>OX465516.1:7643852-17643852 GCA_950022985.1 Udea ferrugalis
AAAAAACAACAGTGACAATGAAAACAACTTCAGGAAAAGATCACATTCTGAAAGTTTCTCGCAAATTGATCACCAGAAACATCCACTTAATCCAGAGGGATCTATAATAAAAGATCTTCTTTTGAAAACTAAGTCAAATGGTCTAACTCCAGTAACGAGTGATTTTGTAGATGGGCAGGGACCCTTATTTGTATGTCCATTGTGTCAAATAATGTATAGAAGTGCAGATAATTTGGAGATACATAGAAATTATTATTGTAAAGGTCTTATGAACAATACTACAGTAATGAGTACAACTCAAAAAGATATTAAAGTTGTAAGACCTGAAAATATATTTATGCGTAGCAATTCTGTCAACGTGCGTTTGCCGGAGACACAACAAAGTTCATTCTGCAAGACAAACGCGCCAAACGCATCGACTACCCCTCTAAAAAGCAAACCAGATAACCTTGTAATTATGAAATCGGAACCCAGTGACATTGTAGCCCCATTGCCCTCGCCGGGGCCGCTACTAGGCAACACGAGACTTGTGGATTCCAAAAGCACACTAGACATATCACGAAAAAATGAAAATATGAAACTTAAACCTATAGCCAGCCCTAAAAGGAGAATCGATAATAGATCGGAAAGTTATAGTCCACGACTGATAGAAAATGTATCTCCTCGTTCTGCAGATTTGTATTCCCAACCGAAAATAAGATGCATCGACGTGAGTTCATCAGGCCTTGTGTCACACCACATGAGACATAACTCTACGTCGTTACAAATGTTCGGAGGCGAAGTCAAAATAGTGGATCATTCTGGGAGTACTACAACATTACGCATTGAGCCAAGTAAAAATCAATTATCTCCAATATTAATTCAACACAATTTATCTCCTTCGAAGCTAGGCAGTGATTCAGAAGCGAGTAGTATTGTAGTTAGGTCTGGTCTACACTCGGGTGGAACTATCATGCACAACCCTCCCACACCGAAGGAAGTTATTGGGACACCGCAACCTCAAACTTCTAGAATATCACTGTGTAATACTCCTGGTATTTCAAGCTCAAATTTACCAAATTTACATGATATAACTCACTTTCAATTTCCACCCCTTAGCGCTATCACTGCTTACAATCCTTTGACATTGCCTCCTCTAAGTCCATCTGCATCACCAAGCGGCGCTACAACGATTTTACATGGTGGAAAATTGATACCTCACGTGCCAGGTATGCCAGGCCCGACTAACGCTGGAGTATTTGTCGGAAATCAATCTTCACAAACGAAAATCTTTCTGAATAATGACATGATCAAAAACACTACAAAGAAGATTAGAGAGGATCTTCAAAATTCAGTTACTTCAGTGGACAGCAAATATACTACAGCAAATATTCAGACAGCAAATATACTAACAGGTACTAATTATGAACCGAAACATAGTACAAGGAGTCCTAATTTAAGAGCAGTTCATATTGATAGTGAAAAACATCAACAGTCAGAAATATTCACAAGCGATGTACCACAGCATATTCCTACAGTTCCTATTATAAAAGTTAAAAATGTGGACGAACCAGAAGCACCTTGCAAAACATTTTCAACTGGTATAATGAAGTCACTAATTCCTAAGCAAGATGGAGTTTTAAAAAGAAGCATAGATGGGTCACCTAGAGCAGCTTTTCTAAAAGAAAATGTTTCCTATTCAGTTAAAAACAAAAATAAAGACAGAATACATTCGATCCCCATATCCAAGGGAAGCAACATGAATAATTCTGATGCAGAAATACGGAACTTTAATTTTGAAAATTTAATAACAAAAGTAGAAATATATAATAATCAGCTTCCAAGTCCGTCAGAACTTCAAAAGAATGCGAACGCTCAAGATAACTCTCCGTCACTACAAAACGAACGATCTGAAACATTATATTTTCAAAAAAATATTGGCACGAAATCAACACCTGAAGAAACAAAACCTAAGTTTTTAAGACCAACAACTTTACCGTTAAAACCGGGAACATTCACACCTAAAAGACATCACGGTATTACGCCTAATGCAAATACTATGTCTTTAGTTTCGCCAGAGACGCCTCGACCGGCAAAGGCTTATGGTCAACTTTACCTAAATGGTAATGCGTATACATATTTGGGACTGAAATGTTCCACTAAAGTATTTTACTGTACCATCAATCGTCCGCAACCGACTTATGTTCCAAATCAACATTTCCTGTCTATGTATAGCAACTGGCAGGTAAGAGATATTTTTTATTTGTCTGAATAACTATAACATTGTTTTTAAATCAGGGAAATAATTCATGAAATTATTATTGCAGTTGTTATCTGAGCTAACACCAGACCCGTTCGGATTGTCAGCATCATCTGCTATGTCCCTTTACGACTCACGTCATCGACCACAAAATATGACTGTATCTGTGATGAAACACGATCTCATATTAACACATTCTTCACAATGGAAAAATTCAAGAGACAGCAAACAGGTGCGTAATAATACTATTATCCGATTTCTGTCCTCTTAAACATGACACATAAGCAGAGCACCGAGCTATGGCAATCATGTTACTTTTGTTAAAAAAACAACATTTTGTTTTTATATTTTCAGGCTATAATGACAATCGACCCTAAAAAGTTAGAAGACGACAAATTGAATTGTGAAAATGGCTCTAACGCGAAAAGAGAATTAGCTGGAGGTTTCGAAAGTAACGAAGAATATACATACGTGCGTGGTCGAGGCAGAGGACGTTACGTTTGTTCAGAATGTGGAATACGCTGTAAAAAACCATCAATGCTCAAGAAACATATTCGAACGCACACTGACGTACGTCCCTACACATGTGTGCACTGTGCCTTCAGGTAACCCTTTTTTAATGGCTGCTCATGACAATAAACATTTCAATTAATTTCAAAAAACCCTATAAGCTAGCTGTTGTTTAAGAGCAATATAATATCGTCAATTCCACATTTTATGAGAATATTACTGAATTTTTTGTACTAATTTATTTAATAATTTTGCAGTTTTAAAACAAAAGGAAATTTGACTAAACATATGAAAAGTAAAGCACATTACAAAAAGTGTTGTGAGTTAGGAATAAATCCCAACGAAGGCACTGATATGGAAGGAGGCGACATGAACCAATGTTCGGGTGAGACAGATGATGAAACGGATTCTGAAGGTGATGAAGGAAATGAGGGAGAAACAGAGTCCAGTGGTAAGATTATATTGACTTTCTTTTGTAATTATTCAAATAAATTAAATACTTCATTGCTACAGAAAGACTATTCTGCATACTTCATTAACATTACTTACGCGACGTGACGTCAATTTTAGTCAGAGAACTTGCTTAAGTTTTAAACCTTTGACTTATTGACAGTTTTTGAAATAATCAAAACTGATTAAGGAGAAGAAGAGAAAACCTTTAAAGATTATTAATAAAATATTAATCATTGCATTCATTTTCAGATACAGAAGTTTGCAAATCCAGACTGCCCGAACACGAAGCTGCTCATTGTTTATTGTCTTTGGGTGGATCTAGGCCGACGAGTTCTGCTGCGCCAGGGCTGCTTACTAGTGCTAGACCGACAACTTATCCATATACTCCAACAGGGCTTGAAAATGTGAATTTAGAACTTTCACCTGAAAAACTAGGGTCGAGAAGTTCTTCTGTCGATTCGAGATTAGACGCAGAAAATGAACCGATGGACTTAAGTAAAAGTGATGTAAAAATGTCTCCAAACATTCCTGAAATACCCACTGCTCGTGAGTCTAGCGTATTAGCGTCTTTGGCTTCAAATACAGCGAAACTTCCGCAACATCAAAGTCAATGGTCAAATGGTGAGCCAATGTTGCATACCTATTTAACAGAAAGAGCGCTACTAGATTCCAAAATAAAACAAAGCCAACTGACATGCAGTTTATCGAAATTAAGAAAGATAGATTTAGAGAAACCTGCATTTGTTGAGAATAGCAGCACTAAAGACGATACACAAATCGTTACAACTAAAAACTGTATAACTACTTGTATAACATCACCTAAAGTAACTGTTGTATCGAAAGTTAAAAATGAAAGTGAGGACACTTCAAAGCTAGTGTCAGTGTCTAAAGAAGAAATCAATAATGTGAGAGATGCTACTTCACCGTCTCCTGTGTTAAATGTTGATAGCAAAAAAATCACCACGGCCAGTAACACTAACGCTGAAAACGCAAAACACGTTGTCTCTGAATATCTAAAACAAGCTAGAATCAACCTCATTAAATCCCAAGATGAAATATTGAATAGTCAGATTAATCAGGATAATTCTAGTGATGAAGGTAATAACGCCAAAATAAGCAATGAAGAGAATATTCAAGGCGATGAATTACTTTTGTCAGAAGCAGACCCATTAAAGTTGCCGTCTTTAGAACATGATCCAATTGCAAGAAAAGTTGTTATTGGAGTAGGCGGTGTCGCGTTCAAAGTGACCAAAGGAAAAGAATTTGAAAGCTCCTCATTTCCTACGGGAAGACTTATGGAAGACGGACGTCGCGTATGCGACTTCTGCAATAAAACATTTACTAAACCTTCACAACTGAGACTGCATCTCAATATTCACTATATGGAGAGGCCATTCAGATGTAGTGTATGTGCTGTGAGTTTTCGAACGAGAGGTCATCTCCAGAAACACGAGCGTTCTGGATCTCATCATAACAAAGTCTCGATGACATCAACTTTTGGCGCTGCGACATCGTTTAACCCTAGACCTTTTCGCTGTTCAGATTGCAATATTGCCTTTAGAATACATGGGCATTTAGCGAAACATCTAAGGAGCAAAATGCATGTGATGCGGCTTGAATGTCTGTTTAAATTGCCTTTTGGGACATTTACTGAAATCGAGCGCGCCGGTGTCAGTTTAACAGACATTGATACGACTGATTGCGCTAGTTCGCTTGCTAGCCTACAGTCACTTGCACGAAAGCTTCACGAGAAAGACCCAACAAAGTTGGAGTATAGGGAGCCTTCCGGTTCAACCGTGGGAAGCTTGCCCGGTCGGGACTCCTCCGAGGACGATGATGCCGGTTTACTAAGTGAAAAGACAAGTGACAGTGAAAAGGACATAGAGATGAAAACAATTGATAATAGTGAAAGTCATGGAAAAGAAACACGAGTTAATTTTAGTGCCACAGATAATTAGTGCCAAAATATATTAAGTAGGTTATTTAATGTGCAATTTGTTTTTGTTGTTTATTTAAGATGTAATTATTATTCATATTGGGGTTAGACTCGGAAGTGTGAAACAAAATATTGCGCTTTAATTATATACATTATTGTATTTTGTTTCAATATTATTGTGAATTTGTGAAGTGTCTTGTAAATATCTCAAATTTAAATAGTTTTTAACGTTGTTAAATTTGCTTCCAGTATAAGGCTTATGTATATTTGTTATTAGTAACTTTTTATAAGTAGTACCTAATGATGAAGATTTTGAAACTTTGAACCCTAAACAAATAAGTTTTTTACAAACTTCTATCCAAATTTTATAAAAGAAAGTAATCGTACAGTAACCTATTGTGGTCCAGTTTGAAGGAATATTATGCTTAAAATATCAATGAAACATATTGCAAAATCTTAAAATATAATCAAGTGTAGCTCGATAAGTACCGTATCTCTTTTGTATGTATTTTTATATAAAATATATACCATAGTGTATTTATACTTGTAACAACTACTTCCAAAATACTTTAACTTTAAACAAAATTGGCATATCAAAATCCATAAACGAAATTTAGATATACATTATAAAAATCCTTGAAGAGTCTTCCATATCAAAAATAGTTTTTGTGCTAGATATGTTTTAATGTATATTTAATTACTCTTCATTTGGGTGAAAATTTGATAAGTGTAAGCAAGCACCCAAATTATATCATTGTTCGGATTATGTATCTAATTTACTTGTTTTCGATCAATGCTATGGTAGGTAATAAGTTCTCATAGCTTTGGTCGATAAACATAAGAGATAGATAATGATATAGTTTGTACATAATGTACCTGTAAAGCTGTATCGAATGTTTAATCAAAGGTTTTAGAGTTTTTAGCTAATAATTGTGGTTTCATATCTTTTTATGAAGGTACCTACTATTGAAACAGGAGAACCACGTTAGTTCAAAACTTTACTTCTTTATACGTAACTGCTTCCAAAATATAAAAGTGTACATGTATGTACCTCATCCTTATTGTTTGTCCACATCTTCTCAAAAATAGTACAATAAGTTTGTATTAAATTTTTTTAAGAACTGGGTTTAAGAATTTGTTTTTTTTACAACTATTACCGTTTAAGCAAAATTACTAAATACTGGAGATGGGCAGACTATTTGGCATATTTAGTATATGTAGCTGACTACTACTTTTCGGTGACTATTCAGCAGAATGTGCCGATTATAATCGGCACTATAATTTATTGAAAACAACAATTTTACTTATTGTCTTATTTAACTCGCCCTCTTTGCGCTTGTTTTCTCTCCCACGTCCGGTTTCCACCGCGGTACGCACAAATTATTATAATTTTGTGCTCCTGCGTTCTTTAAAGTTAATGTATGGCACCAAGAATAAATACAGTGTGTCTTTCATCATTGGAGAGCTAGCCGCATGGTGTGTAATTAACACAAGGTAGATTTCCAGCCCAGGCAGATTTGAAATCGGGTCCACATGGGCTCCGAACCAGTGCTGAATCTCTGAGGCACAGTCACGCAAAGTTGCACAAAGCAGTCCCTCCACCGCAAATGTGTATAAATTAGAAACTTGTTGGTCAGCTGGAAATACTTTAGAATTTTGTCGATCGGCTGTGAATGAATGAATAACAAAATTAAAGCGCCACTTTAGGTTAGGTATAATAATTGGTAATTTTGTAATGGCTATACATAGTTTAAATACCCTAGTCCTCTTGGAGTCCAAAATTAAAGCTTTAGAGCTTTGGCCACAGAAGATACAGGGGACTCGATAATGTCTTGAATAGCTTTGAGAAAATACCGAAACGGCTGTGCTTCCATTAATTTGCTTTTGCTTTTACTCGATTTGGTGGGAGGGGGGGAAGGGGGGGGGGCGTCACACCGGCACAACCGTGTCCCACGTGAAACACCCAGACACAGATACCAACATGGGGGGATCAAACTCACGACCTTGTGCCAACAGGCCAACGGGCTAGCCAATAGGTACTTGACGCTTGGAATAAAACGGTTTTGTCAATAGATACTAATTATTTTATTAAGTTACATTACCAAGTGAAGATACATTACAAAAATGTTTGATTAGAGTAAACCATAGGTAAAGGGTGACACTGTAAATTTCTTTATTATCATCCGCGCTTAATAGGTACTAGAGTGCGGCAATGAGATGTGTCTGAGGCGGCAGTGTTACGCTTGAGCTGTGGTGTACTATACAATACTTGGTAAATAATAGATAAAATTAACGTAAGTTTTATTCTGAAGTTCCTCCGTATCACCAATCATCGGGCATCGAAGACAACCACTGAAATTTCTGTCAAGGAAAATTATGATTCCTACAATAAGGCGTAAAAAAATTACAAAATACAGTCAATATTAAATTTTGAAAATATGAATAAAAGGAAACTACTAATATATATATACAGGGTGTTTCTTGTAAGGTGTCAAGCCGGCGCGAGCTGATAGTAGGGTACCATACCTATCGATTTAACCCCCATGTATGTTCTACGATTTTTTGTAGTTTTCGAGATAATAATGTTTTTGTTATTTTTCAAAATTTTGTGAGCACTTGACTTTAAATAATTATAACTTTTTTTTTGTTTGAATTTTATTGGATATTTTCTTTTTGTTATAATGTCTATTAATTGCAGTTTCATGATTAAAATAATCCCTGTCCTAACTTTACTACAAAATACAAAAATTTTGATTGATAGTAAAAAAAAAGTGAATCATGCAGAACATAACGAAAATTCAATCGTAAATTAAAAAAAACAAAAGGTATTCCATAGCATCTTACTAATTTTAAAAACTGCGCAGCACTATAAGCTTCCATAATAATACAAGAAAACACGTCCTTCGTTGGGCATTATTCGCTGTAATTGATGCTCAAGTCTTGAGTATCGGAAATACTTAGGGTAATTTTTATACTTAATAATTTTCTAGTATTTAGGCATAATTTTGTCATTTCTGAGATTTATTATCTTTTAACGTTTAAACAAAGCTCATTTGTTAATAAAACAGTCATTTTTAACTTCCAATCATCCGAAAGTCACAACTCCTGTTGTAATTAAAATGTTGAAACTGAGGAAACCGGCGAATGTTTGGCAGTCAGCCTTGACATTGCCAAAGCTTTCGACCATGTCTGGTTACCGGTCGCTTCTTTCCAAGCTTCCTGCATATGAACTGTCTCCTTGCCTCTGTGACTGGATTGGCGGTTTTCTGAGGGACGTAGAATTCACGTACTCTGTCGGTTTCGATCGCCCGGAGGCTAAGCGAACTGTTATTGAGAAGAGGCGTTGTCTTGTTAATCTTGACGGAATACTGGACCGCAGTTCAGAATGGGGATTACGCATTCTTGTCAAGTTCAACGCCAAGAAAACACAGGTGCATTTACTACCAAAACATCGCCATTCCTTTGCTATCCCACTCTTCAGAGCACCCTACTACCAGTGAAAGATAGCCTTAACAACCTTGGCAAGGATGTTCGCAGCAACCTCAACCGAAGGGACTACATTATTTATTTAAAAAAATATTTTTGATGTAGTGACATGTGACATTTATGAACACTGGCCACTGGGAAAGCGTGACTTCTACATAATATACAGGCTGATCAATCCAAATGGGTCAGTAGAGGGAAGTGAGAAACTATGAGAGATAGCGAAATCTGTTCCTAGGAACCATGGTTTAAATTTTAGATTTATAAATATTGGCACTAAAACTTTTTTTAATGTCTCAAACATTACCGGGAGCTGAACCCGTTAGCTGATCTTGTAGTGTCGATAATGAGGATCTAATTCTGTGAAGTTACATCATAATAATATGGAAAACTCAAAGAAAGGTCTTGTTTCAAATAAAATATTTCCATTTTCCTTGCATTCACCAGCCAAGTCATGGTTCCCAAGAACAGATTTGCATGCGTTTCCTTCTTCCTACAATCCCGGGTTTTTCAAGCGGGGCGTGAAAAGGCATTTATGCAGGCCTTCAAAATGAGATTGACCAGCAAAGTAGTTCTCAATTACTGTGCTTGTCAACCCCATATCTGGACCTCACGAATGCTTCCCATCAGGTGGAGTGAGGTCATCTTGAAGACCAATATAAAGAAAAAAAAAAAAAAAGATTTCGCTATCTCTCATAGTTTCTCATTTCTATTTACTGACCCATTTG
The DNA here is from genome assembly GCA_950022985.1 of Udea ferrugalis. Classification (NCBI taxonomy): domain Eukaryota; kingdom Metazoa; phylum Arthropoda; class Insecta; order Lepidoptera; family Crambidae; genus Udea; species Udea ferrugalis. Next base: position 7,653,202 of record OX465516.1, read on the forward strand.
GATTGATCGCCCTGTAAAATAGTGACTGTTATCTTAGGGCAGCAAATCAAGTGATTGATCCGTAATATCAAAAAACCTGGTGAAATACCCTACGTCCACTGGTCTGCCTTCAGTGTTTGGTTCATTGTGTGTGTTAGTGCAAGTTTTTCTGGGTAGATAGATATTAAAAAGCAAAATATTCTGCCAATTGAAGCCATGCCAAAATTTGAAAGTCATGCACACTTTTAGACCAATAAGCCATGCCATGCCAAAAAGAAAGGTATAATTATAGTTTATTGAAATAAAATTATGTTAGAATAGAATTTCATACAGTAGAAGACAAAGATTAATGAATCCTTTGTTTATACTTTGATAAGTTTATTTTTGCATTATTGAAACAGAACTTATAATGTTTCATTTTCATTGTAGTATTAATGAAAACTACCAAAATTGGCCATTGTCAACACTTTTGTTACTATATCAAATGCTGAATATTTTGAGTCCTGTTTTAACCACATTAAATACTTTATCCACTTCGTAACATCCTGGAGAAAGAATCATTCAATCTTTATTGTCCATTAAATTATTAGATTTTTCATTCAATGAGGGTGCCATTGAATGTCTTTGTGGGGGCCTAAGACGCTTGAACCCAAAATGTGTAAGCTGACTGTGTGACATTTATAATATCAATAAAAAGCAAATAAAACAGATCAAGCATGCTTCCAGTTAGAATACAAACAATAAATTAAACCATTACTTACCATACAAAGTGAGAAACCAAGTTGCAAAACAGCACAAAACACCATAAAACACGCAAGCATTTTTTGTAGAAAATAAAAGTTAAAAGGATAGAGAAAGCCAATCAAAACACATGAAATATTCATTCCACAAGCTCATACAGGACATAAAACTACCTCATTAAGGCAATGCAGCATAACAGGTTAATTGCATGAAACTAGTGTGAATGTTTCAACTGAGGATTTGGTCTACTAAGAACACATTCATTGTAGAACATACAAGGGAGTGATTGGGATATTACTTAATATAAGGTTTAACAATTTTGGTTTTGAATGTCAATTCCCCTAACACCTAATATACGATAATGTAAGTGAAATATGTAGTATATAATAGTATTTTTTGAAAAGGATACATCGTTTTGTTCTTTTCTTGTACATTATCCTGTAACCACATTCTCTGCATCTGATGGGATCCCTCGGTTTGATTTCATTTTCTCTGTGACATTCTGTAATAAGTAATAAATTGATAACACTTATATTGCCTGGGGCTCAACTAAATTTTATTGTAGTTTTATTGACCACAAACAAAGACATAATACTCAGGCTCAGTATAAATATCGGTTTCAAATCAACCCTTTGGGCAATTTGAATAGATCATGGCATAGCAGCAGGTTACATCCTAGTTCTCACATGTCGATTTGAATACAAGATTTGCCTCCGAGCCAACATTTCACGTACTACCCAGTTTAGACAGCTTATTCACAGTTTATTACGCACAAATTATATGTATAAATTGGATAAGGCAGCAAAATACATCGTAGGTAACATACCACCACAAACGTAAATCATAGGCACTTTGGTGACCGACTGCTCCTTATTGTTTGCGTCTGCCATGATGGTTTGTTTTCAGAGAGTTTGAAGATTCACAAAATTAAAGCATCAGGTGTACCTATGTACGTACAAACACAATATTAGTAACTCTCGAAATCGTAGAGGTTAGGTTTTAATTTAAGTTTTGTTGATATTTTTGACGTCGTTTTTTTTAATGTTTTTTTTTATACTTGCTTTTTTTTGGCTTTGCACGGTTTGTGCATTTTTGGTTTGGTTAAGGTTTTGAAGGTTGCGTTCCAAAACGATGGTGTAGAGTGATTTTCAAACTTCTTGGTTTAATGGGGCGGGCAACTGTCAAACTGGCGCTAGCAGAGCACCGACCCATAACAAACACGGATTTGTATGAAATTAGTTAAAAATAATTAATTAGAGGCGATTATCAAATAAATGCCCAGGTGTTGTGTACCAAAGTGCAGAGAAACTGGAGGCCACCAGTTTCCTCGAGATGAGCAACTTAAAAAATGTGGCTAAAAGCAATAAGGCGATTAAGTTCGAGCCTAAAACCGGGGCGAGGGTGTGTCATAACCACTTCGAGGCCAGTGATTATGAAATAATCAGTAAATACTCAGGTAAAGTGCCTACATACAAAAGGATTCAAATTTATTATTTTCTGTTTGTCTAGAAGGCACAAAACTATCGCCTATTTGGTGCGTAACAGAGAGGCTCGCACCTTGGAGGCACCTTGAAGTGAAATTTAATAAACCTCAGGAAACAGGCAGCCCATAAAAATAAACAATTGAATGGTTAATAGTCTGCTTTACTAAATTTGTGGCCAAGTCTGGCCTTTTGGGTCCACCAAAAATTCACTTAATTCTCTTTGATTTAAAGGTTACTTAGATGCTAAGGTTTTTCTCACTTTTTCAGGCACCATAAACCAGCACAAAATTTTGAAGAAGTCTATCATCCCTTCAGTGTTTCCATGGATCGTATCGCAGGGCCCCACATTAAGAGAAGAACGCCTGAGGACACGTAATTTGAGAAAAAAGCTTGTTTCAAGATGAGAATTTAACTACTCCGGACTTCAATCATTTTCAGCCACTTGAAGAATTAGATGATGCAAATGTTTCTCACAGTGTTGAAGTAACTGAAATTCCTCAAGCTCGGATCTAGCTTCTGGGTCTGGAGAAATTTGTTCAAAAGGGACACAGACTTGTAATATTTTGAGATTATTCTCTACAGAGCAATTGCATAAATACAGGAAAAACAGGAATTTTGAAGAGGTTGTAGTGGTTGGGTATTTTACAAATAAAAGAAAAATGATTAAGAAAACACATAACATTTTATTAAATCAATACTTGGTATTCCCCCCCCTAGCCCTTATCACTGCTCGAAGTTGATTCTTCGTTGATCTGATCAACTTTTCAACATCCTCTTGAGGTGTGTTATCCCACTCTTCCAACAATGCTGCTGCTTCTACCGTCGAAGGGGCTTGATTTCTGGCTCGTACTCTTCGTTTTAACTGGTCCCATAAATGCTCGATCGGATTTAAGTCTGGACTGCTGCAATACTTAGTCCATTTTCTTGTCAGAGCTGTAAGAAAATGAAAAAAAATGCTGTTAATTAATGACTTGTATGTGGTTCATGTTTAAGGTTTAAGCAGGTCTCCACACATTCTCCTCTGTCTACCTTGTTCTAAAGGTGTAGGCTGACACTGTTGAAGGTTGCGGCACTGAACGCCTGAACAGGTTGATATATCAACCAAAATCTAGTATTTTCTCATGCCAGTAAATTGATTCTGACTAGTTTGCTTGCTTAAATAGCTCTAGCTCCTACTTATAATCGAAATAAGACTTACATAGATAAGTAATGCCGTATCTGAACTTTATCCAGTGGAGAAAGCTTGGTGTTGCTGTTTGTCTCTGTAAGACTCATTGGGTGGAAGTTCCATTGAAGTCTCGCCGTCCACAACTTCAGGTTGCCCAAAATTGAAGTTTTGGTCATATGACTCTAATCTGTAATACGAAAAGTTTATTTGAAAACGTTCAGACTTGAATTATAACCTCAAATTTTAAAAGTAAGGAAATATGAAGTTCCGTGTTTTCAATTATCACTAAAATGATACAATGGTAGCATACTAGCTAGACTATCACAGGTAAACATTCAATAAGCTTTAAAACAAGTTACAAGGCCTTCAAGTTGATAAAATAAGAAGAAATTTATGGAACACAAATTACCTTTCAATTAAGTCAGTTTTCCTTCCACGTAAAGAGGCACCCCTGTTTCTCAATTCCTCTTTTAACGCGCATATTTTCCAAGTGGAATACATGTTTGAAAGTGAGGAATCAACGAGAATTAACGCAATATGTTAATCGAAATTATTGTTTACCATTCAACAAGGGTGGGTGCTAGGGTGGCGCCATCTGAGATTAGCTTTGCCTTGTAGGCCCATTGGCAGAGTTTATGTTATCATCGGCATCGCACATTTTCCAAACTACGTTTCAGTTCAAGTAGTAAATTAAAAAAAACTATCTTACAGGCCCCACTGGGCCCGCAACCCGACGTGTCGCCTTATGGACCGCAACGCGTAGGTGACCAAGTCCACCACACTGCACACCCCTGACCTGAGTTCTCTTAGGTTCAGTTCAGCTGTTCTTAAGTTTTATTAGGTTATGTTGTTGGTCTAACGTAGTTTTGCTAGATAACTTTTGGTCAAATGGCAGGACCCTAAACCCTTGCTAGGTTCTTATCTCTGTGACGTCGTGTGTCATGGAACGTGAACACCAAGCGTATTTTAAATTTCAAATTAGTCGGTTTAGCAATAATTTTAAAACTCTTTGGAAGAATCTAAAGTCTAACGTGCTTCCACCAAAATATATAAAGAACTTCCCACCCATTTTAATTCTGCAGAGGAAATCAATAAACATTTCATAGACTTACCAAAGATCTGAAAACCAGAAAAAGACATTTGGTCACTTTGGCATCAGGCGGGAATCGAACCCGCATCTTTTGCAAGCCGGGCGACAGCACTAACCACTGTGCTACCAAGACCATTAACTGACCGGCCGAATCTTTCTGTTATATATACCCTATGAGCCAGGGTGATTTCATCAATGTGTGTTGTACACAAGGACTTGAGGCCTATTAGTATCCTACCTTGTTTATCCAAAATTTTAGAAAAGGTGGTGCATCAGCAACTAAATGACTACCTTGAAAAGAATGACATTCTGCCACAGGCCCTAACTGAATCTTTTCGAATAAATAGAAGCACTTCAACTGCATTGTTAGACATTACCAGCATCATTTTAGAAGCTCAAGTTGAAGGTTTAGGAACCATTCTCGTTCTTCTAGATTTCTCTTGCGCTTTTGATCGCATAAACATTTTCTTATTACTCTCCAAATTACTTTTTTATGGGTTCGACATTTCCACTTTGCAAAGGTTTGATAGTTATTTAAATAATCGACATCAGCACATTTAAGTGTGTAACAGTTATACTTCCTCTTCTCTTTTGCCCTAAGCTATTGCCAGTGAAGGGAGGTGTTCCTCAGGGATCCATTTTGGGTCCCTTGCTCTTCATTTTGTATAGTTCCGACATTATTAGCTGCATAAAGAATTGTAAATTACATCTATATGCTGATGATCTTCAGCTTTACTTATTTAGTCATCCCAACGAAATTAAATCTGCAGTTGATAAATTAAATGAAGATCTTGCCAGGATTAATAGTTAGTGTCAGTATAACTGTCTGGTATTGAACCCTTCCAAATCCAAAGCTGTGGTGTTGGGCTCTAAGCTGCAAGTTGCTAAAATAAGTTCTGTAAATCCGTGTATTAGTTGACAAATGAAGTGGTAAATTTTACGACAAAAGCACGAAACTTGGGTTTGATCATGGATTCTGAACTACGGTTCGAAAAACATGTGCAAGAAGTAGTAGCTCGTAATATTGCTTTTACCGTTTAAAAATACTTTATAGAATTCGCAATTTTTTAAGTACCAATCTACGAATTACTTTATAGATTCACTAGGTAGTGCTTTCGAAATTTTACTACGCTGACACTGCGTATGGGCCTAGACTACTGGCAAGAACCAGGTTACTGATTCAGAGAGTGCAAAACGCTTGCACTAGATTTTGTTTTGATTTTCCTCCTCGTACCCACGTTTCTCCGTTTATTAATAAAGCAAAATTATTAAATATGAACTCGAGGAGGTTTGTTCATTTCGCTTCTCTCCTGTTTGGCATTATTAGGAGTCGAAAGCCTTTGCATCTCTATGAGAAGCTAACCTGGTCATCTTGCAGCCGAGCGGCTTGCGGTTCCTGCACACCGAACTGCAGCTTTTGAAGGAAGTTTCAAGTACGTTGCTTCTAAAATTTGGAATAACATACCTCCTCCTTTACGCAACCTCACTTCTATTGTCTCATGCCGTAAATTTATGAAATATATTTTTTTCAAAATACATCTTTCTTCGCACTTGCATTATAACCTCAAACTTTAAAAGTAAGGAAATACGATGTTTCGTGTTTTCAATTGTCACTAAAATGATACAATGGTTACATACTAGCTAGACTATCACAGGTAAACTTTCAATAAACTTTAAAACAAGTTACAAGACCTTCAAGTTGACAAAATAAGAAGGAATTTATGGAACACAAATTACCTTTCAATTTAGTCAGTTTTCCTTCCACGTAAAGAGGCACCTCTTTTTCTCAATTCTTCTTTTAACGCGCATATTTTCCAAGTGAAATACATGTTTGAAAGTGAGGAATAAACGAGAATTAACGCAATATGTTAATCGAAATTATTGTTTACCATTCAACAAGGGTGGGTGCTAGGGTGGCGCCATCTGAGATCAGCTTTGCCTTGTAGGCCCCATTATCGTTTATTTCATCTTTCTCTAACTTAGAATGCAACCCCTATTTTTCCTAACCCTCCTTTGTTATGCAGTTCTCCCCACAACGCACTTCTCCATTTACACTAGTACACAACACATAGTAAACATAAAAAAAAACTTGTGTATTAAGGCTAATTTAATAAAAAATTAACTGTAACTTCTTTTTATCTTTCCTTCTTGTGTAACAAGCCACCTGTCCTCTACATCTTCTAACGGCTCTAGCTGAAAACCAGCGCTTCAGTTCAGGCTGTAGCATAATGCTGAGCTAGCCAGCCCGTGAGCCAGCCGATTCAACAGCTCTACTTTTGATTATAAAGCATTTTAGTTTAGTTGCTTGTATAATTATTTCTTTTATTTGTTTTTCGTTTTATTATTTTTTTCAACAAAATTTGTGATTTGTCAGTACTAAGGTCGAAAAAATTTTTTTTTTTTTTTCTTTCATGGCGCGATCTGTTGTCGTGCCGCTAAGTGTTCACATGTGGTGTTTCGTGTCGCGGTGTGGCGCGTTATTGGATCAATATTATGTGAGCTTTGTGGTCGAACACATGTGTGAAAATGTTTTCTCCAAATTTGACACTGAGTTTGATTCATTTCTTTCAAAAATTGTATTAAATAAATTCAAAGGCACGGACCATGGATGTCCAAGTATGTCCTAGTACCAAAAAATACGGTATATGGTAAACTATACTATGCCATAAAGTCTGTGATTTAATCCTTCACAATAAAAAAAATGCTAGTTCTAGGTTTTATGTAAAGCTCTTTACTGTAACTCGTTTTAGAACGCTCCCTAAATGTCACTTCACGCACTCAGTGTGTTAGATGCTGACTGAAGCCGTAAAAACAATTTAAAAATGTGTTATACGTCAACTGTCAAACATGAGATAAGAGTTTCAGAACTTTCAGACAGGTTGTCAACGGATTCCGCGTTCGCTAGTGTCAGTTGCTACACGTGCCGAAAGGGATTTTAGTAAAATTTAGTGATTTTCTCAGTTTAACTAAGCCAAATTATCAGTATTAGTAGGGTGTTGGGTTGTAGTTTTCCTGGTGTAAGGTAAGTAATGGAGGCGACGCCTCCTGATCCCCCTGATCCTCCGGATGGGACCCAATCCCAGATGGATGTTTCACCTCCTGTTTTTACGCAGTCCCTAGCGGGAACGAAACGACATTCTGAGGACGATCTTCCCATAGATCATACTCCGAAAAGAATTATTAATGAGACCCATCCCAATTATACCTCCGACTCACAAGCGGTATACACCCACCCATCCATCGTAATAGCCCCTAAAACCTACGATGACGACGACAAAGGCCCATTCATAGTTCATGTTTCCAGAGTGGAATCAACCCCCTCATCAGAGACCTTCATCCAAGCCATTAGGTTCGGAAAATTTTTGTTTAAAAATAAAATCGCAGGCATTGTCAGAGATGGCGTTAAAAAACTCAACCGAAATAGAATCATTGTTGAATTCAACACAGCAAGTGCAGCAAATAACTTTATTAACAACAACCTCCTTGACACACACAAATACGTTGCTAATATTCCATCGTATAACATATCGAGACAAGGTCTCGTTAAGGGCATTCCAGTTGACTGGACCATGGAGGAATTAGCAGAGTCCATCACAGTACCTCGTGGTTGCGGGATTGTACTCAGAGCCAGACGGATGAACCGAAAACAAACCACAGATGGGAAAACGTCGTGGGTTCCTACCCAATCAGTTGTTTTGACCTTCCGAGGTCAGATTCTACCGGAAAAAGTTTATAGCTACCATACTTCGATCCCAGTAGAAATGTATCAACTCCCCACCATACAGTGCATGAATTGCTGTCGATTTGGTCATGTCAAAGCCCAATGTCGCTCACAACCCCGCTGTTACCGCTGCGCCCAACCCCACTCAGCAGATACATGCGATATTACCGACTTTAATGCAATCTGTATTCACTGCTCAGGTTCCCATACAGCTTTAGCCAGATCTTGCCCAGAACTTGCCAGACAAAAATCTATTAAAATGGTCATGTCGCAAGAAAGCATCTCATACCAGGAAGCTTCCTCTCGTCACCCTCCAGTCCGCAAATCCTTCTCAGACATCACCAAAACCTCCACTCCCAACATCACATCTTCTTCCCCCCCCTCTCGCCCTCGTCAGCCGCCCCGCTCCCAGCAACTCCATTCTCCAAATCTCTCCTACAGAGAGACTATCTACCGCTCTCGTCCCACTCACGCCCCTCTGGATAAAGGTTATGACAGACAAGCCCACAACAATATCGTTGGAAACTGCCCCTCCTCTCTCCCCAACGGATGTGCCCTTAACCTGGATCAAACCTCTCCCCAGCCCGCTCCCAATGATAATTTGTTAGATTATCTCCTTGCCATAATTATTAATATAATTACCACTCAAAAAATCCCCCTACCGAACAACGTTGCTCACAAACTCACCCAAATCGCCAGCTTTGCTGTTACCGATGGCTCACTCGGTGGTCCAGTGGAACTGCCAGAGCCTTAGACCTAAAAAACACGAATTAATGTACTTAGTTAATAAATTCTCTCCACCTGTCCTTGCCGTTTCGGAGACGTGGTTGGTCCCTGGCTCGCATTTCCGCGTTTCAGGATACTCATGTCTCCGTGTTGATAGGGACGATGGATACGCAGGAAGCGCCTTACTAGTGAGGCGCTCCGCCACTTTCTCTCACCTCCCTCTTCCTTCTCATAGCCAGGACATTCAAGTCGTGGCTATAAGATTTTGCAATATATCCTTTCTTTCACTATATATTTCCCGCAGTCCCTCTTCCTCCTCCCTTGCCGAATTGCGAGCAATCGTCCAATCCCTCCCCCCTCCAGTTCTCGTGATGGGAGACTTTAATGCCCACCACATTGCTTGGGGATCATACCGTACGGATACAGCAGGTTCATTGCTCCTAGATCTTATGGACGACCTGAACCTATGTATATTGAACAATGGCTGCCCCACAAAGAGATGCTCTCCTACCCAAAACCCTGCATCTGCTGTGGATTTATCGTTCTGCTCTCCAAATCTGAATTCCCTTTTATCTTGGGAAGTCCTCAAAAGTACTCACGGAAGTGACCACTACCCGATTGTCATAACCCTCCCTAATGATTCCCCTGCCACTTGTCTCCCTCCCCCTCTCCTAAAATATAAAGTTTCTAAAGCTGACTGGCCTTCTTATTATTCGTCGGTATGCAGTAAAGTAGACTCTCTCCCGGATGTAACTCCAGAAAATGATATTCTCAGTTACGATAAGTTAGTTGATGCATTGGTATCCTCCGCAGATTCCCATATCCCTCTTAAATCTCCCTCACGCCGTAGAATATCCCCCCCGTGGTGGGATTCCGATTGTACTGCTGCTGTCCGCAATCGTAAGGAGGCTGAAAAACGATATAACGCATCAATGTCTATTGAGAACTTTCTAAATTATCAACAAACGGCAGCTTCCACAAAAAAAACCCTTTCGAAAAAAAAGAAAAATGGATGGATCAAATTTTGCGAAACCATATCCCCTCGAACTCCCTCAGCCATAGTATGGAAGCAAATCAGACGTTTTCGGCAATCTCAATCCTCAATAAGTATTTCCTCAAACAACCCATCCGAATGGTTAAATTCGTTCTCAGATAAATTAACTCCCCCTTTCGTTCCTTTCATTGACTGTTTCCCCTCCAACATCAACTCACCCATCCCCTCTGTTAACAGACTGGATGAGGCCTTCTCCACCGAAGAACTCCACTGTGCACTTACTGGATTAACAGACTCATCTCCTGGCATAGACGGCATCCCATATTCTTTTTTGTGTAAAGCTTCTGAAAACGCTAAATCGTACTTCCTAAACCTCGTAAACTCCTTCTTTGAAAAGGGCATTTGCCCCGATTCATGGAAGGTTCAAGTAGTCATTCCCATACTCAAACCCGGTAAAGATCCTCTAGACCACAACTCCTACAGACCCATAGCCCTATCCTCTGTCCTCTTGAAAGTCACGGAACACATGATCCGCAATCGTCTGGAATGGTTTACCGAATCTCACAGCATTCTTGCAAAGACTCAATTTGGTTTTAGGAAAGGTTACAGCACCCTAGATAGTCTGAGCATACTGACATCAGATATTCGCGCGACCTTCAAGAACAAGGAATATCTAGTAGGAGTGTTTTTGGATGTTGCTGCGGCATATGACAACGTTCTCCTTCCTATACTCAGGCATAAACTGCTCCATCTGAGTGTACCGCCGAAGCTAGTCCGGTTCATATGCAACTCCCTTATGTCCAGATCTATCCTAATTAAATCCCGTAGTGATATTTTACCTCCTAGTCTAGTATGGAAGGGCCTTCCTCAAGGTTCTGTCCTCAGCCCTCTTCTATACAACATATATACATATGACCTTGAAAGAACTGTCCAACCCCTTTCCCAAATCCTTCAATACGCAGATGACATAGCCCTATACGTTACAGCTCCAGTTTTACCCGACGCAACTTCTCGCCTCAATTCCTCTTTGCATTACTTAGGCGAATGGCTCTCAAACCATGGCCTGTCTTTGTCCGTCTCTAAGTGCTCAGCGGTGGTATTCACCAAAAAACGTTTGATCCCCGATCCAAACATACTTATTAATGGAGAACCTATCCCAGTTAAATCGGAAGTAAAATTTTTAGGTTTAATTTTAGATTCGAAACTGACCGGTACCCCTCATTTTAACTATGTGACAGAAAAAGCAGAAAAGTCGGTAAACATCCTTCGCGCTCTCTCTGGTGTGTGGTGGGGTGCCCATCCATACTCTCAAAAATTGATCTATAACGCCATTGTGCGAAGCCATCTAGATTACGCCTCTTTTTTATTGGATCCATGTAACAAATCGGCCATGGATAAAATAAAAAAGATTCAATCGAAATGCCTTCGTATCATTTTGGGAGCCATGAAATCGTCCCCTATAAATGGCCTACAGGTGGAATGTGGTGACCCCCCTTTATATTTACGCAGACAGTACCTCAGCGACCGTTTTATTATTAAGGTTTTTCATAACCCAACTCACCCTCTACTAGAAAAACTGCGCCAGTTAGCTTCCGTGTTCCGAGAGTCAGATGCTTCCCGATCCCGCCCATGCATACTGCATTCTTTCCAAAAACTATCGCAACTTCCTTCTCCGGTTGAGATAGTCCCCAAAAGTCCACTCTTCACAAATAGCTTTGAATCTTTACTTCTTAAACCAAAAGTTATTCTGAACTTCGGTATTGAAAAAGATTCCCCGTCTGCCCTAAGAGACTTCTCCAAGATAGTCTCGGAAAATTGGCAGGGCTGGCAGCACCTATATACAGATGCATCCAAGCTTACTGACAATGGTTGCGTAGGCGCTGCTGTTTGGATTCCCTCCTTCAGAATAACTCTTTCGTTTAAATGTCCCCCCCTAACTTCAACTTTTACAGGTGAGTCCTTAGCAATTTCCGAAGCCATATTGTATGCCGAATCCCACAATTTAAACAAGTCCATAATTTTCACCGACTCTCTTAGTTGCCTCCAATCCATCATCTCCAACCCATTTAGGTCCAAATCCAAATTCCCTACCATATTCAAAATCAGAGAATCATTGATGAGATGCAATAACAAAGAGCTTGAAATTGTGCTGGCTTGGATACCGAGCCATAGCGGTATTCCTGGCAACGAAACTGCGGATTCCGGAGCAAAGAATGCCGTTTCCTCAGGTTGTTTAGGACACTACAAATTGTTCTCTCATGATCTCCCAAGCCTAGCTCGCTCTCATCTGTTCACTTCTTGGGGCACTGACTGGCAAAATTCTAGAGAATTAGCAGGCAAGTTCTACTTCAACATCCAACAAGAAATCCCCTGCCGCCCATGGTTCTTCAAATGTCCAAACCTACCCAAGAACGCTGTTTCAGTTATTTGCCGCCTCCGTCTCGGCCATGCATGCACGCCCGTCCACTTGGCCAAAATTAGAATTAAAGATAGCTCCTTGTGCGAATGTGGCTTGGATGACGGTTCTGTTGACCATATCTTCTTTAACTGCCCAAATACTGGAGCCTCATTGTATGACGTTTTAACTGAAAATATTCCCCGCCCATGCAACATGAACTTTATCCTTTCCTTAGTAAATTCTCCCTTTATAGAAATACTATCAAAATTCATCTTGATCAATAAAATACGTTTATGACTATGAGTCAATTCCTGCCCCCCTCCCCCCCCCCCTCCCTCTAATCCCACAACAACTGTGTCATGTATCTAAATGTTTATATTATCGTCCACTGTGCTGTGTTGTGTAGTTAAATGCTTTGTGCTGTCTTGTATGTGCAACCCCCTTTTTTTTTTTCAGATAAATTCGCTTAGCCCGTCTAACAGGCATACGGTAAAAACAATGCAATAATCCCATACCGTGTAGTGGCTACCTACGTGACATTGGCGGAATTGTGGTAAAAAAACCCAGACATCGCCATTAAAAAAAAAAGAAGAAGAAGAAGAACTTTCAGACAGTTCAGTCAGTCAGTTGTCAGTTTGAGTTACTGAAATACTGACTGACTCAGTTCAGTTCAGCAACAGCAAACAAACAAAACAAATGAACTAACAGATTAATGAAGAGCAAGCAACTAAGGATATGAACAACTTTATGTGTGAGTGAATAAATTGCCGCTTGGTACCTTAGAGGATACCCTATAGCATACCTACCCTGTAGTATCCTGAAGTAATCATTACACATAAACCTTGGAAATGCGTTTTCTAGACAATTTCGATCCCGAAACATCTGCACGAGAGCGGCGTAAGTTGAATCGCAAGAGTTATTTTATCAAGTGAGTAGTAGTCTCTAATTTCAATTGATTTAACTTTAAAAATATGGCTATCAGAAAATTCACGAATTTATGCTCTATTGTAGTAAAAAAAGCAAGAACATTTACAATGAGCGCGGACTATTAGCTGCAACTGGTAAAGATCTTTGCGACTGTTTGGATGAGCGATGTCCTGGATGCCATTTTTCCTGTCCAAGGTGCAGCTCCAGCAAATGTGGTCATGAGTGCAGGTAAGGCCTTCAATAGTGTACCCTATAGTTGAGGACGAATTTCTGAGTTTCAATGTTGTGTACCAAGAGTCAGATCATGTGTAGTTCTAATATAAGCTGTTGGAAATTCACCAGTGCATTGGCATAAAGTGGTATGAATTGTAGTGTTTAGTCTCGACCTGAGGCATTCTATACAAAACAATAAAATGCACTCTTCTGCCTCTGAACACACTAATGTACAGTAGTAGTACCTAGGTACCTAATATTGAGTGACGGTCTAAAAGATATCTTGGAAAATAAATTTATCAGTTTATACATTGAAGTGTATTCATAATATAAGCTTTTAAGTGTTAGAAAATCAACTCTTATAATGGAGGATTTTAAGAATGAATCCTTAGTACCCTAAAAAACGTAATTTACTTTGCTTAATGTATTCACTTGCAAAAGTTTTACCCTGAATGGCGATAAAAATTAAAAAATGCAACTTGTTCTTGTTTCACATTATTTATAACTTGTATATATTTTCAGAAACAACAGAAAATGGATGTATGACAAAATTGAAATAGAAGGTAATGATTTTGTAATAAAGAATGAATACAAACATAAATAATTTCTCCATACTGAAGACCAAGCAAAACTTAATCATTAGCTAACAGCTTGAAGAAATATTCAACTTCCAGCTCTCCATCTTCTGGAAGGTCAGTGCAGTGGACTGCATTATACACTATGTTTTTCCCATATTGCGCCCTAATGGACTCAGGGTAAAGTTGGCGACATAAATCCTGCAATTTAATAAAATATCTTAATTTACTATCTGTGAATAATTTCATTTTCCCCATAAGGTGGTCAAATAATGCTGGCCCAAAAAATGCAGTTGCACTAAAATCAGTTAAGACAGTAGGATGACCAAAAGGCAAAAACATGAAACATCATCTGAGCTCTGTATATTTTTTGGTTGGAGGAGTAGATACCCTTGTGTGGCTGTAGAAAATTGTTGAATGTCAACCTGAAGGCAAAACCCAATGTGAAAATATGTGTAGAATAATGAGAATGAAGTGATGAGAAGTATTAAGCCAATTAAAAATATCTTACCGGATCTCTTGGACCAGATAATTTTCTAAATTCGCACACGCAATTCATCTTAGGGTCAATACATTTGACTTCTAGTGCAATACATTTACCCTCAGCTAAATGTATGCACATAGCCTGAAAAAATATTTAATTAACAATCAAGGCCATCTCAAGCGTAACTCCTGACTCCAGATAGTCTGCGCGGAGTAGAGCGTCCATTCGCGTAAATCAGTTGTACTCGTAGGTAAACGATTTCGTACTGTAGGCTTCTTGTCTTTAAAAAAAACGTAACGTTTACTTTTCGATAACGAAAATATATTGGGCTTAATTATTTTCGCTCAAACGACCACTGTCGCAAATTAACTGCACTTCAAAGATAACTCACCACGACCGAAGTGAGTTTTGACGCCAACCGGAATAGCATAGTTGAGGCTAGAGGCACGTTGAAACCACAACCGGTGCGGCATCCTTGCCGTGAAAAAGAAGGTTGTAATAAGGACGGGCCCTCGGGCTCGGGGTTCATTCCCAATGCACACTTTACGGTAATTTCAGCCTTGTGAAACTCGATGGCTTTGCTACTGTGATCGTTTGATTAAAGAGAACTAAGCCGCACAACTCATAAGATTTTAAAATGATTTCCAAACAAATGAGGAAGAATACTCATTCAAGGTAAAGTGAATAGAAGGTTGAAATGAGCGTTATCTCGTGAGAGAGATCAAGATAGGAAATGGTGTTAGTGAGAATCGCTAGGCTGAGCTCGTTCCCATCCCTGTAAATGAAAGGGAGCTATCTTAGCTGGCAACAAAGCTGTTTCGCCCTTACCTCGTATTCTGGAAGGACCTCTTTGTATATTTCGTAAAACTCCTCTGCGTTGGCTAATTTAACTGCAAACATAGCCATTGCCGAAATGAAGAATTTTCCAGAAGTAGAAATTTGTTCCAAAATGGCCCCTACGTTGCCCTCAATCACCGCGTGAGGCTTGATCACACAGCATGTGCAGTCTTTGAATGTGGCTCGAAATGGAATTCTCGGCAATCCTTTGTCGTAACCAAAGAATAGTTCTAGCATCTGAAATAGGATTCATTATCATTGCCTACGCCGCTATTTTCGAAACTTTTCAACTATGTGTTCAGCCTCAGCTAAAGCTTTTTGTCATGCGAAAATTTTATAATATCAGATACCTAGGTGTGAATATTGTCTTGTTTTATACCAACGCGTATCCCCCCGCTCGTGGAACGATGACCTGGTGCAGTTTGCAAGCCGCTCGCTGTGGCACTCTATGGGGGAGGCCTATGTCACGGTGCTAGCATTTTTCCTTTACGGTAATATTCCTTTACTGTGCCTGTGTCCAGTAGTGGACTTCTAGAGGCTGATGATGATACCAACGAGTTAGACTGACATTAGTCAAACATCGCTTATAGCTTTACCCCCTTATTCATAAAAAAATAGCAACACGTTAGCTTTTGTAGCGCTTTATCCCTTTCATTCTTGTTGCTATAGCCATTTGCGAGTAAGTGACAAAACACGTCATTCGCTAACTGTGTACTTTAGCGTTGCGTTAGTTGTTATGAATAAGGGGGAGGGTGTACTGACGCTCAGCAACAGCCTTCTTACGTTCCACTGCCGGGCACAGGCCTCACCTCAACCACGGTAATAGTATCCGTGCCTCAACTATGAGGTGGCACGAGCCATACTGCAGTCAGATGTCAGCGAGCCGCCCTATAGCCTACTTAAATAGGTAATATCGTTAAGTTATTACTAGAAGTAATTATTACCTCAGTGGCGTCTTCTACAGTGTTGCATCCGTGCGCTGTATTTCTGAGTTTGTTTTCTCCGTAAAGTTGGCGCAGAGTACCGGGAGCTGCTTCTTTGGGGTCCGTAGCACCTAGGCACTGACGCCACTTCTTCACTGCATCAGGTGCTACTAGCTCTAGTCCTATTACTTCGCCGGTGGTGATGTAGTCTATTATTATTCTAGTCGCAATATAAGATTACCTTGCTTTCTATACAAAAATAGTTTGTGACTGTTACGTTACGAAGTAAGTACAAGACATTACTCAGTTTTCTGTTTCACCTAGTGATTGACTGGTAGAGATTGAGACTGCTCTCCATTATACTTTTTAAAAGATAGATAAAAGTAAGTAAATCGATAAAAAAACCTGAGTAGGTATTCCACCAGAGATGTGTTTGTAAAGAACCAATAGAAACGCTTCATTTACCTCGCCTCTGTCAGCACAGCTCTGGTGGAAACGGCTCAGCGGAGCTGAATTTTTACGCATACAAAACAAGCGAGGGATATGTTGCGAGGAATGTAGGTAACTATGTTGAGAAGGACGCCGTGACGATGGGACAACTTGAGGCTCCCACGGAGCCTGGGGAAACAGGTGAAATGGCCCACAACAAGCGGACCGATCACCCGGCCCAATGCCAGTGTCCCCAATCGAAAATAATAGATAATATCTAATAATGTTGGGAAGGAGGTGTTGCGAAGTTTGCGCATACTCTACCAGCCCGTCCATAGACGTAGTTTGTTGGAAGTAAAAGTGCGCAAAATAGATATGGATAATTGGAAAAAGAAGATAAATTTAACAAATTGCGATGAAGAAATGGAAACGCTACACATCTTCGTATGCACATCTTCATCGCACAACGTTGGTGGAAACCCCCACACATAATTACAGCCCAGCTAGGCATCCGACGATGCACGATACATTTCCATCGCACAACTCCGGTGGAAACCCAGGATTGTCCACTTTGGATGGCAAAAGCCCAAAACCAATGTAGGTACAAAAGTTGTGCGTACTTACGGCAACATGCTATTTCCAGCTATACTCTTGTAGAGTTCCATAGCGTAATCCTTGCTCATCTTCCCATTTTTCATACGAACTATACGAAACCCTTTTTTCATGATATACGTTATTATTTTTCCATGTTCGCTAGGTGGTACGGGCTTTATAAGTGCGAAGGTACTACGGACAATAGTAAATATGAGACAAAATTGTATTTGGTTTAAGTCTATGAAGCTACAGTACGGTTGTGCCTATCTAGGTCACCAAGTGGGTAATCAAGTTTGAAATTCAACGCATACGTGTAAGCGCTGCTCAACTATGATTTGCGTTTGTGAATGCGATGGTCAGTGTCACAGGGTCAATTCAATCTGTTGTTGTAGGTAGGGAAGCTAGAGAGAGAGCCTAGATACTGCTTGGTAACAAAAGTGCAAAAAACTTCTGGCATTCGCAGAGCTTCCAAAGCTACTATCTTGCATAATGAGCATGACTACCCACAAACCTCTCAACGTTTTTGAATAAAGTTCGCCGTGTAGCTGGAGCACAATCTTTTATATGAAGTAACTTGGAAAAGATGTTGACGATGTTTCCTATTTGCAACATATCTAAGTTTATTGTTGGAAGTTGCACCCTTTTGAGTAAGTTTTTGCCTTTCTTTGCATTTATTACTTGGACAGAGTTGTCAAATGGAAAGAAGTTTAAAGTTAACTCTACAATTTCGTCGGCATCTTCATCATACATTTCACATAAGAATGTATACTTGTCGAAGTAGTCGTACACCTTCAACGTAAAAACGATTAGATAAGTGAGAAGGTCCTTATCTTGCTTTGGTTTGCTAAACAGCAGTTTGCCGCTAATTAGTAATATGGTGAGAGCACGGACGTAAAAGAAAGACGGACGTAACCACACGAAATTTTAGTAGCTTGCCTGCTTCAGTTTTTTTTGTGTGATGTTACGTCCGTGTTTCTATTACGTCCCGTGGATGAGAGTAGCTGGAACTGTTGGATTGGAAGGGGAAGGCCTTATTTGAAGATCCGTGTGCAGGTTAAAGATTTGCTCAGAAAGAGCCTCGTTAGATCAAGAGTCTGAGGACCCCGACGCTTGGAGAGAAACGAGAAAGGATTAATATGATGGGCAAGATGTTTGTTTGTTGAATATGTTTTTCTACCGGCCGGTGAAGGATGTCTGTTGCCTTGTAGGTATGAGCGTATAACCCTGATTACCATTTTGTTTAACCACTTTATTTATTTGTAAACAAGCACGAATACAACTCCGACAGCAGAAAAACCGTCTGTCAGGCTGACTGACAAATCAGAAATATTGTCAATGAAAGTTCATAATTGAGGACTTAAAGGAGGTAAAAGGTTACATTCTACCATACATTAAAGGTTTTTTTGGTACATGTTGTAATACTCCATGCCATGGACGTCATAGCCAATAGACTCCTAATGACAGGCGAGAGGCTATGGTGACAAAGTCAGATTAATACGTCAGATTTCAGAATCTACTGTCCTTTGAGTTTTTACCATATTCGTGAACTGTTGCGAACATCACTAATTGGACAAAAAGCGTATTGACCAATTAGTTGAGTTGCCCCCAGCCTCAAATCATGCATGTAGATGACACACATAGTTTTATACAATAAATCAAATATCAGGCGTCTAGCGGCTGTGTGGTCAATGCCCCATGCTCTTCTGGCTTGAGGGGATCGACCTTATATTGAGGGTTGAGAGTCCACCTGTGGTTTACTACACTCGCCTACAGTCAAATGATATTATTAGAACGATATTCGCACTCGTATATTCGTTAGAAATGTCTTACATACAGTTACACATTATAAATAACCGCGAAGATAAACTAGAGTCTAGACTCTAGAGTATAGATTAATGAGGGGAAATAAATCCCTAACTTTTACCCTAAGAGCATTAAAAGCTGTGCCTTTACCCTTCATGAATGAGTAACAGTCCGATCGATCGCGCACTCTTAAATGCCGGCCATAAACTGCACCGTCTACACTGTAAGGGGCTGTTCCAAAACGAGTAAAAGTCATTCTGGGTGGTGCGAAAATCACTCTGACGCGTTCCTAAAGCAACCCGAGTGAAACCGAGAGTAACCGATCGTTCACTCTGACAGTTTCGCATGCAATTTGGAACGGTTGGAGGAGAGTGATTTTCACACTGACAAGTGCGATTTCTACCGACGTCTGGGGCCAGATGGAATTCACCTGACAGCTGTCAGGAAGGAGTTTTGCTACTTTCCGTGGATAAGTTTTGTCAGACAAACTAAACATTATTCATGAAATTTTAGTGAATAACTTCTAATAGTATTTTCGTTTTTGAGAACATTGGAACCTGAACGTTGTTTGGTAAACCTGCTTGAAAATTTGACAGTGACATATTTACCCGAAACCGTTCAAAAACAATCTTTCGTTAAAAATCACTCGATAGCGTTCCTAAAACCAATCTATCGCTCTAGTCTTTTCTCTTTCTAATTCATAGTTCTGTCTCCTTCTTTTCACCGAGGGTAAAAATCACTTTACACTACTCGTTTTGGAACGTACCCTAAGTACTAATAATGCAAATCGGACCCTAGGTGAAAAGTTTGACATAACGTAACCTGTGAAGTGTCAAATAACATCAGTTTGTTTGTTGTGGGTTAGCGGTTACAAAATATTTTTTAGAATTATTTACGTATTATTTACTTATTCTTTATAATATTTATTAAAACTTGTCGTAGATTTTGTCTTACAATGGTATAGTAATTTGTCCAGCATTTTATTCATTTATCGCTTTTGTTTTTGGTAAAATTCAAATTTAATTGCTTATTTTAGGAGGGAGCATACAAAGACAAATACTCCTTTATTGGTGAATGGTATGATAACCAAGCAAGCCTCGTTCGGCAGTTTAATGTGTTTTTCTATCCGACTGATGATACGCTTGAGATGTTTGACTTGAAAAACCGCAAAACTTTCGTGAGGAGGGTGAAAGTGAATGGCATCACCCTCGACAGTTTTTACATTGGCTGTACTCTTTATATTTTGGGCCGCCTTATCAAAATAGTGGATTTTGCCTGTGAAGATACTAGAACTAAACTACAAAAGGATGTGCAGGTGTAAGTGTTAAATTGGTATGCCTTTTGTAGAATATTTTAAATCAATTGTTGTGACTCACTGATCGGGTGCAGTTTACAGTGCCTTACCCTTACCCTCTCTGCTGCCACACCCTGGAAACGGGTACTTAATGAATTAAAAAAGGGGGCTGTACATTGATCATTGTAATTGCTATTATGTAGATAGTTTTGGTGATAATCAAAAATGTAATTGAGTTAACTATTTAAAAGGGATTAAAACAGTAATGTAGATTGGAACATTAACTAACTTAAGTAGATTTAGGTATGTGTTTTACAGGAGTTTACATGAACTCTCTTTCAATTTCAGAACATTTGCAATGATAAAGCCTCTGCCAACCAGGATAGCAGGTAAAATAATAACTCTTCTCCATGAAAATGGGCTGCGTGTAACCAGGATGAAGAAGGCCCGCCTGACTGCTGATGACATTAACATACTCTACAGGACCATGCTGACTGATCCTACTTTTCCGTAAGCTTTGTTCTTAATTTGGATACTAAGAATAAACAAAGAATTCCTGAGCATTTTTCAAGTTAACACATTATATTTTCTGTGCTAAAAATTGCCAGTGCAGGGTGGGAGTGCTGTGGTACAGCACAAATCCCTTTTGTGTTTTCAGTATGGTGGGTTATCATAATATAGACTTAGCATTCTTATGATACACTATAACCAAATACTGCTGAAGTGCCTCATGCTTGCTGATCAGAATTTCAAATATGAAATTTGTTCATGATATGTTCCAGATTCCTAATGGAGCATCTCACAGGTCAACTTGTGTATGGCCTAGAATTAGTTGGAAAAGATGCTGTGACAGCTTGTATTAAATTATTGGGAGATAGTGATCCAGTTAAAGCTGCTCCTGACACTATAAGAGCTTTATATGGTACAGATCCAGTAAGAAACTGTGTGCATGCTGCATCCAAGCCAGATGATGCAATTCAGGTAAATTTTATTTCATTTGATATTTTACAGAGGTGACAGTTCATCAATTCCTTGTAACCTATATTGCAAAATCTCCCAAAGGACTCCCTTAAAATCATTCAGCAACTCAATCTTATTGTTGTTGTTTGTACTTATCCTTTTAGAATCATTTTTGTAGGCAATATCCATCTCCTACTTTCTGTTAGATGACGATCCTGGCCCATTGCAGTGCTTATTCTGAATTGACGATTAAACTAAATCAGTGCTAATTGATTGCCCTTTAATGAAGGGCAATCAATTAGCACTGATATGCCCCTCATTTCGTGGCCTATTAACATATTAGGTTTTCTTTTAACCCATAGCGTTGCTATCCTTCCTACTATGCTAATCTGCTTAGACAAAATACAGCCAAACAAATTCTCAAGTTGTGTTACGGAAATTCCCAGGATTTAGAATACTTCTTCCCACCACCTCCTTTGCGGTCGCAACGGCTGCGGCTGACGGCGACGCTGTCGAACTGCACGCTGTGTGTGGTGAAGCCGCACGCCGTGCGCGAGGGCCGGCTGGGCGCCGCGCTCGAGTGCATCGACGACGGTGGCTTCGACGTCACCGCGCTCAACATGTTCATCGTGGAAAACATCAACGCCGCCGAATTTTATGAAGTCTATAAAGGCATTGTTCCTGAATATAAGGTAGTGCTGTGTTTATGATTTCAACTCCTGCCTGCATTTTTCACCAAATTAGTCTGGAGGCAATCAATTTATATAAAACCTAGAAGCCTAGAAAACGATTAGTGTTTTCCTAAATTCACATAAATTAAACTTGAAGAATAGGTAGTCCACATTGCAGTTCCTAATCGGGGTATTTTGACAAAGATGTAGACATTCATAATTAATGCGAAAAGGCTCAAATTACCAGTTGCTAAACATGCTAATTCGCTGAAGGAAATTTTGCTGCAATAACTAGGTTTATCTGATTGTTTTATCTAGTTATATTATTACCAACCATAATTTCTTACTTACAGGGAATGGTAGAAGAATTATCAAGTGGTCCATGTGTGGCCATGGAAATTGTTGCCAAAGATAAGAGTCTCAATACTGCTGTTGAATTTAGAAAACTGGTTGGCCCCTCAGATCCTGTACGTCATAATTGCTGTTTCAATGATTTGTTTTCTTACGAAATAAATCGGCATATTAAAAATCGAATTGTTTCAGGAAATTGCAAGGCTTTTACGGCCAAATACCTTGAGAGCAAAGCTGGGAAAAACTAAAGTTCAAAATGCAATCCATTGCAGCGATTTAGCAGAAGATGGGCTACTAGAAGTGGAGTATTTCTTCAAGATCTTAGATTTATAATGAAAAACGAGGCTGACTACTTAATAGGTACTTATTTTAATAGTATTTGAATTTGCAGTATGCCTGTGTGATTGAAATGAAATAAAAGACGTGAACGAATTTTGATTGGCCTTTTATTGATTTTCAATTTAGATGTTGATTACTTTCATAAACATTGAAAAACATATTGTTAAAATGACAGACAGTTCTTACGACCTACCCAATGACCGCTGTCGCACAGTATAAACCATACAGTAGGCTATCTAAGGCCGCCCGCCGAGTTATTAGCCTAACGTGCACACAGACACGCGGCACAGCCCGTCCGTACTGCCGCCTCCCTATGCCTCTCTATTTTATGCTAGCGTATGCGTGAAATCGCGTGTGCGTGATATCACGACACGGTGCGCGACGCTCACGCATACATTCAAACCGAGAGTCGCGCGTTTGTATTTAGATGTTCTACTGTATGGTTTATACTGTGGCTGTGGTTACAAAGAAGCGCAGTTTGATACGCAAAGGTCGAGATGTTCGATTCTCACACCAGCACAAATGTTTGTTAGTGAAACATATAGTTATTTGTATGGGAACAGGAGGTTGTGGTACTTATTCATTAAATATCGGTAACTTATTTGCATTGAGCACCTTCTCGATTTTATCTGTGGAGTTTGGGAAGTCAGCATGTGATCAAGGGATGGCAGGTAGACCATAGAATGGCGGTAGTTTTGTGAAAGTTTTAGTTATAGTACGATTTTATTGCGTCATACTTTCGATTAGAAAGAAATAAGGTTTTTTTGTAGGTAACAACTCTATTGACTTTTCGTTTGTATATCCAATAAAAGTATAATGCAGACACATCATCTCTAGTGAGGTAGGCCTATTCTTAAGGACAATCGGTACTCGAACACTTATCATGCATCCATGCTGGCCATCTAATGGTAGCTTTAGTAAAGAAAATATGCTCAACTGTTTGAGGTTTGCTGTAACTTTCCATTACTTTTGAATACCTAATCATATGTATCAGTGGTTAGTATGCTTACTTAAGAATTGCGGTACGATCACGGACATCGAACGATTGGGGACCGCGGAGGAAGTGTCGTCAGCTGTGTAATTGGATGATGAACATAACGACTCCTTGCAGGCTTATTTTTATTGTGTCTTAGATACAGTGTACAGTTGGCGCGTCAATAGTTGGTAGAGATCAAACGGAAGTCATGTGAAGCAAAGTGTTCAAATTCAACCTTTTTATCAATTTGTCCTGGGGAAATCGGATAACGAACGAAGTTTCTTTCTTTCTTTCTATGTCGAACTCCTGACCAAAATCTCGCGGTACTCTATCTGGGCACCTTTCTAGTCAGCTAGCTGCCATCATCGTACACAAACCTCACTGGGTCCGCAATACGCAACTGCTATGTATCCAAACGGCGGTTTCGCTGCTGCATCCGGTGCGGCGGTACTACCTCGTTGAGCCGCGATTCTTAGGGGGGTATGAGTCTCGGATCCCATCCCAATCCCCCTTAAACAACGAATCACCGTGAAAGTGGCTTGGCTCCTCCGCTCTGCGGCTTCAGCAGTTTCACCTCGTACCCGCGGGCTCTCCAGTGGCCAGCAGTGGCCAGCACTCAGACACAACACACCACGCCCGATGGTGGCAACAGAGGTTGGTGGGCTAGCCACGTCATAGACCTTCCTTCCGATTTCCCTGTGGTTCCTCCTCCCACCGACACCCCCGTCACATCAAGGTGGGGTCGCATAGGTTTAAAATTAACCTTGCTTCACATTCAAAACCTTCCTTGGAAAAAATACGACCTCTAGTCAGTTGCATATAATATAAAGTTGCGCGTGCATGCTACAATGTTACTTCCCGATTGATCCTTTGTGCTCACTTGCATTGTGGGAATACTGAGTTAAATGATTCCATCTAGCAAGTCTGCAGGTACCAAGGGCGTTAGAGCTAGTTGCGACTGGATCACCTTTTCTACCCTACCTACATACAGACGTGGATAATATAGGTAGTCTGATTAAGGTATGACCTTAAACTTTCCTACCCATACAGGATGCGATTTTCAAGTGGGCGTGGTAGGCCAAATCCTAAACTATGAGGAATATAAAAAAAATGGTCAATGGAGTCTCTAGGCTGATTTTGGCAAACACTAAAAAAAGTATACACTCAGATTATTATATCCCAGTCAAATTATTTGACTAGCACATACTAATACCTACATCTTCTTAAAACATAACGTGGTGCTAAAAAGTAAATTTTTGTGAGTCAAAACTTTGATGTTATGCTATTGTAAACTTTTTTCCGGACGTTCTACGAATTATGCAAAACTTTGGTAAAATAAGATCTCTAAGCTCTTGAACCTTCCTAAGAGGATTAAAAACACAACGCAGATCAAGCATCGATTAGTAGAAGGTCATGGTTAGACATACATCGTATATCTGTTAGACTTGTATTGGTTTCCTAGTCAATTGATAAGTCACATCCACCTAGTAGTCTCGTTTCAGTTTTAGTCGACATACACATACATGGGTAGGTACATCAGTACATCCACATGCACATATGTGCACATACGATTGGTTAATGTAATTTAAAACCAATCTAGTGGTTCCGCTATGTTACGTTGCATGTTCTACGTTTGGTTAGCTTATATTTTCGTAGGTAGTAACATACACGGAATATTTTTTTCTATTCCGTGGTAACATAACATAGCATTGATACCTTATGAGTCTGTAGAACTTTTGGTGAACATTCTAATTTCTTACCTTGCCTTCTTTCTTAGGTTTCATAGAAACGCCTGATAGAGAGTTATCTGCTATTGTTTGAGTAAGTGCAAAAATAGGTAGACACGAATCAGTGTTCGATTTTTGTTTTTTTTAAATTAGGGTAGGGATTTTTAATTTTGGTGGCTACCCCCTTTTTGTCGGATCCTACAGTAGGAAGGTTTTTACCTGTGTTATGGAGTTAGAGACAACGAAGGTACCACTTACACATCCAGCCAGGGCGAATATCTGTTTCATTAACAAACACTACATACCTACTGATATTATTAAACTGATGCAGTCCCGCAACATGTCAGTAGATTAGAAAGTGAAAGCTTACCTCCTTATAAGGGCTGCCTAATAGAATACGGGGGTTGACCAACCGTGACAACCTTCGTCAATAGTGTCTAATTCTTTTTGAGGAAAAGACCTGATTTAGAACTTCGTAATATACCGTCCTTGTTTCTTCTTTTAATTACGGTTTCAGCGGTAGTTTTCAGCAGTGCGAATCCAAGCTCTTCGCACCAGCAAGCAACCGTTGATGAACATGAGTTTGACAATAATTTAAGGACGTCAGTAAGTAGTTACCGAAGAACAAATTGACCTTTGCAGCATCCGTGGAACGGCTGTTGCCGGGTAGTACCGCGCCCCTAGTCCCCCGCACCTGTCCCTTTGAAAGCTATAGCCAGGTAGCTATCTGGCTTACTGGAAATAATGTTTAAAAATGATGATTAATATATTCAATAATATTTCTATTAAGTTGCCTATCTTAAGGTACAACTGTAACGAACAGAAGCAAGGGAGAAGTAAACTGGTTGGTGGGTCGTTGCACGCACGTTAGACTGCATAGAAAACCGTCGACCCGCTATACCTTTCACTGGATCCAAATGTTGAAGCGACGTACTTAGCTGGTGTCGTCGCATGAATGGAGTTTGCTTGCGCCGACGCACGGGGTTGCGCATGCGTCAGTAACGCGCAAAACTTTCTTACTCGCGCCCGCGCGGCTACGACGCCGATGCGCGTATGATTCATATCAAAAACAATCGCGGACTTTATCCAAAAAAATAAAGGAACAGTTTCAAAAGAAGACATTGAGTGTATCGACAGTTTCAGGTTTTTTTAATTTGTTTAATGTGACTGTTGAAGTGCTATTTCAAATGGAAACAAACCATAACATCTATTGCTGTAAAGTTCGTCGATAAGGTTTTTTTAATTTGCGACTACGGTGAGTACCTGCGTATTATTTTGCAAAATACATCTCTATTTTAGGAAGAAAGAAGTACCTATCTTCAAAGATTTTAGACAAATACAGTTCCTAACATTTAAATGGGTAGGATGAATTTGCTAAGCTATATTCACAAATTAAAATCCTAATTAGTTTTTGCACTAAAACTTTTTTTTGGGAAGCGCAGTCAATTTTATTTATTGCACTTATGAAGTTGATTTTGCAACAGTAAGATAAAAATCAGACCAATACACTAGGCACAGCTCGACAGAGTTTAAAATGTTTTTCATTACTCATACTCTGAAAGTGGGTCATTACTGACCTGAGAAGCGGGCTGAAAGTAACACTTTTCATCCCTAGGGAGAATCACTTTCAACTGACAGCTGTCAAATATATTTTTTTTAAAACTCGTTTTTTTTACATATCTATTGAACCATGTTCCAACTTTCTATACAGCCACGATGTAGAATTTGAAATAACTCAAAGTTAAGTATTGATCAGAGAATATATATATTTAAAATAACTTTATTACAGTTTAGTTTCAACAATTTCTTTAAAATAACTTAGCTTTGAGCAAAATATTTACCATTTTTCCAATGATGAAAATAAAAAATAATGGCTGAATAGCGGGCCGGCCAGAGAAAAAAAACAAACAAAATAGGCGGGAAAGCGGCAATTCGATCTTCATTTATTTTCCTCATTTTTTCTTTAGCTAATTCATGTTTTTATTTTTACTTTCCTCGTATTTGTAATGAAAAGCACAGTGTTTACCTCGGGTGAAAGACTTATTTAGTCCCTCGAACTATTGGCGCCCTCACTTCGTTCCGGGCGCCAAACCCCGTCTCGGGACTAAATAAGTTACTTTCACCCCTGGGGTAACAATGTACTATTATGTCAAAACAACTTTGGAGGAGAACTTTGCCCAGCAGAGGGACAGTATCTATAGGTTGAATAAAAATAAAAAGTCAAAATATTATTTGACTATGTCTATGTTATTCCCTTGCCTCCAGGTTGTCTGGGAGAGATTGCTTTGAGCAGTGAGACCGCCTAAATTGTATATTAGCGTAAACATGTAGGATAACGTTCATAAAACGGTGCAATCAATTTAGTGTGCACTAATAAGTGGTTCATCCTATGGCCTTTCGAAATTATCTACATTTGATATCCGACTTTTATTTTACTATTGAACTATTAACCTCTAAGGTAATGTGAGACAGCGCATTACCTTAAAATACATTATTACCCTTCTGTAGTCTTTAATACAAGTAGCACTAGCACCACTTCGTAAATAATTAGTGCAATATTCAAGGTAGGTATTGTAAATTATTTTCTGCCACACTAAGCTAATTGTAATTAATCTAACAAAAAAGCTTTCTTAGTTTAAGATAAGAAATACTAAACATATTAGGCGAAGGGACGAACAGAACATTGGCGGCTAAGGCTGAATTTCAAACATTCTATTCCATGTTATAGAATTGATATTGATCTGTAGGTAGGTACCAAAATGATAACAAGCACTTATTGCCTATTCCGTAGACACCGAAACATCCGTGGCATAAACGAGTTATTTAGGCAAAAAAGGGTAAAAAAATACGAAGGAAATAAAGCTACTCAGGACCTAAAAATAAAAAGTTACAATGCGTTATTTCCCTATAACACTTATTTTAAACTCACATACCTACCTACTGTTAGTTTGAAACTAGAATCCCTTCTTCAGCCGCAGTGTTTAAGTAACTGTCCACGACACCCCCTACTCAAGTACTTAGTAGGTAGGTAGATCTGTTTCAAAGTCAACCCCTTGCAGTGACATCCGTTTATTTTCTACCCTGCAAATAGGTCAATAGATGTGGATCTCATCTTAGCATTAAAACTACTACTTTAAGGCCGCAAGTCGGCCCATATAGTCCGGCTGCCAGAAGCTCTGGCACATTATTTAGAACTTCATAGATCAAGGAAATTTTTAGTGGTTTGTTTAACCATTCGAATACAAAAGTCTGATAAAAGTCAAAAGCGACGATAAGAAAGGGTCAATAAGGTCATTTCGGAGAATGTTGCTCATTTAAATATAATTATGCCTTTCTATTGTCACGGTCCTTATTTCTCTGAGATAACTGAAAGATACCAAAGGAATATAATAGAATGCATTAATTTAGGGTCCATATTCGCTCACCTAAACTTGTTTTTCTGAAATTGTTCTTCCTTCGAATCAATCTTCTAATCTTCCTAAAATATTTAGTCCTAAAGTTTCATTTCTTACAATTTTTACTATACGATGATCTTCGTAACATTCATGTTTCCTAAAAGTTTAATAAATGATATTTGAACTCCTAATGTTGTTTTTCATAACGCATCATCCCATATTTTTTTATGATCCCTGAACTTAATTTCCAGAATATTTTTACTCATGGTTATTCAGAAAAAAAAGATGCATTTTCCCAGTGTAGCACACTATTCATATTCATTGTAAAAATAAATTAAAAAGTTTCAGGTTTAACGCGAAGAGCATGCAAGCAGGCAAGTCGTTTTTTGGGTTTATAAAAGAAATAAACACGCACTCTTCGCCGTAAACCTTCTAACCCCCGAATGCACAAACGCAAATCAACGTTGAGCATCCCTTAAAAGTGTAGCTGTCCCTTCAGTTCTGTAGACATTTTACGGGAAAACATGAGCGTAAGCGCTTGCTTAGTGTTGATTGACGTTTGTGAGTTCGGGGGTAACCTAATCTAATCCAGTCGGTTTCGCCCCGCCTACGGGCCTAGTAAAAAATATTAGGAAATTGATTTCGCGTAGTTTACTGTTATTTATGCTCTTCATGTCTTGTGAAAATAATATGGAAGTTACTCAAAATCAATGTTCAATCTAATGTTGATTATTAAGAATGAACATGATATGACTCTCAAAATATGTGTAAAAGACGGTTAAGTGGACAAAAAATATGAAAACAAAAATTAGTATGTAATGTTTATGGCTACCGACATTATGAAGTTGAATGATTCGGAACTAAAACATTAGGAAACGGGAAGTTAGGAATTGGGATTGTGAGGTAAAAAAATTTCGGAACTCCAATAATCGGAGCTAAAATTTTAGGTGAACTTTGGCACACCCCTTAACTTAAGCAGACACTTAGCGGTAGCGGACTACTTAAGTAGGTAGTTAATTGTGAAGGTAGAGGTAGATACTTTTATTAAGTGCCGGATGATTGACCCAGTTTTGTTTGGTGTTATCTATGCATAAATAGGACGCCACCTTATCTTCGTAATCATCTATAAGAAAAAACTATACCTACTTGATTATAGTAATTTATTGAATGGAGAGTATGGTCCTCTTAGAGTAAGCTAAGAATATAAAAAAGTGGTCAGACGACTATAAACTTAACCGAGCTTTTACGTGCTAAAGGCTTCAGACAGACACTGCTAATACACATACCTACCTACGTAGATAAAGCCCGTAGACAGAAATTCACAAAAGGGAGAAGCTTTTGCTCTTCCAAAGCTTTTCAGTGCGTTTTTGTTATTCAAAACCGTGTTCTAAACTACGTCATTATTGTCACATTGATTTTGCGTCTGACCAACAACATAGTGCTGTAATCAGGTCAGCGATGCGTCTACAATGGGTTCGCACCGTTCTTGCAATAGGTACTACGTTTTCAACTTGTAAAAGGGCTGTTACTCGTTACGGCTTCCGTGTCAGCTGGGTCGGTGTGTCCGTTGCTTATATTTTGTTACGAGGCGCCATTGTGGGCGACCATTGTTTGTCGGGTGCGGTCGCACTATGTACAACCACAGGCACAACTGGGCCTTCGACGATATCGTCTGCGCATGTGCGCACGCGCACAGGTCGAGTGCGCGCCGTGTTATGAGTATGCTCAAATGTAGGTGATAACAAAACTAGTCTAAGTAGGTGCACTCTTTAGGTCGGCTACTCATGTTATTGTTATGTCGATCAACTCTACCTAACGTTTATCTGTAACCTTAAAACTCTCAAATGTAATACTCAATATGGCCGTTTTTAACTAAGCAGTTCTTAGAAACATCACCATCATCATATCAGCCGAACAACGCCCACTGCTGGACATAGGCCTTCCCCAAGAATCTCCACAACGATGGGTCCTGCGCTGTCCGCAACAGGGAGGACATATTAATTTCACATTGCATTAATCCACGGTTTTCTTGTTACAGATACACATTTTCCATGCATCAAGAAAATCAAGGAACGATCATATACGAGGGAGACAGGGTAATAAACAATTTTCCCACGTAGGCCCTCCGGACAGTTGAAATTTTAGTATCCAGTACAAAGAGATTATAATCAAGATGCATTTCATACGCTCCTTCTTCAAGCGGATAACCGACGATCTCAAACAGAAGAAATTAGTTCCGCTGAAATTGTTATTCTTTGTTCATGCTTCAAGTAAGTTTAACAGTTGAAAAGTTCTATGATATTTATCAGTATGAAGAAATGTACTCGTTGTTAGAGTTTAAAATACCTACTGTTTGTAAATTAGTACTTAGCAAAGGCTAGCTTAAGCTAGCGGGACTATAAGCGTGTTTGTGCGATGCGGCGCTCATCAATATTCATATTTTATTTCGAAAATTTGAACAATCAGCTAATTTAATATGTTTTTATGCATGTGAAGCTTTTTGCCTCAATATGAAATTGTGCTTAGGTTAAATTATCCAACAATTAGCAACAGTTTATTCCTAGCCATCGTCTCTTTCCCCGAAACAGGGTCGGTCCTCGTCTTACAACATGTCGGAATATACTAATCTTTGTATGACAGCAGCGACAGTTCGTTTTAACTTATAACAACGTGATTAGGAACCAATGATACAACCTTTGTCGCTTCCCAATATTCACATAAAGTTTTTTATCGGCCTTCAAAAATAACATTAAAAAAAGACACTCAGGCCATATTCAAGGGGCTTAACGATCTATTATTAATATCGCATATAATATTTGAGGTGGCCTAACGACCCATTATAACCCATCTGTAACTTTTCAGCATTGTTCGTGCTGTACCCATACCTGACGATTCACATGCGCGAGCTGGGCATCAACGTGGAGGAGACGGCCATCATGTCGGCCGTCACGCCCGTCGTGTCCATCGTGATGCCGCCGCTGGCCGGCATGCTGGCGGATAAGATCGGCAACTTCCGGGTTAGTACCCAAAAATCCTATATTAGGTTACTTGTGCCAAAAAAGTGGCACCCGAAATCAGGACTTTCGACCACCTGAGCAAAGCATTGACAGTTTGAGACAACACTGCGCAACATGTATCGGTCTCGTTTACGCTCTAGTAAATAATCATGCTATCTTGTACACAGGTGACAATTTTTGAGTACTGACATAACGTACCTATAGGCACCTCTTTTAAATATCATTGTACCCAAAGGTTAAGAAAAGATATGACCATTCTTTCAAATCTCTCTCGTTGTGTTTTCGTTCCCAAAATATTTTCAACCTGCTGGTTCGCTGTTGCGTCTTTTGTTTCCCCAAGCTTATCATCAAAGTTCGCACTTGACTAACGTACTTGTAATTAACGATCCAAGTAATGTGTCCAGAGACGATCATTGAAACCCTCGCGTCGTGATCTGCCGGCATACGAGTATCATGATATGCCCATTTAAAACTCGCCAGCTTAACGTTTGACGATAATACGCGCGGCCATACTTGGGTAAATCGATTCTGTAGTGACCAAAGTACAAGCAAATATCGAATAGTGAAGTTCATCTTAAAACAGTTCGATAGTAAATAAAAAGACGTTAAATCGAAATGAAAAATCAAATTTTTTGGCTACATTACTTACAGACAGTAAAACATCGAGAAGCAAGCCATGCACCAATTTGTTTAAATAAAGCCTCATAAATAGTTATGCAATATCAACTAAGTAAATTACTTGCAGCTTATTAGTTTAGAAATTTGATTAGACTCGTAATGCACGCATAGTTAGTTATCATTTTGTCTAAATATAGGTCATTAGGAGACAAAGTAAGTATTTTTGATAAATCAATCTCGATCTCAGAAACCGGTCACAAAGTTATAAATTTAACTACTTACTTACCAAAATTCGGAGTGGTCTCAGAAAGAACCCGATCTGTTACTCGTACTTATTAGCTGTACCCTCAGAATTCAATTTGACACTAAATAAAATATCTTCGTCTCAAATTTTTATTGAAAAAGAAATGAAAGCATTTTTTGGCAAACAATATTCTAATGCCTTCAGCTTAAGTTCAGGGTCCAACGCAGCAGTACATAACGGGCTTATTGATACCATCTTTAGAGTATGTAGGAAATACATTACAAATTACTGTTTATGAAGGATAATACTTATAAGGAAAAAACGATCACACTAAGAAGACTCAAGTTAACCAACTACAATGTAATCGTTAAGGTAGGTTTTTGCTAGCGTTAACTATAGATTAGCTATTACGTGACTGTTTTTTCGAACATTTAATAGTTTCTAGTACTAACTGAGACGGAAGGATGATATTAAGCGGTCACATGTTCCCATGGCGCGAACAATGACCACAATGGAACGATTACGTGCGCATATCAAGTCGACATTGCCGACCCGACATCATAATCGCACCATTGCAGCATTGATGTTATTTCGGCTACAGGTAAACAGGTAACCACACTCGAGCGTTTTTGTTTGGCAGTCAGTGTTACTAAAATATCATAAGTGTCATTTTACAACTTCTGTTGTTGTTGATGTCTGTATGAGTCAATTTTGCCCATGGATTATGTTTTCACGTCCACTCCCAGTGTCCTTCCGGTGGGTTAATCATGTTAATCCACGTCGTCCGTAACGCGAATCACAATCAATTCTCTCACAATAACCTTTACCTTGTATTGTAGTCGCGCAGCTCGGGCCGCGCATCGGTCGCGGACCTCTAATAGTTCCTGCTTGAATACATAATAAGCGTAAAGTTTAATTTATACATTCATTGTGGTTAGGAGTTGAAACTTAAGCATTAAGATGTGCAAAAAATGATTCTATTATCGTTTTTTGGTGTAGAGAAAAAGTCTTTCAAAATCAATTGAGGCGAATCTTAATCAAACTTTAATAAAGTACCGTCTTATGGGTTATTCGAGACCGTTATTAGTAGTTATTGAGCAGAGATTTGGCGAAATCTGTTCTAACATTTTTTTGTCTCATATTTGATTAATTTACTAGTTACCTTCCCTTCTCCAATACAACCGGCATTCTGTTTTATTCCAAACATCCATCTTTACCATCTAGAAATATCCTTAAAAATATTGTGAATTTTCACCAGAATAATTGAGACCCTAGTGCTTCTTCAGAAGAAGCTTTTTTCGACATGTAGAAGATATCTATACACTTTTTTAGTACTGATTATACTTAGCATATTCGCACCATTCTAATAGGCTGCATAATTTATTATTTGTACTATTTTCTACTTGCAGCTTTAAGCTGGACGGGAAGATTAAGTATAGTCATGAAAGTCAGGTACACTAAACATTATAATATAGTGGGTTTAGTGCCAATACTTTACAGTTTAAGCGTCAGGGGCGTTCTACGCAGGCGCGTGCGTCACAGCCAGCCGTGCCGGAAGCGCAGCGACAATCATGCTTTTATGTGCCGGGCACGGACGGCACCGCGCCCAGCACTGCCAAATTAGACGGACTCGGCTCGCACTTCTTGCTTAAATTATATGATATAAGATGATACACTGTCATCCCACCACCACCAAAATAAATAATGTCTGGGATAACCTGCACCGAGATCATCTGACGCCTAACTAAACAGAGCTGGTACTATCGGTGGGTATCAATGAGTGATGAACAGACCTACATTAACATTTCAAAATTTAAATAAGGTAAGCTTATGCCCAAATATACAAACGCTAATAAATAAATCCAAAAATAGGTGTAGAAGTACACATTTTCATAATAGACACTACGACAGTTTGAAGGCGCGCTCAACGTTGATTGAGGTTTGGGATTTCGTGGTTAAAGCACTTTCTTATTAACTTCCTTATTTTATTACAATCAGTTTTGTTCCTTTCATTAATTGCTTGCTGATGGCATCGAGTTCGGCTGAAACTTTATAAAAGAACCCCTCGAAGAATATTTTAAGCCCCTTGAATAGAAATTTCCAAAAATAAAATCTTTTGAATTGTTCGTAATACATTCATAATCATTCTGCGAATAGTTTTTGGGTTTAACCAGAATGTAGAGACGTTCTTTTTTAGACGAATTGTTGACCTTTGATTAAAAACCCGGAAATAAGATATCGTATTTGTGATTGATTTATTCATGTCTACGATCAGTTATAAATTTTAAGCATTTTATTTAATGATGAGTTGTGGTTAACTCACTAACTTTGTTAACTAAATTAGGTAGGTACTGAAATTTCGAGCTTATTTATTGAAAATGAAATATCACAGACCGTCAATAATGTTACTCGAATAAATGTGAAATGCAAACCTGGCTATAACGGGACTTAAAAACAAGGGTTCTCCGTTAGCTGGACGGCAGTTGCAACTACCAAGTGTTACAACTATTAATATTTAAACGAGTTATCAACACTGCGTGTAGAAGGAAAGGAGTTACAGGATCTTATATGTTTTATTCATAGCTGGTAATTTCCTGTCCATGTACCCACCTTTAGGTCTCATAGATATCTACCTACTAGGACCTACCTCACGCCTATCTTTCAACTTTAAAATATTGAAATAAACGACCTACATACGAATATTTACTTACATAAGCTCTGAAAATCTTGCACATTACACCCGTTTACGACACACGCTACTTGAACATCCACATTAAAGTTCCACTGTTGGGCACAACGTAGTTCTTCCTTCAACCCATTTCCAACAAGGTGGTATGCTATAGGTACTCTAACACGCCGGTCGATGCGAATTGTTGGAGAGGTATATGTCATGCTATGGACAAAGCTCTCTTTGAGTTATTTTCGTACCGCCACTAACACCTCCGACTAGGCTAACCGTCTGACATAAAGCGACTTGGGACCATTTCACAAGTAGTTAATTGGTCAGAAGTTTTTTAACTTACACGAAATTTTTCATTGAAAGTAAAGACCGCGACTGCTTGCCAAAAAAACGTTCTTCTTTAAATTCTCTCCTCTGCCTATTTTCTTCTTATTTATTTTATCAATATCCCTGCTAGTTTTTTCCGCCAAAACATAACGAGTAGGTAATATCGATGTTTTCGTTACTTCAAACTTTTATAGCATTTATGTTGTACACGGTTACTCTACATTTGACATCTAATCCTGACCCGGGGCAATTAATAAAGCGCTTGTTAAAAATGTGCTTAAGTTCTGCAAGTTTGTAATTTGGTATCGACAAATATGCGTTTCATAAACGAGTTAACAGGTATACAGTGTGTATTGTCGAATTGTAGAGCCGTCACCTCGTATGCGTTAAGCCTAAAGACTTACTTACCTATCTCTACTACCTTCATATTTATTGTACGAAGTAGGTAGATATAATAATAGAATGTTGAGCAATTCCCAAATTGTTAATTGCGTGGCATTCCCACGACCCAAGTAGTGTTCTCTCAGCTAGTCGACCTATGCGTACGGGGAAAGTAGGTCGTTTAGCTATGCGAATGTTGACCTTACACTTGCCATTTGTCTTAAGCTAACTTTGTTTTAAGTACGGACTATTTTAGAGACACAGCACAACTCACAGATTAACAGATTATCAAGATATGAATTATTAATTATTCTTCAGATAAGAAGAATGTGTATGAAAATGTATATTTACTTTGTTTTTAATTGCATTTCTCCTGTTAGCGCCATGGTTTGATGCTCGCCCAAACCCATCTACGACACTTAATGTTGCCAGGAGCAAGGCACCTGCTAATAATAAGGCCATTTTAAACCAACGGTACCTTACGGGTTAGCTTTCAGCTCCCCACACAAACCGGTGAAACTGTCAAAACCATATCCCTTATGTTAAACGGTTGACTGTTAGTTACAGAACCGATTTACAGACGAAAATTCTGTAACTAACTACTCGTATATCTTTTCCATAGGTGTGGTCTGACCTGAGATGGAATGGGATAATTTTGATGCATAAAATAAGTATATTTCTTCACTTCTCTGTTGATACTCTGTCCGTACTCTGCAACAATTTGATTAAAAAAATACCTCTTTAATTATCGATTGATTTCTCGCGATAACTCCATCAATTATGGTGTCACGTAGCCGCGCGGCTGCGTAGCAATGTCAACTGGGTTGTCATACATCGTTAATAATGTAACTATGCGTGCAAATAATTACAGCTACCTACGAGGCGCCTTAGTAAACCGACCGATTAGCTATCATATTATTAGTACCTATAAGCCATTACAATCGATACCAGTAGAACTAGCGGGAAACTATGTATTTATTCGCTTTGTGGTGCATTTATAGCTGAGCAGGCACTGGCGGGCAGTGTCCCCACCAACTGAACCACCGAACAAGTCTCATCAGAATCAATCTCTATCTTGAAAAACTTAAAATTAGTTATTTTCTAGGAGATTAGGATTAATTAAATAAGACACCATGTCTTGAAATGATTTAGTAATAAAGCACTTTCTGCGTGCACTTACTACTGCACTCAGAGACGGAAATTAGTAACTCATTGACCCCATAATTGCATATTGCAGAAGAGACCTTTTAAAATGTCTCATTTTGACACCAAGGAACCAGCAACTTTACGTTTTAAGTGCGGTACCTAGTTATTCATCACTATTGTTAACAACTTTTCTTTTGGTCATGTTCCTGGGTGTAATCATTATTTTTATGTTTCACGCTCGTCACAATTTATTTACAAAGCATGTTATTGTTACACAACTAAGATTTATCCTAATGAGGCTAGATAGAGATCTAAATGTCCTGTCCAATCTAAATGATTATTGTGCATGCAAAAAGGTTATCTGATAATAATGTTTCATTTATGTTATTATACATTTTCCTAACATCTGTCACGGTCCATGTGTTCAAACAACTTCATTCTTGTGCATTTACACGTCCACTTCAAATTGTACTTGAAAACTGTAATTTGTCCAGTAGGTAGACCAGGTGCCTCATCAACAGATGATGATTCGTAAACGCTACATCCTGTTTTGGCTCTGAAGCAAAAACCTTTTAGAAACGTTCTGTTTGATATTGAGTATGGATCACATAGGCAAAGGTTTTTCGCTCGGCACAAAGGCGTTTAGCGCGGGAGTTCCCATTCTCTAATCATGAAGGTCAGGTCACACAAGCCACAAGAAGGCGGGGTGCCTCAAAAGATATTCCGTCAAGTGTGACCGCATGATGTAGCTTTGGGATTATAGAATTGCCCTGCCTCGTTGCAGATTAGATAACAACGGCGCCAAGAACGGCGGTATACTTACCTACCTGCTAAAAAAACTGAAAAACCTCTCCGCTTTATGTCACGACCTGGCGTAGAAGATTGTCCCATCGTCTGAGCGTCCCAGCGGTCAAATAGGTGCGGTACTTACCATAAGTTTAACACAGACTCAAAGCTGTTACGAGTACCCATTAGGTATTCATAAAGATTGAAGCAACGTTGCAGCGTTGACTGAGCGATAGACGTGTCCTGCCCTGTCATTTAATTCGCAAATGGCGACGGCAAAAATAATTGAAGAGACAAAACTTAGCAGTAGTTAAAATGATACTGTAGTGCTGTTCGAGTTTTTATGAATGATATACACCTCCCTACCAGCTTCTTACCTAGACGGCAAGTAGGTGGTAGGTAGGTGTATATTTTTGGACAATACTCTGTATGAATGTTTCAATGACCTCTGTGGCAGGGACTAAAATAAATGCAAGTTTGGCAAGGTTAACGTTCTAGGGTGTATGGAATGTCAATCACTAATTTAAATGCATACGTTATCTTACTAGTTGTTGCTGGCGGTGTCGTCAGCGCTGGGCGGGGTGTCGGCGCTGCTGCTGCTGGCGGTGCCGGTGGGGCGCATCACGGTGACCTTCCCGCCGGAGGCCGAGCTGCTGGCCAGCTGCGGGGCCGGCCTGCGTCTGCGACACATGAACGATAACCTCTGCGAACCGCTGCATCCCTTCCCTTACGAAATTAACTTGAAGTGAGTAACAACATGCCTAATATTTCTGCAAGGTCTCAGAAAGTGCGTGTTTGGTATGGTAATGTAATATTGTCTAGACTAGATACTATAACTACTATAACTGAATTGTTCGTACAAGCAAACTTAACTTCATATCACAAATCATGAATTCAAAATGAATGGATGAGGGTGGAACAATCTAAGTACAAATGTGCAAAATAAACAAAGTTAATAGGCTCGTGCTGCGATTGTGTCCCCCAGCTTGGCTAACCGAAATAGAAATAAGTCTATTCGAAATGATTACTGCTGTCATAGATGTAATTTAAATTCACAAACATACCTACTGACTCCAATGAGACTCGTGTACGCTGTATTTCCCTCGTTGTGTAATTTAATAATCACGTTTGTTGTTACAGCATCGCAACCTGCGGTTTAATCTGCGAGTTGCCAAGTGACACATCGAAAGAACAAATAAACGCGATATTGCATTCGCACTCGTACGATTTACACGTGCAGTCTCTGGATGATGCCCAGCGCATGGTGTACCGGCATTCGGTGTCCTCGGTGCTCACGCACGTCTCCGCGCCGATGAAGGACCAGAGCACCTCCCGCATTCTCTCCAACAATGACTTCTTCAACACCACCATCGCTAAA
This sequence comes from Udea ferrugalis, assembly GCA_950022985.1. Classification (NCBI taxonomy): domain Eukaryota; kingdom Metazoa; phylum Arthropoda; class Insecta; order Lepidoptera; family Crambidae; genus Udea; species Udea ferrugalis. The sequence goes on from OX465516.1 coordinate 7,692,578, forward strand.
ATATCTGACCGTGAACTTTTCTTCCCTGCGCCACATCTGTATCAGATGGAATGCGCCCGGAACACAACAGATGCCGTGTGCTATTTCGGTAACAATGAAATGTTCGATGAGATTATGGATAAAAGAATAAATGACAATTATCGGCTTCAAATTACCCATGATGAGGGAACAGCTATAAACGTAATTGGCTTAGTTACTGGAAACTCAACAGAAGTCGAAGATAGTTACCAGTGTAAAGATTACTTCGACGGGGTAAGCCTAATCTGTTCATTGACATATACTCATTATTTATTTTGTTTTAAGCAACGAATGATGTGAGAATGTTTTTAGGCACTTGAAGAAGAGGGAGTACGTGTACACGTGGCTTCGATGCGGTTATCGCAGTGCTCCGCAGCCTGCGCTGGAACAGTGCCGCGGAAGACGTTATGTTCAAACAAGCAGCAGCAGTTAGAACTGGATCCCGTCTTCACGTTTTGGGCTTATCTTGCTGTAAGTACCTATTTTCTTTGAACGACAAGTTCTCCTGTTTTTCAGATGAGATGGCTATGGCGAAATATTGAAAGCGGTATAACCTTCCAAAATAGCGTAGGTTTTAAGTGCACAGGAAACGACGGGCAGAAGCATCATGGCCTTCTAACCTGCCCTTGGCGAGTATTAACAACATCATTTCCACTCAGGAAATCCTTGGGGGGCGCCGCTTTTAAGCAGTGGTGATGATGAAGGAGTACTTTGCAAACAGATATTTACTTAATCAGTCAAATTGTTACGGAGCGAATTCGGTTGATGACGCAGTCATGCTCGAGGATGAAGTAATAAAGCTAATCATACTGGAGGTGGATCATCATTGCCTAATTCTGCGTCAGTTTCAAGGGGAGCACGTGGACCGTCGCCGTAGACGCATGCAGATTGAACGGCGGAACCGTTAAGGCGAGGCAGTACTACAAACGCGTAAATAAACCATTATTGTACTAGTACATCTTGAATCTTACGTTTCGTAACACATTCTAAATCAACAATAACACAGGTGACAGAGAAGAATATGACGGTTCGTAACTAAGCGTACAGCTTAGTTACGAACCACATTAACAAAAACGAGTGCGAAAAAAAAAATTGGAATAGGAAGATTTGAAAGAATGATTATTTGACTTCATAATTCTAATACTTTTTGTCAAAACAAAATTTAATGGATTTCCACCTCTGGGCCTTAACCTATCTACGTGTATACCACTTATACAGACATTTTATTCAACGGGTTGGCTGGTCTCGTAGTATTGTGAATAGTAGGTTGGTACTGCATACGCCCTGTGGCCGGGGCGTAAGACGCCCTGTGGCCGGGGCGTAAGAATACGGCCACGGTTCCCCTCCGCCTGTCGTAAGAGGCGACTAAAGGAGGGCCTTCGGGGTCGCTGGGAGTGCACGCAGCGGGGGCTGTGTGCCTCCACTTCAAGTGGCCCCGAGGAGGACGGCAGTGTGGGCGCAGCCTCACACTGCCGTAACGCCGGCTGGTGTTTGGGAGGTCTAACTCCTTACGAGATGGGCTGTGTGAGCAGCATTGTGCGCCAGGTGCTCAACCGGTAGTGTTCTTTCTCTACAGAAGAGATCTCGGTGAGACCAGGTCACGCACGGAAGAAGGCTGCCCCGGTGTTTTAGTGGGTATACCCACCCTCCGTCTGGAGTGGGTGAGTCCCACACTCCCCCGCTGCCCCCCGAGCAGCGGGAAGTGCGTAAAGCATTTCACCGGGTTAAAAAAAAAAAAAAAAAAAAAAAAAAGGTTGGTACTGCATTCGGGTTTCCAAATAATTAGGCAGTGGCAATGGTAACTTTTGTGATGTTCGGTCCGTTGCCTCATTAACTTTGATAAAGCCATCATAGGAATTATAGTGAAGAGAAGCTGTAACATTAGCTAGCACGACATAGTACTAAAGTGCTTAGTGACTTTTTATGCTGAGCGTACCTTGCCTTAATGGGAAGATTGTCGGGTGATCGTCGCTAACTGGCTAATGGCGAACTTGATACGAGCGACCCGGCCCATTGCCTGCGTTCCCATTCCGAGCGTCTGCTACTGCACCTATAACTGGTCCTACTACCTACTACTGGACGCTCCCACTTTTTGTATACGTTTTCTACTAGACTCTGCGTCAGAAATGCAATAACATCCCATTAATGTTAGGTGTTCAGATTTCGTTGTAACGTTAAATCCAGTCTTTCATGTCGCCTATGTTAAACGAGTACCTATCAGTTCGGCTTTCAAGCCCAAAGTCAAAGTCGAATGTTTATTTGCAAACTAAGTGATACTTAGGTAAGTATAGATCTCAAAATAATGTGTGATTTGGTTCTTAAGACGGCACCCTTTTCAGAAAAGTCAATTGAAACAAACATTTCACCTAATTTTCATATGAATATTCGTAGGTAACTACTTGGTATAATACATGTATAGATAAGACGAAACACCAAAATGTGGAAATACATAAATATTTCCGGGAAATTATACATTCGAACACAAGATCATTCGAATCTGAATTTGTCAGTACCTACTTGAATAGATACTCGTAGGTACCTAATAGCACGAGGTTTGTGTCTCATCCGGCATTAAACTGCCATTGCGCTGAACGCCTCGTCGTTAATTTGGTATCATGATCCAATAATAACACCACATACCTACCTATTTCACCTAAAGTAAGGTATGAATGTAACAGGAATATGGTCAGTAAATATTTTTGATTACCTAATTAGAAATTCGATTAGTTCAATTTATTATCTATAGAGTCAAGTTGGGTAACTTTGAATTTCAGTGTAACATTGTGTCCAATGTTTAAGAACAGTAAAAGTACCTACATAACTGATGTTTATGGTTTGTTTTAGAGCCAGTCCCTCATAGGCTCAACAACATCTTTTAGTTGAAGAACACGTCAAAAGTAACTGATCTAAAAGAGTGGATTCAACGGGACACTGAAATTCAAAGTTACCCAACTTGACTGTATATGTGGTCGCAGTTATTATTTAGGTACTTATGTTAAATTGTTTACGAATACAAAAGCTCTAGCACGAAGTGGTATTTCCCATATTGGACGAACGTCACACGAGAAACCTAACAAGTGCGAAACTGCGAATCGAAATAGTCTGCTTTGAATTCCGTACCCCCCCCCCCCCTAACTTATTACTGTATTTATAAAAAAACTAGCGAATTCGAATTTTCTGAATTGAAATTTCCACGGTGTTGCAAAAAATAAAATTTGCGCTTTTAGCCATTCTGATACGGAGCCATAAAATCCTTATTGATTCGAGTAATTATCGGACACATAAACTGTATTTGCTTCAGAAATGGACAGTGAGAATTAGCTCTAAATAGACTTGAAATATGTAGTACAATAATGTGTTGTGATTAAGAAGACAAGAATAGCAACCTTTTTTTAACGGTGATGTAGTGGTCTCGGTCTATTCCGCTTCATGCTCTTTATGGGGTCTCTTACAACAACAGGACAGAAGATAATATGAGTGTCCCTAAAAGTAAAGACCTAAGTATAGACTATCTGCTTGTATACATATGAGTAGGATTTAGGATACAATGATGGTCTCATCCAGGATTGCCATCGATACGCAAAGAAGAGGATGAGTGGGAATCCACACCAACGTCTTTAAATGTTATGAACTTACACTTTTATTCACTTCAAAATATGTTAAGTAGTTAATATATTAAAAATAAAATGTGAATGCTACTTTTTTACGCTGTAGGTACATCACATGCATATTATCACGAAAATGAAGAGACATTTGAATGTATTATATATTGAAATAGATAATATTTTATTTAACTACAACAATTTCTATAGGCAGAACAATATGTGAGCTAACTCTTTGTATCTCTGCTATAACAAGTACTGAAGGCTGTGCCCAAGGTTTGGTAAATATATGACCGATTGTTTAATTAACTGGCATCACTAGTCATGAAAAGGTTTATTACTACCTTGCTTAAGTAGGTACTTGTATTTTATGAGTTATTTACTACACTTAGTCTAGACTTTTTTGGAATCTATGAATAATGACTTGTGTTATTCTCATTGTTAGATACCTACAAATAGTTTGTCCATAATTTTAATCGCTTTTTAAGAGATCGGAATAGCTGCTTATTATGACTTTGGACTTGTCTCGTGAATTATGTCCTACTCATTAAATCCATATTGTTGAAAATTATCTAGATAGGTAGAACATACCTACCTAACAAACTACCTAGTATGATATTGAAAAATCGAGAGATGATAAACCTTCAGATTATATAATTATGTGCTTTTTTGTGTACAATTCCGTTCAAGTAATTCTTTAAAATCGGAAACGTGTCAAATATTAAAGAAAAACAACCTGTATAATACAAGATGTATTCTTCATTTTTTTTCTGGGTTTTTGTGTCGCTTTAAAACAATGACTCATTTCTTCAAGAGATCAAATTCAGAGATATTAGAAAGAAAGACCTAATTTTTTTATCAAAGTACAATTGTGACGAATTTTAAGTGTTTGGTGGAAGTTTCCAACTAACACTTTGAATACTTGCTGGCCTTGCTGCACTGTTATTTTGTGGACACATCATGCGTTATGGAAGGGAATCTAAGGGGTATCATAAAAGAAGAATATCATCGGAAGGTTATGTTACTGCATTTATGCAATGACTAACTAGCGCCAAACAGCGTTAAATGAAATAGACCAAAATGTTTAGGCCGCGGAACGGGCTTTAGCAATGTTGTAGGTGTGTTTTTTTTGTATTATTGGTACCCCTATGTTTTGAAAGGTATTTTGGAAGAGTGGCAGTGAATACTTGTAACATTTTTGGTTAAAGTTGTTTAGGATTAGATTCGAATGCAGTGGCTGTTTTGAATAAGCTAAGATGAGAAGCTTGCAAGCGGCCGCTTTGTTTCGCAACGATAGACGAGGCCGCTCGGCCTTGGCCGCGTTAAGCTCACATCAAGTTACGAGGCTTACGTGTGTTCCGTGACGGATCACTTGCGATTGCCTAGGAACACGATGACACTGGATCAAACACTAAAGTCACGTAATACTTACATACTGTAAGTAATAAGTATGAGACGGTTTGTGCATAAGCTGTGCGTGCGGGAGTAAAGGTTAAGAATCGAAGTGAAAGGGATATCTACGTAATAAATTGCCTACACAATTCATTTTCAGAAACGGATACTAACGAATATTCATTTCAAAATAATATGAAACAAAGTATTGCATTTATAAATATTTAATTAAAATAACATAGATATACAATACTACTTAGATTTTCAAAAGTTTGTAACGGCTTATCCAATTCATTCTACCTTCTCTACCTAAAACCCCTCAAAGCCCTAAGACCCCCTAACTGTAACAAGCTAAGTTCTCCACCTAGACAATCTTATCTTCTTCTTTCAAGCGTGTCAAGTATGACACGCTTGTGTGAGAAACCGAAAGCTATAGTGCGGAACCTCCGCCCAATGATACAATTTGTAATATAACCGTATTCGGGAGCACGCGCACTCGCGGCATAATTAGCAACATTAATGTGTATCACTTGCAAAGCGCAAGCCACATTGCGAGAAAAGCAGAATGTTTACGTAGTAATGGTTTAGCTCATAGGGCCTACCATGAGTTTCAGACGCTTGCGGCAATTATTTTCAAGCAATATCGGTAGTTATTTTACTATCACTATACAATGTGAAAAAGAGTGAGGTGTTGGTTTTCACAAGCAAGACACGTTGGCTGGGAGTGGTGGCACCTGTGCTGCTTAATGGTGTCGCTCTTTGTAGAGTCAAAGAGTTCAAATACCTCGGTCATGTGGTCAGCGAGGATTTGAAAGACGATGGAGACATCGAAAGGGAGAGGAGGGCAATGGCGGTCCGCTGTAACATGTTGGCGCGCAGATTCGCACGGTGTAGTCTAGAGGTAAAAATTACTTTATTTAAAGCTTTCTGCCAAACCCTCTACACCTGCAATCTGTGGGTCAGCTACACGCAGCGGGCCATCAATGCTCTCCGCGTGCAATATAACAACGCGTTCAGGGTGCTGGTGGGGCTTCCGCGTTACTGTAGTGCGTCGGCGATGTTCGCGCACGCGCATACCGACGGCTTTCACACCGTGCTGAGGCGTCGCATCGCCTCACTGCTGCGCCGCTCGCGCGGGAGCCCCAACACCATCCTGAGCGTGCTCAGTGACAAGCTGGACAGCCCCCTGCTGCGCCACTGGGTTCAAGCACAAGTGCGTGTGCCCGGTGCCCTAGAGTGCGGCAAGTATTTAAATTAATTTCTTTTTTCCCTTTGTACTAACATAGTTGTTTAAGTCGCTTGTATACTAACATTTTTATGGGCATAGCCTGAAATAAATGAATTTTATTTTTATTTTATTTATGTTACTTTACTATCAGCTAGAGGCGCTTCACGAAATTGGGGTGTGAACCCAAGTATGAAAAGACCTAGCTGTATGTTAAAACTCGAACCTTGATCGTACATTAAAGGCCAAAGCACCCGGTGAGAGAGGGCCTTTATAGACGTAGGTACCTAAATAGAAGTTTTAAGTCTTTGGTAAATATGAAATACAGATAGCCAAGCTAGTAAATTTTGCATTTATGGCAAAAAATATGACGGCAGAAATAACTTCTGTTAATGGACATTAGTTTTTGTGCACTTACTTGTGAAAAAAATTGAAATTATCTGAGGCCTTTTCCATTGTTCTCTGAGTGACTTTACAGACACGGGCTATACCGCTAAATGTTTTGTGTTTTTGTGTTCAAATTGCTTGAATTTCATGACTTGTCTGTAATGAATGATTAAGGATAATAATAAAAAAATCTCCTTATAAATGATGTTTCTGTTCTCACGCCAATAGAGACCCCTTTATTCATGAAAAAACTTCAACAGCGAGTGTGCCTCTGACTACCCCGTTTGGATATCTTATGCGTATGTTACCTAAACTTAGTCAGCTATTACATATTTTTATTTATAAGCCTTGCTTTATTCTAATTGTGATTTGTATTTTAACTCGAAGCATCCACTGTTGTAGGTAAGGATAGTTATCGGAAAGGTACCTATCTGATGGGTATCAGTGATTAACCTGACTAATGTAGACTCAAATAATATTTCTTGACTAGTTCAGTTTGTCTTTCTCGTTGGGTTGTCAAAGCATTGAATTTGGCCTAAGACCCTACCTTATATGGACCTTCCTCATTTGTTATTCAAATTGAAATATGTCGTATTTTAATAGTAAACGATAGTCAATAAATTAACAAATCAAGTTAAATTTTAAGTCAGTAAAGGTTGTTTAATCAAAATATCATAATCCGGGGTCCATCCAATATAAAGTAGAGATCGTCTAAGCTGGTATGACGCGCCCCTCTACCACATCTACGCATACAAAATTGCTCGCTTGAGATGCAGTGGAGGGGCGCGTCATTTTAGCTCAGACGATCTCTACCTACCTGTGATGGGCAAATGTCAAGAGTAACAATTTAGTGTAAAGTGACCTTTCTTGTGTTGGTCCGAGGTTAAGTGTTACCTATTTGACTTGTGGCCTTCAGTAAAAGACAATTCTTACAGCATGTTTGATTTAAAAGCCATTTGTGTAATTGCCAGGTGCGAGTGTTCATCGGTATCATCGGCGGTACTGCGTTCGCCATGTTCGAGGGCGCGGTGATCGCGATCATTCGCGAACAGCGCGCCGACTACGGCTTGCAGCGAGTGTACGGCAGCATCGGCGGGATGATCTCTTCGCCGCTGTCGGGGCTGCTTATCGACTATGTCAGCCGCGGGAAGGGGTACACTGACTTCAGGTATGAAGACAAGAGTGAGCTATCGTAATCACCAGCTCAACAAGATTTGATGGAAACCGTAACTTTTGAGTTTACATACTACGTCCGCTTGCTATCTCCCAGGAACGCCCTAAGCCGAGGCTCCCCTCTACCAGGGAGCACTCTTAGGCATTAGGCATTGAGAACTGCACGGGAACAATGTTCTCTAAATTGAATGTAAGAAAATAATTAAATAACTTTCTACACAGACATCCCTAGCCTAGTGTACAAATACATTGTGTTAGGTAGCATAAATATCGAAGAGCGTGTTAATTCCTTAGAAATAAAATACCACTTAATCGAAAAAACAGAAAGAAACAATATCATAGACAACAGATTATTAAGCCTACAGCTACTCCCAGCATCATCTCAACGCTAATGTATCATGCGTCACAAACAAAGTTAGAACATTTGCTTAAAAATACATTATTTCTGAGTTTGTTAAGTTCCTTTTCATTAAGTTTTATGAATTTTTAGTTTTCTTAAAAAACAAATGTTGGACGGTTTCAGGCCAGCGTTCTACCTGTACGCAGTGCTGAAGGTCGCCTCGGGCGCGCTGATGCTCAGCATCGACCTGGAGTTCAAGCAGCCCGCGCAGAACTTGCTCGATGACGTCATATCCGTCTTCCGGAACGTCGAGATCGTCGCGCTCTTCATCGCCTGCTTCATCATGGGTTAGTGGCATTGTTATACACACCATTGTGTTACGTTTACTGTTTACTAATCTAACCTTTCACTTTTTTGTTATCGTTGTTTCTTGTTCTTACATTGAGGCGTATGCACAATGCACATCTGGGAGACAAGCATGAATAATAAGCGAGCAGAGATCTCCTACGATAACCTGGCCAATCTCTTTACAATCCTGTTTTAATGTGCGTGTGGCGCTGCTAGCACTTCATGTTTATTATTCCAACTCGCGGTTAATTCTCCTGTGATGGAAAATACCGATAAGAAACCAAAGCAACCCGGAAAAGTAAGCTCGCCCTTTACCACGTTGGATTAAAAAAGCGTGTGCTTCTGAATGTTCCGTTCGCCCTGACGTCACCAGTTAGCGTGACTACTCGGATTGGTTATTGTCGAGAGAATCACGTAAATCATAAAAGGCTCTGATATAAAGGAGTGTTTGTTACACTTGTACGAGGGCTGACGCGCTCGTAAAGTCGTTTTTTGCGTTTGTCGTAATGTTTCTCCGTCAGAATCCATGTTGATATTGTGTCACAACTGTCAGTTCGAGCAAACAAGCCGGTATAAGGCATTGATATAATCAAAGAGAGGAAGATCAGTAGTACAGACCTACCAACTTATCTGTGAACTGAAAGAGGACGACACCGTCGATTCAGTGTTGCTAATTAATATAAGGTGAGTAAAATTGAGCAAGTTTTACAAGTAGGTAATTTGTCAAAAGAAAATAAAAATAATAAAATTAAATATTGTAATTATTTATTAATAAGAAATAAAAATTGATTTGTAGTTAAGTAGGTACGCTAAACAGTTGTCCTTCAGGATTAAAAAATGGCTTGATTTAGAAAGTGATCCAGTGAAATTATTTAAAAAAAGAATTGAAGAATTGAAATGTTTGTAAATTAGATTTAACGATCAAATCGTTAAATCTAATTTACAAACATTTCAATTAAGCTACTTGTAACAGGTCTATTGAAATAAGTTGTTTGTTTGAAATGGAAATCCTGCAGATATTGAGGTTTGATAGCTAAAACAGTTACTAGAGAGGTAAACTAGATTATGGAAAACTTAACAATCAAACTAAATGTTCCACACTCAAAACTTTCATTCCATGTGATTTATGTACCCTCCCTGCATCAAGTACCTGGTACTACACACATCAAAAGTGTCTAGGGATATCTCAAGCATTTTCATACAAAGTATAGCTATTGGGGAGGCTGTAAAAATTAAAATATTGATACCAACGTAGAAATTTTTAGGACACAGAAACTGCTATATCTGCCCTTTTAGATTGTATAAAGAAATTCATTGTGGTAGCATTATTGTACAATCGTAAGGACGTTAAAAAAAAGACAGATTTTTCTTTTAAAAGGTTTCAAAATTTTAGCAAAATCAAACGTTTTTTTGTAATATTCTTAACCTTTATCTTATGCCTGTTTCCTCGAGTTATTCTAAGATATTGCAGAGCATTATCTAATATCTTTGATTTTGCTAAAATTTTGAAACCTTTTAAAAGAAAAATCTGTCTTTTTTTTAACGTCCTAACGATTGTACAATAATGCTACCACAATGAATTTCTTTATACAATTTGAAAGGGCAGATATAGCAGTTTCTGTGTCCTAAAAATTTCTACGTTGGTATCAATATTTTAATTTTTACAGCCTCCCCAATAGCTATACTTTGTATGAAAATGCTTGAGATATCCCTAGACACTTTTGATGTGTGTATTTGCAGCATTTAGTTAAGACCGTACCTAACCACTAACAACGATATACTAATCATAATTCGCAGTGGTAAGTACCTAATGGATGTAATAAAAAAAACAAATTGCTTTACATTTATTTATTAAAAACCAGATTTACAGTAATTATGATCTTTAGATGAACCTGCACTACCGACATCATCAGCGCTGTCCTGGGTAATTTATTTCTTTCTTCAAGACCTCTAGACGGTTTTTAACAGTAGGCACCTCGTTTTCAGCAGAATCAAATTCATGTACTCTCCTCTGTATAACTCCCATGTCAAAATCATCAACGTGTATGATTACACTTTTGCGTTTTCTATCCTTGCCTTGTGTCCGAATTTTAGTAACAGTGTCTTCTGCTGCATGCCCTTCTTTATCTATTTTTGCAATAAGTCCTTGACTCACACCTGAAACATAGGACTATTTTTTCATCGAAATTTAAAAACCAGCAGGTTATTTGGCACACCCATTTAACACGTAACATATTAGATGTGCGTTACCGTTACGTTAATCTACAGTAAGAATATATACAAATATTCCGTGGACTTAAATATTTGGTTGAGAATATAGGTATTTATAAAAATAAAGCTGACAACACTAACCTGTTGCAGCCGAAATTCGTTTGTATATTTTGGTAAACGGAATAATCGGGGACCGAGCCCCAGGCTTCTTCTTTAAAAAAGGTTTCAACCTTAAGAATAATGTTTCGAGCATCACTTTTAATGGCTTTCGCCATATTCAACTTCATAAATTCCGAAATATCACAATAAAACAACCATAATACTCAAAAATTGTTGACACGGACAATAAAATGACATTTCAACATGGCGGTCGTAGTTCCAATTTTCGCCATTTCACAGATAAGTTGGTAGGACTGTACGTTACATTTTCATACTTCGCAAATACGAAAATTGGCCCATGACATTGACGTATGAATGACGTTCATGCAAACAAGTCGCTGTCATATTGGCTTTGAAACAGGTCCATTGGACCTGTTTCAAAGCCTGGACATGTTCTAGGGTGGCCATTTTTGGTACGAGGATGCTCCATCTTCCTCTTTTTGTTTATATCAATGGTATAAGCCCGTGCACGCGAGTCTGGTTTCCTCTTGCTATCGTATATTTTTGTGTTCCAGGCACAGCATGGGGCTACATCGAGAGCTTCCTGTTCTGGCTGCTGCAGGACCTGGGCGCGTCCCGCTCGCTGATGGGCATCACCATCACGGTGGGCGGCATCGCCGGCCTGCCGCTGCTCGTGCTCTCGGGGCCCATCATCCGCCGGCTGGGACACGCAAATGTGCTCTTTATTGGCTTCGTCTTTTACGCCATTAGGCTGTTAGGTGAGTGGTAGAGTGTATAGGCGTAAGGCTGTTTGGTTATGTACAGGTACAAGGCTGTTAGGTTAGGTTATGGACAGGTCGATCAGAGCCATGCCGTCCCGTAAGCGGTGAAGGTATACCGGTGTATTTTTTAGTGCGGTATTCCCACCTCCTTCAGAGGTGGGCGAGTCCCACACACCCCCACCCCTTCCCCGAGGGGTGGGATAGTGCGTAAATGCATTTTTAGACACCGCTAAAAAAAAAAAAAAGGTTATGTACAGGTACAAGGCTGTTAGGTTAGGTTATGTATAGGTACAAGGCTGTTAGATGAGTGACATTCTAGATAGCGTTTGATATTCTAGATAAATAATACTTAATAAGCATAAGCGTCGCGGTCGCTGATGGGCATCACCATCACGGTGGGCGGCATCGCCGGCCTGCCGCTGCTCGTGCTCTCGGGGCCCATCATCCGCCGGCTGGGACACGCCAATGTGCTCTTTATTGGCTTCGTCTTCTACGCCATTAGGTTGCTAGGTGAGTGGTAGAATGTACAGGCGCAAGGCTGTTAGGTGAGGGATAGATAGTGTACAGGTACAAGGCTGTTAGGTTAGGTTTTGGACAGGTACAAGGCTGTTAGGTTAGGTTTTGGACAGGTACAAGGCTGTTAGGTTAGGTTATGTATAGGTACAAAGCTGTTAGATGAGTGACATTCTAGATAGCGTTTGATATTCTAGATAAATAATACTTAATAAGCATAATCGTCGCGGTCGCTGATGGGCATCACCATCACGGTGGGCGGCATCGCCGGCCTGCCGCTGCTCGTGCTCTCGGGGCCCATCATCCGCCGGCTGGGACACGCCAATGTGCTCTTTATTGGCTTCGTCTTCTACGCTATTAGGCTGTTAGGTGAGTGGTAGCATGTACAAGTGCAAGGCTGTTAGGTGAGTGATAAATAATGTACAGGTACAAGGCTGTTAGGTTAGGTTATGTACAGGTACAAGGCTGTTAGGTGAGTGACATTCTAGACAGCGTTTGATATTCTAGATAAATAATACTTAACAAGCATAAGCGTCGCGTTCACTGATGGGCATCACCATCACGGTGGGTGGCATCGCCGGCCTGCCGCTGCTCGTGCTCTCGGGGCCCATCATCCGCCGGCTGGGACACGCCAATGTGCTCTTTATGTTAGGTGAGTGATAGGATGTACAGGCAGAAGGCTGTTAGGTGAGGTTAGGTTATGTACAGGTACAAGACTATTAGGTTAGGTTAGGTTATGTACAGGTACAAGGCTGTTAGGTTAGGTTATGTACAGGTACAAGACTATTAGGTTAGGTTAGGTTATGTACAGGTACAAGGCTGTTAGGTTAGGTTATGTATAGGTACAAGGCTGTTAGGTGAGTGACATTCTAGATAGCGTTTGATATTCTAGATAAATAATACTTAATAAGCATAAGCGTCGCGGTCGCTGATGGGCATCACCATCACGGTGGGCGGCATCGCCGGCCTGCCGCTGCTCGTGCTCTCGGGGCCCATCATCCGCCGGCTGGGACACGCCAATGTGCTCTTTATTGGCACCAATTTTCCTATACCGCGCTCCCTCGCATCGCTCAACGCTCTCTTTGAAGGAAATCCACGTCTGGACCTTTTTGCGGACAAATGGAAAGACATTTTATCTGAATGTTTGTGTTTTTGTGAAAGACATTGTGTGTAGTGTGTGTTATCCTGGATTAGTAGCCACCGGGGTCCCACAAGGATCCATTTTAGGGCCGATCCTCTTTATATTATACACTGCAGACATTATAAACAATATACACAATTGCAATTACCATTTATATGCAGACGACCTACAGCTATATATCTCCTTCAAACCTGAAACAACTACCTCAGCAGTCGATAAATTAAATAAAGATCTAGATCGTGTCAGCCAGTGGAGTGACTGTCACAATTTAACTCTGAACGCCTCCAAATCTAAATTTATGATCTTAGGTTCGACAAATCTATTGCGAAGATTGCAGCACAAGTCCCACAGGTTTCCATGAGGGGCACTCGTCTAGAGAACGTGTCACAGGCACGTAATCTAGGTCTTCTCATGGACGGAAATCTGCGATTCGAGGGACACATTTTAGAAATCATGCGTAACTGCTTTTATAGACTCAAAGTTCTTTATCATGTCCGAAAATATATAAACGAGGAAACGCGAGTTATGCTGTGTGAGTCGCTGATCCTATCAAAACTAAATTATGCTTATACCGTCTTCGGTGGATGTTTGCTGGGAAGCACGAAGAAACTTATGCAGCGGATTCAGAATGCTTGTGCTCGATACCGCTTCCCGGTTCCCCGACGCTCACATATAACTCCCTTTTTAAACCACAATAATTTATTAAATATGTCATCAAGGTACACGTTGCACTTTGCGACCCTGCTTTTTGGATTGATTAACAGAAAAGAACCACCTTACCTCTATCACAAATTACAGTTTGCCCGCCTTAAAGTGAGGATTGCTCCACGTCTCATGTGCCCGCAACATGGTACGGCTGCGTTTCGTGGCAGCTTTCGCTATGCCGCCACGAAGTGCTGGAACAATCTTCCCCCACCGGTCAGAAACTCAAGGTCTAACGCGTCCTTTAAACATAATCTAAGGATTTTCTTAATCAATGAGCAAAGGTCTAATTATTAAGCAGTCGTACTACCACCGGATGAAAATTAACACCGAACACACACTCACACACTCACACACTCAAACATTTATACACTCACTCACTCATTTCATTTATACACTCGCTCACTCACACACGAATTTATCTCACTCTCACTCTCTCTTAAATACGCGTACACACCCTCCCAAAAGCACATCGTAGGTATTTTGTATTTTTAATTATTGTACAAATTGCAAGGCGTCATATTGATGTTCTGCGCCGGTGGCACCTCTTACCCTAATGGTTGCCACAGAAAACCAGCGTCATGGCTCTTTGTCATGGCACAAACTGGGTGGAAACCATTTTGGTTTGTGCGTCACACAATTTTATGTTAGTCTTACTCTGTTTTTATTTTTTTTCGTTTTGTTGTTTATTTTAATTTCTTTCCTGTACTTATTTTTATTTTGTATTTACGAACTGTGTGATGACAAACCAATAATTTTTTTTTATTCTTTATTCTTTAGATATGTACAGGACCATGTCTGTTTGTATTAGTGCATTATAAAACTTAGAAAAGTAATCTAAAAATTTAGGGACATTCAGGTCTTGACGTACTTAAGTACTTAAACTCTTACAAAAACGTTGAAATAATATGATATTGGTTTGTATGATTCGTTTACTACAGAACTTTAAAGTTCTTTGGCTTAAAACCTATTCGGTTTCATTATGTCTTATATTTAACATCAAAGACCAGACGTCTAATTACTTTATTAAAAACTCTGCAAACAAACACCTTTGTACAAAATGTAGATATTTTATTATAAAACATTTTTACAAACATAAAGAAAGAGTTTGAAAGCACAGAGTATTTTTAAAGAAACTGTTTAATGTGTGCCTACAGAGGTTATTGAATTTATATTTTAACTAGAGGCCGCCCGCGACTTCGTCCGCGTGGACTTTAGTTAAAAAAATGTGATATATCTTTATAAATTGTAATTGTAACGTCTTATTCCGATGCATAAACTATATTACTGTAGAGTTTCATTCTAATCCATCTAGTAGTTTTCACGTGTACAAAATGGAGTAATTTTTCCGTTTCCCTAATGTTACCCTTCACTGCTCTGCTCCTATTAATTGTAGCGTAATGAAAAGTATACAATAACCTGCCTAAGAGTATGAACAATAATTGTGCCAAATTTCGTTGAAATCCGTCGAGTAGTTTTTGTTTCTATAACGAACATACAGCAGACAGACAGACAGACAGAAAGACAGACAGACAGACAGACAGACAAAAATTTTACTGATTGCATTTTTGGCATCAGTAGCGATCTCTAATCACCGCTTGATAGTTATTTTTTAAATAAATTTCATGTACAGAATTGGCCTCTCTACAGATTTATTATGAGTATAGATTGCTATATTCTAGTTTTACAACATTCATGCTTCTTGCAATTCAAAAATACACCTAAACAAATATTTAGTCCATTTACCTTGGTTGCAATTCGCAGTCCCAGATAAATGTGGCATATTACGAGTTGCATTTTAAACAACGATTGTGATAAAGTAAGTATTGTTTTTGACTGAATACGCCGTATTGGCACAGTATAAACCATACAGTAGAACACGATTTCTACAAGCTTTAATTGGTATTGGACTAGTTGGCGCTGTGTGGATTAAAGTCGAATAACAATCCTACTATAAAAATATTATAAATGTATGTGTAGATGGATGTATGTGCCGTGTTGCTCTTTCACGTAAAAACTACTGGATGTATTTAATGAAACTTTACAATAATATAGCTTATGAATCTGAATAGGAAAAAGGCTAAAATTTGACAAGATACATTTTTTTTACCTATGTCCACGCGGACGGAGCCGCGAGGGGCGCTAGTATCATTTGAAACTTGACGGTTACGTATTCGTTGGCAGGTTACTCCCTGATCTACAACCCGTGGCTGTGCCTGATCTTCGAGGCGCTGGAGTCGGTGACGTCATCGCTGTCGTTCACGGCGGCCGTCACCTACGCCGCGCGCCTCTCCTCCACCACCACCGATACCTCCGTGCAAGGGCTGCTGGGCGGACTCTACTACGGCGTCGGTGAGTAAATTTCTCTTCTGAATGTACTATTTATTAGGTCCTAAAGTCATTGAGATACACCTTTTATAAGCTGGGGAAGTCCAATAGTTAAGGGCTATATTTAGAAAATTATCCATTGATCTTTACTTATAAAAAACATAATTTATGGGCGCCAACTGGCGCGCCCAGTTAATAAAAATCATACCCTGGAATCTATGATGAAGAATAAAGAGTAGAGAGCATTGTTAAAACAGAGCTCCAAATCAAAAATCCAATGATGTTTTTTTTCTGTAACAGGTCGAGGTGCAGGCAGTCTGATAGGCGGATACCTAATGAAGTACGTCGGAACTAGACCGACCTACCAAATATTCGCCGCAGCGACATTCTTCACGGGCTGCATTTACTTCCTGTTCAACATGTTCTGCATCCCGAAACGTGTTTTCACCGACGATGACGACCTCTGCAAGAAGAAACCAGCAACAGATCTCGAGGGCCGCGAGATGGAGCAAAACAAAACGGTCGCGCCGGTAGATGTCGCCGCTAAAGCAGAGAGCAAACCGGAAAGCGCCCTCAGCAAGACAAAAGCAGAGCCGACCCCACAAACAAAGTTACCGCCGGACAGCATAGATGGCGGCAGCGACTCCGGCGTCGACAACCCGGCCTACAACGACACGGACAACTCCTCGAGCGAAGCTAAAAAAGAGGACAGAAAAACTAACGGATAGTAGTTACTTACCACTATTTTAGGGCCGGCGCCGACTATCGGCATCGGCACGCTTCAGGCTTTTAAGGTGGCAAATAGTAATATACTCTAACATAATGGCAATAAAGTAGAAAATGCCGAAACAGAAACAGAACAAATGCATTTTGTTTTTACGAGAACACATCACGGAAATTTCTACTTTATTGCCATTGTGTTAGAGTATATTACTATTTGCCACCTTAAAAGCCTGAAGCGTGCCGATGCCGATAGTTGGCGCCGGCCCTTAACAAGATTAGACTAGACGAAATTTACAAATTATTTTTAAGTTGAGTACCTATCAAATGACAAATTATAACTAGTAAGATAAATATTATGTAAATAAAATTATTTATAAATAAATGTTGTTAGTTCTTCAACCAATAGCAAATTTGACAGAATTGATAAAAGTCAACAGCAGCTCTACATTGTCAGAGAGACTCTGGTTGCATAATACATGTACCTACTTATTCAAAGTCTGAGGTTTAAGGCCGAGATCCTGTTAGATTCGAATGCTGAGGGAATTCGGGGGAATGCAGTTTTTTGTTCAGATACCTACTTTTTCTGTTGAATCAAAATCACAAATTCTTTATTAAACATATCTTCCTAGGTTTAGTTAAATTTTATTTTTGACTAGCAGCCGCCCGCGACTTCGTCCGCGTGGGCTAACGTTATCGTAGTTTTAGTAAGGATGCCTATTTTTTTTGAAAATGAAATATAGCTTATGTCACTCAGGAATGATGTAGCTTTCCAACAGTGAAAGAATTTTTCAAATCTGCCAAGTAGTTTCGGAGCCTATTCAATTCATACAAACAAACAAAAAATCAAACCTTTCCTCTTTATAATATTTGTATAGATGAAGTGTAGAGTCAGCATTGTGCCAGGTGTGGGTTGCTGGAGTCTTGGTAATCACCTTGATGTGACCTGCATGATTGTTCGTCACATGGGAAAAGGGTGTACAAAAAGAGGGCTTTTCATAAAAGATGCTGCTCATTTTCAGCGCTAGCGATCGGCCTCGACTCATTAGGCGCTGCGCATATCATAAAGATCTTCCTAACCAGAATATTAAAAAGGACAGCATGTATGAATTACGTACAAGTAAGTTTTTCACTGTCTTTGAATCACGTAACTATGTAATGGTCGAAACGAAGTAGGTTGCCAGTTGCTGTAACTGTACACTTCAAACACGGTTTTCAAAGGTGTCTCATATTTATATGCAAGCGTGCCAGTTTTTAAATGTGCTTTTTATACGTGTACGCTGTCTTAACTTTAAGACTGCCTTTATATTTTGAATAATTGTATATTATTTGAGTCCATTTCCTCATTGCGTTTTTTGGTCAAAGTAACCCTTATGATTCTAGAAACAGTTAATTTAGAGAAAAAAACATGTTTAAGCACAAAGCTTACCTTTTTTTTCGTGGGGAAATCCTCATGGATACACACCAGGCCCCACTGGCCCCGCAATCCCATGTGTCGCCCTTGCGGGCAGGAGCGGGTTGGTGGCAAGTCCACCACACTGCCACGCCTGAGTTCGCTTCGCTTCCCGGCGGTTCACACTACCTCCGGTACTAAGCCCACGGCGAGAACTCATGAGGGGTACAAAGCTTGCCTACATTAGAAGAAATACAATATAGATAACTGTGTTAAACAAAAGGTATTTGAAACAGATATAGAAGGAATACCTCGACATCTTAATGCAACTAAATCCAGTCTAGCGATTCTCAGTAACATCTCGATCACCTTCAGAAGAAAACGCCTATTTTAATCGTCTTTTCGCTTTACCCTTAATCAGTTTTCTCCCTCATTTCTATGGAAATAATTTTAAAACCTGATTCGGCTCAGACATTCAATCAAACGATTACATTCACGTAGTTATTGAAGTTTTACAAAATGCCAAAATGGAATCTCACTTCGAACTCGCCTGTGTGATGTTCGAAGTTTGCATTCAGAATGCAACCCTAGATCCTTTTTCAAACCCTATTTCAGTGGTTACATATTCAATGGTCATATCTTAAAAAGGAAAAACGACGTCCCCAACTGTTTTTCTAGGCTTTGTTATTGAACTTAGTTGTTATTTGCATACGGTAGCTGGAATTTCTAGTAGGTATACTATTAATTTTCGCACATATTTTGATAAAAAAAAACTGTCTAGGAATTAATTCCAGGTAACTGTCTAGAAAGGGCTAGCTTTAAGAAAGTAGAGCGAAATCGATACGATTCGTATTCCTACGCGAAAAGTTCTACAGCCTACAAGCTACAAGTAATTAGTAGTCTGGTGACAATTAGAATTTAATAAATATTGTGCTATTTAAATGGTAAAAAATAAACAAACTCAAACATATTTTATACAAATATGTAACACTTTCTACCAGCGAGCGACATTGGTCTCCTAGCTAATTGTGTGAATTGCTCCTGGGTGCGGGTCGCCCGAGTCGTGCCTCAGCCGTGCTACATACTGAAGTACCGCTAGCAATTATCGCAATTTTACATCGGCCAGTTCAAAATGTGTGACACCTCAAAACCCCCAGCACATATCTTAGTTTTTAGTTACAAGTCAGAACTCGAGCTGACCACTCCAAGTTTCGGTTCCAAATGTTATAATAAAGTTACAAAAATGAAAAGACTCTACTGTACGTTATTGGTGTGTTTACTAAGATATAGCTCGGGGGCGGTAAAGCCCTCCGGGCCTTCAGTGTACGTAGTTACCCCTTCACCGAGGAGTCAGAACAACGAAGCCCGGTCAGCTCCTTTCTACTACCACAACTGGCTAAGAAGAATGGATTCTCCACCAAATGCCACCGTAGTTACGACTTCAACGACACCAAAAGTGTTAACGCCTGATTTAATATTTGCTGAATTTGAATCAGGCGCTGGAGGTGACATGAAGAAATCTATACGTAAATTATTGGAGCAAGAGGGAGTGGCAGCCAAAACGACTATTACCTCAACTACGACATCTCAACCGATATATGTGCCTGAACTGCCTGACAAAACGAGTAGTAATATGAATTACGATATGATCTATCCGATTCCAGAACAGGAAGTCAAGAAAGAAGATCCTAAGAATAGCGAAGTTGATATGACTGATTACTTTGCACTGTACAACAATTTGTATAGTCATGGCCAAAATAGTCATGTTCCCGTTGATCCTGAGCCTGTGTATCTGCCTTTTACGTCTACCACGGCCAGCACGACCACTACATCGACTACTACCCCGGCGTCAATAGGCGTTGAAAATATTTGGCACATTATTGATAAGGAAAAAGAAAACAATCAATACTTCGACAAGTGGGAAGAAGTATCTCTCCATGCCGACAATGATAGTGGTAAAACCAAAGTGGACGATGAAAAACCAGAAAGTAATGGTAACAAAGGTACAGAGACGGAAGAAGATAACGTTCAGATTGATGACAACTTCGCTCTTCCAGGGTAATTTTTTATTTTTTAGTAGACAATGTTTAGAAAATATTATAAAATATATATTTGAGTAGTCTTAACTCTTAGTTTATGAAGTGTTTTGAGGCAATCCTAAAATCGAATGATAAGCAAATATGGTGGTCTCCAATATTATCAAGTACAGTGGTGTTCACATCAACCCTCATATAAAGGCACCATGTTCAGCTGACATAAAACCCCGTTTTGCAAAGTTTTTGTAAAGGTTGATGTGAACGCCTATGTTCATATGTATTTGAATTTCACTAAATTATAAACCAACAAGTTCGTCTGCGGCCGAACTCGTACGTTTTAAAAGCCGTTAGGGCCTCTAAAAAGGCTATAGTTACCATATTGTTTAATAAACTCGTGTACGCCTAGCCGCTTTTGACAGCTGTAAATCCAAGCTTTGTCAGAGGCCCAAATAGCCGATCAAAGAGACTCTTACAACTTAGGTCAATAATGTTTTCTTAAATTAGTTTACCTCATAATCACCAGGTATGTTTAAACTTTTCCACTTTTTTTGCCTACAGATTCGCAGCAAATTCTGGCAACGGAGCCGAAAACGAATCGAGAGCCATCCGTACAGAACCCAACATGCGATTCCCGTACGTCAGTCTAAAACCATTTCAAATGAAAAATCTAAAACAACCATTACTGGATGTCTTTTCTAACAGCAAAAAAGGAAGTAATATGTTTACCAGCTTAGATAATTTTAAGGAAATTAAACAACCAGTGAGAGGTGAAATTCAAGATGTTGTTCCAATGCGCCAGCCTATTGATCGATATAATCCGGCACAACCCTATTTACCTCAAGAATATGGTAGTAAGTCCAAACAGTCTAGTCCCTCGTCACCACCATCGAAAGCAGTGGCCAACTTGGTGCCTCCTCCACCACCGCCACCTAAAGCTACTGGAGATGATTTTCCCGTTCCTACGAGCTACGAATCATTTCCACCTTATCCTCCTTCCGTACCTAGACCAGCACCACCTCCACAGGCATTAAGTCCACCTGTTTCTGCTTATAAGCCTCCAACAGACACTTCTGACGATATGGGACCTGTCGATGATGATGGTGATGATGACAATCAAATGGATTTAAGTTATCGGTACAAGCCGCCCTCACCTCCAGCATTTGTGCCGACTTTACCGCCATTAGATAAGCCTTTCAAGGGATATTCATATGACAAACCTGGAAATGGAATGGGAAATGCTGCTCCAGCCATGGATTTAGGCGGATACAGTTACAACAAACCAGCGATGCCTCTTGATACCCCGCCAGCCCCAGGTGCAGGTGGATACACTTATAGTAAGCCAACGATGAGTTTTAATTCCCCACCGGCAATGGACAACGGATACTCGTATAATAAGCCGCAAGAAGAAGCCCCACCAAGTCAAATGGATGATAAACCAGATTTTCATCATTTTCATGACACAGACGACCACCCTGCACCAAGTTATGATCATCATGGACCTTCGCCGCCGTCTTACAATCACGACAGTGACTATCCTGAATTAATATTTAATAAGCCGCATAGTGGGATGCAAAGTGGACATGATATGAAAGGAAACGATGTTGGTATGATGGCCCCACCCCCGCCGCCTGACACAAAACCTGGAATGGATTCTGGTCCACCCATGGACGATCACGGATTCCCGGCTGATTTCCCAGGAGACTTGAAGTTTCATCATGATTTTGATGATCATGACCATGACTTTCACTATCATCATCATCCCCATACGACGACGACCACTACTGAAACACCCCGTGTTAACAGATACAGTTACTATTACTTAGGTAAAAAGCTATATTACTTGCCATTGTATTTCAGTGTCTACTTCATTGTTTACGTAGGAGCCCTTATAATCAAGGCCGTATTGCGGCATAAGATCGTCTATCCTAACAGTTGGAGACCAAATGGAACCACGGCAACATTCTTCGCGAAGAGATCTGTTGACTCTTGGGATCTCTCGAATGAAAATTTGCATGAAATGACTGGCAGAGTGACAAAGGCTATTGCTGAAGCTGCAGAAAAATATGTGAATGAAACTACTAAAAGGAAATGAAAAGGGAATGGTTTAAATTAGGTTTTTTTCTGTAAATAAATAGTCTTAAGAAGTTGTGAACTGGACATGTTTAATGATCAATGGCCTACAATATTTTTTTAAACAGAGTTCATTATCACAACATAAACAATTGTGCTACATAATAATATTTGGTTCCTAGTACTATTTGCTCAATGAATTAAATGATTTATTTCTACTAAGTTGTTTTATCATTTAGTTGTCTTCATATCCCTTTTGGAAAACCTCATTTAACTTATAAAATAAATTCCAATATGCCATTCTGGCATGAAAAGGTCTTTGCTGAACACTGATTTCTAAATCAATGTTTAGATAAGACAAAGATTCTTGAGTTATGGCTGGCCACACTACAGGCAGGATATCCGTTTCTTCTGGGGTGGGATTACTGAAAATAAAAATTCAGTGTAAGCTGTTAATTTTATGAACAATATTCTCAATTATCAAAACTAGCTTTTTTTTATTGAATATTCGTATAGCCTATGTACGTGTACTTTTTAAACCGATAATTTTAAAGGAATTCACTTCAGAGTAAAAAATAAAGCGGTTATGCCAACGAAGTAGTTATAGCGGAGTGTTTTCACACTTGTAATTGTACTCGTAGGATTGTTTGCGAACAATCCTACGATACGCAGTAAATCTTAAAGAAGATGTGATGCAAGCAAAGGGCATTCAAGAAATTCTAGATTAGAAAAATGTATTGTGTTCTATAGTTACCTGTGCTTCGCAAAGTTTGTCCACAATGTCGTGATTCTGTCTATAATAAGCTGATCTTCAGGTGAAGGCGTTTCATTCATAAAAGAAACGTCGAATAGATAACTGATCTCATCAGCGTGAGCTGCGCCACTAATCGAGGAGTTAGTGAGCAATTTGTTAAAGTTTCGTTCCCCATCGTAGGAAAACATGTAATGATATATCGTGCTGGCTCCATTGTCAATATATTTCTGAATGCTTCTATATGTAGGATGATAAAAGAAAAAGTCTGATGCAAATTCTGTCATTTGATTTCTTACGTTTTCGTTTATAGCTTCATCTCCTATGTAGAATTGACGTACATTTTGCTCCATTTTGGTAAGATATTCGTCATCAAAATTAAAATGTGTTTTTAAATTATTCAAAAAGTAATCGTTCAAAAGTTCAAATTCCTCAGGGCCATCATGTTCGTACCAGTTACCGAGTTCATTACTATTAAAACCAATCAGAATTTCAACCGTTCTTGCGTTTGCGATATTTACGTTAATGGGATGACCTGTAATAAAACTTTCTACATCGTCAAACTCTTTTTCAACGCATGGAGATGGTAGTAAGTTAATTTCCAAAGCAGCTGCAATTATCAAGTCCGTATCTACTGTGTTCAAAAACTGTAACGCTTCATTTAAATTATTTGCTATGAACCCAAGGTGTTCAGCTAGCCGCATAGGAGCGTCCAAGTCGGCTTCCGTGATAGACCATGGCGCTAAAGCTGTACCACTTTGTAAAATAACTTTATTAAATAGATCTTCTTCCGTGTAAATTAGATGAAAATCGACCGAGGCGCCACCTGCGCTTTCGCCGAAAATAGTTATTTGTTCGCTATCTCCACCAAATGCTTCTATGTTATCTTTGATCCATCTCAATGCTGTCAGTTGATCTTTGAGGCCTTGATTCCCAGGTACATCAGGAGTGTCTAAGCAAAAGAAACCGTAGGGTCCAAGGCGATAATTTAAAGACACAACTATTACATCGTGTTGGATTAAAAATTTGGGACCGTGAACATATCTTCCAGAAAACCCAAATTGAAAACCACCTCCGTGAATCCATACTAGTACAGGTCTACGATTTCTGGAACTAGCGGTGCTTGGGACGTATATATTTAGGTGCAGGCAGTCTAATGAGCCAACTATGGTGTTGTTAAATTCTTCTCTTTGGGGGCAAATAGCAGAGTCATCAAAAGCATCAAACGTGTCTTCAAATCCGGAATGAGGAATTGATTGCTGGAAGAGAAAATAATGAACTGTTTAAAGTCCAAGAAACAATTGAAATACTTACCTAATAAAACGTAAAAATAAAATAATCTTGCTTATTATCTAAGTAATTATCTTCTAAACTGATGACCGTTCACGACGAATGCTTATAACTTGTTAATTAGAACCTATCAACTCAAAATCAATATGCATCTTAATTATAATAATTTGAAACATTTTCTTGGGAAAATTACTACCAAAATTATCAGCCTATATCGGTCATTGGTAGACGAAGGCCTTCCTTTACAAGCGCCATGGCGAACTTTGATTATGCGCCATTTTCATGCGCTTTGTAAGGTGATATGGTATGTTGGCGGAGACGAAGTCCTCTCTTAAGAACGCGCTAGCTCCAGCAGTTATCACCTTTACGGAAAATGTGGCTAGCCCACTGCGAATATAGTTTAGGTATGAATTCTAAGAGCTATTCTAGAAACTAGCACAGCTTCTGCATATGTTGCTGAGCTACAACCACACCCAGATTGATCACGTTTTTATTACGAATGAATAAAGTATAATTGAGTTTTACTAACGTATACCTACTCAGTGTAGGTAACTCAGGTGAAATTCCCAAAAGGCCGGGATTCCTCGGTTCTAAACCCTAATTAAACTCACACCAATAGCATTATTTTTGAATCAAATAGAGAATTGATAGAAAAAATAACTTGTTGTGCATATTTGAGAGATAACTATCTTGTCTCTGGATTGTGAATTAACTTTCTCGGTACCGAGGTTCAGATACATAACATACTTAGGTAGTTGTAGGAACGACAATAAATAACAGGCGGTCAAAATAATAATAAACATTTTCCACGGAAACAATATTGTTTAGTGACAGTCCGTTTAAGCAAGACTAATCAACGCAACAATAATTATGGTTAACTAGATAATCGAAGGAAACAAGGAAAGCGCGTTAAATAATCAAGCTAATGTAAGACGGTGGAAAAAGTTAAGAAAATTGATTAATGTGTGCTTACAACTGGGTTTGATATCGGATTGACTTACGAGTACTACCTACTCAGTTAGGTAAACCAGTTAAAAAGAAGAAAAACTTACCCCAAATGGATTAGAAGGGTCGACTGTGGCATAGGGTATGCCCAAGAACATAGAATAATCTCCATTGGGCGACGTCAGACCCCTAATTAGCCCAACTTTGGTGTCCACAAGCGGGTCGACCCTTGGTGAGGCCCATGAGTCGTAAATCAGGCACAGTAATATCGGCGTTATGTACTTGGCCCTACCCATCTTGCCTATAGATCAATACTACAATGCAACGATGGTTTTTGCAATCTTCAAGTTTTTTCAAGAGATGTTTTATCTTGGGTGAGATAAAAATCGGCTGGCCTTGGAGATAAATAACTTCAATTTTGTGCTTGTAGAAATTAAGGTGAATGCTTAGCAATACAGTTCTTTGGAAATTTCTTAGTAGCCAAATTTAATTAATACATCGCTTTACAAAATCTGTTAGCTTAGTTGTGATAACACGTTCAGTAGCGGGTTAAGTCAGCACTTTAGACGTCGGAGGTTTCTAAAGTGGGCCTAGGCGCATGGGATAAAGTACAGCTGTCTGTAAAATAATCTGACTTCTAGAAGTAGACGTGAATTTGCTGTAACTGTTCTGTCATTCGATGTCGTGAGTTTCATTTACGTATACTTTTATACCTTGTTTCGCCCAATTACATCCCTAATTAAGCGACTGTTATGTTGGCGTAGGTCCAAACTTTTTTGCATTTTAACCAGCTTACTGAGAGGAGCAAAACTTGACGAAGTTTGACATCCCCCGTCCTTGCCTCGTCAAGCGATTATTTACTAATATTGGTGAGTGAACATGACTTTGAACTGTTACAACTCCATCGTAAGTATCTGTCGACAACATTTGGGAAAACGTCTGGAGAAAACAACAATTCACGTTAGTAACTGTTTTTGGGCTTTAAACTTTTTTCTGTGGGGAAATCCTCATCGATACCTTGCCGCCCGAGGGGACGACGAGGTATATCCTAAACGACACTCAGTGAATCAAAAATGAGGCCAGAATTCCTTCAATATGAATGTTATTTTTTCCACTACAGGTAAGTCCTCACCAATGGTATCTAGATCCAACTGTTCCACCAAGTCATTCCAAGCTTGACAAAAGGTAGACGTCAAAAAGGTTTTAATAAATTAGTTGGGAGTATAGTGAACTAATAGTAGCAGTACCTACTATTTGCTCAATAAATTAATATCCTGTGAATACATTTACAACTAACAAGTTATAGTTTATTTTCTTCATAACCTCTTTGGAAACCTTCGTTTAACTTATAAAATAGATTCCAGTATGCCATTCTGGCATGAAAAGGTCTATGCTGAACACTGATTTCTAAATCTATGTCTAGATACGGCATAGAATCCGGAGTCAAGGGTGGCCACACGACAGGCAGGATTTCCGTTTCTTCTGGGGTTGGATTACTGAAAATGAAACAGTGGTGTTAAGTGTTATTTTGTACACAAAATTCTTAATTATCTGAACCAATTTTGTGATGGAAAAAAATCTATCTTTCAGAGAGGTAATAATAAACTCTTAATAATAATGTTAATCGTTCACCAGAAGTACGCTTGAATGAAGATTTTTCGTATTTTTTTACCGAAACACAAACTCGGAAAAATGAATTGTGTTGAATGATAGTTACCTGTACTTCACAAAGTTTGTCCACAATGTCGTGATTCTGTCCACGATAAGTTGATCTTCCGGTGTAAGCGTTTTATTCATAAAAGAAACGTCGAATAGGTAACTGATCTCATCAGAGTGCACTGCACCACTGATCGAAGAGTTGATGAGCATTTTGTAATAGTTTCTTTCGCCATCGTAGGAAAACATGTAATGATATATCGTGCCAGCGCCGTTGTCAATATATTTCTGAATGCTTCTATATGTAGGATGAACAAAGAAAAAATCAGATGCAAATTCCGTCATCTGCTTTCTCACATCATCGTCTATAGCTTCGTCTCCTATATAGAATTGACGTACATTTTGCTCCATTTTGGTGAGATAATCGTCATCGAAATTGAAATTCATTTTTAAATAAAACAAAAAGTTCTCGTTTAAACGTTCATATTCCTGTTCGGGTTCATCATTTTCGAACCAGAAACCAAGTTCATTATTATTAATACCAATCAGAATTGGCACCGCTCTTGCATTTGGTATATTTACGTTAATGGGATGACCTGTAATGAAACTTTCTACACCGTCAAATTCCTTTTCAACGCATGGAAATGGAAGTAAATTAATTTCTGAAGTAGCTGCAACTATTAAATCCGTATCTACTGTATTCAAAAACTGTAACGCTTCATTTACGTTATTCGCTATAAATCCAAGGTGTGCAGCAAGTTGCAAAGGTGCGTTCACATTAGCATTTGTAATTGAAAATGGCGCTAAAGCTGTACCACTTTGCAAAATAACTTTGCTGAATAGATCTTCTTTCGAGTAAATTAGATGCAAATCGACAGAAATGGCTCCAGCGCTTTCGCCAAAAATTGTTATTTGTTCGCTATCTCCACCAAATGCTTCTATATTATTTTTGACCCATCTTAATGCTATTATCTGATCTTTAAGGCCTTGATTCCCAGGAACTTCAGGAATGTCTAGGCAAAGGAAACCGTAGGCTCCAAGGCGATAATTCAAAGTCACAACTATTACATCGTGTTTGATTAAAAACTTGGGACCGTGAACATATCTTCCAGCAAATCCCGTTTGAAAACGACCTCCGTAAATCCACACTAGTACAGGACGACGATTTCTGGAACTGGCGGTATTTGGGACGTAAACATTCAGGTGCAGGCAGTCTAGTGAGCCAACTATGGTGTTGTTAAATTCTTCTCTTTGGGGGCAAATAGCAGAGTCATCAAAAGCATCAAACGTTTCATCAAATCCTGAATGAGGGATAGATTGCTGGAAAAGAAAAGGACAATTTATTTCAGCCTTTTTTTATTTCCGAAAATATTAGGCTGCCAATCACCCAAGTACAGGGAAACGATAAGAGTATTACAGCATGTTTTTCCAAATGAAACATACTCGTACCTTAGGTAGCGCCTTGCCTAAGAGATACCTACCTACATGGAGCGGATTTAAAAGGACTTATTAGAGGTAAAACTCCAAAATGCCCAAAGCAAAATTTTTTTTTCTAATATATAGACAAAGACACAGAACAATTTATTAGGGTAGATGGATGGTAACGAGTCTTTTGAAAAAACGATAATCAATATAATTATATCGTATCTAATTTAGAAGTTCTATTATAAAAGAATGGCTATGTTGTTTCGGGATTAACATAATTAGGTCAGAAACATCTCCCTCTTCTTTAAAAAAGGCTTCTTTTGAAAAGATTTTTCACCCAAAATGACAATTTTACACCTTCACCTTCCATAGTAGGGTGTATGGCAACTAAAATGAAAAAAGAACTCACCCCAAAAGGATTACAAGGATCGACTGTGGCATAAGGTATGCCCAAGAACATAGAATAGTCTCCATCGGGCGACGTCAGACCCCTGATAAGGCCAACTTTGGTGTTCACCAGCGGGTCGACCCTCGGCTGGGCCCATGAGTCGTAAATAAGACACAGTAATATTGGCGCTATATGCTTGGCTCTCCACATCTTGCCTACAGTTCAATACTAAAATGCAGCTATGGTTTTTGCAATATTTATGATTTCTCAACAGATGTTTTATCTTGGGTTGTATAAAATAATCTAGTCTTGAAGATAGTCATAGTCAGTCAAAGTATTCATTTACCAACCAAGTTTAGGTAGGTACCTAACAATGATATTGTGCCTGATGGTTTCAGTTTCTTAACACTTAGATATATACACATACCTATATGTTTAACTTAGAATATAGATAACATCAATTTAGGTCTTTCCTAGTTTACAGGTTTATTTTTTAACTAGAATCACTGCATCACCTACACTGATGTTATAGCCTTTAAGTCTTCCTCAAGAAATGGACTATTCAACAAATAATATTAATTCGATTCGAACCAGTAGTTCCCGAGATAAGTGCGTTCAAACTAAGGTTCAAACAAACAAACTAGTCAGCTTTGTGTTATTAAATATAGCTATAGATGAGAACGGATAGCAACAAGAAAGGAAGTCAACTGAACTGAACAACAAACTGAACAAAACCTTGTTCATAACCTAATGTCCGTAAATCTGTTAATGAGTAAAACAGGTACTAGGTACATGATATAAAATGATGATGAAGTACAAGAAAACATAATTTAATGTTATATAAAATGACAAGTCTAGGGATACTATGGCACTATGGTATTTTTTTATGTCTCACTGTATGAAAACACACAACGGGGCAACCTGTTTTGTGTTAAATGTATTTGGATTTTTAGGTGTTCTTCACCGTACACACGATTTTACATTTCTTGTACTCGTAGTCGTATCGGCATATTTTGTTGATAACATCTAGGTATCATAAAATACCTGTCATGTCACAAAAACGTTATCATGCTACGTTGATAACATAATGCACAAAGGAAAAAACCTTTGACAATTGTAAGAAGATGAATGCAGCTGAACATTTCTGCAAAATCTCAGGTTATCGGCAAAATCAGTTTCTAATCAGAACTCGTAACCTATTTAGGTAGGTACTCGCCAGTTTATAGTCATAGAATCTCTATAGAACAGGGAACTTGTAGAAGTTAGGTTCTTCTAATGACATATTCATTGTAAAGCTTGTGCCAGCCACTTTGACTAATTAAGAAGGTCAAGGATTTAACTCGAAGTTACTGCTCTATTTTCGCCCTGTTGAAATTTCTTAGAATTCTTTCTTAAGGATGCTTACTTATGAAACAAACCTATTATTTTTTACAAAGCACAGCCGAAATGAACTACTGAACCCCAAATTCACAAACGTCAATCAAAGGTAAGCAGCTCCTGCAAGTAGATAGTTACAGCTGGTCCTTGCAGTAATATTAACACTATAGTGGACTGCATGTTAAATATTGACCAACGTTTGTGAATTCGGAGGTGAGTTAAAGTTGTGCGATGATGAGTTGATTTGATACTCACTTATGACGAACTTTTTGTAAGATCTTTCCCATGAATTCAAACAAAGCGTAAAGACTGTATTGAAACGAATTAATGTTATCGAATTATTGATCCGATTATTTTAAGTATCATAAATTTAGGAGAATAATTCTCAGACAGTTAAGTAATATTTGAGAGTACAATTAAAAACCAGTTAACTTGTTTAGTTAAAACCAAATCAATGAAGCCTGATTGACTATCAGTTTTATTTGTCTAGAAAATATTACAGTCTTCCCCGATACCCCACTTGAAATTCTTCGTTCAAATTGTAGAATAAATCCCAGAAAGTCATTCTGTCGTGAAAGGGTCTCTTAGTGACTCGCAGTTCGGCACCTATGTCCATGCAGTAAAGTGCTTCTTTCGTCACGGCTGGCCACAGGATGGGCAGCAAGTCACTCGTTTCTAAAGTTGGATTCCTGAAACATTAAGATGTATATTTTCACTTTCATGTAAGGTGTATTTTCGAGTTAAATACAGGAATATTGTTTTCTACACCTGTCAAATGTTCCAGAGACTCAGAATAAAAAGGGATCTCTAATTTTCCTTTTTTTTTAACTTTCAGTAGAGTTCCGATGGTTGAGCTGACTCTCCATTAAGTTACACGTCCATAATAATGTGTTTCTAGATCGATTCTGAAGTCCCTTTGAATATTGGTATGAAAAGAACACCTCAACGTTAATTAATATGACTAAAGATATCTACACAGTAATTTCAATTGTACTAACCCGTATTTAGCAAAATTGGTCCAAAATGTGGTCATCCTGTCGATTACTAGTTGGTCTGCCGGAGTAATAGGTTCATTCATGGCACCCATGTCAAACAAATAACTAAGCTCGTCGGTATGCGCTGCACCGGTAGCGGTTATGTTATTTCTGGATTTGAAAAAGTTCCTGTCTCCATTGTAAGAAAAACTGTAGTAGTACAGTGATTCAGATCCCTCATCGACATAGGTCTGAATGGTTCTATGAATCGGATGAATATATCTAAAATCCGACGAGAAATTGATGATCTGCTGTCGTAAGTTCTCATTTATATCTTCATCTCCGATATAGAATTGGCGCACCTTATTCGCCATTCTGGTAAGGCGTTCACTGTCAAAATTGAAAGAACCGTCTATGTTATTGTAGAAAATGTTATTAAAAGCCTCAATACCAGAATTCCCAAATGAAAACAGTGCTTCGTTATCGTTGTAGCCAATTAAAATAGGGACAGTTTTTACTTTAGCAACATCCATGTTGATGGGATAGTCTGTTATTAGTGACTCTACGTTATCAAATTCTTTTTCTACGCATGGTCGGAGCACTAACTTTAGTTGAGTTGTTGCTGATATTATCAAACTTGGGTCAGCAGTTGACAAAAAATTCAGAGCGCTAACTAGGTTATTTGGTACGTAGTTTAGATGTTCTGCAAGTTTCAAAGGAGCACTCTCATCTGATTCTGCAAGTGCGTATGGTGATAAGTTTGAAACGCTTTGAATAATAACTTTACTAAACAGGTCTTCTTTTCCGTATATGAGGTGATGATTTACCGAACTTCCTCCAGCGCTTTCTCCAAATATTGTTATTTTATTGCTTTCTCCTCCGAATGCTTCTATATTATTTTTGACCCATCTTAACGCAGTTAGCTGGTCTTTTAGACCTTGGTTTCCTGGTACTTCAGGAGTATTAAGGCATAAGAAACCATATGGTCCAAGTCGATAATTTACAGTTACCAGAATTACATCATGTTTCACTAAAAACTTAGGGCCGTAGAAGTATCTTCCAGCAAATCCTGTACTGTAAGCGCCTCCGTGAAACCACACGAGTACTGGAAGACGGTGGTTGGAGTTGGCAGTGTTGGGCACATACACGTTCAGTCGTAGACAGTCTAACGTACCCGCTACTGTGTTACTAAAATATTCTACTTGAGGACATATTTTGGAGTCATCGTTAGCGTCAAAAATATCTTCAAATTCTGTTTGAGGAATTGATTGCTGAAATATAAGAGAACTTTTAAATTGTAAATCGTCTAACCCAAGTTCCTGAATATTTATCCAGAAATACATGTTTGCAGTTATGTAGAGGAATGAGTTATTCACAAGCATCGGGCATCAATGCACAACGCTAACGCTAAAGTTTAGTTATAATAGGTAATCTTCGCTGCTGTTAAGCAAGATTAAATCAATCGAGATTAGGAGTGTGTACAAGTAGGTGGGTCTAGCAAAGGTTTGATATTCAAAACTGAAACTATATAATAGGCACAATAAAGATATATCTTATTCAAAGCTTACCCCAAAAGGGTTAGAAGAATTGACAGTTGCGTAGGGTATGCCCAAGAACATAGAATATTCCCCATCAACTGCAGTAACACCTCTTATGAGTCCTTCTCTGGTAGCCACTAAAGGGTCGACTCTGGGCAGCGCCAAAGTGTTATACAGGAGACACGGGAAAAACACCAGAATAAACTTTGATCCACCCATCTTCCACCTTGATCTCAACCAAAGTGTAACGCGAAATAGTTGTATTATTATTTTTATCTATCCTTATCTTCACATTGGATAAAACTCGCACTGTTTGATGGTTTGGAGAGCACATCACAATGAAAATATTTATTTACCTCTAATTCGTGAAATAATATCGTAATTCAATCGGTGACCATATGGCTGTTGGAGTGCATCTTTTCGTATCGTTTAAAGTGATCTGATTTCAGTTGAATGACGTTTACACCATCTATTCGTTTATTTTCAGTTGATTCAATGAATAAAAAAGTGTTTATAAAATAATTTGAGTAACAGATGTCGTACCTAATACGTGAAACATACTAACAATACATAACTGTCTGTTTCCAACCGCTCTGAATTACATCGGGACCGAATATGCCTGTTAGCAATAGCTTTCACTGTCTGAGCCGGAGACACAAATTAAATTTACACACTTCACATGGTATGTTTGCTCAAATTATATTTCAAGTAGTCCCTTTACACAACTAACGGAAGAAGGCATTTCAGGTCTGCCAGTCGCTTTTCCGTCACCCCGCTGTGCGCTTGCACCGGAAAAAAACGCGAAAATATATTAGATTATTTACACATTAGTTACAAGAGGCAGACTTCATACAGTGTTTTATGTTATACGATAAAGAACCCGTTTTTTGTTAGTTGGGGGTGTAAAAGTAACTTATTCGAATAAATAAATATAATAAAATAGTAGAATGGTGGCGAAGGGTGGTCTTCTGTTGTCGTGCCATATAGTCGTGTGGGCGGTGGCGCTGGCGCTGTGGGCGGCCGGCGCGGGCGCAGCCGTGCGCTACGACACCGCCACGCCGCATGCGCCGCCCTACAGATACATACCCTTACAGTGAGTATATAACCTTTTTTTGACCTAAGATTTTTTGATTGATTATGGCTTCATTTATTATTATGGCTTAAAAGGTTTTTTTTACTGGTCGCCTCAAGGGGTTTGTACCAACAGATTGGACATATAGTTCTGTTTAACAATAAATTAACTATACACCAATTCTTTCAAATCCGTTCGGTACCTAAAATATAAAATATCAGGGACATCAGCATCTGTCCTCGAACTTAGCATTGCCTGTGCTACTGGTGTATGGGAGTTTATAATAATGATATAATAACATGATCAGATCAAGTTTGTCTAAGTAGTTTAATATGTAATCTTCTTAGTGGTACGACCGACCATTTGGATGATGTCGGGACATAAGGTGCTATAGGTAAAATTATATCATTCACCATGGTGCTGACGACGTAAAAGTTGATTATATCTATGCACTGTCAAAAGTAAATGTGTGAATTGAAGATTCTGATTAGTTGTCACTGAATTGTGAATAATAATGAAGATGGTAAATCTCCACTTTCCTCAGCAACGAAGTATTAGATCACGAAGACTTGTCTCCGGTAGAGGAAGACCAGCCAGTGCGGTCTGGTATGCCGCCATCCGAGCTTATCCTGACAGGCTTGCGCACCATTCTGGACGTGGTCAGGAACATCAACAAGAAACGCGCGGGCGCAAGGGTGGCTGTCCGTAATTCTACTGTCCCAGTGGTAAGTTAAGCCTTTTGCCTCCTATTCACAAACAAAATCAAAGTTGAACGAGTACAGCTGTCACTTACAGTTCTATAGACGATTTACGGGACGGCACGAGTTTGAAAGCGTGCTCAACTCTGATTGAACTTTGAGAATTCAAAGCTAAAGTACTTATTGTTGCATGTGGTATACACAATCCTTTACTCTTGTAAAGCATGATGCAGATGTTATTATCATTAATTAATTCCAACACTACACTATAACTACAATATAAGGAAGTCAATGATTCAGGGGCTAAATTCTTAGCTGTTGTGTGGCGCACTTTGGCACTTTGTCCAGCAGTAAAGACAAGTTTCTTGACAAGAGGACAGTGAAGCGCACAGCACACTTAGAGACATTCAACAGTTTTTTAACGATTTTTTAAAAAACTTCTAATTCGTTTTTTTAATGGAGCTGTATTTTTGAAATGTTTTTTCAGCTGGGTTTTGAAACTCTCTGAAAAAGCCAGGTTTTTAAACACTTAAATGTTAAAAATAATGTTTAGCTGGGGTAGAGAGCTAAATCACCACGCTTGTCAGGTGCGGGTGGTAAATCAGACACTTTCCACCACTAGGAGATAGAACGCGAGACCTCCAGAGGTATCGATGTTTCTACTTTAGTGATAAACAGGAAGATATGGTTTTAGAAATTTAGTTTTTAGTATCTAAAAATATTGTTTGAATAAGTGTATGTGTCCCACTTTTTCCTTTGATTCTTATTTGAGTAGATAAAAAAGTATCGTCTTACCTATAAACGTGATATGGTAATTTTCCGTAGTACCCGTAACTACGTATGAGTGCGTTACAGAGTAATGTCGGTTCTAGAGATCAGGGCCACAGAACGGTACCGCCTGAACTAGGTGACCGGGTGTCGGTGCTAAACGACGCACCCTTGTTTAGTCGGCCGCGAGCCAATCACTGCCTTTACACGGACCTGCAAATTGACGGCCACTTGCTACCAATTTCATTGATGAGCATGTTCACTGCGCTCGCCTCGTGTCACATGAGCGACGTGGTTACTATGCCGTGTCAACTAGTTTCAATGGTTTTCATTGGATGGGAGAATACGTACGTACCTATAGGGGGGACTTATCGTTAATATAATACGAAAACATCATTTAGTATTACATTGATTACGTACCGACGTAATACCTACGTCGTAGATTTGAGAGATGAGTGGAAGGAGCTCCTTGTCGGCACAATTGCTTTCAGGGCGCTCAGAAATATGATTAATTCGTTATAAATGCATACGGCTTCATTAAGATATAAAATCAGATAAGGTGGTCAATCAAATCAGATTAAATCAATTAGAATAGACCGGTTACTTGTACTTCCAAAGCGTCAAAATATTAATAAATATTACAGGCACTTAAATAAATATGGTTCTGCCACCGATGTCTGGCATTCTTTGTGAACTGAGAAGAATCACCAACAAACTCGACAGTTGCACTTCCATTAGGAGTTAGTAATACTTAGTATCAGCTATGGCCTTCCGGTTGGCGCCAAAATTCACGTTGTGGAAAGTTAACTTTAAAATTCAGTTTATTTTCCATTGTGGTCATTTGAGAGAAAAGAACTAAGCCAAATAACATTATTTAATTATTTACATACAAAACTAGAGAAAATACTAATTCAAAGTGAAGCGTATTGACGATTGAAGAAAGCCTGAAGCACCGAGATCTTAAGTGATGTTAGCCGGAATGCCAGCCCAGCGTGGCCAAAATATCGAAAAATACGCTTGCAGGTTGAAGCAAGGCCATTTGTTTATAGTCATAATTCCTAAAACTTTGATTTACCTACTTACCCGACCGTATTTTACAGATCCGGAAGTCTAGTATAAAGAACGAGACCGCAGACAGTGGTCGAGGGTTCGAAGACTACTACGACGAGCACCACCATCACCATGAGGTGGAGACCACGCCCAAGCCCATGAAGCAGAGCCGGTACACCGACCCCTGGGCCGGCTACTACGACTGGATCATCAACGAGGGCTCTTTCAAGTTCTGGAGTGTTTTTCAGGTATTTATCTATTTATTGGAATAACAAAAGTGGTTTATCCGTTTCTGTTTGCTTAAAGAAAACCATTGCAAAGTAAGCTCGAGTACAAATAAATAAATAAACGGCCAATATACGTCTCACTGATGGGCACAGACCTCACCTCAACTATGAGGTGGAACGAGAGATTGTTGGAGGGGCGTGAGGTCAGTGGGCAACCTTAATGTCAGAAGTTATCAAGCCACCCTGAGGCCTCCGACTAGGCTTAACGACTGACATCTAGCGGCAACCGCCGGACCGCTATCACAACTGCATCACGGGCACCTTAGTAACTTAAAAATAAAATCCCTCCTGATCAGTTGGCACATCATTATGTTAAGAAAACTAATATTGACACATTTATTTAAAACAATTTGTCATAGGAAATGGCTGTAAATTATTTTCTTGACAAATTAGCTTTGTTAAAAGTACAAATAGTTTTGGCCTCAAGTGCAACCTAGCGCATCGTGGCGCAAAAATAATGTCGTTGATTGCTCTGCTTGAAAAACTTGCGTTGTTATTCGGCGATCAAAGCGTAGGACGTCGAAGGCATAACATTGACATAGTTTTGCCGCGTCAGGCATGGGTGCCGTCCAGCCAAGGAACTTGACTATTTATCCGAACCTTGCACCTGTCGTTATGGCTAATCGTTTCCTATACATACTTTACATTTTTTCCTCGATTCTAGAATTACTTGGAGTTCAATCAACACCGGCAATACGCATGTTTATATTATGATGTGCGCAAGGCAGATTCCTAGCCATATTAGTATTTAAAATTAACAAAGTATGTGTGGTTTTTATATTTTGTATTTACAAACAAATAACAAACAAACAAAAAAAAATACAAATCCGTGGTTTTAAAGCATGGATTTTTAACAGGAGGTTGTTACTGAAATGGCTGTCGGATGCCGGTAACCCTGTACAGCCCCTCGGCAAAATGTAGACATTTCAGTGATTGTTTGTGCATTGGACAACTTAGCATGCACAATACCTCAAAATATATCTCAGTGTAATATTGAATTAAAAAACTGTTACGCAACTAAGTATTATTCATATTTTCTTAACTGACTTGTTCATGCATATAATAAACGGGTAGCTGAGTAACCATTAAATATTTACAACGGACTTTTAAGCATACTATTATGTACTATTTATCTATGTTCCCACACAATTTGCATATCACTCCTACGCACCATTGTGCACTAAATAGCCGTTATTATTTTATTCTCAATAGATTGTTAGAGAAGCAAATTGTTTGTTAAAGAGATAAACGCAATTATTTTAAAAGGAGTAATACATATTGTTAATTGCTTCCGGATTTTAACTGATTTTATTGTAAGATCTTATACGGGGTGAATTTTTCAAGTGGGCGTGGTAGGCCAAATCCAAGTCTAGAGATCGATTTTGAAAAAACTAAAACCTTGTAGATACCTAATCAGATTTTATAAATAACCTTCTTTCTTAGCAGGGAATCGTCCCTGCTAGGAAAAAAGGTTTTTTTATAAAATCTCTTCTGTATTCAAACGACATTACATACGAGTATTCCGAATTCAGAGAAGTAATTCTAGGTTAATTTCAGGAAAAGAACACACCTAGGTATTATTAGGAAGCTGTAAATTGTTTTCCTTACATGAATAAAACCAACCATACAACGAAATCACCCATTGTTGAAAACGTTGCTTTACTTTTATGTATTCGTTGTCTGGCACAATAATAATAGCTCAGAATTGGTGCTAGTATGATCGGTCTTGTGTCTTGGTCTTCAGCGAGGCACTCATAGTATTGTTTGTGGTATTCCGCTAGCACCTCACTCCCTTAGGGTTTCTATCCCCTTATTCATAAAAACGAACGCAACGCTAAAGCATAGTTTAAGCAATTGACGAGTTATGTCACTTACTCGCAAATGGCGGCAGCAACAAGAATGCAAGAGACGAAGCGATACAGAATTTAACGTGTTGTTGATGAGCTGTTTAAGTGTTTATGAATAAGGGGGTTAGACGCCTCACCTATGAGATTTCCACTAGATATTCTGCCGACTTTGCAAAACAAATTTTACCGACTCTTTTATATTGTGTACGGCTAAGTCGTGAAACTCGCGCTACCAACCTGAGTACATTTAAAAATACCTTTAATGAAGCAAAAGAAATGCCCATCATCGTTTTGCCTTCGTTTATGTATTTTTATCTTGAACCGAACATTACAAAATAATGGAATATGAAATCGCGGCCGCGGTCCTCGAGGGCGCGCGCCGGCTCCGCCGAGTGTAGAGTGCGCGTAGTATAGATAACGCATTCAGCGGAATTACGTGTTTGTGCCGGTTGTATACTCGTGTAGTCTGCTATGGGCACGTCCGTATGTAAAATAGGCCCTTGTTGTTTGTGGAACAAGGTTTTGCTTATATTTTTGTGTTGCAAATACACACATTTGCGTCAAACATACCATCTACATAACATCTACTTATTTTATTTTGTGTCATGACGGTTGAATTGGCAATTGGTCAATTTCAGTTTGCTCATTTTCACCTTGGAGTGCCCAAAACTCCCTAAGACATTAAACACAAATTACTTAGGTACTTATGCGACAAGACAAGGCCGTTTGTGGCGGCAATGCAGAAGTTTTGAGATATATGATTTGACAAAATAAGCCTCCGCGCAAGTTAATTTTAAGCGTAGATAAATGAGTTTAAAACTAAGTAGGTCGTCGAACATAACATAAGTATCTACAATTTACAGACTATTATTGTTTCGATTGATAAATGTACTTAACATGCTAATTAGAAGTTTTATAAGATGAGTAAATAATAATATTAGTAGAAGTCAATGAATCTGGCGTATAGCTATTTGGCGATCATTTCGAAATAGGACATCGTTAAGGCTAATCAGGCACAATGCACAGCAAACAAAATATGCTCAGCAAATAAAAACGAATTGATAAAAAACTACTTATTTCTAAATTAACTCGATTACCAAAGAGTTTCGGTAAATTTTAATGTTGTTAATTAGTATAATTAGTAGGTAAAGTTCTCATGGTGATGGTGGAAGTGGCCGGCATGTCGGCGCGTGCGCACAGGCCGTGCGGGTCGCGGTATTGACCGCGCATCTTCGTGAACACATTATTTACTACATTATGTAGGACCGCGCATTTCCGCTTCGGAAGTTCACCTCCGTTTGTGCGGCAAACGATGCCAAGCGATGAGTTTGTTCTTGCTTTAGTAAACTTAATCACTGTTAATGGGCATGTAAAGAATTCTAAAGCGATCATTAATCAATATTATGACGTAGGTGTTCGTTTATTTACTTCCTCAATTGTAAAAATATATTGTAAATAACGTCAGAACTAGTCGGCAGCTTTAGAAGATTGTTATTAGACTTCTAAAGAAGGCTAATAATAGTAGATTTATATAATCAGATAAATTACATCCATTACAATGACAACATTAATTAATGATGAGCAATTATAAAAAGGAAACAAAGGAACAGATTAAGTTTTAAAAATCAACACAAATAAATAAATTAAAAATAAAACAAGTCATGTCAGAACATACACAAATTGAATGACATCTATTGACATAAAATACAAAATAAATTAAATCGAGTTGAAGGTAATTAAATAATATTAATAATTGAATAATGAAACTTTGATATTTGTGAAAATTCTAATGAACATGTAGCTTCCTATTACAAAATATATTGTTTGTGAATGAAGGTAACAGGTTCACACGCGGGTCAATCGCCTTCAATTATACTACGCACGCCGAATGATGATCCCTATGACAGTTCGCTAGCGCTTAACATTGTACTGACGTCCTGTGACAACAAATCCTTTATAGGTCCATTAAAAAGTCGAAAAAATCATAATCGTGTACATTTGTAAATTATAAAAATGAATATTAAGAAATTATTACATAATGTTCGTAAATAATAGCAAAAAACTCAATGCAAATGTACATGGTACGTGCTGCAAAAGTTACGTCGTCAAGCTGTTATCGACTAAGAAGGGACACATCGATAAACAAAATATCGATAATTTGTTGGAAAAATTTAACAAATGCTTGAGTTTGTGTTTTAATTATATCGATCTGAATCTGATACAGGGTCAAGCGGGTCTTCAAAATCTGAGTCTGAACTGCAGTCATCGGTGACGTTTAATATTAACGGTTGGTCAATGATATTGTCGTATTGTACATCTCGATCCTAGTCTTGTAAACAAATTTTCTTCGTTCTTTCGACCACTTTTCGTTTTATTCAAATTATGCAATTTGAATGAAAATTAAAGGATAGTAAAATAAAATAAGAATGTTACTTTTTATTTAGTGTTTTATGTCCATCAATGCGCGTTATCTTTTTTTCAAAATAAATAGAAATTGCTTTTTATGTTGAATGACATGACATTTGCCTAAAAAATTATATTTTATCGAAATTGTTTGAAATTGTTTCGTATCACTAAAACAACTGTCAGTTGAAACGTCATAGGGATCATCATTCGGCGTGCGAACTATAGTGGAAGTAAACAAATAAGTATGAGCAAGCAATCACTAGGCGCCAATCAATCAACTCCGTGTGGCTTAAACTATTTGCCAAATCAAATTACTTCATTATCGAGATTGACTGCTTAATTAATCGTATTAAATCTAATTTACAACAATAAGTGCTTATATATTTTTTTGTACGCAATGATGTTTCTACGGTCGTCAGCGTGCTAGCTGAATTAGATGCTAACTTGAATTTTGAATAAAAATTCGATATGACGTCTTTCTGGAATTTATTGAAAAAAGAAATCAAGTCCAGGCATATTTATTATTTATGAACACTTTAGAAATATAAGACATTCTTTGAACGTCTAACCGCCTTTGCTCTGCGCCTGTAGGGTGTTAAGTTGTCATAATATTATTATTATCACTAGTTTTTATTATTAGTTTGACACATTAGTTTCCCTGTACAGGAGTTATTTAAACCTAGAATACCTAAATCAGTCTCAGGTTCTATATCCTTACGACCAGTATCGGTGCCGGAGTAGAAACTAACTATCACTACCAACTGAGCCAACAAGCCTATCTAGGATGTCCTAGATACGTGATTCAATTATTAAATATTCCTATGTGTATGTGTACTTACATATGTTCATGCACGATAACTGGAACTAAACATCGCCCTTTATATCCCACTGCTAAAGACAGGTCTGGCACTTTCTACATGTCGTCGGGTGGTGGATAGTGGGACCTCATGATAACAGCCACGCTAAGGCTTTTGACTAGGCTAAACGACTGATTTGTAGCCAAGTTATCAGTGGGACCAGCTGCTTACAGGGTTTTCCAAGGTACATAAGACATGCCCGAATGGTACGTCACTACACGACCTTTCGTGCCAACATTCATTAAATGTCTAATTCTATTCACAAATTATTTTGTTAACAAAACGTATATTTCAATAATTCATGCGTTAACTAAGAATTTATTCGCTCACATAAAACTTACTCCTGTATACCTTTTTACGTTGAACTTATAGCACACGCTAGTTTGTATCTGTCTGTAACGTAGCTCCAGAACGAGTCCACTTGGCTTCTGTATAGTTGTTTTTTGTTACTGTCAAGGGTTTTTTAATTTAGTCAATTGTTCTCTCTTCCAGCTGTTCACCGTAGCCCTGCTCCTGTACGCCTGCTTCTCCGCCATCTACTACGCGAAGTTCAACCCGATCCTGCCGGACTACAGCATGGAGTATGACGACTACTTCCTGGAGCGCACAGTGGGCAGGAAGGCCCGCAGTCTAGACCCCCTGGAACTGCCCTCCGGCCTCAGCTGGATCAATTCGCAGACCTTCCAGTTTATATTGGAGGCAATCGCGAAACATTACGAAGAAGAATAGATATAGTCTGTGGCTTAAGATGTATCTAGTCGGGGGATGTACATTCTTAAAACAATTAATGGACGGGAATGCTTTTTTCATAGATGGAAGTAGTCAAACACATATACACAAGTAGTAGGTGTCATAGAAAAATGACATATAGGTATGATGCGGCTAATTTTAAAGAGTTGTTTAAAGTAGAGGAGAAATCAGGACTTGTTGGCTAGATTAGATGGTTTCCTTTTAATTAGTAATTTTTTATACAGGGCAACGACGCAATCATGGTATGTAAGTTCCTTTTATTGGTGTATAGTATAAAGCTGTTCTTGTTACCCTGTATTTAAAAAAAAGCGCGATTCGACAGTACTTTGACAAAAGTGCTCCTTGTATCGAACTTTACTGTAATATGAATATTACATTACTTTGCTCAATTTGCTTAGTTCCTAGATACCTATTTAATAATTTTAATTGTAATTATGATTAAAAGTTTAATGCATTAAACGTTTAGGAAATATATGAATTTAGTTTTAATGTGAATACATTAATGCGATATCTATAAGTGGAGAAAAAACATCGATGCTT
This sequence comes from Udea ferrugalis, assembly GCA_950022985.1. Taxonomy (NCBI): domain Eukaryota; kingdom Metazoa; phylum Arthropoda; class Insecta; order Lepidoptera; family Crambidae; genus Udea; species Udea ferrugalis. Next base: position 7,735,677 of record OX465516.1, read on the forward strand.
ATGTTAGTGCAATCGAATTTGAAAATTCTGACAATTTCAACAGTGAGTTAATAAATTATTATAAAACACGTTTCACAGGTTGCTTTACAATACCATAATTTGATGACACTATTCCACACGCTTTGAAACACAATGATTAGGATGACTGAATAATAATAATAAATAAAGAGCCATTTTAGCAGAGGTATAAAGACTCATTATGGTTCCTCAGTGTATCCTGGCTGGGCAAGGCGTGTGAAATGTATCGGCGGTGACGGCATAATGGAGTGTAAAGACCGGCCCAGGTCGTAAAGCACGGACGAGGTGTACGGTGTGGTCGAAGCTGTGTAAGCGCAGGCAAGATTATGGAGCTTATTCGAGCACTGAATCCTTTGTGTTCAACGTGTAAGCCTTATATCGACAGCGCGAAGACCTGATGGTATAGAAAAGCTTCGGCACCACTTAATATCAAACACAATGCGTTGAACGCCCACCCAACTTGGACAAAGTTAGTGTTTTGCAGAACACACTGTTCGATTTCTTAAAAAAGCTATCGGGGTTTTAAAAGCGGTAATTTGGTTGGCAACTTCAAGGAAGCCGGGTAATACTGAAACAAGTGATGGGTTAGTTAACTACTATTTTTTACGCCTGATTATAGATAGACAACAATAAGACTGCAGCCAAGTATTTGCAAACCATTAAATAATTTAACAACGCACTATGTTGAAAAGTTTCACAGATCAAGTCAACACGTCCTGCCTCAGCTAGCGCAGGCTGAGTCGCCAGCGTGGTAGTGCGCGAGTTCGATGCCCGGTCGGCGCTCGCCGGCTAGGACGCGCAGGATGTCGGCATTATACGTTTACGAGCGGCGCGGGCGCAGGGCAAACAGCGCCGCCTGGATCGTATAGAACCTGCCGATACTCGTAAATCGGAAACAACCTTAGTTAGCAAAGGGTTTATTTCCGTGTTTAGAACAGTGTAAAGTTCAAGCTATTGTTTTTTACTCTCAATGAGGAGTATTACACTTCACCTTTTAGATTTTTAGACGTTTTAAACAGTTCTAAGTTTAAGCTTGTTCCTTCATTGAAAATGTCGTAAAGAGTTCGCAGCTAACCTCAATAACCTCATTCAGGCACTTTTCTGCTACGAGATAGCTTCCTGCTGTCGAGTTTTTTTTCATAATTACTAGCCATCATCACATTGGAAATTGGCATTTACGTTTATTCCAGTATTCCTAAGAAGTTAATTAGTATGAATTTGGGTACTACTTTAGCTAGTTTACCTACTATGCTCCTCGCTAAAGTAACAGAGCTCAGCATGAGAGAAGCAAAACCCTTGAGAACTTATTTACGGCGCGTCGTATATTTTCTTTCGGACTTTGCATTGTTTTTAAAATTACACAGTTTTGTTCTTTTTGGTCTACAATACGTAATTCACTTTTTATTGTATCAAATATGTAACGCGTAATTTATTCGTATTTTTACATTTAGTACATAGATTAGCGTATATTAGTGTTGATAAATGATGAAATGATAGTACTTATTAGAATAGGTTTAGTATAAGTGTGGTTTAGTATCTTTTTATGTGGTACTCGGTATTCTTCAACTATTTACGTACAGCATGTTTGATATCCATTGCTAGATGCTATTGATATACCAGTAATGTAATCCTACAGGAAATACAAGGTGTATTTCCACTGTTTTGCTTTCTGTTATGTTAAAGAACGTAATGAAACATAATTCATAGATGACAAAAAGATATAATGGTATCTTACAAGTCTGACTGGTTTATTACACTAGATGGGCGCTAAACCTTGTTCAGCTAAAGATATGATCACTGCTATTAAAGTCGTGAAGAAGCGAGAAAACTCTAGGTAGGTGTACTACCTACTTGCACACCAACTACTATGTTATCAAATATACTTTTACTATAAAAAGCTTTAAATGAATGAAAACATTCAGCTAAATATTGTGATTTTGGACAGCTATGAAGTTTACTTAAGACAAGTATTTAAGTAGATTCGTAACATGCCATTATTAATTGGGACTAACTCAAAAATAAGCGGAAAATTTAGTTTTAAAATCTAAATCAGCCTCTTTCGTCCCACTGTAGGGCAGAGGCAGTTTTAACATATTCAACGAGTATTCACAAAACGCACATTCAGAGTAGATATCAAAAATAATAAACCTTAAAACCTATTTCGCCTTTTGCCATAACATTCTGAACGTCACTAGATAGACATATCTAACGAGAGCAACTGTTTTGATATGAGAAACAATTAGTCTATATCTTTTAGATTCCGTTAGACTCAGGAGATAACGTTACCGTGATATACATAGGTGATAGCGATCATTGAGCGATCAATTAAGCTATCTCGCGCTTCGGCGGCTGACCGCAACGCATTTTCCGAACTGCGCTTGCGGTTTGGACGTCGCCCGCGTTCGTATTTTGCGTTACAATTACTTGGACCGGAGGAGTTTAACCTACCGAAGTCCGTGAGCAGTCTGCCGGTATCGTAGTACGTGTCTCTAGCGTCGTCCGCGATCCGGCCGGGTTGTATCGCCAGTTCAATGATCAAGTGCACGGCGCGCGCACACCCGACGGGTCCGTTTCTGTGCGCGGCTGCGCGCTCGTTTTCGTCTGCGTCGGCGCGTTCCATATACGTTTCGATCACTGAAAACTAGTGAGTGACACAACCCAATTGTAGGACGGATTGAAACGATCATTCGAGTGCAGTGATTATTCGAACGTTGAGTGCAAAGAGATACCGGCCGGAGCTTGCCGTTGCTTCTAATTGGGTCGAATGAAAAGGTAATATTATTTTCTAAGGTACAACGAAACAAGATCTAGATGTCTTCCTCGGATATGCTAAATGCCGCTGTAATAGGTATGGAACTTTAAAAGTGAATAACAGTGAAGTGTGTTAATCCAACACACTAAAATAATAAGGCTACACAGCATAGATTCCATCAAAGCGTACTCAAAGTTAGATATAAATAAATTCAGGAATACTTTTCTTACTTTAGTAAAGTGTCCTTGCATAACCAATGTATTAAGGAAGTTGATTAATAATGTAAAAAAAAATAATGAACAATATTTAATTCATGGATAAGTCTTTTTAAGCGTATTGGCAAAGGAAAGCGTTCGTAGCGCACCACGCGCCTTCGGAAAGACATCAACGTCTCGTGCAATTTCCGTCGTGCACTTTGCACACACGTTATTGAAATCAGGACTTGAGTTCTAAAGCCGATTTTCCTCGTTGTGTTTTACTAACAGCTTCGCTCATAAATTATTATAAATTCAGTTAATTGAATAAACTGAAAATAATTGCAATTAGTTATCATTCATTATTATTATAGTTAAATTTATCTTGATATTTATTTACACTTCTAAGACAATTCGAATTATATGTAGTTTGACATGTTGCATACTTTATGCGAAACTAAAAAAAAATTGACAAAAGCGTGTTGTGTTGGACATCAAAAAACTTCAAAAACGTTATCATCATTTTATCACATCGGTTAATTAATACCCCGTGCCTTCTTATTCTCTTGGTCTTTAAGCTGGTAACAGGTTGGTAAACCCCAAATCTAGGGCAAAAATTTGATCATCATATTATATTTGGCAAGCGTGGTTTTTTGCGTCCGCAATGAGCTCGTTGGTAGAGGTAAAAAACAGATTGATAATTTATTCACATAAAAATATAATGAACATCTTTTTGGTTATTCCGGTGTTTCACAACTTCTCTTCAACATTGTTCAACGAGTCTACGAAAAACGCTAAAGTAACGGATTGCACGTTTACTGCTAATTAACCGTCTCTGTGGAGCAGACGCTGGGGAGCTCTAACTTGTTAGCCGCTTGCCACTCTATGTTGAAGTATTTTAATTATTTTTTTATTATTATTCACTATCCCATCACAATTCACAAAGATCCATCAACGCTAAGCACGCGCTCAAGCTCCTGCTGCCCCGTAAAATGTCAATAGCACGTCTGAAAGAGTCAGCTTAACTTCTGAGGGATGCTCAACTTTGATTAGTGTTTCTGAATTCGTGGTAAGTAGAAACACAGTATTTTGTTTTTAGCCGCAATAAAGACAAACGCGTAATTGCGTTACTTCTAATTCATTAAAAGTACGATATAGGGTTAGGCTACATGAATTCCTTTTACAACAATAAATGAAAAAAATGTAAAAAATATTTTCATAAAAAATGTTTTTTAAAGCGCAACAAATCAGATATCGTCTTGTTCTACATGTTTTCCCAGTTCTAATGCGTTAGCCAAATGAAAAATACTAGTTAACAGAAGTGACGATCCTATTGCTGTTAACTATTCGTGGTTGCCAAATGGTCAGTGTCACCTCGAGTCTTTCCATTTCACAACCACACAGCGACAAACCCACCGGCTGACGAGACATTGAAAATGATTGACAGCCAAACACATTTAATAAGTGTATTTTTATTCTAATTTCAAAAGGAAACTCCTCCTGTTTTGTTTTTACTTTGCATTCGAGGGATCATGACCCAATGATCTTCAAAGGACAAGTGACTAAATGACGCAGAAGGACACAAAACACACCATACAATGAACTTAGATACGCACTTTATGGAGGATTTAAAATTGATAAAAAACGACAAATCAGTAAAGAACAATGTTAAGGCATGCAAGGGTCTAGATGGCAACATAAATTAAAAGATTTTTCCAACTTGACGTTTTGTGGAACTAAATGATGTTATTTTAGAAAAAAATGCCTACTTAGTATTTCTCAAAATACAAATAATGTATAAAATAAATATTATTATAAGCTAACTGATAGTCTCGTTGAATTTGGATTGAGAAATAACCTAGTAGACGTATTTGGGCGCATGTTATCAAAATCAAATCACGAAACCTTTCCATTTCCGTGAAGAAACAATACGAATCATGAAAACTTGTAGGAATAACAAATGAGTTTACCCTAAAAGTTTTTTAGTAAGAAGATATGCTATTGCCAACATAGGTTATATTAGGGGTGTGGAGGCGGCAAAATGATCATTTAATTGAAAAAGACATAATACACACACATAATGCTTCCGAACCCAATATAATAATATTTCAAACTTGTATATTCTGGAAATTCGCAAAAATTACACATACTATCGCGGTTATGGATCAATAAATACACAAAGAAACAATTAATTCAACATATCAACTCAAGTGTCAATCCTGGACGAGATTTTAAATGTAATAAAAATATGTAATACTGTTCTACGCAAACGGCTATGGGACTTACGGGATATTTTATGCCAGTAACAAAAGCTGATTTACAATACTTATTTCTAAAAAGCAAAATCATGCAGTTTGCAGCATAACACCAAGTACAGCTAGCATGGCACGGTGCTTGGTTGGATGCGAACTGTTAGGGCTGTCATTTACATTTTGTTTAGCATTATTTTCTTCTAAGTTTTTCCAGAAAATAAGGTTTTCTTCATATCTCGAAACTATCAATCTGATAAGGAAATTTAACTTCAGATCCAAAATGACCATTCCGAACACGTATAATTTCAGTCAAAATATTTCATAGAGTCAGACAGGTTTTTTAGGTATAAATACAATTTATTCCCTTCAGCTGTTTTGTCGTTTTAAGAATTTAGTTCAGTATTTCATTCATACTTTGTAAGTAGTTCGGGGTTATAGTTACGACAAAACAAAATATACCGCAGTGTAAAAAATATCCAGTATTACACAATGTTATGAATGTATTTTTTCGAAGCGCTTGTGAAATAAATATCATCATTTTAAGTGACTACGTATTTGCTGCGTCAGTAAAATGAAAACATGTTTAGTTTTATTAGGACGTCTTTCATTACGTGATGTTCTGCAGCAAACCCACCTAAAGCTTTGTATGTTTAATGCACAAGGAGATTTACTATATTTAATACTATATTTTATGTATAATTCAAATAAAATTTGGTTTGATTTGAATTTTACATCGGAACTATACATATAGAACATTTAAAATTTAGCCTACAAAAATATACATAAAATATAGTAAATCTCCTTGTTCATTAAACATACAAAGCTTTAGGTGGGTTTGCTGCAGAACATCACGTCTTTTAATAAATGTAAGCGGCAACCTTAGAGGATGCGTGTGCGCACCGTAGCGGGACGGAGACACTGTTGACACACATAGTGTTATGATCATGCGATAATTCTATGTAAAGCTTGCCAGTTTTATCATCTATTATTATCTCATGTGAACTGTAGACTATTTACTGACTGCCACACAGTAAACAATAACTAGATAGGTATTTATTAGTTTTTTTTGCAAGCATAAGCCTTGTAAGCAATGGATAAGTTACACTTTATAAGCAATAAGAGTTTTTCATACTAAAAAGTGGCAATCATCTTGCGCTAAAATATTAATTTATTGATGTAATATTACACACAACACTACTAACAAACAATATACTGAAGAAAGGTTATATTAAGTCAACATACAATAATCACTATTTAAATAAATACACGAAAACAAAAACTAAACTATTAGATAGTTTAGTCTAATTAAAAGTATAAATATCTACTTTAATTAAAAGTATAAATAAATAAAAATATCAAATACTTAGAAAAGATTGTACAAAACATACTTAGTGCTATACAAAACTAGACCTAGGTACTCGCTGGTCGCTTTAACTAGCCAAGTAAGGAGTCTTTGATAGAGTACCCATCAAGCAACTTCAAATAAGTATGTTGCTTAATTGAGACATCGTTACAGTGGCACCTTGCCACTTCTCAGTTGGTTTAGTGTAGAGTTCAAGTGCGAATGCCGTTAGGAAGGCATTCAATGGTAATGGTGCGTGGAGGTTTGATAACAATCGGCTTGGCGTCAGCGCAGGTCATGCTTTTTAGTAGCAGCTTAAATTGTACTATCACCGAAAAGTAGAAACTTTCAGCTAGACAGTAGTCTAGCTGAAAATATGATTCAATGCTGAAAGCTGAAAATATGATATTCAATCTGATTCATCTATTTCAAATAGCTTCAATCTTATTCATCTTATTGAATTTCAATTGTGTCTATTTCCAAGTAAGCTGTTTATTTTTCCACGTGCGGATACCAATTAATGGACACAGCTAGTGCCTATGTATTAACTATACATAATGTGATTTGCTGCCCGCATTCCGATGCCCATAACGATTGCTTTCTTCACAAATAAAACAGATAAACTTAAAATTCAATAAATACATTATCATAGTTCGATGAATCGTTAAAAGGCACACGGTCATTTGCCAGCTATGAGTTCAATTACGAATAATTTATACAATCGTGATGATGATAACTATTAGATAACTCGGCTCAACTGCATGGAAGCAACGCTTGCAATTACGGCTGACGTCATCCGAGGCCGGGTCTCGGATCCACCCTGGTCCTCTGAGGACGCCCGGCGCCGCCGCCGTCGTGACATGATACCTCTCAACACGGCAGCAGGAAACACACGCTTGCATTATTAAAAAATAATAATGAGTCGTTGGCCGGTCACTCAGATGATGGTTTAACCACGCTTCACGGTTGCGTGCTCTTGCTGAGCTCTTCGCGAATAATTGATATAAAAAGCTTTGTCTTTACACTTCAAGAGATACTGTTTATGTATTCATCTTGATGAGGGAGACAACGGATTACAATGTCGCCGTAAACATATTTAATGTCTGCTGATACCAAATAAGATAATTTTACTAAAGACGAAGAATTAACTCGGTAGTTATTCTTACTTATGACTAAGTTAAAAATCTAGATGCTGCTTGTAATTGTTCACATAAATTACCACTTCCAAGATGAGACTTTCCACGGTAGATAAACACTATTTAAAAACGCTTCTAAGAATTTTATTTTAAATTCTTGCAGATACACATATTTTTTACTATGATACCACCAAGAAGCCTGACAGTTATCGTAAATTTTATCTGCAATCGCCAGCTGCTCTGTTCAGCGAGTTCCCAAGGTATGTCGTAATTTGCATTCGGTGTAGAACACGTCAGAAGATGACTGTTCGTTTTATTTGCCCGCCCTAATCTCCTAGTTGCACAGGTGTCGCGCGTCTCATTGTTGAAAACAAAGCAAGTGTCGCAGTGTAGCGAGGCAACTGGCATACCTGAAATAAGTGTGTATTAACCTGGAGCTAATCTATTTTTATTTAAACCTGTCTATTGGTTCTTTTAACTTAGGTATTCAAGTTTCACTATAGAAATATTCGCCTCAAGTAAGGCATTTTTAGCTCGAAGGATTCAGTGAAACTATTATATAACTGACTGATTTCTTAACAATTCGGTTTTTACATCATTCTAAAACATGCAAAGCTTGAGGCATTTCGAGAAGCCTCCTAAAAATAATCTTAATTCGTAGTCCTGCGCAATTTTTTCCGCAAAAAAAGCTGTTCATGTCGAATGATGGGTTAGGAACAATGATTGTGATAGAAATATAACGAACACGATTTCTGTTTGAGCATCCGCCAATTCCAATGACAATACAGCAGTTGTGCTTGGTCTTACACCACACGTAATCTGACAGTAGGTCGCATGGGCACCGTTGCGGCCGAATTCCACTGATTCGCGTTAACTCACCCACATTTTATCAGTTTATTTGTATACTTTTACATAAATTACTTAAGACACAACTAGGTAACACAAATTCCAACCTTTCTTATGTTTATTTATTAACACGACATTTCTTCGAGTTTTTAACATGTTCGTGCTTGTATGTACCTATTGTAGTCATTAGCTTTCTAAAAGAGATGAATGAATAACATTATTATTATTTTTATATTATGTTAAGAGTTTACTTCTTATGAATAACAATCTAGGCGTAGGCTAATGTAATAAATAGCTACTGATGGTCGTCCAGATTTTTGAGATCCCGGGGGCCTGCTGATTCTGTTATCAAGCTAATAGCGTATTTATAATCTTCAAAAACTCAATACAGATATTTTTTTGTCCATTCGAAGTTTTCATGATTTCCATCCATGTTCAGAAAAGCTGATTTGTGTTAGTAGTAACGCGAACCCGTTACCAAATTATCCCCTGCATGATTTTCTACTTTCATAGTTTATTATAGAGTAACATCCTGTCAGAAATGTGGAATCTCAACGTGCCGTACATGGCAGTCTTTGCATCCGAATGGCAGCAGCCTCATTGCTATTCATAGAGGTCCGCGGCGGCGCCCGGGACTCCGCCGTCGCTATCCCATTACTGCCGGTGCTGTTGCTCATAACTTTTATCAAGCTCCAATAGCTAATCATGCTTTCGCTATAGTTTGCTCGTTGCTCTCATATTTTCTGTGTAAATTGAGAGACACCTCAGCGAACAACCGTTATAATTATATATTATTTCACACAAACAAGAAATTGAAACCAATTGACTTGTAAAAAAATATAGGTATTTGTATTGGTATTGGTATTGGTGGTATTTCTTTATTGTTGTTGTTGAGCCTATATTTTTATTGGTTCTTTTCTAGATATTTATGCAAATTTATGCAAGATCGAACGTCAAAAAGTACTCGAAGGACCTCTTATCACCAAACCGGAATCCCACTATCCTATAGTGGGATATCCTATACTATAGTGGGATTCCGTTCTTTCTTCTCAGACTTTCAAACTACAGCTTACACAAATGAAGGTAGTACTTAGTTATTAATTCGCTTCCAGAAAAATGTGGCAATAAATTAATTGCCTCAATGAACTATATTATAACAAAATGATCCAAAGGTTCCAACGGGTTGACGTTGCAGACTGATTGCCGTGGGCAGGCTTGTCCGCGAATGCCGCTGTTACGCCACATTACTCAAGGCTAATTTTACGTTGCATTGTGATCGTGAATCTATAATGTGCGTATGAATGGAGAGCGGTGACGACTGTTGCCGGATCAATAGGGTTGTCAGAGTGCAGGCCATGGATCAGGACAAGCATTGTCTGAGAAATATAGTTATTGTTGTTGCTTTAAAGAACAACAGTCTCTAACCTCTTTTTTCATATCAGTAGGCTTAAACGATAATTGATTTACTGGACTCTTGTGACGCTGTCTCGCAAATTTTAATGTAGACAGAGGCAACTGTTTCAAATAACTATTTGATTATTCAAAACAATTTTGAACAACTACTTTTAATATGAAAAAGAAAGTATAATTTGCAGAATGTCTGTCAGCCACGACTGAAGGACCTCGAGATTGAGGGAGGATGAGTGCCTTTTTTTACAAATTAAGGCTTGAATTAACAATTGTTATAACCTCTACTAAAAAATCATACGCTTTATAAAGGTTAAAACTCTTTTGTGAACGCACACTAAGTGATGCCAGGGCGAAGAAGCAATGAGCGCTTTCTAGCAAACGGTTTATGCAGCCCTAACTAAGCTCCGTGGCGCGGCGGAGGGCCGTGCGACCGGTGTGCGGCGGTCTCGGTGGCACGTCGGAGAGCGGAGGTGACATTGACATTGGTCGCGGGTCGAGCTCGAAACATTGAACTTTCAAGTGCCTACTTTGTTTACTAACAAAATTCCATGATACATCCTTATTTTAATCCGTATTCGTTTCCGATGAAGGGTTTATTGGCATCAGAAACTGGGAAGTGTAAACATTCTTGAAAGTATAGATAGTGATCTATTATAACTATACCTAAGGATAAAGCTTTTAGGCCATCTTTATAAATACACACATCAAAAGTGTCTAGGGATATCTCAAGCATTTTCATACAAAGTATAGCTATTGGGGAGGCTGTAAAAATTAAAATATTAAAACATTGATACCAACGTAGAAATTTTTAGGACACAGAAACTGCTATATCTGCCCTTTCAGATTGTATAAAGAAATTCATTGTGGTTGCATTATTGTACAATCGTAAGGACGTTAAAAAAAAGACAGATTTTTCTTTTAAAAGGTTTCAAAATTTTAGCAAAATCAAACGTTTTTTTGTAATATTCTTAACCTTTATCTTATGCCTGTTTCCTCGAGTTATTCTAAGATAATGCTGAGCATTATCTAATATCTTTGATTTTGCTAAAATTTTGAAACCTTTTAAAAGAAAAATCTGTCTTTTTTTTAACGTCTTTACGATTGTACAATAATGCTACCACAATGAATTTCTTTATACAATCTGAAAGGGCAGATATAGCAATTTCTGTGTCCTAAAAATTTCTACGTTGGTATCAATGTTTTAATTTTTACAGCCTCCCCAATAGCTATACTTTGTATGAAAATGCTTGAGATATCCCTAGACACTTTTGATGTGTGTATGCACACAAATAACTTGTTTTATCCGTTATTAAATGTATGGTAGTTTTCCTCAGTAAAATCACGGCACGATCTCATGCTGGCCTCGCATCAATGAGAAGCAGTATATAAGTATTGTTATTACCAGCAACACACGTGTCGATTAAAGCTATAGGTGACTAGGCAACCATTATCATTAGGCTGTTATCGACTGACTTAGTTGCAATACTAACGCGAACTGACTTGATCTACATACAAACGAGCCCTGCGGTACCTACCGCTGCTGTTCCCACGGCTGCGTGCGCTTGCGCGTGAGTCAGTTGCGCGCGCAAGGCTGCGTGTGGTAACGCTACGTGCTAACCGCGTAACTGCCGTAACGCGCGAAAACTGGAAGGGCGTTATGGTTAGCTGTCTAGCGGCGGCAATGTGCTCCGCCTCCGAGGGCTGCCTACTTTACAACCAAATGTGTAAGATAATTACAAATCGCCAAACCTTGAAGTAAGGTTTAACTAATTACAACAAGGCCTAAGGAGTTGGCAAACTTCATGAAACCGCTACTTATTAACATGTGTCCTTTTCAAATAAGTTGCCCATAATATCTGCATATTAGGTTTGTTAGGTAGTTTTGAGTTGTAAAGCAATAATGTTTCAATATTAATGTAGTAGATTCGGGAACCCTTAAAGTTGCCATAGCAAGTTATAACTGTAATGCGCTTCTAATGTAGAGCTTGAGAAGTTTCACACAAAATAGCTAATCTTATTAAAGTAGCTGATGTGTAGGTATAACAGTTCCTACCTATGATGAGTGGCGGTCTGCTGACCATGCAAGGTTCTCTTTGCATATAGGCAATGATGAATATACACGGGTTTGTAAATAATCAACAAAAACTCTTGTGCTTCGTTTATGTAACTGGCAAATTTGGTCTTTATGAGTAATGAGTTTCCAAATGAATGTTACTTTATTTTATGTAAGTAATAGTCACAGATGTCAATGAGTTATTATCCTGCCAAATTTATATATGATTGCAAACAAATACCATAAGACAGAATCCAATGGTGCTTTCCAGGTGGTCGTTATAAATGGGTACCTATTCAACTGATTATTCCCAAGACCTATCAATTAATAAGCAGGTATCTTAAAACATCTAGAGAAGTGGCCGGCCAAAAAATCCAAACAGCTGCTTCCTGATAGCAATCAACAATTAATTTCGACATCGCAATTATTTTTTTGTCGAATTTAGTTCTAATAATGGTTATGATTATGACACATCGTTGAGGAAAAACGTCGGTAAAAACAAGGCATTCATCCGTGGAGCCCATCGACACCAGTGGCACGCCACTCGGTGCAGCGGCCCTGGCGGGAGGTCACTCAGCGCCATGCCTGAGATTTGGCATCGCCACCGGCCACCGAAACGAAACAACAAAACGTGCTGATAATCTTCTCCTAAGTCAGGCAGCTCGGTGAAAAAACGTGGGAATATATTAAGCGTTCGAATAATGCTGGTAATTGAATATCTACCTGTTCTCAAGAGTGATGTTACCTAGTGTTTCCGCGTTAATAATATATCTTAATTTATTTAATTCCGTTTATAAAAATAAAAACACGTTTTTGTTTTAGGTTAAAAGTTTACGTGTATCGTTTCAAGCTAACATATACCTGAAACAAGTTGAAATATAAATGTAATTCAGTTTCAATATTACATGTAGGATTTTGGCTTCCTTAGATGGTTTTTGTTAAATGTTCAAAAATGTGCATTTTGTAGATTATGGAATTTATTAAGATATTAAATATATCACATTATTTCTTTATATTCTGGGGTACTTGACCGCTATGGCATTCATCTTCAACACTTGGTGTGTTAAAATACCTAAGAGACAGACATATTTACCGGACAGCGCACGGCAGTCCCGTTACCACTAGCAAATAATTACCCAAGTTCACTGTACGATAAATATTTGGTAATAATACGTGGTAAACTTGCTAGTGGGGGTGCGCTGGCTTCGCGAGAAAAACAAGCTTGGGCGCCCGCTACAGCTTCGCAAAATGCTCTCCGAACTACCTACTTAACTTAATTAAGTACCTACTTCTAAAATAGTGCTGATATTTGAAAAAAAAACACATAATGTGGAACAGTAACCTCAGGAACCGGAACGTGAAGACGCTTGACCTAATTGGATTATAGACATCGTCTATCGATATTGCCTATCGTCACAAACTTAAGCAATGCAGTTGATTGTACAGACCTGACTTCTACACATATAAGTACAATTACTTTTTTCAAAATTGCTTCGTTTTGCTAGCAAAAGACAAGAGTTCAAATTCCCGAAACTTGCAACAAATAAACAAATTGGATTAGGGGATTGGAATGGATTATATTCGCTTGTGCGTATTTTAATCCAAGAGGGACAACTACCGAGCTACTCTTTATTTTTGTGAAGTCATTGTTGTTAGGTCATTGTTCAAGTCTAGATTTGGGATATATCTTTTGTATCACAATTTTTTTAGTAATAGTGTTTTGGCACTACATGCCAAATATCAGCCAATGTCATGTCATTTCATTAGGAGTAGGTCTGAAATTTTAATGAATGGCAACCTTTTTACTACAGGATTAAAATAGTGTTTCACTCGCTTTAGAGTTCGGTGACGCTTTAAATGACATAGGTACGACTCTGTCACTGAAGTATTAAAATTGCTTTCGTCAAACCGCCAATATCTTTTTGACCAATCTCTGTTAGCATACATCATTTTGATGGGAACTGTACCTAACCCTTCTTTACTTGAAAAATATGTAGGTATATAGGTAATTCAATATCGATGTTTTATAATAACTTATCACTGAACATCAAACCTTTTCCGAGGTGATGTTAGTAAATTAACTAACAATTAAAGTTTTTGTGACTTAATCCCACAAGTAATTTCAAATCAATAAAATTGTGTTCACAACTTTTTGCCACTAGAGAGCTTATGTGATTAAAAGGTTCTGATTTGTTTTTGCTACACATAGTGCTTAATACATTTCATGACATCATTTTAATCTGTGTAATAAGTTATTTAATAACAATTGCTACTTATAGATTAATTAAGTTTGACTTCCTCGAATTACTACGTTTAGAATAGAATCTTGATGTCAACAAAAAGTTCAGTGTCCAAAAAGTTCATGTTTAAAACTAGCTTTGCTTGCGGCTTTTCAGTAATACCTCAAGTTGGATTTAAGCTCTCGGTGTGCCAGATTCCAATTACTACTCAAAAGTGCTTAATATTAAAGCTAAACAATTTTTGTGAAATAAATCATTCTAAAAGCGTCGTGGCCTAGTGGTTTTAAACACTCTGGCTCGAAACCCGGTGGTCTCGAGATCAAATCCGGCCGGAACACACCTACTTTGTGTTCATTGTACAATTTGCGGCTAACTATCCGGTGATGGAAAACACCGTTAAGAAACCCAAGCAACCCGGATAACGGCGGTAGGCTCTCCCCTTACCACGTTGGGTTCAAGTTCCCTCGAAGAAATGCGCGCTTCTGAATGTTCCGTTCACCATGACGGCATCAATCAGTGTACCACTGACTAACCCATCAGGGAAAAGGTCGTGAGGGTATGTTATGTTATGTTTTGTTAAATCATTCCTGATTAGTACTTATTACCACGTGCCGTTTGTATAGTTCTGACTTCGCGCACAAATTGTTGAATCGGAATGCTTGAGCTGTGATCATTATTAGCGATGCGCAGCGAGGAGCGCATCCCGTGTTTATGCGCGGCGTGCGCAGGCGCAGGCGCGGGCTTCTGTCACCGTTCACGAACCTTCAACAAGCTTCTAGGAAAGCCATAATGGCTCGCTCTGCTCACTGATTATTAATAGCCTTGTAAATTGTTTCATATATTAGTAGGAATTACCGTAACTTTACTAAACAATGACTTCAACGCATTCTGTAAAAACGATCGAAAAGCTAGATTATAATGCTAAAACGTAACAAAACAGAAGATGGATAGGAATGTTGGTTTAAATAATCTTGTATGTAGCTTTTTAATACATCCTGAACATCCCTCAGGGTGAGTAAGCACCAGCTAACTTTAACAATTATAACTTTGACGTTAACCATGAATTTCAGTATGCGTTGCTATTAGCAACCGCCAAAGTTACTCTTGAAGTTAGTGCAACTCACCCTTAGTCCTTTATTAAATGACCTAATTTTAGTTATTTAATGTGGTCTGCCAACTTGTACAGTTAAGGCCAGTAGTTTACCACTTAAGTAGAGATGAATAATAACTGAATCGTTTTGTTACAGATGTAAAGGTCGTGCACGTAACGGTGACCACGTGACGGTACAGCACGAGCGCGTGTGAGTGAGATGCACTAGTGTGAGCGAGCGCGATGCACACCATGGACACGATGGGCTACGGCCACAAGAAGTACCGGCCGCCACTGTCGCCCACCAACTTCTACCATCACGACTACTACTCGAGACACACCACTCTTCGCCCACAGGTAGGCACACTTCAGCATAGTATGGTGAATCATTGTTGCAGGATTTAGACCTCTGCGTCTGACATTGTACCTGCTGTACAGAATGCAGCAAAGTGTTCCCATCATTCAGAACTCTATATCAGTGAGCTTGACAACAAACGCCGGAATCTCAAATCTGTGTTAAAAGGCTTTAAATTTTGGGAAAACTAACGAAATGGTGCATAAACCGGGGGAAGTGCATAACAAATCAAATATGAAAATGCGATAATATTCATTTCAGAATTTCAAGAAAATGCCTACGTTAATAGTTTTAATAGGTACACTACAAATCAGGTGGACATAGGTTTTTAAACACAGCTCATAAATTATACACTTTCTAATTCAAGTATTGATGAATTCCCGTTCAGTTTCAATGACGGATCGATTGACAGAACGAACTATTGTATTACTCAGTATTATTAGTGCTGTAAAAGGAGCAAGCGCCATTGTAACCGACCTCACCCACCGCTCGGAGCCTCGGCTGCTTACAATTGAATTTATCGATACCAATTTAAGTAACAAACGGTTGTGTATAATTTTCGAGATGATCGCCGATCCGAGCGCACTCGGACGGAGGCTTAGGGCCGGTAGGTCGGTCCCGTTACCCCGCAACGGTACCGCGACGATCGTTAAACTGGAATAACGCCGTCCAACTATTATTCTCGGGTTATTTCTATAATAAAATGAGTTAACGAAATGGAGCTGGCCTGCCCCACGCCATTGAGGGTTAAAGTTATTTGGGGGACGTTTAGGCTTGTCACCTATTTAATGGTAATTAGTATTTACCGTCATATTATTATTGGCTACTGATATTTTTATTAAGTTTCCCTTTCTTATCGCGACGTTTTGCAACAACGCCCTAAAAAGCTTCAAACTACGATCAGCTACTTAATGCTCAGCAAACACAGCTTAATAATCTTATAAGCAGAATAGATATTACTTAATACCCCGAAAACACACGATTCTACTTCCACAGTGACACGTACGACGACGTACAATACCAATTCGTGACTGAGATTGAATACGATCCTTCCAAGATTAATATCAATTTGTTTTTACAACGCGTTCGTCATCATAATTTTGTTTATAGGAAGCCGGAGCAAACAGCGCGGCGCCAAATAAAGAAGTTAAGTCGTGAAATACGCATAAAGTTGCGGAAGTTTGTTCCTGGCGTGGATCAATTTGTCAAGCTAATACGGCCTCTCCTTGACAATGTGGAATGAGCTATGGTCTAATTAGCAATGCACACACGGTATGGGAGGATTGTGGTTAATGTTAACAGTTACAGTAGACCTTAGAAAATGTTAGTTCTAATTGAAGAATCAATACTGGGCTAATAAGTACATTTCCGTCAACAAAGCCCGTTGGTGATTTCCTCTGAAAAACTACAAACATATTTTAAATAAAAAACATGGGTATGAATACTTATTGAATCTCCAGTACTAGATAGTTTCATTAAAAAAACATTATCGGTGTTCGAATAAAAAACGAGAACTTTTCTACTTGGTAGATGATATCTTAAACCTAGAAGAAAGGAGTTTTCCTTAAAAGTTCATGAAGTTTCCTTCTTATATTGGAGAATTTTCACTGACGTCCAGTTTCAATTTTACCTTTACATACGTACCATAACGCCTTTATTCCCAACGGGGTAAGACCACTTCCACTTGCTACGATTCTGACACACATCTTGCGCTTCACCTACTCTCATGAGTTCTTTCATACATACTCGTCGATTTCAGGTACTCTTGACCTGACTCTTTCTGAGAACATCTTGAACTTGTCGTTTTTGTTGATTCAATTATTCACAGTCAATAGGTAATAAAAAAATTGTCCTGTCTCTTGCCGGCAAATGTTGACAGTGAAATTAATGAAGGAGACAAACAGTTCAAAGTGATCATTGCCTCACTGCGTTTTTAGGAATTGAGGAGTTACACGCATCTTTTTGAAGGAGCCTTTGTGCAGAAAGCTCATTTTATTTCAGTGTAGATGAAAGCTCGTAAGCTTGAAAAAACATCTCGTTTGGGCTGTCTAAATCGGTTCTCAAGACTTGTTTGTCGACTGCAGTTCATCGATACCGTGTCGATAATTGGTGCGACACCGCCTGCGACGGCGCTGCTCGCACGGTGCCGTTCACCGCACCGCGGTGTCGCCGCGCAACCGTTACGTTGAGCACATCTCAGGGCATCAAATTTCTTGCATTATTATTATGCGACGATCCGCTGCGATGCGTTTCCATGACCACCATAATTAATTCCCATTCTTGATCCAATAGCATAAGTTCCATTTTTCAACGGACAAGATAAATCCGTCCGGAACATCAACATTGACCATGGCAATGGAACACGAACGGTTAACATTTATAGCTTTTTACGACATCTTAAAGTAAATTACACCTATTAACGGTGCTTGGAAAAATTCAATAAATATAATTCTAACTTTAACAACATGGGATCGTTCATTTCTTTGACTTTTTTAGTAAAAGCTTCTAAACTAAAATGTACTTGACCTATTTTAAGGGGATTTTGATTCGACTCTTCACACACATATTACCCTACTATTATTGTATTTTGTATTCATGTTCTAGTTTACCGTACTCCGTCCAAACATAAAGCGGTTATCAGGGCATCTATATCACGTTTCTGTTCGGGACAATGAAGGTAGAAGAGCTCCTTAAGTTGATGCTACACGTGATACACTTGATGTATGAGTGTGAATATAATAGCACTTGATACCTTTACGTTATTGTGCCAAGCACTTACCACTCGTATTTCGTTCAGCTTTAAGCACATCATTCTTATTCTAAAAATATTTCCCGTAAGAAAAGCAAGGTTGTGGTAACCAAATCACGAATTATTGTTTGGTTGGTTGGAATTGGTTTGTTCCCAAAACCCGTGCTCCTAACTTAGTTTCGAGTGAACTTGGCCTGCGCTCACTTCGCTGACCACAACTCATTGAGAATCGGTTACGTGACAGGAAAAAAACATCTGACAATCATGCGCCGTGTGATCATGCTCCAGTGTGCGGGATCGATTCATTCAGTCATAGATAAAATAAATCCGGAGATTCGCGCCCGCTATGACACTGTGTAACGGTTCTACGCACTTTAGGATTATCTCAATCGTTCCTTCTTTCCGCTTGAGAACGCCGAGACAAAGCAGCTTTTTTACTCTTTTCTAGTTATTACTCTATGGTTCTGGCACTGAAGTTTTTTACTTCGTACTTTTGAAGAAAAACAGAACGAAGTTATCGTAACCGCCTTCCTTGGCAAACACATTATTGGTAGCTATGAGGAACGTGTATGATTATGTGGTAGGTTAAGGTGGGTTTCTAAAAGTGAATTAAAAGTTGCCACTATTTATTAAAAGCTAAATGCTTTGATACCACCTTTAAACACATAATAATCCCTACCAATTAAGTAAAAATCTAACAAATCACTTCAATGTTTGGACTTCCGCTGCACCCTGCTTTCAGTTCTGAGTGAGTTCAAGCAAAGACTTGCATATTACAGCATTGGTTGCTAAATGGTGCAGATCATGAATGATAATATGAGTACATGTGAAATACCGGTGGTTGTACAGATAACCACAGCTCAAGCAAATCCCTGGTACTATTACCGTCTGCACGTAGCACGTAAGTTCATAACAGTAAGAGCTCAGTTCGTGCTAGCTTATGCTGGCTCTACAAGTCTACGGACGTATCTGCAGATGCCTTCGGCAGACGCATCGGCAGCCGTGTCTGTGGCAGGTTAGATACCTGCCACAGACACGGCTGCACGTCTGGAGACGCGTCTGCCGGCAATCCATCTGTTGTCGGTTTTTAGGCACACATCAAAGGGATTCCAGGGAAATGCCCGATGTCCGTTCACACGTTTGACGACGCTGATTGATGCGGAGTTGCGAAAGGGAGTGCATGCGTGCTTCTTGTAGTTTTTTCTGTTCGTGTTAATCTTAATTGATTCAGTGACCATGAGCTATGATGAAACATTCAAGTTTTTGGACACTAAATACAACATTAAGCAGAAAACTGCCTTTTTTAAAATGTTGCGCACATATTACGTCTAGCGAGAATTAACACAGACTGATGAGGTGACAGACATGTGAACGGCTCCTGGTGATCCATGTGCGGACGCATCTTTCGAAGTCCGCGGACGCGTCTGCCGACGTGTGGGCGGACGCGTCTGCCGACGTGTGCAGCAGACGTGTATACGCCAGCTGTGACCGACTGTACCTACGTACCAGTACGAGTAGTAGGTACTATGCGTTAGGTTGGCACAGAGCAGGAAGGGCTGGCTCTAGAGTCAATATTAAGTTTCTCATTTGCTTAGCCTTGCAATAAATACTATTGACACAGCGTCATTGTGATGTAGCAAGCGCCTCGACGGACTATTCAAGGGCTTTAGTCAAAGTTGTGCAATCTTACATAATTGTATAATTCTTATGTTTTTCTTAGATTATTCAAATCAATTCCTTTTTTAAAATAAGTTATAAGTACTTAGTTAGGCAAGTGTTCAGATTTTTCATTAGAAATATTAAGTACAAGTAGACTTCTTACGCTTTTAACAAAGTTTCGTATAATTTCACAGGCAAAAAAACAGACGAATGCGCTGTTGTATTATGTAGGTACAACAAATCAAGATGCTGATGATGATATTTTTATACATAGCGTTATGGTCGCCAATTTTACATACATTTTAAAGAGTTTTTAAGTACCTACCTCGTCTCTTGCAACTATTCGTTCTATATCTTATCTTATACCGTTGAATAAAGATCGCAGTATACTTATAACAGTGTACTTATAGCAGTTAATAATGATTTTTATGCCTAAAGGGACATGCTCCTTGCTTCGTATTCAGACGAACTAGAGTAGACCTTAAATGTAGACCAGGTATGCTGAAATGTAGAGTTCAAACTGTAATCCTATTTGAATAATTCAAAGCACTGGTGGGTATTACGCTGTTATTCCGAACATCTTGTTTGGCCTGGTACTAAGTTTCTAGTCTGCTATTAGATCAGTTAAGTTATCTACTCGCAAAAAACATGCTACTTCCGTTCAGATAAAAAAACAAATCGTAGTAGAAATGTAAATTTATGTTATCATAAGGAAGACATTAGCGAAACAAGCATTATTTTTTAAAAACGGTTGTACGCTTCATCAATTCATCTTTTTAATTGTAAAACTGGTAATTTCAGAGTCGAGTGAGCATCTTCTTATTATTCTAAGTACTTCCTAACGCAATTATAACTGATATTTTGTCAGAGGGCCTAGAATACAGTTAGCGCTACAACGAAAATTAATGCTATAGAATAGAAAAGCTTACTTATAGCACGTTGCTTTGTATGCCTAGCTGTGCAAGTGAAATTTGTAGCTTTTGCCAACCAAAGGCTCAACCAACCAACCAACAATAAAATTTCGAAAGTAAACTTATTGATACTATAAATAGCATCTACTTATATTCTGGATATGTTTAAGTCTCAATGATGTTTATTTTCAAGGTATATTGAGGCGAAATTTCAAGAGTACGAGTAGTTAATTTACATTGTATTTGGAGATAGTGGCTATGAATCTGGACCCTAGGACACATATAAAACCAATAAAATAGACTCCAAACTAAAAATCTTCTTCTAAATGCTACATCTAATTGCTCAAAAGTTTACCATTCAATTCGTATTTGCAATGAATAGGTACATGGTGATAAAACAAGATTGAAGAATGTTCGCCCCTCTTTCATTGAGACATCAGTCCACAAGCACTTGTTGCGTTGGGTGCGACGCGACGGACCGAATGTACCGTTGGTTCGCGTACCTACGCCGAGCGCTAAGCCTAACGTGAGCTGCTTGTTAATTGTTTTTTTCTAAGGAATGCGTGTGGCTATGACGGCTGAGAAATGTTCTTCGATGGCCAGTCTGACCTAATAATTAAAGTTGGGCGTTTATTAAAATTGAATACTGTAAATAAATTAACAGTTATAAATATTTTAGTGCTATTTATTTATGTACTTGCGGCCGCCCGCGACTTTGTGTGTGTGGACACAGTCTCCCCCTCACAGCGTGATGTCATAATATAGCCTATAACCTTCCTCAAGAAATGGACTACACCACACAAAAAATATTTTTCAATTCGAACCAGTAGTTCCTATTAGCGCGTTCGAACAAACAAACACACAAACAAACTCTTCAGCTTTAAATTATTAGTATAGGGTGGTATAAGGTACTGTAGATACCAATTTGTAGTAATTTGTATGAGTTTGTTTAAGTGCAGTAACCCGTTTTCTAAACCACTCGGACCAGATGATACCCGAAGGAAGGTTAAGTTTCTGTGAGTGTACTCTGATAAACAAATATGACACAACAATGCCTATCAAAAGTAATCAAATTCTCAAATTACAAATTAAACTTAGATAATCCTATTGTAATTTACTAATTACCTAGATTCAGATTTTGGACTCTAATAATTTAGCACTCTTTTTGTTACACGTCAGTTGAAATTACATCATAAGGTAACGATGAAGATTAATGTTAGGATTTTGTTCGAAAAAACGAATAACTATGATTTATGTAGTACTTCTTCAATTTAATTATAACTCAACACTTGACTAACTAATCTTTTTCTGACACATCCTGAAATATTTTTTACTTAGGCTTGTTTTTTGGAGTTTAGATACAAAATAACGCGTTTAATGCATACTTATTTAAAACGTAGATAATATAAAAAATATTGTAACTATTTGTTGACTTCAAAATTATGAAGGTGTAAAATGGTTTAACATTAACATACAATTAAATTGATTGCACGTCGTAAAAACAATAATAACTTCACAAATAGGGAAAAAAGAGAGTTAACCCAGGGTGTTACGAAAACTTTTATATGCATTGCACACGTACAATCATCGCCATATTTTCTTATTTCTGCTACAGAAAAACAACAATACCCCTCAAAAGGCCGTACAGCACCGTTACTTATGAAATTAAAATTCATAAAGCGAAACAACTAATGTTAAACATTATTCAGAGTAATGATGTAAGAATTAAGCCGTGTGCGCACGAGCGGAGCGGGGCGGCACGCGAGCGCGAGAGGAGCTCCTGGCAGAAAAACCCAGGAAGCACGCGGTAACCGCAGCCGCCGCGTCCAGCTAAGTGATGCTGTTAATGAATAGTGATGAATCCTCTTCCGCATATTCGGTTAATTACCTCCAGTGTGAAGCGTGCATTACACGCGCTGCGACCGGCGCGCCTGACCGTGTAGACACGCGCCGGTAAAGATAGTTTTCCGCAATTATGTAATAATCTCGCAACGATTAAGCCATGAGACGAGATTATTCAATTTGTGGGCAATGTATGTGACCTACAGTTTATCTTATTTACTGCTGGAACTAAAAATTGTAACGGCGCTAGGTAATGAATGACAGAGCTAAGTATGACCTTTTTTTTACCCGTTTTTCGGTTTACACCCTACCTACAAAAAAGCTTTATTATTCTATATCCAACAACTTTTCATAATAATAAGTTTTATCAAAAGTAAGGGCAACATTTCTTGTCATTTCCGTAACCTCGCGAGAAAATCATAATCTAAAGCGATCTGTTTACGGTCGCGCATAAATATTGCCCCGCAAAATCGCAATCGATTTGCAATCGCAAAATTTAATCTACACAGGTCGCTCATTCACAATTATTGTAGTTTTATTTGAAATGAGAAAAATACTGTAAATAGTAAATTAAATAAATGCGCAACTAGGTAACTTCTTTGTTTACTATAAAAATACTACGCACAAAACATTTGTAAGATCCGTTACCCCGCGATCTATAACAGTAGTCACGAATGCGTTGGAGTCATCACTAGTTATCAATCAAGCTTCCAATCTTATTGTATCTGTGGTCAGAGAAAAAACCCGGCACATTGTCCGCCAGTCAGCTGTCCGGGGTCGGGTGTCACACAACGGTTCTAAACAAATATTAAACCGGGATTTGTGTGTCAATGATCTTATATTTCCTGTTTAAATAAACTACAACTGGTTATTGCGTTAACGAAATTCAGATAGATACCTGTTTGTGTTTTGATGCGTTTTATTGGTTTCACATTTTTTGGGACAAACAACGGGACTTGAACGTCGTAGAGAATGTGTCAGATTAAGAAATGACTATTCAATTAGAATTAAATGATTAATCAGAGACGGCAATAAGGAGGTGGCACTTTATTTTTTATTTCTTATTACTATTTGTCAAATTAGGATGAACTTTAAATACTTCTGGCGAAAATGTGTTGTGTGTGTGTAGTTTAATGCTTCTACAACAGTTGAGGGAGGAATTACAAAAAACTAAGAAAAAAATATGATGATGTGTTCATTCCCTGAACCCATAAAAGGTACTAAGTAGGCTATACTTAATGGAATATTTTTCAAATTAAAGTTTTTACCTATCAGTTTCTACGTTTATTACCTATAATTAGGTGAATACATCTTAGAACAGTTGGTTCAAAATTCAAAAACGTGATTCGAATTGAACTAAGAAAACGTTCCTACTTACTTAGAAGTATAAAAGATCAATTAAAACAAAGTATTATGCGTTGAATAAGTACAAATCATTTGCATTCACCATGACAAGCGTAATAATATGACAAAGATTGCATGCATTATTTATAAGTTACATAAATCATCGGGCATTCGTTATAATAATTAAAATTAAGTTTGTTTTGTGCTTGATTCAGTGCGGGCCGGCCGAGGACGACTGGGGGGGCCTACTCTGGTTTCAATTATGAAAGCCAATCGATAGTATCATCCCCTCAAAAACAAGCGAATGATGTTAATAAGAAAACAAAACCAGTAGTATCGTACAAAACTATAAGAATTACAAATAAAAAAGGCCCGAAGCTTTATTTTTTACTTCAGTCATTGTGTTCATAACAACGAAAAAATTTAAATAAGATTTTGTAAACATTTATCGCAATTATAAAATTGCACTGGCTTTGTTCCGGAAATTTCGGGAACATGATTCCCAAAATTTGGTAAGAATTTGATCGCAGTAGGCCCCCTGCGCCTGCGACGCCGCGGTTTTGTTGCGCGCCGAAGGGACATTAGTGCGTCTGAACATCTCATCTATGTGGGAGTTTCTCGTCAATTTACATTGTGAGCTCGTAATGATCTCAAAATATTCGCTTGATAAAAATGCAGAGTATGTTACCGACGTTGTCCCTAAATTATTATGATACGTCCTTATTACAATTCTCAAAAAACGATTAGGTACCGGTTTGATGCTGTATGAACGCAATTAGGATTGTTTATTTAATTATAAATGCGTGAGAACTTTTGGTCTCACTACGAAACAGCTTGAACCGAACGTGAGATACTAATTAATTGTCTGCCAAGTTTAAATTACTAACTTCCAAAACATTATCAAGAATTATATTAGCCGTTGCCATAGTTGTACTGGTGTATCGGATGGAAGTATATATAAAGGCAACCAACATTTGCCTAACCATTTAGCGCAGTGGTTGCGAGGCAAAAGAGTCGTGGGTTCGTTTACCCTACACATACACACATCAAAACTGTCTAGGGATATCATAGGGATATCATTTTTCAAATATTTCATAAAGTTAAGTTTGTTTACAAGTTGAGCATTATCTTAGAATAACGCGAGGACACAGGCATAAGATAAAGGTTAAGAATATTACAGAAAAAAACGTTTGGTTTTGCTAAAATTTTGACACCTTTTAAAAGAAAAATCTGTCTTTTTTTAACGTCCTTACGATTGTACAATAATGCTACCACAATGAATTTCTTTAAACAATCTGAAAGGGCAGATAAAGCAGTTTCTGTGTTCTAAAAATTTCTACGTTGGTATCAATATTTTAATTTTTACAACCTCCCAAATAGCTATACTTTGTATAAAAATGCTTGAGATATCCCTAGACACTTTTGACACTTTTGATGTGTGTACAATAATATGTCAAATTGAGCAGGTTTCCTGTTTTTATTTCAGGCAAGTACTTCTGTGGTTTACAGAACAAAGGAAAAACCTTATTTTGGGATCAGGGGTTCGACTTATATCATCTCACATCTCTATGCTTCACACTTAATTCAATCATCAATACGCTTCACTTTGAATTAGTATTTTCCCTCAGTTTGTATGTAAATAATTTGTAAAATGTTATCTGGCTTAGTTCTTTTCTCTCGAAAGATCACGGTCGCAAAGAAATGTAATTTAAAAGATAACTCACCAGGACCGAGATGAGATTTGGCTGCTAACCGGAAGCTGGGCGTATTTTACAACGTCACATATTCTTTGTTTTTTTATAATTTCTTTCTAAAATGCATGGGCATCTTGCTTAAACATATAATGTTGGCCGGTATAGAGTTAAACCAATTAAAATTATCAACGATCTATAAATACGCTGAAGCCGCAATACGAGTTTCGCGAACAAAAAAGCACGACGCTGGCAGCGCTCACGTCGCCTGTCGCACGTAACTTGTTACGTGGGGCCTTGCTCTTGCTCGTCTTCAGTGCAACAGCCGCCGCCGACCCTGAGCCCTGAAGCCAAGTGCATCTAGACGAGAACTAGTCTGCTCTGTTCCATACACAACATGCCTCTGTCGATTAAAAGCGACCTGCTATGCAATTTTCGTTAACACCAAACCTCATCTCGATCTCCGTCAGAACAAAACGCCAACTTTATTCGTCTATTCGCTACACCTTGAATTAGTATTCTCCATCATTTGTTTGAAAATAATTTTGAAATGTTATTTGGCTCAGTTCTCTTCACTCAAACGATCACATTCGCGTAGTTATTGAGTTTTACAGAACACCAAATTGAAATCTCCCTTAGAATTCCTTGTTCGAACGTTCAACGTGCACAATAAGTAGAATACCACCTCCTGATCAGCACATGTCACGTCGTAAGAGTCCGCAAACTAACAACGCGGGTCCTCCACAAAAATGCGAATAACTGATTAAAGTTCTATTTGATATCGATAATCTGTAAATAAAGTAAATCATTTGAATTGTCACTTGTAGGTTTTCAGCGATTAACGGTTATTTGTCCAAACGATAAGCTCTGCTGTCTGTTTGTAGTAAGTGAAAAATTATCTTTCAGTTTTACTTCCTGAAACACTTCTTCTGCACGGTATTATCAGTACTTGTCTAGTGAATTTGATCTAGATTGTTAATGTGCCACTAGCAAATATCTACAAAACAATTCGTGAAATAATGCACGCACATCGATGCAGAGCAGCTTTTTAAAACGACATTTTGCTCAGTTCACGAAGTTTTCATAACACGCCGCTACTTAAATGTTGACTGTCGTAACGCGTTACAAGTTACAACGCAACGTTACGCAGGCGGTTCGCCTTGCACTTGGCTCGCTCGGCTGGTCGCTGGTCGGCAGTCGGTCGCGTCTTCAGGGCAACATTCGGCCTCGAAACCGGCCGGGACCCGCCCTAACTAGTCCCCACGACTTACCTAGGTTATTTGTAGTTTTATTTATTTATTTACGGAATACCTGATAAGTATTGTAAATATTTTCAGTACTTACGGTCCGGTCCAAAGCAGATTGGATTTTAAACAACTCTTCCTTTTTTGTGATTTACTGACATAAACTTATGTTGATGATAACATAACGAGTAGAATATTTCATATGTCGTATATCTTAACAGGTTAAGATATACGACTATAGGAAGGTAGTTCTACTGTTCATGAATGAGAGAAACCAAACAAAACAGCTCACTTAGTAGAATTAACGGCAGTTCTATTCAAATAAAAGAAACCTAAACAAACACGCGGCTGTCTCTTAGGCGGGAACTAGCGCCTTCATCGGGGTCAACCGGGGGCACTTCGGCAGGGGCCTGTGCGGATACATTAGCCACATTTGGCTATTGTTGCATTTTTCGTGTGAAAGAGCCTAGAGTAACGAGTCATCGTTACGGTTCTGAGTAGACATAAAAATAAAGGCATCTTGAAGCGCGACACAATTGGTTTGTATTTGTATCAAAGCTTGGAGCGCAACCAACTCTACGGAGTCAATGGGCCGCTTAGTCGTTAGAACAAAAACAACGAACATAATGGTTTCACTGAGCAAATTTCTAAAAATATCTTCAACCTCGAAATAAGTATTCCAGTTAAATTTTTCTTGTTAACTCGCTGTTTAGGTTGAGGTTGAGCAGGTTCTTAAGAGAGTAGTTATTTTACTTTTGTGAATTACACAATGAGTACTATCAATTTATTCATATAAGCACATATTTAAAACAGGCGTTAATTAATTTGGAAGAGCTTCTAGATGGCATTGTTTCACTCATCTCTCCACGATCTTGTTAAGTTATATTTAGCCGGTTCCTAGCCCACTGACAACCTGTCCCGTCCTGCTCTGCCTTATTTATAGTCCAACAACCCTGTTCGCTGGATTTTAATTAAGTCCCTCGTAGCAATGTGCTATGGAGACGATTAAACGTCTTATCATAATTCATAACTTTAACAGCCCATTTTATTTCCAAACATTATGTGATATATTTGATTTGGATAGATTTTATAGTGAGAAACTTAAAGATTCATAGATTAACTTCGTAGAGACGGTAACAGAAAAAAAGGATTTATGCCAAGCATCCATTTCTTATAGTACTACGACCTTGTATACATGATATCTCTAACACGTATACTCAAATGAAAAAAACTAGCCAGTAATGTGCCTGCATTAAAAATAGAAGGTTCTTCACGTGTCTGGAAATTCAATGAAATGAGAGAGATAATCAGAATAGCATTTCAATGAATAAACTTGGTAAAATAAGTATACAAGAAAGTTGGTAATTTCATTCCATGATGAAAGCACTGAGATTTTGCACGCCACAAATAATACTCGAGCTTCGATGATTAATGAGTCACTCGAGCGAGAAGGCGATTACTCCCACTCGTAAGTACATGTTACTCTTCACTTTTTTGGAACACTTCTGATTTAATTTTTAAATCCATTTACGCACTCCACGCTCATTAATTACTAATTACTTGAACGAAAAGACACATGCAATTTAACTTCATCTACTTTAAGTGTTCTCTATCTAAAGTATTTAAAATTAATTATTGAAGTTAAAGTCACATAGATATTTTTAACATTATCAAAAGAATGATTGGTTATTTTACATTTGCAATTATTATTATACTTAAATGAGGCACTGATCATCTGAAGCGAAGAGAAGTGGGTTAAAACTAGGGTGCTTGAATAAATTATTATTTAGAAAACTTTTATTTTCGTTCACGCGGCAGACTAAATGCTGAAAAAATTCTCTTTCAGTCAATTATTACTTAAAAAGAAAAACGTAGATTTTGTCTATTGTTTTAAAAATAATATTCCAAGTAAATTCCAAGTGGTGTCACTTCTGCCAAATGTAGCGAAGAACAATAAGTGCAAGGAAAGTGTAGGCTGAAGTGTGTCACTGGGTCCAGTCGCTCACCTTTCTCTCGTTAACAAAAAACATATTTTACAGCTGATTTCGTGATACTGGCTGTAACAGCCACAACAGAAACACCGAAGAAAGTGTTTTGACAATTGAAATAAATTACTTCTCTTGCGGTTTTGTTTTCGAGGTGATGGGCGTCGTGAATGAAGTCTATCGAACGTGGAGAAGAGAACAATGTTTTCAATATTTGGTCGCTGCTTTCTAAAAACTTTTGAATAAATTGAGCTTTTGAATTTCGTATACTGTCTGTTGTTGAATAAACAACTACTTAACAGGTAAGTACTTAATATTTTATTTTAAAAAAAGAGGATTGTGATTTCACCAAAAAATCATGAAATATTTTTCTTCATTGTATAGATTTGATTGCCAGTAAGGATGGAATAACACATGATAATAATATTGTTTACTTTATGTTTTTTCCCATATTTTTGTTTTGCAATTTACCTAGTCATTCCTTAATTCCTAGGTGCACTACTCAAGAGGTTAGTTGCCGTTATATGTAAAAACAGTATGGGCAGCTTTCAATAGGCCGTCAACAATTTGGCAAGGCAGAAGGCATCACGGTAACCGCGGTCTCAGCCGTGGTTTATCGGAATGTGTAGCATCTGCGGTGCGTATCGGGGCCTATCGACCGGTACAGTCGGCCAAGTGCGCAGGCGCTCGAACCATCTCAATCGTTCACTCGTGCTATGAACACTAATTTCAGTGACATCTCTAACTCTTTTACAGTCCTCATTATATATCTATTAGGGGGAATGAATTCAAAGATATCGACATCTGTTCCATGTCTTGTGACAGAATATGATAATCAAATTGATAATTTGTGGATTTGGAATCATAAAGCTCTTTATTAAGAGTTTACATATCTCATCACCACTCTTTTTTTCTCTCTCGTAAACACCTAAGCGCTGAATATCAAATCAATAAGTAAGTAGCTGATACACGTCGTTAAAAAACCCTTTGATTGCTTTAAAAACCTCTACATGGAAACGGACGAATCAGAATATCACAAGACTAGGTACAACAGTAGGTAGGTACCTACATAAAGGATCACGGCGAAACATGCCAAAGGTTCAAGAAACGCGGAGTTCGTTGGTCCCGCGCGCGGCTAGACCGAAACATGTTACGTTAATCCCAGATGCACTTATTTGAGACATTTTGATTCAATGAGCTTCCAACTCGACTATACGCCATTAGAACACTCTAACTTCTAATTAAACCCCGTCACTAGTCTACTCCTCTGTCATTTGCACTAGCTGTAACTTTACTAGCTAAAGTTTAAAGTAGGCTATTCTTCACTTTATGACTTTGCTGTATCAGCGTTTTAATTGATCTGCATATTCTACTTAATGGTAGTCTTTCGTTTCTACCTAGAAACAAACCTTGGGACCTACAAAGCCACTCCACTTAGACTGACAAAACAACATATTGAAG
Organism: Udea ferrugalis; assembly: GCA_950022985.1. NCBI lineage: Eukaryota > Metazoa > Arthropoda > Insecta > Lepidoptera > Crambidae > Udea > Udea ferrugalis. The sequence goes on from OX465516.1 coordinate 7,766,251, forward strand.
TCTTTACAAAACGAATCTCATTACTCCCCTAAGGATGCCCATTAGATGGTGAGTCATATTATTATGCCATGTAGATACTCATAATATGCAAGCAACTACCTAGTATTAAAAATAAAAGCTTGCAGTGTATAAAACTTTATTATTATTGGCTTGGGAGTATTTTATTACCCGAGCCGTCCATTGGTCTGTTTTGTATAGGCTTATCGACCCTACAGAGATCTTAAATCATGAAGCGTATTCTCTAAGAATCTTTACAATAAGAGTACCATTAGAGTAAAAAGGTACAAATTATAGGTTCTTCCGAGCACGCCCTCCCCCGCGGTTATGCACGTGCAGCTCAAACAAGTAGTTAGGTACTTACTAGTCCTTCCACTTTGAATACTTAGGAGTTTATTTATTTAAGCCAAGAATATTTAGAATGACGGAACCATAATTGCTAACAATAATAAGAAATCGCAAATCTTTCAGATCGGCAATTTGTTTCTTCTAACTTTCAATGAGTTATCTTCATCGCTTTTAACTTTCAACGCTATTATGTAACTATTTAACTTTTGAGTGTAGTATTTCCAGGTCGAGTCAACTAAGCTATTTACACTGCTCAAAAGTGTCTAGGGATATCTCAAGCATTTGCATACCAAGTATAGCTAGCTATTTGGGAGGCTGTAAAAATCAAAATATTGATACCAACGTAGAAATTTTTGAACACAGAAACTGCTATATCTGCCCTTTCAAATTGTATAAAAAAATTCATTGTAAGTAGTAGCATTATTGTACAATCGTAAGGACGTTGAAAAAAGACAGATTTTTCTTTTAAAAGGACTCAAATTTTAGTAAAATCAAACGTTTTTTTTGTAATATTCTTAATTTATTATTATTTCTTATTCTAAGATAATGCTCAGCTTGTAAACAAACTTAGCTTTATGAAATATTTGAAAAATGATATCCCTATGATAGTTTTGATGTGTGTAGTAGAGTCAAATCACGCACATCCCTGGTTAGCAGAAGCTACCAGGATACGCATTACAATTACTGCAAGTCTTAATTTATTAAAATAACATGACGATGAGGGCTCCAATCTTTGTAACTAAGCTAATAATACAGATCGTTGAATCAAGTTGCAACCGGAAGAAAACCAGCAAACATGTCAGAGGTGTGAATAGGCTTGATTAACTCTGACCCCAGCTTAATGGTTACCATTCTACAAAAGAGGAAGCTCTTATATCGATACGTTTTTTTTCCAAAGCTTCGAAGAAAAATAAAAAACTTGCAGGTAGGTAGCTCGAATTACTAAAATACCTTATAGTAAGTTTTCATCTTACTAATTTTGACTCCAGGTAGCTGAATTTATAAGTTCATACTTACATAAAATATATTTATCACAATGTTTTAATCGAATTTTGATCCTCGCTCTTTCTCAAAGCCTGTCGGCATTAATGATCTCATTTATCTTCCTGTAATGAAAGTCGAAAATTCGATGGACAGCGAATCCAACCTGACTGACGTCGAAATGTTCGATGAATCAGAAAGAACAACTTTAACAAAATAATTAAATACTTAAGTTAACTAGAAATATTTTATTATGATTTATGCAGATACTTAGATACCTCAAAACTATAGACTATAACTATATATATCAAAACGATAGATTATGTAATCAACAAATTACCTAACTCATACGTTATCATGGACCTTAATATACCAAACTAACATACCTACTAAGCTTGAGTTTTGTACCTGAAGAACAACTATATTTCTGAACCAATAACAGTCCTTTTTTACTACCGATGGGTAGAGCCACATATATTAGAGTAGTTACTGTACTTAGCCTCTTCCTTTCAGGTCCAGGGCTAGAGATGTGTTTTCACAATTGTCATATTAAAAACACGCATTGAAAAAAACGTCCGCTATCACGAATAGTGACAGAATCACAGAATATAATAATCTGTGCTTTAAATTATTCTACTCATGGACACCACCACGACGTTAGAATCCTAATGAAACGAAAATTGGGATTCGGCGAATGAACCCTAACAAGTTACATAACGTGTAGGACTGTAGGTATTATGTTACGTGTAAACAATTAAAATAAAATAAAACTAATTGCAAACATAACTTCAAGGTCTTAAGTTAAGGAAATGTCTTCTGAGATCGTGTTACATAATAAATGAATTGTTGAAGTTAAAACAAAATTAAGAGTAAATTGAAGTGCTTTAAACTGATAAAATATTTCAACTGATTAACTTTACAAAATACGTACTCTGGGTTAATTAATAAAAAGATTTAAAAACCCTCGTGGGTTTGACTTTCATGGCTAAAAAGGATAATTCGAAGGTGAGGTCATTTCGTGTTTTCTCAAGTAAAATAAAACTCACCGTTGGATTGGAGCTAGGAATACTCACTAATATGGCAAATCTGATGGCAATGAATTGGAAAATAGAGCTGAAATAAAATATAGTTTCGTTTTGGAAGCACCTTACTTTGAAATCTACAGTTAACTCCTAAGTACTCCTAAGTACCATAGCCGTGTGGGTAAAAGAGTTGAGTAAATATGTCGAATTAGTTGTTTCTTTGTGTATTTATTGATCCGTAACCGCGTTATGATCTGTTATTTTTGCGACTTTCCAGAATATAGGGCCAAAATATTTTTAAATTTTTGTCAGGGGCGCACAGATGATTGGGTTCGGAATCATTCAAACCGTTACCGTTTTTAGCAACCTGCTATATGAAAGCAAGAGTAAAAGCCAAAACTTGGCATGTCAAATTCACTTTCTAGCTAACAAAAGCGACTGTGACAACCTCTTAAGTTTTAGGCACTGCTCAAGTAAAACTGAATTTCTAAATTTGGGTCTGATTTTGGCGCGGTCAGTATGTCGGCGCCTACGCTTGCCCGCGCTCTCGGCATCATCACTATACGAGTTCATTTGATACATGAATTATATAAACAATGGACTTGTATTTTTTACTTATTTACCAATTTAATTTTTCTTTACAAATTCATGAGTATCAAAACTGTCTATGCCCAGTGAGTGAAGTGATGGTTAACTCTTATCCTAGGTCATTCGTCGCATAATAACAGTTGCTGGGAGGCTTTTATTCCTTTAATTTCAGCAATGTCATTCGAAACTCCCATTCCATTTTATGTCTTTTGTAGGAAAAGGTCTTTGTAAAAGCAGAAATTTAAGTAACTAAAATTAAAAGTTAGGAGAGCTTTCATAATAATATTAATAATTGCTTATTTTATTTCCAAGATTAGGTATACCTGTAAAAACGCATAGGTGCCATACAACTCAATTGTTTTCATTGCTTTAGCTTGCCACAATTTTAGTCAGTCAAATCCAAAAATATTCATGCATCGATGACCGCGACCACCAAACTTGACCATTACCTGAGGACCCTCATAGCGGTCACCGTGGGAGGGGACTGGGTGAGTGACCGAGGCCTTGACCCACAGCCGCCTTGCCTTTGGTCCCTTCTAACTGGATCTCTATTAAGCCACATGCATTATTGGAGGAGCCCTCTTGTCGGTCAGCGACGGCGTGGGCGGACCTTAACTTGAGAGGCTGGATCGATTTCTACTCCTATTAATTAAGCAAGATTTTAGTTAATGGTACTATTCATAGCGAAGCTTTAGTTACTACTACTAATAAATCTGGCAAAGTTTCAAACTACGCCTAAAATTTAATTTTGAAGCAGGCATGTTTCTTAATGAATGAATAGTGCTGACTGCTCAGATATTATATTTATAGATAAGACAATTTATATCGATCTCAGTCCCTTTTACCAAAACTAAATACCGAACTATTTCAACTACTAGGTACTTACCGATTTTATGAAAATAATAATTTTATCCCATGTTTGAGCTGATGTTTTATCTAAAACCTGCCAGGTATTAGATACAAGACTTTTGTCATAGATTTTAAGTTTACATTCGATAATTAGTTAAAAGGGTAACTGTCAATAATGTGTTTTTTTATATTCAAACTTTTTCTTACAAAATTTAGTAAACTGACTGTATTTCTAGATTAACTTTTTTTGCATAATATTCTCGATCAAAGAAGTGCTACTTACTTCCATGCTGGGTTATTTTCTCTGCGAAGCTTATCATTTTATTTATTGTACTAATTCGAAAGTTAAAAGTTAAATTATTTACTGTACATACTTACTCCCGAGGCGGATTAAAATAATAATTAAACCTCATGACATACAATACATAAACAGCCTATATACGTCCCACTGCCCGGCTAAGCCTCTTAAACCTCTCTTCCCACTAATTAAAAATATACAGCCCTAAATCTATTTGTTATTTCATTACTTGCTATCCGTCCACTTACAATTAAGCTCAAATACGTTTATCTTAATCCAATGCCTGTTTCTGTGCCAGTGTAAACAAGGTCGGAGTGATGTTCCTTTTATTAACACGTTTGTTTGAGGCCGGCGCGGCGGGGGCCCAGAGAAAGTGGTGCGATGAATCAGATGAATGTCAGTCGTTAGGTGTAACGATCTCGTCGTGTATGAGCCGCTTGTCATCATCGCTGGTACGGTCAGGACACAAATACGAGTATACTGACGAGCATATATTTGTGGCAACACTAATAAGATACCCAAAGTTGATCAGTCCTGCAACTCTTGCAAGTAGTAGTTGTCGCTTTTATTTCTACTGATTTGATACTATTGATCGTCAGTTTGAGCGCGTACTTATTTTTGGTCACCTTTCTTCGCATGCGTAAAATGCTCTGACTATGACTATTTGGGGTAATAGCAAGATCTCATTTTATAGATATAACTAGCGGCTGCCCACGAGTTCCACCGCGTGCACTTTACGTGAAATGGTATTGAAAATAGATTACGACCTATTCGCAGACCTAACAAACATACATATAAAATTTCATCTAAATCGGTATAGCGGTATATGAGGAATTTGGCCACAAACTCTGTGACACGAGAAATTTATAATTATTAGTAGATTATTTATTTATTTAGGATGGCGTAATGGGTCCACCATCCATCCTACCATGGGCGAAACCCAACTTCTACGATCGAGGATCGAGAATTATAAGCAATATTAATGTCTCATAAAGTGTAACATGAACGGCCCTCAAACGTCCCACTGCTGGGCACAAGCCTCACCTCAACTATGAGGTGGATTGAGCCATACTCCAACACTCGGGCTCAGTGCGGATTGTTAAAGGAGTGTAAGGTTAGTGAGCAATCTTAATGTCAGATGTTATCAAACCGCCGTAAGGCCTCCGACTAGGCTTAACGACTGTTACTTACGACGTCAGCCGGGACCAACTGCTTAATGTGCCTGATTCGGAGCACGGAGATGACCGAAATACACATCACTAAATTTCGGTCGGGGTGGTCACCCATCCCATTTCCAACCCGGCGTGTGTTGCTTTACAACAGCGATCGTCGCCGATCACTGTCGCAACTGCGCCACGGGCACGTCATAAAGTGTAATCAGTAACATTTCATTACAAATTAAAAATCTTATTACAGCAGATTATAACTGACATAACAATGGTAAGAACCGGCAGATATTGTTCACAGAATGCATTGACTATAATGCATCGTCGCGTCGCATGCAGCGCAGGCGCACATAATTGCTGGTAATTCTATTCATTTGCAATTGGTTCCGCGAACGCAGTGTATTTTATAAACGAACGGTGTATCCAATGCAAACGTAATTTTAGTTCGTATAGAAAAAGCTTTTTAAATTAATCACAACCTTTTTTACAAAAACAAACTGACTCAGCCTAACTGTACAGGCACCTGCCACATACCTACTTGTAATACAGGTTCATGACATTAACATACTTCAGGCACTAGTATCTCACAGTAGAATTTACCTTTACTTAGAGCAATGAGTTGGACGTGCGATTTGTTTTTTTTAATATTTTATCTCTATTTACGTACAACGGCTAAGTCCGTATATTGCAGCAGTAAAACCGGTCGTTTAAGTTGAAAGTGCCCGCCATTTATTAGGAGCTTTCCCTAGACTGTTCTTAAAACAAGTCTCCTAGAATTTGCAAGGACAAGACTTATTTATTACTAATTACACCAACCGGACCCTTTCTCGTAGCGCGTAGTCGTAGCTTCGTAGCTAGGTGAGTATTGTAGTAGTTTTTAGGTTGGTTAACGAGTTTAAGTTAAGGTACTTACTAATCGTAGTTATAAATTTCTTGAAATTCAAAAAAAGGGTCTTTTCTCAAATTTAGATTATGGGTGTCATAAAGTAAAAACATTAATTCAAATGTAACTCGAGCATGCAAAATCTGGTCTGCAACCCTCATGAAACAAAGCCATTTATTCATGACACCCACGAATGCTGGCTTTTATTAGGGTCTTCAGCAAACCCCAAACTGAGCAAAGCTTTGAACTACTTCGGATGTCAAAAACTGACACACACTTAAATTATGTGTATCTGTATATATAATTATACATATAGAAAACAACAAAATGACAAACACATCATACATGAACAATCCTGGCTGGCGATCGGAACCACGTCCTTCAGCGCCATACGCCGGCCATGTATTATTACGACAATGGGCCAGTCAAATGCTAGGTTGATGGTGAAACTTAAACATCAACAGGTGGTCCATGTCTGAGGTGTGTATGGCACGAGGAGCGTGACGCGGTTTCCGTTACGCGACACACTAGCGGCGCCTGCGTCGCTCTCGAACACGCACGGGCTTTCTAGTGCTGACGCCTTCAACCCACCGCTATTATTGCTGCTCTGACTAATAGATATACTTATTAATATGAAGTTATTAGAAACTCCCGATCGAATACAGCTTGAGCAAAAATTGAAGTTAAATTATAAGCTGGAACTACAATCTAGCGCAGTTTGTTCAACAGTTTGACACTTTTCGAAAACAACAAAATATCTACGTTTCTTTACACGCCGCTGAATGGGGATTATTCCAAGATAAACCTTTGTTCGACACGCGTCTTGTCCTATGTCGTGAGTTCGATCTTTTCAGGGGTCAAACCCTCATTTGTTTATTCTCTGTTACGAGTATATCATTTCATTCTTTCCACGCGACACAAAGTATGCCACGCTAAAGGATTGGTTTCTAACAAAAATGAGACATGCATTACTCTATGTTTTTCACGTGAAACTTCACTATACGTCAATTGCTCATTTTAATAATAGACGCCAAAGGTTAGGTAGTTCTGTGCGATAAAAGATGAGCTAAGTAACACTGTGCAATAAGTAAACAAAACAAACGTTCTTTTGTTATTTTGGTAAATGTTGTTATTTCCGCAGCTATGATAGTGTTTAGTCAGGGTTTACCTATATTTACATATTTAGAAGCATAAATGTAATTAACTAATTCCAAGTGAAACATATTTCTACACCACACTTGTTAGATGGTATGCGTATCATCTATATACTTGCATTAAAATTTCATTTTGTATTAAGCATTTGACGACTGCGCTATTCGTTTCACTCTACTTATAGCTATGGTGTAAAATATATCCTACTGAGCTATCAACATTCTTGACGATAAAGTAAATAGCCATCCCTGCCGACTATCGTACAGCGTTAAAAAATGGCAGTTATTGCCTACTGAGGTGCTATTGCCCCGACATTCTTACTCGATAATATCTATGACGGATGACACTAAATCGAGCTTGTGGACAGGTAGGGATGTCAATTTTTAGAAGAGTTTGTAAGATGGTCGCTGTTTAGGCTCATTCAATATACATAAACATATGAACTGCCTTACTAATAACTATTTGCTGTGTAAATTACATTGTTAAGTTTAGTGTCCAATAAATTTGATTTCTTTCTATATACGCCCAACTGCTGGGTACAGGCCTCACCTCAACTATGAGGTGGCGCGAGCCATACTCCAGCACGCGCGTTATTAAATATGCTAGATCCTACATTCTTTAAATATGCAACTGAAAAGATAAGTAGGTAATAAATTTGTATTAGCATAAGTAGCACTATAGAACTACAAAAGTAATTTTACCAATTACTTACATATTTTTTTAATTTAAGATGAACATTTTTATAAATAGGACTTATATTAAACTCTTAGAAATAACTTTTAAGACGTTTAAGGAATTTCAACCAATCCTTTGTTTCCGGATAAGTTACCAGCCCTAGGTTTAGCCCTAGATTTATACAGCGAGGTTTGATGACCATAAAAGAAAAGTGGCAGTAATGCCGGTAGTAGCGGAATGTTATCGGATTGACTCGTCATCGGACAATCTGCTCCTCGACGATTAGAGGCCGTTCGCAGCACATTCCAAGATGCAACTATGTTATTTCAAGATGACACTTGTAGCTTCTGTCACTTCTACAAACATATAGACGTTTGTAGCCTCCGACATGATTGTTGTATTTTTATTGCAAATGAATTAGCCAAGCATAATAATTTCATTGTCTTTGTCAGCAACCGTGAAAAAAAAAGTTTACATTATTTAGCGGTATTATAATAGGCTGTATGGTTGACAACAAAGCCGTAAACACAATATCAAAAAAAAAAGTTATACGAACATGTACTTATCTCACTCTTACATTCCCAAATTCTATGTTTTTTGTCTCCCTCTCGCACTTTTGTTTATGGGCGCTGATTTTGGCGGCAAATAAGCTGTCATCACATAAAAAACTCATTACAATAAATTACTACAAGGGAAGTACTTATCAGGAGTGATACCTGCGGCGGCCTAGAAAATGTTATTTTGAAAATAATTTAATTTATTGAATAATTGTGAAACTCGTTGGGTTCGGGTGAGTGTAGGCGCTTTTAATTGGTTATAAGCTTTTATTTCCACACTAGGGCAAAATGCATTAGAGGTGTATGGGAACTGTGAGGCTGCAACTGACGTTCTGATGATAGGTACTTTAAATCAGACTGAACTAAGGGAAGTTCTTAAACCTGATAATATTATTATGCTTACTAACAGCAATGCTATGAAGACATGCCTAATTTCTACTTGAGGGGCAAATGCATTTATTCATTGAAAATGCATCAAATACTAAAAATGTATGATTCCCACTTCATCACATCAGTTCCGGTGAGGAATTATTGAGCCAGTAAAATATTTTTTTGTTTATGATAAGTTATGATGACGCATTCTTCTGATTGTTTAGAAAGTAAAGACATTCTCAAAATGGCAAGCAAGCGTTACATTGTTTGTAGCTAACTGAAAGCAATATTCTCAATACCTGCAGGGTTATTGTGCGACGAAATGTGTTGTTGTTAATCTTTGTACTGATCCTTATAAGTAGGTACCTAGGTATCTAAACTTACACGTGAACCCCCAAATGTTGCTTAGGTAAACTTGATCAGGCCCCAAACGTTTTCATTGTATTTTTTTCAATTCGGGGCTAGTTATCAAATGTCGTAATTTAACAAAGCTGCATGGGCAACTTGCTTAGAGTTATTAAGACTTAGTTTTTGACATGACATGATGAACTCCAAGAACATTTAAGACAAACAAATCCTTACAGCTAAAACAGTTTACGAGTTTCGTAGCCTTGATACAGTTCAAAGCCTCTTTGGCAGTTATGTCCATGATTTTTTATGATTTATTAAGAGAAGCCTGTGTTGTTACATGTCAAGGTTTTTTGTCATTATCAGTATGTAAAGTGCCACGCCAATTAAGTGTAACTATAGCTCACAGAACTAGTCCGTGATTCACTTCGCTTTACAGACATACCGACGACGTGTTGTTTTTGTTCTTATTCATTACGACCATTTGCATAGTTTTTGTAACACGTAACACGTTTTTGTTTTTGGTTTTGTTAAGGTTACATTGTTACTTACGTCATTTTAATTGTATGCAGCTAGCTACTTGAACTGCGGTGTTCTTTTAAGTTTTTTACGATTCACGCTACTGATGTTTAATTAGTTATTCTGAAAACACAATTATTTCACCAGTAAAGTGTGACACTTTGACAGTTCGTAATATTTTATGTCAAGCCACCAAACTAAAGTTTCCTAAATGCATTGCCAACATATAGGTAGTATTTCACTTTGGGTATGGTCCTTTCTCTTTTACTAAAATGTCATGTGCCTGACTAATAGAAAGGGTCCCACATTTGTACTAGAATATTTGTAGGTAAGTAGTCCCTTCCTTCTCCGAATATCGTACGACCGAAACACAAAATCCCGAACGCGTTTTATCACTATCCATAATGGTCTCGTATACAAAATTATAACACGTTAAATTATTGATAAAAAATTATAAGACTCAATAGAGAAGGTATTTGTATCATTACATATCGAATGCAATAAAGTATTGAATACACGTGAACGCGACCGTAAGAAGGGTTTACTGAAGTTGCTGTGAATTGTTCAAACATTATTACCTATGAAAAGATCAAAACCTGTAGAAGTTTAACCACTTTTAAGTACTCTGAACAATTAATTTACCGTTTAACATCATCTCATTTTTTGTATTCTTCACATACATTACGCTGATTGCAGATTCGTGATGTAAGAATATTTTTTAATTGATGGAAGTTATTACAAACGTTTTAATTGATACAAATAGGTAGGTAGTCTATCTAAAAAAGTGGTGATACCATTTCCTAAACAGGGTTGCATCGAGCGTTTCAATCCTTTGCTTTTAGCAGGTAGGAGTTCACAAAACGACTGCTTCGTTAGACATGAAGGTTTTTTCAATAAAAACTCTTCCTGTATCAGGCACAATAGTGGTAAATAATGGCGGTTATTACGCGTAATCTTCTGAGGAAGGCTGTCAGGCGAGGCTCGGCGGCAGCGAGCCAGGCACTTGGCTCGGGGCTTCGTCACAGCGACAAGGCTTAATACCTAATAGAACACAATAAACTTAAGAAAATGAGGTAAATTAACGTCAGCGAGGACGAACTGGCGTGACTGGCCGGTGACTATTATGTACTTACATAATTTAGGTCGTATTCATTATAATTACGCCGCCATTATACTTTAATAGGGACCAGCAAGAGAAATAATAATAATTTTACGATTATGTCATAGTACCCAGACCCGTAGTTTTAGAGTCATGACTTTGAATTAGTTCCCCCGGTTATCTTATTATGAAGTTCACCCGTGACCTAGGCACCTTGAAATATTGCACTATTATCTCATAAACAAGTAAACAAACATACAGGTTTAATAGGCATAATATGAATTAGGTATGTAAGATATTTATGAGGCTTTATATAAAGTTTTACATACCTGACACAGTTTTATGCTACACCTACCTATGCATGTGGATTATTATGCATAAGACAATATCTTGTACTGGCATAATTCAAAAGTAAAATACAGAACTAAGTAGGTGGTTGCAAAAACACAGGGTAAGCAAATCGTTTTCGGGGTTTGACAAAAATAACCTGGGTTTGTTTGTGATCACCTGATAAGCAAGCTTCATCCATCGTCATGAAAACGTAATTTCCATGATGAAGGCTTTAGCAGCAAATCACTACATAGTATAAAACAAAGTCGCTTTCTCTGTCCCTATGTCCCTTTGTATGCTTAAATCTTTGAAACTACGCAACGGATTTTGATGCAGTTTTTTTTAATAGATAGAGTGATTCAAGAGAAAGGTTTATATGTATAATAACATCCTATTGCACCCGTGCGAAGCGGGGTCGGGTCGCTAGTATATTTTCAATTTATCTACACAGTAACTTGGCGAAATCTTCAGCAGGTTTTGATAACGAAATAAAATAATTCTTTAATTCAGTTAAGTACAATCTCAGCACATAGAATGACATCATATCATAGCATATTTCCTCATCCGACACTAGTAAAATTAAAACAAAAAAGCTACACCATGGAACTAGTAGAACCTGACCAGTGCCTATTCTTAGCGAGCACTTCTGACCAATAAGCTGAACGAAATTATAACTAAGTGGATAACCCGCGCAGGCGCATCTCTCGAAGACCGACCGGTCCACACCATCATACAGCACTTGAAATAGAGCCTGAACTCGGGAACTTGTATAGGGAACCTGTTGGTCTTAATTTGAAAAACAACAGTTACGGTTGTGGTTCATGTAATGTGCCATCTATTACGAGTACGTAATTTTAAATACTCATACAATTTGTGTGGCCTCATAGAACCCCCATTTTTTGATCCATCGCGTACGATGACTAAACACATAATGTAACCTATCATTGAAAATATATCTATGTTAATGAGGCCTCACCCTAAGTTAAGTGGTCGCACTGGAAAATCCACATTTTACAGGGAAAGTTATTTGTCCAAAAATATCTAGCTCGCTTTAGAACCTCCCTTGAAAATTCGTCAGGTTTTGACATAGCAGCTAAAACTGCCATAGTCTATCTGTAATTTGAAGGCATTGAAATGACTGGATGTGTTGGATAATGTTTTTTAATACACACATACAAAGTGTCTAGGGATATCTCAAGCATTTTCATACAAAGTATAGCTATTGGGGAGGCTGTAAAAATTAAAATATTGATACCAACGTAGAAATTTTTAGGACACAGAAACTGCTATATCTGCCCTTTCAGATTGTATAAAGAAATTCATTGTGGTAGCATTATTGTACAATCGTAAGGACATTAAAAAAAAGACAGATTTTTCTTTTAAAAGGTTTCAAAATTTTAGCAAAATCAAAGATATTAGATAATGCTCAACATTATCTTAGAATAACTCGAGGAAACAGGCATAAGATAAAGGTTAAGAATATTACAAAAAAAAAGTTTGATTTTGCTAAAATTTTGAAACCTTTTAAAAGAAAAATCTGTCTTTTTTTTAATGTCCTTACGATTGTACAATAATGCTACCACAATGAATTTCTTTATACAATCTGAAAGGGCAGATATAGCAGTTTCTGTGTCCTAAAAATTTCTACGTTGGTATCAATATTTTAATTTTTACAGCCTCCCCAATAGCTATACTTTGTATGAAAATGCTTGAGATATCCCTAGACACTTTTGATGTGTGTATTTACGCGAACACTCGCGGTCTCATATTTACTTCCATTTTCACGTGATTACGGCTGATGTAAAGTAGTCGAAACGTCGGGTTTGATTAAGAAAGAAAGAAAACCGCAAGTAGATTTGTTCTGATGATTAAGGATAAGTTTCACAGAAAATGACAGGTTATGCGACTATATCTGTTTAAAATAACCTGCCATTTCAAACACAAAGCCAAATAAGTATGGTACACAAGCCCAAATTGTTACGCCTAAGTAATAGTTTACTGTACAATGTAATCAAACAGCCGTTATACATGCGTTAGAGTTCAAACTGAGAAGGTCAATCAATATGTCAATTAAGTAGTTATCTAACGACGGGCATCGCTTAAGTTCATTGCGGTACAGCTAATTAGGCGTTAAATAACCCTTCAGCGCTAACTAGACTAGCAATCAACGTCTAATTTGGAGTACTGACACTCAGTTCAGTTTAGTTTTAACTCAATACTTGTAGTAAGTAATATACCTACTTAAATATGAAGTGACCGCTTTAAAAGTTACTCTCACTGAGTAAGTAGGTACTAGTATTAGTCACTTCGTCAGCGTGAACACTGTGAACTTACCATTTTTTCACCAAGTACCTACTTAGGAATTCAAGATTTTATCTCTTTGAACCTATTAGAAATTAAATTTCCAAAATAGTTTTGTTTAGTGCTAGCCTAGAAAATAAAAATATAACTTTGTCAGTTTGATTCTTCCTTTATGTCAAGATGTCAAGACGGCACTCACATCACATCAACATGGTTTAATCTTAGGTTAGGTATGAGTAGGTAGGTTTATAAAATAGATGCGTGCAGAGGAATGTAATATTAGTGTTATTACCTCAGCCTAGTTGCATCGGGACCACGGTCACCGTGTCATCCTTTTCATGTTTAATTATTTATTGTTATTGTCAGTCGGAGATGTATTTATAATAATAACATGCCAAGGTGTGCTAGCGCATTTAATAGTATCGTCAATCATAAATGTATGTAGGCAATAATGACGAGTATCATAACAGGCTACCTACCTTAACAACAACGTTGAAAAGGTGGCTCAATATTTGAATTCTTCTCAATTTTTGTTAGGCCTACCTAGCTGTAATAGATACTTATCATCACGTGAACTTAAAAAAAACAATAGAACTGACCCTGTGGTTGTAGTTTCCAACTTTCTAAATTGCAAACTTTACACGTAGGTGTATCTAGTTCATAAATTTGGTCGTCAGTAGCAACGGTTCCATGGTGTAATGGTTAGCACTCTGGACTCTGAATCCAGCGATCCGAGTTCAAATCTCGGTGGAACCTGATCTTTTTGATACCTCATTTCTCTGTATTTATTTTTGTTATGTTTGTTTTTATTAGGATGGGACTGTTATAATATAAATAGTGGCATTATGTTCATAATTAAGTTTAAAAATCAGTAGCTACACGACATGTCTCATCGTAAGAATGCACAGTGTCCATCATTACAAGAAGGTAACTGACATTTTTTTTACTAATTAATCCCGCATACCAAGAGTTGATACTGAACGTGCCCCTGCGTAAGCTTTGACAAAGTTAAGTTTGCGGGCACGGAAATGCTTGCGGGAGCTGTAAGAACCTACCGCAGTTGTCACTCACATCGCACACGCATCATCGATATTGGCAATCATAAATTAGTCGCTTGTCAGTGATGCAGTCGGGCCGGGTTCAGGGCCCTCATTACGCAACATCGTTTAGCGAGGTGCAATTACACGGCGGATGTTGGGTGTCTCGTCCCGCTAAATAAATAAGAAATAATTATAATTACGCAGGCCCGCGGACTCGCCGAGGACCAACATGGGTGTAATCTGTCTGCTTCGCTGGGCAATTCCGCGACCGCGCTCTGAGTTTTAATTAAGTTTGAAATACAGCCTCCATTAAACTGATATTGGCTCCGACCAAATTCAACCAGACGTGAAATATGTTTTTTTATTATACACTAGCGGTCGCCCGCGACTTCGTCCGCGTGGACTTGAGCTAAAACAATTGTGATATATCTTTGGAAATTGTAGCCTATGTCCTATTCAGAGGCATAAGCTATATTATTGTAAAGTTTCATTAAAATTCATCCAGTAAGTAGTTTAAAATTACATACTTTCGCATTTATATTAATAATTTAATAGGATTTATGTTCTATATTGAGGAGCGTACCAAAAAAGCCTCTCGGGAAAATTAGTCACTGTGCTTAAATATAGGATGGAGGCTACGTAATTATTTTATTTCACGAAGTATTTATTTTCAGTCTAAGTTTACTGAAGTATTTATTTTCGTCCTAAGTAATATACTTCTACCTAATTGAAATTCCTAGGTTCCATATGGGAAATTAGAATTGCTTCATTCTTAGGTACGTCTTTATGAAGCTTATTAATGAAGATTAGGTAGGTTCTTGCATTCAAGCTGTGTTGGGTTGGGGACAAAACTCTGTCAATTTTTGTCTCATCATTACAGTGAGCCTCAAAGTTGAAGCTATTGCAAAACACCAAAAGCATGCACCCTGATTTCAAAGTTCTTGGGAAAAAACTTTGTTGGTTTTGTTAACAGGTGATTTGTACATTCATATTACGTGCCCATTGCCAACATAGTTGTAAAAAAACATACTGACCACGCTAGTTCCATTTTTTACGTTACTAAAATTAAAGAATATTAATTCTGAATTAAGACGCATGTTCTACTTATATATGTTACATTGATATTTATTTATCAAATTGCATAGGCGTCAGGAAGTTATGTTTATTAAACCATGTGTTTTTTATAAGTAAGGATAAATGAGATTGTAACTTTGTAAATATAAGCATCTATGTATGTAGCGTTTGAAAGCTACGAATATGTACTTACCAAGGTTTGACAAACGGCGTCAAGCGACAGGCGAGAGGACGGATCGCACACCCCAGGCGTTTCCCATCCCATAAACATGTTGAAAGTGTGTTCCCATCATCACAATAATGATCGCGATGCCACATTACATTACACCAATATCCATATTTTACAGTATCTCTGACAATCATAAGCTCTTAATGGGAAATTGGTACGTACCTATAGGTGCGCAGCGTTTAGGTACACAGTTGGTTGAATTACTCGTATTTATTAAATTTTCGTCATAGGCTGTGACTTAAGATTCGTCTTTAGCTATCTAAAACTAGAGTTATACAATTAATAGTTTGTTAAACGTTACATCACTTCGCAACAGATTCTGAAATATGCATTAAACAAAAATGTAAACAAGGTAGGTTGGTACTTGGTTCCCCGGGTTCTTAAACTTTTACTGTCTTCAACTGGCACTGTACCTATTTGGGTAGCTTTTCTGACTAAGGAATGAAAATTCGCCTATATAAAGTTTCGGCAGTTGCGTAACGATGAGAAGTAAACAAAACTTACTTCAGGAACCGTTTTAAAGCGTATTTCACAAAAAATCTCGTTATATCCACCTCGGCAAACAAAAAATAGATGACGCTCGTCGGATCGTGCCTGCCTCGCAAGGAAAAAATAAAAAGGACTTCGGGACGTGACGAGCGAACATTTGCTACAAATTCTTGTGCAGAATCACACATTGTCGCTACTTACTATGCGCTCGTATGTCATTTTTATTTCGTCGTATGTCAGTTTTGAAAGGTCGCTTGTCACTGTTTTGTCTTAGCAAGTTAGCAACGTAAATTCCATACAAAATGATTTAAACAAAGCTTTCATCGCACTGCACTAGCAGGCAGCGGTCCATTTAGTTAGATTCCAGCTTAATCTAAAACACATATTTTTTATATACACACAATGATACACACAGTTAACAGTACTTTCGAATTTTCAACTTACATAATCAAAAAAAGCGCTCGCTTTTTGGGATCGCAGCAGCCCAAAACTTTACCTAAAACCTCTTTCAGACTTCAGTCTGGTATAAATAAATAGGCTGTCCAATTTAGGGCTGATGAGCTAATTAAGTTTGAGAAGTATTCAATTATTCATGTCTGATGCAAGATCACTAGACATTTACTTATAAAGTTTTGTTTTTCAACAGAGTGAATACCGGTTTGCGGGCGGAGGGTACCCTCGAGCGAGCAGCGGTGGCTCCCGGAGCGGCAGCTTCTGCTCCGCGGCGCTAGTGGGGGGTGCGCTGTTGGCCGCCTTCGCCGTGCTGGCGGTGGCCGCGCTGGCGTTCTACATGGGCGCGCTCAGGCCTGACAATGGAGAACGTGAGTTGGTTCCTATTCTCTTTCGCTGCTTACGATCTATTGTGGGCAGTGCTTCTGATCCGGGGCACTGGTGGATGGTATTCTCTGTTGGCTGAGCATCTACATGCTGGCAGTCTTCGCACTGCTATTCTTCATGAAAAATGGCTTTATGAACTATAGTGTGGTACTGAGAGAAAGCAACTGATTTGTGTGATCGTAATAGTTATCAAGTTTTCTAGTTACGACATTAGCTAATCAACGTTTAATTGATCAGATTTATCTACAACAAATGTTCATACCATGTCCACAGAGTTATAACTTTGTATTACCGTTTCCAGCAATGATGACATTCGACGGGTCGTTCCGCGTGACGCGCGGCGACGTGTACGGCGGCGCGCCCAGCAGCCCGGCGTGGCGCGAGCGCGCGCGCAGGTACGGCGCCGCGCTGCGCCAGGTGTACGCGGGGCCCTCGCCGCTGCGGCAGGCCTTCGCCGGCGCCCTCGTCACCGGCTTCGGAGACCGACGGCTCGATGTGCACTTCAGACTTTACTTAGATAGAAGAAAAATACCAAGGTACGCCCAGTGACGGTGTCATCTGTCATTGGAGATTCTTACATAGTATAAATGATAGCAGTGGCCCAAGTTTAGTAGAATTGGTATCTAAATTATAACACGCTTTTTTGTTTATTTTCAGCTCTTTGTCAAATATAGAAGAAACGCTGAAAAATGTTTTAGTACAAGATATACTATCAAAACATCCAGCTTTTGGACAAACTATAAAAGTAGATACATCTAGCATAACAATCAAAAGAGATTTAGAACACACATACCATTCCGAGTCATACGTAAAGGAAGCAATGAATGAAAGTATGATTGCAAGTTATCCAAAGCCACAAAATGCAAAAGATAAAACTCTACAGACTAGAGTTGGAGTTGTACGAAAAACAACAGTAAAACCTAATCAGCCGTCTAAAAATGGAGAAGTGGAAGAACCTGATATTGATATTGAAAATATACCAGTTGTACAGGGTACTTTTCAAATAACCAAAACGGAAGCAGATATCACGGAGAATAAAAAGAATGCAAATCCTGCTCGTAGCAGTCACAAACCAGCAACTGCACCTAAGTCGACTACAAGCACGAAGGCGCCTACAACGAAACCGACAACAAGTAGAACCACTACGAAACGGATTTCTACCACCACACCTAAATCCAAACCTTTTACAATAAAATCGACTCTAAATGTGAGAACCAAAACAGATGCTACTCCAAAAAGAGAATTCGATAAAGATTCAGAAAAGTCTTCAACGACCACTTCTACTACTACAATTTCATCAACAACAGCTTCTTCATCAACTACTCTAGAGTCCTCAACGAATAATGTTTCTCAGATACTACTTGACCTGTTGACAAATGAACATCATTATCAAGATTTACCTAAGATTGACACACTTTTTACAGTTCCACACGTAATTGATAACGAACCATGGAAGCCAATAACACGGCCCTACTATGAAATAACTAGTAAAGAGCCACCACCATCTGAGGAAGCCAGTAGTGACCAAAATGCAGAAGACAGAATAGGAGTAGCAGAAGTAGTTGATGATGTTTCTGTGTTAGAAAGTATATTGACTCCTATACCTCCCGTAAAGCCTAGAGATAGGACAACAAGGAAACCAGGAGTTTTTAGCGTCGATTCTGACCTTGCTGCCGATGTTTATGTTCCAAGTCCTGTATACACTAGTTTTACACTTCCGACTTTTGCACCTCCACTGAAAGATATGGAAACTTTAGGTTCTGGTTACGTAAAACCTCATCCTATCCCAGTGGATAAAATCAGTTCTGTAGTTGAAGTGGTGCCAGATTCAATAGCTTCTGAAGACGAAGATGACGGTAAACCAGTACAAAGGCCACCAAAAGATAAAACAACTTCAGTGATAATAAATATAGCTCAATCAGATTCACAAGATACAAGCACAGAAAAAATCGCTATTGATGGTGCTTCCATAATAAAAAAACCTAATACTACACTAACAACCGCAAGTACTTCTACAACTTCCAGTCCTAGTACAGTCGACATTGTGTCAAGCACAACTTCTACATCTGCACCTGAAAATGTCGATAATGATGGAAACTATACTGAAATAACCAATGACTCAAGCAAAAACACAAATAAAGATTTTGTTACCAAACGACCGAATAATAAAGTCTCAATAATTCCTACTACGAGTTCACCACTTCATATGTGGGAATTAGTTAACACTTCCACGAATGATAATGATAGTTTCAGTAAGAATTCACCTGAAAAATATTTTAACGATACTTTGCAAGCTATAATTACTAAAAATGATGCAGTTTTTCCTAACACAACACCACGGTTTCAAAGCAAAGTATCAATTCTAAGAAATTTAACAGAAATAATTAAAAGATACTCTCAAAACAGTACGGAAAAACCCGTTAGAGACATTCAGAGCACAATTAAACCAATTAGAGAAACCCGGAGCACAGAAACACCTGTCAGAGAAAATCAAAGCACAGAGAAAATTGAAGAACGATATAACCACAATAAAATGACAGGATCAGTGGAAGTAGTTCTTGAAGAGGAGATACAAACTACCACAGCTAATGTGATAACCTTGTTACCAGCAAAATCCAACTTGGGTGTGAATAGACCTTTAAGACCTCGTCCAAAAATAAAGGTAGAGACTCCACCATCAAAAGAAAGCTTGCGTAGTTTTTTTCGTAACGACCCCGAAGCTCAGAAAATAATCAATGAACTTAGCACAGAAAACTATGTCAAAGTGGTTCAAGTCTCGAATGACGCTTCCAATAGTCCTGAAATTGTAACATCGGCTGCTTTTTTAGATGGAAGCGAAGCTGGGGATCAAATGATGCTGGCTACCCTTACTGACAACATAAAAGTTTCCCCAGAAAGTAACCCTAGTAAAAATAGACTACCAAAAACAAGTAATGACATAAATAAAACGACAGTCCAAAACCAAAATGATTCTGATGGCACTGTTGTTCCTGAAGGAACTTATAGAGTGTCTTATCACGTAACAGGCAGTGTCAGCAGCAAGCAAGCAAACAAAACTCAAAGCCTTCCTGCATATGAGCTAACGTTAGAACCCGACGTAGTATTAGAAATACCCTACAATCAAACAAACTCCTTAACTATCGATAAACTAAAGCAACTTGCAAACCTCGCCACTATATCTGATTCCAATAACAATACTTTGTTTCGCTCTCCAGGAGGTGTAATTTCGACCAAAGCTATACCTTCAAGTTACACTTTGAATCAAGCTGGATTTAAGATTTTAACTAAAACTTTTAATAAATTGCAACCTTCTAAGCAAGACGACAACAGTCTAGATAAACCTGAAAAAACTTACAGTAAGCCTTATGGTAATAAGCCTTCGAAAGATAAAGATTACAGTGTTGTTAAAGACATTGTAAAAGTGGAGGAATGCAATAATGCCACGTCGTTTCGGTGTCCGAGTGGGCTGTGCCTACCGCTGACGTCACGCTGTAATCGTTTGCTGGACTGCCCTGGCGGAGAAGACGAACGCGCTTGCACATGCGCAGACTATCTGCGCGCTGAATTTTCTCAATCAAAGATTTGTGACGGCATAGTTGATTGTTGGGACTACACTGACGAAAACAAATGTGGTAAGTTTCCATTCTATAGTTAGCTGATGAAGTACAATTAAATTAAATGTAATAAATATTTGTACTGGTCGCTTATGAACTCAATTGTGATGTCTTTTCAGAATGGTGCCAGGAGGGCCAATACGTATGCGCGAATGCTAAACAATGCATTGAAAAGGATCAAGTTTGCGACGGCAATCCGGACTGTCCTCTGGGCGATGATGAGAAAAGCTGCGTTGCCTTGGCAGATGAACTAGAAGACAATGAAGTGGTACCATATAACGAAGAAGGTTGGTCTAGAATTGATAAAGATTGTGCCAGAAATAAAATTAATGCATAGATTTCATTTATTTTATCTATGTTTAATTTTCAGGATTCGTGATGGTGCGCAAGCGTGGTGTGTGGGGCAGATTATGCGTGGAAAGTTTCGCGGATGTGGTGGAGGAAGCACACAGTTCACTCAAACTTCCTGATTTAGGAAAAGCAGTTTGCCGAGCAATGACATATCAGTGAGTTGTAATTAATCTTCAAGATCTACTTTTTGGGTTTAGACTTTGTAAGTCTATCTACTTGTAGTTGTATGCATGTAGTGTACATCTAGAATGGAACTTTTAATTAGGTCCAGTAACACGACAGTTAATTTGGCAGAAAATTAACGATTTCCGTGTAAAATCTGTCACTTCCGGTCCAATAACCCTTTTTATTCTTTTGATATAAGTTAACACCATTAGTTTGACGACCAGTTTGGTGTAAAGGTTGAGCAGTCGGCTGCTGTCGCGGGCTCGATTCCCGTACTGTTCAAACATTTCGATACCTCCTACGTAAGTTGTTGTATCCCACAAAAATGCGATTTTGCGTTTTTACTAAAAATGAGCTTTATTATTAGTAATCTATGCATAAAAAAATTAAAACTTACGAAAACACAATTATTTCATGCAATTTCAAGACGTAAAGAGTTGTAACTTTTGAACGGGAACGGACTATAACACTGTATAGTCCTTGACAACCGTTTACGCGGTGCGCGGGGCGGGGCAGATCACGCGCTCGCGTGTTGTATGGGTTAGATAAAACAGACTACGCCGGAGAGAGAGCTGAAACGGTCCGTGTGTCAAGCGCTTCAAGTTTTCCGCACATGTTACGTTATTAGGACTTGATAATTGATTAGAATACGTTATAACTATGACACGTACAGGTGTTATGACAAGGGGGTGCATATTGTGTGATTTAGTAAATCATACGAGTACACAATCTCAGACACCTGTCCGAAATATCGATGTGACAATTATTGAATCTGAACAAAACATTATTTACGAATCCAGTCTCAGAAATAACACACGTATGTTTAATTTTTCTTATTTTTCACAGGCAATAATTAAGATCATGTATTTTTTTAAAGGTACCAACCAAAAATGTTGTATAGATTACATACAACAGTATACGTTGTCAAGTAAACATTCAACAATGTTGTATGTTTTACATACAACATTTTACGCTGTTGAGCGAGTATAAGAAAATGTTGTATGTGATACATACAACATTTTACGTCGTAAAGCGTCCATTAAAAAAAGTTGTATGTAATACATAGAATGTCTTACGTTGGAATAAAATAAAAATAAATGTGGTATGTAGTAAATTATAATGTTTGCATCGGAAGTTGATAGTCAAAATTTGTTTTATTTTTTGCTTAATGTTACGACATATTCCTATATTTTTAGTTAATTATTTATAGAGCGCTCTATCTTTACTGATTCACCGATAATGAGCCTTAACCTTGATCGTTTAATTGATAGCTTGCTTACAAGCAAAAAAATAGCATATTTCATTTTTGTTTTAGAGTCTCCATTACCAATACACATCCCCCAAAGTATTTATGTATTGTATTGCACACTTTTACACTGGGTAGGTACACGTCACATTATATTTTATGTATTTTAATAATTATCATTGCTTAGTCGCTGCGAATGTCCGTGCGTCCACTCGGTTGGCCCTACTGAAAATCAGCGTCTGAGCCTATCAGGTCCAGGCATTAGCTGAGTGGGGTCCATTTAATTTTGGACATCGTGACACTGCTGCTTGGTCGAAATTATTATTTGTTTTTCTATTGTTTGTTTTATTTTTTCCTAACCACCTTGTTCTGTATGTTTTTATCTGTTGCGATGTTCAGAATCAATAAACGTAAGTTTCAATAAATCAGAAATGAATGAGCTTGCAAATTTGATAGTTAGTGATTTTTTCGATAACACAACAGAAAAACAAACTGCTTATACGATACGTTCAAAGTAGATGACGTTTCTGACGACGAGTTAAGGTTTTGGACTGAAGAAACAGAGCCACGTTCAACGATTTGCTGAGTCAAATACTAAGCCTCAATCGGTCCT
The DNA here is from genome assembly GCA_950022985.1 of Udea ferrugalis. Taxonomy (NCBI): domain Eukaryota; kingdom Metazoa; phylum Arthropoda; class Insecta; order Lepidoptera; family Crambidae; genus Udea; species Udea ferrugalis. The sequence continues at coordinate 7,789,394 of OX465516.1, forward strand.
CAAATACTCCGAGAAATGACTTGGCTATCTACTTGTGCAAAATTCGATCAGGGGAGCCGAATAATAGAATGGCTTAATTTTTTTATATATCCGAGCGTACCAGTGGAAGAAAAATACAGGCAGAAAAAGTCAGGCAGTATCTCATTACTGACTTTGTTCCATTGCACCTAGACTTAGACCATATTACCAGGGACGAAGTGATAGCCCGCAACCGGGTTTTGCCAAATGTTTTGTTTGGTAACGAAGAGTCACCAAAACCAATAGTTATATTCGATGGAACCTACATAGAAAAAAATTCTAACTTTTATTTCAACGCCGCAGTTATAGCCTTCATAAGTATAGGAACTTAATAAAACCATTTATGATCGTGTGCGCGGATGGATATATTTTGGATATAATAGGTCCGTACTCTGTACGGACAACCGATGCTGATATGATGAAAATGAGATTGCAAAACCATGATGGACCCATTGAAGACGGACCGTTCCACTTTCTTTCCATGGAGGAGACTCATTTATTTTGGACCGAGGCTTTATTCCTTTAAAAGAAACATATGGCTATATTGCTCACATGCCGCCAACCAAACGACCACAAGACACGCAATTAAGCACCGAAGAAGCTAATAAATCACGACTCATCATAATGGTGCGATGGGTCGTGGAAACTATAAACGGAGGAGATTCAAGCGCGATTTCAAGATATTCAGAAACAGACTATTTAACAAACATGTGCCGCTTATACCTACTAGAAGATTTCGAAATTGCTGCAGCTTTAATTAATTATTTTCAAGATCCTTACGGAGACATTCCATACACAGAAGATTTCATTGAAATAAGTAATCAAAATATACAACGCCCCAATCAATTATCTGAGTATGTGGAGTAAAGTAATTTAAACCGACAAAGAGTGTCGTTTCACAGGAGTGTTTAAAACAAACTGACTGGAAATGATCCGGATATTCAACATTTTCCACTATTAACAATTGAAGAGTTAATTAAATTCTCAATCGGCACCTATCACGTGAGGTTAGCATGGTCGTATCACAGTGAGAATTTAAAAGCCGCGGGAGTATATAATATGGAAATACATAGACATCCAGCGGCAACAGGCTGCAGAAACAATTTTGTTTCAAGAGATATAATAGGAATTCAATATAACTTTATATCGACATACCTATTAGTTTTATTTTTATTTGTTTCAATTCTGAAACCCAAGTGATAGATCATAATCATCATCATTTCAACCCATAGCTTTCTACTACTGAACATAGGCCTCCTCCACCGGCAATTGATAGATGCTACTAAATAATCGAAAACCTACCACGATTTCAATGAATCCTAAGTTGATCGTTGTATTACGAGTTTATTTATATATCCAACTGCATCTCGTGATCACCTAGATACATTCCATAGCTATTGTTTCGTCATTTAATTACATACTTATACGAATTTTATAGATAATAGGCGTTTTGCATTTTTTTAGTGTATCGCCTGAATAAAAACATACGGCAATATTCTTTGGTGTTAGCCATTGATTTTGAATGTAAAATATATGTATTTTAACAATACAAAATGAGATATGTTACGTTTCTGTCGGGCCTGGGATTTTTTGTATGGGACGTGACCATTCTTCTTTGGTATTAATAATTGAACTTTTATTTCTTAACTGACAATATTTATTCAATATCAATAATATACACTTGAAATTGTATTGTTAATGTGACATACAGTGAGACTAGAATCATTTACAACAGCGAACTTTTTCTTAAACTTCATAAAATAATATTGTAAGTATGAGATACAACTAAAGATGAAACCAAGATCCCACCGTATAATCTTGTAAGTATGAGATATCACAGCTGGCACAGTCTGTGTTCCACAGTATAATGTTGTATGTATGAGATACAACAGTTGTCACAGTCTGGATTCCGTAGTAAAATGTTGTAAGCCACAATTCTCAGAAAATACGCAATTATTTCATATATTTGTTTCAACATAGTCAATAAAACCATATATTTTATTCATATAACAAATTTCACAAAGTTACATAAATAAATGCAGTTTCTAGGCCAATCTGAATGTTCAAAACGCTCTCCTGTAAAATTGCAGTTTTGGGGATACAACAACTTACGTAGGAGGTATCGATTTGTGTGCATGAACTTGTCTGTTGGTATTGGAGTGGGGTGATTTCTATGTATGTTAAGTATGTATTTACAAAAGAAATGGTATTTAAGTAAGTTTATCGGTTGTCTAGTATTCCATAGAACAAGCGTTGCTTAGTGTGGGCTGAGTGGAATGACGTCCGAAAACATACATTTTGTTATTTTTTATTATTGTTTTAGCATTTTCCATGCAGTATCTTTACTAAAGATCTGAAAACCAGAAAAAGACATTTGGTCATGTTGGCATCAGGCAGGACTCGAACCCGCATCTTTCGCAAGCCGGGCGACTGCACTTCCAATTATGCTACCGAGACCATTAACAGGCCGGTCTGTTAATGCGAAAGATGCGGATTCGAGTCCTGCCTGATGCCAACATGACCAAATGTCTTTTTCTGGTTTTCAGATCTTTAGTATACATTTTGTTCCTACTCACAGCGATTCCCCCTGGACCCGCGAAGCCCGCGAGGGCCGCAAGTCAAGCGCGGCGGGGTACTGGGAGGTGTGGCACAACGCGGGCGCGCGCGCGGCCGACACGCGGCTGACGTTCCGGCGCGCGACGTGCCGCAAGCGACGTGCGTTGCGCGTGCGCTGCGCCGGACTCGACTGCGGCATACGGCCGCACGCCGACGCGCAGCAGCCGAGGTGAGATATTCGTAGCGAGCACAGATACGAAGAAGTTATGAAAGATCTAAAAACCAGAAAAAGACATTTGGTCATGTTGGCATCAGGCAGGAATCGAACCCGCATCTTTCGCAAACCGGGCGACTGCACTAACCACTATGCTACCGTGACCATTAACAGACCGGTCGAATCTTTCTGGTATATTTACCCTATGAGCCAGGGTGATTTCATCAATGTTATAGGCATCCACCTCTAACACTCCGAAGAAATATTATGAAAGTTATGAAGTTATGAAAGTTTACGTTTGTTAGCAGCACAAAGGAACTTAAAAAATCGTTTCTTGTCAACGTGGTCTGCTGGAAGAAATATATTTTTAGAAACTCACCTGTACTTTCAATCTCCTTATTGTCTGTCTATTGTAATTGTCATTTTGTGTACGAACTAATAAATAAAGAAGTAAAGAAATATGATAATCTTGATCGCGATTAGTTATAAAACATCGCAAAGAGTCCTTTTAAGAGATCTTAGTTGGTTGCGAAAATGCTTTTCATAAGACGATCTAAGCTCATCCATGTCTATAAAACCTGAGCTGGAAGGTTTTACAGACTACCTATGTCTGTTATTTAACTCGTTTAATCCAAATGTCAATTTTCTGCAATAGCAAGAAGTAATGATCGGAAATTAGCAGTCTGAGTCAATGACGACGACCGAACTCAAATTGCTGACACGATCCAATAAAGTCCTCTTAAAAGGCTCTAAATTGTGGAAGGCCTGCCTACTGTCCCCTACTAGAACTTTTATTTGAGACTAACAAGTTTCGAAGAAAAATTGCTGTATCAGAATCAACCGCTAAAAGGTTTTGCTCTATGACATTTACACGTTGTGTAGTCATGAGCGTATGTTCTAATAGTCCGGTCAAATTAGACCAAAAAATAAGAGTGAAGTTACATTAATTCCCACCAAGCTGAAAATCGGTAAGATTGTTTGAAATATCATTAAAAACAAAATTTGAAAGTTCCCCATCTTTCCCCTGTAAGGAAAAAAAAATATTCAAGGTCAAAGGTAAAAAAAATGAGTTTTTCGCGATTTTCAGCAAAACGGTAAGTTTTATCATAAAAATATCTCAGACAAAAATTGTAGATCATAAAATGATCTACAAAAAATTACTTCATACTTTTTTTCTACGAGCCACCGTTTTTGAGATATAACGATTCAAAAAGCTGTAAAAGTTGCGCTAAGTACACTACCTCCCCCCTCACGGGTTCTCGCCTCGGCGTGGCGAGGGGGCCTAGTACCGGTGGTAGGGGCACCACCGGGAAGCGAAGAGAACCCAGGCGTGGCAGCGTGGTGGACTGGACACCCACCCGCTGCGGCCCGTAAGGGCGACGGGCTGCGGGGCCAGTGGGGCCTGCAGGCGCCTTTGAGGCGCGTGGTTGGGGCCGCGGCGCACAACCGTTTGGTGGGGGCCAGTGATCCGAGGCTGATCCCCCCTGTGCGTCGCGGCCCGGCGGGGCCGTACCGCCGGTTACGGCAGCGGAGCCGTCCTTTGGGTGGCTCGTGGTTGCGGGCCCAGTAGGGTCGCTGCGGCCCGTAAGGGCGACGTGGGGATGCGGGGCCAGTGGGGCCTGCAGGCGCCTTGAGGCGCGTGGTTGGGGCCGCGGCGCACAACCGGTTGGTGGGGGCCAGTGATCCGAGGCTGATCCCCCCTGTGCGTCGCGGCCCGGCGGGGCCGTACCGAAGGTTACGGCAGCGGAGCCGCCCTTTGGGTGGCTCGTGGTTGCGGGCCCAGTAGGGTTTGCGTACGGTGGCCAGCTGGCGCGTGGTACGGGGGTGCCGCCGCCAGCATTGCACGGGTTTCACCGCTGCCTGGTAGGGACGGCTTGACATCCTCGGCTGTCCCTTCTGGCCTCCCCTCACGAAGGGGGGGTCGCTTCCGGCCCGCCGTCCAGGCGGGCTCCGTCCGGGGGAACGCGTAACAGGCTTCGCGCTACTCACCGTGTTCCCCCACTATACGGACGATAAGAGGGAGTAGTAGGGGTTTTAGTCGGTAGGGCCACTGGTATACCACCTTTCCAGTGGAGAGTCCGACATAACCCGTCCGTCCCCCGGTGGACGGGTATGCGTAAGGCATTTCCCCTACTTAAAAAAAAAAAAAAAAAAAAAAAAGTACACTACCTCATAGGTGGCGTGGAAACGTGTGCATATTATGACGATTACAACTTTACATCTTTTTGAATCGTTATATCTCAAAAACGGTGGCTCGTAGAAAAAAAAGTATGAATTATTTTTTGTAGATAATTTTATGATCTACAATTTTTGTCTGAGATATTTTTATGATAAGACTTACCGTTTTGCTGAAAATCGCGAAAAACTCATTTTTTTTACCTTTGACCTTGAATATTTTTTTTTCCTTACAGGGGAAAGATGGGGAACTTTCAAATTTTGTTTTTAATGATATTTCAAACAATCTTACCGATTTTCAGCTTGGTGGGAATTTATGTAACTTTGAATGTCTAAATTGACCGGATTATAACTTGTATTCGTCGTTCAAAGACCCTGTCTAAAAGTAACGCGTTTTGAACTCGCGCGAGTGAGAGCGCAAGCGACCTCTTCCCGAAGCGAGCTAGAAAACTCAATCCTTTTCGAAAACGCGTCATCAGTAGGTCTAGCATGAACCGCTAACGTTTTGGTTATCGAAATGTAAACGTCACTTCTTTATTTTGAAAGACATTGGTAAAAGAAAAAGAAGTATCGTTTACTTTTCGATTACCAAAACGTTAGCGGTTCGTGCTAGCCCTACTGTTCGATTACGAAAAAGTTAGCAGTTTGTGCTACTGGACAACTTTAGAGGGTGTGCGGATAGTAGGTAGACAGGCCCGTAGACAATTTTTGCGGTGTGTTGATAAGTATTTGGATAGGGCTGTAACCCGTGTGCGCTGGAGCAGGGTGGTGGGCGGCGCGGGCGCAGCGGCGGGCGCGTGGCCGTGGCAGGCGGCGCTGTACCGCGACGGGGACTTCCAGTGCGGAGCCACGCTCATCACCAACCAGTGGCTGCTGTCGGCCAGCCATTGCTTCTATCAGTGAGTTGACGCTTTTTGTTTCCTTAGTTACCTAAGTTTTGCTTGTGAATAATGATTTTAGGTATTATATTTCTTTAAACTTTCATGGTCACTAACATTTAAATCATTCAAAACGGGATTGCTACCATGTACCTTTTTTCGTCACTGTTACAAGCGCCATGGTCACGGAGTAACTCAGTATCGAACTCAGAAATATCGGAAACTCATCGTAACAAAAAAGGTACATGGTAACAATCCCGCTTTGAATTATTTAGAGTTTTAGGTATTGCTTAATTTTGGCACTGAGCCCGCATGTTGGAGTATGGCTCGTTCCACTTCATAGTTGAGGTGAGGCCTGTACCCCAGCAGTTGGACGTATATAGGCCGTTTATGTATTGCTTAATTTTAAGTGTTTTTGCTGTAAGTGCCTAGGTCGTTGATTGGATCCATTGAGTTCAAATCCTAAAGGATCCACTGGATTCGACTTCCAAAGGATCAACTAGGTCGAAATCCCAATCCTGTTGCTGATTTGCAGAAAACATCATGGGCTATCATACATTTTAGTGCAGTTTTTACCAATTGGGGTCTTCGGCAGCCTTGAGCATATGCTTATTGTTGTGGTTGATTATTTTAATTTCGTGTATCAATCGAATTGTTTCAAAAACAATAAAACTATGGAATAACTCTGACACACGGAATAACAATGCTATGATTGCCAAGGAAATTACTAGGGGTTTCCCAGTAAGTCTGATCTGATCTTTATCACTAGATATTTTTACAGGTTCAAATCGCACGTAGGTAGTGCGATACCGCTAAAATTAGTTAGTAGTTAAGTGTAAGTAGTGCGAAGGCTACATTCAATTAGGTCGCGCATCGACACGTGTTCATTCTTACTTACCTACCCCCTTATTCATAAAAACTCAAACACCTCTACAACAACACTTAACCTTTTGTATCGCTTTGTCACTGTCATTCTTGTTGCTGCCGCTATTTGCGAGTAAGTGACACAACACGTCAATTGCTTAAACAATGCTTTATGGTTGCGTTCGTTTAAATGAATAAAGAGGTTACATAGTCGCGTAAAGAACTTTTAAGTCGATTGACAGAGCGTCGGAATAATACGCAGCCACGCGCGATGATGCGCGATTAGAATTAAGCCTTAAAAGCATTGTGTTAACGTTGTAATTCCCGTTTAGAGCGACAGAAGCGCACTGGGTGGCGCGCCTGGGCGCGCTGCGGCGCGGGGCGTGGCCGCGCGGGCCGTGGGAGCGCGTGGCGCGCGTGCGGCAGGCCGTGCTGCACCCGCGCTACCAGCCGCGCGGCTTCCGGAACGACATCGCGCTGCTAAGACTCGACCCGCTGCCTTTACATGCACGTCTGCGACCGGCCTGTCTGCCGCCGGCTAGGGCTCCTCCACCTGCGGGGCAACACTGCACTGTGGTGGGATGGGGACAGCTATACGAACATGAGCGGGTCTTTCGTAAGTCATCTAAGTTACTTGCGACATCTAGGTATTGCGCGCCGGCACACCTTATCTTACAACTCTGCAACGACTAGCTAAGTTAGTGACTGGCTAAGCGACATTGCCTCTGCTGGACTTGTCACACTTGCATCCGCGCTACCAGCCGCGCGGCTTCCGGAACGACATCGCGCTGCTGCGACTCGACCCGCTGCCTTTCCACGCACGTCTGCGCCCGGCCTGTCTGCCGCCGGCTAGGGCTCCTCCGCCGGCTGGACAACACTGCACTGTGGTCGGCTGGGGACAGCTGTACGAACATGAGCGGGTCTTCCGTGAGTCATCTCAGTTACTTGCGACATTGCTTCTGCTGGCCTTGTCACACTTGCACCCGCGCTACCAGCCGCGCGGCTTCCGGAACGACATCGCGCTGCTGCGCCTCGACCCGCTGCCTTTACATGCACGACTGCGCCCGGCCTGTCTGCCGCCGGCTAGAGCTCCTCCACCGGCTGGACAACACTGCACTGTGGTGGGATGGGGACAGCTGTACGAACATGAGCGGGTCTTCCGTGAGTTATCTCAGTTACTTGCGACATCTAGCTATTGCGCGCCGTCACACCCTATCTTACAACGCTGCAACGACTAGCAAGTTAGTGACTGGCTAAGCGACATTGCTCCTACTGGACTTGTCCCACTCTATCAACGCGCCTGCGCCCGGCCTGTCTGCCGCCGGCTAGAGCTCCTCCACCGGCTGGACAACACTGCACTGTGGTGGGATGGGGACAGCTGTACGAACATGAGCGAGTCTTCCGTGAGTTATCTCAATTACTTGCGACATCTAACTATAGCGCGCCGTCACAAAATATCTTACAACGACTAGCTAAGTTAGCGACTGGCTAAGTTACTTGCGACATTGCTTCTGCTGGACTTGTCACACTTGCACCCGCGCTACCAGCCGCGCGGCTTCCGGAACGACATCGCGCTGCTGCGACTCGACCCGCTGCCTTTACATGCACGTCTGCGCCCGGCCTGTCTGCCGCCGGCTAGGGCTCCTCCACCCGCGGTACAACACTGCACTGTGGTGGGATGGGGACAGCTGTACGAACATGTGAGCGGGTCTTCCGTGAGTTACTTTCGACATTGCTACTACAGATCTTGTCGACGCCATTGTGCGCCAACACGCCCTATCTTACAACGACACTGTTGTTGGCTGGAGACAGCTGTATAAATATGAACGAGTCTTCAGTGAGTTATCTCAGTTACTTGCGACATTGCCTCTGCTGGACTTGTCACACTTGCACCCGCGCTACCAGCCGCGCGGCTTCCGGAACGACATCGCGCTGCTGCGACTCGACCCGCTGCCGTTACACGCACGTCTACGCCCGGCCTGTCTACCGCCGGCTAGAGCTCCTCCACCGGCGGGACAACACTGCACCGTGGTCGGCTGGGGACAACTATACGAACATGAGCGGGTCTTCCGTGAGTCAACTCAGTTACTGCGACATCTAGCTGTTGCGCGCCGTCACACCTTATCTTACACCGACTAGCTAAGTTAGCTAGCGACATCGCTTCTGCTGGACTTGTCACACTCTATCAACGACATCGCGCTGCTGCGACTCGACCCGCTGCCGCTACACGCACGACTGCGCCCGGCCTGTTTGCCGCCGGCTAGGGCTCCTCCACCGGCTGGGCAACACTGCACTGTGGTGGGATGGGGACAGCTGTACGAACATGAACGAGTCTTCCGTGAGTTATTTGCGACATTGCTTCTGCTGGACTGGTCTCCGCTATTGTGTGTCCCCACGCCATATCTTCAGCCAAACAAAGAGATCGCGCAACAAGCAACTGCGACGCTGAAAGCCAGGCTGCCACGTGAAACCACAGGTCACATGAACAAGTCTACTCTGTTCTGCGTCAGTAAATGTCATAATGGCGATTCGCGAAGTGATCCGAGGGTAGCAGCGTAAGCTTTACGATGTGTGTATGTGAAATGCTTATGCATGAAAACTATTTCATGCATAAGCTATTAACATACACACATCGAAAAGTTTTATCTAAGTTAGTCTACACGTTTTTTTCGTAAAGGAGTAACATTCATCTATCCCAAAAAGCTTTCTTTCTCATTCTTTGTGATTATATTAACGTTTTCTGTCCTATCCAGCGGACACACTTCAAGAGGTGGAACTGCCAGTGCTATCGACCGCGGAGTGCCGACGTCGCACGCGCCTGCTGCCGCTGTACCGCGTCACAGAGGACATGTTCTGCGCCGGCTACGAGCGCGGCGGACGGGACGCCTGCCTCGGGGACTCGGGCGGCCCGCTCATGTGCCAGGTACCACACTAACTGTGCTTAGCTCGTATAGCACACACTGCTAGAGGCACCACTGCCGGTGCCATCGCCTGCTGCCGCTGTACCGCGTCACAGAGGACATGTTCTGCGCCGGCTACGAGCGCGGCGGACGGGACGCCTGCCTCGGGGACTCGGGCGGCCCGCTCATGTGCCAGGTACCACACTAACTGTGCTTAGCTCGTATAGCACACACTGCTAGAGGCACCACTGCCGGTGCCATCGCCTGCTGCCGCTGTACCGCGTCACAGAGGACATGTTCTGCGCCGGCTACGAGCGCGGCGGACGGGACGCCTGCCTCGGGGACTCGGGCGGCCCGCTCATGTGCCAGGTACCACACTAACTGTGCTTAGCTCGTATAGCACACACTGCTAGAGGCACCACTGCCGGTGCCATCGCCTGCTGCCGCTGTACCGCGTCACAGAGGACATGTTCTGCGCCGGCTACGAGCGCGGCGGACGGGACGCCTGCCTCGGGGACTCGGGCGGCCCGCTCATGTGCCAGGTACCACACTAACTGTGCTTAGCTCGTATAGCACACACTGCTAGAGGCACCACTGCCGGTGCCATCGCCTGCTGCCGCTGTACCGCGTCACAGAGGACATGTTCTGCGCCGGCTACGAGCGCGGCGGACGGGACGCCTGCCTCGGGGACTCGGGCGGCCCGCTCATGTGCCAGGTACCACACTAACTGTGCTTAGCTCGTATAGCACACACTGCTAGAGGCACCACTGCCGGTGCCATCGCCTGCTGCCGCTGTACCGCGTCACAGAGGACATGTTCTGCGCCGGCTACGAGCGCGGCGGACGGGACGCCTGCCTCGGGGACTCGGGCGGCCCGCTCATGTGCCAGGTACCACACTAACTGTGCTTAGCTCGTATAGCACACACTGCTAGAGGCACCACTGCCGGTGCCATCGCCTGCTGCCGCTGTACCGCGTCACAGAGGACATGTTCTGCGCCGGCTACGAGCGCGGCGGACGGGACGCCTGCCTCGGGGACTCGGGCGGCCCGCTCATGTGCCAGGTACCACACTAACTGTGCTTAGCTCGTATAGCACACACTGCTAGAGGCACCACTGCCGGTGCCATCGCCTGCTGCCGCTGTACCGCGTCACAGAGGACATGTTCTGCGCCGGCTACGAGCGCGGCGGACGGGACGCCTGCCTCGGGGACTCGGGCGGCCCGCTCATGTGCCAGGTACCACACTAACTGTGCTTAGCTCGTATAGCACACACTGCTAGAGGCACCACTGCCGGTGCCATCGCCTGCTGCCGCTGTACCGCGTCACAGAGGACATGTTCTGCGCCGGCTACGAGCGCGGCGGACGGGACGCCTGCCTCGGGGACTCGGGCGGCCCGCTCATGTGCCAGGTACCACACTAACTGTGCTTAGCTCGTATAGCACACACTGCTAGAGGCACCACTGCCGGTGCCATCGCCTGCTGCCGCTGTACCGCGTCACAGAGGACATGTTCTGCGCCGGCTACGAGCGCGGCGGACGGGACGCCTGCCTCGGGGACTCGGGCGGCCCGCTCATGTGCCAGGTACCACACTAACTGTGCTTAGCTCGTATAGCACACACTGCTAGAGGCACCACTGCCGGTGCCATCGCCTGCTGCCGCTGTACCGCGTCACAGAGGACATGTTCTGCGCCGGCTACGAGCGCGGCGGACGGGACGCCTGCCTCGGGGACTCGGGCGGCCCGCTCATGTGCCAGGTACCACACTAACTGTGCTTAGCTCGTATAGCACACACTGCTAGAGGCACCACTGCCGGTGCCATCGCCTGCTGCCGCTGTACCGCGTCACAGAGGACATGTTCTGCGCCGGCTACGAGCGCGGCGGACGGGACGCCTGCCTCGGGGACTCGGGCGGCCCGCTCATGTGCCAGGTACCACACTAACTGTGCTTAGCTCGTATAGCACACACTGCTAGAGGCACCACTGCCGGTGCCATCGCCTGCTGCCGCTGTACCGCGTCACAGAGGACATGTTCTGCGCCGGCTACGAGCGCGGCGGACGGGACGCCTGCCTCGGGGACTCGGGCGGCCCGCTCATGTGCCAGGTACCACACTAACTGTGCTTAGCTCGTATAGCACACACTGCTAGAGGCACCACTGCCGGTGCCATCGCCTGCTGCCGCTGTACCGCGTCACAGAGGACATGTTCTGCGCCGGCTACGAGCGCGGCGGACGGGACGCCTGCCTCGGGGACTCGGGCGGCCCGCTCATGTGCCAGGTACCACACTAACTGTGCTTAGCTCGTATAGCACACACTGCTAGAGGCACCACTGCCGGTGCCATCGCCTGCTGCCGCTGTACCGCGTCACAGAGGACATGTTCTGCGCCGGCTACGAGCGCGGCGGACGGGACGCCTGCCTCGGGGACTCGGGCGGCCCGCTCATGTGCCAGGTACCACACTAACTGTGCTTAGCTCGTATAGCACACACTGCTAGAGGCACCACTGCCGGTGCCATCGCCTGCTGCCGCTGTACCGCGTCACAGAGGACATGTTCTGCGCCGGCTACGAGCGCGGCGGACGGGACGCCTGCCTCGGGGACTCGGGCGGCCCGCTCATGTGCCAGGTACCACACTAACTGTGCTTAGCTCGTATAGCACACACTGCTAGAGGCACCACTGCCGGTGCCATCGCCTGCTGCCGCTGTACCGCGTCACAGAGGACATGTTCTGCGCCGGCTACGAGCGCGGCGGACGGGACGCCTGCCTCGGGGACTCGGGCGGCCCGCTCATGTGCCAGGTACCACACTAACTGTGCTTAGCTCGTATAGGGAACACGCTGCAGGAGATGACAATAAAACAACGTCACGTGTTACCGCAACGCTAAATGATACACCGTAATGTGATTTTACTAATGCATTGACCTCACAGCCAGATAGACGCCTGATGTTTGATTTCTTGTATGAAATTAAGTTTGTGAACTAGGTACCTGAGGCATGCAACGTCACTGATTGGCCAATAAGTTTATTGGCTAATCTATCGTTGTCGCTTGACAGCTTACCGGAGTGAACGTATACATAAGTCTGACTCGCTGGCAGTGGCTGTGAGGTTAAGTACAGTTTACGCCATGACACCCTACCCATTTCTGGTCATTCCTCCTTGCTCTATTGAAAAAACGGTAATGGGTAGCCTGTTGTGCTGTCGACTGCACCAATGCAACAAAGGCAGTTTCTCAGCAGCAGCAGTAAGACGAAGAACGTTGAGAAGTTTAAGTTAGCAGTAAGTGAAGCTAATTCAACCTAAACCCATGATACATTCTTAACCTTCTACCAGGCAACGGAAATTATTATTCGGCTTCCCCTATTATTTTGAACCTTAGTCCTTTGAGCTAAAGCTTAAACTTGAGCTCGTCGGTTCGTTGCAGGAGTCCGGGCGCTGGTACATCTACGGCGTGACGAGCAACGGCTACGGCTGCGCGCGCGCGCAACGCCCCGGCGTCTACACGAAGGTCTCCAACTACATCGACTGGATAGATAGCGTGCTCGCTGCGCACACGCCGCAACATAACACCACTGCAGGTACATACATACATAACATAAACGGCCTGTATACGTCCCACTGCTGGGCACAGGCCACACCTCAACTATGAGATGGAACGAGCCCTACTCCACCACGCGGGCTTAGTGCGGATTGTTGGAGGGGCTTAAGGTTAGAGAGCAACCTCAATGTCAGATGTTATCAAGCCGCCCGATGCCCTAAAAATACATCACTAAATTTCGGTCAGGGTGATCACCCATCCTATTTCCGACCCGGCGTGTGTTGCTTTACAACAGCGATTGTCGCCAATCACTGTCTATTGATCACTACTGTTCGATACCTAATCTTGTCCAAATTGTATTTACTTCCTCATCAAATTGTACTCGAATAATAGTCAATGCAATTATGATCTGTATTTATTCGCAAAACGCTATTTAGTATTATAACAATAAATTTGCTAGTTAATATGTAATTGCCACTTTCACGCCGACATTAACCGCGCCAATACTGCAAAAGATACTGCTGCTTATAAATTAAAATACTTAACATTGTTTAAATTATTAAGACCGATAAGATAAACAATTTATTTCTGTCCATCAACAGGAAGCGACGAGTACGAATCGGACGAAGACTTCTACGCCGACCTGGAGACCGCCGAGAACAAGCGAGCCACTCGGATAGACACGTGCAAAGGGTACCGATGTCCGCTGGGCGAGTGCCTGCCGCCCGCGAGCCTCTGCAACGGGTTCATAGAGTGCTCCGATGGAAGCGATGAGTGGCGCTGCGAAGGTCTAGCCAGGAACACGACCTCCAACACTCACGACCCAGACTAAATCTGTTTCTTCACAGCAACCAGGCACTACGGTTGCAATTTATTGCTATTTGACGATGTTAACCATAGTGATCCAAAAGATGTTGCAGAATGAAAGCAAACATTTCATTCTTCATTACAGCCTTTTTACAGTCTCTGGCTGTATAAAAGAAGTTTTAGGGCTGTATAACAGCTATAAAGCCCTTTTAACTTCTGCTATACAGCTTGAGGTTGTATAAGGCCCAGCTTATACAGCTTGTGTGCTGGTTTGAAAGCCACGCAATGCGCGGCCATTCAAAACGTATGAAAAAACGCGTGCTTGTCGCTGGCCACCGGTAGCCAGTGACTCGTTTGCGCGACACTTAAAACTAACTCTTAACTTACTTATTAGCCAGTATGTAGCTAGTAGAAAGTTTTCCGAATTCGACTGATATTTTATAAGTAGACCTAAGCGAACTGAATCTCAAATAGGATAATCAAATCACAGAATCCGCATTCCGTTTACCACATTTTTGCTAAATTATATCACATTGTAACGCTGGAAATTTTGCCATATCTAAGCAGCTTGGGCTTGTATGTACATATAGCTGATATTCTCACGCCCAAACTATGTCGTTTACCAACTGCATGTTTATGTCTAATCCAATCTATTTATTGAAAATCTATGGAGAACCTTTTCCGTTTGAATAATTCTGTCTCAATATTCAAATGGACGATGTAAGCCATAAATACGAAAAATAAAAATGTAACATAATCATCAAATTCTTGTCTTTTTTCATTTATGAACCCCAACCTAAACTTGAGAGTAGGCTGATCAGGTTTAAAATTACAGTATTCTTGGGCAACTTTGTCCTGGCAAATCAATTGTGTAGGTCTTCAGATGTAGCAACGCAGCGTTAAGCTTGTTGGCAGCAAGTGGATACGTGAAAGAATGAATTGAACTGAATGACGAACGCTGACAATGCCATTTCTAATAAATTTCCCAGAATGTAGTTATTTATTATAAAACATACAAGGTGTTTGGCTAACGTAGGTAAAAGATCACCGCCATTGTTATTTAGTAATGTATATCTCTGAATACTTTCAAGTGTAGTACCTAGTAAGTACCTTCATCAACGCAGTCGGGTTACAATTCATGCCTAGCAAGAAAGAAATAAAAGCATTGATTCTTAAAAATTAGTTTAATATCTCGACAATAAATTAACAAAATGGAAACTTTTAATACAATATTCTTCAAATCAAAATAAAGATGGCATAATAAATAATTAGAATGCTTATTAGACGTCACAAATAACATTACAATTTCACGGAATTAGAAATAAATTCTGTTGACTAATAAATTAATACTTTCAACTGAATAATGATGATTGAAACATAAAATTAAAAGTGTAATTCTTAAATAGTTATTTCTATGGAGTAACACATGAATGGTTAAACAATTCTGCATCTAGCGTGTATTAAGGAGCCGTTTGCGTACGCAAGCCGGCTCGGGGTTTCCCATCACTAGACAGCGAGAGTCGAGAAAGCAAACTATTCATTATTCAAATCGAGACAATCACACGCCTTACACCAAACTTAACTACTCCCGTACCTTGTGGTACTCCAAGCTATCCTTATCTTTAGTTTCTGCATAATGTCAAACTTAAAATCTCTCTCTTCCTTACATTCATGTAAGGAACATCATTACAATACACAATTCAAAGGCCAGTAAATACACGAGTTATAGTAGTTATCTCTACGTCATATTAGATTTATACTTTTAAAAGACTACGATCGAGCGAAATGAGCAAGAAATAAAGACAGATTTAGAATGAAGAGGTGACAAACTGAAACATACCCGAGAACTGACCGCTTACCGTTATCGAATGACAGTTTGTGCTTAAACATTAGATACTCGAGGCGAACCGCAGCGAGTGAACTAATACTGAACTAGACCGTGCAAAATATATTTCCATTATCATTAATTTAAGAGAGACTCGCCTCATCTCGAATTATTAATTATATCAATACACGCTCGCAAATTCCACGCAATGGTAGAACACGGTCTTAGCGAATCTGTGTGCTCTTAGTCGCAGGGTTGTGGTTGCGTCTCACTAATGGAAGATAGGAGTGTGATTCATGATAATAATACAATTGCGTGACGTTTGAGATCGCATCAAAGCCGAAGACAAGACTTGTAAGCCTCCGCTAAGCAATTATAATTACGTCAATAGGTATTAAAGGTGAGAGGTTTACAAATGTCGTCTTCCGAGGCTAAAATATTCTATAAGCAAAAGAAGGTTCCCGGGCGCGGCTCCAGCGTGTGCTGGTGACTTAGCCCTTGTTCTCCACGGGGGTGGTGGCCAGGCCCTTCGGGGTCAGAAGAGTTTTGAACTGTTCCGGGATGGGATGCTCCGACTGTAAGCGAATAAGTATACATTTTAAATAAATAATTAAATCACATAAAACTGTATCATTGATCTAATAATGATTTAAGTATCAGTCCCCGTTCTTGAGATCCTGTTCAGATCTCAAGAACGGGGACTGATACTCATAGCAAATGACTATAAAATAACAGTTGATTTACTGGCGGCAGCTATTTCCTCGCAACAAAATAAAATTAGTCGAAGTTAACAGTAAAGCTATCAAACGTAGTACATACATGAAGGATGTGAAATAACTTACATAGTCCCCGTTGGATTTTGGCACGAGCACGTTCATTTCCGAAGACTTGGAGCTGACGATCTCAACGCTGAGCGACTCCGGAGAGAGGTAGATCTGGCAGCCGTCCGTCTTGTCTACAGATATGGTCGGCACCTTGCCTAGAACCTATAAAATAGGTAAATAAGACGTTAGTAAAAACTTACACAATCTGCTAATATATATAAATAATGAGTATAAATTGTTTGTATTTTTGTTTATCGCACTAATCCCAGAATATTTTTTTTTGTGTTGGAATGTCTATTCCAAGTCCACGCTATAGGCTTAATATCATCAAGCAATGATTGATAGTAGTTGAGCATCAATAAACTCGGTGGTAAAAACTTAAGTCCATGCGGACGAAGTCGCAGGCGCCTGCTAGTATTTATACTGTTGAACTGTAATTATTTAACTATTATTTACTAACAAGGAGTAATAAATGAGACAGTTTTTATAATTGCCTATGTCTTACAATAATAAATTATTACTAGCGAGAGACGCGCGGCGCGCTTTGAAAAAGTTGTAATGAGACTTCAGAGAGCACTCATTACTGTACACGTCAGAGTTAGAAGCTAGAATCTCCTTTCATGAAGAACTGATTAAAGAACTTTAAGAACTTTCAAATCAGAGAATGTCACGCCTGATGTTTTTCACAACCAGTGGTGTCAAAAGTCAGTAACGAAATTTGAGATTTTTTCGATGTGTTTTATTGAATTAATATAAATGTGTTTTCCGAATCAGATTTTGTAAGATATATATTTTTTAATGTTTGCTATAGTAGTGATATTAGCGACAGTACTTCTGGTTTTTCGCGTGTTGAACATGGTAGAGCATGGCGATGGGATCGGCAAGGGGACCAAGAGCTTAGCAAACGGGGGCGAAGGAAGTTTGTGGCACCACTTCATTGACCAATATGGCTTGCCGTTCGGACATGTGTGCATCAGTTTTTTTTACGCTGTTTATATGAGATTCACCTTGTTCAACGTGGTAAGTTATTCCGAGTACATTCACTTTAGTAGAAATACAGTTTAAACATGACAAATCACCAGAAGTAGCAATTCATCTGAAGATACGCTCAGAAATCTTAGTTTAATCATTTACACCGGCGAATAACTAAATAAAACAAATAACATTTGAGCAAGTACATTCACTTCATCAGATATTAAATCCGTTGTTAGCTATTGTTGTTGAGTGTTGTTGTTTTCATGCCATCCAAACATTAATTAAAATTATCGAGGCAAACAAAAAGATAAGTTCAGAAGTTGTTGTTAATTAGTCATGTTTCAATAAAATACATTTGTAATGAATAAAACATTATTTCTTCGCACACATTCCGCTTTTTCTATATTTAAGAACACTTTATTTTCTCATTGCTGTGTTCATTGTTTTCTAAACTGCAATATACGAAGACAATTTAATCGTCTTTTCATTTCTCTTCTAAAACGTTTTTAGTAATAAAATGCATTCCGGCTGAATTGTGATACGAAGTGCATATTTATGTAAATTCTGCAGACAATATTCATCGTGAAGTATGTACCAACGGGGCTGTACATGTACAAGTTACTGAGGAGTATGTACGTGACGTCACGGGAGCGGATAAAGCAGAAGCAAATGGAGTTAGAGGACATACAACTGCAGGTTACGTAATATTCTTATTCGGTTACCTCTGATTTATAGGAATCATTGACCGGTTTCGTTTCGTAATGATTCAGAAGTTGACCTACACCAAGGTCGCGGGTTCGATCCCCGCACAGTACAAACACTCGTGTGCATGAACATGTCAATTTTTACAGTTATGATACAAGAGCTGGGCTAATATCTGCAGTACTTAAAAGTAAACAAAGGCACCACATTGTTAATGACTAATCCAAACTGGTTCGCGTGAACATGCTGGAGTAAGGGCGAACACGCGCGTTCGGCCGTAATACCCTTTCATCCTAGCTACGTCAAATATTAGTTAATAATACACGCCCACGAAAAATAATACACGCGCCTGTTAAGCGTTTTGTTTCATGTCTGGATACAGCGCTAAATAAATGAAGCAATTAGGTTCTACTCAGTGATGTTTGCGTCGAACGCAGCGGCAATTGGAATGTCATTACTTCGCAACGCAAGCACTGATAACGGAGTGAGTCTTTTCTTTGGCCGCATAAAACCGCCGTGCCCTGTGATAAGTATTTACTGCTGCGCTGGCATCAGTCGAGCGAAGTAATAAACATACACGCGCCTTAAGATTGGCCGTAGTGCAACACGTTCTATTCATTTACGTTTAACGGTCGTTTTTTAGTCAAGAGAGGTCTATCTTATAAGAAGCGAGGAATTAAGGGCGTAGAATTAAATCCAAAATCTATATATATACATATGTATGTTAACAGCCTACAACATTTTAAGAAATATCTGAAAACATCCAGGATAAATATCACAATTTATTACAGCGATGAGTCTGATGACGTAAAAGTCCAGACGGAACGGACCCGCCTCATTCCGCACAATTTAATCGTAACTGCAGAGATTTACGCATCGAACGATGTGATAAACCTGAATTTAAGATTTTATTTTCTTCGCTACCTACTTGTAGCCAGGAATAAATACCTAAATTTCTTTCCCTATCATACAAAGCAGATATAAAATTCGAATGAGATGCACTATTGATGTGAACCAATAATTTGAGGGGAAACAAAACTAATGACCCAGACTCGTATATGAATCTCTAAAATCCTCATGGTAGCGGGAAAAGTAAACCAGGCACAGACAGCATATATGTGATAAAACTGCCATAGCCCTTTTAAATAACTTCTACGAGCGAATTAGAAGATTCAGTTTTAGAAATTATAATTGGCGCGTGTCCAAACCGATTTAATTTCAGTTTGCGATATAGTTTATTGCCCTATTTCTATAACGAATGAATAAAAATGTGACAGATCCAAATAGTGAACACGAAGCTATGCGTCCGCGATGCCGAGTTCACGGAGCGCGCGGACCAGCTGCGGCACGAGGCGGAGCGGCTGCGGCGCGTGCGCGAGCGCGTGCGCGACATCATCGCCGCGGACGAGGCGCTGCGCCGCGCGCTCGGGGCCGCGCCGCTCGGGGACCTCGAGCGGGACGTCATAGGACTGCACACCACGCCCGAACAAGGTCACTAGCTTTATTTAGTCATACAGAGGCGAACGTCAGTTTCAACAACTGCATCGCCGCATACGAGGCGTTGCGCCGCCCCGCTCGGAGATCTCTGAAGTCACAGGACTTTACAACACACAACGTCACTCACTAGGACGTCATAGGGACACCACACCTGAACAAGGTGAGGACTAAAAAATCCGCAAACACCGCAATAATCAAGCGAGCAGCAACCTTATTGGCAGTATGTCTGACCGAAGTTAGTACTAGAAACTGTGGTGACTTTTGTAGTTTACCTTATTTCATTCTTCCTTATTTATCTATCCTTATTCTCTTCTTTTCTAACATTCAAATGTAAATCAGGCCCTACCAGCCCTAAAAGGAAGAAATCCAGACCGTGACATTGGCATTCCGCACCACGGCGGCACAAGGTTAATTGCGTTTTAAAGATTAATTATCTATCAGAAACCAGAGGATAGAAAGTCCAGGCACGTAATGAGGTCGCAAATGGCACCCCGCTCGCCTATTGCGGTTGTTCTCAATTCTATGGTCTGATTAGATTTGTTACTTTGAAATTGACGACTAATAAAAATAAGTCTTCAGTATTTTCTACACTGATTTATAGCTAGAGTACATAGAGCAAGTTGACAAAACATAATGGCATGCACGACAGTGCACTCTAAAGTTCTGGACGTTTGATGAAGCTACTACTGCATATGCAAATGGTAAGTTATATTTTAGGATGGTGCTCTAGATTGCGATAAGTTGGCCAGGCTGAGAGCCCGCTCGACTGATCCGAGCTCTGGCTAGACGGATAAGGCATGAAGTAAATACCAAGCTAGCAATTTCATTTTTATCTACATTCTGCAGAACGGCGCACATTAGATCTGGCAAGAAAAGATAAGAGCGTCGTTGCAGTGATTTAGGTTTGAATTTGTATGAAACTTGGAAGAAGCGGCAATGCATTCACTTCCTGTATTGATGTTTGGGTTTTCTGTTCTAAATGTATTGCGGTCCGATGAGCGCCATTTGGTGTGAATCGTACCTTTGTTCAGATTCAAGAGCAGTAAATACGCGGAAGAAATCGCTCCCCAAATGAGGTCAGACAGCGTCTCCCGTGTTTATAAGGCCAGTCTTGTCTTTTTTCCTTGGTTTAATGTCTGGCTAGCTGTATGAATACAAACAGCATTGTTTAGGGGCAATTTACTGAAAATTACATTCGACGTCTTTTAAGTACTATCCTTGAGTTTCCATTCGTTTAATTATTTACACCCTGCCTAATGAGGTCATAGTAACGTTTAGAGTTTCATTAGGATTATGGTAATTTGGCAAGACTCTTCTCCAGCCAAGCATTACGCATAATACCTATGTAGACATTTCTGATACTAAAAACAGACTTACTTAAATTGATGCAAATATTTTCCAGTTCAGTAGAAAACTTTTTCCGGAGTTATTACTAAAATTCAAACTTAACGTCAGTTTTATTTTCATTGCAAACAGCGCGCGGAGTCTGAAAAATTTAATTGAATCACTTCTCTTCTTTCTTTTTAAAAATGAACTCTATTTAATAGATAGATAGGTAGGTAGTTATTTGCACGGCGCCGTACAGTGCATTCATCCGCGGTACGTGGTTAACAGTTAATTAGGTTAGTGTACATTTTAACCACATCATTTACCAATTCACAATGATTTCGTGTTTATTTAAGTCTGAAAAGTTTGTATTTTAAACAATAATTATATGAAATACTGTTAATTTAATTTAATATTCTTCATAGACCTGAATATACTTTTTTTCTGGTAAAAAAGTTGGCAACCCTATCCTTGCTGCAAGGTGTCGCCAAGATCATCACCACGCCGGCATAGCACATCCACATTATTTTCAGATCAAGAGTTCATCGCGGAGTTACTGAAGGGTTTGAAGTACGAGATGTCTGAAAGACAGCCGGAGAAGATGGAGTGCGGCGAGCACGCTCCGACCGCGCCGCACACGCCCGAGGCCAGCGTCTACTCCTCGCTCAGCGACATCGACGTCAAGCAGGACTGCCGCGTCAAGATCGTCAAGATCACTAACGTTTACAAAGTCGCCTACCTAAAACATTTCATCAAGCAGAAACGACTGCGACGCGCTCAAAAGCATGCGCTCTTGAAGAAAAGGGTAGGTTGAATTTTTTTTTTGTTTATGATAAAATCTTTTTGAGAATCCAAAACAGTGCCCTTGAACGAGGTGGCGTTATTGTCGTGTATCTGATGCGTGCGCTGTAAGAGCTTA
Source organism: Udea ferrugalis (assembly GCA_950022985.1). Taxonomy (NCBI): domain Eukaryota; kingdom Metazoa; phylum Arthropoda; class Insecta; order Lepidoptera; family Crambidae; genus Udea; species Udea ferrugalis. The sequence continues at coordinate 7,811,403 of OX465516.1, forward strand.
TCTCGTAAAACGTCAGTGATATGTAGATTGCAGGTAGGTATACAAGCATGCGGGCTGTTTGATGATAAAAAGTTCCGCCCGGGATACGTCTAATACTGAACGAACGGTAACGATTTTGACCAGGGTTTTAAATGGTCAATCATTAACATAAATAATTTTTTCCTGATTTTGTAGCTCTGAGGAAAGCCTTACTCGTATTAAGTTATCACGCGTGTTGCCTTCGATCAGTAAAATACATGATCGAAACATGTTGCCGACCTTCAATTTAGCGTTAATTATTTCAGATGGAGACGATCAAAAAGCTGCTAGAAGACTGGCACAAAACTCTGAACATGGTGATCAACAACAAGCTTACGGTCTTGAACATAGAGTCGCATTTGGACGTGGCCTCGCAGGAGGCGATGGGAGACTACTCGAAGCCGAACCCACTGCGCGACTCCGACTCCGACAGCGACTTTAGGAACAGCAGCACAGACGCGTCCTACGACGAGTACAGCCTCAGTTGGACGCAGAGCCCTTACAGAACCTTCTGCTACAACTACGAGGTATTCCTTAAGTGTTTAACCCTATTTGTATAATAACGGAGTTAACAAACGTAAAGCAATGTTGAGCAGCACTTTCAAGTAGTATACCTGTCTTTTTTGGTTTCATAGACAATTTACCTGACGGAATGAGTTTGAAGGAGTGCCCTGCCTAGATTGACGTTTGTGAATTCGGTATTAACATTTATAACAAAGAGTGATGAGACTGATAATACAAGAAATAAGCATAATACCTGCTGAATGCAATATATGCGCCATGTTGATATGTACGACAAAAACATTAATTATTCCTTTTAACATCGCATTTAGTTGAGTGAGATATGTTAATTCCGTTTTAACAGAATACTCGTGTCGACCTGTAATCTCACTGGTTTAACGTGTTTTCCCGTTGTCATCTGATAGCTCAGCGTTGGCCGTTTTATATTAACCTACATTTTGACCAGTAGCAGCGATTAGCAGTATGATGCGGCATGATTTTGGCGGTTTCATATAGCCATCTATTCTTGTGTCTTTAATTTAACTACTCTGCAGCTTATATCAATTGAAAAGTTCTAATGAGGGCTTTGAGTTCGCTTTTCTAGTGTTGTAGTGCCAGCAGTCTGTTGTGGCAAGTTTTCGACAGTTGTATATAACACAAATGTCTTTTTTTGTTTATTTAATCCTAGGTTAAATTAAATTATCATAAAAAGGGGCTAATCGCTTTTCTAGTGTTGTAGCATATCAATAGTGTTTGTTACTAGAAGATGGCAATCGGACGTTTTTCCAAGCCATAATTGAGGTGGGCTCACCTGAGTTCTCCGCACGTTTTCTTCAGATTGACTAAACTAACTAAAAAAAAGAGTTAAAGAAACTTCTTTTATTATTTTCTTCTTTTATCTTCAGGCTGTGCCGGACGGTTTCAATCAAGAGTACGGAGAGCCGCAAGACTACGCGGGAGCGAAGTATCCGCTGAACGTCGTGCACCAGCGCGACTACCACAAGCTCACAGTGTTGCCCGAGGAGACCGTGAGCCAGGTGGCCATCGAGGAGATCAGAGCCGACGACGACCGCGTGTGAGATTGACCACTTATTGTATTATATTTATTATATCATGAGAACTGTAAATCATTATTTATACATAGCCACAGTTCGACGTTAAGAGCGCCTTAACACTAGCGTTTTTCCAGCGTAGGCGTTCGATGAGTTGTATGCGCAGTGCAGACGCCGCGCATACGTTCACGTTCACGCTAGTGTGAAGGCGCACTAAGACGTGTTAGGGTTGCATACTTGCATCATTACGATACAGGATGTCGCTAGAAGCAAGGATCAAATGGAACAGCCAACATGGCGGTTGTCAATCACAAACTTTTTACTGTGTAAAAGTAAATAAAAGCAATCTAAATCATAGTTATACGCAAAAGTAATTGCACGCAAATTCTCAATTTACTTCAAAATATGTTTTGTGAATAGGATTTTACTTTTAGCAATCCAGTGACAGAATTATCGAACTAGTATGAGGTCATATCCAATGTTTAGTTACGTTTGTTAGATTTTTGCTAAAGACAATTAATATCTTCCTTGCCACATTGTGCTTGGCAGCGAGCCATCAGAATCAGTTTAGTTCAATGTGTCATTCATGAGCCACTTAAGTACTTATGAATGATCTGCACACCCGATTGGAATTAGCATACTGCATGCAAGTCCATCAGAATATATTATTTATTTGCAGCAGTGACATTCTATCGGTCTGTGATGATTGATCGATGAGTCGTGAATGTTTAAAATAGTTCGTAAATTGCTTCCACCTGTTTTTTTCCGTTGAACATGACGTGACGTGAATGCGGAAATTCACCTTTATTCTAGGAAATGACGTGCAGTGGGTGAAATTCTCGCACAAATGGAATACAATTATATTATCCTCCAACAACAATCCCTATTATGTATTGAACCTACCATTTGATAAGTCGGTATAAAATTTTAACAACTAGGTGCATCAAATTTAGGACGAAAAAATAATAGTTCGTTGTCGTATGTCGTCTTTCACGATGTTCTGTTCACATGTTCTCCCTCCCAGCCTAGGACACTAAAATTATGTAACGACCTGCCAGCCGAGGCTTACCCATGATTACTCTTTATAACATGTTAAACCAGCTTTTCATAGTTTCTACTGTGCCTCATAAATGTATTCCCCTAAAGTTAGTGGAAATGAGGCTTAGGAATGCCGCAGCAGACAGTCGCCTATTTAGTCCATTCTTGAGTCACTTGAGATTGACAGATGATGATGACAATGGAAATGTGTTGTGCCAGTCTCCAAACAGTGCTAAAATTAGAACTATAATAGGCATGATGACTGTAATTTTTTTTTGTTTATTATCGAAAGACCTTACATTTATGTAAACAATCCTCAAAGAATCACTTCATCTGGATCAATACCACCAGAGATATCACAATTTGAAATGCACATTTTTGGACTTGCCCAAAAACGCTCCATACAAAAGCGACAGTGACGTCACTATCGCTGTCACTTTTGTATGGAGCGTTTTTGGGCAAGTCCAAAAATGTGCATTTCAAATTGTGATATCTCTGGTGGTATTGATCCAGATGAAGTGATTCTTTGAGGATTGTTTACATAAATGTAAGGTCTTTCGATAATAAACAAAAAAAAAATACAGTCATCATGCCTATTAGCTAGTACACTGACCTGCATCTGCACCGACTGGCAGTTGACGAACTCGACACTGGAGACGAGGTTGTCGAAGACGACGGCGCACTTGGTGCAGGAGTCGAGCACGACGCCGTTGATCTTGCCCTTCACGGTCAGCGCCGAGTCGCGGCATCGGAACATGTATACTACGTTGTTCATGTCGGCGTTGTCTACCACTAGGTTCTGGTTGCCCTTCTGGTATTCCTAGAGGGAAAATGTTTACATAAGTTCTGTGACTATAAGTGCATAATATATCGTAGCGATAGCTACCCTTTTAAAACATTTTAAAGCATTTTTATGACTATAGCATTGTTAAACAGTTTACCTAAACTAACTACCCCACACTATTTACAAAGAGATCCTGCTTAACTTCCACATCAGTTGGTACTCTTACTCAGTACCCTTAACAGTGGGTTTGATTCCCTAAAATCACACAAGAGACAAACGTTTGTTTTATGTCTCTGCTTAGTTTGAGGTTAGATGGGCGTAAGCATTTTGGACTGCGGCATAGTTTAGGAGTAATACCTCCTAGATGTAAGAATGCTACTTTCTAGTTCTCTCGAGCTATGAAAAAAGATACTAAAGTAGAAAAGGGAGTTTGCGCCAGAAAGTCCCTTTATTTTGTTTGGAGAAAGGCAATAATTCCCTACGTATCGAAAGCAAAGCCTAGTTCCGTTCGTTGGTACGACCCAAAAGTTTACGTGGCGATTAACGAGGGTACTACACGTCCCATGTAACAAATTGAAATACGCAGTAATCTTGTAGGGATTACTTCATCTCGAGCAGAGACTACCCTTTGTCACCTGACATGTTAAAGATAATACGAATGGCTCTGAATATTAATCAATGTCTACGCCCGAAGTTAATCTATAAATCATTGAGAGGTAAGTAATAGTCACATTTACGCTTCGATGCATTCGTTTGCTTTTCGGCGTTGAAGACCAAATACTTAACTATGAGGAATAAAAAAAATACTTGAAGGAGTCTTGAGGATGTTTTTGCAAAATTTAAAACTACATGCCCAGATTTAAAAAATAAAACTCTCTGCTGTCCGGGAATCGAACCCGTTAGAGCCTGTTCAGACTAGCGATTTCACGGCGAGGCGATCTCGCAGCAATAGTTCCGCGATAAAACAAACGCCGCGAGAACGACGCGATCACGCCGCGAAGCCCGTTTGAATTTGGATTGATACGTTCACCGGCGGCGATAACGCCCGCGAGTTCGCAGCGTGTACGCGGCGTGATCGCGGGGTTCTGGCGGCGACATCGCCTCGCTGTGAAATCGACCAACAAACGCTATGTGTGAACAGGCTCTTAGTCTTGATCAACATTCTAATCTCGATGGTCTCTTGCCCGACTTTGACCGAAAATTATATCTGCCTAAAAAGATAGACATCACTCCAAAAACTAAGTTACGGCAAAATTGATTTCTATTTGGCAAATAAACAACTGGGCTATCAATTAGATTCGATTAAATCGAAGTATCATAGAAGTAACTGCCTCAGACAGTCCGATATTCAATTAAATTATAATTAACTAGCTTTTAGGCGTTCATCCATTGGGAAAACTTCTGATTGAATTTAATTTTGTTTTCCATTATCATTTGCTCGTGTCACTTTATTGTGGCTGTTTGCTGGAATTAATAAAGTTAATAAAAGTAGGAAAACCAGAAATAGACATTTGGTCTACTTGGCATCAGGCGGGAATCGACCCCGCGTCTTTCGCAGACCGCGAAAGACGCTGCATAACTATTGTGCTACCGATACCATTAATAGACCGGCCGGATTTTAATTTTTCTGGTATATTATACCTGGCGGCCAGGTTTGTTTCACCAATGTTTAGGCATATACCTTAAACTTTTTTTCTGGTTTTTCTATCTTTAATAAGATGATAACGCATTATCCCTCATGCTAAAAATAAAAATAACCTAATAACAAAAGTAGCAAAAAACTTACAATGAGCCACTTCTTTCCGTCGCGCACGAAGACGGGCGGCTTGTCGGGCAGCGTGCCGGCGCCGGGCTGCGGGATGGGCTTGGAGGGCGCGCCGGCTGGGGCCGCCTTGAACGGCGCCGGGCCCTGCCGCAGCCCTGGGTTCTTGTGCGTCTGCATGTCAGATGTCACCTTGCGGAGACCTGTGAGGGATTACACTCAATTAGCAAACTCATCATCTTCAGCCTGGGATGTGCACTGCTGGCTGAACGTAATGCCCTATAAACTTCCACAGCCACCAGTGTGGGCAGGCAACCTTCATATATTTTCGTTTACCATCCAAAGGTCTTCTTTTCAGAACTCTCCTACTCCAACTGTCATTAGCGCAAAAACCCCAGCTCTAATAGCAAACAGTAGAACAAATGACCAGGTAAGCTATAGGTCGATGCCTCCTAAAACCGACTTTTGAAATCTATAGGAGAGGGCACTGGCCAGACGTGAACGTTTTATACGTGCAACATGATGCCCTGAGTCCTAGTGATAGTTTCGTCAAATCAAAACACTTTTAATTAATTATTACTAAAAAACGACAAAACAACCATTTCAAACATAGATTTTAGTGCTTTTAGAACAGTATACAACCAAAGCATTTGTATTCATCAAAGTATCATTTAGAACGAGCGAGATAAACCATCAACGATTTAACACAGCATTCCACAAACACGATTACGGAATTGTTTGCTAGCGCTTGAAACTCGGTTGCAGCGCGGATCCCAATCGAGTTTTCAGGGGGTCTATTTCCGAAGAGTGTCGAGAAAATGAAGATCTAAATAAAAATAAAACCGAGCAAGATTTTGCACGTTTCTTGTTAACTGAATCATTATATTCGGTATCTAATTTGAATCTGTGTATTTAAACTCGCTAGAAACTACATACTGAGTTTTGCCAGAGGAAAATACGATACTTGAAGGGTTTTACGATCCTGAAGCGACTATCCATACTCCTTTATCATTATTATTTTCTTGATGCATAAGTACATACGTGTTTTCATGCAGCGTGAGTGAGCAAGAGATGTGCGTGAGATGCAAGCTTTGCGAGGTGCGCAAGTTGAGTGTGAGAAAAATGTGTAAATATATGAATTTGTGACCATGTCGCGTCCAACTGTTTGCGTCTTCACTAGTGGCGATGTAGCTGAGTAACTATTACTCGTAGAAGGGGACAACCGCCAGATAGGTCCTTGATCATTTTTGCAACGTTCTGTCACCTCGCACAGCTTTGGTGAGGTCTAGTTTACGAGTACTTACTGCTGGTGATGCCTTCGCCTTGGTTGATTTCGGCGAAAAGCGCGCTGCGGTCATCAATCGACAGGTTGGAGAAGTCGACCTCGGGCAACACTGGCGGTGGTGGGGGCATGCCTCCTGGAGGCGGTGGTGGGGGGGCGCCGCCTTTACCTAGTCCGAACAAATGATGTTAACTTCCGAATGGGGACAAACTAGAGAGAGAGATTAAAAACCAAAGCCAAGCACAGATTCAGAATTGAAAAAGAAATTAAACCATTTAGCGGGTGTCGACACGAGGGTGTCGCCGTCACCATTGCCGAAAATTATTCCATCCCTGGCGTAAGCGTTTTGTAATGTAGATAGATTCCAACTCTAAAGAACTTGATTAATCTAATCAAAAAGCGTTCACTCCAATTCAGCTCGCATTTATAATCTCGTATTCAACGGAGTATCCAATTCATTTTGCGACTAGAAAATCCTTTTCCTTCAATTTTAGAATAATTGATAACGAGATAGGACCTATTGAAACTCAAGTATATAAGGGCAATTTAAAAAAGATGTATATTGGAGTAAACTATTAACAAGTGTAACACAACAAAACTTGTTACCTAGGTATATATTAATGCAACAAACGTTATTTTCTACTGATGTGTAAAATATTGTACAGTAGGTACAACGCAAAACTCTGCATAGAACTATTCTCGTTCTTCATTCCTCCAATGAATATGACTGATTTAAATATGTAACTAAACTGAATTCCGCGTTGGGCGCCAGTCCTTTCAAAAAGAATTGCAAATGAGGCGAACGAAGGTCAGCCACGATAGAGCCATTCAATTGCCTGCCAGCTTGCCACGAATTCATTAAAGAGAGAATTTCATGAAATCATTTCCTTTTGTATAATTTAGGCAAACGGTTTGACGCCTTGTCAACTTCACAAGATTATTAATTCAACTTTAATGTGGGCTCGTGTTTTTATTATTAAAAGTTGGTCCAATTAGACCTTGTAGTATCGTGAATACACTTTAGGTTAAGTTAACAAAGTAGTAATTAGATTAACTTTGTTATTGTTGTAGGCTGTTTGAACAGCGCTTTCTAATCAAAAACTGAACTTGTTGAACTTGTTTATTTATACAAATCAAACAATTAGAGCAATCGCTTCGGACCGGAATAATCTTCAGAATCTCTAGCAGGATGAACGTTTTGCGATTATTTACTCAAGACTTTTCGAATGAAAATATTTACCTGACCAGACAAGTCCAGTGGTGTGGTACTGCTTCACGTAGAGCTGCAGGTCGGAGAGCACCTGCACCCAGGCGCGGCACCACTCCACGTGCTTGGTATCCTTCTCCTTCCACTCCTTGAGCACGCGGTTCGTGTAGAACTGCCCCGCGTCATTCATCTCCTTCACGTACGGCGCTGGCGTCGGCGCTATGGCCACCCACCCGAGCGCCGGGATGCTCTCCGATATAGCCGATAGGTGATTGAAGAAAGTCGACGCCCGATTCTTCTCCCTAAACTGCTGTATAGCAGAAATCTGTTCGCTAGTCGGAGCTAGCATCTGCATCTCATCGGCCTGCGAGGGCTTACTCAGGGCCGCTGCCTTTTGGAGGTATCGCATCTGCGCCCTGTCAAAACAATACACATAACTATCTAGTTCCCATCCATGATAAAATATTATTTTCCTGGCGCAAAATTAACTTTTTATTAAGTGACAATTGTGAATCAAGTTTGCGTATGCAAATAAGCCTTGTGTCAGTTTTAAAGTTCCAACGCACGTTTTAAAGCCGCTCGACTGGATCACGACACCAGCAATCAACAAATATTTGCATTTATTCAGTCATACGCGCGTTCGATACATCGATGCAAACACGATCGATACTGTAGATTTGCCCATCAGATCATCATAGGTTTACAGAAAATAAGACTTACTGGAAGGCAGCGTTGACAAGTTTGGCGTGGGAAGCCACATCGCCGCCGATTTTCTGCGACAACTCGAGGTATGTGTTGAGAGGACCCTGTGCAACAAATTGAATAATATAATATTAACGTTTACTATTGACGCGGCTTTTGTTTTGCTTGTCCGACCCATATATAAAGAATAGGCCATAATTATTATTGATTTCAAAAGCTACAAAACTTAAATTTATTTCAAATAGGTGAATGAAACATAAACCAAATAAATAAACTTAAAGCATTAAGTGCGTCTTTCGTCTGGATACGAAATATTCTGTCATTCTAACTTTAGCTGGGCTAGAGTGAAAGTTCACCTTAGTGCTAGACCTCTAAGTTAAATGTACTGAGATATTTAGGGTAACTAAATGCAACCCCTTGCTTTAATTTGTGGATTTACAAACCGCTTTTTTCCGCAACAGTTTTTACATAAACTGAACTTCATGCTTCTGCAACTTCAAGCATTGTTAAGGATAGTTTCCGACTCTCTGTGCCAGACCAAAAAGCATGAATAATAAAAACTTTCCGCTCAGATAAGCACCGCTAAGTACACTCAGACAGAATATAAATATTTTGGCCTATATTTGCATGAAAATACTCCTCTAAGCTTATTTCGTGGTGGCGAATATTTCGGTACTTAACGCGAAGGAGCGCAGCGCTAGCTCGGAATGACAAATATCCGCGGATTGCGAGAAGGGATATCAGGACATTTTAATCGTGAGTAATCGATTGTATGTCGGCACTTTGCAATGGAAGTTTTACGTTATCAGTGCATGGGTTTTAGCTGACATGACACGTGGCGTAGTCACACGCGGATCGATAAATACAATGTGATCTACTTGAAAGTAATCATTTTTTTTGTTAGGTGTTAGGTGTTAACTGTACGGGCACAGTTGAACGTAAGGAATTGAATACAGCGAAGTTTGAATTAAACTGAATAAATGATAAAATGAAAGGTGTGTTAATGAATACGAGTGTAACCACCACTTACTTCGTGTAATTAAATTCGCTCCCAAGATAATTAAATTCTAAGTCCTCTGTCGCTACCCCACTTTACATAAATGATAATTTGACATTTATTAATAAATTTATGGTTGGTGGACTTTTAATAATCAGGCTAATTTGGTCAGGAATTGAACACTTCTGTATGAGTTGTTACACCTTAGGTATGACATTTTAGAACCGTTATTGCCTAACTACTGCGAAGTTCTTCACACGATTACAATATAAGTTTTGTTTTCAAGCACACAGAGGTATTATGTAACTGTATATTGTGTACACAATTATAGGAATCATGTTACATTACTAATCAGATGTAGGTAATAAAATCAGAACAAAACCATACAACCACGGTAATAGTACATTGTTATCCTAGGGGTGAAAGTTACTTATTTAGTCCCGAGACGGGGTTTGGCGCCCCGAACGAAGTGAGGGCGCCAATAGTTCGAGGGACTAAATAAGTCTTTCACCCGAGGGAAACACTGTGCTTTTCATTACAAATACGAGGAAAGTAAAAATAAAAACATGAATTAGCTTAAGAAAAAATGAGGAAAATAAATGAAGATCGAATTGCCGCTTTCCCGCCTATTTTGTTTGTTTTTTTTCTGTGGCCGGCCCGCTATTCAGCCATTATTTTTTATTTTCATCATTAGAAAAATGGTAAATATTTTACTCAAAGCTAAGTTATTTTAAAGAAATTGTTGAAACTAAATTATAATAAAGTTATTTAAAACATATATATTCTCTGATCAATACTTAACTTTAAGTTATTTCAAATTTTACATCGTGGCTGTAAAGAAAGTTGGAACATGGTTTAATAGATATGTGAAAAAGAACTAGTTTTTTTTTTAAATAATTTGACACCTGTCTGTTGAAAGTCATTCTCCCTAGGGATGAAAAGTATTACTTTCAGCCCGCTTCTCAGGTCAGTAATGACCTACTTTCAGAGTATGAGTAATGAAAAGGAATTATATTACCATGATATCTACAACCAGTCTACAATATCTAATAATGTAGGTATGTAGCGATTGGACCAAATATAATTTAAACAACTAACCTTAGAATATTTATTAAATATATTTGTTTTTGTTCTGCACGGTAAAATTTACAATACCGTGTTTACTTCTGCGTTGAAAATATATAACAGTAACAAATTGGTATGTTCAAGTCCTCTTGGGATTGACTCCGTCAAATGGCAATTCCACTCCCGATCAAATAAACTAAATAAATACGAGTAGATCCACAATGCCACATGGCAGGATTAAGCTTAGAATTCACGAAGCACTTTTCACCAGCCGGCGCGGCGGCTGCGGGTCGGCTGCAACTTCGCTGAGAGCACAAACCGCATCATGAAATGTACATTTAAATTTGACATACAAATCTACATTCTACGGATGCCGCGGGCTCGCAAACGCGGCGAACGGGTGAAAAAAATCTTCTTCGTGGGTTCTTATCTTAGTCTTACATTCATTTCATGCAACACAAAATATATTTTGTTCTCAAGCAAGACATGTCAATCTACATAAATAAAAGTTAAATGCTGTTCGTTGGGAAGCTCATCCCTGGAGAACAGCTGGACCGGAATAGTCCAAATTAGGCTTTTATGAGAATTGGAACTGGAAAAGTTTCCCGGCCATTTACAAGCTCATATTTTTGTGTGAATTCAAGATTCACAACTAAAAGATGGATGCATTATTCTTATTTCGTTTTGTTTCTCGTCGTGAAAATCAAATAAATATTAGGGAGATGGAGAATAAAGAATACTAATTATGACACAGTGGAGCTCCACTATCACTTAAACAAAAATAGATCGCGGATTTTGATAAGTACCTAATTTAATTTGCATTCGACATTACCTATGCAATTCGGGCAGTACGTCCGATGCAGGCTTAAAGTCCTTCCATAAAAAGCTTACGCCCTAATCGACAAAACATGATTAGATAAACGCAAAGAACGCGAAAATAGATTCATAAATATTCCTCAAGTAGATCTGATTTACACTTGATTTTCCACCCTTTCAGAGATACAAATTGTATTACCTCAACTACAAAGTCTTCACAATTCCCTTCTAGTGAATTATTTATGTGCTTTTATCATACCTTTCTTATGGGCGCGTCTTATACGTTTCAAGCGTGGCTCTATTAGGAAAACAGTATACATAAGATTGAAATAAAATAAAACAGACTTGCTGTTTACTCGCATTCAATTAGTAAGTAGTTAGTTCCACCATACAGTTGACTGACACGTTAGTCATCCGTCTGCCTCGCATAAGTTTAATACTCGTCGTATTCGTATGTTGTTCGGAGTTACATGTGGTTTATAGAATTTTTCGCCTACTGAAGTTGGTGTTCAACCGAAAACAACATTGCATTAATTAATTAATTACTTAGGTCAAACAAGATAGTCAATTTTCTTATAACAACAAAATTTCAAATTAATGGTAAAAACTAAGTGATATCTAACCGCAATCAAAACATGAGCCTACCTTGTCTTGATATAATGGAAATAAATAGATTGAGTAAAGTAGTAGCTATTTTTTTTATAACTGAAGCAAATAACAGCGGGAGTTTCAGGACCAGAAGGGTAAAGCGCGTTGTATTCATCAAAAAGTGATTTTTCATTCCTGATGCAGACGCTTCTTGGCCATGATTGCTAAGTGATTCGCCGCTTTATCTTTGTCCTATAAATAAACAACAAAGAGCCCTTTTATCCTAAGCAGTTTGAAGGCATGGAAGTACTGATACGCAGGTAAAAGGCTCTGAAATCGTTCATCCCAAAAGGAGGATCACGCGGATAGTTTTCATATTATAGTGAGAATGCGCTCCAGACGAGAGGTGACAGGCGTCACGGGTTTTGTTTTGAACGGTTTGATACGACTTTGATGCTCATGATGAGAGTAGAGGTTCTACCATACTCATCCCACAGAGCTACTTATAGCATAGAGTTCTACTATAGCGAAATACAGGGGTACGAGTCTAAAAGTGCTTGTTGGTCACCTTGATTGTATATAAAGCAAATATGTTTTTAGAGCTTCACGGCCGGTCTGGCTGACTATGCACTTACTTGAAGAGGGTCTTGATACCCGCTGACACTCATGCTGTCGCTGACGTCTGGCTCCGGGAACGACGGTGGTGTGTCTGCTAGTGAGGTCGGCGTGGGCGCCGGCGAGCGAGGCGGGGAGGGGGAGCGCGCGCGCAGCAGCGGCAGTCGCTCCAGGCGGGAGGTGACACGCTCCAAGCGCTCGATCAGGCCCTCGAGCTCAGCGGCGGGACTGGTGGCTGATGCTATGAGGTCTGCTAGTTGGTCACCTTGATTGTATAGTATAAAAAGCGAATATGTTTTTGGAGCTTCACGGCCGGTCTGGCTGACTTTGCACTTACTTGAAGAAGGTCTTGATACCCGCTGACACTCATGCTGTCGCTGACGTCTGGCTCCGGGAACGACGGTGGTGTGTCTGCTAGTGAAGTCGGCGTGGGCGCCGGCGAGCGGGGCGGGGAGGGGGAGCGCGCGCGCAGCAGCGGCAGTCGCTCCAGGCGCGAGGTGACACGCTCCAAGCGCTCGATCAGGCCCTCGAGCTCCGCGGCGGGACTAGTGGCTGATGCTATGAGGTCGGCTTCGCTACCTGTCGACAATACTTCGGATTTAGTCTCAAGTTGTACATTGCTTTTTTTATGTATATTAGCTGTTTTCTTCAACTATTAGTCGTAACATAATATGTAACAGCATCGACGTTTATTCTCTAGACGTTTCCACCTCATAGTTGAGGTGAGCCCTGTGCCCAGCAGTGGGACGTATATAGGCCGTTTATGTATCGACGTTTATTAGTTAAGACACGCTGTCTAGCATCCACTAACCAGATACAGCACGTAAACCGAAAGACTGCTGGAGGAGGTAAGTGGCCCTAATAACATCATCATCAGTTACACGACCTCCACTAACAAAGATCTCCCCTTAAAGCAGCCAGTTGTAGACCACCTGCATCCACCGCAACCTTGTGTTGTTGTCAAGTTACCCACCGCCCTATACTACATTTGCCTTAAAATGGTCTGCATTTCAGAACTACCCAACCGACCCCAACTGCTACCTTTGAATTATGTGCACTGTTGAAAACTTAATTAAGATTTCATCAGTTTCATCTTCTGGCGATTCGGCCATGACCCATGACATCATGATAAGTCGTCAGCAAACTGATGGTTCGCCTTCTAAGATTTAGCAAAAAACATCTCTCTCATTATGATAAAACGGCACTAAGTGAATATCAATATAAAGTAGCGTTTTTAGGAAAAATTAAGTGATATGAGAATAACCATTTCAGCAATAGTCAGGACATACTAGGAATACCGTTCTGCCCTTTTTAGTAATTCCTTCAGCCTACAGCGCTGTGCTGTGACGTTCACGGGCACTTGGGCACTTTTTTCAATTACGAGTCTGCTACGAGTCTATTTCAATAAATTGAAAGCGTAATTTAACTTGTCAAAACTTAACTACAAACAAAAGCAAAATCCGAACAAAGGCCAAAATAAATTAGTAGGTCTGATTCAGATATTTGGCAATTTCCAAGTGGCACACATACCCTAAATCAAATAGGCTAAAGTACGATACTAATTTCAAACGGATATGATATTTTGTTAGGCCTCCGGCGAGGAACCAAGTATTACCGACGGAACGGTCACAAAGGGTCGCTAATATTTTTTTTTAATTTCAACAACAACGGGACTTGCTAATATTTAGACAGCATTGCCCATTTCATTATTGAAATACATACTTCACTTGCAAAATGCGTTGATGAAATATAGGAAAAGGCTAGGTTATAAATGGAAGTAAAAAAAACAAAGCAGGTGGAATAACCCAAAAGTTTTTCAATTATTTCAATTAAATAAGCAAATGTGGTCATAAAAAATACCGTACTTGCGCTGTTTTAAATTGTATTGCAAGAAATAGCGGAAAATACATTCACGCCTCAGATTATACTTAATGCGAAAAGGGAAATTATAGCAAAATTAATGTTTCCAATTATTTACCATAGTAAATAAACTAATAAGTTTTCACCTAAAATATGATCACTGGAACCTTCTTCGTAGGCCACGCCCTCTCTGCCGGATCTGTTAGTGCGGGCTTCGAACATTTGTATGAGGTTACGAGTTTTTTTGATGGCGTCCTCCATGTCCATTTCTTTAGAATACGTATAAGCCCTTAAAACTTGACACCGAAACACTAAATGCTAATAACTATGCACGAAAACGTGTATAAAACCAGTAACTTTCAGTAATTCTAACAATACACTGATTGGGTGTACGTTATTATCACTAAGTTACTGAAGATACGATCTGATAACACATCCTCGAACGACTTACTCATACACGATAATGGTCACTGAGACGCAAGATATCTACATGTGGCTAATAGAATTTAAACAATATAGTTAGTCACTCATATCCTAACTTTCCGCCATAAATGAATGAATGAATGGCTGAGCATTCAATGTTGTTGTCTATTGGAAAATAAACTTTTCTTTTTCGAGCAAGACTCAGTTCCTCAACAACAATGAAATTTCCCAAACACAACTAATTTTAAAAAAAACCAAACGACACTGTAAGTAGGTCCAACAAACAAAATTGTTGTTAAAATCTTATTTTTACAGTTAAGTAAAGATATTCCACCGACCGAAATGTATTAAATTTAGCGAAGCATAAAGGGGAAAGCATTCATCTTTTAGCCCGATGAGCCGACAGGCACGGCTACTGCGGCTTTACGCTCAAGATAACTGAAAACCGTTCGTCTACTCTACGTAATCCACGAGTACGTATAGATGCACTGGAACATTTAGGTATTTATCTTTTAGACTCATATTTTACGTATGGGTTCCCTCGCTAAAAATTTGAACTAGCATTCCTGAAAAAATAGGAAAAGTAGGTTGGCGCCCGCTGGGATAGACAAAGTTTCTAAGCTGCTTTGCAAACAGAAAGGTATTTATAATGTTAGTTTAACATCGGTATTTGGCACCGTAGCTCTCAAATGCATGAACCGATTCGTTCGAAAAGTGGTTTGATATGAAGATACTTAGCTATAAATTCAATACAATCTGTTTACCATAAGCTCTTCTCTAATTTATGGGCGGATTCCAGCACCTGCTACTGGTCTAACCGATTCGAAAGGAGAACAACCAGATCACGAACGAAATATACCCAAAAATGAAAGTGCCGACCAGACAAAAATAATACTGGATTCTTATTGAAAATGACGCCCTGAAGATTTCTTACTAGGACAACAACCGTCTACAATTAACCCTGAGACTGCTATTTCAGTTTGAAATTAAAAAATATATTTTTCATTACTCATACTCTGAAAGTAGGTGATTACTGACCTGAGAAGCGGGCTGAAAGTAATACTTTTCATCCCTAGGGAGAATCACTTTCAACTGACATCTGCCAAATTATTAAAAAAAAACTTATTTATTTTTCACATATCTATTGAACCATGTTCCAACTTTCTATACAGCCACGATGTAAAATTGAAATAACTTAAAGTTAAGTATTGATTAGAGAATGTATATTTTATAAATAACTTTATTATAATTCAGTTTCAACAATTTCTTCAAAATAACTAAGCTTAGAGCAAAATATTTACCATTTTTCCAATGAAAAAAATAAAAAATTATGGCTGAATAGTGGGCCCGCCACAGAAAAAAAAAACAAACAAAATAGGCGGGATAGCGCCAATTCGATCTTCATTTATTTTTAAATCTTTTTCTTTGGCTAATTCATGTTTTATTTTTACTTTCCTTGTATTCGTAATGAAAAGCACAGTGTTTACCTCGGGTGAAAGACTTATTTAGTCCCTCGAACTATTGGCACCCTCACTTCGTTCCGGGCGCCAAACCCCGTCTCGGGACTAAATAAGTTACTTTCACCCCTAGGATAACAATGTACTAATTATTTCCTAGGATTAATGGACTAACGGATTTCATCTTGTGAGGTGTCGTTAGATTCGTCTTTACTGTGAGAGTGACACTGGTGATCAGAATAAAAAAAACAAAATGGCGGCTATTAAGAAACTTTCAGGGCGTCATTTCCAATAGGATGCCAGTATTATTTTTGTCTGGTCGGCACTTTCATTTTTGGGTACGAAATTGTTGTTCTCCTTTGGTAGGTATTCTGTTACCTCAAGGCTCTTGCGCCGGTGGTTTTTAATCATAGTAGTAATAATAATAAAAAGTCGTTTCAGTAGTTTGAGCAATGCCTGTCCCACTTTGGAGGCTCCTTAGCTTGTGCACTAGGCATTTTTTTTTATAATTGTCAGTAACAAAGTTGTAGAATCCATGTTTCTCGAGTGGAACTAGACAGGTAGGTCATTTATCCAGAATGAAAACGGAAAAGTGGGCCAGAAATGTCTCTCAGAAGACAGATCTCGTCAAAGAGGTAAGCCGCAAAAGAGATGAAGAAATGATTTGGATAAATGTGGCAAACTTTAGCTTTTGATAGAGATCGCTGAAGAAATATAGGGTGTCCTTGCCATCAGAGGCACAGGCACAATGCAGGGGGAATCGACCCTATTAGTGCGTTGAGTTGCGTTGCGTTCCTCGATTTATATGACATTAGGTGGCATGGGTAAGACGCATAGCAAGAATGAATACTTATTATTATTCACTTATTACTACTATATTTGTTATATTACTACTATATTTGTTATATTACTACTATATTTGTAAGAAAGAAAAAAATAACTAAGACACTATACAAAATTGACGCGACGCACTAAAATTGAGATACTTCAGCTCCTCCCGTCTAAGACCTCATTTTTTAGCCACGCGGCTCTTTGTTTTCAAGCCTTTGATGTTATTTTTAACTGACGTTGGAAACCTGAATAGTTATACAGGATGGATCAATATTTTTTTTCGTCATTAGAAGGCATCATAACAACAAACAGTCTTAATTCATCATCGTCATCCTAGCGATTATCCCGGTTGCTGCCGTTGCGGCGCCCGGGGTCCGCATCTGCTCTTCCACTTCGCCCGGTCTTGTGCGTCCCTCTCTGTGAGGCCACTAGCACGCATGTCATCCCTCACGACGTCAAACCAACACTTTTTGGGTCTACCCCGTTTGCGGGGGCCTGGCGGAGGCGGCATGGAAAGACATTTGTTTCCCACGTAGCTTGCCGGTTGCCGTAAAACGTGTCCGTACCACCGTAGGCGACTCTCTTGAAGCTTGTCGGCAATGTCACGAACACGAAGGCTGCCGCGGATGTGAGAGTTGACACAAACAGTCTTAACTACTTACTATAAATGTCCAACATTGTACGTTTGGTAGTTCATGTTAAGACTGATACAGTATATTTCAATATCGATAGTCAACATCGCTAAAATAAACAAACATTCAAAGTTTGTTTAGTGAATTAAAATAAAACGAAAGCCAAATAAAACGACAGTTTATTAGCCCTAACAAAGCAATAAGGAGACAGTGTTGGCGTTTTCCCTAATGAATTTATTATCGTCCCTTAAACTAGGTCAATAAGAATATAACTACATGAACAAGGAACGGTTTTCAGGTTTTTTACTACTTCTGTCACCCTCTATATATCTACAGTAGCCGAATGAAAAGTAGGTACCTACTAAGAAAAAGCAATGCCAAAAATAAAACAAAACAGAACAGTTTTCCTTTTTCAGTTGTTGAATATTCTTTATGAAACCTTGATATTTAGGGCGACAGGGGGAATATAACAAGGTAAAATGTAAAAATAATAGGTTTTATTCATTTCTTGGTATGCCAACGACTTGATTCTCCTTTATAATCATCTCCGAATCAAACAGGCAAGGAAAATATTCCACAAATAAGTAATACACAAATATTTTTCTGGTTGTAAATGTAGAAAAGCCTATTTCGTTTCTGTCTCTCATTAGGTACGCCAAAAAGAAAATTAATTTATATAAAAAACAACTAATATTTGTGTTCCAAGACAAATACACACATTTACTGTGTTTATATTCAAAGCTGCATTTTGGTCTCATTTAGTTTAGTTTTAGTATTACGAATGGTATAAATAGATGGAATTGAAAGCCGCAAACAGTAAAAGTAAACCCGCAATATCCGGGTACTCGATAATATTTCCGTGTATGGCTGGAACATTCCGCGGCTAGGATCGACAGAATCGTATTTGGGTTACCAATATCAAATATGGGCATAAATAAGATAGGTAGACGCGACGTTAATGGTTTTTTTTTTGCATGCGTCACAACATAATATTATATTGACGAGATATCTTCATCGATTCCTCCGTCTCCCGCATTCCTGTGCGCACATAGAGAATGCTAAACGAGAGTTTACTTCGAAAATTGCTATTTCAAACACGATGGTACTTTCCACTAACAAGATTAATTATTTATATCCGTTTATCTATGCTAATATTTGAAAAAGGAAGAGATTTAAGAGAGTTAGTCGGCAGATATTTTATATTTTGAAATCTAACCCATAAGCGAGAGATAAGTAAGTATTGACATAACAAGAAAATGGTCTCTACTCCAATTCAGATTGGCCTAACATTCCTGTGATGTAACCTTAACCGTCACAATATGAAAGAAAGCCCTAACCACATTTACCACAGTGCAAAACTGGTAGTGCACACGACTCCCGTTATGAATACACCAGTGCTCGTACACTAACTATGGATTAGTATAGCTCTAAGCAGTAACGCTCCCGTTAGGCTGGCTTTCCACTGGAACTCAGCAAGGAAGCGGAGAGCGAAAATGCATAAAATGCGCGTAAGCGAGGTAATTAACGAAGCGCGCGTTGAATCGCTCAATGGAAAGCCAGCTTAGCAAGCCTAAACAGAAAAACACGAACCACTAAAACAAATCTCCCCATTTTTAGATAAGAGCCCGGAGTGTGGTAACGCAAACGAAATCTCATATGTGAAAAGACTGGTTACAAAAATGAAGGTGGAATTTATGAAGCAGCAAAACAATGCCTTAATTTTTGCCTATAATGTCTCCCTGTAATTATTTCGAATGATGCACAAAAAGTGACTCCCATCAAAAGAGATTGGTTGATTTAAGGCAATTCTCGTTAATTGTACAAGAAATGATGTAAAAGCCGTATAAAACTACTACCCGACATTTGGGCCAATACTTTTCATTAAAACCTTCATTAAAATTTCGTTGCCTCCAGCTTTTATTCGCATTCGATAGTCAATCCTAGTTCAATTAATGCACGCTTAAATGCACGCGATAACAGCTTGACAAAATGATGAACCATTTATTACAGTCATTTTTAATAACCATTTTTTTCTTTTTTAATTTAAAATTGATGAATGAGTTGATAAAGCTCGCCTCTGTTCGGATATTTAAAATAGATCGGCAAATCGGCAATACCATAATACGCAAATTAAATCCCTTATTTTCTCTCCCTTGTGAACTTAAAACCGAGCTTTAACTAATCTATTAAAAGCGTCAAAATCACGTAAGTTGTATTTTATCAACTACTCGTATTTCTTTTTTGCTTTTCCGTGACCGTGATGTTATTTGATATTCTGTAATGGTTCCGTTTAAGAAGTTTTACGATCATGTTTTTCTTCCCTTACAACTAAAGTTTGATTTACTGCTAAACTTTCGTTATTGAAAGCTGCACCTACATATAGATGTTATCAGCGTTGTATCCTAGACCAGGGTTTCTCAAACTTTTGGAACCACGTACCCCTGTTAAAATTTCCAGGTGACAGCGTACCTCTAATTAATTAATTGCTCCTCCCACCCCCCCAAAGAAAATAATAAAATTGACTATTGAAGAAAATAAGGTTTTTATTTTAAATAAAAGGTAACAAACATAGTGCCAAAAGAAATGTCTTTTTAATATTAATGTGATGGATGTGCTTGTTTCTTGTCGCAAAGGGATTCAATTTTAGGTGTAATTTTGGTCAATTTTAACCAGTTAACAACTGCCAGTTATCAAGCCGCCATTACGTAAATTTTGTCGCGTACCCCTTGCCCTCGAATGGCGTACCCCTAGGGTACGCGTACCCCTCTTTGAGAAACCCTGTCCTAGACCAACAAACTATGTAGTTATTATTATTAAATTTAACTAAGAACTACTTGAAACTTGCTAAAACTTACTAGAGAACTGAGTTAACGTAGTAGTTTATAAGTTGGAAGTTGTTGTTAACAGATGATCGGCGTGAAAATTAACAACGTTAACTACATGTGAAATTCTCTCTCAAATCGTCGAACGACTGTTTGGCGCAGTAGTGGCGCGATAGAGAGGCAGTGTCGCGAGTACGAGTATCGCATCAGGAAAAAAATGGTTTATGATCATTGTAGATTGTAGATACTCGGTCTGAGTGTGTCATCATCATCATCATGTCAGCCGAACGACGCCCACTGCTGGGCATAGGCCTCCCCCAAAGATCTCCACAACGATCGGTCCTGCGCTGTCCGCATCCAGCGGCTTCCCGCGACCTTGACAAGATCGTCGGTCCACCTTGTGGAGGGCCTGCCCACGGAACGTCGTCCGGTACGCGGTCGCCATTCGAGAACCTTTCCGCCCCAACGGCCATCGGTTCTCCGCGCTATGTGTCCCGCCCACTGCCACTTCAACGATGCAATCCTTCGAGCGATGTCGGTTGCCTTAGTTCTCCTGCGGATCTCATCATTTCTGATTCGATCAAGCAGGGAAACACCAAGCATCGCTCTCTCCATTGCTCGCTGGGTGACTTTGAGCCTTCTTATGAGACCCATAGTGAACGACCACGTCTCACTCCCATATGTCATTACTGGCAACACACACTGGTCAAAGACTTTCGTCTTGAGACACTGAGGAATTTCAGACGCGAATATATGCCGGAGCTTCCCGAACGCTGCCCATCCGAGCTGGATTCGACGAGAGATCTCTTTCTCGAAGTTGGACTTGTTGGACTGAGTGTGTGGTATCTTCGTTTTTGCTGATTATCTTTACTTTTAGGGTTCCGTACCCCAAAAGGAAAAAACGGAACCCTTATAGGATCACTTTGTTGTCCGTCTGTCCGTCCGTCCGTCCGTCTGTCAAGACCCTTTTTCTCAAGAACGCGTGGAGGTATGAAGCTGAAATTTATATCAATTACTCAGGTCTACTGTCCCTTGAAGCTGTAAAAAAAATCAAACTTCTAAGCCAACGCAATCAAAAGATACAGCCGTTTATGCCGCAAATTTTCGACACTTGCAAGGGAATCAAAACCTACAGGGTGCTTCCCGTGAACTCAGAATCTTGAAATTTGTTACGAAGCAACGTCTTATAGCATAGATAAAGGAAAAATTACGAAAACCATACATTTTTAGTTACATCACATAATATATATTTTTTTAATAATTTTAAACTTACTACCCATTTCCTCATAAACGCGTAGAGGTATTAAATTGAAATTCATACCAAATACTCAGGTCTATAATACCTTTAAGCTGTAACAAAATCAAACTTCTATGTCAACGCAATCAAAAGAAACAGCAATTTAAGCTGCATATTTTGAAACTCGCAAGTACTCGCAAGGGAATCAAAACCTAAAGGGTACTTCCAGTCGACCTAGAATCTTGAAATTTGGCATGAAGCAACGTTTTATAGCACACATAAAGGAAAAATTCCGAAAACCTTAAATTTTTAGTTACATTACAAAATATATATTTATTTTTTAATAAATATAAACTTATTACTTTTTTCCTCATGAACGCGTAGAGCTATCAAGTTGAAATTCATATCAAATACTTAGATCTAATTGCTTTTAACCCGTGAAAAAAAAAAACTAAAAAGCAAAAATAAAATAAATAATTAAAACTTGCGAACTTAAAGGATAAAGAGATCTTTGTCTTAAATTTATGCTCCTCCATCTTTAACCATTGTAATGTTATGAATTTCATTTTGGAATAAAAATACCATAGTTATGACTCGATTGTCGTAATGAACGAACTTTGTAAACCTTGCAGGTTTGTACGGAACCCTCGGTGAGCGAGTCCGACTCGCACTTGGCCGGTTTTTTTGACCATAGCATGTGCTGTTGAGTCATAAAACTCCGATACAATACAATGAACTAAATTAACATAATATAAACATACACCTACATATTTCAATAAATAAGATAGAATGCAACCTAACTGACACTTAATAGTTATTTAATGCATTGGTGCCTGTTGTTATCAAATCAACAACAAGTAACTTTCGGGAAAACTCAAGCGTTTTATTAATACATTCGTTCAGAGAAATAGAGCATGTGATTATAAAAATAAAAATTAACATCTTCTCGTCTAATTCGAGGCTAACGTAGCCGCATTATCTTTAATTCATAAATATCTTCATCTGAGCGCCTCGGTGTGTGTAACGAGCATTAGATATATTTTGTGCACGTCTATTTTCAGGCGGCTACACGGCCAAGGTTGATCTAAATTTCAGAGTACAGAAACGTTGTGTACACACTGTTGACGATTTCTATGCTAACAGATTGTAAGAACCTTACCCACCTCCGAATAATAAGATGAAAGGAGCTCTTAGGATATCAAACCAGCCCGAGTTCCCTAAATTAGAATTCTTGGGAAGGTCAAATTTCAATGACCTTAATTCAAAGTTTGCCCTCTAATGTTGGTTGTATTCTAACATTTTTACATAACATTTTTACATTCATAGCGTTGAAATATCGTACTATTTTCTCGAAAATAAGAATTCCTGATAAATATAAAGATATTTTTCAGGAATTCTTATTTTCATCATGCGATAAAAGATACTATTTGCCAAACCTTAAACTAAAATGGGGCAAAAGGTTTGACTACAAAGAAGGCAACTCTCTTTTGAATAAATAAACCTTTGAATTAAAATAACACAGCAGAATTTTGTAAGGAAAATTAACTGTGGGAGTTGGGTGAGCAAAACTAGAAAGGAATTCATTAAAGACTTTAAACGAGCTTACTAAGAATACTGCCCAGATAAATTAGAAGAAAATATGTTGTAAAAGGATTCGTTGAATTGCTGAGCATGACTTTCCGCTTTAAATACTTATATCGCGTTATTTTTACAATGTTTTGTGCTCTCAACAACTATGCCTACTTGTTATAAACAGAAGTGTGCGTGCCGATGAACCTAGTTGAAAGCCATCTGTTGGACAAATGTTGTTTTGCCATGTGCAGGCCTTATATGTTTACGTATTATAATTGAGAGCCAGGTCAGCAACAAGTGACATTCACGCTTGACCTGCTTCGCCGTATCTTGACATCATTTAAAATATTTTCATTGTAAAACAACCGAAACCCCAGGTTCTAAACTAGAAGCAAATTTGAAGCTCACTCGAGCCCTTGAGAAACGACTCTGATTAAAGTGAAGAACGGCGACTCTAGCAAGACGTAAGTCCTCCTGAGGCCACCTCTTAACTCGCTCTACATTCGCAGGCACCTACGCTACACCAACTAACTAAACGACAGACTCGTGTGCATTTTTAATGAGCGCCTTCCCCTGAAAACGTGACAGAATCCAAAGACTAAATTATTAAATGGAACCCGAACAGGAAAACCGGGACGTAAGGCAAGATAAGACATGCATGACATTTACGAATTTGGGAATTTACAATAGCAGTTACGAGGAGTGATGTCAGAGTGTTTGCCTTCCAGTAATATTTTCAGTTCTAAATTTATATTTCGGTCGGGAGGTGTGCCAGCCGGGTCAGATCAGCCCCGCAAATGCAGAATGTATTTAAATATCAGACAATACTCTGAACTTTTCATCAAATATTTGAACGAACAGAATTCAAAAGAATGGGAACGTGAGGTCGGCTAAAAGAGTTTTGCTAAAACCAACATTATTTTTATGAAAAGGGTTTAAAAGGTAAGTATATTTATACGCTAAAATATTTTAAGTCGGATTAACGAAAACACACGATCAACTCCAATGCTGAAATGTCAAAGGGTAAAATATTAATAAAATTTTAGTTACGTCCAAAACATATTTTCAGAGAAGTATCCACTGGGATTCAGGGGAAAGGGAGTGGGTAGTGATTGCTATCAAACAATACATCAACGAAATGTGTGTTTTACATCAATGGGGTTCGGACAATGGCGAGCGGAATCGATTTAGGTAGCCATGAAACATTTAGAACTCCGAAAGTGATACTGGCCGTTTCATAGATATACAAAATATTCGAGCCCTAACCAAACTAATTGGAACTTCTTAGTCAACTTTAGGCAAGATAAAAATCCAGTAATAAAGACTGAAATTTTACAGCATGTGATCCTTAGTTATTAAAATAAGCTGCTTTATCTAGCATAGTACTCTAGAACAGCATTAATACTAGAAAAGGATCCCAGGAGTCACCGTCGCCACATACACTGTGGACTTCATCACTGATTGAATACTAGAAAGTGTCTACTCATTTACTATGCTATGTCATCCGGTTTGTGTAAATTTAATGACCAAAATGTAAATAGAGACTAAAAGACGAATGAACTTGAGATATTATAGCGCCTTATAGACACGGTTACATGAAATTCACCACGGTTTACAAGATTTATGTATCTTGTACGTAACCTGCAACGACATTGCAGATACGACTGTTAACCATAAGGAAAAACACCGTTTGCAATAGGCATGATGACTGTATTTTTTTTTTGTTTATTATCGAAAGACCTTACATTTATGTAAACAATCCTCAAAGAATCACTTCATCTGGATCAATACCACCAGAGATATCACAATTTGAAATGCACATTTTTTGGACTTGCCCAAAAACGCTCCATACAAAAGCGACAGTGACGTCACTATCGCTGTCACTTTTGTATGGAGCGTTTTTGGGCAAGTCCAAAAATGTGCATTTCAAATTGTGATATCTCTGGTGGTATTGATCCAGATGAAGTGATTCTTTGAGGATTGTTTACATAAATGTAAGGTCTTTCGATAATAAACAAAAAAAAAATACAGTCATCATGCCTATTGTAGTAGCTGGCTGACCGTGACCCCCAAAACATGCTATGGCATATTTCTGCAAGTGTTAAGCTGCAATCCGATAGTGCCATAAAGAAATCTTAACGGGCAATATGGATAAGTAATTCAGTACTCTTTTATTCAGCTACTTAACGCTTAACTGTTATGTACTTTTAACTGTAAAAGAACACGGATAACCGAGATACGAATGAAATTACTTATTTTCGAGAAGTAATCTATCTATTTGTATAAACAAAGTCTGGTATAACTCGAGAACTGCTGGACCGATATTCTTAGTTAACTATTTGTTGGAATCGTCTCTTTTTTTTTTGGTGTGACTACTGCTTTTTAGCCTCCGATGGCTTTGACAGCTTTGCCGGACTATAGGGTGAGCGCAGAAGGCTCTCAACCCTAATATTTAAAGTACCGAGCTAAGGAACCTCGGCTTAGGGCGTTACTTGGAGAAAAATAGCAAAAAATAATTTTCTTTCGTACGTGGAGGAGATTGACATATTTGTTGGTTGACACGTTACATATTGTTTTATTGAACTGTCAGACAGACACAGTCCAATGACATTGAAAAGGACGACTTCTGTCAGCACAGCTAGTAAAGTACTTACTAGATAAAATATATGAAACAAAGAAAATTGCTAAGACAGACATATTTTCTCATGTGTTACCTATCTCAATTGAGTAAATGCAAGCGTTTGAAATGTTAAATGAAATGAGTTGAATGGCATTAAGTCGAATGTAACATCCGTTGTCAAGCCGGTCGACATAAACAGTAGATAAGTACCTTCGTATGAACCAAAATCGAATATTATGTCACTGTTTAATAATAAACTTGTCCTGTTATTTGTAGTAATAATGCTTAAGTTAACTAATTAGGTAAAAACGTCAATGCAAACGACGTGCTAACTAATCATTAGAGCATATTATGTACCTATTTTCTCTACCTAATGTTGCTTGCTGTTATAAACGCTTACCGGATGAAAGGAGCACGAATCCAAAAATCCGTAAAGATTGGCACGGTTGCAAACACTTCGCGGGCACAAAACCGTTCTTTCACGCACTAGTAGCAGAGCAATATGGAAGGAAACACGCGTGTAAACATGCGCGTGAGTGTCCGAATACTGGCTGGATACAGTCGCGGACGGATACCGCAGTGATTCACCCAACTTGTCAGCCGTTCAGAGTCGCTAACGCGAAGAGGCAAACGCCCAATCTATTCGCTCTGCACACACGCTTCGGTGAGCCATCATCATGACTCATTCTATGCGGTGACGTAGTGCTCGTAATGATGGCACGTTACGTACTAATGATACGAGTACCAACCGCTATGCATAGGGCAGCAAACTGTAGACACGATGCCATGGCAGTGCATTGATGTATGTGTGCAGTTAGGCAGTCCAGTATGCTTGAATTTCTCAGAATTCAAATTAATGATTTAAGAATTTCTCAAACAGGTAAAATGCCCTTCACTTACGTAACACTATTTTGATAAATAGTTCAAAATATCGTTTACCTTCCGTAAACGACTCTTCAGAAAAGTTCTGAGAAGATTAGTATCCCAGTAGAAAATTCAAGTAAAAAAAGACTTTCAGCCAGTGCAACAGCTTAGAAAATAATGAACAGAATTAGTTTCACTCTACGATTGACAGTTTGATATAAAATTACGAATAAAAAAGATAAGTTGAGTTGTTTATAATCTAAATAACCTGCACCTATCTGGTGTCGGCTGATGAATGCATGCACAACAAAGATAAAAATAATAAATGGTAATAAAGCTTTCTATTTAAATATTTTATTGCTTCAGTAAACGAAAATAGCAGCCTCGAAAGGAACGCAAAATCCCTAAATCTTCAAACGTAATTTCGTTGGCAGTACAATGTTAGCTAATAGGGAGAAATGTCTTACATGTTGCGAAATTTATATTATTATTTTCATAAATATCAAGGCTTGTTTTTCGCCGCCCAGTAATTTTACTAATGAACTTTACCGAAGCGAATTCCCCTGAGGCTGTGGCAGTATTAGCATGCTGATGTCTGACTGAAACATTTAAAAGCACAAACTTCATAGAAACAAGGCCAAAAATGAGTTAAATAATATTAGTTACGCAATTTTAGGTCATAACAATCCTAGTTTGGACCCCTGCCGCAAATTCCAGGACATTAACCAACCAACCAACCAACCTATTATTCAAAAAAACTACTTCACGGTTTTCGTTATTTTTATGAGGTTATTTATTTATTTATTATTTATTGCACAATGAAGAAAAGTACAATTATCGGACTTAATGCCTAAAGGTGCCGTGTAGTGCCGGCACGTTAATGTGCCGTGTAGTGCCGGCACGTTAATAGAATAGCACTACCCCCTCTCTTCCCGTGGGTGTCGTAAGAGCCGACTGAGGGAAAACAGCCACCAGGAGATGGGCAGCAGCGTCTCCACACAACAGCAGGCCCTACTGCGATCGCCAACCCGCCTGCCAAGCGTGGCGATTACGGCAAACCCCCCCAAAATGATGGCACGACATAGGAAACGGCCCCCAGTCCCCGGCGGCCCCGCTATTCCTGGCTACGGCAGCGGTTATGGTAACGGCGGGGCAGGGGGTGCGAAGAATCCCCGGGTAGGATCCGGCTGCCAACATCGACGACTCGACCTGGCAACTTATAACGCGCGCACACTGAGGCTCGACGCGAAGCTGATTGAGTTGGAAGAGGCAATTGGTAAGTTACATTGGGATATTATTGGGTTATCAGAAGTCCGAAGAGAGGGCGAGGACTCGATAACCCTGCAATCCGGTAACTTACTATACCACCGGGAGGGCGACCAACAGTCCCTAGGTGGTGTCGGGTTCATCGTCCACAAGTCCCTTGTCAACAACGTGATAACTATCGGAAGTGTTTCGAGCAGGGTAGCGTACCTGATACTCAGAATATCGAAACGATATTTGCTGAATGTCATTCAGGTCTACGCTCCGACCTCGAAACACGACGATGTCGAAGTGGAGGCTATGTATGAGGAGATCTCTAAAGCCATGCATAGCCATAAAACCCACTACACAGTTGTGATGGGGGATTTCAATGCGAAGTTGGGGCAACGTTGCGGTGATGAGCTGAGAGTGGGGCAATTTGGATTTGGGCAACGGAACAACAGGGGCCAGATGCTGGCAGACTTTATGGAGAAGGAGAACCTCTTCATGATGAACTCCTTCTTCAAGAAGCCCGTAAGCCGCAAATGGACCTGGTTCAGTCCGGACGGTAAGGTGAGAAACGAGATCGATTTTATCATGTCGACGAAGAAGCACATTTTCAATGATGTCACTGTGATCAACGCTGTTAAGACAGGAAGCGATCACCGCATGGTCAGAGGCACATTGAATATCGACATAAAGCTTGAGAGAGCGCGACTGATAAAATCCACGCTCCGACCAATACCGGCTCAGATTCAAAACCCCGAGTGCTTTCAGCTCGAGCTTCAAAACCGCTTCGAAGCCCTTGAGAACAGCATCGATGTGGACGATCAATACAACATGGTGGTGGATACTGTCCGTACGGTAGGGTCCAAGCACTTTAAAACCCGCCGTCCAAAATTAAAGAAACTCTCCAGCCATACTCTCCTACTCATGGATCAGAGAAACGAAATGAGGCTACAGGACTCAGTGGATGCCCATCGTTATCGGCAACTCAATAGACAGATATCTAAGTCTTTGACGAGCGACCTTCGCCAATTTAATACCCAGCGTATTAAAGAGGCCATTGAGCGGAACAAAGGCTCCAAAGTGTTCGCCAGAGATCTGTCTATTGGGCAAAGCCAACTCACGAGGCTGAAAACTGAGGCAGGTAGCATCATTACGTCCACACCTGAAATCCTGAGGGAGATTGAGAGTTTCTATGGACAGCTGTATTCCACGCAAACACCTGTTGAAAGCAAGGCTAAAGACCCTAGAGCCAAGCTTACCCGACACTATACCGAAGATATCCCGGACGTCAGCCTGTACGAGATTAGGATGGCTCTCAAGCAGCTTAAAAACAACAAGGCGGCGGGTGATGACGGAATCACAACAGAGCTTCTGAGAGCGGGCGGTCGGCCGATACTCAAGGTCCTCCAGACGCTCTTCAGTTCTGTCATCCTTGAGGGCAGAACGCCAAAGGCATGGGGCAGAAGCGATGTGATGCTGTTTTTCAAGAAGGGTGACAAAACTCTCTTGAAGAACTACAGACCCATATCGCTTCTGAGCCATATCTATAAGTTGTTTTCGAGAGTCATTGCGAATCGTCTCGCTCGCAGGTTTGACGACTTCCAACCTCCCGAACAAGCCGGGTTCCGAAAAGGCTATAGTACCATAGACCACATTCATACGCTGCGGCAAGTTATACAGAAGACCGAAGAGTATAACTTGCCACTTTGCTTGGCGTTTGTGGACTATGAGAAGGCCTTTGATTCGATTGAGACCTGGGCAGTGTTGCAGTCTCTCCAAAGGTGCCAAATAGACTACAGGTACATCGAGGTTCTTAGGTACTTATACCAAAACGCCACTATGTCGGTCCGATTACAGAACCAGAGCTCTAATCCGATCCAACTACAGCGAGGCGTGAGACAAGGAGACGTCATATCTCCGAAATTGTTCACAGCTGCGTTGGAGGATATTTTCAAGCTTCTGGACTGGAAAGGACGCGGCATCAACATCAATGGCGAGTACCTAACACACCTACGATTCGCCGATGATGTAGTTCTTATGGCTGAGACCTTGGAAGACCTGGGGGGCTAAAATAGCGACATTTGACGTTTCATATCTGAAACATAATATGAAACACTTTTTGAAATCCTAAAATGGCAACTTATTAGGTGAATCATATTATGAACATAATATGATTCATATTTGTTTTTCATACAATTTGACAGTTTTGTATGGGAATTCGTAAAATGGTGCACTTTTAAACGTCAAATTGGAGGAATGTTAGATGTTTAGGGTCAGTTCGCCGGTTCGCGTCCACCACCCCGTTCGCGTCCATTTTACGGAAAATCTTCGAAATTAAGTAAACTAATACAACAATTAAAAATACGTCACTAATGCTAATACTTCAAAGTTAAGTTCAAAGACACACGCACATAAGAACAAATAGTGTGCAGCGGCGCATTCGGATGTTTTTTATTGATTTATGTGAATTTTAAGATACATTTTTAACGAATAAAATGAGGTAGACACGAATTAAATACATCTTATTTAGAACTTAGCGTTTGCGTCCGCTATGGCCGCAAACTATACCTACAGGAGATAATCATAAACCAAATTGCGTCCACTACTTTCTTGAATGCAATAAAATTAACTTGCTTGTAAAAATAATTTCAAATGTATTGTTCATAATTATGATACATTTTTAACTAAGACTACGGCTAATAATTATATTTTTAAATGAAAAAAGTAATTTCTTTCATTATTTTTATTAGTCAAGACATTAATTAGGTCTTTGGTGACAAAAAATAACGATGAAGAGAGAACATAAACTGAAGACCATTTAAAGAAAGCGTAAAATGAAATGCGAAATGAAGAGACCTGATTACTGTTTATTCATTCATAGACAGACCACTGGAGAACAGACACAGGTGGACTTATATGCTACACAGACGGATTCAGGAAATAATCAATCAAACTCTTGGTTGCTGGCGTGCACAGACGCACTATGTGATGATGGCTCGGCGATAAAGAGATCAGTACGCTTGGGCAGGCTGGCCAGCGTTCTTGAAACCAAAATTTATGCATTCTGGTTTGCGCTTACATAGCAGGCAAGCGTCACAACGTTGTCACAAAAGTAACGGTCTACAGCGACAGCAAGGTAAGAGTAGCACTGCAAGCATTCAACAACCAGCGACAACATCAGCGATTGTCAAGGAATGCAAATCAGCGCTAGGGAGACTAGCTGGCAAAGCGGAAGTTGGATATGCAAGGGTCCCCTGCTAAGAGTTAATGCTGGCAGTAAAGCAGCTGATAAATTATTCCCGCGAAATGGTCAACAGTGGACGCTAATTGTCATTTTTGGAAAAACACCTAATTCTGTAATTTATCTATTAAAAAAATGCAATGTTTCGAAAAAAACTTTAAGTTGATCCTAAAATAAACTAGAATATAATGGATATATAATATATATTTTTTTATATAAATCAGTGTTGGAGCATTTTTTGATTCACTGTCAAATTTAGCAACTGCACTAAATGGACGCGAACAGACAAAATTACCCTACTAGGTGACAGCGCTGAGCTGCCAAATTGACATCGCAGTAAACATTATTTAATCGTTTTTAGGATAATTTTAATTATTCCTA
Organism: Udea ferrugalis; assembly: GCA_950022985.1. Taxonomy (NCBI): domain Eukaryota; kingdom Metazoa; phylum Arthropoda; class Insecta; order Lepidoptera; family Crambidae; genus Udea; species Udea ferrugalis. Next base: position 7,843,021 of record OX465516.1, read on the forward strand.
GTAAAATGTGTTACTGTGAATTATTATAATGACACCAAGAATACATAATAGTGACAATAAATTGAACCAATTTCCAACACCGTGGTGGAAACGACACTGAAGGTTTAAATCACATTTTGAATGAAATTCCTGATAACTTAGTTGATCACATTTACGTTAACTAGCTGTCTTCTGGTGAATATTCCAATATTATCGAGTAAATAAAAAACGTTTTTGTTATTATAATGTGTATTATTTAAAAAATGTGCGGCATTAAAACCTAAAAATCTGCTCCCAAATAAAGTCGTCTTGTACGCCATTGCCGAGGCAGAAGTTTGGCAAATCACTCGGGCTTTGTTGTTACAGAGTCATGTCTCCTTGCAAATATCTTCAATCTCAAGAACATGCCTAGCTAGCACCAATTTCTTGTCTTCATTCATCGTTTCCGGTCGGAAAATGATTTTTATCACAAGTTTTCACGAACATTATTTACAATCTCGATTGACAGCTGTGACATTATTGTTCTTAGGCCACCTGTCACGGTCCTCATTGCCAGACATAAAAATTGTAAATTAAAAACATTTTACAATTATTAGTGATAAGAAATCACACAAATTCAATAATAAGCTACTTTTTAAGCTTTAAATTATTAGTTGTAATAATGAAAATATTTGTTTAATGAAAACCGTTAAGTTTACAATTATTAGGCGCGACACTATTTTTTTTGGTGTAGCAATGTCGTCATCAAACTATGTCTAAGAGTCCAAGCCATGAAATAAATTTAAAAAAGAAAAATATGTCTAAGATATGAAACGTCAAATAGGTGTTTCACTTTTCATGTCGCCGTTTTACCGTTTTTAGCAATTCACCAGATGAAACGTCACTTAGATGATTCATATATGAAACACCTAAAATGTTGCCGTTTTAGACCCCCTGAACATAATGCTCGAAGATCTCGGTAATGCTTCTCAAAGAGTGGGTCTTAGGATGAACATGGACAAGACGAAAATCATGTTCAATGCCCATGTTGCACCCGCTCCAGTTAACGTTGGGAACATTACACTCGAAGTTGTTGACCACTATGTTTACCTGGGACAGGCAGTCCAGTTAGGTAAGTCCAACTTCGAGAAAGAGATCTCTCGTCGAATCCAGCTCGGATGGGCAGCGTTCGGGAAGCTCCGGCATATATTCGCGTCCGAAATTCCTCAGTGTCTCAAGACGAAAGTCTTTGACCAGTGTGTGTTGCCAGTAATGACATATGGGAGTGAGACGTGGTCGTTCACTATGGGTCTCATAAGAAGGCTCAAAGTCACCCAGCGAGCAATGGAGAGAGCGATGCTTGGTGTTTCCCTGCTTGATCGAATCAGAAATGATGAGATCCGCAGGAGAACTAAGGCAACCGACATCGCTCGAAGGATTGCATCGCTGAAGTGGCAGTGGGCGGGACACATAGCGCGGAGAACCGATGGCCGTTGGGGCGGAAAGGTTCTCGAATGGCGACCACGTACCGGACGACGTTCCGTGGGCAGGCCCTCCACAAGGTGGACCGACGATCTTGTCAAGGTCGCGGGAAGCCGCTGGATGCGGACAGCGCAGGACCGATCGTTGTGGAGATCTTTGGGGGAGGCCTATGCCCAGCAGTGGGCGTCGTTCGGCTGAAATGATGAATGCCTAAAGGCATTCTCTACCAATTCAACCATCGAGTTATAGGTACTCAAGGTATAATACTTCAAAGCTTAAAATAATATGTCCTGGTTGGCCATTGCTAAAGCCCTCTTTGGCTTTTATCATGTCCCTTATAAAAGCCAAGCTTATTAATACAGAAGTATTTGTAGACGAGAGCTAGTTACAGTTTTTTTTTGTGTTCATCATTATAGTTTGATTGAATAATGTTATAATAGGAATTGATTTGCATCGACGTTACATGAGTTCATTCGAGAAGTTTATAAGAGTCTTCTCTTATAAATTAGCAATGTTTATACCAAGTTAATAAAATAACAGTGCTAAACTGATTAAGTTACCTGCAATAAAAACTCCATTTTTTATATTAGTTTTCTGAGAAAAGGCAAATAAGTTTTAACGTATTTGGCTTGCCACTAAAATATTGAGGCCTTCTCGCTGCGCTTTATTTTGATTCCCACTTTGCTTGTTTTTTTCATATCTAAGGGGGTTGGTTTCGTCACCTCTTATAAACGCGGATGAAAGCGAGTAATTGAAATGAATCTGAGGGGAAAAGCTCAAAGCTCATTTTTAAGTTCACAACACCGAGCCGTAATGATATCGAAGGTGATAGATGATAGAACGGTTTGCTTAGCTACTTACAGACAAAATATTAGGGTTAAGAGTATTTGAATTTGTCACTATACTTTACGAGGTAATGTCTAACATTACCTCGCAAAATATAAAGATAGCATAGAATGTTAAAATAAGATATTTATTTGCTGACTCTCTTGGCGGAGAAAACAACAGACAAAACATAAGAACTGGGGGATTCTTTTTAACCCGGCGTCATGGGGGTTGGGTCTAAGATACCCGGCCGTTTTTAGAATTTCTATAATTTGTATACTATTCACCCGACATTGCTGTTTCTTCCTATAGCTGGAGTTAATGAATCACTTCACACGTTTGTGCCCTGAAATAAGTCAGAAAACGCCTGAGTTTGAAGCTATAAGTGCCGTAACCTGAAAATGGGTAATTTAGACCCATGCCTGTACTCGGTGTAACAATTTCACTCCATTTTTTCCATACAAAATGAGTTTTTTTTATATTTTTATTTTATTTGTATTACTTCTTCTTCATTGTAGTTTAAACCTTTTTTATTTAGTTTGTTAGTGCAAAAGACATATTTGAGCGGTTTTTATAGACTATAATTATTATTTTTTCAAAGTCTCGTTTCCGTGATAAAAATTATATATTTCAATTTTTTTTTAGTGTTGGATAACCCTTATAACTCTAAAGTTAATGCTGGTAATAATAAAAACCTTTTCTTTCAACTGGAGACTAAAATATTTACATATCTTACCAGGGTCAAATAGACCCAACCCCCACGTCCGTGTTAGTTTTTAACCCCCATGACGCCGGGTTAAAACTAGCTTGGCCATTAGCCAAGAATCTCATTGATTTTTCGTCCTTCGTATATTATACAATCAGGTATAGTATAAGCAGGACATTATGTACTTTGTAGGAAGTCTACAAACCTTGATCGGCGACGACTGGGCCCAGTGGATCAAAGCGTACACGATGTTCGACAGCTGCGCGGGCGGCACAAACAAGATCCGAGAAAAACCTATGTCTGCGTAAGGCTAATTCATCTCGACCCACAGGCGTAGCTGGCGGTTCTTGGGGACCTTCCGCAGTACCACTAGAGGTTGCAGCTCCTTCGAATACTTCATCATCATCCGACAACGAGCTAGGTTTAGCGGGTGGAGGCAGCTCAGGAATGCCGTTACTACTACTGGTTGTTGACTTCAGGATTCCTGATGATTTTCGTCTGACACCAGGGCGCACGTCAACATTCGTTCTGGCTAATTCTTGCTCGAGACGTGCCAATTCTTCTAAGGTAGCAGAATCACGACGGCAATCCACGGAAAACCTTTTAAAATCTAATCGGCTCCTTTTATAGTCCACTGAAAACCTCTTTTTTGATAAATCTCTTTTAAACTGAACGCGATCCAAAATATCTTTATCAAGCGCATCGTCTGCTGAGTCATCGAAAGCCACTTTATTTTGCTCTGAAGGCTCTTTTTTAGGTTGAGGTTCACAAAGCTCATCATCACTAACTTCAGTTTTCATATCTTGTTTATGTGTACTAATAGCACACTTTTCTTCTGTATTTTTAGTGTCCGTTGTTGCAGTGTCGTCAAATGTTTTCTGACTCTCCACATCAGACATAGCTTCCATATTTTCTGAATTTGATTTACTCTTATTAACTTTTTTATTAGGCCGCGCACAACAACTTTTGAACATAATTAAAATCTTAATAGTGAATAATATTTAACGTCTTATTTTTAACATGGAACAGTGAACTAGTATAAGTTTATAACAATTAGTTAGAAAAACGTGTTAAAAATAGAATTTGAGAGTGAATAACGTGTTTTTAATTCACGAAGTGCATAATAATGTTAGATTGAATTCGTATTTATGTGAGTGTCGTGAAGGCAAGGTTACGTCGGCGGCCGGCCGAGCGCGCGGCGGCGGGCGACTGGCGGCACTGACGCAGGGCGGCAAGCTCAGGGAGGATGCGCCGCCCGCCCCTAACGCGCCGGGCGCATCCTGCCCCCACGCGGCACCCAACTCACGGGATTTGGGAGCCCACATCCCTCTCTTCGGACGGTAATCACGCCAGCTAAAAATTCATCCCGTGATACTTTTTCAGAAAATTACATTTCGATGGGTTTTCTTACGATATAGGTATCTTATACAAATCAGGATAGGGTTTCTTCAAAAGTTAACTTAGGTTTGTGTTGTTATTTTAGAATTGATAACGATCACAGAGAGGACTCTGTATTTACCTTTAGACTAACAACTTCTTGCCTACTTGGAAAATGTATAAGTTTATTCTATTTGTTTAGTTCAATGTTCTTACAACTGAAAGTATCATTCGAGATCATCCGTAGCCGTACCCAAATCATTTATTAATCAAAAATACCCCTTGTTATTAAATTGTACCCAAATATTTTTGGGTTTTAGACTTATCAAACAGGACGGTATCGATTTTTGATCGAGTCGAATAGAATCAGACAGAACAACGTCTGTCGGGACAGCTAGTGGAAGATAGATTATTTTTTGGATACCAAAAAAGCAACTTACAAAACAAACGTCTAAACATCAGTTATTTGTAGAGTTATCATCGCGCCGACATAAACAAGTATATGTGTCCACAGTTGAGTGGAAATGTTGACGGATGCCTTAGTTGATGTAATAAAAGATGTGGCAAGTAATAGGCGCTACATTTGTAGATAGGTGTGGCAGTAATGGGGCTGAGCCCAATGAGCAATTCCAAGACAATAGCCGCGGCGGGGCTGCAACTAACGACTCGCCGTGGATTGTGGTGCAAGCAGGGTGCGCGTGCGTATTACATCTGACTAATTGTTTTATGGGCCTCATAGGAAACCACCAACCACTCAACGAACTTTGGGTAGAGCTTTACGGGATTCGATAATGAGGGAATCCGAGCGAATGTAACCACTGACGCAGCCCAACTGATAAATTGGCAGTGGGCAAGCAAGGCGCACAAGCGCTTAGGAGCCGTTAGTGCAGAAAATCTCTAAAGAAGACGGTCCGATGGAACACTCAAGGATGGACGTTTTGCAATACGACTGGCCGCTTTGGAAATCTGAAACCTTTATATTGCTGTGCAGTCTTACTACTGATGAACTTTGTTATGTTTACACTTTTTGTTATGTTTACACACATTGTGGAAAGGCCGCCAAACATACTTTTCTTTGATTTCTCGATTATTGTACCCGTATGTCCGATTCACAAGACAAATTCTAGAGTTCCCTTTGGCCCAATATTCATATCGTCCACGACGGACATTTCGCGTTGTGTCACAGAATACTAAAAGGGCTAGTAAGGCGAAAGTCTGAAGGTAAACGCGCGGTTCAAAAAACGCTATAACACACGCAAGGATGCCTATACACTCGCGTTTGAGAAAACATGGCGCACGCATCCGCATGCTGTTAAACCCAATGCTCTTCAAGAAACGAGCGAGCGCGAGTTTTAGCGGACGCCCTCCATCATTGTTATGGGTAGTTCACCATTTAAGGCCAACTATTTTATACGATGTCCAATATCATAAAAGCGAGATCTTCTCATAATCTTTTGGTTGCGCATTCTTTAGAGTCAAGCGCAACATAGCTTTCTTCATGGCTCTTTGAAAACAAATTTTACTTAGTTACCATGTTTCGCACCCATATGCTACAATTTGTATTGTGCACTGATTGAATGATCAACAACTTATTGTACTGGCATATTTAACTTGAAAATATAGGTCATCAAGACAAAGCATTCATTATCCCATAAAGCTCATCGATTCTCCCGACGCTCACTATGGTGCTCAAACCTGATCTCTGACAAAAGCACAAAAGTCCAAACTTCTGGTTTGCCAAAGGGCTATGGGGCGTAGTATTTTAGGAGTAAGATCTCCGCTCCAGAACCAAAGAAGCTGATGTAGGAAAAGCCGCTGCCAAGCTAAAATGGGATTGGTCTGAACACATCTGCAGGATGCCGGACGATTTGTGGGCAAAAGCAGCTACAGAGTAAGCCGGCCCAAGCAGTTCCGACGACCTGGCAGACCAAGGCGCAGATGGAGTGACGAGCTGGACGCATTTGCAGGAGACTGGCCGAAAAAGGCTCGCGTGGAGGAGGGGAAGAGAGGCCTTTTCCCAGCAGTGGGATCCTCATGGCTGATTTAGATTTAGATTAATTATCCCGCGATGGTCTTTCAGGATGTATGGGCCTTTATTGCCCATAACTTGCATTTTAGGGAGATTCATATTCAGACTCGCCCCGTGCCACACAGCAGCAAATTGCGAATGCAATATGTTGAAGGTCATCCTGTGTCTCGTCGAAAGCTACAATATCGTTAGCAAAAGGCAGGTGTGACAAACATTTCTAGCATATCCTGCCACCTCCTAGCATGCCACTTCAACTTAAATATACTGACGTATCCCTCCCTCAATCTGGATTGGATTGGTTTCTACTCAAGAACAAAACTACCTTCAATTTTATAGCCACTTTAACACATCGTAAAGTCCACCACAGGATAGCTCAAGCATTACTATACACTTCCTACAATCCGCATATTATAGGTTTGCTCACCTGAAACCGGCCGTGTTACCTATTTATTTATTTTCCATGTACCTATGTACAAATTGTGTTCACACATCTTGCAAAGATGCAAAAACACTCGTTGACAAGTTTGCACTGATTTCTGTTATTTAATAATAATATAAGGTATGTATTGTACATCTCAAAAAACCTAAAAAAAGAACCAACGTAACACTATATTGCTATAGAATAGCAACATCATATAGATTATATCGTGCTATGAAGATAGATCTTCTATATTCGGCGTTTCGCTCGAGGTCTCATAAGAAATGTTGAAATCCGTGAAGAAGTCGCCGAAGACCAACTGCCCAGCGGATCAGCAGGTAAAGGGGCAAGTTGGGGCACATAGCGCGAATAACTGAAAGCCCCACGGCTTTTAGTGTTGTGCTCAAAGTGTTGGATTGAAGACCATTTGAAGGCAAACGCAGCGTGGGACGCAAGTGATGGATGCCCAGGTGAAGGTTGTGACCACAGGACTTCGATGATTATGTGAAAATATATGGGGGAGGCCTATGCTCAGCCGTGCACTACAAAATGTGAAAGTTGTTGGAAGTTGTTGGAAGTACGAAAAGTAACTAATTAATTCTTTACGCACTGTCCTACAACGGATTATACGTGACTTTCTATTTCAGAAATTATTTTTATAGAAAGCAAATAGAAAGAGATTTGATACATCTAGAGGACAAAGCGTGTGGCTTCAGACATTTCTACATGATGGTAATATATTTAATAGAAGTTGAAAAGTGTAATACGTGTTGAAAATAAAAGTTTTTACGCGTGATTTCTCCTATTTACTTAATCATAAGATCGCCGTGAAGATTCGCTCATTTCTTATCATTCGTATTTGTTGAATTCTAAACTGTACACTTCATTCAATACACGATGACGCCCATTAACGATATTTCATATTTTTTATGGAAAACGGCATAGTTACAAAATAACTTTTTCTGGTTTATCATTTGATTGAAGCCGCGTTTTACAGAAAACCGATTCATCACCTCCACATCAACATGAATACAATTTACTTGCCTGTAAATTGCTTTGGTTTGTGTGCAATAAACCATTTCTTATCTTTATGCTTTAACTCTTGCCCAAACCAATTTTAGTCCTGGTGATGTGGTCTTTAAACACAGAAAGCTCAAGACTATAGGAGTAGCCTACGGTACGCAAGCAATATGACCTACGCATTAGCGTCTACAATGAAATATCGTAGGCTTTAAGAGATTGAAGCCAACGTAAGCCTCTACTTCACCATGATAATATGCACCTGACCCACCGCCGACAATCACCGCGAAAAACGAGTTAGCGAGCAACGGGAAGATGATGAAGATGTAATTCGGATAGTTTTGTCAACAAGGCCACCAAGAGAGCAGACGCTCTAAGTAATCCACGTAATGGGCTATGGGTATTACACGAAACGGGTAAGCAATAAGATTTCGCATGCCTTCGTGGCCTCAGCAGTTTGCCTGCTCATGCTGCTCCTCAAATGAAGCACCAGGGGTCACCTACATCCCATTGCACGGTTTTCCCGTCTATGGGTATCCCAGTATGACTGATATGACTCCATAGCGTGAGGATGCCTGGCACATAGGCTGGGCCGACCGCAAGGACGATGTGGTAATCTTACTGCGCCCAGGTCGTCCCCTACAGCGAAGAGGATTATACCGATGTCATAAAGATATATGATCTAAAGATAGATGATATTTTAAGATAGTTATTTTTTTTTAATTCTCTTTTCTGGCAATCTGTCCTGAGACATTTAGCGCTGTGTTGTGATGGTAGATGATATCGTCTTGCATGGTATAGCTCCATTGATCTATCCATTATGATAGTTAATAGTTTTTTTTTATGCATGTTGTGGTTACCTTTAATTGTGAGAACAGTTAGCCGTAAGCAACCATATTTTATCATTTTGTTTGAAATGCTGTTTCTTATGTTGGTGATCCTTTCATAAATAAATAAATAAAGACAGCCAGTTTGGAGAGCACAATAATAAACACTGACAAAAAATATATATGTCGGAGGAAGCGGAAGCTATAAGTCGGGTTCATTGTTGATTGAGAAGATCATTATTTGTTTAAGATTTGATTATTGTTAAAAGCCTTAATTTAATTCCATTTGATTTGTTACGTTCTTCTATAATTTTGAAACAATAATAATTTAATAAAAGTAATGAATATTGTAATTCCCGTGAGGACCAATCAGAGCAGAGCATGTGCCTCGAGTGGGGTCGAGGCGCCATCTTGTTTTCAGTGAGGCTGACAGAGTGTCAGCGTTTTCAGAGCATTATTGGAATTATTGGTGAAGAGACGCTAAAGGATCGAGTTGGATCTTGGATTGTTGAATAGAGAGTTTTGAAGTGAGATAGGTGCCTTGAACCCGCTGCTCGGTCTACATTATCTTTTGTCTAAGCGGGGAAGTAATGGAATATTGTTTAAATCTACAATAAATACTGTGGAATCGTGACAATTGTGTTTTGTGCTAGCATTTCACCCAGATGACGCCCACGAAGCTCGTGCCCATTAACCCTGATGTCGGCAAGGATTATGTTTCTCCGACATCAGAAGTGGGATCGGTGCCGGCACAAAACGTGAACGAAGAGATAAAAACAGCAAATGACGGATGGCGAGCATTATTTGCAGCGCAACGAATGAGAACATGAGGCCGGAGATTTAAATCGTTATGAGGCTACTACTGCTAGTGGAGGCGCTAATCAGTCCACCGAATATCGAAGATAAAAGAAAGAAAGAAAGAAAAGAAAAAGAAAGAAAGAAAGCATCACGCTGCCTATATTTCAACCAGAAGATGCAAATACCGACGCCCGGGCCTGGCTGGCAACGGCGGACATCTGTCTATCGGATCGTGGTATACAGGGAAGTTAATTTATTGCCATTCTTAGTAAGGCCATAAAAGACTACGCCGCAACGTGGTTTGCTCAAATAGTTTTTCATAATATGAGCTCTTCACGTCAACCAATTATTCTTTCTCGTTTTGACACATTAAAAACACCCCATTAATAAAGATGCTAATTGGTAAACTTCAAAAAGGCGAATTGTCTTGTTTGTACAAATCGTTTGAATGTTTCAGCCCAACGTATGACAAGCAGCGATCAACGCCGCTCTCAAAGAGCCCCAACACGGTCGTCACTACGCAGTATCTTGCTACAAGCGTGGTGTGGCATCGCCGTGCTCAAAAACATGGCCAGCAACGAGTAGCAGTGCCCAGCCGGCTGCCGCTACGCTTATCTAGTGAAGTTGTGAAGCGAATGGACAGCGTATGTAGCATGAAACCTGTCACCGGGATAGATATTAACGCGATTCGGTGAGCAGTTTCCATTTTGTTTTGTTTCCGGTGCTAATTGTTCTTTGATTAAAGATAGTGTTTCGTGTATGTTTGTTGGGACGTTGCAGGGTTCAATCGTTACGTTGACTGTTGTAGGATGTAAAGTTGACTGTTTAAGAGATATCTTGAGGATATGGTTGTTATTAAGGTTAAATTAAGTTTCGTGAAATATGGCGAGGTGGCCAATGAAATATGGCGAGGTGGCCACTGAAATATGGCGAGGTGGCCAATGAAATATGGCGAGGTGGCCACTGAAATATGGCGAGGTGGCCAATGAAATATGGCGAGGTGGCCACTGAAATATGGCGAGTTGGCCACTGAAAGTCGGCGAGGTGGCCACTTACAGTCGGCGAGTTGGCCACTGAAATATGGCGAGTTGGCCACTGAAAGTTGGCGAGGTGGCCACTTACAGTCGGCGAGTTGGCCACTGAAATATGGCGAGTTGGCCACTGAAAGTTGGCGAGGTGGCCACTTACAGTCGGCGAGTTGGCCACTGAAATATGGCGAGTTGGCCACTGAAAGTTGGCGAGGTGGCCACTTACAGTCGGCGAGTTGGCCACTGAAATATGGCGAGTTGGCCACTGAAAGTTGGCGAGGTGGCCACTTACAGTCGGCGAGTTGGCCACTGAAATATGGCGAGTTGGCCACTGAAATATGGCGAGTTGGCCACTGAAAGTTGGCGAGGTGGCCACTTACAGTCGGCGAGTTGGCCACTGAAATATGGCGAGTTGGCCACTGAAAGTCGGCGAGGTGGCCACTTACAGTCGGCGAGTTGGCCACTGAAATGCGGCGAGGTAGCCAGTGTAGGGCGAGGTGACTATTTAGTGGTAATAATCTAGTGAAATGATGAACACCGAGGTGACTGTTTCAGAAAAGCAGACTTGATTCAGTATGTAACGGCACTTTAATGTAGAGTTTTTGGCACTTAAATGTAAAGTTTGATGGAGATAAAAAGCAAAAATGAAACAATATCTTTGGTCAGGAGTGGCCGAACTAAACGCAATTTACTTTCATACTTTCTATTTTTCAGATAACGATGGTGTGCCTTCAACATCACACGAGGACGTGTGAATCGTCAGGAGGGCCGTGTCGGAGGAAGCGGAAGCTATAAGTCGGGTTCATTGTTGATTGAGAAGATCATTATTTGTTTAAGATTTGATTATTGTTAAAAGCCTTAATTTAATTCCATTTGATTTGTTACGTTCTTCTATAATTTTGAAACAATAATAATTTAATAAAAGTAATGAATATTGTAATTCCCGTGAGGACCAATCAGAGCAGAGCATGTGCCTCGAGTGGGGTCGAGGCGCCATCTTGTTTTCAGTGAGGCTGACAGAGTGTCAGCGTTTTCAGAGCATTATTGGAATTATTGGTGAAGAGACGCTAAAGGATCGAGTTGGATCTTGGATTGTTGAATAGAGAGTTTTGAAGTGAGATAGGTGCCTTGAACCTGCTGCTCGGTCTACATTATCTTTTGTCTAAGCGGGGAAGTAATGGAATATTGTTTAAATCTACAATAAATACTGTGGAATCGTGACAATTGTGTTTTGTGCTAGCATTTCACCCAGATGACGCCCACGAAGCTCGTGCCCATTAACCCTGATGTCGGCAAGGATTATGTTTCTCCGACATATAGATATGTACTAGCAAAAATAACTTCAGACCACTACAGTAACTTAGAGAATTACCTATTCAAAGAAAAAAAACAAATGGCTGCCATTATTTAACAGCTCCCAACTCTCCCCAAGCAATTACACAATCAATATAGTAAACAAAACTAACTTATTGTACAAGCCTTATACAGTTTGATCATCATAATAGGTAATAATATCCTTCTCTGCACTGCACGTTATATCATTCAAGACTTTTTCTTATGTAACTGAGTGAACTATCGAGTTCCTTGAAAGAGTCCTATAATTCAGTAAAACCAAGATTCTAATCAGTGCTATGTTAATTTAAATATTATAATTATAACTCAACATAAACCTTGCTGTAAATGTACTGGTCACAAGTCCCTCCTTTAAAAAAACTATTTTATTTTCATTGTGCCGTCTACTTCAAGGTGACCTCACTTCACCTAATGGGATGCAGCCAATAGCCATGAGCTCCAGATTTGGGATTGTCAAGTACTCACATACAGTAATACATTTACTACTGAGCTGGTGTGGTGGTGGTCAATTTCATCTTGAAGTGTAAACACATTACATAAATTCCATTAATTTTCGAGTTTCAGAAATGGTATAGTATGGTCAGTACCTTAAGATATGTATCCAGGCACATTCGATTATTATAAGTTTTACTAGGCCACAAACCATTCCTTTTTTTTAAAATTTATTTTGTATAAACCTACCTACTATCTAATCCTACCCTTACCTACGAGTCTCCTTCATATGTTGTGTAGACCAAGTGACTGACTAAACAGATGATTTTGTTGTCTGAATAATTTAGAAGAACCTTTTTATATTACAGATAATTTAGATTGTATGGATATAGTATAAACAAATTCTAGTTGGTCAACGTCTTAATAAACTTACATCATACAGCACTTTTATGTTAATTGGGAGGGTATGTATGTAAATACATACCAATATTCTGTCCTTTCAGAAAAATGTTTACAGTGATAAAAAGGTTTAGTGATACCAGTAGTACTTTAGATCTTGCAGACGACTCCACACAGGTGAAGTTTGATGATGAAATGAAGGGCAAAAGCATATTATCCCATCAATAAGAGTAATGTGAGTAGTATGTAGGTGTAACTATTTAGTGATCTGTGCCACAATGCTAAAGAAGAGGAGGTCACTATTATAAGACTAGATGGAGGATGGATGGATGTCACCTGAGAGACACAACAAGATACAAGTACCAATATAAGGCCAGTGACAGGAAGCCGAGGAAGATGCTGAAGGAGGCCATTACCTAAGATAAAACCTGTTTAAGTACCTACCTAGCTGTCGGCAACAACTTAATATGAGTAGGACAGCGTCGGAGCATAGCACATCAATAAATTTGTGGAAAAAAAACCTCTGATTACCACTCCTATCTTTATAGACTTTGACTAAAATTAGTGCAGGCATCTGCAGCTTCTGATTTTCGTCGACGTTCGTCGTTTACGTCGGTAATATAACACAGGATACCGAAATTATGAAAGAACTACTTCGTGAGACGTCGATTCACGAATCACGAACTTACAAGCTAAGAAAAGGACGGATTTTAAACAAAATATCTTACCCAATGACTCGAAGTAATTGGCGGAACTCGTGCAACTACAACTGGAACTAATAAACCGTAAATCACTTATTATTCCTTGTATAAAAATGATACAAAATCAGTCTTGTTTTAGGTTATTTGATATTTGTCACAAATGGATGCCACAGATCGCACAAACAAACACTGCAAACACAGCAGATGCAGATGCTAAAAATTACCCCGAGTCTTTCTATCTAATCTGTGGCCAGCCCCTTGGGCTTTTTGTTTTGTTTTCAGTCGCTGTGTTAAATTACTCTCCGTAGGTTTTTAGAGTTCAGTGGTAAATAAATAAATAAACAAAATCCTTTGGTTTGTCATGTATGTACACCCTTAGGGCATTAAAGATTTCCATATTGTCTAAGTTTACACCTGCAGCCAACGGCACATCAGGCTACCCTTTTCCGTTTTATTACTTGCTCTAGCCAAGTGTCATTTCTTTGCATTAATAGAGCAAGGAGGACTGACCAAAAATTGCTAGCGTGATGTGTCGTTGACCGACTATTTTGTACAGAAAGTTGTAATGTGGCATGAGTACTTTCATCCTTCTTAGACGTGTCAGCCATTATTGCCAGAAGTATGTCAATGCCTCAGATTAATACATCTTATAATGGTTACCAGTTACACTGGCGCGCAAGCCGCGAACCGCCCAGTGTAAAGCTAACTCCAATTTCATTGGCTATGAGGTCGATGGAGCACGAGCATGATGTGACGCGCCGCTTTTTAATTCGGGCCGGTATTATTTATAAAATGGTTTATCACGCCACCAATTAGATTCTTAATAATATATGCCTTCATACTAACTTATAAAACACAGTCGTAAACGGCCTAAAAATACGTCCCACAGCTTTTCACCTCAACTATGACACAGTATTATGAGGTGGAGCCAGCAATATTAAAATACGCAGGCTCAGTGCGGATTGTTGGAAGGAAATACTCACATGACTAAATTTCAGTCTGGTGGTCACCCACCCCATTTCCGAACCAGCGTGAGTCGCTTGACAGCCATCGTCGCCGATTACTGTCACCACTGAGCCACGGCCACCTCCATGCCTTCCAATAAATAACTTATTCAAGAACCGGTGCACTACGAATACTCAAACCCAGCACAATCTACATCATTTATGTAGATTGTGCTGGCCTACTGATTTTCCCATTTCATTAACAAACATATTTGCAGGTGGGGAAATCAAGTAACAAGTAACTGGGTCTGCAACTACGAGCCGCCTAAAACAGGGTGGGGGGGGGGGTTCAGTCTCGGATCACTGGCCCCCACCCCCAAGTGTCGTCTTTATGGGGCAGCGGGTAGGTGACCGAGTCCACCACACAGCCACGCCTAAATTCTCTTGGCTTCCCAGCGGTTCCACCCTACCAACCGGCACCGGCACTAAGCCCCCTCGCCGCACCAAGGCGAGAACTAACGGGATTCGCGAATAAAACGCGCGTGTAAACCCTAAACCCTAAGATTAAAATAATTAACAGCTTCCTGATTGCAACGATGTTGATATAAACGAATCTTATTTGCTTTCTCCACAACAAGGTACGTCGATCTAACGCTAAGCCAGAATAAGCGACTAGTTGAGAATAAAACAACCATGATTTACAAAATTAAAATATATTTTATTTGCACAATAAAATAAACCAGAAGCAAGATCTTTAGTGCCAGTGTGTAGTAGACTTCTAATTGTGTACAAAATTTATTGATATTCTAATAAAAGTATTTCATTACATTAAAAAGTTGAAGGCACAAAAATCATATTGCGGATGTTAGTAGTGGCACTAAGTCTAGCGCTAGCCGAAGCGTGGAGGGGATGACAATAATAAAATGAATTTTAAATGAGTTGACAATACAATTTAGAGCGCCACGGTACACTAGAGACGCGGCAGGACGGGGTGCGTGCGACTGGAGGCCAATCGGGTGCGTAGGGCCCTACGCTACGCACGCTCGCCATTCTTCCCTTCCCTTTAGTCTAGCCCCCTGTGACACCTTATTTTTCACTCCTGCGCAATAACGGCCAGCGCTAGAGTTTCTTGCCGCTACTTGTAATAAGCTAGTGCACTAATCTTATTTGGTATTTTTGTACTCTTCTAATTTAACATCCCTTACCACAAAAATCCCACTTATGTCTATTTACTCTGAACAATAATACCCAAAATACAGTTTGCCTAGTTCTATGCATGCATTAAATATTATTCATTTATCAAATCTGAAGAAAAGTTTAATTTCGTTAATGTAGGTAGGTACAAAACCAAAATAACACCATAGATGAATAATGAGTTCAAATAAAATTATGTAATTTATCTAACGATACGAAAAGTTAAAGACTTTAAAATATACCCTTAAATTGTATAAGTACAGACGCCTTTAAACTTAAAATACCCATCACAAGTAAAGCAAAAACATAAAACGCGATTTCGCTTCTAAGATGTGTAATTTAAGTCTCAAGGCGTCTGTACCAATTTTTTTAGTAATTAATATTCATCTTATACAATTTAATATCTTCATTTTTCTGCAGTCGTCGTTTCAGATTGTACTAAAAAATAATTGAATATTCTCTATGCTATTCAATATAACTGCCATAACACAGAGTATTGATGTACTTTCTATGGAGTAGCTTGTCTTTTTGACCTGTTCAATGTAACCATTAATGAAAAACGTTATCCGGGCTTTGGAAACACTACCTACATTAACACTTCTTAAATTTGCACTTCACAGTTTCGACATCCTGTACTTAAAAAAAATCAGTCTAAAGTACTATGTGGTTTACAATCCATAAATATCATGTACAAACACTTACAAAACAAAACAAAAATGTAACAAACGTTGTAGTTAACTTACAAAATTTGTTAAAAATAACAATTTACTATGATCTAATAACGTGACAGCATTTTCTCAAAACGCTGAATAAGTATCTTGATCAAATCAAGAAAATAAGGATGTACTTAGAGTAACACTTTATTGAAAAAAGAAACATTCTTTTAGTTAGTAATTTTTCTCTGCTTTTAAGAGTTTACTCGCCTCGGCATATCTATTTTCATATTTTTTGTCATTTGTTCAGTTCATTCTTGAAATGTGGATTTAAATGTACAGTCAACAGCACATCAGGTTACCCCATTTCCGTTTTTCCTCTCGCTCTTGCCAAATATCATTTCTTTGCAATAGAGCAAGGAGGACTCACCAGAAATGGGTAGCGTGATGTGCCGCCCACTGTACCTATCTATGAAATGTTTTTAATTACTTTACAAATGTAAAACTATTTGTGCTACAGCTTCTTTTTTATACAACGATAAATTAATAAGTTATAATATACAAAAAGGTTACTTTCGAAAGTGCGAATTAACCATATTTTCTAAATGCTCTGACTCATTACATATTTATTATTTTATTTTTTTATATAAGAGGGAGCAAACGAGCTTGAGGGTCACCTGATGGGAAGTGATCACCTCAAAAACAAATATATTTACCAAATTTATTTCTACACTAGCTGCCTGATGTTTAGATTCACTGTATGAAATTAAACCTGTCAACAACCTGGGGCGTGCGGCAACGTCACTGATTGATCAACACGCTTAATGTACAATCACTACCGTTGTCTCTTGACAGCTCACAGAAATGGTAGAAACTCATTTGGTGTTAGACGTATTTGTCTGACTTTGAGACCATAGCTTCTCATCTGTAATTGGAAGTCTATTGGCTATGAGGTCGATCTTACTGAATCTTTCATGAATTGGGATCACCAGGGTTTGGTGACTGTTAAAGGGCCGTGTTTGCACTTAGGACCGTTTTGCATAGTCACAAAATTTGGTTCTAATAAGCCCACGCGAAATAAGCACACGACCTCTTTGGACATCATAGTACCGGGTGCAGAAGCGCCATCTATAATGTGCTTAGCTGGCCCATTTGAGAAATTCATAAGAAATACCTACAATCACAACAATGTAGTACAACAACAAACACACATTAACTCTAAAACGGTGCTTAACAAGAGTACCTCTACCTACTGTTAAGACTAATCTAACTGCTATAAATAAGGTCTTACTTTGGTCACTCTGTAACATATTTTTCAGACAATTAGGGAATGCGAAATTATTTACTACAGTAGTTTTTAAAACATAAGTTATATTCTTACTGACATAAGTCTATTCTAAGCACAACACATCTCATACCGTATTGCATGTTCTACGATTTGTACATATAGTACAACTAATAGCCTTATCAATACAAACTATCAGGTCTGGATATTGAAATTTTTAGTACCTTTTTCGATTTTGTTTTACCAAAACACTTATCTTATTTGGTGTGGGTCACACTTTATACCTTAACGTAACACTCTTGGATAGATACTGGCGGCTAAGTAACAGGTAACATTTGTGGGCGGAACAATACCGCAAGGAAGTGTCCTCGGGTGTGCACTTTTTACAATTTATAGACATAAACAATCTCCTTAAAATTCTAATGGGACCATGTAATGATCGGCAATCTGCCTAAAATGCTAATGAGATTGTGTACTCTGGAAGTGATCTTACTCGTGTTAACCAAATATTCAATTAGCCACAAAAATACGAACCAAAATGTAGAGTTGAGGTATAACCATAATTTGTAAGATAACTTTATAAAAAAACCAAATGCAATCATTCAGACTACGGTAAGAGGCAGAATTAGCTATCTTATATCAACAATTATACGAAGCTAGAATGCGTACATTCGTTGTCCTTACTAGGGTTATTAATAATCATAGATTCGAATGTTACTGAAAAGCTAAATTTGATAAAAAAATATTGAACACTGCTGCTACCACAGTTTACTATGTATATTGAATTTAAACTGTGTACACACGAATGATTGAGCATAGCGTGATGTTAGAGGGCGACAATACCTATAGACAGAGAGTAGCAAGCAACATTTTAAATATTTGAAGTCCTTAACTCATCTTCCTATTAGAAACGTGCAAATTTATTATTTTCTAAATCAATGAATTAGATTTAACATTCTACCCATTAAAAATAATCTTGTTCAATAGCTCAGTTTTATTGGGCCCTATGTCAATAAAAAAAGCTAAAAAATCCTAAAATTACAAATAAAAAACAAAATAGCAAATATAAAACTGCATAGTTTCATACGGGTTCATCCAGTATCAACTAATACAGAGAAGACCAGTTTCTTTACGTAAATGTCTGCCTCTCTTGCTTTCCATTTGCTAAACCTGTTAAGATGTCTGTGAACGTCAGAACTAAATAATTATAATTTCCAGTAACTAGGCCACATGTTACGTAAATTCAACAAATACAAAAATAATTTCAAATATAACCAACAATTTTACCAAAATTTGAAATAACCAAACTCAAACAGCGATTATAACTAACATGACTAGTTTCTTTTCTATCGTTATAATGAAATGACAGACTTCGTGTGTTAGTGTTCAAGGGTTAAACCTAAGTAATTCTTAAATAACGGAATAAGGTCTACCATTTTACGTGTAATTCATTCTTTGTAAATAAATATTTGCTTATGATTGTTATATATTTTTTCGTTATTCATCAAAGATTTTTATACTTAAAACTGTAGCTTAAAATTATTTTAGCATGGCAAATCCACAACATAAAAAATATTAAATAGGTACTTAACAACAACAGTATATTCTTGTGCACTTTGAAATGAGTAACTTTCTATTCAACAAGGTGCCACGAGAAGGAATAATATTTTAAAACGAGTATCTACACATTTAGAATTTGCAAAGTTTTACTTGCTGTATGCACAGCACTAACGACAAAGAGTAGGGTGTAAAATGAATTTAAAAAAGCAGGCACTTTGTGAAAATATTATTAAAAACTGTTTGACTAACCTTATCTAGGTACGAGCTTAGGGTATAAGATCTACCAATTTATATCACTCATCAATACTTAACAAATTCAAAAACACATTCGAAAATGACCAACTTTATTTAGTCTCAAAATACAATGTTTACGTGAGACGACAAATCGTACGAGTAGGTCTACTTTTGACAAACAGTGTTACAATAATCAAAAACCTATTTTATGCTGACATAAATCGGTACTACTCCATCGAAACTGAGTTTAACTCATTACTTTGCTACTTATTCCTCCTCATAGGCAATACACGAATAATTAATTCATTATATGTTTACAAACCTATATATTATATACGACCACTATGGTAAATATAATACCAAAAACTATATTTGGATAATGCAATTTTGATTACCTTCGAAAGACATAGTGCCTACACACAAAATCATGTACGGAGTGTATCATCTTTGTTTTCGAACAGACGAGTCACAATCACTTGATTGCATGTTGTGGACTTGTGGTTCAGATATTAGGTGGTAAATCTAATTTCACGACAACTCTCCGATGGGTGCATTTTGAAGCCACAAATCATGAATGAAACTGTACAGGTCATCACTGACAGCCACCTGAAAATAAAAATATTTAACCTTAAATACAAATATACACATAAAACTAGTTTCCAATGAACCGTCATTAATGTTATAAGCTAGCTTTATAGTTTTATGCGCCAATTGCAAAAATGTACGTCATACAAAGGAAAATCCAAAGGAACTAATCCATTTTGTAATCCAAAGGAATTCACAAACTTTAATTAAGCCTAGATAGAACAATCAAAGGTGCATTGAAAAGAATTAGTAGATAGATATAAATTAAAAAATAATTATCACGTAAATAAATTATGTGTTGTATTTTAGTAGGGTGAACAACAGTTTTTTTTTTCATGTATGGCTTTTATAATTCAAACTTAATATTTCTTTATTTAAGTAGACCATTATACATCACTTTCGAATCATCAAGAATCTTTATTTTAACCACTTAATAATACAATATATAAACAAAACTTAGATTACATGTACATAGTGTGACTCTAACACCGGCGTCGGAAGGTAGGCAAAACAAATACACACATACAAATATAATAAACATAAATATGAAACTAAAACATTCTTTTTACATCGTTAATTTTGTTTTCTGGCATTCAACGGCACGTCAACCCATTGCCGTTTTTTATCTTACTTTAATAAATGTCATTTTGCAGCAATAAAGTAAGATGGACTGACCGGAAATGGGAAGCCTGTCATGAGGTTGTCGGTACATCATTCAAAGCCTGAAAGCCTGAATGTAAGAAAAACAGAATAACGCATATTTTCTTATTGTATTTGGTCTGTCTTGGTTTCGTCTCTCGCAATACTGTAATCTCTGACTGCACTAACAATCAGTATAACTTTACCTCCTCAACCAAAATGTTGGTAAGGCAAACGGAGGCAGGGTTGGAGTTTTGAATATATTTTTAAATTGGAGATTGTCTTGAAAACTGCTAACCAGCTATTGAGGGTCAAAGGAGAATAAGTTACCTTGTAGGGCGTGGGGTTGAGGTTCCTCTTGATGTCCTGCCGCAGAGTGCGCAGCGAGGACTGGACCCTCTCGCGGACCTCTAGCAAGGGCTTCACGTCGATGGAGATCCGACCGTCTTTCCAGCATTCCTAGGAATTAATTTAAATGATATAGCAGCCATACTAAGAGGGATCTTCTTTTCCACGACTCCAGTGCGGTAAGTAAGACAAACATTTCTGTGACGAACGCTCATAATTCTGTTAAGTATTTGGGAAACATTATGTGTTTGTACAGAGTGGCGCAAAAATCATCACCCTGTCGTAACATGATGTAATTTTGCAAATGGCGGTTGTGCTTTGACATTTTGTGAAACAGATACACAATACACGTCAATAGGATAATTCGATACAGGTATTTTCACAAACAAAATCCTGTGTTTTATTTCTGGGTCGCATGATCTACCTACCACTAACTACCACAGAAGTAGCTTTCCCGTCTACATCCAACGGTTTGCCGCATAATCCACCAGGTCACCTGTTATCGGTCCAGGGAATTTGTCGGCCTTCCTATTTACGCGCTGTTCACTCTACCCGCCGGAAAGACAAGTATTTATAGTTCGTGCTATTCACGTAGACGCACCACACTTTTCCCCCTAGAGACTAACGCTTTGGTCCAACCCCCGTACTCTGCGTTCGCCTAAGTCTTTAAATAATAGGCCTTGCCTTCGTGGATGGTACGAGCTGGCTAAGAAATTCACTGCCTACCTTGTAGAGGTGCTCGACCTTGCTGGGTATGACGTAGGCGCGCTTGGACTCCTGGAAGGGATGCCGACACAGCACCTTCTGCCCGACCGCCGGCGGCGCCTCCGACGAGCGCTGCAGCAGGTCGATCAGCGCGTGCCCGTCCGCGCCGAACAGTCGGTACGCCTGCATTATATTATTATTACTATAATTATCGAGAGAAGGTAATGTAAAAAAGGCTAAGGAACGAACTTTCATACGAAGTTAAGAGACAGCCCAAGTGGAAGCACGACATAGTCACTGATCCGGTCATCTTGAAGTGGTCGGGCATTTGGGCACATAGTTTTGGACGATCGTCAGCAAAAAATTTGAGCTAATAAACATTTTAGAAAGAAGACTATTTTGATGACAAAAGTAGCGTGGCGACATAGCGATACCACCATTTATTGCCCGTGTTACTACCAATCTTACTACTAGTAGTAACATTGGTAATTGACTTGCCCTACTTACTACTAAGTTGAAAGTTGTTAGAACAGCAATCGAAATTTGCCCGTGTTACTACCGCAAAATTAGAACTACAAAAACAAACTGAATAGGTACTTAGAAATTTACTAAGATTTAATCAAAATATCACGTATTATTGTTTTAAACGACATGTTTTTGAAATTTTTAATTAAATATTTTTTTTTCATATATTATTATGGTTCCTAAATGACTATTGTAGTTTCGTACCAAATTTTTGTATGAGAGGACTCTTAAATATTCATGTCATTTTATTTTTACCAAACCCTTTACTACAATAGTCATGTAGGAACCATAATAATATGTGAAAAAAAATATTTAATTCAAAATTCAAAAAAAAAAATTAAAAACATGTCGTTTAAAACAAAAATACGTGATATTTTGATTAAATCTTAGTAAATTTCTAAGTTCCTATTTTGTTTGTTTTTGTAGTTCTAATTTTGCGGTAGTAACACGGGCAAATTTCGATTGCTGTTCTAACAACTTTCAACTTCAGTAGTAAGTAGGGCAAGTCAATTACCAATGTTACTACTAGTAGTAAGATTGGTAGTAACACGGGCAATAAAGGGATACCACGACTTTGTACAAGTGATGGCAACGTAGGGCACTGTGGGGTTTAGTGAGTAGTGTTTACCGCATCTCAAACGAGTTCATTCTACCCCGCCCTTCCCCTGAAGGGTAGGTAGGCCATAAAAGAATTCGCAAACCATTTAAAAAGGGTGTCTTTGCCCTGTATGATAAAGATATGTTTGATTTATTTGCTTTTTTTTTCATAGCACCTAATACCGAGAATACATTGAACGCCACTCGTTTAACTTCTGATCGAACGTTATTTTGCGCCTACAGCAGGCCTAAAGATTTACATGAAATAGTAGCTGTCCAGCGGAACTGCCATGCGCACCGCGACATGGTTAGGTATGCCGCGCCAAATTGCACGCGATAACGTGACCAAGTTTTGACACTGCATATCTTAGCCCACTTGGGCGTCACGTTAATTAAGTAGGAAACTTCTGACTTCAAGCGACGAGGGCTCGATACGAAAGCCGCTCGATGGCGGGATAAGCTCGAGTCGGGCTGCTCACACATACATCAGAAGGTATCGGACGGGATTTATAGCGAGGCACAGAAGTAAACAGTCAATTAAATACCTACAATGTTGAAGATAAGCAGGATAATAATACAAAGTTATAAACAACTATTAATATAACTTCTTGTTAGCAAAGTCATTATACCTAACATATTTATAAACTGATAAGAGACTAGACTTGTTCCTGAATATGATAATAAAATGAAACAATGAGCACTTTTTACTTTGTTGACAACAAAAACGAACAAAAAATACTTTATTGAGAGTATTTTGCTAATTGTACCATCGTGTTTTAATTTTGTTCAGCCGGTTATAACAATATGGCGATAATTTTAACAATAATAGTACCAGAAACAACCCTCACTAAAACAAAATCTGTTCTAAAAAATATTACGGACTCATCATTATTTTTAAAAAGTATTGATAACAAATCGGTTGTTGATTAAAAATATAGAAGAAATTATGAGTTCAATTTAATCAAAATTAATATCAAAACTACTTCTAATCGATAAGATTTGACAAAGTTTATCAAATAAGGCCTTTCATCGGGAAGGCCGTATTTGATTACCTTGCGTAGATCATGTCGTAGACAAGGCGTAGGTATTTACTGATTTTTGTGATAACCTGAGGCTATCAGCTAAAGTGGGAAAATATTAAATTATTTTAATCGTACATTCTATCAAAAACAATCGTAAAGTGATTACTTTACTGAATGTGACGACGCACTTTTACGTGAATATTTTTCAATACACATTCATCCGATAATAGGCCTAAACATGTCAAAACTTCGATGGGTACACTTGAAGTCGACCTTGTTGGTGACAATAATAATTACAGTGTGTTTGTTCGTTCTTATCACTTAGTTCAAGATCACGTAATACGTCTGTAAACAACATAAAATGTTTGTTATCTTAAAAAGACTACACTTAGAATCTAACACATACCATGGTTTAAGAAATGGCAGGATTATAAATGAATGAGACCTCTCCCGAGGAACCTTTTACTCCGACTTTTGGTACAGGATGATAATAATATATCAAAATATTTGATTTCTATCTCTCATCAATAAAAACCGAGCGAACATGTTTATAACAATGTAAGTAATACTTAATCAGTGAAGTGATCCAATGTGGAGGTAAAGTGTACTATACCACGGTAAAGGAATACTGTGACTATAATTAAAGTTCTTAATATGTAAGCAGTCAGTTAATACCTCTTTATGTCCAGGAATTGTTACTTTTCCGACGTCTTGGCTCAGCTTAATCCTTGGTTGTCCGTTTATTTCAACCAATTTGTAAACACACCCCAGGGCTGGTTGGCGTTGACATGTGACTGGAAAATATATTAGCAATATTAGCTGACATACATAAGAGGCCGTAGTGTAGGCACCTCAACCCCTATATATACGCATTGTCCATACTAATAAGGACACATTAAAGCGCAACATCGAGCCAGTAACACCTGTTTCATTAGACATCTCCCGGTCCCATTGCATGGCGACCCTGCCAGTGCTGCCTTACGGCGGCGCTGCGCAAGATGGTTAGATTACAGTGTTAACTATATTTCGGACAGAACAATTAAAAGAACTAGTGAAAAGTTAAAAAAGTGACTATTAAATAATGAAGTGACAAGGACACAAAAATAAATTAAATATAAGTAATAATGAGTAACAAAATATATTAAAGGACCTCAGTGTATGAAGAAAAAATATATATCATGAAAAATAATCAAGAAATAAGTACAGGAAAAATGGTGAAAAGTTAAATGAAGATCTTGGTGCTGGAGTGGCGCAATGATGCTGAAAATGTGTGTTGTTAAGAGCGGGGCGCAGGGAGATGTTGGAGTCGGATGTGGATGCAGCAGGGAGTTTTTCCAGTCAAGGAGAATTCCGGAAAACAAGAAGATTACCACCAGTGTTGCAGTTAATCCGAAGGACACGGACCACACACCAGGATATCTATTCGTATAACTTTCAAATCTTATTTCATTAATAATTCAATTTAAAATTTAAATGCATCAATGTTTTATAGACTCAAAGATATTTTTTGTTTTATTTAGAAGCAGACGAAAATTGTTTTTTTTTTTCGATTGAATTGAGGTATTTTTAACACTGAGGTAGGTAAGAAATATTCGTGTATTTTGTTATACTTGAAATTTATTAAAAGGTTCATTATCCATAATTAAAATTTTGGAAAATTAAAAATATGATAATTAATCACTCCAAAAAGTGATAATGTGTTAAAACTAAATGAAATGAAAAAAAAATCTTAAAAAAAAATATTTGCTTAATATAAATGTTTAATGAACCTTAACTGTACTCTAAAAACTATTATGTATTTAACAATGTATAGCATGTACACTGTTGACAACTTATTTTTTTATTATTTTGAGTATTGAAATATGTCTGTATAATTCTGTGTCATTAAGAAGACTTTAAAGAAATACGAGAAATTATTGTTCTATTGAATTTAGTTAAAAAGCGTAAGGACACAAAATAAAAGTTTTGCATTTTGTTATTTTTAGTGTTAAGATCAAATGTCATTATCTTTTTTTTTAGACAGTTTTCAAAGACATCATAAAATGAAATCTAAATCGAAACGTTCAATTATAGTTCGCAAAGTAAGTAATTACTTTTTGTTTTATTAACTTGCACGATTTAGATCAAATTAGTATTTTTGCAGTGAAATTCTCACTTATTTTTTTTTCTGTTTAATTGTAAAGTTGCCTTAATAGTTTAAATAACGAAAAAGTGTGTAAAATATAAAAATCATATTAATGAATCTAAGCATAAAATCGGTTAAAGTATGTATTCCTAAACATCAAATTACGTATTTACGTAATAAAATGCATATTTATAATGATTTTTGATGTTTGAGCACGAAATTAAATTCATAATTTTTATGAGAAAGATTGTAATACACATTGTAATACTTAATTGTGTCTAGGTAACAAGGTAGGTACCTATGTATTCTGTAACTCACCAGATAAAGCAGGTATGGTCATCGTAATATCAAACCGTTTGCATTCCAGATAATAGCATAGCTTGCATTCTTTGGAAACAGACAGAGCGGTACAGTAGTACACACTTTATAAGGCGCGTCGTGAATCTTCGGCCACGCAGACAAGGCAATTATTCCGACTATTGCCGAAGGAAGGATTCAAACTTTAAATCAGACTTATGGTACATAGTTTTAAGGTGCAAAGTATAGTGCGCCTGTTATCCGTCTCGCTTGCGCAAGACCGCGGGCGCGCGCAAACATGGCACGGCGACCGACCAATAGCGGCACAGGAAGAATACGCGCCGTTGGTGGAGTATGCCGATTGGTCAATAGCATTTCCCGCGCTCCTAAAATTCGTCTTCTGCGCAGGTACATCGGTAAGCCTTATTAAATGTGTACTACTGTAACTTAATGCTCGTCCAAATAAAGAGTACACGAGTTGTTCCAGAAATGATGATGAATTAGTTTCGTTTGAATATTAAGATCACTTTCGATCACAAGAAAATTTATTATAATATTATACTTGAAATGTTTTATTATGTTTGATTATTTGTAGATCGTTGTCACACAAATATGTTTTTTTGTAAAGGAAGTAATTCGCTTAATTTGAAGTTTGGAAAGCATTAATTGTTAGTTGAGTAGGTTGATACTGGATTAAGAAAGTAAAAGTCTAAGTATGGTTATAGGTTTGAAAAGCTGTATTAAAAATCTTTTTGTTACGCATTGTTTACAATTAGGTACAGCACAGAAGTTAGCTATTGGAAAAAGAGTTGAATTTATGAAAGTTTTGGAAGGAAAGGTTTGTGTTTATTTATAGATACAGGGAAATAATATAGCTTATAAAGATTTTAATGCTAGCGGACTGATCACCTGAGAGCTTAGAATACTTTTATAAACTCTATTAGGAATTGAGATTTTACGTTTGTATTGGTATGGAAGGAAAAGTAATGCTCGTATTGCGGTACAAGGTATATTGTTATGGTACATGGGTGGTCAGGTCCTACGTGTCGATCATGGTGTGAACGAGCTTTCCTCTGTGAGATAGTGTTTGGAGTCCTGATGAGGCTTAAATGGTGACCCCCAGAGAAATAAAATGGCACAAGGTTGTCCATAGTTGTGATGATGAATGATAAGAGTCGACTATAAATAAATGGTAAATAAATGTACCAGAATAAATGAGAAGAAAAAGGCTGAAGGAAAAGCCAAGTGAATTAAGATAGGCAAAGTACCTATGTTGTATCGTGTTATTGTACCGAAGTGGAAGTGATATGAAATATTTAAGAGCAAGAGAATGGATAAAAGTCTGGTTCAATTAAATCAATGTTAATGATTATAAAAATATGTGAAGGGATAGAAATGAAAGAATTACGCTATTAGCTGAATGAATTGATGATAAAAAGTGTAACCAAATGTTTTAGAGAGGCAATTTTTTTTTATGATAAAAGCCTGAAAGTTAATGAGATAGAAAAAAATACTAAAGTGAATAGAATGGTGATTTTTAGTTGAGATTATTGTTTCTTATAAAGTGTGACAGTTAAAAATAAAAATGTTTTTAAGTAAAAACGAAACAACATTATTGATTTTTAGATGTAAATTATTGATTCTATAAATATTCTACAGAAATTGTATTGAAACTTTGACCTGCCTGTAACTACCTTATTTGCAGAAAAAACAATTTGATTATTAGTTTCGTATACCTAAAGTTTGTCAACAGTGCCAGTAACAGTGCCAGTATAAGTACTAACATATAAAGGCTAAGTAGTATATAAGTCAATGTAATCGTTATTATTAATCTTTTGTTACTATGAAAAAATAAGTGGTGCTTGTTGTCGTTTGTTTGATGTCAAAAATTTCCGATTTTAAGTAAATAATGTCCAATTTAGGATTTATGTAACTGTAAGGAATTCAATAAAATAAATATATCTTAAACATTTTGTAACACTGTAAAAATGAAACTATTGATCGTTAGTTAATAAAAGAAAACGTGTATATTCTAATTTATTGTTGAAATGCAATACCATTGTGAAAACTTTAATTATCAAATAATATTGTAAAAATATTTTAATCATGTATTTAGTGAAAAAATTATAATATTTGTAATTCAGTTTAACGATTTAAAAAAAAAAATGTTGTATTTTTTTTTTATTTTAAAAACGGGGGAGGTGTAGTGTAGGCACCTCAACCCCTATATATACGCATTGTCCATACTAATAAGGACACATTAAAGCGCAACATCGAGCCAGTAACACCTGTTCCATTAGACATCTCCCGGTCCCATTGCAAGGCGTTATCAGTGCGACTAGCAGAAATGTAGATTAGGAGATCATACGGGACCGGCTTGCAACATACTTTTTTTACCTAAATATCATTACAGAAGAATCTACCATATTTACATAAAATAGTGTGTCCGTAGAATACAATATATAACCGTTTTCTACACACACTTTACTAAATACTTGTGAATAAATCTGTGTGCAAAACTAAAATAAAACCTCTTACTGTCTTAAATATTAACCCCCTTAAAGCATAGTTTAAGCAATTGACGCGTTATGTCACTTAATCGCAAATGGCGGCAGCAACAAGAATGAAAGAGACAAAGCGATACAGAAGTTGATGTGTTGTTGGAGCGCTGTTTAAGTTTTCGTGGATAAGGGGGTTAATAAGGATTACTGCATTTAAATCGTTGAAACTGACATCGTCATAAGGTTTAACCTTGAGTATCAATCATAGAAGTTCGGGCTAGGATCTGTAAGTGACTAGAGAAAGCCATCTTCACCATCATTATCTCGAAGTTTACAAATTAAGGCACTTAGTTAGCCTTATTTTTTTACCTCATTTAAGTTATAGGCTATTTGCACAAAATGATATGCAGTTATCTAAACTAAATTTGTTTTTATCTTAAAACACGGCATCTTGTACTTTGGGCTGAGGTGCAAATCATTATGGCACGCCTTTTACTACATAATTTAGTGATAAGATTAGCTAAATAATCCTTCTATCAATGCTTTTTCTCAAAATCATGATAATTTTCTCCTTCTTCTTATTTTTACCGCACAGTACAAACATTCGTGTGCAAAACATGTCTGTTTGTTCTTATGTACTTGAGTATCTAAAAAGTGTATATTTAAATATAAGTAGGTGAATTTAAGTAACTTTGTCAAGTTCCCATGATACAAGCTTCCAAATCATATTTGTTTACATTTTTCCTGTGGCACGCGTTCTAGGTGGCGATTAGGGAGATGACTCATTATTTTAATAAGCATCTATTCAGACATGTCTAGAACTGAAGAAAGAAAAGTATTTGACCTACAGTCACAACAACACGGTTATCAGTAAAAAACAACTGAGATGTAAACAGTAAACAAAGTACGTCAACAAAACTTATTCTAACAAAGAAAAAACACATTAAATGAATACCTAAATGTGTCCCAATGCCGAAACAATCAATCTTGTGGCCCTGCTCGTTAAGGCTGAGTATGGTTTCCTCGTTGATGTCATTCGAGGCGACTATGGTTAGTTTGGAGAACCAAGGCAGCTTGAACGCCTCTGCGATTTGCTCAAACGTCTCCCGCGCTAGTACTGACAGATATGCCAAATCACCACTGTCGATGCGTATGCCCACCGCGCGGTAACCGCAGTCATTTAGCGCTAAGGCTACGGCGCAGAAGTTCAGTAAACCACTCCTGTTGAAAATTAACACAACTCAATTATGATAAATACTGTAAATATTATATGTAGGGACAGAACAGTAAGACAACGCCAATTTTAATAACGATATACGTCAAAGTAATGATAAGATGTTTCAAGTTAGTTATGCTTATTATTCGATAATTCAATATGGCAAGGATCAATGAAAGTCGTTTCTTGAGAATCATTCTGGTTAGCTTTGCTTGAGTGTAGGATTTTGTTTCTAAAACGGGAAAATTCGGCGTTTTTCTAAAAAACTGATTTGGGCTCCGACGTTTGAAAAAAGAAGCACAATTTAGTGAAAATACTAAATTATCTCTAACAAAGTGATCATTGAGTTGTTTTTTTAGCTTAATAACGACAACATGTACCTATATGCATGCAATTTATTTAGGAATTTCCATACATGCATGTTCACTCGTAGTAGGTGAGGACCAGTTTACTTGATCATAGTAGTTTACCTACACTTAAATAATTCAATCGGTTATACAAATATTAACAAGATTACCGTTAAAAACAACGGAAAAACTAGCTCGTTACAAAATAAATATTAGGTTAGAAATGACAATAAAGACACAATGGACTTTACGATAATTATAATCTGCTCCCAAGGTCACGAAGAATACTTTGAACTTAACTAAGCTGATCTTTTGCCCGCACCTTGAAACTTTAATACAAAATACCAAGCATGAGTACATGTACCCACTTATCTAGGTGCATACGATATGACATCATAGACAGACTCATTAAGTTAGTAATCTTATTGATCGCGCATTTACGTCCGACTCATAGGTACTAAACTGACTCTGAAAACTTTATCAATTACTAAGACGGATAAAGTAATGTCAACAAACAGTATGCCTACTTAGTTACTATTGACTTTATGCGGAACATTTGTGTTTTACGTTCATTCATTCATGCATAATAAAATGCACAATTTCAGCAAGTCATGAAGTAAAGCGAAATGACCATTCGCGACATGGTAACTTTCGTAGATCATATCAAATCAGAATATTTTTATTTTACTAACATTACGTGTTCTTAATAAAAGTACAAAATTACTTTTAAGAAACAAAACATAAATAGCAGAGTGGAAATAATGCGCACAAAGTTATTGCTGTAATCATGGAAAGGAAACTATTATTGCATTAGTGAATCGCTACAAAGATTACTAACAATTTGTTTAAATTATCGCAGCGACTACTCATTTAGTACTTTGTACGCAGGCACTCGTTAAGAATTACGGGCTCGATGCAGACTCAGAATGTAGCATGATGTCATTGCTGGTATGTATGTCATGATGCGACGCAACCAAATATAATATTACCACTAACTCCACTTATCTACTAGGCTATGCGAGATGATGGAAACTAAACTAAACCAACAGTGAAATAATACCGTGATGTATGAACTGATGCATGAAAAGAAAATGTGCATGCATACAATAAAAAATATAAAATGTGACCATGTGCATATCCCTATACAATGCAACTGTGCCCAATGACTAGGATTGTCCCTAATATTGCTCGTAACCAGGACAATACGTCACACTGAAGCAAATGTAAGACTCCTCGATTGTGTTTTCGTTTTATGTACATTCGGTTGTAAATGAAGCGGCGTCCGTTAACGCTTCACTGAAAAAGCCAAACAAAATATATCGTACTACGGCCATGAGCATGTTATGTTATGTTATGTTAGGGTGGGCCGATGGGACTCCAGCGTGTTACGTGCTCGTCCGAGTGCGCAGGCTCGCTGCTCCCGTGAGTACGAGATGGATGAACCGGACGCATGCCAGCTTTCCAACATTATCTAACAATCGAAACTTCACATAACTTAGACAAATGTAAATGATCAATGCAAAACAATAATACAAGTTTATCAGACACCAAATGTCAATGTGATCTGTTCATTAGCATCTTTACCTCAGTGTGCGTTCGACAGTGCTATATCCATATGTACTAATCGGTGATTTTAGTAGTCTAGTATCATTGGATCCACAGTTGCTATTGTAGCCAGAATGCCCATTCATATGCTGCCTGTGTCGTGACGGTAAGCCTTGAAAATTATACCTCTTGACATCGTAGGTATCCACAAGAGCCAAGAAACCTGTGGGGAAGGCTAGGGCGTAGGAGATGAGAGCGGCGAGTTCGCCGTCGCTGGCTTCCTCGGGGGAAATGTCTATGACAGCGGACACGCGCACGCGCCACTCTGTGGCTAGCTCTAGCAAGTCGCGCGGCTCCTGCGACTGCGCGTGCCGCAGCCGAGCCGCCGGCAGCTCGGACAACGTGCTGAATGACGTCACGAACGAGTGCGCGTGAGTCCCTCGCACGGGGATCTTAAACATTTTACCCGCCAGCACATTACTTGTCCCATCGAAACCACCTGAAAGTAAACATTGCGTCAGCCTGTTACTTATTCCAGGAAAAATAACAAAATCAAACAGGTGAATGCGGTCAGAACAGATAAGAAATATTTTTATCTGATGAATACGTTAACTTAGGAACTAAATGAACAATGAGCTTTTGTATTCCATATTGTAGCTGGAGTATAAACACGTCAGATATCAACAATGTTTCAGACTTTTATCAAGCCTACCAAAAGTCCAATGCAAATCGGCCGCGATAATCATAAATTACATAACATAGTAGACAATAGATACGTGTAGGTACGAGGTAGATCGGCGAATTTCGATAGCGCGGGCAGAAATTCCAAACTTCGGTAGGCATGACTAGCGATATGCTAGCGTTCAAGGTTCGCGAAAGTTGCCTGATTAAACCTATTAAATAAAAGTATATTCGCTATTGGAGCTTCTTATGAGTCAGTGCGGCGTGTGTTATATTGCCCAAGTTTGAACAGGGCGGGCGGGCTGTGCCTGGCACCGCGAGATCGGTTTCACCTGCTCGACGGCTACGGAAACACGCTAATACAATCAATAGCGCAAAACAAGTTCATTTACGCTATGACGCTACAAAAACAGAGTTTGAGTAAAATAAATTGAGAGTTTTATAAAGTAAATAGTTATGAAAAAACACACGTAGAGTACGAACTTAACGGTTTCTACCATAGACTCGGGTCTATAATTATAAAGTAGATGTTACACTCTGATTAGTTCGAAGCGATCGAACTTTTAAACAAAATGACTCACTAACTATAGTTCATAAGTTCACAACCGACTGTCATTATAAAGAGACAAAATTGTGTCAAAAGCACCTATAGGAAAACCAATATTCTAAATCCAAGTCAAATCTACAATAAACTCCAAGAAATATACCTATGTGCCACGGTAAGAACTCGCTTGAACTTGAACATAACTTCAAACGTGTAACGTTGTATGCTCTTTTGTCATGAAGGTCAGGTTTTGGCAGATGTAGACAACATAGGTACATAATAAACTTACCAATGTACGCATATTTAGATGCGGATAGTCCACCATCTGGACCTTGCGCTCTACGGAGTCCGAATTCTAGTAGAGACACATTCTTACCGGCCACCATTCTATACCGCGCTGCGTTAGTGGCCATCAAGCTGAAACAACATAATTATTTGAATACTACTACTACTAACTCTGGACATTGTTCACACATTTCAGATCCTTGAGAGTAGCTATGTATGTAGTGCTCGAAAGTCGATCTCGAAAGACACTGCATTGCATTGTGTCTGCACTGTTTTGGAGTTGGCCTGCTTAAATATACAGACGGAATTTTGGAACGGAAGTGGAAGGAAAATGCTTAAAGGGGTTTCGAGGAGGCCGATTTTGACAAAAAATTAAAATGCATAAGTACTTACTTCCTCAGTTATTTTAAAAACATTTACCTATCCTTAGAGAAGAATCCACGGAAGAATCGAACGAGTTGGGCTTATAAAAAATCCTTAAGTGTCGCTTTTAAGGATAAAATTCTTGGAAGTACCTAACACTATTACTTATAAGGTCTCATTTTTAATAAAAAAAACAACTAACTAATCAAATTGTTCGTAAAGAGTCTTTACGAACAATTTGATTAGTTAGTTGTCTTTACTAAAGACCCTTATTATAACCTGTTATTTGTAGCACAAGACTGTTTAAAACAATGTATAAGTAAATAAATTGCTTGTTTCGGCGTTTGTTTCGCCTCTCTTACTGATATAACGCTCGAATCTGAATCCATTCATGTGTAGGGATGAACTAAGTAAAATAACAACATTTAGTTGATATCCCTTTTTTGTTCTTTTGTTTTCTGTGGGGTGTGATGTGACTTTACTGCGACATGATAACTGAAATCTGCTCTTAACTAGGTAACCCAGTACTAAAATATTGATAATGCATATGAGTGGCAAGTAGCAATTAATCGAGTTAGCGGAGCGTAACAACCAGATAACATGGTGTATGTGGGTTGCCAGTTCGCCACTAATGACAGTGTGCATGTACTCTACAGTGATGCTTTTGTGATGTAAGTAGTCATGTACGGTCAACGGCATGACAGGCTGCCCATTTCCGGTCAGTCCTCCTTGCTCCATTGCAACGAATTGACATTTGGAAAGAGCAAGATAAAAAAAAAGGAAATGGAAGAAAGAAAGAAAAAGGTACAGTTAGCATCAAAATGATGTGGGTCGAGAGTGTTAAAATGACGGTTTATAGATCATTCATTCCCATGTGACTTTACTACAACAACAATTTTACAAGAACATTGAAGGTTCACCTATATGAGCTGTTAATACATTTGGAATAAGTATTATGTGTTTAATGACGGAGCATGCATGGCTTACAAATAATATGAATTCAGACTAGACTAAAACTAGCAATAATGAACCAAAAACCTCTGATCTGCTAATAATCTTCCATAAAATATGTCTAAAGTATTTAAAGAAAACCATCATAATGCCACTGAAATATATTTCACTTGTTGTATTCAAGCGACTGTACCTAATTCTTTAAGTTTTCACTATTATTACCATATATCATCATGAGACTGTGCGTAATATAATGGAAATTAGTAACTATTTGAATCAGTATTGAGAAGACGAATTTAAAAACATGTTACTTACCAAAAAACTGCATTCAACACTTAAATTTTATTAATTTTAGTTTATTTGTGAATAACAGCTGCTACAGATCTTAAAATGATGGTTTGCGATTTTATCTAGTAAAAAGTATGTAATAAAAATGACCAATGTTTTAAATTCAGACCAATGTTTATTCGTTCGTTTAAAGAATCAAACTCATTGTTAAATAAAGTCGTTAAAGACAAGAGATGTACCCGTTTGGAGGCGCTGAGGTACTTCCGAGTACGCTTCGACGAGTCCCTGAACCTCGGGGAGAAGACGAAGGCCCTATGGTTCATGAGCCACATACATATAGTGCTCGAGGGTGTCAGGACGCCTGTTGAGACCGAGCTAAAATATGTCGGTCTTATAATAAGACTCTAAGAGGCAGTTTATCACGCACTTCCGCGAGCGGTCACCTAGACTCATGATGGCGGCAGACAGACTGATGCCTCACCTTATTGGCTCAGAATTAAAATGCCGGAGGCTCTATTCCGGCATATTAAGGAGAATGTACCTTTTTGGCGCGCCTATTTGGGCACATGCCCCTCTGTCCAAAAAGGAGAACGTCGAGCGTCCCAGAGGGCGCACGGACACGGCGCACCGCACCTACGGGGTGTGTCAAAAGTGGGCCCCACAGCGTAGTGCACTCATTCATAAGGTTGGATAGGACCTCAGCCTCCCAACAGTCGTGTTGGCAATGTTGGCCGAAAAAGAGGCCTGGAAAGCGGCGGGATCTGTCCGGAGAAACATGTAGAAGGCTACGTGCAAATTGCCGTGTTCCCACTTTGGACGATGAGAGGGCGTAACAGTTCTTAGTCTGTGACAGTTCTGGTGGAGTCCGACATAAATCCGTCCTCCCTCCGGTTGTATACGCAACGCCTTTGCATCTGCTTAAAAAAAGGCGCTGTATCAGTTCGTCAGCGACGAATACATACAGTTTGCTTCAGCTCTTAATATTGCCAATTGCCACCACGATAGGAGGGCCGCACATTGACTTGTCGAATTATGTCTAAGTATTAAACGCTTAGAAAGTATGCAAAGAAAGATGGCTACAAGGTTTACAAGGTATACAAGGTTTGTAATCGCCCTATTTACCTATAATGCAATGCTGCTGAATTTGACTTGGGGCCGACTGTACGGTCAACGGCAAATAGGCTATCGATTTTCGGTCAGTCTTTCTTGCTCTATTGCAAGGAATTGTCATTTGCCAAGAGTTATTTTTTCTTCGTGTTTTTTTTAACACGGCATATTACGCTACACACCACCAGCAACGTAAGCAGACCTTTGTTATTAGAGAAGTTCTACATCAAGGTGCGGCCTTTACTTTGCTTGTTATCTATTTTTTTCTTTTTCTTGAAACATGGCATCCCATAATTAAGTAAGCATTTATTGGCAGAGAAGATAATGTACTTTCTATAGCGAAATTATGTATGATTTTGAAAAAACTTACAGTCAGAGAATGATAAGCAGAAAACAACACAAAATCAAATAATTTACAATTAAAAGTAATGTCACTAACCTTGCAAAGTTAACCAGGGTCAGTAAAGTTGTTTCCAGTAACTGAGCAATTATCAGTGGCCCTTCCACTCTTAAAAGTGGCACTCTGAAACATAGTTATTATTAAATAAAATATGAAAAAAAACAAAGAGTCATTCTTTAGCAATGGCATGGCAGGCCAAAACGGATCCCTATTTTTTCGCATAAAATATTTAAGTCATAATTTAACTTGGCATATTTTTGTTTATCCTAATAATATTTACCCATGATATGAATTTACATAACTTTGAAGGCATATCTTTTTTGGGCATAATTTTAAGCCTAAATATCATTACATACAATAATATTTGAGCATTAGGTTCTTCAAAATACTTTACCGTTATAAAATTTACATGTTAGCGGCTTAAGGGTGGCCCAAGTATCAACCCCTGCCGCACCGTAACCTATTGCCACACCATGGTGCCTTGAATACTATTAGACAAACACGATATGGCTAACATTATGCGAATTGAAATCAGGGCAAAAAGATTAGTCTAAACTACATTTATGCTGACAAAATAGTATGCCAAGAAAAATATACCAAAATATGCTTATGCCAAAAAAAATATACCTAACAAGTTTTGCCAAATGAAATTAGGACAAAAAAATATATGCGAAAAAAGCGATCCCACCAAACTTCCAGTTATTCACCAATTATTTTTAACTTAAAAAATATTTCCTTTAATTTCAAAGATGGCGGAAAAGTGCAGGCTTTAAATCCGCCATTTGTACAAATTCATTGTTGTGCACTCTCTGGAACTCTGGAACTCTGGTTGACTGTACCTCAGATTTAAAGCTTCACCCTTTAGAAGGCAGAGGGAATAGTTATGATTTAAAGGAGTGGCGCTATATTTTGGCAGCCCACAATTTTTGTTTTTATTTTGAGTATGGTGTAAAAATTTCAACTTGACTTCCTTTGGAAGTTTTAAACACTCGGTGTGGGAAAAAACCTTCAGTATTGGTTTGAGGCGGCAATCGAACCACAGACACAGCAGTGGAACATCGGTAAAGCAAAAAAAATACCCACCTTGGGAACACAACAGAGCCTTCTTCAATAGCACTTAATTTAATATCCTTACATGTTAAGTCTTTCAAATAGACATAAAACTCTGGCTCAATGTTTTCTGGCAGGGTTTCCTTTAAATACTCTATGTCTGAAATTGAATTTGCAATTACATAAACTTATTTCAATGAAATAGTTCAAATTAACCAGAGACAATGTAGTCACCAATGATAAGTAAAAAGTCACTTCTTAACTGTGATTGCACTAAGTATAATCAATAACCAGAAAGACATTTAAAATTATTATTTTGAAGAAGGGAGCACCTTCCTTCTTAATGAATTAAGAAAAAATATTACATTAAATAGAGTACTTCTACAAATTCAAAATTAACAATTATGTTTATAAAATATACAAACCACTTTCAGAATAATGAAAATTCTCCAAGAACTTGAGACATTCTTCGAGCCCAGCAAATATTGTAAATTCTCCTTGGAACGGGTTTGTACGGAAAAATAAATCAAACACGGCTACATCATTGACCTTCCCAGATTTCCAATATGCATAAGCCATTGTGATTTGATAAAGGTCTGAAAATGGATTAATAAATACAATAACGAAAACTATTTAAAAGATTAGTAGGACACTAACATGAATGGGCATAGGTCAAGTCATTTTAACAACAACTTTTAACTGTGCTAACTGCTAACACATTTTTGAAACAGAAAAGCATTCTTTTATGAAGTTATTATCATCCAAAAATTAAAGTTAAAATTTTAATTGAGTACTTAAACTAAGTTTTAATGTATAGGTACTCTCATTCCAAGAAACTTTGATAAAATTAAAAACAATGTTTAAAATTGTGTCCTAATATGATTTTGACTAGGTATGTACTCTAAAAAAGTGGTTAGTTTTAATCTTTGAATGGAAACAAGTACTAAAGTTTAATTATGCACAAAAGTACATACAGCAAGGATTTCCATTTTTGAAATTCGCTCCAAAATCTTTGTAGAATGGGTGGTACTCACCTGTGAGCAAGGGTTGCACAATACCATTTTGTCTTGCCATTTTAACTTTGCAGGTTAAATCGTGATTAGACATTTTCGTTGGAACCAAAGTTCTGATAAGAACGATTACGTACGTCGACGGTGTACGGAATCTGTCGAACGACTAAAAAAAATAAACTCATTTTGTGATCAACACTAGCTCGAGCTTATCAGCGCGCCAAACACAATTTGACAGAGATTTTACGCATGCGCACTAATTTTCTATTGACTACACAAGTTGTAAGGTCACTTTTGAAGGTCGTTGTTTCTCAAGCCCGAGCTACAACCTCTAGAATTGCTATTTTCTTTATATTATCCAAAATTCCAAAATAAACACGATATCTTTTCTTCCTTACGGCAGGTAATAAAAAAAGTTAAGTCACAGAGACATTCTGTGTGGTCAAGTTCAAATTGATTTAAACAGTTAATTGAAAACCAATTGAACTATCTTCAACTTAAGGCAAATAACAAAGAGCCTGAAGGGCGCTCCAAACGCATAAAAGAAAAGTACAATAAAGTGTAATAAAGCGAGGAAAAGAGAAATCATTGTTAAAGAAAACATCGGGAAAAGAAACAGACAATACAACAACAATTTCGTAACAACCAAAGGTCGTGACCGCCGACTGCCGGAACATACCTGAAAAACCACAAGATCAAACCTAAAAAACTTTAGTTTTACTGCATAATGTAACCACTGTGCACTGCAATGCGATGCTTTTGTTTGGGTCCAATTGTCGTTTAAACTATTTTGGCGAAATTTAGTTAAATATTACAGTAGAATCAATTTTATTTCTCTATTGATCTGTAAAACGACTTTATAAAATAAAAAAGTACTCCTAAAAAAACCGCCAAAAGGTATTACAAAATATTATTTGTCAGCTATGCTACTCTTGCTTGGCGCTGAAGGTAACTCACTTCCTTCGTGGTGAGTTATCTTTATAATTCCATACCCATTCCTTTTCATACCCACTAAATTTCCTTTTTTTCACTGGTCTCCTCGGATAGATTGTGGGGCGTTTTGGTTTACAAATTAGTCGAAAAAAAACAACTTTACGGATTCTACTCGCGGTGTACAAATTAGTGTTGGGTTGAAGAAATGTGTAGTTATTCTGGTTTAGTGTAGTGCAATTGGTCCCACATGCAATCTCCTTGATTTCGTTTTTGTAATTTAAAAAAAGAAAGTATTAATTTGAGCAGTCAATTAGGAGGAGCCCGTGGCGCAGTTGTAACAGTGATTGGCGACGATTGCTGTTGCAAAAGCAACACACGCCGGGTCGGAAATGGGATGGGTGACCACCCCGAAATTAAGTGATGTGTATTTTGGGCATCTCCGTGCTTCGGAAGGCACGTTAAGCAGGTGGTCCAGGTTGCGGTCGCTAGATGTTAGTCGCTAAGCTTAGTCAGAAGCCTTAGGGCGGCTTGATAACATCTGACATTAAGGTTGCTCACTAACCTTTCACCCCTCCAACAATCCGCACTGAGCCCGCGTGTTGGAGAATGGCTCGTTCCACCTTATAGTTGAGGTGAGGCCTGTGCCCAGCAGTGGGACGTATATAGGCCGTTTATGTTTTATGAATTAGGCGTTTATATTCGTTCGTTAATATATTTTTTTAGAGACGGCAAGACTTTTCTGTATATTTAAATTATTGTCTTTATCTATATTTAAAATCTTTATATTATTGTCAATCTGACCTCTAATCATCAGCAAATCTGACGGGAATAGATTTTCGAACCACTTGCGTAACTGCTTTATTCTGTTCGATTGTTGTGTTAGGTAACAACACCAAATTGTGCTAAGAGTCAACGCGGAAATAAACATTCACTTTCACATGTGCCATTCAGTTTTCGACACATTTTCAAAGGTCTTGGCTCAGGCTTAGTCTAATTGGTGATAAACGTTAATTGAGTAGCTCAATGCACTGTGGACGTAACTTCCAAACATATTGTGTCAATTTTATTCAATTGAAAAGTGTTTGAGAGTAGCTTGTGTTCCAGTAAGAATATTTGTCCCAACTCTAATCGAAATGTCAGTTTGACATTGACAGGAATAATAAATAATGACATGTCGGAATTGTCGGACAAACTTGTTTGAGTCTGAAAAGCCGATTTTCATTTGTTTTGAAAGATTAATTTTGTCTTTATTTGATCATGTCCACGAGAAGGAAATGTCGGTTCAAATAGTCAATCTCATTTAGTTACAGGCTTATGTTATACCTGACTCTTATGCCACTACTTCGTGTTTCAACGCAATTTCATACACAGGTCATATAAAACAACTCACATCTTCAGTAGCTACCTAGCTTTTGTTAGTCAGTATTACGTACACACGTACAGGCGTTTCCTCGAGCTTCATTTGCGAGTCTGCGCAGTGCCGGAAACCTTACCAGTAGTATAACTTTTTGAAAAGTATCAATAGTAATGAAGTATACAAAGCTCAACATCGCTATCTCACAACGCGCATGCGTCGTGGTTTGTTGTAGAGTAGAATGGAAAAATCATTACAGTATACTTCGCAGGGGTGTTAGTTGACTATGCCGCATACACATCAGCCATGAATGCGTCGCTGTTAGGGAGTTTTGAGCGGTGCTGTCGCCTTTGTGCTGAGGAACAAGACGTTTCAATCATGATATTTAGTGATGAAGCTGAGGCCATGCTTCTCCAGAATAAACTTAACCAATATCTTCTCATTGAGGTAAGTGTTTATCATATTTCTCTGCTTATGCTTATTATGTATATCAGTGATGTATTTTTCTGGCTTGCAATAATTCTATGCAACTTAGATTATGGTACTAAAAAAATAAATAAAAACAAAACATTTTCAGGTGGATGAGAATGATAAATTGCCCAAAAATATTTGTCTCAAGTGCTGTTCAAGGCTGCAATCAGTTTGTGATTTTATTGACATGGCAAGGAGTGCTCAAGAAATGTTATTCAGTCGCAGCATTTTGTTAGATCAAATAACAGTAGAAGAATCTGGGGGCTCCCTAGACAGGGACATCAAGGCAGAACCTGAAACTTACTCGGATGAGGAAAGCAGATTGGAAGGAATGGAAGTTAGCGTAGATCCAATGGTGGTTCTTCAAAACTCTGAAGAGCCTCCATCTCCAGGTGGCAGTGACATCAACACTACCTTTGAAGATGTCACACACTTACATGGAGTAGATGGCGAAAATGTCACTATTAAATTAATTAGAAATACAGATACTAAACTGCCTGATGAAGAAGATGACAAAAAAGACTGGAGCAATAAACCTTTTCCGTGTGTTACTTGCAAAAGAGGTTACCACACTGAGCTAGCCCTTAAAAACCATTCATGGGTACATATCAAGGAGAAGCCCAGTACTACTGCATACAGGTGTCATACATGTGATAATGGCTATAATTTTAAGAGTGATTTAATAGCACATTTGAAAACTCATAAAACAATTGGTCAGTGTCAATTTTGCAGTAGAAGGTGAGTTTTATTCAGTTAAAGTTAATTATTTTCTAATTTAAATTGCTTGGTAGCACTTGTGAGCAGATAGATGCAGTGTGTATGTGTTGATTGAATATACAAACAGTAATTTTATTTATCATTAATATGAATTTACAATTATTAAGTCTAAAAAATTCTAGTTTCAGAACCAGTTGTAAAATGTTTATTAACAATAATTTAAATACATTTCAATTATTTGCTACTTCATATTTCTAAAACATGCAAATAATTTCATAAATATGTGGTTCATTTTGTTCTTAATTTGTTTCTAACGCAATTAAAACATACTTGGCACATCAACGCACATCATCTCTTAACAAAATAATGTTTAGAGAAAATATAATTGCCTTTTACCAAACACATTGGAGGTCATTGTAATACTGCTGTGGTGGGCCTATAAAATAAATGTTTGAAATTGCTATTATTGAAATTCTGAGTTATGTTCTTGGTTTTTTGTTGAATTAATTTTAAGTGTATGTAGTTATTGTTAATGAATTATTTCTTATTTAAATTTGAAATTCCTGATTTATTTTGCAATTACATATTGATTTTAACAGAAATAAATAATCAATATTTTTATTTGAACAAGATATTTTAGCTAGTAGCATTTACAAAAATAGAATTTCATAATTTTCATAACGTAAAACTTGTCTTTTTAGTTTTCGATCTCAAAAAAACCTTGTTGCGCACATGACAGTACATCTGTCTACAAATAAAGCGTATACTTGCAAAGTCTGTGGCCGCTCATACAACACGCTGAGCAATTTGAAGACACATAGTATCACACATAGCAATGCAAGACCATACCACTGTCATATCTGTAAGAAGAGCTTTAAGAGAAATCAGGATTTGAAGGTGAGTTTGTACTCGTAATGGCACAGAATACTAAAAGAATCTGTGTTGTAGTAAATGAAGATATAAAATAGTAACTGATTAATGTACTTCTGCGAATAACATTCAAATAATGTCCTTTGTATAAAGGCAGAGTTATTTAACAAAACAGAACATGTTTGTCTTCTTTATTCAATAAGGAGATATTGTGAAAAAATCTGTGATGAAAATAAATTTGTGATATAAGTTTTTGCCGATTGGTAAATAAGATATCACCTGGCTTACAGCTTAACAGCGAACAGCAAACTAAAGACAAGGTCTTATTTTAATATTTTTTTTTATTTTCCTTGCATTCACGAAATCTATCAGAAGAATAGTTCAAAAAGATACTTTTTTTCTGAAATTCTCTATTTGACATTGCCAACCAGTTCAAACTATCATAAAAATTTCAGTTCCACATAAACCAGCACACGGGCGCGAAGCCTTACAAGTGCCCCTTCTGCGACAAGTGCTTCGCGAGCTCCGGCAACTGCTACTCGCACCGCAGCCGCATGCACCCCGGCAGCTCCGCCGCCGACGCCAAGGTGCGCCGCACCAGCGACTCCGAGACGCCAGGGGCCGTGCCGGAGCC
Organism: Udea ferrugalis; assembly: GCA_950022985.1. Classification (NCBI taxonomy): domain Eukaryota; kingdom Metazoa; phylum Arthropoda; class Insecta; order Lepidoptera; family Crambidae; genus Udea; species Udea ferrugalis. Next base: position 7,886,354 of record OX465516.1, read on the forward strand.
GGCGCCCAAAATGGCCGTCAGGAAACAAATGACTGCTGTCAGGGGAATGTTCAAGTACCAGTGCACTTTTTGCCATCACAGCTTCGTGAGGAAGGATAATTTCACAGTAAGTGTCAGCTTATTTTATGGCCACACCTTGCAAAGTCACCTTGTATACAAACAGACATATCACACCTTACCCAAATTTCTCGGATTATCCAGATCATGGCCCGAGCGAGCTAAAGCAAAAAAATGTGAATGTTGATGTAAACACCTCTGTAAGGAGAGAAGCGTCTGAATGTAATCCTTCAAACTGACGACGTACACCACCATAAACATTTTATCCCATACTAGCGACCCGCCCCCGCTTCACACGGGTGCAATAGGATGTTATTATACAAATAAACCTACTCTTAAAAAACCGCATCAAAATCCGTTGCGTAGTTTCAAAGATTTAGGTAAGCATAGAAAGGGACATAGGGACAGAGAAAGCGACTTTGTTTTATACTATGTAGTGATGCCGACACAAGCATGAAGCATTTTCATGAATACAAAAAAATATGTTTTCTTTTTAGTATCACATGTACCAACACACGGGAGAGAAGCCGTTCCACTGTTCGTTCTGCGCGCAGAAGTTCGTCACGAGGAAAGGCCTGCTCATCCACCATGAGAAGGAGCATCCGACCCAAAATAGACCCCTTGCACTTTTATCCAAAAACATTTTACTAAAGTAAATAGCACATAATGTCATTGCCTTACTTAATTTTAATATGTAGGGTTCTGCTCTCTCTAAGCTATACAGACAATAGATAACACGTTCACAACACTGCCTTGTTGTTGCTGCCAATAGGTAAATAGAATAACTCGTATACTAGGCGCGTAGTTTGTCCAATTACCCTATTTCAGTAACGGCTAAACCTAGATCTGGGCTGTGCGGGTGTGCAAAATCACCTTTGGGCTAACAGTTTGTGAATTAAAATATCATAAGAACTACTCCGCTCATTGTTCGATGTCCACTGAAGAGCCTGAGCTGCAGCTACCACCACGGTATTGGCCACGAGGTAGTACTCGTAGCGAGGAATAAGACGCTATCTTCATGCATTTTTTTTGTTGAAAGTCAACTTTTGCTGTGTGGCTTGATGATAAACGCCATATTTTATCAGCGATCTAATTCATAGGTTAGTAAGGTAGGTAAATAGGTATGTAATTTTAAGCTATATTCAAAACCTGATAACCGTATAGTGCAAAGAGGTAGTAATTTTTGACGTTCAATTGTCGCTGATTGTACTGCTTCAATATTTGTACAGGCAGCCATACATCAAGCAATGTAACACTGCCTTTCCTAGTGTATAATAAGACCGTGTTTGTCATCTGATCTCGTTGTTACATTTCGTTTAGTTTATATTCATATAGTTTTCATTAAAAAACATTAGGACTTAGTACACAAAACCCTGACTGTTAGTTATTTAAAACTGCGTTGACACGTTCAGGTAGATTATTTTTAAAGGAAATGTTCAATTTTATTCACTTATTAACTGAACGCTGCACATGCATGACACTACCTTGTCCTGTACTACCTAAAATAAAACTCTTAGATGACTCAGGCGCTACCATAAGTTTTTCTCAGTAAGACTAGAGACTGCGTAAACTTGACATTATTTCTTAGGGATTTCGTACAGAGGGTATAATAATAATTGATACAGACGCTAGCGACTGCGTACCTAAACGAAAACTCATGGTAGGTCTCATATCCAAAAATATTGAATGTGTATCCTAGGAAACCAATAAATGTGGCTGATGAGATAGTTAGACTACTTAATTGCATTTTACTTACTTTATAGGCACCAACAACGATCAATCGCGTATAATAAAAAAAGTAATGTTATATAATTATTATGTATCGCAGAATACCATGTTAATAATAATATAATGCAAAATGATAAAGGTCTAGGTCTCACGATAAAGTTCATGCATGGCGGTATGTTCTTCATTTTAGAAAATCGCGTTTACACTGCCACAAAGTTCTAGTCATTGAAACTTTAACCAAATTGTTGATAGTCAGTATCTCATAGAAAATACATGCATAAGCTATGTAAGAATTGGCAATAATAGTTATTAATGAAAAGGTTTTTTATTGAATTCAACCAAATCTAATGCTGGCTGCAACCATAGTCAAACATAGCCGAATGTGTAGAGCTCGTTACAGTTCATTGTTGATTATTTTTCCTCACTGAATATTTAATGAATGTATTAATTTCTAAAAGTCATGTGTTAATTGACTAACCCTCGTATTCATAAAAACGAACGCAGCGCTAAATAATAGTTTGAGCGATTGGCGTGTTTTGGCACTTACTCGCAAATGGCGGCATCAACAAGAATGAAAGTGACAGAGCGATACAAATGTTAACGTGTTGTTGAAGCGCTATTTCAGATTTTATGAATAAGAGGATAAGTCAATCCCTATAAGTATTTTTAATAAGGTACGCATCAAGGGTTACATTAACATAATTTATTTACTATCGTTCGTGTTTAAAACTGTAATATATTTGTAGTGAGTTAAGTACACGCAGTTTAATTTTGATCTCTTAACTTAGTCATTACTTTAGTTTAGTTAGAACCGTAAAAGGTCTTAAAAGTCAGGCTTACCGGCCAATGTAACAGCAATAATATCCAGTCAGAAAGAAGTTTATGTGACATTCGCTGTAACTACTTACAGTCACTTCAAAGCTTTAATATATCGTCGCTTCACATGTGCACAATCTCAAAGTCAGCTAACTTTACAGGAGAGACATACATTTTGACTTTGTGCACTATTCTTGCGAAGCGGCGATATATCTGAAAAGTTCGTGTTTATTCCTTGTTGGTTTAATTGAATACAACACTTCAAGCTTCAATAAGTTGTCTTATTTATTCCCTATCTATTCCATCAAGATAACATTTCAGATTACAGATGCAATACAAAAGAAAAAGTACCTATATGCTAGCAGAGTACACTTTCATCATTATAAATTCGTACTAACCCGAAATATTAATAATATGATGGCCCGGCGACACATGTCTACTGATAATTCATGTGAGTATTGTGTAAAACCTGTAACTTTATAGTTTATTCGCTTTATTTTGGATGCATGTACCCACTAGCTTACTTTACTTTATGTCATAAGTAGCTAGGTACTAAAAAATATTTATCGAATATAGGATTTGCTTACTTTTTGCAAAGCGCATCTCTAGCACGAATCCCGTACCCCGGGATAGTATCAAAAAGCTTTATTTTGCTTTCAGGCATAGGTACAGCTTATAAGTTAATTCCATTATTTTGTGCCGTTCTCTACGATGTAGATTCGTCGCTTTCCTTTGTACAGTTTAATCGTTAGTGACTTGTAGCTCCGACGAAGGTGGTGGTCTTTGTGTCCTAGCGTACATAAATAAATAAATAAAAAGGTGTGTTGCGCGATTGCGGCTGGCTACCTACAAGGCAAGCTAAGGAGATAGGTAAGCAAAGCGGGGTGAGGGGCATCGTGCTCTCGGACCGGTCTGGGTACGCGCGGCGCGGGCGCGGGCGGTGCGCGTGGGCAGGGGCCGCGGCGGGCGGGGCGTGCGTCACTTCAGTCGCGCAGCGAGCGCTATACTAGAACAACGTCGGGTGGCGCGAGCCAGCCCGTCGCGTGCCAGTGTTGTGTCACAGCGGTGGGCCAGGTCGGTTTCGAGATTTCTTCGTACCGACGCAACCATGGCTCTCAACTCGGACGGTGAACAGAAATCGAACCTGGTCCTCCGCGTGGACCAGGATTCGGACTCGGTTCTGCAGTCATTGTTCGACACTGTGCTCAAGCCGGACTCGAAACGGCCGCTACAGGTGCCTCTTCGTATGCGACAGCTTCCAAAGTCGTTCTTTAACCCGCCGTCGACCGGTTCCAAATCGCCATCTGTGTCTCACTCGCGAGAAAACTCGGCTGACTCGGCGTTCGGATCGTCGTCCGCGACTGGCGCCGTGCCGGTGTCGCACTCTCGGGCACACTCCTCGCCGGCCAGCCTGCAGCAGACCTACGCCGCAGGCCAGCAGACCCAGCCGCAGCCGCTCCTCCACCAGCACGCCAAACACAGATCGTACGATGTCGGAAGCCATCTCCAAGATGATTTGGGTCCACTTCCAGCTGGATGGGAACAGGCACGAACTCCAGAAGGGCAGATATATTATCTCAAGTAAGTTACAACACATGTTTATTTTTGGCTTCGATGCCATTTTTATAAATTATGTATTTTTAAAAGCTTATAGGTACCCGATACCATGTATTTGAAACATGTTATGAATAAAGGTGCTGAGATCGTTTGGGACAGAAACACACGTATGGCAGAAAATATCTTGGGTATAAATTGGACACCAACTTTTGCGTGTGTGTTTTTGATTTGATGCAGAATGTATGAACTTAAACTGGTTTGCCTTTCATAAAACTAAACTTCGCAGAACAACGCTGTTACGGTTAGTGCTACTAAGACTACATGCTACACTTTTTGTGAAGAATAAGTAGATAGTAGGTACTATGTAGTTATGGTTTTAAGTGCCTGAGCTCAAATTAATCCTAATATTAATACAAATAAAAGTACCTACATTACACATAGTTTAACTATGTTATCATTACGCAGGCCAGGTAGACACGAGTGAGCGGGAACTAACTTAGCCTGCGTAGCTAGGTACTATTACAAATTACTAATAACCACAGCAGTCAGCATCAGTATGGTTTCAGCGACGCGACGTGTACCATTTGTGGGCCTACCTACTTAATTTTATTTGCTGTTCTTTTGTTAGTATATACAGGTTTTATAATATGACATTGACAAGCATGGGATCTGCTGACCTTACCAGATAGCTTGAATATCTTCAAGAGGTTTGAAAAGGCCTCTTGAAGATATTCAAGCAAGTGTTTCTCATGAAAGCTGTGGATATAAATATGCTTGCGGTCCTCACATAAAGCGCTCTTATTTTAATCATCTTCGTTCAAAAATGTTGAGATTAGTCCCAAAATGGCGATATTTACTCACATTGTATAGTTTAATTCTCATTTATATCGTAAAAAACTACTAAATTATGTAAAAACAAAATGATAACTAAGTATAAATTTATTTAAAAGTCCATGACCAGTCTAACTTGAGAAGGATTTTTACATGTTACTTCTATGCGAGGGTTTAGTGCTGTCATTTAAGGTATGCCATAAATTGACCCGATTTTCGAATCCTAAATAAAATAATAGTATTCAATTCTGAAACTAATCAAGTCTGCATTTTGACTAGTCAACATTCACTTTCACTTACTTTTGAGAAATTGGCTTTTGTAGTAACATAACGGACTTCAAAGTTATGGTGAGAACTTGACTATTAAAATACTCTATTCCGAGAACACATTGTCGTCATTCGTTATCTTATCGCAATCATATACCTACTTACCTGCCGTCACTGCAATGATAATACGAGATAAGATTTAAAACCTTTTCCTTTAACTACTAACATAGGAACCCCTGCTTCGCTCGGGAGATTTAAATGTTAGTTTTAAAAAAAAACATATCTACTTACTGGATTATTATTTGGTTCGGTGTAAAAAACTGCCTGCAGCATTAATAACTTTCAACGTTTTAAATATTCATGCGTTTCATGGTTTTGTGTAAGCATAGGAAGGTATATTACTTTTGTTTTATTATAATCAATAGGTACTGTGTAAAATTTGATTGGCATTTGTTAATTTTAAGGTTGCAGAACATTGATTAAAAGAATGACGCAGGTAAAATCCTTTGTGCCACATAAGATGCTTATTTATTTATAAAATTACCTATTATAGAATGAGTATTCTAGCAGGTCCAAAAACTGAACATATTCACCAGCAAGGCAAACAAAAACTATGTTTGGTCTTTAATAATAACTACTTCTAGTAAATCACAATATTTTAGCTCAAAAAGTGTAAGCAATCATTGTAACTCCCGTCTTGGTCTGATGAAGTTAGAATATAATAGCAACCGTGTAAAACAAACACATGACGATCCCTAATTCCTTATCAAAATATATGACGATCGATAGTAATTAATGCAATATCACGTAAACATGAGGAAACTTCTGAAAAAACACGATTGAATAAAGAGAAACAAATTAGATAGTTAACTAGATAATATTCTTCCTTAGCAATAACAATAATACTTACAGCATTTTTAGTCAGCTTATAATCCGGTCAAATTAGACATTCAAAGTTACCTAAATTCCCACCAAGCTGAAAATCGGTAAGATTGTTTGAAATATCATTAAAAACAAAATTTGAAAGTTCCCCATCTTTCCCCTGTAAGGAAAAAAAATTATTCAAGGTCAAAGGTAAAAAAAATTAGTTTTTCGCGATTTTCAGCAAAACGGTAAGTTTTATCATAAAAATATCTCGGACAAAAATTGTAGATCATAAAATTATCTACAAAAAATTAATGAATACTTTTTATTCTACGAGCCACCGTTTTTGAGATATAACAATTCAAAAAGTTGTAAAAGTTGTAATCGTCATAATATTATGCACACCACGGAAACCCGCGCCACCTATGAGGTAGTGTATTTTTTTTTTTTTCGCTGAGGGAAATGCTTTACGCATACCCGTCCACCGGGGGGCAGACGGGTTATGTCGGACTCTCCACTGGGAAGGTAACCCAGTGTCCTACCGACTAAAAACCTCAGCGACTCCCTCTCATCGTCCATAGTGGGGGGAATGCGGTGACTGGCGTGAAGTTTACTACGCTTCCCCCCGGACGGAGCCCGCCTTACACGGCGGGCAGGAAGCGGGCCCCCCTTGGTTGGGAGGGGCCAGTAGGGACAGCCGAGGGCGTCGAACCGTCCCTACCAGGCAGTAGAGGTGGCCTGTGCAATGCCGGCGCAAGTACCCCCGTACCACGCGCCAGCTGGCCTCCTCCACGGAGAGGATGAAGACGACGGGCGATTGTTTGTCGTCTCCCGCCCCCCCTCGCCCTGCGGAGCGCGGTAGCAGCGGGATCTTGTTCCCGCTTGCGCTCCGCGGCCTCCTTTTCAAACATTACGTCCTCGCAATACGTTGCGACAGCCTTCCAAGCCTCCTTGCTAGCCAACATTTTTTGCACTACACTTGGAAGGCTTAAGTCATGGCCTATCACAGCCACCAGTATGAGGTAGTGTACTTAGCGCAACTTTTACAGCTTTTTGAATCGCTATACCTCAAAAACGGTGCCTCGTAGAAAAAAAGTATAAAGTAATTTTTTGTAGATAATTTTATGATCTACAATTTTTGTCTGAGATATTTTTATGATAAAACTTACCGTTTTGCTGAAAATCGCGAAAAACTCATTTTTTTTACCTTTGACCTTGAATAAAAAATTTTCCTTACAGGGGAAAGATGGGGAACTTTCACATTTTGTTTTTAATGATATTTCAAACAATCTTACCGATTTTCAGCTTGGTGGGAATTAATGTAACTTCACTCTTATTTTTTGGTCTAATTTGACCGGACTATTAATTGAAAGAAGAAAAGGGTTGCAATATTTTTGAAACACACGTATTTACCCTCCATTCGTTGCGCTTTTTAAATGATTATGGCTTCCCGTAAAATCCCGTTTATCTTATTCACCACAATTTGGTGCTGATGTTGGTGAATATGTATTATGATTTTTGTTGTTTGACGTTGGTCGTTGCTTTTAAGTTCTTCACCATCCCGGGATTGAGTTTGTCATTATTGTCAGTGTCCGGGATTAGTTGCACATCCCTAGCTATCAAATGTACCTACTTATTAGGTATACTGTTTTTCTGCCAGGCTTTCATTACAAGGCTGGGCCTTAATATGGACAATAATTCCAAAAACTAAATAAATTAGTAAGAAGAAGTAAACAGACCATCCACACAAGTAGTCTGAATATCCTGATTTTCCACCATTTACCACAACACAGGGGTGGCATTCCCGCTAATATCATTTCACATTTTGGTGCTTCACGCTTACTTCAATCATCAATACACTTTACTTTAAATTAGTAGTTGCCATCATTTTGTTTGTAAATTATTTTAAAATATTATTGGGCTTAGTTATTTTCTCTCAAACGATCTCAGTCGCAAAGAAATTGAATTTTAAAGACGACTGAGATGATTTGGCGCTAACCGGAATAGCATAGCAGGGCTAAAGATATCTAAAACCATGGTTCGTTTCGTGTTACAATATAATACATACTCACAATAATTACGAAATCTTCTGTAACTGATTCCAAATACCAAATTTTATTACCATGTTTGCACGTTTGTTTGGACGAAACAGATGCGCGCGCTAATGCTTGAAGCCAGGTCGAGTGTATTAAAATAATTATATCGATAATCAGTAATGGTAGTAGCCGAAGTCTGGCGCCGGGGCCATTATTGTCGTCGGCGCTCCGTGTTGCGTATGTTGCGCGAACCGCGATTACCGCGGGCGAAATTAGCGCACTTACCTACACTACACTCGTGACGCAACTTAGTGTTTATTAATACGTGTAAACCACCTTAATTTCCATATCAATTAAAAGTACGTAAGCACCCACTTCTTTGCGAAATGACGTTTTAAGTGACATGCTTTATGACGACTGTTACCGGTTGGTCGGGGTGGGCAAAATGACTTCGTTTGTTACTGGTTACTTAAAGCTCTCCTAGCATACAGGAGGTACTTCAAGGCCGTACTTGATAAAGAAAAATGTATAGTCTGTAGGTAGTGGTTGATAGAGGCAGTAAGAGTCGTGCGCTGCATTTCTACCTCTCCAAATATTATGGCATCTTTATGGTTTTAAAATAGTCAAGGCAAAACTTCCACTAGTATTACACGTCTACACGTCTAGTACTTCCACCTTCACAAGCAGGTATACTTATATTGTAACATAATCATCAGTGCTAAATCGATGCACTGAAAAAAAATTAACGCAGCACACTTATCCACGACCTCAATAATTAAATTAATAAACGCCATGGTGGCGAGGATGGTGAAATACAAAGCTGATCAGTGCCTTATCAAAATAATGAACCAAAAAAAACATCAAAAAACTAGGACTACCGATATTCTTCAACAATAGCAAGGTGTTCAGGAGACAGTATCTACCATCGAGTCGCAAATCGATGTTCTCACCGAGCGTGGAGCGCAGCCAAGCGACTTCAAAGGTTTTGCCACCTCGTAAATAAACATTACAAGAGAACTACACTCTCAAAAACTGAGAATTGTGCCTAACACCACAAGATCTGAGTCACCTATGATTAGGAGACACTTGGACAGAAACTGTGTTGTCTGAATATGAACATGTGTCCCCATTAATAAGATTGGAACAAATTGTACAAATCCGAGACGCGCAAGCGCAACAGTGTTGGGTGCAGATAAATGTTTCGTGCGAGGATTTATTATGTACTCGCCTGGGGTCGGTTCGTTAGCGAGTGCCGAGTGCCAACGCGGAAGGCCGGTGGCTGCAGCGACGCACTTCATAAGCTCCCTTAAAATATTGATATTTCGAATATCAAAGGTATTAATTTAGACGGCTGGCGGCGCAGGAGCGCGATGGCCCATTGCAACGGTGCGTCTCTTCCGTGTGTTCCTAAATAGACGTGCGCGTCGTTTCTTAATTGCGAGCTGCGGCTGATGCTTTATAAGCTCTATAACGTCCGTCGGCGTGCGTCTCGACTGCGAAATGTTTGCTTTAATTATTATTGGAATGGAGGGTAATTCTCAGTGGTTTTGTTCGGCTAGACTTGGCGATGTTCCGAAACGGGTAGCGATGCAAATTGCCTTGGCGGACGCCCAACGCGGCGCTATCAACCCCACTGGCTCGGGAGCATCACACCTTTCAGCTGATTCTTGACCCGAAGTTCATGTGCTTACTTACCTGTGATCACGCATCTTGCAGGATCACTTGTGGTATTGTGCCGGAGAAAAAAATACCCTTTGCTTTATCTATAAAATTGACTTAGCTCTGGCCATGAATCTCGTAAAAGTTAAACAAAATCACAGCATTGACTGCAGAAGTTTAAATTGATTGTTCGCAACTCTTTCTGCTATGTTCTCGTCGTTTTTCAGCCTTTATCGTTGCTATGTAGCTCTTTTAGCTTTCTTTTTCTTTACTGTGAACTCTTTGATCAACTGAATAACTACTAAACGGATTCAAATATTAAGGGTAAGTTGCACCATAGTAGAGTTAAAGTCAAAGTTTTTGTCAAATGTGACAATTTGACGTCACTTGTTGGGCCTAACCGGTACTTTAACTGAAATTTGGATGTTTGTTATTGTTAAAGTCAGATGGTGCAACCCACCCTAAGATGTCCAAAATCAAAATGTCATCTTTGAAATGCCTTGACCCAAAATACCCAAATTAAAGCAGAAAAACAAACATTGTTGACTATTGAGTTTTTATTTTGTTATTGTGAATCATGTTTGTTAAGCAGTCTCAATGGCACCAAGATAGTTGTATCGATAACTTTAATTATAGTAAGTAGGTACTTAAACTAAACATTTTGCATAAGAATTAACCCAAAGTATTTGAAACGAACTATGTTAAAGTAAGTTGTGAGTATGCTGCCTATTTTAAAATAGGTAGGATAATGTTTCGAATACCTACGAGTATTTTGGGCTAAGGCAATGCAATTTTGATCTTGATCATTCGTAGGTATCGAATGGTACTTTAGCAATGTAAACAATTTAACCCAATCTGATGACCTGTACGATAATTTCGCAGAAATGGCAGCTAGTTTACTCCTAAAGCCATTATATGAGTAATTGATTAATATGATTGTATTAGGGGTTATCGCTTGTTTGGCTTATTATTTAAAGTTCAACCGGTAATAATTTATCTCTTGACAAACCGACTTCGTAAATAAACAGATTGTTATAGAAATTAATATTCTGTTGTAAACGGGCAAAGTAAATATTTGAAAAGAACAAACGGCAAGTAGTTAAGAAGCTTATATTTTGGGAAAAAAACGTGTGTAGCCTGTAACGAAACTAAACTTGTCATCGTATAATAACTCTGGGAAAATATTTTCAACAATACTTTGAGAAATTGATAAGCTGACTCTGAAGTTAAAAATATGTCAGAAATTCGGCATACGAATAAGATAGATAAGAGACCAATCATGATTTTCCCATCTTACCTATCTACAATATTGACTGGATTGTCATTACTAAGTCATTCAGTTGTACGTTAATTGTTCGTCATTCGGTACGTCTGCTTGAAGACTATTTAATAAATTAATTAATTCACTGACTGTACCTACGTTCATACAGTAAAAATCAGTTGCTATGCAATAAATAAAGTGCGTCAGTAAAATTCAAGCTGACCGCACTTTACTCGGCGCTCGGCCATACAATGGGCCAGCCGAGCTTCGAACAATATTTCCTTTTAAGAGTCGTTCTTTGAATCCTTAATCAGAGAAACTTCTCGCGCTGCATACAAAGGAATACGCGTCGTACGAAAAGATAGCACAAGTTCGTTCAACTCTTGTTTTATTTAGACAGGTAAAGCAGGGTTAACATTCCAGGCGTGCTTAATTGCACCAACTAAGTTTTACTTTTGTACCAAAATTAACTCAATTTTAAATGTGTCAAACGTATACCTACCTAAATAGTTGCCGTTGCATACTCTGAAATGAATAAATTCGTTTTATAAACCTTTGGAAATTCGTTGCCTTGCTCTACAAATTCTGAGAAGCAAAACAGTTGATTCGCAACAAAGACCACCTGCAGGTTGAAACAAAAGTAGACTCCAAGAATACCTGTATGAAGAACCAACATAAACAACTCTCTATTTAAATCACCTTTTAGCTTAGGAATACAATAAATGCTCATTGGAAATTGGATGCTGCAATACTCGTTTACAATAATTTGTAGAAGAGTCAGTCTTTCAGAACCCCCACGGATTCTGGAATAGCGTGCCAATACGGCTCGTTTAAAATATTTTTGCGAACGCAAAGTTAAAATTAACTCTGTACCTTGTGTCACACGAGAATAGGTTATTCTATTCTCAGTGGTAATTACGTCAACTCGTTCAATTTATAATTTGTGTTGTTACCAGATACTTGCTTAACAGACGCACCTCTTTCTACGAGAGTGACCTTTGTGTCTGTTGTAATAAGAGCTAAGGATCCGATTCGAGTATTGCCGTGTGCGTGGATGGCGAAAGGAAAGGAATACCTAGCCTCTCGGACGACTTTGGCAAGGCCGTCGGTGCGCAGCCGCGGCGCTGCGACTGTCTGCTATCCGATCTGACACCAGTTGATACATGCACTGTCTGCATATTATAACATATAACTTTACATTACACTAATTGCTGTATTGCGAGTTTCCGCAACCGATAAACAGGAAACTTGTGCATACAACAATGATTTTTTTAAACTGTTCCGCGTTTTTGTAATTAAATATGTAGGTACCCATAAATACATACTAGAAAAATACGAAATTCATATGAGAAACTGGATTATCAACTTATATTTTGTCATATCAACCTTTCGGATCTTTATTCCGCATCTACCAATGGAGCGTGTAGGTAAGATCTGTTTTCAATTGATACCAAGAAATCATCAGACATAGTGAATCATTATATATTTTTTTTACTTAAATATTACTTACTGAGGTACTTCACCGTTAAAGTTTCAGATAAGTAAGCTTACCGAGAAAATTGCACAATAATATCCATTGATAATTTCAATAGTTTGGATTATGGTGCGGCAGTATCATTCATCATTACCTACATCGATTTATTAACGAGGCGATTAGTAAATATGTCCCAATACTTTCTAAGAAGGGTACGGTGGAGTGCAGCAATCTCATACACAACAAGTGGACTTATCGGAGGGTGTTCACTGTGCGATAACATTAAAACGGCTCACTATCGCCTTCCGAGAACTCCGCCCGGCGACCGCTGCGCCCGCGCCGCGCCGTGCGACAGGTAGCTCTGCCTAACGGCACTCTTGAGAATACAATTTTAGTTTTAGAACAAAGTAATAATGTGCCGTTAATATACTTTCTCCTACTCGCTCCAAAATAGCATTAGAATACTCAGTGAAACCGATTCTGTAACAGGTGGATTACCAAACTACCTACAGCCACTAGCTAATTAATTATACGTTAAATATGAGTTTATAAATATTTCATCAACCTACGCGCTGACGGTTGTTGTTATGCCGCAGATGAAGTCTCAAGTGTAAACAAGAGGTTCAGTAACTGCGTGCTCTGGCTGAGTTTTGCCATTATTAATATCGCATTACTTACGTGTACCTTTCAATCGTCATGTGACATCTACATCCTTATGTATACGCGGCGTGTTAGTCGACCAGACCGCTTTGCTAAGTAATCTGGACCCTAACATGATGCTACAGAGAGTGTTGTTTCTCGAGCGTTGCAGCCGCGGCAACAAGGTACTTACTCAGTTTCCACGCTCTGATTACTGGATGTTGGCTCTAGACAACGTCTTTATCGGCGCCGATCAGAAACTTAGCGCAGTTGGAGTGCTCTGAGAAATCGATCCGACGCTAGCCAATTTTAACAAAGGGAAATTATATCGTACTATCGATTCCAAAATTTTGCAACAAGAGGATAATTCTATTCTGTTCAAATGCCTGTCATATTCTCGACTTTAATATCTTTCGTTTGATTTGAACGCCGCGTGTTCTGTTAAAATGTCATCGAACAAAAGTTACGAAACGGACTCACGCCTCTAAAGACCTTTAAATGTCTTAACTGGGTAGTCTTTCGAAAATATATCGAGCTATTGACTAGGTACCTACCGTAGAAAATTTAAAATACTAACCCTCTGAACAGCTATCTACCTCTTTAGGTATATCACTTCATAATTAAATTTGCTTCTCAATTCAAATTTGAGGTACCTGCTACAGTCTGTCAGTCTCAACTGGCGGTACATCGACACAGCCTAAGCGTCGTCGTTACGCTTTAGCTGCGTGGTAGACTGTACACTTGAGACGTTCGGAATTCTTTCAAATGCTTGTAACAAATGCATATAATTTACTATGTTTGGTTAAGGCCTCGTAGCGTGAGTGTACGTATTGTGAACGTATTCATACGTTCCGAGGCAAAGACTCCAGTGCGGCACCTTCAAGGGCGGATCTTTGTTCGTGGTGCATTATCAATCCTTGTGGACACAGATGGCTCTCATCGGCTTGTGTCATCAGTATTAATGTGCTCTAATAATACGTGGCACGATCAACAAAGCTGCCTGTTGCGATAAAAGAGTGAGACGGAGCATTCAGCGAGACCACACCGGTGGCCCACACCGGCCAGGCACTTAAAGCCGTCTTATTTTAAGACCTCACGTTGATATTAATGTAGATTACGATGCCTTTACTCATTTACGAGAAAATGATTTCCTGGATAAGACGTATTAAAGTAAACAACTTTGTAGGAACTTATAGTGTGAACCCTCATAAATGTGTTTACTTTGTGTTATATTCAAATAAAGTCGAACCAGAGTAGTGGTATGGGTAATACAGTCGGAGAGTATCGCCATGCTTAATTGTAGGATCAAAAGGGGTCAACTGTGTACATTGACAAGCGCCTTAGGGCCAACGTCATCTACGGCGCGGGCGCCGCTGGGTGCCGTTCCCTCACAACAATGAACATTTGCTACCCAACAATTTGTGTCTCATTTATGCATACCTTGAACTTTAGCACGGACTGTGTTTCATCTTTACCAAAAATCAATTCCAAACGGAATGTAATATTATGACTGAATATAAATTTAAAAAACTGCTTCAAAATAAAGTTGATAAAGCCATTTTGTTGTTAGATGCAGCACCAAATTGTTGCAAACAAATTGATATGAGTTACTTTAATCAATGAATAGAATGGAATATAGGTAGGTAGTTAATTTGCGTGAAACATGGTTTGGCATGGCATGGATGGCACAAACAAAAATGAGCTCACATTTCACTAGAACCTGGCATGCAAAATGGATTACTAATACCTTTATTACTGTAATGGTCTTAATAAATAATCAAAATGTTTATGTGCATCCGAATATCCGAAATCTACAGTTGCAGGATTTGTTGCATGCGTTTAAGAATTCGTTTGGTTTATTTATAATGTTCGACGGAGTTAGCATGAGAGCGGCGGGCATCCCCCTCACGGGTTCTCGCCTCGGCGTGGCGAGGGGGCCTAGTACCGGTGGTAGGGGCACCACCGGGAAGCGAAGAGAACCCAGGCGTGGCAGCGTGGTGGACTGGACACCCACCCGCTGCGGCCCGTAAGGGCGACGGGCTGCGGGGCCAGTGGGGCCTGCAGGCGCCTTTGAGGCGCGTGGTTGGGGCCGCGGCGCACAACCGTTTGGTGGGGGCCAGTGATCCGAGGCTGATCCCCCCTGTGCGTCGCGGCCCGGCGGGGCCGTACCGCCGGTTACGGCAGCGGAGCCGTCCTTTGGGTGGCTCGTGGTTGCGGGCCCAGTAGGGTCGCTGCGGCCCGTAAGGGCGACGTGGGGATGCGGGGCCAGTGGGGCCTGCAGGCGCCTTGAGGCGCGTGGTTGGGGCCGCGGCGCACAACCGGTTGGTGGGGGCCAGTGATCCGAGGCTGATCCCCCCTGTGCGTCGCGGCCCGGCGGGGCCGTACCGAAGGTTACGGCAGCGGAGCCGCCCTTTGGGTGGCTCGTGGTTGCGGGCCCAGTAGGGTTTGCGTACGGTGGCCAGCTGGCGCGTGGTACGGGGGTGCCGCCGCCAGCATTGCACGGGTTTCACCGCTGCCTGGTAGGGACGGCTTGACATCCTCGGCTGTCCCTTCTGGCCTCCCCTCACGAAGGGGGGGTCGCTTCCGGCCCGCCGTCCAGGCGGGCTCCGTCCGGGGGAACGCGTAACAGGCTTCGCGCTACTCACCGTGTTCCCCCACTATACGGACGATAAGAGGGAGTAGTAGGGGTTTTAGTCGGTAGGGCCACTGGTATACCACCTTTCCAGTGGAGAGTCCGACATAACCCGTCCGTCCCCCGGTGGACGGGTATGCGTAAGGCATTTCCCCTACTTAAAAAAAAAAAAAAAAAAAAAAAAAAAAAGAGCGGCGGGCATGCCAGTTGAAGGGCCGTTCGAGTCGGCTTATGATTGGAGTCAATGCGATGTCTTCAATTTACCATTGTGAACAGATTGTTGTGGCTCCTATTACTCATACGATGTCACAGCACGGACTGCGCGGCTGTGGTCGACGCACTGCTACCGTGCGCGTACGCCTTTATAGAATACTGATAAGTTTACTCATGTGACAAACGGACGGTTGTTCATTATTCACCCGATTGTTTTGTTTTCATACCTGTTTCGTTTGCTTGAAGTGTTACGAATGGGAAAAACATACTTTAGTTATGGATGCGTTGGTAACGTTATTTGCATTTTGTTTAGGATTAGTAAATACCTAGTAGGTACGAGTAAAGCACGGCGGGTTCGTACTTATTTTACGCTCGAGTATGTTATGTTATTTATTTGTGGCTGAAGCATTACACGAAATAAGAATAACTTGATGATGTATAAAGTGTAGGGTATTCCGGTTAAGTTCCTTGTCGAAATCCTAATGAAATGCATTTTGCTTTGGGTTTAACGAAAATGCTGAGTAGTGGTGGTGGTGGTGGCCCTGTCTGGATTTTTATTTAAATATGATTTAAATAAAAATTCACCTAATTGTGTGTAGGATATTGAAT
Organism: Udea ferrugalis; assembly: GCA_950022985.1. Lineage (NCBI taxonomy): Eukaryota > Metazoa > Arthropoda > Insecta > Lepidoptera > Crambidae > Udea > Udea ferrugalis. The sequence goes on from OX465516.1 coordinate 7,902,997, forward strand.
TAATAACCTAAATCTCATCAATCCATATAAAATGATGACAGGGGATTCAGACCTTGTCGAAGGAAAACAAGGGAGGTTTGAGTATTTCTCGTCAGCGTATGATAATCTATGTTTGAAATAGTAGAACAACGGGAATAATGAAGCAGGGTCACTGCAAATAAAGACAGAATACGATACGATTTGTTTAAAAAAGGGGCATTAGCAAGAGTTTGACACCTAATGCATAAACAAAAATAAAATATAATAATAATTCGCGTGGAAGTATGGGTAGATATGAACGAAGGAAAAAGAATTCTCTCGTGAAAGCGGTCTTCCTCATAATGTGTCTGACATCATCTAATTGAATCTTGGAGATGAAATAAGACACTTTTGCAGCCTTGAGCATGATAAAGTTCGTTCGTAACTAATTAACTTCAGTCCAATCCCTTATGGCGACCTGACATTTCTTTCAGCCGGCCTGACAGCAGTGCTTTTGCCCTCGAGTTCCAACCTGAGAAGTCCTAGGAACCCCTTTTGTAGTATGATTCGAGAAAAGTTAGCTTCTGAATACTGCTGTAGATACTTGGATAGTGTAAAGGTGCGCGTGCGTCGCCGGCGCCTCGTGCCGTCGTGTTTACTTCTAATTTTGGCGCGAGCGCCGCGACGGCACTCCCCTCCTTGCTTCCCATTGAACAAGGTAGGTAGGTACGCATGCAGTTATTTCGGCATAGCAAAGGCGGCACACCGTCGCCACCACATTTACTTAGCCTTCGCAGCCTAGGGATCGTTATAAGTTAAAAAAAACAAACTAAAAGGTAATTTTATCCGACACTCATTGAACATAGGAACTGAGCCTTAGAAATCAGTAATTACTTAATAAACCGATAAGTCAGTGATGATGAAGCACAATAATCTGGGAAACATGCCTATACTGACCTAGGTCAGTCGAAGTAGATTGGTAGTCCATTGTTGGACAGGGGCCTTTCCTAATGCGTCATTTATATTTATATTTCCCTCTATTTCCTGACAGAAACATTTCGCAAAAGGCTTTTGGCCACGTTTACTGTGACGCGGTCTTTACATAACAACACGCAAAATATTATTTTTACAAATCAATGATAACTGATGATACCTAAGCAAAGGAAATCCGCAGTTTGAAATAAGGGCTTCGATAGGCGCCTTATCTTGGATTTCCAAACGTGTTAAGTATTTGTTATCCAAATTATTCGAATCAGGATATACAATATTGACTCATTATTTATAGGAATGATTCATATATGCACTAGATCCGATAACAAAAGAAAAAAAAATGTGATGCTGATACCTAGGTAACTAATTAACTTTTATAACGGACATACCTACTTTGTGAAATGATTGTAAAATGAACTCTTAATCTATCTCTATGGAAATAGAGTTCCTCTAATCAGAAGCTTTTTGAGACGGTTTCATACAGACAGTTAACCACAGCTCGAAAATAGTGAACTTTAGGTATCGGAAGTGTATGTACTTAGTATAACCTATCATGTTTATATAAGTGAGTAATATCGAACAAAAATTCGATTTTGTCAATGCGTTGAATTACAAAGTTAACTTTTTGCAGCAGATCTCTTAAAACAATCGTAGGTAATTATAAATATATCGCCCAAAGAAATTATCGCGCAGTAAAATTTTGTTTTAAATTTAATTGAGTCTGCTCAAAGTGCATCCGCGGCGTCGTTTTTCGCCCGCGAGTTAACGAGCGGCCACTGCGCCTCTGATGTTACCGCGCTGGAGGCTGCTCCTTCTCGGAATCGAGCCTTCCCCCTCCCTCGGCCTTCCCCCCTAGCCCCTAGTAATCGTCTCTCACCACAGCCTCGCTTATGGGATAACCATTGCTGCACATTCAACTATCGACAATTGCTATTTGTGCTGTTGGAAACATTTTTAAGTTATCATTCGATTTCAGCTCCTTTATGAATCAAAAACCTACAGATCTTTCAATGGGTATTAGTTGAATTTTTGCTGCTCTGTTTCAAACGTATTTGTACAAAGCATGATAGTAAAGTATTCCTTTTATAAGACGTTGTAGGTGCCTGCTTAATTCAGTCAGAAATGTAGATACATCCAAATTTTGAGGAATTAGGTCAAGTCTCAATAGGTAGACCTATTAGAAGGTCCTGCCTGATGGACCAATACAGTAAATATCCACAATTTGGTTTATGGTGAAGTAAACTCGAAAGATATCCATAGAGAAAGTCGATAAAGCTGACAGGAAAGAAGCCATTATTACTTCATCGATACATCGTGTAGCGTCAGGCGCCTCCCTGTGCACCGCAGTTCGAGTTCAGCTCTTTTTATTTGATTTCTGTACACCTGAGTTGTTAGTAACAAAGGGATTGATTTTTTCTCTCGGCTCCGCCCCGGCCTTTGAGCGTCTCGCCGCGGTTCTCGGAATCGAGCCCAATCATTCAGTAATCTTCGATAGCTTGCCGATACCTCTACAAACAACTCCCCTAGCCAGGTTAAACCAGACAGATCAAAAACATGATCAATTATGGTCACTTTATAATTTAACCTACCTTTGAAGCTAGAATAAACATCAAGATTATGAGGAAAATGTTAAAATGTTTCATTTATCATCATTTGACGTGGCCATTGTGTATAATCGGTATGGTGACAGTTTGTTCAAAAATTCTGGGGATAACAGTGTATAACGGCAACTTACTGACTTTTCCTTTGTATTTTTCCTGCCACTTGGAAATCCCTAAAGTACGACTGAGGCAGCACGCATAGGGTTCTTCCTTATTGAAAGAACGCATACAATTGTATGCGTGTGCACTTGTATGCACTTTCGTTCTCACACGTAGTTGGTTCTTATTATTACCATCTGATGCAGGAAACCTTTTTTTTCAAACCCAAGTTTTCCTTTGTCATTTTTCAACGCTACCTATATTGAATGAAACATGTTGTGCTTTAAAAGGTTATGGAGCCAGTGCAATACCTTTGTAACAATAACACGAAGTATTGACCTTGAGTGATCAAACAACTGGGACGAATATTATGTAAATTACAGCTGGCATTTTAAGTCTCGGAGGCGGGGTGCTGTCTCGCTCCCTTCACGCTTGCCTTTGGCATTTCGCAACCAAGACTTGCGTTTGAGTTTCGATTGTCCTAGATTTAAACATTTGATTTAGCATCTCCTTGTTGTAGGCACAAATATAACTCAGGCCTAAGACTTGTAAAACAAACACAATTTCCGTGTTTCAACGCAGACAGAAAGGCTCAAAGGCAAACTAGTTGTGCAAGCCGGTTCGAAACCTTGTGAAACAGCTCATAGGTTTTACATTAACTAGTTTGGAACAAGAACAAAAAGATATCAAAGACGACCGTGTTGAAGATTTACCTGTTGGTCTCATGGAGGATGATATGCGCGAAGGGTTCAAGGACCGCTAAGTCATTTAGTAACCAGGTATAAGCTACTCGCCCGCGGCCATGCGATCACCCGGTCGTTTGCTTGCGTGTGGGAAATGGATTGTCATTCTGTCTCCGGCTGCAGCTGGGAAATTTGCAAAAATTGTGTGCCCTACTGTGTAATTTGAATAAATTTATTCATAAGTATAATGGGGTAAATTTATCGGAAATCGTCAGTTATAAAATTAGGTAGGTAGCATCATTTCGGGCGACTTGAACGACGTAGCTCTTGACGCGGCAAGTTATCCTCGTGACAGCAAAAAGTGCACCGATACGAATCGAGTGGCGAGGTAATGATGTTGCAGGCGAGGGGTATCAGGGGGGAAGTGGTCTGGGAGCGAGTGGGACGCAGTCAAGCCGGCGAGAATAGGACGCACGTAAACAGCCGGGTCCAAAGTCTGCAGCCGTAGGACACTAGCCTTTGCATCGCCGTGTAATGTTAGGACCTTCTTTTTGTTTATGTAAGATATGTCATCATCATAAAGATTAAGTACCACTTTGAATAGAGTTCTACGATAGTAGATGTAAACTTGTTTCATATTACTAGATGTTTCATACATACCACAAAGAGAAAATAGTATTATTATACTACCTGCTCATCAATCGCATAATACGTGTCATGCAAACCTTTCCTAAAGTTCCTAAGTCATTATAGCCCCCACGGTCTAGCCGGGACATACTCGTAATGTTGTACTAGATTTCGTTTGCCCATGGGCATAATATGATTTAAATTTGGCAACCGTGTAGCCAAAAATGTTTAAGTGCAATGAGATTTTATTCTGAGTAGGTAAGTAGGCTGTATGTAATCATGTTCTTTGCACTGCCTGCAATTAAAAAAAAAGGAAAAACGTGAAACTTTTTACGAAATTCATTTTCTTACTTTGCACAACTGGTCTAATGTTTCTAACATTACTTTTAACTCTTGAATAATATTCTGAATTATACATATTTCATTATTTTAACTTCAATTAAATATTTAAGTTATTTCTTTTTTCAGTCGTTGGTTTCTATTGCCTCGTAGGAAGTATAAAAAGTAGAGTACCTATGCAAGGTGTAGGTGTTAACCGTAGAGTCCCTCATAATCGGGGTTCAATATAGCGCCCGGGACATAATACCTACACTACTTTGAGCCCTTGTTGCATAATCTACTATTAAGTATGTTTATATGCTGTTTAGTACCCATAGTGTACAAGCTTTGCTTTGGTTAAAGCTAGAAATGTATTATTAGAGCTATAAGTATGTAATGCTTCCATTGAAAACAGGCAGGTGGCGAATGGCAAATGTGTAGGCTTATCAATAGAATCTTTATCCATCCATAGTCCGTATCGTTCAATGGAGATATCCGCACGTAGTAGTAGATAAAACGCGATAACAAAGTGCCCCAACGCTTTTATCTTGTCTAAAATCTAGTTTGAATCGACATGTTGATCTGACAGTGAAGTTGCGTGCTAGTAAATCAATCAATGCATTGTCAAATGATTATTATGTTTCACAAGTCCATCCTGTACACAAGAATTAATTTGCGTCATGTTTCTTACTTAATGAGCACTTTAGCAGTTGCGCAGTACTGGCTGAGGGGTTCTACCGGTTTATTTACCCTATGTATTGTGGTTATGAATATCTCGTTCGGGTTATTTTAACTTCCTCCTTGGTTTTACAATTTCCATGCCTATTATTATGCCTATTTACATCGTTTTAAAAGGATCGGTACTGTTATACGATATTTGTAATCGATATGTCCAACCATCAAACGAGACTCTGCTTTTAATCTGGAACATATCGCTGTGACAGTCTTTGATAATTTTCTCTGAGTTTCAGTAAGAGGCTTCCATTTTACTTAAATTGTGTTTTTCCAGCTTAAATGTTTAATTAATTACCTAGATACCAAGTTTTGGGATGGTAGGTAAGTATTGGGAATACTTTGAAGATGATAAAAACCCATCGTTATTTTAAAATCTCTTGCAGGATAGTTTTAGATTAGACAGAAATGCAAACAAATCGGAAGTAAACGCGTCAGAGTCCTAAAAGGATCAACAGCTGTGAATCGCGTTGTGTTAACCGTTCAGTTCCTGGCGACTTCCAGTTCCGGTGGTGCAGCGGCCATTAGCGCTTCCTGTGCGACGCGCGCGGCGCTGTGCTCAACACGGACCTGCGCTGGCGCTACGTGACCACCTCGTTAGACAAATTATGGAACTATTTAATATTAGTAACCAGCTTACAAAACTGACATTTTAATTGTTATAAAATTTTCCAATGTTTTAATTACACTGCACAATACTTTTTTTTTATTTAGTATGCTTATCTTTCTTCTGGAATTCCAATAAAGCAAAAATGAATAAATCGGCGCAGTCGTTTAGAAGTAATGAGTATTTTATGAAATACATAAAGAAAAATTTTGCGTTCCGCTAAATAATTCTGATGATCAATAGATCTTTCTCAGCCATTGATTCAATAAACAGGTCAAGTTGATTTAGTCAATTTAATTAAGATCTTTTTTTGTCTTTGTTCCATTAGGACAGTCTTTCCTAAAGTGGGCGATAACGCCCCCTTGTGGGCGCTGCAGGTCTCAAGGGGGGCGGTAAGAGACCCAGAAAGAAATTGGGGGCGTTGTGTTGAGGCGGTAGGTGAAAAAATGGGGGCGCTAAAAAAATATTTATTCTCGAAGTGGGCAGTAGACAAAATAAGTTTGGGAACCTCTGCATTAGGAAAACTTAAACTGCGTAAAATTCTAAAAATGCATGGTAAAATCATGCATTTTACAAGTGCGTTGACATATCTTAAGCTGCCTTTTTCTGATAACGATGTCACTATTAAAAACACTATCTATGTTGATAGTTGTAAGTGAGCACTTTTCCTTAGTGTTATTTAGAGTTAGAACGTACTATGACAGCGAGTCAGTCCTGCCAAAAAGTCTCGCCTGCCGCCTGGTCACGTTAGCCAAACCATATGAATGAGTGGAGCGTAATGCACAATGAATTATTCGTGCCAGGCCGGCTTCCGTTGGCGCCGGAGTCCGCCGGACACATGCTCAGTATTCAGCCTTTTTCGCTGATTAACGTCTAATTATAGGGCACAGCTCTCCAACACATGACTCCTAGTGACTCAGGCCTGCTTAATAACTGCACAATACCGTTCGAGACTTGTGTAGCTATGGTTTGAGACGGTTGGATTTAGCGCGGTGGGTGTTTCTTTATGAGTGCAAGTTTTGCGTATGGGCATTTGATTCACGACTGTGCGTTTCTTCTGTTTTTGACTGTGTCTATGGGTGAAAATAGTTTAACATAAGTTTTACACGGTGATACATTAATTGTAAGTCTCATAGACAAGATGAGTTACATTAATGCCTTTGAGATTAGGTATGATATTAGCAGAGCTGCTAAGGCTGGCTTGAGAATAATGACAAACAAAGAAAACGTAAACTCCTTCAAATTATCTCCTTCAGGATTTTTAATTGAAGAAGAAAAGATTCATAAGAAAGTTTTATGCTTCTGAGAGCAATATTTTCGAGAGGTTATTCTGGAACGAGCTTCCGCCACGCGAGACGTATTTGACGCAGTTCGCTACAGATTCCCTTTACACGTTTCTAAAAGTGACGTTGATGAGCACTTTTGCGAAATATTTTATGACTCTTTTAGATATAACTTCATTAGTTACGACTTCCAAATTTAACATTTCCGTAGGTGTCCACAGGTTCATCTTCGGTTTGATTCTTATTTGTTTCGTTATTGGATTACGAAATGCTTTCCTGCAAGTCCGCGCCCGTTTGCACTAACTTAAAAGTGAAACAATTATTTTTTGAAGTGTCTACGTAGTTTATCTGTGGGAGGTCCGTTACCTTGCCATCTGTCATCTGTCTGTGGGCGAGTCTGTTCAAAGTTCAAGGAAACGCGAAATCGAATTCTGGGAAATCCTCGGCGATTTTGAAGTTGTAAAAACTTGGGACGTCGACCCGGATGCTTATGAGGGCCTGACTCAGCGCCACACAACAGCGGGTCGTGGCGCTTTAACCTTATCACACTACCCACCCATTCAACTATGACTTTATTTATGCGATTCATAATTCACAATAAGGTGCCTCTTGCATATTCATCGTCGATTAGCATTTCGTCATGCTCATCTACTGTAATCAATAATCCCACACAAAATAACAACTCTATTGTTGTAATATCGGTTCAAGGAGTTTGTGCTCTCTCCCCGATTGCGAGATGTGTCGGATCGTCTTTATCAGTTCCGTTCGAAGAGGATAAGGTAGAGTCGTATTTTAAAGATAACGCCCATTGCGTGTTATCTTGTTACTTTCTAAAGTTAGATGAAAAAACACGTAGTTAACCTCTGGCAGCGAGAGGCAGGCCACCGGGCCGCAAGGCCGACTGGTCGCCGCCGCCGCCCGCGCCCGCGCCGCGCGCTGCGTGCGTGAGTGCGTACGCACCGACACACGCTCTATCTGTTGTAATGTACACATTTATGTACAGGATCGTAATCATATGTCACAGAAGGCTTGCCATCATTCGCTGTTAGCGATATTACCTGTTTATGTATAGCAGTCGTTTACGTTTACCTATTATTCAAATTTAATTTAGATAAGTGGGTATACAAGTTATTTTGCATGACAAAGAAGGTAAATTAACGTTTCGTTCCAAACTTGCCGCTAAAATCTTTTGAGTATTTTAAATAATTTGTTGTTTGTTTTTCCGTGATATAATTCAAATGGTAGTGTAGTGGCGCATTAAAAATTTAGTTATATCGGAGGCAAGTCGGCCGGCGCGGCGCCACGTCGGCTTTTGAAGTCGCGGTGCATAAATCAGCGGGACGTTGGCGGCGCGCGCGCAGCTCTGCGACTTGGCGCTGGCGCCGCTCTACCTACAATCCTTTTGTTTTGATTCGCCACAGCGTGAATCTGAAAGAAACATTCATATGAAAAAACACCAATATCTACAGATCAATGTGTATAGACAATAGTAATGGATATTGCGTACCTGTTAGCTACTCCTACTCCTTGGGAGTTGATAGGTGTAAATTAGTTTTGAAAATGGTGGATTTTATGGTGGATGAGACAACCTAACCGCATGATTAAGTTAGGTTTTGAAAGTTTTTTCGTGAAATTGAATCTACGATCGTAGAATATAATTGACAAGTCATTAATTAGTCATCATTACTTACATGAAATAACTCTAATGGGAACACATTAATTTCAAGAGTAATTATTTTTAAATGTTGTTGGTTAACATAAATAACAATGGGCTATTGTTAAGCATGAATAATAATTAAAAATTGGATGGAAACCAAGTAAACAAAATCCGTCTACTGTAATCACTCGAGTTATCAGATAATAATAGAGATACTCACTAAAAATTTAAAAAGACGCGTAATCTCGGCGCTACTCGTTTGTAAGAAAACTCTGCTAAGGAAAAATACGTGCGTGCTGGTTGGAACAGTGGATCCCATTTAAAATAAAATCACCGGCCGGAAGTCGATGCGTCACACTTACGTTTTCGTCCTCTTTTACTCGTGTGGGTACTGCGCAGACGCACGCAAGTGTGCAACCGTTCACAATATTATTTGGTTCCGAATTCTGGTTGCTGGTAGATCCGAAACTTGGGCAAAGAAGAGATCTATGTACTGAAGACAATTATAAAATTGGCGCGGGAACACCAGACCGTTCAAACACCAACTGATAATGAACAGGCGATTAAAAAATACTTCTAGTTGGTGGTCATATATGAACAGGCGATTAAGGAGACTTCTAGTTGTGGTCAGTGGTCATCGGTAGAGTCACCTATCTAATCATATGTGATTTCGAATTTTATGATAAAGAAACAAATCAACCCCTGCAAGAGCCAACAGTGACGTTTTCGTTCAAGACCTTTGAAGAGTAGGTTTCAGTCGCAAAGGTAGACGTTTGTTTGTCCTAAAGTTAGCGTTTCACGTTTTTTAAATAAAATAAAACGGGTGCGTAATGAAGTGCTTCGGGATCAAGCAAGAAGTTGGTTTGTGTGATGTTTTCACTGCACTATAAGACAATTAAACAATAACATTATTAAACGAGGTATCAACAACTAATGCCATTTACATCTCTAAGCGGGAAGATAGAGGTGTTTGTTTTGTTAGATATCAGTGCAGCAGCACGGCTGATGTAGGTATATAAATTTTTGACAACTTTTCCGATCCTACAGTATTACACGTTGCTGTAAAACTTGTATAGTGTTACTGATTATTAGTGTGTGCGTTTATTTACGTACGCCAGCGCCGACTCGTCCGAGATTCAAATTTAGAACGGCGTCTCCGCCATGTTGTTCTCGGTGAAAAACCTACGATCCATCGTTTGAAAACCGTGGATGTGTCACAGAGATCCCGTAAACTAAACCACACTGAATCGCTCTATTTATCTACTCCAATCTATTTTCTTGCCAATACTATAGTTTGCTTAAATTGGAAGACATTTTCCTGAACCGTATGTAATCACAATCATATTAATTGCAAGAACCGTCGTTTTGTAATAATGATAATGCTTAATGTAGTCGACCACGTAATTTCTCAATGTTTACAATACGATGTCCCGCGAAGGTTGTCTGCACCAAGTAGATATTATGGTTAATTGAAAATCCTCATTACGTAACCGGGTGAGACTGAGCTACGTACCTATACATTGAATGTTTTTAAAACATCATATCATATGGCAAGTGGTGAGGATATTAACTGGGCTTTATTGAGTTAAGGAATGAAACCAATTTATAATTTTCTTTTTTAAACGTTACAGTTTTTTGAGAAGGAATTTCATCTTCATAAAACGAAGAGTTCCTATTTACATAGTTCAGATGTTGAAGATCAAAATCCTAAACTTTACTTTGACTCAGTCTAAACCATTCGTTTCTTTAAGAATACAATAAAGCTATGAAATTGCTTTTGGATAATAGTATTTCAAAACTGATTAATGTCTGACACAATCAGTTCCTCTGCCAACTTCTCAGCAGCATCCTAATAGGAAATCGTTTTCCCTCAAACGCCGTGTCACGTGTGAAACGTGGTTGTAAATAAATGGTGCGTAGGTAAGCATAATGTATGATGTGAATGAATGAATGAGTCACGGCCAGAATTGGATCAGTTGTTCCACAGATTGTTGCGGGCAGACCTACTCTTCTGCTGGTCATATGCTCACACCGAACTATTCGTAGCGAACACGCAATGTTTTGATCGGTGGCTCTGTGTACGAGTATCTAAGACCGAATTGCGCGTGTACTCATGTACTGACAAAAGTCCAACACTCGTAGTATCACTATATTTTCATGAATGGCAATGTCTTTTATCCTCATAATGTAGGCAGAATAAGCTAGTTTTGAATTACTTGGTAATTGCTAAGTTTCTTGCCGGTTTCTTCTCAGTACAAAAATGACTGTCCTACACCGGTGGCAGTCACATTATGTCTGTGTATTATTTTGTTATTGTATTTCTTACTAAGTCTGAATATCCCGATTATAAAAAAATGATTGTAATAGACATGCAATATTGGGTTTCATTTTTCTTAGGTCAATTTGAAAGCACTTTAACTCGTATTTGGTTCAAAGTATTTGCAAATTTTCACTATTAAAGTACCTATGACGTGCAGTTTTAACGCTCTTCCACTTAGATACTTAAAATAATTATTCTAAGCTTAGCTATTACCTGATGAGCCGTTGACTGTACGTACTGGGTCAGAATTCAAACATAAGTTAGTGGAAGTAAAACAAGCTTGGGCTATGAACTAGCCGCGTCTCATTGTAGACGCGCTGGCACACTTGGGCTAACGGTACCCTCTGTTTATGTTGCTGCCACTACTTATCTCGCAGTTTTGCGTTTGCGGCATAAGATTTGCATTTCCACGTCTTGGACTAAATTGTGCGTCCATAGTATGCTCGTATTTTTAGTTATTTTTGTTCCCAAATCAGCGAGAATAATACTGTGTGAATCGTTCTGATTCGCTGCTGTTTCCAGCAATCAACAATTTTCCTCCACGACACTACGTGGCGGTAACCACGCAATCGCAGTTACACAATCAATCTCGGGAGTAAATAAAGCTGCTTTATTTTGAGGTTGCAGTTGTTCATTGTTGTCTGTAGTACTAACTTGCAGTGTAAAAGCGGGGAAATAACACGCTGCGGAGGATGTGCGTCCGAGTGACGCGCATCCGCTGCCCATCTTAGGAGCGCGGGCGCACGCTGCAACTTGTACTCGATTTAACTAGCTAATTGACTTGTTTATCTCAATTCACCAAACGGCCCGTAATGTACGATATGAGATTGTAAATGACTACGAAAATATTTTTTGTTCCATAACGGCGCACAGAGTAGAGGTAGGTGGTATTCATGGTAATGTTTCCAAACCTGCCAAATTTTCAGTGTCTCGTCAGTCATGTCTTCCAATCAAACAACACCTCGTATGGTCTAAATCTAATTGCTCTTTTTTCTTAAGCTGAAAACAAGTGGGTATTGACAAGCTTGAGCTAACGCTGAGACGCCGAGCCGAGAACTAGGTATACCGTATAACAAAACAGATATTAGATTTTAAAAAAATCATTCAAGTATTCGCTCAAATACTGAAACGTAAAGTAAATGTCGTAGATATGTAATCTATTGGCAGCTGAATGAGATTCGGGTGTTGGTTGCTACTCAACGATCATAGTTATTTTAATGTTTATGTTACGTCGACGGACACGGTGCCAACTTTATTTTCCGTTTAATTGAAACACGAGGCATTTCACCGAATTCGTCATATTGTGCTCGCGATTTAGTTTACGAGCCTTACTTTGTTGCGGCGGGTTTATGCGCTTTTGAGTGGTTGTTGACAGAGGAAAGGCGCCGTTTATGGATTAAATTAATCCGAATCGTTTGTACCCGTCCGCTTTAATTAGTGAGTGTCAAAGCGGCCCCGCTCGCCGAATAAAACTCAGCCGTGATATAAAACAAAAGGTTTATCTGGCGGTTGTTTAATGTAAATCGGTCGAGTTGAAAGCTCTGTCGCTACAATGTGTCACTCTGAAGGCCCTTTCGATCTCGATAGCAGCCCGGCTGGTCGAGAGTCGTGGTGCAACACTAGAAGACCTTCGCAAGAGAAATGGCGCAGCTTGGCGTTTCTTAATTTCTCGTTGTGATCAAGCGATTGTTCGCTACGACCTATTGAGATTCTAATTTCGCGAGGCTTACGCGCTTATGTCGTGATGTATGCCAGCCCACTTGTTGTTATTGAAACAAATTACTCGGTTTCGTTAACTAACGACCGTCTTGTGGACTGCGGTGACACGTCATCGTTTGTAACTTAATTGCTTTACGTAAGTTTCATTACTGATATTTTTTCAGGCAAATGTTTTTGTTCAAATTTGAGGGGTTTGTCCTGATTTCAAAACTTAATTATATGTTCATGATCATGACTTTATTATTTTAGTGCCACTTTGATATTTGATTACTGTAGTATTGTACGCCATGTATGCAAGAATGTGCTGTAGCTGCTACTTCATTTACAATAAGTAGGAAAAGTGGAATTACTTGCGTATCTACTCCAACAATTTTAAAAACTTAAAAGTTACCTAACCAAGTTTTTCAAGCATACTATAGACTGAAAATCTAGCATGGTAACATTGATAACTATCTACTCTACTCTACATACTCATACGAGACTTGGTGACAACAAAGGTAGGGAAAATCTCATCTTAAATATCAAATCCTAGACTTAAAGTCATTAAACATTTGAAATGCAAGATTGGTTTAGGGTCTAAACCGCTTTGTCCACAGTGTAGAGTGAGCTAGTACCTAGAGCGCGTGACTAACGGCCGCCAGGTGTTCGCCGAAGTTGCCAATTTCGATGTTGAGTTTCTGAGAACCATCGATTCCGATTACGTGTCGCGCACGGGGTGTGAGTAAACAGTGTGATTGTGTACAAACAAACGATGCGCTGGAGTGCGGCGAGCGGTGCATCAGTGGTGCCAATACCGGTAGCTGCTCAACATTTAAGTTATCTTAACAACCAACTTCAGCTAAGCACACCTCTTTTTCAATTATGAAAAAGGACAAACGGATTATTTTTATAATAAACAAATTATCACTTGATAACAAAGATGAAAAAATGGCTTGTCCTACCAAGGCGACGAGAATAGGCATGATGACTGTATTTTTTTTTTGTTTATTATCGAAAGACCTTACATTTATGTAAACAATCCTCAAAGAATCACTTCATCTGGATCAATACCACCAGAGATATCACAATTTGAAATGCACATTTTTGGACTTGCCCAAAAACGCTCCATACAAAAGTGACAGCGATAGTGACGTCACTGTCGCTTTTGTATGGAGCGTTTTTGGGCAAGTCCAAAAAATGTGCATTTCAAATTGTGATATCTCTGGTGGTATTGATCCAGATGAAGTGATTCTTTGAGGATTGTTTACATAAATGTAAGGTCTTTCGATAATAAACAAAAAAAAAATACAGTCATCATGCCTATTCATTTGCCTTGACACGTCTAATAAATACTTAAATAACTATTGTGTTTCATTAAAAAAATATATTTTGAAGCTACGCATATGAAAATGGCGCTGAATGCGAGCTGTCTACTAGATACAAAGTAGGCAAGTTCGCATTCGGATTATTGTAAAATTGCTCATCAGTCTGCTCAGGTTAGAAAGTTAGACCATCATCATTTATTTGTTTCGCTTAAGTTGAATCTAGGTACCAAACAAATGTAACTACGCAACACTGCATAGCTGTGAGTTGCGCAACCCGAGCCATCCGCGCCGTCAGAGCCGCGCCCCACACAGGCTGTAACTAAATACCCCAGGCTCCCCGCTCCCCCTTAACCACACTGTATCTTCCACTGAGAACTAAGTCCATGTCGGTTCCTAGTGATATCTTTGTTGCGCAATTTTATTTGCCATTAGGTACTTCGATAAGTACATAAAGTGAAATAGAGGATGAGTGTTTCATGACCGTACACACCTGACAATAATGTATCGTAAGTAGGCAGGCACGAAGGTTTCCACAGCTATTAAGTTTCATTGTTAGTTTCATCTAAAATTCAATCAAATCTCTTCCAATAATGTGTGGTAGAGTAAACTGAAAACTCTGCGAAAACTTCACAACATCGAAAGCCTTCGTTCCTATAATAAGCGAAGTGCATTCCTGTTCGTTAACTTCAGGTGCATCAATCCACAAGAAGAGTTTTTGCTTCCTTATGGAAATTCTTACATTTCATCTTTAAATAGAGTCTACATGTCCGTGTCCGTCCGTGTATTCATATCAAGTTGGTATAAAATCACTTGAAAACTGAAACACGTGTAAACGATTTCATTAAACGCACGTGAAATTGTTTGGAATATGACCCACCCATCGAGCATGTTATTAATATTGAATAAACTGCATAAAACAACGCAATTGTGATTGCGCAATCTCAGCCGAGCTCTGAGAAGTCATGGCTTGCAATGACTTTTCAAAAACATTAACGATTAAAATAATCTTTATAGGTACCTACCTATGACTATGCTTGAACTGTAGTTAAGTGTTTCAAAACTTCATACTCAATCATTAAATTTTGCATCCCGTAATGTAGTGAATTGTGATAGATGTTACAATTTTGATGTGTTTTCATCACATACCTACTTATTCCTCTGACACAGAAAACTTAACATTCGTAAATAACTTCTGTCTGTTATACATTTTTTGTCTAAGACAATTTGACGAATTTTCTGCTGAGATGTCACACCACACCAGTGCATATTAATCAGGAATGTAAGTAAACTCAAACTACTAATATTGTGTCGTTGTAAATAGCAACCTACCTGGTTCAAGTTCATGGTTTCCAAACACTTGTGACAGTTTATTAGCCTCTTAATAACGTTGTTCATCAATTTAGAATCGAGTAGGACAAAAAGGTAGACTTTTTCTGCGCAGTTGTCCAACAAGATCAAGGACAGTTTGTGGCACGTGCCATAAGCAACTGCGGCGAAGTCTAGGTGGTCTAAAATTATAACCAGCTGCGTTGACCGCTAAAGGTTAACGCCGAGGGAAGTAATAAAGAATTAGACGTCGATAAGCGCACGCGGCGCAGGTGCCTCGCGGGGCGCGGGCGCAGCGCACAGGTGGCGCCGTGACACCGCAACAGCTGATAGCGGCCCAAGTTCATTACCGCTCCGCGCAAATCGATCCGTCGTGGTGACGCCCCCACCCACTTTCGAATGCAATACTTTCTTATCTTTTCGTCTGTGAACGTTCGATTTGCAGCCAGCTCATACTGCTAGTTTTTTTCGAGTCCACGATATTTACACACGGATGTTCAAGTTTCACCGACTCTATCTTTCAGCTAAACGCCACCACTTATCATCTGATTGATTTTTAATTTACCTTCGTACGTTCTAATTTACAATAATATCCTGCGTACGACTGATAACGTAAGCGCCGATTGCTCATGTTTTATTTACCTACGCAATAATCATCATTCGTTTGCGTGTGTTCGGCGGGCAGTGCCTGAGTTTGGTTGGCGCTAGGATTCAGGCGTCGTCAAAAGGGGTCAACGCGACGCGCTGTCCACTGTGACGAGATGACGACTGCCTACTTTCAGCGTCGAAAGTAAAAGAGCCATTGATCATGCCGCAGCAGCGGCTGTGCAACTGTTCAGTGGGTCGCTCACGCCACGTCCGGTTTGCCTACAAATTGGTCACATCAACCGCTAAGTGGGAAGATTCGGCTCACACGCCCCGTCGACGTTGCTAACAACTTTATGATACCATTTTTTCCAATTTTATGTTTTATCTGACTTCAAGGAAGTGTTAAAATAAATTAATATTATACAGTTATTTAGAAAACTTTTGATATCTTTATGCTCACTCTACCATTTTTAAAATTTTATTTATCCTCTCTTAAGCATCATTATCTTAATTGTTTAATGGTTAGAGAAAGTACCCATATTATTATAAAACTTTTTCATTTCTTTAAACCATCTCCATTTTATAGTTTACATAATCACTCACGTAACATTGTTTTCATAGTTGAGATGAGAGTACAGTGACAAATTCCCCAAATTCATTTTTAGGTAGTATTGTTTTTAGTAATATTCTTAATCTATTTCAAGCATAACTATCTATGTACTACGTATCTACATAAAACTATGAACAAAATTTATTAATATCGCCGTTGATGCGACTATACCCGTCATCGCGTCATAATAACCTAAAAATGAAGTTTTTCTAACTGTAAACTCCTTATTCATAAGAACGAACGCAACTCTAAAGCATAGTTTAAACAATTGTCGTGTTTTGTTACTCACTCGCAAATGGCTGCAGCAACAAGATTGAAAAAGACAAAGCGATACAAAAGTTAACGTGATGTTGAAGCGCTGTTTAAGTTTTTATGAATAAGGGGGTTAATCCTTATGTTTAGGTCCTGCCCTTATTGTAGCACATTTTTTCCAATTTTGATGAGTTGTGTGATGGCAACTAAAGTTGTTGTTTTGTTTTTTACAGTCACATAACAAAGACGACGACGTGGGACGACCCGCGGAAGACCCTGGCGGCGCAGACGGTGGGCGCCGTCCAGCGACAGAACGCTGAGGCGCTGCTGCCGCAAGCGACCAGTCAGGCTATACCCCCCGCCCCCGCACCAGGTACGACATCTCATAGTAAGCCTTTTGAAGCCCCTAGAGACTCGGATTTCATTCTCATTCTCAGTCTAGACTACAGAAATTCAGCGAAGTACGCTGACTATTAGCTATTGCATCAATAAGCCATGTCTTTTATCTGAGAGATAACACAACAGAGTTGAGGTTGATATTATGGTTTGGAAAGCCATCCTTGTGACAAGTGCTTAGCTCTTTCCCTACAATATGTAGTCTGCAACCCAACTACAGTGGTTAAAAGCCACCCTTATCAAACGTTCTTGCGTAGCGAAGCTTATTGCCTAATCAGCGCTGGTAAGGTTTCATATCTTGACAACTTGTGTCCATCGCTGTAGTTTAATCTTCGAAGCAGAAATTGGACAATTCAAAAAAAACTCCACTATGGTCTTCTGTAAGCCAAGCTGAGTAGACGCACATTTTCATTGTAGTCTAGTGATGTTATGCGTCTGTTAAAAAAACTAAGCATTATGTTACGTCCTTCATTTGAGGATGAAATCACTTTTGTGAATAATAACAAAAAAACTTATTACTTATACAAGTTTATAGGCGGACACGTAGTAATATTATCTTACCTCGGGTTTTCCGTTTTTATTGTTAGTTATTATCTGTCTGCAGCTTACCTACAACCTACTTAGGTAAGTCACCTTTTCAGAAACTGCCTGAAAACTTTGTTTTGAATAGGTATTTAAATTTTAATAAGGCATGAAAACCGAATTTACAATACTAGGACAATATGCGCCGAAAACTAAACTGTAACATGTAAAACGCATCACACCACATCACTTACCTACTACTTAAGTAGGTACCTAACTCAAAGTATGGTTAGGAAAAGTAGGTAAACCCGAATTCACAAACGTCAGTCAAAGTTAAGAACCCCTTCAAACCCCTACTGTCTGTGTGTTCAGACAACTGAAAGTGATACATTTGTTTAAACGAGTTGCTTAACTTTAAGCACTTTGATTATCCAAGTTTCGTCAGCTTTACTCCGACGATCGCTTCAGTTTGGTCGTGTTTTAGGAGTTGGTTGGACATTTCATTATTTTGCTACAGGCACCATTCCAACTATGGACGCATTCACCTAGTTTGTAGGTGCTTCTCTTCTCTATTCGCATCCACGTGATCTAATTGGCCCCAGTGGCGCGTTTAAAATTATCATGGAACTGAAATAAAAACAAGTAAATAACCCGAATTCTAAAACTGATTTTATGACGGGAATTAACGCGTTGTTTCCGTCGGCCGATGCGAGACGAGCGTTGAAAGGTGTTCGGAAAATACGTCGGTGTCTAGGGCTGCCAGCAGGGAAAGCCTGCCAGGCAGACAATCACTTTGGAACATTCATGCAACTGATATCACAAATTTGTAAAGTGGAAATTATCACTTGTTTAACTCGCTTACCTCAGATTGCACTACCAATTGGAAAAAGCTTTACTCACAATAAAGTTGTAAGTCGACACGGTTGGTAGTAAGTAGTCAAGCTTTAATACTCGTAGTGAGATCATACTAGATTCTATCCAAGAAAAACATTCATAACCAAATGTTTGTTTTGTATCTGGGCTTTAGTTAAGTACCTATTTTTGGCGACAAATTTGGTGTAATGGCTAGGAAGTAGGCTACTATACCCCAGGTCACCGTGTTCTATTTAAAAGATGTCAAACAATTAACCGCAGAGGTAAAGTAAAGCCTAGAGGCCTTTGCTTGTGGCATCAGAGGCAGCCCTAGAGGCCGGCGCCCGGGAGCTGCGCGGGCGCCGGCCCTGGCGCGCTCCCGCTGCCTTGCGACACATCCGCCACTCAGCCACCACTAGCTCCGTGCTTTTTGTCACACAAAACCCGATAAACAAACATTCATCATCCAATATCAAAAGTAGAACCACTCGTAAACAAAGTATTTTTGTGAAAATTGGTTTAGAAACAAAACAAAGGACTGCGCGTGAAAATGCGCAAGGCCCTTGTCACAAGGGTAGAAGCCGTTATTTAGTTGCAAATTCACTGGTATGTAGCTAAGCACATAATATATTCATAATATTATGGATGGTGTTGTGTTTAGATTAGGTCCCAATATAAACAATTACAAATAGATACGGTTATGTTACAGGCACTTTCTGTTTCAATTCATGATCAAGCGTAAAAATTAAGCTAGGCACCTTATATTGATATTTGGTAATCTGAGAAAAACACTTTGTAAATAAGTATTTGTCTTCGTGACCCTGATCACGCGCGTTTTGATTCAAATGACAAATAGGTAGCCACCGTTACTGCTGACTCGTCGATTCCTCGCCCCAGGTCACGTGGCCTCGCTCCTATTCGTGCATTCTTCCGATAGTTTACTTCGCTACGTGCTCTATTCACGTATGACTTCATGTCGCCACCGAGTGCCTGCCCCACCGGCTGCGCCCACCTTATCGCCTCGAGAGACAATCTTTGTAGATCAGGTGACAATACAAATAAATGGTGTTTTCTTAGCACATTCTTTCGTAATCTGATGACAAGGTGCCATCTTTCTTCTTATCTTTTGGAGTGAAATTGCTTACTTATTACGCTGTGCTTGAAATATTTGGAACTAGTCTCTGTTTTTTGTGCTGTTCAGTTATTAGTACCTATCAATATGCGTCTACAAGCCGTATTTACTACCTTTTAAATGAATGCGATAAAGTTTTCTGTAATGGTTAATTTTGAAGTGACTTCTACTTAGTACACGAGAACTTAGGTAACCGGTTCCGCTTAACCCGACCGGGGGACATACGACTTTTTGGAAACAGTTTTAACTAAGTAAAAATCAGACATTATATTAAAACGTAAATACCTACTCTATTGTTACGCAAACCTAACATTGACTAACTCTTGCAGTAATGTTGTGTATTCGTAGATAAGTAGGTACCCTTCAGAGCTCTGTCAGTTTCCACTTCAAGCCGATAACTGGGGACAACAAGTTGTTGGATGGAAAATACGTTTTCTTTGTTTTAATTATAACCATTAGTCACATTCCACGGTACTTATTTTACCACCTTTATATTATACCTACCAGGTAAATAAAATAACAGCGAGATGTAATTTCTCGGAGGCAAATCAATGCTTATAATGACGACTATCCAAAATGACATTATGTTATTTCCAAAACAACCAAATTTCTGTTAAGAGGAGATTTTTTTGTTGTTTAAAAACAAAAAAAAATATTTATCTTAAAAACAAAGATGAAATAACCCACCCTTATTTAAAACCGGTATGTACGATTTCAACACTTGAAACAAATATCTACGTTAGATAAGTAGAGACAGGAGACAAAGTACATTATAATTTTATACACAAAAGCGCAAAGCAAGTAACCGTGATGTTAAGTAACGTAATAAGTGCGGTGCTTAGTCGCCGAACCGCGCTGTTGAGTAACGCCGCAAATAATGTTTAATTATGTACCCGTGGCTGCCGGCCGCTCGTTGCCAATCAGGGCTATCTTGATCACGGGAAATGATGAAAATGTGGAAAAGAACGTGTAATGGGAGCATTGTATGCAAGGATCGGGGAATGCCATTTCATTTTGCAGCTCTACGTCAGCTATGCTATTCCGGCGGGCGCCAAAACTCACACAAACTAAGCCAAAAAATCATTTTTTAATTATTTACATACAGAATGAGAGAAAATACTAATTCACAGTGAAGCGTATTGATGATATAAGTAAGCGTTAAGCACCGAGTTGTGAAGTGATGTCCGCCGGAATAGCATCCCAGGTGCTAGACCTGAGGTTCGTCATTCTGTCAACAAAACGTTCTTACAATATTACAAGCAACTCGTGAGCGATATCAGTGTTTTGGCGACTTCTGATGTCATTCCATGCCGTTTGGCGCTTTCTACATGTCGCATGGTGGCGCGTTTTGCCCAGGGCTAGCGCCCAGGTGTTGCTTTTGTCCGTAGGCTGCGTTAGCTGTTTGAAGGCGCCAAAAGGTGTCTTAAGATAGGGCTGGCGGTGCACAAAGGAACCCTAGTGTGGCAAACTTTATTTCACAGAAAATTTATGTTATCTACAGTTTATCGAACCAATATTCGTTAAGTTGAATGATTTCATAGGTCACGTTAAAGGAAGTGACTCTACCTACAAAGACTGAGAGGTGAACAAGAAATAAGAGAAAGAAGATTTTTTTAATCATTGTTTCTGAAATGTTTTTCTTTGGTTAAGTTTGTCTATTTATTATCATGAGCGTGCTTTTTAAATTATTCAAAAACATATTCGAATTAGCTTATGAAGAGAAAGGCTTGCATCCGTTGGTCAAGCTACATTTCATGTCAATGACGATTGGTTCTGTCCCTGGCTAATTTGGTTGAGCAAGTTTTAATCAGAATAGCTATTTATGAATGATTGAGAGTTGGCAAAGTTGTTGAGAGTGAGTTGTCCTCGCTACATCCGCAGTGATTCACACTGCACTTGGGTAACTCACAAATTAAAGAGGCATGTGAAACATACACAGGTGATCAGGTGTCTCCATGTCGTTAAATGATTCAACAATTTCTAAAAACTTAACACGCCGAGAATGCAGAAATAATAGAAACTGCCTCCGTTATAAAGTGGACGTTGAAAAATCACACTGATCAAGTTAATGATTATATCACTTAACCAATATTCCTTAGTCGTAAAATAATGATAATGATATTGTATGTTTCCTTACTAAAACTTAGCTCGTCTAGCTTAACTAAGCAAAGCTTACAAACGGATAAAACAT
Organism: Udea ferrugalis; assembly: GCA_950022985.1. Classification (NCBI taxonomy): domain Eukaryota; kingdom Metazoa; phylum Arthropoda; class Insecta; order Lepidoptera; family Crambidae; genus Udea; species Udea ferrugalis. The sequence goes on from OX465516.1 coordinate 7,924,764, forward strand.
AAATAATTGTATTTTAATGAATACATAGGTACACATTACATCACCAATACAAATATGTTTATGCACACAAATCTTTGTAAGGGAATCGTGCATTGAACTCGCAACCTCTGGTATAGTAGCCAACTTCTTAACTATTACACTAAATCTGTCGTCACAAAATGTGACGTGTAGAAAGAATTTAATATCCTAATGAAAATGATGTACCTATGTTATCACTTCAGTGAAAAGTTTCACGCAACTCTATAGTTAGTGTGCTCGCAGCTCTACTTGCGCGGGCGCTCGCGCCTGGCGCCGTTGTTTTCTTGGAACCACTCTCGCTGACCTTCCCTAAACCCACCTGATTCACTATCACGTGTGAGCTTCATTGCTCACACACTATAATGGCTAACAACTACTCGTATATTTGTATGACACATTTATTAAAATGTATTTATTTCACTTAATGAATTTCAGTTTATGAATATTCACTTGCCCTTTGGTAAAACTACCTCTTTTACTGATTAAAATATTATACTCGTACCAACAACTACAGGTAGTGTGCACCTTATCTCAAGTATGGATTGATATAGGTGTATTGTTCTTAAATGCGTTTACTCTTACATTACTTAATATCGTAGGGAACTGAAGTAATTAACAACAAGTATTTTGTTACTTTCAGCAGCGAAGAGTACAAGTAGTACCACGACATCGGATCCGCTAGGGCCGCTACCAGAAGGTTGGGAGCAGGCGACGACACCAGAAGGTGAAACCTATTTTATAAACCATGCTGCCCGAACAACGTCTTGGTTCGACCCTAGAATACGTAAGTTAGCTTCAATATTCCCTGCCGTTGCTTTCATTGGATGTGCGTTGTATCTTGACTGATGATTGTGGTTTGTTGCAGCACAACACTTGCAGCGCACTCCGGCGGCGAACGCCGGCGTGGCGGGCGGCGGGTGGGCGAATGCCTCGCTCCAGGTCTGCCAGCAGAAAATACGCCTCCAGTCATTGCAGCTTGAGCGGGATCGTCTCAAGCAACGCCAGCAGGAGATCAGACTCCAGGTAATAATGACTGTTCATGACACTCTCTGTCTGAAGTTGGTACCGGCTTTTAGGCCATTTCTCTGACCAGTTTTTATACTAGTGGCACAGGGTAAATTATGTAAGTACTTATGCCCTTTATTGATAGTATTTTCGTTATCTTGTCTGTCACGGTTTTATTTTCGTGTTGAATTTTTTTCTTAGTAACTATCTACGAGTTTATTACGTTGCTGACATTGTTGTCTATAGATGCTGACTGTACTATGTGCGATCTATATCGCCATTTAAGGCATAAGGTTATTTCACTTTGTTTTTAAGGAGCATGCTGTTCAGAATCTCTGATTAACTACTTTAGTTACCTAGCTTAATTCATCTGGCCAAAGTCTCTATGGTTTTCTAGTAAAATATCCCTTTAGTACCAACCTTGTGCGTGCTCTGGCTCTGCGCCAGCGGGTTAGGTCAGTGGGACAAGATTCTCCCAAAAACATATCAATCAACGTTACTAAAGAACTATGAAAATATTTCCAGCAAGAGCTTATGGCGCGACAATCTTCGTCGATCATGTCGTCTCTGGCGAATAGCACGGGGGCCGTGGCGAGCACGGAACTGTCGCTGGACCCGTTCCTCTCGGGGCTGACTGACCACCAGCGGCAGGAGTCGGCTGACAGCGGACTGGGGATGGCCGTGCCGAGAGTGGGGGAAGGAGATGGACTGTTCTCCATCCCACACACGCCGGAAGACTTCCTGGCCGGCATGGATGACCGGATGGACTGCAGCAGCGAAGCCGGCGCCAATATGGACTCCACGGACATGGCGATGGGCGACAACCTCGACTCAACAGATGACTTGGTACCTTCCTTACAGGTAACTTTGCTTACTGCTTAGCTCTATATCTTTGTATCTTTCTCCAAAAATTTAACACACGAGCGTCTGTTGTGGGCACATACCTGCCGGTAGTCTCAGCGGCAAGTAAGATTGTGTAAATAGAACCTAGTATCTATCTCGTTGTTCTTGATTATTGATTGAACTCGAAAACAAGCCTATCACTTGCGACATGGCGAGATCATTCGACAGAAGTACGGACTGAGACATAAAAAGGAAACGTTAGTGCTAACTAATTTATGCTTAAGAAGCTGTGTTATTGTGTTTACTAATTAAATGTACCGAGTTTATGTCTAATTTAGTTCAAGGGATTGTCACTACTACTTTTATTTTACAACAACGACGTGGGGAGCTGTCAATCTATTCTAAATTTTCCTGCCTCGATACCATTTTTCATGTGGTTTGCCTTACCACTTACTCTTAAGAATTTACCTTATCAAAAGCAAAACAGCTGCCTAATCTCTCGGATTCGCATTGGTCGACAACCCCTGTTATTACCTGTTCTTGCCTGTTCACGTAAACGATGAACATGGTAAAAAAACCTCGCTATAATAAAACATACCTACATCTAATACAATATTTTCCTTAATATTTAACCACATCAATAACAAAATGAGTCATTCATGGCTTTATTAGGAATAGTGCAATGAATCGAACAGACGCCATGGTTGTTGGTCAATACTCATTGTTAAACCATATTTTCCTCTCCTTAAATGGTTATAATAACAATTAATCAATTACCTATGTGGTAACCTACTGACAATTAGTCTTTTTTTATGAGAAGCCAATATGTTAAGAAACAACTTCTGCTATAAAATCACGGAGTGTGCTTAAATCGCACAACGTAATAACTACTTAAAATCTAATTTCCTAGCCAGTCGATATTGTCGTGAAACGTGCACATGCATGAGCACGTATAATTAGCTTTTCTATGTTTATTACATAAAGACTATAACTTATTGTTTTCGTAAATTGTGACGAATTCTACTTTCAATATGTCATTTTACTTGCAAAGGAAAAGTTAACGTTTGTTTCTAAATTAACGTTTCATTTGTTCTGATAGCTACACATGTACGGTGGCCGGCACGTCACGCTACCCATTTCCGGTCAGTCCTCCTTGCTCTATTGCAAAGGAATGGCATTTGGCATGAGCGAGCGAAAAAACGGAAATGGGGTAACCTGATGTGCTGTTGACTGTCCATGTATTCGAGCAAATAATTATTTCTTCATGTATAAGCCAGGGTAGTTTGAACTCTGGTAGTAAAGCGCTTGTCTATTCGTAAAATGTAGAGATATCTTTGTTGCATAACGTAACATTTTGCAGTTCTGGTCAATTCGTAGATGTTTTTCTCTTCGATTTTTTACCCTTTACGTAACATTTCTTACTTCATAGTTTTCTGTGTCATCGCAATGAAGACGCGCGTTGTGTACTTACCTGTATGAACTTCAAATCGGTAACGGCCGGCTTCAATAACTTATCTATTTTAACTAACGGTTAAATTAATAGTTGTGGTTGCCGTCGCATGTTTGCATTTTTTGTTAATAACCTGCACCTAACCTCGCAACAGATAGATTGAATGTTAGTGAAAAACTATGGTAGAGTTTTTGCTATGGTAACTGTTAACTTTTGGTAGACGATTGAGACCGGCCGTGAGCCTGGCATCTATCAAATTTTTAAATAGCCCCGAATTGAATAGTATACGGCTAATATCCAGTCACTAGTTACAACTGCATTTATTAACCAATTTTCTATTGATTCCAGTTGAACGAGTTTACAAACGACATACTGCTGGATGACGTGCAGTCTCTGATAAACTCGACGCCGAGCAAGCCCGACAACGTGCTCACCTGGTTGTAGGAGCGCCGGCCGCCAGCCCGCACGAGCCAAGCTTACCTACAACCTTTCAAATTAGGTATCTGATAATTAGCGTACTTACCGCTTCAAACTACGAAATGACTACAAGGGTCGGTGACCGGTGAAGGTGTACATTTCACGAAAATGACAATAGTGCAACGAGTGTCTGGGCTGACGTGAATGATACGTTTGGCAGAGTGTACGTGTGGAGAAGTCGGCACCGGCGGCGCATCAGGTGCCCACGCTTGTCACCCAGAGTCCGTCGTCGTCTCTGCATTTATTCGAATGAGACAAACGGAATTCTATGTGACAAGCACCACTTGAGATATTTATGATTGTGTGTTCGAGTCTAGCATCACATCATACTCATCGTAATTCGCGAAGATGGTAAATACTTACTGCATGTCAATGCTTATAATTGCAGGGGTATGGACTCGAACGGCGCTAACGCGTGTTCGACGATGTATCAGAAAGTTTGTATTGCGTATAAATAGTTAAGTATCTGAATGTGTTTAGTTAATTCGCGCCGAGCGGCGCACATGGCAGGAGGCCGCGACTGCAGTTCGGCTAGTCACTAAGCGCTCGCACGCGCTGCAAACCTTCTTTCTTCGCAGAAAGAAGCTGTGTTGCACTGTCATACAATTCTAAAGCTAGGTTTCCCATATTCTTTTCATTAAAGACTATCGGAAAACCTACTATTTCAAACGTATTTTAAACTAGACATAGGTTATGTTGGCTGAATATAAATAACTAAATATTGTACCTATATCGATAAATTTAAGATTGTGATAACATCTTGACATAACAGTGCCTTAATGTGCCTTTATAAAAATTATTTATTGTGTTTTGTAATTTAGATAAATGTTAAAATATTTCTACACTCTTCTATTGTCAAACTTTTGATGTATTAATTTGATTTAATTATAAACTACTTATTATGTACTTGTAGTTATGTGTTTTGTCGATTTACACCGTCCTTGTGTATTTTTGGAGATTATTGATAGATGTTAAGTTTTGTCATCATCGTGAACTAGTTAATTATGTTGGCAACTATTACTGTGGCTATCACAGTGCCTGTTCGGCAGAGGCGAGTGCGCCTTCGATGACTTTACATGATTTTGGTTTTTATGATCGCTTCGCAAAGTCAACTTAATTTAGGTAATTTTTTGAGTTATTTTTACAATGTTATGTAGCGTTGTAGCCACAGAGTGCTGCGTGGACGGCGACGGAGGCCTGTGCAATATGGATCCGCGTCCAATTTGGTGCCAACTTAGATAGGATCAAATATATTTTCGATATTTTACCGTCGCCTAAGTATTACTTCCTATATCTTATCGACTCACTGAATCAATCATCCATATCTTGTATAAATGTCAGATCTTCTCAAAATTACGTTTTAGCCCACCTAGTCTTTAGATTTTTTTATAATGAGTGTGATGAATTCAGCTAGCTTCGTTATAATTCGAAATTAGGCCTTATGAAATGCTACATAGAAAACTTTGCCATATTAGTAAATTACTATTATTCTTATAAGACTTAATATAATCTTCAGTTATTATGATGTAATAGCAATTTTAAGCATCTGTTTAACTACTGTAATTAGAGGTAACGGTGCTGGGTTTATGGTACCTACATTTTACTTGTATTCTGTGGATCCATTTGTTGTACTTTATATTGTATCGTGTAATTCTTTGTACTCCTTAAGGGATGCTTCTCATATTGTTCGGTTCATTATTCTGCCGCTTCCTTCCCCTGACTATAGGAGCTATTGACTCGTCGGTAAATATATTTTGGTCGGTGGTTGCGATTGAATATATGTATCATTGATTCGCCTGATCACATCATATCCTGTTGCTTTAATGACACATTGAGAAACATTCCATGTTGCTTACAGTCGGCTTTCAGCCATGCTTACCAAGAATAATATTCGGAACAATATATCAAGTGTAAAATAAAACGTTTATTTCTTAAGTATAGCCTTTATGATTTACGAACATATCTTTTCAGTCTGATAGCAGATGCAAGTTTTCTCTGTAGTGTATGTAACATTACGTTTATCAATGTCATAACAATGAAATTCATAAAAATGTAAAAAGTAATGAATTTACTTAATTTCATTGTAAATAATTTGATATAAATGAATGAAATAAATATTTGTTTTAATACCTATTCTGTTATAATTTCATTTTCTTCCGATCTGGGTTACGGGGAAAACTACTTATAGTCTGGAACTCTTTAGAGTTCCACGTGGATATTCTGCAGAAGAGAAACAATACGGTTTGTAAATGAGCAAGTTAAGATAACATGGACTTTACTGTGTAGTACTCACCCACTACCACTATCTACTGCTTGTCACTATTACTTAGTTACCCACACTGAAAGTTTTGCGAAGCTCATGAGTAAAATAAAAATATGAAGCAACATAGACTTACTGCTTTTCAAAGTATTCTCCGTTGCATTTTGATCATTTTTTCATTCAAAACATGAGAACCATGAAGGACTAAAAGGCTGTTTGTTACGTCCTCGGCCCCAAGTCTTTGTGACGCTTCAATTGAGTCTCAATAGTCCAGTTTGACTTATTGTTGATAGAAAATGTGCCAAATTAGCTGATTGAGACTCAATTACGACTCAATTGAAGCGTTCTAAAATTAGCAGACTTGGGGCCCAGGTGAGCTCACAGCCCTCAATCCTTATATTTTCGGAAAACTAAAAATTACATGTGGTCATGTCTGGACTTTGTGCGGGATGGGTCACGAGCTCTACCCTTTTAAAAGCGAAAAATGACTTTTGTGTTTCTGTGATAAAACTGGAACGCTACGAATCATAAAAAAATTAAAAAAAGAGTTTATCATGTTTAAACAAATACCTATTAACATTCGAGATATTTCGACCAAGAGCGCAGAACTTTCAGTGTACGCTATTTACAATACGATAGACCTTACTTTATGTGATCTACTAAGCATGCGTTCTGTCGTGAAGATTTTTAAGACAAGCGTTTGCGATGATTGAAATACTTATCAAATAAAAATAGAATCTTAATGATCAAATAAAAATAGAAAATAATTCTTAAATATTGATTTATTAGTAAGCGGAAACAGCTTATTAGTAATATTTACATGCCACATGCTTCATCAATTCAAGGCCGCCTTACCTGTAAGTAAAAAAAAGCTATAAACTAAATATTTTTAATATTATTAAATAGATAGTAAATACTTAATCGTATACCTACACAGTTTTGTCCAAATCATATCTACAAAGTTAGTTCCACAACCGAAAACCGGGGTATCGCACCATAATATTCCGTTCACCGTGACTGGAGTTTCCAATGCTTTGGTTGGACTATCCCGTTTGGGATATAGTCATGACATCGTGAGCAGTGCCGGATTAGCCTCGTAGCAACAGTGGCAAATGATACGGGCCCTTCCTTAACAGGGCCTCATAACTAAACCAGAGCATTTTTTATCAGTGTGAAAAGAAAACAATCTCAACAAAAACTAAATATTGGTGGTGCGAAGAAGTGGGGCGCCATGTTTTGCTACGAGTCCCGCATTGTCTTAATCCGGCACTGGTCGCAAGCGTATGTTCTCTACTGATCAAGCGATGTATAGTACGATTCAAACTTGATGGCGGCTGTGAACATCGCGCGAGTCGTGGCGCAGAACACAAACTAAGGTGTCAGCGGGTTGCGAGGTGAGGTCAATCTTGCGCACTCGGCGCTCGCAGCTGACTTCCGAGCCGCCATTAAGTTTGAATCGTATTATAACTCAACCGGCAGCTCTGGAAATCTATGGGGGAGGCCTATGTTCAGCAGTAGACATCATGTGGCTGATGATGATGATGATTATATTAACTTACGTCTGGTGCCTTGAACCGGTGGTCGTGCGGCAGCTCGCGCGTGGCGCACAGCTGGCGGTAGTACTCGGCCGACAGCTTGGGCGTGCGCGGCCGCGCCGGGTCCGTGATGTCCACGTACCAGAAACCGAAGCGCTCGCTGGAAATACAACTGGCTAGTTACAATCCTACTAATACTAATAAATAAGCAAGTTCGAATGTTGCGCCACTTCTCCCTCTCCAATTCAACAAGGCGACCACTGAAAACCAGCGTCGTGGTGCACTTGTGCCACCGCGGCAATTTATGCTGAGTGGGAGCCTTTTTGACACATTTTACATTAATTGTTTGTATGTTATTTTAGGTCACGGGTAGCCGCTGGAAGGTCACGGGAAGCCGCTGGCAAGGTCACGGGAAGCCGCTGGATGCGGACAGCGCAGGACCGATCGTTGTGGAGATCTTTGGGGGAGGCCTATGCCCAGCAGTGGGCGTCGTTCGGCTGACATGATGATGATGATGTTATTTTATGTGTTGAATGAATTTCTTTTTCTTTCTCTTTCTAATATTACAAAGGCGAAAGTATGTGTGGATGCACACAAGCAAACTTACTTGGCGACGGTTTAATTTTATTGGGCTGTGAATTCCACAGCTGAATGGCCGAGACTATAAAAGAGTTGGCGAAATGCGTGGACGTATGAACAGGGGTATTTATCTTAAAGATATTGTGCGATCCGACACATAAAGAAAAATAAACATAGATCTCTTACGAGAATCCAGCGCGCCATTCGAAGTTGTCCATGAGCGTCCAGGCCGTGTAGCCGAGCACCTTCACGCCGTCGTCGTAGATGGCATGCAGAATTTCATGCAGGTAGTCCTGTGAAAAAATAGTTCAAAATGACATGCAGAAAAAAAAATTATTAAGCTGTGTAAATCCTTTTTTACAAAGAAATGTAATTTATCATTGTCAGCCTGTTACAGCCCAATGCGAGACAAAGCTCGTTGCACTCCCAAAGTAATAAAAAATACGTTTTAAGCTTTCCCTTACGATCGTATTACGGTCAATGGTCTATTCAATTTAAAATTGTATACTTAAGTGTATTTATGAGAAGGACTAAGAACAGAACTCACGTTGTAGTAAGAGATACGGCCATAGTCTTCCAAAGTGCCGCGGTCTGAGAAGCCGTTCTCCGTGATGTAGATGGGCGGGTCGTTGTAGGAGCTCTGGCACCAACGTAGCAGGTTGCCGAACCCAGTTGGAACCACCTAGCGTATGAAATTAAACAATTCATTGAAAGTTGATCATAACAAAACTATTGGTTTTCAAACGGTTTTAAAACTGGCAGAATCTCCACTATACTGAACCAGTCAGTTAATCTAGGACTATCTATCAGAGATGAACCTAATTTAAAAGGTAAATGTAATTTACCCTAAGCCATTCAGAGGCGGATTCTCCGCCAACTTTCATAGTGGTAACCGCCCCGATGTCCTTCAGCCACGACGGATGTTTCGCGATGGGGTCGACGCCAGCGCCAGTTATCAGGTGCGTGGTGTAGTGGTTGATGCCGAGGAAGTCTGACGTGCCCTTAATGCGAGCCGTCCAGTAATCATCGAACTGCTCCAGGCGAGACTTGGGTAGACCCTCAGCTCGGCTCTGCTGAGCAACGTTCTCTATCATCACAGGGGGGTATCCACCCTGTGAGGTGAAGATCGGGTGCGCGAACCAACCGAACTGAAAGAGTTAATTAACCGTTGTAATTCTGGAATGTAGACTTGTTATAATGTACTTTTTAAAACACATTGTAAATCTGTTTCGTCATTTGTTTAAAGTTCCTGTGAAATTACTTACTTTGAACTGGTTTGCAACTTCAGCAAGAGTGACTTGTTCAGCGTTGTTCGGGTCGCTGGGCTCATACCAGATAGAGTTGATAGAGATCATGACCCTTCCGTTTTGCACTGGCCTGTAGGTCTCGTTGTACAAATGGTAAGCTTCAGCGTGCGCCTTCAACAGCGTGCTGCTGCAGAGGTAGTTGCCGACGCCGTGGCTGTCAATAGCCGGAGCTTTCTTCAGGTCGCCGTAAGCATCTTCGCAGATTTCGTAAGGTTCATTGAAAGTGATCCACGACTTGATCCTGTCACCAAACTCGCGGTAGCAAAGGTCAGCGTAATCGTAGAAGTAGTCAATCATTTTTGGGTTCGACCATCCTCCTAGTTCTTGAAGAGATTGAGGCAGGTCCCAGTGGAACAACGTGACCTAGAAAGAAAAACATTATTTACAATAATACGTAATTGGTTTTATTACCTGCCATCATTTATCGAGCAATGTGCTGTATAATAGAGAATTGATTAATTCTACGTAAGTATTGTAAGGATTTTACCAGAGGTTCAATGTTCTTCTCAGCCAAAGCGTTAAGAAGGTCATTGTAGTATCGGATTCCATCAGGGTTGATCTGGTCGATGCGGCCGGTGGGCAGGATGCGGGCCCAGGAGAGGGAGAAACGGTAGAAGTCCACGCCGAGGTAGGCCAAGGCGTCCACGTCTTCCTGGTAGCGGTGGTAGGAGTCGCACGCGATGTCACCGTTCGTGTCGTCCGCAATGAACCACGGCCGTGTGTGACTCAGGCGGTCCCATACATTTTCAGATTTTCCTGAAATATCATCAAACTAAATGGCTACATTTTTATCAAACCTGTACCTATCATAAGATGGTGATAGATGAAACCTAATATAAGGGCGGAGGGAGGTCTCGTTTCATCTATTATCTGTACTATCAGACAGTTGGTTTAACTGTCTGATAGTCTAAGTGGTACATATCAACCTAGTGGTATCCTAGCCAACCACTTATATTTTTTTGTTTAAAGAAGATAAATAAGAGCAAATTATCAGTATTCATACCTGTTGAGAGCAACATGAATTGTTATTTTGAACTTTGAAATAAGAGATATGAAATAATATCTACTGCGGTGGCTGTTGTTTCTTATCAGTATGATTAGGCCCTTTCAGCCTGTCTCTAAGGTTATTTGATGTTACTAAGTAAATTATAGAAATATATTTTTTGAGGACTAAACTTACAGCCGAATAATGAATTAGATTATAGCAATTAAGTATCTATTCTTGAACCTACTATGTTTTTCGTTAACAAGTTGAATCAATATAAAAAACAACTTCATTCAAATAGACCTGTTACTGAGTACCTTCAAAATTGAGATCGGTTCTGGCTTGGGTACCTACATACAATATCATGGAAACCTCCTTTTTCCTTTTAACGCTCTGCTTAAGAACCGAGCATTCTCCGAAGAAGGATAATCATACATGAGCTGGAAAGAGCGCAGCTGCTAACTGTTGACTTACCACTAACATTCCAGGCGCCTTCAATCTGATGAGCAGCCGTGGCCACGCCGAAGGTGAAGCCTTCGGGGAACTTGGTGTAATGTGCCAGGCTCCTAAAACACGCCGATAGAGCAATAATGAGATTAATAACCTCAAGAATAAAATATACGAACTAAGTGCTGATCAGAAAAGTTAAACGAACACATTAAATAAAAAAATAACAGCTAATCTCATTCAGTTAACTATTTCAAAAATAAGTTAGATCGTTATATAAAAACAAATTTTATTTAAGAGGAAACTAGAGCGAAGCGAGGAGTTAACTGAACGTTTGGTACCATTTTTCAGGTCTTGTTGGCTGAACCAAAACACGAAGTTAGATTAGATATATGTACATATTTCAGCAAAATGCATGACACACGTAGGTATGAAATGAAAAGTTAAATAGACGCAACTACTTATTAATAATGCTGGAACTAACCTATCGAAAAATTATACGTCAATTGTTATTAACGATTCAATGATCCGAGCGAACGTCCGCTTTATCATTGTCATGACAAAGATATAACAAGAGGCACCGTTCACAGCACATAATTGAAGATTATTCAAATTATGTGTGTTTATTAAAACGCGGTAAACCAAAATAAAACTGTATTGTTTCAAAACAATAACACAACGTGATTTTAATGGCTTTTATTCCTAAATAAATATATACCTACTTAGCCTGCAAGATGAATAATTAATAAAAAGTGAATAAAGGCCGCTAGTGTTCCCCCAGATATGCGATAAGGATTTTATTTACAGAGGACAGATCGCATGCGTGCGGCTAAAACCATGACGGAAGTCAATGTATTATTAACATTTAAACTTTAAACCAGTTTAGCTGAACGGCGTAGTGTCACTTGCGCTCAAGGTCGTCTCTCTTTTGGTGGAGGTATGGACTTATGCATAGTGCATAACGGATGTTGACCATTATTTTTGTAAACAGGAGGCGTACTCACGTGTGGCACAGAGCGAGCAGACCGATAAGCGTCCAGTGCGGCATGGTGACGACCCGTGGCGACGCGGTTCCTTGGCACACTGCCGTAGCTCAGCAACACCACGCCTTTTTTACCAGCCTGAATTTAACGGTAATCTCGATCGAGAGGTTAAGAATCGTTACTTTGTGATAGTAACGATAAGTCAAAGCACCAATATTGATAACAGCATCTCTACAATGGTTACATCATTTGGTAGGTATTACGCGAATAGTTCTTTGAAATGTTTGAGTGGTTCATAGAGTATCAAAGATAAAGACCCTATCAAAGATAATATTTGGTTGAAGGTTTTTTGCAAAGAAATAGGAAATAGGCTATACTTACAGTACCAATTCCTATTAGGTAGGTACTTATAAAATCGTTTGTATGAGATTACGTTCTGGTGCTATATAATTAGTTATTCCCATCATCTGATAATATTACCAACCTTATATTTCGCCTGCTTTCTGCTGCTGTACCTACATTATACATTTATAACCTGCATTAGACCTTTATAACCTACTTTATACATTTTTAATGTAGGTACAGAAGCAGAAAGGAGGCGAAATATAAGGTTGGTAATATTTTCAGCAGTTCCCGAATAATTAGGTCGGACGATCAGAGGGAGAAGCAGGGGTTTTAGTCGGTGGGGCCACTGGTATACCACCTTTCCAGTGGAGAGTCCGACATAACCCGTCCGTCCCCCGGTGGACGAGTATGCGTAAGGCATTTCCCCTACTTTAAAAAAAAGAAAAAAAAAGGTACCTTCCTCCCTAGTTTTCATATCAAAATCATCGAATAACTCCACATAAAACATATTTTAACATTAATATAGATAGATAAAAGGATGTAGTAGGTGACAAATGATACGATGTAACAACGTAAGTGTATTAATAAAGCCAGAACTAAATAATGATTTTATAGGTGCAAATGAAATTTCGTTACTACCTACATGAAGCTCGACAACATTTTCCTCAGCATGACCTTATAGAGGCTGTATGAGGCCTTGCTACAGAACAATAGAGGAGTAAGCATTGGCATCGCTAGTTAAACCTTAATAAGAAATGATCGACTGTTTATTCATTCATAAATTATCGTGGCGGTTATCGTAATCAAATGTTAGGCATATTTTATCAACGATTACAAGTCTATTTAAGAGCTTGTTAAATAAACATGGCGAGGAAAGCTTAGAAGATAAGAGTAGGTTAGTAAAAAACGTGATTCAAGACTTACCTACTTACCGCAAGACAGTCAGCAGGCATAAATCAATACCTACAGTATAAGGTACTCGTATGTAAATTGTAACTATGCAGATAGTTTGTTTAAGTGACAAATAACAGCTGCACTTATCTTTAGAGATATTTTCTCCCATCTAGTTCCAAACTGGTAAGCTTAACGTTATCTTTCAGCTTTACAAGAAAACCTCGAATTATTAATGCGAGAGTAAATACATCCAGTATTATAAATTTATCATCAAGTATAATAGATCAACTACTCGTACTCATTGCTATAAACATCGCGATCCTTGGGTTTGATTTATGTTTCTCATCAGTATTGCTATGAGTAGACTATCACCGCCGTATTTAGCAATCAAACCAGTTATGCTGGTAATCTTAGTTTTCCGATGGTAATTGTTAATTCAATTCACAAATTGAGTCCGAAATCCAGCGATTTCTAGTGGAGTAGTAGTGTGTTCATAATTAACTTTACTAGCCCCTGCATGACGCACAGGTGGGCAATGGAGATGGCGAGCAAGAATTGGATTAGTCGGAATCTTTTTTAATGATAATGTTGTTTAAAAGGTTTACCCTTGTTTGATCGAACAACGTTTGATATAATATTACTAAATCGAACAACGTTTGAGAAAATCATCACTTTGTATAATATCATTTGATAGAATTTTCAGTTCGTCGAATGTTTATTTGCTATAACAACGTTTGCACTAATGATCAAAAGGTAGAATGTTCATTTGATGTAATTTTCAGATGGTATAACATGCCAAGCAGCATGTAATGCGGCAATTCGTTTTTTGGGTTTAAAAAAAAAATAACCACGAAGGCTTAAACCTTCTAACCTAATCTAACCGAGTCGGTTCCGCCCAAACTATAGTATAGGGCAGTGACGAAAAAATAAATAATTAAATATTTGATACGATGTTTCGACTAAACCATTATTAGTGTAATGAAACATTCGTTCAAGTAAAATTTGTGCATCTGAAAATTCGATAGTATGAAATTAGTTCAAATGAAATTCGTTCAAACAAATAATTACATCAAATAAAAATTTACCAATTAAATATTCGGTCAAATGAATAATTCTCCGAACTGATTTTATTGCAACTGAAATTCGACCAACTGCTTTTCGACGAAACGTTGTTCGATCAAACAAGGGTGAACCTGTTTAAAATGATATGAATTTCAACATCATTTGAAATGAGATGCAGATTATTTGCAAGAACACCATTGATTGATTGATTGAACATTTGTTTAAATTGGTATTTAAATGTGACATGTATTCTTCGACCGCATTGCTTACATAGCGTTTTTTATATTTTTTCATTACTCATACTCTGAAAGTGGGTCATTACTGACCTGAGAAGCGGGCTGAAAGTAACACTTTTCATCCCTAGGGAGAATCACTTTCAACTGACAGCTGTCAAATATATTTTTTTTTAAACTCGTTTTTATTCACATATCTATTGAACCATGTTCCAACTTTCTATACAGCCACGATGTAAAATTTGAAATAACTCAAAGTTAAGTATTGATCAGAGAATATATATGTTTAAAATAACTTTATTACAGTTTAGTTTTAACAATTTCTTTAAAATAACTTAGCTTTGAGCAAAATATTTACCATTTTCCAAAGATGAAAATAAAAAATAATGGCTGAATAGCGGGCCGGCCAGAGAAAAAAAACAAACAAAATAGGCGGGAAAGCGGCAATTCGATCTTCATTTATTTTCCTCATTTTTTCTTTAGCTAATTCATGTTTTTATTTTTACTTTCCTCGTATTTGTAATGAAAAGCACAGTGTTTACCTCGGGTGAAAGACTTATTTAGTCCCTCGAACTATTGGCGCCCTCACTTCGTTCCGGGCGCCAAACCCCGTCTCGGGACTAAATAAGTTACTTTCACCCCTGGGGTAACAATGTACTATTAAATCATTACGTACAAAAACTGTATTGCTACCAGAATACAGTTTTTGTACATGAACTTCTAATGTTGGTAGAATAGTTGAATTGTTATGATTATAAATCTGTAGATATGATGGAGTATTTTTTATTGATCTCTAGATAACTATCCAAGATAATACTTAGTAGATGTTGTTGTTGTTGCGAATCAACAGGTAAAGGGAAGATAAGGTGATACTTTTATGACATTCCTAATCCACCAACTCATCATATCTATATTTCCACAATCTCACCTGATCGTAAGTGATGATGTGGCCTAAGAAATGCCACACGTGGTCTAACAAATGGCTGTTCACTCTCTTTCTGAAGAGGCCCAAGTTGTACTGCTGTGGCAACACTTCAGCACGAAGCTCATTCCACTCCCTTGCTGTTCGCATTATGAATGTGTTACCAAAACGGTTGGAGCGAATTGCTGGCATGTCAACAACAAATGGTCCGATGAAGAAAAGGTGCTATCAAATAGAGGTGCTTCATCATTATAATATCAAAAATTATTGAAAACTGTTTTGTTTGCTTTATAAAAAAGGCACGTAAATTATATTTTAACATGAATACGGAAGCTTTAAAGGAAGTTAAAGGTACGATGTAAATTAATCGTATAATGAAGACGACGTTGAAACTAAATTTAATACCGAATGGTTTTTACAATTAAATATTCATTAATTTCGGAACCACGATAACAATGAGTTCAACGTCTTCCTGTGCACAAACTTCAATGACCTTGCAAAGGCTGCCTGACGTAACGACGTTACGGTATAAAACCATAGAGGAGTGAGCATTGGCTGGCATCAATCGCTTGTTACCTAACAACTAGGGGGGCATGGCATTCCGGCTTATATCATCTCATGATCTCACATCTCGGTTCTTCACGCTTACTTCAATCATCATTGCGCTTCATTTTGAATTAGTATTTTCCCTCATTCTGTCTGTAAATAATTTTAAGATGTTGTTTGGCTCAGTTCTTTTTTCTCAAACGATCACAGTTGCGAAGGAATTGAATTTTAAAGATCAACTCACCACGACCGAGTTGAGATTTGGCGCTAACCGGAATAGCCTAGCTTTTTTTTATGAAATAGGGAGAAAATGAGCTAGAGAGTCACCTGATGGAGAGTAAATACCTCTGCCCATGGACAAAGCAACACCACTGGTGATGAGAGAATCACCTAGTTATTAAAAAAGTGATAGTCGACTTAAATATATTTTTATTTATCCATTGTAACTTGCAAGTCAGTAAGGCACAAATCAGTACAGAAGAACTCGAATAGATACATAGTTCGTTAGATGAAAAATATATAATAGCTGCGTTCATTTAGGACATTTTCCCTTATTTGGTTCACCAGCTTACCTCTAGCTTCTTCACAAGAAACCCTTGAAGAAAGTAGGTGCATCAGCATTATTTATCTATCTGTTTAAAATGCGAGTGATCAACTTGTATTTTATTCCTCGTAGGCTAAGGTACGCTTTTCACGTAGGAAATTTTGCTTTATTTGGGTCCTCGCTTTTCATACTTTCACCTCGAACTTTTTAATTATATTTTAAAGTTCAAGTATCTATAGGTTTTGATCAAGAGCTTCTTGCTTGGAGTCTGTGCTAAGTAAAGCCCTTCATGGGTCTCATCTTTGTTTTCCATACGTCTTGGCTATATTATTTAATGTATTTAGCAATGGAACCAGTTTCGCTGGTGATCTAAGGATAAAACCCTATTATATTAGTGCATTCCGCTGCGACAACCCAGCGCAACTTCAGCCGCTGTTAGTTTTCCATATATTTTAAATGACATGCCCACTTAATGTATTGCGTCGTCACACGGAATGTTATACCAATCGAGCAAAAGCAAGGCATTAATGTTGCTTCTCGAATGGTAATTCTATTTATATCTTTCGTCTGAAAACTGGTGTTTTCTGGTGTCAGTTGCATGCTCATGGCTAAGCTTCATCAAGTAGTCCCTGCATGACGCACAGATAGTCGACGGAGGTGGCCAGCGAGTGCGCGAGAAGGATGCCCCTGGTGAGCACCTCGCGGACCTTCCACACGTCGTGGAAGCTGCACGGCCTGAACGACAGCGACAGCACGCGCCGCATGATGCTGGTGGGCCAGAACCGCCATGGTTGATCTAGGTGCCAACTGAAAATTATCATGATTATTGCAGGTAACTCTTAATAGCCTCATGTTGGCTTGCACTATTTTTTATTTTGTCGACTGTTGGGTGGTTTTAAACAACTTCAAAAAAACGACGTTTTCGTTCATCAGTATCTTTTTGTTATGTTTGTGAGCATTTTACTTAGATAAGTCCTTTTTTGGTTGTAGGTGTAAGCCAGGTGGCCTCATAGTGGTGGGACAGGACCACAGCCTCCCAACCGTTGTGCTGGCGATGTTGGCGGAGAAAGAGGCCTGGAAAGCTGTTGCCACCTATTGTTAGGAGGTGATGTCTGAGAAGGAAGCCGCGGAGCGTGCGCGGGAGAAAGATCCTGCTGCTGATGCGCTCCGCAGGGCGAGGAGGGGCGGAAAACGGCGAACAGTTGCCCGTCGTCTCCAGCCTCTGGAGGAGGTCAGCAGGCGCGCGGTACGGGGGTACCAGCTACGGGGGTACCAGCACCGGCATTGCACAGGCCTCCACCACTGTCTGGTAGGGACGGCTCGACACTCTCGGCTGTCCCTACTGGCCTCTCCTCACGAAGGAGGGGTCGCTTCCGGCCCGCCGTGTAGGCGGGCTCCGTCCGGGGGAACGCGTAGAAGGCTTCGTGCAAATTACCGTGTTCCTCCACCTTGGATGATGAGAGGGAGTTTTCAGTCGGTAGGCCACTGGGTTATCACCTTACCAGTGGAGAGTCCGACATAACCAGTCTGCCCCTCGGCGGATGGGTATGCGTAACGCATTTCCTGCTTTAAAAAAATAAAAAAAAGGTGGTCTCATAGCCATCAGGGACCAAATGATAGGATAATTGAGAAATCGAGATGGAACTCTTCAAATCTTAGAGGCGCACTTGAAGCGATTTGGGCAAAATTCAAAGGAGAATTTTATTTTGACTTTACCATAAGAAAAACTTTCAACAAAACATAGATGAAGGTTTCCGTGGATTTTTGTATATTAAAACTTAAAATAGGTTATGTAAATTAGAAATACTTAGTGTCTGATGGGATCCCTTTCTATTTTGATATTGCAGAATTAGGTTTCAGGTTCAAGTTAGTAGGTATATTTATTTTACTGTCATTGGCTTATGCAACAAAAGCTATTTTTGTTGTAATTTGAATTGAGAAAAGAAAATACGAGCATCTAATCTAATCTGACGATTGACAATTTGGAAGATCTTGGATGCATCTTGGATATTATCAGGTATCTAACATGATAACCACCTACGCATTCGCATATAGGTATACTTAGTAAGTAGGTTTTGATAAGATACCTCATGAAAAGCCCCTCATATGTAAAGTACGTCGCAGCGAGGATGAATATTGGGTACAAGAGCGGCATGATGACGAGCAGACACAGAAGCAAGGTTCCGATGAGCTTCAGGAAGGTCGGGAACGGCGCGCCGTACCGCCACAGCGCGTGCACGTCGCCGGCGAACTCGCGCGCCAGCACGCGCAGGCGGCCGAGCCGCGACGCTGAGCGGAGCTGAACCATCAAAAAAGTATTCGTAAACAGTCTCGCCAATGAAAGGTTACGGCCAAAACTGCGCGTCAGCGTTGGCGGAAGCGGCAGGCGTAGCGGAAGGTACCTAAACGCATCATCTTCCGCTTTTATTTGACTAGCTGTCAGCCCCAGTTTTGTGAGTTGTGACTTTCACAGCTTTACCGGAAGCGGAAGTGAGCGGAAGGCCCCCAAACCCTAACATTTAAGTAACGTACCTATGGGCCCAGAGGGCCGAGACTCGGCTGGGCGTTACTATAAGAGATGGCAAGATAATATTAAATGTGGTGATATATCTATGGTCTGATACCATATTCCATGGAAGAATAATAATATGACTGACAAATGCTGTCAACATCTAGATTATAAACAATGAATATCTTACCATGTATTTTAAACTTGATTAAAGCCTAATTATCTGAAAGGCGCTCTTTATTCTATTCACAACAATTTAATCAAGTTTAAATTTAACTATGTATCGATTCCTAAAACCGGAACGGTTTGAAATTGATCCAGCGTCCAACATAAATTCGTCTTCACAATGGACTCATTGGAAACGGACGTTTGAAAATTTTTTAGAAGAATCCCGAACCTCTTCAGGAACAGGTATTCAGGAACTCACAGACGCAGTAAAGCTACGCCTACTTATCAACCACATTTCGCCGACGGTGTACGAACACATTGCGTCTTGTGATACTTACTCGTCCGCTATCTCTGTTTTGGAAGGAATATTTGTTAAACCTAAAAGTGTCATATTTGCCCGCCATAAACTCACAACTCGTACTCAACAAGCTAACGAAACAATAGATCAATATGTTCAAGCTCTGAAACTGTTGGCCAAAGACTGCCAATTCAAATCTGTAACCGCTCAAGAAAATGAAAGCGACACCATTCGGGGTGCGCTTATTGCTGGTATAAACTCTTCAGACATAAGACAAAGATTACTTGAAAATTTGTCGCTTTCTCTCGATGAAGCTCTTTCTAAAGCCCGCGCATTAGAGTCTGCTCAAGTCCAATCAGAAAGTTTCTCCTCTCCAAATGTAGCGGCTGTGTCATCAACTCAGAACAAGTTTTATAATAACCGTCCAAAAGCAGAACAAGATCCGAACAATCAATGTTACTTTTGTGGGAATGCCCGTCATCCCCGCAGATTCTGCCCCGCTGCCGAGACTACCTGCTTGAAATGTGGGAAAAGAGGACACTATGCAAAAGTGTGCAATAGCGGACCGTCAACATCTGCGGCAGTTCACAATCCGGAAGCAGCATATTCGTCATCAACTGCTCTCTTGGCTACTACTGGTTTAGACAAATGCATGCTGCCTGTCACAGTCAACGGGATACGGCTAAGAGCCTTAATAGATACAGGTAGCTCTGCCAGTTTTATTAATGAAGAGGTCGTAAAGCAGAACAAATGGCATACAAAACCATTTCATCAATCAGTTTCTATGGCTTCATCTTCATTCCGGCTAGAGATAAATGCAGTATGCGTAGCAGCAATTCAAATAAATCATCAAGAATTTCTCACACCATTGCGTGTAATGAAAGAACTCTGTGCCAATGTGATACTTGGCCATGATATATTGGAGCAATGCGCCTCCCTTCAGATAAAATTTAATGGCCCTAAAGATACAATAAGTATTGCCGCTTTAAAGCAGGCTAACATACAACCAGTAGATCTTTTCACACATTTAGATCCTGGTACTCGTCCGATTGCTGTTAAGTCCAGACGACACACACCAGATAATTTTAAATTCATTGAGGCAGAAATCAAAAAATTGCTTAATGACAATATTATTGAGGAAAGTAACTCTCCATGGAGAGCCCAAGTACTCGTTACATCGAGTGGATCACACAAAAAGCGAATGTGTATCGACTACTCCCAAACAATCAATAAATTCACTTCCCTAGATGCATATCCTCTGCCGAACTTAGAAGAAATTATTAACAAAGTATCTCAATATAAAGTTTTCTCCAAAATTGATTTGAAATCGGCGTATCATCAAATACCCATTATTTCTTCTAATAAGCCGTTAACAGCCTTTGAAGCTTGCGGTAATTTGTACCAATTTTGTAGGATTCCTTTCGGAGTGACTAATGGAGTTGCATGTTTTCAGAGAGCGATCAATGAAATCATCACCAAGTCTGGTTTAGAAGGAGTGTTCCCATACTTAGATGATATTACTGTATGTGGAATGAATCAAGCAGATCACGACGAAAAATTAAAGAGATTTACAAAAATAGCTGAAGAAAATTCGTTAACTATAAACGAGGAGAAAAGTGAATTTTCCATTACAGACTTGAGAATTCTTGGATATAGAATTAACAACGGCAAAGTTGGGCCAGATCCAGAACGTCTACGAGCTTTTCTAGATATGCCAGTCCCTCAAAATTCGGCTGCCTTGAAAAGAGCGATAGGCACTTTTGCGCATTATTCGAAATGGGTACCCAATTTTTCAAATAAACTACGTCCTCTCGTTACTGCTGAAGGTTTCCCGCTAAACACTAGACAAGAAACTGCCTTTGAAGAATTAAAGCAAATTATTTCGAAATCATCACTATTTACTATTGACCCGAATCAACCATTTACAGTAGAAACAGACGCTTCAGACGTATCAATCGCTGCTACTCTCTCACAAAACGGAAGACCGGTAGCGTTCTTCTCCAGAATCTTAAACGACTGTGAAAAGAAATATCCCATAATAGAAAAGGAAGCATGTGCTATTGTAGAAAGTCTTAAGAAGTGGAGGCACTATTTATTGGGACGACACTTCTATCTTATAACTGATCAAAAGTCTGTTGCTTATATGTTGAAGAACCATGCCAGCAAAATAAAGAATGATAAAATCCAAAGATGGAGATTAGAACTGTCTAATTTTAGTTACGATATAAGATACCGTCCGGGAAGTGAGAATACTGTAGCAGATGCTTTAACACGACTTACAAGTGCGGCAACGTCAGACATTACTAAAATAATTGAGCTTCACAAATCGCTTTGTCACCCTGGCGTGACCCGATTCACTCACTGGCTAAGAATGAAGAATCTCCCATATTCTACAGAAGATATTAAACGAGCCGTAGCACAATGCCCAATATGTGCGGAAGTGAAACCCAGATTTTTAAAATATAAAGGAACACTGGTTCGGTCCACAGCACCTTTTGAACGACTATCAATGGATTTTAAAGGACCCCTGCCATCAACCTCCCGCAATAAGTACCTACTCACAATCATCGATGAATACTCTAGATATCCATTTGCATATGCTTGTCCGGACACAAGTACTCAAACTGTCATAAAGTGTTTAACAGATCTTTTTGCAATGTTTGGTATGCCCTGCTATATACATACAGATCAGGGCGCTTCATTTGTATCATCTGAACTAAGAGAATTTCTCAATACCAAGGGCATTGCTATCAGTCATTCAACACCATATAATCCTAGAGGTAATGGGCAAGTGGAAAGATTAAACGGAACGTTGTGGCAAACCATCAGACTTGCTTTAAAATGTAATGATCGGCCAATCACGGAATGGGAATCTGTGCTCATATTTGCATTACATAGTGTGAGATCGCTACTCTGTACGGCTACAAACGCTACACCACACGAACGCATGTTTTGTCACCCAAGACGAACGACTTACGGACAATCGATGCCAACCTGGCTCAAGGTTGGAAGCAAAGTGTTCAAGAGAAATTACATTCAAAACTCCAAATACGATCCGTTGGTAGAGGAGGCAGAAGTAGTCGCGCCAAACCCAACATACAGTCGCGTACGTATGTCCGATGGGAGGGAGATAACAGTGGCAAATCGCCATTTAGCTCCCTCAGGTGGAATAGCGGAACCACTCGACGGTGAACCACTCGACGAACCTCAACCAGATCCAGAACCATCAGCAGGGTCACCGCCTAATCATCCGCCTAGTCATGATTCTCCAACAGATCCAGATCCCGCACCACCTGTAGCAGCGCCGCGTAGATCAGAGCGCACAAGACGCCTTCCTGCCCATTTGAGTGACTACGTGGGCTGTTCTTAAGACTAGGGAAGAATGTGGTGATATATCTATGGTCTGATACCATATTCCATGGAAGAATAATAATATGACTGACAAATGCTGTCAACATCTAGATTATAAACAATGAATATCTTACCATGTATTTTAAACTTGATTAAAGCCTAATTATCTGAAAGGCGCTCTTTATTCTATTCACAACATTAAATATATTCGTTCCAGCTTATTCCAACTCCTAGGGTATTGGTATAGGTAAGTAATTAGGTATAGTAATTTAAATCTTCAGACGTTCAAAAAACGTAGGTATGTACAGTGCGAAATTTGTTCGTACATATTCCGTTTATTTTGCTTTTTATCTTTCCAAAGAAGCAGACCACTATCATATGCACCAGTCATCATTTAAAAAGTATGTACCTGCGTACCGGTGCCAGTGGGGCAAACAGGTAAAACGACATGCTTACTTCTACCATGAAAACTTTGTTAGATCGTCGATAGGGCTTCATTCTGGACCGGCTCTTGCTTGTTGGTTTTTTGAACTTTTATGCCCAGTCATTAATATCGTGGCTTGTTATGCATTCTGATTTCACAACGAGGGTTTTTTGGTTTACTAGATTTTGTATGAATTTTTTTGTTATCATTGTGTGTTAGAAAGTGACTGAAAGTGACAAAATGTGACAATTTGGTTTCACAGATACAAAAATATAAAAGAGACCATTCATTCACCTCAAAAGTCTAGGGCAACTAGCCAAAGCCAGGGTAGCCTACGCACCGTGCGGTCATAGGGTCAGCCCGTCAGCACAACCGTCAGCCGGATCGAAACAGTCACAACTGTTTTAACATTATTTTTTTTTTAAAAACCTACTAAGGCACCAGCTCTCACAGCTCAGATTTGTCACGGAATACCTCTTTTGAAATTGTCCATTTGTAAATCTATTGTGAGAGAAATAAACAAATTATTATTATTAAATCAATAGATTCATTTTGCAACCTAACCACCATGTTTTAAAGAAAAGTCATAAAATATAATTTAAAAGTCATTTACAATAAAAAGGCAAGAGTTATATTTTTTTTTTATCTGTAACGTATTTGATAATACAGCATCCATATCAATCCATATTCATTTTTCTAAATGTAGCCCTGAACCACATAAAAATAATCTATGCTAATGAAAGGTATTTGTTTTGGTATTTTTACAAATTTAAAGGGTGAATCAGCGAAGAAGACTGAAAATAAATTACTATTTTGAAAAGAAATATGATCAATTTATCAAATAGCTACCGTGTGTCAGAACATAACTAAAAAAAGAATACTACAAGCTCACTTTTAATTTTAAGTAATCAATGCATTAACACGGCAATTTCATACTTTAACCCCCATTATGGATATGAATACTAAATGTCGATAATGATATCACAAATTATTCAGTTGCTCGTATTGCACTGTGTTCTTTAAACTGTCATTCGGCTAGGATGATATCATGTCTCTGTATTATTGTGGTTGTGTTATGTGCATTACACTTTTTATTTAATTATAATAAAACAGCTCGGATATTACGAAAGATTCCAGGTCCAAAATGCTACTTCATCGTAGGGAATGCATTAGCAATAAACAAATCTCCAGGTAAAGTAAAGAAATTGTATGACCGTAGAAAGTACACATTTATTCATTTAAGTGTAGCTGCATGTCATGGAAACTCTACGTAGGGACGTGCTTTGCCATATGAGGCATTTGTGGCTTAGTCAAAATAAATACCAAAATCTCTATTTGTGATTTTGTGTGTTCTTAGCACAGGATTTTGATTCACCAGCCAATTTTTTTGATTTGAAGGACCAATTCTAAGGTGTTATTTAAAGTCGGCACAATTACATTCCCAATGTTTTTCTTTTAATTACTCTGTCATCTTCGTTATGTTTGGCAAGGTTTAAAAATAAATGTATGACAGAACCTAAAAACGGAAATGGCAAACCTAAGGAATTACTCGTATTACTAAACTACAACCTAACTAAGCGACCTGTCTGTGGTTTACAATTTGACCATTAATTACACCCTGCATTTGAATTTGGGATTTCCAACTAAATCTTTCTGGTAGTTATCAGTTCAAAGAGTGTAAACGCAATGCCGTAGGTATTATTTTTGATCAATCGTTCATTAAAAAGGTGCTGTTGCCAGAAAATATTTGGTCTTAGACAGCACACTGTGCCGCAGCGAGGTAGATATAACTTTTCGTCTGAAATACATTTCCGTCAAGCAAGATTGTAACGGT
Source organism: Udea ferrugalis (assembly GCA_950022985.1). Taxonomy (NCBI): domain Eukaryota; kingdom Metazoa; phylum Arthropoda; class Insecta; order Lepidoptera; family Crambidae; genus Udea; species Udea ferrugalis. The sequence continues at coordinate 7,949,783 of OX465516.1, forward strand.
CAAAAATGATTATGTGTGGTGTATTGCGTTAACGCTATCATATTTAAGAAATGACCTATTAACAGCATTTCAGTTGTTTCTATTTCAGTGGAGTTGTTCAAATTAGCTAGAAAATACGCCAAAACGTTTAATGGAATTTATAGAGTTTGGATATGCCCCTTTGGCGCTGTTAACATATACAACGCAGAAGATATAGAGGTAAATATAAAGACCTATCTTTGGGTATAATTAATGTTTTGTACATTTTACAGTCTTCTCCTTTCAAAGGGATAAACAAACGAGATTACTTTTAGGTATCTGATTTCTGCCTAGTTATAGTTACTCCGTAAGTCCATATTAGTGGACAATTGATTAAAGTAGTAAACTACTTCATTAATATTACGAGATATATACGCAAACTTATTTGGTTTTGTATTCATATTTTAATAAAACAATGTTTTACATTTCATTCTGTCATGCATCTTTTATAATTCACGTTGGAGTGTGTCCATTTTAAAATGACCGAAAGGTTTGAACACATTCCTAGTTATGAATGTTTGCTATTAATTCGTCTCTCGACCTACCTTTAGATCGTAACCTCAACCGCGAGTCACAGCAACAAGAGCATTGTCTACAACTTGTTGAAACCCTGGTTATCTGATGGACTGATTTTAAGTAGAGGTACGAATGATTTAAAATTATTTACTTAAACTTATCCCTACGATTTTCAACATATTATTGATATCTAATTTGCTATTTTAGGCACAAAGTGGCAACAACGTAGAAAAATTTTAACACCTACCTTTCACTTCAACATTCTGCGCCAGTTTTGTATGGTTTTTGAAGAGAATAGCCGTTGTTTAGTAGACAAATTAAACACCGCCCTAGGTGAGCCCGTCGATGTCAACCCGCTACTTTCAGAGTTTACATTACATTCCATTTGTGGTGAGTTCAGTTGGTTTGAAAGAGCTTAAATATAATAATAAGTTAACGTTTTAAAATTATATAGCAAGTCTTATTGCTTCTCAGAAACTGCTATGGGTACACAATTAAGTAAAGAAACCTCTCAATCCGGAAAATCATACAAACAAGCTATTCATGAACTAGGAAAATTATTGGTGCAAAGATTAGTTAAAATATATTTTTACCCTGACTCCATTTTTAATTTAACACCGCAAGGACTACTACATGAAAAATACCTTAAAATCATTCACCACTTCACAAAGAACGTAATACAAGATCGAAAAACTTACCTGAAGTCCCGAAATATTGAAAAGGATGTCACTGAAAGCTTGTGCTACAGAAGTAAAAAGAAACGAGCAGCAATGTTGGATGTACTTATATCAGCAGAAAAAGAGGGATTGATCAACGAGCATGGTATTCAAGAAGAAGTAGATACGTTCATGTTTGAGGTAAGGACGAAATATGAATAGAGCCATAAGCAGGGGGTCTAAAAAGGCGACATTAGACGTTGATAAAAAATGAATCATTTATGATTCAGATATGAAACATCTAAGGTCGCCTTTTTAGACCCATTGGTGTTATTACATTAATCAACCGCTCAATTCATCAACAGGGCCATGACACTACAGCAGCTGGTCTAACCTTTTTCCTAATGTTGTTAGCAAATAACAAAGATGCTCAGGTAAGGAAGATACCAAGCTGATATCAATAATTTCACAGTCAATTAGGGTAAGTATTAAATAAATAAATTATTAAGTATGTGTTAAGTAAGTTAAGTTTTGCAAATGGTTAGATAAGTTGAATCTTTTTACGTATATTTTAACGGTTCCAATTTGTTTTCAATGAAAACCCTGTTTTATCTATAGTCTAAGTTGGCGGGCATTTAACCACAACCTGTTCTTGAGTGATAAAGTGGTCTGAGGTGGTACTGCCGGCGCCCTAACAATAATTGTCTATTCACGATTTACTACTCGTATTTTTTTTTCAATTTTGGTTTTCTAATTCATATACTTACTCATGTTTCCTTTACTATAAGTTTAGATAGTTAGACGCGCGTTGTTGAACATGAGTTAACCTCTCAACTAGATTATGTGTGACCATTTGAAAACTGTTTCAGGAAAAAATTGTGAACGAGTTAAGGGATGTAGATGATTCACTGACTTCCATTGAAGATTTATCTAAGATGCGGTATTTAGAACGTTGCATAAAGGAGTCCCTTCGTCTTTACCCACCAGTTCATTTTATTAGCCGCACCATATCAAAAACAGTAAAGCTAAGTAAGTAAAAACACTTATGTTTTGCACACGTTGACTTATTGATTATTTTATAAGGCATGGGTAGGTTTGTTTAACCTGTTTTAGGACATGAATAATATTCTTTTCTCAGTTTGATAATTATACTCAATCTCGATGTTCATTAGACCACCGTGATGAGGCGCTGGTTCAGTAAATATAATTCATCAATTTATCCCTTTTTATCATTTGCAGGTAACTACACTGTACCGGCAGGGACGTTATGTCATATTCATATTTATGACTTGCATCGTCGAGAGGATTTGTTCAAAAACCCCCTGAAATTTGATCCTGACCGGTTTCTACCAGAAAATTGTGTGGGGAGACATCCTTATGCATACATTCCGTTCAGTGCCGGCCCAAGGAATTGTATAGGTAACTAAAAGTTCTTTAAATAAGCACAGTGCTGACTTTATTTATACTGTTACAATATTAGTAGTAATAAAAATGCTGTTAACTCGGTTGGGGACAAAGCTACAAATCAAAATTACCATTCAGACCGCATTATATTCGTGTCATGTACGAATAATAAAGTTCAAAATGTATTCTATTGCTAACCAATGATATCATAAACAGTCCATAGGCGATCGGTTTTCTACTACATGTAAATAGGTATAATTACTTTAAGATATATAACGACAAGTTAAATGTTTTTTTAGGTAAAAAATTTGCTATTTATGAAATGAAATCTGCCGTGGCAGCGATCCTGCGCAAGTATACGCTGCTGCCGGTCACCCGTCCTGAAGATATAGAGATCGCAGCTGACTTGGTGATGAGGAACAACGGACCAGTGTACGTCAAGTTTGAGAAGAGAACCGATTAGTGCCGTATGTCGACTGCCAAGTAACGAACAGAAGATTTACCACAGTGTGAGCTTCTTTTCAATTAAATAATGTAATAAAAGCCCATTTACTAAACGAACTAAATAATTGATTAAATAGCCGCTCTAGCAGTGGTTGATTTTAGTGGAACGTTTTTGATGGTGGAACGTTTTGTAATCATATTACCTACATATATGTGGGTAATGCGATTTATATTACCATTTTACCTATATAATATGTAGGTATTATGATTTAGATTAGTATACAGAAGGCCAGAAGTCAAATCAAGAGTTCTTATCTCCTTATGTCAATGCACTGAGCAATGCAAGTGTTTATTTGCACAAAAAAGGTTACAAGCTGTTATGATTTAATTATATAGAGTGCTTTTTGTGAAAGATAGTGAGAGAAAAAATAAATACGCGTGTCTTACTGCACCGTGAGACCCGTGAGTTCATGCTTATTTACAATCACAATCATACAATACAACAATCAAGGTAGGATAATCATTTGTATACGATTCCCACCCTCCTTCCTGATTCCTGACACCTTCTTGATTGATACTTTCAGGACCATGAGCAGTAATTAGGTTCACTTCACAATATAGAACTTGTCCATTTATTCATTAATGAAATAGAATAACGGAATAAATTCCGTTACACTATTCAGATTACATTAAAAAAAAAAGATATCCTGAGTCCTGTCTTATCTAGAAAAAGAAGAGAAGGCTACTGAAGAATAAGGAAATCGAGGAGACAATAGACACAGCGTTGCCAGGATTTTTACCCCCATTACTGACTTGGGCCTTAACTGGACATCAGACCCATCCTTTATTACATCCTTTTTTCTTAATTTGACCGTTCTGTTCAATGCTTTAAATACAACGTAACAATACTGACAATACAAATAACCATTGCCCATAATATATCGACGATAAGACGGCATCTTCTTTTCATTAGTATGTTAACTGTAGCCGCAGGCTGCGACCTAAAGCAAATGAACTTTAAATAATCAAGAATTGCAGAATTCAAATATAAGATTATGTTAACGCCACATACTTAAAGTATTTTTTTTAAGGAAAGCAAGCAAGCAAGCGGATTGCCCCTGAGGCATCCTGTAGATCCTTCAAATTCATGTAAATTAATTAGTGAATGGGTAATTAACGATTATAGGCGTCTTATTAGTTTATAAGGAAGTGATAAGCGGACATCGTAGCTAGCTAGCTCCTGGCTGCCTGTCGGCCGACTGCGGCCATGAAGCTAGGTCTACCACGCTAAACATAGAAATATTTATTAAGTACGCATCAGCATAAAGAATATATAGATATTTAATTTAACTAATTGAAGTTGTAGTATACGTTGAATAAATGTGAATCCAAACAACTTAAAAAAACTTGAAGGTTGTTGTAACAAAACAAAGCAAAGTCTCTCGGAAGGCAAAGTACTTTCTTGCAAATTTGATAAAGTTTCGTGATCTTCATTTTCATCATCGTGAGGAAATCCTCATGGCTTCATGGATACCTCGCCGCCTGAGACCACGACGTGGTTACTCGTATGTCGTCCTGCTACAGACTGAAACCCCACGGTAAGTATTCGATCTCGGCACTTTGGTGGCGAAGCTGAGGTCACCCTAAAAAGGTTTCACACAACGCTTCGCTGCCAGTGCTTGCCACTGACGAGTCCTCCCTCCAGCCGACCCCTTAACAAAGGTGAAGACCACGAAAGAGCCTCGAGCACGCAGGAACTTCCGCCGTGTCGGTGGATGTCGTGCATGCATTGCGGGCCAGAGCACACGGGCATTCCCGCCACGACATACGAGCACCTTAATGGGCACGAAAACACGAGGCACCGAAAGGGCGGCTCCGCTGCCGCATTAAGAGGTACACCTTCGACACACGCTAAGGCAACAGAACGCTTGCCCCCCCCCGCACGCCACAGGCATTTACGCTCTACTGGGCCCGTGACCATGATCCACCCTGAAGGCGGCTCCTCAGTCACCCGTCGCATTCAGTAGTGCGGGCACAGGCACAATTGCTACCCCCAGTGGCAGGCAGCGGGTTGGAAAGACGTCCACCACAGAGCCACGCCTTAGTGCTCTTGGCTTGTCGGCGGTTTCTCCTCACACGGGTTCTACTTTATGAAAGCGCCTAGGAGACACCATCCGCAATTATATTTTTCAGTGGTGTGCAAGCAAAATGAAGCCAGTAAAATCTGTTTTTTTTAATCATTCTGGTAAACTGTTTATAGAAACCATTGCTTTAGCTATCGAACTGTTATGTTATTTATGTTATGAAAAGAAGATTAAGACATTGAGAGGGAAAAAAATACTAATCGTGATTTCTTATCATTCGCTTCGAGTTGTGGTACTCCAAGGATATAGGAATGGAAACTGAAATGGTCGATTTAATTATATGTAGAAATCGGAGGAATCCGTTGACTTCGATCTATACACACAGTAGGTATGTGATGTCCCATTAATATAAAATTGCCACGTCAACCTGTCGCGTACAGTACATATCTACTTAGTGAAGCGTTAATATCATAGTTATGAAAGTAGTTAGTTAAGATTTTTAATTACTAATAATAGAAGTATATTAGTAATAATCTATACAAATATTATAAAGAGGAAAGGTTTGATTTTTTGTTTGTTTGTATGAATTGAATAGGCTCCGAAACTACTTGGCAGATTTGAAAAATTCTTTCACTGTTGGAAAGCTACATCATTCCTGAGTGACATAGGCTATATTTCATTTTCAAAAAAAATAGGCATCCTTACTAAAATTACGATAACGTTAGTCCACGCGGACGAAGTCGCGGGCGGCTGCTATTCATTTATAAAATAGATCATTATCACTTAGTACAAGCGGCTTAATACGATAAAAACGAAATGTACATATGTTTCGAAACAATGTATCTTTAGAGGAAAACCTCAAGCTCTTGCCTCGCATCAATACTTGACATGGAGTCAGTCAATTTTCTTTACAAGTGGGAACGAAAAATTTTTTGTTTCAATATACCCGACCGACCATCTTTTCGAAACAGGTATGAACTGCCCCCCCTAGCTGAAATCCTGGGTACGCTCTTGCCTACCTACATCAGTAAGTGTAGCAAAGTAAGTAATAAAGTTTATATCCTCATTAGTCATTATCGTCGGCCTTTGCACTTAGCAAAGCTTTTATAGCCGATGCCATTCCATTATTTCCAGTCATATTATGTAGTATTCTAAGAATAACGAGAGGTACTTAACAAATAACGTAGGTATTTCAAATTTATAATATATTTAAACCTAGTGGAATAACTTCCTACTTACATCAAGTTTTTCTGCAAAAAATTATAATAAAATAGTAATAAATGACAGCAAAACAGAATATTTGCTTTACTGAATTATTAATTAGTGTCGACGATATATGTTTAAGGCCTCGTTAAAGCTGAGGACAAACTCGGCATATGCCGAGTATATAGGTATATACCTAACCTGACTAAAGAGAGGACTGTGAACGCACGGCCTAAAAGGGAAGAGCAGAGAACCCCCTCGAAAGACTCGTGTCAGCTATCCTATTCCGGATAGCGACAAATCTCACTTCGGTGGTGGTGAGTTATCTCTAATTAACTCACCACCACGCGACTTTGGTCGTTGGTGACAAAAGAACGAGGCCAAATAACGTCTTTAAATTATTTACATACAAAATCAGAGAAAAAACGAATTCAAAGTGAACTGAATGTACCTACTGAACTGAATTCCTGCCTCCCTAGCATCAACCACTAGTAGTTTGAAGTTACAAATATCCAGATAGTTTTGACTGTGCGTTGATAGTCACTCATAAGGACACAGAATATTGTACAGGTAAGTAGGTCTACTTCCTAGGTATTAGTTGCATTTAGATCTGCTGCTGTGGTCTGCGCCCACGAGGTCATTTTCATATCAAATATATACAGTGTGTTTGGGAACCGGTGTCCGACCCGTTAAGGTGAAGTAATATGATCTATTTTATGAATAAATCCACCATAATTAAGCACTTTGCCCCAGTTGTTTTAAAATGGCCGCCATTTAAATTTTTTTTTCTCGGGAGTTCGGGTGGGTTATTTTAGTTTGCAATATCTGCCGATTTAGAGGTCCTACAGTCACAAAAGTGGTATTGTTGGACAGCTACAAAAGTAGGCAATAAGCTGACAAAAAAGCATTTTTTCATAACTCCCTTAAAATACCTCAAAAAAATGTTTGAACTTGAAAATTGTGATAGAATTTGTTAGTTTTTTTTACATTTTTTTTTTTCAGAAAAACTAAACTGTCAACATACATTTATTTTTAACTTTTTGGATACCCAAAGACATCACCTAAACACTGAAGCAAAAATCAAAGTTCCAAGTAAAATAGTTTAGAAGTTGTGACAAATTGAATATCACCCTGTCATCAGAGACCCTTTGAAACGCAGGTAAAATTTGGCTTGCGAACAGCCGTGCTATTCCGGCGGTGCACATCGAACATCACTTCACATCTCTTCGCTTTTCGCTCACCTCAATCATCAATACGCTTTACTTTTAATTAGTATTTTCTCTCATTTTGTATGTAAATAATTAAAAAATGATTTTTGGCTTAGTTCTTTCCTCTCAAACGACGACGGTCGCAAAGGAATGGAATTTTAAAGTTAACTCGCACAAGCGAAGTGAGTGTCGGCGACCACCGGAATAGCATAGCTGGTAAAAAAAATACATTAGAGTGAAAGAGACAGATTAAAAAGGGATCACGATAACAAAGACGTCATTCAAGTTAGTTTATTTTTATTTATTTTTTTTAACCGGACCATCTTTATAATTTTTTTTGTAGGTACGCGTATTTAGAGCATAGTAACTCAAAACAGTTCGATAATTGATTCAAAACATGTTCCGGTTTCCTCAATTTCAACATTTTTATTACACCAGGAGTTGTGACTTTCGAATGATTGGAAGTTAAAAAATGACTGTTTTATTAACAAATGAGCTTTGTTTAAACGTTAAAAGACAATAAATCTCAGAAATTACAAAATTATGCCAAAATACTAGAAAATTATTAAGTATGAAAATTACACTTTTTCCGACACTATTTCCGATACTCAGGACTTGAGCATCAATTACAGCGAATAATGCCCCACAAAGGACATGTTTTCTTGTATTATTATGAAAGCTTATGATGCAGCGCAGTTTTTAAAATCAATAAGAAGCTATGGAATACCTTTTGTTTTTTTTAATTTACGATTGAATTTTCGTTATGTTCTGCATGATTCACTTTTTCTTCACTATCAATCAACATTTTTGTACCTTGTAGTAAAGTTAGGACAGCGATTATTTTAATCATGAAACTGCAATTAATAGACATTATAATAAAAAGAAAATATCCAATAAAAGTCAAACAAAAAAAAAGTTATAATTATTTAAAGTCAAGTGCTCACAAAATTTTAAAAAATTACAAAAACATTATTATCTCGAAAACTACAAAAAATCGTAGAACATACATGTGGGTTAAATTGATAGGTATGGTACCCTACTATCAGCTCGCGCCGGCTTGACACCTTACAAGAAACACCCTGTATATATATTACCGTACTATATATAAACCATTAGTGTTATAAATTCAACGTGATTGCTAAAAGTAGTCAAACTTTATAATGGACACAAAGGCCTATTTACCTATACAGGGGGGCTAAAACGGTAACATTTTAGCATTTCATATTATGAAACATCTAACTGACGTTTCATCTAGGCCGCGGTCCGTTTCGAGTCAAAAGTGAGTAATAGCGCGCTGACGTCGCTCACGTTCATACAATTTATCAATTCGGGATGCGTGTCAGCGCGCTGTTACTCACTTTTGACTCGAAACGGACCGCGGTCTAGATGAAACGTCAAATAGATGATTCATAATATGAAATGCTAAAATGTTGCTGTTTTAGCCCCCCAGGCTGTCTTTGCAAGTACTCAAGTTTACAACATAACTTAGTACTTTACAAGTAGTAAAACATCAACAATATAAAAACCTAAAACATAAAAATTCACGGAATTCCATTCAGTTCCTGATACCAAGACGCTCCTAAAAATTTGGCAAGTACTTGCAAAATCACCCTGTTTAACTACCTATTACACTTGGAGGGTATTTAATTTTAGAAAATTAATCAAAATCTACCATTAAACTGAGCAATCTTTTTCATGTGCCTATTAAGTGTTGTTGTGTCTGAAGAGTTTATAGGTACTTTAAGGTCGTACAGCCGCACTCAGAGATAGTCAATTATGTAATTGATCATCAACTTATCACTTAGGTAGCAGAGTTAATTGATGAAATTGTTATTAAACAAATTCAAATGATAACATATTTTGACCCAAATCTATACTTATAATAAATCTGTAGAGAGGCCAATTCTGTACAAGAAATATATTTAAAAAATTACTCAAGGGGTGATTAGGGATCGCTACTAATGCCAAAAATGCAATCAGTAAAATTTTTGTATGTCTGTCCGCTGTATATTCGTTATAGAAACAAAAACTACTCGACAGATTTTAACGAAATTTGACACAATTATTCTTCATACTCTTAGGCAGGTTATAGTATACTTTTCATTACGCTACGATTAATAGGAGCAGAGCAGTGAAGGGAAATATCGGGAAGCTATTTCTGTCAACAAGTTTCTGTTATCAATTGTTCTATTTTGTAGACAGACAACCTGACAAGATAGAAACTTTCAATATATTCTACTAATATTATAAATGTGAAAGTTTGTATGTGTGAATAGATGTATGTGCCGTGTTGCTCTTTCGCGTAAAAACTACTGGATGGCTTTTAATGAAACTTTACAACTATCTAGCTTAAGCATCGGAATAGATGTGTCTACACCCAGCGGGATCCCCTATCTGGGAGACTTATGAGTGATACAGAGAATTAGATCTGAATATGTTCTACTGAATTATGCTGAAGACAGAATTTGTTCCGTAAAATAAACGGAAATATTAGCTTCTTTAACCGACCTCCAGCCAGCGGGACTACGTCTGATGAACTATAAATTGATATCAACTTTTAGATCTATGTTTATTCTGTTTATTTGAAGAAAAATCAGTCTCCTAAAGTCCGTAATTCGGTCACAATCAAGCTGCAAAGAAACCTCCATTCAGCGGACTATTTCTTCTAAGGATGTTATTATTGCAGCTTTTACGATAAATTAATAAAATTTAAACTAATTACAGCTTACAAATGATGATGAAATATGAACAAATAGGGAATTTTAGTAAAATGTGCCGTAAATAGTTTAAATTGTATTAGGTTGTCTGGAAGAGATCGCTCTCTAGCGATAAGACCGCCTAAATTGTACATTGTTCTCATTGTTGTTGTGTTATTTGCTTGAAATGTAATGTTTTTGTACAATAAAGAATATCTAACTATCTATCTTATCGTAAAAGCTGCAATAATAACATCCTTAGAAGAAATAGTCCGCTGAATGGAGGTTTCTTCGCAGCTTGATTGTGACCGAATTACGGACTATAGGAGACTGATTTTTCTTTAAATAAACAGAATAAACATAGATCTAAAAGTTGATATCAATTTATAGTTCATCAGACGTAGTTTGAGAAAATATCCCGCTGGCTGGAGGTCGGTTAAAGAAGCTAATATTTCCGTTTATTTTACGGAACAAATTCTGTCTTCAGCATAATTCAGTAGAACATATTCAGATATAATTCTCTGTATCACTCATAAGTCTCCCAGATAGGGGATCCCGCTGGGTGTAGACACATTCGGAATAGGACATAGGCTACAATTTATTAAGATATGTTTCATTTTTTAACCTAAGTCCACGCGGACGAAGTCGCGGGCGGCCGCTAGTTATAAATATTCAAATAACACAATAAATAAAAATATTGTTTTTATAGGTACATTTAATACAGTTTCGTTTAAGTCTATGGCTTTTATCGGTTTATTGATACCAACCTACTACACGTATATTGATATTGCTCGACATCATCGACATGGGTGTCGCACTCGGAAAGTCATTAACTAATTAATTACTAAGAGCGTGACCGTTCATTACTTATAATTATTAACTAAGTGATGTTTAGGCCTAATATAAAGGGGGGTCTCTGAGTGCGTCGGTAAGACCTATATTGTCCTTCACATTCTACTAAAACGCTGATATCATGCTATGCATGTGCTAATTAGTTCAGTTGAGTTGATTCCACCGTTCTGTGCACACATTCTGCTACGATGATCGCGTATCTGCTAATTATTGCATTTGTGCTGTGTTTAGTACATCTTTTGTTCAATTACAATAAAACCGCAAGGCTCATCAAAAAGATTCCTGGGCCAAGAGACTTGTTTATATTGGGAAACGCAGCGGAGGTTCATGTAACACCAGGTACAAAATCTACCTACTCATTTCATCAGTCATTCTCTAAAGTTGTAAATGTTTAGTGAAAACCATGAAAAGAAAATAATGGTTATTATGTACAGTACATACCTACTTAGGCAGATAATACACCTAACAGATGGAAGGGGATCAAACCTGCGAATTTTGTCGCTATAGGCAGAACCTTTTTTTTGAAGCTGAGGGGAAATGCGTTACGCATACTCCCCGCCGGAGGAGTGGGCGGGTTATGTCGAACTCTCCTACTGAGAAGGGTAGCCCAGTGGCCTACCGACCTCAAATCTGAGCGACTACCTCTCATCGTCCATGGTAGGGGGAATGCGGTGACTGGCACGAAGCCTACTACGCTTCAACTATAAGCAGTACTACTCGTTGTGCTCGTCGTGACTATAGTGTCACTTTGTTTGTCTTTCGACAAATATTCATGACCTCAGGGCATGTCAAGGAATTGGTGCCAAAATCCACGTTCTTGCATGAAATAAAATATATGGCTAGTATCTTAATGATAACAAGCGATATGATTACAAAAATAACAGATGGCATTGGCCAAATTGATCCTCGCTGTCGCGTGTCCAGAAAAGCAAATGTTTAATATTTTAAGAAACCGTCTCAGACGCAAATTGTGCCTTTCGGAAAATGCACCCCATGCGCAAAACATACCTTCCTCACAATGCACCGGTCGCTTTCGCTAGGCATGACGCAAAAAACTAACTAATAATATGGCATCCCATATATTTTTGGCGCTTAGGTACTATTTAGGTAAATGTGGCCGTGCGGCGTATTTGCAGTCGTAAGTGATGACTGCCGCTTACTGCCGAACAGCCTTTCTCACGGACTTTGGATGGACGAATGTAGGGGGCCAGGAACCAGCAAAAACGCCGCAGCCCTAAACTGGGCATCAGAGATAGACGGCTATTAGGTGTTCGACGAAGTCAAAGGCACATCAGAGTGTCTACCGAGAGTGTACGTTTACGCAGTTGTTAGCGTCTGCGTTAAGGAGGAAACTCAGATTGTCCAGTTCAGAGTTACATCTGCATCTACTTCTACTTCTGGATCTACTTAGATTAACCATGCTTTCCATTTGAATACAAAATACATTCACGAATCACCAATTGTTTTTTTCACTTTCGTCACGGAATATTAAACATTTTGGTACCCATTATGATTAAATGATTAAAATGTTATTTTCAGTCGAACTGTTCAAATTGGGACGGAAATTCGCCAGTACATGGAATGGAATTTACAGGATTTGGGCGTATCCGGTCGGCATGGTCAATTTATACAATCCAAGAGACATAGAGGTATTATTTTCAATTATTATTATTCATGCTCGCACAATTGAATATAATTACACAAATCATAATACGAAATAAAAATTTACAATAATGTACCTCGAAACCACGTGTACTTACTTTGTACCTGCAATGTGGATAACAGCAGAGCCACGGTGGCAGAGCATAATAGTCACATTGTGTAATGGTAATCATTATAAAAGGGTCGAAGAACGATGATGTTTTTATAGAGATAATTAGCAACCAATTATCAGTGTATTCTTCTCATATTGTTGCGTCGTTTGACTGTCTCTCTTTAATCACGACTACCTAGCTGTTTTAAGAATTACATACTGTTTCAGGTGATAGTTTCTACTAAGAAACACAGCGAAAAGAGCCCCATTTACAGTTTTTTAAAGCCTTGGTTGCGTGATGGACTACTTTTAAGCAGCGGTAAATTTCATATTTTACCTAGGAATGTACAATGAAAGAAATATAAAAGTATGAATTTATAATAATAACGTAAATTTTAAGGTTCAAAGTGGCAGCATCGCCGAAAGATTTTAACACCAACATTTCATTTTAATATTCTGCGCCAGTTTTGCCTGACTTTGGAGGAAAACAGTCATCGGTTGGTGGACAGGCTACAGTCGGCTTTGGGGGAGCCGGTCGATGTTACCCCGCTTCTCTCCGAATTCACATTGAGCTCTATTTGCGGTAAATGACCCACTACCATGAATCTTAAGCATTTGTTTTTATTAATTGTATTTGATGTTGATTCATCACTTCTTTTTAGAAACTGCAATGGGAACTCAGTTAGACGAAGTAGCATCCCAATCTGGAAAATCATACAAGAAGGCGATACATGAGCTCGGGAGACTACTAGTGGAAAGATTCGTTAAAATATATTTATATTCTGATTTACTGTTCAGTTGGTCTTCAATAGGAAGGAACCAGAAAAAGCATTTAGCAACAGTTCACAGTTTCACCAAGAAAGTCATAAGTGACAGGAAAAGTAATATTCACGAATCTATCGAAGAAAAAGTTGATGATGAGATGGACGAGATGATCTATCTGAATAAAAAGAAGAGACGGACCGCTATGTTAGATCTCCTTATTTCAGCAGAAAAAGAAGGAATGATTGACGAAGAGGGTATACAAGAAGAAGTCGACACTTTTATGTTCGAGGTATTCACCATAAACTAGACATTGAAGCGTGTGTTAGATGATTTTTAAATTATTATTTCCATAAACTGTATGTATTCATCGACAGGGACACGACACCACATCAGCCGGGTTAACGTTTTTCCTAATGTTGCTAGCTAATAACCAACATGCTCAGGTAAGAGCTACTCTCTCTAACAATGCCATGCCAATAATATATAAAAATAAGAAAAAGCTTTTTATTTGGTAACATACCATGAAAAAAAACAATGTCAAAATTTTTATTTCGAAACTAACGTTGGGAAACAATCACCGGAAATATACGGATTTTAAAATGATTATACGTATTTTTTTATTTTAGAGAACATTATTCAGTGCACCGTTTTATTTAATATTATCACTTTAAAAAATACATAGAGTTTTCACAGTTTTATTTTTTGAATATAAGTTTACCGATATTGTAATGCGGTATTTATTAGTAACAATTTTATGTTTAGTAAAACGCTAAATGCATTAAATACTTAGTTCATTACTTTATTGTATGCCAACAAGTTTTTTTAATGTTCCAGGATAAAATAGTAGCCGAACTGAAAGAAATTTACGGCGATGCCATGGATATCAATAAACACAATACAATGGAAGATTTGTCCAAATTGCGGTACTTAGATTGTTGTATAAAGGAATCTCTTCGTCTTTATCCTCCAGTTCCTTTCATAAGCCGCACCATAAGCGAAACTGTAGAATTAAGTAAGTACCTACAGTTAATGGTTAGGCAACGAATTGTTTGATAAGAGTAATGAACTCATACATATCACTCGACAGCGATCCGAGTCCTGGGGTGGCATTCCGGCTAAAATCACTTCACGTCTCGGTGCTTCACGCTTACTTCAATCATTAATACGCTTTATTTTAAATTAGCATTTTCTCTTCATTGTGTATGTAAATAATTAAAAAATGTTATTTGGCTCAGTTATTTTCTCTCAAACTATTACAGTCGCAAAAAAACTGCATTTTAAAGATAACTTACCACGACCGAAGTGAGTTTTGTCGCCAACTGGAATAGCATAGCAGTCAAAATCGAGATTGATCCTAATTTCAATACAACCCGTAGCGAAACCTCACCGTAGCCGCAAGTTTCGTAGCACGTAGCACGCCCTTCCCATGCGGGTGCTAAATGTCTCTGTAGTTCCTTATGTAGTTGGTAAATACCATCCCTTTTTTCTTTTTCAGGTGGTTACACCGTTCCACCAGGGACTATATGTCATATTCACGTCTATGACTTACACCGCCAAGAAAATCTTTTTCAGAACCCTCTAGAATTTAATCCTGACAGATTTCTTCCGGAAAATAGTGTAGGAAGACATCCTTACGCATACATCCCATTTAGTGCTGGCCCTAGAAACTGTATAGGTGATTTTTCTTAGTTATATTTTACTCATTTATATGTTGACTCATTTATTGTTAATAGCAGACAGATAATTACACTAATTAAAAGATACATGTTTATTCCAGGACAAAAATTTGCGATTCTGGAGATAAAATTTGCCATCGCAACGCTTTTAACTGAATATAAGCTGCTACCAGTCACACGCCCAGAGGATATACAAATAGTGTCGGATCTCGTGTTGCGAAACAATGGCCCTGTATATGTCAAGTTTGAGAGGAGACTCAAATAGAACTAAACTAACGTAATTATTATGAATAGTATTACTTGATGTTTAGGCGTGAACAAGTAGCAAAAAGGCACTTCTGCGTTTACCTCTGAAATTGTTTTTTTGCGTGCGATTACAGAATTATCACAAAAACACTTATCGATGGTTTTCTTTTCCCTGCACTGTGTGCACTGGTTAGCCCATTAAGTCTTTATAAGCTAGGGTATTCAATGAAAACTTGTTCGTGCCCTCCGGTGACCTGGGGCCACAGCCTTTGGGTGGGTTGTATGTACTTACGTAATTTAATAACTAGCATCTATCAGTTATTAATTGACTAATGAATGTTCAGATATTAATGAGTGTATGTAATATTAATTCAAAATATGTTTAACCGTTCCCGATACTGTCTGTCCTCTTGTGGCGAGTTGTGCAAAGTGCTGACATGCGCGCCAATTTTTTTTCACTCCGATCATTAATTGTGCAAATATTGTTGTTTACTACTTTCAATGTTCATTTATACTTAGTGCAGCTATTGACTATATCTATATTTCTTCAAACTTTCAAGGTCACTAACGTTTAAATCGTCTGCATCGGGATTGTTACCATGTACCTTATTTGCAACTATTAACTATGGTTAATAAGCTATCTACATATTATGAGCAAGTAATTTGTTTATGTTATATATTTACTCTCCCAAAGTTGGTCTGTAGTATATTAGTGCACTTTCTTTCTCTATTTAAAATCTTTCCTTTTTTGCAGGATGTGAAAGAGATTGCTTTTATGAATAAGATCACCTGAATTGAACATCAACATGAAGACTGTATTACTTGTACTGTACCTGAAATTACTTTGTGTATTTTGCTAGTGTGCAAACAACGAGTTTATTATCTTATACGTCTTAGCATAAATTTTATTACATACTCTAGTTTTAAAACGCGCAGAGACGTTTATCTGTAAGTTTGCCTGTTTAGTTCTTTCCGATGTGCTTGTCGATTTATTCTCTGGAAAAGAAATGTCACATCCCTACCAATGTGGATTTAAAAGTGCATAAAGATACAATGAATGATACACTCACTACGCTAGTTGGCTTAGATACTAATACAGTCAACCACAGCAAGAGTGGATCACTAACTGCGGGGAGTCCATAAATAACGTGGGGTGTTTTTTTAAATTTTCTGTTCGGACTAGCCATAGTATGATTTTTCAGGTAGGTACGATGGCTGAGTGTACTTCAATTGCCTACTATGCGGCGCATCCGCTTCATGCTCAGCGTGACTACGTTAACAAGGCTAGTTATTAATCAACCGGCAAAGTAAAGTAATAATTATAAAGTGACTTGTCAATTGTGGTTACTTGCCGTAAAATGCAGCTGTAGTCTGACTTTGTACGCGAGTGGGACAAGGGACTATATGTGACAGCCGGGTACAGAGTAGAGTCAGTGTTTTTTTGATAGTAGCGCAACTTTCTAAAACCTCAATTGCTCTAAGCATACTGACCCGTGCCGGTAACACGGTATCGAATAGGGTAGCCTGGATGTCAACCTCGGAGCGAAAACACGGCATCAACTTTGTGACGAGAAGGGCTTCAACTCGGAAAAAAAGTATAATACGAGACCGATATCCCCAATTTTTGAACCCTGCTGCACTGAACTGTGTAAAACCAGCGTCCAGCTAGCCACACCAAGAAGTCTGAGGATATTGTATGTAAAGTATTGAATGAGAGCGGGGGGATGCTAAATAAAAGAGAGTAGGTACCTAATTGCGTATCCTAATGAGTATCTGAAGGAGTTCTGTGCTGACATCTGTTTAATGAATACAATACTACACTACATCATACTATGAACTACGAGTATCGCTATTATCTATGACCATTGGCTTCTAATTTGAAATTATCTCATCAAACAGTCTCAGTGAGCTTTGTAATAGTTAACAACGCACACGCCTAGTGGCTCTTATCAGGATGGTTTTGTTTGTTCTAATAACCACAGTTTTAGTTTTATTTTGCATACATTTGCTTTTCAACTACAATGAAGCAGCTAGGATGTTGCGGAAGATACCGGGACCACCGAACGTTTTCATAATAGGAAACGCGTCTCAGTTTCTAGTAAATCCAAGTAAGTTACAAAGTTATACACCCTTATTCATAAAAACGAATGTTTAAGTAATTAACGTGTTATGTCACTTACTCGCCAATGGCGGCTGCAACAAGAATGGAGGAGACAAAACGACACAGAAGTTAACGTGTTGTTGAAGAGCTGTTTTTATGAATAAGGGGAATAGTCAGTAGATACAATTGTTATCACTTTCCTACCACAAGCATTTACAAGCAGGTGGTCGTGTGAATTTCTGTTGATTTATTTCTAGCTGTGCATTCGGTCTGCCACAAAATATTTTTTGTGGCAGACCGAATGCACAGCACATATTTGCACCATACATATTTTATTTATAGAATTGTTTATTACAACTCACATCGGAATACAAAGGAATCTTTAATATAGGTTGATAAGGTGTAGATAGCGTCTGTTGGCTTGGGGCTTTCTAAACCGTTACCAATAAGTAGGTATATCGAAAAACATAAGTATCCTTTTGTTTACAACAAAATAAAAACTTAGCGCTCTTGGATTCATTTGAATGATTTAATTAATTCAATTTTAAACAGTGGTTCTTAGCCTTCGAGTGATGACTGATGAGATACTTTAATCCGACAAAATTATGTCTATACTGAGGCCAAGTATGGCCTCTTAATTAGGTGCTTAGAAAAGGATAGGATAGGAAAGGCCTTTACAGTACACTAAATAACTATTATTTCCGGTTGGTGAGGCCTAGCGCCCAGGCCTTGTTGTGGGCCATTTTTAAAAAAAGCTACTTTACTGCGACGTTACAGCATGAATCGTCCGTAAAAGACATAACATAACATAACATAATCGGCCTATATACGTCCCACTGCTGGGCACAGGCCTCACCTCAACTATGAGGTGGAACAAGCCATACTCCAACACGCGGGCTCAGTGCGGGTTGTTGGAGGGGTGTAAGGTTAGTGAGCAACCTTATTGCCAGATGTTATCAAGCCGCCCTAAGGCCTCTGACTAGGCTTAACGACTGACATCTAGCGACGACCGTAAAAGTCGATGGTTATGAATTAGGTGCAGTAGAAAAAAAAGGCTATTTAACAGATTTACTTGACAGATTCGTCCACGCTCCGCGAATGGTCTCTACTCGAGGACTTTCCGGCCCCAAAGGCCATCAGTTCTTCGAGCTATGTGCCCTGCCCACTGTCACTTCAACCTGCTAAAACGCTGAGCTTCGCCAGCGACCTTAGTTCTCCTACGGATTTCTACATTTCTGATTCGATCTCATAGCGAATCACCGAGCATAGCCCCTTGGGTGACCTTGCGCCTTCTTATGAGGCGAGGCCCACTACTGTGAGTCTCAGATCCATATGTCATCACTGGCAACTGGCAACACACTGGTTGTTTGTAGACCTTTTAACTTCAAAATATCAGTATTAAATATAGTAATTAGTACATAGTTAGAACAGAGTAGACGTTTTAGAGAATTAAGTAATAGTTTTTTGAATATCATACTCTTTCAAGTACCTATACAAGGTACTTGAAAGAAGACCTATACAATATGGTAATTTATTTATTTATTCTTTATTGCACAATGAAAACAAGTACAATTGGCGGACTTAATGCCTAAAGGCATTCTCTACCAGTCAACCATCGGGTGAGGCAGAAAAATTGTTGGCGGTATCTTCGACATGTTAAATTTAAATAACCATAAACATACACAACATACGTAATAAAAATAAATTTCGTGAATAAATATTATATTGTAATATACCTACTTACATACTTATAGCAATTATTACACATACATACATAAACTAAATATTACCTACCTACAATGAAATTTTAAAAAGGGATACATTTAGCTCATAGTTAGGGCGTCTGCAAGAAAAGATTGCGGATTGCTTTCTTAAAAGCAAAGTTACTTGGCGACAGTTTAATTTTATTGGGCAGTGAATTCCACAGCCGAATGGCTGAGACTGTGAAAGAGTTGGTGAAATGCGTGGACGTATGAACAGGTGTATTTATCTTAAAGATATTGTGTGATCGATGGTTGCGGGAACTGCACTCGCCCCTATATCCAAAGTTACATTTTAAGTATTTTGGAGCATCTGGGTTATGGAGGACGTTGAATAACAGGCAAAGAGTACGGGCATTTCTGCGCTGACGGATTTTAAGCCACTTGAGCTGAGAACGGTAGGGTGATATGTGGTCATATTTACGTACACCGAAAATAAATCGGATGCAGGTGTTGAGCCAGCGTTCCAACTTATCAAGAAAAGCCTGAGATAAATTGGAACAGCAGACGTCAGCGTAGTCCATCAGGGGCAGAACTAATGCCCGTACAAGCAAGATTTTCATAATGAACACACTTTTTAACTATTTGTATTGCGTTTGCAGCTGTATTATTTAATCTAACAAGGAAATGGGCCAACCAGTGCGATCGCATGTGGAGGTTCTGGGCATTTCCACTTGGAGCAGTCAATATATACACACCTGATGATATTGAGGTTAGTAATAATGAACAGGTAACCTACCGGGTGCGGCAATTGAACTGTCCGTCTCCTTGTAACTATTTTAAAATTCGAACTACTTAATCGAACGCGGCAAAAATTTGAAAAAATGATCTGTTACACATTATCTATGTTACTTCAAAACTATTCGGTCGTGAGAAGAAACGTTTCAATTTTAAAATAATGGATTTAAAACGCAATTCAGTGATTGCTCTTTATTTGGAGGGAAAATCGAACATCGACATTCGTCGAGCGCTACCAAATCTTCAATTGAACGAAAAATTTGTGCGTCGTACTATCCAAAGATTTGACGAGACTGGGAGTGTTAAGAACGCTACGGGGGCGGTCGACGCTGTACTGCAACGGCGCCAGCAGTTGTCGAAAAGGTGCGACATCGTTTACGCAGAAATCCAGAGCGCTCAGCAAATCAGCTCGCCCAGGATTCTAAGGTGAGCGACCGCAGCGTTCGTCGTATATTAAAGGAAAAGCTTAAGGTTAAACCATTAAAAAAAAAACTTTGCGCAAGAACTCACTGCTTTGTAAAAAAGCAAACGGCTGGCTCGATCAAAGGAGCTGATTCGCTTGCTCGACACTGGCGAGCTTCTCAACTTGGTATTTTCAGATGAGAAAACTTTCTGTGTTGAGCAGTTTCCTCACAAACAAAATGACCGTGTGTGACCAAACGAAATTAAAAGGACGTGTCGGCGATCATTCAGATGAACTGAGATTCACTCGACGACAAGGAGCCGACCAAATCATGGTATGGGCGGCGGTGTCCGAAAAAGGACGTTCTCCGCTTGTTTTTCTCCCAATGGGTCGCAACTAAGCCAAAATAAATCAACAAATCTATCAAAATGAAGTCTTATAAACAGGATTGATACCGTGGGCACGCAAGACATTTGGTTCGGAGCGTTGGACGTTCCAGCAAGACTCGGCGCCATCGCACAGAGCAACTGGGACGCAAAATTGGTTGAAAGCGAACGTTCCTGTGCTGATCGACCGTGATATGTGGCCGTCGTCTTCGCCCGACTTAAACCCTCTAGACTTTTGTATTTAGGGTGTTTTACAGGCGAAGGCCTGTGCTAAGAAACACACATCAGTGGAGGCGCTCAAAACTACTCTTACACGAGAATGGAACCGTTTAAATGAAAACGTTATTCGAGCAGCCTGCGCTTCATTCAGAAAGAGACTCAAGCTTGTAGTAAAGGCCAAAGGCGGTTGTATTCCATTAGAATAAATAGGAATATAATTTTGGACCTTTTATTTTCATATGTAAAAAATATATTAATAAATATTCAAAGTAAATAAAAATATTTAATGTTTTAATATGGACAGTTCAATTGCCGCACCCGGTAGATCTTACATATTGTAAAAATGCAAAACTTTTGGATAGATTTTGTTTATATGTCACTCATAAAACTAGACCAAACCTACTGTAATATTGTGATTGATGTGATTAAGTTTATCGATCAGTGTTGCCCTTGAGAAGCTGATTATATGAATCCCCTCTCCTCCTCGCGTCGGTCTCCTTAATGCTAAGGATCGGGACCATCTTGTTTCGAACTATTTATTGCCATCTGCCTCTGTCAGAGGCAGAGTGAAAGGCATCGTGGACAGTGGTATCAAGGGTAATGCGAACCTGATCGCTCCATCGCATTGGACTCGTTCCTACCTTTTCGGGCTTTTACGTCCAATCTTGCCAGTGACATCCTCTCCAGGTTGTCGACATCTTTTCTTGCAATGTGGCCGAATTACTCCAGGACTCTACGCAGGCATGGTGGAGAGCCTTGTCTTTATAGTTAATTATTGAAGGATCAACACAATGGTTCGGTGTGTTGTCCATGGTATACTCAACATTTTACATTTATTATGATTTAAATGAATAATACGGATTTATTTTTCCTTTCTAGACAGTAATAGCCACAACGAAGCATAATGGAAAAAGTCGCATCTATATTTTTTTAAGGCCTTGGCTACACGATGGTTTACTGTTGAGCAACGGTAAGTTGTTGAAATAAACTAAACATAGAATAGGTACCTAAAGAGCACGGACTACAAATAGGTATGGAATAAAACTGTATAATTTAATTTCTCATGTCCTTTTTTTAACCCTGAAAATCAGCTTGAGAACCAGATTAAAAGTATATTTATGAAATTGTACAATTTTAGGTTCTAAATGGCACCAGCGAAGGAAAATTCTAACACCAGCATTCCATTTCAACATCTTACGTAAATTCTGTACTACTATAGGAGAAAATACCCAAAGAATGGTAGATGCGTTGGAGGCGACTGACGGCTGCCAGGTGGACATCGTGCCTTTGCTGTCTGACTTCACATTGAGCTCCATTTGCGGTAACAACGCCTCTTTATGTTTATTTTACTCTATTTGTTAAAAACTAATGTAGCTCCAGATAACACGGGCTCCAAATCCTTTATTTCGAGGTCATGTCTTCCTTCTTACATTTTCACATAAACGGTGTAACGATGCCATTTCTTTTCAGCCTCGTGGACGTTACAACCTCCACGATGGCTGAAAACTTCGTAGTAGCTTAACCCTACATCAAAATATAAAGTATCTGTCCTTTTGAAATTTGAATTTAAATTTCGTTCCGTATGTCTGCGGAGCTTTTATTTTTGGACGGTCTTACAAAAATCTTCGAAAGATCAACATCATCACAGATTTCTTTATATTTTGAAAATCCGTTTATTTCAACTCGTTCATCCTTTCTAAATTATCGTGAATATCCATTGTGATACCTAAGTGTTGGATAACTAAATAAAAGCAATAAGCAAGTCTCGGAATGTGATTTTTATTGAAATAACTTATACGACGAGTGCCGGTCTTCCCTGGCCCTTAGTAGGCTGAAGACGGCAGGAGGAGCCGCCACACTGGCCCCACCGACTCTCTAGCGGTACTACCCCGCTACAACGGCCTTCACATATACGTCCCATTGCTGGGCACAGCCTCATCTCAATTATGAGGTGGCGCGAGCCATACTCCAACACACGGGGTCAGTGCGGACTGCTGAAGGGGTTAAAGGTTACTGAGTAACCCTAATGTCAGATGATATCAAGCCGCCCTAAGGCCTACGACCAGTCTAACGACTGACAACTAGCGACGTCAATCGGGACCAATTGCTTAACGTGCCCTCCGAAAGACGGAGATGCCTGAAATACACATCACTAAATTTTGGCCGGGATACCATTCCGGCCGAAATTTAGTGATGTATTTTGCACCCATCTCATTTCCGACCCGTGTTGTGTGCGAGTTTTGCTTCACAACAGCGATCGTTGCGGGTCCACTGTCACTCTCCCTATATTTTACCACCTAATTATTTATAAAATTGAAATTTCAGAAACAGCGATGGGCACTCAACTTTCTGATGAATTAGCCGATTCAGGAAAATCATACAAAGCTGCCATCTACGAACTAGGAAAACTTCTTGTCCAAAGAGTCACGAGAATATATTTGCATCCCAACGTGTTATTTAATTTAACATCCACGGGAAGAAAGCACAATAAATGTTTAGAAATTGTTCACAGCCTTACAAAAAAAGTTATAAAAGAAAGAAAAGAGTACGTAGAGCAGAACGGATATGATATTCATATTAGTGCCGGAAATGAAGAGGACACCATGTTTCTTAACAGAAAAAGGAGGAAAACAGCTATGTTAGACTTACTTCTCTTAGCTGAAAAGGACAATTTAATCAATGAAGCTGGTATTCAGGAAGAAGTCGATACCTTCATGTTCGAAGTAAGTATCTACCCACATTGGAGCAAATAATAATTTTGAAAAGGTTAGCACGCAGCTTTACCTAAGAGCCTGTTCACACCTACCGAGGCAATCTCGCCGCGAGATCGCAGAATACACGCCGCGGTAGTTCCGCGATAAAATAAACGCCACGAGAACGCCGCTAACTCGCAGGCGATATCGCGGCCTCATCCATCAGTCAAATTCAATGCGGGATTTGCGGTGTGTTCGCGGCGTTTTCGCGGGGTTTATTTTATCCTGGAACTATCGCTGCGAGATCGCCTCGCCGTTATAATTACAGTAAATAAATAAATTTTAAAGTTTACATACCTATTTATAAAAGCTTCTGTTTATCAATCTTGACTACTGAGCGTAGTCTCGAGGGTCCGAAGACGCATGTGAAGTTGTGTTTTAGGTTGATAGAGAAATCATTCAGCATCCGCATGCTAAAATCAATAGAATTTCTCGTGGTTAGATCACAGTTTGTGCACAGGTATTCAACATCAAACAAAAAAAATATTTTCGATTGTTTTTCAGGGCCATGATACAACTGCATCTGGACTTACATATTGTTTAATGGTGTTAGCCAACAACAAAGACGTTCAGGTAATAAATTCACAAAATGTTTTAAGCCCTTATATCAGACATGCCACTGGAATAACTTATTGGAAATTGAATATCACTGAACATTATTCCACACAGCGCCGTCTAGCCCCAAACTAAGAGAGGCTTATACTATGCGATATTAGAAAACGTATAAACGTATTTAAACACATACATACTATGTGTAATACATAGGAAAAACCCAGACCAATACAGACATTTTCATTATGTTGTACTGTGCGGGGAGTGGCCAATTTTCTTAACCATTACACCAAATAGGTCGTCCAATACAACCCTTGAGTACAGTCTTTTCAAATTATTTGTAAGGGCACGGTCTTCTTTTTCATGTAAATTGACAGTTGGGTACAACCCGTTATCACGTCTAGGGACTACCAAGACTTTTCATTTACGCAACAGTTATAGAATTTCAGTATTTGGTGTTGGTAGTTGCTTCACTAACCAATAAAAGCGCTGTACGAAATCCTATACAAGCAATGTCAATGTCAATTGCGCAATCGTTAGAGTTTGTCTGTGGACAAAATCGCGGCCAGAAGTTAGTAATCTCTGCTATGTATTCACGACAGAACTTCATAATATTTGCAGGAAAAAATATTTGTGGAACTGCACGAAGTGTTCGGTGACTCTAATCGGCCAGCCACCATGGATGACCTGTCACAGTTGCAGTATCTGGAGCGCTGCATCAAGGAGTCACTGCGGCTCTACCCGCCCGTGCCTTTCATCAGTCGCCAGTTGACTGAAAACATAACTCTAGGTAGGACCAGAGTTTTTGTACAAATTCTTTCTTGCAATTTCTTCTTCTTCTTATTTTCTTTATTGACGAATAGTTTCGCTGCATGCATATACATATTTGAATAGTTCAAGAATGCAAGAAAATTCGATATTCTTAACACCAAAATAACAAAAAAATTATATTATCGGACCTAAATATACATGATAATGTGTAAGTAGTTATTGTGTACTTCAAGAGCGACACAAATACATATCTATTTAAGATAATAAGGCCAAATATAGATGTCAAAAGCATTTTAATAAGTTGGCAGCAATTCTCTGTCCAATTAGCCACTGCAGCTGCCCGATAGCATTTACGAATAGGCCGAAGCAAAGTAATATTACTATCATTATTACGATTTCAGGAAGTTACACCATACCAGCCTCAACGCACTGTCACATTCATATCTACGACTTACATCGGCGGCAGGATTTGTACCCAAATCCTCTGAAGTTCGACCCTGATCGGTTCCTACCAGAAAACTGTGCGGCGAGACATCCCTTCGCTTACATACCATTTAGTGCCGGACCACGAAACTGCATAGGTAAAATTTGCTTTTAGCTCTACCCAATCGAACATGAACTATAACAAAATGTAAGGGTCCATAGGAAGCTGATTAAAGGAACGGAGGTCCAAAATGAAACTAAGTAGTTGTAAGCACCGTTCCCTGCATAAAAGGAATACAAGGATAGAATGGGTACTAACTCCCTAGGAAACCTAGAGCTTCTTTGCGCCGAGACGCTGGATTACTAGAAGAGCAGAGCACTGATCTCTTCTTGGTCGAGGATATTCTGCCCATGTCAAGTGATTTTATTTATGCTTTAGCATGTAAACATTGATCCCCTAAAAAACCACCTATAAAAATAATACATTGACCATGCTTGTCGTTTAAGTTAAAGTGTCAAAAAATGTAAACAAACCATCCTCGAACACAAATCACGACATTCCGAAAGAATAACACAATACCTACTTATAATGTTTATAAAGCATTGATTTCATCTGAAAATGGTATAAGGTGTGGAGTATCTTGATTTTATTATATTTTACAGTATGAATAAGGGATACAATTTTAAGGAAACTTGCTAATTATATTCATTATATTCATTACTCTGCAGGCCAGAAGTTCGCGCTCCTTGAAATGAAGTCTGCTGTGTCAGCAATACTACGGAGATTCGAACTTGCTCCAGTCACCCGCCCTCACGACCTCAAAATATTCACCGACTTAGTTCTGAGGAACTCTGATCCCATACACGTTTCCTTCATAAGAAGAACCAAGTAACACGTGCTCTATTACGAGTGCAGCGTATTGTTTTGATGACAATTTAGCAGTAGCCATTCTTATATTGTCTAAAGTAAGCTAAATATAGTATGGTTCCCGGTTCGTATAGCTTGGCACTAGTTGGGGATATTTATAAATGATCGTGAGGAAAAATGGTTCAGTACGGCGTGTGTGGAAGACGCGTCCGAATCGCTCGCTCGCTCCGGCAACTCGCGCGTCTCGCGTCACACGCGCGTACTTCAAGCGCGCATACAATAACTGTTATGAAATACTCCTCGAAAGGATACGAGGATTTCGTGATGGAAAATAACAGTGATTTTGAGGTGATGGTTACTAATACTTCATTATACATTATTTAACATAGGTAATTAAAATAATCAATGCTTAAGTAACTTCTAAACTTTTGTATGCATACGGGTTTGAGTGATATTTCTATTTGATAATTTTGCTAATGAGCAATGAGTTAAATAATTCGCTAGCTGAATCATACATCCAATATGGTTTATGCAGCTACGGCCGAACCTATAGAACTTATTTAAACAAAATTTACAGTCTTCAAGTCAGAATACTAAAGAATATAGTATCAAATAGAATACGGCATCAATTTGGTGATGATCATACTGGCCTTTTTAAACATTGCAACGTATTGCCCGTCCATGCTCAGGTGAAGTTAATTTTGTTAAAAAAACTTTTCCTGAGAATAAATAGTCAACCACAAGCAGAACAGCCTGTATACACCCGATCGATAGCTCGACGTCACCTGGGTTGCAGCGCGCCTCGCGTGAACAACGAGTACGGTAGACGAACATCAGATTTTATTGTTACTCGACTGATAAATGAACTACCTACGGAATTGCGAGAAAAATTAACTCAACAAAATATCAAAAACAAGCTTAAAGTACATTTTCTCCATTCCCTTCATAATGTTAGTGATCGCAATTTGCAATTATAACCGCTTAGCATGTATACGTCCAATTCCTGTCTGTATTTTTGTTCCCAGTACCTACCTACCAGCAGGCTTGCTTATTGTCAACTCGTTACTTAGTATAATTTCAAACCTGTACTGTATTTTTTATAAGATCTTTTATGTGTTAATAAATGGAAAAAAATATATATATCATTATCATCACCATACAACTGCCTACCTGTTAAACCTAGTGGCTGCGAGTGGGGCACCTAACCGGTTGCAAGCTGAGGGTTGCGGGTGCGGGTATGTTCCGCATCAGCGCTAATGCCTGTTAATGAAGCCAATTATTTGGCTGTCAGTGGTAATCCGACTGGGTGTTTGTAGCAATTTATTTCATTTATTATACATCACTTTTAATTAATCAGTGCTACTTTTAATTAATCTACTACTGTAAAAATAAAAGGCGCGGAATGCAAGGTTGCTGCTGAATTTGCCCATAAAAAAATGCTCGAGCATGGTCAATTAATATTAATGACCTAAAGTCAGAAGATGACAATAATAGCGACACTTGACAAATAGCCTGGTATCTTCAACGATAAGTACCGCTGAAGTTTTGAACGTATGATGAAAGCAACATCAATTTGTACCCCTTTAGATATGAATGAATACTAGCAAGCTACTTTATTCTTGCCATAAACATGATAAGATGTTAGTGCATTGTTCACCCATAAAGTGCCGAGTAGCAGGTAGCAGTTTGGCGACTGCATTCCTTTTTTACCCGACTGCGCCAGAAGGACGAGTATGTTTTACTAATAAAATGAATACGAATGTAATGGTGAATGAGCAAGGTGTCTGTCGCATAAACCTTTAAAAAATGACCAAATAATTATCAACGATTAAAGCTCCAAATATTTTAGTAAGCTCTCTAACCACGGGTGAAAAGTATGATAAATTTATTTGTTGCAATTTTTGGCAGCCCACCAAACCATAAGAGTTCGCAAAAATACTCAAGGCAAACTCAAGGTTTTGGAAAATAGTTGAAACACTGTTGAGTTAAGACATGCTTTAGTTTTAAGTATTTTTCTGTATTCAAGGTTATGTTGCATAGCTCATTAAAAACAAATATGTATGATATTGTAGGGTCAACTGTCAGTCTCGGCGCCCATAGTAAAAGCTGTTCAGTCTGTTGAAGAGTAATTTTGATGTATGATGTTACAGATATTTATTCATTGATGTGTTTTCTTTTTATCTAGTTGAGTTGTAAGTGAATGTTGTGCTTCTATTACACGCTTTTTAATGATGTAGAATTTATAAATGAGACTCAGGGATTAGGTTGTGTTTTCCTGTAAATCTGTCATGCAATTACATCAAGTAAACCAACACCATGTGAGCCTTCACAGTGGCTTTAGAGATATTTACTTAAAAAAAAAAACAATTCTAAGACTATATTAAAGTATATCACTAAAAATCTGATACGAGTGGAAGACTATTTAAGGATAAGTTACTTCTTTGTTACGTTTGACAAGTGGCCTTTCGTACTTTACAAATGGTAATTTCAAATTTGATGACACCTGCTATGGTATTCCGGTATACTCTATGGCATGCTCCTTTTGGTATGCAAATAATAAAGAAAAAATTGGCTTAGTTCTTTTCTCTCAAACGACCAGTCGCAAAGAAACTGAATTTTAAAGTTAACTCACCATGACGGAAGTGAGTTTTAGCGCCAACTGGAATGGCATAGCTGTATTTTTGAGCTGATGTTCACTTGACTAGAATGTACTTATTTTTAGCATTACTACCTACCAACTTTTGAGCTTTATTGAATGTGAAATGGGTGCCAAACTTCATGAATTCCACCTAAGGAACTTGAAAAAATATAGATAAATTAAATTTCCACTGCTAGATAGAGAGATCTGAGGTTATCACTTATTTTTAAGTGCTGTTTTTGTCAACGTGATGTAGTTTATGAAATTTAACCCTCCTTAGGTTATCTCCGAAGTTTGCATAGAGAGCAATACTAAATAATTACTGTTGACATTACGGTTTATAATTAGATGTTTTTATACCATGTAGTTTAGATAAAAAGAAAAATAAAATCATATCTCTGACTAGGGAAGTTCATTAGATTAAGAAATAACTTTAATTATGATAACATTCCAGCTGGTTAGGCGCACCTGGCAGTAAACGAAACATAAGTGAATTGATTCACATACAAGGCGTTACGTACGGCAGCCTGGATTATTCAATATTTCTGCCGGGGTAATAGATAGTGAATCTAAAGCTATTCCAGTATTGGGGTATATCTAATTTTATATAAATAAATAAACATTCGGCTACTGACGCGTTTGGGTCACAACAACTTGTATGTAGAATTGCAGATACATTGTACATAATCTATGTAGGTATATGGGTTTATCAGTGTTCCTGTATCCCAATACATTTGAAATAAAACATTTGCGACAACTTTTCACTAAGATCATCCGAACCCAAACAAAAAAGGACTAGTTACTATGGGTGTGTCAGTATTTTTATAGATAATAAATCAAATAAAATTCAAATGTGTGTTATTTGTGTGCTCTTTGTACTTTAGAGGTAAAAATGAAGACATTCAGTTGGAAAACGGTAATTTTTATAAGCGAAAGATTAACATACACTAACAAACCCGATAAAGCGATACGCGGGCAAAGTCGGGAGCAAATACCAGTGACAGAAAAGCAATAAAACGATAAGTAGCTCTATCCATCACTGTCATGTGTGTATAAGTAAATATTTTATCATAAACAATCGGAAGAGAAATTACGATTTGCATGCCTCTAAAGTGGAACTAATTATTAATGTAGCGATATAGGCTTGCAGTTTTACACAATTTACACTCACTTGTTCAATAAACCTGCCTGTGAACTGTAGTCATATCAGTATTAGTAAAAAAAGAGATTGTTTAATCTAAAAAAAATCAAAGATATGACACAATAACGTCATCAATGGTGAAATATTACAATTGAATGCACTGAGTATCCCAGTTTCTAAGACAGTTTTGATGGCTAACAAGAACCGATGGAAAGAATTTGTGCAGTCACGGGTAACTATCACGGTTCATGATCATTACTACATTTACTACACAATAAAAGGACTTCAGTATTAATTAATTTGTGGTATCAGATAATAGCTGACGTAGTTATAAATAAAACGAAAGATAGCGTGAGTGAGTAAAACGTGACACGTTGAATAATTTTTCCCGTAGCCGACACGTCAGAGGCAGGTAAACTCTGAAAGTAAACAGTACTAGATAAGCGAATGGAGCGAATGGGCGGCGGGTGTCGGCAGTCAGCGCCTGCGCGTTGAGCCAGCTCGGTGGAACGCCAGCGCGAGCCGTCTGTCGGCTGTCGTCCGTCTCGTGACTCGTCGGTCTCAGTGCCTCGCCACGCGCTCCGACACTGACCATGAACACCCGTCAGCTCCGTCGGCTGGCTGCTGCAGCCCAGCCTCTGAATTCTCCATGTCTTCGCATCAGAAAGTACAGTCAAGTGAGACCCAACTATATCATACACAGAGATGTGAGTGTCAAACGCTTTGTGTAGTGCCAGTACATGGAAGGGTGACGGTTCTATGGAACTGAAGTCAATAAGGGTTAATGGGCCTGTTATCGATAAATCAAACCCTAAAATGAATATTTTTTGTTACAGAAATGGCGGAACTCAGCACCGAATTTCTACGCCGTTCAAACCATCGATATGAGGTACGATGTGCTAAGCCAGGCAATTGGTTTTTTTAGTTGTTTTCTCTCGGGTCATAACTGAACATAGTGTTTATTTTAGTGCAGCAAACTTGTCGGTTTCTATTAGAAATAAATTGTCGCCAATGACCCACATCAACTCCTATTGATCTACATTAAGAGGGCACGATATTGTTCGCGACGCGTCTGGCGGCGCAATTCGCCGGTTCCTCCAATTCACCCCTGACATTCAAAGCTGTTTATATAACCCACTAGTTACATACATAGGATTATATTAGGTACTATATTCAATGCTCAAACGATTGAATAACTATGATACTACGTTAAAATAATAATGATGCTACGTTAAAAAAACAAGGAGTTGTTTACAACGAGAAGTCTTTGCTCTACATATAGACATGACAAAGTCTTCAAATTACAAATGTAAACCTATCGTGTAGTGTAATGTTGTATCTATGTAGTTGCCAACCCAGGAACCACGTGTTAAAATTTCCCCAGCCTTGAGTAAATAAACTCCGTTACTAATAATAAGAGTTCGAAAAGTTAACTACAGAAGAAATAAGGCTACTCTATCAAACTCTCGACTTCTTTCCTTATGTTACGAGTGCAATGCAAAATTAGATCATATCGGTATTTTTAGCTTGGGTAGGCGTATTAATTAATCAAATGAAACGAAATATTCTAAGGCGCGTCTTATTTTCAGTATTTGTTTACTCAAAATCCTATAATTGTTCACATTTTATGACGCAGACCGTACTCGTTCGTGCACAACGTTGATCCTGTGTTGTGAGTATATGGAGTCTCTCCGGGCTAAGTGTATGCATGGCTACAGTTTTTATGGAATATCTTTATAATTTCTAGTAACCCGTATTCTTTTCGTTTCTTGTGGCTTTGAGTTTTGAGTGAACCTGTTTATTTTTTACACTAAAATAATATTTGCTCGGGTAGTTTATTTTTTGATAGAAGTACTCTTTTTCTTACTTTGGGGCTATTTCATATTTTACTCGCAATTATTTGTCTTTTTTATATTATAAAATATCTGTCAGTGTCATGACAAATCAAAAGAAGTTATAAGTATGTACTTGTAGGGCATACTAGATTTTATAAAATTGATTTAATTAGTTTTCCTGTTTTTATTCTTAACAATAGGACATCGGTTTTTATCGTTCATCATAACGTCGCTTACCGTTCGACGAATCATAATGAGACGAGGAAAGAGTTTATTTCATGGTAATAAATGTTTACCAGTTGAAAAAGACGTTTTTAGTTGTTACAGATTAATATTTCTTAGGGGTGAACATTCAAGCCACGAAAGTGCCTTGTGTTTATCTGTATTAAGCTGCTTTGTTACTTTGTACTAAGTACATTGTTTTTAATTTTTTGCCCATTATAAGAGACTGATTGAAACCAGTTTCAAATCACGAAATATCAACCTAAGCTACTGGTTACATATAACGTTATAGTTGTTGTCTCCTCGTACCTCTAAATATTCTGACATTTCTGATACCATTCTGATATCAACATGATTGAATGGGTAATACATTTTATTTTCGTTATATGTTTTGTGATTTATTTATGTGTAATTTTCCGCCACTTAATGTTCTGGAGTACCTACACTTAAGAAGTTCGCTATTCACTGTAATTATTTAGTTTACAATAATAGAATTCATGCTTTTAATGGTTTAATTTAATTTGCTTTCGTCCTTTTAGTTAAAATGCACCTTCATGTAATATATTGGGTGTTCATTGTGAAAGTGTCTAATCTAACTATAATTAGGTGTATTGTCAAAAAAAGATGAATAGATACCGCTTCACACCTTAAGATGCTCATATGAACCAAAAAGTGATCTTGCAAAATAGTGCAGTAGTTTCAGTATTTCAGTATTTTTTATTTGCCTACCGTATGAATTTGATATGATGGAATGGCTTCATGAATTAGTTAATTTTAAATTAGGTTTCTATAAAAGCTCTACCACCCAGTGTTATAGTTGTTTGAGTCACAAGTCATATCAATTTAGCCAAAAATAAAACGTCAGGTGATCGTAGCAACCGCGCTACGAAGCCCATGTATCTACGTCGAGACACACCCGCGTGCTTACGTCACAACTCAAACAACACTATATTATTAGAATCAGATCGTGTCAGCCCACTTATTTTGGGAAAACAGTGCTAATGGGTATTTAAATATTTACAACTATTATGTAATGAATTTGAATTAAAAAGATTTTGTGACTTTCGTAGTTTATTAACGGAGTCTTCCCGGTAGATTCAAAGTTTGAACTGGTGGTGAAGTAAGAAGACCTTCGCAGTGGGATTGTTTCGGCTGATTTAGATTTAGACTTGTCATGATTAATGTTTGCAAATGGAAATAAATAATATTAAATTTCACAAATTCTAGGTTGTTCGTCAGTTTTGTCAGTGCAGCAATGATGAATAATAAACATGAAATTATGGAGACTTTTGCTCAGTAGTGAGACAGTGCATAAGCTAATTCTATTACCTAAATACATAATTTGGAAAGCTTATTATGAAAGGAACTGCCTACGCCGTGGGACGTTTTTATTTTGCTCGTTTTCCATGAACCGGGAAACACAAATAACAATTCTCAGAATATATCAATAAAAGCAGCAGTACTTACTAAGCCTAAAACACCAGTAATCTCTTTATGTGTAACTTTCACAAATTAGTTTCCGTTCATTTATGATAAAAAATATATTATTTCAAAAGTTTCAGCGCCGCGGCGCGCTATTTTTTTTTTCTTTGTTTCTTTTTCCTTTCTGTTTTCTTTTTAACGCGGTGGCTGCGCGTATTCCAGCCAGGTCGCGCTAAGGCCTGCGGAGGTTCATGACACCTCGCGTCGCGAGCGCTGGGAAGCTTGATTACCTATAGTTGTACTTATTTCTATAATCTGACAATTATTAATTTGTGCTTAAACAGTTATGTGATTCAAAGGTAACACTCCATGGCTTAACTCTTCTTTTTACTTTGCCAGAGTTCGTGAAGGTTCACACAAAAATGCAGACGATGTTCTGTTTGATATGTTCAAGAATGAGGACACCGGACTTTTGCCAGTTGGGAAGTTTTTAGCGGTTAGTATAATTGCTATCAGGCAAACGTCAACAATTCACATATTAATAATGTAGGTATTTATTTATTACTAAGCAGCGAATAATGTTAATATAACATTAATGAATTCACCGACTTCTCTTATGATTGAATATTTTTGTCGTGCTATTTTAGATAGGTATTAAACTCAGTCTCAGCTATTTCGGACAATCTGATCCAGATAATACCACAGCCAGTACTAATATAAATACACGTTAATTCCAGGCCCTGAGAACTACTGGGATAAGGAAGAACGATGCAAGAGTAAAAGAGGTCATGCACAACTTGTATAAAGTACATAAAGAACAAAACTTTGAGGGTGGTTCCCCAGAAACCCTCAAACTAGATAGAAAAACCTTCAAAGAAGTAATTGCACCGAATATTGTGCTGATCACCAGAGCTTTCCGTAGCCAATTCGTCATTCCAGACTTCCAGGATTTTATAAAGGACATTGAAGAGATGTACTGGGCAGCCAAAAGCAATACCGATGGTAAAGTGGCTAGCTACATCCCACAATTGGCCCGCGCCAGCCCCGAGTGCTGGGGCGTCAGCGTGTGCACGATCGACGGTCAAAGATTCTCTATTGGTAAGGTTGTTTTGCTCATAGTACCTACTCGTACTGTACAATAACAACTTCTCGTGACGTTACTTAATTTATTGTTCTATTACGTAGGTGACGTGACTGTCCCATTCACACTACAGTCATGCAGCAAACCCCTGACATATGCGATGGCGCTCGAGACTATAGGCTCAGATGTGGTGCACAAATATGTTGGCACAGAGCCCAGCGGACGAAACTTCAATGAACTCGTCTTAGACTACAACAGTGAGTATCACCTATCTTAGTATAGGTTGTCTATTTTGAAAGATAGTTTTCGTCGAATGGAGATGGTAAACAAAACAACTAATTGCTTTCTCTGTGCATACGAGTAATTATCAAATAAACAAGCTAGTTTATAAATATCTCTACTTAAAACAACAAAATCCACTGCCAAAATTCTCAACACTACTTTTTATGCCAACAGTGAAACCGCACAACCCGATGATCAACGCTGGTGCAATTTTAGTTTGCTCATTGCTGAAGTCCTTGGACAAGCCTGAAATGACACTCGCTGAAAAGTTCGACTACGTCATGTCATTCTTTAGCCGCCTCGCTGGTCACGAAGTTCTGGGCTTCAACAACGCTGTATTTTTATCTGAGCGTGAAGCTGCTGATAGAAACTACGCACTCGGCTTTTACATGCGAGAGCACAAATGCTATCCTGAAAAGACTAATCTTAGGGAATGCATGGACTTCTACTTTCAGGTATTCATTTGCATTTTAACTCAATATTTGTTTCTAATTCAGTTCGTTACATATATTAATGAATATGATCTGCTTACAGTGCTGTTTTTAATGAATATGATCTGCTTACAGTGCTGTTCCATGGAAGCTAACTGTGATATAATGTCCATAATGGCAGCCACTCTAGCGAATGGAGGAATTTGCCCCATTACAGACGAGAAGGTCTTGCGCCCAGACTCTGTGCGCAACGTGCTGTCTCTGATGCACAGCTGCGGCATGTATGACTACTCCGGACAGTTTGCTTTCAAGGTTGGGCTACCAGCTAAATCAGGGGTATCGGGAGCTATGCTCATCGTAGTGCCAAATGTTATGGGAATATGCACATGGTCCCCACCATTAGATCCTCTTGGAAACAGTTGCAGAGGACTTCAATTTTGCGATGTAAGTATTTTTTATTTATTATTATGCCAAGACCAGGTGTTACTTACTGAATTAAATAACGTTAAAACTAATTTCAGGCATTGATCCAACGCTTCAATTTCCACAAATACGACAATATTCGTTACGCCAGCCACAAGAAGGATCCACGACGCTACAAGTTCGAGTCTACCGGCCTCAGTATTGTTAATTTATTGTTTTCATCGGCAAGTGGAGACCTTAGCGCACTGAGAAGGTATTATGAATTTTAAAACTACCCTACCTACCTTATAGTAAGATTAATTATTTGAGCTTATAGGTCCAGTTAGTCAACTATTGTGTTGTAATTTTTGTCAGCCCGCCGTCCGATCTACGTCTACTCCCTGAGCCGGCGAAGCCAACAGAATAATATTTTTTATTTGACAAGTAAAGATATCAGAACTTTATTGTGCAAATAAAATTGCTAAAAGTATTTATATTGTCTTAGAATTGTCATCTAGTTTGATTTAGTTGGTACTTCACATTCATACACATAAACATACTTCCGCGGCCTAAGACGTAACTTAATCTTATTGGCTATTATACTCACTGTAGTAGGTAAACTCAGCGCAAGTACAGCAAAAACAAAGCTCAAGCGCAAATTTATACGCTTGTAGATAGATAGCAACTGTCGCCCAATTCTTTTCAATGAAGACTTTGAACTGCATTTTTTCAGGCACCACCTATCTGGTATGGACATGACATTATCTGATTACGACGGTCGTACGGCGCTGCATCTTGCAGCTGCAGAGGGCCACTTGGCGTGCGTGGACTTCCTCCTTGCCCAGTGCAATGTTCCGCATGACCCGCGGGACCGCTGGGGCAGCCGCCCGCTGAACGAGGCAGAAACGTTCGGTCACACCACTGTAGTCAAGTATCTCAAAGAGTGGGAAGCAGTACATCCTGCAGATCAAGAACCCAACGCTGCCGTACCTGCATGTGTCGACGAGATTCTAGAAGTTAAGCCTGATGCTAATGACGCCGTCAAAGACCCAAGCATACAGGAGATTGTGTCCAGAAATGGCGATAAAGTACAGTAGAACAGAATCTCACATGCTTGAAGTAATCTCAAGAATACATACGCCGAAAATCTATGTTTTTAGATAAAAGTAGGATCTCTCAACCAGAATTAAAATGTAGGTGTAATAGGTAGACAAATTAATGAATTGACAGTAACAAGTGCATTTTGTAGAAGAATACTAACAATACATTTATTGTCTTCTAGTGTTCAGCTGATCTATTCTATTGTAAACAGAAATGGTTATTCAATGTGAGCTTCTGCAATGATTATGCAAGAGTAGATTATTATAATGGAAATGCTTTGCTGCTTGTTTCGCACACAAGCAAGGTGCTGATAGGCAATTGAAAGGAAACTCTGAGACTGCTCTAATGGGCATAAGGATATTACACAAAGAGATGGATTTCGAGTGTTTGACTAAATTCATTCCTATGAAGTTTGGCAAATCTAGTGTTTAAACAAACAACAGACATATTTTCGAACTTATACATATTTAACATTCCATTAATGAATCTTAACTGTTTCAGAAACACCTGTGGGCTTTGAAAACCCATCTAGTAGTACTTAAATTGCCATGATTAATACAGTGGAATGTATTTGTAATATCTATTAAAAAGGAATGTTAAAAACATTTGATAGAATTATATTCTCTATTTCAGACAATAAATAGGAATTTTAAATTATGAATGTTATATTGATGATTATTATGATGATATACATAGTGTTTATTCCTTGTCACATTATAGGTGTTGTCTAAGTATAATGTCAATTAAATGGTTTACAAGTTATTGCTTTGTTGTATACTAAAACCCGGCTAGGTACACCTGTATTATAACTAATTGAGAAAAAAGAAACAACAGTTCCATTATTTTCAATTAATCTTAAAAGGAGAAAAATATTATGTGTCTATACCTACCTGTTCACCGTGTCTTGAGTATTTTGAATAAACAAATGTAGACCTCATTATCTAACACATTCATTAACTCACACACAGGACATGGTCAATTGCCAGGTATGAAAACATAAAAAGTTTTCCTAATACTACACTAAACTACATTAAATAAATGAGCCAGTAGTTACTATTTACATTAACTTTATTACTTTTATCACTACATACAATAATCTACCTACTTAAATACTAATTCTTGACACTTACTGTAGGCCTCAGTGGTGAAGCGACTAAGCCTAACAACTTGCAGTCAGCTTCCAGGAGGGTGAGGTCTGTGCTTGAGCCAAGGAATCTTGAGGATAGCTCCAGGTCATTTATCTGAAGACGCACTCTTGATCCCCTTACATACTCATTGCCTCTGTTAGAAGGGCGGGTGCAGACACAGTGGAATTTCCATCCAAAATCTATATAAAGATCATCTTCAACTACATGGAATATTTTGCCAATAACAGTCTTGCCAACAGGATCACCAAGCTGGAAAATAAACACAAAATGTCTTGAAATAGCATCAAATCAATATTCTCAAAGCACAGTGGTCCACAGTAGGAGCATCTTACGATGGTTCGAAGGCTTAAAAAATAGTAAATAAACTTACATCAACAAGTTTAGAGTTCCGAAGTAAAGAAGCAAAGGTATAGTTTTGTTCAGTGTCTTTGCTTTCAGTCAAATGGGACTGTTTTTCAAATGCTTTAGCAAATCCTCCCTTGGGTGGCACTGCATCTGTTTCATTTTGTTGTTCTACCCTCGTATTTACTTCAGAATGATCAGATCCACTAGAAGAGAGTCTAAAAACTGGTTGTTTTTTGGACTGAGATAGAGCATTTGTAACGACAATATTTCTCAGAACACTAACTCTGTCTAATGATTTCCTGAGGCAAAACATTGCAATTAGGTAACGTTACGTTTTGTTATGCAGTCTCTAGTGAATTCTTATTGAATTTTCAGATGTTATCGACTTGGTCGGTGTCACATAACCTCAAACCCGAAAACTTACTTCAAGCCCACAGACAAGCGGGGTGAAGGGCAATGAAGTAAAGGTGACAGGGTGTGTCAAAACTTGTCACTTTTTACGATACCATAGACACATGTGGGCTGTCAAAGTTTTTTTAAATCTGTTTCAAGCTTCGGCCCCTGAATTTATAGCCAAATTCAATCCATAGTGTGAAAGATAGGGTGTTGAAAGTCGAATCGCAGCCTTAGACGTAGCTTTATTTTGAAAATTTCATATGGCAATTTTTTGAATTTCTTTTTTTTATTTTGACGTTACGCTATCCGTTGTCAAATTTCCCACGATAGCACACACGGTTTTTGATAATGTCGAGCAATCAAACTAGTATGTAATTAAGCACATTTTATATAAACTACATGGATAAAATGACAGAGGATCAAGATGCTAAAGACTCCCACTCAGATTCGGGTAGCAAAACATTTACCAACAAGAACAAAGACAAGAAAGCGAAGACTCAAAGGCCTCTGACTAAAGTGATTATTTTCTTCCAGTTCCAGTATTATGATGAGTGTATTACTTTTCTAGGATGTGTATGGTATATAGTTCTAAATGTTTCAGATAATACTTCGGCGTTTACCGCCGACTATGACTGAGGAAGCGTTCCTGGAACAAGTGTCCCCGATTCCAGAGCACGACCACCTCTACTTTGCCAGGCCAGATACGTCACTTGGAAACAATGTTTATTCGAGAGCTTACATAAACTTCGTGAATGTTGAAGATATTTACCTCTTTAGGGACAAATTTGATGGTTATATTTTTCTTGATGAGAAAGGTAAACATGAGTTTGTTTATAGAAATAAGATAGCTGTACTAGTTACCATGAAAGCATATTATCTTAAATCTGTAAGATTTCAATTAAATGAAATAGTTTAATTACCTACATCACAACAATTTTTAGAGCTAAAACAACTTTATAAAGTCACATAAGATTATTATAGGGTCTTTCTTGGGTTGCTCAAACCAAAAATAACCAAGACGTAACCAAACCCTAGACCCAATGCAAAATTTTGAATTTTGGTTAGAAATTAATTGAGACCAATATTTGCCAAACTAGTGCAATTACTTGTAAGTAGCATTGGTAATGGTTTTAACTCCCTTCTGGGATTACCTTGTTAGTCACTAGATAACCTAAATTTTGTCTATGTATTTGCTATAGGTAGTTAAAATTGGAAGACAAGGGACTCATAAGTCTTCCCACAGCAATTGTGATTAAATTATACAGAAGGTTGTTCAAAAAAATGCAATGTTTAGGTAATGTATGCTGGGCCCTTAGACTCCAGTCCAACCAGATTACCAATACTATGTATAAACATTTTGTTTATTCTAATTTTAAATGATTATATTAAGTTGAAGTCACATTAATGGCACTTTCATTCCAGATGGAAAGTTTTGCAGGTTTGATTCCTGCACCCACACAAATGTTTTCTAGTGATACAAACATTTTGTGCTTAGTCTGGGTGTTTGTGGTACCTACTGTTAAGGGCTGTTTTTTTTTCAGTACAGTATACCCATGTGATGTATCAATGTAATGAAATATGAAAAATCATAATGGCCATTTTTATCTATTACAGGTGTGGAGTATGTAGGGATAGTGGAGTATGCTCCGTTCCAAAGGATTCCTAAAAAGAAGAAGAAGAAGGATCCTAAATGTGGAACAATAGAGAGTGATCCCGTATACCAAGACTTTTTGGAAAGTTTGACCAAGGATGCAGAGACTGAAAACCAGCCTAAACTTGAATATTCTTATCCAATCAGTGATGGTTAGTTTTTTTTAGCACATTCATTCTCAACAAAGTAAACATTATTTGCATATTTTATCACCCCCACTAATAAAAACACTTGTAGTTTATTTAATAGTTTGATGCACTTCTTAAAAACTATTTCCACATTGTAGTGGTTATTTAAATAATGATATTGTTGTTTTTTACTACCACCTTTAGAGTGATAGTAATGTTTAGTTGGGATTCAAATTAATTTAACCGTCACATTCAGCCAAATGACGCCCACTAGGCCTCTTCCATATCATAATTAGTTTTAAATGAAAACCAAATCTGACAACATCTTTACTCCATGTTGCGCAATTATCTGACCTAAATCAAATAAAGTTAAGATGCATAAACACACATGTGATCATGTTAATTTTAACATATTTTGTTTAATAACATATGTTGCTAAAGATACCCAAAATTAAAAAAAAATATTGCGAGAACTCACAAGTGTAATTTATGACATCTACATATTCGATGAATCACATTCAATCCATAGGACTTGTTGGAGGCTTAGTTAAGGATTTCATATTTGCCTAAAAAACATTGCTCTGTTTTAGGAAATGATAAAAAAGTTCAATCAACACCTCTGCTGGAATACCTAGCTGCGCGCAAACAAGACAAGCGCGGCCGGGACGAGCGCCGTAGGAGGGAAAATGATAAACGGAAAATGAGGATAGAGAGGAAAACAAAGGACGGGCCTATCAAGGTACTATACACTGAACACTTTAAGATCTTAGCTATAATTACTTATTTCACAGCAGTGTTATTTTCCAAAGTAGAATTTCTTAACTGCAGAGCTTTGAA
Source organism: Udea ferrugalis (assembly GCA_950022985.1). NCBI lineage: Eukaryota > Metazoa > Arthropoda > Insecta > Lepidoptera > Crambidae > Udea > Udea ferrugalis. The sequence goes on from OX465516.1 coordinate 7,991,338, forward strand.
ATGTGCAATTTATTGGTTAGAGCCTTATGTAAATACTTGTCAACCATAATAGGGATACAGCACCAATCACATGGCCTTGTCTAGCTAACACAACGCCAGAACTTCCAAGAGGTCCCATGAAATAAAGTAGTTAATTTTGATTGTTCACGCCTTCTAGAGACCTGAAGATATATCAGAAGACGAAGCATGTGTCGAGAATTCTGACTATGACGAAAATAGGCACAAGAATTTTTGGTTCGGAGAACAAAGAGTTTATCACAAAAGTAAAACCAGATTGGTAAAACCCCAGTTAAAGACAACTCATGGGTCTGATGAGTTCATTAGCACTGACTCTGATTGGGATAGTCAATTTCCTGCCTTATCTATGAAAACGCATAGTACATTTACTCTAGCATCTGGCAAATATTGTGACAAAAAAGAAATTCTGGAAGGGAGCCAGAAAAGTGGTGGTGATACATGTTTAAAGGTCCCCCAATTTTCATGGTTCATGTTGATATTTCTGTACAAAGTAGATATCATTAGGTGTACAAATTTGGCCATTGTTGTTTGTAGTTGTTTTAACATAAATGTTTAAACAGTTGATTTCATATTTGTCGCATACATTCACTTGAAACGATTTTTATGTTAAATAGTTATTTTACTTAACAATTTATTTATTTTTGTTACTTAATATTTAAATTTGTTTTTTCAGGAGGAAGAATCTGGTGAAAATGAAGTGAAGAAAATAAAACCCAGAGACTGGGATAGAGAAAAATCATCAGCTGAATCTAAAGAAGATTTAGTGAAAACTGAAAGTAAGGAGGGCACTGTTTTTGAATCCAAAACATTTAGAGATCAGCGCAAGGCGGCAGCACTTAACAGTGACAAGAAAAAGAAGTATGAGAATGATAAAAGCTATGATGATGATCAGGGCGAAGATTCTGATAAAGGCTATAAAAAAGAGAAACGCGACAAATTTAAAGAATCTCCCCGTGAATTGAAAAGTAAAAAATATAGTGATACTAGGAAGGAAAGAGTTAAACAGACAGAAATAGTAAAATCTGAGAAACAATCAGCTATAAACAAAATCATGTCATCAGAAAGTAAAAATAAGTTTATAAATCATGATGATATAAAGCCTTTCACTCAACTACCACAAGTTAAAACTGATGATTTGACTAGAATCATTGAAGGTATGGAAAAAAGAGTTAAATTAGATGATGCAGATTTTAAAGTGTTGAAAGATTCTAAAGACTCAAATGATAATGTAACTGAAAAATTAATTGAAGTTGCATCCATAAGGAGGTGTAGCTTAGACTCAGGTGAATTGGATTGTGAGGAAGAATCAGGTCTCCAGAGACAAAAGAGCTTGGATGATAGAAGTAAATCAACCGACAGGGAAGGATCTGAAGAAAAAGAGAAGAGTGAGAGCTCAGAACGCCGTGCAGAAAGAAGAATTAGGAATAAGGTATGATTTGTTGTATTGTGAATGCTTCTACCCAATCCACTGATACAATTTACTTCTACACACATCAAAACTGTCTAGGGATATCATTTTTCAAATGTTTCATAAAGTTAAGTTTGTTTACAAGTTGAGCATTATCTCAGAATAACGCGAGGACAGTGGCATAAGATAAAGGTTAGGAATATTACAAAAAAAGACGTTTGATTTTGCTAAAATTTTGACACCTTTTAAAAGAAAAATCTGTCTTTTTTTAACGTCCTTACGATTGTACAATAATGCTACTACAATAAATTTCTTAATACAATCTGAAAGGGCAGATATAGCAGTTTCTGTGTTCTAAAAATTTTTGCGTTGGTATCAATATTTTAATTTTTACAGCCTCCCAAATAGCTATACTTTGTATGAAAATGCTTGAGATATCCCTAGACACTTTTGATGTGTGTACTTTGCAAATAAAATGTTTTGTTATGGGTTCATAGTGTATGGCTATATTTATTTATGGTTATACACTATTATTGCTCTTTTCAAGTTAGAGAGGGATAAAAAAGATAAGATAAGATATTTATTGATAACATTCGTTCCATGTCACAAAAAAGAAAAAAAAAACGCTCAATTGGTGTGCAAGTCTATTTGCTGCTCAAATATGTAATTATTAAAATTATGGTAGAAAGGCTTACGTTGAAAAACTAAGCTTATTTTAATGCTACCGCCACTGTCGATTATCATCAAAATAAATTGTTACCATACTACGACCATCTTACCTCAAAATAAGCGAAACTTTTTTACCATGCATGTGGGTGAGATTATTTTTTTTTCTAAATTCTCAATAATCATAAAGTCAACGTCAAAAATTCATGAAAACAACTCTTTGTTCCTCATCTAATTTGTTTATAAATCCTTCAGGATCGTCCGAGCATGGTCATCTACCAGCCAGGCATGGGCAGGTTCAGCAAACAGAGACTGGCGAAGGAGCCGCCGACGGGCAAGCCAGTCAGCGACAGTGAGAAAAAAGACACCTGAGACAACTTCACATTTTCTCGAAAATTGGACACCATTCGACGGAATCACCCTAAAGCTGGCATCGAACACACGTCCTCGCGGGCGCGGTAGGAGAGTACCACTGGACATGCCAACTGAGGGAACCACTGTTCTTGTTACTGAAAGCTGTTGTTTTAATGATTCTTTTATTTACATTCAATAATGAGATGGAGATACCGTATCGTTATAAAAATCAGCAATAGCATTTAATGCTTCATATTTTTTAGCTTGTGATCATTTAGTTCAGTTTGTTTAATTTCATTTAAATATAACTCATTTTAAAACTGGGAATAATCTTTTCATTTACAGTTTAGTTTTCAGCCTGTTGTTTGTAGTGGCAGCGAATGGGGAAAACAGTAAGTGGTAAACCCTAGTATACCTATTACCTGCTTTAGGATGACCGGAAATGGGTAGCTAGTCATGCCATTGCTGACCATACCTACCTTAGTACATAACTAAGTAAAGGCAAAGAGAGAAGTAGGCTATTTTTGAAAAACCATTTGTGTATGTTGTGATTGTGGAGAACCTTCAGTGCCCTCTCTTCGCATAATAATTGAATAACTTTATCTTTACTTAAACAAAACACGATTAATATTTAAAATACATTTATTTGCTGTATCACAGTGAATTTTAGCTTATAAACAATTTTAGCACAATTTTGTTAAAATTTACAACTCAACATATGACATACATGAAGCATACATCTGGATTCATTAAACAATTTTAACATAAAAACAGTGTCTTTACACCACGACTTTAATAGTTCCAATATTGACCAAAATAGTGGCAGTAATTAGAACGTTATAGTTTTTACATTAATAAAGAAAGTTTATTCATTAAAAATAGTTTATAATTAGCGGACATCATTAGTTACCCTAGTCAGCCTTTTAAAAGCCTCATAATGGAAATATTTTATAAAAACGAATAACAAATGGAAGATCAAAATACAAATACATTTCAGGGTTATCGCAACCTCTTGTATTGTGTTGCCGTTGTTGTCAGGTTGGGACATCGCGGACTCAAGTAACTGCATTTTACATTCATATAAAATGTCATGTACTTACAGCGGACATGACAGGAAACCACACAAAAACTATGTTTACGAGTACCAACCAAGTTAAATAAACAGTCAAACAATAAATTCCCTCAGATAAAACTCGCAACTTTTTATAGTCACTTGAGCCCCTTTAATTTTATTCTTATCTATTCCAATTTCCAAAATGTTGGTTGCAATTTCAAAGGCTTGACAGGCTACCAATTTCCGGTCAGTCGTCCTTGCTCTATTGTAAAGAAATGTCTTTTGGCGAGAGCAAGAACAAAGTCGGAAATGGGTAGCCTGATGTGTAACGTAGTCAAATAAAATATGTGATTGCTATCCAAAACCCTGGAATGAATGTCAGATTAGAATGATTATCTAATTTCTACTGCGATCATGAGTCGTGATTGTATGAACTATATTTTGTTTTACATAATTAATATTTTTTACATTGATACGATGAAGTAAAATGAAAACAACGACTAGGACCTAAATTCTTAACATTACCTACCTTAAAATTACAACTGTAGCTAAAAGGCACTTCGTGGGGTTTTCATGCAAAAGTATTTTATACAAAATTTCATTCTAAAACTTATTCCATGATGCATTGTCAGATCTGTGCATCTTCTTTTGATATCAAAAAAAGTGCTTAACAATGTTTACACTTTAAAAGTAAATAACTTTCTGGATAATCTATATCTAGATCTATAAATAATAGGCTCAAACTATACAATTGGAAAGTAAAAAAACGAAACCTACACAATCACCAAAGTGCGCTTTAGCATCCCTGCTGCACGTAACTTACGTGTCAGAGTGCCAAGTGCGAGTGTGCTCGACCAAACGCGTCGAGCAAGTTAATGCAGATGCCATAGAAAAGAAAACGGTTATGTCTCCCGGCCGCCAGAGGCCGCGACCACGATGCGATACAAAACCGCGTTTACTTCCTCGCCGCGTTTAATTAAGCAAACACAACGGTGTCTCAAATCTGCATACCGCTTAGGGGAAATCGCATTGAGCTGCCACAGCGCAGCTGCGAAATTTGGTGCTACCGATGTCGAACGACTCACCACTACCTAATTTGTATCATTCCGAGGGAAATTCACTTCTCAGTCTAGCTTATTAAATTACTTTTATCATTTTCTGCAAGAACATCACACTGGCCCTCCTCCGAAGTTGTAGGACCACGTTACGTTAGTAAGTAACCCCCAAATTCACAAACGGCAATCAAAGTTGAGTTCGCATTCCATCATGAACGTCCCGTAAAGTGTCTATAGTCAAGAAAGTGAAAGATATTAGGTATACTTGTAAGGGCTGGTCTGGTCAACTTTGATTTGCGTTTGTGAATTCGGAAATAAGCGTTTTAGAATTGAGGAACGAGCCCCCAAGGGAAGAGAGCTACACAGTGAGCCACATTGCGTGGGTAGGTACTTAGGCTCATATTCTGAAACAACGAATGAAGCCACGTTCAAACTTGAGCATAGATTTAAGCCTGTGTGCGTTCGTACTTAAGTGTTGTTTGAGAATACATGCCTCAGTGTCAGAATACCTACCGGGCTTATTAGACTTAGGCCTACAACGCACTAGCGGCTGGCCGCAATGCGGCGTGCCGCTGCGGCAGGCCGCACATCAAGTTTTATATGAAACCGCATGATAACGACGCACTGATGTGCGGCCAGCCGTCAACCGCTCCGGTTGCTCTGGGATTGCGACGAGCCGCACCGGTTGAACAATGCGGCGCGCCGCATCCCCTCCACGCACACGGCGCGGTTAGCCGCAACCGCGTCCTAGGCGCCATTCGTCGCTTGTTCCGTGCGCTAAACACTACACAGAGTGCGCTAAACACTACGACGATATAAGTAAATAACTGCCGCAACTTCTTCAACGTCCATCATGTGCCATGTTTCTAGAAACACTGACGATTGCGGCTGACCGTACAGGGTTAAAACCACACGGTTAGCCGCATTACGGCATGCCGCTACGGCAGGCCGTATAAGCTGCGGCCTGCCGCAGCGCCAAACCGCATCGCGGCCAGCCGCTAGTGCGTTGTAGGCCTTACTCTAGGCTTTGATCGAATTTGATTCGGTTTCGAGTTTTATCTCCAAGGATACAAGATCGAACAGCCTGGTCTAATGGTGGAAATAAAAATAATGAGTATCGTTCGCTAGCTAAGTCGCGGTTCGTTCCCGTGCGTCGCAAGGATGGGCACACTGGCGCGAGTGTCGGCGTCGCGCGGCGGCTTCAGCTGCGCGGCCTTGCTGCGCGTCTGGGAGACGTTGTGGCGGTGCATGAGGTACAGCAGCAGCATGAACCCCACCAGGAACCCGGCCAGCCCGCCCGTCACCGTCAGCCAGGTGCGACGAGCGGTTTTGGAACTCTGGAACTGATAAACACTCACGGTAAACACCGGAACTTGGAGCATATGCTAGAATAGCGTGTGGGTAATCTGCTGGATAAGGGTCCAGCAGATGGGGAGTTGAGTAGTTCGAAAAATATTAATTAGCCAGAGTTAATGCGGTGTAATCAAAGCCAGTGTTACGACGTCCAATGCTAAACATAGGCCTTCGACGTTTTGGATCTTATTTTTTAGGGTCCCGCAGGTTGGCTTGTTGTACTCGATTTGTACACCTTTACGGGACTATTAAACACAAAAAGATTTTATCAATTTGAACCAGTACCTAGTTCCTTACAAACAAACAAATCATTTATTCGCCAAGAATACAATAGAGTGAAAAGGTGGTAAAATATAACTTGTCTTCGTATTCGGCCTGCTGGCAGGCGTGCAAATATTAATGTTATGGTAAGTACATAATTATGTACAAAAAAGTACAAAAGAAATCCAAAACCAAATAAAATCTGACATTTTAAAACTTAAACTTATCTAAACATACAAACAAAAACAACAAAGGGAACTCACTGATATAACAACACGAAAAATATTTACACAAACTCAAAAAACTTAGCCAATAAAACACTTTCTTAAATTAAGACTTAATAACATGATGTATGTATTACCTAACAGTCTTAGAATCTAACAATATACAATCACGTAGATATTAAATACAAAATATACAATGAAATTATTCGACTAATATTATTATACCTATTTCTAATCTAAAATTAAATTAAGCTATGTATTCTAGGTCATGAAATAGGTATTCTTTTAGATTATAGAAACATTTGTCTAAAAGCCATTTTGTCAAACTCTTTTTGAAACTATTTCCTTCTAAATTTTTTAATGGTATTGGCAGTTTATTATATAGGAGAAGGCTCATGTTATATGCGTTTTCTTTATAAATGTAACACTGGGCTGGAGGTTTATGCAATAAATGTAAGTACTGAGTCCTGGGTCGTCTGCTAGAAATGTCGGTATGTTTATGGAAATATTGAGGATGTGTTTTTACAAGGCAGCAGATATTTCTTATATACAGGCAGGTCAACGGAAGAATGTTACATTTTTTAAATAAAGGCTTACAGCTATCTAAATAACCTGCGTCGCAGATGGCCCTTATGCATTTTTTTTGCAATCTAAACGCTCTGTCAAATTCAACTGAGTTTCCCCACATTACAAGACCGTAACTAAGAACAGAGGATACGTAACCATGATAGGCTGTTAAGGCATTAGATTAGCGAGGTTAGATTAGCGAGTTCAAACAAACAAACTCTTTAGCTTTATTTTATTAGTATAGGTTGTTCGACAAAATAAGGACATAAAGTTGTTATGGTTTGTCGGACAAAGATCACTGGGATTTATTTCTATCGATATCGTTCTGTGGCTCTGGGTCTGTCACTGTTCCGTGTCCTTGACGAGTGCAAATCATATCTCTTTCCGAAGGGAAAGTGCTTAAAGTGTTATTTGTTTCTGCAGGTACTTCCTTTAGCGCAGTAAGGAGTGGGTTTTCGGTTGTCAGCGCGTGCTCCATGAAGTTAAACCGGTAAGAATTTAGGACAGATTTTACTTGTGAAAAATGTTGTTTCCGTTCTCTGCAAAGGGGAAGGGGTTCGTACCAATTTGTTCGAAGTAGGTACATAGTTAAATACTTATCTATGCTTTCAGCTTTAAGCGATCCATCAATAAAATCGCACTCATTACCTGTTTTAATCTCTAATCATGCATCAATTAGCTAACTAAATATATATTTTATCAGATCACTTACGCATTTTGCCATTTGTGTTTTTATTTAAGACTATGTACTCGTAGGTGCTACTGATCAAGCAGTTTTTATTTCGGTATGAAAATATAAATGTACGGAAACACCCACCTCTAAATATAAAGCCTTACAGCTATGATGAGTAGCATTGTAGCTGGCGAAAATCTGCCTCGCAACCAGACAGTCATCAAACTCTGAAACATAATGAAATAATCGTTCAAAAATAATACCATAACATACTCAACCAGTTTTAAAATCGACTATAGAAAATCTTCTTATTACTTACCTTTCGTATTCAACTTGGAATAATCGTCAAGCTGAAAATATACGTTCCTGTCTTGCAGCCATGCTACCGTTTGCTTGACTTCACACAGGGGTATATGGTCAATGGATTTAGTCATGTCCACTTTCTCAAGTTTGCATAGCGGAGCAAAATGATGTGGCGATATTTCCCTCAGTGGATTGTGTGATATGTTGTATTGCGTTAAATGGGGTAACGTGCCCCAACTTGGCAGAACTTCTATCCTACAGTTTGATATGTCCAAAAGGTCCAAAGGAGCCCTGATAGGCTTTTGGAGGTGGAAGTCGTTAAAACTTCGATGCAGCACTGGATTGTTCTTCAGGTATAATTTTCGGAGTGAAGGCAGCTGGAAGATCGTCTGTGGCAGATCAAGGATTACGTTGTTGGACAAGTCCAGCGTTTGCAAGGACGTGAGGGGGGCGAAGGCGTCCTTGTCTATCTGATACATCTGGTTCTCTGCTAGGTACAGGTACTTTATGCTGGTGTAGCTCGCGAACGTGTCGGCTTTGAGTTCTTGCAATCTGTTCTCGCTGAAGTCAAGTATCTGTGAAAAAAAACATGGAATATTTAAAACCAATATGATTTTTTTAGCAAGTTTTGTTAGACTTTTTACAGAGGTCTTCATATTATGGTGAAGCCGAAGGGCCTGAGAATCTCAAAATTTAAGTATTTCTTAATAGAGATGAAATGCAAAACGCGTCCTTCGTTTTGTATTTGATTGGCGCAATAGATAGAGCATGGACTGCACCACGGAACAGGAGAAGCAAACGATGGCAAGAGCCAAAGATATACATACCTCAATACTGGTCTTGAGGCTCGGTATGTGCTGGAGGCGCAGCCCCACGCAGTAGGCGCCGTACATGTCGTACGCGCGCTCGTGCGAGCAGCGCCGCGGCTTGGAGTCTGTGATCATGTCCATCTGCGTCATGCCTTGCACCACGGCACAGGAGAAGCAAACGATGGCAAGAGCCAAAGGTATACATACCTCAATACTGGTCTTGAGGCTCGGTATGTGCTGGAGGCGCAGCCCCACGCAGTAGGCGCCGTACATGTACGCGCGCTCGTGCGAGCAGCGCCGCGGCTTGGAGTCTGTGATCATGTCCATCTGCGTCATGCCTTGCACCACGGCACAGGAGAAGCAAACGATGGCAAGAGCCAAAGGTATACATACCTCAATACTGGTCTTGAGGCTCGGTATGTGCTGGAGGCGCAGCCCCACGCAGTAGGCGCCGTACATGTCGTACGCGCGCTCGTGCGAGCAGCGCCGCGGCTTGGAGTCTGTGATCATGTCCATCTGCGTCATGCCTTGCACTACGGCACAGGAGAAGCAAATGATGGCCAGCGCCAAAGAGCCCCGTACTCTGGAAAATGCATACAAACAAATGTAAACTAGCGTCTAAAGGCCTATCAGGACTAGACCTGCCTAGGCATAAGCTGATTAGTGTGGTCCATTTTATTTTGGGAATCGTTACACCGATGTCTGAACGAACGCCGACCACACTACAAAATGTCGTTGGCGCAGAAGCAAATGATACGATTAGAAACAGATTTCAGGGTTACTTTCTGCCTGGTCTTAGCTGATAATCCTAATGACAACATTAAATATCTGATTGATTGTTTCAAATCACAGCTTCACACATCTCCACTCCGTTTGACCCTTTCAGTTTGTCGCCATCTAAATTAGTTAGCTATTGGGATCTCACTGCTGAGTAAAGCCCTGCCTTCCCTTCTTTGAATTGCATTCTGTTTGTTACCTTACTTTTTGTTTATTTTAACTTTGCTCCTTAATTTTCGGGCCATTAATCAGCTTTTTTACTTTCTTTGTTCATGTTTTAGGTTGGTAATTAATTGGTGGTTATTACTCGTACCTATTCCCTTCCTTGTGTTATTGGTATATAGTCCGTAAGAAAATATATGGTTGTGTAGCTATTAACGTTATTGAGTATGTACGTTATACTTGGCTAATGTGCTCATTATGTGATTTACCTAGATCATGCAGTACAAGTAGGTGTATGTTGTGTTCATCACGTGCTTACGACAAATGTAGCTGCACTCAATGCGTTTATTCATTCCGTATAGCTCGACGCATACTGTACCTACTGCACGTCGGAGCTGTGTAGGTCGTAGGTCGATCTGATAACGTTTTTCTCGGGTGAACGTTATCAGTTGAACTTACGGCAGTATCTATGCCTCTACCTACTGGGATAATATCTGTTTACGCATAACGTTGAATAGACATTTCTATTTTTACTTGAAGTTGTATTGTCATTGAAAACATTTTGAATTTCATTATTCCTTCTTAATAATTGATGATTCATCCAAAACTTGAACGGCTCGTTGACGCCTTGGTTGACCATATCGCCAAAAGTCGCAGGTTTGATCCCTGCCCAAGACAAACATGAATGTGAGGAACGTTTGTTTGTTTTGTGTCTGGGTGTTATTGTCTTTCAAATGTGTAATAATAAATGTTCTGTTTTTCAGTCTCTGTTAATTTGAGGTTAGACTATCCCGGTTTAAGCAGTCCCAGATACTAACGTATTTATTTGAACTAACTAACCTATTCAATAATTGGACGAATTTGTAATTCGGTGTGTTTTAGGTGCTGTTTGTTGGACAGTTTACAAAAAATAATATTTTTTTTCTTTTTTATTCAACACGCTTGAAATCAATCAACAAGCAAGTATTAGGTGACTCTAACATGTTTACATAATACATATTGCCTATCTTGACTACTCAACTATTTATGTCTACTATCGTCGATCGTTTTATTTGCAAATACATTTGGGCAATGACTTTATGCCTAAATCTAATCTATTGAACAAATAATTCCTAATTTCCTTAGGTACTTACTAATTAAATGACAATAAAAATGTAACACTAATTCCCAACAAGAACATCACAGAAATATGTGATACCGTATGTAACCGGTACAACATAAAAATCTGGGGTCTAGTGTTGTATTGAGTAACACCATAAAAATCGGGTTACCTAGCAACTTTCGAAGTCTGTCAAAACATTTATAGATAGGTAGCTGCGAATTCTTGTTTTTTTAACAATTACGAAGACAACTAACGCTAAACACGCGCGTTTATGATGTCCCGTAAAATGACAATAGAACTGAAAGGGACAGCTATACCTACTTCTGAGGGATGCTCAACGTTGATTTTTGTTAGTAGATTCAGGGGTGAGCTACATACCTCCTATATCTCTAAACAACTCTACACGTTATGATTTTAATAAAGGTAGGTTCTTCACCGCGTTTGCGTAAAATTTTGAAAATTGAAACAACAGTTTTTAAACGCCATCCCCGTTGTCGTTAACTTAAAACATCAGAAATCATCAAAAATAATTTCACTTATTTATCAACAACCCTCTTTGAACATGGCCTTTATTTTAATGGGGAAATATATATTTCGGTACAAAAATAGGATCATGGACGATTCATAAACATAATACCTATACTTAAATGATATTTATCATCGAAGTCTCCCAGTAACTACAAAGTGTTTTACGCATTTCCATTCTATTATCTATCTCTTGTATCAAACGTTGACGAAATTTGTTTATGTGATGGATGTGACCGTGTTTTGTGTTTCAGGTGTTACGAAAATTACTGTCGGTCTCCCGATAAAGAATAACGAATGTTGATAAAGAAAGTAGGCGTATGTGTACAGCTTGGAATGACGAAATTAATTAGTTCACGTGACACACGAGGATAGTAGTTATTTCATATCGACGACTTAGATACTGAGATTCTAGGTAAGTTTTATAGAGAAACAAAACGAATTGGAGTTTTGCATTGGAGTTTTTTTCGATGAACAAGCTAAGTATCTAGTTGGTATATTAGAATCATACATTCTTGACACGCTAGAAGTCGCACTTTTCGACGTTATTGAAGTTATTGATTTTTTTAATAGTCCTAAAATTGCGTAAAATTTAAAAAGTGATGAATTACAAGTGAGACAAGATCACACATCACATTACACAAGAGATGAATTTCACATCACAAAAGGGACTTTATAATGAATTAACATTGAATGTAAAAACTAATCAGAATGTCTCTTCACTAATAAACACCACACATTACAAAAAAATGTTGCTGGTCTGGGTGTTTCTTTACTTAGTTCTTAGTTTCCTAGTTAAAGCATTATTAGTCTTTTAGCGAGGAACATAATTAGGAAACTGTGTTCATTAAAAAAAACTGTCTGTCTTTATCCTTATATTTATTAAATTTTTCTCCAACTATCTCCATTTGGAATATTTACCTTAATCACGAGTTTATGTTATGTTGTACCTGTATGTTATTTTACTCAGTTTTGCAATTTTTCTATGAGATATCTAAATAGGTAAACACAGAGACAGGGAAAATGTATGATTATTTTCAAATTAAATAAGATAACATGTCATTCTAGCCGGCCAGTTAGGACAATTAGGTACACGAGTGTACCTAATGTATGTTGCATTGCATGTTGTCATTTCTACTGCAAGTAGAGTCTAGCCGTAGCTTCGCATTACAAGTTGCTTCAAATATCAGGGTCTTTGTCCTGACTTGTAGTTTGGTGTCATCTGTATTTGAGACTGACTGCAGGGATAGACGCATATCTATCTCGTCATTTCAAATGTTGTATTTGAAGAAAGATCAAGCTGCTCGGCTATGTGTCATGTCATTCACTAAAATACTGACTTAACTCTGTTGGTTTAACCGTCCAAGAACTTGGATGTGCATCTTGCACTGAACATTTTTGTATGTGAATGTCGCTTGTTTTGCTAGAGGCTAGTATAAAATCTCGAGTAACTTACGCAGAAACTAGGTGCTGAAAACACATGGTTTGGCTTCTGGTCTTTGCGTTATATGCCCAGCCAACTGCCTTCACACTATTCAGATTCCCCTCGAGCTTATTGTCACTCAGTTCTTCTTTTGATTCCATTCGAGGATAAACTTTTTGTAGTTAGTCTAAAAAGACGGTACTTACAGCATGTGAAACACTTTCAGTGTCGTGTACATAAAAGTATTTTACAAATACATGACAACGTGTACAAATTACAGGTTTGCCCATAAAAGAATATAAATAGATGACGAATCTCCGGAAATGTTCCCAGAAAAAGGTTATTTGCGCGCTCTGTCAACACCGCACCTATAATTTTCCTGCGTCACATAGTGACATTGTAAAACAGCTTAGTTATTCTTGTGTCAGCAGAGATAATGAAAATAATGGGTGCAAAATTAATATCAAATAAGAGGGTTTAAAGTAATGCAATAACAGTGCGCGCCGGATAATGGGAGATGTCCTCGCTGTGACAAGCGGGGTGACGTCAGCGCGTCAGCCCGCTTGATGCAGGTGGGAACCGCTTCCCGACCTTAATCTCTAAATGGTCTATTTGTAATACATAACATAACTACAGCTCACCACTCCTAAGCAGGGTGGTTACAAATAAGAGGGTAAGCACTATGAGTGCAGCCGTTGTGGTGAATGGAACAGGTGAAGCCCACCCTTAGCCCAGCAAATTTAAACGCAATTTGGCAAGGGGGCCCCCTCCTACCGCCGCTATACCCGGATATCGGTGTTCACCATGTCGGTTCATATCGGTGTTTACCATCACCGGAGAGTTAGCCGTAAGTTGCTAATAAACAGAAAGAAGGTGTTTCGAGTTAGAACTCGGGACTAGACGAGCTTGAAACCAGAGTGCTTGCTTAGCCACTGGGCCACGGCGCTTTCAGGTACTTATAGTCAGAGTTAAAGCACAGGTTAAAGGCTATCAGTTAAAGACAGGGACAAAATAATACTTAAATATTGTAAGTACTCGATCGAATACAATAAGTTTGGCCGCAATTTAATCCGGAAATTGAAAGTACGAGTATATACTTGTATATACTCAGTTGGTTTTACTTCTCAATGTTGAAATATAATCTCACTTATTTCTATACTCAAAGTTAAATTAATTAAGAAAACAATCAAAATTAAGTCAATAAACAAGTCAAAAAATATTTAAATAACTATTTGATTTCGTAGCAGACTACGAATGCTACGACAAAATTATAATATTACGCTGTGCAATACTTCATTTTGAAGTGATAATGGTTAGTTAAACGATGAAGTGATCGATGGGACAGTCAAATTACTTTTGGTTGTGTAATGGTTCATTTAGTCATATTTATCATTTCAAAGTCAATAAAAAATAACGTAAACAATAGCACTCCTTAAGATGATAACGTCCTAATACTTGACCGTGGCCCAAATAAACTACTTAAGTTTTATTTAACTCGTTATTGGTAATCATAGTAACTAAACCATGCAGAAACGTGGTTATTTGCGATAATAACCTATCGAGATACGCATTGTGATGTGATTATGGAAAGATAACCATTTCAAGGTAGATAATGTAATTCGTTTTTGATCAAGTGCGTGTATCGCATTGTATATTGAGTACGTATTTTTAAAACGTATTTATCATGGGATATTAGACAACAGATAAACATACTTTTAATACTTTTTTTACTACGAGTTTTAGCTAGCTCATTTTTGGGGCAACTGATGACGTCCTCCTTTTTTGAAGCCGGTTAAATATAGAGGCTCACAGTCATGTTTTAGGTATCTGTGACGTTTCTGAGTGACGACCTGATATGCCTATTCTTTTGTAGATAAATTAAAAATACATACTTTTCCCTACTTACGAGTATACTTACTTCCATTCTTTTAGGCAAAAACTTGTTAACTTTATGCGTGTTTTGAAAAAAAAAAACCTATTATGACCTAGGTTTTTTTTAAGGTTTGTTCATTCAGAACGAGAAGACCGCAAACAGATTTGAAAAACTATCTTAAGCACGGGTTTATTAGCTTGTTTAACTAATGTTTAAGTAATTTGTATCGAAGTAGATATAGGATGTATTGTTATGTGCAATAGAGAATATAAACTAAGTATACGTGTATAATGTACATGAACAAAACTAACAGCTGTATTTTTAGATATTTTAGTATAGTACAAGTTTCGTGAGGACTATCGTATATCGTATAAGTATTCGATATTATAAAATATGTATCAGGTAAAAAAAATCGAAAACTCTACCTACTAACATGAACATCTTTTCTCTTTTAAATTGTTGACTATTTGTAAACAACTAGCTGCCGCCCGCGACTACGTACGCGTGGACTTAGGTTAAAAAATAGTGATATATCTTTAAAAATTGTAGCCTATGTGCTATTCAAATGTAGGTATAAGCTAAATTAATGTGAAGTTTCATTTAAATCCATCCAGTAGTTTGTACGTAAAAGAGCAACACGGCACAAACACACATACAAACTTTTATAATATTAATAGGATGATTCAGTCCCTATGAAGGGTAAAACGTTTTAGACCTACGTAGGTACTTAGTACGAAAACAACAAAAGGCACGCAAAATGGTCATTGCATCTGCCTCAAGGGTCTCCCAGTTAACTGTCTTAATTATTAGAGGTCAAATTAATTCCCGTTAATAATCGTCTTCTTGCTACACATTGGTGACGGCCACAGGCCAACTTCGCAGAATGGATGCGTCAATTTGTGGGTATTCACAGGAGGAAAGCGTTTTTTTTTCAAAATGTCGCAGCAAAAGCAACGTTTAAAAGCTCTTGCCTAAACTTAAAAAAAACATAATGTAGGAAGTAGTTCAAAATGTGTCAAGTAAGCGAAGTTATTGACATAGTAAAAGTCATACAGATGCTGTGTAACATGGCCGGGATAAGCTGAACTCCTATTCCAATGCAGTCGCATGGCAGGCGTGACTTGGCCGAAGTCTACAGCGTTAGGAATACCACATTATGGTTGAGCTATGGTTTACTCTATTTTATTGGTAGAATTCGTGGGTAATTCTTAATGTAGCATTAGCCGAATGGGCTCGCCGGAAGCCAAACAACGCGGGGCACTCCTACGCAGCGTGCGTGGCGGCCCCAATTGTCTGATTGATCTTTACGATGCGTCCACGCCCTGCCCGAACCAATCAAATACATCGCTCAAACGCTACCTATAAATGCATATCGGTTTATCAGTATTTAGTATCCTGGATGATACTTTTTTCAAAAGCTAAAAAGAATTCTAGACCTATTATAAAATCCTCAACCAAGTTCTAGTGTTGGATTATAGTTATTTTCAGACACGCATCTAAACTAAACTATGAAACCTTTTGATACTTTATTCAACATATCTCACAGTGGGTTAGGAATGTTAAGAAACGAGGAAAACAGTATAGCAAACCTTGTAGGTATGTATCTACCTACTTACTAATCTTTCTAACATGATGCACAAAAGGACGCTTTTGATCAAAGACTAGTACTTTGCGTTTAAACAGTATACTGTCAAGGAAAGATGACTTATTGCTCAAGCGCATTTAAATGATAAGATATGCGTACAGTCATGTACAATCCTTGTTGTTCTTAAGCATTTAAATGATGCCAACTGTACCATACAGTGAGTTTACATACACTTATATTGATTTAGCAATAAATAGGAAGTATTGGTATCAGCTAAATATATTTCATAACAATGATTGCCCTACAAAAGCATTAAATGCACAGTTGTTATTTTGCCAGTTTTTAAAAACATCTTTTGCATATTTGTAATGTAATTGTGTCAGCATCAGCAGCTGTACCCACGCGAGTTAGGTATGATACCTATAAGAAAACTATGTCATGTGCATAGGTTAGGTTATAAAGTTAACTATGATTGCTTAAATTCAGATATCTCATAGTAAGTGTCATCGCGATCACCACCTTGTGAGATGTATTTTAGATGGTATATTTATCTGAAGAAAATATCAGTTCTGAATGGAAAAGAAACTTAACAGATAAATAAAACCCCATTTCATTAAGTCCACAAAAACCTGAGGCTGTACTTACAGTATTCTACTATCCAGACTGTTTTTCCAGACTAAAGACGGCCACAGATCAAGCGTAGTGTAGGTGTACAGTGCTCTTGGTAATTGCACTTTAAAAATGTTTTTCGTAAATTAATATAACACATTCTGATACATTCTTGAGGAATATTAGTTACCTTATCTTACTTACGCCTTGAATGATTCTCGAAAACATACCTTACACTATTTTCCGCGTTTTGATAAGATCAAACTCTTTTAAAAGAAATGAATCATGTTGCTATTTGCAATAAATGTTTACTTATCATTAGAGACATCATTATTAGAATCCGGTTTATTGAATTTATCGATTGGACTTAAGACAAGACACGACTTAGTAGACAGTTATTAAGTATTAATTAAACTTTAATGCAATTCCATTATTTTTTTCTTCGAGCATCAAACCCTGATACTCAAACTTAGAAATAAAACCTACCTACCTATTTTTTCATTTTTCTGAGAATCGCTTGCTGGGACTGCTTCCCTTCGATTTATTTATGAACTTTAACTACATAATTATGTTATTACATACATACATACCATCACGCCTCTTTCCCAACGGGGTAGGCAGAGACCACTTCTTTCCACTTGCTACGATCCTGACACACACTTTGCGCCTCCTCTACTTTCATGAGCCCTTATGTTAAATTATGTTATTTCATGTCAATTACTTACCAAGAATTGTTGTGAACTTATTGTACTCGGACTTAGTGAACAGCTCCGATTGGCTCTACTTATCTAGTCAGTAAGAAACCAAGTCGTTTGATTGTTTGTTTATTTTCTGTGTAACTTCCATTAGCAATAGTTCTCAAAATATCTAATTAAAATATTAGATGGTATGTCCTACAAAAGGTTAGTGTTGAAGTAGGTATACTTACGTCGTACCTAATAGAGATGGCAAATAATACTTATTTTTGTAGTGCCTAGATAAGTAGATAGTTTTAGCAAATGTCTTTTCATTTATTTGCTTACGCAGTTAAAGCATTCATAACGCGAAGAATGTTTAAACCCGGTCAAACTACTAATTTAAAAACTATTAACAAATTAACTGCATATTTATCAAATGCCAGATCTATACCTACTAATTGATTTATTGATAAATACATTGAATTGGTAGGCAATATTAGTAGGAAATTCTGTCTAACTTATTATACTACTTGAAGTTTCGATTGGCTGTCCACAAATTTCAAGGAGTACAGAGTCCTATAATTATCAAGCTAAAATATACAAAGTTTAATATCGCACGCTTCATCACTTATGTAACGCAGCGTATGTATAAAAGAACGAACAATTAAGGAAAATGTTCCTATTTTATGCTCAAATATGCAAAATCTTAAAATACTGACCTATACATATTGAAAGCTTCTGACTATCCACTAAAACCACATCACAGTAAATTCCACTTCACAAACACTTCACTTCCAGTTTCCCATCACGTTCGCCTACTCCACGGCGGATTCAGTCGGCTGCAATCCCGACGGAAGGCATTCGTTGATCCAATTAGCCCGCGATCCGTTGGCTCGAGATGGTTCTTTCCCCGCGGAGGATCAACTGATACTGGTGCGGCCTAATCTTTTATCAGCGCTCGTCCTTCTGCGGAGCACCCCGTATCTATGCACAGACTGAGACAATGACGATTGACGACGCGAGCGCTCATTTGGGCCAACACCAACCAATATAGACACCGGTATCTAAATGCCTCGATTGGTTAATCGATTATGTTTATTAAACGGTTCCTATGTCCGACAAGTAAGTTGTCTTTGTTTAAATGACAAACACGATAAGGTACTCATTATAAATGAGTTTATCGTGTAATTGATTCGTAAAATTCATTATTTCTGTATCTTGCTTACAGTGCTATCTCAAAGTCCAAGCGTAGGCATAATGTGAAGTAGATTGCAGACAGCAATACTTACTTAAGTGTGTTCAATTGGATAAATAGGGTAGGATTGGCCGGTCCATTGGTCTTGAACACAGCTTGAGACAGTACCTATTCGCGAATGCGAACTATCATGATACAAATAAGTACTTATTGTGAAATAAGTTAACCGCGTGATGTATGGTTCGACAGTGCTTTGTAAAAAAAAGGTGACGCGGGTTTTGAACAAGTTTATTTTGAAAATTGGATTTAATAATTTCTGGGCTACATAGGATAGGCTACATTGAATCTACTCGCATGTTGTCTTTTCACATGTCTTCCTTTGTTGTAAATTTTTTTAAACCCAGTGTTGCTTGGTGTAAAAATATAAGTTTTGATTCACTCATTGCATACCTAACTTATTTCAAAGTTCTCTCAAAATCTCTAAAATTACTTGTAAGATCCTAGAAAGATAACCCCAGGTACCCATTGAACTAGGGGGAGAACTAAAAAGAATCTCGCTTAAAACGTTAGTAAGTTTACCTACTTTGCCCTTTTTTTGAAGGTTCTCAAGAAGTTAGAAAATGCCAAAAGGCTGAATGCTTGCTATTTTAATATGACAAAACTACCAAATACTTAGGGACTGTGCATAAAGATTATTAATTCTCTCAGTAATATTAGGTAAACACTCACCTACCTGGTTTTCAGGTTAATTAACATGCCTAAATAGATAACTGTTTCTTTATATTATTATAGTGCTGTAGTTAAGTCAAGCTCATAGCAATAGACTTCTGAATATGACCAACATGTTACTTCTACTGCCAGGAATGGCCACGAGCTAGTTTAATTAACCAATCTATTGAGAACACAGATTGAAAAGTGAAAAGATGCCAGGCTCTAGCGCTGAGCCCAGCTACTTTTAAATTATCCCGCGCGCGCAAGTTGTGCCCGTGAATTCACAGACTAAAAATATTTGTTGCGGCTAGTCACAGACTAAATAGTTTTCGTCAGTGGACTAGCTCTGCCAGTGTTGCCATAGTGCCGCCCAGTGTCTGACAGTTGTTGTTTCCTGTCGATGACGTAACCGTAGCATTAATTATTTATTGGAAAGCCGGGTAGTCAGGGCCGCTAAGGTGTTAAAAAGTAAAAAGTCAGGTGAAATTATGACAGATTTTGACGAAACGTTTGCGGCTTTTTTGGCTGTGAATTATTTCGGTGTAAACAATCTATTTACTCGTAAATGACCGAGATATAATTCCAGTTTTCCTCATGAAGATGAATGCAACCAGTTTATATGTATCAACATGTCGGTTAATTGTCTTGGCCGACGCAGCTGATAAATCTTCATGGACAGATCTTTTTCGTTTGGTTCCTTATTTGCGCCAATCTTTATCGTGTACGGTCTGCGGTAATTTACTGAAGGAGCCCTATACGCCAACCAGTTCAGGGTGCCAGCATCACGTGTGTAAAAAGTGTAAAGGCGGAAGAAAGAAACTGAAACCTTCTTGTAATTGGTGCAAAGACTATGAAAATTACGCTGAGAATTTGCAGTTACGGATACTTCTTCAGTGCTACAAAAAGCTTTGTGAATATTTTATGGGTACTGAGGTGTATAAGACTTTATTGGAGGAAGACGAGATAGCTGCAGGTGTTAATGGTGGTACAGTGGCAAGTTCTGGGTTGATTGACTTGATACAAGAAGGGGCTGGCTTTTCTGACGACTACAAAAGTACAGCTGGCCTTTCTAAGTCCGCATACAGTATATTGCCTTGTGTGTACACAAATTCGGCATCTACACAAACACAAGGAGCTTCTTCCAGTGGCTCAGAAACAAGATCTTCTAGTAAGGATTCTCCAAACTCAAGAGCTGTCTCAAATGGCTCACCACTCTATTCTGTTATGTATGCAGGCTCTGGAAATAAGATAACCATAAAGAGGAAAGCAGTAGATGACACTGAAAGTCCTTCCCAGGGGGAATCTACCACTAGAGAAAGCAAGGTAATGGTTGTATGGAACATCAAATTACAATGTATTGAATTAAAAGTTTTAACTAGTTTTAAGTTTATTTTACCCCTTGTCCTATCCTTTGTCTGACAACAATTTGTGTCTAATAGTTGTGAAAGTTATGTTTTGTTTTAAACTTTTCTTAAGGAAAACATTGGTGATTAAAAAGATAGGCAAGTGGTTAACACTTGAAAATAAACCTAAATTGTACATTGACTCTAAAATGTTTTTTCATCTTTGTTAATTACTCTGTTGTGTATGTGTGCAATAAAGTGTTTTCTTATCTTATCTTATATACTGCATCCATACTGAATTTTGACAAGACCCAAGAGTTTGCATGGAAGATGATAGTGAGCTACATTCAAATGAGTCATTTGATTATTTACATGACCAGAAGTGCCAATTTCAGTATGAAACAATGAAATTACTACAAATGCAGATTTGACAAAGAAATAATTATTATGTTTTTTCTGCTGCTTATGCTTAGCAACATTTAATTTTAATTTATTGAATTTAATTTATTTTCATTGAAAGTTGTATTCTTCTGAACAGCACTAAAAACATGTTTCCTAAAAATCTAATAACCATATTTGCTATTTCCATTTTAGTCAAGTCAACCTGGCTTCAAGAAACCCTCCAATAGGTCCCGGAGTTCAGCGAGCAGTAAGCGTAAAGGTTGCCGGTGTGGGAATGCAACGGCGACTCCTGGGAAGCTTACATGTTGTGGACAGAGGTGTCCATGTTATGTTGATAGTAAACCCTGTACAGAGTGCAAGTGTAAAGGATGCAGAAATCCACATAGGCCTGATGGCATGAAGGTTGGTCAATTTACCCATAAAAATAAGATTAAGATTGCTGTGCTTGGTTAGGATTCAACCCTTGAATGCATAATAATATGTAATTTAATTCTTTTATGATCTCTTATTTGATGCAGAAAGTTCAAAATTACAAGTTCTTGTTTCAGTACACCATGCATTTAAAGGTTTAACTTTGTTTTTAAAATAACAAAACCAGCAAAAACTCAAGCACATCATACATTTACACTGTAGATTTGGTAGTCTTTTGTTTGATTAGTTTAAATCTTGATCTTAATTACTATTATCTAACTGCTACTATCATATTTCAGGTGAGACCACACATCCCCCAGCTGGATAACATTCAGCTAACACTTAACACAAACTCTGACAGTTCACCATCCTGTTCCGGCTCTATGGATAGTCTAGACCCAGACACTCTTACAATAGAAGCCATGGAGGAATCTCTTAACTTTAGCGCTGATCTCAAGTCTTCTAATATAAAAGGTATAATACTGTTTCTGAGATGATATTATAATAATCAAAAAAACAACTATGAATTCTGTTTGCAGTCATGGATGAAATTCTACTACTATAATTATGTCAAGTATAACAGCAGATGTTATCGAATCTTCCATTCGTCATATAAATAAAAAGGTTTAAAGACATTTATTCTCACATAAGACCTAAGGCACTTACATGAGAACAATAGCATAAAGTAAAATAGTAAATACGTGTGTTTGTCGCATTGTCGCCACAATAAGCAAAACGTAAATATCAAAAACTTAGTCTTAACATTAATTATTATCAATCAAAAAGTTAACTACGAAAGTTGCCCGTCCAACTTATTCATTCAAATGTTTGGAATAACCATTTCCTGAAATGTGTTTTCAGTGTATTCAAGTCAATTACAAGAAGTGTCGCCGTCGCTCCCCGCCACGATAATGATGGACGAGGAGCTCCCCGGCTCGCCGGACGACGACACGAGCTCCCCGCAAGACTACGCGATGTCCCCGCGCGACACCGACGCGCTCGACACGCAGGACGACTCGCCGCAGTCCGCACACGACCTCAGCGACATCGAAGTCGACGTATGACATCCAATCGCCATTGCAAGCGACTAGGGTACAATCCTCGTCGAACTCTTGACGAACCCAAGTTCCCTGCAATATGTTGTAGTCCTCAAAGTGTCACTCCTCGCGTACGCTCCGCTAGTCAAGTGTGTCGAACTGGTATTAGACGTAAGTTAATAGTTTTACTGTCTTGACAACCTCGTTCCATTTTAGTTATTATTATCTCTGTTCTATTATTAAGTTTTATTTATGTGTTATGGAAACTACAACTTAAGATTTGATGATATGACTTTAAAGGACTTCCAGATGCTTAAACATGCACACTACAATTCGTAATATTTTTTCAATAGGTTGACTAACATCTTCTTAGATTGACTTATCTGTCTTAGTAAGACCAGCTGAATGTAATCCAAATTAATCTATGTTTTTTCTTAGCTTTTATATTTTAGATAGCTATTCCCAACAGAGACTTGAGTAGTTTTGTACCTTGTGTAGCTGCTATGCAGTAGGTATAGGGTGACTAGTGATGATCATATTTATCATTTTTATGTTACTTAAACAAAACTTGAGTAACTCCTCCTTAGGTAAGAAGACCTCTGACAGCCTTCTGTGGTAATTATGGGTGTAATGATGATTCTTTAGTACCACCCTTATACCCCTCCTTGAACCGATTTTAATACCTTAACAATAATGAAATGAAAAAGAACTACAACATTCATAGTAAATTAAAAACAGTGAAATTGTTGTAATATTCCTTTTGGTCAGTACAGCCAGTCTCAGTTTTAATTCTGGGAATTTCCGTGCCCCCCTTTTAATCTAATATCTGCATAAATTTGGTAATATTTCAAATCCACCGATTATTTTGGATATTTAGTAAATTAATAGAAAAGGAACTTTTCGTACAGTTAAAAAATTGATTCTTAAATATTTATTACGGGTAGTAACTGTATCAGTTTTCCAAAAATTATTCACAGTTAATGATGACTACTATTAATAACATTTGTCCAGCCTTATGTAGGTTGTAAGATCCATACTTCAAAAATTCGTGGGAAACAAATTTGCCAAAGGAAATTCTTTCATTTTATTTGTCGTTTATTATAATGTACTGTAAAATGTTAGCTACGCTTACCTAATTTTATCCTATTTTATTTTATACATGCATTATACATTTCGTAAAGTATGATAGTTACAGACTGACGGGTGGTTCCATTTTTTTAAATTAAAAAAATCTTGGCAAACTTACTTATAGTCCGTTTGCGTTAAGAATTCAGTGAATTTTAAATTTAATTCTATTGTACACAAAAAACCCGGATCCACAACCTTTGCTTTCGAAAGTATGCGTTCAACTGGTCACTGTGGACTTGACTTTCTAATTAGGAACGATTTGATTGGTTACAGGCAGTGCTCGATCCAAGGACAAGTAGAAAATTACTGCATTCTTAAATCAAACGGACTATAGATTCATGTTGATAGGCCCTGTTTTGACCGTAGCAGAGAGGCGGGGAAGTATGCGGAGATGTGTTTCAAAAACCTTAAGCCTGTCAATAGTTGGTTGGCTGCTTGTGCTTTCGTAGTGCATAATATGCCAAGGAAACTGTAAAAGCCTTTTTTCTGGGCACTCAAGTTTTCTGGGGCAAAAAAATCCGCACGCCATCATGAAATCTAACTTACTACACGGGATACTGAACTTATTGTAATATGTTATTGCCTAAATTTAAATGAAATTTACCACCAAATTCAATAAGTTGTTGGTATCCGAAAATAATCTCTCCTACATGTATAATATTATTATTTATTAGATACCTCTAAATAAATAACAATTAATTACCTGAAAAAGTATGTAATATAAGTACCTACTTTAAATAATTTATTTGAGGAATAACACAGAAGTATAAATATCAACCAAGGTAAGTTTGGTTATGGTTAGATACTGTTTAGAGTTTCATCCAAAGTTTTTATCAACAACAGAAACTGAATTATTGGTGTACTAAAATGTATTTGCTGTTTATCATACCCCATTCGAGAAAAATATTGTACTTATTACTTATTTATATTGTAAGTTAAAATGGAATCTGAATTAATTATGTGTTTTACATTGAAAAATAAATTTAAAAGTGCATTTAATTTATTACAACTAGAATATCTTTATATGAATGTATATAGTAAATGTTGAATAGATGTCATTTCCTTTGAAAATTATGATGATTTATGTTATCTTAAAAATAGTCATCTCTAAGCCTTCCAGACCTTCACCTTCGTTACGTCATTCAATGTCAGACCATGTATTCCATTTCGTTTATCATTTAATGTAAATCAACCTATTAAGCACAGTGGTTACACTGGGACCGGTAAAGATGCAAAAATAGATTAGATTAGAATAATACACGTCGCTGTATAGGATCGCGGTTCAAAATGTAGATGGTTTTGATTGAGATGTAGGTACTTATGGTACCTTTTGTTGTTTCTGGTTTCCATAACACAAATCTTATTTTGGGACCAGGGTAATGTATGTATGTTAATATCTCTCGGACTTTTTTATTTATTTATTTAATGTGCAATTTTAAGTTTTGACGAGAGAGATACCTAACAGTAAAAGTAATTGTATGAAGTAAAAACAGGAGCATTGTTTTGCAAAATTCGACGTGTATCATTCTTGTTGTATTTATTATAATAATGTACTTTACCAAGTTATGATTTCGTACTGAGTTATATAATAATATCTCGTTGCATGAATATTGTTATATATTTTGCGTGTTGTTACAAACTTGTGAAATCGGAATGTATCCGAGCGTTTCAGCATTCCGACCCTCGAGCGTGTTGTAGAAATTGTGATTCGTGCCAGTTCAATATTTTATATACTTATATGAAATCATCAATTTTATTCTTACGAAACACATTTTAAAGAACTGTGATATACAATCACCAATGAATGTTGCATGGTTCTACGCTGGCATGTATTGTTATAAGTATATTAGACTATAAAGCTCTCGAGTACAAATATAAATTTAATGAAAGTAAATACAATTGATGTAATTTTTGCTTTAAATCATTAGACGAATGAAATAAAATCAAAATATTTTTGTTAAATACATTACTTTTATTTCTGATTCAAATTGTAAAACATAATGAAAAGAAAATCCCCGAATTAATTGGTATTATCGTCTAATCCGTCCGCGCATTAGATGAGCTTATGGTGTAGCATTCCAAAGCCTGTCGAATTCTCGCTGAAGATTGAGTATCAATGCAGGCTCTGAGACAAGCATGCTGTTGTTCCAGTGGCAGCAGACGCCATCCGGGTCGTAGTCAAGGGGGCCGATGATTGCCAGCGTCTCCGTGGGTACCTCTGACCACTCCGCGCCTTCCGCATCCATTAAAATGAACTCGTGCTCCAACCGCACAACTGATTTGATCACCTTCACTTCGATGTCATGTTGCGCGAACGATTGCAGGATTTGCTGGTTGTCGAACCGATCGCCGTTGTGTATAATAACTCTGACCTTTGCCTCGTTTCCCTTGTGCAGCTTTATGAGACATCTAGTCAACATTTCGCTCGTAAGACTGGGCACGCATACGTCGACGGTTTCATTCGCGTGGGATACCACGTAAGTAAGAAATAACATGTTGCTCAAGCCGAATTCTGGTCCGTAGAACAACACTTGGTTTATCAAAGCATCATCCTTGTTTTTATAGATT
The DNA here is from genome assembly GCA_950022985.1 of Udea ferrugalis. Lineage (NCBI taxonomy): Eukaryota > Metazoa > Arthropoda > Insecta > Lepidoptera > Crambidae > Udea > Udea ferrugalis. Next base: position 8,017,611 of record OX465516.1, read on the forward strand.
CTATTCTTGATTAATTTAAATGCCAGTCCACACAACACTGGTCCACCAATGACTAAAGTGTTTTTCCAATTAAGAATATCCATAGCGTCTAGTGTTTGTTATAAGTTATAAAAATAATGACAGTAATTCACAGTAGGTAATGTTCTCTTGCAGGCCGCGAAGCTATGTAACCTCAATCTTTAATTATGAAATTTAGGTGATTCTACCCTCAAAAAAATGGATTTCTGTGTTGACGGAGATCAACAGTTAAATAGTTAGTTCACTTTTTGTGAAATGTTGCGAGACGTTTTTCACGATGATTGGGTTTTCTTTTGAGAGCTTGTATCCATTAAGCATGGTGTAGCATCAATGAGGACTGGTTTTTGAGTTGAGAGGAATCTTACTTGACTTAATTCGACCTCACGGTCAATAGACCCCACTACTAATAACAAGCGAGCATCAACTTTCAGTGAGTCAGACTAATACTTTACGTCTTTCCTCGGATTCTTGCACTGAGTTTGCAATGAGTTCCTACCATTTTCCGTCAGCTGCCAAGCGAAACCGTTACTGATTGGACAAAAACAACCTGTGTCTATTGTTAGACTACACAATAAATAGGTACACTGAAACAGGCAGGAGTACTAGCTAGGTACCTGATTGCTCTACACTGGATCTCGGACGGTTTGCATGTCAATCTGCGATAACAGGAAAAGCAAATCACAATGAATTGGAATCCTTGTCCGGGCTTAAATACGTGCTAGTTACAGCGTTCTTAGTGGTGTTTAAATCTTAAAATTCAGGACTGTTACCATGTATCTACCTACTTTATTTGTTTGGCATTGTTGCAAGCGTCATAATGATCCAGTAGTGTTTGTACACACGGCCGCACGACAGGCTATACATTGTGGATTTGTGCCGACTGCTCTTCGTACCTATAGAACTTCCCTACAATCAAAGGTCGTGGTTACGGTGGTGATGTTCGCCCATGTGGACCTACCTACATCCTACATTGAAGAAAATTGTTGGGTATTATACTTACGGCGTTTCGTTATTGATCTCGAAACTCCATTTTGTGTAGCACCTGAAATTACATGAAAAAAATACTGTCAGCATTTGACAATACAACTGAACTTTCAGATTTGAAGTTTACTTTTCATAACTGTATTATTTTTTATGTTTTAGAGTGCTTGTTGTGTTAATGTTCCCGACATTGTAGACTGTGTTGTCTCATGTCTCAGCAAAGACGTAAGATTGAGGCGGGGCGCGCGCGGGCGCAGCCCGGGCAGGCCGCCGGTGACTCCGGCGCGGCCAGTCCGACCAAGCAGAACAACACGAGTAGAAGCAAGAACAAGATACCGAAAAACCTGCGTTATGACTTGGAAAACGCGCTAGTTGGTGTAAGCGCCTGTTATTATTTACCTGCAATATTTGGTATGTTCAGGAAATAACCGTAGAGCTGTATAGATTTTGAAACATAGACGTGGTGGGACTGCATACACATGGATTACTTTCATAAATTCTTAATAACAAGCACGAATCCTTCTCTTTTCGTGCCCTTGAAAATTGTGTTTTTGGAATGGCGAACACGAACCGGAAGACGCAGCATTGTCAGGCCCCATCGCAGTCCGCTCCCCTCTTAGGGCGAGGACTTAGCCCAGCAGTGGACTCTTAGATGTTGACGATGATGTCCCATAACATTCAGTTGTAACATGATATTTCCAGCTCTGCGACGTGTGGTTCGAGGAGATCAAGCCGCACCTGGTCCGCCACAACATCAAGCTGCACGTGGCCGGCTCCGGCGCCGCCAGCGGGGACCACCAGCGGGTCCCGCCGCCCGGCGCCTCTGGCTGCTCCCACCTCGACCCAGGTGCTGCCCTCGATGTACGAGCTACTCACGATCACACATCATCGCTTGGGGTTTTGAACTCTGATGAAATAAGAGGGACGATAAGTTTGACGTGTGTATCTGTGGGTCTGCCTCGCCCTACTAATTCTGAGCATACCTAACTAATTTTCATTAACAGAATATTAAGTTACATATTTCTGATTTTCCAAATCGTCACTGCATAATGTCCCAAAGCATAATGAATGCAAAGCATCACAATCAGAACGAACATTTCTAACTGTGAGCAGCCATTCTAGGTAATACAAGCGTTCATCCATCATGCAAGCGTGCAACAAAGAAGCAGCATTTAAGCAGACTGGTTGTTTAACATTATCTAAGATGTCCAGGAACAGGTTGTATCCATTCGGCTAACACTGTCCCACCCTTCACATATTTTTTTACATTTTCTCAACCCTGTTTGTTCGCCTCATCAATCAGTAAGCTGAGTTATTACATTTACCAAATAATGTTGTTCAGCGTTGTCGGCGGGGGACTGTGAGCTGTGCCGACTCTTGTTCAACGCAGCCAACAGCATCGAGAGCGCAGTGTCGCAGGCCGCCAGCGCCTCCCCGCCCGCGCTCCCCGCGCCCGGCCTCGCCGCCGGAGAAGTTGCGCGACCTCCTACAGGTGAGCTGTAGGAATTCAAGATGCAAGATCGGGAATGCCCCGAAGGACATCTGGAGGCTTGCCAGGTGCAACACCGCCAGACGAGTCGTAGAAAGCGCTAGACTACTCAGGCTAGGTTCCCTGTTAGCTGTTCAAAGCAGCCTAGAGGTGAGCTGTTGACGACAGCGATGGGAATGATCCCGAAGTACATTTGTAGATCTAGTACGAACTGCTCACGTTTTCGAATAGTAAGTAAACTATACCTTTTTTCTTTTACATGTCTATAAAAAAACAAGAGTAACGTTTAGGTACTTAACGATTCGAAAACGCGAGTGCAGGCTCGTGCTGGACCTGCTGGGAGCTAGCCATGGGCATCTCCGTCCAGCAACATTTTGTGTTTATGCTGAATACTATATTTGATGTTTCGAAAAATTTACCAATGGTGGACTTAATGCAAAGAGGGATTCTTCCAACCAGTCACAAGGTCCAACAAAAAACAACATTATATAACTAGTTAAATAATAATTACCTACAATTTACGTGCCTGTACGTAAATGATCAAAATTTGAAATACCACCAGGTATTAACCAGCTATAGATGCTATTTGTTTACTCTAGAAATAATTGTTCAGAATGCCTGTAAATCCAACGAAACCAAGCAGCCGCCCCGGGCCCCCCAGCGGCGCACTCCGCGGCGGCACCCCCAGCCACAACAGACTTGGCGTCCGCCGCGCCTCTGCCGCACTTACAGCTTGACCTCTCCTACCACTGCGCCCGGGAACCAGACCACGAAGACACGTGCTTCTACTGCCCAAAACTCAGTTGTATGTTGTTTTTATACTGTAGACCCTTTCACGAGGTTATTTTCCCGTGTTAAGTGATTTCTGTCGTAATTCGTTGTTTTTAAAAAGCACCTTTATGAAACATAGGTAATATGCCTGTAACTAATGTAAAACAGATGTGTGACCGGACCCACTTGTATTTATCTCTTCCGATAAATTATTGTACCTATTTAGACAGTTATCAAATTCATTTACTTAAGACGACTACCTAATTGATTAAACTAATAAAAAAATCACTACCTGCCCTCACCTGCAATAAGAATGACGTCCCAAACGGGGAAGTCAGGCGCACACTATTTGCTGTCGTCACCGCAGCTATCCGGCGGGGTTATCACGTATCATGCGATAGCAAAAAACGCGCAATAATTGCTCCAAAATCGCAAATTCGTATTACCTATGAGCAAAAACAAAGCTTATGTTTCATAGGTGTTTTCCAATTAGGTGGTGGTGGGACGCTCTCGCTCATCTGAAGTGCCCGTGGCGCAGTTGTGACAGTGATCGGCGACGATCGCTGTTGTAAAGCAACACACGCCGGGTCGGAAATGGGATTTGTGACCACCCCGACCGAGTTTTAGTGATGTATTTATCGGGCATCTCCGTGCTTCGGAAGGCACGTTAAGCAGTTGGTCCCGGGTGACGTCGCTAGATGTCAGTCGTTAAGCCTAGTCAGAGGCCCTAGGGCAGCTTGATATTTTTTGACAATTCGGTTGCTCACTAACCTTGAACCCCTCCAACAATCCGCTCTGAGCCCGCGTGTTAGAGTATGGCTTGTTCCACCTCATAGTTGAGGTGAGGCCTGTGCCCAGCAGTGGGACTTATATAGGCCGTTTATAGGACGCTCTCTGATGAAATCTTGTAAAAATTGTTGTTCCAGAATAACCATCCAAAGAGAACACGACCCAAGACTGCAGGGAAGTCGACACAGACGCCACCACAATGGTCTGGCGCTTACAGATCAACTCGCGTTCCGGACAACAATACAACCGTCCACCCAGACGCGAGCCCTGCCAATCCTGCGCCCGCGCCGGCGTGCTCGCGCTGTCCCGCCACTACCGCCATCTCGCGGAGAAGCTGGAAAAAATCGCTGCCACCGCCTCCCTTATTTAAAGACGTACGTTCACCATAACCCACCGCGGCTTATCGCATCCCAAAATTGTTTTGTGTTTCCACCTAGGTACAAGGTTTCTTCTTCGCCCCGATGATTGCCAGCTTTACCTGTCTGGTATGGCATGGCGTGGCGTGGCCTGGTATGGTGTGTGTGGAAGGCTCTCAACCCCTATTGTAATTCACAGCCAGTAGACAGCTGATAAGAAGCGAGCGGTGTCTGTCACCGTTATTAGACTTACGTGTTACTCTAGTAAGATTTTTGGGTGGCGTGCTCACCACGTCACGCGGCAGCATTAGCGAAGCTACCGTGTCGGCCATATGTTTGTGCAATAGCAATAGGTAATCAATATTGTAAATAACTTTCCTAAAAGCTGTAACTTCCGTCAGAAGTCAGAGCGGTACCACTGCCACTTACACAACCAAGAGGTAATAAGATGCCTAGAAGAGGTATAGACAGCCAAACTTATAAATATGTATTTATTTGTGGACAGAAGTCAAAAGTTCATCTGCGTTTAATTAAATTAAGTAATAGAGACAGGTAGCAATGTCCAGCTTTTTTAAACAAGTAGTTACACAACCATTGTTGTAATGATACTGCAACAAATAACGTAAGTAGCAATAATTACTTAATAAAGCCTTTCAAAGCTAATGCGGCTAATACTTTATTCATCAAAATCAAATGGACGTATAATAATAGCGTTCCTAAAATCGCTTCAGGAATCAGCAGGTAGGGTTTTAATTATGTTTAAGAAATAAGAAAATGTCAATACCTATTTCTATTGCTTTTGTAAATTCTTTTTTTGTGTTAAAATTCCTCGGTAGCATGATTTTCATTTCAGTTGTGGTTTACACATATTTTTATTCTATTTTGAATACTTACCTATAACTTATGTTCCCAGGACCTAATAGATATAATTGCTGAGAGGCAAGACAAGGATCTGAAGGTACTTTTCATTCGGAGTCCACCGCCCGAGGAGTCTCAGTCCACGATCAACCAGGTTCATGGCTTATTTCACCACACAGGAGCTGAGAAAAAAAGGCCTTGGAAGTGAAACTACAAAACCATGGCGGAATAAGCCAGCAGCCGGTCCGCTCATGTATGTATTTGATGCTCATATGCATAATGCAGAGTTACGAACTGTTTAGAGTGATTATTCTGAAAGTTACTTCAACTTTAAGAGCAAAAGCGTGCTTCCGATGGTGTAGTTCTATCTAAAATATTTTGTGACAAGATGTTTTATGCATAGTAACTGATTACAGTAACTATCAATGATAGGGTTTTGAATAGCTAAAAATAACTGAACTACCCTAAACGTAAAGGATTTAGAAATCCATTACCAGAAACATCTTTCTAAGGTTGCTAAGCTCGTAAGCTGGTTTCTAATGTATATGGGATCGGACCTGTACTTTCTTATTTAGTGTAACAACGCGCTCATTCTCGGTGGAAGACTCGTATTACCGACTCGGTTGACATTTTACCTAATTCATACAAAGTGGACTGGAAAATTGAGGCCGCGGTGTGGAACCTTCATTCTTTCTTTTCTAATTTATGCAGTAATGTAGGCGCTAACTCTCGAGATCTGTTATGAATTCTTATATATTTTTGTATTCTATTTTACTTATAAGTATTAGTTTATTTAGTTTCATTAATACACATAACTATATTGATTAACTTGTTTTATTCAGTGTCAGCAACAAATACACATGTTTAATTAGTGATCATTAAGTTCAAACGGCGCTTAGTCTCATGAGCCATATTTCAACTAAAACGTGGGAAAATCGCAGGTTTTCTTGTTTGTTACACATTAAGAACAATGTTTTATTTTTCTCACACTTTTGCTTAAACCATGCCTTCCCTCTGATGTTTCGCAGATCTGATTAGTCCAAGATAATTTATGTCTCATTTTGAAACAGTCGATGAAAGCAGTGATATCTTACTCCAATTCGCGTCCAGATTAGTATTGTTTAGGAAAAATAAATGACACATTACTCACGCGACACTTTTTAATTGGTATACAACTTCCTTACTTCTATTTCCTTACTTACGACTCTTTACAAAATTACAACAGACGTATCGACTAAAAGGCAGTACAGGTAGTGCTTTCCACACGAATAAAATAATTTACAAAACAACAGTCGAACATATACATCACGCTCACTACTTAGTAAATAAATAAGTCACACACGTGACCGGCTTCGATCGCGACCGCGGCAGCCGGGGCCGCCCGGCCGGGGCCGAAGCGCGCACGCTCTTTGGATCCGAGAAGAGTTTATGGAACGTCCTCGCGTCACACTCGCACCCGCACTAGTTCGTGTGCTTCACGTAGTCGGTCTCGTAGTAGGCGGCGCCGTGCGCGCCCTTGCGGTCCAGCGCGCGCACGCGCACGAACAGGAACGCGGCCACCAGCGACGCCACCACCAGCACCAGCAGCAGCATCACCAGCCCCGCCACGAACGACGGCACCGACATGCAGATCGTCTCCGGGTCCGACGCCGGCGACTGGATCACCACGGTCTCGTTGCCCGCGGCGTTGTTCAGCGCGAAGTTCACGTCGCCCGGCGCCACCACCTGGATGGTGCGACTCGTGTTCACGTCCGTCATCTCCTGCGCGTCGCGTTTGTAGATTCGCGTCGGCGTCGACGTCTCTCGCCGCCTTCTCGCTCCCACTAGTCTCTCGGGCAAGTCCTCCACTGAGCGTGGACGTCCACCTAGAGTAGCTAGATTTCCGTGAGCCTCGTCTTTCCTCTTGACGGTGTTGTACACGCCGCGACGGCCCGGAGGCGGCGGCGGCGGTAGATTGACTTCATCGTCGTCGCGGGCGGGCGCCGGGGACGACGGACTAGGAGCGTTTGGCGTTGAGGACACCTGTGCTTGAGGAGGCGGTACTGCGTCGTCTCGTTTTTCTGAGAAGGATCCTGTAGCGTCGGCTGGATGTCTCGGATCGGGGAAAGCTGGAGGAACGCCGTACTCTGAGTGAGGCGATGGTGGTGGAGGGCCGTATTCGGCGTGTGGTGAGTTAGGGACGCCGTATTCTCCTGTGCTAAGGCTGTTGCCGCCGAGGAGTGGGACACCGTAATCGGCGCCGAGGCCACCGCATTTTGGTTCAGGACAGTTATATCTGCACACCTGAATGACGCACTGGAAGTGCACATTCATCGAGTCGGGGAACTTGAAAGCTTGGAAATAAGCAAATGATACAACAGAAGCTGATGGACCGAAGTTCTTAATCTTCTGGAATTTGCTCATTATCTTAGGCCGAACGACGCATCCGTATTGGTCGACCAGTTGGATGGGAGCCCTTTTGCCGTCGTGTGCCACGCAATTTCGGACGAGCATATCGAATTTGTTCTCATCGTCTTTAATCGCAAGCACCATTGTCATCGTCTGTCCTATCTTGACAATACCTGACACCTCTGAGGCCCAGGGTCCTTTTCCGACCTGAATCTGCATCCAGCACTGCAAGTTGTCGCCGAGAAAGTTCGCCGTGACGGCGTGCAGCATATCCACTTGGAATGGTCTAAACGTGACTGCCTTTTCGTAGAAGTCGTACCACGTGCATCGCAGTTTTCGAGCCTGATCCCATACTTCTTGAACGTAAGGGTCGTATTGTACAATAATCGTGTTTTCGACGTAGGAGCCACTAGGTGTTGGGCTTCCGTAAGTGGCTACATTGTGGTTTGCGGAGCTTGACATACCGCAGCTGTTAAGGAAGATTTCAAATGTCGCGCTCAGATGTCCCGTGCCCGGTTTAAGATGCATGCAATGGGGATCGCTGTAGAATCCTTTCGAAAATATCATGCCGTAGAAAGGCCTGTCAAACTCAATATTCACTCGCATGTGGGTCTTCTCGCACTGAACTTGGAGATGCTTTATCTTGGGACTGTCAGGCGTGGCGAGGGGCCAGGGGTCATCTGTGTGGGATTGTGGTAGCGGGGGGCCGTAGCCGCCTCCCGCGCGGTGTTCTAGGGGTAACGAAGCCGAGTCTACTGGTGGCTCGCATGTTGCTTCCTGTAAGTAAAGAAAATAAAGTGTTATAAATAAAAGCAGAGTAGATTTACTATAACAGTGCGGTGACTAGCATAAATAAAACGTAAGCTCTGGAAAATTGCTTTCCGTTAAAGTGATGATTCCGTCGCTGGTAAATAAGTAGCGGTATGGACACGTTTTGCTTTAATGATGACTTATGTATCCGTTTAGTGGTGTTGGGTGCTGGCGCATTCCTCGCGCGTCGCACTCCAGTTCGCGCTCGCTGCGCGTGCGCGGCCCTCTCCGCGACGCGAGCCGATCTCGGCGCGGGAGCGTTCTTTCCGACTTTCTACACTGATGGATAGCTCGCGCAAGCAATTATAATATTAATCAGCGCAATCATACTGCCTAGATGAGTTCCGCGACTGCTTTCACGATACTCTGTAACATACTTGTGTTGGTTAGCAGGCCGATTTAACAATGAAAATATGACGTTGATAACTTTATAACAGTGGATTAAAATAAGTTAGTGCCGTTACGTGTATCTTGTTAGATTTATTCTTACCTCTAATTGAAGTTTTCAAAATCAGTATCTTATGACTTGTTTGCGGATTTAGATAAGAGAACCATAATTTTGATGATTCTTAGCAGTAAGGTAATTTATACCTAAGCAAAAAACTTGTGATCTTTTGGGCCTAAGAAAGTTGTTCGCAGTTATCTACTTACTTCTAATTTACTATCAACGAAGTTCGAGTATGCTTTTTGTAAAACTTATCTGCTTGGTAAATGGTGCACTCACTTTGTGCTAATGAGAATTTAAGTTTTCTAGTAGAAACGTGCCTAATCTCGATCCCAGCTATATCCGGACTAATTTAATCAGTTTTTCAAGACTACATCTCACCGGGATTGTGGTTATAAGTGGCTTCAGAACTGGATAAGTCCATATTTGGTCCGCTAACCGGAGACATATGGGGTGAGAGCGGCGGCAGGTGGCACATACGGCCGAGGTGCAAGTGGTGGACTCTGTACAATACTCGCACTGCAACAACTATCTAAACATGGCTACAGCTCCTATCCCCAGCACTTACGGCCTAAATTGTTGCAGCGAAGCAAACAGCTATTTTCTAAACCGGTTAGAAATTACCCACTGATCGAGATTGTCACTTGCGGAAGAAAACACTGGACCTATAAACACGCGCGCCTATGACAAATAGAGCTTTCTTTGACGACTCTCGCGAAGGTCGTATTGCCAGATTAGCTGTATCCAACCGGTGATGGAATGAATGATATACTGGTGGTATTTTTAGAAAAAGAAATGCTTTCTATTTAATTATCTTTAGCAACAGTCAGTCAGTAGTACCTTGCTTTGCATTACAAATTTGCAGCCAGAGATGAGTCCGCCCGTTTTTTAACACCAAATATTTTTATATTTTCAATTAAAAAGGGTTTCATTTGAAAGTTGTACCCAAATTATTTCCATGCGGAATATAATTAATTGTTATACATTTATTATATCAATAAATAATACACACCTACTAATGACAAACAACAGTAGTTGCTCGGAAACAAAACATTGATGAACAATATGTATCATCCATCAAAATGTATCTTAAAATTTGTAACTAGGTGGCTGATTTAATTACGTACGAATGTCGCAACTGTCCCATAACCCTTAAATGGACGATTTTTTTTTACGTTTTAAAAAAAAATATTTGTATAATAGACATGTATTACTGTCTAGGAAAAATGAGTAAAAAAATCTAGACATGAATTTACTATTTTTTTTTTGCAATAATGTGAGTGTTGTTTATAAACTACATTGCGCATTCAATGACATTTTGCAAGTATGGGTAAAATAAGAGTGGATATTGTTTTTGAAATGTGTTTATTTATTCTAAATTATGATATTTATAAAAACAATTGCTTTTTTTCGTATCACATAAAGATACACGACATTTTTGGCACATTTTGAACGTAAATCCTGAACATTTCGGGAATTTGCACCTCTGCTGCTTATCCAGCCAAACTGCCCAATGACATGTCTGATCCAATCTGACGTCTTTCAAAGGAATTGCTTGAGCTGGTCCTCGGAACTTCTTCATTACAAGTTCTCTTTGTATTGTGCTCCCACTAGGTCGACCACGTTTAGCGCCATTTGCAGGTAGACCCAATTTGCAGAGGGTTTCGGCAAGTTCTAGTCTAAATGTACCCAAATTGAGAAGTTGATCATTTCCTTTTATATTATTTACCTTCTTGAACATAACCCATGAATTTATAACTGCGAGGTCCAGGAAATGATAAAATAAGCGCATGGTCCACTTGCGGCTCTTCATTGTGATGTGATAACGACCTATAAATGAATCTAATAAGTCCACGCCCCCCATGTGAGCATTGTACTCCTTGATGACTTTGGGGCATGGAATAGCAACTCTCTCTTTCTTCGATTTATCAAAGCGCGTGACTGTGGTTGCTGGTTCTGCTCCTACGTAAGTGGAAAGAAGGTTAACGGGCTTGTTATCTTTCCACACAACAGCACTTACGTCAATATCATCCACAGTCGCCACGTTTTCCTCATAGAATCCTCTGGGTACGTTCTTTTTCATTATAGTGTTTTTGTCAGGCAATTTGCAGTTTCTCAATCGGTTTACTCTTACTGTTCCCAGTGAGAAAATTCCTTCCTTAGCTAAATAGGTGACGAGAGGCACAGAAGTATAGAAGTTGTCGAAGTATATAATGTGATTCACATTGCGTGGTACCATTCTAGCTAACCTGACGACTGTATTTCCAGACTCTCCCAAATCTGGCTCACCAGGTAAGATGTTATTTTTGGAGCCCCCTCCACTGTAAACCTCAAATCTATGAGCATATCCTTGTAGACTGCAGATGAGATATAATTTGAACCCCCACTTGTGGGGTTTATTGGGCATGTATTGTTTTATGTAATGGCTCATTTTGGTTGCACACATCTGCTCGTCTATGGAAAGCCTTTGGTCTAAGGGAACCTTTCCAAACTGGCAGTTGAGCATTTCCTCAAGAGGTCTTATTTTGAATAGCCTGTCATAGTCTGGATGATCTTTGGGTAAGCATAGCGTATTGTCGGCAAAATGGAGAGTGGATCTTATTTTTTCAAATTTTTTTAACGGCATCGTATTTTTTATGTGATCATAACCAAATTTATCACTCCAGTAAGCCCTGGTGTTTGGAAATTTTATGACTGAGGTGTAAATAAGAATGCCTAGGAATTTATTTAGGATATTTTCATTTATAATTTCAGGATTGGATATTTGTTTCTGGGCCGCGTATAAGTTACTTTGTTCTACAATTTGCTTTTTTAGATCTGATGTAAAATAAAATGAAAAAAAATCATACGGCGTGTTACAAGACATCAATGCTTCCGTTATCTGAGTTTCTCCCCTAAAAATAAGGCTGTCTTCAGCAGTAACAAGATTCCGTTTTCGCCAAACCAGAGGTCGCTTAGAAATCCCTTGTGATCTACTCTGGGGTACTGCTTCTCCGGCTTCCAAAATAGGAGGGTCTGGCATATTTTGATCGTTGTCAATTACGAGAGGAGGATCAGCATCCACTTCATCAGACTGGGCATTCTCACCTTCATCACTATTTTCAAGGTCCCGAAGAACATCTCGAGCTGTTTGATAATAGTGACCTTCATCCTCTACTTCGGAGTCCGAGCCGTCTAAGCCATCTTCTGAATCTTCAAGAGTTTCTAAATACTTTGTAATTTCGCTTTCTAGTAATCGCGGCATGCTGAAAAGCAAAATAAAAACCCTTCACCAAACATGCATTTATTTAGCAGGCAATGCGCATTGTAGTTTTCCTACAACATACCAGATTTCGCGTAATTCGACAGTAGCATCAAGTAATTTTCAATGTTTTACAACATGAACATGTAATTGAAGATATAATCAAGCAAATAAAAATATGTTATATACTTACATTATATTTTATCAAAGTCCGAACACAGCTTCAAAACTTAGTTTCGCGCCACTAGAAAAGTTTTCTTCAAAGTGACATTTGACATTCATTTATTTTTAATGCATAAAAATATTGGATAGTGCCAACATTAAAAAAAAGTACAAAATTCGTTCAGAAATAAGAACTAGTTGTCAAAATTAACAAAAAAATAAAATAAAGATAATTTTATCTGTGATGTTTAGTTTGTTGTTTAAATACAACATTGTCCATTTAAGGGCTCTGAAGAGGGGTCTCAAGAAATTCTAGCTTATCAAGGTTAACCGCGCTATAAGCGAATCTTTATGCAACAACCTATAATAATTAAAGTCCGATCAAAGTCAAAATAAACGCTTAGACGAATTACATAGGTATTGTAACAGGAAACTAGCATTTATGTTTGAGATTACATAGAACGATTACAGTAATTGATAATATCTAGAGATGCGCGAGCGTGCGTCAGCGTGACAGGTGCGCCCGCGCCGGTGAAAGTGCCCGCCGCATCCGTTTCCCCGCGAGGGCCGCAACGACCGCAACGGATACTTGAAACCCCCAAAATTCGTTACTTTTTGTTATTACACAGGTGGTTGGTAATGCTAAACATCTGTTCCTTTGGCATACAATTTTAGCCTAACGTTTGCACATGGATTACAAAAACGTAATGCAATATACATATAGGTAGCATAGGCTTATTCGGAGCCTACAAAATACCAAACAGTTATTCTGGTGACATTATCAAATCAGAAAATTAACGCTATGAAAATTAAGACCATCTTAAAGTTCTTGTGCAGTAGTTAATTAAGCATCGACCACCATTTAATCTTAAGACAGTTGCTAGACCAAATATTAAACATTCTGAATTTTAATGTTGTCATTTGTATTTGGCTCATTTTGTTAATTTATCTGTCTGAAAAGAGTTATGAGAGGAAAATCCGAACTTGTTTTACTTAACACAAGCTCAAAGCCAATATCTCACGTTCTAAAAACCCATAAAAGTTTGTATCGCAGACGCAGTTTTATATTAGTCTTAGTAGTCTAGATATTATGCAGTTTTAAAACATAATCGTTCACCATTCTAATTAAGTATTCAAACCAATCAAATAAAATGGATCTAGATAACTATAAAGCGGTACAATATTCCACTCAGCTTTAATAAAATCGACACGATTCCATTGAGTTTCTTCGAACTAATTGAATGCGAATTAAAAATTGCTCTGAATATTTTTTTGTCAAAATGATATTGATGAAACATCAGCATGGTCGTTTTATTCAAGAAAATCATGCAGTAAATAATAAAGTCAAGCTAGTTTAGATAATAGTAGTCTAAACAAAAAATACAAGGAATTCTCTAAAATATCTTTGTTCCTTTTATAAGAAGCCAAGACTGTATGTTTCAAAAGTATGTTACAATAGCGATTATTTTCTTCGACCTTAGTCAGCAAATCTAAATTATCTTACATAAGCCACCGAAATGAATGGAACCTGTAAAGGAAACCTGCCCACTTGCCGTCTTACAAAAATTGGTACGCCGTAGATGAAACGAAAGTTGTTTAAATGAACGTGAAATGAGTAGAACCGGATTTTTGTTTGCGTTCCACGCATTTGCGAATCCGAACAAGGTCGAGGTTATTTATGTTTTCGACATTCTTATTATCTAAGGTCCACTTGCACCAGCCCGTTTTAACAAAGTACGTCAGTTGACACTTCTGCACACGTGTTTGACGCTAGCGTCAGCAAGAAATCTCTTTTTGCCTAATATTCTTAAATTTCTTTTCGTAATTAAACGAAGAAAGTTACATGTTCTCTGGACAGAATATTAAGTTAACCCTTCACTAGTCTCAAGACTATAATACGATTGATATAGTGGACTTCGATCCCTTAACGCATGATAGCGTTTTAGTAACAAAACTAAAGCCCGCTCACAGACTGATTTCATCTCAGGAATTAATTTTGTCTTGACATCATAATCATTGACAGCCGCAAGAAGTCCACTGTACACTGCCTTGTCACCTATCACTTAAAAAAGTTAATCGATGGGCTAAAGAAATTATGCAGTGCGTGTGGGTTAGATCTGAGCGAAGTGTGCAAACGTACTCAAGAAACTCGAAGAGTTAAATGTCATGCACTGCACAGCAACGTAACAAAAACTTCCGGGACGTGTGGAAGGCATTTATGTCGTTACAAGCGTGTCTCACAGGTGCACCCGTGACCGCGACATTGTCTCGGGACGTGGGAAGTGTGTCTGGGTGCGTGCTGTATCGCGCACCTGATCATACGACCTGCATGCTTCATGGGATGCGAGCTGCTCTTAATTGTCCCCAGTTGCCTACGCGCACGGCACACATGCACTAATGAGTTATGTGAAACGTGATGACTCGAGGACTGCTCGCACGTTCAGATTTGCCATTTTGAACGTTAATTTGGTGATTATGTCTGTAGGTGGGGTCATGCAGGCATGCGTGACGGGAACATGTATTCAAATTGAGGCATTTTGACAATGGTTGGTGGTGAAGTTCGCCCATCACGCAGCTGATGAAGCGAATCTTTGTAGACATTTAGTTTATTGGGTTTCGGCAAACGGAAATTGCATTAAGGATTTTAATAGAACGGTCAACTGCATGACAGGCTACCCATTTTTCGGCCAGTACTCCTTGCAAGGAAATGTCATTTGGCAAGAGTAAGATACAAATGGAAATGGGTAGCCAGATGTGCCGTTGACTGCAGGACTTCGTACAGTCAAAGGCACGTCAACATTTTATAATTCATAGGTATACATGTAAGGATGCCTTTATACCAAATGTAAATGTTTCCCTTTATGCCAAATATGAATGTTGCCCATTGTTACGGTTACCTATCATAAGACCGAATTTTCGTTTCCCGAATTTCATTTTCCCGAAAACGTTTGGTTTTTTTTCGCTCGGCAATTTTTCATTTTCCCGAAATGACGTTTGCCACTGTATCAGTTTACCAATTCTCAACTGGATTTTTTTCGTTTGCCAGACATTTCATTAGGCCACAAAACGTTTTACCGAAGTAATGATTAGCCGGAATGACACTTGGTCGAAGTATTGTTTTCCAGAACAATCATTAGACCACTGTTTTGATTGCCATATTTTTAGTTTACCAAACGATCATAAAAAAGTTACTGGTTTAATGCAAGCAGCATGAAAGCAGACAACGCATTTTTGGATTTAAAATAAAATAGGAAATTTTATTGAGCATGTAAGTACGCAGGCAAACAGCATGCAAGTATTTAACATGCAAGTTGAAGTAAAACACAAGAATTCTGTCACGGCTTCGGCATTACGGGGCTCCGGCGGTTCCTCGCGTGCTAATCGTCGCAGATGGCTTTCGCTCAACACCGCAGCTTCGGCTTGTTGGCCGGCTTCGCCGGCCAGCCTCAGCCGCGGCGCCTCGCTCATAGCCACCTGCTCCTCAGCCCGCGGGCCGCCTCGCCCCGCCATGCCTACGCGCTTTTAAATAACACTCTTGGGGTAGGGCAAAACAAGTACCACGTGGTGTCGGGGTTGACTGAGTCGGATTCGCCCTGAAGTTGAAATTACTGAAAATCGACGTTAACGAGTGTTGAACGTTATCATACAGTAGTTGTGGCCTAGTAATATTCGGTAAAATGTAGTTTAGGTAAAGTGATCATATGCCAAATAAGTCATCTGGTAAATGAAAAAAGTTGAAAAAAGATTTCGGGCAATAGTAAAAAGTTTATTCTGAAATTCGGTTAATCGTAGTTCGGGAAAACGACACTTCTGTCAAAAGATACTTCGATGGGGTAAAAATATATCAAACAATACATCTGGCAAATGAAATGTTGGCCAACAGTTTTCAGTCAAATGAAATTCGGACTAGTGAATTTCGGACAAGTGACGGGTTCCCCATTGTTACTTATGCTATTTTTAATGAAGATAGCTATGTATTTTTGCTTTCAATTATCATTTACAGAAAATACTTGCACCATAATGATACTAACACATTTAGAATTCCAAGTCTAATAATAGCGTTACTATTTATAAAATAAATCGTCTTAATGACTTACATACTTGAGTTTATTCCGATGGGCTGTGCTCATGAACAAAATTCCTTTTAACTATTTCAAGTGTATGTGCCCAACTTTCTCCAATATTTAATCGTCCATCAACAAGCTGTGCTGATATATGACAATGTATAAGTTATTTTCACTTGCTCAACAGTATGTACCTTCTAATGTTTTCGACAAGTGAAAATCTATCTCAAAATAATTACATGCGTAGACGGTGTTTACGGCTATCCGTCAATGATTAATACGGCTCGGTGCGCGTTTATCTGTCGATCGGCTGCGCAAGCGCATAAATCACCGTGAACTTGAACCGCGCGCTAAGGGCAAGCCCGCGCGTGAGCACTTTCCCTTAGCACGGGAAAGAATTCCAAACATCATATCGGGAATTGTTATGGCTCATGATTATACATCTACACATAGATGGACCGACATTATGTTAATAGTGCGTTAATCGATCGGGCGATATTGTTCCGTGGGAGAACACGACTCGACACCCTTTTACGGAAAACAAATCGATGAAGAAGATTATTAGTTGCGCCGGAGCCATTTGTGGCGTGCATGAAGTTTCGAATTGTCATTC
Organism: Udea ferrugalis; assembly: GCA_950022985.1. NCBI lineage: Eukaryota > Metazoa > Arthropoda > Insecta > Lepidoptera > Crambidae > Udea > Udea ferrugalis. The sequence goes on from OX465516.1 coordinate 8,034,596, forward strand.
ATCTAAATCTGTACATCTACTCAATCTGAACAAACTAGGTTCTTGATGAATGATGTTATGAATATTTTTATTTTATTTGAAATCGCGGTTTGAATATGTTTCATTCTATTGTAAAACAAAGTCTTAGCACCCACAATCGGCAGAACTGATTGATTCATTTAACTATCCGGCTAACAGAATGCAATGCGACGGCCTTTACCGGTCCCAACGAAAGTGTCGGTTTACACTTTCTTTGTCAAATTACTTTCTAACACGAATTAGCGAGATTATCTCCTACGATTTCAGTGAAAATAAAGCAAGTCAAAAGAAGCTACTATTCCATTAAACATTTATAATTACAATAGTTAGTAGGTGCTGGTGCCTGGTACAATAACTAATCACTTTTGTGCCATGCCACGTCACATTAACGTTGTTGAAGTGGTCAGAAAAGAAACTAAATAAATTAAAAATAAAATATGCGTAAGAAAAAAATATGGGATAAGCTCAATAACATCAGCAGGAACAACTGAAAACATTATCGCTATAAGCATTGATTTGGTTTACTATCACTGTGTTTACCCTTGAAATATACCTACTTAACAACTTCATTTTTGCCTGGTGAACGGTCATGAAAACAGCACGATCAGATTATTTATAATCTGTCTATTTCCTAGCTAGTGTATATTTCATGTAAATTGATGAATAATTAAGTCAGTGTGCTATTAGGTTATAATTTACAAGTTCTAAAAATAGCTTCGCTGTTAGTTATTCTCACTGTTAGTGAGAATAATTTATTCTCATCAATAACGAGTGTAAGAGAGCCGCTGACACTGATCGATTGAATTAGCCGCCGGTGATCTAATCGCGATGAGCTTTGGACGGCACGATTCATAATGTAACAGTGGTAAGATCTAAGCTTTGTAAGCTGTACAATGGCATTATTTGATGGTAATACTTTGAAATATCTGTTACGTAAATTACGCTTACAGAAGCTTATCTACGTTGAAATTGTTGAAACCGTCTAAAGGCTTTATCAATCCGTATAACACCATTGTTATCGACATAAATGCAGCTAAATATAATAATGTCTGCTTAGTGATAGTGTTGGTATGTGTGTAAAATGTGATTATTATTGTTATTTATATAAATCCATATGGAGACACCATACACAAATACACAATACACCATAACTACGACCAGGTGATATTGTGGTCAAATGTCCGCTGAGACAAAAAATATAACACGCACGAATTCCTTATGTAAAAATAATACTTCTGTTATCTTACAAATTGAGGAAAACGAAATTGGTCGCATTGTAAATTACGTCAGCGACGCTTAGAGGCGAAACAGTTTCCAGTGAAAGTGTTGTAGGGTATTTTGACGGTCGGTCGTCGACGCCGCGCCCGCGCCATTGCACGCTCTTATGCAAATTATCGCGTTTCTACTTTTTGCTTCTAGCGCGAGATCATAGCTAAAGTTTGTTAGGATTTTCTTGCGTGAAGTAAAAGTTAGGTGAATCCACACAGTTTCTGCGTAGGCTAAATTATTGATCGTATTTTCCTCTTGTGCCTCGATAAAGCCTTCTTACCATTTTAAATACTTCCGAAAAGATTTTACCCATATCTTCACTAGCCTCGGTCTACCCGGGAATCTTTGCATCTGTTTTGCACTGGAGGCTATCGAAATTACTTCTACATGTGTAGTGGGGTATAATTGTTTAATTAAAAAAAATGACACGGAATGGAGCTCGCTTCTGTATTTAAATGTTCTTCTAGAAGTTATCACGTTTTGAGCGTAATTTCTTGGTTTTAGCTTTGGCATTTTTTCCTGAATTTGTGAATTAAAACATTTATGCTTCTTAGAGGTTTTCCTACGTGCTGCACCAGGATTTCGTACTTGTGTTTCAAGAATAGCTTTATCTAGAAATTGGATGGGAGATAAGCATACGCAGTTAGCTGCCAATAGTGGTGTTTTGTGGATGTGCTACTGCTAACGGAATCATTAGCCTAGTTGCCGCGGACACGAGCGGAAAAAGCTGAATTATTCACGAGCGAGCCACTCTGCGGACTGCAACGCACGCCACACTGCACCTCGCACATCTCAAAATAATCTCTATTGCAACGCATTTGAGCACTTATTTGTATAAATTAACGAGTGTGCTCGCCCGTACAAATTACTCTCTGCATCATAAAACATCACTTATTTTCTGGTAGAAACAAACGGATCAGCCTGGTTCGGAAAGCTCTGTTTTCCAAATCAACATTGACGGCTGAATCTCTAAATGATTCTACTCCTAATTTTTATGTATTTTTACCATTCCGTTCTAAAATATTAGGTAATAATTACTAATTTCTTCACGAACTAATCGCCACTGGTGCTAAACTTGATTACTAAGTTGTTGTAAAAATATTTGATTATTTAAAAAATATTTAAATCTTTTTAATTTATAAAATATTTTGTAAAAATATTTAGTGATGCCGGATCAAGTTAGATTTCCATTTATATTACTAACTTTTGCGACAAAAAATTACCGTAAGTTGAACAAATGTGTGGTCAGTGTCACTGCGTGCGGGGCGGACTGTTAGGGGCGCTGTTATCCGCCGGACCGAACGGGACCCGCGCCTGCGCAGCCACGAGCCCCACAAACCGCGCGTTATTATCGTTATTATTACGATTCAATACGGAATACTGTTAGTTATCATTTGTAATCTAGAATAAAATAACTCGAGCACTGTCAGCACTAATCTAGCCAGGGTTATTAGCCATGACTTACAACTTTTATAACTTCTGGGATTTAAATGGCTTTACTTATTTTAATAATTAGTGTTATGACACAATTTTCTATTGCATTTATATACTGCTTTTTAAAAAATTTACAAATAACTGTCAAGAGGTATTATACATACAGACAGCAACACTGTCAGATATACCATAATCTAGACCATTAATGTAATGTATAATATTATTTTAATTTTGAGTAATAAATGAATCTAATCTAGAGGTCTAAATTGTCTTTCCAGATTTTTGTAAAATTTAAAATTAAGTATTATTTAATAGAGTCTAGATTCTCTAACACCCAAGTAAAAACAGATGTACAGACCTGTAGCAGGAGCGTCGCGATCGCGAGCAGCAATCTGGTCCTCTTCATAGTCACAGTCCAGTCGTTCGGCGGCCTGCAACCAAAACACGTACGTGAGCACTAGCACTAGCCTAAGGCCCGGCGGCGGGCGGAGCTGGCATGGGCGCTAGTGGCGCGGCGCGTGCGCACACCCGACCATCTCGACGACACACTCACTTGGGCACTGGGGGCCCGCGCACCCAGCGCCCCCCGGCCCCCACGCCCCCAGCCCCCACCTGCGCGGTGACCCACTGACCGAGTGCAGCGCCGCCGGAACTGCAGCCGCATCTTTCACTGCATGCGCGCGCGCCGCTCCCGTTGCGTCGAGAGGAAACCGCGCGCGGCCTTCACCTTATTATGGCAAGGTCGCCTTTATAAGTGCAGTAAATGGAAATAAATTGTCGATTAAGTTTACGGCTACGACTATTTTTATTGAGCAGATTATACCATGTAATTTTAAGTTTTAGGAATTTTCAGTATTTCAAACAACTATTCTTTAAACACTTTTTTTAAGTTATAAAAAAAGTTTCCGAAGACTTACGTTAAAAATAAAAACGTTCCTTTTATCAATTTCTTACATTGAACATTTTAACTTTCATAAAAATTACGTAACGGGCGTCACGGATAACGCTCCGATACTGCTTACAATTTCCGAATAAGTTTTGACAGTAGATGGCTGATCAAGTTTATTTTTTTACTTTCTTTACACAGAAAAGTATTCGATTGATAATATGCTTAGGCTGCACACGCTATGCGCGGCGCGGCACGCAGGGTGCGCGGGCGCTGATTTCACTCCAGACACTCGATCGCTAGTTAGAAAGCACACTCGTCTATCGATGCAAGAACATACTCGACGTCTGAGCGCCGTTATACTCGTACATAAATTCCGCAACAAAAATAATCGCTTGCGTGAAGCAAACTCACCGTATTGAATCGATGTTCTAGAAGAAGAACAATGTAATGTAAATTTTAGAATCTATTAAAAATGCCATAAAGCTCATGATGATACGTCAACATTTTATAATTACGTTGAAGTTTTTGAGAATTTTGAGTGTGGTAATTTTGAGATGGACAAAAATATCATCTCCAGTTTAATCAACTATGTCTGTAGTTTGTATTTTGGTTTTATTATCTTTGCATAGATGGAGTCCTAGGCTACCGTGAATTATTTCATTGCAATTTTTTTAGACATTATATTTTTAACTTCAACATTAATACAAATAGCTTAATCTTATGAATCTAACAAAGTAGACTAGTTCTCTTTGGAGTGCAATAATAAAAATCCGAGAAATTTAGAGTTGCCAACCAGTTTTTGTGTTTTCAGGCGGTTACGCCCTCCTTCAACTAGGCTGGTGAACTGCAAGAAAGTGGCCCTCGCCCATTTTCTGTTTTCTGTAATCTGCGGTGATATTGTAATAATATACTGTAGTAGGTGCCGGCCGCGTTCAATTAAGCACTCGACAAGAACGAGACTAGGGCTGATCAAACTGAGGAAATAATTAGTGGGTAGATTTGTGGCTTGATAATACAGTCAAGCCTATGTTTTTCTGACTTGCTATCTTTGATCTTGCTAGGATGTTATTATTATATCCAAATCACTAAGGTATCGCTTAGGAAGTCTGTCGATACTAGGAAGTCTGTCGATACTAGCATGTCATCGGCGGTATGTAGGACCCAACGAATAATTAAGCCACGTGGGCCGGGCATGAAGCTTGAAGAACTGATGAAATTATTGGAGAAAAACTCAAAATCGGCAACCACCAAGCGTATGATCAGTGGTGGACTGTTATAAAACTTTATTGTTTTCGAATGCAAGATTTTGACCCCTAATATGATAGGTAATCTGAAGTAGGATCGAATGTCTAATGTTTTCTGACTGACAGCCCTAGCCTAATGTAGGGCATCTCTGGTCTATCAAACGCATAAGCGTAAGCACTGATCGGTCTGTCCGGCCCTTGCGCGTGCGGTCCCAAGCCGCACCCGGAACACTTTCCTTCCCCCGCCTCCTGCGCACATTCACAACTGTAATGCTAATGTTCTTATGTTTATTTAGACGATTGTACAGTTCGTTCGGATGATTGAAGAATACATAATTATCAGGGAATAACTGTTCAAATTCATACGAAGAGGATACTGATGCTTGAAATCTTAATTTATGCATAAGTATTGCTGCAAAGTAGAGCTTAACTGACTCGCATAATAGCGAACTAATATCGAAATCTTAACCATATTTTCTAACTTAATTACCCGCTGTTACTTAACTTCAACTATATTTGAATAAATTAATTTAAGTTATTTTATTAGGTAAATTGACTGGCCCATATATTAAAATATTTTCAATAGTAATGAACAGTACTAATGACTAAATTATTATATTGTAAACTTAATAGCACCTATACAGCATTCAGCCCAATTCAGTCCAGCCTACACAACACCCGAGGCTAACTGACTCTTATTATCATGCGCGAGTATTTATACTTCCTTAATTGCTCTGTCAAAATGCTCATCATTCGCTGCCGAAGAATGGACGACATTATCCAATTAAGAGCTCGTTGATCAACGTCCACTCCAGTGAAAGCCGCTCCAATTCTGACAGTTGTATTCAGCTTCAGGTGTTTATCTTAATCTCTTGCTTAAACAAGACGAACGGATTTGTTGTGCCTAACTAGAAACAAATTATTCGCTAGATAGATTTTTAAGAGCTTTCACTCTCACTGAATCATTTTTGATTTCGTTTTTAATAAAAGTTTAGCATCATCCGATCATCAACATTGTTCTTGTGAACTGTTTTATGGAATGAGCCCACGCTACGAAAAATATGACTGACAATGAACGAGAAAACTCTAATTAATCGATGAGATCTGCCATTATCATTAGTACGGAGCATTTACACCTAACGAGAATCCAATGTACTGATCGTGGGATTGCCTTTTAAGTCCCTCGCAAAAATTCATAAAAAAGCCATGCTCAGATTTCACACGAGATGATCAACAAAAACTAACGTGAGTTGTAACTTTATTCAGAACTTTCGTTTTCTGTCTATCGCTAAACTACAATTTGCAAGTCAATGCGATCAATATTAAGCGACCGCTAGTTTTTTTTAAATGATTGTCTTTTTTGCAATTATCTGAGCCGAGCATAGAATTTAGATCAAGTGCTTAATGGCATCTACTTAACTATTACTGACGTGAGTGGTAGTTATACGTAATTGAGTTAAGAAAATGTTCTGAGCAAAAAATGAGCAAATTAAAAATAGAGAAACAATTTAACAGGGTGAAATGGACAGCAAATAAATACTTAGTGGAAGTTATTTATGAGTTATGTGCTCAAACCATGTTCGTTAGTACTACGTAAATCCTAAGTACTTATATTAAATATTTTCAGTCTTACTCTGAAGAGGTAAAATACAGACAGTGAAGTTAGTATTATTGTTTTGTTAGTCTTATTGGCTTTATCAGTCTATAACTTCAAATAAGGTAATTTTATCTATTCCTCGTTCAGACCCATGGAAGTGATTACAAATAATAGTTTTGCTCTTTGCTTGCTATTCGTTTAATTAAGGAAAGGAAAGTTTGGTAACTGCTGATGTGATTCGATGTCGGTTGTTTCTATGCACCGAAACAGAAAACATAAGACGCGCGATGCGATGGATCGTTAAGGCGTGATATGTAACAGTATGTAAGTGTGCGTAATTTGGATGTGGAGATTCTCTAGTGCTATTCGCAGCGCAAGACCAGCAGAATGGCTACAAAGAGGCTTGTGCCGAGAAAGCCGCCGAGTCACGTAAGCAATTACAGCGAGGCGACGGCGTGCTCGCGTTATCTCTCGCGGATCGCAGCCTCTGCACCGCACTCATCGCTCTATTGTCTGCAGTCTGTACATTTTAAACAGGTCTCTGCTTTTGTTTAGTTCTATAGTTTCTTGGGTCAGATGAGCACTTCATAAGATGATAAAGCACATATTCAAAAAAGGTACTGTTCAATTTGATGTAGGCCGTCTTAATCCGTCTATTTCACTACAAATTAATGCCAGAACTAAATGCAAGAGCTGAAGCTATACATTTTCTGAAACGTTGATTTTCAACGATTTTTTTAATATGACGTATTCAAATTCATGTGGTAACAAATTATTCTCAACACATTGTCTATTTATGGGCTAGTTATCAATAAGAACTCACTCGTCTTGAAATTCCGGTGTCCCGGGTTAAATTTTCGATTCGGGTAAAACGTGTTCCTCATTTTTCAAAATAGGCAAAGTTTGTGTTTACTATACTCGTAAATATGTAGCGGCGACTTGATTTCAGTGCTGTACGTTTGTCCACCTGTCAAACAGAATTTAAGCTGTGCCTGTTGTATATGTCTTTGTCGAATTTAAATATGCACTACAATCGAAACTATCTTGTCTTACATATTGAAGACAAATTTATACGCCATTTATAGGTTGGCAGTGGAACAGATGTCAAATAAGTATTCTAGTTGATAATGGTTGTTGAATTTGCATATTCTCTTAGAGAACTTGTTTAAATAATGGACCAAGTAGTAAATCCAGTCTTTTCTACAACATTATTAGCGCTAAATTGCCTCCTGTAATATGTCTGAAACAAGTTTGTGTAGGGGAAGTAAATTATTGCGTTATTAATCTACGCAATTGAGTCATTCTGATTTCCTTTTAAAACAGGATTTAATAAAGTATTTTCTAATAGATACAAGATACGCTTTTATGGTGGTCGAAAGTGCAAGTATAGTAACGTAATGTTCTGGTTTAGCTAACTTTGTCGCAAAGTGTCAAAATTTTTTTTTTTTGCAAATCTATCAAATATTATAGATTAATTAGATTGAAGTAGTCCAATAAGACTACTTTTGCCGATGTATAGAAGGTGAACATAAATAGACTGAAAGAAAAATAAAAAAAAAACTACATGTATCAAGCACATACAAACATGTTTACATGCAAAAATCAGGATCTAGACTAAGACTATCCTTTTGACTTCGTGTTAAAGCAAATTAGGATAAATAAAGTCAACATCTGGAGTGGAACGAGTAAAAGACACTTGTATGAAAATTAGATAGTATCAACAATAGTAGATAGTAACCCGGTTGTGCTTTAATCAAGCTCGCCGCAAATGGCATTCCTCTCTGCTTACAATAAAACAAACAAGTAGTGCAACTACCACACAAATAATGTAATCCGGGAACCACAAGAGGGGAAACAATGTGCTTATTTTTAAATTTAAAGTCAGTTAAAATATTAATAGTTTATTAATAAAGTAAGTATTGTTTGCGTAAACATAAAATGCGTTGACTTTTTGTAAACATTGGTCCTTCTATAATCATCAATTAAATAAATATCACCTGTCATTTTATTTCACACAGGATCGTCTAGCCCCAAACCAAACTAAGTAAATAACGTATAATGGGATACTAATTTACGGATAAGAACCTTATACATTTTAACAACTTTTTTTTGGAAATACACAATATACATAGGCAACACCCAGACCAATACAAACAGTCATTTTCAAGCACATGAAAGTTTGTACAATGCGGGCATCTAACCCGCTAATGACTAAGAAGCTCGTCAAAGAGTAATAAAACTACCACAAAAGACCCGTTAAATGCCCTCATCGATCATTTGGTACGCATTGATGAGTCTCAACGCTTGCCTTCTACAATCATTCACGAAAACCATCAAAAGCGATGGTGACGACATGTCGCCTTTAGACTTAAAGCTTGCAAATCAGACTAATGAGCGCAAGAGTAGCGAATTTTAATTAGCACTAAAGAGTTGAAAGCTAAATCTATATAAATAATACAGGATTGCTATTCGTTAGTCTTGCTAAAACTCAGGAACGGCTAAACCGATTTGGATGAATTGAGTTTTGAGATGTTTGTGAACGTCCAGGGAAGGTGCAAAAGCTTAATAATATTTGACAGAACGACGTCTGCCGGGACAGCTATATGAATAAAAATGCCCACGAACATCAAGCCACTATCCAAAGCGAGAACTTTAGAAAGCAAGCGTGACTGCTTATACACGTTTGCTCATTACTCGTAAACGCTAATTTTTGGAAACGCCCTTGTGTTATCTCTTACGTTTTGATCAGAGATTAGCTGCTCCTGCAATATATAATCTCACATAATTTAAAACTTCTATGGGCATCGCAATAAATGTGTTTTAGTAATTTTGTTTTTTCCTATATAAATTATAATTTTAAGTACTCGGCTAAGCAAACTAGCGATGTATTACTCATTAAAATGCATTATAAACGAAGTAGACTTACTTATAATGAAACATATTATATAGAAAAATGTATCTCCACAAGATCTGTTAACTTTCAAAAGGAAAAAAATGGAAAATCGCCTGACAATTGTAGTTTCTTAGAATCGCGATATGATCTAACGTGCTCCGGTTCAATAATGCGAGCTTTGATTAGCCCGAGTCGCAGAACGAGCCATTCAGTACGTTTTACTGGCTTTCGTTTCTAATGAAAAACGACATTTTATTGTTGCGCGTTTTCACTTGTTTGATCAATGCGCTGCCCGCCTCGGTTTACCAAGGTTCCCATGCATTTGTACCACAACTTTGCTGTTATTAAATTAACGTGTCATTCGTTTTTCTGCGTGGGGTCTTTTTTTGCCGATGTTTATATTGAATCTACCCATCAAGCATTAAGATTTAGCCGAAGAAAATGAATAAAGTAAAACTGTAGCAAATATTTGACCTGTTTAGTAGAAGCACGCATTGCTGCAACGCCCTCTCTAACCAAATCTAATCGGATAACTGTACCTTTGCTGTTGGCACTGGGTACTAATTCAAAAACAAGAAGAAATCGTATCGGTAATAAGACAATTGGCCGATTGATCTCAAACGCCGAATTCTTGGCTTACAAACGATGTTTAGTCCCCATTGCCTTTCGAGTCACGTAGCGACAAAGCCTTGACTCGTAAAAGGACGCGCCGGTGCTACTTACGGTATTTACCATTTTCTAGATTTATTTTTGCTAACATTCACTGCTATACGAGGACTAGCTAATAGTTTTACTTATTGTTTTTGAAAACATACGAGGGGCTGGCCATGAGAAACATGCGCCGCCCGCCCGCACATAGAAAGCGCTACAAATGTATGGGATGACATTAGAAGTCACCAGATCGGTGACAGGTCAAAATGTAATAGTGTCATGTCAATCCTACACCTTTTCAACTCTACATGTCATCAGCTCGTGTTGGTTATAGCTAGCCCCCAAGAGTTTAATTGTTTTGGAGTAATTATCCAGACAACTCTTGATCTTGAGGTTACCGAATGTTTAGTTCTTAGAAGCAGCTAGTGTTGTAGTAGTAGTTGGGTTCGCATGGGGCACTGAGCCACCTGACCCTGAACTAAGAGCTTGTACTATGAGAATCAAAGCTTATTTTATCTACAGACCTACAAACATACTAAAACAAAATATAACCGTACCTGCTATAACCTAACTTCAATTGTAAAATGTTCGACTATTTTCTGCCCTCAAAGCCGTGCAGATATGATGTAAATGGGTATTATTGCCGATGTTGATCCGTTAATGTAATTGATTACGAGCGTGGGTGTACACTTGCGCGCATTGCGCAGTGACGTATCGATTAGGTGATCCGATGAAGAGCGACACAGGCTCAAGGTTACGCCACAACACTTTCTCCTGGCCTCAAGTTCGTTGCTCTCCGAATTCTGCATCTCTGCATCAATGGCTAACCACCCAACTTCGCACTACGAAACCTTCTCAACGATGCCCAAGCCAAATCACACCTTGTAGTTATGTTAATAACATCCAATTCGCATCATCGTGGAACTTCTGAGATGCTATCCGTTGACGTTTACGTTCAATGCCCGTGTTAATGGTACTGAGAAACGTAACGTGGCCCACTTTCTCTTTTAAGCACACGTGGTCCCTCTTCCACATGTCGATTCCTAAGTCGCGAGAGCGAGATGACGGCACTAAAGATGCTTCGCTGTAAGCTGAGCAGCTCGCTTTCTTCGGCGCACTTGGCATTGGAAGTGCACAAAATCCGGTAACTTTCGTTAGCGGCGTGCGATTGTCGCATGGCGGCGCGGTTGGCGGGCCGGCCGGGCGCGGCCTGCGCGGGCGCCGCTCGGAGCCTCGTCGCGGTACAATTAGCTGATCTTTGTTTGTTACGTAATCGTCGACATTTATGAATTCGGTAACAGAAAGTATTGGTCGCTGACCTGCGCTGCTTTAAGCATAAGTTTTTGGATTTGTGATTAAATTGGGGCGTTTTGGTACGCTCTCACCGCTCCTACTCCAATGCCCAAACAGTACTAAACCTTACGCTCCTTAGCAAATACTACTTACATGAAAATACAAATATATTTTATAAAGTTTCTATGTAGGGTAAGGTCAAGTTATTTAAATTAAGTTAGTAGAACTTCATTCTCAGAGAATACAGGGAAATAGAAATTAGTTTGGTTCCCTACACATAATAAATTAGATCATTTTAAAAACCAATCAGACATTTAAATTCAAATCGGAAGGATTTATAATTTATTTCTACAAGGTGAAAAGCAAGTATGGATAATATTATTTCTACTAACCCACCGCTAATCCGAGGAATTACAGGTATCTCGGTTAGAATTTAAGCGTCATAATATAATATATCTGCTCTCATTAAATAATAACTTTATCGATGTAAGTTATCTTAAAAAGTCGACTGTCACAGAAACATCTATTCCATAGCTCTAAGAGTCATAGTTAAAAGACGTGACAGATGTATTCAAATAGATGCAGGCGTAAGATAAGAGATGTACGAGAGTACTTTTGGTAAAACGTTCTTGTTGTTATTAACTACCACAACTCCATTTCCATACCATCTAACACGGAAATATGTTAAATTCATAGACACTATTTGATAAAAGTAGCCAAAGTACCAATAAAACACACAGTAAAACAAATGTTTATTAACGAACTGGGCAATTATAGCTCTCCCATACATTAGACATGAACGCGTCAGTGAGTTCGAACTTTTACACACGAGATTAACTCAATGCTCAAATACTCCGAATTAGAACGTTATTCCCGATTATTTAACTTTTGAGAAATTTTAATTTTAAGTATAGTGTAAATATTGTACTATTATGTGTATGTTTATGAAGTGGTTAAAATTCGGATTCTTGACGATTCGAAAGTACAGTGTAATGGTACTTGAATAAAGAAATATTGAATTAAATTCTTGACTGTATAACTATGTATATCTCCTATCTTTTCTTAGTTTGTAGTCAGGTAATGTAACACATGTTCGAGAGGTGTAGGTATTATTTATTTCGTTCTCTGCCTCTCGTGGCTCATTAAGATAAACATACTTTTCAATGAACACACGCTATAAGTTTCTGATAGGTGCTTCGTTAAACTGCAACTAAGTAGCCCATAAAGTGAATACTTATTTTCTGGTTGTAAGATTAGACGCTGGACAAGCCAGTTTATGTATGCTACTGTATTCCGCTAACGAACGTCACAGGAAGGAACATTTTCTATGTCCACTTAATTTGCACTTAAGGCGCGACATATCGTGTATCAGAACTTCAACACCAGTCGGGCTTTCCAACGAGTTTACGGTTTCACGTTGCCATCACATCGATCAATAGCTCAAGCACTTGTTTTTGTACAGATAATATTTTCAAATGCTTGAAATAAATTACGTAAATAAATGCGAGGAATTTTTAACAATGCATGGGCTCGCGGCTAGGCGGTTAGGTATGAGTTAGTAAATATTCAGTATACTTCTGCCGCATGCACAGTGTTTAGAAGTAAGAAACTCGGGGCTCTTATCAGACATAAAGAGGAATATTTAACAAAATAGCGGACAGCGTTACAAATTTAAGTCTAGAAATTGGTTATTTATATTATCACTCTTCACTTGGATGCGAAACGTCTTACGTTTATTTCTAGCAACTACACAAAACTGTGTTTTGATGAGTTATTTGTGTTGTGTTGTTAATGAACATGAAGAAAACTAAGATTGCCTACCCATCTAAATCAAATAAAGCATTAGCAACAAGCCGTAGGTACATTATATTTTGTGACTAACCGTGAGGAAACTCAATCAAACAGCAAACTGTTACCTTGAATAATGCACTGTTCTGTCATAGATATCAATGTGTTCTGTCCGTTTCTTTGAAAGACTTGACAAAACAACTGATCAGTATCAGTAAGACTGGTTTGGTTTTTATGAACCAGAGGGTAACTCCAACACAGCATATGAAAGTGTTCCATATACTACTAAGTACTGACCCATCAGAGTTGTCAGGTCGCGTGACGCGTGGCAAGACGCGCGCTAAATACGTCAGAGCGAATACGCAGCGGTCACTCGTCAGCTGTCACTCGACAACAATGACGACTACTGTGGTCGGTTACTGCAGACCACTGAATTGGGTCTGTTGCGTTGATAAGCCTATTTTGTTGCAAATGAACGATTAGAATGATTTTGAAAATAAATTAAATCATAAGAATTTTATTTCAAAACTCGTACTAGTACGAGTACTCGTATCTCGAAAAAAGTATTCAGATAATTGAACTAACCGCCTCCATTATCAGATTTCTTTTATATCATGTTTCCTTGAATAACTTTGCTGAGGTTCATATCACAAAAAATACCATTTGTGGACCATCATCATCAAATGTTAGCTTCCTAAGAAAGATAATTAATATTGGCACTGATAGATACACGTGCACCAACAGGTTTATTTTGTACCTTCATGTACGTTTTTACATTACGTATTGATTTTCTCTACACTGTTAAAGTTCACCGTAACGTTTGCTTCAAATACGTAATTTAAATGAGTGATTGCCTAATCAACATTCATTTCATAAATGTTTATATTATATTTTTTAACGCATTGGTAGGTAGATTCAGCCTTATTTTCCCTTTTAATTGGATTTCTCTTTAAGTGTAAAATGTTGTTTGTGCTAATTGAACACTAACATTAACAATTAAGCATCATCAAATATTCAAATAACCTCGTATCTAAGTAATCTTGAAGTGGTAAATGAAAGTAAGTGTGATTTATTAGTTCTGTATTCTGCGAACCGTTATAAATTACTATTTATGATGAAGTGTGATAGGAAAAGCTGTGGAGGCATCGATTCGCGCCATATAAATCAGTGTTAATGACGCTGGTGGTCCGGTGTCATAATAGAATTAAATGGAATACTAACTACGTTCATATTATATGGGCACGAGCTACAATTTATAAATCTTCTCTCTATAAATACATTTTCTTGGTTTAATCAGGCTCTCAGTTTTTTTTTATTTTAAAATAAATGCACATTACAATATTCTCTAAAATTAAAGACGAATACCGGAAAAAAACAGCCCAACCCCACGCCCAACTAGTGCCTACTTAACTGCATTTTTTAGTTTGACTTTTACGAGCATTTTACAACAGCTTTCTTTACAAGTGCACCAATAAAAACAAGCATAGGCTATTAGAGCAACTGTGCGTGACAAACAGACAGACATTCTCACCAGCACTTTGTAACCTGATAGGACAGATAAATTATGCGTTCCAATAAACCGATCGAACCACAATAGGATCAGTGCGAGCGTGTTTCGCGGTCTCTGCAAACGCCTTATCGGACGCAAAAAGTGATCTTATTTGTTTTGAGATACAATCTAAGTCGAATCCAACTTTCGACTTTAATTGGATTGCTATGGATGTGGTAAAGATAAGATGTAAGTATAGAAAGTACGCACGTGTAATTTATGGTTACCGCCCTAGTCTCTGTTTGATTTTGACGATCAAGCATTCGTCACGTTCAAAGCTCATTTACATTTACGGGCATAAGATAGATAGATAGATATTCTTTATTGTACAAAATCATTACATTTCAAGCAAATAACACAACAACAATGAGAACAATGTACAATTTAGGCGGTCTTATCGCTAGAGAGCCATCTCTTCCAGACAACCTTCAGGTAGAGGATCTTAAGTGAATAAAATAAAATAAATAAAATAAGATCGACGTACCCGTTCACTCAATACTACATAAGATGAGAGTCAGGGGGTTTGATCCCCATATTTGACAAACATTTATGTGACGAACATTTGGATTTGTCCGTGTCTGGGAGTCATTGTCTATCTGAATACAATTTCTTTCCCTTTTGACATTTTCAGGCTACAAGAGAACTCAGCCTATATACAAATATTGAATTTGTTTCAGTTATCAATTTCTTATCAAACGCTTTGCTTATGTAGTGATAAGATTATTTTAATCGTATCCCAGACTTTTGTATTATGTATATAAAACACTGAACCACATTTTACTGTAGGAAATCATTATGTGTTAATCCATTCTGCGTACACTTTTCCCGGTTTCTATAAGTACATGCCACCGTGAGTGGCAGTTGCAACACTTGCTGTTAAATTAAGGCGTGAAATAAGTCCGCTTGTCGACTTATGCAAAGCCAACAGTCTCCGTGTCTCCTAGAAACTGCCCTGGTTTCAGGGGAAATCGTCGTATCTGCATACTTCTATAGACACGGAAAAAAGTGGACTGTGTAGCTTGCTTTATAAATATTGCAATGAGAATTAGCGTATTTACGCCTCATTCCAAATACATTACCTACTCGTTATAAAAGATTTTAAAGAGGCTTTTCTCACATTAATTTATACATTCAACAAACAAGACACTATTTTTTCATGCCCGTTTAGGGCCCACGATACACACATTACATTTTAAAATATTAAGGTTATCCTCTGTATTTCTTAAATGCAGTAAATATTTGGCTGTACGCGGGTTGAAGTAATACTTTTCCGCCACTTTTCTTTGTGCATTATAGAAGAAATCATAACTATTAAATAGAAAGTACTACTCTTTCCCATAATTAAGGCAGTTTCATATAAATTTTAAGCTACTTGAAAAGTATCACAAAATAAGAACTATAAAATAAGAATCGGAATCTATTACTGCTTAGTCAGATGGAAACTAGGCGAGATAATAAAGATGCCGACAAAAGATACGAAGAAAAACACGTATTAGCATTATTTTAGCCCACGCACGCATTTTTTTACATTTCCAAATCTGCCGGCAGAGACGACTTTTTATAAGTGTTTGAAACAAACGATTGAATCATCTACGATGTTTTTACCTTAGACGTCGACCTAGATCTTTTTAACCTAGGGCTAATCTCAAGAGTGACGGAAGGTGATATAGTTGTATCAATTCTGTCGGTGCCACTTGGCTGATATTTTAGTAAGTATTTCTAGTAAATTTATCACGTAAGTTTTTCACAAAAATCACAGTAAAAGAACATCGCTTGCCAGCTTAACCGCCTCCTTTAGATTATGTAAATAAATCACAAGAACTAATCCGTGTTCTCAACTAGGTAATCGTAACCTTATATTAAGCGAGGTTTAAATACTTGTCATATAGCTAGAGAAAGCCTGAGACTTCCGCCTGAACTTGAATGGAGAATCTAGATAGATAGGCATGTGCATTGTCGTGGATCACTTATCACATACTTATGATACCAGTGATAATAAGGCACATTCATATGCTGAAAGTAGAGCTTTTAATAGATTATGATGATGATGAGTCATTCATACACCTGTTATATGTTGTTTTCAAACCCTGCCAATTGCCAAAGGAGGTTTGGAATCAAGTTATGAAAACATTACAAATTAGTTAATTTGTTTACTGATGTAAAAAATAATATGGAAAACCGTTGTTCCAAACATCGAACATCCATTCTTATTTAATAAACAAAAAAATAAATTTCTCAAATGTGTCCACTTTAATATTTTATTAACGTGACTCTGAATCATTCATAAAAAAAAACCACTGGTCAACTTATATATGAAAATGAAGTAATAGTTAGGTAGTTAAAAACCATTTAAAAATAAGCACATCACTACACATACCATTCAATGTTACTCTACACTTCCATCTTATGATTTTATTCTCATTCGTTAGTGACATCGCACATCCAGTACTTCCTTACGAACCTTGTTATATCATACACGCATCCCACGTATGTGTGTCTGTATGTCGTTCACACAGTAATGTATGCTGACCTAAAGCCGGCGCTGTCGGCGGCGCATAAAATTACGTGTTTTAGGAGTCGCGTGCAAACGCAGCGACTGCGACAACTCTAATGGCTTTAATCGCTTTATGCTGATCGCCGTGATTAGACCTGCAGTTCGGATGGTACTGACAAGTGGAGTTGGTAGAACTAGCGACTATTTGATTCGAAACATAAGTGTGTAACTAACATGAGGAATCTTCATTCACGGCTTTATATTCTTCCAAAAGAAATTCTACCATGATTTTCACTAGTACTACGATATCTGGAAACCTAGACTCTATTTTAACGAGAGAGTCTGGCTGCCCAGGGCTAGGTATCCGATTAATCCCGAGTTTTCGGAACACCTACTTCATGTTCATCGTGCAATTTACGGCCAACTATCCAGGTATAGAAAACACCAATAAGAAACTGAAATAACCCGTATAACGGGGCGGTAGGCTCCCCTTTTACTATGTCGGTTTTCAATTCCGTTCACCATGACATACTAACAATCACTGTGCCTCTTATACCCCATGAGCGTATGTTATGATGAAAAACACATGAGAAGTGATAACTATAATCACTGAGCAAGTATCATGTCATACTAGTTAAGTACATAACAACACTGTCCGTGACACCGTGCCGTGACCGGCCATGTCTTTCTCCAACCGATCTTGAACTTTTCTAATACATTCTAACGCTAACCTCGCCTGTACACCAGTTCAGGTTCGGGCTGGCTGGTCTGTTCCACTTATTAGCGCATACTTGGTCAATGGGCTTTGAAGTTACAACGATTTCCTTGCACCTTTATGGACAACCTACTTTAATAGACGCATGTTAATCAGCATGATTAGAAGCGGTCTTAAAGCATTAGGTACTTCTACTAATGTTTTAGTTCGTAAATAGTGAAAATCTACTAACGCAACAACATCTTGACTTGTGGTAGAGTCACATTATTAATTATATATCTTCATGAAATAACTTGTCATACATACTTTTTATAAAGCTAACATAATACGGAAAATCAAGCAAAAACTAGATTATATTATAGTTTTTTCTGAGAAAACTACACATCTGTATTATATTCTAGTAATATATTTTTTTGATAAAATCAAACAAACTGTGCAATCGGGCCTTAAGTTAGTTTTTACTCAGAATACACAAGCATTCCATTCTAGCGCTCATCTTGAACCAGGCATGATTAAGGTCACAGTAAGCCTATTGTCAATAAAAAATATTTCTCTCCAAAGAGGAACCAGCTACCGCAAGTTGTTATTCTTCTACTTTTTTCGAGTTCTCAGCTAAGTATCTCGTAACTGTTTAAAAGAAATGTAATAGAAATTATGTCAATAGCACGACTCGGTTAAAAAAGCCAATAGAGGCGTGATGAGTTTATCATTGCGTGAAATCTTCACGCCGGGACGCGTAAAACATGTTGGTAATACTCTTCGACGATAGCTCTCGCTCTGCCCCGCGTGAAAGGCTACTGCCTGAATTTGAAAAGCGCGCGACTCTATACTGTCTTTACCTGGAGTAAGGATGAAATTTAACAGGTACATTGAGAACATCTGAATTTTTTTGCTCTATTGTCTTTCCTTTGCTTTCCTGACATTTCAATTTGATCATTTGTTCCGGGTGATTTTATATATTTTAGTTTTAGGAAACAAAGAGTCGATCGTTCGTTCGAGCCGGCTCCGCCGTGTGCCACTCACTGCCGTCCTGATCTTAGCTTAGGGAATCTAAGAGACACTCCCATGTGGGTTGACACTGTCGTCTTTATTCTTCGTCTTTGCAATAGTGTAGAAATGTCAAAAGTGGTGGGAGTGACAACGGAAAATATGCAGACACCAACCAGATGCATAGGTAAAAGCATAGTACGAGTATATGAAGCAGATAAATTTTACTACTAACATTGTTTTAATTGCGCGCGCGTGGTAGGATGCGGGCGAGTTCGCTCGCGCGGCGGTGAGGCCGGCGCGGGCGCAGGAGAAAGTTACGGGCTCAAGGACGAGGGCGCGCGCGGGCGACGCTCCCGATATTGCACAACACCGTGGGATAATTTACGAGCTCGCGCGGGCAGTGCAGGTGACCAGGCGTACAACTTTTTCTGGACTACAAATCTAAAATGTTCCTTGTTAATTTCGTGTAGTGACACTTTTCGATGACAAAAAAGGGGAGAATAGTTAATAAATCGATAAAACCAGGATAAGGTGCAACTGTGGAGGCCCTACTAAGTTCTACTTTTTAATAAGAATAAACGAGGAAAGTGATTATAGTCTCCGATTCACAGTCTAAAACGGCTGTCATCTAATTCCTACACAACATCGACCGTATCATCCGGACTCTTTTTTCTCGGCCTTTCTTGTATTGTTATTTATTTATTTAGAAACTATTATTTTATAACCTATGCAAATGCCTGTAACCTGTACATACGTACGTGCTTTTTATAATTTGTTTGTTGTTATACCCAATGTCAATAAGCAATCGAGGCGAATATCAGCACTAGTCTCAAAACTTCTCACTTTCATTTTATTACTGGTCACCATACTCGCAATTGTTTCGAAACCCACCTGGGCGCGAGCGCGGGCGCAGCGCTAGGGCAGCGAAGGCAAACAAAGCGGATGTCGATTTAAGGACGATGACTCCGGACTCCATCATCATCGTGCTTTCTCCCGGGGGCCAAGTTCAATGGTAACAGCCTTTTGAGAACCGCTCGTCATTACACGGTGGGTGATTTCGATTTGATGACCGGTTCGTGTGTAAAGAAAATGTTGTTACATCATCTTTTTGGATGAGTGCAGCATTTTTGTTAAGCACTTAGTTATCTGTATTTTTTCCTTTTCTGCATTTTTATGGGCTATTATAAGCCTTTTTTTATAAGCATGCAGCATGATGGTATGAATGAATGTGTCATTGAATAAAAATATATTATGAAATCTATGAAAATTGTTGGTATCTACCCACCGATTTTTTTTAAGCTAGTTTAAATAAACTGAACTTAACTTAAGGATCACAATGTTGCAATATTGCCTTATCCAAAAGGTATAAGCCAACATGATCCTTCAGCTGACACTTTCACCCGCGCCCGCGCACTCCGAATGTTCTTACAGCGCTTACATAACGCCACGCAGAGCCGGCAGGTTTCGGCAATTACGCAGAGAAAGTCGATACATTTCGCCGAGAATGATCGAGTGAACACAAACTATAGCGTTTCCGTCTCTTAACGAGCTAGCATTGCACAATTTGATACATGAGAATTGAAATTGCATAATGATAAGTGAAAATCTTAGACCTGTCCAAAATTAATTGGCCGGCAATAAATTATAACGCGTAAACCTTTCTACTCCTAAGTGATGGAAAGTCAATTTGTGCTTTAAATCTGATAAATATTTCAAGCACAAAGTTAACATTGCATTATACATCATTAATATTGAGAAAAATACTTACAGAACTTTTATCTTGGTGACATATATTCAGTAATTTCCGAATCTTGAAAACCTGTAACAAAAAAAACAATAATGAGCTCACCTGCTAAATTATTTGAAAAGCCTTGGTAATAACTAGACTAGTCAAAAACATCTCGACAAAGAATTTTTGCGAGTCGTGTGCAATTTTCTCCGTAAAAGAAATGCACTGGCTACAATTTATTGCAAATTTATTTACGGATGATAATTATACATACAACTGCTTATTTGGATAGATTTCTTTTAAAACGTAGTATTGGTTCTTAAACTAGAAATGTAATAACTAAATATGTAAAATTAATATTTATGTTCGTCAGCTACAGATAAGCCGATCGTTTAAACGCAATCTTTACAGCGCTGTACCATTATCACCTCAGTAAAAGCAAAAGTCCGCCGTGGAAGCCAGCCAGCCATCGGGGCCTCGGCGCACCTCACCCAAATACCGGCATTAGTATGCTGGAAAACAATACGGCTAGTTGGCGCCGATGAAAACCAGCACCCGCTGTTTTGAACATTTTTTACAAGTGACTCATGATTTGGGCTACTTAAATCGACACCGAGTACAAACTACTATAATAAATCAATACAAATAAGCTAGTCAATACGAACGATTTAGGCCATGCCTGGTTGGCAGTTTCCACTGTGTACCTGCCTGTGACAGCAGACGCTGCTGCTGTTTAAGCACGAAAGTTGTTCTTTCTTTTCTTCTTCTTACAAGTAAAAAGTACTATTTAGCACGTAATACTATAAGTACTGATATGTTGTTATAGAGTTTTAACGTTATTTCTGTTCTGTTTCATATCGTGTCTATAATTTCATAACTGAAAGTAGTATGCTACGATATCGTAGATATTACTACAATTCCTAATTTAACTACCACTTTGCCTCAATTCGCCCTTATCATCAGCCGCCCGTATATTAAATCCGCTAATCAGGACCAAACAGTTCAATGTTACTCTATCTATTGAGGTTACCAAAGCCTAAATTAGTAAACATTTGGCAAAGCACCGATGTAATGTCTGGTAACGTTACGTTATTATTGATACGCGTATCGAGTTACGCATTGAAAGTGTATCCGCATTTGGAATGAGACATTAAAAATAGAATGTGCCATTGTTCCTTTTATGATGTCACAATCATAATAATTCTATTACCGGAGTAAGTTATCTGTGTCTCAGTTGAACATTGTCGCCGGTGAAATCGTCCTTGCAACAATGGGGTTGCCGTACACAATGGACTATTTTCGCGATAAGCCTTCCCGTGGCCGCGGAAACGCGAAAGTGAAAGCCATTTGTTGCAGTGGTTAATTTTAGTGTCTGTTGTTATTGAGACTGACTGGAAATAGATCTTCAAATGATAATTTTAATTGAACAGCGTTAGTTTGTCGTATTTCCTTTTTAACTTTGAGAACGGTGATTAAGTTTTGACAAAACAAGGCGTCGCTTTCGTGTACTGTAACCGTCACTACAGGTTGGTCTTCTGATTTTAATCTCGTAGTTTTTGCTATATCTGAAGGAGTTTCACAATGCTTATTATTTTCCAAATTAGCAATTTGTAGGTAACTATTATGATTATATTTGTAATTTCTTGACAATGGGGAATATTTTCTTGAGTTTTACCAACCGCACGTGGGCCTCTGTCGGTTGTGTTAAATAAACTGCTGTCCGAAATATGCCAACTTCAGAAAGACAGCTTATTAAACAACAAGGTTTTTATTGCACTAACAGCGTCGTCCGATGTCAAATTGTACATTTCGTAGAAGGGGCATGGCCGCGCAGTTTGACAGATGGTCAAGATAACGATCGCCGGTAGCCACCTGACGCTGACCTCAATCTCACGATTAACATAAGTATGGACAGTTAAAAAGCAATCAAACTGAAGAGTTAATTAATAACATTGGCGTGAATGCATTTGGTCTTCCTCAAAAGACGGATCTTTTGTCCCGTCCGTACGCTCAATATAACACTTACCTAGTTTTGATCATCTTATTTATTTGTTTAATAAAATGTGCACAGGTGTATTATAATGCACGCCGGACGAATTTTGGGTAAAAAGGGTCATAGATTGGGTCCATAAAGACTTTAAGCGGCGATGGGGTATGCCAAAAGTGCGATGGCAGGACAAACTGGACTTGTTTGTGGATGATTGGCCCACGAGAGCGCAAGATCGGTTAAAGATTTGTTGTGCCACTAGGGCGGTAGTGACCTTGGGATACTGATGTTCAGTAAGGTACAAACCAAAGATTAAAGGATATACATATTTGCTTAAATATTAGCCTTTAATTTTATCTTAACGAAATTTAATCGGAATGGAATACTACATAAGTGGCAGACAGTGTTCCAGAGCTCGAAGCGCTTCTAAAGCCATTTTATCTTTAGTAAATCAAGTCCCAATCATCATCATGCTTAATTACCCAACTCAGTAAAAAATGGGCTCTACCAACTCTTCAGAGTGAGTTATTCAAGTAGTGGTGCCGTTTTCAGGGAGACTGTTAAGAATGAACAATAACATCCATGAATTACCATTAATTGCCAATAAATCATGTGTAACGTCAGATGAACGCTCCCGCAAAAAAGGTGTTTTGATTCTCAGATAGAGGTGGCTATCGTGTACATGCTCGTAAATACAAGATGAAAGTGGTGAAACCTCCCGCGAGAAATCGACGCGCAATAAATAATGCACCAGATCGACGCGGCGAAGGCCCTTTAATCCTCTAACAGGTTCCGCACATATTTTGACAAGATACTATCGACAGATCCGCATCGTTAACTGTACCAACCCACGTTGTTATAGGCCCGAGCTCACGGTACAATGTAATTACCATTTACAAGAAGATTAAACGATATTAATCTAACTTATCCGACAATTAATCAAACAAATTGTAGAGTAGAGTACAGATGCTACGTATTTTTAAGCGGTAGCGACTAATTAGAGAAATTTTGATGCGTAACTTATCATGTGAGTACCTGTCTTTATTCTGGCTCGTAAGCTTTATTGAATAATTAATTGATTCGAGCGATATCATTCGCTGAATCAATATGTTCTACAATGTTTAAGGTGTGTCACTAGCTTTTTAGGCACCGCAAAGCTTTTATTAATAATTAATTGGAAGTTAAGAGTTGGAAAAAAGTTAACAGTGACGACGTGAAGAAGTAAAGGCCCGACCACTAGTGGTAATAGAGGAACCGCATTGCTTCCAACCGAAATCGGTTAGGGGAATTATTATTATTTGAATGAATTTACTTAATTACTTTATTAACTCTTTTTATCAACTGAAAACTGGTAACTACGATGTTCCCTGTAGGCACAAGTATTCTGAATAGAATGAACATCAATTACTCATGTCATGAACCTGAAGGTGAGCTCAAACACTGAAAACACTAAAAATATCAATTAGGATAACAGTTTTTCCTACATTTAACTAAATGGAGGTCCTAATTCTTCGTGTATTTCCCTGCGTTTTACTGGATTTGCTAGCGACAATGTGTTAATATGAAGATTATACCTTATAAATATGTACTTGAACAGGATTTTACTAAGAATTCTTGACTAGATATCAGGGTGTCAGATTTACACCGACTTGTGGGAGTAATTCTTATCTCACGAGTCAAACTAAACCTGACTTTTATCCGCACACCACATCCGCCGTGCGCCGGCGCCGTAGCTCCTAACAGTGCAACATAATTGGAGCACAATAATTTGAGGTACTTTCTCCAATCCGACTTTAAAATAATTCATAAAAATTCATATGTGCACGCACAAATGTCCACCTACCAATTAAAACTTTCCGTTTCTTTTCATATTTTGACATATAAGTAGACTTGCTGCAAGATGGGTCATTTGCCTATATTGATGTGATAGTCCAAAGCATTAAGAAACAGATAGACATGTTTTACTATGAAACAACAAAGGTTTAAAATAAAAAGTATCTAAGCAGCTCGTGACTTAAGCCCGTCTATGTGACAAAAACACTAGTACGGAACTTTAGTTTTGAGTTTAGTACTCCCTAATTTCATTATTTTATGGAATACAGTCATCGAATGTCCTCCCTGGCTAGGACCCTACTGGTAATTCTAAAGATCTTTCTTCGTCTGGCCGTCTTTTGTTTTTTTAAATAAATGAGCCAATATGACTGTTGTGTAATTTTGCCCTCTGGAACTCTGAAATTAACAATTTGTAGGTAACTTGTATTGGTGTTTGTCAATTGTATAGTTTCAGGTTCTTCTGAACTTATTATCCCAAATGATTACATGGTTTCAACAATTATTGTTCCTTTTAAGTAGGTATTCAAAACACTTACATCTTAACAGTGAATTAGTTATTTTGGCTGCTCCCGTCTAATTAAAAAGTTATTGTTATGGAGATGTTCGTCCTGATTTCACGTAAAACAAGTTCATGCATATCTTAAGATCAGACGCTGAAAGTGATAGATATGAAAACGTAAGTTAGCTACTGAATGACAGACTTGTTCTAGTCGTCCAAGCAGTGAAATGAACCCATTAAATAAATGGCAAGCAAATCTGCGATCTGTCAAGGGAGAAACTTTGAAAAGTGTCTCTGAAACGACAGTAACAAAAGTGAAATCTAGCCAATTTCCCCGCGGCTGTGCGCGGGCGCAGGCGGGACATGAGGGCGCTATCGGCGCGGGAGCAATCAGTGTTGCCAACTCCGCGTCATTCGGGAAATTACGTGATGTTTTCTCTTCAAACATACCACAGTGCCTGAAGACGAAGGTATATAATCAGTGTGTGTTACCGGTGATGACTTATGGATCGGAAACGTGGTCTCTCACTATGGGCCTCATAAGAAGGCTCAAGGTCACTCAACGTGCTATGGAAAGGGCAATGCTCGGCGTCTCGCTACGAGATCGAATCAGGAATGAGGAGATTCGTAGAAGGACTGGAGTCGCCGACGTGGCCCAGCGGGTAAGCAGGTTGAAGTGGCAGTGGGCGGGGCACATAGCGCGTAGAACTGATGGCCGCTGGGGCCGAAAGGTTCTGGACTGGAGACCATTCGAGGCCAAACGCAGAGTGGGGCGCCCACCCGCAAGGTGGACCGACGACTTGATAAAAGTCGCGGGATCCCGGTGGATGCAGGCCGCACGCAACCGGGCGCTCTGGAAATCAATGGGGGAGGCCTATGTTCAGCAGTGGACTTCTTGCGGCTGATAATGATGATGATGAAGTAATAATGATGTGCGTAACTAATTTTGTTGGAATGTTCATTTTTAGCTCCCATTAACAAAACGCAGACTCAATCCCAAACACAGAAAGAAAAAGCCTTAAAGCACTTTGTGTAATTTGAGACAAAGACAAAAACGTAACAGAATCTTCCCCGGTGACAGATTATTTAGAGAGCGTGTAGTTTTTGCTGATATTCATTTCGTTCCCGTTCCCGTTATTATTTCGAATTTTCGGCAGACGAAAATGCCGGGTTTAAAGGGACTTTGGGCTAAATCAATATTTTAAGCGCTAATGGAGTGTAACCCCGAAAGGGCTAAATTGGCAACACTAAGCAATGCACTGCAACTAATTTACGTGCGTAAATAGCACTACTGCTGCATTGCGTGGCGCTCCTTACGTGCCTTCAGGCAATGATATACTTTCTAGCAGTGATTTATTACCAAGGGTGAGGCTTTACAAGCTTGATTTACTTATAAGGATTGAACTAACTAAGACACTTACATGAGAATGATTCTGTAAGGCAAAGCTATATGGGATGTACGAAAACACTGTCGTTCGTTGGGAAATAACTTATATGGATTTTTATTTGGCTAAAACACTTTATTCTTGTAACAAAAACTGCGGTCTCATATACGTGCACTCTACATAGTATTTGTTTTAAAGTCATCATATAAAACGTAATTTTAAGCGGGATTTTGCAAACGTGACTCAAATGTCGTAAAGACCTATTTATCACCTTAAGTTTATATAAAATAAATAAAGTATTTTAGAAACATGAGTTTAGGTACGTACTAAAAACGCTTTAGGAATGCTACGGATAGCTAGCTCTGGTATTTTTTTATAATCCAATTTTAAGTGTAACTGGGTTTGTAGTTTGTAGCTATGCAGCCATTAGCAAATTGGGCAGGTGGTCGTGTTATTTGCCGAAAAAAACGCAATAAACTGATTGATGGTTTCATTTGCAATTAAAATGTGAACATGTGCGTTTGCAAAAATAAGAAAGGCGTCATTGAACAGATAATAAACATATGTACATTAATTGTTTCTAATACCCTGAACTTGGATCGTTTTAGAGGAGCGTCAAATGGTCGCCCCGAGCATCGAATCGATCAAAACAATCGTTGGAAAGCTGCGGGCTGACCACTGTTCGCATAACCGCATTCCTCGCGAGTTTCTTCCGATAGTATACGTTAAAACACGTTATGTCAACTAATTTTCCTATTTAAATATATTTTTTTAATTACTCTTATCTTATATATAAAGTGTATTTTTTTTAAAAAAATGAGAGATAGTTTTAAATGCAAGTACTTTTTTACATTTAGAATTTTTCAAATTGTTGATCTACTGAATCCAAAAATCTCCTTTGATGACCAATGTTCAGTATACCAAATTAATACCAAAATAAATAACAATAAAATGAAATAATTTTAACCATTTTGTACAAAATCGCACGCTATATGTATTTTTTTCTAAGTTTTCCAGTTGTGCTCAAAGAGGTCTACTAACTGACGCCCTTGGCCCATTGGCCAGTTTTTTTTAATGGAATCATCAAACGAGCTGGAGCATGTATTAGAAAGCGATCACCTCGCCTCTGAGTTGGCTTTTTAGTAAGGAATACGAGTTTTTCTTGAAAGTCCCAATGTCGTTTTAGTTATATTAAAAAATGCACTAGGTAATGGCATCCCTAGTCGCGCTCAATGCATGTGCACACGCAATTACGCTGCGGCGACGTTGACGCGCGGCCGGTCGGGCAGGCCTCCACCCAGCGATCCCACCCTTCCTCACCAGATCTAGTTTTTTGACCGCAACTTTTACAACAGGTTGCCGCGCTTCGCTGGCCTAGTTTTATTTATAACACATCGCGATCTAGTGGATGTCACAGCTGATTTATTCGCGTGCAAATCAATTTCAAACAAATCGCTTGGCGATTAATTTATAAATGCTAATACTGACATCTGCTAACGAATTCGTTAAGAGTTTCTGCGTTAAATGGAAATGATCTTTAATGGTTCTCGTTATTAAGTACTTCACGCTTTTTAAAGAGCGCATTAGTAAATAACACCTACATAAGTACATATTTTATTGAAGCGAAAGTACACGTCTGAATATTTTGACTACATTTTTCTAGTAGTTGCGTAATATATAAGTAAGTAGACTATCTCAAAGTGAAAACAGCGGATCTTACCAAAAGGAATGCCAGTAATATCCACCTTCTTAATATTTACATAATGATTCATCATTTCTTTGCGCTAAGCTTTCGAGAGGCACAATGCAATCTATTCGTACAATCAGATGTCGAATCACATCGATTTACACATACGAATATCATCGATCTGGTGAATGCTACATGTATAAAAAAATTAACCTATCATAATAGAGTTTTTGCTGTGAAGATATCATTGTGAAGGACCCCTGAATGCGAATAGTCTCTCTTCGAAACTGTAAGTAATCTTAGTACCAAAATAAAATTGGTAATGAACATATCTACATACGAGTACTTTTCGATAGTGTTGTCTACTTTGTAATATTTTACTAAGTGATTGAGTAATGACCTACTATCGTAATAGTTTGTATTTTAAAGTTGTATTCAATTTATTTGATCAAAAATGATTGATAATTGATTATATAGGTAATCTTAAAAAAACTATAGGTTTTGCGTATTGACAGTGTGTTTTTGCTTAAAACATCGTCATTGCTACGGTTAAGTTTTAAACGTTTAGCACATAGTTCAGTTTTTAAATAAGGTGTTTTTGCTACAAACAGAGTATTTTTGTGTTGTTACTAGTACCTATTATATCTCAAGACGCTAACGATCCATGGATATAGCCTCAACTGTTAACAAGCCGGAGTGATTGCTTTTCGCACCGGCAAAACGCATAGCAACCGGCTCTCCTAGCTACATGTCTACGCATTAACCGTCCTTAATCTGTTGTTGTCGCTACCCAAGTTCATTTATTTAGATAACGTCGAAGAGGCAGAGGAGCGGCCTGTGCCTGGGAGCTGAGAGCTGACACACTGACTCGCTTTCCACTGGCCGACACGCCGCCCGCCTGCATCTCACTTGATACTCGACGCAATACTCGATTAAGGGAAAACGATCATCTATTTTACAAGATTATAATTAAGTACGCTGATTTTCTTGAACATAATACCTACTTTGATGCGCCTAGCTTTGGATAGTAGGATCGCAACTTAAATTTCTTACAAACTAACTTCTACTTAATAACAGTTTCACGATAAATGTTTTCGTTTATTTACTAAAATAAGTATTGATGTGCTCTTAACGATAGTACTGCGTAGTCAATTCGCGGGTTCGTTATCTGTTCCCGAATGAGATCTACTCACGCGCAAGTTGTTTTCAAGTCCGGCGCTGTATTCGTCTAGTTTGGGTGCTCTTGAGTCGTCTTGACGGAAATTAAAAGCTGGGCATGCTCATTAGCGCTTTCTCCGCTGTGTTTCCGTTACATTCGAGAATTAACCGGTAAACATGGGACTCGCCTTGCGCTGAAGGAGAAAGTGACAATTATTGATAAGTTAAGCATTCCTACTGGGCTGGTTAACGTTTTCAATAATGTTTCGCATTATTGCAATACAAGATAGTGAACTATAATAATTTTCTCTTTTATCTCCATGAAAGGGATATCTACTGTTTAAAATTCCCAACATATTCAAGTTCGGTTAAAAAGGTAATTCATTGTAAACTAAACCATCCACAATAAAACTAACACCATTCGAATGAATCCTTTTGCAACTGTAAGACGACATAGGCATTGTTGCCCAAGTGGTCGCAGACAATCCCTAGTGATGAGCGAGTACCGTGACACGTTACGACACAGCATCCGAACAACACAATGGGAGGTCCTACCGACTGTGGCGCAACAGTCGCCCACTTTGGAAACAGACGCAAGTTTCCAATTACCATATCCGCAAAGATAAACGCAGACGCAAAAACCCATGAGTGTTTACGACTAGACTCGAACGGCGATGATAACGTTATATTTTCAGTACTGCATTTCACAACTGTGTCAGTTTTACTACCAGCAACTTACTTTGTAATTTTTTACTGTTACTTTCAAGTAAGCGTGGAAAAAGTATTTTTAATGGTCGTAAAAAAGCTGCTTCATTTAGATTTATAGGTTGGTTTTAATTTACTCATAAGTTATTTAGCTGGATCCTTCAGACACAAAATACAATGACATAGGTCTCTAATCTATATATATAAAAGAAAGTCGTGTTAGTTACTCCACTTATAACTCAAGAACGGCTGAACCGATTGAGCTGAAAATTGGCATGGAGATAGTTTAGAGCCAGGAGAAGGACATAGGATACTTTTATTTATTTTACTTTTTTTTTCTTTTTTTATTACTTTTTTTTATTTATTGCCCTTAAGGCGGAACAAAGTTCGCTGGGTGAGCTAGTTTATTATACAAATGATCAATTACAGCAGTATTCAAACATAGTTAGCTTAGTTAGTACAATTAAGTTGGCAACAAACTGGCAATAAACATTATTAAATTTCCCTTAAAATTACCCTATTATTATTACGTATATGTTTGAACTTTTGGTTAAAAGGAAGTTGATTGATTGGAGGTTTGGATAGCTGGTATACTTCTGTGTTATCGACAACCTGCGACCTGTGTATCTTTAGATACATATTCAATAAAACAAGCATATTCGTATTAAATTAGTTAGCCGTAAGTACACCCAGTAAAATATTTTCCTGTAAAGATCAAACTGCGAGGTTGACGTTTGATCATTTTAGCAATACTTTTTGCTTATCAACTTCGAGTGATTTCTGAATTGATACGTGCAAGAAAACAACAGTGATCGGTGTTCAATATTCTATCAATGTTTTTTTACTAAAGTTAGAGAGCGTTATAAATCTCGTCTTGAACCCATAATGTATAGTTGATTTATGAGTTTCAAGCGACATCTGTCACGATCACGATTCAATGATGATGGCATAATAACATAGAGAGCCCATGTTCAGTAATAATGTTAAAGCGATTTTGTTCATTAGGAATCTCTAACCTATTGTATTCTTTAACGTCACCCAAAATTAAGCTGCCCCTACAAGTTTAGCTGTTGCCTTCTTTCAGTTGATTCATTGCGCAATAGGAGTACAATAGGAGATCTTAATCTCAATCTCAATAGAATGCTATTTTTTAAAATTCAACGTTCTGCTCGTGTGTAGTTTACCCACTGTACATTTTGAAGGAGGTGAAATATACAAATATTTATGAATGCTCATAGGTCCTATTAAGTACGTGTTTGCACTCGCTACGAACATCAAATAGTTCAAGTTTATTGTGTGCTTATTGCACAGCGTAAAGAAATAGAAACACAAAAGAACATACACAAAATCAAATCATGTTAAATTACAATGTTATTTGGGAAAACTTTGTACGGTTCTGTTATCAGAATATTAAGAGCGTCTTAATTTTGAGGTTCTGTTAAAATTAGGGTAAGCGAATGTACTCAAGGAGCTATTTTCAAAGATGAACCATTTGGCAAGGCCAGTTGGCTAAATGTGAGCAGCCAGTCAGGCGCAACTTTCTTCGCCCGTCATTTAGCGTGATACTTGATGCTTTAAGCGCACATAAGTCCTAAAGCAGCAATCGCGAAGTTATTTATCAGGCAGGCTCAGTTTATTACAACCTATTTACTAGCATTTCACATATTAACGTAAACGAGAAACCCCTCGGTACACCTATAAAATGCGAGCTCTGTGACGCGTGCCCCACTTTCCACACCGCGCACACCACATGACGTTTCTAGAGATGTCTAACTCTTATGCACATCCGAATAAAGACCAAATTCGGCCGACAACATTAATTGCTTTGTATTAAAAAATCGTCAGCTGCAAGCATTAAAAATTGTACGCATGTAAATGAGATTTTCAAACATACGCGATATGCGAAAGATTATTTTGGCGGATGTTTGTAAGTGAAAGTAAAATTATGCAACTTTCTACTGTACCGAGCAATGAGTATAATTATCGGAGATATGTATAAGTGCTGTTCATCACAATATGCTAAATCTCTAACATCGAAATAGACATGAACAAAATCCGAAATTCAGTCTTAAGTATCTTCCTATTGATATATTGAGGGAAGTACTTACAATCTCGTTTTCATATAAAAACTTGCTTGCGTTAAAATGAAATGCATTTTTTTACTGAAGGTATTAATTATTTAATTTATTGTTGATGAGCTTCAGGCTGACTTACACATACGGTACGATACGGTTGTATTTCAATGTTTTTTTGCTGTTGGTTAAATAAACACATTTGAACCTACACAAAAAAATGGATTACTTTAATAAGACGAAAAATGATGAAAATAATGTTAAACATATTAATGGTGCAATTACTAATTTTTGTTCGGCTTTTTTTGTAATCTTCATTTCTGTCGGCTTGTGTCTATTTGATATGTGTGCCCAAGAATCAAATAGAGAACATTTTTATTAAACTTCCTTATCAACAGCATGCATACAAGGTTAATAAAAACCTTAATAGGACCTCAATGGCGCTCTAAACATCATGAATAAGTTTCTTACGCTGAAAAGACATTGAATTTACAGTCGAAAAAATTTAAAAAGTCCGACGAAGAACAACTTTAATAATAGCAATATAATTTATAACTTGTGTACTTGTTGCTAATTACTGAAAGTCTCAAAATACCTAAATTAGTTCCTATTAACTTCCTCGCCGTCGGTTAATTCCTCTATTAATTTTATTTAATTTGACTTTTATTAACAATGTGAAAAATAAATTTTGAACAAAAGCTAAAAGTCTTATCAAAATTTACCCAAATAGTTAAATAGATAATGAGCTACATACTAAATTATTACTTGTAAATCAACCTACCGGACTAAATCTAAGTCACCAATCAGCCTTACCGAATGATTATTGTTACCTGATCTAAAAAATTAAAATGTGGGTAACATCAACGATGTATATGTGTACTACACTATAGCATCCGTCTCTACGAATATATAGGGCGGGACGTCGTAGCAGGTATCTCACGGCACTTTCAGCAGTAAGGATCCATTCACAAAAGCACAGAAAGCCTAGTACCTTCACAGGCGTTTTCAGGTTCAGTCGCACCGTCACGGGATAACACTGCTCCAGAGTTCACAATCACACAATGTCACAGTCAAATGTCGATCACCTGTCACTTTCGTTTTCCGGACGAGCGTGCGCATTGCCCGTGCGCAGGTCGTGGTGTGTAGCGCACTGGTCGCGCCCGCGGCGCCCGCGACGTTTTATACGCGTGAAAGTTCCGCGCAACCACGCGGCTATCCCGGATCGACAAGAGGATTTGGATTTTGAAATCCTTTGATGACGCTATGGTGACCTAAGAATGTGCGTGGGTCGATACGTTTTATATTACACAATTTTCTCTTATTCAGGTGTAGCGGTGTTTTGGCGTTATGACTAATCAATGCGGCAAGGTCATGCTTTTCTTGGTTTAACGCTGATGTAAATATTCCCTGATTATATATCCAATTTCAATGTTATGACATGACAACTAGTATCGTTGTTTCAAATCTTACCATAGTGAATTCTACCCCTGAAAATAAAGGTTTTTTAACGTGTCATATATTATTATGATGTTATTGATTTTCAATTTGAGGCAAGGTCACAAATACAGTTTTTTTTTATTCTTGTGAAACCCTAAAAAAATAATATAGGAATTTTGACCAACGCGTCCCTCTCGTAACGGGTGCGCCGGCGCTACGTGCGTTTCGTAGTCGTAGCGAAATACGCACTGCTACGGCGACGTTACGCAATGTCTGTAAGAGGCGCTGTCCGTTACCATTACCTACCTCTACTGTTACAAAAAATCTACGTTTACTGTACGCAAATATTTTCATGGTATGCATTTTTTTCTTAATCTAGCAATAACTACAGTTTTTACATTGAAAACTTTGTACCCACTTTAGATTTTGTATTTTATTTAATGATAACAACAATTCAATCGTACTTATTTTGAAATAGGAAAGAACTTAGCCAATATTGCTAACCTTCCACATCGCACATTTATCAGTACATGTATTCCTGTAACAAGCAATAGATTTTTATCAAGAAATGAAGTAATATGAATGGAAAGTAATTTACAAATAAAATGTTCCGCTTTCACGACTTAAAAGTTCTAACGAATTTCATGATATTGTGCAAGCGCCACAGCCTATAATAAATCTGAAGTGTTTTGGTTTTAAACTGAATTAGAATACATCTAGCAGGACAAGTGCCCAGGAAACATACAAGTATATTTTAAAGGTAAACTTTTATTTCATACAATTAAGTTCAATATTATTATTTCAATTACAGAATCTTATCAGTAATTAAGCAATTATTTAAAGTTTTAATATAGAAGCCTATAATGCATCTGTTTCTACTAGGTACATATGTAGGTATGTATGGCAATATAGGTATTTTATTACTTATTTCATAAGTCGCAGGCTCGCCACCAACCACTTTGGATTTAAATAAGCCAAGCGGAGAGTGAACTTTTCAGTGTTCCCTTCACCATGAAATGACTCCCAATCAACTTGCCTCTGACTGTCTCATTCTAGGATATATCCATATGGCTAGAATAAGACAGTCAGGTCAGAGGCAAGACTGTCTTATGTATCGCTTACATAAGACAGTCTTGCGTTTTCATGACGTGCTGTTCCTCATTTTGAATCGGGGATATAACGAAAAATCTATTTTGTGGTATATTTAGATTGTTTTCTAGCAAGTTACGAAAATCAAATAGGTATATATTTATGACTGGCTACATCGGTGCCTAAGATTGCCGCAGCAGTCAATGTAAAAGCATTACCCGTGAAATTTTAATCTCAGATTCAGCAGAAAGCAAATAAAATATAATACGAATCTTTATAATAAGGGAGAGCACTCAAAGATCGTTCGAGATAAAAGTGTTTAAATATTCTGAAAGAGAAACTAAATGACCCGTCTATTGGAGCATTGTTCGCTTCATGCATGTTTGGAGCGCTCTAATTAATTCCAGTGATTGTGATGCTTTAGGCTTAAGGTATGCTAATAAAATAGGAAAAATGGTTTTTGGAAACTGAGTAGACAATGCTCTTACTGAAGCTGTAATTTGTAGAAAGTGTAATGTTTTATTGAATTTGTAACTTTGAAACACTGTGGCTTTTTGGGCTAAACCACAAAATAGGTCTAATTATTTTGTGGCTAAATCGTCTCAAGACATCTCAGTGTCCTGGCTGTCAAGATTGTGATCATCTTCAGATGAATACTTGTTTTGCATACAAAGTAGTTATTTTTAGTAAACATTGAGCAGTATGAAATTTGGCTTACTGATACAATTTGAATGTTTCCATGAGAAACTATCCCTAAAATATGTTAGTATGCTTTAATGATTTCTGAGCACCCATGTTCGTAAATACTATCCTTTGAGTACCTTTTTAGTAATAAAACACGTTACTTTCTTTTTAATTAACAAGCGCATAGTCCAATTAATTGTAAAGTGAGTAGGGCCACGATCGT
This sequence comes from Udea ferrugalis, assembly GCA_950022985.1. Lineage (NCBI taxonomy): Eukaryota > Metazoa > Arthropoda > Insecta > Lepidoptera > Crambidae > Udea > Udea ferrugalis. The sequence continues at coordinate 8,069,908 of OX465516.1, forward strand.
AAAGCTGCCGGCGCGTGCGCCTCAGCGCGCAGCGTGGCGCCCGCGCACCCAAAATATGAAATTGTGAAAAGAGTGAAATCGAATAAATTGCCTATTGTGTTCGCAAGGTGCACGAATTTGGTAAGTAATACTTTCATCTTGACGTGTGCTGCCCGCCATGACTGATCCGAGTCAAATACGGTTGCGATGCGTTGTTAGCGCGCCGGCGCGCGCGCCGCTACAGTGCCATCATTTGCGGTTATATTATGCAATTCACTTGCCTCATTCATCTTTTTGTGTTCTAAGATTTTTTTTCTTATTATTTAAGATTACGGAATTAAGGTTAAAATGGGTAAACGGGCAAATGACAAAAGCAAAAAAAGTGTACGCTAGCTGATAAATAAATAAAAAATTCTTACGGAAACTGAAAGTCTGCTTTTTCGTGCGTTGCTTTAAAATATAATATCATTTTGTGAGTTTTTAATTCCAGTTCCTAGGTGCGTGTTTGTTCGAAGTCAATGTACTTTTATTTCTTTTATTCTACCATCTTTTCCTTGAAACACAATTCTAGCTTATTCGCTTTAATTGGGTTACTTTGCATCAGTAAACTTTTGTTGTTAAGATAGCAAGTACATTTTGTTTTCTTCATTTAAGTAGATACTTACTTAAATAAATCTATAAAAAAAAGCTAATCGATTAATTTAAAAACGATTTTATGGTTTAGATGATGATCAAATTACTTTTTAAGTATTTTTAAAGATATGCTGTAACGCTGACGCTATCGAGTGCTCAGAAAGTGCATATTTATTGCATACATACAACGTTGCAACTTTCCTTAAAACAAAAGTGAATAAGCGTTTTTTGGCGAAGTTTCACCGTTCCATCTCGGCATAAGCTAAGTTATAACTACATGATATTCAATGACGTAGTATTTTTGCAAATAGTTAATATGCATTTATTCATATGGTTTGTCGCCAGTCGACTCTTTTTATCTAAGTAGGTATTGTGTTGTAAAATTACATAACCTTGCTGAAGGTTTTTAGGTAATCATTATTAGTAAATAACAATCAGCCTTTTCTAAAAATTTCACCTACCCGCATCATTTGCACGCCTGAGTTACCGGTGGCGTAATAAAGCGACATGTAATGTCCTCGTTCAGCGTATTATGTAATAAACTATAACGACGAAAAGTATGTACTTAGTTTGTTAATCGTTATATCTATTTACTCAGAATGTTCTTTAACTTTTCTTCACTCAAGCTACGCACAAAATACGCTCCTGGGTATATCTTGATGGAAGTTACAGCCATGTTGCCATTATTATGTACGGAATATTCAGAAGTCCACATTAAATAGAGTTGATTTAAACGTGTTATTATTCGGGTTGCTTGGCTTTTTCAGTGTTTACATCACCGTAAAGATAGCCAAGTTGTTTAACTCCCCGCAGGTTTTTCATGATAATCACTATTTCGTCTCTTAGGTATGTAAGTGCTTATATTTTGTTATAGTCAATCACTAAGTTGTAGTCTCTTGGGGAATTGTTAACGAAAACCTAATCATACTGCCAAATTGAAACCATAATATGAGAATTCTTAAGCAAACTTCACATTTCTGAGCCCAATAGCTTGGGCTGTGCGCTGATGTGTAGGATAATCTTTCTAGATATAATATTACTTAAATAATATATTTAATAAATAGATTATATTTACTGACTCAACCCTAAGAATAAAAGACTAGTTTCACTTTGTTACCGAGCTACATTTTTACCAGCCACTGTTTATTTGTAATGAAAATGAGTCTAAAACTTTTCTCAACAGGACATTAATCATTCGAAGGCAAATAATCCTGCGCAGTCTAAGAAACAAAAGAATTTCGTGCTCCACCATTGTATCCGTTTTGCATAACAAAAGCGCGTCACTTTCTTAAACGGAACACAGTTAAGTATGTGTGTCAGTCTTGTTAGTCACAGCAGACCAAATAGTGATTTACATAAGACCTCGGAGTTATAGGGTATTATAATTATTGTTGTAAATGTGCCAGCGTATTGGGGAGCAGTGAAAGTCTTGTATTGTATTCATGCTTATGATTTGCCTCGTCATAAAAATGTCTCGTTGTTCGGATATGTTAATTGGATGTTTATCACCATGCCATATAATGTTGTAAGTTAATTCTATATTTCGAAATTATCCTCTGACTTCTAAACAGCCGCGCCCTCTACTCGATTGTTTTTAAATTATAATAGCAGCCGGATTTATATGCGGTTTACAGCAACAAGCCACAATGTATATAGTGTATGTTTCGCATTGGATGTTTAACGAGAGAGATGATGAATCGTCATTAATTAGTATAGTACGTAAATAATAAGTATTTTCATAAACCATGTCAACTCAGTGTCTCTTTCATAGGTTTTCAACAATAAAAACATTTTGTACAAGATTCGATTATCTAGGTTATTAATTAAATGTTTACGTACATTTAATTAATTACCTAGATAATCGAACCTTTTTCATATTCAGTTACCATTAAACCGAAAGTGCCTTCCTCGTAGGAATGTATTTGTTGATATAGGAAAGTAAGCACTAACGAGGTGCCAACCAGGGGGGCTAAAACGGTAACATTTTAGCATTTCATATTATGAAACATCTAACTGACGTTTCATCTAGGCCGCGGTCCGTTTCGAGTCAAAAGTGAGTAATAGCGCGCTGACGTCGCGGTCTAGATGAAACGTCAAATAGATGATTCATAATATGAAATGCTAAAATGTTGCTGTTTTAGCCCCCCAGGTAACCCGTAATATTGCTGAGTGGGGACCCTTTTAGTTCCGCAGTAATTTAGTAAGTTGTTAGTTAATACGTTAGCTTTAAGAACTTTTATTTTCAATCATTATTGTGGTGCCTGAATAAAGATTTTCTATTTCTATTTCACTGTAATTATTGATTATGTCAAAAGCATATGTGAATACTTTCTCCTGTTTCCACGAAAATTGCACTTTCAAATGGCGAGTTATTTTAATTTATTACTTGTGTTATACTAAACAGACTGATGAGTTCTTAACTAATGGTTATTAAGTACAGGTACCTACTCTAGTTATCTTATATTTTAGTGAAGGTTATGTTCTAAATTTAGACCTCAAATTCGGCTAGGTCAATATTTGACAACCCTGTGAACGCGTAGTTCATGACAATGACCCCAGCTCAAAACGTTTATGTAACTCCGGACGTCACTGCGTTGAGCATGGGCCGGGGTTTCGATGATTCAACGCGGACGTGCAAGGAATGGGGCAAACTTATTTCGTAATTAAGTGTATCATATAAGTAAAGCAACTAAATCAGCCGCTGCAGCTAATGATTTCGTTAATTATAAAACAACCAGAATGCAACCAAGGTTATTGCGTTATTTATCTTGTAGGTATGTGTTAAACCTTCTTTGGGAGTGCTGTGATAGAAACCACATTTGATTTTAATTTACCGCTACTCAGTCAATAATTAATTTCTACTGTTATGACACAGGACCTCCTCTCTCTATTTTCTCTATTCACATATTTCCAAAGTATTTATCCAGATCCAAGAAGTGCATATCGTAATCTGTTTTGCTGCTTGCATTTACTTCTTCCCAGTATTTTATAGACTATCTCATCGCTCGATCATGCCTTCATAATTATACTGTATTCAAGCAATAAAGTTGATTTATTAAATGTTTTTCTCTTCACCTACTTGAACAGATCCCAAGGCAAATGCCAAAGAAAGTGAGAGCGAACGAATAGAGGCAGGAAATCCTAAAACTCTGTAATCGCTGTCGCTGACGAGCGCGTAAACAGTTAAATCGATCGACTTTTAATCTTGATTTAAACACGCTGCAGGTGATAATTTAATTTTAATGGAGAATAATTCGTAAGTTCAGGGAAGATATGCAACAAATTTTGTTATGTAATCTTTCGGTAGATATTATTTATCGTATCCCATCTTAATTAACTTCGGCTTTGTATTACGTGCGTAAGTTTTTTCTTTGACTTTCATTTTCACTAAATTATCTACAGAGGTAAAAATCACAACATTTATCAAACAAACACATTCTGAACACTGACACTCCTTTATCATTACTTATTAGACACAATGTACACACATTATTCATCACAAATAATATACAATGCCTATTCCCAAGCATTGTTCAAGTTAGGTAAAGCTTGCCTCATCTCAAATTTCACTTAGCAAATCGGCGATTCTATTCCATGAAATGCATTTTCACATACAAAATGTTTTGCTTTCGCCCGCCCAAGAATGCGTGTATGAAGCCGCGGAGTGATCTCTTGTCATTGTGTGCAGATGAGCCGGCGCTACTGGGATCGAGCCATTGTTTATAGTAATGCACGTGAATGTGAACCTGTGTGAAACTGCTCTGCATTGTTACTTCAATGAAAAGGGGAGACTGGGCACAACAGGTGCTGGGAAAATTCGTCAAATAATTAAATAAATGAAATGGAAACTAGCCAAATCATTAGAAACTTTATTTCAAATTATTTGACGAGTTCACTTAAAAATGTGTTGTGTCAAAAAAGATCACGTGTCAGTGTTTACTTTCAGTATTTATTGAATAATCTTTTGAAAACGAATGTACACCGATGGTTGATAGTAAAAGAACCAAATGGATAAAATATAATAAAACTTAGAGGTATTAGTTAGGTACTTAATTTACCTTCTTTCAACGTTTGCCTGTTTTGAACAAGGCTAAATGACTAGGGTAAACTGATAAGTCACCGGCGAATCTATAGTACATTGTAACCCTAGGGGTGAAAGTAACTTATTTAGTCCCGAGACGGGGTTTGGCGCCCGGAACGAAGTGAGGGCGCCAATTGTTCGAGGGACTAAATAAGTCTTTAACCCGAGGTAAACACTGTACTTTTCATTACGAATACAAGGAAAGTAAAAATAAAAACATGAATTAGCTAAAGAAAAAATAAGAAAAATAAATGAAGATCGAATTGCCGCCTTCCCGCCTATTTTGTTTGTTTTTTTTTGTGGCCGGCCCGCTATTCAGCCATTATTTTTTATTTTCATCATTGGAAAAAATGGTAAATATTTTGTTCAAAGCTAAGTTATTTTAAAGAAATTGTTGAAACTGAATTATAGTTAAGTTATTTAAAAAATATATATTCTCTAATCAATACTTACGTTTAAGTTATTTCAATTTTACATCGTGGCTGTATAGAAAGTTGGAACATGGTTCAATAGCTAAGTGAAAAATAACTAGTTTTACTTTTTAATAATATGACAGCTGTCAGTTGAAAGTGATTCTCCCTAGGGGTGAAAAGTATTACTTTCAGCCCGCTTCTCAGGTCAGTAATGACCTACTTTCAGAGTATGAGTAATGAAAAATATATTTCAAATTTAAAAATAAATTATTTGCTCCCTATTTTGAAAGAAAACGTAAAGAATTCCTTACCTGCATCTAAACCTGTCTACCTTGACATTAAATACGCTACGAGTTTATCAGATTCCAAATATCCCCAACTTCCCCTTAGTTAATTTGTTAGCCCCCAACAAGAGCTTGTTCAGGTGGCGCTAATTGTTACGAAAGTGATGTGGCTGCGGCCTGTGGCCGGCGGCCGGCGGCGCTGAGAAAGCTGCACCAAATACAAATATTACCTCCTCTGCTGCCCCCTGAGAATTCGTTAATAAGCCTCTCTTATATACTATTGTTATGTGCTTTTGTTATTGTTCGTATGAGCTGGTCTTACTGCTTTGATTTCTCGTAGGACAAAATTGTGCAAGAGGAAAATCGACGTAACAATTCCCTGCTTTTCTAAAAGACGCTTGGTAGGTGTGTTATATTGAATAAATAGAAAATGCTTTGAAACTTTAAAGCAACGTCGAGTGCAAAAAACACTTTAAGAGAATTTAAAAAAATGGCTGAGAGACCACATCACTTGCCTTGCCCCCTGATTGAGAATAGCGTAGGTATTTGTCATTTAAATATTATAAAACAAGAAAAAATACGAAACAAAACCCAGCAAACCTATTCATATCATCAACAGACATTTTCATGCTGGATGGGGGAATCGAACCAACAACAGCATGCGTCTCTGATTATTTCGCTAATGGAATAAAATTAGAGAAATTAGCAAACGCATCCGATCTTATCTATTTGTAATGCCTATAGTGTTTAAGAAACTCGCCGTGAAAGCCTATGTAAATATGTTTTCTGAGAAACAGACGTTAAAGTATTCAGTACTAATCTTCTAACCTTGAATATTCTGAAGCGGTGCGAAATAAGAAACTGAGGGAATGTCATTTTGTCTTCTTTAATCAATTGTTAACTAGCCTACCATGTGGTCATAGCTTTTTATAACCTAATACAGAATTCACTGTTTGATTCCTTCTCTCGCAATAACTGCTGAATTAAGTACCTAATCTTTGTTTTTTATTGTTATTATTTCAGTGAGATAAGTGAATACGTATATTTATTTTATAAAATGTAAGGGGCCGCATTCCTTTCCTTAGCGTATTGAACGCAATATACCTAACCTCAAGTTATTTTGGATGTAAGATAAATGCTCTTGTTTGTTTACTAACACTGCGTGCCCATCTCTGTTACAATAGTAAACATCCAAACCTGTAATTTATTCAATTAAAATGCACATGATTTATGACAATAACACGAATTCCGGAGTACATTCATCTTATTAATAACCAAAATTGCTGTTCTGAGGCTGAGCCCGCCTCAGCCCGCCTTGATTGCATTGCATCAGAGCCGCGAAGGTGGGTTCGGTGAATCTATCAGAGAAGCGGCGCCTGCGTCCTCTGTGTTTAACTGCATTTCTGGACGGCTTTCTTTTTCAATAACGTCGCTCATTATAGTCTCCGGCCGAATCATTTTTGGTCAGGTCAATGATTCATAGGATGCCTGTAGAGTTGTTTTCTCTGCAATGGCACGTGTCATCGAACGAGTTATATTTTGAATACCATTTTTATGACCGCTTGAGTCTCAGTTGCTTGCGATCTTGCCTTTTACCTGTCGTTGGTTCAAGTCCCCTGGACATTAATGTTATGAACATTAGTTGTTGACCGGCCTGCATTAGCAAACCTTAAAAAATCTGGTGATAAAGCACCGAAGATCTTTCGTTTGATTACCACAAGACGATAATTGGTTTTTGTTCTTCGTATGCGTGGCTGTTATTATCTACATAGTTAAGTATATATCTTATTCAGGAATATTTAAAGTAGGTAGAAGATATACTTAGTTCGGGGCTAAGTGACCATGTATAAAAATATAGATACGAACTAGACTAACTAAGAACAAACGTATAATTTCGTAGCTATGTAGACATCTTTAATAAGCAAATCAGCATGCCAGAGAAAGAAACTGAGTCACTTTTTATTTTTATAAGTCTGAATGAGGACTCAGTTGCGCAAGATGTCGCGAATATAACAATAAAGTCCTGCACGGCTGACGTAACGGCCATGATTCAGAACGAAAGTGAAAGCGGCACATTTCGTGCGGACTGCCGAGCCCTATCTGTTTCGCGCGCCGCTGTGGGTATCCGTCTCTGACGTGCATTTTAATTATGGGTTTTTCTTTAAAATACTGCATCGTCCTGCAGGTGCAAACGTTCGAAACTTGAGGATAAACGTCAACGAGCTGTGAACGGTGGATTTGATCCATGATGGAGGGTGGTAATTTTGTCATATCAATTTTCAATCTACTAGAAAGTACCAAAAAACAATAGGAACCGTTTCGACTAATTTGGTAGATCGAAACGCAGACCAACTTTGTCTTTGACGTTAAACACTCAATCCTGAGGTTTGTTATGATTTATTAACAGTTTGTAGCTACAGTTTGCCACTTGAACAAATATTAGGGGATGGGCTAGCGACAAAAACTGCCAGAATATAAATGATTAGATATTTCATTGAATTTTTCTTTCAAGAAAGCCGCTGTTTTTTAAACCTTAATATGCTCCCAACTTCAAAACCACACGAAACATCTAGGTCGGAACAGATACCTACTAAGTATGTATAGTAAGATGGTTTACTAATTGCGCTATTTTACAACTCAATTGACTGCCCGTCGCCGTCGCGCCATCTCAAGCTGCCGCTAACAAGCAGAAACCACAAGTCCATAAACGACCGATTGATTTCTGGGGTCAACTGACAATACCTCTAAATTCACTTTACGTTTGTCTGATCAGCCCATTCAAGTGTAGTAAATGACAGCTGAAAGTGGACTGAGTATTGGAATATCACAATAAAATTAATCATCCATACAAAACACTGAGCTGAAAGTTAAATTGTGTAGCCGAGTGATTTCGTAAGTTTTTACACATGTGTCTAATTACTTGAAAAGAAGACTATTTGTACGTATGTATCTCCGAACATTGGAACACAAGTTCATTTAGGTTTATTTAACGGACTGTAAGGGGATAAGGACGAATAAAGACGCTGGCAACCGCCAAAGCTGTTGATTAAAAAACATCAAAAAAGTTGTGTTTTATACGTATCGTTTGATTTCCTGCCGAATGTTTGCAAGCTATTGAACTAAACGCCTGTTAGTAAATATTGGCAACCGCTTTCGTGTATATCATGCAAATTAACGCCTGGCATAAGCTGCCAGCACTTTTTTTATAAGTACAGTTTGCAATAATATAATCTGCTCCTTTAACTATCTTAATTAATGATCTCGGAGCTGTAATGCGTATATCGCAGATAGAAAGATTTGCTCACATAACACACAAAAAAGTAGATATTAAGTACTCATTGACACTATTAATGTAGTCTATCTTTTATATTTTTGTCATAATGCAGAAGCCTCAATTCAGTCCCAAAGGTTAACAACATGAATGAGAGTCATTACCAGCAATATAATTACTACTTTCTTAATCATTTATTTCTCACCATAATCCTAAGATTAGCCAACATCTTTGTTTGCGAAACAAATACTTTTTATACTTTCTAGCAATAGTTGAAAGCAGTTTAGCACTGAATAAAACGTAAATAATAATGTAATGTTATTTCATGAATAACAAAAGGCTTTGGTTACTAGGGCTTTTCACCTTTTTCATGCCCTAATACCAGGCAGCCCTACTCGTATATCCGGTGCGGGCTTCTCGATTCCGTGAACGAGCGTGTAGTGTAGTGGGTAGAGGTAGAGGTACACTACACTTTCACTAGATTCAAATAGGCTTCGCTGCAATTGTTTACGTCTTAATGCGCCTTTTACGCCGTTTCTAGATGTATCCGCCCGATGTGGCGGTCGTTGACTCCTTTTCTAATACAACTTATGTCAACTCATTATGCCATTATGAGTGTCTTTACGTAATTAGCAGTAAAAGGGTAAGCAATTAAGCACGTTTTGTATGAAGATAGTTTTTAATGTGCATGTTTTTTGGAGATAAGGAAATTTAGATTATTACTTTAAGCACTCGTACAGTAATTTGTGAGAGGCTTTTCTAATACTTTTCAATGTTACCTACTTAAGTTGACACGATACTTTCATTTTTCCTGAATCAAATGTAATCTCAAATCAGATAATAATAAAACAAAAGGGAAAAAATGTGTTATAAGAATGATTTTATTTTACATGTACCTACTTATTAGTCTCATTACCAAGTTTTTGGCAATATTCATTTGTCGTAAAGCTGAGAGATAATCACATATTAATTTGCTCAATCGTCTATGAATTGACAATGCTAACCTTGCTTCACAGCTTGACTATAGCTGTAAGGTCTAATGGGGCTGGCCTTGCCCTGACTGTCGTAGAAGTTGACCAGCTGCTTCACTGTACCCGGGCCGGGGGTCGTTATGGGGTTCGCGACGGGCTTAGGGTTAACTGGCACTGGTTTTATTTGGTTTGGCACAGGTTTGGCCGGGGCAGGTGGGGCGGTCGCAGGAACCACCGGTACTGCAGGTTTTGGTGTCGGCACCGGGTTAGCAGGGGCGATCGGCTTGGGAGTGGGAACCACGGCTGGCTTGGCGGGGACTGGTGGAGTGATGGCAGGGCTCGCAGGCTTAGGTGGGCTTCCTGGTCTCACGCCAGCACCTCCTTCCATGTTGATGAAGGCGAGGTTAGCATTTTTGTCGATTGGTGGGTACGTTTTGCGACCTGAAACAGCGGGGATAATGCTCTTAAACTCTGGTGTAGCTTTAAAAATTTGTAAGTATTACTATCTCGAAAAGAAAGCTAATTTAAGGGCGACATTGAAATTTTTGACAGCTTCTAATGTAAAAACCGGTTATTTCGCTAATATTTTCCTAACATAGAATACCTACCTACTACTGCAACACCTTAGTCAAACTAAGTACAATTAGTAAAAGTTCCTGTTCTCATTGCTTAGTGTGTTGCACAAGATAACAGTGTTTTATTTAATTTTGCTTTCCAAGTTAACTCCTCTCCAGACACAATTTGTAGGTAAATTATTGCTAATGACACACGGACCTGTGGCAGTTATGGTGATAGTGATTAGAGGTATGTTTAATAATACCAGTAAATTAATTCGATCGTAAATTCTGTGTTCCACCAAAAATTAAGAAAACATTAATCGAGAGGAGAAAACCCTGACCGGCAAAGAACCGATGCATTAAGTTCTATAAAATAAATACCTTTCCTTTAAACGTTTTATATACCAAACAACCACGTAAATAAGTGTACATTACTATACTAACTATTTAAAACATTTAGTAAATACATTTTGAATAATTAATGACATAGCCAAAAAATACTCACATTCCACATAGCAAAACACGAACAGTAGAATAACTGCGGCCTTCATGGTGTCCTCACGAGAACTGTCAGACTGGCAGGAAAATAGTCTGCAACTAACTTCAATGACTGGTCCAACACCTTTTCGGCTCAGGACGAGTTGTTCGGCAGGGTCAAGTCGGAGTACTGGCGGCCGCCGCGGAGCCGGCGACCTCTCCGCGCTGACCTCATCGATAACGCTAACCAGTCAGTTCTCTGAACTGAGATGGAAGGCTAATCTAAACACACCTTACCTACGTTTTTTCCGTTATAAATAATAAAAATACTTAACAATATCCTGGGGCATCAATTTACACAGCCTTCTAGCCCCAAACTAAGCAAAGCTTGTTTGTGTTCCCATAGTATGTATTCTAAGGGAGCTAGACAACAGGTAAACACTCTTAAATACCTTATTTTATTTACTTAAGAAACACCCTGACCATACAAACAGACATGTTCATACACACTCATACTTGTACCGTGCCATTAAACCAAAAATAAATTTACAAACCACACAATATAAATATGAAAATGAGTTTATTGGTATCGCATAGGACGTAATTTACAGCCCTGACAGGGTGGGTAGATTTAATAGTACATTGTTACGCTAGGGGTGAAAGTAACTGATTTAGTCCCGAGACGGGGTTTGGCGCCCGGAACGAAGTGAGGGCGCCAATAGTTCGAGGGACTAAATAAGTCTTTCACCCGAGGTAAACACTGTGCTTTTCATTACAAATACGAGGAAAGTAAAAATAAAAACATGAATTAGCTAAAGAAAAAATGAGGAAAATAATTGAAGATCGGATTGCCGCTTTCCCGCCTATTTTGTTTGTTTTTTTTCTGTGGCCGGCCCGCTATTCAGCCATTATTTTTTATTTGGAAAAATGGTAAATATTTTATTAAAACATATATATTCTCTGATCAATACTTAACTTTAAGTTATTTCAAATTTTACATAGTGGCTGTATAAGAAGTTGTAACATGGTTCAATAGATAATGTGAAAAAGAACTAGTTTTAAAAAAAAAATTGATAGCTGTCAGTTGAAAGTGATTCTCCCTAGGGATGAAAAGTGTTACTTTCAGCCCGCTTCTCAGGTCAGTAATGACCTACTTTCAGAGTATGAGTAATGAAAAAATAAATAAATATCTTAGTCACGGTTCTTAGTTTTAAGGAACTACCTAACTTATGTTAATTATTGATTAGTCTCATGATCGCAAAAAAATAGTTTATTATCAATTTAAAAAGAACTTTTTCAGAAAGTTTTGATTGCAATTAACGTTTTGAATATTACTTATATACTTAAGTGAACTTTACTTCAAAACTTTGATACAATTTCAAAGTATGAACTGAGACTGATCCATTAAATGTCACGTGCAAAACCTGCATAGTAGAACGAATAGAAACATGTGTGTAGGTGTTGGCAATAAATTTACAGCATCCACATGCAGCAGAGTGATGATAAAGTAGTGTATGCTTTTAAGTAGTCTGTGCCCACTAACGGTCGTCACTCAATTATCAACTCACCAGTGTGTAAGCCAGAGTTGATAATATTATTGCGCACTTCTCAGAACTGCGGTATTATTTTGCCGAAGTTTGCAAACATATTTTTCCTCCTTTTCTACACCACACCTATGCCACGCTACGCTAGTGGATTCCGGGCCGTTAAGCCCATAGCTGCCAAGTAGCGCCATCATCAAAACATTCGAAAAAACAGAATAGATCGCAAAATCTCTGAATCTTCTAAAATCAGCTATTCCTAAGGCCTATAGGTTAATATCCTCTTTGTAACAAACAAACTGTACATAGGATTCTTTATTTTCTATTCTAATATTACCTGTTTTTTTGTGAATTGCCCGACTAAGGGTAAAAACATTAGAGTTCAGTGGGCAAATGTACTAGGTCTGTTTTGGTGGGTAAGTAACTATTTTATGTCACCAGTTGAAAAGGAACAATGGAAGTTTGGTGGTAATGGTGATAGCCTTCAAGCGGGTGTACTACGTCATATCGAATGCCAATTGATCGATAGTCAAATGATCGACCACTATAAATCGAAAGGTTAAATCATCGAACGTTCAAAATATCGAATCGTCAAATGATCGAACGTTCATAATATCGAATTGTTAATAAATCGAAAGCTCACTACAACGAATGCTTAATTTATCGAACATTAATACGTTGCATAGTTTATCACATCCTGAACAGGAACATCTATCAAGCTGGCGTAGTGAAGGATGAAAATTGGCACTCATGAGGGGGTGAGTTCTCGCCTTGGCGTGGCGAGGGGTCTTAGTACCCGAACCACCGGGAAGCCAAGAGAACCCAGGCGTGGCAGTGTGGTGGACTTGCCACCCACCCTCTGCAGCCCGCAAGGGCTACACGTGGGGCCAGTGGGGCCTGCAAGCGCCCTGAGGCGCGTGGTGAAGGCCGCGGCGCACAATCGGTTGGTGGGGGCCAGTGAGCCGAGGCTGATCCCCCCTGTGCGTCGCGGCCGTACCGCTGGTTGCGGCAGCGGAGCCGCCCTTCGGGTGGCTCGTGGTTGCGGACCCAGTAGGGTCTGCGTACAGTGGTCTCTGGCTTGCATTGCACGGCGTCCACAGAGACGGCGAAAGTGTCTGTGTACTCCAGGCGCTTTCGTGGCCACCCCCTTCCTTGGGGGGTCGGTTTGAGGGGGCCCCATTAGGGGCTTGCACTGGCGGCGGAGCAGTGCGGTATTACTTACGGTAGGATCCAGCTTCGCCGCCAAGGTGCCACGGTCGAGTGCCGTGGGGTTTTAGTCGGTAGGAGTCCGACATAATCTCGTCGTCCCCCCGGACAGCGAGGTATCCATGAGTATTTCCCCACGAAAAAACAAGATGTGATAAACTATGCAACGTATTAATGTTCGATAAATTAAGCATTCGCTGTAGTGAGCTTTCGATTTATTAACAATTCGATATTATGAACGTTCGATCATTTGACGATGCGATATTTTGAACGTTCGATGAATTAACCTTTCGATTTATAGTGGTCGATCATTTGACTATCGATCAATTGGCATTCGATATGGCGTAGTACACCCCCTTCAAGCACATAATAATGCTAGTTAACGTAACGTATGTATGATCAATCCGTACTCCAACTCCAAGAACAGTAAGTAAAGCGTTTTTATACGGTATAAAAACTTTGTTTTCTCATTTGATCATTTCCAGCAACGCAATAGTGAATCCCATACGAGTCGTATTGCGGCTCCGAGCGGATCCGATGTATAATACATGAGTAAAACACCGATTTTCCCGCACTGCGCACGCGACTCGTGCATTGCGGGAGCTCGCTCGCCTGCGACCGATACTGGTGATAATGTCTCTTTTCAGAGACTTTCTTTTATTTATCCTAAAGACATTTTAATTATGCTCTAAGATACACGGAAATATGCACGTTGTTCATTACGGCGCTGTTTTTGCCTCTAAATATAACCCAGACAGCTTCAGTAATTACAACGATCATAAGATTTACGAAAGGATAGATACGTAATGTGAGAAAATGGCAGGGTTTTTTTAATGTACTTAATATTGTTTTTATGGATGGGTGGAAGGATTTTTTACTCTAAAGCCGTTTACGAAGAGAATTTAATACGGAACTCATGTAAATGACCTCATCCTAAGCATTGAAGCCTTACTCAGTTGTCAGGAAAGAGATAAATGTTGTGGTAATTACACTTAGCATACAAGTGGTTCATTTGAATGAGCCCGGACAGTGTTGAGATTGTATACCTTCTTAACCTATTTATCAGAGAATAGGAGTACCTACTGTTCTAAATACGAACCTTGTTATAAATAGGACCCCGGACCAATTATAGGATTTAAAATTAATTATAGTTGCGGTAGTCCACATCGTCGCTTTCTTACTTGTAGTAATTGAAATTTTTGATATACCTACCTGCATAAAACAAGGTACCAAGCACCTGTGCTTGGTACCTTGCACCTTAAATGCGTGCGATAGACACTCGAATCCATGTTTTCAATACGAAAGGTCATCTTTGTTTACTTCCAAGGTGTTGTTAATTCAGCGTCTAATATTACCTATTCAGGGCAATCACCGCGAACCGGCGCAAAAACTGGAAGTCCGCGGGTTGAATCTCAATAACATGCCGTATCTGTAGTATCCACATAGATGGACATGACGTCACCCAGAGGTCGCACAGTATCGCCAGCTCTGCGCGGGCGCAGTGATCACTAGTGCGCCGTAATCGCGCTACACTAAACGTCCAATACACTCCCAAAATGAGGATAATAATTCCTTTTGTGCTGTGTCTCGCAGCGTGTTACGCTGACGACTTAGCGCACGCAGCGGGACAGATCTTCAACAGCATACTGCCCAATCTGATCGGCAACCAAGTGACCGGACAGCAAGGGAACACCGCTACTAACACACTCAACCAAATCGGTACCGTCGTCGGAGGAGTGGTGGACTATGCGAAAAAGAAAAGCTATGAAGATCTCCTTAAGCAGGTGCAGGACTCAACCACAGACGAGGATCTCCTGCGCGTCAGCGAGGAGATGTTCAACGCGGATATCAACAACGCTTTCAACTACATTCAGGTCAATTTGCAAGGCAAAACCAGTTCCATGTCGAAGAACGACGAGGCGCAATCTAAGTAAGTCTGTTAGTAGGAATTTTCATTAACTCTAACCCACCTGTTTGACTAACGTTAACGATCCGTCCTTTGAATCTATCGACGTATCTTAGTTATTTATGTTACTAGACTAGAGATAAATGCATCTAACTATATTCATTGGCATATATATTAAGCAGTGTACTTATTGGGTCACTTTATCTGCATAGCGTCTGTCGGGCAACATAGTATTCCAGGAAGTACTTCGTGCGAGTTTTTAGACAAGGACAGCTTAATTACCTCTTCTATGTCAGCCTCTTGGCAAAATGATTTTCTTACTATAGTGTTTCTTTTTAAGCCTTCTAACTGTGCCCGAGAATGTGTGGAACGGCCCTACTATCCGGCCTTTCGTGGCACTGTTCGACAACTACCACAAAAATGTCATCAGGCCTGAGTTCGTCACACCTAATGTGAGTATGTACTGTACATTCCCACCCTACCCTGCACCTGTACGGTCGGCAGTCTCAGAATTTCAAGAAACTTACCTACATGAGATTATTTCAACTGTCACTCTTATCTCACCAATGATAAGTAAACAATTCAAATTGGCAGCAGTACATTTTCAAGAATCTGTGTGTAGAATCGTTTTTTTTACGGACACCATAATACCGCCCCTAGACCTTTTTTGTTGGGTTTACTCATACGGGGTGGCATTGGAACGAAGGATATGCTAGGTCAGGCACAAACAGAAATTGTTTCCTCAAAAAACTCTCGATCGACCATGTAAAGAGCTAAAAAGTTCGAGAGTTTGTTCATCTGTCCCAAGCCGTTCTTATCTGTTTAAATTATTGCCATGTTACTTGTTACTTGTTACTTGTTAATGCTTGTGTTAGAACCGTACCCGTGATTATGCGCGCACCTGCCCTGCATATTGCACACTGCACAGGTATGAGTACTGACGCACGATGATGTCATTGCAGGAGGAGACCGAACAACAAACTTACATCAACACTATTCTCGCCACCGGCCCCATCAGGAGCCTCATGGCCTTCTTGGTGAATAAAGGTAACATTTCAAATTATACAGATAAACATTAGAGAACAACACATACGCTGGACGTCTACTACGGTGCAACATTTCGTTTGAGGCACTTTGACATGATGATGCTTAGAATACCCAACAAGCAGCATACGATTAGAACTGATTGTTTCTGACGCTTAACGATTTTAGATAAGATAAGAACGAGAGTGGACCTTCGAGTGAATTTTCTTTTTGTGTTGTCTGTTTTTATGGTGACTTATTGAGAACTACTATGGTATGAAAAATGATGGGTAACAAAACATAGTATAACTCAGTAGTTAATCAAATGCACGTCAATTAAACCAATTAAACTATTACATAGGTGTGCCTATTGACTGTATCATACATACCAGACCCAGCGCGAATATCTACAAGAATTATTTCAGGTGCGGGAATCAAACTTGCGACCCTATCCGTCTCAACTGGTAGATACTTTTAAGCACTAAGTTGGACGAGTCGTGCGTAAACACTATAAATCTCTAATGTTACATTATGATTAAACATGTTCTGTAACGGTGCGTCTTCACTCGCGCGAGACATTACAAGACCATTTTCCTATCTCGCTCACTTTCAAACAGGAGTGAGCGAGATGGAGTGATAGTCTCTAATTGAAGTTACTAAGGCATTACACTCAAGAACATTCTAAATGAGTTATTTTAAAGATACTGCACCTAATGTGTTGGTAATTGAAAATTTAAAACTAAACAGATCATTTTAGAATAGGTGAATATTATCTAAGATATTAAATAGACGTATCTACGGATATGTATATTCGTTATCAATCATTAAAATTCTTCCCGTAACTCCAGAATACAAAATCCTTTTAATCAAAACCTTTTTTCTTCTTAACCTTTTATTAGTGGTTTATTTTATTATGACTTAGCTTTGCGTTTGAATACCTCATTTAATTGCTAAACGTAAGCCCATACCTAGTTAATTGTCGTTATCAGTAACTTCAGTATGCATCATAATGCAGTGTCGGTAAGCTACCTACCTATCATTATGAGTAAGGTACATAAAATATCAAATCATCACGTTATGTTTAAGTTACGTTAAATCTTTTACTCGTACGAGTAGAACATTAACTAACTCAAGATAAAACCATAGCGTGAACGGTCAGTAATAAAAGTACCTAAACATTTTTTGCATCTATCCACATTTAAAAAAATATTTCTATTGTCTAAGCAGTGCTCCTCATCAGCTTCTTAAGGTGCTGACCCTACCTCGGCGTACAAAGTCGATTTTTATTATAGCGCTCGCGTACTAAACAAGAGGTTATACTTGCATGGTTTTGATTTCTAAGCCGGACCACGCCGGACCATGTAAACCTTTTTTTTTTCGCAAGGGTGGATTTTATACATTACAAAATTTGGGTGTTACAAAAGGTATTACAAAACACATCTAGTATCATTATCTTATCCTCAAGTATACAGTAACTTCCTGTTGCTTTAAAGGTATCCACAATCCTATCACTACGAGCAATGATATTATAATAAAAAGACGTAGGGAGGTTACTTGTGCTAAAAAAAGTGGCACCCGAAATCAGGACTTCCGTGACCACCTGAGCAAAGCATTGACAGTTTGAGACAACACTGTGCAACATGTATCTGTCTCGTTTACGCTCTAGTAAATAATCATACTATCTTGTGCACACGGTCAAATTATAGGAACGTACGCCAGGGGACAATTTTTGACTTCGCCTCACCTATCTCCGTCTTTTTTATTGTAATATCATGGACTACGAGTACATTATCGACTGTCACATTCAGGTCTGACTCAACTGAACGAGTACAACGAGCAGGTGGAGCTGCTGAAGAAAATCTGGTTCACGAAGTATGCGCGCCACTGGACCGGCCTGTGCAAGTGCAGCTGCGCCTTCGAGAACATCTTCATGGCTGAGCTCAAGTCCGACCAGGTGCTCGGTAAGTCATCCCCAGCTTTTGTGCCTTCGAACAACCGTGTCACAGACAATCTATCATCCTGTTGAGCGATTCTCGCAAACATCATTACTCATCTAGATCTCTCAAGTGAGCTAGCTTCCAGCGATCATCTATTCGCCTCACATTGAATTAGTAATAAATCTCCCTGTATGGAAATAATTTAAAATCTTATGTGGCTTAGTTCGTTTTACTGTCACGATCACAATCGCGGCGCTAACGTAGTTAATAACCCATTAACCACGGTACAGACTGCCAAAATGAAATTTCTGTTCGGATTCGCTGGTGGGACGTCCAGAATGCGCCAGTTGAGAGTTCTCTTAAGCTCGCATTGCAATGTCCCTAGTAGGAATTACGTGAACGTACACACTGACCTAAAAGTGAATGTTACCGATCACGATGTATTGTTTCTCACAGGTCTTCACAGCTGGCTTTTCTTCGCAAAGCGCGAGATGGACCGCAAGGCTAACTATCTAGGGTACATGGACAAGCTTGACCTCTCAGGAGTAAGTTATCACACATATTAGACCGGTACATTAGTGTTAAATAAATATCAAAATCGACATCCAGGTTTGAGTTGCACAAGTTGCTGCAATGACATTGGTGATAATAATCGGTAATGACCAATGACTTCATTAGTTATTACCGATTACTTATTTTATTTAGTTGAATCGCCCGATTCAAAATTTCTGATAGATAAGAGGCGCATACAATCCTTACCAATGATCTATTCCACCCACAGAAAGGGCTCATTCTGAAGCAACACTCCGTCCTCAGCGAGACTAAGGACGCCCCTGAAGTATCCATGTTCGTCGGGACTTCCCCCGAGCTAGAGACTGCTCTGTACACAATGTGCTTCATGGCGCGCCCCGACCGGCCGTGCAAGCTGCGCGCGCCGAACAACGTCGCCTTCACGATACAGACCAAAAGTATACGCGCCGACAACGTACCTCTCATCGATACTGCTTACCCTGTCTTTTAATCTAGGATATATTTCGAATCCTCGTACTTTGTACTATCAACCAAAGTAAAATAAACAACGCGAACACTTTAAGCTCCAGAAAATTTTTGTGTTGGAGCTGATGTCAAAGGACTACTCTAATGATGTATTATTGTTTCTCAGCTTTACCCCCTTATTCATACAAACTTAAACAGCGCTTCAACAACACTTTAACTTTTGTATCGTTTTCTCTTTCATTCTTGCTGCTGCCGTCATTTTCGAGTAAGTGACAAACCACGTCAATTGCTCAAACTATGCTTTAGCGTGGCGTTCGTTTTTATGAATAAGGGGGTTAGTCTTTCGACTCCAAAACTTGACAGTAAAAGGCCAAAGTCGGAGAAGTAGTAGGTCTATTCTTGTTAAAGGCTTTTGCCGGCAGTAGGCTCTTGCTGTGGTTGACTGTACTATTTATTATCTAGCAACAACTACAGACACGTTCTGAAACCGTTGGTATATAGCAAAGTGTGATTCCTCCACTCTGTACCGCGTTAACTTAGTCCAATTTCGAAGAGCAACTGTTGCAGTTTTTGTTTGAGTTTATATTGTTTCAAGTCACACTGGTGACTGTCTTTTATCATACTCAAGAATACATACATTTTGAATAGATAGTACTCGAAAAGCTCTCTGTTGCAAGTACAAATGTAAATATTTATTAATGGAATAAATGAATAATATAAACGAATATATGTGCTTGATTTTAAATTAACGGACCAATTCAGTGATAGATAGTAATTTCAGAACGTAGGTGTTATCAACGACCCCAGGCCGCGATCCCAGATAACCCTCAAATCGCACACTAACTAAACAACAGGATTTATTACAAAACCACGTTTAAGATAAACAACAGCATTAAATTAATAATCTTTAATAAGAACATTTTCATAGAAAACAGTAAACAAACAACACACGATCTCTAAAATGGCTCTAAGAATTTGATACATGAAAGTATGAACGATGATTTTTTTTTACACATTAGTCAAATTGCACAAGTCAGACAACTTTGTTCATACATTGAAATAGGTATAGCAGTAGGCTATTCAAAAAATATTAGATTGAGATTTATTGTCTTGTCTTACTGCCTAGCACATGGTGAGGTTCTACCGATCTGGTGATATCATCACTGACAACTCAGGACGATTCACAAGGTGCTAAACATCGAGATATCACTTAGCTAAATATTAATGTTTACAATAAATCGTAGCGTAATTCGCAACGAAACCAATTGTACAGATAGATCTAAGCAAACAGATTCATAACTCTGTTTCTTAATTTTATAAATAAATGATATTATAAACATTTGGGACAGGCTTAAAGATGTAAATCATGTGATTTAATACATTCTTACATTACATACAGATATTTACACCTAACCACAACATGTAGACAAAAAAAACCTAGTTGGGAATCGAACCCTTGCCGTGCAGGTGCACACCACCCACTATTGTGCCAACGAGCACGTTGAACATATTCAGAGATAAGTATGTAAACATTTATATCAAATTTGATAACTGTCTAGTGTGAATAAATTCACAAATTCTCTAATTCACTAACCACTACAACTATGTCATTATTAAGGTTATGGCTTATGTTAACCTTCGCTGTACAAAAATGGTTACATATATATCTAATGACTCCAATTTTTATCCTTATTTTCGAAAATGTCTTGTATACTTAACTACCTGAGCATTGTAAAATTGTATAATATTTAAATGGTATAAAATGCCTTGGAAATCAATAAATGTTCAATGGCACGTCATAAGAAAAGCCGATATAATGCTTTAGGCTACTGACATTACTACCTACCTTTTATTTTTAGTTTTTTATGTGGCACTTATAGTATTGAAAAACAGCTATGTGATAAGGTTAAAGAATATAATAATAATGACTCATTCAACAAATACTTATAAATATTTTTGATGATTTTAGAATATCAAATTGACATGATATTTTTAGGATTCTTTCGGACAAGACAAAACTCAGCGGTGTGGTGTAACAAATAATAATATGTTTTATTCATTTTTCTTTTTGCGCTGAGTGAAGTCTATCAATGGTTGAAATTAAAATTTCACTGATGATAACATAAAATAATACTTAAAAAGCATTTGGTAAATACATTCAGAAAAATAAATACACTATTAAAGTTAGCTTTTAAAGATCGTACAACTAACGAAATAAATTTAATAGTTACTAATATTTGTTTTATGAAAACATATTCTGACCTAGGCACTCTTTACAACTTTATAAATCAACATTTCACTATAATCAACTAAAACTTAACAATATCATAGGGTCAATGGACTGCTTTTCGTCTTTGACTATTTGTTATTTCAAAATATACACAAAATGTGTGCATCCTTTATACACTGTCGTCGTAGGAAAGTGCGCGTTTCATTATTATATTTTATTCTATGAGATAGACCTAAAAACTTATACTTAATTGACTTATACATAATTCAAAATTATGAAGGTAACAATGGATACGGGTTGAAAACCTTTAATTACAGAGAAGTAGGTTATTATTTTTATTCACATACTTAAATAAAAGGCGAGTTTACTTTGAAGAGTTTTAAAGCCTAAACGTAGATGGCACATCTAATAATAAGACATTTGGTACCGTAATACCAAAGGAACAAAAATCGAAAAGGACATGTAAGTTAGAAATAAATAATTTAACTTGATTTATGAGACAGTATTAAATACTTTTGACTAGAATACAGTTGGCTAAATACTTATGATCTATTTCAAAAAAACATATTTTGCGTTTTCATCTAATCTACAGAACTATCCAATTATGATAAAATGATATGTATCAAACGAAGATCAATATACTAAAAACGTCTCAGATTACATTGCAAAAGGAACCAGAGTTTTAATATCAAAATCATGATACCCATATGACTTAGCAAATAAATAATCTATCTCAAAATAAACAAACTAACTAAATAATACATGAATTGAAGGCAGACCTCATTGATTTCGTTATTTTGTCATAGCTGACCCTCAACAAAAATACTGCTGTTGATATAATAACGAAGAAGAATACATTAAAAACTTTCTTCGAACTATAATTTTCTGATTAATTGTTAAAATAACTGACAAGAAGAAAGTAGTCACTTGGGAATCACGATATTTCATACACTTCAATCAAGATTACTCATTAGGGCAAGAAGTATGTATTGTTTGGCTCGTATTTTATGTTATATCAATGGTTTAAAAAAGGATGTTTATTAACTGTTTATTTCGGAAAACTGCATAGACGAGGAGATATTGTCATTTATCCGAGTGACTACTTACTTATTCGTTCGTCAGTGCTCATACTTTATTTACTTAAAAGCTAATTTGCCACTAATATCCACTTACAACTAAACGAAATACGAGCCATACTCGTGTGGCATCACGCCGCGTCTGGGGTAGAAAGTGTGGGTGGGAGAGTAGTTGAGTAGATTCGTTATATTAGACGTGTATATGTCTGCGAATCGGAACAGTCGCCTAGAGAAGTAGGTGGGGTTGTGGTACGTCCGGAACACGCTACCGAACTGGGGGTTAAACACCGCCTTTATTTCATTCCTGGAAGGGAGATAAGAACTCCTACAGCGGTCAGCATGAAAAGCAAACACAAGCGATTATTTACAGCCAATTGGTATGGAATAGCATTTTTATATTTAATTATGATGAACGAAACTGACCTGTATAACAAAACGAGCGTGAAAATATTGTTTATGTGCCCAGTTTGCCAACTGGCTTGCCAGAAACTGCCTGGCACTGAACAATGTGATCATTATTCACAAATATAGAAACAAATATTGCCAATTACTCGTACGTCATTAAAATTGCACTGAAGTGCCATCTGGAGTTTTGTAACTGACTTACTGACATTCGTAAGAGCTTTAATAGTCTACCTGCCATGACCCATGAACATTGAACAATTATCCGCGAAAATTGCCACAAGTGGTGATTGTTCTACTACATTTGCGTTTGGGAGACCCCACTAACGATACGACAGGATATTTTATTTAATCCGCCTACTATGTTGCTACGATATGACAAAAATGCTATCGATTGGTACAGATGCAATAATGTAATATATCTTGGACGATCCTAAGGTCGTTTGCACTAAAGCAACTGTTTTGATGGAAGAAACCATTATACATTATTACAAATGTTCGTCACGTAGGCGAAATGCATCGCATCTAGCAGGTCTACAGGTCAGTCTCAAATTTAATAGTGCAGTTGAGTTTTAAACTGATAGAGCCTAGTAAAGCCACTTTAATCCGTCCTTACTCAGCACAAGTTATGTAATCAACAAGTAAATGAGTCGAACAAAATACTCATCTAAAACATCAACTGCACTATTAAAAGGCGGCAAATGTAGGTTTTTCAATTTTGAAAACAATTTAGCATTTAAATATCCAAACATACACATACATACGTATAAATTTACAACAGGTAAAACACTATCAACATCAACATTTCTCACAGCGACAAAATAGATAATTATTTATAAGGGCTCAAACATTGGGTATATATTGTTGAAAAGGCAGTTGTGTCTAAATTTTATGGCGCTCTACATGATATAACGTTAAAAAACCCATTGTTCACAGACCGTATGTGGTCTGTGGACAGTAAACGGTAAAGAGAATATAATTCTAATCCGAAGTTAATTACTTGGCCACTAATAAAAACGTATTTTAAGCCCCTAAAGTTTCAATTTATTTAGAATTACTGCCTTACGATATTACTATGTCCATCTTGCAGTCTGCTGGCTATGGTTATGAGAAACCAATAATAATATTATGGCGCAGTTGATTGCGCCTTCTGTTGTAGACTAGTGGCTCTAGCGGCAATCGTAATAGAAAAGAAAGCTCTGGGATAGACGCGAGCC
The DNA here is from genome assembly GCA_950022985.1 of Udea ferrugalis. Lineage (NCBI taxonomy): Eukaryota > Metazoa > Arthropoda > Insecta > Lepidoptera > Crambidae > Udea > Udea ferrugalis. Next base: position 8,094,108 of record OX465516.1, read on the forward strand.
GCCAAGTGGTGCCCTTATTGGATGAAAAATAACATCATAGATGAATTTAACAAATCCTATGTACAGTTTGTTACAGTCTGGATGAAGTATTTTTGCATTGTTAAAACAGCATTCAAAATGTTTCGAATTCGATCTAGTAACCAAACGTCGGCCGTTTTTGGTACTTTTAGATACTACATTGAAAGTGGAATATTTTTAGTTCTGTTTTAAATGGCAATTCACTGCCTACTAGCGCCACCAATCGTTTATATTAATAGTGTTTCATTTAAGATGTTTGAACAAACACAATAAATAAACCGCAATTAATAAAATGCTATCAGTGGCGCTAGTAGGCAGTGCACTGCCTCTTACAAACAGTTCATCTTCTTCAACCTTTATTTTCTATTCTACCGTATGATTTTCTATTCAACCATATGTTTTTTTATTTAATGAGGGCGCCACTTGCAGACTGTATTCGCTGCCTCTAGTCCAGCTAATCGACGAAGACAGAGACAAAGGCACTAACCTCAGGAAGTCTCTCTCGGCCATCCACTGATCGATGACCTCCGCGGCCTCGGGCTCCTTGTACTCCTGGTGGTCCTCGATGAGCTGGGTGAGCATCTGCAGCCAGTTCGCGTTCTCCTTGAAGGACTGCATGTTCAGCGTCGCGATCTCGTGCTGGAACCGATATTGCTCAATTTACTTATTATTTCATACACAGATGGAGCCTTGACTTCACAAGTAAGCAAATTGCATCGTAGTTAAGACTTCATTCAAATGGCCTAAGATATAGCCTAAATTAGAAAGTAAGATATGAGCTATAATTTAACCTAAAATAATACAAAAAAATATCGATTATTCAATTATCGGTATTTTTGAGTCTTAGTACAATATATTACATACAGGCATTTATTCGCAGTTTCTTAAGCAATATATAATGCAATGCAACTCGCACGCATTGTGTGTGATGCCAAGTCCGGGCTGATATCCGGGAAACAAAACATACAGTTGGTCTGAGCCCGATGTACGACGTACGTATTAATCAGATGGGACCAGTAACTTCAAGGAACGGTTGTCGTTTATATGTAGAACAATTGGGTGCACCAACGGCGAAGCAGATTGTCAGTGTGTTAAGTCACGAGATTTGGCTGTGAAGATGGGGCAGCCAAAAGGAGCCTAGGGTCAAAGAATGTAATGGCCCACAAAAGACGGCCCGATCTGTCCTACTGCCAGTGTCCCCAACCAGTTTTTTTTTTTTGAGATCGGCATTGAGCCTCGCTTCGATCCCAACTCACCAAGCCTCGTTTCGGTCCCAACTCACTGAGCCTCGCTTCGGTCCCAACTCACCGAGCCTCCTCGGTCCCAACTCACCGTGATCTCGTTGATGATGGCGCCGGTGCGCCAGCCGTGCTCCAGCGTGACGTCGGCGAGGTCGCTGTAGGGGTGGTCGCCGAAGTACAGCACCTGGTGCCCGCTCCAGCCCGTCAGGTCTTGCAGCTGCTTTACTGTGCCCTGGAATTGATAACCAGCATTGTCACAACAGCTCCTACTGAGTATACAGTACGCACAAAGACTTAATGAATACTGGCTGAATGCAAACTTACATTCAATGCTCGACACAGGGGCAATACATTTTAATAGTTTATGATAACTTTTCACTCAAATGCGGGTCTATCACCATAAAAGCTTTTTTGCGACTAATCTGCGTTTTTTTCTAATCTCCGAATTCACAAACGCCAATCAAGGCTGAGTAGCACTTACAAGAATTGATGTTTCACTTTCAGTTTTATACACTTCACGGGACGTCATGAGTTCGAAGGCGTGTTCAACCTTGATTGACGTTTGTGAATTCGGAGGTAAGTAGTTAGTATTCAAGATTGGTGCATATTAACGTGGCCATCCGCAAGCCTCTAAAAAAGACAACAACTGAAATCTACAAAAAGAAGCTCACCTCATAATAAATGATGCCCTTCTCGAGATGCGTGACCTTCTCCCAGATGTGCGTGTTGGCGTTCTTGTCGAACACGCGAATGGGGCGGGACACCTCCGTGAAGAACTTGGGCTTGTTCGCGTTCACGATCACCACGTCGAACCACTCCCGCCAGTCGTGGCCCACCAGCATTTCCATACCAGCGTTACTACGTTTGGAAAAAAACCTTGAGAAAATCCTCTTTATTTATATCATAGAACATTCTGGATTAAGTGAGCTATCAAACATAAAAAAATAACAAAATCGCTTTTTCTTTTGGGAGTTATGACGACACAACTACACACCTATGTAATCATGGAAGGGAAATGAAAAGTAAGTACGTAACTATTAATGGTAGGTAATTAACCAAATATTATCTTTAGATCAATATGGTGCCTATTGCCGACCTAGTAACTATGGAATTTTATTTTGTGATACTTATGTGTTTATAATCACATGCAGATTACCAAGCTATTTGTCTTATCTCCGTAATACGCCAACACAAGGTTTATCTATGTTATATTACGAAACTTTGATTTGATTATTATCAAAAAACTCCCAGTATGTTAACCCTTAATCGGCCATGGCCAACAGTTACATGTTTCATTGGTCTTCGGCTTTATGCCTGCTGCTAAAGGCTAACGTTACTTAGCAAAAGACAACTTACACAAAATGGTAGGGACTGTTCGTGACAAGAAATAATTTCTTATCACTGGTCTGTAGCTTGTGAAAGTATTTCTTGAGGTCTGGATTAGGTCTAATGTATTCTTCCACATTTTGAGCGACAATCTTATGCATTATTGGATGGCAGCTTTGTACAGAGTTCTGAAAGAATATTTTTACAATTTGTAGAAGTTAACAACAAAATACATGCAGGGGTGACATAATATTAGATATTGGGGTTTCAGTTGATGCATGCTTTATGGTGAAAATAGCGATAATAACTAATAAAGAATGTCCACTAACCAAAAAATTTAAAAAAGAAAATGAAAATGTTTAATTACCACACGTGAAAAACAAACAAAGGGCAGATACACGACAGTATTCCAAAAACCAAACCAACCAAGAAGATTCCCGCTAATTTCGTCAAAAAGGCTTGTTACAATTGTTCACTAAATAAGTCCAGTAAAATGAACGCACTATACACACACTATACACATGCAGGCTACGTACCTTAACATCCAAGAACAATATTTCAGGATGATAATCGATGTGGTTCCTTATAAAATACTCCGCGACATTACAAAGCAGACCCATTTCTGGCACGGAGAACAGATCTGCCAAATGCACCATCTTAGCCCGGTTCGCCTGTAAATCAAGTTTTTTTTAGCAATGATACTAGCTTATTTAAAATCTGCATGACTGGTGCATCACAAAAATACAAAACACGAGTGCATTACACATATTAAAAAGACATACCTATTATATAGGTATGTATTAAGTAAGATCAATCATATTCTTTAGTTCATACAGCAATTATTACTATTTTTGCGAATTATTTTAAAGCACATTTTCAAACAGACTCAAAATTACACGAAAATTTAAGAGACTAATAAAACTTTACAAGTTTGGTTAAAATTGAGAGTTGCTCACTATAACAGACAATTTATTTAGTTTCGGGCAAAAGCCTTATTCATTAGCCTTGAAATATTGCAAGTAACATATTTTAAATCACTACATAGTATAAAACAAAGTCGCTTTCTCTGTCCCTCTGCCCCTGTGTATGCTTAAATCTTTGAAACTACGCAACGGATTTTGATGCGGTTTTTTTTAATAGATAGAGTGATTCAAGAGAAAGGTTTATATGTATAATAACATCCTATTGCACCGGAGCGGAGGCAAGTAAAATACATATAAAAGTGTGAACTTATACAACATTATAACTTTTAGTAATCTCTATAAAAATATTTTTTTAAGAAAATAACTACAGCATTCATAATTGATGCTAACCCACTAAAAATACTATCTGTTAGTCAACATTAACATTAGATAACTGATAACAATGAACCAAAATTAGATATAATGATAAAGTAGGTGTTATACAACACAATTATGTTATTCTACACCACCATACATCACCTGCTGAGAATGATGTAACAACCGTACCAACCATATTTTGACAACCTAAGTACAGAAATTCTAAACCACTTAACACTTAGTTTAGGACTGAATCTGTTTAGGTAAGTTGTAGGTATGCTACTGGCTACTGGTAAGTAGTGTGCTTATAACTGTGAAATCAAAGATAAGCTTTCTTATTGGATTACTAGTGGAAGACTACCATTTTATGGTCCTAATCGTATTTGGTTGGCATGAGAAACAGAAAGCTAGACTTATCAATAAAATGTATTAAATTGAATGAAAAATTAAATTATGATTAATTTATTTATTTTATGGTCACTCTTAACACCACTCTGTGATTACCACACCACAAAGGACAAGTGTAAAGCGATTTTTGAAATTAGCCAAAACTTATGTAGGTGTAATATGTAATAGGTATCTAGAGAGTGATTCAATCTGTGATACATTATTTACAATTGTACATCAATGTCATGTCACACATGGTCCTTGTATCAACACAAGACAAAGGGGAGCCAAATGAATGATTGCCTACAAGTGCCGTTCATTACTAACACATGCAATGCCTACAGTTGGCTCATAATGGATTGTAACTATCAACTGAAGAATACAGTGCATGCAGTTTATGCAATCATAATCAAGTCTGATAGGAGTTGTTAACAAACCATTTCGAAAAATATACTTACTTACTTACACTACTTTTACATTTACTTCTAGTTTGCCTTTTAAAAGGAATCATACAGCAGTTGTTTATAGAAAAATCCTATTTATGTCATTAATTTAAAAAAAACTTAATTATTATTAGTATGAACATAGATTTAGTGAACGTATTTTTAGTATGAGGCGATAATACCATCAAACAAAAATTTTAATGATGATGAACAACAAAGTACACAACATTAAAGGATCTAGGTTAGGCTAGCTATCGTTTTGTGAATAGCTTACCAATCGTTTCCCCTTTTGCAAGAAATGTGTGCATGTTGACATACAGCCAATTGAAATAAATAAAGATAAATAACTATGAAATATACACAATAAGACTAGTTCATTTATGTGTTTCATATACATGGTGAACAAACTGTGTCAGTTTAATGAAATAGTGTGATGTTATTTTATAACAGTACAAGTTCATGTTATAATATGTCACCACAACATAGATATAATTCAGTACAAAGGGACTGATATTATTTACCTATTAAAAGTTGGGTCAGCAGTTTTTTATGCAGTACTGAAATTTACCTAAAAACATTTGAATCAGATAATATCTTACATGTTGTGATAAGAAAAAAGCATGGACATTACCTTGTGAACTCTTGTATCACCTTCCACATAAGCAATTGGAATGATTCGGTTTTTATAAATCTTAAGCACTTCCTCAGTAGAGACTGGAGTTAGCCCGCGATACACAGCACCAAACTGGATTTGCAGAAACGAATCCAATTTGAGCAGAAGACCCTTCTCAATGTCATAGTGGAGACCTCGCACAGCAAAGTTTGGCTTATATTCCAGGCTTAAAATTTCTGGTGGATACTGTAATGACAAAAGGGTTAAATTGTTTAAAATGATATGAAAATATTCAATTCAAATGTTTATATTCCAACTTTCCAACAATTAAGGCCAAAGTTAAATCAATAATTTTCAACTATCAAGAGTCATAGCTAAATCCTTTTAGAAATGTTTTATTCATATCTAAATTAGTTTAGCATTTAATTATCTAGTTGAATGAAGGTCAAAAAACCTGATACACTAAAGCAGTGCTGTCTAATGCATAGCAGTCTTGTATTGGCTCCGCTATTTGTTTAGCTTTAAAGATAACTATTCAAAACCACAGATGATTGATTATTATTATTATTGTGGTTGAAAATTTCTTTCTCTCGAAATAAGGCTATATTATTATTGATTGATTATTCATGAAAAAGGATGAGAATATACTCACATTGTATTTTTCCAACAAGACTTCCCTTCCTAAGTTGTACAGCAGATGTTCCAAAGTGGGTTTGTAGTGGGCAAGTGTGTAGTCATAGTCAAACCCATAGACTTTTACCTCAGACAAATCTAACTCATTGCAGGCGAATACTCCTCGAGGGTTCACATCTTGAGGAAGCTTTTTGGCTAAAAAAATCAAATTGTAACTCTCATTAATTGGAAATAGGCAGAAAAACGCATACTTTGTCACACTCAAATCCCTCGTTAATTTATTATAAGTAGTATAGGTTTGAAATGTATTCCTAATAATCACAAAAAGGAAGCTCTTAATAAAATTCATCTGACATTGCTCTCAAAGTAAGAATTCACCTAGTGTTTTGGAAATTATAATATTTGTAGGTGAGAGACCTTTTATAATGGCGCGGGAATCGAACTCGCATTAATTTACGCCTCACCTGTCGTCAAAAATCATTGCAATACATTATACCTATCTGGCACCTAACATAAATGCACATCAACAATACGTAAATGAGCTAAACATGCGGGTTTATTATTGGATCTTTTGTTCTAAGTATTTTTAAAGTGAAATAGTAAACATACTTACATCGACACTTCAACTTAGTGCGGCAATATGCTTCTTTCAGTAATTCACGCGTCGAATAAGACTTGCTGAGTAAAATGTTACATGTTTCAACTTTACTGTAAAAATTGCGATTTAGTTTTCGAACACTTCCGACCAAAATACACAGGCTCATTTTGATGAAAATAAGTCAACGCGAGAACTCTGCGCGACGAATTTTATAGTAAAATGGGTAAATCAAGAAAGAGTAACAAAAAGTTAAAAGATAACAACTTGCACGATTTTTTTAAACTAATTTACTAATGGTAAATAAACCGTTAACACAAATAAATGAACGTCGTTGCATAATTTCGTAAGTCAAGGAATCAGAATTACAGAACTTCGTCGACAAGACGCACGTAAACTGAACGTATTCCGCTGTCAAACTGACATGAAAACACAATTGATAGCACAGACAGGACAGCAGAGATGTACGACCTACGAGACTGCTGGAGCAAGCTGCAAGACACAGATAGCAACTTTTCCAAAGCGTTATAGCAACTACATAATTACAAAATACATGATTTGAATATTATGAGAGATGTAGATGAGTATCCTCAGAATGTTTAACGATATTATCGTGCCATATAAAATATTACGTGTTATGAAAAACAAACGAAATTGCTACTTTGGAAAATAATGTTAATTTTAATAATTTGCACGCCTATTAGCAGGCCGAATACTTTGTCCAGATATTTTAAAGACCTATTGACTCGCTTGTATTCATTGCAAATAAATGCTTTGTTATGTTATGTAAATGTTTTGTTTGTTTGTTTGTGCAAGTTATTGGCCGTCACGATCGCACGATGAGAGAAGACAGGGCCGCAGGATTATAATATGATGATATTATAATATGATGATATTATAATATGATGGCTATTAAAGTGAACAACAATAATTTTAGCAAATCATTATTTTCGGTCTTAGTTAAATAACATCTATCTATACTTATAATAAATCTGTAGAGAGGCCAATTCTGTACATGAAATATATTTAAAAAATAACTATCAAGAGGTGATTAGGGATCGCTACTGATGCCAAAAATGCAATCAGTAATGGTTTTGTCAGTCTGTCTATCTGCTGTATGTTCGTTATAGAAACAAAAACTACTTGATGGATTTTAACAAAATTTGGCGCAATTATCCTTCATACTCTTAGGCAGGTTATTGTATACTTTTCATTACGCTACTACTAATAGGAGCAGAGCAGTGAAGGGTAACATTGGGAATACGGGAAAAATTACTCCATTTTGGACACGTAAAAACTACTAGATGGATATAATGTTATATAGTTTATGCATCTGAATAAGACTTTACAATTACAATTTATAAATATACATCACATTTTTTTTAACTCAAATCCACGCGAACGAAGTCGCGGGCGGCCGCTAGTACTTAATATTTCAATTCAATTCAATTCTTTATTGCAAACCTTAATGTACATTAGTTGTTGTGATTATTTATTTTAGTGTAGTTTGAATGTTATAAATATAGCAACATCAGAAAAGTATTTTTCAACCACTGTTATGCTAAATTCTAGTGTGTGAGGCCGGCCTAACGGTGTCACCACGGTGATACAGGGAGGGTAGAGACTAGAGATAGAAATAGAGTGAAGTATTTTCGTTTTGGTGCATTACATTGCATTACAATGAGCGAACTTGCTTAAGGGACTATGTACTTAGTGCTCAACGGAGTTCTGCAACGAGATTGAAGGCAGTGGCCTGCTTTCAATCGGATCCAGAGACGTTCGTTACGGAGTCCATCTGCCTGAGTAACCTTACCTCCATGCTTAAATCATTCTGTCCAAAGAATCTGACGATTCCTCGAACAAGGGCCTATTCAATTTACTGTAACTTAGGTTTTTTAAACTAATTTATTTCTGATTTGATCATGTAGCTGCAATTCAATGGTTCACTAATGTCTGACCAAAAAACGATTGTAATGAGCATTTGGCAAACGAGACATTGGACAAAAGTATCATCTTACAAAAACTAATTTAGCAAATGATCCATTAGCAAACACTTCACTTGATAAATGTTTCAATTAATAAAATGACAATGGACCTATTTTCATTTTGCCAAATGATATGTTTCGCAAATTACCTAGGTAGGCGTTTGGCCAATTAATGTCATTTCACAAAATTTCATTATCTGACTTAACCTCTTAGAATAATACCTAATTACACTATTCTAAGCTTAACTTTTGATAAATACAATATGAATGTTGGACGATATAGTTTCTTTGATTTCAAAAATCAAATATTACAGGTTCAACGAAAGCAGCAAGCATGTAATGATGAGATAAGTCGTTTTTTGGGTTTAAAAAAAACCTACCCTAACCTACCCGAGTCGGTTTCGCCCAGACTATGTATGACTAGGGCTAGGGCTGTGACAAAGACATAAATGCGTTTGTGAAAATAAAAAATATGCCTTTAAATGAGTTATGCTTTTTGTTGTTAGGATGAGTTTTATATTACGGCTTTCCAAATATTGTGTATGAATTTGAACCATACCATATCTTTTATGAGTTCCATTATTGAACGAAACGTTTGTCAAATTATAAATTTTATCAAACGTGTTTTGACCAAAAATAGTTTTGTCTGATGATTTAGTTGTTAAATGTTCATTTTGTAAAATGATTATTTGTTAAATGTAAATTTGTTGTGTTGATCATTTGGTCAAGTAAATCATTTGTGAAATGGTTAGTGGTAAAATGATCAATTGGCCAACTATTTTTTTTCCAAACGTTGTTTGTCAAATGTAATTTTGCCAGATGTTTTTTGGTCTGATGGCAGGACCCCGGGTTTGTCTTCTTGGTGGTCCTCGTAAATAAAACCAATAAATTCAATATACCTATTTCGACAACGTCAAAGCAATACGGTTCAAGACAGGTTGAGGAAAGGCAACCTTTGTATACAGTCAACGGCTCATCAGTGAGCTGCTTACTTCAATCACCAATACACTTCACTTTGAATTAGAGTTTTCCATCATTTTGTACGTAAATAATTTTAAAATGGTGTTTGGCTAGGTTCTCTTCTCTCAAACGATCACAGTCGCAAAGAAATTAAATTTTAAAGATAACTTACCTCAACTGGGATGAGATTTGGCGGCCACCAACTGGAATGGCATAGCAGGCTACCCATTTCAATTTGATAACTCAGTCTAGCCAAGTGATATTTTTTGCAAGGACAAATGATTAGAAATGGTTAGCCTGTCCTGCCGTGCCGTTTGGGCGATCAGGCAGGTTATTCACAACTCCACCATCAACTAACCATAACACCCAACCAATAACGTCAGGAAAATAATAATTGATCATCGCGTGAAATAAACGGGATTTGGAAAAAACTGAATGCATGAAAAAATAATATCAAATAACAATTTAATTTCAATTGACGAAACATTTGTAACAAACAATGGGTATTTACAAAATTATTATAAGCTGCAGACTAGCCTCGGACTCACTCAGTGCCTAAATACAAACCATTTAGGTTATTCGGCATTTAACCGTAAAATAATCATGTGCCTACTCAGTCTGAGTTTTGCACACAGATTTTACTGAATATGGTGAAAGGACATAACTGGGCAAATATCAATGGGCACGCTTTGTTCGTTTTACTTGTAATATAAACTCAACTTTTATTTGAATATAATCTAGTAAAATAATTGATAAGGTTAGGTTGGTTTTAATTACGAGTATTCGTGCGAATAAAACTTAAAATTAATCATATTTGCGGAAATGCACTGCCAATATAGTTTTTGCTTCTGTAACGGAAATTATAGGCAGCGATGTTTACATCTTTACCAGCTAGTTTGATACTACAGTCATTATCAACACGAGTAACGAAACAAAGCGTGTAAAGGGCTATCTCCAGCTCTGGCGATGTTCCGACGAAAATAGCGTCGACTGGTTTATCTACTCCTTGTTGGTTTACGTGGAACTTCACTACGGCGCCTTTCTGTAAAAAAAATATACAATCAAATGAAACAGCTTGTGATATTATTGTGGCTTTTTAGCTTTGTAGTGGATATCATACTCACGTCACCCAAATCAGCATATTTCAAATATCCTAAGTAGTTTATTCGGTTTGCTTGCTCTTCTCTCGCAAAATATATCCAATTGTGCAACCCTGAAATTGTTTTTTTTTTTAAATAGTGATGATTGTTTTATGAGATATTATTTAGAATGAGATGTTCAACAGGGGTTGCAATTTATTAAGGTCGGCAAAGCGCGAAAGATGGTCATGTCCACGTGTCCATGGGCTGCAGAAACCATTTACTATCAGGCGGTTTCCACCGTTCCCTGCTGTATAAACATACGACAAGGGTAACTTGATTTTTTGAATCATTAATCAGTCTTTATAAAGTATCACAAAAATAAACTAAGAGCGTACCTATTTAATTATTTAATTTGAACTCAAAGAAGATTTTTGCCTTAATTTCACTTACCTAAAACTTTGTTATCTTTAAGTTCAGATACGAAAACATGTTCAAAACCAGAACTGCTAAGTTTTCCTTTACCTCTAGAGTATAAGCCAAACCACATCTGTTTTAAAAAGTCTCTCTGTTGTCTAGGATCGGCAGTAACGTAACCTTGAAAAAAAAGTGAGTCAACAAATGAATACAAAACGTAAGTATTACGATTAAAAATTTAATAGTAAAAATGTTATCCCAACCTTTATCTTTGAAAAAGTTCATTAAATGACGTATAACTGTTGTAGACATGATAGCATCCAGAAAAGCATTCTCTTCGTTCCGCTCCTGTAATTCCAAAAGGAGTTAATTCGAATCCAGGCCTACAAATATTTAAATGGCCTTCTAGTGGTTAAACGCGCAAATCTCAGGAACTAGCTAGGTAAGTAGGTACTGTTTCTTTTTTTAAACGACAATTAATTGGAAAAGGCTATATGTTACTTGTTCAATAGTCTCCAATACTCAGATAATATATTATGGGTCCATATTGACTCACCTAAAGTTTTTTCTCCGAAATTGTCCTCCCTAACGATTTGTGATCCGAATGATCACTCTTCCTAAAATTTTTAGTCCTAAAGTTTTCTTTCATACTTTTTGTAGTTCTAATGACGATGTTCATAACGCTCATGTTTCCTAAAACTTCTATTCATAATATTTCATCTCCTAATGTTGTTTCTCATAACCATATAATTAATACACATATTAATAAATGCACATTGCTAAATATCATTAAAAGTGCTGGGGTTAACGCAAGCAGCAAGCTAATCAGGCAAGTTGTCTTTAGGGCTTAAAAAAAAATAACCACGAAGGTTTAAGGCGGGAGCTTCGCTTCGCTTCGCTCCCGCCTTAAACCTTCTAACCTAGTCTATCCGTGTCGGTTTCGCCCCGACTCTAGTATAGGGCAGACAAGTATACCAATTAGTTGTTATAACAAATAATTCATAGTTTTTCATAGAGAACAGATTCATTTTCCCAGTGTAGAATTAGGGTCAAAGACGGTTAGGTTGACAAAAGTTAGGAAATAAGTGTTTATGGCTATCGAAATTATGAAGTTGAATGATTCGGAACTAAAACATTAGGAAAAGAGAAGTTAGGAATTGGGATTGTTAGGATGAAAAATTTTAGGATGAAAATTTTCGGAGTTCCGATTTTAGGAGTTACAATTTTAGGTGAACTTTGGCGCACCCAATATATTATACATGCTCTAAGCTTCAACAGCATGCTGATACCAACAGGATCGTAGCGTCGGATGTTTTTCAGAAAAGGAAAGAAAAACCTTATGAGTTTCCATGGCATGCGCCGCGTAAACGGCTAACTACGTAAAGTAATGCAGGAGCATAACTCACTATAACTTTCTTGGCAAAGGTATTTTTGTACATGATAAAATATGATGAATAATACTAATTTACTATTCATGCTCAAAGATGGGGTGTGAGGATGAGGAGGAGAATGAGGGTGAAAAAGGGGAGTAGATTTTTAGCTATGAAAGCGCGATCATTTGTAAATCAAATGGTGGGTTCAAGCATAATTAATAATTATGTACGCTGTATTTAATACCTGGGGCGTAACATATTCATTTACAAGCGTGTCCCTCTCGTAATTATCCAATAATGGTGTAAATTTTTGTATGGTCGGAATATTCCATGCTTCTGATGTTACGCTGAGTAATCTGTAAAGAACGGCATGTGTGATTAATTATGGCAACAACAAAATTGGTACAAAAGCCCCCATCAATCAGCTTACGCCACATAGATTTTACCAGCTCTTTTTGGTATTGTCTAAACTTAGAGAGATAAGGGTCAGTTTTTTTTACTATCTACTTATTAGATCTTGTTGCGTGATCGTGACCTTTTCTTTGTTTTACTTAGATATGGAGGTGGTATTATCACACCACCTATTAAATAGTTACAGAATAGTAAATAATAATTCCCTATGTATATTTTATACTGATTTACCCTTCGCGGGTGCATTATTATAAATCCTGTAATCATATTAGATAAATTTTACAAGGTTTTTGATGTTGATTTTTTTGTAAGGACGGCTCATCAGGCTCCGGATTCCCGTTATTTATTTCGCTATTGACAACTTTTTTTGCAATCGAACAATGTGAACGGCCTGACCGTGCCCATACCAGGGTTAGATGTTTTTCTGCTGCTTATTAAGCAGCATCTGCTCAAAAGATGTCAAGGTTCAGTCATTAAACTACATTCAAATACTCACGGGAGTGGTGCTTTGTCTTCTGTGGAATGTGAAGTTGTCTTTTCTTGGTAATTGATAGTTATATACTTTGCAGCGTTATTGACATCACGTTTCAAGAGTTCTTCACTAAGAGTTTGTATTTCAGTATCAGTAGGGGCATTTCCATTACTTCCCTGATTACCATTTGCTAATGAGCTCGGAAGCACTACTGGCCGTGCAGTTGAAACACGATTGACGTTATTCACAGGTTTTTTCGGAGTACCAAATGCACCTGTGGTTGTTGATTTCGCTGTTGTGAAAGTCAACCCCGAAGTAGGTCGGTTAGAGCCAGCAACAACTGCACTAAAACTCAGTGGCTTAGGTGTTCCATTAGCTGCTGGCTTTGCAGTCGTGGCTTGTAAGATGGAACTGTAACTCGGAATTGGTTGTGGTGTGTTCTGTTGCTTATCTTTACCATCGTAAAAGTTTACAAGATCTTTAACTTTTCCGGTACCTTGTTGCGCATTAACTGGAGGTTTGAGAGTAGGATAGTTAGGCGCTACATAATCACGTCTTCCAGATGACTGAGTAGGTCGAGAAGGCTGTAGACTAGTCAGGGGTCGGGCAGTAGTCTGTGAAGTAAATGAAGGTCCTAAAACAGGAAAGTCTGATTTTGTGGTTTGTGGGCTGACTGATGGCCTGTTTGGTGCAACATAGTCGCGTTTCCCTGTTGATTTAGTAGTCCAAGCTGGTTGAGGACTAGACAGGCTGGAACTTGGTAGGGAAGAAGATGTAGGTCCTAAAGCAGGCCACTCTGTTCTTTTCATAGTCGGAGTTGGCTGCGGTGCCACATAGTCTCTTTTTGGAATACTCGGATTGCTTGCAGGAAGTCCAGCTTCATGCAGTAGGAAATCGGTATTTTGGTTATAATGTTGTTTTGCTGAAAAAAATGAAAATGTGTTACTCTTATATTTCCTGGAAGCCGGTACTGTACTTAATACATTGGCTAAATTACATTACTAACAGTTGAGATTGTGTCAATTTGCTAACAATACTGATACAGAATTGGGGCCTCACTCACAATAGGGTTACCTCAGCAAATTACTCGACAGTTATGATGGCAAAAGTTATGAACATTTTGGTAATTCTTTCTGTGATCTATCTTGAGACTTATTTATTGCACAACAGTGAAAAACATCGGCATGCAAACATCTCTACCAGTCAACCATAGAGCTAAGCAGAAAAAGAACAGTGGAGGGTGGAACAGTGTTTCCAAAAAAAATATTTATAAAATTACGCAGTTTGCATTTGTTTCTAGCAATACAATGCAGAAGGTGATTGCGGCAAAGAACTCAAAGGCACTTAAACCGTTTGATTCAGTTTTTTTAATAATTAACACCAGTCTTTGAAATAATATCTTTGTAACTTGATTCCCAGTAAATATATTTTTATAGAACACTCAATCAGTTAGGTATAAGGTGAAAAAATAAAAATCTTCAACAATGAATCGTTTTAAGTTTTTATCATTTTAATAATGGCATAGGTAGTCTGTAGTCATATTGGTCAAATAAACAACCTTGTATTGCAAATCAACCATGTTGGATCAAATAATACGTTCTAACAAGTATAATTAACTAACCCACATACGAGTTATAAAATTTGTAATCTTCAATCGTTTTAATTCGTTTATTTCAGAAACCTTTAAAATAAAAAGTCCAGATACACATAAACTCACCTACATTATGTTTTAATGTCAACACAATTATAAACGTCACAAAGAACCTGTATCTACGCATAATTAAACAGTAAAAAATAATTTAGTAAACGGCCCCCAGACTTATTGACTATAAACTGAACGACTAGATAAATTCACTTGACCCAAGTTCGGGGTCACGAAAGCTAAGTA
Source organism: Udea ferrugalis (assembly GCA_950022985.1). Classification (NCBI taxonomy): domain Eukaryota; kingdom Metazoa; phylum Arthropoda; class Insecta; order Lepidoptera; family Crambidae; genus Udea; species Udea ferrugalis. The sequence continues at coordinate 8,109,229 of OX465516.1, forward strand.
AGTATCACGTCACGGAACTAACGTCTTGCTAAAGCGCACAAAGATGACTGGCCCGTTGAATGAATGAATAAGACCAAAGCAAGTTTGACGGAGAGCGCGACTCGCGAGTGAAGGAAATGCTCAACACTACCACACATATGCTAAGCTAATTTAGTATTTTGGGATCTTATTCGTTCGTTTCAGGCATTTGATGTGCAACAATAATTCGTGTTATTACCATTAATATTATGAAATACACAGATATTATAAGGATAACCTCGCATCTTCGCTTGCCTTCAATGGCCATCCAAAGTGAGGCGTTAGAGCTGAATGCTGAAGGGTGGAAGGGAAACATGCCCATGTCATGGTCAGGTTTACCCAAACCGGGTACACCAAAGTTCACCTAACATTTTAACTTTAAATTTTTTCCTCAAATTTTCATCCTAACTATCCCAATTCCTAATTTCTCTTTTCCTTATGTTTTAGTTCCGAATCATTTAACTTCCTAATTTCGATAGCCATAAACTCTTTTATCTTTACACCTTAATTGTTCTCTTAATTTTTGTCAACATAATCGTCTTTTACCCTAATTCCTATTTATTCATTCATATCATTCTTATTTAGTTTTTTTTTTCATTTTTAAAAATCAAGATTGAACTTAAATTTGCCTATGTTTGACATTGTTTTTCACATAACATGAAGCGCAAATAACAATAAACTACTACGCTTATTCGATTTCTTAATCGTTTTTCACTAGCCCGGGCGAAACCGATTGGATTAGCTTAGGTTAGAAGGTTTAAGGCGCCCTAAGCCTTCGTGGTTATTTTTTTATAAACCCAAAAAACGACTTGTCTGCTTGTATGCTTCCTGCGTTAAACCTGGAACTTTTTGATGGTTTTTTACAATGAATATTTTTTAGGTGTGTTACACTGGGAAAATGAAACTTTTCCTTCAAAATCAAAAATCAAAATCAAAAATAGCTTTATTTAAATAGACCTGTTACAGAGTACTTTTAAATCGTCAAATCTAATTAACAAACAAAACATACTTAATAATAGACATGAATACCATAATATTAAATGTAAACAATAAATATACTGTACTTAAATAAATGTGATGCTACCACCGGATCGGAAAGTTGTTTCTGTACTGAGAAGAACCGGCAAGAAACTCAGCAGTTACTCTTTTCAACTGTTTCTCTTTTTTACAATAATTGTTAGTATATTACAACAGAACTTAGAACAAGATAGCACAATAAAAATCATAATTTATGAAAAGAATAACACTCTTAGGTACATCGACGAGAAGCTATATAAAACAAATCAAACATTGTTAGTGTCTTAACCTAAGTATGATTGTTGATATAACAATAGTTAATTAGACTCCGTCGGGAGCAGAGAGCTTATTCCCAAGCATTTCTATCCATGATATAATCTCTAGTGGTGTAATATCCCTTTTTCAGCAACGTAGCTTTAATGTGACTTTTAAATCTATGTAATGGCAGCTTACAAATCGCTTCCGGAACTTTGTTATAATAATGTACACCTTGCCCCATAAATGACCCTAAAACTTTCTGCAATCTGAAAAATGGTAGCGCAATTTTATCTTTATTCCTAGTATTTTTAGCATGAATATCGCTGTGTTTGGTGAAAAGATTAATATTTTTTCTTACCAAGACAATACAATTGTAAATATATTGCGAAGCTACAGTTAGAATACCAATTTCCTTAAAAAGTTCCCTAAGAGTGGCCCGTGCTCGCAGCTTATAAATGGATCTAATAGCTCGTTTCTGAAGAACGAAAATTGCTTGTATGTCTGCTGCCTGACCCCAAAGTACTATTCCGTAGGACATAATACTGTGGAAGTAGCTAAAATAAACTAAGCGAGCGGTTTCAACGTCTGTCAATAGCCTTATTTTCCTAATAGCAAAAGCAGCTGAGCTAAGCCTACCTGAAAGACTTGTCAAATGAGGGTTCCATTGCAATTTTGCATCTAGGGTTATTCCAAGAAAAACTGTGGAGTCCACAAGCTCCATTTTATCATCATTGATTTTTAAATTTATGTCATTATTATTTACGTTAGGCAATTTAAAATTAACACATTTCGTTTTCTTCGCATTTAGCTGCAGATTGTTAACTGTAAACCAATGCAAAACTTTCGAAAGCGCTTCATTAACATCGTCGAAGACGTTTTTATTTCTATCAATGTTAAAAAGTAAAGATGTGTCGTCTGCAAATAATACTATATCACATAGGTCTTTAACATAAAAAGGTAAGTCATTAATGTATACTAGGAACAGAAATGGACCAAGAATAGATCCCTGTGGAACCCCTAATTTGACTGGTGATCCAGAAGATAGTACCCCATTAATCTCTACTTTTTGGGTTCTGAAACTAAGATATGAAAGAATCAAATCTAACGCAGTGTCCTTTACTCCGTAAAAATCAAGTTTCCGTATGAGAGTCCCATGATCGACGCAATCAAACGCCTTGGATAAGTCACAGAAGACGCCAAGAGCGTTCTGTGAATTCTCCCAAGCCCTAAAGATATGTTTTAGGAGCGCAATACCAGCATCAGTGGTGGAACGACCTCTGGTGAATCCATATTGTTCACTGTGGAAAAGTTTGTTTTCACTAAAGTGACATAGAAGTTGTTCCTGGACAATTTTCTCAAATATCTTACTCAGAGCTGGTAAGATAGATATAGGTCTAAAGTTACCTGGGTCCAGTTTACTGCCTGATTTAAAAAGTGGTATAATTTTACTATACTTCATTAACTCTGGAAAAACTCCCTCATCAACACACTCATTGAAGATTACTGCTAAGTAGGGAGCAATTACATCTATAATGTGACTAATAACTTTCACTGAAATATCCCAAAGATCGGCAGTATTCTTTAAATTAATTAACTTGAAGGATTTTAATATATCAGACGAGTCTACATGTTTAAATTTAAAAACAATATTGCAGCATGACACATTATCTTTAACTAGCTGTTCTGCTTCAAAAGGTGATGAATTGAGTGATGCTGTAGTAACTATAGGTATATTACCAAAATAACTTTCAAAAGCTTCAGCGATGTTAGCTTCGGACTTGACAATTTCATTGTTAATCTTTAGAGTGAAAGTGGTGTCGCGTGGTTTAGCTTTACCAGTTTCATGATTGATTACGTCCCAAGTGGTTTTAATTTTGCTGTTGGACTTAGTTATTTTATCACGAATGTGTAAAGCCTTGGCACACGCGCAGACTTTTCTAAATGTTTTAGAGTAGTTCTTGACATACTCTATGAAATTCGGATCAAAATTGTATTTTTTCATGCCGTACAAATCATACATTTTAGTCCTACTTATATAAATTCCGGGAGTGGCCCATTCGGAAAATGAAGACTGAACCTTACAAGTAACTTTTTTAGTTGGGAAACTATGATCAAATTCATTTTTAACACACAAAAAGAGATTTCTGTAAAGTGCATCTGGATCGCCCTGTGTGTATGGAATGAAGGGCATTTTAGTCTTCAAACTAGTCTTAAAACGTTCAATACGATGGCGTGTCTTAGGTCTACATGTAATTGTCCTAGGAATGTCCTTATTACGGTGGGAGTCTATAAACGTTATTATCTGCCCGCAATGATCTGACGTTAGCAAAGAAATAACAGACTTATCAACTGGCAAACAGTTACAAAAAACATTATCCAAACACGAAGCTGTGGTGGCTGTAATTCTAGTTGGTTCATCAAATTGATGACCTAGTCCGAATGACTGAAACAAAGATATTAATCTAGTTCGCTCCTTAGTGTTTTCTAACAAATCTATGTTGAAGTCACCACAGACAATAATAGGCTTGGATTTAGAAACTAATTTCCCTAGAACTTCTTCTAAAACTAACTCAAACCTATCCAAGCAAGGGCGTAGCCAGGATTTCAGCTAGGGGGGGGCAGCTCATACCTGTTTCGTTTTTCGTAGAGAGAGAAATACGTTTTTAATTCCCACTTGTAAGGAAAATTGACTTCTAGGGGGGGGGCAGCTGCCCCCCCCTGCTCCTACCTGGGTACGCCCTTGTATCCAAGTCAGATTTAGGGGGTCGGTACACACTAACTATAACATAGCTCTCTGACTCAACACAAGATAACTCAACGATTCGCTCAATAGACAGGCCTACGATGTCAGGGCGTTCTTTACATTTCAGTCCATTTAAAGTATATATTAAGGACCCACCATGTATACTGGTCTTCCTTACAAATGCACTAGATAATTTAAAGTTATTAATAACACAGGACATAAGTTTAGACTTATTAAGCCAGTGCTCAGTAAGACAAATAATATCTATACTGTGGCTTTCTAAAAATAATTCAATTTCTAATTCTTTGCCGGCCAAGCTTTGTATATTTTGATGAACTATACTTAAGGTTTTGGGCTTGGCTTTGGTCGCTCTTAGTTTAAAGAAGAAACTGTGGAACGATTGTTACACAGTAAAGTCGGATTAGTACTACTACTAATGTCAGGATATGTATGATACATAGTATTGCCAATATGGGCACCGTTAATATTAAAAGCTAACAATTTAGATAATTGTTTTTTTGTCGAAATTGGAAGATACATAGTATCTTCAGTTAACACAAAATATGGTACAAAATTATTTGTATCAAAAAATGTGATGTCCCTGTGACGGCACGTCAAGTTATACAGACATAAATTAAGGTCATGGATGGCCTTATTCTGACTCAGAGATAGACTGCTAGAATATGGGAAAGCACATAAAATAAATTTACAGTTGCTTTTGCCCTGAATATTAACCACCTGTTCTATGCTTTTAATCAAACCTCTTTTAGTGATTGGTCGGCTGTCTCCATGGAAAACCACTACTGTGGTTTTTTCCCCTAGCTCTTCTTTGGAGATGTTGTTTACTAGGTTGGAATATGACAGCCCTGGGAAGCAAAGATTTTTTACCTTTTGACAGGTATTGTTTGATAGCAATATGCCCAAACCTTGACCTAATTTGTCCGATACCACAATTATATTTGAAACATTCTGTGGCTTACTGAGATTCACACTTGTTGGCTGTGGAATGTCAGATGTTAATGCTCTAATTTGTGATGACTCTGAAGCCAAATTCTGTAAATTGTTAGAACAATTATCGCATGAAAGGTGTTTATTCACCAAAGAATCAAATCTGTCTACATTATATGACGACATTTTAACTAATTCTGAATTAGCTAAGATATGCTCATTAATCTCTTTTTGAGCTAAAGCATATCTGCTTTGGGTGTCTCTAAGAGCACCTTCTAACCTACCTATCTTTTGCTCAAGTTCCAAAGTCTCTTTTTCGTAGGAATTTTGCCTTGTTTGCCAAAGTGCATGGTTATGCTTCAATTCATTAATTAAGTCTGCCTTTTCTTTCCTTAAAATGTTACATTTACTAGAATGAGGCTGCTTTTTAATAAGTTTTTTTTTGGTTTTGTTTATAAACTTATTAATTTTTTTATGTTTCTTAAATTTTTTATTACTACTAAATTTACAGAGTTTAGCCTCAGTAGTGGAATCATCACAGGTGAGATCAACTGTTGGGATAAGCCCATTACACAAATCTGGAGCACATCCAGCAAGCTCATCGAGCAAGCTTTGATTGCCCAACCCACTGGTACATTTTTTGTCGCACTCTAACTGCTTGTTTTGTGCGACTCAAATAAACTTAATTCTAGATCATTTATACGACTTAAAGCAAGTTCGTGGGTATTATTGCATGCACTAAAAGAGTTCACTACTTCTTGCAGTTGAGTACACCGGTCCACAACGTATGAGTACTTCTGGTCCAGTTCCGCTAGCTCACATTTCAGCTTAGAGTTGTTATCAATAATTTTCTTAATCTCCAATTCACTGTCTTCCCCCTCCTGGATCAGCTGGATGTTGTCTCTTCTTAAGGACTCATTGTCACGGCATGCTTCCTTGTACAGAGCATCAAGTTTACTGCGGGTCATCATCTTGAAAAATGTATGTATTGCAGACTGCAGAGGAAGTGTCCAGTAGGATTGCAACCGCCAAGGCAACTTGTAAGGAGTGGGAAGTCATACACCGCCACTCTAAAACATAAAGGAAGTGGTGTCAGTGCACTGGCATTAATGTCAAGACGGTGTTATAAACTACAACTTTATCATAATAATAAAGCAACAATTTTAAGAATCTAAGTTCTATGTAATCTATCCTAGACTAAACAGTGCTACACATAATGCTTATATACATTAAAAACAGATAGTAAAAACAGTCAATACAAAACAGAAAATCCTATAAGTTTAAATATAATTTCTAATTTAAGACAGGTGGGGGGTATTTATCATATTATAAAAAAAACGTCTATGTAACGTTTTATTAAATAGATAAATAAATAACTGTAGTGTAATCTTTGTTGAGTGTGGGAGTAAACTGTCTGAGGCAAAGATGTTGTTTAACGTCAACTTCACTTCCACTTATAGTCAAGCAAAGAGACAAACAACTGTGCCTAATTGTAATGTTAATTGACGAATCTCACGTTAGTGAGGCATTGTACAGTGTCTAATGCTAAGAAGTGTAAGTAAATAAGACTGTTTTGATATAATAAATAATAAAATTAGTAAATGAAAATTTGAAATGTCAACAACATCTAACCTCACTTTGATGCAAGTAAGTAAACAAATTAAAGTATGACTATGATCAGTAACCAGACTGTGTCCTATTTAAACCATTATCACTGTTGTTTCTGAGAGTAAATTAATAAAAAAACAGTACTTCCCTGTAACGGTCGGAAATAATGTAGGTATGACAACCGCCCGGCGTCTAAGTCTTCCTTAGATGTTTAAATACACACTCAGCATCGTGGATTGATTTATTTATAGGTTTATTGTTCACCACACTAACGAAAACACTAATAAAACTAGGTAAAAACACTTAATTATAATTAAAATCGAATTAATTTCGATCAGCTGTGCAGCGGAACATCTGACAGCTGGTGTTGCCAACGGAGAAAAATCCAACTTCTGAATAACTATGAATGAAAATATTTTGGAAATTAAGTTTGTTGATTATATCGTTATGATAAATATTATTCATTGAAATTTTAGGAAACATGGGCATTAAGAACATCGTCATTAGTACTACAAAGAGTATGAAAGAGAAATGTTTAGTCCTACTAAACATTTTAGAATTTTACAAATCGGAAGAAGTACAATTGGGACAAACAATTTTACGTGAAACAATATCCACTCACGACCATGTTGCTATAATAATATGCCTGACCTAACGTGTCAACGCGTTTGTATGTGACACAAAACCTTTTAAGAGACATACGGTAGACATTCGTTGTCACAGGCAGTTAACTAGGTAGTGCACCGAAAATTAACCTCCATAGCCATTGTTTTCTTACTTTTTAAATGTTTACAATAGTCCTTGCACTTTTAGAGACAAAGCCCGGCAGTTGTACATATTTTGAAATTAGATCAAGCAAATGGTACCGAAAAGCCTCTACGTAATGGCGTAGGTATCTATTTCTGGTTTTTAACCTGTAACTGCAACGTTTACATAATGTAGAAAAATTAATTCAACAATTTCTCGCATCAATTTTTTGGTTAGCGTCATACTTCTACATACTTTACAGAATTTCACATGTCATGATCCAAGCGTGGTAAATTGAACGAAAATATTTTTTTGCGCCATATCTAAGTGATACGGCTTTTGAGATATTTGAGTCCACCGGTTCGGTGGCACGGTTCGAACGTTAAAATGTATGCAGCATTGGCCGCTTTTACTCCAGTATAAAAGTGAACCAAAAAAAAGTGTCTTTTTTTTATCACCATGTTAATTAATTTGTACTGATAAGATGAATTTTCCAAAAAACACTCAAAATCACCAAATTGTTAGTTGAGCCCTTATACATAGGACCCATCGATGTTTATGCACACAAAAAATGTTTCCGCTGTGCATCGGGGATCGAACCCGCGACCTCTGGTATAGTAGGCCTACTTTCTATACTTGCGCCTCTAGCGGTAAAGTCCATAAGGTAAAGCCACTTGAATAAATCGGCAATTCAGCATAATCATGAAAAGCCAGCCCACTGCCAATTGTTTGGATGGAGAAACACAAGGAAAGTAACAAAAACCTTTTAAAAAGTTATAACGTACATTATTGTACATTGCATTATATCGCGTACCAAAGTTAGAATTATAATGACTACATTTTAAGCACATCCCTATTTCACGTCATAACATTATGTCAAATTTGACATCCAGCTGACCATTAAAGGGTGTGGTCCGACATGGGATAAAAAAGTTAAAATTATCACGACATGACGCGTCTCGATGATGTTAGCGCGTCAACGGCAGACAGACAGCTTCAATTAGAGTATTGTGTTGTATAACTTGTTACCGGAAGAGCTAAAAACACTTCAAGGGCCAATCATTAAGAGGAGATTGACTGACTGGCTTTGGAAATATTTTTATAATTTTGAATGAATATTCTAACTGGCGACAACATAATGATAATTTTATTTTATTTAATTCAAACGACATAACTAATTATAGTTAACCTAATGTAATTTATTTGGCATCAATATTATGTGTATTATAATTGAATTTAAGCACGTCTGCGAGAAGACTGAACACGCGTATGTTCAGTTCGTGCTACTTACTTTTAAATGACATCTTCATTCACTATGTTCTTAGCAAATAAACGCTTGAGTTTGAGTTTGAGTATGGCGCATAAACCGGTCCGCGTGAGAGGCTACTGGTGGTTGTGTTGTGTGTCATTGTGTGTCCCTTTTAGTTACGTCACGACAAAACAGCGCACTAGAATCTGGTTAACATAGTTAACAGGTAGTAAACATTTACAGCCTGGCAAAAAAAGTCGTGAAATTAATGAGGGCGCCACTTTCGTTAAAGTGGTCACCCCATATACTACGGCACGAACAGTTTTGATAGTTTACTAATTCAACTTATTTTTTAGAGAGAATGGTTATGTCGTTGGCCCTATACAATCTCCCCACTACCTATTCGCCTGACCCAATCATCGCGCGATCCACAGTAAGGACACTCCTCTATCATCAATAGGTTTGATCTCGCGTTCGCACGTACTAAGTTCGCGCGAATGCATCACGTGTCGACCACCTAATAGGACACCAAATTCTAGTTTAGTACTTTCTCATTCCTATAAGTTTCGCGATAAATTATTGAAACGCGTTAAATTTCTTTAATCGCACATTATCCAGTAGAATAATGGAATTAGTCATACAGGTAACCAGGTCAATCGGGTGAACCGTTAGGTGGCAGAAATGCAAAGGCAGTGGCAACGAACACAGTCGATTCCCACCACATACAATGTGTTACATTGTCTGGACGGTTTGCTACTACCAAGTAAAAAATGAAAGAAGAAACTAGCAAAATCATAAAAATTTCAAAATTAGAAACAACAAAGCAACAAAAGATTTGCTTATTCAAAGTTTGTCCCCGTTGGTAATAACCATTTTCTATTTTAATGACGTGTTATCATGATTTTCTCCTTTTTTCGGTATATTCTCAAAAGCTGGCTCAGACGCTGCTTTGAAAATTAAATTAAAATTAAAACCTAAAATCAATAAAAAAAGTATCAATTAGCTAAAATGTGCTAACTTCCCAATTTGCTTTTTTTAAACACAGTATTGCCAGTGATAATATTTTTTAGTTCCCTTTCAGGACTTTTTTGCCAAGCTGTAAGTACTATTCCTACTCAGTATAAATGAATTATTTTTAATATGCAGCGAATTGATTAAAGTGTTTTTAAATACCTTGTAAAGTTTATGAATCGTTTGTTTTGGTAATTAAAAAAAAAGAAATGAATAAAAATTTACTACCATTTCGCCCAAACCCAGTGATTTAATTGAACTATAATATAAGTCAAGTCAAGCCTCAGCTCATTAATCATGTTTCTATTGGATTTAAAATGCACATCTTAGATGAGTTCAACTGAAGTTGAATAGGTTTTTAAACTTTCTTGTGTCGCTATTTTTATGATTCATCAAAACGAACGATTCATGAAGTTCGAATCGTATGTATAGCTTGGCAAAAAAGTCCTGAAACGGAACTAATAAATATTGTCACTGGCAATACTATGTTTAAAAAAATAAATTGGGAAGTTTGCACATTTTATCTAATTGATACTTTTTTATTGATTTTAGGTTTCAATTTAATTTTCAATTTTCAAAGCAGCGTCTGAGCTAGCTTTGAGAATAAATCTCCAGAAGAGGAGGAAGGAAGGAGAAAATCATGATAAAACGTCATTAAAATAGAAAAGGGTTATTACCATCGAGAACAAACTTTAAATAAGCAAATCGACTGGTAACCTTATACACAAGATGACAGTTTAATATTAGCATAAGCGACTCATCGGAATTTTGCTAGTTTCTTCTTTCATTTCTTTACTTGGTAGTAGGAAACCGTCTCGACAATGTGTTTGTATGTAATGGGAATCAACTGTTTGGTGCCATTCCCTTTTCATTTCTGGCTCCTAACGGCTCACCCGATTGGCCTGGTTACCTGTATGACCACTTCCATTATTCTACTGGATACTGTGGGATTGATGAAATGTAAGGCGTTTTCTTAATATAACGCGATACCTATTTGAATGAGAAAATACTGAAAAAACTTAGGTAGTGGGAAATTGTATAAGGACAACAATTATTAAAGTGTCAAAATTGTTTGTGTCGTAGTATACGGGGTGACCACATTCACGATAGTGGCGCCCCTATTAATTTCACGACTTTTTTGCCAGGCTGTATCTGCAGTTCCGATAATAGTAAATCAATTCTTTGCATTTCAATTAGTAAGTAATATGTACCTATTGGTGATACTGAAATGTTTAACAATACCAGGTAATAGTAGTAACTTTAGGTGGCGGTTTGCTCATTTGTTTGTTCAATTCTCGGGTGACGAATTGCGATTCTGTAAATTATCATAGGTATTGAACTGTTTTTTTGTAAAAAAACGTAATTTGAAAACTAGAATACTAGTAACTGAGAAAGAATTCAGGGCACATACCTATATTACATTGCAGATTTAGACTGCTGACTATGTAGAATGGGTCCGACTACTACAAGTTTTCTTAAGTTAGTTGTTTTTCTGTAGTGTTTCATTTTAATAAACCCAGTGTTACTCGAACAAATAGGAATATAACGACACATCATCAACAGCCATGGCGTCGCCCAAAATTTTCAGAGCGGCCAGTTGAAGGTGGCCGGCATCCACCGAAACCCTACGATCTCTATGAGGTGGACGGACGTCCACATCTCAAGTTAAAATTGATCATTTCGCCCGGGCCTTAGAGCGTGCCAAGCACTATTACATACACACGCTCGAAAATCGTAAACCTCTCTCTGACGCAATCGGTTAAATGATGGAGTGCAAAAGAGCAACTCTACAAAAAACCTTTTTTTATCTCAATTCTATTTATTCTCAATTTTATTCTCAATCGGCGGATGATCAAAAATTTAAAATTGAGAAAGCAAAGCACATAGGACATCACTTCGCATCTCGGTGCTTCACGCTTACCTCAATCATCAATACGCTTTACTTTGAATTAGTATTTTCTCTCATTTTGTATGTAAATAATTCAAAAATGTTTTTTGGCTTAGTTCTTTTCTCTCAAACGACGACCATCGCGAAGGAATGGAATTTTAAAGTTACCTCCCACGAGCGAAGTGAGTTTTGGCGACCACCGGAATAGCATAGCAGGACGACTAAAATCAGCTTGAAATCAGAGTTAGAGCTTATTTGTGCATTATCTTGCTCACTAATTTTAAAAATAACTATTAAAAAGAGCATTATTTTGTGCTAACAGTGCTAAAATCCCATTACGGACCGCACAGCAAGTGACAGTGACACAAGCTCACACACATGTCAGTTGTCACATTCCTTCCCCTTCCCCTCAGTTGGCTTCAGAACTTTGGCTGATTAGTTTATTACCGGAAAAATTTAAATAGTGAAAATACTGATGTTTTAATTTATCTATCCATTTGATGAACGAGTTAAGATGATGAGCAAACTTTCAAATTTTGAGCTTATTATATACTTTTTTGTATGGACTTTTGCAAACTTTTATTGTTTGTATAAATTATTTGTTGCACAAAATGGTAAGTTTCTTAAAACTTACTTCAACTTTCTATACATTTAAGTGTTGGGACTATCCTTTCTATCCTGAATGGCTTAGTGTTGTTATTAACCTCAAATCGTAATGTTTACTTAATTTACAGAGATTTATGGGAATATCTACGACTTATTGCATTCCTTGGGAGAAATAAGGCCAGGATGGAGATTCCTATCGAGGATGCAAGATGTGTCAGACATTGAGTGGAGTAGTTGGAAATACTTCATCAGGACAGCCTGGTTTTATTTGTTAATCCAGTTTGCTATATCAGAAATAATAAGAAAAATCCAAAAGTCCCTTTTAAAATATTGGTACATTGCATCTAGTGTGATTTTCATAGCTTTGCACATGGGTTATAAGCAACTTATAATAATTGCAGCACAACCAATTATATTTTCCACAGTAATCTTATTAGGTGGCAAAAAAAAGAGTGTTTGGTTAACAAGCATTTTAATACTTATTACTTATAACTCGATGAAATATAAGTACTTCTTTTGGTCTTATTTGGACAGGGATGACTTGTATGATGAAGAAGTTTATTTGCTTTTGTTCACAATAGCCTGGATTAAATTGAGATGTGTCAGTTTTTGTATTGACTACACAGACAAAAAAGATAAGTCCGAAAAACAGGAGACTCCTTCTACTGTTGAAACTATAGTAAATCTCTTCAGCTATGTGTTGTATACACCTCTATTATATATCGGGCCGATTATTCTCTATGAAGACTTTGAGAAGAGCTTCTCTGAAAGCTGTTTCAACTTCACTGTTCGCATAAGAAGATTTTTATGGGATATATTAATATTTTCATCCTATACCTTTGTACTGGATTGTGCATTTCATTATATATATTTTCTGGCGATGCAAAATGATATTGAGGTATGTTGAAATATAAAAGATAGTATTTCTAAATATATGTAATGTGTAAGTATATTTTCACTATTGAATTTGCAGGCAATAAAGAAGTTACCTACAATAGCTTTATGTGGCGGAGGTTTATGGATGGGCTTTGAATTTCATTTGAAGTATGTTATATCATACGGCACAACTACAGCCTTTGCCAGGTTGGATAACATGGACCCTCCACCCACACCTAGATGTATTGCTCGAGTGCATGTTTATTCCCAAATGTGGAGATACTTTGATGTTGGCCTTTACAAATTTTTAGTCAAGTGAGTATTTAAGAATTATGTTTGTCAGTATCTGGTATCCATATTGAAAGCTCTGGTAAGTTCATGTGTAGAGAAGTCCTGTATAACGGGTGATTACTAGCTGTCCTTCACAAATATTTGAAATCCAAAATTATTCAAGCTCTCTTAAGTTTCAGCGCGTCTTACAAACAGCAATGAATTTTTATGTATAGAGAGAGATAATTGAATGCACACTAGACGACCCCTATCAACATTAGTTACGAGCGCCGATTGCGGGTTAGGGTATACCCATATTTATCGACGCGGAATCGGCTTAAAGGTCAAGCCACACCCACAAGCCGGAGCCGATGCGAAAGGTATTAGTAACACCTTTATTCCGTCGGCATAGAGACTCTTGCGTCGATAAATGTTGGTAGACCCTTAGATTCCTTCTCCAGCTGGAATAATATTGATTGATGAAGCAGATATTTGTCCAAATACAAAGCAAAACCTTACTTTGGGACCAGAGCAATGCATTTCATGTTGTTTCCTGAACATACTTACTTTATTCATTTAAGTTACTAAATATTTACATACAACTCAATGATATTTTTTTCCTTGATTTTTCAGGTATATTTACAAACCATGCCTTGATATGATTTCACGAAGTCTTAAATTATCCAAAATCGTCAGCAAGCTTATGGCGTCTTTTGTTACATTTGTTTTTATATTTATGTGGCATGGGACGCTATGGAACATATTTTTATGGTCTATTTTAAATTATTTGGGTATCACATTGGAACAACTCGGAAAAACGATTGCAGAAAGTGACAAGTATAAGTTATTTAAGGAAAACGTATTGAAAACTGACCAAATGGAGACACGTTTTGTGGCTGTGTTATGCACACCACTGCTTGGCTTGTCTGCTATATCCAACTTTTACCTGTTTGCTGGTAGTAAGATTGGCAATATCTACTTTGAATGTTTCACAAACCCTGAAACATTATTCAATTCATTGCTGGTGACTGTTTCTCTATATTGTTGCTGCAATGTGTCCATGGCCTTGCAACATGTCTCATCTAGGACAGATAAAAAGCAAAAGGATTTGAAAAGTTTATAATTATTTATCTTAAGAGACTTTAATTTATATTTCATGGAATAAATCCAAGATCAAAGTTTGTTTTTAAACTGCAAATGCACTGGATGTGAATAATTCTTGAACCCTATTACTTTATGATTGTACTGGATTTGATGAAATGTATTTTTACTTGCCTGACTGAGCTACCCATTTTCGTAAAGCAAATCACAATACATCACGAAATAATATTTATAGTAAACTATCTTTACGGAATTGTATGGCAATACCTACTATCACTTGACCTGTCACCTGTACCTACATCTCATCACAATCTTGTTATGAAATTTAATAATACAATTGAATGAGTGAAAAATAATACTCTCTAAAATGTGTACCTCTATACACATACCTATGAAATTAGTAGTAAGCCGATAATGATTAGTTTTAAAAAATACTTGTGTAATCTGCATTTAATATTTAAAATGACGTCTTGACCAATAGAGACTTCATTACTGTAAAACTGTGATAAATACTTTAAGGTTATTTTTAAATTACGCAAATACCACAAATGAATAAACTTTATATTTTTATAATGCCGATTTTTTTATTTACCCTTATCTAAAGGCACATTTATCTCGTAATATGTGCCTACCTATTTCCTATATGACAAATTTTGCAATAGATAGACCAAGGAGGAAAAACCGGAAATGAGAAGCAAAGAATGACATGCCGATTACTGCATTTGCTGTTTACAATTTTAGTAGTTTTTAAATAAAACATCATAAGGTAACTGTAACAAAAATATTTATTAAAGATTAATAAAATCGAATCTGCTTTAAATTGCTATTAGTTGATAAGTGTTAGATCCCTTCAGCAACAAGTATGAGTGTGTGTGCATAGCTTCGATCAGCTCGGCCGCGTCGCCCGGCACTCCGGCAGCTCTGTGGATCTGAATCATTTCTTGTCTCGTAAATATATCCTTTCCTAGTTGATGTGACCTCCTAGTCAGAACATCCAGGAATTTTTTGAGCTGAAACAAACAGACATTAGATTAAAACCTTTGAAGTTCTGGTGAGATTATGTGAGGCGCCCAGCAAGGGGAAAAAGAAGGCCTTTGCAGTGGGATATAACCGCCGCACAAGAATACAATTTAAAATATTCAAAAATTATACCAACTTTTCAAACTGCTGATCTTCCGAACTTAACAAACAAACAAGGTTAGTGGCCTATGGGTTACGAATTTCAGTACGAAGACTCCTAGGTTTCGGTTCAATTCTGGTTAGAACACTACTTGTTAAACATTCCTACTCGTACCTATATCAGTTCAATATCGCGAGCAGTTACTTTTCTGTTTATTAGTTAGGTACAACAGAAGTACTTACTTTGCCTCTACAGCTGACACCTGATCCGTTTATGGACCTTGATAGTTGGATGTTTCCGAATTCATCACTGAATGTGTCCATCAAGCTATGTTTTACTAGACTTATCACGTCGTTTGCATCTTTCTCGCTCGCTTCTTCTCGTAGGTCCACCCGTGCTCGAGCCTTAAAAATAAAGATTAATGTAATTTTTTTCTCAAGAGGCAACATCACAAAAATCGGTCCCAAGGTCCCCAAGTGTTATGAAAACCAGAAACAACGAAGGTACCACAACCAAAATATAAGTCGCGGGTCGTCCTCTTTGAGTCTAAAATTAATATAGTAGCAATACTTGCTTATAGAATTTGGGTTCTTGAGATCTGTCCTAATTCTGCAAATAAGTAAGTAAGATTTGGTTGCCATTCATTTTCCTAAAACATCTTTTCTAATTACTAACTAATCATTATACTGAGATTCAAGCAAACAAAGTTCATGTGTACTGACTTGTGTCAGTCTTATACATGCTTCCAACTGTCGCGTGGTGATAGGCGTCCCGTCCTGAGATCCTTGGTGGCTGTGTCGTAGTTCCAAGTAGAAGTTTTGCAGCGCGCTCGCGGCTTCAGAGCTAAGCTTCGGGTGAACGTACCTCCGCGCGTAGGCGATGTACTTGCGTAGTAGAACTAATGGCAGCGTGTCGATCACCTCGCCGGGCTTTAGCCGCAACCGATTGCTAGGAGTGAAGTTGGAAATTGATTAGCAACTTCTAATTGCCTACAAGCATTAATTAAAAACTGACAGTTTTTTTAGTTAAAAATATGATGAATTAGCAGATTAAAAATGCTTGTTTTGGCCTCTTTGAAAATAACATAATACCTAGTTTCTTGACTTCCCACACCTTCAACCTTCAATTAGAATAACCTTTCGCTGTATTTTTGTTTTAGTCATATTAAAAAATAAGATGTCAACTAAGTAAATGAAGAATACAGGGTGTGCGAAGACTCAACATTGAAAGCTAAATTACAGTTGCCTCGTTGACTCGTGATGGGGTAATACTGAATTTTAGCTTCGAACGTCAACTCCCCATCCTCTCTTTAGAATCGGGTACCAACCTTAACGAAACATCTCCATCATATTGGCTCGTGTTGATGCCCGGATTCAAATGTTTGCTCTTCCCTTTATGGCCACTGTGCATCGCCAGTACGTGCTCCGATAACATAGCGTCAATTTTCTGAAAAAGTATTCATATTTAAAACAGAATCAGAACAAATCATAAATACATATTCATGTCATAATAATAAAATAGTTTGAGATTGTGTATTAATGCAACGACAAGGATGAAGCTATGTAAAACCTAGAATAATGTTTGTTTAATCAGCAGATAGGTGGATTTTTGTGCTGTTGCAGGAGAATCAAACCTTCGAGCTTTTGCGTTGCAACCACCACGCTCTTATCTGCTGTGCTAAACGGGTAGGTACCAAACAAGCTAGGGCAGTACAGCTCTCCTAGCTTAGGCTCAGACGATGTATGTTCGTATATGTATACAATTCTATTTATTTTATTGATCTCTTCTGCTCAATGTACAACATATTTAAAATACATTACTCTACCTCATCCGGTTGGTCCAGGAGAATGAAGACTAAATCGAATCTTGATAGAAGAGCAGAGTTAATTTTTAAGTTTTCTGCGACGGTTTTAGCTCTGAAACAAAAGCTAAACATTAATTCTTATCACCGTGGGCGTTTACGTATAAAAACCCAGCGTTTATCTGGAGGTCAAAGTTGTTGTTTCAACTTCTCCTGTTCAGAGTAATAATAGTCACTCATAAAATATTTAAAGATTCCGAGTTCAACTCTGCCTTAAACACTACTTTGTGTTCCTTATTCACTTACGGCAAACTCTTGGGGGATGAAATCACCAATAAAAAACCCAAGCAACTCGGAAAACGGCAGTAGGCTCGTTCCTTATCACGTGAGGTTTAAATTCACTCTTCGAAGTGTGGGCTTATGAATGTACAGTCCACCTTGACGGCAACAGTCAACGTCTCCCTGACTTCGCCGTTCAGGATAGTCGTGACGTAAGTTATGTTAAAATGTGCTGAGGAAAGGCCTCTCCCAATGTTGACAATGCCCGCTCTGGAAATCAATGGGGGAGGCCTATGTTCAGCAGTGGACTTCTTGCGGCTGATGATGAATGTTGACACCTGTCCCGACCAAGGTATGCCACTAGCTGAAATGATGGGATATTATTATGTCATTCATCGAACATTGTTTCCGTGGTCTTCCTTTGCGACCATGACTATATGTAGGGTGCTACAGAGTGGTGATTTGGACCCGTTTACTGGGGTGCATTCTGCATACGTTCCCCGCCTAATTCCACCTCTTTTATTTATTAGGTTATTTGCTGTCCTAGTAGTAAAGTGAGCTGTGTTCAAAAACGACGAAGTTATCGTTAACACAGACGCATCCAACTCAAATATCAGTTTCATAAACAGACTACATAGTCTGTTCGTTGCACGAGCACATGCTCGTGCGGAAATCGCACCCGCGACTAAATCGCGTCTCTTGTGCTTTTAACCACTGAGACACATGTAGGTACTACGATATACCTATTGAATTTCCTAACGGTGTATTCTGTGTTATGGTCGTAACAGTAAATGTTTACAGTCTAAGAAGGTGGACCAGGTGTGTTGTGTTATGTTAGAATGCAAAACGATAGATCCGGTAAGGTAAAACAATAACCATCCTACAATGCATCGCCCCGGCGAGCTAACTACGCTGAGGTTGGCTTATGTGAAAACAATTTCACAATTTCAATCATCGTAATACGACAGTTTCGAGTAGGTAGTTCCTTTAAGTAGGTAATCAACTCAACTCATAATAGATTAACTTGCAGTGGAAACGCTAGACACTAATGTATAAATCAACTTAGGCTAACGAAATGTGTTACCTATTTTATGCTGTTCGTTTCCTTAATGAACGAAAATAAATTCAAGAGCTTATTACTTTCAGTTTTACTGGTTTTCAAAGGTAAAATTAAGTAACTAACGATACGATACGATACTAACAATACGACTCTGTTCTAGAAGTACCTATTAGAATAAAATTTATTTTGTCATACTGCAAATCCAATAAATAAGTTTCATGAGCTGTGGCTTGAATTTTTAGCCTGCCAGAAGACTTGTACCCTTTAAGAATTACATAAATTTCAATTTTTAATGACACTGGCAGCTGTCAAAATGCATTTCATATATCAGTTGGACTATAGGCACATTTTTTTCGGTTACTCTGAAAACGCATATGGTTTGGAAGCGCAAATCAATGTTGAGCGTCCCTCAGAAGTATAGCTGTCCCTGTCAGTTCTATTGAAATTTTACGGGACAGCATGAGAGTCAGCGCGTTGACATTTGTAAATTCGGGGGTATGCAATGATATTTTAATAAAAAAGACGTAGATAGGTAACTTGTGCCAAAAATCAGTGGCTCCCGAAAGGTTGCGAGCCAAGGAAGTATGCGTTTTCAGCCAGCTTACTTTATTTATTTTATTTTTCCTAAACTGTTTTGATTTGACGGGTGTCAAATTTTTTGAGTCTGTGGTCAAAAATGGTCAAAAGTTCTGCAAAATTTCCTTTTGTAGCGTGGCTGCAAAGTATGACACGCATCAGTACTGACATAACTTATCTACCTCCTCCTAAATATCATTGGGGGGTATGTGTACCTGTTGTAGCTGCCTTGCGCCGGGTTGGCGGCGGCGAGCACGGATCAATGTTGAGCATCCCTCAGAAGTATAGCTGTCTCTGTCAGTTCTATTGCAATGTTACGGGTCAGCATGTGCCGTGTGTGTATTCGGGTGTACGTGTACCTGTTGTAGCTGCCTTGCGCCGGGTTGGCGGCGGCGAGCACGGATCAATGTTGAGCATCCCTCAGAAGTATAGCTGTCTCTGTCAGTTCTATTGCAATGTTACGGGTCAGCATGTGCCGTGTGTGTATTCGGGTGTATGTGTACCTGTTGTAGCTGCCTTGCGCCGTTGAGCATCCCTCAGCAGTATAGCTGTCTCTGTCAGTTCTATTGCAATGTTACGGGTCAGCATGTGCCGTGTGTGTATTCGGGTGTATGTGTACCTGTTGTAGCTGCCTTGCGCCGTTGAGCATCCTTGAGAAGTATAGCTGTCTCTGTCAGTTCTATTGGAATGTTACGGGTCAGCATGTGCCGTGTGTGTATTCGGGTGTATGTGTACCTGTTGTAGCTGCCTTGCGCCGTTGAGCATCCCTCAGCAGTATAGCTGTCTCTGTCAGTTCTATTGCAATGTTACGGGTCAGCATGTGCCGTGTGTGTATTCGGGTGTACGTGTACCTGTTGTAGCTGCCTTGCGCCGTTGAGCATCCCTCAGCAGTATAGCTGTCTCTGTCAGTTCTATTGCAATGTTACGGGTCAGCATGTGCCGTGTGTGTATTCGGGTGTATGTGTACCTGTTGTAGCTGCCTTGCGCCGTTGAGCATCCTTGAGAAGTATAGCTGTCTCTGTCAGTTCTATTGGAATGTTACGGGTCAGCATGTGCCGTGTGTGTATTCGGGTGTATGTGTACCTGTTGTAGCTGCCTTGCGCCGTTGAGCATCCCTCAGCAGTATAGCTGTCTCTGTCAGTTCTATTGCAATGTTACGGGTCAGCATGTGCCGTGTGTGTATTCGGGTGTACGTGTACCTGTTGTAGCTGCCTTGCGCCGGGTTGGCGGCGGCGAGCACGGATCAATGTTGAGCATCCCTCAGAAGTATAGCTGTCTCTGTCAGTTCTATTGCAATGTTACGGGTCAGCATGTGCCGTGTGTGTATTCGGGTGTATGTGTACCTGTTGTAGCTGCCTTGCGCCGTTGAGCATCCCTCAGCAGTATAGCTGTCTCTGTCAGTTCTATTGCAATGTTACGGGTCAGCATGTGCCGTGTGTGTATTCGGGTGTATGTGTACCTGTTGTAGCTGCCTTGCGCCGTTGAGCATCCTTGAGAAGTATAGCTGTCTCTGTCAGTTCTATTGGAATGTTACGGGTCAGCATGTGCCGTGTGTGTATTCGGGTGTATGTGTACCTGTTGTAGCTGCCTTGCGCCGTTGAGCATCCTTGAGAAGTATAGCTGTCTCTGTCAGTTCTATTGGAATGTTACGGGTCAGCATGTGCCGTGTGTGTATTCGGGTGTATGTGTACCTGTTGTAGCTGCCTTGCGCCGTTGAGCATCCCTCAGCAGTATAGCTGTCTCTGTCAGTTCTATTGCAATGTTACGGGTCAGCATGTGCCGTGTGTGTATTCGGGTGTACGTGTACCTGTTGTAGCTGCCTTGCGCCGTTGAGCATCCTTGAGAAGTATAGCTGTCTCTGTCAGTTCTATTGGAATGTTACGGGTCAGCATGTGCCGTGTGTGTATTCGGGTGTATGTGTACCTGTTGTAGCTGCCTTGCGCCGTTGAGCATCCTTGAGAAGTATAGCTGTCTCTGTCAGTTCTATTGCAATGTTACGGGTCAGCATGTGCCGTGTGTGTATTCGGGTGTACGTGTACCTGTTGTAGCTGCCTTGCGCCGGGTTGGCGGCGGCGAGCACGGTCGCGCGCGCGGCCAGGCTGCACACCACGCCGCCCTTGGCCACGCTCACGCGCCGCTGCTCCATCGCCTCTAGCAAACTGCTGTGGTGAGCGCTCGTCTAATCCTTCAAGTATGGGAGACATACGAGCTGTGAGGCGCGTTATCGCCGAATCTTTCTAAAATGAGTCATTATTTAGCGCCAAAATGGCGCAAATGCCAAAAAATAGCAAAATGTCAAAATGCCAATGGCCTAAATGGTTAGTTTTTTAGCGCGAAAGACATAATTATACGAGGCCTAAATTTGCCGCTTGGAACTGCACCAATTTCCTGATAAGCTGAATCAGCTCATATTTCGTCTCCGACACTAAAGGGGCTAACCCCTGGAGTGTCGGAGGAGCTGATTCAGCCAAATAATGACGCGCAACGATCTACCGTCATTTTAGTAAGATTCGGCTATAACGCGCCTGACAGCTCGTATTCCTCCGACACTTGAAGAACTAAGCGAATCAAAGTTGAGCCTCCCTCAGACCTATAGCTGTCTCTGTCAGTTCTATTAGAATGTTACGGGTCAGCATGTGCACGAGCGCGGATCAATGTTGAGCATCCCTCGGCAGTATAGCTGTCTCTGTCAGTTCTATCGGAATGTTACGGGTCAGCATGTGCCGTGTGTGTATTCGGGTGTATGTGTACCTGTTGTAGCTGCCTTGCACCGTTGAGCATCCCTCAGAAGTATAGCTGTCCCTGTCAGTTCTATTGGAATGTTACGGGTCAGCATGTGCCGTGTGTGTATTCGGGTGTATGTGTACCTGTTGTAGCTGCCTTGCGCCGTTGAGCATCCCTCAGAAGTATAGCTGTCTCTGTCAGTTCTATTGCAATGTTACGGGTCAGCATGTGCCGTGTGTGTATTCGGGTGTACGTGTACCTGTTGTAGCTGCCTTGCGCCGGGTTGGCGGCGGCGAGCACGGTCGCGCGCGCGGCCAGGCTGCACACCACGCCGCCCTTGGCCACGCTCACGCGCCGCTGCTCCATCGCCTCTAGCAAACTGCTGTGGTGAGCGCTCATCTAAGTGAATCAATGTTGAGCATCCCTCAGGAGTATATATAGCTGTCTCTGCTCATCTAAGCAAAGGAATGTTGAGCATCCCGCAGAAGTATAGCTGTCTCTGCTCATGTAAGCAAATCAATGTTGAGCATCCCTCAGAAGTATAGCTGTCTCTGCTCATCTAAGCAAATCAATGTTGAGCATCCGTCAGAAGTTAGCTGTCTCTGCTCATCTAAGCAAATCAATGTTGACCATCCCTCAGGAGTATAGCTGTCTCAGCTCATCTAAGCAAATCAATGTTGACCATCCCTCAGGAGTATAGCTGTCTCTGCTCATCTAAGCAAAGGAATGTTGAGCATCCCGCAGAAGTATAGCTGTCTCTGCTCATGTAAGCAAATCAATGTTGAGCATCCCTCAGAAGTATAGCCATCCCTGTCAGTTCTATTGCAATGTTACGGGTCAGCATGTGCCGTGTGTGTATTCGGGTGTACGTGTACCTGTTGTAGCTGCCTCACGCCGTTGAGCATCCCTCAGGAGTATAGCTGTCTCTGTCAGTTCTATTGCAATGTTACGGGTCAGCATGTGCCGTGTGTGTATTCGGGTGTATGTGTACCTGTTGTAGCTGCCTTGCGCCGTTGAGCATCCTTGAGAAGTATAGCTGTCTCTGTCAGTTCTATTGCAATGTTACGGGTCAGCATGTGCCGTGTGTGTATTCGGGTGTACGTGTACCTGTTGTAGCTGCCTTGCGCCGGGTTGGCGGCGGCGAGCACGGTCGCGCGCGCGGCCAGGCTGCACACCACGCCGCCCTTGGCCACGCTCACGCGCCGCTGCTCCATCGCCTCTAGCAAACTGCTGTGGTGAGCGCTCATCTAAGCGAATCAACGTTGAGCATCTTTGGTACCTATAGCTGACTCTGTTAGTTCTATTGGCGCGCCGCTGCTCCATGGCTTCTAACAAACTACTGTGATGTGCGCTTATCTAATTATTCAAGTGTCGGAGACAAACGAGCTGTCAGGCGCGTTACCGTCGAATCTCACTAAAATGACGATAGATTGTTGCGCGTCATTATTTGGCACCAAAACGGCCCAAACGCCAATAAATGCCAAAATGTCAATGGCCTAAACGGTTAATTTTTTAGCTCTAAAGACATAATTATATAAGGCTGCTCCAATTTCCTGATGAGCTGAATCAGCTCCTCCAACACTCCAGGGGCTAAGCAAATCAATGCTGAGTATACCTCAGAAGTATAGCTGTCTCTGTCAGTTCTATTGCAATGTTACGGGTCAGCATGTGCCGTGTGTGTATTCGGGTGTATGTGTACCTGTTGTAGCTGCCTTGCGCCGTTGAGCATTTCTCAGATGTATTGCTGTCTCTGTCAGTTCTATTGGAATGTCACGGGTCAGCATGTGCCGTGTGTGTATTCGGGTGTACGTGCACCTGTTGTAGCTGCCTTGCGCCGGGTTGGCGGCGGCGAGCACGGATCAATGCTGAAGTATAGCTGTCTCTGTCAGTTCTATTGGAATGTTACGGGTCAGCATGTGCCGTGTGTGTATTCGGGTGTATGTGTACCTGTTGTAGCTGCCTTGCGCCGTTGAGCATTTCTCAGATGTATTGCTGTCTCTGTCAGTTCTATTGGAATGTCACGGGTCAGCATGTGCCGTGTGTGTATTCGGGTGTACGTGCACCTGTTGTAGCTGCCTTGCGCCGTTGAGCATCCGTCAGAAGTATAGCTATCTCTGTCAGTTCTATTGGAATGTTACGGGTCAGCATGTGCCGTGTGTGTATTCGGGTGTACGTGTACCTGTTGTAGCTGCCTTGCGCCGTTGAGCATCCCTCAGAAGTATAGCTGTCTCTGTCAGTTCTATTGGAATGTTACGGGTCTGCATGTGCCGTGTGTGTATTCGGGTGTATGTGCACCTGTTGTAGCTGCCTTGCACCGTTGAGCATCCTTCAGGAGTATAGCTGTCTCTGTCAGTTCTATTGTAATGTTACGGGTCAGCATGTGCCGTGTGTGTATTCGGGTGTATGTGTACCTGTTGTAGCTGCCTTGCGCCGGGTTGGCGGCGGCGAGCACGGATCAATGCTGAAGTATAGCTGTCTCTGTCAGTTCTATTGCAATGTTACGGGTCAGCATGTGCCGTGTGTGTATTCGGGTGTACGTGTACCTGTTGTAGCTGCCTTGCGCCGTTGAGCATCCCTCAGCAGTATAGCTGTCTCTGTCAGTTCTATTGCAATGTTACGGGTCAGCATGTGCCGTGTGTGTATTCGGGTGTATGTGTACCTGTTGTAGCTGCCTTGCGCCGTTGAGCATCCTTGAGAAGTATAGCTGTCTCTGTCAGTTCTATTGGAATGTTACGGGTCAGCATGTGCCGTGTGTGTATTCGGGTGTATGTGTACCTGTTGTAGCTGCCTTGCGCCGTTGAGCATCCCTCAGCAGTATAGCTGTCTCTGTCAGTTCTATTGCAATGTTACGGGTCAGCATGTGCCGTGTGTGTATTCGGGTGTACGTGTACCTGTTGTAGCTGCCTTGCGCCGGGTTGGCGGCGGCGAGCACGGTCGCGCGCGCGGCCAGGCTGCACACCACGCCGCCCTTGGCCACGCTCACGCGCCGCTGCTCCATCGCCTCTAGCAAACTGCTGTGGTGAGCGCTCATCTAAATAAGTTTAAAATGTCTTTAATGATATAGATAAAAATACACTAAGTAATAAACCTAAATACTATATTTACCCATATAAATAAATACACAGTATACAAACATGGTGTGGCTCAACCACCTATACAGGTTGAGTTTATTCAACAGGCTTGATTCCCGGCTAAGAAAAAAGTTTTATGTAAAATCTGAGTGTGCAGTTTTTGTTTTTTGCCAAAATCGGCCTCAAGACTCCTTTCAGCATTTTTTTGGTTTTCCTCATAGTTTAGGATTTGGCCTACCACGCCTACTTAAAAAACTCCTGTATAAAACATAAGAAACAGAACTAGTGAGACAACTTCGGTCCCTATACGTGAAGTTTTATCGTGGTATGGGAACAGGAAACGCAGGCACCTATCGCAAATGGATGCAGCACTAATATCGGTTTGAAAAATGACCATTTGTCACAGTGCGGGAATCGAAATCGTGACCCTTTGTATCTCAAATGTAGCGTATAACCACTGCGTTTAAGAGGTCGTCAACATACAGCCTGACATAGACCAAATTCTGGGAATATCGAAAAAAGCTGAATGGAGACTCAGAACGGATTTGGACAAAAATACAAACTTTTTTGAAACAGTTTTTCCGAACATAAAGAGAACACGTTGTTAATTTAAAATAGGACTACTTTTATAAAAGAATTTAAATTATTTGGTTACTGAGTTTTAATACAGGTATTTTCGCGTAGTTGCGCATAGATATCCTTCACTTTAGAAGTATGCTATGTAACATTGTAAACACGGCCCGTGGAGTTCCAGTGTCCTCTGCCTTGGGCAAATATGAATGTGACGAAAATGTGTCGACTTCCCTTTATTGACTGTTATATTATTATGTAATAATTTGTTTGTGCTAGTTACCTACACCAGAAACACAATATGGTATTTGGTTGATAAGCATTCATACTATACCTAAAAGCAGTAATAATGATTATACATTTTACGATTTTCCTTATTTATGAACACTATTGTCATGCATGTAGAAAATAAATGGGAACAGCTGCGGACTTTGTTCAATACGTTCAGCAAGATTGTTTTTTTTGACAATGATTATAACAGTGAGATTTACACAGGAAATTATACAAACATGATGTGTCAAAATGGCTTCCCCCTCAGCATAATAATATGATATGCCGATATAAATAGATCGAAGGATTCATCTGCTTGGGCCTCCCTCGCTCTGTCGTGTGTGTGTTAGTTTGTACAGTCAGCATGAAAATAGTGTTTAAAGGAATGTCTGAAAAATTTAAGAAAGCCACCTTATCACGACAGTATTAAATGATTGTTTTACTTGTTTAGGATTTTAGCGACGCCTCAAACGACGTACGTCTCTGTCATTGTAGTATTACAATTCAATAGCTTTTGACTACTCTAGTCGCTCAGCTCACATCATTTTGCCTGCTCATGCTGACTTGATGTGTCAGTCTGTATTCGTCTGTAAGAGGTCACCTTGTCCAGTTCGTCGACGCAGCAGACGCCGGTGTCAGCTAGCACGAGCGCGCCAGCCTCGAGCGCGAACTGACCCCCCGCCTCGCGCCCTAGGGCCACCGTCAGTCCTCCTGCACTAGCGGACGCTCCGCAAACGTAAACACCTAGACGGTGAAGGAAAAAAAAGATTTTAATGTAATCTTTCTTATGACAACTACACATGGTATCACACCTGTTTCCACATGGGGCAGAGACCTCATCTTTCCACTTGCTACGATCCTGAC
This sequence comes from Udea ferrugalis, assembly GCA_950022985.1. Classification (NCBI taxonomy): domain Eukaryota; kingdom Metazoa; phylum Arthropoda; class Insecta; order Lepidoptera; family Crambidae; genus Udea; species Udea ferrugalis. The sequence continues at coordinate 8,135,904 of OX465516.1, forward strand.
ATGCATCTTGCGCTTTTTCTAATCTAATGATTCTTTTCTTACATGCTCATCGCCGGCCAGTCATCGGATAAAGGTACTTCTGACTCTTTTTCTGGGGCCTTCTTAAACTTGTCTTTGAAACGTTTGGCCTACAAATTTTTCTTTATCCTTTCATTTATTATTTACTGACTATTCTTGGTCAAGTTTGTGATGTGCGCGGAAAGCTTGCCGTTCGCGAATAGGGCTTTTTATTCAACAACACAACACGAAAAAAAGTGCTTCAACTCTAACGTAACTGCTTATATTGTCTGCAAAAGATGGAGACACCATTAATGATGTAAAAGTTAATTTTTGGAGTAGTTCAATATTTTGGTGAGTTTGCAGCATCTGGGATTTTCCGAGCCCCGGGTCACCGACCACCAACACATGCGGCCCGGGCTCCAGCATGTTACTAAGTGCGGTTACCGCAGCTATCTACCTCTTGGCGCGGCGTGTGCGGCCGCTTGCAGCAACTGTGACTTCCCGAGCCCCGGGTCACCGACCACCAACTTGTTACAGAATGCGGTTACCGTAGTTAACTACTTCTTGGCGCGGCGTGTGCGGCCGCTTGCAGCAACTGTGACTTCCCGAGCCCCGGGTCACCGACCACCAACTTGTTACAGAATGCGGTTACCGTAGTTAACTACTTCTTGGCGCGGCGTGTGCGGCCGCTTGCAGCAACTGTGACTTCCCGAGCCCCGGGTCACCGACCACCAACTTGTTACAGAATGCGGTTACCGTAGTTAACTACTTCTTGGCGCGGCGTGTGCGGCCGCTTGCAGCAACTGTGACTTCCCGAGCCCCGGGTCACCGACCACCAACTTGTTACAGAATGCGGTTACCGTAGTTAACTACTTCTTGGCGCGGCGTGTGCGGCCGCTTGCAGCAACTGTGACTTCCCGAGCCCCGGGTCACCGACCACCAACTTGTTACAGAATGCGGTTACCGTAGTTAACTACTTCTTGGCGCGGCGTGTGCGGCCGCTTGCAGCAACTGTGACTTCCCGAGCCCCGGGTCACCGACCACCAACTTGTTACAGAATGCGGTTACCGTAGTTAACTACTTCTTGGCGCGGCGTGTGCGGCCGCTTGCAGCAACTGTGACTTCCCGAGCCCCGGGTCACCGACCACCAACTTGTTACAGAATGCGGTTACCGTAGTTAACTACTTCTTGGCGCGGCGTGTGCGGCCGCTTGCAGCAACTGTGACTTCCCGAGCCCCGGGTCACCGACCACCAACTTGTTACAGAATGCGGTTACCGTAGTTAACTACTTCTTGGCGCGGCGTGTGCGGCCGCTTGCAGCAACTGTGACTTCCCGAGCCCCGGGTCACCGACCACCAACTTGTTACAGAATGCGGTTACCGTAGTTAACTACTTCTTGGCGCGGCGTGTGCGGCCGCTTGCAGTAACTGTGACTTCCCGAGCCCCGGGTCACCGACCACCAACAACACTTGCGGCCCGGGCTCCAGCTTGTTACTTTGTGCGGTTACCGCAGATAATTACCTCTGGGAGCGGCGTGTGCGGCCGCTTGAAGCAACTGTGACTTCCCAAGCCCCGGATCACCAACCACCAACACACGCGGCTCGGGCTCCAGGGCCCCAACTCTGCTAATTTAAGAACGCTTCAATTCAACCGTAATTGGGTCTCAACCGGCTAATTTGACACATTTTCTATGAAAAATATGTCAAATTAGACTATTCTCTTAATCGGCTAATTTGACTAATTTTCTAAAAAAAAATTGTTAAATCAAACTATTGAGAATCAATTACGATTCAATTGAAGCTTTCTAAAATTAGCAGACTTGGGGCCCAGCTTGTAACTGTGTGCGGTTACCGCAGTTATCTACCTCTGGGCGCGGCATGTGCGGCCGCTTGCAGCAACTGTGACTTCCCGAGCCCCGGGTCGCCGACCACCAACACATGCGGCCCAGGGGGTCTAAAAAGGCAACATTCTATCTAGGCATCTAAAATGTTGCCTTTTTAGACCCCCAGGATTCAACGTTACCGTGTGCGGTTACCGCAGATAATTACCTCTTGGCGCGGCGTGTGCGGCCGCTTGCAGTAACTGTGACTTCCCAAGCCCCGGGTCACCAACCACCAACACGTGCGGGTTGGAGCGAGGCCCATTCTCTAGCTCCGTTCCTCCGACCAGACCGAGTAGCAACCCGGCCTTGACCGCCTCATGACCGAATATAGAGGGGCAGAGGGAGTGGACCAGCAGTCTGAACACGTCTTCTGATGCGTGGATTTCCTAGAATAAAAAGGTTTATCAGTCTTTTATCAACGCACAGCCGAAGGTGTGTACCTAGGAAAAAAATGGTACGAATCAATCGATCAATATGATGATTGATTGATTTTTTTGACACTAGCACTCATCCAGCGGTTTTGCCGCGTAGTAAGAGAACGAAAACTTCAAGAGCAGATGTGTTTATGCAACTAATTTTGACTGACTAATTTTGATGGTTGACTGGTAAAGAATGCCTTTTTGGCATTAAGTCCGCCTTTTGTACCATTCAATGTTGTGCAATAAAGAATAAATAAATAAATATTTTTTAGTAATTTAAATAAAAAAATATGCAATGAGGTCGTAAATTGGTATCTGATTTGTTGTAAATTTAATTTGCGCTTTGAAACTAGGCCGAACTGTGAGAGTACGACTCACACCTGACAAGTTAATTTACTTAAAATAATATTATTGTTTTAATTACCTGTATAGCATAGTAATCTTTGAGAGTGAAAGACAGGGTAGGATTGCTCAGGTTTCGCTGGCTGTGTATCGAGACAGCTTCTACATACAGCTGTAGAAGCCTTGCGGCTCTTTTGCCATCTTCGCCGCCTTTACTTTCTCCGCGAACCTGGCATCACATAAACAAATATGAATTAGACATTGGGTTAAAACTAAAGCTTAAAAATAAACGAATTCTCAAACATGAATCAAAATGAAATCATATTTATATGCAAACCCATAAAACCACTTGATATTGGCAGAATACCCTCGGCAAAAGAGAGAACAGCAGAATGAAATTAAAACCACTATCATTGATATTTATACCTGTACTATACCAGTAACTGAAAATACATCTCCCGGACACGCTGTTGCTACTAAATCACCTTGTAGTTCTATTTCAACACTCCTAGGTATGGTCCCAGAAACACTCTGAAACAATAAATATTCTTATAACATTACATTAAACTACAGCTTAACTTTTTATAAATTATTTCAGCTAGAATACAATATTTTATCTTAAAATTGTTATGTGTAAATCTTAAAGCTTCGAAATAAATCTCCTTAAAAAATATTGATTATGAATACAAATTCATAAATAATTATTTGTGAATTAAATTTAACCTAGAGCCACTATCACTACATAGTATAAAACAAAGTCGCTTTCTCTGTCCCTATGTCCCTTTGTATGCTTAAATCTTTGAAACTACGCAACGGATTTTGATGCGGTTTTTTTAATAGATAGAGTGATTCAAGAGGAAGGTTTACATGTATTATAACATCCTATTGCACCCATGCGAAGCGGGCGCGGGTCGCTAGTTATTAATATAATGATACAAATCTTATCTTTCAGTTGACATGCTGTCTTCTGTACTAGAACTAGGAATAGCTAGAAGGACAGGCATAATAATCAATATTTTTTAAATAGCGACCTGCTTCGCACGGCACCCGTGCGAATCGGGGGGGAATGGGATGTTTAACATAACATCTCAGTGCATACATATAAACCTTCCTCTTCAATCAATCTATGTATTAAAAAAAACGCATCAAAATCCGTAGCATAGGTTCGCTGATTTAAGTAAACATAGGGACAGAGGAAGCAACTTTGTTTTATACTATGTAGTGATTTAGGGGGTTCTGAAGGTGTAAGATGACATGTATTTCAGACTTTTCAAAAGTCTGAAATACATCAAAAATTCAGTTAATTTAGAGAAATTTAAATATAACATAACATACCCTCACGACCATATCCGTAATGGGTTAGTCAGAGGCACACTGATTGTTGCCGTCATGGTAAACGGAACATTCAGAAGCCCACATTTAAATATAGTTAGTTTTATTCAATCTTTATCATGAGTTTATTACCTGTGATTGAATTTCTTGTATTTTAGCCACTTGCCAGTCTGTTGTGTTGGTGAATGGAGATGACTGTAATGGGTCGAATCTGGATCCACTCTTGCAACTTTGACAGATAGTAGGAGCTGTAAAATATTATACAGACAAATTTATTATGATTTGGCCAATGTGGCGTTTAACATGTAGAGTGGCAGGTCTATGTAGTTTGATGGGTAGTCGACGATGGATGATGTGAGGGAGTCGCTGAGGTTTTAGTAGATAGGCCACTGGGTTGCCCATCCCAGTAGGAGTCCGACATAACCCGTCTCCGCCCCCTGGCGGCGGGTATGCACAACGCATTGCCTCAAAGTAAAAATAAAGGTCTATGTAGTTAGGATAAGTATCTACATAACTGATAACTGAAAGCTCAGTTTTATTTTACCAGTAGATCACAGACAATGTATGTCAGTGACTAGAGATCCTTTTGGCTTAGTTAGATGTATAGAGATAGGATATCTAATGAACTGTTTTTACCTGTGAATACCCCTTGTGGTTGAAGAACAGCTTGGACACTATGGCAGCTGGAGCATTCAAAGGCCATGGAAGTGCAGATGAGACCAACACTGCCCACACGGATCACTGTACCTTTGATTGTGACCAATTTGCCTGAAATTTTAGCAAACTACTCTTTTATAAATGCCACATTTTATTTATACTTAGTATGTTCACGTTAAGAATGCAGTATGTTTTATAATTGTTTTAGCATTTTCCATGCAGTATCACAGCAGTATTATTATTATTTTCGATTGGGGACACTGGCAGTGGGCCGAGTGATCGGTCCACATGTTGTGGGCTATTTCACCCATTTCCTCAGGCTCCGTGGATCCCAGCAGTAACCCTAGTAGTCTTTTTCTGGTTAACAGATCTTTGGTAAAGAATGCAGTAGTTTAGTTTTGTAATTTAATTTCATTACTGCAACTCAGGTACAAAACTGCAGCACTTGAAATAATGCGTTCAACTGGGCACTCTTAACTTGGTTTTCTAATTAGGAACAATTTGATTGGTTAGGGGGCGTGCTAGGTAGAAAGACTAGAATGCAATCACTGCATTCTTAAAGCGAGGGGACGACAGCTATTTTACACTGGCTTGTTGATACCAATAATGTATTGCTTTATTTCTTTGAAAAGGATTGCTAATAAATATAAGTGACAACTTCTAGACTTACCAAAGTAATTAACTTTCAAATTAGCCAAGGGAATTACTGGTTGATGGTTCAGAACTCTGACTTTTATTTTTGATTCAAATTTCAAACTCTGTAAAAGAAATAAAATAAAATGAGTTAGTATAAATTGTTGTGTATAAAGGTGTGGGTACTTAGTTGTATTTCTCTTAAGAAATATTAATTATAAGTAGGGTAGGTTGTGATAGTTTTTTGACATGACTGAGACACAGTTCATGGTGGATTGTTGTGATTGCTACCTAGCTCAATAAATAATTAACTTCAACAATAAAGCGTTTTAATGGACATAATAGTGGCGACGAGTAGTAAAAATGGACAATAAGTGTGTGAAATTCCAGGAATTCAATCCGCAAACAGACAACTGGGACAAAATATCGACTTCGTACAAGTTTTACAGTCGTAATCAAAGACATGGTGAATTGGCGTCAGGATTCATTGCGGAAGTGAGAAAAATAAGTGTCGGATGTAATTTCGTTGACCTAGAAAGAATGCTGCGTGATCGTTTAGTATGTGGAATGACTGATAAACAGTTGCAATACGAATTGTTGAAACGCGATACTCTGTGCTACAAGGATGTAGTGGATGCGATGTTGTCAGCCGAAGGTGCAGGAAGAGACGTCCGTATGATTCGTGGAGACCGCGACGCGGCCGGCGGCGGCCTGTCGCGCGGGCCGACGCCGCCCGCGCTTCCACCGCCCGAACCGATGGACATCAACGCCGTGCAACTCGCGGGCCCCGGCCCCGCTCCAAGCAACATACGTCTGTGCTACCGATGCGGAGACCGTCATGGAGGCGTTTGTCGGTTCGTCAATGCGGTGTGTCGTTTTTGCAAGAAGAAAGGGCACATCGAGAAAGTTTGCATCACAAAAAAAAAGGGTGGCAAACAATTACATTACACTGCCAACGAAAACGATGACCAGTTAAACGGAATATACGTCATGAACGGCGATGATCGAGTACCACCATACGAGGTACAGGTCCTACTGAACGACGTGCACGTGACCATGCAAGTGGACACCGGCGCCAGCTTCTCGCTGATCAACGAGCGGACGTGGCGCGCCGTGAGCGGCCGGCGCCGCGTGCAGCTGCAGCGCGCACCGCTCACGCTGCGCACGTGGACCGACGCGCCCGTGGAGCTGCTGGGCCGCGCCACCCTGCCCGTCACTCATCGCGACGTCACGCGTCAACTCGCTGTTATCGTGGCCAAAGGTGACGGGCCGAATCTGTTAGGACGTAACTGGTTGACACCGTTGGACATAACGTTAAAAGTTAATTTAATAACATCGGCGGATCAAAACGCCATGGAGAGGATTCTGAACAAACATCTGGATGTGTTTAAGGAGGGGCTCGGTACCTACCGCGGCGACCCAGTCACGATACAACTGAAACCGGAAGCTAGACCAAAGTTTCTTAAGGCTAGGGCAGTACCATTTGCGATTAAAAATCGTGTTGAGGCAGAGATAGATCGACTCGTTGATGAGGAAGTATTACGTCCGGTTACCTTTTCCGAATGGGCGACCCCGGTCGTACCGATTGTGAAGAAGAGCGGAGAGATACGTCTTTGCGGAGATTATCGAAGTACAGTGAACTCTGCTACGGAGCCAGATACGTACCCGATGCCCACGGCGAATGAAGTTTTTGCAGCGGTAGCGGGGGGTAGATTCTTCACTACGCTAGACCTAGATAGAGCTTATACTCAGGTGATTGTAGATAACGAGACTGCTAAGCTTCTTACATTGAATACGTGCAAGGGATTGTTCTCAGTACACAGACTAGCGTTTGGTGTGAAGGCCTGTCCAGGTATTTTCCAACGCCTGATGACTTCCCTCTTAGCAGGAATTGAAGGAGTAGCTGTACTAATTGATGACATTATAATCTGTGGGACTACAATGGCACAGATGCTACAACGATTAGACATTGTGTTGAAACGTATTCAGTGCGCTGGGCTCCGTTTAAATAAAGCAAAGTGTAAATTTGCAAAGGAACACGTCGAGTTTCTTGGTTTCATCATAGACGCTGAAGGTATTCATCCAGCTCCAAGCAAAGTTGACAGTGTAAGAAAGACACCTGCACCTAATAACGTCCAACAGCTACAAGCATTTCTAGGCCTATACAACTTCTATGAGAGGTTCATAGCACAAAAAGCGACCCTGCTCGAACCGTTGCATAGATTGCTGGATAAATCGACTCCATGGAGATGGACACAGGTGGAACAGTCTGCTTTTGACGCAGCTAAACAGTTATTAACTTGTCATTTAACGCTAGTGCATTACGATTTACATAAACCTTTGGTACTTACCTGCGATAGTTCGGAGTATGGAGTTGGGGCGGTGCTGGCACACGTGATGGATGATGGACAGGAACGTCCAATTGCTATGGGGTCTCGAACGCTTCATACACATGAACGTCGATACTCACAGTTAGATAAAGAGGCGGCGGCTATTAATTTTGGTATTCATAAATTTCATAATTATTTGATGGGAAGACATTTTACCATTGTAACCGACCACAAACCTTTGTTGGGTATCTTTAGCTCTAACAGACCCCTTCCGGCTATGCTATGGCCGAGGCTGATGAGAATCGCTATTGCACTGACATCACACAGTTATGAAATTGTTTACAAACCAGGGCCTCTAATTGGACACGCTGATGGCTTGAGCCGCTGGCCCCAACCGGTAATGGACCGGGTTGAAGACACTCCTCAAGAGATTTTATTAATGGCAGAGACCCCGGAGGATTTTCCATTCGATGTTCATGAAATAGCTTCAGAGACTAAGAAGGATAAAACAATGGCACGCGTCTTACATTACTTGAAAGTGGGGTGGCCAGCAAAAATAAATGATACCGAACTGAGGCCATATTGGTTGCACCGGTCTGAAATGTCACAAGCTCGGGATTGCATACTACTGGGTTGTAAAGTCGTGGTACCACCCCGTCTACAACAACATATTTTACGAGCATTACATAAAACTCACAATGGAATAGTGCATACTAAAGCCCTTGCGCGCAGCTATGTTTGGTGGCCTCATATGAATGAAGACATAGAAGATGTGGTAAAGGAATGTTCGAAATGCCTGGAAAATAGACATATGCCGCCAAAAACCCATCAAAATTGGATAGTACCTACAAAACCATGGTCTAGAATACACGCAGATTTCGCTGGACCTTTTCAAAATAAATATTTTTTAATTATTGTTGATGCCTATTCCAGGTGGCCGGAAGTATTTATAGTTAATAATATGACCTCTGAAGTAGTAATCAAACACTTGAGAATGATATTCTGTACCCACGGTCTGTGTGAAACTATTGTATCAGACAACGGACCTTCATTTGTGTCACAAGAAGTGAAAACATTTTTGAAGGCAAATAATATCAGGCAGGTGACAACAGCCCCATACCATCCTGCTACAAATGGGTTAGCAGAGAGAATGGTACAGACCGTAAAGGACAAGCTGCGTAAATTAGAAGGATTTTCTTCATGGGACATAAAAATGGCCAATATGCTATTGGGATTGCGAGTTACACCTTGTGCAGGGACTGATAAAAGCCCTGCAGAACTTTTGATGAATCGAAGACTAAGAACACTTTTAGATACAGTGCATCCAGACAATATACAAAAAACGGTTATTGAAAATCAAATAGATCAAAATGAGAAACAAATCAGAAGACAAACTAATACAGGCCACAAAGTTATGTACCGAAATTACAGTTCAGGACCAAGATGGTTACCAGGTATAGTGGTGAATGTTAATGGTCCATCTAGTTACCGAATCAGAACTGAAGAAGGCTCTTTAATAAATAGACATATCGATCAAATTGTAAAAACGAGAGAAGGAGATAGTGAAGGAGAACAAAATAATGAACCTACAATAGATGTAGATAATGATGAAAATAATACTGCACAAGGATTGAGGGATGAACAAGAAGAAGAGGAAATTATAGAGATACCTAGTTCAGATAAATGGGCTGAAATGTTAGGTATACCTAGTACATCAGAAGCGACTTACAGTGGGGGGAAAATAAAGTGTAAACATAATTTACATGATAAGTTGCCATATTCAAGACCTAACACTAATATTATTTCAAACACAGAACATCTGTATATCTATTAATAATTTGTGATTCATAGTGCCTATTGATATAAGATAGAGTGGAGAATATCATTGTTTAATAAGTTGAAAAGATTAATTCTTAGTAGTTATACTTAATTATTTTTGTGTTTTAAACTATAGGAAGTTATTACATTTCTTATTGTATTGTATAATTATTAGACAACTAAAGGGGAAGGTATGTTGTGTATAAAGGTGTGGGTACTTAGTTGTATTTCTCTTAAGAAATATTAATTATAAGTAGGGTAGGTTGTGATAGTTTTTTGACATGACTGAGACACAGTTCATGGTGGATTGTTGTGATTGCTACCTAGCTCAATAAATAATTAACTTCAACAATAAAGCGTTTTAATGGACATAATATAAATAGCTAAGCTTCAATTCAATTATTAAGTGGTCAGTTTCAATGCTGAGTAGAATGCAAAGTTTACCTTTCTTTATTGTAATAAAAGAAAATCGAAACATAGAGAATTAGGTAATGCTATGCTATGTGACAAACAAACAACAGAAGAAAAGGCAATAGGAATCAAATATAACAATTGTACAGCTTGTCCAATCTTGGTTGGTTGGAACATTACTATGTATAGAACTAGATATTCAGCAAGGATTTTAGTTGGCACATCTTAAACATTTACCTGGTGCAAGCAATACTCTAGCAAGCGCAAAGTTCTCTCTGGTCTTTCGAATAAATCTGTGTTGAATGTAGACCATTGAGAGCTGAATTCAGCATCATTTGTCAAACTCTGTACATCCAAAGGGACACTTCTTGTCTGGTCTATCTTTTCTAAATCAAACAAACTCCTGTTTTTTTCTATATATGATTTGAAACATTTCATATGCTCAGAAAAATCCTCGTTAGGTGGATATTCTGCAAATCAAAAGATAAGACAAATACAATAAATGCACATACATGTTTATCATAGCTATTTATCTTAGATTTTCTTCATCTTACTTGTACTAAGTTGAACCCAATGAAGCCATTATTTATTTATACAGGATTCGAAGGCTACAATAGTAAACAATCATTTTAGATGTAAGTTATAGTTTACCTTCAGAAGGAAAATATAACCTCCAAAGGTCATTTGCACCGTTCAGAGAAAGAACTATAGGCAACTGATTCGCTGGTGCTCTTGAAGAGCTAGCAGCAACACTGAATATTTGTCCTGATGATGATGAAGAAGAGTTATTGTGACTTCTATTATCGGAACTGTTGTTTGATCGGTTGGATCTACACCAGTTGTTTCTGTACCGCCCTCTCCAGCTACGACGCATTTTATAGATAAACACTAAAAGGTAAATAATGAATGATTGTTTTTACAATGCTTAAATGAAAGTTTTAATTGATAAAACTTTAATTTCCTTTTCGCGCTCACTCGAAATCGAAATCAGACAGGCAGTTTGCCCGCTGGGTGACAGTGACAGCCACAGGTGACAGCGCAACAACATGACAGAAATAGTGTTGCTTAGCAATAGCCGTGTTACCATCGATGTTTTAAAGATATATAAATGTTTTTGTTCCAACATAGTTTCGTTATTGAAACCTCATAATCAATACTGCGTTCTGCATCTTTGACATAGTGTCGATGTCGTTGGGGAGGTTAGACGTGAAAACGAGGCTGATACTAATAATATTATTGAAGCAAAAAGGTATTGCATAGTGTCCCTTCTATTCATATTATGTTACGTCGCCTTATTAGAATTGACAGTATATTTGGCTTATAGTAGGTACATTATTGATGGTATTGTATATTCATATCTATTGGTCATTCTTAAAAGTCAGTAAAACTATCGAAATACAAACCATCGACACTTGACTACACTAACCTGACAGTAGTTTTTTTTAAAATATATGGAATTAAGGGTTTGGCTATCTAGGTATTGGGCCACCGTCCTACTAAAGCTAGTGGTCCAATAACTAGGGATATTGTTAAGGTCAGTAAATTACTGCGGCTAGCACAGGCTAGCACGAACCACTTCGTTTTTGAATAGTAACCTTTCCCTACAGATCACCATAGTAACTTAAACAATACGAAGAAGGGAGTTGCATTCCAGTAACAGTTCTATTCGAGTGGTAACTTTTTTTTATGGGTAATGTCGTTGATCAACGTCACTTTCACAAAATAACCTCTTTTCAGTGTCTGGGATACAGGACACAGAAATGCAGTAAGTCGCTCGCGTTCTTTTAGCCCCAGCTTTAACAAAGTCAACTAATTCATTATTTCAAACAGTCCAAGGTGGTACTTTTTAGTTTAAAAAGTGAAAAGATGTAGCGGGAAACTTTTGAAAAAAAAAAACATTTGCAATGATTTAACAAGACTTACGGCAAATTCAATGTGACCTAAATTTAAGTTTTTTTGTGTGTTATTGTTGTTGTTGCTTTGAATTTGGTGAATGTTCTACATAGTGAAACAAAGTATTAAAATTCCAAATTCAAATTAATCGAATTTAGAATTTCAAAACCAAACTTCAAACTCGTGCCCTATTGTGTCAAATCAAATCAATCAATCAATGACCTCTGTGAAAGCTGCTGCGTGTCATTTTTGCAGAAATAAAAGTTGTTGGTAATTTGTTGAAAGCTCGCAGTAATGGCTGCGGAAGGCGGTGAGGTGCCTGCTGAAGCGCCACCTCCTCCTGATGAGGGTGAGAAGGCTGTAGAAGGTGCAGCTGCAGCAGATGAAGGCGATCATGAAGTGGAGGCAGGGAAATCCACTGTGCGAATCGACGACAACGCCCGGCGAATGTCTAGGAAGCAGTCGATGATGTATCGTCCAGCTCCAACTGCCAGTAGCCTGGAGCGAGTGGAAGTAGATCGCACTGCACTAGAAGCCATTCTCGACGTCAGCTCTCGCATACAAGACATACAGAAGAAGAGCAAAGTGTCCATGAGCACCTTGGCTTTGGCCCACGAGTCTTACAAAGATAAGCAAGTAAATAAAGTCGTTAACTAAATATTTTAGTCGTTTTAATTCTATTGAACCTAATTTTTGTCTGAATATTTTCTAGGCGAAAGCTAAAGAAGGTCGTAACAATCGCATGGGTGGTTTGAAGACTCAAAATAGGTTTTTGCTAGAAAATGCCGCTTCCATTATAAACAAACCCATTGAATATGTACTGGTGAGACTATTCATTATTCTATTTTATGATGAGGACAAAGTAGGCTGCATCAAGATTAGGCAGATAGTACTAGCGCTTTGCCAACAAGGTAGAAACTTTTCATGATCCACGCCGGGTCGGAAATGGAATGGGTGACCACCCCGACCGAAATTTAGTGATGTGTATTTCGGGCATCTCCGTGCTTCGGAAGGCACGTTAAGCAGTTGGTCCCGGTTGACGTCGCCAGATGTCAGTCGTTAAGCCTAGTCAGAGGCCTTAGGGCGGCTTGATAACATCTGAAATTAAGGTTGCTCACTATCCTTACACCCCTCCAACAATCCGCACTGAGCCCGCGTGTTGGAATATGGCTTGTTCCACCTCATAATTGAGGTGAGGCCTGTGCCCAGCAGTGGGACGTATATAGGCCGTTTATGTGTGTATGTTAGCGCAGTGGCACAAGCGCCGGTTGGAGGGTTGCGGGTTTGATGAACCTTCATGTTCATGCACACGCATGTTTGGACTGTGCGGGAATCGAACCCGCAGACATTGGTGTAGTAGCCAACTTCTAAACCATTACACCAAATCGGTCAACACAACACACACAACGGTGTTTTAACACAATAAGTGGAAAATGACCTTTAGTGCATTGGCATAAGGTAGGTAATTCGAACTGCCCAAAGTGTATAACTTGACCTGCGGCATTTTGTACAATGCCTTCTGTTCATAAAAAATATTCGGCTTTGTAGGATGGAGTCTATGATGCCGATATTCATATCGATTTACTAGACAGTGCCGTAGCTGAAGGAGGCAGAAACTGCATAGTTCTATGTGATGCTCTATTACCGCCACTGAAAATGGGTAAGAGGTTCACACATAGCGATTGTTGGGCGATCTCATGGCTAGACGATCTCTCCGCCAAGCCCGCTTTAAATTCGACTCTCGAAATTGTATCCGCGACTGCGCAGCGAGCTTGCGGCGATAATTTTCTCGCGGCAATATCGCGGCGTGTACGCATTGAAATCGCCCAAAAATATCTAACAGGAACAGTCTTTCACGTTAGTAAACGAACTAAATTAGAATCAAGTAGTTACACACCCTCTGACTCAAGGGCGTACCCAGGATTTCAGCTAGGGGGGGGCAGCTCATACCCGTTTCGTTTTTCGTATAGAGAGAAATACGTTTTTAATTCCCACTTGTAAGGAAAATTGACTTCTAGGGGGGGGCAGCTGCCCCCCCCCTGCTCCTACCTGGGTACGCCCTTGCTCTGACTGATGTACGTCGAGTAGGTATAAACTAAACATAAAACAGACCCTGACGATCATTACTCATAATCGCAAAGGTAGTCAAGTGGCCAGTCTTGAACTAACGACCACCGGGCTCCGAGACAGAGTGTTAACCACCAGGCCACGACGCTTTCAATCAACTCATTATATAAGGATTCTCAGAAATCAATTCGTTTCATTTTCAATGCAAGAGTTGAACAAAAATAAATAACCTTATGAAAAGAAATTGCCGTACTTATGCATTTTTTTTATTAAGAAATCCTTAAGGGTGCTGTGGAATGGTTTTGAGATTACCTATTTTTAGGGTTGCACATTATTTACTTTTACAAATCATGTTTTATATCGTATATTTTTTTAAACTATGCTGCAAGAATATACAAAGCTCTTGGGGCTTGTACCTACTACAAAACACACTGTGTGCAGCGACAAGTAGACCATGCAAAGCGATTCTAAATAAACGAACCGAACGGAATACGGTAGCTGAGCAGTTTTTAAATATTTCAGAAACTGGGCGTTTTATCCCCAATCAGAAAGCATGGATGGAGAGGACGTACATATCGGACGCGGCTTCAATAGGAACAGAGGGGCGTTGTGTTGCTATGTACAGAATAAAGAACAAGCTGATAGATTCTAAAAATGTTGCCGAAGTAAGTGTCAATGTTTTTTTGACCGTGGATCCGTCCGGGGGTGTGAGACCGAGTAAACCCGGTAACCGTCCACTGCGCGATATCAGGAGGTCCCCGAGGACCCTAGTGTGGGTGGACTCAATCGGTTGATCCCTAGTGCGCTTTAACAACTGCTCGGCCCATCTCTAGGAGACTTGTACCTCCCCTCGAACACCCGCCAGTAATCACGGCGATGTGAGGTCACCCCACACCGTCGGACTTCTCCGGGCCCACTTGCAATGAAGTCACACAGCCCCCGCCTTGTGCACTCTCAGCAACCACGGAGGCCCCACTTAGATGCGATTGCCTGACTGCTATTTCATTGCAATTTCAGGACTATTACTTAGTATTTTTCGATATGAACCAAGAAACAGAGAATGTAGTTTCTGGTATCTATAAAACGATGAGTCGCGTGTACATCCCTGCGCTGCAGAGCTGCAAGGCGTGGGGCGACATCAACCCGCCCAACCCGAGGAGTCAGGACATCATACGGACTTACATCTCCAAAATAATGCTGTTTATTGACTACCTTGCAAGTAAGCAAACTATGTGTTTTTAAATAGCCTTTGCTTTTGCAGCGTTACTAATCTGTAAGTAGTAGGTATGCAGTCAAATTGACTTAATGCATATTTTGATTTTAAAATGTATCGTTATTATCCTTCCTGCTGCTTTTAAGTACTTAGCCCCTTCTGCAATTTGCGATAAAGATGGTCCTCTAACCTTTTTAGAACTTGATCATCCTCACATCTTATTTTACCTTACCCACATCTGTTTTTCATGTTTTCTCACGATCCTCTACCTGAAGGTTGTCTGGAAGAGATCGCTTCCTAGCGATAAGACCGCCTAAATTGTACATTGGTCTTTGTAATTTAATACAACTGTAATGTTTTTGTGTAATAAAGAATATCTATCTATCTATCTTCATGTAGAGCGAGCATAGCAATAGCCTTATTGAACCTACTTAGTATCGACGTTGAGATACCTTAACATACATAGTATTCAAACTAACTCGTTTCAGAAACAAAAATTGACTTGGATTGCTGTACAAAGTTCAAAATAAATTTGTTATTGTACGAAGAAGAGTTATCTGACGCAGAAAAAATGAAAGCAGCAATTACGAAGACTCACGTTTTGGAAGAAATCTGCTCTTTTGTGAAGCAGTGGGTCAAGCAGATAACCATGGTATTGACACATTTATGTTTTTCATTCCTAAATGAAGTATGAACCACAGTAACCTCGGTAGTTTAAATGTTGTCCAGGTACTAGTACAAAGCCAGCAGCTTAGGCGAGAGCCGTCGAACATTGGTCCGTTAGCAGAGTTAGATCATTGGCGGAGGCAGCTCACCACTTTCACCTCCATCATCGAACACATCAAGAGTGATGCCTGTCAGATGTACATCCATACGCTCATCCGAGCCAAATCCAAATTGATTAAGGTTAGTATCCTGTTAGTCCACTTAAATCTACAACTTCTCATTCAGAGTTACTGAGGCTTGTCATAGTTTGTACGGTAGGTTTCTGTCGCTATTTCTTTTTCATCATCACATAGTTATTTGATGATGATAAACATAATGGAAATGATGAAGATAATGAAGATGCAAGTTTATTGTTTACACATTTTGGATTTCAGAAATGGCGATTGCTTGACAACCAAGTAACAGATTATTACAACGAAGCATATGATAATGTGAAATACTTGTATGCTCTAGAAAAGTACTGTGAGCCGTTGTACAGGTAAATTGTTTCCATATTCTGCTTCAACCCTCATGTTCCTATAGCACTTGAGATTGAGCTGAGCCAAGGTAAAAACTTTTGATGTACCATTTTTATCTGTTACTTCTAAAGGTGCGATCCATTGACAATGCAGCAGTACATCCCAGGCTTGCTGTACACTGTACGGATGATATTCGCCACATCGCGGTACTACAACACGACCAAGCAGATTTCCACTCTTCTGGTCAAAGTGACAAACCAAATCCTCAACACATGCATGGACTTCCTGACCAATAACGGGAAGAAGACTATTTGGAACCAGGACAAGTGGAATTTCGTAAAAAAGTCTAAAGTAAGTTTTGAAGTATTTTAATGTGGTGATAAAACTGAGGACTAGATATTCGAAAGTCTGAATTCTGTTCACAGCAATGTCTTAGCTTGTACAACTTCTATCGAGAGTGTTATAGCGAAACGCAGAAGGAAATGATGGAAGCGGCTGATGAAAGACCCTTCGATTGCTCAGAGATGTATATTTTTGGGAAGTTCGAAACATTTCGTAAACGGCTACTGAAGGTTAGTAGACATTGTGGCATGGCGTAATTAGTAATAGTGCCGGCTTTAGACGGGTGGACTTTATTTCTTTAAGCAACCACGTGTTTTTCCGTTACAAACAATCGAAAATACAAACCTTTCTTCTTCATAATATCATAAAGATATGTGTCTGTATGATAATTAAATTCTGTCTTTTGATTCTATACATACATAC
The DNA here is from genome assembly GCA_950022985.1 of Udea ferrugalis. Taxonomy (NCBI): domain Eukaryota; kingdom Metazoa; phylum Arthropoda; class Insecta; order Lepidoptera; family Crambidae; genus Udea; species Udea ferrugalis. Next base: position 8,152,850 of record OX465516.1, read on the forward strand.
ATACATACCATCACGCCTCTTTCCCAACGGGGTAGGCAGAGACCACTTCTTTCCACTTGCTACGATCCTGACACACACTTTGCGACTCCTCTACTTTCATTCTATAATCGTATGAAATTACAATTTCAGATCATTGATTTATTTCAAACGTACATAACGTATTACGTTTTGAACAAAACCACATTAGAAGGTATTGAAGAGTACGCCTCTAATTTCAATAAGTTTTTCAAACAGATCTCAACAAGAACATACGATGCTCTAGATCACAGGTATTATTGATTTAGTTTAACAGAACAATAGGCATAGTTTTTAGGCAACTTCTTAATGGTTCCATGTTTCTATATCTAGGCGGCCGGACTTCGATAAAGATTACAAAATTTATAAAGATTCTGTAGCTGCTCAAGAGCTGCTGTTAGAAAATTTTATGATTACGGTTAGTACAAACATGCCTAAAATCAATTCGATTGGTTCACTTCAACTCGACTTAACTGAAATAAAGTGAATATTTATGTTACAATAGACTGGAGATTATATAATTTGAAAGTCCAGAGTGAAAAGAACCATTTTTAGCAAAAGCAGCAGTCATCGATAGTACAGACGCCTTTGCGGTTGAATCACCTATCTAATGGCGAAAAAAGCATGTTACAAGATGTCGCTACTGACAGGGGTCATATAACTCTAAAGGCGACTGCACCTAATAAGTTTTACTTCAATGAATTGCAGAGTGTTAACAAGTGCCCGACTACTGAGATTGCTTTACATTTACTACTCCGTTTTGAAAAGCTCAAGTTGGATTGTCTTTATTTGGAAGATCAGTATTACGATTTAATTAGCAACTATACTTCTGAAATTGAATCTATAAGAGACAGGTATGAACTACAATAGTCATGTAATACTACTTTTTCCGTTATTCTTGGTGTTGGCCTAAAAGGTCAAAAAATATTAGAATATTTTATGTATGTTTGTTTTGTATTTTAAAGGTACAACGAAGAGCGTGAGAATCCAGAGCTTCCCAGGAATATGCCACCCGTAGCTGGTCGAGTTATGTGGATAAGATTCTATGACAAGAATATTAAAGGACCTATGGAAGAGTTTAAGGAACATCACGAAGTTATTACTCACATGGTAAATCATAATTTATTTATTTCAAAAAGCTATTAAATTTCATTATGAAACATATCAGCAACTCTATATTTTGTGTTTCCAAGTATGTTGAGAGCGCCTGGCTGATAAAAATACACCGACATACTAAAGCACTGCATTAACAGTGCCTTTGAAATAACTGGTTTAATTGCTTCAGTCTATTTCATTACGTCTTTATCATAGGTGTTCATCTCACTTTCAGAATACCCAAAGATGTATAAAACTCTACAATGTCATGAGCATAGTTTTTACCGAATTCGAGTTGATATATCACAATGCGTGGTGTGAAAACGTCGGTCAGGTAAGTATAATACACTCTAAATTTTGTGTTAAACATGTGTTTTTCGAATAAATTAGTTGCATTTCTTTCTAGGTTCGCCTGGGTCTAATTGCGCCACTTTTGATAAGACATCCCGTTACAAATATGTACATTGTTAATTTTAATCTGTACATACCGGAGTGTATCAGAGAAGTTGAGTATATGTGGCAGTTGGGATTGAGTATGTATCTTGTTTTATTTTTATTTTAAACGATAATATAGGAAAACATTTGCAACCTAACCTATGTTTTTGTATTTTAGGTGTTCCTGATGGCGCACAAATTGTTGCCTTTTGCAAAGATAAAATCCTAGGAAACTTTGAAAAAATGAAATTTTTAGTGGACAGGAATAACCAAATAAGAAGGTTAGAAAGTTATTTTATTTACTGTCAGTAAAAAGATAATCTTTAAAAAATGAATAGTATAAGTAGGGTTATTTACACGATTTTTACAACTTTCATACAGGAGTATGCCAAAGCTGTATTTGCCCCTACTACGAGCGCAACTTATTAAGCTTGAGAAAGCTTTTCAGCCCGGCCTATCAACTATAACGTGGACATCTCTGGAGATCCCTGCTTATTGCGAAAATATTGAGAGGATTCTAAATGAAGTGGATCTTTTTGTGAAAGAAGTTGGTCTATTTGATTATCATAAGTACAAAAAAAAAATAAAACAAAGTAGTTTTCTCTGTCCCTATGTCCCTTTTTATGCTTAAATCTTTGAAACTACGCAACGGATTTTGATGCGGTTTTTTTATTAGATAGAGTGATTCAAGAGGAAGGTTTATATGTATAATAACATCCTATTGCACCCGTGCCAAGCGGGTGTGGGTCGCTAGTCTAAGATATTTTACATTCTTAAGCTCAGCTGCTGTAACAATTACAAATGTTTCTAGGTTGTCGATATGAAAGAAGCTCGTATAGATACAATACTGCAGTCCATTACAAAAACTTTGCTGGTATATTTGCCTGAGCTAGCCGTTGAGCCGGCTGTATTTTATGAAGAAAATTTGGTTAGGCGTGACGAAATTGGTAAATTAAATTGTTTTATGTAAGTATTTTCCTAATAGCTTTGATGGATTTGTTTTAAATTCGATTGCTTTTTCCTCTAGCATCGGAATTACAACAAAAGTCATGGAATGCAGAAGTGGCAGTCATTGAACTTATTAACAAATTTCTGGAAAGTGTCCCTTCAAAACAAATTCAGGACTTGAGAGATAATTGGTAATTGTTATTCTAAGTAGTGTGTTATTTTCTTTGTGTCGATTGATTTTAAAATATATTTCTGTTTTAGGTTAGATATTGAAAAAGCGTTAAAGCAAGTAACATCAGCTACTAGGGTTTTCCCAGAAGATGCTGGTATGCTATAATATGAAAGCAATTTCAATACCTTTAATTGTGTGCCACTTTGACATCATTACTTGTTATTTGTATAGTAACACGGTAGCAAAAAATGCATTGCTAATTTTCGCTCAAGGAAAATATTGTATTTCCATGCAATATATATTTTTTTAACACCAATATTTCAATAGTTTATTAATATTTGTAGCTTTTTTGGAGATCGACAATCCAGAACGTTTTGACGTATTGCCAACATTGAACGAATGTAATGAACTGTTTGCTTACTTTGCAACTAAGTGTCTGGAATCCCTCATAAAATGCACAAGACAAAGTCTTGACCTATTGAGAAGACGAGCATCTGTTTCAAGGTAACATACGACAGGTTTTTACTTATTAATAGTTTTGATATTATATTAGAAACCTATTTCAACCACAGAATATTTCAGTTTCCTGACGATGACGACTGATCCCGAAGAGCAAAAGAAATTAAAGCCCCTAATGAGTACAATGATGTATTTACAAATTCCAAGAATTTTAATAAAACCTACGCTGGAAGAAATTCAGACTTCATTTTCTCAGGTATGTATGTATTCATGTATATACTATCAAATTAACCTTACTTCCCTCAACCGGTTTACTTTACACGGACCACTTAATGCTCTGTGAAACCGATTAATTCATCGTGATGTAAAATTAATTAGTAAAATCAGACCAAATAGCGTATTTCTTCTATTTTAGGTTGTACTTAATTGCATTATGGATATTCACCGTAATGTGTTTATGTGGGGCCAACAAGAACTCCTAAATAAAGAGCAGATGAAGGGTGTGTCTTTGACTGCAACACGCAGCGTCAGTGGTATGTTTCATCTGGATTTCACTGTGCTTAAATATTTCAAAAAAGCAATCAAGTACATTATCTTTGAAATCCCTAGCTGGCTCACGATCAGGGTCAAATATTGTTGGCGTTAGAAATTACTTCCGAATGGTGTCTGAACACAAGGACATAGTACGATCTGTTATGGCCCTACAGGGAATGATGTATATGTATAAGCCGGATATCGAGAAATTACTAAAGGTATACAATTGTAGGTTTTAATAGTAGTTAGTTGGCAATGTGTAGAATCAAGCAGCAGCATTCTGAGAAAAAGACATTGTGCGCAGCGTCGAAAACAAGGCATTCTCATTATAAATTGTTACATTAAATTAATCTTGAACCTTGAAGTAAATTAACGGCCTTATAAAATCGTTTCAGGGTTACGGTAGATTTGCTCATCTTTGGGCAGAGAACAGAGTACAGCAAGTACAAGATTTCGTAGACTCTAATCCACTAAATGTTATTATCAGAGACATGCTCAAAAAGTACGAAAACCAAACTGAAGAAGTACTTAATTTACCTGAAAGACATATTATAGGGTCAATTGAGATAACAACAGGTAAGTTTAGAGAAATTAACTATGCTGTTCTAAACCCAAGTTTGATTCACATAATTTACATTAAGTGCCTTTCAGAAAAAACTAAACTTGGTCTTCATGTGGAATCTGTTGAATGGAAGAGGATTTTAGGTAAACTTCTAAGTCAGGCCTATAAAGAGCGCGTGACTAAACTGATGCAGTTTATCAACGACCGAATGAAGACTATGGCTAAAAAAATAAAAGACTTGGACGATGTCAAATTTGCCATGTTGTGTCTTGAAATGATTCGCGAGGAATTCATTGGGTAAGTCTTTTTTTAAAATATTATGTTCTATTTTTTGGTCACTCTAACAGCCGCACTCAGAGACGTCAATTAACGTTAATGGTTCATTAGAGTCAAAATTCCATTTTTGAAAAGAGACTTTATGACTAACTAGCTCACCCGGCGAACTTTGTTCCGCCTTAAGGGCAAGAAATATAAAAAAGTAAAAAAAAATAAAAAATAAGTAAAAGTATCCTATGTCCTTCTCCTGGCTCTAAACTACCTCCATGCCAATTTTCAGCTAAATCGGTTCAGCCGTTCTTGAGTTATAAGTGAAGTAACTAACACGACTTTCTTTTATTTATATAGAGGATAGATAGAAGATTGAATAAAGAACTTTTAAGAATGTCAAATTTTGACGCTAATGAACCATTAACGTTAATTGACGCCTCTGAGTGCGGCGGTAAGAGTTAGATTTTATTCACTCTAATATATTGCAGAATGGACATGGAGTTAGATCTTATTGAAGAGAGCTATGCAACTTTTTATCAATTCAATATTGATATACCCAAAGACGATGCAGATATGGTTTACGGGTTACGATATGCATTTCAAAATATGCTCACAACGGTAAGAGAAATTTAAATTTAGTCTAAGTTGGTGTTATATTATGTGAACAAATTATTTACACAATAATTTTGTTTAGTCCCAACAAGTACAACAGAGGATTGTGGATATGCAAGGTCCACTTCAGAAAGAGTTGACTGAAGGAGTGTCATCATTCAATGCGGATGTGTTGAAATTTGATGCGGACTATGACGCGTTTGGACCAATGACGCCTGGTCTCACCGCCAGAGAAGCTAGCGACAGGTGAAGTAACGTAATAATTAAGAGCGTGTGTTGGGTAATATATTCCAACAAGATGTTATACAGATGATTAATATGCCATCTTTTAATATTCTCTTTCTTCCAGGGTGATCATGTTCCAATCAAGATTTGATGAGCTGTGGCGTAGATTCGAAATGTACTCTAATGGTGAAAAACTATTTGGTATGGAAGTGAAAGACTATCCAATTTTACACGCGAAGAAAAAAGAATTCAACTTATTGAGCAAACTGTAAGTTATTTGTATAATATGCTCCATTGACTCTGCCTGTCGTCAATATATCTTGGTTTCAATTAACTGCTACAATCTTTGGCTTAATTTCTGGTAAACATGACCATAAAACAATCGTCAAATTATAATCGTCATGTTGTTGGTTTACAGATATTCATTATATCTCTCAGTAATGAACACAATCGATGGGTATTTCGAAACACCATGGGTCGAAATTGATATTGAAACAATAGTGTCTCAACTAGCGGACTTCGACCTCAGGTAACTATTGTAATAACTACTACTCACATAATAAGTACTATATTTTCGTCATAAACATTATCAATATACTTATGAATACTTTTTGAAAAATAGGTGTCGTAAGTTACCAAGAGGCATGAAAGATTGGCCTGCATTTATTGAATTGAAGACCAAGATTGACGACTTTAACCAGACGTGCCCACTATTAGAGTTGATGGCTGACAAGTCCATGAAAGACCGACACTGGCGAAGGCTAGAAAAACAATTAAGTAAGTAAACATTTATCGTAGGTGGTACATTATTTTTCACGTAAATGAAGTAAGTTGAATGAAACAAAAACCGGCTATAAAATAAAACTGACCACTTGGTAAATCAATATTTACTATCTCTAGATTGTGTCCTGGATGTCGAGTCAGAATCGTTTACTTTGGCTAATGTTATGGAAGCACCTTTATTGAAGAATAAGGAAGAAGTAGAGGTACGTTGGATTATGGTTACTATAAGCTATTCTAGTTAGATATGCGTTACAAAGTGATGGCGTACCTTGTATGGTTTCTATCCTCAAACCAATGTTTTAGGACATATGCATCAGTGCCGTGAAAGAAAAGGACATTGAGGCGAAGCTGAAACAGGTGATTGCAGATTGGGCAGTTGTGGACTTAACCTTTGCTCCGTTCAAGAACCGTGGCGAGTTGCTTATCAAGCCACAAGAAACACTTGATATTATCACGATGCTGGAAGATTCGTTAATGATACTCAACTCTTTAGCGTCAAATAGGTACATTGGCCTTAACCAACTTCAGTAATGACAATAAGTAATGTTATAGTTATGTAACCATTTCATACATAAATTCACCGTCTTTAGATACAACGCGCCGTTTAAAAAAGACATCATACTGTGGATAAACAAATTAGTTGGAACTAGTGAAATTTTGGAGAAATGGCTGCAAGTGCAAAACTTGTGGATGTACTTAGAGGCAGTATTCGTTGGTGGAGATATTTCGAAGCAACTACCAGCTGAGGCCAAGCGATTTGGCGTAAGTTTCTTTAATAAATTATTTTCTTATAATCTTTATTTAATAAATTATTTTCTTCGCTAAAAGTTAAGAATACGACCCATACACGACATAACGTGTACTCTTTAGCAGAGAGGAGAAAACTTGTCTTCTTCTTTAGTGTCAGTGTATTATAGATGTTTTAATTATTAATGTTATACTATCCACATGGCAGACGATAGACAAAACCTACGTTAAGATCATGTACCGCGCTCGTGACATTATCAACTGTGTGGAGACATGTACATCGGATGATTCGCTGAAACAGCTCTTGCCCCATCTATTTGAACAACTAGAGGCCTGTCAGAAGTCACTAACTGGATACTTGGAAATGAAGCGTCTGATCTTCCCAAGGTTCTTCTTCGTGTCAGATCCGGTCTTATTAGAGATTCTTGGGCAGGCATCTGATCCTCATTCTATTCAAGTAAGCCGTTATTGCAAATCCAACTATAAATTTTATTACCTAGCTTTTCGACATCAATATAATGAAGTTTTCTAGCTCCATTTCCATTTAGATTTTTAGTAAAACACAACTTGTAAAACGACAAAAGTAGTAATTGGAAATTTTGTATTGACGTAATTTGCCTGCATAAATATAAAAATAATAATAATTATTAACGGTTCAAACTACCCAAATGATTCCTAATTAACTGGCCTGTGCTTTCATATTAATCAAACGTGTAATCTTTTGCGCAGCCTCATCTACCAAGTATTTTCGATGCGATGTATAGCGTCGATTTCGATGACAAAGAGAGAATGATCAACATGAATTCTGATAATGGCGAGACTATCCCCTTGGATCGACCAGTTGTTTGTCTTGGAGGAGTAGAGGTAACCTTTATAAATAACAATAAAAGACATACAGGAAACTAAGTTTAGACTACTTAATTTACTAATATTGTTTAAATTGGTTTACCGTATTTGAATGTGTTCAGTAATACTCATCATTACTTTGTTTACAGATTTGGTTGAACACTTTGTTAGATACTATGAAGGATACTGTGAGGAACATGATTGCCAATATTTCACAGACCATGGCAGGAGATCCAGAATTCGAATTTTTAGTCGGTTTCTGGCTGTTCCCTGGACAGGTACATCTATTTTTTCAAGAATAATTTTAATGATAAAAAGCAAAGTTTATTCATGTGATCCTATCCTGTTATTTTTAGGCTGGTTTATTAGGAATGCAAATTTTATGGACAAGCGATGCAGAGTACGCTTTGAAGAAAGCTAGAGCAGACAAATTCATTATGAGGCTGACTAATCAGAAAAATCTTGACTTGCTGAACGGTCTTATTGATCAAACCGTAACGGATTTGGCACCACTGGACAGAACCAGAGTGGAGACAATGATTACCATTCACGTACATCAAAGGTTTGGTTTCACTATCCCATATGATGCAAATACGTGACTGTTAAGTTGTCTAATACTAGTCTTTTACAAAATGAATATTTTTTGTTAAAGGGATATTTTTGATGACTTGGTGAGAATGAGAATTAAGTCACCAATTGACTTCGAGTGGCAGAAACAGGCTCGTTTCTACTACTATGAGGATAGTGACGACTGTATTGTGTCTATTACTGATGTAGACTTTTTGTACCAGGTTAGTGCACAGTGTAACTACACCATTCTCAGGAGTTTTTTACTATATTGCCATCATACTTTTTGCTTGACAAATATTTCCCTATAGTACGAATGGATGTTACATTAGACGATACATTTTTGTTACAGAATGAGTATTTGGGTATCACAGAGCGTCTCGTAATCACGCCGTTGACAGATCGGTGCTATATTACCTTGTCTCAAGCTATCGGCATGAGTATGGGCGGTGCGCCTGCTGGCCCCGCAGGGACAGGCAAGACAGAGACTACCAAAGACATGGCCCGTACCCTCGGTAAACTCGTTATTGTCTTCAATTGCTCCGATCAGATGGACTTTAGAGGTAAATTGGTAGTTAAAATCACGGTAAGAATGTTTGTGTTTACGCTTTGGACATACCGTCGATCTGTCTCTTAATTATTTATAATCGTATTATGGACTTTAAATTCCAAAGCTCGTTTTGTTCAAAGATCGTTTTTAGGTCTTTGAATTTTAAGCCAAACTCAACGGAAGTTTTGTTGTTATTTACAACCTGCTATTATTCCTTTAGTATCTACATAATCTTTCGAGCAATTATGATTTGAATATTGTATGATGATATAATATTGTTTGGTGATCACAAACTTATTTTATTCTTCATAGGTTTAGGTCGTATCTACAAAGGATTGGCACAGTCTGGTACTTGGGGCTGTTTCGATGAGTTTAACCGCATTGAGCTGCCTGTATTGTCTGTGGCTGCTCAGCAAATTTACATTTGTCTCACGGCAAGGAGAGAAAAGAAGGAATTCTTTATATTCAGGTAAGATTCTCATACTTACAAATTACAATAGCAAAAACAATGTGTTTTTGCTACTGTCCAAACATAATTCTGTTTTTAGCGATGGCGATGTTGTAAGTTTAAATCCAGAATTTGCGTTCATCATTACCATGAATCCCGGTTACGCCGGGCGGCAGGAATTACCTGAGAACCTCAAGATTCAGTTCCGCTCCGTAGCAATGATGGTGCCAGACAGACAGATCATCATCCGAGTCAAGCTGGCCAGCTGCGGTTTCAAAGAGAACATTTTACTGGGTATGACGTTTAAGACGTTAAAATAATAGCAATTAATTTATTGAAACCTTTGCATATACTGAAATATTGTTATTACGGTTTTAGCCCGAAAATTCTTTACTCTATACAAACTATGCGAGGAACAGCTGTCTAAGCAAGTGCACTATGACTTCGGTCTTCGCAATATCCTGTCAGTTTTGAGAACCATGGGTTCGCAGAAGCGAGCCAACCCTGAGAGCACTGAAGAAAACATTATGATGAGAGTATTGAAGTACGTTTGAGTCATCGTCTTAAACTCTTATTTTATTATATAATTATTATGCGCTTTGGTGCTAACGATCGGTAGAGCTAAAAACAAAGTACCTATGTGCTCTTTGCAAATAATGCTACAACTTAAAAATATCGCTGTTTGTATTTTATAAGTCTCCTTTTCATTTCAGAGAAATGAATGTGTCCAAGTTGGTTGATGAAGACGAACCCTTATTTGTGTCTCTCATTGAAGATTTGTTCCCTGGCATGAAACTCACGCAAACCGTACAAAGGTATGAGGATATTTTAATACTTATAATTTCAATGTGTTGTTAGGTAATTTAAAAATGATCAATTATTAATTATTTTTGAAGATAAGAAAAAATGCATAAATAAAAACTATGTAACTACCTAAATAGCTGAAAACCAGAAAAAGACATGCCGGGCGACTGCACTAGTGCAGTTGCCCGGTTTGCGAAAGATGCGGGTTCGATTCCCGCCTGATGCCAACATGACCAAATGTCTTTTTCTCGTTTTCAGATCTTTAGTAAATATACTGCATGGAAAATGCTAAAAAACAATAACAACCATACCTAAATAGCCTTTGAACATTCAAGCCGGTGATATATGATGTAACACACATTTTTTTAGAGAGATGCAGCGAGCAATAACTTCAGTGACTGAAAAAACTGGTCTCGTGAACCACCCAGACTGGAACTTAAAAATTATTCAACTGTTCGAGACGTCTCTTGTGCGGCACGGTTTGATGACGATGGGTCCTACGGGCTCGGGGAAGACGACCTGCATTCATACGTTGATGGCAGCACTTACGGAAGTTGGAAAACCACATAGAGAAATGAGAATGAACCCTAAGGTCAACATTTGGCCTCCTGATTTGTACATCTTAAGACAGCCAGATAGAGAAAATGTAATAGGTGCTTAATTTTCGTTTATTTTCAGGCCATAACTGCTCCCCAAATGTTTGGTCGTTTGGACGTGGCAACAAACGATTGGACCGATGGGATATTCTCTACTTTGTGGCGAAGAGCTTTGAAAGTCAAGAAGTCTGATACCACTTGGATTGTATTAGGTTTGGAATTTAACGTTTAATATTGTTTCTTTATTAACCTTTCCTTCGAGTAAGGACTTCACCTAACCTGCCTGATGAATTTCTGCAGATGGGCCAGTAGACGCAGTATGGATCGAAAACTTGAACTCTGTGTTAGATGATAACAAGACGCTAACCCTCGCCAACGGAGACCGTATTTCCATGGCTTCGAACAGCAAGCTTGTATTCGAGCCCGACAACGTTGACAATGCTTCTCCAGCTACTGTAAGCCGAATGGGAATGGTGTTCTTATCTTCTTCAGTTCTCAAGTGGCAGCCTATATTAGAGGTGAGGCGCCAAAGCCAACAATACTTGATGATTAAAATATGAGTATCGGAGTACAAATATTTTTATCACCATTTTTACAGGGCTGGTTAAAGAAACGTTCACAAAAAGAGTCTGATTCACTTCGTAATGCTTTCAATAAAGTGTATGACGATGTTCATTTGTTCGTGCAGCAAAAGTTACCGGCTAAAATGAAGTTACTCGAGGCGATTTACGTAAGGTAATTTGAAAAGTTATACGTGTACGGGCATACTATGTTAGTCCCCGTGGGTTTCAACTTCCTACTGGTTTTCTGTACAAAATGGTACATTGGTTGAACGTATACTTAGTTGACATTTATAGATCTTTAAAACTATTTCCTCGGAGAGAAAGAAACAGTTTTTTATGTATTTTCTACATTACAGGCAGTGCATTGATGTGTTGATGGGTCTGCTGCAAATAGAAATTCCCGGCGGAAGTAAGTGTTTGGTTTTGATTACTTTTCGGAAGCAGAACGGCAAAAAACAATGCATTAAAATTATTCTTTCTATGTTCAGAAATGCACACCGACCGCCATCTGGAGCGACTATTCATTTTTGCAATGATGTGGTCCCTTGGCGCTGTGTTAGAGTTGGATGCGCGGACTCGTCTGGCTGAGTATATGACAAAGCTACCTGGCAGGATGGACTGGCCTGGTGCCAAGTCCAAGGAATGGATCATGCCCTTCGAATTTATGGTCACAGAGACGGGTGTCTGGCAGCATTGGTTCGTTTGTAGAACTTTATTATAAAGTCACAATATCATTTAGGTTTGTCATTACGAATTAGCCTCAAAAAACAGATTCGTTGTACCAGCACAACTAACTACCAGACTATCAGAACAATTCATTCGGTTTGAAAGTAATGAAGGAAGATTCTCACCAGTGGGTGCTACTAGCATTGTTAACGAGAAATATTCATTGCCCTGTTTTTCAGGTCGGAGTGCGTGGAAGACTACATTTATCCATCCGACAGCGTACCCGAGTACTCTTCCATATTAGTGCCAAACATCGACAACGTGTGTATATCGTTCCTCATCGACACAATTGCAAAACAGAACAAAGCAGTGCTTCTAATCGGTGAACAGGGCACTGCCAAAACCGTCATGCTCAAGAGCTACATGGCCAAATATGACAATGAGGTTAAGTTGTTCAAGATGATCAACTTTTCTTCTGCCACCACGCCTAATATGTTCCAGGTAATATGTTTTTTTTTCTTGTCCCAGTGAACTTCTAATTTCATTCAATTTCATCACATTGTTTGATTGTCCAATTGTTTTTACAGAGAATTGTTGAGTCCTATGTAGAGAAGCGCGTTGGTATGACGTATGGTCCACCTGGCGGAAGAGCAATGACAATATTTGTTGACGATATCAACATGCCAGTAGTTAACGAATGGGGTGATCAGGTTTGTACTCCAAATAAATCCTATTAAGATGAGTACAAAGTAACAAAGAGTAATTCGCAGATATGATTAACCCGTTTATTGTTCTCGGTGTGAGTTGACAAAAGCGCTGTATATGCTGTAGTTATGTTGCTTTTTATCGCAGTGGCTAATAAACATATGACTGATAGTTTTAAAGATTGGCTTATTTAGAAAAAAACACTTGAATTAATTGTAGAAGAATGGCTTCCTAACAATTATTTTATTTCTTTCATAGGTTACTAACGAAATTGTGCGGCAAATGATGGAATGTCGTGGTTTTTATTCGTTGGAGAAGCCCGGTGAATTTATAATAATCGCTGATATTCAAATGTTTGGAGCCATGATTCATCCAGGTAAGTAATTTTATTACTTTGTTACCGAAATAAATAACTTGACTCGGAGAGGAAGCCCTTGCCCTGCAGTGACAGAGAATGGGCTGATTCAGATTTACAAACTAATACATACATTTGGCCAATAGCTTTAATCTTATTTATTTATCACTCAAAATATTGAACTAAAGTTTTTGGACATTTTAATGCATTTAGGCATTGTCTATCAGTCAACCGCAAGTTTGAATTGGACTGAAGCTATCTTAGTTATGTTCTCGAATTGTACAGATGTTTAAATTTATTTTTCAGGTGGCGGCCGAAACGACATTCCTCCTCGATTGAAGAGACAGTTTAACATTTTTAATTGTACTTTACCGAGCATTATTTCGATGGATAAAATCTTCGGTTTGTTGCATTTTATATCAGGTTATGTTGTTAGTTTGTTGTCACTGATGGAAGTAAGTTAATGAAATTGTTTGCAGAAACAATTAGCGCTGGCTACTTCTGCAAAACACGTTTCGATAAGAAAATAGTAGATTTTATGCCCAGACTGGTGCCGATTACCCGAATCATATGGCAACAGACAAAGGTATGGTAAACAGTGTTAAGAGTGCTGTGTTCTAGGGGAAAGTATAATATTAACATTTTAATATTTTCATAGATAAAAATGTTGCCGACGCCTGCTAAGTTCCATTACGTTTTTAATCTTCGTGATCTCTCTCGTATTTGGGAAGGAATCTTATTTATCAAAAGAGATGAGCTGCCAAATATCAAAACAGCGTTAAAGCTATGGTTTCATGAATGTTTGAGGGTTATTTCTGATCGGTTAGTTGAAACCAAAGTTTTATGAAATTTTCTCTTTCTGTTTTCTAAGTGAAATGAGGTTTTAATACAAGCTTTCTAGTAAGTTGAATATTTTTTAAAAGTTCCAATACATAACTTGTTTATTAATTCATCAACGATTATTATGCTAGATTCACCACATTTGATGACAAGGACTGGTTTGTGGAAACGTTTTGGAGGATAGCAGGCCGAGAATTGCCGGACGTACAAAGTGAGTTCCCGGAAGCTGAGACGTTCTTTGTAAACTTCTTGAGGGAGCCAGTTGATCCCACTGGAGATGAAGAGGAGGATTTCAGCACAGAAGCACCAAAGATTTACGAAGAACTGCCGTCGTAAGTAGTTTGTATTGTCACCTTCAAAATTACCGCCATTGGCTAATGCCAATTGGCAAAAAAAACATAATGATGTATGTAGTTAGTGTCTATACACTATTCTACTATAATTTGCTTTTTCAATCTCAAAGATTAATATGTTTTTTTAAACTCATTTTCTACATAGGTGGGACTTTGTATTGATGAAATTAGGACAATTCCAAGAGCAGTTCAACGAACAGATCCGTGGGGCGCATTTAGACTTGGTCTTCTTCCACGATTGTATGGTGCATCTGTTTATAATATCGAGAATTATTAACACGCCACGGTAAGTTACTTGAAATCATTAGTTTTGCATTTACTTTTACGGACAACTAACAAAAATATACATTTTCAGCGGAAATGCCTTGCTTGTGGGCGTGGGCGGTTCTGGTAAACAGAGTTTGACAAAATTGGCCTCATACATAGCCAATTTTTCGTTCTACCAAATTACTTTAACCAGGTAAGTCAAATAATACATTTATCTACACGTCAATACTGTGAACAACACAGGTACTTTGAGAAACAGTCTCCAAACATTAATTATGAATTGTAGAACATACAACGTGAACAATTTTATGGATGACATCAAATTGCTGTATCGCGTGGCGGGGCTGCAGGGGCGTGGTATCACATTCATATTTACTGACAACGATATCAAGGATGAGCAGTTCCTCGAGTTCTTGAACAATATCCTCAGCTCGGGAGAAATTGCTAATCTCTTTGCTAAAGATGAAATGGGTAATTTTGCAGTCATTTCTCATTCAAACTTTTATTTTGAATAGTTTCTTCTTTTTTTGTTTATTTTTTTTTTCATTATTATATAATAGTCCTTTAAACAAATACTACATACAACTTTCAGATGAAATTCTGAATGAGTTGACTCCGATAATGAAGAAATATGCTCCGAGGCGAATTCCAGTACCAGACGTTTTGTATGAATACTTCATAATGCGATCCAGAGCCAACTTACACGTGGTTTTATGCTTTTCACCGGTTAGTTTTCACCTACTATTTAAAAAAAACAAGTTTAAAATATAAGCATTTTAATTTCATGAGTCTCTGTTATGAACAGGTCGGTGAAAAATTCAGGAGTAGGGCACTGAAGTTCCCAGGTCTCATATCTGGGTCTACCATGGACTGGTTCCAGAAATGGCCGAGAGTGGCGCTGATTGAAGTAGCCTTCCACTTTTTAAACGAATTCAAAGTTAGCACAGTCTTTATATGTTTATTACCGTCTATATTAGCGCTGGTTCTTGGTAGTTAAAAAATAAAAATCAGATTTGTAGTGAACTTGAAAAGAATTCGACACACGCTTAACTAATGTGTAAACAGGTGGTGTGTTCATCCGAGATCAAACAACAGCTGATAGAGATCATGGGTATGGTACAGGACAATGTGGCCGATACCTGTGTCACGTACTACGAAAGGTTCAGAAGACAGGCTCATGTCACACCCAAGTCCTATTTGTCCTTCTTAGAAGGATACAAGGTGTTATATAAGGAAAAACATGTGAATATCGCTGAAATGGCTAGAAGGTTTGTTGTTAAATACATACTGTAATCCAAGTAGAGAAATTTCAGTCTGCTCATCAGCATAGTAGTTTAGTGTCGTTGAAAAACCATAGTTAGTTCAATTTATCTATTTTGGCTCTGTAATAGGTCTCTCAGTTTTATAATATTGCCTTACTTCACACTTCTACTTAGGATGACAACTGGTTTGGACAAACTAGTGGAAGCCGCAGCTAGTGTGGATGTTCTGAAGAAGGAACTGGAGTTAAAAGATCAAGAAATCAAAGAAGCTACAGCAAAGGCTGAAGAGGTACGGTTCTTATTTTATTAATACTCACTCTTGTTGCCCTAATTGTTTACGTTAGTAAAATACCTTGTTATATTTGTCAAAGTGAGTTATGAGTTCAATATGAAAAAACAACTCATATTACGTATTGTACGAATTATTATACTTTTACACGGGCGATTTGCTTTCTAATAATATCAGCAACATTTATATTTTTCTATGAGTTTGTTACCAGCATGGTCCCGTAATTTAACAAATTACAATGGTGTGATAAAAAAACTTTCAGAGGATCTTCCAGAACCACATTAAAACCACACTTTACCAAATTTATGGACATTTTTACATACTTTGCTAGGTATTGGCAGCAGTAGCAGAGTCTCAGGCTGCGGCTGAAGTGGTCAAGGCCGAGGTGTTGACTGTGAAAGACCGCGCAGTGAAACTGGTCAGCGTCATCGCCGCTGAGACTGCAATCGCCGAGGAAAAGCTGGCGGCTGCCAAACCAGCGTTGGACGCCGCCGAAGCTGCTTTGCAGGTAAGAACACTAATGTAGCACATGTCTAGTTTTGCAAAAGGTGGTAAAGCAGCATGTATTCGCTTACCGCAGGTTACAGAAACTCGCGAGCATCACCTTCATGAAGCGTTGTAATGCTGTGCACAACATTATAATGGCAAAAAAGTGGGAAGTGTGAAGAGTTCCGTAGCAGAAAGTAGTAACATGGGGAAATTGTTTTTATTTTTATTTTCATAATTTGAATGAAATTCAAATTGCGGTTTACGATTGGTGCCGTATACAGAAAAAACAACTTACTACATAGATCTTGCACTAACTAATTTTCAGTGGAAGTTTGCATATCATCATAATAATATCAGACTCTTGCAGTTCACACAAAAAATTACCAAGTTTCAACAGTATACTCGTAGTTCTTATAAATTCTCGTATTCAAATAAATGTGCCTGTTATTTTATGGACGGAAGACAGACAGACATGACAAATCTATAAGGGTTCTTTTTTACTCGGAACTCTAAAAAGGTATTAAAATGCACATTTTAGCGAAATAAAATCAAATGAACTTTTACATAAACAGCCTATATACGTCCCAGTGTTGGGCACAGGCCTCACCTCAACTATGAGGTGGAAGGTGGCATACTCCAACACGCGGGCTCAGTGCGGATTGTTAGAGGGGGGTAAGGTTAGTGAGCAACCTTAATGTCAGATTACTAAAGATAGGAAAACCAGAAAAATGCATTCGGTCTAATGGTCGGTTTAGTAAGATGATAATGCATTATCCGTGGTGGGGATATCCATAATGCGTGGGTTGTTTGGAAGAGATCGCTTTTTAGCGATAAAGCCGCCCAAATTGTACATTATCGTCAATCTGTGTTTCTTTGTTGTTGATTTTCTGTTGTTTTCGTGTGCAATAAAGAATATCTATCTATCTATCTATCTATCTATCCCTAATGCTAAAAACAAAATAACTTAATGTCAGATGTTATCAAGCCGCTTTAAGGCCTCTGACTAGGCTTAGCTCACTAAGTTTCGGTTAGGGTGGTCACCCATCCCATTTCCGACCCGGCGTGGCTTGCTTTACAACAGTGATCGTCGTCGATCATTGCCACAACTGCGCCACGGGCAACAATTTCAGTACAGTTGTACTGAAATTGTTGCCGCTGCAAGCTTCATACTTAAGTTTTTTAGTGTCAATAAAAACAAAAATGGGAACCTTGATATTGATTAGGAGCAGACTAGCAACAAGAAAGAGTGATATAACTGTTGTAAAATGACCTTTAATACATTATTATAAGGTGATACGAACTAGCAATATACACACATCAAAACTGTCTAGGGATATCATAGGGATATCATTTTTCAAATATTTCATAAAGTTAAGTTTGTTTACAAGTTGAGCATTATCTTAGAATAACGCGAGGACAGAGGCATAAGATAAAGGTTAAGAATATTACAAAAAAAAACGTTTGATTTTGCTAATATTTTGACACCTTTTGAAAGAAAAATCTGTCTTTTTTTAACGTCCTTACGATTGTACAATAATGCTGCCACAATGAATTGCTTAATACAATCTGAAAGGGCAGACAAACCAGTTTCTGTGTTCTAAAAATTTCTACGTTGGTATCAATATTTAAATTTTTACAGCCTCCCAAATAGCTATACTTTGTATGAAAATGCTTGAGATATCCCTAGACACTTTTGATGTGTGTACATTTACATTGGTACAGAATTCAACATGTCTAAATGTTTAAATTAGTGATTTACAGTAAAAATACTTTATTCATACCAGTGTTCAAGGTTCCTATTGATAAGTTCGACTTTGTGACTCACCGTACAACAGAAAAAGACTGAATACACGTTACTTATACAGACTAAACAAACGACGCTTAAATTCGGCGACCTCTCCACTGCCCGGATAGCTCAGTCGGTAGAGCATTGGACTTTTAATCCAAGGGTCCAGGGTTCAAGTCCCTGTTCGGGCGATCTTTTTAGTAAAGTTTATTATTTAACTTCTCATTTTAAAGATTGCGTGTATTATTTTTGGGTTTTTGTCCGCTCAATATTTTGTTTTTGTTAGCTACTTGTGATAATTATTTTGTTCGAGTGTGCTGTGTCCCATTTTTGTGCCAGTATTATAAATTACTAAAATACTGTTTTTTTATAGAATAACACCCAACGTAAAATGAATTCCTTTGCCAACACGGGTTTACCAAAAACAATTATTATTCTTCCATTCCTTCACTAAAACCCATGAATAGTTGAACCGATTTGACTAATTTTGGTTTTCAAATATTAAAAACTCCAAAATTAGTTAAATTGGATCATTTAAATTATTGCGTAATATTAAATGTACTTATCAGTTTCGTTTTGTTTTATTTAAAAATAGACATAAAAGATTAGAGAACCTACAAAAGGTTCTCTAATCTTTTTTTATTGAGGGCACCGACAGTGGCATTTGATTGTCTTTCGGAACCACAGAACAGGACAGCTACACCACGGTTTAGTTATTATAACATTACCGTGGGTACAAATTACCTATGAAGTTTTTAAGGAACCTATTACCATTTACTCTTGGTTAGCTCCCTATTTCTTATTTTTTTATGTAAAAAATGACATATCAATCTTAAAACATACCGGCCTCATTAGCTCGTGGTGTAAACGCGATTCTGATTTATTCAAAGAACTTAATTGATTAGTAATGCAATTTTTATAGGCGACTTTCCATGGGTAAAACTTTAATTCTACAAAAACATAAGCCAACCTACTTCAAAACAGCACATAGGCTAGAAAATATCGCCGCGTACGAAGTTGCAAACTCACTCATTGATGTTGTCCACCAGACCATAAACGCAGCTGATATCGCGACGGTAAGAAAGCTAGGCAAGCCCCCTTACCTTATCACCCTGATCATGGACGCCGTGTGCCTTCTATTCCGAAAGAGAATAGATACAATCAAGCCCGATCCTGAGAGGAATTTCCTCGTTGCCTCATGGGCTGAGTCTTTAAAGGTAAAAGAATTACGTTCATTATGAAATAAATTGAATTATGTGTATTCATCACTGTAGTTTTTTTTACAATTTTTCCTAATTGGACAATATTTGTCATCGACAGGTAATGGCAGATTCCAGATTCTTGAACAATCTAAAGTTCTATCCAAAGGACGAAATCAATGCCGAAATGGTTGACTTACTGACACCGTACTTCAGGTTCAGGTATGACCTACAAATAATCTTTTGAAAAAAAAAGGTTACATAATTGTTTATTTGTCACTAATGAAGAAAAACTGAATTTTAGTGGATACACTTTTGAAGCTGCTAAAGTTGCTTGCGGCAACGTAGCCGGTCTGATATCATGGACTATCGCAATGGCGCAGTTCTACTCGGTGAACAAAGACGTACTCCCGCTGAAGGCAAACTTAGCTGTAATGCAGGGCAAGTACCAGGGTGCTAAGAAGGAGTTGGAGCAAGCTGAAGCACTGTTGCAGGCGAAAGAGGTAAAAACATGCTCGTTTGGAGAGTATACCTTTCTATATGTTATACGTTTCTTCCTTGTGCATATGTCATACATACATAGGTCATCATACATTCTTCTTCTTTATTCGTTCCTTGTAACAAAGTTGTTGGTGTTTTGAAAACAGCGCGAGTTAGCAGGAGTACAAAGGCAGTTTGACGAAGCTATGTCACTGAAGCAAGCCGTACTAGACGATGCGGCTAAGTGTCAGCAGAAGATGGACGCTGCTACTGCCCTCATCAACGGGCTTAGCGGGGAGCGGGTGCGATGGACTGAACAGTCGGCCTTGTTCAAGTCGGAGATAGAACGGCTTGTTGGAGATATACTGCTGCTTACTGGGTAAGACACCAAGTGGCCACCCACCAGTCTTGTATTTACGTCGTTGTGTTGCCTCTCAGATTAAGATAACATATTAAAAAAATAACTTACTTACAGGTTCTTATCTTATTCGGGTCCATTCAATCAAGAATTCCGAACTCACCTCATAAGCTGTTGGCTAACTGAGCTATTGAGGAGAAAAATACCAGTCTCAATGAATTTGAATATAACAGAACAACTAACTGATACCGCTACGGTAGGTTTTAGTCAAGCTTAACTGAATTGACATCATTGTCCATTTTCAAATTTCTCAAAAAGAAACAGCGGATATTGTTTGGCACGCTGCCTGTTCTGCAGGTTAATTTTTATTAACCGAGAAGCCACGTCATTGATGATGTGAAAAAATAGTATGATTTCGGATCGTCTTGAATTGCCGATTAAAGTAAAGTGGTTGCAATTATTTAGATTGGCGACTGGAATCTCTGTGGCTTGCCAACGGACGAGTTGTCAATTCAGAACGGCATCATAGTGACGAAGGCATCGCGGTTCCCGCTGCTTATTGATCCACAGACACAGGGCAAAATCTGGATTAAGAACATGGAGAAGTTCAACGAACTAATTGTCACTACACTTAATCACAAATATTTCAGGTACCTCATACCTACCTACTCGTACAGACCAAACATTTTAACAAATCAATCATCCAAGAAAGATAGACAATCCATTTTCATGAGTCATTGTATGTATTTAGTATAATGATGAGTTAAGTTGTTTGTTTTAGTTTTAGACCTTTTGCGAAAATGTATCAAAATTTTGATAAGTATTCTTCAGAAGTTGTGGTTGCTTATTTTTATGTGTTTTCAGTTAATGTGTTTTTTTAAAACAGTGTAACTTTCGGATAAGCGAAAATTAATTATGCAACTTGAATTTCAGAAATCACATTGAAGATTGTGTATCGCTGGGTAGACCACTGCTGATAGAAGATGTTGCAGAGGAACTAGATCCTGCTCTTGATAATATCCTTGAAAGAAACTATATCAAGATTGGTTCTTCTTATAAAGTAAATAATAAATGATATTATCAACCATAAAAAATATATTCACTGAGTAATACCTTACTATACACCGCTTCTTTTTAATTGGAACTTTTAAACCTAATTTTAGATTTCGTTTTTGTAATAGGTCAAACTCGGAGATAAAGAAATAGATGTGACTGCTGGACACAAAATTTATATAACGACAAAGTTGCCTAACCCTGCCTATACTCCTGAAATTTCCGCTCGAACTTCCATAATCGACTTCACAGTCACAATGCAAGGTACAAGTTTTAACAAATGGTACTTGAATTAATTCATACAGATAATTGATTCTAAAAACGGAGCGTTGTCACAAAAAAGAATTGACGGTGTCTAGCTGGAATGAAGACTTCGAAAATATTTGATTTCTCTTGTAATCATTGTAGCTTTGGAATCGGCTCGCTGTTGCCCTCCTTTGAATTCCGATAATACTATCCAAAATTCAGATTTCTAAAGTCAGAAAAGCACAACTCTTTAGTAACTACAAATATTTGTAGGTTTGGAGGATCAGTTGCTCGGACGAGTAATCCTAACGGAGAAAGCGGAGATGGAAGCAGAAAGAACCCAGCTGATTATGGATGTGACGTCCAACAGGCGGAAAATGCAGGAGCTAGAGGCCAATTTGCTTCACAAACTGACGACTATTCAGGGGTCACTAGTTGAAGACGTTTCGCTGATACAAGTCCTCAATATTACCAAGGCTACTGCTACTGATGTAAGGAAACATTGTATAGTCACATGTGAATGTTATGGACGAAGGCGTAGCGAATTGTATTTCGAAGTTCCTATATTTGTGTGTGCTATGTTGGATAATAATTGTCTTTGCTTAATTCTTTTTCAATTTAAAATATTTCTGTTAAGGTAAAAGAAAAATTGGATGTGGCCAAAGAGACTGAGATAAAAATAAACTTGGCTCGCGAGGAGTTCCGTCCCGTGGCAACCCGAGGCTCAGTGCTGTATTTCTTAATCTGCAACATGTCTCTCGTGTGTAATATGTACCAGACGTCCCTGGCACAGTTCTTGGAGCGGTTTGACATTTCCATGGAAAGATCGACACCGAGTCCTATCACACAAAGGAGGATTCTCCTTATTATTGACTATTTGGTAAGTCTCCGTGTGGTTTTGTGTTTTATTATCAAAAATAACAATTTGAAATACGATTATGCAGTTCTTTTAAACATTCACGTACTGAGTGAAACAATGTGGTGCTTGGTGGATAAATCATTGAACTTGATTGGATTGTGATTGCAGACATTCGACGTATTCAAATACATAAGCCGCGGTTTCTATGAAAAGCACAAATATTTATTCACATTACTGTTGACACTGAAAATCGACATGCAGAAAGAATACGTATCTTATGATGAGTTTCAGTCACTTATTAAAGGTACATTTGATAATATTGTGATTAATACATAGTATTATGATTGGCATTATGTGCCTTCTACCGTCTATGATTAAATTAATGTTTTTTTGAAGAATGAGGTAACCTCATTGGCTTCAACTTGAATATTTTGTTCTATTTAGGTACCTAATTTTCACAAATAATTGCAGGTGGCGCGGCGTTAGATCTGAATGCATGCCCACCAAAACCATTTAAATGGGTGACGGATATGTCTTGGTTGAACTTGGTGAATTTATCGAGTCTACGTCAGTTTACTAATATTCTCAATCAAGTTACTAACAACGAAAAGGGTTGGAAGGTTTGGTAAGCATTTAAAGTAATCCTACCTGGGAATTTCTTCTCACATGTTTTATAGGCTCTGGTTTGGCTGTGTGGATTAACTGTCACAAATTTTCCTATTTACCATCAATTTGCAGGTTTGACAAGGAAGCGCCCGAAGACGAGCCTTTACCAGATGGATATAATAGTTTGGACGTTTTTAGAAAACTGTTGATCGTTAGATCCTGGTGCCCTGACAGGACAATTGCTCAGAGCATGTTAGTACTTTGCGTTGGACTGTTTTATTTCAATTACATTGCACTTACTATGCTTGCTAATTTTACTTGCTGTTTTTACTTTATGTTTCACTTTTTGCAGAAAATATGTTGCATATTCAATGGGTGCCAGATTTTCTGAAGCAGTCATTGTCAGTTACGAGGTAAGAAACAAATTGGTGTTGTTCATGCAATATAAGAGCAATGTATTATAGAGGCTGTTGAAATTGATATTGTATACTAATGATTACAGCAAATGGTCCTGGAATCACGTCCTTTGGTGCCACTTATCGGATTCTTAGCCATGGGTTCTGATCCAACGCCATCAATAGAAACAACTGCAAAGCGATTGGAATGTCTTTGTTCTTCGATCTCAATGGGACAAGGACAGGAAATTCACGCAAGGAAACTCATCGATCGGGCTCTCAAAGAGGTATGTACTATACTATAGAGATTGTTATAAACTATGAATATCCCGGGACATTATTCCTCACAGTGCGATCCAGCCCCAAAGCAAGCTACTTTAGCTCGTATAATGGGATACTAGACAACAGATAAACATACTTAAATACTTTTTTTTTTAAATGCATGCGTAAAATACATAGCAAACAGCCAGACCATTATAAACAGACATGTTCATACACACACAAATGTTTGTACTTTGTGGAGATTAAACCCTCGACCTTGGTGTAGTAGCCTACTACTTCTCAACCATTACACCAAATCATACATACCTCCAGCGATCGAGATACCCAATTTAAAAAATATGTATTTATAAGAAAACGAACATAGTTACTTGAGCTAGCTTACGTAGAGATGTGAAATAATGTTGAAAGCTGTCGTTTTAAAATTAGTCACTACTACACAGTTTTGAAAATGTTTGATTTCCTAGGGCATGTGGGTCCTTTTGCAAAACTGCCATTTGGGCTTGGAGTACATGGTTGAAATAATGGAACAGTTTGCTGAGTTGGAGAAAGAACCGGAGAAGGTGCATGAGACATTTAGGTAATATGACTTGCATATTGAGTTGGTTTTTATTTCTCTCAATAAGTTTGAGTATGAAGTAATGTATTATATTTTTAGGTTATGGATAACTACTGAAGTGCATCCCAAATTCCCGATTACTATGTTGCAAATGTCTATCAAGTATACTTGTGAACCTCCATCAGGTAAACACAAAATCATATTTTAGTTATGAGGATATTAACTGCTACAGTTGTTGCTATCAATTTCACGATGTTCTTTTTAGGTATTAAAGCTGGGCTCATGAGAACCTACGACTCCATGAGTCAAGATTTCCTGGATTACAGCGATAGTCCTTTCTATTTGCCGATGATTTACACACTTTCTTTTCTGCACACCGTTGTACAAGAGAGACGGAAATTTGGTCCACTCGGCTGGAATATTCCGTATGAGTTCAACTCTGCGGACTGGTTGTCATGCTGTATGTTTGTTCAGAACCATTTGGATGGGTTAGAACCTGGACAAGGTATTAGTTGGACGACTGTAAGGTTAGTGAAGATTGTTGATTGGTTAACGATGTTGACTAATGTCCAATAATAGAGCCAAGTAGATTTAACTACTTTTGTAGATAATAAAGGAAGTTTTTGTTTTCTGTCTTATGAAAAATCATTTTTTGAATTAAATTTCCTGTGTCTTTAAAGTTTAACCTCACACAGCGGTTATTATTTTATACATTTTAAATGGACTCGCCGCACACCAATGATATCTAAGGTAGATAAGTCTATAGATATGTCAGTACTGATGGAAAGTCGATTTTTTTTCCCTGGCTTATGTACCTATCATTTACTAAAGCGTAAACGAGACAGATACATGTTGCGCAGTGTCGTCTCAAACTGTCAATGTTTAGCTCAGGTGTTCGAAGTTGTGATTTCAGGTGCCACTTTCTTAGCACAAGTAACCTTTCTACGTCTTTTCTATTATGATATCATTACCGCACACGCTGAAGCCGGTGTTCGCCCAAGCTACAAACCATAGGAAAATGAAAAGTGGGGGCGTTTTGTGGCCCTTATACTGTTAAAGCCATTTTTCTCTTCTCTGTCGTTTCGGTCTTGGCAGAGCGGCCGTGGTCATTTTGAAGTAGACACAGCTTTCCGCACTATCTCCCACCATTTCCTTCTGTTGGTAGACTGTCCAGACCACCAAACCGTAGAAAGCCATTTTAGCTTAGGGTTAATAGTTAATCAATCCAAAAACTGCTTCCCGCTTTTTTCCTCATATTGTTGTAGGTATAACAACTGATTGTAGTTTTAACATTTAATATTCATATCGTAGGTACATGGTGTCTGCGGTGCAATATGGTGGAAGAGTGACGGACGACTATGATACTCGTCTGCTGGCTACGTTCTGTAGGGTGTGGTTCTCGGACCAGCTATTCTCAGAGGATTTCCAGTTCTACAAAAGCTATGGGATTATGAAATTCCGGAATATACCCGAATATCTAGAGGAGATTGAGAAAATGAAAAATGTGGATCCACCCCAGGCTTATGGATTGCATACAAATGCTGATATCACGTTAGTCTTCACATTCAATAAAATCAAAAATTTATCCCAAAGACGTAAAACAGTTTTGGATGCAATTTACTCCATATATTTTCAGTTTATTCATAAATATTTTATTAAATAAAATCTTCTATCTTCTTTGAGCCTTAAATGAGAAGACTGTCGGCGAATCTAAACCTTTGTATTTTTTATTAGGTATCAGCGTAGCATAACTCAAGATTTGCTGGATACTATACTCTCAATTCAGCCCAAAGAATCGGGGGGAGGCGGTGGAGAAACACGTGAGGCTTCTGTGTACAGACAGTCTAGAGAAATGTTGGACAAAGTTCCACCCAATTTTGATCCTCATGAAGTCAAAGAAAGGTTTGTACGATCACCTCAGTAATTATAATAAGTACCCATAAAACTACATAGTTTATGCTGTCACTAAAACGGAATGTGTTTTTTAGGTTAAGGTATTACGGCATGTTGAATTCAATGGTTATCTTCTTGCGACAAGAAATAGATCGGATGCAGAAAGTTATTTCGCTAGTGAGGACGACTTTAAGAGATTTGCTTTTGGCAATTGATGGTACAATTATTATGAATGAGGTGAATTGGACGTTTTTCTTTCAGAAAGCTTTTATATACTTTTTGATTGTAAGTGCTAACGAAACTTTAAAGTTATACTATATTTTTATACTCAATTTTAGGCGCTCCGTGACTCTCTTGACAACATCTACGATGCAAAGGTCCCTAAGATTTGGTTGAGAAGCTCATGGTCATCATCAACCCTTGGCTTCTGGTTCACAGAGTTCTTGGAAAGAAATATTCAATTTGCGACATGGTGTTTCCAAGCTCGGCCGTTCTCTTTTTGGATGACGGGTTTCTTCAACCCTCAAGGTATAGTATTGAATTCAACGGATAAGAGCTTTATTGACTGATGTTTTATACCAACTCATGAATGTAACTACAATACGTTCTAGTTTCAAAGTGCCTCGTTTAATTATATCTATCTATTAGGCTTTCTGACGGCCATGCGACAGGAAGTGACTCGCGCCCACAAAGGATGGGCGTTGGACACGGTATCCCTGCATAATGACGTGACAAAGGCGCTGTATGATGAGATAAAAGCTCCACCAGCGGTAATTTATTAACTAAATTATATTGTGCACTAAACGAATCTCTTTTTACAGTTGTGGAAATATGTAGTTGTTAATACGATAATATGGTTGTACGACTGAGTAGGCTGAAAAGTGTTAATTATTGATACACCACTCGTGTGAATATTATTTGAATTATGGACTGTAATATATTTGTTTGTACATCGCAGGAGGGAGTATACGTCCACGGCGTGTTTTTGGATGGTGCGGGATGGGACCGACGTAACATAAGACTATGCGAATCGACACTGAAGGTGCTGTACACTCCATTGCCGGTGATCCACGTGTATGCCATAAACTCGACTGCACCGAAGGATCCGAAACTTTATCAGGTAATGTCATAAAACGTTACTGCTATGGCATGGCGCCTTTCTCAACTTCACCAGTTTCCTAAATAATGCTGTAAAGTAGTGATACAATTGACGCCCAGGCTGCCTTCTGGAGTAGTGGACCGTGGTAGGGCACGGTTCATTATGGCCGCTCCACCGCTCACACCGCTGCCTGCACCGCGTTGCCGCCAACACAAAAACGACAACAACGCAACAACGTTGCTGGTTTCGAACCTATATTATTCAGATTAATCGTTTCAAATAAGGGGACCTACAGCCTGCATCGTTGTCGCTACTATCCCCACGCCCGGATTCATCCAGAACATACAGTCAGCGCCAAAAGTGCCTGATCACCTCAGTGCTTTGTCAAACTGACTCCTTCAGAAGTTTTATGACAGCTAAAGCAATGTATAAGTGACATGGTTTTAAAAGTGCATAGGCACTATGGTCATTGACCGTACCCTTTGCTTATGAGCGTGGGGCTGTCAGTCATTGTGTCATGATAATTACTATCAGAACCAATGTACTCGGACGCTTATAATTAGAATACGATGTTCTATTCAGTTCGCAGATTTAGAAATGGCTTTTCTTACAGTGTCCAGTATACAAAAAGCCAGTGCGGACCGGATTAACCTTTATCACTCCACTTTGGTTATGTACTATAAAGAACCCCGACCATTGGATCCTCAGGGGTGTAGCTATTTTGTGTGACATCAAGTAAACGTCATGATGAAGAGCGGCTTTCACGAGGTCATTTATAAATATTTACAAATAATTTATATCAGATCTGAGCCGAAATATTTCACGAGTCTTGTTTAATCAGAGAGGTATGTTAAAATATTGTTCTTACTAGTCATAGTTTGTGATATTATTCTATTTTGTAGTATGTATTGTTTTATAATAAATGAATCAGAAGTCAGGATTAAACATGTTTATTATTTTCATAATGATGTAAACATGTCGAGGTGTTTACTCATAAATGGATTTATGTTTAATAATTTATTTACAAAACATGTCAAACGTTTCTTACAATACTGTGGATGGGCAATATCTACATTTTATATCGCTTGATACAACATTGATGATTTCAAGTATATTTATCCAGTTTTAATTATTATATTGACTCAGCTGAAACATGATTATGCCATTATATAATCATTATAATAATCAAAAGCCTAGAACTATCAAACAACGACTGTAACAATCTTATTGGACGGAGCGGATTCGCTGTTGCAATAGAAATCACATGTCTGGAAGCGTTATTTGATTTAGATGATGAATTTGTATTTAAAAACAAACGTATGAAAACTTGCATGAATACTATATAAAGAGTAAAGGCATACAGTTAGTTTACAATTACATTGATAAAAATGTTTTTTATAATAACTAGTTATTTCATATTCAGTTTATTGGACGAAGTTTGTATTGACACGATATGTGGTGGTGTTATGGCAAAATTTTCAATCCTTCTTTTTCTTCAAACTTTATAGGTTTAGCTTTGGCAGTGTAAGTCATTTACATTAATTGAAGTAATTCAGTCTATTAAGTACGAGTCTGTTTTATACAGAAATATTGATTAATAATCTTATCGATAAGTTTTTGTCGATTCCATATATCTATACAGTAACGAGATCTAAGGTTTCTAGTGAATACCGCAACAATATCATCGAGTAACAGATTACAACAATATTTCAAATAATAGCTAAATAGTTATAATACATAATACAGTCTTATCGTATAACCATTTACAAAGCTAACAAACATTTAGCATAACATTGACTACCATATCTTAGCATAATATGCTATATTAAATAACATTTACAATGCGTAAATTATGTATTAGCGCAAATAATACCCAAAAATTCATCGCCTAAAACATCATGCATAATAATATTTGCAATAGAAATACAATATTTCGCTGTAGCAACGATTCGTCATACAAAATTCAACATTTAAAAGCAATTTATAAGTACGTAATATCTATGTTTACATGATTTTGCCTTTGGCTATACGATTAAGTAGAACGAAGTTATTGCACTCAAAATAATATTTTGTCTCTTTGGAGTATAGAGTTTACAAAAGTTATTCTCTTTTGTTGTTACCACGGAAGTTACCGAGAGGTTCCACCGATCTGGACCTAGGTGCTCTGGAACCAAATAATAAATATGTTATATTAAAAACAGTGGTATTTAAAAAAAATATAATAATAACTACTGCTAATAGCGTTTGGTAAAATACCTTCTTCTTGAAAGCGTCAATTCTATTTTTCCTTCTTTAACTTGTTTGAAAAGAGAGATGGCCCCAGCATGGCTCAGACCACGTGTTGGCGCGTTGTTCACTGACAATATCTCGTCACCTTAAAGAAAAAATAATGCAATGTTATGATTTTTACGTAAACTTCTAGGTAGAAAGGAGAAATATTTCCAAAATGTTAATACAATACCTTCAAAAATAGTACCCTTGTCAGCAGCTTGACCGTTTGGGAAGACTGTTTTCACAAATATTCCCATTTGTCCTTTCGGTGAATCTGTTCCTCCAACAATACTGAACCCAAGACTCTTATGACCTGGACCTTTCCAAAATTCCACTTTATGTGTGGAACTATGCGAGTAATGACCTCCTTGCGGACCTTCGTGGTGTACGTATGCGTTATATTCCTGCTGACGCGATACATGAGAGCTGTGATTCGGAGAACATCTTTGTGATCCAACTCTACTGAAAAACCTACTTCGACTACTATTTCGCAGTTGTTCTGGTATACTTTCGAATGATCTGTTTTGGTACAACCTTGGTACATGCTTTATGTAGTGAGGGGAATTTTCTTTGATTTCGTTAGTAGCATTATCATTGCTAATTGGATATGCTACCATTGGCTGGGGTCTAGAATTGTGCAATGATATGGGTCTATAATTAACACTGGGGTTTCTAGGCATTGGCGAAGATTGCATGGAAATTTCTATGTTTGTTATGTTTTGTAAAGACGTCGTTGATTGAGTATAACAATTTCTTTCCAATAACTTTTCGTCGTCACTTTTTTGACTTGGTTGTCGCAGTCCATTTACTTGCACACCCGTTTCATATTTATTAACAGTACTAACTTCATGAAAACCTTGACTTTTACTGCTTTTGGCGCCGTAATGTTGATTGTCGCTTGGAAAATGAGTCTCAATCGTTATTTGATTAGAAGATGAAGGTTTATGAACTGTTTGGGAAATGATATCAGGCGGCACGTTTGATGGAGATGGTGCAATGGTATTTTGTTCGCAAGTTTGACTATTTATTATTCGACTCAATGTGATTGGAGTTATTTCATCATGCGCCATTACAAGGTCTACTTGATATCTTTGAAACAATGCTCCGTCTTCTACAGCTGCTTCAGTTGAACAAGAGTTGACAATATGTTGAACTTCTTTTAGAGATGCTAAACCTCGCAGTACTCTTCCGTTAACATTAACTATTTCATCACCGATACGTAGTCTACCATCTCTGTGGGCTATTCCGTCGAAATCTAATTTTACCACAATGTATCGAATTTCATAATTAGACCCTGTGCTGTCAAAATCGACTCTATGCTGTGCTAAGTAAACTCCTAAACTTTCGTCCAAACGTGATTTTAGTAATCTGATTTTTCTGAATCGCTTTGTACATGGCCCCCTACCAAATATATCGGTTTCAGAGGGCTGTTGTGGTTTTGCTACGCCTTCGGTTTTTATCGTTGCGTTATTCGAGTTTAACGTATTTTCTATAGGTATTAACTGCGCGTTTAGAAATTTGATTTTCCGAGTTTGGACACGTTCGTCTAATGTTATAGTTTTATAAATATAAGGTGCTTTGTTTTGTTTATTAATTGTTTTCTTTGGCAGCGGCGGAGGTTTACCTTCGTTGTGTTCTATAATATTGTGGGAATTCATGTGATTACTATTACTAGTGTATCTGTTTCTATTTTCTGATTCATATTCATAAGGTACTGATTTTTCAATTGGAAACAATGCGCATGGTGTAGAACTTCTGCGCATTGGTACTTGGACTCTACTTACATTAATTTTGTGGTTCAAGCTAAATTGTCTTGAAAAAGTACCGTGATTTGACTCAGAGTTAGCCTCATTGTCGGTTTTAATGGAGCCAGATGACAAATGACAAGAGTATCCTGGAGGTGAATGGTTGCTATGTTCATCAGTTGGTCTTCCGTCGCTGTCGTATCCAGATTCATTTGAGCTGACATAATTACTTAAGCGATGAGCTTGAAAAACTTCTGAAGTCTGATGTATACTTTGTGTTGAAGATGTCAATTCGGTTTTCAGATCTCGTACCGAGCCAAACATTGAATTATACTCATAAACTGGCAGACTATTTCGGTTTCTCGGAATGAGCATCGGATCATAATCCAACGCACCTCTATGGGAAATCATTGATGACCTTCGTGGTACATCCTCCATGCGTCGCCCTGAGTACGTATTACTATCTATTTCGTTTATACTTCTCATCGAACTTCTTGCAAAGTCATAATCATTTCGTAAAGCTGAATGAGGCCTCAAGTTTTCGTCAAATGCAGTTATGCTGTCATTACTTTGGTATCTCTCTTCGGATCTCGAGTTATGGAGATATAATCTTTCCCTCCTGAATTTTGGTGATTTGCGATCTAATCTCTCTGAAAAACTTTGCCTTATACAATTTACCCTTTGCTGTGAATTCATACTATTCTCTTCAGGTAACACAGATAATTTAGATCTTAAAAAGGCGTAAGGGAAATTGGGCTTTTTACATGTTCCATTATTCCCTTGTCCCTCGAGATTTGGAATGTTATCGCAACTAATGGCCTTCGTTGATGCTGCTGCTAAAGAATCTTCAGAGACAGTGTTATTTTGTTTGGTCGGAGAGTTTTTGTTCTCGTTGTCAGCATTTTGTAAATCTATGTCGTCTGATGGGTCATCAGCTTTCACGTAAGTAGATAAATGGGATGTTGAACAACTACGATAAAGTGACGGTCCGTTCGCAACAGGATAGTGCTCGTTAGTTTTATGAACATTCAGAGATTGTGATTTAGAGGAATTTAACATTCCCGTTGAACCCATTCTATGAAAAAATGTCTTGAATGGACTTGGTGATCTATCTCTGGAATTGCTTTTAATAGAATCTGTGTCGTTGTCTTTTCTTAAAGATGTCGAATCAGAACTGCTTCGGCCCATCTTCCAGTTCTGCTTTTTCTTATATTGACCCGGTATATTTGTAGGAGAATCTTCGTTGAAACCTTCATTCCCTGATGTTTCATCAGCTGTTTCTTTCGAATCAGGTTTCTTTAACATATCCAATTTTTTCCCCATTCGGCGACCCCACGTCGCAAACACTGAAAAGGAAAACCACAATTAAGTTTGTTAATAATACTGTGTTCTCAGTTTTTACCTATAGAAGCGATTAATGCTTTATTTATGATTGAAATTATGATTGAAGTCCTACTGATTATAGTACTTTTTATGGTATTTTAGGATGTTATAAAGTTTCGGCTGACTCTGTTGTGCACCTGAAGCCCATTTGTGAACATATTCGCACATAGACTGAATTAATTTTGTGCGCAACACTTTGTTGTTCAAAGTTAAAGTTTGATAATTCAAACTATGTTTCAACAATAGACTTTATTATTAAAACATCTCAATAGACTCAAGATACATACCCTTCTTCATCTCCTTAACGTCGTCCTCCATGACCATAGCGGGGAGAGCAGTAACAAGAGCGAAGTCGTGCGTGTTAGTCGCTTGCGTTGCGTTGTGCTGCGCGGCGGCGCTGGCGACGTCTCGGCGTGGAGACGGCGTCGCGGTGGCTCGCGGCGCGGTCACTTCCCTGCGCTTCGGCCCGCGGAAGAGGCGCATGATGACCGCTCACGCAACCATCGCGCCACACCGCGCGCGCCGGCTCTGAAACGATATGGTCCACACGTTACAACGCGTCCATAAATGTTTGTTATTTTAATCATTGACAGTAATTTTGAATGCCAATATCCAATTTCCAATCATTTTCATTTCGTTGTGCACCAATTAAATTAGTTATTTCCGCTTTTGTCAGATTATTTACCTGCTAAAACAATTAATACACAGTCGGCATTGTGAATGCGGATGTTATTAATATAATCCTTTCCGAGTTTAATTGGTATTTCCATTTTTTTGCACTAAATTATCAACTTTCATTACTAGTCGGACGCGATTGCTTGAAAAAACTTTACCGCGCAAGATAATAACGCCATTCATGTGTAAACAAGTTAATGTATATGAAACGTCGCAGAACAAGTTTATTATCCCTTTTACTGGAGTGATGTTTGACGTGGAGCGAGTAAACCGCAAGACAGTTTGAGGGATGCGGGCCGTTCGCTACTATCATTACATCTGCATGATAGACTCGCGCACCAGCATAAATAAGTCTTGCCACATTCATGTTATGCCACTCGCGTCAGCCACAAAACGCCATCAATCCGCTGTGAGTTGGAGGATTTATATTTTTGAATTGTATTTTAAATTAACTTGCAGTACATAGCAGTCACCGGTTAGCTGCGTCACGAGTGGACGAAACTCGCCACTCACTGCGCGCCACCCCTTTCACTACACTTTAGTAGACTAGTTCGACTGTACTGCGGGCGATGGTTAAAAAATTGTGAATACAGACTATTCGTGTCGCCCGTAGAGATTGGGAAGTTTTGGCGATACAGTTCAGGAACTAAATACCGTAAGTTGCCAGAAGTGTGTGGGGAAAATATTGGGCTTAGATTTCAGTACATACAGTACTTGAATATCAGTCAAAAGCGGTTTTTCCGCTGGTTCAGATTCAGAGGTGGTGGCGTTTTGTGGCAGACGTGAGAATCCCGTGTGCGGCGAGTCTAAGATGAGTCTCAGCGTGCACGCTAATACGTCCAAGTGACTCATCACGAGAGAGCTCAAGCTAGTCGTTAGACGAGACCGCCGGAAACCTCCGGCTCCGCGACGCCCGGCCTGTCCAGTAACTGGCCACAACCCAACCTGTTCTGGATCACAGGCTCACATCTACAGGTTTATTTTTCACTTAAATGAACGCGACATCGAGTAATAGCTTTACCTTTAGGAAACGCTCAATCTAATTTTAATGGACAGTCCGTTACAGGAAATGTTAATGGGATAAACACGACTCGCCTCGTCTGAAGTAGCGACTACTTTTTATTTTATTTACTTACGAAGCCCCGAGTGCGGATATGGACGGCCGATTTAATGTCAGCGGTGATGTTTTCTGATAGTTCTCCATTACAGAAAATAGATCTACACAATTTGTTTACCGATAAAAAAAAATATGGTTAGTTAATTTGTCAAAATGGAAAATACTGCAAAAACGATAACTTATTACGCAAAGAGAGTTAAGTATACACGCCGGTCAATCTTTTGGATGTGTAAGCTTACGAGTGCATGTGTATCTCTCTCCTATCTCATACAATTTGTACATGAAGTAGGTATTAACATATATTTTTTTTATTTAAAAAAATTACCTCTAAGTCCAATATTGTGATGTAAGTAGAGTGATATTGTGCATTTGTGTCCTGTGCAGTGTAAATTTAAATTATAATAATGCTAAAGTACACCGTAGATAAGGAGCAGATTCATCTGCTCCACGCCCAGGTAGTAATAGGCTATTAAATAAGTTTGTTCATGCGGTGCACTTTTGTTAATTAATAGTGAGATTATAAATAAATTAAAGGGGTTCGAGCCATTAAAGATATTCTAATAAAATCCATGTCGTAAACTTTCGGATCTCGTTCGTGAGTAAAGAGTTTATGAAGTAGGTATCAAAGTACACTATATTGAATTATTGATGGATGTAGTGAATGAAATTTTATAGCCTATTTCGTGGTAACAAGACCGTTTCGATTCGATTTCAATGATTTTATGAAATATTAATTTTACACATTAAAACATTAGCCATACATGGAGCATAAAACGTACACTTCAGTAGCGGTTTGCGCTAATGATAGTTGTGGTAAGGCAGCATTCCTGTTATGTTAACTCAAATGGACGATAGAAACAATGTAGATTTCTCCAAGAAAACCTTAGACATAAACTCTATTAAAAAAGTTGAAAAATCCTGTCTGTCCCAGTTTGTGTTTTTGCTAATATGCAACAGACAAGTCACACAACGTAACTTTATGTATTGGACATTTTGGAGTGCTTGAACGTAGCGAGTGGCGCGTAAACGCGTCATTAAACCGGCAATTATCGCCCAGTGGGCGCATAATTCGCCGCATTCCTAGGCTGAATGTGCGTTGACGAGCGCGACGAATCTTACCTGCGTCAGGATAATAGCTGAAATATCTCCTGATTGCCACCCTGTTAAGATTTCTAGCGGGCATAGAGATGCCTCGCAGTCCATTCTCGGCTCTGATTTGTTTAGTTACCTACTTAGTAATTACGTTTTTCTTAATGGCGCCGCGGTTGAAATGTGTATCCTTGCTTGTCTCGTATTATTGCGGTATTTTCGTATTAAAATTATGTACCTCTATCCTTGCGGATGCATATCATTGACAAAACTGTTCAAGTCGTCTATATTTATCTCCAAGGCGATAATGTGTAGTGAAATCATTAGATCTGTGAAGACAGTTTTACTGCTCCCTCTCTGACCTACTTCCTTTGTAGTCTGTGATTGACAATGATAATAAATCAGCAGTGTTTGATTGATTTAGAATTGCATATTTATAGGAGTTTGCTTTGACGTGGTAATGATTAACAATGTTTACAACTTTTGTTGATACTTGGTTGTGGTTGTTTGCTTCTGTATGATAGTGTTTTGTTAACAATATAGTCCCGGAGTAACACAATAAAAATATTATCTCTATTATGATTTGGTTGTCATTTGTCTTGTTTATTGTTTGACACTTAACGAGTTGTAATTTTTTGTGTTTGTTTACGACTTGTATGTGTATGTATTTCTAAATGTGTTAATATTTTATTTTCTTACTTTTTATGTATTACACTTTTATTATCACATTTTCATACAGTTCACTTTATTTTCCCTCTCCCTACGTTGCGTTCTGAATTCCTACATATTAAGCTGGCCTTAAATTCACTCCATAAGTTTGTTGACGTTTGTGTGTTTAGAAGCTTCGTAAAATTAAGAGACCCGAAGAAAACTACTTAGGTGCAAATGTACGCTTCTTTGTTTAAGAATAGTGTCCGTGGTAATTAAGCATAGCTCGTGGAACATTGTTTGCTGTTTATTAAGATGCGTACACGCATGTAGACAAGTTCAGCCTTATGTCACGGTCTGAGAGGCTAGATTTGAATGCCAATGTTTCTGTGCGTGGCCCAGTGTGTGCTAGGACCGCGT
This sequence comes from Udea ferrugalis, assembly GCA_950022985.1. Classification (NCBI taxonomy): domain Eukaryota; kingdom Metazoa; phylum Arthropoda; class Insecta; order Lepidoptera; family Crambidae; genus Udea; species Udea ferrugalis. The sequence continues at coordinate 8,189,464 of OX465516.1, forward strand.
TTGACGGGCATTGACATCGAGTGGCGAGGCAGGTGTGCGACTAACTAATAGCTCGCTCACGAGTACCTTCGCGATAATATGGCGTGTCGCACGTTTTAAGCGAAGTTAGTAGTCTTTTATCAAGGGGCTTCGAGACAAATTCTTTTTATGTGCAATAGAGCGCACTAGAAACAGCTTTTGTGAATATCTTACGGACAGAAGACAGGTTTTAGGACATCTAGCTAGGTCTATTATTTTTGCTGGGAATTCTGTTAGCGTACCAGTCTCTCAAATAATAAGCATTTAAATCTTAAATAAATAAATAATCTGTGTCATTTTATAAACCACAGACAATGTGTCTTATATAAATTCTGAGCTTTTGAATTATAGAAGGAAGCCCAATAACACTATCTTTAGTTTTAAAGACTGGAAGCCTATCCCAAAAAGTGAATCTCTTTTTAATCCTATGGGTCTCCCTTAATTTATTCAGTAAAGAAGAAAAGGAGACCGATTATGTCTGTTGACTTTGCCATATTGGTGTAATTACACCTACTGAATGTAGAGCTACCAAAACATACTATCTTTTAATCGTAAAAGATTTAATTACGCAGTTTTCTAATCACTCTGCGATCGTTTATATAGGTTTGTTTGCCCTAAAAATCATGGAAAGATTGTGACTTTTCAAGCGTCCAGTTCTCACCCTTGTAAAATTACTTAATGTTAGCTTTCCTCTCCCTGTGCTGAAATAGCTTTAGGTGGTTTACAAACTAAGTGCATCGCTAAGCTTTGGCCTATAACGTTCCGATTGCTTACCAACGCGATAACTTAGGGCTCGTTTGTTGAACTTGGCTTAGCTGAAAGCTCTAAAAGTATCTGTGAATGCAATGCGGGTGTAAACAGTTTATATGCGGTGCTATGACTCACCTCATGGCAGTGCACATGGGTGTACTGCCCCGGCGCGGGCGCACGCGTGCTTCTGAAATAACACATCATACACCGTACAAATAGACGAATAAACAACACTGCCAATGTAATTATACAGTATGGTAGTTTTATGAATTATTTTTTCCTATATTAAATGCCAAAAAAAACAGTTTTGTTTTTACACCTTTGTGCTAACTAAGGCTGCCTTATGTGTAAAGTGAAAAATAAATAGGCTTATGTTAATAAGTAAAAATAGTTGTAACGTATACAAAAAAACTCCTTCTATAGAAAATTTGCTAGGTATCTTGATAAATAATAGTCGTACAATCACGAAACAAAATTCTTGGTTCTTTTAACATGCTAAAGTAAGAGGTATGTCGATACGTGCAAAAACGTTGTTCCGTAGTAATTATGCTATAATTATAAATCTTTTAGTTCTAAAAAAACCGGTTAAGTGCGACTGAGCCATTTGGTTTTTTGCAGTCCTATTAATAATCCGGATCGGATTTTAACTAAAAACATTGTAAAGCGGTAGATTTTTTAAGAAACGGCTGTTTGAAGAAACGGTTAAATTGAGGTGCAAGTTACACTGCACTCTGCGAGTATGAATACCTTAGCAACGCTACCGTCTCTTTACTTGACTCCAGTTTCGAACTACGGAGCTGAACTATTTCGATAGCATGTGTAACGGAATTAAATTCGATTTGCTTCGTTCTCAGTTTGATCTTACCTAAGTTGTGAATCTTCCTCGAATTTTGCCATCAAAGGGAATTCAAAAAATACTGAGTTTTATTCCATGTACTTAGCCTATTGGTTAAGTAGTGCCACTGCCTGTGTGGACTTCGTACGGTTTTAGGGTCGCCGTCGGCTTATACGTCATGCTCATCGAGTGTTCCGAATACCGCGGATAGCACCAATCGATTGTATCGAATATAAAAGTCAGCGTATGTTAAGTTTTGGTATACAATAAAAACGGAATACAGCCAGTAAATTAATTACTGTCAGATGTTTTCAACAACCGTGCTAGAAATCTAATATGCATCAATGATAGTCGCTAGCGGTTTGAGAGTGGTCGGATTTCTGTAACCACAAGGCCGCGCATACCTCAGGTAGGGCTGTCGAGATTTTAATCTTTAATAAACTATTAATTAGCTTATTAATGTTCATCATCGCAGCTATAGTAGTAATTAAATAAATGAAATTCCATCTAGGTGACTCTATCAGTAATATTTTACTTGAGTTGCAAAAGTGGAAAGACCCATTTATTGCGTTGAAATGCCTTTAAATTAGTAGGACTTTTAGAATGTTAAGTTGATTTTCGGTACACTGTTCATCATAGGCTTAAACAAAACACCAAACTAGACATACTTGATGGAATTTTAATGCACTAGGTTCTCCTAAAATAGTTCTTACCAAAAATACTAAGGCCATGAACTATTGAACTGGCCCTGACAAATGCCGGCATTTGTGGACAGGTCTATTAGTATTAATACAAAAACAAACACTTTAAACAATTACAAATAGTGCTACATTTTGTTGACAGTTAAGCTACAGTTCAGTTTAGTCTAGTGGGCGCAATTACAATAAGGTTATCTGAGATTGCTTTACATAGCGTTAGAATTCCGGACGTTAAATATATGGCTAAGGACCAGAAAGGGTAAGTTAGACTATTGTTTCTAGTTCCAATGGACAAATATAGTTTGGTAATTATGGATTTAAACAATAGCTGAAATTATGTGTTACATCTATACATATCTGGAACAGCTGACAAGACATTATACCCCAAACTAAGTCGAGCTTGCTAGCAATTAGAATGTCCAAAACTGATATTCATGAATGATTCTAAGTTCAAACATAAGTAGATAGAGACACAGGAAAAAGCTTTCCACAAGAATGCTTCTAAAATACTTAACACGGTTAGTCATTGAAAGTTCTTACAATGGTTAACCAATCCTCGTGATTATTGTTTGAAGAGAAACTTTTTATATCATAATTCTAAAAGCGTGTAGGCATCGGAAACATAAACATTCCTTCACGCAGAATGTTTTATCGCCATCTATTGCAGGACAATAGGGCCGGCGCAGGAGTAGCTAATAGGAGCTCGTGTTGAGGCCCTTGCGGTCTTTACACCGTCATGCAAATCGTTTAGAAGAAAAATAATGAAATTACTAATATTACGAGTAGAACAGTGATCTCAGGGGAAAAGCTAACAAGAAATAACATGTGTTGGGAACTAAAAAGCGGCTTCACGTCACTATGTCTAAATGACCTTTATGAACCTACGGTGTTTAACGAATAAAGTTTCATTCATTCATTGAAGGATCTCATATAGACGCTGATTTTCAGGCCCAGCAGAATTCAATAGCTTTGTGATGTAATTTAGTAAACGTAAATGAGTTTCAAGTTGGTGATAGTGTAAATCTCACACTAGTTCCTCTAGATAACACCACAGACAAGCAAAAAAAGTGGTAGTGTGCTTGTTATTCATCCGTTTGATTGAAAAATAATCAAATATAGTAAAAAAAGACGGTTGAATAAAATTTGATACAAGACAGCGCTAACTTAGAAGAGATCAAATGATTTAGCTACAAAATAAATGGAGTTATAAAATGCTCAATTTCGGGCGCAATATCAAGTTTGTAGGAACGTAACGAAGAATTATTGTCTGCTCGTGAACCTCAGAGTAAATCCTGGGGGTGGTGGCTTGCGGCTGCGCCCGACATCCCGACAAAGGGGCATTATTAGCGGCACGTCTGCTGCCATTACACATGTCCCGAACACGAGATGTCGGTACAATAGGAACAACGAGACGTTAGACAAGAGTCTGTTTCCTTACACCTCTCATTAGACTGAAATTGTGTATGGTTAACTGTCTGTTAATTAATAGGGTTCTGCAGACAATCTAAAGACTTGTGCAAATTACTACATTAGTCGCGGAGGTGTAAAATCCTCTCAAAACGATTCCCAAAACAACATTTGTATTCGTAAGAGATTTAACAGAAAAATTAAGCTATAAAGAAGATAGTATTGATCTAAGTACTTAAACATTTTACCCCGCTAATTAAGTAGACATAACAATTGGAGTTTAAAATATTTAGACTCTAAAATGAAGCCAGGAAGAGGTTGAGCACGTGAACCTCTAAATCGGATGGTAATTAATGAAACGTAATACTATTTGTCAGATTACAGTCTGGTTGACTCAGGTTATATAATAATAATTAATTTTGTTGTACTTTCATTACGCGTAGGCAGGTATAGGTGTGAGACTCATTACCTTACCTAATTGGACTAATTAAATAGGTATATTATTAGCTATAAAAAAATAACCAATTAAGTAAATAGCTTTCTCAATTACCTAAACACTCGTGTTTTACTACTAACAAAGCATTGGTAAAAAATCTATTTTTCAATATTTTATGTGGAACGATAAATAAAGCCAAGTTATCAAATACGTATTCTAGTAAGAGGTTTCTTTCATTCCTGTTATTATTATTACTCGTAAGTATGTTTTTCTCCTTAGCATAAAGTTTAAAATTATAGGTTATATCCATCATTGGAGTTAACAGTACCAAGTAACATTCGTAAACAAAGGGGCTTACTACGACAAGTATAAAATAGTGAGTTTACCTTGCCGTATTAATATTTACACAAGTGTTTGGAACGTGTTATTTTATTTAAAGAGGGTTCCACGCTGGAGATGCTATGCCGGGGCCTCTAAAAATATTCATAGAATAATACCTGCAATAGCTTTGCGTATCGAATAGGTACATGCTTTAGGGTTTTTTCAACAATTTTTTTTGCTTGTTTTAATTATTTTGTCGGATTTAAGCCAGTAAGATATTCTCAACCGTATGATTGGTGCTTTATGGCTTAGGAGAAAAGTAAAGAAGGCGGCAGTAGCTGTTAGATGCCTAAAGTGGGTTACCACGATCAAACATAATAAATATCTTAGAGAGCTCAAACAAAAAGTTATTTTGACCCTAAAATAAGCAGAGTTTGTAGGTACTACGGGTGTCAGTGACTAATAAATAATGAAAAAGACGATAAAACTCAGTCACACAAATGTCAATCACATGAATGTTCGTATCGAACCCGGGGCCCTCGGCGTCACAGGTACCCAACACCACCAAAAGGTTGCACCAACGGGTCAGTCAATTTATTAAAACAAGGCAGCTCAAAAGATATTGTAAGTAAACAGATAACATTTGTAAATATAAGCAATCTGCATTCCTGTTCGCAAATATTTGCGTATGGCAGAAGTTAAGTGGCGATCATACGATCAAGATAAGCAGTGTCTGTTTGACTCGCGGCGTTATCGCAAGACGTGGACGTGCTCCTTTGCGCACACAACCAATCATTGTGTCTGTAATGTGAGACGTATTTCAAATGTTGATATATTACATTTTAGCCTAACTGCCATTTGTATTCATATAAGACTAGCAACTGCCCGCGAATTTGTGCGCGTGTACTTGCCACTAGTTGGGTGTATCCCACTATTTCTATTAGGTATTTCTATTGATAGAAATACTGGGACTGATTCAGACTGATTGTCCTATTATTTCTATTGCTGTCGGCTGCGTCAAAAAAACGATGCATTATCACCTCTTATGACGGCGTACATACAGAAACTATTTTATTTATTTCTTCGTTCAAACGAGTATTTGTTTTTTTTAATACCGAGAAGTCGTGTTTCAGTTTTAATCTATTCATTAAAGGTGGTATACTTTTCAAATACCTAACACGGCGTTTTTTTTGACGCAATAATGAAATTAACGCTTGTCCCACTATTTCTATTTTCTATTTCCATGGAAATAATGGGACACACCCCACTAGTTTTTTGCCACCGAGTTTCATAACAACTGGCAACCCCTATGAAACCCTTAGGAGCTGGAATGTTATATTGCCTTACTCAATAAGTTGACTATTCAACACGAAAACATTATTTCCATTCGAACCAGCAGTACCTATATGAAATTAGTGCGTTAAACCGAACACACAAACTTTACAGCTTTATATTATGTTAAAAGAATTTAATATACTCAATTGTTTTGTCACTATGTCTTATTTATTTATTATAATAGTCAACATGCTGACTTACAGTATTCACCAAATTGCCAACATGCTAGTTACATACAAATGGAACAAAAAGTAATTATGATAACAAAACAAGACCTTTTATTAACCTGCTGGGCAAAGGTCTCCCCCAAACCTTTTCATCGGAATATTAATTGTCAAAAATAATGATCAATGTCAATTATAAAAATAATAAATGAAATGAATACCAAATTTAATCAAAAGCAAAAAAAAAAACAAATCAGAATGTAATTTAAAATAGGAGTCAAGAAATATAATCAAAAATCTCTTAAATGTAGACCTGTCACCTGCGGCTACGTTGTTTTATGTGATAAATAAATTAAATCACCCCATTTGTTGTTCGATATTGCTGCAGTTTCTTAATTAACATTGCTTAGTTATTTTTCATGTACTTTAAAAACATGAGGTTTGAAAATATTGCACTGTGGCTCTTGAACAGCAACAATTTGAATAACCTATATCTCTATAATTATTCTATTGCGCACCATATTGTAATTATTCAGGTATGCCCACCTGCACGAAGAATTATTAATAGCAGTAGTCTATTTATTGTTAGAAGTTTACCTTAAAAAGCCAGTAAAGAGGATATTCATGATTACAATTTGCCGTTTTATAAGGCATGTCGGTTTAAATAATAAACCTTGTAATACAGTGTTAGGGCCGGTTTCATGCGACCTTTGTTTTTTGCTGCTGTTCGTTACATTCTCTTTAAGTTCTAACTTGTTAACATATTTTATTAAGAGATGGCAAAAAATAGCAACGACGCTAGTTACGTAAATAAATGACTTGGTTTTTTGTTACTTATCTATCGGGTTAATATGCGAAACAAACACTTTCAATAGTGACTCGGTGTTCGATTTGTTCTTTAAAGCCGCAGAATAAAACGCCTGATCTATAGTCTAACTTATTTAAGAAAGACATTTTGACAGCTGCCAGTATCATTAGAAACTAAACTATGCAATGCTAAAAGGGTTCAAGTGTTCTGTCAGGCTCAAAAGTCAAGCTCATGAATTGTATTTCTATTGGATTGAAGTACAATTTCCAATGACACTGGCAGCTGTCAAAATGATTTTCTTATATTAATGGTACTGTAGGTATGCATAGCATGTCGACGTCTCATCAGGCTATACATTTCCGTTTTTTAACACGCTTCTACTAATGACAATTCTTCGCAATAGAGCAAGGTGGAATGACCGGAAATAGGTGCCATGCCGTTGACCATACATAAATTAACTCATTTAAATATGGGCTTGCTCATAATAAAATAGGTAATATCATCGGAAATAGTCAGAAACTCCCGGTTCCATTAAACAGGAGAATACTATGAATGATGTGATGAAGGAAGGTTTACAAAATTATTAGTAATTATTCAACTGAACGCCATTTTTATTAGGCTTCTCGGGGGCATTTACCCCATTATGTTTGTTTGTCGACTGATTCAAATTCGCTTTAATTGATTTTCTTCCTTTTGCTGAAATCAAAAAACAAGGCGTTTTTTTGCCTTTTTTACCAAATGGGGGGCGATTTGGAACCTCTTTATCGATTGATTCGGTGAATTCATTTTTATTTTAATTCCATTCTTTAATGAGTTAGGTGTCTGTATTATTTTAAAAATACTAGACCACCTCCAATTGAATATGTATTAGCTTTTTTTTTTTAAAAAAGCCAAACGAGCCATTTAATTAATGGTTCTGAATCACCCTTCCGATCCTATGCAAATCAATGGTCGTGATGGTTTCTATTTACTTTATTCATGTTAACCCAAATTAGGTATCTATTGTTTGGTACAACCTAACATAATATAGTTTGGTGCAAATCCAAAGTATGTTTGATACTTCGCAACGTCCTACCCTATTCCTTATTCAGGCCACAATCATTAGTATAAGATTTCACTGTGATAATACCACTCATACAATACTTACTGCGCTGTTTGGATACAAGTAGATATTATACATATCACACGTATCAAGTATCAGTATTGGCTACTACTTAACATTTACTGTAGGTAGGTATATTTATTGAAAGTAAATAATAATAAATTCTAGTTTCCTTCTCGTCTTTTCAATTTTGCTCCCCACAGTGAAAGACGACTCTTACTGATTTGCAATCTAATTTGTTTATTTGTGTTATGTAAAGAAATTAACCTCTGTACTTACTGTCCCACAGCTTGGCAAATACCAATTCCTCACCATCATATTAGAAATCAAGTCAGTAGTGATGAATTGATATGTATTGAATAACCACACTTTGACAAATGCGGATTTGAATCGTTTGAAATAAATAGTTATTTTTAAATCGGTTACGTTAGTTTTTTACCCTACATAATATTTCGATGCTATACAGTTCAAGCATAACCTGAAACTGAAGTTTTGTACTGTGTACACAACCCGTACTATGAAACCCTTTTTCACCGAACATATTATTTCGTAAAATCTGTGAAGGGCTAAAAAGACTAAATAGAATATCTCTGCCGGACCATAATATACGCTGTAAACCAGACATTGCCCTACTTTAAGAATGAGGACAGCATTCAAGCTGTTGTAGCTCATTACTACAATGTTAAATGCACACATTTATACGATGGGTTGAATTGAGCAAAACATGCGTATGCGCGTACGTCCATTGGGAAAGGTAATAACGTGTAATTTGATGCCCAGTAAAACTTGGATGGAACTACTCTTACTTTGTAACCATATTCTCCTTTGATTATGTCAGTAGGGTCTGTAGCGTGTACCGTTTACTGTTTCCTGATTATAGCATGACGTTTATCGGTAGAAATAGATGTGGATATGTGCCAGCAATGATGATATCAAAATACAAATTCCAAAACAGTTTTCCTCACTCGTAACTTGCTCATCCTAACACAATCACGCACGACTATCCAAGTGATGGTATTAGACTCAAATTGACTAATTCTGCCGTGGTGAATGAAATATTCAGATATCCATACCTTGCGTAGTTTTTTTTGAACCCAACTTCAACTGTGGCGAGCCTACCAGCGTTCTCCGGGTATGCTTGGTTTTATTCATCACTGAATAAGCCGTTAGTCTAATTATGATTGCAAAGTTCAATCATGTTACCCGTAATGAATCCTAGACTATACAGCTGAAAACCCCTTTGGCAACGATGTTTACCGACTTTATAGTACCTACCGCTAAAGCGTTTCTATGAAGTCTTACATTACTAGACATTCAACGAACTTATAAAACACCGCAATGTTTCAAAACCATTACATAGAATAGAAATATCGAGACTGTGAATGTTTCTTTATTATGAATAATGTAGCAATTTGCCAATATTTGTTTGAATGCGAATGTTGGTGCAAGTTTCGTGCTCCCGGCGTAGGACGAGTGCGTCTAGACGTCTGCTCCGAGGGGGATTAGAATGGAGGTTCAATTATGTAGTTTCAGCATTCATTATTTTCATTGCAGCTAATAACGCCTTTGTTGCTAAGTTGTTAGAGCTGTCCGAAAATCTGAAGGCACTTATTACCAGATTGGGCAAAGTACCTAGCCAGGCACTTACGTTTTGGATTATTTGAAACATAGACTGGGGGATTTCTACTACTTTCAGTCATAATGAAATCACGGTTTTGATAGCGACTATTGCTAGATGAAGGAGACTTGTTTAAAGAAATGGCATTGCTAGCTAATGCATCGGGTGACCGGTTTGTGATGATCACTAATTTACAGTAAACAAGGGTGGTGTATAAGATTATCCATTGTAACATTACTACCTTGAAGTATTGACGCTTCCTGAAGGCACGTGAAGCTGTTGATTTAGAGAAACTTGCCTCAGTTGCCTGACTAAGAGGCTGAACCAAAAAGAAATGACCGCACTTGATTATCAATGAAGGGAATAATACATTGAAGTGGCAACAGCAGAACTCGTGGCTGTTGGGCAGAAAGGTTTTGAAGTAAACTATTTGTTTAATAGGTAACCACTAGGTAAGAGGCCGCAAGAGGTTTGCTTGTGAGTATCTATGACCTGACAAAGGTGTATGTTTAAGCAGTTTCATAGGAATTCTATGGAGCAGTTCCATGGTCAGCAGATGGATCTCTTACCATTGCTAATGTTGATCATGTTTGATGTAACGTTGTCATAGCGTAAAACTTTTTCTAGCTTCCCATCTAGTAGTTTACATACGTGTTGCGTAACTTGTATTGCATCTGATAGTGAAAAATATACCCAAAAAGAAAAGTGCCGGCCAGACAAAAATAATACTAGATTCTTATTATAAAGGACGCACTGAAGATTTCTTACTAGGACAGGAACCGTCGAAAACCAACGCTTAGACTGCAATTTGAGTTTGAAATTTTAAGGATGCTACATGTAAGGATTGTTATTAATTATTACCAATAATTCTAGCACCAAGTACTCGCCAGAATGAGAAAAAAAATTAAAACCGATAGGTGAAAAAAAGGTAAAAAAACATAAAAATAATTCTAGCTCCTAAACTAAGCAAAATCGTGGGAGTGAATCGCATGGGGGTGATTTGGATACACCTTGAAATGAGAAACCTAAATTTTGGCTTTGGACCTCATCTTGCCGGCTACCCTGTATATTGTATAATAAGCGGCGTTCAAACATCATTTTTGTTTTCTAAATTACTCTTAAACCTTTTGTCGTAATCTGGTTCTGCTTTTGGCACGTTCGAGCACATTGCTAGAACATTGCCACGCTAATGTTTTCACACTTAGATAGTAAGTCATTTGCTCAGATTGAAAATACACCCGCCATTCTGAGGTCAGGCTGGCGACTCACTTACTTTTTGAAATAACTCGAGTTTTATAAAAGCACATTGCTTGAAATTTTACGCACATTCATGACATTGCTAGCACATTGCTTTCATGTATAAAGAATTCCCGATTTTGGAGGTACACCCGTCATCCTGATGTACACAAAAAAATGTGTGCTACGCGTTTACTGGATAGCCGAGATCGACTACTTTAACAAGCTGTAATTAGAGTTAATTATTCTGTGGATAACTGGATTGTTTTGCGACCTCATTTTGTGGTGAGTTTTACTAAAGACTAATCCCTAATGCACTGTTATTGTCTTACTGCGTTAAATGTACTGCTTTAAAACTAAACTGTGAATAGGGACCTTAAGCGTATGATTTATAGTCGTTAGGTCCATAAATATCAACGTTATTTTATGAAAGGGACACGATTAAGACTAAACACATTCAATTACGTATGTAACATGGGTAATTTGTTGCCAGTACAGTTAGGGGGACGATTTACAAGCGCGTGGGCGGGCGGCGTGCGCCCGCGCAGCCGAGCAGCCATTGACGAGAAAATGCCCCGAGAGACACCACCTACACTCAGATGGGCCTTTACGACACCTAACAAAACATGCCTCAATAAAATTTTAACACCTCTACAATACCACGGTTTCGTAAGTAAACAAAGACCACAATATAACGACCATTTGTAAACGCCTCTTTTGTTAAGAGCGGAACTTGTTTGTTACAAAAAGCGTTCTATTTAACAGGATAATGTCCGGCTATTTTCAGTTTTATTACGTAAAAGATAAGCGAGGGTCAATGTTCTTAATGGTTTAGCAGATAAGGATGAAGTAACGTTACCGCGTCGGAAGCGGGTCCGTGCTCCCTGCGCACTCGTGCGCTGGTCGTCCAGCGAAGGTAAATCAAAGACGTCAGGCTAAGCGACATTAATAGCAGGCAATAAAACAAACTTGACTGTTTCCTGCCTCAAAATTGTCTCCCGAGTGTTCTATACGCGATAATATTTACGATTACAAATTAGCATAAACCAATCTTTGGCTAGGAGAAATCTTTCCTCTAGAACCAAGCAAATTGTGAACACTGGAGGTGCGTAGGATTCAAATTTTTCGTAGCTGACTCATAAATGAGTTGATAACGGCAAACCATTGCAGGACTAACTTCGAGACTTCATTTTTGCAGATGTGCTTCTTTTTATTACGTAATAGGTACGATTAGTAACATATTTCACGCAACGTGCAGCTTAAATTTACCATTCGTACAACCGTGACCTGGGATGACCCTGCGAATGAAATCTAAGTTGAGTTTCTTTAGGTTCGTTTTGGCAATTACCATGCCAGTTTTTTTGAAAGTTTTAAAACTTTAGTGGTTAAGAACATGCGATTCCCAAAAGAAGTAGATCGCATCACGATATCTAGTTTCACACTCCGGAATGAAACTGGCGCTTCAGATTTGAATCATATCCGAGAGTTCACTAATTAAAGCAATCTTTGTACCTGCCGTAGTTTGTTATGCCTCATGAGCACGAAACTTATTCATAAAAGGTACCGTGACTACTGTCTACTATAAACCATCTACCGAATTAAATACCGCATTATTTAATCTAGTTATTTACTCGCGGAAATAATAAACTATTGAAAACTGGCTTCACCAATAAAACAATAAACAGAAATCTATTTAGTAATTAGTTACGAACGGTTTCACAAATAATTTTGCCATCAACTATCTATATAGGAAACGGTTATTGCTTTCGTATAATGAAAAACCATAAAAACCGGGTTCGGAAACAGACTCCGGAAACCATTTTTACTAGGATATAAAAACAATGTGAATATTTATGAATTCAGTAGAGTAGGGTCAAAATTGCAAATGAAAGAAATAAAGGTTGTTTTTTTTGTTATTTAGATAAATTTCCGAAATTGGTGCAATTATACAGTGTGTCTGGTCACCGATGTCCGACCCGTTAAGGTGAAGTAATATGATCTATTTTATGAATAAATCCACCATAATTAAGCACTTTGCCCCAGTTGTTTTAAAATGGCCGCCATTTTAATTTTTTTTTCTCGGGTGTACGGGTGGGTTATTTTAGTTTGCAATATCTGCCGATTTAGAGGTCCTACAGTCACAAAAGTGGTATCGTTAGACAGCTACAAAAGTAGGCAATAAGCTGACAAAAAAGCATTTTTTCATAACTCCCTTAAAATACCTCAAAAAAATGTTTGAACTTGAAAATTGTGATAGAATTTGTTAGTTTTTTTTACATTTATTTTTTTTTCAGAAAAACTAAACTGTCAACATACATTTATTTTTAACTTTTTGGATACCCAAAGACATCACCTAAACACTGAAGCAAAAATCAAAGTTCCAAGTAAAATAGTTTAGAAGTTGTGACAAATTGAATATCACCCTGTCATCAGAAACCCTTTGAAACGCAGGTAAAATTTACCTGAAATAAATAAAAAAAAATTAAAAAAAATTTAATTAAAAGTGCTTAATTATGGTGGATTTATTCATAAAATAGATCATATTACTTAACCTTAACGGGTCGGACATCGGTGACCAGACACACTGTATAAATACATCATTAATTATTATGGAGGCTTGATTTTTTTGCAAACTCATCGTAAAAACCCTTATGTCATCTTCGCAGTTAGGTGAAGAGCACATCGTAACACAATCAAGTGATCGACAACTTCAGCTGAGTTACCTAAAAACCGTTGCGTGCGTCCATTGTAATAACTACCTTGTCAGTGAAAGCCGTTATTGTTACTCAATCCTCGGTAATAGCTTAAAACCGATCGACGACCAGGGACAGAACATTTACGAGCATCTTTTATTAATAAAAATTAAAATTCCAATTAATAGTTATCTCAGCGGAGGAACCTGTTTGCTTCCGGAGTTACGCCAAACCAGTCCGGCGCCTAATTTGTTCTTTTTTCAATCATTTTTAAGACTTCTCGGTTCGTCCACGGTTACATAATTATTGTATAGTTAGACATTTTCTAACTAACCGAACTCGTAAAACTGAATTGGTCTCGTATCAGGACATAAAACGCATTATTTGTGAGCGTTCAATTTTGACAGACTTACGATGGGAAAATAATGAATAAACGTTTCAAAAGATTACCCAAGGTGATTGAAATAGAATAGTTTATAGTTGTCTTCAGATATAAATATTTGCATTAAAAATACAAAGATTCTGCAACAAAGTACAAGCATCAGCGAACTAATGGACTGATAAGGTTTCCAATGACCATAACATACTTGGAGAAGTAAAAGATATCTGCGCTCCGTCGATAAGTTTGCTATTTATGATAAGAGCAAATCTTAAAATAACACACACTGCAAAAATGACAATGATAAAAACTCGATATTTCTTAAAATTTACCTGAATCGTATAGACGTACAAATTCCTATAAGCTCATCTTTTACAACTGATCCAGTAAAATATTCTGCACAAAATACCTAAATAGGCTTTTAAGTTACAAAAGTGTGTAAAGATATGGAATCTTTTTATTTTACAAACGATAATGAGAGCATTGTCTTCCATATTACTCAGTTAGCAACATATTTTTTGTGCGTTTATCATAATCTTGCAGTGAGAACAGCTATTATAGCAGACAAGTGACATTTAAGAACAACAATTATAATAGAGCTTGTATTCGATACGGATGCAAGAATGCGTTCACTTTTTGCGAAGGCACTTAAGTCGAATGTTTGTATTTTATTAAAATCGACAGATATCGAGATGATCGGCAATGTAAGGATATGCATTAAAATATGGCTCATTTCGATAACTGGTTCGTCTGTTATGTTTGCGGCTTTAATTGTAAGATACAATGTTGCGTCTTCGCGGCGGCAATGAGAATAACTTCTGAATATTTCGGAGCGGCTGTCGAGGCAAGATGTTTAATTACTGAGTCCGGCGTTGATGAATTGTCCAGATTAATACATGAGACGGTCTGGTGGCATCCAGGTCGCAGATGCGTGCGCGTGTACGGGCTATTGCGGACGGTCTCAATGAGCTCTGTTCTGTCTCATCTCGAATAAAAACATTAATGTTTGCAGATTAACAGATACAGACGTATTGTGGGCAAGTAAGTAGTGCGCGTTTAATATAGCCACACGCTATGGATTGCAAACGTCCTACTTATTTCTGAAGTTCTTAGAACTGTTGAGTTAAAGAAAGATGGCATGTGTTGTGATTGATGTTTTAATTAAACCGTTTCCCAACTGCAAAATGTGTTGCGATTTTGTAAAAGCGAATGCATTTGCAACTCAAATTTTCTGGCTCTTTGCGCAATTACAGTGGATTTGTTTTTTAATACAACAAACAACCTTGGAAACGCAAAGTCTAAATATTTTTAAACGAAACTGTTTGCGATTAGGTTTACTTCAAGGAGCTAGTTTTTTCATTATGTATAACGGCGTTGTTATGGTAATGTTTGATATTACGCGTACTGGATACTGTTAGTAATATTCACGAGTGCATCGCAACGCACTTACACATAAGTGTACAATAATAATGATGTTCATCTCGGAGTGTTTATTATAAACTAATAGTAGTCAGGAGTCGTTAAGGCATCTGACTAAAAAGTGCTGGTCACTGATGGGCACGATGGGAATCGAGCAGTCATCGACGCAGGAACGCTTAGTGTATCATTTGTCGTTGACTAACTAGTAATGGAATAAGTAATAAAGTGTATTTCTAATGATACTTTGTAATCTTACACATCCACACTAGCGCACATTCACTTTATATTTATGATAATAATTAACACGCGGGATGTGCACAGACACGGTAAAAGCTTTTACTGCAGTAAGATGCAGTTTGTTTCATTAACAGCAGCTGTTTTAAAGATTTCTTTCGGTAACTCTTTTAGGCTGCAGTAGAGGTTTAAATATACATGTGTGTTGACGCTCTAGCATCTGGAAATGCGTTTCTACTTATACCACTTTTGTTCGACCGCGATGAAGATGAGTTTTGGGAATGTTTGAATGTAAATGCGGGGACGTGATTTTAGGATTCCATCTTTTGGGGCATTGTTGTATTGTTCCACAGTGGTTATTGTTTTGTTTTGCATTTCAAATATCTGAGCATCTCAAGGGATGGGATTAACTTTGGAAGCAATCCTTGTTTCGACTTATTTTGTTGTTTATTTAGGATAAAGATTTTTATTTTCCTGTTTACATTCTACTTTTCCGTTTCTCTGTATTTCTTGCAAAAATTTTTAAACATCCTTCATTCGGTTAATCTTATTAACAAGTGTAGATATTATTCTTTTAGTTATTATCGTCGTTTTAACGATATGTTGTTGTTTTTGAGTAATAAATTGAAACTACACTAACATTTTCTTGAATATTTTTTGATAATTAAATATTAGTTCCAGAACTCAGAATTTTTACTAACTCTTATTTGAAAAAAAAACAGTACTTACAACAACAACAAAACTAAGATACAGATAGTATTGTAATAAAAGGTTGTAGATGTTATAAACTTTGAAATTATGAAAACTAAAAGTAGTTGTTTTCAAACTGAGATTTCAATGTCAATAAAGTTCATTACTGCCCTAATGTTTATCAATACAGCCTGACAGTTGCGACCGCCAGCTGCACCAACAGCCCTTATTTTAAGAACATTACTTACAGAAGAGAAGTAAATGTCAATCACACAAATCGTTCCTGAATCAGTCAGCACGAGAGCACATGTCATTCACAACACAAGGGCACTGGAGTCACAAAGTCACAAGGCGATCGATCCTGGCGCGGTGCGGCTGAGGCGGAGTCGGTGCGGCCGGGTGCGGCCGTGTGCGCGGCGCGACTGGCGGAGCGGGCAGGGCAGGGCGCCGCCGCAGCGATGATAAGCGACAAGTGCATCCATTCATATCTGCAGTTTTGGGCTTGCCGAAACGAGTGGGCGACTCGTTGCGGTTACTGTTCATGTATATTTAAGTAAATTGATTTAATGTAGATGATTTAAATCAATTGTTTTTTGTGCATTACTTATCGAGTCAGGAAATACCTATCTACTTAGTTATTTATTTTTGATCTATCAATCATTGTAAAAATAAGATTTAGTATTTAGTTTGTAGAGTTCCAGTTAGTAGAGTTCAGTTCATCCCATCATTGGTTTCCAGTTTGGCATTCTTCTGCTTATTTTGTGGCTGTTAATATAGGTAATTCGAAAACGGCATTCTCACCTGCCTATACTGATTTGATCTGTTTATTTAGTTAGCTTTGCCAACCAAATGGGACCAAATAGAGCCTGCTGAGTTAAGCGTCTACTTCAAGAGCACTGCTTTCGCAGCAGGATGTGTCTTATCCAGAAAGATTAGAAATTTGATTGCAGAATCGATACCTTGAAGTAATCTTTACTATCACATCTGCAACATTCACTTTATCTCGAGAGTAGATTTCAAATTTAAGACATGTGCAAAACCAGCGTCCTTAAAAGATGTCATTTGCTAGAATATAACTTGCGCTTTTCATTGGTGTTACTAGAATGGCTAACAGATTTAGGATCTTTCTAAACTTCAACAAGTTTTGTTTACATGTTAAGACTTAAAAATAGAGCAAGTAACACGTGAATGCGTTTGTTTACATATTTGTCGACTTGTGAAGCGGGATGCAGCCCCTGATAATAACCATCCCCCAATAGCTATACACTAAAGTACACCTCACCTCTTCGTATCTGCAGTTTAGTGCTTGGCAAACCGAGAGTTGGCGCCCAAATAAAAGCCAGTGGCACCGTCCACTTTGGGTCGGTAGCATCGAGCCGAGCGTGACCCTTTTGCCTAATGGCATCATGCTTGACATGTTATGGCAGAAGACTTAATTCGTACTGAGTTTTACGTTGTTCATGCTTTTTTGTACATTTCATACCATCCAATTTTTTTTTGAAAATAATTATAGTGTATATTATGTTGTCTATTATGTGTCATGTAGGTTTCTATTTATGGATTCCCTTCAAAAATGTTTTTGTTGCATTCTAATGTTGTTATTTTGATGTGATGTGACGTCAATGTTTTTTAATAGGTACGTCTTCTTCGTCTTCTTATTCTATGTTCTAGTCTATTTCGGAACATTTGAAAAACACGATCCATGATTTTCATTACTATAATTAAATCCATCATAACGTTCAAAGCGTTGTTATACATTTTAACAAATTTGTTATTGAGCTTGAACATCAATGGTAGAGCAGTAACCACAAATTACGAGACGATAACTTCGTTTCCTGTTATTCAAAATATGTCATCATCATTCATAGTGGCACTTCGGTTACGCAGTCAGTTACTTCTTCTGAGCATAATTTTATAGAATTACTCACTTGTTCGTGAAACAATGATTCAGTATTCTTTGGCCCTTCGAATATTTAACGGAAAACAAACTAAATTACGAATCAATAATTTTGTGAGTTGTCAGAGAGATCAAAAGCAATTTTATAATAGGAGCCATTATGGAATTGGTCACTGCCAATTATAATCCTAATTATGTTGTGAGGTAATTTTATTTGTTTAGCGATAAATCATTTACCATTTATTAAAATATTTTAAATGACTCCCATTTTGTTGAAGAAATATTTTCTACAACAATTCCCCTAATCGATAATGTAATTAACTTGACTTTGATCGTCTCTATTAGCCCAGTGTTTAGTCTGGTCCAAGGCGGGTCGTGAATACCGTTTCCATTCAGGAACAGTAGTACCTATTCGTTGTGTCTCTGAGTGTTGCTTCTATTTGAGCACTACTTATTGCTAATAATATGTTGGCACATCACTTACTCAATTCGCAATTAGGTTTTGAAGTGTATTTTTTAATTACAAGTGTATTTTTGTTTGTATTAACGATTTAAAAGCGCTTGTAACAGGTCTATTTAAATAAAGATATTTTGAAGTGAATTGAAGGTTGCCTGGGGCTAAAGTTAATACTTACGAGTGTACCATTTAATCTAATTTGTAACTCGAACATACTCATGTCTACAAACAGTAGATGTATCATCCGTCCGGTTTTGTCTTCAGGTGGATAGTATTATTATTGGCAAGGACCATGTGTAATCATGTCTAAATGTATTTATCCAATTTAGGCTATTATATCCCATTCTTGAATTGTATCATGAATTCTAGATAGAATTAAATTTGAGTAATAATTGCATCTTTCGTAAATAGCAGTCGTGTTTTAATATTTGCTTTGCTGTCGGCTATTAGTGTGTCCGCAACTTAGAGTAATTTGCAGGCAATTACCTAACTGCGTTTAGTTGCTAAAATGAAGCGCGCGTTTTATAGTGTAATGCGCTGTGTTTCTCATGGTTGCGAGATCGCAATGCGCATACGCACTTATGTGTGAAGGCGAAATGGAATTGTTTCGCATTCGTTATTTTTTTGACTTTCCGATTCAAAATTTGCTGGATTTGTTTTCACCAAATTGAAGTTAATGCTTATACACAGTAGAAAATTAAAGTGACTTCTTCTTCTCTCAACAAAATTTTGCTCAAAAAAATGTTTGAGATCGATTATTAACTGTTACAAGAAATGCTGAAAGTTACTAATGCTATGTATTTTTAACTGTGAGTATTCGTACATACGTTATTGTATGGATATTTTCTGTAACATACATTTGAACGTTAACACAAATAAGACTCTTGTCAACATTTTGACACGATGCTCAGTTGACTGACTGTCGATTCTCGTAATGTTTTAATCTCAAGCCTTAAATAAACAACAGAAAGTAATCGTATCAAATGCAATACTATGAAAGTGAGTTTGCGTGCAAATAACAAGTGTTTATTGAGAACTGGTATCAGAACTTAGTGTGATGAAGTAGTTTATGTCTGTTTCAATATCTGTAGAGCGATTCTGCAAATTCACTTATTTAGCAATAAGTGAATTTGCTTACTACTTACATCATTCTCATATTAATGCATTCACAATGTCACCTAATATGAATAACTCAATGCATTCGTCTTTCTTGTATTTGTAGGGTACAAAAAAGAAGAGCCTTAAATCTGTTTTTTTCTACTTGTCTTATTTAATTAGTAAACAAACATGGAATTTGTTATTTTTATTTTAGCGTTAGGGATATTGCATTATCTTCTCACTAAAGACCCGCCTGAGCCCAAGACATTTTTTTTTGAGTTTCATAAACATGGGATTTATGATTTTAGAATACAACTATATTCATAATACAAAAAACCTCAAAAAAACACTGTTTTTTTGAAATACAGGGCATGCCAAGATTATGAAGCAAAATATACCAAAATTATTTGAAAAGTGAATTCAAGTTCGAAGCAGCTGTTCAGAATCGCACTGCAGACTTACAACAGTCGATAGTCGATTGTATTGGTTTTCGCTCTCGTATCGATTCCGACGCGACGCGACGAGACGAATCCTCACGTTGCGGCACGCGTCACGTGGACGAACAGCTGCTAATAAAATTCTTTCATCAACTTTCGATGATAACAACTAGCAATATTGGTTACCTATTATTTCAAGTAATTTCGTACAATACAACCTGTTCTTATTATTAAGGAATTTAAGTTATCGGGAATAAGGTTCCATCCGTTTCTAAAAAAGACTAAAAAGAATTATTGGCGAATAGTTATGTAGAGTCTACATATTGCTACATTATCAAATATTTATTTATTTATTGCACAAAATGACAAGCAAAAGGTGAAAAAAGCCGACTTCCCAGAGGCATCCTCTACCAGTCAACCACAAAGCATAACACATTTTTGGGAAACACATGCTATAGATAGAGTATCTAGTTATTTAGTAATGAAGCCGCCTACAAGAAGGGCTTATTGTAATATCTAAGTTGGGAGGCCCTGCTAACTCTCCCGTGCATACGTCCAATTTGTGCGAATATGTACGTTTTTATTTACAACCTGGTTCCACGAAGTGCGACTGATACCCTTGGGTGGTTCTACATGACACTCGTGTAAAGTTTCACAATTTGTATCCACCTACACTCCCATTTTATTGTGCGTGTTTTATTTAGAAAGGGGTAGCATTTGTTTACTAAAAAGATGTTTGGGATAAAAACGACTTTTCTGCTAATGGAATATTGTGGAAAATGACCCATTCGAAAATGAAGAATTACATAAGTATGATATTTTAGGAATGATTTTTTGCACATTATCTGACCTCGAGCGAAGCAGAGTACCTACTTGACTATAGATATAATCTTCGCTATAGTATAGGTCTGAAAACCAACATTTGTCCTGGCGGGGGAAATGGAAGCCGCGACCCTTTCAAAGTCAACTGGCTCTCGTAACCACTAGGCCTTAAAGAGGTGTAGAAAATTAACGATGTTTCATAACATAACATACCCTCACGACCATTTTACCCTAATGGGGTAGTCAGAGGCACACTGATTGTTGCCGTCATGGTGAACGGAACATTCAGAAGCCCACATTTTCCCAAAGGAATTTGAGCCCAACGTGGCAAGGGGTGAGCCTACCGCCGTTATCCGGGTGGCTTGGGTTTTATATCGGTGTTTTCCATCATCGGAAAGTTACTCGCAAATTATACAATGAACACAAAGTAGGTGGGTTCCGGACAGGTTTGATCTCAGGACCACCGGGTCGATGTTCAAATTATTCAAATTATTTGAAAATATAAGAAGATATATTCACTATATTTCTTGCTACATTGACGAACAGTAACGTCATTGATAACGTTATTTGGAATGTCCGGAATGTTTGCGCAGATATCGAGACTGCCGACGCGATCGAATGCAGAAGTGGTCGTACCTACCTACACATAGTTTGTGCTCTTATCGCAGCTGTTTCGGGAACTATTCCATCAAGATAGTTCTCAGATATAAAAATATTTTTCAAACAAATCATGGCGTACAATATCGAATGACTTTCCTGGATGATATCATAGTTTTTGTGATTATTTTTCCGAAAGTAATATTTCAGCAATGTTATTGGTACCTAACTTTTACATATCCTTGACAAAGGTGATTCAAGTCAATTTAAAGACTATGGCTTAGGCAATTATCACGCATTATCTCTAATACTTAGCACATTTCCCAGTCTTCAGTGTTGGCCAGATTTCTTTAATATCCATAATTTAAAGTTTCCGTTTTGCTTTTCCGCATTCCCATACTATCGATGACCTGAAAAACAAAGGTGGCAAAGCCCACCTACGTTACTTAAAGGTCTACACCATGTAGGTCTAATACAACATGATGACTAGGAGTTCCAAGTGAACCAATGCACAGTTAGGCTCTAAACAATGTTACTGCGATATTGAACTATAGTGTATGCAAATATTAATGCGTTGATGAAAGTGTTATGTTACTGTAAACAAATGATTGGCATTAATAACGTAATCACTTCCCAGTAACGAGATGCTACTTTTCTCAGAAGCATTAAACTGTGGTTATAAAGAGATAATTAAATTTAAGTGTGAAATTAGCTGCAATTTCAACGTCTTGATTAAATTGATTTACCCAACAACATTTTTAATGAGCTAGACTTGTACTGGTTAAAAACTAAGGCAGTTCAAAAATTATACCTACTGAAGCAGGGTAGAGCCTTTCATCAAGATTGAAAACCCCTTTTCGTTTCCGTCAACTATGACTTGGGATTTTTTATGATAAAATTGTGTGTGTTCATGTTATTATCTTTCATTTCAAAAATGGCTCTGTCAAAAAGGCAAAATAATTGATTAGCAAAACGTCTGCACTTAAAGTAATGGCCATTCATTTATTTCTAGACAAAAGTATTATATCGTTAATTCTATCTCTCTTACCATTTGTCATTGATTGAAGCTTTTGTGCACCTTGAGCTTTTAAATATCAAATTTGAAAAAAATACAATGTTTTAAATTATCTAACCGTTACCTTCTGTTAATTATTAGGCGGTACGATTTTACTAGCGTGATAGTTGCGAAATTATGCGTTTTTTAGTCGGAAATAATTAGAGTGGCGCAAATACATGCGCGCAAACGGCTCTTCGCCGTTAAATATTAAAGTAGTCATTAAACACAAGATAGTATCATTGGAGCAGTAATATAATCTAGATTATATCAGTAGTTGCGGGTTTTAATGTAGCGGATTTCCACTGATCAAATGGGCTGTCCAAATAATGATGATTTTGAATGTAAAGATATTTGACTAAGCAAATAGTATTGCATAACACACCTTATCCTAATTCTTCACGAGAAGTGTTATGAAACTATGTTGTTAATCATTGTCTACGTACCAGCTGAACGCCCACTGCTACTATGCTGTATGTTACTATCCCCCTTATTCATAAAAACTTAAAGAGCTCTTATAGAACACGATAACTATTGTATCGCTTTGTCACTGTCATTCTTGTTGCTGCCGCCATTTGCGAGTAAGTGACAGAACACGTCAATAGCTTAAACAATGCGTTAGCGTTGCGTTCGTTTTTATGAATAAGGGGGTTAGTCGTTATGTCCTTACACTCTTGTCAACCAACAAGCGAGACTAGGTGCCCAAAGTGTCCTCTGTTGCACTGAGAAGTCAAAAACACAGACAAAAAACGGCCCATATACGTCCCACTGCCCGGCACAGGCTTCACCTAAACTATGAGGTGGTGCGAGCCATACTCCAACACCTGGGCTCAATGCGGATTGTTGGAGGTGTTTAAGGTTAGTGAGTAACCTCAATGTTAGATGTTATCTAGCCGCCCTAGGGTTTTTCGGTAAGAGGACCACGTCTAAATTTGCTATGGTTCCCGATTGGCTCTAACCGCTGAACAATAGGCATCTATTTGTAACTGATCTTTTAGCTAATTATAATTAAAATAATATTATGCTGTAGAATTAGGCGTACCTACCACACTTAAAATAAATATGTAATTAATATTATGAAACAACATATTTTTAGGAAAAAATTGTTGAATTTACATGATGTTATTGCAACATTCTCTTCTCGTCATGAGAAATTTAACACAAAATGTGATTATTTAATTTTGCAACTAGGAAGGAAATAAAGCTGATTCGGTCTCTGTGACACTAAACTGTCAAAAAGTATCAAGATGAAATATTACACTACATCTGTAGAGTAACAAGATAATGTTGTATTATGAGTACGTTGTTTTAATGTAAAAGCTATAATATTATGCTAGAAAGATGGTTTCTAGATGGCTTACTAAGATTAGCAATGAACACAATCATTAAGCAAGTATGTGCAATAAAACTTCTAACATTAGCATTGCATATACTGTCCGGCGATGTCGGTTGAAAACCTGCATAAAACACCCAGGACATACATTCATAATGTCATATAATTGTTAAGGGTCTGAGTGTTATCACTTAAGAAATAAGTCCGATTGGAAGAAAAAGCTGTTTTTTTAAATTATGGAATTTGTGCAAACAATAACTGCCGAAAAGCATGCTTTAGTCAATACAAAATTTACTAAGCAATTGATGTTAAATCATAAGACATACAAATTTGTGTATTTCATTTAAAATCTAGACAAGTAACCACCAAGTTTTTTCGCAAACATTATTACATACGCAAAGTATTCAATTTCGCACTAGGCTGCCAACAATCAGTATTCCCACCATCCCGATATAAATACTTGGAATTCAGCACAATTAGTGCGTGTGCAAGACAGGTGCGGTAATGTCAGCGGGATTCCTTTGCTCGCCCTCAAAAAACTAAGGTTTTAGCAAGGAACGTCGGTTAACAATTAACCGGCTTAAAAATGTCGCTCGACATCCTCGGCAAATACTCGAGTCGCCTCTAGACACCTGCTCCTGTATAAAATACTTAGGGCGGGATTACAAGGATCAAGGGAGGTTATTGGATCTATTCCCCTGGAGGAATCGCTCCCCGAGGAGGCTTAAACTCGGATTTTTAATTGTAGTCAGTGAAATGACATTTTCAGTGTGGCAGGTTTTCAGTCCCAAATAAATAGTGATGTGGTAAATCGAGTTTTTACAATTATTAAAAGTTGGTCGACATTACAGCCTGGCAAAAAAGTCGTAGTGAATGACCACGTCCCACTTCCATATGTCATTACTGGCAACACACACTGGTCAGACTTTCGTTTTGAGACATAGAGGTATTTCGGTAAACTGTATTTAGTAAATAGATTTTCAGTTTCAAAATGTTTTGTTTCCGTATTATATTATTTACAGGTAAGAATTTCGTTTATTAACAGGTCATACAACTGGAAAAGTTTGGGAGGATACAACAGTATAATCTTCCATACAAGTGTTTTCTAAAGGTTTGACTACAGGCCTAAAGGGCCCAACTGGCAAAGGACGACGCCTTATAATTTCATATATAGGCAGTGATGAAGGTTTTGTAGATTCCGGTTTACTTATTTTTGAATCAAATAATAATAATATGGACTATCATGAAGAGATGAAATCAGAATCGGAGTCGGAATCAATAGCAACCGTAACGAATAAAAACGTATATAATGACTTGTATTTTGCTGACTTTCAAGTGTTAATTCTCCTGAACCTCTTTGAACATTTTTTTTCCAGCTATGGTTATAATTTTTTAGTGAGAAGTTTTAATATGGAGGTAGGGCCCATATTTCTTAAATCGTAATTATTTAATTCGTTTTGTACAGAGGCGCACACATCAATCTTTACAAAACCATTGCAAAATGGGTCTAATGTCAGCCGCATAAGGTGCCCCTATGTAAAGGTTGATGTGTGCGCCTCTGTACCTATTAAATATTTACAATTATTTAAAAAAGGCTTTGATACCTCATAAATTGTGCAGCTGCGAATACTGAAGTTCTTTGGGCATATCTCCAGAAACGAGGACTCGATGGAGAGACTTGTAGTGCAGGGCCACACTGAGGGGAAGAGAGCGCGAGGCCGATCTCCTACTCGCTGGATCGATCTTATTAGGAAGTCTACACAGTCGACCGCAGTACAGTGTACTCGCAACGCACAAAGTCGACATAAGTGGAGAAACATCGCGCGACGTGCGGCTGCCAGCGGCAGCGGTGATCCGCTACCCTGTTCATCATCAGCCACGACCACTCTGCCAAGAGTGTCCGACTAAGAAGAAGACCTCATAAAATAAATCATGACTAAATGTCTAAGTCTAGTGATTGCCGAACGTCACTATTGTAGCGGGTCACCCTTTTTTGTATAAGTCACTGTTGAAGTTGTCATTTCGCTGACTACAATTATTAATCGTACTATAGTTAAAATATTCTTTGTTTTTTTTCCTGGTTAACCGTTTGTGTACATAATTTACAACTGAGGATATAGTTAAATAAAACAAATTAATGAATTTTAAAATTTCAAATATAAGTAAAAAGTGTTTAGGTATTAATAAACCTTATTATCGAAATACACACATCAAAAGTGTCTAGGGATATCTCAAGCATTTTCATACAAAGTATAGCTATTGGGGAGGCTGTAAAAATTAAAATATTGATACCAACGTAGAAATTTTTAGGACACAGAAACTGCTATATCTGCCCTTTCAGATTGTATAAAGAAAATCATTGTGGTAGCATTATTGTACAATCGTAAGGACGTTAAAAAAAAGACAGATTTTTCTTTTAAAAGGTTTCAAAATTTTAGCAAAATCAAAGATATTAGATAATGCTCAGCATTATCTTAGAATAACTCGAGGAAACAGGCATAAGATAAAGGTTAAGAATATTACAAAAAAAACGTTTGATTTTGCTAAAATTTTGAAACCTTTTAAAAGAAAAATCTGTCTTTTTTTTAACGTCCTTACGATTGTACAATAATGCTACCACAATGAATTTCTTTATACAATCTGAAAGGGCAGATATAGCAGTTTCTGTGTCCTAAAAATTTCTACGTTGGTATCAATATTTTAATTTTTACAGCCTCCCCAATAGCTATACTTTGTATGAAAATGCTTGAGATATCCCTAGACACTTTTGATGTGTGTAAAACTAGCGAAAGAACTTACTTCGCTACTTGAAAGAAAATTTAAGACCGCGAATAGAATCTGTAAAGTTGTGTTATTTCGATGTATAATGTTCGCGTGAATATTAGAAAACATTATGTAAACCTTATTACTTACATGAATTTATGTCTTAAAGATCAAGATTAAAAACTTAAACTGACCACTACCGATTCGGACGTTGATTCTAACGTTTGTTTATCAGCTTTATGTGACATACCTAAGCATAGTTAGATGTAGTCTTAGAATTATACCAACAACAAGTGCTCCATCTTGATTCATTTAAAAGACCTGTTAAAATAAGGCCAGCTAAATATACACGTTGTTGGTTGATATCCATCAAATTGTTCCAAGCAACTGCCTTTAATTTTGCAAGATAGCTATCACGCACTATCTCTTGATTAGATCACGCTTCTCCATATTTATAAATATCGACTGCTTGATGTTCTAATGTCTTATTTTGAACGAGAATCGCTACTGTAATGTGTTAGTGGATAGATACGGGTAGATAGGTACTTAAAACGTTAATTACTACATACAAGGGCACAGTCAATGACATTAGAAAAACAAATGAATCTATAATAATAAAGCTGAAAAGTTTGTTTGTTTGAACGCGCTTATCTTGGCTAATAAAACTATTGTTACGAATTATTAGGATAGAATACATTCAAATTTATGTTATAAGTATTTAAAACTTTCTGCACTGTCTGTTACCTAAATCTAACCTAACTGGAGAAAAACAATTAGAATTCAAAAAGTCTCATTTTCCCTCAGACATTTTTGTAAAAGTAATATAAAAGCAATTTGGGACAATAGAAACAAGATTTAATAAAAAAATAAATGTTTCCTGAAAAGGAGGACTAATGATAAAGTGCTCAAGGTTCTACTACTCGTTACACACAATGCCAAGTTCGATAACATAATGGTTTGCAGATTCTACTTCACGGTTAAAAAGTTTTAGGTAAACTACCTAAGTACTTAGTTAACGAAAATACTTAGGTAGTTAAAAAATAGATAGGTATATTTGTAAAATTACAAAACGACCATCCATCTTTCAGTTCAATGTTCATGACAAGTACCGCTACAATGGCGTCTCAAGAGATTCTATGCTAGTTACAAATTCAAAGTAATATGTTACCTTTACATGTGTTTTCTCGTATTTTCTTTATTATTGTGCGGCTGACCGCCCCAAAGATGTCCTCTGACGTTGACAAATCGAGAGGCGAACGCATTACGACAGCCTCTCGACGTGCCTTCATATCAGGGTTGCCATAATCCTGCTCGCACGTGGCTTGCATTTAATGAGATTATGTAATGAACAAAATTGAACATTTCTTTAGAGCGTAGCGTAGGGTTAGCCCTACGCTTGGTCATAGGTTCATAATAATATTTTGGGAAGATGGAATATTCACTCAGTTGTATTTATCTGTAGATAGATCACTGCTGAGTTAAGTTATAATAGTGGTTCTATCGTCGAATAAGACAGCACAATCTTTGCAACCGTGCAACTTCATAACCGAAGTACTTAGTGGAAATGAAGGAAATGAATTCAACCGAAACCCATAGAGTTTTCGAGCAATTTCATCCTTGAAACTTACTGTTGTACTTACTTAAATGTTTGGTTCAGTGTGTATTTTTACTAGTGGCTAATACAGAGATGGATAGACTATATGCCCCTAAAGTTCGTCCTATGTCTTTGGTAACGGGGACACCGCCCTATAATTTCCTGAACTACATGGTACCCCATTTTTACAATGAAACACAGGTTTCTCTTTCCAGCGGAAGATATGTGGATACTTTGTATTTCGTAATACTTTATGATATAAGTACTCGTAGTATTTTTCTTTTTAAGTTGTGAGATAAAAGAAACCTCCCTAACCTACTTAATTGCATATAAGAATGAATGCTTGTCAGTCAAATCGTGGTTTACCAGGGAAGCTGTTTAATGCAGAAGCGATTGCCGAATCATGATTTTGACCAGCATCATGAGATTAATAATCCTATTTATACAATATATGTATAGTACAAAATATTGTACATGACCCTTTTCTGATGGATGTCAGAAAAGGGTCATGTACAATATTTTCAAGTACTTGATCGAATCAGAACTAATAAAAATCACAGATTGTACCCAGGTGAATGGACGTCCCGGAAGTATTCTATCAAGATGTTCACAGTTTCTTCAATACCCACATTTGATTTCCACACATTTTGTGGCCATAAATTCACCTATTATCAGTGTTGTAAACATACAAAATGGAGAACAAAGAGCGGATAGGCAATAATACATTAGTAATGAATGAATGCCCACGCAACTAATGCGGTACGTGCTTCTACGGACGCATACAGCTATGCCGAATGCCTATGTTAATTGTAAAGGACGGGGTGTTATTTGACCAGGAACTGGAAGGTTCTTGAATTTCGGTATTTTAAGGTATTTTTTGTAATGAAATCATAAGTTAATGACTTTTCGATATGAAAACCCAGCCACAATTTCGGTCTTTTACTAACCTTTAAACATCGTTAGAATTTAATCTTCTTAAACCTCCTCAAGTGCGAACATGTTTTTGTAGGTAGGAAAGTAAGTGAAGACTAAACCACTGATGTATTTTGTTTTATATCCAGAACCTTATTTTCTTTACAGCTCCTCAAGTTTTGTTGGAAAATAACTGCACAATACGAAATAGTTAAGTACATTACTTCAGCAGCTCTGAAATCAGAAGACCAGCTTAATTAATATATTGTTAGTTACATGAGTGTTCCACTAAAACGAATTTATCAAGCTTGAATTTTACAGAAGCAGCCAAATGACGAGTATTTTGTCCATAAATAGTTTTACACAAATTACGAGACTTTGTGCCTCGGGAACACCTACAATAACAACATCTGTTTTCCAATATGTAAGTGTTGCATAAGCCTAAGTAATCATTTCCATAGTCTCCTGTTTACTCCGGCAGAAAAGTAGGTGTGGTAGAAAAAAGTAAGCACATTGCGTTGCGGGTCGCGTTCTTATGCTCACGTAACGTCCCAAAATGGTGGCGGAAGGGCCACTGACTCAGCGACCTCAGGCGTCGTCTATTCAACGCCTTTCATCGACGCCTTTGGCTGAACATCATGACGTGACCATACTCTTCGCTTGAAGTGGGACTATTCCGGAAAAGTTCTGCAGATTTCATGTACATTAGAGAAGTGAAGCAGGTTTATGAATTAACTAACGCGATGACTGAAGAATACCAGAATAATCACTAAAGTAAAGTTTTATTTATTATATTTTAATATTTTTGAATTGTAAAAAAAACATTTATTACTTTGTTTTATCATTGTTTTAGCATTTTCCATGCAGCATCTTTACTGAAGACTTTAGGGTTCGAGTCTTGCCTGATGCCAACATGACCAAATGTCTTTTTCGGGTTTTCAGATCTTCACTTATTACTTACTTAGTTAATTAGATTCGATGTATTGGAAGTAGGTGGACGTGGAACGCTCTTCCAGCGCATGTGTTTCCTTCTTCCTACAATCCCGGGTTTTTTAAGCGGGGCGTGAAAAGGCATTTATGCAGGCCTTCAAAATGAGATTGACCAGCAAAGTAGTTCTCAATTACTGTGCTTGTCAACCCCATATCTGGACCTCACGACTGCTTCCCATCAGGTGGAGAGAGGTCATCTTGAAGACCACAAAAAAAAGGTACATGATCTATTTGAATTGAAGTTAATTGTCACTGTATTTTCTCTTACTGTAAACTTTTATGATCATTACATAATTTTACGAGGAGATTTGTTGAGAAGAAGTATGTGCTGAACAGTTTTGTTTTCCAGCTCTCAAAAATCCGACTTCTAACGAAGACCGTGTCTCGTTTCGTCTTACTAAATGCTGGTTACATTAGTTATGACGTAATGTATTTGATTGATTTGCATTTCTATAGACAGCAGGCCTTGTTGGGAGGCGCAGATGACAGGTGTATTTGATATTGATCGTTCCGCAGATAGCGTAGATACCTATATTTATTGGTGCATCAAATCTTTTGCGCGGCAGGGGTCTTTTGCGCAAGTATTACGTGCTGAGATTATACGCAAGATCCATAATAGACGAACCTAAATTACGCTAATATCAGTAGAAGTAACTGATTACGCTGCCGAGACTTAGGGCCGTATTCCAAAAATAATCTTATGGAATCTGGACAAACGTAGATGGAATCTGATTCCTGAATAACACCAATCGTAAACCTCTTGAACAATATCAAAACTAAGTATCTCTGAAATGACGTTACACTGTCAACCTTACCCTAATAACTATAAGACTGACTGACAGTTATAGTTTTAACACCGGTTTATAAAGTATACTTCTTTAAGGTTTATTATTTAAATTCAAACCAACAGCGTCTCACATAACCAAGATCCAACCAAGTAGACATTACGTCTTTATATCATCTATCCTGAGATAGAGTTGTCCCAACACACCCCCTCAACACTGGCTCTACATTTTTGTAAAAACTTTAATTTTATTTACAAAGTGTCATTATTATCTTGAATCACCAAGAGACAGTTAATCGATTTTAATAAACGAGTGGAATCTAAGTTCTGCAACGGCATAGCTCTAGTTCTTCGGAAAATGGTCGCCTTTACTTTTCCTTTCGCATAAAAGGAAAAATGGTCGACAGCGTTAGCCTTTAGCTTATTTTATTTTTCGGGTTAAATTTAAATTTTACTCTATTAAGTCCGCTTCCTTTGCTGATTAAATTAATGTTTCTTAACGCTCAACGCTTTATAATGATGGAAACATTCCAAAATAATCTAAAGTTACTGATAATTTAATTTCTTTGAAATTAAATTGATGAAGATGGTATTAACTGACGAGCAATAAATCCGTTACCATTAAAGTACAGTTAATAATAATAAAAACAATTACAACTGTTCATTATATGAACCTTAATTGCATCTTATAACACTGCATATAAGAGCCTTGTTCAAACGTTATAACCCGCTCAAGTTTCCTATTTGCCGGTAACCATCTACTTAATAAATGTTATGTTTGTAAAGTGAAAGGTTTTATGGTCTAGCTGATTGCTTTTAATCTTAAATTATGCTGTTTATAAAGTGTACTTAGGAAAATTAAATGCATATAAATTTCACATAAAATTATTTCATTACCAGTAGCACGATCAGATGTGTCATTTTACACACTTATAAACATCAAGTACGGAAATGGGTTTGTAAATAGCGTTTATAATTATTAATTACAATATAAACTGAGGATATTAAAAGATGTGAGCGGGATAGCGAATACTTATTGGCTATTTAATCAGTGCTTAAGTAATTTTTGTATACTTCATTTTATTTATTTTTATACAACAGTTGACAATTGATACATTTATATGTTACAATAATGCTTAATACTAGTGACGAACTAGATTGGCAACATCAATAGGCAATATTATAGCGTATGCTACGCCTTAACATTGCCTAATAATGATCGTAGTTCGCTAGAATGAATACTTAAGGAAATCGTTTTATTGAATTGAATTAATACCTTCTCGTTTATTATATATCATTCACTCATGGCCGAGTTAGTAAAATGAATTGAAGAAAAGCTAATACCTACCTAATAATCGTTTATTAAAATAACTTGAATGCCGTGGTTAGTAAATCATAAAACTTTAGGATCCGCCCCTTGTAATTGCCTCTTTAGCGTGTCCTTTGGGTATGTGCTTTATTTTATCATATTTTTTTGCGTGACCCAGATAAACGATTCTCAGATCCATAGTGTGTAGACACGCGTACAGTCAGCGCCAATAGCGCCTGATCACTTTGGTATTTGTCACACTGGCTATTTATTTATTAAATTTTTATTCAATGCACAATAAATGTACAAGAGGCGGACTTAATGCTAATAGCATTCTAGTCGTCCATTGGGCGAGACAGAAATGCCATTCTGACAGCGCCTTAAAAAGTTATATTACAACTAAAGCAAGGTAGAGTGACATGGTTCAAAAGTGCATAGGCACTATTGTCGTTGACCGTACGTGGTGTGGCATCATTCTACAAATTAATGTCCCCGACAATGACCTGCCTGCAGTTTGTTGCACTCGGCCGCGTTGCGCGTTGACATTGCACCGTGACTGAGGTGCGCCTGGGCAGCCTAGCTTCCATCAAAACAAGCCATTCGGACATTTTCACATTGTCGCTGTCGCTAACAAGCGCAAGCGTCGACCTTGTTGACCAGTTTCAAAAGATTATACGAGATTGGGAAATGTAATCTAGCTATTTTCGTTTTAATGCACTGAAAAAAACCAGCTATACAACTAAGTAATTGTAACAGGTATTGAAAGAAAAGGAAGGTTTATGGAATTTATGTTATGCAGCGGAAGAGCAGATTATGACTGTTCCAGTTCTTAATAAATTTGAACCTTTATAACTGTAAAGATGCTCCAAATTTTGTTACGAAGTTGTGAAGGTATGTTAAGATGTAAAAAATCCAGAAACGAATCAATTTGGTGAGAGATGTATTCTATGTCTCACTAGATATTTGTATGTACTCGTAAATTATTTAACATCTTATCTAAGGGGGCGCCTCTTTTTCTTTTCAGAAAGAGTGAGGTTAAATTTAGTCTGAATTGTTTTATACGTTTTTAAAAAGTAGGTAAGTATCACTTTCCTTGTTATGACTACATTGTCTGTATTTTCATCTATGATATCTTACATAAAGACTATTTGATTCCGAAGCTAGCAGATACTTAACTATACTTCAATGTTTCTAAATAGTTACTCAATGAGCGATTATCATAATAATAACGTCTGTTACACGACCTCTCACAACTTTTCGTAGGGAACAATGTAACCTGTCTTTTCACCGGATACAAACTAGCCCTGATGACTGTCCGCACTGCAGGCTTTCTACAATGATCCTCTCCAATTAACGGAATGATTGGCGTGCGAGCATTTGCGCACGCGACACACTTACTCTTGTTATGTTACGTACTTACACAGTAAACATAACAGTAGGTTATCTAAGGCCGCCCGCCAAGTTATTAGCTTAGCGTGCTCACAGACACGCGGCACAGCCCGCACGTACTGCTGCCACCTTATTCCCCCATATTTTAATGCTAGCGTGTGCGTGAAATCGCGTGCCGACACGGCGCGTGACGCGCACGCACACATTCAAACCGAGAGCGGCACGTTGGTATGTAGATATTTTACTGTTCTCTGTTTACAGTGGTTACGTTCTTACGTTGCGCCCGCGCATTGTCTGCGCCCGTAGTTCCGATTTGGCTCGGTGATAATTTCACAGATGTCTTGATATGTTTGCGGCGAAAATGTAACATTGTCACATCAGTTTGCAATGTAACGCATTGTTTTTGTGTTTGAACGTAACGATGCAGACTTGTTTGTGTGTAGGCAGTACCCAACAAAACGATCATTTCATAAAGGAAGCAAATTTCAATACAGATTTTGCTAGCAATGTAATATTGGTTAGTCATACGTCTGCATTGAGTGTGCTAGGAAGAATACCGAATTCTCATCTTCATCTAAATCAGAATCATATGCTTAACTTAGGAAGTGGGTCATCATCAATTTAACAGTAAATGATGAAGTACTCAAATAACTGAGTCTCCAGTGGTCCCAATATTTCTGAAACGGAGGCTCCTACTCTTTTTCAGGGTAAATATGAAGATGAATATACTTTATTGCGCAAATAAACAATTTTATCATAGAAACATGTTTAGGAATTTAATAGATAACATGCAAAATTACCTAACTTAATAAACGATTAAAGAGTTATTACGTTTATTTTAAACTATAAAATATACTCAAGTGAATTGCTACTCGCTTACTTTGATGATTGACAAGTGAGTGGTATGGCGTTCAAGGTAAATATTGTAATTTGTAAGTGAGCTGTTAAAGCATTCATAAACCTCTGCGCCGGTCGCCTTGTGTCCGACTCTGCCATTAGTCATGTGAGGAGCTTCCTGTACATGCAGCCGATTATACGGCACTTGATCATAATTAGCATGGTAATTACTATTTTACCATAAGCTGGTAGAGTTAACTAAATCTACAAGCTTCTAGTTTTGTGCAGAAGAATCAATATCAATTTCTTAAGAGGCAGTCCGTCAGGTTAAATTATTCACTGTAGTTGTCTTCTTTTTTCTAAATATCGCAATGCGATGATAAAACACTTGGCCCGGTGTATCACTAACGGATATGTTATGTTACAATAACACAAGCATGGATGCCAATTCTTATCCATTTGACTGGCCCAATGGTGTAATGGATGGTCTGGCGTTAAAAGTTGTGGGTGCGATTCTGTCCCAGGACAAAACGTTTATGTTACAAAGATTTATGTTTATTCTAAATGTGGGCGTTAATTTCTTAATGTTGAGGAGTAATGTAGGGCAGGGCTATCGACGTCTAATTGGGTTAGACGACGGATTTTGTGAATGTATATTAAGTTACAAATAAAGGTGTTTAGGAATATTTATCCGTTGTTTTGTTCTCATAGTACAAGCTATGATTAGTTTGTGGAACAATGACCTATTATAACTTGTTCAGATCTTTGTTATTTATTATCAAATAGGTATTTACGAATTTTAATCAGCAGAAGCTGAACAAAAATTACACATCATCGTACATCAAAGTTTGGTAGATTTCTAGAGTAGAAACTCTAGAAATCTACCAAATTTTGATGTACGAAACTTAAAATATGATATGTTAAACCCTCCATTCGTAAAACAAACAAAATATTTAAGAATCACTCCACTGTTTGATCAACACAAAATTGGCGTCGGACGGAATCGTGCCCGGAAACTGCAGCATTCCAACCGGTTACTGCCTGCGTAGATCCGCCCTGGCTTCACACCGGCACTTCCGATTGTCTTCGATACTAAAAAATGAAATCGATGAACTGCCAATATCCTGTTACAATATCTCTCTTGCATACAATGTGGTGCTTTTATTATTATAATGGCAAGGGACTTTGCCCTAATCCGCGGGCCTATAGTATTCCGGTTCCCATAGTACAAGCTATGATTAGTTTGTGGAACAAAAACCAATCATAACTTGTTCTTAATTTTGTTATTTATTATCAAACTAGCGACCCGCTCCCGCTTTGCACGGGTGCAATAGGATGTTATTATACATATAAACCTTCCTCTTGAATCACTCTATCTATTAAAAAAAACCGCATCAAAATCCGTTGGGTAGTTTCAAAGATTTAAGCATTCTAAGGGACATAGGGACAGAGAAAGCGACTTTGTTTTATACTATGTAGTGATAGGTATTTATGAATATTTAATCAGCCTATAAAATCTACAAAATGTTGATGTTAGAAACATAAAATATGACGTATTAAACCCTCCATTCGTATCACAAACAAAAAATTTTAGAATCACTCCACCGTTTGATCAGCACAAAATTGGCGTCGAACGGAATCGTGCCCGGAAACTGCAGCATTCCGATCGGTTACTGCCTGCGTAGATCCGCCATGGCTTCATACCGGCACTTCCGATTGTCTTCGATACTAAAAAAATAAATCGATGAACTGCCAATATCCTGTTACAATATCTCTCTTGCATACAATGTGGTGCTTTTATTATTATAATGGCCAGGGACTTTGCCCGCGGATTAGCTTTTAAAATATAATGATCCGTTTATGAATTTTTAGTTCGGGATATACTAACTGTTGTATGCACAATTTCCTGACATCATCATCATCATCATCATCACGTGATATAGGAATATAGGTACTCGTACGTATGCTAACATCTAAATCAGAATCATATGCTTAACTTAGGAAGTGGGTCATCATCAATTTAACAGTAAATGATGAAGTACTCAAATAACTGAGTCTCCAGTGGTCCCAATATTTCTGAAACGGAGGCTCCTACTCTTTTTCAGGGTAAATATGAAGATGAATATACTTTATTGCGCAAATAAACAATTTTATCATAGAAACATGTTTAGGAATTTAATAGATAACATGCAAAATTACCTAACTTAATAAACGATTAAAGAGTTATTACGTTTATTTTAAACTATAAAATATACTCAAGTGAATTGCTACTCGCTTACTTTGATGATTGACAAGTGAGTGGTATGGCGTTCAAGGTAAATATTGTAATTTGTAAGTGAGCTGTTAAAGCATTCATAAACCTCTGCGCCGGTCGCCTTGTGTCCGACTCTGCCATTAGTCATGTGAGGAGCTTCCTGTACATGCAGCCGATTATACGGCACTTGATCATAATTAGCATGGTAATTACTATTTTACCATAAGCTGGTAGAGTTAACTAAATCTACAAGCTTCTAGTTTTGTGCAGAAGAATCAATATCAATTTCTTAAGAGGCAGTCCGTCAGGTTAAATTATTCACTGTAGTTGTCTTCTTTTTTCTAAATATCGCAATGCGATGATAAAACACTTGGCCCGGTGTATCACTAACGGATATGTTATGTTACAATAACACAAGCATGGATGCCAATTCTTATCCATTTGACTGGCCCAATGGTGTAATGGATGGTCTGGCGTTAAAAGTTGTGGGTGCGATTCTGTCCCAGGACAAAACGTTTATGTTACAAAGATTTATGTTTATTCTAAATGTGGGCGTTAATTTCTTAATGTTGAGGAGTAATGTAGGGCAGGGCTATCGACGTCTAATTGGGTTAGACGACGGATTTTGTGAATGTATATTAAGTTACAAATAAAGGTGTTTAGGAATATTTATCCGTTGTTTTGTTCTCATAGTACAAGCTATGATTAGTTTGTGGAACAATGACCTATTATAACTTGTTCAGATCTTTGTTATTTATTATCAAATAGGTATTTACGAATTTTAATCAGCAGAAGCTGAACAAAAATTACACATCATCGTACATCAAAGTTTGGTAGATTTCTAGAGTAGAAACTCTAGAAATCTACCAAATTTTGATGTACGAAACTTAAAATATGATATGTTAAACCCTCCATTCGTAAAACAAACAAAATATTTAAGAATCACTCCACTGTTTGATCAACACAAAATTGGCGTCGGACGGAATCGTGCCCGGAAACTGCAGCATTCCAACCGGTTACTGCCTGCGTAGATCCGCCCTGGCTTCACACCGGCACTTCCGATTGTCTTCGATACTAAAAAATGAAATCGATGAACTGCCAATATCCTGTTACAATATCTCTCTTGCATACAATGTGGTGCTTTTATTATTATAATGGCAAGGGACTTTGCCCTAATCCGCGGGCCTATAGTATTCCGGTTCCCATAGTACAAGCTATGATTAGTTTGTGGAACAAAAACCAATCATAACTTGTTCTTAATTTTGTTATTTATTATCAAACTAGCGACCCGCTCCCGCTTTGCACGGGTGCAATAGGATGTTATTATACATATAAACCTTCCTCTTGAATCACTCTATCTATTAAAAAAAACCGCATCAAAATCCGTTGGGTAGTTTCAAAGATTTAAGCATTCTAAGGGACATAGGGACAGAGAAAGCGACTTTGTTTTATACTATGTAGTGATAGGTATTTATGAATATTTAATCAGCCTATAAAATCTACAAAATTTTGATGTTAGAAACATAAAATATGACGTATTAAACCCTCCATTCGTATCACAAACAAAAAATTTTAGAATCACTCCACCGTTTGATCAGCACAAAATTGGCGTCGAACGGAATCGTGCCCGGAAACTGCAGCATTCCGATCGGTTACTGCCTGCGTAGATCCGCCATGGCTTCATACCGGCACTTCCGATTGTCTTCGATACTAAAAAAATAAATCGATGAACTGCCAATATCCTGTTACAATATCTCTCTTGCATACAATGTGGTGCTTTTATTATTATAATGGCCAGGGACTTTGCCCGCGGATTAGCTTTTAAAATATAATGATCCGTTTATGAATTTTTAGTTCGGGATATACTAACTGTTGTATGCACAATTTCCTGACATCATCATCATCATCATCATCACGTGATATAGGAATATAGGTACTCGTACGTATGCTAACAATGGTCAGAAAA
The DNA here is from genome assembly GCA_950022985.1 of Udea ferrugalis. Classification (NCBI taxonomy): domain Eukaryota; kingdom Metazoa; phylum Arthropoda; class Insecta; order Lepidoptera; family Crambidae; genus Udea; species Udea ferrugalis. The sequence continues at coordinate 8,228,100 of OX465516.1, forward strand.
GTATTTGTAGTTTGACAGAAGATTGTAGTATTACAATGACGGATTCGTACTCGTCCAATGTGTCCGAAGTATGTAAGAAATGAAGCCTAGTTTAATTCTTCAAACGACACACGATCCCGATGCTTGATACTGTCCATTCATTGGTTATGGGTTTCATTGTAATGGACAGAGAGATGAGGTTAAGGTTGATATTAGGACATCATCACGGGACCTAATAGGTGTAAATGAGAACTATAACAAAGTTGAATACCTACATAAAGGGATTGCTGATTGCTGTTGACCCTCCAAATGCCGATTGCACATTAAACCTTCAGTAATAGCATAATCGTTTTCACGGCGGTTGATGTTGTTGGTCTCCCTTTAATAACTGAGGTTGATCGTGTAATAAAAACAAACGGATAATAAACGAAAGGAAAGGTTTCATACACATTACGCTGGGACGAGGGTAGATTCCGCAGTTTCGTAGGAGGGACCGTCGGTCTACGCAACAAAATAAAACATAACAATATTATACGATATCCGAAAGTAAGTGCTGCCACAGTAAACATAATTCTTCATCCTCTGTTTACTGTGGTGCTGCTATGTCATCAGGTATGCGATTGTAGTTTACTCATTTGTATAACTAAATGCTAATGGTAGCGATGACAGATTAATGCTTTTAAGCCATTATCTACTGTTACCTGTTATAATAACTTAATAATTCCCTATAGTGTCTTTTGAAATTTGCATTGTTTATTTATAATCCAAAAGGATTTAAAGGCGAAAGAATAAGATACTACAGATAAGTACCCCAAGACTACCAAATAGCTACCCTACGCCCTAAACATCATTTTGCCACTGCCCTTTCGGAGTTGACGTTTTAAAGATAGGGAAGTACTAACCTCAGCATTATTTGGAGAGCCGCAATCAAGATAAATGGAAGAGTATTTAGATGAGCTGGGCCGAAAAAAGTGCAGAGGAGACACAAAGTGAACGTTACGATTATAATTTTATTCAAATGTGTTATTAAGAAGTGCATTATAGTACTTAAGTAGGTTACCTGTTAGTTATTTGGCCGATCCAAATGAGCTAGTTAATTCTTTAAGAAGCCTTAAGTACTAAAGTGTTCATGAATCACTTTAGGCGCATATATTACGTTTAACGGTTCCTAGCTTTAATTGATAGTTAAACTTGCTAATTAATAGTCAAATGCACAAAAATGAACGCGATCGCTTCACATTACTTCACGAATGCCGAGACCATGTTGGTTAATGGAGTGCAAAAAATGTAATTACTAGTAAAATAGGTCCGTAATTCTGTAAACAAAATTATGAGTGCGGTACGTACCAGCATTGCGGTGTAATTGGCTTGGGAAAGGGCTACCACTGCTCTAAGTTTATTCCATTACTTAGACAATCCGACAAATATCAGGACGAACGCAAAAGTTTTCGTGGTTGGATGGATTGTTACTTCTTCATACAAAAACCGCTTCTCGGATTTAGATGAAACTGATGCATTAGAATTCTACATAGGGTCTAAATTAATGGAAGTAGGGATACAAAAGGTTTTTTCTAATTTGCGTGGTAAGCACAGATAGAAATATAGGAAAACGTATTTTCATTTGAGCTGATTCTACAGATACTAAATTGCGTACTTATTCAGATTTGAAATATACCTAGTTTTACCACAGCCAGAAATCGAGCCGTTAGTTTAGTAACAAGATTTGCTTAAAGATGAAGAAAAATTTAAAGATAAAGATCAAAACAATGTAATCAAAGTGTTCGTATTGAGTGTACTTTAATTTGAGATACCAGTGCCAGTGCACCACCCTAATATTTCTGTATGACCTATTATGTAAGTGATGGAAAATGCATCGTGGCATTAAGTCCGCGTCTTGTTCTTTTCAATTATGTGGCATAAAGAAATACTCGGCATTTTAGTCTTAGCGGAAAAAAAAAATTGTCTTGCCCCAAAATGATTCCAAACATTATCATTCCAAAGTTGCGGTTGGTAGCCCTGCGGTTGGGTATGCGGATATCGCGCAACCGTGCGCACAAAGCGCGCGCGCCGACCTTCGAGGTCGTTCTAGTTGCAGGGCGCGATGCGTAAGTCACTCGGATGACGGGATTTCACACCGAAATGTGGTTAGAAATCATTTTAATTTAAAAAATTTAGGAATATTCAGAACTGAGCTTCTGGTTTGGTAAAATTATGTTGGAGAAATGTAGGTAGGTACAATATTTTGTGACCTTAATTCTGATAATACTGTCTAGAAATTTTATTTATTTGATAAATGGATGGATTAAGTAGGTTTTCATCTCACAGTTAAAGCTGGACCTTACTATTATCACAGTACACAGAGGTATCGTCTTGAACTCCAAGTTTATCAATTCTTTTAAAACGGGTTCTTTTAAAAAGGGTTTTGACAAATCTGACCTTGGAATCGAGTTCATGTTTTTGGGCCGAGCGCTTTTTATGCCCCTGGACTGGGACGTTATTCATTTTTTACTAGTATTTAAATCCATACATTCATGAAGTTTCAAATCACTTTTTGTCGTTTTGTTAAAATGACAATCAATACTTTCCAAAAAACTTAAAATTTCTTATTTTTTATATTAATTAATATAACGACGTGATAACCTTCAAGTAAAATATAGTTGACATTTAACAAAGTGTTTTATTTACTTAAACATTGATTCATTTTGTCTTTGCACACAAGCAATAACACTAACAGAGACCTGTTCATGCAAAAAATACCCACTTTGTTGTTTTTGCATATGAAACCTGTAGAGTAAGCAAAAAAGCATAAGTGCTAGTACACTTTTAGAGGCCAGTAATCGTTGCAAGGCTCACATACATACTATCGACACCAGGAATGCACCAGCGTCACTGTGACACATACATATTCAGTAAGGTAAACGCTGGTGTACCCGCCACTGTCCCAGAATGCGCCACTTTTTGCAAAAACCTCATTTTTTCTTTTCTACTAACTGTAAATTACTAGAATTTTGTGGCAACACATTCTTGGTTATATTTCAAACAAAACAAATGGTGACACTTAGTTAAATAAGCAATGGCGTCGCTTTTAGAAGCTGATAAAAGTTAGTATACCGAGATTTAGTGAATTTTCACGAGTTCAGTGCTTGAAAGTGAAGTCTACCGCGTCGTATTCGACGCCGTGCCTCGCCGCTTTGGTTAACCTTACGGTAAGTAAACTCATTTATGGTACAAGATAAGAGTATTTGCTGACGAAATAACCTATAATATCAACTAAATCCAATAATTTAGATACTATTTTACATGTGGCAGATATCAGTACATGAAAAACCCTACTTGTCCCAATATCCGCCACAAATTACACTATTTGTGGCGGATACTGGGACACTCATCAAAGTAGTTGAACCTAAATCCGCCAGTGTGCAAATTTGAATTTGTTGCAACGTTCATTAAGTCGTTTGTCTATCTAGCAGGTATGTGTGTATTAATTAAGTACGTTTTACATAAATTCAGTTTGATATATAGCATTTACTAACAATGAAAAACTGGAATATCGGGGCTATATATCATTATTTTTTGGCGCTTGAGTCGCCGCCACGCCATTCTCGTTTGCTCTCTGGGCTTCGCGTGCCTGGTACCTAACTGTCATCCTGACATGCTGGCCTTTGCTCTGCTCGCACCTATTTACTTCAATTTGACTAATTTACAACCGGAGCAACCAGGATAAGGTTAGTGAGATCATATCATGAAATATAACACGTTGGTTGGTTGGTTGCATTGCTTGCCTGTTTTTTTTCTAACGAGTGGCTTCTCTGGGATCGGGACACACGCCAGGCGGGTTCTTTGCGCTTTATACGAGGCTTTTACGCCACGGATGGATGTCGTCCATCTCGTGGATCCAACAAAGTTAACACAATGTAGGCACAATTCAAAATATCGAGTTCAAGGCGTCTTTCCAGTTTCCTTAATATATATTTCTCCTAATGGAATAATAGTACTTAGTAGTAATTTTGTTTTGTCTATACAAGTCACCTGTACAATACAGCGCGGCATGTCCTTTAGTTTTTTCTGGATATTTATATTTTTATCACAATGGCTTTACGTTTTCCTTAGGGGTCTCCCTATCTCTTCGTGATCAATGTATAATGATTAGTGAAATACCGAAAGTCGCCTGTTTGTTAATATTGTTCTTCCAATCCTTGTTGATCTATTGTTTATCATTATGATATTGTGTAGGGGACGAAGAACAAAATAATTAACATCTTTAAAGGAGAACAACCAGGGGGGCTAAAACAGCAACATTTTAGCATTTCATATTATGAATCATCTATTTGACGTTTCATCTAGACCGCGGTCCGTTTCGAGTCAAAAGTGAGTAACAGCGCGCTGACACGCATCCCGAATTGATAAATTGTATGAACGTGAGCGACGTCAGCGCGCTATTACTCACTTTTGACTCGAAACGGACCGCGGCCTAGATGAAACGTCAGTTAGATGTTTCATAATATGAAATGCTAAAATGTTACCGTTTTAGCCCCCCAGGGGGCCTAAAAAGGAGACATTAGACGTTTCATATCTGAAACAGAAATGATTCAGATCTGTTTCATATCTGAAACGGATGTGTTTCAGATCTGTTTCATATCTGAATCATAGTATGATTCACCTAATAAGTTGCCGTTTTAGGATAAAAAATGATTCATTTATGATTCAGATATGAAATATCAAATGTCGCTTTTTTAGACTCCCAGGTCGCGAACAAAATAAACCCAAAAATGAAAGTGCCGACTAGACAAAAGTAATACTGGATTCTTATTGAAATGACGCCTTGAAGATTTCTTAGTAGGACAGCAACCGTCTGCAATTAACCCTTAAGCCCGGCACCCACTATCGGCATCGGCACGCCTCAGGATTTAAGGTGGCAAATAGCAATATACTATAACATAATGGTAATAAAGCAGAAATTTCCGTGATATGTGGTCGTAATACAAAAATACCGCTTCGGCATGCTTGAGGCCCAGACTCCACCGGAGCTGAGCGGAGATGTGCGGCGTCGAGCTGTGTTTTCAATAACCAATAGAATTGCGTTATTCACACATCTCCGCCTCGCACAGCTTCGGTGGAGACCACTGAGCGGAGATGTGTATTTTTGTATGGCGAGCTGGGTCGAGCTGTGTGAAGCGAGGTCGAGCGGCCTCTGTAAGCGGCGCCACCCTGCCCCCTCCCGTCCGCACCCCGCGGTGCCAGCCGGGGTGGCCAACTTAGGGCTTTTACCCCAACTTTAGGGAGTAAATATACATATTACATACATATTAGCTTTTATATTTTTTCAGGCATCACAAATGTGTCAGAGAAAAACGTGTTCAAAATGGCAACGTCTATCTATAGATAGCCACAGAGTCAGATACATCCTTTCTCCTTTATACCACTACCGATATCCGTAAACTTAATTATTAAAATCCACCAGACTACCATGTTCAGTCAACAGCACATCAGGTTACCACATTTCCGTTTTGCCTCTCGCTCTTGCCAAATGTCATTTCTTTGCAAAAGAGCAAGGAGGACTGACCGGAAATGGGTAGAGTGATGTGCCGTCCACCGTACATGGTAGAAATCCCGATTTAACGGTGTTAATTTGAGTGACCATGAAACTTTGAAGTAATAAAATGATATCATTATTATGCAATAATATAAAACATAAAAAATGAAACAATAGTATTTATTATAAAGAACATAACTGAAGAAGGTCGTCTTCAGAGGAATCAGTTTCACCTGCTTGTTTAGTTTGTGTAGAATTTCTGTAGTTCCAATTTTTCGTAACCTACTTACGTTTCGTAATATAAACATATCGAGTTGAAATTCCCCTAAGTTGGCAACACTGCCGCGCAAACACGCAGCTAGGGCTGGCGCTCGTACTTTATAATAAACAGTTGAACGGAATTTCAAGAAATTGTACTCTACACTTTGAAAGATAGATAAAGTGCGCAAAAATACTTAATTTTGCATGTATAGCTAGATTTTATTTTTGGGTTGTGACATGTTTGATTTTATATCTTATGAATCGAGTCCCCACTTCTCTTTATGCGTTCGTGTTGACCCATTTTCGATTAATTTTAAACGCAATCTAGTCTTTGACAATATTGATAACAAAATTGAAAGTTTGAATTCGAAAAAACTTATGCTCGATGTGGGTGATGTTTATGAAGAAATCAAACAAACCTTATAATCAAATGTTCTTCTTAGGGTTTACAGAACTATCAACTGCACAAGAATAAATGACACCTCTGAAGTAGTTCTCTAAACGTATAATATTAGTTTCATTGTTATTGTGTATCCCCGCCGGGTTGTTCATGACAGAAAAAACTTTTTCGCATAAAAGCAAAAGAGTTTTTTCTGTCTTGAACAGCAAAACAAAGCTTCTTCAGCAAAACAAACTTCTTTGTTTTGTTAATTAAGAAATAACTATTTGTTTAATAGAATGAGATGTTAATATGACGACGCTCCGGAATTACAGAAAGGAGAAAATAAAGTTTTTACGTTTTATCTGTCTAAATAAAATAAAAGAGTTCTTTATTTTAATACTCCGTACTTTTCTTCCTTGTTATGCAATAAGAACATAAAAGGCGACAACCCTAATCGCATAGTCAGCCAGCACACAGCACACATCTCCGCCTCGCACAGCTTCGGTGGAGTCACCCAAGCTGAAACACATCTCCGCCCCGCACATCTCCGCACATCTCCGCTTTGGTGGAGTCTGGGCCTGAGGCTGCTGTATCGGCAGCCTTGAGCATGCTTCAGGATGCTTCGGCATCCTTCGGTACGCCGCCGGCGCCGAGGCAACCTGCGGCTCGGCATCCTTAAGGACGCCTCGGCATCCTTAAGCATAATTGCCGATAGTGTGCGCTTGCATGTAGGATGCCGGAGGATCCTTTTCCTTGCCGATGCCGATAATGGGCGCCGGGCCTTAGACTGCTATTTCAGTTTAAATTTACAAAAATGACATTATTTCCCTGAATAAATAGATTAATTAATTTCAGCTTGTGAGGTGTCGTTAGAATCGTCTTCACTGTGAGAGTAACACTAGGTTTCACAGTAAATACGAATCTAACAACACCTGTCCAGCTAAAATCCGCCAAGCCGTTCGGGCTGCAGAGTGTGAAAACATTGGAATTAGCGCCAAAAATCAGCCATTTTCTTTTTTTTATTTTGATATAGGTTCCCGGTGTCACTCTCACAGTAAAAACGAATCTATCGACTCCACACAACGTGAAATCCGTTCATCCATTAATCCTAGGAAATAATATATATTTTTTAATTGCAAACTCAAGTAGCAGTCAAGGGTTAATTGACTAATTGTAGACAGTTCTTGTGTTAGATCCAGCTCTCGAGCAATTGATATGCCTTTTTACTATTACGAGAATTTTTGACTAAATCGCTGCTTTCTTTTCTATCACAGAAAATCATGACTGACAAAACTAACTGCACTGTTAAAGGCCATGGAGGCCGTATCCGAAGGTGTCCCAGTGTCAACGGCTGCTTTGTTTTAGCCAGAAATGCCCTGTTCAAATATTAAAAAGAAAATCAAAATACCCAGCGTTATTACTTCAGATAGATGGCATGGATGGGTGAAGTTTTCGCACAGAAAAATAATGATGACAAAAAAAAGGAAAAAAATAAGAAAGAGAGGAAAAGAAAAACAAACAACTGGAAATGAAGAAAGACAAAGAAAGAAACAAATCGAAATCATGTAAAAATGTAACCGGAGGTGTTAGTACAAAAAGGAAAACCATGGGTACTACCGAAGAGAGTTGGTATTGTCGATTGTGCCATACAAATACAAAATTGGAAATGATAGAATGTATGACATGCAAGGTTTGGTTCCACACAGCCTGTGTTAAAGAACAACTAACTGAAACATCATTCCCCTCCTTTGATTGTAAGGTATTATCTGTTAAATGATAATGATAACCTGGTTCTTATATTACTACTACTAACTTTCTTCATTTATCGTTGTGTTTTACAAAATTTTACTGTAGTTGATATCTAGCTTTTATTTAAAAAAACTGTATAAGTGTGTAGTCCTGAACTGCTGACCAGATTGATCTCGTAACACGAATACATAATTATTTGAGTTTATAAAAACTAACTTTACTATGAGGAACTGGCTAATAATTGTTGTTCTTAACTAATTATTTCAAGAGTCTATTTTTCAACTCCTTATATTTTTTGTGATTTACAACTTAAATGAAGAGTATCATTATGAAACCAACTGTTGATTATCTTGTCTTGTTAACTAACTAGTGGTACTTACGCCAAGAATTGTAAAAAAACGCCTCATCATCATCATGTCGACCACACCGTGTCCAGCGATGGCGACTCCTGCAAACCATTCAGGTTGGGTCTTTCTGGCGATGGGCTCTGATGTGATTAGCAAGACCGAACTTCGACTTCAAAATTCGGTTGCAAGACGCACAGTATAACTGGCCAGCCGAATTGACATTGTGACTCACTACAGAAAATATATTCAGTCAGGTACCTATTGATGATACCTTTAATGATGTTTTTTTTTTTATTTCGTTTTTCATTGATAACCTATCCCTTATTTTATTATGTAATGTTTAATATGCAGCGATTTCCGGAGACGTCTATTTCTCTCACAAATTTGTATGAAAGTATGTGTAATTTTACTAGCCATTAAATGAGGTCCAGACTTTGAACCTTAAGCCGTTTACTATAGAGTTCAAATCATCGTCAAAATGTGGCGCATTCTGGGACATATTGGCGGTTAATAGGACAAAAGTGGCGCATATCGGGACAATCGTCCTTTTTTGTTTTCAGACCAATTTGCTATTCTATGCAGCTGTGCAGCTTAAAACTGTTTAGTCATTTAGGAAAACAAGTAAATTATCCTCCTTCTCATGCAAAAACATGTATTTTTAGCAAAGGAACTTCTGTTCAGCAGCAGTTCAAAGTCAGCCAAGTTCAAAAAGTGGCGGATACTGGGACGTTTGCCTTAGCGCGTTTAACATAGTTGTACACATCGCGGTTAACTCGCTCGATGCGAATATACATAGCATAAGTAACGTTAAAAATTCATTACCTACTCTACTACTACCTGAATTATGTAAAATTATTTTGCGTATCATTTTACACTTGTTGTGGTCCTGAAACCTGAATCTCAATTGATTCGGACACAAAAAATACTAAGTATCGGATGATAATCGGAGACTAATTATCGAATGACAGCCATTTTAAGTCTCTGTCTCTCAGGCCATACACCAAGTACTTAGCACGACGATAGGTACTGGTTTAGGTCGGGGTCTAACATCAAGTTTTGCTAGAAATGTAGCTTTGCAGAAGCATCCTAAAAATCTGACACTATAAGGATTCTTGTTTAGCTTAGACAAAACCTATTTGTTTTTATTCTGAGCGTTAGATTACGCACGATCCAAATGCAGTAACAATCAAGTTTGTTTTTTTGTTTCACACCAATGTAAATACTTCTTGTCGTTAGAATGTTTTGAGAATCATTATAGTAGCGGAGTGTCAACAGATTGCGATGATTACAAACTTAACGTAGACGTTTACTGCAATGGTCAGGGACGTATTATAGGGACTATACTTTTAAGTACAACAACAGTTTGACCATTACTAAAGATCTGAAAACCATAAAAAGACATTTGGTCATGTTGGCATCAGGCAGGAATCTTTAGTAAAGATACTGCATGGAAAATGCTGAAACAATAGTAAAACATAGTTTGACCATTGTTATAATTTCACATTTAGTGTGTGAAGTCTTAGGAACGTTTTATTTTTCTTCTGACCTGAGAGTCTGTCTAAAACCGTCTGTCTGATAGGTATAATAATTTTAGATAAACCAATTAATTTCGTCAAACCGCAATGATGTAAGGAGAACATTCCACGAACAGAAGTCCACTCTAATTCGACAACGGATACTGGTAGTACCACTTAAAAGGTTACCACAAGCTGTTAAATTTCTACAGTCTGTGTTGAACTCTTTCTATGAAGGAAATTAGATAGTTTAGACTAACCTGCTGCTGTCTCAAAGTTTAACGGGTATCGAGTCTGTTGACTTCCTCAGTTTGTCTCTGCCTCAAATTCTGGTGAGTTCTCAAAGGCACGTAAAGGTAATAGCTGCGGTAGATTACTTTCGGAGTGGATTCGCCAGCATCCGCCCTCCGCGGCAAATGGCCGCTCACTTAGACGCAGCATGGGAATCTTCTGATACCTTGATGTCACTTGAATTATTCTGATCTGCGGTGTCCATGATTCTGATTCCGGCTAATACAGCTTGCAGAATTTCAGCTTTGACGTCTTAAAATTAAGTCATTTAAGCAGTGTTTTTGAATATTATACTTGGTATTAAGTTCTAATAATATACATCATCGTTACATCTCAGTACTGATTCTTAATTTTAAGTGTCAGTTTAAGAATTTTGGATAATATTTTAAAGAAATAAACCTTATAATCTAATATTAATTTTGAGACCTGTGCCCAGCAGTGGGATACAGAAGGTTAAAAAAAATACAGTCATCAAAGATCTTGGTGTACACCAAGACCATCCGACCCTGAGCTGAACTATATACTATACTACGATTTATATCATTAAAAACGGGATTGCTACCATGTAACATTTTTGTTTTGAGTTTCCGATACTTCGGGACTGTTACAAGCGCCATGGTCACGGAGTAACAGGAGATCTATTAAAGAAATATATTACTATACTATGGGTGCCAAAGACTGATAAACATACTTAAATAGACTACAATAACCAGACAGAACCAACACAAATATTCATCAATGAATGTTTACTTACCCTTTACTTGCATCTCTTTTGTTGCATCGTAACTTTTTATTACCATCGGCGATTGTTTATTTAGGTAGGTAACCAATAAAAACAAAACTCTAATGATTTTAAGTCTTTGACAGGACTTTAATCCTTAACTCCTCGGTGCAAGCAAGCTAAACAGCAAATATTTGTTTGGGTCAGTTACTATTGTAAACCATTCAAAACTGTTAAGACTTTATTGCCTAAAGGAAAATAAACTTTCAAACGTTGCCCACAATTATTATTTTCACTTTCGAAAACAATAAAAGCAAAGCTGTTTGTTTGAAACGGATTTGTAAAAATACTGAGATTAAACACATACACAAAACAATTGAAGATCTTAAAGCATCATGGGGCAGATAAGATCTTTTGTCAGCATAAAAACAACTAAATACGCGACGTATTGCGGTGGACCGACTAGGATGTTGTTTTTTCAGTGTTCTGTACCCGAGGGGTAACGGAAAGAGAGGTCTATATTCTCTATTGTTTCTACAGATCCTAAGCCAATAAGATAATAACACGAGAATAGTTCTGAAATCATTATCACCGCAATCAGCTGTCAGCCATGCGATGTCAAACATTGTTGGACGTTATTCCACACAGCGCCGTCCAGCTGAATGTTGTCTTCTGTGCGTGCCAAGGATCGAATCCTCTTGTGTAGTGGTCAGGAAATTTTAGACTGTTACACCAAATCGGTCGTCATTACTATGTACCCCATGACTGTACCTACAAGTAGTAAACTTTTGAAAAATGTATATATTTACCTCAGATTTTTTTTTTGTAATTTCTTGACTCCACGAGTGTTAACTGTCTTCAGCAATTACACAATTTGTTGAAGTAGAAACCCCTGGTAGAGTTTTCCAAAAAAAATGTTTTTAGGCCAGCATTTAAAAAGGGCAAAAGCCTCTATTATCATAGCCAAGGCAATAACCTCAAAGTAATTAAAGCATGGAACAGGTGGTCTGCGCTCACTGCACAGCACATACCACCATTTGTTATAATTAATAATGCCATTTAAAGGACAGGGTTCTACTCGTTTATTAATACATTCTCAAGCACGTTCCTTGTACCTTCAATCTAGATATACATAGTCGTGTGTATAACAATACATTAGTTAGGTTAGGTATAATTAAAGCACAGAACCGGCCCGATCGGTGCTATTCATCTCAAATGAGGTCCTTGCGAAGACATGCGCTATTTCACTACCTAATGGAATCTCTCCTTGGGTTGTCAGATTTTAAAGCTTTTATCCTTTTGAAAGTTAATTAGATTTTTTCACTGAATCCAGTTTGTTGCATTTGTTAACGTCTGTGTCCGTTTATAAAGCAATGCTTGGTGCTAATTAAAACGTTTTGATTGCCAATAATTGAGTGTTTGAAAATGAGAATATTGTTAGAGGCATACCTTTTTGGATGTTTCTGTTTGATTTAACTTTTTTACATGAAAAAAAATGAAAATTAATTAAGTAATGTAACACAACGTAAAATCAACATGCAAACCTTGAAAGCAAACCCCGCAGCAAGCCGCCTATGTTCCTGTAAAAAGTTCCCACTAACACGAATAGATGGCGTTGGCAGTAACTTAGCTCGCGCAAGCATTGTGTTTTAGATTTTGTACTAGACCTCACCGTACTTAGAAATATGTAATTCAATTCAATTCGATCTGAATTCAGTTCTGGTACTCGTATGCAGTTACACTGGAGTTGGCTTGCAAGCTATTGCACCATTTCTAGTTAACTGCCTCGACACCTCTTTTTGGTTTTCCATAACTTTTTGAATGTAAAGGCACTGAGCTCGTACATTTAAGCTATTAAGTTGCGCTGCTCAGTCCACACTACATTGTATCTGTGTTGATACATAATACAGATCTTCACTACCACACTCCCCTGGTTTTACTTGGCTACTTCACCGCGCACCCCTTCCTCACCCGGACTCCCGTATTACAAATTGGCGCCCAACGTGGGGCCAAGCCAAAACGAACCGTATTACAAATTGGCGCCCAACGTGGGGCCAAAACGAACCGTACTACAGTAATTTAATTAATTAATTAACACACACACACACACATCCTCACACTGACTGTAATAATAAGTCGTAACGTTTGCTGAACAAATGTGGCCTGTAGATAAAAAATAATGAAACTCTTCAGTTAGACTGCTACCTTTTATTTTACCGAAATTTAAATGACAGCTCAACATCTTATTGTTATGGTTTCATACTACGACATATAGGTCGTAACGTCAGAAATCATAACCATAAAAAATATTAATACACGCAACCAACATTATTTGTGTGTGGAGTGCGGGCAGTGTGTTTTCAGAGGTTTTCCCATGATTACTCATGTAATCCTGAATACCACTATTTTCACACTAATATTTACGCGAGCAAAGCTACGGGCACAAAAGGTGTTAATAAAGATTATACAGTAGGTAGATAATTAAGAAATACTACATATTGCAATAATAAAAAGGACAAACTAGGGCGTAAACTAGCAACACTAGTCGGGAGTGGATCCAGAGCGCATTCTCGATTCGTTCCCTGTTGTTTTTGCGGCTAGGCACTCACTAATGGGTACAGGTTTAGCTCTGAAGCCTGCTCGGAGTCTCGTCATCTCCAACGACATAGCTCAGCGTTCGAAACGCAGGACGGAGTGCAAAACGCATCGCAAAAAAATTGCAACTGGGTACAAGTGGAGTTGAACTAATTAGCTTTAACTGCGGAACGTCAGGTTGCCTTACTCTTCATTGTTTTCTACTCCAATTGGAAAACATTACGCTCAAAAGTGATAGAAACTGATGTGATTATTTTCGATATATGACTCTCCCCTAATTTATGAATGGTGATAAGCATGATGACGCGCCAATCAGCGATCGAAAAAGTGTGTTTGAGAAGCGTTTAAAATTTTGTGCTTCGTTGAAAAGTTAAACCACCAATCATGAAAATGCATTAGAAAATAACTGGTTTGTGGATCGTGGCTGAAAGTAATGCACTCGTACCTAGGTTAAGTACTTACTAAAATAATCTTGATTTCTCAGAATTGCATTTTTCACTCATTCGGCTTATACTTACATAATAAGAAAACTTAACTTGAAATGAATAAATATTTAGTAAATAATTGCACAATCACCTATGCTCAAGAGTAATTTACTTCACTGAAAATAGGCAGTTAAGTAGTGTTACAAAAAGCATGCTCTGGCTTGTTCCTATAAATCTTCGCCTTAAAGGCAAAGCAATCTAGCTGGCTGGTAGCATATGCTTTCCGACCGGTTAATTGTTCGTCTTAGCATTAAAAACTTGACCGGCCTTGTACAAGGTTCTTAGTAATTAAGCATTGCTGTTAAGGGAATGAGCCGGGAAGGACGCCTTCAGGAATCTGGCACCGTAAGTGTTATTAGTTGGTTAACGTAACTATTTCAAATACTTATTTCGAACTTTTTATTTTAAAAAACACTTTTCTTGTCAGTCATAAATTACCTAGACGACCATCACTATCCTTCACGGATAGTATATGGTCTTCTGAGGGCTTTTCCAACTTTTACTCTGTAAAAGATCAGATTCCTAAAAACTACCAAATTTTCTCAATAGATTTAGATTTCCACGTTAAAGTGACAAAAATCAATAATAAAAATTGAGGAAATACTTTGACTGAATTTAGACATCAGCTATTCGTAGTTAGCTAGTTTAGACCGCAGCGCAGCAGATGGTTTCTAAACAGCCAAGCGTGAGGCCTCATAGCTCGATGCTCTGCATTCGTCGCAGCGTCAATCTCTGAATCGTTCTACGAGTACATTACACATATTTTTGTTGACATGACATACACAATCATGTGCTGCGTTGACCTAGGAATATTTCCACAAATCAAGGAACGCAGGGCAACGCAACGCGGAAATGTGGCCGGTGAGGCATGATCCATTTCCGCATCCACTAACCCCCCGGTGGTATTTAAATATAATGGTTCTACTTCTGGCATAAGGTCGCTTTTAACTATAATTAAGTTTTCGCTTCAATCTGCCTGCTGTTCATCACCAAATTCACTAACACCGAAAATTATTTTCATAAAATGCTGTTGAAACACTGTTAAAACATAATAAATAAATAATAATAAAACCTTTACATATTTTCCTAAAAAGTGAAAGCGTGCTTGCCTTAACAGGGAATAATCCAGGACATACTTCCATTATTATTTAACCACCCAAGCGTTGGTAATGAGTAAAAGTTACAAAATAGTAAGAGGAAAGTAGGTGTTATATAAGCGAGTTTAAGAATTAAATTAACGTTGATATTTTTAATAGATTGCAGCAATTCACCATGATTTTGTCGATATTTACTTGAGCAACGTTACACAACGGACACCAAAACACGATTGTGTCGTGTCGTTAAAAAGAGATTGCGCCTTGATTTTGCCAGAGCTGCGATGACTACGGACAATTTTGTGTCAATATAAGATTAGTTGTGGAAAGTCTATTGCAGAATAAAAGTAAAAGTCACTTCAGCGAAGTAAACGTGGGCACACTAGCTTCTGATTATGATACCGTAAGCAATAACGTTTGGATGCGAGAAATTATTATTCCAACATAACTTTTACATTTGCAACAAAGTAATTAAAGTAATTTCCATAAAGATATACGGAATGCGAGCCATTACACCCTTTTTATAAGGTTTTATGGGCCATTTTATGAGATGGGTAATTTACGACGTCACCGATGTTTAATTTATGTCCTTGCCCTATATCGTTTGACAACATTGAAAATTTCTGTTCTGAAGAAATAAAACGAACATGATTTACATGGTAAGAGTGGCGATAAAATCATTATTTATTCTGTGTTTCAAAAACTGAGATTATTCCAAACAAACAAACAACATCCATTAAAATATGTTCCACTGAGCTGGACACAGGTCACAACTTAACTTTGAGGTAGTACAAGCCTTACTCCAACACGGGGGCTCTGTGCGGTTTGTTGAGAGGTTGTCAGGCTAGCAAGCAACCTTACGGTCAGATGTTTTCAAGCCGCTTTGAAGTGCCCGAATATAAATAGATATAAAAGGAATTAAGGAAGTGGTACGAAAAATACATTAAGAAGTATTCGGTCAGGGTATAGCATGCGTTGCTTCTGTTGGCACTCATCATTACGACTGCTTCTAATAATGACAGCAAAGATATCAGTTAAGTAGAAATGCAGTAAGGCAATATTTTAATGATTAAGAGCAATACCTAGTACCTACTAAAGCAAGGACTAAATGTAGGTACTGGGGGGCTAAAACGGTAACATTTTAGCATTTCATATTATGAAACATCTAACTGACGTTTCATCTAGGCCGCGGTCCGTTTCGAGTCAAAAGTGAGTAATAGCGCGCTGACGTCGTTCACGTTCATACAATTTATCAATTCGGGATGCGTGTGAGCGCGCTGTTACTCACTTTTGACTCGAAACGGACCGCGGTCTAGATGAAACGTCAGTTAGATGATTCATAATATGAAATGCTAAAATGTTGCTGTTTTAGCCCCCCAGGTTACAGCGGTACTCTCACTAGTGAAGATACCCGTATAAACTCCAATATTGCTACTACAACTACAAATATGAAATCGGCCTTGCTACTCTTTAACATAATAGATAAAATTTAATTAAAGATCATAACTCAATACATTTAACGTAGATTGCTTTTCCATTATCTGTACTCGGCTTTTTATTGCGTAGTTTAATTACATGAAGGCATTTATTAGCATGTCGTTATCATTAACTTCGTCGTCTTTTATCGTAATGTGAACAATATCGTAATATGACAAAAAATAAAAGAATCTGATATGTACAATGTTATTTTAGTGTTTTTAATAAAAAGTGCTAAGGATTGTTTTATGTTTAAAACAAATCAGTAGTTACCAGTGTAAAACAGACCTGTTTTTGATCATTTATGAAAAGAGGTACAACGAAAAAGTACAGAAAGTAAAATTTTGTCTTGATTTTAGAGTAATCAAAGCACACAGTCTGTTCTTCAAGATACACAAAACCTATAAACATAACACGAGTTTTAATTTCCTTCCAACATAGCGTACGACCATGACTACTTACATACTTAAGCGGGGCAGTCAGAGGCACTCCGTTAGCTGTTGTCGTGGTGTTCTGGTCGGTTATGAACACGGGACCACGCGGTCTCCAAGCGAGAGTGCTTAACCACTGGGCGACTACGCCCTTAATGGTCCCTGAGGCCTTTCAGGGTATTACGAAATTCACATTAATTATTTCATCGGAATAGACCTTCAGGTGCATTATGCTTGGATATGTCTTATTATTCATTTTAAAAAAGTTGATAAAAGTTACAAAGCTGACAGCCTCAATTTAACATTGACAAAGATTGATCGTAACAAATCTAATCGATAAAGATCCACGGACATAAGATCTTACAATGTGAAACTATTATATTTCTCTTTTGTAGTTAACGCCATATCACATTGCAGAGAAAGTATAACATTAGTTCAGCGATGCTGCTCTATGCGCATGCTCCAGTTTCTTTGTATATCTGAATAAAATACTTCCACATATTTTATGCATAGACATTTCTCAGTCATTGAAGTAAATTGCCATGAAAATACGGTTAATAAAACCGCTCCACGACGGAACTTACTTTCTTTGTATATTCGACTTTCGTTTTCGCATGTGGTCAGATTGACCACAGATTACACACTTCGATCTTTTAAATACTATCAACTAAACATTGTGCTATTGCTAAAGTTTATATGCTGTTTTCTCGGAAGAATAACGATTAATATGTAGCTGTTACTACACTATTGCTTTAAGTAAACCTGTCATGATATTTGTAAGATTATGTTTGTAAGTAAATTAATAAACTTTCTCGTAAATATGTTATCTAAATTGAAAGCCTGTGTCAATTGTGTAATATTACTCAAGTCAATTTCATTAAAATCATGGAGAACTGCTGCCGGAATAATATTAACATTATACGTTAATGCAATAAACTCAACTTCTTAAGTATTTTCTTATATAACACATACTTTCATCAAAAGCCTATATCTTTTTAAGTAAGTATAATAAATTTATACGTGGTACTTAAAATATTTTTCTGTTCTTAAAGAATGAAGTGAAGATGCCCAAGGAAGACTAGGCAAAAAGAAAAAAATGCCCATAAATATAAGTGATTTGCCTGCAGAAATCGTCTGCTGGATGCTGTTTGACAGTTATTTGCTACTGTTCGCTACAAATATACAATGTTAATTGCAATAGATCGTCAACATTAGCCGGGAATGTATCTTCCAAAATCTTGGATATTTCAAAAATGTGGTCCATTTCAAAATAAATGCATACTTGTAAATCAACATACAATGCCTTTTTTTGGTTAATTGGGCATTACATTAATCTAGATAGACGATAATTGAGTATCAAGTGAAACACAAGTGTTATGCGAACTGTTTAATTTTGCTACTTATTCACGTGGTATTACTAAATTCCGAACTTCAAATAGGTACAATTTCAATTAAAAATAAGAGTATTCTTATCTGTATCTACTTAGATAGAACTTCGCGATGTAAATTGTACACGTTTAGGCTTCAAGACCTAAGTGGGTACAAAAGGCCACAGCTCAATATTACCACCTTAGATCAAGGAAGCAATGAATGTAATTTTCCAGCCATGAACTACGAGCATAGATATAAACAAAATGAAGAAGATAGGGCATCCTCGTACCAAAAATGGCCACCCTAAAACAGGTCCAATGGCCCTGTTTGCAAGCCAATATGACAGCGACTTGTTTGCGTGCACATCATTCACACGTCAATGTCATGTGCTAGTTTTCGAATTCACGTAACGTATCTTCCTCTTTTTGTCAATATCAATGACTACGAGACCATGTTCTGCAATCAGTTGTTTAGCCAGGTTGGGCACAGAGGGCGAGGGTAAAAACTAAAAGTGTTGAGGAGCAACGAACCTCGTTCCGTGACTTCCTTTTTAACAGCAATGGGAAAGCGACGAATTAGAGGAGCGTGGCGACCGCCTTTGTTCTACGAGACAGCGCCAGTGCTGCACCGACTTAAATGACAAGCCATTACGCTGATCATTATACTCTCTGAATATATTTGTTTATATTACAAACTGAATGTACTTGAGGTACGATTGAAATTAAATGTCAAGGTTTCTTTGTTGAATATGCATGGTTAGACAGGAGGATTAATCATGGCGAGTGTTTGATGCCATCTTTGTGGAGAAATTTTAGCTTTTTATTCAAGTAGTATTTTTATTTATTCATTATTATTTTATTCCATAAATTAATTACAATTTAAAGCCTGAAGGCTTTCTCTACCACATTGTCATCTGACTGTCTCTATCTAGAGAAATCGAAAGTTTTTAAAGTATTCGATTTCATAATGTCGCCGTATTTGAATGTACACTTAGCAGTTTTAATGAAACCACTTTAGATAATAAAGAAAAGAATTGATAAGCGGTGAAGTAGATACAATAATCTATCTTCCATAACTCCTGACTAGCAAACTATTTGTTAAAAAAAACCAGCTGCTCTTTTGTACTCTTAGCAGAAGCCAAACTGCACCCTGAACTGAAATATAAAAATTTTCCAACTTATAACTGGGCGCGTTTTTCCAAAGGTTGACTGGTAGAGAATGCCATATGGCATTAAGTTCGCCTATTGTACCATATTTGTGCAATGAAGTTTAAATAAAAAACAAATAATAAACTGATATTTTGTATATTTTTCAGATGTACCTACCTCTACGCTATACATAAAGTTCAATGCTAATATAATGCCAAAAATTCAAACTTTTCCCGATGATTAAGCTCAATTTAAGGGCATTAACATGCACTTTCCGTGGGGTCGCGCACGTTGAGCCTATTATGCACGCCCGACGGAGAGTCAATAAAGCAGCAAGTCATGTGCGCTAATCAGTCGAGAGTCCTGTTATACCGACGCGTCGTGTCATTGTGATGCACGGGAATAACGATCTTATTAGCATGCGTTTGTTCGGTTCAACGGCTCATCGATGCTCCATTAGTTCGTGGTTATTGATTAGAAAATTATCGAGAGTGTAGTCAAATTGGGGTTCTCTGGTATAAATCCGATACTTTAAGCTAACATCGGAAGGTATTTATATCAAGTTTCGTACAGTATAAAGAAGCAGTGCCGTGTCAAAGTTCAGAAATCTTTATTCAAAACTAGCTGTCTCGACAGACGTCGGTGTCGTTTTGTTAATGCTATTGTACTGGGATTGAATGAAAGAAAGGAAGGAAAGAAAAATAGTTTATTTAGTGACACTATGCAAAGAATTAAAAAAAAACAATCGATACGATAATAACTGATACGATAATACCCGTAACTTAATTTGCTGTGAAATTCATTTGCACTTAAGACAATGAGCGTGGGTTCCTATTGATTCTTAATTTGTTAGTGCATTCAATCCAGCTTTTGTTAAATTTTATCATTTTCTGCCGACATGAGATCGACTGGTGAGTGTATTTAGGCCACTGCTAATGATCACCAGGCTAAGCAAGCAAGTTTGCAAGCCTTAATTTTACAGGACCGTCGGTAACGCCCCCTTTGCATCTTGCCCCTATGGCGGAAGCTCCGAATTCTATTACGTTAAAAATTAAGTTAACTAAAACGAAATCGGGTGCGTCCACCACGTGGGCAAGGCATATTGGGGGCATAACCCACAAAGCCAATTTTACCGTCAACGGGTCATCGGATTGCTCTTCTCAAATGACAATTTTTTGCAATAGAGCAATGTTCATTTTTTCTCCGTTCCGACGAGCAATTTTTTCTCCGTTTACTGTAGCAGAAGGTGGGTACTGGTTCTTGAAATGCTATATATCTCGTATAGAGCGAAGAATCGAGTTACAATAACGCTTTCATCGAGTCGTTAACACCGATTATACGCCTCTACACTTATCCTCCATCGCTTATAATAGACTAAATCCGATTGGTTACGACTACAAGTGGCTCGCTGCTCATGAAATTATCGAGTACCCTCCACTTGATCTGCCTTCCATTTATTACTGGCTTAGAAATTGCGAACTTCCAATTTAATCTTTGGATTATTTAAATAAGATACCCTTTAAAGAAGACAGAACACCTTTCAGTAACGTCGAAGTGTTTATCTTTGTATTATACGAAATTTTGTGGTCATTGAAGTCTTAATAATTTTATGCCTGATTCTTAAACATATCAAGTAGTAGGTATTGAAGGAATTTAAAATAAAGTTTGAATTTATTATTACAAATAAGTGAACGTTTATCATGCCTGAGCTTCATTCATTCATTCATTACTTTCATAACGGAATAAAATCAACACTCCAGCAGGATAGAAAACCCTCCGTTAGTTTTAAGTAGTGAAAACCAAGCCAAAGCAAGTCTTGTTATTCTTCCGTCTTTTGTTTTTGTTTGTCCTCTTCCTTGCGTTTTCCTTACCTCCAGATAGTTGCCGACATTTATTAAGTTTTTTGTCGATACAAACAAAAGACGGAGAGGAATAACACTGAGAAAAATAACAATTTTCTACTCGTACCATTTTGCGAGTAGTTTATTACCGAGAACCATCGCAAACCTAAATATCTGAATGGTGTATCACTTATATCATACACTGATGTTATGCAAGCTAGCTACCGGTGAGCATATTTTGGTCTCGTAATAAATAAAAGAGCACTAAAAGTAATTTGAATTGGCAACGTTGGATGCGCGCTGGGAAGGCACGGTGGTTGAGTGCGAATTGTTCGGAGGGGCAGGCGGGGCTAGCTGGCGCGCTGCCAGATGGTACGACGACCCTGACGCACCCCCCAACCTAATTGGTAGCTGTTCTTCAGCTTAATGTGTGGAGTGACGGGTTGAACGCCACGATGAAATGCAGTTTTGGCTCGGTGAATAGAAAAGCTTCACCTATTAGGGGAAAGGGGGGCACAACGGGGACGCGAGGCACGACGGGGTCACCCCCATATACAAGTAACTACGCATTCTAGGCGCGTTTTGTTTTAGCCAATAAGATGGTATTTCTCATCGACATTAAGCACGGCAGTGACCGGAGACCACAGTGCACGCGTTTCGTGTTGACGTTCAATTCTTTTTTCCGGCGACATTTCATATTATTTTGAGTCGATACCAAAAGGTGTCTAATAAGGTAAGTGTTTAGTTTACTACAATCATTTCGTTTGGTGTGTTAAACTACTAGCAATAAGTTTTGATGTGTTTTGAGCAAAATCACTCCAACCTTGAATTGTTTTTTTCGTTAATTATTTTAAATTATATTAGACATGGGGGCATAACGGGGACGTGGCTAAGGGGCATAGTGGGGTACTATGCCCCTTAGCCATGGGTCTGTTCATTTGAAAATATTACAATAATATTATTTGTTTTGTATTAGGTTTGTACGAAATTACAAAAATATAAGCGCCGTTGGTCGGCAGAAATCATCAACAGTCAACTATCTCAGAACCTCAGCCTGGACCATCTAAGCCAGATGAAATCTGCGTTTCCCAATCTCCAATTCGAAGAGTTTGTCGTGATTTGACAATTTTCTTTGAAAACGCTTCTCCTAAAGACATATTCTCCCTATCCCCTCAGTCGACCAAACGAACCAAGCGAAAAAAAACTATCGTAGAGTGAAGACAGTCTTCGGAGCGTTGGGTGGCCTGCAAGCGATGTGGGCAGGTTAATACAGCCTGTGCCGGAGTTGATGACGCAGATTTAGAAGAAATCCACACCAGTACCAGTTAAAATAGTGTACCCCGTACTGCCCCGAACTGGGTACCCCGTGCTGCCCCTACCCTGGGGCACAATGGGGTTTTCGTAGAGGCTCCGTAAAATTTTAATAAAAAATATTAATAGCTTTTTTACCACACCAAATTCACTGCCAAATAATAAATGGATAAGTAAACAAAAAGTTGTGATTACTTTTAAATAAAAATATTCCATACTAATTTTTTTATTGTTCATTTCCCTTAGCGTCCCCGTTATGCCCCCCTCTCCCCTACCACCCAGAAATACTCGTAGTGCCAATTGGTAAAATTAGCAAGTCTGAAATGTCTTTTAAATAGGTAAAACAACGGTGTCTCTTCGTTACGCGACAGTGACAACAACCCAAATAGTATCAGGTGTTAAAATATGAATGGGCTTTCTCAAAAAACAAGACACAGGGTTCGTTCACTGTTCTTATAACTTTGTGAAGTTAATACTTTCTTCCCTTGCCCGTAACCTTCGACAGACAACAATAAACGACTTTAACCTCAACGAACTTATTAAGATTTCATTAACCCTAATGACATTTAACGTAACCCACTAATGGATTCTCAAGATCACGACCCAGTCACATAATATTCATTTAATTTATCTAATAATCGATTCGATAACTGAGACAATCAAGTAATTGGAACAAGGTTCTTTTTAAATCGAAAGTTTTTTTATTATTACGACACTCGAGTTGAACGCCAGATGTCCCCTGTTTAATCAGCGAGACAAAATGCACTGGTTCTGTCCGTTTAAATGGGTGCTTGGTTTCGATAACCAGTTTGAAAACAGAACGCTTTTTTACTACGAAGTTTTTGTTGTTTTTAGTAGTGCACCAGCTATACAAACACGGCTGAACATTATTTAGGTTCCATTTAACGTCTATTGAATAAGAATTTATTTTGTTCAGTTATGTAAGTAAAATTTTCTTGGGTTGCTTATGTGCTCTCCATCACATAACATCTATAGGTATCATAATTTCAAGGCATAATTATTCCTTGAAAGATACCTAATTGTTTGTTATTGGTTATCAGTTTATTTTTAAAATAGATATCTGATAAGCCTATGAAAAAAAAAATGAATATATGAAACCACTGATGATGAGTGTGTGTTAGTAAGTTATTCGTAAGATTAAAAAATAATAGAGCCGCTTTAGTTAATTGCTGAAAAATTGAGAGATAATTTTTCACAAGGAGATGGTTTCCTTATCTTTTGAAATACAAAGCAGCGCGCGGCATCTGATTCTCAACAAATCAACATTTTCGAGGCACAGGTTGAAGATGCCTCGTGTCGCCTAATCTTTGTACAGCTAGACAGGACATTAGCATGTGGTGTGCGTTAGATTGTTATCAAATGTGTGCGCGGTGAGGCAATGTTGCACCTCGAGATTTATGACGGCTGGGTAATTAAAACTTGGCCAAGTACGAATCTAACTGAATGATCGTGTTCTGTACAACCCCTAAGTTGACCCAGTTTTGATCGTGGACTTGAGTTTTGGTAAGGACTTCTAGCCTTTAGGAATTTTGAGAAATATTTTTAAATTTTAAAGATTCAGCTACTAATAGGTGAATGATGGAAATAAGCGAAAGGAAAGACACGATAAATGTGTATAAATTAGGGCTTTAAAGTTTTATATATGTTTGGCAATTTACAGTTCTTTTCTATTAAGGCCATCATAGATCCCAAGTTGCATCTCCGTGGCATAGTTTCTGAAAGTCCCAAAATCGGCCAAGACTTTTAGTTACTTTTGTCCATCGAATACGAACCATTTTGAGTCCGGTTTTAACAGCATTTAAAGACTTTATGAATTTATCATTTGTAATATACTCTACATAGGATTTTGTAATCCTTATTTTCTATTGTAATTTGTATTTAATGGTTCTTCTTGTGCTTCATAGGATCTTTCTAGATTTTTACTTAATATCCTAATTTAAACAAAAATAATAAACACAAATCGTTTTACAATTTCACCGCAGTACACCGAAAAGCAACGGGTAAACTGCAAACATACATGCGCTCGCGCACCGCACCGCCGCTGCGCTGTGACACAAGCGCTGCGGGAACTGTTTCCTTTTGCGTCTGCTCCGACTATATTTAGGGCGCCAGAAATAGTCGTCTTTAGTGGGAGAAGTTTTTGGGTCAGGTTGTTGTCTTTACTTTGTCGTTGAAAAAGTTGTGGAGTAAAGACAAAGTAAGCTAAAGAGCTTACTAAATATTCCTGAGATTCTAAATGATCACAGGAATCTTATTATTATTATTATTTTCGATCGACACTGGCAGTGGTCCGGGAGATCGGTCCGCTTATTGTGCCATTTCACTCATTCACATCACAGAAGCCTTAGGCCGTCGGGTTCAAGGTAGGTACACATTTGACTCTTTATCAATGGTTTCATTAACCTATAAGGTTTTTTTCCAACAACTTTATTACGCTTGATGCGTGAAGTCCAACGCAGTATAGCATATGCGTATGCTACGTCCCACGCAGTTTGGGTACGCATATTCCAACGGTTAACGTTCTACGACCAAGTAGTAGGGGATGAAGACAATTTCAATGGCATTGGACCACTGATAGGTAGAAATCTTTTAAGACCTATTTTTAGCAGTAAAGGGGCAATGACGATGCTGAATAAATAGCTACTAGTAAAATTTAAACCCAACGAGATAAGGGGAAGCCCAAAGCCGCTATCCGGGATTCAAAGTGAAATCTAAAAGTGCCCGTTAAGAATGATTGCCCATAAGGTCGTGATTAGCAATATAGACACAAGCATTGTAATAAACAATAAACAAAGTCAGCGTAGGCTGTTGATGAATCAAATGATTTATCCCAATCCCAAATAAGTCTCGTAACTACAAATGCGTAACCTCTTGAAACATAGTCGAAGTTATAGCTATATTTGTTGGAAGTTTTGTTAGGTTGAATATACACTGTACAAAATCGAATTGCATCTTAAACCGTATGATAGTGGACACATTCCGTGAACTCTTCTCATTACGTTAAAAAGTCCACGTGTTCTTGTATATAAATTAGGTTGGAACCTGTTGGAACAGCTAGTCTGTTTAGACTGCAGTCGCAGCGTTACAAGCTCATCCAATATTGACACAACCGAGCACCTCCTAATATTTGACCAACTTTTAATTTGAGAAATATTTACAAAAACAATTAACTCCTAGAACGCTTATTTAGCATCGTTTAGGTTGCATTGGAGCTTGCTTGTTAAAACTGTACATGCAGTTCACATTTAGGTTTTTTAAAAAAAAAAGTGTGTGAGCTGAGTCGCAGATGGTAAGAGAGTTAACCCCGTATTACAAAGGTCAGCAAAAAGGTCATATTTTTTGAGAAAACTAGCCCCGATTAAACAAATCTGATGATTCAGAGTAGTAGTGATTCGATTCTTATAAAGTCTCTAGGTCAGCTTTTTTTAGTAAATTTTGTTGTATTCGACTTTTAGAAGCATAAAGAAGAGACGTGAAGCGTGAGATTACGATTGCTGAAGGATCGCGAGCCGAGGCACAAAGAAATCTGGGCCACGGGGGAAGTTGGCGGCATAAATTTTCGTGCACCATTTATTTGACCGACCGAACGAGAGGGCTGAGTCGAAAATGGGCCAATAGGGGTGCGTTTTCGTGCCGAATCCTATGGTCTTCCTCGTTTAATCCATTGTTATCGTGCTGGCGAATCCAATTCTTTTTTGTATTCCTAATTTGTTCGTCTTTCGTGAGCGATTTCATTGGATCGTTTGTAATTTATTTCCGCTTCGAATCGTCATTCTTCAGAAGAAGTGACTTTAAAGCTCCAACAGTGATTTTCTCTTATAGATAGTTAATGATTTTATCTGTCACCACTTATGCACTGGACAAAATCGATAAATATCTAGGCAGTCGCTAATGCGTGATTCATGCTACAGTAAATAATTTTCTAGTTTGGATTTTATCTATTAAGTATGTACTTACAGTTAGTGGTGGCGAGGCTGGCTGAGTTTATTTTTAGATCATTTACAGGAAGCATCACCACTAAGCACGTATTTAATTAAGGCTGAGTTATAACTTGAGTGGAATTAACTTATTATAATATCTGGAGCTTAAGACGCGTCAGCCTAAAGGTCGGTGTTCACCAAGAGCGTAGAAGTTCAAAAATACTTTCACGTGCAAATAATGCCTGATATTTACTAAAGATTTTTGATTTTTAAACTATTAAGTTTGACTGGATCTCCTGCTTCCGTGGATGTCCTCTCTTTAGCCAGTGCATATTTGGGACAAAATATAATCGTAAAAACGTTAATGCTCGATATAAATCTCAATATCCAATAAACCAACATGAATAAATGATTTTATTATTAAAAAAATATGAATAGTAAAATCAACTAACAAAAGATTCACGGAAGGATATAGATTTCATAAGCATAACGCAGATCCCAGTGAGTTCCATTCTCAATTAGTGACAATGTCTTACCACTTATTCGTAAACACACTTTGCAACGCCTTAATTTTATGTTGCCGAGATTACCCTTTTGCAAACCGCTTTAGACCAATAACTGAGATTAATTTGAGGAGGCACACTGTGTGACTAAACACACTCTCAAGGTTGAGGGCGACGCCTCTGCGGCCACCGCAGCCTTGACTCCGCTGCCTACGTAAAAATAGATTTAATTACTCATCAGAAATTGACTTTTATTTAAATTTTTTTTATCAAGGTATACCAGTAATTGTTACAATCCATCTTATTGTTGCTGACAATCAATTAGCTGTGCAGCATAAAATACTCTCTTAACCATGTATGCTAAACAGAGTAGCCGTTGCAATGGCCATGAAAACCTCGATATCGTTCGAAAAAAATGACAAATTTTTTGTACATGCCATCAAGGCAAAAAAGCTTGTACGAATTTAAGTGTTCTTCTTATTGGTAAGCGGTAACTGCATAAGGATGTGTTGGTATTTGCGTCTTCTAAGGTCGCAGGGTTTCCGATGAATGCAGACCGCCTGCAACCGGTAGCTCTAGAAATCTATGGGGGAGGCCTATGTTCAGCAATGGACGTCATGTGGCTGTTGATGGTGATGATGATGACGAGATTTAATTATCTTATCATATAATTATTACTACTGTTATTTCAAGCTTCGATCCTACCAATGCGTTGCTCAATACTAACCTACATTTCTCCAAAAAGAACAGTCGTGAATACATAAGAAATACACAACATTGCACATAATCGTTCTGTGTGAAGTTGACTTCATATTTCATAAGGTAAAATAAAACATTGATGTATTTATTTATGTTTTTCTACCGCTGCTGTAAATTAGTTTGCACTTTCTTGTTTTCGATCAAGTTAAAACACATAAAATGAGCGGCAAAAGTAGTGTAAAGGGAGTAGGCATGTTGCTACGCTGTGTTCTAAATTAAATGCAAAATCTTAACATTATAATTTATTAAACAGGAATCAATGCATTTAGCTATCTAGATTGCTGTAATATGCAGTTAGTTATGTAGATTAATGGTAGCATTCACTTATGTTATCTTTGAAACATGGAAGCAGCGCAGCTAAGCAACATCTTGGAGGTTGAGATGTTTTTTTAATTTATGAATTTAAATAGATATCTGAAAAGACATTTCAGTAACATGAACTAACGTGTATTTGTGTCTAATGTTGAGCTTAACCAAGATAGTAGGATAACCTATTATTTTTAAGCTAGGTAGGTCAGTTGTCAGATGACAACAGTAATATTGTGGTGATATTAGTATTATCTATTTTTTATACTGATATCAGACACTTAAACAAGTTTAAACTGTTTTCCAAAGACCACAGAGGGACAGTGTGATTTGCTATAATTGACGCTAGCGAAAACCTTGGCTCTTCATCAAGGCAGAGCTAAATGATCTTCGGGCACTCTTTCACTAACGTATAGGTAATTAATCGTGCAAAATTGTTTTCCTCGCCTGCACCCCCAAGGCACCTGGTGCCTAAATCATCGTCTCCTCACGTTCCAAACTAGGCAGGCCCTGGTTAACCTTAATCACTGCGCTTGCCATGTGTCTGAAGGGTAGAGAGATTTTAAAATTCCAAATAAATCTTGTTAAATCTGTTCTTTAAACTCAGTACCGAGATTCAGGCTTCAGTCCTATAACCAGCTAAATGGAAAACATCGATATATAGAATTTAAATTTAACACTGTCCAGGAAAAAAAAACTAAAAAAGCTCACCCAACAATTTAAATAAATGGTTGTAAAGACGTTTAAGCCACAACATATTTAACACACGCATAATACCCCACGGCAACATTAAAATTATGCACTGTTGCCGTACAATTTGTCTACTAATTACTTAGCTTCACAAACATGTCTCATTTAAACCGCTTGTGATCAACATTGTAAAACGAACTCGTGAACTCAGATACGTGACCGAAGTGTAAATTCGAAGTTATAAATAATGGCGACTTAATTTGGAATTTAGTTTTACGGTTGCTTATGCCTGGTTAAATATAGATAGATAGATAGATATTATTTATTGAAAAAAAAACATTACAGTTGTATTAAATTACAAAGACCAATGTACAATTTAGGCGGTCTTATCGCTAGGGAGCATATCTTCCAGACAACCTTCAGGTAGAGGATCGTGACAAAACAAAAAAAAAACAAATGTGCGCAATAGCAAAATTAAAAGACAGATATAACCTGATGCACACTTCAATATAATGATTTAGGTATTTACATACTTGGCTATCTGAACCCAATTTAAGAGGGCATAGGGCACGAGTTCAAAAGTTCACCCTTATTATCGTCAATCAAATCAATCATTCGTATTGCGATAGCCTTCTATTATTAGAGGTTCTGCTATAAACGACCCATAATTACCCTACGAACTTCTATTTCATAAGTAATATTGCCATAATATAGAACTTTTGTGTGAAATTATCAACTGATTTATGAATGGTTCTTTGAGCCTCAATTTGAATTAAAGAAATGCATGACCAGTACTGTACAGACTTAAATAGAACTGGAGTTAGGTTAGCTTTATAAAATCTACCTTTTTTTTGAGACGGTTCCAAAGTTACAGATGTTACGTAATTTTATAACTTTATTATAATGGGAGCATCGTTACCAGCTCTATGGCGCGGTACGCTTTATGTGAATAACTTTCCAAGCAATCTTTGACACTGCTTTTTATCTCAAGTTTCTTAAAATATATTTCTTGAGATTTTTTAGCACTTGCGTTCATTTTTGGCTTGGTAATTTTTTTTATGATAATTGCTGTTTATGCTATTGTAGTTATTGATATAAATTAATTTACTGCACTTAGATTGCTATTTTAGATGAGCCGCATCGTTAAAGATCTGCTTTTGTGGCCTTTGCTATAGTTACTTGCTTATTATCATCCCCTTCATAAGTACCTCATCCTTTTGATACCCTAAAATTTAAAATATTTTTCCAATTGCTTCAACTGTCATGGATTAAACGAATCTATCATGAGACTGCTGCCAAAAACTACAAAAGTAATTTGGCAAATTTTTTTGTTCTTTTTAAATTCCGACAGATTATTACTCAGTGACTCTTTTCTTCACTTATAACAGTTACACTAAATACACGTGTCCCGTTCGTAT
This sequence comes from Udea ferrugalis, assembly GCA_950022985.1. Lineage (NCBI taxonomy): Eukaryota > Metazoa > Arthropoda > Insecta > Lepidoptera > Crambidae > Udea > Udea ferrugalis. The sequence goes on from OX465516.1 coordinate 8,258,246, forward strand.
CGTCGCAAGCGCAGACTGGGCGGAAGGACGAGCAAGCAACGTTATGTAGTTGTTATTCAAAACCCGGCTAAGGCTACGTGGTTCCCGGAACCAATCAAAGAGTATGCAGCATACACTCACCAGTCGACGAACCTCACATTGGTTTGCAAGTTCCTTTTATCAGACTGTATAATTTTATGGGAGAGCTTTGTAATGACCGCAGACTCAGTCGAAATAATCAAAATTAGGTTGATAACGTTCACAGTAGCAAGTAAGCACAGCCTATATTTTAGGCATGAAGAAGGATAAATTCTCTCCAATTCAACAAGGCGACCACTGAAAACCAGCGTCGTGGTGCTCTTGTGCCACCGCGGCATATGCTGAGTGGGAGCCTTTTTGACACATTTGATATGAAATTGTTTGTATGCTTTTTCTTGTATGTTTTATGTGTCGAATAAATTTATCTTTCTTTCTTTAGAGTAAAAGTTTCAAAATGAGTAAATCATAGAAATATAATGTCAACGAAGGTCAGCGTCCGAACCGGTGCGGTGATGTGTAGAGAACACTATTTTAGGAGTTCCTTACATCTTTACATTCTTTAACACATTTTAATTTCACTTTATTTTCAAGGTGAAAAGGGTACACTTAATTTTAAATAAATGAGTTATTTATTTTATAAGATGTTTCAAAATTATTCCATACCTTACAAAATTTTAACATCCTAATTGCGTAAAAAATGTTTCTCAGTGAAGTCGAATATGTAAACTAGAAACTCATTCAATCTATTTTGTCGTGCGCTTGTTCCCATGAGCCACTAATATTATTAGTATCAAGCAGTATCCTGTTACAAAACACTTGATAAGATACGCTATTTGCAGCGGATGTGATTCATCACTAAAATTCATCCCACAGGAACTAACCGTCTTCTTGGAGTGCTTAAACGAGGAACTTTAATAGAACCTAGGATGTGTCTCGAATGATGGATGGCATCAATTTCTTGTGCAGTTTCATACGAAGGATGGATACATAAACTGTACTTTACGTTGTTTTTGATCGTCTGTCTAATTATGCATTGGTCGGATAGTTTATGAAAAGCTTAATCACGAACTGCCAATTAAAATAGTGTTTTAATAGTGTTTCTTTACCCAGGTACAACGGCATATAACGGTACATACATACGGCAGTTTATTTACGTAGCCATAATTTTAAAAAAAGTTTGTCTGGAACCTTAATTATCAATTCACTATTATTAAATTGGTTAATATGAAGTTGATGGTCCGCCTCTCTTATCACAAATAAATATGTTAGTTCCTAGGGTTACAGCTCGCCTGCAAAATTATAAGCTGTTCTCTGTAACTTTAAGGAAAAACAAATATGGCAGTTGTTCTCCTATTTGTACCATGCTCAGAAACTTTAATTCTGTATTTCATTATAGTAATTTGGTCATTTTTTGTGAGGGTATTAGTACTTTTAAAAAATCTATTATCAAATGTTGTAGCCTTATTAAGTACAAACACGATTACCACTTTACTTATATATTTTTTTATTGTGTATAACAATGCTGTGCCTACCTATAATTTAAATACGTATATGGACACCTTGTTTTGTGAACGATTTTGTTACTGGCTTGTATGTATTTAGTTGGTAAGGTAAGTTATTTATAAAATAATAATATGTGCCAATACAATAAACAATAAACTTGTCATCCCACCAGATCCCACCTCGTGATTTTCACCAGCACCTGCCCAAACTAGCTTAAGTAGCCAGAACAAAGTGTTAGCAGTTTGAATATTTCACTTAAAAATAAAACAGTACAAATATTATCTTTGCTCCAAGTGAATGATACTTTAAAAAAAAAAAGGACAAAAAAGAAAACAACTGTCAACGGACGGCCAGCAATATAAAAATGTGAACGGCGAGAGCAAGCTAGGAATTAAAAGTGTAAACAAAATACGAATTACATTGATTTGAGAATTAAAAAGCTGGTGTGATTTATAAAGATTCCTACAGTCAGAAGTGGGATAAGAACGTTGGAGAAAACATTGAGGTATGTAAAATTTTATGACTAAGTAACGTACCAGAGGAGTAATCAAATAATTTTCAAACGATTTTATCATTTGAACAATTTGAATTACCTACATTTCGCTATGGCTAAATTATATGTTCTAATGCATACTTGATTGAGTGTTTATTTATGCCAAACTCACAAAAATTAATATTACAAGGGAGTATTTGCACATTATGGAATGCACAATGTTGGTTTTGTTTTGTTAATCGTGACAATGTGGCGCCTGCGCGGCGGCACGGCGGCGTCCCGTTAGTACCTACCTTTTAGAGGGGGATATTACGTAGGCATAACATGAGATCTTAAACACAATGCTTTTCACAGTAGTGGTTTATTTTATCAATATTTCGGTATCCTTAAGTTAGGCGTTTACATGATCTTTATTGATTGACCGTGTAAATTGGATAGGTATAATTTGTTACAACAACGGGTCATTGCTCGTATCTCTCTGCTGCAGAGATAGATCTCTGAATATGCCTATATATTATTTTAATTTAGGTACTGTAATGAACGGAATGCCCTATGTTACGTGTTTCAATGTGGCTAAGTAACCCACTGCTTGCTTAAATAAGAGTACATACTCGTAGATGAAAAAATATTTTATTTCACATCTTATATTTTATTCAACAAGAGAAGGAACTTAAAGCGAATTATTATATTGAAGGCATGACACAATTTAGGCGGCCTTATGGTTTGTAGCGATTTCTTCCAGGCAATCTACAAATAGAGGAGAAATGAAGTGTAAAATGTGTTGACAGTAATTGAATGAATTAAAATATATGACATTGAAAAAAAAAAATTTAAAAAAAAAAATATAAAAAAAACTTTGACAATAAATACTTTTGTCGTTTGCGTTTACGAGTTTACAGTTTGATAGAATATTCATCAGAGCTATCTCACAAGACGATCACAATATTTACAAAAAGATATTACCTAATGCTTGTTTTTTTAACTTATTTATCCTATTAACTACATTATACCTATTACTAACAAAAGTCTCCACCTATGCTGATCCTACCTATCTGACATGTCGGCTAGATCAACATACACTCCGCCTCTAGAATCGGTCAACGATCGCATGGATAATAGTAGAAGATCTCGCAATCGTTCTCGGGCGAAAGATATATCCGTACAGAAACGGATTCGACCTCGACCGATACGGGATGTGGAACCACGTCGTTATGATAGAAAAAGGAAGACGTACAGGAAACGATATCGTAGTGAAAGTTCGGAGTCCAGCTCATCTAGTTCGCAACAGTCTAGCTCGCATCGTTCTTCGCGTAAACGATATCGAGATCGCAGTAGCCGAAAGGAACGCAGATATTCTAGCTCAACAACGTCAAGCGTCTCGTCGCTGATAACAGACGAAGACACTAGTACTTCTTCTTCTAACACGGATAATTACAAAAGACTCTCAAGATCAAAGGCACGTAACTATGGTAAACGCAAGCGAACTAGAAGTTTTACTTCACCAAATAAGAAGAAACGTCGTCGTTCAGATTTATCACCTAGCAATAGCAAAAGGGAGTTTTGTAGAAACTTATCAAAATACTTCGACAAGAAAGGTAGTAGTTTTGAGGGAGCACATAATGTTTTGCCAGAATTCGACCCTGATGCAAACTATCAGTCTGCCGCTGATTGGGTTCGGAAAGTAAATCAAACTGCTGCTGTGTACGGGTGGAGCGAGAAACAAATTATTTACTACTCTATACCAAAATTAGCTGGAAACGCAAAAAAATGGTACCAAAGCAGGGATTCTGTAAATCTAACATGGAAACAATGGCAGCGTAAGATACTGAAAACATTTCCTGATGACCGTAACTACGCTGACCGTCTGTACGAAATGCTAGATAGAAAAACTAGACGAGAAGAGCCACTTGAAGAATATTATCATGATAAAGCGAGACTGGTCAAAATGTGTGGTATAACGGGTAGAGACGCCGTTGATTGTATCATTAACGGAATTTTTGATAATAGTATTCGACTAAATGCACAAGGGTCAAGTTTCAAACGTCCTGCACAACTTTTAAAATACCTGCGCAGAATATCGAAAAAGGTGTCAAGTCTACCTCGCAAAATAGGACAAGGTCTTAAAACGACCATACAGGAAAACAAACCTGATAATGCTTTTCGAAGTCAAAATGTACCCAGATCTAGTACAGATTCTCGTAGCCGGTTTAGAAGTACGAAATGCTATAATTGTTCTGAACTGGGACATGTTGCCAGCGCTTGCTTAAAGCCAATTAGGAGGTGCGACAAATGTTCAAGGCTAGGTCATACGTCGCAACAGTGTCAACAGCAGGGTACATTTCGACAACAAGAGATAAATGATAAACCCACCCAGAATGTGGATGTTAAAAAGGTGCTGAATGTATCCAGCAGCGATAATGCAAACGGCAAGTATTTTAAAAATGTCACACTAAATGGAAAGATATTTTCGGGTTACATAGATTTTGGTAGTCAGTGTACTCTCATTAGAAATAAGGTTGCTCTCGAATCAGGTCTAACGCTGAATATGTCTGAACTGCCATTACTAAAAGGTTTTGGACTTGGTAATGTCATCCCGACAGGACGAACTGTTGTTACAATGGAGGTAGATGCCGTCAAGGCAGATGTGGAAGTGTATGTGGTAGGTGACGAGCTATTGCACACAGACATTATGGTAGGCCAATCCTTAACAGAATTGCCTACAGTGACAGCATACAAGACCAGTAATCAATTAACTCTCTACTGCGACGACTCTAAGGTAGAACGTATCAACGTTATCAATGCAAATGATGTGATTGCGGAAGGATTAACTGACATTTTAGTGCATACTTCTAATGAGAAATATTCAGGCTATCTTTTTATTCCGGGAAATATGTGCATGAAAGAATGCAAAGAGTTTAATACCTTGCAAGGAGTATATCAATTCAATGATGGTATAGGCCGTGTCATATTAATAAATCTGTCTGGTAGACCCCTTGAGTTCAAAAGGGGCAAAGTCATTTCACGTGCTGTTAAATTACCTTACGATGACTACCACAAAACAAAAATTACCACTTTCGATGTTAATACTATATTACCTACGGAGCCATCGTTACCTATTCAGGATGACTCACAAGATCCTATAGCTATAAGCTCTTTAAATGTGGGCCCAAACGTATCACACGATCAAAAGCTAGAACTAGTAAATCTTTTAAATAGTTATAGAGATTGTTTCGCTTTCAGTATGAAAGAACTAGGATGCACTAGTATCTCAGAAATGACCATACAGCTTAATGATAACACCCCAGTAACATATAGACCGTATCGTCTACCACATAGTGAGCGTGCTATAGTGAGGCAAATGATCGGTGAACTTCTAGATAATGATATAATAAGGGAGTCGCAGTCTGCATACGCAAGCCCAATAGTATTGGTTAGGAAGAAAAACAATGACTTTAGGCTATGTGTAGATTATAGGGCGCTCAATAAAAAGACAGTCAAAGATAGCTACCCGATGCCGGTGATTGAAGACCAACTGGATAGACTAAGTGGTAAGTCTTACTTTACCAGTTTAGATCTGACATCAGGTTACTATCAAATACCTGTATCTGAAGCTTCTAGACATGTCACAGCGTTTGTGACACCAGACGGACATTATGAGTACACCCGAATGCCGTTTGGCCTTGTAAATGCGCCTGCGGTATTTCAAAATATGATAAATAAAGCACTAGGCAACCGACGATTTGACTTGGCCGTTCCGTATCTTGATGATCTCTTGTCAGCGGGGAAAACATTTTCAGAAGGATTCGAAAAACTTCGTGAAATTCTGAGTCTGTTGAGAGAGGCCGGACTAACACTGAATTTAAAAAAATGTTATTTCTTCCAAGCTCAAGTAGATTATCTAGGATACGAAATTTCTGAACTAGGTCTGAAGCCAGGAAACAAAAAGATTCAAGCTGTGTCAGAATTCCCTACTCCAACCAACGTTCATCAAGTACGTCAATTTGTAGGCTTAGCAAGCTTTTTCCGTCGCTTTATTCACAACTTTGCCACAATTGCTAAACCTTTAACCAGGTTGACAAAAGCAGATGTTTCATGGCAATGGGGACCAGAAGAAGAAGGTGCATTTCAAAATATAAAAGCTAAGCTTATTACTAGACCTATTCTCGCTCTGTATGATCCCGGGTACGAGACAGAAGTTCACTGTGACGCAAGCAAAGTTGGAGTAGGAGGCGTTTTGCTTCAGAAATCAGACAGGGACAGCCCTTTGCGTCCTGTCGCATATTTTAGTCGACAAACCACACCGGAAGAGCAGTTCTTGCATTCATATGAGCTCGAGACTATGGCAGTGGTCTTTTCATTGCAAAGGTTTAGAGTTTACCTGATCGGAAGGGAGTTTACGGTAGTCACCGACTGTAACGCTTTGCGTTTAACGCTGAGTAAACGTGATCTACTCCCGAAAGTTGCAAGATGGTGGCTCATGTTACAAGAGTTTAACTTTACGATTCAATATCGTCCTGGTCTCAACATGCAGCATGCAGATGCGTTAAGCCGGAATCCAACCACGTGTTCTGATGAGGGAGAAGTCGATGTCTTGCACATTACTACTAACAACTGGTTATATACCGTACAAATGACTGACCCGCGTCTGAAACAGATTAAAATAATTCTGGACACATCAAATGAAGATATCAAAGATATCACAAATAATTATGTTATTCGTGACGGAAAGGTTTACAGGCGTGTGGGTCGTAAACTGAAATGGGTTGTACCACACGGGGTTCGCTGGCGCATCTGTCAGCTGAACCACGATGAGGCTGGTCATTTTTCCCTGGAAAAAACTTTAGAAAAGATTAGTGCGGATTACTGGTTTCCGAAAATGAAACGTTTTGTGACAAAATACGTGTCATCTTGTATAAACTGTGCATATAACAAAGAAGTATCAGGTAAGAAATCTGGATATCTGCACCCAATCCCAAAAGTCCCCACGATTTTCCACACCTTACATATGGATCATTTAGGTCCGTTTGTAAAGAGTAAACGGGGTAATACACATATTTTAGGAGTAATTGACGCTTTTAGTAAGTTTATATTCGTAAGAGCTGTAAAGAACTTGAAATCTAAAACTACTATCAAAGTGCTTGAGGAAATATTTGCAACCTTTGGATGTCCCAAAATTATAATTTCTGATCAAGGTACAAGTTTTACATCCAATGAATTTAAAGCTTATACAAAATCAATTGGAGTAAAACATGTTTTAAATGCAGTAGCTACACCACGCTATAATACTATTAACAAGGGTATAGGCAAAACTCCAGCCGAAGTAGTTTTCGGAAACAGGATGATTAGTCAAGGTGAAAATATTTTAAAAGGAGCCATAGAAATTACAGCTCCGATTTCAGACAAGGAAAGAGAGGAGCTCAGAGATGATGTGCACAATACAATTTCAAACCAACAAGCTAAAATGAAAGAATCCTTCGATAGATCTAGGGCTCCTACAAAGATATTTGAGATGGGTGATCTAGTAATGATCCCTAACCATAACCCTGAAAAGGGCAAAAGCAAGAAACTTGCTCCAAAGTTTCGTGGACCATTCAAAATCACAGCTATTTTAGATAAGGATAGGTACGAAGTAACTAGCATTGAAGGTCATTCACGCAAGGAATACAAAAATGTTTATCCTGCAGACCATCTGAAACGTTGGATAACATTTCAATCATCCCCCAACGTTAATGACGATAGCGCCAGCAATACCGATAGCGAAGCCTGAATGAATTTTATCCATAATATTCCTATCCTGACATTTTCAGTCTAGGTACGTCCAGTGCGCACACCGGAGCTGAACGGTTTGCTGACCGGCTGGCATCGGTACGGTACCCGAAGGGCCCTCGGGTGGCAAATGTTTTCCCGGAGACTGCTGAAGCCCTCGGGTGGCTAGAGAAGGATGAAGGTAGACCATGGCCCTCGGGTGGTGAATGGCAACCGAATTTTAAAAATCAGTGTGTTCACTAGTGAAGTGTGGTGAAAGTGAGTAGCTGCAGGCCGTGTCCCTCGGGAGGCAAACGGTAGCCAACCAAAGTGATGATCAGACAAATGAAGAAAGAAGAATTATGGGCCCTCGGGTGGCTAATGGTCAAATTGAACATGCATTAAACTGGTAATAATAATATTTCGTGGCGAAAATTGTTTTAGAAATATATACTTATATTTTAATGTTTTTCTGATTTTATTACAATGTATCAATTGCTTGTGTGGTTTAGACTCTTAGATGTTTGCGCTGTAATGATTGTGTAATAATTTAAAATTGTAAAATCCGATATACCTACCCAGATGAAAAGAAACTATTTATCACATTCTATACTTTTTTCTAAATAATTAGAACGAGATTAGGTACTTCATATAGTTTAGTCTGTTTTTGTGACGTCATGATTAAATAGAAGAGATACTAATGTTGTTGTTTAAGAATTTAACAATTATTGATTGTATACATTTTTTGATTTATCTGTGATAATCAACTAACGAAAACTTATGTAATGATTTGTAGCGCACAACCATTTCCTAATACCTACTTGTAGAATGGCCGAGAGGTATTAAGGAATGGGGCATTCCTTTAACAGAATGGCCGTCTGTTAGCAGTTTGAATATTTCACTTAAAAATAAAACAGTACAAATATTATCTTTGCTCCAAGTGAATGATACTTTAAAAAAAAAAAGGACAAAAAAGAAAACAACTGTCAACGGACGGCCAGCAATATAAAAATGTGAACGGCGAGAGCAAGCTAGGAATTAAAAGTGTAAACAAAATACGAATTACATTGATTTGAGAATTAAAAAGCTGGTGTGATTTATAAAGATTCCTACAAAAGTAAATCGCAAAAGTTGAAGGAAGACAAAAGGTAAAAAGTTAATCCTGTAGAATTTATTTCTTTTTGCAATTAGAGACATCTTAAGAATATTCGTGGCATTTGTTTTTAAGAACTTTATATAATCTTGACGGTTTTATTTTTGCCGTTTGGTATAAAGTTTCCAATGTAGGTTCATCAAAAAAGGAATTAAACTTGTTTACATGATCAGACTAATTGCAAATGCACCAGACTTCGTACTTAATAACGTTTGATCATTAATCCATTAACATGCAAACTGGTACAGCCAGATGAAATTGCCTTTTACATTCGCAACTATGTTGGTTCGATAAGAGCAAATAAAGTGATTATATAGTTATTAGGTTGCAGTAAAGGAACAGCTTTACAAGCATTGTCGCTGTAAAGATCTACAGTGCAAACTTTATTCAGGTGGGAATCACATTTTTAGACAACCGCTAAATGCTGTTTTCAAACATTGCTTACATCCCCTTCGACATATTTTATTGTCCTCGTGATTTATTTTCCCTACCTTGAATTGAATTATTGTTTTTGAAGATACAGATGAAGAAGATGCTACTAGTCTAGAGCACTATACAAGAAAAATCGACTTGCAGCTGGAAAATTATCTTTAGTGCATTAACATAAGGTGACGAGGCCTTCTGTACGTACACTCTTGAGTATTGCTTTTTCTTGAGTATTGCTACGATAGAAAATGTTTTCTACGATGTAGAAATCATTCACATTTGAAGTTGTAGTTGTTTAAGAGTAAAAAAAACTTAGTTTATTCAAATTGTAAACGGTATACTCGTTTTACCATGCCATCATCAGCTTTTAAGTCGCTATTTAGTCAATCAGAGGTTGTTGCTCTCCAGTCCCCACTGGAAAAAAATCAAAAGTCACACAACAATTACTATAATATACATAGGCACTGGACATACCCTCACCATGATATTGAAGATCCCCCCTGATCATTGTACGCTGCACCATTGATTTCATAAGTGCTGAAACCTCTTTATCCAAATTACCAAACCAAAGAATTACGAGTTCGATTTATTTCAGTCAATTCATGAATACGAATTTCCATTGCAAGCGACGCGAGAATACCACTCGTGTCGAAAACGACATCTCATCAATTTTATTTTCGTTACGACCTTGTCATCTGATTTATGAGCTCAGGATGTTATATCGAGAGCAAACACTTCACATTAAAAAATCACTAACGATGTACGTCAACAATAAGATTTTATTTGAATTGCCAATTAAGAAGGATAACGAGGATTTTATAACATTGCTTTACAGATTTATTATACTCGTATACAGACGACCACACAGCATAGCGTTGTTGTTGTTTGTGTTGTATTATTATTATGTTGTACACATTGCTTTGGTTGTATTGCGGATTCACCAAACAAGCGCCGATCGCAGTTTTGAGTGCGCTATGGAACGCTGCCAACTGATAAGCGACTGGATACGGCCGCGACTGGTCATGACAAATGGAAGTTGCGAGCGATTCGAGCCCTCGCGGCGCCGAACCGTCTGATCGACCCTTTGAATAGAATGAAAAATTCTGCTTGTTCATTTATGCATCGGAAAGAGAGCAAGCCATGGAAAGTTTGAAAGAAAAGAATTTATTTTATTTTTCAAAGATTTTTGATATAACATGAAAGCTAGGCATGGGGAAATAGGTTTATTCAGCATCTTTGTTTAGGTAATGCATACTTGATTTAATAATAATCTTATTGTGTTTCTTTGTCTATGTTATAAAAACAAAAAACTAAGGAAAATAGAAATTGGAAGCAAGTTTGATCAAAATGTAAAAAAAGTTTACATTGAGTATTCCATGTCACGAAGTCAGGTAATAATAGGTAATAATAGTTCAGTCAGTGTATTCATAATATAGATGTAATGAATTCACAACATAAAACGACGAAAAACAACATTCAATTGTTTCGATTAAAAGAACCAATGAGCAAAGTCAAGAAAGACAATACAAAATGTCTGCCTTTTTCAATTCAATTTGAAGAAGAAAACAACGCTTTGTAGGGAACAACACGATTAATGAATCAGAAATAAAAAGAAAACCGTCTTACCTTGTTTTTCAGGCTCGTTTACAAACACGGTACTAAATTAAATAGTAAACAGCAAATAACTTTCTAGAAAATCACGCCAAAAAATCTTTTTCAGCTTGCCAAAAGCTGCGTCCGCATAAAACTATAACGAATGGCCCTTACCATATTTTTGCCTAGGGTTGCCAAAAGAAGAATTGTTCCTACTTTATGTTTACTTGTTTACGGATCATAATATTCATAATATTTGTCATGCACCACCACTTTTAAACTTTCGACCATATTTTACGTTAGGCCTTGTTAAAAAACGGTCGAAAGGACAGTGAATTCACCCGTTTGTGAAATGAAAGTCACTAAAATCAATGTAAGTTATACATTGATTGAAACGTGCACGCGAACAAGTCGCTGTCATATTGGCTTGGAAACAGGTCCTTTGGACTTATTTTTTGTGCACACATTTGGTACGCGGATGCCGTATCTTCCTCTTCTTGTTTATATTAATGAAGTTATACAGTATAATAACTTCTGTACTTCCTGGCTTAGATGGCTGATTTTTTAACAACGTAATTGGTACTATTGTGAACTTATTTTATACATTTCATTGCTGGTGATTCTGGGTTTATTGTGTATGAACTTTTAATCATGTCCTTTTTATTAATAGATCAAACAGGACATTTAAAAACTCAAAAACTCGCATAGCTTATGTTGATTTTTTGGATGTCATCTTTATTGATGTCCCTTAACTCAAAATGTCATATTGTTCACATTCGAAAATCTGCCGAGTTCTAAATTAATTGTTCTGTTAAATTATATCTGACTATCGAAAAATCAGAACTATATTTATTTTCATGTTTAATATACCGTACCATAAGAACCTACAACTGTGGTAACCCTAGTCACCGTAGCAGCAATTCCTGCTTAGGCGGACATAAAGCAGGATGGTTATTAGATTCACACGTCTCAGGATCCCGGCGGAATCCTTCGCACTAGGGTATATTAAATTTTAAGGGTCCATTGTGAGGCGCGTAAAACCAATATTTCAATATGAAGTGTGAGTAAATCTCAGGTACAGGAAACTGGGGAATATAATAATGTAGGTATGTGTAAACTTTTGCAGGAACGGCTAACAGCCAATTGGTGTTATGATTTTGTTATTTTTTGCGATTTCCACCTGAGCAGTGAAACAGTCATTACACCTAGTATTTTAAAGACTCATTTTACATAATTAGCCATAGAAAGACTATTGTTGGATATAATAAGTACATACAAGCAATAAAAGAAATAGCTACAAATTTTCCTGAAATCTTGACTGACCGAAAGACTTGCTTAAATTGCAGGTTTCTGAGCTACTTATTGTACTTACATGCTTCCCATTTCGGGTCATCCCTACTTGGCCTAATGTCATTCAGTGCAAGGTTAGAAACGGAAGTATGTAACCTGATGTGCCGTTGGCTGTATATCACCTTTTTAGATATCTGTTTGGAACTGTTGGTTGGTTTGAACCAAAATAGAATACCTACTCGTACATGTTTAGCGGTAGTAGTCTGATGCAAAACATTTACTTAAAATTTGTTTTTGCGTTTTATGATGAGTAAGCTACTAAATAAACTTTTTCATTTTCTTTTTTTTCTAAATCAAACTCGATTGATGGTCTTACTTCGTCATTAGACCTTTTCTGTAATTGGTAATATGCTCTTTTGTCTATGCCAATATAATTTATATTTCAACTCTGAACCAGCTGCTGTCTTTGACAATTTTACTACCGTATTTAAGGTCTTCTTCTTCCACTAAAACACATTTTACACACAGTAAATTAGTAAGATCTATCAATAAACGGTTAAGATGGTTAAAAGTAGGAAATTGTAATTGTATTATAATTAGTAATACCCACTTCTCACAGCAATCGTGAAAATATGAACACTGCTGCGTAGTCGTTAACTTGATAAGTCTTTAGAACTAAACCAATTTGCATTTACCATGACATACCTGAGCTATGTACACGTACATGTACTTGTCGCTTGTTTTGATTGATTCAAGGAAAATTGGACCATATTCTCTTAGAAGCAAGAGTGTTTCAAATTTGTAACATAAGTGGGACTGTGTTCGTTAAATTGTATCCGACATCCGATTGATTTTGCGAAGTTCACGCGCGGTACGAGTCCGGATATCACGTTTGAGTCACTTCCTTTTCAACCTTTACCTTATTGAGCTCTGAATCTATCGCTTACCCCAAAACCAACTTTATTTCCATGACATAAGGACGAGAAGCCCCTCTAACGTGGACCTCTGTGTTCCTGTCACTATTAGTGAATTCACGTGCGAAAACATAGCGTGGAATTGTTATAAATCTGACAAAATGTCCAACCTAGTTAAAGTTTATTTCGTACTCTATTGTTGTTTGAGGTTGAAAGACAGTTGTTGTTCTGTCTGATATAATAAGATTGGGCATCAACAATAAGCAACCGTGCTATATGTCGCCGAAAATTGACAATACAATTAAATATTTGCTGGTTGTTGTTTTCCATATTGTATATCGTCTTTTACTGCTGATCAGCTTTTCTTTTCTATCTATTTAATACGTAGCTGATTGGCGATTTGTAAAATGCATCAGAAGTTGGCTACTACACTAGAAAGCGTTGTTTCTTTCCCGTTCGCGTAAAGAATGCAGTAACACACAGTACACAAAAAAACTCAGATCCCCAACCTTTGCATTCGAAAGTATGCGTTTAGCTGGTCACTGTGGACTTGGCTTTCTAATTAGGAACGATTTGATTGGTAAGGGGCGTGCATGCTAGGTCGAAGGATAAGTATGAAATCAGAATCACGGCATTCTTAACGCGAACGGACTATAGCATACCATAGTACTCGCACAAGTTTTGCTAAGTTTGGGGCTAGACGGCGCGGTGTGGTATAACAAGATGAGTTTAATCGATAAGAATAATATTTATTCCTATACGTTCTTTGAGGGGAACATGTTAATTTTGATTTTAAAATATTTAACTAACCGCAATAATGTTTAAGTTCTTTAGTAATCTAAGTAAGTCTCAAAAGATATTAAGTTCAGATAAACTACTGACTCCTAATAGCCTCATAAATCACTCATTATTTTATTACTTCTCGAACATTATGATTATGACGGTACGCGTTTATGTCATACCAAAGTTTGTTATCCGGGCTTTCATTAAGGAGCACGGTTTTATTACAACCTTTTACTACTTAATCTTGTTTGTTCAAAACTAACTTACTTGCCATGCGGCCATGTAATAACCACCGAAGTTGGTCTATGAGCAAGATAAAGGGAATATATTAGATTCAGGGTTGTATGGCTGTGCGGTCCCTGTGTTACCCCGGTACTTTGAGCATCCTTTGAAAAACTTTGAAAGTTTAACAATTTTTTTATTTCTACTTTGGAGAAGAGTAAGAAAAATCCTTATTTGATTAAACAATTTTGTTTAGTTATTAGGAAATACGGTTTTGTTGCAGGTCACCATTTAGTTTGTAATTGTATTCTTATGTGTATGCTACTAAGTAGGAAACAAAAATCTGAATTAGGTGAACCACTCATTTTTAAGTGCGATGTCAACAGAAGCTTTAAAAAACTAAGTAGATGTTCTTGTATTGATTGGTTGCTAATGACTTGACTTTACTAAATCGAGTTGTGGTACCTGTCCTCATAACATGTAATATTGCCTGTTTCGAAACGTCAGTATCTGCAAGGTTTTTGTTCGTTAAACTTGAAGTGCGAGTTCGTTCATTACACACCACTAGACAAAAATAACAAAAAACGCTATTTTTGCAGTGCTAATTTTAATTGACAAACTTATCGAATTTGTCGCCTTGCACATGTAGAGTACCTATATACTTAATCTATAATATAAAAACCAAGATTTAAGTAGCATGAATTATTGTAATATAGCAATTAGTCAGCCAAAATTGTAGGCACTTACATGGTATTCAGATAAATTAACCAAATTAAGTGTAAGAATCATTACACAGAGTTAAGATTTTCCCGCTATTCCCTACTAATAATATTGTGAGATTGTCTGGTGAGATTAAGATTTTTTCGACGTGACAAGGTCATATTAGATATTCGATGGAGCTGGCTGCACGCACGAAAAAACATGACTCATGCGGCGCTACCTCGCTCTGAGCCGTTCCATTTATGATGTTGTTACGTTCAACTATCGTTAGTACTACTTTACAGAAAACAGATTTTTTCAATAAAACAAGTTGCCCTACCAGGAGCCCTCCAGTAAAGGCAAGCCCTTAGGCCCTGTACTAGGGGAACAAACAAAGATCAATGACCGGCTTTAAGCGCACCTACAGGAGTTTGCGCCACCTGATCCCCATTTAGAGGAAACTGTTATTGTGGGAGTGACAAGAGTATCTACTTAAAGGATAAAGAAGGGTCACTTATATCCGACACTATTAGATTACCTTAGTTTGTCTTTGTATGTAGATAGCCTGAAGGAAAAGAACAGTGTCTTGTTGCCATGCTGATAATATTAAAATGATTTTTTGTATGTTTCTAGACTTAACCCCTAACCAATAGCAGTTTCAAAAGTTTTTGTGAAAGAAAAGTAAGATTCACCGACGGTTTCACAAACACAAATCATAGTTGAGCAGCTCTTAGAAGTAGGGCTGTCACTTCAGTTCTATAGACAATGAGCAATGACTGACGTTTATCAGTTCGAGAGTAGAAGACTCATCTAAAGAAAGGACCTTATATCCTGGATTGAAGCTTCAATTCATATAAGAAGGCTTTTAACTAAACATAACTGTAGTATCTCAGACATATAATGAAATATTAATATTAATGCTCCTACTGCAATGCTTTTAATTAGAACCAGTAAATGTCTTAATTACAAAGGCGTACTTTAATCAAAACTCAATTCAGCTCTCGCTCGGCCCACTACTCAATCTCTAGCTAAAGAAGACATTAAACCGTGGATCCAACATTTCATCGCCTGGTTTAATACCAAAGCAAACTCCTTCCAATAAATTGGCCGGCTCATATCTCGAGGTCTAGAAAGAGCAGCCCGCAACTGCGGATTTAGTGATACCATGAAGTTGAAAGGATTGAGACTTTGATTTTGTTTCCTAAACATTGAAAGAAAATAAAAAATGTTTATGTATCGGACATTTAAAAACTACTTATATTGTTTTCCGTTCTTTAGGTGACCTCGGCGTTGACATGTTCAATCCTAATAACTTTCGTGTCTACACCTAATTAGCGCGTCAAGTCTTTGTTTCTTACAGGCTTTGAAGAAATTTATTCAATTTATAAATTAAATATTAATTTATTTGCACTCCTTTAGTGTTGAAGTGACACTTTAAAATAGGTGGCGAGCGTGTTCATTATATTGTATTGTTAAGTTCTGTCTTATATCATGCTTTTCCCACTTAGTTTATATTTTGCTTCATAATCAACGTCTGATCTGATATAAGAGTAATAAAACTATTCACTACTTAATAACGAGTAGTCGTTTCTAAAACTTATTTAACTTTTGACAATACGTATTCCAATCAATTAGTGATGACCTTTAATATCAACTTTAAATGGCAATATGATATTGCAATTTAAAGTTAATATTGGATATTATATAGAGAAGTTGATGCGAGTTTCTATCTCAAACCGTGCATGTTGAAGTTCACTCTCAAGAATCATGGAAAACGCAGCTTTCAAAAGCAGATTTTAACGATCGGAACAAGGGACTGTGACAATCCGAAGATACTAATACTTAGTTTATAATATTTTGTTTTTTGGTTTTAACTTTCAGACTAAAACCCTTGGTGCCCCTAGCGTCGGGAGGTGGTGTGCCATCGATCCGTCGCGACGGGCTGGACGCCGTCTCATCCCCAACTCTTCGTGGCTGTCTGTTCCAGCATTTCAATTTGGAAAAAAAAGATGTATATTTTTGTCTCGACATAACGTTTGTTTTGTAACTTGAGTCCCTTAACCATTTGAGTCCCTTACTAAGCAAGTATGGTACTAGCTGGTTTCTGAAATAAATTATTTAATATTGATAGGGAACTCAGCTTATCGTGGTAGTACTAAGTGTCGACATATAATTATTTCGCAGTGATTTAACGATGTAGAGTATGACAACAATAAGAAATCCTACGTTCAGATACAGAGACTTGGACTAGACGCTAACTGCGTTAGCAATCAATGAATAATAAATTCATGTAAAAAGCTTAAAATATCTTCATTATAAACCGCGCTACGTAGAGACCTGTGTACCTGTAGCCACACTCGAACTGCAGATGCGCCGATATTTACTGGAAGCCGTCGCACACTTGCACACCGCAATTAAAACTTGCTCGCCAGACGAATTATCTCGTCTATTATCAGAGAAATGCGTATTTACATTTCCATTAGATACAGCAGGTATTTTATTTTGGAAAAGTTTGTTTTGCCTATTTTCAGTAGTACTTAGTTGATATTAGTACTATAAAAGGTGGTTAAAAAATTTCAGTAAAAAATACTGCATGCCCAAAATATAGATCAAATTTTCAGGAATAGACCGGATCCATTCTTTGAAATTTGGTCTATATTTTGTTAGAGATATATATTTTTTTAACAGTGCTGGTGTTTTTATCTGTTAATACTAACAAAACAGAAAGATTATCTTGTTAACAGTACGGCTTGTATTGATAAATTTTTGTTCCAATAAATGAATAATATTCTAATTATTAACTATGGCAATACCGATGTCCTCAGATTGGAGTCGTCAGAACGCTATCCTGTCATCGGCGGTCTCATTTGTTTATTTGTCTGGTATGTAATTACACCTGGTTGCTGAAGCCCGTCTGACTGGTCCTGTAATATTAATCAGATTAACTAGATGCCAATGTCAATACATAGCATTATTACTAAAGCTGGCGAGCATTAGAGTGTACGTATCGATCTTATTAATCAAATTAAATTTATCACGGTTAAACTGGTTATAATTATTTATAAGTTGAGTTCCTTTTGTAAATGCTTTCCTGAGCTATCAGTGTATCTTTTCTAGATATACCAGGAGAAGGTGTACAATTTTGTGCGCAAAATTATACTTGCTGATGATAAAGAAATAAATCATTGAAATCCAAGAATATTTAAGTTTAGTGCTTGATTACACCTATGCAATCAATGAGAGTAGGTATCAATAAGTAGTAGAGATCGTCTAAGTTGAAATGATGTATAAGGTTAAAAAACCTTGAGCCGGTTGTATACCTACGCTATGAGTATAATCTGAAAAACATTCCTGCCTATTGTTGACTATGTTTCATCCAACCCTTCCAAAACATCTTAATGACCATGGACTCCTTCATTTATAGTACAAATAAACGACTATTTTTCAACGCTATAGAGGCCATTTTTAGCTAAAAGAATTATGACGTACCACTAATGGGCCGGGGAGGGTTCCGTAGGCGCCTGAATTATTGTCACAAACATTAGGGGACATTATTTTGGTACGGCTTAGTCGGTGTTGTCAGGCAATAAAATACCGCTTAGTTACAACAAACAAATATGTTTGTCTTGGTAGTCAGAGTCAGAGTACGAATATGTCGGTAACATGCGACTCAAAACAAAGAAGAGGGAGTTAGTAAGTAACCTGGTCACAGTATAGCATAAGCCGGCAGCCTAGTATGTGGTCTAGTAGCGGATATCTTTTTTACATACCATTTAAACGTTTTATGCTTACTTACAAGTTTACTTAGTTTACTTTTCCCAACCAATCCATTCAAGGTAATTATCTAACTTCTATGTTACGCTTATTGTTATGAACAAAGCATAAAATGATTCGCCAGGCATCAAACATCACAACAGCATGTGTGCCGTTGGTGGCCGTACCCTGCCCAAGGGAATAATATTGATACGAGCGAATTTCCGTAGGCTTCGTCGATAAAATTCCTTATTCATGGCTTCAACACCATTAGCCAAACAGGGGATGCCGTAGATAGTGGCAGGTGCAGCAGCCGATATGTCAGGATACCTACTGCTGAAACGGATGCGAACTAATTGCGAGCAGGCTAGTGATGTCTAACATCGATAGTTGGATATCGAAAGTTGACTTGGAATGTCAATACGAGTTTACTATCATCATCATCAGCCTGTTGTAGTCCACTGCTGAACATAGGCCTCTCCTTTTGCACGCCACTGTACTCGATCTTCGGCTGCTCGCATCCAGCTCCTGCCAGCCATCCTGCGCAGATCATCACTCCACCTTGCCTGAGGACGTCCTACACTACGCTTGCCGAGACGCGGTCTCCACTCAAGAACACGTTTACTCCAACGAGTTTACTATAGTTTACTATAATTAGGGCCTTTGTTGTTTATATTCTTTACTTTCATTGAAAGCACTCATTTTTTATGAATGTAACCTCAAGCCGAATGTAGGTTAACTGTCGTTAACCTAACAAGGAAACAAATGTATTACAATATGTCTATTGTAATACATTTGTTTCCTTGTTGTAATTCCATTGGCATGACACAGAGAAATCTTAATACTTCACTATTTATTTGAATAAAATATTTGGTGAAGTTGAACACACACTTCCTTCCAAATAAGTTAACTGAACGGATTCAACTCTCGGATATTTCTCTCACTTTTACTAAACTATCATAATAAATTATTTAATTTCTACATATTTCTAGTCATCGTGTAAATACCAGAAAACCATAAGCACTTTCCCTTCTTTGTATTTTTTACTAATTATGACATGCAAATACCTATCACTTGCACGTTACTTTTCTTGTCTACATAATCATGCATTACGGAAGCGCCTATTTTTTGTATCAAACTAGTGTTTTATGACATGTAAAGTTATTGCGATTAGTTAATAACGACGATTACCAATTCAAAAATCACTCATAATATAATTCCATTCATAAATCTTTCATGCTACATCCATTTGACATAGTATAAACCATACAGTAGAACATCTAAATACAAACGTGCCACTCTCGGTTTGAATGTGTGCGTGAGCGTCGCGCGCCGTGTCGCGATATCACGCACACGCACATAACATACATAAACGGCCTATATACGTCCCACTGCTGAGCACAGGCCTCACCTCAACTATAAGGTGGATTTCACGCACACGCTAGCATAAAATAGAAAGGCATAGGGAGGCGGCAGTACGGACGGGCTGTGCCGCGTGTCTGTGTGCACGCAGCTAGGCTAATAACTCGGCGGGCGGCCTTAGATAGCCTACTGTATGGTTTATACTGTGATATTGACTTGTTCTCGTATCATGCATGAAATAAACAAATGTAAAGTAACAAACCCTGCGCGGGCGCAGTCGCGCGCTTCCAACGTTATTTATTGGCTGAAATTCCGCGTGGCTTCCGATACATTTGTAACAAATGCCGCAGATTATTCATCTGTGGCTTTGTGCCATTCATTGAGTGTGCATTTTTCATTAACAACAGTCATTTTTGGCTGTCATTTAGGAGCGAAATACATTTTATTACTAGTCTTTATACTTATGACACCGGCACTATGATAGTAACACACTATCATATTGCCGGTGTCATAACTCTATATTTAGATACTCGACGTAAATATGCTGAGACGTGAGGTGGTGTGGTGAAGGGTGGTTCTATCCAAAGTTCGTTAGAAAATATAATATCTCCAATATTATAAAGAGAATCAAATTTTAAATTTCAGTGTTTAAATTAAATTGACTTGAGGTTACTAAATAGTTTATGAGACCCATATCTTTTGATATCCGCACCCAAATTCTTGTCCTCACATTAATTCAAACGTCACTTATCACTGGCAAGTAATTTAGTTTATAAATATCTGTGGCGGTCGCCCTGAAATACCCGCCAATGCAAAATGCAGGTTCATCATCCGGCCCGCTATGCCGCCACCATCAGACTGTCTGGTAGCTGTCACTCGGTGACACGATAAACAAACAACGTATGGTTCAATTAAAATCATATTTAGTATTATCGAACTCATTTATGATGAAAGTTTGTATTTGAATAAGCGCAGTACGTAGGTACTGCGCTTATGAGAGGTAACTTTTTAAATTGGTGAAATATTCTAGATAGAGGTAGGTATGTGTACCAGGTCTACGTCAAACTACAACATTTTGTGCGATAAGTGAAAATATGCGTCACTTTTAAAACATGTACCTAAAAGTGATGTAAAGTCGCGGAATGAAAAGGTTGACCAGTTTTCAAACACATTCATTTACGCGTTGCAAGCATAATATGTTACTTTTTTAAACCGTGTAACAGGCTAGAGTATGTCGAAAAGTATGTTTTATTGTCTGACAGTAAAACTGAAATTCGGTTAGACGTATGTTCCTTCACGATTGACAGTTGAACCAATTAATCTTGTCAATGTCATCATTGAGCAAGCAAAAACGGATCTTGGGGTGGTCAACCCTTTCATTCCCGACTGTACATTAAAGATTTTTTTGATCTAGCTATTTTAAACATTTCAGTTCTCTAAAAGTTTGATTCGAATTCCGAATGAGTTTACAGAATTCGTGACATCCTTCTTCGTTCATGGTTTCCATAAGTACTTATAACAGAAAATCATAACCCGAACGAGGAATCTATTTTGCAATTTTAGGTAATTATTACTGAAGGGACCGTATTGTGATTCTACATAAGTCGCGCTTTAGGGGAGTGGTATGGTATATTTTATATCTACACCCGTGATTACGTGAATCGCTTAGAAATTGCCGAATATGAAAGTGGCTAAGGTTTCTAATCTAACTTTGGTCATTTTCTTTGGGCGTTTGATATGAAAATGTACATAGGTATACTGCAAAAGATAATTGTACAAACAGGTTAGTGATTTTACGATGTTAACTGTTTTAAATGAATCGTTCATCATTTTCATGAAGACCCTAAAATAACTCTTATAGGTAGAGTAATTATTACCTTTTAGAAGAAAGTAGAAACCATAATTAAGTTACTAAAGTCTTCTAAAACGAAACTTTTCTACTTTTTATACTCACTTACTAATTTTAGTAAATAACTTTAGTACATATGTTTTTAGGATGACGTTTTGGGAATGAACTAATTAAAAGCTTTGTGATATGATGATGACTTGCCAATATTGATAAACTGATATCAGAATAATTTTACACTGCAGAGCTAAGTTTTAGTTACGAATAATAATTTAAATTTGGCTGATATGGGAATAACTACAGCCAGGCTGAAGTGGGACTGGGAAGGTCACATGCTGAATGCCGAACAGTTTGTGGGCAGAAACAGCGAAAAAATGGGCACCACCGAAGACCACGACGGCAGACCACGACATAAATGGCGCGACAAGCTAGCTAAATGCTTTTGAACCAGATTGGCCTGTGAAGGCCTAAAATACACGTAACGTACCTGGAGGAGGGGAAGAGAGGCCTTTGCCCAGCATTGGGATCCCAACGGCTTATTGAGATAAGATAAGATTAGCAAAATTTTAATAGGAAACGACATTGCAATATCTCAAGTACTGTCAAAGTATCTATTGCAATCGGTTTTTCGGATTGTTGTTATTTATTTACTTACTGAACAATCCTGGTGTGTGAGCGAACTTGCTTACTTAGTAAGTAGGTTAGTAGTATTATAGTTTAGTATACTTAGTATGTAAGTTTTATTTCAAAATGAGCTAAAGTCAGTGTTCCATCTCTAAATCTCGTGCCAGATTTACAAACAGTCAATTGTCTCATGTAAAAGCCAATTAAGTATATTTCAAAACTTTATTCGCATAAGTTTACGCGCCTAAGATGCTAATTTTGTAATAATACAGACAAAACATTTCAGAAACGCCTCTAAATACGATTGAGAAGAACGTCCCTAACTTTGTAATAACAATATCAAACAAAATATTATTTGACGAGAGAGGAAAAAAATAAAATTTGCATTCGCCGGTTGTCTACCATTCTGCTTTGCATTTTTATATACTCGAGGGAGAGAACGTGTTTTGAAAGTTAACAAGATCAAAAATGAAATGACAGCGATTGAGGGGGATATAAATTATCTGCGTGTTATGAGTGGTCTGCGTACTTGTGGGTTGTTTTTTATTACAAACGTGTCGCGCAAAATTCATAAAATATTTTACAACAGCGTACTTAAAAGGGATAAGAATGATTTCTACTGCAGACGTGATTTTTAATTCTAGTTTCATTTTGATTTTATTGTTTACTTTATATACCCTACCCTAACAAACATATCCTTAATGGATTAGTCAGAGGCACACTGATTGTAGCCTTCATGGTGAAAGGAACATTTAGGAGCTCACATTTCGCCGAGGGAATTCGATCCAACGTGTTAAAGGGCGAGCCTACCGCCGTTATCTGGGTTGGTTGGTTTTTATATCGGTGTTTTTCATCACCGGAGATTTAGCCGAAAATTGTACGATGAACACCAACACTCTACTAATCATAATCTCATTAATTTGCTCTGATAAATTTCTGAGCAGGTTTAATTAAGCTCTCACTCGGCTTGCTACCTTCTTCTTTAGCTGAAAATTAGACGTTTATTAGTTTCTTCATTTCACAAAACACTAAACAGCGACCGGACGCTAGTTAAGTCATAAATTTCAGACCACGGTAAAAAAGGCATATTCTATTTAATTAACTATCCAATCCAGCCTACTAAAAGGATCTATTAAAGAGTATATTATGACACTTAATCATACAGTTGGTCACAGTAAACAGATCCTTGCGTTTGAAGTCGCCCTGCAAAGGTCTTGCACCTGTATTGTGCAGGTTAACTTCCGCTATAAAAGCACTTCCTTATGACTTTCATGGATGATGTAGATTTATTTGCTTTATTGCTCTTAATATAAGGTCTTTCTTTATTGAGATTAAAATAATTTCTTAGCTTTGCTTTTGGTAAAAGGATTTAAATGAGCTGATGCTTAATTAGCTTTATTTACAATACTGTGCTTGTACTTAATGGATATAAAATTTATTTTGCATGATTATTACTAACTTTCTGCTTATCTCTCGCTTTCGCATAGTTTCATTAATATTATATTTCATAACTTTTTTATTTTCAATGAAAATTATATTATAATTTTCATTCAAAATAAAATAAAAATGTATGTGATGGTAGTGGTGGACAAAAATGACTGTTGACCTTGGTTTTGTGTGGAAAAAACGATTCGATTGTGTTTTTCAAATGTTGGTAAAATCAGAAATCAGCTGCGTTTAAATCCAAGAGTCACGAGTCTGTCTCAGACTGTTTTCAACTTATAAACTTTAGTTAAACTTATTATAATGTCTTCAGTAAACCACTCCCTTTTCTGTTAATGACTTGTTGTTTATTCTCCACCGTAACTAAAGAAAGTGTGGCTTATTTCAAAAACTGTTACAAACACATAAATAACGTAATATGATTTCTAATTCAGCGTTTCCGCTTAGAGTGCATTATAAACGGACTGTTAATGTAGTTCTATTAATTATACCTTCCTGTGAGGACATTTGTGGAGTGGTCGAAGTGGGGGGAGGGGGAGGTCCTGAAATAGACCGCGTCTGTTTACGATACCGGGTATGCTCAGGCGCATTCCTTCTCTGCATCGTCGTAATGCAAAACATGATTTATTTAAGGTGAAATCTTTTCATTGACTCCTTTGGTAGGATAAACAAGTGGTACTCACTTTCGTTTATCCATATTTTCTAAACTACATATGGCCATAAAAATTTCAGTCTGCTGAAAGAAATTCCTTATGTATTATGGTCAAGAGGACGAAAATAACAGTAATTGTATTCCATTACCATGGTAATGTCCTACGCTTTGCGATCAAGTCTTCGCTACCATTGAAAGGTTCACTAGCCAAATATATATGTTTTAGTTTCGGAAAGTACTTGCATGAGGAAATTAGACGGGGTGAATTCAGGGTAATTAGGTATTCACAAGTAACTTGCTAGAGCTGGTTTTAAAATACAAAGTTATTTAAGATGAAACAAATCATATGTCTTAACGATGCATGATGTTGACGTTCAAAATTACAGCAAGTAAGCGCTTACAAAATAAAATTGTCGTTTTTCAAAGAAGTTCTTGACCTAAAAATCATCGTTTTAGACGAACAATATAAGGGGTTATGCAGTGTTGTAAGCCATTGTGACACAAACAAAGTGAGGAAGTGGCGACGGCGACATGCACCATCAGGTTGCGTCAGTCTTCGCCGGAGGAGGTACTGCATTTCGGCTGATTGTTCAATTCTTCGATCCGGGTGGTTAATTACAAACTTTAATTCCATGATTGCTCGTTTATCCGTGAAATGAGAACATATTGTAGACGGCGAGGTATAACTTAAATAAATGTAAGCAAGAATAACTAGGTACAGTCAGCCAAAAAAGTGGTCTACCACTTTTGACAAAGGTTTTCTGCGAGATGTAATGATCGCTAAGGTTGACTTTTCGCACAATTATGTTATGACGTTTTGTCTGTTATCTGAGATGCCTGACATTTGACGTCATTGGGTGACTTAGTTCAACCTTAATAGATGCGATTATCTATTTTGCTCAACTAAAACCATGTCGATCTTTTTGAAGATAAACATATTACTACTGAAAAAGAAAGTCTCACTGACAATTCTACTGTCAAGTATTTCCGTCACTGAAATTTAATATCAATCTGTTACAATATATGATACAGTCCTACCAACTTATCTGTGAAATGGCGAAAATTGGAACTACGACCGCCATGTTGAAATGTCATTCGATTGTCCGTGTCAACAATTTTTGAGTACTATGGTTGTTTTATTGTGATATTTCGGAATTTATGAAGTTGAATATGCCGAAAGCCATTAAAAGTGATGCTCAAAACATTATTCTCAAGGTTGAAACCATTTTTAAAGAAGAAGCTCGGGCGAGATCTCCGATTATTCCATTTACCAAAATATACAAACGAATTTCGGATGCAAGAGGTTAGTGTTGTCAGCTTTATTTTTATAAATACCTTTAAACTTAACCAAATATTTAAGTCCACGGAATATTTGTATATATCCTTACTGTAGGTTAACGTAACGGTAACGCACATCTAAAAGGTCACCTGTTAAATGGTTGAGCCAACTAACCTGCCGGTTTTTAAATTTCGATGAAAAATAAAATCCTATGTTTCAGGTGTGAGTCAAGAACTCATTTCAAAAATAGATAAAGAAGGGCTTGCAGCAGAAGACACTGTTACTAAAATTCGGACACAAGGCAAGGATAGAAAACGCAAAAGTGGAATCATACACGTTGATGATTTTGGCATGGGAGTTATACGGAGGAGAGTACATGAATTTGATTCTGCCAAAAACGAGGTGCCTACTGTTAAAAACCTTCTAGAGGTCTTAAAGACAGAAATAAATTACACAGGACAGCGATGATCATGTCGGTAGTGCAGGTTCATCTTAAGATCATAATGACTGTAAATGTGGTTTTTAATAAATAATTGTAAAGCAAATTGTTCTTTTTATTACATCCATTAGGTACTTACCACTGCGAATTATTATTAGTATATCGTTGTTAGGGGTAAGGTACGGTCTTAACTAAATGCTGCAAATAGTACCTGGTACCTGATGCAGGGAGGGTATGAGTGAATCACATTGAATGAAAGTTCTAAGTGTGAAACATTTAGTATGATTGTTAAGTTTTCCAGATTCTAGTTTATCTCTCTAGTAACTGTTTTAGATATCAAACCTTAATATCTGCAGGATTTCCATTTCACTGGATCACTTTCTAAATAAAGCCATTTAATAATCCTGAAGGACAACTGTTTAGCGTACCTACTTAACTACAAATTAATATATACATTTTATTTTTAATTTATAAATAATTACAATCCTTAATTTTATTATTTTTATTTAATACTTATTTCATATGAAAAATTACCTACTTGTAAAACTCACTAAATTTTAGGCACCTTATATTAATTAGCAACACTGAATCGACAGTGTCGTCCTCTTTCAGTTCACAGATAAGTTGGTAGGTCTGTAATTCAAATTTGACACTTAGTATGACGTTAGATCATAAATGACAAAGGCAGCAATAGTGGCAATAGTCACTGACACAAACTTATTGCCAGGGAAAATTGACCTTGTTGTTTCAAGACGTTCAAACGAATCTCAACCGTAGGGTGGTAGACCACATTTCTGGCTGACTGTACGTACTAAAATTAAGTACCAGTTCAAAGTATCAGAAAACTTTTGTTGCTTGGTAACCAAGAGCAACGGGTAACGTACATTTCGCGCACAATATACTCATCATGAGTAACATAGCAATTGGTCCTTCACCAATCCCAACCTGTCAAAGTATATACGACCTCATCTTCTGTAAAGTGGGGAAATACTCTGGGCATCGATGACCGATGGGTAACACCCATCGGTCATCGATCGAGTGTAGAATGGTTAAGTTGAAGTAGGGCAGAAACTATCGATTGCCCACCAGATTTTTTTTCGATTTTCGAGTGAACTACGAGTAAACCAGCATAAGAACATTTACGTGAGCTGGTTAGTTTTTGAACAAGTATGCTACTAATTGCTTTTTACTGATGACAGACTCTATGTATAATTAATAATCCTTCATTTCTAGCGGTATCTAGAAAGGCTGCAAACGTATACTTACGAATTCGTTTTAGAAAGTTCGACAATTTAAAAAAAACTTGATCTTAAGCACATTTTATTTTGATAATTTTTAACAGAAGGTACGAATGCCTTGCCTACCTACTTTACTTGCTTTTTCTTGAACAAAGCCCTACAAGAAAGAAGACCGTATTTAATATAGCTTAAGATTAAAGTTTATCTTAAGCTATATTAAATACGGTCTTCTTTCTTGTAGGGCTTTGCTCAATGTAAAACGTGCAAGACATAGTCGCATTCATATTCACTTATACACTTGGGTAACGGTTGGTATCCTAAATTTGTAAGAGAAGGGATCCCATGGGCATATGTCTAGAGACATTATCATATTATTTAGACAGATGGGACCCATGGAGAGGGTTACCTTAAATTAAACAAGGGAAGGAAAGTTATTATAACACATCCTTACGGAAACCGGAGGGCCATTAAACTTTCACGTGATATTTACGTTGATAAAACATTATTTAAGCCTTGATAGTATGTTCGTTTTACAAAGAAAAACATTATACGTTGTTATTGTATCACTACAGTTGGATAATTATTGTATAATTATACTGTATTTACTAATTAAATGTTGTTCATGGTTGTCACTTAATGGTGGGTGGCTTATTAAATAGTGTCACTAGTTTTATCATATTATTATGCATTTCCATAATCCTTTTATTATATTTTACTACTGCGCAAAAACAAAAATACAATAGAAGAAAGACGCAATGTGAGAATGCACAGAAGTATCATGAAGCGATTGGAACACAATAATAATATGACACTCAATCCGCACAGTTTCGTAGTTGGTTCACATAGTTTTGTAACGAAACTTGCATAGATCGTATATTATCTGTCAACACTAAATTATGTAACGAAAAAGTACAGGATGCGCCAGATTACTCAACCTTTTCTTAAACAAACCATATTTTGTCTATCAGTCACATAAACCGTAGTCAAAGCCGTAACTCGGCGGTAATCAATACGATTGTTAGTTAATTGCTATTGATTTACAAAGTACAGACATTCGTTACGGTCCAAGATGACATTTAGCCATTCTCACAGCTCAAAGGCGGCGAGAGGCCGGCGGCTGCGACCCTTCGCTGCATTCACTTCTTTAAAGTGCAGTCCAGATGGGAAAGGTTATCCTTGAGAGCGCGATAAAATTGAAAGGGAAACTCACAATGGAAAGCAGTCACGACCTAGGTTTCCCAATCAGGAATTCCTTTAAGTTTAAGTTTTGAAGTTAGAAATACCCTGGCTTGCACGATGTTGAGTGAGTTGTGGTCGGACAACACGATTTATGTATCTTTGTTTGTTGATTTTAGCAATAATAAGAAACTATTCTTAACAATATCAACTATGAATCATATCGTAGTAAAAATTCAGATTTTTGCTTAATTTTTGTAGCAGCTTAAGTAGGTAATACGAATTAAATAATAAAAATCCATGTGTTTTTCCAACAACTACCAAACCTTGGCTTATATTATTTGTCGATAAAAAGCTTTGGCTAATGTCATTTTCTAAATCAGCATTTAAAAGTAGTCAGCAGACTCCACTTTAGCGAATTATGCCTCGGATTATGCTGTCGCTGACCTTTGAGCTTCCTGCGATGGCCTGCCCACGTGGCTCTGTTTTGTAATACAATATTGTAAAAGGAGCTAGAGGTTATACGGTTTTGAACGCGCCATCGGACAATAAAGTCTTACAGGGCGTTTTATAATATCCCAAGTTACTAAAAAAATAAAACATCTTTACAACTTACCATCAGGTTTTGAAACAACACTGCGTTGTAACTTAACGAATAAAAATCAATAAAAAATAAACATATCTACAAACGTTTTTCCTATGTGTGGATCAAACCCACGACCTATAAGGCAGACTTACCACGAACCGAGCCAAGGAGCCTGTTAATGACTCAAGTTAATTATTATAGGCCAAAAAACATAGTGCTACTTGTATCACCTGTATGCACCAATCAAAGCGCACGAATACCTATTGCATTGAAAAATATGGTTGTTACTTATCGATAAAATAATATGGATAAGTAACCCCCCTTTAAATTGGACGAGGCGTGGCTTGTGCAATAGCAGCTGACCCCAAAGATGCACCGATAGCTCAGTTTGCTGTTGCAAATGTCATGAACGCTATGACCTAAGTGCCCAGCAGTGCAAAGCTTACTGTACCACGAGCATATCACTTACCGTATTCTATAATAACTATGAGTTTGAATCGCATGTAAAGAATTGGTTTTTCTTAGCTTGGTAGTCAGTGGATGTGGGTTAGTGCGAACAATAAGCTGCAGGCGTGGCATACAGAAGCTCATCATAATATTAAAGTAACTATATTAATTATCAGATACAACAACAACTCCAAGAACTTATTCCAAGAACTGCAAGAGTAAAGTATTTAAGAGAATTGTACGGTATGTGGAAATATAAGACTTGGAGAGGTAAGGAGAAACGGATTCCGCTATCCGTAATTGAACAGCCCGTTTGAATGCAAATGTCTCCAGTTCTCCCCCATGCCGAAAACTTTGTAAGCAGTATTGTGTTGCTGCTAGTAAGGAAGGTGCTAGAGCTCAAACGCGTAACGATGGGGGGCGAATGGGAAAGAATTCCAAAGAAGAACTTGGCATAGGGCTGAAATTCAAGAAGATTTAGAAGAGCGGTCTTTTTACATAGGGGACCGGGTATGCCCAATGAACCTTTTTTGCATATAAAAGGTGCATATGGTGAATTTCATTTCAAAATTTCAATTCTTTGCCGTCTTCAATAGGTACGCCACTGACAAATCACACCGGGGAGTTATTCAGCCTTTGGTAAATCGCTCGTACATCTTTTTTGTAAGCCTGTGCAACTGTGCATGTACTGAACTGTATGTTGCCATTACTAAATTATGTTCTACCCTCTTTTCTATCACAAGAATAACGTAAGATACATAATTTGCAGTTATTATGTTTTAATGGACAGGAAAAATTACGCGCATACCATCCTACATATTTGTAATGCAACAAAAATAATAACCAGGCAGTAACTTGTAATTAAATTATTCCATTTGTAACTTACTGAGTATTTGGCGAATGTGTACATGGTCTGCGTGAAGTGTTTGCATTCCGGTGCGCTGGGGCGTATCCAGGTGTCATCATCTACGCTCTATCGCAATGTTGTTCACTAGGACGACTGTCTGGCTATAATAACGAATGACGGTTGCCACAGATCATAATTTTCAATTTTAGCAACAACATAGTCTAGCGTATAGCACGTGCGTACCCACGCTGAACTACTACGGCTATACTTATATCCCAAAAGGGGAAGTCAGATGCATACTGATTGTTGCCGTGATGAAGAATGGAACATCCAGCTTATTTTAACCCGACGTAATAAACCTTATGCGGTTTGCTTGTGCCCTTATCGCTGTTTTCCTTCGCCGAAGGTGGCAATGAGAGTAGGAGCAATTGTAAAGGCGACTTTGTCTGCTTTGACTTCACATCCTTTAATGGTTGCAGTCCTAAAAATTACTTAGGTATCCCATTAAAGAAACCCCTGTGCCAAATGTTAAGTTTCTGGGTACAGTAGTTTCGGCTGTGCGTTGATAAATAAGGTTGAGGTTCTAGGGTTGGTTCTGAATTTTTAGTTCTTATAAGTTAGACCACTCTGGATGTTCCAAACAAAGGGTTTTGATGCTGACTGTATCATGATTGATCATGCTCCTTTCAACAGTTTGGCCACTATTATCCACTATACCATTCCGCAGTAGCGCCATTGTCACGGATGAGTTGAATAATTATTACCAACGCCGGCGTAATTGGCATGTAGAATATGTAGATATACACTTACAGCTCTCACCCACTTATGACGCCGTTTACTTCATTCATGTGTAAGCCGAGCGTCCACTTACCATTGCCATGCAATCACGATACTGGGTTATCTGTTGGAAACCGATACCATGGTTGAACCAGATACTTGTTCATCGTGCAATGACTGCATGTAAATGGGCGTGTAGGGTAGATGGCCTTCAACAACGATGTCGAAAGCGAATTGTAATTTTTTTAATTGTGAGGAATGAAACAAAGCAAAGAAGAAAGAAAATACATTTTTAACCGTATGTAAGAGACACGGCTTCTTGTAGGTTGGGTTTAGTTACATGCGCTCCAAAAACAAAATAGGTAGTACAAGATACGACAAGTAACAAAATTGAGGATATTTGATTGGTTATCTAAACATACCTTTAATAGGAAGCTAGCTGTACTCGATAAAAAATAACATACCAAGGATCTCGTGTCCTACATTTCAAATTGGTTGACCGTTCGTAAATAGGATCAAAATATCTCATCGTATCCTAACTACTTATCCCAACTCTGCTCGATATCTCGACGTCATATAATGTTTTCCTCGATCGGTGTTCCGGGTTCTATTTAGGGATCGCTGTAACGGGACAAAATACGGAGGAAGCGTATTTACTCAGTGGATATCCGTTGACATTTCGGAATATATTGGCGGATAAATCAAATACGGCACTATTGAATAAGATGATCAGTTTGCTGAGTTGTTACTCACTAGAGAAATGGTCGGGGATATGAAAGATGTAAATAAATGTCATGTCTTTATTGATATTATTTACCTTTTTACGGTTTTATTCGACGTTATGTTATTTTAGTTGAGCTAGTCTCGTCTATTACCATGTCGTTAACAAATATCAGTCATCGAAGTGTGGGCTTCTGAATGGCATGTGACATATGATGTGGCATTCTGTTTTCAAGATGGCATATGGAACCTTTCAGGTCCTTCAAATATAATAAATTAAAGAGCTGTTAAATAGGACTTAAAGATACTTCAAACACTGTTAAATATTGACTATTGTCTTGTTGTTGTTGAACAAACTTGTTTCAGTAATAAACAGTGATTTACATTTTGTTGTTACTACAACAATCTATTTGACGAAAACCAAAACCCTCCCTTATAGCAAATAGAGCAAGTTACAATATCCAATAACAATAAATTGGAATGTTTATTTTTCAACAAATGTATGTTTTTTCCGTAATACCATTACTTTCCCTAACAGGTCAATTCGATGCCAAAATGGTTATGGGTGCACGCTAATGAAGTGAATGCCAATGTGGCCATATCTACACATGAGCTCGCGAAATGGGCTTCTGTATCCAATCCACTTTAGGTGATAAAGATACGGCGACCCACATTCGGGATTGAGAACAGTTTCGTCTTCCTGTGCCACTTGTGACTTAGGCTAGGTTTATACTATAAAATTCCCTTTGTTTATTTCAATTTTTTTTTAAGCAGAGTTGATTTGTCTCCATATCATCTGTCATTATATTCCATCATCAACATTAGGAATAACCATATTTGATATAGATCTATCTGATACAACTACAAAAAGGAAGTTAGAATACTCCTTAAATTTTTAATAGAAACTCAAAAAATATTATGGTGCCCGAATAACACCATTAAAACCCGAATGCTTGAAAGCAATCACATTATATTCTAATTTTAACGTTCAACATCGAACTAACGTAGAAAAACGCCGATTTGCTGATCTAATTCAGATTACTAGAATCTACCAGATGGTTATCATGGTGAGTTCATAATTATAATACGTAGGGCTTTTCACGTCTCACGAGTTTTATAAGATCTTTTATAAACCAAAACATTGCGTTAAGTATGCCTTTGCCAACGTAAACGCCCCTCTATAGCTTTGCTTAGAAAAGTGAGCTTACTTCGGAGTCTATTTTCGGCGGCAGGTAATCAGACAGATGGATGTAGACATGTCATGTACTCTTTTCTTCAAATTTTGTGATCAAACAATATTGAAAAGGGTAACTATCGAGTGTCCTTTCGATAGAATCAACGTCCCAACCCCAAACCAGTGCTGGAGGTACTTTATGTGTATTTACTTTTTTCGTAACGTGACATGAATGCTAGTAATAACCGTATATTATGAAAAAAACATTTTAATTTACTTTACTTCATTTTTATTAAAAACTTCACCACCTTATGCTACGAAAGTTGTTTGTGCTATATTAGCGGCTCTAATTCTTCAGACCTTGCATGAAAGAATAACCATAATAAACTGTCAATTTTAAATGTATGCAATATTGCGTTGCATATCTTTAGTTTATTACTTTAATTGACGTATACTTCAATTACTCGAACTATAAACTATGCAATGTATAATTAGAATATACATAAACCAGTTCCAAATCAAGTGACTGTGTCAATTAAAATAGATATTTAGATAGAAATTATGAGCATTAAGTTATTAAATGCAATTTTATTGAAACGTTAAAATAATTAAAAAGAATACTTGCATACTTGAGCGTTTAAGTCTTGGAAGAATTGCCCACTGAAGGCAGAGCGGCAAGCACGACAGCTGAATCAAATATGCTTCCATGGTATGGGTATGAGACAATTAGACTTTTATATCTTCTAATTTAAGCCTTATACCATTTTGTACTAAAAATACAATACAATAGCAATACTTTGCTTATGTAATATAAAGCGTTCATCTTCGAAAATTGAATATCAGCGACTCTCAAGACGAACATTATGGTGAGCATGGCCTTGAGAATTACCATATATTGTGCAACGGGACGGAGAACATTTTACTTTACATGAAATTTGATAGTTTGTGTAGGAAGGGAGACCACTTTTGTCCTGTAATACATGAATAAAACTATATAAACACTAAAAAACCAGGGTTTTCTGCAACATTTAAACTACGGTAAAAATTACTATTTTACCTGTATTTATCCGACGTTTCGGCGACAATTGCATGTGCCGTGGTCACGAGCGTTGGCTACTAACTGATACGTCAACTACGAACCAAACCCGCCACACAAGTCATCTTGTTTTTAAAAATTCATGTTTAATTTCCATGTGGTTGGAGGGTGCCAAGGTCAGTGGGGTTGCGATGTACCATGACTTTGCTTAACGGGTAGCTGTCCGGCAGTGTGACTAGCTAAGTTGTTGGTATAGCCTAGTTCTAGATCAAAAATATTTTAAATCAAAAACAGTCAAGAAAGAGAAGACAAGGAAGAAAGCAAGTAAGTAGTTCTCATTTTTGTGACAAACTTCTTACACAAATACAAACAAAGTGTACAAGCTTGAGTATAATATTGTTATCATAGTATTCATATCCATTCGTCTCAAAATTTGTTGAATTGCTCCAAAAAAACATACTCTTTGATATTAGGAAAATTAGAGCTAACTTTTCATAAAATGCTCATTGACATTTTTTCACGGCAGACCGTAAAAATGCACTTTTCATTACTCATACTCTGAAAGTAGGTCATTACTGACCTGAGAAGCGGGCTGAAAGTAATACTTTTCATCCCTAGGGAGAATCACTTTCAACTGACAGCTGTCAAATTATTAAGAAAAAAACTAGTTCTTTTTCACATATCTATTGAACCATGTTCCAACTTTCTATACAGCCAGGATGTTAAATTGAAATAACTTAAAGTTAAGTATTGATTAGAGAATATATATTTTTTAAATAACTTCATTATAATTTAGTTTTCGTTACAATTTCTTAAAATAATTTAGCTTTGAACAAAATATTTACCATTTATGCAATGATGAAAATAAAAAATAGTGGCTGAATAGCGGGCTGGCCACAGAAAAAAAACAAACAAAATAGGTGGGAAAGCGGCAATTCGATCTTCATTTTTTTTCTCATTTGTTCTTTAGCTAATTCATGTTTTTATTTTTACTTTCCTCGTGAAAAGCGCACAGTGTTTACCTCGGGTGAAAGACTTATTTAGTCCCTCGAACTATTGGCGCCCTCACTTCGTTCCGGGCGCCAAACCCCGTCTCGGGACTAAATAAGTTACTTTCACCCCTAAGGTTACAATGTACTATTAAATAATATGACCATACAAGGTTTGACGATTACATTTTTAAAAGACAAAATTTCAATCGTTCCATTTTGAACGATTGTCGTCAATTTATCTCATACCTACCATTTTAGTACTTCAGTTCTTTTCCAAAAATAATATCAAAATGCTATTTGATTGCCCTAATTACAGCTGCAATGACAAAACACGAAACTTTTTCTCTGCTTAACTTTGTTAACTGTAATACGTACTTTTGTTACTGTGTTTTACGTGCTGACTGTTTTGCACTCGGTAAACTTTCAACGAAACTACAAGCAAACAACTGCGGCACTTTGCCAGAAGCGTATCCTACTACCATTGTCTTTAATAAATCTGCCCAAACTTCATCCCACTTGGCAGCACTGTCATAACTTCGTGCGAAGAAAATGCCCTTTATCATAACAGCTAACGTTCCCGGACGACACAATTTCCGCGGCGGCCATCCCTCCACTGATACCACATTATCTGATGCATTAGCGAAAATATTACCGCATCGTTTATTTTGCACTGTTATTAATATTACTTAGACTCAACCACAAAAATGACTTTCATATACTTAGTAGGATGTTTTTGCTTAAGTTGGATCATCAAAATCAAGTTAAATTTTGTGAAACGTGTGTGTTCTCAACGTTTTTTCAACATGTTTCATCATTTATCGTAAATCCCTTTAGAAATAAAAGGTTCTAGTCATTTTCAGTGAAACCAAATCTAACCCTTAAGCGAGACAAGTGTTTCTTTATGTAAAAAAGGGGTTCAAATGGGGGCATGAATATTAAAAATATTGCCTGTGTTATTGCGTGGCAGCAGTTTTATGTAGCTACTTTTACCACAGAT
This sequence comes from Udea ferrugalis, assembly GCA_950022985.1. NCBI lineage: Eukaryota > Metazoa > Arthropoda > Insecta > Lepidoptera > Crambidae > Udea > Udea ferrugalis. The sequence goes on from OX465516.1 coordinate 8,294,473, forward strand.
TAAAGAATAGGTTTGTGATATTGGTTTATTAATTTGCGAAAATATATTTTCAAAAAAGTGCTAGAAAACATGATTCACCGTCTTACTCGGTGTTACAGAACGGCGGCTTTACACATTTTATTTTATTACTGCTTTAATGTAGTTATTAAAAATAGTACATCAGACGTAAAGCAATGTGGTTACATAGATCTCCGGACGGATAGATGTGTTCATGTGGTCTGGCGGAACCACTGCAATGCGGATACTGCGTCTCTGCATTTAAATAATTACGCAACACGACTTTATCAATTTTGCTATTGACATTAGCACTATTGAATTGCCACGTGGAAACGTGGTAAACGTTTACCGTTTAAAGTAAACCATGAGTAATTGATGCGAATGAAAAGTGTTATTTAGCAATTTAATTAGGTATTCAATTAGGTCGTTCCTATAACCTAAAGATCTTTGTTATTATTATTTTTAGCATTTTCCATGCAGTATCTTCACTTAAGATCAGAGAACCAGAAAAATACATTCGGTCTCCTTGGCATCAGGTGGTAATCGAATACGCGTCTTTCGGAAACCAGGCGACTGCACTAACTACTGTGCTACCGAGACCATTAACAGACCGGCCGAATCTTTCTGGTATATTTACCCTATGAGCTAGGGTGATTCCACCAGGCATCTGAAGGCAGATACACCTTCGAAGATCTTTGATCAGCAGTGGACGTCATGTGGCTGTGGAGGATGATGATTCCTAGTAATGATTTTATTACTGTAGAGAGATAGAGTTTGGGATCACTTTGGGATAGTTATGAAAATGATGACTAATGAAAATGATGACTATCCTATAGTCATCATTATCAGCTTCGTTATCCGCAGCCGGAGGACTGCGTCTCTCGCGTTATATTTCTATAGTAGAAGTTAACTGGAAGACTGGTAACGATTGACGCTAGAGTTGCACAGAAGGTCAATGTCAAATCTAACTATGTGAAAAATAGTTTGTATTACTTTATGCAAATGAGCAGTGCATATCTGTGTTACGCTTGACGTGCCGTGTAGATAAACAAAGATTTCTGCTTGAATACTGCCGTTATTGTTGTTTAGTACAATAAGTTATTTTTTCTAATCTTAATATACTGTTGTTATTTTACAGGTGGCACTAGCGGTCATGTCGCAGCCACTACACTGGCTCCGCAGTCACCACTTGACCCGGCCTATTGTGCTCACAGCCAAGACAAATCGGCTCTTTGTTGTCACTTACCCTGTAGGATACTATCTCCGAAGATCTAAGTAGATAGTATAAGTTGCTCCTCCCGCAGTCGCTGGCGTAAATTGTTTGCATGATATATTTATATAGTGTTTTTTGTGTTGTAGCTGTGTGTATTGAATCCATATAAGTATCTGTTTCTGTAGGTACCATTCAATAAAAAAAAGTTAGATTTAATGCGCTGCAATTATACAGTGTAACACTTCAGGTGACTTCAGGTGAATGAAATAGGTCTAATAGACTAGTAGGTACTTTTGTTACAGATTCAAGCTCTAAGCCCTGAGTAGGTACTATAGTGCTCACCATACACCAAAACAGACAGATTTCAAAGCAGTGACCAATATTTTCCGCCACTTTTAAATTAAATTCGTAATAATATTTTATGTTCGCTATCAAACCTTACCCTCTGTTATAAAATCACCCAAATAATTCCTTAACTGGGTTACAAAGCCCAAGCTAGTCGGCCAAGAAGTTTGAAAGTAAGTCTTATCTTGAGTAATATTTCATGCGCAGTCAGCAAAAGTGTGATGAAAATTCTTTACGAGGAAGTAACATAAATCAAGTCGGAGAAGCGTCACGAGTGGAGGCGCCACAAATTGGGTCGTTTTGTACGAAACTTGGCTACGTGGCGTAAAAAAAAGGTTGTATCTTTTTTAAACACAGGTAACTTTAGGTATTCTCTTTTTAAGTTCGCTCCTAGTGAAATAAATGGCGCGATGTTGTCTTACGCAGAGGTTTTTGTTACTTCTGGACCAGTTTTATATGTATTTTAATAAAAATAATCTTTTTTTTGTAAATTATAGCACATGTTAATTGTTTTCAAAAAGCTTTGTGCGAATAATAAATAATAATAATAATAATAAATAAACTTTGTCTCACGGAAGAACATGCCTGAGGTACGTATAAAGCCTTGTAGATTTACTTCAAGTATCAGGATCCTAATGGAATGGATGGAAAATAATGTGGCAACCATTTGTATTTGTACTGGGTCCGGGTGTATATTGATGTGTATTCACGTCAAGAGAGGGTGAAAGCGCTTGAAGATTTCATTGAAATTCAGGCTTCAGGTTTCAGGCTGGAAACACAATTCGCCTATTGATTAAAAAGTAATTGAGTTTGTTTATCCGTTGTCTAGTATCCCATATCACAAGCGTTTAGTTGCTTAGTTTGGCGCTAGAAGGCTCTGTGTGGAATAATGTCAAGTGTCCAGTGATCCGTCAATTTGTTAAATAGGTTCGGTCAGCGTCATGTTAATTTCAAATGTATTTGTTGAAAACTAACCTCCGGATCACCAAAGTCATGCCGTCACTTTCAGTTCTATAGACACTTTACAGGATGGCGTGCTCAACGTTGATTGACGTCTCGGGATTCGTGGGCTTCCCCCGAATTGTGACTGCAAGTGACAGCTACCCAATTTACTTGTTAAACCTGCTCAACTTTGATTTGCGTATGTGGATTCGGCGGTGAGTGGTGCAGAACTCTGGAAGTATAGATTTCCTCTTTCACGAAGAATCGTAAAATAACAAAACATATTAAAAAACCGAAACGAACGAAATACAGAGAGCCTGCAAACATCACTGTTGTTTTAGTTAGATTTTCCGTCTTTCAATGTTTAAAAACTGTGAATATCGCAGCAGAGTAGAGCCCTGCACATAGGCTCATCATTATCTAATGTACAAGAACATCGTAAACAGATAATAATGAATAGTGCTAACAGGGACACTCACGTTTCCGACATGGACAAAAAGTTAGTTAAGTTTGTAATACGGAGGAGTGCGTGCTTTTTCTGCGCGCGTCGGTGCGTGATTGATATCCTGCAGGGCATCAGTGGTTGGTTACGGGTCATTAGCTCGCTCCGACCAGCTAGATGCGTGTGCGCAGGTACACTCGTAAACGCATTCTTTGGCATTTGTTTTGTACAAAGCTTGCTATCCGTTGATTTTGATATAGAAATATCCGAAAGTGATCGAGGCACTTTCAAATAAGACTATTTATCCCAGGATGTTACTGTAAGGCCTGACTGTGTACAGGCGGCTGGTTTTTGTCATATTTGGTATTGCCTGTCTGCGTCCACTGTTTTTTTAAAAGCATATGACATCATAATAATTTAGTAAATGTTTAGAACCAATTGCTTAATTAAAAGAGGGATCTAAGTGTGTACAAATACGTAGGTTATGGTATATCAGTGTGTTTTTTGCCGAAATATATTTTTTGCAAAGTAAAGTAAGACATGTATTTATGGAAGCAACAGCGAAGCAAAAATACTATGTGCACTTACTTCTGTATTGTGTGTGTATTCTTAGATACACTGATGTCTGTTAAATTCAGTATCTGGAATGAGGAAAACTAAGTTGTCACGTCCAGGATCAGGCTTACAGCGGAGGAATAAGTTGAAAAATTATAAAAAATCTAGAGCCGAAATCTTAATTTGAGGTCGGTGGCATGACCTAGTTTCAAGAGGCTGTGGAAATTCTTGGGACGGGCTCACCTGAAATATATTTTTTCTGGGGCAGATAACGCTACCTACCTACCAAATGGTGTCAAACTAAGATAAAGCCTGAAAAGTCTTGTTTCTAAAAGTAACTTGCAAAGATTGACAAAAATAGACTATGTTCAAAATAATCTTTCGTTAAAACAACACGCGGCAGACTGTACAAACTGGCATTTAAGTTGAAGACGCTTCCCTAGAAATAGTAGTCACTTGTAATTGCTATAATTTTATGTAATAAGGGATAAATTAGAACTATTAGGTTCTTGGATTTGATCTGTAGATAGGTATGAGATAAAAAGAGGATTTCTGTGTTTTTCTTAATAAACTTAATAACTTCATTTCATCAGTTAAAGCTTTAGGTAAGTGAGTTAATATTAACGAAACAATATGGTTTCCTCCTGAACAGATTTAGGTCGGCCTTATAGACGATAACGAAACAAACATTGTAACTCAATTTCGAACTTTCGCAAGTGTGCCATTTACTAACATCTTCAAACTTTATCTTTGGGCCCGTCCATGTACTTAGATAAATATAGGACCTTATGATATTATGGGAACTTTCTTTGTGTAGTTAGTTACAAGTTTAAATACCTTTTCAGTACATGCATGCATATGAATGCCTTCACCATTTGTTGTTAAGTTATGAACATGACCATGTTTTTTCAAAAATTCTTAAGAAATTAAAATAATATGACGTTAATAGTAGGTCAAATGCCAGTGAAGTGCGTGTAATTAGCGACAGGGATAAGAAAACCAAAAGCGTGTACCTATTGAATGTCGCTACGAGTTTCAGGTTTCATGGTTTTTGCGGCGACAGGGTAGTGTTACCTTGGAACTACCCATAAACAGGTAAAGCTAACATATGAAATTATTTACTTTACCTAGCTTAAATAATATCTGAAGATATATCAGTGTGGTTTGTATCCAAAGCTTTAACGTTGATAGCCCAGATTCGTATGACCCACTAGAAAATGTATTCAGTAAATTATTTTAAGTTCAATTCGTACTCTTCAAAATCTTATTGTTTTTGTTTTAATCAAAGAGTTACATAAAAATTTTGAATCATTTACTCCTGCACCTGCTTGGATATAAACAAATGACGTCGCGGGCAAGAAGAGCATTATCACCATCACCATAAGCTCATAAACCCTCTTTATTTCCTAATCTCTTTTTCAACATGGAAGAAAATCAAATAGTACCTTGGTTGGTCTTGCAAAGTTCCTCGACCCCTAACGCTCAACGTGTAACGGTGTTGTTCTCCATCGATGAAGCTCCTGGCTGTAATGAGATGGGCCTTCTCGGAAGTGAGGACACGTGAGTCTTCGTAAATAGGCTGGCAAGTACTTCGTTAGCGTACCTCATCATAATATAAGTTTTCCTGGAGGAAACCATTAGAGAGCAGGGCTGTGCAGAGCAGGGTAATCATTGGTTATCTAGGAGTTAAGCTTGGATCTAACTTTTCCAACTAAATTGTGTGTTACTCAGACTGTTGGTACAGGCATTACAATTCATGTTTATGGGCTTTTGAAGATGAGTGTGCTATGTATGTGAATAAAAAAAGTTGGAATAAATAGTACAACTTCATGTTAAACTGTGCTTTCTGTATCTAACTAAGGCCTAGATGCTTATTCTCGATCATCGTTAAGCACTAACGTGAATAGTTAGACTTTACGACTTTATTTTTGAGTATTCACAATTTATTCCACAAAATATCTACCTTTAAAAAGTCACTCATTCAACTCATTTTTAAGCTTTTCAGCATTGTAAGATTTGTGAAACTTCCTAATTACATCACCGTAGTACTTAGAAGACGTTCTGATGATTGAGAAGCTATTATCATAGGTAGTCGTAGTGTTAAAAACCGACTTAGTCAGTCTCTCCTAAAAGAAGGTTTAAGCTTTGACGGTATCTAAGACTAAGGGCTGAAATTGAGCCGAGTTCAGTAAGACCGAAATGTGCAGACCGAGCTAACATTTCATTAAGTTAGAGTTGCCGGATTGAACTCATATTTACAGAAACATTATAATTATAGATAGGTATAAAATAAAATAAACTTAGTTTTTTGTTCCAAATAATCATTCGGGTTTACGAAGCTAGGAAAATTACTAAGCCAACCAAAGAAAATTACCATTTTTTATTATTGTTGTCGTGTCGAAAGCATTGAGAACGATAAATCTTAACTGACTTTTCATTTATGACCCATCATTCTTTGTTTGTTTTTGTTTGTGTTGATATAAATATAAATGGCAGTTGTCAAAGTCACGCTACGCTTCCATTACTTCCGCGTCTTTGAAACGAGCTAAATAATCTATGAGGTATACCTACACACCATTTCTATTGTTTAGTTATAGGTGTCGAAAGCGAAAGTTTCACACCATATCGTGAGATCAAATTGATGGTTTTCGAGGAAAGGAGTGAGGAAATATAAACGGTGTCTTAGTGTTTTTATTACGTAAATGGGATTATTTATACATTAACGAGGTGTTAGTGTCATTATAGAAATAAATAAAATCATTAATCACCATCACACTTTTTTTCATGTTTAGGTTTATAAATTTTGACATACATTTCTTCTTTTTTCTTCAGTTAAACACTTTCATTATTTCAGAGAATAAATTGTAATAGTATCTAAGGAAGATGACCACCACGACAGTCAGTTTGAGGTAAATGTCAAGCTTTAATCAAATCAACCCCGAAAATTTTGTTTTAGTATTAAATACCTACCTGTATTCGAAGTCAAATAATCAAATTTATGAACAGAAACTTCTGAATGGAACACCTATCTATCGGTCAGGTATAGGTGCATTTTCAAATTAACTAGTTTGTGGCAAAAACGCATTATGTCATTGTCTAGTAGGTAGGTAGGTAGGTACCTAGGCGAAGGATACTTTCTTGGGACAATTTGGAAAGCAGGTAGGTAGGTCCTACATTTCCCAAGGTACGTTAACGAGGAACGTTGAAATTCAACTTTCAATCGAATTGAACATAAGGTCCTGCTGGGTATTCAAACATTATTGTTGGGTATGGAGACCGAGCGGACTCGTCATTCTGCTATGACAACAGTTCACTCTTAAAATCGTCAAGTAGCGACATCTAATAGAAGCTGTGTTAGACACAGAAGAGGACTTCGTCCACACAACGACGAGAAACATTTGGTTTGACTTAAATTATGCCTATGCCGCTAGATGGCGTCACAAACATGAAAAATAGACAATTTCCACGTCAAAATCATCTCTAATGTTTTTTTGCTAGGCTGCTATTATTTTTGCGAATAGGAAATTTACCGTGACTTATTATCGAAACTTACCAGTTCAATTTGACGTTAAGACTTTGTTAGTTCGATATACCTTTTTTACTTTTTTATGTTAGAATTACAGAGCGTATGTGCGCTGTCACGTTCAATCTCTATGTAGGTATTATAGGTGAAAACTTTCAACTACCTCCAGCATAAACTTTCAGTATGCAATCCAATTTTCATTTGAAGGAATGTTAATCAGCGTTTGATAGATCCCACACTTCTATTTTTGTTTTCGCATTTTTTTACTGTAGCTGTAACTCACGTTACGTTTAGAAGTAAAGGTCAAACCTAGTTAAAGAAGAAAAACACCGAAGTATTTTCCAATAATTATATTTCTGAACAGTTTATGAAATCAACATTACAATCCCTACTTATGATTAACAATAATTTTATGATATGTGTAGTTTAACTTAATTCAGACCAAATAATGAATGAAATAACTAGAAAGCCCTAACATATTTTGATTTATTTCCATACACAATAATCATGTTTATTTAAAATTACTCACTCGTTAAACCGAGTGCTACTATAACGAATCAAATTACATTAACTATTTTATTCCTGATCCTTTCATTTGACAAAACACCAAAACAAGCATAAAAGTAAAAAATATAGAAAGTTTAATTATACTTTTATTATAGTAAATAACATGTGTCACTGGAAAATTAACTGCAATAATGAAACGCAACTGCTGCTCATTTCCTTGCAATAAAGTTACCTAGTTAGCCAATTTATCAGAATAAAAGTCATGATAACGTTTTCAAAAGGAAAACAAAACAGGAGTAAAAAATATATAAAATGGAGTAACACCGAAAAAGGAAAAATAATTTGGTGTAGGGTCGCACTAATTACAAAACAATTTCTTTTATTTAAAAAAGTGCCTCATCAGTAACTAAGTCGGAAACACACAGATCAGTTAGTTAGCTATTCTGAAACTACACTTCGTAGGAATCTACACTTAAGAATGGATTCAAGTCTTTGCTTGGTCCAAATATTAAGATTAAACCAATCACAGGGTTGAATCTGTGTTCGAGATGAATAGAGTCGATTCTGAATGTCTACGCAGTTTTATTTCAAGTTGTTTTTCGTAGGTATGAAGCATCTCAATCAAATATTAAGATGGTTTTGAATCACGTTCCTGAGATTTTATTCATGCCTTCTTGGGGCACACGCCCACGGCGACTTTGTGTATCGCGGCTGTCGCGCCTTTAGCAAACATGCTACTGCATCGCGACAGTATACCGACGGAATCGCGACAGACGCGCTACAACAAGTCGCTGAAGGCGAAGCTTTTTCGTTGTTACGTAAAAAATGTTAGTGAGTAAAGCCGCAGAATACGAGACTTATCCTTAGTTTCCCAAAGGTTGATGACGCAATTATTAGATAATCCTAGATTAAACGTTTGTCAAGTGATGTGATTGGTTGCATACATTTTCGTCAACCAACCACTTTAATTGACACAAGATAGAATAATATGACAGCTGGCAAATATAATAGTTTTTCCGAAACCAGGAGTTAGACTCGTGTTCCTCAAGGCCTACTCAGACGTAGGTACAGTAGATAGGTGATGATATTATCTGCATTGATCAAAACTACTCAAGTCACGTAAAACATATTAAAAGACAACCTTAGCCTTTTTATACAGTTCCTAAGACGATCAAGAATATTTTTTTATTTGACACTGTTTACCGAAAAAAACATTCCCTGTTTGTGTCAGTGAATCAGCAATAGCAACCGAGAAGATGGTTAAATTTGGTGACAGGACTGTCTGGATAAAAGTACTCGTAATGGGGCAATTAAAAACAAAATAATACAAATTTTACCATACGGAACTTAAACGTAGGTTAATATTGTTGTCTGATATTTTTAACAAACACCACAACTTGAAAATAAACAGCTTTACAGAGCTCGTCAACTTTTACATGCTTCTAACTGATTACGAAATACCGCATACATTATAACAATTTGAGAGAGAATGATCTCTCTGGGTTGTTTTACAACTATTAGGTGAATTACTACCTACATAGACATTTCTTTTACTTCAATACATCGAGACAATTTGTATAGCTACAACAATGAACCAACGAGAACTATCACAGTACACAGATCATTGCTAAAATTTTAATTACCTTCTTAAAGCAAATATATTTCCATTCAATCATATTGCACATTATTTTATACATTTTCACCCTAAGAGCATGCTTTTCTATTATCTAATCTTCAAATTATGAATTATGATACAAAAATTATATAAAGTAAATAAACAGTATACGATGATATTACCATAAACAAAACAGGCCATACGAATATATAAAATTTTGCTGACAAATTACCGCAAGTACTTAACTACCAACTTATTTTATTTGTATATTATTCAACTTTTATGTTGACGACTATCTCTATATCATATCAGTGTTAGTGCAGATAAAAAATAGATGTAAGTTTTACGTAATTACGAAATAACTAATTCTTATCTTTGGGTTTTTTATTTAGTTAAGTCTAAGCTGAGCTTCCAAACGAGAATAAAAAGATAAAATCAGGTACAGAAGGATTTATTTCCGGGAAGGGTTTGAAAAGAAAAGATTTCCTAAATGGCACGTAGAGGCAGCATATAACTAAAAGCATGAGAATGTAATAAGGAACTATCTGTTTTTAAACGAAGAAGTCAGTATTAGCAATGGACTTAAGTAATACGTATGTACGATTTTATCTATAAAAAAAAACAATTTTCTAAATATCTATATTTTTGCATATTTCAATCAAAACAATGTCACTAATCTAAGTGGCCAGTCATAACAAAAAAAAAACAGTTTCACAATCGTCTCTGCTACCAAAATACAGTGCAACTAACGTTAGGTAATATTTTTACTAAACGCTAAATCTGTCAGTTACCTTCGGAAAACAGTTATAGAAAAAAAAAAATAGAAACTCATGCAAATTTTCAATAAATATTCGTAAATACGATACAATATAACATTTCTTCACTCTTCATCGTTTAGTAGGTCCGTGCAGGATTTCGCTTTGGTTGACCTGAAATATAAAAAATATTTATTAAGTCATTTATTCATACGACAAAACTCAAATTCTGTGTTTTGTAACTGCTCGTCTTCAACCCGCATTATTAAGAATGGACATTAAGCCAACGTTTAACCATCAATTGCTATTTATTGAATTTCAATGATTGAAGACCTTTGCCCATTCTAAGAGGCAATAGATGCAGGGGAGATATCAACTAATCATTTCAATAAAGGTAATATTATTATCAACTCAGCAGTACTTATACGAGTAGTAACTAAGAATCAATTTAGAGTCAAACTTAAGTTTGACTTTTGGCTCTAGTTCGGATGTTCAAGGAAATCAAAAACAAATAACGAATTCATTGGAAAAACATCAAAAGATAGTAATGATCTTACAGCCGTAAGCGATATACTAAAAATATACTTAAATAAAGTTTCAAAATGTAGCAGTCGAAACAACGAATTATACGAAGAAGCATGAAAAAACGTAAATTGATTTTAGACAATCTAACTTGCACATCATATAAATAAAAACAAAAGTGTTCGAGTAGTAAAGTGAACAACAGAAAAAATGGTTTGAGAGATTCACTTCACTAAAAAAACAATTTATTAAAAGGGAAATCTACGGGTTACTAATATTCATTCACAGCTCAGAGTGAAAAACTATCTGAGATTGATGCAAGTACCACTTCAACAGAAGGAATTTGACTTACTGGGAATTCTTGACTCGCCTGCAGACCCTCAGTTCGATTGATCCACTTCTGACTGATTTGAACAACGCTAACGCCTCCACGTGAGCCAGCTCATGGCACGCCTGACCATTGACCGCCAGTACTTCATCTCCTGGAATTGCAGACAAGTTCAAGTGATTATCATAATACTCCAAATAGCCAATATAACAACTTCGTGATGATTCATTTCAAGGTCATCTTTTAGCACACGCTTTTTTTTTGTTTTTTATAGCTTAATTAGGCGCGTATTTGTCCACAATCTCACCTGATCGTAAGTGATAATGTTGTGATGATCGTAATGATGTGGCCTAAGGTGGTACATGCCGGCCTAACAAATGCCTGTTCACTCTCTTCTTGAAGAGGCCCAAGTTGTATTGCTGTGCTATCGCTTTCTTGTATTCAAACATTTTATTGTAGGACAATTTATTTTCGCCATAGAAGTCTACTTGTCAAAGCTGACACTGCACTGTGAATGGTATTATTATTGGCAGGAAATAATATACAACATGCATTGACTATTCAACGAGAAACATCCACATATTAATTAGGTAGAAGGACAATCAATTTGGCCAAATACATTAAGCGTTGGGTTATTTAATTGTCCTAATTAGTATATTAATGCCCCAGCTGAAGCTCTAGACCCAGGGCATTTATGCAAGTTCAGCTTTTTGCTTACTGATAACATAACTGAGAACCATGCTAATAAAAACAATTACCTAAAAACGTTGACTTTATAACGCTGATTTGATTGAGGCTACGTAAACTGTTATTGTAAATAAACAACGTTGTGTCGATGTTATGTAAACATGATATCTAGTTTTGATGCCTATTCCAGTTACAATGGCCTGCTATCATGTGCACTTTGTTGCAGCATAACTATTAATCGAAGTAATATAACACGACCTATTCTTGTGAAGTATACCCAAGTAACATTTTATTCGGGCCTAGGTTGTAAAAAATGCCTTTTGGTTTTATATTAGTCCTAAAAAGGTTAACGTTATGCTATCTGATCATTTTAAGTACTTGAGAATGATTAGTAAGTTTTAAAACTAATTGTTTATTTTTGCAACCTCGGAGCCGCTGACAAGAGTTTACATTAACGTTATGTTGACTTGTGTTTCAAGAGCATATAATCCTAGGGTCTTATAGTTTTCATAAACTCCTGAATAGGTTCTAAAAAGGCTAGCAAAATGCTTAAGTTAGACCTGAAGGTTTAAATTTAAACTTTGATGCAACCATAAAGTTATAAAATGTTGAAATCGCTTATAAGCTATTTCTTAAACCCAATTTTAACCTTTAGGCTTTATGAGAGTTGCCTAAATCAACATATTAGGAATTCGTAGTGAACAACCAAACCAATAAGCTATTTTCATAATTTAAAGGCATGTTTACAGTTCTACAAGAATATTTTAAAGCTTTAAAGGCATCTCTAAAAATTATCAGTTGTCTCCGTGACTTCTCCATGAACCGATACAGGGTGATATCGAAACAACGGAGCGGAAGTTTTCAACGTAAAGTACGAAAGAATCTCTGAAGCCAATAGATTCATCTAAACTAAATATTTACTGTGTCACTGCATCTACTGTCTATTAAAATGATTTAATGTCTTATGAAACTATCTTCTAATGGGGCCTACAAGTGAAAGCTAATCTTAGATGGCGGCACCATAGCATGAACCCTTGTTCATCTGTGGCAGTGCGATAAACAATAAAAATTACCTCATTTCTTAATAATTCCCCACCTTTAAACATGTATTCCACTTGAAAAACAAGAAGCAAGTTGAAAGAAGAACTAAGAAAAAGAGGCGCCTCTTTCCGTGGAAGGAAAGCAGCCCTAATTAAATGGAAATTTGTGTTCCATGAATTCCTTCTTATTTTTTCAATTTAAGGTCTTGGAATTTGCTTTTAAGTTTATTAAATGTTAACCTATGATAGACAAGCCAGTGTGTAACCATTTTATCATTTTAGTAGTAATGAAAACACGAAACTTCATACTACCTAGTTTTAAAGAGTTTGAGGTATTATAATAGAAGGCTCGAACTTTACTCTCCTTATTGCTTTGGGCCACATTATTTTAAGTTGCTCATCACGGGGAAACTAGTGGCTTCTAGTTTCTTTGCAATTTCGAACACATCACCCGGGAATTTGTGTGTTATTCGTCCTCAATTATGAATTCTCTACATAATTCATACAAAAACGTCTTCGTTATTGGTCTTTGCTCTACTAGCGCCACTTTGACAGTTGCACGAACCATTGTCAGACATAAAATGCAAACTGGTCAGGGTTTCATGCAATGATTATACTGTGTTTATTCCACTACTACAAACTTTATGCCCATAAAAATAAATTCTTTTGAAAGTATTCTCATAATCTTTTTATTCATAAATATTATCATAATAAAGCTTAATAATCACTTTAACACAACGAATACAGCCTGTATGAGCTGATTGTGCTCGGGCGCGGCGGGGAAGTCTTGAACTACTCTTGGTAATAACCTTATAGCTAAATAATAAAACGGAAAAAGCTTTGTAATCTTAATTAGCTCCGCACATTTACCTTTAGCTCTTATTTTGGACAAAATTAAGAGCTACCAGCTATTACAGTTCTGAAAAGGTTATTCTTAGGTTAGTCTAATGCTTTCTAATAATTTCTTTACGCCGGCCATATTTTTTTCACTGAAATAAAAAAAAACTAACCAAAAAGCAATATTTTCATTCATTAAGCCAACATGAGGTATCGTGTGCTATACAGTTTTAAGTAAATGTTTTTCATATAAACTAAAGCTTTATTTCTAATGTGATTACCTAATTTCATCTTTTTTTTTTCATTGAAAAATCTTCGAAATTCTAAACTTACGAAAGGCCCGTTTCGTATACAGCACTATTAACCTAAAGTTTCACGATGAAGTGCCGGCCGCACGTTTTTTTTCCATTTATCCTGACTTTACTTTTAATTTTTAACACTGCCATTTTGTAATTTGGTATAACGGTAGGATGGCGCCATTAAAAATATGTTTCAAGTCCACAATGGATGTTTCTGTGTAAAAAAATCTTACGCAGAAACATTTTAAAACCAGAGAGTCCTGGAAAGGTATTTATTCATGTCTATGAAAAACGTTTTAGGTTGTGATAGGGTTAAATCAAGTTACTAATTGAGAGCTTAAAGGCTGCCTTACAAGGTTATATTAACGTTAAATTATAGTTGTGAAGGTTATATTTAGGTTCTGTGCAAATACTTCGAAAGGTTCTGGATTTGAACTTCAGGTTTGGCTGTAGCTCTCCGAATGGTTCTGAAACGTGGGCCCTTTTTGCACACAGGAGGTTAATACAAGGTTAATTTAACGTTACTGAGCCTAGTAAGACTTACGAGAAAATTTCCATACAAAGGTTTTAGAACCTTTTCAAAACCTTTTTAAAACCCAAAATGTTACTTGGGTAATTCCACAAAATTAAAACATACTCGTGTCAATACACAACAAGTTATAAAAACAATGAAGTTCAATTACCTGCTTTTAGTCTGCCGTCTTCTATCGCTTGTCCCTGGGACAAGATGCTCTTTATAAAAATGCCCAGAGGTCCCCTGGGAGAATCGCGTCCACCAACTATAGTAAATCCAAGTGGTTTCTTTCCGTGTCCTTTTTCAAACGTGATCGTGTGGTATGTATGAGTAGGAGCCCGCGGCCTTCTCGGTAAAGTGCAGAAATTCGCGGCGTTGGGGATTTGAATATCACTTTCACTATCTTGTCTGTCTTTATACCTTTCAGATGCAGAGTCGGGTACATCCACATCGACGATATCGACAGCACAACTGAGTGCTAAGCCTTCTTTATTAGCCCCACCGTAGCTGACGACTTGCCGTCGAAGCAGCTTGTTGTTCATGCTGCTGTAGCTCGCGTTCTGGCCCTTGAGGAAGTGTGAATGCGAGTTTGCCGCGCTGTCGCCCGACTCGTCCGCGGCCGATAGCGCGCCGCGATTACAGGCCGACTCATCCTGCGACCGCCGACGGTCTATCCTGACGTCATATTTATCAACACGTTTTTCCTTTCCCAATATAATAGCGTTTTCGTAGTCGACTGAACTCTCACGCATTAGAATGGCGCTCCGCTGAGATGGTTCCCGCTGTCTAGAGTCTTGAGGTTTTTCGCGTTGACGGCCAATGACGATGTCGATTTCCGATGAACCAGATTTAAGAGCATCCTTGGCTTCAGACATGGTTAAATCGCGGAGTCTACGACCGTTCACGTTGAGTAACTCATCACCAATGCGTAGCGTGCCTTCCCTGAAAACGTATAAAATATTATTACAAAATTTAAGTTTACATAATAATGTAATTGCAATACGTAAGCTAAAGTTGAAATACACATAATAATGTGCAATGAGCATGCATGTTACATAAATTATTTATTAAATAATTAATGAAACTTACTTTTCTGCCAATCCACCAGGAACGACGTGAGCCACCAAATAACCAACATGTCCTTCATCAGATAGTTTAGTTTTTGCAATGAATATTCCCAGCTCATCCAAAGGATTTCTTCTCATTATTCGTACTACTTTGAACTCAGATTGCCCCTTTTCTGATTTACTATTTTTGGTAGGTTTTCTGCATGGAGGTATCGGCGGGATTCCTGTATCGCCAGAAGCATCCCTTTGACGCATTTTTTGTCTTTCAGTAAGTATCAGATATTGCGGTTCCGCGTAGTCACTATTATCATTACTCTTTGGCATGCGCCTAAGGATTTCTTTGCGATCTAAAGATAACGCTCTTTGGGTATTTCTGGGTCTTGGTTTTGGATGTTCACTTCTTTCCATTCTACTTAATCTGCCTGATGATCTAGGTTTGTGGTAGCTTTGATCACCAGATATACTTCTGCCATGGCATGGAGCTAAAGGATTTATCTGAGAAGCAGAACTTTCGCAACGAGATGAGATTCTATCACTGTCGAAAATTGAAGAAGCTGCAGATTCATTGACTAGTATTCCAGAATCAGCATCTTCACAGTCTTGTATCAAAACGTTTTCATCATCACATGAAACTTGGTACACATCATCATGAAAAACATAATTATTGCCTTGATGAAACTCTTCTAAACCAGGAAGAGCACCATACGAAAAGCTACGGAGCTTAGCTTTAACTCCACCTCTTTTTTTCCGACTTTTACTTGAATTACTAGACTTCAAAATATTGTCATTACTACCATTCATTTCATCTTCATTATCGCCATTTGGTCTGTATAATTTTGAAAGAAATTTATTTGTCGAAGATTTCAAATATCGATCGGACATTGCTCTCAACTTTGCCGATAAACAGGAACTCGGGCCAACTGTGTCCTTGTCTGTTTTGTTAGTCTTATATTTATCAGTCTTACTTGTATTAAGTGACTTCATCACTACTGGCCCATCGTCATAAGGTTCATAATCATCATTAAATATCTGATCGCTTGATTTAGATAACTTTGCACCCGCTTTGGGTATACCATGGTAACGATCACACTCAGACCCTGAACTGTAACATCTTGCACCTCTGTTGGTGAATGATTTGCCTTCTCGCCATTGGTTTTCGACAGGACTAGTTATACTTTTGGCGAAAAAGACGTCATCATCATAATTTGGCATTTTCACCCAAGGGTTTTGGTTTTCAAATTCAATGTGAGTATCTGCGTAATTGGCAGCATAACGGCAATGATTTGCATCCTCGACATGTCCGAAACCACTACAGTCGCTTCCTGATGTAGATGCAGCATCTTCCGCATGTCGAAGAGGTCCGCTAGATTTGAAGCATGATAGCTTGGTATTTTTTACTTTGTCTAACAATGGGTTCCGCTTTTCGCGATATACCGTATACTCCTTTTCCACTGAGTCTCCGCGGTTTTTGCGACTGGCATTATAGCTTTCCTGCGGTGAGGTGAGACCGTTTTGTAGTGATATGCGGCGAGTAACAGGGGTTCCGTTGGCTCGATTGCTGCTCTGATGGGGAGATTTCTCGACAATGATTATTTGATCGCTGAGGTTGTAAAAGTTGGTTTCCACCGAACTGCTGCTACTTTTTCGGTTGGGGTAGCGCACTGGTGATATATCTGAAATAAATAAAAAATATTGCTAAGATGCTGTGAATAACAAAATGAACACTAAAATGATTTAATTAAATTGGTGTTATAAAAACGGGTAAGCTTGAATTATAAACTGTCCTTCCTCATAAAACACTATTCATAACTACGTCAAATGCTATCTTCTAAATTTACAGCTTCTAACATTTCCTTCCTTCTCAGTTGTGGTCACGTCCATACATGGACGACAAAATCATTGTGGTCACTTTGTTAAATAGTGTAAGATATCATTGACGTCAGTCTTTCGTACATAACGCATGAATGAAACGATGTCTAATAAAGAATAATGACACTTAAGCGAAGGAAATATTTAAATTCAAAGTTTCCTTTTCCTTAGAGCAGTTTTAACTTACAAAATATAAGTAAGAAAATGTGCATTATTTAAGCTCTCATGAAGCAAAAACCCAAAAAAAACTCTGATAAAGTTATAAATACTCCTAAATTGAAGTGCTAATAATTGTCCTCGAGTGGAGACCATTCGAGGCCAAGCGCAGCGTGGGATGCCCACTCGCAAGGTGGACGGATGACCTGATTAAAATCGCAGGGTCTCGGTGGATGCAGGCCGCCTGCAGCAGGCCGCTCTCAAAATCTATGGGGGAGGCCTATGTTCAGCAGTGGACGTCCTATGGTTGCTGATGATGATGATGATGATGATGATAATAAATGTATATGTTATGCCACTACAAGGGTTAGTTTTGCAACTGTACTAACTTCGCAACCACCTTTTCTGCATCTTCTTGCTTTGCTACTTGTGACTACTTCTTTCTTATGTAAACAAGCAGTACTTAGCAAGTCTTGCGTGAGCGTTGCATAAGAGATGCGCTGGCGACTGTGACTATTAATTACTTTGGACAAAATGTTGTCATGCGTAATGTGCATGCGAAGAAATTACTTCGACTGCGATTGAATTCTAATGATGAGCAAGTTAGTAACTGTTTAATATGCTAATTGAGCGTCATGCTTCCTTGGTCAGTTAAATCAATTCCCATTACCATTCTATGTCAGTGGGTATAAATATCCAAGCTAAGCTATTTGTGCAAGCACAGATGGAAGTTGGGTATTCAATGAAAATGCATTTACTTAGGTATGTCAAATAAAAAACGAAGAAAATACATATTGATTTAGTACATCTGAATAAACTGATATTTATTGCCATCTTGATAAGAAGCAAGAAATACAATTTTGTGCTAGAGTGAGCTTTAGAAATAGATCAGAAATAAATATGAGCAACAGAAACTGAAGCGAAACTACTTAATTGTAACTAATGCTTTCCCTACACACTTAGTGAGAAAAATCAGAGACTCAATTCAATTCTCCAGTCCATTATCAAGTCCGTCGAGGGGCTAAGTTCAAACAAGTTTTGTAAGTTAGAGGCGCATTGTTTAGCAAAGTCGAGTAGTAAGACGCCATCTGTGCAAGTTAGCTAATCCCGCGAGAGATGGGCTATGTTATGTTATACGAGTGATGATATGGAAATTTTATTGTTAAACTACTTCGCGCACTTTTCGGTCTTTAATAGCATACTGTTTTCAATCAAAGCGCCTTATGAAAGAAGAAAGCAAATACTTTCGAAGCAAACTGCTTGTAGTGAGTAATAGCAGGCGACAATCGTTTATATTGTAACATATAACTGACTTAATTAACCTTTGGCTGTTGAGCAAATGCTACCTATAAGTTGCGACTACTAACTGAAAGACCCAGTGTGGGTAGGCTTAGTGGACAGGTGACCTGGTCTGCGAGTACCGGTTGAATGTAGACACCCCAGAAGCGATTTGCGCTAGTTGTTTAACTAGGGAGGCCTATTTGCAGCAAAGCACTGATGATAGATTCGCAAACATTAATTAAAAAAAATACATTTTCCCCTCAAAGTTTAAATAGGTAGGTACGTACTTAAGGTAGGTACTCAAAACAAAATAACAGGTAACAATTTGTTCCAGAAAAATATAACGTCATCAGTTTTATCAACCCTCAACGACTACCTAAAGAATGTTGACGATAGTAGTAATGTAGGGAACAGATGGTCAAAGAAAGAGGATATAATATAAGTAAGAAATATGTAGTCACATAATAAGCATTTGCAACGGAAACATGCAATTGCATTACAGTTGTTTGAGGCCATTGTAGGCGGTAATGTGGATAAGGAGTCGTTAAATCTGGCACCTCCATTTGTACTGAAGGGCATAGAGTAAAAGGAGGTAAGCGAAGATAATACAATTCCAAGTGTGGCGGGTACTCGGACTCCAAACCTTTTCTAAGTGTCAGGGAAAATCAGAGGTAAAATAGCGAGGAATGCTTTTATGTGGGTGTTTGCCTATTCTTCTATAGTTAGGGTTTTATCGCTATTTGGAAGTATGGACATTAGATGGACATATTATTATTGAAAGCAAACGAAGTGCTTTAATAGACTTAAAATACTTATTACTCTGAAAATAAGACTTAATGTAACCTTGCCCTGTCAGTAGCACAATATATCCTACTTATAATAGTGATAAAAGAGATTCTGAAGGAATAAAAAATCTGATATCTGATAAACTTACCCCCGAATTCACAAAACTTTTATTATGAGACTCGATGCCTATGTTCAACAGTGGACTGCTCATAATAATAATTAAGTGGACTGCTCATAATAATAATTAAGGCTATGCAAATAGGTATAGGTTAGCTGTGTGTCAGTTCTCAATTCGATAGATAAGAAGCTGTTAACACATACACATGATAAAATAGATACAGGACAAACAAAATATTGATAATAACAACCAATACTTTTGTTGGTGATTATCTATTGATCAAAAACGAAGGATGACACAGCTTTGATTGAAGTGGTTTAAGGAGTAAGTTATCACGTTCTAGTGAACCTAGAGTAATTGATCTATTAACGGCTTTGATAATACTCTAGGTGATAAGTGAACTATCTGTACTGTATAATTCTGTGTCTTGCCCGCCAACACACGGCAGTTTAGGTGTCTCGAATGTTCAAGTAAAGTGGCTGATTTTGTCCCACCGCTCTAGAAAGCGGCGATTTGCTCGGACAATAAGTAGGTATTAAACTAAATTAATAGACCATTATATTGTCAAGTGAAGGTCTTTGTTGCTGAATTTGGACTGTATGGCGACGAACATGTTTATTAGAGCTTTTGTTACGTTTTAGTACTTTGCACGAATTGGCAAAAAACGTAGTTAAATTGAACGAATTCAATTGAGTTTTGGCTCTGTAACGACTGCTGGCTCTGACGAACACGAGAGCTTATGGGCCACTTACTGCCCACTGGCGCCACCAATTGTTTTTTTATTAATATTGTGGTTTATTTATAATAAAAAATGTCGAACTAGTATCCTAAAATAAGATATTGTCTGTATTTAAAAATTATTTCTGTGTGAATTAACAAATGGGAGATTTTTGCTAAAAATCAAATGAATTAAATTAAACCTTACCAATTCTAGACCTTCGTGATGTTCGCGGCTCGGTTTCTGGAGACACGGCGAGCAGCCGCGGCGGCTCGCCCTTCTTGAACCACCGCATAATCCGGCCTGTCTACACCATTTTCAATTCACTGAAACAAGGAGATTACAACTATTATTGTATTATAGTTATGCTTCATGGGTTTAGTTGTAACAGAAAACCTTTTCTATAGTTCCCTTTTTTCTTGTGATATGGATTTTTAACATCAATTGACCGTGTGAACCCAAACTAATTCAAAACTAGCCCTACTATTACTGTCATTATTAAAAAAACATACTATTTCTGAGATCCAAATACAAACATGAGTCTTGAGTAAAGATAAACCCACAACAACGAATCTAAGTAAAACTGTTATTTTGTTGTTTGTGGTTTTCAGACCACAAAGGTTTTCGAACATTTTCGAAGCTCAAATTTTAACAAAGTTAAATGGTTGTAAAAATAAATAATAGAAAACTGTATTAAACAGGATTATTACGAAATGATGAATTAATAATTCAATAAATATCTTAAACCAGCGAAGGCATTTGACAGGTACGCATTGTGTGTGTTTACAGAGGAGTGCAAAAAAACAAAGGTACCTAAGTATAGCTACGGCTATTTCACATTAATTTGCTAGTGTCTATTAAGTATTTGAACGATTGGACAACTCCAGTCATTAAGACACAGCGGGTTTCTTAACTTGTCTGTCTCCTTTTACGATTTGCAAATAAAATTTCTACACACACTCAGTACTTGACTTGCTCAAGCATTATTACTGTCGACCTTACAACATACAGATAGTATGTTGATTTTCGTCAGGGTATCGGTAGATGACGTCTGTGTATTAAAGTGATGAGGACGCATAGCGCAAAATCGAAAGGGTGGTTTTATTTCTCAAGACCCGTGTGTTTTTCAGGAACCGTGTGTTTGGATTGACCTAATCTTAAACTGAACAATATCCTTGTTGGTTGACGCGATGTGTATTATTACGTTTGTGTTGAAATTAACATCGGCTTGTAATTTCTTGTCTAGCTAGGTGACTGAATGACCAATCATATATACATTGTGTATATAGGTGCTCGTACTTCCGTCTATCTATACGATAAAAAGTGTTGAGCTCAGCTTGTTTATATATGTACTAATTCATTTGATCCCTACTTTAAGACTATACCAGTACTATTAATAACTAGCGAGTGCGAGCGAATGTATTCAAGTATCTTATGATCAAGCTGAGTCACCAGTAATTTTATAGAGAAGAAGGTCCTAATTTTGATTGTTGGAAATCGTTTAGAATACTGAACCAACGGTCAAATCATCTCATCGTCAGTTTTTGTTGTTTCAACGAACAATGAAAGTGGCGATCCAAACTTATATCTCTTCGTTCTCATCAACGCAAACGACCAAAATGTTGTTTGAGGAGTTATTTCTAGTTTTCACACCTTCAACCCCGAATACGTAAGATTCCTGACCCTTCTCATAATTCAATAAAGTAATTAACAGTGCTGTCACCGCTACGTTAAACAGCACTGCAAATTACACAGCATCTAATTAGCAAAACCGAAGTGTCAACTGCCGATCATCGATTCATATCGTAACAATCACCGGATCAATTGCGATCACGTAATGTCTAACCTTGCTTGTGGCACGTTGTGTAATAGATTTATGTTGTTTTTTGCAACAATCGAAGGCTGGTTCAGTTCAGTTAGACTTGCGTTTGATTCAAATAAGATCGGTGCGCATGGCGCAGTCGACAAAGCATCACACGCCAAAAAGGGGATGTGTGACCACCAACAGAAATTTAGCGACTTGCTAAATTTGCAGCAGGAGCAGTTGGTCTCGGTTGAAGTCGCTAGATGTCAGTCGTTAAGTATAGCCGGAGGGTTTAGGGCGGCTTGATAACATCTGAAAGGCAGGTTTTCACTAACGCCTTCAATATTCCGTACTGAGCCCGCGTGTGTGTGTGGAGCATGGCTCGCACCACCTTATGGTTCAGGTTAGGCCTGCGTCTATAGCGGCACTTGTGAAACTAGTGGGACGAATATAGGCTGTGTATGCTATATACAAGTTGACATTTATGTCAACATACATAACAAAAACAGCCTATTTACGTCACACATAGCTTTTCAAATCTTTAAACGCAAGTTTATATGAATGACTTTATGAGGCTTTAAACTAACTTTAGAGGTGTTCAATAAAATTAGTCGTGTAGTGATTAATTTGTGATACGAGTAAAACCTAAGTAGTAGTACAAAAGCACTTA
This sequence comes from Udea ferrugalis, assembly GCA_950022985.1. Taxonomy (NCBI): domain Eukaryota; kingdom Metazoa; phylum Arthropoda; class Insecta; order Lepidoptera; family Crambidae; genus Udea; species Udea ferrugalis. Next base: position 8,317,063 of record OX465516.1, read on the forward strand.
TACCTTCCTACTTACTTATACCAGTGGCGGTGTCTATCCCAGCCATTATACAACCCAACTCACAAAAAAGTCTTAAGAAAAGCGAAGTTGAAACCTGTAAAGAGTTTCTATTCACCTCCTATCTAAAGCTTTTCTATGGAATTAATGCAACTTTTGTGGAGTGTCCATGTTTTCATATAGTCTTCAAGAAGTTGTGTTGTTGTCACAATAGCTTATTTACAATTTGTAAGAAAATGTTACATTTTAAATTCACTCTTTTATTCAATTGGTTCAAAAGTTGATTCAGTATGAAAGCTTTGTTATGCCCGTCTTTGGAAGGATCATATTATAATAATATACGTTGGCGATTATATTACAAACGGGCTAGACAGAGGCACACTGATTGTTGCCGGCATGGTGGACGGAACATTTGGAAGCCCACATTAAAAGGTTGAACTCATCGTGCTAAGGAGTGAACCAACCGCTGTTATCCGGTTTGCTTGAGATTTTTATCGGTAATTTCATTCACCAAAGAGTTATTTGACGAAGGCTAGTACCTGGGCTGGGGTAGATATAATGATGTAACTGGCCCGGCACCATCTTTAGATGACATATTTGATGAATACATATGAAAATAAGCAGTAATATACTACATCCAATTATGTATTCAGTTAAGCTAAATAAAAATATAAACATTTGGGCTTGTTTATTTGTGTTTTCTTTATCTCACCTTACCTAACTAAAATCCTAGGAATCTAAAACAGGCATTTGTTATGCCCCCGTAAAAGGTCTCATGTGAGAATCGCAAAAAAAAACACTATGATTAATTGGGCACTTTCATTAGAAATTGCAGTAGGGTAGAATGAATGATCTGTTGCAATCTATACATTTTTGAAAAGCGGCACAAAAGGAGTATTTACTTGATAGTATCCTCATAGTGTTAACTACCTAGCATTTTCATCGCATTTTAGCTTGTATTTCATGCGATGGTCGCAGATGCAAGTAAATCAATGTCAATAAACAATTGTAGGTAATTATTCAATTCGCAACTGTCAAAAAAATAACCTATTTCAATGAAATTCATTTGCCTTTTTTCCTAAAACCCGGCGAAGTAGGGACACAAAAGTTTTTGGTATTGATTGAGCATTCAAAACCCTACAAAATGATAGGTATAACACTAGGTGAACAAAATTGTTAAAAGTGAAACGAAAGTCCATACATCAGTGGTCAGTGTCCTTTTACAATGAACACAAAGATGTTCCGGCCAGACTTAAATTCGGGACCACCTGAAGCCAAAGTGTGGTTTGAACCACAGGGCCATGACATCAAGTTTATTAATTTCAGACATTATTTCTTTGGGCAACTATTCTGAAGGGCTGTAATATATCACTAGGGAATTCAAAAAGACGTTGCTGGCTTTTCTTATTCCCAAAAGCATTCTTTCATTTTCATTCGGACTTAGAGGGAGGTACGACGCTAGTACTGCAATACAGTACGTGACCGTCACCTACCTACTTGACCTTTTCCTTTCTTCTCTTTACAATGTCAGCGTTTGAAATTCTTGTTGAGTTTTCCATTTCGTTTTATCTTGGACACTTTGGGAACATTGATTCTGTATCGTCGTCGTGTCTCGAGAATACGAGACCTTTTTTAAAACTTGTTTCTGTTTTTATTTTATTATACATATTTTGTACTGGAATGTTAGTATATTTTGATATTTAGGTACCTTGAAAAAATTAAAAATTCAATGTTATTTACCCTTAGTGGCGGAGTCTTGGTGCTGTGATCGTATAAGACGTATTCTTCTTTCGATTCCCATGTTAACTAAAGACATGCCCTCACAAAGCACTTACAGGGCTCATGTTACGGGTTCGTTGTGTATGTATTGTCAAGATCTTTTGTACCAATATGAAACAATAAAGTTTTATAACTATGACTATTTTTTATTGGGTTTTTTTTATGTGATACTAGCAAACGAGCTAGAGGGTCACCTGATGGAATGTAATCACCTCTGCTTATGTACAACTGCAACACCATAGGTGGAACATTCTCTTTTCTTGAAGGCTCCGATGTCATACCCTTCCGGAAACACTGCCGCTGGAAGACTGTTCCATATTTTAGTTGGACCTGAGTGGTAAAAAGTGACGCGTGAATCGCACAGTTGAAGAGCGCCAACCGTCCAGGTGATGAGCATGGTTTCTTTAAATTCTGCATTATGTGAGCGTGATAATACGAATAATATGTCGGTATCCTAGCAGTAGCTCAGTGGATAAAATCAAATGACACAAGCAATTTCAAAAAGCGCTCAGGACTTCGCCACTTCTCAAACTTCGTATTATTACTCTGTTCACTAACTCTAATAAGAAATTTCGATAAGAAGTTACACAAAGATAACCATAAGGTTTAGATGCGCCTCACACTTCAAATAAATTTCACTCATACCCGGCTCTTTACGACTTAGTTATTTCCCAATCTTTTTTTCCTATTTTGCCTTATGTGATGTGTACGGAATTTATCGCTTACTTCGATACATCACTTACATCATTGCAAATGAACCAGTTAAGCTACCAGACACGTTTCCTTCTTAGCCAGATTAGGCTATACGATAATGCTCTAAATGTTGAATAAAAACGTGAAGAACTCCATAGGAGTATTTACAAGGGATAGGCCCCGCATTCATTGCGTTAATGATGTCCTTAGACGGAGCCTTTAATGTACTCTCACTACAGATACACCTCAGAACCACCTCAAGCTTGATGCTTTGAACTTCGAGCCGTTCTTATGTCGGTCGGCATAGGGCATAGAATCGAGGTGTTATACGAACATTGCACCACGCGTAGCCGGTATCAGCTCTAAGGAGCTTTACGAGCCAGCCTTCAAACAGGTACAAAAAGGAAAAATACCGAGAAAGCAATTTCCGTTTCGATGCTTATTAGGAAATCTGTTTTTAACAAAATTAGTTCAATGGTATGATTATCCTTTGAAAATTAGGTTGGTGTACTAGTATTATTTATTAACAATTACTTCAAGACCCAAATATTTAAGTACAGTCAACAGCACATCAGGTTACCCCATTTCCGTTTTTTCTCTCGCTCTTGCCAAATATCATTCCTTTGCAATAGGGCAAGGAGGACTGACCGGAAATGGGTAGAGTGATGTGCCGTCCACCGTACATAAGACATGAGTAAACAATCAAAATAAGAAACTGCACGATTGGTAAAAAAAATATATGTTAGCAATTTCTATTAAATTCATTTTAGCTAATAATCATAGGAAAATAATAAAACTCACCGCGTACCACCTTAAGAGTAGCTAAGTACCTATATTGACTTTAGCTTTCTAAGATTTATTTCTATTCAATAGAAAACCTTTCCTAGGTTGAACAACAGAATAGCCAATGTTTCGAAAGTTTCGAACTACGGTAGGTTTCAATATTCTACTGGCGAATTTTCTTTTCTGATTCTAATTAGAAGTCTAATAGCGTAGTCCTTGTTGTTCTTCGGGTACAAATTGGGCATATTGTTATGACACATTGATATAAAAAATACAAATAAAGATTGAAACCAAATTAAAACGTTATTCGTTATAAACTTGAGATTAATCGAGATAAACAACTAAAAAGGTAGTGAGGTAAAAACCAATAAGTAGAAAAATGAAATTAAAAAAACACTGAAAAAAGTTCACATCAACATGGCATTGAAAGGAAAAATTGTTTCGTAATTACAAAACACAAGCCTCAAAAGCTGAGAACCCTGATAACCTTAATAGGTGTAGAACAATGGAGTATACGTATCGGCAGTCACTTTTATTGATGCTATACATAAAACCACTATTTCAACTTTCTCGTCTAACTTTGTTGCGTAAGAACCGTATTTCAAACTCGATACAAAAATATCCGCATCTGGAGTAACCACAATAAATTATGTATAAGGAAGTGCAAATTTGTTATCGTTATCGACTAAAAGGATCATCGACTCTCCGTGTTTATTATTCTGTTTATATTTTAATTCCGGTCTTGAATGGAGTAGGCCGATATGCTTGTGCTGTCGGAATATCTTACCGATTTTAGGAGCAATGATTATTACTTTTTTAACAAAGTTACTGTATCTAAGAAGATTCTGGTTTTCACCATTGCGTGGTGAAAATATTTTTTATTTTATGGCGATTTGTTTGGTTAGTAACTAGCCTTATACTTATAACTAGCCTTCAAAATTAGTACGCTCAAAAACTCATACTCTCTTTGACGACCGATTTGGTCTAATAGTCTACATAGATCTACACCAGACGCTGGCTTCGATCAAACATTTTTGAGCTCGAACATGAATGCTAGTTTTGGTTGGGTGCTTCTTATGTTTATTAGTATGTATTTTCAAAATATATAAATAAAGTTTATTTTCTCACCACATTAGAAAAGGTTACAATGAGATTGTTTAAATTATAGATTAGTACAAATAAATAGTTTTATGTGTGAGACTGGAGTCTAAACTAGCTACTAACTAACTAGGTAGCAGTCTGTCCGTATTTCAGAGCACCAGGCCTCCTTAGCCCTAAAACCCCTTGAGTACGTTTATCCGTTGTCTAGTACTCATAGTAATAGTCATGCTTTGCTTAGTTTGAGGCTACGTAGTCAGTGTGAAATAATACCCAAGGGTATTCATAATGTATATTTATTTCACTTTGGACTACAAAGGAGCCGGCAGTGTGACAACTACCTCAGTCTTTTTGTGTACGAACTAATAAATAAAAACCACCTTAGTGGCTTTTTTGGTTAATAATTCATGACAATACGGTAAAATACGTGTAAGGTCTCGCAATCGGAAAGATACTACGGCGTAAATGATTCATGCAGGTGAACGGTGATGTCAGAAAACACGTCTCGACTCACGGACCCAATGCGACAAAACTCGAACCTAGTTATTTACACATCCGTGGAAGATGACGAAACGAACTTTACGGAACCTACGAGTACTTGCGGTTTCCAGGAATTTCCGTCAAGTTGGGTAGGTATTGATCATATGTTTCACGTTTTATATTCTCAAGCAGCGTGTAGGTTCAAACCGATTTGAAATAGCGCTTTGGTACTTTACAGTAGTATTTATTGATAAAAAATGTGTTTAAAAACAAATTCTGAGCAATGCATTTATGAATTGTTGTATTAGCGGTAACCATAAACCGATTTAAAATCTTTTGTTTTATGAATTCCGAAGAATATTTTGCTAATATTTCAGATTTGGTAAGTAGCATACCTTCAGCCGCGTTAATTAGAATCAGTTGATTCGCTCCCGAAAAGACAACGAGGTTTTCTGGAGGAACACCAACCGGTAATGAAGGAATACAAATTCTATTCTTTGAAACGTGATTAATAAGATTCTGTTAAAGAAGCAAGAAGTGTTTACGTAAATACGCTCGGAGAAATGGAATGCAAGAACGAACCGGGGGCGAGCACTAAAGACAGAACGTGCGTTACAGCTTTTACTTTCCATTGGATTCTGAACCTTGGGGCTCCGAGAAACGTGTTGCAAACATTTACTACTTCTTTACAGACAGTTCTGGATCCACTCTGCATCCAAATTCCGAATACGTAGCCTGATTCTTATGTGAAACATATTTTTACTATACGGAGATCTTTTGTTTTCTGCGCATTAATAATGTGATTTGTATCAATTGGCCAATTTGTCTATATTTTACTATAACAAAATTAGTGTCACTCAAATGTCTTGTTTAGAAAATATCCCGATCACGGTTGACAGAAATATTTGGTACACAGCCCCTTTCCTAAGATTAAGTAACGTCACTCAAAGTTAAGAATAGCTTCGTATAGTTATTATCTTAGTCAGACTTATAAAACTTACAACCTAATAGTTATAAAATACACAGTCAATATTACAAATATTTGTCACATGAACCTACAATGTGCGCTATAGGAGTCAGTAACACTACGAATGAAGTCAGCCAACCCATCTTGAAAGTAAGCCTTTTATTTGGTAATTATAGTAGTACTTTATACATTGAAATACTTTAAGTTATGAAAACTACACAAACTGTCGTAAGTACCTCGTATCCTTGCTCAAGAAAAATACTTTTAAAGTGTACCTTAAGATTAAGGATGTAAGTCCTCTGATTGCTATAGTCTGTGTTGCAATAGTCAAGTTTTCTTGAAAGACGAGTACCTACCTACCCACATTTTTATGACGTCATTGTTTTCGGCCCACTGACATTTTGTAAGACGAGTATCTTAAGGCTATGAGTCCTTGCGTTTATCAATTACTGTCACAATATGATGTTCTTACCTGTACTTGTATTCAAATATGTGCATAAGTACTTGTCGACTTGTAGAGGTGACTTGGCGGAACAAGGTAATACTATGATGATCATTACTTAAAGATTTACTTAGATGATGTTAGAAATCTCAAGTTTGTTTTAGTAATATTTCACTGAATGCTGTGGAGATATTTGTCTAAGCGCACTGTTCATAGACCACCATGAGTTTTGAAAACTTGTTGAAAATGGCGTATGATGATGATGATGATGATTAGTTAGGACCTATTTAATAATTAACGAAAACAGAGACTGTTTACAAGTTTTTATTTTACTCGTATGTAATGTATAAATAAAACAATAACTTAGTTCGCAAACTCACTCTGTCTATTTAGTGTGTCATGGTTTTATTGACCAAAAAATACTTTATTTCTGCTGATTCTGAAGTTATGATAACGTAAACAATGTCTCGATCAGAATTACGTTACTATCGGCTAGTATTGCATTCAGAACACTGCAGTACTTAGATGATTGGTAACGCTAGTTGCTGTAATTTAGGAGAAGCAAGAAGCATCATAATCGATTAAGATGTAATGCCTGTTTTCCAGCAGAGTGGCGGCGTCATCTGGTGGTCTTTTGATCGACTCAGACTCTGGCTCATGACTCTCAAAGTTCTTGTCCGGGTATACTTATTTGTAAAACGCAATGCTTGCGCGATTCGAACGACAGATAACGCCATCTTACGGTCGCCGACGTAAACCTCGCTAAATCAACATTATAATAATAATAAATAATAATGTTTAGTTTGCGCTAACGTTCCGATGTAAGAAAAGAAAACCTAGGAGATAGTGGAGAGCTTCATGGCTCTGACTAGGCTGAACTGCCTTTAAACTGGGGAGCAGTTCAGCCAATTTGGAATTAGCCTATTTCATTTTCATTCAATCTTTTAAAAAAGACTACAAAATATTAAAAGTCAACATGATACGTCACAAGAAAAAGCTAAAGCGATTGATAAATACCAAATGATATTCCCAAAAAAAGTTGGTTAATCCTTCTCACCCTAATCAGTAGTCTTCACACTTGAACGATCAAGCCAACTTCCAAACTACAAAAAATGAATCAAAATCGGTTCATCCATTTAGAAGATACTTAGAGTCCCATAGACAGGCAGCACCGTTTATCCCTTATAACCCCCTATTTGCATGTGACTTAATCATGCTGACATCAATAAGAAATATAAGTTATTCAAATACTGTTAATCAATTTATTTATCTTATAGGTAATATTTGAGAAGCAAAGGTTAAATAAAACAATATTTAACCCCAATTAGCTTAAATATGTTAGCGTAGATAAACTTTTAACAAGTGTTTGGTGTAAAGTCTAGACAAACATATCATAATTATGTAATATTGAATACAAATACAAATTCATTTATTAATTATTTATTTTTGAGCAGGCTATTTTATAGGCATTTTTTGAGCAGGTTGTTAGGTAAACAACCAATTAGTATGTACAATAAATGCGAATAGCCTGCTCAAAAATAAATAATTAATAAATGAATTTGTATTTATGTATAATAAGAACAAACAATGCTTTTGGTACTATGAACCTAACTGTTGTTTTAACGTTTAACACTATTGTTAAAAAACGTTGGTATTTAAACTCCGCAGACGGACAAAAAAACAAAGCTAGATGCGTGAACGCACACAGTATTTTACATAAGTTATGTAGAAACAAAGTATTCGAAGATGAGCTTTGATACTGGCATGATGATACACAGCTTAACCCGGCGTCATGGGGGTTGGGTCTAAGATACCCGGCCGTTTTTAGAATTTCTATAATTTTTGTGCTATTCACCCGACATTGCTGTTTTTTCCTATAGCTGGAGTTAATGAATCACTTCACACGTTTGTGCCCTGAAATAAGTCAGAAAACGCCTGAGTCTGGAGCTATAAGTGCCGTAACCTGAAAATGGGTAATTTAGACCCATGCCTGTACTCGGTGTAACAATTTCACTCCATTTTTTCCATACAAAATGAGATTTTTTTATATTTTTATTTTATTTGTATTACTTATTCTTTATTGTAGTTTAAACATTTTTTATTTAGTTTGTTAGAGCAAAAGACATATTTGAGCGTTTTTTATAGAATATTTTTATGTTTTTTTCAAAGTCTCGTTTCCATGATAAAAATTATATATTTCATATTTTTTTTAGTGTAGGATAACCCTTATAACTCTAAATGAATGCTGGTAATCATAAAAACCTTTTCTTTCAACTGGAGACTAAAATATTTACATATCTTACCAGGGTCAAATAAACCCAACCCCCACGTCCGTGTTACAGTTTTTAACCCCCATGACGCCGGGTTAAAAAGAACTGAAAATAAAAAACATCATTGTAAGGCCCGGTTCCCACAGTAAGACTTAATCGCCACATTATCGCCCCGCTGATAAGTCTACCGTATCGTCTTAACGCAATGAACTCTGAGCCTTACCTCTTGTTTTGAGTTACGCTCCCATACAGGCGTTATGTAACACAATAACAACTCTAATTTAAGAAGCAGTTGAGGCAAAGTTGACTTCACACGTTTGGGTTCCGTCACACCAAAAACTTTAGGAATTTATGTATCGATTCTTCCCTTCCCGAAAGGAGAAGGATTTTGGCAATAGGCTACGCTGTTACACTCGAGCTGTTGTTTACATTAACTTATAAGGTAATTTGTAAAATGCGTTTTTGACCGTAACATAACTTGTGTAAACTCATTTACCCAAACTGGTTTAAAATCAATGAATCAAAATACTTATCTCTAGTCGACGCATAAAAAACGCATAAAAGTCAGCGATTCCAAATTCTAGGACATCACCTACCATCAGTCCAAAATATCTTGTAGAAGTCAGAAGTGAAATAATGTAGCTTTTCACTTGTTGGGTAAAACTCTAGCTTATACTCGACTACCTGATAAATCTGTTTGTTGTGCACTTTTACGGAACCCTAAATGGCTATTGTTTTCTGAGAAAAGAGAATCTAATAAGGTGTCGGAAACAGCCATTGAAAGGACATGAGACTGAACTCATAAACTGCTTCGGATAGCTTCTCCGAAGCAGAAGCGGCGTGTCTTAATTTTTACGGCTGTAAATAAAACTGGATCGTAAACAAGTGTCAGTAAAAACTCCTATTTGTGTAATAAACGTTGATTCATGGTAGTTGTTAAGCGTTTTAATGAATAATTTAGAAGGAAATTGAAGACATTTTGTAGTATTAATTTCAGAACATAATTACTGGTTAAAATTAAATAGACGCAGTGGTTATCGGCCTCGATGCCGTCGGTGGACACGCTAAGGGTTACATGTTCCGTAGCCGCACTAAGAAAATTGTTTGATGATGAAACAGATATTCATTTTTGTAAGTGCTGTTTGTGGTTTACATACTGTTGTGGATTTTCCTTGATTTCAGGACTAAAGAATTTCAAACGATGTTGTCGCATATTGATTTATATCTTAAGAATAACACATATCTTTAGATAATATCAAAAACTTCAATAGCAGAACCTACTTAAAAATAGTGAATGATATAGGAAATGAACAATAGATTTGGTTTTAACAACTCTCAACTGCACTTTACAATAGCGTTTCGTAATTCTACGTTTGTTATTCACGCAAGATTTCTATGAATAATATTTTGAATATACACTATCCGTGGAAATCTCCTAGGTGTGTTACCTGCCTGTAAGGTTTGAACAGTTTTTAATTTTTATCATCATCTGCCAAAGGACGTCTACGCTGAACTTATACAACCTTCATTAATCTCCAGGGCGGCCGGTTGTAAGTGGCCTACATTGAGGGAATAAATCAGCAACCTTTGTATTATTCTATCAATTGACATTAGTTAAACACCTCAGCCTCAAACTAACTGTTAAATTTTTCGATTTCAAGTACACACATGAGTCCTGAAAATTTTAACAAAATTTGTCGTTATGAGCTTTCAATCAAGAATTTTAACCAGTTTGTTCTAAATCTAAACTAAGTAATTCAGCCAATTCGGTCCCACAGCAGGACAAAGGCCAATCTCTCAATTTCCATGTTGTTCAATAAATGAAAATTTAATTCGGAAGCTCCTTGCACCAGTTTGCGTCTAAATAAACAATCGTACTATCAACCATTAAATTACTATTCATGACTTCCATCCCTTATTTGGCATGTGACCAAAATCCGCTAGAAGTTCGGATGGTATTATGCAAAAAGAACAATCTGTGAATCCTGCAAATATTCACGAAAACATTTTTCATAAACAATCTTAGAATCACCCCTGAAATTACTATTCATGACTCCGACCCTTATTTGGCATGTGACCAAATGGGCACCAGGCACATTCTGCTACTACAATGTTTCATACAAACGTTATGTTAAGCAAATGAGATACGTTATTCACTCGTGGTTATGCGAAAGTTATTTATTATGTCTCCAACCGTTTCTACAACAATGGTGATGGGTAAGTGGATTAATTCTGGTTCTTAGACAAACAGTTCTTACATAACACGGTTCACTTACTTAACTTAACTTCGTGGTGTAATATGAGTCAACGCTTGTGTGACAATTGGCTTTGTTAATGTTTTGTCAACACGCGCCAGTATTTTCGTGTTTGCCTAATTTAAAAAAATATGCTTTATTCGTTGTTGACCTTGTCTGCGTGGTACCTTTTAGTAAGGCGAAGCACTGAGCTTAGATGGTTATAACTGACAGTGTCGTGCCATTTCAAATACATACATACATACATTGGAGTGCTATAATGATTGACTCTTAAATATTTGCTTTGTGTGACTGAGTATTTAGATTTCTGGAAGGAGTACTTAACATATTTTAAAAATACCATTTATGATCATTCTTCAAAACTACCTAAACCATAACAACATAACCATTAAACTAACTGCAAATTATAGGAATATAAATATTGTACTTACTGAAATAACGTATAAATTGCGAATTTGAGGAACAAAATAAAAAGATCTGAGCCTAAATCCGGAATAATGTATGAAAATTACGAATCATTCAGAACCAAAAAAGACTGCTTTGGAATTGCGATCAGATTCAAAATCCGTTCTAGCGAAAATAAATGAAAGCAACACAGGGAAGTATCACGTTGATCAGGTATTGAGGTCGCGGTCGCGGGGGTGCATCGGAATACAAACGAGATCAAAATACGGACGTACAGAGGCGCACACATCAACCTTTACAAAACCATTGCAAAATGGGTCTAATGTCAGCCGCATAGGTGCTCCTATGTAAAGGTGTACGCCTCTGTACGTAGGTAAATCTATGTAGAAAACGAATGTAACAGGCTTTTGAAAACATCGTTCTTAGATGTGAATCCAAAACTAATGTTATAGGCTTCTAAAAACATCATTCCTACAAGTAAATCCAGAAAGAAAAGCAAAACAAAACGTTGAAATTTCTTTTTTTTTTTTATTTAGATTTCGATTATTTTATTTTTGCAACTTCTATTAGGTTCCATTTTCATTGGTATTCTGACCCCGAAAATCAGCGCAGTCGAGCGTTTTATTGAGAAATGCCCTGAATTTAACTATACGTATACTTGCGGACGTCAGGTGACAAAACTCTCGACACACTGAAATCAGAATATTCACGAACCTGAGGTGTTATATTACGTATTTCGGTTTGTGGATAGAACAAAAATAAAGTCCGAATAACCCGCATTGAGGGTATTGCGACAGCATGAGCGTGAGCGCATGCTTAGCGTTGATTGACGTTTGTGAATTCGGTGGTAAGTATGTAAGTTATTTCAAACTGACACTTATTTGTTTGTAAAAAAGTAAAAAAGTAGTAAAAGAACTATTTCACTAACGAGTCTATCTAATACTTTTCGCATAGTGAAGGATATTTATTTAATTGAATGACTAGTATTGTAAGCAACAATTTGAATTAGAATGAAGTGAGTTTAATTTTGTTCCAAAAACTCATTAAGGCTGGGGTAGTTACAATTACATTATTGGACTCAGGGGATATGTCACAGCGTGGGTATTTTATTATTGTCATGTTGATAAATCATCACGATGTCTTTTTTCTAGTTCAAACACACCTACTGATAAAAGCCAATGTCTGAAAATGGCGTCTTTTTTTTTCTTGCGGCCAGCGACCGAACCTTGTTTTTTAAATAGAAAATATTGCAATAAACCAAACTTACTATGGCATGTAGACTCCTGCATCAGTCCGAACTGAGTTATAGGCTTTAGAAGTTTTCTGATTTTACAAACTAGAAATTTTTTCTTTTGTGCGCAATTTTCGCATAAATCGCAACAAAATAGAGACATTATACAAGTAAACATTGTGTGTGATATTTTTCGCAAATGGAAAAATATCTTATATGTCATTCGTCTTTTTTTCGGCTGGTCATCAACCAAACCATGCTTTTATGATTAAAAAAAGTGTAATAAACCAAACTTACTATGACATATAGACCTCTAAACGCAGTCCGAACTGAGTTATGGGCTTTAGAAGTTTGCTGATTTTACAAACTAGATATTTTTCTTCTGCGCGCAATTTTCGCATAAATCGCAACAAAATAGAAACATTGTATGTGTAAAGGTTGTGAGTGCTATTTTTCGCAAAAGGAATAATATCATATGTCATTCGTCTTTTTTTCGGGTGACTTTTAATGATACCTTGCTTTTTTAATTCAAAATAGTGTAATAAACCTGTTCAGTCACCTACTGACTGGCTGACTGACGGGTTTCTTCGCCCAGTGGGCGGTGCGGGCCTCGAGCAAAAATGCTCTTGCCCGGGCATTCAACACGTAGGGGGTACCCCCCCACGGTAATCTTTCTAGGTAAATGACTTTACCATCGTTGGTTTTGTGTACAACTCCCCTACTGCACAGTGCGCCACCCTTGGCGCACTGTGCAGTCGTCTTACAAGGGATTCAGGTGCAAGGGAGCTGTACTTAGTGTTTTGCGTCATTATTATTTGATTTCAAGCGAGGAGGTGGCGAGCAGAGGGCGTCCCTTCCCCCGCAGTGTTAACTCTGCGAGGAGGTCGTCGGTGCCCGGTGAGGATGGCGGTCGTCTTCGCCACATTTACCGCAGTCGAGCCAGGCAGGCAGCAGGTCTAGCAGCCTTTGCATGCGAGCTGCCGCCACATCCTGGCTTCTGGAGGACGCGAAGAAGGCACTGTCGTCGGCGTTCAACGCGAACGTTGTCCTTTTCCCACTCGTCAAGGTGGCCCTCGAGAGTAGGAATATCGTTGGTGTATAGTGAGTAGAGGACGGGGGATAGGACGCTCCCCTGGGGCACTCCTGCGCGTATCGGCTGCTGTGATGAGTCATTGTCCTCGACCGAGACGTAGAAGCTACGGCTGTCGAGAAACGCTGCTATCAGGGCGATCAGTGCTGGCGGCATCTCCGTGGCCAGGAGTTTAAATAGCAGGCCGGGGTGCCACACCCGATCAAAGGCCTTCTCGATATCGAGAAAGACCCCAACCGTGCAGTGGCCCCTGTTACTTGCCTCAGCGAGCTCGTGGAGAATGCGCGTGAGCTGGAGCGTCGTAGAGTGGCCGCTCGGAAACCGAACTGCTCGTCCCTCGGCTTGAGGAACGGGCCTTTTCTCCGCAGCATCAGTCACCTACGATCCTGGCCGTATGGCCTGGCCCATGCATCATACGGGGAACGCGGACATTGCCTTTTTCCTCGCGACAGTAGTTACGTTACGACGGACGTTGCGATGGTCAGTACAAATTGTAAATACATTCTAAAATATACCAAGTTCATAGAAAAAAAACAGGGTTTCATTGGCTCAAGTGTGTCAGGCGGAGGCCCCGATCTGGGCGGCGGCCCTATCGAAGGCGACGAACGTCCGCCTCCTCCGAGCGCCCCAGCGGGCGATAGCGCAGCGCAGCGTAAGGGCATACCGCACCGTCGGTTTCCCTGCGGCCTGCGCGCTGGCGGGAAACGCTCCCTGGGAGCTAGAGGCGGACGTGTTGGCGGCCATGTACCGCTGGACGGCCGCCAAGAGGGCCGCGGGCGACCCCTTCTGCCCTGAAGAGCGGGCGGCCGTCCGCAAGGAGGCACAGGAGAGCCTGGTCCGGCTGTGGATGGCGGACCTGAGAAAGGCGGACTCCGGTCAGCGAACACTGGAGGCACTCACTCCAGTGCTTGACCGGTGGCTCTCCAAGCAGCATGGGTCCCTCTCATATCGGATGACGCAAGTTATGACCGGGCACGGGTGCTTTGGGTCATACTTGCACCGCATCCAACGAGAGGGAGCCCCACTCTGCCACGAGTGCGGCGCTGTGGAGGACACGGCACACCACACACTGGCGGTGTGCCAAAAGTGGGCCCCACAGCGCATGGCGCTAGCCGCCAAAGTGGGCCAGGACCTCTCTCTGCCCAGCATTGTGCTTGCAATGCTGGCAGACAAAGAGGCCTGGCAAGCGTTCGCCACCTTCTGTGAGGAGGTGGTGACCGCCAAGGAAGCCGCGGAGCGGTTGCGGGACATGGATCCCGCGTCCAATAGGCTCCGCAGGGCGAGGAGGTGGGGAAGACCGCGCGCATCTGCGCGCCCCGTCGCACCCCTCCGTGGAGGAGGCCAGCCGGCGCGCGGTACGGGGGTACCGTTGCCGGCATTGCACAGGCCTCCACCACTGCCTGGTAGGGACGGCTCGACACCCTCGGCTGTCCCTACTGGCCCCCCCTCTCGAAGGGGGGGTCGCTTCCGGCCCGCCGTGTAGGCGGGCACCGTCCGGGGGAACGCGTAAAAGGCACGTGCTTACACAACGTATTCCCCCACCATGGACGATGAGAGGGAGTAGTAGGGTTTTTAGTCGGTAGAGCCACTGGGGTAGCCCGTGGAGAGTCCGACATAACCCGTCCAACCCCCCGGTTGGCGGGTATGCGTAAGTGCATTTCCCCTACTATAAAAAAAAAAAAAAAAAAAGTGTGTCAGGCGGAGACAAAACCAATCTTACTAAAGCAATGAAGACCTCTAAACGCAGTCTGAACTGAGTTATGGGCTAAAGAAGTTTGCTGATTTTATATCTAAATATTTTTATTATTTGTCATGGCTATGCGTTTGACCCCGTTCAGCCATGATGAGGTCGTTGCTGGAACAGGCTTACCCAGAAAATGTCCCAGAAAGATACCAAGGTTGTGGGCACAGGCTAAGAAAAAACGTTCCATTATTGGTTTATGTGCCTTCGGGAAAGTAGGAGTCAAATAAATGGACTCTATTTGGCGAAAAATAGTGTTGCCTGAGTATAGTTGGCGTTAAACTCAACCAGGTCACGATCGCACCAGTCGGACACTGCTTTTAACGCATTCATCCGCGTTGAGTTCATCCGCTCAACCATAGCCTCTCTCTAAGGCTAAATATGAGATAATAATATTCATTTTGCAACAACATAGTGAAATTGCGCCGGTTGAGACTCAAAGACCACTCCCGGACCACTCCCTTTCTTGGTGCTGATGAAAGTATATGATACTTATGTGGTTTTATATTTTGTTCTGTTATATTCCGTGATAACGGATAGCGGATATTATTTTACCTTTAATCATAAGATAAGAGGAAACTTACACATTAAGTGGAACATCGGCGAATACGCCCTTAAGCCGCTGTCACTCCTTCTAATGGTCGTAACTCAGTTTAAACTGTGCTAAGATACATGTCTTAGTGAGTTTGCTTCATTACACTATTTTGCATTAAAAAGGCAAGGTTTAGTTATATAATGGCCGCACGCCGAGACGTGAGGCACATAAGATATTTTTTATTTTGCGACAAAATATCACACTCAATAATTACACGTAGATACAATGTCTCTATTTTGTTGCGATTCATGCGAAGCATATTCGCGAAAGGATAAATATTATTTTTTAATTGTTTTTTTGTGCAATAAAGTATATCTTATCTTACCTAGTTCGTAAAATCAACAAACTTCTAAAGCCCATAACACAGTTCGGACTGCGTTTAGAGGTCTATATGCCATAGTAAGTTTGGTTTATTACACTTTTTTTAATTATAAAAGCAAGGTTTGGTTGATGACCCGAAAAAAAGAAAAAAGACATATAAGATATTTTTCCATTTGCGAAAAATATCACACATAATGTTTACTCGTATAATGTCTCTATTTTGTTGCGATTTATGCGAAAATTGCGCGCAAAAGAAAAAATATGCAGTTTGTAAAATCAAAAAACTTCTAAAGCCCATAACTCAGTTCGGACTGATCTAGGAGTCTACATGCCATAGTAAGTTTGGTTTATTGCAATATTTTCTATCTAAAAAACAAGGTTTGGTCGCTGGCCGCAAGAAAAAAAAAAGACACCACTGCCCCTTACAAATCCGTCATTGTCCTTTATAATTCAGGTCAATAACTTATCTTCCAATATGACCATGACCCAATAATACCCTTCCATACCCTTATCATGTTTATTTTAGATATCAGTGTCATTGATAGCAAATTTAGTGAGAGCAGGTTGTGCCATATTGACAAAAACCTCGATAAATGCTCTTAGCCTCTTTGTAAACATAATGTTAGATAAGAATATCATAACAGAAATTCCTCAGATTACAATATTGACGTTGACAAAATATTTAGGGCGATAATAATCAATAAATAAAGTTCAAATTCTTTGACCTATTTATGTTTGACGACAATGCAATGTTCACAAAATACCTAGTTTTGCAGTTATCGTTTAATTATATTAGTACTGCTGATAAATACTGGTATGTTAAAATGTGAAGTTTTAAAGGCGCCATGGAAAAGTGTGGATGTGACCTGAATTAAGACTCCTTGATTATCACACAATCTTAATACCTAACTAATTATTACCATTTACCAATTATTTCTAGGTATCAATCAATCGCAATCTCATCTCAATTGAAGTGTAATCTTGAGACGTGACACAACAGAAGCTAATTAAGTGTCTAATTACTGTACAATGACGGAGACGGTGTTCTGTTTAGATCGTGAGTCAGGTAGAGGTCACCGGTGTCGTCGACTTGAGGATAGCCAAGATTAGCCGTGACGCATTGGGGCTAGGCTTACGACGTTTGCCGCAGTGTGCTTACTGGCCATTGGTAATAAGACAGGTTAAAAGATATTTATTCCGTTATAGTTAAAGTTTCGTGGCTCATGGGCCAGACAAAGGTTGAGAAGACTTTTTTGTATAATTTCCTTAGTTGATTGTCGCGATTTGGTCGAAGTAACTTGAAAAGGATAAATTAAGACTACGTGTTGCCTTTTTTAGGTAAAATAAATCCGAGGCAAAATAAAGTAAAAACGCACAGCTCAGTCCATTTAGGTAAATAACCATGAAAAAATAAAGTGAAAAGATTCTTAAGCAGCATTAGGACTGAGCAGCACTGCTCAGTCCTAAATAAATAAGTAAAATATATTGTAGGAGTGGAAGCCAAACCTTAGGATTTCTAAGTCGAATAAGACGGCTTACGTTTCCCTACTTCCGCCGTTACAATATCGTATGATTTATGTGGTTAATCCTAACCAAAAGTGGTTTCATACACTTCGAATTGATAGACCACGAATTAAACAGTGCTAACTTAATAAACATTTTGCTCCTTTTTTATTTTACGGAGTGAAGTTTACAAAAAAGGCCAAGTTTTTAAGAGAGATTCACAACAGTAACAAAAAAAAAATATTCACGGAAGATACTTTCACAACGGAAGGTAACTAACTAACTTATTTTCAACTTATTTCAGCAAACAATTTGCTATTGAAATATGTTTGTAGTTCGTTTCGGAACTTAATGTCGCAAGACTTATGGTAAACTAACAAAGTTTACAATCACACGTGACATAAACATTATTTTAATAGACGAGGTTCTTACCGTTTTCCTGCTTACGGCTCCTTGGAGTCTTGTCTTGTCTTGTGAAGTACCTGGAAATAAAGGAAATGTGTCAGTTACAAGTTCTGATTTAAAAGACATTACAACGACACTAAGTTATAGCCAGCAATTCATTTTAATTGAACAATCATTTCAATCAAGTTGTTTTTTGGGAAAGCAAATCACGTGTTTTTTTAAGTACTGTCAATAAAGTGCTGAAGTGCCAAAGTGCAACTGAACATTTATTATGTGTTTCAGATATGCCTGTTTACACGAGTATTTGTTTCCAGTTGAGTTAATAAAGGCCTTTAGTAACCGAGTTTGACAAGTTAAGATACAAATTTTAAAATAGGCTTATTTTTAAATTCAATAAAATATTTAAATAAGGTGGCTTAAACTTTTGTCCATAGGTTTTTAAAAGGAGCGGATATCTTTCAATAGCAACCATCGACATACGGCGCGCTATTTCGTGGCCACAAAAGCTGCTTGTGCCATGCAGGGGTTCAAAAAATACGTCACGTGATATTGAAAATACTTATCCTCTAATAATAATGACCTCTTACTGTTACTTGATAAATGTGTTCTTATGCAAGATTATTTATCTCATTTCATCTTTATCTTATCACGCAGATATTCTTATGAGTTAAAAGATGTAAGAAGAAACACGTGTGCATAGATAATTATTACACATATTTATATTTAAGAGAACGTCATCCGTTTATACAGGGTCATAACCTTTAACAGACCATTTCATGGTGTATTGTCGTAGGTTATAAATTGGCAAACATATTATGCTGATACAATGCTGCACTTTTTACATCAGATGTCAGATTTACTACTAAGAGACTAGTGATCTTCTACTACTGTTAAAAAAGTATAATCTAATATTTTTTGTAATTATACTGGTACTGTGAAATAAAAGCGTTCTACATCAATTGTAAAAAAAATATAACCACTAATATAGCAAGTAAAAGCAAGGTAGACTAGCAATCATAACATTAACTCAAACAATGATAATATTTACCTAAATGATCCAAAAAAGAAACCAGATCAGATTACACGTATTACTAGCAAATTACAAATTCATTAAGTAAAAGTTTTCTAAATAACTTTCGATCGCAATTTGAAGCGATCTTGATACTCGCGTATCTCATTTCTCTGTCACTCGATATTTATACCCACAGCACTGCTCTTAGTACTCCGATGCAGCTGGCTGACGCTTTCACGCTCCGGAACAAAGTTCTTTCTTGCCTTTGAGGAGTGTGGTGCTCCTATAGAGCGGACGCGTATTGTGGCTCAGCATCAATCAACTGCACTTTGCCATTCAATATGGAACACTTTTTGAATGAGGCATCTCATTTAACCGACTTTTTAGCGCGTTGTAGAGTTCATGCGTAAATTTTTGATCCATCGGCAATTTTGGCAAGAAAAAGCGTCTAAATAGTTGTCCTATCACAACACAGTATAAAACAGTCGCTTCCCTTGCCGGAATATAGTCCTTTTGTATGCTCAAAACTTTAAACCAACGCAACGGATTTTGATGCGGTTTTTTTACAATAGATAAAGTGATTAAAAAGGAAGGTTTAAATGAATAATAACATCCCATTGCATTTGTGCAAAGCCGGAGTGGGTCGCTAGACTTTTGCGTACTTAGCCATCTTAATGATAAAAATAAGAAGAAATCACTAAGAAGTGACTTGCTCTTAATAATAATGGGAAACTTTCCCAGCAGTGGATCTTAACGGGCTTTTCCTTTATTTTGTTTAACGATCGTTAAGGCAAACGCGTATGTAACCTCGTATTCTATTTGCAGTAACATGTTTTTAGCCAAATTGATATTTAATATGGTAAACTGAAATACTTAAGGTAACCGGTTCTCACTACAACCAGATAATACATTTATGTAATTAGTTTTTTTCGCTTGTAAGTTGTGCCATAATTATCTTCAAAATCTAAAACTTTAATTAAAGTTTTAAGTGTAATGGGGTAAATAAATAACATGTTTGTCACACAATTAAAAATCCATTACAGGAGAACAGCAACCTGTTAGTATTGTTTCTGAATGTTCGCATATTGTTTTAATTACACTGAGCATAATATTTTTTTTCTGAATTTGATTCTTTAATTTTTTTCACTCCAATTCAAATGATGCACAGTGCTGAAATAATACATAAAGTAAGTGGATAACAAGTTTCAGACAAAACATGCACGTGTTAAGAAACTGAATGGAACGAATTCACGTGATGCTCTCTGCTCTGCTACAGAGCATCACCACAGTATAATCTTATAGTAAGCTATCTACATACAAACGTGCCACACTCGGGTTGAATGTGTGCGTGCGCGTCGCGCACCGTGTCGCGATATCACGCACACGCAATTTCACGCACACGCTAGCATAAAATAGGGAGGCATAGGGAGGCGGCAGTACGGACGGGCTGGCCGCGTGTCTGTGTGCACGCTAGGCTAATAACTCGGCGGGCGGCCTTAGATAGCCTACTGTATGGTTTATACTGTGGCATCACGTACGAATTCATTTATACCTATTAACTGTTATCATCCACTTTTACGGACTACACCCTATTTTACAGTTTATTTCCTTTTATAACGTGCATAAAACCCTGATAACTCCAGTTTAATTTGTTTAAAAGCAACTTGCTCTGCTTAGAATTGTTTTTTAAGCTTCGTTACGTAAAAGATACGGAAAGAAAAGCTTCCGTTGTTTTACGAGTTGGAATCCACGTTGTGTGTCTTCGTTATTTAATCACAGCTTTTAAGATTTCTATAGGATCCCTTTGTTCTACCGTTGTCGTTTAAAGATTAGACGAAAAAAATAATTATATCTTCTGATGAGCTATTGTATAAAGCGCCGCTGTTCCCAAAACTAGTACCTACTTCTTAAAGTCAATAACCTCAAAAATGTAATGAGACAGTGAAGTTTTAAAATTTAATTAAGGAGTTTTGAGTCCAAGTATGTATTTTTTGAGTGGATGTCGTAAAATTATCTTGAGATTTCATAATATAAACTGAGTCAAAGACGTCAGTAAATACATTTGTAATTAATGGTTATTGTTTCCGGCGCTTGGTATTTTAAAAAACATTAAAGCTTACATTGTGTATACCCACAGCAAGCCCATGGGTTGAAATCCAAAGACCCTCAAAAGGTCGGACAAAATGAATATATTTTTTTTAAGTGTTTATCTGAACATGTTATGGTCATCATTTGGCTGTTGTGATGATAATTAAAGCAATACCTGTCAATTGGAGCGATGAGTTAACTGCCATAACAAAACATGGAGGCAAATAATTTTAACTAACTGATGAAGTTAGATGGGTTAAAATATACGAAAGCACGAACAGCTGTGCCAAACTTATTTGGACAGTTGTCATATAATTGGGCACTTTAGGATCAGAAACAAGTCGTCGCAAACTATGTCATGAGGTGCAGTGATAGTGGAATTTTAATTCAAATCTCGAATTAGCATTAATTTCTAACTGCAAATGAATTGAATTGCCTAAATAAGAATCAGGTGTATCAGGTAGATTGAATAGAAACCGAACTAACTAAATTATGTATGAAAGCCGATCGTAATTTGCAATCATCAGATTCATGCTTTAGAGCGAATATTTTGATAATCATTAAAACAGTTGTCTCAAAGCGACGTGAAAATAATTTCACCACAATACTGTTTGAATTCATACAGTCAACCGCACTGCAGTTGCCAAATGACAGTTCTCTGCAATAGATTCATTGAAGTTGACGGTGCTTAACACTCAAGCAATGGACCAAAATTTTTAGCATCTTAAGTATTCGTTTTAAGGGGCTCAAATCCACGCCTATGTTTTACCATTACGTTGTTTACTCATCAATGTTGTACATTTTCTGGGAACACACACATGAAAAGAAGTAAAAACAGAGTCAGAAATACGTAACTAACTAACATACCTAATAACGGTATTCATTCACCTATGCCATAAATCTGAAATGCGTAAAAACTTATTTTTTTTCTACAATGCACAAAACAATGTATGTATTGTATTTACATGGTGTCTGCGCAACACGCTAAATGATGTATCTGTTTATGATAATGAAGTATAATTTAAGACCCATTAACAGTTGCTCAGGTGTTAGTGCTTTTCAAATGAATATTCAACTCCTTTAAACACTGTTTAGAACATACATATTCCCCACAAATACCGTTTTGAACAAAAGCATGAAATATTCACAAGTCTCTTTGTTTCATGAATTGTGAAACTTGACGGCAAACAAGGGTATTTACAAGATAAAAGACTTAAACATAATGATATTCATCTGAACGTTGACTTCAGAACTTAAACATTTGTAAAGCGCTTCAAAACATTTAACTAAATATACTGAAATGTAATCGTATTGAAATAGTTCTGAACAAGACTTTTCAACTTAGGCCTAAGTTAACTTTTACTGCAATGTAAAAAAATAAGTTAGCCGTTTTTAAATTCTAAAAACCCTATACGAACGAAGTACTGAAATATTATGAAGACCAAAATGATTGACGTTCTGACAAAAAATAGACTCAGGAAAAAAACGGGCATCACAAAGGGAAATTTTAAATGAACATAATATAATTTGAACATATATATTTGAATGACTGAATATTACTTCGCATATTTCTTGCGTTTTAGATTTTCACCACGAGGTAAAAAGTTAGATTTTTGACAAAAGCCACTGATATGACAAGAAAATTCGCGAGGTCCTTTACCTGGCGGGTGTGAAACGTAAATAACAACGGTCGGTGAGTTCGTCGTTGCCGTGGCTAATGAGGAATGAATGAACACCGAGCAAAGTTCACTGCACCCCGTGTGGTAGATATGGATTACATTGACATTGGCATGCTCAGATCCTATTAACGTGGAACTATAATATACCCACACTGAGGAGCAAACATATTTGGTAGAGATATGTTGATAGACTTAATCTAAACATGCTATGATCTTTTGAACAAAGGAATACATGATGTTACTTACATACATAACATAAACAGCCTATATATTATGTCCCACTGCTGGGCACAGGCCTCACCTCAACTATGAGGTGGAACGAGCCATACTCCAACACGCAGGTTCAGTGCGGATTGTTGAAGGAGTGTAAGGTTAGTGAGCAACCTTTGTCAGATGTTATCAAGCCGCCCTAAGGCCTCTGACTAGGCTTGACGACTGACATCTACCGACGTCAACCGGGACCAACTGCTTAACGTGCCTTCCGAAGCACGGAGATGCCCGAAATACACATGACTAAATATCAGTCGGTGTGTTGCTTTACAACAGCGATCGTCGCTGATCACTGTCACAACTGCGCCACGGGCAACTCGTGATGTTACTTATTAGGTAGGTATCAATTAATAAAATACAAAACAATAAAACTATTAAGTGAGTTTTGTGACCCAATAGCAAATAATTGAAGGTTTTGAGGGAGATCCGGAGCCGAGACCCGTGTGGTCCAGATTTTGAGTTTTCTGTACAGTTTGCGGCTAATCCTTCAATGATGAAAATCCCCGATATAACACACAACCTCGATAAAGTTGTTGGGCTTGCCTCTGACCAAGATGGCGAACTAGATCACTGGGCGAAGTGTGGGTTCTGAATGTACCAGCATCATGTTTGGAACTGTCAGTGCAGCCTCTGACTACTTACTCCTTTAAGGATATGGCCGTGAGCTTATGTTATGTCCTTAAACAACTAAATTTATGAAATTAAATATAAGTTTTGCAATAGACAACACTATCCCATGATCTTATCCGAAATTTGGATGTACGACGAGTTTCGAAGCAGAATAAGTAGGGGAGAGAGGGGATTGTTGTAACAACTTTTAAAACAAATGATATATGTCGAGATGTATTGTTTGAAACATCACTAAAATAATTTTCATAGATACTCTAATTATTCTTCTATAATTTCTAATCATAAAAATATCCAATATGCAGGTGAATTTCTCAGAATAATTTATTTACTAGAAAAAGGGACGTGTTTCAACTTACCCCGAGGTTGGGGTTTGTTGTAACGTCTATTGGGGTATGTAGTAACAACTACAAAAAACGAGAATTTTACACCATAAATCATTTATTTATTTAATATTTTTCTTTGTTTTCAACAAACAAGTAAGTAATTGACAAAATCAATAAGATACTTACATAAAATGTTTCTAAAATTAAATAATTAACTGAGATATACTCTTTCTATCAATAATCAAAAAATTCTAAATTTAATTTGGAACAATTAATATTGTTTTGTACTGTAATATTTTCATAGATACTTATCTAACAATAAGGCACTTCAAAATCACTGTAAATTAAATTTTTAAACCTCCAAATTAACTCCAGAGTTAATTTGGATAAATTACCAGTAATTTATTAACTAATTCTGCATAATATTATACAGTGTGTCTGGTCACCGATGTCCGACCCGTTAAGGTGAAGTAATATGATCTATTTTATGAATAAATCCACCATAATTAAGCACTTTGCCCCAGTTGTTTTAAAATGGCCGCCATTTTAATTTTTTTTCTCGGGAGTACGGGTGGGTTATTTTAGTTTGCAATATCTGCCGATTTAGAGGTCCTACAGTCACAAAAGTGGTATCGTTGGACAGCTACAAAAGTAAGCAATAAGCTGACAAAAAAGCATTTTTTCATAACTCCCTTAAAATACCTCAAAAAAATGTTTGAACTTGAAAATTGTGATAGAATTTGTTAGTTTTTTTTACATTTTTTTTTTTTCAGAAAAACTAAATTGTCAACATACATTTATTTTTAACTTTTTGGATACCCAAAGACATCACCTAAACACTGAAGCAAAAATCAAAGTTCCAAGTAAAATAGTTTAGAAGTTGTGACAAATTGAATATCACCCTGTCATCAGAAACCCTTTGAAACGCAGGTAAAATTTACCTGAAATAAATGAAATTTTTTTTTAAAAAAATTAATTAAAAGTGCTTAATTATGGTGGATTTATTCATAAAATAGATCATATTACTTCACCTTAACGGGTCGGACATCGGTGACCAGACACACTGTATATAATCAGCCTTTCAATAAGCGATTTCATTAGAGTTTAGTCTTCATCTGAGTTACAATTAATACAAACAAAAAAAAATAATGTCTCGTCTGACTCATGCGCCATGAGCCCACATCTTACACACTTTGCATTCTACCCACTCTCCTTCTGAATCCGAACCTTTGTACCCTTTGCTGCACACTAAGCAATACCACTCTTCATATTCTGAATCTGAAGCTGGAGAATCCGAACTTAAGACCCTCTTCTTTACTCTTTTTATTTCATCTTAAGTTTCGCTGATTTTTTACCTTTGCCTTTGCCCTTTCCTTCTTGTCATCTTTTTTCTGCTTTTTCTCATTTTTTCTTCATATTCCATTCTCAAACCTTCTCTTTCTGGTGTGTCTGTCAAGACAGCGGATTTTTTTCATACGTCTGTGACTACGTTTTCGGCTTGACATAACCAATTTTTGGACTTATTCTTCTTTTTCTTAATGTATCTGTAAAGAGATACGTGACGAAGACCGAAATTATTACTCGCCTTCCGAATACTGCACTTGTTTTCGAAAACTCCAGCTGTGGCTAACTCGTATACCTCCTGACTTTGTGTTGCCCGCTCTGTCGTCCT
The DNA here is from genome assembly GCA_950022985.1 of Udea ferrugalis. NCBI lineage: Eukaryota > Metazoa > Arthropoda > Insecta > Lepidoptera > Crambidae > Udea > Udea ferrugalis. Next base: position 8,342,792 of record OX465516.1, read on the forward strand.
CTTATACACTCGCATTGTAAAAAAAACTGTTTAAATAAAATGGTACATCAATATGGGGGCAAGTTGTAACATGTTACAACTAAACCCAATATTTTGTTACAATTTACCCCAGACCCTATTTCTCAATATTTCATAAGTTACTATTTTAATCAACATATTTATCTCAAAAACTGTTACGCTACATCATGCCTAGATACATTTTGACTCCAAATAAAATAAGTAAAGCTCCAATTAGTCGATAACAACAAAGTAAACCAAAAGTTTACGATAGTGAAATTACACGTTAGCTGCCAAAAAAGGAACGCTGACACAGACCCACTTACTGCGCCACTTGACGGGACACTGACTGTGATGACGTGTCGCGGGGCGTTATGACGATAATATTTAGTCAAAGAAATGCGTCAATAAAATTTAAATTCCCAGTGAAAAGGCACTGTTACTACTTACCTCTGTTACAAGAAGCCCCTCGCTCCCCTACGTCAAAAATGTTTTCTTAAATTTCATTATTATCATTTCTTAGTTTTAAACATTGCTAAATGAAATTGTGGGGGCCTCACAAGTCAGGCCTGCAAACAAAGGTTATTAAAAAACATGTTGATGTCATAGAGGAAGTATTCGAAATCAAAAATATTCACGATTTGTTGTAAAGGTCAGCATTTATTCAATGTACGAACATTTTAGGTGATCGATTGACATGAAACGATAAATATATTGTGATTTAATATCATAGAGAATATTTACGAATTCTGTGGGGAAATAAAAATACCAAGGTCCTGCTTAATTGGTTTGTCAAAAGCAATCTACGGCAGAACAGCAAAAGTCATAAGTCATTAAGAAAAACAAAAGTCGTAGGTATACAACACTATTATAAATAGGATATAAAAAACAAGGGTTGAGTCATTTAAAAATTCAGAGAATTTTTACAAGATAATGAAATGCCAGAGTTATGAGTTTATGTGATTATGATTAATGAATCAAATAATTAATACCAACCAGTTTTAATCACTATTAATTATTTATAACACAATCATTAATGTTAACAATAATGATAATGTTTAATCGTATACCATAAGTAGGTAATTTTGTGTTCAGGATTCCTACCTAAATACCGCGTTAAGAATTGCCTATTTGAATACAGTCACGTTTTCATTGAAATACTGATTTATCGAAATTCGATACGGATCCGATTCCGATTATCTGTCGTGACATGTTATGCTCCAGAGAAAGTAGCGTTGTCAGATCACATTAGTAGCTAATCTGTACGAGCATTATGTTGTGATATCGGATTTAATGTGAACACCGTATCTCTCGGCTTTGCACGGTACAATGCATCGAGATGTCTCACAAATCGTATAAATGTTATGGAACATTTCTGCAGAGAAGTTTAATAAGAAAATTATGATAAAGACTGTTATAGGTAATGTAGCCCACAGGGCAAATGCACACACATTGTCAGCTCGTATAACTTCATGCCAATGTTCCAATGTTTTTTTAACTAGGATGTTACACTTAACCTGTTACCTTCTATTGCGACCGAACGCATCGAAATTTCGAACCTTAGGTGGTCAAAATATCTATAATATTTGAGAAACTTTTAACTCATTACTTCACAATGTACCTATTTGAAAACTTTCAAAATGATTATACTTTTTAGGAGCTTTGGTTGAATAAATCTAATATTCCGAAGGGTTTACAAATGAAGATGACAGATCATATCGAGTGTTTTTTAATCAGCCATAACTATTGTAATTCGACTTTACACCCAATCAATCCATATTTTTCTGCTTAGCCCCATGGTTGACTGGTAGAGAATTAAGTGGCATTAAGTCCGCGATTTGTACCAATTTATTGTTGTGCAATAAATAATGAATCAACCAATGAGATCTGTGAAAACAGCAGGAGACACTACTAAATTCGACTTTATCTTAGAAATCGCCATCGCAATGCACACGTATCTAACCGGAGGTAATTACTCCAGCGACGTTCGATTACAATGAGAGTGATTCATTTAAGTACTTTCTCACGTATTTGTTTGTTGAGAAATTCCTTTACCAACTTTAGTGCAACTTCTTGTGTGGAAGCCACGATGAATGGGAGTGTATGATAAAAACTATTAATAACGCTTAATGGTTTACTTTGATCTTGTAATGCGGGAACTAAATAACTTAAGCGATGGGTTATGAATTATCAGTAATTTCCGTGCAGTGAACTCAAGTTGATTTTTCAGTTGAAGTTTAAAGTAGCCCATAACGATTTAAAGGATAACGTTCTTTAAATTATAATGTATTTATGAATTGCTCAATTTGGAATTTAAAATCATGAAGATGTAGATCACAAGATCCAGCTTATGGTGCTTTACACGATACCAGTATATATTACGAAGTTTATGATTCTGCATACGCATAATCCAAAAATATGACATTGGTAGGATAATTTTACTATTAAGTTATCCACTGTAACATGTACCCAAGTCATAAAAAAATGTTTTTAGAGATAAGACATATTATGTTATTAACATAACATAGCGTAATGCTTGGCAGTCACGCTCGTCCGGAGAGGCGCAAGGTCAAGATTGTTAGCAGAGATGAATCTACTCTCTGATTTATGTATTTACCTTACTGTGTGACATTTGATACTTATGATGAGAATATGATTATATTAATAAATCTGTATGAGTGATCAGTTATTAAAGCAAATATTTTTTGTTTCACTTAGTAGGTACACATGTTCACATATGTAGGTAATCGTTTATTGTTCACGTCATGTCATGGCAAAGGCGTTAAAATAATCTATGAATGTGCCTAAGGACGTAAAGACATATTATCACCCGACTAACTGCAAATCTAAACTGAACTCTAACTGCATAAGTTTTATTTCACAATATTTAGTTAAAACAGGAACCAAAACAAAAACTTTGAAATTACTAAGTACTGTACTACTACTACAGACTGTACTGTACTAGTACTACAGACTGCACTGTACTTGGTACTACTAACACTAGCTTTTTTTACTAAAACTGATTGTTTAGAAGAAAAAACAGAATGCCATATTCCTCTACCAACCTTCACTGTATCATAGTGTTCCTACGTTTTTGAAAAATTAGCGCATTAAGATACAAAATACCCAAACACCATTCCGGACCGATTGGAACTACCTAAGTACCTACTTATAGTCCGTTCGTGTTAAGAACGCAGTGATTTCATACTTGTCCGTCCGTGGTATGGGGGCGTCTTAGGTTTCTACCTAAGACGCCCCCTTACCAATCAAAAGCCAAGTTCACAGTGACCAGCTGATTGCATACTTTGGAAAGCAAAGGTTGTGGATCTGAGTTTTTTTGTGTGCGACAGAATTCAATTTGAAAATCACTGCATTCTTAACGTGAACGGACTTTAGTGAAGTATTTTTTACTTTTTATGTGTGAACATGTTTTTTTTTTCAAAAACAAAAATACAAAACTTTTTTTTAAAACTAAATTGCACAAACATTTTGCACTTTGGCACTAACGCATACTTTACAGTAATAGACGAATATCTGCAAAGCAATTATTAAATGTATTATTTTAGACATCAGAATCCGCAATGTTCGATCAGTTTCTCATGTTTAATTCAAAGTGTGTACTCATGCATAAGGTTAATCCAGATCCATGATGCATGATTTAACTTATCGATCAATATGGTATTACAATGATTATGAAGTATTAGTCATTTATTTTGACTACCTTTTGCTATGGTGATTTATAATGATGGCTTGTATGACTCACACTCACTGGCCGAATAATAATAGTCATAAATTTTATGTAAGATCATAAAATCGATATTCTGAGATGCATCTTTTGGTCTGATTCATCTATTAACATCTGTTTTTCTAATTTATAATTATTGTAAACAGTGAAATGGAGCCCTCTGCTGAATATTGTAATATTTTTGGACTTTGGGATAATATATTTTAATAGTTTTATTTTAGGGCAAGTTTAGGATGATTTATGATTATTTCTAAGAGAAAATACTTGACTTTTAAACAAGGAGCTTAGTAATAAATTGAAAACTTGGTTATTTGGAATGTAATAATGTTATAAAAAGTTGCAGAGACGCAGAGACTATATTTTGAGAACAAGAATATCTATTAAGTAAAACTTATTGTGTCTTTTATACAAGACAGTTTAAATGAGAGTTTTTTGTAAATGTTTATTGATCACAAACCTTTTATAAAAACTTACATACCTACCTACTCACATTAGATTTTTACGAGCTAGAGTGATTACGTTTTTTCTATTCGTACCTACGTATTCTAAAAGGTTGATTCTTGAAATTTCATTTGAGTATATTAAAATACCGCAAAGATTAATTTTTATCGTCGAATGAATACCTATTAAAAATTCTAGTTGCAAATGCAATCCAAAAATCACCGCCTAAGCACTTTGACACTGCTTAAACAAAAATTTGGACTGAAATTTGTAACACAAGAAAGGCAAAAAATTATGATGACTCAAAGAATCATGATTGCTTCATGCTTTCTTTCATGGAATGCCTTTCTAAATCAGGTCAATTTAATGTCTGTATAGGAGATAATTTATGCTCGTCTCGTATCTGGCACTGATGCTCTTGGTATTTAATTATTGCTTCATAACCTTATGGTGATGTAATACCTACTCGTAGTCAGTATTGAAGATTTCTTTATGATTCTATCAATGTTCAGTAAAATGATGAAGTGAAATTTATAAAGACTGTTCAGTCACAGTGTTCAGTAGTTATTCTCGACTGCTTTTCTTTGATGAAATCGATGTTATCTTACCAGGAGTAATCAGCCATACTTATTAGCTGGTCCTAAAAACAAACTGGATGGCTAATATGGCCATCTGGATCTTGAAGAATTATTCCAAGATGACCCCAGGTTTAACGATACAAAGATAAACTCTGATAGATAATATTTATCTGTAGCATTATGTCTATTAGAAGGAATTTTCATCTGAAAGGTTCTCATAAAAGCAAGCCTGATGAAAAATATTAGGTAGGTACATCAGTGATCTATCTTTTGTATTTACTAATAGGTAGCTCGAGGAGGTTGCCTCTCCCTCCCCAATAATTTTGTGGCGAGAAGGCTTACTACAGGTTGAAGGAGGAACTGCCAAGCCAAGATAACCAGTGGCAATGTGGTGGACTTCCTATAGACCCGTTGCCCAGATGGGCCCTGGTGGGAGTGAGGATGTCACGTCAGGGCTTATCGGCAGGAGCAAGCTCGCGGTGATGCGTTGTTGTGAAACCTTATAGGAAAATCCTATTGTTAGTTTGGGGGAGGCCTATGCCCAGCAGTGGGCGTCGTTCGGCTGATATGATGATGATAGGAAAATCCAGCTTCGCCACTAGAGTGCCAATGTCGAATACCTTGATGTTTTTGTCGGTAGGAGATCGACATAGGTACATTATATTGTTCACCAGGAGGATTTCCCCACGATAATTTGAAAAGGTAAAAAAGTAGGTGGCCCTTAGTTCATGGCATCAAAGTCGTAGTTTTGTTTGACACGTTGAAGCATAGAACAGTGTTTGTGGCGGTAAGCGCTGATGAAGGCTAAGCCCAGCCTAAGTAGGAAGTAGTTACGTTCGCAGCGAGAAGGGCCTATTCAGACTAAACTTGAAAGCACTAAAGTGTTAAGAAACTACGCCTTCCCTCTCGCCCTAGAATGTATTCATAAATCAGAACAGTTTTAATATTCCAGTAATTTTTGTTTTTATTTAGACTCAGATAAAAAACGTTCTTAAAGTTTCGTGCTAAAAGCAGATACCTCCAACAATCACTACAATACCGACCAGTTAACAGGATAAACGGTGTTTGCGAATGTGTGAGTAGGTATAGACCAAAAACACGAATATCACGAAATGTAAATAATGAATACGAATACCACAGATGTGTGTCAAAGCCTTTACTGACACCATAACACATGTCGATTAGTTACAAAAGATGTAAAAATAACAAATAAGTTGAAAAGGTAAGTCAAATTTAATGGAAGGCAATCAATTATGAATATTATCGCCATTAATATTAATAAGCAGGTAATAATGCATAACAAAATTAAGGAGAGGTTAAACCTGTTTCTCAAAGGCAACATATTTCTTAACTTTAGGTTTGCTTGTTGCATTACATTTCGAAACTTTTCAGTTTTTGAAAGAACAGTCATAGTTAACTGGTACTGTACCTTGGAAGTTTAAGATTTTTGCAAAATATCCAAATATATTGAAGACACTACACTTAACTTTACAAAGCGCACGATCAATACAAACAAAAATATTAATTAGCTGCACAATTAGTATTTAAGCGTACACATTAACTTATCAAGCGTTTATTTAATCACAGGAAATTAATTCGAAAGAGCGTCGAAGCGTTCTATCCTGTGAGAACGCGACACTGAACTAAAGTTATTTCGCCGGCGTCGTGGTCGACGCTGTCCGGACGCATATTACTTCAGAACCACGCGGACTTCCATCGATATCGTTATCCACTGCCGCTTTGCCGTCACCACATAATAAACCAGCACCAAATCTCTGGGAAATGTAGGCAGTGCTACCAAAATCAGTCGAAGGCTGATCGCTCCTAAGCAAACTTCTAAGATCGTTGTCAAGCGGGATTTCTCGCATGTGAACAAATTTGATTCTCTAGAATGAGATTGTAATATCCAGGTGAAATTGTGGATCATCTCGGTGTGAGTTTTCGTTCAACCCCTCGAGATGTAAAAGAGATTGTTGTTTAGCTAGAAAATTTTGTGAAGGTAAGGAAGTAGTAGGTAATATGTCATGTAAACACTTGACTGACAAAATATAATGTAGGTATTATGATCTAAATATTTATTTATATTTATGACAGTTCACTGTGATGATGTCTGTCCTTTACATACAAGTAGGTATACATGGTTCGCCAAAGCAACAAAGGCAGAACTTGAACGTAAAAGTGGGTGAAATCACCTTAATTTCATTTTTAAAATGTGTACAGTATTTTTTAGCACAAGACTGCTAATGAAAATGCATTCAATTATAACGATGACACGTATTTCGTAATAAACCAAGCAAGCATAAAATGGGCTTTGTTTGAAGATTCCGTAAGAAGCAATAACAACACAGGCAATGTGACAGTGGATTGCTAATTCAGTCGAATATGGCTAAGTCAAATAACACTATTTATTCGTTAGAAGTGCACTTGAAGATGAAGTGTTGCTAACTTCAAATACAGAAAAGGCATTCGTTTATAAGTTCCATTCATTCATTGTGTGCAATGAAGAATAAATGACGATAAAGGTACTCGTAAGATAATATTTTATTGACGTTTATCTTTAATGAAGTTCGATGATTGATAAACGATTTACCTCCGCATTCACATGTCTGTGAATTCGGTTCAGTCCATCCTTTCAGTTCTATTGACATTTTACGGGACAGCATGAGCTTGAGCGCGTGCTTAGCGTTGATTTACGTTTGTGAATTCGGGCGTTAGTGTAATGTTTAAGAAGTTAGCTGCTACACCAGAGGTTGTGCGATACCCGCACAGTACCTACTTACTAACATAAGTGTGCATGAACATAATCTGTGTGTTCTGGTCTATGTGTTTCCTATATAAACTAAATATATATTTACAAATAAAGTATATTTAAGCATGTTTACCCGATGTCTAGTTCCCATGGTAGGTCTGCTTCTCTGCTTAGCTTAGAGTTTTTAGCACTGTGTGGATTAATGCTTAAGCATAAATAATGTTTTGCCTGCTACAGCAATTGCTGCCGAGAAATCAATCTGAATGAGAAGTGCACGTCTTTGATAGCGAGCGAGTTAGGATTCCTAACTTGCTTGGACGACTTCAGAACTGTACGAAGTTAATAAAGGAATGGTTTACTGTGAAGGAACTTAACTGTTGACTAGCAAACAAACGGAAGTGTGCCCTTTGTACTAGTTTTGCAGTCAGCATCAGAAGGGTCACCTTCAGAGTAATCGATAATTGTATCGTGATATCTATTTTGTTTGAGAAAAGCTACCTATTACCTCATTACTACAGTATTAAAACAGTCATTTGGATGCATTCAGAGACTTGATTGGAGTTGAAGTTGATTGGAAATGAGACTTTATTAAGAAATTAATGAATAACTTTTCACATAGTATATATCACAAACAGTACCTATATATTTTTGACCATTTTGAAAGGTCACATTTTTGTGAAGCTAATTTGTACATGAATTTTATTTCTCGTTCTTGAGGTTGAAGGTTAAAGAATAAATTAAATGATAATTGCTAAGAGCAATCGTTTACCTAAAAAAACCTCGATTTTTCCGCAACGATTTCCCAGGTTTTCTCTCTTTCTAGTAGAAATATTATAAAAATAAGTACAGAAGCGCTCACATCAACCTTTATATAGAGGCCCCTTTATGCTGTTGCCGTAAGACCCATTTTGCAATGGTTTTGTAAAGTTGATGTGTGCGCCTCTGTACATAGAAACTCCGTCTACTGCCCGAACGGGTCACTTCCTGCGCCGGGGCACAGTATAAACCATACAGTAGGCTATCTAAGGCCGCCCGCCGAGTTATTAGCCTAGCGTGCACACAGACACGAGGCACAGCCCGTCTGTACTCCGCCTCCCTATTTTATGCTAGCGTGTGCGTGAAATTGCGTGTGCGTGATATCGCGACACGGCGCGCGACGCTCACGCACACATTCAAACCGAGAGTGGCACGTTTGTATGTAGATATCTTACTGTAATATTATACTGTGGCCGGGGAAGTGTTCACTGTGAAATCGGATTACCTGCTGTATCGACCACGCCCCTGCTTCCTCCAGCTTTCTGATAAATGATCGCCTATTTAGAAGACGGTTTGAAAATCAATTGACTAGTTGGTAAGGTGATTAAAAAATCCTACTAATATTATAAAGGCGAAAGTTTGTATGTCTGGATGTGCCGTGTGCTCTTTCACGTAAAAACTACTGATTTTATTGAAACTTAACAATAATGTTGCTTTTACATCTGAATAACACATAGGCTACAATTTATTAAGATATTGTGTAAATTGTTGAAAATATCAAGTAAAATATGAAAATGTACGTGGCATCACGTGGTATGGCATGACAGTTGATGATGTACGGCTGCTGTCATCAGCGTAACTATGGGTGCGTTCCGAATTAGAAGGGTTTAACATCGAAATAACATTTGGGCTACAATAACATTTGTACTCGCTGGCTGAACTAAATTCCACGCGGACGAAGTCGCGGGCGGCCGCTTGTAATATAATATTTTCCTCTTGTGGCCCGGCTACTGACAACCATAAGACAATAGTGTTTTTAATTGAATTACGTTTGACGTGGTAACAGAATTGAATGAACATTACTACATCACTAAAAGTTAAACAGTCCTTACAAGTGTATTAGGATTAGCCTCATTTTGAAGGTTTCGTAACTTTAATTGGACACGTTAAGAATTAGGTGTGAAAATTGTTATTTATACAAAACTAGTTGTCCCGACAGACAGCGGGCGGTTTATCAAATTCTATTAACCCCCGAATTCACAAACGTCAATCAACGCTAAGCACGCGCTCACGCTCATGCTGTCCTGTAAAATGGCAGTAGAACTGAAAGAGACAGCTATATTTCTGAGGGATGTTCAACGTTGATTTGCGTTTGTGAATTCGGGGGTTCGACTCTCGCACCTGTTTTAAACCTTCTCTGGACTAACACAAGTATTTTGTAACCAAAATTATCTAAATGAGTTTAGACGTTCTTGAGTTTTAGCGCGTCTAATAGACAGCAATCTATTTCAAGATAACTTACTGCAAATTTTTGACAATACCGGTTAGAAGGTACACTTTTGAACATTTCATTTATTTCAGCTATTAGGACCAATAGGGAATATGCACTTGAAACAGATGAGCGTCATATTATTTTTTTGAGTAGTATTTTGAATTCATATTACGTCTCTATCAATATTTCTTAATTTTATTTCTTTGTAGCTGTAAAAAGAATTATTGAAAAGTGCAAGCAAATGTGGGAAGTTCAAAGTGGTTGAAACAGAGTGGGTCGAGCGTGACGTCACAGTCTAGGCGCAGTCACTGTCAAAAGCGCGACAAGAAGAAGAATTCAACAGTTTGTAGGTTACATTTGTGTTGTCATAGACTCGCGTGACGTCCAAGTCCATGACAACGAAGCGTGCCATAATGGCGGCGTTTGAAAAAAGTTTGAAATTTGTAACACTTTATAAATATACTACATTTTGCATTTTTGGTGATGAATATTGTTGATCAGTCATAAAACGATATAAGCTATCATAAAACAATATCAAAAAGAACAGTGCATATGCCCTATTCCTATGGGAGCTGATGAAGATTCCCTGAAGATGGAGGATATTATCATTTTGTGTCTGTCTTGCGCCTAGTGAAAATAATGATGTCTGATTAGTTGTTGTTTGTTTTTATTTCGTCTAAAGCCTAAAACCAAGACGAAGAGAGAGCGAATTAGTAGAGCCTCTAATGGATACTGAGCCCTTAACGGAATATAGGGCCGAAGCTAAAACCTTTACTACTTAGTTCAAAAAACTTTTTTTTGTATTCAGGTGGGTTTATACGTATGTAAAATGGGGCTGCGAGCATCTGCCTCTAATGCACAACTATTTTCGACACCTGCTTCACGGTGCAACGAGTTTCTGCCTTATCATAGCTTTAATCTAAAGTATTTTTTAACTGCATTCAGTTAATAAAAAAACAGAATTTGAAGTATCATTTTCGTCTCAACAAAAATTTAAAGCCACTTAAGTACTGAGAATAAAATATGGAATAAGATTGTATCTGAATAAAATACGTTATGATCACTAAATCCAACCCGACATCTATCAATAATTATTATAGCACTAGTCTTCCTTTGCCCAGCGGTGGGCCAGTTGAATGTATTATACATATACTACTACGTATTTGCTTTAAGAACCTATCTGATATTAAAAGGACAAAGCTATCTTTGAAATGACGTCAAGTCTTCGCTTCATATTTACCTTTATTTCAGGTGAACACGAAGGCTTTTTCTGTTTTATAGCTGCTAGGTCATGACCTTGTCTTTAAATATAAAACTCCATAAAGCATAATAAAGATCTAGATAACATAATGATAAACAGTACAACATGCTAGTCCAATTGTTCTGTTTATTAATAGTCCTACTAATATTATAAAGGCGAAAGTTTGTATGTCTGGATGTGCCGTGTTGCTCTTTCACGTAAAAACTGCTGAATGGATTTTAATGAAACTTTACAATAATGTAGCTTATACATCTGAATCACACATAGGCTACAATGTATAAAGAAATATAACTTTTCGATTTTCAACTTGAGTCCACGCGGACGAAGTCGCGGGCGGCCGCTAGTATGAAATATTTTACAGTGGACATTGCCATTATGTGTAATGAAAAAAACTAAAATCGAATTAATTTATATCTTATCTTTTCTTTCTTCCTTGTAATTGAATCTTTGATTTAAAGAGCCTATAAGACGCAAAACCGTGTGCGGTCACTTAAAACGTAATGAGGTACTTCTGTTTATTAACAAATAATGTTTTGGCATAACTGAACGGTTTTTTCCAAAAGTTTGATTTTAAGATCAGGAGAATTCACCTAGAAAACTAAACAATTACTTGTTTAAGTCAAAAAAGTTTAACAGGAACAAATCGGGTACCTGACCCTTCAAGGCTACAACATTTTAGGCCACACATTAGTGTGGGGTACAGCAGAAGCATTATATTCAAATCCAAGACTTCATATTTGGATTGAAGAATGTTATTGTTTGCCGCAATTAAAAGCGACCATGTTCCCATGTTCAGAAATTATTCAGTTGCTTGGCTTGTGTCTGAGTCGTTAAAAATAACATCTTATTTTAGAATTACCCCGAAATTGAGCTAATTGCGTCCGGTGGATTTTGTCGCCATTAAAATATAATGTTAATACTGGTGGGAGGGTTTGAAGGCTTTGCCCAATTCCTCACATGAATGGTGACCCAGTCTAGAGCTACAGATATTCTATTGTTTAACTTTAAGTCAGGCATACAGAAAATAATAGCAAAGACTTATAGACTTAAATAAACGCACTTTTTATAGAGTAAAAGTAGACGGTTCATGTAAATATTTTAAGAGAGCCTGAGTGGATAAAAAGGGTGGATGGCAAAAACGACCTTTTACCTTTTAACCTGTCTGCCTGTTAACAGAACCTCAGCCACCCTCCGCTTCTCTCTTTAGTTGTATTCTTTATTGTAACTTTGACGTTCTATAAATAAAATATGTTTCCGAGACTGTTTTTTACATTTCATAAAAACAGCCAAAAAACCGAACAAACAAAGTCATCGTCTTAATAATCCACCTCCAAGAGTTTCAAAAACCTGTCGCCGTGTATTTTAGAAGATAACATAATTCAAATATCAAATTGAAAGTATTCCCTTTCAACTGTCTTGACACCGTACAGTTTTTAAGTAGCAAATATTAAAGCACTTTTGGCCTTTTCAGCAATATTTTTATTCGTGTAAAAGTTGTGTCAGTAGGTGCATAATGCTCAACGAGGGTGTAGGCGGTTGAATTCCAAGAGTGCTTGAGCTACGAGCACAGAGTGGTGTTAACCTGCATAAGGGTAAGTTTGCATGCTCGTAGAAGCAGATTTCTGATATGGTTCTACCAGAATAGATATGGTTTAGAAATTGCTTGTTAATAATGCATTCATGAAGTCGAGTTTTAGACGTCTGCCAAAAGGCTGCTGAGACAAAGTGTGCGTGAACTGGTCACTTGTGCCTCATGAAGAATAAACTATGGGTGAATAATTATATTTTGTAATAATTGTGTTTTGGCATTTTTTGTACCTTTATTGTTTCTGGTTTCGATAACACGTAAGGAATCATCGAATAGAAGAGTGATGTTGAATGTTCAATTCATTTGGGAAAACAAAGTTGTCAAAGAAAATCTTATTTCAAAAGTTATGATAATACCATCTGCTTTTGTACAATTAAGTATTACTTAAACATTGTATAAAACAACAATCATGATTCGAAGTTTGAGAGAAACCCAACGAAACCCCAAAAATGGTTAATCATATCAACAGGCACGGCCAGATAAACCAGTGTAAAATCTAACTACTTTTGATTTATAATCGTCATAATATTAGACGATGAAACCTTCTTTCTAAATTATATTTTGATACTGTCAAATGGTTTGGTTTTAATGTTTAATTTTTATCTTGTTTGCATAGAGCTTTACCGGCAGTCGTGGAAACCCGGACGTAATGATCTTCAACCCGCGGACTAATGACGGCCATTTGTTGTGACTCCTGTGGGAATTGTGGCGTTTATGTTAAATAAAATAATATAAATGTTATTATTACTCGCATTTACAACTACATTTTCAACTTAATCGTCGATGGTTCTCATTAGTTATTTTTTCCTGCGTTCAGCTTAGTCATCGCTTAGTATGGTATTGATTCGTTCATAGGTATTGCTTATTCAACAATTTCTCTGGGTTGTCATCTCGACAGTTAAGTCGGGGAAACCGCTCGTGACTACGGTCACTATCGGGTGGTTGCAGTCGCCATCCGGAAAGACGGATGGGGCGGTGGGGTGCCGCTGGCGAGATCGGCCCTTCGAATCCCGAGCCAGCGGTGTGGTCGTGCGGCACGGCGAGGCTGTGAGCCTACCAGCCGTGCAGCTGAGCGGTGGTTGTTTGACCGCCAGCGAGGCGATGCCTTCTAGCTGGCGGCCGAGCAGAGACGGGCCAGGCTGTTGGTCGCCTGGCGTTGGTGGGAGGCCTAGCCAGACCCGTAAAGGTCGGCTAGACCCCGGAGAATAACCGGGACAGGGTTCTGTCCCGATTGGATGGCCTCGAGTACCCCCTGGAGTACTTTGATGCACTCCACGATCACCTCCTGGCGCTCTGTCTGACGGCCTGCACCATCCAACCTCGCCTTGGCCCCTTCAGGGGCTTCGGCTGCGGCTGGTACCGGTGCGCCGGCAGATGGCGTGTCCACAGGAGTGATCTGCGGGGCGGAGTCAGTGGTGGCGTCGGAGGTCACAGTGGTCGTGACTGTCGCGGTGGTCCTGGCTGTCGCGGTGGTCTTGGTGGCCGTGGTGGTAGGTTTGGCGATCGGGGCGGCGTGTTTGGCTGCCGCTGCTTTAGCCATCCGTCTACGCTTACGGCGTCGGCTAGCCTTTGAGGGTCCGAGTCCCTCATTGGCTGCTGCCATAAGTGAATTAGGGGCGTTCGCCTCGTCAGGATGGTGGATTCGCGGTGGTGGTGGAGGCGCTGCAACGGTCCGTGCCATGGTCCCGGCAGCTTTGTGCCGGAATTCCTTGCGGAACACCGGACATCGCACGTTGTTCGCCGTGTGCGAGCTATGGCAGTTGGCGCAGGTCGGCGGGTCTTCTAGCGGGCGCGGGAAGTCACGGGTGGCGTGCTCCTCACCACAACGTACACAGGCTTGCACCCTGTGGCAGTTGTGGGATGAGTGGCGGAAGGTTTGGCACCTGTGGCACTGCGCTGGGCCTTTCCTGCCTCGCCAATTCTCAATCTTCACTCCCGGCATTCCCAGGAGCTCGGAGATCTCATATAAATCCACTATTGGGGCCTCTGACGTTCTTCCGATCTGGGCGTAGAAGATGCAGCCGGGCCTGCCGCTCCTCGCCCTGATCTGGCGCACGTATTCCGCAGTAAATCTTTGGGACTCCAGGGCTTCAGTGATTTCCTCAGGCAGTGTGTTAACAGGTAGCCCTCGGATGGCTACCTTAACTGACCTTTCTGCACGGGGAGAGTAGCAGAACCAGGCGATCTTGTCAGTCCGCTCCAGTTCTGTTAGGTATCGCTGAATGATACGAAACTCATCCGGGGTTCTGGGAAGAAACTGTATGCCCTTCCCATACGGTATGGCGTTCGGTGGCTCTCCGAGTAGCACCCGCAGCTCACGGAAGTGACGTGCCCAGTTGGGCAAGACTTCCACGATGAGCGGCGGTTGCTTCTTCTCCGGTTTGGGTGGCGGCGGTGCGGCGGATGTAGGCGTCGGGGATGGCGGAGTCGGTGGTCGAGACGGCGGTGCCGGCGATCGAGGCGGCGGCGTCAGCGGAGGCGCCGTGTCCATGGGGGACAGGTCGAGCCTCGGCATCGATGCCTGCTGCCGACCACCGGTCGGCGATGCACTCTGCGGGCGCTTCGCAGCTACTGCGGCGAAGGGCAGAGGCAGATTCGTCGGTGGCGAAAAGCGAGATGGAGATATCACTCGCGCTCGCTCTGGCATCAGAGGCTCGGATGATGCGGCGGGTGCGAGTGAGACGGAAGATCTTGGTTTCGGCTCTCCGGTAGGCACTGGCAGCCTGCTCACCGGCTGGCGCACTGGCGCGGGTACCGCGGCCTGTGCACCGGTGGGGCCAGCCTTGCCTCTCAGGCGGGGGTCTCTCGATTGAGAGGGTCCGGGCTGCGGTTCGGGTTGGGCGGACGGGACGGCTGGCGGGCGCTTCGACGCAGCGAGCTCTCCGGAGGCTCTAGCTGCGGAAGGACGCGGCGCGGCGGTGGGGGCGGTCGACGCCGACGCAACGGGCGTGGCGGACGCGGCGGACGTGGAGGCCTGGGCGGTCAGGGCCCGAGCCTTCGCGGCGGTGGCGGACGCGAACGCGGTAAACGCCAGGGCGGCGGACACGGCGGGCGAGGGGGGCGCGGCGGGCGCGGACGCGGACGCGGAGGGCGCAGCCTCGGGGCGCGCGGCGGGCGCTGGGAGCTGGCTCAGAATGGCCGAGCTGTCCCAGGAGAAGTTAGAGGTGGTGGTGGTGTCGGTTGTAGGTGGGGCCATGAGCTTGCGGGCTTCATCCGGATTCATAAACACCCTCCGGACGAACACTTTCGACCGGGCCGGCTTATGAATACGGCTGTGGTCGCCGTGGCGAGGCATTGTTAGAGCGTGGACGAGATGTGGGAAGCGTACTTCGGCGACTATTAGCTAGAAGGACTCGACCGTTATCGCTACTACCCTCCCCGGTGAGACCCGCTGGTGGGAGGCCGGGAAGGAGTAACAGTTCCTGCGGGAGTCGACGCTTCGCTGGGATGCAGGTGTAGTCCGTGCCGAGAAGTACGTAGCCAATCCTCAACAATTTCATGTGGTTTTCAGCACAGCTCTACTAATGGAATGGGGGGGAAACAGATCATTGCTCCAAAGGAGTGTAGTGAAGCTCAGGAATATTTTTGCCTCAACGCATCACACACCCTGGACTCCACTTTATTGGCCTTTTAGAGCCTTATAAATGTCACGGACTATGCAATAGAAGACCATGCGATTTGCTACGTCGTGTAAGCTAATTTTGTTCATGCATATTTCAGCTATTCTTCACTAGAAATAGTTTTATAACTTCAGACAAATTTCATAATCTGAGCTACACTTAAAAATTTATACTTGTATTGTCTGTTTCTTTCATCAAAATAAAAATATACTATATTACAATTTGAACGCAAGTTGGTCTACGCTTAGTCTCCGTGACTTCCCGCAACTTTTTACACGAAGTTAATTTCGAGTTTATCCTTTAATAATGGTGTAAAATGATTTTCATGCGTAATAACCTTTAAAAACAGCTAGTTTTCTACAATTCTTCGCTTTAAATTTGAATGCTTTTAGTAATTACACAAAAAAAACCATGTTTTTATTACTGGTCCTTATCGCATTGACAAAGCCCTCATGGCGACACCTGCGCCAGTTTTCTAATGTAATACAAAACCACAAATTGCCAGCAAAAAACTTACGTAGGCATTACTTCAATTTATTACTTTACATTTGGGTAGCCTTGTGGAAGAGTGAAAAATTAATAAAATTATGGAGTGTCCGAATTTCGTGACTTTCAGAATTGTTCAATTCATTGGAGTTAATCCCCCAAGCTGGATTAATATTCCTGATGGACCAATATTATAAGCACAGCTACTATACATGACCATCGTCGCTGCCTACTGCTGTCTATTAACATCGTAAATCATTGACATTTGATATGATATACCTAATTCCTTCTGAGATTCAAAACCTCAAGCTGTATAGTAACAAAAGGAAGTACCTAACTAGTTCTCGTCAATGTACCCAACGATCCCATCATTTAAACCTGTTAGAGATTAAATATCTGTCTCTATAACGGGCTAAAAACCATCAACCGACGACATCAAAGCTAAAAAATCTCAGACAATTAGTGGAATAGTGGAACTAATCTGTTAATCACCGAGTCGTCACAGCCATTCACAGACCATCATTTAGAATATGCTTTGATAAATTTTATCATATATGAATGAAACCATATAATAAAAAGCTTACCTAAATCTTAGCGTGTCATGGATAAAAAAATAAAACATGGATGAAATAGTGCTCTGTTTGGCTGGATGTAATAACCATAGTTCTAACAAACTTTATGCGCAGAAAAAACATTTATTTAATAATGTAGTTGAGATCTAAATGTGACTTACAGAAAAGTTATAAAAACTTCATCTAGATTGGTACTGTGGTATGTTTAAAGTGATATTTTATTACATTCCCGAGGAAATAAAGACTTCTTTTTTTATATTCTCGCTACTTCATAAAAACATAAGGATTAACATTACTTTAGCTAATAGCGAAACGGAAGTGATTCTCATGTTGGGAGTTTTATAAATGAATACATAACTGTTTTGCCTCTTCCATTCTAATTGCTTGATGTGAGAATTTGTGAAGCTGAAGTTATGAAAAACTGCTGATGATGATTTTATGAATAAGAGATTAGAGTTTAAACAAAAAACAAATTATGTTCTTAAATATTTCATATCCATTTCGATCGACGTACTTACTTGCTTGTACTTATAACTCATGATCAAAAAGCAATTACCTCGCAATCTTCGTGTTATTGCTTCAATGACGCGACGAATATTTCGAAACTCATTTTCTATCTCAGGCGTACAAAGACATGATTTTGAACTTTTTTGTTCCTAGATCGATTCGTTACTTAAAAAATGACGTCACTTGTTCAAATTTATTTAGCTGGTGCAGTAAACGACTCCTGCCTGAACAAAAAATCTCGTAAACACGTGATGTATGTGTAGAAACTATAAATTGTTGGAACTAATGGCCGTGTGAGAGAACCTCAGGTGTGTGGAAGAGAGCACTCAACAAAGTTCACTGCTCCTTCCGTCAGACTTCGCCTTTAAAATGATACAAGGAAAAATTAACTTTCTCGCTTTGCCACAGTGATCTTATTGTAAATGAAGATTTGAGTTATAACTAAAATATTTTCGTAACCAACAACAAGTAGGTAAATGTTATTGAAGTATCTCAGGTTTTTAATTTTTGCACCTAAAAGATGAAGCCGAGCATGAGCAAAAAATAGCGCGCATAACACAATTAGATGTAGTTGGCTTGAGATGTTAGGAAAAAATACTAACAAAACAAACTCAAGCTGCTTCCTACATCCAGACAAAGGAGTATTCGACTCATTTATAAAACAATATCCAGCTGCATGGGACATGAAAGACGAAATAAACTGTTGGAAAGCAAAGGCAAAGAGTACCATTTCGCCACGCTTGCGTATTCAACGCTGTCGAGCGCCTCAATGTCGCAAGCGGCATAAATTTGACATGACAGGATTCCGGTCTTGTCGAATGTCACGCCCGTATGCTAACCACCAGTATTGCACGCTCCACCTGCTTTAAAGTCTGTTTACGACGTACAGAGGCGCACGCATCAACCTTTACATAGGGGCACCTTATGCGGCTGACATTAGACCCATTTTGCAATGGTTTTGTAACGGTTGATATGTGCGCCTCTGTACGATACTCTGAGTGCACTAATTTACTAAAGACGTATCTTGAATTTGTTCAACGTCTTGGCCCAGTGGTTAACTACTCTGTGGCAGTAACTCGATTTTTAGAGGTAAGTTTCAACTCTGTGACAGTATCACTAAGAATGTATGGTCTCAAAATGTAGAGCTCAATAAATGTTCCGTTCACCATAATTACAACATTCAGCGTGTCCTCTGACTCTGTTCGAGATTAATGAGTCTCTGATGTTGAACTTGTTTTCCATTTTTGTTCTTATAAGCTAGTATTATTGATATTAAGCTATTGCCTTTTCCCTTTAAATCTCGTGAGTGCCTAAGTGCTTGCTGAAAACTGCACTACTGACAACACTAGACTGTATTAAAGGAAAAAAAGAAGCTACCGAACACGCTGATATAAAAGGAGGAAAAATGTTGCCTGCGGCCAAATTGACAGGAAACTCAAATAAAAACAATGCAAGGCGGAAAGCGGAAGAAAGGTAAGCCGAAATTGAATTTAGGAAATTATAGGAATTATTGGTGAATTTTTGTTTTATCAAAAGGTAAAAGCAGCATTGCGTTTTGATTGTTTCACTGGTAGTGACTTACCTATATAAATAGATAATGATAATCTTAAAAAAGTCTTAAGATTGCTAAAAGGAATAATGCAGGCGAAAGTCACTTGAAAATTAATCTGCTGCTTGACAAACATATTATTTCGGGAACACGTTTGAAATGCCTTTCCTGTGCGAACGACATGACTGACCTGACTTTCCAAACAATTCATTCTAAAGTTAACTTTATTGCCAGTGTTCAGGGTATATTTCATTCTGAGCTTGTGCTAGCTGCAACCCGGTTAGCAAATGGTCCACTGTTGAAATTAGCGTATTATTTATACACTTGCCACCCCCACACAGTCAGGTAGCGGCAATGTTAGCTGCTTTTGGACTACCGTTTGACCACGATCGCAATTCTGTTGTTTAATTTTGTGTGCCTCAAAGAAAATTCCTACCCGATTTCCATGTAGGGCGCTCTTTATTCAACTGTGTACTAATAAACCCAAGGCAGTGGTGGGATCGGACTGGATGCTGGACCGAAAAACGGGAGTTGCGGCGCACCTTAAGAGAGCCCTATGTCAAGGAGTGTGCTAAGACATGCTTATGATGATAATGATGAATGGGAAACCTTTTGTCCAGAATCTTTTGGGCCTGACCTCTTATTTAAGCCCATAGCGCCGTTTCTTGTTTCAAACACCTTAAGAAGGTAACTTTTCCTGCACTACGTCTCCCTACAACTGTCCAGAAACGGAATACTTCCATACAGGTATATCGATTGAGCTCAAAAGCGTATTAGTTGCGCTTGTAGGTCAGACTTACTATTTTTAAAGCATTCAACGTGATCTAGTTCCAAGCAATTTCTAAACGAACTGAAACACAAAATCTCTAGTACATAGTTAAGCGGTAAAGTAGTAGTACGTTTGGTATTCTAGGATTAAATGGTATTGCTGTTAATCTTGATCCAGATTCTCCACACGTATAATTGAGAATACGAGGTTTCTAGTCAGTATATAGCGATAAAGACTTTAAATCAACCTGTCTGTGTTATGAGGATGTGATACGCATTACCTTTGCAAATGACGATATTTTCTATCGTGTTTGTATTTATCATGGATGATCGATGTACTTGCTTAGGTCTTCTTACACAAAAAGCATGCCATTAGATTGACGATATTAATATTAATATCTGCTTTGTTCTCAGCTCTTGAATCGTTTCATAGTTTTTTAATGTACGTATTTTATCTTATGCTACTCGTACAATTTGAATTCTACTCAAGTTTCGCTTTATTTACTACAAATGAAAGAATTGTTTATTTGCAAGATTGTTGTCTAAAAGTTTCAATTTACAGTAAGAATATGCCTAATTTTTAACTGAACTACATAGTATACATAGAAAAAAAGTAGCTTTCTTCTTCAGCATACACGTCGACAGACCCATGTATACTGAAATCTTTAGAATTGCCGACGGATTTTGATGCATCTTTTTATACACCTAGAGTGATTGAAGAGGAAGGTTTAAACGTATAATAACATCCCATTGCAAGCCGGGGCGGGTCGCTAGTAAAGCAATAAATTAATAAGCTGACTTATGTCGTTTTTGACAAAGCCGAGTTAGTCGGCAAACTTAGTAAAGCGAGGGGAATCACCGGACGTTGTGTATAAGTTAGTTCTGACTTTGGCCAACAGATGGCGTTATATGTAAATAGCTCGCGCTATCAACATTTTTTATGTTGCCTATATATAGCTTAGGTACTTTGACAATATTAAAATTAATTCATATCAGACCAAAGTTTGTCTTTTATTTGGTAGCCAATACCTAGGGAACGACCAGTGAATTGTGCATGGTCCTTCATAGTCGGATTCCAGTGAATTCTGGATTTTTGTTTCTTCGTCACTGCGGGCAGTGGATTGCTGTCGCGAACGCAGTGAGCACCAGAGGCAGGAGACTGACCTCGGACGGCGCCAGGCTAAGTACAGTCGGCGGGCTGTCAGGAGAGCGAAGAAGCGCGGAGCAGTTGATGGTGGCACGGTGCAGCAAGCAAGGCGACTCAAAAGGAGTGATCGACGAGTGGTGGCAGCTGTTCGTGAGTGTGTGTAAATAATAGAAGTGTAAAAAGTGAGTACTTTGAACCTTATTTACAAGAAGATTTTAACTTCTAATTTCGTGATTACTGAAGAAAATAGTGAACAAATTTGAACTTTATTTTAAAGAAGATTTTAACTTAGACTTTCGGCTTTAGTAATATTTGGACTTTGAAAATAATTTAGCATTTAAGTTAGGACTTACAATAGTTTTCCAAACAAGGTTAATACGGGGAACCTATGCCTGATTTTGGAGCGAAATTGTAAAGTTCTAAACACTTAGAAAAATTTTGATCATTTCTTTATTTCAAACGAGTTACTTCAACTATCGTAATGTGTTCAAAAATGGAGACTTTAATAGATTTTCAAATGGAACTGCACGAACGCATGAGTAAAGCTAAATCTAACTTTAAAAAGAGCCCTAAAGATCGAATAACCAAACAGTACATAGAGGGACGGTTAGATTTGGTGGATCAAATGTGGTTCGAGTTTTCATCTGGACATAAGGATTTAAAACGTACGGTAGAGAAGAAAACATTGTCCAGTACAGAGTATGTTAAAGAGGAAATTTACGATCAAACTGAAGAGTGTTATTTAGAGTACAAAGCTGAGTTGAAAGAGTGGTTGGAACAATTTAATTTTGTAAATAATGCTAGTCCTATGACACAGTCTACAGGTGGTTTTGGGGATCAAAGTAATGGAAAGTCATCTTTAAATATCAAGTTACCGAGAATCAAGATACCTAATTTCTCAGGGCAGTACTCTGAATGGTCTACATTCCGAGATCTGTACATTGCTTTGATTCACACAAATCAGGAGTTGTCGAAAGTGCAAAAGTTACATTACCTTAAAAGTTATTTGGAAGGTGAAGCGGAGCAATACTTAAGGCACATACCTATAGCTCATGAAAATTATGATAGGTCCTGGGAATTGCTCGAGGACAGATATAACAATAAAAAATATATTTGCCATTTAACTTTAAAAAGATTGCTTAGTCAAAGGAACATTTTGCACGAATCGGCAGCTGCCTTGAAAGATCTGATAGATACCACCAATGAATGTCTTGCGTCTTTAAGCAACTTAAGGGTTGATGTAAGCAGCTGGGATGTCATTGTAATCCATATTTTGAGTCTCAAGTTGGATCCAGAAACCAAGCGCCAATGGGAGTTTATAGTCAGTGAGAGTAGTTCGGCAGACGAGTTGCCAACTTACGATACATTCAAAGAATTCTTAACGAAGAGATATCGCGCCATGGAACTCTTGGATTCCGGATCAAACTCAAAAAGGGCAATGACTCATAGTAATCCTCCTGTAAATAAAATGAAGTCGTTCCATATAACCAATTATAAATGTATGTTTTGTTCGGGAGCACACACACTATCACACTGTAGAGAATTTTGTAAAAAGACGGTAGATGGCCGTCGTAAGTTTGTTGAGAACAGCAACGCTTGTTTTAATTGCTTGGGTAGCAATCATTCTGCCAAATCGTGTCGCACCAATTTAAGATGTCGTGTTTGCAAAAGAAAACACCACTCTCTTTTGCACCCTAGTGGAAAGGCTACTTCGGAGACCATTAAGGTCAGGCACAGGAATAATAGACCTGTGAAAATAGTTGCGACTCCTTCAAAACATAAGGAGGTTGCACAATCATCGGTAGATCAACAACAACAGCAGACAGTGTCTTGCGTTTCGTCAGGCAAAGAGTACAATCAGGCTCTTCTAGCAACAGCGCTAGTGGGAGTGCAGTCGAACGCAGGTCATGATACTGTGCGAGCACTACTTGACCAAGGCTCGCAATCATCCTTCGTAACGGAGGCTACTGTTCAGCGTCTGAGGTTGAAGAAGACTTCAGTGCTAGGACAGATTTCTGGTCTCGGCAAGCGAGAGTCAACATCAAAGGCCATGGTGGTTCTTGAACTTCAATCTCGAGTTGACTCTAGCTTTAAAGTGAAAGTAGAAGCATATGTCTTGAAGACAATTACAGCTCCGTTACCAACCTGCAAGATTGATCCATCAAAATGGACCGAACTTAAAGGTCTGGAATTGGCTGATCCAGAGTATCATACTCCAAGTAAAATTGATGTTTTGCTTGGGGTAGGCATTTATAATCGGATACTCATGGAAGGTATGAAGAAGGGTCCCGAGGGTACACCGTTAGCCCAAGCTACAGCGTTTGGATGGATTCTCTCAGGACACATTATGCATTCTCGTACTGATGATAACGATCATCCTCTGGTAGGAGGTTCTCAGGAGATATCTGAAAATAGAACATTGAGAGATAAATTAAATAAACAAGCAATAATCAAGAAAAAGAAAAAACGAAATAAAGTTTAAAACAGATGAAATTATAAAAAACGTAGGACTTACCTGGAACTGGAACCGCAGCGAAGAACAACCTGTAAGAAATATTTTAGAAAAAAGAAGTGACTAGCGGGAGTTCAAGGAATTGTACTTACCGATATTTTGAAGGAATAGAGCAATCGTATCGCAAGAACTGAAAATGTGTAAAGACAAATAAATATGCAACAAAGATTTATTGAAACAAAAAGAGGACTTACCTTAAAGCAGCAATCTTCGATCACTGAATCCAATTTGTGATGAAGATGGGATAAAGAAGGGAGCAAGCACTTGACTAAGTGGTGATCACGGGAACAACAGGCCAAGGTGGGCGATGTTGTTTAAGCAAAAGAGGACGGGTTACCTATCGATGGTTACGGCAGGGTGATTGCAACTCATCGCGGTTAAGACCAGTTAGTAAGCTTCGTTAGTTGAAAACAAAATAAAATTTGTGTTTGCTTCCTATTGCAACTGTGTTATGTAAATAATATGTTTTGTTTACAATTAAGGTTAAGTTTTGTTAAGTATTCAAGTTGATCGGTAAATTAAGATGTCTGTTAAAGTTTCAGATGTTGATGGTTGAATATTGTTAAGTTTTTCATTTCAGTTGTTTGTATATTATGTTTATTAAGGACAAATGTCATATTTGTCCATGGTGGGCGATATGTATAAGTTAGTTCTGACTTTGGCCAACAGATGGCGTTATATGTAAATAGCTCGCGCTATCAACATTTTTTATGTTGCCTATATATAGCTTAGGTACTTTGACAATATTAAAATTAATTCATATCAGACCAAAGTTTGTCTTTTATTTGGTAGCCAATACCTAGGGAACGACCAGTGAATTGTGCACGTTGTTTGGTTACAATTTGTTGTACCTTTCATGTACATTATTATGCCATTTGGTGAGACCGCAAGCAATTTTCTTTTAAGTTTATTTGAAGCAAGAACATCGTATTTCAATTATTTTATTGTTGAAACATTACAAAGTTGATCATTTGATAGCAATTCTTGATACTTTTGTGGTATCGATAACTATCAGAGAAGTTAAATCATGGACAGTGTTTTACTCTCTATAACTTTACCTCTATATCTTTTTTGCATTCAATCACATATCAAAAATTGCCAATGCTTACATAAATCAGCAATGTTTGACTGCTAATTTTATCTCAAGTAGAAGCTAAATATTATCTTACACGATAAATTACTCTTAAAAGAATTCACATTTTCTCAAGTGAGAATGTTGGTTAAAAAACATTAATAACCGTTATCAGGTGCCCACATACGTCGTGTTTGTCAGTACTTCCTTGAAGGAGGATATCTCCAGGACATTGCTCCGCCTTATCTCCTTCTGCCCTGAAGATACCGCGTAATTTGTTGTTTATATCTTCAAGCAACCCAATGGTCAACAGGACACAATATTATCATCACAACGTTCGAAAGACGAATGGCCATTCCTTGTTTACACAGGATGTCATTATTGGACGGAGATTGAAAGGTAAACACGCCACGATTTGGACTGATTAGACTGAGCAAATAACATAAATTCTTGCTTATTACCCATTTCCTGCAAGGTGATCGATATTAAACGATTTATAGCCTCAAATTAGTTTATCGGACCATAGTATTATGAAATCGAAAACAGACATTACCTTTTTCGGAAGTGTCAGATAGTAAATAACAATGATAATGTTAAAAGCCTTGATGCCAGGTCGGCGCTTATGGAAGTAAACGATTTCAATAAAAACTAGGCTTCGACGTAAATATCTGATTACTTTAACAGATGCAAATGGCGCGTTAAATATAAGGCCTAGAAAAGCGAGTCTTCACATTTCCTATCTGAGTAAGCCAATCAGAAGGAAGACAGAATTTTAATTAATTTGAAAGAGCCGATCGCTGCGACGTAATTAATTCATAGAGACGATGGTTCACGGAACCCGATTAATCTTGGAGGTGCTGTCAGTGTGCTGGTTTAATGTCGTTTGTCTTAGCGAGATTCGGAGGGTTAATGTACGTGGTTGGAAGGAGATTCCAGTAAATTAAATAAGTGCCTACTATGGTAATCGGAATGTTTACAGTTGTATTACTTAGAGGATCATTCAATTCAAAAATGAGCGCTATTCAGCCATTAGTGCATTGACCTTGTGAACCAAACCAACACGCTGAAAACCTTGCATAATAGCAATCCGTGAATAAGTATTAATAGAAAAAACATAAAATAGATACACGTAAATACACGTATATACGTAAATATTAGAAAACATTAAGTATTAATAGCTTAAAGCTCAGCAGTAAGAATAAGCAATAGGTAGTAACAATTGACAAAAACAAATTACGGTAAAGAGTAAATACTCTGAAAGCCCACTTCAGTCAAAGATAATGGTCGAAGATATTATTAAAACGATCAAAAAAAGACAGTGATCCGTATCGCTACGTGAAGGGTTATTAACAGGGCTTAGCGCAATCGAAACTAGAAACTGTGGACTGATCAAAAATATCTATATGAAGCAGTAAGACCGAACAATGGTTGAAAAACAATAATAAAGTAATGAATTTAAACCGCGTTTCACGAAATGGATACTACTAATAAAAGACATAAATTCAGTTAAAGTCTAACTACCTATTACCGCACAGCAAGTTCAGTGTATCAAGCATGTCATTCATTTGATATTTATGATACAGAGCGTAAAATCTATGATGCGGTAACATAATCGTTCAATGAATAAATTAGACATCCAAGCCACCTGGATAGTGCGTGATGAATTTTACACGCTTCTTCTCAAAGGACGCTTTTATATGAATATCTACTCAAAACATGTTTCATAATTGAATGTGCAGAGTAATGGGTCTATTGAACAAGAACTTAGTTGTTACTTCATTCCATCACATACCAAATTTCAAATTTTGCTCTGATTTGTACGTAGCTTAGTTTATAACGTTACTATCAGGCCGCTCTAAACTTTGTTCCTCACATAGGTATCTAGAGTACTTAGGTACAGCCAACAGCACATCAGGTTACCTGATTTCCGTTTTTTCTCTCGCTCTTGCCAAATATCTTTGCAATAGAGAAATGATGACTGACCAGAAATGGGTATAGTGATGTGCCGTCAACCGCACCTGTAGAGATTTTTGCTAATTTTGTGCTTACCAACTATGGCAGCAGCATCACCCCCTGATATTCTTTGAATCAGAATCAGAATCAGAATCAGAAATATCTTTATTTAAATAGACCTGTTACAAGTGCTTTCAAATCGTCAAAAACTTAATCAAACAAACAAAAATACACTTAATAATAGACTTGAATACTATAATAGAAATAATAAATAAATACACAGTAAACAAACATAATGTGACTCAACCACCTACCACCTACAACTTGGTATTCTACCTACCGAACCTTTGCTTTGATGTGAGAGCTATAATATTGTTGAGATTCATTAATATCCATCCAGAAATTTTTCATAAAAGTTTAAGGAACATGCATATTTCTATTAAAAAACTAGGATTAGGTAATTAGGTAATCCTAGGTTTTTGAGAGAAATGTGTATGTTCCTTTGTTGGTACCTACTAAGTCCTATAGGTATCATGTAGGAAATAACAATCAACTCTCAGACCACTGTCATGATTATGAAATATCATTCTGTGTATGGTACACAGATAGGTACACATTTTAGTCCCAAACATTTCAAATGGCATACTGGAAGTGAACATTCTGCAAAAAACCCTCTCAGTTCTAGTAATACGTGAATACTAAAGAAACGTAACGTCAATCTCACTGTTTATCGCGATCTTGATGGCGCTAGATCCTTCGCATCACAGCAGCGACGGCCAAGATACCAAGAGTAAAAAAAGCATAACAACTATCATCTGGCCGAGAACTGGTTTGGGACCGGCGGATGAGCCACTCGATAGACATAAACATGCAAAAGGTAGCTTTTTTATTGCCTGTTCGACAAGGATAAAAGGAATGAATGACGTTTTTCTCGGTGCGCAATGTGTTGAGACATTGCCTTGGTAAGATCTTGAAGATCTTATTTTTAGCAAGGGAATGACAAATTGTTAAATATAACTAAATGATTAAACTTATCTTTGCAGCTTTTATTAGTTTTTTAAGAATAATAAAAAATAGATATTAATTTTACTGAAAAGTGAAAAGTTCCATTTTAAAGAAACAAACCAATCTTAAACAATAAAACGATTCGCAATAAAATAAACTTCGCTTACCTTCACAAACAGCAATTAGTGCATCGGCATAAGCGGCGCAAACAAAAACAAACCGGTGTCGAATGTTCGTAAAACCGTAGAAGAAAAATCCAAAAACTGTTTTCGATGCAACTAAACGTTTGAACTGTTGATAATTTTGTTATACCTACTGTTAATTCATAAGTATCACTTCACTTGCAGTCAAAAGAGTGTGACGAAGAGTAACTTTTAGCGTCCGGGTGAACGAGACGTACCAATGATGCGGTCATTCGGTCTCGACTGATGCTCGACTGGTGTTCGGTTCATCAGTTCGTGCCGGGTTCGGCTTTCGTCGGGCGCGCCTGAGTCCTGAGGGTGGGTCGGGAGCTTCCGCACCTGAGTCGGGAAGCAAAAAGTTCGATTGTTTTAAAACACTCGGTCGTGTAATTGTTCGGGAAGATGTCATCAAGTTCCCACAAACGCCTGGGAGGTAATGAATACTTCAAAAACTTGTTTACTGCTTTCATTTGGAAGCTGGCTCTCGGTAGAATCATTTATTTCATTTACAATTTCATTTCCCTCTTAATCAGCGATCATAATGTGCTTTAGATACTTTGTTATGTGGGCAGTATAAAGATAAGTTGTAAATGTTGTAATGTATTCGTCTGCCTATGTAGAAAGAGAAAAATAAACATTAACACGCTATTCAAAAATACACAGGCACAATATACAAAAAATATTAAATTAAGTAACTAGTCAATTACAAAACAAAATACACAAAAACGACGTTAGTATTCTGGTAGGACCTGTTGCGGCGATCTAGTAGTAATTAGTACATACGACTTCTAGGAACTGAGTGTCATGCCTCTTAATTTAAGGTATTTTTGAAATCAATTACTCTTCAATAAATAAATGCGCATAAGCATATAAACTAACATAAGTGGCGTAACAAAGTCATTTTAGCAGATATTAAGAAATATTACAATTTAATTTCATAACGCTTCCATTTTGTGAAGGTATTGACCCGATCATTATCATTAATCTTATTGCAAAGAAGAAACAAAACACAATACGAGCAAAACAACTGCCAACCTATTTTAAAAACATGTTTACTGGTGCAATTGTCGCCTGCAAGTGCTAAATAAAAGACAGCCCATATGCACATCATGTGCAAAGCAGCCATCTACGCAATCCATCATTGTCAGGCTGCTGACGTTTTTGTGCCAACTATCCTTAGATATTTCTTTCACATATAAATAAAACATGGGTAAAATCAACGAGATCTGCTATCAGAAAATATTATTTCTTAGAACAGTTTGTGGTCAAAGATGAATTTTAGGTGCTATTGGATTAAAGTATGCAGACTTTTCGATCCATTTCATATGCATATGAGATGAATGCAATTTTTTTACGAAACAAATTAAGAAGATGGCCTCGAAATGTTTTGGTCCTACATTTCTACCACATGTTTAAAAATATTATTTATAAACCACTTCAGTCAATATTATGCCATTGTAAAAAGGTGATAGCTGAAATACCTACATTCAGAATGAAAGGTTAAGATACTCATAAACTGACAGTTGAAAGTCTCATGATATTAGATTGCCTAGAATGAATTTACTTATTGTAATGATGAATGTATTATATTCTTTTGTATTACAAAAGCCAAAAACAACAAAGAACAAACCTACCCAATCCAGATCGACAAAAAATCTTTTAAATCAAAAAAGAAAAGATTCCGTGACCCTTTTTATCATTACCTAAAGGTACTTTGAATAATTTAAAGCTTTGAAGATTGTAAATAATGAAATGAACTCTGTGGAAGCTATACCAGTGAAATAGTGCAAAAATAAAAATGCACGCCATATCAGAGTTCAGAAAGTCAAACAACTGCCCGTTATTAATGAATGCAGTATGAAAAAATCCAGGGCGCTGAAACGGCAGGTACGAGGAAACAAGGAAAAAACTCGACAGACTATGAAATCCAATAAAGTACGAGGTTTTGAAATGAAAGTGATGAAAAACTGAGTTTTGAACTAGCAGAACGTCCTAACAAGGTTCACTGAAAAAATGTTTGTTAATAAGGAGTACCGGTAACTTTTTATTCAAAAATTCTGAGGGTAATGAACAAAGGTTAGGTAACAAACTCAACCGTTGTTTTCCCTGAACGAAAATTGACCAGCTAAAAGAAGCTTAATTAATTTGCCAAAAAACAATATACGTCATTCAAATTCGTTCCAAGACCCAACCATAACATCTTGAGCAATCCTAAAACTTTAACAACATTATGTTTATTTTATTTTTGAAATTACATATGAATGTTGTTGGTGACTGTCGTGGATATGAGCGATTTCTTGTCGTTACTATTAACTTCATAAATGGCCAATGCCAATTTGTTACTGCGTCGAATGTTAACAATAAGATTCATTATCCAAAAGTTTTTGAGATGTTTATATTCAACTTATAATATGATTCAACTTATAATAAGGGTTTTTTAATGTCCTCGATGTGCAGGCTTCTACGAAGGTATCCAGTTCAAAAAAGTTAAACCTTTTTATTATTGCACTAAGGGAACAGTCAAACCTCGACTTCACTTTTATTACGAAGCTTTTTCGTAGATATGACAATGCCTAAACCAGCTGACTGAAAGAAATAAAGGCGAAATGTTTAATGGATATCCCGCTATTAAACAAGGCTGAATGAGTGATGGCTCACTCCGTCAGAGCGGTCTCGGCAATGTTGGTATTGTTGCGGGGAATTGTACGAAACAAATAAAAGACTTAATAACAGCGTCGGTAAGTTATTTTTGTTTTATAAAAACTGGAATGAGAGGAAACATTATTGCGCGGTTAATAAGTAGGTACGTGTTTGTATGATAGCATATGCAACTGACTTAAATATACTGTGTTTCTAAGTTCTAACCTATGCAACATGTCACTTAATAGTAGTTACGATCTAACATAGACTAACATACGCTCACGATTAAATCCAAAATGGAGTGGTCACAGAAACACTGCTTGTTGTTGTCATGGTGATCACGATATTCAGAAGCATATACTTCGCCGAGAGAAAATACAGGGTGGCCCAGCGACAGTGGTCCAAAAACTTTTTTTAGGTAGAGGGCATCATAAAAAGTCATTTAAAAAAAACATTAGTTCCGCGAAAATCAATACTTTAGAAGTCGGATAGTTTACAAACACAAGTGATCTATGACTCTGAAGTTCAACCATTTAGGCCCAAAATTTAAAAAAAATATAACTTCTGAACTATTGGTTTTAGACTATCTAATGTTTCATTAAAATGAGTTGCTATGATGCCCTCTATCCAAAAAAATATATTTTGGCTACTTTTTTTTTAAATTAGGGTCAGTGCAGAAATGACCCATTCTGAGTTCTAGCCACTTACCGTACATGATGTTAATTT
Source organism: Udea ferrugalis (assembly GCA_950022985.1). NCBI lineage: Eukaryota > Metazoa > Arthropoda > Insecta > Lepidoptera > Crambidae > Udea > Udea ferrugalis. Next base: position 8,374,138 of record OX465516.1, read on the forward strand.
TGAAAGTGTTCCATTGGCAGCATCACTTCAAATTTTTGCATAGACTATTATCATACTTATGGACAGTTTTTAAGATCATAAACAAATCATCAAGTGCACAAACATAGCAGCTATGATATTTAGAAAATTGTATTAGTTTTTGAAATGGCGAAAAATTATTGACGAAAATTAAAAAAAAAAAAACAAAATGTCTTAGAACAAACTCAAAACTCGCACATAATATGGTTTCTACATTACTATTGTACATTTATACCAAACTTGAAGTGATTCAGTGCGATAGTTTCCAAACAAGAGTGAATTAAGTGATTGGAGTTGAGAAATATCAAAAGAAACTTGAAAAAATCATAACTTCTAAAGTATATTATATTATTATAAAAAAATATATTATAAAAAAGTATATTATTATAAAAAAAAAAAAAAAAAAGTATTGATTTTCGCGGAACTAATGTTTTTTTTAAATGACTTGTTATGATGCCCTCTACCTAAAAAAAATTTTTGGACCACTGTCGCTGGGCCATCCTGTATAAACAACTGGGTCTGACGCTGTTATCCCGGTGAATTATTATGGTTTATAAATACATTTCCATCAACTAATAGAACATAAAATTCTGTCAATCCAAAAAAAGTGAGTTGACGTTAAATGTCTACTTAAAAAGTAGAAATAACTTTTTCGTCATTTACTTTCTCAACATTTAACAGACATTTTCAGCCAGTACGTTTCAACAATCGCCACTATTTCATAAAAGTTAAACTATTGATATAAAGTTGTCACGGTAATGGCTGTGACGGTGTATCGAAGTCACGAACTGCTTCGTAAAAACTGGAATATTAAGCCAACAATAAATAGATGGTAAAAACTTTGACCGACTTACAATATTGGTTTTGATGTAATGGAAAGCATAGCATATTGCACTAGGTTAATCAAGAGTGGAAATAATGTTTCTAAACCATGTACGGTCAGCAACGAAGTTCGCTGCACTTCAGTACCGTGTCACATTAACTTTTGTTGGATGTTCAAAATTAGCTTCTGTGACAAAGGTCTGTCATATGAGTTAAGGTTTTGCTATCCTTAAATACTTCCATGGCAACGTTTTTCATTGAAATACGTAATAAAAACAATATCTAAGTATCAACTTCAAGGATACACTTACGTACAGTAATCCTGGTGCTAAGCCTTAATTTCCAATAAAATGACAATAACTTTTTCCAAATACTATTGCACAAAGAAATTAACTGTACGATAACTAACTTCAACAGTTCTAATAAAGTCACAAAAATATTCCAAAAAATTAGTTTTAACCTCTAACAAAGGATTAAACAGTTAGTTAATTACAAAAGGAACCTAAGATCAGCGCAGTTGTTAACCTCTAGCGGCTCGGCAAGGACAATAGGCTATAGTCTCGGCCAAGAATGGCGGACAAAAACGCGGATGCCGTGCGATGGGGATTATGAGCAATTAGGTTTCATGATGATGCGCACTTTGATGTAGAGCTGGCTTCACACGAGGCGCGAGCTTAAAGAAGTAACACGCACGGCCGATGACTATCTTTTCCTTGACGAAACTTCCGAAGTTTCGGGAACTCAAAAATACAGTTTTCACTCCGACACATCGAAATGCTACTATTCTCCACTCTGCGCCACTTCTGGACAGTTTTCAATAATGTGCAACCCAATTTGATCAAATAATCTTTCAGAGAGATCACTTCCGAGTTCATTCCACGGTGTGTTTCACATAGGAGTCAATTTATTTAACTATTCATTACGTAAGTAGTAGAAGTCATAAAATATATTTGTTTTTATTTATAAAACAAATTAAAGTCAGTCAAGCGGCTTATTTTGAGAGTATAAGCTAAAATAGAAAATTTAAAAACATTTATCATGTTTTTTGTATTCTGTTGCACGTGGTGAAGTATTTGATCACTTGCAATTGAATATACATTCGCCTCGTTCGCGATGAAAATAAATTTAGGAAATTGGCATTGAGGAAGCTGTTTAAGAGCAAAATTGGGAGGTATTGTTTTAGAGATAATGTAGGATAATATCTGGCAAAGAAGACTGAGTATCTACTTCGGATGCGTGTCTTCAAATTCATGCGCTGTGAGAAGCCACCTTAATGTGCAAAGCAAATACTCTAATGATATACGTCACTCTTGCAATCAATACGCTGGTAGATGTTTTGTGATCAGCCAAGTAATTTGTGCAGCATTATAATTGGATGTGCAACGCGTATGCATTACTAATCAAAAAACATGATCCCTAGTGGATTTATGTTCGGTTGAAGACAGGGCTTGCGCCACAGATGACGCTTTGATTTTGTTCGGTGGATTGATAGATAAGCAGTAAAAACAAAAAAATACATGAAAGTGTAGGGATTTTGGGTTATTCACCCTTAGGTCATAACCACCAACACCAGGCAACTGGCCCGTTGGTGCAATAGGTAGAGGCCCTGTCTGCCTGAAGCAACAATGTCGAAGGTTTGATCCATGTCTCGTGCTGTCAGTCTACCGATCTTTGGCTCATATTCATCACAAGAATGTTCGTCCTGGCGGGCTGAGACAAGATTATCCCGTGCCCTTTCTTGCACGAGATAACGAGTACCAAAATTTTGACACGGAGTAGCATAAGTAGTACTTTTGTCTGTCGGGTTACAGACAAAACAAACAAATTTAACTATTACAAAATCGAGCAACAATAGGCAACAGTAGGTCACAAAGCGCAGGTTTTCTCTGAGAATAGCAAACTAGCAACGTTTCGCTTTGATCAAGCCATAGCTACTGGAAGCTGTACAAGGGTACAAGTTGGAACTCATTGGCACAGTCCCTGCGGGGCTTATATGAGTTAGTTTTGTATGGTTGCGTCCACAGTTGGTTTTGTGTGAATATAAAATAAATACTTTTTCCTCTCCTTTATTACCTACTACTTCTCAGAAATGGATACTTATAAGTGACGTTGCGATAAGGCGCAATAATACAATGAGCTTAGGTACTTCCTATTCAAGAAATTATTTTTGATTTATGGTTATGATACAGCACCGGTTACTAACTTCGGAGACTTTCAATAAGTTAAGTCAAAAAATTGATTTCCAAAGATATGTCCTTTGGACGGCTAAAAATCTTTTTTTACGTTTGACCTCAGTCCTGATGGTAAGCGATAACGAGGCCGAATGGAACATGCTGTCGCTTACCTAGAAAAAAGTATATTCACTCTTGCTTGAAAACACCGAGGAAACCCCCTAAGGTTTACGATCAGTTATTTATTGAATAGCTGTTTGTTCTACAAAGTTGCAATAGTTAATAATAAATCTACACCAGCCCCATAAAAGCCAGATGGAATCGATATGCCAGACAATAGAAAGCTCACAAACGCAAATACTAATCTAGCAAACAACGCTATCCCTGATAGGATCTCTCTGTTAGACGTTTTAATTACAAGGCTGCCAACACACAATCCAAATAGACGAGTATCGAATCTACTCGTGAATCGATTCGCGTAGTATCGAATTAACTCAGTCACTCGTCCGTGTACTCGGGAGATTCTCATTCATGTCGCTCTATTAAAGAACTGTTCGTCGCTATTGGCATAGTTTTTCAAGCGTGTGAGGATTTTCTTTTGCATTTCTGTTCTTGCTAATTTTGAAACTGTAACTGTGTGTGTTTTGAATTTTGTAAGTAACAACTTACAAACTAAGATTACTAAGTAGTATTTAAATTATTGCTGTTATTTAGATGACCAAAAATATTCAGTCAGAAAAATGTTTGATTCACACAATACATGAGACACTGCATATTGGATCGAGTCAAAGAGAAAGGTCAAAAAAAAATAATTAAATAAACATTAAAAAAAAGAGATTTTTTTGAACCGGATGAGACAATAGGTCAAACTGCAAACAACGCTATCCCTGATAGGATCTCCCTGTTAGACGTTTAAATTACAAGGCTGCCAACACACAATCCAAATGGACGAGTATCGAATCTACTCGTGAATCGATTCGCGTAGTATCGAATTAACTCAGTCACTCGTCCGTGTACTCGGGAGATTCTCATTCATGTCGCTCTATTAAAGAACTGTTCGTTGCATTGGCATAGTTTTTCAGGCGTGTGAGGATTTTCTTTTGCATTTCTGTTCTTGCTAATTTTGAAACTGTTACTTGCAAACTGAGATTAACTAAGTAGTATTTAAATTATTGCTGTTATTTAGATGACCAAAAATATTCAGTCAGAAAAATGCTTGATTCACACAATACATGAGACACTGCATATTTGATCGAGTCAAAGAGAAAGGTCAAAAAATAATAATAAAATAAACATTAAAAAAATGTGAACCGGATGAGTCAATAGGTCAAACTTCAAACAACGCTATCCCTGATAGGATCTCCCTGTTAGACGTTTTAATTACAAGGCTGCCAACACACAATCCAAATAGACGAGTATCGAATCTACTCGGGAATCGATTCGCGTAGTATCGAATTAACTCAGTCACTCGTCCGTGTACTCGGGAGATTCTCATTCATGTCGCTCTATTAAAGAACTGTTCGTTGCTATTGGCATAGTTTTTCAAGCGTGTGAGGATTTTCTTTTGCATTTCTGTTCTTTTAATTTTAAAACTGTTACTTACAAACTGAGATTAAATAATTAGTATTTAAATTATTGCTGTTATTTAGATGACCAAAAATATTCAGTCAGAAAAATGCTTGATTCATACAATACATGAGACACTGCATATTGGATCGAGTCAAAGATAAAAATCAAAAAATTCTAATAATAATAAAATAAACATTAAAAAAATGAGATTTTTTTGAACCGGATGAGACAATAGGTCAAACTTCAAACAACGCTATCCCTGATAGGATCTCCCTGTTAGACGTTTTAATTACAAGGCTGCCAACACACAATCCAAATAGACGAGTATCGAATCTAGTCGTGAATCGATTCGCGTAGTATCGAATTAACTCAGTCACTCGTCCGTGTACTCGGGAGATTCTCATTCATGTCGCTCTATTAAAGAACTGTTCGTTGCTATTGGCATAGTTTTTCAAGCGTGTGAGGATTTTCTTTTGCATTTCTGTTCTTGCTAATTTTGAAACTGTAACTGTGTGTGTTTTGAATTTTGTAAGTAACAACTTACAAACTGAGATTAACTAAGTAGTACTTAAATTATTGCTGTTATTTAGATGACCAAAAATATTCAGTCAGAAAAAAGCTTGATTCACACAATACATGAGACACTGCCTATTGGATCAAGTCAAAAAGAAAAGTCGAAAGTGTGAAAAGAAGAATTTTGCATTGCTGTGGGAAAAAACGAAAAAGAGTTTAACATTTAAAAAGTTAGATTTTTTTAAACCGGATGAGACAATAATTCAATCTTGATATCAAACCTATTATTTGGAAATTCATTTTTAATGTATTTAAAACCCTGGTATACACATAAAATGGTTAGTAATGAGAATTGAGAATACGATGAACTTAAGCTCAGCGTAAGCTTTTTTTAAAAGTTTGGGTAGGTAACACCAGAGTTAAACAAACTGAATAACAACTACAAACAAATCGTAAAGCAATAAAATGTTAGAATTGTCTCAGGAGACCGCGTTCTTACAAACTTATTAATATTCATGAATGGTCAGTAACCACTTGTAAAAAAGGTAATTAACATGTAGGCGATAATTAACACGAGTTTTTGAATATTTCTAAAATGTTTGTGTGTGAAAAATAACTTAAACTTAATAGCGGTTGTTTTTTGAACAAATACAAATCGGTATAAAGAAATGCACAGCACAAATCAGTTCAATCCCCTGATGAAAAGACACCTATTAAAAATGCAAGCATTGTTTATTACCAAAAACAGTATAGTGCCACATCATAAATTATTTATAAACACTGTATTTTTGGTTTAGTATAATAATAATATAACCTTGCGCAGAAACGAGTTTTGAAGTATTTCAAGTCATGTTATTGAACTTAATTCCGAAATGTATTTTCGTGAAGTACATTCCCACCTTCAAACCTTTTTGCATCCCATAAGTGTGAACTCGAAATGTTTCCGCTCTGCGGTTTCCGACTCATTGTCAGGTCTTCCATTGGGGTGTTCTGTGGTTTACAACATCACGTAAAGTGGTCATTAATTTTGTATTGTGTCTCGTTTCTGTACGAACGTGACCGCCGTACTTCGGGAATGTACGAGTAACAGTATTCGTATGAAAACGTAATACTGTTATAGTTTCGTCATTAAGTTCATTTGAGTTGCAGAGGTTTTTTAATGTTTCATGCTGTTAGCTTGCTTGGCCATTTGAAGTTGTAAATTCATTTGCTAGCGTGCCATAGCTGATTATGCCATAATCAATTGGATAAACCTGCTTAGGAACATGAATGGTAAAAATTCGAATTTAATTTATGAGTAGTTTCTGACTTCTACCTACTTAGCTATACTGAAAAACACTGTTTATAATATTGTTGGAAAATTTCTTTCAAAATGTTATTGTTAATTACAGCAAACGGAAAGCCAAGCAAATAGCGAAAATAATGGTACGGCCGTGCCACTTTTTTGCTCGACTTGGTGGGGGCACTGCCGTGCCCTCAGATACACTTTGGTAGTAGGCATCTATCAACACTTTTTAGGCTGTGATAAAAAATACAAGACAACCACGTTTTAGTAATACCTACCCATAGAACATAAAAAGGTTTTGCGGTAATACCCATTGTAGTATAACATATTAGTTGATACTAAGTCGTGATAGAGTCTGTTGATGGTAATCTGTTGCCAAAGCACAATAATATCGTTACAAATGCGTACCATTCTTGATCCTGATTGAGAAACGATTTATGAGTGCGACCTTTTTAGAGCCATTGCTCGCTATCGGCATACTTAGCCTGCAAGCATGGCCGCATGACTCAAGGAGAGACGAGTCAAACCAGTGATGTTGGATTGATGTATGCGATTTATTTCATCATTATTTACCGGTCAATAGTTTTATTCTGAACATATCGTATAAAACTCTCTTACTATACTCCTTTGGTTTTTTTCATCTTTTTAAATGGAATTGGGGACCTTGAGATAGACTGCTTCGACATTGTTGACTGTGAGTTGTAAAACGCTGCTACTACGAGTAACAAATATAGGTAATATTATTTTCGATTAACGAGATAAATTCAATGGCCAAGTTATTAGTACATATATTTTTCTAAATGACCTATGTCTACCGGAACTCTGCTAGGTACTTTTAGCAGACCAATTTGCACTTTTAAATAAGTTATAAGAATAACAATTATCTTCTTAAAACTATATTCTCAGATTTTTATCTACCGGTAGAAAAACCATTTGAACCTTTAGGCAATGTGTTTTGTTTTGAGATGCTACTACTACTACTCGTACATCACTGACCCAAATTGACGGCCGGTCAATAGGAGAAAGTGATGTATCGTTACAGCAGCCGTTGTGCAACCCATGGCTTCTCAATAATGATGTAAGAATGACTGAGGCGCGGGAATTAGATCGGAATTTTCGGATTCGTATGTGAAATTTGGCACCCTCTATGTGCTTGTTGTGTAAACGAAGCAGGAGTTGAGAGACTGTGATATGTTTAAAATGAGATTTTGGAACAAAAACATTTACTGGTACGTATTTCAGTTTTGTTCAGTGTAAACGTCTAGAATCAAGGATGCTTACATTCAAGGTAGATTGGCATGGTAGTGCACCCGCCAAGACAAGCCAAGCGAGGCACAAGGAAACTATCCTTATATTAAAATGCTTCGGCTTTTTTTGGACCAGGTTATTAAAATTCTCAGGATATAACGTCAAGTATAGACACATCATAGTCCCATAGCTATGACGACGTGTCTAATCAAACATGCAATGGTTCTATTCCATAAATAACCATTCCAATAATATGTACTACTCTTAAATAATCCCTTTTCGTCAAAACCGCTAAAAAGTCTTTCTTTGAACGTTTAATTGGGACAAATCATTGTTGTATTGCCCATGCGACCTTCGAAAATTATTTTCCCCTTCGCCACAGCTTTAAATGGCTCATATTAACACTAAACGTCTCCAAAACACATCAATGTTGCAAGATTGACACCTTTTTGGGTTCAATATCCAGTTAAATTACAGCCCACCTAAGTCAATGTACACTTTGAGAGTACCTACATCAAAGGAAAGCTGCGCGGCTGGCAACGCCTGGAGTACAGTTAAAGACCTGTAACACCGGGGTACCACCGAACACGTGGTAGAAACACAACTAGGTTTTTCAAAATGTTAGTCAATGAAGTATGTCTATTACATACTTAATTTTCGTAGAAAAAACCCATGATGATGAAGCATGTAAAAACGTTAGCCAATCACGCATCAAGTACCTATAAACTTTTTTGGACACTAGTGAAACCTTCCCTCCAACACACGGCTTGAGGCCAATGTTTGTCATAGTGACTATTATCGCGATTTTTCTTGCGATAGCCTTACTATGGTTTGAAGATTTAAAGGTTATACCATAATTTTAACAAGTCCCCTTACAAATTGCGGAAGGTAGACCTTAAGCGAGGCCAAGCGTGACAACACTAAGTATAAAAAATAATGTACATCCTACTCAATTTTTTTTTCATTCATCGCCTTTAGTTATTTAGGCTACAAGCAAACCTCAATATCTAATAGTCGATGTAACCGTAGCACACCAACCTGAGCTACTTCTGAAACCAATCGGCAAAAAAATGCTTAATTTGATTAAGCTGCAATTTTAATAAACGAGATGGTACCTATACGACAACATCACATACATTGCTCAAATCCCAGAGTGAGGTTTATGTTGTTTTCATACCAAAAATGGTAATAGAACTTGACACCTTCGCGGCGCTTGTCACCACAGCACAAAAGCTTCGCTTAGAAAGTAGGTACCTTTTTACAATTGTAACAAGGTATCCTCATGAAACAGGGCCTTTGGCAAATACCGTCTGAGCGGCCACACCGCAGTTGTGTCAATATTGTCCTGTCACCGACTCCGTATGGCTTCTACGGTAACCCTAAACTTTGTGTTACAAAACCCTGTGTGGTGTAGCATGTGTCGTTGTACAGCGGAACTAAAGAAGGTACGTACGCAGGAAATGTTTTTATTGAACAGTAAGCTGTAGGTGTAGGTTGTTTTATTTTTTAGTAACAAACTTCGCGACTGTTAGCGAGTCTGCACACTCTATCATCCTTATTCGTAAAAACTTCACTAACACTGAAGCATTACTTCAGTTAACTTCGTGTCCTGAAACTTAAGAAAATGAAATAGAAGCAGTCCTCAATTTGAACTCAATTTGTTTTAGAGCTTCTTATAAGTTTGGAATATAACCATCAACATAGTTTACCAGTCACAACTAACGTCTAATTAGCACACAGTATTTTATTGCAGTATGACCATAAATATAATAGTGTCATAAACATGAACAATAAATAAGAGCAAACATAATATTACTAACAATATATAATATAATATATAATATATAATATAATATTATTAATATTAATATTATTTTATTATAATATTAACTTATTGAATTCGTATCCTGTCACCATGGTCTGCTGGAAGAAATCTCTTATTAGAGATAAGCTCACCTGTACTTTTTGTATTCGTATTATTTCCAATGTAACTATATTTTTGTGTACGAACTAATAAATAAATAAATAAATAAATAATATTGTATAATTAATCACCGCTCACTTCCACGACTTCTTTCTTCATCGTCATTATAACGTATCCCCAATAAAGAGGTCAGTTTTGTTCCGAATGAGAACATAATGATACCTTAATCTTTCAAGCTTGTAATCTACACGTCAATCCCGCGAAGCTTATAATTTTCGTAGGCGTGTTTCGGATTTTTTCCGGGTGAATGGGTGAATGCAACCCGATCAATAATCAGAGGTCGAAGATAACACGATATCAGGCGATCCGGGGCATCTGTATTCGGTCGGCTTGCTGACCTAAAGATATTTGTGACTACACGTGGTATGGTAAAGATAACTTAGTAGTAACTTTTTTGCAGATCCTTCTCTAGATGCTAGTTTGTATTTTATGTACAGTGCATTTTTTTTTTGGACCCAATGTATAGAGAACCGCAGCGCAGGAGTATCAAATATTTCTATGTAGTAGATTATGTACCTAGTTAAAAAAAAACAGGAACATACTAATTGACAACAGATACAATTTTAAATTTTAGTACTTGTAAATTTTGACAAGGGCTCAGTGAATTTCATAAGGATAAAACCTACTTACTTACCTACGGAAGCCGCTGGATGTGGACAGCGCTGGGCCGATTGTTGTAGAGATCCTTGAGGGAGGCCTATGCCGAGCAGTGGGCTGGCATGATGATGATGACTTACCTTAATGTGGGGAATAAAATAACTACATTGTTAATAGCTAAGGAAAAGACACAGGACAGCGTTAAAATATTGTTAGGTTGTTTAAACTAATTACAAATTGCTGACCTGTCACAAAAACCTCGCAATTGGCAACCAAATGAAGTCCATGAGATATTTTCATGCAATCCTCAAGTCATTTGTTTACAGGCCCTGGTATCAGATTTATCCGGGCCATCTGTATTCGTTCGGCTTGTTGACCTAAAGGCATTCGTGTCCGTTACACCCGCGGTTACGGCTTCGCAGCTGACCACATGAGGTATAAGATAAAGTCAGACAACTGAAAAATTGTGATGTTGGTAAGTATTAACTGCTAGCTTTCATGCTGTCAAACATATCAAGATGTTAGGTACTTCAAATGGTAGGGATTTTTGTGGTATTCATGGGAAAATATTTGCAGTTCCGTTAATTCTTACAAATCACGAAAAAAATTAACCCTACTTTGTACTTAACTTATTTCATTCAAACGAATGTTACGTGTAGCATGCGTTTTATAAATGAATTGAAAAGCTCACACACAACAACGTTACAAACAATGTAAGGAATTCAAGTATTTGAACAACAGAGGTGTTTTTGAGAGAAGGCTGGGTTTCGGCTCAAGACCTATAATGTCCAGCAGTGAATTCGAATACGTGGATGATTATTATGCTCTCTTTCATGTTTTTTTTTCTTTTTAAGTGCTAATTTTGCGAAATCCGATCCTTTTTGACTTAGGTTCTTTTTCCTGATCCGCCCTTACAAATGGTGTTGCACTGACAACCGTAGCGTTTCTCAGCTAACCACCACTTACGGGCCATTACGCGTCGGCGATTACGCAACGCTAACGACATAAGGCTGGGACGAACAGGAGGTCGAGGCAGGCGCGGATCCAGCCCTCAAAAAAGGTTGTGGGCACAGCTACCAAAAAGGTTGTGGGCACAGCCACCACAAAATAGGTTGTGGGCACAGCTACCAAAATATTGTATAAAAACATTAAATTAACCAAATAAATAAACTAACGGCGGGGTGTTAGTGGAGCGGCAGTGTTCCAAATCACGCCCGATTTTTTAAATGCTCATCAGCAGTCAGCGGTTTTTATCATCAGCCTATCGATCTTATCAATAGATCATAGACATATAGACAACAAGCAAATTAGGGTTGTGGGCATGCCCACAGTGCCACAACGGTGGATCCGCGCCTGGGTCGAGGGCTTAATGAAATGGGCCAAAACAATGCTGAAAAGAGTAGCTATTGAGTTTCTTGTCGGAGTCCTCTTGGTAAAGGCAACGTTTGAACTGGTAGAGACAGGTTTTATTAATCATATTTTTGTATAGATATATCAAACGATACCGTGAATACCATGGAATCTGTTAGTAACCTTTTCAAACTCCTTATTTTGATATCATGCTATTCAACTTACATTTTATTAATTTAATCATATTACTGCTGTAAGTTTCAAGTTAAGTTAATTAATAGTTACTTGTTATTTTATTTTTGCTGTGAGTAAGGATTACCGTTTTCAAAAAATATCATTGACAGTATACAAAACCATCACGCTATGTGGTTTGTGTTGACTAATTCTAGATAAACACGAAAAGTTGAGTGCACAAATATTCCAATGAACAGAAGATCGTCTGCACAAAGAGCATACTTATCAAATTGGCGTTGAAGAATTTGTCCAAGCTTGGTCATTCATCACTGAGCACAATCTTACAGAAGCAATACGCTTCTGTATAAGCATACCGCAGTTACTTTTCGTTTAGCAACGCTTACAGTACATACAGACATACCAATATGGATCTTACATCAGCAGTATAAGGTGCTTCTACGTAAAGGTTGATGTGAACGCGTCTGTACTTACATCCTGAACCAACTACAAGCGTCAAAATGTTTCAAAACAAAGACCATTACCCAACAACCGTAGTATCTATACCAATAACCGTTTGTCCAGGGTTATGTCACAGTATAATCTTACAGTAAGCTATCTACATACAAACGTGCCACTCTCGGTTTGAATGTGTCCGCGCCGTGTTGCGATATCACGCACACGCAATTTCACGCACACGCTAGCATAAAATAGGGAGGCATAGGGAGGCGGCAGTACGGACGGGCTGTGCCGCGTGTCTGTGTGCACGCTAGGCTAATAACTCGGCGGGCGGCCTTAGATAGCCTACTGTATGGTTTATACTGTGGTCCAGGGTTGTGTAGGGTACGTTAGGGAGTAAGGTCAGTTCACATTAGGCGCATGCAAGCTGGCGCGGGTAACGGCTTCGCGATTGTGTGCTGGTGCCCAACGGTGCGTGGCCACGCCCGCTTTTGGTAGCGTAGGGTTGCTATGACTAAACTATACTGGAAGGCAAATTAAAGGATTTCAATTCATTCAAAATACCTGTTACAAGTGCTTTTAAATCGTCTAAAACTAAATCAATCAAACAAAAAGACATTTATAGACTTAAATACTTTAATAGAAATAATATATGAATACAAAAATAATGAGACTCAACCACCAGTGTCGGAAAGTTATTTATGTACTGAGAAGTACCGGCAAGAAACTCAGCAGTTACTCTTCAATATGTTTTGCAATGGAAAGATAAACAGATATAAGCATTAAAGCTAAAGAAAAAGAAATAGGTACTTGTGGTGTCCAGATTCGGGTTGGGGTATCAAATGAAATTCACACAACGGTTTCACCAAGGAGCGTGCGCACGTCCGCACCGGCCGGCGCACAGTGTTGCCGGTTCATACAGAGAACCGGACAAAATTATTTGGACCCTAAACTTGCCACTCATTGTCAGAAATGTATGGAATACCATTAAATAAACAACTATTTATACATATTTTAATCATTATATATTTTAATCTGGGTACTTTAATTTAATTTTATTGAAAATTCCTGACACCTTAATTCGAGTGGTAGTTTGTGGTTGTGAAGGGCAGTTAGTCTTCAAAATGGTCAATTAATGCAAATTACGGCTCTTTTGATCCAAATTATTTACTTCGCGACGAGTAAATTAAACCACCTGACCCATAATATGAAAATAAAAAGTGCTACAAAAACACGCCAGTAGTGTGTCGTAGCAAAATTGGTTTTTACAACATGAAAGTATGGTAATTAAGGATAACTTATGTCAAGATTTCGTCACGGAAAGTAACAGAAAGTACGTACTTACGAGCTAGGTGAAAACAAAAATTTCGTAGTTTTGACTTAGTGATTTAATTCCTCTGTAATAAGTAAATGAGTTAAGTTCCAAAAACACAAATGCATTTTTTTAAAAGACAGTACCTTTAACTACAGAATCCATGTTGTTAATCGTGCAAGTCACAATAAATAACAAAACTGTGTCTAATTGAATAACGCTCAATTTTGTTGAAAGTAAATCTTGCTCACCGACGTCTTACTTTGACAAGCGATATTTTAATTTCTGTTAGTAACTCAACCACAATATTTCGGATTTTTACGACACACATATTCAGTTTCAATATTCTTTAGTCGATTTTCATTTACTCTTATGTTTCAAAATTTGGTTTTTGTCCGCCAACGGCAACACTGTGCGGCGGTCAAGTCAAGAAGACCGCTCCCCGCCCGGCCGGCGCGTACGCCCATCCGCCGCTTGTCATTTATTGACAGCTGTCATCTGTGACAGTACGTCACACCTCTTCCTTTTTATAAGATTTTTTATAGTCTTACATTTACATAATTTTATATTCATTTCGTTTGTTGACAACAAATCCAAAGCACTTAAATAATAGTAAAACCAGTTATTACATACTATGTTCCTTACAGCCAATTAAGGATTTGAATTTTATTAATAAAATAGTATTACAAATTGAAGAGCATTGTGTTTACTATATTTTAGTTCACTTCTAAAAATAAGGGCGGATTACTGTCGCCCGTCAATAATTGTAAGTACTTACGAAACAACAATTTTGTGTATTATATTTATTACATGTTACCCTACTTTGCCATCGGTCCTCATATCTTTCCCCTTTCTTTCTTCAAGTTCGACAGATAGAATGAAACTTCTGATAGTAGGTATTTTAATTATTGTTCTCTAATTGAAATGAACAGTAGATATTTATTTCATGTAAACTTTTACAAGTAATTATGAAAAGTCAGTAAAAATTAAAATGATGTAGGAAATACTTTTGTGTTTTTATTTTCATTTTATTTTTTTAATTTATTGTTATTTTATTATTTTTGTTACTCTACCACCGGCTCGGAAGTTGCTTCTATCGAGAAGAACCGGCAAGAAACTCGATAGTTACTCTTTTCAACATACATTTACAATGTAATAAGTTATATAGTCATCTTGAAACGTTTCGTATTTTATATATGTACCTGGTAGTATACAAATATATTTGACTTGACTATTAATTTTGTATGTCGCTGGTACATTTGCAGTCTGTTTACTGCCAGTCTACGCGCCTATGTTTCACATGGCAACTACAACCTGTTTATTAACCTGTTGGTTAACTAAGTGTACCTGAGTATTGAATTATAGAAGGTGCTTACGCTTAGTCTCTTTTTTGAGCACCGCAACATTCACAACCCAGGAAAAGACAAATATTATACAATTCAAAATACATTTGTTATTACATTGAAATATGATCAACAGTTTCATTTATCTACTTATACTATTGTCTTAGGTTCAAATATTTAGATTTTTCTTCTATTACATTGTAATATAGCTACCGAATATCCGTATTCCTATTCTATTTTCATCAATCTAGTACATATTTTCATTTGAAAAGATAAACCACTTTATTTCCCGAAGAAAGGAATACAACAGTTATTGCAGCTAGTAAAGGCTCAGACTAGAATAAAATTACATGGTCTCATCGCCATAGAGCGATGATGAAGTGTAGCAACACGAGTTCAGCTCCTAATTTAATTTTGGTTTCGTTTACAATACCCAATAATAAGATAAAATAAGTAATGTTATTGTAACTTACTTGTACACACTGGACATTGCTTACTTCCAGTTGACTTTATTTTCCATCCTGTGGGTCCTTTAACAATGTGCTCAATGTTTATTTTATTCCTATATTATACTTCACGATCCCGCCTGAAAATCCTTACTTTTGATTATTTCATATTATGAACTGTAACATGTTCAGTTTATTAATTAAATATTAAAATCACTAACACTGTTCATCCTTACTACAGCATCAGCATTGAAAGACAAGTTCAAAATTAATGTGTTTTGTGTTTGATATTTTAATTTCATTTTGATCTCTTGAAATGAAGTTGTTTCCGAGAAATCATTTGATCAAAGCGAACTGGATCAGTTCGGTTTAGTTACATTAATGTGTTCACAACTAGTTAAGTAGAACACCTGATTTTGAAACTTCATGTGTCTTCACATTAAACTTGATGGTTAAAATAGGTCATGAATCATCTTAGCTACAAAAACCCGTGGTCTACGCCTGCCAGACTTTGCGGCAGTATCAAATAAATAGCGAATTAAATTAATCATTCAATGAAGTTTAAAGATTTCTGGATTTTGGGCGAAACCTCTTTTTCCTATACAATTTTTTGTGTTCTTTCATGATGTATTATTATTGTTACTGTAATATATTGAAATGGCTAACATACAGTCAATTTACTGCTCATTCGTGCTCTTTAATGTGTTCCGCTTACTTAAATAAACCACACTCTGCAGTCACGTTATTTGTGACACGCATTGACTTTGGTTTAACTGAGGTGATTGGCTAAGATTGCATGTCAAAATGTTTATTATTATTATCTATTAGTCATAATCATAAATATTTATAGCAACATGTGGTTTAACAACCTCTTACATCTAAAAACAGTACATCATATGACCCTGTTAGGGCATTGCAACATTAACATTTAATACTAAACATTATCTATTTAAAATAAATTTCTAAACATTAAAACTATGCATTTAATTACAAATTATGTTCTTCAAGAGTTCACTAGGCTTATAGGTATCTACATCCTAGTATTATACTTTAGTACTTTAGTGATATTTATACTTCAATGCACAAACAAGTACAAATGCGGCCTTAATGCTAAAAGCATTCTCTACTAGTTAACCATTAAAACCGTACAGGGAGGACGGACGCCAACCCCCGGAGCCCCGGCTCCGTCAGAATATATAAACCTTGATATCTAAACAAACCTTTTTCTCGTTTAGACGTAATAACGTACTTTGTTTATTTGACCATCCATTTCAGGGGACTTCTTCAATGGGAACTGAGGTCACTCAAAAGTACTCAAAACCTTCACAGGTTGCTATTTTTTGGGAACAGTTTATACTGAAATGTTTTATGTGGAAAACAATGTTAAACTGTATTAACCAACTTACATTACAACAGAAGAGAGGACATTTGTGGGCAGATAATATTAAAATTTAATCATTATCACACTTTATGCTGGGAATGTAAAACATGAACTCCGTAGAAATAAAAAGGGCAAGTTTGGAGATTGTACCTGCTCCAGCATTATTGTGGGGATGCATGGACTCACCTCAGTGTAACGAGCTGTTGTCTCGTGTACACAGGCCTGATAAATTATTACGAATTCACTCCGGACGGAACCATCGACTGTTCGCCACTCCATCGTGTCGTACCGTAGTACGAGAGAATTCCCGCTATGTCGTATGCCAAAGGTGTTAACCATGGTTGGGGAATCATTGTAATTATCAAGCTTACCTAATATGTTAATTGGTTTTACTCGTCTACTTGAAACGGCCGCAGTTGCAAAGTAATTGATTTTCCAGATGGCTTTAATCGAAGTGATGTGATGTATACATAGATATACATATTTACAGTGGCTACTTTTTATTTTTCCTATGGTAACCTATCATACTTCCCAGAAATGAAACGAGAACGATTGAGAACGAGGTTAACCTACAATCTTGTCATACCCTTTTTTTTTTTTTTTTTAGTAATTTGAACTTTCACTCGAAGTATGAAGTTAAACTTAAAGTTACTTTTCTGGTTCATTGTTGGGTTTCAGTTAAATACTGAGTGACTATAAATTGAAATGCACCAACTGAGTTTACGTTTCCTGATATATTTTAAGGGTAATTTGCTGTAAAATTGTGCACCTTCGAAAGTGATTATTAATTTAAGATTCGTTAAGCAGTTACTGGCTACAGTTTATTCTGGCATTGACTATTAGTAAAACTTTGTCTGACTAGTAACATTATGTCTAAAATCTGTCCGGCTTTGCTCTGCAAAAGGCCCACTTTCATATTATTGTGATTTATTTTATGTGCCGAAATTCGGCCATTTGTTTCTCAACTGTTTTCCGGACAGAGAAGCCAGCCGAATTTCCTACTAAACCAGCCAGTATTTGTTTTAATGACTCCAGCCAACCAGCTAAGGCTTAGCCAACTGCCAGCCCGCTTTATCCACACTAACCAGTGTTCGTTGGTGGCTTTACAAAATCACTATATCACCTCAATATATCATATCAATATACCTCTATATCATATCAACTAGCCATTCTTATTAGCTAATAATTAGTTTAGGTTTTCTTTTTTTTGCATATGCCTTTAACTCCTGCTGTTAAAATTGCAACCCACGGTTCCTTGACCTAATATTAAGGTCCATAGCCTTTCAAGTTGACTTTTATAAATATTCTTGTAGTTTTCATTATTAACCGATCTCTCATACCACTTTTCACTGTCTCTCATATTGACCTGCAAGCACACCTGGTCAGCTTTTGACCGATTACCATGACTGTTCTCATTGGTCCAATACCTACACTTTTCAATACGTTAAGATTTAAATGGATATTGTTTCCTTTAATTATTGTCAAAACCAGGAATCGAACCCAGGACCCTTGCGTCCAGGCAAATCGTCGCACCCCTATTCTAGCTGGGTCGTATATATGTATAACAAAATCCCACACATCCGAGACATGTTACCGATCTCATTAGTTATCAAAATAAATAGCTTTGTAATATATGTTTAAACTCTATTTTTATGTAAAATCTGTTTATGTAAACCAAAGCTTATCTAAAACTGCTATGAATATCTTTTGTTAATTCCTCACTGGCTACTGCGATACAAGCCTGCGAGGCTAGTGCAAAAGTCGTGGTATCTGTTTTTAAGTTCAACTTCCTTTTTGCATAATAGACATGTATTATTATTATCTTCTGCAAAACCTGCTAACTAAACACTTGAAGTTGTGTGAGTACATGTTTCCAACAGTCTGGTGCAATAATTCATTCTTAGCTTTGTAGCTGCGATACATACTCATGTGGCTAAGAGATATGATTCTACCTTCAATGCTACTTGTGTCTGTAGTTATGTTAAAATAGTTTTTTAATAATACTAACACTAGCCATTAAGTTCCTAAGTATTTACTAGCCAGATATAGATGTGTGTTCTAATAAAACTATATTTTTTATAACTCAATTATTTACTCTATGTTTGGACTAAATTACGAGTAAATAAATGCTTGATTTTTGGGTGTTTATCATTATTGACTCATCCTGACCTTAACCACTTAATTTAGCTTTAGGTAAACTTTATTATATGGACACTGTATTTTATAAGTAGTAGTTGTTTTGTGATTGATATACAACCTAGTGCACCTTGGCACTTTGTTATTCCTTATGCACCTTTGGCACTATTGTTGCAAGAATGCATACCTCTAGTCTTATCCATTCACCAATTTTTAATCCCAATGACATAGGATTACCATCGCATTGTAGTTGCTCTATTGGTGGTAGAAAAGACATTCTGGGCTCTTCAGACAACGTCAGTATGCCCTTGTGTTGCACCCTTGGTGCTTTTCGATTAAGGTGTGTGTATTCTTCTAACGCATGGAATAAAATACAAATTACTAGACGCTATGTATTCATCGGTATGATTTAATTGGTTATTCAGTTAAGAAATAACATATGATAGGCTATTAGGTCATCATACTATGCCTGTCATTGATCTTGCGAATAAACATTAGAATGGGCTAATGGTTAAGTATGTATGTAAATATAGTAACTCTAGGTACGTATAATATGGTTCGCTAACACATTGTACCACAGAAGTTTAAGCTACTCAACTAGAACAACGTTGGTGACGGTATAAACACGAGATGATTATACACGAATCAATTAGATACATACGTTGCTTCATTTGAGTTATCTAGGTTATGGTTAACAATACACAATTATTACTGCAATGCGTTGTATTGTATCCACGTATCACTTGACATAAGAAATATATTTTTAGTTATTATTTACTTATTTATGAACGGTATATCAAACCTCATCAAATTGGTATTGCTTTTGCCATAATAAAAATAAAGTATAGTAGCTACTGGGTATAATATGAAATTCACGGTTATCAAGTTCTATTATCAATTTCCTAAATTGACAGTTGAATAATTATGTTCAGGACAAGACGAATTAATTAGCTCCGTGTTAAGTAACAAGTATTCCATGTGCTCTCACATCATTCATGCCCTTGGCAAATCACACCTAATACTGCTCCTTGGCAACTTTACGCACCTTGGCGAGTTAATAACTTTGTGCTTTTTGGCACTTTATTACACCTCACTAAGATGATAACTTCGTGCTTCTTGGCACTTAATTGAACATTAGTGAGATAATATCTTTGCGCTCCTTAGCACTTTGTTGGTACTTGAAATAAGGCTCTCGTAAATCAGTTAAGTGATAAGTAGGTATATGTAGGTAATAACTATAATACTACGTAATAAGTATAATTACTCTTAAGACCAATGTATTGCATACGAAAAAGCAATCGATAAATTAAATAAAATTATTCTTACATGGATTAAAGGTATCAGCATAATTCGCTATTAAATTGAAGCGCTCTGCATGACACAAGGGACCTAACTAGGCAGTTTCTAACGGCATGTAAATTCCCTGCCTTTACATCTCATTCAATCAGGAAGTAGGTAGGTAGGTACACCACAAGCGTTAATGTATTGTAATTGATTGTAGGTAACCTACGCAGTTATCACCACTAGACAGGAGATTATTATATTTCGATCATAATTATTGCTTAATAACCGTATTTAATTTACTACGGAAAAGGTCTTCCTCACGTTTGTTTACTTACGATATCAATATGCATTAACAAGTCAGTTATTCAGACAAATACTAATATTGAAAGTAGGTAGGTCAGATTAGTTAGTTAGTTAGTAGTTATTGCATTTAGCATTTATAGACCTAATGGTTACTATATATTTGATAATTTGAGTACTTATTCAATCCTAATTCCTACATATACCACTCAATCGTTTATTTCCTCATTACGTACCTTATCATTATTCTTCTAGCACGCGTGTTCGTTCCCTCCTTTTATGCGATTTTTAAACCACATTTTACACCACTCACTGGAGGACTCGTCGCCACGTGTGGTGTCCAGATTCGGGTTGGGGTATCAAATGAAATTCACACAACGGTTTCACCAAGGAGCGTGCGCACGTCCGCACCGGCCGGCGGTCAAGTCAAGAAGACCGCTCCCCGCCCGGCCGGCGCGTACGCCCATCCGCCGCTTGTCATTTATTGACAGCTGTCATCTGTGACAGTACGTCACAGTACTAATAAAATGTAATCTAAAAATAACAAAACAAAATGCTAAAGGCCCGAATGAGGCGTCTGCCGCGTGATGTCTCATTGCAGCTCAACAAAAGCTGAGGGCCTTGTTTTGTTTGATCAAACGCATCACGAAAGTTAACGCAAATTGACATAATGTACAAGATAAAAAACCGTCACCAACATCTGCGTTAACCTCGTTGACGCATTTGATCAAAGAAGCTTGCGCTAGGCTTTCTGGTATTCTGGCAGGGGCTGAAAAGTAGTAAACGTAATTAAAATAAATAATGACCTCAGACTCAAAAAAAAAAACTTTCGGTTAAATTAACGCGCGTTTAGGGTAAAAAATATAAAAAGTTGCCACCCTTGGGTGCAGGCAAACATACAAGTACCGCACCCTCCCAAAACACGCAAGGTGGCAATTTCGGCTCATCAGAGGCGTTAATTCATGCGCCTGTTTTTGAAAATTTGCATTTTATGATGTTTATTTTATCAGCACTGCCTTTCGGGCTTGCACTAACATCGCTTTTAACTCGCTGACTGCCCAGGAACAAGACGAGTATTAGATGTAGGTATTCTTTATAGGGTACTGGGTCCCCAGTGGCATTGGTGCCATATAAGCATGACGATTTTGATCTAGAGTCAGACAAAAGTGAATCAACTTTTTATTTTAAAGCGTATTTGGCTTTTTTAAATCATATTTGAAGAAGATGGTAATATCGAATGCTACCACTCACCCCAGAAAATAAGTGTTTTTTTTTATCAAAATTGATTTGTAAAATTCCCATTGTTGTCTTTTTTAATACGTGGTCATTTTGTGGTACTTAGTGGAAAAATCACATATTTTTTATCCCTTATCAGCACATGACACGGAAAGCATCTCAAGAAATGATAAAATAATATGAAAGGAATGAAGAAATGTTGCTGCCTTTGGAATTCACGGTATCTCTACAATTAATCAAGTAAGTACATAAACGGCGAACTTTTAATCAAACAATAACATACATATCTACAGTTACACCTGAAGAAAGCAATTCCAATGAATAAATAGCAAAAGCATAGGTATTCAAAATAGAACACAAGTACAGCAGTTACTAATGGCAGTTCAAGAATTTGAGCAAGGGTTTCCCACAGACCCGTTGAGTTAGAAAGAGACGGCGATAGCGATCTCGAATCACGCGTGGTATGCGTAGCGTGGCCATAAATAGTGGCGGGAATGTCCTATTATTTTGGGGTTAAAGTCAACGATATGTGAAAGTTTGGGCTTTTCAGTTGTAGATGAAGTCACAAAAATAACAAGTCTTAAGCACAGAATATTTTAAAGCCAAGTGTGCTTACAAAAAACATTTATATAGTGTTAAAGGTACAGGTTAAATGGGCTGATAACGATTTGAGATGTTTGAGAGAGCGCATTTTGATCAGAATCCTTATTTTTTTTTAAATATAGTAAAATTAAATATAAAATATTATTCCAAATAATTTAAAATATTATTTCCAGAATATAATATTTTCATACAGATACTGAAATAATAGAATAACGGCTTTTGACACGACTTTTCTTTGCCCATCTCAATCCTTAAGGTCAAAATGAGAAAATGAAACACGTGCTTTTAAAAGCTCGGTAGAGCGACGCGACGACTTACTTTAAAGACCTTCTTGCATGAAGTAATGGTGAGCATTTAAGGTAGCACCAACCATGTTTAGCCGTGAATTGCGAATTGATACTTGATTGAAAAATTAAACAGTTTTTCAAAATAAAATGTTTCATGTTGACATTACAAAATTATGTGTGATTTTATAAATATGTTTTTTTTTCGGACAAAGCTTTTTTGAAATTAGTTATATTTCTTCTTGAATTGCATGGTCACCGTAGCTAGGCGGGCACGCGGTGCGCCCGCGCAAGGCAGCATGACAGCCTTGATCAAGGCATCTCGCCGGGTACATGCGAGACAGCTGATCGGCTCAACGACCCTGTTTATTTTTTGACTTGACTTACTTCGCTTTGACATTGTTGTCAGTTGGTATTCTTGTCTGTAACATTTCTGTTGTGATGAAGCAAGGGTGATTCATACGAATTCCACGCTGTCAAAGTGCTTGTAATGTTAAAAATGGTTTATTTATCTTCATGGTTTTATTTTCTTACTTTAACTTCATGAGGGCAAATAAGGCAACATTTTAGATGTTTCATAAATGAAACATCTAAGTGACGTTTCATCTAGAGCGCGGTCCGTTTTGAGTCAAAAGTGATAATAGCGCGCTCACACGCATCCCGAATTGATAAATTGTATGAGCGTGCGCGACGTGAGCGCGCTATGATCACTTTGGACTCAAAACGGACCGCGCTTTAGATGAAACATCTAAAATGTTGCCTTTTTAGACCCCCAGAGCCTTGCAAAATATTCTGTAGATCTTATAGTATCTTAATAAATATCATATAACTAAATGATATTTAAATACATACTTTCTCCTGACTGCAGTTAATAAAAAAGACCTAGAAAGAAGTAATACAGCTAAAGAGAAAACCTACAGCAGAATTAGTGGAAGGGTTGACCCCAAATTAATGGGACAAAAGAGAAAGAACAAAAAGAGAACTTCTCAAATCTATACTTATAATAAATCTGTAGAGAGGCCAATTCTGTACATGAAATATATTTAAAAAATAACTATCAAGGGGTGATTAGTGATCGCTACTGATGCCAAAAATGCAATCAGTAAAATTTTTGTCTGTCTGTCTGTCTTTCTGTCTATCTTTCTGTCTGTCTGTCTGTCCGCTGTATATTCGTTATAGAAACAAAAACTACTCGACGGATTTTAACGAAATTCAGCACAATTATTCTTCATACTCTTAGGCAGGTTATAGTATACTTTTCATCACGCTACGACTTATAGGAGAAGAGCAGTGAAGGGTAATGTTGGGAAAACGGGAAACGTTACTCCATTTTTTACAAATAAAAACTACAAGATGGATTTAAATGAAACTCTAGAGTAATATAGTTTATGCATCTGAATAAGACATTACAAGTACAATTTATGAAGATATATCACTTTTTTTTTATCTCAAATCCACGCGGAAGATGTCGCGGGCGGCCACTAGTAGTAAATACGAGTATGTTCCTAGTGTGAACAATTCCCAGTGTGATCGCGTTTTGATGCTTGGGTAGGTGAAAACCATGATGATGATGAATGAAGTAGCAGATTATATGTTTCAACAAATAATACGTGATTTGATTCTGAGTAAGTAACTTATTCATAGGAAACTCAAAACAGTTAGATTTTTCCTTGTTGTTTGAATTTAATGCTTAAAACACGAAATTAGGTTTAGAGTTTCAATTTAACGTCTTCAGGATTCTTCTTCATTAATATTCACAAGTGAAGTTCAACAGTTAGTTAATTTAACCCAAATCTAAGGCATTCGTCAACAGAGGCACTTGGACCCAAAAGTTAACTTTGAAACAATCAATTTAATTGATCTATTAGAAATTTCAATAATCTCTGTGAATTAATTAAATTCCTTAACAATACATTGGCAACTCGAAAGCATTAGAAGCCAAGGGGGAGCAAAAATTACAGTGTCTATATCCCCAGAAAGCCCAGTTAAATTATGAGTGTTACCGTAGCATTTAGCTAATATTTAGGTGCAAACAGCCCTTCTTGTTAGAAAAAAATGACCTACACGGAAAAAAATGTTTGCTATAACCAAGACAGAATAAATTCTCGAAAAAAATGTTTTAAACTAAGAGTTTATTTTTTTAATATAAGTATATGTTCTCAATCCAAAAAAACGTGTATTGTTACGTGAACACTAATAAAGTCTTGTAATAAATTCTTGCAACAAGTAAAAAGTTTTGGTTCAAGAATATTACTGTTTCATTCGAAGAAGATATCCGTTTTGCCTTAAGACTTTGAAAATAATCGATATCAAGATGATTTTGTCTTATAGTAAGATGATATTATCATTCATTTAAGACAATTTTATTTTTGTTGACCGAAGATAATATTATTTCTTAATCTAATAAATGTTTACTCGAAACAAGAATAATTTGACTCCTTTTAACCCTATTTAATTTTTATCGGCTGAACAAAATATATTGTCTTGACCTAAAAGACGTTTTCTCTATTCGAGAACATAGCACTCAAAAAAGGCTATGTTTAACCAAGACAAAACTGTTCTCAAAAAAACTGTTTTAATTCAACAGTTTATTTTCTCAACATAAGTATAATGTTCTTAATCCAAAAAATCGTGAATTGTTACGTGAACATTAATATAGTCTTGTCATAAATTCTCGCATTAAGTAAAAAGTTTTGGCTCAAGAATATTATTGTTTTAATCGAGGAAGATATCCGTTTTGCCTCAAGACTTTGAAAATGTTCAATGTCAAGATAATTGTATCTTATAGTAAGAAGAAATTATAATTCAATTAAGACTATTTCATTATTGTTGACTGAAGAGAATATTATTTCTTAATCTAATACCATAATGTTTACTCTGAACAAAAATAATATTACTTCTTTTAACCTAATTTAATTATTATCGGCTGAACAAAATATATAGGAAAATAAGGAACACCGTGTGTTTAATAAGCTAGGTGAAATTAAAATTACAAGATTGAACATCTACCGGTCCTCTCGCGAAATATTACAATATTATATTATTATTATATTATTACGTTTCAACCCTTTATCATGAAATGGTGCGATAAACGAAATGAGGTGTGCAATATTTTCCTTTTTGAAAGTAGGTGAGTTTGACATTTTGTTGTAGATTAAACAATTTCAAACTACAAAATCTAACGATATTTGGCAAGGAGCTCTAGGTAAGATTATTGACGAATAAAGTGACAATTCACGCTAATCACTGTAAACCTAACCTATGTTTACAAAGAATGGTACAATTGTAATGAAAATTATAGTTCTCTTTTGATTTCATAGTGTTTCTTTTGATTGATGAGGGATGACTCACAACTCAATTTTAGCTAAAAAATGATTTATTCTCAGCTAAAATGGTCCTTGTTGTCTAGTCTATGTATTAGCTACGAAATTCAACACTAATCGACAAAAATACTAGTAAACTTCAAATAGTATTTCGAGTCACCCCATTTAACCGGTAGTTTTGGCTGTGCCTCAATCGTTTTGCAGGACAATGACTGTCCAAGACTGCAACAGCACCTGCAGCACTATAAGATTTTGGGGTGATTTCTGTGAAAAATTTTGGACAATATTTTTTCAAAATGCGGTAACCATTTTCAGTTTTTGTCATTGAAATAAATCACTGTAAAATGGTAGTA
Organism: Udea ferrugalis; assembly: GCA_950022985.1. NCBI lineage: Eukaryota > Metazoa > Arthropoda > Insecta > Lepidoptera > Crambidae > Udea > Udea ferrugalis. The sequence goes on from OX465516.1 coordinate 8,400,326, forward strand.
CCGAGAGCAAAAGTTATATCTTGAAATATACGAGTCTGAGCTAAACTGACCATTATTGGTATCACCACGATAGGCATTAGGTACTTCGTTTCAGAATATGCCATACCCTTACACTAATTTCAAGAAAACGTTATCATATCTTAAAACTAAAAAAAAATATTTTTGATCCTTGCCACGTTGTGGGCTTCTGAATGTTCCGTTCCCAATGACGGCAACAATCAGTAGGTATGCCACTGACTACCCCACCTGGGAAATAGTCGTGAGGGTATGTTTGATCCGATAACCTACTACACTTTCAAAAAATAATAACAATACACCTTACTTTGTATACCTACATCTAATTATGCGGCCAACATGATGACTAAAACATATTTTCTTGGTTCACGAATTTCTGTCTTGAGGTGGGTAGTTATAACTATGTGCCTACAAAATCTCTATGGCAAGTCACGACGAAAATCAAGACATCTTTTTCTTGCCTTAAGTATTTCACCTTCTCTTTTTTGTAAGAGTTGCCAGAAATATAAAATAAACCTTTTATTAGTAAATTATCAATATTATTATCAGTATGCTTAGTGAACGAAAATGTATCTCAAATACGCTGCGGAAACATATTTATATGGTAAACTTAAGGTAAAACTTAGCAGATTGACATTCTGGGATGTTTTATATTTACTTAAGGAACTTATTTACAACAAAAGTGGAAGGAATTTCATATGTAATACATATCAAAAAAATGAATACCCCGAATCAGAATCAAAATATTTATGGATGTACATATAGCTTCCAACGATCCTACTAATATTAAAAATAGGGAAAGTTTGTATGTGTGGATGTGCCGTGTTGCTCTTTCACGTCAAAACTACTTCATGGATTTAAATGAAACGATGGAATAATGTTGAATTTACATCTGAATGGCACATAGGCTATAATTCATTTAAAAATACGACATAGCTATATTTTTTTCACATTAGTTCTCGCAGACGAAGTCGCGGGCGTTTGCTAGTTAGTTCATAAATATTAGCATAATGAGAACGAAGTATAACAACATAAGTATAATAACATTAGTTTATTTAAAAACCTGTATTTTGTTACTATTGTTCATTTTTAATATACGGCCATTGTATATTTTTACCTTATAATTCAATATACTTATGGCAGCTTTGAGTTTGAGATACGGCAACCCTAAAGACCAGCGCGCGCGGCTTTCGCATATCGATCGATCGCGTCCGTCAATGGCGTCAATTCAATAACTTGCGCGGTCAGTGATAGCGTAGAACCTCATTTAGATTATTTCAGTTTATTTCAAAATTAAGGTTACTATCCCTATTCATTGTATTTTTATCAAGTGATTGTATGGTGAAAATGGAGAAGCTGAGAGATCTGCGTTTGGCTTGGAATAGCGAAGAACAGGGGGTCTAAAACGGCAACATTTTAGGTGTTTCATATATGAATCATCTAAGTGACGTTTCATCTGATGAATTGCTAAAAACGGTAAAACGGCGACATGAAAAGTGAAACACCTACTTGACGTTTCATATCTTAGACATATTTTTCTTTTTTAAATTTATTTCATGGCTTGGACTCTTAGACATAGTTTGATGACGACATTGCTACACCAAAAAAAATAGTGTCGCGCCTAATAATTGTAAACTTAAGCCTTTCACCGCCGTCGGTCACTTTAAATTCCTATTGTTTGTGACCCGCGTGGCGTTGAACGTGTTAACGGTTTTCATTAAACAAATATTTTCATCATTAAAACTAATAATTTAAGGCTTGAAAAGTAGCTTATTATTGAATTTGTGTGATTTCTTATAACTAATAATTGAAAAATGTTTTTAATTTACAATTTTCATGTCTGGCAATGAGGACCGTGACAGGTGGCCAAAGAACAATTATGTCACAGCTGTCAATCGAGATTGTAAATAATGTTCGTGAAAGCTTGTGATAAAAATCATTTTCCGACCGAAAACGATGAATAAAGACAAGAAATTGGTGCTAGCTAGGCATGTTCTTGAGATTGAAGATATTTGCAAGGAGACATGACTCTGTAACAACAAAGCCCGAGTGATTTGCCAAACTTCTGCCTCGGCAATGGCGTACAAGACGACTTTATTTGGGAGCAGATTTTTAGGTTTTAATGCCGCACATTTTTTAAATAATACACATTATAATAACAAAAACGTTTTTTATTTACTCGATAATATTGGAATATTCACCAGAAGACAGCTAGTTAACGTAAATGTGATGAACTAAGTTCTCAGGAATTTCATCCAAAATGTGATAAACCTTCAGTGTCGTTTCCACCACGGTCTTGGAAATTGGTTCAATTTATTGTCACTATTGTGTATTCTTGGTGTCATTATAATAATTCACAGTAACACATTTTACTAGGAATAATTAAATTTATCCTAAAAACGATTAAATAATGTTTATTGCTATGTGAATTTGACAGCTCAGCGCTGTCACCTAGTAGGGTAATTTCGTCTGTTCGCGTCCATTTAGTGCAGTTGCTAAATTTGACAGTGAATCAAAAAATGCTCCAGTACTGATTTATATAAAAAATATATACAGTGTGTCTGGTCACCAGTGTCGGACCCGTTAGGGTTCAGGAATGTAGTCAATTTTATCGACAAATCCACTATTTTTTTCATCTTTTAAAAGACTTTTTTTTTTAACTTTAAATTTTACGTTTCAAGTGTTTTTTAGAAGTTTTAAAGGGAGCTATTGTTTTTTTTAAATCTACTTATTGTTTACTCTTTCAGCTGTCGATCAAACCCTTTTTCATGCTTGTAGGTTCAGCAGATCGGTGGATATTGCTAAATAAATGAACAGTCCCAGCCTCGGCAAAAGGAAAAAAATGGCCGCCATTTTTTTTTTAACATTTGATTTGGCGATAAAATTGATTATATTAATGTACCCTAACGGGTCCGACATCGGTGACCAGACACACGGTATAATGTATCCATTATAGTCTAGTTTATTTTAGGATCAACTTAAAGTTTTCTTCGAAACATTGCATTTTTTTAATAGATAAATTACAGATTAGCGTCCACTGTAGACCATTTCGCGGGAATAATTTATCAGCTGCTTTACTGCCAGCATTAACTCTTGGCAGGGGACCCTTGCACATCCAACTTCCGCTTTGCCAGCTAGTCTCCCTAGCGCTGATTTGCATTCCTTGACAATCGCTGATGTTGTCGCTGGTTGTTGAATGCTTGCAGTGCTACTCTTACCTTGCTGTCGCTGTAGACCGTCACTTTTGTCACATCGTTGTGACACTTGCCTGCTATGTAAGCGCAAACCAGAATGCATACATTTTGGTTTCAAGAACGCTGGCCAGCCTGCCCAAGCGTACTGATCTCTTTATCGCCGAGCCATCATCACATAGTGCGTCTGTGCACGCCAGCAACCAAGAGTTTGATTGATTATTTCCTGAATCCGTCTGTGTAGCATATAAGTCCACCTGTGTCTGTTCTCCAGTGGTCTGTCTATGAATGAATAAACAGTAATCAGGTCTCTTCATTTCATTTTACGCTTTCTTTGAATGGTCTTCAGTTTATGTTCTCTCTTCATCATTATTTCTTGTCACCGAAGACCTAATTAATGTCTTGACTAATAAAAATAATGAAAGAAATTACTTCTTTCATTTAAAAATATAATTATTAGCTGTAGTCTTAGTTAAAAATGTATCATAATTATGAACAATCCATTCGAAATTATTTTTACAAGCAAGTTATTTTTATTGCATTCAAGAAAGTAGTGGACGCAATTTGGTTTATGATTATCTCCTGTAGGTATAGTTTGTGGCCATAGCGGACGCAAACGCTAAGTTCTAAATAAGATGTATTTAATTCGCGTCTACCTCATTTTATTCGTTAAAAATGTATCTTAAAATTCACATAAATCGTTAAAAAACATCCGAATGCGCCGCTGCACACTATTTGTCCTTATGTGCGTGTGTCTTTGAACTTAACTTTGAAGTATTAGCATTAGTGACGTATTTTTAATTGTTGTATTAGTTTACTTAATTTCGAAGATTTTCCGTAAAATGGACGCGAACGGGGTGGTGGACGCGAACAGGCGAACTGACCCTAAACATCTAACATTCCTGCAATTTGACGTTTAAAAGTGCACCATTTTACGAATTCCCATACAAAACTGTCAAATTGTATGAAAAACAAATATGAATCATAATATGAACATAATATGATTCACCTAATAAGTTGCCATTTTAGGATTTTAAAAAGTGTTTCATATTATGTTTCAGATATGAAACGTCAAATGTCGCCATTTTAGCCCCCCAGACCACCGAACATTTCACAAGTAAGTTGCGCAGCATTTATCCTTTGATTCGTTTTAAAAGTTCTTATCTAACATAATTACAAGTATTAAGTCCTCCTACTTTTTATATTATGCAAGTTTTTTTAGTTTATGTACTTAATAAAGTAAAAGATTTTTGTATCAAGAAAAATATTCTTCATTGCACCTACTGGTTATTGTAATTTTGATTATATTTCAATTAAATTTTAAAATGATCAAAATGATTTGCATAACTACTGAAATATCTTTGACAAAAAATCAAAAACTGAATGCAACTCTTTCTCTGCAAGTAACATCTTAGGAAAATTAACAAATTTTCAGTCAGCTTGTTAGATGTGACCACTAAATAAGTTGCTGTTATACAAATTAACTGCCTTCTTGCTTAACCAGTTAAATACCTTATTTCTTTTTTATTGCAGGCAATGGAATTGAAGAAAGTCATTTCAAAGACCTGACTTATGATTTGTAAAAGAGCTCTGTCCTATATAATCAATGAATATCTAACAGCTGCGCTGAGGTTAGTAATTTATGTTTTATTTGATCAAAAATGTAACTAAACTGATGATCGGTTAGTCGAGGGTTTCTTGAATGAATTTCTGAAATATTGCATGTTTAGTAATGACTACAAAACGATTTTGAGGATTACCACATATAACATGTTATTCTTTTATAGCACTGCACAACGATGATGTCATTTGGCTTAAGTACAATTCAGAGCCTTGGGAAGATGATTTCAGAAAATGTAAAGAGATATATGAACTCCTCAAACCGCGGCTGGTACTGATGTTTCAGTACAAAATTTCATAGAAAAGTAGCCTGTATTGAACGATACGAGAAGCGATGTTTTGGTGAGTTATCAAAAAATTTAAGTTATATTATTACTACTATATATTCTTTTACATACTTATTCTAATTTCATTTTTTTTGTAATATCAGATTCATCTGGACTTCAATGCTAAATATCCTGATCGAGAAAACAAATGAAACATATTGTGGAATATTTTTTTAGAGGGTCAAAAACATCAAATAAACAAACAGTAATGATGAAGCAGCGTTTATCGAACACATAGACTGGATTAGCTGATGATGGTTGGTACTATATTTCTTTATCCATTTTATTAACCCTATGAGTACTATTTGCTACACAAAGTAATCTGTCCTTCTTTCCGATTACAAAATAATTTACTATGGTTTATTTGCGTATTTCTTGCAAATGATGGATTATTTTATTTATTTTTTGCATTTACTATTCAGATTATTAAGGTATACTTACTATAGGTTGACAAATAATATTTTTTTTTTCAGAACACAATCTTCCTTCTTCGATAAAATTGATTTGTAAATTAGTTCCTACTAAAGGCCGCTTAAACAAGCAGCAATAATTTTCCACCACTGAGTGCACCCAAAATTTCATACAAAAGAAACTCGACGAAATTTTGACGGATACGTCAGTAAACAGAAAAACTGAGCAACCATACATCATTCATTGCACAACCGAAGAATATACTGGTGAAATATTATATTTAATTAAAGACAAAGTCAGGTATATTTTTCAATCGGCTTATAAAGCTGATTTAAACAGCGTGTCGAACACGCTGTTTGAATGTTATCACGCGCTTTGTGTCGTATCTAAAAGCAGGTTATCACCTGTATTTATTGTTCCAAACACGATGTCAGTACTAAATACGATGTAATCCCACCATACATTTAAGATCATTTCTTTTGAATGTGGTAATGAATGTTATTAGTTGATTATTGAAGTGCTGTATTTGCCACATATTTCTTTATTATTGTTGTCACTTAGATAGCTGTAAGAATGTCAGATATCATATTTTATATTTTTTAATGAATGTTATTAGTTGATTATTAAGTACTATATTTGCTACTTATTTATTCATTATTTTAAGTCTCTTAGATAATGACAAGAACGTCAGAAGTCATATCTTTTGAATTCTGTCATGGTTGTTATTATTTGATTATTGAGTGCTATATTTGCCTTATATTTCTTCATTCATGTTGTCTCTAAGAAACCGGCAAGAACGTCAGATACCTTATTTTTTTAAAATTCGAAAATGAATGGTATTAGTTGATTAATAGGCGCAAGATTTGCCACATATTATACCACATTGTATACGTAAATGTGCATATACAGGATCTTCCTGAATGGTGCAACCGAAAACCTGACTGACAAATAACTGATTTGAACAGTTTTTTGAAAATACCTTAGGGTTGCCAAAATATATACATATTTTTTGAACCACTCATTACGGAACAGCCTGTATATCTTTTTCATTATGTTTCGGTAGTCAAAATGTGAAATCAATACCTACACGTCAAAATGTTAACTAATTAATTTTTTTTAAGTTTTAGGTTGATTTAAGTAACGTTGAAGAAACTACTTCGTCAAGTAATCATGTGGTACTTTATTAATCACTATTTTGTAAAAAAAAAAAAATTATATGATTGAATAAATACATTTTAAAAATATATATTTTTCATTTACCTATATTTTGTTCTATTTTGATCTGCATATCTACTCGTAATGTAATATATTGAGATACCTAATTGTTTTCTTAGTTGTTTCCTGCTAAAATAATATTATAATCTTAGATGAAATTATTACTATTCTTAGCTGAAGAAAATCTTTTATATGTTTAAAGCCTCTTAAACATACAACTGATTCAACATACATACAGTTAAAAATAGCAATAATTTCAACTAAGAATATTTTATTTTAGCAGAAAACATACAAGTCTTGTTGTAAAACAAGTATCTTTTCGATTGAGAATAGCAGGGTTTTCATAAGAGACTACATTATTTAATTTTTAGCAGGAGACATTAAAGGTCTTGACAGAAAGCAAGAATCTCTTTGATTGAGAATAGCAGAGGCTTCATCTGAGATTAAATTATTTTAGCCGGAAACATTATATGTCTTTACAGAAAACGAGAATCTCCTCGATTGAGGATAGCATAGGCTTCATCTAAGATTCAATTATTTTAGCAGGAAACAGTAAATGTCTTGATAGAAAAAGAGAATCTCTTCAATTGAGAATAGCAGAAGCTTCATCTAAGATTAAATTATTTTAGCAGGAAACATTATATGTCTTGACAGAAAACAAGAATCTCTTCGATTGAGGATAGCAGAGACTTCATCTAAGATTTAATTTATCTTAACAGGAAACCTACAAGTCTTGACATAAAACAAGTACCTCTTCGATTGAGAATATTAGAAGCTTTATCTGAGATTATATTATTTTATCTGGAAACATGTGTCTTGACGCAACACAAGTATCTCTTCGATTAAGAATATGAGGGGCTTCATCTAAGATAATATAATTTTAGCAGGAAACATAAGTCTTGACGTGAAACGAGTATCTCTTCGAATGAGAATAGCAGAAGCTTCATCTATGATTAAATTTTCTTAAAAGGAAACATACAAGTCTTATCTCAACACAAATATCTCTTCAACTGAAAATAATGAAGTTTTGACTTTACACAAATATATCTGCAGCTAAGAATAATTCGGCCAAGAATATAATTCCTAAGAATATTATTGTCTATTTATAATACTAATTTGATTATTTATTTAAGACTTTGGAAGTCTTATTTCAAAGATTAATATCTTAGACGAAGACAAAAAATCCGAGACAATATTTTACTTTGTTAAAGAATATATTGTTTCCGCCATATGGGAAACTACAATTGTCTTGACCAAGTCGATATTGTCTTCTTTTAAGATACTTTTTTTTTCTGTGTAGATAAAGCTACTGAAATGTGAGCTTGTAATAAATTTACTTTGTAAAACTGTTTATCGAAATTCGCTGCCATTATAAGTACAATTTGTGCTGTTAATTTGATGCTCAATTTTTATCTCTGCAACAGGATTTGCGGATAACAATGAAATGCTACGGTGCGTATGGTTAGTAAATTTATTAATTCCTACTGGGCTGTCTGGGATCATGTTCACAAAATATAATGCCGTCGTCAAATCCTTAAGGCGCTTACAGGCCCTCTACAGTGACGGAAAATTCTCGACGTGGCATGGATTCAATTATTGGATGATAAGAGGCAAACAATTTTGCATAATCTATCAATTGAAACGGGAAACACATTTTTTTTACTTTGGATGACTTATGACTTGGAAAAACTTAGTTGAAATTGACTCATTCAGAGTTAGCCAGTAAGCTGGTTCTCATCCAGATGCCCAAATACATATTTTACCGTTAGTTCAGAAAAAAATGATCAGAAAAGGAAACCGTTTCAGCCTAGAACATAAATGTTATATATGTCAACGGAAAATAACAAAAACCGTCAATTTATAAATTTCCTAGGAAATTTATCAACTTTCGTAGGATTCTAAACGAGAGATAAATTGTATTATTTTACGCCCACATTTCCGGAAATTTATAAATTTGCGGCGATTCGTCGTTAATTTATCAACTTACGAATATCTATTCGTAAGATTCTAAACGGTTCGGCTAATCACAGAAGAGCTTTTAATTTTACGCTTTTATAAATTACGGAAAATAACACACTGTTCTCTGATTGGTCGATGTTGACAGTAGCAATGCTTGTGTTCGTAGATCAGACTTGATAAACTGTACATTTATCAGTTTCGAATACCTACCTGACTGGACTTTTACTTTAAAACTGGGTAGGATTAACGGGATATCTACTTTTTACAATTAATAGGCTGAGCCTACTTAATCAAAATAAGACAGCAGAAATCGTGCTTTACGATTACAAAAAGTTTATAAAAAAATGAAATACGTTTATAAAATATAACATACAAAACATGGCATACCATCTCGATCAAATGCCAAATGAGGTAGTCAGAGTCACACTGAGTTCCCGTCACGGTGAACGAACGGAACACTCAGAAGCCCACACTTCACTGAGGGAATTTAAACCCATCGTGGTAAGAAGCGAGCACACCGCCGTTATCTGGGTTGCTCAGATTTTTTATCGGTGTTTCCCATCACCGGAGAGTTAGCCCCAAATTATACAATGAACACGAAGATGAATTGTTCTTACAAAATATTAAACATTAAAACCGGCCTTCTACAAAAATTAAATGGCGGAGGAGAGGAATGACACGTGACTTATTCGACCAATCAGAGCGCACATGGCGTTTGGTTACTGCCCACTTATTATTTTACGGATGCGTTCCGAAAGTTTATCAATTTCCGGAAATAAGGGCGTAAAATAATACACTTTTTCCCTCGTTTAGAATAAAATAAATAAATAAATATCCCTGGACATTATTCCACACAGCGCCATCTAGCCCCAAGTGAGCTAATTATAGTTCGTTATTATGGGATCTAGACAACGGATAAACATACTTAAATACTTTTTCTTTTGTAAATACATACTTAATATACATAGGAAACACCCAGACCAATACAAACAGACATGTTCATGCACACAAATGTTTGTATTGTGCGGGGATCGAACCCGCGACCTTTGGTGTAGTAGCCGATTTCTCAACAATTACACCAAGACGGTCGTCAAAAAAAGAATCCTACGAAAGTTTATAAATTTCCTAGGAAATTTATAAATTTACGGTTATTGTTATTTTCCGGTGACATATACATAAATGTATGGAGGAGGCCTCTCCTTTTACGCCCTGTCTTCAGTTTGACGCATTCATGTTAATACCGAACCACTTAGAGTACCTACAAAAAATCGCCTAGAAAATAGGCTACACAAGAATCGTCGCCAAATGATGCTTATCTACCTACATTTTTTGAGTTTATTAACGGTATCATTGGTCGGTTCACCCTTGTTTGATCGAACAACGTTTCGTCGAAAATCAGTTGGTCGAATTTCAGTTGCAATAAAATCAGTTCGGAGAATTATTCATTTGACCGAATATTTAATTGGTAAATTTTATTTGATGTAATTATTTGTTTGAACGAATTTCATTTGAACTAATTTCATATTATCGAATTTCGTCACTGCCCTATACTATAGTTTGGGCGGAACCGACTCGGTTAGATTAGGTTAGAAGGTTTAAGGCGGGAGCGAAGCGGAGCGTAGCTCCCGCCTTAAGCCTTCGTGGTTTTTTTTTTTTTTAAACCCAAAAAACGACTTGCCTCATGCTGCTTGGCATGTTATACCATCTGAAAATTACATCAAATGAACATTCTACCTTTTGATCATTAGTGCAAACGTTGTTATAGCAAATAAACATTCGACGAACTGAAAATTCTATCAAATGATATTATACAAAGTGATGATTTTCTCAAACGTTGTTCGATTTAGTAATATTATATCAAACGTTGTTCGATCAAACAAGGGTAAACCTCATTGGTCCTGTTTGGTGCAATAAATCAACCTTTTGTCTGTATATAAGACACAAATAAGCTAGAGTCAACTCTGATGTAGAACTATCATAAAAAGTCCATACCTAAGCCTGTCTATAAACCAAGGTATACCTACAAGTCGTAAACAAACAAGACCTCAACTTAAGTAGTACCGTTAACATTGTCTTGAACTCTATAACTTCCCAGATGGATTTTAATTATGAAACAGCCTCTTAAGTCTCGGTTGGGCTATTTGATAACAGATAAGGCATGCCCGTCTCGGCGGTATCAAAGTTTACGATATCAAAGGAATCTCATTTAACTTGTTATAGAAAAATAAGAGTCGGCTGGTTTGGTTGAAGTTGGATACAAGATGATAATAAGGCTTCTGTAGAACTTACCGAAAATGATGAATGGTGAATTATATCTTGAGTACTTATATTGAAAGATCCTTTGGGAGTTCAGTGGTCGTATTTGAAAGTAATCAGCCTAATAAACTGTCTCCTGAAATTCGAAGGTCGCTATACTGAAATTAAGTTCTTGGTACAATTGATTGGACCATATAGAAACACACATGCACGAACACGATTTTTTGCCTGTGCGGGGGATCGAACCCGCAACCTCTGGTGTAGTAGCAAACTTCTTAACCATTACTCCAAATCTGTCGTCAATGTGGTTATGTGTGTAATGGCTTAATTAACTCTTTTGTATTATGAGGATCGAAAATTCCAGGTACCTACGAATAATTCGAAATATGCATGGGCCCGGGAATTATAAACAGGACTGGAGAGTTTTGACTCAAAGATAAAATGTTTCACAAATCTGAAAAGTTTTGCACGCGCCAAAAACAATTTCGGGTAGGGAGTGGCATTCCGGCAGACATTACTTCACATCTCGGTGCTTCACGCTTAAATCAATCATCAATACGCTTCACTCTAAATTAGTATTTTCTCTCATTTTGTATGTGAATATTATAAAAATGTTGTTTGGCTTAGTCATTTTCTGTCAAACGACCATAGCCGCAAAGAAATTGAATTTTAAAGATAACTCACATTCGAAGTGAGTTTTGGTGCCCACCGGAATACCATAGCCGAGCGTAAAAATCTGCTCAGAATATTATAGGTAAATGTATGATGTTTCTAACGAAAATTTAAACTGTTGTTAATTTAAGCTAGAAAACTGTAATCCTAGACGGCGAGACCTCTTGTAACCTGATGCATCGGTTAATGAGGACGTGACTGCATCCGGCGTTCTTTATCTAGAGAAACACTATAGCTTCAGTGCAGCATTTACTCTCTTGACACGTGCCACAGTTTTGAGAGAGACAAACCAACCGTTTTTTTGTGGTACAATACCGCTTCAAAAGTAGCTATAGTACAGAGCGCTTTTTGACAAAGTTAACTGACAGTAGAAACCATGAAAATACTGTTAGATTAGCTACTACTAAATGTGTTTTTGCAGATACTCAAACCGCAAGCATTTCAATTAATTCGATAAGGCTTTTAACGAATGAATTAGGTAAGTATCAGAGTGTCTCGTGTGAGTTTCGTCAATAAAACGCATCGAGAAAAATGCATCGGAGAAGCAGTCTTAATAAGCGTTACAATTTTAAAATACTATTATGATAATAATCATCTGAGTACGAGTATAGTAACCTTGATGACAAATAACAAGACATTATTATAAGCGAGGCATTCTGTCATTTAAGTCACTCTCTTTTTTTCGGTATTTTGATGTAGATATGTCACCGGAAAATAACAAGAACCGTAAATTTATAAATTTCCTAGGAAATTTATAAACTTTCGTAGGATTCTAAACGGAAGATAAATTGTATTATTTTACGCCCACATTTCCGGAAATTTATAAACTTTCGGAACGCATCCGTAAAATAATAAGTGGGCGGTAACCAAACGCCATGGGCGCTCTGATTGGTCGAATTAGTCACGTGTCATTCCTCTCCTCCGCCATTTAATTTTGGTAGAAGGCCGGTTCTAATGTTTTATATTTTGTAAGAACAATTCATCTTCGTGTTCATTGTATAATTTGCGGCTAACTCTCCGGCGATGAGAAACACCGATAAAAAATCTAAGCAACCCAGATAACGGCGGTATGCTCGCTTCTTACCACGATGGGTTCAAATTACCTCAGTGAAATGTGGGCTTCTGAATGTTCCGTTCGTTCACCGTGACGGGAACTCAATGTGACTCTGACTACCCCATTTGGGATATGATCGAGATGGTATGCCATGTTTTGTATGTTAAATTTTATAAGTGTATTACATTTTTTTATAAACTTTTTGATATCGTAAAACACGATTTCTGCCGTCTTATTTTGATTAGGTAGGGGTTATCAGCCTATTAATTGTAAAAAGTAACCCGTTAAACCTACCCAGTTTAAAAGTAAAAGCCCAAGCAGGTAGGTATTCGAAACTGATAAATGTACAGTTTGGCAAATGTGATTGTACCATAATCTACGAACACAAGCATTGCTACTGACAACATCGACCAATCAGAGAGCAGTGTGTTATTTTCCGTAATTCATAAAAGCGTAAAATTAAAAGCTCTTCTCTGATTAGTCGAACCGTTTAGAATCTTACGGATAGATATCCGTAAGTTGATAAATTTACCACGAGTCGTTCCAAATTTATAAATTTCCGGAAATGTGGGCGTAAAATAATACAATTTATGTCTCGTTTAGAATCCTACGAAAGTTGATAAATTTCCTAGGAAATTTATAAATTTACGGTTTTTGTTATTTTCCGGTGACAGATACATTATTGCAGCGGGAGTGATGGCTAGTCAAAAAATCGTTCATTCATTTTTTATTTATTATAGAAAAATGGACTATACGTGTTTAATTTTTCTTGATTTTTAGTGTTTAAAGGAACAAGTGGGGTTGCAACTTTCTTCCAGGGGGGGTATGCGATTTAGGCTTAAAGTACCAGCATAGTACGAGTACCTATATTTGGAAGATAACGTTAAAATACATACTCAAACTCAATTAACGCCCATAAGAAACCCTTAGCTTTTTAGTTTACTAAAACTAAAAAAAAAGCAAAATAGAATAGCAACGCTTGTAAATGAGACGAACACTGACCATAATCCATATAAATTTTAGTAGTATTTAATAATAGATTTGGGTTATTGCATTCATAATCAATAGGTACAGTAGTACACACTTTATAAGGCGCGTCGTGAATCTTCGGCCACGCAGACAAGGCAATTATTCCGACTATTGCCGAAGGAAGGATTCAAACTTTAAATCAGACTTATGGTACATAGTTTTAAGGTGCTAAGTATAGTGCGCCTGTTATCCGTCTCGCTTGCGCAAGACCGCGGGCGCGCGCAAACATGGCACGGCGACCGACCAATAGCGGCACAGGAAGAATACGCGCCGTTGGTGGAGTATGCCGATTGGTCAATAGCATTTCCCGCGCTCCTAAAATTCGTCTTCTGCGCAGGTACATCGGTAAGCCTTATTAAATGTGTACTACTGTAAGTGTTATAAAAGACTAGACTGATTGTTTTTTGTTTCTTTTTTCTGAAATGCCAAATAAAAATCGGCGACCTGTTGAATTACCTATTCATATTTCTAACGTATTGTCTCGCCGACTTCTCCGTTGAAAATAAACAGAAAAAAGTAAAACAACTAGGATTCACAGAATTACGTCATAATTGACTGTGGTAGGTAGGTAAGTAGCTAATGGCTTCAAAAGATAAAAGCTACCCTCTGACCTCGCTTTCCACTCAAGGTTAGGACGACATCAACCATTAGGTTAGATACTTAGGTTGTGAATGTTCCGCTGTCACGAAACTTATACAAAAGGCATGATGACTGTAATTCTGTGGGTCCTGTGAAAAGTGGTACATGTCAAAAAAGACAACTTTACAGTAATGAAGGTTTTGTGTTTAAAAATTCATAAACCGAGTTCGAATAATATTTTTTTAATAGTAATGATACTATTTTATAGGGGTCGTATTAGTTCACAACTTGTTAAGTTCCTGCTTAAATTCGATACCTACACAAAGAGATATTTTAAAAAAAGTGTTTATTGTATCAAAACGCACCAAATGAATGATAGTGTATAATGATTCTAAATGAGTTGTATCACTTTAAACACTGTGTAAAGCTTTGGTGAAAGCTGATATTGTTGCTTTGTCAGGTGGTTTTTTTACAAAACTGAATCAACTATTGGCCCGAGAGAAAACAAATAAGTCAAATTATTCAATCTGCAAAAGCACTAAAAGCACAAAACTGTCAAAAGTTGTGATTTTTGGTATACATATCATTTTACACGAAAATAACGGTCGTGTTATTCTGTGTTTTTTGATATATGTTGACTTGTATCTCTACTCAAATTAGTGTTGTATGATACAAGAAAATGTTTAAAGACAAAGGGAATGAGAAAAAGTACTAGTACTTTTTTTAGTAAAGTAATATTAATTATTCAAAAGTATCACAAGTAACAAGTTACACATAACAAGTTAAACTAAAACCTAGTTTATTTATTTTTTTATGATAAACACTTAAAAAGGCATTAACAATATCTATGATGTCAGCCGAACGACAGCCCACTGCTGGACACAGGCCTCCTCCAAAGATCTCCACAAGGATCGGTCCTACGCTGTCCGCATACAGTGGCTTCCCGCGACCTTGACCAGATCGTCAGTCCACCCCGTGGAGGGCCTGCCGACATCGTCCGGTACGCGGTCGCCATTCCAGAACTTTTCCGCTGCAACGGCCATCGGTTCTCCGCGCTATGTGCCCCGCCTACTGCCACTTCAACGATGCAATCCTTCGAGCGATGTTGGTTGCCTTGTTTCTCCTGCGGATTTCATCGTTTCTTATTCGATCAAGCAGGGAAATACCAAGTATAGCTCCATTGCTCGCTGGGTGACCTTGAGCCTTCTTGTGAGACCCATAGTAAACGACCACGTCTCACTCCCATATGTTATTACTGGCAACACACACTGGTCAAAGACTTCGTCTTGAGACATTGAGCTTTTTCGGACGCGAATATATACCCGAGCTTCCCGAAAGCCGATTCCGAGCTGGATTCGACGAAATATCTCTTTCTCGAAGTTGGACTGTCCCAGGTTAACATAGTAGTAAACAATTTCGAGTGTAATGTTCCCAACGTTAACGGGAGCGGGTGCAACATGGGCATTCAATATGATTTTCGTCTTGTACATGTTTATCCTAAGACCCACTGTTTGAGAATCATTACCGAGATCTTCGACCATTATGTTCAGGTCATCCAAGGTCTCAGCCATAAGCTTTCATCGGCGTATCGCAGGTGTGTTAGGTGCTCGCCATTGATGTTGATGCCACGTCCTTTCCAGTCCAGAAGCTTGAAAATATCCTCCAACGCAGCTGTGAACTATTTCTGAGAAATAACATCTCCTTGTTCTGTAATCGAACCAACATGGTGGCGTTTTCGTATAGGTATCTTAGCACCTCGATGTACCTGTAGTCTATTTGGCACCTTTGGAGAGACTGAAGCACTGCCCAGGTCTCAATCGAATCAAAGGCCTCACTGTCCACGAACGCCAGGCAAAGTGGCAAGTTGTACTCTTCGATCTTCTGTATAACCTGCTGCAGCGTATGCATGTGGTCTATGGTAATAGTACCATTACCTTACCTCCCGAACCTAACGGGTTCCAAAAAGACTCTATAGTATTTTTGGACTCTATAGTTTTTTAGGTTGGAAGTCGTCAAACATGCGGGCGAGACGATTCCTTATGTTTAGAAAGGTTCTGCTCTAATAATACTCCCTTGTTGTTCGATGTACTACTCCTATTATTACTTTTTATACAGGAAGAAGAAGAAATATTTTTCTCCACGGAATCATCATCTTCTTCATTATTTTTATTACAATCTATATTCAACATGTCCAACATGCGTTTAGCACGGCAAGAAGGACGCTGCAACAATGACATCTAACATTATAGACCGTCCAAAAACATAAGATAAAAAGATATTAAAAGCAAGTTTACATTACTCAAAAACACAATAGATTTTGTGTATTTTGATGCAATTGGAATAGTCATTTTGTGTTAATTGATATTAGTGCATTTTAATAAAATTGCACAAAAGAAAACAATTTTTGTGTAAGATGATACATCTAATACGTAGGTTCTGCGCCATGTTGAATTTGCTTCGACGGCGCGCGCGGACACCACGTCTCGTAGCTTATGCGGCACTGGCCCTGCGGCGCCCCGCGCGGACGGCGCAGTTGCGTCCCCGGCGCCCCGCGCAACCCCCGCGTTCAGAGGATGTATCAGTTTGCACATATTTTGATCTAAAAACGTTAATATTTCTCGGTTGTGTTTGATATAACTTTGTTTGTATCATCTTACACATAAATTGTATTTTTATATTTTTGTGACGTATAATACAACTTAAGTTGTACCGATGGAGGGTGCAAATTTTACTTCGTGACAATTGATACAACTAAATATGTATCAAGTGACACATTATTACATGATTATAAATAAATGTAAATAATAATACTTCTTGAGATACACCTTTATACACATTTTTTTACATCATAACTTCAATACTTTGAACGATACATGTCAATATGTATTTATTTACACAAAAACATTTATCAAAACGCGTCATTTTGTCATAGATGTATCATACCATCTCGGAAACTAATAGACGTATAAAAATGTTGATAACACAGAAAAAAAGAGTATTTTTTTCTGATGAAGGTGCAACAATAATCTCAAATTCGATATAAGTCGACTTATACCACTTTTCACAGGAGGCACAGAATTTTTTTTTGTTTATTATCGAAAGACCTTACATTTATGTAAACAATCCTCAAAGAATCACTTCATCTGGATCAATACCACCAGAGATATCACAATTTGAAATGCACATTTTTGGACTTGCCCAAAAACGCTCCATACAAAAGTGACAGCGAACGTGACGTCACGCTCGCTGTTTTTGTAAGGAGCGCGTGATAACTTTGTTCGACAGCTATATTAAATATTGCGTTTATGATAATGGTCTCCTAACATAATTCCTTCATAATAGTTTGGGTTACAAAAAGTGATATTGTTTTACAAAAATTTAACACATATGAAATGGACTTGCCCACCCAAGTTTGCAGGCCTATTGTAGCCTCATTTTGAAACGAATTTCGATTGTGGTTTTACAATAACATTTGAAATCAATTATTATTTTTGGGGAACATAAAAAAACATGCAAAATCACTCATAGTCATCTACCCTATTGGTACTGTACGTATAGGCTTTTAATAGAGCAATAATAAACCTTGAGAGGCATACTAATGAGCAGTTTCAAAATATTGGTCCTAATGCCTACGTACGTAACTACTGAACACGTGGTCTGTATCATACACTTTCAGAACCGCTGGCTTCTGGTCATCCGTCCACCTGGAGGGTGAACATCTCTTGCTACGTTTGCAATCAAATAGTCTTATGTAACTAATGTCATTAACCCACTTCCCTTTCCACTCCTCTGTTAGGGACATAAATTAGTTAGTTTTGCTGAAAGATCAACAACATAGGTGGAAATTGCTAGTCTGCGTTGAGGTGTTCGATTAAGAATAGGTTCAAGTGCACCCAAAAATTTTAGATTTCTTTTCCGTATAGCCAGGCTTTTTTTTCAAGAATGACTTTGTGCGTAGGTACTGCTGTTGAGCCACTATTAGCTTCGACAGCTTTACCGTACTGTAGGACAAGCGCAGCGCTCTCTACCCTGATATTTTCTGTGCTTCAAGCTCACTTTAAACATCAATTTGCTTTTATTTGAATTAGCATTTTCCCTCATTTAGTATGTGCATAATTTTCAAATATTATTTAGCTTAGTTCTTTTCTTCCAAACGACCAGTCACAAATAAACTGAATTTTAAAGATAGCTCACCACGACCGCATAGCTAATCAAAGAGAGCACGGTAATATAATATTATAGAAGATAGCAACTTGACATAATGTTTGGAGAGAAAAGTGTCTCAGAACGTGCCAGTTGCGGCTAATGGGACGAATATAGAAAGGTATCGTAACTCAACCTTGCGTTTTTTCGGTTCTAGGTGTTCAAGTTAATAAGTAGGTACGATAAACATGATTCGCTCCCAAGGTAGTTCAGCAACCAATCTTAATTAATTGTACAGGTACTTATTTAGTAACGCCATTTGGTGACCGGTAATTACCAATTGCCTGAGAAACATGAGGTGGCCTCTACACTATTTTGCCTTATTTGAACCACTTCATTACCGACGGGTTAGGCAATATGTCTAAATATTTGTACTGACATGTCGTCAGGTTGCCTTCAAATAAGCAGGTTGCAATTGCGGGTTTGTATTTGTATCAGTGTAGGTATCTGGTATATTTTCGTGTTTTTTTTATTAGGGCTAAATTTATAATTCCAACACTTTGCTTTTGACAAATTGTAAAAATACAATATTAAATAATTTGGTATAGTTTTTCCTCCAACAATCTGCACTGAGCCCGCGTGTTGGAGTATGGCTCAAACCACTTCATAGTTGAGGTGAGGCCTGTGCCCAGCAGTGGGACGTAAGTATATGGGCCGTTTTTGTTAAGGTATAGTTTTTACATCGTGGTTCGACATGTAATTGTACAGCATGCTTTTGAATTTGCCAGGTCTTAAAACAAAAAACACGACAAAAGTTCATTCTTAAAAACTATGAAATTAAAATCTATTTTTTTGTTCTTTTTACGTCTAAAACACACTGTTGTCTTAGGTAGAAAGTAGGTATTTGTAGGTTAACAAAAGCGACTCGTTATTTGGGGCTGTGTAAGAAAACCTTTGACACCTTAGCAAAGTGGGTTTTATAAACATACAGGATGAATTTAACGTCTGTTATAGTCCAAACATAATATACCTACAACCGCCCTACTTCGGCTTTTTTATTCGAAGGGTGTGTCAATCATTATGAATTTAAGCTTCACGGGGAACGCCGCAAAAACCCTAAAACCGTCAGTCATAAGAATGTTTGCGACAAAAAGCCGAAAATACATAAAGGAAGGAAGCAGTTACGGTGAATTCTCAAGATGGCACTTCCTTTAAAGCCATAGAGTTTTTAAGTGGCAGCTGTATCCCGAACAATTTAGTCTGAAAAAATATTAAGGCTACCGTTGTAATTAGCCATTAAAAAGCGAAGCAAGTTTTAGTAACTGGCAAAGCTAAGATTAAATTGCCATCCATGTTTGTAATTTTAAAATAAGTTCTGTGTTTATAATGCATAGTGCAAGTTTCCTTGACCAAGCGCATCGAGAAAGTTACAAAAGGGTTTACATTAAAAATCCCGCCACCAGAGGCGCCACCACAAATGCCATACAAATTCTCGTTCACGTTCGATGTGGTGGAGGTATGACATTCTGAATCCATCTTCTTTTCAACTATTCCATACAGTGACATCTAGCGGCAACTTGCTAACATAAATTCTTTCTTATCACGCCGCGACCGTGGTAAACGCATGCTCAAGCCCCCATGCTTTGTGTTAAAAGCATCTTGTTCACAGCCGTAACTATCATGTAATTCAAATTAGTGTCGCAAGATGGCGCTTTAAACCATTTTTAATTTTTAGGTCGCCTTCCATACTATATTTTTTTGTTTAAATAAAAATAAGGCCAAGGTAATTAATTAATTTATTAAAAAAAATATAATCACAATTTTGTGTACTCTACTTTAGTAGGTAACTCAAATAATATTTTATCAAACTTGGTAAAGGTATCAATTTAGAGGCATTTTGATGTTGTTTAAGCATTAATTATTTAGTTTTCGTTAGAACATAATAGTTCTATCTAACAAACTACCAAGATTAACCATTTCTTGCTGAAAACCCCTCCCTGTAGTAGCAAAAACTGCAACCCAATAGTATTTCTTGCAACATTTCTAAAGAGATGAGAAAAATAACGGTAATTTCGCGCGCCATTGGCACCCGCTCCAGGCTGAAGACTGCGTTCTTGCCCATTTATCACGTCAGTGCGAAAAAATCACGAGTTCACTGACCCGGAGCTTTTCCATTTACACGGTGTTCCCTCTTATCTCATCCGTGTAATGCCTTACCTCATCGAGATATTTCACGGAGCTTGCTGACTATTGTATTGTGTAAGTCATTCTTTTTGTCGGTTTTTATCTGTTGATCTGCTGAAATGCATTTTATCATCGTCACTAACAAATGCGAGAGAGGTTTTATCAACAGAGTGAGTGATATTGAAGGGGACTTTTCTAATAACACTAAATATGTAATTGTATGAAAAGGACATTTGCAGGCGCCACGCACATTTAGAGCGCGTCTGAATTAGGCGAACAGTGAGAGGCGGTTTGCTTCCTGTTTGCCTCTCTGCACAATTTAGATGGAGTGTCCATACAGTTTGCGATGTTTCGCTTGCCGACTCATTCTGTGAGCGATGCTCGCGGTCGGCGAGCGTAGCCCCCGCCGAGTTGGCGACCGATACGCCGCTTAGAATCAGCTGCTCACTGTTAGCCTAATCGGGACGCGCCCTGCTGATTGACAAAATTGTATTAGTAAAACATCAAGAAAAGTACCTTGTGACTTTGAAATTCAGAAGGTATTCATCGTTATTGCTATAGAGTATATACAGTACCTATCTATCAATAGTGTCCAAAACTATCAAAACTAAAATAAATACCCTACCCTTTTCGTACTGTCCGCTCTGTGGCAATGCACCCTAGTGTTCTGCCTGAGTTACCTGCTGTAGCTTGTAACCGCTCTCATACACTCACAATGAGAACAAATTGCCAAATTGGAGAGCTCATTTTCGACTCATTTCAGATACATTAAAACTCAGCCGAATGTAATTTCAATTTTGCGGTTTTAACGGCTGTAAATCATCAGTTAAGGCACTTTTGTTTGGTGTTCGAATGTGATGTAGAGCAGAGCTTTTTTGTCAGAGTTTCTTGAGAGTCACTTGTGGTTTTTTGGTTTATCTTTGGGCAGAGTGATCGCTTGCCTTCAGAAAGCTTTCAGATGAAACAAATGTTAGTAAGGGTGTTTTTGTTTAATACCCAAAAGTGTCCATAACATACAAGTATCGATTGTTATATAAAAGGCGTGATCCCACACAACCATATTAACGCGTAGCAGCAGAAAACTAGATAGTGGGTTAATGTGAAATCCGCACGATATTCAAATCGCCATAACACCACGATAAATAGGTACTTGAAATCTCACTAGGCCGAGCAGGTGTCCAAACAACAACCCATTAATACGTTTAAAGGATAGTTGTCACATTCTGCGACATTCATTGCTCATGTGTGTAACATGGAAGCTCATAAAAAGGCTCACCCAAGCTTTGCCGACTCGCGGGCCAAATGATATATTTTCTTTGCGTAGAATTTCTCCTCGGGGCTATATGAGTGCACGCACGAGGGAATCCGGGAAGGTGCTTATCCGAAACGATCTCTTCTTCTTCCAACTTAAGATTCAGCACATTACCCTAAACGCGAAGCGACAACTAGCGGTGGCGGTAAATAACGCACAGTCGGGGATTTATCTGAAGATGCTAACCGGTTTTGAATCGATAGGTAAGTAGCTTTAGATGAATGGAATTGTTTGGACAGCAGATGCTATTTTCCTAAATATATTTATTTATTTACTTATTTCAGCACACTAACAGCAAGATGTATAGAATAGTTAAAATACAGTTACGTAAGTGACAGAAACTAACTTAATAATAAAGGTATTATAAAAAACGTATTTTATTTTTTTCTAAGTGCCCTACACAGTTTTGGTGATACTAAATCGGCAATTGTCACCGTTGGGAAGCTACCCCGGGTCGGAATAATGATCTGATAGTTTAGTGATCTTACTTTATAACATCTGACAGCAAGGTTTATCACTAATCATCCCTCCAACAATTCACACTGTGCCCGCATGTTGAATAAGGGTCCTGTCCAGCAGTGGGATGTATAACGATAGTTTTTTGTTTGTTTTTCTGTCGTTTTGTTGTTTTGTTGTGTATCGAAAAATAGTTTTCCCAAACATTTTACAAGTTATTTTTGTGATTTCCATACAACAGCCACGTTTTCGTACTAGCTTAGGGCGTAAATAATTTTAAAACACGAAGTTATATCAGAGCGGCCAGAAAAATAGCTCCATTAAAATACTGTGCAAATATAAGGGTATGAATAAAATATTCTACTAACTCCAGTACTTCACAAACGAGCATACATAAAACATGACCCGTGATTTTCATTTCAAAACAAATCACTGGAAGTAAAAAGTTAACTGCATAAGTTATTTTTGAAGGTTTGTTTCACTTCCACAGGCGCTTTGACCGTAGACAACCTATGGAAATGCAGGATTAAGAGTATTGTTTTAAATTTTAAATAAAATTGACAATAACTATGTCTATGGTGGCTTAGTGGCAAATACTTGCTGCTTCGCTGTCCCCAACCATACAACTGATGGTAAGCTATGACCAGGCCCACCATGTTTTACCATCCAAAGTATTTGAATGGGTGATCAGACCACCCTGACCGAAAATACCAGCGTCGCTAGCTACATAGCTGCACACACTGAAACAAAGATCAGGTTATTCAACCAACCAGACAAAAAGAAGAAGAAGAGGAGTCTTGAGCTACGTTTTGTTGATTTTTTTAGATTTTTTGTTACAAATTTTTTTTTTGGTTAGTTGAAAATACTAAAATACTATAAATTGCATGAATAGGCTGCCATATTATTTTGTTCCCTTTCACATTAAGTGACCTTAATCTACATAATGATACTCGTATGTAGACAGGTATTTGAAGTAAATCTAACCCAGTAAATAACGTCCAAAAACAAAACGATCGAAAATTACCTCCTGTCAAACTTGTATAAAATTACAATATCTTCCGTAGACAGTGGATGTAATTTTCCGCAAGAGGGGCTTCTAAACCAATACAGAACAGGGTAAACCTACTTACGGGATAAACTACCCTAAACTGATGCTTTAGATCCGCCGCCCTAAGCTTTACTTACTCAGGCTTTGTAAGAATCCTAATAATTTACCTTTAATAGTTTCTCTAACACGGTAAGTAAGCAGTTTATGGGTTTTCTCTGGCACTTCAATGCTGTCATCTCATTTTATGGTTGATAAAATTCATAAAATATGGTTTTGAAGTTAGAACAATATTGTTGGTAGGGGAAAAAAGTATCCAACCAATTTCGTGTTGTAAAAGATGCAAACACTTAACTACTGCGATAGCATAGTTGACGTAGACAGGTAACTATTTAAAAGTGGTAGAGTGCATGAAAGCCAGGGAGTGCAAGTGAATTTACAACTGCCAGGAGTGTATTTCCAACAGCCAGGAGTGTATTTCCAACGGCCAGAAGTGTATTTCCAACGGCCAGGAGTGTATTTCAAACGGCCTCGAGTGTGTTTGCAATGGTCTCGAGTGTATTCCTCACGGTTTCGAGTGTATTTTCAATGCACGGTTTGACAGATCCAATTACACAATTTATGTATTTGTATCATGCACTAAATTATTTTGGAAATCTTTCTGCATCTTGTTACCTTGTCTTTGCAAAAACTCTTTGGTCACCTGCGCAAAGTTGCTAGTCTGTCGGTTGTCTACTGAATGAATGAACAAACATTAGTTTTTTCTATTCTATTAAACTTCAGTTCTATTAGGGTCTATTTTCCCTTGCTACTAGGGTTGTCCGTAGTAAACAGGCAGTAATCACGGTTAAGTGTCAGCCGGTCATAACGGCCGGATCACGCGCCTCACGACCGTGGGCTCATCGGCGATTGCTTTATTTTATTACTGCCATCCGCCCTCCATTCTTCTTTATTGCGTAATTAATTTCACACATTACTGTGTGACTTTTCTTATTTACTGTTGGTTGCAGATCAGGCGAATGTCGTCCGGTCGGAGACAAGTTGCACGGAAGATAGCGTAAGTAGACGTAATTAGCTAAAGAAGAGCTTTAAGAAAGTAACTTCAATTCAAAATTTTTGTTTTGTTGTGTTTTTGCTGTGATTTACAACTATAAGTTACCTTTTTACGAAAGAGTCACTTTGAGTATAATCTCAATTGATTTTTAAAATCATGGAAGAGTTTCTTTTTTGTTTCATTCATCAAAATAAAAGGTCTCAAAAAACTGTCAAACCAATAAAATGAACTCCAGCGTCACGTCATAATTATAAAGTTCTGCAAATTCCTTGGATAATTTCACGCTGACAAACCGCTGACAAAAGTTTCTTTAAATTTCGTGCTAAGCGTCAAAATTCTAAATCAAAACAAGAAGTATTCGGGTTATATTACGGGGACAAACAAATTAATGACGAAGTTTAATAGCTCTTCGGAATTCATTTGATCCGATATAATTTTTGACGAGTTTGTAGCCCTGGGGATGATTTTATTTTGAATTCTGTAAGGGTCTATCTCACAGAGACCCCAGGCCCTATATAGAGAATTTTGAAATCAATTTAGAACCACTGTTAAATAACATTTCTCTGGGCAATGAGCTGTTGCTGCTGATTAATAGAACCTGAGCTTCACCATCGTTCATTCATTTATGCATGTTCTTGGTTGGGTCCACGGGTTCAGTTACCTCTGTTCATTAAACAATGGTCCACATGTTATCCCAAAAGACAAACAAAAAAAATGCAGAGTTTTAATGGCCTAGTTTAAATTAATGACACTGAGATAAGGAGCAAAACGAATGTAAGCTCATGTAAAGGTTTTGAAAGATCAAACTCAAACTCACAACCTTAGGCGCTACTGACAAGACCCCTACCATGCGCCAATGGGCCTGTAACACAACATGGTAGTTCTATGGACCCTCCGTGAGATAGGACTAGAGAGGGTCGAGTAAATACGACCGTCGTTTTGTCGCATACTCTATTAAACGACCATGATTTGTTGCTGACCCTCTCCAAATGTTTACAATTTTTTCGGTATTCTCCTGAAATAGTTGGATAAATTGCTCACGTCCCTTTGTGGATATTTTTGGTTGTGACCTCGTATGAATTGCTTTAAGCAATCTCTAGATCTCTTTTTCTAACATTGAGACTATTTTGTTTGTCAGAACAAGCGTTTTAACTTTTGAGTTTTTTTCGAGTATAGATCGTTAGTATTTAAATCATTTAAAACGGGATTGCTACCATGTACCTTTTTGTTTTGAGTTTCCGATATTTCGGCACTGTTACAAGCGCCATGGTCACGGAGTAACTGGAGATCATGGCGCTTGTAACAGTGCCGAAATATCGGAAACTCAAAACAAAAAAGGTACATGGTAGCAATCCCGTTTTAAATGATTTAAATGTTAGTGACTATGAAAGTTTAAAGGAATAGATCGTTAGTATACTCAAAAAAAACTCAAAAGTTTGCAGAATCGTTTTAACAAGTCAATCTTCAAAGATTTAGACAGGGTAGTCAAAGCAGCATCTTAATAAGAACAAAGCTAGTTAATTATTAAAATAGTTGAGTAGCTTTGTCGCATCAAAGGTAAATTTAGAGACTAGCTTTGTTCTGGTGTGCTAAGGTCTAGACACAAAGGATAGGAGAAAAGCTAGGAGCACTGAAGACGAATGGAAGGAATTTACTAGAGTCAGGACAAACGGATAGAAATTAGACTATTTCGATTTCGAGTCAAGTAACACAGGGTCAAACACTCTACGGGTGTCAATGGAGGAAATTGAATTCGATGTTCAATGAGATTCAAAGTGACCTCAGCTTACTTGAATGAGAGGAACTGAAAACCGTGCAACTGTAAACACAACTATTCTTATTTAATTACACCTATTTACCTTCTTATTTATTTTTCTTTTGCAGTTTTAGAAGATAGTTTTTAACATTTACAACTTGAAATACACAAGTTCTTATCAGCTGTTGGTGCATTACGACACCACAAGCCAACCCAACGTTCCCGCACGGCAGTTTGTGGCGAGTTTATCGTGTATAGTGACACTACGGACCCGAGTCGGTCAGGCCCTCCATCTCCGCTTGCCTTCACTGGCCGGCTGGAGTGGACCCTAGCGGGGGCCGGAGGACTTTCACCTCTGGCTTGCCTTGACTGCCAGTCCGGAGTAGGGCGTTAGTGGGGCGTAGATTTGCCTTACAGTCAGTACGATAAGATTGTTTGACCGAGCGCATAGTAGGTAAATGCCTATCAATGTTTTAATGTCAACTACAGATCTAAGGGTTTTATAAAAAAAAACATAAATAAAAGAAAACATAAATTTTCTGACCCGGCCAATAGTCACTTTTAAGTGTTCACGCCAGGACAGAACAGGACACTTCCTTGAGGAACATCAAAACTGAACGATACATCGTTAATAGTAAAATTATATATTTAACACGTTGAGAAACGATTCAAAAGTATTCGATGTCGAAGGGCTTGGAGAGTCAATATTACCTACCTAACAATATTACCTGCATATTTCTTGATCTAATCTAGATTCTTCACATTTCAGTTGACATCATTGAACGCTGTAAACTAAATCAAACGGAGCTTGTATTATGATTGTTATCACATAAACAAGCACATTTTAAATTAGGTATAGCAATTATACATTAAAAAGACTAACCCCCGAATTCACAAACATCAATCAATACTAAGCACGCGCTCACGCTCATGCTGTCCCGTAAAATTGTCAATAGAACTGAAAGGGGCAGCATTAGCGTAAGCGCGTGCTTAGCGTTGGTTGTCGTTTGTGAATTCAGGGGTAAGTGGGACCAAGCCCAAGATTTTGGCACGAATACTGTGGACATCGCGCCAACGGGACGACCAATCTAATGAATACTAACAGCTAATAAAGCAATGATAACTTCTACGAATTTCAGCTATAGATACCTTCTCGTTTTTTAATTAGAAGATGATTAACTAAATTTATACCGTCGTGCACATTATTACTGTTGTTAATGTTGTAAAGTTGACAGTCGACCCTAACTTACTTATATTAATTGTGATTCGTTAATACGCCACTTGTTTAGACATTAGATGATGGGTCTGAACGAACTTTCATCCCTTAGGCAGTGAAATGAAATAACTTCGAAAACTTCAGTAATATTATACGACTCGCCGAGAGTGGATGAAATTAAACTCCTACCTAATTTTTTTACGAAATGTTTCCCGAAGTATTTCAATAAGCTGATAGAAAAAACGTGCCTACCTATGGAAATCAATGTTTGGAAATCTTACACCTTTGGGGGCTAGCTACCATGCTATCAGATGACATGACATTTTGGTGTCGCCAGACAAGTCAAATATGTCATTGCAGCTCAGTTTTGGCGCTTTCTACATGCCACTAGGCGTCTTGGTCACAGTTAGCCCTCCTGAGAAAAGTTCAGGCTTAAACTTAGTCCTCCTGAGAAAAGTTCAGGCTTTAACTTAGTCCTCCTGAGAAAAGTTCAGGCTTTAACTTAGTCCTCCTGAGAAAAGTTTAGGCTTTGACTTAGTCCTAATCTATCATTCCTAATGTACTATTTAGTTATCACTAACGGCCTATGAATTAAACAAATATCCTTAAATATAAAGTCATTTTGAATGAAACAACCAAATGTTTCTCAAACTTAGCGGTCTCCCCGACCTAAATCAGAAGCCTTTAATATGCAGCGCGGCTTTCCTCCTTGTTAAAAACTTGCAACACGTAGCACATTTGCTCTAAATCTTCACCGTTAATAATTGTCTCCCCTCGTCGGCCGAAAGCTGCTTAGTTAGAATACTAAAACTTTTTAGTATTCTACTAAGAAAATCTCAAGTTGTTAGTTAAATTCAAATTGGAAAACTTTGGGAATTTATGTCCGCAGTTTTAAGGCACCTATTATGTCCTCGCAACTCGTTACACGTGTTCGAGTTTTTTTTACAAGTACTCTTAAATGTTTAAGAATGGGCCAAGATCCAAGACAGTTGCTTGTGTTTGGTTTAGCTGGACTTGTGGGACTTTGTATTAAAAGCTTTAGGATTATCCGCGTATAAGGTTCTATAATTATAAAGGAACATTTTCAAAACTAAATAAAACGATTGTGACATAGAACTCTAGTAAAACAGTAAACAATGTTCAACTGTACTCTAATTCAGATGGGGTAGTCACTTGCAATAATCTATAATGCATAGCTAAACAATAATTGGTGTTCCGTGTTGTAAAAATACTTAAAAAAAACTCAAAGCCGGCAAATATTTTTTTACAGAATAACGAAGCAACAAATTGCCAAAAAACCTTTAAAAGCGTTACTGCGAAAGAAAGTGTATTAATTTGGCTAATTCATTAAAAAATAATAAAAGACGTTTCTAAGGTAAGATGAGGACGTTGATGAGAATACTCCTTCCCACTAATTAGGGGCTAATCAGTCCTCGTCATGATAAGGATGAAAACCTCTTTTTGTACTTTTATTAAGGAACTAAACTTGAAAGAGTATAACCAAAAGGGTTATTAAAATAATTGATGTTATTGCTTAACCGCGAGTTTGGAAAAAGGAAACTGTAGCGTAGATATATTTCATTCTGGGGAAATTAAGCAGTATAATATCTAAACCTTTACCGTTTGTTATTATTTGGTTAAGATTTAGAAATGAACTTGATGATTAAGATATTTGTGTTGGGTCTGGGTGTTTGTGGTTCATTCACTGCTTCTGCGTTCCATAACAGAAGGAATAACATTCCTTTTGAACTAGGGAAGAGAATGTTAAGCCTAGTCAGAGGCCGTTGGGCGACTTGATAAACCTGAAATTAAGGTGTCTTACCAACCTTACACCCCTACAACAATCCGCACTGAGCCCGCGTGTAGGAATATGGCTCACGGCACCTCATAGTTGAGGTGAGGTCTGTGCCCAGAAGTGGAACGTTTATAGGCAGTTTATGTTATGTAATTTCAGCGCGCGGCGCGTCTTGTGTCCATAGTTACCTAAATTTTTGCATCATTTTCTTGGAAACGGAAGCTGACGATTCGTTGTTAAGTTCGGTACGGTAGTTACAGAGGACAATCACCACAGAGGAAAGCATCAAATACACGGTTGCCAACCACCCTATCTATAAATCTGCGGTAGTGACCTTGTCTGGGGGCAGTTGAGTTGAATTTTGATAGGGCGTACCAGCTACACGGTTTTTAAGAAGCTCCTAATTTCAGCAATAGTATTGAAACACTATGAAAGTTTGGCTAATTATTCGAATGTCTTGGAAAATTTTGACAAAAGTGCCACAGGTTGATATTTGGGAATGCATGAAGGTCACTGAAAGTTAAATCTTTCAACAACTGTCTAAACTACAGATATCTGCAAGATCACCTCATCTCTGCAGATGGTGGGTACAGTCGGTCTTTCTCACGAGCGCGGTTGAGCTATACTTGTGTGCGTGCAAATGAACAACTGTAACAGTGTATTTGATGCTTTATCCAAGCACCGCACTAAGCCGAACGACTACCGTACCCAAGACGCACAAGAAATCCCCTAAACAGTCTTGCCGAATTAATTCTCAACTCGGGACGTCCGGTGGATGATTAAATATTGAAACCGGAACAATCTGAAATTCCGTTTGCGGTGAAAGCGTCTAAGTATTAGGTAGGAAATATTTTAAAATGAGAAGTGTTCGCAACATGGAAGATAATGCGTCGTTAATGGAGTGTCTCTGGCGCAGACTGCAGTGTAGTGCGCTAAGCGACTCCAGCCATTACTGGATTTGTAAGCGAGAAAAATTACCGTTCAACGTCAAGTTATTAGCGGCCATTCAAGTATTATATCAGCAGAATTTCAATCTTTTTCAGCCCCGTTCCTCTTAGCGGCTACAGTAAACAAAAACTCCTTTGCTTACGTAAAAGGTACATATATTTTAATCTGTTCAGGTGTTTCCTGATAATAAAAGTACAAAAAATACTTATAAAGATCGTTTTCATTCTTAATTGAACAGTAAAGAACACAATTGGCAAACTTAATGCCCGTGGCAAACTCTGTCAGTATTTTGTTGGCGGCAGATAAAAATAAACTAAAACTATATAAAGCAATCAACATTGATGACCTAAATACATACGACGCGATGTCGTAACGTATATTGCTCGATACAGTCGCGAAACCAGTGACAGCCGATGCTAAAACTAGGATGGTGCATTGTAAGAGTTCTTGCCTACCCCTTCTTTCGGTACGTCTTCGGATGTTCTTTAACCTTTATAGAATAACAAAGAAAACATTGTTCAGTCAAAGGAAAATATTATGAAAGCTTTTAAAATTAATGTAAAGCTTTGCTCTTTGCCTGCATACTTAGGCGAGAAATAAATAAAAGGAACGAAAGAGTCGTTGATTTAAATTTGAACAACTTTCATTTTTCATTTTATTGTTTAGCGAAGTGATTTTAAAGCTTTATTCATTTTCCATTAGTGGACACTGAGACACTTTTTCGTTAACAGGCAAAATCTTTGTTTTTCAAAATAATTTTAGCTAGGGGGCAAACGTTATCTTAAAATAATTTAATCAATAGCCAACAACCAAGTCTGTTTTCCGTAGGTTTAGAATAGTCTAAACCTACGGAAAACAGACCTGGTTGTTGGCTGCTAGTTTAAAATCAAAGCATGAACTTTGCCAAAGGGCAACAGCACAGAGTGTGTTAAGTACACAGTCGCGATCAGATATATTGAAGCACACAAGGAGACCAAATACTAGAGACCTGAAAACCAGAAAAAAACATTCGGTCATATTGGCGTCTCGTTTACGTGCTAAAATAATCATACTATCTTGTACACAGTCAAATTATAGGTACGTACGCCAGGGGTCAATTTTCGACTTCGCATAACGTACCTACCTCTTTTAAATATCATTGAGTAGAACTTAAGAGTAGTGTACTGAAAGCCTAGTTGACTTGAATTCGTCGATTGACCTCCTTCTCGGAGTGAGACCTGATTATTCGGATAACTTGTCCTGAGTAAGCTCTCAATAGACAACGAAGTGGGTGTATACGAGCGTATACTCGTGCATACTTTACGAATGTATATTCACATAACATAATAGTATGTTCGCGTTAAGAATGCAGTCACTTTTAATTCAATTCCGTTACACACAAAAAAACTCTGATACAAAACCTTTGCGTTTGAAAGAATGCGTTCAACTGGGCATTGTGAACCTGGTTTTCTAATTAGGAGTGAATTGATTGGTTTTGGGGCGTGATAAATCGAAGGACAAGAATGAAGTCACTGGATTCTTAACGCGAACGGACTATAAACCAAAATATTACATAGCAAAAAAAAAATGTTTCTATTGTTATTGTTAGCAAGGAAAAGTTTATTATATTCCACTACAGATACTTTAAAATTCAAGTGGAAAAAAGAGCGAACATTTTCGGTAGCGTTGTATTTCTCTAGTACCTACCTACAATAAGTTGAAACGAATTTCCTGAAGTTCTTACTGCCAATGTTTTACTGGTATTGAGTAATACTAACGCTTTTTTGAATTAACAGACCACGTTTACAAACATTATTATCTTCAAACCTATGTTTTCAAACTCATAATCACATTTTTAAACATGAAGTACCTAACACTATGTGAAAAAAGCAGGTCAGATGGAAAAACACAAAACCTTTTACTTTTCTATTTACTTTAAAAAATAGTACAATAGGCGAACTTAATGCTGAAAGCATCGATTACCAGTCAACCATAGGGCGAGACAAAAATGCTGTAGCCGGTTCCAAATTTTAATTTAGAGAGAAAAAACAAAGTTTTCATAGTTAACTAGCGGCCGCCCGCGACTTCGTCCGCGTAGAATTGGGTACAAAAAGTAATATATCTTTATGAATTGTAGCCTATGTCCTATTCAGATGCATAAGCTATTTTCTTGTATAGCATGATTTTCTTGTAAAGCATTCTTATTGAGCTATAGCATAGAGTTCTTCAAGAGGGCTTTGAAGTGGTTCTTGCAGGGTCGGCAACGCACGAGTAATTCCCCTGGTGTTGCACGAGTCCATAAGCTGCGGTAGCTGCTCACCATCAGGCAGCCCGCATGCTTGTTTGCCACCGTCGTAGTTTTTAAATAAAAGCTTACTTACTAAGTTTATTTTTTCTAGTAATTGTATAAAATTAAACGTGTACTTTTTATATACTTTTTTAGTATGTTTAAGCTGTTTAAACTATTTATTTCAGACTAAACGACCACTTCCTGGACAAAACAACGTCGTTCGTGCCTTTGGGGCAGCAAATGCTTATCGCAATAAAAACGTAGGAACAGGAAACGGTATTTGCGTAGTCGTCTTTTACCCACCCTTACGCAATCCATTAAAGCATTTTAGTGCGTTTCTGAAGATCAGCAGTCAAAATATAAAAACCTTTACAAAACGCCAAACGGAACTTTAGTAAATAGCAGTTACTGTTTTTAAAGGCTTATTGTTACCATACAGCAGCGATTGTGCTGGGATACTTGACAACGGATATACTTAAAGTATTCTTTTTTGTAAATACATTCATAATATACATAACTAAATTAAACTTAGCACTAAAAATAAAATATGTACTTTATAAATGAAAGTAGAACAGCCGACTGGGGTGGCCAGCTCAGCATAATGCTTCAGCCTGAGCTGAAGCACTAGTTTTCAGCTGTCGACGTGAGAAGACGGGCTGCAGTTTAATTATTTAGTGTTTTTTTTACTTGCAAATATTTGTAGCCTTTTTTTACTCAATTTCACGCATCGAAAAGATGAATCAAAAAAACTGAGGGTAGGTTAGCAAAACGAATTGACGTTTAAATTAACAACTTCTGTAATCAGTGACGACTGTTTTATAAACCCCCTGTGTTTTTAAACAAAAAATACTAAACGCTCGCCACTGAAAACACTGGAAAATATAAGGATAAAAGGAAAAGATAAGTGTTCCATAAATGCTGAGACCTCAGAACACCAATCTTCTTACTACGCTGGAACGCGCGTAGCCGTTCCTAATGTAGCGTATGCTAAAATTGTCTCTTTAAGGGCCATAAGGAATCGCAGCCGGGTTCCGTGAGCAAGAACCGCTATAATTTACGATCTTCAGGTAACCACCCCTAAGCGTGTTTCTGGTGAAACTGGAGATTTAGCCCGAGTTTTTTCCCAGGCCTAAAAGTATTGTAGCACAGAATAAGTACTTATTTGGTATTAAATTTCGAGCATAGGAAAGATACATTTACGTACTCAGACAATATTAATAATTATCAGACTTTACCTGACCAAATCGTACGGCATCAAAATGATATTACATGCGTACAGATTTGTCAAAATATGTCACCGATCAAAAAAAAATTATAATTGTTTAGATTTTAGTCACGGGTCAGACGGCACGCATCATTTTTATACAGACTGTACATTTATAGCTATAAAAGTTTCTTGCCATTTTTGGTTTTTAATTTGCAAGTTGAGATCATGGAATATTACCGGATGGATTCGCATGATAAGGTTATGCCACTGTGGCTTGCTTATACAATAAAAACTGGACTGAATTTTAAGAATAATGACCATGTGGAAAGGCGTATGACGTAAATGTGGAATTTTATACTATTTGTAACTTAACATTGATATCTAATCGTTGCAGATTACTTCTCAGTCTTCTGAGTTTTTAACCATAGACATGTAGAATGAGAACTGAAAAGGCTATATTATACAAATTAGAGAAGTTATATCAAAAGTTAGTTGCTCATGCAACAATTTCGAAGCACTTCATCAGATTAAGCATTCGCTGGCTGCGCACAGAAGTACCAGTGATCATATTTACGGGTTCGCTAAATTTCAACTAAGCCCCTTTGAGTTAGACGATGTCACAGCCACAAGGGACTCCTGGTTTTGGGGTCAAAGCAAACAGACGGATTAAAGCCTGAGACTTCCCCGCGTGTAATCTTGCTTCATATAACAGATAGATTAAATCCAATGTTATTTTGGAGACACCGGACTGCTACTATGGAGATTAAGTTAAATCAGGGATCAAGTTTCAATGTAGGTTTGTGCTAAATATCTCTCTCTCACACTTCGGGATTTTTTTGTTATTTTTACACAATATCACCACCATGCACGAAGGTGGACTAAACTATTTTCCTAAATTATATTTAAAAAATAACTTTTAAGCACGTACCTAATAATGAAATATACCCTTGGAATGTATTAGGCCACAGTTTATGCAACTTATTGCCGCACTCAGAGACGTCAATTAACGTTAATGTTTCATTAGAGTCAAAATTCCATTTTTCAGAAGAGAATTTATAACAAATTGAATAAAAAACTTTTAAGAATGTGAAATTTTGACTCTAATGAACCATTCACGTTATTTGACGTCTCTGAGTGCGGCAATTAGCAATGGAACGAACAATTACCGAAGCATTAAGTTTCGATTTAAAGCTTTTCTAACTTCGAAAATGTTGAATGTACAGCCTTTCAATTCAAAAACAAATAGACTTTTGTGTCGCAATTCCTATATTGAGACAGTTTCCTGAAGCCATCACTCTTGCACCTGCTGCCTGTCACCTAGAACGTGATATCACTTTTCAACCACTTTCTATGCACAGAAGGTCATCGGCTACAACGCTACAAGTCATGATAGTGTCAAAATAACCATTTACTCTTCCGCTTCAATGATAACGAAAAGCGTGGAACCTAGGAGTTAAGCACTGTCTTGGAACCCTTGTAGTTTAGAGTTTAAAAATCGGTCCGAATTAACTTGCAACTGCGCCTAGATTTTCCTTGATTATAAAACCCCGATTATAACCCAAGGAACCTGGAAAATGGATATGGTTTTATCACGTGGAGTTGAAATTCGCTCGGTGAACTATGTGCTTCTGGATGTCCCGGTCGCCATGACGGCAACAACAGGCAACTTCACCGATTGGGATATGATATAGTCATCAGCATAGTTACGTTGAGTGTTTGCGAAGAAGTTTTCCCGAATCTTTCACCGAGTTGCGATTACAGTAGCCACACATTCTGGAATATTCGCCGTAATGCCATTACGGTAACTCATAGGAAATTCTGTGTGTTATCGATGCGTCGTTCCATTGTATTGTGCTCGCCCCATTCACTGATGGAATGTTTGATGTCATCAACTAATGGTAGATAGGCCTTAGTCGAAGTCCCAACTGAGTTTGCCGTATTTGGATTATCTTTCGTAATTGAAGTAGTTTCTGTTCTGTGTAGTGAGTGTATAATGTTTCATTGTTTTGAATTTGTAATGCATTTTTTACTTTTATCTTAATCTAAATTTAAATCAGCCAATTTCGGCATACTGAGCAAAGGCAGCCGCTTCAGCCCATACGGTCTTAGGTCGGTGTCGATGTAACAACCGCCCGGTATGCGGGATGCGCTGGTTTGAGTCCCGCCTGAGATCCCTCATCCTATTTAAATAAAGATACACCATTGATAATTCTAAATAACAGGAAAATACGTTGAGTTTTGTTAAAATTTAACTAAATTCGGTTCAAACAACCGGCTTTACAACTCTTAATTACAAAATGGCAAACTTTAAAAGATGTTGGGGTCAATGGTTCAACACTTTATAAAACGTAATTTAAACTAAATCTTCAATAGCGTTCTATCCAAAACAATTTTCAGCCCAAAAATGGTTAGATTTACGATTGTAAATCTAAACTAACCTACTTTTCAAGGCAGGGACACCTAGAGCACTAGAGCCTCCCAAAACATGACTTGCAATGATCAACCTCGTTTACGGTCGATCCAGCAAAAGCGTACAGAATAATATACCTTATTACAACGGCATAAAACAGGCTTGTTGTCCTTTTGAGAGTGGTGTACGATATCAAAAACAAATCTTCTGGCTCACAAACATGCCGTCCGCAGGCAGTGGGACGAAATTACATTATGCCACACATGGGCCCAGTTTGCGCGTGTGATGATTATATTTCGAAGGGACTTAGTTTCAAAGCGTGGCCTGGTGGTTCAGATAACACTGTAAATGTCAATCTGTGCAGGTCTGTTCCATTTTGAGAGGATCAAAGTTGCGGACAGGGATTATAAGGGTCTAAGATAAGCTTATTTTCTGCAGGCAAATTTGTATCTACTTACTTCCTTTGTTGAAACGTCTCGGGGTTTTTTGCTAATACGCAGTTTTAATTTGATGTCCGTCATCATGGTAATGTAATGATTTTATCAAGCTTTTTAATGATTTAGGTCTGTTAGCCCATCGTACTCAGACAAAAATTGTATGTAGGTATGTGTATGAGAAATCGGAGTGACGAGATTCGCATAGTCGATTGTATTTTTTTCATACAAAATTCATAAACAGTGTAGTGAAACACGACACTTTTTTTACAACGCCCACAGGTACGACGATCGACAGATGGTTAGTATTGTTTCCTCCAAAGGTATTAAATGTCTCAGTGTAGATATTATAATGCTAAGTTGTTTATAAACAATACAATTTTAAAAATGTCTATTTTCGTTTTAAATAAGATAAAAAAACCTAGTCTCTCTCTGTTTAAAAATGAAAAATATTCTCCATCTAAAGTCAAACAATATCCGATGCCAGTATATAATTAAAAACCACTACAAGAAAAATGTACATGGCGTAAAGAATTAATCGTTTCATAACGAAATTACCTCTGACGAGGGTCGCGGGCGGACAAAAGTGCTCTTTACGAAAACCTTTTAACAACCACGTTAATGTTAAGCCAGGGTGTTATAATTTGTGACATGTTATAACGTTTCCATAACTCGGTGCATAAATGAAAAATTAAAATTCATAAGATACAACGAGGGCTCTTGTAAAAACACCCTTTTGTGTGAAACGACTTCGTACTACACTCTCTGAATTTGTTTCACTTTGATTATGCTACGTGTAGTCATTAATTCTTTTAACGTTTTTAAAGTAGGGTGCAGACTTAGGTTTTTTAATTGTTTTTTGAGAATTATTAACTTAAAATCTTTCATTTATCAGTTGCCCATGGCGCGGTTGTGGCAGTGGATCGACAACGATCGCTGCCACGACACACGCCGTCTATTTCTGATAACCAAGGTAACCCCCCCACCAAAATTTTGTGCTACAATTTTGCCATATTTATCAGATTATCACTGTGTGCCCGTGGCGCAACTGTGACAGTGGATCGTCAACTATTGTTATTGTAAAGCAACGCACGCCTGGTCAGAAATGGTATGAGAGACCGTTCCGATTGAAATCACGTCTCTCGTGGCCCTCTCAGTCAGGCCTTAGAGCGGCTTGATAACATCCGACATTCAGGTGTGTCATTGACCTTACATCCCTCCAGCAAACCGCACTGAGCCGGCGTGTTGGAGTATGGCTTAAAACACCTGAGGTGAGGCCTGTGACCAGCAGTGGGACGCTTAAAGGTAGTTTCTGGATACTATCGAAAAATGCTTTAATTTTTACTGAAAGGCTTAATGTCGCCAAAAAGGCATTTAGGCCTAGATGACATCTCACACAGACAGAAAATAAAATGAACTACTGCAATCTACAACGCAGCGGTTTTGCAACGAAATGAAACTAGTCCGCTTTAAGAGGACTACTAGACCTAACTGAAATCGAGAATTTAGACACACACACATAGACAACCGGTATATCGCCATCTATCGGCGCAACATGAAACTACCGTGTCAACATAAAACTACAATGAGATCTCGCCATTTTTCCAAGAGATGTCGCTCATCTACACTTATAATAAATCTGTAGAGGCCAATTCTGTACATGAAATAAATTTAAAAATTAACAATCAAGAGGTGATTAAGAATTGCTACTGATGCCAAAAATGCAATCAGTAAAATTTTTGTCTGAACAAAAACTACTCGACGACTTTTTTAACGAAATTTGAAACAATTATTCTTCATACTCTTGGGCAGGTTATACCTATGTATACTTTTCGTTATGCTTTAATCAATAGGAGCAGAGCAGTATACAGCTTATGAATCGGAATCATGTGCTACAATTTATAAAGATATATTATTATTTTTTTAACCTAAGACCACGCGGCCTAAGTTGCGTGCGAACGCTAGTCAATAATAAATTAATTACGACCGGAAGGAATTTCACCTCTATTGTTACATTATACCTATTAACTAACTAGCTGCCACCAGAGACTTCGTCCACCTGGACTCCAAAAAAAACAGGTCTATAAAATAGTTTATGGCATATCTCAGATTTAACAAACGTAGGTATGTACAGTGAACAGCACATCAGGTTACTCCATTTCCGTTTTGTCTCTCGCTCTTGCCAAATGACATTTCTTTGCAATAGAGCAAGGAGGACTGACCGGAAATCGGTAGCGTGATGTGCCAGCCACCGTAGCATCATAACATTTTATTAAAATCGCCCAAGCCGTTTCGGATGAGTTTGGCAACGAACACTGTGACAGTGTGTGAGAATTTTCTAAAAAAATAAAAAAACAAAGA
This sequence comes from Udea ferrugalis, assembly GCA_950022985.1. Classification (NCBI taxonomy): domain Eukaryota; kingdom Metazoa; phylum Arthropoda; class Insecta; order Lepidoptera; family Crambidae; genus Udea; species Udea ferrugalis. The sequence continues at coordinate 8,439,243 of OX465516.1, forward strand.
AATAAGTTCATTTCAGAAAACATAACGAATTATCAATTGTAAATAATGATATTTAATGATATCATTCATGACCTAAAAACAATTGATAATTTTACTTTACTTTTGATATTACATTAAAGCACCCATAGATCAAACAACAAAATAGACAAGACATTTATTTTATTTATTACTAGCGGCCGCGCGGCCGCCCGCGATTTTGTCTGCGTGTACTTAAGTCGAAAAACAAAAGTTTCATTAAAATCCATTCAATAGTTTTTACGTGAAAGAGCAACACGGCACATCCACACATACAAACTTTCGCCTTTATGATATTAGTAGGAAGTAGGATTAGTAGGAAGTACTAGATATTTGTGGGTTGATGGAAATTTAACTAGAGAGGTGTTGTTGGATTAGTATTTACTGTAAAAGTGACACTGGGTATAAAAACAAAATATTAAAATAATAATGAGACTATAGGTGAATATTTTGTATTTCAATCAAAAAAGAGTACTAGCCTAGTACGTGCGTAAAAAAATAATTGTATGGATAATAAATACCTAGTATTTAGTAATTGTATGGATGGCTGTGAATAAGAAATAGAACTCATTTAATTAAATGTTAAAACTTTTATTTGGTGGGATCACATTATTTTTTATTAATTTTTAAATTTTTATGTTATGACTTGTAACAGACTTGTAAAATGGACTGTAGTCAAGTTTTCACTTTCTGGCCATTTTGCCGGTTAATGTAAGCGTATAAAAAGTACAACGTTTAGTTTTAAGCTCAAATATTTAGTGATGGCTAAGCATGGGTTAGTTTTAAGCTCTTGTTAACGAATTATGTTGTTTAATTGAAGCTATTTAGGTGATAGTAGTGGATATGAATCATGTTATTCTGGAAAAGCGAGATGACATGCTTATTATAATAATATTTACCTATAATTTTGAAAAATAGTAAAAGCACTGGTTATGATGACATAACTACAGAAATATTAAAACAAATACCAATTAAATTATCTCACATTTTAAGTCACATTATTAACAATTGTATTTCAAAAGGCACCTTTCCTAATAAATTAAAAAATAAATTAAAAAGTACAATCATTGTACCTCTTTTCAAGAAGGGTAATAGACGTGATATTACATGTTATAGACCAATAGCATTGGTGCCAGTCATTTCGAAAATATTTGAGCGAGTGATTTAAAGCTCCTTGAGTAACTATTTTGAAAAATATAACATCTTTGCCGAGGAACAGGTTGGTTTTAGTTGACATGCGCCCTGTACATGGACTTAACAAAAGCATTTGATTGTGTTGACCATGGTATATTATTAAAAAAACTGTCTGCGTATGGTATAAGAGGTAACGTACTGAAACTTGTTGAGTCGTATCTGAGTTGCAGAATTCAATCCACTAGAGTCACCAGAATATGCCCTTTTAAAAAAACTGAAATTAATTAATATTCAGAATTTGAAAACATGTCACTTGGCGTGCCACAAGGTAGTGTCTTGGGGCCACTGTTATTTATAGTTTATATAAATGATCTGCCAAAAATCACCAGTCACCAGACAGTATTATTTGCTGATGACAGTACCATTGTTGTATCGGGACCTGACAAAGTTCAGTTAGTACGCGAAGTAAATTACACTATGGACAATGTTATAACTTGGCTAGATACGAACAATTTAAAAATTAATCTTACAAAGACGAACGTAATGACATTTGGAAATAGAATTCGTGAAATTATTGGAATGGACATTAGGTATTTAGAATATAAAATTGACCAAGTAGATAATACAACTTTTTTAGGTTTAACTGTTGACCATAATTTGGATTGGAAGACTCATATTGAAAAAATGTGCTCGTCTAAACCAGCATTCATATGCCCTCTACATGCTTGCAAAGACAGTAGACATTGACGCCGTTTTGACAGCATATCACGGATATGTCGTGCCCCTTCTAAGGTATGGTGTCATGTTCTGGGGTAATTCAACAGATAAAGGCACAGCATTCAAGGCCCGAAAGAAATGTGTTAGGTCTGTATTTAAATTGCATCGGACCATTAGTTGTAAGCCCTATTTTCGAGAATGGTAGCTTTTAACCCTACCCTCCATATATATCTTGGAAACAGTTTTATTTGTTAAAAATAACTCAGAAAAATTATTAAAAAAAACGACACAACTATAAAATCAGCATGCCTAGGAACAAAACGGCTTTATTCAACAAAAGCATATTTTGCATGGCATCCCGAGTCTTCAACCACCTCCCCAAATCTGTCCATGAGTTGGGAAGTTTTGATGAGTTCAAAAACGCCGTTAAAGGATTGCTTCTTGAGAAAGCCTATTACAGTGTTATTAGATAAACTTTGAGGTCACGTGTCTCTTTTTCTTAAAATAATGTATCTATTGTAAATTTTAATTTATTGTAATGTTAAATGTTAATAATAAGTGATAAATCCACCCTGAGTTCTCGCCTTTTAGTGGCGGGGACGCTTGAGTACCTGTTATAAGGTGAACAAGAAAACTCAGCCGTGGCAGTGTGGTGGACTGGCTATAAGCTCCAGCTTATATTCTTATTGGTCTTTTTCTAATTGTATTTTGTCCTTGTCTTCACTATTTTTAGTAGTTATATGAGGCTCACGTATGTTCATATTCCTTGATAACCGGGGATCGAGAATTTCAGGTAACGAGCAGTCCAAATAGAAGTTAATTAGTTTATCTTTCATCTCGTTTTCCCACATAAAATCATTTCGCTCAATCATTTCCGTTTTCAATTTCTCCTTCTCATTTGCCCACACGGCAAACAGGCAATATTTCTTTTGGGTTACGTGTAGCTGACCCTGTATCTGGAAGTACCAAGCATGCCGTTTATTAATAGCTAGTTCGCCTGTTGTCGTTTTGAGCCAGAAAGTTACCTTTTTTTATTTATTGCTGATTCTAGACCCATTTTACTGGCCGTCAAAGGGCACTTAACTTCTACCCGAGTATGTTCACCCATCAAACCATCAGGCGTGGCACCCAAAAAAGGTAATTCGTTGTCATTAAATACGGCCCACACGGCTTAATGGCAACATTTTCTTGCAAGCCCAGCTGAGTGAGAGCTACTTTTTCATTGTTCTGGCCATGACTAATAGATTCTACATGATCCAATTTTTTATTGTAAATAATGTCCTTCACAAAGGAAGCACATGGTGTTGTTGCACGGCGTCTTATAACCCTGCTGAAGTTAGACGCAGTGAGGAGAGATCGTCTCATTTCAAGCCATTCTCCGTTGGCTCTTTGCAAAATAGCTTTTCTTTCCACCGTAGCTCGCTCTTCGTCAGGTCTTTTCAAATTTTTCAAGAAGTTTTCTCTCATTTTATTGTATATCTCCTATACAATAAATACCCTGATGGGTTTCCGCATTCCTGGCCAAAGTGTTTATCATTTCTTTTTGAGTGTAAACCAGTCGTCTCTTTTTCTTGGCATACCTTTTCCTCAGTAATACTCCTTTTTTTTTTTCTATCTTACCACATTTTCAGTTTTCAGTTTTACGCAGCATGCAAGCATCATTATTTCCAGAAAAACTGCGACAAGCCAAGTCGCTACATTTCTCGCCGGAAGAACGACATAGTGGCGCCACCAGTTCAGCTGTCACTGCTTAATAATGGGTCTTATTACATGGCAATAAAAGTCTACAACCATTTACCAAACTCCTTGAAAGCTGTGCAACGCAAAGAGTTTGAAACTAAGCTTAGGAACATGCTCATTGATAATTCTTCTTATAGCATCAAAGAATACTTTGAAGCTAAATTACAATAAAAAATCGAAATCATACATTTCGTTTGACTGGCACCTCTTATTTTTATTTTTTTTGTACGCCTGTAGACATAGATAGATTTGTAGATTTTTAAATATTCTAGTTGCTTTGTTATTTTTTTTGTTTTTGATAATGTTATAATTCGTTTTTTATTTTTTATGTGTAAATTCACAATACCTTGAAAAGGTGAATTTATGCCTACCATCTACAATTTTACTGCTATCCTTGTACTTTCTGTTACAAATTTATAGTGAATAAATGAATATGAATATACATGATACCTGTCTATGCATTATATAGATCTATGGTTTCACAACCTGCGACTACGAAATAATTTTGCCAGATGCAGAGCGTTCACTAACATTGAACCAAACTCGTCAATCTGACCAACTGAAGTATTAGAAGTATAGTAACTTTCTTATCAAATTAAACTCTTACTTACTTTTGAAAAGTGTCATTGCAATCTTTGTTTTCTGTGACAAGCCTCGGTCTTTTTCTAAAAATGACTCTAAACAAGTCATGACAGGGATTGGCATGAAGTAGGTCCGTTGGACCTATTTTTCAAAGTAGGTCCATCGGACCTATTTTCAAAAGTAGGTTAATTGAAGCTATTTTTGAAACTAGGTCAATTGGAGCTATTTTCGAGAGCAGGTCCATTGGACCAATTTTCGAAAGTAGGTTCATTGAAGCTACTTTTGAAACTAGGTCAATTGGACCTATTTTTATAAGTTGGTCCGTCGGACTTGCTTTTGTTTGGTACGCGGGGCCATTTCTGTCATATGGGCTAAAATTAGGTCCTACTTTTGTAGAGCCACTTTTAGTACGCGGGTACCTATATCTTCCTCCTTTTAGTTTATTCAAAGGCTATAAATTAAAAATATAGCTTGATTAGGATGACAATTACTAGTAGGACCTTGAATACCTACTTCACTGCCTTATAATAATTACAATTATTCTAAGTTTACTGCACTGACTGTGTTGTCTACTGAAGCTTACGAAAATACCGCTTACCTTATAGCATCGTGCATTCTTCGGGCGTTCCTTTTATAAGACATTTTTTTTAATTTTTTGACGAGTTTTCGTGGCCCACCCGTGTTGGTGTACACAATAATCGAGTACTTTTGAAAAAATAATAAAATATTATTTCAGCTAAGCAATGCGTCACACGTCCAACCAACAGCCTCAGCCGGTACTCGTCGCTACTCGAATTCGCTTGTCGCTACACGGCGTCTCACGCACACACGCACACGCACTGTGCCTGAGAACCAATTGAACAGTATGGCATTTTTGGGAAAATATACGCATTGAATCCCAAAAATAAAAAGATAAGACGACTTTGTTGACTTTTTGGTGAGTTTTCAAACAACCAAAAATATACTAAGAATAGACTTAAATACTACAATAAATACTAAATAAATAAATACAAAAAATAAACCATGGATTTGAACTCGGGACCATAAGATTAAATAATATATCGGCTGTCTCATAATTACGTTCCTCCACCGCATCGACATCTCTTATCATCGAAAATAGCGGTTAGTTTATAGCATAGTCCATATAGACTTGAATACTTTTAAATAAATGCACAGTATACAAACATAATGTGACTCAACCACCGGTGTCGGAAAGTTGTTTGAACTCAACTGAGAAGAACCGGCAAGAAACTTTCGTGTGGCTACTTTCAAAATTCTGATTGAAAATTAAAGTTGTTATTGGAAATAAAACTATATACAAATAACGTTTTATTGTTATTAAAATTGCCAAATAACTTTCATTCTAATCATAATCAAGCTTTATCCTACGAACAAAAACAAACATAATACAAAAAGGACAACTAGGTTTTGATCTTGCGACCATGAGTGAAGGCTATTTACGGGTGTGTGTTAATCATGTTCCTCCACCGCGTCGATCTAAACACCGAACGAAAATAGCGCTTAGTTTAAAGCATTGTCCATTTTATGGTAATTTATTTATTAATTCATTTTATAAGACGTTTTTGTTGACTTTTTGGTGAGTTTTCGTGTCCCATGCATTATTATAGCATACGCAATATTCTAACAGTGATTACTAAGCAATTAAATATTATTCAAATGCGGAGCGCAATGCGCGACACGTCCGTCTAGCATCAGGCCACGGCCGGTACTGTCTGTACACGGCGTTTCACGCACACACGCACACGCAATTTGCTTGAAAACAATTATTGGTGTTTTTTGGAAAATATACGCATTAAATCACAAAACTAAAATGAGCACGCTCTAGTATTTTATAAAACACACATTCTGTGAAAAGAACAGAATGATAGCATGATGTTTAGTACAGTTTTTTTTCATTCTAAAATTTTTTTAGACCCATCTTTGCGATTTTTTTCTATCGAGCCGAATTTGTTAAATCGTGTTTTCAAATTGATAAAACCAACCCTTGAATCCTCAAGAATACGACATATTTTTTTCATCTGGATCACCGAAGTGTAACACTTAATTTTCGTTACTATAAAACTTGGATTTAGCTCTACTAGTCCCCTTAAATGGAAAAGTTTTAGTTCCAAGAAACAGCCGGACTACTCCGCTAAATTGTTTAACGTTTTTTAAACAAGAAAACAGTTACTCAAAGGAAAATACACCCTTGTTAATGGGGTTAATTTTGAGTGGGATAGTTAATAAAATTTGTAGAGCCAGTCGCCATAAAATCTTTTGTTCAGGAAGTTAACATGGATCGTTAGATTTCAATCTGCTATTTAAACACTGCCGCTTCTTTTATTGCGTTGGCAAAAATTTACTCTTCACACCGAACGGCGTCCCTTCGGCTCTTAATTATCTCATAAAACAAAGAGAATGAGCCGTTCTGCCCCCTCTTTCCCATTCCATAACTAAGCTTCACATCCAGCCGTTAAAATGAAGTGTTTTGTTTACCTATCAGCTGCACATAACAGATATTTTATGTTATGGTGAGATAAATAAATTGCCTATACATGAACATAAACGGCCTATATACACAGGCCTCAACTCAACTATAAGGTGGAACGAGCCATATTGCAACACGCGGGCTCAGTGCGGATTTTCGAAGGGGCGTAAGGTAAGTGGGCAACCTAAATGTCAGATGTTTTCAAGCCGCCCTAAGGCCTCTGGCACCTCCAAATTGCCTATACAGGGGAGTAAACTAGGCGTGCTAGTCAAATTCCTTCATTGAGAGTAAATCTTAATCTTAATCTCGTTGCCGAATTTGAAATAGACTTATACTGCACTTTCTCTCTGTCTGACTCTACAGTCTGTCTTACTCTACCCCACAGTTTTCTAACAACTAATAAATTCTACTATAACTTTCGACTTTTTTGTTTTAACACAACCTTAAGAGTAGCTAATGAATTTCTTTCTGAACTCATTGATTTTCGAAGTGTACTCAACAATAATACTCTATGCATGTCCATTTGTGATTGATATTTTTTTCATTTTGACTCATCAGCTCGATCTTCAATCAGAGACATTACATTCCATATTTTCACCATAACGTTAAGGTAATTCAAACTTATAAATAATTAGGTTATTTAGGAAGGAAATTATTTACTCCATCCAAATTGATATTTGAAAAAGGCAAAAGTTTTCTCCCTTCGTGTTTCAAGTGCTTGCACAAGCACATTCAAATGGCAAAGCAAGTACCGTATTTGATTGTGATCCACAAAGTCTACACTAGGTTCGTCATACATATTTGACATAAATACTGGACTGTATTACCTCTGTAGTTATAGTGTCCTTGAGTGAAGTGGTTTCAATGCCCTCGAGCCTAAGTAGCCATCAAGCTGGCTAGAGTGCACCATCTGTTCTGTATATGTGTAATTTCAAAGCGAAGTGGCAGGATTGAGTCCCATGGCAAGGACTAACTTTGTACTGGTTAGTTGAAGCCTCTCATTGCTAGAGTAGCTGCATTCGAGGACTGCAAAAGTCTCTGTGGTAAGTATGTTTGAAAAGTATTGTACTATTTTCAGTGCGATAATGCGAACTAAACATAAGCAGGATAGAGAGGTTTTTGCTTTGCGGTGTGTAAGTTAAATGCCCTCTTAAATATACAAACGATGTATAGAACATTATTAAATAAGGTATTTTACGCCAATGTTATCAAAAGTAACCAAAAATCATCGAACGAAGTTACTTCCATAATTTGTTTACTTGGCGGTAGGCCGACGGCTTAGAGGGTAAAAATTAATTTGAAGGCCAATATTGACATATTGGGCGAATTCACCGTAGCTTTAAAATATTAGCAGCAATATAATTTATCAAAAAGTGGCTTAAGGGTAAACAGTGAAATTAACACCTTCTTAGGATAGGTCCGAAAGGTAAAGGATTTGGTAAAACTCTTTTGTTCTCACTTGCAATACAAAACAGTGATAACTATGGCGGGCTGCAATAATATAATATATGTCGGCGCGAGGTAGGCCGAGCGGTAGGCAACTCGTCACCGGCATCTTGTATGGAGGCTTCCTTGCCGGGAAGCAACTCAGTGAAACTCAAGTTGCAATCCATTCTTAATAAATTTAGGAATCACACACGTCGGTAGGAGTGTACGGTGAACATGACAGGTTCGATAATAAACAAAGCAAAAGTATTAAGCGTATCGGAATCCATTGTTCGACTCTGTCCTCGTGAAAGCGCGCCAAAACTTCTAAATCGATACTAGCGCCACCACACTGTGTTCACTGCACTTTACCACCAAAATCGACCAATCAGAAAAGAGTGCCGTGACATCCAGAGACTAAAGCAGTCTATTACTCTACTCTATGGACTTAAGTGTAAAAAAACGTAATGTTGCCAGGTGTGCGCGCGAATTGACAATATTGCCAAATATGCGCGTGACGACATATATATGATATAATAGTTATGAAGTATCTGCATGTACAAGAATCAAAAATCTGATGACAATTAATCATTACCTAATTGGATTTTTTGAAGTCAGCAATAGGTATTATTTCGTCTGATCCATTTTCCACTTCTCCATGACTCTGTATTTTCTGCAACAGTCAGCCGTTAATTTGGAAACAAAATTAGTAAAATTCGGTAGCGAATTTTTAAGGCATAAAGTTAAAAATATCATGTGCCAAATTGTTCAAAAGGTTCAGAAATCCATTTTATTGATTATGTGTCCAGATTGAAAACGAATGGAAATGGTCGTTGTTTGGACGCTTGTATCGTATGGTAATCCTGTATACGTAAATACATCGAATACTTGTCACCTGACTGTCGACGCCAAAATTCTGAATCGAATCCTTCAAATCCTGAAACCTCACCAAAAAAGTAACCAAGTTTAAATAAACCCGATGAACGCAAATTCCATTTGCCAATTTTGTCCACTTTGAACACGAAATTGATTGAATGAAAGATTCCGAACCGAATTTAGCTTGTTTTCGTGGAATACGTTGATGAAATTGATGAATCAGTGGAAGGAGCGGCGTCGTGTAAACCGTTGCTAAATAATCCGAGGCTTGATTGAAAAATTGTTTCAATCTAACGAGGGACGGCAGCCGCAGTCAACAAGAAATTAAATTTGCCGATGAAAATTGAGCGCCCATTTTTCCTGTTAAAAGAGAAAAGCGGTATGTAGCATCCCTATTGAGAGGTCTTCTGTAGCACTTTTTGCAAAAAAACATAGTTCGCATGTTTTTTAATAAGAAGACGGTGTTTCAAACTAAGGATCTGTAGTTTGTCTTTTTAATTAATAAAACATTTGCAAACTTTAGGTTTTTTTAATGGGAATCACTTTCTTTCGTATGTTATTTCTACACCAGATAATCAATTTGAATGCTATGGATCATATCTCAAATGAATGAAATAAAATCAGATTAGAAACACTTCATATCATACAAAATAAGGTGATGTACAGGTGATTAATACAGGTTTTCGTATTGGTGTATAATTTCGGCGGACTTATAGCTAGAAAAAATCTCTTCAGAACGAGTAAACAAGTGCACAAATAACTCAGCACAAAGTGTTATGAACAAAATGTAGTTTAAACAATATTTATGCCACTTTTCAGGTCATATTGTATGTATTGAAACAAAGGTAAAAACAAGTGTCTACGAACGGAGGGTCAAGGGTGTACGCCGATAAACATCATTTACGATGTTGAAACCGTCTCAAATATCAGCCGACTCAGCGATATGCTGTGAGACCAATTATACCCTAGATATTCGCCAGGAGCGGTTTTATGGCAATGAACCCCGATATTGCACTGGGGATATTAGTGCTTGCTAGTCTTGATCCGGCAACTGCCATCTTTTACCATCTTTTTCCAATATCCGTTAATATTGGTCGTTCCTCGATAACAACTTTGAGGTCGTTGGAAACACTTTCCTTAATGTTCTCACGCGCCGTCTTGTGGCTGCGAATGCCTTTATTAAATCAGCCTGTTTTGAATTTCATTCTTCGAAAAATAAGCAGGTGCGTTTGTTAAATTGTTTTTATTGCTTTTTTAAATGTTGATTTTATTTTTAAAGTATTTTTGCATAATATGTCTTCTCGGAGAATAATGAAAAATACACAATTCAGTTTTCCAAACATATTTTAATTACTTATCCTCAAATTCCTTTCAAAACTGTCCCAGAAAATGGATGAAAAAACACTGGGTATTTCATTTAATGAAAAATATGTTAGTTAAATTAAAATTTCAAAATGTTCTACGTTCTTAAGCTTTCGTTCAACAAAAACGCCCTGACAAAAATCTTGGTAAAAATGCAGAGACGCTATCTTTTTCGACAATATCGCTTGTATTGGTGTATGTTTCCTTAATTGAATTACCTATTAAAAATAGAAATAATACATTTCTTAAAGCTTTCTTAAACTGATATGCGGCATAATATAGCTGACTGCTAGCAAAACATTACCAACTTATTTCCGAAAGCAAAAGTCTCTGGATGAACATGACAAAGTAATTGCCTAATTGGTTGAGAATACCAATACAAAATTAAAGTATCCATTCCGTTGGACCCAAAGCAAGTTCAAAGGGTTTCTGAGGGCACGAAACGACCGAATACCAAATATATATACGTATATTTAATTAAATTGCTCTCTATTTCTATTGAGTACGCTGCCGGCTTTATTCCATTACGAAATCTTCTAACTTTATTTACCCCAAGTAAATCTTAGTAAATGAAAATTTTCTTACAGAGGACCTCTTTTCTGTTGACGTACCTATACAATCTTCTTTATAGTGACGTTTAAGAAAGAGGATATTTTGACATTTTGTGAGAGTAAAAGTCTAACGATATTTAGTAATTTTAGGATCATTGGTTGTGCTTTTTCTATCGTCAATAATTCGAAATAAAATGCAAATTAGTTTACTCAAGAGATACTCTTTCAGTGTGAGTGTAGAATGTCTCATTTTGTGATGTTTAATACATAGAGTTTTTGGGATCCTGGTTTAAGCTTTAATTCTACATTTTCTTTTTAGGTTCCAAATCTTTTGAGAGCTCTCTCAACTTCTTCTAAGCTTGGCGCTGATGAGCTGTTTGTTCATAGAGACACAAAGGATAATCATGCTAACACACCCTTTGAGTTTACTGAACCCAATATGGCCGTGAGTATGTGTTTACTTAACGTAGCACATCCTAGAACTAACAAGCATTTCATATAATATAATTAAAAAAGAAATGCTAGTGTTTGTAGCGCGTAAAAAAGCTTTTCGATTTGTCCACATATTAGTCCATCCACTCACAGTATCATTTTTAAAAAAGAGGAAGTTTGAATAAGCTGACGACCAATTTGGTGTCATGGTTTAGAAATTTGAAACTTTACTAGAGATCGCAGGTTCGTGTGGTGACACAATACAACCGTTCGTGCTCAATTTTATGAACATGTATGTTTATATTGGCTTCCTGTGTTCACAAAAAAAGTTTGGTAAACCGTTGTCTAGTCCCCATAGTACAAACTCTGCATAGTTTAGGGCTAGATGATGCTCCGATGGATATATTGAATGTCCAATGAATGACATCTGTAAATCAAGATGTTTTGACCGTGGCACACCTCGGTGGAGCACCAGGTGATTGCTGGTAGTATAGTGAAATTTAGGGGGTTATAAAACAGATGATCAAAGTTGAAACCGTTTCTAGAGAATCATTTGATAAAAAGGTCTGAATCAAAAAACCAATGGAATGTGGTTCGTTTTAAATCGTGATGGGAAGTTTGGATAACTTACTTTGAAGTTTGAAACTTATTGAATAACTCCGATGGAACGTTCGGGGAAAAATGCAACTGCTAAGGGTAAAAGAAATGTATAGCTAGTTTAGGATTACTTTGTATTGGTAAAACCATAAAAAGATAAACTAGCAAACTATGAAATTTTTATACTTCTTTTTACAATTGAATTCACAGACAACAGATCTTATATATTTCCATGGTATCATCAGCTGACGGTATCAACTGTACACAAAATAAATTAATACCTACTTACTAAAATAATTATGGGACACCTTCACACCTGAGAATAACTTACTGTATTGGACAGTAGATATTTATTTTCTTTCCTTCTTTCAAGATTATTTATTTGCCTACAGACTATGCAGGGCCTGTACTATTATAAATGTGAAAAGTTGATAAACTTACCTAACTTTTTCTATATGTAAACAAATATATCACAACCCCAAAATATCAGCCTTCAACCTTTTCACTTTGATTTCTAAAAGGTCTCTAAGGTGACCCCTGAAAACCAGCGTCGTGGTGGTTTTGTAACTAACGCGGCATATGCTGAGGGGGGGAGCCTTTTTGACACTATTTTTGTGACTATTTACCATGTACATTTTAGTGGTAAGTTTAGTGTTCAATAAATTTTATTTTCTTTCTTTCTAAAAGAAAATATAAAGAAATAACCCGTATTTTCTTAGCTACCATATGCCTCATTTGTTTTGAGTTTCAAATAAGGTAAGGTAAGGTACATGGTAGCAATCCCGTATTTAACCATTTAAGTGTTATTGACCATGAAAGTTTAAAGAAATATATTAGAAAATTCAAACTAGCGAAAATCTCCTCTGTTCATATTTCCACCTAAAAAGTAAAAACGCGTGTTTACTGTCATACGTGTTTTATTTTTAGGACTTGCCGAACAAAGGTGAAACACCTGTAGTGTTTGCTTATCTATATTTTAATTTGATTTTAATTTATTTCAATTGCCAATATCTACGAGAATAGTTGGTAACCTGAGACTGATTGTATTTTATTGACGCAAGTTAGAACCCACATTAAAACTTAGACTATTTGTTATCCCGATTGAGTGTTCCTGTGGGACACAATACATTCTGAGTTTGGCACGAGCCACGTTAGAGATTGCCGATTACAGTACTATATTTATTATGTTGCGTTGTATTGAATTGCTTGTCCAATTGTTATGATGTATTTCGTTCTTGTTTGGTAAACATCAGAAAGCCAAAATTATACTTTGTATTAAACTTTAAATTACTGCTCTTGTTTTTAACAGACTTAAAAACCATGACCAAGTTCACGATTCTTCGTTTTTTATTTTTATTTGTGGGTCAAAGAATACCGACGACAGAATATAGCATAAAATTCAAAGACGCCAGAACCGATGTTTTTTTTTTCAAGAGTATACTTTCCAGCAGGTGGTCCTATGGTTACTAGGTCAGGATCTGATTAATATGGAATCTTGGAGAAATCAAGGAAATTCTTCTTTTATAGGCACAATTGAGGCGTTTTTGTGACTTAAAACACAAGAAAATAAGAAAACGTAACGTGTTACAGAAAAAAATGCTTAAACGTTCGTTCACAGATACAATGGTTATTTGAAAATGTTTTTTTTTAGCGAATTGCAGCCCTCGTGCAAAATTACCCGGTCGGTGCCCAAAGGTCCGCCCTAGGTCCCGCCCTGGACATTGTTCAAAGGCAAATCGGATGGATACCCATATCGGCCATGCACAAGGTGGCTGAGATATTGAGCATACCGAGGGTAAGGGTGTATGAGTGGACTACTTTCTACACTATGTGCAAGAGGTGTGTTTTATATTTTTTACTTTAAAAAATACTAAGCGCTTATGAAACAATATTATTTTTTGTATCAAAATAAAAAAACTTAGAAAATTAACCAATAATGAAATCAGAAATGATAATTAAGCACTTCAGATCAACAAAGTCAAGGTGACATTATTTCAAAATTGCCTTATTATTATTAGCGTCGACTGTGGACCATTGTGTAGTTTCTTACGATTAAGGGTGTACACACCCTGGACAGATTTCAAGCGCGTAAAACCGTAGCCGCGCTCGCCCTACTCGTTGAAATCAATTTTGCCACTGACCCAGACTGGTTACGCAAATACTGTGTTGGGATAGGTTATACGTTCGTTCGCCCTGTGGCAGGGGCGTTAGAATACTGCCACGGTTCCCCCCCGCCTGTCGTAAGAGCCGACTAAAGGGGGGCCTTCGGGGTCACTGGGAGTGCACACAGCGGGGGCTGTGGGCCTCCATCTCAAGCGGCCCCGAGGAAGAGCGGCGGTGTGGGAGTGACCTCACACCGCCGTACACACCGGTGAGTGTAGAGGGGAGGTATCGCTTCCCTCGAGTTGGGCCGGTTGTGCCGGCATAGCGCGCCAGGGGTCCACCGGTGGAGTTCATGACCTGAGATCTCGGGGACCCTCTGGGTACGCGCTGAAGCAGGTCACCGGGGGGTTTAGTGAGTAGTGCCTGCCGTCTCACGGCAGGCGAGCCTCACACATCCCCGCCCTTCCCCCGAAGGGCGGGACGTCCGTAAAGGGATTCCCCCCGAAAAAAAAAAAAAAAAAAAAAAAAAAAAAAAAAAAAAAGGTTATACGTTCGTGTTCGACTATGAAATGCACGTGTTAGCTCGTATCACAGAGTTTTTGCAAACTTTGCAATGTAAGCAAGGTAATGCACAAATTGGTATTCTTGTGAGACATCTAAATCAGAGTTGGGTTGTAACAATAAAATGCCATTGATGCATTTTCATACAGGCAAGAATTAAGTTAAATTTATTAAGAAAGTTTGCTGTTCACTGACTCTTATTGTGAGTACTGTCATCTCCTTCTGTTTTCAGACGATTCCGAGGAAAATACAATGTCAAAGTGTGCATTACCACTCCATGCATGATACGTGGGTCAGATATAATCCTGAAGGCAGTGGAGGAAGTTACCTGCTGCACCGTGGGGGGACTCTCTGCTGATGGCATGTTCGGCGTTGACACGGTCGAATGCCAGGGCGCTTGCGTCAATGCTCCGATGTTTGCTGTGGATGATGACTATTACGTAAGTTTTAGACATTAAGCGATATCATCATGGAAAACTGTATTTTAAAGAAACTCAAAGTATTGATTTATTTCGAAGAAAAACTCTTTATTCTAAGTGTGAAGTTATGGGGGTACAGTCTTCCATTCAAAATTATGAAGGTTGATCATTCATACTTAGATGCCCATTTGAGAATTCGCTCTTCTGCATCTTAACCGTTTTATCTTCATTCTTGTCACTAGTCATAACGTACCATGTTTATCACTTTTTTGTGTTATACACCACTAGCAGTTCAGCTGTTGCGGGGTTTTGGCCTGTAAATGTTTCCTTCTTTACAAAGGAAAAAAAAGGGAATTTGGTTTATTAGACCTTGCCTTTTGAGTCTTAATAAGATTCCTAAAAGGTACTACAACGACCTCGGGTTAATTTCTAAGAATGACGGTTCTGATATTAATTCTAGGAAGACGTTAACGTGTGCGATGTTTACAATATCATACAGACGCTGAAATGTGGCAAGATACCACAATGTGGGCCTCAGTAAGTTTTTTAACATTATTATTTAGAGGTAAAATATGTTTTAGTCTGGCACAGACCAGGACCACATGTCTGCTAATTTTAGAACACTTCAATTGAATTGTAATCTCAACAATTGATTGTGATTCAATTACGATTTAATTTAAGCGTTCTAAAATTATGTGACTTGGGGCTCGGTACTATTCGTGTGGTTCCGAATTGAAATCTGGTGAGAACACATACTTTCACCACGATGGCATCAGCCAGTATGCCTAGGACTACTCCGTTTAGGATTTGTTCGTCGCCGTTTTAGTATTATCTTCCAAAACTACATTTTATGAAATTATTTCTGTTTAAAACAGGTCCACTTGTTTTTTTGCCTCAGTTTAGTCCTGGCTTTTAAACTTAACTGCGCCGGACAGAAGGGACCAAATTTCACGTAGGAAGACACAAGAAGTAGAAATTATTTAATTGTCTAAAATGTTTTGTAATGCTCAAGCAGCAAAGCGTTTACTGGATATTAAAAGAAAAAATATAAACATCAATTTTTCACTAGAACATAATGTATTGTATTGTTACATCATAGCTTATTCTCCCCGATGCATTTATTTTATTCTCAATGGAATTGAACGTCTGAGCTCGGCCTTTTTTACAGAAATGGAAGATATGCTTCTGAACCTATATGTGGGTTAACGAGTTTGTGCGAAGAACCACCTCCACCAGGGTTTGGCTGCCAATCTCTACGCTAACTGCTAACTTCTAAATGATAATTGTGTTTTTTTATTGTGAGTATTAAAAAAATACTTTTTTTCCAAATTTTATGTTTTAGTTGTTTAGTTGTTGTTTGCTTAGGTAGTGGTTAGAGCACCCGCTCGGTAGCGGAAGACGCGGGTTTGAGTCCCGCGTGATACCTTGTAGACAAAAAAGGTGAAAATACTGTTAGAAATCTCGGGCAACAGCTGCAGAATAGCTTCATTGCTACGTTGAATAAATTCAAATTTATGTTCGGTAAAGGACATCTGAATTTGTGTGTCCGTTGCCCCCATGACAGCAACAGTTAGCTTGCCTCTGACTCTAACTACTCACCTGGGATAATATATTATAGTCCATTTGCGTTAAGAATGCAGTGATTTCATTCTTGTCCTCCGACCTAGCACGCCCCGTAACCAATCAAATCGTTCCTAATAAGAAAGTCAAGTTCACGGTGCCCACATTCAGGCATTCTTTCAAACGCAACGGTTTTGTACCTGAGTTTTGATGTGTGTAATGGAATGAATTAAAAAAGACTGCATTCTTAACGTAAACATACTGTAAGTACAGTTGTAAGCATGTTGTTTTGCTATGTTCATCTATTATTTTAAAGTTTCTAGTATTTCAAGTTTTGATAGATGCACATGTTATACCTCATGCATTGTGTTACACCTGGTTAAATCCCTTATACCTAGGTACTTACTGATGCGTTGTGATTTTATCGCTGATGAAATTTTATGAATGAACTACCCCAGTTTGTTACTCATTTATATGAGTCCAGTGCAGGCTGAGATAAAACGCCGCAAGTAGTTTGAAAAATCTTAGGTATCCACAACTAGTATATGTAAGTAAGCACTTAACCATACACTAACGTAGTTGACCATACACGACCCTCTTCATTACTTGACTATCCTACTAATACTATGAATGCGAAAGTTTGTATGTGTGGATGTGTTTCACGTAAAAACTACTGAATGGATTTTATTGAAACTTAACAATAATATACCTTAGACATCTAAATAGAACATATGCTACATTTTTTGGAATAATATCACTTTTTTTTCAACTAAAGTTCACGAGAACGAAGTCGCGGGCGGCCGCTAGTCTACTATACAATCCAGTTATATTACTGCGGCAGAACCCTTAGTAACAAATAACCAGCAAATAAAAAGTCAAAAAAATACATAGAATAAAAAAATGGGTCTTTTTAAAATCCTCAACATCAGGTACACTCGTGTTTAGGCGTGACAGCAATTTTTAGGAGCAAATTAAATATTTCATCAACGTTTTAATATCCTGTCAGAAAAACGACAGTATAAAATTTCAATTTTCCGCTTGAGACGCGAGTCCGTGAAACACGACGGAAGAATGTATAATTAGCATTGGATGATACTTGGATCACTGGGGGACAATGTTTAGCGAGAAATGTTGCGAAGATACAATACTTGTTTACGGAGTTGGAGGCGACAAGTTCAAGTTTAACTTGAGTTTATATTCTATTGAATTGGAGCGAAAGCTGCTTTTGTGAAGTTGAACAAGCACCAATACATTAATTTCATAAATTGACATGAACTTTATGAAATAACTCAAAGGGTGTCCTACTTTACGGCTGCCTTTTTGATGATGAACTAGGACTTAAATTTAGGGGATTGAAAATGACAGATTTTGAGGAAATTATAAATATTCTGGCAAGTAAATCGTAACTAAAAATTGCCATACTCGGAATTTTTAAAATCAATATTATAAGTAAGTAGTTTTACTGCATCGGTCATTAGTCCGACTATAGCAATATTCTTTTTTTAGGTATTCCAAAGTCGCATCAGCAAGGTTGTATCTTGTTGTTTGCTGGTGAACATAATATTTTGGATCTTACATTCGGCTTAACATCTCTAACACCAAATATTCCTACCTAGTTACGTTAGCAATTAGTGAAACTTCCAGTTATTATAGCCACGCTATGCAGTATAAGTTGCACATTGTTAAATTAAGGATGAAGCGATTTTCTCTTGGGACACCGGATACCGCAAGTCTGCAGGATTTACTGCTCTTAACCCCACTTTATCCATAATAACCAACGCCAAGTAGATTGCTATATCGGGAGTTTTTTTAAACAGTGTTAATATTATGTTATAGTATTAATGTTGGCTATAGTAAATAATTAGCCCATTCAAAGTAATTTATTTACCCGGGCAAAATAATCACGAGAGTATATCTAGGCTACCTTTGTCTTTCGAATAACAGGTGTCACTCTTTTTAACGCGATCAACTTCTAGAACAAACAACGAGGAAGCGCTGCTCATCTTTAGACCGCAGCGTTTGTGGCAGCCCCAATACCATCTTATACATGTTCTCGGGTAGGTTTGACTGTTTGTACGTAAATCACTTATGGTCCATGTAATAAACAGATTACTTATCTGAGTGAAGTTGCAATGAATTTGATTTGACATTTGAATTGATATTTTTTAACTAAGAATCTGTATTTTTTCTTTTATTGATTATAATATTATTTTAATTATGTTATTATTACTTTAATTTAGTTATGTCTGAAATTTGATTTGATTTGGGATTTCATTTGATTTTCATGTTTGGACTTTAGTTGTATAATTTATAGAATTTTATGATCCTTGTTGGTTGTAATAAAAAAAAACTGGACTAAAAACTCAACTTCTTTCTTGGCACCATTCCTTTTTTTACGATTTTGGACTATTATGGCCAATTTTATTGCTTCAATAGACTGGTTTAAACTAGCACATTTAACCCGAAAATTGCGCTCGCTTCAAAGAACTCTTCAATATGAGAACTAAATAACAAAACACAAATACGCTAATAACCAAAAAAATTCAGGCTCGCTTTGCTAAAGTAATATTATTTTCTATTATAGTTTTAAACTACATACAAAAACGATTAAGCCGATGTTCATCAAATATATTCGCCCTTGCTGCGTGCCTATGCTAATGGATAAAACATTGTATTAAACTACTAAACCTAGCCTAGGTAGGTGCTTCTCCGAGAGAACCTTTTATATGATTATTAGCTATTTATATTTTTTGTCTTTATTCTGCGTGGTCAAAATTTTACGTCTATCATTATATTATCGTTTTGCTCATATCTCACGATTGGGTTGACACCACCAACTCCCTGGGTGCCACCTGAAGTAGTCTCTAGTTCCATGTCTAGGTTGTATGGAATTTTAATAATTCTAAAAGGCATAATTGAGCTAGGAACACCTTTAAGAACAGTATGCTTAAATTCATCTGACGAAAATCTATTTTCTATGAGAAACCAAGTGTCGGTTCCGTTCGAGTCCCAATCGAAAGTTTTTTACAAAATGGCTTTTCCCAACTTAACTTAACTTAACTAACGTAATTTTATTCTGTGTTCCTCTTGAAATTTTGGCAGGTTATAACTAGTTTTTGCTCTGTAGTTACCTGTCAAATTTTAACAATCAAAAACAAACCATGCTCTATTTAAAACTCTGCAGAGGAAATGTGTTGACGGAGTCCATTATGCTCTATAATTGAATTTCCCATACCTACCTGGATGTTGAAATGATTTTCGTCATTTCTTCAAAAGAAGGCTTTAATATTGTAATTCATGCAACTTTTATCGTGATACTTTCCAGCGTGAAATAATGTCTGTCATTTGTTTTTCACTTTGTCTTTTTAGTGTTTTACTGACAAAAAAATGACATAAATTATGACATAACTAACTTCTACACAGTGCAAATTAAGATGTACTGGCTGGCTTCTTTCTTTCCTGTATTTCACATGTAAAGGGTGTGTGTATTTTAATCATAACAAAATTTCAGTTTAACGGTGCTCACAGTGACGGTAAATAAAACGTCCAAATATTTGGAAAGAGGAGAAACGAGATAATGCAGTAGTTAATGGCGCGGCCGGACGTCGTGGCTGTTGTTATTGCTTTAGGATGCCGCTGTGCACACCGTTGCGTAACTTAAACACCATAATTAATTTTCAAAATACAAAAAAAAATATCTCAAGAAATATCAAAGAAAGAAAGAAAGAAAAAAACGTTTATTTATTTTAAACATCACAACGGATAAAAAACATACAGAACAAGGTGGTTGGGAAAAACCAAAAAATAACCTTAATGTCAGATGTTATCAAGCCGCCCTAAGGACTCTGACTAGCTTAACGACTGACATCTAGCGACGTCAACCGGTACCAGCTGCTTAACGTGCCTTCTGGGCTTCCGAAGCACGGATATGCCCGAAATACATATCACTAAATTTCGGTCACCACCCATCCCATTTCCGACACCGCGTGTGTTGCTTTACAACATCGATCGTCGACGATCACTGTCACAACCGCGCCATTGGCACCTCCCAAATATCATACCGTTACACAACGTTGTGATACAAAGAAATCTTCACAAGCCCGAGGCCAGCCGCCAGACCAGAGTCGTAACCGTAAAACGTACAAATGGAAAACAAAAATGCAATAATAGTCCCCTCGAATTGTGATTCCCTCTCTCGTGATGGAAAACGATGCCTTTCGTGTGTATTAAATTTTGATGATGCCCATTTGATGATGTACCTCCCTAGCGTTAATCCCATGAAAGCCGATTTTACGGTTTATATTGAACCTTGTTTCAATGCTTTACCTGAAAATATGAATTGCTTCCTTACAATTTTATTCTAAACATTATTTTGAATATTTAATGCATGTTTAATGGTATGGAAAATGCAAATGGAAGTGGGAACTGAAAAAGTGCTTTATTTAATATGTTGTGCGCTGTGACGGACGGAACCACCTTTATAGCTTCTACAATTATAAATACTTAAGAAAATATATTATTTTGTGTTATGAAAACTCAAACAGCACCGCTTAAGCTAGTGTCTGTAAAGTTTTGTTTCTTTTATTCTTATTGCTGACAACATTAAATTTGCGAGTAAGTGTCGCTATACTTTATTCGCTAAGCCAATGTTTAGTATTGCTGAGGCACTGAGTTTAATTTTCAGATATATATAGGTTCTTACGTATCTATGCAATTCGATGGTCAGTCTATCCAATTTTAGTACCTACCATTGAAATATATTTTTAGCCAATTTTAAAGGTGATTGTAATTAATAATACAATTAATATTTTTTTAAGTATCTGTAGAAGTAAAACAAGTGAAATTGACTGTTGTCTTATTGGCCATGGATGGCCAGAAGCCCCATTAAAATACTAAAATCAAACCTAACGGGCAGTTGTTAAAAGATTCATGCTAGATTTAGCATGAATCATGCGGTTTGATAAATCTAAGATTTGCGAAATATATAATTGATCAAATATAAATGCTTTCAGAATAAAAGTACGCAAAATAATTATCAAAGCGGGCGAAGTTTCCCAGATTAGGTCTGAGCATCGATATTGTTAATTAACCTGTCGAAATAGTACCTAATTACAATACTGAGCTTGTTTCGCATCCGCATCGGACCTTGACTTGACGTTATTTAGTTAACAAGGAATGAATGGGTTTAACGTCAGGTATCGGTTACTAAAACGTCCAACGTTCGTTCGGATTTATGACTTGTTATTAGTGAATTGAAGCTGTAGTAGTTTTCCTTTACTAATTACTTTAGTTTTTGGGTTTTCAGAGAAAAAGGACATGAAATAAGCCTTACTTTTTTGTCGGTTTCGCTCATTGTTTTTTTATGTCTAAGGTATTTTTTGTGCTTATTCTAAATCATGAATATTATCTACATGTTATTAAATCAGCGGAGCCAGATATTTTGCTTTCCAGAAAGTAGAGAAACCCATCATCACCATGCCAACGAGTCAGTTTATTAAAAAAGCAAGTACAAACAAAAATTTAACATAGACCTAATCAACAAAACTTTACATTTTTGCGGGGTAAGGTCAAGAGCTTTGTTCACAATAGTTTGAATAGCAGTAGCTACTCCAACACCCCTTTGCTTGTTCTCTGCAGCGCAAAAGTTGCAGAATTATTTCGCAGACTTCAAAAGATCGCATTTTCTTTACAAAAGATTGAAACTTCTTCAAAGTTTGGACGAGTGGCAAGCAAAGAAAGCGGCAAAACCATAAAAGGACTGTTTCATTATTTACATAAACGCCATGAAACTGAACAAAAGAAAATTTATACCGTAAACTTTT
Source organism: Udea ferrugalis (assembly GCA_950022985.1). Lineage (NCBI taxonomy): Eukaryota > Metazoa > Arthropoda > Insecta > Lepidoptera > Crambidae > Udea > Udea ferrugalis. The sequence continues at coordinate 8,461,627 of OX465516.1, forward strand.
GGGCAATATCCGTTTTCTGTGACACGTTTTTTCGAGGGCTGTTGTTCATCGTTAATCTTGGAAACAAAAACAGCAAGTTAGCCGTCGCGTCTGGCCTGCTCATAATTTACGCGCGGCAAGTGCGCGCGACATGCGGCCGGTGTTCGGCGTTCGGCGTTCGACCGATAAAAATTTAGGTAAACACTGCCATTGTTACAATTTATCGCTTCTGAAACAACTCTGAATAATTTTTTATTCAAATTATTAAATAGTCAGAAAGAAAAGCTTCATTTTTGTGCTTAAACGACCAATTGCTTTGAGATGTAGGCGTGTGTCTTTGAGTTTTAAAGTCGCTATAAACAATGGCTCTGGATAAAAGTTGCCCCAAATGCGGGGGTAGGGTGTTGATCAGTAACCACACACATAATAAATAAATTATAATTTTCTTCTATACAAAAAAGTTTGAAAACTCCACAGATATAATCTTTAATTTTAAACAAACTTTTTACGTGTTCAATCCCCGCACAGTACAAACTTTCATGTGCGTGAACATGTCAATTTGTAATGGTCTGGGGGTTTCCTATGTTCAATTCAATTCAATTCAATTCTTTAAAAATGTTATGTATTAGACAATAAGCTTTAGAAAAATTGTATTGTTACGAGAGGTCGGTCTCTCCTGTTACAAGTGTTTATCACACTTAAAAGGAGAAGTCAACCTTATTTATTGTAAAACACACTAATTAACGAAATAAACCATTTTTCATTTTCATTTTCATTATGTATTTTAAAAGAACAAAAGTTAATTAGTTTATATACGTTATATACGTCCCACTACTGGGCACAGGCCTCACCTCAACTATGAGGTGGAACAAGCCATACTCCAACACGCGGGCTCAGTGCGGGTTGTTGGAGGGGTGTAAGGTTAGTGAGCAACCTTAATGTCAGATGTTATCAAACCACCCTAAGGCCTCTGACTAGGCTTAACGACTGACGTCTAGCGACGTCAACCGGGACCAACAGCTTAACGTGCCTTCCGAAACACGGAGATGCCCGAAATACACATCACTAAATTTCGGTCGGGGTGGTCACCCATCCCATTTCCGACCCGGCGTTGTGTGGCTTTACAACAGTAATCGTCACCGATCACTGTCGCAACTGCGCCACGGGCACCTGGCGTGTAGAACAATTTTTTGTATTTTTTTTATTACTGTACCCGATTAGAAATAAATAAATGATTGTCATTCCCATACAAACGTTGGAGCTCAACAGCCTCTTCTAGCAATCGCCATTTTACAACCTACCCAACATTTCAACCTAATTTAGTCAGGAAACTCTGTAGGATATGCAGGTATATTTGCAAACTCTAGAATATTTGCTTTAATTTTTTAGAGCCAATTTGCAATTTTGAATAGTTTCATATTGCACGGACCTTTGTGGATTTTTTATGCGAAATATTAACGAACTAGCAGGCGGAAATAGGAAAATTGAAGTATTGGAATAAAGTCCCATAAATATTTTAGGAAAGCCAGGAGTAGGAAATACGAAATGACTTATTTATGCCAGTGTATGGCCCAAAGTTTGCGACATGTTTGTTCATGAAGCAGTGGAGTAGAGAAAGCTTTTATATTTAATGGGTAAATAATAAATACAGTCAACCTACGCAACACTTGACATAACACACGCTAAATAGTTTTATTTACAATAAACTTAATTTTGTTGAGTATTGTTGGTTTACTTACATGACTTACTGTGTCTGTGTTCTATCTTAAAATGTAAAGAGCTGTGATATCTAATAAAATCCCTCATTTTTAACCTCAAAAACTGTCGAGCTCTACTCGTATTTTCGATCAAAGGCTGCCAATATCCTCTCAGCTGAACTGGTTGATTTTAATTTTAACCATAGACATTTAGTAAACTCCATACATACTCATACAACAAGACGTCCACTGCTGAACTTGTCATGACAACATAAGTAATTAGGTACAGTTCATAAAAATAATATTTACTAGGTAGATCTCTCTCTGAATACAGATAACACCCACAGCCTATTAAAACGTCACTAAACTTGTAATCAGACTATCGTTTTATTTAGGTACGAACCCTTACATCATACCTACAAATTATGATAGTAAAACTACTTACTAGGGTTGTTTATACCTCGTTTTAAGATAGACAACGGTTCCCTTTCATCAAATATGAACGCACATATGTGTACCCGACAGTGAAGCGACTAACGACCTCGAGGGAAATGGCCCGAGTACCCCACAATCAGGCACAATGTCAGTACAACTAGTACAGAGTTCCCGAATATTGTATTTGCGAATTTACAAGCAATCCCATCCGAGAGAGATGTGCTCACGAGTTAAGCGCTTCAGGCTAGAGTTTGAGTGGTTCCAGGTTCAGATTTGACCAGTACAGCTGTTTTGTGGCTGGCATTTTAGGCTACCATGGCAGCTAGTGACGTATGTTCAATTTAAATACTTGGTAAACACTTGGTAATTATGGTCTTCTGGTTTCTGCAGCGTAGTCAAATGCTCACCATGCTCCCCTTCCTTGCATCGTGAATGTCTAATGCTGTGCTATATATCTAAACATATTTTTTGCGCAGATTATTTTTTGCCACCCTTCCTTTCTTCGGCAGCACGTTACGCGGTGCAGGTGGTAGTCTCTAGCTTTGCTTGGATCTGGTCAGACCAGCGTGTGAAAGGCGATCTTCTGGATCTCTTTCTGTGTATCATAAGCAGTGTCTTTCATAAAGCGAACTGTTCTTAATTCTAAAATCTACCGCCAAATCAGTATAGACACTAACACGTTAGCATGACCAGGACCTGGTAACGCCAAAATATTTGATTTTGTAGATACAGGCTCTCGAAAACTGGACGCTTAGTAGTGGACATCTTACCTCCAAATTCACAAACGCGCAAATCAACGCTGAGCAACCCTCAGAAGTATAGCTGTCCCTTTCAGTTCTATTGACATTTTACAGGACAGCATGAGCCTGAGCGCGTGCTTAGCGTTAATTGACGTTTGTGAATTCCGATGACGTCCGTACTTTTTGAATGCTACGAATAGCGTCAATATATTCCATAGTCAACTTCGGGTGGTATGACCTACAGATGTAAATCTTATCGCAAGCGAAAGAAATATCATGACTATGCCACAGCAAAATTTTTAATCGGTTATGCCTGAAGGGTTCAAAAGACACAGAAATAGATATTTACTGTTGCAGATTCTATGAATGTTGATTATTTTTAGTGCATCAGGTTTATAAACATGCTTTGTTGTATCACTACAGCTGCTGTGCTACAAAATATGGCCTTATTTTGTATTTCTCCATTCTTACCGTAAAAAAAAGATTGAATTGGTTAGTTAGTTAACAATACAGCCAAAGGTTAAAATCCTATGCATAGATTCCGATGAAGCCTATTTCACGTGTGTAGCCAGGCAGATAAGCCAGTTAAGATTCACGGTTGCATCGGGCAGCGGAACGTTCCCTGCGATCAATCACCGAGCGGCATCTTCGGCATATCACTAACTAAATCGAGTGAAACTTCCGCCAGGTCAGGTTACACTTGCAGAATCCCAATGTTTACGGCTAGGGTATTTCTGAGATTTTGAACTCAGTGGAATCAAATAACTTTAGTTATTGGCTAGGTTTCCTGTATGTTTAAAAAGTTTGCCTTCAAATTCGAATCCCTACTAGGAATTTCAGGAAATGCCCATTATTATTAGAAATTTGACGTCGAACTTACGAAAAAATCCTAATACACTCGAAGGTAGTAATGGCAGTAAGTCGGATTATTAACCATCCATCAGCTCTCTAGCCAAAATGAACGACAATTTTTACTTTTACAATGATAATACTTTAAAATATGGTCGAGCCGCACAAACAATGTCATTATAACAGAATTTCCACATTAATTCATGCTGAAAATAAAATTATGGTAATAATAATGGACCGCAACTTGTTGGTTAATTTATTTTAGTGAAAGTGCCAGTATAAAATTTTCATAACGCACAATGTTCATCAGTTCAAAATGACGGGTGTTTTTATTCAATTTGTGTAGCTTATTCAACTTTGAAGGGGAGTTTTGGCTGCAAATCTTGATTGATAGCTCGTACGGGGCCCATCAATTTTCACCTAAAGCCGAATTTGCACATTAATGCTACAAGCACTTGCTTATAGGCAGAGCTTTTGTAGTAGACGAAACAGCGAAAGTATGTTAATTATTATAAGTAGAACAGGAACAATGTGTTTATAAGTGTTTGCAGACACTAATTTTTTTTAGTAATAAGAAATAGGTAAACACTATAGTGATTGCCCACTTAAGGAAATGCTAAAAATGCGAAATACTAGATTTATTTCAATATAATCTTTTATTTCAAACGCAGGTAACTGTGTATTTTTTTTGGTAACATTAGTAGTTAAGCTAAGAGATCAGTAATATATTATTTAAATATTTTAAAAATATTGGTAATTGTACCTTCTAACAAAAAAACCTCTAAAAACATAGTAATTGCCCGACCAATACAGTTATTGTCTATTCTTTAACACAGTTATTGCCACATAATCTTAGATCTAATTTACAAAAATCAGACTTTAAACAAAATTGGGTATCTTTCTTCGCTTTTTGTACATTAGCATACATTTCTGCGCAATCGGAATCAGTATCCTCGTTGGAATGGGAGTCGGAGTCATCTATCTTACATTTATGAGTGTTGTCCTTGGGACTCCATTTTTTTGATCTATTTGTCGAACTGACAACCTTTCTTCATTGCTTTGAATTGCGGCGATTGCCCTATCTAGGTCTTACCGTGTGTATTTTACCTTGGATGCCTTCGGCATTCTGTAAAGAAGTTGTTGATGTTAGTAAATCCTTTTTCGATAGTGATTACCTGGGCAATAGCTATATCTAAGGCCAATGGCAATAACTATATGGCAATCACTAAAATTCTTCTAACTACGGTTCAGTGACTGCCCACCCCATCTAAATGCTTAATGAGATTCTTTACACCTTAAAATCGACGGAAATTACACACTAAATCTTTTAGGTAACTCATGTTTGTTATTATAGACGCATAAAACAAAATCAAGTAAGCAAAAAAATGCACACTTAAAGTGAATCCTTAACAAAGTCTTTGGGTAACTTACGTTTTTTGAAGAGACGAGCACCTTGTTGTTCACAAAACCGCCGTGACACTTTTTTGTTGAAGAATGTTGCTAGTTTATTATTTAAAATTCTACTAGAGGCTACCCTTGTGCCATCTGGGATATTTTATCAGAACTAACTCCTTTAAAAACACATCAAAATGTAGCATTACCTTACTATAGGCAATAACTATACACTGGGCAATCACTGTAGGTTTTACCATAATTCATTACAAAATTTGAACCAAACTCAAAGTCATCATCATTTGAAGCCAGAAAGAGGCAAAGGAACGAAAGTTACTTGACCCTAACAGCGATAACCACGTGTAACCCCCGAATTCACAAAGTATGGGTACGGACTTAATAAAAAAAACCTCATTACTTTTTGCCGAAAAATTTACTTGCCACATCCACAGCAGGCATCTAACATCACTTGTTATTGATGTTGTTGTTGATGGTAATTGTTTTTTTATTGCAGTATTTGAAAAGTTAGAACACAAAACTATTTAGCAATTGTAACCTGACTGAGTGAAAATTTTGCTCCATTAAGTAAGTGATATAAGCTGTGGACGTGTTGTTCGGCGCTCGCGTGATTGATCGCGGCGAGCATTTCAAAGTCCACCACCCTCCGCGTTCGCTGTACGCGTGACAGCCGCTGGCGTGACGTGAAACTTTACGCTCACGTGAACGAACGGATACAATGAACATTGAACAAAAACAGTTTTCTTTAATTCAGCACCATAATTGTAGTGGTCATAATGGAATATACTAACGAGTATTATTAGAAAAATTAAACAAAAGAAGGCAACGCTTAATGTATATAGTCAGACATGAGTCAAACAGAATTTAAAGGTGGAATCTTTTACTAGATAACTTTATTTTTCCTCGAGGTACTTTCGCTGTTTTTTAAATCTGAAACTGGTCATGCTTTGTACCTTCAGGATGAAAAGTGCTGGTTATAATGTGTCAGAATGAAATAATGACGAATACCACTTTATGTGAACTGTGACTATACAATATGCTTTGCGCATGTGGATCTAAGCATATTGGTAGCGCGTTCAGTTTTGGATTAGACAATCTCTAAGTGTCTCTATTCAGCGAAGAATTTTGACCGTCACTTGTCAATTACCTCATGCATTAACATGCGCTCAGCCTTGGTTTTTCTCATCTTATTTTAATTAGTCGTTGAGTTTCCACTGCTGGGCAAAGGCCTACGTTCCCCTCCTCTCTGGTCTTTCTTAATTGTCATTTTTTATTTACGCTACTAGAATGAACATACATTTTGATAGTAGTAATAAAAAAATAATCTAATCCCGTACAAAAAAGCGTAAGTATGTTTTAGTAACGATTTCTATGTTAGCCGTGCAAATATTGAACTGGCGGTTAGCCTCTTGAACTGAATGTAAACATACCGTGTCAATAAAAAAATATTGGCTGGGGTTATTTATATGTGTACCCTTTGAAAGGAGGAAGAAATGATAAATTATTACTAACCTCCCTGATAGCCCATTTGTCGCTTATTACCTAACCCTTAACTACATTCATAGCGTAGATTTTGACGACGAGATTTTTCTGAAAAAAAAATCCGTTCCACTCATTGATTTAAACAAAAAAAGAAAGACACAAATTTGAAAATTGGCACATGACAATGACGTAAGATGAATGACGTGCACGTAAACAAGTCGCTGTCATAGTGGCTCGAATTTAGGTCCATTGGACCTGATTTTGTTTGGTCACTTTTAGTACGCGGGAGCCGTATCTTCCTCTTTTTGGTTAGATCAATCATGGTTCCACTGTCCCTTTAGTATCTTATGATATCTGTGACATCTGCATTTGCACAGTTCGTATATTATACAGTGTGTTTGGGAACCGGTGTCCGACCCGTTAAGGTGAAGTAATATGATCTATTTTATGAATAAATCCACCATAATTAAGCACTTTTAATTAATTTTTTTTTAATTTATTTCAGGTAAATTTTACCTGCGTTTCAAAGGGTCTCTGATGACAGGGTGATATTCAATTTGTCACAACTTCTAAACTATTTTATTTGGAACTTTGATTTTTACTTCAGTGTTTAGGTGATGTCTTTGGGTATCCAAAAAGTTAAAAATAAATGTATGTTGACAGTTTAGTTTTTCTGAAAAAAAAATAAATGTAAAAAAAACTAACAAATTCTATCACAATTTTCAAGTTCAAACATTTTTTTGAGGTATTTTAAGGGAGTTATGAAAGAATGCTTTTTTGTCAGCTTATTCTCTACTTTTGTAGCTGTCCAACGATACCACTTTTGTGACTATAGGACCTCTAAGTCGGCAGATATTGCAAACTAAAATAACCCACCCGTACTCCCGAAAAAAAAAAAAAATGGCGGCCATTTTAAAACAACTGGGGCAAAGTGCTTAATTATGGTGGATTTATTCATAAAATAGATCATATTACTTCACCTTAACGGGTCGGACACCGGTTCCCAAACACACTGTAGACGAACGTCTACTGGTAAATAGTCAGTATTTTGTACGTGCCATTGTTCTCAAATTCACCTCACGAAGGCATTAACTGAACTTTTTTGAAATGTTAATATAATCATGCAGAGTAATTTCAATTTTGTTGCTGCAAATTATCCCACGTTTGAGTGACTAAAGTATTGCTAAAGAGCAAATAGCTTTTTTTAATAGTCTGTCTTTTTTTTTCGTCTGTTATAATCTGTCTTTTTGTAACCAACGATTATATTTGCAGTGTCACAGGTGTGCAACTGTGTCGCTGAAAGTCAAACCAAGTGTAATTTGTACTTTGGCGTAGTTATCAAACTAGACATCTATAAAACACCTACTTATGAACGTGAAGGCCGTAAAAATGTTTTCAGCACGAAATAAACTCAATATATGGGTCTATAAAAACCACGGAAACATAAAATTTCCAGTACCTAATATATTAGCAATTTCCGTTATGGGAGCCGATGGTAGATGCTTATAATGTTTCATGGACGGTCATTTTTTGTTATTTAATGGACTTTAAAATGGACTCACAAATAACAACAAAATTGGCCATTCTGCAAATCACAGATGTACTAACTTTGGTAAATTGGAATCCGGTTTATGTTTGAACTCACTCATGATATTTCATTAAAATCGTTGAAAAAGTGGTAGAAATGATTTATCCTACTTCCTACTATCCTACTAATAATATAAAGGCGAAAGTTTGTATTGGTGGACGTGCCGTGTTGCTCTTTCACTTTAAAACTACTAAAAGGATTTTAGTGAAACTTTACAATAATGTAGCTTATACATCTGAATCGCACATAAGCTACAATTTATAGATAAATATTATTTTTTGTTTTTTAACTAAGTCCTGTTTGCAAACACATCTGCAGAGTTGGAAACAATGCTAGAAGAACTTAGCACGGCAAGCCTTGAAGTTGGACTAACGATGAATAGGTCAAAAACACAAGTTATGACCAATAGCACAAAAGTAAGGTAGTGGTAGATGGGCAGACCATACAATACGTGGATGAGTACATCTACTTGGGCCAGACAGTCTCCTTCGAAAACAGGCAGGAGAGGGAAATCGAGCGTCGCATCGAAAATGCCTGGAAGAGCTTCTGGTCTATGAAGGCGTATATGAAGGGAAACCTTCCTCTGTCACTAAAACGCAAACTCATCGACGTCTGTATTCTGCCTATCCTAACTTACGGTGCACAGACTTGGTCAATGACCGAAAATCAGAAGACCAAACTCAAGGTTTGCCAACGAGCAATGGAGCGAAGTATTCTTGGCCTGAAAAGGATCGACAAAGTAAGAAAGGCTACCATTAGATCCAGAACCGGTGTTGCTGATGTCGGTAAAAAGACAGCCAAGCTCAAGTGGGACTGGGCCGGCCATGTATCCAGAATGGGCCCGAAAAAGGTGGGCTAGGATCGTCTCCCAGTGGCAACCAGAAGACGGATATCGTCAAAGAGGGAGGCCGAAGAAGCGATGGCGAGACGATCTGGATAAATTTTACCAAGAGTGGAACACTTTAGCTCAAGAGAGAGATCGCTGGCAAAATATGGGGGAGGCCTTTGCCCAGCAGTGGGACAGTTTTGGCTAAGTAAAAAAAAAAAAAAACTAAGTCTACGGAGACGTAGTCGTGGGCGGCACAGTTACACAGGTGCAAGTTCGTTTACCACCATGTCTTGCCCGAGTTGATTTTTCCTGGTGTTTCTATAATGTTTTGAACTGGCACATTTCATCGCAACGGAACGCAAAAAAATACTCACCATACCCTTTCATTTGCATTAACAGTGTAGACCGATGCATAGGTACAGCGGTACCATTTCTGAAATATACATTCTAATAAAAACGAAAGTATTCTGGAGACGTTGAAAATGTGTCCGCATTTCGACAAATTTGGGTCGAATATAACCCCAAATGGAGAGACTGAACGATCCCTTACAACCGTAATATAAAATTCAGTGAAAACCTCTTCTACAATATTGAATAGATATGGACATAATAAGTATAAAAAAATCATACTCTGTAACATAAAAATGAATTGCTACTGTCTATAGCCCAACATAGCTCTACATCTTTCTACTTAGCTACGTCTCAATGTAGAAATTTGAAGTGTGTAATCCTTGGTGTAAAATAGTGCCCTAACCTTTCGAACGCATGAATTTTAGTATGTATTCCGAAATTAGTAATATGGCATACGCTCACGATATACAAATACAAGCCACGCTGATAGTAGCCGTCATAGTGAACGAAACACTTAGGCGCTTTGCAGAAAGCGGGGTGGGGTGAGCCGGTCTTTTTGACTACCAACACACATGAAGGGCAAAAAGTCCGCAGATGCCCCGTGGGCACTTAAATGATTTGTGTTCGCGGCCAGGGGAAGTCGCGGGCTTTGGCGCGGGCAAACGCGGTCTTGATTACTTCGCGGTCAAAAAGGCTGCCCCGCCCCGTTGTCCGCGAAATGCCTTTAAAGCCCAATACTTCGCCAAGCTTTTAACCCAACGTCGTGTAAAAGGCGGGCCTGCCGCCATTATCCGGGTTACTTGGTTTTTTATCTGTTAATACAGCTAAAAATGGTGGAAATTCACCATTGGATAGCTAGCCGCAAATCACATAGTGAACACAAGGGTGGGTGTTCTGGCCAGATTTTAGCTTGAGATATAAATGACTTCCTACCTAGATCGTTAATACTTATCTAACGTTTTGCCAAGTTTGTCATGTCTGTGTTTAATAGCCAATTATATTTGACTGAAGAACTTAATTGTTAGCTTCGAATCGGCAATTTAAATCTGTCGACTTAAACAGTTGGAGTTGGGTAACGAGTCACCGGGCATAGGCGAGTTTTTGTACGAAAGATTAACGACAAACTGTGGGTCACAAAAAAAGCGTCGCAAAGTACGGAAATTGCCAAAACTTCGTGTCGAAGGCTGAAATTTTCTTGTTCTAAATGTCGTCGTAAATGAAAGATGGCTCTTTTAAAATCGGAAAAGAAATTAGGAACAGACGTTTTTGGGATTACGAGTTTTGTAACAACTTACAGTTCGGCTTTTTACTTTTGCGCCGACGAATTGGATTGGTCAGCAAATTACAAGTAGGCTCTCAGAGCAGTTGGAAACAAATGAATAAAACATTGTTTATCCTCTAGAGCTGCATCATTCAAGATCATTTGAACAATCTTTGCATAGAGCAGTCAGCACACAGCTTTTTCCCATAGTCGAACAAATTAAGTCGAGCAATACTCTGAGTCTCCTACTACCGTTCCGACTGAAATTTAGTGAAGTATTTTTCGGGCATCGCCGTGCTTCGGAAAGCACGTTACACCTAGCCGGAGGCCTAAGTGAGGCTTGATAACATCTGACATTAAGGTTTCTCACTGACCTTAAACCCCTTCAAGAATCCACACTGAGCCCGCGTGTTGGAATATACCACGTGCCTTGCCATGCCTGTGCCCAGCAGTGGGACATATATATGCCGTTTATTTTATGTTTAGTCTGCGCAGTAAATGATAAATAAATAAAAAATAACAACTGCACTTTCAAAACTTCCACTAACGGGCTCAACAGCCATGTACGGACTAAACGTGCCCAAATTGGGAATATTTAACGTGAAAACTTTTTTGCATTTAATTCTGGGTCTCATGTCACCGAGGTAGGCATCGCATCCCTTCAATTCATCCGAGCACGCTCGCATACGTGCCGCGCCTGACAACCGGCGGGATGTTACGGTGCTATAAATATGTATATTCTGCGCGCGAGCTGTAACGACGGCGTTATAATATGCCCAAAACTGCTCCTGTACTCGATGTGATAAATGCTTACGGTTATGTGATAGGTTTGTGTATGGTTTTAACTATTTTGTTTCATTTTTTTAAAGTCGATGTATTTTTATTCTTTATATTACAACTTAGCATGTTTTTTCCATGCAGTATCTTTACTAAAGATCAAAAAACCAGAAAAAGACATTCGGTCTACTTGCCATCAGGCGGGAATCGAACCCTTAGAACTTAGCATGTTCAATTTCTGTTAATTTAGCAGTTTTTATTCATAGGTAGTGAGAAATTTAATATTTTTAGACGATACCTGCCTCTACCAGTCACTACTTGAAGTTCAATTATTGCAACGCAATATTTAAGGAATGGAATCACAAAATATCTACCCGTATAACTAATTCTTCTTTATTATACATTAAAAGTTAAATTATCAACAGAGTACCAATATAATTGAATAAAAGTAAGAAAAGTTTTACTCTTACTCTATTTCTTCATTCCACGAACTACGGACACAAGCCAGGCAAAAAAGCAATACCAAAACTGTGTTCGCCGGCAAAACTAAGTAAGCTGCAATATATCCCAAGATATTTAATGTCCAATTAACAGCATAACCGCAAAAAATCTGGGCTCAACTCGTAATGTCGACCGCTAAATCAGGCTCACATATGAAAAGTTACGTAAAGGTTATTTAGAAGAATTTCCCGGCGCTCTGCGGGCGATGTAGCGTTCCCTGGCTAATGACGACTCCGGCCCACAATATATCTCTGGTACGCACGACCCCGTGTAAAAATGCACCCTTAGCACCTTAATCATTGGTAATAAAGATCATAATATTCCGGCCTGTATACAGTAGTAGCTGCTGTACCTAGTTAGACGCAGAAATCACGGTGACTCGTGCGCTTGATTGAGTTTTCTTTTCCATTGTACCTCCATTAACAGAATAGCTTTCTCCCTTACGTTCTCAGCAAACGCCATGTGTTCACGGAAAATTATATCAGCCGTTTTTCTTTCTTGCCGCCATAGATTTACTAACAGCCACCGATTCGTTTTATGGTTTTGCGTAAATACATTTTGGTTTTGGTGGTTAGGCAGCACAGCGACGTTCATTTTATTTTGGACGTGTGATTTCAATCAAACCTACCTACATCAAACTTTTATGAAATCATGTCTCCAGAATAATTTTATAATAAAATATGTAGTTATAAACTGGCTTCGCTTGACCTGTGATTAACTCAACAACACCTTAAGATAACACCGCTATCATGTTTTTTTATCATATAACATTGAATCTAAGTGATCGTTAGAAAGACAAGTGAAACACCAGAAATATCGCTGAGCAGCATAATACTCGTATATACAGTATCCCTAATTATGTAGCGTCAGCGGCCGGCCGCGACTTCGTACGCGTGAATTTTAGTTTTTTGAACAATATCTTTTTAAATTATACTCTTTGTGTTCTTCCGATGTATAGGCTATATGACTGTAACTGAATCCGTCCAGTAATTTTCACGTGAAGAGTAACAAACAGCCGTACTTACACACTTTCGCATTCATAATATTAGTATCAGATTCTTATATGCAGCAGCAACACACTACTGCTAAGGCAGTGATACTTAGTCATGGTTTTCGGGAAGGTAACACATGGTATTAAATTTAACGTCACGTCAAGTTATATTTAAAAAAAAACTTTCGGAAAAAGTGGTGCCTCTTTTTAAATTTCATGTTGGCCAGCTCTTAGCTAAATATTTTACGGAATTGAATTAACGTAACATGATTTAATTTAAGCTAGCTTTAGACCTGCCTAGCTCTCACGAAAGTAAACGAAAGCAACCCTGGAGTGCTCTTGTTGAGCTGCCTTCTAATTAACGACGTATCTAATTATACCATCGTAGAGCAAGACCGGCGAGGAGAATTTCCCAAATTACTTATTACGAAACGCAATTACACTTAGGAGAATGCCATGAGACAAATTGAGTTAGGTGTATTACACCCTTTACTTATAGACATTGTTTGGATTGGTAATTAACTCCGAGACGTTTTACACTTTAATTGGTAATTTAAGGGGTAAAAATGTGTATATATTACACACCAGTGAAGCTTGCGGAAATGTGTTTAGTATATTGCCACGAATATACAGAGCTATTCTGTACAGCTATTCCGGATCTCGAACAATAGTGAAGTCACTGAGAAATCTCGAACAGAACATCAAACTGTTAATAAAAAAGAGGATGAGTTGGTGCGGCTGAACGCAAATTCAAATAATTTTTTGTTCATGAGTTTTTTCACATCTACTAAAACCTAGGTACCTAATCTAATGGTTTCATGACGCTTATAAGGCTAATTTAAACTTGAAATTTTCATATTATAGCGTGTTTTTATTAGGGCTATAATAATTTTCGCGATGCCTTTAAATTTTGTTATTCAAAACTTGTTTTTCAATAAACAATATAATATCTGTTGCGATGTTCAGAATCAATAAACGTTTTTTCTTTCTTTCTTTCTTTCTTTAATACTTCGTAGTCGGTTTTGGTGTGTAGTTTAGTTCTAAAACGAAAAAAAACACCTTTCTTCTTTTGTATCAATAATAAATTAAAATTCAAAGTGTGTTGTGTCATGATTACCTTCTCACGTTTCAGCTGTAGTATTGTAGAAAACGATGCAAATCCCAGAGGCGCACGTGAGTAAGCAGCGAATCTTAGCATTTCTGAAACTGTTAAACAAACGGTAATGCCCGCCGCACGGAAGTCGTGGCTGGGCTTAATTTTGGTTCAGGAACGAGCCGGCATTACCCGAACGAACACCTCTTTCCTCCTCCCCCCACTAATTGTTGCATAAACCAAACAAAATAGGCAATTGCAGAACTCGAAAATCAAGCAGATCTGTGTCTTTATTTCGTTTTAAGGCACTTGCTGTTTAACAGTTTTTATTTAAATGCATTAGATATCATAAAAACTTTCTATATTAATCTAAAATTTCACTTTTTGTGGCATTTTAGGTTGCTAATTTCTTTTTCTTACTTAAATACTTACTTGAAACTATGGACGAACTCTTTGGTTTGATTGAGGTGTAAAACTATTTAACTAGCCGATTTCCTTCCTTAACAAAATAAATTATTTACATTTTAAAGAGTAGTATTAGCCTCATTTACTTCCAAGTTAGCTGATTATCCGTCCAACATAAGGCAACTGATGAAATCCCGACGACAGACAAAACATGAGGTGTGCCGGGAGAAATTACGAAAAAAGACGGACTGTAGAAGGTACTTCCATTCTTCCTTCTTTTGCCAAGTTACTATAAATACAGGTGCTTATATCATCATAAGCATACACATCTTAAGGTTTTTTGTATTTTTCCCGTTTCAATTATTTTACAGAAGGTAGTAAGTACGCAGCGTTCGCTTATTGATCCACACACAAAAATATTCATGTTTATAATATTCGCTGATTTTAAAATAACAACCAAGACTCGTGAACACACGCAGAAAAGCTACATTAGGAAGTCAGCTGCCCTGTAAGCTGAAAAGTTACCGTTTAGTGTGCTTATCAACATAACAATTAATAACCAGTAGACTTTATTACATGGATTAATATTAACAACCCGTCCCGCCGTATTCATCACCTGGCCGCATGCGACGCCATCGCGCCACCGTCGTGACACAGTATAAACCATACAGTAGGCTATCTGAGGCCGCCCGCCGAGTTATTAGCCTAGCGTGCACACAGACACGCGGCACAGCCCGTCCGTACTGCCACCGGCCTATGCCTTCCTATTTTATGCTAGCGTGTGCGTGATATCGCGACACGGCGCGCGACGCTCACGCACACATTCAAACCGAGAGTGGCACGTTTGTATTGAGATGTTCTACTGTATGGTTTATACTGTGGTCGTGACTCCAAACTATTTTCCTCGTTACACTTTCTGCAAATTAATTCAGTTCACCCCACAGAGATCTAATCTATTCAAAAGTTGGATACATTTATAGCTGTGTCACATTATGTGTCCCGATTTCACCTTTCCAAGGAACCTTAAGGGAAATTTCGTGATTGATGAGACTTTATAATAGGATTTGTTCTGATTCGGTTTTAATTTCCTGTTCGGATATTTAGCTGTCGTTTATTGCAAATTCAACAAAGTACTCTGTACCTTTTTGGGTTTTTTCAGGAACAGGGTAAACATTAGATTACGTTGGGTTTGATTAGAAAACAAAGTGTCCTGAACATCAAAGGGCATGGAAATTACACAACCCCAACACAATTTTCTGAGTAAAAATGTGAACAGGTGTCAAAGAATGTTTCTATCGAGTTTAGGTTAAACAGCCCTGTTTTAATTTATTGTTTAAAAAAATATAATTGCCGTGTTAAATTTTTCATTCAATTTTCACAAACGAGTAAGTATTTGTTCTAGGTACAGTCAGCCAGCCAATTAGTGAATAAGACTTCTCGGATTCTTCTTCTCACTACCAACTCTTATGTTATTGTGTTATTGCCTTTTAATCATGCGTTGCATTGCTTATTTTCTTTGATTTAGGTATCAGGCGAGATCCATTGTCATATTGAAAACCACTGGAAAGGTAAGAGCGCTTAGGCGTGGTAGTGTTGCAATCCCTTGCAGCTGCCTGTTCACAGGGGTGCTAATGGGTGCAGCGCCTGCGCATGACAGTTTAGAGAGGTCCAACTTCACAGTCCTACGGGTCCATTCCTTCGGACATTGGTAGTGGATTCACCCCTCAGATGGCTCATGGTTGAGGGCCCAGTAGAGTCCTTGAACGGGGGGAGTTGGCCGAAGTGTGAAAGTGCTCTTGTCTGCATTCCACGGCGTCCACCCAGGCCCCTTTGGAGGCAATAACTGGCAGCAAAGAGTTGTTGTCAACCTTTGTGAGGCAACCCAGCTTGACTGACAAAGTACTTACCGAGGTCGAGTGCGCTGAGCTTTGTACCGACAGGATTACGACATCTATGAGGATTTCCCCACGATAATGATTAAGAAAATGTATAAGGCGGGATTCAAACCTGCAAGCAATTCGTGCATTTCTAAGAACATTTTTGCTCATTCATAACAACGAAACTGGATTTTCGTTACATATTGTATGATTATTTTAATTCACTATGGATTGATTTCGTAAAAATCAGCAATTGTTAAAACATAAAGTAACAAATAATGCCTTCTGCGTTGTTTATTCAAAATGAGTCTGATAAATAAAGGAAGGATTGATTTTAATTAACAGATATCAAAAATTGGGTCTATTGTATTTTCGCAGACTTGATTAGATTTTCGTGAAACAATGTGTAAAGGGACAGATAACAAATTGAAAAGCACGTTTATTAAAATTTGTTCGTGCTTACGGCTACATTATTCTTTTGTTCGAATTTAGAACAGAATTTCAATACAAATGGTTTGGAAATCGTGTTAGTAATTGAAAATATGTCACTGAAGATAAATATTTTTTATTGTTAAAATATTATAACCAATCCCGTGGTTTAATAAAAAGTTTATATTGAAGAACCGTCTAATTTTTCTCTTTCTTACTGTTATTTCACAGGCCACGAAAATAATTATGGTAGCCTTATCATGAGGTAAAACCCTAATTTAAAAAAGTCAGTACTAAAAGCTGTTTTTGGGTGTCTCTTGTTAGTAAGGTACTGCCTAATATTCTTGGTTTTAAATTCAATCAACATTACATAGTAGCTAGTTAACCTCGGCTACATCCTACTGATATTATAAATGTGAAAGTTTGTATGTGTGCCGTGCCGTGTTGCTCTTTCGCGTAAAAACTACTGGATGGATTTTAATGAAACTTAACAATAATGTAGCTTTTACATTTGAATCGCTCAAAGGCTACAAATTATAAAGAAATATTACTTTTTGTTTTTCAACCTAAGTTAACGCGGACGAAGTCGCGGGCGGCCGCTAGTATATTATATTTAGTACTCAGTGTAGTAAACAACGTGATGGATACATACTGGACGTGTTGGAAACAGGGCGCCTGCAGTTGAAGATTTTGCTAGGTATTTATATCTCTCATTCTAACAGTCACACTGTTCAAAAATACTCGTGTCAAAAAGCCCTTCAAATTCGAGAAAAAGCAACACAGTGTAAAAAGGAAAAAAAAGTAGAGTACATATTTCAATATGGCGAATAATAACTTCTTATATTTGAAAGTAAAACTTTCCCTTTTACGAATTCACGATTCTCGAAACAAAACAGAGCTATGCAAAAAATCCACATTCTAAAAAAGTTGCCATAAAACAATCCGCGGCTGAATGTAACACGGCACAAAATAAAATGGAGGAATGTAAAAAGCTGGCATTTGTGAAATATTCAAATTTACTTTTTCACATTTTTGCTAAATGAAACGTTATTAAAAGTAAAATGGGTTTATTTAAAGGCGCCCGTGCCGCAGTTGACAGTGACAGTTGATCGGCAACGATAGCTGTTTTGCGACAGCGACAGCAACAGCGACAGCAACATACGCCGGGTCGGAGATGGTATAGGTGACCATCCCGAATTTCCGGCCGAAATTTAGTGATGTAGTTTTCGGGCATCTCCGTGCTTTGGAAAGCACGGTAAGCAGTTGGTCCTGGTTAATGTCGCTAGATGTCAGTCGTTAGGACTATTCGTAGACCTTAGGGCGGCTTGTTAACATCTGACATTAAGGTTGCTCACTACACCCCTCCAACAAACCACCCTGAGCCCGCGTGTTGGAGTATAGGTGAAGCTTGTGCCCAGCAGTAGGACTATAGCCCGTTTATGTATGGATGTTCAAATAAGCGTAACATCTAGTTATCAGCGGCGTGGCTTTAGAGCTTATTAGTAAAATGAAAATATCAATTAGTCAGATACTTGTTATACAACTTGTTATAAATTACTCGTCAACTATGTTACGGTTTGTTAATCCATATTTATGAGCGAACATTTCATTAGCAGCGAGTTTGCCTCCTAAATTTAAAAATCTATGACTTTGTTAACATTGTTTCTAATTAATTATTCCGAAATTACCATATTTCAGATTAACAGATTTGTTGTAAGCTGCTTCTGAAGCCTACATTATTATTTTCAGTCAAATGTCCCTTTTGATGTTTCGCTATTTATTCTCATTATGGACATAACAAACAATACATACATACATACCCTTTCAACATTTTCCAAAACGGGGTAGTTAGTGAGATACTGGTTGTTTCCGTCGTCGTGAACAGAACTTTCAGAAGCTCGCATTTCACTGAGCGAATTTTAAGCCCAACATAGTAAAAAGCAAGCCTACTGCCGTTATTCGGATTTGCTTAGGTTTTTTTATCAGCGATTTTCTCCACAAGAGAGTTAGCCGCAACTAGAGAGTTTTAATTTTAACGCAAATTTTATTATTAACACATCGCAGTCTTCCGGACAGATTTGAACTCTAGACATTCCAAACCAGAGTGTGGAACCACATAGGCCACAACGCACGACATTTTCATTAAAGCTCACCAAAAAAAATCGTTGTCTGGATTTCAAAACACTTGTTGTTTATAATTCTTACCCAACGTGTAACAAAATAATTTATTGTTATTTTGTAGAGCAACAGGCGAGTCGCAAGGGGAATGCGGCCAGACCTCAAGCCCCTGAGATTCATGCGACTCAGCCAGAATAGCTTTGCTTGCTTCGTATTTAACTGCGCATTTCGTTATCTTGCACCTGTCGTCTTAAAAAAATATTTTCCAAGAAACCACTTTTATACTTAGCTATTAAAACTAGACTGAAAAAAGTTTGTTGTTTAGAATTACATCTGTAAAACATTTTTCCAACACTTGGCACAAAAAAAAAGTTTTTTTACCTATGCCATTGCCTATCCTATCCCTTATGAGTTAGTCAGAGACACTGATTGTTGCCGTCATGGTGGTGGTTTTGTATGTCACAAAAGCCCACATTTCGCCGGGGAAATTAGAACCCAACGTGGTAGAGGGTGAGCCTACTGCCGGTATCCGGGTTGCTTAGGTTTTTAATCGGTGTTTTCCATCACCGGAGAGTTAGCCGCAAATAGTAGGTACAATGAACACAAAGTAGTTGTGTCCGGTCAGATTTGATTTCGGGGCCACCTGGTTCCGAACCGGAGTGTTTAACCACAGGGCCACGACACTCTCCTCTCTAGTTCTTGTTGTACTGTGGATAAAGTACATCATACTTACTGATTTTGTTTTTGTACGACAACGATGACATAATAATAAATTGTGATATGAACTTTATGAAATACGTTTAAATGTTCAACGTTGAGTAATTTCAAAGGTCAAGCAGGGCCCTGTTCAAATTGCAGAGAATTGTTCAAGTAAGGAAAGTTTCTGTAATAAATTCATTGAACGAAGTGTTCCAAAATTAAATATTTTCGTATTGCAAAAGTTTGGGGAAGTAAACAATTCGTTAAGAGAAGATTTGCTTTAATAATTTTGCGTAAATACAAATCTTCCTCCCCATTTGCAATTCACATAAAGACGGAATGATTAAATTATTCATGTTGAACTTTTAGTGTTGTATCCAGGTAACGTTTTGAACAGTCTCACCGCAAAACGTTGTTTTCAATTATATTTTATATTAACGGGATTTGACGTCCTCGTTGCATTATTACACTTCAATTAGTAACTGAAATGTAATAATGAAATTAATAAACCAACAATTCGATTATCAAACATAAACTAAATCGAGGTTTTTCAAAAGAGCAAGTACCACACGTTTTCAGCTCAAAATGTAAATTCGGTTATAGTAAAATTAGTATCACATTTTTGTTTGCTGTGTTATTTAGATTAGCTATTTGCATTTGGTGTTTCATGTCTGTGGCTGTGTTTTCGAAATGAGATTTATACCACAATATGATTTACTGTGCCTGCCAAAATTGGCCAGCCTCACGATATTATTTGAAGCAATTTAATTAACGAAAGAGCACTCGTTCCTTCCGCCTAATTAACCACTTAATACCTTATTTGTTTTAAATAAATCAGGCGTTTATACGCTTCTTTTATAATCCAGTAGGTTATTATTATATCGGAGGTGCCGACGAGACGTTGCGAAAGAAAAAAAAACCCATTGAAAATAAAGCTTTGTACAATTCATTTTCTAAATAGACTGTCTACGTTTTAAATCCCACTCTCCTCATAATACGCTCTTATTGTGACTGAGGAGGGGCTTTCAGCAGAAACATTGTTTAGTACATTTTCTGAAAATTCTAAAGCGCAAACGTATTTTCATGCTCCATTGCAACCACAAAACATCAAAGTCATAATTTCACCCCAGCCTTTATCGCGACAAATCCTGCTCATTAACTCTGTAAGCGCGGCCACAACAAACATAAAACATATCCGGAACCCAGCAATACTGTATAATCCTGTATAATTTAATCCGTGATAGGCTTACAAAAACCAACCTGTAATTAAATATTAAATAAAAGTAAATTAAAGCCATCATCCGTGGCTCTGAATATTAATAATCCTGTTGCCTCAGAGAATTAGACCCTTATAATCCAACCCTTCAGTTCCATCCTTGGTCCAACCCTTGTGTGATTGACGTCTCGGCGGCGATTATTGTAGGTCCTTCTGACCGCACTGCGCTACCCAGATTATGACCGCGAACTTTTTGTTAGTGATGTCAAAATGTCGATAGTTTGGCTCGGTTGTTGGACTTGGAAATAGATATAAAGATATCCATCCCTTCAATGCTTCAAATTATATAGTGCTGACTTGTAGTATGTATCATAAAATCTAAAAGAGCTTAAAACCTGTGCCTAGAAACTTATTACGTTAATGGAAATATTTATTTGTGCCTATGAAGGATACTGAAAATATTACAACCTTTTTATTTACAATGACACTTCATTATAAATTCAACATGATTTATCAATGTTACATAAGGTATGTGTATCGGTGAGCACAGCTACGCTGAGCTTTGAGTGGCTTAACGCCTTCACCGTCTGTATGCACCTGTCTTGAAGGCTTGCCTGTAAATCAACAATTTAATAGATAAATAAATAACAGTACAAAAGTAAAGCTGCAGACGACAGTTCAACGCGCTATACTGCAGGTGGATGTACTCTTGCCCAGAAAAAGGCCACACTCCTTTCTGATAATGAATGGTCACTCAGTTGGTTGTGGTGTTTACACCACCACAGTAACGGTACACGGTAACTTTATGTGGGGCGGTGGGTATTCTACCACAAGGCCACCACTGAGCCCTCTTGGATCCTAGTGGCTTCATCTTTCACAGACACTAAGCCACCTCTGCCTAGCTCGCGGCAGTTCATTGCGATTTCCCCCCATTGTATTCCTCTGTTACGCTTATTCACTCATGAAAAAGGTGGATATTAGCTTAAAATTAATATATTAGCTATTTTATTCCTAAATAATCTTATCCTATAATTTAGAAATTTTGTAACAATTTTAATCGAAGATCAATGTTGCATTACTTGTAATGCAATTTGTCGTCGGTGACTTCAAATAATTGGCATCTTTAAAGTTGAATATTATCGAATTAATTTCCTATCATCCGACATCACTATTTTCTGAAACGGATTATTGTTCAAAGACATGGGACAGTTAAGCCGTGTGCACATGACCGGCGCCGTTGTATTGCTGTGACAAGAGTTGCTAATATTGGCTGAAATGGGAGAAGTTCATTCTATTGTTAATATGTACATTCTGTCAAATGCTCTGAAACAAAGACTAAAGATTCAGGGTTGACATTTGAAGGGGTCCGTAGGCGTAATGGAGAAAAGTTCTTCTTTACTGACAAACAGACGAACTTATAAATAAGCGTAGGTAGCCAGTTCTAATGTATAGCTAATAGCGACCAACTCTCAAAGTTATTCCGAGACAACTTTGCTATTAAGTAGGTCAGCCCACATACATATAATTTTTTTGCATCTTCAAGTAATATAAAACCCGTTGATTTTAACCGTATTACGCAATATGAGCGTTCTGGTAAGAAAACGTCTCAGCCCCCAGAAACAGTTCGTAGCAAAAACCCCTCCAACGTACAAAACTTGCCAGTCTTTTACAGGTTCATAGACCGGATGAATAAAAGTTACAAGAGCTTTAAAACTGCATTCACTTTAATATCTTCCGTTACTTGACTTAATTTATTATAACTACCCTATATTTTTGCAGACCAATATGAATCTGGAATTACCTAGTCCTGCAAACTCGACACGCAACGGTTATTTTATGTTTCCCGTAAACAGCTTACTAGGGTTTACAGTTTTAACAAGAACAGGCGCTGGATATAAACCAAAAAAACATGACCAAAACAAAAAAAAAACTTGCTTTGTGTTTATTGTACAATTTACAGCTGGTGATGGAAAATACTGATAAATTTAAAGTAAGACGGTTAATGTCGGCAGGCTCACTTCTTATCAATCTGACTTGTACCTTCAATGGCCGTAGTATGTTCAGAGACAGACGCGTAGACGTACGGATAACAAAATACTATCAAGGTACAAGTTCGACTGTCGGCTGCGGAGACTGTCTGACGCCGCGCTCGAATTGAGAAAACAGGCAACACTGCGGCTAACTGTTTGTTTCCTTTTGAGGTGTGGAACTCTAAAAAACAGTTTTCTTTTATTTTTGGTCACTTTGCATTCATTTGGTTAACATTTTGTAAATTGGTTCACATTACGTAAACATTGAAGAATAATGTTGACAATTGCTATTGGCAATATAGATACTAAAATCCTTGGTTAAAATCAAAATTATTTTTCAAATTAGCCGCTACAACTAACTCTAAATGTTTTGCTTTAACATTTTCATATTAACGCAAGCATCATTAAAACGGTCTTCTCACCTCGAAAAATGCACAAATGAAATTTCAACACTGCAGATTAGCGGTTCTGTTACCTCGTAACGTACAGGAAACGCGAACTAATTGCGTCCTTGAGAGGAGGGCGCGTAAACATTGTTTATAAAAGGTACGATGAGAGAGAGAGGGAGAGTGGCGGTATTACCGCGGACGCCTTATTACACGCGAGTACCCCCACAAAGCCTCGGCGTGCCTTATCTTCGGACCAAGAGAGCCTCGTAAGCTCAGGTTGTTACCTCTGAACACATTGTAACACATTATGCGCTAGCGACCTAACGCGCCGTCCTCACGTAATAGGAATATAGTCTTATAATGTTGTGCGACAATATGCCGTTAAAGAATTTGCTGTGCATAAAGTGTGCAAGTTACTGCTTTCTTCGTTGAACGTCCGCTAAGTGTTGAGAATTGTTAGTGGGATTGATTTGGAGAGCTTTGAAGTATTATCCGGACGACTTCTGAAAAGTTAAAATAAAAAATATTTCGATGGGGCTGAGAGATGTTTTCATTTTATAAATCACAATAATACACTTTACTAGTTGTCATTCTTGCATTGCACCGGTTTAATTCCTGACGTAGGTTGTTTATTGGGTCAGTAATAGTGTAACATTGTTAGTCATAGCAAAATTTAATTATGTCAACAAAGGAAAATAAAAGTAAGAAATTTGATTCCATGCTGTGAATGCATTGATGCAACAGGCAACAAAATATTTTTGTGTTAGTACAGTAAGTTAGACCTTAGAAGCCACGTCCTCTGAAGTAAGCCTTCAAAACTTCATGTCCATGACCACAATACAAGAAAAAGTCAATCATTTAGTTTCCCGTTCTTACAAAATCAGATTCATTAATTATTTCCGTTATCTCACTGATCGCTCTAAAATAAACCATAACGATCGGTAGAACTTCAAGTTTTTCATAATAATGAAATTATTTCGAGTCTATTCGAGATGCGCCATTCATTATGCCTCAGCTGAGTACTCGTAAGAGGCAAGTTTTAATAATGTAGGGCGGTTGGCAAGGCAGTGCCAGTTTCCTTCCATTCATCTCTCCCTTTTCCGGTTGGCGCAATTAAAACGCGGCCTGTTCCGGCACTTAAAAAACTTTTAAAGCATAGGCACAGACAATTTGAGCAGCCCGTATATTGTTGCGAATGATGGAGAGCATCTATTTGTGTTTTCTGTGGCTGTAATTTTTAGGGTTACTGCGCAGTATGGTTTCTGAATTCATTAGACGCGTATGAAAAGGGTCTTGGATTTTGATTCCAGTTTTCAAGTCATTAACTAATTGCTTTTAAGGTCAGTTTAATTATGAGTTTCCTTTTATAGTCATATTTCATATGTACTTACTATTATTCTCCATGGAATACTCATTCGGTTATAATATGTGGAAGTTCAATAGTGGTGATATAAGTAGGTATTTTTTGTGGAAGCATGGAGTTCTCCAATAGGGGTTTGAAAAGGCGAGTGATGCCTCTGGTGGTGTCCATAGGCTGCGGTAACCGCACACCATCAGGTGTTCCGTATGCTTGCTTGCCGTTGCCGTTATATCAAAAATAGGTTTGATTAGGTTAAGTACTTTCGTTCTTTCATAATTAAATACACGTAGCCTAGTGTCAACATAAACATTTTAAACCATAAACTTATAGTTTATCATCAAAAACACATTTTTCACACTAGAAAAAAGCTATTCCTAGTACCTATGCAAAATGTGTTTTAATGAAAATTTTGTTGAAGTTTATGGTTAGTCAAAAAATTAATACAACCCTTAATTTGACCAAGATATTACCGTCTAGTCTCTAATGAGAATGTAGAAAGTTATTCGTAGTTTCTAATGTTTTAACTTTTAGAATCTAACATTATCATTCATCATTTTTGTTCTTAGTTTCAACCGCAGAGCTTATGCCCATTCTAAATAAACATTCCGACTGCAACTTAATTACTGAACAGAGCCACACCAAAATAATGTCACCTGTATTAATGTGGCACTATAACTAATGGCCAGCTATAACAGAGACAAAAACCACATATTGTTCGGAATTATGGAGCTTAAACTGTTTCAATACAGTATGGTTATTACCTACCTGGACAGTTGCTGTAAAGTGTGGTCAAGTTAATTAAATTTTGATTGTAGAGGTGGTAAATACTCAGATAATTAGATAAATAATTACATTGTGATTGCATTCTGTTTCTAAGCCAGTGAAAAGAGTGAATGGGAAATTAGTTTTCCAGAAATTACACAAAAAAAGCTGTTTATAGGCTGACTGACTTGTGATTTTTGTTAATGCCATATGATGTGATTTGTTAATACGCAACTCGCGTTTTAACGGGCTAGCGATTTTCTTTACTTAGTGTTTATAGTGTTAAAATTATAGTAAAGTAAAACTTGATTACTCAGTAAGATTTTTGATTAAAGCTTTATTACAAATTAAAAGAAAGATGTATTGTCCAATTTTAAACTGATCTAGTTTTGTGATAGGATCGCCATTTATTTTTAAATAATATAATTAATATTTTCTGGCAATTTGAGGCAATGGCTTGGTTGCATTGAACACTCGTGACCTTCTGTTTATTCCCATTGCAGTTTTGCTCTTTTCTGGCTCACGTCTGTTATTCCTGTTTTGAGCGAATTCGGTTACTCATCCGATTTGTTTATGCTGATAATATTTCAACGAAAGGAGACTCAAGACTTTCAGACAGACTTTCAAACTCAAGTCTAGACTTCTGAGTGTTCGTTAGCAACCACGTTTGTACACAGTAGGCTATGATGTGCAGGATACAAACATCAATGAGTTTATGTTTAGGAAAAAGAGAAAGGTTACCTTTTATGTAAACCTTCCCGTAAAGGCTTACATTAAAGGTAACCTCTGGTAAAAGTTCTGGTCCGTACCAGAACTCTTCTAGTCATTATCGATGCGGTGATCGATTTCTTCCTCTTGCCTGTTTCCAAAGGATACTGACGGCTAAATAAATGTAAGTAGAGCGTCGATTTGCAACACCATAGCGAGAACTGGTTTAGCCTGACAGGGCGCAGGGAACTGTGGAAGAAATTGGGAAATATCTTAGCAGCAGTAGTGGGACAACGTAGATTAGAAAAAAAAAAACATAAATATCAATTGAAGTAAGTAAAAAAATTTATAGAATAGTGACATGGTCTATTTAGTTGCAGTTTTTTTTACATTGCTAACCTCATCTGAGTCAATAGCCTGACAGAACTGCCAAGAGCAAAGGTTAAACACCAAAAATGTACACAGAAAGAGGACCTAACCCCGAAATTGAATAAACTATAAACCAATTCCAATTTTCCTGAAAAGCGTCGACTACTTAGTCTGCGGCTAATTTAAATGCAAGCGCAAAGTAGTTCTTAGGACAAGCTTAGCATTATAATCTGCCATAGCTTAGAACCTCGTCGTTAACAACTCAAACAGCTGACTGAACTAGTGTTGGAGATCGCAAATCGCGTCTTACTCACTTTGCCCCTTAAACGTTGCAACTAAGATAATACCTTTACCGAAACGGTTCATCAGTATTCAGCCGCGTAGCAATTGAAACTGCGGTAGTGCTCGGTCCCCCCACTCAATTTC
Organism: Udea ferrugalis; assembly: GCA_950022985.1. Classification (NCBI taxonomy): domain Eukaryota; kingdom Metazoa; phylum Arthropoda; class Insecta; order Lepidoptera; family Crambidae; genus Udea; species Udea ferrugalis. The sequence goes on from OX465516.1 coordinate 8,488,398, forward strand.
CCTTGTTCCGACGGCTCGAGTTATTTGCATCACAAAAACACAATGTCGAGGGAACGCGAGACCATTAATCACTAGCGGAACTCCAACGGTGGTGAATGGTTTCAGCCACACGAGAATGATTCAGACGTTTCGGCTGATCGAAGGCGAGTTGTCACGTCACAATGTCGCGAATGACGCCGCGAGGAATATGGAAATTAGGGGTAAGTTATAGCGAAATTTCGGATTTCGATTAATTATCATGCTTCTTGATGAAATTGTGTCAATTTTATGATTAAGTGTAATATTACATATTTCAGTAAGATTAAATATTTATAAAAAATGTATGAAACTGATTTGATAGAAGACTTCGAAAATTCAAAGTCGCGTTTTTTTCTTGTCTCATTTGATGCTGGTAGACATAGACCTCTCCCAAGATGCTCCACAGATCGGGCAGGTATCTCTTCACAACTAGTTAAATTTTCACGTGATAAAGAATATCATTATTCTCAACTGACTTAATGAAGAATATTATTATTAGAATTTATTATTCTTCACAACCATAAAAGCACCAGTTGCAGTAACAAATTGATTTAATAAAGCACAGTCTAGCTGGTATCCATTGAAAAACTTATCACCTCGAACTTTTTACGGTGGCCGTCTGGACGTTAACTATGCAAACTTCTTCTGTCGTCGCTCCATTTAGAAATGTGAAAACAATTCGTTTTAAAAAGGCGCTCGTAACAAAAAACCTTTCGTAAGTAATTAAGAAGTTTGAGGAACACCGGCTCATTGGCATACTTTCGGCTTGTAATACGCAGTTAATCTCGGCACAAAAACTTGGCGCTTTCTGATGTTATAATTCACAACGCCTGACGCCAGCGACAAGGGTGAATTTCTTATGAGGCCGACGTGTATTTGTCACAAAAATCTATATGTATATTAGGCTTGAGCCTACGTGCCTCTCGACTCCGAGCAGATAAGGCAAAACTGACATCGTTCTTTATTGCTTTGAGTCAGACATTCTGTGTTTCTTTTACGCCGCATCCACTGAGAGTAATGAAGAAATTCAGAGCGGCTTAACACTCCTAAATTGTGATAAAGCTGTAATATTGTCTTCCACGGTGGCGCAGCTGGGTCACGGCGGGAAAACATTTCATTACGATTATTGCCGAGTTAACTATGTCGTAGTAACTTCACTTCTTCGCTCCGAGGCGAGGTATGCTGCGAATTTAAATAAATTCGGGCACATACGAGTTATCCTCATTCCAAAGACGAACTCGGAGCAGTGTCAGTCGCACAAAGAAACGGCGGTAATTCACGGGCTTAGCGCGATCCACTCTTATCTCTTTCACTTCTGCGAGCGACGACGCTCTTAAATCTTGCCGAGTCTCGAATACTACACTCAGGAACACTTACAAGCCTTTAATTCGAGACAAATTAATGCATAATTTAGCAGTTTTAAATCAGGATTAGCGTTTGCAATGAGCTACGTTTGTGCTGGATTAAATTGTTTGGCTAGGATTAAAGCTCGTTGATTTAAATGATGTCATTGCAATGTGGGTTGTTGGGATAAGTACTCATTCCAATTACCCCCTCCATATCATAATATGTATAATTTGTACGTTAACATAAGTGCTGTAACAATGGACAGAATGATGTACAATTTTGTTTTCCTCGGTATTGCACTGTGTTGCTTCCGCTGTGACAAGCTACATAACACTAACTAAAACCCTAGGAAGTGCAGTTTTTTTTCCGTTCGAGGCTTCACGCGTTCCTTTACTCCGTACTTCACCCAGTATGACGGGTTAAAATGACAACAGGCACTGCACAGCATTCGCGGCCAAGATAAACCACGTTTGCAAATAATTTTATGAAAAAAAAATACCATTTCAGATATCACGTAGGATTTGAGTGAAACTGAATCTGATGAAAAACTTATTGCACTTTTCACCATGCCGTGTTTTTTCGAAAAACATTGGATTTCAGGTGAACGACATGAAACCTAAGTATATCAATTTATTTACAATTATTCAACGTTTTTTTTGCGAGTTTTCAAAATTAAATACCGACCCATATTCCGGAGCGACAATTATTCCAGAAATTTTGCATGTGCGCTAGTAACCTGAGTTATAAAAAGGGTCCCGACCCAACTAATACCCTTGTCATGTCGAGACGAAATTAGTTCAACTCCTGCAGCTGCGTCGCCCGAACCCCTCTTGTTTGTCCAAAATTTAATCTGACAATATAACATCAATATACACCACAATAATATGAACACAGTTGTGTTTGTGTTAGCTTAATTAACCAATGACTGGCAACTACGAATAGGCCACTTGTACACTTGTATTGACGTAATATAGTTATAGTTGAAATCCTAAGACGAAGTTCGGCTTCCCTTGGGGTTAATCTGATTGCGAACCGGTTTGAAGATTTCAGACGGAGGAGATGGCTTGGGTTTTACAATTTTGTGGCAAATACAAATAACTTTTCTCAGTTTGGCTATCGAAGTTTTTAATCAGACTAGAATGACATGGCTCTATCGGACCATTTAAGATACAAATGGCATTGGTAACTTAATTTGCCTGTAAGAATATTTTTTTTTGTAATGAAACTTTTCTCGTTCATTCTCTTAATAACTTTAAAATGCCAATATAATTATGTTTTGTGGTTTAGACTCCTATACTACATACTTACTTCTTACTAATGAAGACATACTTCCTCACTAAGAAGCTGATAAGATAAGTTTTATCAGCTTCTTAGTCAACGCGTTAGAACATGATAAAAGTCCTTAAGAATATTGCATTTAAAAAAGAGATGGTTAAAAGCACGCTATCTAAACTCGTGTGTCTGAATTAAGCACACGTTGGTAGCGCAAAACTGCTTCCGGATATCAAGGCACTTTTAACTAAAGATCCACAATGCACGAAATAAAATTCACAATTACAAACGGCGTGCTTGAGATTTTTCCCGCTCGTTCTTCAACGTATACCATAAGACATTACAACTGGCAGCGACTTTGCAAGTGCGGTTCAAGTGTAATGCAGGTGTCGTTGGCACGGGCGCCTCGGCTAACGAGGCCAGACGTAACGTGCATACGAACAGGTGCTTGATAAACCCTGGCCTAAGGATACTCTTCCATTTGTAGACCGATTATGGGCTAACTTACTGTTCACAGTTTTTAAGAGAGAAGAGATAAACATTTTCCGGAACTAGGTTTATTTACCACTTGGCCAATGGACATAATTTTTTGCCAAATCTAGCCCCAAATTAAACAGAGTTAAATACTTAAATACTTTTCTTGTTAATACATACAAAATATACCTACAAAGGATACACCCAGACCAATACAAACTATAATTATTTAAAAAAACATCCCCTCACACACCTAAAAGTCGACTTGCCAGATTGCATTCAGCTTGCGTTAAGACTCGGACTTTTCAATGATCTTTTACAATGTGTGTATTTAGCCAAAAAAAACTATTTTTTTATTTGTTATTCAATAAAAGTACGATTCATGAGCTGTGTCCTTAGTTTTACCTGACAGTTGTGTGCCTGACAGAACGCTTGAACTCTTTTAAAATTGCATAGAGATTAATTTCCAATGAAACTGGAAGCTGTCAAAATGAGCTTCATAAGTTATTCAAACTACTAAATTCAATCATTGATTATGTTCCACAGTCAGCGGAACCTTGCTGCCAATACAGCTGCTGACCCTTTTTTCAAGATGGCCTATCCTGTACAAGTACCTTACAGAAAACTAACCCTACTATGTAATCCTTTCAGGTTTTCCCGATTGCAATCACTTTATCTAGTTCCCTACACAAAGGCGTTATTTAATAATTCGTTAAACATGCAGGTAGATAGTACCTAAATGAAGAGTGGTTAAGTGTAGAAATTGGGTCAGCCGCCAGCGGAACTAGGGATTACACTGGGTTTCGTCATTTCGCTGTAATTCCCAAGATTCAAGTTTATGGCTACCCGTTCTTATTCCTAAAGCCAGTGGATACGGACGAAAGATATTTTTAAATCACTTTTTAAAATTAAAACTATCAATGTCAAAGATACATGTAGATAGTGTGAATGATTATTTGATTATCCGTTATATCTTCGAGCATAGAAATGTCCAAATGAAATGTACAGACATAATACATATTATCATCATCATCATTTCAGCCGAACGACGCCAACTGCTGGGCACAGGGTTCCCCCAAGGATCTCCACAGCGATCGGTCTTGCGCTGTTCCGCTTCCCGCAGCAGCTTCCCGCGACCTTGAACGGATCGTCGGTCCACCTTGCGGAGGGCCTGCCCACAGAACGTCGTCCGGTACGCGGTCGCCATTCTAGAACCTATCCGCCCCAACGGCGATCAGTTCCCCGCGCTATTTGTCCCGACCATTGCCACTTGAACGATGCAGTCCTTCAAGCGATGTCGGTTGTCTTAGTTCTCAGGAAAACTAAGACAATCGCATCATTTCTGATTCAATTTTGTATACATGTATACAAATATATATTTTGGAAAATTTGTTAATTTAAAAGTACGTAAAACTGTCTTGAAATGAATTAAAATTTGGTTCCAGAAAACCTATTCCCATCGACCTCTTAGGCTGTGTGTTCGATGCCTATCCCATTTAGGCATGGCTAAAAACCTCTAACGCCAAGTTTGCTGGATCCTATTAGGAAAAAAATAATGCCCCTGTTCTTGAAAATTATAGCTCAACCAGATGTTACAAGCAAACAAGAGGTGGGCATTTGTAACAAAGATTAACGAGAGAAAAGTTACATAAAAAGTGCCACAGCATGGAGCGGTAGTAAAGTTTTATACGTGATATTTCTTCGGTTATTACGAACCTTATTAAACGACATACTTTGAGGTATTTTCACTGCTCTAATTTTGTATGTCCCCTTAAAGGCCACTGCATTAAATATTCCGGAATGGGTTGTAAAAATCTCCCTTTTCTCGCATAGTACTGAGCGGCTTTTATAATTCATGTTTAGGCCGTCGTAATCCTTCGTCCACTTTTGAGTACTCATATTCTTAGTATGGACGTATTTTTGTATGATATTATATATAAATATCGTCGGACATTATTCCGTGAAGCGCGGGCACTTGGCTTGTATTGTGGAATACTGAACAACGGCAAGACATTTTTTTTTTAATACATACTTAAGACCCAGACCAACTCAAACAGACATGTTCATGCACTCAGAATGCTTATTTGTACTGTGCGGGGAACAACTTTTGGTGGGGTAGACCACTTCCTAACAATAACACCAACGCGGTCGTCAAATCTGTGATATTTCTGTGGTATGGGTATTAGGCTGTTGGGAGGATTGCTTATAATGCTTGCATTATTTTCCGTTTATTTCTATTTAGCTTATTACAGTTTAAATTATCATTAACTACCATATACAATTTGGTAGTTAATTTTTGTTACTCGTAACAACCAAGTTTTAAAAATAACCCCTGGTCGATTACCGCCTGAAGCCAAGACCGATTTTTCTTTTTCTGGTTTTCCTATCTTTAGTAAAAGGATAATTCATTATCGCTAATGCTAAAATAAAATACTTAAGCAACCAAGGTTTTGTTGTAGGTTACAAACTTCTTCCTTGAAAAAGTAGAAATTATAAAAATGGTTGGGCTGTACAATTTTTCTAATGGACCATAACTTATGTCATGCAACTACATACCACCGATTGTTTTTACAAATTCTGAATCTATACCATGCAGCAACGTCCGTCCAACTGCAGGGCAAAGGCCAAATCATCAATCCTCAGCCCAAACGGTCTGAAGCCTACAACTAATTAAAAATTATAATTATCTTGGCCCCACACATAAATGACAAAGTTATTTTACATGTTTGTAGGCCTCGTGTGTAGGTCTTTTGCAGTCACACAAAACAGAACATCAAAATGACGGGATCTTGTCAAACGAGATTGCAAACCTAGAAAGTTCCAGAAGTAACATTGAAGTATATTTATGTAAGTTTTGGCAAAACCTTATGACCGTCTTGATAGTTGGTTTCAATGATAACTTAAATGTTGCATTACCAACAGTAAAAATTCGTATATTTTTAAAGTGTATGCTTATAAATCGTAATAGTAATACTTGTAGTGAACAAGTGCAAGTATTCTCAGTAAATTCATCCACTTCAGACTAATCCCTATCTGAGTATGATTCTTTACGAGCCAGAAGACATTGAATTTCTCGCAACCATGAATCAAGTTTACCTACATGCTACAAGAGCCACTTGTCTCTATCTTAACGAACTCCATACGCTTCATCGAGCACAGAGCTTAATGCGAAAAATTCAATATAATTTATCGAAACGCTCATTTCCGCCATTATTTAATATCTTTTGAGAAGTGTTCCCCTCCAGGGAAACATTACAGTAATGGCCATATAGAAGACAAATGAGGCAAAAATGCGCTCCCAAGACGCTGCCACTTCTAAATATAAATCTAATGTTCTCATTTTACCTTTATTCCACTCATTTACGTCGACGCTGTGATATCAGATTTCGTTTGTTGTATATCTCACTTCATCTCACTTGAGGTTATTAGGCTTGATGACCACTAAGTGTGCTTGGTGAAGGGAAAAGATGCTTACACCATTTATTTATTTTTGTTTTCGGGGTAAAAATCCTTTATGGACTATCCCACTGCTCGGAGAAGCGGTGGGGGACTGTGGGACTCCTCACTACTAAAAAGGGTGAGCCTCTGCACTAAAACATACCCCGATATACCGCGGAATAGGACGTCAGGGTGCAAAAGATTACCACATCGCCCTCTTGGCCGGCCCAGCTTAGCTTAGCACCGGGCCTTTTTTTTTTATAGTAGGGGAAATGCCTTATGCATACCCGTCCACCGGGGGACGGACGGGTTATGTCGGACTCTCCACTGGAAAGGTGGTATACCAGTGGCCCTACCGACTAAAACCCCTACTACTCCCTCTGATCGTCCGTAGTGGGGGAATACGCCGTATAGCACGAGGCCTCGTGCGCGTTCCCCCGGACGGAGCCCGCCTGCATGGCTGGCTGGAAGCGACCCCCCTTTCGTGAGGGGAGGCCATAAGGGACGGCCGGGGATGTCCAGCCGTCCCTACCAGGCAGCGGTGGCCCGTGCAATGCTGGCGGCGGCACCCCCGTACCAAGCGCCAGCTGGCCACCGAGCCACCCAAAGGGCGGCTCCGCTGCCGTAACCTTCGGTACGGCCCCGCCGGGCCGCGACGCACAGGGGGCATCAGCCTCGGGTTACTGGCCCCCGCCAACCGGTTGTGCGCCGCGGCCCCAACCACGCGCCTCAAGGCGCCTGCAGGCCCCACTGGCCCCGCAGCTCCACGCCGCCCTTACGGGCCGCAGCGGGTGGGTGCTCAGTCCACCACGCTGCAACGCCTGGGTTCTCTTCGCTTCCCGGTGGTGCCCCTACCACCGGTACTAGGCCCCCTCGTCACGCCGAGGTGAGAACCCATGAGGGGGAGCTTAGCACCGGGCCTCCTCGCGACGGTGCTTACACCAGTAAATAATACTAAAATACAATATTTATAACTTAACCCGTCACATTGGGTTCAAATTATATAAAATGTGTTCATGTATGTTCAGCAGTGGACGTCTTGTGGCTGATGGTGACGATGATGGTGACCAACAGCTGCCATGTATGCTTTTTCATATTATTTTGAGCCTGCCATGTGCCTTTGCTAGGCAAAAGCCTTACTTATGCGGTCTAAAAGGTGTGTTGGCCCAACGCAATAAATAAATAAATAATTAAGTAAAAATCTCCAGCGTAGTCGTGCTGCGTCTACATATTAAGTACCGTGCAGAATTATTGTTTGTTTGCGATTGCCATCTATCATGTATCTTGTTTTGACAGCTGCAGGCAATAATTTACAAGGCATGCTCATTATTAAGTTTGTTTAACTTCCTACCTAATAGATGCCTTCAGGTAAGTACAGAACGGCTGTATTAAGATTCAATTAACATGTTTCGTTAATAGATGATTTATTTGATGATGATGAGTCAATGAAAAACAAGACTTTTAAGTTTCATTGTATTTAAATGTTTTCCAGGTTAGCAAACCAACGTAAAAAGTATAGCTGTCCCTTTCTGTTCTATGGCATTTTACGGGACAGCATGAGCGTGAGCGCGTTGATTGATGTTTGTGATTTCAGGGGCTAGCGCTAGAGTGTCTTAATACTTTAACTATCAATATTTAATACAACCTCCGATGTTTTAATGGCTTTTTTGACAAGAGGTACACGGCCTGAGAAGTTAGTCCCTCGAATATTTTGATCAGCGCCGTAAATATCGTAAGCCGATAAAAACTATAAAGAATAGCAGAATAGTAGTATTTTAGATTTTAATTTTATTTCATTTGTTTTGAATTGCTAATATTGCTTGTTATTGAAAATGTTGTGGTCGCCTTAGGTAGGTACATATAAAAGAAAATTTTATTCTAAATGTTATTTTAACTGTGTTAATATATGTACTGTTTGCAGTCCTTATTCCATGAATAAATAAACAAACCTTTGCGTATACAGATAGGTTGTCGAATGAACACATATAGCGATCACCCAGTTGGTTGATCAGTCGATCAGGTCACAAATCAACCCACTGGAATATGTGTGTCAGTGGTCCGTTCACTGATAAAGCTATCTGCGGGTGTGACATAGCATAGATATATATTCTACATGTCTGTCTTGTAGCGCGTCAATCAATGGCAGGACAAATTAATCAAATGGCCTGAATTCTGAATATTTTCATTTAGAGGTTTTGATTTTTTGTCTTGCCGTGTCATAAATGCTTGTTATAAGCTTACATGAATAAATGTTTTTCTTACTTTACTTTTTTCTACGCTTTAGGCCGTCTAAAGAATTAGCAGCATTTGACTTTTATTTACTTCATAAATCTTGATTCCAGCCGAAAGCCACTTAGACCATACGAGTATAGTAAGGTACTACTGAAACTTGAAAAGTTGTTTTAGTAGATAAAGAGTTATTATTAGAAATATTTTTTTTCAATAGATTGACTGGTAATGCTTTTTGGCATTAAGTTCCCAATTTAAACTTGTGCAATAAATACTAAACAAATAGCTTCCATTACATAAATAAACAATTTTTGCTCCACTTTACGTAGTTTTTGGCCTGCCAATAAGAATATATCTTTCTATCTATCTGCGTAGGTCTAATAACTCGACTGTTTTAGCCCACTCGTCATGGATCCACAGAGACAGATAGAGGATTCGGTATGGTTCCGTCGGTATCCTTGGGGATCATCCGCACGCGGTCTAACTCAAAGGCTAACGTGATATCTGACAAAGCAAAGCTTTGAGAACCCAGTTCTGTAACTGGCCCCCTTGGAAGCCTACGCTTTCCCGGCACTAGGTCATTAATCTTTATGCTAGGCGCCGGAACCTACGTCAGTATGAGGTGACCTGTAGGCAGTATGCATACTGCAGCATAAATAAGACTATGAATAAAACTGCACTCGACGAACTACTATTTATAATCGAATCTACAAAATCACAAGTAAAATATTATAAAAAAAACTAATGATGATGTACAAATTGATATACAAATTAATTTTCATTACTCATACTCTGAAAGTGGGTCATTACTGACCTGAGAAGCGGGCTGAAAGTAACACTTTTCATCCCTAGGGAGAATCACTTTCAACTGACAGCTGTCAAAAAATTTTTTTAAAAACTGTTTTTTTTTCACGTATCTATTGAACCATGTTCCAACTTTCTATACAGCCACGATGTAAAATTTGAAATAAGTTAAAGTTAAGTATTGATCAGAGGATAAGTATGTTTTAATAACTTTATTACAATTTAGTTTCAACAATTTCTTTAAAACAACTTAGCTTTGAGCAAAATATTTACCATTTTTCCAATGATGAAAATAAAAAATAATGGCTGAATAGCGGGCCAGCCACAGAAAAAAAAACAAACAAAATAGGCGGGAAAGCGGCAATTCGATCTTCATTTATTTCCCTCATTTTTTCTTTAGCTAATTCATGTTTTTATTTTTACTTTCCTCGTATTTGTAATGAAAAGCACAGTGTTTACCTCGGGTGAAAGACTTATTTAGTCCCTCGAACTATTGGCGCCCTCACTTCGTTCCGGGCGCCAAACCCCGTCTCGGGACTAAATAAGTTACTTTCACCCCTAGGCTAACAATGTACTATTTCCCAGATTTCGTAACATCATCAAAGGAATAACAATAAATTTATGAAGAAAAAATTTAAGAAAGCTGCTTGATGTGGATCCCGTCAGGGGGTGACTCGAACTTACAGTTACTAAGATGCGACAAGAACTTTAAGAAGGTAGTTTTTTTATGTTGGTTTGTCTCTTTTTGTGAATTTTAAAAAAAAACAAGATTCTTAGTCTTTCCAGATAGAGAAAATAAAAAAAACTAGACATAGTTTACAAGAATAACATCTTGTAAAGTACTATTTAATGTATTTTCCCCTTAACGGCATCGGGGGATACGAAGATGCGGTCTTGCTTAAAAGCTCGGTAAAGGTCATCACAATGACACAGGCCAAGCGGGTGGCGATTCCAAATGGTTGTAAAATAATTTCATTATCACATTTTCGAGATCCATCAGACTATTAATTAAGACGCTCACGTCACATTTAGACATTTTCTGATCTAGTCAGCATTCTGATGTCTACAGCTGCTGCTATGCTAGTTTTTTTAATAAAATATTGTAACCCTAGAAGTACATCTCGATTCACAAAGCATGACCTATTTCCATCAACCAACCATTTTGAACTAGATAAGTTACAAGTGAAATGAGGCACAGTGATTTAAAATTACCAACGAAATAGGTGACGCGCGGGATGTGTTTCACATGGCCGTTGGCTAAACGTAATCCTACTAGTTTTATAAATGCGAAAGTTTGTATGTGTGGATGGATATAATATGTGCCGTGTTTCTCTTTCGCGTAACCACGACTGGAAGGAATTTAATAAAACTTTGTGAAATAGCTTATGCATCGGAATATGGCTTAGGCTACAATTTATAAAGGTATATTTTTTTAACCTAAGTCATCGCGGACGAAGTCGCGCTAGTATTTATACAACAATAACATTATTATTTATACAACTTGTTTGCCACTGAGCTATTGTTCATTCTGCATCAAAGTTAGTAAGTTAAACATTTTTTAAGTAGTTTTATTAAAAAAATCTCATGATTTTGTAGTATCTTCAGCCAATTTTATTTCCGCTCGCTCTCGTGTGCACTATGGTAGTACGGTAATAAGCGCTCCCTACCCCTACACGGCATTCAAGAAATTTCTTATTCAAATAAAATCCTCTCGTCTCATTTTGAATGATTTGAAAGTATGATTGATGATACTGGAAAATACTAAATCGAGATAAGTGGCCAGGTTTTAATGCCGACGCGAAGGCAAATGCAAGTTATTTTATATAGAGTTTTCACTGGGGTATAAGTAATCCGATTTCAAACGTAACGGGTTATTTTGGAGTATAAAAAGAGGAAGTTTTTTTAGTAACTTTTAATTTCAAGTCAAAAACCATTTTAGCTATAAAGGTTATCTTGATTTCTCATTTTATATCAAACAACAGTTAGACGTATGAAAGTAGATTTTCATACTTTTGCTTTCATATTTTTGTTTATCGAAATAATGGTAAATTTCTTAATTTACCATTATTTTGATAAACATTCGAAGTTATAGTCTATTTTTTCCATGTACGGTATGTATAATATTATGAAAAAACATAATAGAAATGAAAAAGAATAGAAAACGGATAGATAGACTTTTAATGCTTTTAAAGTTTTAAAATCTAAGTAATTACACTGAAATAGTTGAGAGCCAGCCTAAAACGGTAATGACTTAAAACTTCGGTGAAAGAAAGATCCTTAGTCAGGACAAGTTTGCACTCCTTTGAAAAACAAATACTGCACGGTGGTACTTGGCCACTAAAACATTTGTTTCAATAGACACAAACTTTTAAGTGGAAAAAATCTCTTTAAAGAACATGCTCGTACATACAAGTTTAGAACACCGGTGTGCACTAGCCTTAGTGAGTTCTTCAACTTGCGCTGCCACCTAAAGGAAACTTCTAGAATAAAACATTCCGGGATAGCACCATCTCTTTAAATTGGAATATATTTTTCTTTACTGTGGCCTGCAAATAGACGCGCTAGTGAGATTCGTGTCATTCCCCACAGCTATTTGTACTGTGACACAGAAAAATAGACTAGTCTTGCATTTTCTCAGCCAAGACTATGTGCTGAAGGAACTTTTATCATCGGCTTCATAAAGGGCAGCCATCCGTAAATATTACTTATCTGGCCATTTTTACAGCTTACCTATTCAGCTTGACATTTTAAGCATGATGTCATTGTACTCATAAATGCAGCTAGTACATACGCCTTGGAGACACTGGTATTATTAACTAAAGAAAACAAGTTGACTTACCTTTTCCAAGTAGATATGTTATAAATTATTTTTCGAAAATTTTAATATCCACCGCCAATGCACTCGTAAATAGCCTCTAGATACGTTCTGTGGCTGGGTTTTTATCGGTATTTATTTAAACCTAGAGCAAGTTGTTCTTATGTTTGTGTCAGATATCTAAAAAAATACTTCATTTAAACAGCAATAGACTTGCTACAATATTGTCCTGTTAAGACGGTTTTGTTTCAGTTAATATCAATTCGGCGTAGACGTGGCCCATGCCCAAATACGTAACGCAATAGCCTTATATGGGCATTAGCAAGAAATATGCGATACGTGACTGCGGGTACAACCTGTGTAAGTAAAAGTTACTGCTGATCATGTACAAAGGCGCTCACATCAACCTTTACATAGGGGCACCTTATGCTGCTGACATAAGATCTATTTTGCAATGGTTTGTAAAGGTTGATGTGAGCGCTTGTGTACACGTCTTAAGACGTAAGCGTTATAGATTGTGTGTGATGCGAGGGGAAACATAATCTAGGGGAAGTCAGTTAAGTGAGCGTTGTTATTTTTATCTTCTTCAATTAATTTAAATCTAACAGTAAGTTTATATTCACTTGAATACCGAGTAACAGATAAATGGAATAAGATCGCTTCAGGATTTTATCATAACTGAAACCTCTTGTCTTGAATTAAAAATAATAAACCTTTATATCAAGGCATAGGTATTTCCGTAATAATCAGAAAACAAAGTACTTACTTAAATAATAATGATCTCTTATTTTCCAAGCACCAGTTAGCGTAACAACGGTCACTTGTCTGACCTACTATTATTCTAGAAATAGAAAATTGTTTATTGGTTCAATCTCACAAGTTGTATACATTCAGAATGTCAATTCTCGAGTATGCACCAAAAAGATAATAATTATTTAGCTATAGAAATAGAAGTCCCTAATTTTATGATTATTTAACCCTAAATTGATTTTATCACTGGCTTACTAAGTATGTGAAAACCATACGTTTAATTCTGGAGTGTAGTTGTGCAGGACCAGTGTGGGTGTTAGGCTGCACATTATTTCCGTCCAGGGGAACGCGTAGTAGGCTTCGTGCCAGCTACCGCATTCCTTCATCATGGGCGATGAGAGGGAGTCGCTGAGTTGCTTTTAGTCGATAGTCCACTGGGTTATCCTCCCGGAGAGTCCGACTTAACCAGTCCGCCCCCCGATGAACGGATATGCATAACGCATTTTCACAGCTAAAAAAAAAGCCTTCACAATATTTATTATATAAGGGTCATGAGGTTTTATTTTAAGACACCCATTTGCCTCAAGCGTTTGAGCCGATCATCAATTGCAGCGACGACTTGATTCCAATGATGAATGCCTTAGGCCAGCAGTTTGACAAGATAAGCTAATTACTTTGCCTATATCATGCACAACCTCGGAATGTTATTGACCAGCTAATAAGTATTCCATTTCAATCAATCAATCAGATTGGACCACATAGATGTGGCCACTACAAGCGCTAGTTTACCCGGCAATGAATCTATCATCAACTGTGCTAAGGGTGATTACAGACTAGCGTATTTTACGGTCGTTTCGACATGCACTCTTACAGGCGCGCTACATTCGTGCTTAAAAAAACAAGATTTGCGTGAACGGGCTCATACTGATGGCGTGTTTGCTGGAACCGTTAGCGGTGACACAGTTTGACGACCATCTTGGTGTAATTGTTGAGAAGTCGGCTACTACACCAAAGGTCGCGGGTTCGATCCCCGCACAGTACAAACATTTGTTTGCATGAACATGTCTGTTTGTATTGGTCTGGGTGTTTCCTATCTATATTAAGTAAGTATTTACAAAAGAAAAAGTATTTAAGTATGTTTATCCGTTGTCTAGTATCCCATAAAAATGGACTATAATTAGCCTACTGGGGCTAGATGGCGCTGTGTGGAATAATGTCCAGGGATATTTATTTATTTATTTATTTATTTATTCATCTCTCTCTTACACTATTATCCACTCAAATGTCACTGGTAACTTGAGCTACCAATGCCAATGTCGTCTCAACTGTCACTGGTAGCTTTAGCTACCAGTTTTTGAGGCACTTGAGAGGTGACTCATTTTCCGTTCAGAATCGATTTTGCTGTTACTATTTCAATTGAATATTTTTCTACAATTTGTCTATGATATTTGTCTTGACCTGGCAACAACGGACCGTCCCTACGAGACGCCAAAGTAAGGAAAATAAAAAGTCAAAAGTTCATGTTGAGGTTATGTTATGATAATAAGTGCATGCTATAAGTTAAAAATAAACTTGTAAATAGATTATAACATATTACACACTGTTATATATTTCCAAATATTCAATAATTTGTGTATTATACAGATGCAGTGAAAAAGGTTACAGATTTGATTTTTAAATACTAAAAAAAATAGTTAAGTGAAAGTCGAAAAAAGTGATTTTTTTTCGCCATTTTTTAAATTCAACCAATTAATATTAATTTGCTTCAAATTAAAAACACGTTAGTCTGTATTCAGTATTAAAGCTTATTTAATGAGCTTTTCGTCTGCGTGTTTATCATTTTGCGATCCTATTCGGAGAATTAGCAAATAATTCTCAGAAAATTCGCATAAATTCGCAACAGAAAAAATCAATATGGCGTAAACGATGTGACAGGTGAGAATACATTAGGTATTTAGTGGTGACGATAGAGTGGTTATCACAGGTTGACTTAACCTAATTCAATAATGTAATGTAATCTAATAACATATTTCTTCTATTATCTTATGTAATCCTAAATATAACAAATTTATAAATAACTTGTTTATTTATTATTATTTATTGTTATTTATTTAGTATATACATGAAATTGACGGAAAAACATTACGACTGGCGCTTATACGACCTTACAGGCGCGTCAACCTTCGATAAAGTTGTGTGAAACGCGCCTACATTCGCTTTCAAAAGTGAGCTCATAAGCGCCGTGCAAAACGCTGGTCTGTAACCACCTTTGAGTACTCCGGCAGGCTCGAGGGATTGTGGCTGCGAACTGATTGGTCATCTTGTTAGTCAGATTAATTGTTATCTTAGGCTTCGGGGATCTTATAATATCTACAACAGAGACGAGATAACATTTTGAATCACATTTCAAAATTGGTTTTGAGTTTAATTAGTGGCTGGCTTATAGTTCGATTGAAGGTTTACGTTTATCCGATATCGGTTATTTTAAGACCAATTTAGTAGGCGTTCTCGAATTGGATCGAGTAGCAGGTAGTCTGCATCAGACTGAGAGACGGGTGTTTTTTCTTATGAAAATTGACAGCATGATTCGAACCCATCGACCTCAGTCGATGTTCGAACCTCACATATGTACGTCTCTGCATATTAGAACGTCGAGTCGCTTGTCGTAAAGTTGTTCTTTATAAAATTATAAAAGTAAGAATTTGTATATCATACTCGAACCTTTTGCAGTTATGTATAAACTTATCGAGTACCAAGTCAGAAGCATGCTGACTGTTGCCATCATGGTTAACGAAAATTCAGAAGCCCACACACTGTCGATCTACTTTGTACCTAACGCCAGTATAGAAAAATACCGAGCCACTCTTATGTTGAGTTCTACTTGTGTCAGCTAAAAACCGCTTCTTATACGACAACTGAGCAAAAGCTTCTTTCCTTATATTGATTGAGGTTTACATTTTATTTTAAGGGGTCTATAAAGACTTATGTTATCATAGTGTTTAGTCTCAACGCTTAAAAAGAAGTGTTGAAAAATTTCTCGACTGAAAGTTAGATGCTCATATTTTTTACTCTGAACACTTTATTTTTCTAACTACACACATCAAAAGTGTCTAGGGATATCTCAAGCATTTTCATACAAAGTATAGCTATTGGGGAGGCTGTAAAAATTAAAATATTGATACCAACGTAGAAATTTTTAGGACACAGAAACTGCTATATCTGCCCTTTCAGATTGTATAAAGAAATTCATTGTGGTAGCATTATTGTACAATCGTAAGGACGTTAAAAAAAAGACAGATTTTTCTTTTAAAAGGTTTCAAAATTTTAGCAAAATCAAAGATATTAGATAATGCTCAGCATTATCTTAGAATAACTCGAGGAAACAGGCATAAGATAAAGGTTAAGAATATTACAAAAAAAACGTTTGTATTGATTTTGCTAAAATTTTGAAACCTTTTAAAAGAAAAATCTGTCTTTTTTTTTAACGTCCTTACGATTGTACAATAATGCTACCACAATGAATTTCTTTATACAATCTGAAAGGGCAGATATAGCAGTTTCTGTGTCCTAAAAATTTCTACGTTGGTATCAATATTTTAATTTTTACAGCCTCCCCAATAGCTATACTTCGTATGAAAATGCTTGAGATATCCCTAGACACTTTTGATGTGTGTATTTTAAACGTTTAGAGGGAAACGGTCTGTCGTAAATGAGCACTCCTTTGTAAATGTCGTGTGAAAAACTTGCAAAATATGCTTTAGCTTCTGACCGCCTCGCTTTGTGGACAATGTGGACCGTAGCGTATGAAGAGATGTGGAAACCCGAACACATGAAGATACAAATTTAAAGGATATGTAATGCCCGTTTTTCAGCAGAGCAACAGCACCGTCTATTGGTCTCTTGATTCGACTCAGACTCAGGACTCATGACTCTGGCGGTGCCAATCGCCAACTTCCTCAGCCGTCTGTATTTATTGCGGAAACGCAATGCCTGCGCGATTCATTGACGGATAACGCCATCTAGCTGTTGCCTACGTGAACCTCGCGTCTTAAACATAATTTATTAAATAATTAACAATTACATACAAATTTGGATAATTAGATTAACTCGGCGCGAGTGTGTTCGCACCATTATCTTTTGGCTGTGCGTTCCCAAGCCGCGTCGGTAAAGAAAAAAGAAATAACTAAGGAGGTAGTGTCATGGCCGGCGGGTTTAAATCTTTTGTTGGTCATGCCTAGCAGTTTGTATTTTTAATGTATAATTTCCCTTTGCAATGTTAGAACCTCGGCAGGGTGTTTTACCCGATTAATCAGTGTGGTTGGTGCGGATATTTGTGCATTTAGTTTGGGTGTACGGTTACCTATTTATTTTTACCTAGGGTGTAGGTAGGCTGTGCCACCCTCTAGGAAAGGAGATATTTAAGGGATATTTCCTGATTTCATGTTTCAAGTGTTGCTTACGGGCTAGGAACAAGCGCATCTTCGCCGTTCCCTCCTTGTTTTGTTTTGAACTTGCCCCAAAAAGGTGCAAGGATGTCTAACTTGGATACCCCCGACGGGCCTAGAACAAACTGTCCTCCCTAACCCTTACTTTCTCTAGCTCAATTCCTCTCTAATTGAGTCTAGCTGAATATTTTATACTACAGATATTATTTCAAGTTGTTATTTTCATACTCTTCTTTGCTAAAAATTGACAGGTTCGCTTAATTAAACAAAAAAGACTGACTTTGTTAGTCTAAATCCAACAAATCGGAAAACATAAAAAACGGTCCCATAGTTATTAAGGTGTTGTAACAAAACATACTTTGTTTTAGAGGGTTATTTAATTAAACGATTAAAACCATTAGGTGAGTATAAACATGAGCATTTCTTCGAGCGTTTCGGTGTAATGTAACGCTCTTACAAATGGTACAATACAAGAGCACTAGTAAGCCAGAGCATTTCCATATAAAACCATTAAAAGGCTGTAACAAAACATCGAGTACAGTGTTCGGTTCGACTGAAACTTAAAAATGGCGAATTCTAGTACAAGTAAATGCTTTACTTGATTACCAACTACAAACTTTAAAAGTCGTGGGATTTTTTTAGGGTTGCCATTTTCTTAGGGATTATACTTATTGTTTCATTTTGCACTGTAATTGTCGAAAAACTTGCTGGGCTTCTTTAATGATTTAAGTTTCTTCACAGATTTGAATGGCTTAAAATGCCTCATCCATTTAATCAATGATTTCCCAACTGCAGGTAAGTTCAAACGTGGTAGACATCGTTCTAGCAATAACAATGCAACGTGCCGGCTTACCCGTATTCATGTTCGGTTGCTTTATCATAACACGTACTCCTGCGCACAATGCATGTAACTAGAATGTAAACTATGCCCCAGACCGATCACTGATATGTGTGAAGATAATCGACTAATAGTTAGAGATACCTAGGTCTTATCTCTATATTAAATGGCTTGCTGTTCGTTAGTCTCGCTAAAACTCGGTAACGGCTAGACTGATTTAGCTAATTTTGGTTTTGAAATATTTATGAAGGTCCAGGAAAGGTTTAAAAGGTGAGTAAACATGAGAAAATGCTAGGAAGATAGTGAAAACCCACAATTTATTTTTCTCTCACCAACCGTTTCTACCTGTCACGTAACACTGAGTGTTTGACAACAGAACGAAGTCTGCCAGGACAGCTAGTCTGAAATATTTTGAAGTCCTGAGCCTAAAAAATTAATAAATCCTTGATAAAATCCCTTAGCTGAATGTTTGTCTTATGTCTGTCTTGTGAACGCGTGGAGATGTTAAAAAGTTGATAGTTATACAAATACTTCTATTGGTTTTATGATCCCTTGGTAATTCTAAAAAATCCTTCGTTGACCTAGAGTAAATGCAAAAATAACGCCATTTTATGCCTTATTACCGACTACCACGCATTAATGAAAACCTATAAAGTATGTACAAACAAACCACCCACGGCCTGGTAACCATCACAAAATGTTATTTTATTTTCTCGAGTTATTTTTTTACGGTTAAAGCCGATTATGAGATTAACTAAATTACCAGCAGTGTCTAACCTAAAGCGAATACGTAGAGTAAATATTTGTAGTTGTTCGCGGAATTCACCGTTGAAGCTTTCAGAATAGCACTAACAATTTCACAATATTAGTTAGCTTCAGACTAACGGTCATCGTTTACGATACTAAAACAACACTTTGGCTAGAGTAATGGTATTTTGCTTACTCAAAGTAGAAATCTACGGAGATGTTATTATTTATTTATCACAATCTTATGTTAAATAATTACTTGTGATTGAATCAGACTTAAATTGTTTTTTTTAATAGCATACTTACTAGAGGGTCATCTGATCAAGAGGGCATGATCACCTTTGCCCATGGACAACCGCAACACCGCAAGCGTCACGAGACGGGTCTGCGTACGGTGGTAGCCAGCGGGCTGGAGTGCGGGGGCGCCCTGGCTTGCATTGCAAGGCGTCCACCGAGACGGCGGAAGTACCTGCTTTCGTGGCCTCCCCCCTTTGTTGGGGGGTTGGAGGGGGCCCCATTAGGGGCTAGCACTGGCGGCGTAGCAGTGCGTCACTACTTTCGGTAGGATATAGCTTCGCCGCCAAACTGCCACAGTTGAGTGCCGTGGGGTTTTAGTCGGTAAGAGTCCGACGTAACCTCGTCATCCTCCCGGACGGTGAGGTATCCATGAGGATATCCCGACGAAAAAAACAAGGTGTAACGAGATGCGTTACTTGCCTTTCAAAAAGGTCAGGAATACCTACCACTTAGTAACCCTCTTTTCCATTGAGAAAACCGCGTTAGCAAACGATTTGGTAAGTAAGTTTCTTTAAATATTATTTACATTTTTATGACGTGGGCGGTGTCTGACGGATAGATCAACTATTATTTTATTAAAGTTACCTAATCGGTCTGTTAACTAGGTTCTGAACAGAAAGTCAAAGTCTAAGTCCAAAGTATGGTGCGAAGAGCCCAAACGGCGTTTGGTTCTAGCCAGAAGATGATTACAGTGAGGTTTGAGTGAGTAACTCCAGAATTTACAAACGCAAATCAACGTTGATCATCCCTCAG
Source organism: Udea ferrugalis (assembly GCA_950022985.1). Classification (NCBI taxonomy): domain Eukaryota; kingdom Metazoa; phylum Arthropoda; class Insecta; order Lepidoptera; family Crambidae; genus Udea; species Udea ferrugalis. The sequence goes on from OX465516.1 coordinate 8,508,625, forward strand.
AAGTAGAGCTGTCTTATTTAGTTCTTTGGACATTTTAAGGGACAGAATGAGCGTAAGCGCCTGCTTAGCGTTGATTGGCGTTTCTGAATTCGGGGGTAACCTGCTCTGTTTTCTACAAGTTTTGATCTGGTTACCAAATATCCCAGTAGTCCTAAACCTAAACAGCAAGTTCTTATCCAAAAAACCCACTACTTTATATTCCTAAAAATAAATGGGTAGTGTTTTCGTAGTTTCCAGAGATATATTTTGCGTAAAATGCCTCAATCTTGGCTTTGAAGACACGAACACATTTTGTCAAAGAGCCAGTGTAATCTTCCGCCGTGGAGGTAGTATATTAGCATAAGGTGTGCTCACGTAGCCAGCCCATTTACCCTGGGGAATTGTGATTTATGCTTTAAAATCACATATCCCGGGCTACTAACGATGCTTTGGCGAGGACACCTTGAAACATTAGCCGTTATAATATAATTTATCCAAAAATTAAGAAAAACTGTTACCCAGTCAAACATCGAATTCGATTTGATAGATTCAATTCCTAAATTTTTATCTTTGCGCTTTTCGTGGAATGCCAAAAAAACGATTTCCGGAACGTTGTGACGCTGGGAGTCAAATACAAAATAATTTTATGAATCGACATTTTCGAATTTTCCATTGTGGGTGGAGGAGGTAGATAACTATGATGTGAAGGCTGGAATGCTATTGAAAGGATGGTGAACCACGGGCCAACCACAGGACAGATTGCAGGTATTTTTAGCGTGTTATTTTCTGGTTTACAATTTTATGGAACTCAATGTTCCTATGAATTCCGTAAGCGCTTTGCAAGGCTTATTTATATTGTTTTAAATATAACATGCATTTATTCAAACGAAAATGTTTAGTGATGAAATCCGCTTCTGCTTTCTTGAGTCATGCTCAAAATCTAAATGGCTAAACTAAGCATGATTCGTTTTCTTATGAGGCCACGACGCGCAGTTGAAAACATAACCCTGTGAGAGAGAGTACCGTGCCTTCTCTACAAAAATTGTTTGGCCGATTGTACTAACGTTGTGCATGATTAACTTTGCAAACTAATCGTTCCCCAACTTAACGACTAAGTTTTATTTCACATACTAACGGTCACTTAAAAATTTCATCTCTGCAAAATGCAGCTTTTATAGAAAGCATAAAAAAATTAGCGATCCAAGCAACGTAGAAACATGATTTTATTTGCTACGGCGAAATGACTTACAAACACAGAGGAATTTAATTTTGCCGTTGACAGCTGCCCGGCCACTACCAATGGCAAAGAATGGACGGACAATTTTTCAATAATAATTTCAACGTGAGCTTTTTAAAACATTTTGTCGGGGGAACGAAGATTGAAAGGATATGATCGAAAAATATACCAAATTTTCAACTTCGATGAAAAGAGTTTTGGAGAAATTGATAACACTTCTCCGCAGTTTGTAGTAAAGCAAAAATAAGGACGAATACCTATTATGATTTAAATTATAATATTCGTCCTTATTTTTGCATTTATCTTCTGAGGCACACAGTCGTTCACATTAACCTTTACATGGGGCACCTTCTACTTCTGAAATACATCAGACCGTTCACATGAACGCGCGTCTCATTACTTAGAAATTCTTTATGCGCGTAAAAACGTACGCGCGTCAACGCGCGTTCATCTGAAACAAACCTAAATCTTAATGGCATAGAGAGATGGGCATGTTTATAATTAGTCCAAGCATGTTATATAAACTAAACAATTGGCGTTCTAATGAAAACAGCTGCGATACTACCAGTTCAAAGATTTACGAGCGATGGCCGTTTGAAACAAGATGTTAATTCCAACACCCTCGCATCAAAGTGGGTAAACGGCTAGTAGGTACACTCGATCACAGTGCGATCACATCGACAAACATTTGGCTAACACCGACAAAAGGCTTACTATGCTTGTATACTGCTCTTGACATGCGTAAACGTGATTCATCGGTATTATACGGCCTATTATTATCCAAAATCGAATATTTGAAGTTCAGAATCGAATTTGAAATACATTTCAATAAACTCTTAAATCTTCATAAAACGTTTAAGAAAAAACCGGAATTCATTCCGGATTTCAGTGAAACGTTTAAAATTTTGTAGGTTCGAGGAAGTAGACACCTCAGAAAACAAACTCTGGAAGCGCAAAATAGCGCATTTTAGGCAAAAGAGAAAGCATAGGCACCAAATTAAAAAAATCTTCAGAACAAAACAAGTTGTGTTCTTAAAGAAATCAAACAAAAGTTTTCCTCTCCCTAACTCTCAAAGTGGAGTACTTAACTTGTACTTACTTATGTACAATTGATTTGAGCAGGTAGGTACTAATTGTAGTAAAGGGCTTTCTTTGAAGGTAAATTACAAAAACAGCTTTCTTGATGCATAGTTTTTGTCCAGTGTAAAATTGAGATTAAAAGTTAAAAAATACCACAAAATCAATCCACAACAAAATTTGACCAAATAATTATAAAGATTCTTAAACCTACATTTCCTCATCTGATACCCGCATAATAAACTGGTAACAAAAATTAATTGAATTAACGAAATGTTTAAAATTTAAAATACAGTAATAAATTGGTTCTCCCGATGTGTGAATTAAAACCGCAACGCAGCGGGTTGATCACAGAATCGTCGGAATGTAAACAATGGTTCGGCCGAGCGTCGGCGCAACGCTTCATCAGACTCCTGAAAGCGGCCTATGCAACGCCCGCCCATTGTGGGTTTTACTGTTAGACCAGTCACGGACGACCTGTCACACCGTTAAACTTTTTATATATAGAATAAAAAGTCTTATATCTGTATCGCGGCTATAAGTAGAATTATTTATTTTGTTAATTAATAGAATCTTTTATAAATAGCTGTACCTTACTCTGTTTTAGCCTGCAAGTTAACTATTTTATGTAAATAAATGCTGTTTATATCGTTTTTATGTGAATTCTATATTAAAAAACATTTAAAAAATGTTTTTTTTGTAATTAACCGCCGATAAAAAAAGAGTGGCAATCGCATGATAAACTGACGTCCAAAAGGTAAAAATGTTGCAAAAACTCAAAATTGAGACGCAGTAATGAATTGGTTCTCCCGATGTGTGAATTAAAACCGCAACGCAGCGGGTTGATCACAGAATCGTCGGAATGTAAACAATGGTTCGGCCGAGCGTCGGCGCAACGCTTCATCAGACTCCTGAAAGCGGCCTATGCAACGCCCGCCCATTGTGGGTTTTACTGTTAGACCAGTCACGGACCACCTGTCACACCGTTAAACTCTTTATGTTTGCATAAAAATTCTTATTCTTTTTTATTACAGCTTCAAGTAGGATTGGTTATTTTGTAAATTAATAGAATCTTATGGAGCAGTTTTTTAGTCTGTTCTAGCTTGCAAGGTAACAATTTTTTTAATATTCTTGTTGTTTTATATCTTTTTGCAGAGTATTCGATATTGAAAACCTAACGTGTCATTTATATTATTCAAGAATAATCAATTGATAAAAAAAGAAAAGGCTATTTTTTTTCGTAACTAACCCCTGACAAAAAAAGAGTGGGCGTCGCAAGATAAACTGGCAACAAATAAAAAACATACAAAAACTCATAATTGAGAAGCAGTGATGAATTGGTTCTCCCGATGTGTGAATTAAAACCGCAACGCAGTGGGTTGATCACAGAATCGTCGGAATGTAAACAATGGTTCGGCCGAGCGTCGGCGCAACGCTTCATCAGACTCCTGAAAGCGGCCTATGCAACGCCCGCCCATTGTGGGTTTTACTGTTAGACCAGTCACGGGCGACCTGTCACACAGTTAAACTCTTTATGTTTGTATAAAAATTCTTATTCTTTTTATTACAGCTTCAAGTAGGATTGGTTATTTTGTAAATTAATAGAATCTTATGGAGCAGTTCTTTAGTCTGTTCTAGCTTGCAAGGTAACTATTTTTTTAATATTCTCGTTGTTTTATATCTTTTTGAAGAGTATTTATATTGAAAACCTAACGAGTCATTTATAATATTCAAGAATAATCAATTGATAAAAAAAAGAAAAGGCTGTTTTTTTTCGTAACTAACCCCTGATAAAAAAGAGAGGGCGTCGCAAGATAAACTGGCAACAGAAATAAAAAAACATACAAAAGCTCATAATTGAGAAGCAGTAATGAATTGGTTCTCCCGATGTGTGAATTAAAACCGCAACGCAGCGGGTTGATCACAGAATCGTCGGAATGTAAACAATGGTTCGGCCGAGCGTCGGCGCAACGCTTCATCAGACTCCTGAAAGCGGCCTATGCAACGCCCGCCCATTGTAGGTTTTACTGTTAGACCAGTCACGGACGACCTGTGACACCGTCAAACTCTTTATGTTTGAATAAAAATTCTTATTTTATTATCACAGCGTCAAGTAGGGTTGCTTGTTTTGTAAATTAATAGAATCTTTTGGAGCAGTTCTTTAGTCTGTTTTAGCCTACAAGTTGACTATTTTATTTAAATTATTGCTGTTTTGTATCTTATTTTTGAAGAGGTTTCAATAATAATAAACCTCACATGTTATTGATATTATTTTAAAATAATTAATTAATAAAAAATAGAAAAGACTCTTTTTTTTTGTTATTAACCGCAGAGAAAAAAGAGTGCACCTCAAATAATAAACTGACGCCAAATAGAAAAACAAAAGAAAAACTCTAAATTGAGACGCAGAGATAAAACCGCAACGTAGCGGGTTTGCCTGTAAATGTGTTTGCCTGTGTATTTGTTTGCTGTCTCGTGACATTCCAGGGCCCGAACGGATGAACCGATTTCAATTCTGCTATGACTGAGAAAAATCGGCGCAAGTTGAAAAACGCGTAGATTTGGTGTAAATTCAGCCCTACAGTATGTAGGACAGTCATCACGTAGCTTGACTCAAGTCATTTGCATCACAACAACGCCGAGCTGGCTCTCATTAATCATGAGACCGGAACGTTCATCGCGTGTTCACATTCGCACCATTTCCATTGAGGTAATAAGGGCGAAGATTAAAGTGCCAAGTTCATCAATTGACAGCAGTTTAGCAAAGTTTTTTACCGCCTTTAAAAAAGGAGAACGAAGATTTTCAAAGATAAATAAAACGAAAAAGATCTGCGTGTTTTTCAGATCGACCCATGGTCATCAGATTTTAATCAAATTTTATAGGCTCACTTGGCTTTTTGTTTAATTAAGCCAGGTTATTTTATTTTATTTTTATTTAATAGATCTTTTTTATGTTTTTCCTGTATGTACTATTCTGAATTTATATTATGTATTTTGCGGTGATTGTAATTTAAGCTTGTATGCGCTTTTATGTATGCTGTCAGTTTACAAGTATTATGAATGAATAAAATAAATAAATAAATTTGGGCATTCGAAAATAATACCGTTTTTTAAAAATATTTTTACCTTTTACGCTTACCGTGTACACTAGAATTTATTAAAAGCTTTCACTAAAACCTTGACTTGTCAGTAAGTGTGGAAAGCAGTATCTCTCTGGATTTTCTGAATAAGTAAGTATTCTAGATCTCTGTTTGCTCTTTATTTGCATTTTTTTCTACTTTTTTGAAATATCACGACAATAATATCACACATTAGAAAAGTTTGAATTACTTATGGATTGTATCGAAACAGGAGATTTGGCGACGTCAGCTAATACAAAATTGTCACTTTCTGAGATTAGATCACGACCGATACGCGTTCTGAAATGTGGAAGGTACGGTGTGACACAACTAATAATGATAGACGTAGGTCTCAACCCAAAAACTTGTAATATCAACAACATTCTATTGTTATAAACACGTATTACTTATGTACCTTAGCTGATGAAAGAAAGCTGTGAATAATGGAGCACTTAAATAGGTACCTACACGGTAAGAAGTGCAAGCAAGAAGTGTATTCCGTAATTTTGAACCCAAATTTAAATTCATCAAACAGAAAATTTACAACCCTCGTCTTTTGTAAAGTTTTCTTGGAAATCTCGAAACTGACAATATGCCATGGATTGAAATTCGGGTGGCAAATAAGATTTCAGAATTCCGATAACATTTTTAATGTTATTGGTACCTAATTTAATTCAGAGGTCACATGATTCAGCATTGACAGGCTAGGGTAGAACTAGTTATAGCTTTTGGATAAACTACTCACTATCATTAATTTACCTGAGGCTACTCTTCTTAGTGTACTTTTCAAAATACATTTTCAAAAAAATGTGTATAAAATGTACGCTTTTTGAAAGCACCGTCTTGCCTTTATTGTAAGCATGACTCGGGTTATTAAGATATTGAATGACCTTATCGATGAGTTATTACTCTCGCTGCCAAATTTTCTAAAACGTTTATCAATAAAAATATTTAATAGCCCTTTGAATTATTGTCAATAATGGCTTCCGAGCATAACAAAAGGGCGCCGTCCACGCAGAGAAGCATTGTGTAGAGCTCAATGGCGGTTTTGCCATTGGAAAATGGCTCCACGAATCATTTCGTTTACAGCAGAAAATGACAGTTCTATTTCAAAACGCCCGTCAAGTAATCGAAATCCCATCTTCAAGTTTCGCATTGTTTACTGAACTGTAGGAAAATATACTTTACATTTTGTGTCCTGCTCACAATTACCTATCTAAAACTAGTTTCTATTTTTAACGTTTCAACAGTATTGTTTGTACAAAAAATACAGAAAGATTATGTTTCTTGATCATTAGCCAATTACTAAAACATACAAGGGTTTCTCGTCTCGTAGGTACCTTGCTCAGGTTAATTTACTTACGTTTCTTTCTTAACTTTTATTATCCCAGTGCTGAGCAAAGGTCTTTACCAACCTTTTCATACATTACAATCCTGTGCCAGACTCCTCCAATCTTTTTCAGGATGTCTCGAATCGTCACTTGAAAATCCTGGTACAAGGCCTTCTCCTGAAACGGAAACTGTATGTAAGCGGCCACAGGGTTTGATTTGGGACCGTTTAATTGGATGCAGACCTGCAAAGAGACCTGCCCACCACCACTTAAATTACTGGACAGGTATCTCCACCACTGAAAGGTGGACAGGTCCTACTAGCATGTAAATTTTGCAGCTTCATCGCAAAATTAAAATCTTTGCAGATTTTAAAACTGTAATAAATAAAATGCATTTAATTTTATTATTGACAGTAAAAAAGTATCAATTTCAAAGTTTATCATTATGAGAGGTACTCAATTATTTTAATCAGCAAGACAAATCTAAGATCAAAAGGAATGGGACACGAATGGAACAATCGACTACAATCCATTAAAATGAGTAGGAAAAAGAGGATTAATTTTACGCTGATTGGATCATTTCCATTATCTTGTGGAACATTATCGTATAAAAAGTATTTCATTTCTCGTATTTAAATATCTACTTAATGTAGATATATTGACGCACCGGTTTCCAATCAGTAACAATTTTAATCTATTACGGATAATGCGTAAGTATTTCCTTTTATTTCAAATTCTAAAATCGAAGGGGCTTAATCAAGTATGATTATTATATCATTATGAATGATAACGATAATTACTTTGATATTGGTTTTTACGTGAAATGGTCCGTTAAATATTTATTTTCTGTACAAAATAATTTATTACCAAAAGGAGCCTGACAAAAGATAGGAAAACCAGAAAAAGGCATTCGGTCTTGGCATCAGGCGGGACTCGAACTAGCATCTTTCAGTCGCCCGGCTTGCGAAAGATGCGGGTTCGAGTCCCGCCTGATGCCAAGACCGAATGCCTTTTTCTGGTTTTCCTATCTTTAGTAAGATGATAATGCATTATCCCTAATGCTAAAAATAAAAATAACCTAGGAGCCTGACATTTTCCACTGCAGGGCAAAGGCCTCCCCGTACCGTTTCCACTGTTGCCAATTCTGCGGAAAAACCAAATGGCCCAAGAATGAGTCCAGCTCGTCCTGCAATAGCATTTTCGGCCTACCACGTTTTCGTGGTAGGCCGTTTGAGCCTTACGTCTTTAGGTACTCTGTGACCCTATTCTTAATTTTTTTTTCTCATAGGTGCCGGTAAGATTTCTGTGGCAATTCGCACCAGGTTGTAGTGGAGGTGTCACATAAATATCACAACAGTATTACTGTTGGTTCACGGACCACTTCCCATACAAAATGTGCCCAGTCTTCTTTGTAATAAAAGTTATTGTAGTGTTCCTAATTTGCACATCAAATGATAAAACAACTTGAGTTTTGACGTAATTAGTAAGGGACTAACTGACAAATTCAAAAACGTCAGTCAAAGTTGAGCAAAGTTGAGCTTAAAGTGACACTACGCTACGAATTTGACTACGTGGTCAACGCTAGTTAGGCATTGGTGAATTAACGCTTCAAATTACATACGACTTATCATTGCAAGTAATAAAATTGCTTTTGTCAAACCGCCAAATTACCTTTTTGACCACTCTCTGAGCACACTTCGTTTTGATGCTGACTGTCAACTATCAAGGACAACACTAACCTAAATCTGCGTTCCCCCACGCAGTCGGGTAGTTAGGATTGGAATAAGCTCTCACTCATCATCTATACTAATCTAGTTATTACCTATACAATTCATGACGTCTGGAGTGTATGATTATGAAGAGAGTTCCAAGCCGTGTACATTTTTGCCAAGAGTCAACTTACAAGACCTTACATTACTTACAAACTCAGCGATACCACAACTCTGCTGCAACTTTTCGCAACAGCAAGCACTAAATGAATTGAACTAACAATCACAATTAGTTGCACAAATTGCTACAAATACATTTTTTCGTCGGCAACCGGAACAAATAAAGCAAGTGCATGCAATTTTAGTGTAATTTTCTTCGCACGCGAAGCGCGAGAAATACAAATAGGTTGAAACATTGTTTCCTTAAATAGGTAGCTAAGAGAGTCGGTACTTAATTGAAATAGAAATAGGTCCTAACTACGACTAAAACGAGTTTCAGTTTCTGAAGAGTTGTAATTTTGTGCAATAGTGGTTAGCGTGCTTTAGAAGTGGTACCGTTTTGTCGAACAGTGAACCGGAACGTAATGTCGGACCCACTTGGGATGGTGAAATGAGGACTTGTCAAGGGCTGGTGGTTTTAAAGTAACTAATAATAATTTAACTTTATTGCTGTGTTCATTCAAAATTGCAGTATTAACAGCTTGAACACTTTGATTAAAATAAACACAACCCATATCAAAAGGTGGGAAGCCTTGTGACCACCTCCAAAAGAACCTTCCAGTTTCAGAAATAATGATATTATTATTCTCAAGACGTCATCATCATATCTGTACCTTAACTGGAATAACTGAAAATTAACGTTTAATCTATACTTAATAATAATTATTTATAGCTGAACGTTTGTTTGTTTGAATGCGCTAATCTTTGGAACCACTGATTCCACTGTTGGGAATTGAAAAAAAAAATGTGGTGGACTAAAAAGAATTTACGCGGTCGATGTCGTGGGTGGCTTCTACTATCAAGATATTTAGATTCATGGTCTAAATGGTAAAACATAGTTGACAATATCTTACACTGACACTATCTTAAACATAGTTGACATCACTGAGACCGAGTTAGCGCTCCCAACAAACCGTACACTACCTAAAGCTTTAAAACACGCGAAGGAACATTTTTTCCAAAACACAATTCTCTACGATACATTAGTGAAATGTTTTCAAACACAAAAGGAACACTCAATCGTGTCTAATCTTCAGCGGCGCAAACGCGTCGAGTGCTGAATGCGTCCTCTACACGACAATAAACTGCCGGCGCATTTGTGCTAGATAAAAGTTTTAATGACTACAGCATAAAGGATACCGTTCTGCTAGTTCCTACTGCACGGAGAAGGATATACCTCGGAGTTTGAGACATAGAGGCATTTAGCATTTGAAGACGAACAATTAATGTTTTTTTCAAGCACTTTATGGCAATTAAACAGGCAGATACGTTTAGTCAATGCTAATGAATTAGTAAACAAATTGTTACTTATTAAATCAGTTTAGAAGCGGAAACTAAATTCAATACCGCGTGACGTGCCACTAGTAAATTAAGATTTGAAAGAAATTAAATTAAAAAAAAGACAAAAAATGCACCTGAACCTTATAAACAACATTTTTTTTAAAATACCCAGTATCCCGCAGCTGGACAGTTGAAATCAAGTCGTTACTACAATTGTTAGAATAGAAATAGTAAGTACTTAAAGCACAATTCACTACGATACATTAGTGAAATGTTTTCAAACACAAAAGGAACACTCAATCGTGTCTAATCTTCAGCGGCGCAAACGCGTCGAGTGCTGAATGCGTCCTCTACACGACAATAAACTGCCGGCGCATTTGTGCTAGATAAAAGTTTTAATGACTACAGCATAAAGGATACCGTTCTGCTAGTTCCTACTGCACGGAGAAGGATATACCTCGGAGTTTGAGACATAGAGGCATTTAGCATTTGAAGACAAACAATTAATGTTTTTTTCGAGCAGTTTATGGCAATTAAACAGGCAGATATATTTAGTCAAAGCTAATGAATTAGTTACCACGTTATTACTTATTGAATCATTTTAAGTAGCGAAAACTCATTCAATACCTCGTGGTGTGTCACTAGTAAATTAAGCAGGTGAACCTAACAAATATAATAAAAAAACAACCTCAATCAGTATCCCGCAGCTGGACAAATGCCTCCGCTGTTATAATCTACTCGTCGCTTCAAATTGTTAGAATAGAAATAGTAAGTACTTAGAGCCAATCTGCCGGGGTGCCAATGTAGTGAGAGATCCTGGCTGCAAAGCAAAAAAACAATTGTTGGTTTTCAGACAAATTCCAATCCACTTTCATTGATTTTCCTTTGAGAATAATGCTGTCCATTCTAGTTAATTCGTTCGCTATCTCTCACTACAGTAAGCCAACCTAATGTCGTCTAGCTAATCAATAAGAAAACTTCTCAATTGAAAAAGTTTTATCTACCGATCTATTAATCGACGAGTAGCGACTGAAAGCTACAAATTCTTGCTATTAAAAGGAAATTCAATAGGAATCATTTGGCGTTTCATGTTTTATATTGAATGGTTTATTCATTTAACTTTAAATGGTAAAACCATGATCATTTTGATATGATGATTGTTTGTTTACAAAGTAGGTACCAAGTGTTCAGTAGTAAAAAGCTTCAGCATTGTAAATCAAGATTAGATAAGTTGTTTTTTATTGTAGTTTTTTTATAAGACAACTTAATTAGGCCCGCATTTAACCACAATTTCATCTGATCGTAAGTGATGATGTGGTCTATGGTGGTTCATTTCATTTGGTGATGTTACTACTTTGTACAAGCTCAAAAATATGAAGAAACTTTGAAAATTTTCTACATTATTTCAATACTTTTAGTAATGAGGCCATTTATTTCCTTTAGGTCGAACTCGTCTAAGAAAGAGCTCTTAAAAGAGCTATGGTTCGGTAATTTGAGATCGAATTCGGTATTAAGAAACCCGTTGGAGAACAAAAGACGTTGGAGCCCGGTTTCAGTAGGGAAATTTAGGTGACTCTAAATAATACGTCCTACTTAGCACCTAGAGTAAACGAAAGGCGTAGGTACTAAAAATACACTCGATGAAGGATTCTTGAACAGTAATCAGAATGTCCTGATAAAATTTGCAGAATTCAGTGAACCTGATTTGCCAAGATTTCTAGAACGCATGGTCATTTTCCGATGTTGAGCAGAGAAAATCTCATTGAAGCTTAGTATGTAAATACATATCATTTATGTTGAGGTCAAGTATGATGACGTTTAATACTCGTAGATACTAAACCTGAAAGCAGAATGTAGCTTTTTTAATCAGTTTGTAAACTGTTTTCGAAAAACTTACTTATTTAATAATATGTATAAATATGGCATAAATAAAACAGTTCGTCCATATTTCTGAGAAAATGTATGGGGATGTTACTGATTAACATGACATAATTGTAAATGAACTCTTTTAACTGTACAAAAAAGGAGCTGTGTTTTTTCAAAATTAGAATTCTTTACCCATTCCCGGTAGCTAAATCTTCCACAGTAAAAGATTTTCCAAGTTAACACGAAGCAAACAATATCGGCGGCCCCGCCTTCTAAACTTTTGGGGAGTTTATATCAGTTCTATGTTCAAATAAAAAGAATGAACGATTTATCCTTACCTGTTAAATTGAAAAAGTTGCTGGGACCAATGTAGGGGTAGATTTACGTGCAGCGGGTGCTGAGTAATATCAAAAAAGTTTATCGGAACCGTTAGCTTAGCGTCACAACCAGCTCAGATTTTAATAATTCGAACGGATTGGAAACTAAGTTTCAGGTGACAGGAAGACTGGAAATACTGGGATTTGTAGTTGTATTTTCTTAAAAGATACATTTTTGGCTTGTTTTCTCAACAAATCAAATAACATAAAAGGGTTTTCTGATCTTAGTAATAATAAAATCAACATAAGTTGACGTAATAGCTGTTTTATTTATCATCTTAGGTTAATAGTTGCTTGTGTAACTTGTTGTTTTTGTGGCGCTTACCTAAAAAACAATTGCTTTAGTTACTATTATCAATGCTAAGTGTGCCATAATATATTTTTTTTATCTTTTTTTCAATTGTTTGCATTGCTACTTTCCGGCTACATTGTGTGTTAATTGCAAATCCCATGTGTAACCATGCTAAAGCCGATTTACGTCCAAATAATTGCCCTTAAAATTCCAATTCCAAAACGTTTCCATACAAAACGTTAATCACTAAATGGTGACATTAATTTTAGCTTTGTGTCCGTTGAATGGGCGCACATTGATTAAAAATAAAACACAATCGCCTAATGAAACCACAAATGTGTCTGCAGAGTTTTGGATAACTCATTTGCACGGCTAGGATCTAATATGCCAACTTTTTAAGTGGATGACTAAGTTTTTAAACAGCTTTGGTAATGAAAGTGACTACCTATACAATTTTTATTTACTTATTGGTCACTTTCATTAGACATAGTGACCTTATCAATTTGCATATTTTAACTGAGTGATGTCATTTTCAAGTTTTATAATTTAAACATAATTACAGACTATGATAGTAAATATTCATGTGTGATTCAGTCTTCATGAAAACTTTGTGTTCTTCCTTATTTAACGACTGATGCTTTTGCAGATTTCTTGGTAAGCGGTTGATAGATTCTATGAACATTTTTACCAATGCTATCGTCGCACTCCGTGATGATTCTACAACTTATTCTCATCAAACCATGGTGGTTCTGAAGTGTTATTAAAACCCTGACGATGGCGACGGTTACGATGACAGAAAACATCATTGGCATCATATGAATACTGATTTCCAAAACACAACACACTGTTTGAGCGCAAGAAACTGCAAAGAGGAACCATGGTGGTTAAGGTGGTCAAATTGTATAAAACACGTTAAAAAACCTTATTTTAAAATTAATTTTGAAACCGTTCTCGCACTTTGTAACATTAATATGTTACCCTTCTTAACTTAAAGCTTATTCGGCAAATAAATAGGAACCCAGTGGGCAAGCAGAGAATTCCGTCACCACTAAAGCGTATGCCTTCCGTCTAATCGAGTAAATGTTTCTAGCCCAGTGACTCGGTGGCGACGGTTACGATGACAGAAAACATCATTGGCATCATATGAATACTGATTTCCAAAACACAACACACTGTTTAAGCGGAAGAAACTGCAAAGAGGAACCATGGTGGTCAAGGTTTGGTTAGTTTAGGTTAGTTAAGGTGACAATTTTGGTTGGTTTAGGTTAGTTAAGGTGGTCAAATTGTATGAAACATGTTAAAAACCTTATTTTAAAATTAATTTTGAATCCGCTCTCGCACTTTGTAACATTAATATGTTACCCTTCTTAACTTAAAGCTTATCCGGCAAATAAATCCAGGAACCCAGTGGGCAAGCAGAGAATTCCGTCACCACTAAAGCGTATGCCTTCCGTCTAATCGAGTAAATGTTTCTAGCCCAGTGACTCGGACACGTCGCGCGAGCGGCTGCGAGGTTGCTTCGGCGTCGTATTGGTACGTAATTACACAGTGTTTTTTCCTACGTCGTTTAGTACAGGCTGAAATTTACTAGCCTGATTCAGATTGTTTTTACCGTAGGGTAGGTGAGTCAATTGCATAAATTGCATATTACAAGAACTTTAAATATTATAATGTCATCAAGATCACTACCTTGAGAGGATAGTAAGTTGGCGAGATTGCCATGGCTATTATACTAGCCAGGATGAGTTACAAGCAAAGTAGCTACAGACCAAGCCTAGCCAAGACCTAGTTATGGTTCTGTTAGCTCGGAGTCCGCGTTAACCTTAACTAAACACCACAATAAAATATTATGTTATTTTATGCAATGAAGTGTTTTTTTACTGTACTTATATTACAAATTACATTCGGCGTTACTCGTTTGCCAAGTACCTACATACTACCGACGACCATCAAAATGAAAAAAAACTTAGGTATACTCTCTCAAGCTGTATCATCATCAGATAACTCGTTAAATGGACATCTCTAGTTCACACTCAACAATGCAGGAAAATTTGCTGCAGTTTCTTGTACTATAACGTACTCATAGTTACGTACCGTGCAACTTCAGACTTAAGCAAACATTTGTACTGCACTCGCAGGTTTGATGGCCGCATTGGAAACGTTTTCTGACACGCTCCGCTTCCTTGTCATTATGAGCGGGACAGGCATTAGATACAGCCATTGGACAAGACAAAGGCGTCGTGAAGTCTGGATGGGCTCTGAATATTCAAAACTTATTTTACTGTTGTAACCTTTATTTGCATTCATTGAAGAAAACTTTGTTGACAATTTTCTTAATTTTGTGTGCTCTAATATTGTTGGCGCATTTCATACGACATTACGCTCTATTGTGGTTTTCTTAGATTCTTGTCAAAAATAGCGCCACCTACGCTAAGCTTTGCATAATGTTGCTTATTATGCTATCAAACTTACTGACCATCTGTTTTTTGTGCAGGGTAGAATATAAATCGATCTAGAATTGTTTACTCTACACCGCTGATTTTAGCCTCATGTAAATACAAGCCAAAATCCTAAGCTTCATCTATCCTATTCGAACCAAATAGAGACGTGGCCCATTGAACACTTATCAATGTCGCTTTACGGTCGCTGGGTTAAAACGAAATGTAACAGTTGGGAGGCGCCCCTACATTTGTCACGTGGCCGACTTAAGTGGAAGAATTTGCGGGAGTGCTTGAACAATGGACACGTTTAAGGACACTAATTTTTACTAGCCGGGTGCCCCGTCAGAGGTCGCTTTAACGATCTAGTTTCCCTGGACGTATGTTGGTATAGGACTGTCATTAATTGGGGCTAATGTTTGGCTTTGTTTTAATCCAACGCGGTACATAATAATTACTGTAACAATTATTAAAAGATATCAATAGCGTAGGCCAGCCCACAGTGTGACGTTATGTATCAGATTGAAACTTAAGTAAGAATTGAACAATATCAAGATCACAAGTCTAATCAATTTATAGTAAATACCTTTAAATTATCAACAAAGCTTTAAATTATCAACAAACTTAATCGTCCATCATTTCTTTAGCAATATCTTTTTTTATTTTGTTCTCCTACCTTTATAAGATGGTGCTTGTTATCATTGAATTATTTCCATTTTGCCTAAAATATTTATAGCTCAATTACCTCCTTTTTGTATTTCGTAACAAAGTGCCATACCTAATTAGCCGAAACAAGATAGTGCTGTCAAACGTGCAAGTGAAAAATATTTGTTGATGAAGTATAAATTCTACCAATTTTTTAGCATATTTATTTCTTTAACTTATCCAATTCAGTTATCAAGTTTTGTAGATATTTATTTTTGACAACGTGGTTAGTCACCAGCGGTAGCGTTATCCGGGTTGCTGTGGTTCTTCTATCGGTGTTTCCATTACAAGATACCAAAGAGTTATTGCATAGATGACATCATAAATGTGTCATAAAGAGGGAAGCAGGCTACTTTTGTTCGGGAAGGTTGATTTCATACGAAATCAGAATTATTAATCAAAACTTTTTTCTAAACTAAGAAAAACCGTAGAATTTAAAGCCATCACGTCCGAAGCTATTTTTCTTTTCAAGTTGAATTTACGATTTTCATCAGTATTTCTGCTTCATTGAACGCTCTGTTGAATAGTAGGTAGTTTATTATCCAGACCTTTTGTTGAGATAAAGAGTAAAGGTCAAGAGACAAGGCATTGCACTGGACAGGAGTAGTAAGCTTTGTTTGCTATCTTGAGCTTACAACATGTTCTTACACCAGGATTTGTTCTTACTTGGACCCCTTTCCACAAGGGATACCAACGTGAGTGCGAAAGCCATTTCATCGAATTTTCTTTCTTTATTTCTAACGACATCTACATACTACGACGCCTTGTTAAATCGATGTCACATTATAGGGATGTTTTCGATTCTCGCAGTAAGCTCGTTAAAGTATATTCTTCTAAGTAACATAACATCCCATTAACAAAAAGTTAATTAAACAAAGCTTCACAGTGTCATGGTTTGCAGTACAGTTTTTCGATGTATCGAAACATCGTAGTAAAGTGACATCGATTAAACAAGGTGTCGCAGTATGGAGATGTCGTTGAATGGTTGTTGAAAAAACAAAATTCGATGAAACGGCCTTCGCACTCACGTATCGGTATCACTTTCCGTAAAGCTATTAGTAGTTTGTGTGTATATATTTTCAAATGATTTAATTATTAAAATGAATTGATTTTATTTGTAGCATTGTTAATATTTCATTTTGATATTAATAGTTTTGGCCATTTGGGGATATAAGATGGTTTGTTCGCACGACGTTTAAATGGTGGAATAAGCCCAAGGTTGAGATTTTCTCTATTGATTGTCAACTTTGAAAACCAACATAACACTATTTTTTATTGTTTTTTATGTTTTTTTGCCTTAGTTGAAGTTATTTTTCTCATAAACTTATTTTCAAACCGACTGAACAAAAAAGTGATGCCATAAAACAAAGGGTTTACATTAAAGCAGTGAAACATGAGATTATCATCTTCAAACCCTTGTAGCGTTGCTTTAAAATTCACCATAATAGCCGGATTCCTGCATAAACATCAAACAGGGCGGGTACTATAAAAAGCTGTTGCCGCAATTGAAGCCAGATGTGGGGGCATTTAATAAAAAATAAACGGCCCGACGCCGCCCGGCAATCTATCACGCTCTCAGTCATAAGCTGACTTTAATGCTGGGTCACTTCAGACCTTTTTGTTGACGTTAATATTACTTAGCGTTTTCCAAAAAAATTACAAAGTCATCGGACGCTCTTTAAATGAAACGTCAACTTTGGGATAAACGTCCGAATTTATAGCGGGCCCGTGACGTGACGTCACGTGACCGAGGAGTAATTAATTACTTTATCTTTATTAGGAAGTCCTGAATAGGGCATAAATTAAAAGCGGAAGATGGCGATCTCTTCAAATTTGCTTGCCAATATTGATAAAGAAATGGCAGTAGATATTGTCGCTCATTTATATTAATAAATTTGTTTTAGGGCCTTTGCCCTGCATTGGGACGGAACGGGCTGATTTAGTTTTTTCTTTTTTTTAGTTAGTTTCAGAGAGATAAATAGATATATTCTTCATTGCAGACCAAAACAACAGATATACACAGTAAAGAAATAAAGATTAATGTTAATGTACAATTTGGTAGCTTTATCGCTAAAAAGCGATCTCTACCCACTTTTAGTTGAAACTGTTACTGCCTTATAGATTTGAGGCTCTTTTTATGTATTATAATTATTATTCCAAATGCAAAATTTATCAAGTTTATGCAGATGTGATGAACCCTAAACCTTTTTTTAAGTTTTCTGCAAGTAACCATTGAAAATCATGCACCAAGTAGGCGAAAGAAATAATATTTCATTTTCAACAAGCCATGGCCTATTGGTATAATTTGACTCTTTTGTTTGGTTAATAATTGGGGGTAATTGGTTGGTGTTTTCGATTTCAATCATTAATTGATTCTGACTCTTAAAATTAAACGAGCCTCATTAATTGGAGTAGCTATTTTTCATGATTTCAGCGAACTCTTACTTGTTATTTTAATTGTAACTGACTTTTAATTGGTTTTGTGTATTTTTTGTTGTTTGCTAATAACATTGATTTGAAGTTCGTGAATGTCATGACTGAGTATTTCACCATGTCATTTTTTTGTTTCAAGATAAAATTACCAGAAAAAAACAAATTCATAAATGTATTGAATGTAATTTTCTAGTCATCGCCGAATTGGCGTCTTTTAGTGTCGTATCATATTTTTTCTATATATCACCAGGAGGTGCGTTTTGATCATAGCTAGAAGGTGTATTTTAATAATATTGTAAGCCAGTGTTTTTCCGGTCGACAACCAAACGTTTGTAACGCTGGTTCTGCATTTATGAAGTTTTAAAAATGTCAGCATATTCTTAAGTTTGCTGAAAAATTTTGATCCTAAAACTTTTAGTCAAAAAGTACCTACAATACGTGGTTTAAATACGTTTCAAATACTTGCTTTTCAATCTCTATTTATAAAAAGGAATTTTAATAGATCATTTAAATTAGCATGAAATCTTCTCACTGCTATGGTTTGGAACCATGGCGTTTGCAACTGATCTCAACTCAAGATTATTATCATGGCATTCAGGTTCCTTGACCCTGACAATGATTGGTAGACAACGACGATACTTTATGATGATTTTTTAAATAAGACGCAAAAGTCACGACAAGATGACCGAATTAACTCAAAACTATACTAGTTTTTACTGACCCTGTTTTCGTCGTTCCCATTCAAGTTAAAATTATTTAATTCTCTACAATTATGTTTAACATTAGCTATCTACACAATCTTGTGATTCATACTTTACTTACTATGTAACATCAATTTGATAGAATAGGTCTCGGTTGCCTGTGTCGGTGTAGCTCAACTGGTAATGTACTATAAAAGAACATTCCCGGGGCTATGGCGTTGAAACGAGCTCCGTCTTGAGCAAATTGAAAACTTGATTACTCTTAGTTCTTTGTAAGTTTGTTAATTAAAAGAAACGTCGAAAAACCAACATAGGTATAAGATGGACAATCAGTCCTCTAATTAAGAATTCAAGGGCCTCTCAAACGAATTTTGTATGAAACTTGCGACAAAATTGTTTTTATTAGAATCTGCGCGTTAATTTTACTTCAAAGAATCTTATTAGAACTTGTTTTTTGCTATCTTTTAAATTAGCAATGACAACTGCACGTCAGAATAATATATTTTATTATTAGGTAGGTGCCCTAAATAAAGATAAGCATGTAGTTAATTTCGAATAGAGGGGGCAATGAAACATGTTTGGCGTGTGACATCTTATTAATGTTAAAAGTGGTAAAGAGATCATAGCATGTTAGTAGGTCATTGTAGGTAAGTGAAGCTAGTAACAATGTTTGCGAAAGTGTTTTTCTAACGACAGTACTGACTGTTCATAATGAATTAATTAATTTGATTATTCGTAAGTAGTAAACAACTGTCATATTAAATGAAAAGTAAAATATTTGAAAAGATCTTTTCAGTGCTTAAACATTATTGAAAGTAGGTATTGGGCATATATATTTTTTATAGCTTAGTTAGACGCGCATTTGACCAAATCTCACCTGATCGTAAGTGATGATGTGGCCTAAGGTGTTAAACCGAGTATTGGCTTATAAATCAAAAGTATAAAAACGAGTCGGTTTTGAAAATGTTTGTATCAAAAAATTAATATAAAAAAACTTAAGTTTGATAACCATAAGTGGTACTAGGATAAACTTGATATGTCCTGGTTGTAGAGCCAGAATATTTTAAAAGAAAAAGCGCGTTCATTACACCAGTAGTTGCGTACGAAAACAGCCATGCCTCCGTTAGCAGGGCGACAGCCAGGCAATATTTACATTTTTGACGGTCACCGCAACCAAAGCCTTTCATGTATTGCGACATGAAAGGCATGGGTTGCAGGAAAAACCAGCAGCGGGACTGAGCGCATCTGAATCTGCCCAAGCTCGTAACCTTCTCTGTAGCTTGGTTTACTACGGGGCTACGAACTACTACAGTGGAAGGCAGCTACGTTGCTACAGATTATCACGCAAAGACTCGTTCAGCAACGTTTTCGTTTTTTTCATTAGTCCATTTTACGATTTGATAACGGTGGGTTGACGATGTCTTAGTGACGGTGAGGACATCTTTCCAATAATAACAGGAAATAGACAATCCCTTTAAAAATGTCTGAGTGAATGATATTTTACAAGGCCAGAACATAGTTTTATCTATAAACCATCTTTCAATCTTTTCATCTTTATAATATCAAGCTTTTTTACAACTAATTAGGCAAATTTGACTATTTGACTAATAAAAGTAAGCGGATTAAGGCTGTACAAAAGTCTTTTCACTGGCCCCCATTTACTGTTCTTATAGAAGCCAACGTTGTGACGTTCTCGAAACACTTGAACAGGGAGATCAGTCATTGGCGTTCTCATTTTAACAGAGTTTTTGAAATGGTTGGTGGGCTTACTGAAATATCAATAATATAGTTATTGGTCATGGATATTTTTTCTGCAAGTGTGTTTGTTACATAACAATAAGTTACCCCGTGGCTTTAATGGTTTGGGCCATCAAAATCGACCACACAAGCGTCTCTGAAGTGAGTTCAACCACAAACGAAAACCATTCAACGTGGTAAAACCTATTTTACAATCCCACATCTCCTTGTCAAGTGCGGTCAATGTGCAGTGCGAGCTGAGAGTGCATGCTACCTCGGGCAATTTCATCCTTTGTTTTAAATGACGAGGGAGTCAGTCGTCTTCGTCACAAGAGGGCTCTTGGGGCCTTATTCCAATCAGACACCTTGAATTTGTTTACAATTGCAGCTTTGAAAAAGCTAAGTTTGTAAGTTGGAGAGAATTATGAAAACGCAATACTATGTGATTGAAAAAAAAAACAGTTTTGTAGATTTTTTCATTTAGTTTACTTAATATACTAAATATAATTTATAGTAATAATATTGCCTGGTTGATATAGTATCCCAAGTTGTGGAGCTTTTAAATCTACGGCTCGATTAGAATGTTACAGAGCACTACACGCCTTCCTTGAACGATAAGTGCCATGAAACTGTAGCTGCTTTGAATACGGTGTTTATTTCTAGCTGAGATATTTTTGTAAAAACAGCAACAAAATGTTGTACATTTGTAGTTCGCTTGCAAAGTCGCGCTGTGTGGCATCCGATTAAAAGAGGGCCCCAGTGGCCAAGATGACACTGTTCCGTTGCTCCCTACACTCAAAAAGTCGAGCGTTCTTCCTGCTCATGATGCGAACGGAGTGCAGATTTCAACAGCCTTTTGTTGTTATGCAGCTATGCGTAAATTTCACACAAGTGTGCGAGGGAATTCAATTTTGCTGCCTTCTTTTCCTGAAGTTTTTACGTAAGCTGTTTGGATATAAACTACATCAACAGCCGTGCATCTTTCCTTTTGATTTGCAAGAAGTTGCTTAAAATAACCTAAGTAAGATAAAATACCAGTCTTTAAATAGTGACTTTTTGCGGTAAGTATAAATAGATGAATGCAGCCAAACTTTATTTAGATGTAATCAAATTAAATGTTGACAGATTGACACAATTAACCTTGTAATTCACTGCTGTTTTTACTCAAAAGTTTACTCAAATAAACTCTTACAGTAAGTACGTAAAATAATTTCAAACTTCATGATAGTCCTGACAGCAGCTGCCAGTAGCATCACAATGTAACGAAAAACTGGGTAGTTACTGGAACAATAGATAATTTTAAATCCACAGATTTTTGTGGATGCAGTTTGTTTCAGTGTAACATTGAAAAGCTTTCAACGGATTTCCCGACATGCTCGTCTAAAACTGATTCAATTTCTAAGCTATCACTATTGCTGCTATTCGTCATTGTTTGTGATTGAAAAAAAAGGGAATAAAACGCTCCAATCTGCCAGAGGTTTTGAAGTGTTTTATCGTGTAGGTCAAAATAAAAGTGAGACTACTAAATTCCGAATACGATTTTACGAGACAATAATAATTGATGATTAAACGAACTTACCTTAAGTGAAGTTCTATCATAATTATACGAGGGCTTCATCCGAAGAGATTAGAGAACAATTGTAGTTTCGCATAACTACTCGCTAATCTAACACTATAGTTTAAATATACATTAAATTTAATGTAAAAATAAAATAATAATATTTTGACAGTAAAATAGGAATATTTTGTCTTTTACACTGGCAACCCAAAGCCTACTAGTACGCAGTCGTTTCTGTCACGTCATTTAGTTAAAAGTATTTGGTAGACAACAGTCAGTAATAATTGTTATGTATAAAACAAACTGTAAATAAAACAAACTCTTGTTTTATTAACGGCCATTCAAAAAACAGCGTCTTTTCAGATGTTGTAATAATATTTCTTATAGGGTCTGTAGGGAGGGTGGGTTCTAATCTCTTCGGATGAAGCCCTCGTATAATTATGATAGAACTTCACTTAAGGTAAGTTCGTTTAATCATCAATTATACTTTGTGCTTCATCCTCGAGATTAGAGAACAATTGTAGATGTTGAAAGAGATGGAAATATTATTGCAAAATCTTAATTAACTATAATCCCAACATAATGCTAAGAATCGATTTATTGCAAAATAAAAATATCTCTCACAGTCACCTTGAGAAAAAACAATGTACAACTCACATTGTTATCATTCAGCATATTATTGCCACAATTTAAAAAATAAATCTTACTTCTTTAATAAGATTTATCATAAGAACTAAAGAACCCATAATTGGCTTTTGGATGAAAGAGAAAAATTAAATACTGAAGACCCCAAATGGATAAAGCTGATTCGCTTGGATCGTTATGGACAACTTCACTGTTATAAAGTTTACCAAAAAAAACGTTAGAGTCACACTCCACCCAGCAGTAAGTATTTCTAATTAAATCTTTGTTGACACCGAGCCTGCTGGCGGCAAAGGTGCTCGCGTGTCGGGTAGAGTGGGCAGAGAATGTGGAAGTGTCAATACTGCTTTCATTCAGGGTAGACTTTTCCACTTGCTTGAGGGTTTGACTGCCAACCGAATGGAATGATTTTCTGCTACTGATAAATAATAGGTTATAGGCAATTTGGTGGTGTTATGTATTTTAACAATGTATTGGCAGGACAATTATCTGGTTTAATGTCCTATAATGGAATGATAAGACAGGACTAATGGGTGCCTAACTTGTGGTTCTTTATAGTTCCTGGTATCTTGATATGTATCGAATCAGAACAACTATGTGAGTATAAGTGTCAATGTCTGGACTATGTGGGCTGTGATTAGGACTAGTAAGGTCACAGTCTTTTTCGCAAACTGATCTAAAAGCAGATCCTCATTTGGGTATACATTTTCCAAGTAGTCTAGTACGATGGAGGTATCCCGAGTAACCTTATACTTGGGGCGGAGTTTGAAAAAATAAAATAAAAATCTTTTAACAGTCTATTGAGTCCATCATCGGTCGATACTATCGATTCTATAATTAAGGATATGGCTGGCTGGTAACAATTCAGTGTCCTGTATTTGGCTCATGAATTGAACGCATTTCCTTAAAAAAAAAAAAAAAAAAATTTTTATTTTTTTTTGTATTGAAAAAAATAAACCAACGTTTAAAAACTTCTGAGTATTGAACTATTGAATGTAACTGTAACTTAAAGATGTACAAATGCCATCTAATGAACTGGATGGCACACTTCTTTCGAAAAGTTCCCTGATAATTTTCCGGTCATAAGTCTGCACACTGGAAGCTTCGTTGTGCTGTTAGGAACAGAATTCAATGGTTTATCACTCGGCTTAGAAATTAAACAGTCAGGAACAATCAGTTGATATTAAAACGGAAACCACGGTTGTGTAGACCAATAACAACACTAACTATCCCTTGCGCTTTATCCGTTCTTATTTTTCGTAGAACCTTTGCGATAGCAGAAACAGGGGGAAACGCGTAAAAATGTAAGTTACCCCAGTTTATAGGCAAAGCGTTTACTGCACGGGTCCCAGGATCTCTGAACCAAGACACAAAGTCAAGATACTTCGTCTGGTTGCAAAAAGGGCTCTATTTCGGGACTGCCAAAAGTCTGAAACTATGCGATCAAAAGCTTGATTGCTTAATTCCCACTCTGTCTTAGGATGGAGTCACCTGGGTTCCGTGTCTGGTCGCTGGTTTTCTATCGAACTGATATTTGAAGCGTAAGTATATGAAAATGTTTCTTTTTTCGCAAAAGTTCCAAATATTGGTTTTGGTCAATCTGGTCAACTGAGGGAAACGAACGCCAACTACCCGATTGATATACGAAATAGCCGTCGTGTTGTCAATCCTTAATAATATTTGGCATTGGCCAAATACCAAAAACGCAGCTAAATAACTCAAAAAAAAATGCATGTGTTTCATAGCCTCTTTAGAGCTCAACTGGCCCTTTGCGGTCTTCTCGCCGCATACTACCCCCTTCCAGGTTTTAGCTTGCATCGGAAAAGATTTCTAAGGTGTAAGTATTTTGACTAATGGGATTAGTCGCTTTTATTATGGATTTAATCCACCATTGCATATTATCTTGTAAATTATTATGCAAGCAATCGTAACTATCATAGTCTCCTGACTGTAAAAGAGCAAGATATTTCCACCTTTCAAAGTCTTAGCAAAGAGGTTAGCAATCCGACCACACGTGCGTAATACCGAATGAAGCAACGCTGAAGCTTGCTCAATTTGTACAATTCGGTAACTATATTTATTTATTTATTAATTCTTAATTGCGCAATGAAAAAAAAAAAATACAATTGGCGGACTTAATGCCTCAAGGCATATATATATATATATATATATATTTGTATCAATTACGAATCCAAGATAAGTTCATTGGTTTGATGAAGAAAAAACAGCTTTTTTATGCCTTAATAATAAAACCTAATTACTCAAAATAATGTCTTAGTTTGACTTTTATCATCCAAAACATTCTTGACAATTAGGGGCTATACAGCCCCGGTCATCTAAATACATAGATGACCTAATATGACCCCTAGATCTCAGCAGGGACATAACTGGTTAGAGT
The DNA here is from genome assembly GCA_950022985.1 of Udea ferrugalis. Lineage (NCBI taxonomy): Eukaryota > Metazoa > Arthropoda > Insecta > Lepidoptera > Crambidae > Udea > Udea ferrugalis. Next base: position 8,533,724 of record OX465516.1, read on the forward strand.
AATTTGGTAAACACTTAAGGGGCTGCCTGTAGTACATAAGCCAATTTAACATCTTATAAGTTCAAAGAGTTTCCCCGATAACTGAACCTTAGGTATTTTCTATATTGTTTATTAACTGAAACCAAAAAATAAACGTTGTTTAAGTCTAAAAAAGGCCATAAAATAATCCCTGAAAACTGGTTTTTAGGTTTAAAATTGTTCTGAGGTCCTTTAGCTTAAAGTTTTCAGTTTTTATAAATTTGTTTAGTGATTTTGAATTCATTATAAAACGAGATTTACCATCTTTCTTTTAAACAAGAAAATAACTTAATAAGAATTGGCCTACACGACTATCAGATTCTGAAATAGCCCTAGAGGCTATTAGATCAACAATGGCTTCATTATAAGTTATACCTATTTTCTGGCTTTTACAGTCTTTGGAGGTCTTGGGATACTCTTTTGTATTACTGGCTTATAAAAATGGGATAGCGTGACACTTTAAGCACGTCATAATGGTATACCTAGTCATTTGTTATTTGACACCATTGGTTGTGAAATAAAGACAGGAGACCAGAAAAAAACTTACCCAGTCTACTGTCGCTAAGGGCGTTGCCTGAACCGCTGCTGCGGTGGTAGCGGGGCCAGAGGAGGCGGTGGCGGTTGCGCTGCCGTGCACCCCTTTGCGGCGCGCCGCGGTCTGCGCTTGAGTGTGCGAGACAAGATGTTGTGTCCTCTTGGCAGGCTGCCTGCTGTTCGCCAGCCGAGGTTTCAAGTTAAAAATTGTGAGGCTGGGGACGCGATGTTGTCCTTGCCTATCATAGTATCTGATAATGCAGCCTTAATCTCTGGGTTCAGAATCGGCGCAGATAATCTTTGACTATTAACAGGTACAGGTAACAGGAGATGCCGGTAGAGCTCTTTTCTCCTCGTAATAGCGATATGCTCCCATCGAAGGGCGATATCTTTCTGAATATTATCACCCATTTTTTTTAGATTTTTATGGGGTCGCCCAGTAACTCGAGGATATTCTCGTGTAGTGGGCATTCATCGGCCGAAGCCGTAACCGGCGTGGGGGCCGCCTAGGCGGGTTCCCTAACCTCCAAATCCACCTTTTAAGCAGGTGGGCCAAGTTGTTCGCTCGGAGCAATGGAATCTGTCAACGGCAGTTATGAGAGGTCTTGGCTATCAGGAGGTAGTGCATAAAATATAATATTTTATTATTTTGCACGACTAATCAATACCATAAATGGATTGGATTAGTATAATAATTACGCAAACAAAATTACTTACAAAGCGATGGTCGCTAAGTATTTGTTTAAATCGTAATACCACGAGTGCATGGTTGATTAGTTCAATACCATTAAAATGGATTGGATTGGTAGGTTTAATTACGCAAACAAATTCACTTACAAAGCGAATTTCCCTAAGTATTTGTATAAATCGTAATACCTATTTACACTTAACTATTTCTCTTTGAATAAATTGAAACACTTAAAGAATTTAAGATAGGAAATCCTCAAAAAAAAACATTCGGTCTTGGGCTCAGACGGGACTCGAACCAGCGTCTTCCGCACTCAGGGCGGCTGCACTAACCAACTGGGTTTCCTTTCTTTAGTAAGATGATAATGCATTATCCCTAATGCTATAGTAAAAATAACATATTTGAAGCATCTATTGAGTCATGCATGACTTTTATTTTAATCGAATTTAATTGACTTTCATTTCATTCGTACGATTCTTAGATACTGCTCATCAATTACTCGCCATTTAATAGCTTGATGTTACATAGCAGTATTCGCACGGTCATTTTAAACACTGTAATTTATTAGACTTTTAGTCGTGCGATTTTTAGATACCGCTCATCAATTACTCGCCATTTAATAGCTTGATGTTACATAGCAGTATTCGCACGGTTATTTTAAAAAAGTGTATTTTTACATACCTTGAAGCGAGAGCACAGGCGACGCGTTATATTACTGGAGCTAGTAAGTAGGTCTAGAAAGCTTCTTGCGTTTTCGCATCTTCTTTTCGATCCTCCTAATTTTGCGTCTAATGTATGTATTCATCGCTATATTCGTCACTTTTTCTTTTCGTGTAATGTAACTCCGAAATGCGGGTAGAATGAAAAATATCGGAGCTGAGAGCAGTGTAGACTAGCGAAGCACTAAAACGCGAATGACGTGACAGAAACGACTGCGTACTAGTAGGCTTTGGGTTGCCAGTGTAAAAGACAAAATATTCCTATTTTACTGTCAAAATATTATTATTTTATTTTTACATTAAATTTAATGTATATTTAAACTATAGTGTTAGATTAGCGAGTAGTTATGCGAAACTACAATTGTTCTCTAATCTCGAGGATGAAGCACAAAGTATAATGTTTATTTTCTGGATAAGTAGGTCCGGAAAGATTAAAACTTTAAAATTTTCAAACACTTAAGAACGTTGTCACATTAATTTGTTGACGTTGTAGTAAAAAATATGAAGATGCTGTATGACAAAATTACTGGATTGCTTTTAGTTGTACTTTTTTCTGTTAATGTAAATATTTTGGAAAGGCTGTCAGCTATCCTAGGATATCAAATGAATACTCCAATGCTCCATGCAAGCTCAGTGAGGCTCAACTAACCATACTCTCACATAATTCATCAACGACAAGTGTCATGTAGCAAAGTTAAACGGAACGAAAAAATAAACCACTTAATGTTGGTTGGGATGGTCACCCATCCTACAAACGTATCGTGTGTGGCTTAACATCAGTTTTCGTTGCCGATCAGCTTTCGCCAATCGCCACTAAACGTGGTGTTTAACTACTATCAAGAAGCGAGATAGACAAGACGTCAATTCAATCATGGATTCGCCACTAACTCCAATCCGGGACGAGCGAAAGCCAAATGAAATTATTAATTCCGTTTGCCAAAGAGATAATTTTGCAGAACGGTTGCGTTGTTTGACTTTAATTAATTCGAGGCTTGTCAACTGTGGGTATAATTTCAGCGGCACGCCTGTCTGAGGCGTGTATCTCGTTACTGTAATCGCCTAACGTTCATTTAGTGTTGATAGCGTCGTCGAGCCGCATACGTGCATACATACCTACCTGATTCTACCGCACGTACTGTTTCTGACAGGAATAGAAATCTGAATTATACTGATGTGAATGAGTGTTTAAAACTCAAGCATATATTTCGACGAATTAAATACGTTATTTGTAGTCCTGAGTATAATTAAATAAAATCTTTAAAACCAGTGCCTAAAACTAGGAACTCAACAGTTTTATTTACAAAATCAAACGTGAAACCCTCGTTTTAAAACATTTGTTAAACTAGCAATTTTATTTGACTTGTAGTAACACTTGCTACCATTGAGCAACTAGGTATTGGGTTCTCGCCCCCCTCATGGGTTCTCGCCTCGGCGTGGCGAGGGGGCCTAGTACTGGTGGTAGGGGCACCACCGGGAAGCAAAGAGAACCCAGGCGTGGCAGCGTGGTGGAGTGGACACCCACCTTCTGCGGCCCGTAAGGGCGACGTGAGGCTGCGGGGCCAGTGGGGCCTGCAGGCGCCTTGAGGCGCGTGGTTGGGGCCGCGGCGCACAAACGATTGGTGGGGGCCAGTAATCCGAGGCTGATCCCCCCTGTGCGTCGTGGCCGTACCGCCAGTTACGGCAGCGGAGCCGCCCTTTGGGTGGCTCGTGGTTGCGGGCCCAGTAGGGTCTGCGTACGGTGGACAACTGGCGCGCGGTATGGGGTGCCGCGCCAGCATTGCACGGGCTTCACCACTGCCTGGTAGGGACGGCTTGACATCCTCGGCTGTCCCTTCTGGCCTCCCCTCACGAAGGGGGGGGTCGCTTTCGGCCCGCCGTGCAGGCGGGCGCCGTCCGGGGGAACGGGTAACAGGCCTCGCGCTACTCACCGTGTTCCCCCACTACGGACGATTAGAGGGAGTAGTAGGGGTTTTAGTCGGTATACCACCACACTGTTATACCACCTTTCCAGTGGAGAGTCCGACATAACCCGTCCGTCCCCCGGTGGACGGGTATGCGTAAGGCATTTCCCCTACTTAACAAAAAAAAAAAGGTATTCTCAATACAAAACTGAAATAACAACTCAAAAGACAAACAAGGATAATTAATTAAACACTTATCTATCTGTTAATTAGTGGGATGTTTGATCAAAAGAAAGAATACCAGAAAACCAATTAACCATTACAATCTATTTCATTAGATAGCTATACAAGAAACACAAACCATCCCACGCAGTCTACGTTTTAGTGTTGACATCATCGTTATTATTTTAAATTACTAAAGCAATACAAGATACTAGATACCATTCACACTAGGTAAGTAGCTACTTACGATAATAATACAATACGTAACAAGTTTGTTGCCAAAATTAGAGATTCGAATCCCCAAATGCTACTCTAAATGAAGTCCTCAGCACTGAGTAGCTGTCATTTTCAGTTAATGTGACGTATAATATTTCAACAGTTATGACGGAAATTCACAGTTCAAGCCTGCCTAGGCTAACAATAGCATTATGCGGCAGCCTACATATTTATAATTTATGTATGTTATAATCATGTTTTCTCAAAACGGTAATGAGAGTATTTGATTCAATCTCAGCTGGTGGAAAGCGATGGGGCCGACAATGGAGCCTACTCGCCTAGAAGGTTTGACTCTCCGCTTCAAAACTCCTAAATCTTACTTATCAGGATACACAGACATAGATGTGTGAATATTTCACATCAAAATCTTTGGGAAAGCTATGAAAATTAAGCAGAACTTTGTACTGGGAGATGAGTTTCTTTATTTTAAGAATCGTTCCGGACGCTGCAGTTTGGTGAAACTAAATTAATGCATTTTTTATGAATCATTATGGCATTTTACTGCTAATTTAAAGTCTCAGTATTGTGGTTAAACGCCCTGGCTTGGTATCCGTGTAACCCTGAGTTTGAATCTGATCGAAAAAACCTACTACTTTGTGTTCATTATACAACTTGTAGCTAACTCTCCGGTGACGGAAAACATTATAAACACCCTACTCTGAGAACAGCGGTACGCTGGACCCCACGTTGGGTTTAAATCCGCTCGGCGAACTGAGGGCCTCTAAATATTCCGGTCAACGTCCGATAAACGTCAATCTGCTTCTGGCTCCCTTCCTTTTTTGACACATAGTTGTGTGAGTATGTATGCAATCTTTCAAAAGCACAGATAACCAGCACGAGCAGTCAGTAAATCCCAAATCCCAGATGAGAACTAAGTAAAACGTCGCGTCGTCGCCTTACAAATCGAAAACAAATGCACGAAATAAGTTCGATGCTTTCTAGTTGTGAAAACCGATAGGTAGACTCCCAACGCACGCTGAGCCGAACGGAATCCGTACCATATTTCATGTTCTCTACGTTATGCGCTTTGTGAAAGAAAATACATTTTTCACTATCTTTAGAGCTTTTGTAGTGCATTTCCTTTGTTTGTTTCATTCCGCACCCAATAGCTTTTTTACAATTCAAAAAGATTTAAATTGAATCGTACCGATGGCGTGTTTCATTAGTGACAAGTTTAAGCGTAAAACGTGGTGGCTGAGTGGTTGATATGCTTGGTAGATTCGTAGGGTTGGACTACCGGGTTGGGCAAATTGATTCAAACGTTTTAGATTTCGCACCGATTTGTTTTTTTTTATTAAAAAGCACGCTTTTGTAGACCATTTGCTATAGTGACCACTTGATTTGTGTTAATAAAGAGTTCAGTTTCATGGCTTTCTTGTTTTTGAGTAGTAATGCCACACAAATTACGCAACATATCAAGTATACTCTGTCCATTATGTTATACGTTTCTCGACAGATCACGAACATCAGGTGTCGTAGGTAATTGTTTAGGTTAAATTTGATACAAAAGAATATTGTACTTTATAGACGCTTTACATGTTTGCTACACATAAGAACTACTAGAAGATGATGCCAAAGATTAGATGATCGCAAATAATTGATCAATATTATAAGATAAAATATTTTATTCCATATTCGAAAATCGTCTAACTAAACTAAACACAGTAATCTTATCAGTTGTCGTCGAACTGCCTAATAACGCATAACATCATGACCATGTTATTATTCGCCAATCTGACATGTTCTGCTGGACAAAAATGTGATAGATTAGTAAAAAGTTCTTCGAACTTACTCACGTAACGTGAACGATTTTCCTGAAAAGTTGCGGATCCGGGCAAGTATTACATTCACACGCAAAAGTGAAATAAAATTGGAAAGCGCTTGAGCCCGGTGGGCTGATTCCCCGTTTGCCGACACTTGGTAACGATTCATTTGAGAAACTCATTTGCGCGAAGCCTCCGGAGAACGATCCTCATTTGCGTAGTGTAAGTGGAGAGAGCCGACTGATTGTACGATCGACCACACATAAAGTATTACACAGCAGTTGAGAAATTACCTTTATTGCGTCGGCGCAAGGTAGTACTAACTGTTAACGTTTTGTGCACGACTGTCCAAGCTGACGTGATGAACTTATTCGTACGTGGCACGCGTTTAAACGATTTTTGAGATCTGGAAGTTTTTTTTCATGTTCAAACCAACGAATATTAAATTACTAAAAATTAGACTTCTTTTAGAAATCAAGAACAAATTCAAATATTATTGAAGAAATTCATTGAAATGAGGGAAAAAAAATAACGATTAAGACCTACTAACTACTAGCGGCCGCCCGCGACTTCATCCGCCTGGACTTAAGTTGAAAAAAGAAAAAGTAATATTTCATTATAAATTGTAGCCTATATGCTATGCTATTCAGATGTATAAGCTACATTATTGTAAAGTTTTATTAAAATTCATTCAGTGGTTTTTACGTGAAAGGGCATAACATAACATACCCTCACGACCATATCCCTAACGGGTTAGTCAGAGGCACATTGATTGTTGATGTGGGCTTCTGAATGTTTCGTTCACCATGACGGTGCACGGAACATTCAGAAGCGCACATTTCGCCAAGGGAATTCGAACCCAACGTGGTAAGGGGCGAGCCTACCGCCGCTATCCGGGTTGCTTGGGCAGCCGCAAATAGTACAATGAACACAAAGTAGGTGTGTTCCTGCAGGATTTGATCTCGGGACCATCGAGTTCCAAGCCAGAGTGTTTAACCACTGGGCCACGACGCTCTCCATCCCAAAGGGCAACACGGCATATACAAACTTTTTTACATTGTTGGTGTTTAAGATATATTTACATTTGCCCAGATTAGGTTTAAACCTTATCTAAGCAAACGACCCAATAGTTATGCGGGTGTAATTGTACCTAAAATTATATTTATTGTTCTGTACTATCTTCTCAAGTGGTTTAACGTCTGTTCTCTAGAACTAAAGATTTATGATCCATGAGTAAAAATCTCTTTAAGGGGCTTAAATCTGTCATAAACAGTCTAGCCACTTTCACGAGGTGATGTTTCGTATTAACGTGATGTTCTCACTTCAATTTTATGAACACACTATAGACTTAACGTCTTTAACTTACGTTCAACGAAACTTTAACGAAAAATACCACTAAGTTATACAGGTACCTATTGTATTTAATTTATGTACTTTTCATCATTTATACTTTGTTGTCTCTACCTGCATGTTGCCATCTCAATAAAATATCACATTGTTTTACATGTAAGTAGCTTATACTTAACTGTACCTAATTCTATTTGTATGAAGCTCAATAATTAATATCACGAGTGTCTATGCCTTTTCTAGCTACTTAGTAATTTCGCTGATTTTTTCTATAATTCATGTTTTCGAGACTGACTTAGAAATACTGTCGGTTTTATTTTACAGCCTACAAAACAAAATGTTATTTTTCGTATTGACTGAATATTTAAAATAAATACCAGTTGAATACTGCCTTAATTTATTTGCGGAGTAAAACATACGTATACATACTTTACGTATTGCAACAAGAACGTACATTATGTTAATGATCCAACCTAATTCAAGATTTGTTTTTGTAACAAATATAAAGTTAGCAAGACATTTCTCTTTTTAAGTAGTTACAGAAATAAAACTGTTTACTTGCGCCCTAAAAGGGATAACACGATTTGTAGCCCACTCAGGTCCTATTGCGGGGTGTCGTAACCTAACATAAAAAGCTGCAACTTGTTCTGTAGTTCAAATGGCAAAGTTTTGGTTTCAGACGCCGACCTAAGTGCACTTTGTCACTTAAATTGGAAAATATTGTTCTCGGCGAAGAAATAGCGGTTTTCAAGCAAGAGCATTGTTATTTATATTCAACTTTTAAAATAGCGCTAAGAGAAACGGATAGATATTGTCCCTCGATTACATAGATAGATAGAGATACTTATGTGGAAGTGTTTAGATGTTGATTTGAATACATACGTTTAAGAAAAGTTCTTACTACTAGAACCAGAAGGTTTGTAAGAAAATGCGTTGTTATTTTAAACCCGTGAATCTTATTTTAACAAAAAATTAAAGCCACGTTAAAGTTGGAAATAATCTCTGAAACAGATCCATATCTATTTAGAAATTCTCAATAAATCCACCTACTCGTAGGTATCCCATACCCATCTATTACATTATCGCATCAATCTCCAAAATTATAATTGGAATAATTAAAAGATCCACCATAAACAAAAGAATAAACCGTTTGCTAAACATTTTGCGTACTTATGTGGCATATTATTTCCAAAGTGTGAAAAACACGAAGGATTATGTATACACTTAACGTTTTTTTTAATAACTTCTGGTACCGTTCTAAACAATCTATAAATATATTTATTTCTTCATTAACCAGGGTTACAAAATGAGCAAGTGTCGACTTCTTCTTTTAAGTGTGATAAGCACCCGTGCCAGAAGTAGTAATCTCCTTCTCCATAATAATCTACTTCTGACTTAAATACTACAGTTATCTCTCTTGTATCTTAAGATGATACTGTGATTAAATTTTACTTTATTAATCAATCGGCATCGGCTCCAAGTATGAAACAAATAATTTTACTATTTAATTGCTTTAAGGAAATTAAAAAAAATCCTCCAAGACTACTTATTTTATTATTTATTTCATTTTACTTAGAACAATTTCTACGAAATAAATTCCTATTCGTTATTTTAGGGTTTAGTAATTGTGCCCAAATTAACTTATTTTTACTAACTTAACGAGGTTGGAGGCAACAACGAGATGGTAAAGATAACATGGATTGGCTTTCTGAGAAACGTAGAAAAGGAACTTGCCAAAATGTAACACAAATAGATCGCTTTAAATGAGATAAGGTTCTTTGATCAACCATTCCCAGAAGTGAAACCCAAGGGAAGGCTTGAAAATCGATGTCATGTCAGTAACGGAGGTTAAGTGCGAACATTTGTCCTCAAAAGCAACGTTATTGCTAAATAAATGATGTGTAAAATGATGGGTTTTTATTTCCAACTTGCCCAGGACTTCAACCCGTGACCTTTACTGTTCTCAAAAAAACATATAATGTTCTAGATCATCGTCACCCGCTCCTAAAGGCGAGTTACCAATGTCTCCTAAAAGGCCGCTCAGCTCAAATGGGACAGGGCTGGACATGTCTACCGACAGAATACGTAGTGGGCTATAGGAGTGACCGATTGTGTTGGAACAAGGCAGAAAAAGACCTCGCGGCAGGCTAACAAGGCGATAGCGGGACAGGCGAGCTGGACACGCTTTTGGAGATTTTTTTCAGCATGGCTCCAAACCGCAGTCAGCGAAAAGGGGTAGGGAGGCTTTTGCTCAGTCAGCCAGTGGGATAGCGCAGGCTGATTATTATAATAATGTTTCTGAACATTTCAATACGGTATTTGCAGATTTCTGTTACAGAACTAGGGGTTGATTGATTTGTGAGCCCTGTTTAGCTGAATATTTTTTTAAGTCTTTTTAAATCATAGAGGTAAGTGAACTTCGGTTCCAAAAACAAGACATGTCTAATAAACAAACGTGTATCTATACAACTGTGTGTGTAAACAACTCTTGAAGGCGTCAACTCGCACTAAGATACAGTGTGAACTTCGAAAGAACTTGTCTACTAAACAGATATTGTAATGAAATGAACGAACAGGTTAGTGATGTACAAGCCTCGAGGCGTCCGAGTCCTTTTGCCTAAAGCTCGGTGTCGTCTAAAGGGCTCGCCTCGTTTGCATTGAGCTCGACGACTCGGGAGTCTTTAGCAGAGCTCGAGCCTTTTTAAAAGACCTCGAGTCTTTAGGAAAGCTCGAGTATTTTTGACAGCTCGAGCCTTTTTGTGAGCTCAAGCCTTTGAGCGCGCGGTTTTTTAGGATTTTTGATATGTGTCTTATATTACTTCCAACAAAGATTTTTAGTTCTACTTCTATACCCTGATAATAAAAACGCAAAAGTTTTTAAGAATGTGTTTAGACATCCATTGATGTTCATTACTCTTTACGGAAAATTAGGTTTTGAACACCACAAACTACGTAATTAATTTATAACTAAGCTACGGGGATATTAAAGTCGTAAACTTGACCTTTTATTGAAGGCTTGCATTTATTTTCAGACTCAAGCTATTTACAACTCGAGCTCTTTTGAAGGCTCGAACTCGTTTAAAGACTCGAGCCATGGGTCAGAGAGCTCGCGGCTCGGCTAGGCTCGGGACTCCGAGCCTACCGAGCTCACCGAGCTTTGCCATTCCGCCTCGAGTCTTGTACATCACTAGAACAGGTACAATACTTGAATGTTTTTAAAAGAAGCTAGATATTTTTATAGAAGTGACACTTTAAGCTTCAACCGTCAAGATAATTGGTAGCAGTAACTAAAATCCAGGGGAAGGTCATTACGAGTTAATTAAAATCAAACAGCTTTCCAAAGCCAATATAATGCGATTATGTTAGTTCGTATAGCAAAGTCATAAACTTTAGTTTATCAGCGCATCCGAGGGTCGAACTGGATATTGGATTTAGTTAGAAACTCTAATAGCAACTGTTACGAAATATAGACAGCAGAAGCGTTTATAGCAAACCATACGATTTTAAGGGTATAGCGTCCTTTTTGTTTGAGATTGCAAATAAACATAGTAATTGGTAGATTACATTGAAGTTGTTTATAAAGTAGCAGCGATTTCCCATACAGCAATGCTAATCACCAAGTTTTCTGATTGTATTTTATTAAGGAAGCAGACCTTTAAGTAACGCATCAAAGCTCTTTCGTAACTGGCACAAATGGAAACACCTTTGTGTAACAAAAACAGCGTTATATTTTAAAATCTAGTAAGCTTTCATGCAAAATGTTACATCAATTAATTTATAAAGTTCACAATGATGCGACAATCGATATTAATCATTGATTATAAACAAAAAGAGGAAGCTACGGCACCTATTTTCAAGACAATATGACAGCGACTTGTTTACGAGCACTTCATTCATAACGTCATTGTCATGTTCCTGTTTTCGAATTCGGATGTACGAACGCAACGTATCTTCCCCTTTCTGTTCATACGAGTATCAATGATATTATAGTTAAAATATTTTTAAGATCAAATGTTTGGGCAACAGTGAAATGTCGGGTAAAAGGTGATGACTAACGGCCTTGGTATTAAACGTAAATTAGCATAAGAATAATGAGGAACAAAACACAAACTCGTGACATTTATAATGTAAAAGGAATTCATCAAAATCCATGTCATTTATCGAACCGAATGTTGTTCTATCAATATAAAAGCACATCAAACTGTTCACGCCTGTGTCAATTCGAGTGCTAAAATTGAAGAATTACGGTATGGATTGCTACCGCATTCATCAAACTAGAGAAACAGAAATGGCTTGGCACGGTAGGTCCATTTAGTAACAAATTTTAAAATTTACCTAACTGGAAAAACTTTTTTACTGTAAACAAAACTCATTTTTGTTGCGGACTTTTGTTGTATGGGGCTAGAAGGACCTAAAAAAATAAAAAAATAGTTTTATAAGCACGCTGCAGGGCTTTTTAAAGTAAAAGAAAAAAAATGCATCATTTTTTACCAATTTATGTCCTTGATAGTCCTCAGTAAAAAAGTATAAATCATTATTTGAATAAATTTCATATTATGTTTGCCGTCCTTTGTAAAAAATGATAAGTTTTTTTTTGTAATCTGTCTAACGTGAAAACGTTTGTTTGAAGAAGTAATAATTAACAGGTTGTGTTGTTTAAAACCATGGTCTCGAAATCCGGCTCAACAATTTTCTACATTCCAAACTTTCTTATTGATTAAGAGCAAAACACACTTTTAATCTTTCCCTTACAAGTTGTTTGATCAAACTTGTTCAACCCACAAAATTTTATTACGTTGAAAACTTAGCTAAGCATTCTCAGTTACTCGGTTAGCTGCACGTTTCCCAAGGGTATTTCTGTCTACGTTTTGTCTTAAAACATTTCTCTAAGCGAGCCAATTTGATCTGGCCGAATCCATTTTGTTTCGGGAATTGCCAGCAGCAAGAATGAGAAGCATTTTAAAAAAGGTTTTAGCCATTGTCCTGCTCCGTCGTGATGCTTAACCCGCAGTCTGCGAGCACAAAGCCACTACAGAAGGTAAATGGGCTTTCTGCTCCTGAAACTATGGACCAGGGGACACGATGCAAACGTTGGAAAACAAAAGTTGTGCTTTATTTTGTAATACTCGCGCATTTGTCATATGAAAATCGGTTTTCGCCTATTACATACATTTTTTCGACATCCTAGTCAGAAAGTATATGAGTTTCCCAATTTATTATTCCATGAAATATAAATACTTAAAATGATAATTGATTCCTACTTGTTATTTTTCGCACTGGCTTCAGACTGTAATTTCATGATCGACTGGTAGCAAAAGCTTTTTTGGCATTATGTCCACCTTTTGTACCACTGAATTTTGTGTAATCTCTATGTATAAAAATGGATTGCTGTTCGTTAGTCTCGCGAAAACTCGGGAATGGCTGGACCGGTTTGGCTTATTTTGGTTTTGAAATATTTGTAATAGTCGAGGGAAGGTATAAAAGGTGAGTAATCATGAGAAAATGCTGGGAATATAGTAAATTCTCAATTTTAGTTTCCTCTTAGTAAATGTTCCTACCTGTCACGTGACACTAAATGTTTGACAACAGAACGAAGTCTGTTGGGACAGCTAGTAAAGAATAAAGATCTGCAAGAAAACCATAAATTTGAGGCCAGCTGCAACGCATTCGTATTGTTAACATCTATTGAAACTGAATAGAAGCAACATAACATTTCCAGCGCTGGAACAAGTATTGTGTAGTCAGTAAGGTGAATACAATTTTTTCGTCTAGGACCTGTCTCCCAGCTGCTCCAGCACACCACAACTCTAGATTAGCTGGGGACCTTACTTATCAGCAGGATTAAATACCTTTGGTTAAGTTATCCCTACGAATATACCTCTATTTATCTATCCGAGGTATTTCTGACGTGGAAAATAAGTTACCTAGAGGTACAATCAAAGACGGACCGCAGACCGCAAACTGCAAGCGACAAACTGTTGTTCGCGGTCTTATTTCAAGCGCGGCGCTACATGCTTAGAATGCTGCCACGCTTGGAATGACTTTCAAATAAATTCATAGAAACCAGTAGTGTAATTGGCAGTTTGCAGCTGCAGTGTGCGGTCTGCGGTCCGTCTCAGACTTGCACCTTAAAAATAATTATGAGCAATGAGGAGATAATCATTATTAATCAAAGAATAGCAAGTTTGATTTGCTTCATATTTTTCTTAAATTTATCTTTTTCAACGCAAGCTTTTCTGTCAATTGCATCACCCTGGCCCTTGGAGTACCCTGCTCACATTATGCTTTAGAGGCAGACGGCGTAGGTGTGCTCCGAGCATTGTTGCTGCTTCTTATTACAGTATGCATAATAACATAACATTCATAACTGACACCGCGAGCTCGGTTTATTAAAACCAACTCGGTTTACACCGGGCTCTTTTGAATTCGTAATTGAGGCTCTTATTTGTTTTAACGGCTGAAAACCGTTTTGTAATGCAAAAGTTAGGAGACTGGTTTTTATATTAATGCTAAGGACAATAGGTTGCCAGCTGCGTTTTGTTGCACGGTTTACTCTTCTGAATGGGCCTTGCTCAATTTAATAAGGATGCTGCATGACGTGTAATAGTCTTGGGTTAGAGCGATTTTGAAATTTGAAACGATTTATAGGAGTAGACCGAGTAAACCCCCGCAATCATGTTTAAGGAAAGTTGGGTCAAGCGGTAACTAAAGTAAAGGAAAATAAAATAAATCCATAAATGCAGTCGATTCTAATAGAATTCCATCTTTGTAACTTTAAAACAAGATACCCAATTATAAACTTACACTCAAATCTTCATCTACTAGTTTTTTGCCAAAATCGGCCTCGAGACTTCTCTCAGCATTTTTCGATATTCCTCATAGTTTAGAATTTGGCCTACCACGCCTACTTAAAAAACTCAGCCTGTATACTATAATGATAGTTCTATTCAGTCCTAGTGCAGATTTTCTGAATAAGGAACACGATACGTCTTATGGCGCACGTGTCCGTGATATTAACGGATTACGTACTTTTCACGTCACAAATACATCAACTACGGAAATGATATTTACATAAATACATAACTATTAGTACAACTTACGGCTACGCCGCTTAACTGCGCTTATGAACTTATAGTATCAGCCAGGTTGGTTAGCACGTATTTCGGACTTAAAGCTTTTGCCTGTTTCCATAATGTTTTTTCGAACTACAGTATTAACATTTAGAAACATAATTCAATTTATCACAACTTTATCTAATGTACAAGCTGAATATACCCTAAGGAATGTATAAACACGGGAATTATCAGAAGTTTCTAGGTAACAAGTACGTTGTTGGGTATCACCGCAATTGAGAATTATTATTCTACCTTTTTAGTAGCGTTATTGATTGCTTTTTAGTGTTTTTCATAATTTTACTAAAGTTTGATTAAATCGAAATTTTAATTTCAATCTGGATTTTTGTTAAACTATGTAATAAAGCATAGAGTTTATACTTCCGCTATCTGTACTCATGACTTTTGTTAAGTCCTACCCCCTTCCCTTATTCATAAAAACTCACTCTTAGAGCTCATCCACATTAGGTAGTCGGCTATTTTTGTAATTGCCGCGCGACTAGCCAATATTATAATGCATCACAGATCGCTTGGTTCCGCGTGGGTGCCACGCTTTTTGCGACCTAATGTGAATAAGCTCTTCAAATGCAACATGTAATTTTTGTTGCTATCACACATTTATGAGTAAGTGATAGATCACGTTAATCGAAAAAGCAATGCTGCAGCATCTTTAGTTGTTAATAATAAGTTGGTTAGTTTCGAATTCGGTATAAATAGTAATAATTTCTCTTAAAAACAAACAGGGCATAAACATTGTTCAAACCTAGTTTTATCAGTAACGACATCATTTGCATATATTTTAAACTTACTAAGGTAATAGCAGTCTTTTGAATGGTTTAATTGCGATTAACATTCTCAAACAAAGGGCTGAAGGTAAAAGTCCCTTACATTTGCAGTCATCAAGGGAGTTTTAACAAGATTATATTTTACGACTCGGGGGTTGGCTGCTAGGACGCGAGGTTGGTTGACTGTACTTTGAATAAATTATATTCATTTTAAAATATTACTGTAGGATGATTTGACAAATGCAACTTTTGCTTTTAAGTTCGATTTGACTTTGCGTAGGACCAATTCACGTTGGTCGTAAAAAATGTTTAAAGGATGAGCAACATCAACGTATAAATAAAATATCTACTAAGTTATTTAATATAAACATATTGGGCTAGTTCAGAAGTAAGTTACCTACTGTCCCAGTCTCCTTTTCAAATGACAGTTATAATAAGGGAATGAAAAATGCCATATTTTGCTTTATGAGGCAAACCTACAAAAACAACCTACTTACCAACAAAGTTCCCTTGTTCAGTTAAAAGGACAAATACGATGGAAAAAGCTTCAAATACTTTTTAACAATTTGGGGCTGGGCAGGATGAATTGGTATGTCCCTAAATTTTCTTCACCAATGACAAACGATTATCTTAGTACTTTTCTAAAATATCTCCAACTCTGGTTGAATATTAAAAATTCTTACTTTTGTATACAAAATTTAAGCGTACCTATTTTTCAACCTGAAAGAATTTCGTTTTGCTGATACACTGACAAAGAAGTTGAACGTGCTTACAAAGCCAATTGCGAAGTGAGGGTGTTATGTTTTATTTCATTTACATAGCAGCTAGATCAAACGGAATGTTTTCGTAATGCGATTGTTATGTTATTCATACATTCGTGGCACGTATCAACGAGCTTGATACAGGATCCTGAAGTATCAAATATTTGTAATATTTATTTTGAGTTATTTCTTTTGTGATATTTTTCGAACTGCAACATGACACTTTCTTTGATTAAAGAGATTTACTTGAACATATTCTTAGGGTGGGTGGGAAGCTGATAGTTTGGCTTCCTTAGTAAATACAGTGCAAGTGAGAAGTAGGTAGCTTCGGTTTAGTACTAGCTGGTTCTTCGCACTAAGCAGAAAAAAAACACCTCCCTTGTTTATGATTTGATGACCCACCGAAGTAAAACACCCACTAAAAAGCGTCCATTGAGCTAATTGAATCTTCTACACAATTGTAATTTCTGCATATTTTACAACATAATGAACAATTCAAATACAAAGTCGTATTTCAATACACAGAATTACCTAACCCCGACTTATACGCCGCCGGCGCACTTGCCAGTCTCGTTCCCAAGAACCCAACTTTTGTAACGTTTCATGGAAGTATGATAATAATGTTCTCGAAAATCCTTTCAACCATACCAGCAGTAACTGCTCCATAGGAATGTGAACCTTCATACAATTCGTAGAAAGAGGTAGGTACAGACATCTTTAAAGTTAAATGACCCATATTTTCACTCATTCGTCATGACAGATCTTTTAAAGGCCTTTTAAAATATTCAATAAGTGTTTTTGAACGATAACGCATAATAACTTCTCCTTACCTTCACAGCTGCATTATTAATATTTAGCTTTAATCAGGTACTCGTACCTGTATTGAATACAAACAAAAAGTACCTGACTCAAACGCTCTTACTATTTTGATACGGATCTTCCATTCCAAACATTCCACAAATACGACGAATTCCCTCAACAATGTACTGAACCGTGAAAAGTGCAAGCAATAATTTACTATAGGTACTTTTTGCAGTGTAAGCCACGTTTAATTTGCTTTCAATAGAGAAAATTGGAACCGGCAACTTGGCTTCGGTGTCGAGCGGAATTGTTACCTTGCCCACTAGCCGAGAATACCTACTTGCACACTAGCCGGGTATACTTGCTGTTTTCTTTTTATTGATTTAGGCCTTACGTACATTAAGCTATGCATATCTACAACAATTGACGATTATACTACACAGGCAAGGGTCACCGATATTTAGTTAATTCTTCGTCTACACTAAAGATGTGATTCTGAAACACGCTACACGCAGCGTGCTGCCGCGAGACTACTGGTCCCCAACTCCCCATGCAATTTCTTTAAGCTTAAATGACATCACATTCCGAGCTAGGCAGCAATGTCGCGGCAGCAATGTAGCGCCAGCAATGTCGCGGCAGCAATGTCGCGGCTACGCATCCCTGTCGCCCTACCGCCGCGACAGACCCGTAGTGACGTGTCTGTCGCCGCAGCAAGAATCCATACGTAAGTTGTTGAGTACGACGTAAATTGACAACAATACGATCAATTTCTTTGATTCGGAAGAGGACCAGCTGGTTAACTTTACCCCGATTCACAATCGCAAATCAACGTTGAGCGTCCTTGAGAAGTATAGCTGTCCCTTTCATGTCTATTGACATCTTACGGGACAACATGAGCATAAGCGCGTGACGTTTGTGAATTCGGGGGTAGTGTCTTTATATCCAGCCCCTAACGATAGCAGTTATACATATTATCGTGAAAATTTAATAAAACAAAATATTTGGAAGGATAATATCAAAGAAAATCAATCAAAACAAGTTGGTCGTCAATCGATATTTTAACAACTCAAAGTAAACTAACGAATAACAACAACAACGGATCACAGCGAACAGAGTGACACTGCCGTCTTGGTCGGAATCAGCGCGGCAGGCAGCACCTTAGTGATAGCACTGCGACAACAGCACTGTTGCTTGTTGCTGAGTTCGGAAGCAAACCTAAATATTACTCGTATATTGCGCTAGTGGCTTCGAGACCACAACCGTCGGGTTTCGAAAAAAATCTTAGCGTTGTGTAACGAAGGGTCTTATAGCTCTTGAAGTAGCAACGTGGGAGGGTCCTAATGTGATTCACGAACACCTAAACATGACACCATTCTTGTTAGAGGTATTATCCAGTATGGTGGTCACCGAAAATCAATAAAATGTGCAAAACAATAAAGTTAGTAACCATTAGTTTGATAGCAATTAGTACGATTCGCATGGTTTCATAGTTTATTTATTTATTAGTTCGTACACAAAAAGACAATTACAATAAACAGACAATTGGGAGATTAAAAGTACAGGTGAGCTTATCTCTAAGAAGAGATTTATTAAGATTATTTAGAGTTTTTATTTGTATTTTAATAAAAGTATTACATTGTGACACTATGACTTTACCTAACGTAAATCTCGTAAAAATCTCACTGTTTGATTTTAAAAAACTAGATCGGGCTTGTGCACAGGAAATAAAATATAAGCGTGCGTTTAAAAATGCATGTTGCATACGCGACCTTACCCTGCAATTAACCGCTAACAGTGAATTACTAAAAAAACATTCCAACGCGAATCAACCACTGGCGACCCCTGACGAGTTTTATATGTATTACCTGCATGAATTGCGTACTTTTATTAAGCCGAAAATTTTTATTTGATTGTTTTTTGGCAACAAGTTAGTGAAAAAACGAATACCAAATGGCACAAATTGGGATTCATACGATTTTTTATTCTTTTACAATGCCAATCGCTTCAACGAAATCGTATGTATGTTTATGAGCATCGTTTGTACACCTACATTTTGTACTTATTTCGATAGCTTTTTTTGTTTCACTGTATAGTTATAAAAAATCTATTAAAGGAGTGTGTACTAAGAAAGATTTCAGTGTGTTATCTATAGTTAAAGAACAATCACATCACACAGTCACACTTGTGTCTGATTTGTCAATTGAAATAAAATTATCAATAGATAATATGAATAAAATGTTTACTTGAGTTAACTGTACTTAGTTCAAGGTGACTCTACCGGCCGCTCTGTGGTCTGGGGCGTTAGAATACAGCCAAGGTCACCCCCGCCTATCGTAAGAGGCGACTAAAGGGGGGCCCCGGGGTCGCTAGGAGTGTACACGGCGGGGGCTGTGTGCCTTCATTGCACAAGCGATCCCGAGGAGGACGGCAGTGTGGGGTGGCCTTGCACTGTCGAACACCAGCGGGTGTATAAGAGGGAAGTACTACTGCCCTCAAGATGAGCCGGGAAACCGGCACAGCGCGCCAGGGTTTTACCGGTAGAGTGCCTCCCTGGGAGAGTCCTCGGTAAATCCTGGTCACGCGCAGAAGAAGGCCGCCCCGGTGTTTTAGTGGGTATTCTCACCCCTTGCAGGGGTGGGCGTGTCCCACACTACCCGGCTGCCCTCCCCCAAGCATCGGGAAGTGCGTAAAGGCATTCACCAGGTTAAAAAAAAGGTGACTCTACAAGATTGTTGATGTAGATAATTTTAGCATGGCTGATGATAGTGGAAACACGCTCAAAGCATGACTCGCTGACACAATGAAATTAACCAAGACATACTCAACGTTAAGAAAATGAATTTAAAAAGTAACAACTCTAGCTTACTAATGAAAAAAGGCTTAAAGAACACTCAAACATAAATCCACTCTACAAAGTCTGTACTTGTCGAGTATTAAGTCGCACAATTTAAAATACATTCTCTTTTCAACAGAACCAATTTTTATTTTTCTGCAATAAAAGAACAAAAGATTCTGTCCAGCCAGACACATTTTTCTCTGCTTATCAGCGAGTCAGTCTATAATGCAAACTGCTTGGATTCAGCTGTAAACAAATGACAGTGGAGACGCTCAACTCGACACCGTCATCCAATCCGATCAAAGGCAATTTCTCCAGACAAGGATTTTCTGTCCCTTGTGCAAATATGCACTCATGAGTTCGCGAACTACTACGAAACTCGTACAGAAAATTGAATTGTATTTGAAGAAAAAAGGTCTTGTTTGTTCTGATACACTCTCCGCTGTATTTATTGATGCTGCATGTCAACAGATAAAACTGTGTGCGCCAATTTTCGCCAGCAATTGTTTGCGTTAACGTGTATAAATAGGCTTTAGTGAATGCATAGGTTTACTATTGAGATTATATTTTGTTGAATGAGTAGGTACCAAAATTATTTTTTGATTTAACGCTTGGAATATAAATGACCTGATTTTTAGTGGTGGTTTATGACACACATTTTAGATTCAAGGCAATGATAAGCTATGATGACGAGATAGAAATAGCAAGAACATAATTAGGAACATTATTCTACCTTTGTCTCTTTTGTCTTATTTGATAAATAAAGTGTGCAGTGTCATTCACAAAATTTGAATAGGTACATTCCTTCCCAGAGTGGTTTGAAGGTTCCTAAATATTTGGCAACGCGCGAGGGATGTCTTCAGTGTTACTCGTGTCCGAAGGCTGCGGCAAACACTTACTTTGCATTAAATAAACCATTTTCTGCGATGACGAAGCCTACCTGTGAAGGTAAGTAATTTAGTTTTTTTTCTCACCCCACTAACTGGGTGGCACCACTAGCTCGGTGTTAACTCGCTCGGTCATTAATCGAATTCCAGTCGTGTCGAACGTTGTTTTATCGATCGATGCCTATTTACCACTGCGGCATGAACCATAATTGATTCAAGAGCAACATACACTGCGCCTAGTGCAGCTACTCTACCTAGACGTAGACAAATACGTATCAGTAGGTCTCGTACGAACCGGTGACGTTATGGCAAACGAAAAGCAAACGTTATTTTTTTAATACATAACAAAAAAAAGTATCGTTCACTTTTCGATTATCATAACGTTAGCGGTCCGTGCTAGGCCTACAGATATAAAAGCTTTGGACTAGTTGCAGTTTAAATAACATTTCCTTAAGTTTGCAATTTAATATTACTTCACAGAATATGGCCCTTATCAGTGACTATTAGATGACCCAACAGAACAGGGTTGCATTTTTCCAAACCTACCTGTTTCAATTCATAGATAGAGGTTTCTTTTGAAAGCTAAATTATATGTCAAAGAGTAAAACATTTTTTCTTTATTCCTCATAGTTCAGCATGTGGCCCTTTTATATAACCTTATAACCTAACCTTCCAGCTACGTGCTACTCAGTGCCGTCAGAGTACATTTCCTCGCTTAGCCCACACCCGCTAACGACGTGAAAAACTTTAGATGGATTTTTCATAACCTGAGAAAAAACAACAGTGTGTGGTCATCCAATATCGCAAGTTTTGCTGCTATTCTCTTCTCGTTTGAAGAATAGGAAAATAAAACGTGTGTAGATCCCATTAGGTACAGTTCACGACTAACGATTTGCGTTGTATTCGTACAATGGTAAAAGCAACTGAAATGGCTCAGAAAAGTTCAGGAATTTAAGTACAAAGGAAAATGCTTATGAAAGTGCGGACCGAGCTACAAAAGTTGTATGAAAACCGAATTTGTTTCAATTGACAAACAAAAACCAAACTAACTGAATTGTTAGTAGTATAATAATGGGCAGGCTATGCCAGCTTCAGCCCGTGTCAGCAAACATTCGTTTGCTTCCACGTACTTTCGCTAGCATATCCTGCCCATTATTATATTTAGGAAACATTTGAACTCCATCCCAGTTCCTACTTTCCTCAAAAGTATTTAATTACTTAGATTCAAGCTCGTATATAACGGTCAGCTCCACGGGTAAACCTTTAAACCAATGTGTGTTTGTACCAGATTGGCTCATGACTCTCCATCCAATACAGGTTAAATGTTAAACTAATAACGGTTTACTGATAGGCTACACATCCCTGAATACAAATCGATACCTCCTACGTAAGTTGTTGTATCCCACAAAAATGCGATTTAGCGTTTTTACCAAAAATGAGCTTTATTATTAGTAATCTATGCATAAAAAAATTAAAACTTACGAAAACACAATTATTTCATGCAATTTCAAGACGTAAAGAGTTGTAACTTTTGAACGAGAACGGACTATAACACTGTATAGTCCTTGACAACCGTTTACGCGGTGCGCGAGGTGAGGCAGATCGCGCGCTCGCGTGTTGTATGGGTTAGATAAAACAGACTACGCCGGAGAGAGAGCTGAAATGGTCCGTGTGTCAAGTGCTTCAAGTTTTCCGCACATGTTACGTTATTAGGACTTGATAATTGATTAGAATACGTTATAACTATGTAACAACCAAAAATGTTATATAGATTACATACAACAGTATACGTTGTCAAGTAAACATTCAGCAATGTTGTATGTTTTACATACAACATTTTACGCTGTTGAGCGAGTATAAGAAAATGTTGTTTGTGATACATACAACATTTTACGTCGTAAAGCGTCCATTAAAAAAAGTTGTATGTAATACATAGAATGTCTTACGTTGGAATAAAATAAAAATAAATGTGGTATGTAGTAAATTATAATGTTTGCATTGGAAGTTGATAGTCAAAATTTGTTATATTTTTTGCTTAATGTTACGACATATTCCTATATTTTTAGTTAAGTAATTTATAGAGCGCTTTTTCTTTACTGATTCACCGATAAAGAGCCTTAACCTTGATTGTTTAATTGATAGCTTGCTTACAAGCAATGAAATGTCATATTTCATTTTTGTTTTAGAGTTTCCATTACCAATACACATCCCCCAAAGTATTTATGTATTGTATTGCACACTTTTACACTGGGTAGGTACACGTCACATTATATTTTATGTATTTTAAATATTTATTTTTATAATTATCATTGCTTAATCGTTGCGAATGTCCGTGCGTCCACTCTGTTGGCCCTACTGAAAATCAGCGTCTGAGCCTATCAGGTCCAGGCATTAGCTGAGTGGGGTTAATTTAATTTTGGACATCGTGACACTGCTGCCTGGTCGAAATTATTCTTTATTTTTCTATTGTTTGTTTTATTTTTCCTAACTACCTTGTTCTGTATGTTTTTATCTGTTTCTTACAATAAGTTTCAATGAATCAGAAATGAATGGGCTTGCAAATTTGATAGTTAGTGATTTTTTCGATAACACAACAGAAGAACAAACTGCTTATACGATACGTTCAAAGTAGATGACGTTTCTGACGACGAGTTAAGGTTCTGGACTGAAGAAACAGAGCAACGTTCAACGATTTGCTGAGTCAAATACTAAGCCTTAATCGGTCCTCAAATACTCCGAGAAATGACTTGGCTATCTACTTGTGCAAAATTCGATCAGAGGAGCCGAATAATAGAATGGCTTAATTTTTTAATATATCCGAGCGTACCATTGGAAGAAAAATACATAAAGTCAGGCAGTGTCTCATTACTGACTTTGTTCCATTGCACCTAGACTTAGACCATATTACCAGGGACGAAGTGATAGCCCGCAACCGGGTTTTGCCAAATGTTTTGTTTGGTAACGAAGAGTCACCAAAACCAATAGTTATATTCGATGGAACCTACATAGACCTACATATTTCAACGCCGCAGTTATAGCCTCCATAAGTGTAGGAACTTAATAAAACCATTAATGATCGTGTGCGCGGATGGATATATTTTGGATATAATAGGTCCGTACTGATGTTGATATAATGAAAATGAGATTGCAAAACCATGATGGACCCATTAACGACGGACCGTTCCACTTTTTTCCCATGTAGGAGACTCATTTATTTGGACCGAGGCTATATTCCTTTAATAGAAACATATGGCTATATTGCTCACATGCCGCCTACCAAACGACCACAAGACACGCAATTAAGCACCGAAGAAGCTAATAAATCACGACTCATCACAATGGTGCGATGGGTCGTGGAAACTATAAACATGAGATTCAAGCGCGACTTCAAGATATTTAGAAACAGGTATTTAACAAATATGTGCCGCTTATACCTAATAGAATATTTCGAAATTGCTACAGCTTTAACTATTTATTTTGAAGATCCTTACGGAGACATTCTATACACAGAAGATTTCACTGAAATAAGTAATCAAAATATACAACGCCCCAATCAATTATCTGAGTATGTGGAGGAAAATAATTTAAACCGACAAAGAGTGTCGTTTCACAGGAGTGTTTAAAACAAACTGACTGGAAATGATCCGGATATTTAACATTTTCCACAATTAACAATTAAAGAGTTAATTAAATTCTCAATCGGCACCTATCACGTGAGGTTAGCACGGTCGTATTGCAGTGAGAATTTAAAAGCCGCGGGAGTATATAATATGGAAATATATAGACATCCAGTGGCAATAGGCTGCAGAAACAATTTTGTTTCAAGAGATATTATAGAAATTCAATATAACTTTATATCGACATACCTATTAGTTTTATTTTTATTTGTTTCAATCCTGAAACCTAAGTGCTAAATCATAATCATCATCATTTCAACCCATAGATATCGACTACTGAACATAGGCCTCCTCCACCGCCAATTGATAGATGCTACTAAACAATCGAAAACCTACCACGATTTCAATGAATCTTAAGTTGATCGTTGTATTACGAGTTTATTTATATATCCAACTGCATCTCCATCACCTAGATACATACCATAGCTATTGTTTCGTCATTTAATTACATAGTTATACGAATTTTATAGATAATAGGCGTTTTGCCTTTTTTAGTGTATCGCCTGAATAAAAACATACGGCATTATTTTTTGGTGTTAGCCATTGATTTCGAATATAAAGTATATGTATTTTAACAATACACAATATACCAAAAAAATAAGATATGTTACGTTTCTGTCGGGCCTGGGATTTTTTGTATGGGACGTGACCATTCTTCTTTGGTATTAATAATTGCACTTTTATTTCTTAACTGACAATATTTATTCAATATCAATAATATACACTTGAAATTGTATTGTTAATGTGACATACAGTGAGACTAGAATCATTTACAACAGCGAACTTTTTCTTAAACTTCATAAAATAATGTTGTAAGTATGAGATACAACTAAAGATGAAACCAAGACCCCACCGTATAATCTTGTAAGTATGAGATATCACAGCTGGCACAGTCTGTGTTCCACAGTATAATGTTGTATGTATGAGATACAACAGTTGCCACAGTCTGGATTCCGTAGTAAAATGTTGTAAGCCACAATTCTCAGAAAATACGCAATTATTTCATATATTTGTTTCAACATAGTCAATAAAACCATATATTTTATTCATATAACGAATTTCACAAAGCTACATTAATAAATGCAGTTTCTAGGCCAATCTGAATGTTTAAAACGCTCTCCTGTAAAATTGCAGTTTTGGGGATACAACAACTTACGTGGGAGGTATCGAAATATTATAGGCATGATGACACTATTGTCACTCCGTTGAAACCCTTCATCCATAACGGACAAGTTAACAAACCTGATATGAAATTCCTTAAACAAAAAGAATCACTTAAATTGGAATGTGTTTGTCCTGCAGTAACGAATGAAGTTAAACGACATGGAAACTTACTACCAAACACTATTCGCAGTATTGTCTGTGGTCCCTCAAACTGTGGGAAGACCAACTTAATAATCAGTTTGTTATTACACCCGAATGGACCACGATTCCGCAACCTCTATGTGTATTCAAAATCGTTGTATCAACCTAAATACGTATTTTTAGAAAAAGTATTGGAAAAAGTTGTGGGTACATCATACTACAAGTATAATTATAACAGTGAAATTTTAAGTCCACAAGAGGCTTCGCCTAATTCTATTATCATATTTGACGATGTTGCATGTGAAAATCAGAATAATATACGTGATTATTTTGCAATGGGTCGTCACAAAAATATTGATTGCTTTTATCTTAATCAAACTTACACCAAAATACCTAAACAACTAGTGAGAGATAATGCTAACCTCATCATATTGTTTAAACAAGACGATATTAATCTACGACACATCTACGATGAACATGTGGGGTCTGACATGTCGTGGTCGCAGTTCCGTGAAATGTGTACAACTGTGTGGAGTAAACCATACAGCTATCTCGTCATAAATAAGGATTGTGAACGAAACAAAGGCTGTTACAGATTGAAATTTGATACATTTATAATAGTGAATTAAATTATATTTTCTATAAAGCTGTTGCATACGTTACTAAGTAGCAGTTTGATTTGAGACGTCAATCGAAGTAGAATACTTGACATGGAGAAGAACCTTAAGGCGCAAATCGTAAAATCAGCGTCGGCTGTGAAAAAAAAAGTAGAAATGATGAAAAATATCAAAAATAGTAATGACCTGGCTCTGGAGACGATATTCGAACCAATTGTTAGCCCGCTCAAACTGCTAACAAGTAAAGCCGACAAAAAACGTTACGTAGACGAAGACATAGAGCAAAACCAAAATATGAAAAAGATTAAACAAAGCGAGAGCGAGTCTTCAAATGGTTCACAAGAAAATTTTACTGACTCCGAAAGAGATGTTGATGACGAAGAAAGCTCAGATAATGATGTGTTTAGTTCTAAAACACCTAACAAAACCCTTACTACATCACCGTTTATGAATGAAGAAATTCACGAAAACTCATTTAAATCTCTTCAATCATCACCAAGTACGAGTACTGTTAACGATTCCTTGTCCTGGTCTGTATCGTCTGAAGCGATGAAAGATATACCATATGGGGTAAGAAATGAACGAGGAAAACTTTTTCTTGGCAAAACTCGTTTACATGATGATGGTAGAATTCTAAAAATTGGGAGTCGCAGTTTGAAAAAAACACCAGGCTTGACAGAATTGTTGTACAATAAAATACCTAATTTAGATATAATTACAGACGATGACTTACAAAATTATAAATTAATACTCACCGATACTAACGCACATAAACGTAATTGGGATTCCTTGAAACCAATAAATAGTAATAAAGGATTCAAATATATACATGTTATTAAACCATTGTTTAAATTCTCAAGAAATCATACTAGCAGCGTAGAAAGTCTTCAGCAAGGAAAAGGAATCGATATTTTAAAAGAAGTGAGGAAAGACACAGACTTAGTATACTGGAATGATCCTAATGAGTTAGTGGAAAGATTAAAATTGTTATGTGCGTCATGGGCAGCTGGTAATACAGGTTTACAAAATGAAATTAATTCCATAGTCGAGGAAATGCATGAAGCTGGCATCATAAAAGAAATTAAATATATAAGACTGCCATCAGAAAAAATCAACAGTACTATTAATCTACAGAAGCTGACAAGACGGAAATGAATATAGATAAATTCGGTCATCACGTTCATAAGCGTTTACGATTATCTGAATTCACTGAAATTCTTACTGACACATTAATAAGATCAGATGCAGGAGACTTCGATTTAAAGTCATCAAGATTAAAAGGGGTACAAATTCCTGAAAAAGATGATGAGGCTGTGAATAAAGAGTACGTAGACAAATGTGTACAAGAACTGAAAAATGAAATGACTAAAATCCAAAGTAACGTGAGAAAGTTTCTTCATGATTTAGAAAAAGTGACTACTAATAATTTCAGTAAATTTTACTATACAAAACAAGAAATAGATGACTTGATTGCAGCTAAACCTGATCACAATGAGTAAACAAGATATAGTAAATGAACTACACAAAGGAGCGAGAAGAAATTTCGTTCGTCGTCATACGATCATTAAAGGTCTGGATGATTTATGGCAAGCTGACTTAATGGACTTTAGAAAATATTCATCGTTTAATAAAGGATTTAAATATATTCTCATAGTAATCGATGCTTTATCAAAATATGTGTGGGTTAGACCGTTAAAATCAAAATCTAAAAGATGTGTTTCAAGTGCAATGCTCAGTATATTATCTGAATCAACGCGAAAACCTACAAATTTACAAACCGATCTAGGTACAGAATTTTATAACGATAATTTTAAGCATGTAATGAAAACTTATAACATAAATCATTATTCCACATATTCTGTTAAAAAAGCTTCCATTGTTGAACGAGTAATAAGAACTTTAAAATCGTACCTTTATAAATTATTCAGTTTATGCGGAAAATATGAATGGTTTCAAAATAATTTAGACTCTGTTGTGCAACATTATAACAATACTTTGCATCGTATTACAAAATTTAAACCGATTGACGTGAAAAAATCAAATGAGAATTTAGTAAGATCTAATATTATGAAGAGCCAACACACAAAGAAAGTAAGTAGTGTAAAGATTTTTCGAGTTGGCGATTTTGTTCGCATAAGTAAATACAAAGGAGATTTTTATAAAGGGTACACTCCTAATTGGTCGACGGAAATATTCCGCATCGCGAAAGTCAAGCAAACTAGTCCTCAAACATACCAATTACAAGACAAACACAAACAAAATATTCTAGGCTGCTTTTACGGATATGAATTACAAAAAACTAAATTTCCTGACATTTACCTTATAGAAAAAGTTATAAAGGAAAAACGAAACAAACTTTTTGTGAAATGGTTAGGATTAAGTGACGAAGAAAACAGTTGGGTAGATAAAAGTGAACTAGTGATTTAGATATATAAAGCACATAATCACTTCTATATCACACTTTACACTTATCGATGAAGGGAGGTAGTGGTATAATCAATAGCTTAATAGATCATTTGCCGTTCGAGTTGCATTTACCCGGTTATCAATTTTGCGGTCCGGGAACGAATCTGCAAAAACGAATTCTACAAGGCGATCGAGGAGTTAACAAACTGGATGAAGCGTGCATGCATCACGATATTGCTTACATAAATAAAGATTCGAGTGCTCGACGTAAAGCTGACTTAGACCTTTTAAGTATGGCAAAGAAGAGGTTAAAATCAAAAGACACTGGTAGAGGGGAAAAGATCGCCTCGTGGATAGTTAAAAATGCTATGAAAGCAAAAATCAAGGCCGGAGGTGGTATAAAATCATTTAAGAAAGGTATTAAGAAAATACATGCTCATTTAAAAAGAATTAAATCTAAAGACCATCACACTGCTATAAAATATGCTTATGGAGCTGCGAAAAAACTATTTAGTAAGAAGAAAGGAATATGTTTACCACGGGTCATTCCACTCCCAAAATGTGGTGGACTTTTACCGCTTATTCCCATTTTTGCGGGATTGTCAGCATTAGGTTCGTTAGCAGGAGGAGCGGCAGGTATAGCTAAAGCTGTAAATGATTCTAAAGCAGCACAAAAGAGTCTCCAAGAATCTAAAAGACACAACAAGATGATGGAAGCTGTAGCTCTTGGAAAAGGGCTATATATTAAACCTCATAAAAAAGGAGCCGGTTTATATTTGAACCCATCAAAAAACTAATTAAGAGGCTGCCCAGGCGTGCGCTCACAAACTTAGATATATTGCAGTTTGCTAGTGATATTCCTTACTTTCGCGGCGTTTACATGAGAGATACGTTGCCTTTGAAACCTAGAAAAATTGAATGTGGAATTTTAAATTTAGATACTAACGAAAATCCTGGAACACATTGGGTAGCCTTTGTAAAGCAAAACAATTACGTAGAATACTATGATAGCTTTGGTAATTTGAAACCACCGTTAGAACTCATGAATTATATGTGTAATTTGTCTATAAACTATAATTATAAGAGACATCAAGCATTCGGAACTACAAACTGTGGTCATTTATGTCTTAAATTTTTGAAGAAATATTGGAAGAATCATTTATATAATGTACGAAATAAATAAATATGTCAGTATCATGATGTCTTTCACTGTATCTATAACTGGGAGCGGAGCGTCTTTGGTGACAAACTATTCTCCAACGTTGGAACTTCGTGGAGACTACGAATGTGGGCTTTTGTACTTTTCAACTTTCAACTCCATACCCAATATAGATGAACGAAACAACAAGTTTTACTATGGTGAAAATGAAATGATTGCAATTCCTGAAGGGTCCTACGAGCTTCAAGATATTTGTGATTATTTGAAAACCAACATAAAAAGTACAACATCGAAACTAAGTTGCAATAATAACACATTGAAAACAAATATATTTTGTTCTAAAGATATTCAATTTAATATTTTCCCTACTGAATCTTTTTTATTAAATTGAATATCTTCAAATAATCACAAATATCTTGAAGCTCGTAGGACCCTTCAGGAATTGCAATCATTTCATTTTCACCATAGTAAAACTTGTTGTTTCGTTCATCTATATTGGGTATGGAGTTGAAAGTTGAAAAGTACAAAAGCCCACATTCGTAGTCTCCACGAAGTTCCAACGTTGGAGAATAGTTTGTCACCAAAGACGCTCCGCTCCCAGTTATAGATACAGTGAAAGACATCATGATACTGACATATTTATTTATTTCGTACATTATATAAATGATTCTTCCAATATTTCTTCAAAAATTTAAGACATAAATGACCACAGTTTGTAGTTCCGAATGCTTGATGTCTCTTATAATTATAGTTTATAGACAAATTACACATATAATTCATGAGTTCTAACGGTGGTTTCAAATTACCAAAGCTATCATAGTATTCTACGTAATTGTTTTGCTTTACAAAGGCTACCCAATGTGTTCCAGGATTTTCGTTAGTATCTAAATTTAAAATTCCACATTCAATTTTTCTAGGTTTCAAAGGCAACGTATCTCTCATGTAAACGCCGCGAAAGTAAGGAATATCACTAGCAAACTGCAATATATCTAAGTTTGTGAGCGCACGCCTGGGCAGCCTCTTAATTAGTTTTTTGATGGGTTCAAATATAAACCGGCTCCTTTTTTATGAGGTTTAATATATAGCCCTTTTCCAAGAGCTACAGCTTCCATCATCTTGTTGTGTCTTTTAGATTCTTGGAGACTCTTTTGTGCTGCTTTAGAATCATTTACAGCTTTAGCTATACCTGCCGCTCCTCCTGCTAACGAACCTAATGCTGACAATCCCGCAAAAATGGGAATAAGCGGTAAAAGTCCACCACATTTTGGGAGTGGAATGACCCGTGGTAAACATATTCCTTTCTTCTTACTAAATAGTTTTTTCGCAGCTCCATAAGCATATTTTATAGCAGTGTGATGGTCTTTAGATTTAATTCTTTTTAAATGAGCATGTATTTTCTTAATACCTTTCTTAAATGATTTTATACCACCTCCGGCCTTGATTTTTGCTTTCATAGCATTTTTAACTATCCACGAGGCGATCTTTTCCCCTCTACCAGTGTCTTTTGATTTTAACCTCTTCTTTGCCATACTTAAAAGGTCTAAGTCAGCTTTACGTCGAGCACTCGAATCTTTATTTATGTAAGCAATATCGTGATGCATGCACGCTTCATCCAGTTTGTTAACTCCTCGATCGCCTTGTAGAATTCGTTTTTGCAGATTCGTTCCCGGACCGCAAAATTGATAACCGGGTAAATGCAACTCGAACGGCAAATGATCTATTAAGCTATTGATTATACCACTACCTCCCTTCATCGATAAGTGTAAAGTGTGATATAGAAGTGATTATGTGCTTTATATATCTAAATCACTAGTTCACTTTTATCTACCCAACTGTTTTCTTCGTCACTTAATCCTAACCATTTCACAAAAAGTTTGTTTCGTTTTTCCTTTATAACTTTTTCTATAAGGTAAATGTCAGGAAATTTAGTTTTTTGTAATTCATATCCGTAAAAGCAGCCTAGAATATTTTGTTTGTGTTTGTCTTGTAATTGGTATGTTTGAGGACTAGTTTGCTTGACTTTCGCGATGCGGAATATTTCCGTCGACCAATTAGGAGTGTACCCTTTATAAAAATCTCCTTTGTATTTACTTATGCGAACAAAATCGCCAACTCGAAAAATCTTTACACTACTTACTTTCTTTGTGTGTTGGCTCTTCATAATATTAGATCTTACTAAATTCTCATTTGATTTTTTCACGTCAATCGGTTTAAATTTTGTAATACGATGCAAAGTATTGTTATAATGTTGCACAACAGAGTCTAAATTATTTTGAAACCATTCATATTTTCCGCATAAACTGAATAATTTATAAAGGTACGATTTTAAAGTTCTTATTACTCGTTCAACAATGGAAGCTTTTTTAACAGAATATGTGGAATAATGATTTATGTTATAAGTTTTCATTACATGCTTAAAATTATCGTTATAAAATTCTGTACCTAGATCGGTTTGTAAATTTGTAGGTTTTCGCGTTGATTCAGATAATATACTGAGCATTGCACTTGAAACACATCTTTTAGATTTTGATTTTAACGGTCTAACCCACACATATTTTGATAAAGCATCGATTACTATGAGAATATATTTAAATCCTTTATTAAACGATGAATATTTTCTAAAGTCCATTAAGTCAGCTTGCCATAAAT
Source organism: Udea ferrugalis (assembly GCA_950022985.1). Classification (NCBI taxonomy): domain Eukaryota; kingdom Metazoa; phylum Arthropoda; class Insecta; order Lepidoptera; family Crambidae; genus Udea; species Udea ferrugalis. Next base: position 8,566,187 of record OX465516.1, read on the forward strand.
CATCCAGACCTTTAATGATCGTATGACGACGAACGAAATTTCTTCTCGCTCCTTTGTGTAGTTCATTTACTATATCTTGTTTACTCATTGTGATCAGGTTTAGCTGCAATCAAGTCATCTATTTCTTGTTTTGTATAGTAAAATTTACTGAAATTATTAGTAGTCACTTTTTCTAAATCATGAAGAAACTTTCTCACGTTACTTTGGATTTTAGTCATTTCATTTTTCAGTTCTTGTACACATTTGTCTACGTACTCTTTATTCACAGCCTCATCATCTTTTTCAGGAATTTGTACCCCTTTTAATCTTGATGACTTTAAATCGAAGTCTCCTGCATCTGATCTTATTAATGTGTCAGTAAGAATTTCAGTGAATTCAGATAATCGTAAACGCTTATGAACGTGATGACCGAATTTATCTATATTCATTTCCGTCTTGTCAGCTTCTGTAGATTAATAGTACTGTTGATTTTTTCTGATGGCAGTCTTATATATTTAATTTCTTTTATGATGCCAGCTTCATGCATTTCCTCGACTATGGAATTAATTTCATTTTGTAAACCTGTATTACCAGCTGCCCATGACGCACATAACAATTTTAATCTTTCCACTAACTCATTAGGATCATTCCAGTATACTAAGTCTGTGTCTTTCCTCACTTCTTTTAAAATATCGATTCCTTTTCCTTGCTGAAGACTTTCTACGCTGCTAGTATGATTTCTTGAGAATTTAAACAATGGTTTAATAACATGTATATATTTGAATCCTTTATTACTATTTATTGGTTTCAAGGAATCCCAATTACGTTTATGTGCGTTAGTATCGGTGAGTATTAATTTATAATTTTGTAAGTCATCGTCTGTAATTATATCTAAATTAGGTATTTTATTGTACAACAATTCTGTCAAGCCTGGTGTTTTTTTCAAACTGCGACTCCCAATTTTTAGAATTCTACCATCATCATGTAAACGAGTTTTGCCAAGAAAAAGTTTTCCTCGTTCATTTCTTACCCCATATGGTATATCTTTCATCGCTTCAGACGATACAGACCAGGACAAGGAATCGTTAACAGTACTCGTACTTGGTGATGATTGAAGAGATTTAAATGAGTTTTCGTGAATTTCTTCATTCATAAACGGTGATGTAGTAAGGGTTTTGTTAGGTGTTTTAGAACTAAACACATCATTATCTGAGCTTTCTTCGTCATCAACATCTCTTTCGGAGTCAGTAAAATTTTCTTGTGAACCATTTGAAGACTCGCTCTCGCTTTGTTTAATCTTTTTCATATTTTGGTTTTGCTCTATGTCTTCGTCTACGTAACGTTTTTTGTCGGCTTTACTTGTTAGCAGTTTGAGCGGGCTAACAATTGGTTCGAATATCGTCTCCAGAGCCAGGTCATTACTATTTTTGATATTTTTCATCATTTCTACTTTTTTTTTCACAGCCGACGCTGATTTTACGATTTGCGCCTTAAGGTTCTTCTCCATGTCAAGTATTCTACTTCGATTGACGTCTCAAATCAAACTGCTACTTAGTAACGTATGCAACAGCTTTATAGAAAATATAATTTAATTCACTATTATAAATGTATCAAATTTCAATCTGTAACAGCCTTTGTTTCGTTCACAATCCTTATTTATGACGAGATAGCTGTATGGTTTACTCCACACAGTTGTACACATTTCACGGAACTGCGACCACGACATGTCAGACCCCACATGTTCATCGTAGATGTGTCGTAGATTAATATCGTCTTGTTTAAACAATATGATGAGGTTAGCATTATCTCTCACTAGTTGTTTAGGTATTTTGGTGTAAGTTTGATTAAGATAAAAGCAATCAATATTTTTGTGACGACCCATTGCAAAATAATCACGTATATTATTCTGATTTTCACATGCAACATCGTCAAATATGATAATAGAATTAGGCGAAGCCTCTTGTGGACTTAAAATTTCACTGTTATAATTATACTTGTAGTATGATGTACCCACAACTTTTTCCAATACTTTTTCTAAAAATACGTATTTAGGTTGATACAACGATTTTGAATACACATAGAGGTTGCGGAATCGTGGTCCATTCGGGTGTAATAACAAACTGATTATTAAGTTGGTCTTCCCACAGTTTGAGGGACCACAGACAATACTGCGAATAGTGTTTGGTAGTAAGTTTCCATGTCGTTTAACTTCATTCGTTACTGCAGGACAAACACATTCCAATTTAAGTGATTCTTTTTGTTTAAGGAATTTCATATCAGGTTTGTTAACTTGTCCGTTATGGATGAAGGGTTTCAACGGAGTGACAATAGTGTCATCATGCCTATAATATTTGTATTCAGGGATGTGTAGCCTATCAGTAAACCGTTATTAGTTTAACATTTAACCTGTATTGGATGGAGAGTCATGAGCCAATCTGGTACAAACACACATTGGTTTAAAGGTTTACCCGTGGAGCTGACCGTTATATACGAGCTTGAATCTAAGTAATTAAATACTTTTGAGGAAAGTAGGAACTGGGATGGAGTTCAAATGTTTCCTAAATATAATAATGGGCAGGATATGCTAGCGAAAGTACGTGGAAGCAAACGAATGTTTGCTGACACGGGCTGAAGCTGGCATAGCCTGCCCATTATTATACTACTATTGTTTTTTTTTTTGATCTGAACCCCAATTTCGAACAATACCTGATGTGTCACGTTAATTTTAGCAAGTTCTATGGCTAAACAATTGAAAAAATTAATGATAAATATTCTCCTTCACAGAACAACAGGTAGATGGACAGAAAACAGGATATCTTGAAATATAAAGATAATAATATTAGTATTAACTACGAAACGCGTGAGTTGGGTAAATTTCATTCTTTGAGAAGGCAATGGGTAGGTAAAAAATAAGCCGATATTAGGAACACCAATCACACTTTTTTTTTAAAGAGTGTCAGACTCACCCACCCCGGGTAGGGGTGGGAATACTGACTAAACCCCCCGGTGCTCCAACGTTGCCATCTGTTGTTCGGATTTGTGGGAACAAAAGTCTTCCATAAATCCGGCAACGGCCGTCCGGTTTCGGACCCATCCTTGTTTTGTGCACGTGGTGCCACATGGTGGTCAGGGCGTGCGAGGAGCACTCAGTACGCCCCCCAACCTTCGGACTCTTGCGGGTGGCAAGCAACCCCCGTTGTCGTCACCCGCAGAAATCCTTTTTAGGGCAGCGTCTGGCGATCGAAATCACGCCTTCTGCGCCCGACCCTCCTGCGGCGGAGTGGATGGGACATGGGGTCCTCCTCACGTGCTCGCTCCGCCGCTTCTTTATCTAAGAGGACCTCCTCGCAAAATGCAGAGAAGGCTTCCCAGGATTGCTCATTGCCAGTGATGGCCTGGACAATTGCCGACAGGGACAAATCATGTCCGACTTCTTGTCTTAATCGTGCCCTCTGTTCTAGCCATTTTGGACATTGCGCCAAGGTATGTTCAGCCGTGTCTTCAGTATGACCGCATTGATGGCATACGGTCGTCGGCTCACGCTTGGCCACGTTGCACAGATACCTCCCGAAAAACACCAATCACACTACACAGAAAACGCAATATACATACTTAGCATTTTTTAATTCCTAGTATTTCCTTGAGTAGTTTTTAATAGGCAAAATTAACTGTCAATTATTTGTAATTTGGTAATAGGAGTACCTAGCAACAAAGTTGAAAATTGCAATTCAGCCGATATGGCATTAACTGAAATCATCAAAACATCATTTAGCATTTCCGTAAATCCATCGGTTGTTATTATTTTTCATTGTGGCCCGTTATTGCGGACGCGAGATGGGAACAGAGCGAAATAAAAAAATCAATTTATTTCCCTAGCGAGCGAACATGTCCCGGACTAATCCAGTTTGTTCGACCGCGCAAGGGTTGAATCGTCAATGAGGAACGCAGTCCAAATGTAAAAGTGTGCCACTTGGGGGAAAAAGTATCGAATATTGGCTCTTCGCAATGAAAACCCACCCCTAAATGAGATCAGTATCTATTTTCTTATTTCTGCCTGCTTGAAAATTGCGTTTTCTGAGTCAATGACAGTTGGGAGGTAAGGAGGCGCTACCATCGGAATTGAACGCTAAAGTTCCGTGGCGTGAAGATGTAAGATAAGATAAAGTATAGTTTAGATTTAGTTTAGGACTAAGATAACGCTTTGTGGAATAATGTCCAGTGATATTTCTTTATTCATATACTTGATGCAAAAATAAAAAAATGCCCAACATATTTTGATTATAATGTTGCGAAATACATTAAGGGTTAGTAAATGTTTATTGGTGTTATAACAACAACGTTTCCCGTCTAGTTTATACCGCATTCAACGATGAATCGTTTTTCTTCAAAGATTAACTCCAATGTGAGTCAGCGATGATAAAATTTGAAATATCATTTTGTTTGCAAGAAGTAAGTATTCAGTTTGAAATGGTTAGCAAAAATGAGAAGCGCTCTCCTAAATAAATATGCTTTCATTTTTTCGCAGTGCATTCTTTGTTCACAAAAGAATACCTCTTTAAAGGTAACTTACATTAAATTTGTTTACTCGGCACTCGCTTTTCTTCTGTTCTTTTAATTTGAACTTTGTGAACAAAAGCTTTTTGTTAAACAAACCACCTGCCAACTCATCACTGCGTACCTTTGAATTAAACTATAGAGTAAGTAGCTGCAATTATTCTTTTTACGATCTTAATTAAACAATAAGGAAGACAAATACAAAACACTTTCAAGTTTAATTTTGGAACTCAATATCAGCTTTTACGTTTTACTACTGGGCACATTCCCTTATTAACGAGGTGATGCGAGCCATCGTCAGCACTTGGCCCCAATTTAGTTTGTTGGAGAGGCATGACTGTCTCTCCAACTGCAGCCGCTCATCGCAGCAGGACTGCAGTTGCAGTTTGCAGTCCGTTTCGGAAACACAGTAACACGGAAGACTCCTAAGCTTGGACTATTAAATTCATTCATAAATTTGATGGTCACATAATCTTAGGCAATATACACATTTCCCTTATCACTCCAAATTTTGCTATTTTTGAAGCACGGAGATGCCCGGAAAATGACCAACTATTTTTCGGTCTGAATGGTCTCCCATCCAATTTCTGACCCGGTGTGTGTTGTTTAACAACACTGATTGCTGCCGATCAACTGTCACAGCGCCACGGGCACCGCAATTTTCAATACAAAATACGTGAATTTTATTCAAGTTGAAACTCATCATGGCGAGTCGGATGCTCCGACTGAAGTGCCCGTGGCGCAGTTGTGACAGTGATCGGTGACGATCGCTGTTATAAAGCAACACACGCCGGGTCGGAAATAGGATGGGTGACCACCCCGACCGAAATTTAGTGATGTATTTTTCGGACATCTCCGTGCTTCGGAAGGCACGTTAAGCAGTTGGTCCCGGTTGACGTTACTAGATGTCAGTCGTTAAGCCTAGTCAGAGGCCTTGGGGCCGCTTGATAACATCTGACATTAAGGTTGCTCACTAGCCTTACACCCCTCCAACAACCCGCACTGAGCCAGCGTGTTGGAGTATGACCTGCACCACCTCATAGTTGGGGTGAGGCCTGTGCCCAGCAGTGGGACGTATATAGGCCGTTTATGATCACCCATCCAACTTCTGACCCGGCGTGTGTTGTTTTACAACACTGATTGTTGCCGATTAACTGTCACAGCGCCGCGGGCACCGCAATTTTCAATACAAAATACGTGAATTTTATTCAAGTTGAAACTCATCACGGCGAGTCGGATGCTCCGACTACTGGCTTTGGAGCAGAAAAACTTATGAATAAAAAATGAATTCCTTGGTTTTAAAATTAGCATTACAAAGAGAGGGTAATTCTCGTCTACAAAAGAAATGTATAAACGGGACCGACGACGTTTTATTGTAAGTGAAAAATCAGCGTTTTACCTCAAACAGCAATAAAACCTCATGAGTTTCCACAGCTTGAGATTTTAAGCAAAATATTTTTGAGGATGATGTTGATTTAAGGCTCGCAAATGGAGTAAAATGGATCTTTTGTTGTAAGGATTTCAGTTCAGGTTACTTCGTGTATGGAATTTTACGTTTTATGTTATTTAATAAGTTTACGCGAAAAATATTATTATTTTTTATTACCACACAAAATTTAAACTTGACATAGGTACTTACTTGTTAAAATGCAAGATAATTGTGTAGTAAATAAGTGAACTTGCTAAATCATTTTAGGGCGCTTTTTCTATTTGAAATTTGAAAAACAGTATGTTGAGCTGCATATTATAGTAGGTATCAACGGAGTCTGGTCAAGTCCCTGGAGGTCCACTACGATACAACATTTACGAACTTTCGGGAAGTTCTCGTAAGCCAGTAAGCGTATAAAAACTTTAATGGACGTTGGTGAATTCAAAAAGTTGCATACTAATAAAACAACATAATATGTACATACATTTATGTATGCAGAATATATACGTAATCGGGGGCTTGTTATGAACGCCTCTAGTTTTATTAAATGAATAGAAAGCAAAACATTAAAAAATAGCTAGCTAATTTTTGTGAATAAAAAAATTTAAACTATTATACTTATACTTAAAATAGTAAAGAAAATCTAAAACTAAATTTGCCACTATTCCCCTTGAAGTCACGCAAAACTAAACTGTTTTTCCCTGCAACGCCCTCTCGCATGTTGTTAACGCTTATCCGGGTTTTAAATGAGTAATAAAAATTTCACTTAATTTGCATTCGAGAAACTGGAATAAGGTCTAAACGAATTATTTAAAATCAAGAAAGGATTTCGGAAACAAATAGACCAATCGTTCTGACTGTAGACTGTTTTAATGGATATTTTATTTTAGAGCAAGCCATAAAAATATGTTATAGCTTTAAAAATGCGAATCATTAAGACAAGACAAAAAATATCTGATATCGGTAGTTGTATAACTTTTTAGGAAGGAAGAAAGAAAAGACGTTTATTGATTAAGGACATAGTAACTTACAGAATAAAAGAGGACGACCCATTTACAAAACTAGACGTTAATTGAATTAAAATAACTGAATAAGTGCATTACTACAAAAAAAAGCGATCCCAGTTTTAAAATTAAGCTTGCCAACAAAAATATCTTACTTCCAACTGAATCTTTACAACGAAAAGTGCCCTTTCTTCTTAGAAAATAAAGTGTCTGTCCTATAAGAAATTTAGCTAAAATATTTAGCGCACTTCACGTGATTGCTTTCTTGACAAGTTTTGTAACAAACACCTTTCCGGACCCTTGGTAGAGACAAACCACACACGTTATGTTCTCGGGAACACATTAGAGGAGATTGCTAGAGCTTTATCGACGAAGGACCATTATTGGTCCATGAGAAAAAACGCACCTATCTATACTTTCATGTAAAAATGTTAACTCTGACTTCGTTTGACTGAAGAACTCAAACCCGACGTATTAAGAAATCTTTTAAGTCTGCTGAAGTCTACAAAACTCGTTTTTAAGATGGCTCTTGGCAATCAGTCTAACTCATACGTACTTAGTTATAATAACTAAACCTGGAGCAAATGTCGTAATGCGGAACAATTGATGAATTTCTGTTTAATCGACGGATATTTGTGCTGGTGTGGAAAGCAAACCCGCGGCTCATTCGACTCTTACCAGCTCTCTAAGTATGTCAATCACTGAGCTAAATGGGTGTTTTAACGGCTGTAAACAAACCAAGAAAATAAGTCAACTTTACGGCTGCAACCCTGGACTTGACATCTTGAATAAGACTGTTGAAAAACCCTAATTGCGAATCGCCTGGCTCACTCCAACCTACCATAGGGTGACAAATTCACAAATTGTGTCAACGCCCGTCGTTCCGGCGCGCGTCATACAAAAAGCTGTAACATCGGAATTTCTCATTACTGCTCCAGGCAAGATCCCCATACATCACGATGGGAAAATATCGCTTTTAACATCCCCCTCACTACCATAAATAGTCGCACACATGTATAAAACCTACGCAACGCCTGTAGTCACCGATAAAACAAGATTTAAGTTATTTACAGATTCCGTTCTGCGTCTTGCCCCCATGTTACTAAAACTGAGAATAAATGATACTCAATAAATCTGCTAGTAAAACGGAGCAAGCATTAATCACGAAGATCGCAGATACTAGGTGATATTTACAGAGCAAAAACAAAACACGTCTACGTTGTTAAATGCTCGGACGACGAACGTATATAAACTTGATAAGAAAAACTTAAAAGACTTCTTAAAAAATGAGTTTCATGAAAATTTTACATGAGTAATTGAAATTGCATGTGTCATAAGCGTTTCTTTTCTGTCTTGACAAAGTTTTACGCGTTATACGTTCTTGCATAACCTTACGTGCTTACTTTGCACTATTTAGATCTTATGCAGTTTAAGCAGGGTTCATATCAGAATTTGCTAAATTTTCAGTGGAGGTTTCAGAAACGTTCTAGATAAAATTTCACTAAAAAGCCTGCGTAAACTACGACAGCAAATGTGACTGCCTATAAAGTATGTTATGTTTTTAAAGAAAGTACACATAACCGAATAGGCATAAAATGTTAATAATAGCAACACAGACAATGCTTGTAAATCTTCTACACCAAATAAAAATTACCTCAACATAATTCGGGACCCTTAATACGAAACATCATTTCGTTTTCCCGTAGAAAACGTTCAAACTAGATAACGATCCCCTTTGGCGTCGGGCGTTTTTGTTATTATCGCATTACCACTCACCTTTATTTGCCGGCGTTATATTTGCTGACAAAGTCCCGTAATGGAATCGGTAGATAGCAGCATGTCTCTCCATTAGTTGGCCTTAATTAGGATCCATCAGGAAGGCCTGCGAAGCCAACTTGGTCGAGGAAAGCTTAATCTCCCCATCGAAATTCTGAGCACGCATCTGCTGAATTTCTATGAGTGAACCAAATGTCAGTGGTTCACTCTCGACAAATTTATGGTTAAAGGCACGAACATTCGGCTCGTTATGATACTTAGGTGGTTTTTTAATCTTTTGATTATTTTTGAGTTATGAATTAAAACAATGTTTCATTTTAAGATCTTAGTTATCATTATTTAAACTTAAACTTGACTTTTTATTATCATCAACAGCTACTAGACTTCCACTGCTATGATACACATAATTATCATATGATAATAGAAATGGGGCAGTAATATTTTTTTAAATCTATAGACAAGTGTAAAAAGTATTCAAATATAAATTTAAAACACCCAGGAAAAAACTACAGTTGAAAATGCTTTTCTTAAAATGATAGGTAACAAGCATTTGCTTAACAATATTTTGTTGTAGTTAATCCCTAAGAGGGTTGAAGGATCCAAAGGGTTGAAGTTACAGGCTTTAGCTAGTCTTAAATAAATAAGTAATTATACGTACCCAATCACCATGTTCATACATGTTATATCGATGGCGAATACTTGAATAGGGTACGCAGAGTACTGCGAAATCGCTGTCGTCGTGAAACATTTCCCTAGCTCACCGCGTGACCCACTAAACATTCTTATCGCATCAGTTTTTATCGTACATGGATCGGCTTGCTAAGGTTTCGTTTTAGGCGGACTTCACACGCCGCTGGTTTGAGAAAAATATTGAATATTTTGAAAGTTTTAGAGCGTTATCCATTACCTAAAGGGAGTAGTAATGCATATCAGTCTTTAGAAGCCGTAGCCGACAAATTCTTGCTACAGACACACGGCGTAGCAACACCGTAGTCAAGAAGTCGCAAGACAGCTAGCCCGCTGCTACGCTGCTAAGTTAATAGCAATAATACAAACTCATTAAAATTTTGATTAAGAGTCCTTTGGACATTGTTAGCGCTATTGGTCGTACAATAAACTGTAATTTTTAATGTTCGAAAAAATATGTCCATTTTGTAAAAGGTTTATGTTAAATATTGGTGCTCCTTTTGGAAATTCCTAACTAAAATGTTAACAGCTGGGCGCACGTATTCGCTCTAACACGTGTGGCACGCCAGACATGGCGCTCCATGTTACGTACTTATGCGTACTTATTATTTCTGAGCCACAAGTCGATGTTCCGCTTAAAACGGAGGGCAACCGACATAAACCTTGTTCCCGGAAACCGTTTAAGCCGTCTGACTGTGCAGTATTTGGCAAAAGGGGAAAATGCTATGTCATTTATAATTTTGGTATACGATTCAATATTTCAGAATTCAGCACCTTTTAGAGAGCGTAGACGCAAAAATAACAACTCTCTTAGCAAAATTAGGCGAATGAATGTGGTGGTTTCTACTAAATTAGGAAAGATAGCATCTTGACAGAAAATGGATACTTATAATTTTTTTAAGACCACTAATAATTTCACACAAAAGTATTTTTTTCACCACCGCGATGCAGTTTATAGGATATCATTTAATGTGACCTAGGTTTTCTAACATTATCCGCACAATTTTGAAAAGTTCAGGGCTTAAGATTCATTGTTTTTGTCAATTTTATTGAACTACACACATCAAAACTGTCTAGGGATATCATAGGGATATCATTTTTCAAATATTTCATGAAGTTGAGTTTGTTTACAAGTTGAGCATTATCTTAGAATAACGCGAGGACAATGGCATAAGATAAAGGTTAAGAACATTACAAAAAAAAAAAACGTTTGATTTTGCTAAAATTTTGACACCTTTTAACAGAAAAATCTGTCTTTTTTTAAAGTCCTTACGATTGTACAATAATGCTACTACAATGAATTTCTTCATACAATCTGAAAGAACAGATATAGCAGTTTCTGTGTTCTAAAAATTTCTACGTTGGTATCAATATTTTAATTTTTACAGCCTCCCAAATAGCTATACTTTGTATGAAAATGCTTGGGATATCCCTAGACACTTTTGATGTGTGTATTAAAAGGTATTGGTGATTTTGGTCCGTTTGATATCTTTGATTTTCAAAACAGTGTTTGTGATATTGGTATTTATTATTTGTTTCTGTAATCTGAAAGATATCAACAAATCCCTATTAGAAACACAAGATAATCTTTAATTAGCTTCTGATATAGTTATTCCATTAGATCTTAGTTTTATTTGTCTTAGCAATATTGTTTCTCGTAAGTTCTTAACCAATTAGGGGTAGGTATTAGCGATCTCCAAGTGGTAGTCGTAGTACAAATTAACTCAAGCAAAGTCCGTATTCGGGGTTCCAGTCACGGACAAACCGAATTTAGATGAGTGTATCAATGTATACGGCCAAGATGAACTCCGTGGCTTTAAGTGGAAACTTTTCTGTTTGATCAAATTCAAGTTATATTTTCTTTGGAATATCGAGCACGTTCGCGTTTACATTTAAATTTGTTTGTAATTTTTTGAACAACCTTGGCTGGTGTAAGTGGCTTATTTTTGTGTTTTGGAAATTGCTTGAATGGAGAAGTGATGGGTTTATTATTATTCATATTTATTAGCAATAATATTATGTGTATTGGCATTCTTTTATCTTCAACGTAGCATAAAATCTTGCTGAATATTTTTAAAAAACATTATTTTGCCGACATTTTACTGTTTGCACCTCTTAACGTCACCGACACAAATAAATCATTGTCTTCAACTGTAAAACTGTTTTGACTGTAAATCAATGAAGATGAAGAGTCATCAGTTTCTATTTTGAGAAACTGAGTATTGACTAGATTTAATTAATTGGTAGTTTCGGTCCCCTAGGGGGACCTAGGGATTAAGTCTAATTTTGCACGTAGACATTACAGACACAGGCAAAACATTATGTTAGCCATTTTGAAATAAAGTACCACAGTCACGCTTGTTTGATTTCAATCATGCCACCATGGCCCTCGAAATCGTGACAAACATGACATGGTTTTACTAAAGCTAACTTAAAATATGTCCAGAATCGAACTTTCAAGTTTGTTGGGGTTCCTTATAACAATTCTAAAACGATACTCCAACAAATGTCTCGACAGTTCAACGGAATAGATGTCGGAACGTTGTGACGGCAAAATATTCACAGTTGAAAGGTTCTGCCGTCGATACATTCATAGACGAAAGGTTTTCATGGCGATCAATTTGTAGGAGTACTGCAATAACCAGAATGAATTGCTGTCAAATGGTTCGTAAATGATGGTGGTGACAAGAGAGGTAGTTAGCGTCAGTTTTTTAAACTTCTACTCGTATTAATAAAGTGGTTTTCATTGTTTTATTTACTGGTGAAATATAATTAATAGAAAAAAGCTATTCGTAATCACTTGATGACAAACATAACATGGAACCTTCAAGGTATACTTATGACCTAATAAAGTTTTTTTTTATATTAGGACATTTTCAGATATAGATAATTCACACGTCTAAATGCAACTTAAGATGTCTGCTGAAAATGATGATAATGCAGTTATTTCATTTGTAAGTGGACTCCGAAATTGTTGGTGCTTATGCTGCATTGATATTCTTCTGGGAAATCGAAAATGCATAGCTGTTTATCTATGCATGTCTCACTCGCTCCACGAACATATTTCTGATAAAGAATGGCGAAACTGTAAATGGAAGTGTCCTTCTGGCACGCTCGTTTTATATTTAATGGTTCTATATCTCAGATGGTGCTGTAACTGCCACGTTATAGAGACAAGGTATGGGTTGCGCTTAGTTATTATTTATCTATGTATAGCGGATAACCTGACTAACTGCATTGAAAAAACGTTTAATTGGAAAAGTTAACGTTGTATTTTATTGTTTTTTAGTCTTCATGATGAAGATAAGTAAGCATGTTGAATGCATTTGTATGTTTTTCTTGGATGATTATTGGGCAACAGTTTGAGAGGAAATTGCTTCGTATAGAATGTAGGTATGAATGTACCACGTAATCGTGGGAAAGGAAATTTGAAACATTCATAAAGAAACAAAGATTGCAAACATTTAAATAAACTTTACAATTAGATAGGCGTACGCCTATCTCGTTTGTTTATGTGTATGCTAGGCCAAAAAGAAGAAAACTATGTCAATTACCTAAACAACAATAGTTTGAAAGGCCGTCTCTTTTTCTATGCCTTTTCAAGTTTCTGACAATGGTCTATTTCATGCTGTGGAAAAATATTGTTCTCAACTAGAAAGTGAACAGGTGCTACGCGTACCAGAACGTAACAAAGTGTGGAACTATAAATATAAATAATATTTTAGCTATTTTAGACAGATTTTTGGAAAAGTTTCAGGTTCGAACAGGATTTCCAAAGTACCTTTGGTTTTCCCTTGTGTTATAAAAACCGGCAACAATGAAGGCAGCGCGAACATCATGAAAATAAAAAAAACTACTCAAATGTAACATAAACTATTTGGATTAAAAGTTGAAAAAATTACGGCAGAAGCTTTTCAAGGCCTTTTATGACTTCAGATAAGAGAAGAAAAGTTTACATGGAAAATAACTTACATGGCGAATAACGTGATAAGATTCTTGCCGTTCCTACCACACTGCATGTTTTATGTAACGGGACCAATTCCGTAGAGTTAGGTCATACAATACCCGGCTTCGTGTTACACACAATAATAAGTTTCATAATTTCGCAAGGGAACTAACGGCAGCCCGGGTTAAGGGCAAGGCATATTTTATCAGTTTTGGCGGATAAAAGCTATCAACTCCACCTGAGACTTATTTTACGCCTGCTGTTAGTGATGTCGATTGATAGCCGAATATTGGAAGCAGTCGATAGTTATAGTGGGCACTTTATTAACAGGATCTATCGACAACGGAAAATGGAGTAGATATTCGACTATTTATTGCAATGAACTCTCAAACGGTGATGTGGATAGTCCTTTAAGTACATTTTCAACCGAGACTTGAAAAAATATGACGCAATAATAAAATTGACCTCAAAAATAACATATTAAGAATTTTAATAATTTGGGAAAAGAAAAATGTTTATTATGTGCTATCCTCAACAGATAATTATTCAAGTGAAAGTGTTTAAAAATAAATAGTCTAAGAAAAAAATACATCTTATGCTCCCAAGATAGTCTTTGATTAGCTAAAGTAAAGTCGCGGAATAAAACAGTTCACCAGTTTTCAAACACATTCATTTACGCGTTGTAATCACATGTTACCTTTTAAAACTGTGTAACAGGCTAGAGTATGTCGAAAAGTATGCTTTATAGTCTGGCAATAAAACTGAAATTCGATTAGACGTATGTTCCTTCACGATTGAGAGTTGAACCAATTGATCTTGTCAATTTCATCATTGAGCAAGCAGGAACAGATCTTAGGATGGTCAACCCTTTCTTTCCCCGACTGTACCTATACATTTTACTATCGTCATTCTCAATAGTAAATACAGATGTAAATGTTCAGTAAACTATCGATAGGTTCAATTTCGATTGGTTGGCATCACTACCCGCTGTGCCAATATTCCAGTTACCCCGATACCTGGACTAGGGTGAAATCGGATAAATCATAAAAGTCTCTCCCACTGTGGGATTGGCTTTGTTAATTTTAATTTGTTCTGTTTGGGTCCGGATTGTGCGTGATTACATTAAATTACTGCGTTTTGTAACAATTGATGAGTTTATTTCTTAAACTGTGATATACTATTATTGATGGCGTTTTCACAATTCTGATGGTTACAAAGGTATTTAGGTATACAAAGATTACCAAATTAAATATACAATATTCAGTCCATTTGGAACTAAAGGTACTTATTTTTAGGAAACTTTTTTAGCGCATTTCTTTTAATTTTCCATGTGGGAGTTTCGAACCAAATGATTTATTATGATTAGCTTTCTGGAGGGCGATTCACAACCGAGTTATCGAACGATTCGGTAATTTTCAAAAAAATATACATCTATTTTTTGATGTGGGAGGTGTCTGTATTATTCGCCTCATAAATTCTAGATGCCATTGGCTTTAACATATTCAAAATTCAAGCTATTACGCGGAACAAGCGATTTACTAGAATTTAATGAAAGTTATCGAATCGTTCGATAACTCGGTTGTGAATCGCTACCCAGGTTTTATATCGGTTTTTTTTTTGGACATAAATGACTGTTTGACGCCAAGATGTTAAAATCACATTTATTTAAGTACTTAAGAATTGTATTTAATATCAAAAGTCTGCATTTATTTGATTGACCATGACTTTTTTTTTCGGTTCGTTAGATTTCTCAATTTGAATGTGCTTTGTACGAGTAGTTTATTTGAAAGTCTTTTACCCAACTTCAAAACCATAATATGTTGAGTTTTCACAACAAAATCTGAGTATTGTGAATACACACTCCCTTGTTAGCATAAGTGCAATCGAAACGATGCTAAAAGTTACGATGTTCTGCCATACACAAAATAGACACTTTAAACTTCCACCTTCTCTATATCGCATGCGTTATGGAAAATCTACTCAGCATTTCAATAAAACTTATTCTTGTTAAGACGCCTGGTGCATGCAACGTCCGGTCTGCAATGAGTTATGCGGGGCACATCTACACAAACGATCGCACGCGCCTGCCGCATACGAGATGTGTGCAAATTGATCCAAAGCAAACGCCCTTAGTAAGCCTTTCAGCCAAATCACACTTTACAGTTGTTGTTTTATTATTATTAAACGTTGTGCAATTGCTTTTTGTATGAAGATTGTGGGCTCTTAAGTTTTAAACTTGAGAGTTCATAAAAACTTATGAGATCGCAATTATAAGATTGACTTGAATTGATGGAATGATGCGTGATAAACGTTGTAAACGTTGACAGATTCCAAAAATATATAAAAGTGTCTTCAAATTGATTCTTGGAAGAGATCACTTTTTAGCGGACAAGCCGCTCTTTCACGCTCAAATTCGATATGTTTTTTCTCAACTGGCAATTTTAGTAGTTTTTTGGTGTCTAATAAATAATATTATAATATCTACTTATCTGTTAACACAAAAAAAGTGTTCGTCCATCCTTATGGCAGGCAAATGAACGTATGAAAAATTTAAGACACTGTAAACTCCCACTGGTTTTTCACCACATGCATCCTATACTAATCTACTCTAATTTCAATAAAACTTATTCTTGTTAAGACGCCTGGTGCATGCAACGTCCGGTCTGCAATGAGTTATGCTGGGCACATCTACACAAACGATCGCACGCGCCTGCCGCATACGAGATGTGTGCAAATTGATCCAAAGCAAATGCCCTTAGTAAGCCTTTCAGCCAAATCACACTTTACAGTTGTTGTTTTATTATCATTAAACGCTGTGCTTATTACAATCGCTTTCTGTATCAAGATTGTGGGCTCTTAACTTTTAAACTTGTTCATAAAAACTTATGAGATCACAATTATAAGATTCACTTGAATTCATGGAATGATGCGTGATAAAAGTTGTTGTCATAGACAGATTTCGAAAATATATAAAAGTGTCTTCAGATAATTCTTGGAAGAGATCACTTTTTAGCGGACAAGCCGCTCAAATTTCAAAGTGTTTTTTCTCAACTGGCAATTTTCTTAGTTTTTTGGTGTCCAATATTAATATAATAATTATCAATTATTTGTTTTTTTCACACAAACAAAAGTATTCGTCTATCTTTATGGCAAACTAAGGAACGTATGAAAAATCGAAGACAATGTAAACTCCCACTGGGTTTTCACCACATATATCCTACACTATCTACTCTGATTTCAATAAAACTTATACTTTTTAAACCTGGCGCTTGCAACGTCCAGCACGCAATGAGTTATGCCGGGCACATTACGCGAACGATCGCCCGCGCACGCTGCATTGAAGATGTGCAGTGTGCAAATTGATTCAATGCGATCACCTTTACATAATCCACTGCTGCGAAATACTTTACCATAGTATTCACGGACTGTGCTGTGAGGTCTCGCAGAGCTCACAATCGTATAGTCATGCAAATCAATTCACGTTACAATCAATAGTCTGTAATGGTCCACTGTGGGGCGTAGACCTCTTTATTTTCTCAAGGTTTGCTACAACGACCGCTTCTGACTTTTTTGCTCAAGATCTAATCTCGCCCTACCTTTAGGTTTTCAGTCCTCCTGGATTAAGGGGGCTGCAATGGTCTTCCCACTGTCACAATATGTCTCACTCAGCTTTCAGGGGGGCTAAAACGGCAACATTTAGATGATTCATATTATGAAAACATCTAACTGACGTTTCATCTAGACCGCGGTCCGTTTCGAGTCAAAAGTGAGTAATAGCGCGCTGACGTCGCTCACGTTCATACAATTTATCAATTCGGGACGCGTGTGAGCGCGCTGTTACTCACTTTTGACTCGAAACGGACCGCGGTCTAGATGAAACGTCAGTTAGATGATTCATAATATGAATCACCTAAAATGTTGCTGTTTTAGCCCCCCTGGTTGTCAAGGTGATTGTATAAGTGCTAATATGTTCTGACCTGTCCTACAAAGCTGTAAAAAATATGTCAAGTCATTATAATGCATAAAGCGAATCAAAAAGAATTTAAAAAAAAAACCTATTTTGTTATGAAATTTCTCTGCAGACTGTAAAGACAAAACCCCATTAACTGTTCATTTATTAAGTTAAACCATCATTTCATTGCACTTCTAATGTTTTCCAGACTGTTCCAAAAACACAAGTGCAAGATGAGATTCTTAAATTCCGCAGATACACGATAAGTGATGGTTGTCCCAAATATAAATCAAAATAGACAAATTTTCGTTCTTTTTCCAAACAAATTAGAATCAAATAAACAATTATATCTTTATCATGTCACATTAGTAAACATTAAATCGTATTTACTTATCTTGCTTCCTTTTTATTTCCAAATAGTGATTTCAAGCACCTGGAATCTGCCATTACTCTTTTAAAATTGCAAACTTTATAGCATCAATATTTCAATGAAACTGCGGAACCGTTCACTGGAATCATTTGACTTAGAAAATATTGGCCTAGTTTTTATTTCAACCCGTCTTTTATACGTGTAATTTTGTCAATTTTGAACATGGTTTTTCCTTCAACTCCTTATATCATTCTCAATGTTTAAGCTGCTGCCTATAGTTTAGGTACACAGAAAAAAAAAGTATCTTAAAAGAAGACAATATCGACTTGGTCAAGACAATTGTAGTTTCCCATATGGCGGAAACAATATATTCTTCAACAAAGTAAAATATTGTCTCGGATTTTTTGTCTTCGTCTAAGATATTAATCTTTGAAATAAGACTTCCAAAGTCTTAAATAAATAATCAAATTAGTATTATAAATAGACAATAATGTTCTTAGGAATTATATTCTTGGCCGTATTATTCTTAGCTGCAGATATATTTGTGTAAAGTCAAAACTTCATTATTTTCTGTTGAAGAGATATTTGTGTTGAGATAAGACTTGTATGTTTCCTTTTAAGATAATTTAATCTTAGATGAAGCCTCTGCTATTCTCATTCGAAGAGATACTCGTTTCACGTCAAGACTTATGTTTGCTGCTAAAATTATATTATCTTAGATGATGCCGCTCATATTCTTAATCGAAGAGATACTGGTTTTGCGTCAAGACATATGTTTCCAGCTAAAATAATATAATCTCAGATAAAGCTTCTAATATTCTCAATCGAAGAGGTACTTGTTTTACGTCAAGACTTGTAGGTTTCCTGTTAAGATAAATTTAATCTTAGATGAAGTCTCTGCTATCCTAAATCGAAGAGATTCTTGTTTTCTGTCAAGACATATAATGTTTCCTGCTAAAATAATTTAATCTTAGATGAAGCTTCTGCTATTCTCAATTGAAGAGATTCTCGTTTTCTATCAAGACTTATAATGTTTCCTGCTAAAATAATTGAATCTTAGATGAAGCCTATGCTATTCTCAATCGAAGAGATTCTCGTTTTCTGTCAAGACATATAATGTTTCCTGGTAAAATAATTTAATCTCAGATGAAGCCTCTGCTATTCTCAATCAAAGAGATTCTCGCTTTCTGTCAAGACCTTTAATGTCTCCTGCTAAAATAATGTGGTCTTCTATGAAAGCCCTGCTATTCTCAATCGAAAAGATACTTGTTTTGCAACAAGACTTGTATGTTTTCTGCTAAAATAAAATATTCTTAGTTGAAATTATTGCTATTCTTAACTATATGTATGTTGAATCAGTTATATGTTAAAGAGGCTTTAAACATATAAAAGAAATTTCTTCAGCTAAGAATAGTAACAATTTCATCTAAGATTATAATATTATTTTAGCAGGAAACATCTAAGTCTTGACACAAAAGAATTAGGTATCTCAATATATTACATTACGAGTAGATATAAAGATCAAAATGGAACAAGATATAAATGAAAAATATTTATTTTTAAAATGTGTTTATTCAATCATATAAATTATTTTTTTATACAAAATTGTAATTAATAAAGTACCACATGATTACTTGACGAAGTAGTTTCTTAAAAATTACTTAAATTAACTTAAAACTTAAAAATATTTAATTGGTTAACATTTTGACACCAAAACATAATGAAAAAAACATACAGGCTGTTTAAAAAAAATAAGGTATCTGACGTTCTTGCCGGTTTCTAAGAGACAACATGAATGAAGAAATATAAGGCAAATATAGCACTTAATAATCAAATAATAACAACCATGACCAAATTCAAAAGACATCACTACTGACGTTCTTGTCATTATCTAAGAGACTTAGGGTAAGTTGCACCATAGTAGAAGTTAAAGTTAAAGTTTTTGTCAAATTTGACAATTTGACGTCATTTTTGGTTCTAACCGGTAACTTTAACTGAAATTTTGATGTTTGCTGTTGTTAAAGTCAGATGGTGCAACCCACCCTTAAAATGATAAATAAATAAGTAGCAAATTTAGTACTTAGTAATCAACTAATAGCATTTTAAAAAAATTATAAAATATGATATCTGACATTCTTACAGCTAAGTGACAACAATAATAAAGAAATATGTGGCAAATACAGCACTTCAATAATCAACTAATAACATTCATTACCACATTCAAAAGAAATGATCTTAAATGTATGATGGGATTACATCGTATTTAGTACTGACATCGTGTTTGGAACAATAAATACAGGTGATAACCTGCTTTTGGATACGACACGAAGCGCGTGATAACATTCAAACAGCGTGTCGAAAGCTTTATAAGCCGATTGAAAAACATACCTCACTTTGTCTTTAATTAAATATAATATTTCACCAGTATGGTTGCTCAGTTTTTCTGTTTCCTGACGTATCCGTCAAAATTTCGTCGAGCTTCTTTTGTATGAAACTTTGGGTGCACTCAGTGGTGGAAAATTATTGCTGCTTGTTAAGGCGGCCTTTAGTAGGAACTAATTTACAAATCAATTTTATCTAAGAAGGAAGTTTGAGTTCTGAAAAAAAAAAAATTGTCAACCTATAGTAAGTATACCTTAATAATCTGAATAGTAAATGCAAAAAATAAATAAAATAATCCATCATTTGCAAGACATACGCAAATAAACCATAGTAAATTATTTTGTAATCGGAAAGAAGGACAGATTACTTTGTGTAGCAAATAGTACTCATAGGGTTAATAAAATGGATAAAGAAATATAGTACCAACCATCATCAGCTAATCCAGTCTATGTATTCGATCAACGCTGCTTCATCATAACTGTTTGTTTATTTGATGTTTTTGACCCTCTTACAAAAGTATTCCACAATATGTTTCATATGTTTTCTCGATCAGGATATTTAGCATTGAAGTCCAGCTGAATCTGATATTACAAAAAAAAAGAAATTAGAAGAAGTATGTAAAAAAATATATAGTAGTAATAATATAACTTTTATTTTTTGATAACTCACCAAAACATCGCTTCTCGTATCGTTCAATACAGGCTACTTTTCTATGAAATTTTGTACTGAAACATCAGTACCTTCCGCGGTTTGAGCAGTTCATATGTCTCTTTACATTTTCTGAAAACATCTTCCCGAGGCTCTGAATTGTACTTAAGCCAAATGACATCATCGTTGTGCAGTGCTATAAAAAGAATAACATGTTATATGTGGTAATCCTCAAAATCGTTTTGTAGTCATTACTAAACATGCAATATTTCAGAAATTCATTCAAGAAACCCTCAGCTAACCGATCATCAGTTTTGTTACATTTTTGATCAAATAAAACAAAAATTACTAACCTCAGCGCTGCTGTTAGATATTCATTGATTATATAGGACAGAGCTCTTTTACAAATCATCACCATAAGTCAGGTCTTTGAAATGACTTTCTTCAATTCCATTGCCTGCAATTAAAAAGAAATAAGGTCTTCTTCTTCTTTCGTGTCAATGGCATCAAATAAAACCCGACCAAAACTTGGCGATCTCGATTGCGTCATTCGTTGCCATATTTAGATCCTCCTCTGTGCAGGTCTTAGGGCACAGAGGAGGATCTAAATATGGCAACGAATGACGCAGTCGAGAAATAAGGTATTTAACTGGTTAAGCAAGAAGGCAGTTAATTTGTATAACAGCAACTTATTTAGTGGTCACATCTAACAAGCTGACTGAAAATTTGTTAATTTTCCTAAGATGTTGCTTGCAGAAAAAGAGTTGCATTCAGTTTATGATTTTTTGTCAAAGATATTTCAGTAGTTGTGCAAATCATTTTAATCATTTGTAATTTAATTTAAATATAATCAAAATTACAATAACCAGTAGGTGCAATGAAGAATATTTTTCTTGATACAAAAATCTTTTACTTTATTAAGTACATAAATTAAAAAAACTTGCATAATATGAAAAGTAGGAGGACTTAATACTTGTAATTAATTATGTTAGATAAGAACTTTTAAAACGAATCAAAGGATAAATGCTGCGCAACTTACTTGTGAAATGTTCGATGGTCTGTTCTTCGCTATTCCAAGCCAAACGCAGATCTCTCAGCTTCTCCATTTTCACCATACAATCACTTGATAAAAATACAATGAATAGGGACAGTTACCTTACTTTTGAAATAAGCTGAAATAATCTAAATGAGGTTCTACACTATCAATGACCGCGCAAGTTATTGAATTGACGCCATTGACGGACGCGATCGATCGATATGTGAAAGTCGCGCGCGCCGGTCTTTAGGGTTGCCGTATCTCAAACTCAAAACTGCCATAAGTATATTGAATTGTAAGGTAAAAATATACAATGGCCGTATATTAAAAATGAACAATAGTAACAAAATACAGGTTTTTTAAATAAACTTATGTTATTATACTTATGTTGTTATACTTCGTTCTCATTACGCTAATATTTATGAACTAACTAGCGGCCGCCCGCGACTTCGTCTGCGAGAACTAATGTGAAAAAAATATAGCTATGTCGAATGAAGTATGAATTATAGCCTATGTGCCATTCAGATGAAAAAGCAACATTATTCCATCGTTTCATTTAAATCCATGAAGTAGTTTTGACGTGAAAGAGCAACACGGCACATCCACACATACAAACTTTCCCTATTTATAATATTAGTAGGATCGTTGGAAGCTATATGTCATGTCAATCAAAATATCCATAAATATTTTGATTCTGATTCGGGGTGTTCATTTTTTTTGATATGTATTACATATGAAATTCCTTCCATTTTTGTTGTAAATAAGTTACTTAAGTAAATATAAAACATCCCAGAATGTCAATCTGCTAAGTTTACCATATAAATATGTTTCCGCAGCGTATCTGAGATACATTTTCGTTCACTAAGCATACTGATAATAATATTGATAATTTACTAATAAAAGGTTTATTTTATATTTCTGGCAACTCTTACAAAAAAAAGAAGGTGAAATACTTAAGGCAAGAAAAAGATGTCTTGATTTTCGTCGTGACTTGCCATAGAAATTTCGTAGGAACATACTTATAACTACCTACCTCAAGACAGAAATTCGTGAATCAAGAAAAAATGTTTTAGTCATCATGTTGGCCGCATAATTAGATGTAGGTATACAAAGTAAGGTGTCCTTTTATTATTTTTTGAAAGTGTATTAGGTTATCGGATCAAACATACCCTCACGACTATTCCCCAGGTGGGGTAGTCAGTAGCATACCTACTGATTGTTGCCGTCATGGGGAACGGAACATTCAGAAGCTCACAACGTGGCAAGGATCAAAAATGTTTTTTTTTTAGTTTTAAGATTTGATAACGTTTTGTTGAAATTAGTGTAAGGGTAATCCTTTGGGCAAGATAAAGGCCAGCGTTCTTGTCTAGAGTGGCTTCTGTCTTGGTACCATTTTAGATAACACCTCATTCCAAATTTTAGTATGCCTGCGCTTGGGTGCTTACTGCACTGTTCCCCATCACTGTATCTGCGGAGCTTCTGTCGACCATCTTGGCCATCACGGTTTGTCCTGCTTAAGAAGCGCCGGTAGAATACCGCGGCATACCAGTTTGAACGATATCATCCGTCGGGCCCTTGCCAGCGCTCGCATTCCAGCTGTTCTTGAACCGAACGGCTTGACGCGAAGTGATGGCAAACGGCCGGACGGTATGACTCTCGTTCCATGGAAGATGGGACGGCCTCTTGTATGGGATGCTACTTGTGTCGATACTCTAGCGCCGTCTCATCTTCCTTCAACTGGTAGCAAGGCGGGTTCTGCTGCTGCTTCTGCTGAATGCCTTAAGCGGCGCAAATATGTTGGTATCAGCGATACCTACATATTTGAGCCGTTTGGCGTTGAAACGCTGGGACCGTGGGGGCCAAGCGCGCGCAAGGTCTTCAGGGACTTATGCAAGCGTTTGACAGAAGCCACTCTAGACAAGAAGGCTGGCCTTTATCTTGCCCAAAGGATTAGCCTTGCTATCCAGCGCGGCAATGTGGCCAGCCTTCTTGGTACTTTCCCGCAGGACAGTGACTTACACCAGATATTCTATCTGTAACTATACATACAGGTAGAATTTTTGGTGTAAGTACACTTTGTAAATATTATCCTTTATTTATTTTTTAGTTAAGTTTAGTTTAAAGATATATTGTTTTTAACCATTCGTTTATATTGTTTCTTGAAATAAATACTCAGTATATTGGAGACAAAAAAAAAAAAGTGTAAGGGTTATGGCATATTCTGAAACGAAGTAGCTAATGCCTATCGTGGTGGTACCAATAATGGTCAGTTTAGCTCAGAGTCGTATATTTCAAGCTATAACTCTTGCTATTTATTGAGTCTCCCTACTGCCATTTTACAGTGATTTAATCAGGTAATATGTCCATTTAATTCAATGACAAAAACTGAAAATGGTTACCGAATTTCGAAAAAATATTGGCCAAAATCTTTCACGGAAATCACCCCGAAATCTTATAGTGCTGCAGGTGCTGTTGCAGTCTTGGACAGTCATTGTCCTGCGAAACGATTGAAGCACAGCCAAAACTACCGGTTAAATGGGGTGACTCGAAATACTATTTGGAGTTTACTAGTATTTTTGTCGATTAGTGTTGAATTTCGAAGCTTATACATAGACTAGACAACAAGGATCATTTTAGCTAAGAATAAATCATTTTTTAGCTAAAATTGAGTTGTGAGTCATCCCTCATCAATCGATAGAAACACTATGAAATCAAAAGAGAACTATAATTTTCATTACAATTGTACCATTCTTTGTAAACATAGGTTAGGTTTACAGTGATTAGCGTGAATTGTCACTATGTTCGGCAATAATCTTGCCTAGAGCTCCTTGCCAAATATCGTTAGATTTTGTAGTTTGAAATTGTTTAATCTACAATAAAACAATAATTTTAAGAACAAAATGTCAAACTCACCTACTTTCAAAAAGGAAAATATTGCACACCTTATTTCGTTTATCGTACCATTTCATGATAAAGGGTCGAAACGTTGTAATATTTAGCGAGAGGACCGGTAGATGTTCAATCTTGTAATTTTAATTTTACCAAGCTTATTAAACACACGGTGTTCCTTATTTCCCTGATTTAGAACGAACCTTTCCAGGATTGGTACGTTATCAACCAATGGAGCATCCACGATACCTATACGATAGTGAAATTTAAGTGACATTACTTAATTAAGGAAAATAGCTTCTTTGCACAGGAAAATGAATTTTGACCGCAAGTATATTTTTAGTTTTTAGTTTGAATATAGTTATACTTTGGCGATAATTGACTGATTGTTGAATTAAGAATACAGGTATACTTATAATACTTGAGGTAAGTTGATAATAATTATTAGAAACGAGAGCGCTATGTTCTCAAAGAGAGAAAACGTCGTTTACGTCAAGACTATATATTTTGTTCAGCCGATAATAATTAAATTAGGTTGAAAGAAGTAAAATTATTCTTGTACAGAGTAAACATTTTGGTATTAGATTAAGAAATAATATTCCCTTCAGTCAACAATAATGAAATAGTCTTAATTGAATGATAATATCTTCTTACTATAAGATAAAATTATCTTGACATTGAACATTTTCAAAGTCTTGAGGCAAAACGGATATCTTCCTCGATTAAAACAATAATATTCTTGAGCCAAAACTTTTTACTTAATGCGAGAATTTATGACAAGACCTATATTAGTGTTCACATAACAACTAACGATTTCTTGGATTAAGAACATTATGCTTAAGTAAAGAAAATAAACTGTTGAATTAAAACAGTTTTTTTGAGAACAGTTTTGTCTTGGTTAAACAGAGCCTTTTTTGAGTGCTATGTTCTCGAATAGAGAAAACGTCTTTTAGGTCAAGACAATATATTTTGTTCAGCCGATAATAATTAAATAGGGTTAAAAGGAGTAAAATTATTCTTGTTTAGAGTTAACATTTATTAGATTAAGAAATAATGTTATCTTCGGTCAACAAAAATAAAATTGTCTTAAATGAATGATAATGTCATCTTACTATAAGACAATATCATCTTGATATCGATTATTTTCAAAGTCTTAAGGCAAAACGGATATCTTCTTCGAATGAAACAGTAATATTCTTGGACCAAAACTTTTTACTTATTGCAAGAATTTATTACAAGACTATATTAGTGTTCACGTAACAATCCACGTTTTTTTGGATTGAGATCATATACTTATATTAAAAAAATAAACACTTAGTTCAAAACATTTTTTTTGAGAATTTAATCAGTCTTGGTTATAGCAAACATTTTTTTCCGTGTAACAACAAACATTCAGTAAAGTTTGAAGTATTTAAGTAAATATATTTATACGTTCCCAGTATCCCATGGAACTTAAGTTTTTCATGACATAAAATTGGCTTTACGAAGTCAGGAAAGTTTTTTAAGAATGAGAATTTTGGAGTTAATTTTTTTATAAATAAATAAGTAGGACTGCCACAACAGAACGACGACGTCTTTCGGTCAGCTAGTTTATGGAACAGAACAAGACAAAAGTTTCATTAATAAACAAGTTAATAGTTCTTAATAGATTGGTATCACAATAATACCTTAACACAATGTTCGAAAACGTCGAAAAGACCCTCCCGTTATTTTGATTGCGCGCCAAAGTTATTTCGGTTGTCTAAAATGTAAGTAAAACTACCCCAATTGGAGCAATATACGCACACGAAAGCTGGAAGCTTCCAATTGTACGAACTAATTTCGCCTGTTGAAATGCTCCCAGCACTTTTTGGGACCGTTAAATTAAATCGGCGGCGCGCGTGACCCGTTTTGCAATCTAGTAACCTACTCCAGTATTAGAACTGTATTTATTTTGCAATCGTCTCTCTCATTGTTACAGGAATAGGAGGGGACGGGAGATGCTGCTCCAGACAGTTAGGCAGCACTGTACTGAAAATTCAGGGAGTCAGCAATGTTCATTACTATCTCTCGAGAAATAAAAAGAGGCAGTTGCTGAACGGTATTACCGAGCAATACAAGTTTACTAGACGCTACAAATTATATTTGTACAAAATTTGTCCTTTATTAAAATTTGGAGCCTTTTAATACAACGGTATGTTCTATTCTAAATCTGTCGTTGTTTTTCATGTTTGTAGTCACTCACGGATCATTACGGATCACTTTGCATTAAAAGATTCAGGAAAATACATGTCTCAGAAATTGACTGGAATTGCTATTAAATAAAAAACAAAACAAATTAAAAACATGAAAAAAAACTATTGAAACCGTCAACATGCCTGAAAAACTCCTTTTGTGGTGTCTTTCTTTTGTGTGTGTGGTGTGGCTCCGTTTGTTGGTGTTATGTGGCGTAGTAAAAATATACTTAGTTAGAATTTATTCATATTATAAATGTCAAAAATGATAACTGACAAAACAAATTGCATCTGCAAGATTTTTCTGATTAGTTCGAAGTTTGATTAAGTGATTATCATTTTTCAAAGCTACGATTACAAATACAAAACAATACTAAAAATTATCATTCACAAACTCACGATTAATCAAAATGCATATGTTGAAAATGCCTTGTGATATTGATAATAAGTATCATATTTACTATTTTTTGTGCAATAAATAATGGAAAAATAAGAATACATTTTTAACAATTGATTAAAAAAAAAAATTTAAATTTGTCAACTAATGTGTATCTGAGAAATTCGCTACAGAACTTTGACACTGGTCAATTTAATTAATGATCTTTTGCAATTTAATAACAAAAGGCGAAATTAAAAAGGCTCATGCAGATATTTACCTACTTAACGGCACCTTCGATGGTACCGTTCAATAAAACTAGGTTAAATAAAGAATAGAATATGGATTTTCAAATCACTACCATTCCTTACCTGCGTTCTAATATCATTAATACGTTTTTTTCCCCGGAATATCCCATCTAGTTATAAATAAAAAGAAGGGGGTATTTTATCAAAGTCCCTAAATTAGATCCGAGCTGAACGGTACCCGCATCGATAAAACGAACGGCGCCAGGTTTTTTCTGATTGCAAAAGAAGTGACGTCTTCCTTTTTGCTTCGCTATTCGCAAAGTGTAGGTGCAGATAACTGGCAATGTTGAGCTTTTGGAAGATCTTTTAATGTAACAGTAAACTATTTTAAAATAAATATAACGTACAATCCTAAACAGTGGAGTCACAGACACACTGATAGTTGTCGTCACAGTGAACGGAACATTCAGAAGCCCACACTGCTAAATAAGAATACTTCGATTGAATTATACTTGTGTTTTATTATTCTAATTTGACACATTTGGTATGATGAATGTTTCAAATTTAGCGATTAAAACTCAATTACTTACGTTTCAAGAGATGCATTAACAGACTTGATGCCCTGAAGCAAATCATATTACAGTGGTGTTTGCCAAATTGAAAGTCTGGTAAACTTGGTATGTCAGTTGTTGCCCTATGACTTAGTTAGATAGGAATTTTCAGACCAATAAATTACAACTCGGCAGATTTTAAAATGTATGCCAAAATAACATATTGCAATTAAAGGCACTGTAGTGTTCTCGTGTAACACTAACTGATGAACACTAACACTAGAACTAGGAATAATGTAGAAGTACTTTAATATCGGCTCGCTTGCTATGCACCACGTCTTCACTCCACGCCTGCCAGTGATAGACTGACTCGCTCTAGCGCTCACTCACCGCTATGTCACGTGGCCCGCGCAGTGCTTAGCCGAGACGACAGATGTCAATGTCAATGTCATGTCAATAGTAGTTTAGTAGAATACTACATCTCTCCCTTGTTTTATTTTTATTTAACTTCTGCTATAGTTGTTTCAAATTGTTTCTAGTTTTATGAATATTAATTATTTAGTTCGATGAAAACAATTTCTCCAACCTATGTTTTATTTAAGTGTCTCATTCTTACATTGTAATCTAACTAACGAGTTTTTTACTTTTGTATGAATTTACATTATCATTTACTTTTGTTTCAAATCATCCAATTAAATTTGCTCCTTGGTTTATTTATACCTCTTCCTCCTCAACCTCACTTACATTTTATATTCTGTTAAACTAGCCTTAGCGTTATCAACCACTTGTCACTTATCAATGCTACGCTACTTTCTCTTTTTTTCTTTTTTTTTTTTGTAATCTCCATTAAATCCTTTGTTTCGAGATCCTTGGGTTACAGTATAAGTAGGGCTGTTCAGTGCGATTTTGTCGCTCCACTTCACCATTCTGTTGCGGTAAGTGAGGTACAGCACTGAAAATACAGCATTATTTCCTGTTCTGCACAAACTGTTCTGTTCTGACTCTGTTCTTAGAAAAATTTAAATAAGTCGCGCTTAGTATAGCATTTGTTGTTCACTTCGGGCGTCCTTGTAAACCAACCACTACACACACTTGCACTCAATAACTAATTTTTCACTAGCAACCATTTTTTATAATTAATTTAACTAAATTACCTACTCAAATTTTGCATGTTATAATTTTAAGTAGCATTATATGTTTCAGTAATTGGTTCATGTTCAAATACCTTGTTCTCTATGCACAAATATACTGTTGATACACTGTTTAAATAAATAAAATAACCTTAGTTCTTCTCTGTGTTGTCCCATTTATCGCTGTACAGTCCCGCTTTAACTTCTTGTGTTTCCGAGTCCTGCGTAATTGCACTAGTTTTTCCTTCAAAGGTAGTGCAATGGGTCTAGTTTGTTCAACAATATGATGGCCGTATCTAATTATTATTATAACGCCGGTCGGGACTCTGATCGTCTGCATAGTCTTAACGTATTTAACTTCGAACCTATACGACAGCATTCTCAGCACTCTTCATTCAATAGAGGCGCAAGGCTTGGACTTGGGACCAAAAGTGATTTTCTAAGGGCCTATGGTCCCTTACTATGTACCACTTTTCCATATAAGAACATATTATTGAAATGTTCTGCTGCCCAGACCAAAGCTCATGTTTAATTACCAAAACCGACTATGCGAAGTCCTTTGTCATCGATCTGAACAAGTGCAGCTCCTAAGGCACCCGGACTAGTAACAATTGATCCATTATGGCCAATAGATGATTTTCCCACTTGATGGCTAAATTAGCCCGTCTCATATCTATCGCACACAAGCGAATCTCGCCGGTTTTTTTTTTGTATCCTTAACCTCCTAAAAACATCTTTTAAAAGTAGTTCCTCAATTACTGTTATTTCTTATACTTTCACATCTAGTGTATTCGTATTCTTCTGTGTGGCTGACTCACTGCTGGAACTAGATTCACCATTGGTTTTTTTTTTTTTCAAAGTTACCTCTGAACCCTGGAAAAGCCTGATACTCCAAAGGCCTTACATTAACATCGATCTTATGTAGCCTAATAATAATGCTGTTGCACACCCTAGTAAGTCGCGAGGACCGCCTTTGGTGACGTAATATTCAGAATTTTCGATCCGTTTTCACTTTCAAGTTGCTCTGAGAAAATCTTAGTAGTTTTAAGGTAAGGTATTCACTTCCATATGGCAGGAACCTTTTCCTAACAGTTGCATTATTCCATATCATTCCAACACAGTTTGTTCTTTGCTGGACAGTTTACGATTATTATTTCATCCGCGATATCCTGCATCCACTTTCCGTCCAACATTTTCCTTTCTCCAATCGAACAGCTACCGTGCTCGTTTTACCCTCACATTCGACACACTATTTGGGCAATAATCTGTTGTAGACACTAAAACTTAATATTGTTTTTTTTTGACGTGATAACGTCTTTAAAATCGTTTTAGTCGGGTGACATGTTCAGAAACTTGTGTCACACCAAAACCTCACGAGCGCGATCGCAGGTATAACGAGAGAGATACGGACCGATCTCCCGTCTCATCTCGAGCGCTGCCAGTCATGCCGTGAAATGCCGTTATCACGTAAACATCTCGATCGTAAACTTACTTTACAAACAACAATTTTTTTTTCGCAATCCATTGCCAACCGTAGAGACTCCTTCTCGGTACGGTCCCCATTATACTTTAATGCAATTGAATGCAGAACGTAACATTACGCAATTTAATGCATTTTAATCTTCTGCGCAATAATTGATTGCAATTTCTCGAATGCATGGGTTACCTTCCAACAATTTAATGTATGGATGGGTTACCTCATTGCAATTCAATGCCTCTAACCACTTCTTATACACAAGCCAAGGCAATTGAATGCCTATCGCAATTTAATGCCTCTCGCAATTTAATGCCACTCGCAATTTAATGCCACCATCATCGCAATTTAATGCCATAGTTATCGCAATTTAATGCCACCATCATCGCAATTTAATGCCACAGTTATCGCAATTTAATGCCACTGTCATCGCAATTTAATGCCACGGTTATCGCAATTTAATGCCACCATCATCGCAATTTAATGCCGCTGTAACCGCAATTCAATGCCGCTGTAACCGCCATTCAATGCCACTGTAACAAAAATGTAATGCCACTATTATTGCAATTTAATGCTACCTGGTTTTGCAATTAAATGCCGCCATATTTATCACAATTAGCTTGTGCACTCTGTATTTGGATTTAACGTCACAAGGTTCGTACCATCATTATATATATATTGCATATAGCAAAACACCCAGACGGAATGATCTAAATTATGACACTACTCAACAAAATACTGTTGTGTCAAACATAGTCACCTTTTATGTTTAGTTTTTTCCCAAAACTCAAGTTATTACAATCAAAACAAGGTAATGATCATACCTATCATTCCCTTTTTTGCGTCGGACAACCTTATTAAGGTCGACGCCATAAAATTAAGTTTTATACGAATAGTCCAATAAGTTATTTATTAAATGCAAGTAAATCATTATTAATTTCAAAAAGAATAGAATTTGTACGCTTCAGAAAATAGCCTATGAAGTTAAAATTGAAATGAATTCAATAGAATAAGAACACCAGAACCAGTCCAGTTAGGATATAATAACAGCCGCTTAGATAAAATTATAGAATATATGTAGGTTGTTTACGAGTCAGACGCACGCGCAGCCTTTGAACGAGTAAAACTTTAGTTGAATATAGTTCCGAATCATTCGATGCTTCACATTGTAATAGTTAGGTATACAAGTAACTATTTAAGAGATTCGTTTATAATACCGCCGACCTGGAAAATGCTATAAGTGTATGGTGAAGGTATATTAAATTCTTAAGTGAATTTACTAAATATTATAATGTAGTCTCCTACTCCAATCACGGTCTTTAGTTGAGCTTACATCATCAACATCTAGACTCAATACAATTATTGGTTTTCCCCAGCGAAAACCAGTGCTGCAATGGGAATTGAACCCATGACCACCCTTTTTCAATTTGCGCTCAAAAGACCGTTGCAACTCAAATACAATATTATAACCTGAATTAACATTTCACATCTGCTTTACCTAGTTATGGTACAAAGTGGGTACCTGAGGTTTGCTATAATCATTGTTCAAATGCAAATACATTATGTCTTGGGTTACAGCCTAAATCGTAGGAGATGTAATCGACCGGATCCTTAGGGAAGACTATTCGTCCCTTGGCTTCACCTTGAAGGTTCAGGGTTTTCTCCCTAATTTCTACAAAAATAATCTTGGACATTTTCCCTAGCTCTCATCACTCAAACGATCACATTCGCATTAATATTGAGCTCCACTAAACGTAAGAATACAATCTCACTTCGAAGTGAAGTGAGATGCCACTGCAGAATGTCTGCCCCATATAGCGTAGGTAACATTGCTAAAAGATACGCTAAGTTACGATACAATTAGTACCTACTATTCAAAAGCCTATCATTTATTAAGTGTAAAAATTAAACAACAATACTTACTCTGGTCAGTTCTCTTAGAGCGTTCTCTCACCACCTACCCTGAAGTGGTGGTCAGTAAAGCTCTGCTATTTTAGAAGACAACACAACCTTTCTTCTGTAGAGAAATACCCACCATGTAACAACGTACTCGGAATAAACAATTCAACATATGTATTTCGGCTAAACTATAACGATTCTTAACAATTTAGTTATTATTTTATTTTCAATAGTTCATGTTTTTTTTTTTTTTTTTTTTTTTTAATAATTTAATTCATTGTAAAATAACCAGCTGTCCCGACAGACGTGGTTCTGTTGTCAAACATATAGTGCTTGACCGGTAGAAACGGTTACCAAGAGAAAACCAAAATGTGTTCTACCATCCATTTCTAAGCATTTCTTTACCACCACAGTGCAGTCACGAATCTTGACGTTCTTCAGCCATATATCTCGTCGTAGTAACGATTACATAGAACATCTCGTGATTCTCGTGGTACAAGGGAAAATGCAAGGCACCAATCCACGTAGTAGACCGCTGATGAGGTGGACACATTGTTCATTTGTGTATTTCAAACATTATGTTTATTTTGTTTACCCGTAACAAGCTTAAAATGAGTGCTTACCTTTATGTCTTTTATTTCTTATTTATGTAGACAATTTCCAATCCAATTAGAATATTAATTGTGCACTTGCACAATCCATTCTATCATATTTCCTTCGCCTGTAGGTTTTCTAGAAGAAACTGCCTCCAGCGACAAGACCTAAATTGTACATTCATGTGGACATATTGTATCACTTACCAATGTGTCAATTTAGTATGCAACGAAGCGTCTATCCATCTATCTATGATACATACATACCTGATACATAATGATGACCTCGACCACTCTGGCAAGAGCTGTGTAGCCACTAAGAAGCATTTATTCCTGTTCACTCACTTCTTATCCTAACCTCCGCAAACATTTCAAAACCAAAATGAGCCAAGCCCTACACAGGCCAATGAACAGCTATTGATTATTTTATGTTAAGAGATAACGAATAACGATTATTGTTAAATCAATGCAACAATACCGTGTTGTTGCATAATCTCTACAAGGCATACTAATAAACTAATAGGTTCTGCCTACATATTAATAAAACATTTATAAATCCACTGTGGTTTCTTATTCAATCTCGTATTTTTAAATAACCTAATACGAGTATGATAATGGGACGTTTGTTAATATTTTTGCAATTTTAATCTCTTTATTTAAAGTACAAGCTAAGGTAGTCAATAAATATATCGGGGAGAAGTTGTTATTTACGCCTCAACCGAGCATTTGCACGAATTGTTGTTTTTGTTCCCCTACCTTCAGGAATTGAAAGGATAGCTAATACAACGTGCATTTGACCTGTAACGTACACTGTGTGTGTACGCGTGGACTTCTGCATATGAATGTTAAGTTTAATAATTTACTCCACCTGACACTGGAATTTATTTAGCAGGTATCACGCCCGCAATTGGTTTAAAATACTGTACAAGTTGTATGTTTTATCATAGTTTTGTGTTTCTCTTAGTCTTCTCCTCCTTGTTTTAAACTACAAAAATATATCATGCTTTTTACTTACAGATATCCTTTTTACCTCGTCGCCAAAATGTAGTGTTCTCGTGTAACACTAACTGATGAACACTAACACTAGAACTAGGAATAATGTAGAAGTACTTTAATATCGGCTCGCTTGCTATGCACCACGTCTTCACTCCACGCCTGCCAGTGATAGACTGACTCGCTCTAGCGCTCACTCACCGCTATGTCACGTGGCCCGCGCAGTGCTTAGCCGAGACGACAGATGTCAATGTCAATGTCATGTCAATAGTAGTTTAGTAGAATACTACAGGCACAGTTATAGATTGCGACATCCAACATTTCCAAATCTGCCGACTTGTAAATTATTGGTCTGATGAATTTTATCTAACTTTTGAAAAATCACTACTTAAACTTATGTTTGATTACAGTTCGTAGTGATTGTGTGCAAGAAATTGGAACGAATCTCACCTGAAACATTTCTTTAAAAATTCCGACTCGCACTTGCCTGTTTGTATAATTTTCTGCTTTTCTTCATAGTTGTTGAAAAAATACGAATGCTTAAATAGTTTTTCTCATACCACCTGGACTCGTAACCGGACTGCCTTCTGCGATTAATCAAAGACAAGCCCCTAGGGGGCGCCCCTAGGAAATATTCTCTCAGTACTGAACTTACCCTTTTGTAAAAATTATTATTTAAAGCGTCTACCCAACATAGTAATTCAATTATCTTATAAGCTGCGTATTATCTCATAAGCTTCTGAGTTTTAATAAATTTAATTTAGATAAGCTAGTTTGCTTTGAAATATTATGATAGGTTTAAATAATTTTATTTCTTGTGTGTAGAGTGAATGTTCAATCAATATTTCGTTACATTTTTTTGTGTCATTAGAAAGAGAAGATGTTAAAACGGTTTTAGTAAAAAAAGTGTAAATAAGTCCTTTTTTTTAGTTCTTGTTCTCCTTAAAGCATACCTAATCTCCAATCAGTAGGTGAAATACTTGGAGATAAAAATCCAAAAATATATTAATCTATCAGATTTGGATCATTCTGTAGAAACGCAATATCAGTCTTTGGTGGTTATTTAAAACATTTGTTTATTTAATTTAATGAAGAACATTTTGTATCAATTTTAGTCTAAATTACGCACGATGATAATAATAAAGATATTATTATCATTTTCGTTAAATTAAACGGTATTATACTTATTGCTCGTGTTAAGCGCTGATTAATTAGAACCAATCTGCGTTAATGTCACAGTAAGATAATACAAGCCGGGATTATTCTCGACGATTTGAGAGCTTTAGCTGAATACGGCATGATTCTGGTACGGTATAGACGGGGTTTTGAATGATTTTTTGACTATTTAACGGACGGGAGGTGCCCGTGGGTGAATCGGCAACGATCGCTGTTGCAAAGCACACGCCGAGTCAGAAATGGGAGGGGTGACCATCCCCACCGAAATTTAGCAGATGTACTTTCCGGGCATCTCCGTGCTTCTTGAAGCACGTTTAGCAGTTGGTCCCGGTTGACGGCGGCTTGAAAACATCTGACATTAAGGTTATTCACTAACCTTACAAAGACAAGGCCTTTGCCTTGTCGGCGGAGTGGTCTTTTTGTCCGCGAAGAAAAAAAGGCAATGCTAAATATATTAATCGGTCAACCTTTTTGTTTCACCTCTTATCGGCTGCAATAGGCTACGCATCCACGCTCATATTTAAATCGAGATTTCAATTTTTTTCAGTATAATAGTTTATCGATGATGCATAATTACGAGCACAAAAAACCCATTCTGGCATTTATTCAAACATCATGATAGCTGAAAACGAAAATAAATGATATCCACAAAATGGCTTGCATACATTCATAATTACGAAATAATCCCTGAATTCAGTACATAAGCTCACAATCAGAAGCTTTTTACAGTAGAAATAAGCGAAATACACCCTCATTGACAGCATGTCGCACTGAATCGGTCCGCGTAATGTGAAACCAGTGGAATCTTTTACAGAGCAGATAAATACCGCAGATACCCTCTTTGTAACAAAAGGTCGTGCTATCTCTTTGTACATTAGATACTTTGGCACAGCTTAACAATAGGGGGCAGCGTGCTTGTGTGGAATACTTATTGTGGAGTACACTTATGAAACGGTTATGTACGGATCGTAACATGGCTAACATAATGTTATTGCTTAGGCATCTAGGTTTTAGTACGGATTTGACGCCATGGTTTTCAGAATCCAAAAGGAATTATGGTCTTTAAAAAGACAAAGAAAACTTTGATATTTTTTTAGATCAAGGATCAAATGTCCTAATGGGAGCTAAAAGGGCATTGATTGACCATGTCAATAGGGAATGACCACGTGGTCTAGCATGGTTACCTTGGTGCTGCTATGGAGGCCCGAGCAGGTCGGATTCCAAAGAGATGGGATGGAGTGTCACTGGCTGCCGATTGTTATCAAAGAAGATATGGGAAATTCTTACCTGATAGTGTGATATATCAGTCTAAAATAATAATGTTAATGAGCTTTTTACAGAAAAAGTACATCACTGTGTTTATAGTTACGAAATTAACGTGCCTTTTTTATTTTACAAGCTGATGTAACGTCATCTAGAATATGTGCGTGGGTCATAAATAGTTAAATTGATAGATAAAACAGTGATCGAAAGTGTCTTAGTGCCTTTCTGCTTTCATACAAAAGGTGCATTAGTTTCTACTGTAGTAGGCCAGGAATGTTGCTTTGACATGTCAAGAAGTCGAATACAATACTCAACTTCTACACTACTCACACAACTCATGTTAGTCGAAACAAATTGCCTAACCGTAGACTTCGACACAAGCCGAATACAGCGTATATCACAAAGCAGTCCATCTGATTGGACACCGCATCGGCTGTTTGTGTGGAGCGGTCGGCGTTTAGCAACGATCCTTGATTACGCACCGTAATCATGGACTCGGCCGGCTGCGTAATTATGCGCCAGTTTAGGTAACGATCTCACTACACCTGGACGTTGTATGTAATCTACACCAGTAGCAATCACTTTAGAACTATTGTTAACGATTGGGTTTATTTATGTGCTGAATGTTTGTTTAACTATACCGAAAGGGTCTTGGGTTCGAACATCACACAATACTTACAAAAAGATACTCATGTGAATGAAAACAATGTACTTAAAAATAGTATTTAAGCATGTATCCGTTGTCTGGTTTCCATTGCTCAGGGTTTGGTTTGAAGCAGGATGGCAAGGTGTCGATTGAGATTTGGGTCGCAGTGATTTTCTGATTCGTACTAAGAGGTGACATCAGTTTTCAGTTAAATAGGCCGAGAAAAAGACCACTCTGAAACGTGGAGAAGTCAAATCTAACCTTCTCAGTTACTACACGACTCGTAAAACTCTGTTATTTGCACAACAAATTGCTTAACCGTAGAGTTCGACACAAGCCGAATACAGCGTATCTCACAAAGCAGTCCATCTGATTGGACACCACATCGGCTGTTTGTGTGGAGCGGTCGGCGTTTAGCAACGATCCTTGATTACGCACCGTAATCATGGACTCGGCCGGCTGCGTAATTATGCGCTAGTTTAGGTAACGATCTCACTACACCTGGACGTTGTGTGTAATCTGCACCAGTAGCAATCACTTTAGAACTATTGTAAACGATTGGGTTTATATACAGGGTGTTTCTTGTAAGGTGTCAAGCTGGCGCCAGCTGATAGTAGGGTACCATACCTATCGATTTAACCCCCAGTTAAAAAATGACTTTTTTATTAACAAATGAGCTTTGTTAAAACGTTAGAAGACAATAAATCTTAAAAATGACAAAATTATGCCAAAATACTAGAAAATGATTAAGTATGAAAATTACACTTATTTCCGATTCTCAAGACTTGAGCATCGATTACAGCGAATAATGCCCCACAAAGGACATGTTTTCTTGTATTCTTATGAAAGCTTATGATGCTGCGCAGTTTTTGAAATTAGTAAGAAGCTATGGAATACCTTTTGTTTTTTTTAATTTACGATTGAATTTTGGTTATGTTCTGCATGATTCACTTTTTTTTCACTATCAATCAAAAATGTTGTATCTTGTAGTCAAGTTAGGACAGAGATTATTTTAATCATATAACTGCTATTAATAGACATTATAATAAAAAGAAAATATCCAATAAAAGTCAAACGAAAAAAAAGTTATAATTATTTAAAGCCAAGTGCTCACAATTTTTTTAAAAATAACAAAAACATCATTATCTCGCAAACTACAAAAAATCGTAGAACATACATGGGGGTTAAATCGATAGGTATGGTACCCTCCTAGCAGCTGGCGCCGGCTTGACACCTTACAAGAAACACCCTGTATATGCTGAATGTTTGTTCCACTACTCCAAAAGTAGTGGGTTCGAACGTCACACAGTACGAAATAATATTCATATCATGAAATGACAGTTTGTACTGGTTTGGGTGATATATGTTATTTTAAATTATGTACTTAAAATATCTATCCATATCTCGTCTAGTTTCCATTGTTCAGGCTTTGCTTGCTCTGCAGCATTGACATTTGTATCCAGGGACTTTCTGATTCATACATAAAGGTCACTTCAGTTACCAATTCATTTCAAAAAATTACAAGACATAATTGAAAAAAGTAAATACGAATAAATATCATCGCTGCTTTTTAAAATAATTCTTAAAATAAAAGTTACTAAGTGGATTGGCATATGAAATCAGCCTCAATTCCTAAATAAACGCAGGCAAAGCCTCAGGCAACAGTGAGTGTAAGAATAATTCTATCAATGAACAATTTAGAGAAATCATTCGTGTTTAACAAGCCAAATAAACAGATAAGTAAATAAAGTCTAAATTATCGAACTAAGGCGTGGTGATGGCGTATATTTGCGGAGTAAATAGAATTACTCCTCCAGATTGTTTAATTTCAAATGTAAATGTTTGCCACATTTAAGTAATGTTTATTTATGATTTTACGGCCATGAAATGTAACTAAATTTCGCCCAAGAAACTGGGGATTGACGCAGTAAAGACCGATATTATGGCCTGTTAGAAAGTTGTCGTCGTATTTTGATTACGCTTCATGACAAAGTTCATCATCATTTTGCAAACCTTATGAACTATGTGTCTGAGATACGAAAGTTGAAAATCCTACGCTGAATTGAATCATTATAAACTTGGCAGTACCTGTTAACCAGAATTATTGCCTGTCGTTAATTTTGTTATGGAATGAAGTAAGTACTGTATAAACAGCGATGGGTTGAAGTATTGTGTACTTTTCATTGCCTTTTGAAGTTGTGACCATTGACTTATAAATGAACAACAAACTTCTCCAAAGCAATCACAATTGTGATGTTGGTTCATCGTATTTAAGTATCTCTGAATAGATTTAAGTCCGATTGCCTATCGCACCCAGTAACGGCCTAAGTCGAGGCTAGGCCCACCCTGTGGGCACCCTTAGGCACGTTACTTAAATATAAGGGGTTGTGTGCCTTCCGCTTATCCCATTGTCCGGAAAGGCTGTGAAACTCACACCTTGGACTAAGAGCTAATCGATAAAAAAAACTTAGACTAGAACTTCCAAGTTTAATTTTGCTTTCCAGTATTACTTAAAAGAACATGACTGTTTTTCTGAAAAGGTGGCAAGTTCTGACGAACATACATCACGTATTTTATAAGGAATTGAGAGTCGTAAAGGATTATATTTTTTTGTAAAAGGGTTTCAGGTCATCATAATATTTCATTTACAATTCAAGATTGTTTCACAAATATTCCTCAGACAAACAAAACTCACGTTTAATATCTCCTGTCCGAGTATTGTGTGTAAAAGAACAACGTTGTTATTCAACAATGACTCGCTGGACTTGAAAACTCTTTGTTGGCTTGTTTTCAATTTTATTCCGGGATTTTAAGCATCCGAAATGAAATGCTTTCGTCCGGGATTATAATTTTAATACAAAATGTTGCCATTAATAAGAAAGAACGTTGCTCAAGTTATGGCCGCGGTGTATTTGTCTAAATTGCTTTATCTTTCGTTGGGTTATGAAACAGACGTAATTGTTTAAGTTTTTTATGGTAGTCGGGCGAGACGTTTATCGGACGTCAACACACAATACAACTCAGTATTTTTTTGTCTGAAAAGTTTTTCTACGTAGGCATTTAATTATACGAGCCTCGTATTTATCCTCAAATTTTAAATCTTTTAACAGTGTTGAGCAAGCTTTCAAACTCATTCCGTCTCGTCAATTCAAAGAGATGCTCAACTTCGATTTTTGTTTGTGAAATCGGGGACTAAGAACATAACATAAGTTTAAAAAACACGCGTTGGATCGAATTACACCCAATTAGAGTTTTGTAGTTTCCTGTCTTATAACAATCTGAGGACTTTTTAATAAATATCTTAACTTATATTGTTTTGTTTTATTACTTTAAGCCCGTCATTTCCACTTCACAGTAACCACGAGCGCGAGCAGGCGCGGTAAAACGGCAAAGTTATTTTATTTCAATGAACAATATTGAAGTTTAAATACTCAAAGACACCTAGATAATTAGATCCGCTTTGTTTTAAAGCGTCTTACAAATGAAAACAATTGAACTCCAATACAGTTGACGTCCAAGACTGTATCTGCAGAGATCTGGGCGGGCGGTTAATTGCGCCTCGCCGGAAAAGTGGAGGGCAATTTGCCCTACATTCGTTGAAATACCGCTGGTGGTTGCTTCTAAAAGGCTTTATTAACAAGCGTCTGCTCGAATTCCTACTTTTACCCTCAATGTTTGACGTCACGACGTTTTTTTTCAAAAGCCTTAATAGTAGTTTTTTTAAAATTACTTAGTTCCTTGGCTGCTTTTTTGTAAATATTTTAATTTAAGAAAAGTTCGCTTATTGCGTTAGTTACTTTCTGTTTATTGAACTGTAAAATGAAACAGGCCCACGTGTAAAAAAGGCTCAGGGGCTTTGAAACATAAACCACATAAAACTTTTCTATATAATCGAGGCCAACGTTGTCCGCACAACCGTACTGACAAACCTTGAGATCAGCTTGCTCACATCTTGCATCAAATCAAACCAAAAACTATACACAGTGATGACATTGTAGTATTTGCATTGATAAATCTGTATACTTTTGAGTTTATCTTGAATCCGTCAAAAGAAGAAGTTCTGGGGGGCTAAAACGGTAACATTTAGATGATTCATATTATGAAAACATCTAACTGACGTTTCATCTAGGCCGCGGTCCGTTTCGAGTCAAAAGTGAGTAATAGCGCGCTGACGTCGCTCACGTTCATACAATTTATCAATTCGGGACGTGTGTGAGCGCGCTGTTACTCACTTTTGACTCGAAACGGACCGTGGTCTAGATGAAACGTCAGTTAGATGATTCATAATATGAATCATCTAAAATGTTGCTGTTTTAGCCCCCCTGAGAGTGAAAGACAAAAGTCTCGACTTTAGCCGTGGCCAATTGCCGTGCCTTTTGAAGCACGTATAAATATATTGTATTATGAGCCTGTAGTGTTCCACTGCTGGGCGAAGGCCTCCCTATCGTTTCTCCATTCTGTGCGGTCCAAAGCTGTGCTGGACCAATTTTTCAAATAGGAGTCTAACTCAACTCGCCATCGCCTGAAGCACGTAATTGCCTGAAAAATAAGTTTTCTTATTTTGGGTGCGTGGTCACCTATCCAATAACCCTACGTGGCGTGCATAGCTTAACATAGATAACTGCTGACGATCCGTTAGTGCCACTGAGTAACGGGCAGCTTCTACTTTATTCGTTTAGTATACATGAACTACGCAAAGCCCATAGAAGTCGGAGTAAGCCGTACTTCAAAGTACGGACTAGCGAAATGTCCACCTCAAGAGGTTCTCATAAATTTGAG
The DNA here is from genome assembly GCA_950022985.1 of Udea ferrugalis. Classification (NCBI taxonomy): domain Eukaryota; kingdom Metazoa; phylum Arthropoda; class Insecta; order Lepidoptera; family Crambidae; genus Udea; species Udea ferrugalis. The sequence goes on from OX465516.1 coordinate 8,608,180, forward strand.
CTGGTATTTAACAGCATCCTGTCTTCCATGTGATATTATCTGGGTCATATTAGTTTATGTTCGACCCTTGAGAGGTTTGCCCCGGCTTTGTGGTAACCTAAGACCTAAGAGGGAACTTTATGCTCTTAGTTAAATGTTGATACGCTAGTTCAATGTTTACAAACTTAGGCTTGACTTACTTAACTAATCTTTGTCTTTCATTATTAGGAAAATTAAATTTTGATTAGTTGCTAACTATATTAAAATACAGCGGTAAAATCCAAGCAACTTAGTCAGCGGCGGTATTCCCGCTACCTATCACATTGGGTTTCAATTGAAATAGGAATAGAAGAACGTTTATTAGCCACAATAATTTGCACGTGGGCTTCCGACTGCTCCGCACGCTATAATAGTAACAGTGCCTCTGACGACCGATTTATGATCTACATCCCACAACTCGTGAGCAGTGTTTTGTTGAATAAATTTATTATAAAAATTAAACTCTAAAGAAAAGTCTTTGAATCTATTCTCCACTAAAGTACTACTTACTAACTAGCCACTTAGCTTCCAAGACGTTGATTGCGACACATACTCGTGCCCACTTGCATAAGCAACCGTTCCAATTTAAATTTGATCTTGTCTTATCTCGCATTCTGAAGCTATTTTGCGTTTATAATGAAACCGATGTAGAAAAAGTTAGCATAAATGTGGTTTCATATTTGCAGTTTCAGTAAACGCTGAAATATAGGATGGTATTTATTTTATTACCTGGTTAAAAGCTTCCCGCTGTTGTCAAATTGACCCGAACCCTTTTTTTGCTAGAGGCAGGTGAAGTCCGGCGCGAAGCAACGTTTTTCTTTCGCCTACAGTTGAATTATTAAACGGGTTCGAATGTAAGGTAACTGCGTAAATATTAGCTTAGCCACGAGAGACGTGCCTAATCCGTATGGATTATTTTTACCTTAACTTAAAGACCCTACACAGACCTTAGTAAAAAAATAAGTGTAAATATTTTATATGCAATAGTAATTAAACGACGGTATATTCACTGTTGTCTTGCTTAGTGGCGAATATTAACCGTAAGACTACATTATGACTAAAGTAGTAATTAACTTTTGGGAGCCACTACGACAGGTTAACTCTTTTGCAGCCGTGGTGAGCCAACAAAGGCTATCATGTAGGTGGCAAATCTCTTTCTATTATCCGGGTTGCTTGGGGTTTTTCCTCAACTGAAATTAGCCCTGAATTTCATAACGGCTGAACTTAAGATTATATAAGCTCTGCTCTGAGGCCCTTAATCCCTAGACAGCAGAACTTTCTAAAATTTTTACTCAATACATAAGTATTACTTAGTTCAAGAGGTAACATCTGAGAAAGTTTAATCAACCTTAAATTTAACACAAAAAAGCCTTAGTAACAATAAAAAGCCGAGACTTTTTGTAGCCAAGTTAACTAAACAACAAAAAACGATCACTTCCCTAGCATTACCCGGGAAACTAAAGTGCTAAGGATCAAGAGCAAAAAAGATAAGCCCTTTGGACGGTTTTATTAGTAAATCCAAACAAAACATAATACTAAATCAGATAGAAATCTGGTCCCGTTCCTGGATTCCTGAAATCCGTGTTCGACGTAGGCTCAGTCCGAAAGGCATTATCCGTATCGCGAGACCGATTCATCCCCTCTTCCCTCTTCCCCCTCACACGTCTAAATTAAAGGCCATGCATTTTGTCGCCACTTTCTTGGGCCGACGTTCGGTCGATAAGGTGTTTATTATCACAACATCTGTTTTGTCCCTAGACAATCTCTAGACAGCAGAACTTTCTAAAATTTTTATCCAATACATAAGTATTACTTAGTTCAATAGGTAACATCTGAGGAGGTTTATTCAACCTTGAATTTTACACAAAAAAGCCTTAGAAACAATAAAAAGCCAAAACTTTTTGTTGCCAAGTTTACTGAAGAACAAAAAACGACCACTTTCCTAGCATTACCCGGGAAACTAAAGTGGTAAGGATCAAGAGCAAAAAAGATAAGCCCTTTGGACGGTTTTATTAGTAAATCCAAACAAAACATAATACTAAATCAGATAGAAATCTGGTCCCGTTGCTGGATTCCTGAAATCCGTGTTCGACGTAGGCTCAGTCCGAAAGGCATTATCCGTATCGCGGCCGATTCATCCCCTCTTCCCGGTCATTCCCCTCACACGTCTAAATTAAAGGCCATTCATTTTGTCGCCACTTTCTCGGTCCGACGTTCGGTCGATAAGGTGTTTATTATCACAACATCTGTTTTGTCTATTACGACGCCAGTATCAACTTACGGAGGAAAATTTAATATTGCTAGCCGTTTCCTGGCCCGTGTTCTCTGATATTTTCACCGGAACATTTGTGAATAACCGTTATTATGGAGGCGCAATTATGTAAACGTTTCGCGTTTACATAATTGCGCCTCCATAATACGATCGTTTAGGTAGTTATTCGGGTTTTTATTTATGGTTAAATTCACTTTTGTTTTGTTCATGATGTCTTGAACATTTTGCTTCAAAAAGAATGACGATGAGCGTGTAATTTCTTTAAGAAATTTTGAATAGGATATCGTTAAGGACTAAAATTAAGTTCCAGGGAATGCTTCTGAAATCATCGTCTGATTTGTATATATTTTTTTTGTTATTGTGTGAAAATAATTTTATTAATCAGTATGGTAAAATATTATAAAAGCTTGCAATTGATTTGCAAACAAATCAGCTTGTGTGTGTAATAAAAACTATCAAAATATTTGTACACTTTGTTACTCGTACCAATAAACAGTTTTTAATTTTAAGTAGGTAGGTACAGAGGCGCACACATCAACCTTTACATAGGGGCACCTTATGCGGCTGACATTAGACCCATTTTGTAATGGTTTCGTAGAGGTTGATGTGTTCGCCTCTGTACATCATCATTTGTAACATTTTCATGGAAAAAAATATAGTAAGTAATGTATTTTCTTCTGCAAATAACATGTAAACTAGCAGACGTATACTTAAAAGAGATCACGTATCTCACTGACGTCTGAAATACAAAGGAATCGCTGAGTGGTCGCCATGCAAGTTTTGTAAAAATAGCAATTGCATAAAACTTGAGTTTGAAAGAAATAAATGACTACATAAACGACACTCGACTAGAGAGACAAACCTACGTACGTGATCAATGCATAGGATTACTATTAGATGTTATTTTTCTGTAAATATAATTTCGGATTTTGTAATCATCGCTGTTCTTTTAGCGTTTAGCATACCCAGCCATAGGGCGTCGTTCCGGTGTTGCCATTTTAGTGACGTTATCACTTAATCTAGTTTATTGTGTTTTTTTTTGGGTGTAATGCCAAAAATTGATTAAAGTGTTGTCGGTTTTTTCATGAAATCTTGGTAAAACTTTGTTTTAAGATCCGAATCTCCTACCTCCGTGTTTCATTTTCAAGCCAATTTTGGGAAGATGTTCATTGAAATGTGAGCATCTACATAGCTCGACATTTAACCTCCCTTGAAAATTTTAAGCTCGAGCAAAAACTACTTGCATGATTAGTTTTTGCTTTGATTCAAATATAATATACCTAAATTGATGAGTATTTAATTCAACTCAACGATTTTTTAATACCTTTTTTCAACCAAAATAAATTTTGTGTTATAAAAAAGTTCTTCAAGTTAAGTTTTTATTTTTATTAGTAATGGATCTTGGACTAAAATATTTTGTTCATATAAATATCTTCATTCGAATATATGTTGGGTTAAGGGGGTTAAGGAGTAGGTGACTTCTAGCGACTTCCTAAAATTTACTCTTCTCAAAATCTAGTGACTTCTAAGATAATGTTAAGTGAGTCTTTTTTCCTTAAACGGCAACACTGCGGCACTCGTATGTCGCTGCCGCCGGGGCGTCGTAAAATACGTCGCACACACAAAATTGCTCTCAAATTTGGGAAAAATTCAAACGGCGACAAAAAAACTGTAGCAAGAGTACGCTTGTGGCTTCGCTCGTGAATACAACATCAATATTCAAAGCCGGTAGAAATCTGCTGTTACGCCGGCTTGCGCGTGGCTCGCTAAGAGATACCAATACTGTACCTTTATTTATACGATTGCCATCGGGGGAAATTGTCACAGAAAGGAATTCCTGGCATATCGGTAAACAATTTTTGTTTTCAAAAAAAAGTATGTATAAACTTAAAAGAACACAGTGTATGGTAGGGTTGTCTTTCCGATCCACTGTTCCAACAGCTGCGCTACGGGCATATTACTCGTACATTTATCTAGTTTGTTTTAAGATTATTACTTCAAGTATTATGATCTAGTTATATCCGTAATGCAGCCACTGTATCATTATGCATATACCTTATTATTATTAATACTAGGGTGAGCTGTTCAGGTGTTTATGTAGCTCGACACAGCTCGCTGGTTTCTTCAACGACAAGATGCACTTACGTTAGTTCTTGGTACACTCAACCACGAAATCGAGTCAACAAGTAAAATAAAACTCAAGTAGGTACTTCTGTAACATACGAAAGCTAAAAATAGGTCTTGCCAGCTTGAGCCTAATGAGTTTCTACGACTATTAGTCGTATTTCTTGACGTTTAATCATCGTACTCCTGAATCCACAAACGAAAATCAAAGTTGAGCAGCTCTTACAAGTATAGCTGTCACTTTCAGTCATTCTTAAGATAGTTTACGGGATATTGTGAGTTTTAATGCTCAACCGTGATCAACGTTTGTGAATTCGGAGGTATGATGATAAACGTCGAAAAATACGGCCAATAAACCAATCAAGGCTACTTCAACGACTTAAAAGGTAAGAAGGTGAGTATCTAAGCAAATCCGTATTGGAACTAGTATCGCGTACTAGCTCCAATCCTTATTTATACCAGGCTTAGCTGTTCAGTTCGTGTGTTTATGCAGCGCGGCACGGCTCGCCGGTTTCTTCGACGACAAAATGCACTCACGTCGCTCCCGGCGCACTCAGCCGTGAATTCGAATGCACTAATATTATTGATCACGAGACCTATCCGAATACTAGTTTTCAGCTTTTCCAGCTTGATTTTTCCTGTCATACGCTGGTGGCGGATTTGAATAGTATAATTGAACAGTTAGATGTTGAAAATGATGGAGTTATGTACTTGACATTTTGGGCAAAAAAGGTGTTTGAAGCAAACATTTTTTTTTTGTTCTGTTAAATTAAGTAAAATGTTTGAGTTTATGTTAAACTTTAAGTAACTGAACGTTCGCTCATCATATTTACTGAACACTATTTCATCTTTTAGTTTCATCGAAGTATAATATTATTTAGTCGTGTATATTTGCGAATGTCTAGACCAATAGACATTACTTTCTTGTAAGAGCTTCTAATAAATAGGCAATACAATTATAAGGCCTAGGCTTCATTATATACGCAGTCATCCTCAGTGGAGTAACATCGCAATATTCCAAATATTTTTTTTTTTGGCAGAATTGTCAACTCAAAAACTTGCTCTTCTCAGGACTATCAATTGATGAAATAAACAAAAGATTAATGATCGCGATCGTTCGTTTTTGTTTTATTCATGTGACACCAGAACCACCAAACGACACCAGAAATCTGTCTAAATGAAAAACTATGTGATTTTACACAATTTAATTGAATTTTATTACTTTGATTTTATATAGTTGACAAACAAGCAAGCACTGAAGACAACAGCAATGTCCAATAATGTATAAGTTAATTGGTGTTTAGAAATCAATTTTTTGTTTGAACGAACTCTATGAACTCGCCTAATCCTTGAGGTTCTACTGCTCCTGGTCTTTGGTTTGAATTGGTGTTTGATCAAAACCTATTTTAATTTTCAAGTAAACATTCATCATTTAAAGTCTCTGTATGACTTTCTAAACTTTCTATTTTTGTAACGCCAGCCCCCCAATTAATCAAGAAGCAAAATTCAAAGGAGCGATTTCGTTAGCCAGCCCCATGGCTATTGATCCCCCTCACGTGGCAAACCATGAGTCACTGCCGGTGCCGGTCCCGACCCGGGAAACCTACAAAATAATAAATTACCGGACCCATTTTACCGGGAACTAAGTCAGTATCAATCATGCATGGGCGCACTATTCTTCTTTCATTCCACTTTCAAATTAGGAAAAATGTAAAAATAATAAATATAAATTGCCCATATACCTCCCACTGCTGGGCACGGGCCCCACCTGAACTATGAGGTAGATACTATACTCCAACACGCGGGCTCAGTGCGGATTGTTGGAGGGGTGTTAGGTTAGTGAGCAACCTTAGTGTCAGATGTTATCAAGCCCCCCTTAGGCCTCCGACTAGGCTTAACGGCTGACATCTAGCGACGTCAACCGGGACTTACTGCTTAACGTGCCTTTCAAAGCACGGAGATGCTCGTAAATTACATCACTAAATTTCGGTCGGGGTGGTCACCCATCCCATCTCCAACCCGCGATAGTTGCCGATCCACTGTCACAACTGCGCCATGGGCACCTATACAATGAATACTACTCATAATAAATGTAAGATGATACTAAATCTATAGCAATACTCTATTACTCATAATCTGTGGTAGATCGCACAGATAAGTACGCAGTTGTTTGTTGAAATCATTGTGAGAATTTAATAAGAACATTTTCTAGAGTGGGCGTTTTTATATTCAGCAGACTACTTCAGAATCAGTAGTTGAATCTGTGATATTAACAAGGTTCAGGTATTCAGGGTTAAAAACTGATAGCCCTTTGTAATTACATGGAATATCTATTTTACAGACTCGCAATTATAATGGGTGAAATCATGTAACTTTGCAATTTAGGCTATACTTATTTCCTAAGAAATTGGGCTTCTTCTAAGACTAACCACTTACTTACAACTTCTTTGTAAACAAAAGTTTACTAAGAAAGCCTTTCTGATATTAATTTACTTGGAAAGCAGTTGTCAACACAGTTTTACCTTCTTCTTATATTTTTTGAAAAGTATAACAAATCATTAATATTCCACAACTTATCAGTAACAGGTATCTTATGTCCAGAGATAAAAAGTAGAATACAATAAAACGTCCTGAGAAATAAAAGTCATCAAGTCTTCCCTCCAATAACAGCTATTTTCTTTACCAGTTGAATACTCTGAAATACTTCATCAAGTTTTACCACTAATAAATCCAAATGAAAAGCAAATAATAACTTTGCGAAGTTGAAATTTCGAAGCAGAATGCTGTAAGAATTAATTTTCTTCTCGCGTGAGACTTCGAACGCGTTCACATCAACCTTTACAAAACATTGCAAAATGGGTCTTATGTCTGCAGCATAAGGTGCCTACGTAAAGGTTGATGTAAACACTCACTTGGATGAATGTTTTATCGTTTGATTTGAGTAAACATAATTATCAAAGCTAGCAATCATCAAGTCAAACGTTTAATTGAGGGTCTTTAAAAAGTCGTCACTGCTAATGACTTGGTAAGGGCTCGTTCTGCGTTCGCTTTTCGGTTTTTATAAACCTTGTATCTGTAATTGGTACCTTGTTTTTACACGGTGTTAAAACTGAATCATTTTCTTCTATATAATATCTAGAAGAAAGTGGTATTAGTTAAACTGTTTAAAGCCCAAGAACAAATATTGGTCAGATAATGTTTCCATTGAACTTTCATAGCAATAACCTTTAGTATGACGACGTCTGTCGAGAAAGCTATTGATTAAATAAAATAGAATCCAAAAACAAAAAGGTAAGTCAAAACATTTCTAATTTATCATTAATTCTCCAAAATTCGTATTTATTTTCAACGTATTTTCTTTGTAGCAAAGTTTGTCATTCGATCTACACAAGGTATTTAAAAAAAAGTAAGTTATTTTGAAGAAACAGTTGCTCTCGCTTAAAATGGTTGCTTGTTTCAGTCTGTCAAAGCAGTTCAAAGGTACCCTGAATGCGTAGTCGAGCCGTTGAGCCTACGCAGCGTGAACACTTATCCCAAATTAGTAACGTTCAGAGAGCGGATTTCGGTAGGCGATCAAGCGGAATGGCTGCTGTCTAAACGGCCGTGTTAAGACATCCGTCGTCTTCCCATATCTTACAATCTACAGCTTATACATTCTTAGATACAAAAGGTTCATCACCTCACTTTACAACGTTTAATGACCTACATGCTCCTATGAGGGCAATGTTACTAAGATGAAAAATGTTCTAAATTTCATACGAGGACGAGTACGTAAAAACACAAACTAAACTTTTCGTGATCACAGATTTATTATGAAAAAGTTACGTCTCACTACAAATCGTTGTTTGTTTCAGTCTGTCAAAGCAGTTCAAAGGTACCCCGAATGCGTAGTCGAGCCGTTGAGCCTACGCAGCTACGTGAACACTTATCCCAAATTAGTAACGTTCAGAGAGCGGATTTCGGTAGGCGATCAAGCGGAATGGCTGCTGTCTAAACGGCCGTGTTTAGACATCCGTCGTGTTCCCATATCTCACAATCTACAGCTTATATATTCTTATATAAATAAGGTAACTATACGCCTATGACCCACAGTTACTAGGATGAAAATTGTTTTAAATTTCATACTATTTTCATCCTCGAATTAGTTCACTCGCCAAAGGATGCACGAACTAATTCAAGGTTGTAGAGGTATGAAATTTTTAAAAGTTAACCATTTTAGAAACTGTGCCATCTTAAGCGCATGTAGCATATTATACGTTGCAAAGTGAAGTATTTGTTTTTACACAAAAATATAAATAAGTTTTATTGTTTTTATAAATAATAGAAATGAAAATAATAAACATCTTGCGTTAACACATTTCAGTGTATCGACAAAGTTGACGTCCACACCAGATAACGGTTAAAATATATTTGTTCCTGCCAACATAAAAACTTTTTAAAGAGTGCATATAGCTAACACCACGACAGTACAAGCCATATTTGGGGATTTAGACCGATATTGATCTCGGTCCACGCCATTGAGCGTAAAATCCTCCCGCTCTACTAAACTCACGCTGTCGAGACTTCACAATCCGCTCTCGGTAAATACGGACTAGCACAGACCACTTATAAGTTGGAACATTTAGTTGTGACAAAAATGCTTAAAAGCCAACATGACCAAAATGTCTTTTTCTGGTTTTCTTTAGAATGCTTAAAAGCATTAAGTTTGTATTTATAGACGTGTAAAGTCGCGTGACGTAATAAGTGTCCTATTTTACTAAGTTACGGTTTGTACGTACACTACATGCTTTAGAACTGCCTCTGTGGTTTAAAGGTAAGAGCGTTACTCTCAATTCGGAGGACGTGGGTTAGCATCCCGCGGGAACCAGAAACATGTTCATTTTTGAGTGGTTGCTTAAAGTTGGCTAGCACAGTTGAGTCCGACAAGTGAGATGACCCATGCCACAGTAAACATAACAGTGGGTTTTCTGAGGCCGTCCGCCGAGTTATTAGCCTAGCGTGCTCACAGACACGAGGCACAGCCCGAACGTACTGCCGCCACCTTATTCCCCCATATATTATGCTAGCGTGTGCGTGAAATCGCACGTTTGGATATAGATATTTTACTGTATGTAAAAAGTCGGTCTGGGCCGCACCTCTCTCCGGTCGTGTCGACCAGTTGTCCTATCGGGTCATTGAGTGAGTGTACTAAGAGTATAATAAGTATATCTTGCTTGCCTGGTTAATATTGTTGAGATTGATCAGGAGGTTTTTTTATAAACTTGCTTCAGTGGTTCAGTTACATCATGTCAGTAGCTTGTATGTTCAGCAAAACCGTCGTGTCTAATACCCGTTGGCAATGTGGACGTGGAGTGCGGAATTTTTTTGCATCCGTACTGTCTGGAAGACATCCGCCTCGCTAAAGCTCGTCAGAGCCTTCCGTAAATGCGGAAGTAATATAAACATGTTTTTGAACATCATGTACTATGAACTTTTAATAAAAATGTGAGAATGGTTTGTAATTTTTTTTCACATAAAAAGATTTTTATTTGTTCGAGACTAATGAAAGGTTAGGTTAGTAGGTATGCTGAAGAGCATGAAGTATTAGGTATATCCTTGTTAATCTAAATCTTAATTTTTCCGTGAAAGACTAAATTGTTTCGTTAAGGCCTGTTTTTTCAGTAGTAAAATAAAAAATATTTGACTAACTAAATTACAACTCGACAGATTTCAAAATGTTGAATGTTAAAATCTTTCTCTACTTCTTTACTTCGAAATTCAACGCTTTAAAACTGAATGATCATATTTAACTAGGTATGGAAAAACCAGCCCTAAAAGTACTTTGATTATCACCCTGGGGAAAAAAAACCGGACCATTTTCTTCAATGAGCAATAACAACCCGCATTATGACCTCAGTAAAAAGAAATGAATCGTGTAAAATCATTCTAGTAGATCAATACGAGGCGATCACCGAAAATAGAGACCGGAATTTCTGTTCAGTAAATTCATTTGTCGGCAAAATAAAAGTTTTTTCCGGCACCGGCTCTAAAACGGTCTGTTGTGAGCTCCCGGACGTTTGAAATAAAAGAAGAGACAGCATGACCAGAACGATTGTTTCAAAGGTTCCGTGGGACTCAATCGCATCATTTGTAGTCAAAATAGAATGAAAGAGGACATGGATATTTAATTTAATTAAAATTGTTCTTAAAACATATTTCTGTTGCACAAAATAAAAAAAAAGTCAGGTGAGCTTTTTGGACGCTGAGCCAGAGTATTCAATCACTGGGTTTATAACTCTGTTGTTACGTTCACAACTATTATAATATTGTGCCTCTGCTCAGCGACCTGAGTGTGAACTATGTTAAATAAAAAGGTACAATTGGCCGACTTTATGCTTGAAAAAATTCTCAATCATACTCATTTTTCCCGTAAAGGCATGAATCTCAAACATGGGTATGCTTAAAAGTATTTTTCTTTAATTTAGTTTGATGACTCTTATTTTATCGGAATAAAACTGTATATTGAACTCAATGAAAATATTTACTCTGAAATTACAATCAAGTGAACACTTAAGTATCATTAGGTTAAAATATTGACTCAAAACGATGTTAAGTAATTGGCCTTTCAATAACAGTACGGCCTTTTATGTGTGAAACCTAATGGTCATTTCACATCTTCTTCTTTTGATTGTGTGTAGCCTTTCACCGCCGTAGTTAAATCAATCGAAAACGAAATACGAAATAAATAAATAATTTTCGACGTTTGGCGATTCACATGTTAATTGCATACAGTTTACCTTCGTAATATATCTACCTTATTGACAAAGTTTACCGGACTCAGAGACAGTTATGTCTCTCAGATCGACCCCACCAGAAGGGCTAGCGGCTCCGCTGACGCATCCGGCGCGCCACCACGGAAATATGGTTCCCGATGACTAGGCGCCGCAGCTCCTACCTCGTAGTAGCCTGCAACACTGACACCACGCCCAGTGGCAGGCAAAGGTGCCAGCGCCTCTTGGCTTTACTGCGGTTGTACCTCCCACCGGTATTAACCTCTCGCGTTCCGTGAAACTAGACATAATAGAAAATCTTTTGTATGTGGGCGCGATATCGCATCAACGGGACGTGAGGGGTTAAGCATCCCCACCACGACAAGAAAAGAAGTCATTAGGGAGAGAGGGCTTCACTGTTCCAACCCAATCAAACCAAAATTACTATGTTGATCATTTAGTTCTTGCTTCTCCAAAATTACCTAACATAAAACTATTTGCTTCACTGAAGAAAATGCGTGAGTAACAGACAAACCCCATCCGCTGATCTATGCTTTTGAGAGTGAATCCAAGATTAAAAGAACCAATTTTCTATCTGACCAAAGGAATTCTAAAACAAGATCAGAAAGAGAGTACAATAGCTCATCGTGCTTCCCTAATGCTGCAATTAGAACGGAAATACTAGTGAAAAGATTTGTCCTCCTATAATGAAGGACAAGTAAGCTTCCCAGACGGGCCGGATCTTTTCAAGGAAAGACTTATTTACTGCTTTGTTTCGTTATTAGACTAATTAAATGGCAAGTTGACTTGATCTTTTGTGATGTTAGTTCTTTTGTAAAAAGTAATTGAATGGCATTCAAGGAACTTAGTCATTGTTACGCTTCTAATGAATAATTTTTTTGTTACTAAGCAACGACAACATAGTTTCGTAGTGATGATGAGCTGATCGCTGCGTATCAACCCAGCGATCAGCTTATCGTCGCATAAAAACTTCTTGATGATGATTAATGATTCTCAGCAAAGAGACGTTTTCTATGAAACATAGACCTTTGTAAGATGTTTTTACAGTATCTTGCGCCTAACAGTTTTGACCTTTTTATGAAGAAAAACGGAAGTGATAACCATTGCTTGGTAATACCCATCAATGCCGATGTCGCGTATCAGAATGGAGTAGTCGTTGCAAGCATTACATATATTTTTTTTAAATATATATTATGTTTGATAACTAACAAATCTTTTGCTAATCTCGTCGTCCTCCTTGACAGCCCAGGTACAAAGCCGAAAACGTTTTGTTGAAATTTACTAATTTATTTTGTAATTTTACATTTATTTTTTATTCTTACTCTCCTGTTGAGATATTTAAATAAATCGGGTTTAACACGATCTTACTCAAGAGAAGAACATGCCTTAAAATGGAGCAAGCTTGACTCCCCAGAAGAAACCTATTCACTCGTATCTTAGGTGACATTATTGCGATTATAAACATAGACACAGTTAGGTTGTTCCGCTCGTTTCCTGAATATATTTCCTACTACAAAAATATAGCCACATACCATCTGATTCACTCTTGAATACTTCAAAACGAACGAAATGTAGCTTCATATTTCTTTAAAAGTCACATTCAATCTTCGAAACATATTAGCATAGATATTAACTCCAATGATAAAAACGGGCATTCCTTAATTAAATTTTGCAGCTATTTATTTACTTATTCAATAATGCAAACGGCGAAAAGGATGCGGAAAAGACAAGCATTATTAACCTATTTCAGAAAGTGGAGAAAAGAGACGGGTAGGATGATTAATTAAGAGAGAGCTGCCCGCAAGCGAGGCTCTTCCACCAAGGAAAACTTAATTACTTTTCTCGGCTGAATCATAAAGCTGAATAATTCATATACTAGCTGCTAGGACAGTCTTGAATGTGTGACATAGAACCGCACTTCCGAGCGCACGGTTAAAATTGAATTGCCTCTTACATTACGTTTCGTGGCTAACTTTTAAGGTGTGCAACGTTGTTTTAAGGAAATTAAGCTAACATCCTTTTTGAGTTGTGGTGAGTGAATTTTTGTCTTTGGGTAATGTTTTAGTGTTATTTTCCTTTTTCAAAGTTAGATGTAGCATACGATTTGTTTATTTAGATTTTGGAGGTAAATTAGTTGATGCCCAAAGTCATTTTTGTATGAATTCAATATTTGAAGCTTTCAGTGGAGTGAAGTGTGTGCAGCAATTCTGGATCGAAAAGGTATGAAAACAGAATATGTAGTCAATTTAGGCCAGCAAAATTACAGCGACGACAGCGAGATAAAATAAGAGCAACCAATTCCTTGCAAATATTTCTTATCAATAAGCCTTAAGTTAAATCGTGGTTTGAAACCGTTGAATCTAAAAACAAACCATGATGTGACCGTGGAAATGCAATAGCATTTCCACGTAATAAACAATGAATTCCGCTCTAAAAATATATATAGAATCGTGGTTCAGTTAAATTTGACTCCGTTTGGAATAAGCATTAGGTTCTTATAAAGTGGTTTAATAAGGCCTCACTTAAGGTGATTAGGGCTCTAGGCACAGATGCCATAACTGCTATTGAGTGCAAAATATAAAAAGCTGCATGGACATCACTAACTTGACGTGAGATTACATTTATACATATTTATGTACTTCTAAGACCACGAGAGATTTCTTCGTCTCTAGGTAATGTTATGGAGAGAAGTTTTACATTTCAAAGCGAAAAAGCGAGGCATTAAGGGAAACGAAGACACAAATTGAGTTAGTGATCTGCAGAGGTAATCCACAATTTTTCTTTCGCTGCTACATCTATTTTATAATGTCTATTTTTTAAAACGTTGCAGACTGTAATAATTATTTTATTCAGGAACTAAACAGATCTCAATGTATCGGATATATTTGATTTTGTTGAAATTAATCAACTAGACATTTTAGCTGTTATAAAAACTGTTTGAGTTGTTTCTCAGATTGTTATTTCTTATAACCAATGTCAGTTGGCGAGGCATATAGCACAAAGAGCAGTTGGTGCCCAAAAGTACGACAAGTTGCATGAACAAAGGTTTCATTAAGTGTAATTATCGTTAAGTTGAAATAGTTATCTACTCGTACCTTTATAGATTCCCTACAAAATGAACAATTGCGCGGTCGGATTTTGCACTATTACGTAACAATTCTATTTTAACCGGAATCCCAGTAATACTTTGACAATAAATAAACGAAACATGGCGAGTTGTTAGCTCAAACTCGAAGGAATGTAGCCAGTTAACCGCTCGCTCCCGTCCCGGGGGATATCGGCGACACGTTTCGTTCACTCAGCACAGAGCTACTCCAATTCTCAAAGACAATTTCAGTGTTCTTTTCCCCGGCTCAAGAGCTCGCGATATAGCTGACGTATACTTAATTTCGATTCGATGCTGACGTCACTGCCCGATTGTTGAATTTGGCATTTTGGTTACCGCCGTGGATTAGGCCAGAGCTGTTTAGTGAAAAAGCAAACCTATTTATTAATCATCGTTTAAGCTTATCTGAGATAGTACTAGTATTTTTTTTATTCAGTTGAAAAAGTATGTACGTTATCGTAATGGAATTCTAAATCTAAGGCAGCCCATACTTACCTTCCCTGGCATTCGCCCAGTCTCTCTTCCCAAGAAATCTTTTTGAAATAGTTATCCACTCGTACCTGTATAGTTTCCCTGCAAAATAAACAAACGCGCGGTCGGATTTTGCACTATTACGTAACAATTCTATTTTAACCGGAATCCCAGTAATACTTTGACAATAAATAAACGAAACATGGCGAGTTGTTAGCTCAAACTCGAAGGAATGTAGCCAGTTAACCGCTCGCTCCCGGTCCCCGGGGATATCGGCGACACGTTTCGTTCACTCAGCACAGAGCTACTCCAATTCTCAAAGACAATTTCAGTGTTCTTTTCCCCGGCTCAAGAGCTCGCGATATAGCTGACGTATACTTAATTTCGATTCGATGCTGACGTCACTGCCCGATTGTTGAATTAGGCATTTTGGTTACCGCCGTGGATTAGGCCAGAGCTGTGTAGTGAATAAGCAAACCTATTTATTAATCATCGTTTAATCTTATCTGAAATGGTAAGAGTAAAAATTAATATTCCAATATAAAGTATGTACGTTATCGTAATGGTAATTCATTCTAAATCTAAGGCAGCCCATACCGTCCCTGGAATATTATGGCCTGGCATAGGCCGTGTCTCTTTCGTATAGGAATCTTGTTCATTGCGCCTTCACCTTCTCCTAGACCTTTGTCGTTTGGGATCCGAATGGTAATTAATTGATAGTAATGGAATTAGACAACTATTTTATAATATAAGGTTTCCTAAAAGTTTTTTATTTCACGCAGTGAAATATTTACATGTGTGACTTTTATACATACTCGTATAAGGATTAATAAGACAAAAACGTACAGGGTAAACTGAATGAACCAAATCATAACCAAGTAAATGAGGACTGAATGTATCAAAGGGAAATGAGCCTCACTAGCAAATACTATATCATATTTTAAGAAAAACCAAATAATGTAAATTAACATACAAACACAAGCAAATATTTCCAATTGAAATAATGCCCTATTAGCAATTTGCATTTCCTATGCCAGTATAGCAGCTTTGTGGAGTTTCTAATTTTATAACACGCCTGCGACACCGAGTCTGTTTGGGAGCGAACATCGAGAAAATTGCGTCGAAAATATTCTTACGGGGTAGACGGGGTTCACGGTGCCGTGTGTAGGAATAATTTCAGTATATTACCAACCAATAGAGTGAAGCGGAACTTACGATACGGAACATTGTTATGGTTATTATGTATATGGCTGAAACATCCGAATAAGAAAATGGAGGAACGTGAGGGAAATTCATTTAACTAATTTGAAAAGACGTAAAAAAAAATTTTGCGTGTTTGGCCACACGTCATTTTTCGGACCTAAATGGCATTATGTATAGGTAGGTATACTAAATTATAATATTTACGGTGATGAATTTTTAAGAATTTATCTTTTTTCGAAGTGTCTTTTACAAGTTGGTCGACTAAACACGCGTGAGCCTATTATTAAAGTGAATACTCGCATTATTTTCAAATGACCCTTCACACTGGACGGGCGAGTAAAGAAATATCCACACTTTTCGGATAGGGGTGGTACTCTAAAAATAGGTTTTATTAGACCACTTATCTTGTGTTTATCCAGTGGCCGACAAAGACTGACTTACGAACCGGATCGCATTATAGGAAGCAGTTAAAACTATGTAAGTTAAATACCAACGAGTTTTTTGTCGAACCGGAACGATGCTAGGAGATCCTTTCACGTTCTGGTCCATTTCGACCACTGTACGACCACGGATGTACCGTATAAGTACTCGTATATTATGTATCTGAAATGTATTCATTTTCTCAAACAAAAAGTTCGCCCGTGACGCGAACCAATGCAACGTGGATGACAAAATACCTATTTCAGAAAGACTCTAGAAATGTAAGGGGGAAGTCTATCTTCAGCAGTAGGCGACACACGTACGGATGAATGTTGATGATGATGATGATAGTTAAAAAGTTTTTTTTGTCATTAGCTGCGTTGAGTGACATGAATCTAGAAGACAGAGCTGAATGATGCTGCCAATTATAAAGTGGACACTGCTACTGCCGTACCGTTTCCTAAGCGCTCAAAATAAGCTACAAGATGCAAAATATTGTTTATGGCTTTCTAAACCTTAACTAGTAGTACCTTCAAAAAGGAGCTATGCTTCTACAGTCTGGCTAAAATGAACAATTCCATTTTTGTTACCTATGACGCACAACTATATTCGGGGCTTGAAGCCTACATTCCCCCGGGATTCTTTCACTCCTCACAAAAATGACAGACTTATTCTGAACTGCTACGTCTCAAACTCTTTCGAGATTACGAAGTTGCACCCTCTTCGCGTTTTACAGGAAAAGTGGATTAAGATTTCCTATATATCTACCTTATATTTCACATTATGGTCGGTTTGCATGATTTATAGGCTAACTTTGCAAACTTTCGCATGTCATCTACTAGCTCTGCAGAATTTTCTAAAGAAACTTTAAACTTTTTACATTAGATGGATTACTGGACCTTTTGTACGTAATTTATAACTGCATGGTAATTTATGTTGAAGGAAGATAAAGTTTGTATCTAAAGCTAAACTAATTAATGGGAAGATCGTCTTTAAGAATGATATTTTAGGTAAACTTAGTTTTCTAAAATTCAATGCAGATAAAAGTCATAATATATTATTACATTGTATTATTCAATTAGTTAGGTAAATACCTATGTTTCTTGTTTCGTACAGTAATTTAATAAATCTACAGTTTTTAAGTACTTTTTAAAGTCTAATCAAATACTTACGAATATTTTTGTTTGTTTGTAAAATTGTTTAACTCGTGTAAACCTAAAATTGGTTTGATAAAAACAGAAGCCATTATTTTAAATGCGTTAATTCAGCCAGTCAGCTTGTGAAATAGCTCTATTAATGGTGAAATAACGTATAACTACAGTATTTTTCAATAATTATTACTGTTATCTTCGTTGTGTAAAATTATTCATTCGAGTATACGAGAATACATCTTTAATGACCAGTTTCTGTACAGTAAATGAAAACTATATACTATATTTAAACAAGAGCAGCAAACTGGTGTAACGAAGTAGATAATTGAACCACTCTGCCCTTACTCATGAAACTAGTTAATTTCAAATCTGTACAAAACAAAGGCGTTGAGGTCTTTTACGATAAAAACACACCACGAAACTCCGTTACTGGCATAATTCCTGTAGTGTTTATACATTATATATGGACTCACTGCACACGGCGAAACCGGTGGCAACCACTC
Source organism: Udea ferrugalis (assembly GCA_950022985.1). Taxonomy (NCBI): domain Eukaryota; kingdom Metazoa; phylum Arthropoda; class Insecta; order Lepidoptera; family Crambidae; genus Udea; species Udea ferrugalis. The sequence continues at coordinate 8,626,218 of OX465516.1, forward strand.
TCTACAAACTATAAGGATATGCCAGTGGCGGAGTTTTGAGGCCCGTGTGTGAGACGCTTAATAGTGGAACACACGACCGACCGTTTCCTTTATTTCAACATTACAAATCTCAACGAAAATCACAGTAATATTACCTAGACTAAAACTGCGGCACTGTGATCCGCACAGCAAGCGCCATGTGTGAACCTTCTTGTTATACCCACCAGTTCAGTTTTTTTAAGTGCTTCTTTTGAAAGCTGATGCAAGAATCATCCTGTATCCTAACGAGTAGCCATTGTGGGCGCTTACACAGCATCTTCGGAAGCGAGCTCTAAGAGGCAAACTAACGATATTTTGTCTGCTAGTGATTAATGGTTACCGAGTCGCGGATTGTTCAAGCGCGATGAGTTCAGAAGAAGCCTCCACAACCCGTGAAATTAACTTTCGTCGCCTCCCAGGCCCGTCAGTTTGTTTCCAGGAGTGCGTTTGCCTTTTTGCGGCCCAATATTTCAAAGGTTATTGGGAACGTTTGATTATTGATCTCCCATTTCACGGTCATATGGTTTTCCAAAGTACTGTTTTACGATAACGATTATGAAAGGGTATTTTTAAGTAGGTGCACTTGATGTTAACGTTATAAAGAAGCGAGAAGTTGCTTTTGGGACGAGGCTTTTAGGGGATAGGGGTCCTTTATTAGGCATTGCGGGTCGGTCGTGAGCGCATGCAGATGGTCCCCAAGGGGTTTCAGCTCGTAGTCCGGTATTTCCATACTGACCGTGGAGGTATCTATGCGTAAAAAGAAATAATAACGCCTTATTCACATGAAATTTGTAGAATGATAGTAAACTTACAAACGAACATGACACAGGTAAGCAAATCGTAATTAATAAAACGGCCAAGTGCGAGTCGGACTAGCGCACAGATATAGGAGGGTTCCATACCAACGAAGAGTAAAAAGTTGCTTAAAAATTACGTTTGCTGTATGGGAGCTCCCTTTTGTTATTCATTTGTTTTTATTTAGTTATTTATTTTGAAAGTTAATGGTGAAGGCTGCAAATGGATTGCCCCCGGAAAAAAAAGAATCACATATTAAAAATACGAAAAAAACACGTTAATTGTATGTGGACGCCAATAACATATACATTTCTTTAAAATTATTTGCATTTTGTTGTTTTAGCGGCAACAGTGATACATAATTTGTGAAAGTTTCAGCTTTCTAGATATCACGGTTCATGAGATACTGGCCTGTTGACAGTCAGACACACAGGCAGATAGCGGAGGCTTAGTAATGAGTAAATAAATAAATAATTTGGGTTGTAATAACATTAATTCCTACAAAGTTTATTTATTCAAGAAGCTGTCCCTTTTTTGAGTTCCTCAATAGGTAATACGTATTAATTCAATTTATTTTAACGTAATGATCAAGTAAGATCAAGTTAGATTAAGAAGAAATACGGAAATAGGTGCTTGAAAGGAGCTTCCCCACAGCGCACTCTGGAAACAACTAGCAGACTCACACAGAGTATAGTCTTGCCAATCGTCACACCACAATGGCACTATCAAATTCCCAGCTACCCTCAAACTTAATGAAACACTGGAAGTATGCCCTAGCAGGACTATGCCCCTGGAAAGTAATCGTACCGCTAATGGATCGCTGCGTCATTCTCTATGTCAATAAACGTCCAGTCTTTTAATGCTACCCGTGTTGAAGTAGGCCAATTACACAGCTATCGTAATTGCGCTCATATGCCAGTCGTGTTTTTTTTTCCTATAAAATAAATTAATTTTTTTAGGTTTCATAATAATACGTAATACTACCCGTGTTGAAGTAGGCCAATTACACAGCTATCGTAATTGCGCTCATATTCCAGTTGTGTTTTTTTTTCCTATGAAATAAAGTCAATTTTTTTGGTTTCATAATAATACGCTCGGTTATTCACTTTTTTAAATAAACTTAATGAAATTCTTAGTTCAAAATGAAATACGAAAACACTGGGTGCATGAAAGAAGCTTCCCCACAACGCACACTAGAAACAACTAGCAGACTTACACAGAGTCTAGTCTTGCCTATCCCCTCACCACAATGGTACTATCAAGTTTCCAGCTACCCTCAAACTCAATGAAACACTGGAAGCATGCCCTCGCAGGAATATGCCCCTGGAAAGTAATCGTACCGCTAATGGATCGCTGCGTCATTCTCTATGTCAATAAACGTCCAGCCTTTTAATGCTACCCGTGTTGAAGTAGGCCAATTACACAGCTATCGTAATTGCGCTCATATTCCGAACAATCGATGGCTTTTAAGTTTCCACGAAAACAATTTTTGTTACGGTCTGCAATTAAGCGTTCGGTTTAATTTTTGTGTAAAGAATTTTCAATGAACATTATACAATCGGGTTCATTCATATATTTTGAAATCAGGTGAGCTACTACTCTACTAGGGTTGGTGAATTTTATTTCCAGCACTTAAGAATTCTTAGGGTATGGGCTACTCTGAATCTTCTTCGAAAAGCTAGTTTCGACAAACATCTTGTATATTCGTCGTAGGAGAATCGTTGAATAACCATACTGACGACCGATTTGGTGTAATGGTCAAGAAGTTGGCTACTGCAGAGGTCGGAGATTCGAACCCCGCACTGTGCAAACGTCGCGACGTGTGCATGAACATATCTGTTCTTAATAGTCTGTGTGTTTCCTATGTATTTTTAATTACAAAAAAAAGGTTTTTAAGTATGTTTTTGGTAGTCTGGTTTCCATTGTACAACCTTTGCTTAGTTTGTTTCTAAATGGCGTGGATATATCAAGTACGATGAAACATTTTTTGTAAATATTAGATTAAAGAAATGTAATAAGTGAAGTTCGATTTTGGGAATTAGCAAACAGTAAATTGAATATTATTATTTTTTTGAATTGTCTAGCTGTAAGTGCAAGGTGGGACTCTCACAGCTTCACTGAGCAATGGTGTGAGCAAAAAGCTCTTCCCATATTACCCCTAATATTAAGGAGACGAGACTGGGTTTAGGGCGTTACAAGAAGATGGCAATCGGACGTAAGCAAATTGTCATGCTCCACACAGGGCCCGATACAAACTATTATGCGAAAAGTAGTAACATCAAGAAAACGCTAAAACACTGCATGGCCCGCATTCAGAGCGGAGACTTAAAAGTACAGTTTTATTTGGACTCAGCCGCTGTGATTCGAGATCAATATGCAAATGCGTCGCGAGTGCGGGCTGCCGAGAGTGCATTCTATCGTAAACCAAGACGCGCTGTCTAGGTGGGCAATTTCTCGTATTAAAATATTGCCAATTAAATTCCGATTTAGTGTAATATCATAATATATATTTATAAATCTATTTGATGAATTTATTTAACAGTCGATTCTGTTAATTAGGAGTCATAAGTGATCTTGGTATAAAAGTTTCCTTAATAATGACCTAGGCGCAGAATGTCCTTTTCTCAAAATGTCCTCTGGTCGCTTAAGGGCCTTTTCGCAGAATGTCTCTTTCGCAGAATGTTATTTTCTAAGAATTCCCGTTTCCAGAATGTCCGTTTCGCAGAATGTCCGTTCTTACTCCTAACTTATTATAATCACAGTAACTATGATCATATTGACTTATAATACTAATTGACCAAAAAGTGCACTATCATTTGGACTTAGCTACTAAGATAAGAAATCAATAAGAAAATGCATTGTCGAGTGCAGGCCCCGCGGAGGAGAGTGCATTTAGTCGTAAAGGCGGCACTGGCCGTGCGGCAAGTCCCGGTGTTTTTCTACCGAGACCAACTGAATGATCTATGTGTCTGACAATGCATGTGTTTTGGTTTAGAATGATTCATCCAACGATTCGATAATTTACGTTCATTTTAGTTTTTCATTTACAGAAAAATAAGCAATGATGTATGGAGACAATAATAGGGACCGAAGCTGAAAGAAATTCACTAAATCGCCCGACAACGAGACTCTAAACCAGAGCCTTTGAGTACTATCAACAGCTGTTCAAACTTCGAAATCTGCAGATAAATGCTATTTGTAAAAAAACATAAAATTTAGGTAAGTAGGAATGTAAATATGAAACATCTTTATGTAAAACATGCATTGCTGTTATAATAAAATAATTATGATGTAAGTACACTGTTATTATCTACGAGAAAGTTGCTGAAAATCTATCTCAGAACACCATATTAATTTGAAGTCTATTGGCACTACACCGTTACACGAAAAACAAAGCGCACTATTTGGTAAAAACATGAAAATAGCGGAAAGCCACACGTCGCTATTATCCTAGTAGGAACACAAAAGCACACTTTTATTTGACTCAGCCGCTGTGATTCGAAATCAATATGTAAATGCATTTTCGAGTGCAGGCCTGCCGGAGGAGAGTGCATTTTGTCGCCGACCGAGCGACAAACCTGGAGGTCTACTCGAAAACTTTAAGGTGGATCGTGAAACTTTGAAAGCTCTAATCTACTTGTATATAGATACGAATTAATCTCCGAAATGTTTGCGCCCGCATAACTTTAGAATGACTCCACCAAATTAGGTATGTGTTTTTTTTCACGTTTGCTATTGTCAGGACAAGGTTTTTATAAAACATTTATTTCTCAAAAATTTAGGTAAGTGGTACATTTAAAAAAAGACAGTTTAAACACTAAGTACGCTTGACAGTTCCTGCGTTTGGTTGGACAGTAAATATTTGCCAGGTAACCTTGTAGAAAATAAAGATGCATTTGAGGGCAAAAGTAACAGGTTTTTTATACACCTATTAATTGCTGAAGGACAAGGAATACTAGCAGGAAGTTGACCTGCAGGGTGCACGGTTTGATGCTTGAGAACATTTAATGTTTTGACTGCTGCATAACCCACATGTTACCTATAATCTTCCAGCGATTCCCCACATGTAGGTACTTACTTATCAAGCAATTATATTTTTTTCTGTGGATCTTCAGTCTATAGGTTGTAAATGTTTTCTGTTTTTGTATGTGTTTTCTATACGATTTAACATAATGAACCTATTTTATATGTAATTCTCAGTGCGATACCAAACGAACAGCATTAATCTTAAGCCTCTTTGGCGCCTAAAAACGCTACTACGTTCACGGATGGAGTAGACCCCTTGGTATTCCTACTCCAGGAACATACATTGATCGATATGAAGACCGATGTTTTTGGTTCCTTTTTTTCTAAGTCCTCGTAGGTAAAGTGGAAAAACCAATGTTTATTCGAATGGATCTTGTCGATCAAGAGTAGCATACATAAACTCAAATGTATGCTTATTCATGGGCCTTTACTACGAGAGCCAGGAGATTGTTTTTACTAGAACAACGTAATACAGAAAATTGACAACAGACTTGTAAGAAGCAAAGCAAGAGAACGCTCATTACGAATACCTAAGGACAGCGCTTATTCCGAATACTAACTGAACAAACTTGTGGGATGGTTTCTGTGTTGTGTGATGGATTGTGTAAGATGTGTTTGGTGTCACTTGTAGTGTTGTATAATGGTGCAATATATTCCAGGCATTTTTTTCTATCAGCTTCCCGTGAGTACTTATCTTCCTTGGATTAGTAGAAATAAGATTGTATGTAACGTGTAGAAACACTTCTGTTCATGTTATGTTATATTGTTGGATAGTCATAATTGGCCCTCAAAATTGTAACTTAAAATTACATTTCACAATTATTTTGAGCTGTGTACTGTCCCTAATTATAAATAAATAAACAAATAAACACTTTTTGCGCATATCTATAGAACAACACCAATTGCGAATAGCTAGAGAACAACACTCATTTCGAATACCTACCTACTTTTTAAAAACCTAATCTCATTTTCTCCTATAAAAGAGAGAGAGGAAGAGCACACGAACTAGATGAAAACCTGATGGAGAGTAATCACCTCTGCTCAGGACCAAACCCTACAGGTGTCACTGGATGCGTTGCTGGCCTTTCAAAAAGGAATACGCCCTTTTCTTGCAGGCCTCGATGTCATAACCCTCCTGAAACCCTGCTTCTAGGATAATGGCGACGTGTGGTTTTCTGCCATTTGCATGCTTTAACGTTTTATGTTTTATTTTTGGTGTTTATAATGCGTTTTTCAAATTAATCGCAACTTGAAATGGGCGCTTACCATGCAAAGTTAAATAGGTTTTTTTTTCAGGGTCGCTGGCTTGAAATAAAAAAATGCGTCTAGACGTTTAGTGACTGCAGTCAACCGAATTTATTCACCCACAAAGTGACTCATCAGAAAATACGCGTATGAGTGCACGCAAGCGAATGCCTTGACATTTAAACCCTCAGCTGAACTCACCCCAAAAATCCACGATGACGTCATCGAAGAATCTGTCCGTCAGTCGTTGTCACAGAAACTTTTAATTGCTTGTCATAGATTAGTGGCAAGGGAATTGCGGCCGTGCCTCTATCGATCGCACTCGGAAACCCCACACAATAACTTAGCAGAAGTATCAAAGCTTGACATTTGAAGAAGTTTTGCGCTTAGACTGTGTAGATACTTCGCTCGTTTGGCCAAACTGTCGTTTATTCGACATTAATAACTATGAGGCATCATATACATTGCTTTGATGCCAAAGTATGGTTTTCTTTTGAGTCGGAGACATCATAAACAACGCATATGAAAACCACAAAGACCTAGATCTAGCACGAATATCTGTTTCAGCATACTACTGACCTGCTGATGCAAGAATGGAATCTTCGACCTTCTGGGTTTCAACCGGCGCTTCTAGTCAATAGGTCGTCAAAATTAACTGATTTTTGCGATAACCTATTTTGGGACTGTTGCTGTTCAGATGTCAGGCTGCGGAGGGACACTTGCTTCTTTGTGCATTAAAATTGACAGTTGACAGTGCAGTCCAAACTCACATGAATCATTTGACATTCAGCATGTTATGAAAATTCACAGACACGACACGTGATTAAATTTAACGTAGCTTACGTATAAAACCGCATTACAGAGAGCGGCTGAATTTTCTTAGTAACTACAAGTATATTTACATGACAATGAACTCTGAAAGCGGTGTTTCATAACTATTATCTCCAACCGCAACGCGCCACACCGCACATGCATTTAAAGCCAGGGGGCTCCAAAATGAAGTGAAAATATCGATCCATGTATCTTGTTATAGCTGACGAGTTTGTTTGTTTTGTTTGGTTTAATCTCTGGAACAACTGCTTCTAATTTTTTTTTTTTTTTTTTGTTGGATTGTCCGCTTATTGAGGAAGGCTGCTAGGCTACATAACACCACGCTACGTCCAAAAGGAGCGCGGTCATCAATGAAACACATTTAAAAAACGGGGAAAAATATTCCTTCTGAGAGCTTTTGCTGTGGGCGCGTAAATGGTCAAAGTTACGCAAATATCAAGTAAGCAAGGCAGTTTTTAAAGTTCCGCTCACGACAACATTTAGTTAAGGTTTTAGTTCAACCTTTCAACATTGACTCACTAAAACCTTAACTAAAATTCGATGTAAAATAATGTAATGCAAAGTTGAACATAATGGAGTGAAAGTTAGTAGAAATTACTAAGAAGGTGCGATTATTGATATATCGTCACCGTCGTGTCAAAATTAAATAACTGACACATTTACCGAAATTCACTTTATAACATTTTTGAATATTGGAAAGTGTGATCTACATTTCAGTCTTTAGCCCGTTGCGATATGTATAATACTCGCTTAGATATCTACGTTTTAGTAAACCTACTGACCATATATTACAACAAGGTTTGTACTAGAATTTCCGTGGAACAATTGAATAACTGGTAAATAAATTAAATAACTACATAATAAGGGCCACTACAATAAAAACAAAGTCAATAAGATACTTTGTTGAATTCTGCCACAACTCACTCCAAAACATTGTTACAAAATTTAGTTGTGGCAAAATTGAATAAATGCGCTTGTTTAATTTTTCATTATAAAAATGATACTTAAACATAATTTTGAGATTGATAAGTGTGCTTAGTCAGTTTTTCCTGTTTAAAGTCGTGAATAAAAATCAAGTTTATATCAAGCAAACTAAATAGGTAATCCAAAAACAACAAAATTGTAACATGTATCTCAAAACAAATATTCAAATATGAAAATTAAAATAAATCAAGATGACTATTCCGATTCAACATATAGCTCATTGACGTCAAGTTGAGCTGATGATGCAGGCAAACTTTTACGACGATACGATGCATGTAGTTAACGATTTTAAAGGCCATATTCAGTAATTGCAGCAGCAGGTGTACTTCTTGTTTGTAGACTAGGCTTGTTTAACGTATCTATGGATAATAATGCCCGAAAATTGATTTTCAAAACGTAAGCATTTGATTCTCAACCAAGCGTGGCGATTCCTGGCTACGGGGGCGGTTATGGTAACCGTGGAGCAGGGGGTGCTAGGAATCCCCGGGTAAGATCCAACTGCCACCATTGACGACTCGACCTGGCAACATTTAACTCGCGCACTCTGAGGCTCGAAAAATTGATAAGTTACATTGGGATATTATTGGGTTATCTGAAGTTCGAAGAGAGGGGGGAGGGGAGGGAGGACTCGATAACCCTGCAATCCGGTAACTTACTATACCACGGAGAGGGCGACCAACAGTCCCTAAGTGGTGTTGGGTTCATCTTCACAAGTGTGTCAACAACGTGATCACTATCGGAAGTGTTTCGAGCAAGGTAGCGTACCTGATGGTTACCTATCATAAAACCGAATTTTCTTATCCCGAATTTCATTTTCCCGAAAACAATTCGTTTTTTTTCGCTCGGCATTTTTTCATTTTCCCGAAATGACGTTTGCCACTGTATCAGTTGACCAATTATCAACTGGATTTTTTTCGTTTGCCAGACGTTTCATTAGGCCACAAAACGTTTTACCGAGATGATGATTGGCCGAAATGACACTTGTCCGAAGTATTGTTTTCCAGAACAATCATTAGACCACTGTTTTGATTGCCATATATAGTTTACCAAACGATCATAAAAAAGATACGGGTTTAATGAAAGCATAAAAGCAGACAAAGATTTTTTGTATTTAAAATAAAATAAGAAATTGATAGGATGTCCGCAGTCAAACAGCATGCAAGTATTTAACATGCAAGTTTAGGAAAACACAAGAATTCTGTCACGGCTCCGGCATTACGGGGCTCCGGCGGTTCCTCGCGTGCTAATCGTCACAGATGGCTTTCGCTCAGCACCGCAGCTTCGGCTTGTTGGCCGGCTTCGCCGGCCAGCCTCAGCCGCGGCGCCTCGCTCATAGCCACCTGCTCCTCAGCCCGCGGGCCGCCTCGCCCCTCCATGCCTACGCGCTTTTAAATAACACTTTTGGGGTAGGGCAAAACAAGTACCACGTGGTGTCGGGGTTGACTGAGTCGGATTCGCCCTGAAGTTGAAATTACTGAAAACCGACGTTAACGAGACGTTGAACGTTATCATACAGTAGTTGTGGCCTATTAATATTCGGTAAAATAAGATTTAGGTAAAGTGATCCTATGCCAGACAAGTCATCTGGTAAATGAAAAAAGTTGAAAAAAGACTTCGGGCAATAGTAAAAAGTTTATTCTGAAATTCGGTTTAAAGTACTTCGGTAAAACGACACTTATGTCAAAAGATACTTCGACGAGTTAAAAATATGACAAACAATACATCTGGCAAATGAAATGTTGGTCAATAGTTTTCAGTCAAATGAAATTCGGACTAGTAAATTTCGGACAAGTGACGGGTACGGGAGTACCTGATACTCAGAAAATCGAAACGACATTCGCTAAATGTCATTCAGGTCTACGCTCCGACTTCGAAATACGACGATGTCACGGTGGAAGCTATGTATGAGGAGATTTCTAAAGCCATGCATAGCCATAAAACCCACTATACAGTTGTGAGTGGGGATTTCAATGCGAAGTTGGGGCAACTTGGATTTAGGCAACGGAACAATAGGGGCCAGATTATTGCTGGCCGACTTCATGGAGAAGGAGAACCTCTTTATGATGAACTCTTTCTTCAAGAAGCCCGTAAACCGCAAATGGACCTGGATCAGTCCGGACGGTAGGGTCAAAAACGAGATCAATTTTATCACGACGAAGAAACATATATTCAATGATGTCGCTGTGATCAACGCTGTTAAGACAGGAAGCGATCACCGCATGGTCAGAGGCACATTGCATATCGACGTTTAAGGGAGCGCGACTGATGACATCCACGCTCCGACCTATAGCGGCTAAGATTTGCAAACCCGAGTGCTTTCAGCTTCAAACCCGCTTCGAAGCTCTTGAGAACAGCAACGATGTGGATGTATACCAAAACGCAACCAAGTCCGTCCGATTACAGAACCAGAAATCGAAACCAATCCAACTACAGCGAGGCGTGAGACAAGGAGACGCTATTTCTCCGAAATTGTTCACAGCTGAGGATATTTTCATGCTTCTGGACTGGAAAGGATGCGGCAAACATCAATGGCGAGAACCTAACACACTTGCGATTTGCCGATGATGTATTTCTTATGGCTGAGACCTTGAAAGACCTGAACATAATGCTCGAAGATCTCGGTAATGCTTCTTAAAGGAGAGAATCTTCGAGCATGTTGGGACACCTGGGACAGGCAGTCCAGTTAGGTTAGTCCAACTTCGAGAAAGAGATTTCTCGTCAAATTCAGCTCGGATAGGCAGCGTTCGGGAACCTCCGGCATATATTCGCATCCGAAATACCTAAATGTCTCAAGACGAAAGTTTTTGACCAGGGTGTGTTGCCAGTAATGACATATGGAAGTGAGATGTGGTCGTTCACTATGGGTCTCATAAGAAGGCTCAAGGTCACCCAGTGAGCAATGGAGAGAGCGATGCTGGGAATTTCCCTGCTTAAACGAATCAGAAATGATGGGATCTGCGGGAGAACTAAGACGTAACCGACATTGCTCGAAGGATTGCATTCTTAAAGTGGGCGGTATACATAGCGCGGAGAACCGATGGCTGTTGGGGTGGAAAGGTTCTGGAATTGCGACCGCGTACCGGACGACGTTCCGTAGGCAGGCCCTCCACAAGGTGGACCTACGATCTGGTCAAGGTCTCGGGAAGCCGCTGGATGCGGACAGCGCAGGACTGATCGTTGTGGAGATCCTTGGTGGAGGCCTATGTCCAGCAGTGGGCGTCGTTCGGCTGACATGATTACAGATTTTTTCACCAAAATTGCATAAATAAATGGATAAAACAAAACGAATAAATCAAAAATTAGGTCAGTAAAAGTGAAGCAAAATTAAATAAGCCCTCTTATTCACTGGAAATATTCGTATTATTTATTTCTTGGGTGTGGCAAAACTTGTTAAGTGACATACAAAAACTTGATAACTGCAACTTAGTTGTAAAAAAAGTATGTGGCAAAACTAAATAATTACTTTTTTATTTTTCAATTTAAAACAGTGAAAAGTAACATCATGGCAGACTTCTTAAATTATGAAAGTAAACCTGCTGTATAACATATCGAAAGACCCACAGTAAATTTTCTTCACCTTAAAAAGTTATTGCCATTTTTATGGAAAAAAAACACAAAAACGTGAATATCTCAGAGTTTTGGTTTTGTCAGTTATTTAATTTTGACACGACGGTGACGATATCTTATTATGTGGATTAAACTCGTAAGTACTATGAAAAGTATGGAGACGCAGCAGCGCGTAAAAACTTTCGCGTACTTCCTTGATAAAAGCTATTTTTATCATTCATTTTTCGGATAATGCCTAAGTATTTAACTTGGCTTTTTCGTTCGTAGGTATTTCTATAGTCATTACTGATCGTTTCCTATGATCTTTATTGTAAGCCAGTAGTGTTCACCGAAGTATACAACCTACCAAGAGTGACTATCCCAGTTCGACTGCATTGATTTTCGAGATCCCCACCATAGGTCACTAGTTACATAATTTTACCCCTTCTATCCCTTTTTCTCGGTAACAATCGAATATTTCGAATTTATTTAAAAAACAAGTCAAAACTGGCTAATGTTGGCGTTTAGTTAATTCAGTACTAACAATAGAAACGCGTTGTGATTGAATAGTTGCATGTCCCGGGGTATTAAAGCCTGTCGTGGCTGGCAGTAGTAACTCCGACTTAATTTTCGTCAGCTAATGACTGAGAAATCATGGTGGATTCGACAGCCATGTTTTAGTGATCGATTTTCATTAACAAGAAACAGCTCAGCAATCGTGTTTTTACGATGTTTACTTATGATAATTACTTATTTCTGTTGTTTTCTTTGATTTAAGGTGTGAAAACGAAACTTTGTTCAGTGAAGTTCAAGCATTGTTATGGCAAACCTCTCGAGCCTAATTTAGTTTCTTTATGGTGATATTGAGTTTAGTGAACCACACGTATAATACACACATCGTTCATGCACACCAATGTTAATCAGTACAGACATTAAGTACCTAAAGATAAGAAGAAACATTTCTATAGTAGTAGGTATGTCTATCTACTCTCATACTAAAAGCTTTGCTGAGTCTGAGCCTAGAAAGCGCTCTGTGGATATATGGCTGTAGATATAATATATTATTATATGATATTAAGTAAATAAATAAGAAATAAGATAAAGAAACTTAGGCACGATTAAATAAAACAATTTAAAACTAATCGTTCATTCTCGCAAGGAAGAAACGACTGTAAAGTTACTTCAAAGTAGATAACATAACAATGTTTGCAAACAAGTTAAAAATTAAACCTATTTTAATTTGATACCAAGGAACTTAAAGAAGAGAGTGAGAAGGCACAATTTGGGCCGGCATTAGAAGAAAATAATGTTATATCCTTTAACGTATGTATGAAATCAGCCTCCAGCGGCCTGTGGCCTAGCTTATTTTGCAAGTATACTAAAAACTTGTTCTTACTTTCAGCAAGAACACATCCAAAGTTTTATATCTCAGTTGGTCGGTGTCAAAATCTGTTGGTGTGCGGTCTCAACACAAGCTGTGCGCCAACTTAAATACGACTTAGTACAACTTCTTGCGACATATCGAACTAGACTAAGACGACAGTTTTGGCTGCGATGCTCCCGAGTTTGCTTTGTACTCGCTCACTTGATAATTGTTGGAGGTACAGTACTGCTCACTGGGTTAGTAGGCGAGTAAATTTGTCTAATTTAAGTCAGGCGTCGTGTTGGTTTAAGATCAAAGTGAGGTTATTGTAATTTGATTTTGACTTTACTGTAGATTTTAGTGAACGTTCATGATGTAACAATAATTAAAAGATTACTCAATTGCTGCCTTTTGCGTTTGCCTGAGGTTTAAGTTGTATTAGGAGCAAACCTTTCCACGATGCATGGTATCAAATTGGTTTCGGCATATTAGGGGTTTATAAATGTTCTGGTTACCATGACGGCAACAATTAGTGTATGACTAACTACGCCGCTTGGGATATAGGGAAGTTATTGACCACACCGTCCGAAAAGGTATGTATTTTTCGTCCACACCTAGTCGAAGGCGTTAAAGCGACTTGATAACGTCTGACATAAAGGTTTCTCACTGACTTTATTCACCTCCAACAATCCGCTCTGAGCGCGCGTGGTGAAGTATGGCTCACGTCACTTCATAAAATGAGGTGAGACCTGTGCCCAGTGGGACGTAGATAGGCAGTTTATGTTGATGTTGTTGCAAACATATACCAGACGAACAATTCATGAAATACAAACTAATCCTAAATTTGGATCAGAAAATATTTCCGTTCCTGCGCTTCTGCACACAAACACAAACATTTCTTAACACAGTAGGTATTCGGAATTTATATTCAGAATTTATGTTCGGAACACTAAGTAAACTTGCTTCACAAATACAATTCGGCTATTCAAATAAAAATACAACAGGTGTTTTTATGAGATTGGCTATTCACTAGCATTAATCATTAGGTTAACTGAATATAACTATAACTGCACAGTAGTGTTGTCTTATGATTTGCGATCACAGCAAAAGCAAAAATGAGCTTAGCTTATTTTTTAGGTAATATAAAGCTGCTCTTTTTAAAATAATATGGACACTGTTAATTTCGGGACTGCTAGTTAGAAGATAAACGGGAAAATATACATTATGCTCAAACTCATTGTTGCCATCACGGTGAATGGAACATTTAAAAGTACAAATTTTCACCTACAGTAAGATACAGAATTATTCATTAATGTGTCTATGTGCTAGATCCACCTCTATCACGACTATGCTACATAACGACATTTATGTGGCGTTGTCACTAAACATTCTAACAATTAAACTGGGAAACACCGATGCTGGAATACAGCTTTGAAGCACAAGCAAGTGGTTCTTATCACAATGCGTTCAAATTGACTCGGTGAAGTGTGCAGTTCTGAATGGTCCGTTGACCACAACAGTCATCTTGTGTCCGACTACTCCTTGTGGAATAAAGTCGTGATCACGGGAATGCTTCTACGTTGCAATAAATCAAACTAACTCCTAATTACAGGTATTTACTCGTGCTCTGCTACAACTAAAACATACTTCATTCAAATGAAATTCAAACCGCGAATACTTTACATTTACTCTGCCCGTATTTACAAAACGTAACAACGCTCAAATGGACGGTAAAATTCCAAATACTAATCAAATAAGCTGTCCAGCGATTCCCTCGGGCATAAAACGGAACTGACGACTTCTGTCGCATAAAATAAGCCATTACATCCAAACTATTGACTATTCCACCGAATGAGACGTAATTTTCGATTGCGGAGAAAAATTCGCATTTTGTTACGAATTTCAAAGCTTTGCGATTCGAAAATCCAATATTCCGCTGTTCAAAGGCTTGCGCATTTTGATGTCGGTAAATGAATGTATCTCGTACAGACCAACATGCTTGTGATGTCGCATACGAATCACGTGGTAGGGGTTATTTTATTTTTATAGCTCGGAAAATATTTGTTAATCGATTTCGTTTTGCGTTGTTTTTTAACAATATTGCGATGTAAATGTGTGCAGCACTTTTTTAAATGTAAATAGTAAAACTTTATTTATTGTCTCTCTCTCTTTCTTGCTGACTGTAGAACTTAATTATTTAGTACTTACATAAAGTAAATAGATTATATCTTATCTTTTATCTAGGTAAGTATGGATTTAGAAATGTTTACGATGGCTCTGACAAGCTACAAGCTCTGCTTAGTTTAAAATCAGTTGATGTCGGTGTAAAAATGTGCCAAAGATTTCTTTGCAAATATTTTAAAAACCGTTCTCGTAAATGCGAGTTTGTCTGCGGACCGAGGGTTCCGTAGCTTAGGCAGACTAGGTATCGTTATACCATTTCACTTTTTGATAAATGAAAGTCGACGAGTATTTTTGTTTCTCTAGAAATACCTATATTGAGAAGTGGCCACTGAATGGGTGCGAATGGCGAGTGAGAATGATTCTAATAATTAAAATCCTTAAACATTCAAATAAATAAGATAACTCGTTAGAGTCCTGCTTATTCGTACCAAGATAAAAAAGTAGGCACTCCTAAATGTCCTAATTTGAATCCTTATAAAAGCTACAAATTCTAAATCGCACATAAGTATGTACATCAAAGTGGGACCTGTGTACAACAATATTGCCGGGCGTGACAGAGATCCGTAGAATCGGCGTCCGTGACTACGATAAATCGTTTAATTCCACCCCGGTGACTCGGCCGATTGCAAAGGCCAAGCGTCACAATTTACTGCGATCTACTCCGCTGCAAATACCTGCTGTGTACGATTGTGTGCTATTTGAATCGCCACAATGGCTGCCGATCGGCGATAAGTATGAATGCCTGTTTCCAAATTCACGGTGAAATTATTTAGAGCTTGCAAAGTCGGGATCGGTTGGGAGCTTCTTTAAGCTGGTTTATTTTAGACGGTGGAAGATTTTAATGACAAAACAGATTTAAGGAGAGGAAAGATGAATATTTTTTTTTTCAATTTAAGACATCGCAACTCGTAAAGTTAGAACAAATTAAAGTATAAGACTAAATAACAAGGGGAAAATACAAAAATAAATCACTGATAATTGTTTATCAGTGATTTATTGTATGTGTTTTCCTGTGAGGATCTTCTTAGCTAGTAACTGGCCTAAATAGACTCAGAGTACTCAGACGCTGGTTTTCAGTTGGCCAATGGCGCACAAATTACTGTAGCAGAGACAAAAAATTTGGCAGTTATGCTTTACTCGTATTAGCAAGTAACTATCAAAAATTGGATTAATTTTTAGATATTTATTTATATTATTATAATTTATATAGGTTTCGACTTTGAGGTGACAAATGGCTGCCAACTGCTTGTTACTGATGCTATGAATCTCAAAGATTGTATGTGAATAGACATTTAGTTTAAAAGGATACCGCAGGTAAGAATTTTCACTAAATAATTCGGTTCCTTTACAATTCTGAAATGAATGGTTTTGTCGTTAGATTAATTAATAAACAAAAATGTTATGCCTATCAGTTTTCATTAGGGTTTTTCCAGAACTTTTCCTCTGAAACCTTTAATGCAGGTTCAAGGTAACGTTACGGGAAAGCCGGCCAAAATAACCCTTTAATATTCTTCTATTTCATTATCTCACTTAGGTAAATGATACTTAATTTAATGAAAATTTGTACGAGCATTTTAAGCCATTTTCTTTACCAAGAGCCTTACTTTAACATTATTTATATGAATAATGAAAAACAAACAAAAAGGGAAACAAAACACACCTCCGATTATTTAGGTCTTAACAAAAAGATTTGACTGCAAAAATATTTTCAAATGAAAATACGCTACGCGACGAATCTGCACGATCGTAAATAGGATTTTCAATTTATACCTAAGACCCCGAAGCACAGATTATTTCGCTCGAGTTATTATACGGTAAACTAAAGCGATTCAAGATCAAAACGTGCAGGAATGTCTAAGGCTTTGTTCTCTGAACAGAGAGAAATTACTGACTGCCGAATGGAGAAGGAAAAAACTGATGAATGGACGAATCGCTTTGCACCTTGATGTGATCCTTTTACGTTTAGAGTTTTTGTCTCCGACAACTGAATTATTTTCAACTTAACACATTATTTGAACTGCAGAATAATTAACTGTTTACAAATTCCTGAAAAACATGTCTAGCGAAAGTTTGGATCGCTCACCTGAAGATTGATAAGTGAAACTAAAAATCTTTTTGATTTTTTACAGTTAATATACAGGACAAAAACTTTTAGTGAAGTGTAAGGCACTTCACTAAAAGTTTTTGTCACGAATTTGTCAGTGGGTGGGACACGAATATTGCTATAAAAAGCAATCGTACGTTGCGCGAGGACAGTGTAATATATGAAGGAACTACGGTGTTGCGTAAGACGCAAGGCAGTTCTCTAAGGGGAAGTTTCTAGGCCTCAGCCTGTGGCGAGTTTTTAAAAGAAATGACGATTAAAATTGTTCTAAGAGCACTTAGGTTGCTGAATATTGACGTCAAGATCAAAATCTAGGCAATGAAACAACTTTTAAGTAAAGTAAGGTTGTTTTATTTTTAGATAAATAAATCCCTGGACATCATTTCACACCTAGCCTTTAGTGCCACCTAGCCTCAAATTAAGTTATAAAATGCTAGTGCTCTGGGACACTAGACAACGTAATAAGCTCAACAATAAATTTTGAAGGGGAGAATTGTTAAAATTATTATGAATCTTAACTTGTTAATTTTGAAGAATTGGCTAAACGACGTTTAAAGTTTCTGCCCAGTAATTTCACAGATCACGCACTAAAGATATTAATTAAACCGGAAACGTTGAGTTTGAAACTTTTTTTATTTTTCCAACAAAATCACAAGCACAACTTAATATATCACCGAACTAAATGGAATTGTAGAAGGCAGATAGTATCATGGCGTTATCGCTGTGACCGGCTGTTGTCAGTGACGACTCCGCCCGCGGCCAGCCGAAATTGCCCATAACGCTATCTCGTCTGTTATATTGCCTCCAATGCCCTATCATATGATTATGGCGTACGTCATGAAAATCCGCTGCTATCTTCCAATGAGACTGGAATTGGGTGGCTGTTGGAAATAATGTATTCTCATAAAACCTCAGAAGATTTGAAAAACAATTCTTGTTAAATATTACGTTAATCTTCTGGGTCGTATTCGATTAGTCAGTGACCGTCAATGTCTGATAAAATATACTAGACTACAAGGTAACTATGTTCAAGCTAATTTCAACCTAGTTGTATTTGAACGACTGTAAGATGATGACCTTAAGGTGGATCAGGAATTAATTGGGTCGCCTGTACCAACATGGAAGCGTTATTTTATTTGTAAATATATTAATTAGACCAAAAAAGCCTCATTAACGTTTTACCTCTCTTCAATAACTCGGATTATCCTTGTGTTAATAAAAAATATTTTCTTGAAGCTGAAATTTTCTGATAATAAAGTTCAACGCATTAAGTAAACGTCATGAATTTATTATCCTCAAAAAGCTTTACTGAAAGCGGTTGGCTTTTTAAATACAATTCAGAAGGCTTTATTAAAAATAAGCAATTCGAAACCCATGTAAATTAACTGAAGAGCGATACCTTACTCGTCATCATTATTATGAGCCGCTGCTGAAGCCTCCGCTATATAGCGGCCGGTTGCAGGCAACCCACATCCACCAAAATCTAGCGATCTTCAGTAGGTCACCATTTGTGGGCCAGCGCAGTGTGTACAAATGGTCTCCAATTCAAAATCTCTCAAACCTAAAGGCCATCAGTTCTTCAACCAATATTTTCATTTCTGACTACGGCTTTAATAAAAGACTGTCAAAGAGAGAAACGGCAACTAAACTTATAATATCAATGAATAAAGCCTCCTACGACAGATCGACACGACCGGTAAAAAGACGGATGGTGATCAACTCCAACCATCTAAAAAATAAATAAATATTGTAGTTTATACGATGATTATGACCTCCAGGTTGAAAGTCCAACGCTCTCTATACCACTGCGGTTGTTTTGGTTTAATCGATGAACATCTGTAGAATAAACTTGGTTTGAACTCTCATTAAATCAACCTGTCGTAAAAAAAACTTTTGAAGGGAAAATCCGAGTAAAACATCATTACAAACAAACTTACTTTTAATGCTCTTTGTTTTCTGACAACTGTTGGTTATTTTAATTCGATTGTCTTCTGATACCGCTGCCATTATCTTTGCGCTGTCAGTCTTTTGCTATTTTTCGCCAATGATTAAATAAAACAAATCTCTGTTTACTCGTGTAATAAATAGCTGTACTGCTGGAGTTGAGAAACACCTTCTCATCTGACGTAATTCAGCGCGGCTCATTTCGGCCGAGTCTCCACAGGGGCAATATATCAAGCCCGATTTATTTTTTCACAGAGCTCATAACCTCTTTTCTTTCTTTATTCGATGTCGTCACTAACGCGAAGGGTGAGGGATCCCGTTCTAGTAAGTATTGTTTCTCTTTTATCGCAAAATGATAGTGTTTTTTAAATTACGATATTGTTTTGTTGAAATTCCAGGTCAATAGGTCCAGAGGTGACCGATGATATGAAAGAACACGACTTTTTGACCGTTTGTTCAGTCCAGGTAAGTGTGCTCCGGATTTCTACTAATGGTTTTAACATAATAATGGCAAAACATAATATTTTTTATTTTGAAATACTTAAGCATAACTGCTTGGTTATTATTTACTAATGAATGTATCGTCTTGCTTCCTTTTTTTAAATATTTGAAAACTTATTGAAGTAGGTCAATCAAATCCATTCAGTGGTTTTTTTCACGCTTCACTCCGCTCACCGCTTCGTTCAGTTGGAAAGTCTTACTGAAGTAAAGTGAAAATTTGTAAACGCGACAACCTATCACGGTAATATTTGCATTGGGCTGTGCTCAAAGACTCGGTCCTGTGGCGTGTAAGGAGAAATCGCATGTGTATTCCTGACACGTCCCTCACTGCGGGAGACGAGATACAAATCCCGAGGGAGACTACGAATCTGTTCACATATAGCTTCATGCTCACCTTACTGATATTTATACGCGATTGAAAGAAAAATACGGAGGCGATCGTATGCCATACTAATACTGGCATAGTGCTGCGGGATGAAATAATAGGACAATGTCGGTTACATGTAGGTAATGTTACGGGTCTACAAATAAATATAATAAACTGATACGATAAGTTACAAGAACTAGGTGGTCAAGGCATTTTGGCCTTCTGTTTGCGATCTACCCTAGGACATTTAGCAATTGGACGTGGTGTATTTTGGCTCGAATGACATAGATCCAGACTTATCCAATCTGTTACATTAGAAGGTCCTGTGGGCCCCTTCTCTTCAGTCTGCTAAAAGGTGGTACACTTCTAAACAATTCTGTTGCTAGGTGCTGCTTTGTGTATTTGTTGAAGTTTTCGGAATTTCCTGCTTGACTGTTGGAATGTTCATACCGTGGTGTAACTGATCGTTAGATATGAACCATGTTGCATCGACAATCATTTGCAAGATTTTTGATTGAAAGCACTGGAGGATTGAGTAGGATGCAGAACCCCACAACTGAATGCCGTATGTCTAGATATGCTTAATAATGCATTTACACATAAACGGCCTAAATTCCTCCTCCCACTGCTGGATACAGGCCTCACCTCAACTATGATTTGACATGAGCCATACTTCACGCAGGCTCAGTGCGGATTGTTTGTTTCAATATTCCTGAAAATAAACCGGTGAGTTGTGGAGTGGATACCTTTCTCAGCAACCTCCTACCTAGGTAGGACTACAATCTACGAATGGTTTCTGCTAAGCAGTGAATGCGTTAAGCTTGATAGGGTAGGGGAGTCTGACTTTCGGCATGCTTCAGATGTTTTACTTGTAATTCAAGTTGCTACCAACTTGAAAAAAAAGTATCTTAAGGTACGTTTCTATACAGGAAAAAGTTTATTTTGGTATCTATGATATGAAAAAAATATGCGTTATACTGTAGTAGATTGTATCTTGTACGAGACACAAATGAGTCCATTGCGCAGTGCAGCACCACCTTACTTCTGAAGTAATCTTTTGATTAAGCACGATTTATTTTTATACAAATTACTGGATTTGGTTGTATATTTGTTTTTCGTTATCGAAATAAATTCCAAAAAGAAAACAACTAACCCCCGAATTCACAAACGTTAATCAACGCGAAGCTCACGCTCATGCTCATGCTGTCCCGTAAAATTACAATAGAATTGAAAGGGACAGCATGTGCGTGAGCACGTGCTTAGCGTTGATTGACGTTTGTGAATTCAGAGGTAAGGCTTCAACTTTGCTATAAGTGCTGGAAAAGGCTTCAATTTAACAAACATGCCGTCGCTACAAAAAACCAGTACATTTGTTTCTATTACCATGTTTACTAAATGATTTTTATCATAAGCCTATAACAATGCGTTGCATGACTAGGCTTTGTTTTGAAAAAAAAAATACATAGTATAATACAACAAATTTTAAATCAACAAAAGAACAGAGCGCCTAAACTATGTTTATGAAATAGTAGTTTGAACTAATTTTATTTTTCTGCTGGTGCTGACCTCGTCGGTATTATCATTGTTAAGGTATTTAAAGTGATTTATTTTGTCTCGTAGCGCCAGGTTCACGAAATCACAAACTTAAAGCTGCCAATATAGATAACGTTTGCAACAGAGATATTCCTACAGAGTTTATGAATACAACATAAACGTTATGAAAGCGCACTCTTTTACGCCTCCCAAGCTTTCTATTTCACCTAAAACGATTCCAACGTTTAATAAAGTGATAAACCGTTTGCGCCAACGTCAAACACGCGATGTTTTTATGATTTTATTCCGTTGGCTTTTATTAGCTTCTTTTCAATTTCCTAACTTTATATTCTAACGATAAATAGAAATAACGAGAAAAACATTTCGAGACTCAGAACTGAAAAGAAATGTTGAAGGAGACGTGTCACCTTTGAAGCCATTACTCTCTAAGGTATACTAGGTTTCTGTCTTTCTATTAGGGGTAACATACAATTCGTGTTTACAAATTGAACCAATTATGGATATTGTATCTAAAATATAAAAAAGATTTCGCTCGTTTTTAGGCCCGTATTTAATGGCAATACTCGTAAAATTACTGTTCTGAAGTAAAGACAGTAGCTTCTTCGTACGAACTGATATTGTACCATATTATTTTCAGTACGGATCAATCATATATAGAAGTGTAATATTCTGAAACAACGGCTTACATCATGGTTTTGCTACTTAATGAACGTAGTTATGTTCATGATACCCGAAAACTGTTAATACTTAGGTATTTAATAAAAAGCATATCTTCCAATGAAAAGAAACAGCGATTATAATACTGAATGAGTTATCAGAGAAATGATCAAACAATTAAAAACCGAAACTTCTAAAGAGTACTCGGGTCTAGGACCCATATGCGTTACCCATTGTTTATTGAATCTAAGTGGCATTTCATTGGCATTAAACTGTAACTAAACTAAAACTTTTTCCTTGAGGTTTTTAATAGTATTTTGCTCCTGCATATATAAAAACCCACAACTGCTTGGTGAATTATCTCCCTCTTCCGTCATTTGGGACGTTCTCTGACGGCTCCCATACGTATTTTACTTCATGCTTAATATCTATTGCTTATTTTTCCCCTTCATAATGCCCCGAGGGATTCCGGTGGCCCACGTGATTTATGGCTTATGCAAAGAATGAGAGGATATTTTCTACACCATAATTCAGCCTAGTTGAGATTAGAGCCGGGTCTGCGTAAGATGATATATCAATCTGTTTCCCTTTAACGCCTATTTTTATGGCTACGTATATTGCGTTACCACTGTCGTAAAATACTAGTTTGCACGCTATACTGTTTATTTAAGATTACAAATTATTTACACTGAAAATAATTTTAATTGAACACTGGTCCAGAGTTCACATGTGAGCATAATACCTACTTTGTGTTCATTGTACAATTTTGCGCCTAGCTCTAAATTTTATCTAAATTAGCGGGATCCTGGGTGGGCTAAGCTCTCTATCCCTCTTCCATGTCTGCCTGTCTTAGGTCTTTTCAGGCTAGTCCTTCAAAAAGACATCAATGTTTGAAAACTTTGCTTTGCATTTTTGCGGTCAAGAAAAAAATGCCATAGGAATATTTTGCTATGCAAATATAATAAGAGGTGTTCTTTATCAGTATTGTCAAAGCGGTTTACCAACGGATCCACAAATGGGTAGACAAGAATGTTTCGAGACCAATATGGGATGGTGTCAACGGTCTTCCCCTGAGAAAGCTGCCTAAGATAACAATATTATCGACGTAAAAGGGTCGTGTTGTATAAATTTGGGTGTACCCTCAATTGTTTACATCATCAAATTAAAAGCTTTCGTGCTCGAAGGCCGTTTGTAATATTCGCGGCACCTAGAGCCTATTCTTACAAGGGCACGGTCGACTAAACAGTTAACTAATTTATTATCCATAAATTTCAGATCAAGACGATGATAAGACACGTTCTTAGAGCTTTACGAGTTTAGCTTTCGTTTAATCAGCGTGAACACTAGAAGTGGCTTGAGTTTATATCTCATGAATATATTAAACTGAATGATTTTATAAGCCTCATTCTGATGAAGGATTAAGATTTCAAGTCAAACTCGAAGAGCATAAAGTTACTGAGTATTGTGTCATTCAAATTTTATTATTTTACGATTTAGTCATGAAAACTTATCAGGCATTTGCGAGTATAATTTGTGATTTTAACTTGAATACATAAAAATACACTTAAATTATTTTGTAGTAACGTAATGCCTTCATGTTTTGTGTAGTTCGGTGTATATTTAAAGTAGAATTAGTTCGGCCTTTGGATAATCCTTTCCTTTATTGTTCCCTTTACTTAAGAAGCGATTCATTTCGATTGTTTTTTCTTAATTGCCCATGGCTAATGTTCTCGATCAAAGCGTTTCAAGTAAGTATGTTTTAGGACACAAACCATAAAAAGTCGCAGATCGGAAGGCTTGTTTGAAGAAATCACTCTTCTGAACGAGTGACTTATTTTAGAACCACTGCTCGGAAGCAGTGATTCTAAAATAAGTTGCCAAAGGTTTTTTGGCAAAGGGTAGGGATGACTTATGTCTTAGTCGAATGAAGTAAAATAAACACATTTACTGTTTGCAGTCTCATTTAATTTATCATTTCATAATTAATAACTAAGATAGTTATATCAAAACACACATTGCGTAACAAATTGGACTGGAAGATATGTAAGAACCAGCGATACCACATGTATCTCTAAGTACTTTTATTGCTGAAACCCCATCCCGTTATTCGGATCAAATAATGTTGGCGTGTTTCACTTAGGTAAAGCTTAAACTACAAACAAGCATTATCTACTGGTATTTTATTGTGGTTGAGTGTACCGTGTTGAGGTCAAATGTTACGTTGGAAAGTGGCTGAGGTTGATAAATAATTGATATGTTTGCATATCTGGTAGTTTGCTTCAAAACTACGTTAGCTTTCACAGTGAAGGGTTTACCAAGTGCAATTTAGTTCGAAATTTCACGAATACGAAGATTGAGCTTTGAACATGGCTATTGATGCCTGAAGAGTTGACGACATGGAGTTATCAATAAATCGGACCAAGTTCTAATATGAGAACCGCTGACTGAAATCAAAGTGAAATTCAGTAGGTATGTTTTTTCATAAGACTTAACGAAAATCACCAAACAATATAAGAGGTGTAAAAACAAGGTTATTGTTACCACAAAATACTTGCGTTTGCTAACTTTATTGCCAGTAAAGAAGGAACCATCGATTTTTTATTCCTTCTTGGAAATTCAATCAAAAAACTCATGCGGAAAGCTAAGCAGTCAGGGCATCGATTCAGGATCCTTCGAGATCTCATTTGCCGACCGAAGCGGTTGATATCGGTCGGTATCTTAATTTTTCAATTTAGGATCACCGGAGATATTATCCAGTCGAACCATGACGTCATTGCGTCGGTTACCCTAGTTACAGTGCGTGCTAGTTCAAACCTAGCGACAATCGTGCGAGTTGAAAAGGACGGAGCTAGAAGAATACCTCTTTCCTTCTAACTCCGTCCTTTTCAATTTGCCACTAATCGCTCTGTCTGAACTAGCACTTCGAAACGCTTTTCTGACACTTTTCCTAACGTTTGTATTATTTATTTACTTAAAGATATTTTATTTTTGATTTTTCGGCGGATGTGTAGGGTGCATGTAGTGTAATCTTTGCAAATACAGAAAATTTGCTGCATTCCATTAATAGGATCGAAGAATAAGAATATAAATTGTATGAATTGGGAAAATCTGCCGAGACTTTTTCAGAAAAATACCAAATACTGTGTGATGATGTGTGATGTGATGTGATCTTGGAATCTTCTAGTGAGTTAGATGGTAGGAAACAAATTGGATGCACTAGATTAAATAATTATTGAGAATTATTTGTTGAAAGAAATTTCCGCGATTCAAATGGTTAGTGACATCTGTTGATAAATTGATTAACCTAATGTCTATATCCCATGCTTACTCTGACGTTTGAACCATAGTGTGCTTTTATAAACGGAGTTGAAGTGACATCAGTTATCAACCATATTAAATTAAAAGTACTTTAAGAAACTGAATTTTAAAAATTGCACCGCAAATACT
Source organism: Udea ferrugalis (assembly GCA_950022985.1). Lineage (NCBI taxonomy): Eukaryota > Metazoa > Arthropoda > Insecta > Lepidoptera > Crambidae > Udea > Udea ferrugalis. The sequence continues at coordinate 8,651,784 of OX465516.1, forward strand.
TTGCCATCCAGCTATTTAGATTTATCAATGAAATTATTAAATCATCAAATATTAAATTAGTTGACTGTAAGGTAACCAATTTGTATAACAATCATTTTTTCCAATAATACCCAATTAATCCTTTAATTCCTTGAATTCCCTGACTGGTATTTACAGTCATATCTTCTTTCTACCTTCGGTCTGTGAAATCGATCATCACCGGAATCGATGATGAAAAACTTATCTAAAAGTTTGAAATTAACTATCGTATAGAAATAATATTCCTTCCAAAGTTTGCCGCTCGTTATTTAATATTCCAGCTTCTTAATGTAAGGCTTAATCGCATTATGACAACGTTCTGCGAAATGAGAATTTGGCGCTATCTCGCAGACGCATTTTAAAATACCTATGTATTTGCGAGATGCTTCTAATCCATTTTGCTGTTCTGTAGGAGTCTTCATGGGCAAATATCGCCTGAATCAGCAACTGATGATGATTTTCATGATGAAACAAAACCTTTTTTAACAGGAGGCAAAAATAGTCTGTGGTTCCTCTGGGTATTGACTTGTTTATGGTATTGGCTATCGAGTTTTGCATACGATTTTATGACGATTAGTAGGTATGTCAAACTGACATTCGCACTTGCGTGTACTTTAATTTGCCTATAATTATAGGTTCAATTTATTTACTTTGTGAATAAATAAATAACATTTTGGATGTAAAAAGTGGCAGTTCCAGTTAATAAGTATATTTGAATTCATCGTAACATTTTTCTTGCCTAGTCCCATACAAACTAAATGAAATTAATACGAGGGCCGCTTTATGGGTAAAATAAGTCGGCAAACAAAATAGGAAACACGTTTTTTCAGGTAAATAATTTACAAAACAAGATTTCAGCTATTTCTTGTCGTATGACTAAATAGCGTAAAGGCTTGAACCTAAACAACAATTGAAATAATAAAATTCATAACCGTCTTAATCATTTTGCCGTACATCCTGTGTTTTGTTGTGTCTACTTATTGCCTGAGAAAGATTAATAGCTTATAATTGGATTACTTTTTTTCAGAATGGAAACTTATGATGATATTCAAACTTGGGATAGACTGCTTGTATGTGTGAAAGAAAAGCACCCGAAACGGAACTACTATAATCTGAATTATTTACTGAAGTCTTGATAAATGAACTACCTAGTGGTTCTTTGCTTCCTCAAGTAAATCAAACACAAATAGTGTTGTTCAATAAAAAAAAATACTGCTTATGTACACATGTGCCCTGGAAAAACCCTATGAACTGAAACACTGAACAATACTTACTTATCGGCATCAGTGGGAAACAGACTTAAATATAACGTTTTGTTAGGGGATATTTTTAATTTGTTTTATTTGCAATACCATTCATAGTCATAACATACATCACGACCATTTTCCCAGGCGAGGTAGTCAGAGGCACACTGATTGTTGCCGTCATGATGAACGGAACATTCAGAAGCCCACATTTTGCCAATGAAATTTGAACCCAACGTGGTAGGAGGCGACCCTACTGCCTATATCCGGGTTGCTTTGGTTTTTTATAGTTGTTATCCATCACCGGAGTGCCAGCCGCAAATTGTACAATGAACACAAAGGTGTTCCGGCCAGTCAGTTCTGTGGACAATCGGGTTCCGAGTCAGAGTGTTCAGCCACTGGGCCACGTAGCTCATAAATACATAGTATCGTTGTTAAACGTAGTATTATAAGGCATTTTTTGTGCGTCGGCTTACTAGGTATTCTGAATATCAGCAGGCGAGCCCAAGGCCTCACCCCCGCCATGGGCGGGATGGAAAGCATTCACCCCGTCAAAAAAGGCTTCTCTATAATACAGGCGATCTACGATACATATTCGCCATATTCTTTAACTACTGTGACTTTGCTCAGGCTGGTTTCAGTCACCAAAAGCTCGAATTTCTCAAACAACCTGCCTCTAGACAACCTAAGAGGCCCTAGTTAGTGTAGATACGCAAACTTGAAACCTGGTTTTTATCAGGTAGGTATTGTGCCAGTAAAATTAACCTTTCTTTTCATTTCTTTGGCCCATTTATACTCATTCATGCATATAAAGGAGAGAGGTGCCCGTGGCGCAATTGTGACAGTGATCGGCGACGATCGCTGTTGTAAAGCAACACACGCCGGGTCGGAAATGGGATGGCATGACCACCCTGACCGAAATTTAGTGATGTGTATTTCAGGCATTTCCTTGCTTCGGTAGGCACGTTAAGCAGTTGGTCCCGGTCCCGGACGTCGCTAGATGCCAGTCGTTAAGCCTAGTCAAGGCCTTGGGGCGGTTTGATAACATCTGACATTAAAGTTGCTCATTATCCTTACACCTCTCCAACAATCCACACTAAGCCCGCTTGTTGGAGAATGGCTTGTTTCAGCTCATAGTTGAGGTGAGGCTGTGCCCAGCAGTGGGACGTATATAGGCCGTTTATGTTATACATATAAAAATTATAGAGTTACAATCGATCAATAAGTTATTGAAACAATTATATTTTCCTAATTTAATTAGTTTTTTCATTACGTTTTGTCCATATCGAGTGGTCTGTACCAGTCGATTCATTATCTACAAAAGAAGGAGAAATGTTCGGCCATTCTCGTAATTCTTGTCAATGACGAGTGTTTGTCAATTGCGTTTAGAAAGTGTAACCTAACGCTATGACGTCACTCTCGGTGTGCAAGTGACGTTCTATATAGTTACTGAATCTCAATATCCAGTGTTACCGTTTAAGGAAATAAAAACACACTTAACTGTACCTTGTAAGTTACCAAATTTTTTGAAAATCAAACCTAAGGTAGTCGTTATTAAGTCACTAACTCCGCAGCACATAGTACCTATCTAACCACACTATTTTGTCCCAACATATAAAACTAAATTCGAACACGCTTTCGAAAAGAGTCTGCCTAGCAATGAATTTTACAGGTCAATAAGTTCTTTCGCTCAAAACTTATAGGAAACTTTGATTAAAACAAAAAGAGGAAGATACACTTTACGTTTTTATTTCGCTTATTTGAAAACTGGGACATGCTTACTCACAATGACGTATGATTGACGCGCACGTACAGTAGCCGTAGTCGACCACATGGGGGTGAAAGCCCTCACGGCGTCTAGTGGTCCGGTGGTAGAAAGTGGAGGGTGGGATCAGGTCATGAAGTTCCTGCGCACACTCTCCGAAATACACCTTATAAAAAACCGATAGACAGGCAACTTTACGCCGATGCTCCAAACTCTGAAGTTTGGTTCCAACGAGCATATCATCACCTATCAGTCTCCTGGCCCTTCGGTCTACTGAGTCCAGTGCATCCAGCTGGTATTTGGCAGAGCCATCCCAAAGGTGGCAGCAGTACTCCATACACGACCGAACTTGTGCTTGGTACAACTGTAAGAGTTGCTCCGGTGTGAAGTACCGCCTAACCTTAAAGAGGATACCAAGTTTTTGAGCAGCGGTTTTTGCTTTGGACTCAATAGAACTGCCGAAGTTGAGGTCAGACGAAAGATCCATTCCAAGGAGCTCGAGGTGGTTGGTTATCGGTATGGGTGCATCCAGGAAAGTAGGAGTCAGATTGAAAGGACTCCGTTTGGCGGAGAATAGACACGCCTGAGTTTTCTGAGTGTGTGACTATGTCTTTTAATATCATTTCTACTTAAAAATTCGTTAGATGTGAAAATACTATCTTTTAATTTTTAGACTCTAATCAAATAAATCTAGGGGAGGAGAAATCCGTTACACTAGTTGGCACTAGTGGTTGTAAGCTATTTCATAATCATAATGAAGTTTAATGATAATTGGAGGTCAATAAGAAAATAATAATTTAGATATGATACACACTTAACTTCGCGTAAATACATGAGTCATCGATTTTTCAGCCACTACACGCCTGATGTTTGATTTCTTGTATGAAATACAGCGTGTGGAGGATTCTACCTGAGGAGGGGGCAATTTCACTGATTGGTCAATACGCTTATTGTCCAATCAGTGACGTTGTCGCTTGACAGCTTACGGAAACGGTAGAAACTCACTGGGTGGTAGATTGGAGATTCCGACGTAATAATCTGACTTTATGACCATAGCCTCTCGCCTGTCATTAGGAGTCTATTGGCTTTAAGGTCGCTGACATGAGTACCTACATATTTTTATTTTTTTCAGAAATATCTTTTAAAACAGAGCTAGTAACACTAAAATATTCTTTAAAATCTGTGGTCTCGAACCGAATCCGAATAAAATGCCGTTGTGAATCGCGTTTTATAATATCGAAACTCAAGCTCGAGTTCGGGATTCGTTCGAATGCGCTATTTCACCGATAGATCGCGAATCGCCCTCCAGGTGACTCAATGTTCCTTAGATATTTGTTCGTTATAAACGATGTTGTTTTTTCGCTTGCAAAATGTTTGACTGAAAAAGTGTTCATTGAAAGGTTCACAACAACAAGATTTGATTATGCTACAAAAGCATAATCGTGAACCTTTTTTTAAAATTTGGCAGAACTTGAAAACACCACACAGAGAATTAGTCAGAAGGTTTCTGCGGAGCATATAAATTAACGGAATTAACAGTAAGGCAAACAAAATCGAAAAAGCTCCGTACACTGCACAGTGGGTAAGTTTCATTTGTTCAGTTCCAGCTCAGACACGGCCCGCACCACAACCAATCTATCTTGCTCCGAATGAACGGGAATAGGGAGGACCTAAAATATCATTCAAAGTGGATATGTTCCGCTGAACACGAAGCGAGTCTAACACGAAAAATGTACCTCTAAACGCTTTGTTGATATACATATTTTAATATTGTCATTGTTTTAATTTAATTAGTATTTATGTATAATACTTTACAAATAGTCCACTAGACGAAATGTAGAAAAGACAACTTAGCTTTAACGAGTACTTTTACTTAAGAGCGCTTGCTTTAGCGTATAAAAAAACTCCGAACCAAATACCTAAATTTGATCTAGGCTAATTTATCAATATATTTCTATACATAACATTAAAGATCGTCAATTTACACTCTTAGAAATAAATTTCAAATTCGATATATTTCACTTGGAACTAATATACGTACACATGGCCACAGTTCAAATGTGTACACTTTGGCAGGTGCCACCTTATACCAACCCACTAAAGATCATTTTCTAACTGATATGTTACGCTTGACGTGTGGCCCTCTGTACGTACGAACTGAGGATTTAACCGCGAAAGGTCTTTCAACACGCAATATACCTCTTTCTGGTTGATACATTGGGGCTATTGTAAACGAAAAAGGCTTATAAAAAAACCTATGCTAAGTAGATATGTACATTATATTACAAAAGCATAAAATAAATTATTAAATTAAGACGTATAGGTAAAACAACTGTATCCAAGATTTTAGCAACTTTTGGAATGTTTTTGTAATTTTAAGGATTTTCATTCTTTTTAATTCACATGGTTCACAAAACAGCCTTTACTGGCAGACAAAAAAGAAAAAGACACGTTTTTAAAGGATTTTGAATATTTATGGAACTAAAACCTATCTAAGTTTAGTGGCTATAAAAAAACTAACAAAAACAGCTACTGTACAATTACTATGGCACTGTCTCATACTATAAAATATTGCTATCGTAATAAGGAATGGTTGAAGTGGAACATAAGACTCGTTAACAAAACTCTCACTTGATATTATATCACCCGAATATGAAATAAGTCGAATCTTACAAAAAAGTGGAATGTTGTTTAAAGCCCGTTGATACTCTGGGTAAATCCTATTTTTACAATCTTATAATATTCAGCCATTTGCTTCACAATAAAGAAAACTATTACGGACTATTATACTATGACCTAGATAATATATATTTCTGCTAGTAATAACAACAAAATATCGAGAGTCTTTTTTATTTTTTCAGTACTTACGTACATCTTATAATCCTCTTTTTATTATACCTCTGATGTGTAATCCGAGCACCGATTTTCAAGATAAAATTGGTTATAACCTATTCAAGCCACGTTTACATGGGCCGATTTTAGTGAAAACCTTCCCGACAGGATTATAGGACAATTTTGAAGGTTTTACCATAAGTGTTAACCTGTAAACGTGCCTTACAATCTAAAACTACAACGTAATGTATTATGGCAACATATTATTTTGGTTAAAATACTTAAACCAAATCTTAGTACTCATCTTTTGATATCTTTGATGATGAATAGTTCAAAACCGAACGGAAGAGATATGTATCGGTAGGTACTTTAACAGGTACTTTCAAATGCTAAAACGCAAAGCTAGGGAATAATACTTTTAGTATCTCACATTTTATTTCTCATCCGACACGGGAACGTTACTTATTTATAGGATACTCGTAATAAATGTAAATATAAAGTGATATTAAGTAAGTTTAGTCAAGTTTATTATAAAGCCTTAGATATTCGTTTTCAAATTAACTACTGATTCGTATACAGATTGACTGACAAAAAGTCGTTGAGTATAATAAAACCTGATAGTAAATAACAAGCTTACTGATGTACTTGACATATAACAGCTACCCTACTAATAAGACGTTCCCGGTGCGAAGTTCTTGTTAGTCGCAATGTCGTATCGTGGTGGCGGGTCGAATTGGCGTACTGAGTTCTATGTGGCGTCCACTTGCTTTCACGCTGGCGACGCAGCCACGCAGCCCTGTATACAGCGCCGCTGGCAAACCCAGAGGCAACGTCGGTGATCCACCTGAGAAAATCAAAAGTGCTAGGAGCATTGGGCAAAGGATATTCCATATTATGTACTTCCAAACGAATCAGCTATGCTATTCCGGCGGACGCCAACCCTTCGCTTGAGTGAGAGAACTTAAAATTCAACTTCTTTGCAACAGTGGTTGTTTGAAAAAAAAGGACTAAGACTAATAACATTTTTAAATTATTTACATACAAAATGAGTGAAAATACTAATTCAAAGTAAAGCGTATTGATGATTGAGGTAAGCGTGAAGCACCGAGATGTGAAGTGATGTCCGATGTGCACCACCGGAATAGCACGGCAGGTCATTATTATCGTTCACTATGGGGCTAATAGCTTTTTGGTACTCTATAATTGTGCAATGTATTTACCTAATGATATTATGATTCGGAAATATTGCACAGTCAACACCAAATTCAGTCAAAATATGTGCATAGTAAGTACCAATGATTTTATTTCTAAAATCCTAACTAGCACATGCAGTTGCGGTGATTCGTGTCGCACTAAAGTTTCAGATAGCCTTACCAAATAAATTTATGTTAGTACCAAATTTGCTTCTCTAGTAAGAGAAGAATGAACCACGTCATGAAAATGTGCAAGTTTGGCCACAACTGCTCGGTTAACTCTTAATATACTAAGTACATTATTAAATTCGAATTTCGTTAATCATATGAACCTCATCATTTCTACAAATATCCACGCTTAAAGTTGGTTCCTTCCAAATGACGACTAAAAGAGCTCCTACTTAAAGACTTGACATAATTCTACCTTTTAAAATTTCACTCATGAAATAATATAAATAATAATAATAATAAATATCCTCGGACATTATTCCACACAGCGCCATCTAGTCCCAAATGGGTTAATTATATTCCGTTATTATGGATACTAGACAACGGATAAACATACTTAAACACTTTTTTTTTGTAATACCGGTAAAACGGGGTGAATCACAACTGCGGGGTGTATCACAACACTTTTTTGGATGAAAAATATACAACGTGGTGAGAAAAAAGCACTACGAACTTTGAAAAGTTAGAGTTCATTTGAAAAACAAGGCCTAGATTTATTATTAAACATGTTAAAGAAGGTTTTATTCAATTTTTATTTTTTTTTCATCAAAGTGTTGCGATTTACCCCGCTGTTGTGATTCACCCCGTTTTACGGTACATACTTAATATATATAGGAAACACCCAGCACAATACAAATAGACATGTTCATGCACACAAATGTTTGTACTGTGCGGGGATCGAACCCGCGACCCTTGGTGTAGTAGCCGACTTCTCAACAATTACACCAAGACGGTCGTCATGAAAGTAATATACATGCGTAAAAGAGACACAAAACCATACTATTATGACAGTGTGCTACAATGTTAAGACATCAGTCATAATCTAAATCTTGGCATGCATCCTGAACCACTGTGAATGTTGGTTTAAAACTAAAAGCTTACCAATCCACAGCTTCGGATTCGACTTCGAGGGCACCAGCAGCGATTGCGAGTACCCCCTCACAGGCGGGCTGTCGTCCACTTGCAACATCGCCAGCCTCTTCCTCCTCCTCACCACAGCCGTGTGCCAGATCCCATCATCCACCCGCACCTTCGACTCGATACACTGGAACCAATCCTCGTGCGCGGAGTTCATTTCCTTCACATCCGTGTCGGTGTAGATCAACTGGAGCCTTCCGTTGCTGATGCCGAGGCCTATGAAGTCCCGTGGACGAATACCGATCTTTCGTCTCCACATTAGAAGCCCGGAGTCATTGTGAGTGCGAAATTTGATTTCGTATCTAATACCGCGGGCGTTGCGATTCCTAAAAAAATGCAACCTTTCAAACCCTCTTGCTTGTCAATCCAAACTAAATTGGTTTAGAGACAATCTAACATTACTGTACGGTGTTAAATAAATTCACACTAAATCTAAGCACTAAAAAAAACAAAGTAACAAAAGCAACCTCACCTTAAAAGGCATTAATTGGTTGAATCAATTCACTAACGATTAGACTAAAACTGTTTTAAACTTAGCGTAGCCACTAGGAAGTAGCTGTGTTACTTGAAACAGGTTGTCCAAACTACATAGTTAAATTGGAAACTTTACTATTTTCAAGCATTTGCCATTTACTTGTTTACGCTAACGCGTTTATGTAAATGCAAACACTTTGGTTTAACTTATTTGCATCACTCCGAGAATTTGCTACATTCAGTAGTCCAAATAAGAAAATTGTACTACGGAATAAATGTCTGATCTCTTTCTTTTTATAGTAAAAGTATGAAATATGATTGTGAAAAAATGTGGGCTGCTGAATGTTCCGTTCACCATGACAGCAACAATCAGTGTCCCTCTGACTAACCCGACTGGAATATTAGTCGTGAGCATATGGATGTTAATTAAATGTTTATATCTCTATGTTTTACAAGAAGTACAATGAGCCGCGCGAAAAGCGTAACGTAGCAGATGTTAAAAGACCTGTAAGTGCACTGTATTGTGATTAGAAGTATTGTCACATGTATTTAGGTACACTTGGTTTATGACATTCAGTACTTAAAATATTATGCGATGTTATTGACGCAATAAATTATTAGAGGAAAAAATGCAATCACGGTAAATGTCGGTGCTAAAAGAGATTTTCATAAACTGAAGTCAATTGATTCATTTGTATGTATTTTTATACAAATTCTCAATATCTTTATCATTGTCATAGTCTACATTTATCAGATTATAACTGGGTCAGCAGCACAACTAAAGCGACTAAAGTGGCGTGTAAAGAGGGACATCGGGGGCGTGTAAAAGCACAAGAAACTTTCATTAGGAGCCATGATTAGCGTTTTTTGGCACGGGGTTGGCACCGCGACATACATTTTTAATGAACCCACATGGTATCTACTGCTGTGACTTGCATTCACGTTATTTTTTTAAACACAGGATGTATTATTTAGGCGCCACGCAAATTTCGAAACGTAGGTTTAGTACCGCGATAGATTTTTTCTTAATAACTTTACTTAACTGTCAAAACTCAGTCAAAATTCTTTGTATGGATGTTTTAAATATCCAATCATCGAACAACATTTTGTCTTGATTACTCCCGATAGAAGTCGTCGTGTCAAATGCTACGAATATTGGCAACCAATTTTTTATCCTCAGCGTTAAATGTTTTTATAACTATTCTCCTATTTAAGGAAGAAACAAATGCACAAAATCCAAGAAGGATTTTTTTAATCGGATCTAAATATTAAAAGTTTTGTAAGCGTTATTCGAAACCTACTGAAACTTTGTCTTATCCACAACTAAGTAATATATTTGATCATTAATTCAAGGCCTTCATTTTGAGAAATCGTTTAATGCGGGTACCGTAAAGAATTCAAATTACGATTATTGCGCACCTTAGCACGAAACAAGCAATAAAGGAGCAATACAAAATGTGCTATTCCACGTCAAAATATAGCTTAACGCGTTAGTCGATTAAACATAAATGATGTTTAAATTCGGTCGGCTACGTCTAAATTACACATAAGTGCCGCGATTTCCGTGTCCCCATAAACTATTCATGGTCATGAAACAATAAAGCGGCCCTAATGTCCCCTTTTACCATAAAAATACAGAAAATAGCCAATAATGGTACATGTTTACCTAATCTAAAACTTCTGCAGTGGTTTATTTAGCAACTAAAACGTTTTATTTGACTCCATCGAATGTTATCTTACATCATAAGGTCCTTCACCAACTTCATTGTTAGTATTTAAGCTAGAAAAGAAATTAGGTTAGTAAATCAATTGGGTTCAGGCCTTGTCACAAGTTCATAGAGCAATTTTAAAACTAACAGTCTCACCATGTCGTAAAACCAGAATGTTGAAGTAAATACTATGTTAGTCTTAATACTACTTTATACTGTATATAATGTTCATTATTTTAAAATTACTCTAGCATTCTCTGACGAAACAGTATTTATTCTACATTCGCCCAGCTTTATTCGTTCCAAATTCTAAGAAATTCCGTTTTCTCTATTCTATTCTATTCCGATTCAATGTGGAATTAAATTTTGAAATTCAGGAGAAAAATATTTAAAGGGCTTTCTTTATGTAAGGCCACAGTGGTAAAAATCGAAACATTGTTATTGTTGCTAATAAAAACATAACCTGAAAAGAACTGCAATACAAAAGCTATTCTGATGATAAATAATAGAATTAGCTTTTAATGCATTATGAACAATGGAACAGAGTTACCAAAATGATAGAGTTGGCTAAAATGAAGCTGCAATGCAAGTAGTTCTTTATGAACTAGGTCGCAGAGTAGAGTATGTCCCAACTAGCTTTTCATTTGTCAGTAAAACAATTAAGTCGCAAGTTACCGCTGGCACGAACCACTGGATGTACGGAGTGTTTCGAATTAAAACTTTAAAATTTCAGTAACGAGATGGGTTTGCTTTTGTGATAAACAAAGCTAATAAGATTTTACTCGCGGAACAATTTGCACCATGACATAAACTTGTGTTGAGCGGCCTCGTGGTGGTGTAAAGGTAACTTCAACTTCACGTCGTAATACTTTTTATGAAGTACCAAGTATTTTTTACTACAAAGGAAATTAATAGTAAGAACTATCAAACTAAATATTCTTGTAATGCAATCGGTCAGTTATTTGAACATTTACGAAAAAACACATTAATTAATTTAATAAACTCTACCAAAGGGTTGCACTAACGAAATCGAAAATATTGCCAGCAGACGCTTTTTAACAATAACTTAAATTCGGACATTGAAAAGAAAATATTCAATTAAATCCAAGGGCTGATCACCTAGCTAACTAAAAAGTTAACCTTAGTGATGTTTTTACTAGCTTGACCTAAAAGTTTAAACCTTAGTTTAAAAACTATATCCTGTAACATGTTAGAAAGTAATTTAAATAACTTGCACACTAAAAAAATGAGGTATAAATCACACCTTATTATGTAAATGTACAATTTAAGCGGCTTGATCGCTTAAAAGTGATTTCTTCCAAACAACCTACAGGCATAGGAAAATTGACGTTGAAGGGAAGTTCACAAAAAAGTAACCAGAAAGGTAATTATAATAGTTATAAAATACATAAATACAGTTTTGAATATAAGTAATTTACAAACAAATATACAAATAAAATGATGTAATACTCAAACATAATAAACAATACAATCCTAGTAATATGGTAAGTGTTTGGCAACGAAAGTATTTCTTACCTGCGACTTCCCTTACTCCTGTAAGAATAATAATTATTTCCGTCAAACTTCACCGGTGTTCTGTCATTGAGCATTTCCACCATTTGTATTTCGCAGTTCCTCCCTTGGAACCCATCTTGGCATATACACTTGTATTCATTTAGCAGTGGTATACACGACCCATTATTCTTGCAGGGTGTCAAACCTACACACACAATGACAATTTATATGAATTTGGGGGATTAATGGTTTGTAAACAGGATTTCATGAATGTATCATTTTGATTGGTATTTGCGCCTACCGTGGATTTAAATTACGGCTTTGTATGAAATATACGTATTAAGTATTATTGAAATATTCGGAAAACAACTTGAGAGATATACTGGTATTGTAAAGTTTTTTTATTTCTTTTTAATTTTGTAGCTATCCTGTAAATTTTGAGAAACAAATTGTGTGTGACTGTTAAAAGTAAGTCACATCAACTCAACTTAGTATTTTTTACAGTCTGAGAGCAGTTACGTAATTGAAATTTAATTAATTTATTTAATTGAAAGTATAAAAAAAAGGGCTTTATTTTTATACGAGTATCACAAGGACTATCATTGCAGTTGAAATCTTCTTAGCAAACCCAATCATGGAACACAGTCAAAAATAAATGAGACAGCTTCTTAAAAATAAATGAGAATAAATCTTGAACAAATGAACCTTGCCATTATTTACTAAAGCAGGTTTTTCAATACTCATTGCTCATTTGTTAACATTATCAAAATCTCGTGCTTAATTGCTTACCATCTCCACACGGCGGCCCTGTATACTTAGTGACTCCACTAGTGGCGCAAGGCAGGCGGTCTTCCTCTTGAACTATGGCACATCTCGCCGTGTCTCCTCCATACAGCGACAGAGGGTTCCCATTCACGAACACCTGTTGCACTGCGCCTATGAAACTGCTGGTCACGCCGGACATTTTGTGAGGGCGGATGTAAGCCCTAGAAAAACGAGGATGCCGTAATGTTCGACAAGTCAAACAAAAGCTCTATCGACCCAAGACCAATTATTATAATACACATAAAGCCAACAACGGTAATGAGGAGTGCGCAGTAATCATTAATCAAGACTTTGATACGGTGTAGCAATATAGTTATGTATTATGAGCGATAATGAACTCAGAAAGGTCGCTTGCGTGTGCAAGGTATATTTAGGCAGAAAACAATCATGTTTCAGGATAAATGTGTAAATTAACGTAGACGTTAGTTTCAAAATTATTTATTGTATCTTGAAATCAGATTTTAAATGTCACTGTATAGATCAGCTTCAGATAGAAATTCAGTTTCTTTGCAACTGTGGCCGTTGAGAGAAAAGAACTAAGCATTTTTTTTTTATTATTAACCTACAAAATGAGAGAAAATACTAATTCAAAGCGAAACGTATTGATAATTGAAGTAAGCGTGAAGCACCGAGATGTGAAGGGATGTTAGCCGGAATGCCACCCCAGTAGGAGAAAGTAGTAGTAACACTAAGTAGTTCCACATGAAAACACGATATGGTCTTCGTCTACGTCAAAAAAGTGGGATGGGGATTTTCATGTTTAAAACTCGTGTATAATCTTCAAAGCTTGAGTAATTACCTCAAAAGTTAACTTGGCATTTCTACGCACCTTAACCTATTCACGGTGGAATTTAATGGAAAAACAAACCCGAGTGCCCTAGGTGGTTGCTGCCGCTAATAAATAATTTCAGCAAACAAGGCCCACGTTTTTCTTTGTTTCCTGTATAATTAAACATTCACAGAGGCTAGTGCCTGGCTGCTTAAAAATTTAAACAAACCTTCTTCGATGAGCGTGCCAAAAGGATGTGCTCATTTTAAATTCCAATTCACAGAGCATGGCCTCCACATTAAATATTTGTTGGTGTATTTATAATTATTATGTTTTATATTAGCAGGTAAGAGTGCCTTTGAATAATGATGGAAAAGCCTCTTTGATACAATTTTAAGTGGTATTTAAAAAAGAAAGGTTCTTTAATACCTGCTTTCTATAACATTTTATTTCATAATAAATAAGTTATATTTTTTACACCTATCTATTACTGAAGTTAAGATTTTTTTTGTTACAAGTAAGAATACGTCCTACCACCACAAAAACCACGAAAAAGTTTATTTGAAAATTATTATAAGTAAGTGCTAACTAACAATTTCATTGACATATGCACAGTGTGTCATTGTTAACGTTGAATTATAAAACATAGTGAATTAATAAGTATCACTTACGGTAGTGATCCGATGAATAGAGGCAGCGTCAACTCCAAGTGTGTTAGTGGAGGAGCAGAACTGCCTCTCTGAGTAGGGTTATGGTCTAGCTGAAGACTGCCATGACGCCCAGTACGGGTGATCCGTGCTCTGTGCCACCGACCTTTTGTGATTGGCACTGGCGAGCTAAACAATACACAACCACAAACATTTAAACAACATTATCAACCTTTCTAGGTCCCACTTTCCAATACGAGCTACATGCGGAAAGTTGGAGATGTTGATGATGACGTTCATATTGTCAAGGTTAGTGACCTTTAACCTTACCACCAGCCAGATTCTAAAGTCTCCATTAGCCATGATTGGCGTTCCTCATAAAGCACAGGTATAGATCATACAACATCTCTAAATACAGCCACTGTGGTTACCCATGTCTTATCCGACGTGACTTAATAGCATCGGTGATCGTTACCAATACACTGTCATCATTACACTAAGGCACATTTCAAACATTCGACAGAAAATAATTAAAAAACAAAGATTCGAAGTTCAAAAGAACGCAACACTTGTTCAAATGGTACTGTGGGAGCTGGTGCTGTAATAGTAAATAACGCTGACAACATTTCTGGTGCCAAAAATTAGAAACCGACGCCAAATTGCCGGCTATACTTACGTGATATTAGCGATTCCGCTCCCCAAATTGTACCTAAACTGTAGGTATCCATTAACTAAGTTAATCGCTATAAAATCCCCTTTCGCTTTATTAGACTGGCCGGTGTAAAGGAGCATCCCTGAGAATCGGTTCGTTAAAAACCAGATTTCGATGCGGAACGCTTTACCGAGCCCTTCGAGCGGCGGTAATTCGATGTAGCTCGTCCCGTTAAACTGGGGGGACCACGTCTCTTGGACTACAGTAACATCTGTAAGCAAATAAAGAAGGATCGAATTAAGGAAATTGACGCTTCTTATTGAGGAATTAATATTACATTTTCCTCGTATTAGTTTGAAGGTTTCTGTTTTCTGTTTAATCTTTCTTGGAAATGTTTTGCGACGAAAGAAAAATGGAGATTACGCTGATGAATCACAGAACAACTTCTGAAGATTTGTGAATTCAAAATGAATGGCAAAAAATATCAAAACAGATGGTTCAGATTTATGCGACTTACAAAAGAAAATAATTGATACTTCTTCCTCATAGATTTCCAGATAGGTCAGTCATCGGGATATTCTTATCTAAAGAAGTACTCACCGTTGTTACAAGTATTTCCGTTAGAACCAATTTCTCCTCCAAACAAACATCGGCAGACGTGTCCTCCCTCGGATCCGATGTCACACAATAGTCCCTCGTCATATCCGCAGGGATTTGACTCGCATGGATCTAATCTCTCGTCACAATTGCCTCCTTGAAATCCGATAGGGCAGATACAAGTATATTCGGTCGTTGAGCCATCTACAACCCTACAAGTAGCTCCGTTCCTGCAAGGCATACTCATACAAGGGCTGGACTGGCACTCATGAACGTTTTCTATACCAACCACTAATGAGTCTGGCCTTCCCAATTTCTTTGTCACTTGATGACGTATTATCCTTAAGTACTTAACGCACCCAATAAATCCACTTCGAGTGCCGATATTGTCGAAAACCCTGCGTACGTTTATTATTGGTTATTATAGAAAAGGAGGATAATAGCGTAGGCGCGTGGAAGGCACAAAAATAGGTCATTACGTTTACGTAGATAAAGTTATCAGTCTATAATAATGAGCAAAGTGGATAGCCATAATTTGTGTGAAGTTGTAGTCAAAAAAACAAGCTGATGTTTTCCATTATAATATTAGCACCTATCTACCTACAAAACTGAAACCGAAGAGTGGGACTAGCAGCCAGTGATTGTTATTCGGAGAAGTGAACGTTCTGCCGTTATCGAGTATTTGATTTTGTTTCAACTATTTTTATTCGGTAGGTATTGAAACGTGATATCTTTTTATGGACAGTGTTTTCTAGTTATTGTGCTCGGCACTGATTGAAGGTATGTGAAGGTATGTGTGTGAGCGGCAGGAGGGGTAAGTTTGCATGCCATTTGTTCCCAATAAAGCTATTAACAGTACACGTTGAATTTAAGGTTGTCTAGGAGATGGCCTAGGTAGATAGTTAGTTGACTTCAACTTCACACAAATCCGTTCCATATTTTAGCAAGAAATTTTTTTCATTGATCAATACAATTTATCTTACCTTGAATAATTTGTAGGAACTTTTCCAATATAAGCATCTTCTGCCAAATCCAAAGCTTTCAAATGTCCGTTGGACTGTCCAGCCACGTCTTCCATGTCATCCACAGAAAGAATCCCGTCCCGATGGTAACGTTTTGCCGATACCTTATGGTATTCGTTCAGAGTTATTTTCTCAAGAGACGTTAAAATTATTGCACCATTTCCAAGATTGTACCTGTATTAACGGAACAAAAGAGGATAAAGAATTGTTCAACTAAAGTCTGAATTTTGCGATGAAAAGCTAAAACTTCAGAAAGGTTTGGGAAAAAACGGTTTAAGAATTATGAAGTAAAATGAAATTTTAAATGACGCAAACATTTTTCAATAAACCTCTGTTAACTAAATACCTTAACTAAGCCGCTGAACGAAATTGGTTTTTAAAGTAAAGCAAGTCTGAGTTTTAAAGAACCAATAATTGGATTTACAGTGAGAAAGTGGAAAATACTGCTCACCTAAACTCTAAATATCCATTCACCAAAGCTAGTGAAACAAAATCGCCGGTGCCATCTAGTTTCTGCTGATTGTACAATAACACACCATTTTCCGAGAAAGCTTTGAACTCGATGTCAATATTCAGTTTGTGGTAAGCTTTTAGTGGCTTAAGGCGAATGTAAGACGAGCCGTCAAAGGACGGGGTCTCGACGTATGATCCCAGTAAGCTGTCTTTGGCGAGGGATTCACAGTTCAGACCGGTGTAAGGTCCAGCGCATACGCAGGTGTACGTGGAGCCCGGTAAATCGATGCATGTGCCTAAGTTGTAACAAGGTTCCGATAAACATGCACTGTATTCCTCTGTCGTATCTTGAGTTGTTTGCTCTGTAAATAAAACGTACATTGTATATCCCAGGGCAGTGGAATTGCTCTTTCCATCGCTGCATTGTTTTATTCGATTTCATTTCTCGTTTATTAACTCTTAAGTCGAACCTCTTTTTGTATGTTTTTTAATTACATTCGCTTGTTTTATTACTAGACCGGTGTACAGTAGCGAAATATCGAACAAAAATAAGATATAAATGTGAACGTATGATTACAATATGATATTAAATGTAGGTATTCCAAGCACTAAGAAAATGCATAGGTAGGTATGTAATAGTTTTGATGATTTCTCATCACAGTCTTTATTCTTCAACAGCACAAATACTATTACATTATCTTTTGATGCATGAGATAGAGCAATCTAACGCATCAAAAGACAATGTGAGTAAGTAAATAAATGTTGATGTGTCAATCATTTAACGTAATATTTACTCACCAACACAAGCCTTTCTGTGCACAGTGGGTATGTACCCTATGCGGCACTCACACCCGCCCCGGGCGCAGTAGGCGCCGGGCAAGGCCGAGCAGTCAGAGTCTTCTGTGCACAGATCTCCCAACAAAGCACCCACTGCCCCCACCGTTGCGGTGGTCGCTGTTTGAGAACCTGTGGACCAAACGTGATTGTTTTCTCGTTTCGCATTTCGAGCGAATGCAGACAGCGAGAAGCACTTCTGTCGTTACGTTAAAAACCTGGCAAAATACTATTAGTTGTTTAGTATCGAATACGATACAATAGTTTTACTAGGGTTTTCAACACTATCTACAATATTTTTAATAATTAATTTATTCAACCTGATGGACTAAACACTACAACACGTTGCGAAAGTGACATTTTTTAAAATACTACCGCTATACCTACTAATTATTTTCTCTTGTATGGTTTAATGAAAAAAAACTAGTCTAGGTTATATTATGTTCAATTTAGCATTTTCAGGGTCAATAGCTTGTTTGTTTCGAAGTCTACTTTATGAACAAACGACCTTTACATAATCTTGTCAGGACTAGAATTAGCACTTTAAAACTAAGTAATGTCATGCAAAATTATTTGTTCGTTCAGCTAAATGTTGTTGTTGTTATAACGTAGCAAAAAATATATTTAATTTAAAATACGTAAGCAGTCAGTTATTAAGCTGACAAAAGATAAATTGTGAAAGACAAATGGCAGCCTCATTTTCGCAACAAGAAAAGATCAGTTTAACTTTTAGACTCATTTGTCAAATTGAATTTTCTATCACGGGTTTTGGAAGGTTAACGTCTGGACCGAAGGACGAAATTTTGCGCAACAGACAATTAATTTAATGTAAATACAAATCTACCGAAATGAATCTATGCACTTTTTAACAGTCGCGGAAAAATAGATACAGACAGATAACATCAAAAGGTGTTGTATCTTTAGGTTCTTGATAATTATTTGGGTAAAACAAACACATAACGTTCACATTTATTTAACCATTTTGTAATGTTGTGATCGAGGTTGTTGTAAAATAGTCAATTCAGAAAAAAGCCCATACAATGCGTTAGGTTTGTTTTAACCCAATTAATGTCTGTTTAAAACAAAGACATCCCTAGTACGTACAATGAAAATAGAACGATCGTCGTTACAAAGAAATATTGGTGTAAACGAAAATAAAACAAATGTACCTAACTCACCTTTGAACTTTTGCCCGGAGATCACGCTATCGAAGTCGCTCGGGGTCTCTTTTCTCGTCCAGTCGTATTTATTGTAGTACTTGTCAGGGTTGAGGAGGTGTCTGGTGGATTTGGAAGCTGCCCCGTCATCTTGTTGTGTGAACTGTATCGGTGAGGATGGCCTGGGCGGGCCGGCCGTGCCAGCTATCTCGCTGAGCTTGCACGGCCCGAATGCCTGCACGACGATGTCTTCTTGCGTGCGACACGCTTGTAGCTTGAGGTGACATTCAGACTCGTAAGTCTTGCCGTCACTGCCACATACCTGTTGGTTTTCCTAGAGTTCAGTGCACGGTAAATGTGAAGTATCACGAAATGGGTTTACCAATTTTTCAACACTTAATTGCACGTCACTGTTAATCGGTAAGAATACTTGAAAACTAGAGAAACAATGGACAAAGCTAAAAGTATGTCAATTCCGTCCTGTTTGACAAGTGGAACGTTGTACCTGGAAGTACCGTTGACCAGGAGTATTCGAGGAAACATAAATAAATCTGTTTGTGAATATTTATTCGCTTATTGGGAGCAGCAGCAAATCCAACAAAAAAGTGATGAATTCTCTGTTATGCTTTGCGGTTGACTGGTAAAGAATGCCTCCAGGCTTTAAGTCGGGACTTGTACTTTTTTTCTTAATTTTGTGCAATACAGAATAAATAAATAGATAACATAAAACAATACATATCTCTAAATAAGGCTAGTTCCTCACAGCTACACTTACCAGCATGTTCGAGTCCGTGTCCGGACAGGCCGCCGCGGCGCACTCGCACAGCGCGCCGCCCGTGCGCTCCGTGCACACCGCGCCGAAATAACAGGACAGCTCGGAACATGAGCCGGCCACACCCCCGTTTTCAGCTGGCAAACAACCAAACGGTCAAATTGACGTTTTTGAAGGGAAATTAGACTAGTTACATCAATCAGTCATTTTCAAATTGGGTTCAAATTCGCTCGGTAAATTGTGGGCTTCTGAAGGTTCCATCCACTATGACGGCAACAATTTAGTGTACCTCTGACTACCCCGTTTTGGATATAGTTAGTCGGTAGCGTATGTTTTGTTGTTTTAAAATAAAATCAAAAAATGAGGGAAGACAGTCTCATACTGTCTTCCAAAAAGAAGAAAAGACCTAATAATAGGATATCATTAAAAAAACGGTCATAAATGATGCACCAACTGGTTAACTAACCACTGCAGCATTTATCTTAAGAGAAGGTAAATTACATCGGTAATTTAAAAGCCCAAATTCATTGTACATTAACAACTGTAGATCGCCCAACTGACTGGACTGTACTGACCCACTGAACTGGTAGGTCCCGCTACAACCGTAGACTGTAGCATATACTGCTGCTACGGTGTATTCGTAGCAGGAAAATAGCGTCGGCTATAGAGTGATTAAGCTACAAAATACTTTCAACCTTTATTTATTCAATTTAAACATTTAACAGTCCTACAGCGGCGATTAAAATTTCAATTGTTTTTTAACGGCAGTTTCTCATAATATTGTGTAGTAACATTGATGTTATCTTAATGTCAGCTGTAACAATACAGTCATAGGCTCTGCAAATGTTATTTTGTCTGTTTCCCTGTGTTTACACTTCATTATTACGTAAACCGTTCAACTCCCACCGGGAGCTGTATGGAGATACATATACTTACACTAAGCTCGAAGTTTTCCTAAAACAATCCTCACCGCCTCCTACGCTTCCCCCACATACATACTAAATAAAGTTGTAAACTTCTAAAACTTTAGCGGGTAAGAATTTTGTTAATACGAGATGCGGTAGTCTTTCTTAGATAGTGCCTAAGTACGTTTAAAATAAGCAAAGCTGATATTATTCTAACGTTATAACTTTAACATGTAAATTAAGTTCTTTTTGATTAAAATTAACAGAAAGACAAAATATATTTTACAAAAAGCATTATTTTTATAGTATTTGATTACAGGAACTGTTATAATTATTATACAATTCAAGTGGTCTTATCGCCAGAGAGCGATCTCTTCTAGACAACTCTCGTAGTGAATTGGTAAGAACCATTGATATCATTTTGTTGAACATTAATTGATTGATATTTCATTCGTAATTCAGCTTATTTGCATAGGCTTACTTGTTTTGTGAAATATACCTTTAAATTAGGCAACAAATACCCTAGCCTTCTGAAGGTAAGTCACTGATCGGGTATTTTACTAATTGGAACTAGGCTGGAAACGTCAGCCACGCCAGTTGAACTTTCGGCTAGGAATAGCCCAGACTGAAAGCCCAACAATGTCGATGACAGCTGGATAAGCGAGACTACCAGTGAATGGATAAATCAATGCTGTAAAAAAGATTCCAATGCTGATAATAATATGTAATTGTTACCCGTAGTAACTTATACCGTACTAGATTTCAGAGTGAAAATCTACAGGGGCCTGGGAAAAATGTATTGAAATGACTCTTACCTCATTTTGATTCTAGCAACTTCTAATGTTATCAATTACATACATTTTTAACGCATTCATAGCTAGTCTCCAGGGGCCTTTTTAATTATTTTACTTCTCAGTTATTGAAATTTTACTCAAACATGCAAAATAAGTTACTAAAGCAATGAAGAAAAATTAAGGTTTTTTTTGACACTATTTACCACACATAAGACTTGCAACGGTAAATATGCAGCTGAAAAGATGGTCTCGTGACTGAAACTGTCAGGTTATAAGAGATCGTAATAATGCCCCAGGAGTAAGAGCAGGAGGAGTTTTAGGCTGTGTTATTTTTAGAGGTCTTATTTTTGCCCTAAATATCGAGAAACAAACTTCCTTATCATATCTGAAAAACTCATGAGAATGGATTCGTAATAGAGTAGAGAGTTGGGGCAAAGAAAAGGGAAAAGCGTGAAAAATACAAGAAACGTGAGACTCACGATCAGAGCAGCCATTAGGTCCCAGTCTCCGGCGGTGGTCCGCGCAAACCGTGCACTTCTGCCCTTGAACGCCTGATCGACAGACGCACCGGCCAGTCATCTGCTCGCAATCTTCCCTCACTGAGCCAAATGCTGAGCATCCACAAGCTGAAAGACAAAATTGTTTTCAGATCTGCACGTAATCTGAAAGTTGTTGTCATAAAGGAGTTTTGCTATTTTTCATACTGGTTAAAATCATAGTTATTGTTATTATCTAATATCAAGAATATAAGGTTATATAGGTACAACAGCGCTGTGGCCCAGTTATGAAACACTAAGGCTCGGAACTTACGAGTATGTGGCCCCAAGTTCATTTTTGCCAGAACTCCAGCTACTTTGTGTTAATTGTACAACACAAAGTAGGTGATGGAGATGGATGAATGATGGAAGCCACCGGTATAAAACCCAAGCAACCCGGATAACCACTTTATGCTCGCCCCTTAGGACGTTAGGTTCAAATTTGATCGGCGTATGGGCTTCTGAATGTTCCGTTTACCACAGCGGCAGCGATCACTGTTTTGGTATATGGTAATGACCGTTCTAGACATCCATGAATAAAAATTCAATGTTGAAATGTAGTGTTTTTGTACAATATAGAATACAATCTATCTATCTGTCTATGTTATAGCTCACCATGGTTTACCATTTTTTTTACCCAATTACCAGAACGGTTTTTTTTGCACAGCTGTAGTTCTTTTAACATACTTGGAACTTATTGCTTGCAATTAAGAACAACAATCAGACACAATACCGTTACGACAGCAGAATTATATTGACTGAGTAAGACCGTTAAAAAATAGGACAGTTTGCACACAGAAAGAATATTCTGGCCAGAATGGATGACGGAACCACATAAGCTTTAAGCTTAAACTAAGCCAAGTACTTTTAATTATTAAAAGAAGAAAAACGGGACTAGACCCCAAATCGCGGTTACATGGTTACATGGCTAAAAACAATAATTGATTTCATGGACCACTTAATTAAGTATGCATTTTTAAAACTGGTCTTTTCTACCATGTTAATGGATGTCTGAGCTATAAAACAGAATTCGTAATTTCACTAGAAAGAACTTGTGGTAAAAAATCTCGAGAAAATTGAAAAACGCTGTTAAATATTTTTACAAGACGGCGCTCTTTAAATGAGGCGACATCGCTGTAGTTTTTAGTTGAGATGATTTATAGCCTAGTTTAAAATTAAGTTAATTTACATGATAGTCAAATTATTAGTTACTTAACACTACTTTAACAACGCGCATTGACATGTTGACTTAAAAAGCTAGGACTTATTTAAATAAAGACTACCACCGATGTCGGACTGTTGTTCCTGAACTAAACAAAAACCGGCAATAAATTGCAAAGTCTAAAACTATTCAGTACTTACGAATGCATCCAGTGTGTCCGGTTCCGATTCGAGGCAGCCCCCAATATCCAGGCTCGCACCGGTCGCACTTAAGGCCGCCCACACCCGGCCGACACGAGCACTGCCCGTCTTCGTCACACCGATCCGACACTGATCCGAGTCTATTACAACCACAAGTCGAACTCGTAATCGGACAGCCTTCCTCATTAGGCCCAGACGCAGAAGTCGTGCTATCTCCGCAACAACCATACACAGACTCCGAACAGTGCGAGGCTTTCTTTTCTTCTGATTGCTTCGTGTCATCTACGCCAACCAACCATAATAGTAAAATATTTGCGTGCACAAAACAGCATAAAATGTGTTGTTTTATGTGACGGAAGTAAAGGATTTTCAGCGGTATCAGCTAGCGTGATTGTAGCCAATTTAAACATGGTGCCATGTTCGGTTAGTGTCTTCACCCTGACAGTACTCTATTATATGCATGGAAGAGGTCGATTTTCCCATGATAGTGAAAGTTGTACATTTCTGTACCTTTCTATTGGAATTTAAAAATGCAAATATCTTGCGTGAGCTGAGGTAGAGTCAAATGGCAAACAAATCATACTTCGGTAAATTAATCTACTTTACTTGTCCAATACAATTTACATAGGTACTTTTAAAATAAGATACTTACTTTTAGGGCAACATCTTGCCGCAGTTAGCGTAATATGGCAATAGGTGCCGATCGGACAATCTTGGCGGTGGGGGCCATTGCCACAATCTATCTCAAGGCCAGTTGTTGGGTCGATCATTGCTTTGTTGTTTCCACAAGGTCTTACTTCCATACCTGCTCAATAAAATACCAGTCATGACAATGCCGAAGTTCGGTATGAAATAAATTCATGTCATCATTAATTCACCTCTAAACACCATCTACAACTAATACTACATGCAAATCCTACCGAAAAGCAAAATGGTTAGTCCCAAACCTTTGCAAAGATCCAACGGTCGTAATCGCAGTTCTAGTTGTTTCTGGCAGCCTTCTTTGCGCATGGCACACAGACTTGAATACAATCTGAAGTCTGACGCGCAGACAGGGAAGTATTCTACTTCATGCGGGCATTCAAAGAGGCAAGAGCAGCGAGGGTATCCATCCGCGCCGATTTCGCAGCTCGCACCAAAATCACATCTGATGTCGCGGCAGGCAGAAGGGCTCCCAGTCCCGCCCAAGTCCGTCGCACCCAATGAATCCGTCGACCCTTCCTCCGCCTCAGTGGTGGTCATCGCGGTCGTAGCTATCCATCCCCACCCAAATATTTGCGTGTTAGTCGAGCGATAAAGCGGAAAGTTAGTTAATTGATCGAGGATGGGTCGCTTTATTGAAATTACTGCTAACAACTGGGTTGATGACGGTCGGATGGTAAATATTGTGACTGTACCCACCCACAAGTTTTACGAGAATGTGGACAAGTATTTCAGTGATTTCTAAATACTGTTAGAGTTGCGACTAATAGTTAAATTAAGGGATTAACAAATGGTTAAGTATTTCATGTAAATAATTGATCGAAACTTACTCATGGCGATTGGCGGAACCACAGCAAGTCTATCCTTGCAGTCGCCGTAGAAAATGACGTGGAGAGTGGCAGGAGGTGGTAGCCTACAGGCAGCTTTTTGAAGTTCGCACTCGTTAGGGTAAGTTTGCATTGTGCTACCGCAGACGGGCTCGCGGGCCGCGCCGGTACAGTCAGTGGGGCAAACGCATTCGCCTGCTGCACAATGGGCTCCGAAAGAACATTGAACGCCTTCACAGAGAGCTGCAACAAAACGCTTACGTAACTAAAAGTCTGACAAAACTTAACCGCTCAGAGTTACAATATCGTGGAACGAGAAATTTTTAGACAGAGCAAATTAGATAGCATCTTAACTGGTTCAATGCCACAACACGCACCTATGCGTTTTTAGAATAAAATAATTTTCTATTGGAAGCGAATGGGTTAACCCGAAGACTAGATACATCGGCCCATGTTCAAGGTATCTGCGAGTATATACCAGACAGTTATCAATAATAATGATGGGACAGGTGTGGTGTGACTCGTTTTAACCACTGTTATCTAACAGCCTTTGAGAGTTTCCTCCTTTAAACGTAGTAAAAATGAAACCATGATAATAATGCTAAACGATCCCTGACTGGTAAACGTCATAAATAATATTATACGGTTTTTATATCGCCAGTGCCAGCAAGGTTACGACTTTGTAAGCACCCGGCTAAAGTTTGCCGAGAAACGAATGGTTGAGCAGATAATGTCATTTTGTCCGACAATTGCGAGCTTCCCATGGCATTTTCTCATTCTCACGTCGAGGAAAATTAGGCTTTCTCGTTCCCGCAATGAGGAACGAGGGAAGACACCCGTTAAAATTTAATAACGATTGTTTACCGAGCCCAGGAGAATGAAAGGAGCAAAAAGTGCGGCGCGGGTGGACGATAACGATTTGAAAGAATTAAAAAAGCGCAGACGTGCCACCGGAAAAAAGTTTCAATTGTGATTTATTTCGCAGTAAATATTTGTTCGCAAACTTTTACAGTACGAATTATAAATGTAATTTGCAGAGTTTTCACGCATTTCTCATTTTGTCTGAGCGTCAGCTACAACTTTTGGGTGACAACGTGTTTTTTACATTGACATGCTTTTTGCGGAGAAAACAGTATTTTTAATGAAGCTGATATCAATGTATTAAGTAGTAGCTCATATTTGAATAATTAAGTAAGAACAATTTTACAATTACCTCAAGAATTTTAAGTATCAGGCTTGTATATTGAAAGTTCGCTCTTTCTGTGTCTTTACAAATTAAGTGCTGTTCATAAAGTTTTCAATCTGGCTTTCAACTTATAGTTAAATATTACAATTTATCAATATGATTACCATTTGAAGAACAAAATCAAACGTGACGAACCTTTAATTCAATAACGGCACAAATAAACCGTAATAATAATCCATTCCAAATGATCTGCCTGTAAACGAGCTAAGTTCCAGACAAACTCAGCGAAGGCAGCTACCGATTAACCGCAAAGTAACTCGAAGATGCACAGCCCAAAGCCGATTTGCTTAATCTGACTTTGTTTCGGTGTACGCCGCCATGGAGCACTTTAATCCGCTATCGATCCTAGAGCCTTACCAAAATACAAATATAGCACGGCGAGGTATTGATAAATCAATATACCCTAACTCCGTCCATCGTGGATGCAATTCTATGAAATAATAACGCTTATGACGAACAAAATTAATTTACGCGTTGGCTTCCGATTTCCACTTCAACAAAATAATATACACTGCGTTCTATGTTTTGAAACTTTCAGGGCCCGCGTATGTTTTTATTTTGACTTTGTATTATTCAGTTGCGAAATAATAAACCAAAGTATCAATATCAAAGTTTCGTTACTAATATAGAATACGTTACGGATTCGTTCCTAGTCAACAAAAAAGTTAAAGTATTTTGATTGAACGACCCGATGAAGATCGAAGGATTTTGGCCTACAACCGACTACTGATGGCGATAGTATATAAATATCATTGGACAATATTTCACGCATGTATAACTATGGTTGGGCCACAGATGACCATACTTTAATACTTGTTTTTATTAATATATACATAGAGAATACCTCAACCAACGATACGAAAGTTTGTAGAGTGCGTGGATAAAACTAAATCGTTCGTCACCACACCATCATAAATGTTTGAAATTATTAGAGCTACAAATGTACACCCTAGCCAGTAGACCTTCTAATCCCGATCAATAACCAGGTATACACGCACATAAAATAATATGTGCTCGGTGGATATTCCAGACCCGAGCTTAAACTGTGCGTGTGAATCGAAAATGGCGGTCAACTTGCCACACACGTACGTTCTGATCACGGATCTGTCTGTCAGGCACATCTGTACTTGTTTGGTGGCAACTAGCTAAATATAAAAAGGTCGAATAAAAAAAAATATTACAAAACCTAAAATGTTAATAACTCACTCAAAATAATATCATCTCTTCTAAGTTATTGTCAATTGAGCATGGAACCCCACTTACACATTCATAGGTTCTAATATTAAGATTATTATTCCAAATAAAACACGTGCGCACGTGCTTTCCTGCTCATTGCGTAATTACAGCACCTATTTATAGCTGCTGGTATCGTAAGAGCTTTAATTAAAACCTTTATGAAAAGGTCAATCACTGTTGGGGAGCTAATAGCGTGTATTCAATAGTTTAGGAATAAACGCTTACATTTTTGTCAAAATGGGTGTAATAAATGTTCAGCGAAAAGAGAGAATGATCAATCTATTTCACATTCTTTGTTTTTTATTATTTAACTATTAATTTGAATCTGTATTTTAGGGTGAACTTTACTAAACATTCTCATTTTTCTAAATTCCCAAATACGTACGTACTTACTGAAATAAAACAGCCTATCGTAATTTTGTCATTTCAACCCGTCAACTATCCGACACACTCCGCAAGTGTCGTCATCACTCTGTCAAATCCTTAGAGAACGTTTTTAATGTTTTATAGTTTAAATTCCTATTTTTTAGCATTATGCACTATGCTGTAACTTCAATCAAGAGATTAAACATATAAAATGAAGTAAAATAATTTTGACAGTAGATTTAATTATACGGCTACCTTTCATAAATAATCTTAAAATAACCATATAAAACATGTACACTGGTAAAAACATATAAGCTATACTAGCGTCAGCTTGTTTGGCTGATTCCCGAAATAGCTTCATTTTACTCATGCATGCATATTTTACGTCACGACAGGGACGAATGGGCGACACGCCGATATTAATGGGATTAGAGGGGTTATTGTTGATGCTCAATTGACGCAGGATTTGTGTCCGCCTGTAAAATTGGAGCTGCATTTAGCTGAAGTTTGATGGCGACAGATTTGGCTAATCACTTTTTTATGCGACAGAATTGCGTGTACATTATTTATACTCCGATGGGAGTCGAGTTGAGAATACTGAACGAGTTTGATTGTAGGTATCAATAACAGTCTTGTGTTTGTTTTTGAAGTTTACTAAGCTTTTATTCCCAGCTTTATAAATATATTTTGAACAGACCTTGAAGAACCCTTTCAAAGCTCGTTGGGAAAACCTCGGCAGACTTTATGAATCAAACCCGGGAACCCGCTCCTAAACAGCAATCGTAGCCCAATGGTTCGTCGATAAAGAGGAACAACAAATAATTTCCACCAAAGCGGCAACTTATCACTCTGATCGAATAATGTTTTACCATCAAACCATTAACCACTAAATAGCAACAAAAACCAATAACCAGTTCCAAATAAACCGATGATTAGATTTTTATTTCATCAAAACAAATACTAAAGTTCAATTTTCATTACGAACTTCACGGTGTTCGTGCTGTAAAACAATTTGAGGGTTAATGGGGTAATATTCTGAAACAGAATGAGTCGGCAGTGAAATTGTCAGTGGTATAATTTGCGTACCTAATTGTCCAGTTCACCGATATTGTGGTTAGTCATAGAACTACAAATGGCTGTTTCTGTGCTATTAAACGACATCATTAAACCCGTTCGATGTTCAAACGTTTTGGACCTGTATAGTTATGACGTTAGCTTTTGCGAAAATAGAAAGATTTTGATTGGTGGAGAAAAATCCATGAAAGCCAAAAAAAATTATTTTTTTCAATCCATGCGATATTCGCTTTGTCATTGAAGAATTCCTTTGTTTTATTTATTTAACTATGGAAAAGAAAATGTTTAGTATTGTCACGGTAGCTCGTAACTCTAACAAAATACTTTAGTATTTTCTCTTATTCAAGCTTGTAGGTATACCGATACCTATGATGTACCTACCGATAAATGTTCTCGAAATCAAAAAACTAAAACCTAAAATAACCTGGATTATACAAAATACTAGAATATATTATAAACAGCGCACAATGCAGACTTCAATGACAGTCTTATAGATTCTAAACCTCGTGTTACAAGCATTCACATACTCACCACTCTTGCCTCATCATTATCGCTGTAGCATCTTTTCCTAAGCCGAGAAATTCGAATATGAAATTTAAACATAATCCCTGCTCGCACTCACCACAATCGCCTTTGTACGCCGACCGCAAGTCGCTCTGTTCGCGACACGCAGTCGAATCTAGATCGCACTGAGAAGGGTAGGTTTGACCGTCGCTCCCACATACCACATCTGATTCCTGGCGACGAAATCAAGGGTTATTTTGTTAAAGTTTTTGCTGGATGATTTCAGATAGAGTAGATTAGGGTAAGTTTAGATTTGGAGGATTTACCATGAGCTTTCGTTAATGCAAACGTTAGACGTTAAACGTGAATTATTCGATATTTTTGTATGAAATAACATACAAATAATTGACAAAGACGCTAGCAAACGAACGAACACCCATGGAGTTACTCTAATTACAAAAATTAACAATTAAATAAAAAAATATGAATACGAGCGGTTTTAGTCTCATTGACATTGCTGATAAGCTTTTGCCACACATACAGTTTCAAAATACAATACAATTCCATTGTTCTCAGTTCAAGGCGGCCTGTATCCAAATAATTCTTTGCGCTTTATGCCAACCGCCATGCCCCTTGAACGTGTTTATATTGAGACACTAGCATTTTATGAAATATAGGTAGTGAAAGGATATTATGTATCATTTCCTTAATCGAAATTGTTTATGCTTCTATTCTATTCCACTGCGTTTATGGGAGCACCCAAAAAATCCGAAATACTTAATTCACAATTTGAAAGGGTAGTCAGAAAACCATTATGGCGCACCCTTAGTTGTCATTTTAACAAATTATCCAATTGGGGTTAAAATTATATTCAAATTAACAAAGTGTTGAACGACACGTTTTAATAATGCATTCAATTTTATAGTAATTACCTGTACATCAGTGCAATTATGGTTACATCGGCAAATAGGTCGACCAGTGTCCATGTCTACGGCGCAGTCTCCACCACCTTGGCAGATTATGTCCACGCAAGATTCTGTTTAAAAAAAGGTAATGTTCAAGTTATTTTATTTAAATGAATATTTTGAATTCATAAGTTTGGATTTCATTGGAACTTTCCATCGAAATTCAGAAAACCCCTTAATAATATTTAAATGTCTCTTCAAGGATATTCGGCAACCTTTCGGTTACGGGAAAATGCTATGTTACGGATGATATATGATTTTTGTCAAAGTAACGATTTTCAGGCGGTTAAAGCGCCGTACTGACACACGCGGCATGCGGTGGCGTTGGCGTAGTGGCGT
Organism: Udea ferrugalis; assembly: GCA_950022985.1. Taxonomy (NCBI): domain Eukaryota; kingdom Metazoa; phylum Arthropoda; class Insecta; order Lepidoptera; family Crambidae; genus Udea; species Udea ferrugalis. The sequence continues at coordinate 8,682,264 of OX465516.1, forward strand.
TCAGTTTTAATGGTTTGATTTATTGCTTTACTCCGACTTTCAAACTATTTTTAGTAATAAATAGAGCATTGATAAAGTCAATGAACTCGACGTAATGCCTAATATTCAATTACCTGACATGAAAAAGACCAATAACGAAATGAACAATGCAGTGTGCATTAATTACAAAAAAAAACAAGAAGTATTTATTACTCTACGGATAGAGATAGATTAAATTTTAGGAATGACCGTTAAATAAAATTACTACATACTTTCAACGTTAAATCTTAAAAGTGTATACTTAAAGCAAAATTGATCGCCAATAATTTGTCTGAAGATGCCATCCAAGATTCCTCTCTTTGTCATTTATTGGCAAGTGGTGAGGTAACCCTTTCAAAGGTATTTCATTAAACTATGAGTGAAAGCCCGAGAGTCTTCTTATTAAATATTGTTTCAATTGTCAATAATCGAGCACTTTTAAATGGTAAAATTAATCTGTAGTCTCCGTGCATCAATCGGTGTCGGGTTAAATTACCACGGGAGCCATTTTAATCTCTAATTGACATTTCAGCGCGGGTAAGTGATAGGTTCCGTACAATTTATCGCCGCGTCCGTATTCCGTAAGCAAAACAAATGACCGCTGCATTCGCTGCAAGAGAAATGGAACGGAGAACACTTAAGTGTTGGGAATTCTTAAAGTAATGCAACTCCCGCTTCAAATATTTCAGCAGCTCGGTGAAAGGAACTTTGGGTAAGTATAGTTTTGAACGGTCTCTGTGAACTAACTGCAACTTTTGATGTATCATTTGTGGTAGATATTATACCAACTTGAGTGCAACACTAACAGTTTTTGATGAAGCAACACTTGGGGTAAAATGCTACTTACCTTTAATCAGCTTAAAAATGCTTCCATCCGATTTCCTCTATGTGTCAATTTTGGGAAGATTATTGGGAAAGGAAGAATGCTGATTTGGAATCGAATTTTTATGTCAAACAATCAGTGCGCCTCTAGACAATTTCATTAAGGAAAAGATTTCATCTCGGGAAATTGATAGCGATTTTTTGTTCAAAAGGAATGTTATAATTTATTTCGACTTCAAATTAGCGTTTGTGATATTGAAGTTTTTCTTTTAAATGTACCTTTCGAAGTTAGTGGAATTCCTTTTAGCCTTCGCTATGATAATGAAATACGAGATTTTGCCTTCAACATTATATAATAAGAAGTTACCGGAGGTATTGCGTAGACAGGGCGGAAGTAGTGCGTGATATTTATGATGTTACTATCCCCTTTCAACGTAGTTAAGTAAAAAATACTTTGAAAACCCTGACTACCTTTTATGTGGTTTAGCGTTGTTATTTCTCTTTTGTTTACGTATTCACAAAAAGTTTAATCTCGTCCTATTTCAACAGCTTCAAAATGGTTATTTTTATGATATTTTTACTGGATTAGTTTTTACTCAAAACATTGTGTTTTTGATATTTGCAACCGAGTTTAGAGTTAAATGCGAGTTGTTTTTACTTCTTAAAAATACAAAACAGCTGTTATTTAGAGTTAAAACATAATTGTGATATTCATTCAATACATTTTAAACAATCATATTTCAAGTATTGTCCGTTCTTATGTGCTTCCATGAGAATGACTCGAGCAAAATGACCTTACTTAGCTAAATATAATATCACTAAAAACATCCACAAGTCCTGCTATAAAGCACTCGCAGCTTGCCTTCCTTAATGCCTACCTGGCGAGCGTGGATCCCCATCTTACACTCGCTCCCGTAAGTGTTGTGTTGGTCACGCACTCCGGGGCGAGCGTGGCTTCGCACACGGGGGACGCACGCGCCACCCCTGGGTCACGTTGGGTTTTCTGAGCCTATTAATAAAAGTCTTAAACACTCACGACAAGTTCCATTATAAAGCACTCGCAGGTCGCCCTCCTTGATCCCTTCCTGGCAAGCGTGCATCCTCATCTTACACTCGCTCCCATAAGTGTTGTGGTCGGTCGCGCACACTGGGGCAAACGTGGCGTCACCTAAGGGACACGCACGCGCCGCCCCAGGGACACGTTGGGTTTTCTGAATCTATTTATGAAAATCTTAAACACTCACGGCAAGTTCCATTATAAAGCACTCGCAGCTCCCCCTCCTTGATCCCTTCCTGGCAAGCGTGCATCCTCATCTTACACTCGCTGCCGTATGTGTTGTGGTCAGTCGCACACACTGGGGCGAGCGTGGCGTCGCATACGGGACAAGCACACTGTGCGGTACCGCCGCGGGACACACATGCGCCGCCAAAGGGACAGGTTGCGCGGGCGCATGGGTTTTCTGAGCCTATTTTATGAAAAAAGACATAAGTAAGTATCAAGATGTTTAGCGGTGCAGTGAGCTAACCACCTAAGAGGCCTCATTCTCATTCATTAAACAAAATAAATCTTGTAATAATAATCACCGCTCAGTGTTCTATCGCGTAGCGCAGGGCCACAGATTTGAAAATTCTATGAAAGTACCATCACTTAGCTTGTATAGAACGCGTGCCTTCTACAAAATACTGGCCCACTTTGCCAGTTACCAGACTCGCTAGAGGAAGTACATGTACGGCACCGTGGACAGTATGATAATCGCCAGACGAAGAACTCATTTAACAACTCGTTTAATATTTCAGTACAGAACGTTGTTGTTATACACAAAATCTCCCACCTGTTCTTTAAAAGGGGCACAATCATTCCATTAAACCAACCAACAATAACAGCACACCTGAACGCAAAGCTTACCGCAATGTCCAATATAAGCGACCCGGACGTCCCTATTATCGAGACACGCCGTCCGATCCAGAACGCACGCACTGTCGTACGTCCGGGCATCCGTGCCGCACACGGGCCGGACGACGGGCTCGCACTCCGGCCCGCAACCGCAGACCGCGACGCCACGCGCGTCCAGTGAGCAATGCTCGCGGACCCCGCATTTCACCGCTTCGCATGGGTGTTGAGCTATGAGAAAAATAAAATACCTTGTTTGACTTAGTTTTTTCGGATACCAAGCCCTCACGCTTTTTGATGTTTTGGCTTTTGTAAAGATGAAGTATTCATCCAGAAATGAAAAGTAAATGTCATCAAAAAATATTATTTTCTCTGAAAATAAAGGCATTATAAAACCCCGCATTTGAATCGTCAGTCGGTTCAAATCTTAGGCGATTCATAAAATATTTGACACACAGATTTTTCTTTTTACTAACTGTGACTCCGCCGTTACATAAATCACAAAAATAGATGAACGTACAGTAACTGTGTGCACTAGGTTTTTAAAGATAATGAATTCAACATTTGCCAAGGGCGCCTGTCAATATAATCAGGTTAAATATTATTCGTAATCTGCGTGTTAATAAAAACCAGAAGCCTTTTAAACGAGTTAAACGGATCGGTCAAAAACAATTGCGAAGATTCACAGAAATGCTGTTTTTTACCGGAAGTAAACTTTTAAAACGTTAATTTGTTTGTTTCATTTCTGTTATTCAATTCGGGTCGACCCAAATGGATGCTTGTGTCCATTTACTTTCTATAAAACAAAATATCCTTCCGATAAAACTGGGCTTCGCATTTTCAAATACAGATTTAATTTTAGATTACAAGACAAGACGTCGAGGTAGTCACCCCCTGGAAGTTTGATTGGGCTCTTTAAAGCAATATTCGTAATTTAAGATCCCTTTTCTTTGAGGTAACTAAGCCGATCTTAAAATAAAGCTCAATTAAGTCAAAATAGACCCATTCAACACCTGCTATATCAACGTCTGTATTTTGGTAGAAAAAAAAACTGATTGGCCTGTGGATCGACGCACAGTTCAAAATCAGAGGATGAAGTGAACGTTTGTTATCAAACAATAACAACGGGGTTTTTCAGATTGAATCTTTTCAAAAGTAGGCTTAGTGAGTTGTGGTTTGCAGGAATAAAACTGAGGTGCCAATTAATTGCAAAGTCTAGTATCCATATAAAAGAACCAGCAGCTATATAATGTACAAGCCTGTGGTCATACCATTAGGAAATTTAAACCTAATATGTTATATTCTATTTATTTTCCGACACGATTCCCCCGGTAAAGAATACAAATATTTGCTCCACTACCTATTTACGGTACGGCAGCTGGATTATGCAACTCGGTCGCGGCAGACAAGCAGCTAAAGTACGTGTTCAGAATATGACCGAAGGTTGACTTGCTAAGACATGCAACGAAACGTTGACTTATGCAATTTGAAGCACGTTGGATTCTTTAGAAAATATTGTGTTTAAGACTTAGGTTAAAGGCACTAAGACGAATAAAGTTGACAAACAATGTGATAGAGAAGATGGAGTAGTCCACACAAATGTGCTTAAAACACACAAATGCTTTTTCACAGCCTGTTTAAAAACCCCTTATTAAAGGAAAAAGAAAACACAATTATTGTGCCGGAAGAGCGTGGCACTTCTGTATAGTATACAGAAATTAATCGCCGAACTTTTTGGTGTATCCTAGCAGTTTGTGGTGTACCTAACAGTAACGGTGTTTGTATATGTCGACAAAACAAAAAAAAAAACACCATGCTCATAAACTCTTACCAGAATCTTTACCAACTGCAACTGTAAAATATAATCACAACACAGAATCTTAATTTTTTTTAATTGACTAAGGGCCTTTAAAGTCAACTTTGGATTAACACCTAGAGTTGACTTTCACAGCCCCTAATAGAAATCAAACGCAAGTTACCTGAAGCGCATTCGCCCCTGTACGCTATAGTCAGCTGCTGTCTTGTCCGGCACGATTCCCGTCGTAGCGAGCACTCGCTGGGGTAGTCTTTGTAGTCCGAGCCGCAGACTGCGGAGCCGGGACGGACGACCAAGTCGCAAGGCGGACCGCATCGACACGTTGGCGCGCGGTCTTCGTTCAGCTGGCACAACCCTCCGCCCGCGCACTCGTGTTCCGCACAGGGATCTGAACATTACGGGGAATTCACGTATTTTTCAGAGGTGCAAAAGACCTAAGTGAGGCCGTAAGTAAAATGCCAAGTCACAATGATGCGACGGCATAAAAGAGCAATCGCTATGAGGTATCTCTTTCCTCAAAGGAAAAGTTTTAAATTATCTAAAATGAACATAAAGAAAATGGTTTTACTGAACTTTAGTTTTAAATTGGGTTCTACTAATCACTACATAGTATAAAACAAAGTCGCTTTCTTTGTCCCTATGTCCCTTTGAATGCTTAAATCTTTGAAACTACGCAACGGATTTTGATGCGGTTATTTAAGTAGATAGATTGATTCAAGAAGAAGGTTTATATGTATAATAACACCCTATTGCACCCGTGCGAAGCGGGGGCGGGTCGCTAGTATCCAATAAACCTCACAATAAATTCATATTAAATAAATAATACAACATCCATTCTTCCATATTTAATTTTGCATTTGTGGAAGTTGCTGAATAATAAATGAATACTTAGGTAATCTATTCAAAAAGTTCAAACAATTAGCAGCAACTCATCTACGCGCTTACATGCCATGGAGCAGCTAGTTAGTAATTTTGATTACTATAATAACCCTAATAAGCCTCGCGGAGTTGTTACAAGGTTATTATTTCAGGCAACCACCGCAAAACGAGTTTAGCAAACTTGCTGATGTAGCACGGAGCGGTAAAATTTATTAAAAGTACAGAAGTCTACTAAAGTAAACAGAATCTCACAAAGGCAGGCGGAATGTGCGGGCATTCGGTCTTGAACAAATGTAGTTCAGATCGAATGTTCCCGGACAAGTTCCGTGAAAAGGGTTAACAAAATGTAGGTATAACAAATAAAGTAAAGGAGATTAAATTAGTTTTATGAAAAAGAAAGTACGCAACCCAATTTGTTTTGAGCGAGGGAAATTTTGCGCCTTGTCTATTTAAGTTTGGGTAACTTTTATTACAAGATTTGTGCTGCTACATTTATTTGTTGAACTCCATTCAAACTACATGTTCTGTTCGAAACTTATGTATGTGAAAAAATAGTGAAGAAAATAAAGTTGCAATGTGCGAGTGTATTGAGACACGCAATAATTCCTTGGCAGGTGACAAGTGTCATAGTCACCCGGGGCGTTTGTGTTACCGTGTAGGGTCTTTTCAATAAAGGCACCGTGACAGATGGTTTCTCACATTTCTATGCACGTTTCTATCCGGATTCTATCTATTTTATCTTCGCTTGCGAGTCATCGCAAAAATGTTGAACCCGTTCATAGCATTCGGTAACTCGGGCTGTGTTAAGAAACGGCCCATTCTTAACGAGATTCTTTTATACTTTTAAACAGCAACACCAACAATGCTAGGTCAACTCGTTTAATTAATTTTCCTCATTAAAAACTTCAAAGGATTGTTGGCTTGGGAAATCCGTTAAGATACTCTTGAATAGGTACCTACGAGTACTACGAACTAAATATCAAAATATTTTAGACTTTTTGACAAAAACCAAGTTATGCCAAGAAACCTTAAACTAGCAACCCTTTTTCCAATTAAAACGAAATACAGTTACTTATTGTTGTAAACAGCTGCTTTAGGGCTTAAGCTTTAATTGCTTTCTTTTCTTGCAAATTGTGGAAAAAAACCTTTGGCTTGTTGATCGACCACATTTCTAATATTATTATGTAAGTGCCTACTTACTTGCACAGAACTTAACACAATATGACACTTACCGCACTTCCCATGGTATTTTATTGTGATGTTGTGCTGATTCTCACAGGCGTGTTTGTCGAGGTGGCAGGCGGACGGGTACTCCCTTCCATCGGTGCCACAGATGGGCTTCCTTCTCTGGCAACTTCTGGGACAGCGACATTCAGCTTGGCCGGCAGTCACCACGCACCGTGCTCCAGGCGGGCAGGCCACTCCAGTGCATGGGTCCCCGGCTTCTGAACAAAATGGAGCTTTTAATTACTTTGCACATTGAAACTTGATGTAGATTTTCCTCATAACGTTGTTCGACAAAGGAGTACCAGGTGAAAACACATTCGGTCCAGGTATCAGGCATTTGTTTCTGGCATACTTATATTATAAATGGGAAAGTTAGTATGTATGGATGTGCCGTGTCGCTGTTTCACGTAAAAACTACTGAATAGATTTTAATGAAATTTTACAATAATGTTGCCATATCTGAATGGGACATAGGCTACAATTAATGAAAAAATGAGCCTTTTTTGACTTTTGGTCCACGCGGACGAAGTCGCAGGCGGCCGCAAGTCTCCAATAAAGATACATCATTTATTCTATTTTATTTTATTTTTCAGCAATTAATTTCAATATTTACTTCTGGGCACTTCCGTTGGACTTTGTTGCCGAACGAGCCTATTTAAACTAATGAAACTTTATATGCCCTTGTCTTCAAACAAATATCTTTGTGACTTTGCAAGAAATATTCTAATGTCGCAACAATTACAAGTGTTTTCGTCTGAAGCGACAGAAACGTGACATAAATTATATTTGCAACAAAGTTTAGAAGGCTCGACAGGAAAACGTAAATAAAACTTGCGTTATTTAACATAAGGTACGACTGCGTTGAACTCCGACAGCACTTTGTGATCGTACCTTAACCCTTAACTGGTATCGGGGGTCATAAATTACCCCACGCGCACACATTTCTCATTATATTTTTCTTGTTTAAACACGTACACTCTTGCGCGTCTGTGTAATCTCATTACGTCGCGGGGTGCGGCGGGTGACGGACGCGCGTCGCTCTACTGTTGCTGGAAGCGGAGGTACGTACACTGTTGGGGTCAAAAATGACCCCCGACACCAAGAGTGTAGTTTTTTTTTATGGCGGTGTGTAACGATTTTTTTTATTATTTTAGGAAATATCATTGCAATGACGGGGTTTTTGGATGAAAATCAAATTTCGCAGCTTCTAGAAGATGAGGATCAAGAATCTGATTCAGAGACCGCCCAGGCGACCACACCAACACTCTGCGATGATGAGCAGATTAGCGATTGTGAGGTCGCAGAAGAAGTCAGCTGTTCTGAAGAAAGTGTCTTAGGTATAGATTCGGATTCTTCAAGTTCAAACAGCGGGGAAATCGGACTGGATGCGAGCAGCCGAAGATCGAGTACAGTGGCGTGCAAAAGGAGAGGCCTATGTTCAGCAGTGGACTACAACAGGCTGATGATGATGATGATGATGAAACAGCGGGGAAGTAGAAGAAACTGTACGGGCTCCTGGTTTTTATAGGGGTAAGAATAGATTGCTATGAATGCTAGAATTTTAGGAGTAGTTTTTTAGACTTTTGTTTTGAGTTGTCATTTTTTTATTTTTAAATGATTTTAAAAGAAGTTCCTATTTTTTGTTATTTAGATTATATAAGAAAACTACAGGATAAAAGAAATTAAAATTATGTTTACTTTATTTTATATTAAATGGTTCCTAAAGTAACGAGTTCCTAATTAAGTGAAAAAAAATAGGCGTTTGTTAAATAAGAAAAAAAAATGTGATTCACAATTGTAATGTGCCTTTAAAACTAATTGATCTCTAGATTAAAAGTTGTATCTTTATAAATTAAAGAGAAAATCATAAAAAAATGTTTCTTTGTATTTTTTCACAATTTTTATTAGGGTGGGGTCATATATTACCCCCGATACCAATTACGTTACCAATTTTAGCGATACCAGCTAAGGGTTAATAAACAAGCCCGCCATTTTAGCACGAAATCCAACTGTGAGTGTGTTTACGTCAATCAGAACACGGCAGGAACCGTTTTTAGTTGCACCTTATCATAATACGGTCAGACTTCCTGCTTTTCAGGCTTTTAAAAGTAAAAAAGAGATCTGCCTATGTCGTGATTTAACAAAAAAATAATTTGCGACCTGTACAAATAACATATCACTGGCTGACATCTGACAAGGGTTGTAACTCAAAAGGATTCTAGTTCAAAATAAATTTTAATTTGAAGGTTTAGTGATTGCAATATATCACAAATGTGGTGAGTAAATAATAATTATGTAGTGTGTTTCGGCTAGCAAGTACTTATTAGAATTTATAAAAGCATAATAAGTACATTCAATAAAACTTATTGCAGGTATTAAACATCTTTACAGAAACAATTTGTAAAGAATAATGCTATACAACAAAACATATCCCTGTGCAAAAGCCAATCTTTTCCAAACAATATCTTTAGCTTATACACGACGATGTAAGCAAACTTGATGTCGGATCTTATATCAGAGGTTATGAGGGGATGAATGCTTTGTTACCTATATGAACAACCATTTTTCTAACTAGACAAAGAAACATAACTAGTCTAACAGATATGTCGCGAGGGCAAGAGACGAGTACATTTCTAGATGACTTCACATAAAAAGCAATTTGTTTATTGTTATGCCACGTTAGTGTGTTGTTCCATAAATAGTAGGGAGCAGTTTCTAAATTTAATTATGTTTTAGGATATAACCGTTACTTAGGGATTAATATATTGCACAATAAACACAATCGTCAACTCTTATAAACTAAGAATTATGATTATACCTAAATCATTCAGTACTTTTGGAAAATAATTGTTACCAAATCACCCATGTACAGACAGACGCGTTGAAATCAACCTTTACACCTTATATTCCTAAATAAACCTTATTTACGATTGTTATGTGAAGGTTGATGTGAACATGTCTGTACATTAAATGCTACTTGTTTTGCTATAATCAGTATGTCTAACTATTCAAAGTCTGTCTGTGAACATACTACAACAGCCACTGTTGAAGCAAGTAGAAACGCCTGAAGGTGAAACACAGTGACTAAATATCCGAACACACGAGTACTTACCACATTCACCCTCATGTTTGACACGTAGGTTGAGTCTTCGTTCGCAGGCCTCCTTTCGCAAGTAGCAGTGGTTGCGGTAAGTGCGACCCGCGGTTGAGCAGACGGGAGACGCAGTGGACGAGCAGCTGGTGGGGCAAGCGCAGTGGGCCCGCCCGTCGCCGAGCGAAACGCACTCGGCTCCCCATCGGCAGAACGTCTTTTCGCACGCTTCTGTAAATGATCATCGATTGTAGAATACTATAGCTCAGCCAAAACACATGAGACTTGATTTTAAAAAACATCTTTGACGATAAGATTAAAATAAAATTCCGAAAAATCATCCGTGTAATTGCAATTGCTTTGTTTCAATTTTAATCTAAGTATTGAGTACTTAAGAGGCATAAATGTAATGTATAATGTAATTTTACTACTGAAAAGTAAATTAATCTAATTTATGTCAGCGTATTAATGGAGAGTCTAAGCAGGTCAGTAGTTACTTCCATAAATGATGATACAATGTTTCTGCGAATAGTCAAGAAGGCTTTTCAAATCAGTACTGATTGCAATGAGTTCTGTTTCTTAGCAAACCACCAGTCATTTAATGTAACTTTCAACTTGAACAAGCTTTCTTGACTTTTTAAGAAATGTCATCGATTGTGTAAGTCACTGACATCATTTTAACAACTGTGTGTATGTTTTGTGCATAAACAGACGAACCTTCGATGCATTAGTAATATTGTAGCTAATGCATTGAAGGTTCGTCACTTCAATAAAAGTCAATTAATAATGTTTGTTTATAGGATCTGCTCCATTGGTAGTTTCCAAGAGTTCGAAAAGCAAAAGTAGCATTATCAGTAGGTAAAGAAAATTATTGTATTTGAACTTAACAAAAATAGAAGAAAGGAAATAAAATTAAACATGAAAATATTACAGTCAGAAAATGGTAAGACTGTCTCCCAAAATCCGACATTGCTAAAATTAGACTGAGTAATTGGGGCTTTAACAACCGCAAACCTAAAACGGACTCAAGGAGATAAAGAAAAAAATAACCATTGTACAATTTGCAACAATCTCGCGCATTTTAATGTGAATAGCACTAATAAATCCTCAGACGCGGGCAATCCAAGCCACGAAGTCTTTGAAGAAGCCGTAATTCTTGGGGAACTCGGCGAAGAATGACACAATTTCCAATTTTCCACCTGGGGAGACGAATCCGTGACGGAATTATTAAAGAGGAATAAAGTAAGATGCGAACACCCGTTTTGCCACAGCATTGTGTTAGCGCACGCTTTTGGGATTACCGATCTATATCGCTTAGTTAAAATTCTGCTCAGATACCGGCTGGTGCGAAGTCACACAGTGGTTTGCCAAAAGTTAATTTTCGATTTTCTCCTTCGTTTCAAAGTTGGAAGCCGTGTCAATTTCATGCCAACTCATTGCTACAGCCGAGACCGAAGATTTAAAAATGCTAAGGTTTATTTTAGTGGAATGTTGAACTGTTCATTCAGTGGATGGCATGAATTCTACCAAAATTACATTGAAACGGTCAAAATAAATTCTTGAAATAAAAAGGGACTGCTTCCCAATAATTGTCTGCCTGAAAATAACTATGTGTTTATTTTGAACGACGTTTATCACAATATGACGAGAATTGCATCAGACGTGACCCATAACGTAAATTTTTTTGTTCTTAAACATGTTTTATAGGTAGTTATAATATTTTCCAAACATACTTAAGGTCGCTTCATTTTTTATTTTGGCCATTCATGAAACAGAAAAATACGAGTACCCACAACACATAGTTTGCGAAACTATATTATTTTAAATACTCATGAGCTTGTTATTTTGCCAAAAATTGCCCCAAGTTTATTTTTCCTGTCCACCAGAATACAAAATAAAAATACATTGAATGAACAGCACAATTTCATTTCACTAAAGATATCAAACGTGAGGCGTCGATTTATTTGTTAGTTATCAAATTTATCGTTCAGAAAGAGGTCAAAATACGAAAGGATCCGACCGAGAACTCATTTCCTCCATTTTTATATAAAGGCCGTAGACGAATCCGCTTATGAAAAGAAAGCAGACGGAAATAACAATTTTGTGAGAAACAAACAAAACGTTAAAACGCGAATCGCTGTAGAAGAAGCCTGAGATAAATGGAGACAGGAGGGGAGATAAAAATGATGGCGGATGCCTCGCGAATGGGAGAAAATTAGAAAATTCACCGCGTAGCTTTTTCAGGCACGAAGCCTTAAAATATCTATATTATCCGAAAATAAATTCGTTATCAACCTGGAAAACGCTTCTGAAATAAGTTAGCAGGCAGGGACTGCTAAGCTTGATTAGGAGTTTATTTTTGGTGAAACAAGTTTAGATTGAGAAATACTGCAAGTAAAAATAACCAGATGGTTCCCTGTTAAGTTTTCATGCTATGAATATAACATGACAAAATCGACCTACCTATATGTATACGTCCCACCGTTGGCACAGGCCTCACCTAAACTATGAGGTGGAACAAGCCATACTTTGGTGCTATGAATGAATATTGTTATATTTTAATTTGAATTGTATGACATGAATTGGCATAAGAATTCGTATAATTTAGATACATTCTTGTAAGTATTTCTTTTTGGTTTTTCATGTACAGAAATCAATCTACACATAATGAGTTATATTACTCACCCTCTGGAGCAGGAGGCCTCGGTTGGTAATGTAAATCTGAAACAAAAGAGTAAAAAGTGAGAATATGTATTATAATAATATATAGTGTTTATAACAAAAAAAATAACAAAATATTTTATTTTAGGTGGTTCGAGTTTTATTGACTTTATCTGCGTGGACTAAAGTAAAAAAGATATATATTTTTATAAAAATTGTAGCCTATGTCCTATTTAGATGTATAAGCTGCATTATTGTAAGCTTTCATTCAAATCCATTCAGTAGTTTCAACGTTAAAGAACAACACGGCACATCCGTCCATTTAAACTTTCACATTCATAATATTAGTAGGATAGGAAGTTATACGTTGCGAATTCTACCAACCACATACCGAAAATTTTACAACGGGGCCCGTTTTGCTTCTACGTGTTCCGTATGAAGATGCACACCGTGCACGGCGTCGTGTGTGGGTTTCGTATTTTACTAAGGTAATTCGAGTTTTATTGAAAACTAGCGGACGGCCGCGACTTCATCCGCGTCGACTAAAGTTAAAAGAAGACATACCTATTTTTTTAAAAAAATGTAGCATTTGTCTTATTCAGATGTTTAAGCTACATTATTGTAAAGTTTCCTTAAAATCCATTCAGTTTTAACGTGAAAGAGCAACACGGCACATCCATACATTTAAACTTTCACATTCATAATATTAGTAAGATAGGAAGATATACGTTGCGAATTCTACCAACCGCATACGGCCGAAAATTTTACAACGCGGCCCGTTTTGCTTCTACGTGTTTCGTATGAAGATGCACACCGTGCACGGCGTCGTGTGTGGGGTTCGAGACGAATAAATATTTAGGTAGGAAGCGCACACTGTTTGCTATATGCATAAGATGGTCGAGGTAAAAGAGAACCTGGCTTCAGGGGAGGAGTTAGTTATTGAAAACACTGACGAGCAAAAATATGTAGAGTATTTGAATATTTTTCCTATAAATGCATTATTTCAGGTCGATATAATTTGATAAAATAAAAAGGAATCACTTGGATAACAACTTGTTTGTAGACCTTTTCTTTTATTTTTGTTTAATGGTCGGATGTCTCGCAGTGTACTTCACTGCTTAGCCTTATCGAATGGTAGAGAATGCCTTATTAGTATTAAGTTTACCATTAGTAACAATTGATTACTGGACTGTGAAAAGTAGATAAATCAGGTTAATTACAAAGAAGATAAGTTAACGATACAATATTTGATTGAAAACTCTTTTTTAAAATTTTAATTTCAGCAGACAATTTCTCGTTAGTATCTAATTTTAATAATCAATTGAACAAAAAAATCCGTACAATATATATTTTTTCAATTTTATTGCTCATTGAATATTCTGAGCTAAAGTCCCAGTCATATTTTTACGATTAAACAACAATTTAACTTTCAGTTAAATAGCCATTCAAACAGTTTCTATGTGTTTAATTGTTTTAGTTAAAGCTGTTTTACAACTGTATTTAAATAACAAGTAAATCTGAGTAGGGGAGTACGTTGGGCGACTACGGACCGACCACAAAAGTAGCGCGGTTTTGCTTTGCAATTACGTTACTGCGGTGCGCTGCAAATCGGTAAATAGCTCAATAAAAGATTTAACTGGAAACAAACGTTAAATGTACTTGTTGGCTGTTGGTTTTATTTGTATTTTGTTTTTATAATTGCTCAAAATAATTAGAATTTGGGAATGATATTATGGGCTTCTTTTTTTTATTATGTGTATTACTCAAGTTTAGTCATCTTTAGTACTAACGTTAAGTAGTTTAGTATCGTTATTATTTATTTGCAAAAGGTTTATTAAACAATGAGATTAGATGGTTATATGTTTTTTCTTATCACTTGGGTCGTGTTAAAAATATGATTGTATTGACTGTGCTGTGTAACCAGGAAATTTTCTTTGTAATAGGCACTGTGGACCATTTAATTCGGATTATATTTTATACTATAGGATCTAAAAGTATGCAAAATTTTTGAAATCAACTGAAAGTTCATATACACGGACATTTCTCAATATTGACATACTCTTCGGAATCAGCAAGGTACGGCCAAGGAACGAACCCCTACGAATACTGTACTATCTTAACAACTCTAAGAACACACCCTAAATTGAATTTCAAAGGTCGCGTACGAGGAATAACGCCAACATCTTAACTGAATTTTCAGCTTCCAACACACTGACAAAAATCCTCTACCTATTTTTGTAAAGGTACTGTGTAAAAGGCAAAAATAACCAACTATGTGATGTTGAAGTTTGGTTTCTATACTAATTCTGCTCGTAAGATGCTATGTTTAAATTAGCAGTGTAGCAATCTAAAAGTGTTACAGTTTCGAGCTGTTTGTTTCAGTTTAAAGTAACAAAGTTCAGTCCAGTATCTTATCTCCTATCAGTCTATCCATCTTCTTCGCGAACAAACCCGTGCTCATGTCGGGGTTTTTCCCTCGAGTACCAAACGTTAAAATTTATGCTTGGATTTGAAACCTAGCAAGCAGTTGGCTGACTTTCCTGCCAAAACAGTCAGAATCAGTTATTAGCTTGAAAGCAATGATATTACAATGAAAAAGATAGTTTATTTCAGTACTGACGCGAAGTCAAAAATTGTCCCCTGGCGTAAGTAGGTACCTATAACTTGACTGGGTGTACAAGACAATACGATTTTTTACTAGAGCGTATATTACACAGTCTCAAACTGTTAATGCTTACCTCAGGTGTTCGAAGTTCTGATTTTAGGGTACCACTTTTTTAGCACAAGTAACCTATCTACGTCTTTTTTATTATAATATCATTCCTTGAAAAAGTAACTCAACTTCACTAAATTAAATCTCTATTACAAATTAAATGAGTATCTCCCCTGTTACTTAGATATTTTGATACGAAAGTGTGAAGTAATCACAATTAATCACAAACATAGAGATTAGAGATTACACATTCACCAAAGTTATGCTTCTTATCAGGCAAGGTTCTTGGAGTGCAGGTGTTTATTAACTATTGACAATCTTTAAGGTTGAGTTGAGGTTATTGAGGTCTTAGACCCTTTGGTTGACTCTTAGTCAAATTGGCTTCATTAATTAATCAGCATCCATTGGCGTATTATATGAAACATTCAATTAATTAGATTGGAAAAGATTTTGGGAATTCACCGTATCAAATCACGTACTATCAATTTGAAATTATAATAGCAGCTGATTTAATTAGTTTAGATTTGTTTGAGATCATTTCAATGCCTTTGAACTAAAAAACTGCTACCAACCGAGATGTCATTAAAATTTAAGTCGTGAATAATGAATGAATGGGTTAATTAAAAGTTGCTTTAATCGGATTTTCCTTTGCTGCTTCTTATGAGTTAGCTATAATCATTATTTTTGGTGGTTCTTTAATGCGGACAATTTTACTTGCTTTTATTAGACTTTCACCCTATTGTAAGCATTATGTTGTTGTAGTAAATTAAGAAAACGTTACCCTTTAACCCTTTTGGAACACCTAATTAATATGGTAATGAATTGAAAAATAATTAATTACGATAGGTGTGTTTAAAAGGTCCTCTATTATTACTTCGCGAACGTTTTCAAAATTTCGCCCAAGTGACTAATTCTTTTTGTCCTTTGCTGATAAAGGCTAGCAAGTCGTTTGGAGTGTATTTTAATATAAATATCTATCTTCATCTTTTTTTAAAATTGACATTTGCTGGGGTAATAAAGCTCGACGTGTTAATTGTACATATCTATCAATTTTATTCAGAATAATTTTGCTTGTGTTATGTCAGCATATGAAACTGCTTAGGTACATGTATCTTCTGCTTCTTACATATTTTGATACGGAAGTGTGAAGTAATCACAACTAATGGTTTCCAAAATTAACCCAAAACTCCCACACGAGCCGCGAAACTAATCTCTATCCTCGTAAAAAGCGAAGCGCGCCTCAAAGACAGGTATTACGCCGACATTCAATCGGATTAATTTTACCTTAGGACATAGCATTTCGGAATGACATAAAGAGGTCACGGCTAATGGTCTCGAAGCCGGGATAAATATAAAATACCGCAAGAGGTTGGCAGAATACGTGGGTATAGGCCGGGTTGTGCCGGGGCGGTCTGCCATATTGTTTTATTGCAAATTGGTTGGACGTAGACCGCGCCTGTCCTTTACATATACGAGGCCATTAAACTACGGCTGGTGTCCAGTCACGTGTTAAACGAATCCGATAGCTGCATACATTGTTAGACGGACCACGGACTTCGGTGACGTGAAACTAGTATAGGGGTTCGAGCCTTGGACGTAGACATTTTTTTTGTGTGCTAAACAACTTAAATATTAATAAAAAAGTTCTATGTCTAAAACGTTAATGACATAACCTTGATGTGGCCGAAAGCTAGCCAGGGCCAGCCAGCTATTGCTAGGGTCTCAATAACTTGTTGGAAGAGCAAAAAAGACTGCGCTTAAATTGGACTAAGCACTGCTTTGTTTTTTATTATTGTTTTCCATGCAGTATCTTTACTAAAGATCTGAAAACCAGAAACAGCCGACCCGCATTTTTCGCAGTCGCCCGGTTTGCGAAAGATGCTGGTTCGATTCCTGCCTGATAACAACATGGCCTGTCATGTCTTTTTCTGGTTTTCAGATCTTAAGCACTGCTTACCTACTTGTATACTTATACATAGTGCCTGTATCCAGAACTGCCGTGGATGTGTATTTGAGAACCGCATTAATAAACCGATTGCAATCTTAGAAGCGAGTTCAATATTCAAAAATATACTTTCCAACTACAAATCGACCTAAGAGATAAGTTCTCGCTCCGCAAATATCTAGACAGTTAAGTACCTAAAGTGGTTGGCTTTTAATATTGCCTCTGTATTATTTTGGTCACGTAATAAATAATATTTAGTGTTTTCGTGAAAAGAAACATCAATCTTACTATCTTAACTCTAATCTGAATCGAAAAAGAAATCTTCTATAGTGCGATATGAAAATAATATCTCAGATAATGTGAAATATTTTATTTATATTTTGATGAAAATTGGTCCAGTAATGTGAGACATCTGAAAACTGAGCTCGATTGATATCCAAATATATTTGTAGCGTCTGGCTTCAAGATATTAGGTAATTGCTTGTGGCAAAAATAATATTTGTGTAGATTTTTTAATACAATCATGTATAGGCCAAAAGATAACTGGTAGAAATTGCTAAATAATTCTGCGGGTCACATAAATAAGTAAGTAGAGACCGTCTAAGCTGAAATGATGCGCCCCTCCACTGCATCTACGTATACAAGCGAGCACTCTTGTATGCGTTGATGTGGTTGAGGGTTTCAGGGTTTCAGGAGGATTTCAGCTTAGACGATCTCTACCAACGAGTAGGGTATACTTAAATTATACAAACACTGGGTGCAAAAAAATCCTCCATGAAGTCATAGCAGCACATCAAAAAGGTTTTTTTTTTCTTAATATTTGGACAGCCCAGTTTGCCGCCAAAGTTCAATGCAGCTCGCCCATTGATATAAAGAGTGCGGTAAGGAGATGAATTTATATTGTTAGACTGAGATACCTATATTTTTGTAGATTTGTGAATGAACGGCGGGAATTAAAACTTTTATGGTTGTATTTTTTACGTATGATTAAAAATGAAGGAAAAAGACAATGATGTGATTTTGTTGGATACGAATAATTTATTAAATACTACCTATGAAAACTAATTGGCATAGCTAATATTTTTCAGTTCAGTTAAGTATTTGTTTAGTTTTATAGCGTTTTAACAGATTTTTATTTGTAGTTAAAAAACTAAACGATTAAATCGTTTAGTTTTTTAATGGCACCCACACAATCGATTTTATTTGAACTAGTGATGATTTCCCGCCAGCATTCGCTGCGACATCAACAGGCAGAGACCGTAATGACACAAATCCACAAATCATCATTGAAATTGCATGTTATTTACAGATCCCAATATGAGCGACGCTTGCCTAACCGAATATGCAAATGAAAATGGCATAATTCATGTCGTTACGAAACCAAAAACAATTTCTGTTCCATTACGAAAATATCGTTTATTCGACCAAATGGAAATGAGCTAGATAGAATCGATTCAATATCATTAACCAGTTATCAGATGTCAATGATGGTTTTCGTTAAATTTTATGAATCACGCAGTGCATAACCCGTGTCCTTTTTATAGGTAAAACAACTGTATAAAACTGAATTATACAACGATAATGATTGTGACTAACGGTTCCGTAGCACGAAGGTTTTTACTTTAATAAGTAGCACCTTGTCACAAAAACTACACAATGGGTAATGAATTATGTCCCTGAAGAAAACCCTTGGGCATTAGAATTATGGTGTATATGTGGAAATATAAAAAGTAAGTTATTGATAACAAAGGCAGTACTGTAAGTCTGTATGTGAGGAAATATTATGTAGCGTTTTTTACTCTATAGATTTTGCATTCTTATACTTTATAATACCAACTAAATCTCATGTAAAGTCGAATGAAATAAATAATGTAGTACTACATTAATAGAGTCGCATTTTGCTTGAAAATCTGTGTTATTACTATTTTAAGGTTGCTCTGCTGAAATGTTGAAGACATTATTTGACCACTCTGTAATGTCACCTAGTTCCTTTGCTGCTAAATGTACCTACCGCCTAAAATCTTACTAAGTGTTAATGAGTAATCCAGAAACCATTTTAATATTTTCATAAAGTAGGTATTTGTGATGAATGCAGGTCACTCCGGTTTCTATGAGGGAGGACTTAGTTTGTGAGGAACGTTGCTGTTAGTTGCATAGATGTCTTGTGGCAGCAAATTATGATGTTAAGTCCTAAAAATAGTTAGCAATGAGGAAGATAATCCTTACCACTTGAAAATGTACAAGTTTCCTGGATAGAAGCAAAAACTTGCCATGAGTATTACCTACACCTTTGGTTCCAGTATTCTCTCTCGCTCACAATTAGTACCAGTATTCCGTTTCACAGTCGGCTTGTCTCGTCGGCTTGTCTCTTGGCCTGGCTTGGCCAAATATTGCCGTGAGCTTAAGTTATGCGTTGTAAATTGTAATATTTTTTCCATGCTAAAGCTTGAAATGTAGGTCTGCGCAGCGTTTACAAAGGCACAGACAAACAATTTATAACAGATAGCGATCAGAACCGATCCATAGATCTAACGAAGTGTTAGATACGGCGCTTGGGCACGGGCGCACGAGCAGTGCGTGATTGCGCCTGACACCCGTAATATCCGGCGCGCTGCCCACCGATGGTATCAATTTCAATTTGTTGTGGCGGTATAACTGCCGCCTCTGCCCGATTCGTATGAATCGATTCCACTCCAGTTTCCTGTTGCGCGCCGGACTTAATCTCGGATCGGCCGATTGAAGCGCTCAGGGAATCAGCGGTGTTTATAGGCGATATCTATTCAATTTCGTGTCCTATGGATTACGAATTGTGAGATATTGGAAATGCAATGTGCTGGAAACATTTGTTTTCTTATCATTATTGGGACATTTAATGTTTATTCTAGGTATTCGAGTGGTTTAGCGTTGGTTTTCTGAGATAACATGTAATCTGCTCGTAATTTCAGTAAATCTTTTTTGTTTAAAATTCTCAAGTAAGCCAGCATAAATTTAAAAAAGGTAATTCCAAGAACAATCCACGTAGATAGAGTCGCCACTTAAATCATACATATTATTATGATCGAACCAAAATACAATTAAGTAGTTCTTATTGTGAAAATCAAAAAGGCATTTGCCGTTTGCATATTTTTGACTGTCATACATTATCATCCATGCCAACACATCGACTGCAAATTCGCAAAACCACAACTACTAGAAAACCGAGCTAGTTTATAACCAGCATGCACCCAAAGTATTACAAATTCCGAACCCGTGCATTCCGCAAGAAATTTGTGTTCAAACGGCGTGAAAATTAATCGATCGATTAGCCATTCGGGCTCGGCTTCAAAGCTGAAGTTGGACGTTACTGTGAACCGGTCCCTGGATATTAATTCTGCTGTTGAAAAAAACGTAGACCTGACTTTTCGGCGATCTATTGCGCTAACTCTGACTAACTCCTGTTGCAGGCCTCTGCGAGGAATTTGAAACGCGGCTTTTATGGGTGGTGATTTAACCTATCCTGGGGTTGAAAGTTCGCGGAGTTTCATAGAATGCTCAAATGCTATTTTACTTTGACTGGCGTCTTTTCAAATATTTAAATTGATGTTGTTGCGATATGTACCTAGTGTCCAGGGTAGTAATCATTCTAACTCCATTTATCAAAATTTCGATCACTCATATATTCGCGACAGATGACCATTCCATGTCATAGCGCGTACACCACTCTCCACTTATGCGGTTTACAGTATATTTTAGGGGATTCCAAAATGCTAAGAAAGATATTCTGAAACAAGTCTCAAAAGCGTCGATTTAGACAAAATGACAGGCTAGAAATTATTCTCATGCTTTGATTTGTACTTTTTTGGGTGTACTCTCTGAATACTATTTTAACTCGCGAATTCACAAATGCAAATCAACGGTTGAGCATCCTTCAGAAGTATAGTTATCCTTTTCAGTTCTGACGTTTGTGAATTTGGGGGTTACACTTTGGATACATTGTGAACCGAGGTCTGACCTGGGCACTGGGACAAAATGTGATCGGCGTCAGTGACATAAGAGCACCTAAATTTGAACCAGCTATAATTTTATCCTTGAAGCATCGTTATGACCGAATGGCATCGGAGTTAACATATTTGGTTTTCAGATTACCTAAACTATGGCATTTGGTGATCAAAGTGCCACCACCATTTCCTACACCTTTCCTTGCAACAACTTTTTAATACGTAACCTAAAACGTTGTTACAACACTTCATTCACTTTTCATCATAAAAAAGAGAAGTTGTTATGACATCGCTACTCGTGCGAAAAATTAAGTCCCGTGAATAGGATAACGTTCAACCGAATATCAACACCAATGTTACAACAAAGCTTTTCGTGTTTATGAGTATTTTTCGTATGTGTTAGTTCGAAGTAAACAGCTAGAAAAAAGGTCGTGATGAAGTAAGTACTCAAATGTCTTTATCTCCTTTCCAAAGTGTAATGTGCTTTTCCAAATAATATTTCATACTCACTACTTAATCGTCGACATATGGGCGACAAAACTTAAGAAGCATAACAAGTATCCTGTTATATTATTTTATTGTCTTTGTGTGACAAAAGGTTTATTTTCTGAAGTTCATCGACGTTTCTACTGTTACAATATCTAATTTAGGACCATGGTGAGTAGAGAACCATGTTCTCAGCTTGACGTCTAGCCATGAAGCGTCCGGCTATTTAGAGCTTTAACTTTGAATATTTTTAAAAATTGTGCTTTACTAAACCCCGAAATTAGAAACGCAGTACTCAGAAGTATAGCTATCCCTTTCACTTAAATAAAATGTACATTTTACGGGACAGCATGAGCGTGAGCGCGTGCTCAGAGTTAATTGACGTTTGTGAATTCGGAGATTAGAGTCTGTCAAACAAGTAATTACCCAGTCACATTCGTTAGCTTGAAACATAAAAGCATATAATTTATAAGTATCTAAAATCAGTTACAAGATTTTCGTACAAAAATGTGACAGATAAATAAATGTAGCATTTTAAATTTGAATGAGTTTGTTCCGTAACCCAAATCTCACATTATTCAAATTGTGAATGACATGAACTAAACTCCCCAAAGGAAACGAGGACTTTGAACAAAGGTTTAGTGAAACGGTTTAATACGAATGGACGGACTTCTCATGGCCGGTGTTAGGTTTCAACATAAGAAAATTGGATTTTAGCTCAGCTCTAATACTCAGCTTAGTTTGTTAACGGTACAAAGAATAATTCCGAATATTAACGCGTCTATTGTTTGGGCCGCCATTGTTTTTAAAATATTTTTTGTATTGATCTCTTGATTTTGGTTTTTAGATAGGTTTTTGGCTTGCTTAGATTTTGTTGATATTTGCAATTTGTTTTGGCTACTTTGAGAGCGGTGTTAAAACTTTAATAGCTACTTATTAACTTTGCCTCTTACTTGATATTACTTGTCAATGTTTGTAAAATACTTAACCAATTGATGGTTTTTTACGGAACTGATATATACGGGGTTTTTTATCCGTGACCATTAGATATTGAGATCCTTGGTGCCCCCTTTAAAAGATAGATTCACATGATTATTCAAGTAGGTATTAATAAGCACAGACAGTTTGTCTTACCTTCTTAATTGTAAATGATTATGTTTTATTTTTTCTTTCTTAAAAGGCTTTTTTAAATTAAGGTATTTTTAAATGTGATTCAATGAAAATTGTAGTCTTATCACAGCTTTGATCAAGTTTTCTAATCTTGGATTCCTAAGTTTCTTTTACTCACTAATATTAATACTATTTCGTGAATATGTGCCCAAACATTACCATTTGAGTGTTATTAAACTATAACAGTAATCCACTTCCTCTATGAATGTCTGATAAGGGTATCTAAACTTGTTAGAACTGTCACCAGTTCGAGCTTCGGAGCGAATAATTTATTTAGCTTCCAATTAAGTAGCAAATTGTCCTTCCCGCTTGTAACAATAGACTGGTTATAGGCGAACGTCGGATAGTGTTTGTAAATAAATTCGAAACAGTCAAGTATTTTCTATTCGTAACAATCGTTTGAAACGCTAATGTTTTGTTAAACTGGTTCAATTTGCAATCGATATTGAAAGCTTTTAGAATAGCGCTCGTCCATGGTTTTTAAAGCAAAATGTTAATTATTTTGTAGTTGCATTTGTGATTTAGTTCCCTTTATGTATTTTCACTTTTATCTTGATATTTGTAGTAAAACAGATAGTAATAGAGGATATAGAGGATACATAGAGGACATCTCGAATTACCCATACCTAGTACATGTCACAAAGCCTAATTAACATACATAAAATACGCTCACGAGTATATCCCAAAAAGGACAGTCAGAGACATACTGATTGTTAGTTCTTGGGTTTTTATGGGTATTTTCCATCACCGACGAGTTAGTAGTGAATTGTACTTGAAAACAAAGCATGTTGCAACTATTAAAATACTTGAATATTCTGAATGCATTCCCTTATAGTACAGGTAAATACGGAAAAACAAAAATATTCATCACGCGATTTCCCTTGGGCGGAGATAGTAGACTTTAACCTATGTTCTAGAAAAAAGCTTAACACAGTGTCAGATTTTCTTTACTAATAAAAACCACAGATAGTAATGAATGTATTATAAACTAAACTTTCCGGCTACGACATACAGCCAAATTTAGCAACTTGTACAACCTCGCATTCATTGATTAGAAGAAAGCAAACTCCACATTTCATTTAATTAAAAGTTAATGGACAAATAAAGTTGGACTGACGGGCTTGAGAGCGCACATCTCACCTTGCAGCTGTTAAGTTTTTAACGAGGCTCCAACAATTTCAGTAGGCGAATGTTTTTTTCGATTGTAGTCCAGTTATAAAAAATATTTCAGTTTTCATTCCCAAAAAGGTTAATTTTTGTATCATCACTAAATACGTCATTATCGATGCTTGATTTTCATGGATTCCACATAAAATGTCTTGTTTTTCACCTAGGGACTCTACTTAAAGGAAGTGAGAAACAATACATTTTTGTCATGATTCTGAGGACAGTTTCAAAGCCAAGTTCTGACAGAATGTTTAGGTTAGGTAGGTAGGTACTCAACGTTATAATGTGGAGAGCAGAAAAAATTACATAACAAAGAACTCAAAGACCATTTACAAGGCCAAATTTAAACTGTGTCTTGGACACAGGTATTGACTAAAACTCTACCAGATTATATAAACTTAAGTCTTAATAGTTAGCAAAGAAGCGAAGGCTTTGGATTAATTATTTACTCGCACAAGATTGTCTTCCGACTATTATTAGATATTCTGGGACGTCTGGCATGTATGTACCCAAGCCGGCGGGACAATTCGGGCTAATTTAGCTTCAAACAAGATGCTTACTGTTTTCAAGATAAAAGGTAGGTAGTCATTTTAAAAGATTTTCAAATTAGACGGTTGCTGAAGTTAACGGTCCTCCTGTATAAGGATAGTAGGTGTTTTTGTGTGATCATGGACTATCGCGTTTTTTTAATACAGTCTGTAGTACTGCAGTCTGTAGTCTGTACTGTAGTACTGTAGTTTAATACAGTTTTTAGTACAGTCATTTTTTAATAATTTTGTAAGTATTGTAAGTATTGTCATCAATTATCACTGATAATTTGATCGCCAAGTACTCCCCAGATCGAGAAAAAAAAAAAAACCGATGATAGGTGAAGATTGAAGAAAAAATCATAAAAATAATTCTAGCTCCTAAACTAAGCAAAATCGTAGAACATACATGGGGGTGATTTGGGTACAGTCAGCCAAAAAATTGGTCTACCACCCTACGGTTGAGATTTGTTTGAACGTCATGAAACAACAAGGTCCATTTTCCCTGGCAATAAGTTTGTGTCAGTGACTTTGCTCTCTTTGTCATTTATGATATAACGTCATGCCAAGTATCAAGTTTGAATAATCTTGTGTAGAATTGTCAGTGAGACTTATTTTCTTCTTTTCAGTAGTAATGAGTTTTTCTTCAAAAAGATCGACATGGTTTTAGCTAAGCAAAATAGATTATCGCATTTAATGAGGTTAAACTAAGTCACCCAATGACGTCAAATGTCAGACATCTCAGATAACATATAAAACGTCATAACAATTGTGCATTGTGTCAAACTCTGTTAGAAAAGTCAACCTTAGCGATCTTTGCATCTCGCAGAAACTTTTGTCAAAAGTGGTTGACCACTTTCTTGGCTGACTGTACACCTTGATATGATGAATCTAAATTTTAGCTTTAGACGTCAACTTCCCGGCCACCCTGTATAAGGGAAGTTCCGCCAATCTGCAATCATACCAAGATTCACATTTGGCATACCGCTTTGTTAAATACCATACCTCACATCATAAGGGAGGACTGTGCTCAGCAGTGTCACGTATATAGGCTGTTTATGTTATGTTTGTTAAATAAAAGTGCATTTTTATGACAATTACATGGTTTGAGGAAGTAACAATATTTCTCACTTACACATTGATCATAAGGTCCGAATGATCTGATTTTATTGTTGACAGAAAAAACCTGTTAGTTCAATGACTAAATTTCGCAAATTAATTAGAGTCAATCGGATACTAAGTTGAAGTTAGTTAACTTGAGAGCGCACACGTCTCACCTCAGTTATTATGTTTCTAACGAGGCTCGAACGACTCCGACGCGACTGGAAAGTGAATTTACTTGTCATTCAGTTCCTGCCGCGCAGGTTTTTAATCAGTTTGTAGTTCTGCAGCCGAGGAAAGAAATAGTCATTTTAGGCCATGGTGTACGCCGGATCTTTTAGCTGTGTGCAACGAAAAATAAAAATTTCAACTTAGTATTTTAGTTACCTATTAAAATTTAGTCAGTCAGAGCAAAACAATGGCAGATCACAGAGTAGTTAGACCTTTTTTATGTTTAAATATTAACCCCCTGATTCATAAAAACTTAAACAGCTCTTCAACAACGCGTTAACTTTTGTATAGCTTTGTCTCTTTCATTCTTGTTGCTGCCACAATTTGCGAGTAAGTGACATAAAACGTCAATTGCTTAAGCTATGATTTAGCGTTGCATTCGTTTTTATGAATAAGGGGGTTAAACTTTTGGCCCCCCATAAGCTACGCCTTAGCCTTTATGGACTGATTACTTTGACGTTGTACAAAAATACTTGAAGTTGTTTGTGATAGAGCTCTAATTATAATCGACAGTTAAATCAAATGGCTATAGTTTGTTAAGGGTGCGGAATCACGCGGAATTAGCTTGGATGAGCTGATGATTGCCATTCCATACACACAATGTTATCACGCCATAACGACTGACATTTAGCAACATCAGTAGTCGACGTGTTCATCTACCAATAGCAATATCCGACTTGTCATGAGTAGTTCAACATGTAATCATTGACAGGGCATTGCTTCCTTATTTGCTTGAGCTACTTTAACGCACGTTATAAACTTCAAAAACAAATCCAAGTTAAAGGTTTTTCTAAAATGTAGTGGCAGCAAGTCCAACGCGCGGAAACCCAGTCTCTTGTGGAAAAGTTCAGCGGCATTTATGGGAAGCCCGTCAGCGTGATTGCAGGAAACACTATCGACAGCGACGGAAAATGTGTTAGCTCTCGAAACTACAGACAATCATTTGCTACGCTAGCTTTATCTTTTTTACAAATCAAATAAGGAATAATAATATATTTTATTTAGATAGACTGGTTATATTTAATTTGCTTAAAAATCGTGGAAAATGAGGAGTAAGTGTGGCAACATTGTTGTAAAAATCTCTCTTTTTGTCATGACAACTACTCTGACGATATGTCACTGTGTAGTATGTACTGGTCCTTCCATATACTACAGTGACCATTATTGAAAATTCAATCAGGTCTGTGAATTCAAAGTGTTAGTCTTCTACGCTTATTTTCAAAGAGATTCAGTCGCGATCATTTTATGTTCCTCCATTTCTTCCAGTTTCTTTCTTTTTAGCGAATTTCGTTCTGTTTGACAGGTATAAAACCCAGGAGCAACGGCGTCAAACGGAACAAAAAGCATCTTATGGCCGTTTCCTGGTTCTAAGCTGAACACCTGATTACCGAATTTCCTGCCAAATCAGTTCAGCCGTTCTTGAGTTATAGGGCAAATTACACTATACTTTCGTTTGTATATTTAGAACAATAAGCAAGCTAAGTAGATCACGCTTCAAAAACAATGAAAATAAATTAGGTAAGGTAATAGATAGGCAATTTGGGTTTCACCAAAAGCTATTTCACTTTTAGTACTGAAAAATGACCCCACTGTCTAAGAAAAATCAAACTATTTGAAATAAATAGAACCAGTGAATCAGGCTATAAAATAATATATCATTTGTTTGAAAGGCGAAATCAATTCGAGAATCTCGTTTCTTTGAGATTAATCTTTGCTTTCACTGAAGACTTATTCTGAGAACAAACGAGACGCTAAGTTTATTTGACTAAACATTTAAAGCAAGATATATAAGATTATCTTGTTTTCATAAATTAAAACTTTTCATAGGGCCACAATAGTTTTAGAATTGCAATTTCAGTAATTCTAGTTTAAATTCGGTCCCAAATACTTCAGTAAAATACTTAATTCCAATAGTTTTAGCGCATTTTGAATCCAACTCCGTGTGGCGCCCCGAGTGCCACTGAAATTAATGTCCTGCCACCAAGAAAAACGAGCGAAACGAAAATCTACCTAGTTCACCTACCGTAACATTTCAGTTGAGCAGAATCAACTTTTAAACGAATTGGGTAACTCGATGGAACTCGCCTTTTTTGTTCGGCAGTCAAATTAAGAAACCGTATAAAACTATTTTTCCAATACGTTTTCGAAGCCGTATATTTGAGTTATCAACCAATCGGGCCTTTCAAACTAGATAACGGGTGCTTAACAAGTTGCCTCAACAATGAAACCAAATATTGGTATACCGCAGAGCATGTTGTCGTATTTGCTTTCTATTCAAATAAGGAAACAGTTCGGTTTTATTCGGTACCACACTTCGTCGGTTGTACAAACGAATGCCTAATTTACAAACTATTATTATTATAATTAATTGTGTGAACCAATTGGAATTTTGAATTCTTAAGATATTCATTGTTTAAAGTTGGCATCGGAAGACTTGACAGCGGTACCTATTTAGTTTTTAAAGGTAACGGCTGTATTCAAAGATTCAAAGACGTCAATAAAGATACTTAATGATTAAAGCCTCAAATCGCACATCGCGAAAGAGTTTCTGTTACGAATTAAATAAAGTTTCTTTCCGAATGTTGAGTGTTGATAATAATGAACCATTTATAGTAGACGACTCTGAGTGCTGCCTTTGTTTGACGTTTTGAAAATCAATGATCACAAAATCAGTTTGTTCTTATTTTTTCGTTTGGTACCTACCAAAACATAAAATAAGAACGATACTAAACGAACCTTCGTTTATACTCTAAAAACAAATCAGTCGTATTAGCATCGAACCAAGAAAGGTAAAAACTGTCCCAATTTTGAACGTAATCACATATCACTCAAAATATAGTCATTTTCATGACTGCATGGTTTAAATTGTTTCATTGAAGTCCAATAAATACTGATTTATCATTTTATTTTGACTTGCAAGTTAATATCCTCATTAAAACTACATACAATGGTTTTAGTATTTCTGCCCAAACTACATCATGCAAATTTTAAGTTGACCAATAAACATTATTTTCCCGTGAAGTTTTTCCCTCCCTACCAGTGATTCGGTAGTTGCAAAAGAGTGCCGTCAACTACGGCAGGTGTGTGCCAAATGGCTTTACCTACATCGACAGGCTTTGCCCGATCGGCGGCAATGATCGAATTAATCTAGCTGGTGCGGCGAATTCGAATATTCGGAATGCGACGCTTGCCTTACAATTTACTACGATATTAATAAACGCGTTCGTTCCTTCAGTTTCCTACCTGTTGTAATTAATACTGGCTTTTATTCCATTGTTATATTATGAGCTACTTTTCGTTGAAAACTGATGCTGAGATTGAGAGCAACACAGGTTTTCAGAGCGTTTACGTCATTCTTCAAATACATCAATGCATACCCATTTTTTTATAATTTTCCTCTGAGGCTAAAATGAGGGTTAACGTGGACTAATTCAAGTGAAACAATGCGGTAGCTATTTAAAAAAAAACACAATTTGTAAAAATACTTACAGTTATTCGTCAATAAGAACCCTGTTGAAACGCCCAGCAAGACTAGAAAAAACAGCAGCAGTAGAACTATGAGCGCTGGCCTGCAGTAGTGGATCCAGCAGTAGTCCTCAGAGTTTGCAGCTGGAGCGCTCGGACCCAATCCACAGCACTTGCCACAGCTTGACTCTGGGGCGTTCGTTGTTCGCACTACAGCACTATTGCCTTGCTGATTGACTATCACACCCTGTACTGGAGCTTCGCTCCCTTGTCCGTACATTACACTTTTCTCAGAAAGCCTAGCAAATCCCGAACTATCGTCGTCCTGCGGATTTCCATACACGCCATACGAGGCCACCATATCCACTCCCGAGAGCGATCTCGTCGTTTCATTCCCTGTACTATCCTGAACTGCGTTATTGTCTGTAGTCGGCCAGCACTCGCACGAACATCTGTCCTCTTTCCGTCTTTGTCTGGCTGGCGTCGACTCTGCCCTTCTGACTGGCACTTCAGTTTTCTTCTCTTCCTCTTTTTTAATTTTGGCATCTTGAGTAATGACGTCATGGTTAACTTCATAATTGGGCTGTAAATTTTTATGATTCTCTAGGTACCAGTGTCGTTCTTCAGCGCGGAGCGTGGTGTCATTATTGCCCTCGTACACATCGGCGTAATTAGATAGGGGGTGCGAGGAGGGGCTGTAAACGGGACCGGCTGCGAGCTGGCCGTAGCCCCGATCGTACTGTGGCGGTCGGCTATTGCTTGCGTAATATGTGGTGGATGCAGGCACGGTGTATTCGTAGCCCGGCCTGTTCATCTTCAACGCTAAATCGCCTCATTTGAGCTTAGGCTTCACTGCGAACATCATTATCGACCCTGTTTATGAAACAATTTGTTGATACCCGCACTAACTTACTATGATGCTATATGTGATGTTACTCAAGCAACCGAAGCTATAAAATAACCTTACCTCCAGCGGTATCTAAACAAAGGGAGGGACAAGTAGTTGGAAGACAAACTTTGTTGATTTTGTTACGCGTTACACTCGACGGCAGAAAGTTATATAGTAGAAAACACATATGTTTATCTCAATTACTCTCTTGTTCGACGGTGGTATTTATCTTTTGTATTAGAACGAGCGCCCGCCCGCTTTCCCGTCAGGAAAGGTAGACAAAGAAGTAACAACATGTGTAAATAAACTTCCCTAACTTAAATTAACCTTATTTATTTCCTTGATTTTGACACATGAAAGTTGTATAACTAGATTAAGCTCCTGCCTTTAGTCTTGACAAGTCAGCTACAAAAGAGGCCAATTTAATCATATCGCTTGTCATAGTAGAGTTAAATCAGTTCCGCTGTCTCTACAGAAGTTTACCGCATTAATAATGGATCGTTGACCTTTCAACGAAGTCGATAACAAAGTTCTCTGAGAATCCCTGCGATAGCCAGGATAATCCGTCCCAATTAATTAAATTAAAAACAAACAAAAGTCATTACATAAAAGTTGGAACACAGCAAGTTACGATTTGTGACGGCGGCGTGACCCAGTTCAAAATTAAAAGCTATTGCTTCCAATTCCTCCATCAACTAAGAGGGATTTTGACAGATGTTATCTTTAATTTTGACTGCCTTGATGGCGCAGTGGAGAGTGTTCTTGCCTGTAGTGCTAGAGATCCTAAGTTCAATAGTAGTAAGAAATGTTTGAGTCTGTTTTTTTATATTTTAGAAAGGCTATTTATTTAGATTACGATTAATTACGACCGCTCCTTATTTGAGTTGCAAAAGGTCGTTGGTTTATCTCTTACAAAACGCTAGTGAGTTAAAACAATATTTGCGTTGGTTCTACGTAACTTATGCACTCATTTATATGTGTTTAACTTAATTATTTGTATACAGAAAACTAGGACAATATCCAAATCAAAGTTTTAAAACTAAGAGATCGAGCAGCCTAATTTTATTAGTAAATCAGTCTGCGCAGTTATTTCACAGACAATTGTAATTCTACTAATTGACAATTTAGAAACACAACTTTTTGTGAGTGTCCTACAAATTCATCAAAAGGCTTTGATAAACTTTTCATCTTAGAAAATCAGCATTATAATGAAAGTTACAAATAAAAGAGCGAACTTAGAATACTTTTGTGAGTAGCGAGTTGATGATGTGCTAAAGACACCTTTATTGAATCACAATTAGGTCTAATTTGAACTCTTAGTCAAGTGCAAAATTTGCCGTGACATTCACAAAATGACTTCAAATAAAAACATTGAGCATTCATTTATTAATATAAAATTATATTGTAATGAAAGTTAATCATTGCCTTCTCATTCCACATTTTTAAACTTAAAAGTTATGAAAGATTAAGAAAACGTTGTTAGTTCTTACTCGCCATAAAAAATGGTGGCAAAGGACACGCAGCGAAATGTTGACAGACCTGTCATGTCAGCATGACAGATAGGATGAGAGAGATGTTTCTCTAACCATGAAAATACATCCATGGCATATGTTGTATAGTAAATAAGCGACTTTATTTAGTGTTTTGTTTCAATACCATTTATCCCTTCCCTTAACGTTACTTAACGTATCTATTTAAATAAGTAACACAGCTAAAATTCACTAACTTGGAGATCCTCATTAAAATTGAACCGTATGCATAACATGTTACGTAATATCTAGCAGCTAAGTGCTAATTCCAAAGCACTAGACAGGTACAGTTTAAGATAATTATCAGCAGTTAATGGATTTCGCCGAAGTTGGGTGCTTGTTCCGCGTCTGGGGTGAACCACCCTTCACACTCGTGAACCCATAAAAAGGGCACTTTCAGAAGCTCATCTGTTCAATGGAAGCGCAATTTACTGTACGCTTACTCGTTTCATAGGTTTCAGTTTCTTCACATTTGGATACTTAAAGTATTTCCAGCGGTTTGAAGGAGTGAAGCAGTTTTTAAAATAAACACGCAAACGGTTCCAAAGTTTACCTGCCTTTTTAAAAGTTTTCTCATCGGAATAAGACAGTTCGGTATTTTCACTTTGTTTAAAATTTAGATAGAAATAATAAAGCGTGTATTTTTATTGAGAGAAAATATTAGCGAACTTATAAAAATGGTAAAATCAAATCATTGATTTGAAGTAATTTATGAATCTTCTGCACATGTCTGGCAATTCAATAAACGAATGCCGATTTCAACTCATTTTATTTAAATATTAATATATTATGACGTTCGTATTTTTTATCATCCTATGGCAATTGAGCTCTCAAATACAAAGGAATATGACTGGTTCTCAATGTTATGATCAACCCACAACAGTTACGCAAGATGGCGGCATTCTATATCTGGATTAAAATCCAGTAAAATGTGTTAATGAATGCTTAATTGCAAAAGTAAAATTGAAGTAAATGACATATTTAGTCATGCATTCATGATACGTCTATGCAAAAAAAACATTAAATAAACATAAAGTGGGATAGAGTCACTTTTTGTTTATTTTGGCCGTTCATCAACAGACATGATAAAAGTGTCACAACTTGTTACTACATTTTCATCATCTTACTATTTTTATCTCATCCACATTTGGCTTATTTTTTTGCTCTTCCTTAAGTTTGTTACATTTGTATCTGTTATTTAATACAACACTAATGTTTTTGTGCAATGAAGAATATCTATCTATCTATCTTGTTTAGACATCGGAGCAATAACGATAAAGTGACTTCAAAAACAGGTACGCCTATAGCAATTACATCCCCATGCCAGAACAACGCATGCCAAGGAATTATAACGACCCCTCTGTTCCTGAAGCGCTTTCATAGCGCCACCCTTAAAGGAACATAAAATATAACCGAGGCATAATGTAGGTACATAAACGACGTAGGCAAAAAAATCTCTCAGACTCTTTTATCCGAAGTTTAGTGTCAGCGCGAGTGTGCTGATGTTAGAGGGCGTTAATGTTGAGTCAACATGGGGGATAAGGCTGCCGACGTACAGAGGCACTCATGTCAACCTTTACATAGCACCTTATGCGGCTGAAGTAAGACCCATTTTGCAATGGTTTTGTAAAGGTTCATGTGGGCGCCTCTGTACATGCTGCATTATGCTATTGGTATTATGCTCTCTGATTTATTCTCTATGGAGTTTGACTCACTGCTTTTTAATGTTTGAATGTTTTGTGCATTTTAACTGTTTTAATATGAAGTAAGAGGTATTGTATGTACTGCACAAATAAAATATTAGTAACTGAATAAGAAACTAAAACCGAACAAACTTTTTTCTGTTATTGAGTATTCTTTTTAGACGTCTTTTTAGGGTTAAAAACAAAATAAGCGTGGGCATAACAGGATTTAACGCCATCGTACTCGTAATTACTATTTAATAAAGAAATTAGTGTCTGTTTACTGAAATTACTGAGGAACACTAAATTGAAATAGTTAAGTTAGTGAACTTACATAAAGAGTTAAACCTCTAAAGTTTAATTCCACAGCTTGAAACTACTGACAACTGTAAACCTACTAACTCACTTGTTAACTGCAGATAGGTATATTTCATAGCATTCGGCATTTGACTTAGAATGTGTTAGATCTGCTAAAGAATGTCCTGCTGCGGCTTGGTAAACAGATAGCTGAACAGACAACCTTACATCCATACATCAAAGAGCAGCATGTGTCGAGAAGTTACACAATCACTAGAGGTCGCCGGTGGCAAGTCAGCGGCGGCTTAGCGTAACGTGCAGTATAGTCTGAGATCCCATTGCGAGTTTACCTACATCTTTGAGTAAACGCTACGGTCTTCGTTAAATATAGAGAACTAAAACTAACATTATCTGATTTTTAAATGATCAGATCTGGCACAACAACAATTTGGACGGTAGGTAATCAGTTTTAGTGCCAGTAGATTTTGTGTGGGGCTAATCAACTCAAAGCTCATTTAAATACTAAGTGTTTTAATAACTTCTGGGTATTCTAATAAAATATGGCGTCCAATGTTCTTAAGTCCCAAATTAGTGTTTACTTTTATCTATTTATTTATTCCTTGTTGCACATAAATTTAGAAAAAAAGTACAATTGGCGGACTTTTCTGGTTCTTTTGTTTCTTTTTTTACAGTAGTTTTTCATCGGGACACATAAAATACTGACTTATTTTAACTGATTAACTCCTTGAAAAAGGTGTAACCGGAAGGAAGCCCACCACACCAATTAATAGAAACAAATAAACAACATGAACAAATGAACTCATACATATTTATGGGACAAAATCACATCTCTGGTTCCGAAGCAAGGTTCTTTCTTTTGTAATTCAAAACCAAAAACAACGAAGTTCTCATAAACACAAAAACTTTGCACAAATGTCAATTGCAAACAGTTGTGTTGTTTTGACGAATTGAACCCTTAAGGTTTTAAAAGTTAAAGAAAACAAGTCTTTATCGTATCCTTGATAACATAGGCTAACTTGCGGTTGACTCTCGTACTAAACGTGCAGTAGCCCAGCCACATATTACAGCGGCCGGGCATGCCGACACCGGTGTGTGAATGTATGCAAATAGCTAAAACGTTTAAGTAACCTCATTCAGGACTCCGTATTGTGTGAAACTGTTACGTAAAACTAGACTAGGTACACTCAACTTATCAGGACAATTTGGAATTTCTGCTAGCTTATCGGAAATGGTATGTTACGTTAAGATATACATACATATACGAACGTTCATGTTTGTTTTTGCTAAAATCTTTTTTTCTTGGAATACCTTACTAACAACGATATTCAATTTTCAATACAGTTAGATTAGTTCAGTTTCTTTTTGTCACAAAAAGGAGGGAAAATATGCAGACAGGGTAACCACAGAAAATGTCTTCAGTAGACGAAAGTTTTTCAATTCCTACTCATAACGTCATAAATAAATTCACTTGTAAAGTGTGAACCAAATAATTTTTCAATTTTATGTCCACCATAAAATGTAATGCTATTATTTGCATATTTCAACTCATTAAAATTAAACGCAGTTATTGTTCCCACATTTTACGATGCATTAAGCGTTGATTTAAAGACTTTAAAAAGAGTAAAAAAATATTATATAACTAAGCTGGCAAAAGCGATTCTAAAATGAGTCCGCAACATACAAATTTGTCCTGGAAAACTTTTTGTCATTGACACCCAATTATTAGTAAACATGAATCAAAATGAGAAATAGTTAAACTGATAACTTTAGTTTCATAAAGTTCCACGGCCTGTGAAAGTTACGTAAACAGCTTGACGGAACCGTAGATCTATTTCAGTATCCATCATGGAACATTAAGCGAGGAGTGCTAAACAGGTAATACGTCCGTCATAATAAATACGAAATGACCAAACGGACTGCGAAAGACACGTCATTTGCTTGACCAATTAAAACGACAAAATGACATCACTTGACTGGGCTTTATAATTCAGGCATCAATTAACTTCATTACCTACAAATCTCTCATTTTGTCGACATTTTCATTTGCCAAAAATACAAAGTGTGCGAAATTTGGTCAACACTTTGTTTACCCTTTTTTATACCCGTGTACGTA
This sequence comes from Udea ferrugalis, assembly GCA_950022985.1. Lineage (NCBI taxonomy): Eukaryota > Metazoa > Arthropoda > Insecta > Lepidoptera > Crambidae > Udea > Udea ferrugalis. The sequence continues at coordinate 8,717,982 of OX465516.1, forward strand.
AACGTGGTCGCCGGGAGGTGTCACACCCTATTCTAATTTTAGAATTTAAATACTGAATTATCTAGTCAATTTATTAAAATAATATAGGTAACTGAATTGGTGTTTTCGAAATGAAACTGCGTTGAAAGTCCTGAAACATACCTACAAACTATCGCAGTCTAGTTCCGAAATTTAGTATTATTGTATAAATCACTCTGTTTTGGAAATGAGAGCAACCTAAAATAATCGTACGAAAAATAGGTATTCAGCTTTCAGAGGCAGTGGACTCATTAGTCTGAAACTACCGGTCTAATTGAATATTAAACTTTGTTATGAAACAAAACTTTCCGTGAGAGCACGCAGGGTATTGTTTCTACTAATAAATGTAGTTACCTCATGTAATTATGTAGCTAGCAAGTCCGCCCTAGGCGTGTTTTGGTGAGAAGTTTGGTTAGAAATAATTCAGGAGTGTGAAGTCAAAACCAGCTGGGACTTCTGTGAAGGGTTTTGCGACTGGTAAGACAAACAGACCTAATAACTTCTTGTTTGAATGCGAGAATTTACGTAACTTTTCCCGAGGGTGAATTTGAATGAAACAGTTTGTTTTGCTTTATTTTTAACTACCTAGCTGACCCAACGTTATCCTGTCAAATGCATAACTATCAAAAGCGTAACGTTTAAATAGTCATCAAGTTCTCTAAAATTTAATTTTTTTACCGCAATTCCCCTTTTTTCGACAATTATGTTTTAAAGAAACCTTGTCTTAACAAACACAAAAAAATAACTATATCAAATAAAACGAAAGAGGATAAAGTTATCACATTTGGTGCAGTCGTTTTGAATTTTTTATGTATTTACGAGTAGATTAGCACTATTTTGCTACAGTTCCACCAATTAACTATGATACAGCTATGAGGTAAAATTATTAAAATAAATCGCCGTATTGTTTCATAATTAACTGTGTTTTTGTTTTTTAAAGTAGTCTTGTCTAATCAAAAGGCAGGAGAAGGGAAACTCCAAAAAAATCTTGATATTTTGTACTATGTGAAGATGAGGAGAGGATTTAAAAAATAAAAAAGCTATGGGTACTGTTGAAGAAACCTATTTAATCCATTTAGATAAAATGCATTAACCATTCCTACTAAAGAAAATAAAATTGAGTAGTACGATCAATATGAAAACATTTCCTAATGTTTCAGGTCACGAAACTTAACTCAGAACATAGAGTTCAAGTATGATTAAACATATTGTCATGAAAACCATAAACAAAGTAGAGCGTGAAATTGGATTTAGATTAAGCCGAATAGCGTTGGCTGTGTCTAATAATGTACAATGACGTACTCAAATATCTATCGAAGACGTAAGTGGGTGAGTATCTGGTTGGTGATATTTTGAATTAAGTTATTTTTATGTATCCAAAACAGAGCGTTAAATTGGATTTAGATTGAGCCAAATAGCGTTGGCTTTGTCTAATAATGTTCATGACGTACTCACATGTATATCGAAGGTATAAGTGGGTGATAAGTATCTAGTTAGCAATATTCTGAATAAGTATTATATTCAAGTATCCAAGAATAAATATTTTGTGAATTACTTTGTTTTACTTTTCATTTGATGCTTGAATACTTTTTTATTTCATGTTAATGTATGTTTCCGTTTGGACTGTATGCAACACACATTATGATCCCTTAAACGTATATAACTTGAAGGACATAAAAATGTTCTTACATAAAATAAAACGGACATGCTTCCCTTTTGACGAGTAGTCCTTGGACCAAAGGATAATTAGAGGACCTTCTATAAAGCCTTCCGATGGCTGTCGCGTGACAGCGTACGTGTAACGACATGGACTTTGGTCACGTCACGCCAACATCGTCTTGAAAAGAACAACGGAATTGTGGTGGAACAAATCGGTTGCAAGCTCTACGAGACTTCTGCAAGCCTGGTACCTAGCCGATCTATTACAAGTGGCAGAGTTAAATTTTAAATAAAACTTTTGAAGTGACGTTAAGCAGGAACCTATTATTTATGCATTGTTTGCTTAAACTATTATATTTAATTTATTGTTCCGTGAAATTTATTTTTGATAATTCGACTAAAACTAATTTAAAGTGTATTTACTATCAAAACCTAAAACGACTTGTCGCAAAACACCAACTAACTATTTGTAACACCATCCGAGTATAGCATCATAGTAAATCAGTCATACGAAACATATCAATTGACACGAGTTCATTGTAATCATTGAAAGTGGGTGACAGACCACGTCGGCCGACGAACCAGGCACCCATACAAACTGGCAACTTTAGCACATACAGAGATAAACACACGTAGGATCACTGGTCACAGTCCATGTAACAGTTCCGGTTAGGTTAAAGGTCCCCATTATTGGTGATGAAATAGTTCAAGAGCGAATTGTGATAGTCCGGTTTGTGTTTGCGTTCGCGAGTGCGAAGAGAAACAGTCGCCCGGACGACGTACCCCCGCTACACCGAGGCTCATACTGGCAACTGCCCGATTGCGCCCCGCCCGCCCTCAACCCCGCCTCTGTCACCGCCACACTTCGCCCAAATTGCAAACGAGTTTTCATTTATGTTGTTATCGGTGTAAAAGTTTCACCAAGTTAAACTAAGAACCTTCTTTAATTAACTGTCCGTAAAATTACACTAAGCAAACAGGTAAAGGCGGCTTTCAAACGGGACTGTCCTGAAGTTTTTGGAATAGGGGATGACGGGCAACTTATTTTGTTGTTTAATTTTAATTATCTGATAAGCATTAATTTTGGTCAACCAAAGTTTTATAACGTCTTTGATATAACAACAATAATCCGAAAGTCTGTTAATACTTTCGTGATTTGTTGAGTGAAATGGAATTAGTTTCGCATAACTTCATTGAATATTATTTGGAGTTTTTCCTCTTTAGCATGACGGAACATTCATTACTATATTATGTTAAGCTTCATAAGAGTTATGTTTCCTCATAAGATTTCGTAACACGAATAATGTAATAATATATTTCTTTGTGTATTACTGAATGATATTCGGGTCAGCTTTCCTGACCAACAACACTTTTTCCGTGGACTCATTAATCTTCGTATTTGGACGCACTCCTCTGTTCCGTTTTGCACTTTGTACTTAATCGGAAGTAGGACAAAACCAGTCTCTTTCTGTATTACACTAATCAACTCTTTATAAAAAGAGTTTTGAACAATTGATTTTTGTTAAAATGACACGGTTTTCAAAAAAGCTTGTTATTTTGTTACGCCTTTAATTTTTGCTGTATTTACGTACATTGGCCATCCTTATCCATATATTGAATTCTCAGTAGTTTCCAAACTCTGGTAGTTTGGACAACTATGTGAAATGAGTCAGGAAAATCGAAGCAAACAGTGTACTGCTAATATCAACATTCCTTGGGAGGACTTCCAACATGGAAGTCTAAAGACTAAACAGGCCTCACATCGATTTGTTACCCTGTTAGATAATACAGCTTTACATGACACGTGTAAATTATTTATCGGGTAATAAACAATACACAAACAGGTTATAAATACCCAAGAGTGCTTCGAACACTCACTTTCTGAAGTTTAGCTAACCTTTTTTTAACAAGTGAGAGAAACCTTACCTGTCGAAAATTAAACATATTAGTTCCTCATTGATACCAGGATCGTTGTGATTTTATCTATGTATATTATGCTCAAAAATTCTTCTGATCAATTTAGCCTCAGTCCGTTTTTCTACATAATCATAATATACATTCGTAAAAACATGTGAACGAGGCAGAGATGAATATTTTTCTCTTCATTTTAAATGGACACCTTTGAGAGTGGACCGCATAAATAAGACACCTTTTCCAGCCATGCGTGAGAAAATGATCCATCAAAGAGGATCGGAGTGGAATCATGGGCTGCCTCGAGTGAGCACATATACTACAGAGTCACGTTATGAGGTCGTTTCTGTTCAGTAAACGGATGCTATAGAAATTATCAGCATTGAACAAAATGCCATTATAACAGTTGGTCACGGAACAGAATCAGATTTATTAAAAATATGTAAAAAAATCATCATGTTAAAAAACTAACTCAGAATACAAAGTTGGCATGAGCATGCCTTTTGCCGATCTATTCCTTTCTAATACCAAAAACTAATACCAATGGTATTTGTTTGCTATCGTTATTAATTTTCTGTTCCGAACGAATACCAAATTTTAAATATTTCAATGTAGTTTTGGTATTCGTTCGGAATAGAAAATTATTACGATTACAAACAAATACCATTGGTATTACTTTTTGGTATTAGAAAGGAATAGATCCTTTTGCCGCCATGATGAAAGGATATTAAGAAACTCACAGTTCGCAGAGCGTTTCGGTTGCTGGTTGATGTTTTCCATCACTGGTGTTCTGACCAGAATTTAACTCGGGACCACATATGCTCCGAGCCAGACGGCTCACTGAGCCATGATTGTATCTCATGATAATGAAACAGATATAAAGAATACAAGACAGCAATAATTGAGTTTTACATTTCGTCTGCAACCTAGCAGAAAATCTAAATTTAAAGCAATATGAAACTTCATTATAAATGTAACATGGGATCGTTGAATTGGTCCCAATTCCACCAGACCGATTCAATAAGTAAGACGCAACGAAAAGGCGCAGTGCTGCAAGTTTCCTTGCTGAATACGACATCAATCGGCTCGTATCGATTGAATACGTGCACAAATTGTAAGAATTATTGATACCGCGGGCAGCGGCTCATACAAAAAGTTTATAAAAGGAAGTGGAGCGAACAAACTGGCGGGGAACAAAGTTTTATGCCGGGACGAGCTCCCGTTACTTATCTCCCGGCGTCGAGCTGACAGCTGCAGATGAAAAATTGAAATTGTGTGAGATAAAACTACCTAACTGCTGCAACGCCGACCAAACAATGTGACGACAACAGCGTTATATATTTTTTGAGCTCCTTACTCTCCGCGGCGGAGTTTAATATGTATTCTGTGAGTGTCAACCCGCGGAATAATGCAGGAACCGGGGCGCGCAATACTTTCCTTTCTTTAATTTTACTGAGATTCTTTCTTGTCTAGAATTGAAACTATAGTTCTTACATGTTACTTGAACATGTCAAAAGGGTAAATTCAAAATATTCTCCGAATAAAACTCCAAACATATGAATAGAACTGACGTAGATCTAGCTGGCATTTTATTTTATACGTTAATTAACGCAAAATATATTTAGTATATTTAGCTGTGCATTGATTGTATTTCTTACATTTGATTAACATCTCTCCAAGCCAAGGTCCTCCCACCTCCCCCCCTTTTGGCACGTTACTTAAATATAAGTGGTCAAGAGTTTTCTGTTTTCCCTACTTTCCAGTATAATTGTAAAAGTTGTCCGGTATACCAGGGAAAGTCAAAACTGACGTATCTCAGAGCTAACTAATTTTCAAAGATAGACAATCATGAAGTAAGTAATAAAAATAACGCCACTTGTTAGAGTTTTTAATGTCACAGTGACTGAAATGAAAGAAATTGAATGTTAAAGATAACTCACCACGAGCGAAGTGAGTTTTGGTGCCAACCGGAATACCATAACAGTGCCTATTGATGCAAGCCTTGGGTTCTCAAATTGGTCTCTGCTCATTAATGGCGCTTCCCCTGCCGGACTTATCCAGCTTGGAATCAGGGCGGTATTTTTTTACCAAATTGACACTTGACAATGCATTGTGATGTATGTGAAGGTCTCATGCACAGGCCGTTGTGTGTTGTCTAGTAATTAGTGTAGGAAAAAAGTAACCGCCTATGCCCTGTGCAACTCATGCGCAGTTTGCGCACGGTATCAGGCCAAAACATCCTCAAAATTTCCCTCACTGTCGCACTTGTAGTCGTAGATTACAGATGATGTGATTTTAGGTATGTGTATGAAAATACAAGATAATCTTAGTTTGAAGCCATTTCAGAAATTTGTTTATTTTGAATTGGCTAGTTGCAAAGAAGTATCTTACTCAGAAAACGCGACAGCGAATCTCGAGAATACAAGCAATATGTAAATATGAATGTTCCGCTTCCTATATCAATTCAGTACGGCCGATGGAAGTTGAATGGCGGGAGACGCGTGACTGTAACACGCTATAATAACGAACCGTCCGAGCCGTCAGCCCGCGACCCTTCTCTATTTATGGGGCAACTCCGGCGCCGAGGACGCCACGTGAAAACTCCCGCGTAAATCAAAGTCATAAATTCTCCTATCGTGAATGAACATTTCTCTTCGGGGACGTCTACACTGGGTGAATGGATAACGCCGACCCGCCCTGGCAGGATCACCTCTACCGAGTCATTTGCTTTTGTTCGTGGGGCAATTAATAACGGGCAGAAGGGCGTTTTCGAACCGCAGGCGCCATTCGCATATCAGTAATGATCTAGCGGTGCCGCCGCTCCTCAACTATCGATCATATTCACTTAATGAACGTACCGTACGTGGAATAGCTTGAATCATGTCAAAACCGTTTTCGTATGATTTCTCCGCGTAGTTTATTAATTTCATAGCGGTTTTCATTATCTCAATCGGCCGTAAGTTATTACTCTACCCTTTGATATTAGGTTCATAAATCATGCACGTGTTAGCATCTATTGAAACTAAATCTGAGGATACACGCCATACGTTTGTTCTGTTTACGCGGACTACATTTTGCACATAATACATTAACAGTAAAATACAATATCGTATTTAAATTTGCAATGTTAAATCTGGATATGTGATGTTTGGTGATCACGAATATTATGTATTTCCAACAAGCTAATATACTTAGATATGGTAGCGATAGTTGGTTTTGAAAATGGTGGCCTATATTATAACTGTAGGATAAATCTAGGTATCCTATTTCGCATCCAAAATTAACGAAACCTTAAAGTAAACAGTACAAGTTGCGATGGCCACAAAAATGTGGTATTCAGAGTTTTAGTCATTACTAACAGACACAAGCTCTAACTTATCGTCATCATCAGCCATAGAAGTAGCTCTAAAATAACACGAACACGAACGAACGACGAACAACGACGACACGAACAGGAAGAAGGTAACAGTCACCAGATAAAGTTCAATAGATTTTGGTAGATGCAGGTCATCTGCAACCAGATGCTCTAGGAACGTTTCAGGAAGCTAAAGTGTTTGACAGGGTAGCACTGTCAAACACTTTGGTTCCTTTACCTTGATCCTGTTCGTGCTTCAAAATGGTCTACATTTATAACTTTGGATTCTTCTAGCTACAGGCTTTACCCACTTCCTTTCCAACATAATGCCGCTGGTCTGATTCATCTAAGTACTCATTTTGTTTTTCTTCAATTCTGATTCCAGCATTGCCCGAAGCAAAACTACCGTGCATAGCCATGGGGCTAATAGTTATAGAACTAGGCTAAACCATAATCATGTTTTTTGACTGTGGGAAACCAAGCACGTGAAGCATAATGGCAGCTGCCTGCCGCAGCCAATAGTCAAATGAATATTTTACGCGTTGCTGACACTGTAACATAATTTCCAAACGCCTGTTGATGAACTATTACAGGCACAAAACAAAGGCAGGTTGCTGCGGACTACCTTCAACTAGATGCTCAGAAAATCTATGAGAAAGACTGCAGACGTTGAACGTATAAATTTCATATGGCTGATGATAATTTTTTCATACTATAGCTAAGAATTAAACAAATGAAATGACCGTGACATATATTACGATCACACCAATTTATTCCGGCTAAGTTGTTCCAGTGAATACCTATAATGTTATATCAAAATCTCATTAACACAAATCGTTTCGAGTGGGTATTTGTGTCTGTGTACAGCAGAGACCGCATTGTTTGCTAAATACTTGAAAGCTCTAAGACTATTGTCTTGTGTACTCTGTTGAGTGCCGGGCTGTTGTGCGAATTTATTAACTTCAACGGAGTATAGAGCCTACTGGAACGTAGGAGGCGCGGCAGACCGCAGTGCAGACGGCGCGACGAGTTTTGTGCCTTCTGCACTATCAGTGGCCCAACCACAGTCTATTAGGACAGTGTTTATACTGGAAAACATTTTATAGATACTGTTTTATAGGTTAACAATGAGATGCCTTAGCAGAAATTGAGTTCAGTAATTAGCTGTAACATCCTTTCTAACATGTGACTTGCAATAAATGAATCTGAATCTGCATCTGAATCTAACTTTTCTGCTCTGCCTGTCTGAATAACGTACCATCTAAAATTTGAAAATAGGGTTTTTAATTTGTGCACTTATTGAAAAACAAACGTTTAAGATTGGCAAATTTTAATAAGAAAATAGTTTGGTTTTACTTTCTACTAGGTCTTAGGCTAGTTTACTTTCTCCATTAATTAGTTTTTCTAACTACACAAATGCAAAGCGATTCAAGAAAAATGGCGTAACACATTTTGTTATTTAAACGACAGGCAAATTTATAAATGTCGCGTGGACATTCTGCGAAGAATTAGAATCGCTAATTGTTTTATAGCGTGCTTAGTTACATTTAAACATGTTTTTGTATCACCAAAGGGTTAAAACAATGTAGACATTATTGTGTTTTAAACCTACTTCACGTGGTTTGTTACGTAAACAAAAGGTTCACGACCGATATTGCCAACTGTGCCCAATTGAAAAAATTACACGAATTTCTACCTAAAAAACCTATCACATTTTGTTTTACGGATGAAACACGGACAACTGCCATAATCTCTATTATCTATTTTTAGTTTTATTTTGAGTTGTGAAACGCTAAGGATTAAATGATTTTGTGCAAACGTAACGTTTTTTATTCTTTTTTGTTTCGTGATATTATCAGCAAACAAAATAAATGTACTCAGCTTATTATTTTAAACACGATCATTCATTTTTTTTTCACATTCTTTTTTAACTAAATTATTACACATCTGATGGTCAACGTATAGGAATAACTACTGCATTTTAATAGTATAGTGTCCGTTGAAGTATGAAGGTAAAATTGGTTGCTGACATTGGAATGACATTACATAAAAATTTTTGAAATTTTTTTTTTGATAATTGTCTCCGTAGTTAGTGAGGTGAAAAAAGGGGAATAACACATAAGGTGCATTTCTTTTACAATGACCAACGCAGGATAAAAAGTAACCTAACGTTTCGGCTATTGGACAGCAACGTAATCACAGGATTATGATTGTTTTACATGTCAAACATTAATTTAAATTAACTATCACATATCATAAAATCGCAATTCATCCAACATTTACCAATCCTCAAATTCGGTGATTCGTTATTCGTTATTCGTTGTGGATGGGGATGTCGCCTGAGCGATAGGCCACTGCGACCATTGTTGATCTATTGTGGCCATCATCCCTTTAGAGATCGCTCTCCAGGCCAGCAGCCTTCATGAACTGCACTATCTTCCCGGGAGCGATGTTCTTGGCGTCCTGGGGAGCAAGCAAGTGACTCTTCAGCACGCGGTACCTACACTGCGATAACGCATCGCAGTCGCAGAGGACGTGGACCGGGGTTTCGTCCATGTCCTGGCAAAATCTACAGGTTGGGACCTCTGAGATCCCAATCTTGTGACCATGTTTGTTCAACCGACAGTGTCCCGTTAGGGTTCTGGTGAGGATTCTGATTTGATCCCTACTCAGCCCCAGGACCTCCGCGGTGAACTTATGTGAGTAGCCCTTTATCAGAGCCTTGGCGTGCGCCTGTCCGTTAGTGTTGGTCCAGGCCAGCCTGCCAAGGAACTCCGCCCGGGCTTTTAGTGGCTGACGCAGGGCGCAGCTAGGTATACCCACCATCGGCTCTGGGGCCTGGTTGGAGGATTCCGCGCCAGCCCTGGCCAGCTCATCCGCTGCTTCGTTCCCCGGGACATTACAGTGACCCGGGACCCAGCGGAGCGTGACCCTGTTGTTGGCGCCGAGGTTGTTCAACGCTTGGGCACAATCCAGGGTAAGTTTAGAGTTGATTTCAACTGAGGCTAGAGCCTTAAGAGCGGCCTGGCTATCAGAGAGTATGTATATACTCCTGAGCCAGAACCTGCGCTCTAAGTTTGCTTGTGCGCAGTGAAGAATGGCGGCCATTTCCGCTTGGAATACCGTGGCGTGGACGCCTAGGCTGCTGAATAAGCGCGCCCTTGGCCTCTCGCCGTAGACTCCGTAGCCTGCCATTCATTTTTGATCCATCGGTGTACCACACGATGTCTCCCGGTTGGAATTTTGCGGGAGCTCCACCCTCCCACTCCTTCCTCCCCGGGATTTCTACATTGTACCATTTTGTGAAGTGGTACTGAATAGGCATGTTGTCCTTGGGCATGAGCGTTATAGGCATCTTGTGCAGCTCAGCCTGCAGGTTGACCATGCATTTCGACTGGAACCTGCCACCCCCGTTATTCAGCATTCTCAGCATGGCCGCTTTAGCCTCCATCCCCAGGTGGATGTGGAGAGGGCACAGCGACAGCATGGCCTCCAGAGCTGCCGTGGGAGTGGACTTCATGGCCCCAGTGGTTATCAAGCAGGCCAGCCGTTGCACCCTGCAGAGTAAAGCACTGCTTGTGACCTGCGCGGTTTTCTTGTGCCAAACCACACAAGCATAGGCGATCATAGGTCGCACTATGGCAGTGTATATCCAGAGGGCAGCCTTGGGGTTGAGTCCCCATTTGGTGCCAACCAGACGGCAACAGATACCCAGGGCCATACGTGCCTTCCGGGTAATGAAGCCTATGTGTGGGTTCCAAGTCAGTCTCTGGTCGATGATTACACCCAGATATTTGACCTCCCTGGAGATCCCTATGGGCTTACGGAACAGGGTGGGTTTGCGAATGCCCTCCAGGTTCCGTTTCCGGGTGAATGGTACCAGTGTGGTTTTGTCGGCGTTAACTGACAGGCCCACTTCCTGGCACCATTCTTCTACCAAACGCAGCGCACCTTGCATTCGACCCGATATGGTGTTTTGACATTTGCCTACCACCATGATCACCAGGTCGTCCGCGTACCCTTGCGTGGTAAAGTGCGCGTTGTTTAGTCGATATAGAAGGTCATCCACGACAATGGACCATTCTAGTGGCGACAGGACGCCACCCTGAGGGCAGCCTCTGGTCACCTTGACCTCTACTTGTACATCAAGGAGGGATGTTACTGCCGTCCTTGACGTCAGCATGGATTCTACCCACCTAAGGGTGGTTTCGTCCACGCCTTTGTTTTTCATACAACTGATGATAATGTCGGACGAGGTATTGTCAAAGGCCCCCTCGACGTCGAGAAAGGCGCAGAGTGCGATCTCTTTGTCTTCCAGGGCCCTTTCAATCCTGTCCGTGAGTTCAATCAGAGCGGATTCCGTGGATCTGCCGCATCTGTAGGCGTGTTGCCTCCCATGCAGAGGGTTGACCGTGAGGTAACTTTCTCTGATGTGGAGGTTCAGCACCTTTTCCATCGTCTTTAGGAGAAAAGACGTTAGACTGATTGGCCGGTAGGATTTAGGTTGGGACCTGTCTTTGTCCCCTGCCTTAGGTATGAAAATTACCTTAACCTTGGTCCAATTATTAGGTAGAACGCCAAGCGCAAAGCTGGTTCTAAATATTTTTACCACAAAAGGCAGAAGGACCTCGATGCCCTTCTGCATTAGTGCGGGAAAGATACCATCAGCACCCCCAGACTTGTAGGGTTTGAAACTGTTGATGGCCCATCTGACCTGATTGGGTCTAAAGATCAGTGAAATTCGGTGATTCTTGTTTTAAAACGCGTTCACATTCACATTCAAATCGCTGCAATCTTTTTTACTTTGAAAAATTTCACAACAAAATACTGTAAAGCTCTCTCGCAAAATGATACCGCGTAACATTAACGCAAAATGAGCAAAAGTTGGACAAAGTAGGGAATAAACTCTCATAACACGGCGACGTTACACAAATTTTTCACCGGATTTCTTCCTACTCCGACCGTCACATTAGGCCGGCACAAACATCGGATAAGTTCTATATTGTTGTTTACGGCAAACTTGGAACTTAGGAGCAATTCAACTCATAAATTTCCCTGTAATAACAGTTCGCAGCTTTCCTAGATACTTGTAAAGGCAACGCTCAAACCGGGTCATCGGCGCATCCTTAACAATAACTACTATTAAACAAATCTGTTAAGTTTTATTACTCAATTTGCCAGGGTTAAGCAAAGCTTGCTATTAATTAGCATGTTTTGATTAAGCGGTGTCGTCGCCTATGCATAAATTATTCAGTTGTTAGTGGTATTTTCATAATGGTAATTTTATACTTGCCAACATACTAAGCACTTGATTCAACATAATGAGTGTAAAATTCCCATATATCACCGGCGTTGATCCAACGAGAGGCTTTTATAAGTTCTCTAGGAACTGCAAATTTTATATTTTTGGACTGCACATCACGCTAGCCATTTCCGGTCAGTCCTGCTTGTTCTTTTGCAAAGAAGTAACATTAATAAAGAGCAGAATAAGGAAATAGTTATTATACTGTAATTACTGCCGTGTGTTAATAAATATGTACAAATTACTATTGTACATAAAACGACGAACAAGACACATAATCAATTGAAACATGTTCATTATTTTAGATCTTTGAATCCATTATAATCACAGTTAAAATTGTTAAGAAATATTATCAGCATAAAATTAACATTAAGAAGAAGGTACCAACCGTCCTACGCAAACCCAAAAACCCTTCTCTTGTTTTGTTCAAGCGTCCATCAGTCATTCATATTGTTATCAATAAGCTCGCTGTTGATTTAGTGGTGTTTATAATTACAACAACAAATGGTTTCGTACTCTCAGTTCGTTTTATGGGTCATTAAGTGCCACAGAGACTTAAGATCAAATAATTTATAGCCTCCCCCTGCTAAGGGTTCTTTATGAGGGATCAAAGTCAAATCACCACCACCACCACCACCACCGCCACCGGACCACTAGACGCCGTGAGGGCTTTCACCCCCATGTGGTCGACTTTCCAGCGGTCCGAACTAAGCGGTTTGGTGCTTCCTTTCTGGTCCGCACCGCTAGGGAGTGGAACGCCCTCCCTGCGTCTGTGTTTCCGGATACATACAACCTTGGTGTCTTCAAGGCAAGAGTGAATAGGCATTTTCTGGGTAAGCGTGTTACACCTTCGACCTCGTCATCGCTTACCATCAGGCGAGACTGAGGTCAAACGCAAACCCATTTCAACTAAAAAAAAAAAAATAAAAAAAAAAAAAAAAGTCGTTCATAAAAATCTGTTGGGTGTTAACTTAGTAAAACTTTACATGGTTTTGGTTAGCTAATTCACGTTGTTAACAATATAAAATAGATGTTAGTTTTCCATGAATAAAACAACACAGTGGCTGATTATTGTAAATTCTAATAACGTTTTGATTACACATAAAATTTTACATCTCAAATAGAGCAAATATTACCAATGGACCTAAACGGGGTGAATATGCATTGTACGAATCTGTGCTGTGCTTGAAACAACGTATCAATATCCTTATTTTGACATCTGACCTGCTCCAAACGAAAATAACGGTGTCAGATTGATTGCTGACAGCACGCGAAAAACGGGCCCAAGGCTGTCTCTTAAAGATACAAAACAAAGTATCAAACAATCTATTAAGATCCCTTATTCAATACAATTTAAACCTGTGTTTATCTCGGAAGAGTGGGGGTTGGAACTTAAATCCTTCGGTTTTCCTCGATACCGGGGTGGTTATCTAAACATTGACGGAAGGGTTAAGTAAGATCTATATCAGCCGTCGGGCCCTCGTTACAATCAGACTTAATAAATTGATTTAAGATAAACAAAGCCGTTACTCCTAAATAGTCCACTCAAGTGGAGGAATCTGAAATAATGGCTCCCATGTGAAAGTTGCGTAAGCTAGCAGTTGCCCTTTCCAAGCAGTAGCAACGCTCTGACCTATTGAAACTTCGTGAAAATCCCCAATGGCTGATTTGAACATTAGAACTCTGAAAATAAAATGTCTTAACCCATTAAAACATTTTTTTATAGATAATATGGAACGATTTTACCTTCATTTTCCTGATTCTATAAGAAAACAAATGCTTCAATCCTCATGGAACCAGGGTAAAGGTGCATACATGTATGCTGATGTAGGAATTGAACCAGTAACTCTAAGCCGACATCCGAGAGTTTGTTGTGTGTTTGTTCGCCTTTTTGACCACCCAAAAGATTATTTAGACTTAGAGGATCGGTAACACGCCTGCGCGCCTGCTATTTCAACGCTGCGGTTATCGCTTTCCAATTAACAGTCTGATTGCATGCTACAGACAATGTACAATTTTAAAAAAAACCTATGAACAACTCGCAGTCAGCTCTTTCTTGAGAGTATAGAAGTAAGTAAATGAAAGTCAGTATATCAATACTGAAAGAATAGACACAAGCAACACTAAGAAAAATTGCCAAGTTACTTGTAAAAGGTAACTTTTAATGGAAGCAATAGGTGTCATTGAAAACTATACAAGACATTTATTTTTCACACAGAACTATAATATTTAATTTATATTTTCTCTACGAAAAACTTTAGAGAACAGTGTAGTGTAAAGAATGTTATTAAAATGAGGGGACTAGACTCACCTTGCAGCGGGCGTAGAGCCAACAGTTTACTTTTAAAGAAAATGCAAGCTATAATAATAGTTCCTAGAAATACCACAGCATTACCGAACTGCCTGTACCGCTGTTATACAAGGAACAACAAAAACTTCATCGAGGAAGCCACGTTCAAAACTTTTTATCGTTCACCTCCGTAAACAATATCAAATCAAGTTCTTGGAAAGGTGTTGGGAAATGTATGTTCTTTTTTATTCTATTACACGAGGCTAAACACTAACAAAGAATAATGTTTTCATTTTTATCAAGTTTGAACATTAATTACCGAATTTTGAGTTGGTGTCGATCGACGTCATTTTGTTAAAATTATTGAAGTCACTCTGAAAAAGATTGACAGTTGAACTATTTTTGCTATTAAGGTTTGTTTAGGGTAAACAAATCTTGGCTGTTTACAATAAACAAAGAAACAAAAAAAGGTTAATCCCTTTGTGGACTTCCCGCCCTCCGGGGGAAGGGCGTAGGCGTGTGAGGCTTGCCTGCTGTGAGGTGGCAGGCACTACTCACTAAACCACCCCCGGTGGCCTGCTTCAGTGCGTCTCCAGAGGTCCCTGGGGAAGAACTATGTGCCGGTGGAGCCCTGGCGCGCTATGCTGGCGTAGCTAGCTCAGCTCGAGGGGAGTTATACCTCCCCTCCAAACCCGGTGTGTACGTGTGTGAGGTCACTCTCTCTCTCGCCGCGTGCACTCCCAGTGACCCCGAAGGCCCCCCTTTAGTCACCGCTTACGCTAGGCGGGGGAACCGATGCAGAATTCTAACGCCCCATACCAGAGGGCAATTCAAATAGATCTGTTACAAGTACTTACTAGGTAATAAACTCAGTTCACAAGTAATTTTTCTTTTATAACCAGCCTTGCGTCGCTCACTAGCATCATTTCACATCTCCATTCAGTACAATCACTTCAATCATCTTTTCATTTGAAAATCTCAATTGGGTTACTTCATTTCGCTCAAAAGATGGCAGACGCGAAGTTATTGAGTTTCACAGAAGCCCAAAATCTAAGTGAAGGGAAGCGTGAAGTGAAAAGACAGAAGTATCAAAACTACTAAGTTGTTTTTTTTGCAGGAAAAGTAACTAAACTATAAAAGCAAATAGAAATGAAGACATCAGAGCTAATCGATATTTAGCAGACCACAGCACAATATCTGAAAATGGCACGCAATTTACTGAGCAAAATGTCGCCTGGTTCATTTCATTTGTGTAGTAATGTATTCTGCTACAGTTGGGAGTGGAATTCTCGGGCGAAGCGCGCGGCTGCCGACTGGGCGACCACAGGCCACAACGTAATTAGCTAAATATGACTTTTAAACTAACGGCTCCCGCCAGAAGCCTTCCAAACCAACCTTTTTAGAGAACGAGCGCATTTTCATACGAACGCGCCATTTACAAGCTGGCATTTAATTTGGAACTGAAGAAATTTGCACACGTCAAAATGTTATCGTATTAACGTACGAATATAAAGGCAGAATGCCGCGAATTTCACATAAAATGTTTTCGGGGAACCGTTTGAGGCTTTTGAGAGATTTTGGCATGGTGTATTAAAACTAAGCTATATAGAATGCTATAAAGAGCGTAATAGTCTGAATGAAACTGGCTAAATTCCTATGGATTGGAAAAAAAACCTTTTTTTTCAATTTAGATTAGGCACAGGGTGGTTACTCCTCGTACTTTCTAAATACTTAAGTATCTGCTATATTGTGTCTTACCAGATTTATTCCTACATGAATGAAATGATCATAAGATCCTCTAAGATTGCTGTCTAGCAATAAGGCCGCGTAAATTACTCACCTTTTTGTAATTAATTAATACTAATGTGATTTATTTTGTGCAGTTAAGAACCTGTCTTCTTTTACTTCATAAGCCTTTTTTACCTAAAAAATGTAAAACCGTTTCCTTTCGACTTTAATTTGAGGCTCGGTATTCAGTTTCACATCACGTCCGTACAGGAAGCTGCCCGTAATACAGGTTCGTGGAGTCTTACTATAAATCATAACGCCGTTTCAATTTACCGAGTCTAACACGGCACTAATAGGCCGGGCGCTGACCGTTCGCTGAAAGACCTGAATTTGTATTCAAGAAACGATATGATCATTAGTTTGTGCAATTTTCTTCGCATCCACCACACGAATGCTGCTTCGGTACGTTACGGCTGGGATAATACTCGTACTTTGTAATTGCTTTTAGGATCTGACTTGGAAATCAACCAGACTTTTATAATGAGACGTGATGTGCTCTCATTACGTAGTCAGCCAGTGCATTCGATATTAACCCGACATCTGCATAATTTTCGCTGCACACTATCAAAACGGTTGCAATAATTTACAGAACTATTTTACTCGCTTCATTTAAAAGCGATCGAGTAAAGTAGCTTTGGCACTTAAAACATGAACTGCTGCAAGAATTGTCACTTCATTATTCGGTTAAGATAAGGACTCGGATTATAATGTGTCGGTAGGCAAGTTGAACGACCAAAGGTGTGTACTTTACCAACTTTACTAGAAGCCAAGTGATAAAAGCAGCTTTTGCTATTGATTGAAATAAACAGGTAGCATTAACATTTTCATGAATATTGAACTGACTAATAATAGAAATAGATAATTTATTAGTTCCGATTAGCTATGTGGTTTGGTAATCAATGACGTGGTAATTCAATTATAGTTACATACCAATAATAATTATACGTTAGGTTAGAACTCAATAAGGTTAGTAGAAATTAAACACTTCATAAATAATTGAATTTGGGGAAAATAATTTGACCTAAATTTTAGACAGATGTATTTTGTTCAACTGACGATTTTCTTTTTGTTTTCCGTGAATACTAATGCTATATTGTTTTAAACAACTTAGAAAAAACGTCAACATCCAAAGTCATAACATACTATAACATTGATCCAATTTTGTGAATGTATTTCGGTATTTTTCTCAATGCTATTATTACCGACGATATTTTTAAGCAGTTCTAAAAGTATGTTTTAAAATACTTACAATATTGTCATCTCGAAAACTGTTTCGAAGAATCCTGCCAATTTTTCATGTGATGTGGACCTTTCGATGTGTGATTAGGAAAATACCCTGAAATGAGTTCTACTTTTCACCTTATCAATTTAGTGAATATATTAAGGACAACTTCCACGATATTTTTTTTTTCTATGGTTGACCCGTTTTTCTTAATAAGGTATATTTACCAAGACCGAATGTCTTTTTCGGGTTTGCCTATCTTTAGTAAGGTATATTTATTTCTAAGAATGTTTATCAATCTAACCTGTTCTCAAGTGATGATGCGGTGAAAAGTAGTAAGCATAGCAAATGTGTTCTCTCTTCCTGAAGAAGCCCAAGTTGTAACGCTTTAGAATCACACGAGCACGAAGCTCATTCCACTATTATAAAATCCCTTAGTCTACGTTCAAATCAGGTATTTCTTGAAAACGCCTCGTGCACCCGCAATCTTCACGGCTTCAGGAAGCACGTACATGTAATGTTATTGATTACCGGGTGTGGCGTCCAGTCCGATTTGAATTTCCAATGAGCTCGTTAGAATCAGTCCGCACAGGGGCTCCAACCGGTAAAAACTTCACTCCTTTTTAGACGATTGTGTTTGTGTTCGTGAAACGAAATGAAATGTGAAAGACAGTGAATGCTGGTAAATAAAATGAAGAGATACCTGAGATCTCTCAAGCTACACCTCTGAGACTAAGCAAAATTTGCACAAATAAATGTGAAGTTAAATAGTATAAAATATATCAATTTTGAAACTAATATTACTCTAAATAATAAAATATATCGAATAGGATAACTGACTATTAAGAAAAACAAATGTACGTATGATACATGTACGTTTGTCATGTGTAGGGATATTGTCGAGATCTATTTGGTGTAATAAAGGTAAAACTAAACTCGCGGGTTGACCCCTGCACAGTACAAACATAGTACAAGCTTTGCTTAATTTGGGGCTAGGTGGCGCTGTGTGCAATAATATCCAGAGCCTTTTCATGTGCCTGTTTTCTGGACTTTTCCCCTTTACATTGTGTAGCAGTACCTGAAACAATGAACAACCACATAAGAATCGAAAATTCAGTGCATTTTGCGAGTTACAAACAATAAATTCAAAGATCTGCATGGCCTTAGCAAATGGATGTGCCGCACTTTAAAACTTGGCAATTGAAAAACAAATCGGAAGAAAAGCCAGCCGGCTCGTAGTGTCAATAAATAAGAGCAGTTTTTAATAAAACCGCGTGCAAATAGCGATCCGGCAGCATATTGAATTCGCGCGTTATAAATTCGCTAATATGCCTGAACTAGTGCGATAAAGCCTAAAATCGCACAAGTTATTTCTGCTGCCGGAATAATTCTTCGGATTTTTGACAGCGCAATCGAAGTTTGCCGCTAGGCTCTGCCGCCGGGCTTTAATTAAGAGCTGGGGCAAAACTGCAATTGCTACGTATCGACTAGTGAAGCGTGAAGTTTGTGTCAAGGTAAAAAGAGTGATTCAACTCAGTTTAATGAATAAGTATCATTCATCTAGTTCATTAACTCCGGAATTCACAAGCGTCAATCAACGTTAAGCACGCGCTCAAGCTAATGCAGTCCCGTAAAATGTCAATAAAACTGAAAAGGACAGCTATACCTATTTCCGAGGGATGATGTGAAGGTATTTTATAAAAGGGTAAATATGGTAAACTGTGTTCATATTGATTAATTTTGTTTTAACTTACATTTGATTTTTTTGATTTACCAGCATTTTTTCAACCTGTCATATCAAGGTCTCATTGTTATTCAGGTTGCTTCGGCTTCATATCGTTTTTTTCATGTCAGGCGAGTTTATGTAGGTACTCCAGCTAGATTTGAATCCATGAACACACGGTATTCAAGTCAGTCAGTAGTCAACTACTAAGCCATGGCGCTTTCTATCTCTTTCTTCGACTCGCTCAGAACGGGTTCCGTACCAGTAGAAATTGCTAATTTTATTTAATTATTAGCGTAACGTTTTATTAGCGTACACGCGTGAAAACTTCAAGCGTACACGCTTGAAGTTTTCATCCTGTTAATGTTATTCATTATGAACAAAAAAACCGAAATGAAACACGTTCAGAGTATATTTGATTTTTTTCATATTTTTACTAATTGTTGTTATAGTGGCTACGGAAATACATATCTTCTCGAAATTTCTAGCTATCACAGATTAGGAGATACAGCGTGGTGACAGACAGACCGACAGACAACAGATGCTTAGTAATAGGGTTCCGTACCTTTTTTACCTTTAGGTACGGAATCCAAAAAACGTTTAATTCCTCAACTAGATAAAGAAAGAGTGTTAAAGACAAATCATTTTCTGCAGAACAAGATAGATCTATTGCATCAGTAGTTCGAAAACTTCCCAAGCCTAGTATCGACTCTAGGCGGCAAGGCATTGTTGCTATCACACGCGAACTTCATTGTTAACCCAGATTCATATAGTTTATTAAAAGCGTTGCCTCAATAGTGGACTGGTTTGTGGGTGGTGGTTGTTGAGTACTGATCCTAGTAAAGAACTATGAGACGTCGGTTTGATTCCTATTTAGGACTAACATTCATATTGTGATGAACGTATGGTCTGTGTCTGGATTAACGTTTTATTTAAAATTATCTAAGTAATTATCTAGTGTTAGTAATAGTGGCGTTTTCCACCTGTCAACCACACGGCCAGACGGAAAATTGTGCATAAGATTATTAAAAGCATAAAATGCTTTTTACGCGCTGGAGCTTTTTCTGAAGCGGGTCTGAAACGTTTCTCTGACAGTCATTTCTTTGATAGTCTATTCGTCGACAAAACTTTTTACCGCCGAACATTTTGCCGACAAAACCTTCACTTGGTTCTGTTGGGGAAACATTCACAGTGCAGGTGATGCGTTCTGTTGGAGTGTCGGAGAAAAGTGTTAGCCCCTCCTGAAACACCATCCACCCAAAAAAGGCTAAGACCACTTAGAGCAAGACGATGATCCTTATTAGAAGCAACTGCGGGGCTCATAGGGCCCTAGGGTCTCGGGCCACAGAATGTTGCAAACCTAGCTTCATGGTACCAGCCACCGAAAAACCGGCCAGAATTCAGTTTCTTATCTACAGGGTCTGATCTAATCGATGCGTTATTTAGTCAGTATAATTAATTAGATACCCACATAGTGCTAAATGTAGACTCAACAGCCATAAAACGTTTGATTTATGTTCTTCTAATTGTACCATTCTTTAGTCACGAAAACGAACAGTGCCCTTATTGTATTGATCTGAGTAGGCAGCCTTCATTAGTGTTTATGTTTGATAGGCGAATATTGATCGCGCAAAACTTAGCAAAATAAGTGATGACTTGCACTAGCAAGTCATCACTTATTTTGCTAAGTATTGTTGTATTGTAATTTGTATTGTTAGGAACATACTAATGTTCCTAACAATATACTACTTGCTTTTCACTGTCTATACTGTCAGTAGTGTCAATAGTTCATCCAACAGGAATGGCTGAACAGGATTGGCTGTCGAAATAACACAACTAACCAATAATAATTGTGGTTCATTAAGATTCAATGCCATTGTTAATATTGTAAGCGTTCAATCAAATTGTATTCCAACATTACTTACAGTTACACGTACTTTACTTACAGAAGACAACGTCTTCATAAGTAGCTTTTATTACCATCTTGGATGTTTTGCTTGCTTAAATGACCTACGTATCCAATTAAGATCGTCAATAACACTCTGAACACTATGCAAATTTGATGACGATTCAATACTCTTCCAGGTCATAAAAGACAGAGAACATACGTCTCACTGCTGGGCACAAACCTAGCCTCAACGATAAGGTGGCGCAAGCCATACTATAACAGGGGGGCTTTAGCCATCGTAGAGCCTCTTCCTTAGCGACTGAACTGACAGCCAGCCAGTCAGATATTCCAGCACATGTGTTTCTTTATAGCTATAATCAGAGGCTATGAAAGCGATGAGTGAAAACGGACTTCAAGATAAGATGACCAGTTGAATGGTAGATTGTTGTATTTTTGTACTATAAACCTCATTATCTGGACCTAACGGCTTCTTCCCAGTAGGTGGAATAAGTTGAAGAGCACGACAAAAAAAATGAGAATATTTTCATTTTAACTAATTCTCAAGGTCATCTTTACCTCTCTCTTTAGCAAAACTAACCTTCACCTGGTTCGGAAACACAATAAACTGTACACAAACCTACGTGGAGCCTTAAACGCACGCACAGACCTCTTTATTCGTCATCTAATTATTACCTGCCCATAATTCTATGATTTCCTTGGCCTTGCACGCTAGTTCGGTTTTACTATTGTGCCGTAACCAGTGTATCTTGACCCTTGTGCTATTTAAACGTCGTAAACTAGAGCTTTAAACATTGGCTATCCTAAGCTTGTTTTGATCTTGTTTTGTTTAATCTCTGTCTTCTTCGTCAGCATTTTGGAACTATTATTGGATGTTTAAAATAATTAATCATTAATATGTTAATAGAGCATCGTGGCCAAGTGGTTAAACACTCTTACTCGGAACCCGGGTGACCTCGAGTACTTTTTGTTCATTGTACAAATTGCAGCCAACTGTCTAGTGATGAAAACACCGATAACTAGCCCTACAAACCCGGATGATGGGAGAAGAAAACAGTTGTAAGCTGTTATTCTTGAGCACACCGTTGAACGGGGACCGCTTTATAGAAAACGTGTAAGCACGCTACAGAAATTCAATTCAAATATTATAGCTAATTTATCAGATGGTGTGGCGACAGAAACGAGTGCGAAAAATGCATTGAGAGAACTATCTAAGACTGATGACGACATGGCCCGAGTTGTACTTACTTTTTACAAAGCACTGTAAGTTTATAATGTCAACGTAAAAAAAACACAAACTGTAACGATCCTGTTCAAGATGATTGTAATTCGTTATCACAGAAATATAAGTTGCTTATTCAAAAAAATATTTGGTTTAAAGACTTTGATTGACGAAAAATACAAGTTGTTTCTGAATAACACAACCTCACCATAAAGTGTAGATGAGACGAGCTTAGTAGTCGTATGCATGAAACGTTTCCAGTCGACTGATTTTTGCTTTTCATACTACAATGGTTATGTCGCTGACGAACTAATACCAATTAGGAGCAAGATTGTACTACGACACGAAACGTTCCATTATACTCGTAGCTGTCGCTCACAAGTCTTAGACTAAAGCTGAATTCCATTCATTAAAACGTCATTCTCGGAAATTGCTATGGTGATGAAAGTTTTATCAAAATTACACACAAAGTGGTTCCTTCGTTTTTTTAGTTATTTGTTTGGAATAACTAAGTTACTGTTTAAAATCCTTTTTTAACACGATTTCTTTATCCTCTACCTTTGATGTTAAGATATTGTAATGGCGTAATCATACGGTTATATAACACGACTTTCTGTTAAAATTGGAGTAAACTTATATTATAAAATCATCAAATCGATTCAGGATTGGCTAAAAATCCATCCACTTTTTTAAGTCAGTTCTCATTAAAATACCATTCAAAGTAAATCTACTATATAAAAATAAGTCGGGTTTTCCTTCCTGACGCTATAACTTCAGAACGCACTAACCGATTTCCACGTTTTTGCATTCGTTGGAAAGGTCTTGGGCTCCGTGAGGTTTATAGCAAAGAAAATTTAGGAAAAGCGGGAAAATCTTTTTTCACTTACAGCTAAGTCCACGCGGACAAAGTCGCGGGCGGCTGCTAGTAAATTATAGAACTACACAGAAACAAAACAAAAACTGATCTACTTGAGTACCTAAGAGTTTTACTGTAAAACATGGCGTATTGTTCGCAAACGCATTGTTCAAACCAAAATACGTATATGTATAAGCCAAAGCCAATCCTAACACGGAGAGAAATCATATCAAATACCGTAACAAATCGGCACCATTGGACTTAG
Source organism: Udea ferrugalis (assembly GCA_950022985.1). Taxonomy (NCBI): domain Eukaryota; kingdom Metazoa; phylum Arthropoda; class Insecta; order Lepidoptera; family Crambidae; genus Udea; species Udea ferrugalis. The sequence continues at coordinate 8,741,499 of OX465516.1, forward strand.
GCGACAATTCATTTTTACTAGCGAGTTAAATCAGCGATGTTCAAGCACCACGACCCGGCCGTAAAATACTAACGAAAGTAATGATTGATCGAGCGAAGCAAAGATCTGAGAAATAAACAATTTAGAACGACCCACGCGCAGCTTTATGAGCAAGATTTCTATTATTCTCATTATTCAATTCAATTTGACATTCGATGCCTTCAATTGTGTACCCTGCAGCGCAATTAGTAGAATTATTAGCATTGAGATGCTAATAAAGCACTTTCATGGAATAAAAAATCATACTCTGAAATAGAAAATAATAATTAAAGAATCCTACGAACAGATGTTACAAATAGAAATTCATTCCAATTATCCAACGATACCCGTACCCGTGCCCGTGCCCGTGGTGCAGTTGTGACAGTGATCGGCGACGATCGCTGTTGTGAAGCAACACACGCCGGGTCGGAAATACGATGGGTGACCACCCCGACCGTAACTTAGTGTTAAGATTCCCGGCTGACGTCGTTAGATGTCAGTCGTTAAGCCTAGTCGGAGGCCTTAGAGCGGCTTGATAACATCTGACATTAAGGTTGCTCACTAACATTACACCCGTTCAACAATCCGCACTAAGCGATTGGAGAATGGCTCAATCCACCTCAAAGTTGACGTGAGGCCTGTGCCCAGCAGTGGGACGTATTTAGGCGGTTATGTATCCAACGATACTTGCGCCCTTAAAGACCTTAACGTCAGTTTACATGCGAAATAATTAAATGCTGCAGCTCAACGTACTTGAAACATTACTATAACAGCTCAATCAGCAACCGGTCCACATACTCGTAGCTAAGTGACGCCACTTAATTTGAAAGGAAAAAAATATGAGAGCAATCACTCGAGTCGTAGGTTTCCGATGCCATTTAGGAGCCCGAGTCGAACCTTTTTACTTAACTCCTTGCTAAATTAAACATGAGTAGGCTTGCATAATTTATAGCATTTGCTTCTAAAGATTAAAATTTGAATTTCAGATTCACCGTGACAGAAGAAAATGTCCAGTTTTCTTACCTTGTCAATTTCGCAGACCGTACTTTACGCTAAATCTAGAATTTGAATATTAAAGAAAATACGAAGAACTTTTAAAAGGCTAACTAAATGTTAAAGAGAAATCCTCAAACGTTGTCTTCTATTGTTGTTAATTCCACTCGGCGCTTTAACACGAAATCTACATTAATAATGCACAAATGGATACAAAGTTCCTAATGACACCTGAGAAAAACTATGTTTCCCGATAAAGCTTTCTCCAACTTCTTATTATAGTCACTTAAAAACCTATCATAAGAAGGATATCAAAATGTATTCTGTTATAATTCAGTTAATAAAGTTAAATAGGCAAGTGCTTGAGTATTATGCCTCAGCCATGCAGACAGCGGATTTCCATTATGATACAGTCCATTATTTCCAATGCATAAGACCTTTACGTGAGCGTGCATACAATGGCGTTTTTAACCTCACATCGACCTATCTGGCACCGCAATGGCCGCTCTAAGTACAACATAATATTTAGATGACAAATTCAAAATAAACGGTAAGCGTCAACCCTTCAGACGTCGGATATTCATATTGATATGGTCCTTACTACCGATGCATAAGAGCGCGGGTTTAGGTGTACGTGCGGGGTGCTTACTCGTAACATGTGCACTTTACGGCCCCAACGGAAGAACAAGCTTGCGACACATTAGATAGCGGCAGGGCTGGCAACAAGCCGAATCTACCCAAATATACTGCGACGAGCTTAAGATAGGCTAGGTGGAGTAACGCGGTGAGCTAGACTTGGGTCGGGGAATATTTTTCAGGTGAATTTCTAACATTCAGCGCAGACACTGTGTTAAGGTTTTTTGTTTTGTTGACAAAGTGCTGAATTCAAGCACTCATAGCTTAAGTTGGCGTTTTTGCAATTATTTTGCGATTCCGGGTGAAGTTCTCGGTGAGTTTCGAAACAAACTTTTAGTTGGTTTTGGTTGGAATGATAGTTAAGGGTTTTTACTGTCCAGTGAAATAAATGTTGAATAAATAGACTTCTTCGAGTTGCAAAGCGGGTGATTCCGATTCACTAGTGCAGCGCTTTTCGCGGCTTACACTTAGGAATGTGAACCAAAACACCCTCGAGAGGGTGATACGCGAAGACGTTTGCCGATGGCCCAGTTTCCTCCCTACAACAGGACGTCCGATATCAAGAACGCTATCAGAATTATGCTAAGCAAGAAGTAGGCCACCTTCTAAAGTTATGCTTTAGGTTTCTGCATGTCATGGTAACGCTCACTTTTAGAGCTGATATGATATCTACAGTTGTGATAGTAAACTTGCAATAGTCGCCTAGTCAAGAAATAGTATGGCTGACCCAGCCCAAAATTCAGTGAATTATTTCTCGGGCAGACACGTTATTCGGATGGCACGTTAAGCAGTTTGTCCCGGCTGACGTTACCAGATTTCAATCGTAGGTATCTGACAGTTAGGTTTATCACCAACCTTACTCATACATCCCTCCAATATTCCGCACTGAGCACGCCTTTTGGAACGCCTCTAGAGCTTATCCAGATGACGCGTATTACGTGCGTGTTGAAAAGGACAGAGTGAGAACGAAAGCGGTATCTTGCACTTGCGTTCTCTCTCGCACGATACGCGCGAGTCCAAAACGCGTTATCTGGACAGGGGTCGTTGTGGGAGTGATGCCTGTGCCCGGTAGTGAGACGTAAAAAGGCTGTATGTCAGGTATAAAAAAGGTGTGACAGTTTCCATTGCGTCAACCCTATGTCCAAGCAAACCTGCGCCTGCCGCATCACCGCCGACACACTTGAATGTATTGCATTAATGAACTTTTTTCGCTGTGTTTTGCGCTGTTTAAGGAACCACAATACTTGCATTCGCTCGTTTTCATGCAAATAACCAACTCTGCTCTAAATTATTATATTATTTCGCATGTACAAGTAAATTTATCGTCGTAATGGCGGCGAAATATGCTCGAACTTTCCCGTAGTATGTGGTCGGGGAAATAAAATCTGCTGATAATAATGCCACAGATTGTAGTTTCTGTTAAATGTCCATACATTTAAACACAGGATTTATTTCATAAAAGATTAGTGAAATGAATAGTAGATGCCTTTGTTTTTAAGTGAAATAGAAAGGCCAGCATATAGATTTGGATGTTCATGATAGATTGGGAAAATGTTCGTTTGTCGTAATCTGATCTGCGGCCTCTGTACGGTTCTCTTTTGTCAAACTCTGTTAACATTTATGAAAATGTTAAATCAAACAAACCTTTTTTTAAGGATGAGGCTGAACTAACATGAAGTAACGTGAAGTCACTAAAATTTCTACCCCAAACGCGTTAAGGAGCAAAAAAAATAAAATTCCGTGAATAATTATTTTAAGGGCGGTGTCCTATAAAACGTAAACGATCCTACAAAACATTAATTTGCATGTTTCCGTTGAGTGTCCACTTAATAGTCGCTCAAAGTCCGTACCGGCGTAAAAGTACGGAGCGACATAAAATACTGTCTTAACCCTTCAGGCGGACCCGCCCTTCCCCGGAGGGTGATTCATTTAATTGTTAATGCAACAGTGATCTAAGTACTAGCTTTATATGGGTTAATGAGGTCGGTACTAATTCATTTAGTCACGAGGCCCTCAGGATATGAAAGCTGGTGGCAGCAAACAGATATTTTCAAATGCTAAAAGAGGTTTTATGTAAAGGTGAATTAAATAATGCGGTATTTCTTGAGAGATTTATGCACATAGACACGTTATTACGTGATTGTAATGGCAATTTTTGATTGGAGTACGTGAAAACTGTAATAGTACATTGTTAGCCTAGGGGTGAAAGTAACTTATTTAGTCCCGAGACGGGGTTTGGCGCCCGGAACGAAGTGAGGGCGCCAATAGTTCGAGGGACTAAATAAGTCTTTCACCCGAGGTAAACACTGTGCTTTTCATTACAAATACGAGGAAAGTAAAAATAAAAACATGAATTAGCTAAAGAAAAAATGAAGGAAATAAATGAAGATCGAATTGCCGCTTTCCCGCCTATTTTGTTTGTTTTTTTTTTCTGTGGCTGGCCCGCTATTCAGCCATTATTTTTTATTTTCATCATTGGAAAAATGGTAAATATTTTGCTCAAAGCTAAGTTGTTTTAAAGAAATTGTTGAAACTAAATTGTAATAAAGTTATTTAAAACATACTTATCCTCTGATCAATACTTTACTTTAACTTATTTCAAATTTTACATCGTGGCTGTATAGAAAGTTGGAACATGGTTCAATAGATACGAGAAAAAAAAACAGTTTTTAAAAAAATATTTTGACAGCTGTCAGTTGAAAGTGATTCTCCCTAGGGATGAAAAGTGTTACTTTCAGCCCGCTTCTCAGGTCAGTAATGACCCACTTTCAGAGTATGAGTAATGAAAAATATTTTTTCACTGTGAAAAAAAAATTTGGACATGGCTGTGTTTTAATATGAAAAAGTCAATTAGGTGTTGATGAATCATTGCAATTGCATTAATTTGTGTTACATTATTTTACGCTACACAAAATCACCACAGCACTAGAATTTTACCTACCTACAGCTTTATATAATAGCTTGTCTTATTTTATAATTATTAGAAACACTCTACAGAACTAAGAACAATTGCTTTAAAACAGGGCGCCGAAGATACTGTACTTGCTTTTATGATGTAATAAATATTTTAAGATCATAGCTGTTGTGTTGTTTCCTCTTAACCACTTAGATTTGTAATCAATTACAGTCCAAGAATTAACAGCTATTATTTAGAACTTCAGAGAAAATCTTTGAATGGTGTAAGCCAACACACAAAAGCGCAAACATTAATTTATAATGTCCAGATCCAAGTACCTATTTCATATAAAGCGTTCCGCGACTTCTTCGTAAACAAAAGTGTTATTTTTTATACATGATAGCCTATGTGCTATTCAGATTTATACGCTATATCATTGTATAGTTTCATTCAAATCCGTTCAGTACCGTTAAATACGCCAACTTTGCCACCAGGGGGAACATTGCCCAAAACACAATTTCTAAGGCAATCTACTAATATCTAAAAAAGTTACAAAGTTATGGCAACATTGATGACATTGCTAGAAAGTAAACTATACCTGTCGCAACACCGAATAGCGCGTGTACTCCTGACTTCATTTTGCAATGTTCCCCCTGGTGGCAAAGTTGGCGTATTTAACGGTACTTAGTTTCACGTGAAAGAGCAACACGGCACTTTCACACATACAAACTTTCACATTTATAATATTAAGTAGGATTCGCCCAATTTCAAATACAATCGAATTAATAATAGTAAAGTCAAAACACAGACGTAACCACCCATTGGCTGTATCAAGCTAATTATGCATCAATGTTGGTCTACTACGCTGAACAAGCTTCGGTACGCATTGCTATATGCAGCTAGCCGCAGCTAGAGCGGATGCCAGTCCAGTGTAAGCTGAGCTCTCTTTGCTGAACCTAAATATATCCCTTCAATTCATTCACAGTCACCCAACAATATTTCCCACACACACCTCAAGTTCTCTTTCGTCTTTGAAGTACACGTAGGAAATAATGCTTTCAGTTAAGATGCTGTATATTTAATTACGACACAAACTTTGGTCACCTTTACAGGTGCTTTTCTGTAAAGGTGACCAAAGTTTGTGTGTATAATAAGTCAAGTGCAAGAATTTTTACAATTAGTGCATTTACTACATCAATGCGTTAGCTTGCCGCGAGCCTTTCCGGAACCAAGCCATTGGTTTTAAACCCTATCATAAAGGGGGTGCGTATTGGTTGATATAACTTCATTTGATATATTTTCATTTCAATAACGTTCATGAGATATAATAAACGTTTGGTATAACAACTCTTCGAATAATTTTCTTCAACATAACGTTAATTTCATATAATGCATCAAATGATATAACGCCATTTAAGATAACAACATGTAATATAAACCTTACTTAGTATAAAGCACATTTGGTGTAATTTTGTTTAATCTAAATTGCATTGCATATAACCTTCATATGAAATAAATGTTATTTGTTATGAAAGCTAATTGGTATACTTGTCTGCCCTATACTCGAGTCGGGGCGAAACCGACACGGATAGGTTAGGTTAGAAGGTTTAAGGCTTTAAGGCGAAGGTTTAAACCTTCGTGGTTATTTTTTTTTTAAACCCTAAAACGACTTGCTTGATTTGCTTGCTGCTTGCGTTGAACCCGTACTTTTTATGATCTTTAACAATGTGTATTTATTTATGTGGGTACATATTCATAAACAATCTTAAGATTTATGACAATAAAGTTTATGGTATTTGAAGGTTAGACCATTTATTGTTATATTAAATAAATGGTAGTTGTTTTGAATAGTATACCATGTAAGCTTTATATCAAACGTTTATTATATCAAACGTTTATTATTTCAGTTGTCCGTTATACGTTTTAAAATTATTTGATTTGAGATTATATGATTCGTTTATTACACGATATGAATCATTATATCAAATGATGTTATTTCATTCGACTGTATATGTTCTGAGTGATATACGATTTGAAGTTATATCATACATTACACACCCGTAATCCTCATTGATAATGAAAAAAATATAAAACAATTCAACTGTAGTGACAAGTAGGCTGATTTTCTATAGAACTCAAAGTAGCATGAACCTACCCACTTAAATAGATTTAGCTGAAAATATTTATTTTTAATTCTCAGTGTTATTCCATGAGCTTCGTTATTCGTAACAACTTCGGCAAACGCCGCTCATCGACAATTCCTACTTCAGATAATTTTGTTATGACAGCATCCGACCATATTCACGAAGTTAATTTAAAAACAATACATGAAATATTTGATCTTCGTGATATTCTTATTTTGCTTAGCGCTCCAGGCTAAATTATTAGCTACGTTTAAAGTAGACTGTTGTTCAATAATACATAAAATTAAAACATACGCTATCTATGTATCATTTTGTTTGAAATGCTCAGTCTTATGTTGGTGATCCTTTAATAAATAAATCCATGTACAGAACAGGGGAGACAGGCGTACCTTGACTGTTACCTACTGTGAACGGAACACTCAGAAGCCCACTTTTTGAAGAGCTAAAACCAACGTGTCAGATAAAAGCGACGTTCCGGGTTACTTGGGATTGGGTGATTTTGCAAGTACATGCCAAATTTTAGGAGCGACTTGGTATCAGGACCTGAAAAGATTTCCGTAAAAAAAGTTTTCTAATTTTTTTTCAGCCAAATATCGAGTTCAGTGGCGTGTAATAGGAAAGGCCTATGTCCAGCAGTGGACTGCAACAGACTGATGATGATGAAGATGATTTTTTTTTTGGGTTTTATCATGTTTTTATTTTTATTTTATTAATTTGCGTCATTCAAGGAAAGATACGCCAGCACACGTCACTACCTATATGTTTGCACGAGTTGAACTACAAGTGTGAAAGTCATTTTTGTGCGCGAAAATAAGCCCAATCCTTTAGTATAGTTGTTTTTCATCACGTTAAAGCAAAGTATTAGCTTTAGGTAAGCCGCAAGGTGTTCTAATAATACGAATTAGGTGGTCCAGAGAATTTAAAATCGTGACCAAACGAGTTTTCAGCGAACGTTTACTAACTGGGCCACGGCGCACTATTGTTTAATACAGCACAATAACAAAAGCGAAAATTATTACTACTAAACTAGTAGCTATTAAACGTATTATTGTCACAAGCTGGGAATAACTGAACGTTTTCCTTAGTCACGATGGACCTCAACATCAAAAACCACTTTACGCCTTCCAATCTCGTTCTAACTCCATAAGATGCTTAGAAACAGTCTCCGGTCAGTATGCCAAGAGCTTTTAGCAGTAAACACGTGCATTACAAAGCTTGTAAGCCGAGTAATTGTATTCTTAACTCATTGCTTCATTTCCTTGCGGAAATAGCTACACTTCCTAATTTAGTAAAGAAAGAAAAGGAAAAAGAGCGTTTGAAAAGAGTTAAAAATAAACTAAAGCCCATAAAAGATATAGGAAGCCTTAGCCTGCAAATATTTAAAAATAGTATTGCATTCCATACCATGTGTAATTATTAATTAATTAACAAGAGAGGGAAATGAATATGAATAATTAAATCCTCATATCTTTCTTTGATATTTAATAAAGCTTTGTAAATTTTACATATTCCTGTGTAATGACGACTGCTATAAAGAAATGAAAACGTGAAATAAGAAGGAAAAAACAGACGAGTGAAATCTATTTGTTTTATTTCAATGAAAATACCAAACATGAAATATTTCGAGCGCAATGTTTGCAACTAAGAGCTTTCAAAGCACCGTAATTATTTACTGAGCAAAGAAATAACAAGTCTGACCAGCCAGTGCCTAATTTACTTAAATAACCGCAAAGTCTAGATAAGGCACGGACACGGAAAAACATTTCCGTTCGACGTTAATGGAGACGTCATCAGCTAGGGCAGTAATCAAGTGAATGCGGTATCTGGTGTTCAGGCATTCGGTTATCGAGGGCGGACGGGCGTCGGTGCAACGAGAGAGATACCATCGCGCACCCCCGACCTAATTCGATTCGCCGAGCCCGCCGAAGCTGCTACCCCGCCGTAGAGCCACAGACATGCTACTTTTAGCATGGCGATCGGCGATTTCACGACTGTAACGATAACGCGACCACACGATGCGACAATTGTATTCTAGCAAAATCTGGAAGTCCTAATGCGTTCTATTGAACGCAAATATAAACGCGATCACGATCTCCCTGCTCATTATACACTAGTTTGTGACTAGATCAATATGTTTAGTCGTGGATTAGTACGATAGTCGCAACGCTTACCCATCGCGCGATCTGGCAATGGCGCGGGTGGCAAAATCTGAACGCGTATACGCGATCTCCCCACTACCTATTCACACGACGCAATCGTCGCGAACTTCGGTCAGGACACTCATTCATCAATGATAGTTCTAATCTCGTGGTCACACGAAATTAGTTCGCTTCGTTTTTTCGCTGTATTGGGACACCGCCTGAGTGCCGCCTGAATGCCGCTTGACTGTATCAATGCAGAATCGCGATTCTGCGACTTCGATTAAACGCGCCGCGAACGTTTTAGCGCCTGCTAAATTTCCAAAAAGCGTCTAAATAGCCACGTGTTTTAAGTGTGCGGTGTGAAACATTTACCCCCTTATTCATAAAAACGAACGCAACGCTAAAGCATTGTTCAAGCAATTGACGTGTTATGTCACTTACTTACAAATGGCGGCAACAAAAATAATGAAAGTGACAAAGCGATACAAAAGTTAACGTGTTGTTTAAGAACTGTTTAAGTTTTCGCTGCATTCAGCTATCGCCGATGCTAAAGTAGCATGTCTGCCGTGGCCCTTACCCACCAAACTCGAGTCCGACGCGAGCGCGGCCAACTCGTGTTCGACGGAATGTAACAGCCCTTATCTATACTCAGACATGCAAACTCTTGGATCACGACAATCAATTCGCAATTTCGCCGCCTTCTCCTTGCACTAGACACGTTTTTGTTTTATTTTAAAGTCGCGTGTCGCCGCTTCGCAATCACATTTAGATTAGACACTGAATATTTTTAGTTTGAATCCGAAGACTTTTATCGTTACTGTGAACAATTTCAGTCGGTACTAAAATGGTTATCGTGAGAGTTGATTTTATAATTTTAAGTTTTATTAGTGTTTGTTGCAGACACTCCCACGACTGTCGTTGTGAAACACAACTCTGTCAAATTTATATAATTCAATAATGTAGCAAGTAAAAAAAATGTGTACGCTTCCGTCTCTTGAAGAAATGTAAACTGCTGGATAGTAGTAATTGTATTAGCCAAGCCAAGCTATTTTAGTTTCCCATTTCATTTGCCTTGCAGTAGACCAGCAAATGCTGAAAATGATAATACACATAGCCAACAGGTTGAATAACACTTAGGTAATAAGTTCTAAGAATGATATAATAAGAACGTCACAAGCGAAGCACGCGGCGGATTCACCCTTATAATGAAACGGATGCGCTACTTCTGCTTCGTTGCTTCGATAATATAGCGTAATATTTATTATTACGTCTTCACGTGTAAACTTCCATTAGCAGTTTTCAAAAAAATCTGTTGCTAAACAACGACAGTAAAAGGTACAAGAACAATGTGTTGTTTACTAAAGCTGTAATTACTTGGAATCCAATTCCCAGTTCAATCAGCTGGCAAAAGATGTATCTAGAATGTGATAAGAAGTAGGAGGAGCTGTGACGTACGGACGCGCCCGCTTCCGCTCCGCAACTTTCTCGTAATTAATTCAATGATCGTCCGCATAATGACTTGCATGTGGCCACCCGAGTGCTTCCCTTAACGCGCGCTAATTCCGACCGCGTTAATGAAGGAGATTCTCCAGAGAGACGTTTTTGTTAGCACTAACACACGGCGCCGCGCGAGGATTTTTGGCACTGTCACCGACTAGCGTTTAAACGCTTCCCCCATTAATCACTCGTTTCCGCAAAGATTGCATTTTAAAGTTACGGTTTGGGTAGCATTTGCTTGTAATGTTTCATTTCGACTGTTGGCGTCGCGCAATTGAAACAGTGTCGGCGTTGCATAAAAACAGAATTGCTTTCAATGCGAGGAGTGGTCAGGTCGCGTCCCGTACCTACAACCCGTTATTTCTCATTATGCAGAGGGGATTTTCATAACAACGTTAGGCGAGTTGTAGTGGGACCGAGACTGCTTTAGGCTACTTAGAGAGCCATTTGCAGAGAGATTGGCCCGACCTACGAGGTAGATTGCGGAACTTTAGAGATAACTTCTCGAAACTTCGAACATTTTGACGGTGCAATACTTGGATAAGGTAAACTGACTGTCTTAATTAAGTAAGAGATGTTCAAATACAGCTTAGACGCTCATATTGATAGGGAAATTACTAATCCTAATCATTTAATTGATTCTCTCAGAATTTCAACGTTATTAACAGATATTTGAAAACAGTATCGCCGAAACTAGTTTGATATTTTTTTTGTGATTAAAGTGGTCACCTCCGCCTATCACTCTTTTCTCGCAGGCCTGAATGTCATATTTCCCCGCAAATATCGCCGCTAGGAGATCGTTACATATTACGATAACTATGTCGGACGAATGCTCTCTTTATTTCGAACAATCGAAGCAGTATCTACAAAAATCCTGCTAATCCTGTTTTGTGCAACCACAGCTAACATCCTGGGAACTTGTTGAACATTTCAACCACTCAGCTACAAGGGCGAGAAATATGGTTCTGTCGAGTGTTATATTCTTAAAAGACGCAACCAAATAGAAATGAAAGCTGAAGTAACTGACGCACAACACATTTGATCCATCTCCATCTTCCAGTCGACTTGGGTTGATATTTTGATATAAAATTATCCGCGTGGCCGGGCCAGGGGCAGCAGACCGACAAAAAGGCCAACCTAACTATACATAGATTCACAAGCGGTTCGTTCTCGTAGTTGCACTGGATTTTCTTTTACACCCCTAAAATTTGCTGAAAGGTGTTCAGTATTATAATACCTTTACAAACTTTTTACCAACATTGATTAAGTTTTCATGGAAATATTTCAATAAATTTTCAATGAATATTTTCATTGCCTAACCGTTGTACGTATAACACAAAACGAAAACGAAAATTAAATCCATACCTAAGTTTTTTTATTATTATTATTATAATATTATAATGAGCCTGTGCTATCCCACTGCTGGGCAAATGCCTCCCTACCCCTCTTCCACTGACTGCGGTCCAGAGCCATGTTGAACCAGCCTTCCAAATTATTACAAAGTTTTTTTTGTTGTTAATATTTTCCTACATAGACGTAGTTGTCTTGTCCTTCTAACTGCTTCTGTTTTCAATCAATCGAATCTAAATAAACTATGAGACAAAAACCAACGAACACATACAGAAGGCGGGAACATTCTAAATTAAAATTCTAGTTGATGACTCCTAATGGTCATTAAAGCAAGACATGTACCGCGTAATGGCGTACAATTTCCGTGAAAGCTTTGTATTAAGTCATTACCAACCCCACAATGCAATCAAGCGAGACCGTTTTCAAGATAAGGACTTGTACGAGTATTCAACATCGTTCATATATATTTCAATTTTCACTAACGGAAAATTGTCAAGTCAGGGTAGAAAATGGTTAAAGTTGCGATAACGTGGTGGAATGTTTCTTAAAATACGCAACCCAACGGGTTCAAATTCCCCTGGTGAAATGTGGGCTTCTCAGTGTTCCTTTCACCATGACAACACTTATCAGTGTGCCTCTGAGTACTCCGTTTGGGAAAATGGTCGTGAGGGGTATGTCACGTTTAAATTACGTAGTCTTTTCCCAAGAGCCAACTTCCGATGAACTATCTATTTATTGACTTCCTGCCAATAGTCTTAACAATGAGAAAAAATACATTGAACTATCTCCCTTATTTCAACTTCATTTAAGAGGAAACAAGGTTTTGTTGTAGGTAGCAACCCAGCCTAGTGGAAGTCACTATTTCTGTTTAACTATATTACTAACAAAGGAAAAACGTTAGTAACTACCTACCAAGCACTTTTTCCAATGTGCATTTTTAAGTGCTACTTATCGCGCTAAATATTCCTTTTGTCGGTACAAATTCAATTCAACTCTCTTGTGGAACCCTAAAATTTTAAAGTTTTTCGTTGCTTTTTCGGGGCCAGAACGAAATATTTTGCCAGATTTGAATCAAGTGCATATTTTAATTGATTTTCTTTCTTTTAACTTTGTGTAAAGAATTTGTTATTTTTCCCCAATCACGCAAGACCATCATTTTATGATTTTCAATTTCACATTCCTGCGATAAAATTTTGATAATATCTTTCTCTATTATTACTCAAGTACTTTTTCTAGAATGAATCCAAACTTACTCTGCAGACGTGTCCATCAATTGTAACTAGTGATTTCAAAAGAAACACTAATGGTTTTTTTGATTAATAGACGAGTTTATCTGAAATTTTTTGTGTTCTTTAAATTATTCATATTTTCTCCAAGCGAGTTTCTTATGTCCCCACAACTGCCATTATGCCTTTTTTTTCTAATAAAGTTTTGACCGAACTGTCAAAGTGTACAAGTTGACTTGTGGACTCTCTATCGGTGATACCTCTGGGGTAAAATAGTATGCTATCTGTGCTGTTCTATTAAAGAAAATGCAGACATCCACTTAACGTTGTTAAACTCAACGGCTTAAACCTTAACCTGTAATTTGAACCTATTTTCGATAAGATGGTTAGCGGTAAGCGAATTGTTGCACACTCGCTGAAAATGCCCGAACTTCGCCGAGCATATCAAACCTCGCGTAGTTAAAAGCTAGCCTGTCTCTCGGTCTTGATGATTTGAAAATTATTTTAAGCCAGTGTATCTTTGGATGATTTTAAAGATAAAATCTTTTTAGCACATCAAAGTCTTAAAAAATTCACAATCAAGTTGTTTCACATTATTGTGTTAACGTTCAATTTATTATATCTTAATCATTCTACTTAACTAAACTAAAGTATGCAGAAATGCAAATGTTGATTGCATAATGAAACAGAAAGTATAGGACTCATTTTGTCGTAGGTACTACCCGGTGGAAAAGTGTTCAAGCGTATTATTTCTAAACATCTTCAAAGTAGTTTTTAATAAAGGATCGTCTCCTAGGACAAAAAATAGTAACTTTCAATATTGAAAGTGCTTTCCTCGAGACACGGTTTAATCTAACCTATATACTCAGTATCTGGCTTCCGAAGTAACAAAACAAGCAGTATCTTTTCCTTGGAGTTAAAAATCCAATACCGACATGACCCCCGAATAATTTTGAATATAAACTAAGTAGGTTCGAGTAAATAGATCCGTACATAAATCCCATAAAAGATCGCGCTGATCTCGACACAATGCCGGATCGCATTGTATTGTACAGAATTTCAAGAAATCGCTTTCACAAAAGCTGGGATCGTCTTTTTGCAATTTACAACGGCTCTCATCCAGATTGCATGAATACGGGCGTCCAGTTATTTGTTGCACTACATTTATCAGTTTATTGTGTTTTAGTGCCTGAATTCGGAGCTAAGCTCAACATTGACTGAAGACAAAGTACACAATTTGCTAGATTGGCAATTATGGACAAACCGCTTAGATATTCCAATAGCACTAGGCTGAATTGTATTTCAGACATATTAATACTAATGTTATAATATTATGCGCCAGAATTAAGCCTATCATGTACAATACTAATAACTGTCAATTTGACGTATTTTAACTAATAATTATTTAATATATTGGACTACCAGTTATGAGCAGCGATCCGCATGTTTCATTTTTCATCCAAAAATAGTACGTAAACGTAATCTTACGTTTGGAAACAACAACAACAGCCTTCATACGTCCCACGGCTGGGCACAGGCCTCCAACACGCGTTCACAGTACAGATTGTTGGAGAGCCGGGATTTTTTAAAATAGTTTAATTTTTCGACAATAATACCTAAGCCTTAGTACACTTAGATGCATTCAACTAAACTATTTTTAACACTTAATAAAGGTTAAATTTTTAACCTAACAACCAATAGTGCTATCAGATAGTATTCATTTGTTTACCTATCGTGACGTAACTGTAGCATTGCCTAGTAGACTTACCTACCGCAGTGCTCAGAAAACTAGGGTTGTTAACTATCGATAATCGACATTCGAGTTTGGACCTCAAAAATTAATGTACATTCGAACAGAAAACTATTACAAAAGTTGTATTACTAATCAATTGCTATGCTGTCGTTTGTTAGGTAGGTATATTATTTATAGATTGTTGAAATTCGGAACCGAACTTTCATATTGCTTATTATTAGTGTCTATTTTGAGTCAGGGTATGGTTTTTTAAGCATGTCTTGAAATACAAAATTTGAACATCATCTCAGTTGGTATCTGACAGCCGTAGAACCTTTTCATTCCCTTGAGCGATGTTTTTCGATGTTTTTCTTAAATTATCCGTATGGATTATTTAAGAAAAACATCGACATTGACAACATTGCTATTTATTCTAGGTATCATTGTAAACTATACTCGTATATGCAAGTCTTGTCTACAGATCGTGTTTAAGTCGATTGCCTTAGTATCGAAATATTAGTTATCGAAATTCGCTTATCAATCGGCATCACTACAAACCTTCTGATTGCTATCATTGAATAACCACTTTAATTACTATTTGTATTAATAATACAAGGGACTTTATCGACAGAGCGATTCATGAAGGCAATAACAATATTTCTAATTGTTAGTTGATTCGATACTTGTAATATGAAAGTCATTTTACTCTTGCTAATGGTCAGTGCGTGTCGGGGTCCATAAAATGTATTAATGGTAAGTTCCAATGAAATAAATTACTTATATAATTATAATCTCTTGTCACTTTTTGTTTCTGGATTCATTCTGAAATGTTTCGTCGAGTCCTAGTAATTTGATACATAATTATGGTTCTATTACTACGCAGATTAAAATTAAAATGATTAAAATTTGACAGTTGGTCTCTAATCAGGCTTAGCTGAATGTAAAAATATAATACTATCCCATGGCTTCACCTAGAGAAGAAAACTCACGTCTGCATTATTTGTTATTGATAAATAAAATAATTACCAGGATATTATTCGTTTATTTAGTATTAAGAATGGTCTAGCGATCTCTTAATCTTAACATAAACATAAACGGCCTATTTATAGGTTCCACTGCTAGCCAAGGCCTCACCTCAACTATGCACACGAGCCATACTCCAACACGCAGACTCAGTGCAGATTGTTGGAGGGGTGTAAGGTCAGAGAAAAACCTTAATGTCAGATGTTATAAAGCCGTCATGAGGCCTCCATCTAGGCTTAACAACTGACATCTAGTGACTTCAACCGGGACCAACTGCTCAACGTGCCTTCAGAAGCACGGAGATGCTTGAAAAATGTATCACTAAATGCGGTCGGTATAGTAATTCATCCCATTTCCGAATCGGCGTGTGTTGCTTTACACCAGCGATCATTGCAGATTCACTGTCACAACTGCACCACGGGCATCTCTTAAAATGTCTGTAAACATAAAGTAAACCTAGACATCTCACGACTTATAGTACGAAAGGATAAATTTAGAGACTAGTAAAATATAATTTCCATAACACAAGTAGGTTTTCTATAACCCTCTTGAAGTTCAACAGCTTTTAAAAGTTGTTAACAGTCCTTGAAAGCCCTAAAAAGCTTAAATAAGCCCTCGTTATACACTGTGCTAGTTAAGAAGTATCTACAACTAACTTCAAGTATTTCCCGCCGCCGAAAGAGCAGACGGTTAATTTTCGAATCTCATGCAGCAAAGCCTGTATAATTACAGTACAACTTAATACGGGATTTGGGTATCGCAACGGCCCACGAACTTTAGCTGTCAACCGCAAAATGTTTCAAGAGCGAGCCTTATCTCGCACATTCGAAGTGGCGGTCCACATTATCTCGCTCGGATACAGCGGTGACTTTAATCGCATCAGTTGCAAACTTAATCACACGGATAAGGTTGATAGCTTAACTATACAGAGGTATAAAACGGTCAGTTTCAAGCTGAACCTAGTAACTTTAATGGTTTTTTAATGAAGACGTATAACGCTGCTTAATTTAACTTGGAAAACAGCTGTAGTCATAGCACTGAAAAAACGTGTTTGGTGTACTTAAAAACTAGGTTTTTAACATATCAAAACATAATGATTTCTAATATTTACGCGAACACTATACATCGAAATAAAACAACTTTACGGATTCTACTCGCGGTGTTATATTTTCTTTCATTTTCTAACCCGACGTTTCGACTCCTTTACAGCAGTCGTGATCACGGGATGACAAAGATGTTCTATGTCACAAAACAGTACAAAATTTTTTAGCGACCCTCACTTAACTACCGTCATTTCCACTAACATTATTGGAAATGTTCCTATCCACGCAGTACGAACTAACCGTATCCTGAGACCTCACAGTATTGTGCTGCCCTCTGGGATTGATCAAGCGTATAACAGGCTCCCAAGCTGGTGGTAAATTCCAACCATCCTCACGATTGAAATTCGGATGTTTTTTAATTTCAATAGCCTCTCGCAGCATCCTTGGTAAGTAACGATTCTCCCTAGCAAGGACCTGCGGTTTATCAAATCGTATGAAATGGTTGGGCTTATCAAGGGCATGTTCACAAACTGCTGATTTTGTAGATCTCCTATTCTTAATATCACCTATGTGTTCTTTGATACGCGTCCCTATGCTTCTTTTGGTTTGACCTATATACGAGAGCCCACAGTCACAATCAAGCTTGTATACACCCGCTGTTTGAAGAGGAATATTACACTTAACAGGTCTTAAAAATTGATTAATCTTCTTCGGCGGCTTAAAATAAGTTTTAATAGAAGCACGCTTCAAGATGTTCCCAATCTTGTCAGTGACACCCTTCAAATATGGCAATACAGCAGGCTGACGCTCAACTGTGGCTGGTTTCACTCGGTTTCTGCGACGTCGCGGTGCTTTGAGCTTGTTTTCACCCAGCACACGCTTGACATGCTGGACTTCAGCATGCAGGTGGTCATCATCACAGATCCGTTCCGCTCTCTGTAACAAAGTTTTACCAACAGTAGCTAACTGCGAAGGATGGTGGTGAGAATCACCGTTTAAGTACCTATCAGTATGGGTAGACTTCCGATACACAGTATGGCCCAAACTATGATCAGGATTCCTAATAACTAACACATCTAAGAAAGGTAGTTTACTGTCAGCTTCCAATTCCATAGTAAATGTTATCCTAGGGTGTATAGAGTTAAGATGGTCTAAAAATGCTGATACTTTGTTGGATGGTTAAATTGTGAAAGTATCATCCACATACCGCTTGTAAAACCGTGGAACGACAGGTGCTGAAGCTAAAGCTTTTTCCTCGAAATCCTCCATGAAGATGTCAGCTACCACAGGGGACACGGGAGATCCCATCGCTACACCATCAAGCTGTACGTAGAATTTATCATTCCAGTACAAATAACCTGCCCTAAGACACAGGTTAAGTAACTCTGCATATTCAACGGGCATATCACAGTCCACTAACCTTTTCCTAGTAATTTCTATGCAATCCTCTACTGGTAAACATGTAAACAAGGACTGAACATCAAAGCTAACCATTGTCTCATCATCAGAAAGTTGTAGTTGTTGTAACTCACCAATGAACTGGTAGGAATCCTTCACATGAGATGTAGTTTGTCCTCGCAAAGGTGAGAGTACCTTCGCCAAGTGCTTAGCCAAACGATAAGTAGGTGAGTCGATTTGGCTTACTATTGGCCGAAGGGGAGCAAGTGGTTTGTGTATCTTCGGTAACCCATACAGCTTTGGAGGCTTGGCACACGATGGTATAAGATACGACACGTCTAGATTTAACTTTTCACTGTGTTTCTTAAGAAGCTCGGTGGTCTGCTTCAAAATCTTACTAGTTGGGTCGGTTTTAACAAGTTTGTAGGTGTTTTCATCCGACAATAAAAGTGAAATTTTGTCATTGTAATCCGACGTATCTAACACCACCGTAGCATTTCCCTTGTCCGCACGAAGGATAGTCAGCTCTGGCCTAGTACGCAAGTTCTTTAAAGCGCGATATTCATCAAGAGGAAGATTCAGTTTGGGCACTTTGCTCCGACGCAGAACGGATGACACATCCTGGCGTATTGCCTCCAAATCCTCCTTCTTCATGGTATTCCTATACAAGGCATCCTCAACACTACAGATTATCTCTTCATAAGGTATTTTACGCGGCGCTACAGAGAAATTAAGACCTTTTTCCAAAACTGAAACGGTAGGCCGGTCCAATATTTGTTTTGATAAATTGACAACCGCTCGAGACTCCGGTCGATCCGTTCCACAGATAAAATCTGATTGGCCAGATGTCACGGCCGCGTTCCGTTTCTCGTATCGACCTTTGTTTTTATTCATTAACTTTTCAAATTTCTGAATCTGACTTTGCTTGCAGTTATTATATTTAGATGTTTCTCTACTGTTTAATCGTTCCATGCAAGATGCAAAATCTAAACTCGGCAGTTGTGCTCTCAAATAATTAGACAAATTCTCAATATCTTTACGCAACAAAGAACGAAGAAGGATACGGTTAGTTCGTACTGCGTGGATAGGAACATTTCCAATAATGTTAGTGGAAATGACGGTAGTTAAGTGAGGGTTGCTAAAAAATTTTGTACTGTTTTGTGACATAGAACATCTTTGTCATCCCGTGATCACGACTGCTGTAAAGGAGTCGAAACGTCGGGTTAGAAAATGAAAGAAAATATAACACCGCGAGTAGAATCCGTAAAGTTGTTTTATTTCGATATCAAAACATGTTTTTTCATAACTAAAAAACATTTCTAAGTACATTTCATTCAACCATTTTTTACTTTTACTTTAAACGCCCATTTTATTATAATTTCTACAGTTATGTAATACACATAATTACATAGGTAGCCGAGTGGTAATTGTCTTACTCCAAAGGCCTCGAGTTCCAAATCCAGATCGTCTAAATTGCATTTGCTTAATATCTATTGTCTCGTGATCACAGTTTGCATCTCTGGTGATCACATGAATGGTGTCCAAGCCAATATCTAATAATCATAAACAACACTCCAAATATAAGCCAAAAAGGGCTGAAGGCGCATAAACTCCATCATCTTAACGTTTTTGGTCTTGGCCCTTATAAAAATCATTTATCAGGCTTTGCTTCCGAGTCGGTCGTTGTTGAGACAAAATTGTAAAATAAGGGTTCTCCAAGCATAACCAGTGTTTATGGGGAGTTTAAACAATACGTTTATTACTAGTAGGTCTGAAGGTAAGCACGATAGCAGTTAGTCCCGAATGAAGTCACCAGATGTCAGTCGTTAGGCCTGGTCGGAGGCCTTAGGTGGCTTCATAATAGCTGACATTAAGGTTTCTCACCGATCTTACACCCCTCCAACAATCCGCAGCGAGCCCGCGTGTTCGAGTATGGCTCGCTCCACCTCATATTTGAGGTGCGGCCTGTGCTCAGTAGTGGGACGTATATAGGCCGTTTATGTATATAGTATATGCAGCCTTTCTCTAGTATCAGCCATCGTGAATACTGAAGCCGTGACGAAACCCTACTAGACAGAGATAGGTTTCATGTTATTACATTTTTTTTGTAAAAATTGATGACTTGAAAATTTTAACAACAATTTAACGATGACAAGGAATGATGATGATGATAAGATGGGATGAAGAATGAGACTGAGAGGGTTGCACGTCAATAGAAAACATGACAAGACGTCAAACCACTGAATACTATCTCATGAAAAGCAATCATGCCAAAAACAACACACAACAACTTAAAAAACACGAAATGCGTCCTTTTTCTTTTCTTTTCTACAAAAAGCCGAGATTTTAAACACGTTCAGAATTTGTCGTATTTACGGAATAAAACAGCAATGAAATTTAAACACACATTTTTGTGTTGGCATGTAATTATGTTTAACTCCCCACAAATTCTAACATTCGTCGTCTATACAAAATCAAAAATAAATCTTTGTATTTGCACAGAAATACCTACGTTTTTCATATGCCAGAGCTCTTGTCTTGTACCTACTTGACTCTAAAATGTTGATCGACTAGTACCAGTTTCTTTTTTATCTAAATCTACAAGTGCTCACCCATTTCTTTTATTTCTAACATCATCATATAATGCGAAACCAAAAACAAAAGTTATAATTCAACATCAAGTCTATCTTCAGTATAGATTTTGACTCTCCTGTTTATCTTCTTCCTTTTTTGATCCTTGTTGGTGATCTTGTTGTGTAGCATAAACACATTTCAGAAGCGATCGACTTTTTTTCCTGAGCAGTGTGAAACTTTAAATCTGTTAAAGGCAGTATTATAATACAGCAAAGTGGATAGTGCCGTCACAGTACACAGAGAACAGTAAAATATCTAAATGCAAACGTGGTTTGAATGTGTGCGTGCGCGTCCCGCGCCGTGTCGGCATACGATTTCAAGCACACGCTAGCATAAAATACGGGGGTATAAGATGGTGGCAGTACGGACGGGCTGTGCCGCGTGTTTGTGTGCACGCTAGGCTAATAACTTGGCGGGCGGCCATAGCTAACCTACTGTTTATACTGTGGTACCGTCATGTACCGTGATTGTCTGGCGCTTGGCGCCAGTGGCGCGTGCGTGGGCGAACTTGCGAGGTCCGAATAGCCATGATTAACTGTGCATTGCGCCTTAAAACTTTGTAATTATTGCGCACAATACGTCGATTTACGATAACTTGCAAAATTCATGCCTTTAATTTAATATCGGGTAAGTAATCTGCGCATTGAGCAAACGTGCCAATTGAACAAAGGTTGGTCAGACTTCTTGTGAATGGCTATAGTGATTTATGTGGTGTCTTAATTTAGTTTTGAAATTAAAATGCTTAATTTAAATCTAAATAAAAAGTTTACATAATTTATTTAGCTACTACCTAAACATTACGTAGGTACAGCACAACATTTTCAAATTGTAATGGTGACAATCAATGATACAATAATGAAAAAAGGTAGATAAGTTACTTGTGCTAAAGTAGTGGCACCTGAAACCAGAACTATTGGTACACCTAATGCTTTGCATTGACAGTGTTGACAGTTTGAGTCTGGTAAATAATCTTACCATCTAGTTCACACGTTACAACACGGTCAGATTATAGCGTACGTACGCAGTGGTCCATTTTTAACTTCAAACCAGTACTGACATAATCTTTTTTTATTTAATTCCATTGGTGACAATTTGATTGTAGATATGACAGATTAAATAAGTATCGGTAAAAAGTAAATGAAAATAAAAAAATATTTACATTTTAAATACAAATAGGGTGTTTATTTATTGAATAATACTTAAAAAACTGTGCACAATACAATAACTTAAAGGTTGCCTCATTTTTACTCTCAACTCTACTTTACATTTGTACTCTTACTAATATGTAAAGACTTCTTTACATTACTACTTATTACATTACTTGTACTTGTTACTTGTACAAAGTTGTTGGTAATTACTATATTATTACCAACAGCTTTAGTTCATTATTTGATTGAAAGCTGTGATTAAAAGATTTAAAAGGAGGTGTTTTTTTATTTGATTGCCGATGTAAATCTAGTGCTATGGCCTCTATGATCGATCACACAAATCTTATCGAATAATTACACAAAATGTTGCCATTTAGCGGTTTCATAATGTAACGACGTCTTTCCCCGTTGTCGCCCAACAAAGTGATTTATTTCACTGAAGTTTGAAATACGTGCAATGCATAGCTGATACAATTTTTGATCTTAAACGACTTAAAATAGAGTCGAAAATTATTTCGTCCGCCTTAAATAGCTGTTAACTTTAACGTTTAACTTCGTACATTGTAGATCACTTCGGTTAATTATTTTACAACGCTGGTGTAACTAGTCAAAGTCTAGCCAGGCTCCTTGCCGCCCCAGACAATAATCCAGGCAAAGTCATTGCAGAAAAGTCTTTTAACGTAGCTATTAAAATAACTAAGTTTGCTAAAGAGAAAATTAAAATACGCACAAAGGTTAATTGCTTATTTGTTTGGGCCGACAATTAGCATTTGTTGTTTGTAAAACGCAGAGAACAATAATACGAACAATGTACCATTTATATTCATCATAATTGTTTATGACTAAAACGGTTCTCGACTCTGATGGGGGGCATAAATAAGCTCTCATTTTTATTTGTCTTCAGCAGATTAATGCATGCATTATGTGAAGTAAAAGCTCGCTTTAAAAGCTAAGCTATGTTCAAACTTATGATAATATGCAGGCTATTTATATTTCGTTTTAAACTATTTACTATTTTATTATCGTTCTTCGACATTTGTTATGCATAGCACTGCAGAACTTATGGTTTATATTTTTTGTTGTATTAGATACTAGAAACCAGTCCCGGCTTTGCACGGGTGCAATGGGATGTTAAGATTAATATAAGCCTTTCTCTTCAGTCACTCTATCTATTGAAAAAACTGCATCCAAATCCGTTGGGTAGTTTTAAAGATTTAAGCGAACATATGGACGGAGAAACGACTCTGTTTTTTCTATAGTTTATAAAATAAACTATAGTCAGGCACTAGTTACGGTCGTCGGGCCAAAAAAGTTATGGCAACCTAACAGTGCAGTAGGTTTATCTTACTTTACAATGTTCACCCGTTTGCTAAACAGCAACCCACTATATAAGTGAAGCTCGCATTCATAATACACTAACCTGAAAGCAATTTAGTAATAAAGTGTTATTGACACATGAGTGTAAAAAATCCGATTTCCATCAAAATGTTTGAAATCGAATTGGCCTACTGTACTAGCAAATATGATTTCAGAGTGACTATTTATTTTGCCAATTCCAATCAAACCGGAGCAGTTATGTCAGTAATAACATTAATCTATTTTGCAATTTGTAAAATAAACTAATGTTCGTACCAATAATGAATATTTGGAATCCAATAACTGTATTGGGCTTATACGCTAGTATTTGGTGTGGCAGAATATCAAGAGAATTATTATCATTCAATTCAAGGGTTTATCATCTAAATAAGAAGGTTAATTTCAAAATGTTACCGTTTTGTTCATTAAAATTTGAGCGTTCTTTTTATTGAGATGTCCCAGAAAAATTGCTAAGTATTTAAAAAAAACCGGCCAAGTGCGTGTCGGACTCGCGCACTAAGGGTACCTTACCATCATCTATCAAACTAAATCGCATTTGTTGTGTTGGAGTCTCCCTTAAATATGCACATTTAATTATTGATTTTAAAAGGTAATATACAATTCAATTTTTTGTGTAATTTTTAAGCTGTTAGGTAGGTACTTACCGCTAGTAATTTTCAACAAAAATACGAAAAACATACACGTTTATTGTATGAGGACTCCTTGATATTTTTTATTTTTAATATTTGTTGTTAAAGAGTCAACGGAAATACATAATGTGTGAACAGCTTCCTAACCATCACGGTTTATGAAATACTTACAGCCTGACATACAGACAGACAGCGGAGGCTTAGTGATAGGGTTTTTACCTCTTAGATAGGTACGGAACCTTAAATAATGTTTTTCTTATAATACAGATAGTATGTATAAGTTACACCTCTTATCTGATAACTATTAAGTTAATAACCATTCCAATACGCAATACGTTTCTGTCAAATTGTTTGTTGCTTTTTTTTTGGTTTTTGGATGTATAGGTACTAAGAGAACTTAGCTTTAGCATAGTTTAAAATGGTAGTTTAGGTTAGACTAACGATTTAAAGACTGACTTTGTGTTTTACTCATGTATAATGAAGGCTTATAAAACACGTAACATTAAGGCACAACGGTAAAAAACAAAATTTTGAGACGTCAACCAAAATAGAAATTCTTTGAACGGTCTAGCTTTCAAATAATTTCTATTTTGGTTATTAAGTAAATCTGACTGAACTAAATGGGTGTTTATCTTTTTCTTGTTTCTCGGGAAACTACGGACGAATTATCGGATATTAGGCCTACAGAGTGAAGATCTACGGACACTGTTATTGTACAGTTGTTTGCATGACAAACAAGCTGACGCCGACCCGACATAATATTATCGTTCCCTGGAATCTGCACACGTCTTGCCCTATTAAGTGTTTACGAGCCCATGAAATACCTGGAGTTTCTGTATTGCGCAGATATGCTGCGTCTAAGTAACGCTCCAGCGATCGTGATACTGGCGGCTAATTGTGTTATAGGTTAGTAGTGTGAATCGATATTTTAAATCGATATGCCTACTCGCACTATTCTTAGTCTATGACATTAGCTGTCACTTAGTCTTTGACGGCCCTCTTAGATTTTACCGCGGATTCAGTTGTAACTTGTTTAGAGATTATAGTCCTATAGTTTTAATCGTGTTTAATTCGAGTATCCATCTAACAGAATCAGAAGTGAGATCTGAAATCAACTTCCCCACAACGTTAAAGACGCGATTAAAGTATTATTTCAAAATATTGCCTACTTTAGACGCCATTACAAGAAACACACTTTGGTTTTGGGTTGGAAGCTCGAATCACGATGTTTAGGTAGAATCAGTGACTTGTGCAACGAAAAGAAGAACTAAGAACAACCATAAAAACCATGGGCAACTACAATTAAGATGTTGAACAGCTTGGAGTGTTGATGTGCGTTACTAACCAAATGCACAGTTGGCGCAAATGTGCATCAAAAGTTAATACACGAACACCGGGTGAGATTGTTTCATATTGACTATTTATCAACTGATGATTGATTGATAATGATCGGGAAATAATGACTTATCATCAGTATCACTTACAGAAAAATTAAAATCATGAGTTGTTTGACTAAAAGTAATGTACTTGCAAATTGGTAATCATCCGAACACAATAAGTTTGCCACAATGACATTGTAGATTGTTCCAATTAGATTTAATGACATTTAAAGTTTGGTTATTGGCAAAATGCAACTTTGCCAGTGAAAGATCTAAGTTAATGTTGTACTCATACTTTTAACCTGTTACCTAGTTCAAGGAAACCTAACAGATCAGATTGATACAAAATAAAACCTGTGCAATTTGAATGTGTATCTTACACATAAATAAAATGGGCCTGTGACTAACAATGAATAAATCTTCAAGGCTGTATTCAATAGTTGACCGCTGTCATAATTAACACAGGATAACAAGTGAAGCCTACCAACTCAAAATAGTAAACAAGAAGAGGTTAGTCACCTAAACACAGTTAAGTATACTTATTCATACTTTTAACATGTAACAATGTGATGAAAATTGAAAAGTTGACAGATCGTCCCGCTGTATCATGATGATCTGAAACTGTATATTTCACAATCTGGTTAAATAGTTGTACTGAGTTAGACTGAACTGCACTAGTCTTATGAAGACCATAAATTAAAAATGCCACATTGAGCTTACGATAATATAATAATTTGTGTTCTGTAACATTATCCGGGATAAAATAAGGCCTCCTAGTCGATTCCGACCACAGCGGCTAATCCCAACGAGATTAACCAGGTACGCAGGAGATATTATAGTGCTCAAGTGTGCGCGCAATACACAGGTGCACTCCCTATTCCATCACGTTTCTATGACCCGATGGGACGACAGTTCGACACGACCGGAGAAAGGTGAGGCGCAGGACCGACTTTTTACATGCCCATCCGACAGCATGGATCATCTTACTTTTCGGACTCGAGGTGATCGGCCTCCACTGTCCTAGCCAACTCGAAACAACAACACAAACATAACATGTTGTTGGTTCGCGTGGGATTCGAACCCACGACCTCCGGGTTGAGAGCCCAACGCTCTAACCGCTACACCACGGAGGCAGTTAAAATAAAGTTGTTTGTATTGGTTAAAGTTTGGTAAAGTAAAATGTTACCAGTCAACTATGGCATTAGTGGTTACTGTGTGATATTATTGATATCAGTATTTTACAATAATATCTACTTCAATGAATAAGATCCATCAAAATAATCATTGTATGTTCTTCATGAGAAATCAAGTTCTCAAACCAAATAAGTATTCTGATGGTATAATTACCTGGAGAGAGATCAACTCTCTGATGTTGATACCCTGACTACCACAACTACAGGATGTTTTTCAAATGTTTGCATTTACAAAATTTGAATGATGTTGAATTTTAACATAAAATAAAACTGAATGAAACCATTAAGAAACAAAATACAAAAGTTTATTTAGGGGGTTATTGTGCCTTTTGGTATGGTAATTTCAAGTCTGCTTATTGTTACATCTTGGATTTTACTCTTAAGATTATTTATTGGTCCAAGACTGGGTGTTCTCAGATTTATCTTATTTGAACATAATGCTGAGGTTCTTGAACAAGAAAAAGAATTCATGTTTTCACAATACCTACTTAGTGGAAGTACCTACTTATTTTATAGCATTATCACAAGGTAATTTTGTAAACATTCAATGTTATGAAATCTGACTAACCTAATTGGATTGGCAAGAAAGTAACAATTGCTAGATTCTAATGTCAATGAGCAGCCTGTGAAACTTTATTGTTATGTTGCTGATGAGTATTGTTAACAAATGAAAAGCTATAAGTATTTCACCAATGTATGAGTCTCCTTGAAATTGTTCAGGAGCTGTTATTCAAATGTTTTTGAGATTGCAGGAAAAACATAGAAATTACAGAGTGCCACAATGAACAAAAACATGTCTGGAAATTAATAAGTATGGTAAAAACATGTTTATTGGCACTAAAGGAAATAACAAGTCCAGGCACAGCAATAAGGCATTCAAGATGTTGCTTATTCAAAAATAATGGAAAGTAAATGCCAATTGGTTAATTTCCATATGTGGAAAATGTGACCATGATGATGTGATATCTTATTACACAAGATGAGGTTTGGTAAGAAAACAAAAACCTGGAAAATTGTAAGTATTACATTTTGAGATCTATTCAGGAGAAAAGGTTATGTATCAGTAATGGTTACATAATGGTTTTTGGATTTTACAATCATGCATAATTGACTTCCACTAAATGAAGTGTTATGTTGAAATACAAAACATGACAGATGGGTCAAACTATATGTTTTGACTTAGGTAAAGTTGATGATTAATCATGGTCATAATCATTTTACAACAGTAAACTGCATTTAAAATGATGCGACTGGGCGCGTATGAGCGCCAGTTGAGACTCGAAAGTGTGGCGGGTTCGATTCCCGCTCTAGCAAATGTTCATTCATGAAACAGGTATTCAGGACTAGGTCTGGAGGTTTGTAGTACTTCCAATGTTCATGGTTTTCATACCACTTTGGGACCAGTGCAAAATACGTAATGTTATCTTACAAATGTATTTTGGGTGAACTATTATGATGACGGTGATGTGTGATAGTGAACAAATAACACTATGGGGATGAGCTATTCGTTAACCTGGTACAGTGAGCCACACATCAAGAGAAATTATAAAAAGTTGGAAAATCACCTTTAGTGCATTGACATGATGTGGTACACCTGGTGGTGATTGGGTTATGTTCATCTTGTCTTCATATCAAGGGAGGACAGTAAATGCTTTGTGCATGGCAATTGTTGAAATACATTTAAAGTAAGGAGAAGTAGTTATTCTCTGTGATTTGTGAAACAAAATAATTAAATGTGTTGTTTTAATTATAGATTCAGAAAAAATGATGTTTCCCAAAAAGGAAAATTCAAAGTAACCCCTTTTAACTGCTTGTGGACTTGGATGGAAAGTTCAGTTTTTCATCAAACTGAAGAAATGGGGTCCAAGCATTGAATGAAAAACAAACAAACTGAGTTCTTGGGGGACACGGATTCCTAACAGTAATAAGTTTTACAACTCCAGGTTACAGGTGATGTTTCGAATGTGAAACATTTATTTACAGCTACTGAAAAAATGAGAGCATAGACTTGGTCAGTGCCAGAACTGAAAGTCGTGACTTGTACTTGAAACTAATAAAATACGAGTATATTACACAGTTGGATTTAAGCTGTAAATCGCATTGGATATTATTATAATTGCAATTGGAATAATTGGTGATAATTGAACTGGTATACATAAACCCAGTTGAGTATTGAGGCTGGTCTAAATATACTTTTTGGTAAGTGCTTAAACCCTTTTGCAGGAAGACACAACTTTCAGGTCTTGCAGTTTTGCTAAAGCAAACGATGCATTTTGAATGGGAAGAATCAAACATTGTGCCTTGACAGTAGATTTATTATGGT
This sequence comes from Udea ferrugalis, assembly GCA_950022985.1. NCBI lineage: Eukaryota > Metazoa > Arthropoda > Insecta > Lepidoptera > Crambidae > Udea > Udea ferrugalis. The sequence goes on from OX465516.1 coordinate 8,770,279, forward strand.
GAAGGGAGAAATAAACAACATAGATTTGGTGATTTTGGGCTATTTAATGACAAATAGATGTTAACATGCATTAAGTTAATTATAAATGATTGCACACCAAATGGTTTACTACTGGTACTGGTTTGAGCTACACTTCTGGCATTTAAGAGGAAAATGAATGAAAAAGAAGGTAAAGTTTGGGTTGACATGTGACACCAATAAGGTGTACGTAATGGTGGCAACAACACTAACCTGGGAACACATACATACACACACACACACTACACACATACACACACACACACTACACACATACACACACACACAAACACTGGTTAATTGTGAATGAAATGGTTGGTGAACCGTCGGTTGGTTGTCTGAAATAGACAAAGCTTGCTCTACAGAGATCATACTACGGGTACCATACAGCTTGTCCTACGGGGACCACAAAGCTTGTCCTTCGGGGACCATACAGCTTGTTCTGCGGGTACCATACAGCTTGTCCTTCGGGGACCATACAGCTTGTCCTTCGGGGACCATACAGCTTGTCCTTCGGGGACCATACAGCTTGTCCTTCGGGGACCATACAGCTTGTCCTACGGGGACCATGAAGCTTGTCCTTCGGGGACCATACAGCATGTCCTTCGGGGACCATGAAGCTTGTCCTTCGGGGACCATGAAGCTGGTCTTACAGAGACCTACAGCTTTCTCAACGTGCTTGTCTTACGGAGACCACACAGCACTACTAAAACAAAATACCTGAAGCTTGTCTTACGGAGACCTATAGCTTTCACTTCGTGCTTGTCTTACGGAGACCACACAGCACTACTAAAACAAAATACCTGAAGCTTGTCTTACGGAGACCTATAGCTTTCACTTCGTGCTTGTCTTACGGAGACCACACAGCACTACTAAAACAAAATACCTGAAGCTTGTCTTACGGAGACCTATAGCTTTCACTTCGTGCTTGTCTTACGGAGACCACACAGCACTAATAAAACAAAATACCTGAAGCTTGTCTTACGGAGACCTATAGCTTTCACAACGTGCTTGTCTTACGGAGACCACACAGCACTACTAAAACAAAATACCTGAAGCTTGTCTTACGGAGACCTATAGCTTTCACTTCGTGCTTGTCTTACGGAGACCACACAGCACTACTAAAACAAAATACCTGAAGCTTGTCTTACGGAGACCTATAGCTTTCACTTCGTGCTTGTCTTACGGAGACCACACAGCACTACTAACACAAAATACCTGAAGCTTGTCTTACGGAGACCTATAGCTTTCACTTCGTGCTTGTCTTACGGAGACCACACAGCACTACTAAAACAAAATACCTGAAGCTTGTCTTACGGAGACCTATAGCTTTCACTTCGTGCTTGTCTTACGGAGACCACACAGCACTACTAAAACAAAATACCTGAAGCTTGTCTTACGGAGACCTATAGCTTTCACTTCGTGCTTGTCTTACGGAGACCACACAGCACTAATCAAACAAAATATGCTGCGCTTGTCTTTTGGAGACCTTGCAGCGTCTACACTACAGTGCTTGCCTTAAGCGGCTCTTACAGCACTTATGCGAAAAACTTGTTTCACGGCAAGTGATGAAGCTTGCTGAGCCTGAGCTTCATCGCAGCGGCTACCATCGCTACCTTCGGGAAAACGTGGCGGTAGCCGGCCCAACAACGAACAAAAGAAGTCCGAAGATGATACATTGCCGAGATGTGCCGATCAAGTAACTCGCAAATTCGGGAGCAAAATGGGAGAGACTTGAATCGGAAATGAACAAACATCTAGAAGTTTGAAATCTCCACACCAGTTGGTAATGTATAAGTTCAATACCATGAACATTAGAGGTCTGTATTCCAGTTATTTCAAAAAGTATTTAATTGCTTACACAAAAGCATTATTTGGTACAGTATTCTACAAACTAGCTCTCGCGCCGCATATTGGTGATGTTTATTTTCTAGAATTTGATGTGGTTGAAAATCCTAATTGACTTATGTGTAAATTACTGAAATGGGAAATGCACTTTGTTTCAAAGATTGAATTGGTCCAGTTGACTAAACTAAAACGTTACAAATGAAAATTCTGAATAAGTTCATTATGCTATCAACTGCCCCTTGCCTGAATATGCGCATCCCAATTTGTGCATTTAAGTTCTTAAGTCTGAAATAACAATAACAAAGTGTGAATCAGGATTGTAACTTAAAAAGGTTAACTTAAAACCATTTAGGTTATTTGGGCTCTGTGGATTAGGTTCTGTGTGTTGTTCTCTGGTTGCAGTGGCTATGTCATCTTGCATGCATGCAATGGGTAAGCGTCGGTCAAGATGGCTGCAAGGAAGACCTACTGTGGCTGAGCATCGTGCTGCCACAGAACGCGCCGGGTAGCCGAGCGACGGCTACAGTGGTGATTGACTGGGTTCTTCGGGACGAAGAACGTATCAGGATGGCCGATCTGTGAATCGATATTTTAAATCGATATGCCTACTCGCACTATTCTTAGTCTATGACATTAGCTGTCACTTAGTCTTTGACGGCCCTCTTAGATTTTACCGCGGATTCAGTTGTAACTTGTTTAGAGATTATAGTCCTATAGTTTTAATCGTGTTTAATTCGAGTATCCATCTAACAGTAGTATCTTAACAAGTTTAATATTAAAGATCCGAGAACCAGAATAAGCCATTGGGTCTTGGCTTCAGGCGGGAATCTAACCCGCGTCTTTCACAACGGAGTGACTGCTCTTACCACTGAGCTACCGAGACCATTAACCTACCGGCCGAATATTTCTGGTTAATTTTTCATGTGAGCTAGGTTGATTCCATCAACGGATAAGGCAGATTATTTTTAAAATTGAATTTTCTCATTTAGTGAATATAGCCTTTTAGGAGTTATATTGCACCCAAAACCAAGCTCTTTGACAAGGCTGGTGGTAGAGTCGCAATAATACTATTAATATCTATCGACGAAGAAAGTTCCCACTGTACGCAAAATGACCTATTTGTCCACAAAAATGCTTTCTCAATTATATAAGAATTTCAGGGATGCTCCTACGAAGCCACGGGGTACGAGTTTTAAAATAAAAAGGAAATTATAAATAAGTTGAACACGGATATTGCCTCGGGATATTGCCAAATAAAATGTGATTTCATTCCATAAACGCCATTTTAATGCCTAACATTGGAAGTTTTCGCCATCGTATTTACATGCACTATAGTTAATGTGTGTGCAGTGTACACAGCGGAACAAATTCAGTTTAAGTAGGCACGGCAAACACTAGTCGTGGACTGGAAACGAAGAGCATTAAAAATGCAAAACGGCTCGGCGACGTCATTGGGGTTTCTCCTCAAATTTTGATTTCACTTATAGGGCCCTACTTCTCTGGGAATCCACGGTATTTTAGCAATCTTAACTTGAGAAATAGCAACAGTAAATAAATAAACATATAAGACAGACAGGCAGGTAGCCCCTGCCACTACAATAAAACAAGCAAAGTAGGTACATCACATTCACTCTTTGGTGTGTCTGTGACCTACCGGTAGACTAAAATCGCTCGAAGCTGCTCAAATAACCAAAACATCATACTAAATAACAGATCTTATAACACCACACATTCACACTGTGAATCACTCAAGCATAAACTAACACCTAAAATGGATATATTTACTTGAAACTTGATGATCTGCGCAATTTCATCTCCTTTTGCCTTTTTATGAATTATTTGTAAGGTACATTTCTACACCGTACAGTTTATTACAAAAGTTCATGTACTCTTATCTATTGTACATGACTTCGAATTAATAACCTTAATAAATAATTTGCAACACAGCTTTTTCTGTTTTTACCATTAGTGACCTCACAGTATTGTTTTTATGTTAGAGCCTCAGAGAGGGCCATTTTGCAAACCAAAATGTAGTGAGATAAAATTATTTAAAAAGTTCAGTTAAAGAAAAATATATTCAAATTAGTATATCCCAGATTACATCTTGCTTTAAATATGGCCTTACGATCAAGATTGGTTTAGAAGAAGTCAGTTAGCCTCACAGTGGGTTAAAACCCTAGATGCCGTATTTGCAAATACGAGCTTTGATAAAGGTTGGTTTGAGAAGTGAGCCTGTCGTCGTAAGCTGACAGGCGTAAGCAGGGGTCAGGGAAAGCTGGTGGGGTGTATTGGTTCAGACCAATAGAGCGTGTTGACACTGCTTTAGAAACTTGACAGGCAAATAATGTTGGTAGAACCCAATCAGTCATGCTAATTAGAATAAAATCAGGGCTTTGAAATTGTGCTTTTAGTGCAACTGTGAAACAGTACACTTATAGCTAAATGTTATAACATAAACTGGTGTTGCAGAGTTTGCACTTTAAATATGTGCTCACACTAAGGACACATTTTTGCGCACTGGTTCATTTATTTATTTAATAAGATCATATATTTAAGGTGGCTATTGAATATGAGTATATTGAATAGCAACCTGCCTTCGCACATTACGTATGATGAGTCACATTTAGTTAAATTCACACATCATCAAGTTACATTAGACCAGTTGGTCTAACCTTGTTCGAAGTGCCAATTTTCTATCTCTTTCTAGCATTTTCCGGAACCATTAAACAAACCAACCAACTTTTGACTGCGACTCGTTCAGCTGGTTGCACAAAGTCATTTATATTACAATTCGTAAAGAATTCTGCTTGCGGTAATTCCCTTTGTGCCGCCCAGCATTCGCCTTTGCTCAGTTATGGAAAAAATGTTTACACGCGTTCTGAGTTTAAAATTGTTGGATGTTTCTGCAAATAGCACTGCTATGTGGCTCTTTGTTTGGAGTTGAACTCGTTATAACGTATCTGCTTACCCGAGCACTGCTATAAGAGCATAAAAATATTGTGATGCTAGTACTGAAATGCATTGGTATTCGTGTATGTATCGGCTTAAATTGCTTATTCAAGACGTTGTTCGTCTTGCTACTTAGTTACGTCCTTATTCCAATTAAAAATCTTAAAATAACTCCAAACTCGTTCCTATAGTAGGTTTTAAACAATACCTTCAACCTTGTCAGACGAGACTCTGCCATACCTGTAACAATGAGGAATAAGAACAATTAGTAAACGCCTTTGTTACCTCATCAAATGGTGTTACAATATATTAGCCCCCGCATCATTGTCAAAAGTAAATCATACTATGTGGGTGTCGCAGACGTTATGCTTAGAACACACGCAAACACGAGCCAATTTTTACTTAAATTTATACACATAGGGCAAAGTTAGTCAATAATTGTCACAGTTTGCAAGAAGTTACCCACAGCTCAAGAATGGCAAATTGGACTTCGAACGACCCAAATATGTGTGTTAGCAATAAAGGTCTATTTTAGTGCTGTAAAAATTAGGTTAGTAAGTGTACTTAAGAATTATACATGACTTTGTTCAAAAGATTCAACTCATGGAGACAAATAATAACGGCTTGATGCATAACGAGCGAGCTTGCCATTTAAGTTCATACTTACATACTACTGATTATGCATTTACCTTGGGCTGTGACAGAGCCTTTGTTCAAAAACACTTCTTTATTATTATTTTTACCTACAAAAAGATCTATAAAACCGTATCAATCTATTAATCACTTTAATACTCGCAAACGAAACAGCGCAAGATTAAAAACGTGTTGGTATAGCTTTGCCTACACTATAAAAGTCAAGATTCGAGCCAAGTGATATACGATCGAACGAAGTCAGTACCAGCTTTGGGGTGATTCTTTGTTTTGGGATGTTAGAGGTAAACTAAGAACAATACTGTGTATTATGGCATTTGATTAATGGTGCCGAGGTTGTACCTGTCACAGGTAAGAAAGCAAAAGATTAATTTTCTGAGCAGCAGCTGTTAGGTACTGCTTTTAAGTAATGAAGGAGCACATTACGTAAATGTGACAATAAACTGCACGTTTTTTGTATTTGTATCAGAAATAAGAACGCGGGTAGACTATTTCGAGTCATACACGTAGACCAGCGAGATCGTAAGTTGAATTTCAGTACTGGTACGGGACTCTATGGTGTAGGGTCAAGTGGACAGGGTGGTTAGCTATGAGTAAGGACTCGTTTAAGGCTGGCGTGGCTTCTCACGGCGCTTTAGGCGTTTTTGCCGTTTATAGTAAGCTGTGCCTGAACCGCGGTGCCGGGAGCGGTAGGGCGCCGCCGCTTATGACGCGAATAAGACATCGATTGTTGCCGTCACGGTGAATGGAACATTCAAAAGCCCACATTTCACCGAGGAAATTTTAATCCAACGTGGTAAGAACGAATCTACCGCCATTATTCGGGTTGCTTGGGTTTTGTATCAGTGTTTTCCATCACCAGAGAGTCCGCCTTAAATTGCACAATGAACTAAAAGAAGGTGTGCGTTGACCAGATTAAATTTGTTCTCGGGACCACCGGGTTCCGAGCCAGAGTGTTAAACCACTGGGCCTCGACGCTCTGCGGCTCCAGACTCTCTGAGCTTTAGATTTTATTCCTGTACTTGAATATTCTTTTCACTAACATGAAAACAGTCAAACTGCGGTTGCGGACATCTATTTAAATTGTGTTTTCATGCGTTTTATTTTAACTAAGTAAAAATTGCAGCGGATACACAAAAAACAGCAAGAAAAAGAAACCGAAGAACTCCTCATAAAAATAATTTCATACTTTGAAGCAAATATACAAGACTAGTATGTATTGGAACAAAAAATAAAATCATGGCTCATTAACATTACACTACGGTGAACTTAAGACAGCGCTATACTAAATGTGCGCTGGCGCCTCATAAGATCACGATCTGACTATGGTCTTTCAACTACAGATTAAACAATCAAATGGTTCAATATTGATCATTCTAGCTAAAAACCTTACCACATTCTGATTGCATCTAAATCTCGCTTATCGCAAGAATTCTTTCTAAAACCACTATGAAAGTTTTTATCCACATTAAATCTCCAAAATGAGTCTGTTTTTATATTAAGTGCATATTTTACCTCCGTGCGTTACTAATGCGGTGGATCCAGATGAATACAAATGACGTTCGAATATGACATTTCTTGCGTAGGTGACAGAGTGAAAAAATTTTTTACATCGGGATTAGGGCTTCCATAAAATATTTTTTCACAAAATAATAAATGGCATTTGGCAATATAAAGGCAGGTATCCGAGGCAAAAACATAGCAGTTTCAGTTTTAAAATAAGTCAATTTAAAAGTTCAAAGATCTATGTTAATTTGCAATATGTCTATAGGCCTCTTAAACACGTTGAACGCCACGCGGGTCACAAACAATAGGAATTCGATTGTTAAAGTGACCGACGGCGTTGAAAGGCTTAATCAAGCGCAGGCACTAGACTGCCATATTCTCTGCGAATTAGTTTATCCATATTTAAAAGCATTGAAGATTCAAGTGTATCCTTATCTCGTAGAATCGTTTATCATCATTGACCATAATAATATCAATACACAGGTATATACATATTTAGAACATAGAATACGAACATACGTGGCACTCTCCCATTCAACTTTGTATAAGAGCTCTTTTTAGAGACATGTAAATTATAACGGCAGTCAACATAGATGTAGTCACTTGCAGATATTAGTATAATTTTGTAGTAAGCGATAGAGTTGGCAACCCTAACTGTGACACGGGGCAACCGGCGCACACGCAGGTAATATTCGGCTGGCATTCCGAGTCTTTGTTCGATCGACGAATGTCGTTTGCCCACGCGCTTCCGGATGCGTTACAAATGTAAACTGTCTGAACCGTAACTGTTTCGTCCATTAATTCCGATCCGATTGCTTGTTAATATCCTACGCCATTACGTTTAGCATTACAAAGGGATTATGGCGGGTCAGCATTAAAGGTTATCAGATTAGACCTCGCTGAGCGATGCCTTTGTGTACCTGATAATCTTATCGGGCTCGTCGACGCAATGGGTAGGAGTCCTGCGTGTAAAGGCAACGGTTGCAAGTTTGATTCCAACTGCGAGCATATTAAATCCATTCGACAAACACTATCCTCCTTATTCATAAAAACGAACGCAACGCTATAGCATAGTTTAAGCAATTGACGTGTTGTGTCACTTACTCGCAAATGGCGGCAGCAACAAGAATGACAGTGACAAAGCGATACAAAAGTTATCGTGTTGTTTAAGAGCTGTTTAAGTTTTTATGAATAAGGGGGTTAGTCTTTAGAAAACCTTACGTAAAGAGTTACAGCTTCAATGCAAGTCGATATGATCTGGTCCAATAATAGTACAGTTTTAGGTGTTCTTTGACTTTTTAATTACAGAAATAACCAGATGTAAGCTTCAACGGCAATAATTCGATAAAACTGATGTTATTCACTTCAACTTTTATCTTTTGCCTAAGTTGGATAGTAAAAAGTGCTCGACATCCAGTTCCAATTGAATAGCGCTGGTTCCTGAAGCGGGTGATCCGCTTTATGGCGGCAGCATCCTGCGCTCTAACACCGGTTTACGACCGCACCCCGCTGCCGTCTTGCTCCCGACTAACATACTTAAAGAAACCCTGAATCATGATGCCATCTAATCGAATGAGGGACCAGTAGAGGCTCAGATAAGAGAATGTTTAGGTCATACGTTCATGTCAACTCATATCTCATTATTGTGAAGAAGTTACAAGACTAACTTTTGCCACATTTCGGTCTCTAACCTCAATTCTTTTACGGAACTCAAAATTTGGCAATCTTAACATTTTTAAGGACACAGTCATTTATATATTTCAACGACACACAACCCAAACGGGTTAGTCGAAGGCACACCGACTGTTGCCGTCATGGTGAACGGAACATTCAGAAGTTCACACTTAGCCGAACAAATTTAAACGCAACGTGGCGAGGATATTGGTGTTTTCCATAACTGGAGTGTTAGCCGCTAGTTGTATATAAAACGCAAAGTAGGGGTTTCGAACTAGAGTTAATAACCACTGGGTCACGACGATCTTTGCGTTTAAGGATTTTAATTTTATTGCTAAGAATGTCTTTCGCGGGCTATCCGTGCTATACTTCTGACACGTGTTACAACCGCAAAGAGCATCGTAAACTTCGTTATTGAAGTCATAAACCTTTGTTAAGAATTTCTCATTGCGATATAACATCTCGTAATACAGACAAATAAAAGGAAGACCAGCAGATAGAACTCGGCACGGTTTTAAGCGAAATATTTGGATTGTATAATGAAGGTGATATTACGCCTCCGGCTAGTAAGGGTTGTTATTGAATAACCCCGACCCTATTAGATTTACATTTGCTATTTTAAGCAAGGATTTTATTTAAATTACTGGTAATAATACCCGAGGAGGGAGGTGCCCATGGCTCAGTCGTGACAGTGGATTGTCAATGATTGTCGGTGTAATGCAAGAAATGGAAAGAAGGCACGCTAAGCAGTTGGCCCCGGCTAATGTCGCTAGAAGTCAGTTGTTAAGCCTAGTTGAAAGCTTTAGGGTGGCTTGATAACATTTGACGGAAAGGTTTATCACTAACCTGACATCCCTCCAACGATCTTCGTTGGAGGGGTTGACTCACCAATGAGGACATTGGTGAGTCATACACCCAACGTGCGGGTTAGAGTATGGCTCGCGGAACCTCGTAATACCCACAGGTGAGTCTTGTTCCCAGCCGTGGGACGTATGAGAGCTGCTCTTTGTTTTTGTTGTTTGAATAGTACCATTATGCTACGACGCGTCATATTTTTTTCTGCGAGTGGTATAATTTTGTAAATATAAACAAACCGTGATATTATGTACCTATCTTGTGTATATTCCTCAATTAGATACCTATAAACACTTCGAAAGTTAAAGTTGACTGAATCTATTTTTTTAACGCAAGACATCTACTTAATTACGTCCTTAACAAATTAGTAACAGAAGTTACTAGGTACGTAAAGCTATTACTCACACGTTAAAAGTCAACGTCTAACTAAGTCGACTGTATTTCTTCCTTAAATACATAGTCGTCATTCGAAATAGCTTTCTCACGTATGCCAAAGAAATTGTAGGTAATTCATATAATGTCCAAGGAACAATAGACAAAAGAATAACTAGTTACGTTATTAGAAATGTAATTTAACGGCTACATCCGCGCTCGGAAAGCACCCAGCCATTGACTTGCCCAATGTAAGTTATGTGAGAACTTTCCGAATATACACTTTGTTACCTGAAAGGGTTTCATAAAACTGAATTATAGCCATAACCTTAACTTGGTCTCGAGGATCGCCATAAAGTAGCATCTTGGGTGCTCACAGGACACGTGAAGTCGACTGCTGTTAAATTTTATGGAAAGGCGACGGGACACAATGGGAATATGTAAATTACTAAAACATAAGAGCCAACTGGACGCTGATGCTTTTGAAATTCGCCGCTTAGAGTGGCATCGTATAAACGTGATTGTCAATATTCCAGATTTTATTCGAAGCTAAGTGTATACAGCGTACCTATTTGAGGATAAAACGCGTTCTATCGGTAAATTGAAATTCATGCTTGCGTGTTAACATTCACAATATGCTATTCAGCTAAAAGCATGCAAGGAATATGGAAGGTTCTGAAATTCTCTGGGGGATTTACAATACACTGTATCTTTAATGGAAGATACAGTGTATTGTAAATCCCCCAGAGAATTTCAGAACCTTCCATATTCCTTGCATGCTTTTAGCTGAATAGCATATTGTGAATGTTAACAATTTGTACAATGTTTTATCAAATCTTAGTAGAATAATTACTTTAAGACCTAACTGAAACCAAAATAGCTCAAATCTGAAGTAATAAATGTTATTTAGTTTATAATCACTATTAGTATAGTAGTATAGTAAGTAAGGTAGTTTTTTAAACCATAAAAAACATATTTTGGTTCCCTAATGATCGCTTTGCACCAGATCTGAGCGTCATGAAGATATACATTTCACCATAAGCGCCGAGGGGTTGTTTTTTAAGGAACGATTAAGTATATATGTTAACTAAATTACAATATTTTCACAAAAATATGACTTCTTTGAGCTTGTCAGCATCCTAAAATGAACCTTAGATCCCCTTCATGAAGATAGCTCTTGTTTTTAAGTGGACCAAGTCTGGCATAATCTCACTCACCCATATTGCAGGGAATGAAACTACTCGTCCCGTCACACATAGGTACTTCTACTTAAAGTTGAAGCATTGTACCTCTGCACACAGTTTCTTTATTCTGTCTTTAAGTATGACACGACGCATTTACCTCTCTAAATGCGTCAGCAGAATCTTCTATTCTTGTGTCACGTTCAGTAAGAAGATTATCGCCGTCAAACTGATCTACCTCAACGCGAACGAAAACAATACAATTGGAAATCTCATCTTTAAATATTTGAATATTTTATTTTATTGCTTTACCATACATTATTAGGATGATGTAAACCTGTCTGACAACAATAGGAAGCCAGTTATTTACACAGTTTGTGGGCGATTTTACAACACTAATAATTATATTAGCCTACGTTTTATCTTAATACGGTTTTATAGTTGTTAATAAATATTATACACATCATGGTGTCAACGAAAAAATATTAAGTCATTAATTATTTTAACAGACATTTTATTTCATTAATTTTTACACCAATAAAGGTACCTACCAAATTATCAGTTAAAAACGGTTTCATGTTCAAAAACATAACATAAATATAAAACGGTATTAAGCAAGATGCAAAATAATGCTGTTTCCGTAGGTACCTACTTTAAATTATACCATGAAACAAAAACAATTCCACAAGCTATTTTAATTGATAATAAAGATTGATATATCGGCAACATAATTGTATAGAAAAGGATAGTGCATCTCATTAGCATACGGCCTCTTACAGCTTGTTTGTACAAAAAGAGCGTGAAGTTCGCGAGACGAGTGGCGGCGCCCGCGGCCCCAGCGGCGCCGTCGGTTTCTCTGCGCCCACGCACGGCGGCCGCGGCTTATCTGCCCTGTTCTCACGTAGAAATTTACACGTAGTCGCGAGTACCGGGCGGCCGTAATAACGCACTCGTCGCGTTTTATCTGCCAACGCGGCAGCGGCCAGCCGCCACGATATGCACCGGACAACACCCGTGGGACGCACGCGTCCCGCGACAACCGCATTTTATAACCTTTTTATTCCATTGTCACTCCGCCGCACCGACGTATTCGAGGGAAAAATAAATTTTACTCTTTATCTAAATGTCAAATCGTTCGGTTTCGATCGAATCAGTTTCCAAATAGTTTTAATAAATCTCCTTTTACGGCGTCCGGAGCGGGCGGTGCGGTCGATACGGGGACGCATTACGAATTCATGCGGCGAGTTATCGTGTTTTGTTCTGTTGTGACCGCTGTGTCTGTTCGCGGCAACAATAGGTTTAATTGAAAGAGTGTCAATAAATTTGTCGGCGTTGGTGAAGCAGTCCTGCGTCGTCGGTGGTCTAATAATAAACACGGGCGAGGCGCGCGACACATCCCGGAGGATGGACCCTCGCTCCGGATGGAACGCGTTTGTTTTTATCTGCTGGTCTTGTCTTCATTACACATCTTCTAAATGCTTTATCGGTATAAATCGACGCTATCTTGTCTGACTTAACGCTCTTCTGTTGTTTAACGATGAATAAACTTTTCAAATAGATAATGGTTTATCCTTGTTTTCTGGCTCGTAAAATAATGTATCACACTTATTGAGCATACTAAGGCTCGAGACAATGCTTATCAGCTCAAAGCTTGGCTGATTGGACGTTTTGATATCTACCAATCAGTCGTTATAATTCGCCATTGTTAAGGGCAGGTTTTTCTGTAAGTGTAATTGTCTACTGCAAAAAAAGACATGAATTCACTTATTTGAAATAAAATGGAATGTGCACGTATTTTCCGTGACAATATAAAGCTACAATTTTCGGGTTTGTTTTCTCACGGTACGACCCCGCCCACACGACCGCTTCTACGAACACATTTCAAACCAAGGAGTGGAACTTTGTGTTCATAATTTGAATAAGTGAATGATGCAAATTATGCTACAGAAATTTATTGTCATTGAAATTATGCCTTAATGTATTAATGCCGTACGGAGTACACCAAATATAAATATGAGTGAACAAACACTCCGCTTGCATTATACCTAATTTATTTTTAATGAAGTTAGTTTTTTTATTACAGACTAACTAAGTAGATTGCTATTTGATTACAATATCCAATGATGATTTGTGGGAATTTCTGAACTTGTCTTTCTTTGACCAAATATTTGTGTGCATGAAATGTCTGTTTGTATGTTTATTGTCTGTGTCTGGGTGTTCTCTATATAAAAAAAAACCTATGTTTATCCGTTGTTTAGTGTCCCATAATACAAGCAAATAGTTGCTTAGTTAGGGCTAGATGGCGCAGTTTGGAATAATCCAGTGATATTCTTTTATTTTTCAAAAATATTGAATGAATTCAAATGCATGTGAAGTAATCATTGCATAATGTGCGTAGTTTATATTGTTTTCTGTTATCCTCAAGATTGCTCTCGGTGTTTCTGTGAGGGGCTGCGGTTTGGACCCAGCTTTCGACACAATTCACACCCGATAATAATCTCGAGATAAAACGCGCCGCCCACCTTTGTGAGATTACACCCAGTTGTACTTTTATAACACCACCTATCTGAGTTACCTCTTGGGGTTATTGAAATAAAACGTATTTCTTGTAGTGGTAATTTACGGCTTGCTAACTAAATTTAGATTTTGCTATATTTTTTTTTAGTTTTAAAGTTAGTTGACGAGGCAATCATCTTTTGCAGTTGCAGATGTTTTTTGTATTTTTTGTGGTACACATTTTCAGTGGCACGAAACAAACGTAGGTTGGTTTGTTTTATCTCACACTAGCTGTCCCAACAGACTTCGTTCTGTTGTCAAACATTCAATGTCACGTGACAGGTAGGAACAGTTGCTATGAGAAAACTAAATTGTGGTTTTTCACTATATTCCTAGCATTTTCTCATGTTTAATCACTTTTAAACCTTCCAAAGCCAAATCGGTCCTGCCGTTCCCGAGTTTTAGCGAGACTAACGAACAGCAATCCATTTTTATATATAGAGATAATCTCACATAATATTCCATATTATATGGAAACGAACATGTTTATTAATACTACATTTATTATTCATCTCAATATTACATTATTTGCTTACTGCATTGTTTTGGTGCAACACATCCAAAAGATCGCAGATATAAGTAAGCTCGTTCCACAAGCAATTTCTTCATACTACTGGGAGCAGTACCTACTCCACTATCTAGGGAGCATAATGTAGATAATATTTTCCTACTCTAGCTTTACGATATGACATCTCCTTAACTTTAGTACTCGTGAAGTGGATTAAAAATTCAAACAATATAAAATGTTCCTGTAGTTACTTATTTCTATATTTTACATCTTCAGTGTGTATAAGTAATTCAGCTACATAGAGCAAGACTTAATACAGTCTGACAAATAGACTAGTATAGAATAATTAAGAGGTTAACAATCATAATACCAGTATAAAGAAATAAAACTATACCAAAAAGAGCCCACAAACCTTTTTTTTAAAAAAAAGACTGTCCAGTAAAACTTATTTGAAAAATATATTTTTTTTTAACTTCTACTGGTCTCAATATAAATGAAAGATACATGATTTACAAAAATTGATAAATTGACCCTTTTACTAATAATTATAAGTTTGAACTAAAATTACATCAGTGGGCATTAACTATCTCTGAAACCTGCTTAGGAGTTAATTTTAAGTAACTTTTATGTTGCACCAAGTAAGTAGCCTATTTCTGAAGCGAATGGACAGAGTGATCGATCGATGGTATTAGTAATAGATTGATTAGACGTAATTGGCTTAAGATTTACATGATGGTATCTTCAGTTCAGTGATGAAGAAGATTATTTCCACATTGAAATAAAGAACATATACCAAAAAAAATTTAAGAAAGAGAAAAAACGTTAATTGATTCTGAAGATCGCAACATACTGACACAAAACAAACAAAACAAAATGGTGTGAGAAATAAAATGAAAATAATGAAAAATAAACAATTTACATCAGATAGCAATGTCACGATGTCCAAAATTGAATGGACCCCACTCAGCTAATGCCTGGACCTGATAGGCTCAGACGCTGATTCTCAGTGGGACCTACCGCGTGGTTTTTATAATAGTAAGAGGTTTAGTTTTCTATGTTCTCTTAAATTTTAAATTGAAGTTACCCGATATGAGTCCCATACCTATGGTTTGCATTAACTGACCGTCTATTAACTGATCCTCTGGTAACTTCAAACTTTACTAATTTCACCCGATTGGACTGCCCAGTGAACATTTGATCGACAAGTTTTAATACAAAGTCACATACAATGGTTTGTGGGTCATGCGTTCACTAGACTGTCAGAATTACCAAATACGTACCTAATTATGGAACGTAATTTATCAATACTGTGTTGTGTAAGAAAACGATTCTTAGCAATAAGCTCAATTGTACTCTTTTTATTTTTTCTGTTAACTACTGACAATCAAACAATCAAACATATAGATAATATGCCTATATACGTCCCACTGCTGGGCTCAGGCTTCACATCAACTATGAGATGGCGCGAGCCATACTCTAACAGCGGGCTTAGTGCGGATTGTTGAAAGGATGTATGTACGAGTAAGGTTAGGGAAAAACCATAATTTCTGATGATATCAAGCCGCCTCCGCGTAGGCTAACAACTGACATCTAGCTACGTCAACCGGTACCAAGTGCTTGACTTGTCTCCCGAAGTACGGAGACGTCCAAAAAATACACCATTGAACGGTCGGGGTAGTCCATCCTATGACCGACCTAGCGCATGGTGCTTTACAACACCGAACGTTGCCGATCCACTGTCACACTCAATCAAAAAATAATAAAAATGTTTTTCGGTTAAATTTCACTAGATACGAGTACCTACAGGATTCAATATTATACAGAAAGATCCTTGATGCGTGAGTCAGCTTTTACTATATTTTTTGTTTCGTACGGCAATAAACACGGGTGAATAAAATAGTTTTTTGTTATTTTTGTTTGCGAGAGAAGCCGGGCCGCATCCAATATTTTGATTTAAATTCAGCCGACATTTTAACAGCGGCAATGGAGCTGTAAAGCTTTATTGCAGCTTAAAACAAGAAACGTAAGCGCTGAACTGTATAGTTGAACCGGATTATCCCAGATCAGTCTTGATCGTTTTTGGATGTATTTGCAGCAATTCGTTTTTCGGTAAACTTTAGAGTTAGAGCTCATTCACATTAGGTCGCAAGCAGTGCGTCAGTCGCGCGGTTCAGAGGCGGCTTACTTCCATACTAGAAAAAGCAGCACGGCAGCAGCGCGGCAGCCGCGCAATTTGTGATGCACTCTATTTTAAGC
This sequence comes from Udea ferrugalis, assembly GCA_950022985.1. Classification (NCBI taxonomy): domain Eukaryota; kingdom Metazoa; phylum Arthropoda; class Insecta; order Lepidoptera; family Crambidae; genus Udea; species Udea ferrugalis. The sequence goes on from OX465516.1 coordinate 8,786,653, forward strand.
AAGTTGCGCGGCTGTTTTTGTAATTTGAAGACATCCGCTGCAGTCGCGCGGCTGCCGCGCTGCTTGCCACCTAATGTGAATGAGCTCTTATGCCGGTCTTGGTTTGGCGCCGAATTTTCAAGACAATATAAGTATAGTTGACACGTTTAAGTCTGAAGTTGATCATCATTAACAAGTTTTTAGCGTTAACTCTGAGCTACTGCTTTTATATCCAATTAACCTCACCTTGTTGTTTTATCTTTCTCTCTAAAGGTCAATCATGAAACTATTAATTATTAAATTATTAAATACAATCATGAAATTATTATAAACCGATTGATGTGTATGTTGTGAATACAAAACATAACTTACTGTACCTATACCGATAGAAGACTTGTGTCGTCATGATGAACTCAATACTCTCATTGCGTTCATTATGATGATCATGAGCATCATTGCCAAAGGGTTAAACTGTCTAGCTTAGGACTCGTATGATACAGGGATCAAACTTAGGCAGGAAACTTTTGCAGCTTACTAAGGTAAGGGAGTAAGAAACTGTTGCCCTCTGGATGAACTCGTGTTTTAGTGATAACTTTACTAAAGGCAGGCTAACTGCCAATTGTGTAGTTAGCCTGCAAGCCCATTTTTTGTATATTCGATAGTTAGTTATCCCACTTGAAAGTATTACAAACATTTAAAATGTAATACTTCATAAAGTGTCAACTAAAGAATTAAATAATTAAGCCTGTCTTTTGTACCTTTTATAGCAGCTTTCACACGACGAATGTGATCCAAATTCACTGGTATCGGATCTACAACGAGCTTCAAGGGGACTAAGAACCTCTCCGCGAAAAGCAACGCTGCCCAGCCCCCAGCGCCAGCGCACCCTCTCTTCCATAATCCTCCTTCGGCAAATAGAAATGCCCGGCTCGATGCATTGCTAGTTCTAGTCTCAAAATTCAACAAATCACCAAATTCACCGATATCTCCCTTCAACACACGTCTGATAAACACTTTGAACACACTCCGCAACCTTCCATTTTCGCGCCGTTTTTGAACACCCGATATTTTCCCCGTGAAAATATACTCGGCTGAAAAAGCGATACGGTTCAACGTATTATTGTTTTTGAATATCGAGTTGTTATAAAAGCACAAAGGTGGGAAATTGTCGTTTATTTTTATGACAGTATTACGTTTTCTCACTTTTCCTTTTATCACGAAGTTTGCGTCTGTAATCAAGCACACCGAAAGTAGGATGATTATTAGATTTAGTTTTGTCATTTTGGACAATATATTTTATTTATTTATTTATTTTTATTTTGGTATAGTTATGCATTATTAGAAAATAGTGATCACTGCTTGTGTTTTGAGGCCATGTTGTTGGTAGTGTGATGAAGACGTTAAACTGTAATCTGCGTAGTAAATCGTGTCGCGACCAGTGCGCGCGCGCCGCCCGCCGTGCCAAGCTCGACTGGAGGCTTTATCGCATCCGCTGCAACTGCAACCTGTTGTATGGTAATCTTAAAGCTACACTACGCCGTTTGTAAACATTCGACAACGTTGCCGTCGTACTCGTAATACGAATACTATGCAAAACTTCATGTACACAGACTTGTAAGTATTTTAATGTTTCTACAGGTCGAGATGAGATGGCGACATAATCTAAAAATTAGTGTATTGTAGCTAGTTGAACCAAAGGCAGTTAAATATTTAGGGATATCATGTCTATTATTAAGTATGTTTTGTTTGTTAATTCGATTTGACGATTTAAAAGTACTTCTAAAAGTTCTGTTTAAATAAAGCTATTTTTTTTTATTTGGATAGAGTTTTTCTTAAAAATGAAATTAGTTTCAATTCCCTTGGATTCATTCTTCTTGCTTTCCTTCCAATTTTGTTAACTGATTAAACTTGTAAAATAAAATTCTATGATTTTGACTCTATTTTGTGAAATAGAACAATATTATAATACCGTACACATCATCGAGATCAGCTTTGCCTCCTGGTTTTTTACTCTTAGTTATTATTATGACATTATTATAAACTGAATTATCTACTTGTTTATGACTTAAATGCATATTAAACTTGACGTGACGGTTTCCCATAAAAAATAATGTCGCAAGAAAAAAGTTTAAATAACCTGCCAATATCATTAGAAACCAGTTGTCAACGAGGACGGGTTCTGTGTAAATTTTACTTAAGCCACACTTAACTCTCAATGTATGACGCGTTTAAACGAATGTGAGAATGCCGGCTCCAAGGACAAGTGAAAACATCTATAAACTTGTCTGATGCTAAGTACCCGGCACTCGTTTAGTCCGAACACTTAGGTACAGTCAGCGCCAAAAGTGCTTGATCACTATATAGTACTTTGTCAAAGTAACTAATCTGACAGCTCCGTCATAATATTAAGTTCTCAAGCAAAATAAAGTCAATGTCACATGGTTCGAAAGTGTATAGTAAGCAATATTTTCACTGACTGTACTACCGTAAAGAATCGGTTTGTCTTACTTTTGCTACATCATAACCCTTGTCTAAATACAAATTTGAGATATGCAATTACAATTGCTGTTTTTTAACACGTAATTATATGTTTATTTTTGAAATAAGATGTTATGCAAACTAACATTAGGCGCCACTGGTATACGAGATGTGTTGATTGGATGTTCCTCCTTGATAGTGGTACTCTGTGAATGCAAATTTTACATTTGTAATCACAATTATTGTTGTTTTAACGTGTTAGTTAAGTAGGTGCCAGGTTAACGATTGGATGTTTCTTCTTTGAGATATGTAAACCAACCGAAGACCCCACCACTTAAACAAAGTGCCTTGTGCTACTTACAGCTACATTCTTATTAAGTGCTAATTAAATGCATAAATAAGGTTTGCAGTCACAATAATCGTTTTTTTGCCGTGCAGTTATCTAGAAATTTCTGCTAGAAGGACATCTTACTTTTAAATTACACAAACCAATAGTTGGCGCCACCACTTGAACAAAATAATGAAGTATGTTACTTTAGATCTTCATTCCTGAGAAGTATTCTCGAAATGCAACTTTGAGATTTGTAATTACCATTATTTGCTTTTTAAACATGTTAGAATGGCCATGTCTGATCCAGAAGCAAATTTAGGGATGGAAATCACAATAATTTACTTTTTAACACCTTATTTAAGTAGGACGGTAACGAAATGAACCTACTGCATAAACTATACAAACTTTATATATCATCCTTCTGTTTAAAAGTGTAGGCCGTAGACAAGTTCCATGAGCGAGTGTAAACAAAAAACAAATGCATTTTAAGCGATCAATGACTACCAATAATGTACTGGTTTTATTGCTTTCTGCTGTATTGCCATAATCCTTTATTTTTTAACTTAACGTTTGCATCATTTCATAGGTGCGGATTTTAAAAATGTTTTTTTTTGTTTTACTCCGTTGCCACTTTCTCATTTTTACACATTTGGTGAACAAAACTTACTACTACTGATTATAACACTCTAAAAAAATATAGTGGAGTTTTACTTTAATTTCAACACCCTTAATGAATGTTGCTGTCAAATGTCTCTCTACTAAATAGATATGACAATTGAACTATAATAAATGACAATTGAATTTTAGGGCTCCTTAACATGCAGCTGTAGAACAAAATGAGTAAAGTTCCTCAATACTAAAGCAGCAATGCCCCAGAATTCATAAACAAATTAAATATGTATTTATTCTGTTCTTACATAGATTATCTAAAATATAAACAGTAATCAAACCGTGGAGCAAGCGCTAAGGTTCGACGCAAAGTACAAGCTGCAAGACTGTTCTCTTTTTTTACACAAATAGAAATCAGGCAATTTTGACCAAAGCGCTGAGGGCATAAGGTTGGTTTTTGTGAGATGTTTATTACAAAGAGTGGCGAGGTGTACGTACATCCCGGTGCACGTGAAGCGCGTGGGCGAACGAGTGGTAGTAGTCTAAGATACAATCGCAAGTTAACCTGCATTATCGAGTACTTTTATTACATAATTTGAAAATGGTATTACTAAGCCCTTACGTACAAATATTAATAAATAAAAGATTTCTTCCATCAAAATGTTAACTGTAACTAACTATGAACAAGCCTTGACAACGCTCCGGTTAAAAAGATGACATATTTTTGGAAAAAGGTGCTAATACCTTTTATATTCTCGATATGAATTATTAATAATTTATTTACTACAAGTTAGCTTCGTTGGGATATGTAAGAAGATATTGTCATCATATGGGAGATTGAAATTAGCGAAAGAAAAATTTAAGTTTCCATCGGAAATTCGGATTCAGAACTTTACTACCCAGTAACTATGTTCGAAACCCAAGTTCTGAGAGTTGAAAAAACGGCGAAGCATTTAGAGGAAAGTAGGTACCTAGTGTACTTACGTTACGCACCTTGTCTCGTTCACATACACAAAAAAAGACATTAGGAAGCCTAGCTAAATTAGTTGAAGGCTCACCATGAAGCATAATGATAGTGTAGGCGAACTTGCAGTAGCATCTTGGACTATAACCGCCATAGACTCTGGTCCAAGGCGCAATCGTGAGAGGGACTTCTAAAGGGATTTACAACATCATTCGTTCTTAGAATACAATGTGAGGTGACATCTTCCAGAGTCATCGTATTTTGCAAACAAGACCTTGCGCCAAACAAAGAAAACAGTGAGAATGTTCTAAGCGAGCTTAAAGCGTGGACGCAGTTTGTAGTTCTTTAGATTAAATAGTAAAAGACAAACTTGTCTGACTTGACGCGGTTTTTACAATCATTCGGAGAATTCGTTCTGTATTTACAAAGCAATAACTAGCACCTATAAAACCCTTTAAATAATGTTTGAAACTAATATTAGTGAAACATTATTTAAAAATCCGCTGTGAAATTAATCTCTTCAAGCTCTGGAATTTACAAAATCAGGTGTTTAAAAAGGCTTTATAAGTTCTCAAATTAATCAGTTTTGCTAATCTACTATCAGACACAATTTATTAAACAAACGAATCAACTTATTAAAACTCAGCCGTAGCTTCTTAATTAAACTTCATTATGTACTCGTTTAATTCATTCCAGAAAGATAGAAGTGAACTTACAAACTGCGCTGATTAACATAAGTTAAACATAACCTGACTCCGCATCTAGATATAGAAGGAGAACGAAGAAAAGCTATTAAAACTGGAACGTGTAATGCCCAAGCAAACAAACGCTGTGGAAATGCAACCCGGCAGAAGTTGGAAATACCCCTACGTATAATTTAATGCATTTGTGACCGTAAGCGGCGTAAATATGTACTTAGGACCCTTTTATTTTTTTGTTGTTTTCGTGGATGAAAATTTTTGAACTATCCCACCGTTCGGGGAAATGGTGGGAGAGAGTGTGGGACTCTTCACCACTAAAACGGACCCTGGTAAGCCTCATCGGGTATGGGACGCCACGTTTTTTCTTTCTTTCTCACATTGCCCCCACGGTCGGCCCAGCCTCAGCTGCGGACCTCCTCACGCTACAGGGGCATTACGGTATACTGGAACACACCTAGACGGGGACACCGTGCAATAGGGTGTAGATAGCCTACACCCTACTCTGGGTACAGGCTTCACCTCAACTATGGGGTATTGCGAGCCAAACTTCGCGGGTTGGAGGTGTGTAAGGTTAGTGATTGACCATGTTGTCAGATGTTATCAAGCTGCCTCCAGCCCTGCGACTAGGCTTAACGAATGACATTTAGATGCCAACAATTGTGAAATGTCGTAAAATACATAGCTAAACTTCAATCGAGGTTGTCACATGGTTTTGATGCTGACTTTACATCCAAACACTTAAGGTCTGCCAAGGCTTTTGAATAGTTTCTTGATTAATAAGCTTGATTTGTAGACCAAACTCAAGACGAAGTTTTCTCTATAAGCAACGATATTAGGTTTTTAAAAGCGATAGAATTACTCATACATGATCATTAGGAGTCTTAGTGGAGAGCAGCTAGTGTAGTCTCCAACCAGCTAACAATTTGCCATCCGATGGCCCGTTAACTGTAATGCCACAATCGCGTTGAACAAAAACAAACTCTTAGGCCGGTTTTTTTTTTCTGCATTCATCAAACTTTTTATCATTGGTTTGTGCCCTCTTTTCTGTGAGATTTTCCTTGTTATCTTCAAAACACTGGTAACGTTTTTTTAATGCTTCTTGCGTTTTTACGCAGCTGCAATTCCATAACATTTTTTTTTATTGTTAGGAACATACCTATATTATACTTTGGGCTTCATCCTCGAGATTAGAGAACAATTGTAGTTTCGCATAACTACTCGCTAATCTAACACTATAGTTTAAATATACATTTAATTTAATGTAAAAATAAAATAATAATATTTTGTCAGTAAAATAGGAATATTTTGTCTTTTACACTGGCAACCCAAAGCCTACTAGTACGCAGTCGTTTCTGTCACGTCATTCGCGTTTTAGTGCTTCGCTAGTCTACACTGCTCTCAGCTCCGATATTTTTTTCATTCTACCCGCATTTCGGAGTTACATTACACGAAAAGAAAAAGTGACGAATATAGCGATGAATACATACATTAGACGCAAAATTAGGAGGATCGAAAAGAAGATGCGAAAACGCAAAAAGCTTTCTAGACCTACTTACTAGCTCCAGTAATATAACGCGTCGCCTGTGCTCTCGCTTCAAGGTATGTACAAATACACTTTTTTAAAATAACCGTGCGAATACTGCTATGTAACATCAAGCTATTAAATGGCGAGTAATTGATGAGCGGTATCTAAAAATCGCACGACTAAAAGTCAAATAAATTACAGTGTTTAAAATGACCGTGCGAATACTGCTATGTAACATCAAGCTATTAAATGGTGAGTAATTGATGAGCAGTATCTAAGAATCGTACGAATGAAATGAAAGTCAATTAAATTCGATTAAATAAAAGTCATGCATGACTCAATAGATGCTTCAAATATGTTATTTTTACTATAGCATTAGGGATAATGCATTATCATCTTACTAAAGAAAGGAAACCCAGTTGGTTAGTGCAGCCGCCCTGAGTGCGTAAGACGCTGGTTCGAGTCCCGTCTGAGCCCAAGACCGAATGTTTTTTTTTCAGGGTTTCCTATCTTAAATTCTTTAAGTGTTTCAATTTATTCAAAAAGAAATAGTTAAGAGTAAATAGGTATTACGATTTATACAAATTCACTTTGTAAGTGAATTTGTTTGCGTAATTATACCTACCAATCCAATCCATTTTAATGGTATTGAACTAATCAACCATGCACTCGTGGTATTACGATTTAAACAAATACTTAGCGACCATCGCTTTGTAAGTAATTTTGTTTGCGTAATTATTATACTAATCCAATCCATTTATGGTATTGATTAGTCGTGCAAAATAATAAAATATTATATTTTATGCACTACCTCCTGATAGCCAAGACCTCTCAGAACTGCCGTTGACAGATTCCATTGCTCCGAGCGAACAACTTGGCCCACCTGCTTAAAAGGTGGATTTGGAGGTTAGGGAACCCGCCTAGGCGGCCCCCGCGCCGGTTACGGCTTCAGCCGATGAATGCCCACTACACGAGAATATCCTTGAGTTACTGGGCGACCCCATAAAAATCTAAAAAGATGGGTGATAATATTCAGAATATTCAGAAAGATATCGCCCTTCGATGGGAGCATATCGCTATTACGAGGAGAAAAGAGCTCTACCGGCATCTCCTGTTACCTGTACCTGTTAATAGTCAAAGATTATCTGCGCCGATTCTGAACCCAGAGATTAAGGCTGCATTATCAGATACTATGATAGGCAAGGACAACATCGCGTCCCCAGCCTCACAATTTTTAACTTGAAACCTCGGCTGGCGAACAGCAGGCAGCCTGCCAAGAGGACACAACATCTTGTCTCGCACACTCAAGCGCAGACCGCGGCGCGCCGCAAAGGGGTGCACGGCAGCGCAACCGCCACCGCCTCCTCTGGCCCCGCTACCACCGCAGCAGCGGTTCAGGCAACGCCCTTAGCAGCGACAGTAGACTGGGTAAGTTTTTTTCTGGTCTCCTGTCTTTATTTTACAACCAATGGTGTCAAATAACAAATGACTAGGTATACCATTATGTCGTGCTTAAAGCGTCACGCTATCCCATTTTTATAAGCCAGTAATACAAAAGAGTATCCCAAGAACTCCAAAGACTGTAAAAGACAGAAAATAGGTATAACTTATAATGAAGCCATTGTTGATCTAATAGCCTCTAGGGCTATTTCAGAATCTGATAGTCGTGTAGGCCAATTCTTATTAAGTTATTTTCTTGTTTAAAAGAAAGATGGTAAATCTCGTTTTATAATAAATTCAAAATCACTAAACAAATTTATAAAAACTGAAAACTTTAAGCTAAAGGACCTCAGAACAATTTTAAACCTAAAAACTAGTTTTCAAGGATAATTTTATGGCCTTTTTTAGACTTAAACAACGTTTATTTTTTGGTTTCAGTTAATAAACAATATAGAAAATACCTAAGGTTCAGTTATCGGGGAAACTCTTTGAACTTATAAGATGTTAAATTGGCTTATGTACTACAGGCAGCTCCTTAAGTGTTTACCAAATTACTCTAACCAGTTATGTCCCTGCTGAGATCTAGGGGTCATATTAGGTCATCTATATATTCAGATGACCGGGGCTGTATAGCCCCTAATTGTCAAGAATGTTTGGATGATAAAAGTCAAACTAAGACATTATTTTGAGTAATTAGGTTTTATTATTAATGCATAAAAAAGCTGTTTTTTCTTCATCAAACCAATGAACTTATCTTGGATTCGTAATTGATACAAAAAAAATATATTTATATATATATATATATATGCCTTGAGGCATTAAGTCCGCCAATTGTTTTTTATTTTTCATTGCGCAATTAAGCATTAATAAATAAATAAATATAGTTACCGAATTGTATAAATTGAGCAAGCTTCAGCGTTGCTTCATTCGGTATTACGCACGTGTGGTCGGATTGCTAACCTCTTTGCTAAGACTTCGAAAGGTGTAAATATCTTGCTCTTTTACAGTCAGGAGACTATGATAGTTACGATTGCTTGCCTAATAATTTACAAGATAATATGCAATGGTGGATTAAATCCATAATAAAGGCGACTAATCCCATTAGTCAAAATACTTACACCTTAGAAATCTTTTCCGATGCAAGCTAAAACCTGGAAGGGGGTAGTATGCGGCCAGAAGACCGCAAAGGGCCAGTTGAGCTCTGAAGAGGCTATAAAACACATGCATAGTTTTTTAGAGTTATTATCTGCGTTTTTTGGTATAAAAACATTTGCGTCAAATTGACAACACGACGGCTATTTCGTATATCAATCGGGTAGTTGGCGTTCGTTTCCCTCAGTTGAACAGATTGACCAAAACCAATATTTGGAACTTTTGCGAAAAAAGAAACATTTTCATATACTTACGCTTCAAATATCAGTTCGATAAAAAACTAGCGACCAGACACGGAACCCAGGTGACTCCATCCTAAGACAGAGTGGGAATTAAGCAATCAAGCTTTTGATCGCATAGTTTCAGACTTTTGGCAGTCCCGAAATAGAGCCTTTTTTGCAACCAGACGAAGTATCTTGACTTTTTGTCTTGGTTCAGAGATCCTGGGACCCGTGCAGTAAACGCTTTGCCTATAAACTGGGGTAACTAACATTTTTACGCGTTTCCCCCTGTTTCTGCTATCGCAAAGGTTCTACGAAAAATAAGAACGGATAAAGCGCAAGGGATAGTTGTAGTGCTTTATTGGTCTACACAACCGTGGTTTCCGTTGTAATATCAACTGATTGTTCCTGACTGTTCAATTTTTAAGCCGAGTGATAAACCATTGAATTCTGTTCCTAACAGCACAACGAAGCTTCCAGTGTGCAGACTTATGACCGGAAAATTATCAGGGAACCTTTCGAAAGAAGTGTGCCATCCGGTTCATTAGATAGCATTTGTACATCTTTAAGTTACAGTTACATTCAATAGTTTAACACTCAGAAGTTTTTAAAAGTTTGGTTTATTTTTTTCAATAAAAAAAAAAAAAAAAAAAAAAAAAAAAAAAAGATTTTTTTTAAGGTAATGCGTTCAATTTATGAGCCAAATACGGGACACTGAATTGTTACCAGTCAGCCATATCCTTAATTATAGAATCGATAGGTATCGACCGATGTTGGACTCAATAGACTGTTAAAAGGTTTTTATTTTATTTTTTCAAACTCCGACCCCAAGTATAAGGTTACTTGGGATACCTCCATCGTACTAGACTACTTGGAAAATGTATACCCAAATGAGGATCTGCTTTTAGATCAGTTTGCGAAAAAGACTGTGACCTTACTAGTCCTAATCACAGCCCACATAGTCCAGACATTGTCACTTATACTCACATCGTTGTTCTGATTCGATACATATCAAGATACCAGGAACTATAAAGAACCACAAGTTAGGCACCCATTAGTCCTGTCTTATCATTCCATTATAGGACATTAAACCAGAATATATTTGTCCTGCCAATGCATTGTTAAAATACATAACACCACCAAATTGCCTATAACCTATTTATCAGTAGCAGAAAATCATTCCATTCGGTTGGCAGTCAAACCCTCAAGCAAGTGGATAAGTCTACCCTGAATGAAAGCAGTATTGACATTTCCACATTCTCTGCCCACTCTACCCGACACGCGAGCACCTTTGCCGCCAGCAGGCTTGGTGTCAACAAAGATTTAATTAGAAATACTTACTGCTGGGTGGAGTGTGACTCTAACGTTTTTTGGTAAACTTTATAACAGTGAAGTTGTCCATAACGATCCAAGCGAATCAGCTTTATCCATTTGGGGTCTTCAGTATTTAATTTTTCTCTTTCATCCAAAAGCCAATTATGTGTTCTTTAGTTCTTATGATAAATCTTATTAAAGAAGTAACATTTATTTTTTAAATTGTGGCAATAATATGCTGAATGATAACAATGTGAGTTGTACATTGTTTTTTCTCAAGGTGACTGTGAGAGATATTTTTATTTTGCAATAAATCGATTCTTAGCATTATGTTGGGATTATAGTTAATTAAGATTTTGCAATAATATTTCCATCTCTTTCAACATCTACAATTGTTCTCTAATCTCGAGGATGAAGCCCAAAGTATAATTGATGATTAAACGAACTTACCTTAAGTGAAGTTCTATCATAATTATACGAGGGCTTCATCCGAAGAGATTAGAACCCACCCTCCCTACAGACCCTATAAGAAATATTATTACAACATCTGAAAAGACGCTGTTTTTTGAGTGGCCGTTAATAAAACAAGAGTTTGTTTTATTTACAGTTTGTTTTATACATAACAATTATTACTGACTGTTGTCTACCAAATACTTTTAACTAAATGACGTGACAGAAACGACTGCGTACTAGTAGGCTTTGGGTTGCCAGTGTAAAAGACAAAATATTCCTATTTTACTGACAAAATATTATTATTTTATTTTTACATTAAATTAAATGTATATTTAAACTATAGTGTTAGATTAGCGAGTAGTTATGCGAAACTACAATTGTTCTCTAATCTCTTCGGATGAAGCCCTCGTATAATTATGATAGAACTTCACTTAAGGTAAGTTCGTTTAATCATCAATTATAGGCGGTCTAAATAATAAAAATAAAGCTAAAAAATCCTCCCTTTTTGACCTAGGTCTGATAAAAAATATAAACTAACCAATAAAATGTCACCTGATAGTTACTTGTTTCTTTTATATCTCCCTAGAATTTAGCCATTTTGTGAAATAAGGTCTAAATTGGAGGCAGGACTATATATATAAGAACCATCATGGGTGGCATGTGTAGTAGCGTGGGCCAATAGCCCGTAATACAAACAAAAATGTCTAATACTATACTTATAAACTTTTGCAACTACTCCAATTGTTGCTATTGGAATACAACTCTAGCAGTTGGCTCGGACAGCAGACAATATATTTTACATATTTCTCTTGTAAGTGCAGTCTTTTTTTCCACGTTTTAGATTTGTCCGTTTGTCCGTGTTCCAATTTAAAACAGTACGATTTGAGGACAAAGTTCTGTCGAAGATACCAAGATGTTTAGAAAGATTAATTTTATTCTTTGGTCCTTCAGTAGTCATAAACAAGAGTAGTAGTTTGTATATATTATGTTTTTTTTTTTTGGTGTTACTACTGCTGTTTAGCCTCCGATGGCTTTGACAGCTTTGCCGGACTGTAGGGTGAGCGCAGAAGGCTCTCAACCCTAATATATATTATGGATGCCTAATATCATCGAACTATAATGTATCCATGATTTAATATAACTAACGTTATCTAATTAAATGTGAAGTTTTTTCCGGCTGAGACGTAGTTTTTTTTTATGTTAGAGGGAGCAAACGAGCTTGAGGGTCACCTGATGGGAAGTGATCACCTCAGCCCATGGACAACCGCAACACCACTGGTGCCGCTGCTGTGTTGCTTGCCTTTTAGGAAAGCCTTTGCCTTGAAGGAATATGCTTATTTTTTTGCAGCAGAAAAAGAATAATTTTCATTAGTGACATTCTCAACAGCTTTTATGTGAATCTATTTTAGGATAATGTGTAATAAACTCAAAACTCAATAATTGAATATATTATAATTAATATTACTCTAATAATTATATTAAATAATTAATACTGAATAATTTTATTTAATTCATTCAAATCATTCGGCGATTATTTCAAATGATTTAAGCGACTCATAGTTCGTTAATGATAGTTTTTTACATTTTACAACATTACATTTTAATTTTTATAATAAAACATTTTTCCCCAAAAAAGCACAAAAATGCTTGACATACAGAGGCGCTCATATCAACCTTTACATAGTGACACCTTATGCCGCTGACGTAAGACCCATTTTGCAACAGCTTTGTAAAGGTTGATGTGACCGCATCTGTACATACAGCCTAATCCGTTAACAAACTCCTAAAATAAGATAAATCTAGAAAAGACTAAACAATTTTGAAAATAGAGGTCACTAGAAACAATTTTAGGAACTCGATCACTGTTTTTTTAATTTCAGAATTTGTCCCAAAGACTCCGTCGCTGGCATGTAGTGGCTGATACTAGCAGCGTCGGAATGCAATCTGACCATAGCTGCTGCGGACAGCGGTCGATAATTGCATTTTGTGGTCGCGTCTCCACTTGGCCGCGAACACGCGCGCTGGAACGGAACGCAAACACACTTCAGCTTTCTTACCGACTGGATGGGTTCAAGCTAAATTGTTTTGTCCTGAACGTGGATGTTTGTTTTATAATTGCGCTGCAACTTGATTAGATATAGATCTTTATAGAAAAAGCATTCAACGAAGTGCTTGTGTTGAATGCTTTTTCTAGTATTTTTATCGTCTGTATTCTTACTTTCCTTGTTAATTTGAAAGCACTTTCAAGCCTATAAAATAAGTTTGAACTAGAAAAGTCTTAAATTTCAGATATTTTCATACTTAACGTTGCTTCTTGACAGAAATATAAAAAACGCTTGCACTAAGTAAATTCTAAAGTTTTTTTTGTGATTTGTGGATAAGTTTTGACTTTTAGTTACTCATACTAGCAGCTTTGGAATGCGATTTGACCATAGCTTCCGCGGACAGCGGTCGATAATTGCATTTTGTGGTCGCGTCTCCACTTGGCCGCGAACACGCGCGCTGGAACGGAACGCAAACACACTTCAGCTTTCTTACCGACTGGATGGGTTCAAGCTAAATTGCTTTGTCCTGAACGTGGATGTTTATTTTATAATTGCGCTGCTACTTGATTAGATCTATGGACAAGCACTTCGTTGAATGCTTTTTCTAGTATTTTTATCGTCTGTATTCTTGCTTTCCTTGCTAATTTGAAAGCACTTTCAAGCCTTTAAAATAAGTTTGAACTAGAAAAGTCTTTAATTTCAGATATTTTCATAATTAACGTCACTTCTAGACATTAATATAAAACGCTTGCACTAAACATATTCTTAAGTTTTTTTTGTGACTTGTGGATAAGTCTTGACTTTGAGTTACTCATACTAGCAGCTTTGGAATGCGATCTGACCATAGCTGCTGCGGACAGCGGTCGATAATTGCATTTTGTGGTCGCGTCTCCACTTGGCCGCGAACACGCGCGCTGGAACGGAACGCAAACACACTTCAGCTTTCTTACCGACTGGATGGGTTCAAGCTAAATTGCTTTGTCCTGAACGTGGATGTTTATTTTATAATTGCGCTGCAACTTGATTAGATCTACAAGCACTACGTTGAATGATTTTTCTAGTATTTTTATCGTCTGTATTCTTACTTTCCTTGTTAATTTGAAAGCACTTTCAAGCCTATAAAATAGGTTTGAACTAGAAAAGTCTTTCATTTCAGATATTTTCATAATTAACGTTACTTCTAGACAGAAATATAAAACACTTGCACTAAGTAAATTCTAAAGTTTTTTTTTGTGAATTGTGGATAAGTCTTGACTTTTAGTTATTCATACTAGCAGCTTTGGAATGCGACCTGACCATAGCCGCCGCGCACAGTGGTCGATAATTGCATTTTGTGGTCGCGTCTCCAGTTTTCTTACGAACTGGATGGGTTTAACTTAATTATTGTATTCGAACGCAGGTGTTCAGTTTTTTTTTTTTTTTTTTTTTTAAAATGGGTTTGCGTTTGACCTCAGTCTCGCCTGATGGTAAGCGATGACGAGGTCGAAGGTGTAACACGCTTACCCAGAAAATGCCTATTCACTCTTGCCTTGAAGACACCAAGGTTGTATGTATCCGGAAACACAGACGCAGGGAGGGCGTTCCACTCCCTAGCGGTGCGGACCAGAAAGGAAGCACCAAACCGCTTAGTTCGGACCGCTGGAAAGTCGACCACATGGGGGTGAAATCCCTCACGGCGTCTAGTGGTCCGGTGGTAGAAAGTGGAGGGTGGGATAAGGTCATGAAGTTCCTGCGCACACTCTCCGAAATACACCTTATAAAAAACCGATAAACAGGCAACTTTACGCCGATGCTCCAAACTCTGGAGTTTGGTTCCAACGAGCGTATCGTCACCTATCAGTCTCCTGGCTCTTCGGTCTACTGAGTCCAATGCATCCAGCTGATACTTGGCAGAGCCATCCCAGAAGTGGCAGCAGTACTCCGTACACGACCGAACTTGTGCTTGGTACAGTTGTAACAGCTGTTCCGGTGTGAAGTACCGCCTAACTTTAAAGAGGATGCCAAGTTTCTAGGCAGCGGTTTTTGCTTTAGACTCAATAGAACTTCCAAAGTTGAGGCTAGACGAAAGATTCATACCAGGGCTCGAGGTGGTTGGTAATCGGTATAGGTGCATTCAGGAAAGTAGGAGTTGAGTTAAAGGGACTCCGTTTGGCGGAGAATAGACACGCCTGGGTTTTGCTGGCGTTGAACTCAACGAGATTAGCTTCGCCCCAGTCGGACACTGCTTTTAACGTTGAGTTCATCCGCTCTACCATAGCCTCTCTAAGGGACTCAGTCTCAGCCGGACTAGTGCGAGCGCTGGACATATATCTCTCTGTAACGGTGCTATCGTCTGCGTATCCGAAGATACCTGGGCACAGCAGATCGTTGATGTGCAGCAGGAATAATGTTGCAGAGAGAACAGACCCCTGAGGAACTCCGGCATTTATAGCCAGTTGGCCGGAAGAGCAGCCATCAATGACTACCCTTATTGACCGTTCACTCAGGAAGTCAGATATCCAGGCACAAAGTGCGGTGGGAATTCCGTATGATGGAAGCTTGCTTTTAAGGCTATCGTGCCAAACCCTGTCAAACGCCTTTGAGATGTCAAGAGAGACGGCAAGAGCCTCACCGTGATTCTCGACGGCTTCGCCCCATAAGTGAGTGGCGTACGCAAGAAGATCACCAGTTGATCGTTCTCGGCGAAAACCGTACTGACGATCACTGAGCAGACTGTTGTCCTCAAGGTACGCCAGGAGCCGGTTGTTAATTACACGTTCTGTTACATCCTTCACATGTTAGCATAGTTGCTGACGTCCCTTTTGCGTATACCTGCGCATGCACTTCAGATTCCCAACCGAGCCCGCTCCGCGAGCTCAGTCAGTCGCTTTCCAACTCCTGTTCGTGATAGTCACCCACAATTCTTACCAATTCTATTTCAGTGTTTTAATTAATCTTTTTTAAAACCTCAACCCCGCGACTCGTTCTAACATTGGTGGCAGCGTTAAGGGATCTCTAAAGGTCCTCGGTACGTCTCTAAACCGCAAGAAACCGCGTGTACCGAAAACGTTATTCCCGTCTATCCGGACTTTATTAAACGAACTTCTGGTGCAGTGAAAGTGCTAAAAACGAACTCGTGAACACTCGTGATCACTCCGCTGTACGTGAAAGAAGAATTACTATCTCCGTTTGCCGTATCCTGCAAATCTCTGTTCCCTGAAAACCTCCGTTTCCTGAAAATCTGTTTCCTGTGAACTACTTACTAACTTCGTGTTCTCCGCATCCTGAAAATTCAAATTCAATCTCCGTGTCACTTAATTATCAAGAATCTCCGCGTCATTTAATTATCAAGAATCGCCGCATCCTGCGAAGAAACAACATCCGAGCGCCGGCGCCGTGCACGTGCAAGCCACTTCTAAGAAGCAGACGCCATCCTAATGCACACACTGCAAATCCCCGTCGTGTTCACTATTTGCGCGACCCTATTAATGTGAGTCTGGTCCCTTTCTTTTTGTGTGTTCGTAATTTTTTCTAATCTTTGTGTTTTGTTATTACGCATTCGTGAACTAGGATTCACCACTTTTATTTTACAATACTTACTATCTCATTTCTATTTATAAAATGCCTGGTTCAGACAACTACCTAGTTCCGCCAATCGATGTAGAGCTTCCGCCTGACACGGAAGAAGATAGACCTGCTTCTCCTGTTGAAAGGAAAACCAGATCCAAGGCACAGAAAATGCCTACTAATTCCAACTTAGACCTTAACATCCTATTAAAATTTATTAAGCCTTACGATGGCAACCGAGACACATTAAATTCTTTTATTATTAACTGCAATAACGCACACGAGTTGGCAGACAATAATCAAAAATCCGTACTCTTCAAGTACATTATTTGCCAACTTCAGGGCAAAGCCGAGATTGCTTGCTCTATAAAAGAATTTCACAACTGGGAGCAACTTAAAGACTTCCTTAAAACCCAGTTTGGGGAAAGGAAACACTACTCCTATCTCCTCACAGAACTGCAAGAAAGCAAACAGTCGGCTAACGAGACTGTTAGTAGTTACGCACTCAGAATCGAATCCTACTTGTCACAATTATTAACAGAAATTTCTCTTACTAATACAAAGGCTAAGGAGCTGCCAGGCCGCACGGCAGCAATAGAGGAATTGGCTCTACACCACTTTTTAATGGGTTTGATCCCAAGAATTTCTAACATCGTTAGGTGTAAATCACCCAAAACGCTCAATGAAGCGATTAACTATTCAATTTCTGAAGAACGTATACAACAGACGTTGTACAAGCGAAACGTCCCTGTGGAGCCAAAGCCTCGAAAGCCATTTAATAATAACCCTGCTATCTCCTATAACAAACCTCAAGTTCAATTTCGGCCAAACCAACCGACAAACGACCTTACATGTCGGTACTGCAAATTCCCGGGCCACACGATCGAGAACTGCCGCAAACGAGCTTTCAATAACAAGTTCCGCGAGTCTCGTACTTTCCCTAACTCCAATAGCCAGAGACCAGTTAACTTTGCTATTGAACATGACCCCGAAGGTCGCGATGAAACCGACCTCGCTCCTATTCCAATGCTACCTTTAAACTAAATAGCGTCTCGTCCGGGTGTCACACGAGACGCCCAACAATTAGAAATAAGTACACCACGTACTCTGCAGTAAGCAGAATTCCTAAATCCACTGTCTCCACTGAATCCACTGTATCCAAATCCACTGAGTCCACTGAGTCCACTGAATCCACTGTATCCAAATCCACTGAGTCCACTGAATCCACTGAGTCCGCTACTAAATCAACCAAAACCACTGAGTCCAAACGTTTGATACGTTTGGACTCAGTGGTTTTGGTTCACCAAAACCTCCACCATTCAATCCACTGAATTAAAAACAGACACACTCATTTACGAAATAAAATTCGATCCGTCAAAGAAGTCGTTGCCTCACATCCTTGTAAATACAACAGTTTCTGATCTGCCTCTTTCCCTTTTAATAGACACTGGTTCTTCCATAAGTCTTCTAAAAAAATCTGTTATCAACCCAAAAACAAAATTGTGTAAAGAAATCCTTAAACTAAAAGGCTTCGGGTCCACCGAAGACACTGTTCCAACTTCAGGTTGTTTTGATTTAAAACTACACCTTGGCGGCAAATCAGAAACCCACCTAAAACACAAGTTCCATGTCGTTGAAAATGTAGACCTTCCTTATGACGGTATAGTCGGCAACGACCTCCTTACTAAGTTCCAGGGCAGCATTAATTTCACTCGCGAAATTCTTCAATTCGGAAAGTCAGAATTGAAGTTATTCTTTACTGACCCTTATTTCATCATTCCTGCGCGCACTGAAAAAGTAATTGAGTGCTCCGTCTCCAATCCCGATCTTCAAGAAGGCCTCATCATAGATCAGAGTCCGTCAGAAGACATTCTCATCGCAAACTGCTTAGTTCAAGTGAAAGAAAATAAGAAGATTAACATAACCGTTGTTAATATCTCGGAATCGCCTATCAATCTTAAAACAAATCTAAATCTTACTATGATCCCATATCAATTAAATCCTCCTACTAGTTCTGAAAATACCATTCCTATTTACCATTCAAACCATAAAAATGCTGTTGAAAGAACTCAACAAGTCCTAGATCTCTTGAGGATCAATCACTTAAATAGTGAAGAAAAAGCCGCTCTCTTACAAGTCTGTTCAGACTATTCTGACATCTTCCATCTCCCAGGTGAAAAACTAACCCATACTAACGCCATAAAACACGACATCAAAACCACCTCTGAAATTCCCGTCCATACTAAATCCTACCGATTCCCTGAAATCCATAAAAAGGAAGTAGAAAAGCAAGTCGAACACATGTTGGATCAAGGAATCATAGAACCCTCTGTATCCCCGTGGTCCTCACCTATATGGGTAGTACCTAAAAAACTCGACGCGTCAGGTCAACAAAAATGGAGAGTAGTCATTGATTATAGAAAACTCAACGATATCACTATTGGAGACACTTATCCTATTCCACAAATAACCGAAATCCTAGACCAATTGGGACACAGCAAATACTTTTCGACTTTAGACCTGGCCTCAGGTTTTCATCAAATTCCTGTAAATGATGCTGAGAAAACCGCTTTCAATGTACCCCAAGGTCATTTTCAATTCACCCGAATGCCATTTGGGCTGAAAAATGCTCCTTCAACATTTCAACGGCTGATGAACACAGCCTTATCCGGCCTTCAAGGCGTCCGCTGTTTCGTATATCTTGACGATATTGTAACCTACTCATTCGACCTGAAATCCCAGATCCAAAACCTTACCACTGTATTCCAAAGACTTCGAGACTTCAATCTCAAACTACAACCCGATAAATGCGAATTTCTCAGGCGAGAAGTCGCTTATCTTGGTCATATCATCTCAACAGATGGAGTGAAACCTAACCCTGATAAGATCAAAGCCGTCGTCAAATTCCCTACTCCTAAATCTCCTAAAGATATCAAATCTTTCCTTGGTCTTGTCTCTTACTATCGTCGTTTTATCCCCGATCTCTCAAAAACTGCTAAACCACTTACCTCACTCCTAAAGAAAGATGTACCCTTCAAATGGGAAAATCAACAACAAGTCGCATTTGATTGCCTTAAACTCAAACTCACATCCGCACCAGTTCTAGCCTATCCAGATTTTTCAGAACCTTTTATATTAACCTGCGACGCTTCCAATTACGCCATAAGCGCAATTTTATCGCAAGGTGAACCGGGTGCAGACCGACCTATAGCTTATGCTTCACAAACCTTAAATAAAAGAGAGTGTAACTTTACCACAACCGAAAAAGAACTTTTGGCAATCATGTACGGCTGTAGAACATTCCGACCTTACTTATACGGTAGGTTATTTAAGATCATTACTGATCATCGACCACTTACATGGTTATTCAATCATAAAGACCCAAGCAGCAAGTTACAACGCTGGCGTCTTAAACTCGCTGAATTTCAATATAAAATCATTTACCGGGAAGGTAAATCAAACAGAGCAGCAGACGCACTCTCACGATATCCTGTAAATCCTGTCTTACCAAATCCTAGCGAAGAAACAGTAAATCCTAATCCTATACAAGACCCTGATTCTGAAAATCCACCTGTAAATAGAAACGGCGACAATGCATCACCACTACCTTTTAGCCCTCTGACACTAGAAGATCTAGACATCCACATTCCTAATAGCTCTGACTATGATAGTACTAACTTACCTTGTATAGACTTATTAGATGATGATGACGATCCCATTTCCTATAGCCCACAGCGCCAAGATGCAGCTGAAATTACTAAATCAGAATTTCCAAGTCCTACAAGAGCAGTTAGCCCTCAAGCCTCAACAAGCCAAGAACTTACTAATCCTTCTATCCCAAATCCTATTATCTCCAATCCTGGCGAGGGAAAAACCTTACAACATCCTAGCTCTCGAACTCCTGTAACTGAAGAAGACTTACCTGAATCAGCTCCGAATCCTGCTACTCCTAACTCTGAAATACAAACTATGCCAAGTCCTTCCACTTCCGAACATCCCAACGTAGTATCACCTCCACAAGATCCTACTCTTAGAGTAGACGACATCCCTATAAGAGCTGATTATTCCAAATTCCTGAAAGAAATAAGTTGTAAAGAAAAATCTTTCAATACTAAAATCATTGAACACAATGAAGCTCTCTTGAAAACCCACTGCAAAATTATCCTACTTCCCACATCTATAGACTTAGATGATTCCAATCCCTTTGTTTCTGAAATTCTAGACAAACTTCCAAATTCAGACGAGACGAGATACCAAGAGAAGCAACTACACTCTTTCGAAAAGGTCCCAATAGAAACCAAGGACGTTTACTTCTTACATACAAAAGTAAACCACTTCGATGACTGCACATATCCAGACTTGTTCAAAACTCTGAATTCAATAAAGAACCACATGCTAAGTCTAGGAGAAGACATTTCAGAAATTGCTATTTCCGACTTCAAGAACCCTTTTGAAAAACTATCTTTCGCTAAAATCTATAACATACTAGTCTATCTTTTCCATAACACAAATATTACTATTCACATTTACCACAATAACATCATGTTCCCTTCTCTCTCGGAAATAAAGAAGATTCTTAAAGAGAATCACGATCTACCAATCGCCGGTCATCTAGGAACAAACCGAATGCTAGACCGCATTAAAGACAAGTACTATTGGAAAGGCATGAAAACAGACGTAGAAAGCTTCGTGAAAGCATGTTCCGCCTGCCAAGAAAATAAAGCTCTCAGAAGAACTAATCGAGCACCGATGCAAATAACTACAACTTCTACTAGTCCATTTCAAAGAGTAGCGCTGGATGTCGTCGGCCCTCTGCCGGAATCCGGCACCGCTAAGTTAAAATACATCTTGACTCTTCAAGATGACCTTACTAAATTCTCTGTAGCCTATCCTCTGCGTAGTGTCACTTCAGAAGAGACAACCGATTGTCTCGTTCACTTCATATCCCTATTCGGTATTCCTCAATCAATCCTAACCGATCAAGGCACGAACTTCACAGCTGACCTCTTTAAGAAGACATGCAGTTTTCTGAAGATCAAGCAATTGTGGTCAACCCCTTACCATCCTCAGACACAAGGTGCTTTAGAAAGAAGCCACTCAACTCTTAAAGAATACCTCAAAGCCTACGTCAATGATAATCAAGACGATTGGCCCCGGTATGTTTATACCGCTATCCTCGCTTACAATTCCGCTGTACACAGCACTACCAATTTCACACCTTACGAACTCTTGTTTGGGCACAAAGCCTTCATCCCTGATTCCTTGTATACACAAGACACCACTACTTATCCCGACTACACCAGAATGCTCCAACATCGCCTTAAGCAATCATGGCAAAAAGCATTCGAAAATATACAACAATCCAAGGAAAAATCCAAGACTTACTACGACAACAAATCAAAACCAATGCAATACAAAGTAGGTGACTTTGTGTACCTCAAAAATCATTTAAGACTTAGAAAAGCCCTATCACCGATATGGAAAGGCCCTTACAAAGTCATTGCGACACATGGGAACAATACCCTTACATTATTGATCAACAGACGTCACGTAAGACATCACTTTGACCAAGTGAAACTAGCAGGCGTCTTCCCTAGTTCCCCTTAGATTGTAATTTCTATTTCACTACTTACCCTAATTAAGTATTTTAAAAATTGTACTAATTAATTCTAATTCATAGCAAATATTTTATTTTACTAGTTTATACTATAGTTCGTAGATACTAGGGTCAACTTTATTAACTTTATTTTAATTCTATATCTTTTATCATTTCCAGTATGTCGGCTTCCACAACACCCAGCTTTGTAAAACCGATTACTTCAAGCTCTGGCATTTACTTTGATTATATTGGTAAAGTTAAAATAGTCAATGGCCATCTTAACGTTATAATCCCTGTAGATATTTCCTACATCAAGCCGCACATTGTTAACATTAATTTAATCTTTGACAAATTAAAACTAATCTGTGACAACTTAAAGTCATTTGACAACTCTGAGTGCCGTAATATGCTTCAACCCTTTTCTGTCCGTTTCAAAGATATTATTGAAGAATATTCCTCTCTTTCCCATCTCATCGACAACCGAGTCAAGCGTAGTGCATGGATTGGTGGAGTAGGTACCGTCATGAAACAAATATTTGGCACTCTAGATGAAAATGATGCCATAAAATATGACAATGCTATTGATACCCTTCAAGATGACCAAAAGAAGTTGGCTTCATTAATGAAAGAAAATATCCTAATTACTAAATCTGTATTTACTAAATTTAACGAAACTTTAAATAAAATTAAAGTTAATGAAGACAAACTCAATTCAGCTATCGACAAGCTCTCAATAAGTATTAAAGATCTAACAGAATCTACTTTTGAATTAACAATAAATTCAGAAGTTAATACTATTTTCCTAGAAGCATCTTTACTCACGCTATCCTTTCAACTTGAAGATATCACCAATTCTATACTATTCAGTAATGTGAATATAATTCATCCTTCTGTAATAACACCACAACAACTATTCAAAGAGCTTACCGATAGTTATAGACACCTGTCCAATGATTTAGAATTAGCTGTAAACCTAGATATAAACCTAATTCATGTAATTTTAAATGTAAGCAAATTAGTTTGTTATTTTATAAATAATAAAATCATGTTCGTTCTACAATTACCCCTTGTAACACCGCGTCAATTCTATATGTATAATAATGTCCCTTTACCAGTACCTCACAATTCTACCAGACCAGACTCATTTAGTGTAATAATACCTAGCCATAAGTTTATTATTATTACTAAGGACAAATTACATTATAGTAACCTAGATTCTTTAGAAACTTGTAAATTGACCATCAATCAAAACTTTATATGTGAAATAACAAATGTTTTCCCCACAGACACTAGTCCCAACTGTGAGAGCGAACTCCTATCAAAGGTTATTACTAAACTCCCAAGTCAATGTAAAACTGAATTCATCCGAGGTAATCTAAATATTTGGAAACCTCTTCTTAACAATAGATGGATATTTATACAATCCACTTCTAGTAAACTCTCGATTGATTGTACTAATTCAGAATTGCTAAAAATAAATATTCTAGGAACTGGAATCGCTGAAATTCCTAAACTCTGTAAAGCCTATTGCAAAAATATCAAACTTATACCTAAGAACAATGTTGTGAACATTACCTTACCTTCCATGAATCTAGACTTTAACTTAATTAACGATTCATGCTGCAGCCTTTCTACATATAACAATAATGTAAATAATGTACCCAGTATTAATCTTGAAAATTTAGATTTGTATAAAATAGACTTTTCAAATAAAAATAATAATAAAATTATAAATGAATTAGACAAAATAATTCAAGAACCACATATTCTGAAGTACGGAGCGCATTATTCTGTATTTACTATAATTGTCATTTTAATTGTAATTTCCTTTTTCATATTTAAATTGTTTAATAAATTCAAGAATCAAAGTAACTCTCACGAACCTAAAATCTCAGATAACATCCCATTACATTATTCTAAATCCAATCAAGAATTAGAAAACCCTTTACACAAACCGGCAGACTATGACCTTACAATTCCTAATCCAAAAGAAGCACTTCCTGCTAAAATTCGTATAAATCTGTAATTATACTTACTTCCTCAAGTTCCACGAAATCCATAAACTTTGAGGATTTGACCCCTAAGTTTAGTCTCAATTGGGGGGAGATGTTACATCCTTCACATGTTAGCATAGTTGCTGACGTCCCTTTTGCGTATACCTGCGCATGCACTTCAGATTCCCAGCCGAGCCCGCTCCGCGAGCTCAGTCAGTCGCTTTCCAACTCCTGTTCGTGATAGTCACCCACAATTCTTACCAATTCTATTTCAGTGTTTTAATTAATCTTTTTTAAAACCTCAACCCCGCGACTCGTTCTAACAGTTCCATACTTTTGCAAAGTATGGAGGTAATTGCAATTGGCCTATAGTTGGCAGGGTCGGCTCGACTGCCCTTTTTGGGCACAGGTTGCACGTTGGCAAGCTTCCAAGACTTGGGAACTTGTCCCGTTGCTAGAGAGAGGCGGTACAGGCGTGTCAGTACAGGAGACAACTCGGGCGCACAATTCCGCAAGAACACTGCAGGAATCCCGTCAGGACCGCTGGCTTTATTCACGTCAAGAGTGCGAAGCGTTTTTAGTACCTCTTTCTGGCGGATGCGGAACTCAGGCAAAACTGAGTCGCATGGGGGTAATATAGGTGGTATTTGGCTTCCAGCACTAAGACGCGAATGGCTTGCAAAAAGAGCAGCAAATAAATTTGCTTTCTCTCCGGCAGAGTGAGCCAGAGATCCGTCAGACTTCAACAGTGGCGGTAGCGATGAGCGGCAAAAATTCGATTCGACCGACTTAGCCAAGGACCAAAAACCCTTGCTTCCCGATGGGCAAGAGGCAAGTTTGGCTCCAATACGGCACACACGGTCGAACCGAGTCTTTCTAAGTACCTTTTTGCAGGACTTGGCAGCTGCGTTATAGGCTCTCTTCTTTACGCTGACATCGGAGGCTTTACGCGCGCGAGCATCAGCCCAGGCTCGGCACGCCGATTGCTTTGCCGCCTCAGCAGCAGCGCAATTGGTGTTGTACCATCGGGGAGCTCGGCTTTCGAGGGATACGTCGGAAAATGGAATGAAATACTCCATAGCCCGACAAATCACCTCTGAGATAGCGTCAGCGCATTCCGATGCGTCGCCAGAAGAGAAGCAAGCTTGCTGCCAAGGATAAGATGCAAAGAAATGCCGCATCTCATCCCAGTCCGCCGACTTGTATCGCCACATCCGCCTTGTGCCTCTAGGGCTGGGATCGGGCGGGGAGTAGTTCGACACAGCCTTCACCAGACAATGGTCAGAACTGCCAAGAGGAGCGGCAACCGACACATAATAGCGGTCTGAATCTGTAGTCAGCAGAAGGTCTAGGCAATTCGGTGTATGGCTAGAGACATCTGGTATGCGCGTGGCCTCCTTTATGAGCTGCGTGAGATCTAGCGACAAGGAGAATCTCAGCGCCTCTCTTCCAGCATGGTCAGTGTTCTGGTATGGGTACAACCAATCACGATGGTGGGCGTTAAAATCCCCCAGAAACACTAACTGCGCAGACGGATACCGATGTAGGGCTATGTCAGCCGAAGCACCGAGGTACTCAAAAAGTTTGGTTGTCTCCTGATCCCCGCTGTGCGACCGGTAGACACATGCATAGAGAATTTTCTCCACGCCTGTGTCCACCAAAACCCACAGGACAGAAAAACCGGGTCTTTCAAAGTTACGGAGACGTTGGCAGCAGATGTCATCGCGAGCATATACGCACACGCCGGAGCGTTGTTTGAATTTGTGCTCCAGGGTATACCCTGGGTAGTGTAGATACGCCGCGTCAGACGGACACCTGATCTGCGTCTCCGTGACAAACAGTAGGTGAGGCTTATCAGTCTCAAGGTGGTGGTGGACTGCAACGAGATTTGAGTGCAGGCCTCGAATGTTGCAGAGGTGCACTTGGAGCGACAGGACGTGGAGTGTTTGGCTAGTTCCGTTAATATGTGACAATCGAATTACGAACAATGATTACTGTGCCTAATATGAATAATATTTGACCAACCGCACTAACACCCTAGACAAACTCGGCGTAGAATCAAATTGTTTATTTTATGAGACTGTCTAACGTTAACATTTCCTACATTTATGTATCTTACTTACGTACCTACTTCCATAAAAGTTGTAAATGACGTATAAAATTTATTATTTTCGCATTTTACACATAAAATGTGAAAATAATAAACTCGACTTACTACAATAATAGTGGTCGATGAAGATACTTGAATATTTTATTGCTTCTCTAAATATGGTGGAGCGATGTGCTTAACTACTAAAGTAGTTTCAAAGTTATCTATAATACTTCTAGATAGTTGAAGGTATCCTGCGAAGTCTAGACCTTTTTCATGTGATTTTGCTTCGTATACTTGAGCACTAGATACCACTAATCTTGAGCTTAAATGAACAAAAACTTAAAGAGACAGACAAGCATGATAGAACGTATAAGATCTCGGGTATCAGAACACCTGAATATCGACCGAATAGTTTTCGACCATAATGAAAACCAAACAGAGTAAGTTCGCTAGATTTTACTAAGATCTCCTTACCCAATATTAAGCACCTGTCCAGCGCTTGCAAGTAACGTTCACTAAAATATCGGACTAGCCTGACACGTCTGCTAAATAAATATCCTAGCACAAGGTGCAAAGCTGGACCAAAACCACGTATATATTTTAAATCCTGAAATTCCTCCGAACCAATCTATTAGAAACAAAAATGGAAGACGCCTTTATTCCGTTCGATTGAGACTGGAATTATTTCAACCATTTGGACGTTTATCGTGTTAGGCTAACGAGACAGCTCGAGAGGGCGCTAGTTATGGCTATTCTTTATCAAAAGGTTGCTTGGTGAATTGGTGAAGTCACCTCGACGATGGGCAATAAGAACAAAGTTATACTAGTAAATAATATGTGCAAAAGCGAAGTTTTGTTTTTTTTTTGCTTGCGTATTTAGAGGATAATCTTTATTTTCTATTTGTCCTTCGTTTCTCCTTCAAATTGTTTAGATATCGTTTTCTAAATGATATCGAACGAATATAATCAACTGTTTACAAACGAGCAAAATGTGGTCAAAGATGATCTGCCAGTAAGTAACAAAAAAAATTTGTTGTACTCAAAAAAATACTGTTTATTTTAATAGGGCTGTTTTATACTAAGAAGTTTATTTGATGATATCTAGTGAAATAAAATTATAATGGGTCCCAGTGATTCCTAACGTGTCATGCATTGATAAACTAGTCAGTTTCTCCGTTGTTAAAAATACTTTGAGACGACAATAAAGACATTCTGTTGCGGTATTTTCCAAATACAACCACAGACGTAATCCTGACCTATAAACATCGAATAAATCACGTCTTTGATTGCCTCCAAATTATAGTGTCCTCTCCAGAACACGTTTCAGCTAGACATGCAATTAATTTAAACTTCGAACGTGCAAAGTTTAGCTTCTGCAGTATTGTATTTATTCCTGTGACAAAAGCACTAATTCTGGCTGGAGTTATCGATGGTACTGCGTCAGCTCGATTCGCAACCTTGTTACGGGGACACGCTACAGCAATGCTAGACAAATTGTATCGCACTACGGCTGCTCGAATACAATGCTCGACGGCATCAATGGTTATTTTATGCACAACTGGCCACGGTAACAAAGTGGCCGTTTGACTCACCAGAAAAATTCCCAACAATGAATTTTTAAACGACTCTGTAGGTAAATGCACTAGTAACTTTGCTTTAGTGCCAGTTACTGTTCGTTGGATTTCGAATTATTATCTAGTTTACTAAAGACTGGAAGTAAAGATGTTTCCATATTTTACATAAACGTTGGATGTTTATTTAAAACTATTGCGAATATATTTATTTAGAAAATCTTTTTCTTTGTCTTGAAATATGTGAACATAATACGAGTATCTTTCTATTAGACCAAATATGTCACTCTGATAACCACAACCGCCCTGTTAATATTAAAGGTTACCGAATTTCAGCGCTTCCACATTCACAAAATTAACTGATTTACATATTGTTCATAACAATAGGCGCTTAACGAGGATTGAATGACATGTCAATACAATTTTTCAACAAAAAATGGTGAAATAAAACCTAGCGGGAAATGCAATAACCAAAAAATTGAGCCAATTTTACGTCATGGCGTCGAGTTCCAGTCCACCTACGTGACATTTATGAAATCACCGAAAGACATAACGATAAACATTCACATAAAAACTCAGAGCATTGAGCAGAAGTCAAAATGCAGAATCAAAGAATGACACCGAAATTGAAAATAAAGCTTTAGCGAGTTTTATTTCAAGTTTATTTTAAATGACCGATAATTTTGCCTGCTTATTAAATACATCCATATAAATATGTTCACAATCAGAAGCAAGAACATTTCATTTTACAAGATAGTGCAAGCCAAGCAAAAACGAAAAAGGCAGGGAATGTCCACACAATTCCAATCCGCAAAAGTGTCGCGCAACATGCGAGAGAAATGGCGGACAAATTGCGTCCGAGCGAGCGACGCGACGCGCCGGCCTGAGAAATAGACAGCGCCTCTAAATATGGACCAGACCTTTTCTGACAGGACTTCAAGAACGTATTATTTTTCTTTGTAGTAGTAATACATTTTCACGTTAATGAACAATTCGGACGGACCAATGCGTTTTCCGCAAGCCGGGTGATTGCCCTCGCCGCTTAAGTACCAAGACCCTTGACTGATAGTTTTTTTCTGATATTTCCAAAAAAATTGACTATTTTGTAGCGATAACTGTCAAAGTATACCCACTCATTTCGATAGAAGCATAAAATTATTTTAGAGCGTTGAATTTATCTCTATGGTTGTAAAAAGAGCAAACCTACTAATTATGAGGTGGCGTAATATCTATAGATGTATATTTTTAAACAACTGAACTGAACTTAATATAAAAAAGGCAGGAATGTCCACACAATTCCAATCCGCAAAAGTGTCGCGCAACATGCGAGAGAAATGGCGGACAAATTGCGTCCGAGCGAGCGACGCGACGCGCCGGCCTGAGAAATAGACAGCGCCTCTAAATATGGACCAGACCTTTTCTGACAGGACTTCAAGAACGTATTATTTTTCTTTTCTATAACTTTACATGCATTTTATAATGAGGTATAAAACGTAAGAAACACTTCATTTTTCACCAAATTAACAAGCAAGTAATACATTTTCACGTTAGTGTACAATTCAGACGGGCCAATGCGTCTTCCGGCGATTGGTTTTTTAGTGTTTATATAGTGAAATATGCAACAAGAAAGTTTAAAAACCTATTTAGCATAAACTGATTTTAGAGCGTTTAGTTTATCACTATGGTTGTAAAAAAGCAAACCTACTTATTATGAGGTGGCGTAATATCTATAGATGGCTATTTTAAGACAACTGAACTTAATATAAAGAGGTTTTGTTTTCGTTTTTAAAATATTAAAGTTTTCGTACCATAAAACTTCAATGTTTACTGCAGTCCTAAACTCGAAACACATAACTCAAAAAGTTTCATACAGGGTGGCCCAGCGACAGTGGTCCAAAAATTTTTTTTAGGTAGAGGGCATCATAACAAGTCATTTAAAAAAAACATTAGTTCTGCGAAAATCAATACTTTAGAAGTTATGATTTTTTCAAGTTTATTTCGAAATTTCTCAACTCCAATCACTTAATTCACTCTTGTTTGTAAACTATCAAACTGAGTCATTTCAAATTTGGTATGGAAGTACAATAGTCATGTAGGAATAACAATATGTACGAGTCTAGAGTTTATTCCAAGACGATTTGCTTTTTTTTAAATTTTTCATAATATTTTTTCGCACTTTCAAAAACTAATACAATTTTCAAAAAATCACCGCTGCAATATTTGTGCACTTTATGATGTGTTTATGATCTTAAAAACTGACCATATGTATGATAATAGTTTATGCAAAAACTTGAAGGGATGCAACTAATGGAACACTTTCAAAATTAACATCATGTACGGTAAGTCTCTAAAACTCAGAATATGGGTCATTTCTGCACTGACCCTAATTTAAAAAAAAAAGTTTCCAAAATTTATTTTTCAGATGAAGAGCATCATAGCAACTCGTTTAAAAAAACAAAAGATAGTCAGAAACCAATAGTTTAGAAGTTACCATTTTTTAAATTTTGGTCTCAAGTTGCTGAACTTCAGAGACATAAATCACTTTTGTATGAAAACTATACCACAGGGTCACTTCAAAATGTGTATGAATAGAAAAGAATGAGAAAGTATTTATCTCGTTCATTCATTACAATACAATGAGTAATACAAAAGGCGGACTTAATGCTGTTAAGGCATTATCTACCAGTCAACGTTACATCAAGTAAAGCCAATTAAAGTTCGGAATAAATTAAAAATTAATCCTAAATTTGAAGTTCCTCAGTCGGATAGTTTGCAAACAAAAGTGATTTAAGTCTCTGAAGTTCAGCAACTTAAGACCAAAATTTAAAAAATAATAACTTCTAAGCTATTGGTTTTTGACTATCTTTTGTTTTTTTAAATGAGTTGCTATGATGCCCTTCATCTGAAAAATAAATTTTGGAAACTTTTTTTTTAAATTACGGTCAGTGCAGAAATGACCCATATTCTGAGTTTTAGAGACTTACCGTACATGATGTTAATTTTGAAAGTGTTCCATTGGTTGCATCCCTTCAAGTTTTTGCATAAACTATTATCATACATATGGTCAGTTTTTAAGATCATAAACACATCATAAAGTGCACAAATATTGCAGCGGTGATTTTTTGAAAATTGTATTAGTTTTTGAAAGTGCGAAAAAATATTATGAAAAATTTAAAAAAAAGCAAATCGTCTTGGAATAAACTCTAGACTCGTACATATTGTTATTCCTACATGACTATTGTACTTCCATATCAAATTTGAAATGACTCAGTTTGATAGTTTACAAACAAGAGTGAATTAAGTGATTGGAGTTGAGAAATTTCGAAATAAACTTGAAAAAATCATAACTTCTAAAGTATTGATTTTCGCGGAACTAATGTTTTTTTTAAATGACTTGTTATGATGCCCTCTACCTAAAAAAAATTTTTGGACCACTGTCGCTGGGCCACCCTGTATAAGTAAGTATAAATAACATAAATATACATCTAAACTTTTAGTGTAGTAAATGTACTATGAGTCTGAAACTTACAGAAAAGAAGGCAATGATGTTGCTGCGAATGTTTTTCAAGCAATTAATTTCAGCAAAGCATTTGGTCTTGTCAAACTTAAATATTAAAACTCGAAACATTTTAATTACTAGTAAGTACTAAAAGCAGAAATTGCCAAAACACCAAAATTACGACGCGATAAAACAGGAATTTTCTTTTAATCCGCCATTTTGTTTTGTAGAACAGCTTCACAAAATAAAACGAGCCAGCAGTTGTGTTTCATGTCGAGGCCAATCATTCAGGACCATCATTAAAGTTACTTTATGCTTTTGTTAAATTTACCGTCTCAACATTATGGGTAATTTATTAGACGTAAATAATTATTAGAGCAGAGTAATTTTAAATACTTAAGAAAGCACTTGGGCTAAGTATAGAGCACTAATTAATCTAGATGTTACTGACAATATTATTAGATTTAAATTAATTAAGTCGAAGGTGGTTCTCATCTACAGTACAGGGGGTCTTAAAAGGCGACATTAGATGTTTCTTATCTGAATCATAAATGAATCATTTTTTATCCTAATACGGCAACTTATTAGGTGAATCTTATTCTTCTTAAATCTTCGTGAATCTTAATCTTATTCAGATATGAAACAGATGTGAATCATACTAAATATGAATCATATTATGATTCAGATATGAAACAGATGTGAATCATACTAAATATGAATCATATTATGATTCAGATATGAAACAGATCTAAATCTCATATCATATCTGTTTCAAATCTGAATCACGATATGAAACGTCTAATGTCGCCTTTAGACCCCCTGGTGACGTATTTAAATTTTGTTAATATTTATTTTACAAAATTTTTCAGGAAGCAAACCCTGTCTTTTTAATTCATGAAAAAAGAAAGAAATTATGCGAATAAAATGAATTAAAATGAATTTTTTCACTTAGGTAAAACTAAATTGGGCACTGTGGTTAAAACTGGACGTCTCGGTCAACTAATTCAAAGTAAAAATATTTGTTTTTGAGATGATTGCGGTCTGCGATCAGAGCAATGTGTGCGATGGTACCTCACCTATAATAATCAATAACCTTTCGCAATGTTAGTGTGTGTAAGATAATCAATCACGTAGCACTTTTTACGACATCATTTTCATTGCGAAACCCATGATAAGCTGACAGAATGATCACTTGTACGATTTGTTTCATTTTGAGAATGTGCAATTTATTTACTTGCCAACTAACCGATGGATTTTTTGGAATGACTCTTACCCCTGAACTCACAAACGTCAATCAACGCTGAGCACGCGCTCACGCTCATGCTGTCCCGTAAAATGAAAATGTTACTGAAAGGGACAGCAATATTACTGAGGGATGCTCAATGCTGATTTCCGTTTGTGAATTCGGGAGTTAATTATCTTGTCAATTTTTACTTCTTAAAATCATTATTACAGTTGAAGACTTATTTTCTTCTCAGAACACCTTACAAGAATAATTTTCCAAGTACTCATTTGCAAATTCACAGTGAAAACATTTTACTGAATTCAAACAAACGCTTCTATTTCTATTATTATTCTCCCACTTGCCGTTCGTCTTTTCATTTCATAAGCTAAGAGGGTAGGAGGTCGTCCTGTTTCTCATCATTATATTTTCATATAGAAATGAGATATATTTTTTAAATGCTAAACATTTTCTTTACATAAAACTATATAATTGCTTATGTATCATCATTACCCTTGTAATAAACAAGCAAATTTGATCAACATCATTTATAATTAGGAAAAAGTTATTTGATATATGATCTGGTATGATTTCTGGTCATTTATAATTACGCATATGTACCATTCGCCATTAGGTACACTGCAAAGATTTCGGTTGATATTATCAATCAACACTGCGACATTCTGAATAGGCCTTACCAGAAATTGAAGCGAAGTGAAATGCCACTATTATATTAATATTTAAAGTTAATGCATATGTGTCTTAATGTGGTGCTTGAATTTTTACTTTGTAACGAATACATTTTATCGAAAAATTTGCCATTTATTACTTTCAGAACAAAAAAAATGCAAAGTTAGCAGTTGTTCTACGAATTGACTACTGAAAAACAACTGGATGGGTTTTTACAGGATATAACATATTTAACACACAGGCTAATAAAACGTGTAGGCTACACGTTATGTTCCTGTAGGGACGTTTTAACCAAATTCTCAATTGGGGCTCATGTTTGTAAGATTTCTTCATAATCACTTTAAATTACGGTGCATTTTTCAAATGAGATGCTTGTATTATTTATTTATTATGTATTATTCATTTTCAGCCTATGCTGTCCCACCAAAATACTAATTAATGCTAATACTCACCCGAAAATAGCTTTGAACCGCAAGGAGTGAAAGGTGGGAGGGCATTTGCCCTGCAGTGAGATTATTTTGTAAACTGATAAAGTCTACGAAAACTACTTTTACTAAATAACCTCCGGACACCCTTCATTAGGTTCAAATAATGTTCCTACCTACCCAAGTGTCAAGTGAGATCAAAATTATATTTCTATAGCAAGGAAAATAACTGAAGTGTCCTCGACGGAATTATACGCGACATTGAAAAAGCGTTTGTGCGGTGACCGCGTCCGTTTTGTGTGAAATGTCAAAGTGGGGGAGAAATAAGAGGCCGAGCGAATTGTGTCGACGCAGCGACCGCGGCGTCGGCGACACCAACCCGGGCTTTGTACCTTTACGGGTTAAGAAAATGTAATCAACTACCTTTACTACTCGGATTTCACTATATTAACTCACTACGGCAACGAAATAAGTACGAATCAATGAA
The DNA here is from genome assembly GCA_950022985.1 of Udea ferrugalis. Taxonomy (NCBI): domain Eukaryota; kingdom Metazoa; phylum Arthropoda; class Insecta; order Lepidoptera; family Crambidae; genus Udea; species Udea ferrugalis. The sequence continues at coordinate 8,820,990 of OX465516.1, forward strand.
ATTATATAAATTACCATTTTAAAAATAAAAAGGAAGGGTTTTCGAAATGAAAAAGAAATACAGTTTTAGGAGTATCAATGTACTGCTTACATAGCACACAGTAAAATACATTTCAGTATAACAAAAAGTAATGCTCAATATCCTGTCATGGCTCAATCAGAAAATATAATATTTACCTTTTTGCTCGTATGTATTCAATCAATGAACTAATTCAATTGTTGATCAATTAAGCAGTCAGAATTCTGAATTTTTTTTCTTATCGTGTTGATGGCTACCTTCCTAACCCGTAGTTGGTCTTTCTTTACAGCATGCTCATTAGCCTATTATTATTCAAAATCATCACATGTGCTGCTCCCATTTATTTAATTAATAGAAAGCCGTTAGTCTAAATACTAAATGATTTTCCTACACGGACTATTTCCTACGTTACAGTTCTCATTACTTATACAAATATAGCAGGTCCTCTCACGTACGAGAGTAAGCTACTGTAATAATTAAACCTAAATTATGGGACTCTAAGTCCACTACATGCACGTTAGAATATTAGCTCTGTGCTTATATTTTACGTTGTCTTGAATACGGTCTTGAAGACGCTACATATATTCAGAGGGGCTAAGCTGTAAGAACAGTTAGTTAACATAGTAAACATTATTAAAACAGAATTGCAGCTAAAAGAACGTTTCATTAGGGCTTACTTTGTCCATAGGTCGTGACCTAGGTTCATGGGAGCTTAGAGAAACCATCTGAAACCAGCATACAATCGTTAAAATTACTTAAAGACTTCTCCAAAACTGGAGTTAACTAAAAATTCAGAAGAATTGCGATTAATAATGAAAGTCACAACTTTTTACCAATACTCGTATGAACTATTCCAAGACTGATAAGTTATAATTTTTGTGCATTATTACCATATTGCGACCTAAAATGTATGAATATTCAATGACCTTCGATACATAATTTTGTAAAGAGACATACCCCCGAATATGGAATATGAACGTGGAACAGATGTGGGTCATATTATTTTTTTGAATACTATTTTGAAATTTCGTTACGTCTCTATCGATATTCCCTAATTTTATTTCTTTGTGAATGTAAAAATAATTATTGAAAAGTGCAAAACAATGTAGGAAATTCAAAGCGGTTGAAACAGTCACGTGTGAGTGTGACGTACAAGTCTACGTGTATGTCACTGACAAAAGGGCGACAAGAAGAAGAATTCAATAGTTTGTAGGTTACATTTGTGCTGTCATAGACTTGCATGACGTCAGAGCCCATGACAACCGAGCGCGCCATAATGGCAGCGTTTGAAACACTTGAAAAAGTTTAAAGTTTTTAACAATTTATAAATATACTACATTTCGCATTTTTGGTGATGAATATTATTGATCAGTCATAAAATGATATAAGCTATCATAAAAAAGAACAGTGCATATTCCCTATTCACAAACTTACGTCAGTCGAAGTTGAGCACGCCTTCAAACTCATGCCGTCCCGTAAATTGTCTATAAAACTGAGACTGACAGCTAAACTTATAAGACCTGTTTAACTTTGATTTGCGTTTGTGAATTTGGTGAATATTATACATGAAAGTACAGCAAGCTATTGTGTTTTTAGGACTTTATTTACGTTTTTTTTAGTTTGTTTTGTAACCTATTACTCTCGCGGAGACATTATATTAACACTGGGACTTGCAATGTGTAAGAACCGTAAACCAAGTCTCCAGAGGCTCATATCGAGGCCGTTTGCGCTACACTGGCGAACTCAAAGATACTTAAGCGTTGACTTCATAGTAGTGAAGTTTACGCATAATATAAACTAGTAGATTACTACTAATGTCCCAAAAAATTGTATTGGGCAAAACATGGACCCAGTAGCAAGACACTCTAGATCGGAATCCGTGTAGTCCCCAGTTCAGGCTTGGCCGGATCACCTTATGTTTATGGTGTTTATTGTACAATCGGACTCTTATTAACTCTCCGGTAATGGAAAACACCGACGAAAGGTCCGAACATCCAGGGTAATGGCAGTAAACTCGCCTTTAAGTTCAAATTTCTGTGCCTACCACTTTTGGGATATAGCAAAATGGCTATGCGCTTGACAGAAAAAAAAGATTTTATTAATTATCTGAACTCATTTTTGAAAAAACACTAATAGCTGTGTCCTAGTCAGGACACAGCTACAGTGTAAAAAGACAGGTTCATAATTAAATAATTATAACCTACACATTTCCACAATATTAGGCAAGCCGAACGAATTTACAAAAACGGCAATACTGAAAATTAGTAACACTACCTTTAACGTAAATAATTGTACTTCATAAAAGGCATTGTTCCTAATGATGTAGGTAATAAGGCTATTTAAGTAGTCTTTAAGTTTTTTATGTCTTAAATTTCATTCGATTAACTACAGAGCGTGATGGTTATAAGACTTACATAGCAACCATAACTAATAGGTTAAAGACAGAATAAAGCCTTCTTGTGCACTAGCATGCGCAAAAATAACTTAATATCGAGCTTACTATTAATTCAGCGTCCATAGCGAAAGAGTAAATAATACGGCCGCAATAAGAGGGCAAGTCTTGGCTTTAATTAAGTTATTTTGTCCCTTTTAAGGTTAGAGTAGTGTCGATGTGAGGCCGGGTGGTCGCGGCCCACTCAGGAACAATTCTAGTGAAACCGTCATCCTCGGGATAAGCGGCTCATTATTCACTAAAAGCCCACGGCGTGCCCGCTTGGGTAATTGGAGGCTTTGTTCCTTTGCGCGGCTCTGACGCTTTGCGAGGCTACGAAACGCATAATCTGCGGAGCTGTCGAGCATTTCGCTAACAGTTGAACGGTAAGGCTAGAAACTGGTAAGATTAATGTGCTACTTTTTTTCGGTATAGTAACGATTGTAACTTTTCTAATAAAGTGAATTAATTCGACTGTCTTAATAGCTCCTTGTATCAACTGCTAAATGTGGGACGGCGCCACAGGCCAATCCTGCGTTTTAACAGTTCCGAAACACTGGAAGAAACACACTTCGCTCGACTGGGGTTCTGAACCTAGGATATTGTAGTAGGCCGCACAAGAAAAGTTTAAGTGAAACCGTCATTCTCGAGGAAAATGTACCATAGTCCAAACCCTGCTTAGTTTGGGGTGTGATGATCGTGGGTAAAAGATGTTTTAGATAGTTTTTATAAGTTGAATTCCAGCCATACAGAAAGACCGTTAGTGGCAACTTCAACAGCTCTTAAAAAGCAGCTTGGCGGATTATTATTCGCACAATCATCCGTGTGCTCGCGGCCTTAGATTAATCTGACATCTGAAGTATGAATTGTTTGAACAGGGATAAGCGTCGCATCGCGAATTGCGGTATTCTTTTTTGCTTTACTTAGTCTGCTAAAGCTAATAAAGCTAATAACCGCCGCTTGTTTTATGAAGTTTTAATTGCACGAAAAACACATCCTGTATATCTTGCTATATTCTACTATTCATGCTTGGTCCAGTACGGGATAGAATAATGCTGTCTTCTACTTGCACACAGTGTTCGACTCTTGTAGAATAATCATGCCTATTCAGGAATATGACCTTACTAAAGTGGGCCACTTATCCACAACTTTTCGCTATCAGGGCGACTGCTCTCTTAGTTAAAAAAGTATAATAATAATTGATAAATTACACCAATAGTTGCTTTATAAAACTTCGTCAGTTGATAAGAACATATTTTGCAACATTGCATAGAATTTTAAAAATAGTAAGGTGGCATCTCGTTTTCACCCTCGAAAACGCGGTATTTGCTTAAGAATTTTAGGTCAGTAACCAGTTATGAAAGATACCGTCTTGTTAAATGAATCACAGCAACAAAGTGCTTAGACACTGTGGTAACTACCATGATTTAAAGGTTTCGCAAAGATAATCGCGCTTTAACGGTAGGTCAAAAGTTCTCGGAAAATGACAAGTAAACGATCAACGGTTATTCACATATACTGCTCAACAGACCCAATAATTTCTGCTCATAATGTGCCATATACATACATATTATGAGAAACTTAAATATTTAGAAAAGGTTAAGCAAAAGTATATTCACTAACACCTAAATTCACAAACGTCAAAGTTATCTAATCGGTATCCAAAATGTCATATCCATAACAACCCTGATTCAAATGGCTCATTTCTAAATACACCTTTAACGTACAATATTAGAAATGCAGTTTTTGAAAACCGCATCCTCTGAGACACATTTTCATTTTTAGCGACGAAGTTTAACTTTTTGTTACTAATTTTATGCACCACGCCTGCTCCTTTTGGCAGCCTCGCCAAACTTGAAGTGAATTTTGCGAAGCTTTCATGTTTTGCACGGTTTAATGCATGCATGATAATTATTTTCAAAATGGTAACACGTTCGTGGCATGACCTAGTAGACCACGGAAAAAGATTGTTAAAGATTATGAGCCCATTAGTGAGACTAAAAATGATAGTACAAGATATGGTGTAAAAACCTATGACTGGTAATTGAAATAATATTGCAAAATTCTACTTGCATATTCTCGTACAACCATGATTAAGAAATATCAAAAAATATATCTGTATTGGTTAAAACTTTAACAACAAACAAACAAAAATAATACAAGAGAAAAACGATTATATGACAAAGAAATGCAAAAAGGTCTTTGCAGCTCAGTGTTAAATAAAATGAAAACCACAACGTCGTGGTGGCTGAGGGGGTACAGCAAGAGCCACTTAGTGCCGCAGTTTTAAATCATAGATGACCTACTTTTGAAGCACATGGGGTTGAAACTTCCATGAATAGAAATATTCCAGTTTAAACTGACTTGTATGTAAGTAGTATAAGTTTATGTCAACCTGGATTCTGCTACCGCGATGTTGATTGGCCGTAGAAGTACAGCTCGTGTAATTATGTCTACTCATTTAAGTCAATTATTTTTGTGTAATAATCATCATCATAAACCGAAATAACTCCGCTGCTAAACATATGGGTCTTTCTTACGTAATTTTTGTTTTTTGATAATATTTTATTGAATGCATATCTGTAACTGATATTATTTAAAATATAAAAATAACTAACAATGTAATTCGCTTGACTCAACCTAGCGCTGAATTGGTGTCAGTAACTAAGCGCAAAGATGCATTATCTACTAACTCGTGCGGACACAGACATGATGGTATGCAAGTTTGTACTTAATATCTTTGATTGTCAAAAAAGGATCTCAATTGCCACCAATTCAGCTTTAATTCTGCTGCGAAGTGTAAAACTATTTCATTACATTTGGATTACTATTACAGAGTCATAACATATCAGATGGATTAATTAAACGTGGAAACCTCAACATAACAATATCACATCCACATTATCACATGTTATAAATACGCCGTTATTATTTCGGCATTGCAGCTCGTACCGCAATGACAGCTGTACTCGGACTCAAATGAGAGCGGCAACACTCCGCAAGCATCTGCGTATTTTTGGCCACATTTGCGAACGTAATGCGACAGTGTACAATAAATAAATATCATCTGTCCCAAAGTAAACCGAGTATTGTGGAAACTAGAAACTACTATGAGGAATTATGAACAGCCAGACTCAGTACAATTGCTTGAGTCATCAACTTCAACATTTGAAGGAGTAAACAAATGGGCTTTCTTTGTAATGTAATCATTGCGTACCAAAAATAATAATACCCGCGGATAGATTTCGTGCTATTTGCGATTGTGCTATTCAAAACTGTGCTGTAAGTGGATTACGTCGAGATATTCATGTAAATTAGAAAAAAAATACTTACTTCTGCTAGAAAGAATGAGACATAATAATACGAAAAAGACCCTCTATTATGCTGTATAACGCATCCCATTTTCGAAATCTTGAAAAGCACCTATCTATTTAAGTAACTCGTCACGAAAATGCAATTATTAAGATTACCCCCTATTTATGTGATACTCGTAGCAACAGAACCTGTTTCAGTATTTGCATTGTTAAATGAGGACTCATTTCACTTGACGATTGTCTTTTTCGTGGATTTTCTAATTTAGTAAAATCATTTCCCACATCTTTACCAAATTAATTTGGCGCTTAGAATATTTTTTTTTGAAAACAAGAGCTTTCTTCGTCCGTAGAAAATCTTCATATGAAAATAATTTGGCGTTTTTATGATAGTACCCTATTAATTCAAATTAACACATTTCCTGCACCATGATCCACTTGTGATTCATAACAATGGATTTTCAATTGTGATATTTAACGGACTGGGAACATGTTAAATAACTTACGACTAATTTGGAGTAGGCCAATAAAGCATTCATCATTTTTTATCTTAATAATTCTATGTTAGTAAGCACGATCATAAGTGTATCCAAAAAACCCTCTTGAATGATCCTTCGATCCATGATTTCTCTTCAGTAAAGTTTATTTCTCTGACCGGCGCATTTCAATTGACAGTCATCTGTTCTCAAAAAGTCAAACACAGATTGCATTGAATTTATCAAACGAAAATTGTGCTCATTTCTAGACTGAACTACAAAATAGCAGGTAAGGTTAGATGGTAAATTTGTTTTATATCCAATTACACATTTTGCATAATAACTGTGCACGATAAACGTCTGCAGTATACTTGTAGCAGATAAACGGGGATCGTTGTCTGCAATTATACTCGTACTGTTTAAGGTATTATAGTCGCGTTATAGATGTCATTAAGTTTTTAAAAGGAAGTACCTAGTGGCCATTATTATATTTAGATTGTATGTTGAATTAGACCTTTATGAAATACAATCTTTGGACACAGCATTTTGCAGTTTGAGTCAAATCTATTTCAATCTCAAAAATAAGTTTTGTAAAGATGTTAATATTTTTGTCTTTTGCTATTTACGTCTTTGGATGATAACCCAGTGGCATTCTACTACGCGCACTGTATACCTAAGTCCAATAGAAGGTTTCTAAACATTTTAATGATGGAGAGTAATATGAATTCACTCCTTATGAAACATCACCTACGTTTTAAAGTGTTTTGTCTTTCAAATTCCTTTAAGGATAATTAGATATGGAAAATTAAGTGAATAAGTAATGAATAAACTGGCTCTGGTGCTATTTTTCAGAATCTTACTAAAGAAGACGTAGCAAGTTATGGCAGCCATTGTGAACTTATAATTGAACAGGATGTCGCGTAAGCAACAATTAATTAGCGCGTAAGTCGAGGCAGTAGCGCGAGAGTGCGCTGCGCCCGTGCGCGAACTTAGATTAGAAAGTTTATATCAACTATCTTAGTTCACTTTGAGAATTTAGCGCGATTTAAAATGATATGAATAAAAATGAAAGAAATATAATTTGTTGCGGTCCTTAATTTTTCTTGTGCTACTAAATTACGTCATTTACTTTTTTTGGGACGTATAAGTCAAGTACATCTCAATCTCGAGGAGACTTTGATAACGTTATATTTCTCCTGAAATTATATTCGAGATAAGAATTGGTTGATTGAATTAATATGGTCTTACTCACTTATTTGACATCATTTGCACTTCAAAGTACAAAAGTATATTGATTTCCAAAAGTTCTCCAAAGCTCCCCAAAACAAAACGCTGAAGCCTCACCACACAAGCTAGTACAGGTACTTACTCGTCCTTCACAATTCCTTTAAAGAAAATGTAGTAAGTTATGGCAAGCGTTGTGAACTTATAATTGAACAGGCGATGTCGCGCAAGCAACTATTAATTAGCGCGTAACTCGGGGCAATAGCGCGAGAGTGCGCTGCGCCCGTGCGCGAACTTAGATTAGAAAGTTTATATCAACTATGTTAGTTCACTTTGAGAATTTAGTGCAGTTTAAAATATGAATAAATAATAACACGTATACTGTTGCAGTTGGCAAAATCCATTTCTGGTATCAAAGAAATGTAAAACTACAGCTTTTTCTCTGCTGGCTGGTAAAGTATAGCCAGAGCTACCGATAAACGGTAGCTGTTCTAGTGTATGCTGAAGGACTTAAAGTTCGTCATTACTCATTTACTTAATTACTTACCCGTAAATTACTTTGTTTTGTGTTTTGGGTTCTCAAATTGTAAACAAAAGTTTTTTTTAGTTTTACAGGAACAAGAACGTGCGTGATAGCTTTTTGTATTCAACAAAAGTTAGTGAGATGCTGCTTATAAGATGTACTTAAGAGGTAATTTCTATTTAACAGAAGAATCAGAGAAATGTACCATGGAAGGCTCAAGGTTCAGATTATTGCTATGCAAAAATTCTACAAACAAAATCACAATCAAAATAATTCAAACGAATCGTAACTGAAAGTGTCTTACAAGACGACATCTTTATCTACGGCACGAACAAGTTTATCCCTCGCACTTTGCGCAGCGAAGGGTGAAGACGGAGGCAAAGATCCGTGTTTTATTCCCAAAGATGGCTACCATTGAAGTTAAAATTCAAGAGCTAATTTTTAAAAGAGGCGCGCACTCGGCTGTTCGTAGCGATCGCCGGCGCCGTCAACGCGGGCTCGTTACCCGGAGCCCCGCGGCGCGCCGGGACAACTCAAACAAACGTACCAAATACTGTCAAAAAACATCAAACTAAACCTTAACACTATCAACACAAGGCTGGACCCAAACTCGACCAAACCGCCTGAAGGTTTACAACCAGCCTTCCTCATTACGTCTGTTGGCGTTATTGCCATCTCGTCGCAACATCAGTAAGCGCCGCTCAGAAAAATATTTACATACATCTCTGGCAAATATTGAAGGCGGAGGAAATGTAAAGGTAATTGTGTTTACTCTCATGTTTTAATAACATTGAACTTAATAATTTCAGTACCTAAGTATAAAAGTCAAAAAATATTTATATTTTCGGAGACTTATTTATTCTTTCATTTAATACTACCATGCTAGGTTTTTAGATTGAAAATAGACATATTATGTCACCATATCATTGTGATCATCGTAAGTTTAAAATCTTTCTCGCGAATTGTGAACTGCGACATTTGATTGCACGCTGTTTTTCGAAAGTTACCGGTATCCGTGGAAACCTACAAATTGTTCACTGATGAATATCATCAACCGTAAAATCTTGATGATTTGAAAATGAATCTAATTTTAAAATCTTTTTTGGTGTCCAACCACGGTGAGTCTATTGGTTGGTAAGGTGTTGTGATCATATTTCCGTTACACATTAATTAAAAAGGCATTTTCATTATAATAATTACAACTTCCATGATGCACAAGGCTGTGCAAAATTAGCCGCGGGTAACAACAACAAAACTCATCCGTTAGGACGAATTGACATGACGCAATTACTCGACCACATCACTAGCGAATTAGTGGCTTTGTATGCGCAACACTATCATGCAGCGAGGAGACAATAACCATTACGTTTTACAATAACATCGCTATTTCACCAATAAAAACAAATGGCGGTGTACATTTAGGAATTTCAAAAAATAGTTTCAATTGAAGTAGATTTTGGAATACATAGAAAAATGGCTATTCTACTGTAATAGGTTCGTATTCTGAAGATGTTTAGAGATTCGTACAGTTAACCACACGCTTGAGCGTAATACTATTGCCATGAACTTCTGCGCATTAACTGGTTCCTACTGTGCATTTCAAGCACAGAAGCCAATGTGCCTCTACACCCTTTTTTAAGTAAAAATACAAAGAGGTCAAACAAAGTTACAAAGGTATTTATCTAACTGCAATGTTATACTAGACGTTGACGTGGTACAAACTAAAAAGTCCAGCTTATCTGTAGTTGACTGTACCAAAATGGCAGGGAGGGGTTAAAGGGCGATCTGATTCAGCCTATACGACGCGTCTGTCTGTCGTATCTTTAATTTTAGAAACTCGTACCTACGTATTCTGCTACTAGCTTGATTATTTTTCCAGCAGATTTGAAACTTTTTTCATGCTACGGCTGTATCACATGCTCGTTCATAAAAATACGCGGTGGAAGGAAAAATATCACTATCAGTTCAGAGTATTCCACAATAGTCGAGTTAAATATCCTTCATCCCTGTGCAATGAATCTCAGTGATTAAGTGCTTTCTTTTCCGCAATACTGCTGGATAAAACGTTGCAAATCTTGTTATTAAGTGTAGTAATATTTTCATTCGTTTAGTTCTTTATAATCGTCCAAAGTATAACACGGTATTCACCATTTAATATCTTCAAAAGAATTCCTCATCAAAATGATTTGTGTTCATCAATGCAGGGTCTTGAGTGGTTACGTACCAACCATACATATAAAATACAATTGCAGTCAGGAACAAAATTACATGATGTTAGAATCATAAAAATACCTGGTTGACGGTGACATTATACAGGCACGGTGGTTTTGTCATTGTAAAGAAACTCCATTATTATCATCCCTGGTTTACATACCTGCAACAATTTCCAATAATTAGAGACAACGTAATTTAAACCTAACTTAAAACACCATAAGGTTTTATGTTGTAATTATTGTTTAATCATAAGGATGTCAACAATCAGCTGGCATCAGATTGACCCGATAGGCATGTTGTCGTAAATACTATAAGATAGAACATTATTTTGAACGCGACCAGTCAACTAAGACCTTCTATTTACAATTTTTGCAAAACCATTTGAAGATAAACTTAGCCATCCCTACGCTCCGTTTCTCTTCCAATGGTTTTCATTCCCGTTATTTCCACTCCAAGGGTTTCTTCGCTGCACTTTCACCAGTTAAATAATAAGGTCCAGCAAAGAACGTCAGAGATCAATGCGTCGACATATTGTCTAATGGATTAAACTGGCTTCTGTCCCCAGACGACGATAGAGCTGTACGTAATGGAATTAAATTCTCTACCTGCTAAAAGAAAGCTCCCTATTTGTTGCTGCGCTTTAAAATGTTACGTGACTGTACTAGGTAAGCACTGTATTAAATGTAAGTTAACATTATTATGTGGAGTTTCTGAAGTTCATAATATGAAGGCGAAAATGAAATGGTCTTCATGTAAAAATAGACAAAGCTATGTTCTCTTTTTCGTCTGTTTAATAAGATAATTCTCTGATTTAACTACGTGGCGTACCCTCAAGGGCCCTTGAATCAGTGGATAGGAGGTGGGATCTCGCGGGATTGTCAATCCTGCGGGATTGCAATCCCTAGTTATGGCCTATGTCCAGCAGTGGGGCAAAAGGCTGTAGTTTGAACTATAGTTAGCTGATTGCAGTTAATTAATATAAAATGATGTAGAGCATAGGTACATCACTAAGTGCATTTAAATTAATGACGTCACGAGCGTTAGCACGATCCATCATATCACTTTGGCGTGTTCTTTTTAATTAAATTACTTACTCGCTAACATTAATTATGGAACTTATAAATGACACATCAGTGGCCGAGCGCCGAGAATACTCGGCCGGAAAGCTCGGGCATTGGAATTCTATTCCAAAGTCGCATAAATTATGTTTTGGTATATTCAGAACCTAGTCCGGGTTTGTGACAGTTAGCCTTACAGCTTATGAAAAGCCCATCACACTATTTAGTCGTAAAATGGTATCTAAAGGTCAGAAATAATCTCATCCCTTGACATGAGTTTGTCAACTGTTTGACAATATTTTAACTTATCTTTTGTTGATATCACTATGCGAGGACAGTAGTTTTTCAGCCTCGAGTCATTGCTCTTTTGATTGTATCACGATGATCAAGGTGTTTATATTTTTTTCTTTTTTCTGTGTTTTTCATTGTAATTAGTAAAGTGCCAAAGTTTGTATGTGTGGATATGCCATGTTGCTCTTTCACGCAAAAACTACTGGAGGGATTTTAATTGAAACTTTACAACAATATAGCTTATGCATCTAAATAGGACATAAGCTACAATTTATTAAGATATATTAATCTTTTTTCTAACCCATGTACAAGATAAATCCCAAGTACCAAAGAACGTAACTGTAAAACATCGAGCTTTCTTACCGTCAAGTTACTATTTGATTTAGGTGGACCAACCGAAACTAAGCTTACGCGGTAAGTAACTAATAATACAGAATTAAACTAAGCAATACTGAATGGAAACAGTGGGACATTAGTTAGTAATGCCAAAGTTCTGCACGCGCTGCAACTAACAGATGTAGTCGCGGCCATGTTGGGCGTTGCGTTATTGTGTATTATTATTTAATGCATTGCTGCACTCGGCAGGTTTCCAATTTTACTAACTTAACTTGTGAATTCCTTATAATCTAGTCAATGTAAGTCATGTTAGGCCTGCGACTTCTTTTCAGACAAGAAATCATTCTTTGGAAACACCTCATTTCTCCTGCGTAAAGTATCTATCTTATAGGTCCATTCTAAATTATAAGAATGACACCTCTCTTTTAAAAAAAATATATTCGATAACCGTTTTCCAAAATAGCCAAGAAAGTAGCCGTAAGAAAACGTACTTAACGTCAAAGTTACTATTTGATTTAAGCAGACCAACTGAGACTAAGCATACGCGGTAAGTAACTAATAATACAGAGTTAAACTAAGCAATACTGAGTGGAAACAGTGGGACATAAGTTAGTAATGCCAAAGTTCTGCACGCGCTGCAACTAACAGACGCAGTCGCGGCCATGTTGGGCGTTGCGTTATTATGTATTATTATATAATGCATTGCTGCACTCGGCAGATTTTACTTATGACTTTAACTTATGGATGCCTTATAATCTAGTCAATGTAAGTCATGTAAGGCCTGCTTATACTTTTCAGACGAGAAACCATTATTTGGAAACATCACATTTCTCCGGCGTAAAGTATCTATCTTATAGATCCTTTCTGAATTAGAAGAATAACATCTCTCTTTTAAATAAAATAAATTAGATGGCCATTTTCCAAAATAGCAAAGAAAGTGGCCGTAAGAAAACATACTAAACCTCCGTTGTTATTGGGTTTGATGACGCAACCAACACTAAGCTTCCGCGGTAAGTAACTAATAATACGGAGTTAAACTAAGCAATACTGAGTGGAAACAGTGAGACATTAGTTAGTAATGCCAAAGTTCTGCACGCGCTGCAACTAACAGATGTAGTCGCGGCCATGTTGGGCGTTGCGTTATTATGTATTATTATATAATATAATGCATTTCTGCACTCGGCAGATTTCCAATTTTACTTATGACTTTAACTGATGAATGCCTTATAATCTAGTCAATGTAAGTCATGCATGTAAGCTCCTGAAAATCGATAACAGGAAAAAAATATTATTTTTTCGCGATAAAAGGATTCATCTTGAACTTCCATTTGACTAATTTAAAATAACATTAACACTTCAGGAAGAAGCGTAAAATAATTTGAATAGGAGATCCATAGTCGTATGCTAAAACCAGTAAGCTTTGTATAAACGCGACTTTACATTATAATATAACATCTCCTACATCCAAATTTATTTACAATAAAACTAATAATTTTTGAAATAATATTTAAATGCCATTATAAATTATTTGTTCCAACGTTGACTTAAAAAAACAATCGTCGTTTACTGACATCTTATTATTATTCATACAAACTCACCCAAAGCCGTGATTCATGCACAAGCTTTTTTTATTCCATGCTATCGCGTTTCTCGGAAACAATGGCTCGTCCTGGACCTACGTTAAGATTAAAAACAACAAAAAAACTAAATGAAATCGGCTCTCATCTCACGTAATCCAAACACATGGAACTTTTTGGTTTAATGTTGTTGTCTTTACTGAGTGAATTGAGGAATGGAATATGGCTACGAGAGTATTATGAGCACAGTAGCATTTTATACAAACCTGATTTGGGTTTAATCTTGAATAAAATTAAACGATTATTTATTAACGATCGGCAACGATTGCTGCTGTAGAGCAACACACGCCGGGTTGGATAGATAGATATTCTTTATCCATATTATGAGTATTGGCCTAATAAAACCAGTACAATTGTAGAAATTAGTTATATAAAATATTGATCGGTCTATAACATATTTTTTATTATGTAACAATCTCGAAGATACATAGGTATTCTGCCTACGTAGACTACAACTACAGAAATGGTCAGCCGGAAATAAACGAACGCCAACATAGCGAACAATTGAAACTCATCCAACTGTCAAAACACTTCAAAATACACAGAGAAAATAAATATCTCCGAAGTGCTGGAGTTATTGTAGAAGAAAACAAAAGAGCGTAAAAATGAGCGCATACGCGGGTTTCAATAAAACCAGTGGCGTGAAACTGGGCTATTGGTGTTCTTTGAGCGCAGCCGGCCGCGCCGCAATTTGAGCCACGGGCAGCTGCAGCAGAACTAACATGCAAATATCGAAAAGTGATCGTCCGATCTCTAGTTATCGATGTTAGGTTCAACTTTTCACATCTATTGGCTTGTCTGTGGAAGACACGGAAAAACTATATATGAAAACTTTATCATGTCACTGTGTGGGTGAACACTTTGGTTTGGAATCCCGATCCCGAATTCTAATTGACTTTCCGGTGGTGGACAACACTTATTGAAATACCAAACCACCTGAAAAACGCCGCTACCGGCGTGCTTGCTCTGTCATGTTGGTCTTAAATTCGCTCACTGAAGTGTAGGATTCTGTGTGTTTATTTCAACGAAGAAAACAGTCAGTGTGCCTATGACTTCCCCCGTTTGATATACACACTGGGCTTTAAAAGAAATGGGTAATTATAAATTTTCCTTCACTAAATTAGTTGCGTGAGTCACAGGAACTAGGTACTTTCTCAATCTCCTGGTACCTACGAGTACCTATCAGATTGACAAGTAATGAACACTTTTTGTGGAGCCCGAACCTGTCAAAGTTAAAATCAGTGGTAGGTAATTACCGACCCATCCCGAACACAAACTGAGCATTACAACCAATTATATTTTTCTTCGCTACGGTCTTCAAAGGCGCAAGAGATCAAGAGACGCTTCTTTATTGAAATGACAACCATTTAACATTTTAATATTACGTTATAATCTGTTAATTAGCCGATTAAGTAAAAATTAATTTCATTAAACATTAATAAAACTCTAATATTGTTTTGAGATGAAACTCTCAACATCCAATTACCCAAAGTTACTGTTTGAGGTCAAATCGACAGATAATATCAAATTCTTCGATTCCGATGACGAAACATTATTTCTCATACATAATTTAAATATCAAAGTAATAAAGAGCTTTGATACAAAACAGAAAAGTTGACGTTGACGCCTACGCAGAGTAAAATAATGTATTACAACTGTCTAAAGAATAGTATGGAGCGTCTTGAAAATATTATTGTGTCAGAACTTGGTTAAAACCGTGATAAGTATAGATAGGTATGCATACAAGGAAACAACAAGAATTTTGCTGTAGAAGTAGAGTTTCAATCTTGGTTCTTGGGAACTTAACTATAAACGGGCCAGAGCTAGAAAATGTGTTTTTTTTATCAATGTACTGAACGAACAGAAGTTAGGTAGTAGGAAATTACCTGAAAAAAATGTTTTTTCATTCATGGCGAACATGGCTGCGCAGCTACAAAGTGCAAACACGCTTTTAAGGTATTTTAATTCAGCCCGGATTTATAATAATCGGCAACAAGGTTAATTGAGCTCCAAGATGCGGGTTTTAGGGTTCACGAAGATGCGGGTTTTAGGGTTCAGTCTTTTTTAAAACAGTCTCATCTACTGCTAAACATGTGTTCTTTGCGTTGAAAATATACTTTTTTTTTAATTGGCTTGGATAAGTATTTTATGTACGGTTGCAGGTAGTAACCCAAATAGCGTCTCTGGGTTGTCGTGTGTGAAGTTTCTTGCTCATTTATTTGAAACAATATGGTTCACTGTTAAGGCCTGCTTAACATGGTTTTAAATACTTTTTTGTGATGTCCAGTAGGATATTTAGAAAAGCAAACAGAACTGGAATAAACAAAAGAATAAACTCGCTAGATTATGTGACTTGGCCCCACCGAAGTCACGTATTCGCTTCATCACGTCACGCCGGGCCCCGTTCTACTCTCCTAGGAAACCTCACACTCCATGACTCCACAATTTCTGCTCCATTTATGTTAAATCCTATATTATCATAATCATTTACATAGCCGGTCGGCTGTACGATGGAACCTTATTATCGGCCCTAATTATTGCTCTTTGTGTTCAAATTCGGTGAGATTTTTATTTAAATCGAGTCACGTAGCGTCGGCGGATCAGAACAAAGAGTATATTGAGTTGTTAAAGACCATTATTCATTATATCCCATACGTCCTGAATAATTATTTTAGGTGCATATAAAATTATGTTTGCTTTATACTTCGCTTTTTCGTACGTGAGCATACTTTTAAGCTCCAAGATTTTAACTTTGCTATTTAAATGCGCTGATGAAATGCGTAACATATAATTAACGTTATGGATTTATGTGAGGCCATATTCACGAACATATTGTATTTATGTTCCTCTGTGTAGTACACAGTTGTGTTTGAAGCAATTATTTTAATTCGATGAGTTGTTATTCTTAACCATCTCTCTTTAGTGTTCAGATTGTACTATGCTTTTGGATTTTAGTATTTTGTATTCTG
Organism: Udea ferrugalis; assembly: GCA_950022985.1. Taxonomy (NCBI): domain Eukaryota; kingdom Metazoa; phylum Arthropoda; class Insecta; order Lepidoptera; family Crambidae; genus Udea; species Udea ferrugalis. The sequence continues at coordinate 8,837,478 of OX465516.1, forward strand.
AAAAGAGTCACTGCTGAGTTTCTTGCCAGTTCTTCTCAGTACAGAAACAACATTCTGGCAACAGTGGTAGAATCACACTAGGTTAGTATGCAGTATACTTTGTGGGAAAATCCCTAGTATTAAAAGCCACAATTATGTCTATACGATTTAAACGTCCTTGTAAAACAGGTGTGTTTGACTTCCTATCCTACAGCGTGGCAGTGTCCCAAAGGTAGTCTGAAATGATAACCTAACTTTGTCAAAAACCATAATATTCAATTCTTGTTAAAAATCCTTAACATACTTCTTAAGTTGTCTACACTATTTGCCACCATAATAAGTAAGACATTGCAAAATACGTTTTGGAAGAGGGATATAAAAGAACTTCCATTTTACTAAAGGAATACATTAAACTGAACGCAGTTACATACTCACATAAATCCGACTGTGGCAGAACACGTCACATAAACTTGATTTATCTTTTGTGACGTAACGTAAGTTAACTCCTAACAAAATGCTCGGTTACCGTTTTATTTGTTCGAAGTACTTTTTTTGGGGGATCTAATAAATTAAGTAGATAGCGACTTTGTACTTACAGTGAAACTGAGTTTTAAATTTTTCTATCTGAATAAAAGCTTAGATGGTTTTACTTTGTGACATTTTCATGTAATTTGAAGGAATTACGCAGTTTGTGAAAATATCAACAACAGCCTTTATAGCTACACTGGCACTTCAACTGTGAGGTTGAGTTTTACAAAACGCCAAAATACAATCTCACTTTGAAGCCAATGCAGAATACCAACCCAGATTCTTAAACAGTACCTAAGTGATAGGTAGATATTGCTGTCAGATATTATCACTGATATCTGCCGATGTCAGCCAGTACTAAGTGCTCAAAGTGCCTCACGAAGCACGGCGTTGCCCGAAAAATAGATCACTAAATGTTGGTCGAGCTGATCACCCATCCCATTTCTGACCCAGCGGGTCCTGCTAGACAAAGGCAGCCGTCGCCGATTCACTGTAATAACTGAGGCATGGGCAAAAAGTATTACACCCTGAAAAACTCCTTAGGTGAGCAAGGTAGCCAAAGAAATCAACCAGGGGAAGTGATGTTTGCTAATCACAATATTTATTTTGTTGTTCTGACTTCCCAAAGTTCCTCCTAGTATTTGATGGTCAACAATGTACGAGTGTCATCTATGGTTTTGCTGTGTTCATAAACTGCGGTAACCGCTAGCTATCATGCGGTCTTTGTGCTCTCTGGATATTAATAAAAACAGTTGTAAAGTATCATGTTCCTTTCCGGTATATAAAAAGGTCGAACCAAATACGAAACCAATTACAACTAACAAATAAGCACAATTTGGAACTGTTTCGAGAGTAAACTACACGTAGAGAATTCAGAGAAGTTTAATTAGACTCTAATGGACTTTACCAGTGAGTTTTTAAAGATGCTTTTTGTTTTTTAATTAGTTCCCATTGATAGACGGCAGACTGTCTGCGTCCGTTTGAAATTCAAACGACAGCGGCTGGCTGGGTGGAGACGAATGAAACTTGTAATGGACTTAAGAAATGGTCTTACATAAGATCATTGAGGATATTTGTACTGGGAAATTAACGAGACAGCTTGTATAAGCGCGTGCGTGAGTTTGACATCGAAGTGGGGCTAAAGGGCTCGTACACAATTGGGAAGATGACTATGAGTCATTTTGCATGTTTTTGCATGTTTATCAAAAATAATAGTCGAATTCAAATCTTGTTATGAAACCACAATCAAAATTTGTTTCAAAATGAGGCCACAATATGACTGCAAACTTGGGTGGGCAAGTCCATTTCAAAAGTGTTAAATTCTTATAAAACAATATTAAGTACCACTGTGAACCCATACTATAATGAAGCAATTATGTTAGGAGGCCTTTTTCATAAAAACAATTTTTAATATGGCTGTCGTGCAAAGTTCTTACGCGCTCCTTACGAAAACAGTGAACGTGGCTACATAATCACAGTCACGTTTGTATGAAGCGTTTTTGGGCAAGGCCAAAAATGTGCATTTCAAATTGTGATATCTCGAGTAGTATTGATACTATTGAAGTAAGTATTTTCCGGTTGTTTACAAAAATAGTACATAAATAATTGTAAGGTATTTCGATAATAAACAAAAAAAATACAGTCATCTAGATTCTAGCCTATAAGGCTAGAATCGCTTGCTCGCACGAGTACACGACGTCGTACTGTGAAACTATGCCGCATCGTGGCACGATTATTCTAGCCTTATTCGGCGACAATTTATTTACTTCGGTAAAACATTTCTTTCTAACGTACTCTCGGCTTACCATTATTCTGTATGGAGTTCTTTCCGTAAACCGTGTAAAGCGGTAAATAACTCTTTCGACTAACGTTTAGCGGTGAAGCGTGATTTCTGTGTACGGTTGTGTCGCTCAAGGGTTGTTCCGGATATCGTACAGGGCTCTCAGGAGAAGTGGTTGAGTTTGTAACTATTACAATTTTAACCGGCCGTCATTACAGTTGTATTTTCATAAAAATGTTTATGATTTGCAACTGAAGTACAGCCTGCAGCTTTAAACGGTTTAGTCACTACTTAGCGCTTAGAGCTAGATCGCACATGAAGCAGCCGTCAGCAGCCTACTTACGCTGACCTGACCGATGGACCCACAGCGTGCAGCATCTACACTCTACACCGACGACTCACGAGCAAACACACATACTTGTGTACATTAACTAATTATGATATAAATAGCAATCATATTTGACAATAAACTAGATTTCAACCGACCTTGTTGACTTCTCATTTCACCACCGATGCGGCCGAGACAACTTTAGCCGTCAGTATCATGATCAGTGTAGTGAGCCTGCTCTACTGGCAGCGGTTCCCACAACCCTACCTACTGTCCTAACTCTTCCCGCTTGCACCACGGGCACCCCAGGAGCAAGCTCCCTCCCCTCACTATCTATCTATGTATTTATTGTTAGGTAGGGCTACTGCTCTAGCGACCTAGCGTCTCGACGCTAGGGGCTCTAGGCTTTCTTGGGAGTTAGTTTCCTTCCTAATCTTATATTTCCTTCTCTATGCGGCCGGAATGCGGTGCCTTACAACCAGGGGTCAGGAAGCTAAGTGGTTGTAAGCAGGCTAAGTGGTTGTAAGGTGTGGCTAAGATGTACTCGGTAACCGACTGCCTAGTATTTTATTTTACAAACTTTGCTATTTTATTTGTTGCTAGACTACGTTGTTTGTCCCTGTTTCATAGATGATAGATGAGATTACACGGCTACCTATAATTGTAAACCGAGCTTTAACGAGACCTAACTCATTCGGTATAATTTCTACCCAGATGGTATCGGTTCTTTTGTTCAAGGGAAGTAGCGATATTTTAATGCCTTTTAGAGCGCTTTTCACCCACGACAGAAAACTAAACCTTATCGTGCACATTACGTCACTCTCCCCGCCTCTTGTTTCTATCTTGGGCGGGTTTCTTTCATCCTGAGTAAGTAGTTAATAGCAAAAGCTGACATATCTCTCTTGGTGCGATCTTTGAAACGTAGCAGCGGTCCCGACCGCTCTTTTGGCGTTCGCCACAGAGTACTAAGAACGTAATGAATTGATAATCTCGAAAAGAAATTCAAACGCATGTGTTGTGCAGAACATATTAGTTGATATCATGATGTAATTGTTGACATATTTTACACTTATTGGCGCTTCCAAATTAACCATTTTCTTGCGGACTGCTGCATTTTGCAAAGAGGTGTAAGATAAATGAAATTAAGCGTTTGTGTACTTATTTCCATACATATTTGTTACTGTCCTGTTATTATGTTGTTGTGCAAAACTAACAAATAACGAAAGAGCACTGCGCTGTCATTGCATCAATTGTATGAAAAACCACCAATTACCTTAGGGAGGTATTTGACCTTTGGCTAGCCAAATGCTAAAAACAACGCTTATAAGCAAAATATAGGTTTAAAATTACGCTAAGAGGTGAAAGTACACAGGACGTTCTGTGCATTCCTCATGATTTCGTCGACGTCCTTATTCTTTCGCCATTCGTATTATTTATGAAATATTGAAATATTTCATTGTTCGCGGTTAGTAATTTTCCAATACATGATATTCGATAGCATTAATTAAATTTGCAAATCGATCCCCTGCTATCAGAATCTGATACATGCTAGTTTCCGACATGATTGTGGAGAATAAACTTTTTTATTCATTGAAAGACAATGAAATACAGCGTTGTCTGGGCTGGGCTACGCGCATATTTGGTTTCACAGTATCCCGTCACAATATCCGTTCATTGTGGACAGGAGCTTTCTGTTCGTAATGAACATTTCGCAATTTCATGGAAAATTACTTTACGAAAGCACATTTCAAAGGTAAATATTTCCGAGTCACTACTTATAGTTTTTTTTATTCTCGATATCGAGTAAACAGGAAGCTTTCGAAATTAACAATTTTTTATTGAAAAGCTTGATAATTTTTAAAAGGACTATGCATAGATAGATATCGATATTATGGGATGGTTTTTTTCTAAGTAAAGGAAGCACTTAGTTAAACTTTTGTTGGGTTGTGTTATGATTATGATCTGTTATGTTCTTTTTGCAGGTCAATTTAAGCTCTGTTTACATCAGCATGTCCATTAAAATTAGTAGGTTTGTTTTTTCAAAATAAAAATGAAAGTGGTGTGCGACACAGATAACTCTTCAAGAAGCCAAAATTAACCGATTTGGTCTTTCTAAAGATCGATGTGCAGTATTTACCGTTGCGTATTGTAGGTATCTTGGGCCTATACCCACGGACCTATATCCCCGATACGGACATTGACTACGGAATCCTAAAGCGAAGGCTATGCATATTCACAAGTCTTGCTTTGCAAAATAATCAACGACCAAATAAAATATGCACAACACCTATAAAATCAGGCGTTTTGCATTCATATTATGAATAACACAAGTAGTGTAAAGTACCGCTGGTAGCGGGATCAGGAATTTATGACAATAAATTATGCTATTTATGTTACCTACGTTGTACAGATGACCACACATCAAGCATCTATTTAGCAGGTGGTAAAACATCTGTATTTCATTGGTATAAGGTTTAAATATATGTTGAATTCATGACTGCCTGTTCTCGGATTAGGTAGCGTGGGGTTGGTCTCTGATTGGATGGAAACAGGCCTTAATCTTTCGAACATTGAAATCAGTTGATCTCCTGGTGCATGGCTGAGTGCATAAGCTTTATTAGGTTTCAGAGCTTATTTGAAATTATTTGGTTTCCAAAATAGAGCGCTTCAGTCATCTATTAAAAGTCAAATCAATGGCCAAGTTTGTTTTCCTTAAACTTTTTTCTTGCTCTAGGACTTTGACTGTGATGAGAGCCTTCTAACTTTTGGGCCTGATACGCAAATGAGATCTGCAACCTCATTTCCTGAGTTTACTTTATCGGATAGAACACTGCATTTTAATTCGAAACACATCCTGTGAATTGTGTGAATTGTGTTTTGTTTTTACATCATCAAGCGCTTTTGAGCCAAACTTGTAAAAGGCAAATCTGCGCTACGATGTCGATGTAATACGACATCGCGGCGGACCGGCATCCGGCTCGTATCCGGCGCGCGTTAAATTGCGAGCGCTTACAGGGCTATTATTATTATTACTACTTGAAAAACAGCTCACTTCTGCCACTTTTCGTAAACAGCTTCTGGCATCTTAGGCCGCAACTTGCAGTCGCTTAGATATGATATGAAAAATAAGGTACTAGTGCTCTTAGTGGCACCTTTAAGAGAATTATTACTACCTATAACATGACACTTCTTGACTGGGCTCGATGATTGACATCATCGATTTAAGTTGGAGCCAACTTCTTCACAAACTTTCCGGAACAAGGAGAGGGCTGTAAAACCTCAAAATTTCGATCGTGTGGTCGGTTGGTTACCCGTTACCCATCCATTGAAGACTAGACTAACGCATCTGCACGTCGGTTGTCGTTGCCAGTCAACTGTCACCACTATGCCATGGGCATCTTATGATCCAATAGAAATAGATCGCTAGAAAACGACATTTTCCTTTTTCTTTTTACTGTCAGATAAAATAATAATTTGTCAAAAAATTACTTAAGTATTGTTACGTAGTTTATACTACTTAACTTAGTATATTATTTAAGTTCAGTAAGGTTTTTCTGTTATGGAAAAAAAAATAACAGAGAATTAACATCGAGAAAGAGAAATCAAAAATACAACATGTTTTTGTAAAGTAACCCACATGCCGCCCCATTAACTAAGCGAAACGCTGTCAAAACGTCTGTCAGACGCCACTTAGAGATCCTTTCACGAGGATTTCAAGTAACCCTTTATTAAATGGTTTTATTGGTTAACCTTCTTGTCTCGGTGTTTTGACTTTTGCGCGAGGTAACAATCTATCATCATCGTCATTTAGCCCACATCCCCTATCCTTCCTTCTATCCAAGAATTTAGTACGCCACTCTAGTTTTTGGTCACCTTTCCATGTTATCAATATTCATCATCCTGTTCAAGGCATTACAACAAACCTAAAACCACGGTAATCGGTCCAACAGTTATTAAGTGTTGTAACAAACCCGACTTTGTTAATATAAGTACTAAGATATTGAAACTTATGACATTAGTAGCTTCACTTATGCGGTAAGAACTGTCAATTGTGATGATTTTAAACCTATCAAATAAGCAATGACTCCATTTACAGTGGAAGCCATCGCCGAGCTATGTAACAACTTACTGGACTAGCAGAATAGAGGTATGCTCCTTAGTGGATTATTTCCTGTTCCTATACATCACTTCTGAGTTAGCTCGGCGCGTCGCCAAGTTCTATCCGCAATTTACGAAATTACGATGCTTTTAGCTTATGATGAGCTTTTAGGTTATGGAAAGGTAATATGGAAACACCGTCAAAAAGCTCAAGCTACCTGGAAAACACGCCTTAGCGGAGTGTGGGCTTCTGGGCGTTCCGTTAGCCATAATGTCTTCTACCAACCTGTTTTGGTTTTGGATGTTTGATTCATTCGTGTGATAAGGAAATGCAGCAAAATTTAGAATGCATAGATAATTTGCTGTCATTTTTAGAATCCCTAATAAATATGTGTAATACCTACAAATATCTGTTATTATGACACAGGCAAGATAGGTCATTGGCCAAGTTTATGCCAATTTTGAGCAGATATCGGAGCACGGAGCACGGAGGTCGGATATCCAAAATGTTGAAAAAATTTCACAAGCGTTTCATATTTTTTATCGATCATAAATCCGTGTCAAATCATTAGGAAGCGGGTTCGTTATTAAAAAAGTCCATTAATCACCAGCAGATTGTGTGTTCGTATCATTTACTCAGGTTGCTTCGTACTCGTCTGATGTACGCGATTATTTATTACCCAACAAAGTGTTAAATCATGCTTTATGATCGGTTAAATGCGAAATAAGATCTTTACGAGCTTGTTCCTGCTTGTGCGCAGTGGCGCCACCAATACAGGATGAGGACAAAATTTAATAATATGAAATAAATAATTCATTAATTCCCTTTGTCATTTAGTTAGGCCGATTAGAAAAATAATTTCTGTGAGTACTTATCAATTTATTGTTTTATTTTAATTTTAAAGTTATGTCTTTCAACATCAGGAATAATATTGATTATACTAGATTATGTAAACTGAAGATAACCCAGAGTACAAAATATGACTATTTAAAAAATACATTCCACTATTTCACTTAAAAAGGAACAATCTTGTTTCAAATAATCAAAGACACAGTGATAGCAAAATCTATTGACTGAAATATGAGAGATGAATAAAAATAATTTCACCCTACAGTGGAGGAGTAGGTACAGTTTTAGTAAAATTATTATTTGTTTTAGACTTCAACACGACCTCGCCCTGTATGAGCAAAAGTCTATATCCTCATGTCCGATTATGTTATGAGTATGTTTGACGGTGTTTTATTGGCAAGTCCGCTGTCGGTGTACATAAACATGTCGGCATAACTTTCATCTATAACTTTATTCAATCTACGCGTGTATTGTCCTTTATCAATTGAGCTTTGTAAACTTTAGTGATTTTTTGTGATTTCAAGAAGTAAGGACCGGTACGACCAAAGGAAGATGACACTGATAGCGACCTACAGGATTACAATTCACAGGGCTAATGAAAACCTAATGAAAACGATAAGAATATCGCCAGGGAAATTTATATTGAAATGATATTAGGTTCAAACGATTACTTTGTAAGACATAGGTGCTTACTGCCTTAACAAAAAATACATTTCAAAAAGTTATCACAAGGTTATTGACAAAAAAAGTTGTTATTTCAATAATTATTTGAACTCAGCAATTCAGACACATAAGAGTCAAATCCGAGTAAATATCTTAGAAGTTAGTTGGACAATAGTCTAAAGTTTTTGCTGCAAAGCTCTCGTAGAAATGTCATTTTCATAGAGCATTAAAATTAAACTGCTATCACCATCAAGATGCTTTTAAAGCACTAATATTAGTCTCAGCTCAGCGTTCCTTGGGGGAAGCGTCTCAAAGAATACACGGAAAAAAATGATTGCTATAACCAAGACGGATTAAATTCTCAAAAAAAATGTTTTAAACTAATTGTTTATTTTCTTAATATAAGTATATGTTCTCAATCCAAAAAAACGTGCATTGTTACGTGAACACTAATATAGTCTTGTAATAAATTCTTGCAATAAGTAAAAAGTTTTAGTTCAAGAATATTACTGTTTCATTCGAAGAAGATATCCGTTTTGCCTTAAGACTTTGGAAATAATCCATATCAAGATAATATTGCCTTATAGTAAGATGATATTATCATTCATTTAAGACAATTTTATTTTTGTTGACCGAAGATAATATTATTTCTTAATCTAATAAATGTTTACTCTATACAAGAATAATTTTACTCCTTTTAACCCTATTTAATTATTATCGGCTGAACAAAATATATTGTCTTGACCTAAAAGACGTTTTCTCTATTCGAAAACATAGCACTCAAAAAAGGCTCTGTTTAACCAAGACAAACCTGTTCTCATAAATACTGTTTTAATCCAACAGTTTATTTTCTTAACATACGTATAATGTTCTTAATCCAAAAAATCGTATATTGTTACGTGAACACTAATATAGTCTTGTCATAAATTCTCGCATTAAGTCAAAAGTTTTGGCTAAAGAATATTACTGTTTTAATCGAGGAAGATATCCGTTTTGCCTCAAGACTTTGAAAATGTTCAATGTCAAGATAATATTATCTTATAGTAAAAAGATATTATCATTCAATTAAGACAATTTTATTATTGTTGACTGAAGAGAATATTATTTCTTAATCTAATATCAAAATGTTTACTCTGTACAAGAATAATTTTACTTCTTTTAACCTAATTTAATTATTATTGGCTGAACAAAATATATAGTCTTGACGTAAACGACGTTTTCTCTCTTTGAGAACATAGCACTCTCGTTTCTAATAATTATTATCAACTTACCTCAAGAATTATAAGTTTACCTGTATTCTTAATTCAACAATCAGTCAATTTTCGTCCAAGAATATTAATAACTATATTCAAACTGAAAACTAAAAATATACTTGCGGTCGAAATACATTTTCCTATGCAAAGAAGCTATTACTTAATTAAGTAATGTCGCTTAAATTTCACTATCGTATAGGTATCGTGGATGCTCCATTGGTTGATAACGTACCAATCCTTGAAAGTTTCGTTCTAAATCAGGAAAATAAAGAACACCGTGTGTTTAATAAGCTAGGTGTAAATAAAATTACAAAGATTGAACATCTACCGGTCCTCTCGCTAAATATTACAACGTTTTGACCCTTTATCATGAAATGGTGCGATGAACGAAATGATGCGTGCAATATTTTCCTTTTTGAAAGTAGATGAGTTTGACATTTTGGTCTTGAAATTATTGTTTTGTTGTAGATTAAACAATTTCAAACTACAAAATCTAACGATATTTGGGAAAGAGCTCTAGGCAAGATTATTGCCGAACAAAGTGACAATTCACGCTAGTGATTAGCGTAGCGTGTAAACCTTACCTATGTTTACAAAGAATGGTACAATTGTAATGAAAATTATAGTTCTCTTTTGATTCCATAGTGATTGATTGATGAGGGATGACTCACCACTCAATTTTAGCTAAAAAATGATTCGTTCTTAGCTAAAATGATCCTTGTTGTCTAGTCTATGTATTATCTTCGAAATTCAACACTAATCGACAAAAATACTAGTAAACTCAAAATAGTGTTTCGAATCATCCCATTTAACCGGTAGTTTTGGCTGTGCTTAAATCGTTTCTCAGGACAATGACTCTCCTAGACTGGTGTTGCCAAGACTGCAACAGCACCTGCAGCACTATAGGATTTCGGGCTGATTTCCGTGAAAGATTTTGGACAATATTTTTTTCAAAATTCGTTAACCATTTTCAGTTTCTATCATTGAATTAAATGCGTATATTACCTGATTAAATCACTGTAAAATGGTAGTATTGAGATTCAATAAATAGCAAAAGTTATAGCTTGAAATCGCCGCCGATGCCGATGCCGCATCGCCGATGATGTAGTTCTTATGGCTGAGACCTTGGAAGACCTGAACATAATGCTCGAAGATCTCGGTAATGCTTCTCAAAGAGTGGGTCTTAGGATGAACATGGACAAGACGAAAATCATGTTCAATGCCCATGTTGCACCCGCTCCAGTTAACGTTGGGAACATTACACTCGAAGTTGTTGACCACTATGTTTACCTAGGACAGGCAGTCCAGTTAGGTAAGTCCAACTTCGAGAAAGAGATCTCTCGTCGAATCCAGCTCGGATGGGCAGCGTTCGGGAAGCTCCGGCATATATTCGCGTCTGAAATTCCTCAGTGTCTCAAGACGAAAGTCTTTGACCAGTGTGTGTTGCCAGTAATGACATATGGGAGTGAGACGTGGTCGTTCACTATGGGTCTCATAAGAAGGCTCAAAGTCACCCAGCGAGCAATGGAGAGAGCGATGCTTGGTGTTTCCCTGCTTGATCGAATCAGAAATGATGAGATCCGCAGGAGAACTAAGGCAACCGACATCGCTCGAAGGATTGCATCGTTGAAGTGGCAGTGGGCGGGACACATAGCGCGGAGAACCGATGGCCGTTGGGGCGGAAAGGTTCTCGAATGGCGACCGCGTACCGGACGACGTTCCGTGGGCAGGCCCTCCACAAGGTGGACCGACGATCTTGTCAAGGTCGCGGGAAGCCGCTGGATGCGGACAGCGCAGGACCGATCGTTGTGGAGATCTTTGGGGGAGGCCTATGCCCAGCAGTGGGCGTCGTTCGGCTGACATGATGATGATGATGATGATAGCTTGAAATATACGACTCTGAGTTAAACTAACCATTATTGGTACCACCACGATAGGCATTAGGTACTTCGTTTCAGAATACGCCATACTTAACCCTTACACTCATTTCAACAAAACAATATCAAATCTTAAAACTAAAAAAAAACGTTTTTGATCTTTGCCACGTTGGGTGCAAATTCCCTCGGGGATGTGTGGAAAAATGTGGGCTGCTGAATGTTCTGTTCCCCATGATGGCAACAATCAGTAGGTATACCCCACTGACTACCCCACCTGGGATATAGTCGTGAGGGTATGTGTGATCCGAAAACACTTTCAAAAAAAATTAAAAGGACACCTTACTTTGTATACCTACATCTAACCATGCGGACAACATGATGAAAAACAAGGTTCTTGGTTCAAGAATTTCTGTCTTGAGGTAGGTAGTTATAACTATGTGCCTACGAAATCTTTATGGCAAGTCACGACGAAAATCAAGACATCTTTTTCTTGCCTTAAGTATTTCACCTTCTCTTTTTTATATGAGTTGCCAGAAAGATAAAATTAACCTTTTATTAGTAAATTATTAATATTATTATCAGTATGCTTAGTGAACGAAAATGTATCTCGAATACGGTAAACTTAAGGTAAAACTTAGCAGATTGTCATTCTGAGATGTTTTATTATTTACCTACATATTTACTTAAGTAACTTATTTACAATAAAAATGGAAGGAATTTAATATGTAATACATATCAAAAAAAATGAACACCCCGAATCAGAATCAAAATATTTATGTATGTACATATAGCTTCCAACGATCCTACTAATATTATAAAGGGGAAAGTTTGTATGTGTGGATGTACCGTGTTGCTCTTTCACGTCAAAACTACTTCATGGATTTTAATGAAACGATGGAATAATGTTGCTTTTACATCTGAAAGGCACATAGGATATAGTTTTTTTTAAAAAAACGACATAGCTATATTTTTTAACATTAGTTCTCGCAGACGAAGTCGCGGGCGGCCGCTAGTTAGTTCGAAAATATTAGCGTAATGAGAACGAAGTGAAACAACATAAGTATATTTAAAAAACCTGTATTTAGTGACTATTGTTCATTTTTAATATACGGCCATTGTATATTTTTACCTTATATCTCAATATACCTATGGCAGTTTTGAGTTTGAGAAACGGCAACACTAAAAGACCGGCGCGCGCGGCTTTCGCATATCGATCGATAGCGTCCGTCAATGGCGTCAATTCAATAACTTGCGCGGTCAGTGATAGCGTGGAACCTCATTTAGATTATTTCAAAACTAAGGTAACTGTCCCTATTCACTGTATTTTTATCAAGTGACAGTATGGTGGAAATGGAATAGCTGAGAGATCTGCGTTTAGCTTGGAATATCGAAGAACAGACCATCGAAAATTTCACAAGTAAGTTGCCTCGCATTTATTCTTTGATTCGTTTTAAAAGTTCCTATCTAACATAATTACAAGTAATAAGTCCTCCTACTTTTTATATTATGCAAGTTTTTTTAGTTTATGTACTTAATAGGTATAAAGTAAAATATTTTTGTATCAAGAAAAATATTCTTCATTGCACCTACTGGTTATTGTAATTTTGATTATATTTAAATTAAATTTAAAAATTATTTAAATGATTTGCACAACTACTGAAATATCTTTGACAAAAAATCAAAAACTGAATGCAACTCTTTTTCTGCAAGTAACATCTTAGGAAAATTAACAAATATTCCGTCAGCTTGTTAGATGTGACCACTAAATAAGTTGCTGTTATACAAATTAACTGCCTTCTTGCTTAATCAGTTAAATACCTTATTTCTTTTTAATTGCAGGATACAACACGAGTATCAAGACAATGGAATTGAAGAAAGTAATTTCAAAGACCTGATTAATGATTTGTAAAAGATCTCTGTCCTATAATCAATGAATATCTAACAGCTGCGCTGAGGTTAGTGATTTTTGTTATATTTGATCGAAAATGTAACAAAACTGATGATCGTTTAGTCGAGGGTTTCTTGAATGAATTTCTGAAATATTGCATGTTTAGTAATGACTACAAAACTATTTTGAGGATTACCACATATAGCCTGTTATTCTTTTTATAGCACTGCACAACGATGATGTCATTTGGCTTAAGTACAGTTCAGAGCCTTGGGAAGATGTTTTACGAAAATGTAAAGAGACATATGAACTCCACAAACCGCGGATGGTACTGATGTATCAGTACAAAATTTTATAGAAAAGTGGCCTGTATTGAATGATACGAGAAGCGATGTTTTGGTAAGTTATCATAAAATTAAAGTTATTACTACAATATTTTTTTTTATAATTGTTTTTTGTACATACTTCTTCTAATTTCTTTTTTTTTTGTAATATCAAGTGATATCAAGTAATATGAAGTCCAGATTCATCTGGACTTCAGTGCTAAATATCCTGATCGAGAAAACCTGAATCCTGAATGAAACATATTGTGGAACACTTTCATTTAAAGGGTCAAAAACATCAAATAAACAAACAGTAATGATGAAGCAGCGTTGATCGAATACATAGACTGGATTAGCTGATGATGGTTGGTACTATATTTCTTTATCCATTTTATTAACCCTATGATTACTATTTGCTACACAAATTAATCTGTCCTTCTTTCCGATTACAAAATAATTTACTTTGGTTTATTTGCGTATTTCTTGCAAATGATGGATTATTTTATTTATTTTTTGCATTTTCTATTCAGATTATTAAGGTATACTTACTATAGTTTGACAAATAACATTTTTTTTTTTCAGACCACAAACTTCCTTCTTAGATGATTTGCAAATTAGTTCCTAATAAAGGCCGCTTTAAGCAGCAATAATTTTCCACCACTGAGTGCACGCAAAGTTTCATACAAAAGAATTTCGACGAAATTTCGACGGATACGTCAGGAAACAGAAAAACTGAGCAACCATACATCATTCATTGCACAACCGAAGAATATACTGGTGGAATATTATATTTAATTAAAGACAAAGTCAGGTATGTTTTTCAATCGGCCTATAAAGCTTTCGACACGCTGTTTGAATGTTATCAAGCGCTTCGTGTTGTATCCAAAAGCAGGTTATCACCTGTGTTTATTGTTCCAAACATGATGTCAGTACTAAATACGATGTAATGTCACCATACATTTAAGATCATTTCTTTTGAATGTGGTAATGAATGTTATTAGTTGATTATTGAAGTGCTGTATTTGCCACATATTTCTTTATTATTGTTGTCACTTAGATAGCTGTAAGAATGTCAGATATCATATTTTTTATTTTTTTAATCAATGTTATTAGTTGATTATGAAGTACTATATTTGCTACTTATTTATTTATTATTTTAAGTCTCTTAGATACTGACAAGAACGTCAGAAGTCATATCTTTTGAATTTGGTCATGTTTGTTATTATTTGATTATTAAGTGCTATATTTGCCACATATTTCTGCATTCATGTTGTCTCTTAGAAACCGCCAAGAACGTCAGATATCATATTTTTTTAAAATTTGAATATTAATGGTATTAGTTGATTAATAAGTGCAAGATTTGCCACATATTAGGAAATGTAAACGTAAATGAGCATATACAGGATCTTCCATAATGAGTGGTTCAACCAAAAACCCTAGATAATTTATTGGATTACCTACAACTGATTTGAACAGTTTTTGGAAATTCCTCAGGGTTGCCAAAAAAATGTATATATCGGTTGAACCACCACTCAACAGCCTGTATATTTTTTTCATAGTCTAAATGTCAAATAAATACCTACACGTCAAAATGTTAAATGTTTAATTAAATATTTTTTAAGTTTTAAGTTGATTTAAGTAACGTTGAAGAAACTACCTCGTCAAGTAATCATGTGGAACTTTATTAATTACTATTTTGTATAAAAAAATATAATTTATTTGATTGAATAAATACATTTTAAAAATATATATTTTTCATTTATATGCCGCTACCAGAAGTCTTGTTTCATTTTTATCTTTATGTCTACTCGTAATATAATATATTGAGATACCTACTATTTCTTCTGTGTCAAGACTTAATGTTTCCTGCTAAAATAATATTATAATCTTTGATGAAATTATTACTATTCTTAGCTGAAAAATATCTTTTATATGTTTAAAACCTCTTAAACATACAACTGATTCAACATACATATAGTTAAGAATAACAGTAATTTCATCTAAGAATATTTTATTTTAGCAGGAAACATATAAGTCTTGTCGCAAAACAAGTATCTTTTCGATTAATGAGAATAGCAGGGCCTTCATAGAAGACCATAATATTTTAGCAGGAGACATTATACGACTTGATTGAAAGCCACAATCTCTTCGATTGAGAATAGCAGAGGCTTCATCTAAGATTACATTATTTTAGTAGGAAACATTATATGTCTTGATAGAAAACGAGAATCTCTTCGATTGAAAATAGCAGAGGCTACATCTAAGATTACATTATTTTAGTAGGAAACATTATATGCTTGATAGAAAGCGAGAATCTCTTCGATTGAGAATAGCAGAGGCTTCATCTAAGATTAAATTATTTTAGCAGGAAACATTATATGTCTTGATAGAAAACCAGAATTTCTTCGATTGAGAATAGCACAGGCTTCATCCAAGATTAAATTATTTTAGCAGGAAACATTATATGTCTTGACAAGAAACAAGAATCTCTTCGATTGAGGATAGCAGAGACCTCATCTAAGATTTAATTTATCTTAACAGGAAACCTACAAGTCTAGACGTAAAACAAGTACCTCTTCGATTGAGAATATTAAAAGCTTTATCTGAGATTATATTATTTTAGCTGGAAACATATGTCTTGACGCAAAACAAGTATCTCTTCGATTAAGAATATGAGGGGCTTCATCTAAGATAATATAATTTTAGCAGGAAACATAAATCTTGACCTAAAACGACTATCTCTTCGAATGAGAAATCAGAGGCTTCATCTAAGATTAAATTATCTTAAAAGGAAACATAAAAGTCTTATCACAACACAAATATCTCTTCAACAGAAAATAATGAAGTTTTGACTTGACACAAATATATCTGCAACTAAGAATAATACGGCCAAGAATATAATTCTTAAGAATATTATTGTCTATTTATAATACTAATTTGATTATTGATTTAAGACTTTGGAAGTCTTATTTCAAAGATTAATATCTTAGACGAAGACAAAAAATCCGAGACAATATTTTACTTTGGTAAAGAATATATTGTTTCCGCCATATGGGAAACTACAATTGTCTTGACCAAGTCGATATTGTCTTCTTTTAAGATACTTTTTTTTTCTGTGTAGGAGCGGTAAAGCTTCAGTTAAACGGAAGGGAAACTTTACTCGTTTGAAATTAAAGTTAACTAACAATACTGAAAATACAAAAGCACCTCTAATCTAAATATATCCAAATGCAAATAGACCTTTACAAGAAAGTATGTAGGTTTCAGTAGGGAGAGTTACTGCTGTGTCCAGAATAATTCTGATGCCTCGAAAAATAGCACAAGGGCCAAGTGGACCTAAAAAGGTGCACAATATGTCAGACCAACTAGCAGGCTGAACTTAAGGTTGGTCTGTGGGCATCAAGGCCCCTAAAGAAGAAAGAAGAAAGAACAATAATGCGTTTCCTGTAGGTTGTTAAAGCGCAAAACCTTTGATGCTGTAGGTAGCTATTGCGCCAAAAAGCCTGTGTCTTACATCTCTCAGGGGTAAATGCATTTTTACATCCTAGTACACAAAAAAATGAAATAAAAACCAACAATTTTCAATTTACAAACTATGCACTAACTTTTCAAGCATTCTGCATTAGTTTGAACAGAGCCTTAGCCGCTCGCAAGCGTCTCCTGTGGTGTGCCTTTTCTTCAAGTTTATGACTTGTGAGTTCTTTCTATGAGACTAACAATCTTAAGTTTTTGCGTTTTCAACACAAGAGGATTCCTGGTGAGTATGATAAAAGTAAAAAATAAGCAAACGGACATTTTAAAATAGGTTGACATGAGGCGAGTTTAAATTATTTAGTCCAACTTTATGTTGGCTACCACGGCAGCAACTTTTTCATCCTCATTTTTCAATGTCATTGTTGAAACTCTTATGTTCCTGCTGACATTAAATATTCAGATTATAAGTACTCATGGTTGCCATGAAAACATCTCTCGTTACATAATTCAGGTATAATCTGATACTGTTATTTAGTTGAGTAATAATGACAAGACATAAATTCGCGCGAGGAATTCAGATAACTCCTTTCATTATCAGTGATAACATTTTTTTATCAGGAAAAACCACGATAAATATCATCCTACGCAAAACATATTTCATCTCTAGTAGTAGTAAACATTGAAATGATTAGATAATTTAAACAGCTACTCTGAAACAAGCATAATTTCGTCTTCATATAATTTATTTTGTCACTTTTAAAACTCATTTAGACGGTCGTGGCCCATGGGTTAAATCTTGGAACCCAAGTCCTGAGTTCAAATCTGTCCGGAAGACCTACTTCGAGTTTATCGTCACAAATTGCGGCTGACTCTCCGGTGAAGGAAAATACCGATAAAAAACCAATTAACCCGAATAACCTTACCACGTTGTGTTAAAATTCACTCAGTGAATGTGGGCTTCTGAATGTCCCGTTCTGACATGATGGCAACAAACAGTGTCAATTAATAAATATCACTGGATATTATGCCACACAGCGTCATCTAGCCCCAAATTTAGCAATTAAATTCTTGTGCTATGCGATATTAGACAACGGATGAACATACTTGAATACATTTTTTTTAAATACGTACTTAATATACATAGGAAACACCCAGGCCAGTACAGACGTGTACATGCACACAAATGTTTATACTGTGCGGAGATCGAACCCGCGACCTTTAGTGTAGTAGCTAACTTCTTTATCTTCTTTTCCGAACTGCTACGGTATTCCGGTTGGCACCAAAACTCACTCCGCTCGTGAGGAGTTATCTTAAAAACTTAATTTCTTTTCGTTTGAGAGAAAATAACTAGGCCAAATTTCATTTTTTTGTTATTTACATATAAAATGAGAGAAAATACTAGTTCAGAGTGAAGCGTATTGATGATTAAGTAAGCGTGCAGCACCAAGATGTGAAGTGATGTCAGATGGAATGCTGCCCCAGGTCGTGCCCCCACCTGTCAAGTGTGTCTCTGGCTGGGTAGCCTACGATTACGCTAAAGACTATTAAAACAGGGTGTTTTAATAGTCTTTAGCGTAATCGTAGGTTTTTATTTATTTATTTAGCCCTTTGAACTGGGTGAGAGTTTAAACATCATTTAGCAAGTTGTGACTTAATTTGTTAGAGGATGTCTCTCAGCTCAGTGTGCCTGTTGGCAAAGGCCTCCTCCACCAATCGTAGGTTATTATTTGTTTAATATTTCGGAAATCCCGCTAAAGAAACCTTAGTTTCCGTAATAGCGACACATGCTAATGAAACATGCGATATACGTAATTAAATGTAGAACTTGTAACTTAGTACTCGCTTAAGTTTGCGGATCCAGTAAACCAATAGTTGGGCGTCTTGAGCGCCGTAAATAACAGCTATTAGTACGGACTTTGCCCAGCTGGGTCGAACAGTTAAATCTGCACGCATTGCGAACTTTGCTCGGGAACTGTTTGTACAAAATATGGATTGACTTGTTATCGAATTTTCTTGGGTTTTACAATTTATTTATCAGAAAAACATAAAAGTAAATTATTGTACGTAAAGGCGGTTTACCTGTTCAAGTTTAGTGAATACCGCAATCATTTTATACCTGAAGATAAATGACACCTATACTAGTTCAACTTATTGTTAAATAAACACACATGCATGTCGGGAATAGGATGGTTGACCACCCCGACAGTTAGTGATGTACTTTTCAGGCATCTCCGTGCTTTGGAAAGCACGTTGAGCAGTTGGCCCTGGCTGACATTACAGGTCAGTCGTTAAGCCTAGTCGAAGGACTAAGGACGACTGTCTAACATCTGACAGTCAGGTTTATCACTAACCTTACACACCTCCAACCATCCGCTCTAAGCCCGCTCTCTAGATATGTATGGCTCACGCCACCTCATGTTTTGGTGAGGCATACGAGTTTATCCAGCAGTGGGACATCATGAAGGCAGTTGTTAGATCGTTTGTTAAATAAACAGAACTGTGTGATATATTGAGATGTCAGGTGACAACTCGTTGTGGGATGCGTAGTCTCTTCCCCCACTTCAAGTGTCTGAAAATAATCGTATGTTGCAAATTCCCCTTTTCTAGACTCAGTACCCTTGGGTGACTTTGGCGTCATTATTAAGAAAGAATAAACGGTTCTTTACTTGTCTACAAATATGTAGATCACATTCGCAATATAGAACGGTAGTACTACTTTAGCAAAATGTAAGCTACACGTGTTTTAATAAACATTAGCTCGCGGTAAACCAACACCACCTAAGCATCTCATTAACTTGTCTTACCTTGTCGAACAACTCCGAACCGACCACAATCTGCACCAGCTTAATGATATCGGCGTAAATTCTCTAATACTGTTATTAAAGGCGACTAAACCAATTAATATACGCCATGCAATTATTTTAGATCACATAAGTATTTAGGTTAAAATCTAAGGATTTTGCGCTCTAAAAACTAAAAGTAAAGTGCGTATTTCGCTTAACACTGCGTAATTGAATATTGAACATTTTAGAGAGCACTTGATAATTCCTGTAACTTGGTCATGTGACTTTGTTGCTAATTTATAACGCAACTTTATTTAACATAAGAAAACGGCTTAGTTAAGTCAATTTGACCCGTCATATAGAGCAGACATAACGGCAGGTTGGTCAATAAGTAGTACGGTCGGCAAAGGTATATGTTGCAACTTTTTTGGAACTCGGTAAACACAACCTATCAATTATTAGGGTGTAATTTACACTGGAGAAGTAATAAGATTAAAATATAAAAAGAAGGAGAAAAAAATAGCAGACAGATGAAATAAACGAAAACCTGGAAGTCCGTTTTGAGCGAGCAACGGTAGAGCACTATCAACCAAACCCACGAGACACGCTGACAAGCACGCTTTTGCAAAGTTATTGCAACGTGCCTGAAATGTCAAAAAAAAATCTAAATGTAGAGATTCTATGATGAATCTATGTTGTCTATGTCTGTTGACTTGTTTTGGCGACATAACAGTTTTTTTTTTTTTTTTTTCCTAACCTGCATCATCCCACTGCTGGGCAAAGGTCTCTTCCAATCCCTTCCAAACAGTCCGATCCCGTGCCAGGCTCTGCCAATCTTTCTCATGATGTCTCAAATCATCACTCCAACGTTTTCTGGGCCTTCCCCTGCAACGAAAACCGTCTGTAGGCTGCCACAGAGTGACGATTTGAGACCATTTGCGTGGATGCATTCGGATGACGTGTCCTGCCCACCCCCACTTCAACCTCGCAGATTTCTCGCCCACATCTACTATGCCTGTTCTGGAGCGAATAATGTGGTTATTTATTCGGTCAGAAAGCTTCAAACCGAGAATGCTTCGCTCCATGGCTCGCTGGCAAACCTTGAGTTTGGACTTCTGATGTTTTGTTAGTGACCATGTTTGCGCACCGTAAGTTAGGATTGGCAGGATACAAACATCAATGAGTTTGCGCTTAAGTGAAATGGGAAGGTCACCCTTCATGTAAGCCTTCATGGACCAGAAGCTCTTCCAGGCGTTGTCGATACGGCGATCGATTTCTTTATCTTGCCTGTTTTCGAAGGAAACTATCTGGCCCAAGTAAATATACTCATTGACGTATTGTATTACCTCCCCATCAACCACTACCCTACTTTCCGTGCTATTTGTCATAACTTTTGTCTTAGTCATGTTCATCTTCAGTCCAACCTCAAGGCTCGCTGTGCTCAGTTCTTCGAGCATTTGTTCTAATTTCTCGGCTGTTTCTGCAAAGAGCACGATGTCGTCAGCAAAGCGGAGATTTGTTAAATTCACTCCTCCGACATCAATGCCTTTAGAAGCCCAGGAGTTCGGCAGGCGCTTAAAAACTTCTTCTAGGACACTGGTAAACAATTTTGGAGATAGTGGATCACCTTGCTTGACACCTTTAAGTATCTCGAAAGAGGGACCAGGAGCATGTAATTTAATATTGGCGGTGCTTTGTTTATATATTAACTGTAGTAATTTTATATATAACGGGTCTATGTCTTGGTGATGAAGAGCTGCAAATATTGAAGAATGCTTCATACTGTCAAAGGCTTTGGTATAGTCGACAAAGGCCAAATAGAGGGGTTTATTGTATTCCTGAAATTTTTCGATAATTTGATTCACTGAATGCAAGTGATCGGTCGTGGAAAAGCTTCGCCGGAATCCCGCCTGTTCAGGGGGTTGGTGCTTATCAAGGATGTCCGCTATGCGACTTTGAATTATTTTAACAAATATTTTATAGATATGGGAAATCAGGCTAATTGGTCTATAGTTATTAATGTCACTTTTGTCTCCCTTTTTAAAAAGAAGAATGATGTTGGAATGACAAAGATCTTGGGGTATGTGTCCGGATTTTAAAATTGCATTAAATAACCGCGTTAGTTGTGGTCTTAAACTAGGCTTGCCAATCTTCAGAACTTCTGTAGTGACCCCATCTTCTCCTGGACTTTTATTATATTTCATGGAGTTTATGGCCAGGTTCACTTCATCTTCTGTAAACAGGGGAACATTTTCATCATATTTATACTCTAAATGATCAGATGAACTTTGTGAGTTATCCGTGTACAACGATTTGTAATATTCTGTACAGATGCTCATTATTTTGTCACGACTATTGTGCTTATTACCGTTTTGGTCTTTCAGGCTAGTTACCCAAGATTTTGTTTTCACAAGCCCTTGTTTCGCTGCTCTAAGTGACGTATTCTTTTGTAGTGCAATTTTGACCAATGATGTATTGTTGTCCCTGATGTCTTTCCTTATACTTCTCTTTACTTGTCTATTCAATAACCTGTACTCTATTGACCCAGGGTCAGTGTTAAGCCTTTTTTCTATTAGGTCCTGTGTTGATTGTGTGAATTTATTGGTGTTTCTTCTTGATTGTTTGATTTTACCGCTGGCTTGTTTGATACATGTCAAAATGTTGTTATAATGGGCATCTGCATCGAGGGGATCATCTATACTCAAACAAGCAAACTGGTTTGAGAGGTGTAAATTGAAATTTTCGTATTGGTTTGAAAGACTATCATAACATAAATGTTTTATTCGTTTTTTGAAAAGTTGTTTTCTGTGTAATTTAAAATTAAACTTGATTTTTGCCCTTACGGGTCTGTGATCGGAACTGAATTTGAATTTGTTTATAACATTTACATCTTTCACTATGCTGTTATCTGATGAAAGGATGTAATCAATTTCGTTTCTATACCTGTTTCCCGGAGAATACCAGGTCCAGCGACGTTGATTTTTCTTATAAAAGAAGCTATTCGAAATTTTGAGTTTTTGGCCGAATGCGAAAGAAAGTAGACGGGTTCCTCTTTCATTCCGGACTCCCAGGCCATGTGGCCCCAGTATTTCATGGTTATCAGTTGCACTTCTGGGACCAATTTTGGCGTTAAAATCACCAATTACTAAGGTCCACGTACCTCGATGTTCTTCGCACGCCTTATTCAAAGTGTTGTAAAAGTCTTCCACGTATTCATCATCATGGCTAGAAGTGGGTGCATAGGCTTGAATGACGGTAAGTATCTTCTTTGGTGTTAATTTAAGTCTTAGAGCTGCCACCCTCTCAGAATAGCCCTCGAATCCCACAATATTGCTCTTCCATCTTTTCGAAACCAAAAAGCCAACACCATGCAATCCAGCTGTCTCGCCGAAGTGATAAAATACATTTCCGTCTCTTTCCACAGTTTGCTCGCCATTTCGTCTCACCTCAGCCATTCCCACCACATCCCAATTTATTTCTTTTAAAGCGTTCTCCAGTTCCGTGATGCGGTCGTCGGAAAGAAGGGTTAACATAACAGATAAAACAGATAAATCATTTTTGTACATAGGTAGACAATAAACCAATGAGAGCTTGGAAACAAAAAGTATGTTAGACTAAAAATGAACGAAGAGTAAATGTTTTTTTGCAAGAATCAACGGGGTAAAATGTATTTCTGCACCCTTAACTGCAGGATTTAATGAACCAAATGATATTTTTACAAAAGCACGTCCTTTTGACCAAAACCCTGTAAAATGTATTTTTGTGCAATAAAGGTTATTTATCTTATGTTATTTTTTTCAATTTTTCAGCTATAGGTATGATCAATTTATTTGCCTATTATACGTTGCCAGCAAATACTACAATTTAAATTGATAATTCAAGTTAAGTATTAATCAATGTTAGTTAGTAGTTAGTTAAATGTTTAGACAATTACTTCATGGTCGTAATAAAATTAAGTTACAAGCATCTTGCGTGGTAATGTACACTTGGGTGTAACGTCTCAACTGATAACCCTAAATATTTCAGGCATCCTGACATAAAGGCGGGTAAAGTTCAAGGCTCAAGTCAAACTTTCAGATCGAATAATATGATTTTAAGGGATTTTATATAAACATTCAATTGGTTAGAACATACCACGGTTGAAGCTTGATGAAATTTTAACAAATGTTTGTATATCAAAACAGGCGTGTTTAACTAATAATTTATGTATTTGAGACCACAGGGCATCCTTATGTCATGTCATTAGATTAAATGCTTTTTAGACTTCTTTAATTTTGGAAAAATGAAGAGATGAATTCTAGATATTTATTTGGGACTTTTAAAAAAAACTTGGCCGTATGCACTTCTTTCTATAAGCGGCAGTTAACTCACTGACTTAATATTTGACCAGTCATAACGCATGCCGGATTAAGTGACCCCTCACTGATTAATTGAATACACTTTAAAGACGAGCCACCATCAACGGGCGTCGCTTACACGGTTGATTTACGGGTTCACACATCGGGCCGATCTCATTTAGCAATGATTTATGCGTAACATCTCCCCCATCGAGTCCGACGCATTATCGGACCGCATACCCATCGGCTTTGGGAACCGTTTGTACATTAGCCTAATACTCGACTCAGACACTTGAATGGATAAATTAGATTAGACAAGTTAATGAAAGAGTTCGGTGGAGAAACAGACTTTCAGACAGGCAAGACTCGAAGACAGCAGAAAGCGATAAGTAGTTAGTCAATTATTTTCTGTATTTATTTTCTGATACTATCTATTATTTGGGTGGTTGCAGGAATCATTCGAAGATATTGTTATTAGTCCCCAAAATGTGCAACAACTCTGTATTGTAAGATAAGGTGTTTTCACAGTTATAATAATGTAATAAAGTAAGCAATAAAATAATTTATGGGTGGCTTTGTAAGAAATCTTATCAGATCGAATATTACAATTATTGTCAGCTCTACGCATCCAATTACATAGTAAAGTCGCGGAATGAAAAGGTTGACCAGTTTTCAAACACATTCATTTACGCGTTGCAAGCACATGTTACCTTATTAAACTATGTAACAGGTAGAGCCTGTTACAGAGTTTGCCGAAAAGTATGCTTTATTGTCTGACAATAAAAAAAAACGATTAGACGTACGCTCATTGAATGCAAAACAGCCACAAATCAAAAATAATTCAAAAGCGTTTTATTTGAAAATTAGGCCTTAAACCATGTATATTTTATGATTTACTGAAGACACCCGTCATTTTCGTTCATTTTGACGCGAAACTAGCCAACCGCCTTTTTTGAATTGGGCCGACTTACGTGCTAACGTCAGATCAAAACCGCCATTTTTTTAGTTGCGACCCAGAACTCACAGTCAGTTTCATACAACACGGCCACAAGTGAAAATAATACGTAACATCCACTAAAGTGTTTTGTGCAAAGGAGCCACATTTTGGAATGCGGCCGTGTTGCTTTCAAATTTTAAGTAAGCGCACTCAAAGTCTTTGAATGCAATAGCGCCAAATTTTGGGATACGTTCATTTTGCATTCCAATGTAAAACTAAAGTAACAGCACATTTACAAATCTGTCCATTTTCCATTCTAATATGAAACAAAACCATGCCACATTTACAAATCTAAACATTTTGCATTCCAATATAAAGCAAAGCAACGCCATTTTCATCAACATCATCATCATCATGTCAGCCGAACGACGCCCACTGCTGAGCATAGGCCTCCCCCAAGGATCTCCACAACGATCGGTCCTGCGCTGTCCGCATCCAGCGGCTTCCCGCGACCTTGACAAGATCGTCGGTCCACCTTGTGGAGGGCCTGCCCACGGAACGTCGTCCGGTACGCGGTCGCCATTCGAGAACCTTTCCGCCCCAACGGCCATCGGTTCTCCGCGCTATGTGTCCCGCCCACTGCCACTTCAACGATGCAATCCTTCGAGCGATGTCGGTTGTCTTAGTTCTCCTGCGGATCTCATCATTTCTGATTCGATCAAGCAGGGAAACACCAAGCATCGCTCTCTCCATTGCTCGCTGGGTGACTTTGAGCCTTCTTATGAGACCCATAGTGAACGACCACGTCTCACTCCCGTATGTCATCACTGGCAACACACACTGGTCAAAGACTTTCGTCTTGAGACACTGAGGAATTTCGGACGCGAATATATGCCGGAGCTTCCCGAACGCTGCCCATCCGAGCTGGATTCGACTAGATATCTCTTTCTCGAAGTTGGACTTACCTAACTGGACTGCCTGTTCCAGGTAAACATAGTGATCAACAACTTCGAGTGTAATGTTCCCAACGTTAAATGGACCGGGTGCAACATGGGCATTAAACATGATTTTCGACTTGTCCATGTTCATCCTAAGACCCACTCTTTGGGAAGCATTACCGAGATCTTCGAGCATTATGTTCAGGTCTTCCAAGGTCTCAGCCATAAGAACTACATCATCGGCAAATCGCAGGTGTGTTAGGTACTCGCCATTGATGTTGATGCCGCGTCCTTTCCAATCCAGAAGCTTGAAAATATCCTCCAACGCAGCTGTGAACAATTTCGGAGAGATAACGTCTCCTTGTCTCACGCCTCGCTGTAGTTGGATCGGATTAGAGCTCTGGTTCTGTAATCGGACCGACATGGTGGCGTTTTGGTATAGGTACCTAAGAACCTCGATGTACCTGTAGTCTATTTGGCACCTTTGGAGAGACTGCAACACTGCCCAGGTCTCAATCGAATCGAAGGCCTTCTCATAGTCCACGAACGCTAGACAAAGTGGCAAGTTATACTCTTCGGTCTTCTGTATAACTTGCCGAAGCGTATGAATGTGGTGGCTCTAGGGTCTTTAGCCTTGCTTTCAACAGGTGTTTGCGTGGAATCCAGCTGTCCATAGAAACTCTCAATCTCTATTTTTCTATAAACACTTACGTTTTTTTATTTTTGAAGATTTTTCGTCGTTCCTATGAATGAGTTCCTATGTTACTATGAGGAATATTTTTACCTAAAGATGATAATTACAGATAATGTAAAATTTAAATTGCGTTGACGCATAGTTCTACACTAAAAAGTAACAGTTTATTGATTATTTTGAACGGTTTTAGTTCATTAAAATACTGTTGTTTTATATAAAATTGATTTTATTTTGTTATAAAATTAGTTAAGAAGAATATGTTTTTGTTTTACGTACAAAATGTTGTTGTTGTTTTTTGCTTCCAAATTCATTCGGGACGAAACAATAAAAAGGCATGTTTCTCTTTAAAATGTGTTTAATTTTTTGAGATAATTCTATTAAGATCGGTTCAAATCATGAATGCAAAAAGGGCTTTTGTAGTTTTTTTCAGGCTGTGTTAAACGTACCATAGCCTTAATTATTTTAAAAAATAGAAGAATCCATGACAAAAACAATGATATACTCATATTATACTATTGAACAAAAAAAACATATTTTTGTTCCAAAAAACGTGTTTTAAAATTTGTTTCGGCTATGGTGTAAGAATAACTGTTTTTGGTTTGTGGCCGTTTTGAATTCAATGAGCGGTATGTTCCTTCACTATTGAAGAAACATGCCGTCTTGTAAGGCAAAATATTTGATAACAGCACACTGCCAAATAAAATCAGGGATTAAACTCTACCTCTCGTTATAAAGCTTTTTTTTGTATCCTGTATGGTCCACCATCATTATCTAAGCAAGATATATCATCTTAAGATAAGATGAACAATATTTATTGCGCAAAGAAATAAATACAACGGGTAATTACAGCAAGTGGAGACTTGAATGTACAATTTAAGCGATATGTTTCAGTTAAATATTATTACGTCACATTGAACATACTTGGGATCGTAAAGTAATTTAGCAATGACAGCGCGCAGTTCCGCCTGATGCGACGTAAGTAGCGATTTTAAAGCCGCTTTCAATTTATGCGTCGGAGCTCAGAGCAAAGCGAAAGAATGAAAGAGCGTGTTTATAAAGGTGCGAAACGCACAGCCGCTAACGAGACTGCAGCTTTAAGAAAATTACGCGTTTGCTTTTTCAAAAGCAAAACTTTTGCATTTGTTCGGTTTCTGTCTTCTTTTTTTTACTTTTTCAGTTTTTTTTTCAAACTTTTTACTACCACGATGGTAAGTATAATATTTGGTTTAACTATTGACTATCAGACAAGAATGATAATGAAACGTTCCATTTTATTCCATTAAA
Organism: Udea ferrugalis; assembly: GCA_950022985.1. Taxonomy (NCBI): domain Eukaryota; kingdom Metazoa; phylum Arthropoda; class Insecta; order Lepidoptera; family Crambidae; genus Udea; species Udea ferrugalis. The sequence continues at coordinate 8,865,492 of OX465516.1, forward strand.
CTTCAAGGTTTAATTTCGATCAAAAGTTGGACGACATGGCCAAAATATAATACAATATTACCAAGAAATAGCTGATTCACTTTATAGGGGTTATAAGTACCCTAACCTTTCTATTGAAATAATTTCGTTATAGAATATAAAATGAAACAAGACAACTAACAATAATACTACACAAGTAAAAGACACGTGATCATACGAATACTTTCTATCAGTTCAATACATTTGCTTCATGAGACACAATGCACTCGTAAAAACCACAGTAAAATTTTATTTCTGTACTTTACAAAGATATTCTACTGAAGCGGACAGACTGATTTAACCGAAAACCAAAAAATACGTTTCATTTCTATTGGTATATGCTCAGCATATGGTGTTTTCGTGATTCAATTAGGAATGAGAAATTACGAAGCAAATCTGGAGTCGAGATGACCCAGCGGGTAGCTAATTACAGTATTAGCGGATAGACACAGAGCAAGAAGAACAAACAGAGCAACCCAGAGTTAGATGGCAAACGCAGCCTGGGACACCTACATTCGAAGTTTTTTTTTGATAGGGGAGAAAAAGAGAGAAGGGTCACCTGATGGAAAGCAATCACCTCTGTCTATAGACAACTGCAACACCAGAAGTGTCACGAGATGCGTAGATTGCCTTTCAGAAAGGAATACGCTCTTTTTTTGAATCCCCCGATGTCATACCCTTACGGAAATACTATCGCTGGAAGACCGTTCCTTATTTTAGCCGTAACGCAGTGACGGGTGAATCGCACAGTTGCGCTAACCATCTAGGTGATGAGCATGGAACTTCAGCTTATGACTCGTTGTGCATTGATGGGAGCGAGAGGCCGGCACAATATTAAACATCTCTTCGGAGCACCCCCCATTGTATATGCGACACACATAGGAAGACGAATGGCAGGTAGACGTATGACGTATACGGGTTGCATGATTTTGGTGGATGTAGGCTGTCTATATCAGCCGCTCGAGAAACTTATTTAAGAAACCTTGTGTCTATAGTTAAGTAGACATACTTTAGCGGAATAATGATATTACTATGATGATGATGAATATGAAAAAATAGAACAAAGCAAAACTAATATTCAAATAATTATCTCAACCAAAGTAAAGTCGAAGTTCGATAGACATAATCTCCTAAACTTGATGACAAAGAAAATATTCTTCTTTGCTTTGGCTTCTATCGGAATTTTAATTAGGATTCCAGAAATATCTAATATAGACTTTGTGCTCAGATTTTTTTAAAGAGCAGTTTTAATCCCTAGCTACCGCAAAGAGTGTATCTTAATAAAGATAATATTATGTAAAAGCAGTCGACTCGAAACTGCTATTATTAGAACGTATATGGTTATGGAACGAAAAGACTGTAAAGTGTAAAGTAACCATTGTTTCTTTCGTCATTATTTAATATCATTACCTACAGTGAATAAGTAGATATACTGGTTGAATGACCTTGTTTTGCACAAAACTTTCACAATAAAGACTTCAGACAAAGAGCCATAAGCACAGCACACAATATTATACCTACACATCTAACAAACTAATACTAAAATTTCTTCATAACATCAAATCTATTGTTAAAACGAGATGGAACCTGCCCTAAGTGTTTCGCTTTATCCAACCCAGTAAGCTGTGAATATTTCGCACTCAAAAGCACTGCCCCTATGAACGTCCAAATTAATAGCACGATGTAAAACATTACTTTGTACCATTCTTCGTCTTTTTATGAAGCCCGGCGATTCTTTTTATGTTAGCGGTTCCAGCACGTTCACTTAATTTTATTGCTTCTGGTTGCAAGCTCCCGTTGTAAATAGATTATACGATTGTTTTACAAAACACCGTTTAAGGCTTTAAACGTTTTTAAGTAAGGTTGGGCTTTAATTTAATTATAGCGTATGTCGCTGTAAGTTTATTATTTCTTCCTCTGATTCCTTAATTTGTTTAAAGGTTATTTCAGTTAAGTATTATGTTTTCTGTCAATATATTTCTTGCCTCTTTCGAACTTCTTGTTTTGAAATTCCGTTGTTTTTTTTCACCAAATGTTCAGAATAGACGAAGAGGAACGAACATTTTTTTTCAAGATATCGCAAACAAACCAAAAGTGGTAATATAACAACCATAACAAAAATAATTGCTAAAGTTTTAACTTCCCTCTAAAAACTGGCTACTTCAAGCCCTGTCTATATCAAGATATTGCAATCAGCTTTCAAAATGCACTTTGGATTATCCAATATTGACGGAAAGCTAAATATTATTACTCAGAGTTGAATGTTATTCCAAATTGAAATTGTAAAATCGTATTTCAATATTCTCGTGCTTTGAACAGTTTTGTGTGAGAGTTAGCAGTGACCGCGAGGGCCCTCGGCGCTCTCGAGCTGCGGTCAACTCAATACACATTCGTCCTCAATCGTTTTCACTGGCTGAGATTACTAAGGTTGTTGGTTCTGATTGAATTCACCCGAACGACTGCCCCGGACGCCTGACCCGGAAAATTAACCCGTCGAGATAAATGCCTATATGTGTCAAGTGGTAGCGGGGATAAATTAAAGGCATTGCGTTCTTAATTCCTGCCCCTTTCTTGTTTGGAAAGGTTAAAAGCTTAGCCAAAACAATTGTTGAGATATATTTTAAACAAACACACACACAGCTTATTTCTTGTGAATGTGACGAGTATATGTCATATTATATTATGGTATGCCATCTTTAACGGTCACATAGTGAAACTTAGGAAATTAACTAATTTAAATTATCTGTTAGATTTTTCTTTTTTTTATGGTTGTGCCTTATACTTAAACAAAATTTGATATGAAAATCTTGTCTGTTCCGTTTAGTTACGTGAATCGTCAGATGATCACTCTAACCGATTTACTCTATCATGGATCTGGTCGTAACAGTAACATTATTGTGCATTTCTGAACGTCCGTCGTCATCATTGCAGTCACTTTTATGTATAGAGATGACTCTACATGTATACCTCTAATTAAGATTTATTTTGGGTCTTCTGTTTCTATTAGCTCAGTAGTACTAATTATAAGGTATAACAGCTCAGTCATGGGTAATAATAGTAATTCATAGTTCAAAGACGTTGTGCAGGCAATTATGTCTCTGGGTTTGATACTCAAACTTAAACAGTTTGATAAACATACGGAAAAATGCTTATTTTATGCATAATTGACACGTCATAACTAAATCACTATAATGAACTATCCAAATTGTCTCTAGCTGTGCTAGCCCTGTTTTTGTTTTAAGTTCATTAAGCGGAGGTTACCGCCGTAATAACATGATGTAGTGGATACAAGTAGCCGCCACCGTTTACTCGGCGCTGCGGGCAACGATTTAAGTGAAACAGACAACCAGCCACTTAACCTTCGTCGCTTGTTTAAAGGGAAGGCGAAATATGGAATCTTGTCTGCGGTACTTTGTGGTAAAAATGCACCGATGGAATGCCGGAGAAATACTTTTTGTTCGGCGCTTTAGTCACTGCTGTGTTCTTAACCGTTGGAACAACACTTGAAACACGTCAACGATTTCAAAGTGCTTCGAAAATAAATGTTTTTAATATAAATGCACAATAGTTTTACACTGCCTCCGTGCTGTGGCGGTGAGTGTTGTACTCTCAACGTGGAGGTCGTGGGTTCGAATTCCACCTGAACCAACATGTTTATTTTTTTTGATGTGGTTTCAAGTTGGCTGGACCTGTGGAGGCTGTTCGCTTCGTCTCCGAAAAGTCCGATGGGCGTGTAACAGTGGGTTCGCGATTCACTTTTCTACTTTCGTAGCTTTTGTCTCATAGGGTCATAGAAGGGTGATGGAAGAGAGAGTTGACCTATGTATTTACACATACTCGTGCAAATGTCACTACATTAGGCTCTAATTGTTAAACAAATAAACAAACGAGTTCGTTTATAAAGCTAAGGAGTAACAGAGTGCGTCGTGGCCCAGTGGTTAAGCACTTTGGCTCGGAACCCGGTGGTTCCAAGACCAAATCGGGCCGGAACACTTCTACTTTGCATTTATTGTACAATTAGCGGCTAACTCTCCGGTGATGGAACACACCGATAAAAAACCTAAGCAACCCTTAGAGGAACAATTAGTGTGCCTCCGACTAACCCATTAGACAAATGGTCGTGAGGGTATGTTATTCAATAATATCTATCTCATTCACTTAAAATAATATCCAATATTTTACGATAGATATAACAGAATTGCTACCAGTATCTTGAGAGGACATAAAAATTCGATATTAAAATATTCAATTCCATCACTTTTCAGTATTCCTCTTAAGTAAAATTATCGTCCATAAACTAGAAAGTGTTTGTGATGACTAATCCGTCACTAAGTAATGGTTATCAGCGTGCTTCATGACGCCACAGTAAACATAACAGTAGGTTATCTAAGGCTGCCCGCCGAGTTATTAGCCTAGCGTACTCACAGACACAAGGCACAGCCCGTACGTACTACCGCCACCTTATTTCCCCATATTTTATGCTAGCGTGTGCGTGAAATCGCCTGCCGACACGGAGCGCGACGCGCACGCAAACATTCAACCCGAGCGCGGCACGATTGTATGTAGATATTTTACTGTTCTCTGTTTACTGTGATGACGCTGAGCCATCTGGAGTGCTCAGGAGTTGACTCAATTACGCTTTAGAAAGTCTGGTCTGTCTGTGCGTTCAATATAACTTCCATTCATATTAGTGACGCGTGCGTCGGCGCGCCCGACGAGCTCGAGGCCTGATTACGTCAATTTACATGAATTAAATAAATCAAGAATTGTTGTCGGTGAATTGTATTTACGTTTGGAAGGCTCTGATTTAGTAGCTTTTGTTACAATGTTGTGACAGGGGTTTGATTCCAGATTCTAGATGTTGCCTAGTGAATTAGAATATTTTTTAATAGCAAAAAAGTTGTAACGAAAGTTGTAACTAGATTTTCGTTTAAGAGGTCGTTTTTAAAAATTGTATAATGAAGTGAGTTTGTAAATGTGTTGACGACTTCAAATACTAATCTTTTTACATTATACCGGGTCTTGGATTCCCGGAGTAAAACTTTAGTAGTTTCACTACATAGTATAAAACAAAGTCGCTTTCTCTGTCCCTATGTCCCTTTGAATGCTTAAATCTTTGAAACTACGCAACGGATTTTGATGCGGTTTTTTTAGATAGATAGAGTAATTCAAGAGGAAGGTTTATACGTACATATAATAACATCCTATTGCACCCGGGCGAAGCGAGGGCGGGTCGCTTGTAGTTAATAAAGAGTATTTCAGAACATAGTTTGGTGATTAGTAAAACCCCTTTGGTCAACGTCATGTTAACCTTCAGTTATTACGAAAATTAAAGGTGGATTTCAGTAATAGAGCCGTTTCCCAGGCAATGTGAGAGCATTACACTAGGCTAGTTATTTCACAGAAAGGTCGTGGGTTCAGCCCACTCTGGACACTCATTCATTGATTTTTTAACGTGACGGAAATTTATGATATGTCTGGATGGCTTAATATCTGTTTAAAAATATATAAGTTTGTTTATCAGTCTCTGATACCCTTAGACCAAGCTCTATTTAGATCCGTGTCTTAACGTCAAATGTCCCAGATAATATCTTTTCCTTAAAACATTCTACAAAAAACACAACAGCGCTCCAACTTCAATGAGCTAATCCTAAGATAAACCCCAGAATTAAACTGATCAATCCCTAAGAGCGTGATTCCCACTACAATAAATTTAAGGTGTCTGAAATTGTATTGCGTAATGTTTTCGAGAAAACACTAAATGTTCGTCGCAATAAAGATTTGTAGGGTCGGGCAGTAAAACCTTATACAGTTCAATAAAAATATTCACGAAGTGCCCAGATAGTGTTCTCGACGGTCGCATGCTCACTGTTTCTCTTTTGTTTTCTAGTGTTAGTTGTGTTTTGTCTCCTTTTATGCATACTTCACGCAATTACTGTACGCAACTACTGTTCGCAACTTTAAATTACTTCACTTACTTCTTATACATTGGATTTTACATTGCGTATTATAACGAAAGTGAACGAAGTCACAACATGTGATTATAAACAAAATTAAGTAAAACCAAATTTAATCTCCGTGCATACGAGTGTTTACCTGTGATCTGATGCGTAACTGAAAGTTTGGCTTACCTGAAACAAAAACATATGAAATTTAAAAAAAAAACCTACTATTACAATACTTATTACACAATTTAACCATACACATGCAGAAGTCTTCTTTATGCTGTCAATTTCAAGTACTTAACTGCCCTTTTGAGTGGACTCGGATCTTCGCTATAAATTATTTGGTTAAATTAAGTTTGAAAATCAATGAAAAATCCGACATACGCCGGTCACAAAATTGATGAAAATCAAAACAAATGAAAATTACAATTTTCACCATGCTATTCAAAAGTGTTCGCCTCCCGTTAAACTTTATCCAAACTAGGAATCCACTACCCATTAAAGCAACTCTTTATCATTTCTTCATCAAAAACCAATTTAACTTTGAAGTTTGTAGGGCACGCGAGTTCATACATCCCGGGCTAAAGCGAACTAATTAGGATAATGTTAATGACGTAAATTTGCGCCGGGAACGTTTCAGCCACTAATATATGGAACTGACTGGTCGGATTTTAGTTAGAAATGGGTTTAAGCGTTTTGCACGTTAGGCTCATTTATCTTCTCCTGTTATCTTGGGGGGAGCAGTCGCCAGTCTGGGGATGTTGAATTAACTTCGATACTGCGATAGTGGACAGTGAAGTCATGCATTATTAATTTTAAAGTTTTATTAATTTGCCAAGTTAAACTACAATGCATTTTAAAATAGACTCAAATGGTATAAAGTCTGAAAATAAGCAGTTTAACCCCATATTTTTAGTTTACTTTTAAGCATTTATTATTACCTAAGTACTTACAGAACGTCGGTAAGATTTACGATATGAAATATAATGAAATGTTGTCAGGGGGTTGTTTCGTTCAGTGAAAAAAAGGTCGTTTTTACGGTGATTTGAGGCCAGTTTGAATCGAAGCTGTTGAAAACAAAAGCCAAAAAAGGAAAAAACTTACCAAAGTCTCAATCAAAAACTAGTAGGTATGTAACGAAGTGTTTCTACGTCGAGAAGAGAATAGAAACCAAAATATATTCGTTCACTAAACGTTCATAAATCAATATTACCTCTCAACACACCAAATCAGATATTACAATCCGAACTTTATTAACTCCTCCATGTTATGGATAGTTAATTATCTTCTAATTACCGCGGCTTCCCCGCCATTGGCCAGATAAATCGTTCCTACGGCTTAATGCCTTAATATAATAGGGCCCAATAATATATCGACGGTCCTGATCGAAATCGTATTGTTGTGTTATGATATGAGCCGTAATAGACAAAGCGGTTCCGGACGGTTACAACATAATTATAATCAAATGTTGCTCTGTTATTCGACATCCTCTTTTACGTGGTGACAGATTATCATTTATTTCAAGAGAAGTCGTTTAGATTTCTTCACAGTTTGAATATTTGCACCAAACTACTAGAATGTTACAAGATTGGTGTTAAAAATGACAGCAATAACAAATAAACTCCGTAGTGCATTACATTAGCTTATTCTGTCACCATTTCGCTAAAGTCGGCAGCGCTAAGACTGAGTCACGAAACAGTTTATTTGTCAAAACGTTACTATTATGATTGAGTTTTCATGAATTCGAGGAGAGGTACGAGTATAACATAAATGTGCTAGGCCTACCGAAGTTGCTAAATTACTTTTCTGTCAAAAACTATAAAACGTTTTAAAGATCATCAGAAAGGACCACCCCTTTTCTAAAATCCTACGGTATTTTGTGTTAGAGAAAGGACAAAGCAAAATCAATGAAGCCTCAGCCTCGAAACCGTTTTCGCGACTTTTCCTTTGTAAATACCCGCATTGTGTAGCAATAAAACTGCGGAGTCTTTTAAAGAAGGGGTTATCTACCTACAAGAATTTCCTTTCAGCTCAGTCATAGAAAAGGCCTTCAGGCGATCGTGGTGGCCTGCCGCGTCTCTATTTGGGTGCACTTGACTTTATTCTCTGGTTAAGTCGTGAACTCGACAATTTACTAGTACTTTAACGCTCCTAAGTGATTTCTCCTTTTATGGAGAACAGACGCCTCCTTTTATGCAGTTACAGTTCAACTGCAAGTCTAACATCATAATTGATTTGTTCCCGAGTCGGCACGTTTCTGATGTCTCGATTCACGTTGCGCGTCGTTAGTGATTGTCAATAATGGTAATAGCAATGGTATTAGAATGCAGTGCCGTAGTTGGAAGTTGTAAAGTAGCATTCAGTTGCTAAATAAGCTCATAAACTACCTTTAGCGACGCTATGTAGTTACTGTTTTGGGAATTCCCCTTCACTGCCACTGCCAGAAGTGGCTTAAGATTAATTTCGAACGTATAGGTACTCACATAAAGATGGGAATTAAGGGTAATATGATAGCCTGAATTGTGTCATTGACTTATGAAGTGATGCTACAAAAACTGCATGGTTTTATATCTAAAATTTTTAATCATATAATATTATTGGACATACATTCACACAGCGCCGTCTAGTCCCACACCACACCAAGAAACGCTTGTTCAATGGGACAAGGTTTGTGTCGGAACTTCTTTCAGGATATTGAGTAATATTGACTTACCTATTAAGAATGCTACTTTCTTCAAAAACGAGGAACAACCAATGTTTCGCTTTTTTATCAGAAAAACTTTACATATCACGGAAAAGTTTCGATATCCTATGAAAAAACAAATGATTCAATTCTATACATTATTCTCATTAAAGGGTTGTTCATAAGAGGCTTCTGTTTAAGTCTTTAAATTTCATAGCTTGAAATAGCCCAACCACATCTCCTGCTACGGACAGCAACCCAACATTCACCCATGTTGACTGAGTGCGCGCCCCGGTGGGCGGGTGCGACCGTGAGAAGCAAACAGTCAGTGTCGCGCTCACGGTCCCATCACGATCGGTAAGAAAAGCGCTGTTATAATTGCTTTTAAGGCAATCACTATTTATTGCTTGTCACGCGACAGGTACAATTAATACTCGTAAAAGTGTTTATTCAGTTAAAATATTTGGGTTGACAAAAAAGGAACTAAGAGTTTTCAATAAGGACAAAATGCGATTCATTTCTTTATAGAAAATGAGAACGAAAGGAATGTCACTTAAATTGTATTGTTAAGATTTACCTGACCTAAAAGATCAGTATGTTGAGCAGTTTACAATAGGCTTTAGTCTCACACATTACTGACACGTCCATAGTTTAGCTATGTAAGGTTTTATTAAAAATACTCGATAAATGGATGGTAGTCTTACTGCCCGTTAATGGCAACCCCAAATGGGGAAATGACATAGCCTGCTAATGGTAACACCGAACGTTCAAATGGGAACTGACAAGATGGGGAGTCGGGTCATTCTTGGTCGGGCAGTCAACGTCAGCAGTCGCCTCAGTAAGTAACGCCAAATATTTGTAGTTACCGCCATTTTCCCTTAAGAGTTTTACTTCCCAAATAACTGATCAAACTGTGTTAAGTGATTGTTAATGATAATTAAGTGTAAGGTTATAATGTAGTGCTGTTAAACAATTGAAATATACGATCTGAAATATGATGCGTGAGTTTTCCTTACAATTCAGAAGTGGGATGAGCACATGCTCGCTTTATTCTGTACTTGTCGTTTTATAGTAAATAACGTTGTGATTATACCAGTTAGAACAAAAAGTGACTAAAATTAATGCCTTACACTACACTTCTATGTTTAATTGAGTTAATTGAGACTTTGTACTAAAATTTAACCATTGGGAACCATTTTGCATTATATTGCAAATTTTATTTTTAGATTGAGGGTAGATTTTCGTTTCATCCATCTTCTGTTGGTCCAGTTAATGCAATTGGCCATTGATGTATCCCTGATACAAATCGATGCTTTAAGTTTAGTGACATTAGGGTCAGTAAAGGTCAGGGTCATTTTGAGGTCAAATTATTGGCGGGAATGTGTGACATAGGGGTTTTATAAAGGGGGACGAAAATGTCGTCAAATTTAGGCTAGGACGCACCATTTTCGAGATATATAGTGTTTTCTCTCTCGAAAGTCCTAATTTTATTCTGACGAACCAATACAAACCAGTATTTTTTTTGTGTGTGTCCGAGATTTAGATGGTGAAGCTGACATTAAGAACACCGCTGCGCGCCCTGGTCGACCCCTGAGAGCACGCCGCGCCGCGCCGAGACGTGGTGGCAAAGGGGGCAGTCGTGGTTGGAGCCCTATCCAGTGTGGTGCAAGATCCTAGAAGACTAGCGGAGCTTGGTTCTACTCATCGCAGCGAGCACGGTCAGAGTATTCGTGAGAAGATACCAAGAGGAACAGCAGCCCTGCCCTACAAGTTAAGTCTAGGACAAATTGCTGAGCTGTAGCTCATATATTTAATTGCCCTTGCCTGCCTATTGTGCAGTTCAGAAAATCACAAGTTCTTGTTATTTTGTTTATCCTTTGATATTGTAATAACTCTGTATTATTTAACATTGTAGAAGGTAACTAAATTAACGTTCGAATTACTTGGTAAAAAAATAATAATATAATATTTACATTCTCGTTAAATCGATGCTTCACATATAGTTAAATCAGCACAATACTGTACACATTATAAGCTTTCAATCGTAATAAAATATGCCTATCATATCATACAGGTGTACATAAAGTTCACCATAAAATTATGCTTATAGATTGTAAAATTCTTATTTAGAAATAAAACTCAAACCATCGGGTATAAACCGAGTTTGCACAGAGAGATTTCAGTTTGCACTAATCTTTTCTTGAAAGTTCTGGAGAAGGCCATTTTTGGATACTTTATCCGTCATGTTAGTCTGGTCCAAGGGGGTCCAGGTCGACAGTCTGTCCTTTAGTCAAGAGACCAACCTTTCAAACTTATCTAATGACTACAACGATTATAAACAACTATACATTTCAAGCGTTTGTTTAGATGCCTTCTACGAGTATACAATGTGTCGAGGTTAGGGTACTTCTAGCCTAGTGCATAAAACAATTAACAGCTGTAGATGATGAATATAAATCTCGTTAAATCTTAATATTCTTGAATGTTAAACGTAGGTAACTTTAGTTATTCTAGAAAGAAAATATTTGTTGGGCATTTACGTTTTACTTAAATGTATTTCATTTAACGTTCATTTATTTAGGGTGTAACGGCAGTGAGTTATAATTTTAAGAGATTTGGGAATCTCAAATGGTGTAATGAATGACTATTTCCTAGCGTAGCGGCACCGCAGTGTATTCTTGGCTAGCTTAGATAATACAAGCAAGCTCTATTTCATGTAAGAGTTTAAATCATCATGGCTCACCTGAATAGAGTAGTTTTCTGTTCAGCTAATATACAAATTAAATTCATAAAAGAAGAAAAGATAAATAGCTTATGTAGTGGCTGCTTATGATTTGTATACACATTTTTGTACATAAGTGTTAGAAAACCGTCTAAAAGTGAAACCTTGACAATATTTTTAATTCTGTATCTTCTTCAGTTGTAGTTGACACATGATATGACAGTTTATTTGTCTTTGTATGATGGTATTCTTAAGGCATTGTTGGAAATTGCAGATGTCTTGTCCTAGCATTATAAAAGGATTCTCCTGTTTTCTAATTGTATTTCTATTCAAAACTAAATAATGCTTCATAGTTGGTTTAAATTTATATAAAATAACAGGACTAATTATTGAACTCTGCACGTTATAAGAGTAATTTATTGGTACATTTGTGTTTTCAGATATTGAATATTTATGACTTGTGTTTTTTTGTAGTCCCTTAAGATGTATACGAATACCTTACTAAGTCCTACCTTATTAAGTCTGTAATAACGATGATATAATGTTTTCAGTAATCGTATGTTTATGAATTGTGCTCATTTAATAATTACTTTACACAGTAAACCTACTAGTACCTTATCAAGTCTGTAATAATGATACGATGATACCGTGTTTTCAGGAATTGAATGCCTATTATGTCCGTTAATGACCAACAACGAAACCATGTTTGTCAGTTCAAAAATAAAAGAATTATTGCAGAGGTGTTTCATTGGCGAAGGCTATAAAGTTGCGATTTAGGACACTATCATTAGACTAGTAGTACAGATCACATAGGTTAGATACCGTTCTAGACAATAGTTATACCCTCCCTCTTATCCTTGTAAACATGTGCCAGACGGGTATATAGTGAGAGAAGCCAAGGTGGGAAGGAATGTTTGTTGAGGAATTAACAACCCTATACGTGTAACGATGGTGGTAAAGTGTTGACCGAGCGAGTAGCGCCGGTTCTGTTAGTTTGGCCGTGCGGGTAGCGCCGGTTCTGTTAGTTTGGCCGTGCGGGTAACGCCGGTTCTGTTAGTTTGGCCGTGCGGGTAACGCCGGTTCTGTTAGTTTGGCCGTGCGGGTAACGCCGGTTCTGTTAGGTTAAGCCGAGCGGGTAACGACGGCTCTACTAGGTTAAGCCGAGCGGGTAACGACGGCTCTACTAGGTTAAGCCGAGCGGGTAACGACGGCTCTACTAGGTTAAGCCGAGCGGGTAACGACGGCTCTACTAGGTTAAGCCGAGCGGGTAACGACGGCTCTACTAGGTTAAGCCGAGCGGGTAACGACGGCTCTACTAGGTTAAGCCGAGCGGGTAACGACGGCTCTACTAGGTTAAGCCGAGCGGGTAACGACGGCTCTACTAGGTTAAGCCGAGCGGGTAACGCCGGTGTTAGGTTATTTCAAGGTTAGAAGACGTAAAATGACTCGTTTTTACAAAGTCTTAGGTTGTCTAGTTGCTGATTACCTACACGTGCATGAGGGCATGCACAGTATCAGGATGGTCGAGTGTAAGGTTTTATTAAAAATACTCGATAAATGGATGGTAGTCTTACTGCCCGTTAATGGCAACCCCAAATGGGGAAATGACATAGCCTGCTAATGGTAACACCGAACGTTCAAATGGGAACTGACAAGATGGGGAGTCGGGTCATTCTTGGTCGGGCAGTCAACGTCAGCAGTCGCCTCAGTAAGTAACGCCAAATATTTGTAGTTACCGCCATTTTCCCTTAAGAGTTTTACTTCCCAAATAACTGATCAAACTGTGTTAAGTGATTGTTAATGATAATTAAGTGTAAGGTTATAATGTAGTGCTGTTAAACAATTGAAATATACGATCTGAAATATGATGCGTGAGTTTTCCTTACAGCTATAACCTACATTCCCTTTTACGAAATGAATTCCTCTAGACTCAATTGGCGAAGGCCTGACGACTCATAAAACTAGTAAAAGACGCGGCACCATTGCTACGGGATTTGCGTGGAATGCGCACATCAAACTTACTAACTTCCGCCTCCATTTCAATAGGTGTAAGTTATAACTGTTTTCTTAAACATCTTGAAAACATCAGTTACGTTCTTGAATAACCGTTAAAGCATTGCCACTTAACTAGCCTTGACAATAAGAATCTTCGCTGACAATTGGCAAATGACATACACTGCTGAAGAATATTCTCATGTACTTTCAGAGCGGCTGTGTAGGCTTCCACCAAATGAATCTACCTTCATTAGGTCATTCATCCAATTTGCGGTTGAGCGTTCGCCATTGAATGGCGCCCTTTTCTGTTTTTTCTGGCTCAATAGCTTTATAATCTCCAAGGCTTCAATTTATTCTTTACGCTACGTCGTCGGCAAAATGCCTAGCAAAGACCAAACAGCACGTTTAGTGATCTTGCACTATATTGTGAGACCTGTAGGTAAGGGGCAATCTGGGCTTCTACGATTCACAAGTCATAACTGGTAACATGCACTGGCTTTATTTATAACTTTGCATTCAGGCACTGACGAACATTAGAAAAAAAAACACACCTCCAAAAACACTAAGTATGCGTCAGATTGCCATATTATTAATCAGGATATCCCTCAGATTTCATTAATTAATTTACTAACTTACTCCTTCAAATCGTTTTTTGATAGCTTTTAATAAATTCAATTCCCTCAAATTACCTGGCCTGCCAGCAGCCCAACATGTTTGCAGGAATTTTCATTTTATTTCCAACAAAGTTGGCTACTCAATATTAGTTTGCTGAAAAAAACAAAATAATTTGTTACTCGGTTATTTTTAGGGAATGCGCATTCACAATTCAGTCCGCATATATTTTTATGTAATACCGGACGTCCGGAATAATTTCCGGCAGCTATGTTCTGCAATGGATTTATGAGAATTTTATCTTTTTTCCCGTTTAGGGTTGCGGTAGTGTCATGTAACGTTGAATGGGTACCAGATTACTTTGTACCATTCCGAAGAATTTAGAAAACTCGTATTTATTGGGCAACTATATTGTTTATTAGTATTTAAATCACGTCATTTGCTTTTAACAAATATTATATCAACGGATACTACCAATATTAAAACCGTCGATGACTACTCATGTGAAATATCAAAACAAATGAAAAAGGAGCACATAAAGTTAGTTTCGTCCTTTTAAACTGCATACGCGGCTTAGCTCGGTGATTTAGTAGTAGATTGTTACTTGGTGATAGGTATAGGCTTTATTACTCAAAAAATAAATGTCCTACGATATGAGGGATTTTTGTGTCTGTATAGTTGACTAAAAGTTATTTCAAGGTTTTATTGCTCTAATGGTTAAGACACTCGCCATGATTGCGAAGTTCCGTGCAAACGGGCACAAGTTTCTTGTACAAAGCGACGATTCGAAATTCCCTTTATTATGTGTGTCCTTTAACGTAGAGGCAGGCCACATCGGAGTAGGTAAACGTAATTTGTTGAGTACGCCTGCGCGCCAGGACCGGGTCGCCCACGCCGCTGCGCCCGCGCCGACGTCTTCTCACGCCGTGACTCATGCTTATGCGCTATCATAATTTTGTATTATAAACACCGATAACAGGACTTACGTTCGAGTAGTGAACGTGTCCTGTGTTGAGTAACACAGTCCATGGTAGTCCATGCCTTGCAGCCAATAGTTGCCTGTTTTTTTTTCCGACGACAGTTGATGTGATCTCTGCGAATATTTCACGATGCGTTTCTTGAA
The DNA here is from genome assembly GCA_950022985.1 of Udea ferrugalis. Taxonomy (NCBI): domain Eukaryota; kingdom Metazoa; phylum Arthropoda; class Insecta; order Lepidoptera; family Crambidae; genus Udea; species Udea ferrugalis. Next base: position 8,880,590 of record OX465516.1, read on the forward strand.
GCTTTTTTCCATCTGTTGCCTGATTTCAGTGACAGACGCCGAACATCATAGAAAGATAGAAGTAAAAGCTCAACCAGATGGCCACGGTTGTAATCGTTGAAAGAAGTGTCCAAACTATCATAATATCTTGATAGTTTATTTTCTTTCTCGTCCCTCGCCCTAGGTTGAATTGCTACAAAAGTAAGTCAGGCTTACCTGTTAAATCTGGATAAATTTCTAAATCGCATATTGTCCTAGGCCACAGACTAAATAATAAAACTCATAGGCCCTTGATTTCATGCATGTTAGGCACGCTGATTTGTTACACATAGTTTTCAATGTAGAATTATACCTGGAGATTAGCCTTAAGGCAATTTAGAGCAGCGTCCATATTAATTTAATTGGTAGTAGAACGTACGTTATAGGTGATATTACAAACGTGATGCCCGGATGCTATTAATATATGCAAACTACAGGGTTACCTGACTGTGCAGTATTAGACCGTAACGTGATAAGGACGTGGATAGCTAAATATGCGATGAGCCGTCATAAATAGTTAGTGATTGACACAGTAAGAGCACGGTGAGAGTACATAACCCAATCTGACTGGCACACTTGCGCAATTGGTCCTCCTGGAACTCATTTTAAAAATAACAAAAAGCAAACAAACTTGTTAGATGAACAAATACACCTGGGTCATATTTAGCTAACCAAAAACTAACTAAAGCTTGTACAATAGCAACGTAGCATGAGGGCCAGACCTGAATTGAATTCGATCCTACCATCAGGATCAAGAAACGATCAGGGAACGATAGCGAGTCTTAGTCAAGAGCCAATTGGTCTGTAATGTCACAAAAAAATAGCAGCTTATCATTCAATAGCAGTCATCGACCCCCAATATTGCTATTTTGTTAATGAAAAGAACATTCAAAAGCCTAATACAAGAATTTTGATAGGTAAAAAGAACACACACACACACACAGCGCTGGAAGAGCGTTGAATGTCTGGATGGGAAGACACAGAATATTATCACCAAATCAAATCTGTCAAAAATGCATCAAATTCTAAGTAAATTCAAACTGTGAGACAGCAAGGGTTCCGAACAAGATTAAAAAGACAAACCTTCGTTCGAATGAATTGGGTCGAGTGAAATAATGAATAAAACAGCTGCTCAACTGATTGTGCGCCTAATACGTAATTTTTACACGTTTTGTTTTGTTTGGCGGTGTTATCAAGCCCGCACTTCAACGTAGCAGATAATTTTGAGACATTATATAACGGTTTTAAGATAAATCGATAGTACGTCGGGTTTTTTCAAGCGACAACATCGTACCAGTGACAGAATGGCAGACAAAAATAAAATTAACAATGTGTTTAGCGGTGGTTCGAATTTTCCTATTCCTTCCCATATGAATTTTGGTAGGTTGTTGGTGGATAAACTGTTACAGACGGCAAATAAAGATGCTTTGGTAAGTTCGCGTGTATGTGTTTTGGCCAGACATCGGAAAATGCATACATTAAGTGTTTACAATCACAAGAGTACTTTATTGAGTACTTTTTTGCTGATTTATGTATAGTTTTGCAGAGCGCATGGTTACTACAAAACTGTTAAACTCTTTACTTGATTTTCTTCTTTGTGTCATAGTTATAGATTTGGTATATTATGGTAACTTGATCCATTATTGGCATCTGTACCAAATTTTTGTTTTATTTAGGAAAAACTTATATTCACTTCATGTCGGTTTATTTTTCTGCCATTTTAACTTAGAGATAACATATGATCTTGTTTTGCCAGTACAAAATAAGGCAGAGATTATGTATTTACAAATAGCTTACTTAGTGAAAGCTGAATCATTTACAAAAATTGCAATATACATGCTTGAACTTTTTTACTCGTATTATTTGCACAAATCCTAATTTGCAATAGCCCTTGTGAACATGGTACTGTCATGGTATCTATAAGTTATATGGTTCACTAAAGAACGTATTCAAGACTAACTCATTTGTTGATCACTATTGTGAGTGATGATTCGAAGCAGTATTATACTGCGGAATTGTGGCTGGTCCGAGTCATACCAATATTGGCTGTTACCTTCTAATCTAAAGCATATCTTTCACAAGATTTCATATCTACAGATCTCTCTAACGAAACAAAAAACAAAATATTAATCTGAGATAACTTCTATTTCACCCTAGGCCCAGAAGCTACCTAATGCTTGATGCATTGGACTAGGGACCCAATCGCTCTTTTCGTACAGCAATCTTATCACGAATATTGCTTAAGGATTGAGACTTAACTTTTATCTTATATTAATCTCAGCAGCAATTTAGATTACACACAACACGAGAGCTGAAAATGTATATGAGCATTTTCTTATGATGACCATGAGATGATGATTAGATGTTCATATATGGAGTGGCATGAGAATGTTGTAGATGAATTAATTTATCTTCATCAGATCAACGGACTAACAGGAGAGAAGATAACCTTTAGTGACCTGGCAAAGCAAATAGTAAAAGTAGCCTCGGCTCTTTCTAGTCTTGGAGTGAACCAGGGGGATGTGGTGGCCATTTGCAGTGAGAACAGAGTAGAATTTTTAGTATCTACCATCGCCACGTTCTATTTGGGTGCTATTGCAACATTTTTAAACATCGCTTATACGAAAGGTAAATATTTCTAGAGTCCAAAGAGAGTCACATTTACAGATATAATATTATTTTTCCTACTTAGCTGGTTCAATTTCCGCACAGTACGGTCAACGACAATAGTGCCTAGGCAGTTTTGTACCATGTCACATTAATTTTTTTTAGTTGTCCTAGAACTTTTGAAGGAGCTGTCAGATTAGCTAGTGTGACTAACTACTGAATGGCGCTGACTCTACAAACATTAACTGTGTGCACAAACATGTCTGTGTGTTGTTTCCAAAAAAGGATATAAGTATGTTTATCCGTTAACTAGTATCCCATACCTACTACAAGCTTTGCTTAGTTTAGGGCTAGACAGTTTATACTCGAATATATTAATTATTACCATTTATACTCATTTTCTGTTTTAAATATATTATTAATACACACTATTTGTTCTTAAAGATGAACCTGAATAAGTGAATGTTTGTTAAAAGAAGGATTAACCCTTATCTACTAAAGATTTATGTTTTTTAGACGAACTGATCCACACAGCCAACATATCGAAGCCAAAATATGCCTTTCTATCTCCCGATGCATATAAATTACATTACGATACTCTCAAAAGTCATGGCTCTGTGCAGAAATTCATCGTTTACGGGGATAACAAAACTAATGAGATAAGTTATAACCAACTTATTTCTGCAGCTTATGCTGACGTCACACCAGCTGATTTTTATGGTAAGAACATTTTATAGTCATAAGTTATTACCGAGAATGATAAAGAAAAGTTAATATTACAAGAAAGAAGACATACATCGCAAATCGATTTGAAATGTCAATCAATTTGATCCTTAAACTTCAACGTGCATTTAAAGCAGTTTGTTCAAAGTGGCCAAACTTATGACCAAATACATATATATAAGTCATTGTTCTTGATTAATATTTTTGCTTTCATCACAATCTTGAGACAATCTGTGTGAATTGGTTTATTTTACCTAACATTTATAACAATTTATTCACAGGAAGAGTGCAAACCGCTCTTATTCTTTACTCTTCAGGAACTACAGGGTTGCCTAAAGGAGCGAGAATTACCCATCTCGGATTCATTATTACCTCATATCAAAGTTCGTAAGTATTATTTAAACTATAAGTTTATTGGCATACATTAAATCAAAGTTGAGCGCGCTTTCAAACTTACGCTGTTTAGTAAATCATTTAAAGAACTAAAAGTGACTGCTACACAGTGTAGGAGCTGCTCAAATCTGATTTAAGTTTGTGAATTGGCGGGCTTAAAGAAATTGTTAGAATAAAACTGTTGAAAAAAGTATATAATATCGCTTTTCTACATGAATTCATTAATTGATCAAACGCTTTACTAAATAATGGTATTAATGTAAGGATAAATTATACTCGTTTGTTTACAGAATTACTGCGAAAGACGTACCCATACTAACAGTCGCTCCATGGTGCAACACTATGGGTTTCTTAACACTAACTGATTCTATGATGTATGACAAAACAGTAGTGTTTTTAAAAAAGTTTGATGAAAAAGTATATCTTCAAACAATACAAACATTTAAGGTACATACAATTTTAAAGAGGTAAACTATTTGCTGCTATCTAACCCCCGATCATTACGATTTCGACATTGTATAAACATTTGATCTCACTTCAATTGTGATAAGATACCACTTATCTGAATAGTTAGTACACAGATAAACACTATCGATAGGTTATTAATGACCAAAATATTACAGAAGTGTAGGAGGAGGTAAACACTAAATCGACATTTAATGTGCAAACGCTGTCATTTAATTCAACGAATTCATCAATTTTGTATTCTAAAATATTTACAGAAATAGATATTTCGACAGTTTATTTATGGGAAGCAGATATGAAAATAAGCCAGCAACAAATTGTACTATATAAAATCCTAACATCAACATTTACAATGCTGGCAATTTCTGTGTCAAACTTGATAATAATGTTGAAAAATCACAAATTCATTGAATGAGTTAAAAACTTTAATTACACAGCAAACAACCTTAAAAAAACAAAATTAAAAACTTAAAGTAACATAATTAGTCAGGCCATTGGTTATTTATTCCCACATTTGCAGAGTGTTATCATTATTGAAGTTTATGAATTAGATTTTTGAGAACAACAAAGTTGTATCTGGTTGGTTTGTTTTGAACGTCTCATTACTAAATATATCCCCAAATAAACGGCTTCCAAGCATCATGTCTAAATCCTCAACTTTTTACAATAGTTCCAAATCATTTGCAGGTGGGAGCCTTGTTGATAGCGCCCCCTATTCTTATAGTTCTGTCGAAATCATCAAACCTTGACAAGTATGACTTGAGGTCAGTGGAGCTGGTGCATTCAGGAGGCGCACCCTTGGACACGGATGTCATCACTTTAGTCAAATCCAGGTAACCAGTATTTATATTACTTATTTATTAATTTAGGACGATTCCATGTATTTTTTTACTGAACCACTCGTAATTTTGATAATTTGAAAGAATTAATGTGTTAGGTCATAAACAGAAGCCCAATATTAAAAATCATTTCACATTTCTAACTTAAACCCACTTGAGGTTTTTTAGAGTAGGAATCAGTTAATAAGAATAAATTTTGATGCATATAAAAAAAACAGGACTTTTGTTTGTCATAATGTGTTTTTAGTAGGTGACACACTAAAGAATATGACTTTGAAAGTAAAGGATCTACTCCGTCTTTACAAAATTCTAATAATGCAATTTGTATTCCAGGTTCCCAAATCTCCGCAATATTACACAAGGGTACGGCATGACGGAGACCACGGGAGCCATTACAAGGGAATTAGATGTTGCACCAAAACAGGGCAGTGTTGGGCAAATTGTTCCTGGTATTATCCTTAAGGTGATTTTGAATGAAGAGAAAACATCATCTTATATTATTAAAAAGCATGACCAGGGAATTATTTCCTTCCCTCATGACCTAATTTAATCAAGTCGGTTTTGCCCCGACTCCAGTCTAGATATTCTTTTAGAAAATGCTATATCGGCATGAGACTTTAATAGTAAACAGAAAGTAAAGTAGAAAAAGATGGCGGAATGAGCTCGACCATCACCTCAGTGACTGGCCAAAGGCTTGGGACCGCAAAGAGTGGAAGGTGGGAGGGAAGGCTTTTGCCCTACAGTGAGACATAGGCTCATCAAAATAAATAATAATCAATAAATAATGATATCGGCATTATTTCTACTTTAAAAAAAAAACGGAAGAACGAATCCTTTTAAAAATAAAGAAGTATATTTTTGATATTATTTTCATCTCGAAAGAAAGTGAATACATTTAGTTATCAGCGATTTATTTTTAATTGTTGCATGCTTCATGTCTTGAAGCATGAGACAATTGATAAGCAACCTCCTTTCTCAATGCAATGTCACTTATGACTTAAAAAGTGTATTGTTTTTATCTCTCGTAGATAGTAGATGTTGAATCAAGGAAAGTACTCAGTGCCAATCAACCAGGAGAAATCTGCGTGAAAGGCCTGGTGCTCTTCGATGGCTACATCGGGAAGAAACCTGATGGTGACTTCGACGAAGAAGGATTCTTCAAAACCGGGGATATTGGATACTTTGATGTTGATGGATACCTCTTCATTATCGACCGATTGAAAGAACTTATTAAATACAAAGCATGGCAGGTTAGTAAATAATCCCAAAACAATGTGATAATCATTCGATCTTTTTTCTATTCTATTCAATTTGAAATATTTTATTAACAATGATACAGTAGGTAGGTTTTTTAAATTTTCTTAATCATTGACGTTGTAAGTCGGTAAAAAAATACGAACGCATGTGTCATAAAGAAGTACGAAATAAACCATTCGATAGATGCTGTCTCCATCCTTGTCAAGAAATAAAGCTCTTTGATGCAATGTTTATATAAAATAATACGTTTTATCCAATTCTTGGATAAAATTCTGAAAAATAATGGAAATGTAGAACGCATTTACCATGGCAAAAAGCCAAGGCAATTTGTAATTCCGTTGCCCATTTACGGAAAGGACTTGCAAGGGGGAGACAAAATGATTGAAACGGTTCCTGTCGTGAGGAAAATCGGCAGAAAGATGAACAATACAAATGAACAAGCAATTTTGATCTTGACTCGCAATATGTTTTAGGGGAATCTGTTATCATCTCTATCCCGTTTTAAAACTTTTAAAATGATTTAAACAAACATTTTCAAACTATCGTGGTCATATCAATATCTAATATAAATATTCCATATTATTTAGCAGTATAAGGCAGTTGAAAATGTATCAGTGAAATGTAATTTATCTAAAAATATGAATTGATTTATTAGAATGATTACACAACAATTTAAAATCCCTACAACATCAAACGCACTGAGGATTGTTGAAGACTAGCTTAATATTTTGATTAAAAAACCGTCATAAACCACTTTGAATAAGCAACCTTATAATATTTTTGTTACTGAGCAAAAAAGCCACATGTGTATTGTTAATTTTCGTGGTTTCTATATTACACCAGGTTTCCCCAGCTGAGCTAGAAGCTGTTATCCTACTGCATCCAGCAGTGAAGGACGTTGGTGTTGTGGGAGCTCCTGACCCTGCTGCCGGGGAACTACCTACGGCTTTCATTGTCAAGAAACCAGGCTCGGATGTCACGGATAAAGAACTGGTTGAATTTGTAGCTACCAAAGTGAGTATCAATATAACTACAAATTACACTCAAGAATTCTAGCTTTTCAAAAACTTCGACATTACAGCAAGAACCCGTTTCTGAAATATGGGCGGATGGAAAAATAGCATACCTTAAAACTTTCATTGGTACAAATATACCGAAATTTGTCTCGAATCCTGTTTGTTTAAAAATGCAATCATCTACTAATGGATAATTATGATGGGCAAGGGGTTTTTAGTTTCACTGTGCAAGTTTGATTTAGGTGGTGTTTCAAACCCGTTGTCGTCTTTAAGTCTCACAACAACAAGAAAATGAAAATTTCTATAATAAGCTCTATGACCGCAATATTACTAGAGATAGAAAACTTTGCCAGTATAATACTTCGCTGTCCCAATAAACTTACCACCACAAGACAATCCTGTCCCAGGGGTGTTTCTGTCAATGGAAGGATGGATATCCTACGTGACATAAATATTTATATGAAAATAACAGTGGGCATCCCTGGTTCGCCACGTCTTAATATTTTATAGATGTTATCTCCGTCTATCTGATTGTCAAAATTGTCTGTCAAAACTTATCCCGTTATTTTGTGGATAGTAAAAGATACATTGCTATTCCCAATACGAAGATTCCAAGAAGCTTTACCAGTTTCTTTATCGAAAACCGACTCATTTTTTTTTTGCCCCCTGTTGTTAAGAATGAGGACTTGTAATATAGACTAAAATATCAATTTGTTACCTCTATATTACGAAGTTTTGTAGTAAAATATGTTTATTGGGAGATAGTAGATCTATTTTTAAGCTGCAATAATAATATTTTCCAGGTGTCGCCGTGGAAGAAACTTCGGGGTGGCGTGAAGTTCATCGATGAGATTCCGAAGACCGGCAGCGGCAAGATATTGAGACGCAAGCTACGCGAACTGTTACCTAAGAAAGTTTCGAGCAAACTTTGATTAAAGATTATTCAAATATCAGTTTAAGTTTTATTTTTTCTTAGTTGCAACTAGATTATGCTTTACGGAAGAGACCAGATCATTTAGAACAGCAATTTTGAAGAGTGAACTGATACTGAAATCTCAATATCGTTCCTATGTAATTATGTATTAACAATGCCGTATCTTTATTAAAGACAGAAATACCAGAAAAAATACATTTGGCCTAAGTTGCAGGTGTGACTCGACCCGGCGTCTTCAGCATACCATAACATAACTTAGTATATTTCAGAGAAGAAGCAATAACTGATCATTAAAGTAGGTAGGCAATAAAATCTCTCTTCATACTTATTAATTTATAAAAACAACATTACTTTTACGATTGCACGGGACATCTAACACTACGATAACTTATTTGATATCTGACAGATTGTGATTTTAGTGTCAGAGAATGATGAATATTCCAGATAGCTCAGCGACTCAAAATTAGTTTAGATCCAAGATAGTATAGGTCTTCTTTTGTTTTGGAATGCGCCATCTTCTGTATCATCTGCTTTCAAGGCTTATTGCCGCACTCAGAGACGTCAACTTACGTTAATGGTTCATTCGAGTCAAAATTTTACATTCTTAAAAGTTCTAAAAAATGGAATTTTGACTCTAGAGAACCATTAACGTTAATTGACGTCTCTGAGTGCGGCAATAAGAGGCGTTACGATAAGGTCCACGATTATTTGGCACATAGCAGAATATGCAATAAAACAACAATTACCTAAACTTGGAACTTGGGATCGCACCGGTTACGAGTCAGTGCTTAACGACTGGGCTACGCGCTCTCTTTGAGGGGATAATCGGTGAAAGCTCATGTCTGAGAGCAGTGGAGCCTCAATGATGAAATTAATTCACGTGTATTATCTATATTCAATAACCTTCTTGGTAACACACCCTGTGTTACGTAGGCATAGATAACTATGTTTTACTTTTGGCATCTACTCAGTGCTATATTCTAACTTCTAGGTTACGCCAACGTAATAACTGAGCCCATTCTCTACACCAAATAATGCTATCCTTGAAACATCCACACAATTATTTTGCACTACTTACATACCATTCTTATACTTTACCATTATTATCTCTGTTTTTGTAAGCACATTATCTTATTGACAAACTTTAAACACAATTATATAAAGACAGAATTTCTTTAACTGTGGTCCGCAGACCCCAAGGGCACCACTAATCTAACCCACTTTTCTTTCTTTTAAAATCAATCAAATCAAAATAAAACAATATTTTTCAGTTCATTTTAAAACTTATAAATAAGTATCTCAAGAAATTATAGTTGCAAAATTGTATTGTGACACTTGTATTTTCAAACATAGGGTCCCTTCTTAATAATATTATCATTACCGGTTTTCGCCTTGGAACCAAGAACAACTTCGGACGCGGTAGTAGAATCACATTATGACATGTGCAGTTAAATACATTCCCTTTAACTATGGTATTATAAACATACAAAGTAATAACTTTGTATGTTTATAATGTGAAATAAGAACTTTTTACGATTCTTAAAAAAAAGTTACTGTTGATGTAAAGCGGTCATTCTCACGATAAGGTGTTCTTCGTATAATATCCGTCTCGATTTTTATTTCGCAAGAAATTCGTTTAATTGGCAATTTAATTAAGAAAAGACGATAAAATAAACAGAATTATGTATTTGGCACTTCAATGTGCCGACTGGTTATGGAGTTATGAGGTGACAAAGTTTTGGGTGTGACGGAAATTAGAAAATAGTTTACTTAAATTTATATTGTATTGAAATAAAACTCAAATAGAAAAAAAACAGAATTTAATGAAAAGTAAACCTCACAAGTTATTGTACAGTCTACAAATAACAAAAAACCTCTTTAATAAAACAAAAAAAATGTTCGGTAGCCTACCGGTAACTGATGATAAAAAAAACAAACATTATATATAATTATATTATATGCAAATGAACCATTTTGGCTGTCTTTTTATTAGAACCTCGAACGACAAACAACCGATAAACAACGGTCTATTTCTTTATACACAGCGTATAGATCGGGATCATTCTTGATTCTTTCTCTTCTTCGTTGCTGTCTAAGCCTATGTTGCTCCAAAATCTCCTCTCAACTTCCTTTTGGGCTTACCCATATTTTCTGTAAAGTAAGAATACACATTATGGTTTAAGCTATGTATACCTACCAAAAAACTTTAAATAGGCTCCTGTTTTAAGGTAAAAACATTAAGAAAACAAATGCTGTCAGGTATTATATAATTTCCGTCACGTTTAGCGTGATGGAATAGGGTGATGGAAATTAGGAACACGACGGTTTTTATGAGATATTGATTAAATGGTAAACAATACAGTATATTTTTACAAGTATGAGGTAGCCAACAAATGCCTGCATATAATATTATCACAGACCAGTTTGTATCCATTTTAAAATATTAATTAAAAGAGCGAACGGAAATTAGAAAAGGGGTGAACCAAGCGAATAGAAATTAGGTACTTACGGTCGTAGTTCGCCAACGGGGCAAGTGACACGGGGACGCTTCGGTTGCCTGCCGCAGCGCAACCTATCAAACACGACGTTGTGCTAGGGAGAGGAATTACTTACTCTGCGAGCAAGATATTCGCTACTTTTATACTAGTGACTGAAATTAGGCATGATGACAGGACAAACATATTTTTCGGTCTGTCTAAGAAAATACACAAGTTAAACAGAATATTTTAATCGAATAATAATGCTTAATTATTGATCTTAAAATTGTATTTACTGGAATGAACCAATCGTAACTTATTTTGACACTATTGAAGGTTTTGTACTTGAATCGGGGTTCTGGACAGCGAACGGAACTTAGGGGAACGACCTAAGAAAAAATAATTAAGTGCTTTTTTACAAGAGGATGTGTCTCAAATTCAAATTCCTAAAAGATGAATACTAGATATAGTTAGTAAAAAATTGTCATCTTCAAAATATAACAAACTAATCAGATATTTGCACCGTGACGCACCAAAACCAGGCCTGCTGAGAATGACCGAAAGAACATATAAAAACAAAAGCGTACAACCTGAAGATAAAAAAATTATAACCTTTCTGTGCCTCAATCGTGGATTTTACAAGACAGGCCTTAATTTGAAAAACATTTGTGACTATTTTTTGTTATTTTAAAAAACAAATCACATTTGAAAGTTTTACACCTATTTGAAATTAGAAGCATCATAATTTGTGAGATCAAAAACAAATAAAATGGAACTCTGGAAAACCTCAAAAGAAATTAAGTATAACTAAAACGAAACGTGCTAGTGATTTTGATAAAAAAACAAAGCGTTGTTTTCGTTGTCCTATATTATTAGAGATAGGGGTTTGTAAACAGTATAATCTCCAAGTGGTCCGCAGCTGAAAAGATTGACAAGCGCTGGCCTAAAGTTGAATGTCCAACCACTCTGTTTACACTGACATAAGTTATAAGGCAGATAGTTCCCGCCCGACACGACGGCGGATGCACACAATTTTTATTATTTTCATAATATGTTTTTATAACAAAAAAAGCTTCAGTTTTTTTGCCGATTAATTTCCAAATTGTATAAATAAAGATGAAGATCAAAAATGAAAACGAGAGTGTTATTTCTGGTGATCAAAATTTTCATCTACCGAGGAATTTAAACTATGGTGCATTTATTTTGGATAAAATCTCGGATTATGGAGAAAAACTAGCATTCGTAAGTAATGTCACAAAATCAAATATTGGTATTGTTTGGGCCTTTTCACTTTTTTCTGAATTTAGCCTAAATAATCATTATATAAGTTTATTGTGAAAGCAATTAAGGAACTCAAATATACCTGTTAAGTGAAACAGTCTCTAACGTTTTTAGGTTAATGGAGTAACTGAGGAAAAGTTAAGTTTTAATGAAGTGGTTCAACAAATTGTGAACGTCGCTGCGTCCCTGACGAGACTGGGCGTTCAGAGAGGTGAGGTGGTGGCCATTTGCAGCGAGAACAGGCCAGAATACTTGATCGCGCTGACTGCTGCTTTGTGCAGCGGAGCTGTGATAACTTTTATCAATAGTGCATACGGTAAAGGTAAGCGGTTATTTATTTATTTATTATTTAATATGGAACAGTCACGCACCGACAGAGAGAGAAATTAAGCGAGTATGTTCGATGACACGATTTACAAAAAGAAGTTCAAGTACCTCTTTATCAAAGAGCTAACTTTGATGATGTAGATGTTGAGATTAGTTGTAGGTAATCAAATGAAGTATCTAGGGTTTTTGGTTGAATCCACTCATTACGGAACACCCTGTATAGTCGCAGTAAAATGCTTTTTTCTCAAAATTTTACCTGCCCCATCCTGTTGAAATATTCACCCTTCATAATGAGATTTCATTATTTTTGTCTTTAATTGCTTTTCAGACGAGCTTATCCACACATTGGGAATATCTAAGCCGAAATATATCTTCATGTCATCAAGCACTTATGATAAATTTTATGACAAAATAAAGAAAAATAGTGACGTAGATAAATATATAGTGTTTGATATATTAACGAATGAAGCTAATGCGTTAAGCTACGTTAATTTAGCAACAAGGAACGTGCAATCTTATCAGCCGGTTCACCAAGAAGGTAAAGTATTACTAAAAGTAATTGCGATTCATGGTTAAGAACATAACAAGCATTTTTAGGGTTCCGTACCTCAAAAGGAAAAAACGGAACCCTTATAGGATCACTTTGTTGTCCGTCTGTCCGTCCGTCCGTCCGTCTGTCAAGACCCTTTTTCTCAGGAACGCGTGGAGGTATGAAGCTGAAATTTATATCAATTACTCAAGTCTACAGTCCCTTGAAGCTGTGAAAAAATCAAACTTCTAAGCCAACGCAATCAAAAGATACAGCCGTTTATGCCGCAAATTTTCGACACTTGCAAGGGAATCAAAACCAACAGGGTGCTTCCCGTGAACTCAGTATCTTGAAATTTTGTACGAAGCAACGTCTTATAGCATAGATAAAGGAAAAATTACGAAAACCATAAATTTTTAGTTACATCACATAATATATATTTTTTTTTAATAATTTTAAACTTACTAGCCATTTCCTCATAAACGCGTAGAGGTATTAAATTGAAATTCATACCAAATACTCAGGTCTATAATACCTTTAAGCTGTAACAAAATCAAACTTCTATGTCAACGCAATCAAAAGAAACAGCAATTTAAGCTGCATATTTTGAAACTCGCAAGTACTCGCAAGGGAATCAAAACCTAAAGGGTACTTCCAATCGACCTAGAATCTTGAAATTTGGCATGAAGCAACGTTTTATAGCACACATAAAGGGAAAATTCCGAAAACCTTAAATTTTTCGTTACATTACAAAATATATATATATTTTTTAATAAATATAAAAATACTATAGTTATGACTCGATTGTCGTAATGAACGAACTTTGTAAACCTTGCAGGTTTGTACGGACCCCTCGGCGCGCGAGTCCGACTCGCACTTGGCCGGTTTTTTATATTATTGTTATTATTCACGAAATTCAGATAAATTTATATAATCCTTATCCAAACGTCCCACACTAACGTTCGTAGATAACACAAGGAGTGAATAGTGATATCTGGTTACTATCGCAACAGTACCGATAAAAAACTCATTCAACCCAGAAAACGGCGGTAGGCTCGCTCCTTACCACGTAGACTATAAATCAATTTTGGCGAAGTGTGGGCTTCCGAATGTACCGTTCACCATGACAGTAACAGTTACAAATACCGTGAGCGTATGACTAGTATGTGTAGCCACTAGCATTGCATTAACCTTATGATGGCATGTGATTAAGGCACCTCGAAAGCCTCCGACTAGACTCAATGACTAACATCTAGCTATTTCAGCCGAGTCCAAGAGTTTAGCGTGTCTTGAAATGCTTGAAGAATACATACATACTATTTAGTATGGCCACAAAGTATACTTTGGGGCCATTTGTCGAATAATTTCCAGGCATTAAAATTTCGGTTGGGGTGGTAACTGGTCACCCACCCACTCCACTACAGTGTGCGTAGTATGGGATACACTCATTTACTGATATTTGACAATTTACTCAAATTCCCTCTAAAAATTGATGCACTAAAGTACCATGAGGTTAACTCGTAATCGGCCCAGATACTGTTTTTGATTATCGTATGGAACAGAACGTATCAGGCTGTGCTAAAAAAACGTTACAAGAACTCATAAATTCTATCCAGTCTTCATATTCCATGTTGTCTTTACAATCAATAACCGCATTAATCAATGTCAAATTAAAATTGAGATTTTTACTTTTAAGGATATGACCAGACGGCTCTCATTCTGTACTCCTCCGGCACCACCGGGCCACCTAAAGGTGCCAAGTTGACACATGCTGGTTTAATTATAGCTGCTATGCAGTCTTCGTAAGTTTCACTTTTCTTTCATGAAAACTTTCTTTTTTTCCTTTGACAACAGTCGGCACATATTCAAATATCTAAAAAGGATAAAACTAGCGACAATAAAGTTAAAGGGCATAAGCAAACGAGTCAGACTTAAAAACCGCCATAAGTCCTTTACTTTGGGTCCTCATGCGCCGAAAACAGTTCGGGTGACTGGCTTCAAAGAGCTGGCTTGTTCTTTAAGACCTACTCTCTACCAACCTCGTAGTTCTGGTAAGAACAGGCAACAACACACCAATACAATCAATATATTTTATTTGCATAATTCGGTTTTTTTGAAACAACACTGCCAATTACTATGAGTATTACAAGTTAAATACTGTTCAATAATGCCAATTAGGGATTTTTCGTAGATTTGATAAATAAAGCATGATAATTCCGAAATATTAAAATGCCATTATTTTGCTAGTAACTCGTGATACTTTTTTCTTCTTTATTTCATTCGCAATTTTTTCTATCTATCTGTGCTATTTTTCTATTTTTCAGGCCCCTTCAACAAGACATGAGCTTTTTATCTATAGCTCCATGGTCTAATACCGTTGGTTATATAAACACAATAAGAGAAATATTGAATGGCAGGACGTGCATTTATTTAAATAAATTCAGGGAAATTGACTATCTAAGAGCAATAGAAAAACATAAGGTAAAAAGGACCGATAATGTATTTTGATCGAAAAAGTTACTTTCATAAAATCATGTTAGTTAATTAGCTGTGCATTTCACTTTTAATAATAATGTGCCTTTATTCAACTCCTATGCTTTATTTTTAAAATGTAAAAGACTAAATGAATCATGCATTGAGTTTCTTTGTGAGTCGGTATTGTTGCAAAGAGAGACTGACATGTAGATAATGTATTTCATAATCATTTAAATAGTAAAAATATCAAATTTTTCAGGCTGGTTATTTGTTAGTAGTGCCGCCTTTAGTGGTTATTTTAACTAAATCATCGATATTGAGTAAGTATGACGTCAGTTCAGTGCAGTATATGTATAGTGGAGGAGCACCACTAAGTTGGAGCGTCATTCTTGAAGCTAAAAAAAGGTTTGTCTACAGAATTATTAGTCAAAATCTTACTGTTCCAAAGTTTAAGAGTAGTTAACTTTCTGTTTTTTTATCAACAAATATTTATTTCAAGTAACGACAACTCTGCCAACAGGTTTCCGAACTTAAAACAAGTTTTACAGGGATATGGCATGACGGAAATGACTGGTGTCATGACTGAAGAAAACGTAGGAATGATGAAAAATGGCAGTGTGGGGAAAGTTGTAGCTGGTAATATAATTAAGGTCACTTGATATTTTTTTTAATATTTGTGTTTAATTTCGGTGTGGTTTGTGGGGATCGATTGCTATGGTTAACTTTACTATAAACTAAACCAATCGATTACATCATATTTTATCAAGAAAGGGTCAGAAGTCCTGAAGTTCAATTTCAAGATGTTTTTTAATAGTTTTGACAAACTTAAGTATTTTAAAATCATTTTTAAACATAATAACTCATTCAGGAAATTATCTGACATTTTTCATACTTAGAAATGATCCAATAATTACTACATTTTAAAGACTTGTTTTAGCACAAAAAAAAACATAGTGTGGTAACAAAACATAGTGGTGTTGTGAAATGAAGCGATAGGAGCAAAGTTATTCATAACTTACCTAATATTTTCAGATCGTAGGTATTGAAACAAGAGAATCTCTAGGTCCAAATAAAGCCGGTGAAATATGCGCGAAAGGCCCTGTCCTGTTTGGGGGATATATTGGCAAGGACATGTCTGAGTATATGGATAATGAAGGATTTTATAAAACTGGTGATGTGGCATATTACGACGAAGAAGGGTTTTTCTTCATTACAGACAGGCTGAAAGAGCTTATTAAATACAAGGCGTGGCAAGTGAGTTCAGACTTTTTACTTATTAACATTATCATCTTGAGTTTACGTTTTGATGCATCTGTGAGGCCCCCCACTGCTGAAAAGAGCAAACTCTAAGTATGGACTCCTTGATTAAAGGAATCCCTCTTCGTGATACGTTGGGTAATTTAGAACTTAATTGTCAGGCCGTAAGAAAGCACTACGCCTGAGATCCATCAGACATCGGTAACCCTCGCTGAATAAAAGTAAAAGCCTAATTGTATCTTTATATTTTCGGTTTATAAAATATCCTATAAAAAAGAAAGTTATTCGCCTTCTGTGTGCCGCTTAAACCACTCATCATACTTGTCAACACCTAATTTAATTAATTAAATCAATCAATTCCTATCTTTAACTATTAATCTTGCACAAGCCACCAAAACCAAGTTGGTAAGCAATTATGCAAATGATAATTTGGTTGCAGCTACGGTATTTAAAAATGAATGTCACCAAATAACAGTTGTTTGGGAAAACAGGTAACACCGTCGGAGTTGGAAGCTACCATTCTTTTGCACCCAAGAGTCAAAGACGTTGGAGTGATCGGAATACCAGATGCCATGGCTGGGGAACTGCCAGCGGCGTTTGTGGTCAAGAAAACATCAGAAACACTGACGGAGAAGGACATAATAGACTTTGTAGCTGAGAAGGTGAGTGCAATAGTTAGATGAAAAAATAATCAGGTCCTTTAAAATATTTAACTGAAATACTGCCTATCAGTCACTCAGTTGCGCGTACCTAATCATCAGCACCCCAGACCCCAAATGCTGTCATAATGAATTTCAAAAACTAATGTGTAAATGTGCGCCATAAATTAGTGATAAAATAATACTGTTCTGATTTTGGTATGAAAACACATTAAGAAAAAATAAGCTAAGTTAATCATAAGTTTGTTTTTCATGAAAGGAAGTGGTTGCTTGCCTTTTCTGAAAGATTGTTGCATCCGTAATGAGTGTCAATTGACAAGATTTAGATGAAATGACATTAAATTGGTTCTAGAACTGCGTCATTTTTTACGGGAATTATAAAGCTTTTCTTAGCCAAATTCTTAAATTTCCCTCAAATTAATAGAGTCCGTTTATTTGTACTGGGGTGTGACAGTGATAACAGTAGAATAAGAAGTGCCCATCCTCTCTCCGGTTCTCTGAATGAAGTTTGAAAATTAAATGGTAAAATGAATTTTGAACTTTGTAATTCCCTGTTTCAATAATCCTATCACGAAAATGTTTATAGTAGCTGAACATTTTTACGTACATATTTGCTCTAGTGCATATTATGCTAAAATATGGAGCGATCTCTTGACATCGCATGCAGCGGTGACATTTTATCACCATACATAAAGACATCGTAGGCAAATGTGGATGCCCTATTTAAGTGCTAAATATCAAATATTTATAATATGCAGGTATCGCCGTGGAAACAGTTGCGAGGTGGTGTGAGATTCATTGATGAAATACCGAAGAATGGAAGTGGCAAGATACTACGACGTGTACTACGCGACTTACTTAAAGAGAAGAGTAAACTGTAGTAGTACCTAGTTTAGAAAGATGAACTTAATTTTACGATATGTTAAATGTGTATTTCTCAGTTTAGTCCAAAAACCGTTTGATACCGACTAAAAAGGTACTTTGCAAACGTCAGCAAAATGAATTGTAAATGTCATGATATAATTTCTATATAACCACTCAACATTTTTTTCATTTTCTAACTGTCCAATTCTTCAATAAGCCACACTTGCGGACGTGACTCAATGTGTGGACTTACGATTAGATAATAAGTAAGGTTTTTTATTCTACCTAATTAATAGCTCACTCGGATCCCCTGTTTCTGTAATTGAACATAACTTCTATCTCCTAACAGTCATAATAGCCAGTCCTTAATTATTATGCAAATTATGTTCATCTAATTAAAAACCACTGAAAATGGCAGTGCAGGGGCCCAATTCTCGGGCATTCGACATTTTAACACCTTCGACATTTAACAAACAAAATGGCGGATAACAGACGTTACCATGGTAACGTGAGACTTAATTAATTCAAGCTAATCTACCATCTCGCATGTGAGGGCTAGCGTGCGACAAACAAGGGTGGTTGCCATGGAAACCACTCTCGGGCATACGACATCATAATGCCATACGAGATTTATCCAAAAAAAATGGCGGATATCACACGTTGCCATGGTAAATAACAATAATAAGTCCTCATGCGAGATATTAACAACCGCTAGCGTGCGACATGCAACGGATGGTCATCAGCGTTCGAGATGGTTTGTCGTATGAAACTAACTGTCAATTAAACTCCGTGTTTGTGCAGTAAGGATGGCTTACATTACATTAGGCTAAAGCGCAAGCAGAATTTTCTCGCAGATTATATTATTTATTTATTTATTGGTTTACCAACAATTGTACAGTAATATACAATGACACAATGTACAATATACCTAATTTAGGTAAACACTGCATGCATTATTTAAAACTAAGAAGGTAGTTTAAAAAAAAAGTAAGTTCAAATTAAAGTGGTTTCTAAATGCAACTGTAATATAATTATTTAGGAGTCGTGTGAGTCAGCCCACCAGTGGACTTAAGGCGTGAGGACACCTTTCCGTGGTGCGAACGAGTCTTTAAAAAGGATTAGAGGTGCTCTCGACGCAATAGCGACAGTGGATCGGCAACGAACGCTGCTGTGAAGCAACACACGCCGGGTCGGAAATGGGATGGGTGACCACCCGACCGAAATTTAATGATGTCTTTTTCAGTGGTGCTTCGTAAGGCACGTTAAGCAGTTGGTCCTGGCTGACGTCACTAGATGTCAATCGTTAAGCCTAGTCAGAGGCCTTAGGGTGGCTTGATAAATCTGTCTTTAAAGGTATAGTGAGCACTAAGCTTACACCCCAACAACAATCCGCACTAAACCCGATTGTTGGCGTATGGTTCGCGCCACTATGAAGTGAGACCTACTTACGTTACATAACATAAACTGCCTATGTACTTAGGTAGGTAGATTAAGTTATTTTGATGTCACTAGTGGCCACCCGCGACTTCGTCTGCGTCGACTTTTGTTTTCAAATTGTTCCATAAATTGTTTCATAAATTGTAGCCTATGTCCTAGCCAGATGTATAAGCTAGGTATATTATGGTGAAGTTTCACTAAAATCCATCCAGTTTTTACGTGAAAGAGCAACTCGGCACATACATCCATTCACTCATCCAAACTTACGCATATAATATTCGTAGGATATGTCATATGGTTAAGCCGGTCATACGCCTAATAAATAACGTAATTTGACTTTATGGAAGCGTCCCGTTTAGGCAAACAGTGAGCGGCTGACTGTCCGCCGGCTGACTCTAAGCGGCGTAGGTGTCGATCACTAACTCGGCGTAGTGAATATACCTACTACGCTGTCGGCGCCAACCATTCGTTCACCGAATTAATCGGCCTACGAAACGTCGCAAACTGCGTGTGTGACACTCACTCCATCTCTAGAATGAATAGGAAGGCAAAATGGAATCAAATGGTCAGCCGCTCACTGTTCGCCTTATCGAGACGCGCCTTAAAACAAAGGTAAGTGAAGCATTCAGGCATTAGTTTAGATACCTACATCTACTCGTATGTATGAGTTTTACCATGGTTTTATTAATAGTAAAAACTGATTTTCATTTTAAGATATTTTTTTCTGCGCACAAGGGAGCTACGAAACTCTAGTTCGAAGAAGCCGTAACATTAGCTTGTCGCCCGTTGACCATATTATTATCTCGATGTATCATAGAGGTGGTGGAAGCTCTGAACGAGCCATCCAACGCCAGGAACGATTCATTCATTGTATAGCTTCCATGTCGCAATTGTGCCACCACTTGCAACACAGTGTGATGAGGAAAGCTACGTCAACAGGAAGCAGAACTATGCCGTGAACACACAATTTATTGATAATGTGATGCCAATTCAAAAAATATTATTGCTCGTTTTCGTTGGTATTCATTTCTGCTGTGACAATTCCCCATCTTGCTTCTGTGCAACTCATCATCCACCTGCATCAATTGGATGAGCCGTACGTGTGTGTCTTTTGCCCATTTTATGTGCAGCTCTTTCTTTTCATAACTGTTTACTTATACAAGATCAACAATTTCAGCAATTTCAAACACAAATTGACAAATCAATTCAATATTGACATTGACAACAAGTTGCGTTCCATTTCCTTCAGGCTCATCGTAATATTTATTATTTTTGATTAAACCATTTAATGACCTCTGAGATGATGACAATGATGGCTGGATGAGAGCCATGAGTTATAAACTCGAATAATCATAATCACACAATCAAAGAAAATAAAATTACAATCTACAAAACGGAACGTTTATCGCATAGACAAGATGTTCGGTCTACGACATTCATGTCAAAAAGTCAGTTTGACTGAGCGGTGTTCCGTTATCACCGTTTTTAGAAATCTGCTTAAGCATTTTTTTCTTCTGCAAGGTTCAATACCATAAATAACGTTCGATTGTAAATAACCCAAAAGTGACAAATAATATAAAAAATGAAACATGTTTGTCAGAGACAATAGACGTCAATATCACTAAGGGGCGCGAGAATAGCATTTTTTTTAACATTAGAGATTTTAGTGAGATTTCTTAACTTCATGCGAGATCTTAACAACTTCGACATATGTCACATTTCCCGAGAATTAGGGCCCAGACTATTTGTATGGTAAATATTGTGATTGTAATAAAATTGAAGGTCGAAGGTGGAGTCATGCCGTAGCCGACGGCTATAAGCAAGCCCCCTGCTAGGCTTCTACTGCCACAAATGGCAAGCTATCTTATTTAAGTAGATATGTATACTTACACAGCATTACCGCTGAAATTACTTCGCGGCAACTACCACAGCGCTATGTTTAACTCGATATTGCTGCAACAAGGATTAAACTTTATGTTATGTGCACAAAGCACACCGCAATTGAAAACAAACATGCACTAGTGGTGGGAACTTAATAGTGGAACAATCAGTGAAAGAAGAAGCAAAAATAATGCACAGGAAATAATTGTGCCGGCCACTACAAAACCTTGCCGAACTGAAGGTTGGAATAATGCCAAGTGAGCAGATAGGGGCCAGAGTGGCAGATAGCGACCGAGGAGCAGGAATGTGCACAATTTTTATGTAGTTAGGTAACGTACTATCGCAGAAAAAACGCTGAGTTGCTTTAAATTTACCTAGTTTTGCTTTTAGTACTATGTAATAAGCTCCGCTTTTCTTTTTCTAAAAAGGCGAAGAAGGAAAACTTACGTAATGGGAATCTCAATATGTAAGAAATGGATTGTTTGTAGACCTGATTACATGTCAATAGACTAAGGCATTCTTGGAGAGGTGAAACCTTACTGTCAGATATTGACAAACTAGCTAGGCTTGGAAACCAATCTAGTGAAAACAGCTGGGGTCAACTGCTGCCACGGTGTTCAACGAAAAGGCCCGAAAACATCACATAAAAGCCTAGAAACCCACTTAAATCAAATGGGCGCGGTAAGTCTGGTACTTACCTTCTTTGAAAATTGCAGGAGGTGGCCTGAGCCTAAAGTGGTGAGAAAGTAAAAAAGAACACATCTTTGCTAACCAGATCAAACCTTTATCTGAACATTAACTCAAGAACAGATTTTGGTAGAGTAACATTTCAAAATGCGGGCCTAAAACTTCCAACAAAGCCAGCGCGTAAGCTTATGTGTCCGTACCATGTAAGGTGTTTCTAAGCGATATTCAAATCAGGCACACGCGACGTATGTAAAAGGCCAAGACATTGAAGTGTGGCGTTCGCGGCAAATTGCACGGTGCGTCCAACCTCCGCCCACGCCACGCGGCACGGTGACGCTGCAAATGGCCTGTTTAAAAACCATTTCTGGTGTGTTCCTTTTATTACACCTAGGGTAAGGCACCTGTTTCTATTAATTCAATTCAAAAGAAAATGTATCTAATTAACCAAGAAGTTAGAAATATAATTGAACATAAACACTTAACACACTCAATGTGACATTTCTACACACCAAATGCTGGACAGTACTACAACTTGACAGAAAGCAACATATATTTTTTATTCATCTGTAAATCGTAATTGCAAGGTTTTTCATTTATTTCTTTAACTTTTATTTATAAATTGGTATACGTCTATCGATTTTCTATGCGGCGTTCAAGTCTAATGTCCATCTAAATAATTTTTTTTTGAATAATGTGCTTTGTTTATGTCAGTACAACAAACGAAAGATAAACAAGCTACTGTTGTCAAAAATAATTATTTGTAGAAATGATTGCTACGGCATTTATATCCTATTAAAGTATTTTTTCACTTCATGTACTTGTTTTGATTTAGCAATGTCTATGTGAAGTTATTGGTAATCGCAAAAGGACGGAGCCTAACTCCATGAGATTAAATGACAGAAAACCGAGTTGTTAGGTGCCATTACTGGAATGCGCTTCATACTATTTATCTACTATAAAGAGTAGATAGTAATAAAACTTTCTAAGTCCAAGTATAAAGTACAATTGAGTAAAACCTGGTTCGAGACGAGAATTACGAGTTATTGTTCTCAGAGTTAACTCGTGGGTCCGCGCGACAGAGACTTGGTCGTTGGATTAGACAATGGACTTAGCATTATTTTCAATGAAATGGATATTTGACCTCTTAATGGAACGGTCTGTAGATGCCCATTGATATAACATCACTGTTAGAATAAATGTTGAGAGACTCTGCCACCAGTAAGACATTTTATGAAACTAACTCACTAAAACCCAAATGCCAATCTTTTATTTTTAAATGTTTTAATACGAGTATAACTCTTTTTCCATCAAATAAACCGTTTTCAGCCATAACGTATTGCGTATTCATGGCAAACATGTTTAATGACTTAGATCTTATTATTATAGTCCCAATTAATCCTAGATAGAAAACCCTAAAAACCTACCAATAACTATGTTAAGAATATTAAATATAGAAACAAAACTTCCAGTTGAATTATTGACAACCTCCTTCTTTTTTAGTCAGTTTATTAGTATACAAATTTGAATTCGATAATTCAAAAAACCTATTTATTAAAATGTGTTTCTAGCTGGATTCTAGACTTCCTTTAAAAAGCAAGCTTATGGCTTCCTTCTGCGCGATTGCAGATGGTTCGAGTTTGGGTCCCGCCTGAGCCCAAGACCGAATGTTTTTTTTTCTGGGTTTACTATCTTCCTTTTTAATTTTGGCAAGTTATGATAACAACACCCTGTCTGTCTTAAGAATTTAAAGATGGTTGTTGTTGACTGTGGGAAACAAAATACATCAACATCGCAAAGTAATTTAGTTACCTGTACGCTTTTTCAAGTTAATCACACCCTAAACAGTTAACAAAAAATTAGGTAAGCGGTCCACATTCTATACTTATAACCTCGAGACAAAAGCCAAAATCCATCAGAAATTCAGTGATAAAATCTTCAAAACCGTCAAATATTTAAAGTTTTTGTCAAGACACTTCTGTTCTTAGTCAAAGCTATTCGTGACATGATCTTATCACCTTCAAAAGTAGCATGGATTAATTACAGGTTGTAGAAACTATAGAAATGAAGAAACAGCGTAAGCTCCTGTTTTATTAAATGGGTACCTAGTTTGCAGAACTTAAATACTTTTTTGTATGAACGCTCCTCTAAAACTTTGGAACCTAATCATACCTTAATATTTTAACGATTTTCTTAACTAATTCCATTCTCCTCATCGTATAAAACCAAAGGTCAACCTTAGTAGTTCTCACGAACTGTACATAATTAACGACTACTAGGTATTGACAATGACCCCCTCATGGGTTCTCGCCTCGGCGTGGCGAGGGGGCCTAGTACCGGTGGTAGGGGCACCACCGGGAAGCGAAGAGAACCCAGGCGTGGCAGCGTGGTGGACTGGACACCCACCCGCTGCGGCCCGTAAGGGCGGCGTGGGGCTGCGGGGCCAGTGGGGCCTGCAGGCGCCTTGAGGCGCGTGGTTGGGGCCGCGGCGCACAACCGGTTGGTGGGGGCCAGTAACCCGAGGCTGATCCCCCCTGTGCGTCGCGGCCCGGCGGGGCCGTACCGAAGGTTACGGCAGCGGAGCCGCCCTTTGGGTGGCTCGTGGTTGCGGGCCCAGTAGGGCCTGCGTACGGTGGCCAGCTAGCGCGTGGTACGGGGGTGCCGCCGCCAGCATTGCACGGGTTTCACCGCTGCCTGGTAGGGACGGCTTGACATCCTCGGCTGTCCCTTCTGGCCTCCCCTCACGAAGGGGGGGTCGCTTCCGGCCCGCCGTGCAGGCGGGCTCCGTCCGGGGGAACGCGTAACAGGCAGGCGCTATTCACCGTTTTCCCCCACTAACGGACGATTAGAGGGAGTAGTAGGGGTTTTAGTCGGTAGGGCCACTGGTATACCATCTGTCCAGTGGTGAGTCCGACATAACCCGTCCGTCCCCCGGTGGACGGGTATGCGTAAGGCATTTCCCCTACTTAAAAAAAAAAAAAAAAAAAAAAAAGGTATTGACAATGATAAACCAACGGTCGCAAGACAGAAAATCAAACTTCGTCTCGTGTCAATACAATATCTACAACTTTTGTGGTTAGACAAGTTTTGTATTCACTGTGGCTAAGTTCCTAATACAGATTGATCTATATCTTCGAAAAGGGATGTGAAGGGCGACATCGAAAAGGTACGAATGGTACCCTCAAGAGATATATCGAGTGAAGTGGTCAAGCCTTGTCTACTAAAGGACAAGTAACCTACAAGATCGAGTTATATAGATACCGACATCTTGTTTAGGTATGTGTGTACTTTTGCGACGTAATATTTCGTACGCCTAGTAGAAGAAAAAGAGGACAACTTATAAGCTAAGCCGTTTGATGACATTATTATACAAAACGATGGCGTTCAAGAATGTGTTACTAACTCTAAAAGTTATTGCACTCGTACATTTCAATAAGTGAATAGAAAACAATGAAGAATAACCGTTTATAAAGCGCAAGTACAAACACAGACACGATGTAACATATTTTGTTTGTTCGTTTCATCGTAGCCGACACCTTATGGCCGTAAACATTTACCTTTCAACGCGGCGTTCACTCTATCCAAATCGTAAAGTGACAGTGGAAGAGGCTCGTTCAAGAGTCGCATTCGCGGCTCGCTCCCACTATTGTACGCCGGGTAAAAACCGTCACTCAAAAAAATACCTGAGGAATGTCTATAAAGTTTGTAAGCACACTTATTCGTCCGTAACCAGTCAACGAACACAATTGCGCCATTCAAACTCCGCTCGTCTCCCGAATGCAAGTGACTCCTCAACTCATCCACTTCGCCCTTCATCACTAGCCTTACGTACAACTTATACGACATAAACACTTTTGCGTTCGGTTTCTTCCCGCGCTTTATCTTCTTCACACTCAAGACCCTAGCCGTGAAAATGTATTTAGATTCAGACACAGCTGACGACAGAATCTCGTAGTCATTAGTTATCGTCTCGTTTAAAACACATTTGGGGCCATTTGTGTTTTTCTTGCGGTGGAACGTGTCCCGCTTTTTCACAGCACCCTTAATACGGAACTGCGCATGAATTATCGTGAAGCAGTAAAGCAATAACACTAAAAACTGAAGCTTCATCTTTATTGGGAGTGTGTGAATGCGCCTTGTTTTATGTCTGGCATAAATGGGTATAAATAAGAGCCATTTCAGCGGCCTTATACGTAGAAACTTTTGATTGAGATGGGCCGTAAAGGCGCGGCGAGCACAAAGTTGCGCAAGTCAGCTTTGGCGCCACCGAGACGCGTGCGCGAGCGCAGCCTCACGCGTAGACTGGGCACCTCGCAATTCGATGCAACCTTCATCAACGTAAACAAACGTGGTCAAACGTTAATGTTTTGCTTTGACTGCAACGTTGATTAGTCAAAGCTAACTGGTTTTAGCGTTATTGGTTCGTGCTGCCGTTGGAGTAATAATGTTCGGTTGTTAAGAAACAGATGTTGGTTGTGTTTGACGAGGGCACAGCGTATCTGTAGATAGGATGCCGACATAACCTGGCACGAGTTAACAGTTATTGCCGAACGCGCGCCGGAACGACGCCGCCCACTGAATATTCATGTGGAGCTGAAGGGATGAACTGGAGCAAGGCACCTCTTGTCTCGTTTTGTACAAGTCTTTAAACTAATATATTCAAAAGTACGTTTACCGCTTTTCCTTTAAGGCAAAGTTTTTAGTTAATCTAAATATAAATTTAAAATACACATTGTTCCCTTTGTTTTTGCTGCAAGTTGTCCAGTGAATAAAATATTTCATTAAGTGAGCACTTCAGTGGGAACCCATCTCGTTTCATTATCAAGTTATGTATTTACATTAACGGGTCTAGGAAAGCCACTCCACCCTCATTTAGCGCACGCTCCGAGCCACGAACTAACTGCCTCATGAAAGCTTGAACACCCGTTGTTACAGGAGCCTGCAGAATTTTATATACTCGTAGGCGAAATGGACTATTTCTACTCACATAAGAATAAATCGTTTACAAATTAAAACATGTTTCCATTTTAACACAGCTGCCTCAAGAGATGCCTTGAAACGAGAAACTGTTACCTTTCCAAGGATCTTTAGAATGTATACATAAAGACAGAACCTTTTTTTGCAAAATAATAGCAGTGCCTATCAGATTGGCCACCACAAAAATCAAAGTTACACTTCAGTAAATGAAATCACTTTTTGCTAACCAAGAATTTTTAAGGAGAATACCATCATTGAAGTTATTTATGATAAAAATAAGACGAATCCGGATTTATTTACAAATGAAAATCATAATTACAAAACCTTTACACATAATTTCATAACATAAAGCTTAGTAAAAACCGATCAGAGTGAACAAACGCTAAAAAAAGGCATAACCGTATAACCTCCTCCTGTTTTTGGTTGCGGTTAAAAATAAATAAGCAATCCACGCAAAAGTTTAAACTAAAAATTTCAGCAACAAAACCTTAGTCTTTTATTTTCCACAAAGTTTGCGTTACTCTATCTCAATAGCACGTTTCACTCCTAAATCCCGGAGCGCATCTCCGAAAACAGTATCTCGGCGATGCAATTTTAAAACTGAATTTATATAATACGATACTTTAAAAAAGTCGCCCGCCGTCGCGTCGCACTTACATAGGTGATTGCAAGAGCTTACACGAGGAATTTGGAAAGTGGTACAAGCGTGGGCGGGCGAGTCGACTCGCTCGCTTTCTTGACGAATCTCCGCCGTCGCACTTTATATTTTATAACATTTTTCACAAACTCCGCTATGTCTATTTATTTTAACCTCCGACGTAAAGTCACCAATAACGGTTTGGCAGATTATTTATTGGCAAAAACCGTGCATTTATGCCCTTATGCACGCTATCTTTTGGAAAAGCCTCGGTTTTACGATATCTTTAATTACTATAGCTGATTTTCAACCTGCTTGATGGCGACGTAAGTAAGAATACAGTGTTAAAAAATACTCTGAAGTACTCGTAATAAGGTCGTAGTAGCAGAGTTTTTACAATATAGGGAGGAACTAGAGTAATAACACATCATAAGCAGCTTTAAAAACTCAGGGCACAACAGTTTCTTTTTTCATAATTTAGGTCATTGCGGCTGTCAGATGTATTTAAAATCTTCGTAGTTATGTGTTGCCATAACTTTTGGAGGTATGTAGTAAATACAAAAAATATGAAACTGCCCTGAGGATATTGTAGAGACTTGCAGTCAGCTTGGCTGATAGTGACCCTGGCTACTGACCTGAATAAGTATTGCGAGATGTGGACGACCATTTTGAATGAATTTAAATGAATATGTACCTATCTTTCTGTTTGTTCTCTTGAACTTTCGTTGAACTCTTTATTTGAAAGTGTGCATTCCCCCTAAATTCGCAAACGTCAATCGACGCTCAGCACGCGCTGACGTCACGGTCATGCTGGCCCATAAAATGACGATAGAACTGAAAGGGACAGTTATATACTTCTGAGGGATGCTCAACGTTGATTTGCGTTTGTGAATTCGGGTCTTTGATATCCATAATACAAACTACGCTTAGGTTGTGACTAGGTACCTACCTATGTATAAACATTACCAGAAATTTTTATTCACTAAAATATTTCCAAAAATTATAAAACTCCATTGCTCAAAGGCAATTCACTTATTTACTAAAGCTGAAAGTAAGCAAAAATATCTCTTTGATCTGCTATTGGCTATCTAGTTGGCTGATTGCAGATAGTTGACTTTGAATCTGATAATTTAACTCTCTGCAAAGCGCACAGCTCGCTAAAACAAATAGAAAAGAAATCTTCCTCCACCTGAAACTCAAACACGTTTAATATTATCTGAAGTGTTTTAATGAGGCTCGCAAAAATAATTTAAAACGATAAATTTACACGCCGTGAATTACGCTATCAGGAACTAACTTCGTGTGTGGTGCAGCGTTATCGTGACGAATGCAGTTGGCCATTACTTTCTCTACACTCCATAACGCCTCCTGCGATCTTGGTCTTAGATATGAGACTGGTAAAGGCAAGGGTTTATCGATGTGGCGCTTATTGCGACACATTTAGGTCCATTATCTGAAAAAAAGCGATTGTTCAGCGTCGCGTGAGCTTCTTCAATATGCAGTGGATCTAATGAAGCAGATTAAATCGTATGCATCTGCTGGTGCTTTATCTGCGGCTTCTCACGGATCGTGCAGCATGTGGCTGATACAGATCGGCGGCGCTTCGACTGCGCCCTCGCAGACTAAGGGATCCCGCCCACGGCGACTTTTTGTAGCGATGCAGTCGCGATACTGTCGCTCGTCTGCATCGCTACAGTTGCGGAGCAGTCGCTAGCTGTCTGTCATGCTGCGAACGCGATACTGTCGCGCTCCTGTGACGATGCAAGCGCGCTTCAGTTTTCTTTACCTCCTGATGTCGTCCGACACGGCCGCGCGTTTGCAGTGCGATTGCATGGCCACTATAGCGCGTTGCAAATGCAACTTACTGTAGAGCAAACGCGTGACAGCCGCGCTGCAAAATATCGCCGTGGGCTAGGGCCCTAAGCTAAGTTAAACATAACAACGATGAAGCATCAAGATAATACTTACGTATGCTACGCCTCACCCGCAACTCTCGGGAGCCTTTTTTTTTTTTTTTTTTTTTTTTTTGAGTAGGGGAAATGCACTTACGCATACCCGCCAACCGGGGGGTTGGACTGGTTATGTCGGACTCTCCACGGGGAGCATGCTCTACCCAGTGGCTCTACCGACTAAAAACCCTACTACTCCCTCTCTTCGTCCATAGTGGGGGAATACGCCGTATAGCTATAAGCCCTGTGCGCGTTCTCCCGGACGGTGCCCGCCTACACGGCGGGCCGGAAGCGACCCCCCCTTCGAGAGGGGAGGCCACGACCCCCCCTTCGAGAGGGGGGGCCAGTGGGGACAGCCGAGGGTGTCGAGCCGTCCCTACCAGGCAGTGGTGGAGGCCTGTGCAATGCCGGCAACGGTACCCCCGTACCGCGCGCCGGCTGGCCTCTACCACGGAGGGGTGCGACACGGCGAGCAGGTGCGCGCCGTCTTCCCCCCCTCCTCGGCCTGCGGAGCTCATCGGCTGCAGGATCTAGCTCCCGCAGCCGCTCCGCCGCTTCCTTAGCGGTCATCACCTCCTCGCAGAAGGTGGCGAACGCTCGCCAAGCCTCTTTGTCTGCCAGCATTGCGATCACAATGCTCGGCAGAGAGAGGTCCTGGCCCACCTTGGCGACTAGCGCCATGCGCTGTGGAGCCCACGTTTGGCACACCGCTAGTGTGTGGTGCGCCGTGTCCTCCACAGCGCCGCACTCATGGCAGAGTGGGGCTGCCTCTCGGCGGATGCGGTGCAAGAATGAGCCAAAGCACCCATGCCCGGTCATTATTTGCACCATCCTGTATGAGAGGGACCCATGCTGCCTCTCCAGCCACTTATCAAGCACTGGAGCGAGTGCCTCCACCGTCCGCCGGCCAGACTCCGGAGCTCTTAGGTCCGCCATCCACAGCCGGACCAGGCTTGCCTGAGCCTCCTTGCGGACGGCCTCCCGCTCTTCGGGGCAGAAGCGGTCACCCGCGGCCCTCTTGGCGGCCGTCCAGCGGTACATGGCCGCCAACACGTCCGCCTCTAACTCCCAGGGAGCGTTTCCCGCCAGCGCGCAGGCCGCGGGAAAACCAACGGTGCGATATGCTCGCACGCTCCGCTGTGCTATCGCCCGCTGGGGCGCTCGGAGGAGGCGGACGTTCATCTTCTTAGACAAGGCCGCCGCCCAGATCGGGGCGCCATAGAGAGCCATGCTCCTCAAAATGCCGGAGTAGAGCCTCCGGCATTTGGACCCCGGGCCGCGGATATTCGGCAACAGCCAGTTAAGGCTGTTTGCCGCTCTCAGCAGCCTGGGTGACAACCCCCGGAAGTGGGGCAGAAATTGCCACCTCGAATCGAGGATCAGACCGAGATACTTGATCTCGGTCTTCACCACCGTTCGGACGCCACCGAGCACTATTTGTGCGTCAGGTGGCGCCGGAGGTTGTCGCGAGCCATGGAACCAGATGGCCTCGGTCTTTTCGAGCGCCACCGTGAGTCCGAGGCGACCGATTCGGTCGGCCACGAGGTCTCCTCCGACTTCCGCAAGCGGAGCCGCGTCCCTGAAGGACTTCCCCCGGGCAGTGACGAGCGTGTCGTCAGCGTAACAGATTACGCTCATGCCCGGAAGGAGTGCGCCGCGGAGGAGCCAGTCGTAGCCTATGTTCCACAGGAGCGGCCCCAACACCGACCCCTGTGGAACCCCGGACTCGACGCTATAGCGTCGGATGGCGCCCGAGCTGTCTGAGAAGACAATTGCCCGATCTCTGAGGTAGCTCTCAACGAGTCCCTGTAAATACAGGGGTACTCGGAAGTACCTCAGGGCCTCCAATATTGTAGCGTGAGGGAGGGAGTTGAAGGCGTTCTTGATATCGAACGATATCGCAATCACTCCCTCCTCACACTTTTCAGCCTCCAGGATGAGTTCCCGGAGATGGGCCAGGGCGTCAATGGTGGAACGCCGTGCCCGGAACCCAAACTGGGCGCCTGCCAGGTCCGGGCCTACCTCCCGTAGGTGCTCGAGAAGGCGGTAAGAAACCACCTTCTCGAATATCTTCCCTACTTCATCCAAAAGGATGATCGGACGGTAGGCCGAAGGCGAGTCAACTGGACGCCCTGCCTTTTGGATAAGGCAGAGCTGACCCACCTTCCAGATCGCGGGGAACCTCATCTCCCGGAAACACCGGTCGAAGAGGTCCCTAAAATTGCCCTCCATTTGGCCAGCCGCTATGGCCACGACCTTGGCTGGCAATCCGTCTGGACCTGGCGCCGTCTTCTTGGCCCGCCACTGGAGCACCACCGCTCCGAGCTCCTCCGCAGAGATAGCGGGGACCTCCTCGGACTCGTCAAGAGCGCCGCGACACGGAGGCATCGCCGGCGGGACGAAGTCCTCGCAGCGGGCCGGGAACAGAACCCGGACCACCTGCTCCAGGAGAGCCGAGTTGAGAGTCTCGGTCAGGGGAGGGCCAATGGGACGCAGCTGGGCGCGTGCCGTTTTATATGGCCTCCCCCACGGGTCTTGATCGAGACTCTCGAGCATTTCTGCCCGGGCCCGATCCTTGGCCTGACGAATGGCGTACTTCAGGGTGCTCCGTGCCGCCCTGTACGCCTCGTAGAGGTTGACCTCCTCGTTGGGGTCGGCCCTCCTCCGCCGGCGTTTACAATTTGTATACGCTCTCCGGGCCGCAACGCAGGCAGCCCGGAGACCCGCGATCTCCTCCGACCACCAATAGACGGCGTGTCGGGGATCGGGGCGGCGGGACCGAGGCATGGAGAAATCACACACCTCGGTCAAGGAGTCCCTGAGTTGGGACGCGGCCTCCTCTACGTCGACGTCGGGTCGGGGTGGGCAGAACCACCCCTGGACGAACGCAGCCTCTCTCGCCATTCCGCGGTCGAGCCGCGATAGGGCCCAACGTGGGAAGGGAGAGTCCGGCTTCGGAGCCCTGCCTTGTGGGCCCCGGTTGGAGATCTCGAACCTGATGTATTTATGGTCCGAAAGAGTCTCCACCGGGTCCACACGCCAGTCTGCGATGAGGGCAGCCAATGCGGGGGTGGCGAAGGTGACGTCCACCACCGACCCACCATTGTAGCGGACACACGTGTGCGCCGTGCCCCTATTCACTAGGGACAGGCCACACGTCACCGCCCACGTCTGGAGGACCCGACCACGGTAGGTTGTGGTTGGGTTACCCCACGCTGCCGACTTCGCGTTGAGGTCTCCGGCGAGGACCACCTGTCTTGGAGCCAGCCGGCTCAAGACCGCAGACAGGGAGACGAGGAAGTCCTCGAACTCCCTGAGAGGCCGGGTGGGGGAGAAATACACTCCCACCACAGCGAAATCCCCTCCGGAGACGGCGACATACCCGGACCCCTTTTCCAATAAGGAAAGAGGGGGAAAGCCCGGGGCAGGCCGGGTAAGGACGGCCACTACTCCATCTAGATCGCCAAACCAGCGATCCAAGATGTAGTACGGCTCAGCCACCACCGCGATGTTCACCTGCCATTCGGCCAGGGTCTGGGCCATCAGATCCTGGGCCGCACGGCAGTTATTCAGGTTACCCTGAAGAAATTTGCAATGTCCGACTTGATACATCATTCGGACATTGCACCATCTTGCGCCGACGACGGGCCGGCACCAACAGCAGCGGCGGCCTTAGGCGGCGCCGGCTGTTTTCCCTTCTTGGGAGGGGGGGAGCACTTGCTCCCCCTCATGACATGCCCGGCTGGCCGGCCACTAGCGGCGCAGACCGCGCACTTGGGCTCGGCCGCCTTGCAGGTGCTTGCCTTGTGCCCCTCGGCTCCGCACCGGAAGCAAAGCTCCGAGCGGTCTACCGAGGAAGGGCAGTGCGGCCTGGTGTGGCCGGTGCCCAGGCACTTGAAGCACCTGAGCGGCTCGTCGTCGATGGCGCAGACGGATGCCGTGCTCAGGCCGATCGCCAGACGACCAGCCTTCAGCACGGCTTTGGCGGCTGCGATGGGGCATTGAACGCGCAATGTCCCAGCGCCTCTACGGCCGGTGCGAATTGCACCGACCTTCAGCTGCTCCACCGAGCAGCCGCCGACCTTGGCCACCTTAGCGGTGACCTCCTCTACAGTTGCGGACGCATCCAGGTCCCCAATTTGCAAGGAGGCGCACTTCTCTGGGCGGACCACATTGGCCGCACCCGCCACCACCTGTCGCAGCTTATCTGCGAAGGTGTCCGCCTGGGAGCCGCTCTGTGCTCCCGGGAACTCAAACAGGCGAGCCCCCGTTTGAGTGGTGCGGCACCTTCTCGGCGTGGCGCCTAAGGCAGCGACATCGCCGATGGCCTCTCGAGCCCGTTTCAAAACGGTCTCGTAGGTCTCACCCTTTTTGACCGCCTCGTCCGTCAAGGTCACAATGACAGCGGACGATCGGGGTGAGACCAACTTCTTTTTGGCGGCTTGGTTGGCCGCCGGTGCAGGAGAAGGCTTGCCCGCCGCCTTCTTCCCCTGCCTCTTCTTGGCCGCCGCGGAAGTGGACGCGGGAGCCACTTTGGGGGCCTCGGCCTTCTTGGCCTTGGCCTTGGCCTTTCGGCCGACGACCTTATTCCAGCCTTCGTTGGCTGGGGTCGTCGACGGGAGGAGCACGTCCTCCTCCATCGGCACCTGCGGTGCCGGAACGGCCTTCGGAGCCTCAGCGACGGCGAGGGACAGAACCTCTGCGCTGGGTGCCACCGAAGTGGGGGCCTTGGTCTTCTTGCCCTTGCCCTTGCCCTTAGGCGGTGGGGGAGGCTTGAAGACCTCTGGCACCGTCACAGGCTCAGCAGTCTTCTGCTCAGCAGCCTTCTGCTGAGCAGCCTCCTGCCTGAGCTCGTGAGCGAGCGGCGGACGGAGCCTCTTCTCCGGGAGGAGGCGGTCCTCGATACCCGCAAAGCGGGTACGAGTGTAGTTCCGCTCCTCCGCGAACTTCCTTTCCAGGAAGGCTTCTAATCTGGCCTCCATGCCCATTGAAGCCGGAACCGGGATGATCGGCTCCGGAATGGGTGGAGGCGCCTTACGCGTCGCCGCTCGTAGGGCGGCCAGCTCTTTCGCCATATTAGCGAGCTCCTCCGAGAGCCGCTTGACGGTCTCCTTCAAGGCAGCAGTCTCGTCAGAGACGCTCCTCTTCGCCATCTCAGTGGAGATGCCAAGGAACGACAG
The DNA here is from genome assembly GCA_950022985.1 of Udea ferrugalis. Taxonomy (NCBI): domain Eukaryota; kingdom Metazoa; phylum Arthropoda; class Insecta; order Lepidoptera; family Crambidae; genus Udea; species Udea ferrugalis. Next base: position 8,915,456 of record OX465516.1, read on the forward strand.
AGCGCGCTCCTTCAAGGCCTTCTTGAGCGAGGCCTTGCCAGCTTGGTTGGCAATGGCAATGATATCTTCCGCGTCCAATTTCGCGAAAGACTCAAGGTCTGCCACCGCCATTGAGGAGTAGTCCACCTTACTACTCCTCTTCTTTGCTACAATCCGCTCTACTGCGGCGGCCTGCTCCTTGAGCTCAGCCGCCAGCAAAGAGCGCTTTGCCGCTAGCTTGGCCTTGCTAGCGGCTAAAACCTTTTCGTCGTCGTCCGACTTGGACGGGCGACCACCGACCGCGCGACCACGACCGCGCTTGGCCGTCGGCAGTTTTGCCGATTTCGCCGATCCTGAGTCGGAGAGAGACGCAGGCGCCACGCGTTTGCGCGGCCTGAGGAACTTGGCAATGCCATCGGCATCGCTCATTGCCGAGTCCACATCGGACGTTCCGACATCCGAGTCGGACATCTCAATGTCTTCGGGGCAAAAGAATTTGCTGCCCGAGACAATGGCGGCAGGCTTGCTGGATGAACCAGCAGCCGGTTTGGGTACCGAGGTACAAGCCGGGCCGGGTGACCTGTCCTTAGAAGGACTAGCCACACCGGCAGCGGATGACCTATCCTCAGAAGGACCAGTCACGCCAGGGGTGGGTGACCTGTCCTGAAAAGGACCAGCCACACCGGGTGTGGGTGACCTGTCCTGAGAAGGACCAGCCACACACGGGGAGGTAGACCTATCCTGAGAAGGACCGGTCTCACCAGAAAGAGCTGCTGCTGCAGCCAAGTCCTGAGAAGGACTCGGCCCGCGCGCTAGGGACTTTTCAGTCATCTCCGACATTGCGAAAACAGCCAGGGTTTCGGTCGCAATGAAGGCCACAAGTTGTTGCCGTTGTCCAGTGCCACTCCGTTACGGTGGTCACTGGAACAACGTTGCCCGGGGTATACTGCGAGGAAGTCACTTGTGGGGCATACCCCAACTCTCGGGAGCCTCGCAGCCGCGACAGCGCGATACTCATCTCGCCGACGGATTATACGAAGCTTAAATTGGATCTTCTTAGAATTTTTAGGTCAAAACGGCTTTCGCAATAAAATTTATTGCGGGGTGTTTGACTTGGAATAAATTTCTATTCGTGACCCACAACGGATTCAATTAAATGCCATTTCAGCGTTTATGATAATTATTTATGTTATTTAGCCTTAAGATTTTAAGCTTAATGGAAATAAGAAGCAGCGGGAAGCCGACCTTTTAAGTAACTAAATGAATTAATAAGCATTATGCTTTTAATTACTGTTAATTTAACTAAAAACCCATCGCTACCCCATAACTGATTCATTTTATTTTGCATTATTATGATGAAATTAGAAACTTTCTAAAACTTTACATTCAAATCAGTGCTTACTAGCTCTAGGTAATATGCTAAGGATTCGACTTCAGCAACAATGTTCTTAAAGGTTTGTTGATGAAACAGCTATTAAAATGCGTTGGTGGCATTTAGGTGGACTATTTGTCGATCAGGCACAATAAGAATGTTGGCGACCCTGTCTATAAAAAATCAACCCTTCTTGAGGAACTTCATATAACTCATTTCCACTCTCGAATTGATTTATTACAACAATATTACGTACGATTCCGCGCGAAGTATACGATTATATAGCCCCAAGAGCTCAGCTTATACCAGCTGTGCATCGCTTTAGCCGTGGTTGTCTGTACTAATAATGTAAATCCAAAATAAAGTGGTATTTAAGCGTATTGCAGTAAATCGCGGCGATTCACCGAGTTTGTGGCACTTCGTTAATTTAAAAGCTTTGCCGCTACAATGGTGGCTTTACGCGGATATTGATTGATCCCAGTGTATTTAGGTTTATACACTGGTAACAGGGGTGTAGCTAGGTCAATTCACGTGTATTTATCACTGGAATGTTTTGCGGCAGCATTTTTTTTCTGTCTGGCTTTAGATTGACGACCTATTTTCAGTTTAAGAAAATAAGTAGTAGATCGGCGTATTTATGTATTTTGGAATATATTTTAGATATGTAGTTAAACTTCTAACTTTGACATTCATAAAGACAAACTATATTTAAGCTCTGAAAAATTGGCAATTTGTCTGAATAACAGGACTGCAATATTTTTTTCATTAAAAAAAACAACCGTCTCTGTGCGCTGCCCGAGCCTCGCAGTTTTTGAGACGCAATAGTCCGGTACTTTAGTTACGCTTAATTTCAAAGCAAAGCAATAGTACCTACTAAGAGCGGAGTATACCAGGGTTAGACTACCTCTACCACTACTGGGGAGATTCTTTTGAAATTGACTTAAAAAAAACCTCTGGTCGAATTTTAAAAGAATCGAGAATAAAATGATAAGAGTGATGTTGTTCTTCACTAAAACCTAATATTCAAACCTAATATTTGTTCCAGTTAAATTCAGGTGGTGACCTTGTGTGTGAGTGAGTCTTCGAAACCCAGACTGTATACATAATAATAAGAAAAAACTACAGGTTGTGGTATATTTTGACACGACTGAAGAAGGTAAAAGAAAGATGCAGTTAAAATATTCTCAAACTTACAATCTACCCAGGCTGAATTCGTATTATGCTTTTTAATTCAAAACACCTAAAAAAGAACCAACAAACAGAACCGTTTTCGCTGTAATTTGCCATAATTCTGTTCAGTCACTAGTGAGATAATTTATTTCACGTCACCCCTGTGGTCTAACTCCGTCACTGGGGCCGACAAACGCGCCAGTCGCACTCACTCCATTAAGTTAACGAACAGTTGTCGAGATGTCGATCAAAATCACCTCTTAATGCCCTGTCGTACATTATGGATACAACACCCACACGTCATTAAAGGCGGGCATACGCTAAACTGATTGCATTCGGTCGGCTGGCGAAGGTTTGCTTACTTTTAACAGCTTAATTAAGGATAATAGACGAGTTTAAGGACGCAAGCTTTTGTTTTTTTTTAGTAGGCTGTTTTAAATTTACCTGTAGGTGCGGCTAAAAGTAATTCAAAGGCATTTGTGACTATGATAATATTCATGTATGTATTTACAAAAAAAAATCCTTATGTTTATTTGTCTAGTCCCCCTATAGTATAAGCTCAGCTTTGTTTGCGGCTAGCGTAGTAGTGTTTTAGCGACTGCGCAGTGTGGAATAATTTTAATGATATTCATTAATTAATACATTATTTGTGTTACAAATTGATACGTTTTCTATCTATACTTCTATACTAATAATATTAAGCTGAAGAGTTTGTTTGTCAGTTGGAACGCGCTGATCACAGGAACTACTGGTTCGAATTGAAAAAAAAAGTTGTGTGAATAGTCCATTTATTAAGGAAAGCTATTATAGGATCATAAGTCTAAGCTGACGATGTCACGGGTGGCCGCAAGTATAATGTATCTACGTCGAAATGTAAGGCAATGTTGAATAGTGCTACGAAATTCGCTCTCGCAAGCTTTGCATCCCCAATTATTTTATTTAATACATTTTTTTTTTAATAGGTCATTCAATAGAACTCAGTAAATAATAGCATTTGGACGTACGTAATTCTTGTATGTATCTCTAACTACTAATATTGCTAAATATGGGTTGTCCGTTGATTTTCAAACGGACACCTTGCACTTATGTGTAAGGTAATAATTATACTGTTATTATCTATCAATTAACGATGCTTTGAATACGATAATAATTCGCCGAAATCGGCGCTATTAAGCTCACTAATGAGACCGAGCAGATATAAGGCACTAAAATAGAGCTTTAGAAACCTACAAAAAGCACCTAATTATCGCAGAAGCTTTCAGTTTGATAGTAATATCAAACTGAAAGCTTCTGCGATAACTTAATACTGTAAAGTATTAAGTTTACAATACTTTTGCGCGTTTTGATAATTGTCGCAAAGGTTGCATACCTCGCGATAATAATCCCAAACTAGTCCATAAGTTGTAAACCGCACAAAGTAGCAGGCATACAACTGGATTCACATCAGGGTTCGTATGCCTTCATAACAGACGAATATAGGTATGTGGAACACACCTGTGCCTCGAATGTTTGCTCTATCTGCGGTGACGACGAGGCTGTCAAGGCGCCGATGTTTGCACAAAGTACAATGAGCATATTTTAATATCATTATTAGTACATAAGAATGGGAACACTTATTGAGATTGAGATATTAAAGATACTAATTATAATGTTACCCTAGTAAAACTAAAGATCGGAATAATGTTTTACAAAATTTTACTGCTTGAATTTATTTTAAAAACATGTTTTTTTATTTCAAACTAATGCCGTGCCTTCGCTTAGCGAATGCTACGATTAATATCAATGCATCAGATTTTGCAATATTTTATTCAAAAAACATTTAACATTGTTTCATGCGGTAAAAAGTTTATCCCCTCGAAAATATTACATTTGTTAGAAAAATAAAAACTCGATTGATGCCCTGGGAAAATATGCACATGATACTTAAATAAAATCAATGTTACATAGTTGTTATCAGCATATCATGAATCTAGGTTTACAAAATAGATGCTCGTACTTAGTAAACAAATGAAATAAAATAGGTAGGTAGTAAGGAGATCTGCCAACATAACAACAAGCAATGTATCTCAGTTTTTTAAGCAAAAATATTAAAGGAATTACATAGTTTCGGTATTGCTAAATTGGCATGCTGACATATTATTATTTTCGGAGCCGCATTTTGTAAAAATAATATTTAACAATACTTTAATAAAATTATGACACAAGACTGTTAGTAAGTAACTATTTTCACGCGCTTTGTCCTAAAAATATGCATAGATTTATTCTTTGTATTAAAAAGTACTAAATTCCTAAATTAGTTTTAGTATCATAATTATGGGACTACTGTATTTTGCAAAACCCTTATTGTAAGCAACGAAAGTTTGCATGACAGTTTTTGAGAATATTAATTCGAACCAACCATTGTACCATATTTCAGGTGAATCAATTAATTTGAATTTCAGTTGATTCTGGTTATAAAAGCTTACCTGAATTCGCTGAGCTGGTTTTGCCAATGACTAATTATTTTTAGATTTCTAGAAACTCTAAAATGATTATTCGCATTCACAAACATAAGACTTACGTGTATTTAATGTTCATTCATTTTTGTTGCACACAACGTAACATTACAGTAAATAGATACTTAAATACCAATTACAATAGAAGCGGCATTATCACTAGGAAGTGATCTCTTCCAAAAATTTCAGTAAAGTAATGTCTGTCGAAGAATAGGTATAAAATAAATAGATATAATATACAATTCATGAAATCCGGCGGCAAGGCCAGTTTTCTACAAGAACTGAGCGAGGTTATGCCACCACCCTGTCCAATCAGATAGGATGTGTTTTGACATTTCACTTGCACTGCACACATACAAACACATGGTGGCAAAAATAATATCTGATTGTTTATTTAAATAGAGGTAGAGAGATAGAGCTGAAGCAAATTCCATGTAAGTATTTATTACCGGGTAACATGTCTATCGCCTGTCCCGAAGGACCGAAGTGCTCCTCACGAATTAGTATTTTATTTGCCGTTTGGCAGTTTGATGCTCTATAGGTATGAACAAATAAAAAAAAAACAAGAAAATTACAGTTAAAAATTTATCTAAGTAAAGAAAGTACTCATATAAAGTACTTTTATTTGATTTCAGATTTGATAAATGTTTGAGACTTTCTAAGAATTTATCAATCTACCGCTCTACTGACCTTGAGAAGACAAAGGACACTTATTTACATTGAACCATAGTTTCGGTCTTCTTCTTCTTATCGTGTCGATGGCTATATTCATATGGCATAGTTTCGGTGTACCACCATTAAGAGAATTAAGACTCGAAGGCTCTCGGTCCATTCCAACACCAGCACAATTGTTCGTTGATAAAACATATTTTTTTCTGGGTCGGGGTGTTTATGGTGAAAAACCGTGTGTGGTTTTACTGAGTAGCATTGAGGAAAGGAATTGAATAAGCATTTGAACGCTCATAAGCCAGATTTTAAAAATAGGTTACCCTACTGTTTAACACTTCCTTAGGGTTAGACTAAGATTACTAAAGATTTACCTTTTACAGCAGCGTTAATCCGGTCCAAATGATACAGGGTCAAGGGCACTGGATCAGTGAGCAGCTGAAGACGCGGTGTTAAGCCTCTTCCGGCATCAAAGTTCTCTCCATTACTCAAGAATATAGCAGAAAGCCTCGGCCGAGGAGACGGCGCGCAGGACTCCCGCGCATGCGGCCTCTCCACCATCAGCGTCGAACCACTCAGAGTCTCCAGGTTTCCCTCCATCTTCACGAACATCCTCAGATCACTCATAGAACCCTTCAACACTCGCCGCAAATACAGTCTGTACAAATTCGATCTGCTTTGGTCGATGGATTTAATTTTTTTCACACTCAAAACTTTGCCGGTAAAAATGTATTTTGATTTCCCTATCGCTTCCATCAATGACCACTCATCCTCTATTATGGTCTCGTTGAAATTGCAAGGCGGCTGCGCAGCCCTATGCCGCCTGTGTGCGCTGAACCTTTTTCTCACTTTGCCTTTGATCCTGATCTCGCCCCCGACGACGATCGCCAATGCGATAGCATAAACAATAACCAACAAGATCTTCATTCTGCAGAATTGCTTGCAACACTTTTATAATGCGACCGCTACAAATGTACCTGTCACATTATGTTTGTTATTTATGACCGATGAAGAACATAAACTGCCGGCGACGGCTTATTAAAGGGTCGGGGCGTTGACATCTCACTAACAGAAAGTCATCAAATTGAATATTTAATTTCACGATTTAATCAGTTTGGTAAGAAACAAGTTGTGTGACTTTTATTCAAGAGTTTAGCATACACGGCACTGAAGTGGTGGTTCTCACGGTGGTTCGCTCGTGTTAGTAAACAAACCGGGAGTGCTCAGTCGTGGAGTGACGTACGCGTGCGCCCGCGCTGCTCGCCGGCGCTGACTGAAGGCTGTCTTCCGCTGGCGCAGCCTCCCGCAATAAAATAAGGGAAGCCGTTTTAAATTAGGATAGAATTGCTTTAATTTCCTTTAACTGTACTTGACGATGCCAATAATAATTTAAATCTTATTTGTGATTTGTTTTCTTCGTAAATTACAACCTATACTAATGCAAAAAGCAAAAAACGACCTGAATTGTTGTCAAGAGTAAAGCATTTCTACCGATAAAATTGATTTATTTTATATTTACGACCTATTAGCAAAACACAATAATACTGTCCTTCTATTTTATCGACCTCGTCGATAGTAATTTAAAATCGAAAGTGATAAATTAGAGATGACGTATACTGAGCGAGATAATCCGGCGGAATGTGGATATAAATCCTTGCAGTCGTCCTCTAGATGGCGTCTAGGCCGAGGTCACAGTATAAACCATACAGTAGGCTATCTAAGGCCGCCCGCCGAGTTATTAGCCTAGCGTGCACACAGACACGCGGCACAGCCCGTCCGTACTGCCGCCTTCCTATGCCTCCCTATTTTATGCTAGCGTGTGTGTGAAATCGCGTGTGGGTGATAGCGCGACACGGCGCGCGACGTGCACGCGCACATTCAAACCGAGAGTGGCACGTTTGTATGTAGATGTTCTACTGTATGGTTTATACTGTGCCGAGGTGGTGTGAGTGGCCGCGGCCTAGCCGGCACCACGCTTGTGAAAGCGCGATGCGAGCGGCGCGCGCGTGGGCGGACGGGACGGCGCCCGCGAGCAACTTGCGCACGCCAACTTGCGAGACGCGCTCTAGCGGTTTGATCGAAATAATCATTTTATTATCTGGGCGAAGAAGTACATCTTGAAAGACGTGCTTGAAGCAGCAGTCTAGCTGGTAGTGTGAACGTATTATCTTGTCTGGAGATTGGGTGAGGGGCAAATATAAGCGGAAGCGTTGGGACCGCAAGATGTTTTTTCTACTAGATGATCATCCTTTCCATCGTTGGTTTGCATTCATATCTACAGAACAGTTTCTCGCGCCATGACATGGAGTTTAATTTATTGTTCATTTTATTAATAATTTGAATATTATCGACACGTTATGTACCTTTTGATGATGTCAACATAAATTCCTTTAATTTGACATACCTAATTAAAAAATGAATATAAATGACTGAATCTAAGCTTTCTTTAATTCATTTTATTCTATTAGTTTGTTCATTTACAACACTGTTTAACAACAATACATGCTAACAACTATTTTCTTGGTAACAGATTTTAGTGTGCCCTGAAGGTTACTACTAGTACAAACGATTTATAAAAAAGCACTAAGCACCTAATAAAAAATATTTATATTCCAACAATACACAATCGAACTCTCCGCTTAACTCGACCGCCTGTAACTCAGACCGTCCCAGAATGGTTGCTAACAAATCTTTTAAGGTGTAATTGCAGTATACCTACGTGGATACAGAAATGTTGGGCGAACGGGAATGTTATCAGCGCCGTTACAAACTACAACTAATGGCGGAACGCTGTACTGAACGCAACGTATTTATGTGAAGTGATAAATATTGAACTGTGAAATAGTTACGAATATTAATCTCAAATTGTTAATTAACGATGCTGAACAACTAGGTGAACTACCTTAATTTAATTATGAGGTGAAATAATTAAAATTTATTAAGGGTGCAACTACATTAAAAAAATAATTCCAATAATACCAATAATATTGATCATTTTAAAGTTCAAACAGTGATATCATTGTAAATAAAGAATATTATATTATTTTAAAGCGAGTAGTAAAGTACAAAATAGGTTTTAATAACTCAAGATATTTAGTATTCTAGCCAGGGAAAAATAGTGCATAAACATTCGTACTTATTGAGTCCAAATGACCGCCCTGTCAGTTAATTTGCCCTTGCGCTGGCGCATCGCTGGGTGAAGTAATAAGCGCGCGCATTTCTGTCGTAGGATGAAGTACCTACGAGCCATGTCTGTTATCTTTTGTTCCACATGCACTGTGATTTATAAGAGACATGGCTCTTGTATTATGATTGGTGTCGTTGGTATCTCCATCATTGAGGAAGGAATTAATAAATAAGGTTTTAGGTGTCCTTTTTACAGCTGTGTATGATCTCCATTTTGTTGTTTGGATTTCCGTGATTATGTTTATTTTTTTTAATTCAGAAGCTTTTGCTTCTGTAATTTCGATTCAATCGAATGATGACTCTTGGAGATAAAGAGTAAAAATATGGCAGGAAATGACGAAAAAAATAATTTTATTCTCAAACCAATCGGTGGTACCCAGCTCTCAATTTGGTTAAAAATGTAAAAACAATGTTATACAATTTAAAGCCAACTTCCCAAAAAAAATTAACTTTGTCAGTGTCACCTAACCCTTACCTAAGTTTTTGAATGAAGATGAGATAAATGCTTGTTGTCTTGTAAAGCAGGTTGAATCTTCAATGTGAATGATTGTACTTGTATTAACAATCATTCAAATTGAAGATTTAACCTGCTTTAATAAAAAATCGTAAGTTATTAGAGAACTCAGGAAGTTTGTGCTGTTTGTGCAAAAAAGAAGAAAACACCTGTAACTGGAAATTATTCTCTAAACTCTAATTAATCTATCATTAGTATTACTGTAGATTGTATAGCAGTTTTAAATAAAATTAAGAAATAACTTATCCCGTCACTGGTAGGGTGGAGTTGGACACTCTACTGCGGACCACTTATGATATGTTGGTAAGCATTCAACCTCTACATGTCGTGGGTAAAAGTAATTGTTTCAACTGAGCGCTCCAAGCAATTAAGTAATGTTTCCATTTTTAAAATGACACTCATATTTATCAATGCAGTTTAATTTCATTTTAATTTAATGTACGCTGATGTTGTTTTAACTGTTACTGGTTGAGACCATAACCAATGTTTATATTTATCATACTATGAATATGGTTTTACGTTAAAAATAGAATATATTCTAAGTCACTAATCGTAAGAGAGAAAACCAAAAGCTGCATACTCAAAATATCTCATATATCATAGGTTAACTGAAGAAAGCAATTTAAATTTAAAATCATTTTTCTTATTGTTTTGTCCTTCAGGTGAAAACTTGGAAGTGAAAACTTTCAGTATAAATTGAAAGAAAAATCCAACAAAAGTGCAATTAAACACCTCCGCTTGATAAGGTTACCGAGTGGCGCCACTTTAATTAACAAAGCTTTGTTAATCGAGAACTTCAAACTCTCACTTATCGATAGCTTTCGAGCCAAACCGGAGCTTACATAATAGGTTACCTACTTAAGTGTACCTACCTATTGCCTATGTATTTAGGATACTTAGCAATATTTTTGCATGTTACCGAAGAATAGACTAGACATTAAAAACAAATAATGATACAAGTGATTATTTTCTTCTTGCAAATATGTTCAGGTGGAGTTTTTAACCGTCGAGCATGTATGTGACTCATGAGCGTAGAGGAAGCGTAAAATGTGTTGTCAGGATCTAAGCAAGTTAAAAGAAGTGGCCTTGGCCTACCCTGTGGGGAAGGAGGCGAAATGGTTTGTATTTTTTTTTATTTGTCAAAAAAAGGTAGTCACTCACTGTAATTGCTTCAACCTAACATTAGTAAGGGCATTTTACAGGTCCTGAAACCCTATAAAAACATCGTCATAATTACCAACCCGTGTTGGCTATATTATGTTGGCTGTATGTTGTTATGTTTCTCGATCAGAACTTGCTAAACTTTACGGTTATAGACTACCTACCAACTATCCAGACTTTTTCAATAAAAGACGTTGAACCAATTTGCGTATGCAACGCAAGCTAACATGTTGTCTAAGTTTGAAGGCGGAATTTAATAATCTCGTTCAACTTCTTAATCTCACACCGGAATCCGATGTTCGAGATTTGAATCGAACATAACAGCTTTGTAATTAATTGCTACGGTATGAAAATTGCTACGGCATGCAAAAACCTTCAGTTGATGAGTAATTGCTAGTCCTTACCATGACATCCCGTATCTGTAAGACAACATTTCGTATGGTATAAAAAGCAAACGTTTATCAAGAAATTGAAAAGAGGTATTAAATAATTTACTCCTAATAGTTAATAGGGCAGGACAAATGGTTGTTAATGCAGAAAAGTCTGAGAATAGAAAGAACTTGTGCACAATCGCAGCGCGGAAATTGAATTGAAACCCCTTAAAAACGTAACTTGTCAATATTTTCGTGAGAAATATCTATGCAGTTGTATGTAGGTACCTTTTGAAGTTGATCATGTTTTTGTTGAACGAAGCCAAAAGGTAGACAGAAAGGGCATAGACAACCAAAACCTCGTAGCTAATTGTGAGCACAAATCCCCAGAAACAGCATTTTATCAACCCTTTACAAATCACAGTAGGAAACTCGAGTTGAGCCGGCAGCGGTATTGCAATAAACGTTTAATTTCGCACAACATCCGTACTAAACAAGCACCGAGCAGCCGGAATGACTACACGCAATATTCCCCGCAATAATTCACGCTTTGGACTCACCCCAAACTAATCCCGATTTAGGTACTGAAACGATCGCTGCGATATTAAATCACTGTGTCAAACTGCAACAAGCCACTCATTAAGACCCTCCTCGCTTACTAACCGATACTCCCCGGCAACTCCAGTCTAGACGTAGTGAAATAATGGATCTAGACTAATTAATAGATACGTCTTGGACGAATAAGATAGAGATATACACCCGTATATCTCCACTTACCTTTAATTGATTTAAGCCAGAATTTGGGTATTGATGATCCTTTATCTAGACTTAAAGCTTCGGGCATTAGGAATGGATTCGTATTATTAAAGGTGTTGCTGACTAAACCTGTCAAATCTTAAAGTGGGATCCAGAATTATGTTTGCTGGGTTAACTTCAAAAGTAAGACTAAAAGTCAAAAGGTTAAAACAACAATTATTGAAGTCGCAATTATGATAATGAATACTTTATATTTAACGAAGCGTTCAACGTGCAAAGTGCTGACTAGATTATGATATTGTAAGTTTTTAGTAGTATTTACCAAGACTGTTTCTTTACTGCCTTCACTCCTATTAAAAAAGTTTTATGAGAATAAAATATCTTTGAACCTGAAAAACAAGGTATTTACTACACAAAACCGCAAGCTATCGTTTGCCCTATGCAATAAAAAATCTCGTCTTCTCTCCGATAAAAGCATATTACGCTGAAGATGTAAACCGATCCCCACCTTATTAAGAGCGTTGTTAAACTATTCTTTATGGACTAGACAAAGTATAACCAGAGGCGTAACATCGTTAAATACACGCTCTCAAGGAGAATTATCGTAAATTAATGTGGTCAATTTCCTTGCCCCGGAAAACTTAATTAGAGACCAACGTTATGGGAGGTCTTGAGATAAATGTTGCGAAGATATGCAGGATTACGCTCTAAGCGCTTGGACAAAGAATTTAACTGGAAATTGCAGTCAGTTAGCCGGCTTGCAATCGACTTTTTTGAGTACAAATCAGTTTAATTAGACGTCATATTGAAGTAATTATATTCTTAAATACATGGGACAATTTTGTGTCCAGTAAATTTGGCCCCAAACTAAGCAATGTTTGCATTACGCATGTCAGAGATGGGTAGGATTACTTGACCAAAAACGGTTGCCTGACGACCTAAATATAGGTATTTTAGCCAAAGGAGACGTTGTGACTGAAATTGAGGTAATTGAGATAGGAATCCTGAGGTGGTTTGGTCATATGGAAAGAATTTGATGAAAGGCAACTACCGAAACAGGTTAATAAGGCAAGGCTTAAAACTGTTGGAAAGGGAAGGCTTAGGTGAACATTTCTTGGGCAAACGAAAACATTTCGGACAAAGAAGATTCGGACAAAATATTCGAAACCAAGACGTATGATACCTATTGACATATTTGTATACTGAGGCACATCAGAATTAAAATAAAAGTTGGTGATTTGAATGCAATACGTGAAAATAGAACATATAAGTATGTTGCAGGAGGCATAATCACTAAATATTGCGCCATAAGTAGAGCCAATCAACTTCGACTATGACTAATGACGTACTCGACGGTACGTAGTTTATGCAAATAACCATCAGTGTTTGGCTGCATAAGAAAACGGTTTTCCTACAACACAAATGGGCATCAAGTTGTATTCTTATTTGAAAACCAAAAACATACAAGTTAAACAACAGCAATCTAGAAAAGACCTGACTATAAATCTTCTACGACTTCATGAAACTCAATTAAAGCGGAGTGTTAGTTTAACTTTATCTCTTTTAGACCATACTCAGTACGTAAATATAACTACATTTCATGCCACAAACCGGCTATTCATTTAAAACTTTCAGTAATGTTCAGTTCTACTGCCTTTTGTTTTACCATAGAGCAAATACCAGCGCTCACTTAACCGTACTTTGCATTTTCCTGGACGCCGGCGGATGTGTGCCTAATTACGTCATTAAAAGCAATTTATGTATTGGTTCTCGACAAACTGGGATACGCGTGCAAAAGAGCCCCACAGGCTTTCGCATATATGGTTCATTACGTTGAAAAAGCGTAGCGGAACGAGCGCCGTGTCAACATCCAAATCAGGTTCGTCAGCACATCAGCGCAAACATAGGCAATTATAAGGTTCGTGATACATGAAACGAAGTCGTTTGACATAAAAGCTGAAACCGTAAACGTTTGTAAGCCGCTTTCGATTTATGCGTAGCTAGCAACTCCGCTGAATCGACTGTGTGAAAGAGCGAAACACTCGCAAAGCGTTCTCGCGCCGCGTCTCGCAGCTTGAAACGTGAAAAATAGTTTTTCAAATGCTAGTTTCTTTTTTTAACTGCCGAGAGAGCGAGAGATATATTTGACGCTTTGAAAGCCTAATCGCGGTTATTTTGCAATTATATGTATTTTTAAGTTGATGTTTTATTACGCTTTAGCAACGTTTTTAATCATAAGGTAACAGAACTGCAAAACTCTTCAATTTAGAAGATACTTAGTCGTGTTTTTTCAAAACATCAAATTGATAGCCCAGTAAATAAAAAAGTCGTTGAATACGGGGCCAAAAATAAAGTCCTCCACAGCTGAAACGGGGACATCATTAGTCTTTTGCGAATGGCGGTGCACCGGAGCAGAAGCGGGCACAAAGGTGTCAGGATCGGCCGGACGCTCGCTTCGCCTCGTTTGAGCGACGCACCTCACGACAATTCGTTGTAACCTAGATTTTTTCCCGGGACTTTGCAATAAATAATTGGGTTGTTATCAAGGGATGGACCTTTTCATATATCTATAAGAGAGAGTTGTGGTCTAGTGTTCAAGCACTCTGGCTGGAAACCCCGTGGTCGCGGATTCAAGACTGGCCAGAACACTGTTTTATCTTCATTGTAGGTATTTGCGGCTAAATCTCTGGTGACTTCAGGTTTTCAATCGGTGTTTTCCACACCGATTGAAAATCCAAGCAACCAAAATAAAGGCGTTAGGCTCGCTCCTGACCACGTGGGTTCAAATTGTCTCGGCAAAATGTGGGTTTCTGAATGTTCCGTTAGTTAACGACAACAACGACTGCACGGTTCAACACACATTTTGGGTAAAAATCCGGAAACACAACAATGAACATGCCCAGTCTTTAGAATCTCTGTAACTCTGTATCCGTTATTTCCGGCAGATTAGCTATCTTTGAAACAAATGGCATCCCTATCCAGCGTCATCGAGCAGCAGTAATAGATTGGTCAGATTGCCGGTGAAATTTAAACTAAATTAGGCGCGTCAATCCGACGGCTAATTGAGAATGAGCCGAGGCAGCGCGGTGTGGCGGAAGCGAACTCGGGCCCATCGCTGGGACATCGCATCAATAATTCAATTTATCTGCTCACCGTCGGCTCTACTTGATACATTTTACGACGCATGCGTTTCTGGCTCGGATAAATGCCTACAAGCATTATTAACTTGTAAACTAACAAAGTACTTACAGCAGTGCTTAGTGCAGTCGCCCGGTTTGCGAAAGATGCGGGTTCGATTCCTGCCTGATGCCAACATGACCAAATGTCTTTTTCTAGTTTTCAGATCTTTACTAAAGTACTTACAGTTGAAACTCAGTAGGTACATGAAACATGATAAAGCTGCTAGTAGATTATCAATATGTAACCTTTTGTTCCAAGAAGTTATGTTGACGTTTAAAATACAAAGCAAATGTTCTTGACATGAAATAAAATCTTTAATGCTTCACGGTGATGTAAGCACGAAAGTTTTACTCGCCACGCTAAAATAAAAGGTTGAAAATATGCAACACAATCTGAAAACGGTCCAGATCAATAATCTCAAAGCAGCTAAATGTAACGATATTGTGTCCACTTAGATTGTCTGTATTGTTAGTTACTCTGTGATCCAATGAACAATTGCTCTGTGCTTAGTCGATTGTGTGACCAAACAGAATTGAAGCTGGCAGTCGCTTATTCAGAAATTTGAAACTGAGCGTTAAATCGCGTGTTACCTAATTACGCGTCAGCTCTGCAGCTCGCCGAGCGGCGTCAAATGGCGTCAAATGCTGGAATCATCTCGAACCGAATGCAATTCACTTGTGTCATTGGTTTGGTGTCAGGGTAAAAGCACATGGACTACGCAGAGCTAGGACTACTTGAAATAATAAGATGAGAATGATGAATCTTTAGTCTTAATAAAAATGTAAACGGTCATTACAGTAAGTAGATAGGCACTTCAAATTAGATACAAATGCCAAATTCTTGCGGCTCCCACATCACCATAGGGTGTGAGTTTCGCAATGCACTATCACTTATCATCCCACAAATCGAATAACAAAAAGAAAAATACTTTTTCCGTGAGCCTACGTGAGCAATCTTATTTCCGCACTTCAACGCGGTCCTTTTGAAAATGAACATAGCTTATTGTACATTAATGATTGTAATCCCATTTATCTTAAACTATATGTAAGTAGTAGTGTTTTAGGTCCTTTCAAGTCCCTGTCCGAGAGCAATAACCTCGAATTGAATAACAATATGTTTGATTCCAATTCCATCAGTACGTTCTCCTTGTCAAATTCTGAAACTGAACAAAGGCACTGCTCCGTATTTATTTGGCCAACAAAGGGAATCAAATGTGACGTACATTCCGTCTGACTTACTAATATCATGAATATAAATTGAAACATCATGGATATTTATGCGGGGTTCCGCTGATATTGCTCAGTGTGGCGATACGGCACGAGCAGGTGTTCGCTTCAGACAATGTGCCCGGGGCAATAGATTCCTGATACTGATATTTATGCCTATTACCGAACCGTTCAGAAGAAATACAATACCGTAATTTCGGTCACTGATATTCAGGGCCGCGCGGACGCGCTCATTTTTTCACGTTCAATGGGCCTCTGACAGAAAGCGTTTTATCAATAGCTAAGCCAAGAGATTTCAGAATTACTGATTTCGTTGTTGAAATATTATACTATTGCTAAGGTATGTGGGTAAGGTAAAATTATAACCTATCCAGAACACTTGAAGCTTAAGTTATCGTACAAAACAAATGAGTGTTTTTAAGGTATTCCACGTTCGAAAATAATTTTAAATAAAAAGGTAAAAGCAATAACTGACCACGTAATTACCTATCTTGTAAGCAAAAAATCTGCAATATAGCATTTTATGGGAGGTTGAGCACTCCGACCAGTGACCCACAATCAGCTTCCTTGTGAATGTATTTTTGCTAAGCCAGCCACCATTAACTTGCAGTTGCCGCCCAACTATCTCTTTTTTTTTCAAATTAAATAGGCCAACATTAGACCGTAATCTGGGCTGATAGAAAACGACGATGCGACCAACGGCGACATAAACGTTTTTTGTTGAAAATAATCTTTATATACTAAATTACAATATTTAGCAGTCTTTGTAAATATTTTGCATTTAAACTTCTGAGACTTCATTTTATGAAATCATACAACGTCAAGAAACCAATTACTGCCGATTCGGCTACACTCGTAAGTTTTCAAAATATTCTGCCAGTGGCATGAATATTTACAAATACCACACTTTACAAGCTTTTTTAAATTAACATCGATTTTTTGAAACTGAGAAAATACAAGATGAATCTCTATTTCTCATTGCAGGAAGTTTCCTATTTATGGTGTTCTGAGAAACACCTGGCACGGCACTGAATTAGCGAAATCATTTCCTGTACTAAGGTTAACTGAAACGAAAATAGAGTTCAACATTGGAGTTGCTGGAAACTCTGATATCAGGTCGAAGCAGCAGTTTTCTACAATGAACAAGCACATTTCATGCTGATTTACTTTCATAGTTACCGGCGTGCCCCCGGGCTGATTAAGACCAGTCTAGAACAGCTTTATAATTTTGCTTATAACCAGAAATACCGTAGCTGAAAAGACCTTACAGTAATCCTCAGATTCGTATGACTTATTTGCACGTTTTCATCAGTGATTTGCAAGGAATCAGATCGGCCGATTGTACTATCACGTGATTTAACAGACACGCCAAAGCGCGGACGTAGTTGTATAATTCATATGATCGGAATGTGTTCGAGAGAGGTACTGTACTACACCGCCCTCGCACAGCTCAGTAACATACCGTTTCACCGCTTTGTCTTCCTGACTGCACGTAGGCACGAGGATTTCCCCTAATTTTGCGGTCAACGTTAACACATACCTACTAACAAAGTTCTAATTCTAATTCGACATACGTATATTACACGAGTGGAATTCGCAACAAAAGTGCACTTGGCTTTTTGCCGTACCTTCGTGTACACGAGATGGCAGATACAGCGCACTGACCGCGGGTAGATTGCATTCCTCGCTGAGATATTGGCGCAGTTGACGTGGGCGGTGACAGATGGACGCACCCTAACCGATCAGATACGCAGTCAGCCATTAGAATACACTGCAGGAATGATCTCCTAAATTTAGACAAGTGCATTCTACTTCCCCGTCGGTGAAGTAATTATGAGATCGTGTTTAGAGATCGCCCAAATTATAAATTGACACGTTGATAAATAATGCGAGCGCTTGAAAATTGCGAATTCAAGCTATTCGCAATTTTCAAGCAGGTCTATACTGTTTTTATCATACTGCGAGAAGAAATTTGCATTATTTTCTCATCTTAAGTTATGTATGCTAAATATTTCGTTTGATCTATTAGACACACAAAGCGATGTATCTTTAGTAACCATGACTAGACTGAATTGAAACTTTTGTTTGAACGTAAATAAGCCGATAATTTATTCATTAGCTAATTCGGGAGTCTGATGGCCGTTTTAATTAAGAGCAGTCAATTAGTGGTTGACTAAACAGAGGCATATAAAGCCACATAAAGTCGAAGTTGATCGAAGCGCGCAGTCAAAGATAATCAAAACTAACCTGCTGGGGTGTGATTAGCTCGTTCAACTGCGAATTTTCACGCCACAATTCGGAGACCAATCTAAATGCTATTTAGATATTTTACTGATGATTGGAAAATGGCTGATTATTGGAAACAATTATGCAAAATAGGAGTGAGTGTAGTATGGAATTGTATTGTTAACAACGCGAACTATGTTTTTGCTTTTTATAATATTGCCAATGTGAAGTAGAAGATGCTTTTATTAAGGTAATTTAAAGTAGAGCGTGGAAGAGACCGTGGTCTTATTATTCCCGTTAGCGACTGTTCAAGGAAAATGTGAAGATAGACAACGCCCACATCCCATACGAAAGACATCGAGGCGGTTAGTATGGAAGTTTGTTACATCCAGATGCTGTGGGTATTTATTCATCAGAACATCGAATGACGGGAATAACAAAATATGAACTATTTCCGGTTTTACTTAAGCAGTCTATATACAAACCGAAGATGGAGCAAGACATGAAAAGTATATTTTGTCCATAGTGCCAATTTCATGCCACATAAAGTGAATACTAAAATCTGTTTAAAACCGAAATTTCAAATAACTTATTTCCTAACAACTCTACCCAGCGCGTAGGAATATACGCCTTAAAGCCGCCTCCTTCAGAATATAGATTAATTGCCAGTCCATCGAGCAGTGATAGGGGGTACTATGTATTGGGGGGAAGCTGTGCCTTGCAGCGGGACTGTGACAGCTGACAGGAGGAACAACAGAGAGGCGGAGCAGTCAGTTTACAGTTACGTTCGAGGAACCTTTTTGAAAGTGTTGCTTTCTTACTGATCTTAATGAGTTTTTTTCGCTTATCATTGCACAGATTTGCACAAAGTTAAGTGATTTGGGTTCCATATTACATGTATGTGTTAGAAATTGAAAATCTTTGACACCCATGATAGGCTTTGCTACTTAGTTAGGGATCAAATGATTTCATGTTTGCTGTCCTAGTTATTTATTTTACCGATAATGATACTGACCTACTATCCCTTAGTACTGATGACCATCAACACGAAGTACTTATGTATGGCAGTGTCACAAATAGCGGCGCCACTCAGCGAAAACTTAAAACCAACAAATATAAAGGTCCCAACTTTTATTGCCGATAATAATTCGAGTTAATTAATTTTATTAATACTTCCCAATAATCATTTTTTCATAATTATTTGCGTTATAAATTTAATAAGTACTAACACTTTTTTTTCGAATACGCTCTTAATGCTTTTCTTTTTTATATTTAAGGCCGCTAACTTATATGGATTCATCTATTCTTACATATGAGTAGGTCTCAAAATAGAAAATGATGCTTATTTGCTCGGCAACATCGAATTTTAAGTTTAAATTGAATTATGAAGTCACATGCTGATAGCAAAAACTTATTGTGTATGCATTTATTTTTCTTTCTAAAAACTTCTTACTACGACTATACGTAATAAAACAAAAGCGTCGAGTCACTTCAACTTTTCAAACCAATTTCACATTTGGTATCTACGACCTTAAATCTACGTACATAATTACCAAACTGGTTTATGTTGTTATGTCTACATATTTAAAATGATGTACCTACATCTAGACTTGAAAAAATCTCAAAATAGAATAGAATAAAAATCACATTTACCCATGTAACAAACAATAAACTTTGTTACAAATGTTCTAAATGTTAGGACTTTATTCCTTTAATTCAGTTTTGAGCCGGCACTTTCACAAGGCTAATATTATATGATCACTCGATGTTTAATTGTTTGGTTTGTCCACTTTTCAATTATGTTAATTGAGCGGACGCGGCTGCATTTCTTGCCGTTGACGCGTGGCTTCCCTTATTAGCTGACTACAAATATTGGCCGGTTATTCACAGCATCTATTTAGGTATAACTAATTATGCAAGTAAACACGAAGATATCTAATATCTTCGAAGCTGAAATGACGCGCCCCTCCACTACATCTGCGCAAAAAGCTTAGACGATCTTTATCAAGAAGAAGCATCTACAAAGGTTTACAAAAGATCTGCTTTGTGAATGCTTGAATAGAAATACTGATTAAACCGATGCCCGTGATATTTATGAACGACGAAGAATTGTTGCAATGGTTGACAAGTTGACTTCTGTACCAGAGGACGCGCATTCAATCTCCGAATATCACAAACATTCGTGTGCAAGAACAAAAATTACGTATGTTTGTATTGGGCTCCTTTGGACACCTTGTTTCGAAGTCAATGGACTTGAAAAAAAAGCTCAAAGTATTCAAGTCAGGACATTTATTTATCTTCATCTGTCTACCCGTTTATTGATATCAAAACATACTGCAGTGATATCACATTAACTTATATTAAGCTAGAAAGTACTCAAAAGAAAGAAATAAATGCAGACATACAATCAAACAATTTCACAGTATTCAAATAAAAGAAAAGCTTACCCTCAGCATGGAGTCAAAGAACTATGAACGTTTTAGGAATAAAATATTATCCTGTGAAATAAAACAAAGAATGAATGAATGAGTTTATATTGGAGTTCGTGCAGGTAGGTGCTACATGTTTGATATATCTCCAGCTATAAATTCAGCTCACGGAAAGCGCAGTTTGCCATATTTTAAAAATTACAGAACAAAGTTTTCCATTTCAAAGACCAAATCTCCGGCGCTCTCAAATGCAAACCACAGTTGATTTAAATATAATTCATTCAGTTACGACTAAGTTTTGAGTTAAGATCTTTTTGCTTTGTTAGGAAATAATCTGTTTTAAAAAGAGCAATTGCGGTCTTTAGATTGCATAAAGTCCAACAATTGTATGTTTTTATTTGACATTAAGCGAGAAATATTATTTAACTTCAATACATGTTCTTGCTACTATAACCCTTGTTGTCGATTTTTGAAATTATGTGTAATCAAAGTAATTCTAAATTCTCTTTTCGTGTGCAATGATTTGCAAATCAGCAATGTGCCTGTTAGCATGTTTACGCTGAGTTAAAACTTATGACATGAACTTACTAACCGGAAATTATAAAACCACGTACAATTTACGCTGGCAAAAAGTAGTGAAAAAATTCTGTACTGAATTTGCTTGAGCGTTTTATTTAGTAAAATGTGTGATTTGAATAGTTCCACAGCGACGTAGGTCTATGGAAACGGCGCTCCCAGACTTAAGCGCGGTTAATTAACTTTCGCGGACGTATTTACGCAGCGGGCCTGTTGCGCCGGGCGCCTTAGGGCCCTTTCAGATTAGCATTCTTAAGCTTATAATATAAGCTTCTTCTGATAAGCGCGAGGTACTTATTATCGGTCGGTTAGATAGTTTCGGAATGATGCTCTGGATTCGAGCGTGTGGCTTGAGCCGGACACACGTCTTATACTATCGATCGATCTCGTATCTCGCACAGCTTAACCATAAGCGCTAATCAGCTTGGATACGAGGAAGCCGCTTACGACGCTACTGAAACTAACGCATGGATTCGAGAATACAGATAAAAGCGCGTGCACGCTTGTGCATTCATTGAGGTGTGAAATGCAGCGCGCATGTGAGTTAGTATGCCTAACGAGTGCACAACACGCAGAAAAACGATAATCTGAAGGAGTCGTTGATGCACTGAGGTGCTTAGAGAAATTGAGACCTTTTCACACAGTTCACGTATTTTTACAAAGTATCAGGCTTATGTTTCTATTCGATCAACGTCAAATTAGTTGAAAAATAACAAGTGATAAAAATATTCATTTAGTATGCCATACAGGTAGTCAGCCAAAGTAGATATAGGTACTTATAGGATTTGGTGGTTTAACAGCACGAGGCAAATTTTCAGACGGAGACTACACCGACTCTTTTTTTCCTATTCGCTTACAGTATTACAGAACCCCGCGTACCCCTTGGTCGAAGAATAGTGGTACCAACCTACGCCTTCTCGTGTAAACACATTATTTAATAATTGGTCATTTATTTAGTTATTCAGTCTGCTCGGTTGGTAATAGCATCACAGATCTGAAAGTGTGATGGTGATATTAGGATTACAGTCAAGAAGTCTAACATCTTTTTTTTTTTTTTTTTTTTTTTTTTTTTTTTTTTTTTTTTTTTTGACCCGGAGGAAATGACATTACGCATTCCCGTCCACCGGGGGGTAGACGGGTTATGTGGGACTCACCACTGGGGAAGGTGACACCCAGTGGCATACCCACTAAAAACTCCGGGACTCCCTCTCATCGTCCATGTTGGGGGAACTGCGGTGACTGGCACGAAGCCCACTACGCGGTCCCCCGGACGGAGCCCGCCTACACGGCGGGCAGGAAGCGGCCCCTCCCTCTTGGGGAGCGGCCAGTAGGGGCAGCCGAGGGCGTCGAACTGTCACTACCAGGCAGTGGAGGTGGCCTGTGCAATGCTGGTGCAGGTACCCCCGTACCACGCACCAGCTGGCCTCCTCCACGGAGAGGTTGGAGATGACGGGCGATTGTTCGCCGTCTCCCTCCCCTCCTCATCCTGCGGAGCGCGTTAGCAGCGGGATCTTGCTCCCGTAAGCGCTCCGCGGCCTCCTTTTCGGCCACCACCTCCTCACAGAAGGTGGCGACCGCCTTCCAGGCGTCTTCGTCCGCCAACATGGCTAGGACGACGCTTGGAAGGCATAGATCTTGTCCCACTATAGCAACAAGCTCGCTGCGCTGCGTGGCCCACCTCTGACACACCGCTAGGGTGTGGTGGGCCGTATCTTCTGCAGCACCACACTCGAAGCAGCGTGGGGCTCCCTCTTTCTGGATGCGGTGCAAATAGAAGGCAAAGCAACCGTGCCCCGTCATAATCTGCACCATCCGGAATGAGAGGGAGCCATGTGTCCTCGTGAGCCATCGGTCCAGGACCGGTGCTATCGCCTCTAAGTCTAACATCTGCATTCACTGTACCTAAAATACTAAAGTGCCTATAGATCTGAAAGTGACTGGCTATACTCATAAGGGATGCTTAACTTGGATGAATGTTTGTGAATTCGGGGGTTAGTTAGGTTAGTCCCCCATTTTTAAACAGCAAAGTTTTTTTTCTGACGTTTAGCATTAGGTATCAATGCTGTTCGGTCACATCATCACATTAACACATAGTGAAACAATATAAATTGTATACAGCCTTTATAACCTAGGTGACGATATTAATTCAGCTATATGAATAGTAAATCCCGGCTCAACTACATGAATAGCAAAATGCGCGATGCAAAAGGGAGGTTAACGCGATACAGCTGCGATTCTATCTCATCGCAAGTACACTTTAGCAGTGTTTGCCTTTTTCCCCGCGAGTAATATTAGATATAGTTACTGTGATTTTCGCTCGCGTTTCCTTTGATATTCATTCGTTGCATGAGCACATGTGTTTTGAAAGTCAACGGGATGGTAGAAAAAGCTACATTTTCTTGCGAAGCTCAAGTGTTAAGATGCAGACATAACTTACAACGCTTGGAAAGCTAAATCAGTATTCATTCAGGACAAAACTTTCATAAATTTTTGGTTTCTTCTACAATTAGGCAATACTTAAGTATATTATTAATTTTCGTTAATTTCAATTACAATAAATGGGTTGAAAGTGTTTTTACAGGGTCTGTTTAAATGCACATATTTTTATAGATTGTTTGATATGAACTTCTCACTGAGCTACCTTTTCAATTCTTCAAAACTTTTCAACACTTAGTTTCTTTTGTAGTCCCTTATTTGATGCTTTCTGCCTTTTCCGTCCTTTGTACAGTTGTTATTTGATTTGAGGCACATTTATATAAAGCACCTACCTACACATATAGCGAGACCGTACAAAATATTCTCAATTTGTGTTTCATTCTCCTCCGCACCTGACCAATCGATTGTAGAAAACGTTACGAAACCCTAAAGAAAACGTTAAAATATTCCTATTTGCCGTTGTGTAAAATATGAAGGCTCCGAATCGAGTACAGGAAACGAAATCCTAACACGTTCGGACAATATTTCAATTCAAAAGCGTGTGTCACACTGGAGAAAGATCAAAAGGCCCAACAAAAATTGTATAAGTAATTCAGCATAAACGGTTCTATATCCCCTTATTCTGTTGGTACGGAATCCCCGTAAATCCATTTCAGAGGGGACCTGCCTCCGGCGTGCACTGACTGAGACGTATGCAAAGGGATCAATGAGATAAATTGCTCGCCGCTGTCACTTATTTCACAGGGAAATGGATGCGAACGACGAGAACACGAGCGGGCTGGCTCGGGCTGGCTCGGGCGCTGGAATGCACACTAAGGCCCGGCGCCCATTATCGGCATCGGCAAGGAAAAGGATCCTTCGGCATCCTACATGCGAGCGCACACTATCGGCAATTATGCTTTGGCATGCTGCAACGTCCTTAGGGATGACGAGGCATCCTTAAGGAGGCCGAACCGCTATCCCCTTAGTATTGCCTCGGCGCCGGCAGCGTACTGAAGGACGCCGAAGGATGCCGAAGGATGCTGAAGGATGCCGAAGCATCCTGAGGCATTCTCAAGGCTGCCGATACAACAGCCTCAAGCATGCCGAAGCAGTATTTTTGTATTACGACCACATATCACGGAAATTTCTGCTTTATTGCCATTATGTTATAGTATATTGCTATTTGCCACCTAAAATCCTGAGGCGTGCCGATGCCGATAGTGGGCGCCGGGCCTATGGTGCGCGTGGGCATTACTACTCCGCTCTAATCACTCTCGGAAACAATGCCGTCTTCACACTTAGACTTGCGTTAGACATGCGGTTATAGCACTCGGTTATCGGTGTCCTGAATTAAATTTCCATATTCGGTTTCGGGTTTTCCGGAACTTAGCTTGGATAGAGTGAGGCGTGGTTACGTGACAATATTGCATCGATGACGACGTTAAGCTGCGCACGACTGTGTCGGGCAATGGATGGCTGACCACTCTAGCCAAAATGTGATTATGTATTTTTCAAACATCTGCATGCATCAGAAGGCATGTTAAGCAGATTTTATCTGATATCAACATCTGACATTAAAGGTTGACTAGAATCGAACGACACAAAAAATGAGGCTGCAGACAGCTATCTCTGTGAAATCAATAATTCCAATATTCTACAACGAAATCAGCTGTCTTTTTATTATCAAAAATTTACTCACATTATTATCTTCAGTTCAGTTTGATTACTATCCACTTATTGGAAATACCTTTTGTGACAACGGCAAAATGTAAACACCCGCCACTTTAAACGCTGCCATTGATAAGGATATCAAAATTTTCCCGTTCATTAACACTCCCGATCATATTATCCAAATACAGCACGAACTAATAGGAGCACTTGGAATTTCGTTCACACAAATTACACGGTTATGAGACAACAAATAACCGCAAATTTATGTAGATAGCTATCAAGTGGCGCGTTACGTAAAACGTGTTTAAGACGCGGTGAGGGCGATAACACGACACTAGTGTTAACATCTGGCCCCGTCCTCCCGAGCATAAACATGCCAGGCTCGGCTCATGTCTTCATTTGCATTTCCCGACATCGGCAGCCCCTCGATGCTGATGTGATTATCCGAATTTATTCAAAATAGGCACCGCCCAAATTAGAGCGTTGGGTCTTGTCTTCATCCGCCACATGGTGTCGGATGGAACTTGTAATTTTTCAGCAGATGAACATAACTGTTTTGCAATGAACTAAGTTTCACGAATCAGGCCAAGGAGGGTCCTGGCCATGACCTGAAAAGGCTTTTAGTAAGATTTATAAAAGTATCAGTGTGTCGGAAAGTTGGAAGCAGCGGGCGAAAAAACATTCATCTGATACATTTTCCAAGGGGCAATGATTGGATTCATTGTCAATGTCTTTGGATTAAGTTATGATGATGAAGTAAGTAGTAGGTCTCAAGCTATTGATCTCTTAGGGTCTTTCTTCTTCTCCTTGTTTTGCGGCAATAGCTACTTTACATTTAGACCACACTTCGCCATCTCTAGGGCATTTTCATTGTCACACATTAGGTTTTAATTTGCAGAGCTCTCCGGACACGGGAGCCACGATATTTGGTAGGAAATAGTCTGTCATGAGAGGTACCACACTCGCCCTTCTCTTGAGTTCTCGTCTTGGCGTTGGCGTTGGCGAGGCGGCCTAATACCAGTGGTAGGTGAACCGCCGGGAAGCGACGAGAACTCAGGCGTGGCAGTGTGGTGGACTTGCCACCCACCCGCTGCAGCCCGCACGGGGGATACGTGGGATTGCGAGGCCAATGGGGTCTGCAAGCGCCCTGAGGCGCGTGGTAGGAGCCGCGGCGCTAAGGCTCTTCTTTTTCTTGTAATTATGTCGATGGCTATTTCATACACCAGAATTCCGCCACCTTTACGACATATACAATGGTAAAAATCTTCACGTGGACCGGATACGTCAGGCACGATATGAGGAAGCTCAAAGTCTAGAGGACCTCCCTCGCGCGCATTGTATCCCCATTGGCGTAGACTTTCCTTACATCTGCCAACCTTAGGATATTTAGAGTTTTCCATTCCAACTATGGCATCTCGTGGCCGAAGAAGCAGATAATACGAATAAATGCAATTATAGTAAAATGCCCGCCTATTCAAAAAATGCCAGTCCTAAAACTGCATTTCCCCGGCGCTGACACAGCGCAACACAATCGCACGTCGTAATAGTAAGCGGCAATCCCGGTCGTAATCAAGTTCACTTGTCGTTTTCGTGTACGATACTGCACTGCAAGTTAAACCGATAGCGCGGACAATGGCGCCTCGTTTGCCAGCTCCATAAAAGTGAGATATAACAATAACCCCCGTATCCTCTCCTTTCTGGCAACTGCGCGATTAAAAGGCCATTGTTAAACTTAATCCTTAATCTATTCAATTTCGCGACTTAATAAGACCGTCTTCGATCAATTCCAGTCCTGCTTTAATAAATTCGCTCTAGATCAATTTTCTTATCTGCAAGAGAGTGCCAGCCTGAACAATTTTCAATTGTCGATGTATTATTTAAGGATTCTGTAACTACTTTACTAATGAGTGACTGAATTTCACTGAAAGGGAATATATCGAATGAGTTCCAGCTAATTGAGCTCATATAATTTGCAATATATATATTTATTTACTTATCTGCCAGTCACAATAATGCTCAAAAATTCGAGCATTAACTTATTAATTAATAATATGAACAGTAGAGTTTGTAAGTTTGAAAGTAAGTGGTAATCTTCGAAATTATTTAATACTAAACGAATGGACATGGAAAATGGACTTTAGGTTGAACATAGGCTACATATTATATAATATTTACTGAAAAATTGTTTCATATCTGAGTCCAAAGGCCTTTACAGGTTAAAACATAATGAAATCGGCCAAAAAAACAGGGAACAGTTTAAATAATTAACATTATCCTTATCATTAATTAACATTATCCTGTTCCAGTTAGAAACCTTCCTTTGTAGTTGTGGTAAGACCACCCACCGTAACCGACATGTGCAAGGACTTGACTGGCCTTGCTTAGTTTATAGTCAGTGCGACGTAAATGATGTTCCTTGTTGGATATTAGGGATTTGGGTACTTAGCTGTGCTCGCAAGAGACTGCTTATACAGTGCACTACTAAAATATGGTGTATAAATATAATATAAATATGTGTAGTAAAGAAAATGTACTTTTAGAGAGACACGAGCCAAAAAACGCCCCGCCACAGAACGTCGTCTCCTGTCACATTTCTGTAGTTTGTAGCGTGTGACGTATGGTGGCCACTGGCTTCACCGTGTGCGGCGAGTCCATGAAATTTATGAAAACCACAGTAAAAATATGCCGATGGTGGGGTTTTTTGGCGTGTGGCGTATGGTCTGTGTGACGCTAACTCTTGCATCGAGTGAGGTGACAAGGTATTGTCACACAAAAAGCGGAATTTTCATATCGACAGATAATTCCTGATCACTGAAAACTGTGCATGTACGCTGCAAAATAGTTTAAAATGATTACACAAAAACAAAAGCGCGCTAACTCCTGTGACAAATTTTCCAATAACCCTTTACTGCTGTGCTAAATACTATTCATACGAAGCGCTCAGCGTCGCGTTGTAGCAAATGTTTTAGTCAAAGGGATTCACTGAATTTTCCGCCATGTAATTAATTGTTTAAACCACGTGGAACTTGAATTTATGCCACTTTATTGGACTACAAGGCCGTGTTTCGTAATTACTATGCCATTTAAAGCCAGAAAGGAAATCTAGAGCGTTTATGGAATAGCTTCTACTCGCAGGTTAAACACCAAGGTCGGTCTAAATACTATTAAAGTACAAATAGTTTAGCGTTGTTTTCTAGAACACTGAACATAATTGTTATTCAGGTGAAGCTTCGTAGTAGGTATTTAACAGCACAAGATAACCCTGTCGCTTCGAAATACATACCATAATATTCTTATATGTATTAACTAAAGATATATTATTTATCGACTCTCACAAAGACTGTCATCACTAGCCAGAGTTCTATCATAATAATGAAAAACATGATAGGTGAGTCTCTACTTTGCGATGAACAACACTTTTTTTAATATGTAGACTTCACAAGTTGAACAATTTTCCGAGATATGTCAGTATTTCGAACAAAGGCTGCATTTTATGTTGAGCTGAAGAAACTCGACTAGCTCGTGTTATTTAAAGTATCGCCTTCGAAGCTCCATATTTTCCAAATAGAAGGTAACTTCCGCAGCACATGTTCCCTTCACATTACCGCTCAGCCCCTCAGGAACGTGCCACAGATCCAGCCACCTATTTACGACCGCTCTGTGACACACAGCACTCATTAACTGACTAACGCTCAGCTCTGTACATTATAAATGCCAAACGTTGTGTTACTTAATTATTCCCTTTAGCTGGAATTACTTACTATGGTGAATTCTAACTGATAGTCAGTTTAAAGAATAAATCATTTATTCACACAACCTCACAATTCAGTGGTGTCAACCTTTTAACTTACCTGACTTACGGGAAGTTTTACAGAAAAGGGAAATGTTTAAGTAAGTGTAATCGATTGTAACAAGCGAATCTTTACTGTTAATAATAACCACACTTTTACCAGTATCTTGGTATTCTTGGTGCAATTAATGTACGAGTATGAACCGCGGAATTGCTTTTTGTTATAAAATTAGAGACTTGACAAGTTGAACAATTTTTGGAGGCATGTCAGTGATTCGAACAAAGGCTGCATTTTATTCTTATCTGAAGAAACTCGACTAGCTCGTGTTATTTAAAGTATCGCCTTCGAAGCTCCATATTTTCCAAATAGAAGGTAACTCCTGCAGCACATGTTCCCCTTCACATTACCGCTCAGCCCCTCAGGAACGTGCCACAGATCCAGCCACCTATTTACGACCGCTCTGTGACACACAGCACTCATTAACTAAATAACGCTCAGCTCTGTACATTATAAATGCCAAACGTTGTTGTTACTTAATTATTCCCTTTAGCTGGAATTACTTACTATAGTGAATTCTAACAGATAGTCAGTTTAAATTCAGGATAAATCGTTTATTCACACAACCTCACAATTCAGTGGTGTCAACCTTTTAGCTTAACTGACTGACTTACCTTTACAGAAAAGGGAAATGTTTAAGTGTGTGTAATCGATCGAAACAAGCGAGTCTTTACTTTTTTATAATAAAATACGCTTTTACCAGTATCTTGATATTCTTGGTGCAATGAATGTACGAGTATGAACCGAGGAATTGCTCTAAAGTGCTTTTTCTCTTTCACGCATTAGCAGCTAACTTCGAAACGTTAATAGAAAAGTGTCATTGATTTAGAATGATATTATGGGCTACAAGTTACAATTACAATAATAAAAGATTATTTATTTTCTTCACAATAAGCAAATAACATATTATTTATTGCGCTAGATAGATAACACAGAGATAAATAAATTACATTTGGATGCAATTAGTAGAAGACATACTTATTATTGTACTTTAAAGTGTTTGTGAAGACTGCTGCTTGAAAAAGATTATGACTACCAGTGCCACAAGACACCTGGGGTTTCCACCTTCTAGATGTTGTAGTTATCTTTTGGCATACATTGTGACTTTTGTTTCCTTGTTGGTTATTGCCATATCTGGTAGACGACGCATAGTGATCTGATCTTCTCATTCAGCAACGCAAAAGGTCGCAGGTTTGATATCCACGTTAGAACCATTTTTTGTTAATGAAAAGCGCTTTCGTGCTAAGTTTTGAAGTTTGGTGTTGAGTCTTTCTTTTTGAGTTTTTGATGAGCCATTGTTGAAAATATATAAACAAAATGTTTTATGTTTAATTTTATATATAACATTTTATATCATGTATTTTATTTTCTATGATTGTTATATTTGATAGATCCTTTTTTGCTAACATAATTCATGATTTTAGTTTAACCTCCTTGCACAAGATCTTTATCGCTGCCCTAGACAATTAACATCAAAGAAATTAATGGAATCTATCGAGAACGATATTCTGAATACCTAGCTGAAAGGATTAAACCATTTCAATAGAGATCCTCGCCATATTGAGTTGGTAATTTGCAGAGCTTCAACTGACTTATTATCCGATCTATCCGCATTATCCTTCTAATTATGCCGTATCCGCGGCTATTCAACTATGAAAATCGGAATGTGATGTAGCGTGAGGATTGCGGGGTACATGAGCACGAATAGTCGTTCACACGTATCTATACTATGTGAATGGTTATCAGTTGTTGCCTATTGTTTGAATACTGTGTTAATTGGTTTATCTCTGATGTCCTGGTATTATTAAGGGTACGAGTATATGTTTGATTTGCTGCTCACCCTTCTGGTGCTGCTAATATACCTATTTATTCTTAATTTCTGTCAAGTTAGCTTAGTAATCGTCATCACAGAGATTGTAAACATTATACCATTACAGGGGCAGGGGGTCACAGGCAATTAATAACATAGCTACAGTCAGTATCAAAATATTTGTATGCGTGGTCAAATATTTTTGAAGTGTGCAAGAAAAGGAACTTAGTCACAATAGCTATCTTGTAATTGATTTTGTCAAATCACTAGTACTTTTTTTGACTAAGTACTCTACTAGCTCACATCATTCCGATGCTGACGGTACAGCAATGCGGTCGGATATAAACCATTTCATCCGTTAAACGTTTGATATTCATTGTCTGGCACGTTTCGAAATTACTAGTGTAATAAAATATAACCCTCAAAGTGCTAAACGGCAAATAGCACGTGATTACGAGTGACAAACGGCCCAGACTAGATGACTTGTTCGGTCGATATCGCGTATAAGAGCTCATTACTGCCGTCTATAAGCTTAAAGGCCGCTTAGTGACAAAAACTACTTTTGAGTTATTAAGGAAATAAGCGGCAAAATTTTCAAACCGATGCCACTCTTTAACTAAAATGGAGAGTAATGTGTGTCATACACCAAAAGAAAGGTTTTTTCATCTACTTTCACATGAAATTGATAAATTCAGACAGATGTTGATACTCTTTAAACAAAACACATATTTTCCTTCCGTCTTGGGAAACTTTTGAAAAAAACTTAAAGTGTACAAAATTTAAAAGCGGCTAAAAGGTTTTGACTGTTTTACATTTAATCGATTTTTAAAAAACAGCAACATTTACGTAGCTATAAAGCAGTTTTAATTTTAGCGTATTTTAAACTTAGAACTGAACAATTTTATATTGATCTTACTCATAACAATAAAGCGGCTAACTACACAAAGCCGCCTTTTAGCTAAGTTGATGTGGTTTAACTGCTCTACTTTTGTTTCATTATAACTTTTGATACAGTTGTGCATAGCTGAAAAGCGGTAAATTATCAAACCATTTCATATAACTGCTATTTAGGCTAGCATGATCACCATAAGTTTCTTTCAAATCCTACAAAGTATACGCTAACTTACAAAATAACGCAAACATTTTACAAAGAAAGGTCAATTTATAACCTTAAAACTCCAAAAAGACATCAAAAACTTGAGCAGTTACACCAAAAATTGCACAAAATTATATTACAAATCGTTAAAATTGTAACAAGTTCAGCCAAAAAATACACTGTCACTTAAATTATGACCATTTGACATGTTCTCATTCACTGTAATTAGAAACAGAATCAACTAAAAACACAAATGTAAAAAAAGCACAAAAAATCCATTTCGAATTCAAAACTAAGTAAGTCCTTACCCCGTTATTCATAAAAACGAACCCAACGCTAAAGAACAAGGGTTAACGTGATGTTGAAGAACTGTTTAAGTTTTGTATGAATAAGTGGGTTAGTCTGCTTAGTTAAGGCCACCAACTAAGTGACTAACGAGAGCACTTAGTACTACAAGTACTGAGAGCGGGGATATCGAAAACGCCTGGTGGTTTCAATCTCCTCATATTTTAAATACCGCTAAATCTGCTTTGGGTCTAAAAATGTGTAAAAACGAGGATTGGTTTGATGAAAATGATAGCGTTCTAACTGGTGTAATAGGCACACGTCGGAAACTCCTTAAGCGCGCTATAGCTCAGGTACTGAAGAGATACGGCAAAGTGACCTGGAGCTGAGTCAAATAACAAGGGAGTGAAAAGACAAATGGTGGCAGCAGAGGGCTCGTCACTAGCAGTGGCTCGCTGACACGAAAAGTACGACTTCTGTTGCAAGAGTGCCTTTATAACTAGCAAATGGTCAAGGCCTTCTGAAAAGCAAGGAGGAAATCCTCGAGCAATGGGCTGAACATTTCAACACTCTGCTTAATGTGGCCCGATCAACTGACTAGGAACACGTACGTTCTCTTCTTCAACGGTTGCACTCGGCTGTATGGAGATTATTTGCTCTTATGTGGGAGAAAAAACAGGTCCCCTCAACTTTCAAAGTTTCTCGCATTAGTGCTCTATATATGAGCAAGGGAGATCGATCTGACTGTAACTCGTACCGTGTTATTTCGCTTTTATCAGTCCCCGGAAAAGTCTTTGACAGAGTAATTTTGAACCGCCTTTTAGAACTCTCAGAAAAGCTCTTGAAAGAGACGCAGTTTGACTTTTGACCAGAACGAGGCACCTGTGAAGCCATCTTTTCAGTGCGCCAACTCCAAGAAAAAAACAAGAGAACAGGTCGCTTATTGTATCTCTGCTTCATAGACCTGGAGAAAGCGTTTGGCAGTGTGCCTCGAGAAGCACTGTGGCTGGTGTTGGAAATATTGGGATGCACTGAGACGTTTGTTAGGCTACTTATGCTCCTGCATGTTGACATGGAGTGTTGTGTAGCTGTCAGCGGCGAACAGTCTCACTTCTTTCCTGTTACCTGTGGGGTGAAGCAAGGGTGCGGTTTGGCGCCCACACTGCTCGCGCTTTACTTTGCAGTTGCAGTCAGAGATGTCTTGCACATTTCTTCAGAAGGAATCCGTATTCATTTCCGTTCCGATGGCCTTTTCAAACTCATCTTATCAAGGCTCAGGGCCTCCACAGAGGTGTCGTTCACTATAGTAACGGAGTTCATGTACACCGATTTGTGTTTTGTGGCTGAATCCTCAGCGGGCTTGCAGCAGCTCTTGTCCAATTTTCAAAAGCTTTGCCGTAAATTCGGCCTAGAAATCAGCATCGACAAGACGGAAATGATGTTCCTAGACATGCACGATGACGAGGCGCTGAATATAAAATTTGGTGAGGACGAGCTGAGGCAAGTTGATAAGTTTGGCCAACTGGGGAGCACAGTAACATCCAAGTGTGACCTTGATGCTGAGATAAACAGCAGATTTAATGCCACAGCTGCAGCATCCAGTAAGCTGGAAATCAAGGTCTTCCGCTCCCATGATGTTAAACTGGCCACCAAGATCTCGGTCTACATGGCAGTTGTTCTGCTTACATTAATTTTATAATCTGCTGAAATGTAGACTGTATACCGGCTGCACATCCGAATGATTGATTGTTTTCACCTTAGCTTTAAAATTATCAAACATTCGGTGGTCTGACTATGTACGGAATACCGAAGTGCTTGCGAAGAGCCAATTTGGGTGGCATTGAATCTTGCAACATGTATTATGTGTGTGTGTATGTACGTATGGCGGAGCAGCGAGTGGCTAAGCGCATCTTCTACTCAGAACTTGACGAAGGCAAGCGAAAGCATGGCGGACAACTTTTCAGGTATAAACATGTGCTTTAAGCGCCACATGAAGAACTGTGGCATAGACCCCTCGCGGTGGGAGCAACAGGCGGTCAAACGGTCCGAATGGAGGTGTTTGGTCAAAGTCAAGGTCCACTGTTTCGAGATCCGACGGTGCGCTTATTTTAATGCCAAACGCGACAAATTAAAAGCCCGACCACCTAAGGCGATCAATTATAACTAAATTCAACGTGTGCTCACATGCCAGCAGTGTGCGAGGTTCTTCAGCAATAAGATTGGCTACACAAGCCACATGCGATCCCACGAATGGCAGCCACAGCCAGGTAAAGCGGTCGCCGTAGCCGAAATTGGCTAGGATAGCATCATCATCAGGTACAGTGTTTCCTTCCTGTAGTACATTAGCGAAATACACCAATCTGACGTAGGAACGAAAAACATTGTTCGACTGCATTCAGTTCTCAATTCATAGTGGCTAGCTTGACGCAAGTCGGCTTCTTGTCAATGCTCGATACAATTTCGCAGTAATCAAAAATAATTACAGATTTTTTGAAATATTTTCGTGAATAAAATATAATACGTACCTTGGAAACCTTCCCGCCATGACAAGTGACGATTTTAGCGGGAAACGCTACATCAACGAACTTCCTCCTCCGTGTGTAATTTGTTTTGCACTAAACAGCCACAACCCGCACCGCCCGGGGGCTTGTGAGTTTGCCGCTTTTTAGAGATGTACTGATATTAAGCGGTTTTTTTGCTAAGCAAAGCTTTGTAAAAAATATGTATTTTACTTTGCATACGGACTAACATGGATTTCTAAATTAGTTTATTTATTGTAAAAGTAGAAACAATACAATGCTTGAAGGCCGCTAAATGATTCTTACTGCCTTCAAGATATTTAAAAGAGCTTTGCCGCTTTCAATTTATTTATGCAAGGTATTTTACACCTCAACTTAACCAAGCTAGAAAGCGGCTAAAAATACGTTGCTGCCTTCTAACTTACTGCGAACTTAGAACTGTTTTTTAGCTAAGCATTGATAGTCAAATTGTTCAGTCGATCCAAACGTTAAAGTAATTTAGCTACCTTCTAATCTTGTTTAGCTGTTTTGCCACCTTTAAGCGATGTAAAATATATTATTTCTGTATAAAGCGGCTTTTATAAAAAAAAAATCTTGGAAACGGTAAAAGATAGAATAACCGTTCTTAGACAGATCGATAGAGCTTTTTTTTTTAAACATTTCCATATTCAAAAGTGAAAAATGGTCAAATGTCACTAAGCGGCCTTTAAGGTTATAGACGGCAGATTAGTCGTGCACTTTAATAACCGAGTTTGTGCCCAGCCGTCCGCATAAATTGAAAGCAGCTTCTGTTATGGCTTCCATTAAAACCTTTTACGATTCGGTGTCGGCCCCATTCTACTTCCCGTGCATGTTAAGTTATTGTAATTTAAATACTGTGTGCGTTCTACCCCGGCTAATTGTGTTGGCCTAATTTTCATTCGTGGATCGAATAATTTCTACGAATTATTGTGTGTTCTACCGGACTACGATTTCAATCGGAATCTTTGTAATTGTTTTCAAAATTCATTTTCACTTTAAGTAGAAAATTTTACTACTGCAAGAAAGGTTTTGGGTTTAAGCAAAACATATTTGAAAGAATGTTCAGTATAATAAATTAACTTTTTGTTACTACCTAATTGTCAGAGGAAACGTGACTTGTGCACAAGGGTGTTCCCACAGCTTGCTGAGTTCTTAACCAGTTTTAATAACAACAAGCAATTGTTTTTTCTTTACCAAAATAATTCAGCTGTTCATTTTTCAGAGTGCGAGTAGTGACTTAATTCCCTACACAACGGTCTTCAACTATCTAAAGCGCCCAATTAAGATACGGTTCAAAGTGGTAATTAGGGAGTCACCGACATGACGTCCAGCCGAAGTGCACCCATCGAACATCTGTTTTCTTATCGAACATCCATTTACACGTGATCGCTGGTTTAACGCCGACATTACTGAAGAATATAAAACTCATTAACTCGAAAGAAAGTTAAATGGAATCCCTTGTAAAGAACTTAAGAAAACGCTCTCAAAGCTTTATGTAAACTTTACTTTGATCGAATGATTACCTGTCTGAGCTTCGTCTTGGCTGAACAATAGATACATCTCTATATATAAAAATGGATTGCTGTTCGTTAGTCTCGCCAAAACTCGGGAACGGCTGGACCGATTTGGCTAACCATGGTTTTGAAATATTTGTGATGGGCCAGGGAAGGTTTAAAAGGTGAGCAAACATGAGAAAACGCTAGGAATATAGTGAAAACCACAATTTAGTTTTTTCTTAGAAACTGTTCCTACCTGTCACGTGACACCGAATGTCTGACAA
This sequence comes from Udea ferrugalis, assembly GCA_950022985.1. NCBI lineage: Eukaryota > Metazoa > Arthropoda > Insecta > Lepidoptera > Crambidae > Udea > Udea ferrugalis. Next base: position 8,952,211 of record OX465516.1, read on the forward strand.
CAGAACGAAGTCTGTTGGGACAGCTAGTTTTGGAATAAAAATGAGACTGCCTGAAAACTGACAGATATTTGACACAGGTCTTTTTCAATAGTGGGCCTTCGTCTTTGATGACAATTCGCGTTTTGAACCAATAAATTTCAATTATGTGAAAGTTTCAATTTAAAATCAATTGCCTTCCATTAAGGTTCGCTACTAGGGTCGGCCGGAGAGAAAATCTGTCAAATTTGAAAGCGATCGTGACAGCTATGGTCACACAGTGGTTGGGCCGTGCAATCCGTGCATAAATGCAATGCATAAATCCGGACGACCGTCTTGGTGTAATTGTTTAGAAGTCGGCTACTACACCAAAGGTCGCGGGTTCGATCCCCGCACAGTACAAACATTTGTGTGCATGAACATGTCTGTTTGTATTGGTGTGGGTGTTTCCTATGTATAATAAGTATGTATTTACAAAAGAAAAAGTATTTGAGTATGTTTATCCGTTGTCTAGTATCCCATAAAAACGGAGTATAATTAGCTCACTTGGGGCTAGATGGCGCTGTGTGGAATAATGTCCAGGGATATTTATTTATTTATTATTATTATAAATCGCGGCATGATAATTATTTGATGCGTTCACCAAAGATATTTTTATTTCGCCACCCAATATATTTCAGGATATAGGGCAAACAAAAGAAACTAACCAAAAATTTTATTTTATTAAACATACTAACAAGCGGTTTTACCAATTATTTTTTTACACTATTATTTGCAATCTATTCTCGTGACCACGTTATTTGCACAATGTTATATCTAGTACTTGACGATTCCATCGAGATTTAGTTGTAACTTGGTTTATCCGTTCGATCATCATCAACACAAAATATTTCTTACATCCAATGCATATGATATAGCAATAAACGGAGCCATTTCTAGTAACATGCAGAAGAACCCACTAATTAATTGGTCTTACTTGTAATGAAAAGCTGCAAGAAGCATTAAACGGAGCTATCTTGTTACTAACTAAAACGAGGAATTTAACAGTTGTCAACAGTTGAGACATTTTTAGTGGATAATTTATTTTAGATAATAACACTTGAGTAATACCTTTAGTCTCCTGTAGAGGCCATCGCGCTGAATTTAATACAGAATCCACCGTGATCTTCATCTTACTGGAATTGATCTACGAGGAGAGCATAGTATGAAAGGAAATCACCCTCCGCGTTTTTCTGTCTGTTTTTACATAAGCTTTCACTATCTAAATGATAGTTGATGCTAATTATATTTTCTAGAACGTTTGTCTGTATAGTTCATTCAAATTACTACAGGGAAAAGCTGTGTGCAAATAGCCAGTTAGAGATAAAAATGCTTGCACTGCCATTTTTCCATGGCTGACGTAAATATGATAATTCATATTTATATCAAAGTTCTATCTGATCCATTTTTTTAAATTTAAAATGGGTTTGCGTTTGACCTCAGTCTTGCCAGCCACGCTTACCCAAAAAATGCCTATTCACTCTTGCCTTGAAGACACCAAGGTTGTATGTATCCGGAAACACAGACGCAGGGAGGGCGTTCCACTCCTTAGCGGTGCGGACCAGAAAGGAAGCACCAAACCGCTTAGTTCGGACCGCTGGAAAGTCGACCACATGGAGATGAAAGCCCTCGCGGCGTCTTGTGGTCCGGTAGTAGAAAGTAGAGGATGGTATCAGGTCATGAAGTTCTTGCGCACACTCTCCGAAATACACCTTATAAAAAACCGATAGACAGGCATCTCTACGCCGATGCTCCAAACTCGAGTTTGGTTCCAACGAGCGTCTCGTCACCTATCAGTCTCCTGGCTCTTCGGTCTACTGAGTCCAGTGCATCCAGCTGATACTTGGCAGAGCCATCCCAGAGGTGGCAGAAGTACTCCATACACAACCGAATTTGTGCTTGGTACAATTGTAAAAGCTGTTTCGGTGTGAAGTGTGTTTCCATTTCGAATAACTTGTCATTATGTTCTATTGCAATAACTATTTCTGTTTCGTATAAGCAAACGCAAACTTTAATTTTTTTTGCTCGAGATCTCCATCCTAATTACTATGGAACGAGTGAAGTTTCTTTGACAGCCGTCTGCGCAGTCCCGCAAGTCAGTCTTCCACATGACGCCGGGTGAGTGCACGTCACTGCGTAAAGAATAGGAAAATATTTAGGCAACTAGTACGAAATTGTCAAACCCAAGAGAGCTTTTAATCAAGTGTACTTATAAATATAAACCTGCCATATAACTCTCATGGTGAATCATGATAAAATCATACGTTCGATAAATTATGCATAATGCATATGAACAAACAGTACGGAGGAAAAAAAATAAAGTTGTACTATTTTCAACAAAAGACCCTATGTGCGCCTATTTCGTGTAAATTATCCGCGTAATTATAAATGTCATTTTCGTCAAAAGCGACGTGCGCTCACCTTGGGGACATGGGGGGGAGTGAGCTGCGACGGTGCGCGGACAGCTATCAAAGAAACTTCACTCACTCCATAGTAATTTGTATGGAGATTTCAAGCGAAAAATTCGGAATGTTTGGGAATTTTTTGCACAAAACTGAAATAAAGCAATGAAAAACAACTGATTGGCAATGCTTCTTTGATATCTGATCTTTACACGTTATTTAAAACACGTAAGTTGTTAGTTTATATGATGCCTAAACTTTTGAAATACGGGAGTGCGTTTTGCACGTTTTTAGCGATATTCTGTTTTTTTTTCACATTAATCTAGTGAGTTGATCCATATACTGGAAGTTTGAGCTGATTGTGCAACTCTTTGACTACTATGACGATTTTTTTCGTGCCTCATACTTCATATTTTCTATATAAAACTTTAGTTTTCCCGAGAGCCGTTTTCCTGGTATCGCGCCTTAAGCCGTACCTTTATTTCACTTTTTGGTGTCACCTCTGAATTCACATAATGTATTCTGTATTTATTATTATGGTATTTACTACCTAACAGATACTAGTGAAAGGAAGACTTATCTTAGCTTGTCTTTTCAGGAATACACACCTAAACTTTGGGTTCTGATCGATATTTTTATTCATAAAACTACTCTCACAACTATATATCAACCAGGGTAGTGTTGATTTTGGAACTATAACTTGGCAACGGGCCCTCGTATTAAGAAAACAAAGTAAGGTATTCTTGGATTTTTAACTACCAAAATGCAATTAATTTGTGTTGCTGATAGTAATCAGATATATCAGGGGTAGTGACCCCTTAAAGCAGTTCCGTTAAGGTTTAAAGTCGCAAGCTCGTATACAAGGAAAGCTGACATTTAGCCGGATAAGGCGGGTTTAGAGTCTATCTTCTCCACCGTGCGCGCGATTTAAATATACTCTGTTGTTTTAGGACCTATGTAAACACCACTTTATGTTAAAACAACATATTAATTACAAATGACCGCAATTCCGGCTTTGCATAGAAATGAGGCCTCTCCAAAGTCTCAAGAAATTAGAGCTTATCCAGACTATGTCATTTAAGGAAATTTACTAACATAACTAAAATATATCGTAAACGTTTTTGAGGCCGGAAATAATTAAAAGATAATTAAATCAGATAACAGTCATCAATTAGACAAATTGATAATTGTAGAGCTTTCCACTGATCGGTCACGGCATCATAAAATTCATTCGATTGTACGCACCATAAAACAAAAGCTATAAAATATCACCACCATTATAACTTTCCTGAATATACATATTAAAACGACATAATAAAATTAAATGGAACATAGTTAATCAAAACTTGTGCCATTAAAAGGCCAACGAAGCCGCGTATGTATACGACAGTCTAAACACACAAGTTGCGGGGCGGACGTGTGTTCGAACTCTGTATCGAGCTAATCGAATCGACCTATAACTTGGCAACGAGCCCTCGTAAATACGGTCCACTTTATTATCTGTACGAGATTTAACAACCCCCTCAGGCCGAGACGCTACCCGATAACTTAATATCGTGCGCACCACCACCTAATTCAAATCGTTAACTAAGCAACTTTTTTTTGATGTGACTAGTTTTTAGCATAAGTTGTGGCTTTTGACGGTTTTGCCGGATGACGGGATGAGTGGAAGGCTCTCAACCTCTTATATTAAAGTAACATGGCCAAGGCTACCAATAGGCCGGACCGAGCCTTTATTTAGGGCGTTACTGGGAGATAGCAATTGGACTTAGGGCGTTACTGGGAGTGGGATGGAAATTAGATTAGTAATCCAGTGTCACGCAGGTTATCAGACTGCTGCTTCGTCACAGTTTATAAACTTCTGCAACTAGTAGCCTCCCACGTCGGGATATTGTGGCAACCAATTATTTACTTTACCACCCCTTCTAAACCTGGACGAGCCAATATCATTTTTTCTTCCGTTACGAGGGTTAAGGTTAAAAATAACAGGGCTTGTAATTTGCCAGTGGTTAAGGGTGTTAGTGGCATAACATCCAATTTCATTTTCAGCATTAGAATTTAGTTTTATTTTGAGTGACGTTATTTTAATGAGTTTTCTACATGCGAGTGAACTTTTGAAATCTGGATAAGTTATGTCGAGATTTCCAGCCCACCCACTACAATATTTTACGAATATGTGCCGTCATGTAAACTTGTGGACTTAAGAACAGTTAAGCTGTTGTTCACCAACTTACACATTTTTGTCCATTTCTCTACACTTTCAATGTAGGACACATTGAAATTTTTATAGCTCTTAAAACCGATAAAAAACATTTTGTTTTATTAACATTTTCGAAACTCATAATAAAAAGCGTATTCGTCCCCTAAATTAAAATACGGCGGGAAAGTCAAATAAGTGATTGCAGATCACGGATTTCCAATAAAAATGACATGCTGCGGCAAAAAATAGTTCCCAAACGGATATGAGGAGCATGTAGCCGCGATGCTCGTCACCGCTATGACGACTCGCCGTTTTATGAAACTACACATATGAGCGCTGTCAGACCCCAGTTTAATTGAATCCTGCGCCGAGCTCGTGATATACGCGACTCCCGCCATGGGCGCACCGACCGAACAATTAATCCCACATAAACAATTATGGAGGATCGATTTATATCCGATAAATTCCAAACGAACACTCCACCCGTCAGGCCTTTTGATGATTTAAACCCAAACGAGTCAATTACTAAAACATAACACGTCTAGATACTTTACGATTTCATTTAAAAACACCTCGAGCGATTTAAATCGATTCTTATAAGATCTTCCCTTTGAATGCGCTTGCGACTGATCATAAAACAACTCGATGTTTATTGATGTAATTAGTCTTGTTTATTAAAAAAGGCGTTTAACAATATTGCCCCTGAATTTATACTTAGGTGCAAAATTAATAAAACTTTGGAAGACCAAAAATTAAACAAAAATACAGAGCTGTTTATTATAGCTATCAAACTATGCTCTTTAAATTTACGTCTTTGCACTACGATTTTTGCAACACAAGTATATTTTTATGATATCACCAGAAAAACAATTTGACCTCTTAAAGCCTCTGCTTGTTTCTGCAAAAACCCGAGTATGCACCCAGGTCAATCTGGTGGTTGTCACCATTTGGCAGCATCAATCACCAGGTTGATGAACCCAAGCAACTGGTAAATTCCATCTGTCTTTCAGGTGGAAAGAAGGTTTTCTCAGATTATTTGCTGACTGGGAACGTATTCCTGAGCAGTAAAAATAAATTATGTCATAATTTGTTTATTCACTGTTCCTTTGTAGTGCTTTGTGTTGAGAAAACATAGACAAAGATAGTGTTAACTATTCTACGAAATAACGCAGTCCTAAAGCCCTGCCTACACTCAGGCGGCCGCCTTCACATAAAACTCAACACCGCCAAACTTTATGTTTCCTTATAATTCACCAACGACGTGTGAAATATAAGATCGGAATAAACATAAAATCCTCTGGCATTTTTACAACTCAACAAATAAGTCATTGTCAGAAGTTCAGAGTTACTTGATCGGGTCATAAAGGCGAGAACTCACGTGTACCTTTATTGAAACAGAAATGTTTTATTGCTGTTATCTTTAACTCTTTATGACATGTGTACTTGCGCTCATGTTTATGAGACGGTCTCAAATGTAAGTCAATATTGGAACGATCCTCATCAGTTATAAAATCAGATCTAAATATTCTATAGCTTTGGTAAATTTAAAATAGATATAATACAACTGAAACAAAACAAACAAGGACAGTTAAGATACAGTGGACCTTGCTATTATAGAAAGACAGATCTGCAACTTTTTAAACGAGATGAAATGCTGCTGTTAGCAAACCCAAAGATACATCGATGCTGAACTGATTTTACCGACTGTGATTAGAGAGCGGGCATGAACAAAAATTACTTTTCAAATACTTTGCAGATTAAGTAATAATAGACAAGGCCAATTCGGCTTTCCTAGAAAGCCCACAGTGGAACACCAGTTAGCTGGGCGTTGCCCATAGGTAGTATCCAAATCCACCGATTTACTGGTACTACTTTATGCTGGTAACATTTTGAGTAAAAAAATACCTGTATGAATAATACGTCATATTGAAATATATCACTTTTCTGAACTTCTACGTGGCTGGAAAAGAACCGAAAGATAAATGCAATTTTAATTATGCAACAATAGATAAGAATTTGTCTGCAGACTTAAATTTTTATCTAAAACAATTCAGTCTAGAACAATGCAAAAGTAATGTTAACAAAAGGCATCTTTGCAGATACAACAAGCAAACAACACAATTTTAAATACATTCACGCTGAAGTTTTATGTTTAACTCAGTTATGTATCATCAAGCTAAAAGCACGAAGTTTCATAAGTGTCAAAACTAAAGCTCTCGAACGATAAAAGCTCCGAAATGCATCGCATTACGATAACACTTAGCTAACAGGCAAGGTAGACAAATTCTTCTATTTGCTAACAAAAGTTAACTACTCTGGAGGGGTTTTCATAAAACTAATATCTCGCGGTGCGGGAACAGGTAAACGCCAACTTCGGGACGTGAACGAACTTTCTGGAGACATGAAAGCAGAAAATTTAATATTCCCACGGCATGTAGTTACTTCATGTTAGTGGAACCACTGGGAAACTGGATCTTATCGAAAATTAAAAATAAAATTGGACCCGTAACCTAGTTCGCAGTTATTGCGTGCTACTTTCGAAATGTAAGTCATTTCTTACATACTTGGGACTTGGGTGTAATTTATTTAAAATGGCAGTTTTAGTTCTGCTGAAGTTTAACGTAGTTTGTATTAAATGAAAAGCTTTCCCAGTCATTATCGATTTCTGCTGTAGACTCGCCAAGTGAGCTTGAAAACCCGAAAGTAGTTATATTTTAAAATCTTAGGTTTGCTTACTGCCAAAAAAATATTTATGGAAATTCAACTCTAAAGGGTAAATGTTATATTTTGAATAAATCTACCGAACCTAAACTGATGATGGAACGATCAGGTTTTGAGGATATTCACATACGTCGGGGTAGGAAATCTTGAATATGTGACTTAGATTAAAAGGGGTTGGGAGAGAACCCCCGTTGGTAAGAATTGGGGATGCGTGTATAACTGCTAGCAAAAGCTAAGTATAATATGCAGCTTTTTCTTTTTGAAATAAATCTTGAACGACCTATTTTGCAACATTTTTATTAAATGCCCTTCTTTGCTCGCTACTAAGCTTTCACACTAACCTTACTAATTTCATTTAATATCACGTCAGTTACGAAACAAACTAAACGTTCAGAAATAAATTAGAGCAATTTTTCCTCGCTCGGAGCAAAAGCGTGGTAGTTATTATTGCCTGTAAAAAGAAAGCGCTTTTTCTCTCGGACGTAAAGTTTTTTAACCATCTCTATTATTGTTTATGGCTCAACATGTTGCTACCAGTTCTACGAAATTCATCACAATGGCTCGTAAACATGATATACAAGAGAAGGACTGGTAGGAGCTACTTCGTAATCTTAAGAAGGACATTTTAGAGGCGATAAATTAAGTTCTTCGGTGTATTAACACTAGTTTATTGTCCTGAAAGGAGTGGGCTTCTGTTTTCTTGGTTTCTTCGGTGCATTGTTTGTAGATAATTAGCAGTACATAAAATTAAATACATATTAAATATAAGACGTTGGGATCTGTGACATTTTGAAATACGAAGGGAGGTTATTTTACTCCTAGAAACTTAATTTACAGTCTGCGATGTACTCCCACCTGCACATGATATTGTTACATCCTAACAACCTGCGTTGCAGTCTGTTTTTGAGGTCGTACTATCTTTATAAAATCTACAATAAATAGATATCTTTGGAAATACCCGGCTCGCAAAATCTAATTAGTGTCCTATCAACAGTTAGGCCATGAACGGTTAAATCTCAATATTGAAAAGTCAGGAGCCGGTTGCGCGGAAACTAGCGATGGGCCAACTCTACGGGAATGTATTCGATACTCGATAGTAGTCACTGGTCACAAATACTAAAGACCTATATTTACCAGAAATATAACATATTTACTCAAAATTATTTACTCCATTAATTGTTAGTTTATGTTAGTGTGCTGCATCGTCCGTATCATAATAAATCTATGCATGGTGTACAATTGTTTATAACAAGAAATTATTATTGATATTCAAACAATTGGATCTACTTTTTTAAGTATTTGTAATTTACTATATTTATTTATTTTATTTAACACACTTTATTTTATTGGTTACCCACATTTGGTTGTTCTGTTCTATTATCTCTGTCTGTAAAAAATTTGCATGACGTGTAAAAAATAAAGGTTCTTAGGCACGCGTTGATGTCTAATGGTTTTCTTGGATGCTCATGAGCGCGCTATTATGTTGGCTAAATTCGAATCATTTTAATTATTATGAAGATCGGCTATGAAAAATATTTGCACATAGGTTCATCCCCCACTGAATTAGAGGGAGGGCAAATATCACTAGTAACCGTATTTACAAAAACGAACAAACATTTAAAGAGAGCGTGTTACACCTTCGACTTCGTCATCGCTTACCATCAGGCGAGACTGAGGTCAAACGCAAGCCCATTTTAAATTTTAAAAAAAAGATTATTTTTTGTGAAACAAAATTGAATTAGTACTATATTTGGACTGTAAGATATCTTTATTCATTTGTTTAAATTATCAAAAATACCAACATTTTTCGACTAGTATTTGCTAGCCGCGAATACCAACATTTTCAACTAGTATTTGCAAGCTGTCCCATCACTAGCCGCGCCGCGCCGCATCCAATGACAGGTGATCCGCCCCGCGACTAATTGCTAGCTACTTGTTTATTTACGTGCTCCTATTAAAATGCCTTGGCTTTCAGACAAACGCTTACGCTAATAGTCCCGGTCATAAGACTGGTCTCGTAACGTCTCGTAGGCGGGTTTGGTTCCGTTTTGCATCGCTGATTGCACTTGACCGAAGACTTTATTGAAATACTTGACGTTATTTAGGGTTATGTTTGGCGTTTGGGATTTAAGTTATACTTAGCCTTTTTTACGAGGAGAAACATTTTCTTGATTTTATAAGTGTGGCCTATTGAATAAAACAAGTCATTAGTTTAATCTTATGCTTAAACAACCAAAGATGTAACTTGTTAATTTATCGTGGATAAGACTTTCAGAAACAGGGTTTCACACAATGTTGAAAATTACAAATTGAGTCCAATAATTCACTAAACGGTATATCTTAACACAGTTAGTATTAAGTTTCCTCGTTATAATTATTGTTCAATATATTTTTTTCCATTCTATGTAACTCATCAATATACCATTTTAGTTGGAAAACGTGACATCAGTGCCGATATTCAAAACCTCATACATTACACAGGACGCTTAATTGTAAAGGGGATTTCATTACCTTTAATAAGTGATGGTTATCCTGCTACTATTTGTATTACCTGTTGATATTAGCCGCGAAAACACATTATAATTTTATCTCTACCAATACATTTAAATATACTCTTTTATTTTTAAGTACCTATCCTATTTCCCCTACTTTTATTACCACTTTCTACGTCGAATGAGATTCAGATTAACTAGCAGTAAATTTTTCGAAATTGCACTCAGTGGCGTTTTCTATTCGTAGCTTTCCAGACAATTTGGCTTCTCTTCTTGTTTTTATTATTGCTTTTCATCGTCCCATTACATCCGTAGATGTTAAAAGCACATTTAAATAGGTACTTAAACTGCCTACTACTTACCTTTTTAAAAATATTTTATCACACCTTACCTTTTACAGCCGCTTCTATAATGTCGATGTTCTTCAAGGTCAGCAACACAGGCTCTACCACGAGACTGAGCCTTAGAATTCCCTTATCTTGATGTTTTTCCGTTAAAAATATTGCGTATGTGCGCACACGCAAAGTAGGACACTTGAACGCAGTTGAACTTTCCACCATGACGGTCGCATCGCTAAACCGCAACGAGTTCGAAATACCGAACCGAACCGCCATTACATCGTTTAAATCACCCTTTATCACTCGCCGTATATTGACTTTATACACTCGTGTACTATTTATAATACTCACACCGTACACTCTACCAGTAAACACATATTTAGATTCCATAGTCACACGTTTGAGTAGGACTCTGTCGTATGCGATAGTTTTGCAGTTGCGCGTGATTCGCGCGCGTTCCAATAAAGGCACATCGGCCGTCGCGTTTAGCACAAACGTCACCGATACAAGGGCTAGCAGGCGCATGATGAACGCGAGGCTGCACGACTACTTCCGTCAGCGTCAACACGAGCTTTCGGATGGGATGGTGTAAATCTACGGGATTTGTGGCGCTGTGCGTGCGCGCGGTGTCGGGCCGCGCCGTAGGCTGTCGCGCCAAGCTGGCTCGCACCCACACAATCCAGATCGTTCACCTACCTACCCTACATATTTACATACTGATTGGTACCGCGTAAATAACACCACGCTTGTAATAGGACACTCGGTGATTGGATGCGACGTTTATCGGGACACCATCTTGATTTGTCTCCTAGCGTCATTATAGAAACCCCATCTGTTACCCGGACGTCTCTATAAAGTGTAATAGTACGCGCAACTGTGATTGGTGAACTCTACTGGTTGGAATTTTTCGGTTTAGGATCAATTTTAATACAAATTGACTTATCCGCTTTCAGTACCAAAGTGACTAATGATTATAAGATTTGTTTTAATATTTTTACTAAAGACATTTCTTAAAATCATCATTATTGAAATGCTTAGTGATTTCAGATTAATTTAATTCATTATATTCAACCATTAGAACTTTATAAGGCGGATAACGCTTTGATACGCCTTCAATATGCTTATTTCATTACTTTCACACTGGCACAATGTAATTGCAAAGTGGATAGTTACTTGAATCACAATCATACCTACACAAACGCATAAAACACAGCCAACGCATTTCCTGCGAAATCGTGCACACACCATTTGACTTTGCACTGGGCGCGGCGCGCGGCCTATAGCGTGGATTACCTCTTGCGCGGCCGAAAATTATAGTCAACCACAATACTATCTGGGAAATGAAAAAGTTTATAAAGCATTACATTCTCCTTAGTCTCGGTCAGTTTGTTTTAGTGGAGTAGGGATAGTTCAATTCAATGACAAGATATTCTGTTTAATTTGGAATCGATTTAAAGGGCTGGTCAGCTACGGATTAATTTGTCTATTTGTAAATGACCTTATTTACTATAGAACATGACATAAGAAGAGCCCATTAATGTGCCCCAGACTGGGGAGGTAATCAGAAGCAATTTGATTGCTGTCGGAACCCGCAAGACACGGTAAGACGACAATGTTTCGCCTAACGTTTTTGATCTTTAGGTAAGATAAGATAAATAATCTTTATTGCACAAAAATACATAGGTATTACAGAGTTTCGGTAAAAGAACTCGCTACAAAGCGATGGAATCAGAGAGTTGGGCTTTAGATGTGTGTTTCTCAGTTTGCACCAAGAATTTTTATTTTTTTCGTTAAAAAGGAATCAGTTCGTAGCTTGCACGACGAGTGGCGTTATTGACATGAATCAGTTTATAACTCAGTATTGCAATTAACATCACCATTGAATTTAATCTTCTCAAAAAACACGACTAACTTACTGCTTATAACGGAGCACTCAATTCGATCAATCAAGAGTAATGACACTGAGTAAAAGATCCTTAGCGCAGAGTGGTTATTAAAGTTCATCGATGAGTAAACTTTTTGCCACACAATCAGGCGGCGGTGACGCGACAGAAATCATTAGTGCGACATCAAAAATCAATTTATTTCTTACGTTCCTGCCTCCTCCGGCGATTCGCCGAAACAAATGCTTGCTAGAACATAATTTGTAAAAGTCAATTACAGACGATTTGCGTAACTAGGCTCTGAGAATCAATCCATCAGCTGTGAATGCTGGATTGCTAGCTGTAAGATAATAAACGCTAATGAATTGCCGCTAGGAAATGCGAACTCTGTTTAGAAATGTTACACTTGGGAATCGAATTGAACCTTTCCTTTATCAGCTTTTGATAGATTTTTGAATATTTTTTGAGTAATCGTAAGTGATTCATAACTTACGCATAATTTGATTATAAGCGCACAATTTCATAAATAATTGTTTCAGCAAACAGCCATAGTTTAGAAGTTTCATTTTTTTTTTCCTAATTAATTTGTCAAGTCACAAAAATCGCTCTTCTCCGGAAACTATTCCATAGAGTCATTTAAATTTGGATTTGATTGGGTAATAATGGTAATGCTTCTACTTTTTAATTTTTCTTAAGAACTAGCGCAAAAGATGCATGTTTATGATCTTAAAAAGTTGAGAGAGATGGTAGGTCATCTCATCATTTCCTTAGTCGCACCTATTCATGAAAAGCGTTACACTCGTAACACTTATTTTATTTTTTATTAAATGTTTAAATGTTGAAGGGGATGTAATAAATAATTGATTTCAAGGTATTTTGTAATCTGACAAACAATCTTTACTAGTTGAGGAAATGAATATACTTAGCATTATACCTCGTAAAAAGTGACTGCTAAATTTTCACCTGCAGTTATTTTTTTCTGTGAACATTTTTATATTCAAACAATTATGAAAAAATGGCAAAGCATCCGATTTATCCCGGCTGATGTTAAACATAAGGGCCATAAAATTAAAATTCATGCCTACAAAGGCGCTCTAGTGGAGTTGCAATTAATATGAAAATCTCTGGACAATATTTATGACACTGGCAGAGGCGAAATTATTGCAGAGTTTAATATTTACTGACGGCCCGTATTTTACACGTCCAGGGGATTACGTGCGAAATATAAACGTAAGCTGCGTTATCCAAATTTAATGGTCGCTATTTTGACACTTGATCATTCGAGTTTCCTGAAATGGCTCGTTGCGAGCGTAAAGTATGATAGCAGCCGTTTGTTACTGTCGACAGGCCACACTTGTCGAGCGCAGGCTTATTTACGACAAATGCACGCTTTCGCCTCCTTCAATAATGCGGGATTGGCTACAAAACTGGCAGCCGCTTGCAGGTATTAGTCGGTAAGGCAATAACGTCGCGGTGACGAGCGCGGCGATATGGCGGATGTACTACCTAATTCAAAATGTAACGCACCCCAGGCCGGGACAAGCAGTGATATTGCATTCTCTCAGTGCATCGCAAACGCCGTCTGAACCTGCCGGGTATAATTCCGAATGCACGCAGCGATTACTCGGCGACTGGCACACGGCAGCGGCTGCGTGAAATATGAGCGCACCTACGTTTACGTTTTCAAATAATCCTCTCCGCCCGGGAATTATAACCCGTGAATAAACATAAAAGGCCGCGGCAGCAGGCTGTAATTCCGCGGTGGAAATGTCGTAAATAATTGTCGTAGCTTTCGCGCTAATTCCTCGCCAAGAGTGAAATCTATGAGATCGCGCAACATTGTACAAAATGTTACCTGTTGCGTTATTTGTGTGCGCTTAGAATTTTATTACAGAAACTATTTTAAAAAGTTTGTGTAATGAAATTCCGCAGTGTTGTCTCTCAAACTGTTTGACAGTCGCTTTGAAGTAAAACTGTTGGTTGGATAGTAAAACTTGAGCTATTTCTGAATGGTGCCATTGTTTTAAAATTAAAGCAATATCCGAACAACACTTCAAAGGTCGTAAAGCCGCTCATAACCTGCCGTCGAGGGGTCGCTCCTAAAGAACGCGGAGCTGCTGAAAGTAATTGTAAGTTTCGCTAAATGTTATAAGATTCTTACTTTCATTGCCGTAGTTCGTTTATGAAACTAGTGACTTGTCTCATGTTTTCAAAACTGAACTGTAGTTCGAGCAAGTTCAGTAACTTGGTAACTAAGTTACCTACTTGCTGCTTGTAAGACAAACAGTAATTATTTACTTCGTAAAAGTACCCGGTTACATACTTAGATACTCGTAGTGAGCATTCGTGAACATCTTGTAGGGTTGTGAACACTTGAGGTGAAGTAGGTCTGAAACATTTTGTCTTTTGAATGCGAACACATTTCACAATCACATAACATACAGAACTTACAAATTCTTCTGCTCTGCTCTGCTCCCACGAATGATAGACAAATGTTTTCTGGTACTTAAGTCAACCATGATGATCGAATTTAAGCTACGCAATGTAGGTAAATTATTTGACTTTTTTTTAAGGGTAGGGCATTTTAGCGTTAAGTTTAATAGTACATTATGGTACAAGTGTGTAATGTTGGTGATTACCGCTGAGGCGCCATTGAGACCCGAGCCGTAGGCGAGGGTCTTAAGAGAGCCGAGGACGGTAATCATCAATACACACGTGTATCATACGACGTTTTTCAACACAATTGTGAAGAAAATAATGTTAGGAACTTATTTTATTTAGTAAATAAAAAGTTTATTTTATATACTACCTGCTCGTCAATGGCACATTATGTGTCATGTAGAATAAAGTTTGAATTTGAATTTGGAATGCAAGCCCGTGTGGTCAAAAATGTTTAGGTGCTATGAGATTTTATTCTGAGGTAGGCTGTATGTTATCGTTTTCTTTGCATATTAAAAAAAGATAATTATGGAAGCTTTTCACCAAAGACGATTTATTCGAATGTCGAACTGGCCACTAATAAAATAGACTTGGAGCATTCTTGTAATATTGTCTTAGAAAATAAACGACAGTAAAAGAGAAAAGGCGCCAACCGCTCAAATAGCTATGCTGATAAATTTAATGTACGAAAGAATGTAATTTACCTTTGCACATAGGTACTTAATGTTTTTCTCATTCATTCTTATAATTTGAAATAAATATTTTTATTTGTATTACACGATTATTACACGATCTTTTTTTTGTATCGAAACTTTTTTAAGAACAAAGCAATAACAACCAATAAAAAAAAACTCTATAACTCACTTGTGAATAATAGTAATGAAAAAGTCACAGTTTGATTATAGGTGTCATTATGTGCCTAATTGCAGTGAAATAAGAGCCACTTTATGAGCAAGTGTGTTGAAAAAAAATATACGTGGTGTTCTTTCAAAATGAAATGGATTGCAAGAGACATTCAGAATCATTATTACAAAACATCGCAAGAACATTCTTATAAAAATCGGCCGCAAACATTATATTTGATTGTCATAATTTAAACTTTTATTTCAACTTCTTCAAGTGTTTGAAGCTCTTTCAGAACCTCTTGAAATTTGCCAGTTTTTAAAAACAACATCCTGGTTAAAAATTATCACGTAAAGCGTCAACCCTGCAACGCCGTTGTTGTTGGCAGAACATGTAGGCGACAACTGTCTGCTGCGAGGATGTCACAGCGGTAATTAAACATTCCTCAGCCGCCTGATATTAACCGTTTGAAAATTCTAACTATGTCGTACGCTAGGCTCCTATGAAAATGTTATGCATCGCGCGACATACACCTAAGTGGTTCCACGACGCTCGCTGATATTCACACGCGGAATCTCGCTGCCTTGTAATTTCTTAATGAGAAGCATAGTGCTTCGCGGTATAGATAAGGCCAATTAGGAATTCCTTGTACAAATATTCGCAATTCCTTGTACAAACCGCAACTCCAATTTCTAACCGTTTTAGGAACATGAAGATGCTCTTAAAATTCAGGAAGATGTACATCAAAACGTTAATCAAAATTTTAACGCAAGAAAACATTTCGTGTGTATTCTTCACATGAAATTCACAATGGGAAATGATAATCTTGATTCAGCGTGCCAAATTAAATATTTACTCTCTGCGCCTAGATAGCAAATTAAATCATACATAAGTAATGAGTAGAACATGTTAAACATGCATGTTTTCATGGAACGTTGTTTTATACCCATTGAGTGCCTGTCTATAAACCCTCACGCGCTGGGTTTTATAAAGGGTGTAGGACACGCAAAAAATAATAATTCGGGAACTGTAGGTATTCCACAGAAGTGTGGACCTAAAACAGCAGAGCCGCTGTTTTTGGTAAGCTTTTCATAGTTATAGTTGTAGTGCTTTAGACAAACAAAGAACACTCAGAAGTCTTATTAAGTTGCACTTACTTATTTCTGATTATGTTATTTCGTGACATGGCACAAAAAGCTCCGTGTCATTACCATCACTAGCATTCGCGATTAAATATGGGTGTTCCTACTTGGCACCTTGATCTACCTTGCTAGTAGTAGTAGAAAGTATCCATATACTTCTTACTACCAAGGTAGATGTCCATTGAAAACTCACCTCCCTTTGTCTTGACTTGATCTTAATTTATGTTTCCTACTACAACGACCTTCCCATCCTACTATTTTCACTTCAACAGGGCTGTCCCAGTTACAAAATGGTTCCGAGACCATACGCCTGTGTTTTCACTTTATGGAAACGGAATGCACAAAAAACGTTTCAAATCGTGCCGTGCCGCACTGCCTTTGATGTACATTTGTCCCATGTTGATACACGCAAAATTCACGAAACTCGTTTGGTGCCGATCCCCTTACGACCCTACCTGCGCCTAAATAATACAGTAGGGTGGATAAGCCCGTAATAACTGGATCATCTCAAGAGAAGAAAAGTTACAAACTCCTCTTTGTCAACCAACCGTATTTGTAATTTGACTGATGCAGAATTCACATGAATCAAAATATAACCGAATATAAAATACAGGTAATGTATGATTCGACCGACATCTGCGCTTCGGCGGCGACGCTAGGTTCTTAAAATATTTTGCGACGCAGTGTAAGACTTAATGCTAACTTGAGGGCATTTGGGTCCTAGTCCCAGGTGCTGCACCACAGACGCACGTCATAGTCAGAAGACGGTGTCCACCACAACGCCACCACCACGGCATGTCGGTGGGAAGTATACCGCAAAGCCCACACCTTTGGAACCAAAATCTTTTTTATCCCCGGTGGTTCAAACTCCCACCGTTACTAGCGCATTAGGGGAACTGGCAGAAGCTAAGTAGGTTTTTATTATCAACCTGTGCTGGCCCATTAAAGAGCCAAGGCCGACCCTCGCAGTCGCCAGTCTTTTCGGTTCAAAGCCCCTGCTAGCTATTTAGATAGTTGCCGAGCTCATTTAGCCATCTCTTTTTGAGTCTGCATATCTGACGCTTTCCGGAATCCACTTCTACTATACTTCGAAAATTGGATAACCTCCTTTTTAAAGTAGTGTTGTAGTGTTTTTATCACACGATTGTAAAACCCAAATTCTTTATTAAACTGGTAGGGTACCTACTTGGAGGTTTACACTACTTGTTCATAAAACTGTGATAAAACTAGAGGAAATCTTAAGCGTCTAGTTACAGCGGCACAAAGTTTGTTTAAGAGCTCCTAAAGCTACCTACTTTAATGTTTTCAGTACTTCAAATTATGCCGTAGGGATTGTTTTGGAGAATCTAGACTTTACACTAAGTTACCAGCTACTAGTGCAAACAAAGACAATATTAATAATATAGAAATATTAATCAAATAATAGAAATTCCGGCAGAGCTTTTGGTATAGACCTTGGGTACACCGGTAAAAAAACCTTTCTTCCTAAGAATGGAAAATCATTATTTTAGAAAGGTATATATTGTACATGTGGCGGCAGTAACTCTATTACTACACCCTAAACCTACACTCGTAAAAGATATAAACTGATCAACACTACCATAGAATGAGATCCGCTCGTATTAGATTTCGATATCGTGCAAAATCAAGAGATAAGATGGGAAACGTATTCAGACGTAAGTATTACTTTAGTTAAATTCTCAGTTCACTGAACTGTTGCTTAGTATGTCGCGGTAAAAAAATATTCAACGATGTCAGCAGTATTAGTTACGCCCCTCATGTTGGTTCTCCCCAGCAAGTCACATCAATATGACGGTTGAGCGGCGAAGGAATAGCAAAAATGAATGGAGGCTTTTAGCAGTATTACGGACGCAGCGGCTAAGTACGGCTGTTATGACGAAATTAATGCCTCCACGTCGACACATGGACGACCTCAACGACTGTTATTGCGAGTGGCTTATGTGGCTTAACGGCTATTGTTTTATAAAATAAATATGGTTACAATGTGGTCTTTTAGCCATTTTGAATTAGAGATACCTAATTTGATGGAAACCAAATGATAGGACGGCTGTAGAGTAGTCAAATGTTTGTAGCGTACAGAGCGTAGAAAATGTTCGCAGATTGATGCTCTAGTAGGTATAATTAACGCGATTTCTTAAAATATTAACATTAGCGGAAAAGCCAATGTCTGAAAATGGCGTCTTTTTTTTTTCTTGCGGCCAGCGACCGAACATTGTTTTTTAAATAGAAAATATTGCAAGAAACCAAACTTACTATGGCATGTAGACTCCTGCATCAGTCCGAACTGAGTTATGGGCATTAGAAGTTTTTTGATTTTACAAACTACATATTTTTTCTTTTGCGCAAAGGTTGTGAGTGCTATTTTTCGCAAAAGGAATAATATCTTATGTCATTCGTCTTTTTCTCGGGTGACTTTTAATGATACCTTGCTTTTTTAATTCAAAATAGTGTAATAAACCTGTTCAGTCACCTACTAACTGGCTGACTGACGGGTTTCTTCGCCCAGTGGGCAGTGCGGGCCTCGAGCAAAAATGCTCTTGCCCGGACATTCAACACGTAGGGGGTGCCCCCCCACGGTAATCTTTCTAGGTAAATGACTTTAGCATCCTTGGTTTTGTGTACTGCACAGTGCGTCACCCTTGGCGCGGTCAAGCCCGCTAGGTGAGACCCATGAGGGAGGCCCGGGGAACGACCTGCGTGCAGGTGGCGTCTGACAAGGGATTCAGGTGCAAGGGAGCTGTACTTAGTGTTTTGCGTCATTTCAATTTGATTTCAAGCGAGGAGGTGGCGAGCAGAGGGCGTACCAGGTGGCTGCGGCGTAGGTGAGCCGCGGGTGAATGTAGGTCTTGTAGATGCCCACCTTCGCCCGCAGCGGCAGTCTAGATGCTATGACGGGGCGGAGCATCGCGCCCGCCATCTTGGCGGAGTTGACGGCGCTTGTCACTTCGGTCGTCATTGTCAGTCGGCGGTCTATTTTGCAGCCCAGGTAGGTGACCACAGGCTGCCAAGCGATCTTCTTCCCCCGCAGTGTTAACTCTGCGAGAAGGCCGTCGGTGACCGGTGAGGATGGCGGTCGTCTTCGCCACATTTACCGCAGTCGAGCCAGGCAGGCAGCAGGTCTAGCAGTCTTTGCATGCGAGCTGCCGCCACATCCTGGCTTCTGGAGGACGCGAAGAAGGCACTGTCGTCGGCGTTCAACGCCAACGTTATGTCCTTTTCCCACTCGTCAAGGTGGCCCTCGAGAGTAGGAATATCGTTGATGTATAGTGAGTAGAAGACGACGGACGTTGCGATGGACAGTACAAATTGTAATTACATTCTGAAATATACCAAGTTCATAGAAGAAAACAGGGTTTCATTGGCTCAAGTGTGTCAGGCGAAGACAAAACCAATCTTACTAAAGCAATGAAGACCCCTAAACGCAGTCTGAACTGAGTTATGGGCTAAAGAAGTTTGCTGATTTTACATCTAAATATTTTTATTATTTGTCATGGCTATGCGTTTGACCCCGTTCAGCCATTATGAGGTCGTTGCTGGAACAGGCTTACCCAGAAAATGTCCCAGAAAGATACCAAGGTTATGGGCACAGGCTTTTTATAAGGTGGTAAGGGGTTTATAAGGCTCGGTTTTTTATAAGGTGTATTTCGGAGAGTGCGCGCAGGAACTTCATGACCTGATCCCACCCTCCACTTTCTACCACCGGACCACTAGACGCCGTGAGGGCTTTCACCCCCATGTGGTCGACTTTCCAGCGGTCCGAACTAAGCGGTTTGGTGCTTCCTTCCTGGTCCGCACCGCTAGGGAGTGGAACGCCCTCCCTGCGTCTGTGTTTCCGGATACATACAACCTTGGTGTCTTCAAGGCAAGAGTGAATAGACATTTTCTGGGGAAGCGTGTTCCACCTTCGGCCTCGTCATCGCTTACCATCAGGTGAGTCTGAGGCCAAACGCTAACACATTTGTAATAAAAAAAAAAAAACAGGCTAAGAAAAAACGATCCATTATTGGTTTATATGCCTTCGGGAAAGTAGGAGTCAAATAAATGGACTCTATTTGGCGAAAAATAGTCTTGCCTGAGTATTGTTGGCGTTAAACTCAACCAGGTCACGATCGCACCAGTCAGACACTGCTTTTAAGGCATTCATCCGCGTTGAGTTCATCTGCTCAACCATAGCCTCTCTAAGGCTAAATATAAGATAATATTCATTTTGATTAACTGCAACAACATAGTGAAATTGAGCGCCGGTTGAGACTCAAAGACCACTCCCGGACCACTCCCTTTCTTGGTGCTGATGAAAGTATATGATACTTATGTGGTTTTATATTTTATTCTGTTATTCTGTTATATTCCGTGATAACGGATAGCGGATATTATTTTATCTTTAATCATAAGTGGAACATCGGCGAATACGCCCTTAAACCGCTGTCACTCCTTGTAATGGTCGTAACTCAGTTTAAACTGTGCTAAGATACATGTCTTAGTGAGTTTGCTTCATTACACTATTTTGCATTAAAAAGGCAAGGTTTAATTATATAATGGCCGCACGCCGAGACGTAAGGCACATAAGATATTTTTTATTTTGCGACAAAATATCACACTCAATGTTTACACGTAGATACAATGTCTCTATTTTGTTGCGATTCATGCAAAGCTTATTCGCGAAAGGGTAAATATTATTGATATTTCTGATTTAATTGTTTTTTTTGTGTAATAAAGTATATCTTATCTTACCTAGTTCGTAAAATCAACAAACTTCTAAAGCCCATAACTCAGTTCGGACTGAACTAGCTCAGTGGTCTATATGCCATAGTAAGTTTGGTTTATTGCACTATTTCAAATCATTTGCTTAAAATATCACACATAAAATGTTTACACGTACAATGTCTCTATTTAGTTGCGATTCATGCGAAACTTGATCGCAAAAGGAAAAAATCTATTTTGTAAAATCAGCAAACTTCTAAAGCCCATAACTCAGTTCGGACTGCGTTTAGAGGTCTATATGCCATAGTAAGTTTGGTTTATTACACTTTTTTTAATCATAAAAGCAAGGTTTGGTTGATGACCACCCGAAAAAAAGACGAATGACATATAAGATATTTTTCCATTTGCGAAAAATATCACACATAATGTTTACTCGTATAATGTCTCTATTTTGTTGCGATTTATGCGAAAATTGCGCGCAAAAGAAAAAATATGTAGTTTGTAAAATCAAAAAACTTCTAATGCCCATAACTCAGTTCGGACTGATGCAGGAGTCTACATGCCATAGTAAGTTTGGTTTCTTGCAATATTTTCTATTTAAAAAACAAGGTTCGGTCGCTGGCCGCAAGAAAAAAAAAAGACGCCACTGCCCCTTACAAATCCGTCATTGTCCTTTATCCAAAACGCTAAGCTTCGGCGCGTATGCATAGGTGCAGCCAAACCTCAATAAAATATTGATTTATCATGTTATTCTGCTACAAAGTCACCTCTACTCATTGATATAAACAACAAAACGAAGATACGGCACCCGCGTACCAAAAGTGGCCACACAAAAGTAGGTTCATTGGACCTACTTTCAAGCCAATATGACTGTGACTAGTTAATACGCACGTCATGTGCCAGTTTGCGAATTCGCGGAGTACGAACTTAACGTATCTTCCTCTCTTTGATTATATTAATGCCTTTACTCCGCAAATGTAACTCTAACGTTAATGACGAATAAAGCAATCTTTAGATTGTATTCTGTAGTCATACTTCTTAGCTCTATTTTGTTTTATCTGTCGCATTTATAACCCCTTTCTGCAAAGAAAGGCACTGACTGCCAGGATGAATGCGCTAATCTAGTTCATAAAAGGTTTCGCGATGAATCCTTAATTGTGGAGAACCATTAATCTATGCCAAGCATACAGCAAGTGTGAAAACGCTAAGACAAACGAGCAACAACACTGAGAAATTAGTTCCACGCATGTTATTTAGAACTCTAATTAATATATGGCAGAATGCGCAAGCAAGCCGTCGACCCAATATCATTTGTAGATCAGTGACTTTAGTGTACGTTTTAAAGTAAAGTAAGTTCAAATGTAGGTAACTACCTAGTCGACTTACTATTATTCGCAAAAAGTTTGGGAGTACTTAAAGGATAATTATTTTAGTTCGATAAAAAGTTAGATTGCATAGAAACTTCAGAATCCGGAGTTTTTTTTGTAAAAGCAGAAATGTTTGTAAAGCCACCTTGAAACAATATGAATTAACTTAGTAATTAAAATACTCTTTTGCAGTTTGGTACGAACTACGAGGGGTGCCACGCCGAGAACCTCCACGTGTGGCCAGAGGCTTGCTCGTTCCTGTTGAAACTCAGCGTGGGGTTTAGTGAGTAGTACTCTCGGCAGAGTCTCAGACACCTTGGCTGTCTCGTCTCTGATCGAGGGGGACGGGAAGTCCGTAAATGGATTCCCCACGATAAAAAAAATGCGAACTACGAATACGTGTATGAAATTGTGGTGAAAATTAAGACTAAGAAATGTCGCGGTGCCTATGTTTAAAGAAAATGAACCATACAAGAAAGTGCACGGTTGCAATGTCTGGATTTAAGGCTTCGAATTGAACCACCACAAAGGTTGCCACCATAGAATCCCCAAATATTGACAAAAGTAGGCATGGAAAATTCTAAAACAATAATAAAAACAAAAGTAGGTTTATTTTATATTTTTATTTACTTTATTTTGCATACCATAAGTTGAGAGTTCATATTTCGTCAAAATCGTCTACCTATCAACAATGTGATTGGCTATGATTTGATTATAATGGAGGGCCTTAACTCTTCAGAGGATCATCCATATTATTAGATATTATGTTGCTTTATCCTTCTACCTACTAATAGTAGATTATGCCACAAGGGCTTAAAGAAGTGTATTATGTCCCGGGCGTCATATTGAACCCCGAGTATGAGGGATTCTACGGTTAACTCCCGAGCGGAGCGAGGGAGTTAAAGTTAGAATCCTGAATACGAGGGGTTCAAGACCGCCCAAGACAAATTCACTTTTAAGCCCGCGATGCATACTCTACTTTTTATACTTTCTGCGAGGCAATCGAAATTAATGGCTGAAAAAAATAAGTGCTTAAGTATTTATTTGATGTGAAAATAGGTAGGTAATTAAATATGAGAAATTAGTATTTATCAAAAATTCAAAGTGATGTTAGAAACATAAGACAGTTGTGCGAAGACATTGGAAAGATGAATTACAATCTTTGGTACGTTCATTTTATCAGCACAGGACTCAGGAGCTATTTGAGCCGTTGGCGTTTTTCTTTCTTTGGCATCTATTTTGTTAGTGGCCAGTACGACATTCGAACTCAGGATAAAATCTCATTGCACCTAAACATTTTTGACTACACGGTTGCATTCCAAATTCAAATCACTTTAATCCCCAGGGAATAATGAAATTCAGTACAACATTATGTCCCGGCTAGACCGTAGGGCTATAATGACCTACTTTAGGACAGGTTTACATGACACATAATGTCCCATTGACGAGCAGGTAGTATAAAAAAATTTAAAAGATTGCCATTCTAAAGAAAAGTCGTTGACCTAATTTCGCAACTTTACTGCGTTTATATTGCGCATAATGTTATTGGCACCATGATTACGATCTAATAGGGCCTTGCTAGTCCATTATTGATAAGAAAGACTTGTAAAAAAACTTTTTACGACTTGCTTTCAGTTGTTCATCTAACAGAATAATGGCTTTAAATTTTGAAGCTCTGGCTTTTATGAAGTAGACAGCGATAAGAGGGATTATAAAAGGAAGGAGGGGGCGAAGTGTAGATAAGAAAATAATGGGGCGACGATGAAAACTGAGAGAAATGACTGGAAATTTATCCGCCCTTTTATTACGTATCAACATTAAAAAAGAGATTCAAATCTGCAACATTAAATTCTTGGAATGGCTGTAACAACAACAGAACTCTGTAGAATTCTTTGTAATACGACTCATTAACAATGAAGATCCTATATTTAACTTACCATACGAACTTACCTTTGTGAAGTCGTCTTATAGTGAGGCTTCGTTGATGAGTTTCATTCTGTTGACAATAACCACGTAGTTACACTCCGTTTTATCTTTTTATCGTGCTCTTAACTTACCAACAGATTCAGATAGTTGTTTCTGCTTTCCATAACATAAGGGAAATCCTTACTTTAGGAACACAGCGATGTACTTAGAAATAGAAATAGAAAAATATTTATTCAAGCCCCAACCACTGCGCTACCGAGACCGATAACTGACCAGCCGAATCTTTCTGGTATATTCACCCTATGATTGATGGGTGATTTCATCACCTTCAACACTCACAAGAAATATTCTTTCAAATATTTTCTCGGTTTGCGAGAGATGCGGGTTCGATTCCCGCCTGATTCCAAGATGACCAAATGTCTTTTTCTGGTTTTCAGATCTTTAGTAAAGGATGCTGCATGGAGGGTGCTAAGACAATAATAACCATGACAATAATGGTTTTATAAATAAACCATTATTGTGAAACACACTTTGCACAACTGGGCATTTGAAACGTTTTTTTAACAGTCTCACAGCTCGGCAATAGAGACCTTCCATAAAAAAATACATCAAACAGACATACATGTCCCTATGGCCTTATGAAAAAAATTATTTCAAAAGGATTAAACAAAAGATCGAGATTTTTTTATAACTGTGAGTATATTTTCGATAAGTTCATCACAAAACACATAGATTTAGATATGTTAAAGTTAACAATGTTTAGAAATCAAGTTTAAGTTAGCTATATCACATTGAAGTTCGATAGTTTCAGTACAAGTTATGTAAGATAGGAGAGAACTTATGATTACGTTATAGAATTACAGTTTCTTTTAAAGTGCTTAGCATTATAATTTATGTAATACAATTTGGAAAATGGAAGATTGATAATTTTGATGACATTTCGTTTTAGGAAACAATCGAAATTTACATTTTAGAAACAGAAATTTAGATTTTTATTCTAAATATTTTTTCATTATTAATTAACAACTACAAAAAAAGGTTTAACCATAAGTTTATGGGCTATAACGACATTCTGATATTTTTTCATCATCACGGAATTTCAATAACGTCAATCCTTAATAATCCCTATCCATTACTAATATATTTATAAAGCTGATCAAGTTTTTTTTATTTGGCGTGTTTTTGGGGCACTTTGTTACCATCGATGGTAGAGAAATTTAGAACGCTTTTTATAAACTCAGGCCACTTGTGAAATGATAGTG
This sequence comes from Udea ferrugalis, assembly GCA_950022985.1. NCBI lineage: Eukaryota > Metazoa > Arthropoda > Insecta > Lepidoptera > Crambidae > Udea > Udea ferrugalis. Next base: position 8,977,963 of record OX465516.1, read on the forward strand.
TCCAACGATAATTTATTCAAAGTTAATTTGTTCACACAGACAACCATTTATTTCATTATTTAATCTCCGTATGAGTGAATTCAAAACGTCTTCGTTAGCTTGCACGACCAAGAACTAAACGATTCGCAAATTATTTTCAATTTTTCAATCTTTCTGAAATGGATTGTTGATTTGTCGCATTACTGGGAACTCTATATTGCTTTGAGCACGCTTCTTAGTGAGGCTTTAATACAGCATTCATTTAGTTGGTCTTCTAAAAGTAGATACCTACATTACTTGGTTCACTGTGTGATAAAAACCGACTAAAAATTTTTCATTTTCAAAATAACGTCGAAAAATCTGGTCACTTGACAAAGATCTCAGTCCGCAAACATTTGAATTAGAACTTTTAAAATAAAAATGACATCGAATTTTTTGTACACAATTTTCATTATTTCGAATGTTGAAATGACAAGCATGGCAAAAAGTTCGTGCATTACAAAAAAAAGTTGTACGTATTGTAATTATTAAAATTTGATTTATCCGAACGCTCTTCGAACATTTTATTTTTCCAAACGTTATTTTTGAAATGAGACTTTGAACCTATAGTTCGTTCGCGTTAAGAATGCTGTGATTTCATTCTTGTCCTTTGACCTAGCACGCCACCTAACCAATCAAATCGTTCTTAATTAGAAAGCCAAGTTCACAGTGCCCAGACTTTCAAACGCAACGGTTTTGTACCTGAGTTTTTCTCCGTGTAACGGAATTAAATTGAAAAAATACTGCATTCTTAACGCGAACATGCTATAGTTTTATCTTACGATACATTATTTACGTGGCAAACACTAAGCCGCTTAAATGCTCAGAGGAATCATTTCTCACATAAGTGTTCAAGGGCACACCAGGCGGGCGAGGTTGTGTGGCGTGCAGGGACGGAGGCCGTGTGCGGTTACCGCCAACCCGCGTGCGGGCGGGATCACGTCGCGTCCACTCACGCGCAGCCGATGCACGCACCCTACAAACCCATGAAGTGGCGCGCCGGATAATCTAGTGAAAGGTATGGAAAGAGAAATTGGTAAAGAACGGAAAATCCTGATTAACCTGCTACTTTTACGATAAAAGTTTATTTTGCATAACTCACTCATTAGAAAGGCCAACTTTTCTGCCAACGAATATCTGAACTTCTAAGAATTGATTTGATTGGCTCTTTGATTCATACTTTCGGGTGTTATCAATAGAAAATAGTTTCTTTATGATATGAACAAACTGCACTTTTAAAATGCAACAGTAACACCTTGAGCTATTTATTTAATTTATCCTACTATTCACATCGTGACATAGGCGGGTAGATAGCCTATTTTATTAGTTCTTATCAAAATTTAATTTCAAATTAAAACAAATTAAGACTTACTTGGTAACATTATCAGGCGGCTGTCCGACGTATACGAACGGGTCGACATCCAACGAGGTCATCCGTCCCGGCGTCGATCCTCGCGCCGTCGCCGACCCAACCCTCAACATCGCGTCCTTCTTATACCTCCGCGCCGAAACCTTCGACCGCCCGTCGATCTTAACCCTCCCCGAGGTCAGTTCCAAAGGCCCACTCCCCGCGTCCCAACGCAACACCGCCTTCTCTTCAACGAAACCAAGCCATAAATGGTCCCTCGTCCCCGACGCGCTAACAAGCGCGCCGTTTCCGCAAACTGCTGACACCTCAGCCCAAACGTCGAAACGCTTCGCCGGCAATCTCGTACGCGCCGTCATACGCGCTTTACCATCAAACAACGGCACCTTATACATATCACTCATCTCCTCTTGTATCTCTTCGTATAACGAGTAATCTTCCTCAACTTCGTTAGTCAACTCCTCAGCGTCCTCATCCGGATCCATTTTACTTTTAGGTTTAACGACACATGCTTCCTCGTTACCGCTCTTCTCTGCGAATTAATAATCTATATCTTAAATCTGATAATTGTATTAAATATTAAAGTGCCTGTAATCTACTTAGGTAAACGGTGCTGTCTACGAGTCTAGCTGGTTACTTAGCGGTAGCCGACGGGTGGGAGTATGTCGACGCAGCTGAGTTCGGGGTCGGGGCTGTCCGGTTTGCCGCTATCGCTGGTGTCTACGGAAGCGTCGGTGAGTACGGAGTCGGTGGGGTAGTGTTTGCGTACGAGGATGGGTTTGGGTCGTATGGAGCGGCTACCTCTGGAGACGTGTGGTTCGTTGGCGCAGGGTCCGAATGCTTGGGGGACGATGTCTGCCTGCGTGCGGCAGGCGTGTGCGCGTAGATGGCAGGTGGAGAGGTAGGTGCGGGAGTCGCTGCCGCAGACGGAGGGGGGCTCGGCGGGGGCGGCGGGGGAGGGGGCGCAGTCGGCGGGGGCGCACTCGCAGGTGGCCAGGCCGCTGCGCACGGTGCAGTACGCGCCGAAGTAGCACGTCATGCGCTCGCAGGTAGTGGCTGGGAGTTGCGTCGATTCCGCTGTTGACAAACAGTGATTCAATTTATAAAGCGCTAAAGTAGGAAATGATTGAGGTTCTAAAAGTTATTTCCTAAATACGTCACAAACCGGTATTGATTTTATGATTGTGCAAATATCAAACTCTGCAGACCCAGCACTGACAGTCACTCCATGCAACTTTGTACTTATTTGTAGACGATTTTTACGTTTATTGATAATGGCTCGGGGCTTCAGCATCATAGCCTTAGTGGTTCCAGGTTCAATCCTTGCCTAAACGTATGTCTACTTCATGTTAATAATAAGCAGTTTACACTGCAAATCAACAAAGTCTAAACGGGCTTTCACCATGACAGCAACACGCATGTCTTCTCTGAGATCGTCCTCTAGCGATAAGACCCCGTACCTCCGTTTTTTGGATATAGTCTTACCCCTTATTCCTAAAAACGATCGCAACGCTAAAGCATAGTTAAAGGAATGGACGTGCTTTGTGCTTTTTTTTTTGTGCTTTTTTTACTTACTCGCAAATACTCGCGATACAAAAGTTGAGATTTTGTTGAAGCACTGTTTAAGTTTTTATGAATGAAGGTGTTATACTTATTTGACTTCAATGTTACAAAACTGCATTAAAAGATCCATAATATTAACTTACGGTCGAAACAGCCGTTAGGGCCGAGTGTGTGTTCGTGGTTGGAGCAGACGGTGCACTTCTGCCCCTGGATGCCGGGCTTGCAGACGCAGCGGCCCGTCATCTGCTCGCAGTCCTCGCGCACTGATCCAAACGCCGAACAGCCACAGGCTAGAAATTAAACAATTATTCAGGTTTTTTTTTATAATTCAGTGTGGGAATCCAACATTATATTTTGTTTCACACTACATTAAGTTTAGTTTACAGTAGGTATTTATTTTATGCCATTCAACTTCATAATTCGGTTTCCAAACGAACTGCTCACTAAATAGAAGTCTGTATTCGGGACTATTAATTAGGTGCAGAAAATGACAGGTTATTTGTCAGGAAATCGCTTATGTCCATGAAAAATGTAATTCTGTCATAAACTCTACCCTAGGGCTAACTCTCAAGAAAAACTTAAATATAAACCTCAGAATCGTAACTTGTAACGTATCCTTTCATCACAGAATATAATCTGATCTATTCTATGCACTACCAAAAGGAATTCAGGAAAGATGACGTAGATTATAGAGTATACTCGACACAATTTCATTTGAAAGCATTTAAATTAAATCACATGGCTGAGAATCAGAACCGGATAGTTACGGATGCAGCCGGTGTGTCCGGTGCCGATCCGCGGCAGGCCCCAGTAGCCGGGCTCGCAGCGGTCGCACTTGAGCCCGCCCACGCCAGGCCTGCAGGCGCACTGGCCGTCCTCGTCGCACTGCTCGTGGCTGGAGCCGAGCCGATGTACTCACGGATGCAGCCGGTGTGTCCGGTGCCGATCCGCGGCAGGCCCCAGTAGCCGGGCTCGCAGCGGTCGCACTTGAGCCCGCCCACGCCAGGCCTGCAGGCGCACTGGCCCGCCTCGTCGCACTGCTCGTGGCTGGAGCCGAGCCGATGTACTCACGGATGCAGCCGGTGTGTCCGGTGCCGATCCGCGGCAGGCCCCAGTAGCCGGGCTCGCAGCGGTCGCACTTGAGCCCGCCCACGCCAGGCCTGCAGGCGCACTGGCCGTCCTCGTCGCACTGCTCGTGGCTGGAGCCGAGCCGATGTACTCACGGATGCAGCCGGTGTGTCCGGTGCCGATCCGCGGCAGGCCCCAGTAGCCGGGCTCGCAGCGGTCGCACTTGAGCCCGCCCACGCCAGGCCTGCAGGCGCACTGGCCCGCCTCGTCGCACTGCTCGTGGCTGGAGCCGAGCCGATGTACTCACGGATGCAGCCGGTGTGTCCGGTGCCGATCCGCGGCAGGCCCCAGTAGCCGGGCTCGCAGCGGTCGCACTTGAGCCCGCCCACGCCAGGCCTGCAGGCGCACTGGCCGTCCTCGTCGCACTGCTCGTGGCTGGAGCCGAGCCGATGTACTCACGGATGCAGCCGGTGTGTCCGGTGCCGATCCGCGGCAGGCCCCAGTAGCCGGGCTCGCAGCGGTCGCACTTGAGCCCGCCCACGCCAGGCCTGCAGGCGCACTGGCCCGCCTCGTCGCACTGCTCGTGGCTGGAGCCGAGCCGATGTACTCACGGATGCAGCCGGTGTGTCCGGTGCCGATCCGCGGCAGGCCCCAGTAGCCGGGCTCGCAGCGGTCGCACTTGAGCCCGCCCACGCCAGGCCTGCAGGCGCACTGGCCGTCCTCGTCGCACTGCTCGTGGCTGGAGCCGAGCCGATGGCAGCCGCACTGCGAGGGGCAGCCGACGCCGCCGGGCCCGCGCGCCGGAGTGACCCCGTCCGCGCAGCAGCCGTGCCAGGACTCTTGGCAGCCTTTTGTTTCGGCTTGGCCTTTTTCTGTGGAGATAATTATTTCAACTTAGAACCTAAGCAAAAGCTCGTGGCAACAGCAAATCGACAACGTCAGACTAGCAGCGTACGCCAGTAGGTCAAGCACAAACCGCTAACGTTTATTTTACGATTCGAAAACGTTAGCTTCGTGCTAGTATTAAGTGTGTATTCTCTTTTCACCCGATTACATTTTCGCAAAAAGAAGGGTTATTATTATTCTAACCAGTGGGTAAAATATGCATTCAGAAATATTTGAGTAAGTATGTATTTATTCATATCCAACTAACACTCATAGTATAAGCACAGCTTAGTTTGGGGCTACAAAGAATAACAAACTAGCAGCCTGCACAACACATGCAGGATTAAAATACTTTCAGGAGTCACTTACGTGTTTAGGGTAAGATGCAATACAATTTCGAAAGACATGTAGACATTACCTACTCCTTAATTTACCTTTTCTACAACATCTCGCCGCTTTGGCAGTGTGATGACAGTAGCTCCCGATGGGGCAATCCTTGCGATGAGGACCACCGCCACAGTCCACTGGGCGGCCCTCAGGGTCCATCACCGATTCATCATCTCCACAAGGTTTGAACTGTTGAAACAACACATTGATATACCTAAGTACACGCGGAAAAAAACGGATTCTTAATAGCTGTGAACGAGTTTTGATTCTTTTTAAAATCGAACCTCGAACTTCTCTGATCTTAAGGTAATGGTTTGAATGTTTTTTCCAAAACTCGAGACTGAAGCTTCAAAGGTTCTTTGTCAGGCGACTTGAGCCATCTATTCAACAAAACACAATCGAAGCTCTACTCTGCATCAAAGGCTCATTACATATTTTTTTATCTCATTTCTCTAGGTGAACAAGCACCATAAGCATTTTTTTTACATTGAGAGGCGACTATTGACCATCAAGAAAACTGAACATTTCTTATAACACCGGCTAAATAATTGGAAGTTTGAGCCTTTAAGTCACGCACGACCCTTGAAGGTCAAGCTTTGAAGGTTCAGCAGCTTCAACCCAGCCTCGAGTTCCTGGCCTGTCATTTGTCTTTAGAGCTCACCTCCAGGCCGCGGCACAGAGGCAGCGGGCGCAGGCGCAGGTCCTCCTGGCGCCGACACGCCTCCAGCTTCATGTGGCACAGCGTCGGGTACAGGCGCCTCGGGACTGTTGGTTCAGTTCCCGGTGGAGGCTAGTGTCTGTAGAGCTCACCTCCAGGCCGCGGCACAGAGGCAGCGGGCGCAGGCGCAGGTCCTCCTGGCGCCGACACGCCTCCAGCTTCATGTGGCACAGCGTCGGGTACAGGCGCAGGTCGGACGCGCACACCGGCGCCGACGACGCCGCCGCCACCGCTGCGGCCGCGCAGTCGAACAGACACGCGCATCTGGGGATTGTTACACAAAATATTACATCAACAAGTTGTGGTAACACCAAATACTAAACTCTAGTTCGGCCTCTTCATCGCGGGTGTATCCCACTATTTCCATGATAATACTATCTTGAAATAGTGCGACTAGCGTTTTTCCTAATTATAAGCTGAGCTCACTGAGCTGATAATGCGCGTATTCAGACTATTTGCGCCTAACAATTATACAAGAAGTCGGCGACACAACCTGCTTGCGGTTCCGTTAACCAGAACTCAAGCTCGTCGCTTCTCGCCCCTTGTGCGTGGTCTCACTGATTTGAATCAGCTTCTGGCAACAACACCATGCGATTTGTTTGCTGACAAGCCCCAGGATATTGCCAATTTATGCCTGACGTTCTGTGAGCGTACTGCATTCTGTGTCTCGTCTTGCACTTAGTAAAATTTTTATTTAAAATGTGATAACCAGTAATTGTGTAGCTTAAGTATCCTATTAAATTGTTCAATGACTTACTTTTTTGGTGTAATATTGTGCAATTATTATTCTAATAAATAAATAAATAAATAAGTATAGTCATCCAGTAATCGGAAACAGGGTTGATTGGAAACAAGCATAATAAAGTAAACGATACTCTTTTTTCTTAAAGACAGTGAAGAGAAAAAAAGTATCGTTTACTTCTCGATTGCCAAAACGTTAGCGGTTCGTGCTAGGCCTACAGAATAGTTTCTGGCTCACCTGGGCTGCCCAGTGGCGTCTACAGCGCACGTGGCCTCATACGCGCACTGCACGCGCGCGCACACCGCCGTGCTCGCGCCCGCTTCGCTGGAGCTCTCAGCGCCCTCTTCATGGATGTCGTTGCTGTCTATTATGCGGACCGTTTTGTTTGAACCTGCATAATTTTATTTATATTGTAAGAAAGAGATAGCAACAATGAATGTATCATCAATAGGACGCTTTGATGTATAACAAAACTGTGGCTGTCTAATTAACCATCGTCAATATTAATCATGCACGCTCAATCATAAATTAATTGTAAAGTTTTGACACAAGAAGTAATAGTGCCGGGTAATTCACAAAAGGACTTGAGTCAAGTTTTGGTGTTAATATTGGCTACTCTTATGACCATGAGTTCCGTGGACACGAAATTGCTACACACCCTTTTTCGTTTTCAGATGGGCCTCGCTTAATTGAGAGCAGTTTAGCTGCAGGACCCCACAGTTGCAGAAATTTAGAACTCATACTTGAGACCTGCATCAGTTTACGTGCAATTGCCATCTCCCTGTAACGCCCCAAGGCACTTACACTTACATACTTACTTACTAACATTAGCCCAAGTTGTGGCAGTAGCCACTAGATAGTAATCTGGTCAAATACCTGCAGCAGTCGTCTCCGGCTGCACTAAGGCACACTCGCCATAGTAGGCAACGTGCACAGGTGGCTCGCCTCTCATACGAGCCTCGCAGGCCGCCTTCTGCAGCGCGCATTCGTGGACAAACGTCTGGCGCGTGTTGGAGCAGACTGGCTCCCGTTCTGCTTCGGCGCAGGGGTTCGCGCACGCGCAGGCTCCGCGGGCGCACCACGTGCCTTGCGGGCATTCGATGCCGGCGCAAGATTCTAAATGAAGAAAGAATAAAATGAGAAAAAGCTGATTTAAGGCTTCGCCAATGAAGGGCAGTAGGTTTCTTTGATCACATTATACGATATTTTATGACTTGGTCAGCCCACTATGCTACTCCACTCAGACAATATACTCTGAATCAGTCTATTTTGAATTCCTCCACTTCTATGGTGGGTAATAATGTGTTGCGCGACTTGCTCGTCGATTGTAACCTAGTGGAATGGAAACGCGGCTTTATGTTTTTGGTCGGTGATCAGCTTTGCCTTGTTTGAGTTATTAGAAGTTATTTGTGGAAAATATCCCCTGTTGTAATTCTCTACTTTGTTGGTTTAAACATTTAATAGATTAATGCATAAACTGGATCTTTTGTCCAGCTGACACAATCATCAATCAAAAACTCGCACCATCTAATGTCAAAAAGGAAATGTGACTTTTTAATTCGGAAGGATTCGTTGAAATGATAATATCAACTGGATATAACTGCGTTACCTACCACACGACCCCATGTGCTTGATATGCAATCTCCTCTTCTCACGACAAGACACGTCGCGCAGTGCGCACAAACTGCTGTACGTTTGGTTGTCGCTACCACACACCTCTTCTGTCTCCTGTTCAATAATGGAAAATTGGTTCACTCGGGTTGACTTCACTTCACCAAAGAGTACTTACTTAACCCACTAATCAACTAAAGCACGTGTAACTACAATTATAATCGCTTAGTACAAAAAACGTCTTAAAACTTTAAAACCATTTTCCATTTCATGAATTCGACTGTATAACTGGATAGAAGACTGATTTTCTGTGACAACAAATTCAACTGTCTAGAAAACTTACCGTGCCTTCTTCGCAGTGTTTTGGGCAGACACAACTTGCTTCAGAGACCCCGTCACTTTCGCAAACGGCGTAGAATTCGCACTTCTTGTTTTCACAGCCGTCTGAAATTGAATAAGTGAATATCTTAGTTACAAACTTCTGCAAAATTGCTTATTATGGGTAATTTCATAATCGCTCAATATTGAACATTAGCATTTCTGAAGTGTTCCTCAAAATAACTCGCCAGCTGATTGTAAGGAGTGCATGATAAGTAGGCAATATCAACGGTATGGTGTCGGCAGCAGTGCCTGTGTAACAATACCAGCACCAACCAACAACACGCGAAACAAAAGAAATGCTACTCATACTTAATTAAAATGAATGTAGAGCTAGCAGCACTATATGAAAAAGAACCAATTATTCAGTAACCAGCAATCAGTGTAGAAACGGACACGCCTGATTGTGACTGTAAAAGGTTAAACATTTTGAAATACTAACTGCACGGTCCCGTGTAGAGCACTTGCACTAACCGCCGATGGCGACAGGCCTCCAGCTGCAGCTTGCAGCGGTTCCCGTAAGAGATGCCGTCGGAGCCGCAGACAGGCGCGAACTCGTTGGAGCAGCGCGGACAGCGACAGGCGCCGCGCCCGCCCGACGCCACGCACTCGCCGCCGTGCGGGCACACGCGCCCCGCGCACACGCCGCTTGAACCTGACGCGAGAAAAACAAATGAACAGATGTGGAAATCAGCTGACCGCTGGCAACGGGCGGGCTTCTATCACGCACACGCGCCCCGCGCACACGCCGCTTGAACCTGACGCGAGAAAAACAAATGAACAGCTGTTGCGGAAATCAGCTGAAAAACAAATGAACAAATGTTGTAGAAATCAACTGACCCCTGGCAAGAGGCGGCCTTCTATCACGAACGCATGTGTCCACACTTGCATGGCATAAGCACGCGCCTTTCGTAGAGCTTCAATTGTTTTAATAGGTAATCGCATCTACTGTTGAATTCTGTCAATTGTGAGTGTCAGAATTTAGGTATGTATCAAAGATAGCCATGGCTTTCTCTTAGAAAAAGTGTCAAGAGGTGGACTTGTTCCATCGTTGAACATGGCTCTGGTGAGCTGCAAGATCATGCTGAAATAAAAAAGTGTCTTAGCCACCAATAGGCGAAATGGGAAAAAACATAGATGGTTTAAATTTCAAAGCTTAATTATGCAAGTAGGCCGCTCCTCCCGATTGCTCCTATAAGACCCTATAGTGGAACTAGCAGCGGTTCCCGTAGGAGATGCCGTCGGAGCCGCAGACAGGCGCGAACTCGTTGGAGCAGCGCGGACAGCGACAGGCGCCGCGCCCGCCCGACGCCACGCACTCGCCGCCGTGCGGGCACACGCGCCCCGCGCACACGCCGCTTGAACCTGACGCGAGAAAAACAAATGAACAGCTGTTGCGGGAATCAGCTAAAAAACAAATGAACAGATGTTGCAGAAATCAGCTGACCCCAGGCAAGAGGCGGGCTTCTACCACGAACGCATGTGTCACACACTAGCGTTGCTTAAGCACGCGGCTTACGTAGCTACAATTGTTTTAATAGGTAATCGCATCTACTGTTGAATTCTGTCACTTGTGAGTGACAGAATTAAGGTAAGTATCAAAGATAGCCATGGCTTTCTCTTAGAAAATGTCAAGTGGCGGAATTGATGACCCATTGTTGAACATGTCTCTGGTGAGCTGCAAGATCACGCTGAAATAAAAAAGTATCTTGGCCACCAATGGGGGAAATGGGAAAAAAACATAGGACGGTTTAAATTTCGAAGCCTAATTATGCAAGTAAGCTGCTCCTATAAGGCCCTATGGTGGAACTAGCAGCGGTTCCCGTAGGAGATGCCGTCGGAGCCGCAGACGGGCGCGAACTCGTTGGAGCAGCGCGGACAGCGACAGGCGCCGCGCCCGCCCGACGCCACGCACTCGCCGCCGTGCGGGCACACGCGCCCCGCGCACACGCTGCTTGAACCTGACAAGGGAACACCGAATAAACAGCTTGAACCTGGCACGGAAATACCAGTAAACAGCTGTTACAGTAATCCACATTCCACCGACACCCTAGCGACGGGCCCCTCCAACAGTGTGCGCATTTTTGCTTGAGCGACTTAGGAACTTATTAAAGAATCACCTAAGGCTTGTATCAAAGATAGCCATGGTTGTCTGAAAGAAAATAATTGTTAAGTGACCGACATGAGCCATTCTCTGACATATATGGTGAGCTAAAAGACCATGCTGAGAGTCAAACGTGTCTTCCCATTTCCCCCAAGTGGCAAGTTACCATGGACGCCTGAAATTTGGTTTTGAAAATACGCATTAGTAAAAATTAGGAATGAGTAAAAATTGGGAACTTGAAAATGAGCAAGTGTGTTAGAGAGTACGTCGCGCGTAGAATAACTATTGGTTGAAGCCTATGTCTGCTAGCAGGGCGATCTTTCTGATGGCTCCTAAAAGGACGGGCCGCAGCACGGGCTCGCACTCGCAGTGAGTGCACAGAGCGAGGCACACACTCACCGCAGGCGCCGGCGTGCAGCAAGCGCAGCTCGCGGCCGAGCAAGCACGCCGCGCGCCGCAGCTCGCACTCGCTGTCGTGCGTGCGCGCGTCCGAGCCGCACACGGGCCGCAGCACGGGCTCGCACTCGCAGTGAGTGCACAGAGCGAGCCACACACTCACCGCAGGCGCCGGCGTGCAGCAAGCGCAGCTCGCGGCCGAGCAAGCACGCCGCGCGCCGCAGCTCGCACTCGCTGTCGTGCGTGCGCGCGTCCGAGCCGCACACGGGCCGCAGCACGGGCTCGCACTCGCAGTGAGTGCACAGAGCGAGCCACACACTCACCGCAGGCGCCGGCGTGCAGCAAGCGCAGCTCGCGGCCGAGCAAGCACGCCGCGCGCCGCAGCTCGCACTCGCTGTCGTGCGTGCGCGCGTCCGAGCCGCACACGGGCCGCAGCACGGGCTCGCACTCGCAGTGAGTGCACAGAGCGAGCCACACACTCACCGCAGGCGCCGGCGTGCAGCAAGCGCAGCTCGCGGCCGAGCAAGCACGCCGCGCGCCGCAGCTCGCACTCGCTGTCGTGCGTGCGCGCGTCCGAGCCGCACACGGGCCGCAGCACGGGCTCGCACGAGGGCGGGCACGCGCACACCGCGCCGCCGCCCTCCACGCGGCACTCAGCGCCGTGACGGCATTCCACTTCTGAACACGGGTTTCCTCCTGTGAAGAATTATTTATGACATAGTAATTCTCGAAACAAGATTCTGATTCAGAATCTCTTTATAAAGCTTTCAGAATTAAAAAAAAGTGTATTTATTATTCGCCTAAATATCGTTGATGAAATACCTTTTCATTACTCATACTCTGAAAGTAGGTCATTACTGACCTGAGAAGCGGGCTGAAAGTAACACTTTTCATCCCTAGGGAGAATCACTTTCAACTGACAGCTGTCAAATTATTTTTAAAAAAACTAGTTCTTTTTCACATATCTATTGAACCATGTTCCAACTTTCTATACAGCCACGATGTAAAATTTGAAATAACTTAAAGTTAAGTATTGATCAGAGAATATATATGTTTTAAAAAACTTTATTATAATTAAGTTTCAACAATTTCTTTAAAATAACTTAGCTTTGAGCAAAATATTTACCATTTTTCCAGTGACGAAAATAAAAAATAATGGCTGAATAGCGGGCCGGCCACAGAAAAAAAACAAACCAAATAGGCGGGAAAGCGGCAATTCGATCTTCATTATTTTTCTCATTTTTTCTTTAGCAAATTCATGTTTTTATTTTTACTTTCCTCGTATTTGTAATGAAAAGCACAGTGTTTACCTCGGGTGAAAGACTTATTTAGTCCCTCGAACTATTGGCGCCCTCACTTCGTTCCGGGCGCCAAACCCCGTCTCGGGACTAAATAAGTTACTTTCACCCCTAGGATAACAATGTACTATTTCATTACTCATACTCTGAAAGTAGGTCATTACTGACCTGAGAAGCGGGCTGAAAGTAATACTTTTCATCCCTAGGGAGAATCACTTTCAACTGACAGCTGTCATATTATTTTTAAAAAAACTAGTTCTTTTTTCACTAAACTATTGAACCATGTTCCAACTTTCTATACAGCCACGATGTAAAATTGAAATAACTTAAAGTTAAGTATTGATTAGAGATTTAAATAACTTTATTATAATTAAGTTTCAACAATTTCTTTAAAATAACTTAGTTTTGAGCAAAATATTTACCATTTTTCCAATGATGGAAATAAAAAATAATGGCTGAATAGCGGGCCGGCCACAGAAAAAAAAACAAACAAAATAGGCGGGAAAGCGGCAATTCCATCTTCATGAATTAATTAATGTTTTTATTTTTACTTTCCTCGTATTTGTAATGAAAAGCACAGTGTTTACCTCGGGTGAAAGACTTATTTAGTCCCTCGAACTATTGGCGCCCTCACTTCGTTCCGGGCGCCAAACCCCGTCTCGGGACTAAATAAGTTACTTTCACCCCTCGGCTAACAATGTACTATTATTTTGATACGCATTATCTTTGAACCTGACAGGGAAAAAAGTGGCGCCCAACGTGGTACGTTTCGCTTGAACAACTATTCGCTTGATTTTGTAAGTAATACCTAATGACCTAATGGCATGTCTGACTGCAAAAAGACTGGACTGCAGCTGCCGCACTTGATATTTATGAAACCGGCGTATATCGTATAATATCCAAAATTACAGAAAACCACTGCCAAAATGCCGCTGGGGATAAAACGGAGCAGTTCATATTATTTGTTCCATCAATCCATAAACTTACCAGTACTGCACTGGCCTTTGAATATAATCTTAAGCTGCTTCCTCGCACGGCAAGACTCGCGGTGCATCTGACACTCGTTGGAGTAAGTCTTCCCGTCGGAGGCGCACACAGGAGAGAACTCGAGAGGACAAGGCTCGGCGCAACGGCAAGATGGCGCTCGCCGCTCGTCTAGTTGACACACTTCTGGATCTGGGCAAGTTACTCCTGCACAGGGATCTGTAAATAAGCACAAATTTCATAAGGTTCTTTGGAAGACACTCGATCGCTTGTTTCCTTAATCTACATCAGATTGCCTTCTTCCCTGAGCCGAAGTCAGCGCTTCTCTGCAGGGCTTGAAACACGGAACAGAAAAGTTCCGTAGCTTTAAACGTTTAAATTTTATTATATGATCATGAGATCGGTTAAAGTCGTTATCATTAAAGATGTGTGTCTAAAAGGTAGGTATTCGTACCTACTTATTGAAGAGTACGGGTTGTATGTCGTTTGGAACGTTACTAAAATCTAAAACAAGTGAAACACTATTTTATCCTGAAGTGAATAGGTTACTTTTCATGAGTAGTTCAGACATGCTTAACCACTCTGAAAGCACACACATTTTGACGCTGACTGTACCTATCAAGCGATGAATCTAGTGAATGAATACTGACCACATTTGCCGTAGTATTTGAAGGTAATGTTAGTATTCGATTCGCAGGCAGCGCGGCGCATCTCACACTCGCCGGGGTAATCTCTTGCGTCGCTCGCGCACAGGGGGCGGGAGCCCTCGTGGTCACCGTAGCTGGGGCAGGAGGTGGGGCACTCGCAGTTGTACGCGCGTCCATCGGGCGTCGGCCGGCAGAGCGCGCCCGGCCCGCAGCTCACACCACGACACGGATCTGGCACGTCTGGTGATGAGAGATATATTATTTAGTTGCGGTTGGATAACAAATCATTGGCCAAAAGACGTAGGTACTCTGTTGAGAATGGATCTGTCTTTAAATCTCCATAGAGGCTGGTTAAAGGCAAGCCGCAGGAGGCAGATGCTTGTAAACCACGCTCGCTAAGCCGGGTAGTGGGCTGACTGACCTGAGCAACCCGAATAAAATTTGACTAATGTGATTTTTGTTCATCTCCGTTCTTCATGACACGTAAAGTAGTTGGTCCCGGATGAACACCTCTCTAACAAGCAGGACTGAGCCGTGGCGCTCGTTTTGACGTGACCACCATCAAGAACTAGAAATCCAAAGCGTGTCTGACTAGGTAGGTAAAACTATAACTTACTTCCTTACATTACAGTTGAGGTGGAGCCTGTGCGTTGCGGCAACAACGGCATGTTAAAGAAGACTGTCGCTTATTTGTTCATTTCATGGATACCTAAACTTACATAGGTATTGGATACTCATTTCAATGTTTATGTAGATATTACAAAGTTGTGAATTGGCTTTCTACGGTTGAGTATCTTGAAAGTTTGGTAGAGCTAACTAGGTACCAAACAGTCTGTATTCCACCGACATGACATAAGTAGCAACTACATTCTTAAAAGGGTTTTCCAGCACCATCGGCCGCTTTCCATCTAAGTCACAACTCACCACTGGGGAACAGGTAGCAACCGCTGGCGGCCGCGACCAGCACCGCGAAGAGTGCTGCATTGGTCACCATCGCGCGCCCCGCGTGCCGGCTCTGCACCCCTCTACCACCATCACACATCGTATAGTGGGACGCTTTTCATAACTATTGTGCAAAAAGAGATGAATGACTAATTTTTATTTAGTTAACCAGCTACTAACTAAATATGCATCTCATATTTAAAACCCCTTTAATTTGAGTTTATCACTGAGCTAGAATAACCCTTTTGTCCACCACGGCGGCTAATTGAAATCAATTGTTTCCTACGTCATTGTTTCAATGAGGTATTTCACCCACTAACACAAAAAAACTTCTACATTTTTTTTGTCAATTCCAACAGGGATTAGTAAAAGATAAAAATTTCTATTTTTTAATTAAAATGAAACTTTTCTTTTGTTGACTAAGCAGTGCAGTATAATGATTCGAAACTTAATTCAGTAAGTACGTACAGACAGACAGACTTGGTGAGTAAGAAGTCAAGCCATAAAAGTACACATTGTCCGCAGTCAAGTAGACTTACGAAATGATAGCTAAACTGAATCGATAAAAGCACACAGGTGTCTTCTCAAAAATAAATTAAATTAAGAGCATATCACCCACAAAGGAATATGAACAGCCACTTACCTAACGCTCATTCACACTGGCTTGTGAGCTTCGAATAGCCAACCCAACTTTAGCGATTCTATATCGCACTGACGCAACAGTGTACAAACAAATACACAAATAGAAGAAAATATTAATTCATCGGACACGTCCCACCCCAGTGCCGATGCCGGGGGGTAACTGTCGTCAGAGGACGCATTTGTCTGAATGAACAACATTCGCACATGCGCAACAGAAACCTCTAGGTAGGTAGAGTTAAAGAAATCAAAGGGCAGACGTGTCGCCGACATTCGCGCAATGCGTGTACTTTGGTGCTTAAAAAACACATTCTAGCGGGAGTATGTTATTGGTGCTCAATTTTGCTTTAAAAACGGCTTAGTCGTAAGTATATTATCCAACACTATGTTACAAGAATCGTACTTCTTTTGTTTTCAAAAGGACATTCATCTGAGAACCTGCCAAAATATTTTCGGTTTTGTACTGTACTCACACAATAGGTACATAATACCTAATGGTTCAAAATCCATTTATACCCTTTCTTATTGCAAGCGAAGGGCGGAAGAATCAACCGATCCATAACATTTCCATTTCCATTTCTAGACACAGCGATTCCAGAAAGGGATTCATAGATTTTTGAATAAATAAAATGATTTAAAACGAATGTTGGGAAAAACCTACTAAATTTACATCTAAAATGTATCCAAGGGTATCCAAGGGTATTATCCAAAATTTATTTAATTTTGCTATATTGCAAAGCTAAATTGTAAATGCGAAAGCAGGTTAGGGTAAACCACCCGATTATTGGCACCCTTCCTATTAAATCGAAAAAACAAGGCCACGACGTTATTTAGGTTCGATATTTAATTCATACCGAATGTAAATAATCTGTCGTAGCTTTATTTAATTCATACCGATCCTAAGCAATGTGTCGTAGCGCTTGTTTCTTCAATTTAAGGGTGCCAATAATCGGATGGTTTAGCCTATGGATGTTTGTTACTCATTCGCGGTAAAACATGTGGACGGATTTGGATGAAACTTTAAAGTAATTAGCTTATACATCAGAATAACACATAAGCTACAATTTATAAAGATAGTGTTCGAAAAAGCTAATACATAAATGTATATTAACTCAACCTGGGTGGCAGTGCGGTACATTTTTTGAATTTTATTAACTTACCCAGCTTTACTCGACAATGGGGTGAGTGGAAAGCTTTTTTTAACCCCCGCTGAGGTGACTGCCAAGGGCCATGCTCTTGGTTTCCTGAAAAGTTAGTTCACAATCGCTAACAAGGCCTACAGGCGCACTTCGCAAACGAACACTTTTTTAAGATATGACAGAAATGAGCGTGCTGTGTTACAAAGGTCATAACCGAATGAAAGTGATATCATGTTCCTGTATAAGAAAGTTTTACAAAATACCTAATCATTTATTTTAAAAGTAGTAAGGTGTAATAAACCCTGTACCTATACAGGAACATCTCTTTTTATTTGGGAGTTTTGGGTCTGACCTTAGCTACACAGCACTTTTTTTTTGAAGTGGTTATATAGCAAAATGCTCACTCTGAGATGTGTTCATCAGGAGAAGTGCACCAAATGCCAAATGAGCATTTTTTCAAATGCACTTTTACACGACAGAGCCGTCAAGGAAATCAAGGGGCCGCTTTATATTGCCCACTAGCGCCATCAATCCTTTTCAAATAATTGTGGTTTATTTAAGATATCCTACAAAAACTGTTCAATTAAGATCCTTAAATAAGACATTCTCTGTTTATTGGGAACCCGTCACTTGTCCGAAATTTACTAGTCCGAATTTCATTTGACTGAAACTATTGACCAACATTTCATTTGCCAGATGTATTGTTTGACATATTTTTAACCCGTCGAAGTCTCTTTTGACATAAGTGTCGTTTTACCGAAGTACGTTAAACTGAATTTCACAATAAACTTTTTACTATTGCCCGAAGTCATTGTTCAACTTTTTTCATTTCCCAGATGACTTATTTGGCATAATATGATCACTTTGCCTAAATCTTATTTTACCGAATATTACTAGACCACAACTACTGTACGATAACGTTCAACGTCTCGTTAACGTCGATTTTCAGTAATTTCAACTTCAGGGCGAATCCGACTCAGTCAACCCCGACACCACGTGGTACTTGTTTTGCCCTACCCCAAGAGTGTTATTTAAAAGCGCGTAGGCATGGAGGGGCGAGGCCCGCGGGCTGAGGAGCAGGTGGCTAAGCGCGAGGCGCCGCCGGAGCCCCGTAATGCCGGAGCCGTGACAGAATTCTTGTGTTTTCCTTTAACTTGCATGCTGTTTGCCTGCGTATATGCTATCAATTTCTTATTTTAAATCCAAAAATTCCTTGTCTGCTTAACCTGTAACTTTTTTATGATCGTTTGGTAAACTAAAAAAAAATATGGTAATCAAACAATGGTCTAATGATTGTTCTGTAAAACAATACTTCGGACAAGTGTCATTTCAGCCAATCATCACTTCGGTAAAACGTTCTGTGGCCTAATAAAACGTCTGGCAAAACGAAAAAAATCCAGTTGATAATTGGTCAACTGATACAGTGGCAAACGTGATTTCGGGAAAATGAAAAAATGCCGAACGAAAAAAAGCGAATCGTTTTCGGGAAAAGAAAATTCGGTCTTATGATAGGTAACCCTGTTTATTAAGATGTTAACAGAATGAATAATCTCTGTGTCAATGAACCAATGAGTTTTTCGCCTGAATTGGCCACCTTTAGCAAAAATCCCCCATTGGTTTATTTACACAGGAACAGGGCAGTTTTTTGTTCAAATATCTGAAATAAACTACAACTAATGAAAAACGATTGGCGGCACTAGTAGGCAGTAAGCAGCCCCTTAAAGCTACAGACCCTGGTTATTAATTTTTTTAACAGTGGATGACAGGGGGACATCATCAGTTTTCTGAACCAACTTTACTTTTTATAGGTGTGTAGGCAGTTAAGGTGTAAAAGGGTGTAAATAATACGCAACGTTCAACTTTAATATGTTTATTATAATGGCATACACCATTTAAGACGATCCACACTCTTATTACATTCAATCGCATGTAACAGAGAATAAGACTTTACATAATGTATAAAAATAGGACTGTACGAGCCCTGAACGACTCGGAAATGCACATAGAATGAGAAATGAATGCACAAATCAAACGCTCTTTCCTGTTCACTGCTAAAATGCAATGACAAATTTATGTGCCTCTCTTGTTAAAGCTATACACAATTTTTGAAATTGCACATGATTTTGAATATATGCAAACCTACAAACAATTGCTATTTTTGTACATTTACTATGAACTAATTATGTATATCACCTGTGTTTCTGTCAAATTAAACGTTGTAAATTACATTAATTGTGAGGCATCAAATAAATAGGAATACAGATTACAGATAAAAAAATATTATTTAAAACCGGTAAAATCGGCAACAAAATTGAAACAATATAAAAATTAATGGTATTCGTCTATAAGATCTGTACATTAACAATCAATCGACAGATTTGGTAAATAAATAAATTTACTATACAGTCTCACTTATAAAACACAGTCACTAAATTATAATAAGGTCTCTAGTTGAAATCGATGCGCTTCGCTTATCACATAGATAAAAACACAGCACTATTTTGTCACTTACACTTTACAGTCACATAAAACCAGTGTCCACGGAAAGAGATCTCCTATTGGCTATTTACAGTAAGATACAACTATTTACAGGGAAGTGTTGACTTCCAGAGGAGTATGAGTAAAGAGTTAGGTGGGAGGGGCTCGCCTGTCGTAGTCCCTCCGGTAGACCTCGCGCTCGTAGTCGCGCTCCTCGTACTGGTAGTCGGACTGGCCGTAGCCCCGCCAGTCCTCCGGGTAGGGCCGCGCGGCCGGGAAGCCCAGGCCGCTCGGCATGGCCGCGCCCTCGTAGTAGCCGGCGTACGGGGCCGCCATGCCACCGAAGCCGCCGTACCTACTGAACATACACGTACAGATTACAAACGTGAATACCTTTTATGACTCAATTTAAATATTAAACCTTGACTCCAATAAAATCATGCTCTTTTCTTAGTCCACTCATGAACAAATTTTGAAATAATGTTGACTCATATCACTATCCACTTTCATGGATTCTGGAGTATGGATAATAGTAGAATGTTACTTGATCATTGTGTTTCTCGAATAGAAATTCGTGATCGTAAATCCAGTCTCTCATGTCACTCAAATTAAGTTAAGTTTTGGCCAAGTAACATTGATAGTAACATCTGTATGTTGTAAATGTGTAATGAATGAAGATTGCTCACCTCCTTTTATCGTGTGGTCGCGAGTTCCTATCGCCCCGGTACTGGCGCGGTCCAGGGTAGGCCGGCGGGGTCCAGCCCGGGTGCGCCGGGTGGTCGGGGTGCACGGCGGTGGCGTGCGGCATGGAGTAGGGAGCGCGCGCGCGGGGGCCGGGGCCGCCGGAGTCGCGCCGAGTGCGGGACCGCTCCCGGTCCCGATCCCGGTCCCTATCCCGCTCGCGGTCGCGCTCCCGGTCCCTCTCCCGATCCCGCTCCCGGTCCCGATCACGATCCCGCTCTCGGTCCCTCTCGCGATCCCGCTCGCTCCGACCGCGATCTCTGCACATCAAATCGTCCCGCTTCACGCTGCTATCCCTATCCTTGCGACCCTTGTGTTTGTGTTTATGTCTGGGATGGAAGAAGCGTAATGGTGGTGAGCACACATGGAGGTTAGCGAAGATGAAAATGTTAAAACATGTGAGAAGCGATCAAGCGAGTGAAATCTACGAAAATGTATCTACGTTTGTTAGTTTTAGGTACATCATCTCACCTCTCGTGGCGTTTGTTTTCGTTGGCTTCCTCACACTCGCCATCTTCTAGTTTTCTCTTTATCCCCGAGGAATGTGGAGTTTTATCATTTGTTTTTTCCGACTTGTCTCTTTCGAGCTTAGGTCTCTTTTCTTTCTTTTCGCTGTCGTCGTGCTTTACATCTTTCTTAGCGTTTTTAATGTGATTATTGGAATTGTGATTATTTTTATTATTGGCCTTCAAACAAAAGAAATCAACATTAAATCATAATACATAAAATATATTTCGCAAGTACTATCATAATAATATGTATTTTGCAAGTACGTATTTACTTATTTCAATTATTATAACTATAAGGCCTCGTCCTGGACGCACGCAAGCGGTGCGGGAGTAGTACGTAAACCGCGCGGGTTTACGTAGTACGCCCGCCCCGAACGCACCGCCTGTCGCCGAGAAAGATCTTCCCACAAATCTATGAACTCGATCACGACGTACGTCGCGTCGCTTGCT
Source organism: Udea ferrugalis (assembly GCA_950022985.1). Taxonomy (NCBI): domain Eukaryota; kingdom Metazoa; phylum Arthropoda; class Insecta; order Lepidoptera; family Crambidae; genus Udea; species Udea ferrugalis. The sequence continues at coordinate 8,999,026 of OX465516.1, forward strand.
CCGCCCCCGCTGGCGTCCAGAAAGCAGACAGATTATTTTAAAATACATAGACAGCAGACTCACCTTTACATTTTCCTTATGTTTACCAGCTCTTGGTTTACCTTCTGTTTTCTTTAACCCATATTTATATAACTTATACAGCTGTTTCGCATCAAAATTAGTAAATTTTGATACAAAGTACCAGAGATTACTTCTCCATTCCACCTTTTTCTCGGGATCTGGATAAGCTTCAAGGCATATGTCTATTTGAGCTCCTATTTGCGCGAGACACGTACGCGTTCTAGTGACCTGTTCCGATTCCGTGAGGGTTTGATCTGGGTTATCAAGGGCTCTTAGAGCTTTCTTGACAGGCCTCATTTTTTCTTTGCACTAAAAAGACAATAAGTAAATGTTAGTATTGTATTTTAACAAAGAATCCAGAAACCACAAGTTGCAGAAAGAAAATGTATGTTAAATATTACCTCTTCAAACACCGATGGATCCAAGTCGCCCAAAACCTCAAGTGCTCTGGGCTCATGATTGGCAGTGAAATGCATAGGACCTGCTGGCTTTTTCCGACCTTTGACTTTGTCGTTCTTCTTTTCCTTCCCTTCTTTCTTCGAGCGTTTTTTCACATTTTCTTTTTTATCATTTGATGTTTCATCATGAGTTAAAACATCATCTAATTTTAATTTACCCTGAAGCAATAGAAAGCATATTACATCCATATTATTTTCATACAACAAATAACAATTTGTCTGTTGCTTATTATGTATGGCTGTCACTTTTCTCGACGTTTTTCTAATACAAGAAATGCCGGAAGAACACTCTTATTTTAACTACCTTCATCTTTACATCACCAAAACTTTTGAAGTCTGTCTAGTTACTTCCTAACCTTAATATCAGATTCAGTTCAACAGTTGTATTGCTCCAGAATTTTATTATAACCAAAAAACTGACTCGTTTTAAAAACACAATCAAAAAATAGCTTTATTAGTAAAATGCCATGATTCACATACCTTGTCTTTATCATTCTTTGCACTCTTATTATTCGCTTTTTTGTTCTCGTCTCCCGAACTACCATCATCTTCCACAATGTCTTTTGTTACCGGTTCTTTATTACCACGTTTCACTCGCGGTTTTCTTTGCTTCATTTTTCCATTCTTTTGGTCTAACAATTTCTTAATTAATTTTAACAAATATTCCGCTCGCGATTGCAAATGTTTTGCTTGAGGCTTCTTATCTTCATTTGTAAGAATTTTATCACCAATCTCGAAGGAAGAATCCATTTTTATAGCTTCCCAAGAACCCATACCATATTGGTAAATACCAGCTAGCAATTTCGAATCATCTGCAACTCCCCATTCTACATCGAAATTTGCGGGCCTTGTTCTGCAAAAATATGAAAGCTGTTAGTGTCAAGTAAAAAGCCACAAGTCACATAGTTTCAAGTTAAATATTTTTTATGGTTTTACCTGAAATCTAGTTGCCATTTTAATCTATCCTCTTTTGTTTGAGGCAAGAAATTATCCAATGGTGCTAGCTCATCCAAACAGGCCGACAGTGTCTTTGCATTAACCGGGACACCACCAAGTTTGAAGCTCTTTCTGATGTTTTTACGACCCTCAATTGGTTCAGCTGTAAACAAATAGATTAAATAAGACATGCTGATGTGGTTGAGTCTTGCGAACGAAAAGACTGAAATTCTATTACGAAAAGTAAACAAAATAAAATAATATGTGAAACTTACCAGCTGCTTCCTTATCATTGAGCACAGCTTTACACCTCTCTTCAAGTACCTCGCCTAATTTCTTGAGTTCAGCCAAAGGCTTTTCTTGAAGCTCAGCATCACACGCTATACTGTCCAGATGCTTTAGAGGTGCCGAGAACTTCTTATAGCTTTTGACGAATCTCCGTATCTAACAAAATATTTTAAAAATTAAATGTTTGTTTGTTTTTACCACAGTTTATATTGATCTGTCAACTGCTTTATATCATGACATTAAACATGATGAAATATGATGAATGTATTTTTTTCTTGTGTGTAGTAAGATGTCTTCTTGTCTTGTCTTGAAGTAAGATGCTGTGGATCGGCGACGATCACCGTTGTAAAGCAACGCATTCCGCACGCAACACCCTGACCGAAAGTAAGCAATGTATTTTTCAGGCATCTCCATGCTTCGGAAGCCACTTTAAGCAGTTGAAACCAGCTGATCTTTTTCATTATTTATTTAGTTGCACCACCAACAGCCAACAGCTTTCTGCCTCGCCCAATAGTCGACTAGTAGCCAATGCTTTTAGCATCTTTTTTATTATCATAAGCCATGTCCAGCAGTGGACTACGACAAGGCCACTGCTGGGCATAGGCCTCTTCCAAAGTAATCCACCACTACTGGTTCTAAGCCTATCGCATCCAGTCCAATCCGGCCGCCGTTCTCGGGCCATCAGTCATCTTTTGTATTATAAAGGTTAAATAAATAGACCAACCTCAGCGTCAGTGAACCCTTTAATCTTCTCCCGATGCGAGGCGGGCGGGCGGCCGCGCTTGCGAGGGCGGTCGTCGTCGGCGCTCGCGTCGGGGTCGCTGGCGTCGCTCTCGCTGCCCTCGCCGTCCAGCCCGTCCGCGCCCTCGCCCGACCCGCGCCCGCGACGCTTGCCTCGCCCCTCTATGTTGACAAGACAAACACATTGATTATTTAGGTGACGACCGTCTTGGTGTAATTGTTGAGAAGTCGGCTACTACACCAAGGGTCGCGGGTCCGATCCCCGCACAGTACAAACATTTGTGTGCATGAACATGTCTGTTTGTATTGGTCTGGGTGTTTCCTATGTATATTAAGTATGTATTTACAAAAGAAAAAGTATTTAAGTATGTTTATCCATTGTCTAGTATCCATAATAACGGACTATAATTAGCCCACTTGGGACTAGATGGCGCTGTATGGAATAATGTCCAAAGATATTTATTTATTTTTTATTATTAGGTACTTTGATGGGACAGTAAAATGAACAATAAGGCCTCCTGGTCGATTCCGAACACAGCAACTAATCTAAACGAGATTAACAAGGTACGCAGATATTAAACAATAATTGTACACGCAATACACAGGAGCACTCCCTATTCCATCACCTTTCTTTGACCCGATGGGACAAAGAATACAAAACTAAGGCTTATTACACACTCGAGACTTAACAATAGAAACCAGAGACAATTGCGATGCAGTGTCCATGTCCACACACGCGCGCGCGCTGCCCAATGCAGCGATGCAGCCGCAACAATGATACAATCACAGTTCAGCATCAATCGCGTTTACATCGATACAAAACGAAAATATAACAGCTTACAGTAGACTTCCCAGCAGGAGAAGTTCCGGTATTGTTCATACTACACCTACTCTACTACAGTTTAAAAGCTAATTATAAAAGGTTTTATTCCTGCCTGGGACAAACATTCAGGTGATGAACATTTGTGTTTTTTTCTGTCTGGATGTTATTATCTATTCAAGCAAGTATTAAAATATTCATCAGAACCCATAGTTGAAGCTCTGCTAAGTTGAGTCTGATAAATAATCTTAGAAAAAGCTGTTTCGAATTTATATCATGTAGCAATAAAACTTACTGGCATCAGTATTGTTCTGCTGCAAATTCTTCCGCCTAGGAGGCAAGTACAGGTCCTCCATTTCTTTACTCTTCTCTTCTTCTGCGATTGTTTTTCGAACGTTTTCAGGAATGATGTCATCCTAAAAATATGAAAATTATTAGCTTCAGTTATCTATCACCAACATTGTGGATTTTTCGCCCCACAATGGGACAATTTAAATTGATAGTTCATTACGCACCCAATCTTTGCTTTCCTCTTCAGCATTCTCCTTTTTCACTTCCATCACAGCCTTGTCTTCGTCAAAGGCAAAACTGGCAACCTTGAAGGCAGACAGCAGCTCATCGCCGGCCATTGTAGGACCTTCGTCTTGCGTTTCCGCGCGTTGCAAAATCTCATCAATGTCACACTGTAACCAAAAAAACAGATGTTTCTTTAACTTATTATGGATTAGCTAACGAAAATATCGTCCTACCTTACGTTACGTTAAAATATCGTTATACCTTGGAGGTAATTTTATAAGGAATCAGGGAATTCAGGAAAAATGGCATAATATCGATTCGAATCGACTGTACTGCCAGTTCAACGTTCGGCCTACGACATACACCAAAGAGTACATATTTTTTTTACCTAGTGTATCTATAAAACTGTCTTATACCACAATTTTGTAATAACTGTGCCTTAAATCCGATTCTTTGCATCTCAAACGACGCTTTGCAGTAACTGCGCTTAGGACCACACTCGTGTGCAACGCTTTGTATCATATTGGCTGGGCGATGATAATTAAAACAAACAGTAGAACTTACGACAGGATCTTCATCATTTTCGTCGTCATCTTTGAACAACTCCTCGGCGCCAAACTTGAGTATTGCATTCAGATCTTCTTTATTGAATGGGTTGTTGGCCGTCGTAGCCGACCCGTCCCGTTTGTTGAGCACAGTGCGGCCGGTGGTGTCCATTCGCTGTATAACCAGATGGTCCAGAACCATTTTTCTTTTCGCCCTTTCAACTATATCTTCTTCAACAGATCTGGCTGTTACTAGCCGGTAGATATTCACCTGTGGATGTCGTTATAATTAGTACTAACCTTTTTTATATCCAATGTCAAATCGGAAGAATATCACAGATGTTTAATACTGTTGGGACTTCAAGCATTTTCCACAAAAGTAATAATACTAGATTTGAATCAATGCGTCGAGTTTTGATTTCTGTTTAAGGTTTGCTTTATGTATCACATGGGCACTATGTAAGCATTGTATAAGTATTTACCTGATTTTTCTGTCCTATCCTATGGGCGCGAGCTTGAGCTTGCAAGTCGTTTTGTGGATTCCAATCAGAATCAAAAATGATCACAGTATCAGCTGTAGCTAAATTAATCCCAAGGCCTCCTGCTCTGGTTGAAAGTAAAAAGCAGAAATCCGTTGAACCTTCCGCATTGAAATGGTCTAGGGCCTGTTTCCTTATTTCCCCTTTTATGCTACCATCAAGCCTTTGGAACGGAAAATGTCTCCTTTGTAAGTATTCGGCCAGTATGTCCAACATCCTCACCATCTGAGAGAATATGAGCACTCTATGTCCAGTCTCTTTTAGCCTGCATAGAAGCTTATCTAGAAGTAACAGTTTCCCCGAGCCTCTTAGAAGTTTCTGAAATAAAACAATTAGCCATAAAAACCACGAATTGACCATTCAATAATGCTAAATATGATGTACATTATGCAGGATAATGTAGTATCAAATGAATGCAAATTACCTCTACAGCATCTGTAGTCGCTAGTGATGCCCTCGACTCATAGTCTTCAGGTTTAGTCAAAAGCGCATGATTACAACATTTCTTTAACTCTATCACAATATTAATAAACGTATTTATTGACCCTTTCACACCTTTACGTAAGGCACTATAATTTTTGGTCAATATCCATTTGTAATATTGCTTCTGTATTGATGTCATTTCCACCCTCAGTATTTGTTCTACTTTCGCAGGCAATGACTTTTCAACATCCTTCTTTTGCCGTCTCAAAATGAAGGGCTCTAACTGTTTATGTAACTTCTCATAGCCTTTGGTAGCGGCATCTTCGTGGTCTTTTTCAAATTCCTCCCATGTCTCGAATCTATAAATATTATTAACAATTAAAACTTTGCATTTTTAGCGAACATGAAAATATAAACAGATTTCAGCTTGATTGTGTACTTACTTGTATGGCATGATAAAATGCAGAAGAGCCCATAGCTCTTTCAGAGAATTTTGCAATGGAGTTCCAGTAACCAATAATCTATGATTAGTATCAAACTCTTTTAGAGCTTTGTAGAGCAACGAATCATCGTTTTTTAACCTATGGGCTTCATCAACTAACAGGCACGCCCAACTAAACTGCCGTAGGAACTGTCTATCCTTTAGCAGGATTTCGTATGTTGTGAGGATTGCGTTAAATTTCAGTCTCTTCGAGCTTGCAAAACTCCATTCAAATTGCCTTAGCTGTAAAAAGAAGTACATATTTTAATTGTTAATAGCAAAATTTTAACTGATCAAATCATTTCAGTTGAAACCAAAAATAAAAAAAATATAGGACTCAAGAATGCAATTCCACGTGATAAATTCGACGCCGATATTTCTGAATCCGAATCATTGCTGTTTAAAAGTAAAACCAGTACAAAATGGTTACTTACGATATCTCTACTAACGACGTCACCAATGTATGTGACGACATTTATATCCGGCGCCCAGTTCTGGAACTCTCTTTGCCACGCAGTCATTGTACTCAGAGGAACAACACACAGGAATGGTCCATACAATTGTTGAGACTTGAAGAGGTAGTATAAAAAACATATTGTCTGAAAAATTGTTCAAACCTAAGGTAAAGATTCAAATCAATTTAAATTCCTGTAATTTAATTATAAATATTCACATGTAAAAACGCATTTACCTGTATTGTTTTACCTAGACCCATCTCATCGGCAAGAATGACAGAATTATCTTTACACCAGGAATGTATTAGCCAATTCAATCCGTCCATCTGATAATCTCTTAAAAAATAAGTCTGAAAATAATTAAAATTGATTAAGAATGTATAGGAAAGCAACCTCTCCTAATATCTATGCAATGTGATTTGATGCAATGAAAAGGTAGTATGGGTAACTCATTGTCTTTTAACTGTTTGACTAAGTCACAAACTGGCTAAGTGACATTTTCCTCTATCTTTTTTAAATTATCTAAAACATTAATTGTTTGCATTCATTCAGGTGCATCAAAATGTTATGCATTAATAGCAAATATAAAGACGGTTGGTAGCATTTTTGTTGATGGTATGAACAGTGTGAGTGCTCTGACCAAGTATCAAGTATATGATTCAAAATTAATAGATTATGTTCTTTATGAATGCAATAAGTACCTACCTGATAGGATGCATTAGATTACAGCACTCAATACCTTCAGTAGGTTACGGCACAAATACACACTAACTCAAAGCTCACTTTGCTTTGCTATCAGCGAACAACCGCGAACTGAACGGAGTTTGAGTTAATTCAACAGTCTCGAAATAGATGGCGCTATTATGCATTGTAGAGAACAGTGCCAAGCTAAATTTAATTCAAAGAATTCCAAAAATACCCTTGATCTGGTCAATTTCACTGCTTTAGTATTATAGCTTGTCTGAAGAAAAATATTTCATAGCAGATGAACGCGTTTTTTTTCTCATGGTTTTTTTTAATCAATATTGAGCTTATTAGCACAATCAAATTATAGTGATTATAATAATTAAATATTTAATTCAAAAATGGAATAAATCCTTTAAATAAAATTGATCACTATACAGTAGTTAGAAGGTACCTAGATTTTAGTATTTTGTAGTAACATAGCATATTGCAGGCAAACATGAGGCCGCCATTTTGATTAGTCAATATTGGCTGTGCCGTGCAACATTCGCAAACCAATGTCGCCGACGTCTAGTTCGAAGAAACGAAATTTACTGGAATTTCTTTAATTTAAGTTTAGCTTTTTTTTCAGCTTTTTGAAATTGAAATCAATTAAACAGGGACATGTTCTACTTGCTGATAAGCTTGGGAAATTTAAAGGCTCTGCTTGCAACTATTTGGGCCATGGTCTATAGTAACAAAATCTGTTGGGTCGAAAAAAATTGTTCTCATTGCTTTTATTATCTAACTATGATTACAACTAAGACACTTACCTCATCTTTGCCCATATATTCAGGTTGTTCTTTTATTTGATGGAATTTCGGCCTTCTTCTTAAAACTGGACAATGTCTGGAAGGGGTTGTTTTTGCTGCTTCTCTATGCTTGAAATGCTCAACTTCTACAGGCCATCTTCGCTCTATAAGTGACGAGTCTTCCCATGTTGCATCAGCATATGGTAAAGATTCCCACTTACAGAAGTATTCATGGGCCGTTCCACCACTTTCCAACTCTCTTGTTTGCTCAGCTATGAAAATATAATAAAGTTATAAGACAAGTATTTTAAGACAAAAACAGAAATAATATATTTTTTATAAGAAACACATTACACTGTATTGAGAACTATACCAATACTAAATGCTTTGAAAATTTCTTTGATATTACTTAGATATGCATGAATCATAAGATGTTTTTACAAAAATACAAACCTATTATTCTCTCCACATAATTATAAGTTTTGACCAGCTCCTGTTGCAATTCTGATTGACATTCAAAGTAATCTATATCCTCTGGCCCTGCTTGTTGCCTCCACCATGATAGCTCTGCTTCTTTCTTTATGTAGTTTTCTAATTTCTTAAGTCCTTTAACTTTTTGTTCATTCAGTGTCGCTTCAGACTCCCAAGTGTTATGAATGTGTGACCACCCCTTCCATTTAATCAGGTACTGAGGTTCTGTTGTTTCAATGTCGTCTGGATTGCAACCATCATTCAGGTCCCCATGCTCTTCTATATAATAAACGGTAGTCACATTCCCAGTGACTGTGTAATGAGAAGAAGACATTAGCTAAAATTTAATATTACATTTGCAACAAAATGCAAATTATGATAACAATGGTTAAATAAAAATAAAATTATAACAGTTAAAGAGAACATTCATTAGGTTTTTTTTTAATCATTGGAAAAGACCAACAAATCATGAAATACGAAGAATTGTGAAAACTGCAACAAATATCAAAAATTTGAGACAAGATCTCTGAATGAATAAATAAAATCTAAATAAATTACCTCCTTTCTTTCCTCGCCGATGACCAAGAACTCTCTCGATTGTTTCACTGTGGTCTTCTGGCTCAGGCTCTGCTTCTGCCTCTCCGTCCACACCTTCCACTTCCAAAAGATCAGAAGAGTCAGTTTGTTCATCACTTGCTTCTTTATAGCTAACTGCTGCTGCACCTGTACGCCGCGTAGCTGTTCGACTATAGGAAATACTACATATTTATCCAACACTAATTTTAGTTACAATTTCATAATCAAATTAAAGTATTAACCGTGAAGACAGACTTTTATGGCTACGAAATCGACTCTATGTAATATTATTAAATAACTCTTGAATAGTCCAATTGTGACTATATGTAATCAATTGGCAACCCTAGAACTGTCGATTTGCGACTATGTAATCAACGAGAATTTTTGAGCTCATGAGACGTGATTGTTTCGTTATTAATTCACTGGCAACAAAATATAATTATTCTGGGATAATGTTGTCAATTAGTGATCCGTTATTTAATGACGACTCCACGTCAACAATAAGTAACACTATGAGATAATTGGTAACACTATGAAATAATTGGTAACACTATGTAAGCAGTTGGCGACTCAGCGTAATCAATTGGTCACGTCTTTGTAAGAAACCTTTTGGGGTTAATAATTGATTACACAAAAATGTCGAGTAATATCTAGTAATTACACATTTGATTACATGGAGTTAACAATTGACAACTCTTTGTCATCAATTGGTAACTTAATGCATCAATTGGAAAATAAATCAGTTCAAAAATTGGTGACTATCAATGTTTTTAATTAGTCATCTTGAATAAATCTTTGGCTAAATAATATATAAATTCGCGACTCAGCTAATTCTCAACCTTTGTAAGAAATCGGCAACTATGTGTAATTAATTTCCGACTAATGTGTAATCAATTGACGAATCTATTAAATCAATTTGTTTCAATTGTCAAAATCACACATTTATGCAATAACCACTTAATTCACTTAATGTGATAATTAATTAAAAAATATGATAACAATAAAATTACAATTATGACAGTTACTTACTATTTTGTTTAGTGGTACATTACACACAAGCAAACAAAAACAAGAAGTTATAACTACCTTTTAGTGTCTTCATCAGAAGCTTCTGTAGATTCTTCTTCTTCACTTGTGAACCTTCTTCTTCTTGCGGGTTTCTTTTTTCTCAATGGTACACTTCTTTGGCCTGGTCTTTTGGAAGGGGGTGGTGGTGATCCTTTCATATCACTATCACTATCTGAGCTATCTGAATTCCATGAATCACTAAAAGTGAAGAAGGGGTTCATAAAACAATTAATGACATAAAGCTAGAGATATTCCAGTTCATCATCTAAGACTGTGGATCATTACCTTTTTTTTCTACTCTTTCTATTGTGCCTGCCTCGATCTCTTTCACTTGAATCACTATCTGCTGCTACCTTAAGTCTATCAGGTTCTTTTCTGGATCTGGCTGACCTTCGAATACCATATATATCTGGATTATCTTCCCATAGATCAGACTTGACTCTACCATGACTACTTCTAGATTTAGGTTTAGAAGGTGTTTCATAATCTGAACTATTATTGTCTGTCTGATGATCTGATTTTGAAGAATTAGCATTGCTGTGGTGTTTTGGTGACTTTGTGTCATCACTGTGGTGTGATCTGTCTCCTTGTGAAGATTTTTCAGATCCTGATCTGCCACCGGAACCCGAGCCCGATGAGCTAGATCCACTATCGCTGCAATTCAAAAACATAACACATAAATAATAGGTGTACATCTTCACATAAAATCAATAATCAGATAATGATTGAGGCCTTTGTGTCATCACGTCAATCAAAAACACCGGCCAAAGACATGGAAAGCGAACTATCTCACCTTTCACTGCCAGATCCCGATCCACTTCCAGAGCCTGAATCACTACGGTCATTTTTCTCGCTTGTAGATTCACTCCCAGATTCTTGCATGTACCCTTTCTATGAAAGCAGATACATCAATTATTTTAACATTCACCAATTAAATATCAAAAGGGCATTGTTACAAATGTGATAGTGCTATTTCTCAAACTATTTATCTAAATTCAAATGACATGGCAAGCTAATTAAAACATGAAGTCCCCAGTATATTGCAAATCAAAAAAGGGGGAAAATATTTACATGATTTAAATTCGAATTGTTGTCTGAATCAAAACAAACAAGAGTTAGAAAGGGTACTCTTTTAAAACATGAAAAAGACTATTTAAAATGAAAAGTCTATGTCATTAGTTTCAGTTTAGGGTAGTTTTCTTTATCAAAATGCTGAAGAATTAATGAAGAAACATATTAACTTCTCAGTACTGAAGTACAGAAAACATAACCTCTTTGATATGACAGTATCTAAAGAAAAATATATGGATAAATTAGCCAAAAATAGTCAAATTTTCAATAAAAATAATATGAGGAGATTGCATTGAATTAGAGCCATAATGAAGAACCCAATCATACAAAAACTGAACAGGTAGCAGCAACATAACCTCAACATCATGTATACTCAATGGTTAGACCAATTTTCAAAGCTAAATTGCGAAAATGGGTCCCATTCCGAAATTCATTTCACTAGTCTCTATAGAGAGATTACGTAATCAAGAAACACCAGATGTGCTTTTTATCGTGGGACATCAATGTTTTCATACATAAAATAACTAATTTATCTTGTAAACAATCACAGAAACACCAAAATTCATTATTACGTCTCAAAATTGCCCCCTGTTTCAGGGCCACACCCAGTACATTAGGAATATTCCCCGTATGATTTGGGTGAAAAAACTAGAGTAATGTAAATAAACACCACAAAATAATAACGCTAAAAGCTTAAAAACACTTACCAAGAGCATTTTGAAGAAAATACAAGTAATACACTATAACTTAGGAAATGAACCGAATAATTCCTTGAAAATCTAATATTTCATTGAGAAAAAACTAACAGAACATTTGAATTAATAATTTCCATCACATCTTAAAGGTAAGCCAGTAAAATCCCAAAAAATATTTTGCAAGAAAATCTTGTCAAGCGACGCCATTTTGTCGTCGCATGAATTCTGGTGACGATGGTAATAAAAAAATGCTATTTTCCCGACACAATTTATGATAAAACAGGTTAAAAAGTAACAGTAAACACAAAAAAAATTAAAAATGAAACTTTACAGCCGTCGGAAATACACTACGATGTATTGGAAACGATAAGAGCACCGCACACTACCAGCGAAACTCGAAAGCTGCGGCCATATTGCCGTGTGCCAGCAACTGCTGATAAAATAGTGTTGGGACCACGTCGATTATTTCCTACTCAATCGATAAATCAACTATGTGTCATTTTCCAACATGGGAGAAAAGAACGAAGATAACAGTAATTTATGTTTAGTTTATCAATAATATACTGGCACGGTTCCTTGCATAAGTTTTCAAAATATTTTCGAAATTATTTCACACTTAAATAAACTCCATTTTGTTTTGATAAAGCTCAAATTAATACAACAGACATCGTTTTGACCCTTTTTTTCTTACGAACCACAAAAATAAACTCTAAACTGTCTTGATAAAGTTTAAATTTATACTAGAGACATTGTTTCAACGTGGAATTCACGTCAGAAAAGAAAGCAAAAATCGTTTCGTGCCTGATTTTGTTGACTTTTCACAAGGACGACCATTGAGCGCTAACTGTACATCTAACAGTTTATATGATCAAAGTAAGGATGAGAATTTATTTAGCAACAATATAAACGAAAGGTTGATAACAATGTATCTTTAAACTAAACTTAACTAAAAAAAATAAATAAAGGATAATATTTACAAAGTGTCCTTACACCAAAAATTCTACCTGTATGTATAGTTACAGATAGAATATCTGGTGTAAGTCACTGTCCTGCGGGAAAGTACCAAGAAGGCTGGCCACATTGCCGCGCTGGATAGCAAGGCTAATCCTTTGGGCAAGATAAAGGCCAGCCTTCTTGTCTAGGGTGGCTTCCGTCAAACGCTTGCACAAGTCCCTGAAGACCTTGCGCGCGCTTGGCCCCCACGGTCCCAGCGTTTCAACGCCAAACGGCTCAAATATGTAGGTATCACTGATACCAACATATTTGCGCCGCTTAAGGCATTCAGCAGAAGCAGCAGCAGAACCCGCCTTGCTACCAGTTGAAGGAAGATGAGACGGCGCTAGAGTATCGACACAAGTAGCATCCCATACAAGAGGCCGTCCCATCTTCCAAGGAACGAGAGTCATACCGTCCGGCCGTTTGCCATCACTTCGCGTCAAGCCGTTCGGTTCAAGAACAGCTGGAATGCGAGCGCTGGCAAGGGCCCGACGGATGATATCGTTCAAACTGGTATGCCGCGGTATTCTACCGGCGCTTCTTAAGCATGACAAACCGTGATGGCCAAGATGGTCGACGGAAGCTCCGCAGATACAGTTATGGGGAACAGTGCAGTAAGCACCTAAGCGCAGACATACTAAAATTTGGAATGAGGTGTTATCTAAAATGGTACCAAGATTTGAAGAAGGGAGAGCTTGCAGCCAAAGACCCGATTCCCACTCAGCGACAGCAAGTAGGCGAGCGCGCTCTGCAGGGCTGTTAGGCGTGTCTAATAAACTGTTACGCACAACCTTGCAGAGCGGCTCGTCCCACATTTTTTGTGAAGAGAGACTACATGGGAGGTCGGAAGAAGTTTGATTTTTCCATTCGGTGATGGCATCTGCTAAATGAGGTATCGTGAAATGAGCCAAGGAAGGTGATAAAATCTTGGTTATTAAATTTTGAGTGCTGTGAACTGATGACAAAAAAGCTGGAAGTGCAACACTAGAGATCTTTCGTATACCCAAGCCTCCAAAACGTACCGGTAAGGATGCTTGTGTCCAAATGCGGCCTTCTAAATTTATGTTAAAATTTATTGATAAAGTTTGTCTAATTATACTGTCCAATTTTGCGGTGAGGTGAGGATGATTCCAAAGGTGAGATGACCGAAGATTGTATGTAAATTGAGGTGTAAAAAGACAGTGGCGAATGATCGTATAACACATGTGGTTATTAATTTTGTTCAAACGGTCCGAAATTAAGTTGAAATGGGAGATCTTCTCCTCAATGAAATCCGAAAAAGACTCGTCTAGAACCGGCGACCCAAGGAGACGGAGTGAACCTTGGTCAATAATTTTGATACCCGGAGCCAAAATGTTGAAACGGGCAATGATGTCACGCCGGTCACTACAACTGTTTGGTATAAAGAGTTCGCACTTGCTAAAATTTAATTCAAGGCCTAACTTTTTAAATTGGTCTATTAAATAAGACAAATCATCCAAAACAGTTGTAGTACTTCCCCCAAGGGTCCCGTCGTCCAAGTACCATACGTTAAATTTTGATTTTAATTTTGATATGACGGGACGAATAGCGAGGCTGAAAATGGCTGGACCAAGAGGGTCACCCTGCTGGCAGCCGACTGCAGAAGAAAGTAAGTGGTCCCTATACAGTAACTTTGTGGGCGCGCTGTAGCACTGCCACAAGAAACTGTATAAAGACGGAGCCTGTCTCTTCACCTCTGCCAGCAGAATGCCCCTGTCGACCGAATTAAAAGCGTTTTTCACGTCCACCTTTAGCAGAATGTCACTGTGCCGGTTGTGTATAAAAGTGCGGGTGGAATGTATAGCAGCTTCACAGCCACCCCGTGCGCCGAAACCCAGTTGTATGGGCTGCAAAACGTCAGTCATTGATGCTGATATTGACCAGCAACATATTTTGGCAGCTAAACGGCGGTAAGTGGTGCCTACAGCAATTGGCCTTATGCCACCATCCTTTTTTTTGAGTGCACACAAATTTGCGCCATATAGGACGTCTACTACGTCTACGTGCACTTTACCTGACAACATTAAATTTATTAAAGCTGTCAGCTGCTTTTGGAGGGAATCTCCAGCCAAGAAAGTTAATCATACATCATTTCAATGGTTTTTGCTTTAAGGATTTTGTACCACCAACGTTATGTTGAAATTAGCTCATAAATAAAAAAAGGAGACTGTTTTTTAACTTTAACGTTTTACTAATGTGGTAAAGTCATAAATTCGAAACGCACAATATGTTGGTTCATGCGGCAAATGCTGAAAGGCAATTTCAGTTTGGATAACCAAGTAAACTGACCACTGACAAGGCAAGGACACTGGCCTATTGATAATTAAGCGTGGTCCGGTTTCTTAGTAAACCGAACAACGGTGATACAATATTGGTGGTTAAATTGGCACGTGTTATTTTTTTCATGGAAGCGTAAAGGGAATACGCAGGTTCATGAGATCAGATTAGTAAGGTATTGCCTTATTTTTAAACTCTGAAACAGGATTATCCAAAAGGATAACTGTAACTCGTCTCCTCAAGTTTACTTACTCTGTTTTATTTATTCTCATGTCAAAACTGTATAACTCTGTTAGTTTATTCATACATTTACTTTTTTTAAAAAAACGGATGGTTAAATTAAATTTGGGTTCTAACTGTGCTTTCGTTGCTTATGATTTCCATAAAATAAGTGAACACTTTACTTTGGTACCAAGAAACAATAAAATGTCACGATATGGAATTACGAATACTGTACGAAACTTTATTATTACTTGACTTAACAAAAGAGATCAAAAATGTATCTATACCTAACTAATCAAAAGTAGCTTAGAGCTCACCCAAAGTCGTTCCTTTCTTAATAACAGTGTTAGCTATCGTAACTTAGAAAACCTTTAGATCTTTATGGTGAATGGAGCTTTTTGAATATCTGAAAAATACAAAGAGACAACACATGGTATTTTTCTTGGAAACTAAATTTTTTCTAACTATAAACATTCCATAGCAGATGAAGTTTAAGATTAAATTCAAAGGCAGAAACTGTGTAAATATGGATAATTTTCGGGGCAACATTGTTTTAGTGAAAATTGTTCGTCATTAAAAAACTCAGCCTGAAACACCAATAGCCCAGTCAAACTTGCTCGAGTTCCAGAAGAACATTTTTATTTATGTATGTCGGTACAAGATCGGAACTGCGTCATCCTTCTAATAATATTATAAAGGCGAAAGTTTGTATGTGTGGATGTGCCGTGTTGCTTTTTCACGTAAAAACTACTGAATGGATTTTATTGAAACTTTACAGTGATGTAGCTTATACATCTAAATCGCACATAGGCTACAACTTATAAAGAAATACCTATTACTTTTAGTTTTACAACTTACGTCCACGCATCAGTCCCGCAACGCGGACGAAGTTGCGGGTGGCCGCTAGTATTTTCATAAAACTAAGTTCATTTTGCAATAAATAATTTTATTAGCATTAGATAATCTTTCTTAAGCAAAATCTTCAACGCTGTCTAAGTATTTATTTATTTTAGTTCAAATTGATTAGTATTCATTAAATAGACAGTCAAAAGTTAACGTGGTTTTGTAAAACAACTAGGTATTATTTTTAAAAAGCTTAGTAACAATAAGGGATCTTAATGTTACGATTGTTCTAAATTCATTTCAAGTAACTAGCTGTGTTTACGGATATGAGTTAGGTGTCGTAACTTCCTGGCGCTTATGTAAAGAATTTAATTTTTTTTATTTAAAGGGTTATTAAGTATTGGGGATGTTTCTACATTCAAATAATAATTAATTAGGAATTTTAATACTACCAACTAACTATAACTATTGTGCCAAAATATATTAAAATTAAATATAAAGATGACGATATTGGCTTATTTAAGCACTGTAAAATTATAAATATCTATGATAAAGTCAAATTTTCTGTCTTAACTGAATCCAGCTATGATGAGAAATATTTAAAGTTGTATAATCGACCGAAAAATCTGCGGACTGTTAGAACTAAGAAATATGTACTAACTCAAACTACGAATGTATACGGCACTCGACAGCTAAATTATGTTATCCCTAGTTTTTTAAATGAACTGCCTGCGAGCATACAAAGTTCATTTGAAAATAACAAATGTAATAAAAATAAACTTAAAAAATACCTATTGAGTGATTCGTTGTGGACAGATAAACCATGATTGGTTTGTGAGCCACAGCTTTGTAATTATTTTTTGTAAACTCTGTAACTGTTTTGAACAATAAATAAATAAAATAATAAATAATATTGTTTCAATATTAAGTTTCAATTATGGAAATTCAATTAAGTGCAAGGAAGTGACGTGTAGGTGCAGGTTGTGCCGGCATTATTATGTACGCGCGCTTTGCTTTGGCGAGTTTTCTACAAAGTGAATGTAAGCCCTGATTCCATAATTTTCGGGGACCTGGAGCCTGGAGCAGTGAACTCGAAATTGTGAAGGAAACTCATTTTAATTATTCGCGTTCATTTAAGGTTGAATTTCTAATGTCTTTTAGTTTTTAATAAATTGTTTTGTATCGTGTTTGTTTTATCATTTTCATCTATGGGTGATTTCACTGATGGAGGTAGTGACGTTAGCAATGCTGGCGTCACGGGCCCTAGTCATTTTATTCAGGCTTCTGCGCCGTTATGTATAATCATTTTAAAAATATGGCATTTTCAAAGGTAAAAAAGCTATAAAATAATATAAAGAAATAGAAGGGAAGGATCAGTGAGTACAAAAAAGTTTTACCTAAAAGACCTAGGTATCTATCTTCCATTCTAGTTTTAAAGGTTGAAGCTAGGCTGATAATTGTCATTTGTGTAAAATAAGTAATTAATCAGTAAACGTCCAGTTTATGTGACATGTGAAGTTTACGCTTAGAAGAACATGCTTTGCCCAGCTGAGGAACATAGCGGCGCATACAGTTATGAAAGACAATCTAAGCGTGAATTTTTAATAGACTAGCTGTCCTGAAAGATGTTCTTCTGTCAAATTTTACTATAAATAAATAAGCCATTGACTACATACAAAAGCTAAGAAGCTGAAATTAATTTTTTACTACTTTCCTCCATTTTTTTATTTTTTTCTCTTCGTAACAAAGTAACAACCATCCTCGTACTTAGAGTAATATTTTTAAAAATAACGGCTTTGTGCGGGTCGAACTCGCCCATGGAGGGTTCGTAGCAATTTTTAGGTTTTTCTTTCTATTTTAATGGGGTTTACAGAATACAGCTACTTAAAAAGTTTCAACAATATAGCTCTTAAAAAAAGTGGCTGTGACATACAGACGGACAGACAGACCTTTTAGGGTTCTTTTTTGTTACAGAACCCTATAAAAAATTAAGGAAATCAATTCAGTTGCTATCGAGACTTCCATCTAGCAACACACATTCAGTGATACATTTTTAGGGTTCCGTGTAAAAATGCTACGGAACCCTTAAACAATAAACCTCCTCCCTCCATCCTCTACCTTTATTTGTGTCCTTTGTGCTGTCAAGAGTTGGTGATGTAATTTCATATCATCATTCACAGCATATCACCTAATGGCAATGCACTAAAGGCTATTTTCTGTACTATCGGGAACCAAAATACTGCTTTATGGCGAAAGGGATTCACCAGCTTTTAGAAAATAATGATTATATTCAAGTTTAATCGAATAGTACAGAGAGTTTGCGGACATCTCTTGCAAAAAAAAGAAACGGGCTATCTACGTCACTTCCGGGAATTCAGTTTATTTCATAATATAGGTACGTTCTAAAACGTTATGTACAGAGTGATTTTTAGTTTTTAAATTTACCTTCTAAGTGTAAAGAAAGATAGAACTATGAAAGAGAAAAGACAAGAGTGATAGAATGGTTTTATCAACGCTATCGAGTAATTCTTCGAAAGAGTGTGTTTGAATCTGATTGACAATTTGACACCGACCTCACTGTCAAATTGTCAATCAGATTTTCTTGCAAAACCGGTCTGCGTGATAGAGCTCCTGGTGAATTCTACCTGGCTTCTCCCCTCGATTTTCAATGAAAAACGGGGTGAATCGAGATAGTGTTTCGATTTATGTCACTGTCAAAACTTGGCTTACTTATGGTTGCGTTCCAAAACGAGAAGTGTAGAGTGAATTTTACCCATAGGCGTCAATATTTTACCCTTGGTGAATAGAAAGAGACAGAACTATAAAAAAGAAAGAGAAAACACAAGAGTTTGTCTCACAAAAACTATCCACCGAAAACCTCTACCTGACAGCTGTCAGGTGAATTCTACCTGACTAACCTGACCCCAGACGTCGGTAGTAATCGCACTTGTCAGTGTGAAAATTACTCTCACCCAAACGGTTCCTAATTACATGCGAGACTGTGACTGTCAGAGTTAACGTTCGGTTTATACGTCCATAACGTTCGGTTAATCTTGGTTTCACTTTGGTTGTTTTAGGAATGCGTCAGAGTGGTGATTTTCACACCACCTTGAGTGACTTTTACTTTTTTTGGAACGCTGTCTGAAACACCCACAGCACTGACAGATGACAGTTCAGAGAGTGGGTTCTGTCTGGCAGTGCGGTCCGTAATGCGATTACAGCTCTGAGACTTGAAAAATCCTGCTATCAGCGCTCACTGCACTGTCAGCGCCAAAATCTATGCAGGCCGCTAGTTAGTGACACATAACCTAACAATTTTTAAACTTGTAATTTCTATCATTCCTAGGATATACCGGCGGTTCTTGTAATAAAACTTTCTGTTGCGTTATAACAGAAAAAAAGTTGCCTCACCAAAGATTTATTGTGAGGAATTTTGACAAAAATATTTGTCATGAAAATGTCTGCTTGACGTTTCATCTACGAATCTGACCCACGGCCCACGGCGATAACGCTGAGCATTATTTGCTGTGAGTGCAATATGGCGCCGCCCGTTTGTGACGTCGCCAAAATGTCAAGCAGTCTGACGTTAGATAAGTACCGTAGTTTTTTTTTTGTATCGTTTTTACGGCTTCGGTAGGTACGTTAGACATTAGCACGAGATCTCAATTCGGGATGCCTCTGTTAGCCCGCTATTTTCGATTTTGACTCAATTCGGAACGCACCCTGTGGTGCTGCTGTGCTGCATTCAATGTCATGTCAAACTTTTACGATTATTTATTTTATTGATTGGACTTGCAATCAGATTCACAGCACAGCTGGAATGCATGTTTCGATGCAGTAAGTGGGTACTTATTCATTAACGTACCGATCCGTCTGGCGATAGTCTGCTAGTAAGACATACCTACCTTTGGTAGGTACGGTTTCATTCATTTTCCTTCTTGGCGAAAGAGCCTGGAGTAGCCTGCAGCAGTCTGCAGCAGCCACTTACGTCTACCGAATCATTTGGGAGTCTTTGATGTCCATGTAAGTGTCTAACGTGTATCACTCAACTTATCCTTCACTATATATTAAAATTACTTATCCTGTTAGAAATAAGGATAACGATTAAAAATAAAATAAAAACCTTAACCACTTATCTAGTTGGTACTGGGTCTATTAGACCTAGGACTCATATATTTTGTCTAACAATCTTGAGTGTTCATTGCAGTAAAATAGTACAGTCAACAACACACAGTATGGCACAGCTCAGCTGCTAACAGCCTGTTAATCATCCATCACAATACATGTGCTGTTTATGAAGACCCTATTAGTAACTGTTAGTTGTTGTAAACTTCCCGTGCTTAACTCACCCATAATTTAAGATTTTAATCCTGCCTATTTAGCATTACAAAAAACAATATTTCTTAGGATGCCATTATTATGAAAAAAAGACAGGAATTTCAAATGTTGTTTGAAATTTGCTGTAATAGTTTGTGTTGCTCCTTCATATTTCGAGGTTGCAGGCTCAATTTCTGCACAGTGCAAACATCTGTGCATGAAAATGTCTTGTTTGAATTGATCTGAGTGTTTCTTATGTTTATCATAATAAAAATGTCCAACAATGTTGATTCATTTTTATTTTGAAAAAAAAAATGTTTCATTTCTTAGGAAAGTATGTACCTGTTGTGTTAAACAAACTGCACTTTTCCCTTTCACAGGTACCTACTAGAGGTAGGTAACGAAATAAGCAAGATTTATTACTTTGTTAAAGGTGGAGAGTGACAGGATTGTGGTGTCTACAGGCATGTGGCCAACGGCTGCTTGGTCCAGTCAACATCCAAGACTAGCAGCTCAAGTTCTTTCATGGATGTAAAATATTGTGTCCACAACTAATATTTTGTTCTCTAATTCTGCTGCAATCTAAAGAGAAAACCCCAAATACCTAATCAAAAATGTTTATTACAGACTTACCTGAAGACATTGTTATTGTGATAGTTAAAAAATTAGATTTGAAATCTATAAATAATTTATTTGAAACTACTGAAGAAGTTGCAAAAATATTGTCCCTCCCTGGTGTTGTGAAAGAATGGCAAATGTCTCTCAACTCCATGGCCACTGTCCAAGCATTTAAAACAGATTTGTTCAACAGTGTTGCTTACTGCTTGCAGGTGGTCAATATGTGTGGGGTTGTAGATGCTTGCAAGACAACAGTGATGCCAGCACTGAGACGCTTGAAAAATTTAAAAACATTGGATGTGTCATACACAAACATCAAGTTTTTGGATTTCTATGATATGTATGATGCTTGTCCTACAATTAAAAATTTATGTATAAATTTTGCCTTTGATAAAACTAGATATAAATTGTCAGAATCATTGATATTACGGGGACAAAATATATTCAAAAACTTGGACAATATCCATTTTGTTGGCACAACTATGAATTTGTTGTATTCAGATATTGCAAGATATGTTTTGCAAAAAGCGAATTTAAATAAGTTGAAGTACACCATAATTCACAAAAAAACCTACGGTCCGATGGCATGTGAGGGTGGCAAATACGAAGGGATTGTTAAATTCAAACAAATGTATGTGTATTTCATGAATTTAGAAGTCAATTATGGGTGCTATCAGGACATGCCTATCTTTAATAAATTTAATTCAACAAAGTATGAATTTATTATAATTGCCAATGGAGTTTATTTGGATGAAATTGAAGTATATGTTACACCAATTTTTAAACCTTTTTTTGAAGAAAAATTTGGGTTTGTAGCAAAGGATTTGGTTGATTTTAATAATGATCTCACTGGCAATATGGGAATCATGATTTTCACAAAGGAATATACGCGTTTTGATGACATTTTCTATAAGAATTTATTTTTTAGACTGAAGGACTGTTTTCCAAAAATGTTTTTATCAGATTGCCAGACACCAGTCCCAGACAACTATAGTTGGTTTCATACATCGCCAGCAGTTGCCCCAAATACAAATGACAAGAGAACTGTTTCTATACAATTTAAGAGAAGGAGAATAGCAAACCCCAGTTTTGTTTTAGACTATGATGCTGCATTTAAGAATAAAACCAACATCAAATTAAGTATCACATTCACCGACAACTATGCGAACCCTGTTTCACTATCACAGAACTGTAATTACTTGTCTAAAATAACTTTTCTAAGTTTAACCGGAACAGTTCGCTACAGTGTTGAATTTTTCAATGTGCTGTTTCGATGTTGTACTAATCTTGTAACATTAGATCTAGTGGCACCTTCTATATCACCATGTGTAGCGCCTATATCTCGCTCTTTGCCGCTGAGCAGAACATTAAGGAATCTGCGATTGATTGATAAAAGATTTGATTACAATACATTCTTTCAGTCTCTGAGCCAATGTAAGACATTGGAAAACATACATTTGCTGGACTGCTCATCAGAAGATACGAATTTAGCTGACCCTAGCACATTTTTCAAAAACTGTGAGAACTTATATAGCGTATGTATTAAGGCTTGTATGTCAAATGAGACGAAGCGCAAAATGACTCGTATATTTAATAATGCGAAAACCACACTTAAAAAATATCAATTATGTATCAAGCTGTGCCAAATTTTAGTAACACATGATAGAGATGGTTTAAATTATGAACCCTATATTGATGTCTTCAATGTCTACCCAATAAAACCGGGATTGTCTTTTTAAATCAAAAAAGTATGATGTTGAGATATAAGTCTTATGGTACTCATGATGCGGTTTTTAGCCGGTCATCGACTTACTCGTTTTAATGTTAATCTGAGATGTGTACCTTATGGTACAGTGTACAGTCAACCATGCTATGCCAGTGCTATGAGTTCGCATAACATAGCAAGAATGACTTGTGTTGTACCTACCTACATCGGAATAAGATTATACAAATGGTCAATATTTATTAAATTAGTATACCTACTTGACCTGTGACTCTCAAACTTGTTAACACAACAATGTTCTAACATTTGTGTTGTGGTTATCTGTACATAAAGTTAGTTAAGTATTTATCGTAATTAAGGGATTAATTTATAATTGCAGTAAAACCTGATATTTGTCTAATATTATCTTTGATTTCTCGTTACCTGCTTCCTTCGAATAGTTTTTTCAAAACTAGGTAATTACACACTACACATTCTGCGAACTAACTACTAGGTATAATTTATACAACGTAAACAAGGGTTCAATTAACGTTGTTTTCTAAATTCATATATAATATACATAGGAAACACACAGACCAGCACAAACAGACATGTTCGTTCACATGAATATACTGTGCGGGGATCGAACCCGCGACCCGTCCATAGAGAGGTGATCCTAATGCTACATCTGTGAGGTCGACGATGCTGTGCTTCGAAGAAGTTGTGGGTCTGTCTGTACGTTGTTCGTAGTCTCACTGAAATTTAAAACAACTGAAAAAATATTTTAAAGTCGTAGTAATTTATTTATTCATAATATTTCAGAAAAGCAACCTTGCTTTTCTGAAATATTATGAATAAATTCTCCACTCGAAGGCTCATACGGTTCTGGGTAGCGATTCACAACCGAATTATTGTACGATTCGGTAACTTTCATTTAATTTTGGTAAATCGCTTGTTTAGCGAAAGCGCTTGAATGTTGTAGGTATAATAATAATATTAAGTATTACGTTAAGACCAGGGGCATCTAGTATTTATTAAGAGAACAATACAGACATTCCTGCATTAAAAAATGGATTTAAAATTAAATGAAAGTTACTGAATCGTACGATAACTCGGTCGTGAATCGCTATCCGGATCCTACTAACTATCCCTCTTATTTAAGTATAAAAACTCAAACAGCCTGTAGGGCACTACTGTGAAGTTGTCTCTTCTTATTTACAGTTACTAAAGCTGCAGCTATCGCTGCACGATGGCAGTTGTTATTTCAACTACCTAGCTGTTGGTATTTTGCTCTAATCCGGTTTAACCAATTTATCATTATCTAAGCGACAAATCTAACGTTCATATTGCTTTTGAATTAGCTTTGTAATTTAAAAAGTTTAAAGAGCTAGCGATCTAAAACCATATGAGTCATGCCCTGACGTTAAAAGTAAATTAAAATCCAATACATTTGGTTATGCTTTAATGGAAAGTTCTTGACGCCGATTTGTAAGCTTTGTTACGGATAGGCAGATGATGCCGAGAGCTGCACTGCCTCCGCACGCGTACGTCAGTACTCCTCGGTAATATTGCGGGCAATCGGACGCGTCTTCGCATTTGCTGCAAAAATAACACCAGGAATTAGTATCTGCATTCAGAAATTGTTTTTTTTTTCTAATAACTAAGCGGATTTTGCTGTCTCCTCATCTTATTACACGTTCTTTTCGTCTAATGGAAATAATACAATGCCGGTCACAACACAGTATCCTTTCCGTTTTGTTGGAAGTCGGGCCTTAGATCGGATGATGAAGTGCCTTTGATGACTTAGTTACATTGATGACTAATCAAGTCGTGATATTATGTTAAGCAAGAAAGTGTTAGTCAAACACACTTCGCTTATAACCACTTGAAGTCGTCGTTGAAGTGGATGAGGCAACCCCTGCCAAAACCTACTGCACTTTAGTTCATTAGGTACTGTTTGATGTGTTGCTTAACAAACAGTGGCATCACAGGCATAGCAGCGGAATCCATCCTGTCTCGACTAGTAGGTAAATACCTACCAGTACCAGTTTTCCGTTGACATGTAAGAAAAATACGAACTAGTTCTCTATGGCGACAACTGCTATCCCAGTAACGAGCTTATCTGCGAAGGTCACGATGGAGTAGATGGCTGCTCCTTGGTGAGAATGTGGACCGATCATGTCAGCGGTAACGCACAAACTAGAGACCAGCGTTATGGCACTGCCAGCACCTGCAAGGTAAATAATAAAATTAGGAAGACCGTTTATTTTTTCATAAACACTTGTAAAAGTTTACATGAAATAAATACTTTTCATTATCATTTTCATTCGAATCATTTTAAATAGCTTGTTGTAAATAGGACTGTAGGTACCCTCGTTTCAGAACTTCTTTGATAGATTCGGTAAACCTCTAAACTAGACTACGTAAATCAGAGGCAGTTCTATTACCCAAAAGTCACAGTAGACCCGCGCCTAGAGTGGTCAGATATTATAAGTGGCTAGGTATCTACCTTAATTGCGAAAATTGTACGATTATAACAAGATAGGATGTAGGTATAATAAAGTTGATGTTAGTAGATAGCAAGATGCAGTTGAATTATTTCAGTACGACATATCAATATTTTAATCATCAATAAAAGTTTACAAGTAAATAATTCATATGCAGTCTACCTACCAAAATTATATGATGGGAGCTATAATATGGCGGTTAGTACCTACTAGGCCTAGGGCGGCCAAGCCTGCATATCCAAATCTGCCCACAATAACTGGAACTACCTATGAGCTATGAGATAATTACTTGTACCATACTGAACTGAAGGTACTGTAGGATCTCACCTATTAATGTAGCAACTAAATATATTTGCACGATGCTCGCTTCCGGGTCGATTGCCAGGGCTATCCATAGACAGCTGATGAAGCTCAGTGTACTTCCAATTAAATATGCTACCTAAACAGGGAAAAAAAAACAGAAGTTAGTTAAGCTACTCACCCCCCAACTCACAAACGACAATTAACGCTAAGCACGTGCTTAGCGTTGATTGACGTTTGTGAATTCGGGGGTTAGTGTAGTTTGTATGAGTAGATAGGTCATCTAGGGATAAGATAGGTATGGTAAATAAAAATAGACAAACTTGAGTCCTATACACATGCCTAAAATTTTCAACATTTTTTATGTCATACTTTCGAATTCGTTCATTTGCTGAAGTGAGAGACGTTACTTACATCTGGACAGATTTCATCATTCTAGTCAACACGATGTAGGTACCTACATAATGTAATGATGAATACTAAGACACTTCGTGTACCTACGTAAATATTATTCACCGGAGTCACGACCGTGCCGGAGTCGTCTAAAATGGGCATTCTGTCAGTTTAGTAGTACCTATTCAATGTCTATAATATGGACTTTCTTCAAAGTGCACAGCATCGCAAGGGCAGATCCATATTTTGTATGCACTTCCGTGGGTCTGTAAAATATGCATCTATGTTTAAACTTAAACCGATCAATGTCTGAAGTCTGAACGCTTGATTTAACCTGAGTCTGAAGGAGACAGAAATATTGACGTCACACCGGTCTCTTCGGCTAAATAGGTAGCCACCTAGGTACTACGCTTTCGTAAGCGATTAGTTCCTGTGATGCGACAGAATAAGCAGCAATCCGTTTTACAGGTCTGTTTAAATATGTTATTAGCGTACGTAGTTGTATCAGCCAGCTCACAAATATGACAGCATTACGGATTCAGTAAGAATGAAAAGGAACCTGTAAAAATAACGTTATATCGTCACCGTCGTGTCAAAATTAAATAACTGACACCTTTACCGAAATTCACTTTATAACATTTTTGAATATTGGAAAGTGTGATCTACATTTCAGTCTTTAGCCCGTTGCGATATGTATAATACTCGCTTAGATATCTTCGTTTTAGTAAATCTATTGACCATATATTACAACAAGGTTTGTACTAGAATTTCCGTGGAACAATTGAATAACTGGTAAATAAATTAAATAACTACATAATAAGGACCACTACAATAAAAACAAAGTCAATAAGATACTTTGTTGAATTCTGCCACAACTCACTCCAAAACATTGTTACAAAATTTAGTTGTGGCAAAATTGAATAAATGCGCTTGTTTAATTTGTCATTATAAAAAATGATACTTAAACATAATTTTGAGATAGATAAGTGTGCCTAGTCAGTTTTTCCTGTTAAGGGGGCGTGAATAAAAATCAAGCTTATATCAAGCAAACTAAATAGGTAATCCAAAAACAATAAAATTGTAACATGTATCTGGATCCAACCTCTGACAATCAACTTCAGATTACACCCAAAACAAATATTCGAATATGAAAATTAAAATAAATCAAGATGACTATTCCGATTCAACATCTAGCTCATTGACGTCAAGTTGAGCTGATGATGCAGGCAAACTTTTACGACGATACAATGCATGTAGTTCACGATTTTGAAGGCCATATTTAGTAATTGCAGCAGCAGGTGTACTTCTTGTTTGTAAACTAGGCTTGTTTAACGTATCTATGGATAATAATGCCCGGAAATTGATTTTCAAAACGTAAGCATTTGATTCTCAACCAAGCGTGGCGATTCCTGGCTACGGGGGCGGTTATGGTAACCACGGAGCAGGGGGTGCTAGGAATCCTCGGGTAAGATCCAACTACCACCATTGACGACTCGACCTGGCAACATTTAACTCGCGCACTCTGAGGCTCGTCGCGAACCTCGTGGAGTTGGAAGAATTGATAAGTTACATTGGGATATTATTAGGTTATCTGAAGTCCGAAGAGAGGGGGGAGGGGAGCGAGGACTCGATAACCCTGCAATCCGTTAACTTACTTTACCACGGAGAGGGCGACCAACAGTCTCTAAGTGGTGTTGGGTTCATCTTCACAAGTGTGTCAACAACGTGATCACTATCGGAAGTGTTTCGAGTAGGGTAGCGTACCTGATACTCAGAAAATCGAAACGACCTTCGCTGAATGTCATTCAGGTCTACGCTCCGACTTCGAAACACGACGATGTCACGGTGGAGGCTATTTATGAGGAGATTTCTAAAGCCATGCATAGCCATAAAACCCACTACACAGTTGTGAGGGGGGATTTCAATGCGAAGTTGGGCCAACTTGGATTTAGGCAACGGAACAATAGGGGCCAGATTATTGCTGGCCGACTTCATGGAGAAGGAGAACCTCTTTATGATGAACTCCTTCTTCAAGAAGCCCGTAAACCGCAAATCGGTCCGGACGGTAGGGTCAAAAACGAGATCAATTTTATCACGACGAAGAAACATATATTCAATGATGTCGCTGTGATCAACGCTGTTAGACAGGAAGCGATCACCGCATGGTCAGAGGCACATTGAATATCGACGTTTAAGGGAGCGCGACTGATGACATCCACGCTCCGACCTATACCGGCTAAGATTCGCAAACCCGAGTGCTTTCAGCTTCAAACCCGCTTCGAAGCTCTTGAGGACAGCAACGATGTGGATGTATACCAAAACGCCACCATGTCCGTCCGATTACAGAACCAGAAATCGAAACCAATCCAACTACAGCGAGGCGTGAGACAAGGAGACGCTATTTCTCCGAAATTGTTCACAGCTGAGGATATTTTCATGCTTCTGGACTGGACTTCTGGAGCGGCATTAACATCAATGGCGAGTACCTAACACACTTGCGATTTGCCGATGATGTAGTTCTTATGGCTGAGACCTTGGAAGACCTGAACATAATGCTCGAAGATCTCGGTAATGCTTCTTAAAGGAGAGAATCTTCGAGCATGTTGGGTCACCTGGGACAGGCAGTCCAGTTACGTTAGTCCAACTTCGAGAAAGAGATCTTTCGTCAAATTCAGCTCGGATGGGCAGCGTTCGGGAACCTCCGGCATATATTCGCATGCGAAATACCTAAATGTCTCAAGACGAAAGTTTTTGATCAGGGTGTGGTGCGAGTAATGACATATGGGAGTGAGACGTGGTCGTTCACTTTGGGTCTCATAAGAAGGCTCAAGGTCAGCCAGTGAGCAATGGAGAGAGCGATGCTGGGAATTTCCCTGCTTAAACGAATCAGAAATGATGGGATCCGCGGGAGAACTAAGACAACCGACATCGCTCGAAGGATTGCATTCTTGAAGTGGGCGGTATACATAGCGCGGAGAACCGATGGCCGTTGGAGCGGAAAGGTTCTTCAATGGCGACCGCGTACCGGACGACGTTCCATAGGCAGGCCCCCCACAAGGTGGACCTCCGATCTGGTCAAGGTTGTGGGAAGCCGCTGGATGCGGACAGCGCAGGACTGATCGTTGTGGAGATCCTTGGTGGAGGCCTATGTCCAGCAGTGGGCGTCGTTCGGCTGACATGATTACAGATTTTTTCACCAAAATTGCATAAATAAATGGATAAAACAAAACGAATAAATCAAAAATTAGGTCAGTAAAAGTGAAGCAAAATTAAATAAGCCCTCTTATTCACTGGAAATATTCGTATTAGTTACTTCTTGGGTGTGGCAAAACTTGTTAAGTGACATACAAAAACTTGATAACTGCAACTTAGTTGTAAAAAAAGTGTGTGGCAAAACTAAATAATTTACTTTTTTATTTTTCTATTTAAAACAGTGAAAAGTAACATCATGGCAGACTACTTAAATTATGAAAGTAAACCTGCTGTATAACATATCGAAAGATCCACAGTAAATTTTCTTCACCTTAAAAAGTTATTGCCATTTTTATGGAAAAAAAACACAAAAACGTGAATATCTCAGAGTTTTGGTTTTGTCAGTTATTTAATTTTGACACGACGGTGACGATATGTGTATGCGTCCTAACTAGCGTAGCGGGTTGTTACGGTGTGTTTACTTTAGTTGAGTAGCAGTTCTGTTATTGATTGGAGATCAGAGTTAGACTTCAAATTCATGAAATAACTCTCTTGGGTATACCGTGTTTTTCGTTATTGAAAACGTTTGCCAATGCAAGTTTAATGAGATGGAATGAACTAGTTAGTTATTTTTACTGTTTCTAAAAATATCCTTTTGGTGAACGAAATCATATTGGTGCGGATTTGTCAGTCACAGCTGCTTATTATCGACTTCGAAGTTTCAATTTATGCTAAACTAGCTTGAATTTGTAATAAAACTATAACAAGAGTGAGTTGTACTGTCTAACTTTAGCAATAACTAGGCCGTTAACCACAGTTTAATTATAGGTTGCCATTAGCAACCGCCGAAGCTATTAGGTAGGTAATAAAGTATTATACCGAATTTTTATGACAATGTCTCGCATTGAACATTGTTGGTTTTACTTCTGCCCTTTTAGTATTCTGAACTTCTACGCAAAATCAATTAGGGCGATTCTGTGATAAATTCGAATTCTTATTTTCTTCAGTAGGTACAGTCAGTAGATATTAAAAAGATGTTCGGATGATGCTGTGTACATACATCTTTTCAACATCATTTTTTTTATTGCGGTTTTTATTGTTCCAGAGCTGTAGACAGCCGATCTGATCAGTAGTTCATTACTTAATAATGATTTTCTTCGTAAATGGCACACCACCAGTTGTGCTTATCGAACAGAGCTCATCGACCACCAGCTCGGTGGTCGATGAGCTCTGTTCTCTACCTTACACCCTTACACCACAAAAGCAGCAGGAACACAAGTCTCTCTGCTTGATCTCATCCTATTGTTACGCCACTAACTTGCACCACTTAAGGTATTATATGTTTCGGAACTCAAAGCGACTAGTGTAACACTGCAGATCGGTGGCGGACACGCTAACCCCCGAATTCACAAAGGTTAATCAAGATCGAACTCTTGAACCTCACGTCGATGTCGTCCCGCAAATTGTCTATAGAACTGGACGTGATAGCTATGCTTGTAAGAACTGCTCAACTTCGATTTGCAAAATGCGTCCCTATTGGTTACGACCGGTTTGGTGTAATGGTTCAGAAGTGGGCTATCACACCAGTGGTCGCGGGTTCGATTCCCGCACAGTAAAAGCACATGTGTGCTTGATCATGTCTGTTTGTACTGGACTGGGTGTTTCCTATGTAAAATAAGTACGAGTATATACTATTTACCTAATTATAGTATTTAAGTATGTTTATCAGTTGTCTAGTATGTCTACAAGCATTTAGTTGCTTGGTTAGGGGTTAGATGACGGTGTGTGGAATAATTTTCAGTGATATTTATTGATGGTATTGTAGCAGTTTAGGAAGAAGTTCGCGAACAGAGTGACCATGACCACCAAAGTAGTACTACCAAAGTATTAATTTTATCTGATTTAGCTCTGATAACCTGGCTAAAGCCGACTACGATACAGACTCGACCTACCTGGTTACCGCAGCTGTTGATCCTGCTCTTCAGCAGTAGGGAGAAGAAGAAGGACGAGATGTAGAGCACCAGAGGAACACTTGCGATCAGCTCAGAGCCCGCGCTGGGGTTCACGGACAGTCTCTCCTCTAGGAACAGCGGCACGTATACCAGGCTCAGCGCCCAGTAAAGACGGGAAAATACGTATCTGTAAAAATAAATTTACCATTTTTAATGAAAAATAAGAATAATATACATTATTCTCATCTGACCCCAAACTAAGCAACAAGCAAACTGGATCAGTCCACCAGGATAGCGATTTAAAACCTTTTAATGGAACAATTTAGTACTGCTATGCTATTCCGGCGGACGCCAAAACTCCCTTCGCTCGTGTGAGTGAACTTTAAATTTCTTTGCAACTGTGGTCGTTTGAGGGAAAAGAACTAAGCCAAATAACATTTTTTAATTATTTACATACAAAATGAGAGAAAATACTAATTCAAAGTAAAGCGTATTGATGATTGAGGTAAGCGTGAAGCCCCGAGATGTGAAGTGATGTCCGATGTGCACCGCCGGAATAGCACGGCTGTTCTGTGCAGGAAAAAGTCAACCACCTCTAATAAACAATTGACCAAAACGAATACAGACACGAGGCAGTTAGGCACATTAAAAAATGGTTACGCCCTCCTGGTGGAAGGCCAATTGATAATTGATTTTTCGGCACTACTTCTTTCTGACATGTTTAGTTAGTCACTCACAGTAAACTAGTCTGGTACAGCAGGGGCATCTGCAGAAAATGCATGATCTTCGCCTTCGCAGCCAGTATGGTCGGTTCACCACTCTCCACTCCGTTCACGAGGGCTGCTGTGCCGTTTCCTGCAGAATGATTCGCCTTAGGCTCTTTAAGAGGTCGCAGTTTGAATACGATGTGGAAGAACGTAAACGATGTTATGCCGATACTGGAAATTATCAGCGATACGTCCTGAAACATAAAAAAAATATAGTTATTATATCTGTAATTAAGAATTTACAATGCTGTACATAATTCCCAAAATATTTTCCTGAAATGTTCCTTAATTATTTTAGCAGCCCATTCGTGAGCCACTTTCACGAATTTTTAAGACCAAGCTGATTACATTGTGTAAAATGATAAACTGGTTTCTTTTTTTGATTGCGGTCTTTGATAGGCGTTGGATCCGAAATGGAAAGGAAAGCTCCAAGCTTCGGAAGGCACGTCGAGTATTGTCTGTCCCGGTTGACGTCTCGAGTTGTTATAGGCGTCTAGGCAGACGGAAGCCTCAGGTGCAGCTTGATTGATTGATAACATCTGAGAGTGAGATTTATCACTATACAGGGTGTAAGGGCAAGGCACTGAATCCGCAAGTTAGAGTATGATAACTTTCTATCTTTCGATAAGATTCGGTATGGAAATACCAGAAAACAACAATCGGTCAGCTCCAAATACCTAGCGACTGCAGTTCTAACCACTAAGCTACCAAACCCAACTGACTAGAGGTATCTTTCTCACGTATTTTAGCTATAGGCCAGCATTTTTTCATGAATGTTTAAACCATGCTTTCTTAATTCCGGGGGTTGGAATTTGGTTTTCTTTACTCACCCGGAATTTGTAGTCATCACCTGGACCAATGAATGTGCTATAGTTGGTAGCTCTTAGCACTACCCAGGTGATCAGGTATACCATCAAACTCGATATCACAGAAGCCATATACCTGAAAAATAAATGTAGGTGACATTTAGGAGTAAACTCCAATTTGCTTTGTGAATATAGCACAATGAACTATGGTAAGTACTTATGCCAGGCAGGTGAGGAAGTGGTAGTGTGGAAAAAAAATACATTAATATAAAATGACATAGGTAGGTGCCCATGCCTTAGGTACCTTGTGGTGGTAAGTAACAGTTGAAATTCAGTTCAACTGTTCTTTAAGAGGGGTCTGAAAAGGTTCTTACAACTGTCGAGTGAGGCCATTGATGTTATGTACATCTAACCCCCGAATTCACAAACGCAAATCAACACCAGCACACCTCAGAAGTAGAAGTAGCTGTCCCTTTCAGCTCTATTGACATTTTACGGGACAGCATGAGAGTGAGCGCGTGCTTAGCGCTTACTAACGTTTGTGAATTCGGGGGTAAGTGTCCATAAACTGCGGTAATCGCTTACCATCGGCTTGTTTGCCACTATCGTCGTTGTATAAAAAAAAAGCAAAAAGAGAAATGTCTGTTGATCATACAATTCCATACAAGTTTAGCTCATGTCCTATGTTACATCTTACCTAATAGACGTCAACTCTGATCTGATTTGCAGATTGTCCGTCATAGCTGGTATCATGGCGAGGTGTGAGATCTGCACAATAGCCCAGCCGATCTGGAAGAAGACAATGAGGATGGCGTAGTAGAACGGCATCCACCAGGATAGGTAGCTGGCGTCGCCGCTGACCCAACACCCCCAGCATCTGATGAAGAGCAGCGGAAACGTGCATGACACAAGCACGGAACCTGGAAAATAGTAAGTAACATAAATATACGAGATAGGAGTTTCATAGCAAACAAGCTCAGGATAACAATATGCTTAAATATCATAAACTGCTGAATTCGAAACTATTTCGAAGCTAAGATAAGCAATACGGATCCTAGAAATAAGTACGAGTAGTTTCAAGTCACCTGTTAAGTGCCAAGACTTCTTTGTTCCATATCTGTCTGCCAGCATTCCTACAACTGGAGTGGCAAGAGCATCTACGACTTGTCCTGAAATCACATAAGACTCAAATAAGTAAACAACAAACATAAGGATTTATTTGTCGATAAGATGGTCGTTTATATTGCATTATTCTCATTCTGCCCGATTTTTTTTTTTTTTTTTACATCTCAATTAGGCGCACATTTGACCACAATCTCACCTGATCGTAAGTGATGATGTGGCCTAAGGTGGTACATGCCGGCCTAACAAATGGCTGTTCACTCTCTTCTTGAAGAGGCCCAAGTTATATTGCTGTGGAAACACTTCAGCGGGAAGCTCATTCCACTCCCTTGCTGTCCGCATTATGAATGAGTTACCAAAACGGTTGGTGCGGATGGCCGGGATGTCAACAACATAGGGGTGGAAAGCCAGTCTGCGCCTAGTGGTCCGATGAAGAAAAGGAGCTGGTGGAATTAGGTCATGCAACTCCCTCGCACACTCTCCGAAATGCAACCTGTAGAAAACCGACAGACAAGCTACCCTCCGGCGGTGTTCAAGGTCTTGTAGCTTATCTGTGATGTCAGCGTCACCCACAAGCCTCACAGCACGCCTCTCCACCGAGTCTAGAGCGGCCAGCTGGTACTTGGCGGATCCGTCCCAGAGGTGACAGCAGTACTCCATGCATGGACGAATTTGCGCTTTGTATAGCTGAAGCAGCATTGCCGGTGAGAAGTACCGATTGACCAAAACGCCAGTGATGGTTTGACCGGCAAAGCTTAATGACACAGAGCCACAAAAGAAAATATTATTTAGAAAAACCATCTTCTCGTAAAATACACACATCAAAACTGTCTAGGGATGGTTGAGCCTTATCTTAGAATAACGCGAGGACAGAGGCATAAGATAAAGGTTAAGAATATTACATAAAAAAACATTTGATTTTGCTAAAATTTTGACACCGTTTAAAAGAAAAATCTGTCTTTTTTTAACGTCCTTACGATTGTACAATAATGCTACTACAATGAATTTCTTTATACAATCTGAAAGGGCAGATATAGCAGTTTCTGTGTTCTAAAAATTTCTACGTTGGTATCAATATTTTAATTTTTACAGCCTCCCAAATTACTGTACGTTGTATGAAAATGCTTGAGATATCCCTAGACACTTTTGAGCAGTGTATGTACACAATAGAAGTATTTTTATCACAAAGCTACCATGCAACGTGCGGTGTCAGTACTCAGGTATGACCTCCAGACCTAGTCTTATTATTGTATATTGCTTCGTGTATTCAAAAAGTCAGCCTAGATTTTGGAAGCTGAGATGCACACACCCCGTAATAACAAACGATAATAAAGGTTGAGTGCGCCTTCGAATTCACGTGTCCCATCAGTTGTCCATAGAACTGAAAGTGGCAGCTGTACTTGTAAGAGCTGCTCTACCATGATTTTCGCGTGTAGATTCAGCGGTTAGGTTGTGAAATTGTAGCTAACTAGGCACAATCTTTACTGTGCTGCGACTACCATGGAAAATTAAACGCTGCGTACCTACCTAAAAGTAACATGGCACCAGCGACAGCAGCCCTCATGTCAAGCACCGCTTGAAAGAAGAGCATCATGTAAGAGAACCACATTGCCGCGCAGAGGTCGTTGTACACGTGTCCAAAGCCGAAGACCACATTTTGATTGAGAAACCGCCGCCGCCGCCTGCATGGTTCACTGGAAACAACACCATCATCAGGATTATTTAACACAGGCCACTGATACATAGTGAAACACGTCAGATTGACAGCTTTCTATCTCAGTGCCCTGATTCTCCTCATCAAGCTACCATTTCACTGCCTTCAAAAGGGACCACTGCGCACCAAAATTAACGTTCTTACTCTGTCTTGCATTGTGGTTTCCTCTCTATTCAGTGGTATTGTTTTGACGATTCTTTGAACACTGGCCACTACCACCATAACTTCACTGACCAAAACCGCAGGTGTAAAATGACAATACAATATTAGGTTTTCTTAAACATAACCTTTTGCACAACCGGCACAACATGTTCGATAAAACTAACACAATCTTTGTTTGCAGATAATTAAGTTTGTACACGAATTTGTTCACACTAAATTAAAACAACAGTTGTTTAGCTCTAGTATACTTTGAATCGAGCTCATATCTACTGGAATCACTAGGTACTCTCACGCTTCAAAAGTCGTACGACATTAGATTTTCTCAAGAGTTATGTGGCTAATGTAATCGCTAACGTAGCGTGAAGTCAAGTAATATCGGATAACTGGTATATCATTTTGATATACTAGTATTTTCAGTTGCTATTTTACCGCTTTGCAGAGTGGGAAAATTACCAGTGCAACGACAGGGAATACAAAGTGCAAAAAAGTAAGCTTCCGTACAGACAAGTAAAAAATTCACCTCTTCTGTTACTTTTGAGTTAATTAATAATTCGAGGCAAACTCATATCATAAAAAACTATATTTCCTGTTTGAAACGTTAATCATTCAATTAGATAAATTATAGGGAAAACTGACAAAAGATCAAAAAGTAAACCAACTTCTCTGAAACACAAAGCACCGGTTCCAATAGATTACGAATTGTAACTGTCTCGGACATTTTTAGTATATGCCCAGTTTCTGCCCGCACACAAGGAAGCACTAAATGGGTAAGTAGTAAGACTCAGGATCTGTGCAGTTCTGTCCAACATCCTCCTTCTGTCCTAATTCAGCTGACAAATTGGCACACTTCAAGTAGGTAGATAATGAGTTGATGGGAAACGCTAACATGGGCTGATTACCTTTGAGGAGCTACCACGTCCGCCTGAGCATCCTTTTCCACTAAATTCTTTTGTAAGTCTGTTGCACCGTATTTCACGCTCATTTTTGAAGCGCACTTGAATTATTTGTATAAAAATATGAATTTGACCTATACTGGGTCGAAATGTGACATGCAATGAGCACAAAAGTCGTTTCTGCACGCCTACATTGTAGGTTACTTAAATTTAATTTCCTTTCCTAACGAGCGCGACCGCGTGTGCTATGAAAGCGAGCCCCAAGACTTATGACGTCGGATTAGGCCTACGCCGGCGTCGGTCATCAGGAAAAAGAGATACTATATCGGGTCGAGCAGCCAATTTAATACTTGAATGCATCGCTTTACAACCCGTAGACTTATAAAAGATTCGTACTTTGACCTGTAATAGAACTTCATTATTAAACTCTACTGGTCATTCATTACATTTGTCGCAGATAGTAATGGCTATCTAGAGCTACTAATATCTTAAAGCCCTAACTATTGTCTATTCTGTTTAATAAGATGTATTTCCTTTATTGAATTTATTGGCAGTTAACAATTTTGTTGTTTGGGCTGTTGATTTTGAAGTTTTCACACAATCCATGCCATGAAGAATGCATAAGAAATCTCAGCACAAGAGTAGACACTTCGAGTATTACTAAAATATATGCCTACTAAGTAAAAATAATATAAATAAGAATGTTATTTGGCTCGAGACGATAAGGGCTTGTGAAACCGAATAGGAGCAACTCTCCGATCCGGTGGTAGATTCTGAATACAATGTAAGTACATAATGTATAATACATTATGCAAACACATAATATTATAGTTTCATGTCTATTATTAAGTATATTTTGAAATTTGAAAGTAGATTTTTGAATAAAGTTATTATTAATTTTGATTCCCAGTTTCTGTTGAGGTTATCATTATTGGTATGCTTTGAAAGCATCTGTCGGACAAGGAAGGACGGAGGAGACCCAAACGTTATAAAAAAATATGCCAAAGTAGCCCTTAAAACCGTTATAATCGATATAATGTAGATTAGTTGTCCATTACCAGCGGCGCCGGTCGATGGCCGGTCCCTGTCATTCGAGAAGGCGATTTGACTTGACAGTGGCTTCCGTGGGTATCGGGTTACAGCCCGTACCGCAGACCACGCCTGGCTGCGCGTCGAGGTGGGATGGTGACCCGAATGACGGTTTACTTGATATTGTACCCAAATTCATCGTTAAAATTAGGTGCCTTAAAAGTCAATTTCAAATATTCATCATTTACCTTAACCATGTGAAACTATCGGTAAGATGTGAGTCATACGAGACAGAGTCCATGTATGATGATGGGATTTCAGACATAATATCTAAGTAACATGCCTAAGAGCCATTAGAGGTTGAGTTGAGAGCCGTTTTTTTCTCACCCCATTGCATTCCATTGTAAAAAAAACATAATTTGGGCTAACAGATAATCAATTCAAAAAGTAAATGGGTAAATGTTTACTTATCACTTCATTGCACAACAATGAATGGTACCAGTCAACCATAAGGCTAAGCAGAAAAATACAGTAAAATGTCCTATAAATTTTCCCGTAGATTAATACTTTTTGAATTTGTCGATGTCCTATTGAATAGAAAATAGTCATTTTGAAAGGCGAATAGGATAAAATTGCGGGTATTCAAAAACCCCTGTTTTAAAGGTTGGGACTGCCATCTCATGATGATGAACGTTAACATGTTTGATTCAAACGTGCCATACAGTTTGTTTCGTCGTAGCAACACTAGCAGCCGTGGCGTTGGCGCTGGCTCTACGCTTCGAAGTGGAATTTCGTTCGTCACGGCGCCACTAGAGGGCGGAACATGTTCGTGATCGTAGCCAGATGGTGTTTTGGTAGAGTCACACTGTGGTCACACATTTGTTGTTCTTAAACATTTGACTTTAAAAGATCTGTAGAAAAATCAAGTTGTTCAATAAATGTGCCAGTATGAAAAAGCTTCATAAAAATCTGAAACGAAAACTGGAAAAGAAAAGAATAACAAAAGAATTTTAAGAATCTCATTAAAATTGTCATGACGATGAAAAATATTAAAACAAACAAAAAGACTGCGTGTAGGTAGGTACATACGCTACAAGTATTAATTACAGTGCAATTTTGTAGGTCGATTTTTCGTCTTTAATTATTAAAACGTCCGACTTCTCGAAGTAAAAGGGACACATAATTTTAGTTATAAACCTGTTCAATTAGGTATGTGGGAGTTATTGTCATTTGTACCAGCTAATAACTCCAAGAATTATACAGAAAACCGCCACCCAGTCTAGCTTGGCTTTACATACTACAGGAAAAGGTAATTTGGTGTATGTAAATTTATTTAAGTGCGTAATTTATTTAACTACAGGTGTCCACTCTGGTTTAACATTAGTACTATAATTACAAGGACATACAGACACTTTACATGAATATTTCTTTGAAATAGGGTACATTTCTTATTTGCTTATGTTAATATTAACGAAAGGTTTCACATATTGCACAGTAAGCTTCGCGTCACGTTATTCATATTTATTAGGTTGTTAATGAATGCCGAAAAGTGTTATGAATGAATAAAATATGTCATCATAGCCTTGCCCAAAAACACCGGCGTTTTGTTATGATAAATACACGAAATTAATGTCACGCATGAAATTAAGATCTATCAGACGAAAATCAATCCAAGGTTTTTTTTATTTTTTATCGTTCAATCTTTCCTTATTGTTAGCAATTGACTATTCGGTTGCTTAATTCTGGTGAATTTAAATTTAACTGAGAATGCGTAGGTATAATAATAAAATATTTTTTTTTATTTTGAACCATGTCATGTTAACTTTGGTTTAGTTGTCATAGAACTTATGAAGGAGCTGTCAGATTAGCCAATTTAACAAAGTACATACAAGTGATTAGGCGCTTTCGGCTCTAGTTCATCCATTTTTTAGATAGAAGCCTGCGTATGTCATAATTAAATATATTTCTACTAAATACAAATTAAGAGCAGCCTTAGATAGAGGTAGCTTTTTTCTTTTTCTAGTCTAGGGTCCTAGAAAGCAATCACGAGTCTGCAAACAACGCTACATCAAGCAATCAGAGTCCTCACTTTATTCCGCCTTTCAAAACTGGCAGCCTATTAAAAATCGGCTGATCGCGATCGGTCACAATCGATTGCACAATCGAATGCAGTGCGAGGTGCAGGGAGCGCGCCCGCTTGATTTATGCGTCAGCTAGACAGTCGTGGTCTGGTGCCCGCTGCAGTCACGATAATTAAATCCAACATTAATTGATATAGCGGCACTAATGGTACTTATAATTTATTACGCGTCTGCTCCGATTGTCCGACATGCGTAAGTCTTTTTGTACAAGCATTTGTTGCCACCCACATAGCCTTTTCGAGCTGGATTCGATAGTGGTATTTTGATTGGATCTTTTGGTATACACACCTCACACCTGTTGGACTGGCTGTTTAAATTGAACGATTTCAAATGTTTGTATTATGCTGGAATGTTTATCTTTGCATATTGCTGATGGAAAACAAATAATTGCAGTAGACATTAGTAATTAAACAAAAACATAATATTTGTTTTGAATATCAAACAAGTAGCTTATAGCTGCACATTACAATATTCTAATTATATCTTAACCTTTATGTTAAAAACAAACTAAAATGCTTACATAATCCTAAAATGTTTATAGCCATCTTGACCTCGCGTGGGGTCATCACATTTATAATCACCTCAATTTACATGTTTCAATAATTTGGCTATAAAGTTTTGTTGAAACAGGAAAATTGAGTGAATGTAAAAAAGAAACTTAATTTAAACCGATGACACGGGTTGGCGGAGCGCGCATGAAAGGTCAGACCGTAAGTGGCGCCGAATGAAGGAAACTGGTTCTGGGAATGTCTCAATGACAATAACTATTGAGTTGAAGTTCAGGTGCAGAGAGAATGTCGAGCGATGGGATATTTATAAGTCGCAGGCGGCGCGGCGCGTGTATTGCAAATTCAAGGAAGCTAGAAATGTTGCTTCTGCACGAGCTGTGTTCCTATGTTTGTATTCTATCACATTATTTTGTTGCTGTGTTTAGTTGGATAACTTAATTGTGTTAACTTCATAAAACACAATTCACTCTTATTAACTT
Organism: Udea ferrugalis; assembly: GCA_950022985.1. Classification (NCBI taxonomy): domain Eukaryota; kingdom Metazoa; phylum Arthropoda; class Insecta; order Lepidoptera; family Crambidae; genus Udea; species Udea ferrugalis. The sequence continues at coordinate 9,039,606 of OX465516.1, forward strand.
GATTTGGGTAACCAAATGTTTCTGGACCATTACATGATGTTATTTAGATAGAGATTTCAAAAACGTTGACATGTATCTTATTTTTAATATTATTAGGAGTAATTTACAGTGAGGTATTACGTCATCTTCCGAGGAGACTTTCCCAGTTTTGAATGGCAGATTTTTCAAAATTGTTTTCTAAAACTATGACAATCCAAGTTTTAGGTAGGTACGTTCATATTCTATTGTGGTTTGTAGTCGGAGCTGGTTATTATATCAAAATCTTTGTGCCGAAATAACGTGACCCTACAATCCTCTTTAAATATTATGAATACCTACTTAAACATACTTCTGTTATAAATACTTAAACATACTTCTGCACCCGGTAGATCACAATTCCTTTCGGCGGACACGCGAGCGTAGGAGGACATACTAAATTACAGCATTTGACACTATTATGTATTTAGGTCTATTATATGAATTATTTATTACGTTTTGCAACATAAATTTAAGCTTATAAAAGTAGGCATACGATTCGATGTGCTCAAACATGTTTTGTTGATTCAACAATGTTGCTTTAAATGTTAAACTTGTTGTGGAAAAGAAACAAGTTGCATTTAATATATTTATGTGTGTTCATGGATGTTCTGCCAAACTATTATAGTTATTGAAAGTGACTGTCAGTGGGACGAATGTGCTGTTGTTTTATACATAATAAATAAATACATAAATAACATCTAAATCAGCCTATCCCGTCCCACTGCAGGGCAAAAGCCTCCCCTTCCATTCTCCATCCCATACAATCCAAGACCAGTGTAAGCCAATACCTCTCACAAGAATCAAAGAAATAACTTACCATTGAAAAAAGTTTATTGTGCACAGTTAAATTTAAATTCAATTTAATTTAACTTACAACGATTTCCAATATAACAGGGTCCCAAGTCTGCTAATTTTAAGACGCCGCAATCGAGTCGGCATGGAATCGTAATCGTCTAATTTGACACATTTGGTATTCCGCTCCTTAAAAAAGACCAATGATTCTCCATCGAAACTGGTTATTGCACTTTTTGGTAGTCTGCTCACTAATAGCGGTACATTGGTAAGCCGATTGTAAGAATTACGGTAGTCCGCTCCTTATTTGACGTTTGTTTGACGTTTAGCTCAATCGTATCTCTTTGACAATTGTGTTATTGAACAACAACACCTCTTGCAGTCATTGTGCTTAGATATTTTAACTTAAAAGCTGCTTTTAAATTGAAGTGAGTGCTTTTCGAGGTGAATTAAAAGATTGGCCACTACTTCCTACGAATCGTTGGCATGTTTTGACCATTGATAACGCGAGTGACCGCCGACACCGACTTCTTTAGGCTTTTAGCTCAGCACCATGAATCTCGGGCTCTAAATTCCAACACGGCAATGCTTACATGCATTTAGGGGGATGCCCAAGTCCGATTTATGAAACCATGCATACTCGGAAAAGAGGAAGTAATCTACAAAACAACAGCGGCGAAAGGATGCAATTTTAAGGTTAGTCCAATTTTTTGGCACTGTACTACCAGTATACAACACGGCCCAAAAGGATCCAAAGCCGGAATGCAATCAAGGAAAAAAAATAGGGAGCCATCTCTTATACAAGTAGGTATTTTGGAGTTTTTGTTGTATTTATTTTCAAAAATAGTTAGGTGAAACTTGATGTTACAGATTCTATCGATTCGGGTGTTCTGAGTTGCATCGATGAACTCACATAGCCATCCTGAGACCCATTTTACATGAGGAACGGGACCGTTATTATAACCGAAAGTGATATTCATGCACACAAATGTTTGTACAGTCAGCATCAAAATGATTTGAGGACTCTATATGAACACAGCATTTTGATGCAGAATGAACTGTGCGGGGATCGAACCCGCGACCTCTAGTGTAGGAGCCCACTTTTGAACCAGAACACAAAATTGGTTGTACCAAAAAATACGTAACTACATTAACTTTGAATTCAAGGCTGAAGTATAATGAGCATTTTTTCTATAGGTAATTGTTTTATAATATTTCCAGGTGACAGTGAATATACTTTGCAGAGATCATGATGACCCCCTTACCTAACACAGGGGAAAGAAGGACATATCAAAACATTAACGGCTTAATGTCCCACTGCTGGGCACAGGCGGAACAGACGGCACTGATGGAATTTGTTAGAATGCTGCATTGAGGCTATGGAGTGATTATCAGTGTAATAATATAATAAATAAAACAATTCTTTAAACAATTTTTGAATCTTTTATTTTTCATACATGTTTAAAATTATCAGTGTTTCTCTGATAAAATAGGCAATATACTTAATCCTTGAATCACTTTGAGTTAAAATACTGCATCAACATCCATTGTGTACTTGGATTCAAGCATAGGTACATTTGAACAAACAGACAGCGGGAAGCAACTTTGTCTTCTAGGTATGAAATCTCTTTCTGGAGCCTGAAAAAGAAGAAGGTATTTGTAAAAACGACTTAGTGAAAATAATTAATTTCAGTAAATGACTTTGCCTTCAAAATATATAAATAAAGGTACCGTGTGTGCTTACAATGTTTATATAGAAAGGCTGCAGATCACATAAGGCCCTTGTGGCCGTGACTAGCCTATTTGTGGATTGCGCATGCTCCCGCGGACCATGTGCGCTTAGGTGGTCCCTGGCCTCCAACCTTTTCGTGGCACTGCGCATTGAGGTAGTTAATCTTCACCTGAAATTAAGATATAAAAGATCAGGAAATAAAAGCGACGTACACCACCAAAAACTAACACAAAAATGAAATATGGTGTGCGAATACTTACCGATACGAAGGGAAGAAAGTACCTATATTATTTACTGTCCAATACAGTTAGTTCTTATCTCGAAGTTCAAGTCTCGTTTAACAAATAAACAAAGCCAAAAATAAATTGATTTTATTGCATTTGCAATGGTGTTTTCGAACAAATTGACAACTTGACATTTGACAATGAGACATGACAGGCTATAGACAGGAGACACTTTTAATTTGGCAGACTTTGGCATGGAGAACTAATACTTTAGCCACCGTATTATAAAATAAAGTGTTTTAAAAAACGTGTAGTCATGTTAAATAATCAAACCAAATAAGTCCACGCAAAAGAAATGTAATCTAATCTGAGAAACTGAAGAAAATGATCATTCAAATTAAAGAAATCATTCGTTCATTCATTCAGCGGCATGGTAGATTTTAGTTGGCAATACCGTTGGTTATTAAGACTGAGCGTCCATTCCGATTAGAAATGCATTCATATTGAGACGATTGTTGATTTTAGCAGACTACCGAATTCGTGTCAATCGTATTGTTATCCTTATTGAGCCTCGGTTGAATGGACGTTTCGTTTAAATTAGCAGACTTGGGGCCCAGGAACAGGAAGCGGATAAATTTGGTAATCCTTGAATTCAATTAGTAACATTACCGTATGAATAAGGTATCTATCTAAATGATCTATATCACTAATTCTCTTTAAAAAAATATATGGATAAATTGTGTTCTAGGACTTCCAGGGTCTACGTGTGGTCTGCTATTTATCTGCTAAAATTCAAGCAAATTCCTATTCTATTGTGATTGATTTCTAATATTTACGCGAACACTATACATCGAAATAAAACAACTTTACGGATTCTACTCGCGGTGTTATATTTTCTTTCATTTTCTAACCCGACGTTTCGACTCCTTTACAGCAGTCGTGATCACGGGATGACAAAGATGTTCTATGTCACAAAACAGTACAAAATTTTTTAGCAACCCTCACTTAACTACCGTCATTTCCACTAACATTATTGGAAATGTTCCTATCCACGCAGTACGAACTAACCGTATCCTGAGACCTCACAGTATTGTGCTGCCCTCTGGGATTGATCAAGCGTATAACAGGCTCCCAAGCTGGTGGTAAATTCCAACCATCCTCACGATTGAAATTCGGATGTTTTTTAATTTCAATAGCCTCTCGCAGCATCCTTGGTAAGTAACGATTCTCCCTAGCAAGGACCTGCGGTTTATCAAATCGTATGAAATGGTTGGGCTTATCAAGGGCATGTTCACAAACTGCTGATTTTGTAGATCTCCTATTCTTAATATCACCTATGTGTTCTTTGATACGCGTCCCTATGCTTCTCTTGGTTTGACCTATATACGAGAGCCCACAGTCACAATCAAGCTTGTATACACCCGCTGTTTGAAGAGGAATATTACACTTAACAGGTCTTAAAAATTGATTAATCTTCTTCGGCGGCTTAAAATAAGTTTTAATAGAAGCACGCTTCAAGATGTTCCCAATCTTGTCAGTGACACCCTTCAAATATGGCAATACAGCAGGCTGACACTCAACTGTGGCTGGTTTCACTCGGTTTCTGCGACGTCGCGGTGCTTTGAGCTTGTTTTCACCCAGCACACGCTTGACATGCTGGACTTCAGCATGCAGGTGGTCATCATCACAGATCCGTTCCGCTCTCTGTAACAAAGTTTTACCAACAGTAGCTAACTGCGAAGGATGGTGGTGAGAATCACCGTTTAAGTACCTATCAGTATGGGTAGACTTCCGATACACAGTATGGCCCAAACTATGATCAGGATTCCTAATAACTAACACATCTAAGAAAGGTAGTTTACTGTCAGCTTCCAATTCCATAGTAAATGTTATCCTAGGATGTATAGAGTTAAGATGGTCTAAAAATGCTGATACTTTGTTGGATGGTAAAATTGTGAAAGTATCATCCACATACCGCTTGTAAAACCGTGGAACGACAGGTGCTGAAGCTAAAGCTTTTTCCTCGAAATCCTCCATGAAGATATCAGCTACCACAGGGGACACGGGAGATCCCATCGCTACACCATCAAGCTGTACGTAGAATTTATCATTCCAGTACAAATAACCTGCCCTAAGACACAGGTTAAGTAACTCTGCATATTCAACGGGCATATCACAGTCCACTAACCTTTTCCTAGTAATTTCTATGCAATCCTCTACTGGTAAACATGTAAACAAGGACTGAACATCAAAGCTAACCATTGTCTCATCATCAGAAAGTTGTAGTTGTTGTAACTCACCAATGAACTTGTAGGAATCCTTCACATGAGATGTAGTCTGTCCTCGCAAAGGTGAGAGTACCTTCGCCAAGTGCTTAGCCAAACGATAAGTAGGTGAGTCGATTTGGCTTACTATTGGCCGAAGGGGAGCAAGTGGTTTGTGTATCTTCGGTAACCCATACAGCTTTGGAGGCTTGGCACACGATGGTATAAGATACGACACGTCTAGATTTAACTTTTCACTGTGTTTCTTAAGAAGCTCGGTGGTCTGCTTCAAAATCTTACTAGTTGGGTCGGTTTTAACAAGTTTGTAGGTGTTTTCATCCGACAATAAAAGTGAAATTTTGTCATTGTAATCCGACGTATCCAACACCACCGTAGCATTTCCCTTGTCCGCACGAAGGATAGTCAGCTCTGGCCTAGTACGCAAGTTCTTTAAAGCGCGATATTCATCAAGAGGAAGATTCAGTTTGGGCACTTTGCTCCGACGCAGAACGGATGACACATCCTGGCGTATTGCCTCCAAATCCTCCTTCTTCATGGTATTCTTATACAAGGCATCCTCAACACTACAGATTATCTCTTCATAAGGTATTTTACGCGGCGCTACAGAGAAATTAAGACCTTTTTCCAAAACTGAAACGGTAGGCCGGTCCAATATTTGTTTTGATAAATTGACAACCGCTCGAGACTCCGGTCGATCCGTTCCACAGATAAAATCTGATTGGCCAGATGTCACGGCCGCGTTCCGTTTCTCGTATCGACCTTTGTTTTTATTCATTAACTTTTCAAATTTCTGAATCTGACTTTGCTTGCAGTTATTATATTTAGATGTTTCTCTACTGTTCAATCGTTCCATGCAAGATGCAAAATCTAAACTCGGCAGTTGTGCTCTCAAATAATTAGACAAATTCTCAATATCTTTACGCAACAAAGAAAGATCGAAACGGTGTTGTCTTATGAGGCTACTAAGCAATTTATGACTTGCCTGCTGGAAGATCCTGGCACTTCCCCAAATGTCCTTTTTTGGTGATATTCTCACGCATGGTGGAAGGAGATGATGATCACGACACCTCTTCAAGAAATTTAAAGATGTTGTTTTTCTTGCGCGCCTGGTCTTAAGGTCTTCCAGCCGGCGAATGCTTTTGGCAGTTTCCAGTCCGTACTGGTCTACATAATGATTTCTAATATTTACGCGAACACTATACATCGAAATAAAACAACTTTACGGATTCTACTCACCCGTGATCACGACTGCTGTAAAGGAGTCGAAACGTCGGGTTAGAAAATGAAAGAAAATATAACACCGCGAGTAGAATCCGTAAAGTTGTTTTATTTCGATCTATTGTGATTGCTTAAATACAGGATTAAGAGCTCCACCATCATTGAGATAAGCTAAAGCCGAGCTCACGGCGCCTGCGATGAGTTACAGCGCGCACGTCCCCTCGTGCGAGCTAATGCGATTTATGGAGCATCTGAGCGCTGTCACCGTCGCCGCGTATTTGGAAACTATACCTTACCACATGACGTCGGAGACCGTGTTGCGGTCGGGTATATTTTAAAATCCAGAAAGCGGAAATCGTTTCTATGAAGCATACCTTTACCTAACATTTGTGACGTCTCTGGCTGTGTTGACATCGGGTATTCTTTCAGATTGAGGCTAAGATCGGATGGTCACGCGTTGACGCGACTACATCCTTTCGCGCATAAAGAATGTCTCAGTAGTGAGATCGCGCGAAGCTGCGTTTAGACGCGCGTTCATGTGAACGGTCTGATGTAACTTAGAAATTCTTTATGCGTGTAAGGATGCACGCGCGTCAACGCGCGACCTGCACTGCTTGAAAGCATACCCCCAAAATGTTGAAGTCGGGTCTATTTTCAAATGTTTAACACGCGCGTTATATTTTATGAAGTATTTACGGACTCAGCACTACAGAAAGTTGGGTGGCAGTATAGATTCCAAATACGCAACGTCGCCTACGCCGTACATGTCGCGAATTTGTGTTGTTAACGGTGCAGCTTGCGTCGGGAACATGTGAGTTTCACGTTATCCAAAATGGCTTAGGCATCGCCGGCCACACGCCCTACGTCTGCTGGCTTCTTGACTTTGATTGACGTTTAAGAGTTTGGGTTTCACTTTGTGTTGAGCTACGTTTCCTGCACCTTGGTCAACATTTGAAAGTTACATACTTAGTTTGTAGGAAATTACTCAGTGTTACTATATATATTTATTGCGATTTGTAGTTCTGCCAAAGAATGAGGCGTTTTGTTGTAAAAAAATACCTTTCCATATAAGTCAAATTATTTTTTTCAACCTAATTTATACCTACCTACCTAAAATTTTGTTTTCAACCTAATTTATACTACTGACTGTTTATTGAAATGTGTTTCCGACTTAATTCCACATCACCTTGAAAAAAAATCCACATGGAAATAGAAGAAAATGGAAAGCTCAATCTAGCCAGGTTGGCCTAGAATTTAAACACTCAGAAAAGGCCACTGCCTTAGTTTTTCAAATTTTAGTCTTCAACAACTTGCTATATTTATCCAATTTTAAGCCGTTGCCTCGTTGCCCTCTCTTTCTTGTTTTGAAATCAGCGAGCTCCACTTAAACTGAGTTTACAGCAGCCTCCGATGGGTTTACCCTTGTTTGATCGAACAACGTTTCGTCGAATTTCAGTTGGTCGAATTTCAGTTGGTCGAATTATTCATTTGACCGAATATTTAATTGGTAAATTTTCATTTGATGTAATTATTTGTTTGACCGAATTTCATTTGAACTAATTTCATATTATCGAATTTCGTCACTGCCCTATACTATAGTTTGGGCGGAACCGACTCGGTTAGATTAGGTTAGAAGGTTTAAGGCGGGAGCGAAGCGGAGCGTAGCTCCCGCCTTAAGCCTTCGTGGTTATTTTTTTTTTAAACCCAAAAAAACGACTTGCCTCATTACATGCTGCTTGGCATGTTATACCATCTGAAAATTACATCAAATGAACATTCTACCTTTTGATCATTAGTGCAAACGTTGTTATAGCAAATAAACATTCGACGAACTGAAAATTCTATCAAATAAACATTCGACGAACTGAAAATTCTATCAAATAAACATTCGACGAACTGAAAATTCGATCAAATGATATTATACAAAGTGATGATTTTCTCAAACGTTGTTCGACCAACTGAAATTCGACGAAACGTTGTTCGATCAAACAAGGGTAAACCCCTCCGATGAATTATACAGACAGGTACACACGATTTCCAGCTCTGTGTGAACGATTTATGGAACATCTGAGGAGAACAGTCGACGTGGCGCTCAGCATGTGAACACTGCCTTCTCTTCACCTGTAGTTCCACAAGGATAATACATTACTGCGAATTTGTCGTCAATGATCCAATTTGCGTAATAGGCTTGTAGAGTCAAGCTTAACCAAATTTACATTGATTCTATGAAAACGATTATTTTGCATACATACGAGTATATCTGCATAAAAACTAACAAAGGTATACCTAGTTATCCTGTAGCCAAGCCTATGACTTATAGCAGTTTTGGAGACCTACTTCGGAACACACAGGTATAAACGTGTACTTTCAAATAATAATAGAAGCTTTGTCATCCGAATTCAGAAACGCAAATCAAAGTTGAGCAGCCCTTACAAGTATAGCTGTCCTTTACTGTTCACGATTTCTGGGACGGCATCATGAGTTTAACGGCGTGTAAAATCTTGATTTACGCTTGTGAATTCGGGGATGCTTAACTATGAGGTGGGACTATCAGCCGGCTCAGTGTTGGATAAATGATTAGGTAAATTGTGAACAACATTTTTAGCTCTCTAAAGTTTCCAAAATGACAGTTTTGCAGTGTCGCTGTTGGAATACCTAAAGGAGCTTTCTAAAAAGCTGTTCACAAACACCATTGCAGAGGTGATTTTCATTCATCCTGATAGTCCTGTAGATAATTCTGATAAGCACATTGGAGGTAAGTACCAAGTAGCCGTAGTTTAATTTGACAATTTAATATGACCTTCTTAATTTTATCTTTTCAATTTAAAACATCATAGTCGTCTTAACAGACCAATTAGTCACATAGCTACTAACTCCAACGCTTATAGAAATAAAGTAATTTGGTTAAAATGTGTTCTGAATATGACTTTACCAGCGCGTGTCTTAGCATATACAGGGTGTTATTACACAAACGACTAGCCGAGACGTGGGGTAGCTTGATAACAATTTAATTATTATGCGCCCCCCACTTTCCTCCGCAGAGGTAGGTAATCTTTCCTAACGATTCTAACCTTACCCTTCACTAAAATAATATCGTACCTAGCCGACAATTTAGAAGCAAATTAGTAACATCGCCCCTTATCTGGAACTTGCTTTGTTTAACTAAGTAGTTGTTTACAATGAGGTACCAACTACTCGGGCAATATCGACAGTCAAGATGTCGAGAGAGCTTAAAGGCTTTATTAAAGTATGCTTTTATGAAAGTATTTTAATTTGTACTTGATATTATAATGTTGACCTTTGCCACACTCTACTTAACTGATATCTTATAATAGAGTTCTAGGTTCAAGTGTTTTTGTATACAGTTTACATTCGTATATTAGCTATGCGTGCAATCGTTTTGGTTGTTGAGGAAAAAATTCTAACACCTGTTTAAACCCATTAGAATGTGAAAACTAAAAACTCCTGAAATATGGAATTATTAACCTTTATGACGCAATTAAATACGCTCCCGCGAAAATTTTAAATCCCCTTTATCCCCTTAAAACCTTAATATCTGATGCCCTTAATTAGCCATTAGCCCTTAACTCAAAACTTCCATTTCTTAAATGCGTTTAAATAAATAAAACTATGTTACTTCGAGCTTTATAAACGCAGTAGTTCTGCTTACTGATTAAGTATCTAAGATAAAAGAAAATGCATTATGCGTGAGACCAAAAATCGAATTATACGTAGTTTGGTTAAAAAAACATTCAGTTCTTTACATTCAGGTGAATTTTCTGAATCTTTGCTTACCAGTATCTCAAACGTGGTCACTTAAGTAACAGCAGTATAATTTTAACGTTAGCGTTACTGAAACGGCAACGTGTGCTGAAGGATGTAGGTCATAATCCAAAGGGAGTAATGCCGTCAACGGGTTATAACCGTCTGGCGCGTGATCCCGTGCAAAAAACCATCTTGACGCTGGATTAAAACTGTTTTTTACGTTTATTTTTAGGAGTCTGACCTGGTTTACGATAAGTCTCTATAAACCCGTTTAGTATTGATATTCAGAAGTATGTCTAAAATGTTTATAGCATCGTGGTGACTAGGAGGCCAATTTGAATGTGAAGTAGCGTAATTTGGTTGAAGTCAAATAACCACATAGCTCATAAAATGGTACCCGGACGTTTCTGAACTTGGCGACCTGGCTTTCACTCACTTGAATTCTAGTTGGCTGGTTTTTCAGTATTTTTATGGTGGTTACTATAAAGCTTTTCCAATAACTGTTCCAATTAAGTAGTTGCAAGTACTCAAGTGACCTAATTAGCGTTTACGGCGAAATAGTACATTGTTATCCTAGGGGTGAAAGTAACTTATTTGGTCCCGAGACGGGGTTTGGCGCCCGGAACGAAGTGAGGGCGCCAATAGTTCGAGGGACTAAATAAGTCTTTCACCCGAGGTAAACACTGTGCTTTTCATTACAAATACGAGGAAAGTAAAAATAAAACATGAGTTAATTCATGAAGATCGAATTGCCGCTTTCCCGCCTATTTTGTTTGTTTTTTTTTCTGTGGCCAGCCCGCTATTCAGCCATTATTTTTTATTTTCATCATTGGAAAAATGGTAAATAATTTGCTCAAAGCTACGTTATTTTAAAGAAATTGTTGAAACTTAATTCATCATATCAGCCGAACGACGCCCACTGCTGGGCATAGGCCTCCCCCAAAGATCTCCACAACGATCGGTCCTGCGCTGTCCGCATCCAGCGGCTTCCCGCGACCTTGACAAGATCGTCGGTCCACCTTGTGGAGGGCCTGCCCACGGAACGTCGTCCGGTACGTGGTCGCCATTCGAGAACCTTTCCGCCCCAACGGCCATCGGTTCTCCGCGCTATGTGTCCCGCCCACTGCCACTTCAGCGATGCAATCCTTCGAGCGATGTCGGTTGTCTTAGTTCTCCTGCGGATCTCATCATTTCTGATTCGATCAAGCAGGGAAATACCAAGCATCGCTCTCTCCATTGCTCGCTGGGTGACTTTGAGCCTTCTTATGAGACCCATAGTAAACGACCACGTCTCACTCCCATATGTCATTACTGGCAACACACACTGGTCAAAGACTTTCGTCTTGAGACACTGAGGAATTTCAGACGCGAATATATGCCGGAGCTTCCCGAACGCTGCCCATCCGAGCTGGATTCGACGAGAGATCTCTTTCTCGAAGTTGGACTTACCTAACTGGACTGCCTGTCCCAGGTAAACATAGTGGTCAACAACTTCGAGTGTAATGTTCCCAACGTTAACTGGAGCGGGTGCAACATGGGCATTGAACATGATTTTCGTCTTGTCCATGTTCATCCTGAGACCCTTAATTAAGTTGAGAAACTTAATTATAATAAAGTTATTTAAAAAATATATATTCTCTAATCAATACTTAACTTTAAGTTATTTCAATTTTACATATTGGCTGTATAGAAAGTTGGAACATGGTTCAATAGTTAAGTGAAAAATAACTAGTTTTTTTTAAAATAATATGACAGCTGTCAGTTGAAAGTGATTCTCCCTAGGGATGAAAAGTATTACTTTCAGCCCGCTTCTCAGGTCAGTAATGAACTACTTTCAGAGTATGAGTAATGAAAAATAAATTACGGAACATCCTGTATTATGGTTAAAAGCATTTGTGAAAAATGTTGTTGTTTCGCCGTAACGTTTTTTTGGTTTCGTAGAAGATAAACAATCACGCGTAGTCGACTCTGGACGAACCTTCTTCCAGACCTGGCAGGAAGTTCATTCCACAATGTAAAGAAACATCTCAGAAACCGCGTGACTTTGAGACCATGGCGTTTTCAGTGGTTTTGCCAGCTTCAGCTGCAGACTAGCATTTTCATTTTCTCGCTCCCGGGACATATTGCTGGTCACTTTTCCCGAGTAACGCCCTCTCCAAGTAACGCCCTAGGCCGAGGTCTGGGGCGCCTTTAGGCACGTTACTTTGATTATTACGTTTGAGAGTCTCACCCCAAAAGTCCGGTAGAGCTGTCGTCAACGGCGGCTAAACAGCGGTATCTGGTCCTTTAGGAAAAACGTATTCTGTAAGCAGTTGACTCGAACTTCAGGAAATGAGAGTCTTGCCGTCGCAGTAAGTAAGGTTTGCTTAATTTTTATATAAACATGCTTTGAACGGCTCTTTTCTCAGAAATAATTAACTTCATATTTGAGATTTATTTGACAAAAGTTAAACTGACAGAGGTGGTACAATGGCCCATAATAGTCACGTAGCGTAGCCAATATCGTAGCGTGGTAGTTGTAAAATGACCTTTAGTGCATTGTTATAAGGTGATACGAACGGTTAAAGTGTGCACTTGACCTGTGGCCTTCTGTACGAGTACAAAAATATCATGTCAGTAAAATTCAGATTGAGTGCGCCAAAAGGTTAGATTTTCCTCTTCAAGTATTCTGTGTTCAGTACTGGGCTAAAATCTTAAATTGAGTTGAAGATGATTCGCTGTCTGTTGAAACTATTCTGTCATTAGGAGAAATCTTGAAATTGTTGAGAACGCAAGATTTCGCTGTCACACCAATCACTGCAAACCTCAGCGTGATAAACCCATTTCTCCGACAGTGTTCTTAATCTTGAAAAGTTTCATAAGTGCTCTTTTAGTTTACAAATTTAATTAGTTTAATTATTTTGGAAATCCGCCAAAAGGTTTGGAATAATTAACACAAAACAACAACAACAGGTATGAAAAATACCATTTGGTGCTTGTTAGAATGAGGTATTCAAATGGAATAAATCTATATTTTTGTAGGTTAAAAGGTTTGGAGGTTATTGTCTTTTCCTACGTCTTTTGTCTACGTCTGGAAAGTATTAATAATATGTTGCTGTATATGACCTTTAAGTTATATGTCTGAAGTAGTACAAGTACTATCTATTAAAAGCAAACATGATGTTTGCTCAGGCAAATACACGAAGTTGGCCGCCCTAAACAAACCTAACATCCAAATATCATGTCGTGTGTCTTGGAATCAACAATCTTCTTCAACCGCTGAGCAAGTAATCACTTTGTAGTTCGTACTATAACTGGACCACAACATAAATAATAACTTGGTTACCCCTCCCTGCGAAGTCTTCTAAGCTCGGGAGGCATGTACAGTCCGCTTCAGACAATGATATTTAGATACGTTATGTCAGTACTGATGCGAGGTCGAAAATTGTCCCCTGTCACGTACGTACCATAATATGACTGTGTGAAAATATAATAACACCAATTTCATATCAGCAATGCAATGGAATGACTGAAGCTGCCTTAAGTTGATGTCTTCTGGTGAATTAATGAGTCGAAGGTTCCATCTCCACTTTAAAATTACAATTATTATTATCAGGACTATTTCTAGTAGGTATTCCTTTAAACCCTCTTATGGGTTCTCGCCTCGGCGTGGCGAGGGGGCCTAGTACCGGTGGTAGGGCTGCAGGCGCCTTGAGGCGCGTGGTTGGGGCCGCGGCGCACAACCGGTTGGCGAGGGCCAGTAATCCGAGGCTGATCCCCCCTGTGCGTCGCGGCCCGGCGAGGCCGTACCGTCGGTTACGGCAGCGGAGCCGCCCTTTGGGTGGCTCGTGGTTGCGGGCCCAGTAAGGGTCGCTGCGGCCCGTAAGGGCGACGCGGGGATGCGGGGCCAGTGGGGCCTGCAGGCGCTTTGAGGCGCGTGGTTGGGGCCGCGGCGCACAACCGATTGGCGGGGGCCAGTAACCCGAGGCTGATCCCCCCTGTGCGTCGCGGACCGGCGGGGCCGTACCGAAGGTTACGGCAGCGGAGCCGCTCTTTGGGTGGCTCGTGGTTGCGGGCCTAGTAGGGTCTGCGTAAGGTGGCCAGCTGGCGCGTGGTACGGGGGTGCCGCCGCCAGCATTGCACGGGTCACCGCTGCCTGGTAGGGACGGCTTGACATCCTCGGCCGTCCCTCCTGCTCTCCCCTCACGAAGGGGTAGTCGCTTCCGGCCCGCCATGCAGGCGGGCTCCGTCCGGGGGAACGCGCACAGGGCATCGTGCTATACGGCGTATTCCGCCACTACGGACGATCAGAGGGAGTAGTAGGGGTTTTAGTCGGTAGGGCCACTGGTATACCACCTTTCCAGTGGAGAGTCCGACATAACCCGTCCGTCCCCCGGTGGACGGGTATGCGTAAGGCATTCCCCCTACTATAAAAAAAAAAAAGGTATTCCTTTAAAAATATCAACATATCCGTAAAAGCAGGTCACCAAAGTACGAAATTACAGAAGTTGCTATGTATCCAAATTAACAATATTTGCGTTACAACTTTTGATGGACAGTTAACAACTCCTGCATTTGGTACTCACTGAGCGTCGTAGGTACACACGGCCGCACATCACGCTACACACCTCCACTGTAAGCAGACCTTTGTTAGCGCGACGTTCTATACGAAGCGTGGTCAAAGTCTACAATGCATAGCTTGACGTGCGGCCCTGTGTACTCATAACTCGCCATCGAACGCTGCCGCCGACTAGCGTACCAAATTAGATTATTATTTTATCAACACGCATTGGATACCGTACCAAATTCATGCTAAATAAATTATGGAACAGCAGATTGGGCTCAAACTAACTACGTACATATTTTACCGGCCCGCAACTTTTTGTAGGTGATTTTTAAACTGGTGCTGTCACTCGATTATTCACTCATGATAGTACCTTTCGTTTTTGAATAATTCCAATAATATTGATTAACCTAAATAGTGTTGATCCGAGACAACTGATAAGCTATCGATTGGTGCTCGTAAGTATGTGGTTACTATAGCTAAACCACCAAAAATCCACTAGATATATAGATGGTTTTTGAATAAATATTTAATATTGTTTGGACACTATAGATACTATCGATTGTGTAACTGAACTTCAGGGGTCAAGGTCCCTATAGTATTGCACTAACGACGGTTCGGCAACGCTACGGTAAGCCACGCCTACTGAGTTTTGAACTAGGTAAAATTACAGTAATGAAATGGTGTAGCCTACATAATTTATAACCGTACATAAGATACTAAACAGTGGAAAATGTTCTGTGTAGACAGTAGATGTAACGATCCATAAAGTTTATAGATCAGGATAGTATCCTTACAATAACACCGATTAAACTTTAGGTTAACATGAAAATCTAGTTAGCAGCATTTATTAGTTTGCAAACTCGAAACAATAGCCCAACCGGCAAGTTCCCAACCTAGCCACATACCCAGACCCAATAGTTACCAAATAATAATAGGCTGTTCAATATTTGTTGTATCCTACTTAACAACAACCTACAACTAAATTGAAGACAGCGAAACAACAACTTTACTGATTCTACTCCCGGATGTTATTTTCTTTTATTTTTTAACCCGAAGTTGATTATGAAATTACTAATATGTCAGTTACGTACAGTTACGTTACAGTTACACACATTGTGTGTTAAAAAAAACCAACAAGAACATGTTAATGTAAAATGTTGCCAAGACCCGTCAAGCTCCCAATCTACACGCCCTACTTAACCTACTCTTCATCTCAATCTAGAGGTGTGGTTTACTAGAAATTTAGGCCACCGAATGCCATAACGAATTCGATAATTCCTACCCCTCAATTCACAAACGCAAATCAACGTTGAGCGTCCCTCAGAAGCATAGCTGTCCTTTACAGTTATATTAGCATTTTGCGGGACAGCATAAGCGTGTGAGCGTGCTTGGCGTTAGTTGACTTTTGTGAATTCAGGGGTTAGTCTGTCAGTGAAGTAAACAGCCAATTAGCTATCAACAATATATACAGTAAGTATCATATCTATACAAAACTTGAGATAAATATATTGATAGGAATATCAGAAAAAATTGGTCTAGGTTTCAGGCGGGGATCGAACCAACGTCTTCCGCATAGCTTGCGGCTACGCTCACCAAGCGACTAAGGCTACCGACCAGCTAAATCTTTCTGGTGTATTTTTAACAGTAAGCCAGGGTTATAACATCAATGTTTTCAAGGAAAATACCTTAAATACTCGAAATAAACATCATTACAAATAATTAATTAAGCCGTTTTAAATTAGTTCACTATTGACATTATATTCGATTTGAATAAGCGACTAAGCGTTTTGGTTAAAGTAGGTCTATCAGTGCCCTTGCATTTCACCTGCCTCGTCTTGGTGGTGACACTACCGTGGCCCCAAAATATGTCTAAAAGAAACTATAGTATGTTCGCGTTAAGAATGCAGTAATTTTTAATTTAAATCCGTTACACACAGAAAAGCTCAGGTACAAAAAAGTTGCGTTTGAAAGAATGCGTTCATGTGGGCACAGTGAACTTGGCTTTCTTCTAACTAGGAACGATTTTATTGGTTAGGTTAGTGTGTGTTGGGGCGTGTTAGGTCGAAGGACAAGAATGAAATCACTGCATTATTAACGCGAACGGACTATAGCTTGAAACATGTTCTTCTGGTGAAGTGGGTACGTCAGAACCACGCTACTTTATAATGGCGGCTTATCTGGTCTTATGCCTAATGGATTGCATACATAACGGTCGGCTATTTAACGTCATGTCGTGTGATAGCTTTTGACAGTGAGTTTATTATTTCATAGACTGTAACGAAATAATGCATGCGGTAACTTACACTCGTACCTACGGAACCCTAAAAACACATATGGAGCATCAGTTGCAAATTATATTTGCAAACAAGTACCTAGGTATAAATGTTTTGTTTTCAGGTATGAATATGTTTACGAATTTAGAATTTTACAAACTATGAATGAGACTGAATTAAGAACTTCAGCGATTGAGAAAGTTCTAGTACTTACACACTAAATGCTGTTGATTCTTTAGTCTGACGCTTAGCTAAGGATAGACGAAGGTCGAGACAGAGTATTTAAGGTTTAACAAGTATTAAAAGTTTTGTTATTACAACCCTAACGGTGGGGCGTCATCACGCAATCTCTATTCGGCGCGCGCCCCACAATATCATGATAATGTGTTCTCTATAAGTTCGCGCGCGTTTTATTTATGATGTATTGACGTTACACGCGACACTAATAGTTAACGAGTTTACAACTAAACTAGTTTCAGCGGAGTTGCCGACAAAAAATAAATTGGCGAAGTCGTCCAGAAGTTGTACGCTTTTTTCTCCGTTGAGCTTCGTGTACGGTAAAAGAAAGAGAAGTTAAGTTGTATAATTTATGGACGGGAAGCGGTTACCGAGGTATCGAGTGAAAGTACCATTTTGTGATTTAGTTCTTCCACGAGAACTTATGGCGGCTTAGGCAAAAAAGCTCTGGATTGAAAAGTTGGTAGCAAAAGCTGCGGTAGGTTGACAAATGGCCATTCTAGAGATCTGATGGACAGCCTACACCTCATCATGATTTATTCAGCCTCTCCCAAGTTGCACCGTTATCCAGTTTAAGGCCTTCTGACAGGAGTTGCGTTAGGCCTGAAACTGGGTTACGCGTACGCCCGCGGGGGCTCATACAGAATTGGCCCGCGCGGGCCCATTTTGTTTTATTTTGTATGTCTTTCCGCAGTTTTCATTAGTCGTTCATTGCTCGTCTCCTCCAACGTCTATCGGTTCAACGACAGCCGTCAAACGCCATGCAGTAAAGTGCGGAGATAATATTTCAAAATATTGTCACTAAACTTATTAGTGCAAGCCGAATTTCCGATAGCGGACAGCTGCATAGGCTGAACTCAGGCTGTATTTGCATAACTAGTTCCGATCTGAGTCAAGATCGCTAGGAACAAAGGCTCAGTTCGGTGTTCGTGATGTAATTATATAATTATGCGCCAACTAGTTTACCCCCGCAATCCATTTTAAAACTACTAAGCACAAACTAGGTTAAATTCTAACAAGACAGTAAGCCTCGTATTACAGAATGCTACTCTTCGTGTATCGTAATCGTGACTTGGTTTTAAGAAGGTTAAAAAATACACTAAAATAGTTTCTAAATACTTCACCTTAATTTTAACGTAAAACTAATCAAAAAGTGAAACTAATTACTTGGGAGGTTCTACTTTTTCAAAGAATACTTTTACTAATTTAGGCTTTTATTAAAGTCACTTTTTGAAAGTCATTATTAATTTTCTCAACTTTATCGATTTACGCAGACAATAGCTAATTTAATGAACTTCAATTGAGAATTTACTAGATTTAGTTTTGGTTTAACGTTAAATTTTCTCTGTTTAAGGCATTAAATTTCCTTTAGACCATTGATATTTATCGCTGATTAGAAGACCGTAACTTAGCAGTAACAACTGTAGTAAAGTACTGCGCTAAAGTATTTTGTTTCAAGACAATCAAGCAAGACTCGTTTCAATGAGTTCCACAGATAGTTAACGCAGATTACAGAGTGACCCACGGACACTTTCAAACAAAAACCAGGCGTCAAAATAACAGTTTCAGTTTGAAACAATGGATTTTGTACAGCTGAGGTGAGTAGTATTTTTTTCAGCATGAAGAATTTTCGGGCTTCCATATTCGTTTGTGGCGCTTTTGTGTGTTGCGACTATGATTCGAAGTCTAAAACTTGTAGGCATTTTAAAATTATATTTAACAATTAAACAGAACACGTCATCGTCTTGTAGGAGTAAACCCGCGCGCATCCCAGTTAGATTTATATGGGTCGATAGACTCCGCTATTATTATGTTTTTGAAATTATTCAAACAATTATGATAACAGCGAAAAATTATTGTAACACACGAGACAAACAATATGAATGATGTTTTTAAAATCATAAACTACCAATAATTGTTAATAGGTAAGTAAAGCGAAAAATAAATTGAGTTATCTGCTACTTGTCTGCAATTTGTCAGCTACATTTAGCACGCGTCTGTAACAATCTTCTTATTTTCACTAAAAATAGCATTCAATAATAGCAGCTGAGAGAAGAGAAACAAGGATAATTAGCCGAGGGGAACCTCTGCGTCCATACAGTATGACATTTTACTTTAACCGTGTTGTATTATTTGACAAAACTGAAGGGATTCATCTGATAAAACTATTTTGGTGGCACTTTTACGGCTTTGGGGAATTGAACATCGAACAAATGACATTCGAAACAACTTAGTATTAAATACTCGGTTTTACTCCGTAACAAGACCCACGGCCCTTTCCTATCAATACAAAATATCTAATCTCGATAGTCAAGCCGCGAACGAGGCAAGCTTCCAATCCAGTTTTTCTAGCGGCGGGAATGCAGTCAAACGCACCTGCCGGCGACCAAGCCATACCTAAATCTTAATTGATAACTCAACTTATCAAAACAACAAAACTATTTCCTGACCACTCGCAGCCGCATAGATAATTTAGAATAAATCGGTTTGTTGTGTTTATTAACTAAAACCAATCGCAATCTAAATAAATAGGTATTACAACGAAATACATTTAGCGACGACTCGTATAGCGCGGTGGGTGCGAGCACCAGTTGGGTCGATGGTTCAATTCCTTCTTGATTCGATTCCCAGCACAAACGTCTATTGATGAAAAAGGTGTTTGTGCTTGGTTTAGGTGTGGGGTAATTGGGGTACCTTTGTTGTTCCTGGATTCCATGTCACAAGTGAAAATTTTACTTTGAAGGACCAATGGATTTGAATCGACGCAGATCGCGCGCTATTTCGTTTTTTTGTTCATGCAGTTTACTTCATCCCACTAGGGAGGCAGGAAAAACTAATTGTATCCATGCTTACTAGGATTTGAAATTTTGGTATCACTTGAGATGAAGTTCCATGCGGCCAGAGATGCAAGAAGTGAAATTTTTTTGTCATGCATTAGGGAAGGATAAAAAGAGCGATATAATTTCGTCGCAGTGCGCATGTCACTTAGCTAGATCAGAGTGATCATAAGACTGAACATTATTTTGTCTACTAGGTCAAGTTATTTTGTAAAACGGGTCTCTTATGAAACTTTTACCAACTAACTAAAAAAATAACAGCATCAGACAAGGCAAGACATGAGATTAATTAAATGATTGATTACTTTTTGTACACATTATGCAAAGCTTGGCCCAGACGTACAATTTCACAGTCCAAATATCGTTTACAAAACAACATACCCGTCATACACAGCATTTAAACTTTGACCCTTAGGCAATGTTTTTTGTAAAGGTCAACTTAGTGTGAAGCTAGTTGGTGTGTTCATCAGTAATTAGTGTCGCAATTAACAAATGTGATAATAAAGTAGGTGCGCTGAAATTTTACCTGCCTGCACTCTGTCATGCCGAATTGTAATCTCATTATGTAAATGTAGTGTGCATGGCGTCGGCCCCGTGATTAGCACAACTCATGGGATCCGCTCATTTGCTGATGCCAATTAACATTATATCTAATTTACATCTAATAACCGTCGTCGTTCGCGTGATCATGGCTCTTTCGGCCGTCGACATTTGCATAGGAAACTGCATTGAGTTGTCTGTTTGTAGTTTCCAGAATATTCGCAAGGTCTCTGTTTTGTAATCCATTCATTTGTCTTTGCTATTCACGACACTGATTTCTGGCTTCTTAATGCCAATAAACGTTTATGCGAACAACACCTGCAAATAGTGAAAGTTGTTTTTATCAGGGTTCAGCAGTCAAATAAGAAAGAAGCTGAAAGAACCGACTTGCACCTATAAAATATTGGGCGCTGACTTATCCGATGGGCTGTAAGGCAATTCGGTTTAATCAGTATTTAAACTGAAATAACCAAAAAAAATAAGTCGAACGTATTGGTTGTCAACTTAGCTTCCAAGCTGGTGAACCGATTTAGTTTTTAGCTATGATGAAAAAAAAATAGTCGATGTTTTCCTAAAATTCAACGTTTATAGTTATTCTATGCGACTCAATTAACACAAAGAACCTTGTAATCACTCAATTATAAGAGAGCGCACACAAACAAACAAGTAGGTAGTTAAAAAAAAAGTAAAAGTAAAAAATAATTTATTTAGTGGCACTTGGTACAACAAATTGAAAAAAATACACTGGAGCAAAAAAAGTGTCACTAAAATGGTACTGGTAATGGTAATGGTGGTGGTGGTAATGGTGGTAGTTAATTCATAATCTACTCATCTCGTTCAACTAGTGCACTAAAGAGAAAAGGAAACTGTATGATAGCCTGTGCTTAGAGCTTTAATAAATAGCAGCTAAACTTTTAAGTTCTATCGCAAAAACTCTACCTGTTTAAACATGATATTTAAATGAGCATCATAAACTAACTTCTTACAGTGAGAGGGAACCCTGTGCTTGCGTGCCCTGACACGGTTGGCAATTTTTTCACGGCTGGTGTCGTGTGGTTCTCCTATATGTCATGAGCTCGACGTGGCCGCGAGGCAAGCGTGGCGTGAACGTGTCCTTACCACGTGAATTACTGGAACACTGACCCCATTGCACGTGCTAACTAGGACAATGTAACGTAAACTATTTTGATAATTAAGTAGCATGAATTATTATTTTTTACTATAGAAGCAGCTATAGGATACACATCACAGCAACGGCTGTTATTATGTCGAGGACTGACTAAAATAATGCCTAAGACCGTAGGTCATCAGCCGTGAGCTGCCGAGGTCCAAGTTTTCCTGCGTATCATACATGATCCTGAAAGTACCTAAATAATTCGTCACAGTGAGTGCGAATCTGCCGTTCTTACCCCCGTATTCACAAACGTCAATCAACGCTAAGCACGAGCTCACGCTCCTGTTGTGCCGTAACATGTCAATAGAACTGAAAGGGACAGCTATACTTCTGAAGGATGCTCAACGCAACGCTGATTACCGTTTGTAAATTCGGGGGTTAATGTTTCTATAGATCGTATTTGGAAATTTCGCATTTCCAAAAATCAATTAAGTTAGTTATAATATAATTGCAATTTAGTCTGCTAAACGATTATTATCTGTCATCTACAGCATAACCACAGACATTATATCACATCTATTATTAAACATCTTTTAAATAGATTTTATCGTTGTAAAAGGATCAACCTTGGTGCCTAGACTAGGGACGTCTAGGACAAACGTCAAAGTCCTAGAAATTTAAGCATTGCCTCTCCATAATTTTGACTGATATTCAAAATGTGCTAATATTCGTATTCTACTGAATGCGTTACGGTGCTTAAACGTATTCGAAGAAACCGATAATTTTCTACAACCGAACAACTTTAATAAACGAAATGACATCAAAGTGTGTACTTAGGTAAGTATTCTCATAGCTATTTGATATCCAATAAATTTAATTTGTAAAAATCTAGATTTTTCAAACAGACATAATATTGGTAAAATGTTGACACTTTTACAACCATGTTTTTTTTTTTTTCATTAGTTCATTTGACTTATTTCTACAAAAATGTATAAGAAAAGATAAAAATATACTTAATTGCACAAGTAAAACAATTAAATCAAAAGTTTGCAGAGGTTTAGGATGTACAATATAGGCGGCCTTACTTATCGCTAGAAGCGATCTCTTCCAGGCAACTTTCAGGTATACAAGAAAAGGAAAGTAGGTGTAGATGGTGCAAGAGATCTATCAAGACATTAAATTTTAATTACAAAACATACATACATACTTTCATGAAGTATCCGTTTATTAATATACTCATAATACTATAGTACTATATAGTAGTAGTAGTAGTAATAGTATAGTATTATGAGTAAATTAATAAACTTACTTACACATGCACAAATTGAATATACTTATACTATTTCAGCTGTATATAGAAAATTTACATTATATACTCAGATTTTATACGGGATGGAAGCGGTTTTGTAATGGAGTTAACGAAGCATGTGGAGTGCTGTGGTAGGTACTCACCACACTTGACAGTAACTTAGGAGTCGAGGGAAACGTTTCGTAGAAAAACACCCTGAATATATTTCACATGAAGTAACCCGCTGAACTTTATGACCCATGGCTATCCCATCAAGTTGAGAGCATGTTATTAACATAGATTGGGCGTAGCAAGGGCGCTATCAATTTAGCTTCAAGCACCCTTAGTAATCTGATTTTGCAAACCCCTTTTGTAATTAAAAGTACTATGTTTATGATTAGATCATTTAGTAGGCATGTTTTTTTTAGGGATAAGAGAGCAAGTTTGCATTTTATGAATATCGTTAATTTTTCGTTAGAACTCGGGAACACGCGGGTTTCCGGACAGATTGTTAACCATTGGGCCATGTCACTCTCAAAACACAAACGTTCTGTTTGCACAAAGTACCTAGGTACCACTTTTCTTTGCCTGCAGTTGAGATCAGTGTTAGAAAAAGGTCCTGTTAGATTGTGTATTAACACTAACATGTATATTCCACATATAAATAACATATCCGTGATTTACTTGGTTAGGTGTGAACTTATTTAGGACCTTAGCCGATAAAAGATATAGGTAATCTAGGTACTGACTTTAAATAATGAATGAAGTACGTTATAATTTATCTGACAGTGATAAACTATCAATTCTACGAAGAAAATATTGCACTGGTGGTGTTCAAAGAAATGGTAAAGCAAAGTAAACATTTTTCGTAAAATGGCCGTTGGTCTGCCTACTCATAGCCCGAGCCCGACTCGCTCGCGGGAAGCTATCGTACATTCATTAGCAAAATTATTTGCTAATTTGTACTAAACCCGCATTTACTCGGAAAGGGGTAACGCGCTTAATCTACTTCATTACACAGGCTTTAGTGATAATTAACACGGACTCCTGTACAATTTCACACAATTTCGTGTTTGAGTCACGTAGTATTATTAGTGCTTGCGGTCGGACTTTCCGTTCGTTTGTTCTGATAAGGCAATGTAATGTGTGTTACGAAGTTTTCACGTACTTAAGTTAACCGATTATACCTTAATGGTCTTAACGACACTCAATTATATAAAATTATGAAATTATGTGTGAACAAGTGCGTGACTGTTACAGTTTTAACGATGTAATGGAAATTACTTATTTTGGTAAAATAAGTTATTAACTATACTTCTCTCAGCTCAAGTGCATGTATGGATTTTTTGCCTGTTAATAGCTTCATTCATGATGTTGATTTGCAATTCTCTGCGTTTTCCTCATTTTCGAAATTTTGGTGAAAGTACAGGGAAGGTTAAATGTGTGCCAAAATCCAATACTTAGCATCTGACAGACCAACATCGTTAGCAGTTTATGGTTTACTGTCAATTCATAAAATACTTTTTATTTATCACTACAAACTTAACAACAGAAGTAAACAGAAGTTAACATTCTTCTATGGAAACAGCAACCTAATTCTAGTTCTCACGAACTCCTTGATTCGATTACGACTGCCGCCAGTTCGCCACCGCTAACTCCTCTTGTCTACAGACCCTGGTATCATTGTACAATCCCAGTCACACGACACAGCCTTGGCGACCCGCCAGCTCTTAACCAACAACATGAAAACGGATTATTTATGCTTTATGAACAACTACATGTTAACATTACGAAATTTCTACTAACAATGTTCTAGTCGTCTGTTGATTTTTGTCATTGTGGATGAGCCGATAATCGTTGGACCTAGTTACGAAAGCTTCGCGTGAAAACGTTAACAAGAGAACAAACGTATGAATGTACTTTGTCGGTCATACTGAACGTTGAGCACAAGGTAACCCTTTGAAGTGAACAGAATGCCTCAAGAGACCAATTTCTCTTTTAAAAAGGGTGTTATTTACTCGACTGTGTGTTGTTTAGGACACGAGTAAAGCACAAATGAGTGTAGGCGCTGAATAACGAATCATTTCGTTCGACCGCCTCTGTTAGCTTGTTAATGTAGCCCTACGTTAAGTAGCATAATGTTTTTTGCATTTCCCGTAACGCCAACCACAGCGTTGTAACGGTTTTGCGGTGGAAGGTTTAAATGTTCTAAAAGTAGAATTTAATTCCCTGTACGAGCCCAGTGGCAGTTAAAGTGCCGTTTTTGCACTTGGTACCTCTTTGTATGTTTCTTTAAAGTCTGACTACCGTGTATTTTACGTGTTACTCCTTACCGCGACACCTAAAGTATAGCACAGTGTCCCAGCGGCGTTCCCGGAAAGAAATGACGTTGGGGCCTCAAGAAAGTAGCATAATATTCCTTTTTAAAATGTAAGTTTCGCTTGGTGACATCTGTACTTAACCGTGACTTAACTTTGCAGTTGTTCATAGATAAAGGTGATTATTTTTCATCAGGTTACCTTGAAGTTTGCTATTTCTCTCCTCAATAGCCTTGTCACCATTATGGAAAAACCTATGTAGGCACTCAAGAAGTTACAAATGCTGTAATAATATAACTCATACTTTTATAATTGTTTCTTTTGTTAAAATTCTAAATAGTTCATTTCAAGAATGCATTTGACACTGTACAATATTTATAGAAGAAAATCAGGTGAAAATGGCAATGAGATGATGGCAAGTGCCAGCAATGCTTCTCTGTAGGTACCTTTTTCTCAACCTTAAAGTAAACATTAACCACCGTTTGTTAAAGTGCCGTGCGGGATACACCCCATTGATTTATGTCACGCGAGAAGTTTGGTGTCTCTAGTGTCAGCTGACATTTCCGCCGCTTTGCATAACCTGGCATTAAAACTGATTGAAGTGCCGTCTGCCAATCTGAGGACACCGACTATTGTGCCATTGTACTCTCGTTAAGGGCACCGGCGTAGCCACTGATGCTGCGTTATTTGTACCGCTATGTTATGACCTTTACATGCTGTAGGTATTATGAGATTACTGAATGTGAACTCAGGTATACTTCATTACTCTCAGCCTCAAACATAAAACATTACTTACTTATATTTCCTTTTAGTAAAAATATTTTTCTGCTATACCGAACATGTGACAAATGCTAATATGAAAGTACAGAAGCACGGTCATCATCATCATCATCATATCAGCCGAACGACGCCCACTGCTGGGCATAGGCCTCCCCCAAAGATCTCCACAACGATCGGTCCTGCGCTGTCCGCATCCAGCGGCTTCCCGCGACCTTGACCAGATCGTCGGTCCACCTTGTGGAGGGCCTGCCCACGGAACGTCGTCCGGTACGCGGTCGCCATTCGAGAACCTTTCCGCCCCAACGGCCATCGGTTCTCCGCGCTATGTGTCCCGCCCACTGCCACTTCAGCGATGCAATCCTTCGAGCGATGTCGGTTGTCTTAGTTCTCCTGCGGATCTCATCATTTCTGATTCGATCAAGCAGGGAAATACCAAGCATCGCTCTCTCCATTGCTCGCTGGGTGACTTTGAGCCTTCTTATGAGACCCATAGTAAACGACCACGTCTCACTCCCATATGTCATTACTGGCAACACACACTGGTCAAAGACTTTCGTCTTGAGACACTGAGGTATTTCGGACGCGAATATATGCCGGAGCTTCCCGAACGCTGCCCATCCGAGCTGGATGGGCAGCGCTGGATGAGAAGCACGGTAATGAAATACTATTACCGTGACAGAGGTATTTAAAGATGAGTGAGTGACGCTGAACCCCCCTGAAACAAAACAATTGCAAGAGAAATAGCAACAATTAGGCAGGAAAGCATTTTTTTACAGTCAAACTTTCAAACGAGTAAACCAAAGTGATGTTGCAGTAGCTGTAGCGCTGTTGGTTGTTAGTGTCGATATCAAAGTTGGCACACAGAATATCTCGCTGTCATAATTCACGAGCGGCTGTCATAATAATTACTGCTATTGTACGCTAAACTACTATGTTTTTGTGTAACCATGCTGCCTACCGGTACACCTACTATACTGATCATTCATAACACCCACATACATGATGTCCCGGGCGGTGCAAAACTTCAATTTTCAATTCATTTATTTGCAACTTTATTTTGCTATAATCAACAAAGACTTTTGAAGACGGAAATGGATCTGGTAGAATGTGTAAAAAGAACACCCTGGAGTTTTTTGTAGTTTGATCGTAGGATGGACCTCTGAAATTATTCTGAATAACTTAGAAGAATCCTTCCAAATAAAAAAAAAAGATATATTTTCCTGGTCAAAAGGTTTAATGATTTTTAAAAGTAACTAACTAACTTGAACTGTTTGATATACATTTTTTTCACAGTTTCAGTCACAGGTGAAGCAACTGATCAAAAAACATGCTTAGGAATAAAACGTTATGGAAATTCTATTTTCTTTTTAATTTCAATTATTATCATAACCTAATTAAACAAACGATTTGTATGTTGACGCAGCATCACGAAAAAACCAGTGAATTGATTTTCGTAAAACTTTGTACAGTTATGATATAAAAACTGAGCTAGTATCTGCAGGATTTTAGATTCATATGCAAAGCCTTAAAGCTTAGTCAACGCGGCCGAAGTAAATGGCAACTGCTTCTATTTATTTAAAATACGTGCACATGTGACAGCCTGTAGGTACAAGCAGTCATAATACTCATAGCTGTCCTCTTCATAACGTGATTGTGTACATGTTATTTGGACCGCGATATAGGTACTGTTGAATACTTGATTCTAACTTTTGCTTTGTCCAGCTTGCTCGCGCATTAAACGTTTTCTGCTTTTGCGTGTTTTTATACAGATCAGGGAAGTCATTTTTCTCAATGCAACCTTAATCCTTAATCAATGCATATCGCGCTTCGTTTTGATTTTGACCGTCTGTAAAACTCATCATCATATCTACCAAACTATGCTATGAGACCCGCAGAAAATTATATATGAATATAAAAAAAATTACAAAAAACCACTTCCAAAAAAAACTATTCCAAAAACGAATGAATACTTAAGCACTAAAAATAACAACTAATAGCGTATTCAACACAACCTAATAATCAACTAAATTGTTCCACTCAATTGTTATTTTATTTATGAAGACGATATTTGTTAAAAAAATACAGTCGCATTTACCACCTTCTCCTTGTTTGAAGTCGGTTAAAAAGAGTTGGTACTTAACTGCTGAGTTTCGTGCTGGTTCTTCTCAATGCAGAAGTGGCAGTCCGACACTTTATGTGGTCTAGGCAATTTTAGGGACCCAATCCCTGTTCTCTCTAGACTACCGGCAGCAATTCAATGCAAGGAGTCGCAAATTGAACTATCAGACATAAATTTGGACAAAGTAAGATTTGTAAGATTGGCAAAAGGTTCTACAGCATCTGGTGAGTAATCCTCACCAAAGTTACGGTGTCGTAAAACTACCGACCACTTTAATACATTTACGAGTCTAAAAGCGAGTCATGTGTTCAGGCCTTATGTCTTAAGTAGGTACTACATTATTTAAAATAAATCAGGTGTTGACTTTATGGCTTTTTGTAGTTTTATGTCTTATACTTGCCGCTGAAAGGTGCTTATCTCAGCTTTTTAGGTTCCACAGAATTCATTTCTATGCGAAGAAATTACTTAAATGCCTTCTTGATGCTGACGCCTCTTTAATTATCATCGACCAACTAGACGCAGATTACCTTGAATCGACATTAAGCAGCATAGTTCAGCTATAAGCTCAAACCGTTTCGGTAACTTATTCATAGTGAGAATAGGAAAAGAGTGGAAGTATAACAAGCTTTTCTAGAACAGTGAAACTTTCTTCCTAATACTGGCCATTAGGAAACTGGCAGAATTCATCTAAGCCTTAAAATAAATAGGTATAAGTTGTGGTGGAGTCTTATTTACGAACAGGCCAATTAAAAGTGGTAGACTGACGTTTGTTTATTGGGAGATTGTTGTCTAATGAATTTTATCAGCAAAATAAACATTTTCTAGAAATATTCAGACAAGTTTTGATGAAAATTGATTTTCAATTTTTTTAACCATTGGAGCTATAACTATTTAATAGTTCGAATATTCGTGTCAACTTTCTTGTTCATTGCAACAAACATAGCAATGACCCGTGACATCTAAAAAGTTGATCGTTTCAATTAAGCCAATTGGTTTTTGTTGCAATTAGCACCGTAACCTCGCAGTATTGACCTTTGCATAATCTTTAAATATCAAGTTGGGTGAATTTTTACAAATAAATATTCACACACAAATAGACTTACATAATGCTAATCGACCTGACTGTGAACTTTTAGTGCAAGAAGTTAACTCAATTGACTTAAATGTTGTGTGATCTTAACAACCTAGTTTTTTACGGCCAGTGAGAGTCTTGAAAGAATTAGTAAATAGTTCTAATAATTCGAAAACAAAAAGATTAAAAACATAATTAATGTACAGTTCATAGTTCAAACGTATACAATTTTGAAACTGACATTACATAATGGCAATGCAATAAAGATCCATCTGTTATGTTATGTTTGATGTTTCTAAATGTATTTTATAAATTGACTTGGTCATGAAAGAAATTATGACAAGCACATACCTACATGTATTCATATGCAACTATTTATGACAAGCAACGCTATGGGATGTAATTAGTTTGCTTGCACCATCCGTTTAGTAAGATTTTTTTATTCATCCAACACGAGCACATTTCTACATTCAATCAATTGAGCACAATATAGCCATGTACTCGTATAAAGATAATATTTGAATTACCCGTTCGTTACTTATTTCATAAAGTACTTGCTCAGCCTAGTTTACGTATATCTACACTAATACACAACAGGTGATACACAACAATGAAGTTCTGTAAAAACTAAGGAAATAGATCAACATTGGCATGTCTTGAAACAAATTCTTTCTGTTAACAACGAATACTTAAATGCCATAAAACGCCGCGAACTAAGGCTTTTGTTATGTGTCTCATAGGTGCTTGCTTACGACTAAAAAAAGAAAGGCAACAACAAGAAAGTGCCTCCGTGAATCCATTGTTGCAAGAGGGACGATTGCAGTTGTATAACAGAGCGTCGATTACAATTTATGTAAGTGGTGTAAATAATAGATAGAATTATCTATGATTGGCGTTCGGTTACAGGAAGCCGGCCCACTTCTGGGCAGATAGTCAATCGGTTGATTAAACGCGAGATGCAGACTATCAGAGTATTTACAGGATGGGTACAGGATGTTTCTTCGTTGAGCTGCAGTATATTGAGATATTGTTTTTGACAATTAACATCGTTAAAGATTTAAAATTGAAATCGGCTGCGCCTCATTTTGAGGCAGACTTGCAAGGTAACAGGATGAGGCGGGCTTATATTTGAAAAACTGGTCTACCGCCTGCTCCTGGTTTTGGTCTTCAATTATACAGGAAAAGTGGATTCGATATCTACAGTAAAACCTTGTTTCCTGTTAACAAAAAAAGTTAAACAACGAAAGTTTGTTTTTTCTTCTTTCCCAAACTTACTTTTTTTTTAATTGCCAAAATTAATAATGTGAAGAGGCCCTCAGGTTCCATTAAGAAATATTTATTTAGGTATGCAACTCACATTCATCAATTATAACTTTGTTTATATCTGTAACACTGCACAGTGCTCTACCTTCAGTCTACGTAGTAACTGTTGGCTCGGCGAGCCAAATGAGTTAACACAGAGTGTAAACAGTGTTCAGTTAAAACATGTTTAGACTGTTTGAGTTTTGATGAACACAGAAGTTAGTTCTGTTTGGTCTAATACAATAATTTGTGCTTACACAAAGCTTTGCTTGTGAAGCTTTAACACAGTATACAAAGAGTTTAGTATAAAAATGCTGCACAGAGCACCTAAGGTCGTGGGTTCGAGCTTCGCTGAGAAAAACAATTAAAGTTCAGGATTATTGTGTTTGTTCTGTATACAGATACAGTGTTATTGTTTATTTATGTGTACTTATTAAGTGCTATTTAATATATTTTTCGGTCTTCCATGCCCTTAAAGCTCTGCTTAGTTTCGAGGCAGATGATCTTGATGTAAAGTTGTCCTAGATACCTATCTTCCTGATATTATTTCTACAACAAACTAAAATGGCTTCTTCAACAGTGGGCGAGTAAACATTTAACAAGGTAATGCAAATACCTTGATTGGATAATATCAGACTTGTTGCGTGAAAATAATCTTATTAACAGGTCCAACAATTGAAACATCCTGTAGATGCGCCCAATCGCTATTGATTTCGGCCTGGTACTTGGCAGTGATTTAAATCGAGAGAGTGGCTGATACAATCACATCTCATAATCACTAAGAGATGCCTATTGTGCTATTGCTACTGTGCTTTAAACTAAGTGTGCTTGCATACCGCTCTGTTATTGAAAAGTCACGAGCAAATTAACTTTTGAGCGTCTGTAATTGCCGAGTTACGTTAGGTTACTATGAGCGAATAGAATATAATAGATTTGAAACCGTTTATTGTCACAGTTCTTTACAAAGTACTCGAATCGAATAGTTTACAGTCAATTCTCCCTTGCGAAAAGGGCACCTGGCTCAGCGTTTGATGCAAGATCTAAAGGCAGGTGCACTACAGGTTTATTTTTCATAATCGTTCTTATTATTTTTATGGTGGTTAACTACGTGAGTTAACAATTTATTTAGTAAGACAATTTAGTCAATTTTAACCCAAAAAGTGTTTGCCCTTGGTCTATCTCTATCTAGGTATCTCAAATAAATTTGAGCTGCAAAAAAAAATGCGAAGGACCCCGGCCAGTGGTAAGAGAATAACATTTCAACACTAATTCACCATCAGTAACATTCATTTTAATAAAGTTGAACCGTCTTCACTCACCTACCTACCTAACTAAATGATTTGAATCTATAAACTTCAAAACAACGCTATTATGAAAGCTGCGAGAAAACCAAAACCGTTTGTTTCCTGGTAACTTAAGCTGGTCTAGTGCCTCATTAGTTTTATAATCTCTGCTAAAACCCTTTAACATCTCTTCAGATTCTGAGTAACACTTATATTGCGAGATTTGCGAGTGAACGAGCCGGTCCGTGAAGCGGCCTGAAGCGGGATTAGCTACTGGCGCGTGGTGCCGGCAAATAAAGGGACTTCAGACCCGCAGTCGGCCGCTTGTCTACATTCAATTCCGTCAGTGTACGTCCTGCTTTACAAGTATTTGATGTTTGTTAAGTTTTGATGTTTGCCGCCTTTGCGCGGTGCAAACAAATTTTAACAAGAATGCAATGGGATGTTGGCAAGTAGGTGACAGTGACGTAATATTGCTGTTGATTTTACGCAGACGAATACACGAATATGACCATTGTTAAATATCACGGATATGTAACACTAAAGACCCCAGACTAAGGAGTGCTTGTACGGTCAACGGCACATCAGGGTACCCATTTCCGGTCATTCCTCCTTGCTCTATTGCAAAAAAAATACTTTAGCTAGAGCAAGATAAAAAACGGAAATGGGTAGCTTGATTTGCTATTGACTGTACTACTGGTACAGAAAGATGTTATTATGTGGGTATATACATGGAAAAAATATTAGGTAAGTAGGTGCATACGTCAATGTGCCACAAGGTTGATAATAAACGCTTAAGGATTCATGCTATAACTGAAACCTCCAAATAATAAAATGCTGAGATTTTTGACACTCAAACACCATGACAAAAAGTTTTGAACAGTGCAAAGAGCCAAACAATCTCTCGCCAGCTGATTTACGGCAAGCAACTTAAAACCCAAATAGTACGTACCGGTACATAATTTTCGAATCGGTAAAGAACAGTCAAACTACCAATGAGCGGTTAAATCGAAGCCATGATTTTTACATCGATTGGCCTGAATCATTCGGAGCAAGTCACGTCCGCTGGATGCGAGGCATAATGGTTGAAAATAATCCCTCATTGAGCCAATATCGTGCCAGAAGGGATCTGATTGTGCTATTATTATATTAGCATCTAATATCTGGCTACAATCATGCGTGTTTGCGCCGTACAGAGGCGCTCACATGAACCTTTACATAGGGGCACCATAAGCTGCTGACGTAAGATCCATTTTGCAATGGTTTTGTAAAGGTTGATGTGGGCGCCTCTGTACCTCCGCGTAGTGCTGGCTGTAGCATTTAGTACTATTACTATTAAGTACCGCATGTGTGTGTATGTGCATTTATTTTCGCGTTTTACTTTGAAATTACGTAGTGTGTAAGCAATAATCATTATACAACAATAACAATTTCGATTCCACGGGAACGCTTACGGTTCGAACTGATTTGGCCCAGCTGTTTTTAGTAAAGGGTAGCCTTCACTGTCCAAAGGAAATTGGGACAATTTTTCTTTGTCGTTGAAAAAAAATCTCTCAGGTGTTTTAATCTAGTCGTCATCAACAACTGCAAGAAGAGAATTAAAGCGAAACGTTTGCTATTAATTAGTTTTTAGACGACTTCCTATAAAACAGCGGCAGCACTAATAGTGCTATAGCTCCAATGGGTACAGTCACACGCATCGACGTGTGCCGAAGCAATCAACGCGAGGGGCTAAGTGCGAGGGTGTTTGTTTCAATTAAACACGGGCTCGGCTCAAAGGGAACGGGAACGATTTCAACTTATTACATTTTTACTGTTTTTATTGATATTTTTTTATCCTTTATTTCGAGATATTACGCTTTGAAAAAAAACTATGCATTGTTTAAGTTTCAGTAATAATGAAATGTTTCATATCTCTTCGTTAACATTTATTGTTAGGTAAAGATATTGTATCTGTATCAACTTTAGATGACAATCAAAAAGTTAGAAACATGTAGGTAGGAACACATCATGTTCTAGCCCTACCCTTCCTAAAAGGAATTCGACAGTCGTGATTCGTCGGCCTGTTCGAGTTCAGCACGCATTTCTGGTGGTCAAGTCCTGCTCCGGTGCAGCTTCCATCCCAGACGATTCGACCCAGTGCATCATCATAAACTCTTAGAGCAAATCGGCCGCGGCCGCGGTAACGCGTACATCATCGAAAATCATCACGAGGAGAACGGCGTCGATCTACAAGACGTCACAAGTTGAGTCGAATTTCCTTCCTCCCAAAATCTTCTCTTTTTACCCAACATTTATTATTGAAGTAACTAAACTATACCGTACTATACATACAGCGTATTCTGTAGGCAATTTTTTGATTTTCATTATAAGGATCTAATATTGCTTATAGGTACGATTAGTTCTTTTGTTATTTATTAAACTCGTTTATATTTAACAAGCAAGACAATTTCCCATTGCTGTCGCGACCGACCGTATTTGCGGATCAGCAAAAATATTTCCAACATGGAAACTATTTCAGCGATATCGCTTTTTAAATCACAAAAACACACATTAAAAATGTGTGTGGGATGGCGGCGTCGCAGTCGCAATCAGGCGCATTGACGCCGGCCGCGTCGCGACTGCATTTTTCATTCCCTGACATCCGCTCTGTTAGTGAGCGCGAATATACGCCGGTGCAACCCGCACGATGGATGGGGCTCAATAACTCTGACTGTTCATATGTAGGAATAGGGAGGATAGTTACGCACGGCTAAAAGCAGTGCCGGGTTTAGATAGGTTTGGATTTTTGCAGTCGCTGCTTTTTAGTCACTGATGTGATTCAACCAGAAGTAAAGGCAGCTTTAATAAATCATTTAATCGTTATAATTAGCGACAGGACTTGCACTGCTGAACGATAGCCTGACACCATAGATTTCCAGAGCGGCCCGTAGGCTACATTTTACAGGCTCTATTCTACGTCAGTTTTTCTTATTGTGCTCTTCAAGATAACCTCACTCCATCTGATGGTAAGTAGTTGTGTGGCCCAGATATGGGGTTGACAAGTAAGTATAGACAGTAATGCGTTTACTACTGAGCTGTTCAATCTCATCTTGAAGACCTACATGAACGCCTTTTAACGCCACGCTTAAAAACCCGAGATTATAGAAGAAGCTGACACGAATTAGAATCAGAGTCCACATATGCGGATCAGCAGAAATATTTCCAACATGGAAACTATTTCAGCGATATCGCTTTTTAAATCACAAAAACACACATTAAAAATGTGTGCGTGATGGCGTCGCAGTCGCAATCAGGCGCATTGACGCCGGCCGCGTCGCGACTGCATTTTTCATTCCCTGACATCCGCTCTGTTAGTGAGCGCGAATATACGCCGGTGCAACCCGCACGATGGATGGGGCTCAATAACTCTTACTGTTCATATGTAGGGATAGGGAGGATAGTACGCACGGCTAAAAGCAGTGCCGGGTTTAGAGCGCTTTGGATTTTTGCAGTCACACCTTTTAAGTCACTGATGTGATAGAACCGGAAGTAAAGACAGCTATAATAACTAATTTAATCATAATCACTAGCGACGGGACTTCTACTGCTGAACAATAGCCTGACACCATAGATTTCCAGAGCGGCCGGTAGGCTACATTCTACAGACTCTATTCTACGTCAGTTTTTCTTATTGTGCTCTTCAAGATAACTTCATTCCACCTGATGGTAAGTAGCTGTGAGGCCCAGATATGGGGTTGACAAGTAAGTATAGACAGTAAATGCGTTTACTACTGAGCTGTTCAACCTCATCTTGAAGGCCTACATGAACGCCTTTTCACGCCACGCTGAAATACCTGAGATTATAGAAAAAGCTGATACATGGGCTGGAAGAGCGTTCCACATCCGGATATAGTACGACGCGACGCAGGAACGAATCAATGAACCTTTTATCCTATAATCGAATGGTTGAAAGTTGAAATAATAAATTGAACCTTCTAAACTAAGAGATCAGAATTGCAACAAAATGCTAGCTTGCCAGCTCATTATCACATGCTACACATCACAAAGCGCTATGTGAAGACGAGGCACATTAGTTATTAAACTTTGTGCCGGCGACCGTCTGTGCGAGTGCGAGCAAATGAGTAGTAGAGAACACGGATGTCGTAAATTGCAGTACAAGACGAGTGTTGCGGTTGCAGGGAAGCACTATTTATAGAAGTGATACATTGGCGTGATAACGCGTTCGGAAAGTGGCGCTCAAAGGGAGAGCACGAGAGGAAATCACTTCCCATTGAGTGTTCCCGTAATCACGACTGAGAGCGGGCACAAATGATCGGCCGCCGCCGGTTGCGGATAATGAATTACCGGGCCATTGCTTGCTTGCAAAATCTAGTCGACGTACTTGTAAGTAACGAGGTTAGAGTCTCCCCGAGCTAGCGCGGCGACTCGGCTGGTCGCCGTCACGTCGTGACTCGGGGTGCGTTCGGGAGCGTTCACGGGCGAATTATCTTCTAAAATGCCCGATATAAATTAACTTTAATCGCTTTTATTGCTTTGAATTATTGTATGCCATTCGAACTCATTGAAACTTAACGATAGGATTTTCATAAAATGTAATCCGAACAGGCATAGCGAATTTGGTAACGGGAACGGAACGTGATCGTCGAAGTGTGGATAACATAAGCCGTTTTATCGTGATTTTTACGAGTGTTTTCGCACTATCCCGGCTGTAAGCGGCGAATCAGATGAAGTGGGAAACCGCGAGAGGCAAAAATAACTCTATTTATTTCGCCCTACAAAATATGAGCTCTTCACGGGTTCTGAAAAATAAAGTTATTTGCCTCAATAATACCATACATCGGGTGTAATGTGTTTTGGTAACGGGAAGTTTGATATTGCCTAAGCCGGTGGGAGATATTTTGTGAAAAGTGGCCTAGTGGAGTGAGGATTTGTGATCCTCGGCACGCGTAATATTACGCCAGCACTTTTTGATCAGTATTAAGTAATTAATTTAATGTATCACTAATGCTATGGTCACTTATTAAACTACTTAATACCTCAACTTTAACTCGTTAAAGGCATTTCAGAATCCAGGTTCTAACAACGGAATTGATTATAAGTTTAAAAACTTATTCATTCGCACAAAATAAAAATCTGTCTTCTCACCTCTCCATCCCACACCATTGTTTATTATTAATATAACCATATACTCACGGTTAATATCGTCGTAGTTCTGTATGCTGTAGATTGTGTAGTTAATAACGAGCGCGTCAAAATTCTGTAGAGCCCAGAAAACATAAGTTTCGAAAGAATTTCATATCGAAAAATCTGCCGATTACGGCGTTTGGGTTCGGTGAAAACATCACTGGAATTGACCAAGAAGGTCGAGTCAGCGATAAAGTCGTGAATTTACGGAGCTCTCAACCACAGAGTCCATCGAGAGCGTCCGTAAGGTACGTGTGCCGCCGCCGAGGCGAGGTGCCTCCGAATTACCTCGACTCGAGATTGCCTGCCGACGACGTTAGGCGGCGGCAAATATTGTGCGAAGTTTGAGGAACAGGCAGAAAAAAACATTTTCCTTTTTCTACCTACTCGGTAGCGCACCCTGTTGCAACTGATCGCTTCTAATGACGGCACGATTTCATTTTTACGATCTTGGAGTTGGAAACATTTTATTGTGTATCTAAAAATCAAACTGGCTTGTATTTTCAGCGATTGTATAAAATATATCTACGAACCAAAATACACAATCATTCGGAAAGTTTCGCTCAGAGGCGGGAGGCCCAAAAGGTTAATAAAAAGGTAAGTAGTGATATTAACCTTACGTTTTTTCTTGAACGTTGAATAATTGTGTAACAAAATGGTATAATTATTTAAGCTAAATAGTGCAATCGACCTCGTATTTCAGGCAGTAAGTACTCGTATGTTGGTATTTACGAAAATGTAGGTCTGTGCCATTATTTAAAACACAAAATATTTCTGCTAAAGTTCAAAGTGGCTATCTACCAACTGTTACAAGGATGTGAACCTTAAAACTGGAGTAATGTTTGCAATGTTGTCATTGTTCGTTTTTTGTGTCACTCAGGGAAAGTAAAGGTCCAACCAGTCAGTACATTCATAATTAGTGGTTTCATAAATTTTATTGTGACATTATTGGTATTGTATTTTTTTATTTAATTTTCTTTTCATGATTTTGTAGTGTTAATCAAACTTTAATTTGCCGCAAGACGAGAGATGATACTCTAATTTGTAATGACATTTTAATAATCTACTCTAATTATGCTTAGTTTTGATTTTTTCAGATCCAAGTCTTTCTTTCTGTGAATGGAATTCTTATTTACCTTTATTCGTTAAGTTTCAGAAAGATAAAGATGTCACTAAGTTCTTTTTAAAATACCTTTTGCCTTGCTGTGCTTGTTAAACATCCTTCTACTGGACAACACAGGGCCGTATTAGCAACGCAATGAATTTGAAACCTAATTAATGTGAAGCAGAGAGTTGGCGGCGCGTGACGGCGGGCGGCTGCGACAAACGACCCCTGTTAGTGATGCTGAAATCAATGCTTCGTCGATAACATACAGCACCCTGCAACATACAAACGTGCTCCTGTTTACGGGTGTCCAAAACTTGACGAATTTCGTATTCAAGTGTCTAACCGTTTAGTTTCGAAGGCGAACAGCCTCAATAGTATTAAATGATGTTTTATTAGTCACATCACATTTTTTTTGCACATTCTAGTTATCATACTCTAGAGTTTTTAAGACCACTCACTGCCGAGGTTTTCCCGATGAGCTATAGCATGGAGTTCTTCAAGAGGGGTTTGAAAATTTTCTTGCAGGGTCGGCGACGCACGTGTAATGCCCCTGGTGTTGCACGTGTCCATAGGCTGCGGTAGCTGCTCATCATCAGGCAGCCCGCATGCTTGTTTGCCACCGTCGTAGTTAAAAAAAAAACCATAAACCAATTCCTAGTTAGTGCCCAAAAAGGGGCAATTATTTGACTGGAGTAAAGAACTTTAAAAACAAAACTGAAAAAATGCATAGTTTCTAAACTTTGATGAACATAATGTTATATTTAAATGATTAACGAATAATCACAACATGTGTAAATATGTCAAAACATGTGTGATATAATAATAATTTTACAAATCTCTCTAAAAATGTATTTCTATTTACATTCACATAGAAGGTGAAACGCAGGATGAATCATAAAGTCAATGTAATAGAGCCCTATGAAAATGTATCGATACAAGTTTTTGTACAACTCTAAAACCACACGACTATGGAAATTGACTTAACTGTTGTATCACGAAGCCACCGCCAAATTTCTATAAACATGCCAATTTTGGACTTAATAGCTTTGAATGACAATGAAATTGTAAGTGGCAGAGGTCACCTTTCACGATCGAGATCGTGGGAGTTTCGTAATGAACAATATCTTCAGTTTAATGCAAACAATGCAAACACGTTGGTTTATTTTTTTCCGACTGGGGTCTGGGATTGGGTTTCGACTGATACAATGTTTCATAATTTAAGTGCAATGAGAAATGTCGACTATCTTTTATTAGGGTTTTAACATTACCAAATTCCACTGAAGGTCGGGTTTTCTAGTTTTACTAGAAAATGTCAACAGTAATAAAAATGAAAGAGACAAAACGTCAAAGTAGTAAAAGTTATGCTGTAGCAGTTTGAGTTTTAAATTAACTGATATAGACACTTCACTACTGGGGTTAACAGTTTTGTTAACAGAAATATCAAACCCCCTCTTGAAACGTCGCTTAAAAATAAGCAGCATTCACAAGTACGCCTCACTTTGAATTCTACTAACTTGAGACAGCATCCCTTGGAATCTTCTTAACTTTGATTGTCTTCGAGAATTTGAGGTTTAATATCTTTATGATACTTAATACTGATTAAATAGGTTAGTTACACAAACAATTTTAAATAAATTACTCTATAATGAATAATAAAGCGTAAGTAAGTTAAAAATTCTCCTTGCGAGACACCTTTCATAAATAATCCTCGAGAATAGAATATTTAAATAAGCAGACAAGTCACTGGTTATTAACATACTAATGAGCAGTTAAATTCTGGAGTTTATTATGATAAGAGATGAAAAATAATGCGCATAAATGCTATCATTGCTATCTTCATAATAAAAAAATGTTACTTAAGCTTGCAGAAAACTTTACTGCGGTGTATTTTTCATTTTCTGTGGAAATTCAAGGTTTTCTTCTTCTAATATTTACTCGTTTCCACCATTCCTTTTGCGCTCCTCCCTTTGAAGTAGCTATTTTTAGAAGACATGGAGAAGATGTGATTTTGTATGTGCCAACAGTTTGTAACAAAACCGTGGCAAAATCTTAGAATGATAAGTGACGTCGTAAACTATTGGATAAGTAGTAATAGTAGTAGTGCAGTAGTAGAGGGGTTATTGGCTCAAATTTCATGATTTTGTTTTTAGCAGAATAGGTGTTGAATGCTTGGATTTCTTTGTAAATTTCAATTGCAATGTGATTGTGATTTAAATAGATTTTTTTTTATTAAATAGGTAGGTATTGATAATTAATGTTTCAGTAGGTTATGAAGGATTACACGAAATTTTTGAAACATTAGCTATGTGTCAGTGTCGATCTAGTCGCCTTTTGAATAAACAACTGAATCAAAATCGGTTCTGTTAGGGAGCTACGACCCTAGTTCAGTAACCTTATGTACGGTTTGCGTCGTCAGGAGTTACTGAATACTAGTCATAACGAAATTTTGTTGGCATGAATAAAAAATCAACTTTCACGTAGTGACTTGATTCACAGAGGT
Organism: Udea ferrugalis; assembly: GCA_950022985.1. NCBI lineage: Eukaryota > Metazoa > Arthropoda > Insecta > Lepidoptera > Crambidae > Udea > Udea ferrugalis. The sequence continues at coordinate 9,080,144 of OX465516.1, forward strand.
GTCGGTACTCAACGTGTTATTATGTGGCTATTATACGTAACATGTCAGTGATAATAACTTTTACTTTGTCATGTAGTTATGGTGTGTAATATTTTTAAGTACTTAGCTACACAGCGTGCTCAGATAAATGTTGTATGATGTGATACTTAGCATTCCCAATGATCGGGCAAATCTAATAATAATAATAAAAATCATTAATTCTCTCTAACAATGTTGGCTTAACTTTTACTTAATTCTAAATACACTATTAATAAAAATCATATTATGTTGATCTTAACGAACTCATACGAAAATCGCTATTTTCTATACAGTCGGTATTTGAAGCGGAAATTGGCATTCGAATGTATTGAGGTAAATGTGTGATAATATAAAAATCTCTTTTACTTACATACATCTTTATTTCAAGAAGCTTGACTAGTTTAGAAAATGTCGGTTATTTTAAACGCGCTTCAAGTGTATTATACCCCAGTGTATTTGTTAAAACAGCTGATCATGTTATCAACGTAATATCGTCTACGACTAAAAAAATGCTTGGTAAGAGCAATATATTGTTTCATACGAGCAGATATTTCACTACGTTTGGGTTAGCACCTGGTTTTATAATCCGGTCCCGTAAAATACGCCGTGTAGCCTATAAAGAAATATTCCCCATATAATCCAAACGGAAAACCTTATTCCGAAGCTCATTCTCTATAGGACATTACTTTTAATAAGATACTTTGGGATAGCGCCGCCGTAAGAGCTGCTAAGCCCCTTAATATTTCTCGTCTTCCTGCTTCGGGCCCGTAATTTTTTAACACAAAACAAGCTTTAAGCTCACGCATTTGTAACGGTTACAACGGAAAAAATCTCTCCAAGGATTTTTCTTAAGTGATCAGATTGAAGCAACGATTTCTGAACCTGTTTATTTTTACCTAAGTAAACAAATAAACTAAAATCACCTGTACCGTTTGACAGTAATAAAAAGAAAAATACTTTTAAAATCTTACCATCTGGCGCGCATTTGTTTTTTTTGTAGTTGAAAGACGGTCCGATTAATAAAGTTACCATTTTGAGCCTTAAAAGTTGATCAATAAGAACTGAAGATGCACGTGTAGACCAATAGCGGTGAATAAAAAACCCTGCACCACTTTACACGTCATGTCGTTAGCGTAAGTGATGTGTTTAGTTATCTACACACTCGAGATTGTGAGGCGCAAAGTGTTTACAACGCGATAAGAGAGAGAAAATTTAAGTTCACTGGAAACTAGATTCATTTTATCTTGAACGTTGAGAGTTGCTTCTACAAAAATCAGTTTTATCTACGTAAGTTCAGATCGCATCTGATAGTAGGTTCCGTTAACAGGAGGACAGGGATTTTTGGTTCATATTTTGTAATTTAATGGCAAACTTCTTAATATTTTTTCATAAATATGCCTATGGGACCTATAAAACTATGAGCATTTCAGAGTAATACACAAATATGGATATGTATTATTATTATTTATAGATATTTACAGATAGAGCAAATACAAATGTTGTCACATGAATGTTTGTGCTGGTTGTAAGCGAACCATCAAGCCTCAGTTAGCAGGATTTTATACATTGTGCAAATATGAAATAAGCCATATTAGTCCAATTATCAAATAAGCAACATTGTGATTGGTAAGTAGGATCTGAAATGTTTAGTGACACAAAATTCAATAGTTCACTAATTACCCATAAGTTTTAAATAGACATAGCAACACGCTGTATTCTGCGTCGCAATCTACATCTCGGCATAGGGCATACTAGTCGCGTACCCATAGAAAAGCTGTGTGAAAAATATCTAAGGCATTCGATCAAATGCAGCACCATCCCATGCCCCTGATCGCTGTTTAACTTTTAAGTGAAATATAGATTGCGGAGCGAGCCCCACTATTAAAGTCCACTCTTTACATATTTGGCACGTTCTCAAGCCACATGTCCGGAACCGTTTTTGGATAACGGCTAAGTTACAAACTTTTCGCATTTCTCCGCTCGGAAACTCCGGCAATCTTACTATTGTCGCTTTGCATGTTGTAAATACGTTATCCTAACTATAGGATTAACGAGGTGCATTCGCCTCGTACTTAGCATGAAATACACCCTTCTTCCGTTGGTAATATAACTCTAGCTATAGCAACGCAACATTAATGCAACGTTATTCGCTAGGTAATGTTATAATTACCACATTCATTACTTAGGTCAGAACCGATTTATTTTGCATAATGGTGTTTGGGTGAGCGCAACAATGGTTGGGCGCAATGCGGCGGGCCGGAGATATGGCTGCGGCCCGTCGGCTGCGAACTGGCGAACTTGACCAGCACTGCTTTGTCTGCGGGTCATTCCTGCTCTTTGTTTACACGAGCTCGTCGCAAACTTGCTCGAACAAAGGACGCGACCGTTTTAAATTCGACCGCTGTTTTACCGAGATTTTCCTAGCGGTCAACTTTTTGTGGAATGTTGCGAAGCTTGCGGGATGTGCAGAGGAAGAGAAGGGTAGTACAAGGCTAAACAAATCTGGGATAAAGATTAGAAGCTCGGATCTCGTTTTTCTCTGCCACTTTGTCTGTTCCTGGTAAGGCGCATGCGAACTAGAGTTCAAACGGGAAGAATTTACCTACATGTCTTTATAAATTATTCCATTTTTAAAATATTGTGCATGCCTACACTCTGGGGGGCTAAAACGGCAACATTTAGATGATTCATATTATGAAAACATCCAACTGACGTTTCATCTAGACCGCGGTCCGTTTCGAGTCAAAAGTGAGTAATAGCGCGCTGACGTCGCTCACGTTCATACAATTTATCAATTCGGGACGCGTGTGAGCGCGCTGTTACTCACTTTTGACTCGAAACGGACCGCGGTCTAGATGAAACGTTAGTTAGATGATTCATAATATGAATCATCTAAAATGTTGCTGTTTTAGGGCCCCTGGTTACAACATACACCGTGCTATAGTTCTTGCATCATTTACAAATAGCATGGAAGGCATGTTTTTGCTTATACCTATGACTTTGGTATTAATAAATGCTTAAGGAAATTGCAGCGACATACCCAGTTGTACTTTTTATTGGAAAAGGGAAAAAAAGATCCAGCCAAGCAAATATTTAAAAACGCCGGTATAGTAAGTCAGCAAATCATTAAACGTATTTTCAAAACAGTTCATTATGATGACTTTTCCTGGAAGTTCCACTCAAAATGACACCGCTATCATAGCGTTCATTGGCCTAAAGCAGTGAACATTGTGCTCTTTAGTATCCACTTTTTCCGAGTTGTGTGATGTTTTTTCGATATTGCTGATACGGCTCGTTTGGGCGGAAGGGACGGATGGCCGGAGGCGGGCGGAACTCGGCTGACTTGGGCGCGGAGTCATTTGCGAGTCGAGAGCCGGAGTGACTATTCAGTCGATAAGATATAACAGTTGTAGTACCTACTTACTTCAATTTGTAAGGCTGTTAAGTAACTATTTAATACCATTTTGTGTGCTTGAAATTGACACATTTTCGCAAATTTTACAGTAACGAAAAGTATTACAAAATAAAGCTAGAGATATCATTAGAGTTAACTAGCAGTTGAAAGTCGAAATCATGTTTGTATTCATTTATAAAAATGTGTACATAAAATTCCAAAAAAAAGCACTTGCCTGCTTCAAGCCACTGCCCTCATTTTGATTTTGCTTATAAAAATTGGTAAAATAATTGCAAACTTTGATATTTTTTTTGAGCAATGGCAATTACCTAAGTTTTAATTGCCTAAAAAGCAATCCCAATTGCCTTTTAGGCAATTAAAACTTAGGTATTATGGCAGATTTATATTTTTTTATTAATCAAAAGGGTGGCGTGTATATGCCAACATGTGCACGTAACATGAGAATACATGCAAATCGCTATGGACGAACATTATTCTTCCGCACTAAAAAATCAAACCATTATCTGGAACCTAATAACAATAACGCATGAAAAATCGTTTTTAATAAATTATCTATGTGCACTTTATTACAAAACGGCGGCTACAGCGGCGTATAGCGTTGGCGCTTCGCCAAAGCACAATAGTGTTGGCAAACGTAAAAAAGAATAGGCTAAGTAATTAGTTTTTGTTATTTATTCCTGATAGTAGGTATTTCTTAATGCCTTTGCTATCACTGCCTATTTGCTCATACCACTTCTTCAGATTCTGATAAAAGACTGGGTACTGGGTCAATTAACTAAGTAGCTGTAGAAAACATCAGTGAAACTCTACACTGCGAGAGTTTTTTTTATTTGTGAGTGTTTAATTAATGAGATTTGCGTTGCTGTATGTCGTTGGTCTAAATCGATATAATAAAATAGATACTTTCTACTACTTTTACTTTTACTCGGTTTACTATTAGCATAAAGAAGCACCTACGTTTGAAGTTATTAGGAAAATGAAGGCAATTTGAGAAAAATACTTATTCTAATTGCGATAACTAGAGCCGAAACTACTTTAAGCAGTATATTTAATAATTTGATAAACATAATACGCTCCACGCTCAATTAAGTTCGACATTCCCGAACCTACTTCACCTATTGTGAGTTTTGAATGGAATAAACTAACATAACCCAATCTCTAGTAGGTACACAGACGTCACGACACAAAGAGTAAACCAATAACCTAATATCTCAGTAGCATACATGCTGCTTATTATGCCACATGACTCGCCGGTTTACTGACCCTCGGGCCCACTTCAATTCAGTTATAAGAAGACTCGCCTTGCATTTTGTCCACGTCTCGATACGATTTACGTTCTTATACTTGTTCAATGCGTTTAAGGCTTGGCTTTTTAGACTGCAAACGACAATAATCTAGGTTTACAAATAAGCAGCATTTTCTTACAAAACATTATTCAAAAGGTATTGATAAGCATAAGCCTTCATACCATTCACATGGACTTTCAATAATTAAAACTAAACTAACACACAATATGTTCACGCCTATGTCCTATGGGACAACACAGGTTGGCTGCAACGAAACAGACAGACGTCCATACATTGCTGAGTGAATTCAAATCCAACCTACGTGAAGAAAAGACAGATTGTATTATTGAACGTGTTGTAAGTAAACTTTATCATTGAGCGTGTACCCAATTCATTTCAGTAGAGTTTTAATAATGTCTGAATTATTAAAACTGATTATTTGGAAATTTAAAGCATGATGCGGTTTTAATTGCAATGCAAATGTGGATATACTTACGACTTAATCACTACAGCTCACAATGCTGTTTTTCCAATGGAAACTTGGAAAGCAATAAATTACCTTCGTATCGCAATTCACTTTCCTTATAAAATTTTCATACAAATGTAGCATGTAAACAACAACATAACATGTGTTCACAAAAATTTATGATATCAGTTGTCTGCAATCCTACTAATATTATAAATGCGAAAGTTTGTATGTGTGGATGGATGTGCCGTGTTGCTCTTTTACGTAAAAACAACTGGATGGATTTTAATGAAATTTTACAATTTCGTAGTTTATACATCTGAATCGCACATAGGCTACAATTTATAAAGAAATATAACTTTTAATTTTTCATCTAAGTCCACGCGTAAGTCCAAGAATATTTACCTGAAAAAAAAAAGAAGTAGTAAACTCCTCAATTGCATTTTGACATTCAAAGTCCTAAAACTGCAGTGTTACAGTTTATTGGTTTGATCTATGAAAAATCACTTCAAATAGCGTTGAAAAATTCCAAAGTGATTACCAATAGCTAACTGTGTGCGTGACATCCGACGGCGCCGATAAGCTGACTGAAGGTACCTGACGAGCGCCCTGGGGAGTCTGTTTGCAGATAGCTCATGATCGAGCGGCTCGTTAAAGATGAACCACGGTTAATGTAATTTTGCGTGTCCGATAAGATTAATAGCTGCGACTGCAAGCGACTGACGCTTTCTCCTATTCCGCGACCCGGCGCCCGCGCAAACATTGCATGCTGACTATCAATCTTGAAGCAATGTCAAAATAAACATCAAAAACCAGTAGGTCATGATCTGGAATGCTAACCGCAGAATTATTCATGCTGCATGTAATTCATGTAACATTCACCTTCACAAAGCTCAGTGATACATTTGAAGGTTTTTAAGGCATCATCAACTTGATGAATTTAGATGAATTACTCATATATGTTATATTCACAACAGCACGCTTTAAGCGGCGAAGCCAGACTAAAAAGTGGTCTTGTGTTTTTTAAGCTTTATTAGACTGCGTTATCCCGTCCTAAGAATACCTTTTGTGAGCACGATTCTCTTTGGTAAACGTGAACTTGTACCTGTAACACGTATCGACTAATAACAAGTAAAACTACGAAAACAAGCGGGGCGTTGTAACAATAATTAGTAAAATAGGGGTTGGCATTTATGAAAATAAATGGCACAGTATATCTAATACCTATCTGTATATCGCGCTATCTGCAGCGTTCTTAAAACCTCCGAAACAATGCTATCATTTGGGGATGTCCAGTCGTGTGTAATGTGTGTTTAAAAACATACATCTCTCGCTCTGCTTAAAGAAGATATAAACATTCAAAATCATTGATAATGATTCGTTAAGGATGCTTTTAGAAAAGGTGTATTGTGAACTCAGCGTAATGTCTGGTCTCATATAATTAAATTCCATCCAAAGCATTGGCATGTAATACGACACACTTGTCGACAAACGATGGTTTACATTGATATGCAAAACTATGCGAGACTTTGCGATATATATCATTGCATTGTCTACGTGGTCTCATCCATTTATATGTTCCGTAGGGCTCTCAGCCATTCCCATACCAGTCTCGCTGCAAAAGACAGATCGTTAATAAACCAGATATAAATGATCGCTCTTGAATATCGCTTCAATGAAAGCATTCCGACAATGATACATTTACTCCATATACATTATTCATTTTTGATAGTTGAATGTGATCTATGTTACTCACTCACTACCAACTTTGGGAAATATCTTTAAGACATTCACAACTACTGAGGCACCTAGGCATCACAATCTGGCCGATGTAATTATCAAAGTGTTTTTTTGCGCAACAAAACAGAATGAAATTCTTAAATAACAGTTTCTGTTTGGTTAGTTCTCTTTAAAAGAGTTATTTACCAGTTATCTCTGGTTGGAACTGGATAAATGATTGTAATACCATTAGTACCTACCTTCGAAAGACAAAAAAAAACAAAACCGACTGGCTTAACTTGCTGAAGTTTCTACCGCAAGTTCTGTTCATCCATCTTAGAGTTTCTTTGTTGCCTGATTACTTCCAGATTGATCAATAACGTTCGAGACCTGATGCTAACTGAATTTATCTATTAGCAGTTTACCGTTATTTAGGATATAACAAACCATTTTCAAAGTAAATTAATAAATCGTCGACCGAGCAAGATTATTTCAAATTGTAGCTCAAATAGGACGCCTAATGTCATTCATATCGCACCTATTAAAATGCCGTGAATACAAATCGTGTCTTGTTCATGTCTTGGTTTTTGGAATTCCACAAAATTCATCATCATCATTGAAAAGATTAAATTGAAACTAACTAGACGCGTCCAAAGCCAAAGCGTCTCGGAGATTCCTAAATACATAAAAACCTACCAGGCCTTTTTACCTACCTACCTGGGTTTTCAGCTTCTCAAAGTTTAAAAATTATAAATATGTGCACCTGGGTAGACATACAGTGCACCCCAAAACTCAATGCAAACATGTTTTACCGTTTTGGGTGCGCAGTCTTGCACAAGTACTCATAATACGCATTTCCTATTATCGATTATGGCAATGAAGGACGTCGAACAAAAGATCTATTGACTCGTCGATGGGTCACGTATCCATGCTGAATAAAATTAATATTCATAGAACTAACACGAACAATCTGCGTTCGACGGATTGCATATGAATTCTGTATGGATTTGTGGTAGCTCTTGCATTTTATAGAGGGTGTGGTACGAGGAAACAACTCATTGTTAAGGCACAGACCTTCTAAGACTAAGCTCTCCATTGTCTGAGTCGTACGGCCGTTCGTGAACTCGTAGGTGTATGGTACTTTACAGAAATATTTAATGAATGTGTTCTGCCTAGTGTGGATGCCACCGACCGACCCTAAATACTGAAAATTCAAAAATAACTATTTTAAGCACTGCTATTTTGTAAGACTTCCTTTTATTTTTTTCCCTTCACCTGACTTAACAATTTGTGTTCCTTTTTGTTTTCCCCCTAAAAAACAGGTTTGTTTTTTAGGGGGTTTATGATTTGTTGGATTTGTCTCCACATCGAATGAGATAATGCGTGAATATAAATAATATAGCCCAAAATGTTCCCCATATGGGTTTTGTTCCTATCAAACAACAGAATCGACGCATTTGTTAGTTGTCAAATTTTGTTTTACTGAACAGTAGGGTTCAGTCATATCAATAGGATTTGACAAAACGACGTGTCGTGAGAGCTAGTTCCAAACAGAGGGAACCTCAAAAACAAGAACCGTCTTAAAAACCTGGAGTCTTTAAATAACTACTGAAGTTCCTTCGACGATATTTCAACATTAAGGAAGTTATAACTACAAAAAATAGATTATTTAAAATACAGTCCGAACAAATCGTTTCCCTGATATAGTAGCTCTTATGGTGCGGTGGCGCAGTCGCCATATAAGGCGTAAAGGCGCCTGGCGGGATGTCCGCCATGCCTGCAGTCGGCGGGCGCTAATACTGGTCCAATCACTAAGGGAAGTCGTTATCCAGCTCGTTGCCATTTACACACCGATCAAACACACTATCAGCTCCTGGAATGTTGCAGCTATTTATTTCTTAGGGAGGCTTCATCATAGCATTAGGGATATTGGAATTAATTTCTTCTTAAAGCTAGTCTTCTCAAGTACGGTAGACGGCATATCACTCTACCCATTTCCGGTCAGTCCTCCTTGCTCTATTGCAAAGAAATTACATTTAGCACAAGCGAGAGAAAAAACCGGATGGGGTAACCTGATGTGCTGTTGACTGTACATGAATAATTAAATGAAAGGAGTTAGACATATACCATTCGTTAGTATGACAATAAGCAAAAGTAAGTAGGGGGTAAGGCTTGACATGTAACAACTGCGCCACAGGCACCATTTGTATTCTAGTGAACTAATAGGTCGAAACAAATCTAACAAACACACAGTTATGTGTGAAAAGATAATAATATACCTACATAAAATGTGCTTCAGAGTAAAGAGAAAGGAATATGATTACAAAAGCATTTCTGGAGATTGCAGGCGTGTTTATATTCGACAGTAAATGTGACCGCAATAAAAATCCAAAATTACTGATCATAAAAACTCTTTGCAATTGAAGCCTTGGAACCCCAAAAGCTTTTAAAACGTCCGCTCTTCTTTATTCTAGGCCGTAATAGCTCCCTTGTTTGGTGAACTCGTTTTGTAAGAAGATAGTAATGCTTGATTTGATTAGGACTTAAGAAATTCTCTCTTTTAAGTATAGTTTACTACTAGAGTTTAGAAGCTGCTACAAGCAAGCAAAATTAAGTGCTTGTAGCCCTACCTGGATATAATGAAACTTTGACCAGCCCTCATAGGTTGAGTACAACTTGAGTTCAACTACTGGTTCTAGTATTACAATACAGCAGTTTAGGGACATTCTTATTTTAAGTTTAGTAGTGTTTTGGATGTTCGTGGGTTAGTAACATCGTTTTACTAACTGCAAACGTGAACATTAATTAAATATCAAAGGATAAGATGTGTGTTTATGGCTGATTTTTCCTCATACATTTTAATTTGTTTTTTTTATAATTCACCCGTTAAAAAAACACCGTCCAAATAACATAACACTAGTAGTATTCTAAACGTTCGTTACGTTAATGTTGGAATAATTTAGTGTTTCTGCACTTATTAAGAAACGTTACCTCTATAGGGCAATGTTGCCGTCGACCACTGAATTTTGTATGAAATTTTAACGTTGAGTACCGGCTAGGCCGCCGCTTGGCTCTGAAAGGCGTCCGAAAAATATTTCATAGTTAGTCTTTTCAGGCCGACGCAAAGGACGGAATCTTTTTGATGTGGCTAACCTGCAATTTCCGCACTGATCTAACGAGGCACTTACAAAGGTACAGGTGAAGTGTAACTATGACAGTAAGTGTCACCTTATGCCAATGCATCAAAGGTCATTTTCGGGCTGATGAGTGGGCTCTATGTATTCACCTATTATGTACTGCTAAAAAAAGCATAACTTCGCTTGAGAGCTGGTCATCATGCCATAATGTGTCCTAGTTACCTCGATTCGTTCAAATTGAGCATAGTTTGCTAGATTTATTTGACCTAGCGAGTAATTTGCACTTGGAGCAGACTCGTCTGGAATGCGTTATGGATAGATGTCTCCGCCTCCGTAATTGCGATATCGTGAGTGCTCGGTATTGCTACGTTTTTTTTTCATTTTGCCGAAGTATTCTATTTTACAATGTTTTAAAGTAAGGATTATGCAAGCTTCAGAACATTTCAAATTGAATTAAATTCAGGGACTATTTAGAAAAGAAAACCAGAAAAAGACATTTGGTCATGTTGGCATCAGGCAGGACTTGAACCCGCATCTTTCGCAAGCCGGGCGACTGCACTTCCAATTATGCTACCGAGACCATTAACAGACCGGCCGAATCTTTCTGGTATATGTTTGCCCTATGAGCCAGGGTGATTTCATCAATGTTATAGGCATCCACCTCTAACACTCGGAAGAAATATTTTTTCAAATATTTAACTCCCGATTAAGATGAAAAAGCTATTACTATATTTTATTATTGTTTTTAGCATTTTCCATGCAGTATCTTTCTAAAGAAAACCAGAAAAAGACATTTGGTCATGTTGGCATCAGGCAGGACTTGAACCCGCATCTTTCGCAAGCCGGGCGACTGCACTTCCAATTATGCTACCGAGACCATTAACAGACCGGCCGAATCTTTCTGGTATATGTTTGCCCTATGAGCCAGGGTGATTTCATCAATGTTATAGGCATCCACCTCTAACACTCGGAAGAAATATTTTTTCAAATATTTAACTCCCGATTAAGATGAAAAAGCTATTACTATATTTTATTATTGTTTTTAGCATTTTCCATGCAGTATCTTTCTAAAGAAAACCAGAAAAAGACATTTGGTCATGTTGGCATCAGGCAGGACTTGAACCCGCATCTTTCGCAAGCCGGGCGACTGCACTTCCAATTATGCTACCGAGACCATTAACAGACCGGCCGAATCTTTCTGGTATATGTTTGCCCTATGAGCCAGGGTGATTTCATCAATGTTATAGGCATCCACCTCTAACACTCGGAAGAAATATTTTTTCAAATATTTAACTCCCGATTAAGATGAAAAAGCTATTACTATATTTTATTATTGTTTTTAGCATTTTCCATGCAGTATCTTTCTAAAGAAAACCAGAAAAAGACATTTGGTCATGTTGGCATCAGGCAGGACTTGAACCCGCATCTTTCGCAAGCCGGGCGACTGCACTTCCAATTATGCTACCGAGACCATTAACAGACCGGCCGAATCTTTCTGGTATATGTTTGCCCTATGAGCCAGGGTGATTTCATCAATGTTATAGGCATCCACCTCTAACACTCGGAAGAAATATTTTTTCAAATATTTAACTCCCGATTAAGATGAAAAAGCTATTACTATATTTTATTATTGTTTTTAGCATTTTCCATGCAGTATCTTTCTAAAGAAAACCAGAAAAAGACATTTGGTCATGTTGGCATCAGGCAGGACTTGAACCCGCATCTTTCGCAAGCCGGGCGACTGCACTTCCAATTATGCTACCGAGACCATTAACAGACCGGCCGAATCTTTCTGGTATATGTTTGCCCTATGAGCCAGGGTGATTTCATCAATGTTATAGGCATCCACCTCTAACACTCGGAAGAAATATTTTTTCAAATATTTAACTCCCGATTAAGATGAAAAAGCTATTACTATATTTTATTATTGTTTTTAGCATTTTCCATGCAGTATCTTTCTAAAGAAAACCAGAAAAAGACATTTGGTCATGTTGGCATCAGGCAGGACTTGAACCCGCATCTTTCGCAAGCCGGGCGACTGCACTTCCAATTATGCTACCGAGACCATTAACAGACCGGCCGAATCTTTCTGGTATATGTTTGCCCTATGAGCCAGGGTGATTTCATCAATGTTATAGGCATCCACCTCTAACACTCGGAAGAAATATTTTTTCAAATATTTAACTCCCGATTAAGATGAAAAAGCTATTACTATATTTTATTATTGTTTTTAGCATTTTCCATGCAGTATCTTTCTAAAGAAAACCAGAAAAAGACATTTGGTCATGGAAGTGCAGTCGCCCGGCTTGCGAAAGATGCGGGTTCAAGTCCTGCCTGATGCCAACATGACCAAATGTCTTTTTCTGGTTTTCTTTAGAAAGATACTGCATGGAAAATGCTAAAAACAATAATAAAATATAGTAATAGCTTTTTCATCTTAATCGGGAGTTAAATATTTGAAAAAATATTTCTTCCGAGTGTTAGAGGTGGATGCCTATAACATTGATGAAATCACCCTGGCTCATAGGGCAAACATATACCAGAAAGATTCGGCCGGTCTGTTAATGGTCTCGGTAGCATAATTGGAAGTGCAGTCGCCCGGCTTGCGAAAGATGCGGGTTCAAGTCCTGCCTGATGCCAACATGACCAAATGTCTTTTTCTGGTTTTCTTTAGAAAGATACTGCATGGAAAATGCTAAAAACAATAATAAAATATAGTAATAGCTTTTTCATCTTAATCGGGAGTTAAATATTTGAAAAAATATTTCTTCCGAGTGTTAGAGGTGGATGCCTATAACATTGATGAAATCACCCTGGCTCATAGGGCAAACATATACCAGAAAGATTCGGCCGGTCTGTTAATGGTCTCGGTAGCATAATTGGAAGTGCAGTCGCCCGGCTTGCGAAAGATGCGGGTTCAAGTCCTGCCTGATGCCAACATGACCAAATGTCTTTTTCTGGTTTTCTTTAGAAAGATACTGCATGGAAAATGCTAAAAACAATAATAAAATATAGACTATTTAGAAGTGCTTTAGACGAACTGACTCATGATTGATACTGAGTAATTTTATTTAGAACTTAAATAATAGCGTCATATTAGAAGTGTGTCTGATTATTTGTTAACGCTTTTAATTTTAGATGCAGATTGAACCTTTTGAAAAGAACGTGGGCTACCTTTTGGCTTAAAAATAAAACTTGAAGAGGGTGAAATAGAGGATAAACGTAGATGAGAGTAGGAGTTAGTAGTGTAGATTTTGATGTTAGAAGGCTCGAGATTGTCCCATTACATCATAGAAATCAATTTGTAAATCCACACTGACACGAAGTTCACCTACTAACGCATAAGGGTTTTCAAAGTTTTAAGACTATCAGGGTCTATTTCATCTCCAGAGACAAAAGACATCGCTGCGAGTACAGACGCGACACTGCCGAATTAATTATGCAACAGATGAAGTATAAACAAGTGGCAACAGCGTCGCAGTCTAGCCTATGTTAATTAACAGAATCTGGTCTTCCGCGAGAAGTGCATTCAGCGCTCTCACCGCGACGAGTTCCGATTGCAGTGTTTACTGTCTCCACTTATTCTCATGAAGAATACCTATTTATACATATTCATTAGCTACATTTTGACGGTGATGTGTCCTTTTATCTCAAATAACACGTATTCCAGCCTTTGATATACAGATGATAAATAGAGTACATAAGAAAGTAGAGGAGGCGCAAGGTGTGTGCCAGGATCGTAGCAAGTGGAAAGAAGTGGTCTCTGCCTACCCCGTTAGGAAAGAGGCGTGATGGTATGTATGTATGTATGATAAATAAAAGGGCGCCTCATCAGTCAAAATCATGCCATGATGACGACTAGACCAAACCGCTTTGCAGCACTGAATGAGTGGTCGAATAAGCCCATTTGAACACATAACAATTTAAATTCTTATCAAGGTCGATCTTACATACTCAAAAGTAAGATGGTGGTTTTAGTCGGATTTATACAAAACACAACACAACAAAGAACAGCTGATTTGAAAAGCGTGTCATATTCCTACCTCTTCATTTAAATTGCATGAGGCTCATGAAACTATGTGCATATATGGCTGCATAAGCCGTGGTTTAGTTTTTAGCAAAAAGTAGTACAACAGGGTTGATGTCACCATTTTCCACTTTGTGGCTGAAATAAGTGTTGTAGTTAACTATATATTGAGGTTATCATTATGTTCCAAATGACCATTATTTGCCACTAATGGTAGTCATCTACATCCAGTGTCCATCTAACCATGATGAACATTGCATGGATTCCAGAAAAGCAATGATTCCTGGAATTTCTTAAGGTCTAAGCAAAACTTTCCCTATAACATCAGAACCCGATATCTTAAGATAATATTATATGTATATTAGTCTCAAGCTAACAAGATATGAAGAGGTACCTACGTTATCAAATATACCTTGGTACAGAACAAACTAAGAAGCTGATTAAATTAAAAATCTACTATAATTATTAGCTATTTACACAAGAAACAGTATCTATTCAATAACCTAGCTTTCACAACACAGTCTTTTCAAGGCGAAATATCGAGTATGATAAAAAATATCGTCGGTTAAAAAAACAACTGAAACCATACAATGTTGCTTTTGTTTGTTCCCAACAGACTTGTGTACTCAACTGACGCGTTGATTTTTTAATATTTATGAATTTTATCTGTTTTCCAATCCATGTATCACACTACACAATGACGATGTAACTCGTATTGTTTTAGACGTCAATAGAAAGTTGGTGCAAATGTGTGAAATCGATTACTCATATTCATCATTGACTATGATGGTAGTCTATGATAAATTATTCTGGGCAATTTTATTAAGTGACAGGAAAGTTTTGAAGCTACTATTAAAGCTAACCAGTATCAGACTAGTTTCTCTGTCTAACTTTGACATTCAATATGTCTTTAAATAGGTATCTATCATCTTTGTATAGATAGGTACTGCAGATACCCATGTGGTAATTTAAGTATTGAAACATTAATTTGGCGTTCTACTCGTAGCTGAATGGCGACGATCACCCATGTTAAGTTGCACTTACATGGTCAGATGGTGAGATTGGTGACCATCCCGACTCAAATAATTATAAGCTATATTAGAAGAAACATTAGCATATTGGTCGGTCGTTAAGACTATTCAGAGGCCTTAGGCAGGCCGGCTCAATTTCTACAAAGTATTATTTTGTCCTGCGCTTTAATCAATTTGGCACGTGCATGCAGTAGAATACAATGCACGGTATAATCAAGGGATTCTAAAAGACAGTTGCGTCGTTTATTTTCCTGTTAAAATGATAACAAGGACGTGTTGAATCTGCATGCGCGAAAAGCGGTGTGAGATAACTCGTGACGTCACGCGAAACTTGAGAACAATGTCATTATCTTCAACTTTGGTTCTTGGTAGCAGTTCTGCATCCAAATTCTAAATCTTAGCTGTATCTCAACATAGAATGCTAACTGTATTTTCTCAGTAGTATACGTAAACAGTTAGACCACCAGATGAACATCTGCACTTATCACTTTGGTGATATCTTGATTGCATCACCATCATATCAACCGCTGTTGACATCCCAGCAATCCGCACCAACCGTTTTGGTAATAAATTTATATTGCGAACAGCAAAGGTGTGGAATAAGCTTCCTGCTGAAGTGCTTGCACAGCAATACAACTTGGGCCTCTTCAAGAAGTGACTTAACAGCACTTTGTTAGACTGGCATATACCACCTTAGACCCCATCACTAACGATCAGGTGAGGTTATGGACAAATGACAATGTCTTAACTATAAAAGAACCATAGCGGAGAATTGTAGGTGACCTGCATACACCGAAACCCTGCGATCTTCATCAGGTCCCCCACTGCGTTTGGCTTCGAATGGTCTCTACTCGTGAACTTTTCAGCACCAACGGCCGCATATCTCACTTTAGTTAACATGTTTTTTACTTTTTAATTATTATCAGCCTGTCATGAAGGACCATCCACTCCTATCCAGCCAAAGTCATCGCTCTACCTGAAAGGAGCCGTACACTGAGCTTGCTTTATTGAAAAACTGTTTGGCGAGTTGGGCGAAAAATTCGGGGGCGTAATGTTCAGAGGCTATCTCTACTCAGCTATAAATGTGTTTGTTCTAGAAACTAGAATATATTTTTTTCTGCTCACTCTCCTCGCTTTATATATAATACTAGCTGTCCCGCAGACTTCGTTAAACATTTAGAGTCATGTGACAGGTAGAAACAGGTGGAGTTGTTTTTCTTTTTATTCCTAGTATTTCCTGGCGTTTTCTCACCTTTTAAACCTTCCGTGGACCTTTACAAATATTACAAAACCAAAATTAGCCAAATCGGTCCTGCCGTTCCCGAGTTTTAGCGAGAATAACAAACAGCAATCCGTTTTTATGTGTAGAGATTTAATTCACCTGTTAGAGGCTTCACAATAGGGACGGTGCGAAGTCACTTAGCTACTGAGGATATTCTGTTAATTACCAACGTATCATCAACGCAAGATTCATTCCGCCGGCTGGCCATGAGGGCTCATTAATTACGACGATTATTTGATAACACTTGCAATTGATGACATTATCTGAGCCGCCAACTATAATGTGTATAGAGAAGATACACGTGTTTTAAATATGTTAAGCCTTTGAAAGATTCGAGAAAATGCTTGGAAGTTTATTTCAATCAAGTTTATGTATGGCACCAAGAAGAAAATTGATTGCGCGTGTTAGATTATTTTAAACCTGGGGCTCCTTGTAGAATAGAATTGCAATTATTTATTTATTTTATCATTATTATTGGGCCTAGGTCGCGTGAGTAACTATCGAGTATCCTGTGTTAAGTGTTATCATTATTTGCCAGCATCTCAGTCTATCTATTACAAAATGTTGGAAATGCTGACAACGTACTAACTATAAAAATGTAGTAAAATTATAACCGACTGAATACATTTCATCACAAAATATCGCACTTCAGAGCAATTTTGTCTACTATATATCTTTTTATGATTGCACGTCTTGAACTTATTATCCTTCAAAGAACCTTTGCAACAACTCCAGTCTAAGAGGCGAAGACGAATGGCGGTCGTCCTTCAGATAAACTCATTTAATATTCATTTTAATATAGGTTAACCGACGAACACAACAGCACTCGGGGTTAGTTTGGAGAGACTGAATTGTGTGCGACTGATTTGCATGTTACATTATTATAACGCGACGTCACTTCTAAAGTGATTACGTGACGTTGTAAGATGCGGTGAGAAGTATTAATCAAGTTTAATTAGCGTGTATCCCTTAGGATAACATTTACAAGTTCAAACGCGTGCCTCTAGAGATTCCAGGGCCGACTTTAGAGTTCGAACTCGGGGTCAAACCTTTCCTTCGCCTCAGAGAATAGCTCACACTGTTCGGATAAACTTGTCGGGTTTGTTTAATTAGATACCCTCGTATGTTATACGTGCTTCCATTAACATAGAAATTACTAAAACCTCGCTATTTTACTTATTAATCATATTGCTAGACGATGTATCGTGAATTCGAAATAAGAACTTCATCAAGAGTTATTCGGTTCACTGCAATTTCAAGTTCATTGGTATTTCGCGTTAAAATATCGACAAATTCATTATTTATGAGGCCTAATGTCAACAATGTATTAAAAGCAGCTTTCTCAGATGAGTGCTCCTTTTGTCCGACAAAGGATTCTGACGCCATGAATTTTCACACTTCTGTGCACAAAACCAACTTGGTTGTTCTGTATCTTATTAAAAGCAGAAAAGTTACTTAGATACTCGTATTTTTTGATCAAATTGGCTAAATCAAGCTTGGGTAAACAAAACCATTTGGTCATTTTATACGTACAGACGTGTTATGAGGGTACTGGTTCGGCTGATATGGCACTGAGGCATCACAAACTTTATTAAAAATGAGTACAAATCACAAGAAAGGTATCTATAGCATTACCTCTGCCGGCTGGCGGGTAGTATTTCCCTGACAGTTTTAATACTATCTTTGTTACCGACGAGGGTTGACGTTCAATCCGATAGTGTCTATATTGCATTGCACCTTCGCCTATAAGTGATGCCGAAATACAGATAGTTTCGTTATTCGCAGTTTACCTAGAAAAATAGTAACCAGGTCGGTTGGTCATTTGCACATCGAACGTTCGAACAGTGAGATTGTATTTCGGCGTTTTGTAAAACTTAATAACTACGCGAATGGGAAGAGTGCATAGAACTAAGCAAATTAATATTTCAAAATTATTTCTATGCAAATGAGGGAGAATACCATTTCAAGGTGGAGCCAATGGACGATTAAAGATGCCGTTTTTTTGTAAACACGATCTAGATGACATTTGGCGTTAGTCAGAATAGCATAGCAAGTTGCAATAAACCCTTATAGAGACGCTATCTTCACCAGTAGGTCTTAGATAGGAATTTATGACATAAAGTTAGTGTAAATTTCTGTTTTTTTAGGCAAGTTAACATTCATGAAGTTAAATTACATAGACAGTCTTTGTTAAGAAAAGGTACAACCACTAACCTTTTGACACCAGATATTTTTAAAATATTTGTAGAGCTCTTTTCATCTAACTTATCATCATTAGGTACAGGAGTTTTTTAGTTTTCCTTTGGTTATGCTAGTGCGTATCCTTTGTGAATTTGCGATAAGCGCAAATATTACGCCTGTTGCTTACGTATCAAATTACTTCATTACGATTGTGGCTTATTTTACCTTTCGTTCCCCGTGAATCCTAACTAAACAGTCTTTTAATAAAAATCTACCAGTATTCTTACAAGTAAATAATATCTGTGAGCTCAAGTGAATAATTTATTTGTTCAATTAATTAAATAACGATAACCAATGCCAAATATACAATCTCACGACATCGCCTTAGGATACAGTGTAGAGTACTCGTAAAGGTCAGAGTTGATCAGATTGCAGCGGAACAATGCATTGGAGACAGTTATTAGTTTGCAATATTGTAGGCTAAACGGGTTATTTCCATGTTACGAGTTTCATGCCACGTAGGTAAATATTGTATTTCTAAATCGGCTAACATAATAGTAATGATCTGTCGAGTACAATTGCATTATAATAATAACACACTACTCAAAAACTCCAGAACAAGAGAACCAAAGCTAATTGTAAATCTCAATGGCCAGATACATCTTCTGAAATAAGTATTAAACAATTTAAATGTAAGAAGTTCAATTGACTTTGTGAGATGTTTAAACAATAAGCTGCATCATTATTATGATCACACGGATTTCCGAATTCTGACCTCGAAACTTCAATTAAAAGATTAAGGAACACTTCAATTATTTTTTCATTCAAACAATCTTTGTTATCTAGATATAGTATGTCTACACCATATATTATGTTTACACGTAATATTGTTTAGAATTAACTATATCTTTTATTGTCTATTCTCTTCACACGACCAAACAACTTTTCTTTTACACCACAACATTATCTTAATTCATTCACTTTTGAATTCATTCATATTTTTGAAACGCTCTCGTTTCGCTAACTTCCATATAACTTCTCTTATACCCAACTTTCTTACTCTATGAATTAAATTAGGATATCCTCCTGCATACCATCTGTGACACGTTCTGTCCGTTCATAAAGTCAAGTTTGTTCAATATAAGTGTTTCATTACTGCGGATAAAAAGGCGATCATAATGTATCGTAATTTATCGTTATACGGACTACCACAAACAAGGTGGCCCTGAAGTTTGCGACTGTTTATCTAGCCGGCTACACAAAAGTTCCTCTAACAAGAGACGAGTGAGTGACAGCACTGACAGCTCTACTTAGCAATCGGACGCTAGCTTGCTTGCCACCGATGCTGTATAAAAATAAAATTAAGAATAGCCTCCCAAATGTGAACCACAAGTCTGGGTAAGCAAACAGTCGAGTTCACATCTTTTGTAGTAAAATTCTGTTTGTTGAGATCGCAGCCTCAAGTGATTGAAGAAAGCCAAGGAGATAGCCAACGCGACGTGGGCGTGCGTGGGAGACTCAAAGCTTGCGTGGGCGCGAGGTGCATAAACTGACCAAAATAGTTAGGTCCATTGCTTAGTAGTAATCTATTGAGTGCAAAGGCTTTCCTTAATATGGTTGGTGTCATAGTCTCGTTAAGTATAATAATCTGTAACACTATATGAGCTAATTTACAAATACATATTGTAATGTGCAAACAAAATGTTCCTATTAACACCATCTCTTTATCATCAACTTGGTGTGTATGTTCAAAGACCTCATTATTAAGTCATCATGACCAGCCAAAAATCTTTGCAAAACGTACAATAAAACTAAGAAGAAAGTAAAGAGCGTCTTTATAGTCTGTTACGAAACATTTTAAGCGTACATAACGCGGTCAAAAGCCAGCAATGACAATAACCCGCGTTTAAAAGTAAACTGTAGTCACGGTTAAATCGCGGAAACGGCTACCTCGCCGATTCCCGCGCTCGCAATTTGAGGATTTGTTTCGGTCTGGTTAGGGTTAGGCTAATCACCGCCGGCCGGCAAACTGTACCCTCGATTACACGCCCACTTTTGTAATGAGCACAGTTTGCTAAAGGGTTAAGTGTCAGCTGGAGCGTACATGTAACGCTATGAGTTTAAACACACTTTTAGTATTTGGTATGTTCCAGTTGAAGAAAAAAAAGATAAGTGCACGTCCTAGAGCCCAAATACCGTATCAGCGACTGTTAAAGCACCTAACAACTTAATAACACTATAATAATATTCAAAGCTATTGTAAAATTCAGATCAATAAAGTATTCTTTAACATTGTTTAGTTTACACTTAATAAAAACTTCGGAAAGCACGTGTGCTTGTAGTGGAATTATGAGTAGATATGAATTAACGTAGGGAATAAAGAAAAGACACATTATGTCATAATAATTTAGAATGCCACATGACATTAAGTTCGCCTTTTGTACCCTACTTGTGCAATAAAGTTTAAATAAATAAATAAATTTCACGATCTTTACCATAAGGTATACCTTAATACCATTAGAGTTTCTGTAATGTTGAATTAAAAATACTGCATTGTTGTCAAAAGAAGAAATGCTAGAAAGACAACTCGGTCGGGATTCGAACGCTAAAGTAACGCTAAAGTGGTAGGTACCAACTAAATAACTAAATATTTTGTCTGTTTTTTGTTTCAGGTACTAGAAATAGGTGCCAAGTACAACATCCTTCAAAAAAGCTTCAAAAAGCTTTGATATTTTGTTTTACAGATTATACATTTACTTTATCAGTGGGAAAGATAAAGAAACGAATGGTCAAGACCTAGGCAGGTTCGTTATGTGTGTTCATATTTACTGGATCAATTGAATTCAATTGTTCACCTAAACAAACAAGATACTAACTAAAATTCCACTTATGTTTTTCTTATACAGTAGATTGATTTCCCTTAGACGCCAAATAAAATAAAACATTGAATGGAAATCCCGAGCGAGTTTAGCTTAATGTGCAACTCGGTCGGGATTCGAACGCTAAAGTAACGCTAAAGTGGTAGGTACCAACTAAATAACTAAATATTTTGTCTGTTTTTTGTTTCAGGTACTAGAAATAGGTGCCAAGTACAACATCCTTCAAAAAAGCTTCAAAAAGCTTTGATATTTTGTTTTACAGATTATACATTTACTTTATCAGTGGGAAAGATAAAGAAACGAATGGTCAAGACCTAGGCAGGTTCGTTATGTGTGTTCATATTTACTGGATCAATTGAATTCAATTGTTCACCTAAACAAACAAGATACTAACTAAAATTCCACTTATGTTTTTCTTATACAGTAGATTGATTTCCCTTAGACGCCAAATAAAATAAAACATTGAATGGAAATCCCGAGCGAGTTTAGCTTAATGTGAATATGGAGCCAATCTTCGTTTCAATTTGAACTTTATTCAAACCACTTTAAAGTTTAGAAAATGTTTTAATTGCGTATCACCTTTATTCAATGTCAAAAATAACCACAAGTTGGCTTTCGCCGAGTATAATAGGCGATCGCTCCATACAATTAGAGATATTTCTTTGTCATACACTTTCTATTTTCGCGACCTTTAGGCATACAACATTATAACAATTACGTGACAATCAACAACAACAAAACAATTTTGGTATCTTACCACTTGAAAAGCCTCAGCATTGTCATTGTGTCACTGGAAAAAATAAATGAAATTAATGTAAAGTCAAAACAAATGAACCTTTTCATTGTAAGCAAAACATTGCCAACTTCGTACCTAGCTGCGTAGGTGAAATAGGAAGAAGGGGTTTATGCGTGACTAATGAAGAACTCTCTGAAGTATACCTGTTAGTAGATTTAAATGGTTTTTTGCGTGTTTTAGTTAGTCACATAGCCACGGCAGTGAATCACTGTGGAGGTTCTGCCATCGCACCAGTTTCCCAGAACGAGCGACAAAATGAAAGTCGCGTGGCTGACTCAGCGTCCGCCAGTTTGGCGCGCGGATAGACAGACTTTCAAAATGGCGCAACTGCACTGCCCTTGTTTTAAGCTTCGCATGATGTGAACTCTGATAACGCACGACATTTGTCGCGGGACATTTGTGCCTTAGTGAAGAATAGTTGGCAACCCAACCAAGAGACACAGTTAAGAATTCCATAAAAAAATAAAAAGCGCGTAATTAACGAAATCACAAACCATCAAAACAATCTTACTTAAAGTGTTTTTATTCGATGATACTTATTCTTTTCGCTCAGAACATAATCTACCTACCCAATCATTAGGCTATACATTTTTTGGGGACAGACTTAATTTTTTTTTCTTATAGACTCTGTAAACTTTTGATTTAATTGATTTCTTTGTGCAATAAAGTACTTATCTATTATCTTATTTTACTACTAATAACTATTAAGAGTGTTATTTAGTTATATTCTTATGTAGTTATTATCACAGCAATTTAAATTGAATGCTCACTGAGTTCAAACACCCGCATTAAGTGAATTTCAATTTGTCACTTAGATGTAGCGAGGTCAAGTTACACCGTACAACGGGTGAAATAAAATATCAGTAAAAAACGACTCCGCGAAGGAACTGTACACATGACTGGCTCCGGCTGCAAAAAGTTGTAATTGCTGTCGACCGCACTAAGGTCGGGTGGATCGACCTGGGTCCCGTAGCTGTGCGTTACTTCGTTTTACTTTTTTCTGATGCCTGCGGCGAGTTACCTGGATTAGATGCATTAAAAAGCAACGCTTCTATGATATTTGGAAAAAAAAAACGGTTTCTTTGAACTTTTCTATCTCGACAGTTGTCCCAGTAGTTTTAGTTTTAAAAGGTATGAAATGGAGCTTTAATTCAAACCGGTCGATTATTTAATTTTTTTGTTGTTTTATTTAAATTTAGAATCACATGGGTACACGACGTTCCGTGGGCAGGCCCTCTACAAGGTGCACCGACGATCTGGTCAAGGTAGCGGGAAGCCGCTGGATGCGGACAGCACAGGACTGATCGTTGTATAAGAGATCCTTGGGAGGGACCTATTAGCAACAGAGGGCTTCGTTCGGCTGACATAGTGACATCGTCTAAACTCCTTGGGGGGCCACCACTGCCACGCGTTTAAAGTCTCATGAAGGTAGGTACCCCGTCCTCCCCCCTGAATATGTCTCCACCTTGTCGTGGTAGGGGGGCTCAGTACCCGGGACATGCTGCTCCGGGGAAGCGAAGAGAGACAACCCGCGCGGCGGGGAGTCCAGTGTGACTGGTCGTTGCCGGGCGGGGCCGTAACCGCCACTGACGCGGCCGGTTGGTCACCGTCACTGAGACGGTGACTGCGTGGAGAAAACCACTCTAAAAATCCCCAAATCCTACGGTGTGTTGCGCGCCTAAGGGATGAATAGCTGGGAGGGTCAGACCAGTCGCGAGCGGACAGCCGGCCGGCTTTCGGTCAAACAACGATATGGATTTAAGCAGTTTTAAAGTAACTACCCAGGAAGGTCCTATTGCCTCAGGCAGTAGGGAATCCCTCCCCGCTTTGGCGGGCAGCCCCCAGCGTATTCTGGGAGGGGGCAAAAAATTGTTTGAAGGCATATCTACGATGGTTGTGGTTGAGGATGTATTGAGGAGAGGAGAAGAGGAGAAGGAGGTGAAAGGTGGTAAATTAGCCAAATGGCTAAAGGCCAACGAGAAGAAGGCAGAAGACAGCAAACTGTCCAAGCGCGAGGAGAGAGCTCGCAAGAGGAGCGCTAGGCAAGAAAGCTCAGAACTAGACGCGACAAAACAGCCGCTAAACACACTGGCAGAAGTTGAAGAGATAGTAGGGGTTGACACCTCGGACTCTTACCATTCTGACCACTCTCTTGAGTCAGTCACTGAAATAGAATCTGATGACGGTAGGGGAATGTGCAGCCCAGAAAACAGACGCAAAAGGTCTGGTGATAATTCTGACGTTGAGGTTTTGAAGTCACCGTCGGCACGTAAGATCTCCACAACAAAGAGGGGAAGGGGACGACCCCCAAAATCCGGTCAATACATTGCATTGGCTCAGACACAGGAGCGCAAATTAGCCACTGAACGTATGGAGTTGGAATTGCAAGCCGAGCAAACGATTGAAAAAACGGCGGCACTTGAAGCCGAAAATGCGTGGCTCAAGGCAGAGCTCAAAAAGGCCAAAGAAGAGGCCAGGACAGCAAACGCAAGTCCTGCCATCTTGAAAATGGAGAATACAGCCCCGGTTACGAGGATGGACGATGAGGACATGCAATGGTCTCGAGACGAGCCGATCGGTCAGTTTCTACACGAAACTGCTTGTAACGAAGCGGAGAAGCAACTCGTCTCTGAGGAGTTCCTGAAAGGCCTAATTAACGTGGTGGTGGAGAAAGTGTCCACAGCTGTAATCCAGCAGGTCATGACATGGATGGACCACAAACTGGAAGCCAAGCTAGATCGCTATGAAAAGGAAACTGAAACACGATTGAGGCTACCACTAGCTCATGAGTTGAGAAAAGAGGCTACGGCTGCCGCGCCTATACCAACAGCGAAACCCACCCTCAGCCAAATCAATGCCGCAGAAGGAAAGTCCGGAAACCCTATCCCACCCCCACCCTCAACAAAGGGGAAAAGGGGAAAGAAGGTGAAGTCCCAGGACAAGGATAAACCTAAGACTGCCCCTGAGCGAGTGGAGCAGAAAGAACAGAAGGAGCCGCGAATGCTGAGGCCGCCCCCGGCCCTAAAAGAAGGGTGGAATGTTGTGACTGCCAGAGGCACCAAAAAGACGAAAGCTGCAGAAGCAGCCAAACCAAAAACGGCGATACCCATAAAGACGGCCCCTAAAAAGGCCAGGAAGGTAAATAAAACCGTAATTCGTCCACCTAGCTCAGCTGCTGTGACCATAACATTACAGCCGGGTGCAGAAGAAAAAGGGCTCACGTACGAGAAGGTGCTCAAAGAAGCCAAAAACAGGATTGACCTTTTTGGACTCGGGATCCCGCCACTTCGAGTTAAGTGCGCGGCAACCGGCGGCCGCATATTAGAGGTAACTGGAGAGTCTAATGGGGAAAAAGCGGACACTCTCGCAGCTAAGCTAAGAGAGGTATTAAATGGCGAAGAAGTGAAAATCTCCAGACCCGTAAAGACCGTAGACGTACGGGTGGCGGGTCTGGATGACGCAGTATCTACTGACGAGGTGGTGGCTGCAGTGGCTCGCGCTGGCCAGTGCCACGCCGAAAATATCAAGGCGGGCGAAATAAGACGCAGTCCGTCAAACGGAATGGGAGTAGTGTGGCTGCGATGCCCGGTTGCGGCTGCAAAAATGGTGGCTGAAAGCGGCCGATTATTGGTGGGATGGGTAGTAGCGCAAGTCAGGGTTTCTGAGCCCAGACCTCTGCGCTGCTACCGCTGCTTAGAGGTAGGCCACGTCAGCGCGCGGTGCCCATCAGAAACAGACCGCAGCGTACTGTGTTACAGATGTGGCCAGCCCGGACACAAAGCTGCGCAATGCACTCAAACGCTGCAATGCAGTCTATGCCTAGCAGCAAAGAAACCAGCGGGTCACCGGTTGGGTAGCAAATCGTGCTCAGCTCCCAAACCTGGTAGAGGGAAAAAGAACACCTGGATGAGGACAAAGGAAAGTGATGGCCCCAGGGTCCCCTCACAGACTACCAGCCCACTGGAGAGGGCTTCGGAGGTGGCAATGTCGATGGAATAAATGGCGCTAAACCTTTTACAGGCGAATCTCAACCACTGCGCAAGAGCTCAGGACCTTCTGACACAGAGCATGGCGGAGTGGTTGATCCAAATAGCGATCATCTCTGAGCCCTATTCGGTTCCATCGAGAGACAACTGGGCGGGAGACTTACAGGGAGACGTTGCAATCGTCACACAGACATCCGCTGGCTTCCCGTCCTTTGAGAAGGTGGAGAAAGGGCAGGGATGCGTGGCGGTGTCAATAAAGGGCGTGAACGTAGTCGGCGTTTATTTCTCACCAAACCGCCCACTAGCGGAATTCGAGCAATTTCTTCTGCGCCTCACCGCCCTCATAAGTGGGAGTCGGGGCCCTGTGATCGTGCCTGGTGATTTTAATGCCAAATCCATGTCTTGGGGCTCTCCAGCAACAGATCCGCGTGGAAAAGTTTTGGAGGATTGGGTTATAACGACTGGGCTGATGATACTCAATCGGGGGTCGGTACAGACGTGCGTGCGGCAACAAGGGGGATCAATAGTGGATTTGACATTCGCACATCCCGCCCTGGCACGCCGTGTGCAAGACTGGGAGGTACTGGAGGGTGTGGAGACGCTTTCGGATCACAGATACATCCGGTATAAGGTTTCCACCCCTTCGGATGCTCAGACCAGTTTAAGCCGTCCCCCTGAGGAAGAGCGCCCCAGATGGGCCATCAAGCGGATGGACAGGGAGTTGTTCGTTGAGGCGGCTGTCGTACAAACCTGGTTACCTGAACCAGACGGTCCCATCAACGTTGACGAGGAGGTTGTCTGGTTAAACAACGCCATGTCCGCGACATGCGATGCGGCAATGCTTCGGGTCCGGCCGTTTCCACCAAAGCGCCAGGTGTACTGGTGGTCGGTGACTCTCACACAGATGCGCTCCGACTGCGTAGCTGCTCGTCGCCAGTACACCAGATCTCGCAGAAGGCGCCGCCGGGACGAGGCCAGGGAGGCTGAATTATACGCGGCATATAGAGCCTGCGCTGGGACTTTTCAAGTGGCAATAGCCAAAGCGAAGGCGGAAGCTTGGGAAGAGCTTCTTGAGACCCTTGATAGAGATCCCTGGGGCAGGCCCTATAAAATGGTGAGGCAAAAACTTCGTCCGTGGGCCCCACCGCTGACAACAACTCTCGAGCCGCAGTTCTTGCAGCAGGTGGTGGAAACCCTGTTCCCAACCACAGTGGACCACGTACCTCCGTCGATGGCTCCGCCAACTGGTCCTCATGCGGAGCCCGATGAAAATGTGCCTGAAATAACGGAGGAGGAAATGGGAGCGGCCGTATTAAGACTGCAGGCCAAAAATACCGCTCCGGGCCCGGACAACATCCCCGGGAAAGCCTGGGTATTGGCATTGAGACACGGAGGCTGGGAGCCGCGGGTCCGGAATCTTTTTGCAGCCTGCTTAGAACAGGGCCGGTATCCACACCAGTGGAAAACCGGCAAACTTGTCTTGCTGCGAAAAGATAGCCGTCCACCAGACTCGCCGTCGGCATACCGACCCATTGTTCTGCTTGACGAGGCCAACAAACTGTTCGAGCGGCTGATAGCTGCTCGCCTTGTGAGGCACTTGGAGGACGGTGGACCGGGTCTCAGCGCAAACCAATACGGTTTTAGGCGAGGACGTTCCACCATAGACGCCATACAGAAAGTGAAGGTCGCGGCACAAGAGGCGGTATCCCAGGGTGATGTGGTGTTGGCGGTATCCTTAGACATCGCCAATGCGTTCAACACCCTCCCCTGGGAATGCATTAAGGAGGCCCTTAATTACCATCGAGTCCCACCTTATTTAAAAAGGATTGTGGCCGCCTATCTCACGGACAGAGCGGTAATTTACCCCACGAAAGAGACCTGGGAAAGGCAAGACATGTCATGCGGTGTTCCACAGGGTTCAGTTCTCGGTCCTCTCCTGTGGAACATCGGGTATGACTGGGTGCTGCGCGGCGCCAATCTCCGGGGGGTCGACGTGACATGCTACGCCGATGACACCCTCGTGACCGCCCGCGGCAACTCATACCGACAGGCGAGCATACTGGCCACAGCTGGAGTAGCTAACGTGGTCCAGAGGATTCGGACATTGGGGTTAAAGGTGGCGCTTCACAAATCGGAGGCCCTCTGCTTTCACGGCCCCCGCAACTCGCCACCGGATGGAGCTCACATAACTATCGGAGGGGTGACCATCGACATCAAGTCGACGATGCGGTACCTTGGCATCGTCCTTGATAGCCGATGGTCCTTCAAGGAGCATTTCCGCCAGTTGGCTCCAAAGCTTATAAGGGCGGCTGGTGGCCTTTCACGGCTGCTCCCAAATATCGGTGGACCAGACGTAGCTTGCCGCCGCCTGTACACCGGTGTGGTTAAGTCGATGGCCCTCTATGGCGCACCAATTTGGGTTAACGCGCTAGGTTCCCAAAACCAGGCCCTCTTGAGAAGACCGCAAAGGGTGCTGGCCATTCGCGTCATACGAGGGTACCGCACCATAGCTT
Organism: Udea ferrugalis; assembly: GCA_950022985.1. Classification (NCBI taxonomy): domain Eukaryota; kingdom Metazoa; phylum Arthropoda; class Insecta; order Lepidoptera; family Crambidae; genus Udea; species Udea ferrugalis. Next base: position 9,108,880 of record OX465516.1, read on the forward strand.
GGGAGGCGGCGTGCTTAATGGCAGCAATCCCACCGTGGGATTTAGATGCTGCCGTCCTCGCGGATATTTACCATAAATGTGCGGAAAGAAAGGCTCGCGGCGAAAATCCAGCCGCGGACGAAATCTTGAAATGGAGACAAGATTCCCAAGCGGATCTCCTAGAGTCATGGCGGGAAAGATTGGAGAGACCCAACTATGGTCACCGAGCCATAGAGGCGATACGTCCGTGCATGGACGACTGGATCGGACGTAGGCACGGGGCGCTGTCCTTCCGACTCACCCAAGTCCTCACGGGCCACGGGTGTTTTGGGAGATACTTGTGCCGCGTGGCCAAGAGGGAGCAGTCCACCATCTGCCACCAGTGCGGGGATGGCGACGATACGGCCGAGCACACTGTGGCCCACTGCCCCAATTGGCAAACGCAAAGATTGGAGCTGGAGTCAGTAGTAGGCTGTGATCTCTCACTGCCCTCTATTGTCAGTGCAATGGTGAAGAGTGAAGAATGCTGGGGAGCCTTCGCAGCGTTCTGTGAGGCTGTAATAAGTGAGAAGGAGTCGGCGGAGCGAGCACGAGAGGCGGACCCCATGTCCCACCCGCTTCGCCGCCGGAGAACTGGGCGCAGACGGCGAAACTAAGTATAATCGCGTGATGCTACCGTGAAACCGGCTCAATTTCTACGGGTGACAATAGCGGGGGCTGTTTGTCGCCTCGTAAGGGGCCAAAAAGATGGAGGGTGTGCTGAGTGCTCCTCGCACACCCTGACCAAAAGGTGATTTAGTGGTGTAATACTACCACACAAGATGGGTCCAGACGTGGACAGCCGTTGCCGGGTTCATGGAAGCGCGACAAAGCGATACCCACGATCCCGACAACATGATGGCAGCGTTGGAGCACCGGGGGGTTTAGTCAGTATTCCCAAGTGGGCGAGTCTGACACACCCCCGCCCTTCCCCCGGAGGGCGGGATGTCCGTAAACTGGATTCCCCTCGAAAAAAAAAAAAAAAAAAAAAAAAAAAGGTACCCCGTCCTACCTTCGAACGCCCCGTTTACAATTGTTCTGTTGCGAACGAGGCAAGCCTGGAGGCTTGCCTCGTTCGCAACGGGCTTCGAGCTCCCCAATATCAAATGACTATGGGACTCTAAATAAGCAGCGCGGGAAGTAGTTTGATGTCCCAACTCGGGACCACACGAGCTTTAAGCCAGAGTACTACTTGACCACGACGCTGTCAACATTTCTTGATGTTGAGAGCACTTTTTAAAGTGTTAGTTTTAGTCCACTGACGGCATTTCATGTTAGGTTATGTTGACGTTCATATATTGACTTTGTGCCTACAAAACCAGTAATGAGCACTTGACATGCACCGGTACTAATGAACTTTCTGCTGTAAAAATAGAATTATTAATGAGTTGTAATTTTGCGGTTAGCTATTTTTCATAAACTTTTAAGTTTAATGGCGGTTGCCGTTTTGAGGGTTCTTCGGGCACGCTAAAATATTCAGTTCCCTCTGTTAGGGTTTGACCTTTATTTGGGTACGTGAACCCTGCGCCTGCTAATGCTCTTATTCTAATTTAACCCTTATGTTAAACTGGGCATGGTTGTATGTGCGCGTGTGCCATCCCTTCCAGGGCGATGCGTGGACTTGATATAGGTACAAATGGAACTGTGCATATGTATGAAGTAGGAGTGGTGCCCGTGGCATACAAGCAAAATCCACCAAGTGCGTTTGTAACGTGGAAGATTGGAAGTTTAACAAAGGGTTGAAAGTTATAATTGGTTCGGTCAACAAACGTTGGGCGATCAAGGTTAAATAAATCACCTTTAAGAATGTTTAAATGATATTAGAAAACCTAACAAAAGAACGATACGAGGCAGAAAACTATTTGATTAAAGGTTTCGGTTCACTTGATTTTTTTATCTTAGGTACTTCCTACAATGATATTGAAGCCTAAATTAATACCTATTTATTTATTTATTACAGTCATCTTAAAAGTTAACAGACATACCGTCCAAGACACTTAAAAGATTAAAACAAATTAAATTATGCATATTATAAATAAATTGTCGGAACATAAAATTGGTCAAAACAAGAAAATTTTAAAACAGAAAAAGAAGATTACAAAAAAATTAAATAAAAATCAAATGAAATAATAATAATAAAAAAAATACAGTTCATAACAGTGTCATTTAAGCTGTTGTGTCATTTAAAACTATTCTAAATTTGTTACATAAATGTCCGAAACTATCTGCAAATAGGTCAATCTCATGGTGCTGAGCAAGTATGTCCCCAATAGCACGCAGAGCATGGTTTGTGGGTGCGTGCCTACCGCTTTGCGTCCGCGCGACCGGTAGCGCCAGCAGACGCGGCCGGCGACGCGGCGCCACCAGTCCCGCTGAGTCCCAGGACACTGTGGGGACTGATATACGGAACTTGGCTAGTGTTCCCGGGTCATCAATCCTCTGGTGCAGCACTGACAGATAATGGATTATCAGAAGTAAAGCTCTTCTGAACTTCAAAGTGTCAACTCCGACCATACCAGAGACGAATAGAGAGGGATACAAGTATGGGTAGTAACCATAAAGCTTTTTGTAGAGCCATCGGGAAAATTTCCGTTGTATTTTCTCCAGCAAGACTACATATTTTTCCTCATGGGGATCCCAAACAACAGCTCCAAACTCAAGTCTGCTGCGAACATATTCAAAGAATAATACTTTTGCAACTGCTGCGTTGTCAAACTGCGAAGCTGTTCTTATAACAAATCCTAGCATCCTATGTGCCAATTTGCATATACTTAATATATGCATGTGAAAATCCAATTTGCAATCTAATATAATGCCTAAATCTTTAATGTCATTAACTTTCTCCAAAGGAACGTCAAATAGATTATAATTATAACTAATCGGTCTTAATTTACGCGTAAAAGTAATAACTTTACATTTTAGACGGTTTAAGGGAAGTCTGTTATCTTGACTCCATTGAGACACAGTATCGATATCTCTCTGCAAAGTCAGTGCATCTGCTTGAGTTTCAATTGCCAGACATAACTTCAGGTCGTCCGCAAACAGAAGACATTGGGAAGCAGAAATCATTCCGGGCAAGTCATTAATAAAGACCAAGAAAAGTGTTGGTCCCAAGGTACTTCCCTGACTCACTCCTGATCTCGTGAAGTAGCCACTGGAATCGTAGCCATTCAAATGAACGTATTGAGAACGATCCTGTAAATAGCTGGCGAAGAATTGGAGAAGTTTTGGCGTGAAACCAATTCTAGCTAACTTCTGTAAGAGTTTATCGTTATCTACTAAGTCAAACGCCCTCTGAAAATCAAAGTAGGCAGCGTCCACCTGCTTACCACAATCCATTTGTGAGTGAACATAGTCCACATGAGCAACTAGATTTGTGGTAGTGGAACGAGCTCGGCGGAATCCATGCTGGCTAGTGTGCAATAGATGGCCAATCTGTCCATTGATACTCTCAGTGAGAATTGTCTCGAAGACCTTGGCAAAGACTGACAATACCGCGATGGGTCTAAAGCACGAGACGTCCACTCCTCCTCCTGCTTTCGGTACGGGGGTTACCCTGGAAAGTTTCCAAATTTTAGGGTAACTGGCCAGTCCCAGAGAGAGATTGAAAATAAAAAGCAAAGGTGTAACCAGAGATGAAATACAGTCCTTAGCCAGAAATACTGGAATGCCATCGGGACCACCAGATGATCGTGGTTTGAGGCGTTTTACTGCTTTTTTCAAATCCGACTCACCGACCGCCACCAAAGAGACCGAAGTTGCATCGCGACAGGCATGAGCCGCCTGGGCAGCTCGGACATGGTCTAGGTGGGGTGTATCCTTGTGGAATACCGAGGCAAAATAATCGGCAAAGGCATCTACTGCGGCCTGGCCCGTCACCTCACCATCCCTATAGTTAAATGTGTCTGAACATTTCCTGTCCTTCTTTTTGTCCTTGACATAATGCCAGAACTTCGACGGATCACTAATGATGCCTTGTTGCACTGATTGGATGTAATGGCGATATTCAATATCAATCATTGTCTTAACTTTTTCCCTATAGAAGACAAACATTGCTTTATTAAACTCTTTGCCGTCTCGTTTAAAGCGTTTGTGGTGGAAGTGTTTATTTTTTATATTTATAATAATTTCTGCACTAAACCATTTAGGGTAGACGTACTTCTGATATCGTCTTGAAGGATTTTTGATGGGTACAAAAAGCTCAATACATTCATAAAGTTTGTTATAAAACAGCTTAACGGCAATGTCCACGTCAGTCTCGTTTAGTAAATCGGACCAGTCTAGATCTATCAGCGCTCCATACAACCCTTGGAAGTCAGCCTTACGCCAATTCCAATCAGGGATGGCTCCTGTTCGAGGCGATGGCTGCTGAGATACTGAGGATCCATCAGATATTCTAGAGGAAGGAGGCTTAATCACAACGTCAAGTGCAGGGTGATACTTGGCGATCCGCACCAGGGGATCAACACCGAGGGACACGGTCACCTGGTCAGGTTCAAAATTGCTCAGCACCAGATCCAGCATACCGCCATGGTAATTCACAACACCATTGTGCTGGTGAAGTGAACAAAATTCACAAAAATTGTCAAAATGCGCTTTTACGTTAGCGGAAACAGAATTTAAATTAAAGTCACCTATGATTACAATTTTCAGATCAGAGTAGCAACAAACTAAATTTTCCAAACATGTCAAAACATCAAGATACTGATCATCTTTATATTTAGGCGGTAGATACACAACACAACATAGGAATTTTACTTGTTTACTGGATACAATAGCAGATAATAATTCTTTGTCAACATTCACAACAGCGTTGTCTTCGACTACACGCACATTGAAGCAGTCACGAACTGCGAGCAATACTCCTCCCCACCCAACGTCACCTGCTCTATCCTTGCGCACAACGTGATATCCTTGAGGGAACAGTTCACCATCAGAAACAGAGTGGTTGAGAAAAGTCTCTGTTAATGCTATAACATCATATGCGTTTTGCGAGACATTGTTGTTGAATATGTGGGTTTTAGAGCGCAGACCGCGGACGTTCTGATAAATTAGGTTCATTTTGAACGACCCCCGTTTACATTTGCGTATTTTTGGTATAGGCGCGAAAATTCTGACGCCATGGCTTCACACATATATCTTCGGCCCAGTTTATAGATGACATAACACAACCGGCATTTTTTGATGGAACTCCTAGCTTGAAAGAGGCGTAGCGCCCACGGGGTTTAAGCTCCTCAACAGTACATACGTCGCTGCCACATAAAGATATAAGATGGTTTTTAACTTGGTCAGTCGTGGTGCCCTCTTGTACGTAATAAAGATGCAGATAGCTCCACCGCTCCGATGCCTGCAGCGGTGTCGACCCGGGAGCAGCGGTACCTCTCAGTACGCCGGAGAGAGATGCCCGAGAACGTCTATTTTTTACCTGCTCCCATTTTCCCTCGTCAGCGTCATCACATGCACGGTCAGTCGAAGCAGGAACAGATGTCGACTGTTTTTCCGGGACAGATGGTTTGAATGTCGATGCAGGAGATATGCCACCAGTTTTTGCTTTAGCTCTACCCGCGACAGGCCTCGGGTTAGCTTGGGGCTTCCGTTTCGGGATCTTATTACCTGGAGTGGCAGTCGTAGATTTTTCATTTTTTTCATTCGTGGGCTCAGGGTCTGTATCTTTCTCGGCACTTGATTTGAATTGCTTACCTAGGTCTGAAATTTTGGATGTTAAGAGGTTCATTTTATCCAAGAATTCTGACCTAAATGCAAGAAACTGCTCCACGATCAGAGTGTTAATTTTGCTAGTTAATTGAGCTTCAAAGTCCACTTGCATTTTCTTCAATTCCTCTATGACAGAATTCTTCATGTCGTCCAAAATGTCTTTTTGCGCAGTTATTTGTCCAATGCTTTATGCTATAGCAATATCATATCATTCATATTGCGTTACTTGCTTGCTCATGACTCAAATCGGTAAATCAAACTAAATAGTCTAATCTCATTTCTGTTTCTTGTATTTTTTTCTTACTATCTTAATGTTTTTACATCTTACATTTCACAAGTTTTTATTTTTTCACTTAACACGAGAAACACCATTGCAATACTCGTAGCATATGAAATGGCAGCATCGTTGCAGCTGTATCTGCATTTAGCTATAGCGTGTCCTTTAAATATTTATTTTTAGTTGCAAAGCCTCTTTGTTCCGGCCACTAAACTACTTTTCTTTCTTTCTTTATGTCTAAAGCCGTCGATTTAAGTCGATTTTGCCTATACGCTGCCGGTGTAGGGTTGCAGATCGCCGCTGTAAGAAACCTAACCCTTTTTCCTTTTCTCCGCAGGCACCGGCACCGTCGCCCGTTGGACCGCAAGCTGTTTTTTCAAACCGGATTCTCATCCCACTCCAACTACTGGTATATTGCACCCTCTTTACGATTCTGGCCCGGCAGCGCTCTTCGGAAACTAATTGAAGATAACAAGCTTGTTTTTTCGCCCATCCACTGGTTCATTTCGAAATTGTAGCCAAAGAACTGGACGATATTGTTTTCTTTTGATGTTTTTATCGAGCCTTTTAATACGAGCTGCGCCGCGCCGTCATTTCTCTTGAATGAAATTTAGTTTTTACGGGTGCAGATCACGTATACAGCGCGTTTTATTCATGCGAATTTTGCTGGGATATAATTTGTCAAATGTTTTGGATGTTGAATTTAGATTAGTCTGGCAGTAAAGTACCCATTTCCCAGTATTATGGATGGCGTAATGGGGAAATTAAATGCGTAAGTATGTAAGCAAAAACAAATTAAATAATGGGTTTTTTTCCGGCTTTAACTTTCCTTTCATCTCGAAGATAGAGCCTTCGTTTGAACTTTAATTGGTAGCAGTGTTAACTGTGTTCACGGTGAATGAACATTTATTCTTATAAAGAAATACTTACGTAAACATTAAACTTACACGAGAATACATTTCTGACCTAACATTTTTAATAACATCAAATTCTATACTTTACGTACCTCTATCCTCTTAGCTGTACCTCATGTAAATTCAGTATTATTTTTTACAAGAAATAAGTGTCTTTTTTCCCTACAGAATAATATTAAGTTGCACCCAGTCATGTCGAGCTAACAGCTGCGTCTTTATCGCACAAAATAATGTGTGACAAAATGTTAGTATATTCTACGCAAAATACTGTCTGTATTGGCTGGCTGCATCTGCGTACGTCGTGTAGTCACGCGACGGTTCATGACAATAAACATTAGGTGAGTGTATCTACGATAGAATCGTTACCGCTAACTGCTTGACTATTTACACCACTTTACGTAAATAAATGAATAAATTGAGACATAAGAGTCATCTGACCAGAGCAGACTAAGCAGAGCTTGTACTCGTACAGATTTAAATAGGTTTAGATAATAACGACCTACACACCGTGAAACTTTTTACAAAATAAATGTTTAACACAAGGCATTAATATTAGGTCTGTTTATGAATCGAATCAGCTACTATAGCTATCTCAAGCTATTAGTCTTGTATACTAGTATTATTAGTCTTGGCCCGGCTTCATGGGGCGAGTGCGACCACTTTCTGCGCGCTAATATTAGTCTAGGGTGAGAATCGACCCACGACTTTCGGCACAATAGGCAATCCCTTCCTATTCCCATACAGACATAGAAGGTTTTCTTCTAGTCAACGTTAAAAAGGAGTAGCTAGCTAGCTCAACGGCTTCGCTAGGAATGTTCACGAGAGGCTCGGTCACGCATGAGGGCGCGGACCGCATCCTGCGCGTGACCACTCCAGCGCGTGGTCGGTAAAGTCAATAAGGCGGCTCCGTGCGTTACATTTTGCACGTCATCATCTCAATTCAGTAAAACACATTACGAGTACGTTACAATAAATTAAAGATGGATATTATGTACTGATAAGTTGTTTCAGGTGGTGTATCCAACTTTCGAAAAACTTTGTCAATGATGATGTTATGACTATGGATGGAGTTAATACTGTTATTTTATTCAAATAAACATTTAGGTTATAAACCAAACTACTCTCTCAACAACAATAATAAATTAAGTTTTTGTTAGGTGATGATGACAATGGAAAATTTAGATGTCTGCTAATGTTATAAATAGATATGTTAATGTATTTATTTAATTGACTATTTTACCGGAAACCTTGGTATCAATTTTGAAGATGATGCTAATGGGACAACCCACGCTTGTTAAGTCTAATAATAATATCTTTGGAGATAGCGAATTCATTTTCCATGGTGTTTTTTATACAAACCATTATTATTTAGATGGAACAGAAATGTTTTAGAAGTCGATTCGTGCGCCGGTCGACGACCGAATAATTTTCGCGTTGAATTATCGTCACGAAAGCGTGTTGGTTTTGAAAAGAGGAGAGGTCAATCACCTGGGAACTTGTCTAGGTAAGGCACTTCAGGTTAACAAACAGTAGCGAACGCCTGAAAGATTTTTCCAATTCATCATACATTAAGCACTATTAATTTAGGCTTCCAAGTTTATTCCCATCTTATGTGACACGTGTATTAATAGGGGTAGTGCAAAGAATTGGTCTATATTTTATTACTTATATTATATACCTTTTCTTCAGTTAGCCTGTATTGTCCTGCAGCTGGGCAAATGCCTCATCATAAGCCTCCAGCGATCTGTCTTGTACTAAAGTGTAAGTATTCATCGAAATTCTCTCGCCATCTCTGTTTCGGCCTACCTCTTTGGTGATAGGTATAACTACGTCTTCAGGTTGGCATTGAGGGAAGATCCTGGCCGACCTCTCCAGCTCATTCTATATACAAGGCCCACCCAGTTCTACATCAGTTTTGCTGCCTTTTGCGCACATGAGCACCTCCGGTTCTGGATATTAAAGTAGCGATTCTTACTTCATAAATTTTTCTTAGGCCAAGAAGAAATATACCTGTTAGAAATTAATTAAGTGTTATTTCCAGGGTAAAGAAACTGTTAAGATCGGAGTAGGCGAGTCGTCGGATCCCGTTCCCCGCGCCAGTCGGTCACTTAATCGCGCCCATTACTGTCAACTGTGATTTCCTGCCCCGCGCCTCGCTGAACTTATTTAATATTTATTATTCAACATTCGCCCTAACCTTTAATATATTCTAACGGAGAGCTTGGTTTATGCTTTAAATAAATCTGAGCTGCTTACAGAAGTTAAGTTCATTACCATGCGCGACGAACCACCCAGAGACTAACTTAACCCTTGCTTAAAACGAAACAAAACAACAACCTTTATTGTCTCACTGTTGGGCTCAGGCCCCACCTCAGTTATGAGATGGTATGAGCCATACTCCAACACAGCGCTCAGTGCGGATTATAATTGAAGGGGTGAGAAAAACCTGCTGTCAGCTGACAGCTGACATCTAGATGTCATTACTGACACTTAAAGGGGTGCGTATTGGTTAATATAACTTCATTTGATATATTTTCATTTCAATAACGTTCATGAGAAATAATAAACGTTTGGTATAACAACTCTTCGAATAATTTTCTTCAACATAACGTTCATTTCATATAATACATCAAATGATATAACGTCATTTAAGATAACAATCAGTACGCCTAACAACATTTAATAACCTAAACCTTACTTAGTATAAAGCACATTTGATGTAATTTTGTTTAATCTAAATTGCATTGCATATAACCTCCATATGAAATAAATGTTATTTGTTATAAAAGCTAATTGGTATACTTGTCTGCCCTATACTCGAGTCGGGGCGAAACCCCGATTTTTATTATTATTTTTTTAAACCCTAAAAAAGAACTTGCTTGATTTGCTTGCTGCTTGCGTTGAACCCGTACTTTTTATGATCTTTAACAATGTGTATTTATTTATGTGGGTACATATTCATAAACAATCTTAAGATTTATGACAATAAAGTTTATGGTATTTGATGGTTAGACCATTTATTTTTATATCAAATAAATGGTAGTTGTTTTGAATAGTATACCATGTAAGCTTTATATCAAACGTTTATTATATCAAACAATTTTATATCAGTTGTCCGTTATACGTTTCAAAATTATTACATTTGAAATTATATGATTCGTTCATTATACGGAATGAATAATTATATCAAACGTTGGTATATCATACGACTGTATATGTTCTGAGTGATATACGATTTGTTGTTATATCATACATTACACACCCCACTTAAAGACGTCAGCCGCGGCCAACTGCTTAGCGGGAGCAGGCTCAATGAAAGTTTGCCCCCACTGTGGTGGATCCGTAAGGATAGCACGGTTTATCTGACGAGTAGATTGAAATTAAACATTTTCATTCAGTTACCTAAGTATTCCAAGAGCATAATGTATCGTTGCACAAATGCACACACGTTTTTATTATAACACTTGACACAGTAAACTGCAGTTATCGGGTTCGAAGAACTAGCGATATTAAGGTTAAAATTCTACTAATTCTAAGTATCTGGCATACAGTATCGTCAAATATCTCTGTTATGTTGCTTTACGAGGTATTTTAATAGTCATATTATCGTCTCAAATTAGTATAACATCCGTTGAATTCCGTTGTGAATGAGATTTTATTCTTTGTGATTTATGCATTAATAACACGTAATGTTAGTTCAGTTTTTCGTGTAATTACTTCAACTATTACCAAGCATGTAATTATTTAAAACGCTTCTACATTTCTACTATAAAATTAAATAAACATTAAAACACAGCAAGTTCAGTAATGACAGCCCTAAGCAGTGCTTTGTTTTGATTGATGTCTGGCTATCCTTGTACGGAACAAAGACCACGAAAACAATTATCTGTATATCTTATCTAGTGCAATCGAGTTATCTAACTAAGCAATACATTATCATACCTGTTGTATAGTTTATTGGCCATTTACAGCAACGTTTCGGTATCGATAGCAGAGATAAGTGAGTGGGTCATGACTGGAGGGATGTAAGTGATAAGCTTTTGGAGGTAAGTTGACTCACTGCTGACAAACTTTTTTGACGGGTAGTAAAAAGTTTGTTTTTAGCAAAAAATACTTACGTTTTAGAAGTGTTCTGTGGAATTCTGAAATACCTAGTTAAATCATTCCTGTAACTCATTGGTGACTTTACCACTGGGGCATCCTTTAGTTTATTCTTACTATTTTAAGTTTTATTATTATCGTTATTTTAAAGTAAGTTTAGTTTATTCTCACTTGCCGATAAGTCTATGCTATATTATCTACTCGTTTTGCAAAAAGTGTTTTATACAATCTCATTTACATGACTGTCACCTGGAAACTTGTCAATTAAACCAAGTAGCTGTTACCCGTATGCCCAATCCAAGGTTAATGCAGAAATCGGCCGTTAAGGCGGCGCGCGCGCAGGCGTGTGCAATACGTCACTTGTTACAAAACCCACGACTACAACACTCTCTGACCGCCAACCAAATTAATTATTATCTATAAGAAACACAAAGTAAAATCTTTAACACGATGATGAAACAAAAATCGTTCGTTTTGTAATTGCAGATATTGAAACAACTTCTCCGCTAAATACATACTGTTTCGTTTTATGGAAAGTGCTTTAAGTTTCAAGAATATTCTCCAACTATCTGCATTTTAATTACACTGTTTCTTGCCCGGGTAAAAATCCATAAATTAAAGTTTTTACTTTAGAAACTAGATGTTGAAATTAGATTTTCACGAGCGTAATGCGACGTTTATGCAGATTTAGTTCGTGAACGTTTTCGCTGGAGTTATGAATGAGCGTCCCAGATTTGCTCCTGTAATCTTCAGCGCGTGGGGATGCCGCGGCCCGCGCGGAAGCGCCTAACTGCCGTCGCCACCCCCATTCCTATGTAAATCCCACTGGGGCATCCGACGGCACATAATACAGCCACGATTTGCATGTCTTGCTGCCCTTTGTGGCCGCAACGCCGGCAGACGGCGATGACGGCGCTCAGCGAAATGGGTATCGCTTGTCGAACACAACCTTTGAAGCCTCACGTGAATAACAAGCACACTGATAGACAATGGTTATTGAACAAGGAGTGATTTGACATTCATTGACGGCGGGGAGCGCAGCGCGGGAGCGGAGGACGTATAGGAACTGTTAGACGGACGTGAGCTGCATAATTTACCCCTCGGCGCCACAGATACGGCGCTTCTAACTCGATATCTGTCACATTAATTAATTAATTAAAATTCGACACGTTCCTCTGCTTCACGATGATATGTATTTCAATGTGCATGCAACCCTCCATAAAACAATTTATGAAAGCAAACCAAGCCTATTTAAAATGATAAGTGATGTGAAAGTAGGTCAACCTTTTTTGGGCTGTAACACATTAAAAAAATTGGTGCAAGTTACTAATACAATGTTTTTTCTAAGTTCGTATCGATTAACATCACAAATAGGATTAGGTTGATTTGTATGTTAATGATCAAAACTAACTAAAAGTCTATTTCTTTCTATTTATCCATTAATTATTGAAAGACTCTTTAACTATATAAGTACCTATTCTTTCCTGTCGTGTTTTAAGTTTGAGGTGGTAAGTGCCGTAAGTGTTCATAACAGAAGTATGTAGGTATCTCTCTGTAAAACTTTCTGTTAGCATTCGATTTTACCTATTCCTTTAGCCGGATAATATTTTAAAACTTTCTTCAACAATAATGTCTTACGGCCCGTACACATATTATAAACGCGATACGACGTTCATCGTGGCCCGACGAAGCGTCGTTTTACGTTGCGACGTCGGGTCTTTGAAAAATGAAACGCTAATGACCGCTAGACGTCTTCTCCTAATGCCGATATTAAGAAGAAGAATAAAGATGATTCGTCATGATTATTCTCAATATCAGCATACACATAATACCTGTACACAGGAGATACTGGAAATATCCATTTTCTTCAATCATAAATAACGAATGACGAGAAGACGATGCCATGTCGTAGTAGATTCCCACGACACGACGTCGTAGTCTGAGACGATGCCGCGTCGTAGCACGATGCGACGTTGAACTGTTTTATAGTGTCCGAGACCTTACAGTCATATTTCAGCGCGGATACAATAATCATTATTACCTACTTAATAACATCATTACGCTTATTCCTACTTAATAGGAAGGTATTGGCCCACTGAAGAATACTTAGAGCGAAATGAAAAGTAAGTTGATTAATATTATTTATTATTATATTTGTGAAGGAGCTGAAGGCGAATGAATTGTACACAATATAGTTTATCTTGACAAGTACGAGAACAAGACGGCAATTAACATACAGTGAAGGCGATCGTTCTTTGTCATTTCGGCCGATGTTCAAGGAAACTTCACACAATAAATCGAAAACATAATTACTCGATCAAAAAACTCGGACCTTGTAAAAAGTAGGTACTATTGTGGAATGCTTCACAGTACTTGCACAAGTCCTTAACGACCAATTTATTGTGCTCTTTAACGAGGGCCGAGAAAAAACGACTCTCTGCGACCACTTTTTGTATTTTTATTTGACTTTATTTGGCCTTGATATTTTGATAAAGTAGCTGAGAAGTATTTTGATAATTCCATCTTAAAGAAGCCTTGTTATTTGAATACGGAGGAAATGGTCACAATATTTAATTAGTCGTCGAGAAATTTCATCAGAAAAACGAGAGTTTTTATAGCAAATCTTATTCTACGAACACTTCCTGTATTGGAATTTGATTAATGATTCAAAGAACGATAAGTAGGTAAGTGCACAATATGGAAACCCTGTTTCCTAACGACATCAAAGAGAGATGTTGCCTTTTGGAACGACGAAACGAGCGTGGTAGATGTGTGATGATTGTGTATAACCTTCTTCCCTTACCATTGCCCCTAACTGTATACATTCCCCCTCATTCATGAAAACTTAAGCAGCTCTTCACGTTAACTTTTGTATCACTTTGTCTCTTTCATTCTTGTTGCTGCCGCAGTTTGCAAGTGAGTGTGTTGTCCATTAGCTATTTCATGTTTTTAAAATCAAATGTGTATTGGTACAAATGGCAGGCCAAATGCCCATAGGTCATTCTAAACCAGTCAACCATAGTGCTAAGCAGAAAAGTATAGAATGTGGTACTATCTACAATAATTACCCCAGCGAGATTCTAGCTTAAAAGCCTACTGACTAAAACTGTTCGTTTTTTGTTCGCAGAAAGCAAAGCGTAACTTTTTTGGTCCATATAAGGGTAATTTTATTAAACCATATACGTTCCAATCTCAGTCCATCACTGGCCATAAAAGAATTAAAGTGATACTCGGAATCAATTATGAGTTTTTCCCGAGGCAGATAGGCATCCGGCCTGGTCGCTTCTTGTCGGAGGCGGTCCGGAGGCAGTCCACTCGAGATGCTCAGATAAATCGCACTAGTGTCTATTACCCTGCTTTCTTCTAGATCCGGTTTATGTACTTTAAGAATTAAAACTGTAAAAACAAACCAGCCAGTGTCAACCATTAAAGCTGTATGTGTGATTATGTTACCCACGTCGCTGTTGCAGAGTTTCTCATTTAGCGGAAAGCCGTCTGCTTTTTAGGGTATTTTAAGAAGTTGAGTATAATTTAATAGTAATTATATAAATGTAATAACACTGTCGCACCGCCTACTTTATTTTTCTCTTCGTCTTATGGTTGACTGGTAGAGAACGCCTTACCGGTATTTAGTCCACCATTTGAACAAATTATTGCTGTGCAATAAAGAATAATAGATTATAATATAATTTATATTTTATTAAAAGATCTAAGTCTAATCCAGCATTTTAATTCTACATAAGAAGATATCTGAGTGAAGTTTTAGTAGTTGTTAACAACTCTACAAAAATCTGTCTTAAAATACGGGCCTAATTCTAAATTTTCAACCTTCGTGAAAACAGTATAAAGCTCCTTTAAGGCGTATGGCGTCGTGTACATACTGGTATACCTATATGTTTTAATTAAAAGCGGGTTTTGACAATGTACAAAATATACTCATTATACCCGGGGTTGTAATTGTTTTTCTCATTAGTGAGTGATTATTGTTAAAACTAATGAGTTCACCTACTGTTGCTAGGTGTTTGAAATACCGAACAAAAGCGTGTGTTTCATTGGAGCGTAACCATTTTGTTTATGAATTTAATAAAAAGGATCATATTCATATTTGAGTAGTTACTAAAAGTAGTAGATTATATTGGTGGTTCATTACCTATTATTCTTAAGATCGATGTACAAAATCAATTTCAATAGGAGGAATGTTGATTGTAAACACTTTCATAGCAACAAAAGCGATTTCATCACCGTAATTTACATATCGGGAACTTTTACAACGCCTTCCGTCCGACTCATCCAGCCTCCGAACTTGCCGTTCTATTTAAGCATTGAATAAAGCAATTTGTTTTCGGCTCCCGATCCACCTCTGTAGCGTTGTTTTTATCTGTGGTCGACCTCACAACAATATTTAGATTTTCTCGTGTTTTAGAACGCAGCTGTCACTGCTGGCTGTCAGTTAGGTTAGATTTCAGAAAAAATCGATGGCTTCCGTCCCGAGGGTTTAAATAGTCTGGAGACAAAATCGGAGCTCATACCTTTGAACACCTGCGCCAGAGCAAGTTAAGCTCCCCAAGTACCAGAGCACCAGCAGTTGACATCGGGCAGAATCTGTCTGCGGGCCCGTTTTCCTGCATTTGGTAAGCCACCATAACCTATGTGGCCCCCGTCTTCACGGAGCCCTCGCTGTGCTTTCCAAATTCACAAGAGTGGTGTTCTTTTACAGTGAATTCATGCCGCCACGTGCCCGAGTTGAAAATTGGTAGCGGAGACTCAAGCGGACCAAGTATCCTCCAACAGGTGAGTCTTGAAACCCTTTATTAAGTGCTCCCAGAGTAGGTTAGGCAGTGTTAATCTCTTGTGTTAGATTCCCCTCGTGGTCCCCCATCTCATTTTATTGTCAGTAGACTAATGTCTGCATTTTTTCTCCTATTTAGGAGGTGTCCAGTTACGGCCAAAAGCTGCCGAACCTGTTCCCCATCAGCCGTGCACCCTGAGGGAGGACAGGCGGACGCTGACACCCGTCCTAGGCCCACCACGTGGCCGAGTACCACCATCTTGCCACTCCGTAGCACCCCACCACCCGCACAGCACCCAAAAGCACATGTTAGGGCATTACTTATCAGAGTTACCAACCAAGCCAGCCTAAGACCCTGATTTTTATAATTAGGAAGTAGGACTTCCAATGTATCTTTTTTTAACTTTGAAGTATTATAGTTTTTATTATGTGGCCATGTGAGCTGAGCTCTCCGTAGGGACATACTAACCCCACTAATCCACCACCTGTACAGTCCACTAACCCTACTAATTTAGTTCACCGCAGACGGTTTAAGAACCGGCACTGAGGCTCAGGGCTCATGGCGAGTTAGGCTTCTATTTTATAAGATTATAAGTTTTGTGTAACCTATCTGTAATATAGATCTTAAAGAAGACCTTAGAATATTAAATAAATAACTTGTTCCAGTGTTGCTAGTTTGCATTTTTATAGCCTTCAGCCCCGCCCTTCAGGCCTAGGTTAACCTAGTACCTTATGTGCAAAATAATCACTTTACAATGGCGCCCGAATATAGTGATTTTAGGCTGTGCTAGCACTAAATTCTGGTCGTTTTTAGCTCAGATTAGGTTGGTTGGTAACCATACTTTTTTTCTTGTCTTATAATATTTTACCCATACATTTTTTTTCCCAAACTGTGCTGTGCTTATCCACCATCTTGTGCTTATCCACCATCTTGTGCTACGCGAGTGTGCCGCCGTGTTCAGAGGTATCGCCCACCGCATTTTTCCACCCTCAACATTTTTTTTTCACCCTTCACCTATTAGGGTAACATGTGTTTTTTAGGTTACAACTTTATACTTACTTGATTTTTGTACCCACTGTAGTTTATACCTACCATATATAGAATAATTTTCTAAATTTAAGACATAATTGTAACTTATTTAAAACTAATTATTTTCTTTTCTTGAAAAAAAAGAGTCATATATTTTTTCAGTGCAAATAGGTATTTCCTAATATTTTTGTAATTGGTTGGTAACATGTGCGAATTTTACTTTTCTTAATCATAACAGTGCCATTAATAACCAAATTTTTTACAGCAGTGCTTTTAGTGTTGTGTGCTACCTGTGTGCTTAAATATAACTTAGACATACAATAGTAACTTTAAATATTTCAATTTAATATATTTTTTTTTTATTTTTGATTTTTGAACAATGGAGGAAAGGCCAATTAAATTTCACTTGCTCAACAAGGATGAGCTTATTTATGAAGTGGCAATTAGAGATGCAGTCCCTGAGACCACTGTTGAGAAATTGCGTGGCCAAATTAGGGAGTTAGCAAAACTCATCCCTACAGATGAGATTGTGGACTATGAGGGAGATTTGGGCTCAGAGTTGGGCACAATCGAAACCAAGTTAGCCGAATTGACAGGTCATTTGGCAAGTAAGAGATCCACATTAAAATCATTGAACAGAATATGTAATTTAGGAAACCACCTATTCCATAGGCTAGGTCGTGTACAGCCAGTGGAGGAGCAGCATATTATTTTGAAGAATAGGCTGGAGCAGGTGTTGGAATACATCACCATGCGGATGGATAATCTGATGTCCACCTTCAGGTCCAGTCAGGAACAAAAGCAGTCTATTATTCCAAATTTGGCAGCGACTGGTCTTGTTGGTGAGGCGTCAGACCAAAGTAGTGGTGATGTCCCAGCTCCTGCGCCATCAGCTCCTGCACCGACTGTTGTGGTTGTCCCTTGCGAAAGGAGCTCAGGTGTACACTCTCTTAATTTAAAGTATAACGGTAAAGGTTGTGTCATAGAATTTTTGCATAGATTAGAGGAGCTGTCAGTTTCCCGTGGCATTACTGATGCCAAATTATTTACATCTGCAGTAGAATTGTTCACTGATGAGGCTTTGTGTTGGTTTCGTGCAGCTAGGGCTAGTGTTAGCAGCTGGTCAGACCTGAAGTCCTTGCTGCTTGAAGAATATTTACCTTACGACTTTGATGACCGCCTAATGCAAGAAATTCGGTCACGAACCCAAGGCCCAGAGGAGTCCATAGTGAACTATTTAGCCACTATGCACAATTACTTCGCTAGATTGTTAGTTCCTATTTCAGATGAGCAGAAGCTTAAGATAGTGATGCATAACATCAGGCCATTCTACTTCACACAGTTAGCATTACACGGAGCGTCAACCTGGACACAGCTGAAAGCTCAGTGTCGCCTTTTGGAGAACACTAGGATGCGGGCTGACAATTTTGTGGAACCTCCGCAGCGCAAAGACGGTCTTCTCGCTACAGACCTGGCTTACAAACCGCCGGCGAAGACTACGGTACCCTGCTCAGCGGTTAGTAACACGTCAGATAGGACTTTTTGCGTGCGTTGTAGGACAAACGGTCATTCTTTGTCATCATGTACGGCCCCTCCAACAATAATTTGCTTCCGTTGTGGAAATAAAGGCGTCACTGCGGTAAATTGTCAAAATTGTGCGGTCCGTAATACTCATAATAGTCATAATAATTTTAGACATCAAAATAGTAAACAACAAAATGGCGGTCCAAAAAACTAGTCGGTCCGAATCGGGGTCACACTAAAGTGACTTTTCAAACGAAAGTTTTTCTAAATACCTTTTTAAAAAGTAAAGACTTTAATTCTTTTTACAAAAGCAATTTTTTAAATTCCTTTTCTAAATGTTTACCTTTTAATAATAACTCACCTTCGTTTGATAAGGACAATGTGACTTCGGCACCAACTGTGAAGCAGCGACCAGTGGTTTACGTGATTGGCAGCAACGATTCGAGGCCTTTCATGAATGTAAACATCCTGGGTAGTGCGCACAGTGGGCTGCTTGATTCCGGTTCGGAGATTTCTATTATTTCGAATAAAATTTTGAGCACATACCTACCAACTAAATTTTTGATTCACAAATCATACGATTTGGAATCAATATCTACTGCAAATGGTTCTTGCTCTCCCGTTACAGGCTACGTGTACCTGCCGGTCACGGTGAAAGGCGAGACCCGCGATGTCAGGTTTTATATTATCCCTGGCGTTACTACCAAACTTCTTTTAGGGATAAATTTCTGGAAGGCATTCAAATTGGCTCCTGAAATTTTATCTTACTGTAAACCTACCGTGCCAAATTCAAGGCACTGTACTACAGTCTCTGAAGTCCGTCACCTGCATGACTTCGACTCCTTACCTGAGTACCAGAAGCAGCAGGCGGAGTCTATACTCCAAGACTTTAAAGAAATTTCATCAGAAACCAAAGGCTTAGGCCGTACGGATCTGATTACTCACCACATAGATACTGGCGATGCTGCCCCTATAAAGCAGCGTTACTACATGATGTCTCCGGCGAGGCTTACAGAGCTCAACAAACAGCTGGATGACATGCTGCGGGAGGATGTCGTGGAGCCAAGCTGCAGTCCATGGAACAGTCCCGTCACTTTGGCTCCCAAAGCTGACGGTTCTCTCCGGTTCTGCTTAGACAGCCGCAAGCTGAATGCTGTCTCCAAGCACGACTCGTACCCCCTCCCTTACATAACACACATATTGGACCAACTGAAGGAGGCACGATATCTGAGTTCCATCGACCTCAAATCGGCATTCCACCAGATTCCGCTTGATGCAGCATCAAAAGAGAAGACAGCATTCACTGTTCCAGGCCGAGGTCTGTTCCAGTACAAGGTCATGTGCTTTGGACTGACGTCAGCACCAGCTACGCAGCAGAGATTGATGGATAAGCTGTTCGGACCTGAGTTTGGTGGGAAGGTGTTTGCGTACCTTGATGACGTCATAGTAGTTCATTCTAATTTCCAGGGCCACCTGGAACTCCTGCGTGCTGTCCTGGAGCGATTCAGGAAAGCCAAGCTAACTGTTAACCTTTCCAAATGTAAATTTTTCAGGAAACAGCTTAGGTATCTAGGTTACATCGTCGATAAGGAGGGCTTGCGAACGGATCCTGACAAAATTAAGGCGATTGCTGACTTTCCGACCCCGTCGTGCCGGAAGGACGTCAAGCGATTTTTAGGTACAGCCTCTTACTACCGTAGGTTTATAAAGAACTTCAGTAACATAGCCGGTCCGTTGAATGCGTTAACATCAACACGCAAAAATGCCCCTTCTTTTAACTGGTCCCAGGAAGCACAGAAAGCTTTTATGGAGCTCAAGACTGCCCTATCGACGGCCCCAGTCTTAGCTTGCCCTGACTTTTCTCTCCCCTTCACAGTTCACTGTGATGCGTCTGATTTCGGAGTAGGCGGTGCCCTGACCCAGGTTCAAGATGAAGAAGAACACCCGATAGCGTATTGGAGCCGCTCATTGCTGCCACCGGAAAGGAACTATTCAGCCACGGAGCGAGAAGCACTTGCAGTGGTCTACGTGGTAGAACATTTCCGCCCATACTTGGAAGGTGGTAAACAGTTCAAGATAGTGACTGATCACGCGAGCCTGAAGTGGTTTCTGAACTTGAAGAATCCCACTGGCCGCCTGGAAAGATGGGGTTGCCGCTTGTCACCCTACAACTTCGAAATCATACACCGTCGTGGCTCTGAGAACATAGTCCCCGATGCCCTCTCTCGTTCGGTTCCGGTGGCTATAGTAGAACCTCAGACCAAAGACGACTGGTATTTAAGCGTTTTTAAACGTTGTAGAGAACGCCCTGAGGCGTCTCCTAATTTTCAGATACTTAATAATAAATTATTTAGGTATACAAAAACTACAAACAATCTAAGGAAGGACTTTGTATGGAAGGAGGTCATACCGAGTGAGGAGCGACAGTCGATCCTGGAGGAAAACCATTCAGCACCAACTGCCGCTCATCTAGGTATTTCCAAAACATATAACAGGCTGAAACTGCTCTATTTTTGGCCTGGTATGTATAAGGATACTGCTAAATTTATTTCTACTTGTGACGTGTGTAATGCTTACAAGTATCCCAACCAAACCACACCTGGTTTGATGGGTGATCCCAGGGTATGCTCGCGACCTTTCCAGTGCATCAGCATAGACCTTGTTGGTCCACTGCCAATGTCGCGACAGCAAAATACCTTTGTCCTGGTTGTGGTGTGTTATTTTTCGAAATATTGTCTAATATTCCCGCTACGCAGGGCAACCGGCAAAGTGATTTGCCAACGCCTAGAGGATCACGTATTTCTTGTTCATGGTATACCGCAAACCGTCATGGCTGACAACGGATCGCAATTTACAGGTCATGAAATCCAATCCTTGTTTGCTAAATATAATATCCCACAGGTGCACCTAGGCCCCGTATATTGCCCCCAGGTGAACCCAGTGGAGAGGCAAAATAGAACGGTGGTCACAGCTATTTCCAGTTTCGTGGGCTCGGATCATCGTACCTGGGATGTCAACATTCATAGGATCCAGTTTGCCATCAACACTTCCGTTAGCATGGCTACGAAGTTCACTCCGTTCCTGTTGGTGCATGGTCGCGAAGCGGTACCAGACGGTAAACTGTACTCAGAACCTGAAGACATCGATGATATTGTATTTGGTTCCCGTTTTGATTACCAGGATAAGCTGGGAGAGCTACGGCACATCTTCGAAGAGGCACGAAAAGAAATGCTGAAGGCTCACGAAAGAAACGCAACATACTACAACAAACACCGCCGTGATCTGGAATTTAACATCGGTGACATTGTATGGAAGCGTTCGTACAAGCAGAGTGACGCAAGCAAATACTTTTCTGCGAAATTAGCGCCCAAGTACGAAAAATGTCGTGTTATCCGCAAGCTATCCCGGTTGGTCTACGAGCTAGAAGATGAAAACGGTAAACCAATTGGAAAATGGCATATTAAGGATTGTAAAGTTGTTGAAGACAAAGACTGAGGAGTCAGAAGCGCAACTCGGACCGCGGGTGCCAAGCATTATATAGGTCAAGGTCAAATGTTGCATTCCACAATTTTATTTTCTTTTCTATGTCAGTTGTTATAGGTCGCGGCAGCTAAGTCTAGCGCTGAGCGAACCGTGGAAGGGATAGCTGCGCATGGTACCGTCGCGCACGGAGAGTTTTATCAAGTAATCATTAAGCATCATATAATAAATAATTAGTAGTTGAAATAATGTTCATTATGTTATTCTAAAGGACTGACAAACTTAAAATAGTATGTAGCAAAAATAATTATGAAAAAAATATTAAGGCGATGGGTATGACTTTTGGTATTTAGCCTTGAATTTTGGTAAGTTGCCCTCCTGTGCGCGATAGATGGCTCGCAGTGTCGCTATGATGATTGCTATGTATATTAAGTATGTATTTACAAAAGAAAAAGTATTTAAGTATGTTTATCCGTTGTCTAGTATCCATAATAACGGACTATAAGTAGCCCACTTGGGCGCTGTGTGGAATAATGTCCAAAGATATTATTATTTTATTATTGCTAGAAAGTATGACATAAACGTTAAGTGAGTATCACAGAGAAAACAATGCACGTCATAGACCATTTTTCGTGCTTGTCTTTTCAAAACATTATTTCTCCTAGGCATATTCACATATGAAATATAAATAGTAATGTTTACTCTTCGAAACAAAAACAAAAAACAAACTTAACAAAAAAACTATAACAAAACTTAACAGCAATAACAAAACGATTTTGTACGCGACGGTGCTCTAGGATGTGCGCGGGACTTGACATCAGTGCGGGGGACGTACTGCGACCGGAGAGCCAATCAGCGCTACGCTCGCTCGCCCTTCGTCCCTTTACCCCCCTGTGATACCTTATTTTCGTCTTCTGCGCAGAAACGGCCAGCGCTAAAGTTACGTGCCGCTACTTGTAATTTTGTTACAATATTTAGGACTTGGACAAATGGTCTCAAGCCATTCGCCAAGATAACAGTTTTTCACATGATGTTTTTTTTATTGAAGTTTTTTTAGATGCAGCGATGACACTGCTAGTTTTGTAGATTATCCAGCTCGCTTATCTTAGCATAGCTGAGGTCGTGTAAGGTTTTTTTTTGTCTCTTTTTGTTTCTCTTTCCTTTTAAGATGGAGTCGCAACGGGATTTGCTTTTATTTATTTTTTTTCAGAATTCATTTTCTAACATTTTTTTTTTAGGGGTTTTGAGGGCTTATGGTCGACGTGGGCGTCGATCGAATTCCCTGCGTGAATTCTTACCGTGGTGAGGGGAGTGTTGTAGCGTTGTTTTTATCTGTGGTCGACCTCACAACAATATTTAGATTTTCTCGTGTTTTAGAACGCAGCTGTCACTGCTGGCTGTCAGTTAGGTTAGATTTCAGAAAAAATCGATGGCTTCCGTCCCGAGGGTTTAAATAGTCTGGAGACAAAATCGGAGCTCATACCTTTGAACACCTGCGCCAGAGCAAGTTAAGCTCCCCAAGTACCAGAGCACCAGCAGTTGACATCGGGCAGAATCTGTCTGCGGGCCCGTTTTCCTGCATTTGGTAAGCCACCATAACCTATGTGGCCCCCGTCTTCACGGAGCCCTCGCTGTGCTTTCCAAATTCACAAGAGTGGTGTTCTTTTACAGTGAATTCATGCCGCCACGTGCCCGAGTTGAAAATTGGTAGCGGAGACTCAAGCGGACCAAGTATCCTCCAACAGGTGAGTCTTGAAACCCTTTATTAAGTGCTCCCAGAGTAGGTTAGGCAGTGTTAATCTCTTGTGTTAGATTCCCCTCGTGGTCCCCCATCTCATTTTATTGTCAGTAGACTAATGTCTGCATTTTTTCTCCTATTTAGGAGGTGTCCAGTTACGGCCAAAAGCTGCCGAACCTGTTCCCCATCAGCCGTGCACCCTGAGGGAGGACAGGCGGACGCTGACACCCGTCCTAGGCCCACCACGTGGCCGAGTACCACCATCTTGCCACTCCGTAGCACCCCACCACCCGCACAGCACCCAAAAGCACATGTTAGGGCATTACTTATCAGAGTTACCAACCAAGCCAGCCTAAGACCCTGATTTTTATAATTAGGAAGTAGGACTTCCAATGTATCTTTTTTTTAACTTTGAAGTATTATAGTTTTTATTATGTGGCCATGTGAGCTGAGCTCTCCGTAGGGACATACTAACCCCACTAATCCACCACCTGTACAGTCCACTAAACCTACTAATTTAGTTCACCGCAGACGGTTTAAGAACCGGCACTGAGGCTCAGGGCTCATGGCGAGTTAGGCTTCTATTTTATAAGATTATAAGTTTTGTGTAACCTATCTGTAATATAGATCTTAAAGAAGACCTTAGAATATTAAATAAATAACTTGTTCCAGTGTTGCTAGTTTGCATTTTTATAGCCTTCAGCCCCGCCCTTCAGGCCTAGGTTAACCTAGTACCTTATGTGCAAAATAATCACTTTACACCTCTCAGCTTAAAATCACCTTAGGAATGTTGTAACGACTTATCAATTCGATATGCCGACTTTTTTCTCCCACAAAGCTTCACTATAATAGCGGCGTAATGAACTAGAATACGGCACAGCCCTTAGGCACTTAAGATGAGAGCCGAGATACGTCTGTCAGTAATTAGAAATAGGGCCGTTTATTAAAACCTAATTTCGTTTTTTATGCCCGGTTGTAACTTTTTCCAAAGTTTTGCCCTTTTTAAGGGTGTAAAATTTTAATTTTGTAGGCGTTCAAATTATACAGTGAAATGACCACAAAGATTTCCAACATTTTCGACACATAAAAAGATATTAATGTTCCTCGACAGTAATAAAATAATATTCGAAACTTTATTTGAAATGAATTGATTCCCGTAACATTCCTTTATGCACAAATTGACAGGTTATATCACCAGATGAAGAATAGGAGTTATAAATAGGTATTGTAAAACAATATTTGATTATAATCCTCATCATCATCAGATTCAGCTGATCAGCCAGCCATTATGCGATTTATAAAAAATAAAATACTTAAATGTAACGTAAATTATCCACAGTTTAACATTCTTGGGTCAAGACATATATTCAACAATAAATAACGTCAGACCATAATAATGATTACATTCATAGATCTTGAAAGGCGGAGTCTTAACGAGCTTTGTTTAATTACTATTTATACTCTCTCTATTGTCACGTATGACATGTGAGGGTTTGTTCTCATGTTACGCATTGTAAAGCCGACAATTGACGAACACAAGCTTGACTGAACAAGTGACAGTCGCATCAAAAATGGAATTAAAAGATGCGATCAAGTGAGACGTATTCTCAGCTGTCGCAACTGAGGAATGAATGTATGAAATGCAGAGCGGAACCATTGTGCTGTCATTAGGCAGATCGTGGACTGTCATCGGTTGCTAAATACCGGGACATCAGGGGTTATCGCGATGTAGATTCACATGCGACAAGATAGAGACCCGCGATGTGACCCTCATGCCACAGCTCATATGACCACTAGAACTTGGACTATGTACCTTGACAAGATACTGTGTAATTAGCGACGGAACTTTGGCAAGCTCAAAAAACAAGAAAGTTAGTGAGGTCAAATTGGTATGGCTTCAAGAAACCTCACGGTCACACCATACTTTACGTGGTAATAGACAGGTCTATGCTCGGCATTTCTTTTTGAGATCGAACAAGAGGAATAAATGAGAAAATCTCTCGAATCTGCCCAGTGGGTGGGCAAATTGATCGAACTGATGACCGTTACGTTGGAAAAGTGCTATAATGGAGACAATGGTGTAGTACCTATTATGGCCTGATAAAGGTCAGTATTTTGTGGATGCAGTCCGTTTCTAGAAAGCCTAGCCTATTCTTCAGCAGTGTACGTGCTTTGGCTGATTTTAATGATGATAATAGCGTATATCTGTGGTCCTAGGTTTTAACAGCATAAACGTAACGCTGCTAAGAAATTTGAAAGAACCTACTCTCGCGTCCTCGTGGTATGCGGTTTATGGGTCAGGATGGCGGGTGTATGGTCCCCAAAATAACTGATACTATACAGTATAAATGTCCAAAGTTGAAGTACATTCACTAATTTATTCAGTACAAATATAACAAATATGGGACATACAATATAGTTTTAATTATTTTGGGAACCATACACCCGCCATCCTGACCCATACGTATGCGGTCTTAGCAATGAATAGTGGTATGGGTATTCTATGTTTTACCAGCTTGGTAAAGGACCACTTCACTAAAATAGTTATTAGCTGATTGCAAACAGCTCATGAAAGCTGTCCATGTCTTTTCATTTCAAGGCTTTGTTCTCTTGAAAGATAATGATCAAAGTTTTTATTGAAGTTGTATAAAATGTATCAACACAAGCCAACTGACGTGAATAAACTCAGCATGAATTCAAATTAATACCTGCCTATTTGATATTGCTTAAATTTTGTTATTCATAGGAGCACAGCAGTAATTTCGGGTGTCTACTGGAGACAAGTCAAGGCTGGCTAATTGGATCTCGCTATTGCTTGGGGCTATCCGCTCTATGCCGAGCGAAGCCATTATTATATGCGTATACTGTTTGTAATATGATCCGAAAAAGAATTGCTAATAATTACATGTGTATGTACCTGAGTTGGTATAATAACGATTTTTAAAAATTTGTCTATAAATTGAGGGATGTTGGAATGTGACCCCAAATGTGTCTATGGAAAATGTTTTGTACTAAGCAATTGGTAATAAGCCATATAAATACGATTAATAATAATATATTTTCTTTATAAAGTATAATTATATTTTTTTACCCAACCCGCCATTCGCTCTGACAAGCTTCGAGCCCGCATTTAATAATATGAATGTGTTTTTAATTACAAACCTTACAAAAGGAATTCTTGGAATACTGGTTGATATGCCATTCGAGTCCATTGATTAGTTTACAATATCTAAGCGAACAAGTGGACAGACAACTTTGTTTCTACAGAATAGGCAACTCGATGTGTTTTCTAGCGACAAGACCGCCTAAATTGTAATCCGATTTCTGTTCTTATGTAATGGTGTTCATACAATAAAAGCCATACCAAAGTTTACGTGAGCGAATATTTATATCGGTATATGTATATACCTGTTATCTATCTCATACATCGCAGATTTGTCAAATCAGATTTAAGCCTACCAAAAAAAAAATGAAGTATAAAAATCTGCCCCTCTAAGTGAAAGTGGTACTTTGTTATGCTTGTCAAGGTGCATGTGCAAAAATGTATATAGTTACTAGTAACATAGTCACAGTCATGTACTGCAATTGTAATAAATAAAGTAAAAGTTTCGTGAGCCGATGAATACTTCATTGAACGACAAAAAATACGTTTTATTTGACAAATTAAAAATCACCTCACCTACTTGAAGTAAGGGATTGTGTGGAATTGTAGGTAGGTATTGTAGGTAAGTAATGGTACTTCGCCAAACCAGACTCGTGGTCGCTCTACGGTTGCGGGTTGCGGTGTATTTGTGAAAGATATATCTAACCACGCGTGTCAACTCGCCATATCTCGTTTTACGTATATGGTATTTGCTCGTAACTCTTCTTATTATTGACCGAAATCCATCCCTTCCTCACATAAAGCTGGAATTGTTACGTGTTATAGCAAATAAACGAAAATAGAAAACGGTTACGTGGCGGCATCTTTTGTGTTCCTGTTTGTTTGAGGTGTACTTACGATGTTATACGTTACATAGATTTATATTTCTGCTATATCAATGTGCCCACAGATTTTCTTGTTATTATCGCGCAAATAGATGTCTATTATTGATAGACCTACTTACTTCTTCCTTTTTCTGTTTTGCTTTTTACTCAATAATTATAGAAAAAGGCACATAAAAACTATAAAGAAACACGTAGGAGAAATGTTGGCACATTTTTGTACACGACAACTATTACATATCTATTCCTAATTTCTGTGGCCAGGAATTCCCGAACCCCGAGAACGCCAGAGAACCAAAGCAAAAAATGTCCAATAATATTCAAGTTTAAATATTTAGATTGAAAACTTATCTCATGTGACCATATACTTGTAAGAACCCTTACATAACTTAGTCGAACTGAAACACATCATTCGATTAAGGCGAGGTGGGCCGAAATTACGGATTTGAAAAACCATATGACACACAGGAAACAATGTTGTAAATTCTAAAAAAAATGTATGTATTAGTTGAGGATCTGATCTACTTAAAATCGTATTCGGTTACATGATTTCATAAACTTCACTCGATAGAAAAAAATCTCAAAGTTACCCCTTTTTCTAATGTTTTTACATTGTCATGTCGAAACTATTGACTTTTTTGAATTTATTATTTTACTCGATTATACCCACTATATATCTGTAGACGTTTCCGTAAATTTTCAGTCGAAAAAATCATTGCTTTATTTACTATGTTTAAAAACCTACGAAATGAAAAGGGCGGCGTCTCGGCAAGTCTGATCAGACGCGCGCTGGCGCTTGCGAACGACGGACCTGTGCCATTTTTTCCCGCGTCGCAATTTCGTTCACGAAAATCAATTACAGACCAAACTACATAATTGTTGCAAGTAGTACAATACGGGCAATAAACAACGCAAACGCAAAAACTCGTGCACAGCCATCTCTTATTAATAATTTATTACTAAAATATCCTAGGTAAAGTTACGGGCTTAGTGACACAGTATAAAAATAAAAGTGTGAAAAACTGCACTGAACATGGCATTCATTTTTGATCATTTATGAAATACATACTACTACCTGCCGTTTGCAAATGTAAAGTACACACAATAAAAAAGGCTAACCCTTGAATTCACAAACGTCACTCGAGGTTGAGCACGCCTTCAAAATTTCATAAACATAAAAACCCAGAACCGCCAGGAAAAAATGTATAAAAATGGGTTCACTATAGTAACCCTATAACGTTTTCAAAAAATCAGCTTCCTACCTAACCCATGTAGTATAGAAGTTATTGTACCGTAAAACTTCATTAAAATGAAAAAAGAGGAAGACATGGCATCAGCGTACCAAATGTGGCCATACAAAAAACAGGTCCAATGGACTTGTTTTAAAGCCAATATGACTTGTTCGCGTGCGCGTCATACGTCAATGTCATGTGATAGTTTTCGAATTCACTAAGTATGAACGTAACGTATCTCTTTTTACTTAAATCAATGAATAACTTACATTGATTTTAATAACCTTCATTTTATACCCGATTTCCACCAATAACACTTTATGATAATACATTGATCTAAACAAAAAGAGTTACGTTACGTTCATACTTCGCGAATTCGAAAACTGGGACATATTGTATGAATGACGAGCACTCTAACAAGTCACAGTCTTAATATTGGTTCGAAAACAGGTCCATTGGACCTACTTTTGTGTAGCCACATTTGGTACGCTGATGCCGTATCTACTCTTTTTGTTTATATTAATGCAGTTATATGTATAGTCTAGTAACTTCTATACTACATGGTTCAGGAAGCTGATTACGTTACAAGGTTACTGTAGTGAACCCATTTTTATACATTTCGGTCCTGGCCTTTCCTTTCAATTTCACAATGTGTTTTGCATTAAGTCCTAAGGACTTCCCTAAGTCCTAAAGATTTTCCTATTTATATATTTTTAATGACTTTTTAATAATAGACAAAAATTACGAGAAAGTACTGTATGAACGTATCGTAGATACACCTGGTCCTGGACAGCGTACCAATCTTGGAAAGTTCCGTGTTCAATCAGGAAAACAAAGAACACAGTCAATATTTCTAATTTATTTATTTGGCATATGCAACAGTTGACAATCGAGACATTTATACACGGTTACTTTTTAAATACAGAGGCGCAATCAACCTTTACAAAACCATTGCAAAATGGGTCTTACGTCAACAGCATAAGCTGCCTCTATGTAAAGGTTGATGTGAGCGCCTCTGTACAACATATAATAACTATAACTTTGTTTCGAAATAAAGCAACTTTACTTCTTATATTTTCTTTCTTTTTCTAACTATGTTTTATCTACAAAATCAGCAGTTTGTGAACATGCCCTTGGTTAGCCCAACTATTTCATACGATTTGATAAACCATAGGTCCTTGCTAGGGAAAATCGGTACGTGCTACGGATGCTGCGAGAGGCTATTGAAATAAAAAAACATCCAAATTTCAATCGTCAGGATGGTTGGAATTTGCCACCTGCGGGATCCTGTAATACGCTTGATTAATCTCAGAGGGCAGCACCATACTGTGAGGTCTCAAGATACGGTTAGTTCGTACTGCGTGGACAGGAACATTTTCAATAATGTTAATGGAAATGACGGTAGTTAAGTGAGGGTTGCTAGAAAATTGTACTGTTTTGTGACATAGAACATCTTTGTCATCCCGTGATCACAGCTGCTGTGAAGTAGTCGAAACGTCGGGTTAGAAAATGAAAGAAAATATAAGACCGCGAGTAGAATCCGTTAAGTTGTTGAGGTCTGGCAATTGTGCAGGCCAAAGCAATACCAGGATACATAGACGGGAACTAAACCTGTTGGTTTTGTAAGTATAAGGTCAACATGACATGTCATCTCGTGGCGTTGATAGTGAGTCTACAAAATAAAACAATTGATATCCAGTTGTTACTTAACAGACCTAACTTCTCCCGTTTTCCCAATATTTCCCTTCACTGCTCTGCTTCTATTGATTGTAGCTTAACGAAAAGTATACTATAACCTGCCCAAAAGTAAAAAAATAATTGTGCCAAATTTCGTTTAAATCCATCTAGTAGTTTTTGTTTCTTTAACGAATATACAGACAGACAAAAATCTTACTGATTGCTTTTTTGACAATGACAGGTAAAAAAATCCTGCCGCTAATAATTAGAAATTCAAATAACAAGTGCCCTTTTCAACAATTTGATTAGTTGGTTCTGTGAATGTAAGGAAAATAAAACATATTTTGTTAAAAAGGAAAGCCTTTAGTTTGCTTAGTGATTTAACTCACCAAAATTTTAATTTATATTTTCCATACATTCAAAAAAATGTTTGACAAGATACTTAAAAAAATTATTAAAGGCCTGCAATACGAAGCTGAACTCGGCGCGCTCAATCACAGGTGAAAAATTGACTGGCGGTAAAAACGGTCCGGTACGGTCTGAGCATACAGAGTATACAAGTTTTTGTCAAAATCAGTCTCCAGACTCCGTTCAGCATTTTTCGATATTTTTCATAGTTTTAGAATTTGGCCTACCACACCCACTTGAAAAACTCATGTTGTTGATGTCTAAAAAACCGATGCACCCTAAATATTAATCTCTAAACTAAACTAAATTAAATTGTTAAATCTAAAATTCTGAAGTACAATAAAATTTGTTCTACTGCTTATTTCTGCACTGTATGCATGGCTGGGGTCGAGTGAGTTCACTCGCGTTGCGTCCGGGCGAACTAACTTACGCGCGGCTCGGACGGCGTTAAAAACCTACTTTTGCGGGACTAGAGGGCCTTAAGTCCTTTTCAAATAAATACTGCATCAGATTCTTTCGTTCAGGAGCTACTATGTCACAGATCTATTCGTTAAACTTATTATGACACCCTTTTATTTGAGTCAGCTTAAAATGCGCGCCATTCAGTTCAGAATAATACCTTTAAGAGGCTAGCAGAGTCAAGAGAGGATTGGAGAGTCCTCCATCGGCAAGAGCATTGCTCTTAAATGAGATATTAGACATTTACGGCGAGATTACGATAAAAAAATCATACTTTTCACTTAGTGACGGGTCAGTAAACCTTGATAAAAATAGGTTATTATAATTCAGACTTAGCACAACGACCACTTTTGAGTTTAACCTAAATTTAATAGAGTAATTTATTTCAGTCCTCTTCACTTACTCCATTAAGAAATCATTCAATTAAGTGTGTTATATTGAAAATCGTCGATACTCGACTTGAGTAATTAGTTTTGTTATTCCTTCTTCAAACTTCAATGTCAACTAAGTGTTCACTTACATGCTGTCGTAAAGTAATTCAATATCACTAATAACTCACTTACTCCAACTACCCTTCGCCCACCCTATATGAGGTACCTAATAACTAGGCACATAACATACTACTTATAGCTAAACTACTCACAGTACGAAATCATGCTGTCACAATAAATGAACTTAAAATTTATTAAAATCGTGATCGTTTTTATATAATTTAAACCCTCTACATTTAACAGAAACTTCGCAAGTTTTGCATAACAGCATACCCTCACTTATTACACAGTACGTATTTCTTAATAATATATTTCTAGTTCAATAAACTTGAATAGGGTCGCATATAAAACGGAGAAAGGGGAAAACTGAACGAAAAGTCACCTCTATCAATAAAGTTCGTTGGTAAACTCATTTATTTTCCTTCGAACAGTTAGGTACAGAGTTGAATAGTGTCTCCATATAAAATAACAAGGCCCATTCAATTATTTATTCCAAATGAAAGCGATTGCTAATGATTCTGTGGAAAGAACCAAAGAATATTTAATCACGAATACCTTTTTAAATTATTTTCAGAGAATAGATCGGTATAAGGTTGCCAATATCACGATAATGAATGACACAAAAAGATTATGAAAATTTGAAAAATAATAGTATGTTGATGTAGTTTAATAAATAAGCAGTTAGGTTCTTATTTTATTAGTATAACAAATATTGACTACAATATTTTAGATATAAAATAAATAAAGATGAGATTTAAGCCGCCACTTAAATTGAAATACAACTGCATGTATTCAGACAGCTGATGTTAGCGCAGAATGACGCTTGAAAGCAGCGACAAATGTAGAAACAAATAAGAAAATCTATCTAAACGTTACTTAAATATTCAAAACTTATGAAATAAAAAAAACGCTCCGACCCAGTCAAAACTTGTGAACATCAAAATTAGATTAACTGCGAAACTTAACTAATTAGTGACTTTGTTTGTGTATACTTATATCAAAATGTCTCTTTAGAAACTAGACTAGAACAAAATGCAACTACTTAAATATTGCGATAACACTCTTCAACTTTCTGCAACGAGCTTATCGAGTTGCGAACAAGTGGCGTATTTTGTCAGTCCGAGTAGTGGTACCCTATTACTGGCTCTTATAACCAGACTGTTCACTGTTGTTAAATGAGCTGCTTAACAATTTCATATAATGACCTAATATTTTCAGCCAGTCGGTGGTCAACGTCAATAGCTTTTGGGCTGAATATTTACTGTTACAAGTCGTCGGTTGAGAATGTATTAAAAAGTGGCAAATCAAATGCTCGCCAAATAAAGTGACCCAAAAAAGGGTAATAACTGTTGAAGTTTAGAGCAAAATAAACTAAAAACTTAATGCGATAAACCTGTTTTAGTTAAGATTTGTTTCTGTGATTGATTAGGTGAATAACCTTACCTTATTGACGCCTCACTGTTGATTTTAAATTCAGTTTAAGTAATATGTTGATGCATTGGCGAGAACTTGCCTAACGAATGCATGTCATAATTCATGAGAAGATAAAACTGTTTAAAGACATAGTAGTCTAGTAGAAAGGTTGCAATAGAACACCTGGTTTGCGGGGTCTACCTAAAAGTCGATCTGCATACCGTGGCCGAGTATACATTTCTAGACATTCTCTCAGCTCTGTCTGTCAGTCCTTCCACGCTCAAACAACTGAGATATCCAAGGCATTAAATAAGCTGCCGAGTTTTGTAAAAATATTGTAATAGGACCCTGGTTTGCGGAGTTTAGCTACGAGTAGTTCTGCATACCGTGGCCGAGGACACGTTGCTGGATTCCCGGCCCTGTCCGTCCGCGCGCTCGAATAACTGAGATATCCCAGAGTTGGTCCCCTCGGCTAGCTCACAATGTTGCCCTAAATAACACTGCTGTGGCAGTTCGCAGGAGTTCACAATGGCAAATAGCTTTCGACCTCCTGTTTCGTGCGTCTTCAGGCATTGTATTGAATTAGTGGTTGAATTAGCTAATTGCAGCAGCTGCTACAGCAGTGAGCTTCACTAGAGATTTAAATCAACAACAAGAAGTTGCTTACTTTTTCGATCCTGCTTCTAAAGTCTTTAATTATCAGACGCCGACTAACATATTTTTAATCTATATATTTAATTCTTCTCCTGTTTCTTAACCTGAAGGTGGTCTGAAAGAGATCGCTTTTGGCGATAAGGCCGCCTAAACTGTACGTCCTATATCTTTGTAGACTCTGATCTGTTTTTTACCTTAGTGCAATGAACTAAACAATTATAAATACCACTTAGGTGACGGAATTCAACATAAACAAATCATTTTAACGCTTCCAATGAAAAAGGAAAACAATAACTTTCTCGATATTATTACATTAAAGCAGATTTCATGCACGAGCACTTACTTGTCGACCGTTAAATTGTCGTTTAAATATTATCTATGGATTACGTAAACAGTATTCTGTTTACCACAGCGGCCAATTCGTCGTCGACATTTTGTCGCGACGTTGCAGGCTTATAAAAATGCTTATGTCATTTTGATTTTTGGTTCCACAAACGAATGGGGGTTGCTATACTTGTTTTTTCCAGCTTGCACCATTGCTGATTGAGATTTTCAATGTGGCTGTACATTTTTAAGAAGGGCGTTAAAATTATACCGTGGTATGTGGTTAAGTACTTAAATAGGTCGATTTTAAAAATAAAGTCACTTAACGCATACACACTGTGACATCTCGGAAACCTCACTCAACATTAGCGCTGTTTTTTGCGGGTCCTGAAACGGCAAGCATGGTCGAATACTTTGTATCTTTTATGATCGACAATACTCAGTGGTTTTAAGTCAAATTAATTAGGTTAAGTTCCGCAGTGGTGTTAGTGATTGTATTTAAGTTATCACCATTAATCGTTTCAACATGACCATTTGAGTCACGTGGTTGGCCGTTGGACAAATCCTCATTACTTTGCCATGTTAAATTTTTAAAACATGATACCAGTATTTAAATGTTTATATGCAACCATTTGACATTGGCAGAAAACCATCGATGAAACAGTGCAGGCCAATATAAATAAAATATTTGCGCCTGTAGCGGCAAAATTGACACTCGATGACACTGTCTTTTATGAGCGTGGTGGTAGCCTGTCTATAAGTGAAAGGTCTTTAAGGTCGTAAAAGAGATAAAATAATAACATACAATTTGTAAAAGGACTGACTGACAGTTTAATAAAAATGGAAAGTGGAACTAAGGGCTCTGCTACAGGATGTTGAGGCCTTGTGTACAATTTGGGCAACGTGGGTTCATCCAAAACATCATTCAGATCTCTCAAGTATAGATTTTGGATGAGTGTCTGTGGCAAAGTAGCTAATCTAGTAAACTCTACACATAAATAACTAAATTTCCCTAATAAAGAGAAATGAAGCAAGCACCGCCTCAGGTACTGGCACGACCTTTAGCATCTCGCACACATTCAGAGTGCTAAAAAGGCCGTTTTAGGCTTATTGTATCAAGATGAACAAAACCAGCAGACCGACCCTACTAGCACACTAACTTGGGAAACAAAACAATGGACCCTTTGCAAATCGGTATATATTCTACACCTCAGCATGTACTATATCACCATTCAGATGGATAATCAAGATCACACTATAAAGTTGGAACGAAATTGGTTTCTAAGAGGTTAAATAAATGTCCATTTCAGGCAAAACGGACCACGGATTGGGTGCTTCGCGTATGGTAAGCTTTATATCAATCAATACATTTTATTCATAACGTAAACAAATGAAGTCTTATTGGATCAATTTACAATGGTACATTTCACAGAAAAACATTTTTGCAAAATTTCATCAGATAATACTGTATTGAGATAACAAATTAAATTTTGCACATCGATAAATCAGGAGCCGATTCCAATAACTGATTTCATTATTTATCTGCCTAACGTTTGCAATACATTGACTTCTGTGTGTCAGTTGATTTAGTTGCAATATATTTTTCTTTCTGTGAAAATATTTTCGAACACTGTCCTTTACAAAATACATTCAAACGAGATTGGTTGATACTATTACATAATATCCGTTCATGAACGAATGTTATCCAATTTCTTTTTCACTTTTTATTAATATTTTTTAATTTATGCTACTCATGACCTTTGTGTTATCGGAAAGACCTTTGACTTTGCGATGACTTAGTCCAACAAGTTACTTCCATGCTAAATAGTCTCTAAAATCTGATTAATGAATACAAAAGCTTGCGCTGGCACACTGAACGAAAACTTCCTGGTTGACTTGATTTTCTAGATTTCAGACATACAATAGGTATGATCATCTTTGAATGATCGTTGTTAGTACCTCAAAAGAGTTTTTAAAAACTTCAAAAGGGGAGAACTCATCATCTAAGCTGTAATGTGAAGCAGTTTTATTGACTTCAATTGAAGCAATTTATTTCATTGAATCGTAAGCAAGTATACTTCAAAGAAATAAATTGTAGGTATTCCATTCTATTCCAAAAACGCTTCCTAAGAATAGTTTCCTATGAAAAAACTGAAACAACTGCCGAATTGCCCAGATGTTTGATGAGTTTGTTGACTGGTCTGAAAGAAATATTTATTGCAAACTTACTCTATTCTAACATATTTTTCATTACCAGACCAATGATCCAATTCCCTTTAGAAACGAAATATGTCGTGCCTTTATTGTACAAATATCAAGTGCGATTGAAATATAATAATGGCACCAAACAGAAAGTCAGTTGGTTCGTTGGTTGTTGCCATGAACTTCGCGCAAGGGCGGGCGGCGCCACGCGGCCATCGCCAGTGCCGCCCTAGCCGCCGACGCGAGGCCCCGCGTCTCGTCGCCACGCCACGTCGACACTCGTGCCGAGTTTAATGTGCCGCGACTTTCACCAACTCCGAATACGTTGAGTTAAACGAATGAACTTTGAAACCAACTAACAAAAACTTGTTTCAAACTAAACGTAAACTTTCATCAACTACTTAAGCAGGTACTTAGACAAAAGTTGCTACCAAAACTTTTCAAGCTAAACTTTCTGGTTAAGTGATGTTTCTTTACAACTAAATAAAACTGAACTTGATCCCACTTTATTTGAACACGTGTGTATGGTCACGGCTATACTTTTTAAGTGACGTTTCTCCAAAACGATACTTAATACAACTGAACTTGATCTGACTACTCAACTTGTCAATAT
This sequence comes from Udea ferrugalis, assembly GCA_950022985.1. Lineage (NCBI taxonomy): Eukaryota > Metazoa > Arthropoda > Insecta > Lepidoptera > Crambidae > Udea > Udea ferrugalis. The sequence continues at coordinate 9,145,923 of OX465516.1, forward strand.
GTGTATGGTCACGTGCATTCATTTGTATGAACATTAACACAATTCAGAACCTTATAATGATTTAAATGAGCACTGAAATGTGTTCATTTTTGTATTTGTTCACATGCGACTGAACAAAATTCTGATACAACCCACTTTATCTTAAAAACAGGAAAAATTTACTGTTTAATTTTGTTCTGTTTGAGAAATTATTTGTCACAAATTTACAAACTCAGTTTTCGCTACGCAGAAACATTTAGATTCGTGATTTCGAGTTCAAAGTGCACAGTATAAACAGGCATGATTAGTATTCAATATAATATGAAACTATTGTAGAATGTATCAAAAGAGAAAAATAATAACAATGAATTGATTTTACCAGAGTTATCATTTGAAACTAATCACGTAACTTTCAATGCGTGCATGATGATGCACGGTTTAAACTTTAACTACTAAGGAAGATAAAAGTTGTATCTAGACTATAACGTCTAGAATATAAAACATAATAAATTATTGAGTGTAATCGGCATCTAATTAAACATTTTGTAGGTTTGTTATAAATCTGCTAAATATTAAATAAGGGCAGGAATTAAGTCAAGTCAGTCACAGTGAATTCAGTTGCAATTAAGTTTGCCACTCAGGACTTTTCCCAATAAGCCCTCTTCTTACCCAGTTTTGTTTCTCTACCATATTTTTTCCCAGACTGAGTCAGATTGTTCTTAAAGACTCAGTTCGTTCAAGTACTTCAGTAACTTCTGGACGTTTAACAAAGATGCGATAAAGTGTGTATAGACTGTACAAAACAAAACTTTTCGGATTTACCTTCAAGTTCGCCGGGAACTTGGCGCCATTAGCAGCTTAATGGGAAGTCGCTAAATCTGTCCAAACAAGGTAAGTCGGATACATTTATTATCTTCATATAAGTGGCTAAAGAGGTATTGTATTTACAGCGTTTTATATTCATTATAGTTAAATGGTAGAAACGTACATCAGTAGTTGACCAATTGGTCCGGATAACTGAAATGATGGTTCATGTGTCAATCAACAAGGGTACCAAACCAGTTTCTTTGTCAGGAACTTAACTGCTTCATACTTTTTCTGGTAAAAAACTCGCGATATATTTATAAATCCAGTTGTTTCCAGAACCAGCATAAAAATTGTCATAAAAATGAAATGACAAACCAGTTATTATAACAGGTACCTACTTATTGAGTTCAGTACTTTCGTGGTTCACTGTAGTTTTATTAAATAACGAAGCACGTGAATTTGAAAATTAAAGTATCAAGGGAGCTTCAGAATAACAGAATCAATGCGTGGGACCTGTGAAACAGTTTACTTTGATGCTGAATCTTTATGATCTTTCTTTCAATTCCTTTTAGTTCTTTTTATTCAAGGTGACGTTCTCGTAATATTCGCGTAAATATTAGAAAGCATTTTGGCCAGGTGCCCGTGGCGCAGTTAGGACAGTGATCGGCGATGATCGCTGTTGTAAAGCAACACACGCCGGGTCGGAAATGGCATGGGTGACCACCCCGACCGGAATTTAGTGATGTGTATTTCGGGTATCTCCGTGCTTCGGAAGGCACGTTAAGCAGTTGGTCCTGGTTGACGTCGCTAGATGTCAGTAGTTAAGCCTAGTCAGAGGCCTTAGGGTGGCTTGATAACATCTGACAGTAAGGTTGCTTACTAACCTTCCACCCCTCCAACAATCCGCACTGAGCATGCGTGTTGGAGTAAGTATGGTTCCTTTCACCTCATAGTTGAGGCCTGTGCCCAGCAGTGGGACGTATATAGGCCGTTTATGTTATGTATGTTATGTTTAAAATTAGGACATTGGCGAAGGAAATTAAGTAAAAATTGTTATCCTTATCCGATCGCAGCACTGTTTTTTTTATTTCAAAGATGACCATGCCGACCAGCTTAACCGGTGCGAAATTTTTTTTGCGTGGCCTGGTACTCTTATTTTCGACAAAAACTATAAGTAGAAATCTCGACTTTGAAATTGTTTTCAATTTATTCGAAAAACAATAACAATGGGTATTATGGCTTAAAGGTTTTCCCAGTGACGAAAGAGCACGTTTTCTTCCATTTTAAACGCAATTATTCTGAGAAATTTATTAATTAAATCAGTATTGTTAAAACTGAGCCATAATGGCAGTAACTAGAAACATGAGAAAAGAAAGTTAGTTAATGAATTTCTGTCTCGCGAAAACGTGAACTTGAAACTATTATGAGCAAAGATGATGTAAAAAGTGTTAGACTTTAGAGGCCAGACGTTTCGGTGGTTCGCGTTTTGTTTTGGTAATTACCATGAACAAATCGGTCGCCGCGGCACATTGCTTTTGTCCGGCTTTCGGCCAGTAACTGTAGTCAAGACTCAAGAGGCGTGGGAAAACAAACAACCGCTGCTCTCGTTAACGACCTCTTGTCCTACGCTGAAACCACGAGGCGAATGCAATTGTCACCAGAACTACTACACCAATTCCGACTCTACGCGTCGGTAATATGGCATTAACAACCAAAACAGAGATGGAAGCTGTGTAAAGCTGGGGGCGAGGTCCGCACCCGTAATATTTGTTCGGGTCTGTAAAACGTAGCGACAACTGTTGTATCAGAGTCAAGAAAAACAGTAGGAAATGTCCTCGCTATGTGTTTAGGACATTGCGATTTAGACAAAGGGTTCGCATTTGGTTCGCATGTGATTTCGTTAGTTGTGTCAAGTGAGTTACTCATTCCGACGGGTTTACCAACTTAGCCAGAACTCTCTTGAACTTCAAAAATACATAGTTAGCTACTTTGTGTTTAATCTCTGTTACTGATACTGTTGCTATCTAAGCAAGATATATTTGCCAAGCTATCATAAAGCGAATTATAGTATTATGTACTTTAGCTACTCATCAAAATAAAACAACTGACGGATTATATTATTATTTCACTTTGAACGTAACAAAATACATTTCACGTTGAAATATATCACAAAAAATAGAATCTCGCGCGTATTGCGAATAAATAAGTTCAGTACTAAAAATGTTTGTCTCTATTTTGGCTCTGGAAATATAATCTGTTTACATTTTATATTCACGATAATACGCAACCGTGAGGTAAAAATGACATAAGTAAATGTAAGACCGCTATTAGTACAAATGCACACGTGCATTAGGAAGATGTCTGTTTATTTTTATTATTTGAACTCAACTTAATATGCCGTTGTGACGTTAAAGAGTTCGCAATATTTGCTGAACAAATTATGCTGATAGCATAACTGAGCCGTGATGTTTACCATTTGCCTGTTGATGTCGTTTTAACGGTTCTGTGTGCTGGCTCTAAAAGTACTCGGAAGTTCGACTCTCGTACCACATACTTACATTATTTTGAATGAGCAGCAGGGTTGTATCACTGTATACTAGTCAACCTCATAATATTCTGTGGAGCTATTCTGTATACTTCCGATTTTGAATTCGAATTTAAGTGTCAAAAATTTGAGTGAATAATTGAGTAAATAATTGAGTATTGAGTACTGCTTTTGTCATTTTCATAATACACGTATAATGTTATAATAACATTGAAATCGCTTTTCTCCAACAGTATGAATATTTGAGCAACTGAAAAGTCATAATATTTTGGTTCTAAAGCTGGATGTGAATCAACTAGGTACCAAATAATACTTCAAGATTTGTTTAATACAAAAAACCAAGTACCTGTTGAATATCAGGCTTATAAATTAAACGTTTTTTTGTGCTATAAAGCCTATGGTGACATCGTAAACCATAAAAATAAAGAATACGACCAGAGAACCACGCACTACGTGTTCGAGGGATTCAGAATAGGACCCCAGGATTTGTCGATCAACCTCGACGTGAGTAGCGTTCAAACTCACATGCACTATGTAAATCAATCGTAAAAACTGGTTTTTAATTCAGAAAGTAGATAGGTACCATAGTAGATAGAAAAAAAATATTTTAATCAGTAGGTAAGTAAGTACTACTACTACTCTATCATGCATGTTTATTTCATTAACAATGTTGCAATCACTATCAATCATCTTAGTTTCAACTCATTAAAATTGCATGGGTTAAGTAATAATAAACGTTATTTGTTACTAGCATTTCACTTTCAAGTCACAACCATCAATGTAATATGCGTCGTAAAAACTTTATAAAAAATCTCATTCTACTTTAATGAATCTACCAGGCGTGTCCATTTCCGTTCTGTAACAGTTTCCTTCCACCGTTGCAAGTGCAGCCCCTTACATAAAGCTCGTTACGAATGGGTTGTATGATTATCTATGCATGAGTTTTAAGTTTTTATTGGTAGGGAATAAAAGTTACGATTTGAAACCGGTTCTTCGCCGTCGCAGTCGACCGAGAGAGACGTGTCTGTTGCTTTTTAGTTCAATGATCTAATCTTGAATCTGGAGTCGCTGGTCGTGCTGAGTGCGAAAGGGATAGGAGTCTTGTGTCCTTCTTCCAAGCTTGGAAAGCCGAGTATGGTCGAGTTTAGCCGAGGCGCCCGCGCCGCTTGTTGTGCGTCTACTACGCTCGTGACGTTTTTATTCTATGACGTGGAATCCATTGATGTTTTTTGCTCTTGTTGTGTGGAAATAGATGATGAGGTGATCTACCCTATTTCAGGAATTTTTAGGAGCTTGGTTATGGTTACATCATTACATATTGCTTTGTTTACACAACTAGAGTAGTTTTAGGCTCAGTCATTTTAGAAATAGCGCAAGTAATAGCGCAAATTCTTATGAGTTTTGAAATAGTAAACCTTCATGAAGAAATATTGTAAGTTTATTAAGAAACAGTGAACTCTTTGTCTGAACCGGTTCGAATGATTGCAAGTGGGTGACTGTCAGAAATCGGTGGCAAGAGTGCGCGTGCGCCGGTGAACGTTACGCGACCAAGTTTAACATTGAACGTGAAGGTGAGGCCAATTAACTTAATTCTATAACGGCAGAGCTTTGCAAAAGGCATTTCCAATTATACAGCTATTTCATTCTACTTAGTACTTATCTGTTCAAACGCCAATCATTACGTTTGCTAGCATAAATAACGTATCAATCAAAGTTGAATCAAAAACGATACAAAGTACCTAATGTAGAGTCAAGTTCCTACTTTGAATTATAGTTTACTACGACATACTTCATCAGGTATACTGCTAGTTTTTTTTCCTTTTTGTTGTCACAGCACAATTGTTTGATATTAATTAAATAAGTATTACACATTTATAATATGATACAAATTTTCTCAAAACTATTTTCCCATTCATAATTTTTTCACTACGATGTAACGCTTGGTCGTGTTGCTATACTTGAGCATTAATTCCTTTGAATTTATTGATTTTTCTTTTGTGATTAAACGATAGGTAAATCAAATGTACACAATAAGGACAAACCTCGCACTCAAAAGAAGTTTCAAACACAAGGTAAAGTTAGATATGGTTCTAAAACGGTACTGCTTCTGCTGAATATTGTCAAAATTGGGTATCAAAGCAATGCCTTTGATGCTCCAATTTTGAGAGCCATTGCTCGAGGCTGTTGGGCATAAAACAAGAAGAGTGTTTCTCAGTAAATTGCGACTTTGATGTGAACGGTGACATGATACAGTGTTTCTGCGAACATTACTGCTAAATACCTGTCTTGTACCTACTAACAACTTATGATTCTGTGCTATGCTTTTCTATGTGGGTTTCGCAATCTCTCTAAATAATTAAGTGTGAAATATAATGAACATTTAAAAGTTGTTAACATAACCTTCGAAACTACTACTGCAAATACTGGTTATGATTGCAACTGTGCCTTAAAATAATTTTCATAATAAAGCAGTTTCGTTCTTCACTAATGGCTTTCAGATAGAGAACCAATATCGAAATTAGGTAAAAAGGTAGGTACTCATAATAAACTAGCAGGAAAGCTAGTGGCTTCCCATTGCCCGGTTCAAGTACTGAAGATTATGACTGTATACTGACAGTAGTATCGTTAGCACGTTCACAAAATAAATGTTATTTCTGGCAAGTTTGACAGATCTCGAATTCTCGACCCGCGACTTACAATGCACAACCGCAGGCTGACCTCGCCGAGAAGGCGCAAAGCGATGTTATAATAATGGAACATCATGCCACGGGCTACAATGATGAGCCAAGTTAACCACCGTCAAACGCAATATTTCAATTGAAATGTTATACAAACACAATGTGAATTGAAACCATTGTCATTGATTTGGTTATACGAGCGGTTTCGTAAGCTACTTTTTAATCTTTGTCTTTCCCTTTGTGATTGTTAGTACTACGAGTTAATGATTACTAGGTCCCAAAATAGCATATACTTATTTAGGAAGAGACTTTATACCTTTTCAGAACTAAACAATATGATTATGAAAAAGAGTTAGTTGAGCATGATAAAAAATGTTCCATGGGTTTATTTTTCACTGAACAAAATAATAAAAGTCATTCATCTCCGAAGCAAAAACAATAATACGAACCTGCCAGACTGATGATAAATAAACACAACGACTTAATCGAAAACTCATTATGAACAATCCATAAACCGCCACGATAATCAATATCAATACAAATACGGGCAAATCATCGCGAACTTGCTAATTATCCGATATAATACTCCAACCAACACTACACTAATGACAAAAGTTGTTGAACTTGGCCCATACACGCGGAGATTGACTGATACTTTATACATACTGTTGGTAATTAATTAACACTGTTGATTAGAATCTATATCGAGATAGAGTAATCAACCCTTTTTTAAATAGGATTAATAATGTTTGCATATGTATGCGGTTCTGATTTAAGTACTTAAATGAAATATTTAGATTTAACTGAAATAGACAATAACCTCTGTTTGCTCAAACGTCCCTAAATTTAATCCACCGCTTATAAAGTTAGATGTTTTTGTTGTGTGACAGCATTAGTTTTATACTTTTAAAATTTTAAGTGACGCCGAGTACGCGTTAGTTGTTCTACAGACTCTTTTCAAATGAACTCACAGTTCAGGAAAAAAACGATCAAATAATTGAAGTAGGGAAAGATTTAAAAATGTTAGAAAAATAAATAAGTTTCCAATTTATTAGATTGTTTTATTTCATCTTGGGAGACAGTAGTGCCAATAGCGTCGAGCTTATAACCACACATACTTCCTTTGCAGCAAGGTATTTAATGGTAAAATTAACTTTCTACATTCATACGATTCTTACGTACCTACGTACATACCTATGTAAAGTATACCTACATACGCAAGAAGCGTGGCGACAAGTTTTCAGGTTTTCGTAGCTTGCGCTGTGTCAGTAGGTAGAGAGCATGTAGGGCACTGAATCATTGAGTTTAACACGCCTCAATGTCATTACTAATGTTCCGGGAGGCCGCAAAAGTGTCGCATGTAGAATATTCAATTGGATCTCGTGTGGGTTTCCAAACAATATTTTTCCCTTGACTTACATCGGTGTTGAATAAATGGTAACTGACAAATGAAGCGTAATCAGGTTTTATGTCATCGCTCATCCTATTCATAAAATATTTCGAGGGAACGTAGGTGCAATGTGCGCTACACGAAACGAATTATCTCATGCTTGAGAACATTAGCTTGAGACAAGGTCTTCAAAACGGTTGGAAACATGATTCTATTAAGCCTTCATAATTAAATGCGGAAGACGTGTGATTTATCATTGATTGTATTAATGTTATGCGGTAGTGCGCAATTATATTTATGATTGTTTGACGATAAATAAAAAAAAAAATCGTGTGAAGCTGCGATGATTACTTACATCGCAACTAAGTCGTCGTACCTACTTTGAAAGATCGTCAGTCGTTAAAAGATCAATCGGTCGCAATTGATCGGTAGCAATTGCCGCAAATAGGTCACCGGTTTGACCGACATTGGTAAATCGGAGACAAACGACAATGATGCCAATTGTTCAGACTCGCCTCACTTCCATCTATTCATTTCATCCAATTCATCTATTGAGCTCCTCGTTTGTACACAAACGGTGTCATTAACGATTTGCCGAAACCGAGCAACGCTCAGTGTTAGTTAGCCGGCTCTTAGCTAACGGTTTCGGCGTTACTGAGCTCCAGTAATTGAATACTGGCTGTGATTACTAATAAAGCACTGCGTACGATTAGTGTATGCCCACAAATGCAGTTCGTCACTCGTATCTACAATTTATGTTTCATTCTATGAGATCCCAAGTAGTTTAAATGAAGTTCAGTTCAAATAAAAACAAAGCCTTTTCATATTCAGTCGAATGAAATAATCTCTTTCTCTGTTATTCCGTGTGATCAGTTTTACTTAAATATTGTCATGTAATGTTAATTTTTCACATGTTCAACTGTTAAAACATTTGATAAAATAAAATAGTTTTTATATGTACATTACATATAAAAGCTCTTCACTTTACTGAATGAATACTACTACGGATATAACGTAAACTTCCTACCAAATCTCGCACTGCATTATATTGTACTTTGCGTAAGTGGGTCGCTACTAGTAAGTAGAAGCTGGAAGTATCTAGCGGGCGGTGAAACTTTATGGAGACAACAATCTCTTTCCGATCCCGAAGCCTATCATTATGGCATTAGACTTGCCTTCTAAGGGCTGGAAAGTTCTAAACAGAAACATCAACACACTTAGCCATTACAAACATAAAGCGTGACGTCACACTCTCCTACTGCTACGAAACCTACTCGAGTACGAATGAAGGTTTTTAATGAACACTTATTTTCATTAAGATTTTGAATAAGTACTTATTACGTGCTAAAAGGTTATTTGCGTTATAAATGATATTTAGCGGTGTACGTAATCAACCATCTATATCCACTATCAGTCATTGTGTTGCTTAATATCGTCTTGTACAGTAAGCTGAAAAGGCTGTTACAAAATATTGTTGTATGCACACTAAGTTCCTAAGCTTTCTTAATGTAAAAATATAACAAGTACCCATTGCATAAGGTGTGTTTTATCAATGTTAAGTTATACAATAGTTACATCATAAGCTGTAAATGTGGACTCTATTATCATACGGCACAATTTGTATACGACGGATGTTACAATACTTGAATAGAAACCGTATGACTTCTCACGAACAACATTTCAAACCTAAGGAGGTTCTGTCAACTTTTTTAGATGGTGTTATTTAGTTGTCATTTTATAACTACTGCCTCGTAATAAGACATTGTTAATTGTATAAGAACTGTTAATTAAATAAACACAATGTGACAGAGTGATCTGTGATTTAGTGGGTAATCCTATTAAAACAATAGATTTTTAAACTGCAAAAGGATTCAATTCTAATTACATGGATATAAAAGATTGATAGGTACACATACTTTGTTCTGTCTAAATACATTATTTAATACATATATGTATAGTATTATCTACCCAGACACTAATGTTCGTCAACCACAAATGTTCGTCTCGTGAAAGATAACAAATTCTCTGACATCGTTCACAAAGAACGTTTGACTGCAAAACTATGCAGTGCTGACAGATACTGGAATTAAATAATACACCTCAAGAAAACGCAGTGAAGCAGCTTCTAAAATATCATACTAAACTTAATTAATAATAGACACCCACGACAAACATTTAATACATGACAAACGTTGTATTTGTTTCTTTAGTGTCCTTACCTTATAGACCTTTGACTGTAGGAGGTTGTACTTTTAGAGATAGAGGTATCCAGATAATTATATCCGATTTTTTTTTCGCAAAAGTTTTAGGCACATCATTGAAGCCGAAATTTTCCGCAGAAAATTCACTCTCATGCATTGATTTTTAAGCAAGGAGCAATTGAACTACTGGGAAGATAATTAAGATTTTCAGCCTGATAAAATAGGTTTTTTTCTATCGAAATGGCACTAAAGCGTCGGCTGCGCCATCGACTCTGTCTAGAGCAAAAAGGGCACGCGACGTAGCAGGGATCGAACAGAGCTTTCGGGGTTGAGTTCAGAATTAATCATTGATGTCAAATTTATTTTTAGCAATTGGAATTTATAAGTATGTTTGAGTAATCTATTCAATAATAGTGTTACTTGCACTTACTTTATAGGTGATAAAGGGGTTGAAGAACAAGTATGACAGTTGTTTATAAGTGTGAAATCATAAGGAAATAACCTTAGTAGTCTTAGACGACGTTGGGTTATGACCCTGCCGGGCAACCAAAGCATCTGCCAACCCTATGGTTTTAATATTTCACTTGTGTTAGGAGCGCGCCTGTGCCCGTGGCAATGACCCCGCGACTTGATATTTTGGTACCTTCGCTCTGTTGTAGCTGATTATGTATGGATGGAGGTGGCTCCTAAGCTGTAGCTAAAATTAGCAACTGTGTTTATTTCATTTTAGTAGCTTGGGCGCTTTTGGAGTCGTAATAAATTTGAAGGTTGTTTGTACGGGTAAGGTTCGCAAAAAGCTTCGCAATTTTTTATCCGACCACGGCGGAGCATCCCTTATGCTTCGCCGTGCTTCGGCTTTTGAATTTGATCAGTAAAATGCGATTGAATTTGTTAATACAAATAACTACTCACACATTGAAGACGGTTTGAAATAAGTATTGTTTTTTTCATTCGGACTACATGGAGAGGTGTTGATTGATTTACGTTTATGCGATCCTATTTTAAAGCAGTTGCCCTGTAAATATTATTTGAATTATGACCTTCTTATTTATACAACTCTCTCAAATTCTTCTTCACTACCTTAGCAAGTGCAACATCAACAGCATTCTTGAATGCAACAAACAAAATGTATAGTTAAATTAATATGCCGGTACGGTAGGCAGGTACCTGCATTAGTTAAGACATTGATTTTAGGTTGAAGCTTTAGTACTTATTGCGTTTTTATTTATTTATTTATTCTTTATTGCACAAAATTAAGAAAAGAAAGTACAATTGGCGGACTCAATGCATTCTGGAGGTTTTTAGGAAGCTAAATTCTCAAACAAAAGATCTTTAATCTCTGTTGTTTAGCGTTATCAATTCTGTGTATTTGTTCAAGATCGAAATTCAAGATCGATTTGAACCCGCGATTAACGCAAAACGCACGCTAAGCACTAAGCTACACAGACCCTACGAACCAGAAGAATCTTTTTGGCGTTATTTCATCTATATTTTAGGAAAGTACCTTTGACACTTGAAAGAAATATTTTCACAAACATCTGTGCTTTAGACTAAGACGTAAACAGCTCTGGGTATTAATCTCTATCATAAAGCGATATCATTGCTGAAACTCCCTTTCTTTACTAAACTGCAGTGAATAGATAGCAGCGTGTGTGTCAGGTATGGCCTAAATACGTCCTACATGTACCTATAGGTTGATTGTGTTCCGCTAAATTAGGTTCACGTTAGCATGTTTGGCTAGGCACTCAATTAAGTCTAGATTGTGATTAATAAACCGTACACTAATAACGCGACGTGTCTTTAGCGTGTTTGCACAGAGTAATAGAAAATCGATCGGTGTGACATTACGATTGCTGTCGACAGGTACCCTGGTCTGATTCGCGTCTGTTTAGAGTTAGTGGCGAGACTAGCTGTCGTGCAGAAAATATTTAGTACCATGTCCACTCTCACAGCTGTTGTGAATGTGGAGTGGAGTAGAACAATGGGTGACGTGCGTGACACGGCTCTGCTTAAGAAAATGGCACTAAGATTATCGTGGGCGTCGCGAAACGTCATCGACGTGTACCCCACCACGAGGCCAAAGACCACGTTATTTTGGGTACGTTTCGCATTTTATCCCTCCTGCATTATGAATAAATTTTGCATAACTTGAGCCGAGCAATGGCCCGTGACCGTCAAACAAATTTCAGATTTGAATTGAAAAGAGGAAAATTAATTCATCCGACGAACATTAATTTGTAAAATTCTTATTCCATTCAAGAGGTTAAGGGCCAGCTGTTTTATACACCAACAACCCTTTATTTTACGTTGGGAAAAAGATACTCGGTATTATTTCTCAATGTTTTTATAATGAAGAGAATTGATTTACAATAGCCATCAAAGTATTTACTACAATACTTCAGAATATTATTATACTGGTCGATTTATTCACTTTGACAGTTAGTATCATCTTAGGATTCGAAGCATGGCAAAGAACGATTTCAAATTCGTTCCCATTGGTTGTCGAACATTCGATGCTTAACCTTGAAATTTGTTCACACAGTTATAGTAATGGGTTCAACCAATAATACCTATTGCTATTGTTATTTATTCAGCAATCGATATTATCGATAGCTGTCAAAGTGGACTAACTCAAATGAAATAATGGAATGTTAACGATTACATTCAAACAACAAGCCAAGGTGCTTTAGTATTCTGCCTCTATAAGTCCAAGTATGCAATAGGTACAAGGGTGGGAAAATTCCAGATATTCTAGCAGGAATATGAATACTTAGCAAGACCGGTGTCGAGGAGGGCGCGGCGTGTCGGTAGAAGTGGTCTCATCCAATTAAGAGCATGCCTGCTGGATTGCTTCTAACGTCTTTGTCGTTTTTCTAAATTGTCTTTCTTGGTTTTTCCTTTTACAGCAAACCGGCGGAAATACGCATAGCCTTGTTTTTTTAGCCATATAACGAGATGAAGATGCATAGAGTCCTATATTGAGAGGCTGTATTGCATTTTCCCACGAGAGCAATGCTAAACTCTACCAACATGAAACCTTTTTTTGATGCGAAAGACAGATTAAGATAGGGTATTCGACAATGATTCATTTTGGATGTTATTAAAAGCTTACCAAAAATTTAAAAAAAACAAATCCATTTGAATCATTCTATATAAAGGTTGTAAAAGTGAATTGTTTTGATAAAATAGTGCAGCGCAGTCTTGCTAGCAGCAGACGTGTAGAGACGAACCTACACATGGAACGGTGCGGATAGAGGAGTATGCAAATGAGGGGTATTGGGAGTACCGCAGTGCCATTGTCGTCGGCGATTACCTATGCAGGCTTTAGTATCTTCTCTTATGAGCGCTCAGCCCGACTAGCTCGCTCAGCCCGACTAGCCCGCTCAGACGCATCAATCGGGCCTGGTTTACGCTTGCTCATGCTGCCACTCGGTAGGTGTAGTTTGTGTCGACGGCTAAGCTGGGTTAGATCTGGCGGATGCAACTGAAATGACCTGAGCGATATGGTAGTATGTAACTAACATAAACGGCCTATATGCATCCCGCTGCTGGGCACAGGCCTCACCTCAACTATGAGGTGGAACGAGCCATACTCCAACACGCGGGCTCGGTGCGGAGTGTTGGAAGGGTGTTAGGTTAGCAACCTTAATATCAGATGTTTTCAAGCCGCCATAATGCCTCTGTCTTGGCTTAATGCAGTCGTTAAGCCAAAACAAGACAAGGTCCCGGTTGACGTCGCTAGATGTCAGTACATCTAGCGACGTCAACCGGGACCAACTGCTTAAAGTGCCTTCTGAAGCACGGAGATGCCCGAAATGCACATCACTAAATTTCAGTCCGGGTAGTCACCCATCCCATTTCCGACCGGCGTTTGTTGCTTTACAACAGCGATCGTCGCCCATCATACTGTCACAACTGCGCCACAGGCACCTCATGTACCAAAGCACACGACTAAATAAGATGGTTAGAAATCGTTATATTTCTTTTACGATTACCAAGCCAATATTAATATTACTCGAATAAAATGATTTCACCAATGATTCAAGTGACCTTCTTTTATGTACTAACGTTGTCGAATCTCTTCTCAAGGACCAGTGCTTGGGGGCAACATTATTATCCCTATAAAATTTTCTATTTTAGTTTGTCATTCGTTATAGCTTCGTTACATAACAAAGGCAGAATTCACATCGCGCTCCTCTTTGTCCGATACCAAATTTTCTGGAAATGAACGACTTTTATTCCAGTTTTCACTAATGGACTCGCTGTTGGTTTTCAAAGATCTATAGCTTTTTTCAGAAAGCAATGTCTAGTTTATTTAATAATAAACCAGCTACACAGAATTGAAAGAATAAGTTCCTACATTGCCACCTTGATAAACAACATCCCTTTTTTTTACTGAGCAATTCACAACCAGTATTTGTAAATAAGTATTTTTATTGTAAACATTTCAAGTTGTCTTTTTTGAAATAACCTATTTTGTTTCTATTCATTTCAGTAAGACAAGTAAAAAATAAACTCTTAACAATCTCGTTTTTAGTTTTTTCGTATGGGTCAAATTATTGTTATCCATTTTTTAAAGTTTGAGTTTGCCTAAAAGAAACCCAACATTCGTAGCTGGACTGCTACGTACGTACTTATTGAATTACGAGTATATGCAAAGGTATTTACCTAGCCAAAAAATATAAAGCTAAAGAATTTGTCTGTTTGATCTCAGGATTTAGTTACTGGTCAGAATGAAATAACTAATCGCGGGCGGCCACTAGTAAAAATAAAAACCTTACACGCCTGATATGTGTTCATACACAAACATGTATAATTACATTGTTATTCTAAGGCAGCTTCCGCTGAAGAATTCTCTAAGGAAATTTCTCGCACTTGTCCGTTTTCCTTAGACAAGAAAGCACTGTTCTACTCGTGTTATGTATATATTTTTTATACAATTTGTCTTTAGATATTGAAATTTATTTTATTTTATTTTATTCGTACACAAGCAGATATTTAACAGTGGTACAACATTTAGGACAGAACAAGTACAGGTAAGCTTATCTCTAAAAAGAGATTTCTTCCAGCAGACCATGACACAAACACAAATTCGACTAAAGTCCAACTTTAAGGCTTGTAGTGCTGAATTATTTCTCTTTCTGCCTCAGAGGAGTGCGTCGTCATCGGTGCGTCGTGCGTTGCACTGCCTAATCAACTTTGCCAATTGTTAATAAACCAAACAATCAGTTATGGAAAGGGCTGTGTTGTCTCATCCGTCAAACCATCAGTCATAAAAATGGCTGTAATGTAAGTAACATCCGTTGAAGTTAACCTAGTCTCCCATCGGAATGACAAAATGGGTAGCGTCCATTATACCGGCCGGTCCTCTGGCGCTCCGCCTCGCGTGCGTCTCTCGTAGCCTAACTGATCTACAAACCGACTGCACGTAAATATAGCAAGTAATAGTTATGCCGAGCCGTAAAACTTCCGTTTGTGCAGCTCTAACAGTTCCTTGAAAGGAGGTCTAACTGTTATAAGTCGGTGAAACCTAAGTTAACTCGAGATAATTTCGAAAATTCACTTTAGAGTATGAAATGTTTTTGTAACACTTCCGTATCCTCATTGGTCACAGGATTTTTAGTTCAAACATCTATATACTGAAAATAGTTCGGTATAAATGGAGAAAAAATAATATGTTTGTTAAACCTTTCAAATTATATTTGAACCGTCATCAATGGTGAGTTCAATATCACACCCAGCTTACTTAGTAGCTTAACTGGCTTATGTGGTTAATGTTATATGATCGAAGTAAATAACCCGTATAATTAAAATATCATAAAAATAGGACGGTAACAATTACAACTTCTCATGAAAATCTAACGACCATAAAAATTTAGCTCGCCTAAAACATTTTACTGTCCAAATAAACATGTCAAAAAGTGATTTGCGAGCTTTCGACAATAAACATTGATGAGTTCCGCACCCGTTGCGTTCAGAATACTAGTTCTGCTCTACTATAGCAGGATAAGTAGGCGGTTGGTAATGTAGGCAGTGGGTTGTTCGCCGATTCGCCTCCAGCCCGACCAGTTTAATGAAGAGATTTGGCACGACCGCACGAGCTTTAACGGCTATGTACCTAACTACATGTAACTACAGTCCGTATCTCTGTAACAAGGGCTGCTCGCTGTATCAAACAGGAATCAGGATCAGCCTCCGCAGATCCGCATATCGTGATTACAGTCGGTTGCTTTGCCAAAATTCAGGCAGCGGTTCGAGCGACAGATGCAGTTACAGTTTTTTGTCGGGTTGACATTTGGCTACTTGCTTCTATGGCTGCTGCTTCAAATATTTTTGACGAGCTTGTTAAGTTCTTAATTTATAAAAATGTGACGGCTATTTTAAATTAAACCTGATAATATTCATGTATGTAATGGTTGTACAAAAAATCTATGAAAAGGCTCGACTTCGTGATCAACTTTTAATTCCTTTGTACCTCACGCTTAAAGTAATCTCAACGTTAATTTCCGTATTAGAAGAACTACTCTCCTTGGTAGGAACGGAAATTAAAGATAAGTTGAAAAAAATAGAAGTAGCTTTATGAAATGTACACACCTACCTAACATTATCACTACCCCTATTTCCTGTAAAAGACCATGACTTGCCACTAGCCTTGATCGACATCTCTGACCTTGCCCTTTCGTCAAACCTTGTTTTTCTCCCCATAAATTGAACAAGTAAACCTAAAGCGAACAGAAGTCTCTCTAAACGAGTATTGGTTTAATCACCACGTTTGTCAAATGCAGGTTAGTGTTCACAAATAGGGGCTTTATTTGAAAAATCCAAAACCCGCGTTCCCTCACCTCAGACACAAAATCTCAAGCCTCGGGAATTTCAAGCTGAAGTTAAACATAAAAAGAAAAAAATATGTAGTTCTCACTGAAAATAAAAAAGCAAGCGCACCTAAACGCGTAGTATCCTATTTCATTGACTATAAATTGTGTAAATGAAAAAGAGCAAGTAACCAGAATAGGCATCTCGGCGCAGCGCTGAGCAGCGCTTCGTTCACAGCGTTGTTTAGCCAGTTATCGCGTGCCCGAATAAAGGAAGCAATTTGCATGTGTACTTTACTTGTGGAAATTACAGCTGTAGGTTTTTGTGAGAATATTCTAACTATTTTCATAGTTTAATTGCCGGAGAGGGTGTTAGATACGTCGTTACAACGTGGAGCATTTTCGTTGGACAGTTTTTTGTGCACATTTAAAGCAGAAAACATGGGTATTAGCGAGACAATAGCTTTGCAACAATCACATTCACATAAAACAATCGAATAACCTGTTTTTTTTCTTAGGTCTTATTAAACTATTAATTAATTACCAGTTATGTTATATTCGACAGTGAAGTCTGATTAGATGCAGCGAGTTTCTCTAAGGAGGTTATTAGAATCGATAAAGCGTTTAATAAATACATCTTTCCATGTTGCGAACAATAAGATACATATGTATGTGCTTGCCGTTGTCAACGCCATTGTTTTAAAACGAATTACTATCCAGAACATCAAATTAAATACTCATTCGTACGCCGGGGGTGTCACTGCTTATTCGGATGCGTGCGGGGCCGCGAGCCGCGAGCCGAGCGGCGAGCGCGAGCGCGGAGTGCGGACCGAATGCCAATGCTCAATTATATTTAGAGTCTGTTGCAATTATTGCATGTCAATTCAGAGGAACTGTGTCAAAACCTCAGCCTTCGAGAAGTAGACTGCGCTGTGACTAGATTGTAGCGTAGATTATAGAAGTGTAACAACTAATAAAGACAGCAGACACCAAAGCTTCGATTTTATCAAGGCCTATCAAGCAAGATCGAGATACCACTAGGCAAGCCCGGCACGTCAAATCGAAATCAGTTGACACTAATTGCGGAAAAAGTAAGGCTTACTTAATAGATTTTTTGAGGGTTGTGTACCAAATTTTTACAGAATTTAAATAATTAAATTCGACATAACATAGTCTAAAACTTTTGAAAACGAAAACCTTATAACAAAAACCATTATAATAATATACTTACCTATCTTTAATAATCCAGTGCTAGAGAGGAGCACACTTACTCGTTGGGCTGTACCCTTAAGGGCTGCTGAACTTTAAAGGACGCTTAAGAATTCGGGGTCACGCTGTAAACATGAAATTTTAATACCTTTTTGGTTAAAGTATCTTCATTAATTTATCTACGAGGAATCTATTATAATTGAGACATGACACTGACGCTTACAAGCCGTGTAGAAAATCACTAATAATTGCCCATAAAAGCTAATTTTCATGCAGGTCAGTGATTTCTCCATTACATTTCTTTGTCAGGGCGTTGAACTGACACATCAAAGCGCGCCTCCGTCGAATAGTCAGACAATACGCGAGACATTCAATAAGCTTCTTAGAAACAAAACACTGTTTACACAAGCCATTTCAATAGTTAGTTTAAGTGAAAGAGAACCTACTTATGTAGATACTATTGAATTTGAAATGATAATAAAAGGATGCATAAGGGCACACTTTCATTAGTTATCAACAGATTGGATGTTACTACCTTTTTATATAAAAGAAAAAAAAAGAAAAATGTTTATCCGTTGTCTAGTATCCTAAAATAGGTACGAGCTTCAAGTAGCTCACTTTGAGGCTAGATGGCACTGTGTGGAATAATGTCCCGGTATATTAATTTATCATCATGACGTTAAGGGAGCTGTAGAAATATTATCATAGGCCTGGTCGCGAATTCTCTGACACAAAAATATCTGTCGCACAACAGTCTTCGCATAAATCGTGCAGCATGCGTCCGAGATAGCTGCGCCTATATAAATTACGCCCTCGACGACAGATACTGAATAATAAACAGGGATTAGCTAAAACACGAACTACAGATCGGTAATGCTGATCTATTTCTAGGCCATTGATTCCCTATAGCAAAATGCCCTTTCAATAAACGGTTAATATGTTTTCAATGCTAATTCGAACTTAACTCGACTCTTTAGACAACTGGTCAAGTAGCAAAATTTTGCTGGTGTACTGCATTAACAAATAATGATAACAAGTTCTTACGTAATTTAATTAACTTACCTATTCAAATTCCTCTCAAATCAAACAGGTCTGTAGAGTGATTCTGTTAACAAATTTCAAGTCGAATTTGAATTTACCCAACAGATAACACGCGTAATTTTATACACGTAAGAGTTACGCCTACTTAGCGCGATGCGTTGCGCTGTTTCGTCGCAGTGTATATGCGAAACGATGCAACGGTTGGCTGCAACGCATGCATTGCGTCGTCGCACGCATATGTGCAACGCTGCGCATAGAAATACGCTGATGGTGATGCCTCATTGGCGTAATTGGCGTAAGTCCTAATATGTTATGGGTGTGCTGCTAATTTTTCGGGTCTCATGTGACAGCGGATATTTTTTGAGATCCGAAAACGTTTTTTTTGGAACGTACTGAACTAGATAACACCCAGACATAGATCAATCAGAGGTCTCCCAATGGCGATCAAACCTCTACTCGGTTGTTTATATTTCTACTGCTTCGATCATGTCTCTCTCACATAGGATTATACAAGACCTTACACAATTTCTAAAACTGAATACAGGTGGATTTGTTAGGTTTAATAAATTACAACAAGTGTCGCAGATAAATTAGGAAACTCACACGTCGTTAGCACTCAGACTTACACCTCCGTAGTTTCCAAGAAAATATGAAACATGAATAATATCTCAGTAAACATGAATCTCGTGCAGTTTCCTGCGCCATGCAAATAAATACATTGCTTAGTCGTAAAATAAATAATAAGTACCAGCCTTTTCCGTTTACACTTCAAACCTCTTTACACCTTGGGCCATGCTCTATCAGAATCTCTGTCTGATTAGTCCTGTCTGATTAGTCTGTAGAATCAGGCTGAAATGGGCCTTTACTCTACATTTTCCAACAATTTTGAATGTACGAATTAAAAATATAATATTTTATTTGTGTACATTATTATGACTCATTTTTTCCTACCGTATTTGTACAATTTTAATTGCAGCCGCTGCTACTACTGCCAATGCTGTTTTCATCTAGCTTACCTTTTTCCAATATGACACTCGATGTAACTGAAACAAATATTCTGGGTCAAATTTTTTAGCGAAACAAAATATCAGGCTTAATAAAAAAGAAAAGCTTTTATTCTATTTTTGTTTTTCATTAAAAAAACAAATAATTCAGGCAAACTAACTGTTGCTAGCTAACTTTGTTTGAATATTGGTTACAGTAGATTTTTAAAAGCTTCTCCCTTTCATATAATCTTTGACATAATTTTCGCTTTGGAAGCAAAATAGGCTAGTACAATAAACATTAATGAAAATTGGAGTGGTTAACACAAAGTTTACCGCAGTTCATTTACTTGGTCTGAGCTGCTGAATGGCAATGATAATAGTATCTTGAATACCTTACACACAAAAGCTTTGAAGTTTGCACAGTGTTATTTGCAAACCAACCAACCAACTTCAAAGCTATTACAATTAATTACTGTGATCATGCGAGGACTAGGTAAATGTTGATAACTTAGTTTGTAAAGTACTTTTTGGTCAGTAAAAAAATGTTTTGTTGTTTGCTTCTAAACGGTCCGTTAACCATGACGGCAACAGTCGGCGTGCCTCTGACTACATAACATACATAATAACATAAACGGCCTATACAGGATGTTTCTTCTAAGGTGTCAAGCCGACGCCAGCTGATAGTAGGGTACCATACCTATCGATTTAACCCCCATGTATGTTCTACGATTTTTTGTAGTTTTCGAGATAATGATGTTTTTGTTATTTTTTAAAAAAATGTGAGCACTTGGCTTTAAATAATTATAACTTTTTTTTCGTTTGACTTTTATTGGATATTTTCTTTTTATTATAATGTCTATTAATTGCAGTTTTATGATTAAAATAATCTCTGTCCCAACTTAACTACAAGATACAAAAATTTTGATTGATAGTGAAAAAAAAGTGAATCATGCAGAACATAACCAAAATTCAATCGTAAATTAAAAAAAAACAAAAGGTATTCCATAGCTTCTTATTAATTTCAAAAACTGCGCAGCATCATAAGCTTTCATAATAATACAAGAAAACATGTCCTTTGTGGGGCATTATTCGCTGTAATCGATGCTCAAGTCTTGAGAATCGGAAATAAGTGTAATTTTCATACTTAATCATTTTCTAGTATTTTGGCATAATTTTGTCATTTCTGAGATTTATTATCTTCTAACGTTTAAACAAAGCTCATTTGTTAATAAAACAGTCATTTTTTAGCTTCCAATCATCCGAAAGTCACAACTCCTGTTGTAATTAAAATGTTGAAATTGAGGAAACCGGAACATGTTTTGAATCGATTATCGAACTGTTTTGAGTTACTATGTTCAAAATACGCGTACATAAAAAATAATAAAGATGGTCCGGTTTCCTCAATTTTAATTTTTTTATCACACCAGGAGTTGTAACTTTCGAATGATTGGAAGTTAAAAAATGACTGTTTTATTAACAAATGAGCTTTGTTTAAACGTTAGAAGACAATAAATCTCAGAAATGACAAAATTATGCCAAAATACTAGAAAATGATTAAGTATGAAAATTACACTTATTTCCGATTCTCAAGACTTGAGCATCGATTACAGCGAATAATGCCCCACAAAGGACATGTTTTCTTGTATTATTATGAAAGCTTATGATGCTGCGCAGTTTTTGAAATTAATAAGAAGCTATGGAATACCTTTTGTTTTTTTTTAATTTACGATTGAATTTTGGTTATGTTCTGCATGATTCACTTTTTTTTCACTATCAATCAAAATGTTTGTATCTTGTAGTTAAGTTAGGACAGAGATTATTTTAATCATAAAACTGCAATTAATAGACATTATAATAAAAAGAAAATATCCAATAAAAGTCAAACGAAAAAAAAGTTATAATTATTTAAAGCCAAGTGCTCACATTTTTTTAAAAAATAACAAAAACATCACTATCTCGAAAACTACAAAAAATCGTAGAACATACATGGGGGTTAAATCGATAGGTATGGTACCCTACTATCAGCTAGCGTCGGCTTGACACCTTAGAAGAAACACCCTGTATACGTCCCACTGCTGGGCACAGGCCTCAGGCACAAACAGGCACAGTTTGGGATAAAGTCGCAAGCTCACGTATTTATGTTTGTAAAAAGTAAATAAACAGTCTTGTCTAATGTTAATATTGAGTTGGAATAGTTTACTCCATTCGTTGCAAGCGGGAAGTGAGGGGTAACAATCAATAACCGTTGGTGGCTCCTCGTGGTTTCCCCGACGTTACAAATGGACCGCTGCCAGCGGCTAACAAATGCTGCTGCTCCGCGACAGCGCTTCCAGCGGAATGCTGGCTGCTACGTCCGATAGAAGAATGACATCCAATATTGCTTTCAATGAATAAACCCCACCTACTCTGTTGTTGAAACGTAAACGATCCCAACGATTTGTTATGGCACTGAGAGATTTATTAGCGTTATCTAAGGGTACTTTTATAAAGGTGTAACTTTTTGTGCTACATGATTTTTTATTAAAAGAGTCAAGATAAATGGTCGTTTTTGTGGAAATTAGTAGTTAAGTAAATTCCCTCAATTAATTGAGTTATCTTGTTGGAGAAAAAGTTGCATCAAAGTGTATTTAACTGTATCGTTACGCACACATACTTTTTCTAGGGTAATATCTCTTTCATCATCTTCAGCGGCCACATGATGTCCACTGCTGAACATAGGCCTCCCTCATAGATTTCCAGAGCTGCCGGTTGGAGGCGGCCTGCATCCACCGAGACCCTGCGACCTTTATGAGGTCATCCGTCCACCTTGCGGGCGGGCGTCCCACGCTGCGCTTGGCCTCGAATGGTCTCCACTCGAGGACTTTTCAGCCCCAACGGCCATCAGTCCTTCGAGCTATGTGCCCCGCCCACTGCCACTTCAACCTGCTAACACGCTGGGCTACGTCGGCGACCTTCGTTCTCCTACGGATCTCCTCATTTCTGATTCGATTTCGTAGGGAAACACCAAGCATAGCCCTCTCCATAGCCCGTTGGGTGACCTTGAGCCTTCTTATGAGGCCCATAGTGAGCGACCATGTCTCAGATCCATATGTCATCACTGGCAACACACACTGGTTGTAGACCTTTGTCTTGAGGCACTGAGGTATGTCGGAAGAGAAGACGTTACGCAGTTTCCCGAACGCTGCCCAGCCGAGTTGGATTCGACGATTTACCTCTTTCTCGAAATTGGACCTACCTACTTGGACCACTTGTCCTAAGTACACATACTCGTCGACAACTTCGAGAATCGAGCCTCCAACAGATACTGGAGTGGGCGTAACACGGGCGTTAGACATGACCTTCGTCTTGTCCATGTTCATTTTTAGGCCCACTTGTTGAGAGACTCGATTGAGGTCCTCGAGCATGCT
The DNA here is from genome assembly GCA_950022985.1 of Udea ferrugalis. Classification (NCBI taxonomy): domain Eukaryota; kingdom Metazoa; phylum Arthropoda; class Insecta; order Lepidoptera; family Crambidae; genus Udea; species Udea ferrugalis. Next base: position 9,168,978 of record OX465516.1, read on the forward strand.
GCCGAGCTCTTCCAGCTCTTCCTTCTGCCATGACCACTATATCGTCGGCAAACCGAAGGTGTGTCATATACTCGCCATTTATGTTGATGCCAAGTCCTTGCCATTCCAGGAGCTTGAAGGCGTCTTCCAATGCGGCCGTAAACAGTTTCGGAGAAATGACGTCTCCCTGTCTTACGCCCCTTTGCAAAGGAATCGCCCTCGTGCTCTGCTCCTGTACTCGGACTGACATGGTGGCGTTCGCATATAAGCACTTCAGCACTTCGATGTACCGATAGTCAACGTGGCATCGCTGGATCTGGGATCTCTCTTTCATAATATTCTTTTATTTTAGTGCAAGCAGCTATCTTGTATGGCTTAGAAATTATTACTCAACTTAAACTCACTGATATATATTTTTTTACTTTTGCCAGCCCGTTTGTGTAATAGTTAGTCTGTCAGCGCAAGACAACCTGTGACGTACGTATAAGTTGGATCTGGTGTTTGGCTTTTACACTAAATTATTAAACAAAATGTTTTTTTAAAGTACGTATCCCATAACACAATATTTTCAATTAAGAGGTGTAAACTCAATATGAATAATTTGTTCATAACTAAATGCCCACCAATAAGACGAAATCCTCCCACCTAGTTCAACTGGTTGGCACTGGTTGGTTTTTCCTGCAAATGCTCAACTCTCACAGCTTGCAGCTTAGTCAAGAATCAGTAGGAAGATATGATAGTTCTAAGAAATTTGCAAAACAATACTAATAATGAACACCTTATTACACAATTAATTTTTATAAAATATACAAAAAAATAGGTGTGTCTATTTAAATTTGTATACAGACTAACCAATTTCACAAAAGCTACCCAAAGTAACCTTTGACTTCATAAACCAGTTTACTGTATTATATTACACTTCATTCTGAGCCAAGGATTCACAAAAATAAATGTTGTCTAAAATGCTTTTATCTCAAAATACGTTCACCTCAGCTTACTTACCAACTCTATTATGTGCGTATGAATACTTTATTTAAGTTCAGTGTCTTCTACAGACATAACAGGGCATATCGATTTAAGAGAGCAGCGACCGATCCCATCCACTCAGTTGTCTAGGTCAGTGTTTTATGACCAATTACTACACTTTGTAGAGGGCCCCGAGTCACAGTATAAACCATACAGTAGGCTATCTAAGGCCGCCCGCCGAGTTATTAGCCTAGCGAACACACAGACACGCGGCACAGACCTTCCGTACTGCCCGTCTCCCTATGCCTCCCTATTTTATGCTAGCGTGTGCGTGAAATCGCGTGTGCGTGATATCGCGACACGGCGCGCGACGCGCTCGCACACATTCAAACCGAGAGTGGCACGTTTGTATGTAGATGTTCTACTGTATGGTTTATACTGTGCCCGAGTTCGGTCTATTCGCAGTTTTTATCTTTCTGCAACTCGATTTACAGCCTATTGTTATCGGCTCACTGGTCTTATAAATTGCTGGCGACCTTTCAGCGGTTTAAAACAAAGTAAATAAAAAGTCCTGATTGATTACATCTATAAAAGCAGTAACGAGCTGCTCTCGTATATAACGGAGTCTGGTTTTGTAACTGAGACCATTTATAGAAGACTGAGATTAATTTAGTTCTGCCAGTTTTACAGATTTACAATGTGAACGTTACAAGTCTGAGCGGCTGTATGTCAACTTTACTGAACTTATTTGCTTCGTTTGTGAATTAGTAAAGTTTGTTAAGTTGTTGGATGGTGACTGCGCCAGCCTGTGTCCGGACAAAGATTGGAGTTCAGATTTTGTTTATGCTAATTCATTTATTCTTTTTTACACAATGAATTGGTACACATAGCGGACTAAAAGCCGACAAGGCGGGCGCTGCCTTCGGTGGTTATTAGCAAAGTGGAGGATAATGGCATGTCACCCCTCACATTTTAAATTATTATGAACTTGTGTGCAGCAAGTACCAAATAGTACTTGCTGTGAATTTGTGATTTATTGCAGTGTTGACAATTAAGCTATTGCACCTAACAGACACTTTCCACCACTACAACAAATAGATCCTTACTTCTTTTGGTTTAATTTTCAGCCGAAACTGGAACAAAAAAGATGTTAAACATTAATTAGCAGATACAACTGAAAAGCTAGTTTTGTTCGTAAGTGTACTTACAGGGTAAATGATCTCAGAAAACCTGTAGACACACACGTTGAAATGTATTGGCATTTCGTTTGCGTTTCGGAATGGTAAGATAGCAGTGATTAAATGCAATCTTATGTAACTGCCCTTAATGACGTTACAGCGACGAGCCGACGTAGTGAGGAAGGCTTGCGGGACGCGGACGCACGCGCTGCATACTGATGCAGGAGATGGTTCAGCCCGAGCTCACTTTGGACCGACGCCCGCACAGCCAATATCTTGTAACCCGACAACAAACCATCCCAGTAAATACTAACAGCTCCGAGGCTTAACGTCCGTGCGTGGAACACAGCCAAGCAATAAAACTTCATGTTTATACAACGAGTCTGCAACATGCTAGGTTATGGATCGTCGGACTTAACTCGTACACAGATACGGACTGCACAGTCCAGCAGACCGGTTGTGACAGTGCTGAATGTGCTGGCGTTCGGATTAACTAACTGAATGAAGTAATCTATTGCGGGGAGGGAATAAGAGTTTCCAATTTAAATGTTTTCATCGTTGATTTAATAAATAGAAGGGTCAGACGGGCCGGCGGCGCGTCTGGTCGCAAGTGGACTGTTATTGTTTCAGTTAACGAGGCCATTGTTCAGGAGGGAGGTTAGCGGAGGTGTCATCCGAGCCACATTGTCCGACCGCAAGTGTTTTAATATCACCCACCATTGTTTGTCATAAATGATGAAAGAAGAGTTTTGTTTAACTTTGCACTGACTTATAAATCTGTTAAGTTATTTTAAAATAAATCCAGTAGACGTATAAACGTTTTATACGGTAATGAAAACGAACAAAAACCATTGAATGACTATTTACGCCAATCATTGTTTCAATGAATGGTTTATTAAATTAAGTCCAACTGAAGTAATTTTGCGTAACTTAAGATTTACGGTCGCTATCTGTTATTACTCTTGGTCGGAACACGGCTGACATTTATTTATCTATCAATTAAGTAAATTGATAATCGTTTGGTTTGGTGGGACTAGTTCTTAGGAATAACGGGCTTGGATTTTATTAGTATTTATCTTGAACACCGTTTCAACTGTGAATGCGAAGATTCCCAAACCAGTTTTTAAATCATTCATTCGGATTAACCATGTCTTCTAATAGGGTGATTATTCTATAATAAATCAGGATTTAAAAATTAAGTTTTGGATTTTGTTTAATATAGACGTTTATAAGCATTCATGAAAGCAACAAAAATAACTTTTGCATTTGATTATAGGTGCGATAAATTAATAACTACGTGCCCTACCTAATTTATAGAGTAACTTAAATTAAGTATCATTCTCGTGTTATTCTTATACTGTATAATATAAAGTTTAAATCATAATCTGCATGGTAAACTGAAAATTTCATAATTATTATTTTTCTTCAGGTACGAGTACTACCTTAGAATTCGGTTAACAAAAGAGCCAATGTTTTTAGAACACATCTCTCTTGAAATATTGTCAATTTTCCTCTATGGAGACGATTTAAAGGTGCTTATTTTTGACAAAAAAATATCAACACCCACGTCTTCAGACGAGCTATGTCTAATGCTTTAAAATATAAAACGTTCATGTTAAAATGAAATGAAAGCTGTTTTCGCTGTGGCTTTTTGTTCGCAAAACACAACACCACGCCACAACACGATTATCCACTCCAAAACAATCACCATTTGGTTGTTTACCTAATGATTATAAATACAGTGGACAAGAGAACAAGAGCTATTTACATTCCATCTAGTGAAAGTGTAATGTCCAGTGCACTCCCGAATGAACTACCTACTATTGATTCCGTAATAGGACTAACGGTACAAAAGAAACAAGTCCTATAAGAAACAAGTCCTAATACAGGCCCCTAATTACCATAATGGATAGGATAAGAGAGCAAGTAAAGTGATTGAATAAAATGTATGTACTTAGTCGGATCCACTAGCGTTTTTTGAACGCAATATTTTTAGGTTAATCTTTTTTCATCAAAATGAGGAAATTAGAAAATCGTGAAGTACATCGCTAGTTATAAATCATAAGTAGATACAATTACAGTTCTCGAGTTGTATTACCTTTTGGAAACCCCTACTTTGAAATACACCACCTATCCCTTTGCAATGAATATCAAAAACTCTACAAAATATGAGGGGGCATTATTTCAAGTGAAATTAAGTAAAAAGTTCGTTTTTCTATTTTCAAAAGGCCGCGAGGGTGGCCTATCTTCAATTTAAAATTTTCGAAGATCCTTTCTTCTTTTTCGAAAGCTATGTTCGAAATTCCCGCTTATTTTTATCTATGCGTTCTACTCTAAAAAGGTTTTCTTATAAAATCCCAACTGTCTAATTTGTATTTAAAGTAGGAGGACATGGGCTTGCTAAATCACATAGTTACAGACATCGTTGTAGATGAAATACGAAAATCCAAGATAATCCAAAAGAATCCAAAATAATGTGAGAAGTGATTCACAACTGTTCTTATATCCCACCCATTCACCAAGGCAAACTGTTGTTTATCTATCTTCAATGGTTTATCATAATTTGATTATATAGTTTTTCATATTTTGAAATGATATGCATAATAGAACAAAGCACGTGACATGACACATAACTCGATGATTGAAAGGCACAAAGCCACTTGAATTATTCATCTTTAAGTGTAATCACGGCTTCGACCAAGAAGATCTACTAAGGTCATTATTAATCATCAAGCTGCTACGAACTAACCTTGGAGGTTCGTGCTCTAAATGTAATGGTAATTAATCCCAAAGGCGATTACAATATTCATAGTCAATTAAAAAACTTTAGAAACTACCACAGACATTGACTTATTTAAGTTTTTTGGAAAAAATGCGAGTTTGATTTGATATAATTCAGCAGTTTGCTTGTGAAGTCCAAATTTTAACAATGTGGGCTTCGGGATTATACTCGTATGCTAAATAGTTAATAGTGACGGTTTTACGGTCTACCTTACTGCATGGTCCATTGACGCATGGGTAGAGTAGAGATGCATATCGTCCTCTTGACTTTTTGCCATAATTTCAGGACCGGCAAGTGCCCGGCCACTTCTCTTCTCAAACTTACGTCCAGCTGCCATCACTTAGTAACGCCGTCAAAAATAAGGTATGGAGAGCCATCCCCAGTATCCGGAAAAGCAGTGAAAGTCACAACTTGGGCTAGCAGAAAGTCAAATTAAAATAAAAGATCCTGTCTGTACCGCGGCTCGATGTGACGATTTATGATGATTTATGTTTGTTCTGTTTCTGACGGCCCAACTCAAAAACAGCCATTATAGTCAATGATGTATTTAACTCAGAATTGCATATTGTAAAAGAGACTTCATAATTAATTATTTAGAGGACTTTTCAGAAAGCCAAATTTTGACCCATTGACTTTACAGTATCCCTTATCTAAGAATACATTTTTTACAGCTGCCACTGCCAGTGTCATTGGAAATTGTACTTCAATCGATCGAAATACGATTCATGACCTGTGGCTTAACTTTTGAGAATGACAGAAGACTTAACTCTTCTACCATTGCATAAAGTTTAATTTGTAATGGTTCTGGCAGCTGTCAAAATGTATTTCTTAGATAAGTTTGACTATAATGAAGAACCTACCTACTCTGAGTGCGGCAGTAAGTGTTTTGTACTATGAAATAAAGTAAGTCTGTGACACCCGTGTTAATTGCAAGTGCTCATCAGAAACTCAAAATCCAATGATGGCGAATGATTTTTTTTTCTTTGGCAGTGTTCCATGGCCCTGTGAGGAGCCAAACTCATGCCTTATTGCGCTTATAAATATCCCCATCGATTGTGGTCGCTCCTCGGTATTGACAATAATACCATGTGCTGAACGTCAAAGGGTTGAGATAAGTATCTGTTTTCAGCATACGTGGGACATTGCATGGAAAAGTGACCGCAGCCAAATGGCGCGTCAATAATTTAAATCCGGAAATGCGCAGGCTTCGAAACAAAATCCCTTTGATCGGTGTAAATCAACACCTGGGAAATGGTGGAATTCAGTAAGCTGGGGGGCTAAAATGGCGACATTAGACGTTTCATATCTGAAACATAATATGAAACACTTTTTGAAATCCTAAAATGGCAACTTATTAGGTGAATCATATTATGAACATAATATGTTTCATATTTGTTTTTCATACAATTTGACAGTTTTGTATGGGAATTCGTAAAATGGTGCACTTTTAAACGTCAAATTGGAGGAATGTTAGATGTTTAGGGTCAGTTCGCCTGTTCGCGTCCACCACCCCGTTCGCGTCCATTTTACGGAAAATCCTCGAAATTAAGTAAACTAATACAAAAATTAAAAATACGTCACTAATGCTAATACTTCAAAGTTAAGTTCAAAGACACACGCAAATAAGGACAAATAGTGTGCAGCGGCGCATTCGGATGTTTTTTATTGATTTATGTGAATTTTAAGATACATTTTTAACGAATAAAATGAGGTAGACGCGAATTAAATACATCTCATTTAGAACTTAGCGTTTGCGTCCGCTATGGCCGCAAACTATACCTACAGGAGATAATCATAAACCAAATTGCGTCCACTACTTTCTTGAATGCAATAAAATTAACTTGCTTGTAAAAATAATTTCAAATGTATTGTTCATAATTATGATACATTTTTAACTAAGACTACGGCTAATAATTATATTTTTAAATGAAATAAGTAATTCCTTTCATTATTTTTATTAGTCAAGACATTAATTAGGTCTTCGGTGACAAGAAATAATGATGAAGAGAGAACATAAACTGAAGACCATTTAAAGAAAGCGTAAAATGAAATGCGAAATGAAGAGACCTGATTACTGTTTATTCATTCATAGACAGACCACTGGAGAACAGACACAGGTGGACTTATATGCTACACAGACGGATTCAGGAAATAATCAATCAAACTCTTGGTTGCTGGCGTGCACAGACGCACTATGTGATGATGGCTCGGCGATAAAGAGATCAGTACGCTTGGGCAGGCTGACCAGCGTTCTTGAAACCAAAATTAATGCATTCTGGTTTGCGCTTACATAGCAGGCAAGCGTCACAACGATGTCACAAAAGTGACGGTCTACAGCGACAGCAAGGTAAGAGTAGCACTGCAAGCATTCAACAACCAGCGACAACATCAGCGATTGTCAAGGAATGCAAATCAGCGCTAGGGAGACTAGCTGGCAAAGCGGAAGTTGGATGTGCAAGGGTCCCCTGCCAAGAGTTAATGCTGGCAGTAAAGCAGCTGATAAATTATTCCCGCGAAATGGTCTACAGTGGACGCTAATTGTCATTTTTGGAAAAACACCTAATTCTGTAATTTATCTATTAAAAAAATGCAATGTTCCGAAAAAAACTTTAAGTTGATCCTAAAATAAACTAGAATATAATGGATACATTGTATATTTTTTTTATATAAATCAGTGCTGAAGCATTTTTTGATTCACTGTCAAATTTAGCAACTGCACTTAATGGACGCGAACAGACGAAATTACCCTACTAGGTGACAGGGCTGAGCTGTCAAATTCACATAGAAGTAAACATTATTTAATCGTTTTTAGGATAAATTTAATTATTCCTATTAAAATGTGTTTCTGTGAATTATTATAATGACACCAAGAATACATAATAGTGACAATAAATTGAACCAATTTCCAAGACCGTGGTGGAAACGACGTGGTGGAAGTTTATCACATTTTGAATGAAATTCCTGAGAACTTAGTTCATCACATTTACGTTAACTAGCTGTCTTTTGGTGAATATTCCAATATTATCGAGTAAATAAAAAACGTTTTTGTTATTATAATGTGTATTATTTCAAAAATGTGCGGCATTAAAACCTAAAAATCTGCTCCCAAATAAAGTCGTCTTGTACGCCATTGCCGAGGCAGAAGGCAAATCACTCGGGCTTTGTTGTTACAGAGTCATGTCTCCTTGCAAATATCTTCAAATTCAAGAACATGCCTAGCTAGCACCAATTTCTTTCGTTTCCGGTCGGAAAATTTTTATCACAAGTTTTCACGAACATTATTTACAATCTCGATTGACAGCTGTGACATTATTGTTCTTAGGCCACCTGCCACGGTCCTCATTGCCAGACATAAAAATTGAAAATTAAAAACATTTTACAATTATTAGTGATAAGAAATCACACAAATTCAATAATAAGCTACTTTTTAAGCCTCAAATTATTAGTTGTAATGATGAAAATATTTGTTTAATGAAAACCGTTAAGTTTACAATTATTAAGCGCGACACTATTTTTTTTGGTGTAGCAATGTCGTCATCAAACTATGTCTAAGAGTCCAAGCCATAAAATAAATTTAAAAAAGAAAAATATGTCTAGGATATGAAACGTCAAGTAGGTGTTTCACTTTTCATGTCGCCGTTTTACCGTTTTTAGCAATTCACCAGATGAAACGTCACTTAGATGATTCATATATGAAACACCTAAAATGTTGCCATTTTAGACCCCCTGGTCAGAATAACGTACATTTGAATGTTTATCCCCTGTAGTGTCGGATACTAAAATGACGGTAGATCATTGCGTGTCAAAAAATGCCAAAATGCCAATGGCCGAAATGGTGAATTTTTCAGCGCGAAAGACATAACTATACTAGGCTAAATTTGCCGCTTGTGAATGCGCCAATTTCCTGTTGAGCTGAATCAGCTCCACCAACACTCAAACGGGTATGCGTAAAAAGCATTTCCCATACTGAAAAAAAAATGGTACGGTTCATGGTGCATGTCTTTTTGGACGAAGATTTGTTGATAAGATTTTAGCAAATCCACAAAAGAGGACATTACAGCAAGCAGATATTCAAGCACGTTGAGGCATTTAAAAACATATGAATTGACTGGATTTTATTTGAGTTTTCATGCAATAAAAGTACACACCTGACGTAAGATCATACGTGATCCTCTGTTACTGAGAGAATCGTTACCGATTCATTCGTAAAGTAACTGTGCTAGTCCCGTCTAAGCCCGCACGACCTGTTTGGTCGACCGTCGGAGGTGTTAAGCAGAAGATAACAAACTGGCACCGACCACTTTAGTCCGATGTTTACTCAAGCGGTTAAGCGACACACGTAGGTGGTCATTCGCTATAATTTGCTTTTCGAACTTCGAACACGAAACGACTGTCGGTTTATAAAAGCAGTTCGGTAATGTGGGTGCTGCGCTCCGTAAAATAGTCGGTTATTATGCAAACTAGGAAGCGTGGGGATAGACATCAAATTTGAGTCGAATATTGGGTCTTGTTAAAATTGCTTCACTTGTATTCATTATTTGATGAAAACATACAAAATTGCTTTAAATAATACGGCCTCAAGTGGGACTCGAACTTACATTTGCTGCTGCCCAAACATGTAAATATGTTCGAGATCACTGTGAATTTATTTTCCGCAATTCTAGAAGCTACGCTGCCACCAATGGTTTATATTACTTCAACCGCAAACATCGGATACTACATGCCTGCACGTGAACAATGTGTTGGTATAAAGTTATATTTTAAATGTGATAAGATTAATACCACTATTAATCTCACTTCTGATGATATTGCTAAAAACATACTTATTTAAAATGCTAACCATCTGTTTTAATACGTAAATTGAGCTATTAATAGCCATTTATCGATATTAAATCCAATTTAAGTGGGTTCTAGCTACTGTAATCAATTTGCAATAATACAATGACGAAACAATCTTACGTACCAATCTATCAGAAAAAAAGAACTACACGATAAGAAATGAGCCGTGTAACGTTTCGTTTCACGCTGCAACAAAATCATAATTTGATATTGGCAATCGATTATAGTCAGGCTCGGTGTAAGTTTACCTTAGTAGATTAGTTTCGGATTACGCGAAACCGTTTGTCAATGATAACTTTTTTCTAAAAAAAAAAAAAGCCTCTCACTAATCCGCAACGCGACGTTATGAAATACAATTTTTCAAGGTTTGTTGAATGTCGTTGCAAAACCAGCCAGCTCAACTTATTTGCATGTGTTAGGTAATTAATTCATTTGCCAATTAAGTCGAGCTATCAATCTTTATATGAGTACAATATACTTAATGACTCAAAAGCCTTAATTTGTTGAATAGGTTAAAGTATGAGGACGAACAAAGGTTATTTAGCTTCGGGGCTTGGGAATCATCTTTGGTTTGTAGAAACTCGTTTTTGTTTGCTAAATAGTCTGACTAGCTAGTTTAAGAGGCGCCCATGGATTAGTTGTGAATTGGGTTGAAAATCATCGCCCTTGTGAAGCAATGGCTGCCGGGTCGGGAATGGGATGGGTGACCAGTTGACCGAATTTTAGGTGGATTTTTCGGGCATCTCTGTGTTTTTAACGTACGTTAAGCAGTTGGGCACACGGCTGGCGTCGTAAAATGTCAGTCGGAAGCCTTTGAGCGGCTTGATAACATCTGATAGTAGGGTTTATCACTAACCTTATACCCCCAACCCCCTCCAACAATCTGCATTAAGCCTGCGGTGAGGCCTCTGCCGAGCAGTGGGACGCAAAGACTGTTGTTCGATTCTTCAGTAGTTTGAATACTTAAGTGTATATTTTAGAATAATTTATGTTTACAAATACAATTTATTCGAAACTAAGTAATGAATAATTGTAGGTTTATCCTCGTAATGTTTATGCTAAGTCCTACGATCAAATGTTTTGTATTGGAGGCACGCAGTCTGCGAACTCAAGGCTAGGCGTTTGCTGAACTCGATACTATTCTGTAGTGTGACTGAATAAGACGCTATTATCAATGACTAATGTAAACAGTGTAGCTGTGAAATAAAGCCGATGCATGAATGACTGGGATTAGGGCTCAAATAGCCGGCAAATAAAATTAATGTGAGTTTAGCGCAGCTCACCGAAAACGACACATTTTGAGTCCTTGAAACAGGGCTCAAAATGTGTAGTTTTCGGTGAGTCCTGTTTCAAGGACTCAAAATGTGTCGTTTTTGGTGTAGTGGGCATAAAGTGCCAAAAACGGCAGGCTTTTTGATACAACGATGAAAGTGATACATTATGTTTTCTATTTTAACAATATAAATTACTTTATCCCCGTTTTAACAAACCATACATAGGATTCTTTAATGTTTATTATCTACTATATTATTTAATTGTATTAATGAGAGCGCTACTTGGCGGTAATCTGGGTTGCAAAGCGATTATGAGTAACTGGCATTCATAATACCTATTTACTTTTAGTCACATTCGTTTATACATTATCACGGTTTTGAAACTTCATTAATGTACAACAATTAAATGCAATGTCTATAATAATGACTTACGACTTAATAACATGCCATAGATCCACAAGCTCGCAAAAGACACAGAACGCAACTTTGTGATGATAGAATGCCTGTCATCACATTTTTTTTTTTTTTATAGTAGGGGAAATGCCTAACGCATACCCGTCCACCGGGGGACGGACGGGTTATGTCGGACTCTCCACTGGAAAGGTGGTATACCAGTGCCCTACCGACTAAAACCCCTACTACTCCCTCTGATCGTCCGTAGTGGGGGAATACGCCGTATAGCAACGAGGCCGTGTGCGCGTTCCCCCGGACGGAGCCCGCCTGCGTGGCGGGCCGGAAGCGACCCCCCCTTCGTGAGGGGAGGCCAGAAGGGACGGCCGAGGATGTCAAGCCGTCCCTACCAGGCAGCGGTGACCCGTGCAATGCTGGCGGCGGCACCCCCGTACCACGCGCCAGCTGGCCACCGTACGCAGGCCCTACTGGGCCCGCAACCACGAGCCACCCAAAGGGCGGCTCCGCTGCCGTAACCTTCGGTACGGCCCCGCCGGGCCGCGACGCACAGGGGGGATCAGCCTCGGGTTACTGGCCCCCGCCAACCGGTTGTGCGCCACGGCCCCAACCACGCGCCTTAAGGCGCTTGCAGGTCCCACTGGCCTGCATTCCCGCGTCGCCCTTACGGGCTGTAGCGAACCTTACTGGGCCCGCAACCACGAGCCACCCAAAGGGCGGCTCCGCTGCCGTAACCGACGGTACGGCCCCGCCGGGCCGCGACGCACAGGGGGGATCAGCCTCGGACTACTGGCCCCCGCCAACCGGTTGTGCGCCGCGGCCCCAACCACACGCCTTAAGGCGCCTGCAGGCCCCACTGGCCCCGCAGCTCCACGCCGCCCTTACGGGCCGCAGCGGGTGGGTGCTCAGTCCACCACGCTGCCACGCCTGGGTTCTCTTCGCTTCCCGGTGGTGCCCCTACCACCGGTACTAGGCCCCCTCGCCATGCCGAGGCGAGAACCCATGATGGGGGCCTGTCATCACCTACTACTTGCCTTTTCTGTTAATTCTATGGTGGTAAACCTCACCGACAAATCCCTACCGGTGGGGATTGTGTTTTTCCAAAAAACCCACCCATAAATCCATACGATTAAGTGGGTATTTCCGGACTAAACTAACTGCATTTATTTACAACTCATTTCATGAAATGTATTTTATGTGTAATTTTTTTACCATTGCTTTGAGCTCAAAGACTTTTTCTCTTTGTGGACATATCGGTGAATGTAAATAACCATTTTTTTTCTTGTGATAAAAAACGTTAAAAAATAGGCAACATTATCAGTGAAATATTATTTATTCACCAGCAGAGGGTAAACACTGGACCTTTCCTTGTCGAAATAACTGTCAGGAAATTCAGGAATTGCGGTGAAATACTAGCCTAGTAAACATACAGATAAAAATCAATTTTCTAAAGTGCATTTGCTAGGTATGTTTTTTTAACTAGTCATTGTTTTCTGTTAATCCTAGGATTACAAAAATCTCCCTTATAATCTTGTTCCCGAGTTAAAGGTGGTTTGTTGCAAACCTAACTTTGTTTTAAGTGGGTAACACAGAAGAAGTAAAGATAGGAATGCATTATGCATTATGCATCATCCCTAATGCTAAAAAATAAAATAACCAGAAGAAATATTTGAGAAAATCAACCATATAAAATAGTCACTTATTTCAGGTATGAGTGGTGCTACAAACGATAACACGACTCTATCTTTGTTGTGTTAGATTTTTTCGTTGTGTGAGTTTATGCTGATCCTGATTGCGCCTACTCCTGCACTTAACACTGTGACATATTACAAACAACAACTGTTGTGAATTTTCAAGAAATGGTAAATGAGGATTTACAGTCAACGGCTAAACATTTACTTCCGTTGTTCGTCACGGTCTAGCCAAATGACATTTCTTAGAGCAATAGACCAAAGAATTATGGCAAAAAGGTGGCCTGCCATGCCGTTGACCGCACATTTACTGAACAAACTTTGAAAGAATTCCGTTCGGTACTGAGTTGTGGACTAATAGGATATTATTTAAAATGGTCATTTATGACAATAAATATGCTCCCTGACAAAAATGTTAGCTTTGTCCAGTCCCAGGTTGAATATGGTGTGTTTAAACTCATGGTTAAACAAAAAAAAAAAAATTTATAATCCAACTTAGCTATATTAGATACGCAATTGGATATTTAACAAACCTATTATCGTCTGTTTAGTTAGTTGTTTGTTATCCTGCGTTATAATTCGAATGCGGAAACATTGAACAACCACAAACAGCGAAACCAGAGACAAATAACTATTCCATGAACAAACATTAGCCCGCGCGGCCGCTAGAGCTAATGGCTCGTTATAGCGTTAATGTTAGATTGGGATAATATATTGTGATTGTGCCTTTTCTGCTCGACGATATCTTGCATCACTAATGTAATATTTTTATAGTAATAATAGTATAAGAAAAATGCAGGAAAAGTGGACTATGCAATCTTTTTCTCAGACAACACACTAGTTTGGCTATTAGGATACATAGATTTTTTACTCAATTTGTTAAAAACTTGACAACAACAAAAAAATACATATAATGGACAGTAATGTAAATCGTTCAGTGCAACGCTTTTTAGTAAATTTACACATGATTTTAAACAGCAAATATAATTTATAAATATGACGTTGTAAATTCTTTTGCATGTTTTTGAAGGGTTCCTTCAAAAAGCTACATGAATGGCCATTGCAATTTGAGTCTCACTTATCTATTTATTTAAGTACTACCACCACCACTACCACTAGACGCCGTGAGGGATTTCACCCCCATGTGGTCGACTTTCCAGCGGTCCGAACTAAGCGGTTTGGTGCTTCCTTTCTGGTCCGCACCGCTAGGGAGTGGAACGCCCTCCCTGCGTCTGTGTTTCCGGATACATACAACCTTGGTGTCTTCAAGGCAAGAGTGAATAGGCATTTTCTGGGTAAGCGTGTTACACCTTCGACCTCGTCATCGCTTACCATCAGGCGAGACTGAGGTCAAACGCAAACCCATTTTAAATAAAAAAAAAAAAAAAAAAAAAAAAAAAAAAAGTGTTCCATAAAGTAAATACCTACTGAAATCTTACCGAAAGTAAATATTGTAAATATTGAAATCTGTATCACATCTGCACTTATCTTAACTTAAGCTTTAGATACTACAATACACAATATACCTATTGTTACCCCAACGTATCATGCAAGAGACGATAGGCCCCTCCACGAATATACCCTACCTTACAATAAGTAGGCAAACAACAATATTCTGAATTGAGTTTCCCGAACCAAGGTTCCGGACCATCAGAAACAGATATCCGCCCTTATGTTGCGTCTAAGCGAATATGTTTCAGCAAAACAAAGCTTGAAAGTAACATTTATTATTTATTCACCTCTCTAATAATACCGTCAAAAACATTCGCTGCGAAGATTTTATCGCGAATTTCCTTTAACATCTAACCGAGTGCCTACCCGTGATCTATCTCGTTTTGTCACATTTTTCCTGCCTCGTTTCTCCGTATTTTTTATTACATTAGGTACTTACTGTAAGCTGAAGAAAATCTGGTGAAATATTAACCTGTTACTTAGTAACTCATCGTCTTCATTCACTCCATCACCTTGATGTGATGATGCCTTGAGCCTGAAGAACCAGACACCGTTTAGTTCTACTTAGCCATAATCCTTTCGCCAGTTATAACTCTACATTCGTGGTCTATTTTAATTACTCTTTGGATAAAAACCAATAGCAATAATTTTACAGCAAATTGAATCAATCATATAGTAGTCGAGCATGTTATCATTATTCAGACTTAATTGACTCCAAGGCATAAGCAAATATGTTATTATGCCTGCAAGTCATAATTTTTATCTTTATTACCAACTGCATAGATAGGGTCAATGCGAATGTCTCTAACCGTTGGTGTGTGACGAGGTCATCTTTCTATATTTTACTAGCTGTCCCAACAGACTTCGTTCTGTTGTCAAACATTCAGTGTCACGTGACAGGTAGGAACAGTTGCTATGGGAAAACGAAATTGTGGTTTTTCACTATATTCCTAGCATTTTCTCATGTTTACTCACCTTTTATACCTTCCCTGGACCATCACAAATATTTTAAAACCATGTTTTAGCGAGACTAACGAACAGCGATCCATTTTTATATATAGAGATTTTTTTGATCTGACTATTTGTTTGCCCAAGTTGTGGCTTTCACTGCTTTACCGGAGAATAGGTGAGTGGAAGGTTCTCAACCTTCTATATTGTAATAACAGGCCTAAGGGTGAGATGGCAGTCAGAAGTGAGTTTCAGGAGAACAGCGGCTGGGCACGTGCATATACTGCATTGACAATATCTCCGCATTGTGGAGAGTTTTGTTAGTGCAAACTCTTTGGCATAGTAGATTTAGCTTATAGAGCAAGCCGTTTTGTGCCAAACTAAGCCGAGGTCTTAAGTAATTAGCAAATAATATAACCGTTTACACGCAAACATTATGAGCACTGAGCTCGCGCGAATGCTTCTGACAGACAGTATAATTGCCGCGTGTCTCAGCGCCCCCTATCTGGGTCTATCTCGCAACTGGCACAGCTCCCTGATGTCATAAAGCGGTGATGAAACCAGCCAACATACAATCACGTCCTGGAAGTCTCGCGTGACTAACAGTGGAACTAACTTACGATAAAATACGCACCAGATAAGGACTGCAAAACATAAACTTTTTTATTCCATTGCAGTTTCAGATTAAATCATTGCTTAACTTTGTAATATTCACAAAAGCCCGCGAAAAAACTGCAATTATGCCGAGTTGCACGCAATTTTTACGCTGACTAATTGGTTCCCTATCCAATTAATTTACACATGCTCATGAATTGAATGCAATAACTTATTGCACAAAATATCTAAAATATGCATATGGAACAATTTTCCGTGTAAGAAATAACCTGTGCAGCAGGAACAGCAGTTCCATAAAACAATTTGTTGCTAACAAATGTCAACAAAAGTTTTCCATTTATGCCAACAATTTGAATTAATTAGGTGTAATCGCCCCATAAACAACGAATATGATAATTTGGCGTTAAGGTGTGGTCCGAGTTTAGGTAGTACTTTAGTTCGGACTTTGATATAATAACGGGCGTTTTCAAGTATACCGGACAGTGGACTAGTCGCCTCGTGGAATGCGCGCTGATGCAACGACACACCTGCGCCTGCGCTGCGTGTGCGCCGCCAAGCGGTCTTCCACAGGCAATTAATATCACGTCAGGAATTTACTTACGATTTAACAGACGTGTAGGAGATTTAAGATTGTATGCCTCATTAGTTAGGCATACAATCTTAAATCTCCTACAGCTTATTATTTTAACTTAAGCTAACCATAATTTTGGAACCGGTCCAAGATAAGTTTACGTTGTTGTGCTAATTTAAATGCATCTATTCAACTTAAACTGTTCTAAACAATGAGAATTAATTAGTTAACAGTTAAATTTGAAGCGTATTAAGTAAATCAGAGGCTGTTTCTTGCTAACTTAACAATCAAGTATCGTTATCGAGTGATTTAATGTCGAGCGCAAGCGCGGTGCGGGCTTACACTGCGAAATACCATGGCTGGATTGAGATAAACGAAATGTGATCTAATCGTTGAAGGTCTGAGTTCACAAAATCTCTCTATAGTACTTGAGCTTTTATAAATACTGTCAAATACAGATACTTGTCTTATTCAAACAAACTCGCTCACTAACCTGCTAAAAATTAAAGACAGATTTTTACAGCAAAAGGCTGAAATGCGAAACAATCAGTAAATAGTGTTGTTTTAAAACGTATCTACTTAACAAGCTTTCTTCGGTTGCAATAACTAATTCATTATTTCACTAATTATACAGTACGGACTTTACAATTTGAACGTACGAGTAACATAGACATAATTAAAATTATATTTTTAGGAATCTGACGTTTCCTAAAATTTCGTTAATTCTGCTTTGTAGTATTTCTTCGCCTGAAGGTTTCTCTAATGAAGCCTTAAAATATATTTTTTAGCAAAAAGGCCTGGAAACGACGTTTTCTCTATAGAAATGACGAATCCGTGAGAGAAGCTTCTCAAATTAATAAAATATGAAATCAGCCATTATTAAAGTCTGATAAAAATACCATTACGTTGCCGCAAAATGGCTTCCATCATTCAAATCAAGACATTGGTAAGAATAATTTATGTAATGGCATATTTGGCCTTTAAGACATTTAATAATTTGGTAAGTACCTTTTTTATGAAAACTACTCATTAAAAGCAAAGAAGGTTATCTAAGAATACGACTCCATAGTTGTTTCGTACAATACGCTAGTGCAATAAGTCTTACCGCATTGAACTTATCCAAAGAAATTATTTTAATTGCTCCATCACAAGAATTTCAATTTTGTCTCTGATGGTTTTGTTAATCCGTATTGGCATGAGACTAATCAGATAATGGACCCGTCCGTGGGTTGGCCGTGGATTTCCTCGACAAAGTCCATCTATCTTCAATCTATTAGAATGACAGTTTCCGAGAAGAGTCAGTCACCTTACTTCCACGTTAAGATCCGGGGAGATTACTCATGACATTACAGAAGCTCATAGCAAGTAAGGAAAATAACTCAGCTCCTTAGCTCTGTGAAATTATTTTCGACAGAGTTAATACTGATATTATAAACGGTCCTCATCAGTGCAGAAACCACTATTGACCGACCACCTTAGTCGAGTCTCATTATGCTTATAATATGTAGGTTACTGTGTGTTTATAATAGTCAAGTTTTTTTTCTTTTTGGTTGATGATTTACTAACTAGTAACTGCAGCGCAGCTAGAATCTAAATAATTTGAACCCCCGCCACCCTTATCCTGATCTATGTGGTGAATAAGAAACATGCTGTTCGAATCTTAAAAACAAAATTATAATTATGTGATATTGAGATCATTGTTCGGTGATATTGTTGTATTTAAAGTAAGTAAATGCCATGACCGCTATAAAGTATACACAGCAAGAGTTAAACAGTGCACTTTAATTTATGTTTTGCGTCGCTGAAACACGTTTCATTGAGTCCAACTGGGTTTAAGCTAAGTTATTAGTTAGAACTTTTTTATCTAGGTTTAAGACTACCGCTGTACTGCGAGCAGTCATCAGTATTCTAAGAAAGCGCTGTTTTTATTATTCAGTTGACGTCTTGATTAGAATTTATATCTTGAAACTATGTTTTACAGTCGTAAATTGAATGTCATCGTTAGTGGAGGAGAAATAATATTAAGTTTATTTGCCTGTTTCTTTGATAATTCCCAACTAGTTATTAAAAGAAAAACTATTTTACTGTCTCAAGATCAAAACCTAGAGTTTTATTCCGTGAAATTTAAATTTTATCAGTGGTAGAGCAGGTAAATAAGCGGCAACAATCGCGGATTGTTCCGCAGCCTCGCCCAGGTGTTCTCCCCACACAATCAGCAGTAAAAAGGAACAACTTTCAGAGAAGATTCTCGCGAGTATTATGTTTGTTAATAGCGGGCTCTATAATTTCTAATATAACTTTTTAACAATGTGTGTGAATGTTTCCTTCCAAGCTCTGAATAAAGGTATTCTAAGACTAAAATATTGCACTCAGATGTACTCTTATCTTAAAACATTGAGTTGTAGCAATCCTCTTCAACAATTAAAACCAGCCAATAGTGAGTGTCCGGCAATCCCTGTCTCCAGCTGGCTAGATCAAGTCTAGTCCATGGTGCTGACTGCGGCCTAGTGAAAGCTCATTGAGACTCAACATGTACCAGTGTGGTTGGACAGCTCATCCATCACCATCATCATCAGCCTATGCACTGCTGGATTTAGGCCTGTCCTAATGCGCGCCATCGCCCCCTTTCCTCAGGTAGGAGCATCGACCTCCTGCTAGCAGCCCTTCGCAAATCGTCACTCCACCTAGCCGGGGACGTCCCACACTACGCCAAGACGAGGTCTCCACTTAAGAACGCGCTTGCCAGAACGGTCAACGATTTTACTACAAATTTAGCCAGCCCACTGCCGTTTCAGCTTACTTTTTCGACCATGCAGCCCATGCAATCTGCCCTGAATGACAATAACCTGTGTTTTCCATTGTCCTTTGCCCTGCAAAGGCCTGCTCTTAACTCACTATGGTCCAAAAAGCAGACTGTCTCTCTCTGTATATTTCTTATAGTTCCATTTACTAAGTTGACCTCTTCAATGTAGACCTAAGAAACTTTAAGTGATAACAATGATCATTGTAGCGCACTTGATAGCCACCTGAGCCAGCCGCAGGATCGATTCGCTCCACATCTAGAGATGTAAAACAGGCATTAAACTTAATTACTACGAATAAAAGTCGGCGGAACTCTGACCAGCCGGAGTAATTACATTTCTACAGGCTTTGAATTTTAATCGTTTGTGAGTCCGCAGTCGAGGCGGCGAACTTTGCACACACGCTTCCCGGTTAGGGTTAGTAAATGCGTATTTTTCTTTTAGTTTTCGCATCTCCTTTTCTCTATTTAAATTACTTAACCTGCTGCACTTATCTTCACGCCTTTGGTATTGATTTAAAAATGAATCATTTGTTGATGCAATATCATAGATAGTAACAACTTATATTTCTTTCGTTACATTTGGCTTAAAATAACATTTGAAGCGCAAGTCAGGAATCCTTCCAAATGCCTTTGTCCTCGCTTATGGAAAAAATAGGCTTTCACAATATGTGAAAGTCGAGCCAGAGTCTAAATCAAAATATTTATTCGGAAATATTCAGGCAAATGGTATTGCGGCACATCAATTTGATTTAGCAACCCTATTCTCAAATCTTTATTTAATCAAATTTAAATTTGTCGTGTGAAGGTAGAACGTTAAATTGAACACTTTAGGTTTGAAGAAAACCACCTTAACAGAATTCTAAGAACCCGTTTCACGTTAGAGGAACAATATCCCCTGTCGAAAAAGATTGTTAGAATAGTTATTTTTGTTCAGAATATTTTTTTAGGCAGAGGAAATTTGATTTTCGCCACAAGCTACAAATCTGTTGGAAGTTCTACGTAAAAGAGCAAACCGCGAACTGTTTTTGTTGCTTAAATCTAACCCAGTAGAGCATGACGCAGATAATGTAAGCTGATATTTTGAATATAGTGGGTTATATGCTACAAAAATCCAGAAAATAGTAGTAGGTATGCTGATAATATTATACATAGTTGGCTCGATCCTCTCAATATTATTTTTGATTGGTTACAACTACGCAACATTCTTGCGCACCTTTCGAACAACATTTCCTCTTATGCAATTCCATCCGACACGAAATTATACGTTCCCAAGTTGTAACTCTCAAAATGCAATACGCAATGGGGTTCATTAGAACTTCCTTTGCCGGCAGGTGCAAATGACGGCGTGTTATCGAGTATGGTGCGCGGACGGGATTGGTCGAACGGGATGCGCTTGCGCGGATTTACCGCTGACAAGGACTTATGCTAAGGAAATCCAGAAGGTGCATTTCTCAGCACGCCTATAATTTGAGATTTGCAAGGTATATGGGATTTATTATTGTGTCCCTGGAAATTGCACAAATCATCAGATTTTATTCAGATAATTGCAATTCATACAATGTAAATTTACACAGTCAGTAAAATGAAATTAAATCAAATGATAAAATGTTTTAATGAAACACAGCGCAGAATTGTGACACTCGGAACTTTTAAACCATTACAAGCGTGTAGATAATGAAGAAAGCATTCCACGCAGAGCTGATACCTAGGTAAAAAATGTTGATATTTTAATATTGCAATACCCATAATACGACCTCGACCTAAATACCTACAAAATATATTTACCGTTTATAATCTGGTTACGCAACTTTGCATTTCAAATAACCATGTTGACAAAAGTTATAATTAAATAAATGAAGGAGTGAAATGACAATTCTCATATTGTTTTGTTGTCAAGAAAGCTTTAACCCTTCGCAGAGGTGTCTCTGTCGTTGATCTGTGGACGCGAACTGTCGCGCAGCTGCCTCGCCTCACGCTAACTATAGGAAGTCAATGCTTAGACGTCGAACAAAAAAGGAAATGTGAAACAAAATCACTGTAGGATGCTCTCTTAGAAACTCATACATTTTGATTATCACCTGTTTACACTCTAGAGCGGAATAGGTGATTGATTTGCTCCTTTACAGAAGGGTATTTTTTTAAAAACAATGTATTTACTGGCTGACGGTATTTAGCCAAAACTATAAAACATTGCACATGGTATTTATTGAAATACCTGCTCAAACGACAAACACCTGTCACCTTGGAAGTAATAGCACCTACAAACCTAGTCCACGCAAGCCAAAATTACCGTGCCATAACAATCTTAGTTTGGGGCAAATAATGTCCAATAATAGTGATGACAATGATGATAACGACGTTGCTAAGTTTTCATCAGATTAGGTATGTTCTAATACCACAAAGTTTAGTTGTTAAAATTGAAACAATTTGATTCTGTTAATAGGTTAAGTCGGTTCTACTTCAACTCACACCATATTATTGTGTGACTTTCAAAAGCAAAATTACAGTGGAAATGTAGAGTGACTCTCATTGACCCTGACATTAGGGACAATATAATGTCAACCAGAAGAAATCGCATCGCGCGGCATTCGACACCCTCGAGCTCGCCTGACACCAATTCAAATGATTGTTATGCGTTAGTGCTATTAAGAATTAATATCAGTATTGGTCTTACGACTAGTTTTACATTTGTTGTGTTATTAATGATAGTTTATCTACCTATTCAGTTATTCTAGATATTATGTTTTCTGAGTGTTTGGCGGACTGTCTCCTCAAACAATATTTTTTCGTATCCTTCATTTTGTAAAATGGTTCACAAGTCAGCAGTATAAGGTACCCCTATGTAAAGGTTGATTTAAACGCCTCTGAACATTGTCAAATTGCCAATCAAGCAGTATCAGTATCAGTAGCCAGTAATCAGTATTTCAGAAATGGTTGCCCTAATTTATACGATTCAGATTGTTTACGAACAGAATTTACTTTTTCAAATCTTTTACTTTGGAAAGTGAATTTAACATGTGCATTTCCTTCCCTCCGTGAGGTCAACTCGCCGTTGGAACAAGTGGTTCGCCCCCTATCCATTCGGCCCTAATGACCAACACGAAGGTTTTGTTAAAGGTAGGTTCGAATCCGGCATTCCGCATTGCTATGCGGGTGAGCGTGACCGGAGACATGACAGCGGCGCGGCGGCGGCGCGCGGGACGCCCGGCACGGACCGGCACGCGATGTCAGCCGATAGAATACCGCTGAAAAATGCTGCGATTATTATGAAAATAGCGATTGTGCTCGCGGTCGTAATTCTCCTTCGTATTGCACTTGTTTTGGCACACCGAAATTTGTTACAGAAAACTACAATTCATAAACGTCCGCAAGTTTTGCCAAGTGATTTGGCTGTTTACTGTACCTCTAACTGTTCAAGTTATGAAATATGAATTGTAATACTGTTGGAAACATTCGCGCGCTCCGTATCGCAATTAGGGCTGACAGAATTATCAGAATTGATTAAAAGGTGTATCTATCAGTGTTGGTTTGTAGTTGGTAAATAGGCCCGGAGATGGGCTGGCGGGCTGATGGCGTGTGGAGTTCGCTAAGCACTGGCCGGTCGTTAGTCAGCGTCATCTCCACGACGCTTCTTTTGTCGCGACCCATTCATAACCCTCGGGACGCCGTACATCAGTACGCACGAGCTGCCCACCGCCGCGGCGACGACTGATGCCCACAATTACTCCTCGGAGCCCACATCTCTATGATTAATGTTAATTACACCTCGATTTTCCTGCGAATAGCGATTAAGACTACCATTAGACTATCTCCCGCGGCGATCATTACCCGTACTTTTCAAATATCTACGCGGTCTCTCTGCGGTTATACTGTTAGAGATTGTAATATTTTGAACTTATCTGTCTAGATGACTGTCCCTTGGTATTTGAAGAAAATTCTAATTTCTCTAATCATGTAGTAGCTAATCTTAAATTCTTTCTTAAGAAGTAATTTATCTAATGGAAAGCAATTATTTTATCGTGCAATACTTGAGCTTATCGTTGATTGCCTAAGTCCATTTCGGTGTCTGTAAGTAATTACCTATTAGACGCTAACAAGCTGGCATAGATAAGGAAATAGAGGAGATGTGCGAGATAGCGGATGATTCCATCTCCGTCGCGGCTCTCGCTGTGTAATTGAGCCGTCAGAGCGCTCGAGCGGCGCGGATTAACCTCCAACATCATAAACGATTATGACGCGTGCATGACGTTGAGTTTCTTATTTGAACACGTTTAACGGTCAGACATTAATAAAAGTTAAATACCTAGTTATGTATTCGTGCAAGATGCACTAAAGAGCTTTCCAACTAGTAGGTGCTAGGTTTGTTTTCATACTAACTCCCTTCTTCTTCATTATATTGTTGTATCCCACAACTACACACTCAAGTGGCCCTCCGAATGATGTTCACAGTTCTTAAAAATGCAATAGGTTTAGATGCAAATGCGAAAAGCAGCTTCTTGTCAAATCTTTTAATATAAAAGCGTGCAATACCTACCTGTTTGTTTTTGTTTGTCCGTTTAATTCAAAACGCTTTTCCTGAGGCACATCAGGTTTTTTCAAAAAAGGCAATAATACTACACTCCAACTTCAATCGGCAAACTGCCAGCCGTTTCAGTCGCGCCCAAATTACCGGGCGGGCGACTTCCCATTATTCGTAAACTCAATCTAGTTGCTAAGTTAAACATGCACCGCCAACAACAGTTTAGTTAAAAATAATCCAGACGTGTAGCAAGGAATATAAGCAGAGCGATCACGAAAGCAGAAATGTGCACTTATAAGAACATTTTCTCGACCTACCGTTCTAAGACTGTCAATTTTCTTTCTTTTAAAAACAGCACTAAAAAAATATCAAGCCAAGGTGGTGTTCCTTTCAAGACCCGCAGTTCAAAACAGTATACCTAACGTAAGTTACACATTGCTATGCAGTGCCTGCTATGCATTGGTTTATCGCAATACGAGTAATCTAATTATCAGCCATTTTAAATATTCCCCAGATCAAGATGCTTTAAAATTTTAACTTCTGTCATTTGCTTTCACACGGATTGAAGAATCGAGGGCCGGTATTGAGTGATGCTGATGTTGTAACCAGAAATCTACGTGACCCGGTGACGGTTCACTAGTCTGATACAATCGTTGTTTTTTAATTCGTTAAATAGCCGTGAAATTTTATTACAAAATGTCTCATTGCGAGCATAACAGCTAAAGCCAGTAATACTGGATAGCACGTTTATGTATGTTATGTAGAGATAATTTTATTACTTGGCAAAATATCTAACTAAAACCTAGAAATATCAAACAGTATTACAGTATAAGTTAAGGTAATGTGCAGTTAACCTAATTAAAAACCTCTTATGCGCTTGCTGATTATTATAAACATACTGATTACAACTTCAAAATGTTTATATAAATTTATTCGGCTCGGATTTTTTTTTAAGGTAGCATACTTATTTTCGAAAAGGTCAGTTTTCGCGATGTTTAAATTGCTGATGGATGTTATAAGGTAACACTTAAGGTATTTTACTGAGAAGAACCGGAAGCATTTGTATAGAATTTTAAACGTGTTAAGTACTATTTTTCACCATCAAATTTAAAAATACAATGACATAAACCTAAAATATAATAGCATGCGCTTCGATCACACACATATTCACATTATATGATTTGCTTATTCACATCATTGTGAATATGTTTATTAGTCTCTGACGCCCATGAAGTATTTGTATTGAAGTAAGATCTCCTAGATATTTATTACTTTTTAAATCGAATGTTCGCCTAAGAACAAGTTACTAATCGTCAACTACTTACCAATCGTTGTTCCGCCAGTTGTTTTTGAGAGCTCGTTACAATCTAGGTTTAGCGTGCTTTAGTTTTTTGATCTTATCGCAAACTTGCGTTTGGCGTTTAGCGTTTGGCAACTTAGCAGTTGCCGCTAATAAAAGATAGATAGTGATCTATTCAACCTAACTACGAAAAAGATCCAACCCAAGGAATATTAACGTTCGTTTGGTCACAAAAAAATATAGCATTGCATGATCCCTACCAAGTTTTGCTCATTATTTTTCAGTCAACTATATTCTGTGTGTTGGTAATGCTGGTGAAACCGGTAGCACTGATTCAATTTCGATAAATTTGAATTTGTCCTCACTGGACAAAATTACAAAAAAAATCGATTTACGAACTTATCGCATTAAGGCATTCCATGCTAGTATTAGAACTGTACCTAGTGTTAATAGAGAAAAACATATTATGATAATCTCATCATCATCATCATCATCATTATCAGCCGCAAGAAGTCCACTGCTGAACATAGGCCTCCCCCATTGATTTCCAGAGCGCCCGGTTGCGTGCGGCCTGCATCCACCGGGATCCCGCGACTTTTATCAAGTCGTCGGTCCACCTTGCGGGTGGGCGCCCCACTCTGCGTTTGGCCTCGAATGGTCTCCAGTCCAGAACCTTTCGGCCCCAGCGGCCATCAGTTCTACGCGCTATGTGCCCCGCCCACTGCCACTTCAACCTGCTTACCCGCTGGGCCACGTCGGCGACTCCAGTCCTTCTACGAATCTCCTCATTCCTGATTCGATCTCGTAGCGAGACGCCGAGCATTGCCCTTTCCATAGCACGTTGAGTGACCTTGAGCCTTCTTATGAGGCCCATAGTGAGAGACCACGTTTCCGATCCATAAGTCATCACCGGTAACACACACTGATTATATACCTTCGTCTTCAGGCACTGTGGTATGTTTGAAGAGAAAACATCACGTAATTTCCCGAATGCTGCCCAGCCGAGTTGGATTCGGCGATTTACCTCTCTCTCGAAGTTGGACCTGCCTACTTGGACAACTTGTCCTAGGTAGACGTACTCGTCGACAACTTCGAGAACCGAGCCTCCAACAAATATTGGAGTGGGCATAACAAGGGCGTTTGACATGACCTTCGTCTTGTCAAAGTTCATCTTTAGGCCCACTTGTTGAGAGACTCGATTGAGGTTCTCGAGCATGCTGCCGAGCTCTTCAAGCGACTCTGCCATGACCACTATATCGTCGGCAAACCGAAGGTGAGTTATACGCTCGCCATTTATGTTGATGCCGAGTCCTTGCCATTCCAGGAGCTTGAAGGCGTCTTCCAATGCGGCCGTAAACAGTTTCGGAGAGATAACGTCTCCCTGTCTTACGCCCCTCTGCAAAGGAATTGCCCTCGTGCTTTGCTCCTGTACTCGGACAGACATGGTGGCGTTTGCGTATAAGCTTTTCAACACTTCGATGTACCGATAGTCAATGTGGCAACGCTGGAGAGACTGCAACACTGCCCAAGTCTCGACCGAATCGAAGGCTTTCTCATAGTCCACAAACGCTAAGCAAAGTGGCAGATTATACTCCTCAGACTTCTGTATAATCTGCCGCAGCGTATGGATGTGGTCTATGGTACTAAAGCCTTTTCGGAATCCGGCTTGTTCGGGTGGCTGGAAGTCATCAAACCTGCGAGAGAGACGGTTCGTGATGACCCTCGAAAACAGCTTGTAGACATGGCTCAGAAGCGAAATGGGCCTGTAGTTCTTCAGCAGGGTGTTATCTCCTTTTTTGAAGAACAGTACCACCTCGCTTCTGTTCCATGCCTTTGGCGTAGTGCCCTCGAACAACACGGAATTAAACAGCCTCTGAAGTACTCTGAGAACCGGCCTTCCGCCTGCCTTCAGAAGCTCAGCGGTAATTCCGTCATCGCCCGGCGCCTTGTTGTTCTTGAGCTGTTTGAGAGCCATCCTAATCTCATAGAGGCTGATGTCCGGGATGTCTTCGGTGTAATGTCGGGTTAGTTTGGCTCTGGGATCTTTGGCCGTACTTGTAGCGGATTCCGCGACAGACGTGTAAAGCTGCCCGTAGAATCTCTCGACCTCCCTCAATACTGCTTCTTGCGTCGACGCCACACTGCCGTCCTCCGTCTTCAGCTTCGACAATCGACTGCGCCCAATAGACTTGTCTCTTGCGAACACTTTGGAACCTTTGTTCCGTTCGATCGCCTCTTTAATACTATTCGTATTAAAGACACGGATGTCGTGTCGCAAGGACTTCCCGATACGTCTATTGAGCAGTCGATAGTTCAAAGCATCTTCGGGGGTCTGCAGGGGCAAAGACCGACGCTCAGCCATAAGGTCGAGGGTGTGGGTTGAAAGTTTCTGCGGTTTGTTCTGACGGCCAGGCTTATAAAACTTGGACCCAACCGCATGGACAGCTTCTACAAATCCGGTACTCATCTCGTCCGCTGTAACGCAAGTATCCAGACAGGCGAAACGATTAGCCAACTCAAGTTGAAAGCTCTCGGGGTTTTCGATATGGGCGCGAGTAGGTCGGAGCGTAGACTTCATCAGTCGAGTTCGTTCCAGTCTGACGTTCAAATTCAATGTGCCTCGTACCATTCGGTGATCACTGCCGGTTTTCACCCTGTTGATCACTGAGACATCATTGAATATGCGTCTCTTTGTCGTC
Source organism: Udea ferrugalis (assembly GCA_950022985.1). Classification (NCBI taxonomy): domain Eukaryota; kingdom Metazoa; phylum Arthropoda; class Insecta; order Lepidoptera; family Crambidae; genus Udea; species Udea ferrugalis. Next base: position 9,197,002 of record OX465516.1, read on the forward strand.
ATGATGAAGTCTATCTCATTTCTCGTGGAACCGTCGGGGCTTATCCAGGTCCACTTCCTGTGAGGTGGCTTCTGGAAAAATGAGTTCATCGCAAAGAGTCCCTCTTTCTCCAGAAACTCGGCCAGCCTCTGCCCTCTCGGGTTCCGACGTCCATACCCAAATTGCCCCACTTTCGACTCACAATCGCCCCTCCTGCCCAGTTTTGCGTTAAAATCCACCATAACAACACTGAAATGAGTCTTAGAGGCATGCATGGCTGTACTAATGTCCTCATACATAGCCTCTACCTCTTCATCTGAATGTGTCGAGGTCGGCGCGTATACCTGTATGACCTTCAGCGAATATCTTTTCGATATTCTGAGTATAAGGTATACCACCCTGCTCGACACACTTTCGATGGTAACAATGTTGTTTATAAGGGACCTGCGAACGAGGAACCCGACACCACCTTGGGACTTTTGGTCACCTTCCCGGTAGTACAGCAGGTTACCCGACTTCAAGGTTATCGAGTCCTCACCCTCTCTACGGACTTCAGATAACCCGATGATGTCCCAGTGTAACCCACTGACTTCTTCCTCCAATTCGATAATTTTCTCTTCTGTCCTGAGCGTGCGTACGTTGTGTGTTACCAGGGCCAGTTTCTGTTGGGGATGGCAGCTCGAACCGATCCGGGGATTCTTAGCACCCCCTGCCCCGCCGTTACCATGATCGCTGCCGTAACCAGGAATAGCGGGGCTGCCGGAGACTAGGGGCCTTGTGTGCATTGCCGTCTTCATGGGGGGAATTGCCAATACTCGCCACGCTTGGCAGGCGGGTTGGCGAGCGCAGAACGCACCCTCTCGCGCCGCGACGCTGCTGCCCGTCGCGGCCTGTGTATTTCGGCACGTTACTCATTCCGGATGGTTATCCCGCCATCGGTCGGCCGCCATATCCCCGTCCGTTGGCCATCAGGACGCACCGCGTGAAGGTGAGGTTGGCTTGGAGCTCTGGGATGGTGTTTGAGCTCCCTTACGTCCCCATGATAATCTAATAAATCGAAATAGCTAATTGCTTTAAGTGTTATTTTCAATAGTAGATTTATTCGTTTTTTTCTTCTAGTCACGGGATAGGAGAACTGTTCACTAGACTAAATTATGTTATATTGGATTTTTGTAACGCATGTTTACCAATAATCCCCAATGGATCGAAACGAAGCCAATACGAAATTGGGGTTATTTGTTGTTCATTCTGCTGATACCATTAGGCACCCCCGCCGTGCTTATTTGGCATTATTAGTAATTTATCCCATTTTTTGTGGCTTTATTTGTTTACAATTTAATAACTCTGTCTTGTATTTAACAAGTCTGTAATTTGCCTTATTGCTTAATAAGGCTTTTTAAGTTTGTATTGAATGAACTTTGTAGGGATAACTATGAACAAGAGATGCATTCAAGTAATTTATTACTATCGGCTTTATTTGATATAAGTCACGAGTGTGAAATCACATCGTGACAAACACACAAAAATATTTTCGGTGCTTCGCCCAACCTCATTTGGTTTCTTTATGAAATTATAGGAAAATAAAAAATTTCAACGGACAATCAAATATTTTCGTAAAGGAAGCCTTTATCAACAGACATAAAAACATCTTATCGCTGTTTCATTACTCAAGCAAATATTTTTTGTTTGACACTTACAAAAAATTAACACATTTAAACGATCAAACTTTGCACTTATGAGAATACCAGAAAAACATTTGTGCTTTTTTTAAGTTGATATAGCGATTGCTGAAACAGAAAAAAAACTTGGTTAAGAAAGAAACCTTTCAACTATCATAACTTTAAGTTGTTCGAAAACAGTTGGAGATCTGAAAGACACACATCCTTGATGAGTCAGAGAATAGTGTGGCTCATAATAATATGCATCACCTACGTGATACAATGTGGCAATGCACCGAGCATCATTATTTACTAAACATTATGACATAAGTGTCTACATTATAGAAACAGGCAAAAAGATGAGACTAACACTCAACAAACGTGGAATCAACCTGGTGTGTTCATCGTTGTTAGGACAGGTTTTTACTAATTTTCTCGAAAAAACATTTTGGTTTGCTATAATATATCACATCATAAATGAGTCTATACTAAAACTCGCATAGGTATTAATTTAAAACACTTCATTTCATTATACAAGATTGCGCAGAGGCAAGACAGGATGCAATCTTCACCCACATTAATAATGGCGGGCGAATGAAGATGAGCGCCGGTCCCAGAGACCTCGTTAGTCCGTGGCTTATTAGGTAATTGATTGCATAACACTACACTGGTGTCAACTCATCGCTGACCCCGCCATATCGCACACCCACCACAAACGCACATAAATATTCCTACACGATGTAAAATACGAGTGGATTACCGCCTTTATTGGGAAATTAACCGAATACCATTTAAGCATCGAAATTAGAACGCTTATGGAATCACTTCGGCGCCTGTCTGATGTCAGAGGTTAGTATAGAAAGTTGTTTGACATAGATTTCTTTATCTTTTGAATTTGCTTCCCACTCTAACGATCTCTTATTACGACAATGACACTTAATTATTCAAAAATAGAGACTTCATAATTGAGTATCTTATGAAAACTAATAGCCAGGAGGAGATGTGGCTTGATAGAGCAAAATAAGCATTAAAACAGAGTATTGAAGAACAGCAATGAGATTCTAAGGACGCTAGTTCACTTTCACGAGCAGCAAGACACTGGCAGATCCGACTAGTAAAACAATACAAAACTACATACTTTTTGAAAAAAAACAGACGTTTCCTAAAATTTCTAGAAGATGAAGACATAGAAAAGTTTCTACGAGCTACAACAGTATCTTGAGCTAAAAATTAAATTGCACTCAAACCATTTTAGCAGCATTATGAAAAACATTCAGCGAGGCAATATAGTTTGTTTGTAGTATTGCACAAAGATACAGACTTAATTATCGTATATTAACGCAATATCTGGCAACTAATAAAGACTGGAACAACCTTCGTCTCTACGAGATTTAATCATTGAAGTATCTTACTTACAAAGTGCATTATAACAGGTACCACAAATGGTAATCGGGAAATAGTTCATAATAAACCATTAATTCCAGTTTGCACAATTCTGTGAACTAGTTCCACTAGTTTAATAGGAAACATTATTTACCTCATTAATATAATCGCTAAGTGGTCATTTAAACTCAAAGAAAAAGCAAAACATTTTTTTTCTTGATTAAACCGTAGACAGCCCCTCTAGACCTAAAATACCAAAACTCAATTTAAAAACCACTCACCACAAACATTTTTCTCCAATTCAAAAAGCAGATTCTCCCTATAACACCTTCGCATAAACACTTACGAAATCTAAATTACCTAAGTAAACATTATATAAAATTCAAACTGTACAAATTTAATCAATCCAACTATTTAATTTTGTTCTGCAAAATTAGTGTCATGAAATGACATAACATTTTGGCTGTTGAACATTTTAAGAACTTGTCACGGATTCACCACGGCTGTCGCGTTTTTGTTCGCCGCTGGTACGATGCGCACGCGCCACGCTCCTGAAATGGATCTTACAGGTGTCTACCTGTTATTTTGCAATTACTCTGATAAATGTGATGACTTGTGTTACTGGTAAATCTAAAGTTTGACATTAATTGGTGCTTGGTATTTGCCATTTCAAATATTTAAATAAGTGTAGCTACAGGTACCTACGTCTCATTTCGAACGATGAAATGTGATTTACCTAAAACTATATCTAATATTTTTACCCTAAAAAGTGTATTTTTCTGTAATTGCGAATGTTTTTCAGACTATTTAGTTTGGCTGAATGTAAAAGTCCCAGCGCGATATATTTTTTGTTATTAGGATATGTATTCTTAATTGAATGACAATTTTAATTAAAATGGTACTTATACTGTAGGAGTTAAAATATCATACTGATATTTGATGAAATGAAATACATGCCTGTCTTTAACAATGATCAAAATAATGATGTTCGAAAGCTTTTAATTATTTCTTAATACATATTCTACGAATTCAAATCCCCTGTTTGGTTTGTTACAGATAACTGCCAGCTGTTGAGGCTCAGCCGACAGCTTAATCTACGACGTGTGCAGCTTACTATGTGTTGTGTCTGCCATTTATAGGTAAATTTGCGTGCCATACTAATGTTTTTCATTTTGTAATCGTCTTTAAGCATATTGTGCTATGTTTAATTATGGTGCAAAGTAGGGTCTTCTTATGCTGTAGGTAAGTGCTTATTACATAATATAGCAGCTAAACTCCTCCCCGATCCCCTCCTCAGAGCGTCTATTTCCAGCACCGTTACGGTTTATGATCAGCAAGAAAATTGAATATTAAATTATAATTTGAGGCAATCACAAGGCTCTCTTTTGTTTTTTCAAACGAACGAAAATTGCTGGTGTAATCTGCCTAAATAAGGTGTACATAGATCTTGCGAAGTTTCTCAGAATGAATCGTGTATCGCGTCACTCACTCGAGTTTATTGTTTGGTAGATTCAGCTGTTCTCTTTGCGTCTCAAAACGTCCCGGTGACACTGAATTAATAAGTTCGCAAGTCTGTTCAGTGTCGTAAATTCCAAGTGTGAGCTGAGAAAAGAGGGACTATTTAACGAGGGCGTAGAAGCTTGCGTGTGGATTACATTTTGATGAGACTCTACGGCTAATTTCAGCGAGACTGCCTGTAATTCTTATGAGAGATAACTCTCTTTTGCGCAGTAAGTGGTTAATGATTCAATTATATTCATGAGCAATATTGTATTAGGGTTGCAAAAATATCGATGTGTTTATTCTAGATAGTTGACCATGAAATTGAACACTCGCAACCTTTGCTGTTTTGTTATTGGACACTAGCGATACCATAAATAGGCTTATCGATAGTTAGCTACTTACAATACATCGATGGTCAATTGTGCAGCGACATCACTATGTTGTATACCTATACCTAAACAAAAAAACAACACTGACTTTATAAAAAACAAACACAAAAGTTCTTACCTGTCTGAATTAATGGCCGCCATAGTTCCAGTTAGTAATAAATAATACATTCAGGAAATAGAAAACCTTCTCTCTTAATAGCCGTCTATAATACAAACATTCACCAGTTGCATTGTACCCAACGTACATGTATGATCATGGTAATATTTATACACCGCTACCTATTTTGGACCGTTAATAAACTTTCTACGAGTCTTATCTTACTGTAATGAGATTGATTCTGCTGCTCATATAGAAAGTCTGAAACATTCTCAAGTAGATATGTTGTGTAACTAATACAACAATTGAGCCGCAGCCAGCCACTCGTGCCGCCTCTATTGAAGTTGATTGACGCATGTTCAATTGCATTGCATCAAGTGTATAATTAGTTAGAAGGTCCACGTGCGCGGTACCTAGGGATTGAGTGGAATGCAATATCTCAAGGTAAACCGCTGGCTTCGGCTGGAAAACACCGCACTCAGCTGAGGAGGAAAACATTCGAGATTTGTGGCTAATGGCCTGACAGACTCCGCGGCGACATTCTTCGGACGTGGAGTTATGAAAATAACTTACAATTAATTTTTAGCTAAGACACTTTAGGATCCTAAGAAAGATTTATGGGATGCCTATCATGCTTGTAAGTCATCTTAAGTAATGAGATATTTCGTCAGTACACAGATGTAGTGTTCTATTAACTTCATATTTTTTCTATTACAAAAGATATTACTTTATTATCCGTGTACCAACCTTATTCTGCAAACTTTACTTATCAGTCGATTAGGTATGATAGTTCTGAAACACGCCATTTTATAAACAAGGTGGGTAGACCATTTCTTAAACGGTACTGTGGTCAAGTGATCTCAAACCAATAATACAATTCTAGAAGTTAATAGTGGAAGCCTAATCAGACGCCATAAAGCTGCGAATAATAAGTTGAGATAAGAATCGCTTTAATGCACTCAAAACAAAGTATTTTACAGCTAAGTAAGTAATAATGACGGTTTTGCAAAGTAACAGCTTTGTCAGCTATTTCTGATCTTAATAAAAAAATGGCATAAATGCGAAGTTAAAGTTTGTTTGGAAGCGTATTTAGTTTTTCTTGTGCTTCACTCACATTGAAGTCGAATTTAAACTTCTCCAATGACTCCAGTGTTGGACAGCTGCCTATAAACTTTTGCAATCTCGCATTTACAATCGTCTGAAGAGGCACCATTCGTAAGCAGGTGAAGTATGAATTCAGAATATTAAAATGTAGTTCAGTAATTGCGAAATGGCGTCGTGTCACAAATATATGTTTCGAGTGAGAAATCAAAACTGGAGGTCACGACGAAATATCGGATTAGCATTTCTATTGTGGACTCCTTGTCGAAACAATTACGACACGGCCGTGAATTCTACACGATTCGTGTAGATAAGGTACTCATAAGTATTAGTGTAAAATATTCACCTTGTCAAACACTTGTCAGACTAATATCTTTACAACACAGTCTATAGACAGAAGAATGGAGAGCACAAAAAGTCGGACAAGCGTTAAACACGTGTGAAAAAGCCGAAATTACATTTTTGCGTGTATGCTGTTGTTTTATTGTAAGTATTTGTGGTTAGTGCTGATACATTATATGTACCTGTGTTTACTTAAATGTTGACAAGCGTTCAAACATTGCCTATATTGTAATAGGTAAACAATAATTTATTTATTCTGTGATGTATTTGAGATTGTCTTATTTGTTATAGAAACTTGCTATAAACAAGGCAGCTGCTTTTAATTTTGCAAGTTTTCTTGTTGGAGATTAATCTATAGCTAACACATAGACACACATGCAATAAACCTCCAAAATGAGAAATATTTTCAACTTCGCTCATATAAAATGTAGGAGCCGCCTAACTCAAGCTTATTATACATTCGGAAAATAAAATTGCCCTTTCAGCTGCTAATCTGGTCTTTACTGGCTGACGAGGGTTCAAATTAGAAACATTTTTAGCACACGTAGGTTCACAATAAAGAAAAAAGCGTTCGTCTGCAGAACTTTACGGTTTTGTTAGCACGAAAAGTGAGACATTGAGAATAAACGTTTCTGAAAACATGTATTTTGTTTTCTTTGAAACAAACTAATGATGGTAAATTTTATGGGTTGAAGACCTCGTTTTAGGGGCGGCAACGCGACGCCACACGCGAAATACGCGACGTAACGTTTGTCAGTCGATGCAATGCTCATCCATACATCTGGTTTGTTTGCATGATACGGGTTTCATTCATCATACTCACACATCATATTGCCACAGTTGTTATATTAAAAAAAGACCCGACCCCAATATCTCTTACAGCAACAATCATTTGCAATGCTGGTGCGGGAATCGAACCCAATAGTTAGGGCAACCCTACCTCGAGGTCCAATATGAGTAGGTTGACCGTAATACCTTTTACCAAGTAAAACTATTTAAATTAAGTTAGTTTTCAAACATGCGTTGTTAAAGAGGTTTTGGCCGAAACATATTAAGGAGCATTAATGGAATCGAATACGTTAGGCGTCGGCTTTCATACATATTTTATAGCTATTGATCTGTAGTGACTCCATAACGTGATAACGAGATACCTTGTCTATAGAATACTTAAAGACTATTAACTTCTTACTTAGCTTTTTCGCCTTGTCACTACCCACTTGTGCACAAACCTATACTTATAAGTTCATGTAGACATGTTCCAACTGTTGTCTTCATAATTAGAAGACACAAAAAATAATTTTATTTTGTACTAAGTACCGGTTATCTTCATTATTTAATACCTCAGCTTATTGCATTCTGGTTTAGAAGGATTTACAGGAAGAACGCGCCTTCCTTGGAGGCTTTGATGTGCTGCTTACCGTCAAACCATCAACCCTATTTCCGTGTTTTGACAGGCTAAACCACCAAAATATTAATACCCGCTGTGTATTTTTTATCAACAAAAAATTTGCCTAAAAAACCCTCGCTTCAATGTGTAAATTAAACAACTTCTGCTACCAAATTAAACTTCAAATTGGTTTAAAGCAACACCAGATTTTTTGAAGTGATAATCCACTTAATTCCAAACAGAATATTTACTTTATATTTTCGCCTCGATCATTCTTGATCTTTAGCCTCTTTCTTGAGTCACACAGCGCTATGTGAGTAATTTTCCATGCATGTTTTATAAATAATTACTACTGCAACATGAATATCGAAGCAACCGCCTAATGGAGCTTACGTCAAGAAGTACGACTCATATTATGTAATTATTTTTCTAGGAATTCGTTCCTACACCACGTGTCCAGGTCACTGAAATAACGAGTGGGCAATTTGCAGCACTCACTGGAAGGTTAATCGAAACCCGCTGGCATTTTAGCGCATTTTAATTAAATTCAATTTATTATGATGCGCTTGCCTTTCTGCCTTTAAATTATCTGCATTGTTTTACGATGCCACGGCATTTTGCAGTTTATAATAGCAAATATGGGCTAATTGTCGGCGTTATGGGCTTGAAAATAAATTCATTTAACTTATAAAATAAGCATATTTTACGTAGAAGAGTAAGTAATTGGAATTAAAAGATTGTAAGATGGCTATACCTAAAAAGTGATGTGGATTTATACTATGTTTACAAAACCCCTTCGTGAATAATACATTAGAACACATTTAATTATAAAAAAAGGTTATAAGTAGTGAGTCAATCTCAAAACATAAATTGACCAAGACATATCGCGGTCTCTTTTAACGAGAAACAATCCCGTCATACGTGATTTTTGGCCGTAACATAATCACTCCATTCGAACCAGTAGTCACTCTGGTTAGCAGGTTCAACCAAACAAAGAAACTCTTCAGCTTTATAATTATAAGTTTTGAGGATAAGTTTCGTATTTGTCAGGCTGAAAAGCCAAAAAAAAACGCGTAATAGCTGTTTCTTAGCTATCGCTATCGCTCTTTTTTAACGTCGAGCAATTTACGATACTTCGATGCGATACAAACGAGGGTAGACCAGCCGTGCTATTCCGGCGGCGCACATCGAACATCACTTCGCATCTCGGTGCTTCACGCTTACCTCAATCATCAATACGCTTTACTTTGAATTAGTATTTTCTCTCATTTTGTATGTAAATAATTAAAAAATGATTTTTGGCTTAGTTCTTTTCTCTCAAACGACGACCGTCGCGAAGGAATGGAATTTTAAAGTTAACTCGCACAAGCGAAGTGAGTGTCGGCGACCACCGGAATAGCATAGCAGATATCTCCAGCATTATGAATGGCATCATCAATAACACAAAAATCCCAAATTAACTACCATGTTGAAAGGATAAGTAAAGGATAAATATACATTGATGTTCAGATCCCGGGCTATTGTGATGGAAATGGTGTGGATCGAGGCACTCAGTACGAATCTACATACTCTGGATGATTGATGCTTAGTGCTGGACAGAGCGTAGGGATCAAACTTGAAATATGCGCCTACTGGTGAGTGCCACGAGCGGAGCTTTGCATTATGAATGCTCGGTATGACGCGCTTTGTGTGACGTATGTACGAGCTTTCATAAATCACAATTCGGTGTAAATATAAAAGCAAACATTTGGGGCGTCTTTAAATAAAGATAATCTGGCACCAAACTATGGTAGAATGAGATTTAGGTACCTTATTGTGCAACAAAGTTACAGAGAAAATACTCGTACATAAGGAATCTTAAAGATATAGGTACAATGGTAATACAGTAAGTACATAGTACAAAAACATTTATATTAAAATCGGATAATCTGTTAGCAGAGGCTTTTTAAATAATATTATTTTTACCCTTTTTCTGAACATGTTAACTCGATTCCCACATTAAAGACTTCCAGTAAGCTTCTTTTATATGACTTTCTTTACCAGAATAGATCTTCAAACCCCTCCAAATGTTCGCTATATTAATTTTTGTCTTCAGTAGATATTTCACTAAGTAAAATGGTCAGTCTAATATCATTGAGTTATGTAAAGGTTAAAACCGATCGTCCTAGGTCTGAGCTATGTGGACTAGTCAGGCAGTAGGTAGCTAATTAACGAAGCAGTATGACGCAGGTCGGTAATTGCCCGCGCGTGCCTCGCAGCTGCCGGTCAGCTGCACCTGCACTGCTGACCTTTGCGATGCCCCCCCGACACCGACACCTGGCGAATAGGCATGATGACTGTATTTTTTTTTTGTTTATTATCGAAAGACCTTACATTTATGTAAACAATCCTCAAAGAATCACTTCATCTGGATCAATACCACCAGAGATATCACAATTTGAAATGCACATTTTTGGACTTGCCCAAAAACGCTCCATACAAAAGTGACAGCGATAGTGACGTCACTGTCGCTTTTGTATGGAGCGTTTTTGGGCAAGTCCAAAAAATGTGCATTTCAAATTGTGATATCTCTGGTGGTATTGATCCAGATGAAGTGATTCTTTGAGGATTGTTTACATAAATGTAAGGTCTTTCGATAATAAACAAAAAAAAAATACAGTCATCATGCCTATTTTAATGCCGCATCAGGATAGCAGATGCTGCACATGAGAATATGTGCATAATACGTGGCCTTTAATGGAGTGCATCGTGTTAGATGTATGTCGCATATTAACATTTATTTTACCATATACAAGACAGTTTTTTATGTGAAGAACATTCAAATGCACCTGCTAATGAGTGCCTTAATAAATTTGTCGTGGATCTTAACATTACAGATACACCACTGCTCAGACTCATTGGTGCGCAATAGGAAATCCCTAAGACGCCAGATATTTGAGTTAGACAACATTTCGCCTGATTAGTTTTATCGTATGTACGAAGAAACTTGCTAGATGTAAATCACTACTACAGGAATTTAGTAATACTAGAGAATAAAAATAAAGATAACCAATGAAAGATTGCGATACAAATTAGAAAGCGACCAACCGCAGAGTAAACCGAAAATAAAACTGGAACTTGTTCGTCCAAATAAACAGCAAAATCTCCCTGAGGGTAAGCCCCAGCTAACAAAGAATCAGCCTAGTCCAAGATTAGCCAGGGCTCAATCAGATAACGTCCGGAACACATCTCTTAAACGCGATGTAACGTGAAAGGTTGTTGTTGTTTTGCGGTCAGATAGTGACAGAACGCATTTTACGAGCAAATTCACGACATGGCTGGTTGGCGAAATGTATACCTAATTTTCTGTTAGTTTATAGGTGCTTTCGATTTCCCGAACTATCTTGGACATGTTTACTTACGCCAATATCATTTAAGCGTGAACAGATCTTGTATTAAAGTGTCAGAGATTAATAAAAACATTGGAATATTATTAAAAACGTGTTTAAATAAAAGACTAGAAGAGAATGAGCTGTCTACGTGAAACATCTGGAAACAACAAAAAGACACTCAACGAATAATCGTGTACCATTGCTCCCACGACCTTTGTCACTACGAGCAGGTCCTCTACCCATTGCTCTAATAACTCGTCAAAATTTAATTAAGTAAAAGATCACAACATGGTGCGATTGTGCAATGCATCTTAAGATAAATTTCACCTTAATCGACTAACTGTTAGCGTCAATAACGAATTAAGATAAGAAGCAAACAGTTAGTCTTATTACAGTCCATTGCAATTTACTTAATAGTTGCTACTTTTTCAGTGTGTAATTAGTCGGCGAGATAGGGGCGGGCCGCGCGGACTAGGCGCTCGGCCGTGGGGTGGAAGCGGCCACTGTCACCGTTAAGCACGATTTACACTAAACGATGCTCAAGGAACTAGACGTTAATACTACTAACGTTGAGTATGTGCTATCTCACCAGCCTACAACTTCAGCAGCAGTCTTTAAACGATGTGTTTAGTTGCTTTCGGAAATTGTCGCAGCAACATTTTTAGATAAGCAAGTTTTCAACTGAAAGATCAACAAGGCATGGTAATGAGTTTTACAGAACCATACCTTGGTTCTGTAAAACTCATTCGACATTCACACAGAACTTAATCAGCATAATACCTTCTTTTGTAAACACATCCATAATGAACATGGGAAACACCCAGACCAATACAAACAGGCATCTCCATACACGAATGTTTGTACTGTGGCTTGCATATATGATCAAACTGGCAACCATCGATGTAGTAGGCAACTTCTTATCCATTACACCAAATTGGCCATCGATCCAACAAGACGGGTGCAATTTCAGGGGCATCACATGGTGACAACCCTGTAAAACTAATAAGACGAATAATAGCAAACCTCAGGAAGATCACATGAATTGTTCTGATGAGGTCCATCAAATTTGAAACTAAGCAGATTTCAAAATATTTTTTAAAGATTATTCCAGTGTAAAAAGACGGTCGTTCAATTAAAACCCCAGTGCAGACAGCACGCTGCCCGTTCCACAGCAATTAACCGCAACACGATCATCTACCTCGCTGGACGAGGAACCAGAGACCCAGTTACCGCCACAAGAACTAAATTCTATAATTGAATCGCGTGAGACCTCCAGTCCCCGATCGCTGAATAATGCCGTTGCCGTTGCGATAGATACGATCGAATCAATTTATTCAATTTTAAAGGTTTGAATTTCATTTTTGGAATTCAATTGAGATAAGATAACATTAATCACTTAGGTTTTAGGTTTAGACTTTACGAATAAAGACTTATTTATGTTTTTGCACCGATATTCATACACAATATTCTAATACCAGCTTACACGCTTTTGTAATTGGATATATGTAATAAAATTTTATGAAACTCCTCGCTTTTCACGAAATGTAATTAAGTCATACAATATCATAATTGTAAGATAAACTCAAGGCTTTCATTTAGGAACAAAGTTGTGTATTCAGAGACAATGAACTCTAAAATCTAATATGAGACAGATATGACGCCACTAAAAATTTGATAATCACGCATCATCAAACAACAATAAACACAAACATGTAACAACAAAGAAATCATAAAACGTTTACAAATTATGAAAGACGTAATAAGTACGTCAGTATCTATCTTCAAAATATAGTCTTTGAAAGATCACACTTCAAATAAACAAACCATAGGAACGAAACATTACGTCTACATTCTGTTAAAGCACAACAAACTATTAAAATAAACATTATCACAATTTATGGTTTTCCGTAAGTGTTTGAACATTTTACTATGTGAGCTAAGCAGGACTACTCTGTAGGACAAACAGTAAACGCCACAGCTATCGACTTGTCCGAGATGTGACTTTGTGTTTGTTCCGAGAGTAAATATCCATTATGGAACTAAGTACAGTCTGTGGAACATTAGTAGCCAGCCGACCCCAAGCTTATCAAGTCCACACTTTCTCCACGAAAGTCACTGTACACTTGATGTTATGTAGGCAGTGCTTGTACAGAAGAGTGTTTATTATTATACAGTCTTCAGTCTAAGTCTGAATTGATTCTGAGGGTCACTCCTGAGTGTTTGCCAGGTTTTAAAACAATACCCTATGGTGTTAAAAATACTTTATCAAAGTCTATGTTAAAGTTAAGTAGCTCCTTATTTCAAACGTTAACATTGACTGTAAGGGAGTTATTATAAAAGGAAGCTCAACACACGTTGGCAGAGTCATGCTCTGGCTGAGGTGGACTCTATAATGTATTTTTTGTCCAGACAACACTGAATATTCATGAGTAGTCTTTTGATATTTCACATTTATTGTATAAAAGGTATAGGTGTATAGTTAATCGATTTCAATAATTAGTTACGATGACTAAACAGCAACAATATTTTCCGTTCATCATTTTTGAAGTGCTATAAATGGGGTGGACTAATGATAGCATGTTAGGTATAGATGGCGCTGCGTTTTCTGCCTCTTTCGTCCTATGTGGTCGAGCTAATAGCTTTTTCAGTTAGCCTCTCGTTTAGCTACCAGAACAGAAGGTGCCAAAAGCAAGAGCGGTATTTAGTCAGATGCTGACTCTATCGGAGAATCCAAAGTATAAAATAGGTTTAAATTATAGGGACTGATAAATTTTTTATTTAAATTCTGCCCGTTGTGATTAAACACGGCAACTTCTCTGATACCTGTTACATCAGAGATATTACAATTTTCTATCTCTAAAAAATGTTTATAGAAACTAAAACATACCTCGACGTGGGAGCATTCCACAAATAATGGGTTCTAAATAGGAACCATCTTGTACCTAGTTGAATATCTACTCATTAACTTGTCAAAACTGAGGCCACGTATAAATGAGTACCTATCATATAAATTAGTTACGGACAGTAATTATGAGCGATGATCGTGATCGTTTGTGCTGTGTATCTCCTCGGGCAACGAATTTCACTAAAGATTGGTGACTAGCGCGGTAACGGACGTAGCGAAAGTAACTTGAACGGCGCCGGCGGGCGTGCTCCGTACGTTACAAGACTTGCCTACTGTACTGCACTGCTCGAGAGAGGTTCAAGATGTATGCTCGGTAGTGCTGTGACGATTCTATTAAAGGAAACGAGCTTTGTGCGTTGTGTTGTGCTGTCTTTTATGTATGGAGACGTTGTTCGGTTTTACAGATGCTTGCAGTCTTTCCCAGCCTATGGTGGTAGGGACAAGGGGATATATGTATATCATCAGATAAGGTAGCAACATGCCAAGGAAAACTAAGTAATCTTCGTTTTTTCATGAATTGCTTTAAACAAAGGAATCATTTTAGAGCAGATAAGTGAATCAAACAAAGAAAGAGATATTCTTTTTTAGGTACAGTTTTACAAACGGCCGCTTGACGTCCACTGCTGAACATAGCGTTCCCCTTAGGCAATTTCAACATTTAAGGATGACACTGACGCCCAAAAGCTAAGGCTTTGCTCAGTTTGGAATCATTTGGCTGGACTTCTTCAACTCTGGATACATTGCAAGCCCATTAAAAGGCCACTGAAGACATTGTTTCTTAAGCAACCAAATGATTCAATTTAATTACCTATAATAAATGAAACTATCGGTTGAGGCACAGTTCAGGGCTGGGCGACGCAGCAGCGTCTGATTCGATTTTATTTGCGGCGCCTGTTCTATAAAAAGCGTCGCACACACGCGCCGTCTGCCGCACCGTCTCTCCGCCACCGTGCGAGACTAAATAAATAACATCTCACATTCACTAGCCGGACGCTATTATTTTAAAACTAAACAGACATTTTGACAAAGCAAATTGTAAAGAGCCGTCTAAAATGTAGAATGAAAATGAACTGTTTACGCGCGCTTATACAAATAAACTCCGAACAAATATGCGACATTAAGCTTCTTTACAACATGAAACTACGAGTATGAAAATGTTCTTAGAATTTGTACTCTCTTGAGATTGTCCTTAAATGTAACCACCGCCGAAGCATACCTAAGCTTCACATTTTAATGTTACAAAGGGCTGTAGTTTTCTCAGTGTCTATTTATATACGGATTCAGGCGGTCTAGCAACTAGCTAGCAACAAATATACAGATTATAGGAACGTAGAGTTTGTCTCGGAGAACTCATGCTAACTCGGTTAACACCGGCCTCACGCTTTCGTCCTTCGTTCTTTGTAGATTCGACATCATATTTGATATGAATTAAGAGGAGCTGCTAACGACCTAGCAACACTATTTCATACTTGTCATTTTCTCAGCCACAAACTTTCCACTTATGCGACTGTCGCACACTAAAGGTGAGGTGTGCGACGACGCACTGCATCACAGTTAAGCCACTTGTCTACTTACTGTGAAAAAAATGTACTACTTACTGCCTTGTTATCCCAATAATAGGATTATACTCAACTATATACGTATTGAGAGCTTCCGAAACTATAATGTAGAGATACCTATGTAACTGCTAGGAAATTTCAAAAACATGAATGTTGTATCAAGCCTTGTCCAAGCGGTTTTATTAAATACTTGCAGCCTAATTTCAACAACATTATTAGGTTCAGATACTCATTACCTAGACTACAGACCGGACAATATCGTGACTGACCGATCGCCATACAATACCTGTTTCAAAGTACCGATTTAGGTCTAATTTTTGTTCTATATTTTGATCTTAACCCTGTGGCAGATAAGGTTCTAATGTCATTTATCTTCCTAGATGTATGTTCAGTTTCAGGATCAGTATTTTGGTAGATTAACGATGGAGTTATGTAGATTTACTTTAAGTCAACCCTCTCGCTTTGATGATTAACTATGTAAAATAGAACGTGAGCGTAATATCTTGATTAGGCTCGTAATATTGAACGTTTTGTCGTAATTTCGTAACGAACTTGCTTATATCATTGGTATATTTCGGACGACATTAGCAACTTCTCTGTTGCTTTCAAAATGTCACTTCAAATCTTACTGCTTCTCTCCTCTCACTCCACCTGATGGGAAGCAGCCGTAAGGTCAAGATATGGCGTTGACATGCACAGTAATGGACAACTACTTTGCTGGTCAATCTCATTTTGAAGGCCTGCATAAATGCCTTTTCACGCCCCGCTTAAAAAACCCGGGATTGTAGGCTCAAGCAGAGCCAGGAAAAACAGGGTCTCGTTTCATTCTACCCCCACTGCCACCCTTTAGTGTCGCTACTGGACATTAGGCAGACACTCTATAGGCAGTAAGTGAATATGTGGTGAGCTGAACGGGCAGCGTCGGCCAAACCACAGCGCGGCCTGATGCGCCGGCATTACCGCGATGGACGGACGCAGTGGATGAGAATGTTGCACATTATATTTAATATGAAATTTCATATTCGCACATGTGTTACTAACGCTATTACAAACTATTCCAGTGACGGCCCGTTAAAATGTATATGATGGAACATTTTGCGTTGTGAGCGCTTCTGGGTCCTCTCGGCGTAAATCACGTTAAAATCAGAAAAGTTTGAGCAACCTTTTAGCTCATGTATGAGAAGAATTTATCACTTGTATTCGTGATTCTTACATCATAAACTTATCAACAATATAATCAGCTAAACTCCCAAACATTTTTACGCCTGTGATCCTTGTCTAGAAAGGAAATTGACATACATTTTGGAGGTTTAACTTTTGGGTTGATAGAAATGAATCTAGTTTACCATAATATAATCTGTAAACTGTTTGTTAGCAAAAAAACAAAGGGTGAAAACAATTGTAACATAAGTAAGTAAGTAGCTACATATTTTTGTAATAAGATCTGATTTAGCATTCGGAACATACTTTATGACCCGGAATCAGATATATGGTACACATGTTTGCGGAGGAAAAGTTCCCTAGAGATGATATCCGCAAACGTCTTTTGCTAGCAAAATATTTTTACGATCGAAATATTTATATTGTATTTATTGCTATAAACCTACGGGTGGAATTAAAACATAAATTTTGATTTTATGTTAAGTTTTACATTCGTAAAAGAATTCCTAAGCACGTTTTACACATTGGCAAAGGCATGAATTCAGTAAAAAAATAATTGCGAGTAACAGAGCAGAATATTCGCACTGATTAGCATAACTACAGTGTGGAGTTAACATATCAAAGTCGTTTTGAACACGAGGCGCGGCCCGACCACAGGGCACAGTTTATTTACCTTCTCCGCTATGAATTTCAAACAAAATTAATCTGGTAAAGACTTGTAAAGACTGAATGTTTTTTTCTCTCTTTGCTATTCTCACTAATGCTAAAATAAAAATAACCTATTAAAAACCTAGTTTCATCTTTATCAAAAGGCAAATATTTGTAATATCTAATGTTTTTTCGAGTGTTTGCCTAAACATTGGTTGAACAAGCCTGGCTGCCAGGTAAAATTTACCAGAAAAAATCGGCTGGTCTGGTAATGGTCTCGCTAGCACAGTGGTTAGTGCAGTGCAGCCGAAAAAAAACTGTTTTTTAAATATTTTTGATAAGTTTGACACCGTTTTTGAAAATAAATACTGAACGACATGCACACATGATAGAGAATGTTAAAAGGATAGCCGTGATTGTAGGCCTTCAAAAATCAAAATCACAACCCTTCTTTTTGAAGTAAAAAATACTTTATTATTTTATTATACTCTATTATTTACATTAGTATTTTACACAAGGTATAACAAAATTCATATTCATTCCACGGCTTATAGTTTGGGCAATCTAATAAAATTCTTATCGAATACTGCGATCCACGAAACCCTTCATATGCTAAACCGACTTCCGTCGAATAAATTTCAGTCTTGTTATTATTAAGTCCACTGGGGTTAAATTACGTCGTCGATGTCATTTATAAAACAAATTACCAACTACCAAGCAAGCTGGAAAAGCGCAAGTTTTAAGTAGCCTAGTCTCCCTCGTTGTTGAAAGAGTTTATTGGTCGTATTTAGGTATAACTCGTTACGTTTACTAAGAAATTAGAAGGAAAGAAAAAAAGGTTTCACAAAATACACAAAAAGCATGAAAAGTATTTTTTTTAACTTTGCTTAAAAAATACAGTCAAATCGATTCATCCGCCTGAAAGCCACTCAAATATTATTGTTTGTGGAGCAGTTGCCCTGCCACGAATTTTGCAAACAAAAATATTATACTTACTAATGTACTTAGCAGAGACTTACTGATATTAAATAATAAACACTTATAACTATTTCAGTCTAGTCTAGTTTCAAACTAAGCAAAAAATAGTTCCTTTCTTCTCGTTTATTCAAGCTATGTCTTCAAATAACTTTTAGTGAAACTTGCAGCCACAGCTTAGTACTGTAAAGGTAATCCTTTTATTTTATTTTTTTGTTAGACTGCTATTGACTTACTGATGTTTGAAACTTCTCAAAACATTATCATGACCACGATGCCATTTTCGCTGTGCATCTTCTATATGATAAATTATTATTATTTAAAATAGAAGAAATAACAACTCGAAAATACATAAGATAGTAATAGAAGACCCTCTTGACATGTCATACAAAAATACTAAAAAGCGGTAGAACTAAACATTAAGAAATCTTTTAAAAGTAACCAGACCGACGCCATATCTCGTCTTCTGTACTGCTACTAATGCCTGTTCCGTCTAGGAAGTTATTCAGATCAGCCCCAGGAGAACTTGGGGAATTAAACCTGCCTGGAAAGTTCTAGTAGTTTCTAACAATACGGAAATCTGTAAAGCAATGAATCAATTTATCGATCCCCTAAACGTCTGGCCCTTACTTTGCGCGGGTCATAACTGCGTGCGTCCGAAAATACTGCACGCTAAGTACAGTCATGAATAGTTTTGTTAGTCTATTCGTCAGTGAGTGTAATTTTAAAGTCTGGTAGGGAGTAGGGTTGTGCCAACTGAAGAGTTGTTGTCATTAAATCACACATCGAGTTTTGTTGATTCATAATTGCTGAAAAATGTGGTTTTAGTATTCTTGCAGCGTATTCTAAACACGGTGAGTTTTAAGTGTGTGGTAAGGCAAATATTAAAAAAAATATAGGAAAATGCTCCAAATAATCACAAGACCGATTTTGACAAAAACTGAAACTTTTTGAGTTTTGAAAAAATGTTCTTCGGCCCGGAATTGAGACAGTTGGTTTTGCACTGTATTATTTCACTATCAACAAGTGTCGATTATGAGGATGAAATTGTGGGAAATAATGTTAGGTAAGTCAATCTAAATGGAAGGTTTTTTTTTAATAAATATCATCATCACTGATATTTTAATTTTTTAATGATTTTCACTAAAAACCTATTCCAGCACTTTAAAAAAATAGCTTTTCTCAGAGAAACTCTTCTTTCCATTTGTAACTTTCAGTATAGTAGATAAACATTCAAAATTACATTTCTAATTATGTCGTACTAATACATTACTTCACAAAGACGGGACTTTAAATGAGAAAATGGCTTTCTCATTTCCCCGAACTCGAATGCGTACACCAACCAGCGGCCGCGCTGCTGCAATTACCATTGTTTCCCTCTCCCGTGCTCGTGTTTTGTTTTACACAATAAACACTAAACATTCGCTTTATTAATAACGTCCCATTACCACATGTGTGTTTATGGTTTAATTTTCATCCTTAAAAGGTTAAGGAATAACCTAAATCTGTCTATAGCCCCTATATTCCTCATACTAGTAATACATTCATGTGACGAAAATTTGTGCTTTTTAACAATATCCAAGTATTGCTGTATGTATATATCTCTGGCACTCATGATACGAGCATGGTTACATTCATTTAGAAGCCATGACCTGGGCATGACTTTCTAAGCAGGACTTTCTAGCGCTACTCATGTGAGGGTTAAATTATATTGCCAGCCCTAAGGGTAACCCGGTGGTGGCTCGGGCCGGGCGCCGTCTGGGCGCAGTGACTCATAGGGCTCCCCGCTCCCCCAGTTTAAGCGGCAGTGTTTTACCCCATTACCGTCCGAACCCCCGACCGACACCACGTCTATTGATTAGCTGCAATTAAGGGGTCAGTAATGAATGCACTCGGTAACGAGATGCCAACAAAAATGATGAAGTTGCAACGAGTAACAGCACGAAATATTACGATAAAAGGACGCCATTAAAAATAATTGCGAGTTAAAATTCAATCCTTTGTATGTTGGTTAAGGAAATGCTCACTCAAATCATACCCCAATTAAGCGCACTATTATGTAAATAACCTTTTTCTGTTTGCTTGCTGATTCGTCAAACACATTAGTCATATATCATAGTTCTACTTTCTTCTTAAGAACTTTCAACCCGAGATACTTTCTTAAAACTTATCAAGAGACAAAAGCAAAGATAGCCAACTGAAAGATAAATGAACTCTAGATCGCTCATGACAGAAGTTTTCCTAACGGTCTTTGTCTTCAAGTATTTACGAAGCGTACTATGTTAAGGTTAAATCTACGAAGTTTCCATGATCTAAGTTGAGAGTTTAATGACATTATTAGAAGTTCTGATGTCGCAACTAATGAAATGCCGATTAGAAACGGAGTACTGGAATACTGGGCAAAAAATACATTAAAAAAATAAGCCAGAGTAAATTTTTAAGTGGGCGAGTGGTTGTCCGAATCTCCAATTATGAGGAATATTATAAATATATTCAAAAGATACTCGAGATCGATTTAGACAAACAGTATACGATTTTCTTAGACAGGAATCGAACCTATTGTCTAATTTATAATCGTGACAGGGGAATATAGAAGCAACAAGTATTATGACAAAAATAAAGCCAAATACATTTCAGGACTTTGCTTGTGAAAATCTGTCGAAACAGGACAGCATGTTTGAGAAGTGCATTATGATGAGTAAGTAATGGTAACTACCAAACAAAAATAGAAACTCATACATCCGAGGATTATGATAGGATGCAGTGTTATGTTATGTATGACCAATGGCTGACCAGTTGTATTCAAAACTAATAATACCTACATAGAAACCATCACGCCACTTTCGTCATAATACTACTTGGTGACTTAAGTAGTCATGCTCACTAAAATATTCTGGGGAAGGTGAGGATTGTAAGACACGTGTCGTTCTGCGAGTGTACATTTCCTAAAATAAGGTTGAATGGGACAAGGTTCTGTCTTCGTGAACTGGTTAGCTCAAGTTTACTGAATTTATGATTATTTTCTGTTATATTTTATTGCTTGTCAAAAATGACTGACTTTGTCGGAATTTGTACTGTGAAATCATCCTATCTTGAAAGAACTGCTGAGTTTCCTACTCAAATTTCTCTTGGGACACATTCTGTACATGTATTTTATGTAGTTTTCGTATCGTATAATTTTATGTATGTTTATAATGTGGTTTGTGTACTGTTGTGTTTGTGTTAGTACTTAAGTGAAGATTTATAAGTTACTTTCTAATTTTATACTCGTCAACCCCTTAAAAACCCCGATACTTCTGATCTCACCCTATGTAAAAAACATCTTGAGTTTGTTCAAGGAAGGTTTGTTAATCGCCTTTTATCCATTCCACAGTACTAAACCACCACAACATGTTTCTTTCAATTTCAGGAGGAACACCTTTCGTACCACAACTTCATCTTATTACGCAATTGAAAACTAGTATTGAAGTGTAATTGGCTTTTATTTCATCATTGAACATATTGTACATAAATACGCTACAAGATATTAACATTCTACATCTCTTCCACGCTCAAACTTCGATTACCGCTACATTATTCATAGAATCTAAAACAGAGACGTCGGGCCAGCCTATCACATTAAATAGGAAGCCTAACTTTCTTCTTGTAATCAAAATATAAATAAACAGGCACGGCTGGGTTCAAAAGACTTTTTAACTGAGTTAATTAAACAGTGCTGTGTATTAACTGCCATAATAAAGTAGCAAAAAATAAGTAGCTCCTTACTCATCTAAGCTAAGAAGAGAAAATCCAACGCTGTACAGTTTCAAGGATGAAAAGAAGACAAACCCGATATTTTGTTAATAAACCTATTATACGGTTGGAAAATAAGAGAAAAGGATTTGTTTGTTCTTTAACGCACAAATTGATTGGTCAATCTCTATACCGGGCATATTTTTTTTTTTTAGATTTGGTAACAATAAAACCCGATAAAGATGGTTTCAAAGAGACCTAGCCAAAAACGAATCAAAATGAAATCAAATAATAAATGAAAACCAGCCCCAAATTTATTAACACCTAAGTTATTAATTAGTTAGTTAGTTATGTTTACCTGGGACAGGCAGTCCAGTTAGGTAAGTCCAACTTCGAGAAAGAGATCTCTCGTCGAATCCAGCTCGGATGGGCAGCGTTCGGGAAGCTCCGGCATATATTCGCGTCCGAAATACCTCAGTGTCTCAAGACGAAAGTCTTTGACCAGTGTGTGTTGCCAGTAATGACATATGGGAGTGAGACGTGGTCGTTTACTATGGGTCTCATAAGAAGGCTCAAAGTCACCCAGCGAGCAATGGAGAGAGCGATGCTTGGTATTTCCCTGCTTGATCGAATCAGAAATGATGAGATCCGCAGGAGAACTAAGACAACCGACATCGCTCGAAGGATTGCATCGCTGAAGTGGCAGTGGGCGGGACACATAGCGCGGAGAACCGATGGCCGTTGGGGCGGAAAGGTTCTCGAAGGGCGACCACGTACCGGACGACGTTCCGTGGGCAGGCCCTCCACAAGGTGGACCGACGATCTGGTCAAGGTCGCGGGAAGCCGCTGGATGCGGACAGCGCAGGACCGATCGTTGTGGAGATCTTTGGGGGAGGCCTATGCCCAGCAGTGGGCGTCGTTCGGCTGATATGATGATGATGAAGTTATTAATGAAGTACCAACTACCCTAAAATTCATTCTAAGTCCCAAGACCTAACCGATCCCCAGTGTAGGAGATATAGGTATCTAGATATCAAACATAACAGCTTCAGTCACGAGTACTCCCACACTGTTCCTTATGAAGAAGCGGTCGCTTGCAAATAGATAAACTCCAATTTTATGCTTGAGTGTCAGTAATTTCCTTCTAAAGTCGTATGCGAATAATAAAGCAGTGTTTTCCCAGGATATGAATATGTATTGGCCGTGTCTGTGGGCATGGCGTGACGTCACGTGACGGGCCCTCCTCGCCCTCCGCGCCCTCCGCGCCCTCCGCGCTCCGCACGCAACGCACTTTTATTATGTTCCGTCTTTATGTAATATCTACTGCTCTTTATTTTATGAGAACCTCTTCTAGTATTGACTACGGGTTCGTCATAAAGATAAGAACCATCAAAAAATGTTGTCGACACTACTTGTAAGGGTTTACCCGCTGTCATTACTTAGCCAAGTTTCACAGGCACACTGCTAAGAACTTGATTCTGACTTGAAGACTGTTTATGAAATTTGTACAGTGCGAACTTTGATTTCATGATTTCAAACAAATAACGCTGCTAGGTAATTTTTACCTCACAAAGCAAAGCATTGATGGCATTATTCTGTGTGATAAACTTTTTAATCCTACTTGCGTCTTGCAGGTCCAACCATGTTATTACGGTAATCGAAATACCTTGAAGTAATATAATAAAAAACCATTACAAAAAGGACATGTAATCCCTACGTTTACGTTGAAAAAGAACAGCACACCCACCCCGTAAGTAACTTTGTTAACCGCACAGAACGTGTTTTGAAAACTTGTAGAATATTTGTCACAAGTGCCTCCGTAACTTACGAAAAAGCTTTTTCTTGGCCGTGATATTTCCTCGGAGATGCAAAGCAATTTTCTGCAAGAGATAACCTCTCTAAACGAGTTTCCGGCACGCAATATTTGTTTGGAAAACAACACATGACAACCTTTTTTACCAATACTCGGGTAATATAATAGCCGGGACACTATTTTTATATACTTAACTTTCAGATAGTGAGTATTGTGGTCTCAATTTTTATAATCTTCAATCTACCCATACTAATAATATAAGTTGAAGTGTTTGTTTGAACGCGCTAATCAGGTTTAAATCAAAAAATATTGTGTTTTGAATAGTCCATTTAATAAGGAAGGCTACAGGCTGGCTAT
Organism: Udea ferrugalis; assembly: GCA_950022985.1. NCBI lineage: Eukaryota > Metazoa > Arthropoda > Insecta > Lepidoptera > Crambidae > Udea > Udea ferrugalis. The sequence continues at coordinate 9,221,362 of OX465516.1, forward strand.
TTAACAATTCTACTCCCAAGGATTTAAAATAATATTGCAAGTTGGCATGAAACTTGGTGGCAAAAAACAGAAGTAATTTAGAATGTTGTTCACCAGTTCATATGCTCTTTTTAATCAATTATCTCAGAACATAACAGTAATAACTATATCTTTTCGCATACCTTTTGAAATAGCCATCGTTTGAAGCGAGAAGATAATATTAACATTGTGAGACGATTAAAATAAACAGAAAAGGTTTTGCGGAAAACGAAATCAAGAACGAACATTGAGCATCTGGCTTAGTAAATAGCGAACGCTTTAAAGCGGAATTCACAAAAGCTATTTATCCATTACTCCGGATCCGTAGAGAATTTTCAAATGGTTAAATCAAGCTTTCACGGAGCTACAAATAAAAATGTCCTGTTGAAACGGTTCTAGTGAGGAATGGGCAGACACTAAACATGTTAGAGTACGGCTATAAAGCACCACTGCGTTGTACAACAACCGACATTCTGTTCCGTCCTGACGTTGGGTTTAGGGCCCGAAATATTAACGGTCATACCAGGCCGTGGAAGTATACAATTGTTTACCTCTATAAAGCCGCCATGCCTTGTAGTCACTATTGTTAGCTACAAGAATAGCAACAGAGCTAGGCACCACCAAGTTTCTCTTGTACCCTAAAAGGTAGGTACGGCACCAGTGAAAGTAAAATGACAAACTAAGTTGTTTTTAATGGGTATTGTTTCCTTCTATAAGAACGATCCGGGCAAAACATAACAAAAGCTGTAGCAGTGAAAGTTTACTGGTGAGGAAAAAACTTTAAACATGTATAAAAGAAATGCTTGAACCTATTTCGTTCGACAATAGGTGCTGAATAATCGTTTTGGTATCTGGAGAAAATACCACAACAGCAATCTGCGTAAGCGACTCGGTATGATTCTTTTCACCACTCGTTCGGCTAACTTTAGACGATAACTCTAAACTCAGTTAGTAAGTCGATTTGTCTAGAAGCAATGTAGTTGGAAGTGTGGTGGCGTGTTGTATGTTTGCTTCCTGTAGCAGTTAAAGTTTGTAAAGCAGTGGTAACGCCGTGAGGTAACCTTTTGTAAATACAGACATATTTTTAAATGTCCAGAAGAACAGAAAGAAGTGTTCCGGTACAAATTAGGTACAAAGTAGTTAAAGTTATTTACGCGAAAGGTTCCAAATAATGGAACAAACGGTTTATTTAATATTAGTCTGAAACATGGCTTTGAGTTTAGTCAACAAAGTCTAGCCTTGGTGTTATTTCTGGTTTTGTTGTGATTTCGCATGTAAATAAAATTCGGCGTTTGGTTGCGCGCTCGGAGCACCGCAGGCGGCTCAGGAGTGAGATTAGCCGAATTAAGGTATTACGGAGACATCGCATCGACTCCAGCCGTTCGGATATATTTCCCAAGAGGCGGGTAAATCACGCATTTCACGGTAACGTCAGGTACAAACAGTTGTACCAAATTGTTACGGGAAATTATCGCGCTGCGAGTTCGGTACAGCGATATAAATTAACGCAAACGTACGCCCCGAACGCCCCAGTATCGAATTTAACTTCGCCGTTCGACGGGGATTGTTATTTATACTGTACAATTCAATATTTACAATTACATCTTTAATGGCAGAATACCGTCTTGCTTCATTTTATTGAAACAATTAACAATATTGCTTAAACATGCGAAGTAAATGTTTGCCTGTTATATTGAATCTCATCTTTGAGTTTCCGTCACTTACAATTTTGTTCTGTTTTGAAGGAGTTGTGATTTGAGATGATATGAACTTCGCTATGTTGATGTAAGTCTGGCTACGTTCCCCCTCACGGGTTCTCGCCTCGGCGTGGCGAGGGGGCCTAGTACCGGTGGTAGGGGCACCACCGGGAAGCGAAGAGAACCCAGGCGTGGCAGCGTGGTGGACTGGACACCCACCCGCTGCGGCCCGCAAGGGCGACGGGCTGCGGGGCCAGTGGGGCCTGCAGGCGCCTTTGAGGCGCGTGGTTGGGGCCGCGGCGCACAACCGTTTGGTGGGGGCCAGTGATCCGAGGCTGATCCCCCCTGTGCGTGGCGGCCCGGCGGGGCCGTACCGCCGGTTACGGCAGCGGAGCCGTCCTTTGGGTGGCTCGTGGTTGTGGGCCCAGTAGGGTCGCTGCGGCCCGTAAGGGCGACGTGGGGATGCGGGGCCAGTGGGGCCTGCAGGCGCCTTGAGGCGCGTGGTTGGGGCCGCGGCGCACAACCGGTTGGTGGGGGCCAGTGATCCGAGGCTGATCCCCCCTGTGCGTCGCGGCCCGGCGGGGCCGTACCGAAGGTTACGGCAGCGGAGCCGCCCTTTGGGTGGCTCGTGGTTGCGGGCCCAGTAGGGCCTGCGTACGGTGGCCAGCTGGCGCGTGGTACGGGGGTGCCGCCGCCAGCATTGCACGGGTTTCACCGCTGCCTGGTAGGGACGGCTTGACATCCTCGGCTGTCCCTTCTGGCCTCCCCTCACGATGGGGGGGTCGCTTCCGGCCCGCCGTCCAGGCGGGCTCCGTCCGGGGGAACGCGTAACAGGCTTCGCGCTACTCACCGTGTTCCCCCACTATACGGACGATAAGAGGGAGTAGTAGGGGTTTTAGTCGGTAGGGCCACTGGTATACCACCTTTCCAGTGGAGAGTCCGACATAACCCGTCCGTCCCCCGGTGGACGGGTATGCGTAAGGCATTTACTAAAAAAAAAACTTAAAAAAAAAAAAAAAAAAAAAAAAGTCTGGCTACGTTATGAATTTCAGAAGTAAAACGTAATACGTAGTACTCAGCAGAAAGAATAGTCCACACCTGTGCTTTGGGCTCTGGCTGAATTTGGACCGTTGCCATAAAATACGGTTTAATGAAGGCCGGATTTGGGCGTTTTAGGGCCAGTCCCGGAGGACGACGGGCTCCTAAAGTCTGGCATTATGTGCGTCGCATCACCAGCGTCCGACCACTAATAGAGTTACGAGCGTCAAGCTTTTACTAAACTTATGATTCTGTTTTACGGCCGTAATAGAAACTGGAATGGACCAAACCCTCGTAAAACGTCATAAATAAAAATATTGCTGTTTTAAACGACCTGTGCGAGTGTAATTTTCACTTTCTATAACTACCCATACGTACGTATTTAAAAACTATCAAACATTATTACCTGTTGCAAATGCGAATTCGTTTTCTTTATTCATACCACAATTTTGTTCCTTTTAACTACGTAACAGCGTCTATTTTCCTAGGCTTTGTTAAAACAATTAAATTAGGTAAATAAATCTAGGATTGCGAACAACAAGTACCCGGCATTCATTAGGGCATGTAAATTAATACCGTGGTATGGCTAAAGCCGTTTATTAAAATTAAACTCGGCCTGGCGTGGAACTAGGAAGATTAATGATCCCTTGAATACGAAGTTATGTAAAGAGCAAATGGAGTGGGGCCCGACGGCCATGTCCTGGCATCATTCCAAAATCACTTATCTCCCTTTATTTCGTTAACAGAACCTACGAACTTTGAACCCTATACCCGTATTTAAAAAGCCTGCTCACGTTGTTCTACAGTATAAGAAAAAAGTTGATACCAAGCCTTGTGAAGTGTGGCCTGTCCCAGTATAGTGGGACGTAAGACAGTTTTACTGTTGTCTCAAGGACTTTTGGCACAAACCAGTAATCACGACAGTGATTGAGTAAAATTCAATGCACGTATTCATCATTTCAATTAATTTTTTCAGATAATCTCACTAATATCGTTAACAATATTCCGCCCCAAATAAAAAAATAATATTTAGACCTAGTTCCACCGTCTTAACTTTGAACGTTAACTTGGTCGGTAGGTGAAATACGTGGTTAACGACGAAGTTATTGTTAAAGTTGGATGGTGCAACTCACCCTGTGTACTTAACTACTGTAACTTCGGCGCAATAAAATTAGCTGGCGTGTTTAAAGTTACAGAGGCAGAATTAAGGATTGAAAAAAGTATGTACAGTCAACAGCACATCAGGTTACCCTATTTCCGTTTTCTCTCTCGCTCTTGCCAAATGACATTTGTTCGCGATAGAGCAAGGAGGACTGACCGGAAATGGGTAGCGTGATGTGCCGGCCACCGTACAGTTGACGACACATGCCACCCATTTGTGATTTTTGTCATGCTCTTGCTAAATGACAGTAATAGCAGGTGTTTTTTGTAATAGAGCAAGTAGTAAAGACTGAAAATGGGTAGCCTGTCATGCCGTTGACCGTACGTTAATTTGTTATCTTTAATGTTTATTAGTATACACTTAGTTCATCTGACTAAGCAAAGTTTGTACTATGAATTGGATAATAATAAACATATCTAAATGATTTTAAATACATACTTACTGAGATAATAAAAATAGCTAGTTACTCGTATATTGAGCCAACCAAATCTTTTAATCCTTACGAATTAATTAAGACATTATTTGCGTTGCTTTAACAAATGGCTTTAAATTCAATTTAAGTTTCAACAGTGTTCTCCCCAGCCTTGTTTTTAAGCAGGCAAAGAAGATACTTTTAATCCTTTTAAAATGTTTGTTTTAACTTTGATTTCAGACAAGAACCCAGGCCAGCTAAATGTTGAACAATCCTGAAAAAGCGTCACGCTGTTCAAAATACAACTGGATACGTGAGTACAACCTTTATATAATATTTACTAGTAAATCTTTGGCTAAACTTAACATAACATCTATGGCTCGGGTGGGATATATTAAACGACTCGTAGTTCATGGCCTGATACCATCTACTTTCTACGACCGGAATATTAGACGTCGTGGAACTTACACCACCATGTGGTAGACTTTCCAGCAGCCCGGATTGAGCGGTTTGCTGCTTCTGTTCTGGTCCGCACCGCTATGGCGTGGGATGCTGTGTCTGTATTTTCGGATACACACCTACAGCCTCGGAGTCTTCAAGGCAAGATTAAATACCTAGGCTGGGATAGCGTGCACCATCGACCTCGTCATCTCTTACCACCAGGTGAGACTGGGATCATACGCAAACCCATATAAAATACAAAAAGAAGTACATCAAAACAGGTCCAAAGGTTCAATCTTGAAAACGTTACGAAAAATTTTGTAAAACACGATTCGCGAGTTTTGTTTTGCTTAAGTAGTTTTTAATTAACCATAACTTAATTACTAATTTGAATAATATGATGTAAGTGGCTATTTCAATTTACATAAAAATACTAAGGTCAATAATTAAATAAGGAATAATATTACATAAGTAAAGCTGCTTCGAAAGTAATGTATTATTTTTATTTACATAAGGTAGTCTTTTCTGTAGGTACCAAGTCCTTTTTAATACCATTTTCTTTCATCATCGGATTGACAGATTTACAAATCTACTAGCCTTTACATCTTAACTTTCTACTATATACCACAATGATATATACTTATAAATGAATTCCACTCATCTGTACCAACTAAGGACGCAGTGATTATAAGTTCCTCTTAGGACGTAGACGCCCACTAAGACGAGATTTACACCCCGACGAAATAGCGGGAAACAGCTACTTTCAAAAAAAAATTGACCTTCTTAAATACTTTGTGCATATTGCGTATTCCATAAAATCAGCTGATTTGTGTTAATGGCATTACTGCCTTAGGGTAAAGTAGCCCTTAGAAACATGACGTTACCCTGACCATAGATATCTATGCCTTGACCTAGGTTAATGTTTTCATTCGTGCAATCGAACGAAGTCGTGGCTTTAGCCATTACATTAAATAATATGGAGAGCAATGGGAACATCGAGGATAGCACAAAGGCACAAAAGCGTCAATTATTTTCGAATTAACTTCGTTTCATTGTGATAAGGCCATGGGGCACAAAAGGTACAGACGGCCACAGTTCAGACTTACTCACTTCGACAGTCGGTATCACCTTAAGCAAAGGCATTAGAGGTTGTTTTTGAACAGTTATGTTACTTTTGTTGCCTGGCCGTCTGTACTAAGTACTCTATGATTGATGAAGGGTAACATTTTACAGGTTTTCTCACGAGGCCGATAGGACGCAGTGAGGAAACACGTTTGTCCCGCCGCCTGCACTGACAACGTGCAATTCACAATACACTCGTACCGGGACAACTCGGTTAGACTTGGCGAGTTCCAAGTTATATTGTTCCCTGTGGAGTGGAGCAAATAGGAAACAAGCAATAAAAATAGTTCCGAGCATCCGTCGGCAGGGGACGGATTCCGACCAAAATTACGTGAGCAAATTAGACATTCCGGGACATAGTCAGTGGAATAATTGGAACCCGTGGCCGTTTGTCGAACGGGAATGCTCATTGCGCGCCCGCACCTTGGCGTTACCGCTCAATTGTGCTCTATAGATCAATAGATTCAATGGGCATCCCCAGAATAATCCTAGATGATTAATGGCAGAAACTTGCGAAGACTTGGTGCACCAGAAAGCCCACTCCGATGCAAACGAGCACGTATTTTTTTGATAAAACAGTCTTTCAGTTCATTCATGTTGGTGACTCATGCATGTCACACATAGTATCTACATAATGTTATCTGTTATTTATATCAGCATCTGTTACCTAAGTACCTATATGTTCTTGACTTTTGCAGAACTTAGTAAGATTCGCATGGTAATTTCTATAAGTAGCTTTGTTGCTACAAAAATGGGGTTTATTTCGCAAATCCCAACCAAGCACCACTAGCCAATCGAAGGTATAACCACAGTAAAGGAATATAACAGTATTGTGACTTCGACCAAGCGGACGGAACGCAAGTTATACCTACGCGCCCCGGTTACGAGGGTGATACGATGGCTGTCAGTCGCGAATGCGCCGCGCGCCGTGCAGTGTCGGACGGACAGTTTTGTGTGTTTTGCACCATTTTGTGAACATAATATTGTAAATGTACTATGGCAGGGCAAGATATTTTCTTTTATTGTGCTGTTGTTGGTTGTTTAAATTCATCAGTAACGCACCCAGAGATATCATTCTTTACATTACGTACGAGTAAGCTTAAAATGTTTTGTTACGTACCTACATAATAGCACGTAATTTGTTACAATATTTTTAAAGACGCTTGTATTTCGCTTTATCCTCTGAGTAATACTCCTAGATTATTGAATAAATGAGTTGACAGGGTGAAGGATAGTGACAGACAAGTGAAATAGGTGGTTCAGCGGTAGATAGAATAGGTAGGTTGGATAAGTAAGTAATTAGTAAAGTACGCTTGCATTGAAATTCGCGGGTTTACGGTTTAACTTCACCACACCGGGTGAATGACCTTAGGTCGGAAATCCTTGGCGCGCACGACGTGTCAATTGGTAGTGAAATTATGGACCTACATACTTACTCTTCAAGTAAGGGATTTGCTAACGCAATAGTTTTATAGCTAGTCCACCGCAAAATTTGGTTCATTGTAGGTATTAAGATAGGAGGTCTTTCAAAAAATTTACGCTCTAATTGATTTCACTTCCTATTAATATTGTAGAGGTGCCCGTGGCGCAGTTGTGACAGTGATCGGCGACGATCGTTGTTGTAAAGCAACACACGCCGGGTCGGAAAAGGGATGGGTGACCATCCGACCGAAATTTAGTGATGTGCATTTCGGGCATCTCCGTGCTTCGGAAGGCACGTTAAGCAGTTGGTCCCGGTTGACGTCGCTAGATGTCAGTCGTTAAGCCTAGTCAGAGGCCTTAGGGCGGCTTGATAACATCTGACAATAAGGTTGCTCACTAACCTTACACCCCTCCAACAACCCGCACTGAGCCCGCGTGTTGGAGTATGGCTTGTTCCACCTCATAGTTGAGGTGAGGCCTGTGCCCAGCAGTGGGACGTATATAGGCCGATTATGTTATGTAATATTGTAAATGCGAAAAATTGTGAGGATGTATGTATGATCCTTTTTTCACATCAACACATCCTTTTTCATTCACATACTAATTACATTTATTTAAATAGAAATAATTTCAAAACAAGATTGAAACAGGTAGGTTTCCGGATGTTTTAAAATACTACAGGCGGCAGCCCTATCGCGTAGCGACGAACCGCGCGGCAGTAGGCACTTATCTCAAGGACGGGGCCGAGTCATATTACTGTTATATTTCTTTACCGTGGTATAACTTAGCTAGGATGGCCAATTTACCTTTAAGCAAACTTATATGAGAGCAATCAAAAATAATGTGTCTATGTGAAAAAACAAATCATTTCTCAACTCACACCGACCAATAGTTAATGACTTTGAAAAAAGCTTTTACATATGACTAAGACTAGACATTCACATCGGTTATAATTATTATTTGAGCTTGGAATATTAATTACATGCTAAAAACTAGTTCTAAGATAGTAATTAGCAAAGCCAGTTTTGCTTTATTCAATATTATCTAGATAACATTTTATTTAGTGGTTAAGACAAAAAACACAAATGGTGATTTTAATTACCAACGCCAAAGTAATAGATTTGGGAACAACTTCAAAACCTGTTCTTTTTCTCGATCTGATCTAAGTTCTAAGTGACTTATAAAGTGGAACGAATCAAAATTATGAAACAACGCGTTTGAATGAAAAATATGTACATATAAAATGGGAATATTTTGGAATTATGTGATAGTTGATAAACCCATTCGTATTCATAAAAATTGTATTCTTACAATAGTTAGCTATCTTGAATCGCTCTGTTCAATTTAATTCAGTTACATAGAAAAATGGCTTAGAAATAATGAGAGGTTAAATCTCTTTGGTCACGCAGTCTGAGCCCGAATGAAGTTTTTGTAATTAATACTGAGGTAGATGTTCACAACCGTTGAACCGTCCAAGTCCAGGCTATGGAACCAGTAACTGCTTTTTATCTGAAACTGATATTGATCTGCATCGTTACTCGAGCATGTGTAGAGCTTTGCACGCTAAGTCACGTTTGCACACGGACCTTTCCTATGCCAGTTTAAGTTTTTTCATGCGGTAAATTCATTGTGAATTCGGTGGTCAGTTGAAGTTTACTGAATTTTCTTTTGTAACACATTTAGCGCCTTCACAGACAATTGTGTATATTGATACATCTTTAACTCTGCATAATATAATTAAATGTAATAAAAAATATGCCAATCGAATTACGCAAAAATTAACGCTGTGGAAATTATAACTATGTAGTTTATGAGAACTCAACTATCCACCATAATTTCATAGTATCTATCGGCGATCGGTAAAGATAAGCTACTGAATTACATCTGCTGCTGTGTGAGTGCCCGACGGCCGTTAGCTCAGTGTCGTGATGCGCTCTGTTTACTGTAACAACATTTATCGGCTTTCGTCGTCTTATTCATTCATTATTTTATATCTATCGCTAAATCGCAGTAATTTTATAATACGACATCCAACACAGATATATTATCTTCGTCATTAGCAGGCATAAGACACCGTCAGATAAAAACCTTTCCGTCTCTCTATTTGTTTCTACTGAAACATTGTGACCTTTATTAGTTCATTTTTCAACTTTGCGTGGGCAGCTCTCTACTATTTGCTATTACATTCCATGATTTGTTGTCCCTAAATAGACTAAAATCTTCGCCAGCACCTACTCAAAACCAAAAATAACATTATCCAAATAGACCCGCTACAGATTACCTACTTTCGAATCGTCTAATCTAAGTAACCAAACAAAATATGTACACTTAATAATAGACATGAATAACTATATTACTAACTAAATGTTAACATATTTATAAACTGTACTTAGATTGATGTGTCTAGACCACCGAATCGGAAAAATATTTCTGTACTTAGAAGAACTGGCAAGTAACTCAGTTACTATTTTCAACATGTTTCCATTTTTTCCAGTAAGAGTTAGTATTTGTCACTGTCCCCACAAGTCCTACAACTTACTCGTCCTCTGGGCTTACAAACTTCAGTTCTTCTAAGGTTTTTATTTCGTGGCAGATCTTGTACTACCTCTAAGCACATAATAATACCTGCCAAATTAGATGGGTACGAGCATAAAAAATGTAGCAACATTTAATCTGCTGACGTGATATTAATACAAATGTGACGGTGGCATTTAGGTGGAAGGTAACGTGATTACTCGTTTTGTGGCAGCATGTTAGGTGTTAGGGTACTTACATGTAACAGCTTATCTATCTATGTAGGTGGGCAGACTCCTTGTATGTTAGGGATGGAATAAATTTAATGTAAATTAAGGTAATGAGGCTCAGTGCTAAACAGTGTAGTCAGTGTAGAATATTATTTGATCTTGTCTGGGAAATATTGAACGGTCAGTACATTGCCATTCCACATAGTAATAATTTTCCTCCGCTCAATCAATGCATTTGAATTATTTTCTATGACTAAGTGTGATTATCTAACAATGACAAGTGTTGTATATTAATTAATATCACATAATTATGTGCATGTTTTTTGTGTTTCACACCCACAGCCAAGCTTTGTTTAGTAACACACTATGAATGATTAGATATGTGAATTTTGTTACAGGATGTTCCAGATACTCATCTATTATTTAAATAAATAACTGGTTAACTAGCGTGCATTTTCTTAGAATCATTCTAATCAATAAGAAGAATTACCAATTTCCACTTAATACTTTGGACCGTGATTGGTCTCATTATGCAAACATCCGTACGATCATTGGTAATTCGGATGCTTATACCACTAATACCACCTGCCGTTTTCGTGATTTTTTCAGCTCAATTTGGTAGGGCTGGTTAAAATTAGCACAGTTAAATTTTAGTGAGAAACTTAAACATCAACAGTGGTTAACGTCAAACTTCTAAAGTTACTCGACCACTTAACTCTTGGTCATAACGAGTAGCTCATACAGCGTTTCATGCAAAATAAAACAGTTCAAGCAATGCTGAAATACCTGTAACCGATCAGGCAATGTAAGTAGTTTAAGAATATTTTCCGAAAAAATACTGTTGTTGTTGTTGTTATACTACTGTTGTCCGATGAAACTTGCGCATAAGCAGACGCTAAGATCGTACGCTTCCTAATAGTTAGCGCTAGTTATACTTAATTCAATCTGATACTTATTCCTATAGAGGTGCCCGTGGCGCAGTTGTGACAGTAGATCACTGTTGTAAAGCAACACACGCCGGGTCGGAAATGGGATGGGTTAACCATTAATTTAATTTGATACTTATTCCTATGACAGCCCTAGGCCGCCATTACGCATGATCGGCCGTAATGAAAACTATCAGCAGGCTGCGCCCGCACTCGCGCTTCGCACATCAATAACAATCTGCGCGGATCCCGCTGCGGCGATTTTCCCGGATTTTATCCAGCTGGGTATCCTGGTGCGGATTACGCGGAGCCTTAGCAGATTTTTAGCGGACAGACCCTAAGCGTTTGTTATCTTGCGAGTCTGGTTATTCGACGGCTTATGTCAGGTTTTCAGTCTTCTGTGTGCTTTTCATCATTGCTGTACTTTGTAACCTTTGGAGTAACTAATCACCTATTTCGTTTGCTTTTAATACAAAACTCAGCCAGTTATGAAACAAATATCTATCTCTTTCATCATTTTAAAAACGAAAGAATGAAAAAAGATAACAGGTATTCTTTACAAAAACAGAATTCATTAAGTACACAGCTGAGAAACTAAAAAGGATTTCATTCAGCTTAAGTCAAGGAGTAATGGTATCAATATTAACTTAGACGAAACTAAGTGACAATTCTTCAAGTAGTTTTTGTCAGACATTTGAAATTCAAACAACCTAACGTACCAATATAAGACGGCAATAAACTCACTTTGAATATGCAAATAGGTTGCCGTTGATTGATTTGTCTACAAATGTAGGGACAGCTCTAATAAAAGGGCTATTATTTGCGTCCGATTGTAGCAAGTATATTATACAAATTTCATAGAGCGCCTACGTGCAGTAAACTAAAGGTACTTAAGTACCATGAGAGCAGTAATCGGTTCAAAACGAATTGCGCGGAAGCCTTCAAGACTCGCGTCACGTCACGACCAACACTCCAAATCTAAAATTAATTACAAAAACCACACGCGGCCCAACACAGACCGAACCTTTAGTAAAAAACAATCCCACTCGCCATTAAACATAATTTATTCAAGATGTTATTTCGCTTGTATCTTAAAATGATTTCTGAAGGCCACACCAAAAAAACTCGAGGGAGCCGCAAAAAATGACTGTTCTCTAATTGATAATCACCATATCAAACACGAATGTAATACAAGGTCTAGTTCATGATTTTAAATCCAGATGTCGGTTTAATGAGGCAGTAAACGATGTCATTAAATAAATCAATGACAATTGTATGCTAGTGGTTAAACTAAGCTTCGTTCGCAAAAAAGTGAACCCATTATCAGCTTAAACACGAAATGTCACTTGTATTTAATTATCATTGAAGTAATCCATACACAGTTTCATAGTTTTATTCTGATTAAAAAATCCATTAAGATAGACAAACATTTAATGGTCGTAGAGTAGATGATATAGAAGCATAAATCCACATAACGAAAGAACCTGTCGTTCGTTATAATATACAGGCCGGCCAGTACCGTTGTTATAACTCTTGTAAACACGTTATATTCAATAAACCATAAAAGCTGTTAAGTGTTATTAAAAGTTAGACTTTATTGACGAAGTGAAACGTAGACGAGCTTGTTGGCCCAGTTTACTAGATTTATATTTAATGTTCCGCACTGAATTACAACTTGGATGACGTGATCCATAAACTCTGAAAAATTGCGGACTTTTGACTTACTTCAAATATCGCACTAATAATACCTGTAACTCAAAATATATAGTTTTGCGAAATTAACGGAATACTGATTATCTACTTCCTATTATAGCTATATAAAAAAGTATGCTTAAAATAAATAAATTTAATTAAAAATACATTGTCAGCATCATTCTTTGAGATAAAGCACTATTGTTTCATTAGTGCGACATGTAAAGTTTGTCAAGAGTCGGCATTTTTCAGAGTTTTGTCACAGGTTTTGTTCACTTCAAACCAACTGAACTGCCGAACAATTCATTTCTCAAATAAGTACAAAGTTGAATAGCTGAGATGTTATTAGGTTGGAGCCCTTTGACAGCCAACTTAAACATTAACTGGCGTCACATAAAAGTGCGTTAGAAGTTAGAACACCTCCGCTAGGATGGCGGCGCTGCGGTCGCGCCTGCGGTAACAAACGCACGACGCGCTCTGTTCCTGAACATTAACCCTAGCTTATAACGGGACTGGCTGTCTTCCGCGTCTTGCGGTGTGGAAGCACTTCTATACATAGCAACGCAACTAATGCATTATAATATTACCCTCTCGGCTCGCAGGCCACAATATTGAGATTACACTCATAATACCGTTATGAATGAAATTCCGTAAATGATAGTGAAAACAGTGAAAATTCTTAAAGTGGGACTCCTTCATTTTGTTATTTATAAAATGAGATTAATTATCAAAAACACCACATTAACAGAATCAATGATACATATTTCAAAATAAGACGTAACGAAGTGCCACAGTCGCTATACCCGAATCTAAAAAGTGGCACGTAATCTGAGGCAGGGATAGAGAAGAATTAATACCATGAAGTAACTTACTTTCCTATTTATCTAACACATTGAAGAGAGGCGCTTAAATAGCCTATCTAAGTTACCTGCCGGATCAGAACAGTATCACATTCCAAAAGTTATGATTCACATAATAATTTAGTTCAGGAAGTTAAAAAACGAACACAACTTTAAATAGGTCGAAAAGTAGGCGAGTCTTCATATTAGGAATGTACCTACACAAAAAAATATAGATAATATAAGTTTTAACAATATAACTAAAGAGAGACAGCAGTTAGTCAATAGCATAGTAACAATAATGCATGTAAATCAGTGTAGGTAGGCTGATCGGGATTTATTTTATGAGCTCACCGGACTATATCTAATTCAAAATAACGACATAACGACACTTAATTGGCGCCCACATCGTACCATTCAAACCTTGCTATTAGTTATGGTTGCATACCAATTATAACCACAATTCATTAAGTATTACACAATTAGTAATTAGTGATCCCAAATTAAGTATTCCCATTTGCATATAGCTGTATAGTGAAAATTTAACTACTGACTACTCAATGCATAACTACAAGGTCCAGAATATAATAAAGAAGCTAACTTGTGATACTGAGATTCATTTGACAAGAATAATAAAGATGGTAAAGAAGATACCATAACGCCAAGTATAATGCGCTTACTAGGTAATGAAAATACCAACCAACGTCGCCATCAAAAGCTAAAAATCTTTAGACACTAGTGGTCCTACTGCAGCTGCTATCTCTAAGCCAATGATAATAACCACAAAGATGAGAATTTGTATGATAATGATATTGCACACCCTAGTAGCAACTGCGTTACGAAAGCATTCGCAATTATCGTTTAAGAAAAGTCTGAGATAGCGGAAACCCGCTACGAAGGCTTGTAATAATTTGGGTTTAGTACATACTTAACTAGAACATGTGTCATTTTCTTCCAAGATACCTAAAACAAATTATTAGCCACAACGAAGAGTCCTGAGGGAAGAGACGAAAATAATATAAATTAGGTACTACAATATTATTGTGAAGCTCTCGAGTACGTAATCAATCACAAGCAAGACTTTCATCTGGAATGAGCACGAAATTGCGATCCAATGTTTGTCCCAAACTTCTTCGCCGTTTTCCCAATTCTAAGGATGTGTGTGTGACCACATTCGTCTGTCGCGTTCAGGATCGAATTTATCGGTGTATTGGAAGACCTCAAATTGGATATAATTCAAGCCAAGTGAGTGTAATGGAAACGGGGAACGATTCTCAAAGCATGAGGCAAGTAGGTAATAGCCGCGGTTTATCCATTTCAGCCGTCTCGGCGGGCCGCGGCTAATGTAATTAGTTCGTTACTTTGTCCCGGGACGCTTGTCGCTTTGTATGTCTCTGCAGATTTATGAAAGCGGAGGACCTACTACGATAATTCTGAACACGTAGTTGCGTAAAAAAAGAATGAAATATTATTTTGAATGTTTTGAAAAAAAATAATATTGTGATGGTGTAACCATACAATTTCACCGCTAACTATATGAAAACATAATATTTTTTTGGTATTCTAAGAAGATCATAATATTCCTAATTCATTCAAACGTTAGCAAGCACCGGTCAGAAGTATTCATAACTAAGAAGAAGAAGTGTGTGTGTGACTCTGCCATCAGTTCTACGTTCAACTATGTTCTGCATTCCAATTTGAGGATTAACACAATCTCATAAGGCACTGCAACATAATTATTATTTACTCAAGTAGTATAAAAAATTAAAATAAGTGAAGAATTCTTGCTTTTTTACATGCCGAATCTTAGTACATATTGTTCTTTTTTGTTATGTTTATGCAGTGAACCTCTAAAGCCTGCGTTTTTTAGAGACGTGAAAGCAAAAACGGGCTATTTAGCACAAATTGTCGAAATACGCACACAGTACTAAGCCACGAATGAATGGGATTAACGGATTATGGCGACGCAAACATTTGTTTTTATGCGGCCGCGGCCTGTTCTCATCGCACGGCGGCTGTCGGATGTGACTCGTATTCATAAAATTACTCATTTAATTGTGATTTTATTTCTATATTACTACTGACTAACTGTTACTGTTAATTACTGACCGCCCAGCACTAGCTCTACATTTATTAATAGGTATGTAAAGTACTCATGCTGAGAACTGACACCGGCTGATACATTTTCCGCTTAAAAATATATGTGTTTGATATGCTATGAAACTTTTACTATCCTGTACCGAATTTTCCATTCTTACATTCATCCTCTTTTCCTATTCTACCATTCATACTCAATCCCGATTCTAACATTCAAACTCAATTCCTCATTCCATTTGTATTGGATTATAATGGCTAAGATCTCCACCAGCCAACACGATTTTGTCCATTCTGCATCAAACCTTGGCAAATGCCCAGTGAACCTTGAATAGTGTTACGATATCCCATAAAAACGTCGATGGCAAAAACGAAATAATCAAATTACATTAAAAGATATTCGTTGAGCTCTTTTTGTGGATATTACAAAACAAAAACAGTTGACGGTGGGGAGATCAAGTTTGTTTGGTTTGATTAGTGGCCGGAGTCGGAGTGTCCCGTTAATGAATGCATGATGCTAATGAAGGCACCTGCAGCCGTCTCGTGGGTCGCGGTTAGGGGCACCATCTGAACTGATCAATCCGGTCGAGACTGGGTTTCATTAGTTTAGATTCCACTCGGGTTCTATACAAGATCAGATTGTATGCCAACAAAATGTGTACTTTATGTGTACACCGAGTGCCCGTTATCATCGACCCAATCGGAAAAAAAGGATGCAATTATTTTAAATCTGTTGCTAAATTTTTACTCACTCAGCCCAGATTTAAAATTGAAATTAACAAAACTAATTAAAACCACCACCAAAAAAGTCCGGTATTTAGCTGAAAATTGTACTCAGCAAATTTTCAGCTAAAGCCCGGACTTTTTTTTACAGAAATCAGGTTTTTTACTGCTTGCAACCGACATCTTGGTAACCCTACTGGTCGCGGTAGAACGAAACGTTTAGTGCCCCTGACGTCAATATAGTGTCAGATTTTATAACGTTATTTACAACGTTTTGAAGTACAATTTTTTAGGGATTGATGCACTTATGTTGAAGAAGACTGGTTGTCTGATGATTAAAGGAAGAATGTTGAATTAGGTTGTAAAATGTCAGGGTCCATTATCCAAAATTCCAAATTAAGAATTTAAGATGCAAAATTACGGCAGTGTTCCAGGCAAGGGCGTACCCAGGTAGGGGTAGGGGCCAACATAAAAAAAAATGTTTTCAATATACCCGACCGACCATCTTTTCGAAACAGGTATGAGCTGCCCCCTCCTAGCTGAAACGCTGAGTACGCCCTTGGTTCCAGGCATCCCCTAATTCTTAGTTGCCAACAAGTCTTCAGCTCTATGCGCAATTGACTCCATGAGGAACGAGCTGGTACTTGGCTGAATAATCCTAGAGATGAACAGTTATCCTTTTATGAACTTGGTAAAGGCGGCATAAGAAACTTTAAATCTTACAGAGTGGTGAAAAAATAATAATAATAATTGGACGTCATTCCACACAGCGCCGACTAGCCCAAAACGAAACAAAATTTGGTGACCTCTGGTGTATTAGCCAGTCTTGGTCATTATACAAATTGGTAAAATATTGTATATATTTGAGAAAAGGATCCATAATCTACCTGGAGGTCACCTGAAAGAGATCGCTACCGATTAGACTACTTCATTCGACCGCCTGAAACCACAGAACCCTGCGCGTGGCTGCCAAACACGTGGCAGATTTAGATCAAAACCCATAAGAGATGCATAAGGGGGCATTTTTAACACCCGCCATTCGGTCGGTGTTAATTTGAGTATGTACGCCAATTTATTAATTACAGAAACGAGCAAACCTAAGATACCCAGAGTACGTGCACGCATGCAAAAAAACTCTCCACATTTATTTAATATTCAGAATCGCAATTTTAAGTGGCGCTCGAATGACGACCCTTTAATACTTTAATAAAAAAATTAATTGTACTTTGTCTCTTAAATGTTTCTTTGTTCATTTCTCTGTTGTGTTTGTGTGCAATAAAGTGTTTCTTATCTTATCTTATCTTATTTAATGCGAATCAAAGGTTTTTTAAAAGTATGACATTTTGAGTTTCACATTTCTCTTTGTAAAATATACGAATTTATGACATAGCATAAGGTTTTGGAATTTTCTCATAATTTCTACAAACAAATCAATATTTCATACATACCAAATTTGTAACGAAAACTTATTGAATGCTGCATTCTACGGTATTAAGTTAAGGACATCAGAACTTAAGTTAAAAAATACAGATGAAACATGTTACGTTACTACCCTACCGGTCAGCTCACCATCACGTGTACTCGTGAAATACGATTGGACGCTTACCTGACGTTTAATCTGTTTACTGTGGCCGGTCCACTATTCCCGTGTATCCTCAAATATTCGCATCCGTCAAATTCTACGAAAAGTAGCCCTCTACATAATGTGGGTAGGTATTATACTATTTGCCACACCTTTTATCAGATTACGACGACCACAACTTTATTATGTAGTTTTCCTTCCAAAAGCTCGATTTAATAACAAAATATGTATGTTGGTAACCGTTTAGTTCCAAAATTAAGTCCCTTTTTAAACAATTAGGTAAATATACTCTACTAGTTATTTTACAGGCGCACCAAAAGGTGAACGTAAATTAAGTCATTAACAACTGGTGAAGTCTAAGTAAAGGCTTTTATTAACATTTTGATTATCAGCCATTTCTAATTACGTTAAATGATCCACTGATTTATATTTATGAAGTACAAAGAATTTTAAGGTTACTAAGTGCCTTTCTATCTAAATGAGACCTTTTTAGTAGAGCAACTTTTTCATAAAGAGTCATAATTGTATGCATAGTATTGTTCAATGGTCTAAAATAAATCAGAGTTTAACCTTCAATCGACGTGTGCTCGTGATCGATATTCGTGACCGAAGTATTTTTTCTGGGCCTGTACCACGAATGATTGTTTTGTTCGTGTGTCGGCTGATCGTGTCACGAGAGCGCCGCCGGTGTCGGTAAGCCGCCCATGTCTGATGCCACTCGGAGAGCCGAGAACCTATACTACCTATACTACCTACGCACAACCGGACCCGTCGCTGACAGCCAATTAGCCCCTTACACCCCTCGCTTGCTCCCTAACCCGCACTCATGCACCCATTTATCTTTATTCGACAGAACCGCCCGCACGACAGCTTTCAGAGATACGATACCGATTTGCCTAAACCTCTTCTAAGAATGGAAGCTTACTTAGATACTATCAAAATATGCAGTGGCATGAGATTTTGTACTTACATCATACATATACGCCGTATAAAACAAGGTATTTTTAAGCAGAACTGCCTTAGTTACTACAAGTAAGAAGTTTGCAGTTTTTGTTAAGTACCAAACTATACATACTATACTATACTATACGTCCTACAATCAATAAACACATGTCAAAATGCCAAACATGTATTACCAGACTAATGCAAGCAATGGGTTGTATGTAAGCAAAGCGAAGGAATATTTATCTAACACAACAGGTACTAATACAATGTATTCAAACATATTGAATTTCTTGGAAAACAGGAATGAACCTAATAATAACAGTTCCAGGAATAATATTGCAGGCAACAGGTTTGAAGGTCACCGAATAGGAAAATATTTGTTCCTAGAAATACATGTAGGAAACATGACTTCTTAGTATTTGCTTTTAAAGCTATCTATGCTTCTCAGAATACCCTCTCCATTGTCGACTGGTTCTTTAGCACGCGTAGTGATCCCGACCACTTAGCTGGTAGGTTCCAACAGCGAGTTTGCAAGAACCTCGATTATAAAAATAATCTAAATCCGTCAATTTTGCTACTCTTTTGAAACTTTCCGATGAGAGCTTCGTTAGGGTTCACCTGGTGTTATAAAAAATATATTTCTATTTCAATCACTTTAATGAGTGAATCCACATTTAGCACCGTGAACTACTCTACCAGAAACAGTGTTTAAAAACTATCGTAATCTGTTTACTTGTCTTGTGCTACGTGCTTAAACATGGTTTCAAGAGTGTCAGGAAATGAAGTCGGTACACTCATTACTACGCCACCTTTAAACACCTGTTTGATTTTAGTGGTGCCTGGGTAGTAGGTAGGTAATGAGTGCTCTTTACCTATTCATAAAGGTTTACTTTATTGGTAAGACTAAATAGAGCAGTACTTGTGATCTGATTGCCAAGGTTATACGCTATTCCGAGAATATCTGTTAGCGCCATCCGTGAGTCAGCTGTCTCGCAGTCAGACCATGAATCACTAACAATACATCACTCCACGATTGTTTCCTGATAATTTTCTTTTACTGGTCCATTTAAATACTCCAGAACAATTGGTGCAATTATTTTGTCTCGCGCCGGCTATGTGCAACGTGTGTGTGACGAGAGAGTACTATTCTAACTACAGACATTATCGGCATGCAACCGATAAGGTCATGAACATCAAGTTTCGTAATCTTTGTTGATGTCTGCCTTTGAAACCGAGTCATGTACTGTCAAATTCACAGCTCATAAATCTGAAACAAAATCGTGGCCACTTAGGAAGCGATTTGTAAAATTAAATCTCAAGGATTAAATAACTTCAAGGATAGTCTGCACGGTCTGTACTGTTTACGTTTTGAAGATGGGAACTACCTTCTCGATGTCGAATGCAAGTTATTGAAACTACTTACCTACTTTGTGTAATTTTAAAACTTGGAATATGACGCCGTTTTGTATTAACAATGTTTAAAAGATACATGTGTTTTTTTACTTGCATATAAACGTAATAGCGGCCGCCCGCGACTTCGTCGGCGTGAAAGTAGGAAAAAGAAGTAATATCTTTTTATAAATTGTAACCTATGTCCTACTCAGATGCATGCGCTATATTATTGGAAAGTTTCATTCAAATCCATTCTGTAGTTTTTACGTGACATGGCACATCTACACATACAAACTTTTACATTCACAATATTAGAAGGATAAATGTGGTGTCGTTTAGTTAGTTAGGTTGTTGCTACGTGTTATCTCATCTTATATTGTTTACATAGTTTTATGATAACTGAGAAGCCAGATAACCAGAATCAGCTGTCTCGAAAAGAACGACTGGCCCAAGATCTATGATTTTTTGTGTGTATCACTTAGTTTGCAATTTAACATTTTCACTTTAACTTTAGTAATAATTTTTAAAAGTTATTTTTGTGATTAAATCATTCTTTCTAAAATAAAATGAGCATTGTACCTAATTACTGCTCCTAAGTTTTCTTCATAAGGTTCTTAAGCCACTACTAAATCAATATTGACGTTCACTTCCCCGTACCTATCCTTCCCTTTCTGTCGCAGGTAGCTGGGCTTTTGCAACTTTACCATTATGGTTAGCCTTTACTATGGGCCCAGGCAAAAAACTATTCGAAAAGGCGTGGGCTGCAGAAATTCAAACATTTAAGCGCTTTGGAAAACCCTTTATTCAAATAATGGCCAGTCACTTCTTTTGATAAAATTAAGCTAATAATACACGTAGCAGTACATAACTACTACGTTATTTTACATGTATGATTAAAAGATTAAGTTAGTAATTTACATAAACGTATCACTGAAGAACAGGACTACTTTCAATATTGTTGTTTCCACTTTGGCTATGCTAATCAAATTTCTGACCAAAAAAAACAACTTTTGGTAATAAGGAAAACCAGGTTTTACGTAGGATTTATTTTTACGCAGATCGCATTTTTTTAAGAATCAACGTGAAAGAACATGATGTTTTATTAGCAACCACCGAAATAGTTTTGGTGCTGTATATCATCCATTCTACAAAACCGCCTCGGTATAATATTGACGTACGGAAACGAAACAGCGAAGAAATTCCAAGTGTCATTCGTAATTTAACTTTGAAAAATCATATTTAACAAATATTTCATATTCTCAAAACGAATCAGACTTCAATAGTCGAGTCGCAAGTTAAGAAATGTCAAGACGGGTGTGCTATGTGAAAAGGATTTGGCCTCGTAGCTGACATTCAGCGCGCTGCAATAAAGCAAGTATTATGCAAAAATGGCTGATGCAATGCAAGTATACCGCCGTTGCCTGGAGCATCTTCATTCGCGAGGAGCCGCGCCGCATGGCATTCACGTTTGTGCCCCAGACGAACTTCCTCGTACAGATTATTTAATCGCCTGCATAAGTATTCGTTAATCTAAAAGTCAAATAATTTTACTGACATTCTTAAAAACCTATTTTTTACTCTTCCTAATATTATTTATTAAACGTTTTGGTAACTAACGCTTGAAAAGTTTGAGTTCCACAATGAATAACCAAATCATAGTAATTGGCTGAAATAATATTGAGGCTACTTCCCAGCAACCGACAGAGATTTTGCGCCTTCTTTAGGTTTTACTGTCTACAAAAACCAAAAAATGCTGCCCAATTTACGTTCATAGATTCTTTTGTTTGGCTTATCCAATATTGAAATTGTAAACAGTGCGTAAATCTTAGCATTAATGGATTTCATATATTGCGACCTTAATTCAAGAAATTCAGGTCAAACAACTTCAGTTCACCCTTAACAAAAACAAAAAGCATAAATTGGAAAGAAACGCTCCCAAACAATTTATCCATAACAAAATATTGGTTTAATTAATGCAATAAACAGTAACGAACTCAAGATTGGAGTTATAAATCGTGAAGCACCTCATCTTACCAGCAGTAATTGTAAATTACAAGCTATAACCCCTCATAGTCTCTGACGAACTCGCACGCTGGAGGAAATCATATTATAGGAACTAGTAAAAATAACCTCCTCTTTTGACTAGAATAGCTCGTACAATTTACGCCCATTAAAATATTGGATACAACTATGTGATGTTATTGTTTGGTTCATTTTGTTATGTTCCAAGTACATTTAGTATCAAGATGATCTGTACCTACGGAATGGTCAATTACCTTTAGCTGAAGTGTTTAGGAAATGCAACCATATCACTGGAGAATAAATAAAATTAAAATGTGTTTCACTTGTTTTACATTTTAGTGACGCTTCAAATGACGTACGGCTCTCGTCACTGTAGAATTACAATTGATTTTTCCAAATCGTAGCGGTCTATCTATAGCGCGCTGAGTGACTTCTAATCTGTAGTCCAGAACTTTCGTCAGTATACACATCTCTGCACACCGTAGCGAAGGTGGAACCTACCATCATAACTGAAATCAAGCAAGTAGACATTGCTTGATCGATGGATGGATGGTATCGGCTTTTTCCCCACACTTCCCAAATACGGGTTTGTGATCACATGATCACCGGGGATATGTTTCGGAGAATTTAATTCAGTAGAAGCTAGCAATCGTAAAACTGAAAATAGATCGCGCATCATCGTGAAATCATGCACTATATCTACTCACGTTACGGGCAATACCAAGATATGGGCGTATATGATCTACAAACCAATAGTTACCACGAACTTAAAACATTCCGAGACCGAGGGAATTAACAGGTTCACATTAATTGGTTTAATTAGAGCACTAACTGAATTAGAGAGTTGCTGCCGCAAGCGATCACTTGTGTTTCAAAAGTTATGTTACGTACGGCCCCCATGTTTGTAAATTCTAATTACTAGGTAAGTAGGTTCTTTAATTGGTTATGTTTTTTTCTCGATTATATTTATTTACCAATATTAACTACATGTCAAACTTGTGCCATTGGGCTTGGTAGAATGCTGATTAGCTAAACCATTGAGGTAAAGAAGGACTAAGACTAAGCTAATCCAAAATTAAATTCTGCATTAAATAAAAAGGTAATTTCAGTTAGAAATATATTATGCTGCACAATGCCTTCATGCACTACAACACAAAACGCAACCCGATGTTACTAATTAGAAGTAACAATTTTATTAGTGAGCCTGAAGGCCAGTACCTAACAAGGTAATTTCTGTATGGATCACCAGGTAATGTTTTTACCTGCGTACCTACTGAAGCTTTCAGAGAGCATAAAATACTTTTTAGATTTTAGTTTTCATTAAAAGCCAACTCGTTCGTTATTTATAGACTAGTAGCTTTTCGTCCATAAAGCTCAGATCATCCAATAAAAATTCATCGGAAATGTTAGCCGGCGTATTTTACGATGACAAAACATTTCCGTTCAGGAAAAGAAACAGAGCTGAAGGTAATCTCACCCTCTATAAATAATAGTCAGTTGACTGATCGGCGAATCGGCGATAGAGAACTGTCAGGATGGTATCTAATGTCGCCAGGACGAGGGCTCCGCGGCAGCTGGCGCGGTGGCCACATTTTGTTTGGAGAACTTTCTTTATTATTCTATAGGCAAAGAACAACACTTCATAAGTATTTCATTGTGAAAATATAATACTCAGTAGCTACTTAAATGTATCAGATACAGTAAAGGTAGTTCTTACGATAACATCACAAAACTTGCAAAGTAAATTCGAAAGTGTCCAAGAGGTATTTAAACTTATGTTTTAGAAAATATCAAATTCTATCCAGTGCTCGGATAACATTTAGAGGCCAAAATAAATCTGAACAATATTAGATTTTTTAACAAGTCGAAAGAGGCTTCGGTGGTGCGTTTTTGCGTGGTGGTCTCGATACCCTATCGATGGCGATGTCTCGACAAACGTGTAAGTAAACCGGCTGTTGTGAACCACGTGAATATACACTCGTTCTGTTAAATCGGAGCGCTCCTCGCTGGAAACACTGACAGGAAAATAATGTGAGCTGGACGCTGCAGCGCGCTCGGACGCGGGACGGGACGGAAAAATAAAAAAACGGGTCAAGTGCGTGTAGGTTCATCCGCGATGTTGGGCTTTGTAGTTCTCAGTCGTAATATGCGAACTTATAAAAACTTCCCTTTCAACCCAGTACATTATACATATATAAGTTGGTCAGTAAAACAGTATTTAGCTTGGTTTCAATGAATAATAAAGATCTTTAACAGTTTAACTAAGTACACCAAGATCTTGTGATTCCAAACTAAGCAGACTTTGGGTGTCACATTAGAGACACACTACTCACTGAAGATGACCAATTGAAATAATTCTTAGCAATTAACCTCTAAACTACTGCGGAGTGTTGACAGCAGCCGTAGCTGCACGCTGTGTTCCCGGAGCGCGCCAGTGGACGGTTACTTACCTACACTAATATTTATGCCGATCACATTTCACACGTGCACGCGCAGTACCTAAAGCAATGCAGGTCATATTGCAAACTATCACGTCCCCGGTATGATGAATATGAAACTCACATGTCCGCTAGCAATAATTGCATAACCTTCACTGGTTCTCGTAATTCACGCTAATAAACGAACTTATAGACACTTAAAATGTTCATATGAGTTGACTGAAGGAGTGGCTTTTTTACCTTCATAGAAATTTCATAACTTTTTGAGAGTAATCGAGCACTTTGCAGTGCAGAGCTTGGCGTGTCGCAAGCGAGAGCAAGCCGTGGGACCACGCGCGTCGCTAGTGAAATGACATCGATGCTGCTAATGTCAATGGCGACAAACAAAACTACGCAATCGTAATGTATAAGCCATAATCTACGCTAACCCACAGTTACATTGTTACGCCACACAAAGAGACGATATTTCAAACCTTTTCTCCTTCGAGTTGAGACGTCCTATCGCAAACATGATTAATCTTCGCCTTACCAATAAAAACGTTTGACTCGCACTTTCGCGTCTAATTTCTACTCGAAATAACTCGGCATCTATATTTCAATTCCTTGTGTCAACGCTGCGGAAAAGAAACATTTCAGTTTTTATAAAGTTTGCTCGGGCTGTTATACTCCGGGCGGATTCTTACTTTTTTGCCACTCCTGATTGATGACTTTTCTTACAACGTGACACTTTGTGTTTTTTCTATGCTTAGTAGTAATAGTAGTAATGTTTTTCGAGTTGATATAAATGTCAAGCATAAATTAAAGATTTCCAAGGTTTTCATAAATGGCTCTCTTATGACCTAATAAACCATACTCTCCCTTTTTAAATAGGTCTTTATGATCGCGTAGCGGATTCATATGAGCTATCCGGTTAGAAAAAATAACACATTAACACATTGTAAAGGAAACCCGAAAAAATATGTACATTTTAATGGTGCAAAAATAACAGAGCTCTAGTAAATCTACTTTCTGTGTAAATGAAACCGCCTCATTTGCTTACAAAGCTCGGCGTTTAATATTCATGATACTCTAGAAAAAACGCTAAAAAATCACATCAGTGATATTCTGTCGCCGACTCGTAATACTCCGTTTACGGATATTTTTTGTTGTTACCGAATGATGAATGACTTTTACCTAAACCGTCACTGTAAGGGACGGTCGCGTCGCTCGGTCGCACGCGTGACACTCGTGACCTCACGCATCTCACAAAATTCGGAGTCCATTTGCGCAGGACGTGCGTGAAAACGTCGGCATGCTCATAATATTATTTCCCTAGGGGAGCGATTAGGTAATCGGCGAATGCATTTTGGTTTATGAGCGAGTTCGTGCTGTCTGATTCAATCTCTCAGTTCGTGCACACATATATTTCGTGATGAAGTAAAAATAAACTATTACTTATTGGTGCTTGCAGATTCTGAAAGCAACGGTGAGCTAGTGCAA
Source organism: Udea ferrugalis (assembly GCA_950022985.1). Taxonomy (NCBI): domain Eukaryota; kingdom Metazoa; phylum Arthropoda; class Insecta; order Lepidoptera; family Crambidae; genus Udea; species Udea ferrugalis. The sequence goes on from OX465516.1 coordinate 9,247,550, forward strand.
GTAACAACGTTAGGTACTCGACAAACTTCCGAGTGTGTGATAGAAAGACGAGGGAAGAAGCGTAACGATACGCTATCTACCTAATCCAAACGCTCTCTACATCCGAGCTATTTTTATATGAGGACTAAGAATGTTATAAAGTTTTTGCCTAAGCAACTGTAAACTTGGACAAGGTAAAATGCGAGTAGATCTCAATTTACTTCACTGTTATTTTAACTGGTATAACTGTTCACTGCCGGCAATCCATGAAGTTAATTGGTGAAAATGTTGACCGCAAAATGTTTAATGCACTCTAAAACCATTAGACGTAATAGCAAAAAACTAGTTCTGTTGCGCCGTTCCAGGAGCAATAGATCTCGATCGGACATATAAAGCCGAGGAGCGGGCTCGACAGACAAGGATAAACGATTTATAGCAACGCAAACAGCATTAAGTCTACAAGGGCAGCATTCTTGCACGCATTTACCGTAAACCATCAATTAACCTTAGGACTGAGGTGCTTAAGCTACAGAAATCCTCTAAATGCGGTAGGCCTTTTAACAAATTTCGTCATTGTTATGACTATTACTTAAACTTTGAAAGCCTCGTGAGTAAACATGGCCAATTAAATCTTTGAAGCTTGAACATATTCATGTTGAGAATAGAACATATTTTATTTAAATGATACATGATTTGTTAAGACTAGAGCAAAAATATGAAATTAGAAAGAAACCAACTGTAAGATGTGCTTACACATGAAGTGTGGGTATTGTGTGTAGCTATATCTAATTCAAATCTCGTTCGAATCAAATAGAAATAGGAAAATAAGTTTCCTTGGTATGTTTTTCCCGGAATTCTCTAGCGAATACAACGGGATCGTATTCTCGAGGCAAGCCAGAGTCCCAATAGAGTTTACGTTTATTTGTTGTTAAGCGTGACATAAAAATACTCAAAAGTCGTTAAAGATCTAATCTCCCGATATCTTCTTACGAAGTTTTAAGGTTATTTTTTATGGCTCAAGTTAAAGATATAACGCTGATTGATATACAACTATGGTACTGGGCAACTATTAAGTTTAAAACATTTTGAACTTGACTGGAGCTATTAAGTGTTATTAAGTTTGGTACGAGGAGCCTGTTATGGTGTGCGGCGATGGGAGCGTCGGAACGTGTTTGATGCATAAGTGATCGAGATGAAGTACCTACACTCGCTCGGGACGGGTCGATGGTTCGTTGCGCAACAAGCCGTTACCTATCTATTTAAATTGGGTTCGGATAAATTTGATGTGCCCAGTGCGGGCTGGACGGCCCCTTGGGCGGTAAGATATTCGTCTCGACTGGATGCAGTACAATAACCAATAGATTACGTACCGAGCTCTACGTGCCTGTCGACCGCTGTTCGGAATTATACGTCACAAGCCGCAACAGATATCGCAGATATCACGGCACAAGTGTGATCTGAGGAACATGGAGTAGTATCTTATTTATCACTGTAATCCCTTTAATACAAATACGATTATTTCCCTTTGTCAACAAAAGAAGAAAACATTAGATTTTCTCAGTTTCGTGCATATTCTGTAGTACTCGTACTACTAACTTTACAGCTACTTACCATGAGCGCAGTGGAGAGTAACATTAAACTTTGGTGTTTCTTTAAAATATTTTGATCCAGTCTGAGCCGAAACCACAAAAAGAAATGATTGAATGCTGTGGCTGTGTGATCATCACAGTTGAGTAATGAACTGGTCGGTCATAAATTCAACTGCAATAACCAACACATTAAAGGGACAGATTTTTAATAATGTTAACGAATTAAGTGTGCATGTTATAATGGAATTAGTCGTGACGCGTCCATAATTAAAGAAATAACCTGAAACAAACTAAAAGTGTAGCGTTAATCAACTTGGAGCTTTGGGAGCGTGAATATTCAATATTAATGTAGCATGAAATAATTGGCGCATTTTGGAGAGGAGATCAATCTGCCTGTTAATGAGATTCGGTGACGATCCGTCGGACAATTTGAGCCGCTGCGCCTCCTTAATGAAATGCTGCTAGCTACTCTAAAAAGATATGACGAACAAACTTTAGGTCACTTTACAGAAAGCAATCTATAGGTATTGCAACCTAACAAAATAGCCCGCGCATCTAGTATAAAATAAGCTCGTTTCTCAAAATATCCAAAGCTAGAAAACTTTTTCAAAATCATTGTTGATCAAGCTTTTTCATTCTTTTCAAACAAAGTCTCAGCTGTTTTTTGCCTGAATTATCAATTCAAAACCGCCGGCTAGTTTCATGTATTACCCACCATTCTGAACAACTTTTGTTTCACGACTCGTGAAATTCCCAAAACAACTTTTGAACTTTCGATACAAAGTTGATGAACTTTTGGTAATTTTGTTTTTACCCGGTGAACTTTCAAACTTTCTGAAGGGGTCGAAAACGGTAAATGCCTTCCTATTATTTCAACACGAATTCTCTAAGCTATCTTATCACTTAGTTATTAGTTACAAATCAGGTAGTAGAGTACACTAGATATCTAAAACTACTTAGTATTCAATTTATGAAAGGACTGCGATAGTATTTACATTTTCTGTGAGGATTAAGTGGCGGATGAAAAGGAGTATCTATACGATAAATCAATACATAAGATACAGGTAAAGCCGACTTCTGTGTCATTCGACATCGAGCTCGGGTTCGAGAGCCGGGCCGCGACCTCCGACCGCGCTTTCTCCGCTGCGCTGCCCACCGCGCCACCGCACCACCGCTGCAACGCATCGCTTTCCAACAACCAATTAACAACTTCTATACCATTGATTTATTGCTTACGGAAATCCCTTCATTAGTAAACAGATTCAAACATTATCTCCAACTGGAATAGCGCAAACAAACTAAGATAGTATCCGTTAACTTTTTAACAATCTCAGCAATATAAATCAATCAAAGCAATAAAGGTTATCGCTTACCCGACCTAACTATAAATTGGTAGTTTAGACTGCTGATGGCAACGAATTCGGAATCCATTACGCAACTGATGTAGTTAATGCAAAAAATCTCGTTGTAGTTACGATGAATCATCATTACAAACAAAAGAGAACCAGTAACAATAGCACGAACATCTACTCTTAGTTGATAGGGCCGTGTGTATACTTTCTCTACGTCGCTGATTTTTTGTTAGATATCATTGTTATGTGTAACACGATTGTTTTGGATGATTTACCCATACGACTTTCCTTTCTCGATGCATTAACTATACCAACGATACGAAATACGACGAACATTACTCTTATTTTACGCCGATGCTAACATAGCAACGAACAAGTAGGTGTTAATATTTACAAAGCGATGCGCTCGTTGTTATCGCTTACAATTCGACACACGTTCGTTTACTTTCCAGCACTTGCACGAACCTAAACGTATGTGTTAGAAGTCCAAGCATGTTTAAGCAGACGTAGGTGCGTCGTTGCCGCGTTGAGTTGCATTGCAGACATAAGTTTCAATCAGGTTGCTTCCTGCGACGCTGACGTCTCAATTGCTGCTCTTTTGTAATCAACAATTTGTGCCGCTACTCGACAAGCAGCTACCGTCTTCATTCAATAACTACGAGAACGAATGCCAGACTATTTTAGTTGCCTCGTTACGATTATATCACTCCTTACTCATTGCCGATTGTGAAACTGCTGCGTTCTACAGAGCAACTTTTTCTAAGCCATAAATAACACAATCAACTGTGTGTATCACTTTGTTACACACAATTCATATTGTCACATCCATCGTTATTTTTAGATGGATACGAAAGCGTGAAGTGAGTCGATGCAATATTTTGTATTTTCACAATTTTCCTGTGATTGCGTGATAGAATGAATGGACTGCCTTTGTAACTTTTGCCGCCAACACAACTTTATGGTGGTAATAAAAATATTAAAATCCTTAATGTGTTAGCAGCAACATATTTACGAAATCTAAGCTGCTATTTAGCGAAATTGTAAGTTAAGTGCGGCATATTAGGCTCAATGGTAATAATCGGCTGCGTAACATTGATCAACGGCACTCAAGAGCAATTACGTTAGGCAATCTACATACTTGTCCCAAATCAAAATTGGCATTAGATGGATCTTTTTGTTATTTGATGGCGGAGGCCGCTCGCTCTATTGTCTTTGTACATCAATTTGTGTACTTGCAATAAAGCAACACGCGACTGGTGGAGCGATTGTTCGGGTAATCGACTTTCCGCTTCGTAGCAAACATTAAAACAGCATTAAATTCTATTTAACGGTATATAATGCATGCCTAGTTAAGTAATTGGAAAATGTGTTTCGTGTCTCATGCAATGCGAAATCTTGATGCAATCAAAACAATGAACTTACACACTTATAGATAACTATCTCGCGCTAATTATTTACCGATCGAGGTAGAACAAAAACTTTACGTAAATATCAGACTTAGCAGATTTGTATCACAGTACAGTAATTTAGTAACTAGACTAGATAAAAGAGAAGTAAATAGCTGATACTCCCCAGTACCTTTCTTTTCATGTCGCAACTAGGTACAACATTTCTTATTATGAGTGGAAGACATCGATATTATTAACAACGTGACCTCTTTTCCGAAAAATCATGTAGAGTCTTCGACAAGATCTTGTGCTCCTCCGAATTGTAACAACTGTATCCAAGCTAGGCTGACCAGGCGTCCCGAATTTTCTGGGACGTCCCGTTTTTCGGCGTTGAATTTTACTGTGTTCATCGTTAATTTGGTAGAACTTATACGGGACAATACTATGTCTTATATTTCAGTCTATTATCTACTCACAGCAGGGGCGGCGGCCGGAGGACATTATAACTAATCGTTAACAACGGTGTTTAAAATAATATTTTAACTATTTCCTTTAAAAATGGGAGGTTCCTGATTTCTATCCTAAGCCCCGTATTTTGGACGCTGTTGCCCTTAAACTGTGTGTTCTGATCTGGTCACCCTAATCAAAGCTACGTCCGGAAACAAGGATGGGCTTTATCTAATCAGTGATTTTCCGTCGAATAATTACAAATGTCACGGATAGTTGGGAGCGTGTTAGAGGAACAAAGTCGGATGATAGGTCACGCAACGTCAGGCCACCGGTCCACCACGTGCTCACGCACAGCTAATAGCAAAGTTGAATAGGTAAGATAACTTCTTTAGCTATTAAGACTGAATCGATTTTGTATCTCTTATATTTTTTTTCAGAAACCATTTTGTAGGTATTCAAAAATTTAAGTACCTACGACATTAACTCACATGAGGAATGCAATTTTGAACCCTTAGCGGTGCGCCCTCCATAGTTAATCGTATGATTTCATAGCAAAAACTAAAGTAACTTAAGAACACCCGCGCTTTAGTTAATGCTAATGCGTGTATGTAATAGGCACTGTTGGACTGCAATACAGAGTAGAAAAATTCCCGTCAAGTGACTTTGAAGCCGGCTACATATTAATGGCTGTAATCTCAGAAATAGTTCGCGGAGTTTATAGGAATGCTGGGAACCGGTCCACTTCCGACGCTGGCCGCGTCATCCGACATGACTGGGCTCATAAAATCTCCAGCGCAGATCGAACGCTCCACGGAGAAAATGTGCTATATGGTATCGTTCATTTCCTGTTTCGAATCACTTTTTGCAGATTGTCAGGATTTATTCTAAGCATTCGCATCTTCAATTCAAATGTCAGAATTTTTGCACAAGTAACCGGCTATGTAAGGCACAAAATACAAGGAAAATAATGTCAAAAATATCGAAGACCCTTCCTATAGTTTAACATGGCTTCTAAGAATTCACAATACATTAGGATTATTTGGGCGTGTTAGGCCCAGTCGAAAATTTCACTCTAAACTTATAGAGGTAGGCTGAATTATATGAACTACAACGAAATAGTACAAAATGTTCCTCTCTGCCAAGAGATTTTGCAAATGTGGGCTTATGAAGAGGTTATTTAAATAAACATGACGTCATAATAGAGTATTCATAAGTTTCGTCAATACTACACCCACACTAGTGGTAGAGCTCATTGAAATCAAACGCACAATCACGGCTGTGAACGAATCATGGACTAATCAAAATACATCGACGTCAGACGAGGCGCGTGTTATTTTGGAAGCGGGCTGGGTGCATGCAGCTCTTGCGGTACACTCACTGTTCAATAACGGATGCTGCCGATTGTGGATTATTTCGGTCTCGGAAAGCATATACCTACCTACTAGCGAATGCGCAGAGCTTCGCGCCCGCTCCTCCGCTCGCTCATAAGGAAACGTCAACAATCAGATACCAACGACTATTTAGAACGTTCTCTGTACAGTTTCAAATTCGATATGACTATTCCTGGCCTTAATATTTTAGTCACAGCCTTTTGTATGCTTTAAATACTTTGCTATCTATCTTGACTGGTCCTCACCTTAACCGATTTTCACTAAAAAAGTAACTCAACTGCTGCATCATTCCCAATCTGATTTATCGTGTCCAACCTTATCTTTTTTCAAATTATTGTTTACTGCTGAAAATAACAAAAACCCATCGGAACTTAGGGTTCTCCCTGGAGATCTCAACAGTGAATTATCTACGAGCTCGACGTATAAAGCAAAGCCTATCTCAATTTTGGCTGCAATACACTGTAGTAATTTATCTTCCAACCCTGTTAGGAGTAGTTCAGCTAGGTAAATTACCTACAAAATATTGTTGTTACAGGAGAACTGAATATCGAAGTCAAGTACTCCGCTAGGTACTAAGTCGGTCTGGCCGTTTGCTATGTACTTATATGGCACACAAAACAACACCTCTGCCTGCATCATGTCAAAACAATGTACGCTACTCTAGGCCCTGCTGCCTTCGTATCAAGGTTTTGCGGCCTACAGCCGTCCAGGGCTAGTCATAACTTGGAGCTTCGTTGTGTATCTGATGTTTAGGTTAGCACCACCACGTGAATAATTCACAGACGTGTTTTATTGCCGGTTGTCATGTTAGGTGAGCCTCATTAAATAATCCCCGGGTGGTGTTGTTCGCCGAATTCACTTATGCAAATAAGTTATTCGTTTGTTTGCCGAGCTTTTGGACGCAAGGTTAGACAAACACGTTTTATTGTTCATTCTTAGAATTTTACGCGACGAAAAATTGACATGAAATTACGTCGATAAATCGGGAGATAAATCTCGGGATGTTCGTAAATTATGGAGGCGCTTAAAACGTATTATGAGAAATAGCGCCGGCTGATTTATGACCCGTTTCAGTTAATAACGATATAATTTATTTTTGAAAATATTTTGTGTCTCGAGAAAAGATTGCGACATTGAATGGGCATTTAGGGCTAATAATTGTGAAGACGGGCGGTCTATTGGTCTCGATGGCGATAGGGTCGGCGGACGCGCGATAGGCAATCAAACAATTTAGGTTAAACGCCGCGCTACGCACCGTCTTGTTCGTGTCCACGATTTCCTAACAACTACACTACATACTTACGGTTACTCAAATTACACGACTCGTTTCAAATTGAAATTCTTGATGCAACTAAAACATATCGTGCATAATTGGCTCGGCCAAAATCACCTCATTTAAATGCTAATTACTCAGCCATTTCTAGTTCCTTACGACATACCTATTCAAATTCTGCAGTGTGCAACAGTAATTCAATTAATTTCGAGTTACCAGTTATTATAACAAGTATATTTATCTCTGTACAATGTATAACACTAATTTAATTACCAAAGGGGTAACCTATGTTCATTTATTGCACATTTAATTTAACATATTGTACCTAGTGCTTAAAAAAAAATGTAATGTTGGCCATTATCGATGTGTGAAATGCATTTATGCTCAGCAAGGTAATGTTTCAAAAGCGGCTATTGGTTATTAGAAAAGGTTAGAATTTCCATAGGAAAATCTCTAACAAAAGTTAGCCAGCTATAGCAACGAGTGTAATTATGCGAATTACCTACGTTCGCGTATTATTGCGCGGCCGGACGTCCGGCACCACGGCGCGGCTCGACACAACACATCGCGATACGAGTAGGGTCGTCAACTCGTCACACGTCCAAACGACACCAAACAACCCACAAACGGTGTGGATAAACTCTTAGGTAACTTAAACAAAACCTCCAAATGCCGCCTAGCCGTATTTCAACGTGTTTTTATCATCAACACACGGCCGAGCTAATTTGTAGTATTTTTTTAGTTACAAAAACTGAATTTATGGGTGTCACTTTCACTATTCTGTAATTATCAGGTAAAAAAAATTAGGCGGGTTTTAAAAGTTTACGTTATTAGCCTTGGTCTTCTTCTACTTTAATTTGTGAATGCTGTAAACACCTGTCAGTAAAGGTATATCTTTTAAGACCTTATTGTGTATTTTTTCCTTATATGGTTAATGATATTGTCGCTAGTGTATCCTAATCACTAAAATAAAATACAAATTGGTAGGTAGTAGAATCACATTATTATTTAATGTCTTTAAATAAATTGAAGCTATTTTTATGTAAGGACTTGTCTTATGTGCTTCTTATTAAGCGTATGTGAATAAATATTATGTTTACTGTACTTTTTCTTGGCCTTTAAATGAAGGAATGTTGTCAACCCTAAAAAGACACAAAGAGTGTATGTTCAGGATGTTGGACATTACGTGATCAGTAGCATTTTTGTCGGCCAGCGATTTGTACTCATCGCGAAACTAATTCATCTGTACGTACTCAGCCGTTCATTGTATGACTGAAAGCTGGTGGCGACGTTTTAGTCTAATCGAATAAAAGACTTATAAATAGCGCATAGAATGTAATATAAATATACACTTGGAAATGCCGCCAGACAGGAGACACTACCTATTTTCTAGACTCTACAAAGAAAAAGGTTTTATGGTATTTACACTATACATAACTACACATCTAATAGCAAATAAATTTGCAAGCAAAGTAGCAGAATTTTTTTTTACAACTTGCTAAACTTTAATAAAAAGTAAGCATAGGTACTCAGTAGACCGGCCATCGACACGTTAGGAGAAAGAGATACAAATACCAATGTTCTTGACGCCTATAGCTTTAGATTCACATAAGCTACTATACGAATCGAAGTTATTTATAATGGGCCCTCATTTCAAGACACCTGACGGCGTAATGCTCGTAATTCTACGGCTATACTGGTCATTCCTTAACGCATACTTACTTACACCGGTCACAGATTAGGTACTTTATAGTATTAAGATACAACTTACTTTCTGATAACCAAAACGTTAGCGGTTCGTGCTAGGCCCTGAAAAATCTCTCTTGATTTTTTTACAAAACATCTGTAAATATCACTCCTATTTATCAGCCTCTCAAAGTTTTACGAAACACCGTAGATCTTGCACCAGAGTAGACCATCATCAGAACAACACAGAAGTTTGTCACTAAATATTTGCCCTAAATGAGAATCGACACGGCCGGGAACAAAGACAAGACCTCAAGCCATCGTTACTGATAATACTTTTAGGTAATTTCCGTAATTAAAATGATGAAGCTTTCAAGTATGATTGCAATTTATGAACAATGTAATAATGTTAGCTTTTAAAACATTTTCCGTCAAACACTGGCCGCAAACAATGCGTAACTAGGAAGAAGCTCGAAGGTTATATAACCTATTGTTTGTTTTTAATTAAAAAGCAATATTCTCATTTTAAGGTGGAAATTACCGCGGTGTTTTACGGCTGTTTTATTCGTGTTGATAACATGTTAAAGGGCTTATGTAAACACACGCTCGTGGCGAACTCTTTAACCTCGATGTTGCGCAGACGCAGGTACGTTTTATTGTAACATCAAATACCATTCTCTTACGAAAACTGCAGCTAAGTTTTTCCGCAAGTGCCGATAACAATGATTTTAACGGGTTTTGTAAACAATCAATAGATTCACAGGCTGATTGACTCATAAGTATTTATCGCTCTCCTTACAAGACACCATTTCTAATAGCTGTCCAGCATGTAGTAATCACTAATTCATTAGCTGTGCACGATGTGGAGTCTTGTAGAAACTGTGACCACCCATTTATTTCATGAAAATGTGTGGAATGTGTTTTTAAAAACCAATAGGATCGCTTCATGGAGCAAAGCTAGAGAAACGGTCCCTCCGTTTCTCTAGGAGGGACCGCTTCTATTGGTTTTTGAAAACACATTCCTCGCAATGCATCTCTGGTGGAAACGCAGCCTTATTGTGGACCCCTGACGATGACGTTGTAATTAAAATATGGTAATCTATAATAATCCTAATCATTTTAGAACGGAAACAGCTATTAAAAACCTTCTGTTCGTTTTCAGAAACCTAAAATACTACACCTACGAGCAAATTCTCATGCATCGCAGCATATCGTGCGAAATCTTACCTTAGCACTGGCGCACACCATTGTGCGTTGGGAACATTTAAACAAAATTACCCATTGTCCTTATATCTGCTGTCCTACTGATTAGTAACTTACACTATGTTTTTATAGTTGACACAAAGCGATTCCCAACAAATGAGTATTGGTGGGAACAGCATTTTGCGAACTGGAGGCGACTTTTGTTGTTCCGGTCTCACGACACTCCGCACACTTATGTGTTCTCACACTAGATATGTACTTCTTGAGATAAATTACTTGTGTTTTGTTCGTGCACAGCAGTAGGTGAGGCGGGGTACGTGCTCGATTGCGGCTTCAATAAACACGGAAGTGAAACTGTGGACGTTTAATTAATAAACGGTTCCTTGTGTTGTTTTACAAGCCTGTGCGTATGATTTTATCGGGCACGAAAACAACTTAATCAACAAACTATCTACTATGTCTATATTGTTTTTAGATAGCATTTAGCAATTAGAATTAACTTTTAAATAGAGTTTCCACGTCTGAATGATTTATTGTATGTACGGTGGACATCACTCTACCCATTTCCGGTCAGTCCTCCTTGCTCTATTGCAAAGAAATGACATTTGGCAAGAGCGAGAGAAAAAACGGAAATGGGGTAACCTGATGTGCTGTTGACTGTACCTTAATTAAATGGTATTAACTATCAATAGGTATAGTAGTGTCTCATTGAAATCAGGTTTTGAAAACAACTATTCCTATTTATGTATTTCGAGCTCGAGTAACGCAAAAGAAAGAAGCTCGTACCACTACCATGCTGCATTTATTATTACCTTATTTATTACAAATTACCCAGCGCCATAAACCATATCATATCATCACATAAAATCCGGTGAGATTGTGGCCATGTGCCTGTTTAATTCAGTTTAAAAATGGTTTCTGCTTCTTAGAAGTACCAGAAGGGAAAAACTGTAGTTCACAAAGACAATCACTATTTGCGCTTTACCATGATTAGACATTTTCCTTCGTGTTCGTTTATACAGCATTTTGAGAGGTGGCAACTTGGCAAGTATTTTAATGTATGCGTTTTATAATAAAGTCATGCTATGACCTAAGACTCCTTACGTCACATGATTAATTATCATGTCATGCTTCCAGATATTGCGTGAACTTATCGACATTCTCTAAGCAGCAGCCCAGTCACGGTAGATTTTTGTACAGCAGCACAAACGGTGAGATGAAGGTCAGTTGTAATGTGAAGTGATCTAATTATCACGATGCCTGAGGCTAGGTGGGAAACGCATTGCTTTGTGACGTCAGACAATTAACAGTTCTCTAACCCAACTCCACTAGATTCAAATATCTTCAATTTTATCGCTACTATTTCATCGCGCTGCTCTATTTCGGTAGGAATATGTTTACATGTCAAGAGCGCCAACATGGCGTGTTCTTTTGTTTACTGGGTCCGCGGAAACTTTAGTGTTGACGAAGGGCTGTAACTCTTGGGCCTCAGACGCCTACTTCCCTTCGTCCCTTGTGAAATACACCACGAAAGGCAGGACGTTCGCGACGAAGTGATTTAATTGTCTGCGACTGTTGGCGGGAAGTCGCGTGGGAGCCGCGACCATGTGTGTGACGTCACCGAACTAATTGCTCGGCCTCCGGATTCACACACTCCCCTTTTACTGGAGCATACACTTTTATCATTTCGTTTCAAAGTATCTGTTCTACGTTGTACCGGGATACGAGAGATTTCTTCATAGGCTATCATATGCAGAGTGAACGTAAATCTAATTCTACCTACACTTTCTTTGTTATTTATTAGGCATATCTACAAGATTTGACAATCGGATATGTAAAGTTACATAACTTGTAAAATCCTGAAGCCCAAATCCAATTGGTTAGTGGCGCATGAACTAGATTCGTAGACACTTTAAGATGCTCATAAGAAGTCCAGAATAATCGGCATGAATATCCAGTGGTCACGGGTCAGCGCGGACAACGAGCCACTTCCTGCGAGCAACAAACGCCCGAGAGGACACGTCACAGGCGCGGACGCCCCATTTCCTTCGCTCTCGACCACTCTTCAACCTTATCCCCGACTTGCACTCGCAATCATCGACACACCACTACCCACGCAAGTTCTAATCGGGCCGAACCTCGCTAATCACGTAATACGCAGCAGACCGTGTGTAACGACGGTTCCGGTAAACATCTCTTGTTATGAATCGGCGGCTCGATCAGATTTAATTACGTGCGTGATTAAATCTCACGGACGAGGAGCGATCTGCGTAGGGTCGCGAGATTGCTTGGACGCGGGATAAAACATCACGGTTCAGGTGACCGCCGCTGACCTCGTGCCAATTATGCGGCCATTATCGCGCCAGCACAATACTGTGCCATTAAGCGGATGTCCAGCCCGACGCGCGACGCGGCATTCCCGTGCTCAATTTGCATTTGTTTGGAATTAGATCGTCACCGGCCTCGTGTGAGCCCAGCTTTATGTCACCTGTAATGTCCCTGCAATGTGTCGAGGTCCCATACGTATGCCGTGGTCGGCCTAATCGTTGCTATTGTAGACAGATTCTAAAAACGAGCAGTGCAATTATGAGCCGTGACGCAAAAACGTTGTTTGCCGGTAAAATTGACGTGATTGATGCCAACATTAACACTCGGCAATAAAAGCTCGTTGAACAGCGTGTTTTTCAGGACCGTTTCACTCCTCACAGAACATAAATACATACAATTCATTGATACATTGATAACTTTTCGTGTATTTGATTGGAATAGTTACTAATAATACTAGTAATTGTAATCACCACACCAAAGTGAGCAGGCATGGTGTCAAAACCCATTGATACGTGATTAAATACTGGTACCTAGAAGTTGCAGAAATAAAAAAAAATATTAGTGGCGAGAATAGTTTGTGTGGTTAACAAACCAGGGGGGCTAAAACAGCAACATTTTAGCATTTCATATTAAGAATCATCTATTTGACGTTTCATCTAGACCGCGGTCCGTTTCGAGTCAAAAGTGAGTAACAGCGCGCTGACACGCATCCCGAATTGATAAATTGTATGAACATGAGCGACGTCAGCGCGCTATTACTCACTTTTGACTCGAAACGGACCGCGGCCTAGATGAAACGTCAGTTAGATGTTTCATAATATGAAATGCTAAAATGTTACCGTTTTAGCCCCCCAGGTTGACCTTACCTTACTAGGTCAGAACTGTTAACAACACGAAAAAAAGATTAAACTCATAATATTTGGTGCTGTCCTACTTAAAAGTTTTACCTAACCTATCATCAATCGTTATACCTACAGTTTATATTGTGTAGATAAAGTTTAAAGACCCGCACTCAATCCGGCTTTACACAAAACATGGTACACGTCACCTTGCTTCGAAAATCACGGTTAAGTAAAATGGTAATTTTGAGAATAAATCGGTCATTCTTTACGTTCTAAGTAGCATCAAATCAAAGACAAATTCCTTAAAATTCATGGTCATGGTGGATCATATACTATAGTTTAGATAGTTACACGCACAAGAGAAGCATGCGGTGAATTACACAATAATCATAACCATACCAGGCCAGCTTTACGGTCACGCAACTCGTATTACGGTATAATAGAAAAAGAAGAACACACGCGGTCCCATGACGCTCAATTTTATCCACCATCACATCGGATGAGAGCGATCTACAAAATTTGACGTTGAAATAGGTAGGTAATTTTATACCTAATGGAACTGCGACTGTTATTAAATAACATGATTAATTTGATAACTTTGCAAGTTTTATGGCGTGGACATCGTTGAAACATGAGATGCAAATGTCAAACTGCACTTTATGCACGTTTTATCTGAGCGCTTCGAGAAGCGAAATTGTAGCCGTTTTCCCGGCGCAGTGCAATGTCAAGCGATGTCGTTAGCAAAGCCTCATTCTGATATCTCCCTCGCTACCCTTCCTGGCCCACAGCGTGCCGGAGATAACTATTTTCGCCTTATCGAAGATATTGCGAAGTGCGCAACTTTTAAAGTGCTTGTTTTGTCGTCAGCTTTTTGAATTGCGGCAAATGCAATCAAATCCGAACAACGGAGCGGAGTTTGCAGGGAACAGGAAAAATTACATTGAATATTTAAGAGTAGGTTTTACGGTTTTTTACATTTTGGATGTGGCAGGCCGCCAGTCGCAGAGTAGGTACCTTTCTTGTTATGTACAATAGGCGGAGATAGCAACGTCTTTCGCTGAAATATATTGTCCCGGCTTGCGGCGCTGCGCACCCACACCGCCACTGATATGCAAATAGGCTCCGGCAAGATCGTAAACCGTTTCTATCAGATAACGTAATTTGGAGCTAAAGTACACCGAGTTATGGCAACGTCACCGACATAACTTCGCTAATCGGATGCTTTTGTTTTCATTTCTTAAGAATTACTTAGATACTCGTAGCACATATCTAGATAAATTGTCTGACTATGAAAGACTCAAAAAAAATGCAGATACGTAAGCAATTGAAGAGCTAGCTACCCTCATCAGTTAAGTAGGGGTATAGCTGTTGTGTTGTGTAACGTGTGTCAGTTTAATTACTTTACGGTGTCTTCATTCATGTCCTATTCATTATAAATCATCGAGGCAAGTCTAGTTCCCCGCAGTGACACATAACCAAACTGTCAAGCTATGTAATAAGGAGAATAAATTTGAATTGAAACATCTTTGGTTTATGGTGATTGTGTTGCGGCGCAGCATTATGCTCGTGACAAATGTTCGCGATACGCGCGGCCTACCTGCGCTATCGGCCATCTTCGGCAGACCTCTTCCCGCTTATCTGACGTAATACGTTCCTGGAGAAAGTCCGGCATTGTGTCGCCAAAGGCAAATATTGTCATCGGTTATATTACTTTTTGGTCTAATGCTCTTCCGGCGACATATTTTGTGTATCTTGTTTTTCTTACAATGTCTGGCCTGTTTTGGCTAAATTGGTAGAGGTGGTTTCACAAATATTCTTGCTTGGTTCATAAGCGTTGAAATGAAATTAATGATTAGACATTTGACTCGACACGCGAACATTGATGAAGTTTAATTTTTAGACCAATCACTTTTTTATCGATTACATTATTTAAATAAGTAATTAATTTAGCCATTTCAATACAATTAACTTTACATTAACAGATATTTAGGACTTTTTAAGTGATTTGTAAATTATCAGTTTGTCCATATAGTTCCGGTATATAGTTGGTAATATTTATTTTAGTTTTCAAAATAGTATTATGAGATGTAGAAATATCAAAAGGAGATGATCTTTGTGCCTCAAATATTAATTCATTCAACGCTGCTGATGGATATTGTTTCAGTAAATGATTTCCAGAATAAAGGTAGGTACTTAAACAGTTTTAGCGCTTTGCGTTTTCGAAAGATGCTGGAGGTGATAAAGTCATAATTCACAAGTACGATGAGTAACTATCACCGTGGTGCATGTTGCCCATAAAGCAATGCAGAGTGGCTTATTTAGTTGAGTACAAGCGCGACCGCCCACCGCGCACCATTCCGACTGACGCTTGGCCCACAAGCCTCTAACTGTCTTGTCATATCTTAAAGACCGTGAAGTAGACATTTGTAGTGCATTGGTCTGGATACTCTCATTATGATATGCTGCGTCTCGAGGAAATTAATAAAGTGGCGTTGACACACAGATTAGGGCTCAAGCAGACGGTCAAACAAAGCTTTACGTACGAAATTAAACTTTGCTTACTAAATTACTATTTTAATTCTACTACCAACCGAGCCTGCGAGCTAGTCAAATAATATTGGACAAATATGTGCCACTGAACGTTGCAAGAGCATCAAATTTTATTACGGTGGAGTCGAGGAGGCTGGTGCACAATGGTTATCGCAGGTATCGCCCCAAGTAGGTACCACCTGTCACGTACAAACATTCCCACATTATACAAAAACCATTCTATTGCTCGCTCTTATTTCTCTCGCACTAACGAAGCCGTCTATTTATAAATACATGGCATTGTTTTTAAACTCTGCCATTTACTAATAGATACAGAATAGACAGAAAATTCAATTAAGCAACCACTTTAGTGTTCGAAAACAATAACCCTGAATAATAAAATAGGAACATTTGTAAACTGCATTTAATATGTACTCGACTAAATCCTTTGCAATCTTCATAATTAGCGATTATAAGTATCACCTTTATGCAGGTTGGCTAATATCAGAAGCACTTAAGAACAATATACAGAATGAAAAGTATTAAATACTAATTCCACGCCGACAAAGTCACTGGTAACAGCTAGTTTCAAATAAGTTTCTACACATTTATAGCTTTCCACTACCAGTTTTCAATTATGAAAGTGTACTGAGAAGCAAGTATGTAGCTAAAAGACCTGCTCAACTTACCATTATTACTGATTAATTATTCCATTCCATTTGCCGAGTAATTTGGTGGAGTTATAGCATAGAAGCAATTGAATTATGTCATAATAACAATAATGCATTTTCTCACGCTTCTTGTGACTAAAAACGCGACGTAGGCTGTGTGTTATATTTCAGACAGTAGATGGGTTTTATATCAAACTAGCAGTCGCTCGCGACTTCGTCCGCGTGGTCTTAGCTGAATGTGAAAAAATATTTTCCCGCATTTCTGTAAAAAAAAACCTGAATTTTCCTTGCTGTAAACCTCACGGAGCCCGAGACCTTTCCAACGAATGCTAAACCGTGGAAATCGGTTCGTGCGTTCTGGAGTTATAGCGTCAGGAAGGAAAACCCGACTTATTTTTATATAGTAGATGTCACTTGTCTTCAAAGTATGTAGGTACTAGGTATTCTTATTATTAAAAGCCCCCTTCGTAGATTTCTTATTTCTTGAGCGGCCAGATATTGGCGCCCAGCAAAGACCAAACCCGAAGTTTTTGATCAGGACAGCCGTCCACCTTGTGGGTGGGCTGCCACGAAAAATGATCTCTTTTTCAGAACTTTAGAGACAGTACGTTCTACACACTATGTGCCCTGCCCATTGCCACTTCAACATTCTTACCAACTGGGCTACATCGGTGACTCCAGTCCTTTACAGATTCGATCTCGTAGCGAAATTCAGAACATAAACCTCTCCAAATCACGTTGGGTGACCTTGTCCATAGTAAGAGATCATTGCCAGCCAACATTTGTTCTGTAAAAGCTGGAAGACGCTTTGCCCTTCTTCTAATTTTGTGCTCCTCTCACCTACACAGTACACATTTCTTAATATCATACATGAATAAGTTTTCTAATAATATTTTCCGTTCTGCAGAAAAGTGATACTAACTGTATGTAATGTAACATAAAGCAGAGGAGACCAATTCATTTACAGTGCAATATTTCTCAAAGATGCGCTCTCAATTTCTAGCCAGACTGCTTTTTGAAACCTCTCCTGTTTTTGTCTACGAATAATGCAGAACAACCATCTTTTCGCCTGACTGCTTGATCGATAGAATACCTCTTGACGATTTCAATTTTGTGTAATTGAATTGCACCAAAATCAGGGATTCATAAAGAACAAAAAAAATCAATAAACAAAGGCCATGGTCGTTTTTTTTTCGTTCTTTTGTAAAATTATGTTTTATTATGCCGAATAAAAACATGTTCTTTAAAATTCGTATTATTCAAGAATTCGAATGCAGAGAACTGTTTTCTAAATCATTGTTTTAACTTAACAATAGTCCTTTCCGTTTGCATTTTGCCAAGGGCGAACGCACCATTTATTTTTTTAGTCTCCACGACTCTACCTGGACGCGCAGCGAGGGGTGCGAGCGAAGAATAAACTGGGAACTGCCACATGTGGCAGAGATGGTCCGAGATAATATCGAACTCTATTGTGTATTATTTAGTCAAATCGAATGTTGTGACCAATTTTGTAAGTAAAAAGATGCAGACATGTTATGTGGCTCGCAAAGGTTTTGCTGGAAAAAATGTAAAACTTTTTCCAATTTCAAACGTAACTAGTGAGTAAATTATTCGAAAGACTTCACTTTTTAATAGATACGAGTACAGTCAACCACAGTTTGGCAGCACAAGTTCCCATTGTAGACTTCGTAACGTTCCACGTTCGCGGGTAGATAGAATGCGTGTTTATAATAGAGCTCGGCATAAGCCGGCACTGATCCGCTCTTCTAGCTGTGCTGACTATACAAGTACTTCACCCACGTATCAAAAGCCCTACCAATCTACTAGAAAACAGAGAATCTTTTAAACTAACGGAATACCCTCAACTTCAATACTTGGTTCGTGTTTATGTTTAAAAGCTTAAGTGCATCACTCTGCCAACGGAAACTTTATAGTAGTTGCCCACTTTGCATCCTAATCTTGAAACGCTTCGATCCAAACTTCCAATGGCTATAACCTGTCTTACCCTTTAATTTTTTTGACATTTCTATTTTATGGCCCCTCATTTAGAAGCGTCAACACAAAACAAAAACTACGTAGGACTAGCAAGCGGCTAGCAAGCGTCGGTTTGGTGAGCTTGTGTATCGAAACACCGCTATCGGCGCACGCGCATGCTAGAGAAGGAGGCAACGAGCTTGCCGGGCAAGTTTGTAGCGCGAGAGTAGAGGGGCTTCGCCCGCCGCCAGTGCCCCAGCCGTGCGCGTCGCGACTCCACGTGCGACAACTGACGCCCGACCGACGCGCCCTCTGTAAACACTGCAACACCAGTTTCTGTTGCACTCCATAGAACCGGTTCCCACTTTGTGTTCCGAGTGACAGACGCCGATATTGTGGTTTCCGTGTCCAGTGCCCGTTGTGACTACTTTTACTGTGCCCGAAAACGATCAGAGTGATTTTTAAAGTGCAATTGAATTTTGTTTTTTTAAGTGATGACCGTGAAAATTGGATTGCCTAATACAGTGAATAATTGATAACGGTGAGTGTCCACTTTGGGGTACGCGTATGTATTTTAGAGTGCGTGGCGAGGCGCATAGGTGCGGGGTATTGTGGAGGCGGCTCAAACAAAAACTCGAATAGGGGAGCGAAGGAGAGAGGCCATTGTTGACACGGCGAGCGCGCCCGGCTGCGAGCGAGTCGACGACTCCTCGGAGCAAATTGTACAGTCAAAAGCACACTGTCTCTATCCTCTTTTGTTGTGTGCTAGCCGCGCTCTGGATGTAAGCTATCATTTGGAAAGTAGCAACGTGCTAATTTTGAAAGCCACCATAAACTGGCGCATGTTTGTACTGTACCTCGATGTATCATAGTCTTATCGTTATAATAAAATGTTTTGATAAATGAACTAATTGCTGCTAAGGCGTTATAGATAACATACTGCTCATATTTTTCTAGATAACAGGGAAGAAAACGATATTTTTACTTAATTGGCACTACACTCAGGGACAATAACATTGTGACCTGTATGAAATGTTTTATATACAAGTACATACATGGATACCTACATAACATTACTAGAGATCAACAGTCATAAAAATGATTAATAGTTCAACATTTATAATTTGTATTACCTACCACACATGAGTCAACTCAACAGTAGATAGGTATTCACACGCTGCAATTTTCAGACTGATTCATGTCTAAATACACACGTTCTTCCTCTGTTTATAAATAGAATAAACAATTACTTTAGTTAGTAAATTACGTATGTAATGAATGAAAGACATTATCACATCCTGCTTAATTACGCCTGCAGTTCGCGTCGTATGTCATCTGGGTAGTTATAAAGGTACATAGAGTATGGAGATACAAATACCAGATGCTATGGCACCGTCGAATTAGTTGGGTTAATAAGTAGAGCCGACGACCGGTCGCTATCCACTCGTAGTAATTGACCACGTTTATGCCTACTGTCACGATCTAGAGCAGACTTATTAAACTTTAAAAGAAATCGCCCCGCGCTAGATGCACAAAATATCAACGGCAACATCGAAATGCTCTCTACTTTTTATTTGAACGAGCAATCAGGTTACCTTTACTACGATGTCCGCTGAGTTTTAATTAGAGTTTTTGCAGTGAATTTAATGTTTTTTGAGTAGTAGAGTCCCTCCTACCAAATGGCACTGAACTAAGAGGTTCCTTAACAAGAACTTGAAATGCACATTTTGAATACTTTGACCACGCTATGAAACATTGGTGATCGTAACAATTTAAGTAATGAAACATTTAAATGAATAAAAATAGACTCGCTAGTGTTAGTAAGAAATTCCGTTGAAACAATCTGTCCTGATGTCAATGATATCAAATTACTAATAGTACTGATAACATTTTACAAATTACGATTCCATGAGTAGGTTGGTAACTCCACAGAGAGACAGAAATATCAGCAACAAAGAAACAAAACAACACTACCAACGCCATCTTTCGTGGATCAAAGGAACTTAACTTCTGAAACGTAGAGCTATGAACTTCTGGATAGGATTAGATGAAAAAGTTTAACTTTATGCTTTGCCGCCTTCAACCGGCCGCTCTGAAAATCTATGGGGGAGGCCTATGTTCAGCAGTGGACGACGTGTGGCTGTTGATGGTGATGATGTTTTACTGTAATCCCTTAGTGGAAAAAATGTGTATCAACTGTATGTGTAAATGTGTATACATTATATGAACTTAGGCTGATTAAATTAGGGCTGGTATGTAGGTACAAGTATACAGCTCCTACTCGTAGTTTACCGGTATTCGATATCTCTAAAAATCAATATCAGTAGCTTAGTCGCGAATTTTCTGAAGTTTTTGCTGCGTTTTAATGAGATGCAAGAATAAACTATTAGTAGCTGCTACTACCGAATGGGGACCATCAAGTTCCTCCATAGCCACAGCCGAGCTATCAAACCAACTAAGTAACTGGGAAGAACGTTTTACGACACAGGACGATCTTCAGATGTTATGGAGATAAAACAGTTCCGATTCTTACGATCTCTAATTTTTCTCTTTCACTTCTATCTTATCTGTTGCAGAATAGAACTTACAATTAAAACTAAGTTATCTTTTGGTCTGCTGTATTTATTTCAAACTACTGAATAGCTTCGAATGTAGTTTATACCGACATTTAAAAAACTAATGTTTGCGTAGATAATTAATTCCATCAATGTTTTGAATCATAAAATAAAAATACAATCTTTGAATTTTGTGACATAAATCTAACAGGGCATTTTAGAATCTCACACATGCAATTTAAGATTGGTCGGTAGTTATACCTAGGTAAATAAACAAGGAAATGTACTTAGTAAACATAATCTAACACAATGAAAACTATATCGTATTAGGCTATTCATTATCATCCCACGGCTGAGCAAAGGTCTCTACCTACTATGTTTCCATAGATCTCGATTTTGTGTCGACTCTAGTTATTCATCTACTTACTATTATGTAACATAGGTTTAAGGCCAAAACACACCTTCTGTTGTAAGAATGCAAAATATTAAACTTTGACCTCCTAAGCTTTGATCATTCTTCACATGACGTCTCTTCAAAATTTAATCAAATTGAATAACCTATGATAATCTATTTGAAATCTCCATGAATAACGAATCATAATAGCGCTCAAAAGAACATTAATATGATTGTCTGGAAATAATGAATACAGCGGCATAAAAACATCAAAACCATCGCATCGGCATCGTATTTTTATTCTCGATGCGTAGGTTCCTAAACAAAGCTATAGAAACAAAATATGATCATGAATGATGTTCCGATCTACGTTTTCAAGTCTTATCACGTAGTTATCCTTCTATCCCTATCACGTCGTTTTGTGAAACACATCTCACACGTGACGTCGCCAGAAGCAGCTATAAATTGTATGCTGATATGGAGAAATGGCGCAAAACTGTATTTCACCGTCTTAGCGTAGTCCTAGCTGTATGTCAGCCTGAAGCTTCTCAGCGGGGATTATTTATTGCGGTCGACAGAAAAAGAACCGCAGCTTCCCGGCTTGCGTGGGACCGCTGGCCCTTGAGCAGTGCCCGAGGCTCGGATGACAACCGCGACTAGTAATTGCAGCCTTATCTTGCTTATACTCCACACAACCACAGTATAAACCATACAGTAGAACATCTAAATACAAACGTGCCACTCACGGTTTGAATGTGTGCGTGAGCGTCGCGCGCCGTGTCGGGATATCACGCACAAGCGATTTTACGCACACGCTAGCATTAAATAGGGAGGCATTAAATAGGGAGGCGGCAGTACGGACAGGCTGTGCCGCGTGTCTGTGTGCACGCTAGGCTAATAACTCGGCGGGCGGCCTTAGATAGCCTACTGTATGGTTTATACTGTGACACAACCGTCGCCAGCCAGTCGAGATGCAGTAAAACCAGCTTAATGTACGGGATATCGAAAGAAGTCGAGTATTTTAATAACAAGACATCCAATCCTCCTGAGAAGTAATCGTAGTAGTCTCATATACAATGTATACTACTTAGCACCTTCGCCCTCGCAATCAAATATTCATACGAAATACGAATGCCTTCATTATGTTTTACGATTTTTGTTATGAATTCGACGTAAGTAAGAAATTTCATTTAAAA
Organism: Udea ferrugalis; assembly: GCA_950022985.1. NCBI lineage: Eukaryota > Metazoa > Arthropoda > Insecta > Lepidoptera > Crambidae > Udea > Udea ferrugalis. Next base: position 9,270,350 of record OX465516.1, read on the forward strand.
AAAAAACATTTAATAGCACCGTTTGTGTTTCGTATTGTCCAGACAATAATTTTGGAATGTTATTACATACCAACCTGTACCAATATATCTAACACTAACTTCTTCTGTTATTTTCCATCGGTTTACTGGTAGAGAATTTCGTACCTGAGTTCGCCATTTTAACTTATATACCTATGTACAATAGAGATTCAATGCATGTTTCAAGATTGAACATATCGTTTTGCGAATACATAGTGTTTTAGCAAGGATAAAAGAAGCTATTTGGCTGCCCGGTCCAATGCTGCTGCATATCGTAAAGCACATCGGGATTTCGTTGAAATAACGACGCTATTACCTTCCGCTCGATAACCGGCCGTTTGTTTAGCGTAGTAATTGTGCCGCCTGGATCGGAGCCCAATAAACTACAGGTTCGAAGCGAAAGCGATGGCGGAATTCGCCCTAACAAGTTTCGGCGTGACGTACAACAACAGCGTTCGGCCGGGAATTCTCCAAACAGATGGATAGAGAGGCGTGTGGTATTGTGTTACATGGCTCGCAGCGTGCGCGCCTTTGTGCCACATCTGTGCAAATGCACACCACGCCTCCCGTTACATCTCCTCAACCCTTTAGTTAGCGATGCTCACATTTGAAACAAGTGTTATTGCATTATCTTCGCTTAAATAATTTTAAAAGGACTGACTGCACTGTGGATTTTTTTACAAAGAAAATCAAAAGCCTTTAGAAGTTAATAAGGTGTATTGTATCCATGCACATGCACATGTACGCGTCGTAATATATCATATGTCCCTATAGCCGTAACGAATTAGTAAACTTCTTCCTACACCGAAAAACGATTAACCGCAAGCATAATTAGTTCCCGCATACATTATGGAAACCGGAGCCATCTACTAATGAGTTCATTGTCAAATATTTGCCCACCTTCTTAGATTTATTTATTCAGCACAAATCAAGTTACTCTACAACTTATTATCATAAAGTAAATAGTCAATCTCTTCGACATTATGAGTGTGTGTACCTACTATCGTATTTATTGTTAGGCATTTCCGAACGCAACTTGTCAAGAGCAGTATTCCCCGCCATTATTTGACGTTTGTATAGCTATCTCACTCACTCTTTTTCTTGTACAACTTGCATTTGTTTTAGTTTGTGAATAAATTGTAATTTAAATGGTTTAATGCGTTTTTCTGAGCTTCCCTTTTAGCTCAGAAGCGGGATTAGTGTACCGAGCGCCTACAAAAACGTTTTCCTGACGAAACAATAAGTGGAAGTAACTTCTGTATCGTTTTCCAAAATTTGCTAAGCGCGGCCGCGCCGACCGGGACGCCTTGCAGAAAACAAAAACCGGTTCGTACCTGTTGCCGCACGGGTACTGTGAGTGAATTGTCGAATCGAGTGTATTGGGGATTGTTGTGAATTTGTGATAAAAGTAACTTTCAAGCCAATAACAATAAGTGGACGTGAACTTTTCCATGATATCGGATTGTCATCTTTGAAATGTGTAGTAGTGACGGACGGTGTACCCATATGATACGTTGCCTCGTGAACTTTTGAATAGTGTCTCAAATCGGCAGCGTTTTGGCGGTCCCGAGCGGAGTCCGCTGGAGCACCGCGGCACCGGACCGTGTGCGCGGTCACTGACCTCTGCCTTAATCGCTCTCTTATTGCGGAGTGTTCATCATGCTCCTGATGGGAGAGTGATTAAGCAGCAGGTTCTTGCGAACCTGAACAAGTTTCATTCGTCAAACTACTCCTAGTTAAAGTGCTAGGTATCTACTATGCCTAGTACTTTGAATAATGGAAACCAGTAGCCACAGTAGTGGTCTGTTTTTACCCCACTTCAGTAGTACCCCACCATTTCATCTGTGCCATTGGCAACCTACAGCTGATTTAGTTCAAGTCTATGCTGGTCTTAATGATACATTTTCTGATTCTGATCCTATCTGATCTGTTAATTATTATTGAGTAAGTAAGTTAATCTGAAAAGATAAAGGTATTTTGTATTCTGTGGATGTATGACTGGTGATGAGAAAACTATTTCTGAAACTTATTTGGACTTTTAAATTTAAAAAAAGAAGTATGCCGAACATTGATACTAACAACTATCTAAACCTAAACTAATATCTCAACCTTACATAACTCTAATGTTTATTAACTGCCTTTCTTTCCAATCAGTAAGTTAGTCAGATGTGTGACTAAGTTAATGCTTATGGTGTAATGTTCTGAATATTATTTATAAATTTTAATGTGACAAGATCTATTTAAGGTTATGCTTGTGGGTTACCCGATGCAGGTTACAGAAGCAATAACAGGTAGGTACCTTCCGTACCAGTAAGTTGATGCTATTTCTGCTGGTTATCAGGACACGTCCAGCATGTTAAGATATTAATTTTCATCGTTGAAGTAAGTCAAGTGTTACTGATTTAATAATTAAATTATGCAGTTGTAAGCATTGTGGTCACATTGCACCAACATTACAAAATTCATAAAACTTGTGCATTCTGTGGCTGTGTCTGTCATGATGATGAAAACAATTAGGTAGAAAAGGTGTTCATCACACTGTTATCATCGTACAGGCCATGATAAGAATGAATGTCCTGAAGTAAACTGTTACTTCAGACAAACTTATGTCTAATTATTTACAGATATTACTGTAGCTGCAAATTATTAGTTGTCATTTTTATTGATTTCAGTTGTCTTGTCTTGCGTAAAATAATAATAATTACAGAGTTATACAGAGCCCAGAGGTTACAGTTACAGTTGAATATTCAATCCATGCAAGTCTAGTTGTTCAATTAAAATTTTTAATATTTAATTATTTATTTCATCTTCATTGCACATAATAGTACGGTATGGCGGGCTTCATGCTGAGCGCAATATCTGCCAGTCAACCATTGGGCATTTGAGGTATGTCATAAATTCGAAAATAAATCCTTCAAGGAGGTGGCTGATGAGGCCAAACTGTGCCCAAAACAGAGGTTAATATTAGTCAGCCTGTTACCAACTAAGCGTTTGAGTATTGTCATGGTGATTTGTGTTATTTAAAAAACGTAGTAGATGTTTCGTATTTACAAAATTAATTAATCGAACTGCCAAATGTAAGTGCAGTCGTACAAGGTGTTAAATAATTGCCTGTCGATTAGATTCGAACTTGTTATTTTGATGTTGATATTTCGTTTGTTTTGAGTCGTTGATGACCCGTTTAGCGCAGTGGTTCAACGGTTGAGCATCGAGGGGTCGCGTGTTCGATTTCCGCACAGTGCGGGGTTTGTTGATGAAACAAGTGTTTGTGCTGAATCTGGTTGTCTGTGGTACCTTCGTTGTTCCTGGTTTCACAGAGCGAGGCTCATATTTATTATTATGCGTTATTTAGATTCGTGACAACCAAACCGTTGTAGGAAGGACCCTAATACGGATATTAGTACACGAATTATACAGACCAACATAATATTGCTGTGACGGGGTGTGTCGTGACAAGACAAAAGAAAGGCTATCAGTTTTGTTCAAATGTGATAATCATATTCACATTGGTGTGTTGTGGCGTTGCGCCACAGCAAGTGCAATTATATTAGGCACACAATCATATATTTCAGGGTTTACAATATATACGGAGTGTCTAGAGCAGTGTGTAATACCTTAACTAATTGACATCCGCACGTTGGTCACATTATCTTAGGATCAGTGAGCGTCGTGCATTGCATACATCGTTGTCTGAAGACATAGATCGGCGAAAGCTTACCTGCTGAAATAGTCTTGATGAGTATCAGATGAGTTTTCGAATTGTTTTTTTCTGTAATTGTAAGATTGATAAATGTTCTACAAAAAGTGCGTAGCTTACAGATTCAAAGCGCTCATATTATAGATATTGTACTTTGTCGATGGCCGAGCGGATGAAAGATCGCGGCAGTACCTACATCGTTTTGAGTCAACACGTTTTTACGAATGTTTATGACTGGTGAATCACTTACAGCCTAGCAGAAGTCAAAGCATTGATTATGAGACCCTTGCTGTTGTTGTAAGTTAGTTTAAATTTAAGGTGTATGTTACAGGTATTAAGTTAAATAGTTACCGATTGTACTGATTGGAGACTTTTTTTAAGGTCGAATACCGTGCTGGTAAGTCAACGGGCCACCTGGATGGGTTTAGCCGAAACAATGTTATTTCCGTTAAGTGAATAAATGATACATGTTTAGTACCTACCTACTTTTGTAGAAGCAATGCAACAGGGAGACTTCAATTGGTTCAACTGTAGACCAATAATTGTAAGGTAAAATTAAAAGTGACTATTTGACAGAACTTGCTTACTTTTATCTAGGTGGTGTATTTTAGAACTGGTTTGGCAAATACGGCGCTGTATTTAGAAACAAAAAAAAAAAATGTACATGGCTGCACTTAACACTATGCGAGAAAAATAAACAGGGTGTCAAGCAGTGTTGTTGTATCCTTTATAAAAGATGCCGGTGCCGTTACACATAGTATCTATACGTGGACCACCTTGGTGTTTGATTTACGACATTTATTCACTCTAGCTCTTGTAGTTAGAAGCTGTTCGTGTTATTATAGTATTACAGATATTCGGAGTTGTATGCGACCGAAACATAGCTTTTATTTGTAAGTATTTTAAGGATCACTGTGGTCTACAAGAAACAAATAAAATTCATTTTGACTGCTGTCAATCCGCGCGCAAAGGAGCAAGTCTACTACTTACCTACCTATTTTAATGGCAAACCATCTTGGGCGCTTTGGTGATCTTGCGTTGGTGATGTTGAATGTGATTGGTAATGCTTGGTGATCTGACTTGGATGATTTATTTTGTTTTACGATGTTAGACAAAGTTTTTAAGTCGTTCTGCGTTTTATGCTTCACATGTGTTAAGTTAAGATCTGTTGAGGTATGTGACATGGTTATTGGTGAACGTAATATCATGTGCAAGGGGTAACGAAGTGACAGGCTTGCACCAAGTTTAGATAGTCAAATTCAGGATTGTAAAAGTGTAAGCCGTAATGTGATTAAGACTATACACATAGTCGCCGTCAAGCATACTGTAATGTGATAGCTCGTGACAAACTGAATCGTTTTAAATCATATAGTCCATTCTGATTATTCTTAATAAGAATGAAACATTACTTCTTGTATTCTTAAGATTTATATTGTTTGTTTGTAATATTACTCAGTGAGCTGCCATTAAGAAGGCGATATTTGTTCGCTCATTTTGTTGCATTATCTGATTTATATTGTTTGTTTGTGATTGTTTGTAATATTACTCAGTGAGCTGCCATTAAGAAGGCGATATTTGTTCGCTCATTTTGTTGCATTATCTAATTTAAATTGTTTGTAATATGACTCAGTGAGCTGCCATTAAGAAGGCGTTATTTGTTCGCTCATTTGCTACATCATCTGATTTATATTGTTTGTTTGTGATTGTTTGTAATATTACTCAGTGAGCTGCCATTAAGAAGGCGATATTTGTTCGCTCATTCGTTACATTATCTGATTTATATTGTTTGTTTGTGATTGTTTGTAATATTACTCAGTGAGCTGCCATTAAGAAGGCGATATTTGTTCGCTCATTTTGTTACATTATATGATTTATATTGTTTGTTTGTGATTGTTTGTAATATTACTCAGTGAGCTGCCATTAAGAAGGCGATATTTGTTCGCTCATTTTGTTGCATTATCTGATTTATATTGTTTGTTTGTGATTGTTTGTAATATTACTCAATGAGCTGCCATTAAGAAGGCGATAATTGTTCGCTCATTTTGTTACATTATCTGATTTATATTATTTGTTTGTGATTGTTTGTAATATTACTCAGTGAGCTGCCATTAAGAAGGCGATAATTGTTCGCTCATTGTTGTTACTTGACTGTAGGCGATTGAGAACGCTTCAGACTGTAAGTTATTTGACTGGAGGCGATTAAGAACGCTTCATACTTGTTAAATAACTGGAAACGATTAAGAACGTTTCAGACTGTTTGTTACTTGACTGTAGGCGATTGAGAACGCTTCAGACTGTAAGTTATTTGACTGGAGGCGATTAAGAACGCTTCATACTTGTTAAATAACTGGAAACGATTAAGAACGTTTCAGACTGTTTGTTACTTGACTGTAGGCGATTAAGAACGCTTCAGACTGTAAGTTATTTGACTGGAGGCGATTAAGAACGCTTCAGACTTGTTAAATAACTGGAAACGATTAAGAACGTTTCAGACTGTTTGTTATTTGACTGACTGTTTAAATCTCGAGATTTGCCTTAAGAGGTGTTGTATAAGTCGCGACTTGGAAGGTGTACTTCCTGAACTGGCATTAAGAAGTCAGTTGTGGTGGCATTAAGAAGTCACCTGAACTAGCATTAAGAAGTTAGTTGTGCTGGCATTAAGAAGTCAGCTGAACTGGCATTAAGAAGTCAGTTGTGGTGGCATTAAGAAGTCACCTGAACTAGCATTAAGAAGTTAGTTGTGCTGGCATTAAGAAGTCAGCTGAACTGGCATTAAGAAGTCAGTTGTGGTGGCATTAAGAAGTCACCTGGGTATGTCAATATTACTTAGCTTAGTTTTACTTTTACGTTGCTTTACATGGAGAATACTGCTCGGGGCGAGCAGTGGTACAGGAAGGCCGACTGTTAGGCATTTCCGAACGCAACTTGTCAAGAGCAGTATTCCCCGCCATTATTTGACGTTTGTATAGCTATCTCACTCACTCTTTTTCTTGTACAACTTGCATTTGTTTTAGTTTGTGAATAAATTGTAATTTAAATGGTTTAATGCGTTTTTCTGAGCTTCCCTTTTATTATCTTCTCCGTTAGCTATAATACTAAGTAGGTAAATGATACTGAAGTGTTTAATACTAAGTCTAGTTTCGTGACTAATGATACTTTCAAGAATATTCTGCTGTAATAGTCGATTATTTCAATAACATTAGAACTTGACGAATAAGTGATTATCAATGCTTGTTCATGCTCCTCACAATGATAATTCAATATGTTAACATTAATATTAACAAACGCGTTATGAAAATTAAAAATGATCCTAAGTTGCCTATTACAATTTTTCGTGCATATTTTACTGTAAAAGGCATGGACCTACGAAGCTTCATAATAAAGCGTAATTAATTATGAAGGGTAAAAGGTGAACCGGTAAAATAAGGTCATGGTCTATTTAAAATTAGTTTCTTAGTTTCAGCGCATGAAAACACCGTTTTAAACGTCGAAATTAAAATGCTTAAAAGGGAGAACTTTATACCAAAGAAAACAAAGTAGGTACAACAAAAGCTACCAAATGCGGACAAAACTCCTAAAACGGCCAGTGAACTGCGGTATTAAACAAGTATAGAAGGTTCTTAAAACAAAGCTACAAAAAACGAAGAGCTATATCTGTACTTTTTGAATCAAGGATGAGCAAGGTTTTTTAAATGAAATTGAACAATATTTAAGTATATGAATTTGGCGTTCATTTTAATGTTAATTATTTTGTAACAGAAAACAAACGTTACCACCAAAATACACAGATAGAGATGGACGAAAATCTACCGTGAGTTTTTGCCAGTAGCTAAATAAAAAGTAGGTACAATTAGCAGAATTAATGCCAAGTGGCATTCTCTACCAGAAAACCACAAGGCATAACAGAGAATTTAAGAATTTTAAGCGGACAGCCTTAACTTGTGAGCTTTTTTTTTAAAATGCCGGGCAATTCAATCTAATGAATCTAAATTGTTCGTCTTTGTTGCTTATCAAATACAACAACAACGATCCAATGCTAGACTATCTGCTACTGCGCGCTCTGATACAAATAATTTCAAATAATTTTGTAGACCCCCAGCCTGGAAGCCTGGAATAAATGATAATAAGATAGGTATTAATATAAACATCAGCGGCCGCCAATTCGATCGACCCAATTCGGGATGTGTGTACGCCTGGTTTACCGTTACTGCACACATGGTACTGTTTTTACGTATCTTCTCAGAGTAGCAGAAGCAAAATAAAAGCAATACGTACTTAAGTACTCGTGTTATTATTGAGAGGGACGTGATAACACGTTCTCTTCAAATGGCATAAGTTAACGGTACCAGGGTACGGTGGCTCATTATAATATAAACATGTTTTGCAGTCCTTCTAGTTGTGCCTAAGAAAAAGGAATACTATTTTTGCAGTTTGAGTCTCTTTGCATCTTTTGAACAATATTTTCTTGTAATGTATATTGAATAGGCATGATGACTGTATTTTTTTTTTGTTTATTATCGAAAGACCTTACATTTATGTAAACAATCCTCAAAGAATCACTTCATCTGGATCAATACCACCAGAGATATCACAATTTGAAATGCACATTTTTGGACTTGCCCAAAAACGCTCCATACAAAAGTGACAGCGATAGTGACGTCACTGTCGCTTTTGTATGGAGCGTTTTTGGGCAAGTCCAAAAATTGTGCATTTCAAATTGTGATATCTCTGGTGGTATTGATCCAGATGAAGTGATTCTTTGAGGATTGTTTACATAAATGTAAGGTCTTTCGATAATAAACAAAAAAAAAATACAGTCATCATGCCTATTAAGCCATCAAATTTTTTAAACAAATTATACTGCTCAAATAATGGTCAATATAGTTTTTACAAGCATCAGTTCTGTCCTTTCCGGGGCAACACACGATTCATTCAATTACACTTAAATTTAATTAGGTACCTTTTATGATTTTTTTACAGTCAAATATGATCATTTGAATAACCAGACCTACTGACCGTAATCATTAGGACCGAATAGTCCTAAAATACAGTAGAAGACACGTCTAACAACCAGAGATTCAGATGCTTATGTTAGGTACTTCCTTGAAATAAGATAGGATCGTCGTAAAAATACGGATCGCGATCTATTTACATACGACCAACTTAATGACACGCATGTCCCATACATAAGCCAGCCACAATATAATCGTAAACCATTTATAACCCATTCTGCAGCGTTATCCAGTTTACGATAGCAATTCAAAGTAAAAGATCTGGATAAAAAACGTAAATGTCTTGCAATAAACCGTATCGAAGCATAAAAGGTGGATTAAAACGATATCTTAATAAAGTGGATGACGCTGAGATCACGATCGGGACGGGACAATCGGGTTCTTCTTCTCACGATCATGAGAATAGTTAAAAATATAAAAAATAGAATGCGAATCCTGGGCGCGCGGATGCATACTGCGTGCATCGGGCCGTGTGAACGGGAACCTGAATGACCGCGTGCGTGCAACGACATCCTTTGCTATAATTATTACCAATTACATATTCTGACACAAACTTTATAAGACCGAAATCTACATAAATTTATATGTAAAATTTGTATGTGTGATGTTCTGGTTGAGACACTTGTTTTCAATATATTTTTACGAATGCATTATGCTTTTTTTTGGGCCGGAGCGCTGGCACTTTGGACGATTGAAATATACGAGGGATCCTTGCAGTATGATTATATCGTTGCAAATAATTCTAAGTATTCTTCCACTTAGGAAACTCAATATTCCATTTTCTTCTATTCCAGTGGGCAGCAGAAGATGGCGTGCATAGAAAGGAGACGGTTCTAAGCCATAATGGCGGTCGCCCGCGCTGTCCTGGTACTATTGGCATCTACTGCCCAAGCTTGGATGCCCGATGCAAACGCAAGAATCCATGTCAAATATGGTAAGTCTTCCTTAAATACTTAATTTGTGTAATATGTGAATGGGTCCCAACAGCAACACGAGTCAATATTTGGCTCGAATATAACAAAACACCTTCAGAACGTACATATTAAGTAGCCAATTACATCCCAGAAATGACTATCTTATCATCAACTATAAGAGATCTCAATAACAAAGATAAATAATTACCTTATTAAATAGAAAAGTGCGTGTTGAATATACCACTGTAGGCTTAAACTGAGATGGCCTACAAGTTATGAAAACTTGATGGTGCAGGTTTTTATTATACACTAGCAGCCGCCCGCGACTTCGTCCGCGTGGACATAGCTGTATGTGAAAAAATATTTTCCCGCTTTTTCGTAATTTTAGTAAGGATGCCTATTTTTTTTGAAAATGAAATATAGCCTATGTCACTCAGGAATGATGTAGCTTTCCAACAGTGAAAGAATTTTTCAAATCTGCCAAGTAGTTTCGGAGCCTATTCAATTCATACAAACAAACAAACAAACAAAAAATCAAACCTTTCCTCTTTATAATATTTGTATAGATGTAACGCCAGTATGTACACCTGTTGTTAAAGCAGTAATGTCCATTTTTGGACCAGGAAATATAACACAGCTTTATAACCTGTAGGTGTACTAAGTGTTAATCACAGGTGCATGAGTGTTAACCAGATGTCGACAAACACGTGAGAATTTCCCCACCGATTGTTATGAAATCTCAAATCCTCGTTGTTGTTTAATCGCAGTACAATGGGAACATTGTTCGTTTGATCTGTGTATAAAGAAACGATTTTACGGCAGCCCAAAAAAATGGGTTGCATATTCTCAAATTCCCTATTTCTCAGAAATGGCTTGAGCTTTTTATATTTGGATCGATTATCGTATGTGAATCCTATCGTGCAGGTAACACAAATGGGCTACACCAAGGTTTAGGAAAAGTCGTAAGTTGCAGGTCATGCCAACTCACGACTAACTCGCGTTCACTTGGTCATTCGTGTAATATCATAAACTGTTACTTAATAATGCCGGGTGCACTTAGCTCTATTAAGTCGTAGTGACTCAGTGGAAGTTTTAATGAATTGGTTTGTTACAGGCGATGAAACTTCAGAACAGTTCGTGGGCAACGCGTCGGCGCCGCACCACTTCCGGATTTTAGACAAAGATAACTTATCTATCATAGTAGGTGGAAGGTGAGTTACTTCTCGTTTTCTAGATCGCGTCGTTATGTGTGTAGACAAATGCGCTAGCTTACACACGATTTCAAATTCATTCATGCCATAAAACGCTAAGCGTGTCGATTACGCAAAATTAGCATCGAATAGAGTAATTTCCATAGAAGGTGCTCTCAGGAATATCAAGTCGTATTTGGGCAGGTGTCGTCGCGACGACCGGTCCACAGATTTTCCGCGCTGAGCCTCGTTTAAATGCGCATATTTAATTGCAGACATCAGTTTTGTATAATAAAACATTTTTATTTCGTTACAGGAATACTGTCTACAATCTCAGCCTTTACGACTTATCAGAAAACGTCGAACAGGTACGTTCGCAATTTTCAGCTGCTAACGATAAAGTTATTTAAAGGCATTGCCTGTTGCCGTAAGTAGGTTATTTTAATCGACGGAAATATCTCATCATTTATACTCTACCTTACTTAAAGCGCTCGTTTATTGTTATGGGTATGTTAACAAAGAAGATTTATGAAGGTAACTATTGTTTATGTAAAAGTTTATAAGTTGTAACTTTTCCCATTCGGCATATGGCCATAGTTACTAAAAATGCAATAAAGTAAATTATTTTTAGATGTACATTTTTATCGTTTGCTTACTTTAGATAAAAAATACAGGGCAAAGATAATGACCGTCTGCTAAGAGGTACTTAGCTACTTGTGATTGATATGATTGTAGTTTTTTGCGAAACGTAAGCTGGTTGTCGCGGTCGGCGACCCGGCTGCGACAATCCCGCAGATATGGTAGGTACCTAAGAACCACAGTTAAATACAGGTTTATGTACCTAATCTTACGCAAACAACTACAATCCCCGCTCCCGACCGTCTCGCTGCACTCCGCGTTTATTCTTAGTTACGAGCCATTTAGCTCGCCTTACAATGTTTATTTTATAAATGTTGAACTCAAATTGAGCACCTCTATACGTGTTTACTAATTACTAATGGTATAATGCCTAAAGTAACTATTGCCGTTGCAGCGACGTTTGATTAAAAATACCTTTGCTCTTGCGACTGCGCCTTACTTTTAGCGGTAAAGCCATTGATAAAAAGGATAAGCCACTAATCAGGTTAAGATAACACAAAACAAATCAATAATTTAGTAATAAAATAAGTACAAATACTTTATTAACAAGATAAGTTATTCTCATTCAATTAAAAGTCTCGAGTGCTAGTTTACGCTCTTTCTACCGAAGGAAAAGTTGAATGAACCTAACCTGATTATCGAGAGAGTTGACAACAATTCATCCAAAGCTACGATTAGTGCCATCACAATGTGAGCACGGAATAAAACAGAAACGAACAGACGTGCGTAGGGCGCAAGTTTGTTGGGCAGTCTGCCATCTCAGTGCCGTTATTGCTAAAGTTTCGCCAGTCAAAACGGGAGTTATTTTATACAACTCAAAACATGATTGAATAAAAAGCCAGTACAATATTCCAAAAATACAGGCAAAAGAAATACAAGCTTTACGTGACGGACATAGTTTTAATAGTAACCTGAAAATATATTTTTTTCTATCAAAGCGAATGTACGGACGCGTTCAGATCAACCTTTACATGGATCCATTTTGCAATGGTTTTGTTAAGACATTTAGGTAAAATCGGGTAGACAGTTTACCAGACACGAAACAAAGAACAGAACTAGAAAATAGGACAGACAAAGTAGAGTTAATATAAATAGAGTTCGGTTTGCCACACATGTTTCTTACGGATAAATAATCAGATCTCAATGACCACACTTACAAGTCAAGCCTTACAATTTTAATTACTCGACACGTAACATTAGAAGTGTGTTGAATTATTCAAGAACAAACCCAACCCAATGTAGCGCGTCTACTTGTCGCCTCCCGAATATTAATTTTGTATGTGGTCACTTTCCTAACTCTTTTAAAATCATGCGCCCTCCAAAAATGGTCGGCGAAGAATTTTGGTAAGGATTATGTGTATGTTTTTTGTGTTCGCTCGCAATAAAAAGTCTGCTTACATAATGTAAAGTCGCGACGTCATGTCTTTACAGTACATGTCGAAATGGCATAATAACAAATACAATACAGAGCGAAATGCGAACAGCGAGTGCGTTCGTGTTTTTGTCGGTTCATGAGTCAGCCTGTTATGCCCTGCAAGCCGCCTACATATTCGAATGGTCTAAATTGACATAAACACCACACCACTGTTACATTTCCAACGCTCGAGGACATAAACGAAAGTTTCATTGATATACCTACAAACAGTACCTAAGTACCTTAGTATTGATCTGTACCTACATTCCGAATCACGTGATATAGAATTAATAAATATACGGGTAAATACTAAGTACGCCACATACAAATGTCCTGGGTTAGATTCAGGCTCTATAGAGCCTCAGACTCGGACCTGAATCTAACCAAGGACATTCGTATGTGGCGTACTTAGTATTTACCAGTATAAAACTATAGTTTTTGTATCAGGGTGAAAAGTAGGGGAATGCATAAAACTATTTAATTAATAAATTAAACGCACAACCTACATTTTGACCAAAAGAAGGTAAACCGTTGCAATGATGAGATTTTTCCGTTTGGTTAAAGGCTGTGAATACCAACCACTTACTTACATCGAAAGTGTTAACTTTTATTACAAGTCAACATGTCTTGACTTATTTCTCTTTCAAGTTGTTAAACTTAACACGTTCAGACCGGGGTGTACCACCGGTGGAGCACGGAGTACTCGCTGATAGGGCGGGGTGTACCACCGGTGGCCACGATACACCTGACTTTCAATGTACTAAGAAATTCGTGCCGCCTTGAGGGAGAGTATTGTGATTACCGTTCCCGCCATGTAAAATCGACAAAGTTTCATAGTGTAGCTCAGGAGATGGATATTATTTCGGGAAGTAAAGAAAAAATAGGATTGAAAAATTGTATTTATTAGAAACAAAATATGACATAATCACGATAAATGGTACGAAATGCAAATTATTTCTACTGGATCACATTGAGAAAATGTTTATATATAGGAAAACTAGTCAAACGTGAAAAAAAATTAAAAGACATTGATGGTACAAAACGAAAATTATTTTTGATGAATCGTATTGAAACAATCCAAACACATTGGTTTGTTGTCACATGCAGAGCAAAAAGTATTCACGCGTTTTGATTTTTTTCTAGCCATAGCCGCAGATTCGGTTGTTGTAATACGGTCGTAACAAGGCCTGCATCTCTTTCGCGTATTTCTAAGCATTCCTTCGGTTTTCTCTAATTTATGTTTTGGCTTCCGTTGAACAATCGGCTCATCTTCCCCTGCAGCGTCATCGGGTTGATTATCAGTGCTAGACTTGCTAATCATCTCTTTTATAATTTGTTCACGGAATTCTAAAATACTAAGTTTCTTTCCTTCTCCAAATTTCTGGTGAATAACCCAAGCATTTACTAACATTGTGCCACAAACAATCTCGATGATAAGTTTGCGGTACCACTTTAGGGTTTTTCTAAGGCTTGTATAGTACGAAGCCATCTGATCTGATATATCGACTCCCTTTTTCGCATTATTATAATCCAAAACAGAGTCCGGTTTCTCCACAACAGCATTTGGCCTCCAGCGATGCGGCTTTGGCACAAGAGCTCCTGTATGATTATTGCAGGTCGAAAGCATATGAACTGTACGTTTGTCGGTCCATTTTATATATTTGACGCCGTTTCTATTCTTCAGAGCCAACACTTGACCCTTTCTCTGTTTAGATTTTACCGCTTGCTTTGGTAGATGCTTGTGGTTTTGTCGGACTGTGCCACATAAAAAAGTCTTTTTTTCCATTAGAGTTTCTGCTAGTGGTACGCTTGTGTAAAAATTATCACTGTAAAGAATGCGACCTTTATCTGTTAGCCCATCCATTAGTTTCATAGTAACTAGTAGCGCAGGTCACGCGGTACTGAGTGATGACACAAAACAATTGACCTATTATAGGATTATTAGATCGTTAGAAAGAGAAAGAATGCGTAATAATTCGTGCCGTGTCCACCGGTGGCGCACCCCGCCCGGCAGGTCTATCGGTTTATGGGGCGGTGATGTACCACCGGTGGCCATTAGAAGATTTGCCCCGTCGGATACCACATACAGTTCATGAGGCGCCGATCTGAACGTGTTAAGAACGAATACTTAACGAGGATTCTCAATATCCAGAGGTTAGAATGGCAGTCGACGGATGCGCACCGCGAGCTGTGTCAACTGAAGGGCAAGTCAGCCGACGAGTGCCAGAACTTCCCCAGAGTAGCTGCTCGCTCTCACGGACGCCTGCTTGTGTGCGGGACCAACGCCTTCAAGCCTCTCTGCAGGCGGTACGCTAGTCACTCCACCAGCCATCACCTTGAAGAGTTCGATGGGTCTGGCCGTTGCCCGTATGACCCTCAACACAATTCGACAGCCATCTATGCTGGTGAGTAACTAGCTAGAAACTAACCAGGGAGAATCGCACCTTCGAACTTTGACCTATGTTCAATGGTAGTTGTATGTCTCACAGCTACTAATGTTCATGATGAATGACAACCCATATAATGCATAGCTAACGTCGAGGTCCATTTAAAGTTATCTTGCGAATCCACCCGTGAACTTAACAGTAATGGCGTAACGGCAATTGTTTATAGCATTTCTTGCTTTCGGCGTGATCACACATTAGTTCACGTTACGATGATCATTTTCACAAAGATGGCACAAACAGCGCGCGCGCATCTCGGCGAGGGGCTGAGCCGAACACGACGCGACGCCTGCGATACCGATCGATTTATTACCTTTACAGTTAACTATTCTACCCGGTCAGGTCTACAAATGCCGTTTACCAGACTCACTTAGATATATATAATACGTGCAGTTTAGTTTTCACAATAGCACTAACTTTCCTCCAACTATGTATTAAGTAACCGCAGTTCAAATTACAGCTAGTAATGACTAGAACGTACATAGTAAAATGCACGAATGTGATGAAGAAACCACATAATCACACGCATAACTCCTAATCTTAGTACTGAGTGGCTACTTATAGATTTCACAGCAAGCAAAGAGGATATGAAAAACATCTTCTTTGTGTATGCGCCCTTTGCATGGTTAATGTAATTTAAACTTAAAAAACTCTACCTCAGCTGACCGACTGCAATTTGTTTACAGATGGCCAACTCTACACAGCGACGGCGGCGGATTTCTCCGGAACCGATCCTCTGATATACCGGGAACCAGTTCGAACAGAACGATCAGATCTGCGATTACTCAACGACCCCTCGTTTGTGGGGGCCACTGCTACTACTAGCCACGTCTACTTCTTTTACAGAGAAACAGCTGTAGAATACATGAATTGTGGAAAAGTAAGTACCTATAACTTTTAGAGAGTTATCATTAGTGATATTGTCTATAAAATGGATAAGGTTTTAACACTTGTTCGTTTTGTTACAGTCTGTATATTCGAGAGTAGCTAGAATATGTTTGAATGACAAAGGTGGACCTCATACATTCAGCGACCGATGGACATCATTCTTAAAAACGAGGCTCAACTGCTCCATGCCTGGAGAGTACCCGTTCTACTTTGATGAGATCCGTGAGTATTGCTAATTCATTAACTAACGCAGTTAGAAATAGTTTAATTGTGAATCATTGCTAATAAAAAGTATCTGTAACGTTTCAGAAGCAACAACGGAACTTATTAGTGGAATTTATGGCAGCGGGGCCAACCGAAACGATATAGTGTATGCGGTATTCACTACTCCTCAAAATGCAATAGGAGGATCTGCAGTATGTGCTTTTGCAATGAGGGATATTATCGACGCATTTGAAGGCCCATTCAAAGGACAAGAAAGTATGAATTCGAACTGGTTACCACTAGAAAAAGAAAAAGTACCATCACCAAGACCTGGCTCTTGCGTCGAAGACAGTCGAACGCTTTCAGACTCAGGTGTCAATTTTGTAAAAACACACCCATTGATGAACAAAGCTGTACCATCATTCTTGGCACGGCCTCTACTCTTAAGAGTTAGTTTACAATACCGATTCTCAGCAATCGCTGTCCATCCACAAGTTCAAGCGATGAATGGAAACAAATATGACGTGATTTATGTTGGTACAGACGACGGAAGAGTAATCAAAGCTGTGAATGTTGCCTCTAACGAAGGTGTGATGGATGCCGGTGACGAATACAACAGGAGTCCTGTTAGGACAGCTGTTATTTCAGAAGTACAAGTTCTACCTCAAGGCGTACCGATTAAACAAATGCATGTAGCACTTACAACAGAAAAACTAATAGTTGCGTCAAGTGATATCATCAAATCAATAACTTTGTCGCACTGTGGAAATGTGCAAACCTGCAGGTAAGAGAAAATACTATTTTGGCAATTGTGTCATCTACAGGAATATCAATCGCGTCCAATTATATTTTACGAGCACATAGCTAACTTTACCTTCTTTTCAGGGATTGTGTCCAATTACAAGACCCTCATTGTGCGTGGGATGCTAAGCAACAACAATGCTCTTGGGTCGGAAACAGACAATTTCCTAACCCCGAGAGATTTCTACAAAATGTAGAGTATGGAAAGACTGATATTTGTAACAAGCTTCCACCGCTTCTATCCGGTGATAGAAATACCAATAGAAATCCTGGAACTAAGAAACCAGTTTTACCTGAATCAGACATGCGCCAAAAAGTGGATGATATTCAAAATGAGATACTGATAGAAGTAGTAGAAACAAATGTATTATCAGATGAAAAAACTCTTACTAACAATAAACATGAAACAGGTGAGTGGCATACATAAACTGGAAGAAAAGTAAAAAACTAAGAAATAACATGCACATAAAAAAAAAACTTAATGGCTAATAAACTGAATTAAAAAAAACACGGCATTTGTAAGGTCCCCTAGGATACTCAACAACTTATAATATCTAGAAGTATTATTTCGAAGAAATAGGAGACCTACCTGCAATAAGGCGTTTTTATGTATCGTGTTACCTATTTAGACGTATTTCTTTTTGTTATTCAGATTTATTGACAGTCGAAGCCGCCGATGGAAACATCTACAGTGCACAAGCGTTAATGACTGCAGTGGTGGCATCATGCCTCGTAACGCTCATGGTTGGTTTCGTAATCGGATATCTATTCTCGCGGCGATTTCGTCACCCATTTTTTACCGATACCTCACCGTTCAATGAACAACACAACCATTTAAACAGGTACCTATGCATCTATTATAATTTTTTCGCATGCACTCTTTTTCATTAAAATAAATCGATGTATAAAAAAATTTACAGACTATCTAAAACCGTCTTTTTCCTCTTTCAGACTGAGTCCATTAGAGACGCCACTAAATGCCAATTCGGGGTACATTCCTACCCGATCCAAAAACGTGAACATGGTTGCGAACGTTTGCCCACTCGCTAAGCAAGATAATTTACACATGGATTTGGGCAAAGAACGTACACTCGACCTACGAAACTCCACAGAATCCCTCGATAAGGACCTCAAGTGCGGAACCTTACAAAAAGTGAAAAAGACTTACATTTGAAAAATACCAAAACAAACAATGTACGGATCAATTGATAAGTGACTGAGACAATGTTTAGAACGCGCCGCGTGTGCCAAGTCTTCCGGGTCCCTCGGCTAGGACATTAAGTTCAGTGAAAAACTCTGTTGGTGTAAATATTGTTGTTATGAAATAATTGTACAGTGCAGTTGTAGTGATAAGAGACTTTCAATATCTTTACTAGTAGTAGAGAAAATTGCATTTAAATTAATCACTTTGAATCCACTAACTGTATGAGTGGACTGAGTATGTACCTCTATACTTTTGAAAAATATGTACGAGTATTTATTGAGTTGCCCATTTCAGTTAGTATTAGGTTCTTTTTTACATTCCATGATCATCTAAGTATATTAAGGTCTCAGCACAGCTATTGTAAATAAATAAATAATGTGTATATAAAGTTTAAGTTAAGCCTGTTGTGAAGGACTCATGGTCCAAATAGGTAAATAGATTATTTAGAAATTTGAAAATTATAATGTGAAAACAGGTTTTCACGTATTATGTAGATTTGGAATCTGTTAAAAAGATATTATTCTAAACTTGTCATCAAATCAACAACACAAGTAATTGTGTACTGTCAGTCAAGGCTCACCTCATCATGCAAAATTTTTTTTTGTATTTTCGCTCCTTCTATGGGTAGCCTGTCATGCCATCAAATTAAGAGAATTACTTTTAACAAAATAAAAAATAATTTATGTTCCAATTCTTAACTTTGAAATAATAAATCCTATTATACATTGTTAAAAAGAATAAAGTTGATAATATAATAATTATATAGCATAAATTGCTGTGCTAAATGCATAGTGCCTTGTAGGTTGCCAATTTAGTGCCTAATGTAATTTAGACTACATCAGGAAGAGAATATAAATGGGTTTATTAGGCTCTTGTTAACTTCAGTTTACATTAAATGAACTGAATCAAGCTTGACAAGCTTTGTAAATATAATATAAGTATACAAAATTGGAGTTTTTAGCAAAATCATTTATACTTACTTAGCTTATTTTATGTAATCTTAAGTTTGACTATACCTGAAAGATATCTCCATATTAAATGTGATTAACTAACATGTGGATTCAATTCTGATTAAAGTAACCACCAGATCATATTAAATCAAGTATTCCCACCGTAAAATTATCAAAGTCTGTTAAGTTAGGCAGAATTTTATATGTTTCTGTAAATACCTACTTTAAAAACTGTAGGATTATGATAATTAATTGAATATATTTTCAAGCTGAGCATGATTAAAGTAAAGCTTTATTTTGTAATGTTTAAATTTGAATGAGAGTTTGTGTTTTGTTAGTGGCAGCTATTAGTGTAAATTTCATACAATGTACATTTTGCAGAACTCAATAATTGAATGATATTCAATATTTTATTTATATTTTTTATATTACAAAAAATCAATTTAATACCTAGCAACTTTATCAATTTCCCATAATAGTGGAGAAATAAAAGTATTATTAAATAAAAATGTGTTTTTCTTCCTCGAAGTATATTTCAACTATATTTCACATCAGGAATATTTTCCAAATCTATATAATTTATGTAGTTACACAGAAACTGTCTCTTTTCCTGAGCTGTTTTGACAATATTGGTGTCAATAGTGACACCATCATCACACATTACAATTTCC
Organism: Udea ferrugalis; assembly: GCA_950022985.1. Taxonomy (NCBI): domain Eukaryota; kingdom Metazoa; phylum Arthropoda; class Insecta; order Lepidoptera; family Crambidae; genus Udea; species Udea ferrugalis. Next base: position 9,290,396 of record OX465516.1, read on the forward strand.
TCTTTGATTTGTGCACACCCCTCATGTAACAGTACAAAATTGTGCAATATACAGGCTGCACTTATTACACTAGTAACAGCATCAGGCTTAACAATGTCCAAGTTATTAAGTTTCTTGAACTTTTCCTTGAGCAATTCAAATGCGTGCCCTATATAACTGCGGGCCTTCCAGTGAACATCGTTGTATTTCATTTCTTCACTTGTCAATAACTCCTCACTGGAAAACGGGGTCATAAGGTTTCTCCTCAATTTGTAATCAACATCACCAAGAATATGGTTTTCAAAATCCACAAAGTTTTTCAACTCTCTTGCTAACGGACTATCTTTATATACTTTACTCTTCTTTGTGTTCCCAATTTTACCTACATGTATATCAATAAACATGAAAGATTCATCACAGACCGCTTGTAACAATGCTGTCCAGGCATTTATATTTTCCTTTTTGTTTCGTCTTAAACCAAGTTTGAACCGACAAGTGTCAATGAAACCGACACAATTAGGAAACTTATACCTACTATTTACCTTTATTCTTGTGACATGCTGCTCTTCTACAGATGGCCAGCTAATAAAATGGTATCGTTGCTCAGTAAGTAACAATGCCATTTCATGAAATATATAACATACAGATGACTTATTTAAGCCAAATAAATTGCCAACTTCACTATAGGTAGCATCACTGGTCAACAGCCACAAAAATATATGTAGTTTTTTGTCCAGCGGCACTATACTGTTTTGGGTTTTAATTTGCTTTTTCATAAAGTTACTTAAAGTCTGAAATCAACAATATTTTATTAATACTGAAAATCAAGGGTAAAGAAAGCTTAATAAGTATGAAAATATAAAGTTATTAATCTACATACCTTAAATGTAGATTTTTTCATTTTGAACCTTGTTAGGTAATCTAGTTCATCAAAGTTTATGACAATATTTTCATAATAGTCGTTTACTTTTTGGGAGAGTGGGCAAAAGTCGGCTTCAGTGCCAACTGTATCCAGCACTTGTGAAAATTCTTCTTGAAGTGCTTCGTGATATACATTCATGTTTTCGTTATTTTCATTAACAACATTCGCTACCGCCACCACAAGCCTATTCGTTGTTGAAACACTATCATTATCCAGAAATAGTTCCGTTATAAATTCTTTATCAAAGCAGTCCATTTTTGCAGTATGTCTGTGCGACTCCTCACAGTAAGAGTATGTTCTTTATAAACTTGTGCCACCTTTCTCTTTAGAGTTCCAAATCGTAATTAAATAGGTAAGTAGGTACCTACATAAACAAAATAAATATTCGCCAAAGAACAACAAATAAATCAATCAATAGTCAACAGCAGACTCAGATTTTTGACAATGTTGACAATTTCAAATTTGACATCATATCATCAGTGGCAACACTGCTGCGGTCCGAACTCGTGTATACCCACGAAAAATGACAATCCAGCATTTTGATTTCACTCATCGTCATATTGACCTATCAGTTATAGACGTTGCGGATCATACAGTAATTGTCTAAAGCGCCAGTATGTTTAAAATTACAATTTACAAAAAGAAAAGCATGGCTGATATATCAGCCAGTTTACAGCCATTTTACAGTACCCCATTACTGTTATAACAATAACACTATTTGGAGTTTACTAGTTAATATTTATGTCAAATCTTATTTAGTTCCGAAGTTAATACATAGACTACATGAGTTACGATCGTGTCTATCGGTTTTATTAACACCAGGAGAACTTTTTGGCTAAAATGTTCCTTGTTCTGAGTCATCCCTCATAGACGGTCAATCGAAACACTCAATGAAATCAAAAGAGAACAATAATTTTCATTATCATTTTGTCATTTTTTGTAAACATAGGTAGGTACAATTCGCCTATAAGAGTCAGACGTCTATTCAGTCGGAAGTGCACCGTAACTAGTTCGATCAACATGCGAGTGTTGCTCCTAGAGAGCTTCATTAGTTGACCCGCTTTTTTCTTGTCAAAGCTGTTGATGAAAATCATCTGCTGCATTTCTTTGTAAGCAGTTCTGCGCTTAATTACCCCCTTTGTGATGTAATAGACTATCTTGCCAATCTGGGTTCCAGCCCCACCGGGTTCTTGTCGGCCCCTACTCTAGCTAATGCATCAGCTGCCTCGTTGCTAGCATTTCCCTAGGCTGGCTGGAACATACTACTGCAGCTGTCTTAGCTAGTCTCACTAGTGCAGCTTTGCATTTAATGAAAATTGGTGATGTTGTTTCTGCTTTGTTAAGTGCTTCCAATGCTGCTAGGACGTCGCTATTGATCGTCACCTATTTGACGTCATCATTCCCGTTTGCGATGTCAGCGCATTTCAGAAATGCGTAGTTCTCAGTTGGGAAAACGCAAACTTCTCTTATTCATTTCTCTATGGCAATGCCATGCATCCTTGAATAGTATCACAATGAGAATATACCGTAAATAATCGGTAACAACTTCATGGACTTCGTCCCTCTGACACCGTCTCTCGTACGAAGATGTGCCGTATCAGTAAATGTTTTGTATTTTGCTGACTCAGGTTTACGTGGTAGGCGGCTGGCAGATTAGTGAATCTGGCTGTACAGTGGTACAGTCTAAGGATTTGAATCGCATATTTTATTTCAGTCATCTTGCTGAATACCTTTCGTCTGCTCCCACGCCAGCCACACTACCACCTCCGTGGCTACATAAGAACATAGACTTTTTTTTAAGTCTGCAAATGTTGCCGGAGCCATCATTGAGGTCTTTGCGTTGCTCATACAATAAATGAATCCTCCCGTAGTACCCCGTCATCAAACCTAATTAAACAAAACTTTAGAAAAGCTGTATGAAGTGCTGTTACAGTTGGCAGTCATGCTACAGGGCGTTTCTTCATAGTCAAGTTTGCTTTTTTTTGCTGAAAACCTTTTGATGTTCTATCTCACAAATCATGAAGAACGTTTTGTCCTTAAAGCCGTGCACTACTCATTGCGTTAGTGTGCGTAAGCTTAAGCGCTCAGGCTCCTGTTTTAAGGGGTTGTGAGCCTTCCGCTCACCCCATTGCCTTTTAAGGGGTTGTGAGGGGAACCCGTCACTTGTCCGAAATTCACTAGTCCGAATTTCATTTGACTGAAAACTATTGACCAACATTTCTTTTGCCAGATATAATGTTTGACATATTTTCAACTCGTCGAAGTATCTTTTGACATAAGTGTCGTTACACCGAACTACGTTAAACCGAATTTCAGAATAAACTTTTTACTATTGCCCGAAGTCTTTTTTCAACTTTTTTCATTTACCAGATGACTTATTTGGCATATGATCACTTTGCCTTAATCACATTTTACCGAATATTACTAGGCCACAGCTACTGTATGATAACGTTCAACGTCTCGTTAACGTCGATTTTCAGTAATCTCAACTTCAGGGCGAATCCGACTCAGTCAACCCCGACACCACGTGGTACTTGTTTTGCCCTACCCCAAGAGTGTTATTTAAAAGCGCGTAGGCATGGAGGGGCGAGGCGGCCCGCGGGCTGAGAAGCAGGTGGCTATGAGCGAGGCGCCGCCGAAGCCGGCCAACAAGCCGAAGCTGCGGTGCTGAGCGAAAGCCATCTGCGACGATTAGCACGCGAGGAACCGCCGGAGCCCCGTAATGCCGGAGCCGTGACAGAATTCTTGTGTTTTCCTTAAACTTGCATGTTGAATACTTGCATGCTGTTTGCCTGCGTACATGCTATCAATTTCTTATTTTATTTTAAATCCAAAAAATCCTTGTCTGTTTTTATGCTGCTTGCATCAAACCCGTAACTTTTTTATGATCGTTTGGGAAACTAATATTATGGCAATCAAAACTGTGATCTAATGATTGTTCTGAAAAACAATACTTCGGACAAGTGACATTTCGGCGAGTCATCACTTTGGTAAAACGTTTTGTGGCCTAATGAAACGTCTGGCAAACGAAAAAAAAACAGTTGATAATTGGTTAACTGATACAGTGGCAAACGTCATTTCGGGAAAATGAAAAAAATGCCGAACGAAAAAAACCGAAACGTTTTCGGGAAAATGAAATTCGGGATAAGAAAATTCGGTCTTATGATAGGTAACCGGTTGTGAGCCTTCCGCTCACCCCATTGCCCGGTAAAGCTGTAAAAGTCGCACCTTAGACTAACAGCTAGTAAGTCAAAAAAAGAAAAAAACAGGCTTCTGTCTGGCTCAGTCACGAGCTAACGCCGATTGCAATGCAATGCAATGTGTACGGTTTACTACATCGAAGGATAAACCTTCTTCGTGAGATAGACCATCTGTACCAGTCGCACCTTGTGCTTGTCTAATAAAGTCTCATCTGGGTTTCTATTTTTGACGTGATAACGTCTTTAAAATCGTTTTAGTCGGGTGACATGTTCAGAAACTTGTGTCACACCAAAACCTCACGAGCGCGATCACAGGTATAACGAGAGAGAGACGGACCGATCTCCCATCTAATCTCGAGCGCTGCCAGTCATTCCGTGAAACTTGTCACGCGGAATCCTCACGAGCGGAGGCAGGCATAGCGTTCGAGTGAGTGGACCGATCTTCCGTCTCTCTCACTCTAGCGGCATACAAACGAATGGAGATTTTTTCGTGTGGTTAAGTTTTCGTTGAATGTTTAACGATTTGTTCACAAATCACCAATAAGACGTTATCACGTAAACATCTCGATCGTAAACCTACTTTACAAACAACCAATTTTCTATATCTTTATCGCGCGTTGGCAAGTTACTGTAATTTTAAAATGTAAATAAATAAATATCTCACGTTTTCGATGTTCAGGACGAAGCCGGGTAACGGTGTTTTTAAATACAGCCCGGCCAAAAATTACCATCACAGCACTGTTAGGGCTGAAATTGCATTACGGACCGTAGCTCTTCGTCAAATATGTCGTATTTTATGACAGCTGACAGACGTCAACAGTCAACCGGCGTCACGTCCGTCAAGTCAACCCATTTTAACCTTGTAGGTATTTTCTAGTTGTTGTCAGTTGTCTTTATCTTGTAGTTTGTTAGGTATTTGTGATCGCTCATTAGTTTTAAATAACTTTTATTGAAACAAGTGACTTTTTAAATCAGAGTTTAAGTCATAGCCCATAAATTAATAATTGCTGCATGAATTTACGAAATTGTCTTTCTCTTGCTAAGAGAATACGACTGCCACAAACTAAACAAAAAAGGCCGATGTCGACAAAGAAGGACTTCGGTTGTGTTGTCGACGATTTTAAATGGTTTGTTAAAAATTACTGGGTTTCGAATTACAAAAATGGCACATTTTGTCATTTATACAATGTACACTTGCTTTTAAAAAAAATAAGGCTTAGTCTGCAACATCAGCCGCTCTAGATTGCATCCTACCAATTTATTGGTGGTGTAGTGTACACACCTCTGACCCTCTCTTGGATATCCAAGGAAATTTTCCTTGATAATCTAAATATTATGAAATTATAGTTTTCTTAATCCTTTAACTGCTCATAGTACAGATATACTACGAACTTTTCTCAGTGCCGCATTTGCTTAGTAGCAAGAGTAGTAATTTGTTGGTGGTGCTCCAATCAAGAGCACTTACTGTCCATTTTGTAAAAAACACAGATAATAATGTAAACTATTTATTTACAGTTGCCAAGAAGATAAGCTGATCTATCCAGCAGCAAATAGAAACAAAGAACCAATACTACAAGTGCTGAAGAGATTCATACTGGCTGACTCTGAAAACTCTGAAGATGACAGTCCTTTATTCTTGGAGGTGTCTTCAGGTTCTGGGCAACATTTAGCACACTTTGCTCCCCATTTCCCTGGTGTCAAGTTTCAACCCAGTGAAGTTGATGAAACTTTATTTACAAGTATAAAAATATATGCTAATATGTGCCAAACAAAAAATATACTTCAGCCAGTATTGATTGATATATGCAACAAGCTCTCCTATTATGGTTTTGTTGAAAACACTATTGATTACTTGTACAATAGTAATATGATGCATATAAGTCCTTATGAATGTACTGTTGGCTTGTTTGAAAATGCAGGAACTTACTTGAAAAGTGATGCTCTCATGATTACATATGGCCCTTTTAGTAAAGATGGAGTGATATCACCTCAAAGTAATATTGATTTTGATGCTAATCTTAGGGCACGAGATCCATCATGGGGATTGCGGGATATAACTGAATTAATAAAACTAGGTGAAGAAAATGGTTTGTCTCTAATTGACATGGTTGAAATGCCTTCAAATAATAAGACTCTTATTTGGAAAAAAAATTAAACATGTTGAAGATATCATGGGTGACATGTGGTTGTTAGAAAAGTTGGTGAAAGAAAAAGAGTTCCATAAAAGATGATCCAGTCTTTGCATGACATGCTGCATTTTCCCAATGGAATATGGTGAACATTGTTTCTCCCGTAGGTGCCTCAAATATTGTTAGCAGATTAAGCTTCTTATTCTAGTACACTGCCATTAAAAGTATTGTATTTATTTATTAAAAATAATAGCACATCTGTAAGTTTTTGTTTTCTTCATACATAAAATTAACATTTCAACTGTAACCTATTAGCTATCAGAATTCAATAAGAGTCTACCAGGACAAGATATAGGTAGGACCTTAGTTTTAACCTCAGTAGAGCACAGTGGTAACTAGTTACCACTGTGCCCTGTACCCTGTTACTCCTGTAACAGGTTGTGTGGTTTAGATAGAGATGAAATACTGTTCACTTATTATTTTGTCTTCATTAACTTATCACTCATTTTTCCGAAGGAATATCACTGGGCATTTTTTTATGTAAATACATGCATAGGAAACACCCAGGCCAATACAAACAGACATGTCCATGCACATGAATGTTTATTCTGTATGGGGAGGGGATCGAACTCGCGACCTCTAGTATAATAGCCCCCTACTGAACTGAACCATTGAATCAAATCGGTCGTCGAATTAGCAAAATAATCGCTGTCATAAATCCGGTAAACTTCCTTGCTGCATCACGGCAAAAGCCGCATTAAAACCCACAACACCTGATGTATACGAAATATTAAAAAAAAAATGCTGTTTGAAGTGTTCAATAATCTCGCTGATACTCGAGAACCTCTGAACCGATTTGGCTAATTTTGGTCTTGAAATAATGAATAATCATGGAAGTTCAGGGAAGGTTTAAAAGGTGCGGAAGTTCAATAACATTCGTCAGAACGACGTCTGCCGGGACAGCCACCACGAAATAAAAAAATCAGGTTTAGATTAGACTAACCCTACATTCGGCTCTGCCACTTAGTGTGCGCCTATAGTATAGTGGCCACGTGCGAATCACTACTAGGCGTCCTAGTGAACTAAACTCCACGAACCTTGGCAGACCATCCCGCGCCACTAGAAAACATTCAGGAGTTTCAGGGTCAATACCCGTTATGTACGGTGGACGGCACATCACTCTACCCATTTCCGTTCAGTCCCCCTTGCTCTATTGCGCAAAAAATACATTTGGCAACGTCATCATTCATTGCTTTATTTAAGGCGCGATACCAGGAAAACGGCCCTCGGGAAAACTAAAGTTTTATATAGAAAATATGAAGTGTGAGGCACGTAAAAAATCGTCATAGTAGTCAAAGAGTTGCACAATCAGCTCAAACTTCCAGTATATGGATCAACTTACTAGATTAATGTGAAAAAAAATCAGAATATCGCTAAAAACGTGCAAAACGCACTCCCGTATTTCAAAAGTTTAGGCATCATATAAACTAACAACTTACGTGTTTTAAATAACGTGTAAAGATCAGATATCGAAGAAGCATTGCCAATCAGTTGTTTTTCATTGCTTTATTTCAGTTTTGTGCAAAAAATTCCCAAACATTCCGAATTTTTCGCTTGAAATCTCCATACAAATTACTATGGAGTGAGTGAAGTTTCTTTGATAGCTGTCCGCGCACCGTCGCTGCTCACTCCCCCCCATGTCCCCAAGGTGAACGCACGTCGCTTTTGACGAAAATGACATTTATAATTACGCGGATAATTTACACGAAATAGGCGCACATAGGGTCTTTTGTTGAAAATAGTACAACTTTGTTTTTTTTCCTCCGTACTGTTTGTTCATATGCATTATGCATAATTTATCAAATGTATGATTTTATCATGATTCACCATGAGAGTAATATGGCAGGTTTATATTTATAAGTACACTTGATTAAAAGCTCTCTTGGGTTTGACAATTTGGTACTAGTTGTCATTTCATTTTCCTATTTTTTCTTGTAAATTTTTACTATTTGTAACTTATACTGAAAGTTTTTACCTATTGGTATTTGAAAAACAATCTATGTATTTACTTTTAGCATGGTGTCAATCTGCAGCATCATCGGTTAATGCCAATACGGGATCTGCCTAAAATATTCAAGCAAAACAAGGGAACGAAGTAAGACAGCAAATAGCTTTGATTGCTTTCAAATCGAATTGATTAAAACTATGTTATTTGTGTGGTCTAAGCTACTATGTTATCTGATCATGAAAGCTTGATTAAGGTGTCTGAATAGATTAAAGGTTCTTTTTTGAACAATATTTTTAACTAAATTAATTTTGGAGGCCTCTATCATAACTGAAATTGTTCGACAAAGAAATTTGACGAAACATTAAGATACAAAGTTATAGAGCAAAAATCAAAGTTAATACTTACGTTAAGTTAAGTATTTGAAAAAATGCGAACAGCAATCATGCCGTATTTTTATGCTTGTTTGTATTCTTCACGCAGTGACGTGCACTCACCCGGCGTCATGTGGAAGACTGAGTTGCGGGACTGCGCAGACGGCTGTCAAAGAAACTTCACTCGTTCCATAGTAATTAGCATGGAGATCTCGAGCAAAAAAAAATGAAAGTTTGCGTTTGCTTATACGAAACAGAAATAGTTATTGCAATAGAACATAATGACAAGTTATTCGAAATGGAAACACACTTCACACCGGAACAGCTTTTACAATTGTACCAAGCACAAATTCGGTTGTGTATGGAGTACTTCTGCCACCACTGGGATGGCTCTACCAAGTATCAGCTGGATGCACTGGACTCAGTAGACCGAAGAGCCAGGAGACTGATAGGTGACGAGACGCTCGTTGGAACCAAACTCGAGTTTGGAGCATCGGCGTAGAGTTGCCTGTCTATCGGTTTTTTATAAGGTGTATTTCGGAGAGTGTGCGCAAGAACTTCATGACCTGATACCACCCTCTACTTTCTACTACCGGACCACAAGTCACCGTGAGGGCTTTCACCTCCATGTGGTCGACGTTCCAGCGGTCCGAACTAAGCGGTTTGGTGCTTCCTTTCTGGTCCGCACCGCTAAGGAGTGGAACGCCCTCCCTGCGTCTGTGTTTCCGGATACATACAACCTTGGTGTCTTCAAGGCAAGAGTGAATAAGCATTTTTTGGGTAAGCGTGGCTGGCGAGACTGAGGTCAAACGCAAACCCATTTTAAATTAAAAAAAAATGGATCAGATAGAACTTTGATATAAATATGAAATATGAGTTATATTTACGTCAGCCATGGAAAAATGGCAGTGCAAGCATTTTTATCTCTAACTGGCTATTTGCATACAGCTTTTCCCTGTAGTAATTTGAATGAACTATACAGACAAACGTTCTAGAAAATATAATTAGCATCAACTATCATTTAGATAGTGAAAGCTTATGTAAAAACAGACAGAAAAACGCGGAGGGTGACTTCCTTTCATACTATGCTCTACTCGTAGATCAATTCCAGTAAGATGAAGATCACGGTGGATTCTGTATTAAATTCAGCGTCAAAAGCCTGAAATACGATGGCCTCTACAGGAGACTAAAGGTATTATGCTCAAGTGTTATTATCTAAAATAAATTATCCACTAAAAGTGTCTCAACTATCGATATCTTCAACTGTTGACAACTGTTAAATTCCTCGTTTTAGTTAGTAACAAGATAGCTCCCTTTAATGCTTCTTGCAGCTTTTCATTACAAGTAAGACCAATTTATTAGTGGGTTCTTCTGCATGTTACTAGAAATGGCTCCGTGTATTGCTATATCATATGCATTGGATGTAAGACATATTTTGTGTTGATGATGATCGAACGGATAAACCAAGTTACAACTAAATCTCGATGGAATCGTCAAGTACCAGATATAACATTGTGCAAATAACGTGGTCACGGGAATAGATTGCAAATAATAGTGTTAAAAAAATAATTGGCAAAACCACTTGTTAGTATGTTTAATAAAATAAAATTTTTGATTAGTTTCTTTTGTTTGCCCTATATCCTGAAATATTTTGGGTGGCGAAATAAAAATATCTTTGGTGAACGCATCAAATGATTATCATGCCGCGATTTATAATAATAATAAATAAATAAATATCCCTGGACATTATTCCACACAGCGCCATCTAGCCCCAAGTGAGCTAATTATACTCCGTTTTTATGGGATACTAGACAACGGATAAACATACTTAAATACTTTTTCTTTTGTAAATACATACTTATTATACATAGGATACACCCAGACCAATACAAACAGACATGTTCATGCACACAAATGTTTGTACTGTGCGGGGATCGAACCCGCGACCTTTGGTGTAGTAGCCGACTTCTAAACAATTACACCAAGACGGTCGTCCGGATTTATGCATTGCATTTATGCACGGATTGCACGGCCCAATCACTGTGTGACCATAGCTGTCACGATCGCTTTCAAATTTGACAGATTTTCTCTCCGGCCGACCTTAGTATAGACCCTTAATTTAAAGTGAGAGTGGTTTTTAAGTATGTAGGTGAAAAAATGGGGGCGCTTAAAAAAATATTCCTAAAGTGGCCACTAGGCAAAATAAGTCCTTCCGTGCACTTTCATAACTAAGTTTTGTTAACTGGTTAAGAAAAACCCTTTTTTATTATTGTTTTCACAACTGGTTTTTAAACAAGAATACGAAGTGTTCATTCATAACTGACAATCAAAAATAGTTAAGAAACGAATAATTATGATTATGTTTTTATAACTAGCTACAGTCAGCATTAACATTTTTCCTATAACCTTAAATCAAACACAAAATGTAATTTAGGTAAATTAACTTTCACTTAATATTTAAATGGGGCAATTATTTCTAAACAATGTCCAACAGTGATAGACTTATTTGTTAAAAGATGTATAGTGTCCGCAATTTCTTGGTCAATCTCTTGGTAATTTTTGTTCGATGTGTTTTTGTTTGTTTTGAACGACATTGAAATTTTTGTTTCTTTAATAAGAACATTCAGAATTGTTGCTAGCGACGCTTTTTGGCGTCCAACCATTCTATTAAGTCTTGCGTGCCAGCCTTCTAGATTGTTGGTGGTCCGAATTTCCTCGCCGTAGCAGCACCAAGTCTTGATAAAATTTACCTCGCTGAACCAGTAACGGTTTAGGTAATTGTTGAACTTTATCACTGCTTCAGTTTTCGGGGATTTGGTCATTGTATACTTGTAACCTGCCATGACATATCTCAATGGCAATCGGGCTAAGCCAGCACATCTCGCAATATGTCGTCTTTGTACTGTAGATTTAATCCCTAATCGTTTCGCCTTTTTAAAAAGGCTGGCACAAAAATGATAATAACATCCTTTCATTACTGCATTCGGAAAAATTTTACGTATTGCTTTCATTGCTGAGATTTCGTAATCCAGTGTCAATTTTACGGGGTTCCATTCACGAATTTGTGACTTTATCATTTTAAATATAAGTTTGTAGGTATTTTCAGTTTTATTATGAATGAAACCAAAGAATAAAGGTACCATTTTTTTTGTTATTTTATGTAGTCCATGAATGGTATATATTTGTGTGAAAGGTTCAGGGCAAGACTTAAAAGTTCCATCCAGAAAGAAATGTTCGAAATTGTCCAAATACGTTTTTATATCAGAAGAAGAAAATATTAAAATCCTGTTGTTTGTGTCATTGTCGTTATAGTCAGCCAGGAGGAAGTTTTTATATTTTTTTGGTATTTCTACTTTAGTTGGTGATTTAAAATGGAGCTTAGAAACTCCTAATGCCTTATTTCTTGCTTTGTATAGACCACTTTTAATATTGTCAAATTTTGGTAAGTCAGCAACTAAGTGCATGCCATCGTCTTCCAGTTCGCATACTACTTCTTCAAACTGTTTTTGTATTGGATCGACATTAGCTACTATTTTAGTTTTCAAATCTTTCATTTTCTTCAAAACTAGATATTTTGCACTATTAGGTAAACAATCAATATCGTGCACGCCCTCTTTAACTATATGGTTTTCATTGCTTAATGTCACATTACCTTTACAACCGGTTTTATTGTAGCATTTCCAAAAAACATTTTCGTTCACATAAGTTTTAATTTTATGGTACTGACGGCCGTCGTATAGTAGTTTCTCGCGATCCCTTTTTGTCGTTATGAACTCCATGGTGGGCTTAGAAAGCGACATAGTTTATTACTTAAGTTTTCGGTTGCTATATATTTTATCAATTGCAATAGAAAACTAAATAATACTAAAATGACAATGTCAATGTCATGCCATTGCAGTTTACATATCAATAATAGATAATAATTTATTGAGATAAGAACCTCATCCGTTTTCCGCATGCAATACTCTCGATAAAAACTCTAACTTAGTTGTTTTTATTTTGATTTATGGTTAAAGGAAAAATGTTAATGCTGACTGTAGCTAGTTATAAAAACATAATCATAATTATTCGTTTCTTAACTATTTGTGATTGTCAGTTATGAATGAACACTTCGTATTCTTGTTTAAAAACCAGTTGTGAAAACAATAATAAAAAAGGGTTTTTCTTAACCAGTTAACAAAACTTAGTTTGGGAACCCCTGCTGTACAGGCCTTTTTCGTTTTTGTGGGTAGTTAGCCGTGGCATAACTATACGGCGGTCAAATGGGGCGGGATGCCACGGGCACAGTATGATTTATACAGTGCCACGGGCCACCGACCAGATATGGTATTCCGGCGGGCGCCAAAACTATCTTCGCTCGTGGTGAGAACTTTAAACTTCAATTGCTCAACTGTGGTCGTCTGAGAGAAAAGAACTAAGCTAAATATGTTTTTTTAATTACTTACATACAAAATGAGAGAAATTACTATTTCAGAGTGAAGCGTATTGATGATATAAGTAAGCGTGAAGCACACAGATGTGAAGTAATGTCCGCCGGAATAGCACCCCAGCTGACAGGGCCCCAGCATCAGCTTGAAAGAGCTCTCAGCAATAAAACTCAGTAAAAATAGTAAAAGTATATCAATTTATTGTTGCTCTAATACCTACTGGTCTTAGATTTCGTACATACAAATTGAAGTTAGTACTCTGCATACATGATGTTTTTCTTATGATGGGATCAATATAGCTACGTCTATTAACAGATAACCAGACTATGACGATTGAAAAACTTAAAATAAACATTCATCAAAACAATAGTCCTAAAAACTTATAAGTAGGTAAAATCCTTAGAGCATTAATCTATTAATTCTATATTGTCTTAGGTAAAAACCGTTTCACTTTTGACTTTCTAGATTGTTTTTCAAAACATCTAGAAACGGATTTTATAATGAAATTAGATATTTCAAAAATTCGTGAAAAACAATACTTTGATAAATGCATGCAATGCATGTATGCATGGCAAAATTATTTACATAGATACATTTTAAGAAGAGTACATACTCTCTTCAGCTTACCCAATAACCAATTATTTGCAATAGAGCAAGGAGTAATAACCGGAAAAGGGTAACCTGTCATGTCGTTGACTGTACTATACTTGGCAAAAAAAACTGGAAGTTACACTAAATAGGCGAACACAACCTCGTCATTATGGAGTCTATCTATTACCTATACGAGTATCAATACTAGGTAAGTAGCCATTTAGTAGCTCGCGCTAGGAGTTTTGTTATTTATCATATAGGCAGGTATATCACAACAGCAAAGTTTATAACAATAAGCGAAAGACTTGGTCTAATCGACAGCATTAGAGGAAATATCACAGGACTAACACAAAATAACTTAATAAGCCTCCACAATAAATATTAGGTCATAAGGTAGGCAGAAGTCGTCTAAGCTGAAAAGACGCGCTCCTCCACCGCAACTATTCAAACAAGAGTGCTTGCTTGTATGCGGAGATGCAGTAGAGGGGAGCGTCATTTCAGCATAGACGACCTTGACCTGTTTTCTTAGCCTAGCTCATACTCTAAAGGCAATAATTATTATGACAGCATGTGATTCGGTAATATGTAGGTAGGTACTTAGACATACTTTTTTAAACTTTTACCCAAGACACGCTCAAGAATTTTTTGTATGCTAACATCAGTTAAAGCTTTGGCGATTTCATTTATCAATACAATGAATAATGTTATCACTTGTACAATAACGAACTGGGATATCGATGTCCCAATATCCAGCCAGCTTCCGTGGTTTCTGACGTAGTACAGCAACTGTATTCCCATTATATTTGAATATATCAAAACTATGATATGGAGATAACCTGTAGGTGCCTGAAAAGAAAGAACATTTTGAGTTTTGCACGTGCACATCGAACGTCACACTAGCGAATTCAACGTGAGATTCCATTTTGACGTTCGGAAAAACTCAATATCTTCGGGAATGTAGGTAATCGTTTGAGTGAAAAGAACTAAGCCAAATAACATTTTAAATTACTTCTATGCAATTACCGCCCCCCCGACGGACGGGAATACGTAAAGTCATTTCCTCCGGGTCAAAAAAGAAAAAAAGGCAGACAACCAATTCAAGGTGAAGAGATGAATAGGCAATTTATCAGGCTACACTTAGACTGAAAAATGTTGATATTTGCACCCATGTCATAAAAAACCATTGTAAGACAGTAAATTTGAAAAAAGTACTATTTATATTTATCGCGAGGAATACTTTTAAAGGAGGATAAATACTACTCCATAACGAGGTTCTAAATAAGGAAGAACTTACTCTGGTTAACTGTTGAACAGCCCTAAACGTGCACGCTACACATAGGAATGGCGACAAGGTCTTCAAGAGTATCAGCCCAGTAATAACAACTGGCTTGAAAGATGTTATGAAGCACGTCACCCATCGTACTTCAAAGGAATTAAGCGACGCTATATTTCCTGTACCGAAGAAAGCTAAAATAATGTATAGAGTCTGAAAAACTTAGTCATGGAATATATTGATGAAAATTTTGCATGCGATGAAGGCTACAAGCGATTTTGCCGCTTCTGTTTGAAACATAACGACTTTATGTAACCCGTGGGCGTTGCAGTGTGAATGGTATTATGTCTGGCTGGCCAGTCTCAGAAAAATTAACGCAACACTGCAGCATAGGTTTAGCGATTGACGTGGCTTGTCACCTAATGTCGACAGCAACAACAATGAATGGTTTTTGAGGGTACTCAAACGGAAAGCATGTTCGATCTATTTTTTAACTTTAAATTAACGGTTAGTGGTGTTTAGTGAATAAATTAGGTATCTATGTATTCAGTAAAGTTCCGCAGTGGTGTTAGTTAAATCACCACCTAGTAAAAGTGTTGCTGTAGGGCAGTTTGAGTTTTTTAAAACTAAGGGCAAAGGGATGTTTTTTTTCTGTTCAGCAACAAAAAAACACCTTCACTGAGTCACAAAATCCACTAATCACACAGTGAACCTATAGATAGGTGTTTCAAAAAATATAGGTAACATAATTCTACAGACAAAAGGATACAAATATGAAAGCTCTTCTGAAATCTTGTCTGCTAATACATCTTTCAAAATTGATGAAGTCCTTAGACTTCTCGTAATCACCTAAGGTGTGTAACATTATCTGCAAAATTAAACGTTACATTACATAACATAACACAAATATTGCCATTTCTCTAACAATATTCTCATGCGTTATTTAGAATACATACTGCTTTCGATCCCAATGGAAGTAGTTTATTTTCGATAAACATCCAACATGCCAAATTAAAAACTAAGGTAACCATGAAAAGACCTTCATGTGAAACTGAGAGTAGAATATAGAAGTTCAAAATCGAAGTGTATATTGATACAAGACGACAAATCAGTCTTCGTGAAAAGGCGAGAGGCATTATAATCGAAATAACTGAAACAAAATATTACATTAATTATTTATAAACTTCATAAAAATGTTGTCTTTGCGAAGTAGGAACAGACGCGTTCACAATTAAACCATTCAGTATCTTATAGAATGCTTCGCCTTTTTTACAATTTTGGTGCATTAAATAAAAAAAACCTTTCCAAAACCATTTCAAATGTGTATTACCTATGCAAGCAGACTATGGTACCCTATGTAATGGTCGACGTGGACGCGTCTGTACCTACAGCTTCATAACGGATATTAGGCTGCGTCCTAGGGTGGCGGTGTGGGCGACGCGACGCGTGCCGTGATCGATTTCAAACGATACTTCTTTTTCTTATGTCTTAAAAAAGTTACGTTTACTTCTCGTTTAAAACGTTAGCCGTTCGTGCTGGGCCTACTGTTCTTGAGAACAGCCGTCGACGACAGCCGTTCTTTCGGGGCGGGGGCGTGTAGGTACTACGTAAGCCGCGGGTACCGCCCGCGCCGCCCGGTCTGACTGACCGGAAATGGGTAGCCATTTTCGGTCGGCCCACCTTGCTCTATTGCAAAGGAATGTAATTTGGCAAGAGCAAGATAAATAACGGGAATGGGTAGCCTGATGTGCCGTTGACTGACAATTATTTCGGAAAACTGACAGTTAAGCCTGCACGTTTTTGTGCCTGTGTTATAAGTAATTAAAACATTACTTACCAGCAATAACCCAAGTCAATGCCTGGTAAAATTGTGAAACAGCTGTACCATTATCGAATCTTTGGGACTGTACATAAATATTATGAAGAGATAGAACTAACAATAACACTTGTATTATATTTAGCAGTATTTCTTTCTTCGGTTCTTCATTATTGCGGTAAAGCGGCAAGAGCACCTTCCAATTAAATATTATTAGGAACATTAACCAGATTAAACCTGCTGCAATCCTGAAAAAGGAAAGTCACAATTAATAATCACTATTTTCTCAATTGACTTTGGTTTCATAAATTGTTTTACTGTAAATGGTTACTTACACTAATTCTATGAATGTTTGTTTTCCAATCACAGGCATAAAAGAAAAGAGGCTAAGTAGTATGCAACCAGTAGGCCAAGCAAAGAGAATTTGGTTTGTTAAATGTTTTTTTGTTGAGGACAGAAAAGGCCATATTGCTATCCCTAATAATGGCACACTCAGCATCCACCTGTAAGTAAATGACAAGCCCTGAAACAAATTTAACACCTATTTAATGGAGGAAAACTGTTTTTCACAGCCAAATGATGCCAAAATGTGTTACCACCATTTCACTGGTGTAAATTTGAAACTTACCAGTGCCAGTGACCCTAATGTGTAACATAAGGCTTCAAACAACCCACTACAGACTTCTCCACTGGCCGTTAATTGTTTCCAAATATTAATCCACACTGAAAATGGTATTAGAGCAGTACGCCACAGATAAACCGGCATCAAAAAGTAAATATAATACTGCAAAGGTAAACTTTGAGCTGAAACCAATGAAGTAAAAATTTAATTAAAGTTATTTAAAGATTAATAAATCATAATAATGTTTGAATGGTCTTATTACCAAAAACTAAGTATGCTGATATCAGAAACAATGTTGTGAATACTATATTTACTCTAGTAATTAAGCTCTTAAAACTTCTATTTGCATAGTTGTGTTTTTGTCCAGTTGAAGACTCTACCTGAGTATTAATTTTTTGTTCTGATAAAGTTTTTACTAAACACAGTATCCAACCAATGAATGATAAAGTTACTAGAATAAGAAGTGGCCACTGGTAATAGTTCTGGTAATAATCTAATCCCGAAAGGCTCAAATCCATGATCTCTTTACTCAATAGCACAAGCTTTTCATACTCTTCTGGCTCTTTAAGTTTATTCTGGAGTATTTTGTCAGTAAATTCAATTGCTGCTTGAAACTTTTCACTGTTGAAATCTTCATATGGCTTGTACAAAGCCTTCAGGGCACTTCTTTCAATGTCCTGCCTCTTCTTATCATATTGTGATGCCAACTGTCTACTGTTACTATACATTGCTTTGGCTCTCTCAGGTAAAGACATGTTAAGTATTTCTGTTGATAGTTTACCCTGAAAATTAAGAATTAATCTTAATTAACTTAACTTTGTCAGTTGGATTCTAATTTTCAGTACCCATAATAAGATTGATGTTGCAGATAGATTGCTCAATAGTAATCCTGAAAGAGTGAAACATACCACTGAGTTGACAGGAACTGGTATTGAAAGAACGGTAGCCATCAGTGGTGTTAAATCAGCTTGATTTATATCAAACCTATGTTCTAATGACATCTCTAAGGTCTCTGGGTCACTTTGACCTTTATTAACTTGTTGGACCCCAGCTCCCCATATAACATAGGGTGTTTGAGTCTCATGCTCTTGACCAGCTCCATGGGACCCTAGAATTTATCAGTATTTACTACTGAATATCTCAACAACATACAGCAAGAAATATAGGTAGGTATGTCAAAGCCATTTATACCCCAATCTGTCATGCCATGGTCTGAAGTCATCAAGAATGTGGTTCTTTCATCATCTAAATAAAAATCTCTTATTATTTTCTCAATCTCTTTGATACCTTCATCAACAAATCTCACAGTTGTCAAAAAGTTCCTAAAAATAATGATTAAAATAATTTCATGTCCTCAATAACTAAATATACAACTATACTTTGTAGCATACAATCTACTTACGGTGTCTTAGGCTTGTGTGTATGTCCTGATGTATCAGTGCCCAATAAATGCAAAAAAAATATAATTTTTGGTACATGAAGCATTGAGTTCACTTGAGGGTCATGTTTTGCATTGTTAAAGAAGCTCTTTACATGTTCAAACACCCAGCTGTCTAGAAGTGTTGTATTCTTATCCGTGCTAAATGTTTGGTCATATGGGTCAAATATGTTTATAAAAATGTGACCCTCTACATCTCCTTTTGTAAATATTTGAACAATATCATATGCACCCCAGCTCCAAGTGTAGGAGCTTTGGTTGAACACAGAATCAAAGTCAACCGGATTCTCTTTCCAACCCTTTAGAATTGCTGAGGGGTCCTCATAGAATCCAGCAATGACAGCAACATGTCCTGGCCGTGACTCAGTCGGCATGCGTGTATGAGATATGCCCCATCTTCCATAGGAATTTGCTACTGACCTAAAACATAAAGGAAAGTACTCAAATTAAAGTCTGTACAGCGGTAGCTTATTTATAAACTCATAATCATAAATAAACTCACTCACTCATAAATAAATATCAGGTAAATATGCAATTTTCTATCAAATATGTACGAATGCCAGATTATTGATCTTACCTCAGATAAGGCATTGTAGTGTAATTTAAAAATGATTCTGCCCGGAGTCCATCGACAACAAAGAGTACAAGACGATCTGCAAGAGCTTCGTGATGAGGCTGGTATGGAATCACATTTTGGACGATGGGAGATTTGAAATAAATATCAAAAATAGAGAAAAGAAAAACAAAGTGAAGGCAAATTGCTGCAATAAACATGATAGATATTTCTATCCGTAAGAGTTAACCTAGCTGGATATGTGATAAAACTAGCTTTAAATCGACTATTTCATGTAATTTCATTCAGAAGTTAAAATAAATAAATACTAGTTCTTTAAAAAATCCATTTCGGCTTTGATTGAATACTTTTCGAGTTTGTCACTTAACACTCGGCCACAGGCACAGCAGAACTTGATTTTTATTTTTTTTTAATTTATTAAGGCATTGGCGACTGGGCCATCAGCCAAAAAGCAAACTTAAAAATTACCAATACAAAAAACTTGAGATTAAGTAGTAGTTATTCTATTCTACACATTACTACAAAAATTATACAAATCAAAAGTAACTATATTGCTAGTATGTACAAAAACTTAAAAATAACTGATAACTTAACATGGTGATCAATCAATTCAATCGCACATTGAAAATACAGAAAGGAAAACAAATAAAAATTAAATTCGCCCGAAGGTATTAATTATGAAACAATATACAATAAAATACAATTCAGTGATACACAGTAGTTTTTGTGTATTATTAGGCAAGTTCCCCTTTACAATATTTAGCGCTTGAGCTATTAATAGTAGACGTTGAATAGCAAATTGAGGACAAACAAAAATTAAATGATCGAGATCACAAAAATCAGAGTCACAATGTGGACAGGAAGGACTTTCTAGGAGATTAAGACGATGTAGATGTGATGGAATTCTGCTATGACCGATTCTTAAACGACTTATTGTAGCAGAAAAAGATCTACCCAAGAATTTTGGGCTTTTTTCAAACCACGCTTTAGTGGAAGGTTTAACAGCAATTTGTTCCAACCATTTACCTTTAATAGCCCTGGAGTTAGTAAGGCAAATATCCCAACGTTTATACATATTGTTTTTAATAAAAATGTACAAATCAGTGAAAGGGACTTTCAAATCACAAATATTCAGATTAGCAGAGGATTTAGCAAGAGAGTCTACTAACTCATTGCCTAGTATACCCGAATGTCCAGGCACCCAGGTAAATTCTACTTGAATATTGACCTTTTTCAAAATATTAACAAGGTTTTTAACTTCATAAATTAAATAATTAGCAGAGGCATTAAAAATACTGACGGATAAAGCTTGCAGCACGCTCATCGAATCACATAAAATCAAAATCTTTCGTGAAGTTGTTAAATTAATTTGTACATATTTTAGTGCATAGAAGATACCCAAAGTTTCGGCTGAGATAATAGAAAAATGATCGTTGCATCCGTACACCCTCCCTATTTTGTTAGATGCGTCATAAAAGGCAAAACTTGTTCTACTATCAGTTTTAGAACCATCGGTATATATTTTTACAAAATCAGACTTATGGCTAAGGTATTCTAGAAACTCAAACTTATTTTTAAAATGAGTAATGTTGACAAATAAATCTTCAATAGTACAAGCGTAATCGAAGTTGAAACATGGTAGTAAACTAGACCAATAAACAACATCCTGGAATTCAAAATTTAAGTAGGCTATGGCGTGAGCCAACGAAGTAGTAACAATTAAAGGAGTCACATTAAAATTAGGGTATACATAATTTTCTAAATATTTTACTACAATGTCATTGTCCCGGCTGACTAGTTTAAGGCAATATTTATCTGTTATATAACTTCTTCTTACGCTTAGAGGGACGATTCCTGACTCAACTTCCAAAGAATTTATAGGAGAAGACATTAGAGCTCCAGTTATGATACGCATGGCTCTATTCTGGATTAAATCTAATTTACGTAGTAAGTTATTGGTTGCTTCACCATAAAAGATACAACCATAGTCAAAATGACTACGGACAGTTGTTATATACAACAGTTTAAGTATTTTTGGATCAGCTCCCCATGATACGCCACACAGGGATCTCATAATATTTAACCCTAACTCGGCTTTTCTAGCTATGTTTTCTGTGTGAAGTTTCCAGGACAAATCTGACTCCAAATAAATTGCTAAATATTTGACACAGGAACTAATTGATATTACAGAACCATCTAACATAATTTTGGGTTGATACGGTATAGTATGTTTAGAAAATATTACAACAGAGCTCTTATTTATGTTAACTTCTAACTTGAGACAGTTATTTAGGATGTTATGTAAGATGTTAAGGCAACTATTGATTAATGATTCAGCTATTTGAAGATCATTACTAGTACTATAAATGACTAGGTCGTCAGCGAAAAGTAAATACTTGATACTATGAGGAAGTTCATGCATCAAAGTCACCAATGATAAAACAAAAATTAAAGGTGAAATAACGGACCCTTGAGGTGTGCCTTTAGAAGTAAATTTTGGCCCGTACAAATTGTTATTTATTTTAAGTAGTACTCTGCGGTTGTGAAGAAAGTTAAATATCCACTTCAATATAGTCCCAGGTAAACCTAATGAATGCAAACTTTGTACTAAAAATCTGTGATCGATGTTGTCAAAAGCGCCTTTAATATCTAAAAAGACTGCTAAGGTAAAACCTTGATTTTGAAACCCATTTTTGATGTCTCCAATGAGGCAGCCTAGATTTTCCATTGTACTTTGGCCTTTACGAAATCCATACTGGTTTTTAGGGATGAGAGAGTTATTTTCCACAAACCATTCTAACCTATTTTTGAGCATGGTTTCAAATATTTTTGAAACCATGCTCAAAAATAGGTCAAATAATATGAAATTGGTCTGTAGGAATCAATATTGTTGGCGTCTTTATAAGGTTTTAAAATTGGGATTGTATGTTGAATTTTCCAAGAGGGGGGAACGCAGACAGATGTCCAAAGTAAATTAAAAATTGATAATAAAATAGACTTAGCTATAGAAGGTAGCTTTCTTATGACCAGATAAGGAATAAAATCTGGACCTGGAGAACTGTTGCGTTTGTTTTGAAGGGAAGCGTCTAATTCGCATAATGAAAACTGTTTAGTCAACCAGAGCGCTGCTTGAGACCCGCTAGAGGAAAAATAACTTTCTAAATCTAGAAATAAATTATCATTTACATCATTGGTATTCGCAATTTTGTTTAAAAATTCCATGGCTATTGCAGGATCATCAAAAAATTTATTATTTTTAGTTTGAGTAGTTTTTGAGAATTTGAATCTACGGATATGGTCCCAAATTATTTTAGAAGATGTCATACGGTTAAATGTAGAACAAAGATTGAACCATGATATTCGCTTCTGTTCAGAGATTGTTTTTTTCTTTTTGGCGTCAAACTGCTTATAAATTAAGTAATTAACTAAAGTTGGGTATTTTTTATATGACAATAATGCTATTTTCGCTTTTGTTACTGCTTCTTCACATGAACTGTTTCACCAAATGGTAGCTTTTCTATTTTTACGTAGGTCAGCTCTAAATTTTTTACGTCTAGGGACGGAAGTCAAAATTTTTGTCAATATTTCCATAAAAGTGTCATAATCTTTTAGAGGATCACCTGTTGATAAAAAGAGTGAAAACTCATCTTTACATTTATCAGAAAAGTCTGTCCAATCTATTTTGTTCCAGTTCACTTTGGAGAGAGAGATATCAGATTGTGAACCAACTGAATCAGAGGCCGAGGGAGTTTCTATTTGATTAAAATGACGAGATTCATTAAACAGCATTTCTATAATTACTGGATAATGATTGCTACTTAGCGGATCATCAGCAACTGAGAAGGCACAGCTTGAGCTTAACGAAGGCGATACAAAAACTAAATCCAAAATGTTACCTGTTTGCCCGTGAGGTGCCAGAGTGGTTAAATCGTGGTCATTCAAACATACTAGATTATGGGATTCTGCAAAGGAGTGGATGATATTGCCTCTTCTATCATTGTTTCTGGAGCCCCAAGAAGCATGATGACCATTGAAGTCTCCAACTATTAGAAAATTATTTGAGTCAATTTGATTGAAAACACTGGACAATTGATTAATATGAAATTTACCATTCGGCGGCGGCGGGCAGTAAACAGCTAAAATGTAAAGTTTAAAAGAATTAAAGTTGACATGTAATAAAATATTTTGGAAATTATAACTAGAATTGGTTTGAATTGTTTGAAAGTTGTAACAGTTTTTTACAGCAATTGCTACACCTCCATGAGGCCGATCAGAATCCTGCCTTATGATAGTGAAACCAGGAATTTTTAGAGATTTTATGCAAGTGAGCCAAGTTTCATTTAAGACTATGACATCAAAATTTAAATTTGAGTTAGCAAGAAAATGTTTAAATTGATCTAGTTTTGGTAAGATGCTACGGGAGTTCCAGTGAATGATATTTAATTGCCTATTAAAAACTTTTGAACCCATTTTCAGATAGAAAAGTTTTTAATAAGTGACTCCTTTATTGATTTAGAACAAATGTTGTTACCTGTCTGATTCGCGCCCGATTGCACTTGTGACTTCAACAAATCAACTAATGTTTTAATTATTACATTCAATACAGTGTCAGAATTTAAAATGTCTGTAATTAAAGCCCTCCCTTGAGGGGACCTATTTGTAGGAGAAGGGACAGGATTCAGGGGATTTGAAGAAACTGGGGGATTTTGGAGAGTAATTTTGGGAGGTTGTCTGGCAACAATCGATGAATATGTTTTGCGGGCTATTTTGTTCCTTACTTCATCCATTTTCGCTGACTTCACAGGACATTCTCGCGACACTGCTACGTGGGGGCCATTGCAATTAGTGCACTTGACATTGTCCTTGTTGTTGCATTCAGTGTAGAAGTGATTTTCACTGCAGATCGAGCACACTTGTTTACTTTTACACGTGCCCTTGCTATGACCGAATTTGTAGCAGCTGAAACACTGCAGAATAGGCCGAATATATTCCAAAACGTCAAACCATAAGTGGTCAAAGGTAACATGATCAGGTCGCACAGTTGACTGGAACGTGAGTAAAACCAGTTGAAGAGGGATGAGGGATCCATCAGCTGATTTCTTCATGAATCTTTTCACACCGATAATTTGGGATTTCGATTTTAATGATGTCAAAAGCTCCTCTTCTGTTAATTCAGTTGGGACCCTAATAAGACCTTGGCATTCAATATTGTCATAAGGGATTCTTGCTGTCCATTGGTTTCTAGCTAGAAGATCATTATTAAGCAAAAAAGAATTGGCGTCTTTCATGTTATTGAAAAAGATTTTTAAGAATGACGGTCCTGTTTGTTTAATGTGCGCAATGCCTGAAATGTTTCTGAGCATACTGTTGACTTGCAATAGATTGAACTTTGAACTTGAGTTTTCTCTGGTGACTAAAATAGGATATTGATTCTTGAATTCTTCTCTGTATATTTTGTTGATGTCCTTGAACAGACCACGTTTGGTTGAAATGAATTTAGTTGGTTGTTTGCTTACAGGTCCTTGATCGTCATCTTTAGTTTCCTGATATTTCCGTTTAATCGTCTCAGAATGGGAGAACTCCATGGGAGAGCCTCCGCCGTCGCTTGTTTTACCCATCTAGCCGGTGCTTGGTAAAAATAGGGCTTTTAAACTGTTTATGAAAATATTTTTCATAAAAGGCGCCTTTAAAATTTTCCCGCCCAAAGTTCCAGCAGAACTTGACTGACAGGACAGACAGACACAGTTGACAGGACTGACGTTTGACATTTTCAGTTCCGTTCACAAAACGGTCACTGTATCCGGTGAAAGACACCCGGGCGGGAAAAAAAGTTTCCAGTCCGATCATCGACCTCATACCCATTAGACTCCTTGGGCCCTGTCTAATAAACATCACAAATTGTAAATTGTAATTGTAGATCACAGGCTACAATTCTATAAGGTTCTGTATAATAAAGAATACAACTTTGTACATTCGATTCCCGCCTGAAGCCAAAACCATTTTCTGGTTTTCTCCTATCTTTACTATGATGATAATTGTGTTATCCCTAATGCTAAAATAAAAAACAACCAGAATGAAGAATACTTGAAAAAAACATTCATGTTTTAATTAGGCAAAATCCAAAGCGACGCATATCTTACAATGACTGAAAATAATAATTGTTACTGCATCGCAGGTTATTTATAAATCACTATCAGACTTCGAACTATTTTCGCTGTTCTCTACTGTAATGATTCCGGCCGACAGTAACGACAAAAGTTCGGCTTCTTGAGTTTTCCGTAGATTATCCAAAACATCAGCACAAGGAATTCTATCATCAAGTTCTTCATTCGGTGTAAGGCCAAGTGTAATAAAAGCTCTCCTTGTTTGTCCAGCACTTAACCAACCACGATGGCCTGGATCAAAACTTTTCACCACTGCTTCTAAATGTCTGCAAAAGAAAATTTAATCATAATAAAGTAAGGAGTAGCTTACAATGAGAGAGTGTTGCCGATCACGCACAACAGACTCGGAACGATAGTCATTGTAACGGACAACGGCTTCATAGATAACGGCATAAACTAAAAAAGAGTATAGCAATGTATCGATCTTTACTTTCTTACTCGATACTTTATTATTAATGATAATACAAACACAAAAAGCTTATTTTGTAACGCTTAAAATTGCATGTTCTTACTTATTTTCGTATAAAACGGGTCCTGCTCCATGGCCTGCACGAAACAACATACAGTCGTTCAGAAGCTTTTCTAGGTATAAAATCGGTTTGTGTGGCCCTTGAGCTAATAATTTAGTCAGTAAGAAACGCACAAGTTCAGGTATACGACGTTCACGCAAGTAGCTTTCAGTACGAGACACAGTCGATAAAATAAGCTGTTTGCGCTCCGATATAACTACTTCCTCAGTAGAAGGTTCATCTATGAGACATTTGCAAAGAGAAATAGGTTCATATTTTGGCTCAAAATCAATAACACTATTCTCTTCATCCATTTTTGATGATGAATGTCCGGTAATTGCAAATCAAAATAATCAATTTGATCGCAAGATAGATTCACAATCACAAAACTTTATGAACGTCAAAATGACGACCAAAGTCAATATTTTCAGTACCTACCTAATGTTATAAAAATCAGCTTGATTGAGTTGTAGGAACAAAGAGAATTTACACCGTCATTTTAAAAACTACCCATGAAGATTCTTCAGTCCTCAGCCTCTCTTGCCGTGTCGCACTCACGAAAACAGAATAAAGAATAAACATCGTAGGTATGTAAATTCGTTTAATATTTTATCATTTTGGCCAGTGTTCGTCGATTGGTCGGTGGATAAGGATTGTGCAATTCTAAATTATGGTCTCCTCACAATTTTCACTAGCAAGAGGACTTTGGGACTTCTCTTTGAAAAGAGTAAGCATAGCGTAAGCATGAGGTCGATGACGTGGGCTGATTTCTGAACTGATTTCTACTTTGGCGAAGGTTTTTGCGGTTGCCATAACATCTGTGGCCGTAACGTCAAGAAAAAAAGTTGCCAACCGTCAACTTGTTTTGAAAATTGTACTGGTTGATGAATGGTTTTTTTCCCTTGTTCACTACAAAACATTGAAAACATTGATACAATCTGAAATGTTGAGAGAAAGCAGTGCTTACATTGTTAAAGCGGACATAGTTATGCATCAAGTGGCATTGTTGTGAACAGTATTTGTTGGACAGTTCGCCAGCGGGCTAAGTGCAAGCAGAATGTTGTCCATCATGGGGAAAGATCCCGATGAGAAACATATTGGGAAAATTGACGATTGTAAGTATATTAATGATTGTAAGTGAGATTGTTTACCTCATTACACACAAATACATCATAATACTTTGACATTAAACAGCCTTAGCTACTTTTCTTCAATATGCTCAGTTATTTTTCGTTATACATCCAATTCTATTTTTTAACTAGGTGATACTGATATTCGCAAGACAGGACAAGAAATGGATGTCATACGTCAAAGAACAATTGCCTATGAATATCTTTGTCGATTAGAAGAAGCAAAGACTTGGATTGAGGCATGCATAAAAGAAAAGTTACCACATCCAACTGAATTTGAAGAGAGCCTTAGAAATGGGGTTTATTTAGCTAAACTTGGCCACTTTATATCACCTGATTTACTTCCATTGAATAAAATATATGACATTGATCTAAGACGCTACAGGGTAAGTTTTCAAAATGCACTTACTTACTTAAACTTCTGGTGTTGTTGGATATCAAGTTGTTTATCTTTATGTGTTGCAGGCAATGGGACTACAGTTTAAACATACAGATAATATCAACAAATTTTTACAAGTCCTCAAAAAAACTGAGCTGCCTATAGTGAGTTTGTGGAACTATTAATTATTACTCATTGGTTTTAGGTCATGTTTTCTTAGATACAAAGCTGATGATTTTAATAACTATTATGTTTCAGACTTTCCAACCAGAAACTACAGACATATATGACAAAAAAAATATGCCACGGGTTATATACTGTATTCATGCTCTCAGTTCTCATTTGTTTAAATTGGGGAAGGCTCCACTTATTCATGATGTTTTTGGCACTGCAATATTTACAGGTAACAACTCTTGAACTTTCTGTTCCAAACTTAAATAGGGTGTTGTATTTAAAACCTTTGCTTAATTTTGAAGAGTTTATAAATTGAGACTAACAAAAACATATCACTGAACAGTTGCCTAAATTAGGTTGAAAATTCAAATTAAATCTTCCATATAATTTTACGTGTTTTAAAATTATTGTCTTGGGTGACAATCTAATCAACAGCCTATTTAATTCATAAAAAGTTATATTCTCGCAAAATATGAATGTGAAACACTATAATTAAATAGTGAAAAAGTGTTGAAAAAATTAATGCCTGAGAAAGGAAGATACTGCTGAGACACTTGGTTGTCATGTCATGGTGTGCAACAAGTCCATTCAATACATTTATTTATCTTTTTTTGTACAAACTACTGATTTGTTGCTTTTTTTTTCAGATGAAGAACTTGATTCAGTTTCTAAAGATTTGCAAAAATGTGAGCATCCATTGCCCATGTTTCAAAAAATTGGAGGTATATTGTCTAAAAACAATGCTGATGATTCAGATGCCCTTCATGAGGCTGTGGTGGAAGTCAATAAAATGCTTCAAACAGACATCCCTTTAAGTTCAGCTTTGCTCAATCCACAATTGAGGCTGAAATATGTACAAAACAGACTTATTAATGAGTACAAAAAAGTTCTGCAAGCAGCAAGGCATGAGAAAATAAAAGCTGCTCATAATCACTCTCTCAATGATAGTTATATTCCTGATGAATACGATGAATTGCTCACACAAGTTGAAATTCAAGGCCATGTTACTTCTGTTAATTATAAATTCTTATGGAAGTCTTTGTGCAAGGCATTACAAGATAATGATTTTAATATTCTTCATAAAATCTTTAATGAAGACTGGGTTAAGATCAAAGGCTATGATGCCAATAACTTAGATTTCTATTGTGATGTTGTGAGAGAACTGGTGGATTGCAATAAAGATGTTGATGTGGAGAGTGTTACAAATTGGCATAAAATATTTCAGAATATTGTAAACGAAGGGAATCGGAAATCCCTAGAACATGTTGACCATAAGAATGCTATATCTTATGTGAATAGAGCTTTGGATGAAGGTGATCCAGACCAATTATACAAAGCATTAAGAAATCCCAATTTAGAGTTGAACTTAAAAATTGATAAATATGCTGTTCCACTTTTGTTTGAAGAAATGAAATTAGAGAAGTGTGAATTGGAGAAGAATTTGAATGAAAGTGAAATAGCGGCATCCGTAACATATTTGACGGCAATAGCTGCTGTGTCCCAGGCTGTGGACAGAGGGGATGAAGCCGCGGTGTGGAACTCGCTGACATCGAGACAAGTTCACCTAGAGGGTCTGAGGCCCCACTGCCGCCGCCGCTACCTTTCGGCGCTGGTGACTGCCCTGCAAGTGAAGGTTAGGGAGCAATGTGCGTGCCCTCTGCTTACTTTAGAAGATATTCGCGACACTATTGACTTGGTTAACATGAAAGATGATGACAATGAGGAATGTAAGTGTATTTTATTAACATATGCATGTACATGTTATTCAGTTATTATCTTACATGATTCAATATTTTATTAAATTTCACAGTGGTCGAAGTTATTGATAGTATAAACCAGGCTGTAATTCAAGAAAACAGTGAAAAACTAATGACGTTATTAAAAAATCCGTGCTTGAAATTAACAACTCCTTTACACAAAGATGAACATCAGCTTTACTTGCGCATGCTGAAAAAGAAAATACGTCACAAAGAGTCCCAGAACCTGTGGTTTGATGACATTGTTAACACTGTCAATGATGTGGATGCTGAATCAATGAAAGCAAAGGAACTTACAGATGCTTTAGTTCACTTAAATTTGGCAGTAATCAAAAATGATATTAACGAATTTTGGGAGGCCCTTTCCTGTCCCTTGCTGTCTGGTTCAATCGCCATTGAGAGCAGCTGTAGAGATATTTATTTCCAGATGTTTTCTAAAGCTCTGAAAAAGAGAGGCCATTACATATGCCCTTGGATTGTGTGCCACACAAATGCTGGTAACACCGTTTACATAGATGTAGAGTCATACACATACAGATGGTCTACACCCAAGGACTTTGTCCCATATGCTCGGTATTTGACTAGGAAAGATGTTCATGTTATAATTGAGAAAACAAATAAGCACCATGTTAATAAATATAAACAAGTTGCAATGGAAAAATCCATAGTCAAAATACAGGCATATTGCAGAGGATATCTTTTCAGAAGATGTTTGAGAGAGCGCCTCGAATTTTTTAAAGAAAATGTGGAATATGTTATCAAAATTCAATCATGGTGGAGAAGAATAACAATGCAGAAGAAGTATGGAACTTTGATAAAAATGAAAGCAATTGAAGCTAAATTGAAACAAGAAAGGAAACAAAATCCATGGATTTGGTACAAAGTTCAGGTACAGTACTTGTTGACGTATCCACACTGCAGTTACTGCAAGGGCAGTACACAATGCGAGCACTACATATTTTGCTTGCGACCATTCGATAATCATGCTTGTAACGCGAGCGAGCACACGAACGAATATAATGCTCGCAGTGGGTACTGTCCTTTGCAAGTCCGAGAGAGACTGCGAACTGAGCGGCATACCGCAGCGTCGTCACTACTAGTTTGTATGAATTTCTATGAAATTGATTCCAAGCATGGCAAAACAGTGCTTGCCGGTTTGTTTCATATACATTCATAGAAAGTAATAAGTATTACATGTAGCAGAAGCTTTTTTTTCAATTCAAGATAGTTTGAATCAACTAATAAGTTTCTTTTGCACTTATATTACAGGAGCACAAAATTATAAAAATACAAGCTCTTTGGCGCGGACGTCGTGCGCGTGAGGCTTTTACCTCCCTGTTTCACTCAGCCAACCCCCCACTAAAAGCTGTGAAGAAGTTTATACCAATGCTGGATTTCTCTACCGAAGACTACGACAGAGAAATAGAACTACAGTCTTTGAAGTCAGAAGTGGTCCAATCTATGAGGAAAAATCAGGAATTGTCAAAACAAATAGATGACATGGATTTAAAAATAGGACTTTTGGTTCAAAACCGCATTGCGCTACAGGAAGTCGCGGCACACGGTTTGAAGTTGAACAATCTGGTTAAACATAACTCTATGACTAAGTTAGTTTTCCAAAACCGCCCCGAAGGGAAAGGCTCGTTAATGACGGTGTCGTCAGCAGTCAAGGGATTGAAGTCTCTGACGAAAGAAAGCAAAAAACTACTGGATGGGTATCAACACCTGTTTTATGAGTTGCAAACGAATCCAACTTATTTGTCCAAACTTCTTTTCTGCATACCACAGAACAAGACAAATAACTTTGTTCAAAATGTAGTATTGAGTCTTTATAATTTCGGCGCGTACCCACGAGATGAATATTTGCTTTTGAAGTTGTTCAGATTCACGTTAGAAGAAGAAATAAGCTGCAAGGTCGTTATGCCTTTCGATATAATTGCGTCTACGCCACTCGTATTGAAAATGGCTGTTAACTTGTCAAGACAATTATCTGGGTTGAACAGTCTAAAGACGATCCTTGGTCCTCTTATTGAAAGGATAATAAATGACAGAGATTTGAACATAGAAACTGGTCCGGTAGAGATTTATAAAGCATGGAGAAATGAAACCGAGATGAAAACAGGACAAATTTCGTAAGTGAATTGTGTTAACTGTAGTTGTTTGTATTTCTTTTTACGAATCTATGTATTTTGACGCGTCTAATCTGAAGATTTTGTAAAATGCATTTAAATTCATTCTCAAGATTAGATAAGTATAGGCTAGGGCGTGTAAACTACCATATGTAAGGATGTCATTGTATCTATTTCAGATCTTTGCCATATTCCGTGACTCAAGAAGAAGCCCTGAAATACCCTGAAGTGAGAACGAGGCTGGAGACTGCACTGAGCCAGCTCAAAACAGTAGTCATGTTGTTTTTGGAGAGAATCACCAAGTCCACAGAACTGTTGCCGTTTTGCATCACTTATATGGCGCGTGTTCTACACAGGTCCCTTTCATCTAAGTTTCCTCATACCCCAGAGAAAGATATATTGAAGGTATTTTTTCATTTCTGTTCTCTATTTCTTTTTTAGCTTTTTAAGTTGGAAGAGTTTTCATTTTACTCAAACCGAAGCTGAAATGGTCTTCTTAGTTCGACTACCGTAAAAATGCATTTTTATATTTTAGGTAATAGGAAACTTGGTATATTACCAGTTTCTGAATGCCGCTATAGTAGCCCCTGACGCCTTTCACATCGTTAATTTGCCAAATGGAGCTGCACTTACGACGGACCAGCGGAAGAACCTTGCTTCAGTTGCTAAGATATTACATTTCTCTGCAGCGAAAAAAGGCGTAAGTTAAAAATTATTTCAAATTTTGTTCCGTGAACTTGTACAACCATTGACGCTCTACAATGTAACTGGAGCGTCAATATGATGAAAAGAGTAAAGTCCAAACCATGAAATATATTTATCCAAGTGCATTTCAGTCTCGGCCAAGTTTTGGCCTAAAAAGCTAACTGCTTAGCGTTAAACAGAAATGTTTTTGGCAGTTTAAAATACAGAATGTCTGTGCGTGTCATGTTCATGTCGATTTAATCTGCGCGTTCTGCTTTCAAAGTTCTACACAAGTTTGTTACCCAAGCCAATTTTATTCACCAGCAACTGGTGTTCAAATTAGTCGCGTCACATTGCGACTTATACGCCCTCAACCGTCATTAAGTGTTTAAATCACTAAAATGTATTCTTAACCTATCCTATGGTTTAATCCTATTAATAATAGGATAATAGGCCATTATCCTACTCTGCAACTGCATTTGAGTTTTATTCTTGCAGTTTGGAGAAGAATCCCGCCACCTTCAGTGCTTGAATCCTTTCATCGTGGAATGCCACGAGAAAATGAAGCACTTGTTCAGGCGCTGCTGCCGAGGGCCTACGCTCGAGGAGTACTTCGCCGTCGACGAATACACGGAAGCCACGCTGCTCCATCACCCTCACACCTATATTACTGTTCAGGTATATGATTAAGTCATCATCTCTAACTACTTTCTATAGTGTATGGTAACTTGATCAATCGCATCGAGAAAGTAACGCGGATTCACATCAAAAGAAGAAAATGTAACGTCTACCTGCCACTAGAGGCGCCATCAAAAATGCCATACAAATCCACGTTGACTTTCTCAGTGCGTATGATTGAGAAAACTCGCACTAGTATATGCAAGTAACTTAATAGTGAGTAGTAATAGATTAATCCACTTATCTTTAAATTATGCCCAAATACTGTACTTTACTTTTGCTACTTATTTCTGGCTCCTCCAGAGATGAATGGACCTCCTAAACCAGAATGCTTCCAAGTAAGCTTGTGATTTCTACCAAGATTAATTGCACATAATAAGATTTCTAAGATGCATGAATTAATAAACTCATTTATTTAATCCCATACAGGAAATAGTGGATACACACGCGCTACTCGTGGAATATCAGGATATTATAGCACCCGACCCTCGCGACCGACTGAACGAGCTCTTGGACGACCTGGGGGAAGTGCCTTCGGTTGCTCAGCTGGCCTCACGCGACGTGGATTCGGTCAGTATGATAATTATATAAGTGAAATATAGTAATGACAGCCAAGCTCTGGGACTGGGTGGGCCCATCCTGGATATATGATCCAGAATGGGCCCGGAAAGGTGGGCCAGGATCGTCTCTCAGTGGCAACCAGAAGAAGGATATCGTCAAAGAGGGAGGCCGAAGAAAAGATGGCGAGACGATCTGGATAAATTTTACCAAGAGCGGAAAACTTTAGCTCAAGAAATAGATTGCTGGCAACATATGGGGGAGGCCTTTGCCCAGCAGTGGGACGGTATGGCCTAAGTTTAAAAAAAACAGTAATGACATGACGGCAACAGTTAATACACATATCAAAGCAATAATTACAGAGTTCTGAAAGTCAAATTATAACTGTTCTGATTGCAAAGCCTGTAATCTAGAATGTTACTTGATTGAGAGGAGATCTGAGTGCCTAATTCGAGTTCAATTGGTCAAACACACCTAGGAAAGTCAATGCTGAATCAGCATTGACTTTCATATCGATTACGTCTTCCTGCCAACAGAAGCGACTCCATCATGTCACACAAATCTGCATTAACTTTCCCGATGCGTTTTGGTCCAAGAATCTTGATCTAGGCAATCTAGGTGAAGCTTTTGGACGTTAATCACCAAGACTTTCTGGTACTTTTGCATAAATATTGCAAATATGTATTTGATTCTTACTGCAATATAACTAACTGGTTATACACTAAGCAATTGTATTATTCTTGTTAGCTGAAAATTAGACCTTTCGATTTCTTTCTAGCATGTGGGTGAAACAACAGAAGAAAACGCGAGACTCGACGTGTGCTTAGCACTAGTGAACAAGTTCCAGGCGCCTGCCGATGATATGACAGATTTGAACAAACTGTTCATCAAAACTAAAGAATTATGTGTCGCCATTATTCCTTTCTTGAATGGTAAGTTCTCACACAATTTGTAACTTTGTACACTTATTGTGATGTTACTATATTATTATTTTTTACTCTTGAAGGAGAGCATTTGTTGGAAGCTCTCTGCATTGGAACCACAAAAGAGCAGCAGGAGCAGTATGCTAAAAAAGTGCAGAGGCGTATTTACTCTGGCCAAGCGAAGCCTGATGAAGTGATGAGCTTGCGCGAGCACATTGCGAAGCTTCGCCGCAACCTGCAAATGTTAGAAGACGAGGGCTACGTGACACGGGAGGATGGTTACCAAGCCCTCGTCACTTCCATCGCCCTCGATCTCTGCAATAAAGGGAAGTATAGACAAGCACAAAGGAGAGCGCTGACCACCCTCACACGTACAAAACAAAGCTTGCTAGAAAAAACTAAGTACTATGAAGAGAAATGCAAATCATATGATCTGTACATAAGATCTTGTCTAGCCAACCTTCATACTGGTAAAAGGTATGTTTGTATCGTTATCTCTTATTGCCTTACTACTCAACAAGCATGCAGATATTTTTCAGAGCGAATAGGTATCTCGGGCTACTTACATTTTATTACTACAGAAGAGGTAACGCTTCGGTGTTGCCGACCCTGCAATTAACCTTTTCAGACCCTTTTGCAGAGCCTCATGAATGCATGCTCATTGATGTGGCGGTCTCATCTGACGACGCTGCATGCGCTGAATAGTACAACAAATTCACAATATAAATATTATAAAGGGTCATTTTTGATGACTAGCAAATGATTCAAGTTCCCAAAGTTTTTAGTGAAAGTTTATTTTGCATGATTCTGAACCTTCCTTGATAATTTGGCTTGGGATGTAAAACTACCATTTTTTTTATTTACAGGAGTGTTCACGCATGCTTGAGACGATCAGGCAAAGATGTCCAAAAGTTGAAATCAAAATTGACAGCCAAATATTCAGGTGCCAAACTGATGGAAAGGGGTGTTCTGTTAGAGATAGACGGACTATCTCCATCTCAGTTCAAGAATGTACAATTTGAAATAACTCCTACTGACAACAATGGCGTTTTCACTATAAAAGCAAAGTTCATGGGAGTTGAAATGGAATCTATTGAAATAGATATTCAGGATTTATTACAGAAGCAGTATGAGGGATGTGCTATTATGGATATGTTTGGTAAAGCTAAAATTAACGTCAATTTACTGATATTCTTGCTGAACAGCAAATTTTACGGCAAATCGTAAGTTTTTAAAATATTTTAATTTGAAAAATACTTAAACTTACATAATTTTATTTGAGGGTTGTGATAGTGAATCTCCATTATTGTAACAGACACATTACAAATTACAACTGAACATCACTTTCAAAGTATCTATTTGTAAGTATTACATTGTACCTTATATTTTTATTTTTTAAGTTTTTTTATCATTCTCTGTGTAAATTGTTAATGAAGTTAAGATGAATGCGAATTATGATTTTTAAGTTGTTTTTCAATATATTTTTCATGAAAAATACTATAAATCATGAAGTGTATTTTGATTAGGTTGTTTGTTGAACTTCACTGACATTGTTAATGAAGTTATTTTTAATATTAAGACATGCTAGTTTTTTTAAGACAGTAGACATAAATATAATTTTATTTTAACTATCCGCCGTAATAAAATGTATACCAAATATTCAAAATTCTGATTTAAGTATTATTTATGCACCAAATATTTGTAATTTTAATTAATTGAAACGAATGCAAGGCTTATAATTAATTAGCAAAGTGATTTGTTGAATGAAATACATGAGAAACATACTAATAATAACTGACGAAAACCATTTTTTGCTGGCAAGAAACGATTTTGTAAGTCTTGTCCTCGCCAAATTGTATTTCGGATAGAACGGGCATTCATGGAATTTCTAAGACTAGGAAAAATACTATGTATTCTAGTTCATGTAGTCACCCGGTAAAAAGACCTCACAAAACTACTTTTTTTGTCAGATAAACAGTTCGAAACTATCAGTGGCACGGTTGCCCCTAGGGCGCTTTCTGTCTGACCGCTGTTGTGCGGGAGCGATGCTGGTGCACCAGACATGTCTGGTTACAGACAATTTACAAATTGTCTGTCGTGCGAGTGCGGTACGGATATGACAACGCCCGCACGGCAGCAGTCCGGCACTGAAATTTGAAAAGGCACATACGCCCAAATTCACAAACGTGAATCAAGGTTGAGCATCCTTCAGAAGTATAGCTGTCCCTTTCAGTTCTATTGACATTTTACGGGACAGCATGAGTTGAGCGCGTGCTTAGCGTTGATTGACGTTTGTGAATGGGGGGTTAGTAACTTTGTATGATGACAAAACGAGGCAACTCAGCGGCTAGACCCCATTGGAGTGTAGAAGGTCAAGTGACAGTACATTTAACATTAAATTCTTTAAATTAAAGCACTAAAGCCCATATCCAACTGTCATTATCACGTATACTTGTGGCACTACAAAGGTAATGAGTTTCGATCACTGTCATGAAAAGGTTTACTGTGATTTATGAATTTATTTGTGGTTCCTTTTGCTGTGAAGTTCAAAGTGCGATTTAAAATTAATACAATTTTTACACAATTTTACACAACCTGTGATTTTGAATGAACTGCTTGGGTTCATGACCAATTAAAATGAAATCATGTGAATTTAATGAATTTTAAATTGTATGCTAAAAATGTCTTGCATTTAATTAGTTTTATTACTTAGAATGTGTAAATACATACTTACTAATAGTACTTAAGGGACCTTATACTTTAGTGTTACCATGTTTAATTTGCGAAATAAATGAGGCTAACTGGCGAATGGTTCTTTAGTTTTTACTTCTTAATCGTTTTCATGGTTCCTACATGAGATATTATTGTTTTTTCAAATTATGTGAACATCATTATTAGTTGTAGGTACAGTCTCGCCATCAGATATATTGAATCAGACAATATGACCAAAAACTTCTGATCAGGTTCACAGCTAATAAGTTACTATTCACATCTGAACATTCAATTGGCCCCACTGAAAATCAGCACCTGAGCCTATTAGGTCCAGGCATTAGCTGAGTGGGGTCCATTTAATTTTGGACATCGTGACACTGCTGTCTGGTGGAAATTTTTGTTTATTTTTCTTTTGTTATTTTTATTTTTTCTCTAACCATTTTTGATGGTTTATATCTGTACGTTGCGATGTCCAAAATTAATAAACGTTTTTTTCTTTATTTCTTTCAGTTTATGTGATGAATGTAATAGTAGTATTTGGTCACATCTGATACAAAATATATGATGGCGACACTGTACAGACCACAGCACATAAGGTTACAAACTGTCGTAAGCCCCGAATACGCAAACGCAAATCAACGTTGAGCATCTCTCAGAAGTAAAGCTGGCCTTTTCGTTTCTATTGACATTTTACGGGACAGCGAGACCGTGAGCGCGTGGCTGGCGTTGACTGACGTTTGTGAACTCGGGGGTAAGTCAGGATTAAAACTTTGTGGAATATTAAAGTCTTTGTCGGCACTATGAATATCATACTCTTCTATGCTTTAGCAAAACTGCCGCAGTTTTAGCAAAGCCAATGTGTCAAGAAGACTAGCTGAGAAGTATCGCTGTCAAAGGACATAAACATATCATGGTATCTATTTCAAAAACTCTTGATTTTCCTAAAACGAAAGACAATTGGTCACAGAGAAGATGCCCACAGGTTCAATACTAAAAGTGAGGAATTAAGGAAGTAGGTATTTGAATTACATTAATTCATTAGTAGTTTTTAATCTTTGTGGTCAGTGAATTGAATTAGTAATATCGAACATGATCAGCCGAGAGCTCGAGATTCGCAGTGCGGCCGTTAAGATCACCGTTAGGGTGTTTCTGTTTTAAATTGTGAATTCGATTTTTTCAGTGGAAACCTACTTAAGTTTCAAGCTATAGCGAAAAATGAAGCCAAACAACAAATGTAAAATTGTTTTTATGTTTGACTCAGAATCACCACTTGGCTACAGTACAGAAAGAGGCCAAGACGAAGAGGTAATATTTTTTCTACTTGTACCTTTGTGCAAAAAGATACAGCTTTGCTGGCGATCTCATTTAAAATAAGATGTCATTGACTAAGGTAAATGCATCTCAGCCAACATAAACAGGAATTCCTAACACCGTTCTGTAACACATAAGGTGCTTAGGGTATATAAAACTCTATTCCTATAAACATTTTCGCTGTCGGTAGACATCAGTTTTTTTATTATTTTCTTACGACACTTAGAACTTCGTTACAGGTGCAAGTTAGGTGACTCTTGTGTATTACTTTTAAGGTACGATAGCAGTTGGTACATGTAAGGCATGCAGGGCAATTTCAAGCTCCATTATTGACGGATGACCATTGCGCGAGGTTTACTTTCTTCAAGGCAAGACGCTGAGAGAAGGTGGAGCATAAATGAAAGTAAGTTTTATGTAAATTAA
This sequence comes from Udea ferrugalis, assembly GCA_950022985.1. Lineage (NCBI taxonomy): Eukaryota > Metazoa > Arthropoda > Insecta > Lepidoptera > Crambidae > Udea > Udea ferrugalis. Next base: position 9,329,277 of record OX465516.1, read on the forward strand.
TCTCAAGATTATATTTGACAATAAATACTTTGACAAGATCGAGCACTTTATACAATTTATACAGTAGATGCGGTCGAGGACAGCGCAGCGTGCACAGGAATAAGTACACTAAGTGATAAAGCGACGGTGTCCTTGATAGTACCTACACCTTAACTTAAAAAACCGAATCTTTTCTTTGAGTGAAATTGTTACATATACAAATTATCACAAAAGGACCTAATAAGTCTAAATTACATAATAATTCAGCTGTCAATAAATTAATACAAAGAAAGTAAAATAAGAGGTAGATAATAACATACTAGAGATTCATTCATTACTTTTTAATAATTAATAACAAATACTGGTATTGGTATTGTAACAAAGAAGTTCGGTACACAGACGTTGTGATTAATAGGAGGGACTTAGTTAGCCTTCTATTGATCTCAATTTAAATTCTCAAAACATTAAGTACCAAAACAGTTTTAAGAACAACCAAATGTTACACGCATAACAGTATTATAAACTATCATCCTCAGAACACTTAACACTTACGTCTATAAATCAGTCTATAAACTCGAAAATGAGTTAACTATACAAGGTACATCTACTGAGCATTTATAACTACCAGTAAGTATACACCATATCCAACTAAACCTGCCCTAATATTTAGAACGCATCTTTTTCACTAGAAACTTTGCCAGAGATTAATTTAATGCCCTAAATAATAGTTCTCTAGAACAGGTTATCGAATATTTTATAACCGTACACGTTTATTATTTTATTTTACATCAGCTATTTTAATTTACTCATTAGGACTTATTTAACTGTCTCCTTGCAATTTTAAATCGACCTTTATTTGACCTTAAAGTCTTGAGGAATTTACAAGATAAGGCACTTCCTTTTAAACAGGTATTATTTTTAAGACAGTACTTTGGAACAAACATGTTTTGAATCTTTAGAGGAACATTGTCCCGCGTAAAATTATGTTCCATTATTTTGAAAAACCATGTTTGGTATTTTGCTGATGATATTTTATCTTTATCGTTCTAACATTCAATTCCATCGTCCGTATTAAAAACGTCTAATGATCTCTCGTTCCGTTTTCCTCCCTTTTCATAACTTTTTCTACGTGCTTTATTTCCAAGATAAAACCATTTCATAGTGATCAATCAGTGAAGATCACTGTATCCCAATATTCAATTCTAATGTAAAACTACACTATTTAAACACTACACTTGTCTTCGTTAAATACTGATTAATGACTAATAAAGACATTACTTATTCATAATTAAGTCATTCGAGAATTTTTGCCATAGTTTTAAAATTTTCAGTACAGCGTCTGGTAACTCAAAATTAAATAGTAACCGATTAAAACGTAAAAAGGGCAACGTCTTCTGTGACGATGCCCTGGACTGAGTTCTATAAGAAGATTATTTGTAACACTCTAGGCTGGTGCGGGCTTTGTGCGGGTAGGTCGTGCGAACGCGAGCGGGAGTGATGGTGTGTCGGGCGGGGTGTCCGCGGTGTCTGCTTGTGGTGGTAGCCCGAGTGCGCGTGGCGCGCCGACGAGCAGATCACCGCATGCAGGTACCGGTCGTACCGGCACAGGTTCGAGTCCCCGCCGCTCGCCAGGTCCAGATACCCGTGAGCAGGCTGCTCTGCCTTCACCTTCTGAGCAGCGGCTGGCTTCTCGCTCACAGTGTACGATCTATTCCGCAGCTTCTGGTATTTGGATGCGATCTCTTCCTCATTCGGCCCTGTCTCACTTGGCTTTCTGAAATACAAATTAACGTAGGTATAAGTAATCGTCAATAGTCGCGTATTACTCGTATGTTCATGAGGAAAGATGAAGGAAACCTAAAAAACGTAAAAGTTTTAGAACATTCGAAAAAAGAGATCTTAAATGACTTTGCTTTGGAAGCTATAATAGATATCTATAAAAGAGGTCGTTCTGTGTAAACTCAACCTCGATGGATCTATTCATCGTAAAAAAAAATGGGCACCTACACAGGCAATATATTGAATGAATATTTCAAAATCATTTTGGGACTAGGTGATAAGCTTGCAATGATGTACGTTTATAACACGCCTCAGTGATTTCGTTATACAGTAAAAAATGGGGTAATTACCTTGATGCTTGAAAGCTCAAGTGATTTTTTTCCATGTTGGCCTGAATGATTTCGAGAAGCTCCCTCCTCTGTAGGCTGCCGGATCTTTTCTTTGTGTGTTTACGGTCTCTATGCTCCTTTCTATGGTGGCGATGAGGGCGTGGGTTTGGCGGAGCTGGCCTCGGCGCGGGTCTTCGGTCGCCGGAGCAGGAGGATTTCGAAGACGCGTCGTCGTCAGGCGAGAGTCTCTCGCGGTCGTCGTCGCTGTGGTCGGCGAGGTCGGGCGCGGGCGCGGCGTGCTCGCGGCGTCGACGTCGCCGCGCCTCGCGCCTCTCACGCGAACTACGCCCCTTCCCATCTTCCGGTACCACGGTTAGTCTCACTTGTATCGTCTTTGATCCGTAATGGGGGACCGTTACTGACTTCCCTATCGACTCGTATATTGTTGATACGATGCCAGCTATGTCCTGCAAATAAAAAAAAAGTTATGAAATGTATCTTTGTCTAAGTATTTGTATTTCATTGTTTCCGAAGGGGTTTTGTTCAAAGACAATTTATATTTATACCAATGCAAGCAGTAACATTGTTACTTGATTCTGTTGAAACAGACTATGTCTAGTGTGGGTGCCACTGGCAATATACCGTAAAACTGTTTTTTGAAATAAATGATTTTGTATTTTGTTGGCAGCAGTAATATAATTCAGATTGTCTTGGTATGTAAGAAAACTTACATCTTTGGTCATTCGACCATGGCCGTCTAGGTCGTAAAGAGTGAAGGAAAACTGCAGCGGTTGTTGTTTGGAAGGTTCCGGGTGCTGCAATTCTACATCGCATGTCAGCTCCTGAAAAAGGAAACATCTTATTAGTTTCTTTGATTTCAATATAAAAAATATTTCACATTGGGTATTAAATAACTTCTTATATTAAGTAAACTTGCTTTAATTATAAGTAGATACTAAGGTATCAACGATTAAAAGATTTCGTTAACATGTTAACAAATCTTCAAATATCGATGTATCTGAGCTGTAGCATGCGGTGAACGCAAACGCGTTTATGGTTATGTATGAAGAGCGCGGAGAGATAACCTGCAGCGTTGGGTTCGGTTCGGAGCCGGGGGCGCGTGAGCTCTAGCGGGCAAACGGCGAGCGGCCTTATCTCGTGCATAAAAGGAAACTAGCCGCGCCTTTACGATCAATGAGATACGTGAGCCAAAGGCGAGCCGCCCGCTCTCGCACTGCGACGCGACACAAATAGATGATTCATCGCTTTATTCAATGAATTACAAATTACTACGGCTCTATAAGTACGCGCCGCGCTATTTTTGTTATCAAACAATGGCATCGCTGATATGATAGACTATTTATCGCGGAAATCAGACAATGAACTCTTATCGAAAATAAAATAATCTAATTAAGTTTTCTCAGCACTGTGACGTAGGTTATTTAAGTCGAGTACTTATTCTGTTAGATAAAATCTTAAGTCACGATTTTGGGCTCCTATCTCAGACATCTCCACTTTCTATCGCTCATTCATGAGTTCTTGTCTAGTTGCTAGGGTCGTTTTGGAATGTCGTTGACTTGGTTAACTGGTTGCTTAACTGTTCTTTGCATAGATGGTTATTTTATATATGGCGTAGCCGTGGTGGATGTGAATTTTACCGTCGGAGTATCGTTACTATGCGACATATTGATTTATCAGAAGTTATTTTCGCACTGTAGGTGAGTTTGTACCAGGAGGCCTTTTACGCTACGTTCGTCCGTATGCAAAGGTAGGGTAAACATTCACCCCCTTATTCATAAAAACGAACGCAACGCTAACGCATTGTTTAAGCTATTGACGTGTTCTGTCACTTACTCGCAAATGGCGGCAGCAACAAGAGTGACAGTGACAAAGCGATACAAAAGTTATCGTGTTCTATAACAACTGTTTAAGTTTTTATGAATAAGGGGGTCAGACTTTAAGAAAAGTGATATTGAAACCTTTTAGATATTAAAAGGTTTCAATCAACCCTCGGTTTTGAAATGGTCTTCCAGCTTTAAAGCTTCTCAAAATTTCGTTGTTGCTTGCTAGTAGAAATCCTTATCCCAAGTGATGCTGGGTTTGGGCGCATTTTGAGCAATTGTATGAAAAATAACTTGAAACTTAACTTTTGATAGCGATCAGGCTTAATCTTAATGAGAACAGGCAATTCAGAGTGGTTTCTCACCTCAAACCGCATTCTAGGCTTGTCATCGTGTTCCGAGGCAGGCTTGGGGCTAGGTGGGGGCGGGGGCTTGTACTGGGGCTCGTGCAGTCTTGCGGGGCGCGGGGGCGGCGTGGAGGGCGCCAGCAGCGCTCGCGCCTCGCTGGGCAGCAGGTCCGGGGGCGCCGAGCACTGCGACGCGGCCCGCCCCACCAGCTCCTCGGTGTCCGTGCGGTCAGTTTCGGTACCGACTGGAAATAAACAAATGAAGCTTTGAGTACATGGTGGAAAAGAAAGTAGCCCTTTGTACACTTGGATATTCTAAATTAAAATATCGTAAAGTCATTCAACGGGCGGGTTGAGCTTGTGAATAATGGGACAACATCACATAGGTACTTTGATCTGGACCCAAAGTAAGGTTAATCCTTTCATTAATGCCAACCAGAAAGAACGAAGATATAAGAAATTCCGTTCCATATTGTGCTTGTGGAGGAATCGAATCCTGAGGGCATATGCGTCTCAACAGGCGCACGTAACCACTGTGCTAAAAGGGTCGCCTGTTAGCGAAGGAGGTTTTGAGCGCTTCGGTCAATTGCCAGATACCGCGTGATTGAGATTTCAGTATGTTTTATGCTTCCAAGCCAGAAAAAAAACATGATGCCAATTTGTGTTTGTACGGTTTCTGCGGGTGTCTTTTGGGATATGCAATTAATTGTAGGTTAACCTATACGTGTTCATTAATTCCTTACCCTTTGTAGGTGTATAATATATTATCAAAATTACATTAAACGCTTTGGAATTGCATAAATTAGATAATTACGACATACAAAAATAACTTATTCGTTTTAATTGATTATGCAAATAATAAGAAGAAAACATTCGACTCGAACAGCCTCTCGTACCAACACCGCGGTATTAGAACAATATCAAAACGCTCCATAAACTCAAGTTTGATCAGCTTCCCAGAACGGACTGGTCCGTAAAAAAAGAATTTTATAACTACTCCGGCTGGTCATTGTAATCTGGGCAACGGAATACAATACAAATAAGTACAATGGGCAAGTAAAATACGACGAAATATCCTAACAAGTCGTCGGCGAAGTCAAAAAGATCGGGCGGATCAGTGCGACCGACACGGGGGCGGCGCGTAGTCTATTTCCTGGAAGGCCTCCGGAGCGGTCGGCACTCGGCACGAATGCCGCTCCACGCCACATCTGCCGCTAATGTTATTTTTCTCAAAAGATACCGATTCTTTTATCTAACATCTTTACTTTTGCTAAGGTTAAGTGAGGCACGTCGGATTCCAACGGTTTCGAAATGTTCGCGCGTTGCGTTTGCGTGAGGGTAGTATAACGCACAATGCCGTGACGATTACTGATTAACTAATTTATTGTTTTCAGAGAAATACAAGGAGGATTCTGATGCAGAGCAGTGCATTATAGAGCCCCTTGTTTTATGGCCTATTGTTCCTTGCATGTTCACTGATGTATATTCAACAGTATAGTCTTCGATTCTTCAGTTCGAATAAGTAAGATAACTTCAGCACTTTTAGAACGATGTAAGTGTGACTAGGTATACATTTTGTTTGAAAAACGGGTGTTGTTCTACCTAAATGAAATGTGCGTTCTACATTCTGAGCAGCATTCATTTTGGGGTTTTTTTTCGTATTAGAACTGTTTGAAGACAAAATGTTTGATCAACGAAACATGCATTCGGGTTAAAGTCAAGCATTAACCGGGTACCTAACCTACCTAACCTTTTTGACCAAAGAAATGGCACAGATGAAGGAAATCATGTTAATAACGCCTGTCATTTCCTAAAGCTTGTTTCATTTTGACACAACCACAATTTTTGTTTCTCTAATTGCCCTGTATAGGTATAGTTTCAAAGTACCTAATTGTTTTTAACTGCAGGAAACGTGCGTGGTCTGCGTTCGTTACGGCACTAATCAGTTAATTTGAGACGCAGTATGAACAAAAAGCCCGTGCTAGGATTACGGGTCGGGCTGTAGTGTAGTGTAGGTACGGAATGTAACGCGATACCCTTGATAAACTAAATCAAAGCGGAGGAATGTGGCTAGCACGCGGCGGGAACGCGTTGCGTCGCCACTGCGACTAGGCGTGCGATCACGACGCCCGCGCCTTTCATGTTAGCTTCTAGTTTACGAGTATTTAGGTAGGTACCGTAGGCAAGCTAAGTGTAACATAGCAGTTTTAAAATGACCCTTAATGTATTGACGTAAGTTGATAACAACTGACAGTGTATACAGTTGACCTGTCGATTGTACCATTGCATGCTAAGTTCTATTGTTTAGTGAAAAGGTAACCTTGAATACGAATATTTCTTACGTACTGATTTTATGGTATTTGCAATTGCTGTGTGAAATCCATTTTAAAAGGAGATTTTTATTAAATATTTTTGGTTTCTGATCATTTAGGGGTACAGGTCAGGAGAGCCTTCGTAGGTACTATCCCTTTCGCGCAGGCGTTTGTCGAAGTAATTTGGACAGACAATGGCACTATGACGTCACATTGACGTAGTGCTGTCTCAGGCACCTTTGTCGTTATCAGCTGCATTCTATGGCCTTTGTTATTTTTTAATAAACTCCTAACTCTCGGTCCTTGTTACTGTGATTTTCAAAATTAATTTGAAAACAAACGTCCCCTGGTCTAGAGAACTTCCTAATTTTTGCCAATTGTATCATAATAACATAAAGTTAATTACATACCTAATAGTTAAATCTATCTACATATAGAGGTTTGTTAAAAATACCTACTCTTTAAATTTATGTGATGTTATACCTATTATTCTATCTATCTAGAATCTATCTATCTATCTCTTATACAAATGATTACTATTGTTTTTATCATGATTCATATTTATTTATTACCTAGTTTGTTTCTCATCGTTTTGGACAGCTAGATAACTACCACCTAATCTATTTTACAATGTGTTAAAAATTTAATAATCCCATTATTATTGAACAATGAGAAAACAAGATACAAATATTTCGAGTTCGATCAAGCCCTTCAAGTCTTGACAGCTACTCCGACTGTCTGTAGTGCTTCCATCCCTTCAATACATCAAGCGCGTGCCTATTTGCAAACGCCAACCTAAAACGCTTTATGCTTCTAATGAAAACTTCAAAGTTGACGCACATTTTAATTCGTGCACATAGATTGTTGGATACCCGGTTACGAGAGCTGAAAACCAGGCGGCATGTTCTTTGATCTTAAATAAAAGGTATCATTGTCTCCGCTTCGGTGACGTGCTTTCAACTTTTCTCTTTGAAGTTAATCAAATGAGCGGCGGGGCTCGGTTTACATCTAAAGCTTTATTAACTAACTTCGCCGCTCAAGTTTGACGTGTGTGTGAGAATATTAAAACGAATGATGCTGTAGATATCGCCTTCTAATTGAAGTATTCTGCTTGCGTATATTTCGTAACTAAATAGAAAGAGATCAAAGCGACCTCTTTGGACTTTGATGTAGGATTAGTCGCTGAGAGCGGAAGTTACACATTTTTATTTATGAATGCTCGGCTTTTTAAAATGTAACGCTTAGAATCCGATTGCCTACATTATCTGGTTTTTAATGTTTTTCTGGATTTGTTTGTGTATTTTTTGTACAGTGGGCCAGACATAGCATAGCAGTTGAAATGAAGCACAACTTATCTGTTGGAAAATAACTTTTAGAACTTGTGTCATAGTTGTGTCGTACAAACGGGACAAAACGTATTCACTTCATCTGTGGCTTCAGGAACTAGTAAGAAGGTAGGTATTGCTTTTTCTACTATTCATGGAATACAGGGCCTATTTTTAAAGAAGGCATTAAGCAGAAGTCCACCACAGCTATGCTATTCCGGTGGTCGCCGACACTCACTTCGCTTGTGCGAGTTAACTTTAAAATTCCATTCCTTCGCGACAGTCGTCGTTTGAGAGAAAAGAACTAAGCCAAAAATCATTTTTTAATTATTTACATACAAAATGAGAGAAAATACTAATTCAAAGTACAGCGTATTGATGATTGAGGTGAGCGTGAAGCGCCGAGATGTGAAGTGATGTTCGATGTGCACCGCCGGAATAGCACGGCAGGTCAAGTTTTGACCGTTGGTATCATATTATATTCATGCACTAATGTACAAAACGCGGTATCTAATTGATTCATCACGTCAACTAATGCTCGATTATCAAATTCTTGAGTTGTTAACATTGATAGGTAGGTTTAACCTTTTCGGAAGAAAATCAGGAGATTTACTCAGATAAAAGCACCTTTCTAATCTGTTGGATTCCGTTGGTTAAAAGAAATAGCTGCATAATCCTGAGAAATGCCTTAAGCCTCTTGAGAGGCTTAGTTGCTTGGTGAGCTGTTCTACCCAGTAATACTTTCTAGTTAGCAACAAAAGTCTGATGATATCCACGCAGTCTCGCTTTCTGCATATTACCGGTTTACGGATAAGTAACTTGTCGTCATTGTGCTTAAAAATATGCCCATCGCTGGAATGAAAGTAATTATTAATGGCGATTCTCTGTATGTAGGTACGACTAGCCTCAATAATTAATAAGAAGCTCTTACCCCTTATTCATTTAAACTTAACACCCTACAGCACCACTTAAACTATTGTAAAGTTTTGTCTCTTTCGTTCTTATTGTTGTCATCATTTGCGAATAAGTGACAGAACATTTCAATCGGTAAACTTTTTCCTTATTTTAATACTAATCACAGACGATGCGACGAGGTCTCACTGTGCTATGGGCAATGAGACAGGGCTGTCAGGGTTTCTGTCCTAAACCAGGATAGTTAGCTGTTTGACAGTGTTTAGAGGACAGAATATATCCAGGACAGTGGCCAAGACTAAGATCCACCAACATGTGACCCTCAATAGAGTAGATCTTGTACCATCACTGTCAGATATTGATACATCATAAACATACCTACTTAAACACCCAGACAGATAACAACCACAAATGTTCGTTTCATCATTGAATGGGTATAGAACCCTCGACCTTCTGCGCCATAACCAGGATCTCTACCCCTTGCGCCAACGGGCCAGTCAATTAAAAAGTTAGTAGAGGACATTATGTGGCACGTTATCAGTGCCTATCAGAATTAAAAACACGAAACTAGTTTAAACGCATAACTCTGTCGGCATTTCATTAACGCGCTGAACGTGAGTAATTTTCAACTGGTTGTTGTCTCAGATTAACCTCCCGCTGTGATTTTTTATCATCATTTTATTTTTCAATTCATTCTGCGGCGGCGGACTTGCGGCGTCTTTGATCTCTTTAATGTGCGACTGAGATAAAAAAGTAGGCAACATCTACCTACGTAGGTATATTGTAGTTTTATCAGTTATTTGGGTAGGTAGATGGTAGACATTCAAATTCCAGTTAGGTATTATTCAATTCAGCTAGGTACCTAATTAACAATCGCTTTAAGATTCACGGTTCTAGATTTGTATTTATATCTTTGTTATTGATAGATAACAGATATTGTTTACTTTTGTATTTCCTGAATATAATCTAATTTCTTAGTAGATACCTACCTAGCTAGTAAACATTTTGTTTGGTATGATTGAGAAAAGGCACTCAGTCTCTCACCTCTAAATCTGAATTATGGTCTATATGTTTTCTTTATTTTATATCTTTAATTCGCCAAAAACTTAGGAATACAATTATTTGTACAGTCTACAATGATAAAAACTAATGTTTGTAACAAAATCTGTTGTTTTTATTATTATTGCGGCTTAGGTATCCCTATACGTTTTAAGGATTCGTTTTACGATATTAAAACTGTTTACTATTTCCCCAGATATGAGAAGAATTTTAAGCTGCTTGCGTTGTAAAGAAATACAACAAACGAAAATGTGTACAAAAAATAAGAGGGTAGATGACATCAAGATAACATTTTGGGACCTTCACAAAACAGCTGTATTTTAGTCAAACAAAACCAGACTGTATGAACGTGAAGGCATTAGCATTGAAATGTGTATATTAAGGTACGTACTGCTAAATTTCTTGTATCCATTTCTAAACTTGTTGCGCCACCACTTGACAAAGTGGTGCGCCATGGGGGCGTCCGCGGCGGGTGCCGGAGCTCTCAACGTTTCGTAGCACGTCATGCGCTGCGCTCACGCACGCATCCCGCACTTCAAAAGGGCCGCTGTTTGTCACTACAAAATTGGTATCCAACCTCACTGTTATCAATAATCATGCACAATAACACTAAGTTTTCGCGTCACGTCAAATACACTCGTGACCCACTTGTCCGCGTGAACAACAAACAAGAAGAGGATGAGATACGACCGTCCCACACGCGTGTTGTCGAGTGACTGACTGATGGATGGAGCAGGGAAGGGGAGGGCGCACGTAGTAGCGGCGCGTTGCGTGCCGACTGCCGAGCCCGGCTCGCGGACGCGGCGAGTACCACCGTCTGCCGGATAGTTTGTTACAAAACTTTTTACTTATCTACTTGAAAAACTTTTCTGCTGACTACACACACAATAGCGGGCGTGAATTCGGGCAAGGCGAAGCCCGAAAGTTCTTAGGATGATGAGTATGATAACCAAAGTCGCTGAATGGACAGTTTTTAACATGCAGTTTTGCGAACTTAATATTTTGTATGGTCAGCAACACTGAATTAACGTTCATTTGTAATACGATTATGATTATACGGCATTTTATTGCTTATATTATAATATACGTGGCTAGTGGTATTTGCATGCCATGTAGGTAATAGAACTTTGAATTATGGTTTTGGAGCCATACTTTTTTTTTGACTACTACTATATACTTTATACATCATTCTATGAAGTGCCTAGTTCTGTTTAGTAAAAGGTAATGCTGCATGCAACTTTTTTTGTATTTTATAAAAATATTTTGTAATTTATAAACTTACCATCTCACGCATAGATAAGAGACCGTATCTTTCTTCTTGCTACGATTCTCTTGCGCTGTTTACACTCTATTTCTTCATTACACGCTTGGCGAATAATGGTACTTACTCTTGACCTGACTCTTTTGAGAATATCTCGAATTCGTCTAAGAAACGTTTGTCTAACGTCAACCTTCCCCTTTCGAAAGGTCTATTTACCTTCGCCTTCAAATCCCCTTTCCATTTAAGTTAATCCCGTTATACATTCTTTCCATATGACCAAGCCACCTCAGCATTACCATCTCAATCATCTCATCATAGTGGATTAAAACTTGTCTCAAAGTCTACATAAGAACAATGGCGGCTGAATTACCTATATAGATCGTGGCAGTGTATAAGGTTAAATCTCAAACAAGCATGTCATACAACATACGGATTTGGGTCCAAAGCTTGTAGAAAAATATCCTAGGATCGTGGATTGTGTTAGGAAATATGTCCCGGATGTGGCGTGTGCAGTAATGATACAAGGAAGCTGAGGCTTACCAGCAGTGGGGTTTAAATTATTAATTTCGATAAGATGGGTAGTGTCTCTGCCTAGCAAGAAAAAACATATGACTATAATTACTAACCATCAGAGAAGTAACAATATCAAGATATTCCCAGTTTTCGCACCGCATACTGTATTTTCTCTGTTGGGCCACGTGGTATAGTTGCGTGGTATAGTAGTTTAGGTGCAACAAAATATAAAAAAGCAGAGGCATTTTGCTGAACACCACAAACTTTGACTCCTTATGTCATTCAGTACCTAATTTGACAAGCATTTTATCGTTATTGACCATATCAGAACTTGGTATCATATCGTCGAATGACTGTTTAACGGCTATTTTAAAGTTTCTTAAAGTAAGTAATTCACTTGGCAAAGAAAGTAGTAAATATCAAGCAGCAGAGCAGTAATAGAGAGAAAGGTGCACGCGCATCCGCTACGTTGGCAGCCTCCGCGGGTCAACGACCTTTCACCGGTGATTACAAAAAAGATTGTAATAGGTAGGTACTATCCTCTTGGGAATTCTTATATCTTTTGGATTAAACAAACATTTTAAGTAGGTTTCAACGCGGGACGTTGCTTTTGCGCTGAAACTCCATAGGATACTTATAAAGATGGCGCACATAGCACCCCATAGGTCATATCCGTATTGTCAGGAAGTGCATTTTCTTCATGTCGCACTTAATGTCCTAACGCCCTGAGCCAAGGTCTTTACCGCACTAAAGGGCGCCCATATGCACGTACGCAGATCTTCAGTGTTCACCCATTTTTTCCGGTAGCGCTGTCCAAGCCATCTTCGGCTAAACGGCAGATATTTTTTTTAAAAAGGCAAGCACTTGGTACATCCTATAGATTAACTACAGTACAGCAGCTATAAATCTGGTTCCCCTGCTCTAATAACCTGATCATAACGCGCATTAAAATTAGCCGCAGCTCGCTGCAGCCGGATAGTGTCGCTTGCAACTGCGCGATTTGCTCATATTCATGTAATTGTCTCCTGTGCCTTTTAAACAATTTTATTTAGCCTAACGAGCTTTTAAGAAATATCTCTATAAAACACAAGTTACGGCAATTTCAAATCTTGTGCCGTCACAGTATTCATTAGAACGAACGAGTCATCCCATACAAACTAGAATGGCGGCGATTACAGTACCACCCGTTCTATAGTGGTCCTGAGGCTAAATAGACTACAAACGCGCGATTGCAGCAGTGGTTAATTTACTAAAAACTTGAACAAGAGAACACATTTACTACATAATGTTAACAAATCTTTATTAATCGTAATTGCGAAAGCAAACAACACGACCGCGACATCCTCGAGTTCAAAAATCAATATCAATTTAATTAAATCGGAATCGAAACGAATTTAATTAACTTTAAAATTAACTTTAACTATGCCAGTGCCAACTCGTTTAAAATGAGTGTTTGCTTTTGTATTTGAACTGTGTTGTAACATAAAGTGTAGAGCTACGGGCCAGATATTCTTCGAAACTTACCTTGTTGATGATTGGCGCCTAAAAAGGAAGGCTTGAAAAAACAATGCCCTCTGATTCAAAATCTTGATCTTTCGACGTAATCCATGTTTTGTTAACTGTCATTTTTCAACTTTGGTTAGACCATAATGGTTTAATTGGCTTATAAAAATACTTGAAATCAGAATTGTTGTTATCAAAGTGGTCGTTAACGGAATTCCAGATCTGGAGGCTGTCAGTTTTGGTTAATTTTTGTGTACCTATTAAGTAAGTAGGTAGTTAACAAACACAAAATGTTATCGAAACAGTCTGTCTGTAGCCATTTGAAAATTTCAGACGTACTTAAATACAAAGACGATTCAAAGAAAGACACTAATAAGCCCCTAAAATATAAACCTCGCAGGAATGCCGGCACAAATCAAGTTGTCATTCGATATAACCTTTGTGGCCAGTTCTAGGAAGGTGACGTGTCTCATTTGGAGTTAGGCTACCGGTGCCCGCGGTCTCGCGAGGGCTTCGATAGGGCGGGCGAAGCGCGAGCGCCACTGCACGGTACACGCTTCAAATTAGAATTTTACGGCCTCTTCGTGTTAGGTTTATTGTTGATGAGTTATCTGCGACCGAGATGAGGTCGTATTCCAAAACTGACTTACAACAAACACGGTTTTATGTCCGTAATAAAGAAATCTTCAGGAAGACGAAATACTTACATCGTGACGTATCCCAAAATACACTCCGCCGATCGCTAGAAAGTCACTGAATTAAACCAGAAATCTCAGGGTTTTTTAAAGGCAAACCAAGTTTTGAATGATGTCACAATAAAATCGCCATGTAGAGGTATAGTGAGCGGTATACGACACGGGTATCTACGTGGGTGGGCGTGTTCCACGAAATGGTTTAGATGGTTACTCCGACCATAACCCATAATATGGTCTATAAACTATGTCAATCGATTTTCGTTATAAAAATTGCCAACTTGCACTATTGTAACCGAATACAGAAGGAGGGTCCGACTTGGTCGTCGATTAGGACCACCCTCATCGCCTCTGACACATGTTGTTTTGTTCTTATCAACGGACCTTTAATCCGGTTGTCTTAAAATTGACAGCCGGGACTCAGATCCTAAGTCCCGTTCGTTCAATGTGTACATTTCGGAATTTTAAGTTTCATTGGTTTCGGAATGTACTGGTTTTTGAGTCTGATCTGTTGTTTTAAAACAATCAAAATAATATTTGGTGTTGGTACTTACAATAAAAAGATAATCATAAGAAGTGACCTGGAATGTTGATAGTGGCGTTATTTCTGCTATTCAGTTGTCTGGCACGCCGCCAGTTGCGGTCGCTTCGAACTCTCGCGTGGGCATTGCCCACTCGTATTTATTTCCATCAAATATTCGACTTTGAATAGAAAAAGTCAATGAAAGTGGGCACTTACCTAACATAATTTACAGGAGTAGCTTTTCAACTTCCTGACTTCCTTCATATTTCATGTTTTACAAACATGATCACACAATGCTTATTGACACAGAGGTACAGATCAGCTATAAGGTCAATGAAATTATTATTACCTAGTAAAAAGAAGAAATGTTAAGGAAGCGTGACTTTAACATTTCTTTACTTACTGCTTACTTACTTACTGCTCATTATTAATTTTAATTTTTTTTAAGAGACTTCGGGCATAAAAAATAACATAGCATCCCACTAGAGACAGTAAGGAGTCTAGTTATGGCATCTCTCTCCATAGACAGGCAAGACATCAGTAACTCAGAACTGTACTTACATTAAAAGTTCTGTTTGTTGATTTACTAAGATATTTGTATGTGTATGTGGTGTTACAGTATGCCAAAACAAAAACAATTTTCAATTCAATAACACCTTTATGTTACAGATGTCCATGGACGGCGATGACCACTTCGCATTAGGTGCATCGTTTTCCACATAAAACTTCCCACGTTTTCTGTTAAAACAACAAAACATATTATTGAAGACTTGTTTGAACAACAACGCAGCACAAGCTGCAGCTGTTATTAGAATTAGAAATGGAAACTTTATGTAAGTAACCTTTTACTAGTAAGACTGCTTTAGCCATCGAATGAAAGTTTGGTTCAATATAAAGCCGAAGTGATGGTCTGCCGGTGTCGGTACTTCAAAGCAATAATAACGTACCATTACGTAGGTACCTCCTCCCCTCACAAAGCTCGCGGCGAACACTTCTTTTTATTTAGGTACATTTATATCAGAACCTGTTCTCTCCCATGTTGGACGCTCTCAAAAGTGGTTCCGACTTAATAGCCATGAAGTGTGATTATTAGTATTATATAACGCTCTACGAAATTCGGTTTTAATAATGGGTTCGAAAGATTTACTGTTCTATTTCTTCGTAAGGGTAATTTGTAATTTTGGAACGAAATGTAGAGTCGATTTTAATATGCGTACGTTGAAGACGAATATTTCATTTAATGACATTTCAATATTCTTGTTTTACTTGATGATTAACTATAACACATAACTTAAAAGCTTTAAACAGGAAAACATATTTTGACAGTTGTTTAACAAGACTTAGTGAACGATTTGTTAATTATTAAAAAACTAATTCATGACTTTGGAAAATTGACAAAAGGTATTTTACAAAATTATTAAATCGTTAAAAGTTACAAAATTATTAGTTTATAATAACTTACTAAGTTAAAGAATAAAACTTTTTGAAAGTTTTGTTTCATACGTGTAGGTGATAGGTAAAACGATTTAAATCAACAATAATAATAGTACATTTTGCTACCGATTTACGGTCGAATAAACTTTATAAGTTCAAATGCAACAGAGGGTTGGTTGAATAAAGCCAGCTTTTCCCACAGGGATGCAAAGCAACGCGCCGGCGACTATCAAAGGGATTTAAATGATATCAATAGCTTTGTGCTACCGCGGGTCCCTTTGTCGGTACTCTTGAGCGGCAACATCAGAGGCGACAAACTCTGTGACGGCGATCCATTACTGGTTCAAAGCGGACATCAAAAGGGCCGGCTTCTATTGCATCACGTGCCATTACAAATTGCAATATTGTGTTACGATCGATATAAAAAAAAGGTTTTCAGTTCAGTCGGATACGATGAATTAAGTTGTCATCGAGACGAATCACGAATGCATCTTTAACGCTCAGCATCAGTGCAGAGCATTGCGAATTATTTAACTAAATAATATTACAAAGACCTTAAGACTATTAAATAAATAAAAAAGTTCAAAGCAACGGCATTACATCGCTGTATGAGAACTAAACAAAGCTTTTAATTCTAAAATTAGGGTCTTCGTTATTATGCTGATTTTCGCTTTGATGTTGAGCTTAACGCGATACTTAGATAGGAGAATAAAAGAAAGATAAATGGTACTGTAAAAAGGCACAATTATTGATTGTTGGTTCACTCACTCACTTTGCTAACAGTGATCGTCCTACTGATGGAGTACTGGCTTTGAATTTGGTGGCCCTGAGTTCAACTCTTTGGCTCACTCATTCAACCAGGCTTTAACTCTTGTTTTCATAGATACAGCGGCATAAGGTGCCTCTATGTAAAGATTGATGTGAGTTCATGTGAGTGCCGCGGCTGTACATCTTACCTGAACTGAGTACCTGGTGTCATTCATTGTAACGCGAACGTTCCGTGTGATGTCTTGCTGCTCCTATGCTAATGTATTCGAAGCCTTTGTTTTCAATTAGTTATTAGTTTGTCTTTGGTCCCTTTAAATCTAAGACTATATTGATTTATTAATATTACAACTGTATGCTGAAAATTTAAATGGTACGCTATGACGCTGTCTAAAGTGTCTGTTATTTTTTGACGGTCAAAGGCAAAAATTGGTGATAAGTCCACACTTATCACTAGTCAGTCACTCATTAATGCCATTATTAATGAAGAAGTTGAATCTAAGTTTCCGTCATTTTTCATTCGGGAACCAAAGCGAAATTGGGTAAGGTTGCTGCTCAATCAAATGAGTCGTTTGGATGAATTATCTTCGCGCCGGTATAGCTACAATAAGTACAACGAGTAAGCGAGAAACCGACTGTAACTGTTGAATTAGTTGGTTGGTGTTAACTTTACTTTCATCATTGTGCGGCTTCCTAAGCTCTCCACTCCGTCATCAAACAGAGCTGTAGTTAGCTTTATGCGGATCCATTTAATTTTATCATAATAACCATAAAACGAGGAAACGTACTTCGGTCTACATGTAGAGATAAGACGCAGAGCTGTTAAAAAGTATAAAAAAACAAGGGGCGTGGGCTCTGCCCGTGGCGGCGCGGGCGCACGACGATACTCATCTCGCGCGTTTGATGTCGCCGCGCGCGCCGCTTGCGGACGCTTCGCCACATTGTCTCGAGCGTGGCCGCTGTACACGTATGAATATATGATCATTTATCGATAACCTGCTAAGTTTCCTGAATTAGTACCCTCTACAAACAGAGCCTTATGTTGACGAAATAGATGAAACACAGGGTATAATGTCCTACGTAATTTTTTGTTGTAAATTATGCAGTTTAGGGTAGACCTATTTGTTGGAAAATTAAGATATACTCGTAAAAAGCAAATGTAGTCAAAACAAATTATAGACAATGACAAATAGTTTTTCGTGAAATAATACTGCATATACCTATTGAACCAGGATAATTTTAACAATTTCTCATGGACTGTCTTAATATGGATTTGATTAATCACACGTGTAGTTCTATACGAGACCAACAATTTCCCCACTACTGCTGCCGCTGCTTTAGGGGTGATTCTTTACAAGGCTAATAATATGCTTGCTTGTGCCTGCTGCTGCTGCTAATGATTCATTCTTCTTGAATAATTTTCCCCACGAAGAGATATACTTACTCTATCATCACTAATGAATTTGCCTGCCTGTGCCTGCTGGTGTTCTTTCGGGGGAAATTATCTTCATGACTAATGATTTGCTTGCTGTTGCCTAATCGGGGGTAATTCTTTACAAGAATTTGATTTGCTTGCTTGTGCCTGCTGCTGCCTATTTGAGTGTAATTCTTTTCAAGACTGATAATTGGCTTACTTGTGGTAATTCTTCACAACGAACGATTTGACTGCTTGTGCTTGCTGCTGCCTCTTTTGGTATAATTCCTTACAACACTAATGATTCGCCTGCGTGTGCCTTTTGCTGCCTAATTGGGGGTTGTTCTGTAGAAGAATAGCGATTTGCCTGTTGTGCCTGCTGCTGCCTCTTTGTATGTATTCATTTTCGAGACTAATGATTATCCTGCTTGTGCCTGCTGCTGCCTCTTTGTATGTAATTAATTTTGAGACTAATAATTTTCCTGCTTGTGCCTTCTGCTGCCTAATCGGGGGTAGTTTTAATCAAGACTAACGATTTGCCTGCTTGTGCCTGCCGCTGCCTCTTTGTGCCTGCTGCTGCCTCTTTGTGCATGCTACTGCCTCTTTGTAGGTAATTGTTTTCGAAATGAATGATTCGCCTACTTGTGCCTCCTGCTGCCTAATCAGGGGTAGATCTTAACAATTTGCCTGCTTGTGCCTCATCGAGGTAATTCTATGCAAGACTAACGATTTGTCTGTCTGTGCCTGCTGCTGCCTTTTTGGGTTTATTTCTTCACAAGGCTAATGATGACTTGCCTGCTTGTGCCTAGTGCTGCCTCATCGGGGGTAATCTCTTTCAAGACTAATAAATATTGCTTCGAAGAGGGAAACGTAGGAAATATATCTTCTAAATATTAATCGCCCGGTTTATTTTTTTCAAAAGTGATGCATTTTGAAAATATATTTCCTATAACACTTACGGATTTAGTAAAAATATATTACACATGTTCTTTTAAAAAAGCCAACCTTTATAAAAACATCAGATAGTAGCAGTATCTCTTGTAGGTACCGGCCTGTTGGACAGTTAAGCGTTTAATGTGCACTTTAATTTGGCGTAATGCAGAGTGATAGCATCGCGGTGGCTCGACTCGACGCATCCGCGGCTTGCATCCTGAACGTGCGCACGCCCAGGGCTGCCAGATACATCACCCAGCTGATCTGTAAGCTATAAACTTAATTAAATTTTGATATGATATTGACAGAAGCGCGATCTCGATTCAATACCTACTATGTGCGGGCACTGCCAAATGTACTCCGTTCGAATAAGGTGCGTTCTGCTTAGGGCTGTCCTGTAAATGCTGTAAGATCATGAGTCAAAAAACTCGATGGTGAGATTAATGATTAATAATGATTTAGCCCGTTAAAAAAAACTGATCATTTTGTGTTTTTATAATAAAACGGTTGGCAATGCACAAGTGCCTACCTACATAACCCCTGGCCCTAATGTTACACAAGCTGCTGTAACAGCTAACCATCAGTCGATCCGAATGCTAGTCTGCCACAGTCTGTTTTAACTAACCATGAAAAGACCACTCACTTCTGAAGGTAAAATTACAAAATTTTACTTTAAGTAGTAGAGACTTTTGATAACATAGAGTAATTCAGGTTTGACTTCGGAAATCAACAGCGGACCTGTCTCGAAAGTTGACAACTAGATGACCCAAGATGAAGAAAAACGCTAGAAGCAGAGGTACTAATGCGATGATTGTTTAGTCCTTGGGTCCGGTTTACATGCAGACCGGTTTTTGTTTGGATGTCAATCTGATAACCCTGCGAATGCCTGAGTATCAAATTAATTACCTCTATATTTTATCTCTTTGTCGGGTGCCGCGGGTGAAGTTGCCAACTGCATATTTGCGAGGGTTTCAACGTTAGTTTCGAGTTAGCAGGCCCATTTTCCTAATTTATACGATTGCATTGCGCGACGTGTTGATTTATTTGACTGCAATATGCACTTATTACAGTGTATTGCTATAGCGTAACATAATTCTCCGAATAGGCTAGGTGTTTAACAGAGTTCCTTTGCAACACGGTCGTCATCATCTTTTTATTTTCGTTATAAACGTCTTTAAAATCAGAATACGCAAGTTTTGCGGTACTAGTAGGTATTTTGAATAGATGTTAGGTGTGATGTAGGTGTTTGAGTAGATGTTTTTCGCGATACCGAATAAAGGTTAAGGCATAAGCGACTACGTCGTTACAGTAAATGACTGTGTTTGTCAGCATTACGACAATTTAATTAAAGTTCGGAATGTTGCAACTGTAATTTATTTTATCGGGTACAATCTAAAAACATAAAGGCGATTGCTGCTAGGACATCACACATTAAGTTTACGTTTTGTTCATCCCGTTGAGTTGAGGAATAGTCAAATCAAACTTTGTAAGTCGCGTGAGCTAAAACGTTTACAAATAAACTTGTATAATATTACGTGCGCACTAGCAATCATGAAAAAACCAGCGACAAATTGACTATTTCGAGGCGTGCCCGGCGGAGGCGGCGGCAGTCAAAGGCTCGTCGTGATCAAAGGCGCCGCCATCGGCCGGCCGTTGCTTTGATCTCGCCGCGCGAAGTGCAAATTATGTTATAAAGACAGTGAGTGGCGCGCCCGCCGAGCGGTGCGCTGCTAATTAATTCAGCCCGTCTCACGGTGCCCGTGGGCTGTGTTTGATGATACGTCGCCATTATAGACCTGCATTTGCCTTCTGCCTTCTACTCCTCACAACCGTTTGCGTGCACGCAACCAGTCTGCACGCTAAGCCCAATTTGAGTTTATCATAGACTACATGATTTGCTAAAAGATCGGATTTTGAAGTGCTTCTTACTAGAAGCACTATTCATCGATATTTGGATAGTCTGCTAAAACTGCAAATTTTCGGTTTCTAAGTTACTTACAGGAAAATATATTTTTTTCGCAGCACCTACTCATTGTGGAGCCATTTGGCTCACATCCACCAAACTGCGCGTGAAAGATGTGTCATAGTTTTAACTTGCTTGCAGTTCAAAACCATGGCATGGTTTCCCATCATCCAGCCTTTGGAAAGGACCCACTACCTACTAAAGCTTTTTTTTAAACAGAATTGGTAACGTTGACGGTTGGTGCAGAAATAGAAGTAATGGTAAAAAATGTAAAATCGACTCTACTCTTAGTGAAAAAATAAAAAAGATCACCCTTTAGGTAAGGTAAATTGCACATCATCCTTACAGATTCTAATAGATTTTTATACCGTAATGGGTACGAGATAGACGTTAATCGGCTTATTACAGTAATTACATTTCACATAAATCTCACAGATAATGCGGAAGACGCATTTCGTAGAATAACAAGGCAACGATATTTCGTTCAAGCAATTTATGGCCATTAAACACTGGTCGTTTGTAAACAATAACCGGTTCAAAGATGGTGGGTTTTCTTTGAGCGTATTTTGCGCGCGCCGACTGAGTGCGATCGGCTGCGGCGCGGAGTCGGCCAAACGAATCGGGGCTTGTTGTGAAGGCGAGTGGGAGGGGGGAGAGAGGCCGATGGAGCCTCGGAGCCGCGTGCGTCGACCCGCGGCGGCCTTTTGATGTCGCCGTCGCGTCGACCGCTGTGACGGTGCCGCGGCCGGCGCGGACGCAGAGGTCCGAGGCCTAGCGTCCCTGCTGCAACACTTACCTACCACAACGGATTTAGATAATGCACCTGTCACTCATATGTGCACTTAATGCCAGGATCTCAAATCATCTATTCATTAGTTCCTACACAAAATAATCGTTCTGAAGTTAACGGAAGGAATTAAAATGGTACAGCTGACCTTACCTCTAGAAGGAGTTTTTTTTGAGCAGACCATGGGGAAAAGAGAAACTTCATGGAATGAAGATACGGTTATACAGCTTTGTAAACAATATACATCCGTATCAAATTATCGTCCCACCCTGTCCCAACATGATAATCAGCTAAGGCCGTGGTGTTGTTGTTATGATGGGACCGAGAAAAAAACACTTCTTGAGATGATAATTACTTTTTCCGTGTAACGTAATGCGAAGCAAAAATCAACGTTAAAACAATTCACTACTGATTAGGAAATCAGTGGCAGCTGTTCTGGCTTATGCACTGTTAAATACATTTTTCGTACCACTTGCTCAAAAAAGTGACATTCTAGCCCGCAAAAAGAGGACATAACAATAGTCATTTTTAATCTGTTGAAAACAGGGAAAGAAAATTGTACTGAATTTCATTCATCCTCTAGGGAGAGAATGTGATTTAAATTTGGAATACTTACCGAGGTTTTCGAGCGCTAATTTGAATTAGAAGTTTCAATTCTTTATTTGTAACCTGCCAGTATTATATGTGATAAAATAGAAAAAGGGTCTGATTAGAAGGCATATATTGTGTGTTTGAAAATTCTTAGTCCTGATATTTATTGTAAAATAGTATAATTAAAGAATCACTGATCCTGCCAGAATCATTGTTCTGCAGTTTTGCGGGACATAATGTAGTTTGTATGTTTATGTATGTTGTTTATAATAAATAAATGGTAAATACTTTTTTCGCAAATGGTACGAAAAGTAGAGTATTTTCCTCGGTGATAAAGCTGTCTTTGTCTTGGGTGAACTTAAATCTCTCGCTTCACTCAGGGCTCGTCTTAAATCCCTCGCTTCGCTCGTGATTTAAGTTTTTAACACCCTCGCTGCGCTCGGGAGTAAACATCGAGTCCTTCGTTACGCTCGCGATTTGAATCGTCACCCGCGAAAGAAGACACTGCTTTATCCCCTTGGTTAATAATCTACTATTAATGGTTACATCTGTTAATTCGATAACACACGCGCTGGCTGGCCGGACCACACAACACATGCTCGAAATTGCCTTAATGCTTTAACCAGAGCCAACAGAATAGATCTGGTATAGTAATTGATACGTAATAATGTTTTATTAGCTAACAAACTTTTTTAGAGCAAATCACCCCCGGTTTTCTGTAGTTAAATTATCATTAAAATATGTGGATCTTTGCAAATAGAGGTAACATTTAGTAAACTGACTGCCGTACTGAGAGTACATTAAATATAATCTTATTTTGGTTCATTAGTGTCCAAATGGGATATCTCAAAAGTCCTTTATTTAATTCGTTATCATAGTCACTATTGCATTATGATGCAATATTGGTGCTAACGAATCATTTACTTTAATTGACGTGTCTTAGTGCAGCAGTTAATTCACATGTTTAAATTTAACATAATTCTCAGTCCCATCAAATGATGGCTAATTGTAGTTGTGTAATTATGGTCACCTTATAAGATTAGACTTTTCGGATCCTAATTAAATAATTTGATAATTATATCCAAATTCACATAATGCAACCGAACCAAAGCATGAGTACGCATTTCATACGCGTTACCTAATGCGTGTCTGCTAAATTTAGTAGCAGTTATAAATAATAACTCGCGTCATCAAAGGCATAGGACTTTTGTTTGATGACATGGAGTGTTATTTGACTGGTGATACAATCGCGTCCGCTAGTCTCTACATCAGATTACGGGTATAAATAAACACGGCGGGCGACAAGAGATCCGATGCAAGAGTTACTCGGAAGTTCTATTTCCGACATTCTACGAATGTGTCCTCTTCAATAACAACTTAACGTCTGTAGTTGACATGCAGTTCAACGGTAGATTCCTTTTCGGAATTCCTGTGTAGTGAACACAAGTAGCGTAGCTCTACATTTCTCTACATGTTTTGATCACTTGCTCTTTGTTGTTACATAAATAAATAAAAATATATTGTGTACTTGAAATGACGCAAATATTCACAATATCAAAAGTGGGATGGAAGGTATTTTTTAAAATGAAAGCAACTCGCGGGCTGTCCAAATCCCAAAAAGTGTTGTCGCTAAACGACAATAAACCGTAATGTGAATTCAGTACAGTCAGACTAAGCTTTCATGAGATTATGGACTGTTTTACAGCAAATGCGGGGTTCTAAAACATGATTCTAAATGAGTAGGTATCTCTTTCTGACGGGCGCATTGTTGTTACGCATTCAATTACTTATGTTAATTTTTATGAACATGCAGGGACACCATCATACTAATTGCTCTGACTGATCCTAAAATAAGGTTGTTCCCAGTTATGAAAACCTGAAAGAACTAAGGTCATGTAGAAACATGTCATGTAAAAAAATAGGAAGAAGATTCAAAGCTTCAACTAAACTGTATTCGAAATAAAAACATTGCGCGAGTATGAATAAATATGCGCTGCATTATCCATAACTACTAGAGAGTTACCTGGCTATGGTAATCAGGCTATCCATTGGCTAAGTACCCAGTAATATAAGTAGGCATTGGTGAATTAACAGCTACATGGGACGTAATGGCGACGCAGTGACCATTTAATGGACACTTATAATGAAACGAGACCCTTGGAATAATTCTATTTTACGACGCTCTCGCGGGTCTCGCGTGACTGAACTGATGATAGCTTGAACGTCAAAGGGCCTTTACATGTTGTTGTGCTTGTTTCTATTCTATTTGAAAAGAACCTATATATTCTATAATTTTGATACAATGAGGACATTTGGTGTTATTGTCTTGTCATCGTCTTTATTTTCACCTATACATATTTCCAAATAATGCGGCTTGTGTCCATCGTTATTTTTCTACCGTTTTTCGTTGAACTATCGTTACGGTGCCTTCATTCTTTACCTGATTAAGTAGTATACAAAATTTGAAAACCACTATTGTTGTTCAAAATTTAAGTATGCACATGCACAGTTATTTCGCAGGTACCTACCTCCTAAACGTTTAGACTTGTTTTAACATTTGACTGGTGCATACTAAGGTGACAAGAGTTATCAGCAAGATTCTTATGAATATTCCGATTAATGGGCATAGGCTGCATTTTAATGATGTGCCGAAACGATGGGAATTTATAACGATTTCCGAGTAGGGCTAGTTTCCACGTGTTATATTTAACGAGCTACCTTCCATATTCAAATTACAGGTTTGAATGGAGCAGCGAGTATGCAGCGCCGCGGGAGAGTCGGCAGAGTTGCCCATGAGGCCACTTTCTAGGAAATTTCTAAATTCTTACCTGTAACGGCCCAGGTTAGTGCAATTATGGCTAACGCAACTTGTTCGCTAATTATGTAACTAATTGCTCAATACTGCTCGCCGGTACCTGTATCTGCATCTCAATCAGTTTGCACTAATTTTATGGCACCTCAATTATGTGCTTGCCGATGTTTTGCTTGCCGACCTATCACTAACTAGATAATTGTACAATTAGAATTGATTTTAACATGCCGTGCTTCACAATTTATGTTTTTAATGTTGGCGATTTGGAACATTCAGCAAAATCCTGCTTTAAACTTTCTTAAACGAACCAAGTCAATCAAATAAATGAAATTGCTAAATCCACAAAAGTCAACGTTAATTGTTTATCGGTTTACAAACATCTTCTCCGAAATCCAATTCCAATATCCGCAGACAAATTGAAATCGGCCGCGTAAGCAGCGGCCCTCGTGCACTCGACGTCGAGAATCGAAATCACGTCTTCGAAAACATTTCCTATTAAATCCGATCTTGAAAGCTTGCTTCAAATTTGCATCCAATTGAAATGTAAACAATTCGACAAATAGACTAACTATCGACAAATAGAACAACGTATGGAACCGTAATTACCTAAAATAAGCATAATATGAGAGTATGTTTCAAATAAAATCACTACTTAGTCAATTCAATTCTCAAGCGTTACATGTTTTTCTAAATAAAAAAATAGGAATATCGCCCGATCCCTAATTAATTACCAGTAAGCATTCAGCAAGAGACTCAAATCTATAATTAAGCGATAACCATATTTCCTTAACTAAATCTCGTCCAGTTATCTAGTAGTGTAGTAGAACTGTTAATTTGATGGCAGTTACAGTTAAATTACTACTTGAACACTTTTTAAAATACTATTGATTCCAATATAGCATCAAGTTTATTTTACTATCTTTTGACTCAAGTAACTTACTGCGTAATTGGCTGTTTAAAAACTACACGTTATGCTACTTTTTAAGCAACTATGTTATCAAACTACCCCTAGTGTTACACATAGTCTTGAAATGGTTTTATTTGTTAAGCTTTCTTTCATAATGACAAGAGTGCCGCTTCCCTATCGCTCTTTATCTATCAACTTGTGTAAACAAACCCGGAATCATTGCTATAGTGTAAATAAAAAAGAATTATTATCAGGCGAGTGTAAACTTTCAGGGTATTATCACCGCGGCGTAATGTAAATAACGAAAAGAATTGATGATTAAACGAACTTACCTTAAGTGAAGTTCTATCATAATTATATGAGTCGCTGCATCCGAAGGGATTTTATCACAAGGTAGTACATTTCTTAATGTAGTGGGCATCAACACGTTTTAGAGCTGGTATCACTGAAACAGAAACAAAAAAACAAATTCCCTCCCTACGGTAGGTGCGTCACTCTGACAGGTGACAAGTTCATCATTCTTTTAGAGACAGATTTCCCTAAAGTTACTCGGGTCAGTTACCAAAGGGTATGATGGTAACTAGGGGTAGGGTGGGAGCTAAAATCCCTTCGGATGCAGCGACTCATATAATTATGATAGAACTTCACTTAAGGTAAGTTCGTTTAATCATCAATTATACTTCGTCGCTGCATCCTCGGGATTTTATCACAAGGTAGATGTTTAGAGGTCTAGGGAAATCAATATCAAGGATTCACTAAATTGAATTTGATACCAAATTTTATTTTTGATGTGAGATAGGTAACGTTTATTATAATTTTACCAGTTTACTATAAAAACGCAATAAAATTAAGGACCAATGACCAAAAGTCAAAAGATCATCGCAGCTTCAGTATTATGTTCCAAGATGAATATATATTAAGATAACTTCATGTTATAAATATGCTTTGCATAATAATTAATATTAATTTAAGCAATGTTAATTAAAAAAACTTAATGGTAACTGTATGAACTCTGCTGTTACCACACACAAGAACAGGTATACATATACCACCCAATAATAAAACCTAATTTACTCGAATATTTAATCCATAGTAAATTCGTGATCAAAGAACGACGTCTATTGAAACAGGTTAGCAGCTTGAGCTGCAACTTTTCCGTTAATATTTTCGTAATAAATGTAAAGTAAGGTGGTACATAATTATATACAAGTACACTGGGTAGTGGTTTATTACAACAATTTAAATGCCCAGCATTGTATGTGCTCGTAGTGTGGGTGACACATAATTAGTCACCTAACTTAATTCAACTAAAGCTGTTGTTTGGAAAACCTATTCCTAAATAAAACCCAACGGCAGTGGGTACTAAAGTAAGTTAGTTAGTAACTTACTCTCCTAGTTTTAATAATAGTGCTAATAATATTTCTTTATGTAAGTATGTTGTCTACTGCACAGAGTAAGCAGATTTTAGAATCCGAAAGAATAATAACCTAGGCATAATAAGCTTTAGTTTTTATTATTTTTCTTAAGAGTTTCTATGACTCTCATTGATTGAAATGTCCTTCCAAGATAGAAACTACACATGACCTAGTCAATGCAGCTGGCCTATGTTTTTAATCTAATAACCTAACTGAGGTATTATTACTTAGGTAATTTATGCCACTCTGGTGAAAGCTGGGGCGTTTTGTAAGGATGAGACGTCTTACTATTCTTTATGACAATGTTTTCGTGAGTGGAAATCGTCTATTTTTTAACTACCGCTATGCGAATAATATCCGTAACACTGTAAGTAGGTAGGTACCTACAGTTCCCTGTTGGTACAGTTAAGGTTAGAATTGCATTAAGATATTCTACTGACTTCTCTTCTTAAATCTTCTTACTGTGAATTTCTTATTAAATGTCAAATCTTGTTTGGCTTGGTACACTACTAAAGTGTAAACTAATAAAAGAGCTGTTGCTTATGGGAAGGTGTTATTTTTCATTCCATTATTATTGTGATTTCAGTCCTATTCTCACGAAAAACTTAACTTATAACCTATTTCGGTCATTTTAAAATGAAAGACCACGATGTCTTCTACTCGTGAGTGCGTACGCAACAAATCCTTAATGGTAGGTCACCTACCTACATAATATCAAATACTAAAACTATTAAATTGTAATTTAGCATCTGATTGCAATTAATTTCTTAATCAACAAACCTTGCCAGATGCGAACAATAAAAGCTAAAACTACCTACTTCCTATAAATTGGTAATCTGCAAATCATTACCAAACATTTTTGTCTTTAGGTATATGCTGTCAGAGTATCTGCTAATGACTAAGTACTAGTCTTACTGAAATCGAGACAAGATAAACATCTTTTTCCAATACATTTCCTGTATTCAGAAATGCGATCAATGTGAGATGGTTTTAGTTCAATTTATAACTTTTAATCCCAAGTCAAAACCAGTCATGGCTTGGATATGGTTATCAACTATACCTATTGATTGATTTTGTTATTTCAAAAAATAACCACGGAATCGAGGTACTAAATCAAGCCTACATTACAAGTTGTGCCTATTGAACTTGGCTAAAACAGCAGATATACCTTTAAAAATCATCTACTCAATCGTTAAATGACAAATTTAACGCTTTCTGAATTATGAGTAGTCACTAATGTTTGCTAAACGGCAAAAGTGTAGCATTTTGCATATAAAAGAAATCCGCGTGAAGCACACCACTCAACAACAAGTAAATCAAGTAGATACATGTATGCATATACATTTAAAAGACGGCTGTGTTTTTGTACTTACACCATTATTAAGTGTTGTTATTCAACTTGTTATTGTTAAACGCGTGGCTGCATTAAATACTGTGTAAATTATTAGGTGGATTAGGTTTATCGCTTCATAAGAATAAACTATTAATAATAAAGAATTTAAGTGTCTCTTCAATTCATGTTGTTTCAAATGCCTTTGCTAATTTATTATATTAAAATAAACTACTATATAAAAATAAGTCAGGTTTTTCTTTCTGAAGCTATAACGCACAGACCGATTTCCACGGTTTTGCATTCGTTAGAAAGGTCCCGCGCTCCGTGAGGTTTATAGCAAAGAAAATTCAGCAAAATTTCAACAGAAAAGCGGGAAAATCTTTTTTCACATACAGCTAAGGCCACGCGGACGAAGTCGCGGGCGGCTGCTAGTCATAGATAATTATTTCTTGAATAATAAAGGAAATTTGAAAAAACTTACATGGGTTCTCTGCCACCAGGTAAGGTTATCAAACCATCAGCAAGGTAATTTCCAGAAAAATACTGGTAAGGCTAGGTTGTTTAATGCATACCTGACTTTTCATTATCACTATGAAAATATTTTTTATTTCATTTTATGTTTTATTTTATTTCATTTTATTTCATTTTATTTCATTTTATTTCATTTTATTTCATTTTATTTCATTTTATTTCATTTTATTTCATTTTATTTCATTTTATTTCATTTTATTTCATTTTATTTCATTTTATTTCATTTTATTTCATTTTATTTCATTTTATTTCAATTTATTTCATTTTATTTCATTTTATTTCATTTTATTTCATTTTATTTCATTTTATTTCATTGTATTTCATTTTATTTCATTTTATTTCATTGTATTTCATTTTATTTCATTTTATTTCATTTTATTTCATTTTATTTCATTTTATTTCATTTTATTTCATTTTATTTCATTTCATGGGCCATTCACGGATTGAATATAGGCCCTTAATTCAGATATTGCGATATCGTTACCGTCATGTTGACTCACGGCCAACTCCCAGGTTTGTTCCTTATGTACAGATCAAGCTATTAAGTCTCAAATTTGAGATCATTTTTCTGTATTTATATGCCTTCGTGATGACTCGCGGCCAACCCCCAGGTTTTTATTATACCTTCGTGATGACTCTCGGCCAACCCCCAGGTTTTTACAATACCTTCGTGATGACTCTCGGCCAACCCCCAGGTTTTTTAAGAAGTAAATAAATAAGTATTTTGATAAGGCACCGGTACTCACCGGGATGGTTTTAGGCGTCGGCCTCTAATTACATAGCTAATTGAATACTTCATTCTGCTAAATCCATTGGATTGTCATTTTCTTATATATAAAGCATATGTTGTGAACTTCGTGGGCAGCAAGCCTACGTGAGTGGTTATCCCGTGGTAACACGGGTGTTAGCCATCATCATATTATGAATATTGTAAACGGTAACCACGAAGTGGTATCAAATGTATTTAAATATAAATTTTATAGCAACTAGAGTAAGTTATGATGTTAGCCATAGCTGTATAGCTACAAAAGCTGTGGCGTGGCTACTCAGATGTGTCTGTGTAGACTTAGCAAAATGAAACATTATTTCAATGTCAGGTACTACAATTACTAAGACTTATTCTTAGTCTGCAGTTTTAAATTGAAATTACAATCGTAATTCTTGAAGTTTTTAGGTACTAGTGTACATAAAAAGAAAGGTTTTTGTTATGCAAGGATAGCACAAAATAACTTACAGTTTGGTCTTCGATTTGATTTTCACCTTAAAATGCTTTCGAAACCACACTCGCGTTGTGGGCCTGGCCGTGCTCTCGTTACGGGACGTCCTCTTGGACAGGAATAAACAGGAACCTTTATTCTGCTTGGCTAATTTGTTGAAAATGCACCGACCAACTTGGTACGGGAAAAAAAAAAGGATCTTCTTCTTCTGTTTGTCTCGTTTGTTGGAAACACACACTCAGTGTGCGTTTTATCGTAATCTCGTTACGGTGGGTCCATTTTGGACAGGCCTCAACAGGATCATAAACAGCTAAAATTAATGCCAACATTGATTAAGACCATTTCACGGTCTCATCATTGACGTGTTTTGTTAAATTTAAACATTGCATCGTCATGCTATTGCTTAGCTTTGTTTACAGTCATCCGAAGATTCACTTTCAATCACGAGTTCTCTTATTAAAACATTTTGTGCAAGGAAATGTGGGTAGATTTTTATTGTAGATCGTATTTAGTTATTGTTTAAAACGAAAGTTAAGTACGATCTTAACGTTGTATTTCATTTAGGATCTATCGATTTACACTACTTCAACTATTGCAAACACTTCAGCACTTAAAGAAACCGTTATATAAAAAATATAACGAGAGAGGGTGTGTCGATGCCCGAACACTAGAAACGAATGATGAACTTGTCACCTGTCAGAGTGACGCACCTACCGTAGGGAGGGAATTTGTTTTTTTGTTTCTGTTTCAGTGATACCAGCTCTAAAACGTGTTGATGCCCACTACATTAAGAAATGTACTACCTTGTGATAAAATCCCGAGGATGCAGCGACGAAGTATAATTATAGTAAGAGGTGGAGAGTGTTAAATGTTTTGGTATACACACATTACATACTTACGTTCTTTGGCGTTTCAGTGATAAATTCAACATCTTGGAATATCTTGGGAAGTAGCTCATGGTCAGATTTTGTTATATGGTTACGATTACTCTCGACACATCTAAGACTGCTATTTATTTATCTGCTAATGCCTCACATACCGGACATACCTTACCTAATTTAACTCAAAATGTTAGGTTCAAATTCTAATTCACTGTTAGAGAAAAGTAAAACCTGAAGTTATCGTTTGCGTTCCTAGTGAATCTAATACTAGAGTACGTATCCCGTAAATACATACGTCGGCAATTTCGTACTTGCTAAGTGGAGAAGTTGAGTGGGTAAATTCAATCACATCACGAGGGTTTGCGCTCGCCCGGGAAGGAGCTGCGCTACGCGGCGCCAAGTTGCTGGCTCATGCTAGTTGTAGGTAGGTACTTAGTACCAGATAAATAAAATGGTTTTAGAAAAACTACGTTTACGTATGTTTTTTATTTAACCACTATCTTGGCAAAAAAGCATGTGGACCGCCTAATTGCAAGCGAGTCCCGCAGCCTGTGGACACGTGGAACAATAATATAATAAGGAATGGGAGGCATGTAGCGATAGATTGAATCCAATTGTTGAAAACCGAAGGATGTCTTGTAGACGCTTCGGGGAATAAAACGGAGTTTTGTTGTACCAGCGTAAACAATGAGTCGTGCTCTTGATGAATAGCTCCGGTATCGGATTGTGCTACGGATGTGTACCCGATCCGGATTCAATGAGAACTATGGACCGCATTCAGGGATCCTGCATTGGGGCTCGATATCCAATTCAATCCATTCCATACGAAAAAAACTTCCTTTTTTATCATCACTGTTGTGACAAGCTGAGAACACTCGAGTTAACATGATTCCGTCGAAAATCGCATCCTGTTCTTTACATTTATTAGCGCCAGTGAATGCATTCACGTCCGTTCGTGCGAGCTATAATCATTTCTGTCCAAATATTGATCTTTTTTCGCTTCCGTTTCGCCCAGAGACCGGAAAGGGGTATTTTTTACCAGCACATTGTAATCGATATCTTACATCGGACACCCCTTTAGAGCTCGATACGCGAAACCATGCTGCGTAGGTAGTCTGTTCATGACAGATATCTCTACTGTCGAATGCACTTGAAACCCGAAGCACAATATCGATATTTGCTTAAACAACATCCGGAATGAAATAAATGCATACCTACGTTTTATTATTAATTTCAGTATATATTTTTTTAAGGAATTGTTAGGATCGGTTACAAAATTTATTAAAATATCAATAAATCTGCTTTTTTGCTTTAATGCAATAAGATACTTTGGATCATAAAACAGAAAAGCATTAAAATAGCGATTAGGGGTCGGAATGTTTCATCGATTACGAGAATCGATAATAACGTCGCATGCGACTATAATAATATGGCTGCTCGTAAAAACGACATAAAAGGAAAGATGGTACGGTTTGATTTAATGTTATTATTATGGCTTCTATAGTTTTAGGGGCAAAGCTGATACGTTTGATATCACGGCTCTTATTTTAATAAGGATTTTTGTTATTCTTCCTAAGTTTAAGGTCATAGATATTTACAATCTTAAAATTTTTACTACTGCAGTATCTCAAATGTCAGCATGCCCATGGCATCCTTTGGCTTGTTAGTGTTCCGTTAGCAGGGGTGAGTAGTTTTATGTTAGTTCCTTCCTCAAAAAACGAAAATACCTTAATACTTTCAAAAAAATGCCGACACGAACAATTGCTCGTTGAACGCTGCTTTTTATTCGATATGGAATTCGAAAAACTTAGTGTAACGTGTATACAATGCTTTGTCGATTGTAACAGTCGGCGCGTTGTCAAATGGAGCGGCCCGCGAGGTGCCGTGGATAATGGAATTTCTGGGAACAACCCTTGTGCGTGTGGTGTGGGGTGTGCCGCGGGGCTCGGGGCGCGGGCGGCTGGCCATCCATCACGCCGCGGGGGTGCAATTAGGCTAACGTAACCAATCAACCTTACTACCAGAGACTGTCCCATTGATCTGTCTTATCTAATAAAGAAGTTACACATTTATGCGAAATTCAACGAGGAACAAAATCCAAAAAGTTGGATAATCTTTTAAAATTTTCAATTGAAAATATCTTGAAATACCTACCAAACTTAAAATATTCAGTTCATTAGACACTGCTATAAAATAAAATGTAAAAGAGGCCATAGCCGTCTGTAGGATTAGTGGCTAAAAAAATATAGAAAATTAACTCACATTTTAAGAAACGTAATTCAAATAAATCAAGGAGTGAAAGACTGTTACCAGAAAACCCTAAATTCGTCACTGTTCAACATGAGAAATGGGTGCAAAGAAACCTAGCCTTTTTGTTGTGACTCTTTGAAGGTAAATGGCAACAGTCTCATAGTTCTTGAGTCTCCTATAATGTAAAATTTGAAAAGCTCATATCGATGAGCTTTTCAAATTACCTGAAACCAGTCGTGGTTTCAGGTAAGACCTTGAACTCTAAGTTCACTTTATTTTGTTTTTATTAGGGCAAAATGGCTATGCGTTGGATTTGTATGTAGTCAGACAAACATAATGGTTGAGAATTTAGGTACCCATTCTTGGGCTTTTGGCTTTGATCTTTCCATTAAATATGTTTACATGGAATTTGAATTCGTAGCATGATTTCCAGATATTAGAGCCGAGAAATTATAGCTAAAAAATTTACAGCAATCCAGTTCTAGTTGGTGGATATTTTTTATAGTCATTTCATTATTATTAATTATTATCAAGACTATTCACTTGCAGTATTCAATTCCAAAGGTGGTGTTGAGAAACACATTCCTTTAATGGACAAAATACCCCTATTCTAAAACAAATACTTCATCCATCCATGCAGCTACGAGACTTTTAAATCAAATATGTCCTACGTAGTTCTACAAAATTTGGGCACACTAAATTAGTCAAAGTAGATATGTGCTGACACGCCGCGCCGCCGACGCGCATAAGCCTCGTCCATCTCTTGATGTTCACCAAATGCGGTTCCATGCATACGTAATGTGCTTTTAATTAGGTACCTACGTCTATAGTGCCACATCGTAGCCTATCTAACTAAACTTATATTATAAAGAGGAAAAGTCAGTAAGATTTGAAGAATCACCAATAT
Source organism: Udea ferrugalis (assembly GCA_950022985.1). Taxonomy (NCBI): domain Eukaryota; kingdom Metazoa; phylum Arthropoda; class Insecta; order Lepidoptera; family Crambidae; genus Udea; species Udea ferrugalis. Next base: position 9,363,792 of record OX465516.1, read on the forward strand.
TTAGAATGGACTTTCAGGATGGGAATGGTTTCGGGCACTCTTATCTCTGAAAAAGGCGGTGCAAAATGTACGGTGTAATTTAAATAAGTGTGTGTAAGTAAATGTGATGTAAGGTTACTGATTGCGTTTTGTTAACTACCTACTTAGATCCCTTATTAGATAAGGATTATTGATTATTACCGATTTAGATGTGTTTCTGGCATTCAGAAAGCTTCACCTTTAGGAAAAGACATAGACAGTGTTGAGGTGATATTCTGTCGCATAGTGAATATCAAAATAATAACGTCGCAAAACAGCTTAGCTCTTTTGTCTGTCGCAACTATGACGCGAAGTTTTAAAATGAACGGTAAGAATCTTCAAGCGAGTTGACGGAATAAAGTGGATGTTTGTTTTTGTCATACTTATATTTTACAAAACCATAAGTACTGCACTGTACGAGTTCGTGCACCTGCCTGGATGTGGTCGACCGTCAAGCGAGAACGGTTTCGCTTCAGCTACTTCATCAGCAACCACATCCGTTATAGAAAAACGATACATTATTATTCTTACGTATCAATCAACCCGTAAAGTACCTACCTACCTATGTAAGTAATCATTATTTTTCACAACCGTTTTGTGCTTTACCTATAATAACTACATAAAGTCTTAATTATCTTCTTACTTAAGATATTTTAATCTTATGGAATTCGCCTGGCGCGGAAAGGCAACATAAACTACTTAAGTATGCTATTAGTGTTCGTAAATTCATGCGGGGTATTCAGCAACAATGGTCGCGTTAGACATAAGCACCTATCTAAGGACATTCCGACCTGCGGGAGTCATGCTTTCCCATTATTTTGTAATCATTACATTAGGCCCTTTGTTATCTAGTCGAGTAAAATCCTTTAATAGCTTCCATTTAGCGGTGTCGGGATCAGCCGATGGCGGCATCGGTGCATAATGATTGTCGGTTTCTTTAGTTTAATTCCCTATAAAATTTCGACAAAAAGTTAATGTCCATCCGGGCGAGGTGGGGTGTGCGGGGTGCCGGGCGGGGCGCGGAGGCCGGCGGCAGCGCGGTAGCAGCCGCCGATTATCCGCCGATAAGACACAAAAACAACTTTTTGATTTATGAAGAAAGCTCGAGAGTCGGCTACCGGGCGCCGCGCTCGCGTCGCTCAGTGCACTCTAGGGAAGTCACGCTCGGCGCTGACCCGTTTGCATCGACCAGTTTCATTTTGCTGAACTATTTTGTTTCGTGCACGCAATATTTTGTTGCCAATAAGATCAATGGGGTTAAAGATAGGGAGACCATGTCCACCTGAAAGTTAAGATAAGTACAGAAGGCCACTAGCGATGTTGAATAGTTAGTACCTAACACGTGTACCTAACGCTTGACGTGTTTCTTTCAGTACCTTAGTACCTACCATACTCTGAGTCTTTCGATCCTAGTTGATAAAGTTGCTAAATTGAAAGTTTGTTTTTCTTTTACTTTTTGCTAAGAAAGAGGTTTTCAGGTAGGTTTACACTTAATAAATAAATGTTAACCTAAATCTACTTAGTCAATCTACAACATTTACAAGTGTCAAATTCCTCACTATGTCGCTAGAATTTCAAAAGTTGTTAAGACGTGATGCACCTGCCATCGTATTTAATTAAAATTTAAATTAACCTTCGATTGTCGACAGGTAGAAGCGCAGCACTACGCGAGCCGGCGTGGTCGCGCTCGCCAGATTTTGAAACATATGTAAATGAGGCGGCCGCCGCTCAAAGGCACCGCGCTCCTCTACGGCTTGCGCCCAAGCCTTTTATTAGGTAGGTACGCTTTAATTGTATATAAATAACTAAATAAAATATTGCAGATAAGTTGCTCTTTTATTCCTTTTCGGCGAGCTGATGGATTTCAAAATAGTGACGGTTAAATTTTTAATGAAATTTTGGGGTTTTTAGGGTTTAATCAATAGCCAACGTGAAAATCTGTCTCGTTGACCCGTCATCATTCTTTTATCAGAGTTTTGTAACTTATTTAATTTGTAATTAATCATTTTCTATCGTCCTAAAAGTTTAACCACCGCACTCAGAGACGTCAATTAACGTTAATGGTTGATAAGCGTCAAAATTCCATTTTTGAAAAGAGACTTTAGGTATAACAAATTGAATAAAGAACTTTTCAGAATGTCTAATTTTGACTCTAATGAACGATTAACGTTAATTGACGTCTCTGAGTACGGCAGTAAGTAACTTATTGCACGTACAAAATATGTTTTGTCCTATAAAACTACTTAACTATAAATAACCACTACAAACAGGAACATTCGCAATATATGAGTCAGCAAGTGGGAAGTTGTAATGCATTTCCTTGCAATCTTCTCGTGGCGGAATCTCAAGTTACCGAAGTTGGTGCCGTCGGCGCGGCTCGGCGGCGCCGGGCGGGCGGGCCTTGTTTGCGCTAACAATTCTACCTCCTGCCAGTGTTTGCATACAACTATCAACTTAGACCTAGACGAAACGTCTTTGCATTCCGTCAGCAGGCAAACTGATAGGTACTTTGCTCTGGCAGTTAAAAAGGGCTGAATCTATTGATATCAGTAAATACGAAAATAGGCAATTAAGCACTCAATAGGACTGTCTGTCTCTTTACAAAACGAACCCTAACTAAAGTTCTTGATACTATAATTGTTTATGTGATTGACGATGGCAGGTGAACGCTGTAGACCTTAAGGTGGGCAGCCTGTGGGCGCTTGCTTATGATTTACTCATAGGACCGATTCAAACAGTTTTTCAACACCCTTTTTAAGTTTGTACTGAAAAATTTGCAACAGCCTAGCCACCACGGTCTAGGTGGTCTCGGCTTAAGGACTAGGTCCAACGAAAGAAATAAAATTACCTTTTTATTTAGGTTCAAACTTATTTTCTGCAAACGCTTTATCTATACCTTTTGAAAAACTTAATGGACAGTTAAGTTGATATGTTTTCTTCTGAGTACCTAAAATTCATCTCCCGAAATGCCCCGAGGATGACTCAATGCGCTAGCCGTCAAATTGTCGCCGCCCCCTGCGGCACCAATCAATCTAGGGCAATTACTTTTGGACGTGAGTCTACGGCAGAGATTGCCAACATTTAGGTCAGTCGTTGTTGAATCGTTTTATTCACTATGGATTTCTTTTATGAACGGATTAGCGAAGTTAAAATCCACTTAGTAAACCTACTTAAGGGTTGGTGGTAAGTTGAAGTTGTGGTGGTTTACGATTTTTAAATGTCTCAAAACTAAATCCAGTATATACCTACATAGAATGCAGATGTTTAGGGAATAAAATAGGAATAATATTATCATGGATCTTTATTACGGCTAATCGGCTAGGTTGGCATTCCCTGTCGCAGGGAGAAGGGCGAGCCGCCAGTCCCGCCAGGTAATCACTTCCGTCTGTTATCCTCGCAGTGTGGGGCTGGACCGGATCGGGTAATGACTGTGCAAATACAAGGGCGGCGTAAAACTAACGAGAATGATGGATTTGTATGCCAGGAATGCCGTCTGCAGCGATTGTTCACGGTTTATTAGTTACGCAAATCTAAAAAAAAATACTATTTACTAAAGCGTATCGTACTCGCCTACACGATGAATGTGGTCTATCCTTAGAGCATTAAATATCTAAGGGTCTATCTAATTATCTCTAAGTAGGTAGAGAAGAACAATAACTTATAAATGAGTAAGTATGTATTTTTGTGAATTCAAAAAATGTTTACAACAATTTTTTTAACCTTAGTGGTTTTATACCTATTATTATTATACCTATAGTTAAGTTATGATGACTTCTCGAAGCGAAACAAGATAGTTTTGCGGTATTGGTGACTGATGGATGAGTGTAACTCTAGGAACAAAGTAAAGTACTTACTTACCTGACCTACATAATTTATCTAACTAGCTAGAGTTTATGGCTCCTTGGTTTCATTATGTTTTACTGTGTTTTCTCCACCGACCTCATACCCAATTACCCAAGGCTAGGCTGTGTGGTCGATGGTTTCCTCATTCAAGAAATCCCGCGCGTGGTGTGGTGGCTGAAACCCGCGCTTTATCTTTTCTCTTTTGTTTTTCAACTCTGGCATCAAGTTATTCAGCCGAACAGTACAGATTTCGTTTCACACCGGGGGGAGGGGTTATGTATACTCAGTTTGTACTATAAATGTCATTTAATTTAATTGCCTTTAGGAATGGTCAGTTTGACGTTTCACGGATTGTACAGTCCTACCAACTTATCTGTGAACTGAAAGAGGACGACACCGTCGATTCAGTGTTGCTAATTAATATAAGGTACCCAAAATTGAGTAAGTTTTAGAAGTAGGTAATTTGTCATAAGAAATAAGTATTAAATAAAAATAATGAAATTAAATATTGTTACTATTTATAAATAAAAAATAAATTAAAAAAATATATTTGTAGTTAAGTAGGTACGCTAAACAGTTGTCCTTCAGGATTAAAATGGCTTTATTTAAAAAGTGATCCAGTGAAATGGAAATCCTGCAGATATAAAGGTTTGATAGCTAAAACAGTTAATAGAGATAAACTAGAATCTGGAAAACTTATCAATCATACTAAATGTTCCACACTTAAAACTTTCATTCAATGTTATTTATGTACCCTCCCTGCATCAGGTACCTGGTACTATTTGCTGGTTTTAGTAGAGACCGTACCTAACCCCTAACAACGATATGTTAATAATAATTCGGAGTGGTAAGTACCTAATGGATGTAATAAAAAAAAACAAATTGCTTTACAATTATTTATTAAAAACCAGATTTACAGTAATGATCTTTAGATAAACCTGCACTCCCGACATCATCATCGCTGTCCTGTGTAATTTATTTCTGTCTTTGAGACCTCTAGAAGGTTTTTAACAGTAGGCACCTCGTTTCTAGCAGAATCAAATTCATGTACTCTCCTCCGTATAACTCCCATGTCAAAATCATCAACGTGTATGATTCCACTTCTATCCTTCCTTGCCTGGTGTCCAAATTTTAGTAACAGTGTCTTCTGCTGCATGCCCCTCTTTATCTATTTTTGAAATGAGTCCTCGACTCACACCTGAAACATAGGATTTTTTTTTTCATCGAAATTTGAAAACCGGCAGGTTAGTTGGCTCACCCATTAAACAGGTAACATATTAGATGTGCGTTACCGTTGCGTTAACCTACAGTAAGAATATATACAAATATTCCGTGGACTTAAATATCTGGTTAAGTATATGGGTATTTATGAAAATAAAGTTGACAACACTAACCTGTTGCAGCCGAAATTCGTTTGTATATTTTGGTAAATGGAATAATCGGAGACCTCGCCCGAGTTTCTGCTTTGAAAAAGGTTTCAACCTTAAGAATAATGTTTCGAGCATCACTTTTAATGGCTTTCGGCATATTCAACTTCTTAAATTCCGAAATATCACAATAAAACAACCATAGTACTCAAAATTAGTTGACACGGACAATCGAATGACATTTCAACATGGCGGTCGTAGTTCCAATTTCCGCCATTTCACAGATAAGTTGGTAGGTCTGTAATTTATTTAGTCAGGTCAGAAACAGAAAATAAAATGTTTTCCCATCTCAAAGAATGGCAACCATCTGTGAAAAATTGGATAATAGGCTGTTTTACCTAGGATTGTCTTTGTCAAGAAAAAACATACTGTCAGTGTGACCGTCATGTGTCGTTTTGTCGAAGCCGTAAAACCAATTTAAAAAGAGTGTAGTTTTGACAGCCGTGGTGAAGGGTGGCGGCGTGTGTGTTTGTTTTTGAGGTTATTTGTTTTATTTGATATAAAACAATGGGAAAAGTAAAGAAAACTAAACCTATAAGACGGAAGAAAAATGTAGTTGAACGAGTCGAACCTAATTCAGATGAAGAAGAGCAGATTCCTGTCGATTCCAAAGAAAATGCAATTCAAACTATATTGGACCAGTTACAGGTTATTTCACATTTATTTCTCAATTTTTGAGTGTTTTAACAAGAATTCCGCTAGTGATTTTGTCGTCTGTAATTAAACGTGTTCTGGCTGTATTAAACAAATGGTTTACAAAGTTAATCCTTGAGCGTTTTCCCTACAAAGAGCAAAGCAAATTTTGCACCTAAAGTGGTTTTTCACAGTCCCATTTAATTTGGTTTGTTTGCGTTTTATAACGAAATAACCAGTTATGCTTTACTAAAGATAGGAAAACCAGAAAAAGGCATTCGGTCTTGGCATCAGGCGGGACTCGAACCCGCGTCTTTCGCAAGCCGGGCGACTGCACTACCAATTATGCTACCGAGACCATTAACAGACCGGACGAATTTCTCTGGTATACCTATTAGACCTGACAGCCAGGTTGGTTTCACCAATGTTTAGGCATATACCTTAAACATATCTTTAGTAAGATGATAATGCATTATCCCTAATGCTAAAAATAAAATAACCTATCAGTTATGCTTTCTTTGTTTAACTAGTTTTACGTTTTAAGGCTGCAAATGTGGAAGAAAAATATTGTGGGCTGCAGACCTTAGCACTAATGATAGAAAATGAAGAGAATGTTGATCAAGTGTTAAGTCGAGGCATAGTAAAGGTAGCTGCTCCTCTGTTACTGGACCCTGCCAGTTCTGTGAGAAATGCAGCTGCTGGAACGATTAGGAACTTATCAGCGGTAAAACTGGAAGTTTGTGACATGTTAATGGAACAAGATATTATGACACCTTTGACTTGCTACTACCATGAGGTTTGTGTTGTCTTTACATACCTAGTTAAAATTACCAAATTCACACTGCTCTCAGATACTTTATTCATAACATTTCTTAAAAAGTTTATTTAACATGTAATTTAAGCTTGTTACATGCTAACGCCGCTAAGGTTTTTCTTTACTGAAGAGTTTGTTCAAATCAGATGTAATAATTTTCTATTGTGAATAGTTTTTGTGACTGTCTATAGTTGATTGTATATGTATAGTTAAGTAATTTTAAAATATTTACAGTTTGCAGCAGAATGGACCCCTGACAGTAAATCAAAAACTAAAGAAGAGGATACAGATACATTTATTCAGTGTACAAACTTACTTTTGAATTTGTGTGAGAGTTCAGGTAAGACATATCTAAATTAGACATATCTCCTTTGAAGCAAAATGTTAGTGCTTTGTGTGTAACTTTTTACTTCTTTCCAGAACTTGCTGTCAAATATTTGGGCCAGTCAAAGATACTTGAAATTCTGCCAAGGTATCTAAATCTGTCTGTTTTTGGTGCTGAGGTGATCATAGTTGTATTACAATGCCTGTTTGTCGTAGTCGAAGACAATCCAGTAGCAATGGAGAAGGTGAAAGTCAACTCTGAGAAACAGTTACAGGAACTCATATCATTAGAGGGCAGTGACCCTTCCGTAGTTCTTATAAAGACATTGGCAGCAGGAGTAATTATAAATACATGTGGTGGGAGCATTATTGGTTTACCACTTAATGTTGTTAATGGAGTTATCACTATTCTGGCCAACACATTATCTATAGACCACAGACTGGCCTGTAATCAGCTAAGCAGTAATGTGCCACTAGGTGATAGCAAAGGCAAAGTTCAGGCACCTAAAGAAAAAGAAGCAAAGGTTTTGGAAAAGCAAATTAAAGCCGTCTCACAAATGCTGGATGCACAACAGAGTGCGATTGAAATTGTTGCAAATCTCTGTTCTTGTGAAGGTCAGTTGTAGAAGAATTATTATCTTGTCCATATTTTGTAGTTATCATTTGTTTTGCCGAAATAGTTATCTTAATGTTATACTTTCAAGATCTATTTAATACAGTGCTCTTCAAAGTGGAAACAATAACTTTCCACATTACCAAAGGTACCCTACCTTTGGTAATGTGGAAAGTTATTGTTTCCACACACTACTTATAAACAATTTACTTGCGTACTGGGTGTTAATTTAAAAAATCATTTCCACAGATGGAGATGACAACATAGATGCTGAGTCTTCTGATAGTGAAGTAGAAGAAGAAATATACAATAATGTTGATGAAACTTTGCTGTCTGAGGATAAGCTGCCACCAGAGGTTATGGAGGCATTAATCTCACTACAAATATTTGATAAGGTGTGGTCTCGAACTCAACTGCCAGCCCAAAATGTCTTGATGATATTAAAAGAGTTTGAAGGGACTCTTTTCATTCACAAAAAGTGAGTTACATGTCCCAGAGAGGTACTAAACTACCAATTATCCTGAGGAAGCTTCCTATACTGAATTATTATTTTTAACTTTCAGGTTGCATAATGTACAAACAAAAGCACTACTTTGTGTGAATAATATGTTGTCTACATTGCCAATTGATAGTTTTGGTGGTGTCAATGGAGTTTACAAAATCTGGGTGGATGTAGGCAAATTAGTGTTTCAACAGAAATCAGATAATCTTGTTTTGTTAGAATCTGCAACAGCTGTGATGAGAGCTTCACTTGACAAGATCAAATTCAAAGAAAATGGAAATGTCAATGATTGCAATTTATTTAGTGATATGGCATTATCAGACATAGAGGTAAGATAACAAATAAATTGTAGACACTTATTGTCCAACAAAACCAAACTGTAAAATTGTTTAAATCAATTTAAACAATAAACCAGCCAGTTCAGAATTCTACAAATTCCCCTTTGATTTTTCAGATGATGTTGACAGGCATTAAAGATTGCGAAGTACCCGAAATAAGAGCTAATCTTATCAGAATGATAGGAATATTAGCTCTGTTATTAGTTAATAAGTTAAACGATGTGACAGCAAATGTAATTTCTACAATAACAGAGTTCATACTAGAGCAAGCACACAAGGAAAATGAAGTATGGGTTCTAGCTGAAGCAATAGACACTCTGGTGGATTTGTACTCTGAAGATGAAACTGACGTCATTGCAGCAAAAGTGAAGCTTGTTGATAAATTGCTCACCTTGGCACCCATCCTAAAAAACAAAGTATGTATGCATTTGTACTTTAATAAAAATAACAACCCTTCTCTGTCTGTCCCATTATCAGTGTTGTACTGGTTTATGACACTAAAATAATATCTTGCTCTAAAACTGTGACTACTGACCACCGACTGTGACTAATTTGGTGTAATGGTTAATGTCGTGGGTTCGATCACAGGACAGTACAAACATGCGTGTGAATGGACAAGTCTGTTATTATTCTTCTGGGTGTTCCATACAAACGTACATAGTCTACCAAAAATGCATTACTAAGGAAATTAGTGCTTAAGTATGTTTATCCGTTCTCTATTTCCTATAGCTTTGCTGAATTTGGGGCAAGTCGGCGCTGTGTGGGATCATTATCCCACATAGCGCCGACTAGGACTAGGTCCAAAGGACATTCGACATTTAGAATTATATTTATTTAAATGATTCATAGGACTAAATCTTGCTATAACGGTGCCTATGATCGTTATAATCCCGCTAATATTCAGGCTAGAAACCCATTTAACGCAATATTATGACAGTACTCTAGGAATATAGGTACATCATCAATTTATAAGGTGGCTCCTGATCTGTTTGGTATTTTTACTTCTTGCAAAGTGTTAGTATTCTGATATAGCCATTTATTTTTTTCAGGCGAGACAACAGAAACGGCTCCCCAAAGAATATAAGGTTCTTGTCAGCACTGCAACTTCCAACTTACCTAGGTTTATCAAGTACAAAAAAGCGAGAGTTAGTAATTTGTAAGTAATAGTGCTTCATATTTATTCCATCGAAGTATCTTTGATAGATACAATTACATATATATTTTCTGTAAAGATTTTATACTTATTTAATCATTATTAAATTTAAGTTCATAGTTTTTTCGTTTTATTTATAAATATATGGTTAACAGATGAAATTACGTGCTAGTTACTAATCATCGAATGACTGATTTCCTTTGCGTTTAGGTTTTAGGTAGTCAAAGAATTAACACATTATGATTCAAATAATTTAATAACGTTTGAACTGTTTAACATCAACACTTATCCCATTTTGATTTTGGTCAATTTATTAATAGTTATAATTATTAGATATGTACCGAATTCTACATAGAACTCTAGTACAGCCTACGGCACATCAGGCTACCCATTTTCGTTTTTTGTCTTGCTCTCGCCAAATGTCATTTCTTTGCAATAGACAAAGAAGAACTATCCGGAAATGGGTAGCGTGATAAGCCGTCCACCGTACATCTTCACGACGTTATTGCGTACGTCTACCATTTCATATTCTTACAACTACATACTACCTAAATGTGAAATTTTAAATAATTTCCCATTAGCTTCTGAAGTCACTAAAACACACATACTATTACTAAGAAGGTAATGCCATCTGATGCCCGTTTGTCCTATTCAGCAAAAAGTCTTAGGATTATTTTGATAATGATACAACATTACACGAAATGCACTTACTTTTTAAATTTTACTTTACTGTTTTATCTTATTTTTCCAAATCGAATGGCTTATTGGTTAATTAGACTTGTTAAGACTATGTTTACTTAATAGGACAAGTAAATAAAAACGGACTCAATTAATTATATTTGTTTAGTAAACTGAAATGATTGAGATGAATAGCTTTTACGTCGGATATGACGTGTAAGTAGTTAATTATAATTATTTATTATTATGACAACGTAAAAAATCACAATCTATTTTTATGTTGGATATACGTAATTATTATACAGTAAAAGCACAGTTATCTACATATAATTTCACAGTTATCACAATCAAGTCTTAATCTACTCCGCGATATATTTATGGCAGAAATTCAGTCCCAAAATGGTGCCTTTTGTGAAAATTACATTTAAGACTATTACGTAAGTAATACATGACCAAATATTGAATAAATATCATTATTGACGGATACGTTTAAAAATCTGACAAGGCACTTTTATTTGTAATAAACACGATGTAACTAATTTTGAGATCCAACCGTTTTCAAAAATCTGTAATTTTTCTCTTCTACTTAATGTGTTGTATAGACCAAACTACGTTTATCAATTTAAATAGCAATATTGCCGTTAACTGGTGAACCTGGTTCACCATAATGGCTCCTTCGCGGTTTCGGAATGGGATTCGGTGACGAAACATCGGCTCTGTCAAATCTTCTTTTGATGTCTGAGACCGAAAGTCTCGCTCCTGTCTGAGTTATTTCTTCATCTTCATTCAGAGCGGAGTTAAGTTTGCTTATCTCTCTTTCAAGCTCTCTAGTTGCTCGATCGATTTCTATAAACTCCTTTTCTGTGCTAGAAATGGTATCGATACTGTGCTTTCTTGAGGTGTCCTCGTATAGTTTACATACCACTTTAGATGGCTCGTCATTGCCGTTAGCATCTTTGGTAAATTTTTCCTCGTTTAAGTTTATGTCGTAGGTTGTGTAACTCGAGTCAAGGGCGTTAGTTAGACTCTTACTTCTTTTGTTCGATAGAACATGGAAATCTTCTAGGTTGCCGCGACGCAATCGAATATCATCTTCGTTAACGCTAGAATTCCGCCGGTATTTTACAATGTCTATTTTATCAAAGTTGGCTTTTGCGAGGATGTCGTCTTCTGAATCAGAATTCTTAATTGCATTATCCGTTTTATTGAGTTTACTTTCCTCACTGTCATTTTTCTCGATAGGAACTTCGATTTCAAGGTTTGTTACTTCTACACGTTCCTTGTTGGATTCGTCTTTGGTACTCTCGCTCATGTCTTCATCTTCCACTATTTTAAGTTCTATGTTGAAATGCACGTCCTCGTTTTCTAAATCACCATCGGTGGTCGACAATTTCGAGTCATTAGCTTCGCTGATGTGTAGTTCCGATCCTTCCACACTAGTCTGAAACATAATAGGGGGTAGGTGGTTAATGCATAGTTATAGCTGCATTAAGCAATTTATCAGACCTATTGAGGTTTGCTACTAGTGTATGTTGCCCTGTTTCCGATGTACAAACCACCCATAAAGTACCTACATAAATAACGTCTTACTAATTTCTATATGTTACCACTACTCCCTGGTCACACGATGTCAAGAACATTAAGTAATGAAGTAGATCAGACGATCTTGATGTGAAGCTGTCCTTTTTTTGTTTAGATATTTTTACAATATAAAATTATTATTTTTTCTTTTCATAAGTTACTAAATTACTAACCCTCTTCATTTCAATGAACTAAGAGCATGCTGTGCCCACATGCTAAGAGTTATGGTATAGCTCTTAAAATGTTGTTTTTTACACACATCAAAAGTGTCTAGGGATATCTCAAGCATTTTCATACAAAGTATAGCTATTGGGGAGGCTGTAAAAATTAAAATATTGATACCAACGTAGAAATTTTTAGGACACAGAAACTGCTATATCTGCCCTTTCAGATTGTATAAAGAAATTCATTGTGGTAGCATTATTGTACAATCGTAAGGACGTTAAAAAAAAGACAGATTTTTCTTTTAAAAGGTTTCAAAATTTTAGCAAAATCAAACTTTTTTTTGTAATATTCTTAACCTTTATCTTATGCCTGTTTCCTCGAGTTATTCTAAGATAATGCTGAGCATTATCTAATATCTTTGATTTTGCTAAAATTTTGAAACCTTTTAAAAGAAAAATCTGTCTTTTTTTTAACGTCCTTACGATTGTACAATAATGCTACCACAATGAATTTCTTTATACAATCTGAAAGGGCAGATATAGCAGTTTCTGTGTCCTAAAAATTTCTACGTTGGTATCAATATTTTAATTTTTACAGCCTCCCCAATAGCTATACTTTGTATGAAAATGCTTGAGATATCCCTAGACACTTTTGATGTGTGTATGTTGTGCCTTAATGACTGCAACTTGTTTTGTGAGCGTTTATAAATAAATAAACAAAGCTCCCACCCGTGACTCGCTCGGAGACAACTTTATTCAACCCAACATTTCGCAAACAAAATATACTATGTCCTTTTCTAGGGTTCGCTCTATCTGTGTACTAAATTTTATTTAAGATAACGTTACAGACACACCCAGAAAGAGTTAAGCGTTAGTTCTTCATTTATAGTATTAGTATGGCTTAGGAATACAGTATTTACATCGAGTGTGGAAGTGGTGGAGACGTCCGCAGCGAGAGAGGGCGGTAGCGGCGCCTTCTTCTTCTTGCGGCGCGCGCGCACCGGCGGCACGGGCTCGTCTTCGAACGGGTTGGTGCTGTTCACCGACAGCCGCGAGCCAGTCACCTCGCTGCGGGCCATGCGTGGAGTACCACTGGAAAGACACGAAAAATGCTAATAAAATAAAAATTAAATATGTCAGACAACGTCACATACCTAAGTACGGTTGTTCTGGTCATAAAGTCAAGTTTGCCTAGTTCTATGAAAACGAATTACAAAGAACTGTAATAAGTGTGTGGTTGTCTGGAAGAGATTGCTCTCTAGCGATAAGACCGCCTTAATTATACGTTGGTTTCTGCAATTTAATACTGTTTATTGAACAATAAAAAATATCTATGTACCTACTCATATTATGTGCGATGCAACGCAACAAGGGCTCGTTGGACGGGGGAACAATTTAGAATTAGAAAGTCAGTTTGCTTTCTATGTTACGCCTTAATCAAATAAAGATACATATATTACCACTTTGATTTGAACCTTGATGCCTGAACATAAAGTCTAAAACTGATGAAAAATGTAACTTCCCATTATACGATTAAAGGTTAAAAAGCTGAAGCTAAGCTATTACTTTTCTAGCACTATCAAATACCTATATATTGACTAGAAGAGTGAACATTCCTTGAACTGAAGTGGTTTTGGCCGGCTGCCACTCGGAAATTTACATCCCAGTTGTTAGAGGATAAGATACAAAACCTTCCTTTTATTTGTGCGTCACGAAGATCAGATTTACCTCCTTGGCTTTATATTCACGAACATGAATTATTGTACATACATGTCTATATAATATTTAAGACAAAACAGTCAAACTCGCAAAAAAAAAATGCGTGAATCATTTCATCTCTAAATTCCTTCATTGAGTCGCCAGACTCGACAGTATTTCCTACGAAGTTGTTTTGCCTAAACGAGCATAACTACTTGATATTAATAAGCGTGACAAAAAGTAAGATGACATCATTTCGCGCCTTTATCTTTGGTTAATGTAAAGTTCGGACGCTGGTAGTTATAGTTACGCATGGTGGGATCAACTAGGTATGTGTATTGTTATCTTGTGGATGTTGATTCACCGGTACGTTTATCTTTGATAAGGTATCTAATTCTAGGCCCGCTGAATGATGTGGTAGCGGGGGATTCCTTGTGTGACCAAAAACTCGAGTTTAAGCACTTAAGAACTACTAGTCTTTCCACACAATGCACAAATGAAACTGGTTTCAATATCTTCAAAATGTAGTTAGGTAACTATCAAATGCCTGTTGTCTCGAACTTCAAGTTTCAGACTCATAACGAGTACTTGGGTGAGGGTGAAACGGTAAGTACAAACCTCAGTTATGCTTACTATTAATGTAATATAATGCTAAGAAATAAGGGAACACAGTGTAGCTCCTGTTCAGCCCTCTGAGTCAGAACTTTACTTTCTTTTACTTTTAAAAATCATTTATCGGTTGTCGGTCGATTGATTCTAAGATTTGTTCCAGTAGGACTTCCAATGTAATGTATAGTTCATTCAAGCATGATTGACAGCTCACCTAAGGTCGTTGACTTCATATTGGCTGGAGCTGCGCAGGCGCTCCTGGAAGCGCGAGCGCGGCAGCGGCGTGATGGACCCGCCGTACACGTAGCGCTCCGGGGAGGCCACCGTACTGCGGAGGCCTGTTGATGACGAGTCTGGAAACATCAGGTAAATTACTTATTAAAGCTATTCTCACTAAATTTATTCAAAACAAAGTTATTATCACTACTTCAGAACAATGGGGAAAGAGGACCGTCAGGTGGTAAGCTGTTAACACTGCTTATCAATATGAGTATCTATCACCAGGGAGGGTTCAAGGTTGAGAACCTTCTGCTCTAACCCTACTGTCCGATAGAGAAGTCAAAGCCATCAACGGCTGAACAGCGGCAGAAATTAAGAAAAGAGAAATCGGGAGGGGTGATATCTAGCGAGCTGCCGAGAACCTTTACAAACCCATCTTGATCTCACCCGTCCATGCCATAGCTAATTGGGACAGCAGGGCGTTGATTTCACAATCTAGAATCTCAATTTCAGATTGTAGTGGGGATGTTTACAGTATGGTTACTGTTGATTTCTAAGAAAACTTTCTTTTTTCATTGATTATTTTGGGGCAAAGCAAGACACAAAAACAACCAAAACAAAGATGGTAATATTATCATAACAAAGAAATAAGGATTGAAATTGTAACCTCGTAACTATAATTTAATATTTGGGTATTTTCAATTTTATCATTATATAATTTTACAGCCCTCTTAAGATAAAGTAACGAAATCGTTATCGTTAACCCTGATATTTATTTTAAGTGTTTTTCAGATTTATATTTGAATTTCCGTAATATTGAGTTGGTAGGTATCTAAAATAAAAGTATGCTTAAGGAAAAAATCATACTTACATTGCATCGCGCGTCGATATACTATGGGACTTTCATCTCCGTTTTGTTGAGATTTATCGTTCTGTTGACCTTTTTTCCCCTTTTTCATGAAAGACCGGAAAGCCCTGAAAATATAAACAAAGTCAGAATTTAGCAAACAAAATATATTCAGCCGAAGTGCTTTAAAATCTTTTTTATAAAGATTTCACCACGCCTTGTTCGCGTTCAGCATAAGAAGTAAATTGAATGAAGAAGATATAGTAATTTTCCGCAATAATCTTGTGTTTTACAGCCACCAACAGCAGAGTTAGTTGCGCAAGAATAGACTTTGTTACCGGTTCATACGGTGCATGAGAAAAAGTAAGTGCGGTCGTCCATACCGAGCTCTCACAGCCCGGTTAACGGATGTCTGTAGGCGCAATACTGACAAAAGTAATGGAAGTTTAGTGCACTTGATTCCACTTGAGCGGTCGCAATTGTGCCGTGACGGACGCGCGGATGAACGGCCGTCGCCCACGCGGCCAGTGCGATGTGGGCTCCGAGCTTCGGACAGGTACGAAATACGAAAAAAGAACGAATTATAATAGCCTTTTGAGAGATAATTACGATGCAAAATTAGCACTTCGAAGCATGTTAGAAGTTTAAGAGGGTCTTTGCGGAGTTGTGGTGCTCTCTTGCATTCTAAAACGTGTCCTAAAGTTGAGCGCTCTTCATGATAAGGTCCCAGATGGTCATAATATGAACTCGTAATCGTAACAGAGGTGTCATTCTCAATGCACACCTCACTAAACTTAGATTATGGCCTTCAAAGTGACTAGAGAAGATCCTTCTGTCTTGTCGGCTTTCAGATATAATCCGCATTTGGTAGTTAAACTACACAGTGTAAGTAAGGATAAACTGCAATGAACTCCTACAAACTAGATTTAATTATACTAGGTAAGTGTAGCATATTATTCAGGTGGAAATGTCCCTGCACTACTTTAGGATATGAAAATCAAGGTTATAATATAACAGTGCTGTCCAGAGAGATAACGAACGTGTGATTTACGACCTAGAAGCCGTGTAGGACGGTGGGAGTTATAAACAAACACGTGGGCCACATGCACGACATTAAATCTGCTAGGTCGTAAAGATAATTCCAGATTTGCCTGACCCGCTCTTGAACTCGCTATTGACTTGCGACTGTGACGTTTGCTCATATTAATTGCTTTGCTTATCAACTGGAGCTATACTAAAACAACGTAACGGGTTTGCTTGTACATTGTATCTTTTGACCATTGAGTTTGGTCATATTTAGTTGCATTCTTCCACCAACAGTCGCGACATTGGCGTTAGTCGAAATCGGTCTAGAAGCTACATTTTATACATTTCTGTTACTTATAGATTTGACCAACCACGCAAAGAGCTCATAATATTTCCTAAAACAGTATAAATAATAAAAAACGGCTGCATTATAATAAAATTACACTTGTAAGTTATCATACTTACCATGTAACAGTAGATGTAGAAATAAATAATAAAGACTAATAAAAAACAACGCTAATTAAAATAATTTATTTGTTATTAATTCAATAGTAAAAGCCTACGTATACTTGGATTCTAATAATTATAATAATATTACCTAATCGTGAACGTCCCGATGTCTGATTGGCCTACACCATTACGATCAAAGGATATGTCTCAAAATCAAGCTAAGTAGTTAAAGTTTTTCTTCCAATACTGGCATATACAGGGTGGCCCAGCGACAGTCGTCCATTTTTTTAGGGTATCATTATTAGTCATTTTAAAAACATAGTTCCACGAAAATTAGTTCTTTAGAAGTTATGATTTTTTCAAGTTTCTTTGGAAATTTCTCAACTCCAATCTTAGGTACTTAGGTGTTATATGATATACAATTCAAGTGCTGTGTGAGCATAGATAATAAATAAATCATAATATTTTCCTGTTCAGCTAATAGGTTTAATGGTGAGCGAGGTTTACTGTACATTCGCTTAACTGTGTTAGAGGGCACGTGAAGGTAGGTAAGATAGACGTTATTTCGCTGTAGATATATTATACCTACTTACCTGTTGTTTATTTTGCTGGTACGAGTATAATTGCCTTTTAATTTCGGAGAATCCAACTGACGTGTAGGGATAAGTTCAGTTAATAAAAAACACCTCTAACCGCTCCGTCTGATGCAATTTATATGAATAACCTTCGTGGTTTCTACCTATAACCTCAGCATTGTTAATATTTTAGAATATTTATCTGCTTTTAAAGAAAACTTATGAATATTTCGTTTTATTGTAGTTGAGCACATTTTCTTTTTCTTTAAGTTAGTCTGTAGGTTTTTAAAAGTTGATACAAGTGTTGTCTCTTTTGTTTAAATGGGCTGTCTACCGATAATTTGCCAATGTGAATGCTTTTTATGATTACTTACTTGTAAATAATTGCTAAAATTGACTTAATTATTTATTTGCTTCGAAGTTAAACCGTTTGCAATTCCATAACATGTCGTTGGCTTTCGATCATAAAAGTAGTGTCGTTAACCTCCAAATTCACTAACGAAAATCAAGGTTGAGCATCCCTCAGAAGTATAGCTGTCCCTTTTAGTTTAGTTCTATCGACAGTTTACGGGACAGCATGAGCGTGAGCGCGTGCTTAGCGCTGATTGACGTTTGTGAATTAGGGGGTAAGAACAGTTGAACTATTCAACAGTTTATTTCGATTTCAATACCGCAGAACAACTATGTTCATACGTCGTGTACTATTCAGTCTTCAACGCCACCGGGCTAATTCCTTAGCAACCTTCAAAAGGGCTGCGACCTTCCGTATGCTGGTGATAATGAGCAGCAGGAGCTAACTGGCGCGCCAAACTGAACATGACCCAGTTCAGATCTCGAGAGATGTGTGTGTTTTGCTCAGCAAATGAATCATCTCTCGACTCTTATCTTTTGTATAGTCATTCTTCAAATGAAATGTGTAAATGCCGCTTTAACTGCTTTGTTAGTAATTGGGTAGGTACTTATAACTACAGCTTAGGTACCCACTTTTTGTGTCGCTCAATTGATTGTGTCACACTACTAACTTTCTGGATTTTTTTATGTTATGTTTATGATACTATTTTTGCTGTACAGTCGACGGCTTATCAGGCTGCCCATTTCCACTTTTTATCTTGATCTTGCAAAATGACAATTCTTAGCAATAAAGCAAGGAAGGAGCAAAGAGTTGACTGTTTTTCTGCCTTAGATCAGGTCAACAAATTGTATCGTCCAACTTTTTAACAAGTCTCCTTCACTCAATTATTCAGTTATTTTTTTGGTTTTTGTTTTGAAGACGCCTGAAAAGACTCAGGATAGGACAGTCGACAGTCGCACTCTAGAAGTTTAGAGAAGAAGAAGAAGCGGGAAAGAGGGCCCTTGTATCCAGCAGTGGAATTAAAATGGGCTGATTTAGATTAGTAATTGTAAACAAGTTAAACGTATACAATTTTGCTAATTCCTTCATGTAAAGCAGAATCAACTAGTAAGTATTCGAATTACCTATTACCACGGCTATTACTGAGCATTGGATCCGCGCTTTATACAACGCGGTGGCAACCAAGCGTTTCTAATCGCTTTTTTGCAAACTGTATTTTTTGAGTTGACAAGGTTCCAGCGCAATAGCAATTGGCGATTATTATAACTTAAGATATTCAAACCTTTTCCAAGCATAGCTGTTGTAATCTAAGTTCGTCAAATCATTTATAGGCGGTATTCTTTCTGCTGTATCATGCATGATGTCGTACCTAAATAATAATGCCCAATGCGTTTATGATGACTAAGTTTAAGAACACAGTCATACATAATAGGCAGCATATAGACTTTGCACCAGACACCGCAAATTAAAAGATCTTATTCAAGTGAATTCAACATAAGTAGGTTGGTACAGTATGATCATATTGTGTCTTTGTGAAGAGTAGCTAATATCTGTAAGCAACAAAGATCATTGTATGGAAGGTACATTATTATCGTAGTGTACTACATGGAACATCATTGTTTTAACTCTAGAATACATATTGTCTTTGTTTATTGTTGAACGATTATAAGCCTGAACATTGATAGTTACACCTAAGTATAAGTATAGCACTTAGCATTTACATGTTGCATGTAACATTAAGACTAACTCTTCACTATTGTATTGTTGCATTACAATTGTGCAATTGCCATCACAATCCCTAAGTATTTCGTGAGTATAAACAGTTAGAATGGACAATATTCACAAACTTTAGCATTAATTGTGAAACTATTTGAACTCTAGCGAGTATTTCATGATTGGTAATCTTTGCGCTACATCATCTTTGTCCCGAGCAAGCGTCAAAAGTTAGTTTACGTCAAAGTTATGTTTAAAGCTAGATGGCGCCACTAAGTACAGTCAGCATAAAAAGGAGTGTGCCTACAGAGTGATCAATCTGATGTTTGCTGTAGTATGCATTCAAGTTAAGAAACTTCTTAACAGAAAATTAATTAACTAAATTAAGTTAGTGTACCTCCAACAACCCGCACTGAGCCCGCGTGTTGGAGTATGGCTTGTTCCACCTCATAGTTGAGGTGAGGCCTGTGCCTAGCAGTGGGACGTATAGATATAGGCCGATTATGTTTGTGTAAGTTAGTGTTTTAGATTTGTTTTAGACCTGAGTGCCGCTTCAAACGACTGACATCTCTGCCATTTTACCTATTACGATTGCCTTTTTGACCATTCTCTTTAAAAGCACACATTATTTTTGTGTCAATGTGAATAAGTACTTATTGTTTGTAAGTAATATGGCGCGTGATTTAATACTGGTAATTTGTTCTTGACTTCTGAACTTTGCTACAGTCAATGTTGGTGCATTTTACCTGTTAACTCTCTGTATTCTGTGTTACACAATCAGTTTGTATTCATTCGTCAATAAACTAAACTAGCTAAATGAAGGTAGGTAACCTTATTTTTAAATGAGTCGTTCTTCATTATGTAGGCCAGTTTGTGAGTTAGTAGCTTAGGAAAGTAGCATGTTGGTCTCGTAACGCCATTAGCTAAACGCCACTCGTTTTCTTACTAGTGGCAAAGGAACAATGAAAATCTAATTTGTTTGATCATTTGAATACATACGAGTATCTAGTGCAGTGCTATAACAAGATAGGGCCTACTCAATTTTAAAATGTATAGGAGGAAAGACATCATTTCAAATGTAGGTAATAGGTACGCCTGAAGGCCTTATAAAAATAAAAATAAACCTGATCATTCCTATATTTTGAAGCTATCACAAATATGATAGATTATCATAAAGTTTATTTAGTGCCTTTACATTTAGTGGATTTTTGCTGCCCGGTCATGGCTGAGCCCTTAAAGGCATCATTGAGCGGAAAAGGCGCGTAGGTGCGGCGTGACAAGGGGGTTGGCTTCCTTCCTATGCTACATAGATAACATTGCCCTTGCTATTATTCATTCCTACTCACAAAGCAGTATTTTCGTAACGTCTTCGTCTAGTTCTTTTTTTCTCCAACCATCTAGATCCATTGCTGTGCAAAGATCTCCCCCGAGCGGTCCCTATAGTCTGCCAATCTCTAGCTAAAGTGATTTAAAAGGTCGTCACACCATCGCTTTTTTATTTTTTTAAGTTATAGAACCTTTTTTGTTTTGATCTAGCTATAAATCAAAGTAGGTCGTAAGTACCTATGTGTTTGAATGGTGACTTTTCTCGTTTTTGTTATGAAGTATTTTTGCGGCTTGCTCACTCAGCAGTTATCAATCGTGGGTATAAGTAGTATTTTCGACTACTGGTTTACCCTAGTAAACGTGATATAAAGACTGAACATCAACATCAAGGAATATCAGATTATGCACCGTTAGAAAACTGACGTCGTTTTTCAACGGCGATGTTATTTTCCTTAATTAGATATTGCATAGGTATGTAACATATACTGTGGATATGAGGGCTCGGGTACATATGACACCGCTGCAGTACACTGAAGGATGTTATAATTCACAATGATGATTTAGTACTTAGTACGCGCATCCTAGTTACCACCAGTATCGTATCACAAGAAGTCAACCACAAGGCCGCTCTAGTGCAGCAAAACATGCATTTGTTTAGATATAGGTAATGCTGCAGCTCACTGCGCAAAAAATGGACAAGTATGAATTTAACTTGCGCACCTAGGGCTCCGTACAACGTGAACATAGAAAACACCTATAGATACCGAAAGGACAAACTTAATTTTAAATTTTCTCCCGTTGATTATTCCCCGAATTCAGAAACTTAAGTTTATGCTGTCCTGTAAAATGTCAATGGACTGATAAAAACAGATTTACTTCTGAGGGATGCTTAACCTTAATTTGCGTTTGTGAATTCGGGAATGTGTCACATAACATTATTTTGTTAAGTTCTCAACTTGTGCATTTGCAATAGCGGCTTGCGTTTCTTATTTTCCTTTGAGAGTATTACAATAAAAAATGATGAAGATATCGTTAACATTTTTGTTAGAGATTCTTTCCACCCTGTATATACGACAATATAATGGGTAGAGTGAGGGGGAGGTCATCATTAGGTTTATTTACATAATCTTCACCCTTGAGCAATTTATAGGTCGGTTATTAAAACAATTGGTACGGCTACGCTAATATTTATGTAAATAATTTTGTAGTGGAATCCTGTGTAATTAAACATTTGGATTTATGCCAACCCACGTATGCTTTTGCTTTGTAGGATATCCGAGTACATAATTTTAGCAAGTAGGTTATGGTGGTGACGTTATCCTATCCTGGTGGAGGTATTATAGTTTAAAAAGTACCTAGTGTGCACCGGGGCTATTGTAACCACGGGGAAACTGCAGCTTATCTGCATAATTGTTTTAATACGACTTTCGTGAAATGTGACATCGGTGAACTTAAACTGTTTATTATTGCAGTTTAAGGTCATAGATTTCACTTTTCACAAAAAGGCATCTAAAAATTATTATGGAGATTAGTTGGAGTTGCCCCGTGGTTACAATAGCCCCGGAGCACACTACTTGTATTTATTTTTTTAAAATAGAGTCTCTTGAAAACAAGTTACAGAATATCATCCGTTTGGTTGCAAATTGCAATAGACATGCTGCAGTGCCTGGTGTTTCTGACTGACATGCCATGATGCTGAAAATAGCGGGGTTACCTAGCAACTAATACATACACATAACAGTGCTTGCTTGGTTCCAATATTCAATAATTTCCGACTGTAGATAAAGTTATTTATTCATTCTGAAACCGATCGATAGCTACTGCGGACTGAGGCCTAGTGCTCTTCTACTTGATCACACCCATCGAGCGCATAAACGCGGATTACCAAGAATAAGAAGGCCAATTCTAATTCCTAAATACGATGACGATGTGTATAATCGCTAAAACTTTAACTTTATTGGAAAAACTCACTAACGGAAGACATTGTAATTTCTACATTTTAGTATACAAACTATCAAGAAAACTACCAATTTTGATTCCAAACATCATCAAAGCATCCTACCACGCCATGACATTAACATGGTACCCTGGCTGGTCGAAGAATTACTGTCCATTCACAGGCACATAAAAGTTAAAAAAGAGAAACAAATCTCAGATTAGACTAAGGGTGAAGCCAATTTGTAAATCCTTTCTTCAACTCACTGTAAAATGTTGGAGGTAAAATCAAACAGCACCTTAGAAAGATAAGGTGAGAGCTTCAATATATTTCAAAACTACTTTTATTTATACTTTAAAATGCAACAACAAGTCCATGCATCCAATATTTTGTGCCAAAACTCTGACACTGGAAAATTATTCCTTCCAAATTTTGAAGCTCAGCACGTAAACAAGTTAATAAAATACCAATCACGTTGCATATTCAAGTGTGTGCCTACAATACACTGGACGACAGTGTCAATAATGACTACAGATCTATAAATACCTCTGACGACACTTACATTATTCAGTCGGACCTTTAGTGCTTGATGTGATAACAAAAGCGTTGAGGGTCCAAACTCACTGTCGGCGTACGATGGAGCTATGGTATTTAAAACTTTGGTAACTTTAAAATTCAATTTCTTTGCAACTGTTCTTTGAACTGAGCCGATTTAACATTTTTTAGTTATTCAAATACAAAATGAGCGAAAATACTAATTTAGAGTGAAGCGCATTGAGGATTGAAATAAGCGTGAAGCACCGAAATGTGAAGTGATGTCTAATGCCACCCCGTTTCAAAACTATTAAATTTTGAAAACACTTAATTTACGTTGCATTGTTTAAATATCTACTGCAAATATTTTTCCAGTGTTGAAAACCACTTACTTATCATTTACTTTTATTAATTGAAGAAGTTTGTTTTAAGACATGATTCAACCCTTCACAATATCTTAATTATCATGATGAAAAGCTAAAGTAAAAATGTCATGCAATTCAAGCCGATTTGTTTACAAAAAATCAGACGTGTAAATATAGAAACTAAGAAAATATACAGTCCCGTACGTGTTTAATTAGTTGATTCTTATGCGCGTGTCCTCACAATTGTTGATGATGATAATTGAAAGATGCAAACTCGAAAAGACGTATTATGAGTGGAATGTTTATCTCAATTGGGTACTATGCAGTATACATGCGTTTCTCTTTACAATACTTCTCATATCAACTAATAGAGTTTGCACTTCGTCCGCATGTAACTTCCATACAAAATCTTACCCATTGTAAATACGACCGCAATTTTCGAATTGAAACCTATAAATCCGATACTTATTAGTGGTGCAGCAAATTAAAACAGTTACCTACACATTAATTTCAGACATGCGAAGTCAAATTCAACTTCAATCAACAATATAATCATTGATGAATGATGATAGAGCATATTATCACGATTCGGTTTGTTCGTTACGGGTTTGCGGTGAACATGGAGAGATTGTGGTTAGTGAAATGGGTCTTGCTTGTCTATAGTCATGTGTATTATAGGGTCATTTCGCCGGTTTGCGTCCACTTAGTGCAGTTGCTGAGTTTGAAGGTGAAACTAAAAATGTTCTAGCACTCATTGGTATGAAAAAATTATATCATGTGTTCATTATATATTCTATTTCAGGATCAACTTACAGTTTTGTCCGAAAAAGCTTGGGTTTTTTTTTTAAATAGATAATTATCAGAATTGGGCGTTTTACCCAGTTTGCGTCCAAAAAAGCCAGTTTGCGTCCACCCTGGACCATTTCGCGTCCACCAGTTTGATAAAGGATAATAGAGGTGTTATTTTTAAGAATTTGTACAGAAATAGTTGTATTATATCAACTTCTTCATTTAGGAATAAAAATATTTTAAATCAACATTATTTACATTAAAAAACGCTTGAAAAATATTAGTACTCTTCTTCAAATTAGGTAAGTAGTACGTAGATAATCATTGCTCCTATATTAAATAAAACACTGGCAATTTGCCGGGTGTTCGGTCCGCCTGTTGTGGGCTATTGCACCCATTCCACCAGGCTTTGTGGCTTCAAGTTGTCACAGCTTCCCGTCAAATCTTCACGTAGCTTTACAGAGTCTGATAATCTGCTCCACCGTCAGCGCTCGTACTCTTGTGCTATGTCTCGACCTTGTGAGCTCCCATCTGGTCAGTGCGTACGTTGGGCATTCTGCGATCAAATGGAGACTTGTTTCTTCACACTCCTCGCAATGCGGACACATGGGGTCGTCTTTCACGCTTATCAGGGTTAGATGTCTATTTGGTTGGGAGTGTCCCGTTTCTATCTTGATTACTAGTCGAACGTTGCTTCTAGAAAGCTTAATCAGTTGCCCCTCCCCTTTCGTGTCTAGTCCGTTGGTAAACTAGCTCAACTGTCGCAATCCTGCCGTGGTCTTTGATCCTTCTTTGGTTGCTGCGATAGTTCTGCGCTTGATCATTCCTCGATGATGTTATGGGCTATTGGCAATCTGGGCTCTGGTCTTCCCGGGTTCTTCTCGGCCCCTGCTTTGGATCATTGATCAGCTTCTTCGTTGTCTGCCTTTCCTTCGTAGGAAACCCTCGCACGTCCAACTTCAGCTGTGCCAGATAGTCTCTCTAGTGCTGATTTGCATCTCTTGACAATCGCTGATGTTCTCTCTGCTTGCTGAGTGCTTTCTCATCTCCGTCATCATCATCATCAGCAGCCATAGGACGTCCACATAGGCCTCCCCCATAGATTTCCAGAGCGGCCTGCTGTAGGCGGCCTACATCCACCGAGACCCGGCGATTTTAATCAGGTCATCCGTCCACCTTGCGGGTGGGCGTCCCACGCTGCGCTTGGCCTCGAATGGTCTCCACTCGAGGACTTTCCGGCCCCAACGACCGTCAGTCCTTCGAGCTATGTTTCTGAGGCAGTCGGTGTAGCATACTACTCCACCTGGTTCTATTCTCCAGTCGTCTGTCTATGAATGAATAAACAGTAAGTGATCAGTTCTGCAAATTTTTGTCTTATCGTTTTATTCTTCACTCGACTTTCATTTAACGCTTCCTTTAAATCGTCTTCTGTTTATGTTCTCTTTTCTTCATCCTTTCTTGTTTCCGAAGACCGCGTCCTAAATATAAAAAAGAATGGAAGAAAGTACTCATTTCATTTAAAAATATTTTTATAAGTAAATAAATAGTCTGAATAAAAAATGTATTATAATCATAAACAATACATTTAAAATTATTTTTACGAGCCAGTAAATTTTATTGTATTTAAGAAAGTAGTGGACGCGATTTGGTCTATCATTATCCCCTATAGGTATACTTTGCGTCCATAGCGGACGCAAACTAGGAATTTTGTAAATTCGATGTAGTAATTCGCGTCCACCTCATTTTATTCGTCAAACATAAAAAGATTAAGCAACTTCATAGTTAATATTATTCCTTTTTCCATTATAAAAGTCCAGAAACAGCTATGTATCTTAAAATTCACATATAACAACAAAAAACTTACCTTCGAACGCGCCGCTGCACACTATTTTTTCGCTAAAAATCCGCTCTCTTGCTGAACATCCGAGACAAATTATTTTTTTAAACGGGATTGGTGTGGCGCACGGACCTTATGTCCTTATGTGCGTGTCTCTTGAACATTGAGGTATTGGCACTAATGACTTTTTTTTCAATTCGTGTGTTAGTTTACTTATTTTCGAGTATTTTCAAAGGGAGATCGGTAAAGTGGACGCGAACTGGGTGGTGGACGCGAACCGGCGAACTAACCCTATTACAAATATCATGTATAACGCATGAGCAGTATCATATATTCAAATATTGAATCAGACGATTCATTTGGTAACAAAAAGTAGAAAACTGCGCTAGAGAATTTCTAAACTCTACCTTACTTATTGGATTTGTAAAACAACTTGACAACTAGTGATCCCTGTTTTACGTGTATGATGTTGAATAAATTAATAAGATTGATGATAATAGGCTTAAACTTGGTCATCTCATTACCTGAACTTCTTCAAGGTAAACCCCTAGAATAATTGTTTACTTAGGACCTTGTGACCTAATTCGTTCTAAAGTGTCTCTACAAGATTATCAGGTCATTTGGAGGTAGATGACATTTTCATTGACTATTTCCGTCCGGTGTATACCTACTTACTGTTTATTTTTGGGCCCACGTGATTCCTATTCTGCTTGAACTCCTTCGTTATGATATCCTTCAGTCACGAAACACTATTTTATTCGAACTCAACCAACTCGAAACTTACGATTGTTATAATCAATCATATTTCAGGGTGAAATTATTTATCGAATATCCAAGTGAAATCAAGGCTATTACTTCATATCGTCTACTAAAGCAAAAGTGAATTCAACGACTTTATAAAAAATAAGTACCTATGTATTGCTGCTAAGTTATGTTTACTCACCATGAGTTCTTGAGGTCTTTAATCCCGGAGAAAGTGATGCTGTTAGACCGATTAAGTTTCTTGCCAATCGTCCAAAACCTGATCTTGTTATGGTTGTCCTCCTCGTGGAAAGGATTCAGGTGCTCCGGGTAGTCGTGGATCGAGAAGGATTTCCGAGGAGCCGCCATGGCGGTCATGATTGCGCCAGAGGATACACTTGTTAAACTTTTACATAATACACTAGGCGTCGGGGTGTCGACCACTTCGTACTTTATCTGTTATCACACTGAGTTATCTCGTTTGATAAAGTTGTATCGTTTTATCGCGGGAGATAATTGGTGTTTGTTTTCGCGCTCGCGGTGTGCGGAGCTCGGTGAACGGCGTCGCGGCGCTCGGCGTCGCGCGCGGGACCACACTAGCGGCCGACGCGCCTCACGCCGCACACCGCCTTCGCTATCGTCTTCACCGCTCGACCGCCATCACCTCACATCACGCATACTATACGTCACTCGAGCCCGTCTTTCTTGACGCCAAATCGATTATTAATCGAAATCGTAACTAACGAATCTTCAATAGCTAACTATTGCCTAAGCGGATCATCGTTATGCGCTACATCGCATTTCGTTTTCAAATGGTTGTTAGATTTAGTTGCATAAAAATGATTCGGCATCATTTGATTGCATAACTGTCTAAATGGAAGAATCACTGAAATATTTTCCAGCGAGCAGAACAAGAAATTAAGAGTTACGGTCTAAGCTCTCTATGTATAATTTCAATAAGCGCAATTCTTGTAGGAGCTTGCTTCTATTTCTGAATGAGGTCGATGATTACTGACTTGAATATTTTACCTCTTCCTTGGAAGACCATTTAAATTATCGTTGTACACTTCATTAATTAATGGCAAAGACATTATTAAGTTATTGCGCATCACTTGTACTTCAATTACAATATTCTACACGAACCTTTAAAAGTAAATAGCCTAGAAATTGCGTAAGTGTGTTGTTTTGTCTGGCAATTAATTATGCTAACTGTAGTTGGTATAAACGGATGTCATTATCAATACTGATTTTGTCACACTGTCAGTATTTACCTATACGAAGTTACGATGACAAGGGTTATAAAATGAGATGTTTAACAGTATGAGTATTCGCAAACATCTGTGATGATGACGCCACAGCAGAACAAGACGAGGCCGCGTCACCGGCTGAAAGGCGAAGGTCGTGTAAACTTTGAAAATATGATCACACCTTAAAATTATATTCGATTTAGGTAAGTAGAAATATATACGAAACTTAAACATAAGTTTGCGATTTTTGGCTTAGATTTAGATGTCTTTCCTTAGGTATTTTGTTTCTGTCTACGAGTAAGTATCTAAGTTTGAAGAATAACTGTGACATATAATGTGAATAAGTATATGGACGAATGAGACACATAGGTTGATTTATTTTCGATTGCTCAACTATGGAAAGTACAAAAGGCATTATCCACCAGTAAACCGTTAAGGCTAAGCAGAAAAGCACGGCCAGTGCGACAAACAGACAAAAACATCATCGCCTTAACATATCGACTTTAAATCAACACCAGCCTGTGATTGCTAGAGTTGCGCATTTTCTGCCTATACAATGCGACTGCGTCTATAAAGACTGCTAGCGTTCTCTATAAATCATTCCGAGTTTACAAACGTACACTAACTATAGTCACAAGACGAGGGACGCGGTCAAATACCATGAGCCGGCACGCGATGGTATATCGATCGCAACGCTGCTGACTCAGGCAGCATACATTTTGCAGTGGGTAAGCCAGCTGAGGTAATTTTCCTTTGTTATTGGGACTAAGGTGACCTTGCTCTACCAGGAGAGCAATTCTGTTAACTACTTTCGATCATCAATTCGAATTCACCTGTCAGAGAACTGTTCACTGCTTCGTCATTTTCAGACGCGTGATGTTATATCCTTACTCATTCCCTAGTTCGATATTGAAAGAAACTCTTTCTGTAAAAAGGCGCGTAGGAAATTACCTGATAGAAGAATTCCAGTTTGGGATCGAGGGGGTTTGTAGAATTGCTATACTGATGGGAAGCAGCCGCGAGCTCCAGTAACCACGATGTTGACCGGTCCAGCAATACAGCTACTACCGCAGTACTGAGCTTTGTCTTCCGGGATTATAGGAAGAAATAGACATAGGTATGTGAATTGAATCACCGAACCTTCTGTTGCGGGCCAAAAGATGCTGGATCGTCTTACGTCAACTTGGGAACAGATGTCACCTGAACAAAGGCTACACATGAGTGTTTGCTCTTTCTGGTTGAGGTTTGGTACAAGTCTTATAGCACACACACACACACTACGCCAAAGGTTGAGCCGTCTAGGACAAGAAGTTGTTGACAAAAACTGCAAAATTGCAAGCGAAAGCAACTATTGGAATTGTTGGTTTGTCCCAAAAACATTTTACCTAGTAATATTCAATGCCTCTTGCATTGTTAAAGAAATGAGACGATCGGAAAGTGTTTATTAGATAAATCATATTATTGATTTTATTTATGAGTAGGTACTTCTAACTAAGGAATGCACTTGTGCATGTCTTTTTTTTATAGAGGTAAGAGTGAAATGCTACTGAATTGGCCGAGTGCCTAACTCTTGACAACAAACGCAGAACGACTTACTCATCGTCCGCTTTTGTTACTCGATTTAGTACATTATGATGAGTAGGTAGGTATGTACGTAAACGTAATCAACACAAGGATTCAGAGATTTCTTTTATTCAACTGTAAAACAAAGAAATAGAAAAAAGTGTGTTTTTTGATTATGAATATAGTAAATCAAGGATTCAATACCTGTTAGTGGTTAATTTTGGTGTTCATTAAAGATCCAAAGTATTTAGTGCTTCTACGAGTAGGTAGTTCTATTTGTATGACCATACAAAGTTTTCTTTCAAGAATTTTCTTTCCATTTGAGATACCTACTGGGGCATATAACAACTATTGGCAAGCTTATTTAACACAGTCTCACTACTCTTAAATTAATTACATAAAGTTTACGCAAACTGATAGATACGTATGAAATTATTATATTAAACAACGAATAGCAAATATATCAGTAGGTATGTGCGTCCTATAGGACTTAATGATTTCTGATCAGGAAGCGCTATCATGCGCCGTAGATAACATTGCACCATCAATTGTGTCCAATATCGCCAATTCATCGACCGACTCTTGCTCAATGGCTCGCTCTAAACAATCCCGTTTGTGTGTTAGGTAAGTACAATTTATTTAAACGAAGGCGAAATAGTTGCCTTTTGATAAGTAATCGGTTTGATCTAGAACAGAAGTAGATCGGTATATAGGTAGGTACATAGGCGTAGCTCGGAAGGAGGCAAAAATGAGGACTTCCCCCCTCTAGAAAACGAAGAAAATATCCCCGGCTAAACGGTAAGACGGACTGTTCCATAAAAGAAAAAACCTAATTAGCAGAACAGCGGGATAGCTTGTCTCCTAGCCAACATGGAATGAAAAAGAGGATCCTAAAATTGGTTGCTTTTGACGCCTTTAGGTCATCTCATTACAAATAAAATTGCTTTCTGTTCCTTCGCGAAGTTCTTCCAAATTACACAATGGATTTTACTAGCCCATTGTTGGCGACACCTCCGGACGATACGATTCTCCTGACAAACGGTTTTGGCCTCAATATTTTATAGCGTAATGCTGTAGTGTCGCGCTCGCCTGTCATTACAAAATACAAAATTATTTGTCAATGCAACCCCCCAGTCATGTTTCCGTTAGTAATGATAACTATTTATTGCATATCTTCTTCCTGTATAGCTTTCATGATCATTCGATTCTTCTGGAGAGTAAGTTATTACTTTAAGGGGTTTTGCTTTCCTAGGAGGCGTCTTAGATATTCAGCGTCTACTTACCTTTAGAAAGAAAGCCGGTCCATTGGTAAACCGCCAAGACAGACACCCTTGCGGTCCCTATGACCTATGAACGTCCAATTACATTTCAGATTAATCAGGGTACCCTAGTGTTATTTCGAGACGCTATGCCACTCACCATACGGCTGCCCACTGGCTGGTGGGGTCCACAAGATTCCGATTTTCATTAGACAACCCAGGTCGTTGAACAACGCTTACCTGACACTTTCACTGCAACTCGGCCACGACCCCTTCAATTAATGAGTAATTAAAATCCTAACCATTGTTTTGTATGAAACAAAAGAGAAAGCACAGACTGTGGACAGCCTGAACAAATAAAGTGAGGCGTAAAACCAGAGCGAGGAATTAGCATTTGCGGAAAGAAGTGTGTCACGCAATCTAGATTTCACTAGGTCTTCTTGCAGATTGTTTTAAATTCGCATGTGCGGAATTCGTTACCGTTCTGTGTTATTAGGACGAGTGTGCCATTTTCGCTTTTTAATTGGGTATGGGTGAGTAACGATCTGCGTTATTACCTATTATTTGTCTGCAAAACAGATGCTCTACTTTATAATTTAGCATTTGTAAGTTTGGTCGTTTGTTTTTATTCTAATGTTTAGGAAATGAACAAGTCTCTCGATCGATATCTTCTTAAGTATCTTCCGGTATACGAGTCTACGAGCCAACTAGCAGCTATTCTTGAAATGTTTCTACTAGGTAATCCTTTTTGAGGAAAAGAGGCGTGTGGCGTGGTAAAGGTGAGGCCTGAAGTCAGCATGGATGGACGTGGTCTAAAATGATGATGATGATTTACTGAATCTGGACCTACATATAAATGCTATACATTTATATGTATCCATTATCCATCTACGCTGCCTCCTCATGCATGATGTATATGTAAGAAGATATCTACTTACATGACTTTCTCAGCTACTTTTACTGTTTTACTAAACCAAACATGTACGTACCTACGAACCGTGTGCCGCATCAGCCGGAGGAAGCTGCGACTTATCTCAGAAATTGCAAGGCGGATGCTGCGCCACGGTCGGCATTGAAGTCCAATCGCACAAATGACCACCGCGCGGAAAGGTGAGACACTCGCGAGGCGCAGTTTGTTCGCATGCAGTCTTGTTGCTGCTCTGCCTTTTGTGGCTCCAGTTATGACTGTCTTTGTTGGATCGGCACAGAACATATCAACCCATCTTCCACAGCATCCTATAGACTATTGTTTGTCCCCTTGACGACCGATTTGGTGTTATGATTTATAAGTAGGGACTATTACGCTAGTGGTCGCGGGTTCGTTCCCCGCTCAGTACAAACATTTGTCTGCATGAACATTGTCTGTTTCTACTGGTCTGGGTGTTTCCTTCGTATATTAAGTACCTATGTATTTCCAAAAAACTGTGCTGTGCTGAGTGCAGCTGAGTGCAGAGTTCTTTGTTGTTGTTTTGTATTGAATTATTCCACTGAATAGTAATGTCCAGTGATATTTTTTTTGCGTTGTAGCTGCCCTAGTTGATTGTTATATTAATCCAGAATACCTGGCTGTTGCTTGCCTGAAGGCAAGGATTCCTGTAAAAATAGTCGTTTTTAGAATGCGAATAATTATCAATGACTGCAATCTGCAGGCATTGGTATGAGGTCGTTGCATTCTGCAGGTCCATGCAGGTCATACATAAAGTAGGTTGAAATGATCGACACCCCTGAACACCCCTCACCCCTTACAAAGTCACCATGGCAACCCTTATTGTTTTGAAGCGATTTGAAGGGAGTGTTTATCAAATAATTTTATTAATTTTTACTGATATTTTGATGGTGTGAAGTCATTTTAGGTATTTTTCCGACGTATTTGGATTATCATGGCAGCGCCTACGGCACCAAATATTTCTGCCCGTATTTTCTACGGTCTACGAACTGATATACAGTAAGTTCAATTTTATAACTTACTTTACTCTGAATAAAAATAGAAATGAGTGCTGTGTTGTAGATCCTCGTTTATAGTAAGTAGATCAGTTTAGCAAACAAACCGTTTTTTATCCACTGAAGATTCTGGACTTTATTGTCGGATGGCGGTGAAACCATGAAAATTGTGCTTAGGAACTCCGTAGCACTTACTAGTCAATCATAATACTATTTATTTACTTAAGGTACAATGCCCACTACTTGACGGAGTCGGAAATCATTTACCCAGCTGGAGGCGTCATCGTTATTCATAACCACCTCCAAAAGAAACAGAAGTTCATTCGGCTTCAGGACAAACATAAGCCGATCAAGTCTTTGGTGCTAGCACCCAACAGGTTAGTTAAGAGTTTACAATAATGATACGTTTGGATAAGAGCAGATGCTTCTTAAGTAGAAGGCAACGAACATTTGTTACTTAGCCAAATCATCAAAGCAGAGACGTAAAGGGTCGCGGGTTCGACTTCCGCAACAGAATAAAGTCTTCTGAAGAAACGAATGCTTGACTCTACATTTTGCTTAGCATCTATAGATAACCTTACTGACAAATAAAATAATCCTCATTTGTTGATCCTTTGCAGACGATGGTTAGCCTTGAACGAAATAGCCGAAGAGGGACAAAAACCTATAATAACTATTTACGACCTGACTACGTACAAGAGGCGAAAGATATTGACTGTGCCCTTCG
Source organism: Udea ferrugalis (assembly GCA_950022985.1). Lineage (NCBI taxonomy): Eukaryota > Metazoa > Arthropoda > Insecta > Lepidoptera > Crambidae > Udea > Udea ferrugalis. The sequence goes on from OX465516.1 coordinate 9,397,634, forward strand.
AAAACTCTTCAGCTACGGAGTTTGCGTGTGTTCAGTTCACCTTCGACTCCAAGTACCTGGTGGCAATAACTGGAGAGCCTGATTGGTATCTGTATTACTATAATTGGGATAAAGGGAAGGTGGAGAGCCATGCCAAAGCTCAGAATCCAAGCGGTCAGGGGGTGGTTGAAAGTGTAAGTATCGGTGACATCAATCCTACTTTGTTTAGATATAGAAAGTTGCAAACCTCTCATCTCTCTCTGTTACGTCAACAGCTAAAAAGCTAGTACAAACGAGTAAAGCGTTTATAAATTTTGCTATGAGATAGCATACGCAAAACAAAGATAAATTCCCTACTCACTGTATGTTACTTTATTGGTGAACGATTTACATAAGTACGACCCTTCAATACGGTGTACTTACGAAAGCGCCTCCTTAGACCTAGTTGTAGCACGGTTTACCGTGGTTGTAGCCCGGGTCCTGGTTGAATCCTAGCCAGAACCATAAAAAACCGAGCAATCCAGATAACAGCTGTTACCGCGCCACCTACCTGCGTTGCATTAGGTTTTCGAGTCGCACGGCGATGTTTGACTGTTTCGACTATATACCATGTGACAAACAGGGAACTAGCTTTTATTGTAGCCTACCCTATTTATAGGATGAAATCATGATCATACGTTTTGTTATATTCAACTCCCTTATATTGTATTTTATCTGCAGGTGGCATGTAACCCTTCGGATGCGACGTTGATTGTTGTTAGTGGACCATACACTTTTCGTATTATGAATGTTTCGGAAACCGTATGGCGGCAATGGGGATGGTGTAAAGCTGAAAATGTGAGTAACTAAAACGTGGTTATTGTAACCGAACCAACTTTACCAACAAGCGCTCTAAAATATACTCCATTACTGTTTTTCTATTTTTCATTTACCGCTGACGCCTTTTCGTAGCAATAAACATTGCTTAGGAAGAACGCTTTAGTCTTCATTGCTCACGAGACGGCTAAATTGCTAATTCTGGATCTAGATCAACATATCCACCTGTATGTGGCTCACGCCGGACCGCATAATGTTCGGCACCGACAACGGCATGATCATGATGGTGGAGAACGGCGAGCTGCGGCAGAACTGCGTCTTCAAGGCGGCAGAAGTGCTCGAGATGTCTCTCAAGAAGGTTGAAGCTGAGTGAGTTAAGAAGGATTTGTTCTGTAATGAGTATACATCATATTTTATTATTGTTTTTAGCATTTTCCATGCAGTATCTTTCTAAAGAAAACCAGAAAAAGACATTTGGTCATGTTGGCATCAGGCAGGACTTGAACCCGCATCTTTCGCAAGCCGGGCGACTGCACTTCCAATTATGCTACCGAGACCATTAACAGACCGGCCGAATCTTTCTGGTATATGTTTGCCCTATGAGCCAGGGTGATTTCATCAATGTTATAGGCATCCACCTCTAACACTCGGAAGAAATATTTTTTCAAATATTTAACTCCCGATTAAGATGAAAAAGCTATTACTATATTTTATTATTGTTTTTAGCATTTTCCATGCAGTATCTTTCTAAAGAAAACCAGAAAAAGACATTTGGTCATGTTGGCATCAGGCAGGACTTGAACCCGCATCTTTCGCAAGCCGGGCGACTGCACTTCCAATTATGCTACCGAGACCATTAACAGACCGGCCGAATCTTTCTGGTATATGTTTGCCCTAAGAACTATGTTTGTTAAGATACTGCATGGAAAATGCTAAAAACAATAATAAAATATAGTAATAGCTTTTTCATCTTAATCGGGAGTTAAATATTTGAAAAAATATTTCTTCCGAGTGTTAGAGGTGGATGCCTATAACATTGATGAAATCACCCTGGCTCATAGGGCAAACATATACCAGAAAGATTCGGCCGGTCTGTTAATGGTCTCGGTAGCATAATTGGAAGTGCAGTCGCCCGGCTTGCGAAAGATGCGGGTTCAAGTCCTGCCTGATGCCAACATGACCAAATGTCTTTTTCTGGTTTTCTTTAGTATACATCATTTTAACATTCATGTGGTTCATGGATCACACGTTCGACATGGACATCGGTTTCGGCACGATCATGATGGTCGGGAAGACGGTTGGGCCCTCTAACTTTGTAAATTCATCTAAATACCTAATTCGTTTTATTTATTGTGTTTGTGTGTTTGTTTTATTTCGTTAATAAAACAGACTACTTTACTTTACTAAAATATTAATAAATACAACGAATCGAATCGAATAAGAAGTTTTTTATTGTCATAAAACAATAAATATAGAATTCTGAATCGATGCATTTTCAGGCAAAAGTAGTGCTCATGATACCGTGCACAAGAAGGTTGGTGCTGTGTACACCTACCTCGTGCAAAAAACCTAAGCTTATTTTGATTTCTATTAGTAGTGCACCTAGGCTTAGATACTGTCTTTTCCGTAAAGAATAATCCGTAAATAAGTGACAAACAGTTGCTTCGCGCTTAGTGTTATTTGCAAATTTCAATTAATTGAAATGCTTTCATTGTAGTGTTATATGTTATTCCATTCTATTTAGATAAATGTAGGTATTAACAGGTTCCGGAAGTAGGTGATAATGCTCTGTGCATTAAGTAGCAACCATTTTAATCCATAAAACATTAAGTTAATTCTATTTCCCACCGTTTTTAAATAAGTAAGTATAACGAGTACTTATGTGCCATAAGTATTGAGTAGATACCTAATTTCTTATGTAAATCAATGCCTGATTATATTTTGATTTCATGCTCAGTCCCGAAGCGGCTAAACCGAGGTAAGTGCGGTATAGTTACAACAAACACGGTATAACATATAGGTACCTAGTTATTGGAAATTATAACAAAACTACCTAAAGTCGCTTAACACACACGGGGTCAATTTACTTTTTAAGATACGTACACGGACCCCGTGTGCCCTCTTTTTTGCTTTGAATGTCAACTTTCCGGGCACCCTGTATAATAATGTTACTGGCATTTTCAATCTTGGGTGTTCCGACATGCTGCCGTGTGTCTAGGTACGCTGTGAAGGCAAGTATTTTAATAAGTTTTTATTATCTCCGAATTTCACGCAGATATTTTTATCAACAGGACTGATGAGGCAGCGGAGAAAACGAGCACCTCCAGTAAACAAGAGGCCTCGGAAGAGCCTGTCGGTGGTGGACTCTTCGAGGAGAGCTACCCTGTCACCAACTTTGTCAACTTCCCAAAAGGTAATGGCAACCAGATATTACTGCCCACGTCACTAACGGAACCTTTGAATTCACAAAATTGGCTGTCACTTTCTTCAGTTCACGAGACAGCATGAGATTGAAACTTTAATTGTCATTTGTGAATTCGGAGATGAGTGATTAATAGTATGTATCTTACGGTCAACAGCATACTCATTTCCGGTGAGGTCTCTTTGCTCTATCGCAAATGCGATTTATGAAGAGGAAGATAAACGGAAATAGGTAGCCGGCTATTTCTGATGTACCATCCACATTATTTTAGCCTTTGAGTAGGTAGGTATGCAAATATTAGTGTTAAAAACATTTTTGGTGTTGGTTGTAGGTTTCGCTTTTGCATGTGGACCCGGTTACGTGCACATGTTTGAAAAGGAGACTCTTCACCATTGGAGAAAGAGAAATGTGTTTCGTATTTCTAAGAAGTCTTACAAGTAAGTCGCTTCAAACTAATTTATGTTCAAGTTATCCACCTCCGTATAGGTACTTACTGTGGGTTATTCCGGCGACCAAACTACGTCCGGAAACTTAATTAAATGTAATGTTCAGTTTAATCTTCTTACGAAAAGTGATTTTAACGTATACAAGAACGAAATTTCGACTTTCCTAAACAAATAGCGATCAGAATTGCGATCAGTAGGTAAGAGTATCTTACTAAGTGAAGCGATTCAAGGAAACAACCGTTGTCACAGAGAGATATTTTCGCCATGTTATCTATCTATGTTACTCTTTTGATAATCGCAACCGACTGTTTAGGCACACGCGTGAACATCCTATGTGGTCCCCACTAGACGCCATTCAGCACATCGCCATTGACCCGAACCAGGAGGCGCTCCTCATCACGACTCTGCGCAAGCAGTTGTACCATGTCAAGTTGTTTGGTATACACATGCTACAGGTAAGAATTCCTAGGTTAGTTTCTGAAAAGACTTATAAAGAGTAACGGCTGAGTTTCTTTCCGGGTGATCTCAGTAGAAACAACCTTCCGTGCGACTGTGGTAGAGGTTTACTATGTACTTGTAAGTGTACATAATTAGTATTTCGTACTAATTACTTAACATATTTTTGTTTATTATGTCATCATCATCATATCAGCCAAACGACGCCCACTGCTGGGCATAGGCCTCCCCCAAAGATCTCCACAACGATCGGTCCTGCGCTGTCCGCATCCAGCGGCTTCCCGCGACCTTGACCAGATCGTCGATCCACCTTGTGGAGGGCTTGCCCACGGAATGTCGTCCGTTTTTTCGCTATGGCATCGCTTTTGCTATCCTGCGCAATGCCTGTAGCTGAACACTAAAACACTTGATCACAGAATCCCGAGATAAACTTCAACGAGCTCGGGCCGGCCATGCACTACGGGCGCATCAACTCGCTCTCCATGTGCGCGTGGAAGCCCATATTCATGACGTCAGGCGAGCAGGACAAGAGCATCCGCATCTGGAACTACATGACCGACGACGTGGAGCTCATCAGGCTCTATCAGGAGGAGATACATTGTGTGTCTCTGCACCCTACTGGTGAGATAAATGTTGGTTTATAGATGTCGAACTGCCTTTGTTCAAGGTGAACTGCGTTTGTAACGGGGTGAGTTAGTCTAGTCCCTTGTAAAAATATGACCGTTTTTTTAGAAGGTGCTTCTTTTTATCATAATTGTCCTATGAAGCCACCTCAATAAAGGGGGTTCACTTTTTTATAACAAAGTCTTTTAGTATTATTTTTATCGAAATCCAATTAAAAACCTTTCTTTGATTGAAGGTTTTGTGTAAGCCATTTTACACCATTTTCATTGCAGGCCTTTTCGCTATCGTCGGTTTCTCCGACAAGCTGCGATTCATGGTGGTCCTGATCGACGACTTCGAGGTGATGCGCGAGTTCCCCATCCGCAACTGCAAGCAGGCCAAGTTCAGCACCAACGGCCACCTGTTCGCCGCCGTCAATGGACAAGTCATCCAAGTCTTCTGCTCGGTCTCCTTCCAGAACGTGTATAATTTGAAGGGGCATAATGGCAGGGTTAGTTGTCTTTCTGTCTGTCTTTTGTCTAATCTTTTCTGTAGCACTCAAGAAATACACAGGTTATTACAGGTTGAGTTTTTGAAGTGGGCGTGGCTAAATCCTGAACTACTCGTATGAGGAGTATCGAAAAATGTTCAAAGGAGACTCGAGACTGATTTTGACAAAAACTAAAACTGTATACTCAGATTTAGCAAAAAGCTTTCATCTTTCACGTCTAGCCTGCGTTGAAAGTAGGACATCTCTTCTTACTGAGTGTGATCGTGGTAGTCTCAGACTAAGGTCACCCTTCGTTTAAACTAAATGGTCTGTTTGTTATTGGATTAGCAACGATGTAAAGCATCCGTTTTATGAGTTGAATGTCGATTATCGATGCATTTGCCACTGCAAGGTCAATTAAGTTTATCTAAAGCAAATAAAATGGACTGATGTTATCATATAACACTTATTTACTAACTAAACACTCATTACAAGCGATGGAGTCATGTACAAGATAAGCAGAATCATAGATTCAACAATAATATTTAACAGTAAATGATTAGACTTGTTGCAATGCAATAGCTAAACAACAATAGGTAAACGACTAAGTGAAAACACTAAAAATAATTCCGTGAACGAATCGAAATGTGATGACCACATTTTTTAATTGTGTAAGCGATAGATCAATTAACTTGCAATTATTCAAATTAAGTGGTAATTACAGCAACCGATTACCTACTTAGGTACTAACTTGTAGAAGGTGACTAAATCACAGTGGTTCAGGTCTCCTATCAATATGCGTTTTCTACCACTTTAACAAAAAATAAATACAACAGCATCCTAGACTCCAGCCTACCTGGTAAATCCGACTCTGACTATGAGGAAAACGCTACCTATATCTTTTTGCTCTCGTCCAATGAAGCCATCCAAATTGCACAAACACTTGTTTTTGTTTCCCAAACGCAGGTATAACAATTTTACAAAATTTTACTGTAAGTATTGGAATTGGTTCGAATTAATGCATGCGGTCAAGAACACTGAAACGAAGTTTCTGGATATGGGGGTTAGTGTTCCATCATCATTGGCGATGTTATCGTTAGAGGTTCAAAGGCTAGTAAAAAATATAATTAATATTCTCAAGTGTTCAACTTTACTTTCTATGCTGCAGGTGACATGCTTGGCGTGGTCCTCCAACGACCTGACCCTCGTCTCTTGCGGAACGGAGGGCGCAGTGTACGAGTGGAGTATGTCCACCGGCCAGCGCGTAGGGGAACTCATCCTCAAAACTAACCAATTCAACGCCTGCTCTGTCAACAGGTGAGTACCTACATTACGGCTGTACCTAATGTCAGGATAGGGTCTCGTCGGTTCCGTTGTGTGTAGATACATATGGGAGCGATGGTAGAGAAGAGCTTCCGTAACGATAGTGCGCTCTTTTCCACCACAGTACTTAGCTGCCTATTAGGGATAGATAGCTGAAATAGTTTTTTTTGGCAGAAATTTCTTTAAATATAAAATCATTTTCACATATTATGTTGTTAATGTTTTAAAACATATTTCAGTAACGGCAAAACAACGTACGGATTGGGATCCGACGGAGAAATAAAAGAAATAGGACACAACACTATCAGAAGAAACCTGCCCCTAATTGGGTGCGCGCTGGACACAATAGTGTTGTCTCGCTCCGACATGATGCTCTTCATCAGTGGTGGAGAAGGCGGCGTGACAACTGTTCAGCTACCACTCCTAGACAAAGCCGTGTTCAACGAGTTCCACATGCACAACAAGAAAGTGACAGCACTTGCGCTGTCATACGACGACCAGACCCTCGTATCGGTGGCTGAAGACTCCTCGATATGTCTGTGGAGATTGACTAATGCAGACGGAAGAGCCATTGCTCTAGATAAGGACTTCGCTTATTCCAAAGAGATATTGATAAGCAAAAAAGACTTGCAGGAGAAAATAAATAGTATAAACGTAAGTATATATTTTCGTATTCTGAATGCGTAACTTGAGACGATTAATTACCATTTATAAGCATTAAAAGCGTAGATGTTGCATACAAATCAAAAATTTGGTTTTCCTGTTGATGCTAATATCTGAATCGAATGACGTAATAACGGAAGCCGAAGAGGTTAATTCATTGGCAAATTACTACCAGCTTTGTGCAATTTAAATTTCAATACCTATCTACTGAAACCGTGAATTGGCTTTCACGCGTCGAAGGTACTTGGAACTCAACTTAGTGCGTCATTCTACACGTGTCTTAATATTTCAGCTACTCAGCACACGAATGAGTGAGTTAGAGACGGAGCACACGTACCAGCTACGACAAGCGGAGGCCACACAGGCAGAGAAGCTGAAGGAAGTCCACGAGGGCTACTGCGCTGCCATTGAGGAGCTAAAGGAGAAGAATGAGGTAATGGATGAATAAGGATAAGTATTAGAATTATTGTAAACGTTTACGAAACAAAACAGCCTCATGGTTAGACAAGGTGCATCATCATTATGTAAACAAGGGGTTTCTGCGGGAATTCAAAGTGGAAGCGTCATCGATGAATTTTTTAAAAATTGATACTTACTTGTCTTTTTTAGTTAAGAAATTAGGTATTGGTGTTTTTATGATATTAAACTATTGAATAAACCATTAATGAAACCATTTTAACATGACCACTTTAGTCACGTAGTTTGTCGTCGGACAATTCCTCATGACCTTATAACATGTTAATGAATTGCAGTCGCGTGAATAACCGCAAAAACCTCACGAAACATTAAAATAGTATTTTATTGTTCACATGCTAACGCATAACCACTTGACATTGGCAGAGTACCCTCGTAATAGAAGGTACGGGCTATTACAAAACATAGAGACAGATGGCGCCAGTTGGCTCTCTGTTCCTACATTCTCAGCCAGCTAACATCACTTTTGCACTAGTCTGTCGGAGTCGTAACCAAATTATGTTCATCTTATTTGATACATTTATACGTGTTTGATAATTGATGTTTACCTATCGTGCTGTTCAAAAAACAGTTTTTGCTAAGAGTATTTTTAAGTACCTACCGCAGAGTTTCAATATTTTGCGGACCGTTGAAATGATTATTTTCATAAGTACCTATTGAGCCCCCTACAGTGAAACAGGACTGTAAAGGCGATGACCGTGTTAACTGCGTTGGTGGGGATAAAAACTCCCTTGAAAGAGATTGAAGAAGATAGTGTTTTGTTTTCGTGAAAATGTTAAATTTTTGACATATTTGACTATTCAACACTATAAGTATTGCTTTTGCAGACGATGGAGAACGAGCACACGCACGAGATAGGCATGATCCAGCAGGATATACAGAAACTGCGCTCGGGCCACGAGAGGACGCTGCAGGCTCTCGAAGCGGACTTCAACATCCGCCTCATCAGCGAGTACGACCGATACCAGGTGAGGTCAAACGCTGCTGGACCAATGTCGAAGGGCATCTTGATTTAAACATTCAATTAAATACTAACCCCCTTATTCATAAAAACGAACTCAACGCTAACGCATTGTTTAAGCTATTGACGTGTTCTGTCACTTACTCGCAAATGGCGGCAGCAACAAGAATGACAGTGACAAAGCGATACAAAAGTTATTGTGTTCTATAAGAGCTGTTTAAGTTTTTATGAATAAGGGGGTAAAGCGTCAGCCGTTTTAAATAACAAATGGTCTAGCTACTTGCTTCTCAAATGAAGCGGCATATCCGTGGTATTCAAAACATCTTTTTTCTCGATTACATAACCATGGAAAAGCGCTAGGTTCTATCTAGGGAACGAGGAGTGATGAGAATGAAGTTTCATTAAATAGATCATGCATGAATGTACCATACTGGAAAAATCATTTTTTGACTTCATAATTTTAGAGCCTTGAAGATAAAACTGCACGAATGCGAAAAGATTACGAACAGCGTCTGGAAGAGCTCGCAGAGAGCAAGCGCCAGGCTCTCCGCGAGATGAATAAGACCTTCGAGGCCAAGCTGGAAGAGAAGGACATGTTACTGCTAGAGGTCAGATGAAACCTTTTATTTTAACCGGTACTTTGTCGCAATTACTGCAAATCTTGTCTATGGACTTAACACCGTAGCTCGCAGGTTTGATCCCTGCCCAGTTCGAAGAACTTTTTCATGAAGAAGTTTAGTTATGTACAGAATTTTGACTGTTTAACAGATTTCGATTTAAAATCGAATTAATGTTAATGTCTTATTGTTGAGTAATAAAAAACCAGTAGTTCTATCATGCAAGGACAGAAGTTCTTCGTGACAACGAAGTTAGTTTTTGCGAAGCATGACTTTCGTATCTCTAGTGTGTCACTCTCTTCACGCTGGAGAACATAATAGAATAATCCATTGCTAACCTTTTCAAATCAGTTACAAGAACAAGCAGACATGGAAACAAAAGAGCACGAAACAATCAAAGCCTCTATCGAGGAGGATGCAGACCGGGAGATAATAGAGATCAAGACTGCTTATGAGGCGCAACTCAAGGAGGAGAAGGACGCCAACGTGCGGCTGAAGGGTGAGACCGGCCTCATGAAGAAGAAACTCATCAGCGCCAATAAGGAAATTGATGAGTTTAAACATCAAATCTCACAGTTGAAAGGTATGCAACATTGAAACTAATAAATATATGTAGTGTGTATTTGCACAAAGCATATTACCATTATACTCTGCCTGCTTATTTCCCATACCAACAAAAGTGAATGCCAAGACCAAGCTAAAATTTTCTTAGGCATTTCTCAGCCCTATACCTATGGTTGACCGGTATGTTATACTTAACTCCACGTTTTCTACTTATTGATTGCTATGCAATAAATAAACGCTGTAGGGCCATAGAGATGAGCAGAATGCTAGTACTTTAAATAATTGAGAGTAGAAATACTGCAAGTCCGAGATTAGTTATTAAAATGTCATGGTATTTATTTTATTGTTTTTCAGCCGAACATAAACAGTTCCAAAAAGTAATTTCAACTCTCGAAAGAGATGTAGCGGACTTGAAAAAAGAAATATCTGAAAGAGATGGTACGATACAAGATAAGGAAAAGAGAATATATGAATTGAAAAGAAAAAAGCAAGAATTGGAGAAATACAAATTCGTTTTGAACTTTAAAATTACGGAACTTAAAAATCAGGTAAGTATTTTATTGCTTATTTATATAGAACACAAATTCAGATACAGTTTGTAAAAAAGTTTCTATCGATAGATTGAACCCAAAGAGCGAATCATTAGAGAATTGAAGGTGCAAATAGATGATATGGAAAATGAGGAACTAAAATTATTAAATGTGAAACACGAGCTCGGTATGATTCATCGCAATAATCTCTTTAGTGGCTGAAAGTAGGCTGTGTTAGTGCATCGTCCTCATTTCAGGTTTAAGCCGAAAAAAGTTACAGCTGTGTCATAAAATTATTTTAATTCTTAGTCCTAGTTTCTAGAGCACGATAACTACCTAATGGCCGCCGATGGCTTGACAGGCTGCATTAGAAGGGTGAGCGCAGAGAACGAAACTCAACCCTAATATTTCGAATTTAAGAGTAACGCGCCTAGCATATCCTAGCAAATTGAATAAATAGATGAAAAGTGTGGGAAATAGGAAATATAGCAATGCCAATTAGTTTTGAAAACATTTAGTAATCGTAATCCTATTTTATGTTTCAAACAGATAGAGCCGTTAGAACGTGAAATCAAAGCGAAAAAGTTGCGTATTCTAGAACTGGAAGTTTCCTTAGAGACCCTTTTAAAGCAAAGATCGTTCCGCGGTAAATCTATTAATCAGTTGTAATTTTTTTCATGACTCATCGTAATGTGTATTGATGTCATCCATCACGTCACAAATCATCATACAAAGACGCTAATTATCAGCACTTCCATTTTTTACGACAATATCACGTGTAGGTATATGTCGCAGGCAAATTCTATACCTAGTTCCCCGTATCTGACGGCGGCTGTTTCGAAACGTAAATCTGTTAGGTATACAAATTGCCGTAGTCAATAAATATATTTCTTTGTATCATCATATGCCTGCCACATATACAAACACCCAGACACACGCTGACCTTTAGGTAGATAGTGTTAACTATGTGTACTTTTTAATAATGCTTATGTGTAGGTGTAGATAAATATAGGTTTTTATTAAATCCTTAATTTTGGAATCGCACCTTAGAATCGTAATAGTTTAGGTAATCATGTAGTATCTTGTTATCTTCTTCGGACTTCTGATCGATGAGAACTTTCATGAAAGTAAAAATATTTATTACAGAACTTAAGATCAATCAACTGAACGAAAAGTTAAGCTCGGCCAAAAAGGATTATTTAAGCGAAGCAGATAGAAATATGACGTTAAAGAGTACGTTGAAAAAGATAAAAATCGACCTCCACAACATGACGGCTAATTTTCAAGATCCGACGAAGCTAAAACTAAATGTCAAGGTAACTACTTGTAGGTAATGTAAATATTAACAACTAAATAGCAGTTGTCAGCCACTGCGTCAGCGTGGACTAGGCTTCATAACACTTCACCGCAAATTATAGTTCATGATTTGCGGTCAGCCTAAGAATAGCTTTACGAAAACTCCGTGAGAATAAATCCCGTAATTTTTGCGTGATTCTAGAACATAACATAGGCAACGTAACATGACATACTTCCACGACCATTTCTCTAATGGGTAGCCATCTGGCTAGTGGGCATCTGCCCACTGATTTTTGCCATCATGATGAACGTAACATTCAGAAGCCCACATTTCAGCAATGGAATCTGAACCCAACGTGGTCACGACGCTCACATGTTAGAGCAATTAATAAAACATGTTCTAAGATTTTAGTAGATTTTTTAGATTCTTTCATTGTTCAATGAAGGAGTTATTGTTCAGTGTTATCCGGATGCCCGAATAATAACAATAGGTTTGCCACCATGTAGGGTTCGAAATATAAGCTTCTGTATGTTTCGTTCCCTATCCCGTTTGGAATTTAGTCGTGAGAGTAGGTATGTTATTTTTGTCCTGCTTATAATTACTTATATAAAATTTTCTAATCATTCTTCACCGCTACAGGCTTTATTCCACAAGTACGTAGAAGACATAGACTTCGTCCGCAGCCGCATCGCCGAGGACGAAGCCATCCGCGAGTTCAATCGGCAACGCGACCACCTCGAGAAGCAGGTGGCTGGGCTCAAGGGACAGCTGGAGAAGTCGCTCGGCGGCTCCAAGAGCGACATCGGCAAGATTATGGACGTTAGTACAATGATATAGTTCAACCGGCAACGCGACCACCTCGAGAAGCAGGTGGCTGGGCTCGAGGGACAGCTGGAGAAGTCGCTCGGCGGCTCCAAGAGCGACATCGGCAAGATTATGGACGTTAGTACAATGATATAGTTCAACCGGCAACGCGACCACCTCGAGAAGCAGGTGGCTGGGCTCGAGGGACAGCTGGAGAAGTCGCTCGGCGGCTCCAAGAGCGACATCGGCAAGATTATGGACGTTAGTACAATGATATAGTTCAACCGGCAACGCGACCACCTCGAGAAGCAGGTGGCTGGGCTCGAGGGACAGCTGGAGAAGTCGCTCGGCGGCTCCAAGAGCGACATCGGCAAGATTATGGACGTTAGTACAATGATATAGTTCAACCGGCAACGCGACCACCTCGAGAAGCAGGTGGCTGGGCTCGAGGGACAGCTGGAGAAGTCGCTCGGCGGCTCCAAGAGCGACATCGGCAAGATTATGGACGTTAGTACAATGATATAGTTCAACCGGCAGCGCGACCACCTCGAGAAGCATGTGGCTGGGCTCAAGGGGCAGCTGGAGAAGTCGCTCGGCGGCTCCAAGAGCGACATCGGCAAGATTATGGACGTTAGTACAATGATATAGTTCAACCGGCAACGCGACCACCTCGAGAAGCAGGTGGCTGGGCTCGAGGGACAGCTGGAGAAGTCGCTCGGCGGCTCCAAGAGCGACATCGGCAAGATTATGGACGTTAGTACAATGATATAGTTCAACCGGCAACGCGACCACCTCGAGAAGCAGGTGGCTGGGCTCGAGGGACAGCTGGAGAAGTCGCTCGGCGGCTCCAAGAGCGACATCGGCAAGATTATGGACGTTAGTACAATGATATAGTTCAACCGGCAACGCGACCACCTCGAGAAGCAGGTGGCTGGGCTCGAGGGACAGCTGGAGAAGTCGCTCGGCGGCTCCAAGAGCGACATCGGCAAGATTATGGACGTTAGTACAATGATATAGTTCAACCGGCAGCGCGACCACCTCGAGAAGCAGGTAGCTGGGCTCAAGGGACAGCTGGAGAAGTCGCTCGGCGGCTCCAAGAGCGACATCGGCAAGATTATGGACGTTAGTACAATGATATAGTTCAACCGGCAGCGCGACCACCTCGAGAAGCAGGTGGCTGGGCTCAAGGGACAGCTGGAGAAGTCGCTCGGCGGCTCCAAGAGCGACATCGGCAAGATTATGGACGTTAGTACAATGATATAGTTCAACCGGCAGCGCGACCACCTCGAGAAGCAGGTAGCTGGGCTCAAGGGACAGCTGGAGAAGTCGCTCGGCGGCTCCAAGAGCGACATCGGCAAGATTATGGACGTTAGTACAATGATATAGTTCAACCGGCAACGCGACCACCTCGAGAAGCAGGTGGCTGGGCTCGAGGGACAGCTGGAGAAGTCGCTCGGCGGCTCCAAGAGCGACATCGGCAAGATTATGGACGTTAGTACAATGATATAGTTCAACCGGCAGCGCGACCACCTCGAGAAGCAGGTAGCTGGGCTCAAGGGACAGCTGGAGAAGTCGCTCGGCGGCTCCAAGAGCGACATCGGCAAGATTATGGACGTTAGTACAATGATATAGTTCAACCGGCAGCGCGACCACCTCGAGAAGCAGGTGGCTGGGCTCAAGGGACAGCTGGAGAAGTCGCTCGGCGGCTCCAAGAGCGACATCGGCAAGATTATGGACGTTAGTACAATGATATAGTTCAACCGGCAGCGCGACCACCTCGAGAAGCAGGTAGCTGGGCTCAAGGGACAGCTGGAGAAGTCGCTCGGCGGCTCCAAGAGCGACATCGGCAAGATTATGGACGTTAGTACAATGATATAGTTCAACCGGCAGCGCGACCACCTCGAGAAGCAGGTGGCTGGGCTCAAGGGACAGCTGGAGAAGTCGCTCGGCGGCTCCAAGAGCGACATCGGCAAGATTATGGACGTTAGTACAATGATATAGTTCAACCGGCAGCGCGACCACCTCGAGAAGCAGGTGGCTGGGCTCAAGGGACAGCTGGAGAAGTCGCTCGGCGGCTCCAAGAGCGACATCGGCAAGATTATGGACGTTAGTACAATGATATAGTTCAACCGGCAGCGCGACCACCTCGAGAAGCAGGTAGCTGGGCTCAAGGGACAGCTGGAGAAGTCGCTCGGCGGCTCCAAGAGCGACATCGGCAAGATTATGGACGTTAGTACAATGATATAGTTCAACCGGCAGCGCGACCACCTCGAGAAGCAGGTGGCTGGGCTCAAGGGACAGCTGGAGAAGTCGCTCGGCGGCTCCAAGAGCGACATCGGCAAGATTATGGACGTTAGTACAATGATATAGTTCAACCGGCAGCGCGACCACCTCGAGAAGCAGGTGGCTGGGCTCAAGGGACAGCTGGAGAAGTCGCTCGGCGGCTCCAAGAGCGACATCGGCAAGATTATGGACGTTAGTATCATCATCTATTTATAGTGTCACTGGTGTCCGACCCGCTAGGGTTCAGTAATATAATCAATTTTATAACCGATTTGATTG
This sequence comes from Udea ferrugalis, assembly GCA_950022985.1. Lineage (NCBI taxonomy): Eukaryota > Metazoa > Arthropoda > Insecta > Lepidoptera > Crambidae > Udea > Udea ferrugalis. The sequence continues at coordinate 9,412,641 of OX465516.1, forward strand.
ACCTAATTTTGATTTTGATGAGGTCCAGGGAAGGTTTAAAAGGTGAGTAAACATGAGAAAAAGCGAGGAAAATATAAAGAAAAACAACAATTTTGTTTTCCTCAGCAACCGTTTCTACCACTCAATGATAGACAACAACAACTAGAGAACAACGTCTATCGGGTCAGCTAGCCATTGATAGAAGCACGACGCGACGTCCAATGTTGAACATAGGCCTATCACATAGATTTCCAGAGCGACCAGTAGTAGACGGTAGGTCATCCGACAACCTTACGGGCAGCGTCACACGTTGCGTTTGCCTACGAATGGTATCTATTCTAGGACTCTTCAGCCCTAACGGCCATCGGTTCCTAGCGCTTTGTGCCTTGCTCACTGACACTTCAACCTGCTGACCTACTATGATATGTTAGATGAACGCTTTCATAAATAAGCTGTAAGCAAGTAGAATATGACGATAAGTGGAAGATTTCGCAAGCCACTGATAAATAAATTCGTATTCGGACCGGACCGGGGCAATGTGCGTATTCTAACAAGGAGTGGTGGTGTCATTTTAGAAGTTTCTGGGGACGTTGGTTAGGAAGCAGACTTTAATTTCCTTTCGGCAGGCATAATGTAAATTAGCAAGTAACCACTACTGCTAACCGCAAGATATACTGACGAAGATATCACTAAGCATACATTGAAAAATAAGAGCCTAAAAGGTAATTATTACTTCCTGCCATTCAAATGTTGTTACACGTGCCAACAAGAAGTTGATTGCAAGGCAATTTGTAATTTTTTTGAAGTACCTAGGATTAGTGTAAATGATTAATCTCGGTAGTAACTTAATACGAGTATTAATTTAGGTAAAAGTAGAATTTTCGAAATTGATACAGCCGAAAATGAAAACCTTTTTCTCTTGAAAGTCTACTTGAAAAATATTATAGTGAAATTGACTTGCCTACTACACCAGAGGTCGCGGGTGCGATCCCCGCACAGTACAAACTGTACCTATCTATATTACGTATTTTACATTAAATTATTTATGTATATTTATTAGTTGTCAGGGTACTCATAGTAAAAACTTTGCTTAATTTGGGGCTAATCTGCGATGTGTAGAATAATGTCCAATGATATTTAAATAACGAAAATTTAGGACAACGGTATAACTTTTGTTTACTTTTGAAATAATAAACATGAGTGCAGCAACAGTTTCGCAACGGTAGAAAAACATAGGCTAAGAGTAGTATGCCAGTAGTTACGCAGTGATTATTGGTTACATGATCGCTGTTACCTGCTAAGTGTTACGTAACATGTTCGAACGTTTATTTGCCATTAGCCTTAAGACTAATATGGTCAATGAACTTCCTAAACGAAACGAGTTTTATAGACACTAGCGACCCGCCCCGGTTTCGCACAGATTTCTGTCTAGTACGAACCAAAGGACTACGTTTTTTACATCCCGGTAGGGTGAGGCCCCAAAACGACGCAGCGGTTGATGTTCTGTTGCGTCGTTGCAGTGCAACGAACTAATGGTGCCGACCATGAAAACATCTAACTCTAGTAACGGCTTCTCAAATTGTAAGTAGGCAGGACTCCACTGGGATCAAACGCAAAAGATGATGCTGATGCTAAGAGTAGCATGTCTGACGTGGCTCCTACTAAGTTATAATTGCATCGATTTCAAAACTCCTATGGGGTGACAGAGGTCCACCTTTAGCCGACAAACAATCAAAAATCCTATTCTTATGAGGCATTAAACATTTATAAATATTAAATTTCATCAATTACTCGGATACAGGAGAACTGCACTTTGCTGTCAGAGATAAACAACCTTCGTACTGAGTTGAAATCGACGCGCACACGCTGCTTCCAAATGGAATCGATTCTGGGACTTTCCGCGCGGTACATCCCGCCCGCCACTGCGCGCGCTAAGCTCAAGCATGTTACGGAAGACCGGGAGAAACTAGATGAAAAGTTCAAGCAAAGGATCGAGGTTAGTATCTGTGGACTTTAAGGAACTAAACTTTAAAGATTAGTTACGGTCAACCACATCGGTCGGTCCTCCCTACTCCATTGTAAAAAACTTTAATTTGTCAGGGGCTTCGCTGTACACTGAATTTTTATAAGTAGGTACATCGTTTGTATAATGCTGCCCACGCAACTAACATAAAATGCGCCAAAATGCATACTGACTGACTCTATGTCATTATTTCAGGAAAGGGAAGAAATTATTGTTGCTCTAAAAGAGGAAAACTACCGTTTACTTGGAAAAATACGGTGTGTTGAGGAACCAGACAAAAAATCAGACTCAGACTACCAAGACTAACACAACACTGAGGTCTGTAACTGACGAATAGATAATAATAAATAAAGTATTAAATATGAAGTACACATTCTTGTTTTTTTTAAATTTCATACTTTTTGGTCAACATAGATTAAGACAGACCTTCATACGGAGTATTTTGGTGAATCAACCTTCAACATTGTTAAACACGAAATATAACATTTGAGAACCTAGTTGTATTTCTTAAATTACAACGTGCTACCTACATTTAGCAGTGTGTTTTAAGAGAGAAGTAACTATTGAAAATTGTTATTAAAAATACCTTTATTGGCAAACATAAATGCATTGTTACCTAATTCGGAAAAACAAAAGCTTGTTACATCGGCATACATATCTTAGAACTAAATAACTAATTATCTGTTCCTTGCACAATGACTTAGAAAAATAAAAAAATAAACATTTAAATCATCAAAATCATTCAATAAATAAAACCTTTACCCATTTTAACACTAACTATCCAACACCCAATCAACGTTGACTAAATATAAGATAGATGTTACACATTCAACCCAGGCAAATGATATTTAAGTAAGCTAATAAAATAACTACTACTTCATAATCTAAATAATTAAGAGTATTTTACTTTAACCAATTGTAAACTTAAAGAATGAAAGGCAAGATTGCTTTACGTCCTTTAGGGTACTCCGGAAATTCCTTCTTGTAGTTGCGGTGTTTGCCAATTGCCCACACTGCCATCTGGTAGAAACCGGCGGCAGCAAACAATCCAGCTGGGAAACACAAAAATTAATAATTTAAAATATTCTATGTCCAGATTTATAACGCCGACCTAATATAATTGTGATTTAAGCAGTAACTAATTATAACTTTAGGGGAGACCTTTGCCCAGCAGTGGGACAGTTGATGAAAAAACCAGATATGTTCAATAAATGTCTTACAGTAGTAGTTGTTCAAACCTAACAATACATTTTTCATTTTTGAAGACATTATTTAACAATCAGAATACCGCAGACTATATTATAGTAAAAAGTAAAAGTAAAATTAGCCTTAATTCATGTAAACTTATTAAAAAGCACTTATGACAAGTCATAACATAAAAATTAAAAAAGTAATAATGTGATTCTAACGCCGGTACGGAAGTGTTGATTCTACCGAGAAGAAACCGGCAAGAAACTCGGTAGTTACTCTTTTTAATCTTCTTTGCGGTAACAGAGTAACAACAGTAACGTCAACATACATGATGTGCAGAGGAGTAGACTATATCTGAGATGACCACAAATTCTTGTAGTTCAAGTAATCTTATAAAATGCATGTTATGCCTAGGCCTATACAAATAGTTTTTGGTAATAAACGTTATTATTATTTACATAGTACTACTTGTAAAGGATAAACAAAATCAAAGATTGCTGATGCCGTGAGCTCTTATTTGTTATATTAGTAGTATTATGACCTTGCGTAATACGCACGGACGCGGCGGACGGTGCGAAGTCCACGTGCTATTACATTCGAGCTTAGGTTACTTACATTAAGTTAGTTAATTCTTATGAGTAGGCGTATGGCAACTAGAGGAGAGAAATAATGCTTGTAATTCACCTTCCAACAGTTCTTTTTGAGTGGTTGGACTATCTTTGTTCCTAAAACACTCAGATCATTATTGTATTCGCATTGGTTTCAGTAATGCTATTTTCATGTGTATAGAAAAAAAATAGATTCCATTGGGCTACCGAAAAACCCTTAATCCCTTTTTTACTTCCTTGGCATTTTGGTACAGCAATTTTAATGCTGAAGTATTACTATGTAGTTATATCTAATCTGACTTTAATAACGAATAGATTAGAGGACATTTTGGTTTTTACACAAATATTTTGAAGATATGCTCAGTACTGCACCTGGTTTTTATATTAATGTTCAGAAGGGTATATTCCCACTTTTGAAATCAATGCCAATTCAATTGAATTCATTATGTTCTCGTATGTAAATCACATACACAGGTGCTAAAGTTCAAGCTACTTTACCAAGCTAACAATAAATTATTGATGAGATGGGTTAAATTGAATGTAATTTTCGTATGAAGTTAGGAAAACAAGATTTGTTCTTTTGATTTGCTTACACATGCCAAAAATAACAAAAAGTCAATCTTACTACATAAGCAACAGTCGTTAATTCTTATGAATTTTTACTGATAAGTGTATGTTACATAGATACAGTAATCAAACAGCAATCAAATTCATATTATCTACTGATGGGTTAAGTTATTTGCTAGTCTTACCTGGTGCACATTTAGTCATGATTGTGAAGAACAACCAAGAACCAAATTCATAGGTATAATTGGGACAGGAAACATAGTTGAACAGCTGAGTAAGTGGGTTGGCATCAGGTACAGGCACACGCCTCACTTTGGTTCCTGGTGGTCGGAGGTTTTTCAGCAATATGTGGGTGCTGAGGTTGCCCAGTTCACAAATCTAGAAAGATATAATTATTTATTAACACTCATTTATCATATTATCAGAACAGTACAATTACAAATTGTAATTGTACTGTTCTGCTCAGGCTGCAACTGGTTTGCAGAGGTTTTAGGTTCCACTCTATCTGACAATTTCTTTCAGTTTTTCAGAACATAGATCAGGTTTGGATATACAACCTGCATTTTATATGTTCTGTAAGTTATCTGTCCTATAATGCATTTTTTTTATTTTAACTACAGTAAAATACAGTATTTTCTAATAAACAAGAAACATGAGGTGATAAGTATGGGTGAAATAAGGCTACAAATAGCTCCTCAACCACAACTTTGAGTACCTAGTACAATGAATATGTCCATTAGACTTCTAAGTTGTACAGCTAATATACAGGTGGTCTCAAAACTACACGTCATACCCTAACAAAAGGTCACAGAGTTAGCTAAGTGCAGATTTTAGTACAGTCACCAAACTTTCTTTTTTTTTCTAAACATACAATTAAAATTATCACATGATAATTTCAATGATATGTCAAAGGGATATAGATATGTTATGTCAGTACTGACACCAAGTCAAAAATTGTACCTATGATTTGACTGTGTACAAGATAGCATGATTATTTACTAGAGCGTGAATGAGACAGATACTTTCTTCCTTATTTTCCCAGAGCCGGTATAACGCTGTGCCTGCTTGACATTGAGTTTTGGAACAGCCTGTATATTTTTTCTAAGCTTACAATTTATTTCAAATAATTTTGGAATATTATAGGTACGTACTTCCGAATTCTTAGACATAAAAATATAATTTAAAATGGTATGTATTTTGATACTATTTTTAACTGTTTCTTTAATAGAAGTGAAAGTAAATAGCTCAAGAATAATGCATAATATTAACAACTAATTGGCAAAGATTATTTCCTCATTAGCATTTCTGCAAAAGTGCTGAGTACTGTTACTTGGTATGAATCATGAACTTCAGTCGTAATTTCCGAGGGAGCCTGTAAATCTATAAGCTTGATGACAAATCCAATAAATGAAAATAAGTTAATTAAACAGCAAACAAATTTTCATAAAGTACTTATTAAATGAACTGCAATTTTTACAAACCTTCAAATAAAGTAGAAAGTACAAATGAAAACTTACAGTGAATCCAGTTAATCCCACATAAAACCAGGTGTCACTAGGAGGAGTGTAGAGCGGATGGTTGACATGGTATGCCACATAAAGTGTGAACAGCCAATAGTAACTACAGTTTTTGAATAGATTGCTTAAGGGCATAGTTCCATGAGAAAAACGGTGGACAAATAATGTCTCAAAAAGCCGTTTTGCATAATGAGCTGACCAACATACTGCAGCTACCCTGTGAAATTAAATAATGATGTCTTATCAAAATTATAGTACATATTTAAAACTAACTTGAGACTAAACAGGTCAGATACATACGTAGCAACACTCCCTGGAGCAGAGTTCTGGGGACCATACAAGAGCCATGGCCTCTGGTAAGCCCACAAGTACACAAAGAGCGGTCCAGCATATTCAGCTAAGAACACATTCTTCCAAGAAATTTGGGGTCCTAAATCTTTTACATACAACTTGGCACCATTTTGAATATTCAACGACTTTAGATTATCCTCATCTTTTAACGTTTTTCCTTTCGCTTCTAACTTCACAGCTTGGCGATCAGGATACAGCGACTTTTTCAGGTTTGAATGGATTTTATCTTTAACATCTTTAACAGTCGCATTCTCACTCAGTTGGATTTTTCCTAATGGTTTGGAACCAGATGTATTTAAAATCTCAATCTGAAATTAGCAAGAAATTGAATTCATTGCTGTAATGTCAGCACTTTTAGCAAATTTTAAGAATAGAAATCCAAGCACTTACCTCCATTTTTCAATGCTGATCCCTTCTACTACAACGCGGCAATAAATGGGTATTCAGCAGAGGGATCTAAAGGTCATTAACAGCTACACAATACACTTGCTTGCTATGCACATAAAACTTGAATCAATCAAACAGCAAAATTTCGAGTCAAGAATCAAGCTAGGAAAATCCGACCGACCGACGTCACTCACGAATTCACGGTAATGTCAGTCAGTATGACAGTGACAGGCAGAACGAACGGACAGGAGAGCGACAGACAAGGCTGCATTCCAAAATGGACCGCGGCCGGTAAAAATACCAACACAAAAACGACTTTTAAGCTAGATTCACATTGCTGTGTCGTGGCGCGAGAGGACGCTATCGGAATGGGGGATTGGTACCACGCCACAACACACCAATGTAAATCTAATCATAACGTTTGAACCAAACCAATAGCGGCGTCCCGTCGCGGCCCCTACAAAGTAATAAGAACCTTCCGAGAGAGTCCGTCCGAGTCAGTCTTTCAGGCCCAAAGAAAGCGGCTCAGGCACAAATTTATGAACTCTGGTCCGACCCAACAACATATATACATATATATAAGTAATAGGTCTCTCCCTATGGAATTGCCGTTCTTCAGTACTGGTCATTTCAAAAAGAATAAAAGTTTTGATTGGCTTTGTATTCTAAATTTAAAAAGAAATGTATTTTCTTTTCACAAACTCTGAAATGACGCGCTCCTCTACTACATTTACGCATATGAGCAAGCACTTTTGTTTGCGTAGATGCGGCGGAGGGTTGCGTCATTACAGTTTAGAAGATTTCTATTTTCATTACATTTTGCGACTCATTATATACTTTAAATAATCGCGTAATGGGGCGTGCAACTGTCAAAGTGGCGCTAGTAGAGCAAAGACCAATAACAAAGACGTGTTGTATGAAATTTGAAGAAAATTCTGAATTGAAGACGAATAACACACAAAATGGGTGATGTGTACCAAATTGCAAAGAAACTGTAGGCCACTAGTTTCCCCGAGGTTAGCAATGAAAAAAATGTGGCTCAAAGCAATAAGGAGAGTAAAGCTCGAGCCTAAAAGGCGGGGCCAGGGTGTGTCTTCTCATAAACATTTCGAGGCCAGTGCTTATGAATTATCGGTGAATACTCAGTTAAGGTACAAACAAAATAAGTTTTAGTCATATAAAATGATTCTAATCTGATAAATGAAATTTAGGTTATTTGAAGTCATTCAGACTTCAATTATAACCTCAATTTCTTTAAAACTAGCTACTATGAAGTTTGACCCTGTGGTTTGGGGCGTTAGAATTCGGCCAAGGTTCCCCCCGCCTGTCGTAAGAGGCGAGTAAAGGGGGGCCCCGGGGTCGCCAGGAGCGCACATGGAGTGCATAACTCCCCTCGTGAGGAGCTGGGATCCCGGCACAGCGCGCCAGGGGTCCACTGATAGAGTCCCTCACGGGGTCCTCGGGGATTCCTGGTACCGCGCAGAAGAGGGCCTCCGCGGAGTTTAGTAGGTATGCCCACGCCCACTAGGGGGGGTGAGCCCCACACTCCCCCGCTCTCGTACTCAGGGAGCGGGATAGTGCGTAAAGGCATTCTCCACGTAAAAAAAAAGGTACTATGAAGTTACGTGTTTTCATTACTACTAAAATGAATAAAGGTTTACACATGTATTACCATACTCTATGAGCTAGATTATTATAGATCATAGGTATTAAAGATAGGAAAACCAGAAAAAGGCATTCGGTCTTGGCATCAGGCGGGACTCGAACCCGCATCTTTCGCAAGCCGGGCGACTGCACTACCAATTATGCTACCGAGACCATTAACAGACCGGACGAATTTCTCTGGTATATTATACCTGACAGCCAGGTTGGCTTTAGTAAGATGATAATGCATTATCCCTAATGCTAAAAATTAAATAACCTATCATAGGTATCATTGTGTAACACACCGTCACAGATAAACATGGGTTCATGCTATGGTGGCGCCATCTAAGATTAGCTTTAAGTTGTAGGCTCCATTATTGCAGTTATGAACGCAGTTTTTTTTTGCTTATGTTGGTAGAATACAGTGAGGTATGTGAATGTGTGGGTGAGTTCAATGAGTACTACTTACGTTTGTGTGTACGTATACGTACGTAGTACGTCCATGCACACGACGACAGTACAACACACAGGTTTTTTTGTATGTGTTAGTAGTGGAAATAAATGGCGATTCGTGATCAGTGTATTTTGATGCGTTTTGTAACTGTTTGATAAATACTGCGTTAAACTTGAGATATATTACTTGAACTTTTTCTCTTCTAATCAAAATGCGTTCAGTTGTGGAAATAGGTGCCAGTGTTCCAGCTTTTCTTGGGAAATTGTGGAAACTGGTCAATGATGCAGAGACAAATCATTTGATTGCTTGGAGCCCGGCAAGTATTAAAAAGCCTTGTGGAAGGCATTAACGTGTTTCCCTTACGTTAGGAAATGTAATTGGTTACCGAATCGTTTGGAGAAAGTATCACTGAAACAACCTAAAATCTCCGAGGTGACAGGTCGTCATTGAACATCGCTAAAAACATACATAAATATATAAAGTCACGTTTTATTCCATGCTCTGCAGCCCCACTTAGCGAATTAAGTTCATGCAACTTTTATTAAACATCTTCCGATGCACTAACTTAGGTTTGTATGGTCTGGGACGAAAAGCAAAATTGGGTGTTTTGAAAACATTGTTGTTGTTAAGTTTAAAAGCATTTAACCGTATGATAATACGTATGGTGCCTACTTACTTGAAATGGTTGCTTCATGTATATTTTCTCATGTATGTGTATTATTTTAGGGAGGGAAAACCTTTGTAATAAAAAACCAAGCTGATTTCGCCCGGGAGCTATTACCTTTATATTATAAACATAACAACATGGCTAGTTTTATAAGACAGTTAAATATGTATGGGTTCCATAAAATAACATCTGTTGAGAATGGAGGTTTACGCTATGAAAAAGATGAGATTGAATTTTCTCACCAATGCTTTATGAGAGGTCATGCTTATCTCTTGGAACACATTAAAAGAAAGATAGCAAATCCCAAATCAATTGTGACTAGTAGTGAGAGTGGTGAAAAGATTCTTTTAAAACCAGAACTCATGAATAAAGTACTGGCAGATGTTAAGCAAATGAAAGGAAAACAAGAGAGCCTTGATGCTAAGTTCAGTGCAATGAAACAGGAGAATGAAGCCCTATGGCGGGAGGTTGCCATCCTTAGGCAAAAACATATCAAGCAACAACAAATTGTGAACAATGTGAGTTGTTGTTTATTAAATTTATTATTTTTATCAAAGCAAACATCAATTGACATTTATGTTTGTTTCATGTCTTTGTGCTATTATCTATTTAAGTTTATATTTTGCTATATTTGACCATATCTGTACATTGTACTGTCAACACCATAAGTGCCTGATCATTTTAGTACTTTGTCAAGGTGGCTAATTTGACAGCTTTTTTGTAAGATGACAACCAAAGCTAAGTTAATGTGACATGGTTCCAAAGTGTAATAGGAAGGACACTTGCTGTTGACTATACAAGTTTTGCTTACTTTGGGGTGTGACAACTTGGTGACAAATTATTATTTATGGGCATTAATGTTTAATAAAATTGACAAAGTGAAGTTTATTCAAGCTAATAGATGGTGTTTAGCATACACTTCACGTCTTCATGGAGTTTTAATTGGCTGTTCATGTGACTGCAATTTTCTTATCCTGTCTTAAGTAATTAACACCACAATACACTAACCTAAATAATGTCAAAATGAATCCAAGCTATAGAGATTTACCATTAATTTATTTACTGTAACCTGTTTATTTGTATTTGAAAGGGAGATTACCTTGAGGGGGATTTTGACCTGTTTGTTGTACAATAAGTAAACATTGTTTCACTTACTCTGTCTTCTTATCTATTCTAAAACATTAGTTTTGTTGGTTGTGCATTTATGTAATGTTTATGGAACATGCATCTTATGTCAAAGAAAAATATGTTTTTTTTAACTTTCATGTGTAGTATTAGTTAATTAAGTTCATAATCATAAAGCCACAAAATACTTTTTACCGTTTTCAGCTTATACAATTCCTCATGTCCCTGGTTCAACCTGCTAGGCCACCTAATGCTGGTGGAAATAATGTTGGTGTGAAGAGGCCCTACCAATTAATGATCAACAATGCAGCACATAACACAGGGGATGGCTACCCTAACAGAATGAAAAACATGAAATTAGACAGAGAAAGCCTTTTAGAAGATTTAAATGAAGAAAATTTGGTTAGTATTACTTTAAGACATGACATATAAGAAAAAAGTTCTTATTTTTGAAACTTCGAAGTTTATATAAAAATCAAATTTCTCATTAGGTAAACAAAGGCATATTTTTATACTCAAGATTTCATTATATTCATTGCAGGAAGATGGACCTACAATTCATGAGTTAGCCCATGATGATATCTTACACAATGATGCTTCTCAAGATTCTTTAGATCCTGACAATTTTGTAACTATTGAAGTTCCTGCCCACCTCAGGGTTGCCCCCACTCACAGCTCCACGGAACCTTCACCTATACAGTATCAGGTTACATTGGAGGATGGTGAAGATACTGAAGCAGGTAATTAACATAGCTAAATCATTATCAAAAGCTTGTGTAATTACTGACTTAATATTAGCACATATTTACTGTGAATTTATTTTATAGATGGAGCAAGAACAATCAGATTCTATCCTATATCTAGAACCAATGGTAATTTACAAACTGGTGAATCAGTACCAGTTGTTACCTCTCCCTCAATAACCGACCCCACTTCACCAGGACAAATGGTTCACACTGCTATGGCATCTCCAGGACTTTCTAAATCTAAAGGACGAACAAATGTTAACAAAGTATCTACTGGTATGAGTAGCAAAATGTTATCACATAATAATTACCATGCCTTGAACCCATCAGCTGATTTGAGACTACCTGCTGAGATATTTGCAAGTGATGACTCTGTTAGTGATGCAGGGCCATTAATGGCAGAGGATGTTCCTGTTGAAACCATATTGCAGGAATCAATACTCCCCGAAGATATTGGTGAATGCATAACTAAAGACAAAATGCTTGGTGGTATTAATATAAAATTAGAAAAACCAGCTGAACCATCTAGGCTACCATCAAAGAAAGCAAAGAGAAGTGCTAAAAATAACAATGCCAATTTGAATCTAGCTGATATTAAAACTGAACTGCAAGATGATCTGGACTGGAATACAATGACTTTGGCGACAGTGAACAACAACACCAACCTGAACCGGTACCAGCCAAGGTATGTTTCTTTATGATTATTAAATACACTATTTGCCAGTGAAGTTTCAAGTAATTTAGTGGACCCTTTTATTTTGAAGTCAACTTCAGAATAGCTTTGTATGCTATCATACAAAGCTATTTTGAAAGTTCAAAGTTAATTGATTGACTAGTTAGTAAAATCTCTTTTTAAGTTTTTATTAAGAAGTGGTAACATAAAACGTGTTATTTTAGTACAGATTATTGAAAGTCAGATTATAGGTTTGAATAACCCACTGATAAACTCAGTCTAGTCTGAAGTAGCCAAATCTTCTATAACTTTTCAGACAAAAGTATGACATGTTTTACATTTAATAAAATAAAAACAAAAGTTATAACTAACCTTGAAAAGATAAAACCAAACCACTGCTGTTACTAATAAAAGCCTACATCATCTGATTTATTTATCCCCAATTAATTTCGACGCTATTAGCAGAGTCAGATTTACACTGCATATTATTATGTATACTTATCTTATTATGATAGTATTTATGTTTATTGTTAAGTAGGTATATTGCAATTGATTAGATTCGACTATTCGAAAGTATTTTGTTAGAGGTACAATTTACAATGAACATAGGTCTTACAATTTTCAATAAAAAAAAAATGTCTTTGTCTTTAATTTAACCTCTTACTAAGCTGCTGGCAGCTGGTGTAATTTTTGAATATATTAAATTGTTATGTATTGTAATGGTATATTTTTGATATATTCAGAAATAGGAGAGACAACATCAGCTTAAGTCGTGAAGACTTAGCTTCTCTGTTTGGAACGAATGGGAGCAAGTATGTGAAATGATAATTGATTTGTAACATTGCTAGACAAGAAACTATAAAACATAGTTGTTTTTTATTGTTCTGTTGAATAAATGCTTCATTTACGTCTATGAGAAAATCAGCAGCTTATTTTTGCTTTTACTCGCACTTATAGATTCCGGCGTCTAAAATAAATGTTAACAATAAAATGGCGAATTGGTCTAATTTATAATGGGTATACTTTTTTATCTTTGTATTTTTCCTCAAGTGTCATCTAAATCGCGACGGTATGAATATAAATCCTCACACACATTCTTATCTAGGGTTAGATTTAGATTTTTAAAAGAAATGTCCATAAGTAGTCAGCAACAAAGGCGTTGATCATTTGTCATAGTACCTGGTTTTAAGTCTTTACAAATCCACAACAATTTCGTATATAATGCGGTAAAGGAAGAAGTCTTCTTACTATTGTTTTTTTAATTTACAGGAATGATATAGATGACCATTTGGATACAATGCAGACAGATCTTGACTCACTAAGGGAACTTTTACGAAGTGACTCTTACTCTCTCGACACCAATACTTTAATGGGAGTAAGTACTTGATAAAACTTATTACTAAAATCCTAACTAAAATAATTTTACATTTTTAATACCTATTAAAGGAAAATGTTAATCAATTATTTATTATGTTTGTCATCATCATATTTAACGTTGTGCATAACCACTGTAGCTGTAGAAAAAGTAAAGGTATTATGATGTTGTAATTTTTTATAATATGAGGCAATAAGATTTCATCGCGAATTCTATTCAAACGCTGCCGCTCCGTGGGCAACGATCCAAACTGATTTACGCACACTCGCGCGCGACCCCGATGTAAACAAAGACACTTCGGCCGGTTAGGTTGGCACTGCTGCGCCGAGTCACGTTGCAAGCAACGTGTAGGTACCTCGTGCGATGCCTTGTGTTGCTCTGAGCAATTTCTCACGTCAACATGTAGGTCGGTAACGCGTTATAGTATCTCGGCGACTTTCTGATTACTTAATCTATGACGCAGTTTGTTTGGATCAACCGGTTTCAATTAAATATTATGTTTATTTAGCATTCTGACATGATTTCTTCAAGATTACGTTTTTAAGGTTTAAACACGAGACGCTGGATAAAAAAACCTTGTAGTCGACAAAGCAAGGGTTATAGATAGACTGTAAAATGTATGATTCACAAAGTGAAAGTTTTGATTATAAGTTATTTGTACACTGTAAATGACAGCAATAGTCAGCAATAAAAGGGATTAATTTTATAAATTTCAGAGAAAAGACATAACTTTTTTTGCAAAGGTTTTTTTGTCTTCTTAGTATGCTTTTTAGTTGGTCACTTATTGATTTACCCTTTTTGTGCAGTACCGTATGTGTAGTAACTGTCTCATGTATTCAGAATGGCTATATTGCACGCCTTTTGCAGTTGAGTTTGTCATTTTTAAAAAACTCGTGCGTGTTTTTAAAGTAGCACTTCCAAACGAATTATCGCCATATTATTTTCTATTCCTTGCCGTGCACGCTCCCACAGATGTTCTCAATAATGCATTTATTTTTTGCCCTGTAGATATTCACTTATTATTATTTCTTAAAAACACTACAGAACAAATTCTGTGAAATTTGTATATGTTTGTTTAATAATTGATGAATATTGTAATAATCACTTATAAAAATGAAACTTAAGTTAGTCTCTGAAAACAACACATAAATTAGTCAGTTCCATACTATCTTAAATTAGCATTTATGTAATACCTATATTTAATTTCTCCTAATATTTTAGTTTTATTAAGAAGTATTTTTATGCACATATTTTTAATATTATTATGACGCAACATCGTAAACTTTTGTGTTTCAAATGGTAAATGTAGAATCGAATCAAGGTTTTACAATTGGGCACTGTCTACTCCTCGCAGGTTTGTGATATTAGAAAACCTTCAGATCACTTTAAATTCACATAAAAAAATGTGAAGTAGGTATATTTTAGAAGACCTCCTGTCTCGTTATTATTCAGGTTCCTGTAGAATCGATGGTAGGTGCTGATAAATGAAGCTACTCATCTTGAACGAACATACAATAAAGATATAGTTGTGAGATTTTTTGTTTAACTTAAAATTTAAACCAACGACCTAATTTTAACGATTCAATAATTATTCAAAACTCCTTTTTTCATTATCTTCTTTATGAAAACCATTTCTTGGCAATAGTTAAAGCTGATATGTGCTTCCAATTGCAATTGCAATTGTCCAATTCCTATATTTTCAATTGCATATTATCTATGAACAAAAAAAAACATAATTACTTAAAAAATAGTTTGTCAAAGTAGGTACAGTCAGCCAAGAAAGTGGTTTACCACTTTTGACAAAAGTTTCTGCGAGATGTAACGACCGCTAAGGTTGACTTTTTTAACACAGTTTAACACAGTCATGCATAATTATGTTATGACGTTTTGTCTGTTATCTGAGATGCCTGACATTTGACGTCATTGGGTGACTTAGTTTAACCTCATTAAATGCGTTAATATATTTTGCTCAACTAAAACCATGTCGATCTTTTTGAAGAGAAACTTATTGCTACGGAAAAATAAAGTCTAGCTGACGATTCTACGTTCAAGTATTTCCGTCAATGAAATATTAATATCAATCTGTTACATGAAAATTCAAACTTGACACTTGGCATGACGTTATATCATAAATGACAAAGAGAGCAATAGTCACTGACACAAACTTATTGCCAGGGAAAATTGACCTTTTCGTTTCATGACGTTCAAACGAATCTCAACCGTAGGGTGGTAGACCACATTTTTTTCTGACTGTACCTATCTAATGTTATCGTAATAAATTAAAGATTTAAACTTTGCTTTATTCTATGTAGAGACCAAGAGAAAATGTTGCCTGTTATTTATATTTAGCCCTATTGGCACCATCTTGATTTTATCAATAACTTTGGAATTTACCAATGGTTCTCATACTGAAATTGGTTGAAACATCAATATTATTGTTGATTTGAGAATACAGTCGTTGATTGTTATAGTTAAGAGGGTGCAACTAAGCCCTAGTGTTATGTTTCACAGCAAAAAATCTCTAAACTATAACCGCGATATTTATTATTATATTGAAATAAGTATTTTATTTATTGTTGTAAAGTATGTATTAAGAATTTGGAATAATGAAAGGGTATGCCAAAGTATTGTCTCTTAATAAGGACACGATTTATATTATAAATCCTTCTGGGTCGGCTCTGCAATAATTACCATTTCCAGATATATTTTTTACTATAACGATATGAATGTGTTATTCAAAAAGGTGGATTCGTCAACAAATTATCACAGATTGATCAATGGACCCTCTGAGCTAAGCTCATACAACAAGGTACATACAAATTATATTACTTAAACATTTATATAAGATACCTTATTGAAATAATGAGCAATTTATGCGTTGTCCTGCTATGCTTTTTACATAAGTATTTTTATAATACTGACAAACAATTCATGTAAGTATTGTAATTTTATGTTGATAAATTATTAATTTTATTATGATGATAAATAACGCAATGATATAATTAATCATCTGCATTGAATGTAGTTCAAGTGCAGTACTTTGTATGTTACACAACATAATAGTATTACTATGATTTTCCTAGAAATTAGTGTTATTAGCTTATCCCAAAAATATTATTTCACATGAATTATTTCGAAATGAACTTACCTGCCTGTGGCGCTGCACTTGTGCTATAATTTTGCCTCTAACGGCCATTCTCAATACTTATTCATCAGATGAAAATAAGATCTCCTGACAATGGCAAAGTCTATAAGTAACCGGACAGACGGCTACACGTCAAGCTTAACATAGTGGTCCGGAAATTATCTTCATTGCGTTTTTTATTAACGTGATAAAGTGTTTACTCTTGGAGTGTGGCCGTCTTTCATTTAATATTTCTTCGTAATTTTTAATGGTCTTAACTAACTATAAGAAGAATTCATTTTTGAGTTAAGTGATCACTTAGTATAGGTATGAGGTTGGGGGTGAGACCACTATTGTTCACGCCCAGGGAATTCTTTATTCATACACTGCTTTTATACCGTTAAGAGTTTTGCTTAGGTTGACTAATGCTTTTACATCTTTGCCGTTATCCTGTCCTGGTTACCCAGGACCAGACGTTCAACACCAATAGATCTGTTAAATCGGGTGAGTACGCGCCTCTGGCGTGTACCTAGTTTCTTCGCCTTCTTAGCAGAAAGTCAAACAAAGTTTTAGCTTAGTTTCAAGTTGTAACTTACAATGTAACGTAATTACATACAAATAAATAAAATTCTGGGTTTGATAGTAATTTAACCTTGCGCGCAATGTGGGGAAATGTAAGGCATAATATAAAAAAATGGAAGCTATCATAAAAATACGGGTTATTGGGTACTTATACGGTTCGTGCAAACATAATTATAGGTAAATTCATACTTAAATCCTATGTTAAGTATTGTGGTGATTGATTGCACAGTAAATGGTAATTTTTTTGATTGTTGTTGTCTTTGTAAAATTATAAATATGTATTACATTGTTTATAATTATTTTTTTCAGCTATTCAGTTCAGATGATCCTTTCTACGGCCTTTCGTATAATACGATGGATGATAGGTCGAAGCAATCAAATGGTGGTGAGTTTTACTTTGATATTTCCTACAAGGTTTTTTGCTACCTTCATTTTGGCTACATCTGTTATTCAAAAAGTAACCCATATAACACTATACTTGGTATTACAGTTAATCAGATCTTATTTCAAACATTCCTCCTTTAGTAATTCATATTTAGAAAATATGAAATAAGGTGAGTGCGTTCCTACCGGTAAATATATTTTGTGTTTTCTTTTCGTTTTTCAACGTTGTTACACCTGGGATAACATGTGAATAAAACAATTGGGTTGTTGACATTTGTTTTAACTTTATTTTCATATCTTTTGTTATATCTGAAAAATTATGTAGAGTTAAAAATCTATCTGCATTTTTAGCTTTCTCAAATCACAGACCATGTGGATGGTGAAGTGTCAATATGTTAAATCTAACGTTTTGGCGAATAACGTGTTGTATTATCGTTGTTTCATAAAATAGGGTAATGTTAGTAAGTTAAGTAACTTGTTTATTGCGAAATCAGCTGTAAGGCTAACATGTAGGTACGGTCAACGGCTCATCAGGCTACCCATTTCCGTTTTTATTATTTCTTTGCAAGAGCAAGGAAGGATGATCGGAAATGGGTAGCCTATCGTGGCCTTGACCGTACCTCTTAGGATCATAATATCTCAATTTAGATGTAATGGTTAGTTTAATTACCGCTTTCTTGGGGTGAAAAGGTGCTCACCCTTACTTTAGGAATATCTTTTTCACTAAAGCGGCAGTTTCAAGTTCGAAATTATAGGATATGAATTAATGATATTTTTTAAAAATGATCTGTCACTTTCTATCTGATATCTGTCAACAACCCAATATTGTTAAAAAACCCTGCGCTAATTTTATAATTTCATTTTAACAGACAGTTTTGTATATTTGTGTCTGTAACAGTCTTATATCGTATAAGCCATGCATTGTAAACATCGCTGCGGTAATATCAAAAATTTGGGACTGGAATATTAATTCGAGACGATTACGTACGGTACGTATAACATTATATTGTCGCATGTGTGTTAGCACTATGTAATACCAAGAATTAACTGCGCTACCCTGCAACCCAGCTCTGGTACTGGTTCTGCCAACCTCTTCACACTCGTCGGTAAGACGAAACAGGCCAAGGTGTAGGATATGTTCATATTTATAAGATTTATTTACATTTATGTTAATTATAGATACAACAAAACAGTTACCGATGATTGATTTTGATTGGCTGATTGGCAACTCTGAGGCCTCAGCTGCCCAGTAACCTGTTACTGCTACTACTCAACTTCCAAGAATTTAACAAGGAAATTGTTAACGTCATAAAAAAGTGGCGAATGGGATTGTTTTTGGGTAATGGGGTTAGAAGTAATTGTGGTGGTTCAAGAAAGAGCAAGTGACTGTGCTGTGACAGATAGTGTTATCGCGACCGGAGACTTCGGAGCCGCTCCTCATATGAATATTGAACCTAATTTAGTTATAAACACGTTAAGTTATATTGGCTGTAATATAAGGTGTATCATTGATGTTAAATTTTAGAGAAAAATCTTTGGTGTCCTATTCACCTCGTTAGGCGCGTTCCATCGGATCGTAACGAAGATGGGTGGAGCTTGTCTTAAACAACCAAGTATTTTGACATCAGATCTGCGTATAGCGACGATAATAACAACGATGGTCATATCGATATCTAATTGGTTATTTAAAATTACTCCACACAGCTTGGGTGGAAAATTTGTTGGATTGGATTTTACTTTAAAAACGACGTTCTAATATGAATTGTTATACCTTGCAAAATGTAAACAGACTTTATTGAGATTTGAATTTCGTTTCAGAACATTCAACAAGGTTTATTATTATGTTTATTAAGTAATAAATAACGTCGTATCAGACATATCAGTTAAACTTTACGCAAAAGCGGCACATGTACACTGAATTCATTCTGTGACATAAATTTTGTACAAAGTTATATGTGCAATGAGTATATCTGTCGCGACGTTAGGTCATGGTTTTAAGATTATTAATGCTTATCTAGGATTACTTAGAGTAAGTAAGTAGGGTTTAATAGTACTTTAGTAAGTCTAATGAAGATGTTTTATTAATTAAAGCAAAGAAGCAGAAAGGTGAGATTACAAATGTAACCGGTGACGAGGCACATGCGGAAAACCTCTGTATGGAAGAAGATGGTACTACTTTTGCAGTTAAAAATATTACTTTGCACGATTTAAAAGTAGTTTGTCCTGCTTATTATGATAATTTGGCCATAGAACGAAACGGGCACCAAACCGTGGTTCAATGTGAATACAATTAAATAATAACTTAAATTATTTGGCTTATATTCAAACACCGGCCAGTTAAAGATGTTTCCATTGATGCTAACAAGGTTTTTTTTTCAAATATTCATTCCAGATGAAGTTTTTGTTATACACGTATAGCATGGTTACTACGAACACTAATCATGTGTAACCAGTCAGCACCATCGCCTTTGAATCCAAACGCAACTTGCCATTTAAAATAGCAAGTCGTATTTCGAATGAATTATTTTTTGCCGAAGCGTTGGATATGTGTCGTTTGAACATATTTTATCCAACATACCACTGCTCATTAGAATGATATATTAATTTTATTTTATGATAAGTTGTGTGCGGTGCCTGATCAGGCTGTCATTGGTAGTTCAGCGTTACCCTCTTGTAACCTGAAATAACATAATCAATAACGCCTCACGAATAAATTCTAATTACTTTAAACCATGCAAGTGTTACATGTTAAAAAACTGCTTTTGTACAAAATCAAACAAACTATAACTGCTTCATACTAGTACCTCGGTTCTTAGGGCATATTTTATTTGTTTATGAACATGCCATTAGAAATAGTTGCTTTTTGCTGTAGAATTGAATTAGCTGACTAGAAAATAACACTAAGGTACCTGTATGCTTTTAGATAACGATGTGAAGATCATAATTTGTCCTGCGTTTGACATTGTGTGTTATACCTATTGCAATATTTTTGTTATTATGATGTTCGCATAGTTTCTGGCATTTATTTATGTATTGATTTTTAAAGCCAAATTATGTTGTTTATTATACTTTAGTGAAGAGCCGCAAACTGAAGAATAGTTACTTTATTAAGTTAAGTGAAATAATTATCCTCCAATTCAAAAACTTTTGTCGGCGCAGAAGAGCTAAACGGGTTTTTCGTACCTCGATGTGATTTTCTGATCGTTGAAATCCTTAGGAACGAATATTTGGTTGACATATACTTTCTCTTTATCACCCAAATTTCATAAAGTAACTATTTTATACGAGCGGTTCCAGGTTCCAATGTTTTTGATATACATTTTAGAAATGATATACAATGTTTTATGATGTCCGAAATTGCACTCTTTAACTTTAATTTCTTTTTTCTTGGGTCACTTTCAGAGGAAGGGAATCAGCTAATGTCATATACAGGGAATATTCCAGACTTTGAGTATATATCTATGCCGGAGTTGGAGGGGGAGAATTCTCAGGAGGCATGCGCGTCGCCCAGCCCTAGCAGCTCGACCACGCTGAACACGCCGCAGGTGCAAGTGCAGTCGCCCTTCAGCTCGCTCCGACCATGAGCTTCGAAGACTAACAATCTATAAGAAAACGATCTAGTAAAACTAAGCAGTGACTCAAAAAATAGAACTTAAAAGTATTACTTACCTTAAGATGTGGATTTTGCTCGTTGAAATCAGCTATGTATGTTTGTATATTACCGTTTATTATGTACAGTTCCGAAATTTTAATTGGTTTAATTTAGATTAAATAATGGTGAATAGTTTTCTGTTAATACAAGTTTTAAAATATTTATTAGAAGTTACTTGTTATGTTATGATGGCATAAGAATCGGAATATTGCTAGAAGTATATTGTGTAGAGCGTAGCAGTATAGTGCGGTATTTTTGACCTTATGCTGTGCTATGCTACTTTTAATGCGCTTGAAGACTTCTAGTAGTATTATTTCTTCAATCATACGTTAAATAGTTTCAAGAATGAAGTTACTTACGTATATATATGATTCGTTTAGGTAATTATACTGGGTAATTTTCCAGAGGTGCCATATTATGAGATGTTTCATAGCACTAGAATACAATATTTTGCTGAAACTAATACCTGAACATTATACCTCTCCTGCAAAAGTTCCTTAGGTTCTCAAAGTTTCCAATGCAAATTATAAGTTTTTAGTTAAATCACAAAGCTCCGTTAAAATTTAGGAAACCCTTGTAAAATTATCCAGTATACAGACAGACCAGCTGTTATAAAATTGGTATTTTAATTTTGACAAAGATTGATTGCTGTGGTTAGTGCCATCCACGACAAGCTGAAAATAGCTGTAAATTGATGATTATTTGGTACTTTAAGATTACTAGTTTGTATTCAGAAAACGATAGACATAACATCACAGACGAATAAATTGGGTTCTGGTGCCTTAAAGTTGAACGTACAATTTAAAAATTAAAAATCTATAACAATTTTTGTAAAATGCACCAAGCGTGATAATGAAAATGTGTACCAATTAAATATCAATACCAAATGAGGGCACTTTTTGTAAAAAAAAACAACATGTATTGATCTGGAATACATAAAATGTATTTAATATAATTTGGAACCCTTCACAAACTTACCAAATCCTTGTTTTGTAATTTGTATACATTGTAGTAGGTAGTACAAATTGCAAAATCCTAAAAGCAAGGACTCGCCGTAGACGGTGCAATGAAAAGTGCGAATGAGTCAGCGCACATCATGTTCTCTATCGCACTTTACTGTTTATGTCTTGGTAGAGATGTGCGTTGTTTTGTATACTTACGTACGTTTGTCGATGTAGAAGCAACTTAGTGATTAATACAAAAAGATGCGTCCAACTAGAGGGTGACCTATTGTCCAATTGTTGCTAATTACCTTCAATATGTCAATAAGATATAATACTTATAGTAATCATATTAAGTTAAGGCACCGTCTGCCCTGTCTTTGCATTCAGTAGGTTTGTGAATGGATGATGCCAATATTTATTAGTAAGTACTTTAAACGAGTGGTGATGAATACAATGTGGACTGCAATTCATAGACTGGTCGAGATACGGTGATCAAACTTTGTAGTTTCGTATCCTAAAGTAGGCGGATGCATGATAGGGTGGAATAATGATCGATTATTGCCACTAGTAAAATTACTGTTTAAAGTTAAGCTGCTTTTTCATTACTGTGCTTTATCAGATTTAAGAGTTTGGCTACACGCGGTACCGCCGTGCTCAAGGTTCTAATATAATATGTACGTGTTTTATTGTGGTTAGAATTTACATGAAAAATTATATTATCCATTTTCCAGTGGATAAGTACAAGAATGTCCCCAGTTAAATAAACTTTATATCAATAAGTATTTATTGAAACGTTTTCTTTTGTTGAAAAAGGGAGATTTAGACATGCAATACAACTGTGTTAATCTTCGTACATAGTATGAAGGTGATTGGTGATTATTACCTAATAATTAGATTGATATGTCTATTTTCTACAAATGTGACATCATATTGATTTACGACACCTTGTCGAAATCTATTTCTTTGGTAGGTACGCAACAACATGAGTATAATCTTGTGCTTGGCGCTGCCTCGGACCCTGATTGCAATTTCGACCTGTCGCTTTCTATTATAGAGTTGTCCATGAAAATTTTGTAATATTTAATCTCAGTATTGTTTGTTTTATCATATTACTAGCGACCCGCCCCCGCTTCACACGGGTGCAATAGGATGTTATTATACATATAAACCTTCCTCTTAAATCACTATCTATTTAAAAAAACCGCATCATTATCCGTTGTGTAGTTTCAAAGACTTAAGCATACAAAGGGACATAGGGACAGAGAAAGCAACTTTGTTTTATACTATGTAGTGATGTTGAAAAGAAGTATGTATTTAAATAATGCATTTTAATGTACCTATCTACCCACCAATTGGATTTTCATCTGTTTTATTTCTTGATATGGAGGCTGACATAGGGCTACGTACAGTCAGCATCAATGGTATTGACAATTTGACAAAAGCAATTGTAAAATACTACAGTCACATAGTCTTCTGAAGCGTTCTAAAAATTTTAAAAATAGCTAAACTCCCTTTTAATCCTGTTGTTTTAGTTCTAGGCGAGTTTTGATAACTCTAAATATTTTTTTTTATTTGCCTACTCTGTACGCACACGTCATTTCAATGCTGTCTGTACTTGGTGTATCATAAAAATAATTTCCTTGTGAATTGTCAGCTATATTAACCCTGAAACAGCATCAGGGTCAGTCAAAAATACCCGCATTTCTTTGTTATATTATGTTGTAAGGTTAGAAATGAGATCTCACATTACTGATTTATTTGTTTTGCAATGTGGTGGTCAGATATTTTAGGGACTTTCGTTATTTCAAATTATCCAAAAATACCTAAAATTTATTTTCACCTAACCTAATTAATTGGGAATACTTATAATTACTTAAATTGTCTCTCTATGATGGGATCATATTGTTGTCTGTGCGAGGTAATTAAATCATCACTTGAATAAATTATAGAAGTGCAACTGTCGTTAAAGCTACAGAAGAGCTTTTTAATACCTAACTATGTGCAGTTGCAACTACTTACATCATTTTATTCACATCACTATAGTCAATCTGGTTTCAGTTAAACTAAAAGAAGTTTATCCGCAGCTTTTTTATTAGGTAAAGCAAAAATAATCTTCATCCGTTTCAAACTTTTACAAGCGTGTAGGACATGTCGAAAAAGTCTCATGAAGCGATCAAAACAATTTTTATATTTGTTCAATTTTGTATTCAAAACAAGATTATCGATAGTGATGTAGATAAAATACGATATTATATCATTAACGGACTTGCAGGTTAGTTGAATGAAGAAGATATTCATGTGTGGAGTTTCTCGATTGAAATAATTCTCCGTTAAACGGTCTGGTTGATAAATACCTAGAAAAAAAACAGTACCTAGTCAAAACGAAAAATTGCTGTATTTACAGTTTAACATTGTATTAATAGTACTCAATTCTTGCCTTCATTTAACCGACACTGTATATCTATTTCACTATGTACGAATCACATGAAATGTAATGAACAAAGTTTGTTAGCATAGTAGTATAAGAATGATATACCTATCTAATTCGTAAGTTATTTTTAAATAAATGTATTGAACTATTTATTACACTTTTCATTCCAAGTATGACCTTAAGCATATAATTATTATAGGTATTACCACCTTTATCTATACCAGTCGGTTAACGTTGAGTCAGTAAAGTGCTGTTTAGTTACGTATTATTCAAGACTGAACTTGAGTTAATAGAAAGGTTAATTACCAAGTGATGCAAGAGACTTATCACCCGAATTCTCAAACTTCAATAAGAGCTGAGGCCCCATTAGACCGTTACGTTTCAGTGCGTTACTCGATTTGTATGACATTGCGTGGGTATCTGTAGTATCTGTGAAACGACGCAGCGGTTAACGATCCGTTGCGTCGTCCAGTCCGGGGCAGTGGTCCAACTGCTCTGTCCAACCAGTTGGACCATGGGTCTATACTAGGGGCAGTTGTCCAACTTTAAAAATAGTTGGACCACACCACCTTTTAAGAGTTCCGTGGTCCAATTCATTTTAAAAATATCTGGCTAACCCTAAAAGCCTCAAACTGCATCTTTATGTGTGTAGATATAGTACTGGCAAGTACCTACTGGTTTTATGTTATATGGAACCTCGTTGCAGTTAATGGGTAGGGGGAACCCGTCACTTGTCCGAAAATCACTAATCCTAATTTCATTTGACGGAAAACTATTGACCAACATGTCATTTGCCAGATGTATTGTTTGACATATTCTTAACTCGTCGAAGTATCTTTTGACATAAGTGTCGTTTTACCGAACTACGTTAAACTGAATTTCAAAATAAACTATTTTCTATTGCCTGAAGTCTTTTCAACTTTTTTCATTTACCAGATGACTTATTTGGCATTTGATCACTTTACCTAAACCACATTTACCGAATATTACTAGGCTACAACTGCTGTATGATAACGTTCAACGTTTCGTTAAGAATTCTTGTGTTTTCCTTGAACTTTCATGTTGAATACTTGCATGCTGTTTGCCTGCGTACATGCTGCCAATTCCTAATTTTATTTTAAATCTAAATGAAAGCAGTGAAAGATCTTAAAATTTTTGTGGTACTTCTATTACTTCCGCATTACGAATTACACGATGTGGCGTCGTGTTTACACGACGACAATCCCGTAACATCACCGTTCCACCTTTTCTTTCCACACAAGCACACGCAACCTGTTCATCCTCATATCATCATCATATTTTCCTAAATATTATATTTGTAATCGAAATATGTGGTCCAACTAATGAGAGAATTTTCTATAGGTACGAATTTATTTCAATCAAAGCATAACAAACTTTACTGACAGAAATTGACACAATTATGACAAATGCATTTATAATTGATAACAGCCAGCCAGTACCTAATTTTCTTATCCCGAATTTCATTTTCCCGAAATGACGTTTGCCACTGTATCAGTTGGCCAATTCTCAACTGGATTTTTTTCGTTTGCCAGACGTTTCATTAGTCCACAAAACGTTTCACCGAAGTGATGGTTGGCCGAAATGACACTTGTTCGAAGTACTGTTTTCCAAAACAATCATTAGACCACTGTTTTGATTGCCATATTTTTAGTTTACCAAACGATCATAAAAAAGTTACCGGTTTAATGCAAGCAGCATAAAAGCAGACAAGGATTTTTTGGATTCAAAATAAAATTAGGAATTGGCAGTGGCAGCATGTAGATGTACGCAGGCAAACAGCATGCAAGTATTCAACATGAAAGTTCAAGGAAAACACAAGAATTCTGTCACGGCTCCGGCATTACGGGTCTCCGGCGGTTCTTCGCGTGCTAATCGTAGCAGATGGCTTTCGCTTAACCTGCTCCTCAGCTCGGCCGCCTCGCCCCTCCATGCCTACGCGCTTTTCAATAACACTCTTGGGGTAGGGCAAAACAAGTACCACGTGGTGTCGGGGTTGACAGAGTCAGATTCGCCCTGAAGTTGAAATTACTGAAAATCGACGTTAACGAGACGTTGAACGTTATCATACAGCAGTTGTAGCCTAGTAATATTCGGTAAAATGTGGTTTAGGTAAAGTGATCATATGCCAAATAAGTCATCTGGTAAATGAAAAAAGTTGAAAAGACTTCAGGCAATAGAAAATAGTTTATTTTGAAATTCGGTTTAACGTAGTTCGGTAAAACGACACTTATGTCAAAAGATACTTCGACGAGTTAAGAATATGTCAAACAATACATCTGGCAAATGACATGTTGGTCAATAGTTTTCCGTCAAATGAAATTAGGATTAGTGAATTTCGGACAAGTGACGGGTTCCCCCTACCCATTAACTGCAACGAGGTTCAATATAACATAAAACTAGTAGGTACTAGCCAGTACTATATATCTACACACATAAAGATGCAGTTTGAGGCTTTTAGGGCTAGCCAGATATTTTTAAAATGAATTGGACCACGGAACTCTTAAAAGGTGGTATGGTCCAACTATTTTTAAAGTTGGACAACTGCCCCTAGTATAGACCCATGGTCCAACTCGTTGGACAGAGCAGTTGGACCACTGCCCCGGACTGGCGTCGTCGCAGCGCAATGCACTAATGGGCTCTCTTCCTTAGCAGCCCTTACACTAGGTTATTAGAGGTACGATTCGTTATTTCCGTTCGCCTGTTACCACGAGTCTAGCTAGTGGCTGTGCGGTTGATTATTGGAATTTACGCCTGCGCAGTTAACATGCGCGAGAGCAAACAGTGTAAAGTCGAAGGTCAATCCTGAAGCCCGATGCGGTACAGTGCAATCATTTTGTACCACCGCACCATGTTTTATATCATGGACTTTTGTGTGTTTTTTTGCGCGCCGGACTAGCACGGCATCGCGTGGCTTGTCCCTTGCAGTAACTATCACCGTACGCCACAATAAATACTCAAAGATAAGCTGACACAAGGACTACGACTTCATAGGCCTTCAAACTCATAGCCACACTCCTATGAGCTTACCTTAGACATCCAAAAATGTGTTTATGCCAACGATTAGGATTGTCCTCCCTCCAGCCACTCCAGCAGCCCACTTACAAGTGGATGTGTGTTTATCGAATTTTCATATACGAATTCGAGGCGACGTCGCGCGTCGTGCTGCAGCCGTGCAGTTGCGGTGCTGGCATAATATGCTACGTCCTCTTCTGAGAGTAGGTACCTACAGCTGTTTGCCGGGTCACATGGGTTGCTAAGCGTGTTTACTATCACTGATATCGGATTCCAGTAACGTAATAATAATAATCCTAGTGGTAGGCACTTAGTTCCGACACTAGCGACTGCGTGATCGCATAGTAAAGCAATCACCGTAATACTACAAATACCTACTAGGCGCGGAAGTGAAAATTCATGGCAGTAAATTACTAGATTTACGCAAGTTGACACCAGTGTTTATAGGACCAATAGAATAGCTTCATTGAGTGAAGCCAGGTAAATGGTGGGATTCTTTTAGTTCGGCCTAAGTGCCAATTTCGAGTTTGGTCGACCAAACATGGCGAGGAAGTAAACGCAGATTTTCGAAGAAAAAAAAACGGTTACGCCTAACCGCCATCAGAGGCCGCAACCACGATGCCATACAAATCCGCCTTTACTTCCTCACCGCGTTTGATCGAGCAAACGCATACTTGGCACACTGATTGCCTTGTGGGAGTTTCCTCGCTATCAAACGGGGTTACGTCAAAAAAGAAAAGGGTACGATCACCCACGACCAGAGGCGTCACGCAGTCGTGACCAAAATTTTGAGAAAATCTCCCACTAGGCACTCTTGAGTTTCTAAAGATTCATTTAATTACTTACTGCTTTTATTCTCTAACTACAAGTACACATGCATTGAGATTGCGAGGTAAATAATCAAACTAAGTAACTTGTTTTGCAAAATAAACAACAAGCAGATGATGCAATAATTTATTCATTTTGTAGCGTTTATAATAATGTTATTATCACAGTAAGACTACTTTTCCTTTGAGGAAATTACTATACATATGTGCATTTACATTAACAAAATTAAATATTGAAAAAGCAAAGAAATAAAATTATACATATTTTATCACATTGGGGCATCGACCACATAGCCAATAGACTCCTGATGACAGGCTATGATCACACAGTCAGACTTAAGGTCATCGCTCACTAGGCAAGCACGGCAACTGCACGTCTCCGACCCAGCAATTCTCTGGCCATACAAATTTGAACCTTAAGTTGTGAGTGGTACAATATATTTTGCAATAATAATATGACAAAGCCAACGGAGAACTGTCAGCGCGCTCGCCGCCAGTATACCACTCGACTCGCGACCTTACAACTTACCACTAAGGTTTAAATTTGGGTCGAAGCCGTGCAATTGCCGTGCTTGGATAATGTGCTATGAGCTTTATACGTCTATCACCCACCCAATGAGCTTCTACCATTTTTGTGGGCTTTCAAGCGACAACGTTAGGTAGGTAGGGAGACCTATTTGTGACGTTGCCCCCCATAACGGTGCTGCAGGTAGTTACACGCTAATTTTTTCAGGCAAACATCAGGCGGCTAGTGGCTGTATGGTCGATGCATTACATTAAATTAGACACAAAAATAAATTAGTGGGTATATAAAAAAATAGTTATAATTTTAATGCATGTTATGAATATATCATAATTCATTGTTAATTTTACTTGACTGACACTGACTGGTGACTCGAAATGAGCATGCTTACTATTAGCAATGGTTCGACACACATGCTACTAAGTAGCATTTGCTCAATAGTAGCATGCTCTCGTGCTACTAATGAGCATGTGTATCTGTAGCTTTAACCTGATGTGCCGTTGACTTTACTTGCCATGAAGAAGCAGCAACATGCATTTTATTGTGTACTTCGTTCTAATCCTCTAAAAGCATAAGCAAAAGCAGTGTCAAGAGCGTCTGTTTTTTAATAGCTAATATTAAATCATTTACGCAGGTTAATTTGTGAGACCACCAGATCAACACAAGTCAGGAAAAAAAGCCAATCCCCCTGATCAATAGGTAGGTAAGTTGATCAAGTTAAGATGTTAGAGTGGTCAAATATGTCTGAAGTATTGAAATTGAAAAGCAACTAGGTATATGACCACAGAAATAAAATGTAATAGGTACTTGTTTTAAGTTTTAGTAACGCTCTAAACGACATACCTACGTATACATCATTATATTCCAAACGTCAATTGACCACTCTCACATAATTTTGATGCTGACTGTAAAACAAAAGCAATGTGATTGGTTCCTTAAATTTTCGTCAGCCAATGATTGTTTACAGACTACATTTTCGTGAGCTTTGTTTAAAATTGATTCGGTACGTAGGTAACACAAAAAACATTTCAATTATTATATGTACTTATTTATACCTAGTTACTAACGTTATGATTAATATCATGTCACAGGTATAGTTACATACGACTTATCTCAAAGGTTTTTATTAGGGAGACACTTTTCCAGAATTAAAATTAATTGTTCAGTCCAGTAGATCGCTAACATGACGTCCTACCTGTTTTGCTTTCTAACCAAAGCTACCCACGGAGTTGTCACGGATTCATTTGAGATAGTAACCAACAGATGGCGCTTCACCAATTTCAAAACAGCGAGTACAGACTTCATAACGATGAATTGATGATTGATTGAGATGAAAAACAGGGGCGGTCTTTTCACGAACACCCTGACTAGCCAGTTTGGCATCGAATCCGCTAACTAGCAAACACCGCCACCGTAGTTGATGCGTAATTAACTCTATTCTAGTAAAAGATAGGACCTATTATCCCCCGACATTGAAGTTGTCGATTGACTGAGCTAACAATGAGGCTGTATTTACCTTTTGTGACATTAAGAGGTATTTTTGTTCGAAAAATATAAACAGGCGCACCAACAACTTAACTTAGTGTAAACGTAATTTCCTCATCAAAGCCGGTAAGAAGGTTGGAGCAGCAGTTCTATTTTTGAGACCGTCTGAGATGTAAGGTCCAGGTTTAGACATCAAGACAGTATGTAGTGTTGGTAGAGAACCAACAGAACAGGCCAGCTCTGGTGATATGTTGCGGCATCCTTGTACATCCAAGAACTTCAGTTTCTCGCAGTGAGTTTTAACAGCTTCCAAAGTTTTATCTGTCAGTTGGTTGCAACCCTGGAAAAAAATAATTAAAGAATAAAATAAGTGAAGGTACATATTGCCAGTGTTATATTTGTTAAGTTTTTAACACCAGACAAATTAATATCATCTGGGATATGTATAATATGTGTAATGATTCTTGTTATATGCACTCTTGAACTATGTCACATTAACTTTGCTTTAGTTGTCATATAAATTTCAAAGGAGCTGCTAGATTTGCCAGTATGACAAAGTACTAAAGTGATCAGGCATTGTTGCTGCTGACTGTACTATGAGTGCCAGATATTAATTAATTATATCTAATCTTTGCTATTAAGGTTGGATTCCTTTAGTTCCTTTGCGCCACTGGCCCAGACAGTATTATTGCCAGTAGTTTTTAAAAAACTGTAAAATGAATTTCAGATAAGACGCCAAATCCGCCAGCTCTGCCGTGCTATTCCAGCGGTGCACATCGGACATCACTTCACGTCCGGTGCTTCACGCTTACCTCAATCATCAATACGCTTTACTTTAAATTAGTATTTTTCCTCATTTTGTATGTAAATAATTTAAAAATATTATTTGGCTTAGTCCTTTTTTTTTTAAACGACCACAGTTGCAAAGAAATTTAATTTCAAAGTTCACTCACACGAGCGAAGGGAGTTTTGGCGTCCGCCGGAATAGCATAGCTGTTTTGGATTCTCGTTAACTATTAAGTTAACGTTCGTAAATCTCGCATCGCATAACCAGGAAAGAAATAAAACTACCTACAATTATGGAAAGGTGCGCTCAGCAAAGGAAATTTCTTTTAAACATGTAGCATTTATGTGTTGACGACCGCGTGACCTACGCTCACCTTCGCTGCGCCATACCTACCTATTTAGTACCTAGTACTAGATTTTTATAGGTAATTTGATATTATTTAGGTCAGATGATAAAATAAACATAAGCTGGCAAAAGACAAGGGCACGGTAATAAATATTGCATTACCGTTACAAGGGTTAATCATCGCAAGCCACACTCAACAGTAAGCATAGTTGAAAAAATTGCATGAATGTGTTTACCTTTAATTCGAGTCGTTGCAATCTTCTTAATCCTTTCACTATTTCATTCACAGCCTCGTCTTTCAGGTTGTAACAATCAATTAAATTAAAATATTCTATGCTCGGACAGTTTTTGACTAGATGCTCTATTCCTTCATGGGTTATTTGTTGACACCTGCTCAGGTTCAGATTAATAAGCTCTTTAAAGTTGAATGCATAAGTTAAACTGACATCTGTGATTCTGTTACAACCGCTAATATGAAGCTCTTTGAGCCCTTTTATACGAGCCAAAGAATAGCCAGTGTAAGTGTCCAATGAAAGTTTTTCACACATGAGCATGACGTCACGCTTCCTCCTAGCGTCCCGCGTTATCTCCTCTTCAGCCCTAGAGCCAAGGTGTATTTTATGCCCATGGCTGGATTCATCATAATTTGACATAATTGGGCCATCATCACCAGTTTCTTCAACTTTTCCCATACCAGTTAATCCCGCATCAGAGACTTTGTCACAGTGGCTCATTCTCAATGTTTCTAAGTATATTTGATTTTTAAATATTACCTGAATAGAAGTATCTGTTACTGCATTGAAGCAGTAACTTACATCCAAAGAGCGTAAATTGGTCAACTTTTCAGAGATCATTATGAGAGCTCTTTGATCTAGGTTGAGTGAGTGAATATCCAATTCTTCAAGCACATTGTTCTCCTCTGCACATATTCCTTTTTCTATTCCAACTTTAGTGATAAGTTCACATTGTGAGATGTTGAGTGATTTTAGTTTTTTTAATTTGATCAACTCAGCAATCCCTAAATCAGTTACAGCACGGCATCTTTGAATATTGAATGATTCCAAATTAACTAGATTGTTACAAATGTGGACAAGGGATTGGTCTGTCACTCTGGTGCACAAACCCAAATCAAGTTCTCTCAGCGTTGTTTGATGAGTTGTCAATGCTAAAATCCCAACATTTGTTAGCTGATCACAAGAATGTACTTCTAGACCCTCTAATCTCAAATCTTTAATCTCTGATAATGATTTTAAAGCTGCTCCGTCAATGAGTGTGTTTGAAAATAGCAGCTTCTTGATATTTCTTGTCCTTGAAATAATAAATTGTAACACAAAGTAAAATGTAAGAACACTCTCAGATGGGTTTTGAAATATATCAATGGTAGGAGGGTAAAATTTTTTAACAAGCCCCAGGTGAAATTGTAATGAGCAGCCAGACAAATTCAACTCCTCCAATGCTGGTGATGCTGTGGCAAAGCGGTTAAACAAAGCATCAGTAAGATATTGATTTCCAGATAAGCTTAGTGACTTCAAACAATCTAGATTCTCCACTAATAGGCCTTCAGTTTTGCCTTCGAGTAATAGCCCCGACATGAATAATTCCTTGCAACTTTGAATGTTAAGAGCTTCTAAATTTCTACATTTTTGTAATATGTACACAAAAACTTTCTCACAAATATCACAGTTTTTAAGAGTGAGTGATCTGATTTGTTCACCCAACTTGTCCCAGAATCCGTTTAGCTTATTTGGTATTTCAACTTCATCAAACAGGTAATTGTAATAGCATATTGACGAATTTTCGAAAATACTGGTTGGGGAGGAAGGTTCATCATTGAGGATTGACTTGTAGAATACTGCTACTTTGTTCTTCAAGAAACAGCTATCATTAGCAGCCAGATACCATGACCTGCAGGTTTCACTTGCTGATTTTCTATCTGACTTTGGCAAATATTTGAACAAATAAACTAGCACCTGAAAAAAAGGAGTAAAATACTGTTTAGTTATTACTTTATAAGCAACACTTTATATGTAAGGTGAGTGCCAAAGAGATCATGTACAACTGTTATCAATCTTATTTTTTTAGCTATACCAAAATTTTCTAAAGGTAGCCAAGTTTTTAAACTATCCTCAAACAGAATTATTGATTACTGACAAATTTTCCAGGAAAAACATTCAACATTTATCAAAGTAAGGCAACTCAAATATTACGTAATGTTGTTAACTGATTTGTACTCTCACAACAAAGAAAAATCTCATCAAAATTGAAATCACGTGAAAAATTTGATGGAAAACACGAACAAAGAACCAAAATAAAAATCTTAACTTTGAGCGAATGGACTTATAGCTTGACACATACCTCAAACGGCAGATCCATTTCATTTGGTATTGTTTTTTTAGTATTATAATTTAAATGCACTTAAACTTTGTAATTAAACCCGCTTTTTTACATACTTAGCACGAAAGTAAATTGATTGATTGAATTTCATTTACTTCACTTCCGTGAGAAATTATATTTGACATTGACAAGGCAACACAATTTGACTTTGACAGGACAGAAATGTCTGAATCTGAAAGCGAAAACGAAACGAATAGTTTTAGCTTAGTCAACAATGCCACGTTTAGTTCGTACCCCTGAACATGTAGGTTAATCCTGGTTTAGGTTGGACGTTCGTCTGGGTGTTTCTTAACTAAGTAGATAGGTATGTAATTACAAAAAAAAAGTATTTAAGTACGTCTATCCGTTGTGTAGTATCCAAGCACACTTACAGGCTTTGCCAATTAAGGGACTAGATGGGCTTTAGGCGCTGTGATTGGTCAGTGATATTTAAGTCCATTTATTTTATTTTATAATAACCTAGGTGAATGGCCTATTTTCGTAAATAAAAGTTTATGGCGATGGTTTTCTTTAAGCCACTTGGAGGTGCTTGGAGGACAACCTAAATTGTCGCGTCGTCCAAGTGACCTCAAATTATCTGCGCCGAGCCATATTTAGAACTTCTGGCTGCTAAGTCTAGATAGAAATAGGGTTATGTTTAGTCAGCCACCAATATAATAAGTGAGTATACCTACAATACATTTCTTATAAGCGAACATACCTTCAATGAAACGGAAAGGGCCTACTCACAGGTGGATCCAGCCCTCAAAAATCCGGCCTCCCGTTCTTCGGGACAGTATAGTTCGTCCGCAGCCTTCTTGCCGGCCGTCCAGTGGTAGACGGCCGCCAACACGTTCGCCCCCAACTCCCACGGAGTAGCCGTGCTATTCCGGCAGTGCACATCGGACATCACTTCACATCTCGGTGCTTCACGCTTACCTCAATCATCAATACGCTTTACTTTGTATTAGTATTTTCCCTCATTTTGTACGTAAATAATTTAAAAATGTTATTTGTCTTAGTCCTTTTTTGTCAAACGACCACAGTTGCAGAGAAATTGAATTTTAAAGTTCTCTCACACGAGCGAAGGGAGTTTTGGCGTCCGCCGGAATAGCATAGCAGAACCCGCAATGGACACCAGGAAGTGACCTGATATGATTAGTTTGATTATATCGAGAGTTTTTAAAGATAATCAAGAAAGAAAGTTCATCAGACAACTTCAAGGTAAAGCCAATAAACGATTAAAGTTGCCGTTTTCCTGATCACGATCGAGATGAGATTTGACGTTAGCACGAATAGCATAGCTGGTATCCGCCGGCGAAAATGAACCCATCATCAGATCTTATGTATTGCATTGAAGGGTGGGCACGTCCAATTTTCCTGACACATTTTAATAAAGAAAAGAAAAATACTACTTAGTTTGTTTTCGGAGTGTGTGTGGATCGTTATACTAAGACATTTCAGCTTGTTTAACTTGACCTTTTAGGCCAAACTAGTTTAGTAGCGAAGCTGGATCCTACCAAAAGTAATGCACTGCTAAGCCGCCAGTGCTAGCCCCTGATTTAGCCTCCTCCAACCGACCCTTCAATAAGGGGCGAGGAGGCCACGAAAGTGCCTGGAGTACAGTCAACAGCACATCAGGTTACCCCATTTCCGTTTTTTCTCTCGCTCTTGCCAAATGACATTTGTTCGCGATAGAGCAAGGAGGACTGACCGGAAATGGGTAGCGTGATGTGCCGGCCACCGTACATAGGCACTTTCACCGTCTCGGGGACGGCGTGCAATCCAAGCCAGAGCACCCCCGCACTCCGGCCGCTGGCTACCACCGTACGCAGACCAAAATTGGGCCCGCAACCACGAGCCACCCAAAGGGCCGCTCCGCTGCCGCAACCAGCGGTACGGCCCCGCCGAGCCGCGAAGGGGGAGATCACCACCCGATTGTGCGCCGCGGCCCCTAACTCGCGACTCAGGCAGGGCGCTTGTAGGCCCCACTGGCCCCGCAACCCCACGTGTCACCCTTCCGGGCCGCAGCGGGTGGTTGGCTAGTCCACCACACTGCCACGCCAGAGTTCTCTTCGCTTCCCAGCGGTTGGACTCTACCACCGGTACCAATCCCCTTGCCACGCCAAGGCGAGAACTCATTAGGGGGAAACTAGTTTGTTCTAGGACAAATGCATCTAACCCGACAAGTAAGTATCTATACTATAAGATAAACTGACTAGGTAGTTGTCCTGAAATTGGGTTTGACCAGAAGTAGGTATTACCTAATTTTATTGTATGCGCTAAATTCGATATCCGTGCGCCATATGACAAAGTCACCGCTTCGGCACTGCAGAGGTCCGATACGAAACGCATAAATTGAAAGCGCCCTTAAATTATGATATTCTTTGGAATATCTACAAAATTCTACAAAATAAATTATACAGTAAAGTTCATAATGTACCTACTCCTAGTACTATCTACTTAACTTATCTGTTAAGTAGTACTAGTACTACGGACGGAGTGTACGTTTTAAATTGTGTTCATAGCTACTACTACCTCCCCATACAATGGGTTCAATAGAGTGTTCAACAATAAATCAATTTGAAGTGTTATCTAGTTTGCTCTTTCAAGATCATTACTGGGCGCACACTGAAAACTCTATATTGGATCCTTTACCCATACGTTTAGAATATTTTCATTGCGAAGCGTCCATTCAGCTATGCTATTCCGGCGGCCAAAACTCCCTTCGCTCGAGTGAGTGAACTTTAAAATTCAATTTCTTTGCAACTGTGGTCGTTTGAAAAAAAAGGACTAAGCCAAATAACATTTTTAAATGATTTACATACAAAATGGGGGAAAATACTAATTCAATGTAAAGCGTATTGATGATTGGGGTCAGCGTGAAGCACCGAGATGTGAAGTGATGTCCGATGTGCACCGCCGGAATAGCACGGTAGACATGAATTTATTTAACAGAACCTTTTTAACATACATTTCATCCCTATCTAAGCGTGTCTCCTCCATTTTGTAATTAACTTTTAATTTCCAAGAAACTGTAAGTTTTCAAGAAAGTGCAACGCCAGCGAACACTTACGAGTTTGCGCGGCAGCGGCAACAATGTTGTTATTGCCACTTGTTGGGCGCCAAGCTCAGTGCGCGCGGGTGCGTCGCGGCCGCCCCCGTGTGTTGCAACCCTCCAACAGACGTACGCACGCGGAAAACTTTATCGCTACTTCGGGACTGATGGAACATATGTGTCGATGGGATTCCTCCAGCAAACTGTTTGATGTGGTGAAGAGTGTTGTTGAGGATTTAGTGGAGGTTCCATGTTAAGGATGTCACGAAGAAAACAGGCGAAACCTAGATCTCTGAAACGTGAGTAAAGTTTATTTTGAACAATTAAATCAATGTATGTAGAATTTGCTTTGAAGGTACTTATCTTATGATAGAGATACAAATTTATAATTGATGATTCTTCTGTGAGATAAGTAGATACCTAAGTAGAGAAGTAATTTTGAATATCAGAAAAAATAAGATCTTACCTAAAAAACAAATAACTGGTTAGAAAAAAGTAAACTCTGACATAAACTGCTTAGCTAACTAACACATAGCCAAACCTGACCGGCAATATCAGCTTTTAATTATGGTTTTGGTATGCTGAGGGTAAAATAAGGTAAAAAAGGTACACTAACGAAAACAGTCAAGGCTATTGTGTCTTGTAAATAAATAACGTAATGTGTGTGTAAATAGAATAATCCATAACATTTTAAAAGTAAGGTCAACTTGGATAAGACCGCTCCTTAACGATCTTACTCGTCTAATGCAAGTGCAAACCATTCCTTGACAAAGTACCTAAATCAATCCCATTGCAAAATGTGAAACACTCCTGAAAACCAGGAATTACCCATTTTTTTTAAAGTGCTTTAATCAAAGCTGTGATTTACTTTATTAGGTATTACTTACTATCCTATCCTATAATCGTTAAGATTCAATTTCAGCCATCTTATAATAATTCTAAATTCTACTAATCTAACTACGAGTAGCATCCTCAACTAGCGGATTTGTAGCAATGTCAGCACTTAGCCTCCTTCAATGGTCCTTCTCACAGCCTTGCGCCGGCAGAAACTACACGACGACTGAGTGTCGTGGGTCTTCTTACTGCATTGTAACTGTCCGAGTAAAAAAGCAACTTAAGCATTCGCAATTGAAGGTTGTTCAGCGCTTAGTGTAGCAAAGTATTACAAGAAATTTGCAGGCATTTTAGATAGTCTTTTCATATTATTTTGGAAAATAATTACCGCTATTGTTATAATGGCAAGAGAAGATAACGACGGAAACTTTTCTTGTCCCTTGTCCGTAACAGGGACAGCGGGAAAAGACAGAAAAACGAATTTATTTATTTATTTATTAAACACAATTAAACGGGCTTAGCCCGTAATTACATTGCAGGCAGTTTGAAAAGAAAGTAAGACTTGATGCTAGTTACACGAATTAAATTCACTTTTTACGGGTAACTGTAGCTACAGGCGTTTGGCCAAAACAATACAAGCCAAATTATTCTGTCAGCCCTTGTTGCCTTCGCTTTTGCTCAATGGATCCTTGGCTCAACTTATTGACGAAGATGTGGAAACACAGCGTATTTGCTACACAGTGCCTGATGTTACTTAAATGATACTATGTCCTCTCTGCTAACTCGAGAGACTACGAAGAACGTGAGTATAAATGACCTATATTGGCTGGTGGTCAGAATTCCACCCTTTTCTCAAGCGATGAGCCAAAATATTCGAAAGACTTGTTAAAGATCTGACCGAATTCATGACTGTCCAATACCTACGTCTGTAACTATTACTGCAACATTATGTTAACCAGCTGATCGAAATCTCGAGAAACAATCTGAAATTAGTAATCACCATTCTTGAATTAAACTTTTAAATTTCCTGGCGATGAAGGCATTTAAGTTTCAATTGAAAAAAACCCTGATTGGGCATGCTGGCACGGCATTTAGAACAAGTGATCTAGTTCTATTTAAGCACTAAATCATCAGTATCTACCTAGATCGTGTACTGTTTTTGCAGCGTGTCGCCCTGCTGCATGGCAACTAGGTTATACCTACGTGCTACCAAGTTGTGTAGATGACCGTAACCACTGCAGCTGCGGCTAGACTAGTGCGATTTTGCACATGCAGGTATTTTAAAGTGTAATGAATAGCGTTGCATCAGGCTGACCGGGTGATGGACGCGCTGCGCCGGCTTGCGGCCGCGGCGCCCTAATAACAGCGTTTTATCAGCGGCCCGCGTCGCGCGGTTTGGCCACGTTTGGCGCGCTCGTGTGCGCCGGGACTTAGCGTTGCTGGTATTTAACGAATTAGCAGTCACGTCAGCCTGGATCGAACTAAATCCGGTGCGTCGCTTAAAGCACCAAACTCAGGTAAACTTTAATCGTATGCCAAAGGGAATATCGAAAAATGCTGAAACGAGTCGCGAGGCCGATTTGGGAATAACTAAAACTGCATACTCCGACTTAGCAAAAAACTTTTTTCTGTGGATTTTCTTCTGGGAATCGAACCTGTTGGTTTGGAAAAAGAAGGTCACCCTGTATTTTTATGCCATCTCGTAGTGTCACTCATAAGGATCAATTTCCGGGAAGTAACATTATATGGCAAGGCTTTACTTTGCTTTACTTTGAAAGGTCTTATTTTTAATAAAATATGTAGGTATTTTCCTTACGTTTACATAGTGCGCCTATGAAAATTCAAATGGAAAAAAATAGGTATACCTATGTCAGCATGTGAATTTAGCAATACTGAAACTATGTGATATTTTTGCTTTTTTTCTCTAAAAAATAGATAACTACATTGCGTTGGCGCCGGAGCTGGGGTTAATTTGGCGGATCTCCTTTAAAACCCTAATCAAAACAATCAAATAGGTAGTTGTTCCTAACAGTTCCAAAGTTTCTCGACTGATTTCAATTAAAGTATTCACGAGTATTAAATACGTAGGTCGAGTCGTCGAGACCCAATGCCACGTAACATCACAATCGTACCTAATATTGTACCCAGTATCGATCTGAGTCTAGTACCTACTCGTAATGCGTCCCAGGGGATGCCGGTGCTGCGACTCTCACGACTCCTGGGATGTCTAATGCAATACTGGCTCCCGTTCTTTCAGGTAATATGTGAGTAGTAGTTACCTTAGTCTTATTGTTTTGTATTACACTGGAGTTCGCTTCAATAACGTACCTATTTGGATCCTTATCCAACCAACCACAGTGCTCATGGGAGTGGGTTGGAACAGTCAGACAAATTAAAGAGATCCGTAAACTAAACAGATAGTATTTTTTTTCACACTGGACTGGACCCTCTTACTTCAACTAAACTCAGAGAGCCTAGTGCGAATTTTATCAATGACACTTATCTTTGAGTCGGATAGTTTAATACTTTTATGAAAAGAAAAAGCTGCAAGCATAAGGCCATGCAGTGCGTCGTGGATCTTGGAAAATAAGAGAGGTTGTTGTCTCAAAAATCTGATGTTCTCAAGATAAAAAAACAATTTAATGAATTTTACGCGACCCAGTTCAGCTAGTGTACTAATTACTTTTACTCCTAAAAGCCAAAGGGAAATATCTTAATTCCGAATTAAATATGTCGCTGCTAACGACGTAAGCGGATGGATACATACGGGACTCGTGCAAAGGGTGAGAGGTGTAAAGATCACAATAAAACGTATGAATGTTTTATGCGAGGTAAAAGCTTTGGATGGACGTATTTGTAAGCCTTTTGAAGAGGGTTTAGTCAATTTAGCTTTGCGTCATCTTTTTTACCGAGTTTGCATGGGTGTGCTCGGTTCTGACACATGGACTAACTACGGACTTGTTCAGTTTTGCTGGAGCCTTACATTTGAATTTCTGCAACGTCACTACGAGTAGGTATATATTGACAAAACGATGTAAGATGAACATCATTATTTCACGATGACTACCTCAGAAAATGTATACCCAACACATTAATAGGTTAAAACTGGCCTATTTGAGTCATGAGCCTGTTTTCAGCATTGGAGGTACTGAAAACACATAACACTAACATGTTTTTGTAATCGTATGAAGTTAAGTATGATTTCAAATCTGTGTATAGTTATTAGATAGTAAGTTTTCAGTCTCATTTAAGCTCAATTCCGTGCTAGGTTGATATGACAAGACGCTCATAATTACAAATATTTTCATGAATCGATATTGATGTGTCCGCCTGGTCCATTAGAAATTCACAAAATTCAATCCTTTAAGCTATCTGTACAGAAGATTCACAAAAAAACTTTACAGTTTTTACGGCAACGGTAGGTCTAAATTATTGTTCGTGCTCTAGATAGATACTTATGTACTTTATTTGGAATGTTTAACGCGTCAACAGGGAAGAATCAGTATTTGTCGTGCAATTTAACTAACGAATAAACCTGCCGGTCGACTTTCATTCTTAAGGCTTTCCACTCTTTTCCAACAGTAATCAGTTCACTAAAGATAGGAAAGCCAGAAAAAAACGGTCGGTCTTGGATTGTTGCAGGTACCTAATACCTATGCCTAAACATCGATGGAACAAACCTGGCTTACAGGAAGAAATTGACCAGAAAGATTCAGCCTGTCTGTTAATGGCCTCGATGGCACAGTGATCAGTGCAGACGCCTGGGATCCGGAAGACTCTGTTTGAATTGAAAATGTAAAAACTTTCATGTAAACTTACTTTCACAACAAGTGTTTATGAAAAGTCAGTAATAAGATAAGATAAGATATACTTTATTGCACAAAGAAAACAAGTTACATAACGTTAAAACGAGTAATTTACAGTAAAGAAATAAAAATATTTAAGACACTTATTGTTACTGGAGGACGAGTCCCGACTTCGAGTCCCACCTGCGAGCCCAAGACCTAATGTTCTTTTCTGGTATTCCAATCTTTAGTGAGAAGATGATGCATTATCCCTAATGCCAAAATAAAAATAATAAATTCAATAACCCTTTAACCGTTCCGTAAAAACTGTCACTCGGCACATCAAGTTCCGTTTTCCCGGTCATTCGGAAACTGAATCTGTTCGTTCTAATTACGTTATCCAGCACTTATTACCCCGGCTCCGTTATGTGTAACGATAAGAAGTTGATGGCCGCGCGCGGGGGTGTCGGCGTCCATAAAACTTGTAGAGGGCCCGTTGAGAGCTGCCGGGAAATTTCCCCTGGGCGCGCGCCCCCACCGCGCCACTGGGAAATACGCTAAAGCCATATCATAACAGTTTTATGTTGATGTTGACCTCTCATCTACGAGTTATCGGTGCTGGCTAATCGCTTTAATTTGTTATTCAGAGTTTAGAGTTTCATACTGTCTGCGAAGCCACCTAAACCTATCTAACATAAGTACGAGTACTTACTGTATTTTACACTCAACTAACTTGTATTTTATAAACCAAAAAAGTCTGAATTATAGGGATGGTTTATGGCTTCTAAGTGCGAATGGTCTTCATCATTTTGAAAATTGTTGAACTACCTGAACTCAGATTGCTAAAAAAACAGTAAGTATATTTTTTAATAACTTAAGTAAACGGGTTTTAATGTATAGGAATTCATTCTATAGTGTGAGTCTTGAAGTAGTTGCCAAATGTTTTATTAAAGTCTAAATATTTGAGTATATTTTTGCATTTTCGTCGTGTCCTAATTCCGTACTCTGTTCGCACCACCCGCAAGGACTCCGTTGAGCAAAGTCTGGCCGCATTTATAAAGAAATACGAATGTAAAACATTAATGCAATCTGTTAACATGACGAAGCATTCTCCTTTTTTCTATTCCCTGTTGACTTCCATAAATCACTCACGTGCTTTCACGCAAAAAATCCATGAAAGGTAACAATAATAACGTGGTTCATATTGCGAATGTAGATATGCGTAGCTCATTCAACCTTTCTTTGTTAATGCGTCACACATATTTATAAAAACTCGATGAGTTTTATATTTACTATAGATTATCAATAAATGAATACCTATCTCTTTTATTGTAATTAAGTGAGCGGTGGGCTATTCAAAGGTTCGTTAAGAGAAGGCATGTGAATATTTGTTAATGTGGGTTACTGTGTATAATTATGCAGATACTAAGTCGCTAAGCTTATAAAATTTTACTTATTATTAAGATGATAAATTATTTTCTTTACTTAGGTATCTATTGAAGTTTTCACCTTGTAACCTTGTACCTTCGATAACACGAGAGTGGGAATAAAACAGGTGATTTATTCCTACATGTAGATACAGGCTGATGCACCTTAATTGTCTTTTATCATATCCAAAAACGATTAACTTTGATAGTTTTAAAATATCTGCCTATACACTAAAATTTAATAGATATTCTTTGGATGTTCCTGGAACCTACAACTCAGCTAATTTGGTTATTCGATTGAATTAAAGTATCTTGATTCGAAAAGTAACAATCAAAATAAGCCAAAGTGAAAAGAATCGGATTGCGGAGGTTTTCGGTGATGAGGTTCCTTTGGGACGGAAAAAGTGTGTTTACATATTAAGTAGATGAGGTGGTTTAGCAAAGAACTATCAGATTGAAAAGGTTGCCTTTAAGTTAGACTAAGTATATTGGCTTCAAAAGCCAGTTTAGTCTTTAACACAATCTTTGCGTATGTTAAGTCCAAGTACCTATAGTGTTAACAAGAGATGAGCTGTAAAACACAGTTAAGTCACTTAATAAGTAAACATCCTCTTAAAAACCGGTATCATCAACTGCAACAGAGTGCATATAAAGCACATTTTAATTGTGCTCTTTGTATGAAAACAAACGCCCGTCCATACGCTATAAGGCAAACGCACCGCTTCGGCACTGCAGCGGTCCGATACGAAACGCATAATTGAAAGCGCCCTTACTAACCTTTAGGGTGTTATTCCAATGTCAATTCAAAGCTATCATTCATGCTGCATGTCGTAGTCAAATTTGCAGACGTTATCGAAGTGAAAGTTTCGTCCTATTGGGTGGATTTAACTTGTGAACTTGACAGAGGATCCCCATGGGGTAAGTAGAAGGTGTAAGAGGGCAATAGCTATGTTGCAATAATCAACTGCTTCAAACGTCATCCTGGCATGCAAATTTCTGCTAATAGCTTGCAGTCGCACTGTATTGGATTGGCTACAGTAACTGGACGTTAAAAATTGGGCAAACCCTTGCAGGTAGTAGATACCTACGAGTATTAACTAAAAAATAAAAGTCCTAGATGCTCGAAAAGATACTGTTAAAAATATCACGGTGCTGCTCCGAAGTACTATGTGGGTAACGGGGGGTATGGTCCCAGTGGAAGCGAAGTTCTCGCCCGCCGCCCACGCCGCGTCCCTGGGGTCCTGGCCCAGGCAGCCGTGCGCCGCCCGCTCCCAGGGGAACTCCCGACTCCCGAGCTCCCGGGCCCCCGCCCCGCGCCCGCGCCCCGCTCCATCGCGCAGGGACATAACAGCTGAGACGTCCCAATTTTAATTGGTAACCCTTATTTAATTCACCGGTGAGTGAACTCGACTAAAGTTGAAAAGGAGATAGCTTTCTTTATTTATTAAGGAATTTTAATGAATGATGAAATTGTATTGGCAAAAAACAAAAGATTAAAGCAATCTAGGAGACAATAAGGCGATGCCAATCCATAGGGCTATAAAAGTTTACACAGATGCCTTATTACGCCTTCATAATTATTAATTTGTTACCTTGGGTAACATGTATAGCTGCAATGGTCTGACTCTCAAT
Organism: Udea ferrugalis; assembly: GCA_950022985.1. Taxonomy (NCBI): domain Eukaryota; kingdom Metazoa; phylum Arthropoda; class Insecta; order Lepidoptera; family Crambidae; genus Udea; species Udea ferrugalis. Next base: position 9,457,174 of record OX465516.1, read on the forward strand.
GTTCAGTTGGACAATTGAAAGTGTGACCAGCTACTTCTCGGCCCCATCCATACAGAAAGTCAGAAGCTAACTTACTGTAATGATCATTGTATTTGTCACAATACATGATCATTTTATAAATTATTTATCTTGTTGCTTGTTTTTGACTGGCTCGTTGCTGCAGTAGGCAAAGGCAGGTTATAACACCGGAGGCTGCAGGTACGATTCCCGTCCGACAAACATTCATTTAACGACCATTTTTGATTGTACTGTGTATGGGTTTCATTATATTTTTTAAATACATTTAAAATATTCAAGTATTTTCATCAGTCTCTACTTATAGGACAACCTCTGCTTATTTGGTCACTTGCTTCTTCTCTCTTCTTTTGAACACATACTATCTAATATTATTATGAAGAGCATCGACTTGGTATCAATATTTATTTATTTATTTAATCTTGAATGCACAAACCAGTACAAAAGGCGGACTTACCTTTAAGGTTTCGGAGCAAATAGAAGTCAAAGTTTAACACTAAACTTTGAGTGAAAAAATCCAAAAAGAGAAGCAGCGTAAAAAAGAGTTAAGTGTAGGTTTTAAAACAATGACCAACTAAGAAAGCCGTCATAATAATAATAATATTATAGTCTACTTTAGACTATTACACTTCGCTTTGTCCTCGAAATTAAGAATAACAAAAATGTAGTAAAGCGTGTCGCGCTGGCCATCTACCACTAAAGTTGAAACCATCAAGAGAAAAAAAAAAAAAATGGTTTCAACGTCATATTCAGCTGTCACAGATTGTCAAATGTCATTAGCGTTTTAGTGCTCGCGCCATTCTGCACGATATTTTTTTCTTTCCCAAGTTTTAAACAATTTCAGGATCTTCAGGGATATTAAGCATCAAAAACACAAAGTCCAGGATTTGGGAATGCATAAGGAACGAAAGATTAGAAAAATTAAAGAAAGTTTCAAGTGGAAACTACAAGAACGATCGAGTTTCTGGCGGATACCTGCCTACGTGAAAAACTGCATTTGCATTGAAAGTTTCTCAATATGTGTCTTCTCAATTTCCGAAGACGAATGAAGAATGAGTATAGTTCGAGTGGTTATCACCTTTCTTATCATGAGTTAAAAACTATCAAGTTCTGGTAAGTACCTACTTGAAAAACCATGCATTTGCTCTGAAAGTTTCTAAAAGTCTAGTGTTCCCCTCAATTTTGTGTTTCCGACGACAAATAAAGATTAAGTATAGCTTATGGGGCTATCACCTTTCTAATTCATCAGTTAAAAACGACCAAGTACTGATAAGTACATACTTGAAAAACAATGCATTTGCATTGAAGTTTTCTAAAAGTCTAGTGTTCTCCTCAATTGTGTGTTTCCAGAGTAGAATAAGGAATGTGTATAGCTCATAAGGTAATAACTTACCTTTTCTCATTCATTTATTTATTCATTTAAGAACAGTTAAAGACAATCAGGTTGACTGGTAGAGAATGCAATGCATTTGAATTGATAGTCCCCAAGTTTGGTGTATGCCCCAATAGGTTTTTTTCCAAGGAGGAATAAAGAATGTGTATAGCTCTGAGCGGCTATAACCTTTCTAATTACAAACCTATTACCCTATAATTTTGCTCATGCTTGTGTACAATTTGAAGTGATTGTTACCTACCAAAAGCAGTTATACATGTATTATGAGTATGTGCTTATGCATAATTTTGTTCATGCTTGTGTACAATTCAAAGTGATTGTTACCTACCAAAAGCAGTTAAACATGTATTATGAGTATGTGCTTGTGCACAATTTTGTTCATGCTTGTGTACAATTCAAAGTGATTGTTACCTACCAAAAGCAGTTAAACATGTATTATGAGTATGTGCTTGTGCACAATTTTGCTCATGCTTGTGTACAATTCAAAGTGATTGTTACCTACCAAAAGCAGTTAAACATGTATTATGAGTATGTGCTTGTGCACAATTTTGTTCATGCTTGTGTACAATTCAAAGTGATTGTTACCTACCAAAAGCAGTTAAACATGTATTATGAGTATGTGCTTGTGCACAATTTTGCTCATGCTTGTGTACAATTTGAAGTGATTGTTACCTACCAAAAGCAGTTATACATGTATTATGAGTATGTGCTTATGCAAAAGTCTTCATTTAATTATTTTTTTAAATAAAGTTAATACTCTGAGTTTGTGAATGGATTACAGAGATTATTCCAAACTTCCTAACATGATAATGTATTCATATACATTACATTAAGGTATAACCTTAATGAGTGCTCAGTTAATTAAAAGTTTCATATATTAGTGATTTTCAGAAAGAAAACTTAGTGATTATCCGTCAGATAATAACAATTGTGTTACTACCCTATCTGGTCCCGGTGTGGGAAACACCCTGTCTCCGTCGAGGACAGAACAGGATTTCATCCTATTCATGACACCACATAGAATTGAAGAGCCAATAATAATACAGTCAGAACCCACTTATGTCTCATCTTACCCGGAGGAGCAGGATTTGCCTTAAGATTTGCCCAAACATATTAAGGTAAAAAGATCTAAACCATTTCCTTACACTGGGAATATACAAGGCGGAGGTCATAGACAGACACTGCATACCAGAAGATGCCAAAGAATTGGTGCCCTGTCTCCATTATGCTGAAATGGCTCTTTCTAATGTAATACTTTATGAAAATCAGGAATAGACACTGGAAAGCTCATTTATGACTGTTTTTTGTACAAACAGAAACAATGCTAAGGAGAAAATATGTGTGCTCTTTCATTAAAAAGATATCAAGGATCAATAATACACAACAAAAATACATGAAAATATAATTGGTGACACTTAGGCAGATACTTCAGGCGGCTGAGGCCATTAACAGGTCTGTGGCTGATTTTAAAAACAACACAAAATATCAAGATGAGATAAAATAGCATGAGATAAACTTTATTGCACTAAGAAAACAATCACATTGCAAAGCTTACAAAGATTTAGTTCTACAATGTAGGCGGCCTTATCGCTAAAAGCGATATCTTCCAGACAACCTTTCAAGCAATTTTTTAATAAACTGAATGCTTCCACTTTCACCACCAGGCAGGTGGTGAAAGTGGCTTATAATTATTCCCGTACGGGAATAATTTTAAGGCGTCTGCCTGCCAAGGCGACACCTTTGACATTGCCGACGAGCTCTTGGTATCACCAGCGCCGTCATGCACCGCCTGCAGCGCCGCCGCAGCGCTCTCAGATTTGCAACACCGCAAATAATAATACTGGTGAGTCATTCAGACAGTCTCTCATTGATCATTGGTGGAGCCAGTTGTTCTGTCATGGATTGAGGTTTATAAATAACCTGTTTACCAAACCAATGTACCACCTTCAGCAGAATTAAGTTCCGCAGAATTATTTAAACATGAGAAGTCTGATGATGATTCATTGAAATAATCAGTTTGTATCTAAGTAGTACTTACCCAGGTGTAAAAGTAGATTTACTTAAATTGAACTTAGATAAAAAGTTTATAAAAACCAACCACTTTAAATTGACGATTTAAGAACCACTTAACAATTTGTTTCAACGGATTGTTATATTACCATAGCATCCATTGAATTAAAAGACCATTTTTATTCTTTGTTTATCTAACTCAAAATATGAATCTTTTTTTTTTGAGTTCACTGTGGGCCTTTTGGTTTGAGCACTGCTCCTTTGGTTTTTTACCAAACTAATCAAACCAGCAAAAAATCCATGGTCTATGTATCTACTATTAGCTTGAATGATATTATATTGCATTGGGACCTCATATAATCAGTGTATCAGGTTAAGAGTTAGTCATATATGACAATAAAACCCATTTAGGATTCTTAATTGTCACCAAACATTGTCATGTTGAACTCATCGACCAGAAAAGATATAACATTTTAAATGAAATCACAAAAATTACAGGACTGCAGCAATGCAAAATCAAAAACCAACTACCTAGTGGGTCTTTTACCTTGCATGCCCGCCCAGCCATTCAATTTGGCTGGTTCTCTATTGAAGTATTTGAGATGTGTAAATATCTTGTATTTCAACATGCAAATGATTATGATGAAGATATGAATTTACCTGACCACCTTCAAGGAGACTTTAGTTAAGTGGAAAAATTCAGTAAAACATTTTTTGTAAGTAAAAAGGGGGGGGGGGGGGCTGCATACAAGAATAGACGGCAAGTGGGCAGTGGAGTTTTTTCCAAAAAAGATTTTTACATCAACTAACTAGAAATGCTTGGTGCATGTAATGCCAAAAATAGCTGTAAGTAATTTAAAATTATCATGAAAATTGACAATACAACGGAGATTATATATAAAAAAAGGTGAGGTGGCGTCAGGTTCCCTCACAACTTTCTAAATAACTAGAAAATTCTGGCAGTGGCGCAAACGTCGAATACTACACGTTTGCCTCCTGACATTGAATAGAAATTATGTGAAACTGCCTCTGATAAATTTGTCTCCCGACGTAATCTTAGCTTCATCATCAAGCAACATTGCGATACTACGTTTAAAAAATGGTTTAACTTATCATAAGACAGTCAAATCATATTAACTTCTTGGAAGCTGAATTGATATTTATTAAATATTCTATTGAATTATGGAGCGAATTATGGTACCATTGTTATCATTGTTAGTAAGTTCAAAAATAGACTTAAGTTCGAGTACAAAAATAACTTATCAGGCGGGTTTTATAAAACCCTTCCTATGCCAAAGTATAATTAGACATGTGATCCAGCTTTACTTTTAGAACTCGCAGTAACTCTGTATCATAAAAGTGATTTAATTTTTTTAAAATTTAATGGAGTTAATGTAGTTATTTCAAAATATATTCATCAAAATACTAGATTAACTTGACATCTAGGTTTACTTGAACCCTGTTTTTTTTTTTTAAATTTGACTTCCTTATCTAGTCGACCTCCGTCCTGCTGAGGCTTTTAAATTTTATTTGGATAAATCATGGACGATTATATAAACAACGAAAATATTGTTTTCGTCAGTTTTCAATAACTGTACAATCTCATAGGGTCTCAAACTATTAGTCGGTGGATTATAGGAATCCTAACAGGATCCTAACCGAAAGTGAGATACATACATCTTTATTCATTGTTCATTCGACCAGACATGCAAGTACCTCTGCTGTACTCCGGTGTTAATTAACTTTATAGAGTCACAACTGGTTGGAGTGAAGCTTCCTCTGTTTGCCAAATTCTATCAAAGAACAGTTTAGGAAGCTCCTAGGAATGTTATGCACATTCTTTAATGAATAAATGAGTCAACAACAACTACGGTATTACTGAAACTCATAACATAGTTGCAATATTATGTTGTAATATTTACAATAATGTTACAGTTATTTATTTGTATTAATATTTTTCTCAGAATGCTTACTTAACTACTGTAAGCAACCTACTGTTTTTTTTAGGTTTTGTTTTTTTGTTTCATATGATACCTATGCTTCTTTACATCCCTTCATTATGCACATAATACTGTACTGCTTTCAAAGTCTACATTTTTGTTATTCTTAATTTCGAGGACAAAGCGAAGTGTAATTGATAATTAAACGAACTTACCTTAAGTGAAGTTCTATTATAATTACACGAAGGCTTTGTCCGAAGAAATTAAGACCCTCCCTACCCTAGGACCCCTACAGTATTATGTGCAGTTATCTAGCCTCTCGGAGGCTCCCTAATTTATGTTCCAGGTGAAGAAGCTCTCAACTAAATGACATTTGACAATCTGTGACAGCTGAATATGACGTTGAAACCATTTTTTTTTTTTTTCTCTTGATTATGGTTTCAACTTTAGTGGTAGATGGCCAGCGCGACACGCTTTACTACATTTTTGTTATTCTTAATTTCTTCGGACAAAGCCTTCGTGTAATTATAATAGAACTTCACTTAAGGTAAGTTCGTTTAATTATCAATTATTTGTCAGTAAAGGTTGGATATTAGACATAACATTATACCCAAGTAACATTTTATTCGGGCCTAGGTTGTAAAAAATGCCTTTTGGTTTTATATTAGTCCCAAAAAGGTTAACGTTATGCTATCTGATCATTTTAAGTACTTGAGAATGATTAGTAAGTTTTAAAACTAATTGTTTATTTTTGCAACCTCGGAGCCGCTGACAAGAGTTTACATTAACGTTATGTTGACTTGTGTTTCAAGAGCATATAATCCTAGGGTCTTATAGTTTTCATAAACTCCTGAATAGGTTCTAAAAAGGCTAGCAAAATGCTTAAGTTAGACCTGAAGGTTTAAATTTAAACTTTGATGCAACCATAAAGTTATGAAATGTTGAAATCGCTTATAAGCTATTTCTTAAACCCAATTTTAAGCTTTAGGCTTTATGAGAGTTGCCTAAATAAACAAATTAGGAATTCGTAGTGAACAACCAAACCAATAAGATATTTTCATAATTTAAAGGCATGTTTACAGTTCTACAAGAATATTTTAAAGCTTTAAAGGCATCTCTAAAAATTATCAGTTGTCTCCGTGACTTCTCCATGAACCGATACAGGGTGATATCGAAACAACGGAGCGGAAGTTTTCAACGTAAAGTACGAAAGAATCTCTGAAGCCAATAGATTCATCTAAACTAAATATTTACTGTGTCACTGCATCTACTGTCAATTAAAATGATTTAATGTCTTATGAAACTATCTTCTAATGAGGCCTACAAGTGAAAGCTAATCTTAGATGGCGGCACCATAGCATGAACCCTTGTTCATCTGTGGCAGTGCGATAAACAATAAAAATTGCCCCATTTCTTAATGATTCCCAACCTTTAAACATGTATTCCACTTGAAAAACAAGAAGCAAGTTGAAAGAAGAACTAAGAAAAAGAGGCGCCTCTTTCCGTGGAAGGAAAGCAGCCCTAATTAAATGGAAATTTGTGTTCCATGAATTCCTTCTTATTTTTTCAATTTAAGGTCTTGGAACTTGCTTTTGAGTTTATTAAATGTTAACCTATGATAGACTAGCCAGTGTGTAACCATTTTATCATTTTAGTAGTAATGAAAACACGAAACTTCATACTACCTAGTTTTAAAGAGTTTGAGGTATTATAATAGAAGGCTCGAACTTTACTCTCCTTATTGCTTTGGGCCACATTTTTTTAAGTTGCTCATCACGGGGAAACTAGTGGCTTCTAGTTTCTTTGCAATTTGGAACACATCACCCGGGAATTTGTGTGTTATTCGTCCTCAATTATGAATTCTCTACAAAATTCATACAAAAACGTCTTTGTTATTGGTCTTTGCTAGTAGACTAGCGCCACTTTGACAGTTGCACGAACCATTGTCAGACATAAAATGCAAACTGGTCAGGGTTTCATGCAATGATTATACTGTGTTTATTCCACTACTACAAACTTTATGCCCATAAAAATAAATTCTTTTGAAAGTATTCTCATAATATTTTTATTCATAAATATTATCATAATAAAGCTTAATAATCACTTTAACACAACAAATACAGCCTGTATGAGCTGTTTGTGCTCGGGCGCGGCGGGGAAGTCTTGAACTACTCTTGGTAATAACCTTATAGCTAAATATTATAACGGAAAAAGCTTTGTAATCTTAATTAGCTCCGCACATTTACCTTTAGCTCTTATTTTGGACAAAATTAAGAGCTACCAGCTATTACAGTTCTGGAAAGGTTATTCTTAGGTTAGTCTAATGCTTTCTAATAATTTCTTTACGCCGGCCATATTTTTTTCACTGAAATAAAAAAAAACTAACCAAAAAGCAATATTTTCATTCATTAAGCCAACATTAGGTATCGTGTGCTATACAGTTTAAAATAAATGTTTTTCAAATAAATTAAAGCTTTATTTCTAATGCGATTATCTAATTTCATAAATTTTTTTTCATTGAAAAATCTTCGAAATTCTAAACTTACGAAAGGCCCGTTTCGTATACAGCACTATTAACCTAAAGTTTCACGATGAAGTGCCGGCCGCACGTTTTTTTTCCATTTATCCTGACTTTACTTTTAATTTTTAACACTGCCATTTTGTAATTTGGTATAACGGTAGGATGGCGCCATTAAAAATATGTTTCAAGTCCACAATGGATGTTTCTGTGTAAAAAAATCTTACGCAGAAACATTTTAAAACCCGAGAGTCCTGGAAAGGTATTTATTCATGTCTATGAAAAACGTTTTAGGTTGTGATAGGGTTAAATCAAGTTACTAATTGAGAGCTTAAAGGCTGCCTTACAAGGTTATATTAACGTTAAATTATAGTTGTGAAGGTTATATTTAGGTTCTGTGCAAATACTTCGAAAGGTTCTGGATTTGAGCTTCAGGTTTGGCTGTAGCTCTCCGAATGGTTCTGAAACGTGGGCCCTTTTTGCACACAGGAGGTTAATACAAGGTTAATTTAACGTTACTGAGCCTAGTAAGACTTACGAGACAATTTCCATACAAAGGTTTTAGAACCTTTTCAAAACCTTTTTAAAACCCAAAATGTTACTTGGGTATTCTGTAGGTACTATATTAATATATGTATGTTTAAATTATATGTATATGTGTAAGTTTATCGCAGTAGGTATAGGTTTATTATATTTTTCAACACACTTGCTCATAAAGTGGCTCTTATTTCACTGCAATTAGGCACATAATGACACCCATAATCAAACTGTGACTTTTTCATTACTATTATTCACTAGTGAGTTATAGAGTTTTTTTTATTGGTTGAATTGCTTTGTTCTTAAAAAAGTTTCGATACAAAAACATCGTGTTACAAGAATGCTCCAACTCTATTTTATTAGTGGCCAGTTTGAAATTCGAATGAATCGTCTTTGGTGAAAAGCTTTCCTGTTTCTCTTTTTTTTAATATGCAAAGAAAACGATAACATACAGCCTTCAAAATCTCATTGCACCTAAACATTTTAAACGGCCTTGCATTCCAAATTCAAATCACTTTATGCCCTAGGGCATACTTTAGGAAAGGTTTTCTTGTCACATAATGTATGTGCCATTGACGAGCAGGTAGAACATAAAATAAACTATTTATTTACTAAATAAAATGAGTTTCTAACATTATTTTATTCACAATTGTGTTGAAAAACGTCGTATGATACACGTGTGCATTGATGATTACCGTCCTCGGCTCTCTTAAGACCCTCGCCTACGGCTCGGGTCTCAATGGCGCCTCAGCGGTAATCACCAACATTACACACTTGTACCATAATGTACTATTATCCACCGCCAACAAGGTTTCTGCTTCGCCCGATGGTTGACTGGTAGAGATGCCTTTAGGCATTAAGTCCGCCAATTGTACTTTTTCTTTGTGCAATGAAGACTAAATAAATAAATAAAATAAAACATTGCTGTCTGAATAGGTAACAGATTCATGAAAATAGAAAATGAAATAGATGTCCCTCTATTTATTATTTACCAAATCCTTATGTGGCAAAGTAGGTATACTTAAATAAAGTGCTTACTCTCTAAGTTACCTACATGTAACCTACATGTTTATTTATCTATTTGGTATTCCTCGATGCACACTGAAGAGCAAAATAAAGTATAGTACTGTATTGGTAAGGTTTAAAGAAGTATTTATTTCCCATAAAGATTACAATAATTTTGAGAAACAGTTAACATTGAACATTTTGATTGGCTTTACTTATGCTTAAAGAAAGACGAATGGAACATCACACTAAAAAAATTAGAAGCAAGCAAGGTGCTACAATTTCGTTTGTTGTACAAGACCTGCGACACTCACACAAACACACTAGGTGCTACAAACTACGCCATTTTATACTCTAGTGACAGTGCCAATCACACGTGCTAGTCTCGCACACACCAAAACTGGCAGCTGATAATAATTATGATTCACTCATGGTTAGACGAGGTGACGTCCGTCTTCCTTTTACGTCTGTGCCTTACACATTCAAAATCATAGTATTTGTTCTGACATTCCGAATAAAATAAAAATAATACTAACAACAACTTATAAACTATAGAAACAAAGAGAGACACAGCTTCTTAGCATTTTTTGATATATGTATAGAATCAAGTAAAAATAAAATTGAAAATAGGGTGAGGTCTCATTGCCTCGTTGCTTTGCGCTGCGACGCAGCATCAGTCGTAGCGTCCACTACATGGGAAATAAGTAAGTAAGTAAATATTCTTTATTGCACACTGAAACAACAACAATATTACAAGTCAGTAGATGAAGTAAACACGTAAATGTACAACTTGGGCTATGGTTTAAAAAATAGGTGATAGGAAGGAAAAGAAGGAAGGAAGGGAGCTAGTCAGATACATAATTACCATCTTGCACCACCACATCTATTTTTCTTTCCTTGTTGTCTCTACGGGAAGGTTGCCTGGAAGAGATCGCTTTTAGCGATAAGGCCGCCTATATTGTACTGTTAAATCTCTTTAAGCATTTTTATGAAATTGTTTTCTTTGTACAATAAAGTATATCTTACCATCTTATAATTGTTAAACTGCCAAACAATACTCGCTCAAAGAAACCTTTCAGTTTTGTATCTGCATGCCGGCAAAACGCTCTGGCACTCCATAATAAAAAAAGGGGTCAAAAAGGGGTCTATTTCAACCTGATTAAGGCAGTTTATTTGAATGTGGTTCTAGCTAGATTCAGAATTTGTTGAAAATTAGCAGCAAACAAAACCCTGTTTTGATCGTCAGTGAGTGTAGTTACCGAGGTTCGAGGCTAGCGCGCGGTCCCCCGAGCGGGCTGCCCACCGCTGGGACCGCTCCACCACTCGCCATCATACTAACGCCTCCGAACACATTAAAATTACAGTTTCCAAGGATACACAACTATGCGAAACTACGACTTAGACGGAGATGGGGTTTGTGTTATTATTCCTTTGTGCTCCTATCCGCTTGGTCCTTAATCAAAGTTATTACCTACATCGTTTAGTGCCGTCTGTGGAATAGGTCGTTTCTCTAACGTATTATACATAACGACTTAACAAACCATCTCTAGATACCCTGTTAGATTATAATTTGTTAAATTGGTGATTCCAGTTGAAGTACATATTTTCCAGGATATCTAGGGTAAGTTTTTTAAATGTCATCAATAATCTATGGCCGTGAATTATTCTTACACTGGCATATAATTATCGGAACTGCTGATGATAAAAATTTCATATACTTCAAGGATTTGGACTATGTTATTTATTTATATCCGCTTGATAATGTTGATAGTTCATTATGTCCATGCGGGTGTGACTAGGCTTCAAACTTAGACAGAAGATCTACTTAGTGTAAATTCAGAAGACATTCCCTATTGATGGAAAGCACTCCAAAATGAGTTTAATTTCTCTAGGCCAAGTGTGAGCTTAAGAGTGTACCGTATTCCATACGGCAACCGTCAGCATGGCTCTTACCCTCATTTGGAACATAGCGTATGTTATGTTGATACCGGGCCATTGCTATTCGGCGTGGGTGATTAGATTTGCCCAGGACACGTGCCGCAGTCACGTACCTACGTAGCTTCCCTGACGTGTATTGACACAATTTTTTGCCACTTTATTAGATTAACAATAAACGTAGATCACAATGCTCAGTGGAGAATGAATACAAGTTTGGTATCGACCTTGGAGGACGGTCGCCAGACAAGCCCTCGTGGGAAAAGATCTGAGCCACTCTTAGCTGAGTGTTCAGACAAGAATTAGACTCCTAGAGTTCACTGTTTGCCCAGGATCCTCCGTGAAAACGGTGTTCCGTTCCCTGTTGAAGTAAATTTCCCTAGGGATGAGCCAGCTCGACCACGCTAGTAGGCAACTCGGCGTAGCACCCTGCTAACTTACGGCCTGTGCCTAAAACCTTTATTCCAGTTATTGAACGTTGCATAAGCTAATTTCATTGTTTGATATATTCTATGACGTTCAACTGTTATGTAACATAAGTAGGTATCTTACAAAGAATATTGTGACAATTTCAACACTGTTAACTACTTATACAAATGATCGAAGTGTAATACTTACTATTTTACACTCCCAAAAGACATTATGTTCTCGCCTAATTTTCATACAATAGATACTTGTTAACGTACACATTGCTACGTCAGTGGGAACAGTGGTCAGTAGTTGTTGAAAAAGCTTTCAGCTTGACAATCATTTTGTACGATACACAAAACGCTAAAAATTGAACGCATTATCGTTCCAGCAGTCATGCGTTCCTATCAAAATAATCCCAACTGTATCACCATTCCAGCTTCGCTGTAAACCGAAACCGTAAACTATTTAACTACTGGGAGCTTGTTCGAGGAGGGGTAATAAGCAATACCAATATGGTCAGTAAGAAAATTGAATTGCCGCTGGTATGGCGGTGTCTGAGCTTTGGTGCTGAATGCCTCCCGCGTGGCACATTGGATGCCTCTCGCGCGGCACATTGCCGAGTTATGATGGCTCGTTGTTGCGATGGCGATGGGATGGCTCCTCGTTCAACCATATTGCAGCGTTTTCGTAAGAACAGCACTTGGGAGCAGCGGATTGAGTTTTGATGCCAAATAATACTTGGAATTGGTATTTTTTTTATTTCTTTAACAATACACTTCAATCATAATGTTACAGTTGGGTATGCCCTGAGAAATAAGGTCATTTGCCGATGCGAAAGTAGGTAGTTAAATTTAAATCTGAATCATCTCTACAAAAAAAAAGCTGTAATGACATTTCGCAAAAGCCTGTTCGCGTTTTTATTTTCATTGAAGGAACTTTTTGTAATTGTACTGGAAAAATTGTTATTTAAGATATACTTAGGTTACTTATTTATTTATTTCCATTGATGTCCGGTTAGCAACCTCGTCCGGAGAGGGAGGCCACCATCACTTGTATTTGGCTTGTGCCCTGCTTTTGATGAATCGATGGATACTCCCCAGGGCTTCTGTGGCGCGTGGGCGGACTGTCTCCTGGGTCGGGAACATACTGCCTTCGGCTAGCTGTGTAGACTTGCTAATATATATGTATTACGAGAATTTGATTATCTGAACAAATAACAAAGTTAACATTTAACGTAGAAAATATAAATTCTTGGTTTGTATGGTGTCCCTTAAGGCAAGGCAGGGCTGATCCAATATCTGTTTGAATTCTGAAACATTGTAAATGTGAAGGAAGAACTGAGGCTGCAAAATAAGTCACAATCACCAACCCTTTGAAAGTTATTTATTTACGATAAGAAACTCTTCTTACAGTACTAACTTACCCTAAAAATGCTTAATCTTAGGACTGTCTGAATTACATTGTACGATTAAAATAGTGTTTGTCTGAGAATAGATATGTCAGTCAACGGCTTATAAAAACGGAAGTAGGTAGCCCTGTTTTCTTGAAGGAGGTAGGACCCGGAATGGGTAGCCTCTCATGGCGTTGACCGTACATTGTTAATCTATTCAAATTATGCCTCCTTGATGTCTGCAATAGCGACAGTTGAAACGAGCTTGCTATTCGATGTAAATGTTTAATGAGCACCAAATAGGGTCTGACATAGCAACAGTTACTCGAATATTGTAATACGAGTATTTAACATGTTTCTTGACTTCCTTGTCCGTTAAATGTAGGTACATACTATCTACTCATTGTTGTTTATATTAAGTACACTAAGATTTTTGTCAAATCATCTAAAATTAATTCCACCTGCTATGCTTCAGTCACGGTAATCGAATACCATGTCACCGTGCTTCAGTGAATATTTGGCCCACTATATTATGGGCGTTAAACATTTTTAAATACGAGTATACTTGACTATGCCTAAAACATACCATACATAAAAGATAAAACCACCTACAGAATAAACAGTTTGTCCTGGGCATGGATGACAAAGTGTCAATTTAAGCAGACGACTTATCAATAAATGACATTGAAAAAAAGGAAGAAAGAAGTCATATGATCCGACTAATATTGGGTATACATGTGAAAGTTTGGATGTGTGGATGTGCCGTGTTGCTCTTTCACGTGAAAACTACTGTATGGATTTTAATGAAACCTAACAACAATTTATGAATATATATGACCTTTTTTTTTTCAACCTATGTGCACGCGGACGATGTCGCTGGCGGCCGCTAGAGTTTAATAACTGTTGCATGAAACATGCATTAATCCATAAAAAGCACCCAGAAAAAAATATCAGAAGGATAGTGAAAACTGCCACAAATCCGTTGCGTAGTTAAGGAGAGTGATTCAATTTATGGATATGCAAACACTAAAAGCGTTTTTTTTATGCTGTGAGATTTTGTAATGCAATATGAACAAGCCTTTATTTTTTGTACGTGAAACAGTCTTTTGGGAGTGGGTGCGGTCAGGGTCGCACCATCACATCCATTCATACCACACTCGCCTCAATCACAGGACTACGCCATATTTGGTATTCACTCGTGTGGATACAGCTCTATTTTCGAGTGCATGTTGTGTGGCACTGGCACACGACATCATTTTATAGTGATGGGGTAGTAACGATCCTCTAAACATTGTTATGTTTTTTTCTCTCATAATTTTGCTCCAGATCAATTTATGGGTTACCGATACTAAAAGAGAATTTCACAAAAACGATAAAGTACCTAGTTGGGATTCCTTTTTCTTTGTTCACAACACACTTTTCAAATCTTGTTCAGAGCCTTAAAAAGGTTATTTTCCTCGTGTCGCTCTGACCATACACTAAGGTAGGTATCTGATAGAGGTCAAATATTGTCTTTATCACAATAATTCAATTTATCCCATAAAATGATCAACCTTGCTGTCTTCAAGGCAAGAGCGAATAGGCATTTTCTAGGTAAGCGTGTCCCACCTTCGGCCTGCTATGCTATTCCGGTGGTCGCCGAGACTCACTTCGCTCGTGCGAGGTAACTTTGAAAATCCATTCCTTCGCCACCGTCGTCGTTTGAGAGAAAAGAACTAAGCCAAAAAACACTTTTTGATTATTTACATACAAAATGAGAGAAAATACTAATTCAAAGTCAAGCGTATTGATGATTGAGGTAATCTCATTTCAACATCGATGCTCGCACGTGCGATGTGCACCGCCGGAATAGCACGGCTGGTCATCGCTCACAGGCGAGACTGGGGTCAAACGCAAACCCATTTTAGATAATAATAAAAAAAACAAACAAAATTTTCCGTAAAAAAAAAGTCTGATCTGTCGTTCGCGCTTGCTTCCCCGCACAATGACCAGTGATTTGAGGTCCCACAGGGCGCGCACCTAACTCGCGCTTTCCATGTTGACACAGCCGAGGCTTACATTATCCTAATTAGCCCCACCCCCCGCGTTCATTAGCTTGATGTACTTATTGTAACTTGATTACTAGTGAGTCTACTTTTACAGTTACCGTATCGCGCATGTCGTAGGTGACCGTAAAATTATTGAATTGACTGTGCGTGAGTTCCGAGTTCAGATTTTTAGCTACTCGAATTTCAATGGCAAAGTTTTAACTTTTACCGATTACAAAAAACTTTCCTTCAAAATTAATTATCTCAATCAGCTCATTATTGTAAAATGTCAACAGTATTACTAAAAGACAGAATAATAACAAAATAAATATGAAATTAAGACCCACTTTTTAGAAAATAAAATTATTCATAACGAGGCCTCTGTGTGGTTCAACAATAATGTTTAATTTGGCTTTGTAACAGGAATTGTGTGAAAATTTTATTTGTTTTACTATTATCACTATGTTCACCCTTACCGTTTACTGGAATTGGAGGATACACAATAATATTACCATAATTGTAGAGAGCCCGGGATAAGGGGATTTACCTTTCCCTGATGTCCACAATATGCTCTCGTATCGTGGGGCGTGATGGCAGTCGCAAATCTGTTAATTTCATTCTTTGGAGTTCACATGAAACTGGTTAAAAGTTCTCTAAGGCTGTTTTATTTATTTTTTGTATTTATATTTACCAATTAAGAAGTCCACTAAGTTTCAAAGGGTAAAAAAAACTTCGTTCAGCTGGCAGTTTGATTCTAGTTGGAGTCTACAGGAAGCGCAAGTGCAATACATTAATACTTTCAGTTTCTAAAACTAACCACAATCAATCAATCCAGATTGATAACAATAAATCCAGAGATTCTTAACCAGGAACACACCCAGGCAGGTAATCTTTATGCTGTTGATGAAAATTAATAGAGGTTTTTATTTTTTTTCTAGCTGAAGATGAAGAAGAATGGAACGAAGGAAACCCTGTTGGTGACACCGACGCCAGCGGTGACGACGAGCCTGTCGACGGTCTACCAGACGGGGACGAATCAGAGGACAAAGACAAAATGGATGATGATGACCCTGAGGCGCACATAGAGGAGGTTACTGAAGGTAAGATTCTTACTAATTATTAATGTATACTTTCAATAACTCCAACGATCACAAATTAAAAAATATTAAGTACTTCTTACTAACACACAACGGCCCATTTCTGGACACAGGCCTCACTTCAACTATGAGGTGATGGCGTGAGCCATACTCCCAACACGCGGGCTCAGTGCAGATTGTTGAAGTTTGAAGCATTTATTATCGAAAAGGATTTTGAAGTGGGCTGCACCTTATTCTCGAGGTTTTGCAAAGCCAAATATCTGATAACTATAATCACAGTTCAAAAGGGTCTTTAGTACCTTACCTAGCTAATTTCAAGATAATAATATTGAAATACTATGTAGCAACAATGCAGGGACTGTTAGTTTTTCTGTTACGTTGCAATCGTAGGTTAGTTCTTGTAAATGTCAATTTAAGCAGTTAACTAGTTTCTAGAAATGCTTGACCGTTTTTTGCCCAGTATTTAGTCCTTTATTTACCGCATCACCTAGTATTTAGTGCCATATAAATCATAAATGGCGTGCGTTGCAACTCTTATGGGTGCCATACCTACACACCCTACACCTGAATGTGTAGGGTGTACTGTGTACGCTATTCACAAGCGACTAGTCCTGACTTATCGCTTTCTGATTAAAACATGATAAGTACATTGGCAAAAATAATAAGAAAATATATGCTGTATATCATGTAAAATTATTAACCGTCTAGAGAGTATTTTGATCAAAAAGAATATTTCTTCTTCCATGATTAGTGTAATTTCTGTAGCATGTGTAAGTACAATTACAATATAGGTGTCTGCGTCATTGATCTGAAAGTTGGAGACTATTAAAAAAATGTTTTTAGAATGTAATTGGTTTTTTTTTTCTATTTAATTAATTTACTTCATTTATGGAAAAATACGCCAGCGCACATCACGATTATGATTGAGTTCAACTACGAGTGTAGAAGTCACTTTTGTGCCCGAAAATAAGCCCAATCCTTTGACTCACTTTTTAGGATATTTTGACACATTATTTAAATATCTAGATACCACCAAGTTAAAAAAAATACGACCTAGACGTTGTTTTATATTTTTCTATAGAGCTTATTTAACAAATTAGCCAAGTACTTGCAAAGTCACCCTGAATAGATAGATGACTGCATAATTGCAGCCTACACTTCCGTGGCGCAAAATCCCGAACATTTGCATATTGGTGACTAAGCTGACATGACGCAAGAGGAGATAACAGATGACGTACGAGAGTCGAGTGGCGGCGGCGGGCAGTGGGTGCGGCTGCCACGTGGATTGGCGAATGACTGATCGCCGAGTACGTGGACACAGTCCTTTCTTATCAGACAGTCAAACTCTTAAAAATTTCACCAACCCAGCTTTGATACCTACTGATTTAAAAAAACACTTCTTCAACTAAAATTTATCGAAAATTCTTAATGGAAGAACATTCAACGGCATTCACGCCATCACCACTTATGGTCAGTCACAGTCACTAATAAAATAAAAAAGTGCGAGTTGTGGTGCAAGAAAAGGGATGTCATAATTTTGTCGCGATCCGATCCTCATTTCAGCTGCGAAGAGTCGGATTCAAAAATGCGGTATCTCTGTAGGCGTGATCTCTAGCCTCAAGCGAAATCAGTTATTTCTAGGCTTCCGAAACTTCAAATAAGCAAGTACCGTACTTTAGTCTCTATAAGCAAACAGTACTTTGGTAAGTAGAAAACGCATTTCATAGCATGCGGACGATAAATCAATGGAAGTTGACTTAATCGCAGTGGCATTCGCACCCAGCACTTAGTCAGCTGTCGCGTCGCTCTCGCCGGCCAGACGTGCGTCGGGCTGGGCCGTTCGTCGGGATGGGCCGTCCGTCGCCAGATTAGCCCCTTTTCGTTTGCTGCATTATGCAGCAAGTACTTCTATTTGCAATTCTTTTTCCAGTGATGGCTCTGCTAGTTTCAATTTAACGTTGTTGGGCAGGTATTCCGATTTATTCACAAATGGGCCTGATATGAAAAATGTCCTAACTAATTAGTATTATATTCATAGTCTGTTATAATCACCTGTGTATTCATTTTTACATGATTGTTTGGCACACTTTTCCGTAGGTATTTATAAAAACCATCACTCCTTTAAGCTTCTTGTCATCTCGGAGACGTACGTCCTCGCGTGTACCGTCTTAGGGGGATGAAAAACTCTTGAGTTCGATGCATTTATTTACATTATCGTCTTACTTTTGCTTTCGCTCCGTCTTCATACGCCGTCCCCAGCGGCGCCGTGCGTCGGCCGATGTGAAGACTCGCTGTAGCTTTATTATTTCTACCTAATGACTGTTTCATGTTTCATTGTCTTGCTTTGTTCAATTTATTTTGAAATATGTGTATTTTCCTTTTTCATTTTATTTATTAGGAATCTGAACAGCATGTTTGTTACATTACAGTTTCATAACTTTCATTAATAACTAACTTAATTTGTGGTCTTGGTAACAATAGACAAAAACATACTTTGTTGCACAAATGTTTTTAACAAACCTACATGTAAAATAATCCAATATCTCTATCTATAATGAAAAACTAAGTAATATTTTCCTACCGCAGATGCTGATGAAGACGAAGCAGATCCAAGTAAGCCGGAAGATTATGAAGCTGAAGATATGGCTGGTAAGTAATTGTTCGCTTTTCGAATTTAAGCAACTTAGCTAATTATGGCGATTACCAGCCTTACAGCAACATTCCGTAGGTAAGTATTAAATTATTGTTACTGCTAATCATAAAAATATAAGTTGCCAGACATCACTCAGAGTAGAAAGATGAATGAAGTATGGAGATTTGACTACAGCCTCCCCGATGAGCCGTCTCTTGTGATGTAATTTTAACGCTAAGAAATGATTAGGGTAGGAGAGCAGGATTAATGGCGTTGTTGGGGACACGAGCCGCGCTCATTATGCGTCGACATCTTCATTGAAATTCATAAGGAGGCCACTAAAATAACAAGCAGTCTCTGGCCGCGTGGGCGATGCGTTTTTACTGCGCTTTAATGCTCTTTTTACAACTTCGTCAAAGGGTGTTCCTCCCCCCCCCACTCCGCTTCGTGCTTTACGACCCCATCCTCGCTTATCTCACGCCGTTCGCGATAAATCTACACAGGACTTCTTGGACCTCAAATATTTACATGCTAATTCGTAGCCAATTCAGCCACCCGAGATTATAAATAAATTGGCCGCCTTGGCCCATCATCGGTCCACAGTAACTCCACTTTATCTTTTATGACTTTGCAGAGTTTTTAAAACAGCGCCTACCGGCCTTAAGTTTATGCCACCCAGATAATTTAAATTTTATGCCAACACTTACCCGTAGTGAAAATACTAAACTTATCTTTGTAACAGTAATGTTGGTAACAAAGTTACACGAGATGTTTTTGTTCTTTAATATTTGTACTATGCGAGATTCCAGTACCTAATAAAGTACGTAATAGTCCTATAAACTGTCCCATGATAAGGCAAAAGCCTATTGTTGAAATCAAATTATGAGAATGTGTTTGATCACCATGTTCGACCAGGTCGATGATCCCAAAAATGGGCTTTGACCCAAACGTTCTACCAATCCTAAAAGTTGACCCTAGGAGGTCTTAATGAAAACTATGCTATGTCAATGTCAGCAATTATACATACTTAGGTGGGTGGGTAAGTAGTAATGATAGTAAGATCTTTCTTAGACATAATTTGGGACATATTTGCGTTAGGGCTCGATCTACAAGAACCCAACACTAACGTGTTTGGACAACAATCGCACGTTTATAATAATGCAAAAGCAATGGTGCAAAGCCTTCCTTATAGCACCCTTAGAATTATGATTATTACATATTGTCTGTGTTTTATCGTGAATTTTTTAGTGCTCTGTCGGCCGGTGCTGCTGCCTGCCGACGAATATAAACACGAAGAGCACATTGTTTCGTAACAAAGGAATCGAACTATCTTTAGGCGGTATTGGAAAATGAGTAATTTTTCCCAGTGAGTGGTTCGTTGTCGCAGAGCCGTTGTTAGGGCAGCGCGAGTGTTGCGCAAATGTATTCTCAGCGGGGGCGGTGGTGGCGGGCGCGGGGGCGCCGCTGAGCCGAAGTTGGGCGCGGGCTCGCTCTCGAGGGACCGAGCCGCAGGGACCGCACTCCAACCGCATACTTTTTAAAACATTCTCACAATTCATAGCACTAACGAGTATCGGACATTAATTAAGTCTCTGAAATATGCCGAGACAAATTTACGGTCAAGCAAATTCCTTGTTTTGATATTGCTGAACATTCGCAAGTTATTTTGTCAACTTAGACAGGCAACAATGCGAGTTATGTCGACGGGATCGCCTTTCGGGCAGGCACGTGGGTAATTAAATGCCGATGTTGTATCGACAAGGCTCGGAGGCGGGAGGCGCACTCGGAATGCCGCGCGGCACCGCGCCGCGTGCCGGCCGACACCGCGCCGCGTGCCTCACCGCGTGTAGCTTAGTCGACAATCTCGAATTGTTCGGGAACTTGGCCCCAAATTCGTGCAGCAATCTTACTTGCGTACGTAAATACCAACACAATAGCCGAGACGTTGAATAACCGGGTTGATTTAGAGCTTGGACTTAGGTATTAGCTTTCTCGCAAAATATTTGAAGACGGATAAAGTAATTAGTAGGACTGTACAACAGGGTGGAGCCGGTAAGAGTCAGTGAAAAAGTCCTAGTCGAATCGGGTCCCGTTTTATATCTTATTTTGGTGGCGCCACTTGGACGATATAATTATGTACACCGCCTTATCTTCTCCGTCTGACCGTGTGGTTGACTGGTGAAGAATGCCCCTTGACCTTACGTCCACCCTTAATTGTATCTTTTTTAAATGAGAAATGTGTTCTAAACGCGAGGGCACCCATTTTTACCGTAGTTTCCATTAATATTAATTAATCTCTATGACTTCAACTAAAGGTACCTATCTTATGTGTCAACGTTATCTTAAGTACCTAGTTAGGAATAATTAGGTGCCGCCACATTTTGAACTGGCCTACATAACCTAAACAATTTTTTGTTTCTTCTATTGATTTCTGCATGAACGTGTATCAACTTTTGGAGAGATGTTACATGCACATGAATCATGGATCGCTAATGCCGAATTTCAAAACACCCAGCTCAGGTCTCAGCGGCATGACGTGTTGTCATTACGTTAAATCGTTGCTTGTGTTTTAAAAACATAATTTATTCATTGGGTGTGTTGAATCCGTCCCTGGTAGATCCCAGGTGGCGCGGCCGCAGCGTTTGGAATTATCACATAGTGGAGAGGCGAGGCGGCGGCGCGCGGGGGGCGGCGGGCCCGATACATTCGTCACAGGCCCAGCAGCCATTACTGCCATTAGGCATTTAGATATTATCAGCAGCCGCTGGGGATGACCCGCGACCTGAGGCCATCGTTTCAATACTTAATTACTAAAAGTGTTTCTTGTTTACGCGAGGGAACAGAACTTGTAGCGTGATTTCGATATCGTCTATTGGGTATGTCTGTTGCTTGTCTAATGCTCCCCTCTCCCCTCCCCGCCGGTCCCAGGTGGCGCCGCTCCGGCCACACTTCCTCTCCTCCCCAGGGGATTCCCCGTGCGCACACACGCGCATCACCACTACAGTCGCGATCGCTATTAGCAACAATGATCGCAGCTGGAAAAGTGGAAAGCGACCCCTATTTTCTAAGCGGGTAAACTGAATTTCGCTGTTAGCTCTAAGTTTTATATTTATAACGCGAGTGCTTGCAAATAACATTGTTGTTTTCCCGCATAGTAAAAAGGAGCGAAAAGTGTGTGTTTAAAGTGCACTTGACCAAAGGAATGGCTAAGTTTAATGGTAAGACCACACCAACGTTACTGCCTAATCAACTACTGCGAATACTAAAACATTTCCTACTAAAATAGCTATTAATACATTACCGTTTATCTACCTAGATAATTATTTTACATGCACAATGCTTATAATTAACCTCATGGCATGGTATGTGGTAGGTAACAAGACCCCAGGGCTTAAACTTGAATGATAGCTGACTCTATGACAGATCTCCAAGGCTTTTACGGGTGCACTTTGCACCGCGGCAAATATTTATAGTATGTTCTAGTCAATTCAAAGGCAAAAAAATCCATAAGTACAGTGGGCCGGCAATTAATTATTTGTATTTTTCGTTTAGAGTAAATATCTACGGAGGATTGCTAAAGTCGCGTTTGCACTAGGCAACATTTGCCGCGCGACATGTTGCACCACATGTAGCTCATCATGTCGATCAACGACATTCGATTCATCATCACCTGTTGGAAGATGGCCTCGTGAGTGATGGGAGAAAACCCCGTTTTAGTCACCGGTAGGCTCATTTCTCACTGAAAACAACAGAAATGATTGTAATTTCGAAATTGTCCGAAATTGTCTTATTCCTACAGTGAAATTACACAAGATTTCATTATTTCTTTGCTAGTAGTAGTAGTTTTTGTTTCTATAACGAACATACAGCAGACAGACAGACAGAAAGACAGAAAGACAGACAGACAGACAAACATTTTACTGATTGCATTTTTTTCATCAGTAGCGATCCCTAGTCACCCCTTGATAGTTATTTTATAAATATTTTTCATGTACAGAATTGGCCTCTCTACAGATTTATTATAAGTAGAGATTTAAGGTGTTGTTCAGAGCGAGATTTCATTATTGTTATGATGTTTAGATAAAGAATGAAGTGGCAGAAAATTAATCGAGTATGCAGTGTACTCGTATTAACACTCTTCACATTAACACAATGGTTTTTGCTAATATTTCATATCTATGGCAGCAATAAGGCAAAGGGCCTGCGAGTAAAGTACCTTCAGTATAGTTGATTAGCCTCGCTATCCCCCGATTTCAGAAACGTTAATCAACGCTAAGCTCGCGCTCACGCTCATGCTGTCCCGCAAAATGTCATAGAACTGAAAGGGACAGCATGAGCGTGAGCGCGTGCTTAGCGTTAATTGTCGTTTGTGAATTCAGGGGTTAGTAACCTAATATACAGTAGACAAGGGATTAAAACAAAAATAATATTAGTATGAGTGATACGTACGAAAGTTGCAGTCCGCGGAAGGAGTCAGAGGATCCTCAAACGGTCCTATTGTTTAGTAAGCAGCTCTGGGCTGATCTTTTATTGTGAGGACGTGTGCCGAATGGGCTATGGATCGCATCTGATCACTGTCATAAATATAGAATGTACAATATTTTATTTATGACTAGTTTCTGCGTAGGGCGATGCCCACGTTAAGCTAGAAGTTTTACAGTGCAACATTTTTGCTAATGGCGAAATTTAATTTACCAAAACTAAGTTACCAAATTATTTTGTTTTGATATAAGAAAACAATAAGCACTCCAAAAGTTTAACTTGTAGGCCAGATTAAGGAGACAGAATGCATGTAAAATAAACTGCAGAATCACGCTTAACTGTAGTTGCCGGACAAAGCATTGTATTATATGATTTGTTTAAAAAAAAAGTAGTTACTCTACACAAAAACAAAGTTTAGGGTAAAAAAGTTACACATTTTGCTTAAATTGCTTTTTCCTAGTTATCCGAGTGCCTAGTTTCCCAAACTCAATTACATTACAATAGAACCGTTAGTAATTTAAAATGTCACGATCACAAAGTTTAATGCAATCGATATTGTATTATTACTTCATGAATTTGAATCCACTGCCAATGAAAATGTAAAACCGATTGACTATTATGCTGTAGTAGATTAGACAACACAATACTACTGAACTTTGCAAAACGAGTTGAAAGTTAAGGTCACACCACGGGGTAAACTTTAAATGACATCGCGGAACTATGACCTATGTACACGTGCGCAAACCAAGTTGGGTCGAATTGCTGAATTCTTTAGCGAACGGCTTATAACTTATGTAGTCAGAACGAAGCGTGTTGTTATTTTTATTCGGTGAAAAAGTTTCCTCGGGAGACGCATATCGGCGTTACTGGAATAACACCTTGAGTCTGAATGGCTGCTCGAAAGGTAGCGTGCCTCCGGGGGGTAGTATGCTCAAGGCGGCAGAAAATTAACGGGTTCCCGCGGGAAATCTAGCGCAGCCTTAGCGCGGACCCGCGCCCACTCCGCCGGGGCTGGCCTGCGCGCCGCCGCACCTGCTCTGAACCTCTCTACACCACTTCTGCTAAACTTATTCTGACTCGAGCTTGAATTCAGCTGTCACAGAAGTTACTACTTGCGACAGTTAGGTACGCGTAGCTTTATTATATTCGAACTAAACAAAATTATCTCATCTGGAGGCAGAGGGCGATTAGGACCCGCGTTATCGAATGTTTAGCAATTTTCTTATTTCAGTGATTTGCTCGTTCAGTAGAAGTATTCAAGTTTTTAACAACTTAAAACCTAGATAGCCTATATTATATGTATAACACAGAAAACAACAATTTCAAAAAAGCGGACAAGTGAGAGTAGGACTCGCCCATGACGAGGTTCCGTGGCAAATATTTTTTTTGTAAACTACTAGATAACTGGATCTACTTTAGAACAACTTTGGGCGAAAGTTAACATGGTAATCTCTATCTATAAAAATGGATTGCTGTTAGTTAGTCTCGCAAAAACTCGGGAATGGCTGGACCGATTTGGCTAATTTTGGTTTTGAAATATTTGTGATGGTCAAGGGAAGGTTTAAAAGGTGAGTAAAAATGAGAAAATGCTGGGAATATAGTAAAAATCTCAATTTTAGTTTCCTCTTAGTAACTGTTACTACCTGTCACGTGACACTAAGTGTTTGACAACAAAACAAAGTCTGTTGGGATAGCTAGCACATCATATTTATAAATACAATGTGTCACTCTTTTATTTTAGAAGTTACATAAGGGGACACATTTTACCACTTTGCAAGTGTCTGGAAATAGTACATTGTTATCCTAGGGGTGAAAGTAACTTATTTAGTCCCGAGACGGGGTTTGGCGCCCGGAACGAAGTGAGGGCGCCAATAGTTCGAGGGACTAAATAAGTCTTTAACCCGAGGTAAACACTGTGCTTTTCATTACGAATACAAGGAAAGTAAAAATAAAAACATGAATTAGCTAAAGAAAAAATGACAAAAATAAATGAAGATCGAATTGCCGCTTTCCCGCCTATTTTGTTTGTTTTTTTTTTCTGTGGCCGGCCCGCTATTCAGCCATTATTTTTTATTTTCATCATTGAAAAAATGCTAAATATTTTGCTCAAAGCTAAGTTATTTTATAGAAATTGTTGAATCTGAATTATAATAAAGGTATTTAAAAATATATGTCGTCGCGCGCATATTTGGCAATATTGTCAATTCGCGCGCACACCTGGCAACATTACGTTTTTTTACACTTAAGTGCATAGAGTAGAGTAATAGACTGCCTTAGTCTCTGGATGACACGGCACTCTTTTCTGATTGGTCGATTTTGGTGGTAAAGTGCAGTGAACACAGTGTGGTGGCGCTAGTATCGATTTAGCAGTTTTTGGCGCGCTTTCACGAGGACAGAGTCGAAAAATGGATTCCGATACGCTTAATACTTTTGCTTTGTGTATTATCGAACCTGTCATGTTCACCGTACTCTCCTACCGACGTGTGTGATTCCTAAATTTATTAAGAATGGATTGCTACTTGAGTTTCACTGAGTTGCTTCCCGGCAAGGAAGCCCCCATACAAGATGCCGGTGACGAGTTGCCTACCGCTCGGCCTACCTCGCGCCGACATCAGAAGTGGGATTTGCTCAAGCCCCATCATCGTCGTATTCAAGCACCGTCGTGGAGAACACGGCCACATTGCTTCCCATTGCATCAAAAGAGTAAACAACAGTGCGTAATTGCGTTGCGAGCGGGCGTTGACCCCTGCGCGCGCCAGCGGTTAATAACTAGAGTTACGGGTCAATTTTTGCGAAATATGGTATGATGGTGTCTGAGGTGAGCTCACTCAATCAGGTGAGTCGTACCCTTTTTATTTTGATGTGTTGAATGTTGTCTTGTGAAGCAAAATATAACTAGCCGGTTTTCGGAAGTGCGTATAAACGCGCGTACAAATCGTATGCACCATAGTTGACAGGCATTGTTTACATTTGATATTTCTTATTTTTAGCGCACAAGAGTACCTACCTACCTATGCAGCTATGCCGTATGACATTGTGATAAGTGCGGATATTTTAAACTTAGCAGAACTTACTTTAATTTATTGGACGCATAGTCGCGGTAATGAAAAAAAATATCATGGCAGTTTTCAATGACCAAAGATGTAGATTGTTAAATAAAGACATTCCGTTTGCATAACGAGATAACTAATTATATTTTGTTGATGGAGTCTTAGTTTGCTTAATAACAGTTTGTCACACGAGGAGGGTGACAAAATAGGTGAATTGAAAAATTACATGAAGGTCTGACATGTTTAGTCCATAATTGTGCCTAACTAACGCCTTACCTCCTTATTCATAAAAACTTGAACAGCTCTTCAACAACACGATAACTTTTGTAGCGCTTTGTCACTTTCATTCTTGTTGCTGCCGCCATTTGCAAGTAAGTGACACAATACGCTAATTGCTTAATTAATAGTCTACAAGAGCGAGCGAGATATAGGTACCTAGTGCGTATTCAAGACCAAATTGCACGTTTGCTTGCATCGTGTGAATTATTTCCCGTGTTGAGATTGTGCTTGTGGATTTAATCAGATACCGAAACCGAGATTGATATTACAGAAGCAAGACAACAAGCGGCTCGCATTATTAAAAGTAGTGCCTACTATTTAAAAAAAAAAAAAGAAATATGAGGTTTTGCTATGTCTTTTGACTGTAATAAATAAGGCAAAATTTGATAAGTGGGTTGTTGATGATTTGGTTCGACTAATCGAAGTTATAAATGTGCTAACTATCGCCTTAGAAGAATGCCTCAAAGTAACGTACCTGATAGTGCCTAATTAGAGATTTCGTTACTTACACACACACACTCATGCATGGTGAATTATTTTGAGTTGCGTGTGCGTGCTACATGCTCCAGCGTAGTTGTAACTGCGGTCTACTCATGACCATTTTGGGCGTGATGTGGAACTGGAGCTGTGGCCGTGCAGCGTGAGTGGTCCATGGGGACCTGTTGGTATGTCCATGGGGACATTGTGGTCGGTCCATGAGGACCTGGTGGTATGTCCATGGGGACATTGAAATGAAATGAAAAAAAAAAAGATTGTGGTTGGTCCATGGGGACCTGGTGGTATGTCCATGGGGACATTAAAATGAAATGAAAAAAAAAAAGATTGTGGTTGGTCCATGGGGACCTGATGGTTTGTCCATGGGGACATTGAAATGAAATGAAAAAGAAAAAGAAATTGTGGTTGGTCCATGGGGACCTGGTGGTTTGTCCATGGGGACATTGTGGTTGGTCCATGGGGACCTAGTGAGAAAATGATTGACAATGTATTGAGCTGTGTTTGAGAATTTAAGAGTGTTGGTGTGTAGATGTTGTTTTGTTTACTATACACGTAGTATGTTTACATTGAGGTTTTCTTTTGATCAATTAATCTTGACATGTGTTTTAACCCTTTAGTCAGGCTAGCCGAGCGCGCAAATAAGCCAAGCTGTGTGTGCGTTTTGTCACAGTATAACCAGTATGGCAACTTGCTAACTCGGGGGCCGAGTTGCCCTATTTGTTTTATTGTACTATGTGTCTGTTACAGGTATACACGAGGACGTGTAACTAGTCAGGCTGGCCGTGTCGTCGCGCGCATATTTGGCAATATTGTCAATTCGCGCGCACACCTGGCAACATTACGTTTTTTTACACTTAAGTGCATAGAGTAGAGTAATAGACTGCCTTAGTCTCTGGATGACACGGCACTCTTTTCTGATTGGTCGATTTTGGTGGTAAAGTGCAGTGAACACAGTGTGGTGGCGCTAGTATCGATTTAGCAGTTTTTGGCGCGCTTTCACGAGGACAGAGTCGAAAAATGGATTCCGATACGCTTAATACTTTTGCTTTGTGTATTATCGAACCTGTCATGTTCACCGTACTCTCCTACCGACGTGTGTGATTCCTAAATTTATTAAGAATGGATTGCTACTTGAGTTTCACTGAGTTGCTTCCCGGCAAGGAAGCCCCCATACAAGATGCCGGTGACGAGTTGCCTACCGCTCGGCCTACCTCGCGCCGACATATATATTCTCTAATCAATACATAATTAACTTTAAGTATTTCAATTTTACATCGTGGCTGTATAGAAAGTTGGAACATGGTTCAATAGATATGTGAAAAATAACTAGTTTTGTTTTTAATAATTTGACAGCTGTCAGTTGAAAGTGATTCTCCCTAGGGATGAAAAGTATTACTTTCAGCCCGCTTCTCAGGTCAGTAATGACCTACTTTCAGAGTATGAGTAATGAAAAAATACAAACACTGGATATTATTCCACACAGCGCCATCCAGCGCCAAAATAAACTAACTAAGGTAATGTGGGATACTAGACAACTGACGAACATACTCAGAATAATATAAATGCACATACGTTGTTTTTTAAGTGGTACTTTAATGCTAACCGGGTATTGTGCTAAGCACTGTGTCCCCTACTTACGGCAGTAATGAAGCACCCGGGCGAGGACGGTCTTCTGGGACCCGGACAGCCTTATCTCATTGCACCAGACCATTTTGAAACTAAACAATGTCTAAGTCATAGCAAAAGTATAATTACTTATTTACGTGTTCAAAGATCTGTTTAGTATCAAAATATAAGTAGGGCCACTAGCCAAAACAAACAATCATGACAAACCCTTTGTCATTTCTTGTTTTGGTTTGGCCCCTTTGATGAACCAGATGAACCAGTGGTAACTGGTCAACCCCACCAAAGATCATTTTGCTCTTTGGTTTTTTACATTACAATCACAGCAATTTACAGCTCAGTTGGTGTTTGGTGCTTCAAAACAGTAGAAAGCCACAGATCGCACTCAACATAAGCCAAACTTGCATTCAGACCGGTCGAACTATAAAATTGGTATAACTTTTAAACTGGATCACCTATCCCAATTGTGAGTGGAAAAGGAGGAAAAGTGTCGGCCGTATGCGTCCGGTCCTCGTGGGTGAGGTGAGGTCTGAGCAAGTGGATTAGACCGCAGAGCCGCGCCTGGGGCTCGGGGCTCGAGCTCGGGTGGCGGTACCGCGGTCACCCGTCCGAAAGAAAGTTTACCAACTTTGCTAATAGTTAACGGCACTGATGTACTGCATTTGGGTATACATTTCGGCTCGAATTGTGTAACACCACATAATACCTTGCGTTTTGTCTGTCCAAAATAAAGTTGCCTATTTGTTTGTGCACGTTCCACTAAGCTACTGAATAACTAGCACTTTTTACATTCATATTGAACAGAATTGTAATATATTCTTAAGAAGAAAACAATATTAACCTGGACGTATCCTAAAAAATTTAGTTTTGATATCCTAATATCTTATTCAATGTACTAAGCTTTAATAAAACCGGCCCAATGTGGGACAAGTTGCAGCGTGAAAAAATATTTATTTAGATTTTTTATAACTCGTTTTAAATGGGCAGTGGGCATGTTAGAAGTGTTGATGAATTACTCTTTCAAAAAGGTTTTTTTTACTAGTGATTCAACTTAGGTTTTTTAAGTAGCATAAAATGTCCATAGAAATAAAGGTGAAATATTGTTACAGAGATGGCTGACATCAAAACGGAGAGCATGGACAGTTTCGAATCAGGTAAGTCTCGCATAAATAATAAGTTCGGTCAGGCGATTACACTGCATCCATAAAAAGTCCATTAAATATAAAATTTTACTTAAATGACAACGACCGCGCGTCTCATATTAATATTTGAATAGTGAAGTGTAAAAAGTGTTGAAGTCGGAGGTGGTAGGGCGGCGGCGTTAACGGAGCCCTGGAGGGCGGTCGCCGAAGTCCCCGTCTCGCAATGCGCCGAAAAGATAAAATGAACATAAAGTTGAGGAGTAGATACTCCCGCTCAGAGGAATCGTAGTTTCCCTCCTGGCGACACTAAACCCGCTACGACTGGAGCACGCAGTTTGCGGGACCTAACGAATAGCGCACTTTTATAGGAATAACAAATACTGTATCTATGCACTTCCATTAAAGGAAACGAAAAAGCTTGCGATGAATATTTACTGGATTATAAATACTTCTGAATGACTTGGTTTGCTAAAAGCCAGAGATCTATAGAGTTTTTTAAATTCCCATTTCGAGGTGGTGCTTGAAAGATTTCAATTTTGTACTTCATGTTCAGTCCTGTTCTATGGTATGTAAAATAAATGCAATTTACATGTACTCTCTGACTTACAATAATAAGCTCTATTTAAGTTAAAATTATTTATACTAACTAAATCTTACAACTGTACTTACAAGTGTACTTACTACCAGAAAAGTTTCTTCTAGGTATCAAGCATACCTACTACGATAAGTTTCTTTAATTGATTACTATGGCAGAATAAAAAAACTGGTTTTCACGAGCGAGCTTTGAAAAAATAGCTCTTGAGTTTCAGCATTTCCGTCTTTAACTAATATTTTACTTATGTATTTACTGACTATGTGCGTTTCGAATCATGTTAAACCATTTTTGATGAAATTAGGGTACGCAAGTCATGTTTCTGGTTTCGAAACATTTTAAAATAGCAACTTTAGAGGGGGTTTTAAAGCCTGTTAAAGAGTATCGACGGAAAATGTGCTAAAATTGCATTGTGGAGGCGGACCTTCCGAACTTACAATTAAAATGGACGCCCGGAATTGTGTACACCGTTCGTTACTTAGCGCGCGATGAGCGCTCGCCGCCGCCTGCGCCGCCCGGCCGCCCTGCCCTACCGGCTTCTCATGTTGTACCATCTGTAGATATATGCGGACGTTTTAGGTGTGATTTTATTTTGGTATTATTTCGATAATTTATTCACGGAAGAAAAAAGAAAGTCATTATTAATATTAATTTGACTGTCTTATACTAATGAGTGAAAGAATTGGAAACCAATTGAGGCGTGGCTTGAAAAAACTATTGCTTGTGACTATGAACAAAAAGCCTAAAGCCACAACAAACAACTAAAGCCTACTTAATAAATTAAGAATTCTAGAAAAACTATATTTTTCTATTTGTAACATATGTATTGAAGATCAAATCATAAAAAATATGAGAAAGCTCTCTGAAAACTAAAATGCAAAATGAAGGCAAGGAAAAAAGAAGGAAGGGAAATTATAAAACTAGGTTGATATTACAGCTGAATGTATTTTGTACAATAAAATATATAGGAAAACATAAGTGTATTTGAGATATAGGTTTCCAACACCAAAAGAATTAAGTTGTTCCTTGACGAAAGACCTTGGTAGTGAGGTTTACATTTTTACCAAAGAAGCAAGTAGGTACAAATAACTACGAATCAAACCCCCCTTCGGAGTTTACACCCGGAGCTTCATTAATTAGAAACATCAAATCTACAATGGACTCGTACCTCAAATACTTCATTAAATAAACAATAGGATAGGCACACGTGCGCATTATAATTCCGAGCGCCCGTCACTCCGCCCAGCGAACAACCAGTCACTTAGAAGTTATAAGTGTCGCTAATAAAGCCAATTATCGCCTCTGAAATAACCGACAGCGCGACTTTTAGCCCGGGTGTACACGACTCTGCAATCAGGTGCAGTTTAAAATGTGCATTTGCGATGTGGCGCGGCGCTCAGGGCGCGGACAGAAATGCATTTTCAATAATTGAGGGTCAGACAGGGTGGTGGGGGTATTAAAATGCTCGCTGCTAACTTTCCAATCGTCATTGGCCGCGACGTCCGGCTAGATTTGGAAACTAACGGAGCGTTGGAGCGAGTGCGGCTAAAACGGGCCGCCTGGAAATATTTCGGTGACAATCTCACAATGCTTTTCGGAATGTGTCCAAGCACAAACTGTGAAACAATATCAGAGGAGAAGATTAACGAAGCAAAAATACCTTCGAATCGGGTCACGAAAATTTCATGATTTTCGTAGCTCGTAGAACAATACTATACTTTTACTATCGTAGCATTGTAGCCGTTACATAATGTTTAAAAAGCTTCTGTTAAAACCATTTATCCAAAACATAAAAGCCTATTCACTAAACAGTCTTTAAAAATAACATGGTTTAATTAACTGCTAAAACTACAGCGCGAGTGAGACATCTAGGTGAGACTGGTAGACGGCAATCACAGAATTTCTAATTAAACGACGTTCTAATGAGGTAGATGTTTCGTTTACGAGAAGCGAGAGATAGGTGATTTAGGTTCTAGCAACAACCTTCGCGCGGCGTCTCAGTCTGTTGAGGACACGGCTCTGACACGGCAGAGTTATAGCCGCGGGGAAATTAGCAATTACGCTACTCCTTTTCATTGGGTAGGAAGGACTGACTCAAATATACTCAGTAGAATATAATGTTTATGCGATAAAAACTAAATTAATTTACGGTTATGGCTGCGTACCTATCTATGAATAGCGTAGTTCAATGGGATAGTCAACTCAAAGACAAGGATATAGAATGGCGAGTAACAAATAGGTCAGAATTTTAACAAAGGATTTGACCTTATCCAAAGTAACAGCAAGAAACAAACTCTACATGCATAAAAAGGTAATGAGCAGGTGAAGTGAGAAATGTAGCGGATGTGGGGTTTGTCAATGAGAATAGTATGACATGCCCTCAGCCTACTGTGTTAGCATGTGCACAACATTATGTAACTAAACAATTGTCATTTCATGTAATATGTAACCTGTGAAGAGATTAGAAATAAGTACCTACATTAACTTCACAAGAAAACCTGTCTCAAAATGAAAAATAAAAGAAGCATGTTTTCAGTGTTCCCATAACGTATGTTTCACTTTCTCACAAAAAAGACAATAAGAAGTTGCCCTCGGTTATTTTCTCGGGGAGATCACGTAGGCGCGCACCTCATCTGAGGCGCTCCCGTTGCGGCGATAAAATTTAAAATTCAAGGCCGCGTTAACGAACCGGCCTCGCGAACAAATAGATATTCAAATGTGAGAAGATCCCATATTAACATTTATGGCAAGTTTGCGGAGACGAAACAAAGGCGAAGACGTCGACCCTCTGGAGCCTTGGAGCCGAGATGACGATGCGCCAACTACACTACGAACAATTGAAATATAAAACAGAATGTAAAGAGTGCTTTTTAACCTACATTTTAACAGCTTTTTTCGGTCTACTGTTTTTTTTATTTTGTCACTTGAATAATTGTTTATCAAGTGACAAAATAAAAAAAAAGTAGCCGTTTGAATTGTCTAAGGGAATTCGTTGTGAAGTAACTTTTGATTGTATATGGATTATCAAAGTTCTTTCATAGGCCCTTTACTGTAATTATTACTAAACTGTACCTACGTGTTTAAGAGCTGTATCTACTTGTACCTGTTTTGTGCAATAATATTTCATCTTATCTTATCTCATTAGTCTCATTACTTGACTTAGCTTTCATGAGTGTTTTAGTTTTATATTGTTTGTTGTTTTAGTTAGCTGTCATTGTTATAGATCATGTTTGAGGCACTCCCGAAGGATTTTAGTGATTTATAACATCGAAGCTGTGCTAAATGGGAAAATTTCTGGGTTCATTTTGTTTTCACCAGAAGTTTATAGAAAAGACAAAAGAGGCGGTCTATTATACTCGGTAGCTCCATTTACTTCCAAGACAAATAAAAGTTTCGAAGAAAACAAATCAAAATCCCAATTTTACTGGTTGCATTATTTATGTGATATTGCTTGGTGACTGTCGGGGTTCCCCTTTCTTTGCTATGAATTTGCGGTGTAATTCACACTTCGGCAACTTTCGCTATCAATACTTAAAATGTATGGCATTGTCTTTATTCCTATTGGACTCTCCAGAACTGAAACGGGTGAAGAATATTTCCATTTGCTTACAGGAAAATTCTTAAGCATGTTTTTGTTTCTATATAGTTTGTTGGCACACGTTTCTTATTAATATCAGGCGGTCGGAATGGCCAAAGACGTCCCCAGCGCCCGCTCTCTCCCAAATAAAATTGCCGCTATCTAAACAAAGAGCCCTAATTATTCGGCCGTGGCGGGCGGGGTCGCTCTCTTATGGGTGTTCTGGGGCCCATTTCGCTTCTCGTATAGGACCCAGGGGAGCAGCGGGCGCCGCCTAGCCAATCGCCGGATGGAGAAGCGAGCGATCCGCAACCTTTTTATATGCGATATCGGCGTCGGCTGGACCCTGCCGCCTCCCGCACACCCCCGCGGCTACTCAGGGAATTAAAAGTTGGAAGGCGCACATCTGATTACCCCAACATACATTACCGGATCGCCAATCTCGATAAGCCACATACAATTTATTAGCGGTTGCTGAAGAGTTGTTTCGACAACAGCACCGACCGCGCTTTTTGGGCGCCGATTATTATTTATTTATTATTTATTTATTCATAAAAGTAAAAACAATACATGTGAATATTCAGATGCCACATAAACTCATTCGAGTTTTACCGGACATCAGAGCCTTCAACAACA
This sequence comes from Udea ferrugalis, assembly GCA_950022985.1. NCBI lineage: Eukaryota > Metazoa > Arthropoda > Insecta > Lepidoptera > Crambidae > Udea > Udea ferrugalis. Next base: position 9,491,960 of record OX465516.1, read on the forward strand.
TATAACATAATAAACTAGACGTGAGAACTTTTATCACAACCGAATTGCATTGATTGGCGTTGGTTATACCTAATCGTTAAACAATAATCTTATGCGGTTTAGATATTAATAGACGACCAGTTTTACTACACTTTTTGTTTTTCTATCATTACTGTTTATTATGATTTCTTTTCAACCATGGTATACTTACCAGAAAGGCAATACCTGCATTATACATCAAAAAGAACTCTTTACTATGCTCACTTCACGAAACTAAAACAAAACATCTCCCTATCTCGCATTCCATTTGAATCTAAAAGGGCGGTTAAAAAACCTTGGCGGTACTAGGCCTTCAATACATATTATAATTTGCACCCGATTTTATTTTGAGACAATAAATTTAATATAAAGGGTTTCCGAGCGGTTTACCTCCGGGCGCATTGTCTCACCCTACGGCTTTACAGCGTTTCTATTGTGTAGAAATTATGAAATAAAAAGGCGATATCGTATGTCGCTGGCGAGAGGTGCGGTGGCGGAGACGCGGGCGCGGGCGCGCGGCGAGCGGGCGGCGCGGCTGCGGCGCGGCAGCGGCCGACATACGACACCTAGCTGCTGCCGGGCTGGCCATTGTACGCACTATTCACCCGGACCACGACTCATATTCGATTCCAATGTTTTAGCCATTCGATTGCCCTCACCAATAAAGGGTTCCCAAGAAGTACGTATAGTATAATAAGTATTTTTTTTGCGTTTTGTAGTCTTTCACCCGAACGCGGCGAAGGGTACGCTCATTGTTTCTATATTGAATTGCGGCGAATGAATAGATTCCGCGCATTCATACGTTGGCACTTAAAGATTGTAGAAAGATAATACGAGGCGGGTTCGGGCGTTCCAGGGCCTTTTAAGGCGGCACAACAAACCTCCTACTGAACACGATTTTAATTATGACGTTTATTTTGTTCAAATATGCAGGAGCTATTTTAAGATTCGAATGTGCTATGTCGATCCCGAGAGTCGCCGGCCAATTTCGATGTGAGTCCCGGTTGGCATTGCGTGGCGCCGTTGTTCAATTAAACTTTGACATGATAGCCACCCCAAAACGACGAGGCTATCTTTGAGATAATATGGCTGCGTTCAAATTTGCATTGATAGATGAAGTTACGTGAGTTTTGTTAATAATTTAGGATTATGTTAGGGTTTTGTTTTTAAGGAAAACACAAAGGAAGTTGTCATAGCAGTTGAAGGTCTAATATCTCAAGACGCGCGACAGCCCCGGGGGGCAGAGGCACACGCGACGGGCTTTTTAGATATGCATGAACAACGCGGCATGAGCGGAGCGACCGCACGTTGTCCTGAGCAGGACCGACCAGTCAAGAAGTTAAATCGACAACCACCAACCCCTGGGGAAGTTCCGATATTGCGTCGACACTTGACACAGATGCACTTAACTATGCATGGACAGAGATGCCGCGCTCCCAAAACCGAAAGCTTGGCAAAGTTTCAGATACTCAATTTTAAAGTTAATCAGACAAATTCTAAACAAATTTATTAGGAAATAGATACGAGTATCTAGGTTGAGAACTGTTTTGGTGCCAATACCGTATTGAAGGGAATGATTCTGTATAATATATTATGAAACTTTGCCAGAATCTATCTAGGTACCCAAAACTAAACAAAAATTAAGTACACTTCAAACATTGGTTCTTCACAGATATAAAATAATCGGTAATTCATTCATTTAATAATACTCTCATGTACAACTGGTTTGCAGTTGCCCCAAGTAAAAAATTATAAACACATGCGATGCCTAATGCTAACTCTGGTGAAATAATGGTTACTTGTCTAAAGTTAATCAAAGCTGTGGATTTTTTGTAAAAGGTCATAGTTAATTTAGTACTTATCTACTTTCCTTGCTTATTCGAACAGCAGCCACTTCCATCATGAGCCTTAAAATCAAGACGTTTGAAATGGCAAAGTTACTGGCGTCAATAGCGTGAAATCACAACGGTCATCGATTTTCACCTTGAGCGGTCTCTCGTTTGCGTGCGGGCATTGTTTGATCGTGATCGCTAGCGGAACAGCTGCGTCGGCGGCTGCCCCCCCAAATGTCCTAATAGCATTGGACGGTAAAAAGAAGCCAAGATTATAGAACTACGTTACTTAGACAACCACGCGCAAGTTGTAGGATAAAGTTGATTCTTCACGCAGATACTGTAAAACACTAAGTAGTGCCCTAAAAACAAAACGCAATAAAACCTTGTGTTTTTTATCCTTCAAAATGTTTCATCCCAACTTTGTCATATGTGATGTATAAGAAAGAAAGAAAAGTTTTTTATTGGCCCCAAACAAAGGAAGGCATACAAATATATAAAAAAAAACAAGCACTCAATAAATTACAATTTAAAAATGAATTAAAAAGAAAAGAAAAGAAAAAAAAAAACGCCTTCTAGGTGGGGCCAACTAGGTCCCTGTCTCAGCATGTGCCGCTGCAGCCGTATTAAACTGCAGCGACGCTGGTATTCTGATATGTCTTCTTCTGATACATCTGTATGATAGCACATTAATCGTAGTTTCGCTACAACTATAAGGTCCAAGAAAATGTTTGCTCCTTGCTTTCAATAGTACATTGTTATCCTAGGGGTGAAAGTAACTTATTTAGTCCCGAGACGGGGTTTGGCGCCCGGAACGAAGTGAGGGCGCCAATAGTTCGAGGGACTAAATAAGTCTTTCACCCGAGGTAAACACTGTGCTTTTCATTACGAATACAAGGAAAGTAAAAATAAAACATGAATTAGCCAAAGAAAAAGATTTAAAAATAAATGAAGATCGAATTGGCGCTATCCCGCCTATTTTGTTTGTTTTTTTTTTCTGTGGCGGGCCCACTATTCAGCCATTATTTTTTATTTTCATCATTGAAAAAATGCTAAATATTTTGCTCAAAGCTAAGTTATTTTATAGAAATTGTTGAATCTGAATTATAATTGTAGTGTGTGTATGAACTATATCATGTATACTCTATTATGTATGCGTTAGTCTTAAGAATATATAAACCATGTACTGTGCATTTGAGACACAAAATAAATATCATTTAGCCAGAGAGCTACGTCTTTTCATTGATTACCCGAGCACCCACCGTATATGGCGACCCTGCCACCCGAGACGGGTCTGCCGGTGTTCGGTCGGGCGACAATGTTTAATTTGGTTAAGGTGGAGAGTCTATAAAAAGTTTTACATCATGTGCCGTGCAAACGTAGAAAAGGACGAAGTCTTCATCAGCCAAAGTGCAACAGGCGGCGGCTCCAACTCAGCACGATCAGATCAGCATTTATCCAATATAAGTATTGTGCTGTATCTCATATGTACGCTCGTCGGGATTGCGGGGCTGTACGCGCTTTATAGACTGTACAAACGCTGCCATCAAGACTGGATCAGGAACGAGTTCACATCCCAAAATTTGATGCGCTCGTTTCGCCGTCGACCGAACCCGGAAGCTAGCGTCTGTTTCGAGTGCCACCACCGACGCGACCTTCAGCGAGAGCCATGCGTCGCTCCACACCACGACAGAATAAGTGCAAAATAAATAAGTGAATAGTGTTGTGAGTACGCAGTGAGTAGAGTAAAAATAAAATGTAAGGCTTTTATACGAACATTAAGTACTTGAGTGTCATGGTAGTCTATTTAGTCCTAAAAAGTTAAGTATGAATTAATAACCTATATCTACCTATAATTTTATTATTCGTTCATAATGTGTAATGATCACTAATGACTAATGGCAATTGAAATAAAGCATATATACGAAAAACTTAAACAAATTAAAGATAATTTAGTAAAATTAAATTATAGTAGGAGAACAAAGCCCTTACTAGAACAAAAATTAAATGAGGCAGTAATATTAAGAAATGAATTTGAAGAATATTCACAAATTATATTAGAACAAGTTGAGAAAAAACAAATACAAGGAAAAGTTTTAGACGACGTACTGTCTTACTGTGATTTGATTAGGGATTTGTATATTCAAGTTGAAGAATTTTGTTCTAAGGATTACAGCTCTTTGCAGTCTTTAGTCCAGGGTGTTGAAAGTGAAGCAACAAATATGGCGAACTTCGACTTTAAGACCGCTGTGTCTTTGCTACCAGTGATGACGGGAAATGAAGGCGTCACCTTGAGTTTGATCGACGCAATAGAACTATACGGCCCTACACTCAGCGAACAAGGTAAAGCTATGCTAGTAAATTTTGTATTAAAATCTCGGTTAAATCAAAGTGCGAAACTAAGGTTAGCAGATTCTTATAGTTCTTGTGAGTCCCTTATCAGTGATATGCGACAACATCTACTGACTAAAAAGTCTAGTACGGCCATACACAATGAGTTAGTGCAGGTTAGACAAAACGGAATGACCTTAGACCAGTACGGGTCAAAAATCGAACAATTATTTGTTGATTTAACTATTTCCCAGGCTGACGGCAACACAGGTGCTTACGCGATATTAAAGCCCATAAATGAAAAATTGGCAATAAAAAGCTTCACTGATGGCTTGCGTAATCGCCAACTTAGCGTTATCTTGTCGGCTAGGAATTACACGTCTTTAAAGGATACCATCAGAGCGGCTAAGGATGAGGAGGTATCATGTAATAGGCAAAACGCTGAACCTTCTATGTTCTTCAGCCAACGCGGAAGGCCAAATGGCAACAGGGGTCCTCGTGGTAATTTTAGGGGAACTAATATGAATCGATTTAATAATCAAAATACATCAAGTTCGCGTGGAAGGACATTTTTCAACCACCAGTCTTCTAATCGCGGCCAAACCCAGCCACAACGTGGTCATAGCTATGGCAATCGGCAATTCAGGTCGGCTCGGGGTAGATACATGGGAAATTACTCTCGTAGTAACAATATTAATTTCATGAACAGCAGTAGTACTGAGCCCGAAACTGCTAATCAAAGTTCAGAAAACCATAATCAAGAAAACATGCAGTTTTTTCGATTCTAATTATATATTAGCTTGCGAATACAATAGTTCAATTGAACTATCGGTACACGGTACCAAATATGGATTTCTAATAGATTCTGGAGCCTCACTCTCGGCGTTGCAATACGAAACCGTTTTACAGTGGAATGTTCCGATACATGATCAATGCATTAACATAAATGGAATCGGAGGCAAAGTCCAGACTATTGGATATGTTTACATTACATTGAATTTAGGCGGACAGGAATTCTTACACCAGTTTTATGTCATACAATCTTTGCCTTGTAAACAACAGGGGATAATAGGTAGGGATTTTTTACAGAAACACAAAGCTATTTTAAATAAATATCATTTAGCCAGAGAGCTACGTCTTTTCATTGATTACCCGAGCACCCACCGTATAATAATAAAGGTATTTAAAAATATATATTCTCTAATCAATACATAATTAACTTTAAGTATTTCAATTTTACATCGTGGCTGTATAGAAAGTTGGAACATGGTTCAATAGATATGTGAAAAATAACTAGTTTTGTTTTTAATAATTACCTACTTTCAGAGTATGAGTAATGAAAAATATTTTTCAATATTTATATAAATTTCAATATTTTTCATTACTCATACTCTGAAAGTAGGTCATTACTGACCTGAGAAGCGGGCTGAAAGTAGTACTTTTCATCCCTAGGGAGAATCACTTTCAACTGACAGCTGTCAAATTATTAAAAACAAAACTAGTTATTTTTCACATATCTATTGAACCATGTTCCAACTTTCTATACAGCCACGATGTAAAATTGAAATACTTAAAGTTAATTATGTATTGATTAGAGAATGTATATTTTATAAATAACTTTATTATAATTCAGTTTCAACAATTTCTTCAAAATAACTTAGCTTAGAGCAAAATATTTACCATTTTTTCAATGATGAAAATAAAAAATAATGGCTGAATAGCGGGCCGGCCACAGAAAAAAAAACAAACAAAATAGGCGGGAAAGCGGCAATTCGATCTTCATTTATTTTTGTCATTTTTTCTTTAGCTAATTCATGTTTTTATTTTTACTTTCCTTGTATTCGTAATGAAAAGCACAGTGTTTACCTCGGGTTAAAGACTTATTTAGTCCCTCGAACTATTGGCGCCCTCACTTCGTTCCGGGCGCCAAACCCCGTCTCGGGACTAAATAAGTTACTTTCACCCCTAGGATAACAATGTACTATTTTTAATACAGTTACTCAAAAAGTGGTACTTTTCGTAGCTGCTTAGCGTGCGGAAAGTTGGTTTTTCCGCACTAGTGCTTTTTACTTTTCCAATTTTTTTTTTGATAATGTTAATAAAACCCATACATCCTACCAAAGAGGTTGTCTGTTCAATCACTTTATTTTGTTTTTTGATATGTCATTTGGCATCAAAAATGGGAATATAATATTTATAAAAATATTTCAATTGCATAATTCACAAAATAAAGGTTATTTAGTAACTATTAACAATTAAATTTCGGAAACAATTTACTTATAGTTGGCTGTTTGTGTATTAACAATGGCCGGAGATTTGTGAGTATGAATGAGTTACCAAAAAATACTTGAAATAAAATAATAGATATTTATTGCATTTCCATGTTTAAATGCAATTAAATTACTTCTTAAATTTTTACTAGGCTGAATACAACCGATGCCGTGTTAAAAAAACTGTCAGTCCTAAGTTTCTCATTCCCGCTTTCCTTATTTAAGATTACTTAGTCACGACTGTCACGATATACTTTTGTAATTGGTAATTTAATGTTGTTTATTTTACATTTTTCGTACACAAGTAAATGTATTTAACATATTTTTTCAAAATAGTTTATTTTACTAGGCTGAATGCAAACAACCGGTGCCTTGAAAAAAAAATGTTTTTTTCATTCCCGCCCTTTTTACTCTTGATTTAATTGTGTTAATGATTCGCATTGGTTTGTTATATTTTTTTCGCAAATGTATTAAAAAACATTGTTCGATACACGAGCGGAAGTGTCATTTTCACTCGTCCCGAGTCTTGACCCTCGCCTGCCGGCTCGGGCCCAGATGCCTCGAGACTCGTGCAAAATGACATACTTTCCGCACTTGTATCGAAAACTACTATTTTAGTATGCATCATTGTTTTCAAACTATTGAAGGACCTATTACATGTTTTATGTAAAATCTCATTCTAAATACTACATATTATTTAATTATAGCTTCTTAGTTGTACCCAACTTGTTGAAGCGTAGGCGTGGGTAGATTAAATCATGTGGATGTCTTTTTATAAAGCAGGCCAGCTCGACTTGAGAACTTGGTCGAAACTCTACCTTGCTCTGATTCGGTGCTCACAGCGGTAGTATTTGATGGCGATTGTTAGTCAATGGCGATGGAAGATTGGTGGATTTGCGCGGCCGGTGGCGGCTGGGTGAAAGCTCGTGGGAACCGTGACTTCCGTTGCGACATTTCAGACGTATTGAAGGAGTTGTAGATACTCAGGCATAAAATGATACTCTGCCAATAAAAACGCTAAATACTTACGGTTTTTTAACTGAATCTTGTCACTCATCGTTTTGAGTTCAATGATTTTTTTGTTTCACGAAAGAGGAAGAGCAGAGAAACCAAAAGCTAGACCTAGATTTGACACTAAGTTGGCCTATGGCCAAGCTTCACTCATATTCCAACTAGATTGAAATTAATATGTCAACCTCCATTATACGAGTGAATAGTTTTTAGTTCAACCCTAAGGCTTGAATAGTCTGCTTCCTGAGATTTTTCCGGTTCAAAGTACTGCAGTAACAGTAAGAGTTCCGTGAATACCCGTCATCCCAACACTCTAGAATCGGCTCTCACTGTGAGCATCATTTAAAAATGTTCTTAACTTCTAAACAAACATATAAAGAGCTGTGGGAAATAAGTTATAAACTCCGGATTGCTTCTTAATCTTTTGATTATATCAGTTTAAAACATTACCTATCCTATCGCAAATGAGGTCCCTTGACGCATCAGGGATGACGATATTTTCCCAATGCTGAACCCTATTCTTTGAGAGTGGTTCGTAAAAGTTTATACTGTCTCGTAACCTACCTCTACCGGGAAGAAATGCAAGTTTCCCTATAATTTATGTTATTATTCATCGGCATTTACTATTCTCATTAAAACATGAAAAAAATGCATTGCAGCTGAAAAACTGCTGTGAAAGTCATCGCTTGTTTCCCATACTTGATTTGGGCTAAAGGGTTGGGATCCTTGGTGGTAATGGCTGCCATTATCTGCAATACTGTGTAACCTTGTAAATGTTTCCATCGGCTACAATTGGTTGCTCAGTGGGACCACGGCCTAAGGTATTTTTAAAATGGTGTTAGGTTGCAAAGATGAAATAAGAGATTCAAGAAGTTGAAGCATTTTATCGCGGATGTGATGAGGCCGTGGCGGCGAGGTGTGCAAAGGGCCGCGATGCCGTCCTTGCCTTCATCTCGCCGCCGCCCCTTCAGCGACCGATCATAATCGCTTTATTTAAATTGTATTGCGCTATCTTTATTGCCGCTTAGTACACTGAATCGTAAATTTTATAATAAAATAAAACGTCAAGATCAAGAATATCAAAGTTATGCCCGTCTCTACCTATCTTTTCGATAGATAAATAATTAAATATCATTTACATGTATTTCAAATTTCAAGAATGATTATGAAATGCCTTTTACTATATATATTATATATTCGTCCTTGTCATTCGGAAATAATAAGAAGCCCGTAAACTCTCATCATCATCATCAACAGCCACATTGTCATGACGTCCACTGCTGAACATATAGGCATAAATTTCCAGAGCGGCGGTTGCAGGTGGCCCGCATCTACCGAAACCCTTTCGGTACCTTTCCGCGACCTTTATGATGTCATCTGTCCACCTTGCGGGTGGGCGTCCCACGCTCCCTGTAAAACATATAGTGGGCGCCAAAAAAGTACGGGATGACATTACTTAGTAATCGCCAGATTCGGTGCCAATCAAAATGGCATTGAATGCCATTGTTCCTGGCTATTCTGGAAGAAGCACTGAAAGTGACAACTATTTGAAGTATTTCTTGCAACGGAAGGGAAGGCTGAATAATTTTGAGTGACGTTTCCGAATTCAGCGGTTTTTGATATGATTCCTGTACAATTTTTTTAGGGTTGCAATGCCAGGTTAAGAGCCACGTCCAGGGTCATATAGGGATAGAGTTTAATTATTGATTACTAAGTTATTACGAGTTAATAATAATTGATGATGCAAAGAGAGGTAATGGCGTGAATATTCATTGATAATAAAATCTGGAATATTTTACGTACTAGCTAATTAACTTACAATCTTATTATCAAAATAATAACAGGCATTGTATCAAAACAACTGGCGAATGCTAACATTTAACTGATACATGCAAGTAGCGCAGCGCACTCTAGCGTAAAATAGCCGAAATTTACTTCTTTAGGGTTGCTACGAACTAGGGGTGAAACTACCCTTGAAATAAGCACCGCGCCCTGACATCTACCGTAAAACTAAGGAATTAGCTCAGCTACGGTTTTCCCGGCGTTCCAGTGGAGTTTTCCGAGTTTTCTGTGCGTGAACTAACTTCTACCTTTGGAGTAAAAAAATCTTTAAGAGGTTTCAACGGAGTAAATGGTACCTATTGTCCTGTTTTAAATAATTTCCTTTAATGTTTTTACCAAAACTATATAAACACAGCTATATCAACTAGTACACATTAAAAACCAAAGGTTTGTTTAGGTTATGTGTTCGTACAAATACTGTAAAAACATCGGACAATTGAAAAAGAGTACCCTAAGTTTCTTGCCGGGTTTTCTCAGTAGAAACAACCTTCCGACGCCGGTGGTAGAGTCATGTATACATGACACAATGTGACATGTAATGTTTATATAAAAATATTGTAGTTTTATGTGTATGTGTATTAAGAGGTTAAAAATAGAAGTTTTAACAATTCGAAAAAAACTGTGTAATGGTCTATTTGATTAAAGACGAACGAACCTAGTCAAAACGGTTCTCAAAAATAGTTCTTAACTTCAGTATTTGGTAGTACTATATGGGCCAGTGGATTTCTGAATTTATACTTTTACGAAAGCCATTGATGTCTTCACTAGTACACATACGTAGGTGTGAAGTATTATGTATAGCATATACTCTACCTTGTTTTGTATTTGGGGTAAAGATGTAGGTCCACTTTATTTTTCAGTGAATTGTTAGTACCCAAGCAAGTCCTTTCTACAATTATAGTCAAAAGTCATATTTGTTAAAAGACATTTCAGCATTACGAAAACACAATTGAAATTGATAATTTGAAAGTCCTTTTAACAGGTCTATTTGAAGGAAGATATTTTTGATTTTATTCTATTGATACAACAAGATTAGATGGTATTTGCACCCGTCTGTAACTATCTGGATACAAAATGACACTATTTTCGATGTTTGGCTTACTTGCCTGAGAGCATTGAATAGAGTGAGCGGTAATTGCAACTTCAATACCTTGCCTTATATGATTTAATTTTAAACCATTATTGATTGATGTTGGCGATGTCGTTTTGGGTAGTTAAAAATGGAGGTTAACGTCACACATTATTCATATGTTATATTAAATGCGAGTTTGAAAAATCATATCATCTAGGAAAAATCCTAAATCGTCTGATGTTACTAAGGTAAGAAAACTACGACGTGTCGTTGCCATTTCCTTAAGGAAATATAGTTTCTTAAGCTGGGCGTGCCTTGGGATGGCCCGGCCCCGGTGGGCGGCGCGCCCCGCCCGCCGCACCTACGCCTGCACCCAACTGCCCACCCACTGCTCGCTCAATCAAGCACATCATGCCCTAACACTTTGCTACATCAGTACTTACCATTCAATTTCCTTTCATAATTGACTATGATACAAACATTGATAAGCATTAAGAAAATCAATAAAAATAATATTTTGTCAAACTTATAACAGTGTAATTATGAATAAAACAATATGATCCACGTCCTCAGCATCATCGTTATTTTGAATGAGGAAATATATTTGCCTTACTAGGCACATGGTGCTACTGATACATTTGAATTTATTAATTATTGTGTCCTGTTGTTTGATTTAAACCATTTATTACTGCTTTCCTAGTTTTAAAAACTGATTCAATTTGATTTAACGACCACCGATTTTATTGAAAAGTTGTCTCTTACACCAGAAATTGCGGTTTAGATCCCCACTTCAATCGTTACTAAGTCTGTTGTCTCGTATCCTATACGAGTAGAACAACCATTGCTTAGTTTGGGGTTAGACGGCGCTTTGATATCTAGGCCTACATATATTGGGACACTATCACAACATTAAGTATCATACAAAATCTCTATAAGTCAGTGGGTTGGTTCAAGATACTGGCTACTTCCAATTTCGGAGGTAGTTCAAAATCATGCTAGAACAATACATTTCAGTAAAAGGTTGAAAACCATAAAAATCCATAAAAAAAGGTTTTATTAAACCTAGTTGAGGCAATTGGTTGGTTTAAATGTGTTTATATACAGAAATTCTGAAAAATTGGCACGTTTGGATAGCCACAGCCCGTATAGTAATTTTAACCCACAGATGTATTACAAAAAAACAGCTTTACTAACCAAATCAAGGCTCAAAGGCCCTTAAGTAATAATCCATTTTAAGAAAAAAAAACGTGGCTAGCTTCGACTGCTTTCTTTTTTTTTCATTCGTGGCCGTCCAGGCAAGCCACACAGAGGTTTAATATCACCTGAGGGCTTGATTTGACGACTTACTACTATTTGTGAGCCAAAACGAAAATAGGTAAAACAGCTAAATGCTACTAAATAATTAGCGAGTTATTGTGACTACATATCACAGCGAAGGCTTCGCCGGCGGCGGTAATGGCGACAATCACCGTGAAATGAACGCGACCACCCAAAATTACAGTCTTCATTAATCTAAACTCAAAAACAACCGTTAACTTACACTCAGATTTAAACTTTACACATACACTCGGATTTAAACTTTATTGCTGAATGATAAGATAAAAAAGTTGGATTAAATATTCTAATTGATCAATTATAACACTCTACCTACAGTCTCATTCGTTCACTATGTTACATACCTCACGACCATTTCCCTACGTGAACGGAACATTCAGAAGCCCACATTTCGCCGTGGGAATTGGAACCCAACGTCGTAACGGTTTTAATCGGTGTTGTGTTTTTCATCACCGGAGAGTAAGCCGCAAATTGTGCAATGAACACAAATGTGTGTTCCGGCGAGATTTGATTTCTTTTCACTATGTTATAAAGACGTATTTATTTTGAAACCTATATTGATTTGATAAATGTACACGCATAATTAAAAATCCCTAAAATGTGTTGTTCTACTAAAATAGACATTGAAGCAATTACGGTACTGGACTGGATGCTGTGTACAAATCATATTTATGGTACCGTCGTAATAACTACATTTATAATGCGTATGAAATCTCGGACTTGTGGTTTTCGGACACGAGGTGAACTCGTTGCGATATGCATCAGTCAACATAGGAGATCTCTGGTCACAATCTTATGGGAAAAATAGTAATGATGTTGCGTAGTAGCTGCGGCGACGGCAAACGCCTCGCTCACGACCACAGCTCTGCCTTCACCGTCCTATTCGGCGTTTTATTACTCATCAACCATCCTCATTGTGGTGAAGATTACTACGCTACAAGATTTAAGATATTTCTCGCTAAGATTAAGTCATTTATTTGATTTCGTAGCGGTACGTATTAAGTACGCACACAGTATTCTCCATGGGTAATTATTCATGCTTGAAGATGATTTGAAGCGAATTGCCAAGAGCATGACGTTGAATTTACAGTGACATTGACTTTGATTAGCCGAGATTTAAATACCTTTGGGCAATGAGATTCGGTGAGAACCATATCAAATCATTGTAGATTCGCAGAGTAGTTAATCAATTTAGTTTCTTTTAGTGACATAATTTACAAAAAATACCTAAAACTAAATACGAAATGAAATGTAACGTGGGTGTTCTTGGACTCGGAAACGGAGTTTCTTGCCGGTTCTTCTCAGTACAGAAACAATTTTTCCGACACCGTTGGTTGAGTCACATTATGTTTGCTTACTGTGTAATTATTTATATTATAGTATTCAAGTCAATAAATAAGTGCATTTTTGTTTGTTTGATTTAAGTTTTGACGATTTAAAAGTACCTACTTGTAGCAGGTCTATTTAAATAAAGATGTTTCTGATTCTGATGAATCAGAATAAAATACCTCAATAACGTAAACATTTTGGGACCATCACATTTTTTTGTGAACTCGACAAAAAAAGTTTTGGATGCGTAATGCTTCACCGTGACCGCAAATCGAGACAGGTGTAAGTATTATAATTGTAATTCGACAAGTATTATAATTCGACAACAGTGGAGCACTGGCAGGTGATAAACGACGATGTCTTCATCGTCGCGTGCGCAACCAATCTCCTTTCGTCCCTTCATTTATTGGTAATCAAAGACAATTCAGACGTAACCAGCTATCGTCGACCTCTATTAGACTTTCTGTGTGGCAATCAAAACACTTCCGCGCTTTTTCTGCCTTTGATGACTCTTTAAATGGATGGTGTTAAATTGAGTATTTTGTGTCGCTGTTTTTTGTTTCAATCCTAATTATAAGGATTGAGGTATACCTAAGGGTATAAAGATTGATTCAATTGTGCGGTAAATTTGGTGATAATCTTGTTATTTCTTTGAGCTGATTTCGAAATGGAGTTCTCATAAACATTTTTAAACTTGTAGTTTGTGTGCATTCATTAGAGATGCCATTTCCCAAGAGTGAAGCAGAATTGAAATAACTAAGTAGGGTGAAATGAATGTTGCTCTAACAATAAAGAAACTGGATTTCAAATTAATATATTATGTATAGCTGATCCTTAATGTAGGTATACGACTAACGTTGTTTAATCTATGTGCGTGCGACATTTGCGTCATTCCATATAACGGATGCTAAGTTTACTAATAGCTTATCTAATGAGCAGGTAGTTTGTTATTACACTCTCAAGAGCGAGACGAATGTCTATTGATTAGTTTGATTACAAATGTCGCGTAGCGTAAACCTCATCTGCGAATTAGGGATGTGTTTACAAAATGAATTGGTATTGTTACTGCGCAGTCGGTCCTTTGTTCCTCTTCGTGCGTGCGGTGGTGAGGCAGCCCATCTTGGCTTCCTCGGCATTTCCTGTGTTGCATAGACCCGCTCTACGTCCGTTGCTATTGTTGATAATTACTCTCCGACTTGCTCACTGTTGGATTTTCAATGGCACGATTGCGCATTTCCTACTGTTTGTCTATAACAATTTTTTGTATGCTAAAAACTAAGGTTTGCTCAACCTATTCAAATCTTTTTTTCGAATCCTACTACCTACTACCTAATACTATAATTGCGAATGTAAGTAGGTATGTGTGTTATCCTTTAACGTAATAGCTAACTACTTACTGAATGGCAAAGATTTAACACCATATGGCACTACTAGCGGCATGGGTATTGGGAATTTTACTCAAGAACGATTGCCTCTTGAGACACAACAATATGTCTTGTGGTTCGATTCCCGCCCAAGACAAAATGTTTCATGATGAAATAGATATCTGTGATGGGTCTGGGTGTATGTAGATAGTGTCTTTTTAATTTCTGGTTTCCATAAAAACGGCATAATTTTACTTAAGGACGAAGGCAGTGATTACAATAATGTTATCTCATAATATATTTGTTTTATTGATATTTAAACATCCCGTATAAATTTCTCTGAAGTCCAAAATATTTTAAAGTGGTTTTCCATAACTTGTTTAAACTACTTACTTCTAAGTAGTATCTTAGTATAACTATTAGTCGAAAGCATAAATAAGGGCAAGTAGGAACAGTTAAAAGGCGGAAGTCCATCTCGGGTCCGGTGGGCCGGACGTGGGCGAGGCTTCCGGTGGACGCGGGGCACGGACTTAGGGCCTGTGATTTAGGGGCCTCTTATGCAAATCTATTATTGTCTAAGAAATACTGCAGTTATGGTCTTCAAATTTGTAAGATTTGTTTCTATATTTAAGTTTCTCCTTTATCAATTGTGTTTACATGGATATTCTTATAAATAATTACAACAAACAAGTTGGTGACCATAAAACGTAGGTGATTGGAAGAATTTGTGCAGAGCAGGTAAAAATTGTATAAAAGTATGGTTGGTTTTCTTTAAGTTTTCAGACTTTATAACTTATTTATCTTCTTTCGCCGAACGTATTAATTTCAAAAGTTTTCGCCACATATATTTCAGTTGGGATCAGGATGTTTAGTACACGTGCAAACATTTCTGCTCCAAAGATTAGGAATAATTCACAAAGGCTATCAGTTCTGCTTGCTATCATCTCAACTTTCTTACCCGGCTACTACTTTAGTTATTCTATGGATTTTATATTTTGATCACGTTGCTGTGGAAATGGATCTTCCGGATTTATCAGCGCAAAACTCATATTTACGGACTGGTAATACACTGAATGTAAAAGCATTCTATCTTCAGGCCTCCTTAAACGGCTGCCAGCAATGCTCGTTCAGCTATCACCAATAATAAGCTCGGTAGCAGGTTGTGATTAGTGCACGGAGCGTGGAGCAGGTGGCGCGACCGCAGCATCGGCACCTGCGCCGGCGACGCGCGACGTGCCGATCCGCCGCGCGCGCAGCCCGCCTGGGGAGGCGTGCGATGCCCTAAATCCATGCCCGTTTCAATCAACTTCATAGTTTTTGAAGAATTTTATATTGAACTGCCTTAGGGTGCTCGCCCACGTCCGACGATCGGTGACCGATTTTTTTTAGGTGAAAAATAGAACGTACTGATAGCATTGGAGCATCGGAGTCCGACAAAAAATCAGTCAGAAAAAGTGAAGAAATACAGCTGATTTTTAATCGGTCCGCTATCGGTCCTACAAAAAGTCGGACGTGGGAGAGCAGCCTTATTCTATAATGGTCATACACAGTTGTCAGCAACCAAAAGGGAAGGGGTTGATAATTGCAACTCTATCACTAAAAATACAGATGTCTTTAATTATGCTCTTAATCATGCTATCTCTTGCTACTGCTAACATTCATGCAACAGTAGTCCAAAACTTCAAGCTCCGGTACTCTATAAGAAACATTAAAGTTGGCAATCAGTTCCATAAAAAAAAATACGAGAACTTCAGCTAAAACATGAATTTCACAGAATTATACACGAGAAGGTGCTGTTAACACGATCTTGTTTCTTGCTCTCACTAGCTTTTTTTGTTACTTCTGTCTGATTTTTTAGGCATAGTTTCGGCTATTGTGAGTAAATTCCCTAGCGCCGTAACTCTGTCAGGGTCGTGCGGGCTAACGCAGCATATCTCACCAAAGGTGGCAAAAAGTCGCGAGATCGGGCCGTGGCAATTGTGGCTCACGACGAGCGCCAGGGCCGCGGGCAACTGTACTTGTCGCGGATCCAATGTGGTGACTACTATTGACTACATTTAGAGGACAATTTCGAAGTGGGAATATTGCAGCAGCAGAATGGCTGTCATCTTTTTTAATAGCAGCATGAAAATAGAGTTAGAAGGAAAGTAACTAAATAATTCGTTTCAACAGCCTAAGTATTGTTAGCCTGTAGCTGCAGCCTGCTACCGGTAGGTTAGCTAAAAATCTAGCTAAAATTAAATTCAAATATTTTCCCCACATTTTCCTTAGTTCAACGTGTCAGCTCAATAGTTACGTTTTACGAATTACCGACTCTACACTGTTTATTTAACTTGTCAGCTCCGTCAACATATTGATTCTCGAGACACGAAAGCAAAACATTGAAGTTGTTATTCGGTTTTGCATGGTGCTAAAAGTATTTAGGCGTTGCTATTTTTGTATTATCCTGCGTTATTTGTAAGCATATTGCTCCCAAACTCCTAGCGCTCAGGTGACCTCGGCGTAGTAGGCGCTGTGCTGACGCAGATCGTCACCAACTCGATCATGCTGCTCGGTTCGTTCCACCAACTCAAAGACTTGGCTTTTGTCATGCTGCCGGCACAGCAGGCCCCCTGCACTCGCGGCGCATTCCCACGCCCGGAATTCATCGATCAGTTGCAAAAGGCTGCTGCTAATTTTACCAACTGTACTCGTCTAATTTTATTCACAGTAATTTTGCATTTTTATAAACGTATCTTTGTTGCTCATGTTTCTTATAATTTTAAGTTTTTACAACTTTACAAAAGATAATTTTAGCGTTGCTATTTTTGTATTATCCTGCGTTATTTGTAAGCATATTGCTCCCTAACTCCTAGCTCTCAGATGACCTCGGCGTAGTAGGCGCTGTGCTGACGCAGATCGTCACCAACCCGATCATGCTCCTCGGTTCGTTCCACCAACTCAGCGACTTGGCTTTTGTCATGCTACCGGCCCAGCAGGCCCCCTGCACTCGCGGCGCATTCCCACGCCCGGAATTCATCGATTAGTTGCAAAAGGCTGCTGCTAATTTTACCAACTGTACTCGTCTAATTTTATTCACAGTAATTTTGCATTTTTATAAACTTATCTTTGTTGCTCATGTTTCTCAAAATTATTAGTTTATACAAGTTTACAAAAAAAATACCAAATAGTTTTTATTTTAGCACTCTCGATTCCAAGTCTAGACTAGTTCTATTTGCCGAATTTGTTAGCGGATTCATTATGAAAAACCCACAAATATATTCTTTAGAATAGCTTTTGTATAATGAACATGTCCTCATTATCAAAGGACTTTAAAACTCATAAATAAAAGTTTACCGATAAAGCTAATGGGATGAAATGGCGAAGCGTTGCAGAGACCATTCGTCGGTAATGTCTATTGTTTCCGCAGACCGGAAGTGATGAGGGGATCACGCCCTGGGAGGTGATTGCATCCTACAGTGCGTGAGTAACGCTCACTTTTACCCTATTTTAAACTACCTCTGTTGAGTAGGTGTGATTGTAGCTAGTCAATTGTACTTTTCCTTAATTAAGGTTCCATTGTCAACTAAGAAATTGCGCTCTGTGTGCGTCTGTCTGTCAGCGGATCTTTTAAGAGATTTAAATTTATACAATACCTAAATTGTGTTTGATGTTATACGCAATTGGCCCATTTTTTTCAATTTAGTGTTACAATTTCAATTCCACGTGTTTACTTTATTAATTTAGACCAATTAAAGACTATTTGGCTGTTAGGCACGACATTGGTGAAATAAGAAAAAATAGTGAACCAAAGGTTAGTACCAAATAGTTAAAAAAAAGCGTAATAACGTCACTGGTTGTCTACTTTCGTCAAACTCTACAAACTTCTTCACCATATAGCAGACCAGAACTTATGATTTCTTTGCATGATAGGCCTTTGATAAAATCTAGAAATCTCGTGACTCCAGCGGCCATTTATGCTAGTACAAAGGCGTGAAACGTAGCACCGCGTCATATCGTTTACGGGGATCGGGCGTTACGGTCACGTATGGCCCCACTCCCACGTCTTAATTGACCCATTTCGTGTGAGCCGCGGCGCGCCGGAGAGAACGCGTCTGGGATACCATCTCCGCGGGACGTGACGTCGCCTATCCCGCGATCACGCGTCCTTGTCTTGCACAAACATGACGCGCGGTGTCATGTTTTCGATTCAGATAATTGCTATTAAGTTAACGCCTCTGTGACACAAGCAGGAATTTCTACGTATGTACACTCAGCGCCGAAATCATGCTTTCACTTTGGTACTTTGTTGTACTGATTAAGCATCTTCATTATTTTTATGACAACGCACAACAAAGTTTAAAAGTGTTTAAGTAATAATTTTTGATGCTGACTGTATATAAATATTTTGCAAGAGGAATTTAAACTTTTGAGTGTCATGGGCCGGTGGTGAAGCACTATGGTCCAAAGCCCGTTTGTTCCCGACTTCGAATCTAGTAGGGCTTTGTTCTCATTAGGTAAACAAAAGGTTAGCCACAGCTGACTTTCCTTTGATGGAAATACCTAAAATGAACTCAAGTAGTCCGGATAACGGCGATACAGACCAAAGAGTCGGCTGTTACGTTGGCTTCCGAATATTCCGTTTACCTTCATGTCATTTCCTATAAGAAATGTAGAGAAGAAATCGGTTATTCCAGCCCATCAAACAATTTATCGTGTTACAATCTTGATGTGTGCGTTTATATTAACACCTGTATCAAGAACGTGCGCGGGAGTAACAAAACGTGCCAGAAAGGTGTTGGTCTGTAATGGGTTGATGATATCATCGTCATCGCGCGGTTACCGCGTGTTTATACGGTGCTGATGGCTCTGACACGTCTGTGTCGGTCGCTTTGCGGTTAAGTGTTTCGTCACAAATTCAAAGTAATGACTATGGTTATGCGATGTTAGGCAAGAAAACACCTAAGACTAATTTGAACTGTTTAGATTGTGTAAACCGTCATCATTAGCAGGGGCAAGAGATCTAAACTGTTGAATAACAGGCCTCCTAATATTTTTTGAAGGACATTTCCTGCATTTAGTGAAATCATTTTTTTTTACGATATCGTCTATACTACACCTCTCCGCGCACCTAGACGTAGGCACAGGCTGCGTTTGCAAAGATATTTCTTGAAAAAAAAAAAATATGTTTAAGACATTAATAACTGTCCGTTGTCCGGTATCCTATCTAGTACAAGATAGTTTGGGACTGGACGGCATTGTAGAACAATGTCCAACGTGTTTTTATCATATTTTGCTGTTGCTTCGTCTATTTGTAATATTCCTATCCTATCCTTTTAACACTAAAGTTCATCTGCAGATGGCCTAATTTCTAATTGAATCTCAACTCAAAAAGAAATATCAGGCACAATAGCCCTTCAATAGCTCTACATCTAGCTACAGCTTATCTCCAAAGGTTTTCATAATGGATTCCTAATTTAACAAATGTATAATTGACTTAATTACGGAACTGTTATAACGCGAATACTTGACTTTCTGGAAAGGAGTCAGTAAGAGCCGTTGTCTCCCACAGCACGCAGCAAACGCTCGCTCACGCGGACCACCCCGGCGCGCTATCAGCCGCAATCTCACAAAAACGTCACCCCCATCGATTTGTTTGTCTTGTGTGGCCTTCATTTAACGCTCATCGTGCCTGTGAAATCGCTAGCATGGGGGAGACTCTGCGTTTACGTCTATCAATGAATATTTTTTAACCCTGATGTTTTTATGCAAGTTTTGATACTTGATAAAGCTTTGTATGTTAAAAAATCTTACACCTTCAACGTCTTTATTTTTACATTCTTTCATTTAGGTCCCGAAAAATTAATTACTTTTGAAATAAAAGTGAATCAAATAGGTATGGATTCCTAAATAAAGTAAACAACAGAGCAATTTAAGATGTATAGAACTAGTTAACCGTTTAATGTACAAACTAGGAAAACCGTAATAACTTCTGACACATACTTAAGTACTACTTGCGATTCACAAGAAATCATATGTTGTGACAACTCTTTGTATTACTTTCAATATTAATCGTTAAAAAGATTCTTTGACTCCATCTACCTAAGTATATGGAGTTAGTGTATGTAGGACGTCGTTATTAGCTAAATACCTAGCTCTATGTTCATTAAAATGCCTAACTTTAGTAGCTGAATACTATTAATAATTTACTTACGTATCATAATTAGATTAGATTTAAATTAACAGTTCTCGCGACAGTTACTTTTTACAGCGCTTCTAAATCGTTGCGTGGAGAATGGTCATAAAAACGATGTCCTAATCCAATGAGTGACGTCTCGGTTACGTGTGTTTGATTTATTGGGATGCGAGCGAGTGTGCCGGAGAGGCCCCGGGCGCTCGCGGGCGCAGGTAGGCGCAAAAACTTTTGGGTGTTTGTTGACAACGCAAGCTTGTCACGGACAGAAATATCTGATTCAAGTTTTTTTATCTATTTAGGTTGTAAACGAAGTTGTGTATCTCTATATATAAAAATGGATTGCTGTTCGTTAGTCTCACTAAAACTCGGGAACGGCTGGACCGATTTGACTAATTTTGGTTTTGAAAAGGTGGGAAAACATGAGAAAATGCCAGGGAAATAGGGAAAAACAAAAAAATTGTTTTCCTCAGCAACTATTTCTACCTGTCACGTGACACTGAATATTTGACAACAGAACGAAGTCTGTCGGGACGGCTAGTTTGAAATAAATTATGATAACGTAGTATTCGTTAGTACACTGACGGATAATAATAGTCAGAAGGTTTCTGAAGAGTATATTTGAAAGGAGAGTTTAATTAGTTATAGCCCTAACCAAGGGAGTACCCAGGATTTCAGCAAGGGGGGGGGGGGGGCAGCTCATACCTGTTTCGTTTTTCGTAGAGAGAGAAATACGTTTTTAATTCCCACTTGTAAGGAAAATTGACTTCTAGGGGGGGGCAGCTGCCCCCCCCTGCTCCTACCTGGGTACGCCCATGGCCCTAACAAACACCATAAAATACTTAAGTAGGCACCAAATCGTTACTAAATGAAATTCATAAGCCGTTGCCGAAACTTTATGCCATTCAAATTTTATTAAAAAACATCCGAATTTCAATCGTGAGCATGGTTGGAATTTACCACCAGCTTGGGAGCCTGTTATACGCTTGATCAATCCCAGAGGGCAGCACAATACTGTGAGGTCTCAGGATACGGTTAGTTCGTACTGCGTGGATAGGAACATTTCCAATAATGTTAGTGGAAATGACGGTAGTTAAGTGAGGGTTGCTAAAAAATTTGTACTGTTTTGTGACATAGAACATCTTTGTCATCCCGTGATCACGACTGCTGTAAAGGAGTCGAAACGTCGGGTTAGAAAATGAAAGAAAATATAACACCGCGAGTAGAATCCGTAAAGTTGTTTTATTTTGATTACTATAAGTACCTAAGTACTTATTATGTTTACAGATTCAACAAGATCTTCAGGTACAATAAAACCTTTTTAATAACGATGCTACTTAGTTAAATTAGGTACATACTGCAAGTTTGTAAATGAAAGAAAAGTCAAGTGTTCCAAAGCAAGAAAGACAACACAACAATCAAAAACACAGAAATATTGATGAGCTTACCTCAGTCAGCGTGAAGTCCAAGTAAAGGGTTGAGCATTAGACATCGGAGTCTTCGGCGGGAGCGACTGTGTCAGCTCATGAACAATTCAGCGCGCAACGTCTCAACTCCGCCGCGGTCGCAACTCGCGCCACTCGCCGATCCGATATCGCTAATGTGTTTATTTTCGCCGCTTTGAGAAACATTTTGTACGAATCAATACTTAGCTGGCGTTACTTGCCCTTGTTTTATTTAGGTTATTGTGAAGCTAAGAGTTAAACTGTCGTGTTCTTGATGTCGTTAAAAGATTGATACTTTTGAGAACAGCACGTTTACCATTAGTTATCATAGTAAAAAGATCTGAAATCCAGAAAAAGACATTTGGTCATGTTGGCATCAGGCAGGACTCGAACCCGCATCTACTACGGACCGCATATATAGATACTGCATGGAAAATGCTAAAACGATAATAAAAAATAGTAAAAAGTATTCAATGAAAAGGTAGTACGGTAAATAAAGCAAATCTGCAGTGATAGTTATGTACTCATCGCACTGCTTTAAATTTGAATTACTATCCACTAACGGCGTAACAATAAAAATAAAAACAACAAATATTTGGTATCGGTCACTACCGAGGATCGATGGCATAATGGTAGAGACTACAATATTGCGAAATATTCGCTGACATAAAAATCAGTTAACTATACAAACGTTTCAAACTTATCCCAGTGGGAACTACGACACTCTTTTCGAGTAGATTTATGTAACTCCACTTGAAAATAGCATAAAACCCTATGTATAAAATATGAAACAACGAACTCAATCCAAAACGACCTCTCCAATTTTCCATCCGCATTTACTGTAAATCTATTTGGCAGTATTCGCAAACATTCGTAAAAACGGACCCTCATCAGTGCTGACCGCGCTGCTTCTCCCTAGATAAGGAACACTTTTTCATAATACTTTATTCAGGAGCCGGAGATTTGGCTCAGTGACAGGCTAATCGGGCATGTCAGCCGAGGTGGGGCTCTCAAGTATTAATGTAACCCTTTCTGATCCGAGCCGGCGCCCGACAACGCGTCACTCTGTTACGCTACAGGTACCTACTGAATCTTTGATGCGCATTAATTTGTTATTTCCCGTACGTTCATTCAGCTCCTTCCACTTGCTAGATCAGTTGTGATGTTGGAATTGGATTAGAATTGGTTTGTTATCTTGAACGTTCTAACTGGGAAGTTTCATTTGGGCTTAAATTAAAATAAATTTCAGAACAATGTTACCATAACTTTGCTGCATGGGTGAAAAGAGCTACATCTCTTTAAGTTGAATATGCGAATTCAATAATAGTTGTTTCTTTAGTGGATTTCTAGAATTGTATTTATGAATGTTAGTTATTGAGAAGCTTATAGCAACTTATCAAGCACCACAGATATTTAGCCAAAGAGGATATCCAAGCATATACCTACAGTATATTCATACTTACCATACTTATGGGTGACTCTTGGGCTGGCCAATGGCCATTATCTAGTTCAAAGCATTAGCCTAGCTGTTCATTAAATTTTAACTTTGTAGAATGTGCTAGGTTACTTTACTTTAAGATAAAATTACGTTTTCCCTACATAATTCATGTAATTACATTAATATTGGAAAAGTAATAGTTCATAATTTAAACAATGCATTTTTTTCATCGCACCGAAAACATTAAAGTAAAGCTTATAGAAAAAGTTCTGTTTCATAAACGACGATGCTATAAGTTACCCTGAAATCATGAGCTTTCAAAAGTGGTTTTTAAATCATTATTTTATATTGCCGTCCCATTTTTATTTCTAATTATAAAGTTTATGCACAGTTCGTAAAAAAAAGAAGTTATTTTAACTTTCTACATTCAATCTATTGATTAGAAGAAATTCAATAATCGTTGCAACATCTGAGACCCTTCGATGTATGGCATCGTATAGTGTCAAGCAAAGAGCCGAAGCATTCGATCCACCAGGGTGTAGTCCCATGCAGATCGCGGAGTTGGCCGCGGATTACGCGCTAAGCCGGTAATGTATGCGCAACTAAAAGGAACGATCGGCCCCCGAGGAACCATCCGCGGACACGGGTGACCGGAACTAGGGCTATAAAACACAAATTTATTTCGGATTTCCTTACCGAAATATGGATTTTAATTTGCGGAAAGGTTATACATGTTAGTGTTGGCCGCACAGAGAAGGAATATAAAGTTGGGAAGGAAAGCTTAGAGTTCCTTTGCGTTGAGACCATTAGACACAGTAAATACATAATATATAGTAGATACATTTAAAGTTTTTAAAGTTACATTAAATTATGCACATTCATTACATAATTATGTCACATTGCGAGCAAGCAAATGATTTCCGCATTAAATGTACTTCTTTAGATTAAAATACATATTATTATATTACTTCACTTTATTACTTTTAATAAACATAGGAAATTGCCGAGTAGTTGAGGTTTTTTCCATTTGGGGCATAAAGGCTATCCTTATAAAAATATCACACGAATGCTTTAATAGGTATAACAAAAAGGTTAAGAGTTATTCAATAGTGTCTTTTCTGGAAGACGTCTTATTTTCTTAGTCTAAATTAATGTCGCTATACAATCTCGACATCTAAAGCTTCGATATCTGTCTGATAATTGATTATTTATTATCATTAAAACAAATAAATCAAGTACGAGTTAAGTATGTCACCTTAGCAATGAAATGAGAAGAAATATCTGTGTAGAGTGATCGGCACTAAATGTGATTTTACAAATATCCTTTAACTTATTTTTAAAATGTATCCCCGTGCATACATACCCGTCGTCCAAGCGTCACTTTAGTTTAACGGTTCAAGCTTGATAGTTGATATGAGTAATCCATTAAAAATCTCCCAATTAGGGAAATTTTTCAAGTAGGCTAACAGTTGGCTACAGCATAAGTACTCCTTCTCGGAAAAAAATGTATGCAGAGTATTATGTTATAGGTGGTTTTCGTTATAGGCTGTTGCATTATAGCTGAAAAGCTTCATTTGCTATCTAAAAAAAGAAATGTTGACCTAACCAGAGACCACTGAGCAATACTCCACAAAAACTGACCAACAAAACCTCAGACAAAACTACAGATGAAAACAAAAAAAAAACTTGACAAAGGTGGCGTAATGCGCCAAAGTTAGTGTAGCGTGGCGGGGCGCGGGGCGGCGGCGCCCATTGGCCGCGCCCAGTCGTGGGTGGAACGGGAAAATCCGCAGCCAGTTTTCCACGACAGGCGACATTCTAAATTCGAAAAGCTTTTAGCGTCATCCTCCTGTCATTCGCTTCATTATTTCGTGACGCGTTCGTGTTTTGTCTGCGATTGTCAAATTGGGCTGTCAGAGACGAGACGATTGATAATGTTTGATAGCGTACAGTGGGGATTCGTTGAACTAACATTTATTCGAAATAATATTCATAACGCAAAGATAAGGTTTTCATATATTTTTGTCATATACTACATGTTTTTAACAATTTACTTAGCCGTAGTATAGATAAACGTAGTCTTACTTACTCGTAGTCGAAGCTTAGATTTAATATTAAAATGTCTGTCTCACATATAAGCATGTGCAACACAAATGGCAACGCAAATGGTTAAACCAATACCAAAAAATTGTTGAAGCAAAAAATATATATTATACTTTGTTTATTGCAATTAGGTGAATATCTCGTGTCCTTTCTTCCCGGCTAAAATGATTTAGGTTTAGGCAAAAATGGCCTCAATCACTCTACTATTAGGTCAGTAATGTATGTGTCACTAGACAGGTAGAGTGGCGCCAATTTTTCAGCTGTTTGTATTTTGATGAACTGTTAGTTCGTCTTAACAGAAGTCAACCTTAAAGGCTTGGTAGGAGTAGGTGCTAGTGGGGGGAGGCAGTGTGGGCGGGGCGGGCAGGCGGGGCGCAGGGTGCTGGCGCGAGGTGCCGACTCGCCCACCGGTCCACCAGGCCACAGTCGCGCCGCACTCGCCGCTGTAGGCGCGCGTCCCGTTGCGACACCACCAAACCACCTGTAGACCGACCCGGAACATAAAGGTGCACGCGAACTCACGCTGACGCCAATTAAGCAGCAGGCACCCAAATTGCCGTGAAGGAAGCGAACCGGGCGCCGCAATTAGTGGCAGCTGTCGTATGCGCATTAATTTCGCGCTCGCGATAAACGCACCGCAAAAAAATCCAAAATAAAACTGGAACCGATGCACCTGCAATCGTGAGTGCGTAACGGCTGAGGCCCGACGACATGATCATGCTATTCAAGGGTAACAGCAGCAGACTGGAACATCTCATAGAGAAGATTCAGGCGAACAAGGAAAATCACGACGTTATCTCTGACGATATTAAAGGTAAGCCAAAAACTCTATCAACGATTTTCATTTGCAATAGACTGGACTGGCAATTTTTAAACCTTCTGAAATTTCAAACCAATTTCGTACTTAGCTGCTGAGGTTACCAGAATGACAGGTAAAAGGATGGACAAAGCTGCCTCATGTCAATTACCTACTTCGTTTTCCACCACTTCGATCCTGGCTCTATTTAAATGTTTTGAGTTGGTTCCTTATCCTTACGTAGAATATTTTTTATTAATGTCACCTTGAATCTTACATTGTTTTAAAAACCATTTTTCCTAGTCTTCTAATTTTCCCTGAAAAACTTTGTCAATCAAGTTTCGTTCAGTATTAGTTTGTTTGGGTCACATACGTTGTTCGAATATTACTGTTTTTTAGCCGGCGCATAATTAGCTTTTCTATCTTTTATCCATATAGCGACAGAAAGCACTAGCAGAAGAAAATCTAGAAAACTTGGGTTCACACCGAAAGCGAGAACAAGCCTCACAAATATTCCAAAATATATTCGTCATCCAATTTTTAACAAAATACCTAGTCCAATTTAC
This sequence comes from Udea ferrugalis, assembly GCA_950022985.1. Taxonomy (NCBI): domain Eukaryota; kingdom Metazoa; phylum Arthropoda; class Insecta; order Lepidoptera; family Crambidae; genus Udea; species Udea ferrugalis. Next base: position 9,518,884 of record OX465516.1, read on the forward strand.
CATTGCAGCATTGCAAAAAAATCTGTATTTGATCACATATATACATCATATATGTACATGTGTCATTTCATTTTTTTACATTTTTAAATTGATTTTCTAAAATATAGTTACAATTATGAACGAAAAAAAATTTTTATGTAAAAAAATAGCGTTGATGTCTTTTTCTATGGAAAAAGCATGTGATGAAAGTCTGTGTAAAAATAAGTTATTTTTTGTGAATGTTCAGACTACTCGTATATTCCAATAATATTTTGGGTCCAGAAAATATAAGCGCCAATATAAGTGCAAAGGTGTTTGCCCTTACTTCGATAATGTTCTGTCTTCAAGAGGTTATTGATTACAATGACGTAGAGTTACATAGTGTTTCTTACACTATTTTGTTTGACTGACTTTTCATAAACACTTGTAAAAGTTTAACTACATCGACCTACATGAATTAAAAGCCTTTGCGGGGCTGTTAGTATATGTATATGTAATAATAAGCAATTTTTGAAGACGATGACGAGCCAAGAAAGATAGTTAAATCCTGCCTTCGCAACTAAGTATATGAATTAAGGATATCAAAAATACTTATTAAGGCTCACTGGGGTCTTATTAAGCTATTTTTACAGCTCAGTTTACGCCTTCTAATTCATTGAAATTTAACTAACCAATGCTAAAAAAGTTGCTACATCGACAAATAGCAATTGAAGGTTTGTTTGGCACTAACATTCAAACAGAAACTGAAAAGTTCTGTCCTCGACAAAAACAGTCTACAGCATATTTACGCTGTAAATGATAAAATAATATGATGTGGACTGTGCAAAAACCGTCGTTATTATAAACGGGTTAAAAATGATTTCATTAAGCCATTAAAAGTAACTATAACGAAATACAACTCGATATTATGAACAATTTCAAAATCATTACATAGTATAAAACAAAGTCGGTTTCTCTGTCCCTATGTCCCTTTGTATGCTTAAATCTTTGAAACTCCGCAGTGGATTTTGATGCGGTTTTTTTTAATAGATAGAGTGATTCAAGAGGAAGGTTTATATGTATAATAACATACTATTGCACCCGTGCGAAGCGGGGGCGGGTCGCTAGTAAATAACAATAGACGATTTTGGATAAATTCCTTGTAGAGAAGACACAGACTAGGATAGGAACCTACACCTATGCACACTACTTACGTGCAATATCCGTCTTCGGAAACTCGGACGAATGAAATTAAATCCAACAAAACAATAAGCATGCGCTTATAAAACACTTCTTATTCAACGTATTGTTTTGAGAGGTTTGGTGGAAAAACCTGTTATTAATTTATAACTATAGTAACTTTGGATGTTGTTGCACCTTTCGCATTCCGGATCGTGTCATGGGGTGCAACTCGCAATGCGTGATAATGGTCACGGCATGCGACTCAACGAACCTATAAGAACATATTTTATAATAATCCTTTTTTAAAAAAGATTTGTCGTGTGTTTTCCTTCTTAGATGTATGCCTTTGGCATTAAGTCCGCCATTTCTACCTCATACATTGTACGTGCCTATAGTAAGAAAAAAGTTAAACATTCTACCTTAATTTTCTTTATTCAAATTCTTTTCCAATTGAAACTTGAATTTGTGAGTACTAAAACTAGAATCTTTAGTCTTATCTTGAATCTTAATTTAATCTTAAATGAGAACAAAAAAAGAATAACTGCGTAGCGTCTGCTGCATCAATGAAAAACACCTATTTGTGCAAAGTGCGTCATTGGATGGTACAAGACAAAAAAAGGTGCTTTTCAAAACCAACAGGCCGGATGCTGCATGTATTTTGATTTTCCTGATATTCATAAATCGATCTAATTGATTACCAAAATTATTTGAAATTGAAAGCTTTGCGCTAGTCGTTTTTTGTCATGTTTCTTAGTACTTAAGCTACCCAGTTCGCTGAGTCCAGCTTTTCTTGCAGCAGCCATAAAGTCTACTTAGGTAATTAACTAATTGAAATTTACAAAATTTCAATAGGTAGGTTACTTAATTTAGAAAAATAACTTTTCTTAGTTTGTCATTTAAGATTGATTCATTAAATAATTAATAATAATTAGTTACTTTATCCATTTAACTGAGACTGCCGATTTTAATGCTTCTGCCAGCAATGGAATACAACCGGCTGATGATGATAATAATGAAATGAATAACGTCACCCACGTTTTGTTTTTGCTGCTCGGTTTCTGGGTACTTAAAGTTCAATAAGTAGTTCCTTATGTTTTATAATTCTTTTAGCATTTTCCATGCAGTATCTTTACTAAAGATCTGAAAACCAGAAAAAGACATTTGGTCATGTTGGCATCAGGCAGGACACGAACCCGCATCTTTCGCAAACCGGGCGACTGGACTAACCAACTATGCTACCGAGACCATTAACAGACCGCCCGAATCTTTCTGGCATATATACCCCATGAGCCAGGGTGATTTCATCAATGTTATAGGCATCCACCTCTGGCCCTGGAACAACGGCCCGGCCCTGGTCCTGGTTTTCACATCTTAAGTAGTTCCTTAGTTTTATTTATTGAATAGCGAGAAAAATATTGATATTAGATCTTTCTAATATCACGATTAATTTAAAATTAATTAATCAATTATTCAGATTGTTAAAATTATTACAATCGTAGTATCCACATCTAAAATATACTGTTTAGATTTCTCACACCTTGAAATATATACGAAAATACTCCATCCGCGATTTTTAGTAGTAGTAGGTACTTAGTATGTTTTTGTCTCAAAAATATTGCTGACAGAGACATTAATTGAGATGAATGCCTAATTTTTTTCCTCATATTAGCTAATTATCTAGTTCCCCATAATCCTGGTCTAACTATCCAGTCATCTACGTTGGTAGGGACACGCTTTACGGAAACCGGCAAGCTAAGTAGGAAACAAATAGTGTTGGTTTGATGTCGTGAGGGATGACATGCGTGCCAGTGGCCTCACAGAGAGGGATGCACTAGACCGGGCGAAGTGGAGAAGCAGATGCAGAAGAGCGGACCCCGGGCAACGGCAGCAACCGGGATAATCGCTAGGATGATGATGATAAGCTGAAGGTTTGCACTCACAAAAACAACCGTTGTGTTCTTGAAAGTCTCAGTTAGACTTTCAAGAACACAACGGTTGTTTTTGTACAATGCAGGTACTACCGCTAAACCACAGAGGTAACTGCTATTGAGCTGTTACCCTTTAAGCCAGAGCCGTGCTCTAAGATCTACTTGTCCTGTCTACAGGTTAACAAACCTGTAGAAATACTTTTTCACTGATTACTATCCGAACTTAATTGATCGAGCCGTCTGAAATCGATCCTGGAAAATAATGTCACAAAGTAAGATATTAATGGCGCAGACGATTTTGAAGTATAACTAGCGATTGGTGTTGATTGGCGAGGCGCCGGGCGAGGTGTCCAAGACGGCCACAATTAGGAAGTGCGCTTCCGCCGCCCACCGCCGCGCGGCGCCACCGTCACCCGAGGAATTGCCTGCAATCGCTGCTAATTACGCTATCCGCCGCTACACCTACCTCTTGTAACTAATACTTGAACTGTCTACGTAGCCACCTACGGATTAAGTCTGAATCTTCCCTTTTAAAATGGCATTTTACTGTCTAATTCTCTGGTTTTCCATTTGTTCGGATTGAACCATCCAAATCAATTCTAATTCTGATCTACATGTCTTTTGTACTATGAAAATGATAATAACATATCTGCTTGTAAGGGGCTCTTATTTTACTAATTTCTGACATACTGTATTGTATCTCATTGCGCGCTTGTGCGGTAGTGTAAAGTAAAGTGCGTAATGAGTTTTTTTAGTAGGGTAAATGCATGGTAACAAGAACGACACTTTTTTAAATCTTAGTAATACTGGCTGTAAGCCTTTGCCTTAAAAAAGGGCTGATACGCGCGCACCGCTAATTAAACTAGTGAAAATTATGCCGCTTTTCACTTTTTCTTTCCGCTGTATGCGTTTATGTCCGAGTTTTTAATTATTTCCTCGTAAGTTTGTTGTAATGACACACGTGCGGTTTGATAATTATAGCGTATGGTTTCTTGTAACCCTCGCCTAGGGCTCGGGCTATCAATATCGCCTCGGCAGTAATTATCAACTTATTATCATAATGTACTAGTATGGTAAAACCCTCCCCCACTTTGTGGTGTGTATGAAATAAAATTAACACGGTCGTTCGGGATCAGACATCATCAGCATAATTTATGTCAGGAATTTAAAATTTAGGGTAACAGTGAGAGCTCATCAATAGAAAAGCAATAGAATGCCAACACGTGGCTACCTACAAACGATTTCAAAGATTTTGAGTGCTTGCCTTTATCTGCCCTTCCAGCAGACTCCCAAGTCGAATGAAGATCGACTTTGGCATCACATGAAAATGGAGGCACTTCCACCGTCCTCGTGATGTGATGCGATGCTATGCGGGTAAGAGCAGTCCATCCCAGTGCCACCGCTAGTGGTTGGCACTAGCCACTAGCGGTGGCTCAGGACTCAGGAGTGTGCATCCACTGCCTGTGTGTCAGTGTAGCCGCCTCAGACAGTTGTTTAAAACTACATTACTTACTAGTAATTACCTGCGAGCAAAACGGCTGTGTCCGACAAAATTAACTGACAACAATATCAGCCACAGCCTAATTTTGAACAGGTTTCTAAAACGACACAAATATTTAGCTAATAGATAACTGTGGTTATCAGTGTTTTTCAGTGCGGAAAAATAAATGTTTTTAAACCATTTTTTATCGGTCAATAGTTTATAACTGCAAGAATTTATTTAAAACTAGCTGTCCCGACAGACTTCGTTCTGTTGTCCAACATTCAGTGTCACGTGACAGGTAGGAACAGTCGCTAAGAGAAAGCTAAATTGTGGTTTTTCACTTTGTTCCTAGCATTTTCTCATGTTTTAAACCTTCTAAACCTTCCCGGGACCATCACAAATATTTTAAAACCAAAATTAGCCAAATCGGTCCTGCCGTTACCGAGTTTTAGCGAGACTAACGAACAGCAATCCATTTTTATATATAGAGATTTGACAGGCTGTTAAATTAAATAAGTCCTTATTATGAAATTTAAAAATAGTAGTTTTCGATACAAGTGCGGAAAGTATGTCATTTTGCACGAGTCTCGAGGCATCTTGGCCCGAGCCGGCAGGCGAGGGTCAAGACTCGGGACGAGTGAAAATGACACTTCCGCTCGTGTATCGAACAACGTTTTTTAATACATTTGCGAAAAAAATAATATCAAACCAATGCGAATCATTAACACAATTAAATCAAGAGTAAAAAGGGCGGGAATGAAAAAACTTTTTTTTTTCAAGGCACCGGTTGTTTGCATTCAGCCTAGTAAAAATAAACTATTTTGAAAAAATATGTTAAATACTTGTGTACGAAAAATGTAAAATAAACAACATTAAAAACGATCAATAACCAAAGTATATCGTGACAGTCGTGACTAATCGTAAATAAAGAAAGCGGGAATGAAAAACTTAGGATTGACAGCATTTTTTTAACACGGCATCGGTTGTATTCAGCCTAGTAAAAATATAAGTAGTAATTTAATTGCATTTAAACATGGAAATGCAATAAATACCTATTATTTAATTTCAAGTATTCTTAAGTGAAACTCATTCATACTTACAAATATCCGGCCATTGTTAATACACAAACAGCCAACTTTAAGTAAACTGTTTCAGAAATTTAATTGTTAATAGTTACTAAATAACCCTTTATTTTGTCAATTGTGCAATTGAAATATTTTTAATAATATTATATTCCCAGTTTTAATGCCAAATAACGTATCAAAATACAAAATAAAGTGATTGAACAGACAACCTCTTTGGTAGGATGTATGGATTTTATTAACATTATCAAAAAAAAATGGAAAAGTAAAAAGCACTAGTGCGGAAAAACCAACTTTCCGCACGCTAAACAGCTACGAAAAGTACCACTTTTTGAGCAACTGTATTAAAAAACAAAATACAATGATAAAATACATAAATTTCCAATTCTGAATTAATTGTGCACTTGCGAACCCATTCTATAATATTTCCTCTGCCTATAGGTTGTTTGAAAAAGATTGCTTTTAGCAATAACACCGCCTAAATTGTACATTCATGTGACATATGTTCACATGAATGTACAATTTATTACTTACAAATGTGTTAATTCAGTGTGCAATAAAGTTTTTATCCATCTATCTACATAATTTTTAGTTTTTTTTCAACAATGTAATAATATCATTGCCTCCTTTGCTTATCAAGCGTTTTAAAAAAGACTGATTAAAAAGTTATAATGGCGATTGCCTGTTGATGGTTAATTTCGCGACATACTAATGGATGTCATGCATAAAGCACAATTCTATCTCTTTTTATTATTCCCATTAAAATGTATGTTTCTCTCTCTCTCCCACACTCTTTTTGTCTATGGGTGGGCTACGCTGTGTTTGGCGGTAAAATTAGCTGTCACATTCATGAAAAAAAACAAGAATTTTCACTACGAAAAATACGAAAATGGACGATTACCCGCGGCTGACGCTTTGTTTGTAACTTTTATTTGCTAAATCAAGTCAAAAGATCTGAAAGGATATCACTGAACCTATCGGAGTTTGGAGTGAGTGTAGGGCTCCTTTATTAAAATTGTTGTTATAGTTACTTACTTTCGCCCACACTTCGGCGAAAATGCGGCAAACTGCACTGTAGGTGTTAACTAGAGGTTGATTATCGGAACCAAGGAAAATCAGCAGCATTTACTTATTTTCAAAGACTTTTACTGCAGTGTTTAAATACAAGAGAATGCCACCACTGCACTGTGATACAAAAACAAATCTAGTCTAAACAATACATCTAACTTCTTCGTGCCATGTTCGGCAAGTCACACTGTGGTTTAAGTGGGTTATTATGGTAATTACATGGTAATGTCATAACCTATGGAGGAACATTTAATATGGCAAGTCTAACAAGCTGGTCGGTGCCCGCGATCTCATCCGTTGTTTGGACGAATAAGGGCTCTCTCATCCATGCACACATGTTCATGCTTAGGTCATGCATAAAACAAAATAGATTACATACTTTTTATGTCACAGTAAATACAATGTTTTGAACGCACATAGGTATATCTGAAACTTTTGACAGTAAGATTTTCCTAATTTAAACTTAAAGAAAAATAGCGATTACGTCCTTTTTCCGTGTTCTAGTATTCTATAATATGAGCTTCAAGTAGCTTACTTTGGGGCTAAGTATATGGCGCTGTGATGAATAATGTCCAGGGATATTAATGTCGTGAAAAGCAAAGTCACAGGCTAAGCAGCTGTACGAATAATATTTTATGGCAAGATTAAAATCAAGGTTTAACAACAATAAAAGGCAATGGTTTCCTCGCAGGCTAAATTGAGTTGTCATTATTTAGGCCGTTACCTCGCGTCTCGTTACGCGGTTCCGGGGCGGGCGGCAACTCTGATTGATACAAATAGTTCCTGGGTAAGTGCGGGGAGGAGCTCGTTGCAAAAAAATATATTACGCCAAATTGCCGGGTGGCTTTGAGAGATTCATTGTCGTTATTTAAACAAGAAATTGATTATCTTTTCTTGTTCAGGTGCGCGGTTTCTAATGAGGTCTTGAGTTTTTGTGTGTGTAGACTAGATAAAAGTCACGTGGTTAACGTGAGTGATTTCAAATTAGGAGCTATAGATAGCTAATTGACCAGCAACTAAACGAATGGTGGGAGCGCTGAATTAACTGAAAAATAATATTCTAAGCATTTATTCTGAGATATAACACATTCGTAATTTGATAAAGGGGCTTAGGAAAGCCCAGCAAAGTCTATATATTTTAACATTATCCAGAAAGTTTACAAGCTCAATGAAATTTCCAGGCCTAACGAAGCCCATAATATTCCATCACAACGTTCCGTATTGTGCCATATTTTAAATTCCCCAAGAAATCTGTTTGAGCTGAGCACGCGCCGCCTCGCCTCCGTCATTACTCATCATTTGCGTGCTCGTCATCGCGGGCCATTCAATTTGTTTATATTTCACGCCACTCGAGGTGCTCCCGTGATGCATCGCCCCTAACGCCAAAATATGGGGCTTTACCGATATTTATGACTGCTTTATCTCAGCCGCGAGCAGCGCCGTTTGCTCTAATGTGTTTTACAGCCCGAGGAACCTCTCAATCGTAATTATTGCCTATTTACAGTTTGACATGCAATGACTTTTGCTGAAGAGTGACGACAAACTTGGAAGTGTAATACAAAGAGATTGTTAGTATCAATTTAATATCATTTTAATCCAATAGGGATTAAAATGATATTGATTCCCAACCAAACACGATAATTTTCGCATATTTTAGAAATAGTTCACAAAGTATAACCGGATGTTCTGCCGGCGGAGACATAGATTAGAAATAGGCTCAATGATGGTTATGAGAACAATTTATACATACTCGTCGTTGATTTTAATTTTGGTTTAGCCGTTGACACAATGAACAATCTGTTGTTTGTGGGTTGCTGGTGAGCCACTTGGCGTACAACATGTACCTACAAGTTTCTGAGATTAATCCGTGGTCAGCAATTATGGCGTATATGAATGAATATATTTTATTTCAACCAACAAGGATCATCAATCAGATCAATGTGTATCCATTAAAACAAAAAAAATATAAATTATACAACTAAATTCCATAATTATGACAAATGAAATCACAAATGAAATTGAATTTCACAATAAACAAAATTTAAAAATAAAATAAGAATAAATTAAAACAGATTTTAAGTTAAAAATATTGTTATTATATTATTATAATGAGCCTGCGTTATCCCACAGCTCGGAAAAGGTGTCCCTACGCCTCCTTCACTGTTTGAGGTCTAAAGCCATGCTGAACCAGCCCTCCAAATGATATAATATTACCTATATTGTTGACTTTTTGTCTCCAGAAGCTCTGGGCAGCGTGGGCAGCGCAGGCAGCACGGCGGACAGCTCATGGCCGTCGTCGACGCCGGAGCCTTCGCCGTCGCCCGCCTCCGCCGACGCCCAGGACGGCGACGCTGAACCGCCCTACACGCTGGGCGCCACCGAGCACACGCCCTACCAGTGCCAGTTCTGCGACAAGGCCTTCCCGAGACTGTCTTACCTCAAGAAACATGAACAGGTACGTCCTTGTTTCTAGTAGAGGCTCTGGGCAGGGGTGGGCAGCGCAGGCTGCACGGCGGACAGCTCATGGCCGTCGTCGACACCGGAGCCTTCGCCGTCGCCCGCCTCCGCCGACGCCCAGGACGGCGACGCTGAACCGCCCTACACGCTGGGCGCCACCGAGCACACGCCCTACCAGTGCCAGTTCTGCGACAAGGCCTTCCCGAGACTGTCTTACCTCAAGAAACATGAACAGGTACGTCCTTGTTTCTAGTAGAGGCTCTGGGCAGGGTGGGCAGCGCAGGCTGCACGGTGGACAGCTCATGGCCGTCGTCAACGCCGGAGCCTTCGCCGTCGCCCGCCTCCGCCGACGCCCAGGACGGCGATGCTGAACCGCCTTACACGCTGGGCGCCACCGAGCACACGCCCTACCAGTGCCAGTTCTGCGACAAGGCCTTCCCGAGACTGTCTTACCTTAAGAAACATGAACAGGTACGTCCTCGTTTCTAGTAGAAGCTCTGGGCAGCGTGGGCAGCGCAGGCAGCACGGCGGACAGCTCATGGCCGTCGTCGACGCCGGAGCCTTCGCCGTCGCCCGCCTCCGCCGACGCCCAGGACGGCGATGCTGAACCGCCTTACACGCTGGACGCCACCGAGCACACGCCCTACCAGTGCCAGTTCTGCGACAAGGCCTTCCCGAGACTGTCTTACCTTAAGAAACATGAACAGGTACGTCCTCGTTTCTAGTAGAAGCTCTGGGCAGCGTGGGCAGCGCAGGCAGCACGGCGGACAGCTCATGGCCGTCGTCGACGCCGGAGCCTTCGCCGTCGCCCGCCTCCGCCGACGCCCAGGACGGCGACGCTGAACCGCCCTACACGCTGGGCGCCACCGAGCACACGCCCTACCAGTGCCAGTTCTGCGACAAGGCCTTCCCGAGACTGTCTTACCTTAAGAAACATGAACAGGTACGGCTTCGTTTCTAGTAGAACATAGCTGTCGACGTATAGGCACGACGCGAAGACCATCAAAGTGATTCGAAGACCACGCTTCTATCATTGATTACCGACCCGATTAGCGCCTTAGTTATGGAGACGCTAAGACTAAAAGATCTCGTGGTCACTTTCCTCACCAATATACTGTCTGTTGATGAAACGAATATTTCCATTAAGTAGGTAAGTGCTTGTGGTGCCTTCAAACCATAACGTTTTTAGATTTTGTGCCAAAACCGTATTTTGAAGAAAAACATAGACAGCTAAGTGTAGATGCGAAGGCCTACAGGGTATGCAGCAATAGGATCGAACTTGTCTTACCATCAATAACTCTGCGATAAGGTTGTTTTATCTTAAGAAACATGAACAGGCACGTCTATAATCTCGGTAGTGATACATGTCAATCGATGCGAACTCCTCCAAACCAGGTGCCAAGAAACGCGATAGCAAGGGCACCTATTCAACATAGCTTTTCTGCAGCTTTCCTTACAATACAACCACGATTTGAATAAAACGTTATTCAGGGTGCTTAATGACGACCCCAAGCCATTCTGTTCATAGGCTCCACCTAGAACACGCAAGCGACAGATAGACGCTTTAACTACCAAAAACAAAAATTGTTGAAGGTGATATTTATAGATAAATCTTATGATCACAGCGGCATAATTGCCGGCTTGCAACAACATTGCCACACCTAACAATTAAGATAAAAAATATATACCAACATAAAAATATTATTGCATAAACCTTCGCTGTAAGACTGACAAACAGTAGCAATAACATTTACTTTGCTGACAATGTATGTTAAGCAGATTAGTATCTCGCTTGGGACATCACCTATGCCTTCGAGTAACAAGCGTCCAGACAGCTTTCCAAGATAATAGGCTGTGTTTACTCGTCTACCGCCATAAAGCAACTTGAATAACGACGCAAGTAAAACGACTATTAAGGCCGTCATATCTATGAATTCACAGTCTAGTTTCGCCAGCAGCCCCGCGCTTCATTAGCAAGTAGATACCCAAAACGGCCCATTTACAGAGCTGCGTAGATATGCATCACAGTCGCCGAGAGAGCCGGCCTGGAGGGCTGTGACGTGCCAGCCATTACGCCGGCCGTACATCTCGGCTCCTTTGTGCCGCGCCGGTCTCTCCGCGTTACGATTACACGCCGCGACAGATCTAGCAGAGATAGGATAATAGAAACGTCACTTTACATGCTGCCGCCCGAAACTCGCCTACGCAAAGATACGAATCACCACGTTGCACACAATGTGGTGAAAATGTCACCTTGAATTTCGGGAGGTCTTACGCACAGGGACTGGTTTGAGGAATCTGAAGATCTAATTGCGAGGGATTCATTAGATAATCGTCATGCAATTGCGGCGAGTGCACCGCTGCGGAGATATCGATCGATGCGTGCGCGGACGCAGTGCTGCTAGGTTTTCGCCGACAAATGTATCGGGCGATGATCGCGGGACGCGCGCGCGACAGACCGCTGACGGCCGGAAATAGGCCCGAGATAACAACTCCCTAGGCTGGCGCGCCACACCTTTATCATCGCGCCGCTCTGGGAAAGGCGATCATTATAAGAATAAATCAATTACAGACTCGGCGTAGCCGCTATTCGTCTTAGGCTCGCTCGCCGGGAGAAATCGTAAAACAGTAAAACGCGGATTGGAAAATATTGCTGTCGTTGAAACGTTAATAGAATGGAAATTGCTGTCCAAGTTAATTAAGCCATCAGATATGTACTGTGGAGGATTTGATGAAGCCGATGAGTGAAGCTAGGTTATTCTGATGATTATATAATAGCGGTTGATGTCTTGGCACGAGCTAGCGGACACTCGCCCTCACGTCTGTGGTTCCCCTGTTTGTTGTCCCTAACTTTTTTTTCTCTAACTAAGGACATTGATTATTGTTTTAGTTTTTATCTGGGTACATAGAAAGAAGATAATATGTCGCACAAAGTCTAATGACGTAGAAAAACACTTGATGTGTAGGAAGGTACGAGTATATTGATGCAGTTTTAGGCTTGTTGGCTAGTTGAGTGTAGACCCTGCCTTCTGCGCCATAGATCGTGGATTCTATCCCTGAACTATTCAGTATTTTTTTCGGTTTTGCTATTACCTTTACCAATTTAAGTAAAACTATGCGCAAAGAAACAGAAGCATAGTAATCATAATTGATGTGCAAGCGCATGCTTCAACCTATCTTACACAGAAAAACAAAAGCATATAAAGTCAGGTTTCTAGGGTGAATCTACTTTACCATCGATGCAGAGGTAAAGAAACACATTATTTTCCTGGTCTCAGTGTTCTAAATTTACTTTTCATTACTCATACTCTGAAAGTAGGTCATTACTGACCTGAGAAGCGGGCTGAAAGTAGTACTTTTCATCCCTAGGGAGAATCACTTTCAACTGACAGCTGTCAAATTATAAAAAAAAACTAGTCCTTTTTCACCTAACTATTGAACCATGTTCCAACTTTCTATACAGCCACGATGTAAAATTGAAATATCTTAAAGATAAGTATTGATCAGAGAATATATATTTTTTATATGACTTTATTATAATTTAGTTTCAACAATGTCTTTAAAATTAAAAACTTAGCTTTGAGCAAAATATTTACCATTTTTCCAATGATGAAAAAAATAATAATGGCTGAATGGCGAGCGGGCCGGCCACTGAAAAAAAAAACATTTTGTTTGTTTTTTTTTGTAGGCGGGAAAGCGGCAATTCGATCTTCATTTATTTTTCTCATTTTCTCTTTAGCTAATTCATGTTTTTATTTTTACTTTCCTTGTATTTGTAATGAAAAGCACAGTGTTTACCTCGGGTTCAAGACTTATTTAGTCCCTCGAACTATTGGCGCCCTCACTTCGTTCCGGGCGCCAAACCCCGTCTCGGGACTAAATAAGTTACTTTCACCCCTCGGCTAACAATGTACTATTACTAATGTACTTTACACGTAATGACAGCACTGACTCCCATTTCTAAAATCCAGATTGCGCGTAAACTCATGTAGGTACTTATACGAATGCATTATCCCCGTATCGCCTCATCTTAAGCCATCGTCAGTATCTTTATGAGCAGGTGACAATTACGAGGCGAAGGCGCTCGGCCGCATTTTTGGCGACGTCTGACCCGGCTCCGCTTGTGAACTGCCACTTTATTGTACTGGGAAAGGCGCGCGGTAGCCGCCGCGGCCCATTCCCAGCTTTTATTGGCTATCACGCTCACCTCAAACTAGTTTGTAATGTGCTCCGTGAGGTGTACGCGGAAAACACTGGGTTTAATGTCGGACGCTCTCACGGTATTCGGCGTACTTAAATAATAAACAGCGTTACTCGCGTGCTGCATCACCATAAGCGCGCTTGAGGAGCAGCGCGGGCTCCGCGGGCACCCAGGGGTCCCGCGGCGACTCTCGCTTCGCTTATTGAATTCCCGCACGAAGGATTGTGATGACAAGATCCAATATTTTGCAAAATATCACGTAGGGCTCATCCTTGAATTGGATGCTTCTGATTTGCATTGCTAAAGTGCAATTTAAAAAACAGTTTCGATGTTCATGTCAAAGATGATAAATACATCGATTTATGCTTTTGAGAACATATTGCCATAAAACAATAATTGATCATTAAACATTGAGCGCATTGCTAAAATAGCTGCTTCAATCCTAGCCAGAAGTAAACTATATTTATTTCTTCAAAAGCTAAGGCTTATTTGCATTTCTTCGCAAAAGAGGCGCAATCTAAGAGGATATCGTAGTTAAACATAATTAACCTCCTGATAACGCTGAAAGTCTTAAAAACCTGCGTGGGCATGGGCGCTGGCCGAGGGAATTTATTGCGCACAGCCGTTCGGATTTATTAATTCTGTCGGGGGCCGATTGCTCCAATTAAGCGAGCGGAGTAAACATGCCGCGGGAAGTTTATGCGCAGCGTTGCGCCCGCGCCGCGGCAACACTCGTGCGTCACTCACCGTCACCGCTAATCACAACATGTGATTTAGATATCACTCACGTCGATGCGGACAACAAATTGTGGGAAAAGGCTGTTGAGTCTAGTAATTGAGAGGTATTTTCGCATCCTGTAATTTTTTACTTAGGCCATTAGAAGATAGGCAATTATGTTTTAACTCGAAAAACGTATCTGAATAAGATAGCAAATTAGGTATAGGAAAAGATTTTCCATTACTTTGTCTATCACTAAGTGATTGAATAAAATGGTTTAATGAAAATGGGACTAATGTAGAGTCCAAAAACTTTTATGGTTATTTGAAAGAGATCGTTTTGTAGAGATAAGACCTCTTATGTGCTTACTACTCGTAGATGCAATTGACCTGTTATATATGTAATAGAGGTTATTTATGTATGCTAGAATGACAAAACGAATTCACGGGGAAAAAAGCAGTAACTCTATCTAATTATTCGCTTGACTTATTAGATACAGTTACAGCTTCTCAACATAGAACCCTTCGAGTCTCGGTAGAAATTGACAATAACTTACTAAAAATATACATAAGCTGATTCCATGGATTTTTTTATCGGATTACAGAAATTAACTGAGCTGCTGCATTTTATCCCTTTTAAAGATTCAGACAGTAGTTAGATCGTTGATACCAACTTGTGGGTACGGCCAACAGTTTAAAAGTGTCCGCTACACTCTAAATACATTTGAGTCTGACTACCGCAAGCAAGAAAGCGCCGGTACCAACGGAAGCGCCATCACTTAGCACAATTACCAGCCAGCGTAATTGCCGAGCCGATACACCAGCTCACACCAAGGGCCAAGCGAGGATATCCGGACATTGATGCCGGCCATTATTTTTAAAGACATTTTAATTCTCAGTTTGCTTCTAATTTAAAAGCATCTTTGTCGACCTACTTTGATGTTCAAATAAAGTATGTACAGTAAGTATTGAAAAAGGATGAAATGGAGCAGGTCAAATCGCATCATTTTTTATAAAAAATGTAGATTTACAAGATTCTGCATTTAATTTAGTGTTGTTCGTCTCTTGAATAGTGGCGTAACCCAGTCGCGCAACCAACAAAAATGTTCCATCGAGAATTCTTCATCTGCGATGTGCTTGATTGCGCAACTCGCCATACATCTAGTGTGTAATGGGGCTGCGTGACCACAGTTACTCGGCGAAATAAACCTTTAGGGTTTGATTTCCACCAAAGCCAATAGAACAGAAATGGTAAGATCTTCTCTCCTCATCACTTTGGTATGTAGAACTTGGGCCTAACATCTAAGAATATGTTAATAAACCCAATGGTGATTTCGCGGTAATATATTAAACTTTTGGCAAATATATTTGTTGACAAAATACTCCTTGTAGTTTGGACACAGTCGATCTAACGATCAATAGTAAGTGGTCAGCTAATAGCGAGAGTACACAAGATGATTGCACCGCCGCGACCCGACGCTAACAAATTGAACCATGCTAATGGTGCAGGCCGTCCTCGACTCCTCGGTAATTCCAGTCGCACGAGGTGCAAGGTGCAACCCTCACTAAACTAACAACTACAATTTTCACGTTGGCTATCTATTGTTTGCTCTGGTCCACATTTTTTACGAGAAGAATTAACGAACTCATAAGTTTTTGTAGTAGGAATCAGTGTTTGTTATAATAAGTTCTGATTAATGTAAAAAATAAAATAAAAAATAACCCGTCACTTTACGGCTTTTACGGTTAGCTAAGAACTTAATAAAAACCATACCATCATCGCACGTTCAGATTAAACCCTTTTTAACTTTCATTCCAATTGTTACTTCAGAATATTTCATCTTATATTCACGTACTGATCTCTAAAGCAGTCAAGCGATTCGTTCTGATTCTGATTTTTGTTTGTTTTGTAGCCTAATTAGCATATTACCTAAAACGAACACAAGCCGAGTCAATCACTCGGTGTTTCGGAGCGCGCTGAATGAGCTGTCGAGGTGGT
Organism: Udea ferrugalis; assembly: GCA_950022985.1. Lineage (NCBI taxonomy): Eukaryota > Metazoa > Arthropoda > Insecta > Lepidoptera > Crambidae > Udea > Udea ferrugalis. Next base: position 9,534,959 of record OX465516.1, read on the forward strand.
CACGTTACAACCATGACTGGCTGACGGCTTCGGCCTATTGTAGTGAGGCTGAAACTAGACATGCAAATTCGTTAAAAAATACACTCTGAACGTGTAGAACTAGTGGGGAAATCGGTCAGTAGATTAAAATGTTGATCTATTCCTTTCTAATACCAAAAACTAATACCAATGGTATTTGTTTGCTATCGTAAATAATTTTCTGTTCCCAACGAATACCAAATTTTAAATATTTCAATGTAGTTTTGGTATTCGTCCGGAATAGAAGTTAATTACGATTAAAAACAAATACCATTGGTATTACTTTTTGGTATTAGAAAGGAATAGATCATATGTTGGACATGAATTTGTTTGTTTGCTTAAAACACTAGAGTCTAAAAACATTGTCCCACTTGTGCTACTCGTATCAGCTCCTATTTATATGTGCAAAGCAGATAGCCAACTATAGTGTGACCTTTCAAGTCTACATTGTGAATTTGCACGAGTAACCACCGGGTTACTCGTGCAAATTCACAATGTAGACTTGAATGCGGTCATTCACAAACCCAAATCAAAATTTTGCATTTTCGATGGACAACTTTACGAGACGGGATGAGTTGGCAAAGACATGTTTAACCTTGATTGGCGTTTGTCAATTTGTCGGTTGAAGAGTCTATGAACTGCTATTAAATTTCTTCAATATTATTTTTAGACTTTTTTACTTCATAGCAATAAACACCCTTACACATTCCTGAAAAACTACTAAATAATTTGTAAGTTTTGCAACACTAACTAGGCCTTCGCAGCCCCGTCCAGTCTGGTCAGTTCCATGGCGGTGAAGGCCGACGTCTCCCATTATCTGACTGCCAGCAATTCACAAGACTTCATTAGCATACTCATTATTGTCTTATGAATATTCTTTCAGCCCGATTTTAACGCTCACAAATATATATATATGTGAGAATAGCCAGCCAAAGTGAAATACGTTCTTCGTGTAGGTGCCTTTATTGTGGAGCAACTTTCAACTGACCTTTAACAGTAGACCAAGGCAAATACTTACACGTATAGTAATGCACAATCTAGTTGAAGTACTAATAAAATATCTTTAGTTCAGAATCAGATACGATAGGAAAATGTTACGCATTTACTTAAGCAGATGATACGATTTTAAGTAAGAGAGAATGTGTATCGTCGCTCACCGCTTTTTTTTTATTATCATTATTGCATTAATAATATGTTACTTAAACTAAGACTGATGGCGATCTGTTATTAAGGGTTATTTTACATTAAAAGACTCTTGAAAAATCTCTTTTTAGAGATAAGCTTACCTGTACTTGTTCTGTCCTAAATGTTGTACCACTGTAAATATCTGCTTGTGTACGAATAAATAAATAAATAAAAAAGATCGTCCGGTAAAGCCTCCGCGCGATAGAGGCAGACCTACGCACACATTTTCTTACATTATTTTATCACTTTTTCAATGTTCAACAAGAAATATCAAAATATTCTGACCTCAAACAAAGCGAAAGTGTTAGTACTCGCCTACATATTACTATTATGATCTTAACATCCATACATCGATTTAAACTAGAAGGTATCGAAGCAATACAAAAATTAGCATCAGATACCTAGGTGACGGTTTTGAATGCAATGATGGTATATGGTATTTTTTTAGAAAGGTAATACTCGGCACATCTTATTTTAATGACTAATGATGCGTTAAATGAGACATACGCATAGTGTCACCTTGCTGGGATTAAAAACTCGTTAGCGTCTCCAAGCGAGCATTAGTTGCCGGCCATTACGGCAAATGACACCTTCAGTGCAGGCCTATTGTTGTTAGAGCATTATTGTGCGAATATTTAGCATTACCACTAGTCTCCCATTTATTTAAAATTAGTTTTAATGACATGCCGACATATTAAGCGACAGCACACGATACTCCGGCTAAAAGCTTCAATAATAACTGTCATTTTCTAACATCGTTTAACGGACACAATTTTAGAAAAATAATTATATTTACATTTACTCATGATCATCAATCCATCATGCATAGCACAAACCAAAATACGGATACTTTAAATACCCGACATATATTAGATAAGCACAACAATTAAAATTATATCGATTACGATTCCTAAAATTGTTCTAGAAATAAAAAGATAAGTTTCACCATTCCCATCGAGATCTAGATGAAGGTGCAGGCGGACGATAAGTGGTGCTCCCGCGCAGGAATGTTATCGCGCACGTATCGATTCGTTACGCTCAATGACGCGAACAATACCAGGGACAATCGATCACTTAGGTACGAGTATATGAGTACCAACTGCTAGATAATGTACGGTTATTGCAAGACAGTATCTATCTGTCCGTTACTGAGGGTTTAGTGAAAATATCACCATCATCAGACATCACTCCACACCGCGCAGTCTGGCAACAAAGTAAGCCAAGCTTATGAGATACTAGACAACGAGCTGCTTACCGTGTCTTCCAAATATAAGAGGTGCCCAAAAAATGATTTATGAATTTTGGTTGGGGTGGTCACCCATCGCACTATCTCACCTGGCGTGCTACCCTTAGCATCGTTGAATGTTGCCGCTCTGCTGTCGCCTTTGAGCCAACAGCATCTCATGATCATGAAAAATAAGTAAGTTTGACTTCAGCGCGATCCAATAATGTTGGTTAATTTAAAAGTTAAATGCTCTTTTCAATATACGAAGGTTTTAAAATAACCTCGTTGCCTACAAGCCCCGCAGTAGAGCCAGCAGCCATTTTTTCCATTTCTTGGCAAAAAAAATAATGAAAATATAAAAAACCGAGAAGAATTTTTAAAAACGTTTTATTTTGATATTGTAGTTTAGCTAATCTCGGTTATACTAATTCGCCCCCTGATTTCCACTACCGCCACTTGTACGAGGAAAAGGTTTCCGTATTGCGTAAAAGCAGAAAGTAATCAGGTCAACAATACTCCAATCAATCTTTCGACAACTATGGCGATTCCCGGCGCGGGCGCTGATATCTTACTCCAATGTCACGACGCGCCTTCTCCCGACTTTTTATTGACTATTGACACAAAACGCCGCGGTGCCGGCCGGGCTGATCACGCGGACTCCAGTAGTCATGCCATTGTCCGCGACCAGTTCTCACGATGCTTTTTATGATCAATGCACCCGGAGCTATTTCGTTTTAATCATTGTATGACTTACACATTTTAATCGTTACTCATAGGCACAGATGAAGTTACGGTTGGATTCTGATGTAGAAAGTCAGATGACGATAAGATTTGAAGTTTTGAGATCTCTCGCTGTAGTTATGCCGGTAACTGTATTTTTTACAATTAATTTTGTTGCAATGTTTTTGGACTTGTCTTCTTTTGCCTACTAAAAGACTTCAACGAGTCACAGGTTTTTTTAAATTATTTTTGGGTATTTAATTACCTTTTTTTTGTACTCAGACTCATTCAGATCAAATGCCGTTCCGCTGCGAGTTCTGCGCGCGCCTGTTCAAGCACAAGCGGTCGCGGGATCGGCACGTGAAGCTGCATACCGGTGACAGAAAGTACCGCTGCCAACATTGTCCTGCTGCTTTCTCGAGAAGGTGTGGAATACTCACTTGCTCTAGCTTCATAGAATAAATAGCTTTTATATTCTTGTCATAGGTGTTGGTGAGACCGACTACGGAAATTGCACTGACCTTCCGTTTTCCTCCGAAGACAAGGTTCTATCAGCCTAAGTTTTTGTCGTAATATCTATTTATTGGTTGGTTTTTGATGCACGCTTCGAAACACAACTAAAAGCGATTATAAAGAAATATGTAAGAATTTATTAGTCCACCAAATTTTAAGGTTATTTACCTATGAGTAGGAATAACCGGGAATGCTTGGACGTCCAAGGAGAATACTAATGCTCCTAATCCGTAGCCATTAGAGCAACAGCTCGGCTTAGGCGGTGCAGAGGTGCACGACAATAGCCGCGGAGAAAGATTGATCACCGTAAAGCACGGCACAAAGCTCGGGTCGTGGTCGAGGCGACACGTCACCTTTTTCGTCACCTCGCCGCGGTCACGTGACTAATTCTACGCAATTTGTCGACCCAACGAACAGCCGACGAGTGAAAAGAGATGATGAGCTGACAAATGGCGTCGAGGGTCTCACAAAAATGAAATAATGGCCCATACCTAAACCGGCGCGGCGAGGCGGCCATTAGCGGAGGTGTTTGGGCGAGCGCCTCTATTCTGTAGTTTGCGTGAAAAGCGCCTTTGTTAGTTCTGTTTGGTCCGTGCTTTATGTGGGTACTTATGTCGCGTATGACAAATCGTCGTCTCTGGTCGCACAAAGACGATTTATCTCATTTAATTTTAAATTCTTGCTGGGATGTTTTCGAGATGGATTCTTTTGTGAACGTAATCTCGAGGTGATTATTATGGTTTGAGTTAAATGAAGATATCAAGTAGAACGTATGAATGCGGTGCCCTTCGCGTTTTGTGTTGCATCATCTCTATTAGGACTTTATGAGATGAGTAATGCTATCAGTGTAGCTCTGCAGGTAAGTGGGTAAGCTGCGATTGGTAGTGGGCAGGGCACTAAAGACTGATAAATGCAGGGAGAATTTGATAAAGGTTGCAGGAATTCGGTAAATGCAGGTTAGATTCTGGAAGGAGACCTATGATCTGTAGTAGACCACCAAAATTTTGAAAATGGTGCAATGATGATCGGTTATGAATAAAATAAGGTTACTGCAAAAGTTATAGCGAATATTGAAAAATTCCAGCGACCACCTCAAGATCCACATGAAGACGCACGACAATCAGAAGCCGTTCCAGTGCAACATCTGCAACCGCGGGTACAACACGGCGGCGGCGCTGACGTCACACATGCAGGGGCACAAGCGCGACCGCGAGGGGCGCGAGGGGCGCGAGCCGGACCGCCGGCGGGCGCTGCGCTGTCTGCGCTGCGGGGACGCCTTCAGGAGGCCTGACATACTTCAGGTATGTACGAGTATCTCTTCATAGTTTAACAGGTCTTTAGCGCGGGCACAAATGGCTAACAAAGGGTGTAAGTGCCAAATTCTTGAACATTACACCAAAAGCGGTCGTTAACGAAAGGATTACGACACATTATGCCTCCTCAAAAATGTTTTTGCCTCACAACCTTACCGCAACCGCAGTGACAGCGTTGTTGTCTGCAATTGCAAAATTGAAGCCTAAGACCTAAGATACCGACCTTCTGAAATAACACTGAAGTTTGAGGAGCCCTCAAAAGTATAAGTGTTACTTGCCTTTCAGGTCCAGGCGGCTGAGTGTGGTACATCGTGACACTGCTGTCTGGTGGAAGGTTTTTTCGTTTAACAATTTAGTTTTGTTACGTTTTATCTTTTGTGTTGCGATGTCTGGAAGCAATTAACCTTTTTTTAAAATAAATAAATGCTTTCATCGTTACAGGCTCATATGGCGAGTGCTCATGGAGTGGAATCCTCAGCTATGACTCCACCACGCCGCGTGGCGTCCCAGCCCCCGCCCACTCTCCTCGCGTGCATCTACTGCACCCGCGACACTTTCACCAGCATGGAACAGCTGCAGCTGCACGTCCGCGCCGCTCACTCGGCGTTACTGAACGGGGAAACCCCGGCGCCCATCGAACAAGTGCCGACGGATCTCAGCAGACGGCCACCAGATGAAGCTCCGCCGGCCAAACGGCCGCGCTCGGGATCTATAACGCCTCAGACAACGCTGTCCCCGAGTACGCTGCTATGCAACCAATGTGATGCAGCGCTTCCCGATTTCGAAGCGTTCCGAACCCATGTTAAAGGGCATTTGGAGGAAGGTGGAGAGCTCGGGCGGTCGAGTCCAGCGCCGTGCCTGCACTGCGGGGCAACCTTTGCCGACGCGGCGGCGTCGGAGCGCCACCTGGCGGCGTACTACCTGGCGGTCTCATGCGAGTACACGTGCCACAGTTGCGCCAGGAGCTTCTCCGCTCCGGACGACCTGCAGAAACACCTCCTGGATTTGCACGCGCACCACTTGTACAGATGCTCACTTTGCAAGGAAATCTTTGACTCAAAAGTTGCGATTCAGGTAAGATACTTTTATCTAGGTAATATTGTTTATAAGACAGATAGATTTCTTTTTTGTACTCACAAAATCACAGCTATATCGACTCAATCACAGGTACTAATGTAAAATTTAGACGTTCTCATTGCTAGGGAGCTATCTCTTCCAGACTTTCAGTTAGAGGATCTAAGACTGTTGATGCCTTTACATATACCTACGCATAACACAAGTCTAAGTTTTTCTTAAATCAATGAAGTGCCACCACAGCAATGAGTATTAAACTTTATCGTCTTTGTCGTTAGGTCCACTTTGCAGTGGCTCACAGTGGCGAGAGCAAAGTATGGATGTGCCGTTCATGCGGGGGCGGTGGAGCAGGCCCGCTGCGCTCGGAGGCGGAGGGTGCGGCGCACGTGCGCGCGCGGCACGCGGCGGCGGCGGCGCGCTGCGCGTGCGGCGCCGTGCTGGCTGGCGCGGGGCACAGGCCGCACAGAGCCTACAGGTACGCAAACATACAGCTTTGTAACAGTGCCGAAATATTAGAAACTGTAAAAATCCTTCAAGTGTCGGAGACATACGAGCTGTCAGGCGTGTAATTGCCGAATCTTACTAGAATGACGGTAGATCGTTGCACGTCATTATTTGGCGCCAAAATGGCGCAAATGCCAAAATGCCAATGGCCTAAATGGTCAATTTTTTAGCGCGAAAGACATAATTATACTAGGCCTGAATTTGCCGCTTGGAACTGCTCCAATTTCCTGATGAGCTGAATCAGCTCCTCCGCACTCCAGGGGCTAACTAATCACAGCCTATTAAAAGATTCTTATTTTTTTAAATTATTGCATTGCTATCTACAGGTGCCCCGCGCCCGGCTGCACCGAGACTTTTGCCGTGCAGTACTTGCTGGAGCGGCACATGCAGGCGCACCACGCCTCTCCGCATCCGGTAAGAAAATAATAATAAAGGAAAGGTCGCATTCTTCCTCTTGAGCGACTTAAATATGGTCTTTGGTTAATTTGCTATTTGTATCTTTTGAGTCGAATCGCTGCAGGCTTATACCTCGTGTCAATCTGTGTCTGAATGACTAAATCTCTACATAAATAAGTGTGCAAGTAATTAAACAGTCTGAATGTCCTTATAAATCAGGCTCTCAACGGCGACATAAGACAAGTGAAGCGTCTGGAGAACAACAACGCCGTCGACGGCACCGACGGCAGCTGTTCGCCTTGCACGACGCTCGCGGAGGGCGCGCCGGCCGGTGAAGAGCGGCAACGTCGCAAGAACGGCGTCGTCGCGCTGCAGTGCGCGTACTGCGGGGAACGCGCACGGTCAAGGGCTGATCTCGAGGCGCACACTCGCGCGCACTCCGGCGCCGCTGCTGTGAGGCATAAGTGCCTTATATGCGATGAGGTGCTACCGTCCGCGGCGGTGCTGGCTGAACACAAGCTCACGCATTGCAAGGTAATGTAATGGCACATTTTTTTATTTAAGCCTAAAAATGTGTGCATTTCAGTTGTTGATGGCGTTGGTAACTGTGTACTTTGCAATTAAATGCCTGTTTTCAAAACACCTGTGATAACTGCATATACCATAAATACCGCATTTTAGCGTCTTTGCTTTGAATCAGCCAAGAAAAGTCCAAAAAAGTTGTTGGTAGGGATTTTGTTGTTTTTTTTTGACCTATCCACTTCGATAATAAATGAAAGAAAAGGATAATAATACCGCTATAGACGGAAGGATACTGTAATATACCAAACATATTTCTGATGACAGTTATCCCTAACCAAGATATTCCTCTCTTCAGGTGGTAGCAGGCGACACCTGTGCGCGATGTCGCGCTCGCCTCCCGTCCGAAGAGTCATTCCTGTCGCACATGGCGCGGCACCACCCCACGCTCCCCGCGCCGTGCGTCGTGTGTCGGCAGACGCTCGCCTCCGAGGCCGAGGCGCGGCTCCACGCGCGCTTCCACCTGCGCCCCGCTGAAGACGAACAACGCTGCGCCATCTGTCTGCGCGCTCTAACTGAAGGAGAAGCGGGAGACGGCGCCCGCGCCTGCGCCGCCTGCTACGCGCGCCACGCCGCCCCGCGCGCCCCGCCCCCCGCCGACCACGACTGCCGCCTCTGCCGCCGCGCGCTCGGCTCCCCCACGCGCCTCCAGGCACACCTCATCGAGCACACCTTCGCCGGCATCAGCGCCTTCACCTGCTACCTCTGCTCCGCCGTCTTCACCAGCGCCGCCGGCCTCCAGCGACATCTACCCGAGCACGCCTCCGCGCCTAAACCATTTGACTGCGGACGCTGCGGATTGAAATTCTTCTTCCGCGCCGAACTGGATAATCACGCCTTCGTGCATCTGGAGGAGGCTGAGATAGCTCAGCGAGCGTTCTACGAGGCGTACGCGAGAGGGGCCGCGTCTGCGTGGGCCGCGCTGGCTCCAGATAGCCTCGCGCATGCGTCGGCTCCGACGCCCGCGCCCGAAGTCAAGCGGGAACCGGACATCAAGGAGGAACGAAACACCGACGAGTACATCGAGGTGGCCTCGCCCCCGCCGTCCCCCGCCCCCGCGACGCCCGTGGTCAAGCAAGAGAAGCCCGACGAAGACTGAACGGGTTGCCTACGTTGTACGAACGTTGTCGTCCGTGACGCGGAACTCCCGCTGCAATACTAGAATACGTCCCTTTTAAGTAAATAGTAAGTTAATGTTAATGCCGTTGAAGTTTGCGTTTAGAACGCCGTTTTCCTGTAGGTAGGTCGATTACGTCGTTTATTTTGTTTAGGGGTCGTAATGTTTTATAATGTTTACACGGCTATTTGTATAAACTGTTATCTTAATAAATTATTATGTTAAGCTTCTTCTGCTGTTTCATTTAACAAACTTAAAGCCTTCTAAGTAAGTATTTGTACCTCCAGCGTTTGTAAGGAAAGTCGTACAACAAAGCAGGTCAACTTGAGAAACAGGGTCTGAAACGAAGACCATTTCAGCCGTCTTACAACTGACAGCCTCTTATTAAGGGAAGGTCTTTGCAAATCAATGCATGTGCACTCACTGTAATGAGTACTGATATGATGCGTTCCATGGGTACGGTGTACGATATCACGTGATCGGCCGGCTCTTGGTTTCCCTTGATGTCTCAATCTTCAAATAGTCTCAAGTTTATTCAGATGTACCTAAGTATTCTAAGCAACATAAATAAAGTAGGTGCCCATCAAAAATCGTATTCCTATATTTTGAGAATAAGATTAAGAAGTGGTTATTTTAGATTTACAACATTACAAACAAATCTAAAAAAAACATTTGTTCAGTCCCATCCCATAGCATATTTGATCATGGGTATGATCGTAATTAACATGCAAACCACCTGCCAGCAATGTAGAAGGTGACAGAAATGTATGGGAAGAAGTCCTCAGACAAATCAACCTAGCTACTTACCTACTTTTTTTCGCTATCTATATGTCGCCGGTCAACAAAAGTGGAAGAGTTAAAACTACGAGCTTAGTTAAGAATTTAATTAAAGTCGTCTAGCTAACTTATGATGATACACTAAAGCTTTGAGTAACCGAGTATGTAGAAGAATCAAGCGGTGGCGACTTGAGCCTGGATCCAGGGTAAGAGTCCCGCGATGTTGACGTACGCACCGGGCACATTCGCACTGGCGCAGCCCAGGCCCCACGCCACCAGGCCGACCACCACCCACTGCCCGTTCACCTGGCATACCAGCCCGGACCCTCCGTCACCCTAGAAACCACAGGAAATCATATAGCTTAATAAAAATAACCGGCCAAGTGCTTGTCGGACTCGCGCACGAAGGGTTCCGGACCATCATATATGAAAAATCATGTTTGTTGCATGGGAGCCTTGATTTTGAAAGGTAATATTGAAGGAGAATACTAGATCGCTTCGCCGTTAAATCGCTTACAAATCGCTAGGTGTGTACAGGATTTTATGAGATACAGCCTGTGACAGACAGATAGCGGAGGCTTAGTATTAGGATCCCGTTTTTTACCTCATATTACAAAATCCTAGCAAAAACGCAATAAACCATTACCAGGTGAAAGTTCCTATCCCGAAGAAAAATGCCGTCATTTGGAAGTCAGAAAGAAAAAAAAATGAGCACGGGGCATGATATTATAATATTAATTTATGTAATATCATCAAATACAATCATTGAGTTGCCATCTTCAGAAATGATTAGAAAATATTCAAATAGTTTTCATGAATCATATTAACTACTTATTTCTATAACGAGTAGGATCATAAATCTCTGTCATAAATTAGATAAGTCATCATTGATATACTCACGGTACACGAGTCCTTGTTAGCTTCTCCTCCAGCACAAATAAAGGAAGTGGTGTCCAAGACAAAACTGGCGCCGAGTCTCGCCGTCTGCATCTGAGTCTGGCACGTGGCGGATGCGATGATAGGGACGTCCACCTTCTTCAGGATCTGCTGGAACTGCCCCGTCGTTCCAAACATGTTCTTACCCCATCCTGATACCCAGCACCTAAGATGAACAATAGAAGACACCAATTTTCATTCTGTTCCTAGCAAACAGACGTGGTGCTAGAATAGAGCTCTACATTTTAAAAAGCACCTAACATCAATTGTCATGTGTAATATAACCTTTATATTCGTGAAAAAGTAGGTACCTACTTAACAAAAATACCGCCCAAAAAAGAGGATGTAGTGTAGGTGGTGTAGGTTGGCGGGCTGACATCGCGTATTCATAGCCCCCGGCTTCCACCAGAGTGGAGTGAATCGGAGATAAAAAACAGACAGACAAGATACATTATCATTACAGGTGAGACCTTATGCGATATCATAGTAAAATGTATGTGTTAAATGAGCTCAGTTTTAAAAAATAATTAAAATATCTGATTGATTCTTCAAATACATTTGATCCACTCCGCTCTTTTGGAAATCCGGCATTGGCGCGGCTTGTACTTGGGCACTGATTATTATGACACGTCATAAAAGAATATTTTAAATGGATACTAAAACAGCAAAAGTGCCATACCCATTGTAAAAAACAGAATTAATATTTGTTACGTCACGTCCAGAGAATCCTAAACCCACCCCTATTGTGCCATAGGCATACAGATCTCTATTGCCCCAGCATGAAAGGACCAATATTTTTACTAGCAATAATAATAATCCAAATCTACTTTATCACAATAGATATTGTTAACGCAATCTAGGTTAGTATTTGGTTTATTATCATACTGACCTTTGTCCAACATAAGTAGTAGCAGCCGACGGTGGAAGGCAAGCTCTGTTTATCGTGGCTGCAGCACCCGCCGTCGGAGTGAAGGGAACTGCGGCAGACAGCCTCAGCACTGTGATGTCGAACTGCAGCGTGTTGGGGTTGTACGAGGGGTGCGTGAACACCCGCGATACGGTGTACTCTTGGAAGGGAATGGGCTCGTACACTCCCGCTACGTCCCACTCACCTAGACGCACTTTGACGTTGGGAGCAGTCCCTGAAACACTAATCGCACCAAGTACATGCAAACCGACGCAAGACAATGAAGTTGAAAGATTACTACAGTAGAGAAACGCAGGAACTTACACGTAACCGACTAGTCTGTGGGTAACTGTTAACACGTTCAAGTTGTTGATAAGTACACCTCCTGCTAAGTAATCATTCTGCCTTGTTAATACAATTGCCTGCAATACAACAATATTTTTATTTTTTACTTCAGCTTTTGTTATTGGATTGTTGTAAGTACAAATGAACTTCCTACCTGCCAAGGGAATTCTCCAAAGTTTGCCTGTCCCGCTGCGGGTGCAATCGCCGGTGCGGGTACCGTTTGCAACGTTCCGCAGGCCACTGCTGCCGCAATTGTACCCGTGCAACAGTATTCTTGCCCTGCAGGACATTGGCCGGTGGTACCACCCTGTGAAGTAAATATTTTAAAGAAATGCCACAAAACAGAGAAAGCATGAGATTTGCGTATCGAACTTACCGGAGTTACGATGCGAAAGTCAATTAAACCAGCACCTGCATTAGTACCACGATTGCAAGTACCAGTTGGTACGCATGAACAACTTTGCCGCTTAGAAATCCTATGAACTCCATAAGACTGATTCCTACTTTCCAAATAATTAATGACGCCATCTTTCGTACTTCGTTTCTGTCTTGGGAACTTCACAGCCATGTCAAGATTTGGTACTTGAGCACTGTAGCCAACAATTGGTGGTACTTGTAGAGCTGCCGGTGACCTCGGAGTAGTACCCAGTCTTGGATCAATCGGCAGCGGGCCTGCGGCATCATCAGGATTAGCAATACATATTATATCTGAATTGTTACATATAAGAACTGGTAAAGGCACACCACCTGCTGTTGTCACTGGAGCGAGTGTCGGCGCCGCAGTTACAGTAGGCGGCAAGGTCACGGGGGCCATCGTCGGAGCCAGAGTCACGGGTGCCATCGTAGGAAAAGTCACGGGTGCCATCGTCGGAGCCAACGTTGGTGCTGCTGTTATCGGCGGTAATGTTACAGTCATCACAGGCGCCACGGTTATCGTTGGAGCTGCTGTTACTGTCGTAGCTACTGTAGGAGCTACTGTAGGTGTAATGATTGGCGCCGGCACCCCTTGTACCACAACAACGTTTTGGGAAGGGTTTGCTGGAAGCAAACCCAAGCATGCTGTCAAAAGCCACAGACACATGAGAAAAGCCCACACGTCCGTCTCTGAACAAATCAAAAATTTATGTGCGTTCCGATGGAGTTATTCTGACCCAGAGATGATGATGAACCGATATTAAATACGTCCTTAGTATTGTTAAATAAAATGGTGGTATTCCCCTTACAAACGTAGCCTTCATGGTGTAATGCGTGCGATCAGCTAGGGACAAATTGTTGCAATCATCACAATTGGGATTACTAATGTGTTGTGGATTCATAAAATGTTGTAATCTGCGTCATCCATCGTATAACAGGCTTTATTTAGCTGTCGAGGCTGGAACAACCTAGTTACAGATGTATCGCCCAACTACACAAAGGTGATGTGCCCATACAAAAAAAAAACATATATAAGTGTGTTTTTTTTTTTGTTTATAGGTGGCTATGCATGGCGTTTAAAAGCGGCACCTACAAATATTGGTCTTTTGTGTGGCTAGAGTAGTTGGGTTTAGCGCTGGTCCGAAAGATGGATAAAAAAATAAAAAAACATATTTCATTATCCTTTTCACCCTAGTTATTCACACTGGATTGTGATTTCCCTCGGTAATTTAGCAGATTTTGTAAACAACACCATGTTTTTAAATTTATGGCAGAATTAAACCTAATTAATTAACCTTTCAATGCAAGTAGGTATCACTAAAATAGACAAAACATCTTAGATGGATCTTATCTTATCATACTCCTAGATACTTTATGAAGTATTTATTTGCAGACTGCAAAGTGATCAGCAAAATGCAACTGATTTTATCAAAGGAAGTAATAAAAACCATGTGATAATTTTGGCGGTAGTTAAAGTTTCAAATTGTTATATGAAATCATTTGAACGATGAGGCAACATGTGTCACAGCACAGTCATAACATAATTATCATAGAAATTCGTCCGTGAAAACCTAACATGGTTTATGTTCGAAAACCATGAAGTCGCTAATGATTATACAAAAGTATACGTGTAAGTCGTTTGCTATTTCACTGATATGTATTAAGAGTAGTCCCCCATTGCCTTGCTTAGGCTGAGGATTGGTAAATTAACAAATATCTTCGAAACTATTTGAGTATTTTCACTGACGCTGAGTTGTTTAGCGGAGCTACTCGCGTGACGTGTTACGAAGATGCGCCCCTCTGCAAGGAAGCTGTAAGAGGAAGTACGCAGGAGGAGATACGCAGGTCGAGCTACTTGGCACTATCCCCACACACCAACAAACGTGACACTAGTTTTAGTATTATTATGATGTACCAGGAGAAGGCTAATAACAATTTTTAATCCAGAAATCTGACACTATCCTCTAGGAATTTTACATAACTGAATAAAGAAAGATAGGTTTTATTCGACAGATAAAAAAATATTGCAAGATATTGAGTTGAATCAGTAATAAAACTATCTGGCGCTTTATCTGCCAGTTAGACGCGCTATTCAACGAATAAGTCGTTTGACATTGACAGTGTCTTGGATAGAGGTTATTCACAAACTAGATAGGGAACAGGTTCAGACGGGTAACTTCCGTAGCAAAAAACTCGCCTTAGGATCCATAGAGATTTCCTCATGTAAAGATTTTGACAGCTTTTTTTAAAATAGTTTTTTCATAATGCGGCAACGATGTTAACGTTATAACAAAAAGGTTTTTTGTTAAACCTTTTTGTATATATTTGTGGATTTATAACGGTACGGTATATTATAGGTACCTACCTAAATTCTGCTTGTTTTCTTCGGAAATATAAATTGGGTATAAATTAAACAATTTTCACTTATTATGCCTTTTATTTCTTAATTTTGTTTAATATTTAGTAAATGCTTTACGCTGCATACAGGGCAAAATCTTATTTTCCAATCTACAAACATCCGTACCTTGAGATTTTTGTTTATAATGTCGCACCAATTGAACACAGTTAATCGCAGAGTTAAATCAAAACAGCTTTTCGCAACTACACTTTTGTGTTGCTTACAACCCAAAGAATCATATGAATGCTGATGAATGCTTGGACTGAATTTGATGTTTCAACTCTTTTATTAAACCCTGTTGATGTGGGCTATTTTCTAAAACTTGATTGGCTTCTGCAATTATGTTTCCAAACAATCTTACCGCATTTTCTGATGGGTAGGTAAGTTTATTTTCTTTTAAGCATTTATATTCTCTGAAAGAAATATAATTGTTGACACAATGAAATAAAAACCAACCTGACAATACTTGACAAATGACAATCAACAAAAGCGTAACCTAGGTTACAAACCAAATACAATCCTTAGACTAGAAACCTGATGAGGTTTCTACCGGACCCCTCCTCAACAGCTTCCCCTCCTCCCGCGGATGATGATCCGCGGGAGGAGGGGAAGCTGCCATTTTCTTTACAAGAACCCATAGACAAGCTTAACCTTAATGCTATTATTTTTTAAAGGAAGACAACCGGCCGTGAGGTTATTGTACAAACAACACAACGGAAGACGACGGACGAACTAATATCATATTAATTATAGATGATTTTTCGATACTATTGCCGTACATAAGGCAAAAACTAGAACCATCAAAATAGCAGAAGTACACGCTAAAAAATATAAACTTACCTTCATCCAAAATGGCGAAACAAGATGATCACATTTGAGTTAGGACTAAACTCTGAAGTGCAAAGTACCTACTTGGTTTTTCATAAAAGTAGAAAGTTTTTTTCTTATGAAACATGTGACATTAATTCAGGCAAAAAGGCTGTTAGCGCGGGTACTTGAAGAAGAGGACACGATTGATTAAAATATCATGCCAACTGAAAGGAAAGCTAGAATCGCCAGACTGATACCAGATCACTTCACTCAGTGGATTTCAGACTATTTGTGAGTCGGTACAATTTTTATAAGACCTCATTGCACACAATTTGAGCACAAAGGTAAGTTTTCATCGTTTCTAGCTGTTTTCTGTGTTTAGTTAGTAAAGTACCACCTCACCTTATTAAAACGGTTAACGTCACTGGGAGCAGTGGGAGCTTTACACAAGTGTTGGTGATTTTTGTGGCATTCATAGCTCCACATTGTGCCGTATTTCACAAAAAAACACAGAAGTTTGAGGTCTAACCTTCATAAAGTTGCCAAGAAACAATGAAGATATTAGAAGGACTCAGGAAGAATTTAAATAAAGCCTGATTTCCTAGATTCATATCAACTTTAGATGGCACCATGGATGAATTTAATCCCGCGGTGGAAACATGACAGAGGAATATTATGGAAGCAAAAGGTTTTTTTTCAGTGAATGATCTAGCAATGTGTTCGGCCATGAAGTAATGTAAAAAGAGCCACCTAACGCAGTATACGAAAATCACGTACCCAGTTCGATTTGATGATAGCACAACCGTTGGTTAAAAATACGTAGTTAGCGTTACGAGTTTCGGTAATCATGCTCGTAGTCGGAGCGCGAGGTGGCGTTGCCAGCGACCGTGGTGTAGTTCCTGATGTGGCCGTCGGCTGCGCTGGTGTAGTCGGGCACTATCGCGCATGCCGAGCGTACGTCAATACAAACAAGCAGTCTGTATTGCTATCGAGAATATTGCGTATATGTATGGTTCACGATGACAGCGCCAGCCAGTAGTGCTCCGTTCAGTTTGCGTACACTGCTTGTATCGGCGATTCGAGGCCGACCGTGTTTGTATTTTAACTAAGAATAAATCAGTAACATCCCGCGAGTTCCAAAATGAGAGAGTTGTGCAACATACTTTCCCCTTTAGAGCGGACATACTTCCTCAGTTAAGTGATTACCAGTACCAGTGTTACCTACCGAAATCATCGATTAGATATAAGTACCATAAAGTTCGGATTGGGCTACCTCCGTAAAATGTTGGAGTGAATAAATTGTGTTTTTATTAAAAATATGAGGATTCATAGTGAATTTTTGTTTTTGTTAATACGAGGGATAAATTTAAAAATACTTAAAATTCTAGACACGCAGTGAAACAACTTAACTAAATTAAACAAAATCAATGCTCAGATGAAAGATAAATGCCTTTTTTAACTACATTAAGTACAGTGTAAAGAATAAACAATGCCTTCGTTTAACCAAGAAATTAATGTGGACTTAAATTTAAACGAGAATGGTGCCTTAAGACCTGATAGCAAAAACTGTAAAAGTGAAGACAAAAGATTTATGCCGACGGACCAAAGTCCAAACGGTACCCTCGCAGGACTAAATGCGGATCAAAGAATAGCTTTTGCTCTTCGAGATTTCCTCAGTCCAACGACCGCGGTTGTCCCCAACAGCGAGCCATCGCCGTCTACGACGACTCAGTCGCTTCCTTACATAGACGAGCCCGTCGAAGACGCCGTGCAGTCTGATGAGGAGCCCACGCAGACCCGTGAGACGGATGATGTGCTGAATAACGCTGCATGCCGGCTGCGAAGGTGGCGCGCCGCGTCGCGGAAACTGCGGCGACCGCGCATCATAGATAATTTGTGTGGAAGCGATGATAAAGAGGGGTCCGGTAGTAAGTCCTGCAATAATGGGCACACGGATCTGGCCGACCGGCTGCGCAGCCTGGCCGCGGCAGGGAGTGTGTCGGCCTCCGCAGGGGAGCTGCTCTCGCTGGCGCCGCCGCCGCCGGCTGCGACCGCGCCTCCCTCACCCGGCTGTCTCATATCTCCAAATCTAGCTGACCAAAGTTCTGCCGAGTATTTCGTAAGTATTTTTTTAGTTACATCCAATTTTACTGAAATTTGTGATAGATGATAATAAATAGACCAAACTCTACTAGGTACTTCCTGCTTTACAAGTTCATGAGGATCCACTTAAGTACAATTAAAAATACGATCGTATTTTTAACTGAAACTTGTTTTTTAATAACAAGTGCTGTTAAGCCGGTGATGGCTTTGTCAGCTGCGTCTCTCCCAGACTGTAGGGCGAGCGCAAACTGCAACTGCTACCATGACAAGACTACCTACGACGCAAAGCTTTTGAACTTAATACAAACTTTAGGGGAGCAATAACGAATAAGATAGGTATATCATATATAGCGAATAAGTATGTTCCATCTGCAAAATTGGGTACCTATTTGGGATCTTAAAATTCACTTACCCTTGCTAAATATCTTTTAGGGCTCCTGCAGGTTTTAAGCAATAAAGACATCAAGCATTTTAGCAAATAACTAGCATTATGTTCTGGTCACTTGAGGAGCAATGTTCAAAGCCTAGATTAGTATGGTATCAGGTACCTACTAAGATATTTGTTTCTTAATGTTAGTGTTGGTGATTTTGAGTTTGTGTGGAAATAGGCAGGAGTGGTGGAAAAGAAAATGCACAAAATTGGATTGTGTGCACTTGAGAACTGAAGTAGCGATAAAATTAGGGTACCTTCTTATGATTTACATTATGCATTATTTGACATAATATTCGACAAAATCGCGAGTGTTCCGCAGAGATGTAAAAGCGGTTTCATAACTAAGCTAGTCGCAGAAGAGACTCGGCACAGATGTACGAGATTTCGGACGTCGGTGTGAGTGATGCTGTTTACCATTGTGACGTCATCCCGGGGGCGTGTCGCTCGATGGCCCCGTTTGACATCAGCCACCAAGCCGCCAAGTATAACGTTCATTTGTCATGTGCTTGTGAGTACCTACATTGTACAACATCAATTAATTCTCGTTTCCAACTCATGTCATGTCAATTATGTGTAATTGGAAGGTCATTTACATTGTATTTAAATGTAAGACTGCACAATTTTAAAACTGATCTTACTCTTATTAGGTATAAGTAACTACTTAGCATCATTAAAGTAATGGCATTTTCTTAATTATGTTTTCAATGTTGCGACTGCTTTTGGCGATTTGTAGGGTTAGTTCGCCTGTTTGCGTCCACCACCCAGTTCGCGTCCACTTTACCGATCTGCCTTTGAAAATACTCGAAAATAAGTAAACTAACACACGAATTGAAAAAAAGACATTAGAGCTAATACCTCAATGTTCAAGAGACACGCACATAAGGATATAAGGTCCGTGCGCCAAACCAATCCCGTTTAAAAAAATATTTTGTCTCGGATGTTGAGCAAGAGAGCGGATTCTTAGCGAAAAAATAGTGTGCAGTGGCGCGTTCGAAGGTAAGTTTTTTGTTGTTATATGTGAATTTTAGGATACATAGCAGTTTCTAGACTTTTATAATGAAAAAAGGAATAATATTAACTATGAATTTGCCTAAGTTTTTTGTATTTAACGAATAAAATGGGGTGGACGCGAATTACTACATCGAATTTATAAAACTCCCAGTTTGCGTCCGCTATGGACGCAAAGTATACCTATAGGGGATAATGATAGACCAGATTGCGTCCACTACTTTTTTAAACACAATAAAATTTGCTTACTTGTAAAAATAATTTTAAATGTATTGTTTGTTATTATAATAATTTTTTTATTCAGACTACGTGCTTATAAATATATTTTTAAACGAAATTAGGTACTTTCTTTCATTCTTCTTATATTTTTTTGTCTAATTAATGTAATTGGGTAATCCGTAATAATTAATGTAAATAAATAAATAAATAATAAATAAATTTAGGATGCGGTCTTCGGAACCAAGAAAGAATGAAGGAAAGAGAACATAAACAGAAGACGATATAAAGGAAGCGTTAAATGAAATTCGAGTGAAGAATTAAACGATAAGACAAAACTTAACAGAACTGATTACTTACTGTTTATTCATTCATAGACAGACGACTGGAGAACAGAACCAGGTGGAGTAGTATGCTACACCGACCGCTTCAGAAAAAAACAACAAAGCTCTTGGTTGCAAGCGCGAGAAATATGTACTGTTTGATGATAGCAGAGGAGATGACAAGATGAAGAAGCTGATCAATGGCCCAAAGCAGGGGTCGAGAAGAGCCCAGGAGGACCAGAGCCCAGATTGCCGGGCTATTGGCAATCTGGGCTCTGGTCCTCCCGGGTTCTTAACATCATCGAGGGATAATCAAGCGCAGAACTATCGCAGCAACCAAAGAAGGATCAAAGATCACGGCAGGATTGCGACAGTCGAGCTAGTTTACCAACGGACTAGACACGAAAGGGGAGGGGCTACTGATTAAGCTTTTTAGAAGCAACGTTCGACTAGTAATCAAGATAGAAACGGGACACTCCCAACCAAATAGACATCTAACCCTGATAAGCGTGAAAGACGACCCCATGTGTCCGCAGTGTGAGGAGTTCGAAGAAACAAGTCTCCATCTGATCGCAGAATGCCCAACGTACCCACTGACCAGATGGGAGCTCACAGGGTCGGACAAACTAGGCATAGCCCAAGTACGAGCGCTGACGGTGGAGCAGATTATCAGACTCTTTCAGCAACGCGTAGATTCGACGGGAAGCTGTGACAACTTGAAGGCACAGAGCCTGGGGAAATGGGTGAAATGGCACACAACAGGCGGACCGAACACCCGGCATATTCCCAGTGTTTTATTTTATATAGGTGCAATGATTATCTACGGACAACTTACCTAATTTGAGTACTAATTTTTTTCAAGCGTTTTTTTAATGTAAATAAAGTTGATTTGAAATATTTTTATCCTTTAATAAAGAATTTGATATAATACAACTTTTTCTGTACAAATTCATAACAATATCACCCCTATTATCCTTTATAAAGCCGGTGGACGCGAATTGGTCCAGGGTGGACGCAAACTGGCTTTTTTGGACGCAAACTGGGTAAAACGCCTAATTCGGATAATTATCTATTTTAAAAAAAAACGCAAGCTTTTTCGGACAAAACTGTAAGTTAATCCTAAAATAGACTATATAATGAACACAATTATATCATTTTTTCATACAAATGAGTGCTAGAACATTTTTAGTTTCACCTTCAAACTTAGCAACTGCACTAAGTGGACGCAAACCGGCGAAATGACCCTAGTTTTGTACTTCAGTCTATTAACGCAATTAAATTTTAAGTTAGCCTACTTCATTATTTTCCTTTACCTATCTAGTCGTACCTTTTAGATCACAACTAATCACACGATTCGATTTATTAGAAAGTAAGAGGTTTAAACCATAGAATGTTTTTAAGATTGAGACTGCCTCATTTGTATATTATCGCCAAAGTAGGTATCTGACTTACGTGTAACTTTATGTGTTTGGTGTCAGATGAAGTGTTTCATTTCTTATCTTATGAACGTGGTTTTCATAAGCCTTCACAGAATGCAAGACATTCTGAACTTGCCTGCAGCAGAATACAAATTTAATTCGACAAGTAGCTCTTGTTTAAACGTACAATCGCTTACAGTACTTATTAGCTCACACAAATAAATATAGCTGACAACGAAATATAATAAATTTTCCACTTGACTATTTTAAATGGTATATTTTCCTTATTTCACTAGTTTTACCTGCCATTATTCTTCCGAAACCTTCTATGTTTTATTTGCGTACGTGACAACATTCGCGTATAGCCGTGAACGGTCATAACTATTGTTATTCTGATTTTTAAACGTTAGTCGTCAATCAGCTTGGTGGTAAAGTTTGTCATTCCACAATGACAAACTGCCCAACTGCTTAGCACCAACGGCCCTAATAGGCGCCCTGCACTGTCCTTCAATAAAAATAGTCAAAGTTTGAAAAAGTGTAGAATGTGCAGTAAGATCTTTTCTTATCTAATGATTTGATTTCTCTCAAGTACACAATACACTAACATACCTACCAATACCATCACGCCTCTTCTATCACAGATTAGGCAGAGACCACTTCTTTCCACTGGCTACGATCCTGACACACATCTTGCGCTTCTTCTACTCTCATGAGTACTTCCATACATGCTCACTGGTTAGGGCCTGACCTTTTCTGAGAGCACTTTCTTACATGGGTATAAGAAATCTTGTATGTAGTTTTTTAGGAATTCACTATTAATATGTCATTCTAGATGTTAAATCGAAGACATGAAAAAACACAACACAATGCCAGCCATTAATAAAATTATACAATAGGCATGATGACTGTAGGCGTGAATCCTTAAAATAATGCATTCAATTAATAAAATAGAAGATTCACATTCAGATATATATGTTTGTTTTAAGTTTAAACACGAGATTATTTAATTATTTGATGAAAAGTTACTCCAAAATACAGCATTCCGCCATTTTAAATTGAACACCAATCACAGTCGATTACGTCGCTTTCGTAAAAACATTGCGCTGTCACCTAAATTTCATATGGATTTTTGTGAATTTCTTCGGCAGAGCGCTTTAAAACTATTATAACCTGGTTATTTAGGTGAATAATTGATCAGTTTTGTGTTGGGTAAATGAATAAAGTCATGGAACAAGGATTCATCTAGGCAAATTCGTTTTATTCTATCTGGTTGGCAGTGAAATTTTGAGGGTAAACATCCTGGTTTCATGCGAACTTGTGACACGAAACCCATAATATGATACTCTGTAAAGTTGTCCATATCATTTGGTAACTAGAAAAGGAATAAAAGTTGATTCAATTTCGTAAAGGTAAACTTCAACTTGCATGTTCTTTCGAACATAAATATAACCTCAAAAGGTTCGTATCAGATGTTAAAAAGTAAACAAAGTCACACACCTTATAAATTTTCGCATTTAAGTGAAAACTTACATCAAAATGATCCTCACAGAAGTACATATGAGTTTTTAGACTAATTTCTTTTGGATTTCGCCGGGCAAGTTTGAACCACATAAATCTCGTCTTTTTGTTTGGTACGTGTACGAATAATTTATTTGGGTCCTTAAGTGATGAACTGAGGCACTGAGGGACCTCACAGCTCTTATAGACTTTGGTATTCATGTTTAAATCCGAATTAGTGTTTAGAGTCCTACCATAGCTCCTACTGACAAATTGACAATGACATGACATGACATATTTATACGAAAGCGACGTCACGCAGACGCCATGACACTTGACTTCCGTTTTGCCGCATTTTTAAAATTTTTGAATTAAAATCTCAATTTTCCTAAATAATCCGTTGATTAATGCAGAAATATTACATTTTATGATTTAACTGTATGTTAAGGAATAGTTTAGGACAGTTTTTCAAAATCAGTCATCATGCCTATTGCAAATATTACATTTCAATTTAAATAATTTATTAGGTTAGGTTTATTTGATGGTGATTGAAAACCACTAAGTATGTGATTAATGATGTTAATGAAAATTATACCTATTTATTATTGGGTAAATGTAAATGTGGTTTACCTCGCTTTATCTAGATGTGGAATCATGTTTTTCGAAGAATTTTAAAAGTGGGAGAATACTTGCAAACTCATTTTCACATTAGTCGTTCGTAAGTCGGCACCTAAAAATTAAAAAGCTGATGCATAGTTCGACTATCTATATCAATATAGGTATATAGTTATTTTTCAACTTACTAGCTGTTAGTCCAAGGGCTGATAGTAAATTGCTTAAAGGAGCAATAACAGTTCTGTCATATCGTATATCTATTGCATTTGTTTTGTTTGTTGTCCTAAATAAACCAATCTAAAAACTACGAGAAACAAACTTGAAATACAAAACAAATGAAAAGATAAAAATAACTCTTAAAGCTACCTCTACCTATCTCTTGGTTGCATTTCCAGATAACAGATTTATGTAAGTACTACGTTGTTTTTCATTTTACACGCAGAATCAGCAACAACAAACGGAGCGTCAGGGACTTTTCGTTTCAGCTGATTTGACAGCTCCTTGATAATTTCAGTGATAAATTCGAGAGCTATTACTTATGACATATTTCAGCGAATTTGTGATTATCCTTACTAACGAATAGTCTCGCCTATCTTGTACCTATCTCAGAGCATTTTCTTAGCTGTATTTTCTTTCTTTCCTATCGAAATAACTAGGTACCTAATCTTGTTGAATAAGGAATCGTTGAATAGGGAACGGGGCATCCAAATAAAATACCAGGTCATAACATTCCTGACCTGTTTTTATAGTTGTAAGTACAGATGATATGCTCCATTGCACGAAGAAAAAAATAACAGAACAATGTGTGGAGATTTAGGAAATACAATTTAGACGGACTTATCGCTAAAAGCTCAACAAACAACTACCTATCAAATATGTCTTTAAAACTATTGAGCGAAGGGGCTGCTGCTGGGGGGTGAAAATTACCGAAAAAATGAGTCGTGAGAATGCAAAAGATTTCGTCTAGAATGTTTATCTTTCAGAAAAACCTATAAGCACCAATTCACACTTCACAGCTTATATACATTTGTGGTTCTATACCTACCTACATAAAATTCATTGTTTATGCTTGGCTATCTCTCACCAATAACTTCATAGCCGAGAATCAGAATATTTATTGAATAAATCAGGTTCTGTGCGTCATCGCGTCGAGAGCCGGCCGCTAAATATTTATGTAACTCACGATACTAGTGTACCTCTGTTCGTGTACCACAACGCTGCCCAATATCATACTATCTACTACATATAATACATATTTCTACTCTGATTACTTTTTGTGCACTTGCTTACCCTTCTCATCAACTTTCCTCTATCTTTGCGTTGTTTGGAAGAGATCGCTTTTTAGCGATAAAACCGCCCAAGTTGTACATTTACGTGTTTACTATATCTAATGGCCTGTAATATTTTTGTTGTTTTAGTGTGCAATAAAGAATATTTACTTACTTACTATCTACCATGACGGCGTTAATTATAGGGTGATTTTTTTAGGTGGGCGTGGTAGGCCAAATAGGTACTTAAGTATGAGGAATATACATAAGTATAGAAACATATACCACCACCACGCCTACTCGAAAAAATCAGCCTGTATTTATACATACAAATTGACGACCATACAATTTTTTACTGTTAATTATTTTATTGGCTTTTCACAAACACTCGTAAAAGTTTAGATGAAATAAATACTTTTCTTTGGATCGACACGATTAACACAGTGGTACTATCAAACGATCCCGAGTTTGATTCCCCCGCCAGCACAAAGTTATTAGAATAAACAGATATATTTGTGCTGGGTCTAGGTGTTTATGGCATCTTTCTTGTTCCCACAACACAAAGAAAACCTTGCTCTGACAATTTTGTAACTACCATGACAAAATAGCCTTTTTCTCGTGCCTAAACCATACACATCGCACGAAATACTGTATGACATTTTAGAATTATTTTATCTAACTCGACGTTTAGAATTATTGACAAAGTAAAAGTCTTCAGTATTATCTAGGTGCGGTAGGTAGATACTAGTTTGGTCGCATTTAAGTTAGATGCTTAAAACTCACATTTGCTTAATCAGCGTCATTAACTTCATCTACTGATGGTTATTGGTCGTTGAAGCAAATAAAGTGGTCATTATTTATTTTAAGTAGGTACCTATCATACTACTTGAACAGTTAAAAACTCAAGCAACAGTAAAACTCTCCACGAACGAACAATGTTTCTGTTATGGCGGATGATTAACTGGTAGAGAATGTCTATAGGCATTAAGTCCGCGGATTTAACTTTTTATTTATGCAAAAATAAACTCGATTTTTTTATGTTATTCATAGACTAAGGCCGCACATATACTAATATGTATGTGCTAAATCTCGCAAGTTTCCGGCGTTCCGGAATGCCAAGTAAAACTACCCTTATATTTTCCCATAAACTTGACATTTAAAAATAATGCTAAGAACCCCAAGCACGTGAATATAACCAAGTTTAAAAATAAACCAGGAAAACATTTTACCTTCACAAATGATTTTGTTATATTTATAGCCCGAGAACCATCGCAGCAAAAAGTTAACATCTGAAAATAGTCTAGAGCGTGCAGAAGTCATAATATTCCAATGACGCACCAAGTGCGTAAATAGCATTTGATAGGTACCTAACTAAGTAATATAACTTCAGTGAATCATTTTATACACAGCTTTCTTTTCAAACTTTCTGAATTTTCTTCGTAATCACCAGCCCCTGGCCCAAAACTAAGAACTTGTACCACGGTCGTCAAAGACTGACTTAAATTATCTGAAAAAGTACATATCTAAGTAAGTACTTAACAGGTTCACAGTCCAGCCGTGCTATTCCGGCGGTGCACATCGAACATCACTTCACATCTCGGCGCTTCACGCTCACCTCAATCATCCATACGCTTTACTTTGAATTAGTATTTTCTCTCATTTTGTATGTAAATAATTAAAAAAAAGATTTTTGGCTTAGTTCTTTTCTCTCAAACGACGACCGTCGCGAAGGAATGGAATTTTAAAGTTAACTTGCACAAGCGAAGTGAGTGTCGGCGACCACCGGAATAGCATAGCAGAGCCCACATATGGGCTGCGAACAATGAGTTTTTAATTGTTATACATTTGTGGACAGTGAACCTGTTAAATAAATATTAACATCTGGGCGGATAATGAAGTCAAATTTTTGGTTGGATGAATGTTTGGCACGGATGGGGATTGAACCTACGACCTTCAGCGCTAGCGGCTGCACTATTAGATACGCGAAAGGGCCATTAACTGTCACACTCGTTTTTAATAGCTTTTTCCAGCCTTTGAAAGTTTGACTAGTGTTTGTGAATGTTGCACCGAAATAGACGCCCCTTCTCCCGTCGTGACGCTGCTGCATCATGCCCTCTGTATTATATGCTACAGGTTGACATAGCAATTTTCTTTTGATGTCACATCACATATTGATCTAAGGTAGCGGATGTCGGTAAATTTATTTGGTAGAAAGCAACAAAAAGAAAGTAAAATTTAAAACAATCAATATCAAATATCTCTATATACAAGAAGCTTGCCTCTTTGTGATAAAGTATCCGCATTACTTTAGGACAAATAAGCAAATGAACGTTCTAACGTCCAGATATGGACACAAATTGTATGTGCCAAGGTCAAACTTATTTCTAGACAAAAATAATTCGTTCAAGATGTGTATAGCAATCTTTAATAAATTACCTGATCATGTTAAATGTTATAGCCATCTCAAAAGCTTCAAATGTAAAATCAAAAATTATCTATTAGAGAAATGTTTTTATGACATTAGAGAATATTTAATTTCTTAACAATGACTGACATTTTGTTAAATTTGAAGTAACATTTACTAAGAACATTATGGTAAAATCTAATTTAATTTATTTATTGTGTATTAATTTAATTCAATTGGCAATAATTTCAAATGTGTCTGACATTGTTTCAATTTATTTATAGTGTTATTGATCTAATTTGTTTTTTTTATGGTATTATTTTTTCATGTAGAATTAGTGTATTATTCAATTTTGTAATATAATGTTTGCAGACCACACAGTGGTAAAATTTGAGAGCTTAATTAAGTAAATAGCATAAGAACTTATGTACCAAATTTATGTGCAAATAAATCATTCATTTCATTTCATTTCATTTCATTTCATTTCATTTCATTTCATTTCAAATCAACGTAAGCAAATACAGCGACATTTAAAGAATGTTTATCGCTGATATCTCCGACATCTTTGATAAAAACTTCCGCTAGTTTTACATTCAATTCCTTTCTTGTGAACTCCTTCGCCTTATGTACAGGATATTAATTTACTGGCAATTAATTTTCGAAAACTCTTCTGGCTAGTTCTCCTACCAGAAAATGGATAATTGTTTGTAGATAGAGTGGTTCAAGGAGTATCCATACATACTTATAAAATTCATTATTTTTTTACTTTTATTGTAAAAATGAAATCTAAGTAGGTAAGGAGTTTCTTATCACCATGGGAATAAACAGAACACGCAGTCACATCGCGCAGGCACGTGGACGTCCATATTGATTGGTTCAACTCAAACTAACTGCGATTCATTTTGCTCTAGACCATTTGTATGTTTGTGCATTTATAAAAAACCTACGCACCTGTAAAACATCGAACTACGTACACGAAATTGCAGCTATGTTCACGATAACGGTTGTAGCCATATTTTTACTGGCAGGTATTACTTTACCTTTGTTACTGGTGGTCAAGAATCCAGAACTAGTCAACAATTTATTATCAAGTCTAACAAAACTTACAAATGCCAGTTGACAGTTCACAATTCTAGTCCAACAAATCTGATGGATAATATGGAGATATGAATAAGTTAACTTTCCATGCAATGATAATGATAATTAATAACAAATAAAGTAACGCAAACCAAGTAAGTGAATAAAATGTTACTCTCCAGAACAACAAACACTTGCAGAAATATGTAGAGATTGTTGATTGAGAGTTATCGCGAGTATGGGAAAATGTTAACTGAGTATTATTAGAGCATCAAAATGCAACGATGACAAAATATATTCAAGAGAGGTCGCTCTTCACAAATCTAAGAATTAGGCTGGATTTTTTTATTTATATTGTGTATTAAGAAACGGAGATGTTTTATAACGTTGCTAAATGAACAAGTCATGCCGAAATGATGTGAATAAGCTTAGTACTTGAAATGAAAACAAAACTAACGAACGTCACCATTGTGACCCGTGTCCACAATATTTACTACGAGTATAATATCAAAAGTTGTCACAAAAATGATGAAACCTTTCTCGAGACAACTCCGAGAAAGTGTATGAGTCAGCGCCCACCTACCGGCGTTGTGAAAGGATGCACGAGGCTGTTTCTTTCATTTCCTGTTGTGCAAGGTCTTTGTGACGCACATCAAATTATTGTTCCGATGCACGCTTATCACAAACGAGATATTGTGATCCGTCTTGGATAAACAAAGATATCAATTTCTCAGTATTCTCTTGTCGTTGCTTTTAGCGCTACATATGAATTTTACTAACATCTTCCTACACATTTCCCTGAAGCAGGCTTTCATCTTTCAATAGTCCACATAATTGTGTCAACATAATGCCATATGAAGTATTATTTACTTATTTTATCTAAAGCTTTCAATGAACATTTTCCGACAGTTTTCTATAATCGAATTGTAAACAAATAAATACAATAAAGGTGCAATTACGTCCGCGGGTGCAATCAGTAACAGAAGTGTCGGTCTTCTGATGGGTCATATTTTATTTTAACTACTGTAAGACAATGGTCAATATTTTCCGTTTTAATTTATGTTTAGATGCACAGCTTTATGAATTTGTCGTTTCCAGTTTTAAACAAGATTACTTACTGAGACCTACCTGATCACGATTTGCAAAGCAATCAAAATGTCGGCATTAAGATTTAAAAAAAACAAAATTGTGAGAAAAATCCGTATAGTGGTTTTATTTAACAAGACCGAATAAAGGTTGCCGTATCATCTCGCGTCACTCACTCGATAAAAAATGCAGTTTCGCAGCGCTCACGTTTTCCAACTTGGTGATAATATTGGTACTGCATTCTGCAAGTACTGTAGGTACCTGAAGGCAGGCTAAGTATGCGGGTCGATCCCCGGCGGCCGCGGCGTCTGGCGGACCGCTCTCAGTGACCCCATGACCCAAATTTCAGCAATGACGTCATAGAGCAGGGGCTACGATGTAGGTCGTACTATGCGGCATCGCGGGGTCAATGCACTGAGATGCTCCTTCAAAACAAAATTAATAAGAACACTATAAATATTCCGCTGTGTTGTGTTTGACACAATTTGTTTGCCAGATTAAGTATGGATGTAAGAAAAAGATTCATTTGGCACATACCAGATTATATTTAGTCTAATTTTAATAACACTATTAATACATAATTATTGATGGTTTGTCACTTAGGTACTTCATAGATGTTTAAATAAGCCTGTCTTAAAAATATCATTTTTAGAAATACTTGTCAGCTAAACTTTGAATGGTAGTCATGTCAGAAAAGAAAATATTAATTAAGTATGCACTTCATATTTTTATCGTGTGTATCAAAATTAACAAGGTTGTGCCTGACGTCACTCACTCGTATTTAGTGAACGCAACATCCTTGTAGCTATGCATAACTATTATACTTTTTATAATTAGGTAGTTACATACTCAATTTGTGACGTCTACGTAACAACAGCTGATTACGTTTCGGTGCGTAAATAGTCAATTTAAGGAACTATTGTTTGTTCTGTGGTTTGGTATACATTTTGAGGTAAGCACATTGAATTTTTGTGGAAAAAATATACAGGTTGTTTCTTCTAAGGTGTCAAGCCGGCGCGAGCTGATAGTAGGGTACCATACCTATCGATTTAACCCCCATGTATGTTCTACGATTTTTTGTAGTTTTCGAGATAATAATGTTTTTGTTATTTTTGAAAATTTTGTGAGCACTTGGCTTTAAATAATTATAAGTTTTCTTTTGTTTAACTTTTATTGGATATTTTCTTTTTATTATAATGTCTATTGATTGCAGTTTCATGATTAAAATAATCCTAGGACTGGGATTACTCCAAGTTACAAAAATTTAAATTGATAGTGAAGAAAAAGTGAATCGTGCAGAACATAATGGAAATTCAATCGTGAATTAAAAAAAACACAAGGTATCACATAGCTTCTTACTAATTTTAAAAACTGCCCAGCATCATAAGCTTCCATAATAATACAAGAAAACATGTCCTTTGTGGGGCATTATTCGCTGTAATTGATGCTCAAGTCTTGAGTTTCGGAAATACTTAGTGTAATTTTCATACTTAATAATTTTCTAGTATTTTGGCATAATTTTGTCATTTCTGAGATTTATTGTCTTTTAACGTTTAACAAAGCTCATTTGTTAATAAAACAGTCATTTTTTAACTTCCAATCATCCGAAAGTCACAACTCCTCGTGTAATTCCTTTCCTCAATTTCCTCAATTTTAATTTTTTTATTAAAACCGGAACATGTTTTGAATCGATTATCGAACTGTTTTGAGTTACTATGCTCAAAATACGCGTACATAAAAAATAATAAAGATGGTCCGGTTTCCTCAATTTTAATTTTTTTTTTACACCATGAGTTGTGACTTTCGAATGATTGGAAGTTATAAAATTACTGTTTTATAACAAATGAGCTTTGTTTAAACGTTAAAAGACAATAAATCTCAGAAATGACAAAATTATGCCAAAATACTAGAAAATTATTAAGTATGAAAATTACACTATTTCCGATACTTACTCAAGACTTGAGTATCAATTACAGCGAATAATGTCCCACGAAGGACATGTTTTCTTGTATTATTATGGAAGCTTATGATGCTGCGCAGTTTTTAAAATTAGTAAGAAGCTATGGAATACCTTTTGTTTTTTTTAATTTACGATTGAATATTTGTTAAGTTCTGCATGATTCACTTTTTTTCACTATCAATCTTGTATCTTGTAGTAAAGTTAGGACAGGGATTATTTCAATCATGAAACTGCAATCAATAGACATTATAATAAAAAGAAAATATCCAATAAAAGTCAAACAAAAAAAAAGTTCTAATTATTTAAAGCCAAATGCTCACAAAATTTTAAAAAATAACAAAAACATTATTATCTCGAAAACTACAAAAAATCGTAGAATATACATGGGGGTTAAATCGATAGGTATGGTACCCTACTATCAGCTCGCGCCGGCTTGACACCTTAGAAGAAACACCCTGTATAATTCCATTACATATTATTTTATAAGTCAATTATACCACAATGTGGGTTTGAAGTGTGGTCTGCACCTAGCGTGTTCTCGTAATTTCCTGTCTGTGTAATTTTTCACCTACCTTAGTTGAAGTTGTCGTTCAAAACGAGTGT
Source organism: Udea ferrugalis (assembly GCA_950022985.1). Lineage (NCBI taxonomy): Eukaryota > Metazoa > Arthropoda > Insecta > Lepidoptera > Crambidae > Udea > Udea ferrugalis. The sequence continues at coordinate 9,566,201 of OX465516.1, forward strand.
CAGATTAAAATCGTAAAATACGGGATTGCTACCGTGTAACTTATTTGTAATAGAAATAACTCTAGTAGCGCAGTTGTTAGGAGATGCAATGGGCCGTGGATTCCCGTACCAGCACATGTACTTTGATGAAACTAAGAGTCTCGTCAAACGTTAGGACACTCATCGGCCAGGTGACAAACTTGAGAAAGGCTGCTTGCAAAGTAAAGTAACGTAAAGTAAATGCACGTCAAGACAAAAAAGAGCATCTAAATAAACTTTAAGTGACTCTAGAGAATAGTGATGATGATGATAATGAAAACAGACAGGAAAACCTTACTGTTTGAGTGGAACAGCAGGTGGAAGTTGGAACTGACTTTCTACATAGTGATACTTTATTTTTATTTCTTTAAAATTAGCTAGAACGAATCGCGAATGGCCCAGTAGATCACCGCTAAGGCTTGCAACACGTTTAAACCTGGCACAAGTAGAACCAAGTTCTAACCTGGCCGGTACACCGAATTCGTGTGCATTGTTATTCCACCTTGTCGACTCTCCTGTAATTGTAAACACCGATAAAGACCGGATGACGGCAGTATTCTAGTCTCTCAACGTTGGATTCAAATTCTCTAGGCGAAATGTGGGCTTCTGAATGTTTCATTCGGCGTATCGGTAACATTCAAGTGTCTCTGACTAGAACGTTTGGGAAAAGAAATTACCCGGTATATCGCCCATTTATCAACCTCATCTAATTCTACTTTCTCCTGATATTTCATGAAATGCACATCTCCATTAAACCTACCAAACTCACCTTTATCACAGTTCAGTTGTTGTATGTGCCTATTTATACTGTTACAACTATATTAACCTCATTATTAGTTGTTTACTGTTAACCCGTATTAAATGAGAGCAGCTATTTTGATTTACCATTCGTCAGGGTTCGTTTAGCGGAACCAATTAGGTATCGCACGTATGAGTATGTTACCTACGAGGGGAATTACTGCAACCTCTTATTTCCAGCCTGTACACTGCCGTGAACTTGGCTGACTGAATTCGTATGCACTCCTAATATGCGGCATAGTCTAATGTCACATGCCCATATTAAACGCTGGATATTGAACGCTTCAAATCATTAAAGGATCTTTATTGTTCAAAAAATATTTGTACTCCTTTTCAGCGATATAAAATATCGCATCGCATCGATATGAATATTGGCTTAGCTGGAATATTTTTAATTCTTTCTAAGGTTCGGCCTCAGCAGCGAGAAAGGATTTAAATATACATTAAACATTGGACATTATATATTTTTCACGGCACTGTCTAGCCCCATACTAGCAACGCTTGCACTATGGGATTAGACAACTGATATGTACATAGGAAACTCCCGGACCGGTACGAACACAATTGTTCTTCGTGCCCAAATTTTTTTTCACTGTGAGGGGTGTCGGGCGAAGGGAGTCAAACCTCTGGTGTAGTAGCTACCTTGTTAACCATTAAACAAAATCGGTCGTCAAATAGCAATTTAAAAAAATGCCAGCCGACTTACGGCCTTAAAGTGAGCTGCCTAGTTTTGCTAAAAACATTGTAGTAAGGTCTCATTCCTGCCCGATCGCACATATGAAACGCCTAACGTGCGAAATGACGCATTCCAGAGAGTTGATTGTGTTGTTGGTTTATTTTATAGTTGGAATTACCCAGGGCGACTACCTACTTTGATGACTGTATTTCCACAGCGAGAAAAATCAATAGACAATCGCGCGACATATCGGGTACCCATTGACGACACCTCCACACGTGTAGGTAAACAGCGTTAAAAAATATTCTCCCATACAGACAAAATAAGATCTCTTCCTTATAATTACTGAATCAGCCATTTTTATGCCAGTTAGCATTTACTTAAACAACCTGAAAGAAGACGACTAACCGCGTTCCACTGCTGTGCATAGCCTTTCTCAATTACCTCTTTCGTTGTTTATTGTTGCTTGGGTTCCTCAACAGTTTCTTCCATCACCGGAGAGTTAGCCGAAAATTGTACAATGAACACAAAGTATTTCTCGCCAGTCTAGAACTCGGGCCCACCACGTTCTGAGCCAGAGTGTGAACCACTGGGCCACGACGCTCTATAATTTGTGTTTTCTTAAAATGTAAGAACTTCCTGTAGGTATGGCGTGCCATTTATGTATCACACTGACTGTCCAGCGCGCCCAGCAGTCCCTGGCTGCGGCGAGCTCGTAATTCTCGATTACTTTTATCTCGGCCATACTCATTGGTCATCCTCGTGGTCGCCGTTTCCAGATTAATAGTCATTATTGTAAGTGCGGCCTTCGACAGCACTCGCCGTTCCGCGCACAATAACCGTGCTAAATCACCAGCGGCGATGGCAAGTAAAATATCTTCACATATAGCCTTCTGTATCAAATTTGGCTTACGTGTTTTGAAAAACTAATGAAACTCGTGAGCATTAGTCGTAACCATTCAGCCTTTAATGTGACGCTCTAGTTAGCTTACTTGTTTCGACATCAGAATCATCAGTTTATCACCGGGCTTCGCATAGGTGTTGACGGATCATGCAGTTCTGATGTGAATAACCAAAAACGAACTTTTTCAATATGTTTAAGTTATGCATTTTTGAACATAATCTGATTCCTTCTTTGCTTTGTTTGTCAACTTTCCTCCTACCTGTGGGTTGTTTAAACTAGATCACTTTTTAGTGACAAAGCCACCTAAGTTGCCATTTTTACGCTTGCCAGTAAGTGACTGTTAAGAATGTATACTTTACTCACCTAGGTACAACCACATGAATCATAAAAGAAGTATTCATAAAATGCGTTAGAAAAGTATTGTTTATACGTATTTATGACATGAACTTTAACGGGTTCAGCAAAAATAGAATATTGACGTACGTAGTCATGAAGGATAAACAATAATAATCTAGTACGTACCTACCTATCAACATAATTGTACACTTCACGGAAAAGTGCGTCGTGCACACTGACGGAAAATATTTACCCTACGCCAAATGTGTTTCTGAAATGTATACCTACCCGCTTGTATATGTAGCACGAGTATTTCTAGACTACGAATACTACTTGAACCCAGACGAAAACATTTTGATTGGAGCTATGTTGTTGAAAAGAAACAAATCTACACTGGAACAAAATGTTTGTCAGTTAATCATTTTATTTAACTTTTCTCACAAAAAGTGACTTGCGAAGGTTGTTACAAACCACTAAACGTTGTTTTCTCTTAACCGAACTTGGTTTTAAGGCAATAAAAACTGAAAATGTTATTTTTTTTCCGTGTATCCTCCACCTTCTTGATGAGTTGTTTCATATTAGTATGTACTTCTAGGGAATCTCATGCAGAATGTTAGTAAATGCTAATAACCATTTCATTACCCACGTGTGTTGTGTGACTAGTTACATGGCCTACGGGCCTATGTCGATTGTCTGGTAAACGCGTAACAGCGTGTTCTTCGGGCGGAGAAGTACATACGGATTATTCAAATCTTACATATCTAAGTTCTTCTATTTGTTTGCAGGGCTCGAGCCCAGAGTGCTGTGCGGATAGCAGCGGGATGGATAACTCCGCGGGGACGCCCGCGCCGCCCCCCGGCCCCCGCTACAAGCTGGCCACGGAGGGCGCCCTCAGGGTCTGCTGCTTCCAACACACCAGAACCGTAGTCGTTAAGATACTGGCTGCGAAGTTCCTACGACGGTGGGAGTCCCACGTCCTTTACTTGCACGATGATCACATCATTTCAAAAACGGTATGATCTTTAAACGTTATTATTCTAGTAAATTAGCTTCCTCTTTAGCGTGGAGATCACGAGCGCCGGTTGAGAGAGACGCAAGAGTGGCAGGCCTCACCTTTAATATTTGTAGATTTCGACAGGGTCCAGGTGTTTGTGGTACCAAATATTTTGAGACCAGAGTTTTTGGATTTAGTGTTTTTGATGTTGTCTCATATTCAGTTACCATTATCTATATTTTTATCTATTAAGCGATTATTAGCAATAAGCTGAAGTGTGGCAAGTAGGCGCCGTGGCGACCCGTTGGCGTATTACTCGATAATCCTTCAATGCGATCAGCTTTTTTTCCTTCAAGTACTCGTACTTCTACTTACGTAGCGACAAATTTTCAGAACCAGACATTGTACAATGTTGTGTTTTCTCAAACAGGACTGTAAAAAAATACATTGTTGTTTTTGTCAAGTTTTATACATTGGTTAGTATAGTTTGTTCTTTCCCCAAACATCAGGCGCAGAACAAAGCCCCCCCCCTTCAGAGTTCTGAAGCTGGCCGGTAGTTACCGGCCGGCCAAATCACACGATTGAATCCTTCTAGACTTCTTTTTGTGTTTCTGAAAGCCACGAAACTCACAAATCTATGTCAACAAGCCTCAAACTCTTGAAAGTATCAGTCAGTAATGCGGCAAACTATAGCTGGAAGTTGCGGCAAGTGTCATGCCAAATGCCATACCTAAATAGGGCCCAGTGTCATTAAATCTGTAGTCGGCCACGCAAAATATTTTTCCCATCTATAAGTAAAAAAATAGATCACACAGTCGAAAATAATAACTGATGTTGGTCATTTGTTTGAAAAATTCATTGAGAGAACATGGAGTGAATAGTTTAGCGCCCACTCCCACTCCGTGTGAGTATTGAACGTTTTACATAAAAGCTTTTCCAAAATTTACCATCACTTTAGCGAATTTGTTCTATGCTAGCAGCCGCCTACGACGTCTGCTTGAACTTTAGTTTTTTAGACAGTATCTGCATAAATTGTAATCTATGTGTTACTCTAATGTATAAGCTATATTAATGTAAAGTTTCATCCAAATCCGTCTAATAGTTTTAACGTACACAGAAACTTTCGCATTTATTAATATAAATAGGATTGCTTTGTCAATTTCTCCGAATGGGCCATTAAAACTTGGAATTCCCAAAAACATTTTCTTGTTTACTGATACAACATTTTGACTGCGCATTGACTGTCGCTTCAGGTCGGTACTTAAATAGGTTGTCAGTTTATGTACTCGCCAATCATTAAAAAACTAGTGGTAATGAATGGTTCACACATACCACAGCTTTATAGCAACTGGGTTAACTCATTAAGATTTGAGCAGTTGTGCTTATTTCACCTAATACCTGTTTTGTTATCTACCTTAAATGTAGGTAAATAGGTTTTGTGATTATTCAAACACATTATTTTTAATCTAGATAACGAGGACAAACAATTTATAGCACAGCAGCTTAAGCGCTTAGCACCCAAAAATAACAATAAAAAATAAAATACAAATGCTTAATTCCAGTCTGCTACATTAATTTTTCGAGCTAAATTACAATTCCATAAGTAATTCATTTCTTGTTCCGGGCTAGTAAGTGTTTGCTTATCCACTAAGATATAAGACCTATTTTGATCTTAGTTGTTTCGCAAAAATGTTCGAAAGCCTGTTATTAGCCTCAAACAACATGGATATGTGAAATATATGTAGATCTTCTACACGATTAACTTGTTTTGTGTAGGTACAGATCTCGATCAGAGTGGACAGATTTCTAAAGTCTACGCAGGCTTTGCCAAAGCATTTGATCGTGAGATCACGCTACACTTTGCACTAAATCCTAACATCAAAGATGTTGTATTTATGACCCGCTTTTCTGATATCTTTATGGTATTTCTACAATCTTTTCAGTTAAGTGATTATAAGTCTGCTCCATTTGTAGCAGTGTGTGGCGTCCTTCAAGGTTCAAATTTGGGCATCTAGCTATTTTTAGTATTCCAAAAGACTTTCTGTAATTATTTAATTATGATTGAGTGTCAACGCCGACGAATAAAATCCGATTAAAAACACAATTGATAGATGGCTGTGGGGCACTTCAATCAGATGCCAATCAATTAGTCTACTAGTGCAGTAATCTATTTGTTTATTCCATATAAATTCTTCTGCCCTTGATCACAAAAGTTTTCTTTACTGCCTTTACTTAAACTGGAACTTTGAAGAAGGTATTTGTGGTCATGAACATTATGAAAATTGCGCAGGAAATTCAAAACACTTCAAAATTTCACGTCAATTCCGCGTTTGTCTAAAATGCATAGTTCAGATTGTGGAGTGTTTGCTCAACAGGTTCAGTTTGATACAACCTTAGCAGAATTTGGTTTGTTAATGTAAACAGGTGTCATTTGACGGAGTGACGTCTGTCGGGTCAGATACTATTATCATAAAAAATGCCAGTTCACAAATACGTTTACTAAGAAAAATACCTTCAAAGTGATAAGAGCCAAAAGCATCACACATTGCATACCAAAAACGTTTTATTACGCTGATAAAAACGAAGCTAAGACCGCGCGACGCGTGTGTAAGACTACCAAGCAATCAAATATGTCGCTAATATTTTTTTTAAAAATACCTCGTAGGCAAAATGTACAAAATACCAAATCCACTGAGCACTTACTCAAAATGCTTTCACTAACAATTGAATATTTAAATAGCCTGTAATCTCTTTGACATCTGAACAAATATAAATATACGTCAATTCGATTACTCATCACTATACGATGCTGTGCGTAATTTTAACTAGCAAATCACTAGATATAAGTACGTTGTTAAACGTAATTTTAACTTTTATTAGGTACACAAAATGTAGGTTAAGTGAACATAACCACAAGATTACCGTAAATTGAATCTAACTATGCTGGATTTGACTAAATATACAGAGTGGTCAGGAGGTATTTCAAAGTTTACGCAAACGTAATTTCTGAACGCAACACGTGATCAAGACGGGAAAAACTTGCCCAGAAGTTATGTTGCTGTGATTTCGTACTGTTAATCGAATCGGTAACTTCTTATTTATTTATTTAGTGAAGCCGGCAATATCGGAGCCGCCTAGGTCATCATTTTCTGATAGGGATGTTTAAAAATTGACGTTTACAAAATAAATTCGAACACTGTGTTGCAATTTTAAAGATATGTTCAAGATTAAATCAGCGGGAACTTCATAGTCATTTTGTTAATGCGTCTGTGAGACTCAAAAAGAGTGTGTCAAGGTCGATAGCATCGATAGTCAACATTAAGAAAAGGCATTACAAAAAAAAATATCAGCGTGTGTTGTTATTCTACACACATCTAATCTAGCAACACAGTTTGCACTAGAAGTGTTTTTTTTTAAATTTCGAACTTTGAAGTCTGTACCCTCTGTACTTGTTTTAACGTGACTTTTTAAGTATACTCATAAGACTAGGAAAAATAAATTGTTAAAGTGTATTATCAATCAATAAGTATGCAACTATTTCCCTCCGGCACAAAAAAGTAAGGTCACCGGAAACAAGTTCTGAAACTATTTTTTTTTATATTACCTACGTTCATCAGTGTTTTAACGATAGCATTTCACACTTTGTTTGTACCCAACTTCACGGCATAATGACATGTCATTACAACATCAGAGAGACTTAATCAAAAAATAACATAAAAAATACTAAGAAAGTATAGTAAGTGCCTAGTTATTGGTAAGTACCAAATAAAGTCTCCTTTTAAAATGTCACATTCTCCCGGTCCGAAATAAATAAGGATAAAATATCTCAAATAGAGGAACCTATTCAACACACAAAAGGCACAGGAAATCACACCGACGGAAAGATTATTACTTCCTGGAAGTGATAAATCTATTTCAGTCTCTTGTGCATCATATAGTAAAAGCCAAAAAGTGAGTGTTATCCCTCGGGGTGTGGTACGGTTGCTAAAAATACCGTTTAATCATAATCTCGTCCCTTGACCGGTGGATATTATAAAAGTTAAGGACCCAAGAGCGTTATTCACGTTCTTCTTGGTAATCACGTGTATGGTATCACCGGATGACAGTGGTAAGGTCGCCAACTACTTATCATGTTAGGTTTAAATTCGCTCGGTGGATATGGGCTTTTGAGTGCTCCATTTACCATGACGTCAATAGCCAGCATGCCTATAACTATTTGGTATTTTGTTTATTCGTTAGCGTATGATGAATACCTGTCCCGGAATCCCATTGCCAATGTTTTTTTTTGTCTATCTATTCTGATGATTTTCTTAAAAAACTCTGATCCTGGTACAAGGGTCCAAAGGTTCATTTATATTTCTTGTTTTCTTCTAAACTACTAGAATTGAAATAATAATGGTCTTACAGCTTTTCTCATTAAAATTTGCTTACTATCACTAATTACCAAATAGTCAGTATTATGCAGTAACTGTATATTAAATATACGTATATTGAGTATACGTATATTTTTAAAAAAGAGTTGCTTTGTACCTTATCTAAAAACCCTAACTATACGTTTGTTTAAAAAATGTATGACGTGTGTAGAAAATTGTGTGTGTATTAAATTACTGTCATGTATTTTCCTTATTATGGGACAAATTCGTAGGTACCGCATACCAAGTATTTCTTTCAAGTAAATAATTAAATTAGTGTACAAACAATACAATTCGGTGACGCCCCCTAGTTACGAATTCTTAGTCACCTACGTCAATATAAGTAAAATGTTTTCGATACGCTCCATATTGACGTGTCTATGTATGGAATGCTCTTGAAAATATTTGTTGAATACTCGTGACTGGTTGACGTTACTTGTCCCTTGCACCTTCGTAGAAAAACGTTACGTTTCTTGTTTGCAATTTACTGTTTTACCCTACTTAGCACTACTTAGATTACTAACTTAGCAAACGTAAATAGTAGGCTTATAGTATAATAGGTATTCGACTTACTTAGACCTCCTACTTTTTTCCGCTTACACCTTATACGCTGTTTTAGGTATTACCACTTGTTGTAAGTCGAATATTACCTATTGTTGTTACTGAAGTTGTAATTTATTCAGAAGTTTCATCATCATAATCATAATACAAATGACTTATAAATACTATAGGGACAAAAAAAACATTATTAGAACAAAGTTGAACCATACTTTTATGTAGAGTCAAATCTTTATTTTTTTTAAATAATTTGGTGTCTGCTATCTTTAAATATTTAAACAGGATATTCTCACTGCACTTGATTGTACACTTAGATTCAGCACAAACATGGCAGCGAGCACGTGCTTGCTCGCTAATAAAGCTATATCAGAATCAACGAGCATTAATGAGCCTTAACTCCGTTCATTAAAAGAATAGCGGGTACTATGACGTCTGGTATTTAAATTATATGAGTGCAGTTTAATTTTAACGTGAACCCCCAACGAGGTCAATCGGAGATAAGAGGCTCGTGCGTCATTCCTTCATTTCATTACTCAGCTACTATACTGTTATCGCTATATTGTATTCAAGCTATTAAATTATACATTCATTATTTTCTGCATAATTTATTAGGGCTTAAAACATCTTCTATCACGTTTAGTATTACCTAAGCTCAACTACTCAGTCCTTTGCGGTTTGGAGAAGTATCTATACGATTTCATTATCAAATAGATACTCAAAGCTTTGATCCGTAAGATGCTTCCTATAAACTGTTTAAACTAATACCTACCCGTTTCAAAAGTGATGTTAGCTTTTAAAGTTGGAAGATGAAGTTAATACTCGCATAATATACTCGTATCCCCCTAAAGGTGAAAGATGCGGATCCTAAAAACTGTCAAGTCAGCAATTTCATGGTATATGCTTGAAAAATGTTGCTCCAATATTTGCGATGCAGCTACACTACGCCATTATAAACAATGCCAATACTAGTTCATTAAAAACAACGCCAGTATAGCCTATTGAGCCTCGAGCATGCGTGCTCTCGTACAAACCGGTAACCCACCTCCATAAGTCATTGGAAGTAGGTTACCGAAACCGCGTTATCGTAGAGATTAGAACGTTCTCAACACGTGTAGACTTACTGCACATTACTTTGTAGTTTGTAACATTTTTCATTTCTAGCTACTAATAGTAGTGAAACACAAATTATACTTTGAAGTATTTGCCAAAATTATATTTCTCATGTTCATAATAGAACTATTATGTTTTTCGTCTTCTAGGAAGACATATTCATAATAGTTGATTCAGCCAGCTTGAAAAAACCCACTAACGTTTTTCAGGAACACATTAATGACAACGAATTTCGATGTTCAACCAGTACACTCACTACTACATGAATATAAAGTGCCATTGATGTAAATGACCTTGTACATTAAAAAAAACCAACAATTTTGCTTGAAAAATTCATACTGTCTAAGGGATTGAAAATAGCGTTAAAATTAAGTAAAGTGCCGAACACTTTACTTAATTTTAACGCTATTTTCAATCGGGATGCAATATGGTGCGAGGTTTACCCCTTTTTTTTTTTTTTTTTCGTGGGGAAATCCTCATGGATACCTCGCTGCCCGGGGGGACGACGAGGTTATGTCGGACTCCTTCCGACTAAAACCCCACGGCACTCGACCGTGACACTTTGGCGGCGAAGCTGGATCCTACCGTAAGTAATACCGCACTGCTCCGCCGCCAGTGCTAGCCCCTAATGGAGCCCCCTCCAACCGACCCCCCAACGAAGGGGGGTGGCCACGAAAGCGCTTGGAGTACGCAGACACTTTCGCCGTCTCGGTGGACACCGTGCAATGCAAGCCAGAGCACCCCCGCACTCCGGCCCGCTGGCACCCACTGTACGCAGGCCCTACTGGGCCCGCAACCACGAGCCACCCAAAGGGCGGCTCCGCTGCCGCAACCAGCGGTACGGCCCCGCCGGGCCGCGACGCACAGGGGGGATCAGCCTCGGATCACTAAATATCCTTGGACTTTAAATTTCGCTTCCCGGCGGTTGGACGGTACCACCGGTACTAAGCCCCCTCGCCACGCCAAGGCGAGAACTCATGAGGGGGGCGAGGTTTACCCCTGGAGAGTGCTGTTGTTATAGATTTGTATTAAACAATCAGAACTAGTTGACTTTTACCTATTACTAACACTCGTAAGTTGGTAACTTAAGTACCGACCTATCTATGTAAGAAATAAATCTTAAAATAGGTGGCAAACGTAGAGCTAAACTTGCGAAGTGAGTCCGAGAAGCTACTTTAGAAAGAGCTCTACATAATTCTTCAAAAAGCCATAAGTTGCTGACATTTTCTAAAGGGGTCAGGTAATCAGTATACCAACAACAGTGCATTAATAACAATCGGTTTCTAAAAACTATGTCACGTTTAAAATGTGTCCGTCTTTACTTATACAAAATCGCATATTAATCACTTACTGCCCGAAACCTGGGGGGGCTAAAATAGCGACATTTGACGTTTCATATCTGAAACATAATATGAAACACTTTTTAAAATCCTAAAATGGCAACTTATTAGGTGAATCATATTATGTTCATATTATGATTCATATTTGTTTTTCATACAATTTGACAGTTTTGTATGGGAATTCGTAAAATGGTGCACTTTTAAACGTCAAATTGCAGGAATGTTAGATGTTTAGGGTCAGTTCGCCTGTTCGCGTCCACCACCCCGTTCGCGTCCATTTTACGGAAAATCTGCGAAATTATGTAAACTAATACAACAATTAAAAATACGTCACTAATGCTAATCCTTCAAAGTTAAGTTCAAAGACACACGCACATAAGGACAAATAGTGTGCAGCGGTGCATTCGGATGTTTTTTAACGATTTATGTGAATTTTAAGATACATTTTTAACGAATAAAATGAGGTAGACGCGAATTAAATACATCTTATTTAGAACTTAGCGTTTGCGTCCGCTATGGCCACAAACTATACCTACAGGAGATAATCATAAACCAAATTGCCTCCACTACTTTCTTGAATGCAATAAAATTAACTTGCTTGTAAAAATAATTTCAAATGGATTGTTCATAATTGTGATACATTTTTAACTAAGACTACAGCTAATAATTATATTTTTAAATGAAAGAAGTAATTTCTTTCATTATTTTTATTAGTCAAGACATTAATTAGGTCTTCGGTGACAAGAAATAATGATGAAGAGAGAACATAAACTGAAGACCATTTAAAGAAAGCGTAAAATGAAATGCGAAATGAAGAGACCTGATTACTGTTTATTCATTCATAGACAGACCACTGGAGAACAGACACAGGTGGACTTATATGCTACACAGACGGATTCAGGAAATAATCAATCAAACTCTTGGTTGCTGGCGTGCACAGACGCACTATGTGATGATGGCTCGGTGATAAAGAGATCAGTACGCTTGGGCAGGCTGTCCAGCGTTCTTGAAACCAAAATTTATACATTCTGGTTTGCGCTTACATAGCAGGCAAGCGTCACAACGATGTCACAAAAGTGACGGTCTACAGCGACAGCAAGGTAAGAGTAATTCAACAACCAGCGACAACATCAGCGATTGTCGAGGAATGCAAATCAGCGCTAGGGAGACTAGCTGGCAAAGCGGAAGTTGGATGTGCAAGGGTCCCCTGCCAAGAGTTAATGCTGGCAGTAAAGCTGCTGATAAATTATTCCCGCAAAATGGTCTACAGTGGACGCTAATTGACATTTTTGGAAAAACACCTAATTCTGTAATTTATCTATTAAAAAAATGCAATGTTTCGAAAAAAATATTCAAGTTGATCCTAAAATAAACTAGAATATATTGGATACATTATATCCATCTACTATATAAAAATAAGTTGGGTTTTCCTACCTGACGCTGTAACTCCAGAACGCACTAACCGATTTCCACTGTTTTGCATTCGTTGGAAAGATCTCGGGCTCTGTAAGGTTTATAGCAAAGAAAATTCAGGAAAATTTCAACAGAAAAGTGGGAAAATCTTTTTTAAAGCGGGAAAATCTTTTTTCACATAAAGGTAAGTCCACGCGGACGAAGTCGCGGGCGGTTGCTAGTTTTTTATATAAATCAGTGCTGGAGCATTTTTTGATTCACTGTCAAGTTTGGCAACTGCACTAAATGGACGCGAACAGACGAAATTACCCTACTAGGTGACAGCGCTGAGCTGTCAAATTCACATAGCAGTAAACATTATTTAATCGTTTTTAGGATAAATTTAATTATTCCTAGTAAAATGTGTTACTGTGAATTATTAAAATGACACCAAGAATACATAATAGTGACAATAAATTGAACCAATTTCCAAGACCGTGGTGGAAACGACACTGAATGTTTATCACATTTTGAATGAAATTCCTGAGAACTTAGTTCATCACATTTACGTTAACTAGCAGTCTTCTGATGAATATTCCAATATAATCGAGTAAATAAAAAACGTTTTTGTTATTATAATGTGTATTATTTAAAAAATGTGCGGCATTAAAACCTAAAAATCTGCTCCCAAATAAAGTCGTCTTGTACGCCATTGCCGAGGCAGAAGTTTGGCAAATCACTCGGTCTTTGTTGTTACAGAGTCATGTCTCCTTGCAAATATCTTCAATCTCAAGAACATGCCTAGCTAGCACCAATTTCTTGTCTTCATTCATAGTTTCCGGTCGGAAAATGATTTTTATCACAAGTTTTCACGAACATTATTTACAATCTCGATTGACAGCTGTGACATTATTGTTCTTAGGCCACCTGTCACGGTCCTCATTGCCAGACATAAAAATTGTAAATTAAAAACATTTTACAATTATTAGTGATAAGAAATCACACAAATTCAATAATAAGCTACTTTTTAAGCCTTAAATTATTAGTTGTAATGATGAAAATATTTGTTTAATGAAAACCGTTAAGTTTACAATTATTAGGCGCGACACTATTTTTTTTGGTGTAGCAATGTCGTCATCAAACTATGTCTAAGAGTCCAAGCCATGAAATAAATTTAAAAAAGAAAAATATGTCTAAGATATGAAATGTCAAGTAGGTGAAACACTTTTCATGTCGCCGTTTTACCGTTTTTAGCAATTCACCAGATGAAACGTCACTTAGATGATTCATATATGAAACACCTAAAATGTTGCCGTTTTAGCCCCCCTGTTTTGTTTTATTAATAACTCGAAGTTCGAAGACATTTATTTCATGTAAACTTTTACAAGTGTTTATGAAAAGTCAGTAAATAATTTACAGTAAGGAAATAAAATATTGTAAGAAATACTTAATGTGACTCTTCCACCTTTAATAATTTTTAACTACAGCCTTGTACAAAATGTCAGTAGCATTATGCTCATACTATATTTGGAGAATTTATGGGAAAAAATGCTCTCGATCCAAAAACCCCATTGTTAGAGGTTCTATTAATTATAAATAGTATTTTGTTATGTAGATACCCTCCTGCAAATAGAGATGATGGAAAATTGATCGCGCATATCTGTCGCTACGATTCCACTATATTGTGCGTAAATGGTTTACGTAGTATTTACTGAGCGTGATGTTTAGGTACGGACCGCGAGGGAGAGGTCGCGTGATGCATACTAATTTAGAACAGCATATGGACCGTGGAGACATATCACGACTCAGACACATGGCAGACGGATCAAAGTTAACGACTGCCGCTGACCGGAGATAAACTCCAGCGACGTAAGTCGTCTGCTGCAATTATTTCAAATTTGAACTAGCCGGTTAAGAGATGCAACTTTAGGGCTAGACTTGGCTTTTCAAACTTAGTCTGCTTAAGGATCTTTGAAATTAACAGCGTGAACTTGGAACAAGATGAAAGACGCAATTGGGTAGCCTGATGAACCGTTGACTTAGCACCTAGTGTACTTACTAGAAATATTATCCCAACCCGAAGGGTCCAACGTACTACGTACTATTGAAAGTTTCATGGAAATCCGTCTAGTAATTTTCATTCATCTAGTACCTACTGGTATACATTCATCGAGTGCGATTTTAATAAACGTGTATGTGGATGTTACCGTATTATTCTGGTCATCGTCATTTAACAATATATGTCGCAATATTATGAACTATTGATTAATTGTGGACTGTGATATATGGTAAGAAATTAACTGATTGTCACTATCTTTAATTTTCTCTGTCTTTTCTTTCCTCATTGAGTACTCAGTTTTTGATGCGTTTATTTTTGCCGCAACATTAATTGACAACAATTAAATTAAATTAGATACATTATGTTAATGCATGCGTCACTCATGCCGATTGTAATGACGACAACTAACGTTACAAACAGGTATTTATCATTATATAATGTATTATCAGCTAGACCCTGAATAATATTGTAATTTTACTCATGAAAACTTGGTATCCATCTTGGTCAGTCTGAGGATTCGGAATTTGAAGTGAAAAATAGTTCAATCACACTATGCTAATACTTCTAATCCTACATTCTAACTTTATGCTCACAAAAATAGTCTTTCAGCAGTCAAATTATTTAACTGTTTTGTCTGTACAATCCTTATAATTGCTACGGCAATTACGTTTGTGAGTAATTATATCATCACTTAATAAAATAGCATTTAAATACGAGTATCATCAGGTGAGACTCTAAAAAGATTGACGTCAATACTAACTCATTTACAAACTCAACAAGCAACGCGTATTTTAATTGGTTCGTATACATATTCACAGGACCTACTGGCACCGGCATTGATTAAAATTTATTTCTGGGTATACTAAATCTAAATCACCTTTCTAATGTGTGAACTGTTCAAGGTGGGTTTTAGAACCTTATCTTATAATTCATAGTCGTCTTGTCTAACTGGCGCAAGCTGTATAATTAGGGACTTCTACAGCCTCATACTGTTGAATAGCTGTATAAGGACTGCACAAGATTGGAGCGAGAAAAAGCACATGCAGTGAACCTTTCACTTTCTCTGCTCCTCTCTCTCTCAAGATTAAACTAATGGACTTGTAATTTTTACGATGATATTTTTTATGAATTCAGAGCAAAAGCAGCTGCCAGTCATTTGGCAAGAGCGATGTATAAAACGGAGATGGGTTGCTGATGAGCAGTTTGACTCTACCTAAAGATCTTCATCAGCTACTCAACATGGATATAGCGGAGGCTGTAGAAATTCTGCTTACAGCTAGTTTGTGGTCGCATAAATTTTATTACTTTATGTTTCTATTCAAACTGAGCAGCGCTATCTATGCTGCCTTTTTGATTAACTAATGGTGGCTGCACTTGAGAGGTCATTGGTGGATGATACATTTTACGTTTTGATACATGATACATTTTACGTTAGTTTTTTAACGCGTAAAATTTACGCGTTCTATAGATGTCCAAAAAAAAAACTAGTGTTGCCAATCGGTTGTCTAATATCGATAGGTAGGTACAATAGAGGGATTATCGATAACTCAAGACGTGACAATACCATTGTAGTCATAAATGAAAACATATTTTATACAGGTGCTTGAGCTTGAGCTTTTCAAGTGTGCGTGGTAGGCCAAATCCTAAGCTATGAGTAATTCAGTTCAGATTATTTTTTGTCACTAATGAATCAGTAACTTTATTAGACGACTCTGAGTAGTCTGAGCGCGATAAATCGTTATCGATATTAGCCACTGGATTAAAGTTAATACTTAGTATGAAATGTTTAACGTGAACATATAAACTGTTACGTTTTCCATTTCAACGGCTTTTATTTTGGTTGGTCATATTGTTTTGCACAGCATACTTGCCACTATCGAGAGCTATCATATTATAATAATTTCTGCTCGAACGTGCTCGAACCACGTAAAACACTAAACGAGTATAAGTACTAGTAGATAGACCTGATTTTGGAATAAAACTATCGATAGTTTAACCAGCGATAGTTCAGCAACACTATTACATACGTTAATGCCAAAAGACAGACTTGAGGCTTAAATTAATTCCATTGTGCCCAACTCTGTAATTTATGAAGAGATGACGCAAATAAGTTGGTATGCCAGGTATTCGGTTTTTCCAATAATTTTGAGGGATGGCTGTATTGTATTGTCATTTCTAATAAAAGTATTAGTTTGAATATGTATATCTATACCTACATAAGTCACGGGTTACGCGCTAGTTGCCCAGATGTCAAAATATCTTGTTCTATCGCTACATTTCAGACGAATGTCTACTTAGTTCACAGGGGAATTTACTTAAAAAAACCTATATATAGGTATGGCTATTAATACGAGTAATACCTAGGTGTTTCTCAAGTATACATACTAAACCAATTGAGGTTATTGCTAAAGATCACACATATTCGTTGATTTGAGGCGATCAAATGTTTTGATTTTGAGAGGAGAAATATTAAATACGTCTGTGCACTGTTGGTGGGTTGGTAAGGGAACGTCCGATTACAAACACATCAATCATTAACCAGTATAATGTTGTTATATGCAGGCGTTTAAATTGGTTTACATTTTGTGTCATTTACAGTGAGTTTTTTTAACTACCTACGATGTTCGGTTAGCAAGGTTTATTCTTATGTTCGTAGTAATTCGTTATAACTAGGTATAGAGAGCTAGCCAGGCTCCTCTAGTTCGTATCATATTAAAGTATCGTCAATGTTTACATAACACATAAAATAACAAACGGTGAACGGAACATCCAAAAGAGAAGATATTTCTTGGGTTTTCTAAACATCTCATTACTTACATTTTACAAAATACATAAAACCTCACTCACTTTTTGAACCTCAACACTCGTTTTTTGAAGCTTTTCAAAGTTGCGATGATGTTGCACCGAAGTAGGCTAGCTGCGTTCAAATGCGTTAGCACACACTGTAGTCTGAAAGAAGAGTTGTGAAGCGTTACCTTGAGATTTAAAAAACACTAGAGAAATAAATATTAACCCCCTTATTCATATAAACGAACGCAACGCTAAAGCATAGTTTAAGCAATTGACGTGCTGTCACTTACTCGCAAATGAGGGCTGCAACAAGAATAAAAGAGACAAAGCGATAGGTGCAAAAGTTAACGTGTTGTTGAATCGCTTTATAAGCTTTTATGAATAAGGGGGTGAAACTATAACTTTTGCCGAAGTGTTGTTTAATAACCCATACGTAGTAGGTACCTGGTCTAAGTAGCAGAGCTCATTTAAACTAGAGTGGCGACGGTGGATGACCGCCACCCCTGAGGGCAATGCTCTGTAGTCTGCCGGCAGTGAGCTCGCAACAGCGGGAGCTGCATTTCAGCTATTGAAATACAGTAAAAGCCAATTTCAGAGGGGATCCAGCCAATAACGCGACTTATTAGCCTTAAAGTTACTTGATGTATGCAGTGAATGAATTACAGTAAGACATGCCTAGAGGGTTTATTCCGGAAATCCGACAAATTTCTACCAATAATTTTTTACCGAGTAGATACCTAATTGTTTTTTTTCAAAAATCTTTACAAACTAGCTCAGCTTCGGGAAAAATAACTAACAAACTCCACCGGATTTTATTTTTAAAATTGGTAAAAAAACTTTTATCGTTTAATTAGATCTTTGAGTACCTAATCGTGTCAATCTCATCTTATCTATCTTATCAATCAATACTCTTTTATTATAAACAACATTGTAAACAACATTGAATCGATAAGCAAATAAAATTTAATTTAATAATTTTAGTTCGTAAGTTGACATAATTTTTTCTGTAATTTTGTTTTTATTTAATGTGTATTTTGTTGATTGATTTCTTTTATTGTAACATTTTAGTATTATTTTATTATTGACATTTTATTTACCTTTTGACGATCTCAATATGAATTCATGTAACTTGACATTAATGTATTTATATTGTAATTTTATATTGAGAAATAAATAATCTAATCTAAACAAAGTACCTACCTAAGATTCAAATTAACGATGACGCTCGACATTTTTCGTTAGTAAAGTAGAGAAAGTTTTTAAACTATCTATATCTCTGTGTTTCAACAGTGGCAAATTGAGGCATGGTACTTATACCTAGAAAACGGAAAACGATTACAAGCGATCTATATTAGGTACCTACGTCCTAAAGCCCTACATGATAAACATTGTCGGGTAAAAGTTTTCTTGATAGAGATGAGAATAATTAAGTAGCTGATGATTTCGAACTCTTTAAGTTCATCATTTACGACCAGGCTCGGCGTCTGTTGTTTACAAACGATGCTGCCTTTAGATAGAACGCATTTTCGAAGGCTTTGCTATACGAAGTCGGGCAGCCACATTCAAAGAACACAGCTCCTACAAAATAATTTGGTACAGAAGCGTGATTGACATTTCACCTTTTTTTTGGACGATAAGGAGACACGCTAAATAATGAAGATGCCAATTTCACCTACCCAGTTCTAGGAGTAAAACGTATCATTCATAAAAATTTTAATGGTTTTTTCTTTTTGTTTTAGCCATCAGGTTTGCTGGAGCAACCGCTATCGTACAGTTGTATGCAAGAGGTTTACTGCATTTCGAGATGGGATTCTGCCAGAAAGTACTGCCTTAGAATAGTAATGCCGCATGGATCTCTTCTGTTGCAGGTTTGTACGAAATGAAGTATCTAATAGAAACTTTGTCTCACTAACTGTATTTGACATCCAACTGATGATTTATTGAAACCTTCGACAAAAATATCAGGACATGATACGTGTTATAAAGCTGCTGAAATATTGAATGTTTAAATCACCTGCAAACTGCATGTACATATTGCAAATAGAGTGGTCCTGCTACTCGAGCTACATATCACATTATCGCTGACCACAATCAAGCGTAAGGTGTGAAACTGTGCCGGCTCCGGTGTCTGTGGTCAGCCGGTGTATAAACAACACAATATACGCATTCATAATTCAATAGGTTACATACCTTCATAGAGTTTTCTAAACTATATTCATTAAACGAATATTTGCCTCGTTTCATAAGAACGAAATCGAAAGAAAAAGTCGCAATAGCTTGAAAACAAAATGTGTCCCAGTCCTACCTATCTTTTTTAATTTGAAAAGGTTTATAAATAGTAGGTGCTGTATAGTAGCTATTTTGTTCTTGGAACCGTTACGGTTGTTTAAAATGTATGTAGTACACCTAGTCTTACATTTACCTTCAAGTTAGTACTCTAACAATGAATGAGTACTCATTGTCACAAACAGATAACTGAAATAGCGTCGTGTTATTATCGCTATGTTTTACTTTAACTAACCAATTAAAAGACTAGTTTACAACTTAGGAAACTTCCTTTATTTCCTGTGTTAATATTGTGACTTTTGATTTATGTTTAACTGTTTATGAAATGTTTCAGGCAAACGATGTTTACTCAAGAGACCAGTGGTATCATTCTATTGTATGGAAGGTGAGTTTACCTTCCTTGTTTACTTAATTAATTAATTAATTCACAGATTTGATTTATTGTTCATCGGATTTATCAGTAACGAATTTGTCTTTTTTCAGAGAAACATCATTAGGTACCGCCATTTTCTTACGAAATCGGTGAGAAGAGAAGTCGTGCTAAAAGAATTAAAAGTATGTTCCTTACTTATTTTTACTTTTACCATTGTCACGCCTCGTAAGTGACTTGTTTTTAAAGAAATGTTTGTTGTAGAACATGGTGGATTTTGTGATGACGACACCACTACAAGACGAGAGCGTTACCCGAGCGCCTCTGCAGATACTCACCGATTTATTATCAGAGGTAAATATGCGTTTTACGATTCAGTATACGACTACAAAGAAATTAGTATCAAGATTTGTTTGCGAAAGAAATTCGTTTTCAGCTTGAAATTATTCATGTTGTTTATGCTTGGCGGCTTGAGTTCCGTACATCATGACAGAATCGGTCTGCTTGACAGACTGCCCCGTTTGGGATAAGTTGTGGGCGTTTGTTATGTTATGTTCTTTAATATCTACGTTGCTATTTTTAAGTCTCAACTTCATCAAACGAACAGCGCTACGGTATTTATACACCAGTTGCACGGTCAACAGCAAAAGTAGATGATGACGGGACAGACTTTTACTTTGGTCTGGGAAATAAACACTGCGAACTGTTTCTTGTTGGCTTGGACGACAGTTGATTTAGCCATTATAACATGAATAAATTAGTCCTTTTGTTGACCGTACAATCTATCAAAGAGGTAGTTATCTACTTAAGCCACATCTCAGTGCAGCAGGCAGAGTGATAAAAGTAAAAAGCAGCGTCAGCAAAAATGTATAGGTAGTTTATTTTTCAGACGCTTAAATCCCAAGTTGGGCAAAAGGTTGACACAGCTCGGTTAAGCAGCATTTATGTATTGTAGCGATGACTTGAGTTTAATGAGCTGAGCACACCTCAGCAGTGCGGCAGTAAACATTCTTTTTTTGTGAAGAAATCAGCCAATTCAAACCTACAGACCAATTGTTGGTCGCGAAGTTTAGTGGCAGTAGGTATCTGCTGCGAATGGAAATCAAAAAAGTTCTTAGTGAGAAAGTTTTTTTAAAACAGACTGACCTCTGCATTCACAAACGTCAATCAACGCTAAGCACGCGCTCACGCTCACTGTCGCGTAAAATGTCAATGAAACTGAAAGGGACAGCTATCTTTCTGAGGGATGCTCAACGTTGATTTGCGTGGGTAAAGCGTCCCCGCACATGGGCAACTGGCATAATTCCTATAGTTTTCATATATTTTATAAGGACAAGCATAGGAAAATATCGGTGGTGGCGTCTAACACAAAGGACAATAAATGGACGAGCTATGTGCGCAGCTCGCGTAGTTTAGTGGCAGTACGTATCGCGCCGTGATCTTCTCATCAAACGCAAGATTGACGTCGGCAACGACCGGCCGGCTCGCCGACTCGCGAGCCAACAAACATCTGTTCGTTACTACCTCTACTCGACCTACGTAATGGATTATAATTTTATTACGTCCCTCGCATAGGTAGACGTCCAGTCATTGTTGTTTTGCAATATGATTTAGTTAGTTCTTGAACATATTTCAATTTGAGTAGGTACCTTAGTTAGCCCTACTGTCTCTATAATGGTTTTATTTCTCACAACTAATTGGCTCAAAATGGATCTAAGCTGCTTCTTCTCTAGATTTTTTCTCCTTTTTAGGTGCAATCATTAGGTGCTAGTTCTTTGAGATGGATTGCTCCATGGCTATTAAACAGCTTACATTTTGCATTGGTCTCTGTCATTCAAGACCACTGTTACTTTGTACAGCAAAGAATATCTGTTATACATCTAACTATTGTCGCAATAAGTGTGTGCGCACTTGAGTAACCGACTTGCTCTTATACCTATTATTTCTAAGATCATATAATGGTACATTCGCATTTTAACATGAATACTCGGCAGCATCCAGACTTTCAGACGGCAAAGCTCACTGTGTCCACATTTTGAAGGGCATATTTTCGACTTTACTGGCAAAGGTCGCGCGTCCATGCGTGAATTTTCATGACATGTAGGGAAATATCTACTCGTCCGTGTGTAATAAACTTCCAGCAGGCACATCAGCTATACTCGAAACCGGTGTTAATTTCAAAAAGTGCCCAAAGTCAAGGAAGTTTGAGTATCGAGCTAGCCACATTTCAATAAACAGTTTAGCAAAAATTTGGTTGAAGAAAAAACCACTTTCTGCTCAGCATTTCAGTCTCGCCCATTGTTTGACTGGTAGAGAATGCTTTTAGCACTACGTCCGCGTTTTATACTGGTGCATTATAGATCAAATGAATGAATGAATAATTACAAATTCGAATTCCAATAAAAAATGGGCAATATAGATACCGAACAAAAATCAGTAATTAATGAAATGTTTTTGAATATTATGATACTCAATAGATATCCCTTAAAAATTTAGCATTTTTGAAATCGTGTTACTGCCTACATACAAGTCTACAATTTTAATAATCTCAGTGCTACAAACCTCGGTTCGGGCTTCATTTAGAGATGTAGTCATCTTCGCGACATAATATCATTTTGAACATAAACAAATAGGTATGTGGTGGTCGATGTAACACCGAAAGTAAATAGGCATTACCTCATCTTGTCTCCAGGAAAAGGAGAGTCCAGACTGGGAAGACTGGGCGGAGACGGTGACCAGCGTGTCCGCGCCGCTGCTCGCCGAGCGCTGCGCGACCGGGGAGCTGTGCGCGCTGCTTGCGCGTCTGTGCCGGCGCAGGCCGCGCGCCGCGCCGCTGCCTGCGCTTGCGCCGCCTGTCAGGAGAGTCTTGACGAGGAATGTGGACTTTGCGAGAGCGCCGAACGCCAGGCAGCTGGTCAAGGACTATATTAGGTGAGTTTGCGACAAGCTGCTGCCACATGTCTGATTGCGCTCTCTAAGTAATGCCCTAGGCCGAGGTTCTTGCCCCATTCTGGGGACCCTTAGGCACGTTACTTTAAATACTAGAGGTTGAGAGCCCTCAGCGCTCACCCTAAAGTCCGGTAAAGCAGTCAAGGCCATGCACATGCTTGCATGCCAAAGGAATGTCAGAGCTAGCACTATTACTCGAGCTCGGGGGTCTTAGGATAAGTATCTTGAACCGGACTATGCACACATTAATATATTTACCTACCCTGCATTTACATAAGTCAATCAAGCTTGAGCACACCTTCAAACTCATGCTGATCCCGTAAATTGTCTATAAATCTGATTATGGAAGAACTTCTCAAGTTCGATGTGCTGATTTCAGTGCTTGGTGATAGTAAGGCATTTGTCTGAAGCAGCATGAATGAGCATAACGCGGTGCAGCTGCCAATCTGCATGTTTAGGCCAACTAATTTAATTCACAATTATAATAATTGAGGCCGTGTGACGTCTAAAGCCAGTCACTTTGGAGCCTGAGCCCATGGACCTCCTGTGTCGGTAGATACACCCATCAACCCAGTGCTGGGTCTAACCTCATTCTTCTTCTTTTTAAGTATAGCTAACATGTAAGTATTTATCCATTTGGATAATATCGACAGATCTCACTGGTTAGGCACAACCGGTTTCTGGCGGGTCATTAATTTATCTCTCCGCCCACCGCACAGACAACATGTGGTCTGTCTGTAGCACCATTATGGCTCTCAGTGCGACTCCCTTCTTCATCTAGAGAGCAATGAACCTGTAGCCTTTAAAATAAAACAGAATAACACAACAATTAAGGTATTCATGAAACAAGGAAGTATGCAAAAATCAAGTCATCTCTTTTAAAATACTAAAGTAAAATATAGACACAAAAGCATTAGCGATGGCAGAATAGATTAAGTAAATACTGTTAAGATATCACTGTGAGGTGTTAATTTATGTCTTTTAGGCAAATCTATTACAAATTACAATGCATTTTTTTAAGTTCCTTTATTAAAAGTTAGTTTTTTCGTCCATTGCGTAGGAGGTATAATCAACAGCTCTGTGATTAAGGTCACTGTGAAGGACAAATGACGAGGGGCTCAAGTGGCCATTAAACATGCCATATTTAAAATTTGGTCCGTCCAAACACATTACAGATAGACGTCTGAGTTATTATCTGACCTGAATAACAAATAAGCCTGTTAGCCTCATTTGGTTACAATGCAGGTTATTTATTGGAGGCGTCGGGTAAACTTGGAGCCGATTGTCGATCAGCTGCTCTGACGTCAAATAAAACCTTACGTCCAAAACATGCGATCATTCCGTGCGTAGGTAGCAAAAAAAACAAAAGAGTTTAGGTAAGGCACCTAATATTAATAAGAAACACACGCAAGCAAGATTAACAAAACGTTATGTGGAGTCTTAACCTCTCGGAAACATGCGATTAGATTGTAGGTATGGTGGCCGATACGGCGAAAGTTTATGGCGTAATAAATTACCCAAGAGCAATAAAGAATTTAGGGGTAATAAATTCAGAAAGTACCTACCAACCCATATTTTGTCATGCGAATATTGTATACTGACTAAAGCAACCCCTTAATGTGACGTACTCATCCCTGTGGCTTTCGTACTTAGATGTAGAC
This sequence comes from Udea ferrugalis, assembly GCA_950022985.1. Taxonomy (NCBI): domain Eukaryota; kingdom Metazoa; phylum Arthropoda; class Insecta; order Lepidoptera; family Crambidae; genus Udea; species Udea ferrugalis. The sequence continues at coordinate 9,590,854 of OX465516.1, forward strand.
ACTTATTAGTACCGCCCATATAGCGTATACTAAAGCAGTTTTTTTTTGTACAACTAGAATGACTACCTACCATTTAGCAGATAAAATAGGCTAAGCTCAGAAGCTCTCACTAAACTCAATGACATTCGCTTTTGTATTGAGGGTAAAGTCCACTGATCAGATGATACGTAACACGTGCTCAAACGAACCCAGACGCACTACAAACGTCTACAACTTGCGTCACCTTATTATCACTGGAACGGTAGTAGAGACTATGAACTTTGGTCTTCTTGGTTTTTCCGGATCCTCTATCCGGATTTAAATTTTAGTGTTGGAGTGAATGTATTGGGTATTTAATAGGTCAGATAGTAAGTCCACTGATCAGATGATACGTAACACGTGCTCAAACGAACCCAGACGCACTACAAACGTCTACAACTTGCGTCACCTTATATTATCACTGGAACGTTAGTAGAGACTATGAACTTTGGTCTTCTTGGTTTTTCCGGATAGCGGATATGGACTTACATTTTAGTGTTGGACCCAATCTATTACGTATTTAATTACGTATTAATTACGTATAATAATTACGTATGTAATTACGTATAGTATTTAATAGGTCAGATAGACTTTCTAAGCTCTGACCTTAAGAATGATATTACAATCTGGAAATTAACTTTAGGTCCGCGTAACTCTAGGTGAGTTACGCGGTACCTAAAGTTAATTTCCATTGTACCTAAAACGAACGACTGGTAATATGTGGTTGACGGCAAAAGTATTTCTACATACCTTGTTCCTAAGTATCCCTAAGTTAGTCAAGTTAGTACAAGAAAAAAATAAAAAAAAGTTATTTTAATTAGTTTCAACAAATGCTAAATATTGAACATATCCTAAACAACTGCACCACTTTGGTTTAGAATAAGCAAACAATATTTGCCGTTATCCACGCCTACTTCCTTGACTTCTCCAAGACATTTGACTGAAGTGTTTCTAGAGACTACCTACTGAACTTGGCAGTTTGGACAACATTGAGTGGGCAGGGGTTTGCCGTGTGTTACACATAAGGCAAACCTCCTACTTATTTAAGTTCTGGTATGCAAACTAAACAATTTATAACGGGGTTAGGTTAGAGTGCAAGTTTAGACATGTTAGATAATTTTATAGCGGCTTCGCCTGTATCTTAGCATTAGCACAGCGTTATATTTGTCAAAAAACATTAATGTTTAATACCTGCGTGTAATTTCAGTGCACTGAGTGCGCACAACTCGGGTGCAGCGCTGGTGCGTCGCTTCGTGGAGGTGACGCACGGCGGGCGCGCGACGTGTCCGCACCCGCGCGCGGCGCCCAACCTCGCCGCCGTGGCGCTGGCCGCCCTGGACGACCACTACCGAGGCGCCGCCGTGCCGCACACCTGCGACACTCGAGAGGACGAGGTGCTGTGCTTTGCAGACATATTGGAGCACATGTGAGTGGGGTATATACAAAAAAATGTATAAATAAATAACGTGGCGGTGAAGTCACTATACCGCCTATGTTATATGTCTTTGATATTAATAGCAAGCAAAAGGTCAAACATGCATAACGGAAATTATGTTATTACTTCAAACTTTCATGGTCACTAACACATAAATCGTAAGATACGGGATTGCCACCATGTACCTTATTTGTTTTTCTGTTGAGTTACTCCGTGACCATGGCGCTTGTAACCGAAATAATAATATCAGAAACTCAGAACAAATGAGTACATGATAGTTATCCCGTATTTTACGATTTATGCCTCTAGTGTTGGAAATTACGTTAATGAGTATTTACTTTTAAGATGCACTAGCAGCCGCACGCGACTTCGTCCGCGTTGACTTAGCTGTATATTAAAAAATATTTTCCCGCTTTTCTGTTGGAATTTTCCTGAATTCTCTTTGCTATAAACCTCACGGAGCCCGAGACCTTTCCAACGAATGCAAAACCGTGGAAATCGGTTCGTACGTTCTGGAGTTATAGCGTCAGGAAGGAAAACCCGACTTATTTTTATATAGTAGATTATAGAGGAACTCCAAATAAAATCCGATATTTTCGCAGGTGTGAATATGAAGACTGGTTGGTGGTAGTGGGCGCGGTGTTGCAGCCCGTGCCGCTGTGCGCGGGCGCGCTGGCGTGTCCGCGCGCGGCGGCGCGCCTGGGCGGCGTGCTGCGCGCGCTGGCGCACGACGCGCGGTGCAGCGCGCACGCGTGTGTGGCGTCGTGCCGCGCCGCGCGCGTGTCGCCGCCGTCGTGGCTGCGCGCCGCGGCGCCTTCCGACCCACTCTTGGCGTTGCCTAGTCAGGAGCTGTGTCAGCTTTGGGGAGATATGGTGCGTGTGATATCGGATTACAAACGAAAAAAATATTAGGATGCGAGTAGAATCCGTCTAGTGGTTTATTGATGAAAACCTCTAGACGGAGAAACCATTTGATGAAATTACGCTTACATAGCTTACTGCCAAAATTGAACCCAGGTACTCCGGTGTATCTACCTAGTTACTGTAGTTTAGTAGGTAATTATCTGATGGTTCAGTGGTTATTTAATGGAGACCCTTAACATTTTAAACTTGGTTTATTACAACTTATTAAGCTGAATGCCAGTCTATTTGAAACTGAACGGTTTGTTATTCTCGTCCTATTTTTAGTTGAAATCTATTTGTGTTCTCCGTTTGTAAAAGTTCGACGCTTCGACGCCACATCATAATGTATGCATGCATCTGTCTGAGCCCTCCAAAGTCGCATTTAGAAATATTAATTCAGATAAGTTTTCAATTTATATTCGTTATCTATTTTTCTTTTGTCTACAGCTTGGGAGTCTGCTACACTGTTGTTGTAAAAGAAAAAGTTTTCTCCAAAGTTTGAGCAAGCAACTTCCAGATTTTCTTCTAGTGGCGCTAAGTGAACACGTAAGTTTACAATCAAAAGTACAGCTTCATGTTTAAAATAGTTCCTAATAAACTAAACTAAACTCAAACTTGATTGTTTCAGCCGGCTGCATTAGAAGCATTATGTCTGATGTTGGAATGGGAAGTAGTTAGCGGAGAACAAACTCAACTAGAAACCATTGCTGCTTTACAAGGAACAGAACTCGGCCAGACGTATTACAAAGACTTATGTGAACGACAACAAAATCTTCAACGATTGGTGAGTAATATATTGAGTCTCAAAATGGTCGACGTTCATGATAACCGCTATTACGTCCTTCGCGGCTCTGTCATAAATTTAGCTACGAATTGTTGCTATGGTGTCATTCCCAGTTGCAAAGGCATTTTCCCCACTGTATCAATGGGAATTCTTAAAAAAAATATGTCACAGTTTCTCTCGATTAATTAATTTGTTTGGTAAAGTGGAGAATTTACCTTGCAGCAGGCGGAAGGCGGTCCGCGACGGCTGGCGTTGCCGGTGCGAGCGACCGACGCGGACGTGGGCGCGCTGCTGGACGGCGGCGCGCTCGGCAACCTCGAGTGCCTCTCGCTCGCCTTCACCAGCGTCACCAGCGCTTGTGCGCAGCATCTCATCAAGGTAGGTCCTTACTTACAACATTACCGCTATAAGTCAATGTGTTCCCACTGTTCATTGCCTAGCAGCCGCAAGTTCTACGCGCATATTCGCATCTCGGTCGGTGTGGCCATGTTCGCTCATCTTCTGCCATAACATAACTCAAGATAACCCTACCCTATTCCCTTGTGTTTTGTTTGCTGTGTGTGAAAAAAAGCCTGCTTTTTAACTTACCGTTGACCTATTTTAGTTACCTATGTACTAACCAACTCAAGTATAAAAGTAGCGCCCTGTTTGATTCCCTCAAAAAAAAACGCAACATTCGCGAATGCGCGATTGAGTAGGTAACTAGGTAGGCACTCAACTAATGGAGTGTAATGTTATGTATTTGTTGTTATTTTACGACCAAAAAAACTGAATGCATTTTCTTTGCAGCTGCCATCACTTCGCTATCTGAACTTGTGGGCCACGAAGTTCGGCGACAGCGGGGTGCAGCTCATCGCAGAACACCTGCCGCGGCTCCAGGTGCTCAACCTGTGCGAGACGCCCGTCTCCGACAAGGGCATCGAAGCATTGTCAGGTAACTCAGCACTGAGTATTTAATAGCCTAGCTATTGTGTTGTGTACTTTTGGTACTTGATCAAAACTAAATGAGCGGGCTGACAACAGAGATAAAGGAACAGACGACACTGAAAAGCTTGTTTTTTTATCTGATTAGGAGATGTTGACCGTATGTTTGAAAGACAAACTTACTAACTTGTTAGGATGACCTGGTTCAACAATTGCCCTCCTAAGAGCAGCAGGGTGTACCCTGCTGCTCTTAGGAGGGCACATCACCTGTAGGTGACGTGGGGGTATTTAGAAGTGGTTACGAGCGCCATTTGTGAATGTTGTCACATTCGCTGATTCGGGTTTCGCATCAGCACAGTTTACTCGTATTAGGAATAGGCGGTCTTACCAGTCTTTCTTACCGTCGTTAATTGTTACAGGGCTATCGAACTTACGACGTTTGAACCTGAACAGCACCAAGTTGACAGCAGAGGCGTTCGAAGTCCTACGGCAGCGTTTGCCGCAACTGCAAGAGTACGACATCCGCTACACGGAGGCTTGGTGACGCAGGAGCTCCGCGCCCCCCGCGCGCCCCCGTGCTCCCCCTCGCCCGCCCCCTCGCGCGCCACCACACGCATCCTGCTCGTCCTAGCTTCACCTACGATCTCACTCTCGCTCCACAAGAGATTCGAACGGAACATTGAACGAGATATGCCCGTGGTAACTTCAATTATCAAATATTATGAATATACAATTTACAATAAAATTGCTAGGTACTATTACGATATTTAAAATAAGTTAGCCGGTCCAACTGATTAGAAAAACAATGTAGGTATTTGCCTACCTACAAGGCAAGGTGAGTAGCGGTATTCGCCGCGGATAGTTATACAAATTTAAATGTATAAAGATAATGAGGAACTGAGTTATAGTCACGATCTCGAAAATTAACTGCGTAACGTTAGTAAACGACTCCACCCGCCACACAGCTTAAATGTTTAAATTTAAAATAATACGTTTAGTTCAAAGAACTCCAAAAACTTCGTTACTAAACGCTACTTACTGTTTTTATAAAGTTAATTGTATTTTAGTGTAATCGCAACGAAATCAAGCGTGTAGTATTAAAGTGATATTTGAGTACCTACTACACAATTCAATAGTTTTATGTAGGTGAATATCACAATCAAAAATGGTAAATTAAGTGCTTTAAATATCTACTTAATTTTATTCGTTCTAGTCTTCTCTGCCCCTTATACCTTTGTTTAGTTTTAATTTGTAGAAAGCATTTTGTTAAATAGGTAGAGATCGTCTGAGCTGAAATGAGGCACCCCTTCACCGCATCTATTTATTTATTTATTCTTTATTGCACATAAAAAAGTACAAATGGCGGACTTAATGCTAGGAGTCATTCTCTACCAGTCAACCACATCTACGCTTATAAGAGTGCTTGCTCGTATAGATGCCCTGAAGGGGCGCGTCATTTCCGCTTGGACGATCTCTAACTTCGATCCCGAACTCAATTTCACCTGTTTCACCTTTAATTTTATACGAATGCCGGACAACAGAACGGAACTGAGTTATTTATAAATTAACACCACTCTATGCACTCGTATAAAAAAAGTAGTCAGGCATAGTAAGTACTCTGACAGTGTGATGATAATTTTTCAAGAGGCCTTTCCACAAGACCTTCTTTTCTCAATTCGGTGGTCGTTTAAATATTGTCTTCATAAGTAGATTAACTAAGAAAAATGAAAATAGGAATAGAACTAGAGATAAATATTCCTATCTTAAATTTTTGTTACTTTAAAAACAAAAACTTAATTAACCACCGAATTGGAAAGAACAAGCTCTGTTGTGGAAATGCCCTAATAATGATGATAATTCAATGATTTAGCTAAATTTTTCACGGCACACCAGGCTACCCATTTCCGTTTTTAACTACGCTCTTGCCAAATGACAGTTTTCTGCAATTAGAGCAAGGAAATTTTATAGCGCGGATTGGTAATTAACTTTAGTTAATTTAGATTGTAAAATAAATTAGCCTATTTATTATTTTCACAATTACCCATGTAGATAGATAAAATTAATAAATTAAATTGTACAGTAATATTATCTACGCTTAAGTTATTAGTATTGTATTTTTTAAGACTTATAATTTAGGCTTGATTTTGGGCTGTGAGCAAAAGAACCAAATTCGAGTGTATGAACGGTTGGAATGCTCTGGAAGTTGGATGTTAAAAAAGTTTTACTTTTAGATTTCTATTTAAAAAGATGGAATCATCATTAGATTATTCATTTTGGAATTATTTCTGTTTTATAGCTATATTTATTATTTAAAGATCCTATATACACACGGGCATTTATTTAAAATAGTTAAATGGTTCTTAGAAGGTACATTTACATAATCAAATTGTGTCTGCAGTTTCGCTCTCTTGGTGGCATAATTGATTCGGATAGCGGAGCATACACTTACTCGTAAAATAACACACATCTCATTTACAGAAAGTAAATAAATTTGAACTGTTGTTATTCCAACTATAAATGTGTATGAACATGTGAAGTGTGTATGTAGAATCAGCAACTGTTACAATATAATCTCATCCAATTTAATGTAGTTACATCTTAAAAGTATGTTCTGTACATTCGATGTTTTATACTTGGACAATATAATTAACTATAAAATGTATATGCCTACTATACACTGCAAGTAGATATTGCACAAAATATACATAATTTACCCTTTTAAGAACTGAAACATTGTTAAATAGTTTCATAATGAGGTATAAGACTTATCCACTGTGTGAAGCGTGCGAGTTTTTAATAAAAATCTGTTTGGATTTCCTTGTGTTTCTTTGAATCACCAAATTCGTTTGATTCGTGAATTAAATTATCCATCGTTTAGGATTCCTAACAGTACGGCCAGTCATCAAAAACTCATACTTAAGACGTCTCAGATACTTACTAACAAGTGTATACAGGCTGTCATCTTTGAGGCCAAACCAGGCTTTAAATTATTGAAAATGCGTAGAAGTAATTAATAAAACTTCTTTTAAATAAGTTATATGAACATTTTAACTTTTAAATTTTCTGAAGTAGTCCCAGGGCCGCAGGGGTGTAATTATACAAGCACAACAAATTAGATATTAACCGGTGAATATGAACAATGCTACCGAATATTGTCATAGGTGATTAACCCATTAACGCCCATAAGAAAACTACGGTATACATTTATATTTTTTTATTATTTTTGTGATATAATGGAGTACTTGAAATAAACTAAACTAAAAAAATTGAAAAAAATATAAAAACAATAGAAAAAAACCCCTGTACACGGGTGTGTACAACGAGCGTTTCAGGTGTGATATTTTCCAAGACAGGGTCGTTCAACACAGAGTGTCTTTACACACTTAGCGCAACACCAATGGCCTGTCATGGCAAATAACAGACCGTAAGGGGTTCACAATGCGTTTTGGGTTCTGTCCACCATTGCTTGACCTCATGTTTGATGATGATAACGAAGGTCGAGTCTTCACTTTGTCTTCACTTATCGCTACTCAGCCCTCTCCGCGTGAGGGAGCTTAGTACAGGTGGTAGGGTGAACCGCTGGGAAGCGAAAAGAACTCAGGCGTGGCAGTGTCGGGGACTTATTGCCACCCACCCGCTGCAGCCCGCAAGGGCACCACGGAGGAATTGCGGAGCTGGTGGGGCCTGCAAGCGCCTTGAGGCGCGTGATGGAGGCCGCGGCGCACATTCGGTTGGTGGGGGCCAGTGATCCGTGGCTGATCCCCCCCATTCGTCGTGGCCCGGCGGTACCGGTTGCGGCAGCGGAACCGCCCTTGTGGCTCGTGGTTGCGGGCCCAGTAGGGTCTGCGTACGGTAGCAGCCAGCGGGCCGGAGTGCGGGGTTTCTCTGGGTTTGCACGGCGTTTACCGAGACAGCGGAAGTGCCTGCGTACTTCAGGCGCTTTCTTGGCCTTCTTCCTTTGTTAGGGGGTTGGTTGGAGGAGGCCCCATTGGCGGCGAAATGCTGCTCTACATTTTCGGTTGGATCCAGCTTTGCCATGCGGTTTTAGTCGGTAGGCGTCCGACATAACCTCGTCATTCCCCCGGGCGGCGAGGAGGAGAATCCATGAGGATTTCCCCCGGTAAAAAAAGGTTCTAAGCTAGAGGTCAAAAGCTGTTGTCGGTCTTGAACTACTTGTGTGATTTCTTGCGACGCAGAGTAAATGGGTAATATTTTTCCCCACCTCCTTCATCACTGACAACTGCCGAATACGATGGTAACACGATCAAGTCGACTTCCGTGTCATTATCTTCCTCCGCCACAATAGACTCTATGGCTTCCTCTAGCCTAACGAACTCGGCTTGGGAAGATAAACAATTTCTACGCGACATCTTCAATGATAAACCGGGTCTTGGAAAATATATTTTTTATGTACACTTCCGCCCACTGTACACGGGCGTGTACACCGACATTGACAAATACTTTTTACTATGTAATATGTTATTATTAGTTATTCTTTGGTCTTATTATAGTATTATGCAATATAAACTTACCTTTATACGTAGAATTAAACCAATTTAGGGCTTATATTTACACAATCTTATTATTTTAACAAACGGTGTCCGCCATTTTAATTTTAACCAGAAAAATTTAATCAAAGTTTTATTTATTTTCGCGCGAACCGCCAACTTTTATATATTTTATAGTTCCTAGTGACATATGAGATCAACTTGTAAGAAAGGATTTAATTTAACATTCGTGGCTGTATCCAACAAATCGGTTCAAAGTGGTGTACACAAGCATGTACAGAGGGCGTTAATGGGTCAAACATTATTTATCGAGACACGTGTCGATGCCTGAATTCGTGTTGTTGTTACGCGACGGGATGTTTGTATCGGCGCAGGAAAGACGCAGCCAGTGCACTGCTATTACATAGTGTCTCCTGTCTAATAAGGCATTCTGACAAACAAAAACTTTGTACGGCCAGCCATCTTGTGCGAACTAGTTCGATAGTTGGGAGTGCAATATGTGAGCCTTTCAAGGGAGATTCAGAATAACGCTTACAAACATTTTCACATGAGTAACAAATCCGCCATAGCTTAAATACTTTTTGCTCAAGGGCTAGCTTTCCATAAAGTTTTTTTTTCATCTAAGTTTAGCTAACTAACTGTTTATTGAACAGTGTTGCAAGATCAATTCTACACCTTCCTTGAAAATTAAGTTTTGAAAACAACAGAATGGATGAATATTGCGTGCTGGCCTCAGACCGTTGCGGAGCTTCAATTAAAAGTAGGTTATTCAGCATATCAGAAGTTAAGAAGCAAAGCAACTAAGAAAAATAACACCATAATTTACCAATGATAATGTACTAAGGATATATTTGAGTAATTTTAATACTTTAAACGTGTATGATACATAATTATCTCTTAATTTATACATTTTCAACTCATTAGTTTTTCTTTCATTATATCAAATTAAATATGGACTATATCTATTTACAATCTATTTTAAGCACTAACACATCAGCCTAACCACACTTGATACTTCAAGGACCATAGATGAGGTGACGAGAGCTTTTCCGAAATGGACGCAGTCACTTTCATTTAAGACGAAATACGCGCAATTCTGCTGCATTTCTTTTTCCAAAATGGGTATAAATAGTATACATATAATGAGTACCAAGTAATCTAGATCGCAGTGTGTTATCTGCATAATTTCGTCTCTAGTGGCAGTGACAAATCTTGAAACCGGAAGACGCTTAAACGGTTTAACTTATGGATTAGCAATAACAAATACGCAAGCCAAGATTTTAAAAGCATCGAGTGTTCTTAGGCTCTAATGTGTACTTTAACGAAACAATGAAATTAAATATTAAAACGAGAACCTTTTGTAACTTTCGCACTGTGAGGTGCACAAATAGAAGGTACCAAACAATTTGATGACACTTAGGAGCACGTTTTTAAAACGCTTTGTAATTGCGCTAGACAAAAAAGAGGGGTACAAGGTATTATCTAATAAATACATAAGAAATATACATAAAATACAGGTTGTTTTGAAACAAGCAGGGCCGCAAAATCAAGGTATCAAAACTTGATATATTAAGTAGTTGCGTAATAAATGAATCAAACATTTTTAACCCCAATTGTAAGTCAGTCAAAAGAAGTTATATGTGGCCGATCAAACAATAGAATCACTTATTATACAGGGTGTCCCGAAACGTGACGTCAAGCGGGCACGGGATGATAGGCTAGGTCATACCGGCTCTGGGAAAAATAAGGAAAAAAATCTATGTCACTTGGTTTAGTAATAATAATAATATTTTTGAAATTTTTGGAAATCGACACCCTTGACTAAGTTTTCATGTACTGTACTCAGAAATGACCAAATTTCGCAGCGTTTTATTTTTTTATTTTATCCTAGAAAACTATGCTTTCGATTATAGTCACTTTTATGACGATCAATTTTGGACATTTAGTAAAAAAAAATAAAGTTCGACTAAGTCATGGTTAAGAATTTGTATGTCAGCTAACTTCACCCCTCGTTTTCTTTAAAAAACATTACTAAAGCATCCTTGGCAAGTTGTCTAAAAAAATAGCCCATTTAATCAAGATTTCAAAAAGGTAAAATACTTACCATTTCCCTGTCTTATCTTTCCATGAAAAATATTATGAACCAAAATGGGTCGTTCAAAACTTGAACTAGGTGAAGTCTATTAGTATGCCTTACTTGGATGATAAAAGAAAAATGACCGTAGGTTAGTGGCAGCGGCAAAAATGATTCGTTTGCTGTTGCTAAGCATTCCATGATTGGTCGGTTAATGTGATGGGTGACCACTCCAAAAAAAACAGGTTAAATATTTTTTATAGCTTCTCCGTCCTTCGAAGGCACGTTAAGCGGTTGGTCCCGGAAGACGTTGCGTGTGCCCAGTGTTGAGCATAAGTGTCACCAGTTGAGGTCAGACTTATGCTCAACGTTCACGCTTACGCTCAACGAAACTATCCTGTATTGCTACAATGTCATACTCTAACAGGTCTGCACAGTGAGCTAAGTGTGGATTGTGGTACAGTCACCGGCATCTCAGGCTACCTATTTCCGTTTTTTATCTCGCTCTTGCTGAATGACATTTCTTTGCAATAGAGCAAGGAAGACTAGTAGTAGAGTAGTAGTTTTCCGACATCTCCGTGCTTCGGAAGGCACATTAAGCAGTTCGCCCCGGTTGGCATCGTTAGATGTAAGTCATAATGCTTAGTCGAAGGCCTTAGGGCGGCTTGATGAAATCTGAGTTTTTTTCATATCACTGAATTTACACTCCTGCAACAATTTGCACTGAGCCCGCGTGTTAGAGTATGACTAGCGCCCACCCTTATAGTTGAGGTGAGGCCTGTGCCCAGCTGTGGGACGGATATAGGCCGTTTATGTATGTATGTATGTATGTAAGGAGGACTGAACAAAAATGGTAAGGGTGATGTGGCATTTACCGTAAAAGTGAGATATCAGAGGTACTATTGAGCCATGTAGTTAGATGATATTAAGGCGTCCTAAGCCCTCTGAATAAGTTTCGCGGCTGACTTCTGCTAGCACCTTCAGCTGGGGACAAAAAAATCGGACTGGTCCCCATCGCATCAACCGACCAATCATGGAATGCTTAGCAACAGCAAACGATTCATTTTTGCCGCTGCCACTAACCTACGGTCATTTTTCTTTTATCATCCAAGTAAGGCATACTAATAGACTTCACCTAGTTCAAGTTTTGAACGACCCATTTTGGTTCATAATATTTTTCATGGAAAGATAAGACAGGGAAATGGTAAGTATTTTACCTTTTTGAAATCTTGATTAAATGGGCTATTTTTTTAGACAACTTGCCAAGGATGCTTTAGTAATGTTTTTTAAAGAAAACGAGGGATGAAGTTAGCTGACCTAAAAATTCTTAACCATGACTCAGTCGAACTTTTTTTTTTTTTACTAAATGTCCAAAATTGATCATCATAAAAGTGACTATAATCGAAAGCATAGTTTTCTAGGATAAAATAAAAAAATAAAACGCTGCGAAATTTGGTCATTTCTGAGTACAGTACATGAAAACTTAGTCAAGGGTGTCGATTTCCAAAAATTTCAAAAATATTATTATTATTACTAAACCAAGTGACATAGATTTTTTTCCTTATTTTTCCCAGAGCCGGTATGACCTAGCCTATCATCCCGTGCCCGCTTGACGTCACGTTTCGGGACACCCTGTATATTCTACGAACTATGTTAAAACTAAACTTTTTAAACGCTTGGGAAGGAAGCAGATTATGGAGCAAGGTCAAAAACTCTATACAGGGAAAGAACATCCGTCAAAGCGACTGATGGCAAGTTGAAAACATATTTCATTTGAGATTAAAGACATGAGTTCCTGGAATTGTCGACCTACCTTAGTAATTTGTAAAAAATACAGTTTAGAAAAAACAATGGAATGTATTTGTTTTATTTAACAATATGAAATCGAGCTTTTTACTATAAATGTTACGAGGTATGCATTCCTCCACTTATATTTTGTTATGCTTCATCCCTGTACAGATATTTAACAGAAAGATATAACACCGAAATAATTAACATTAGAATCCATACACTTAAAGCAACACATCGAAAATGTAATAAGAACTAAACTATTATTTAAGTAAATTAATGTAAATAGGTCTATCGAAAATCCTATGTTCGAGGCAGAATAAAGTATAATCTCTCTACTAGTTTTGCAAGTTTATTAAGCAATATTTATACAGCAAGTATTATCATTTATCAAACCTGTAGAATTGGGTTTATTCGCGCTTTGACTTGCGGTCGTCGTGCAATCGGTGTGATGATTCAGCCGTTTAATCATAAATTAAACGAGTTAGAACGAATAAGGGTTAAAAGCAAAAGTGATGGCCTGCCCCACATTCTCACCACTGTTTCGTGTTTGATCCGGAGAGGAGAGAGCTCTAGCCCATGTAGCGCCGAGTGGATCTTATACCCTAGCGCCCACCTTGTTTCAAAATATAATCAACTTGGCGTTCGGGCACCAGGTGCATCACACCCCTTGCAATATGGGTAAAGCCGTCCCTGGATTCGGATTAACCAAAGGACAATCCTCGAACAATTTAAATTACATGATCTAGCAGCCTGACGGATTTAGGAAAACTACATAATTATAATTCTTCTAAACTGAAATATCATACTGACATTCTCTGATATCAGACTCAACAAATGAATCCTGGGGCACATTGTCATGAAGTTTTATTTGTTATGTAATGGTTGTCTATCGTGCTCCAAAGCGATAAAAACTGAACCTATGAGACAGCTCCCCTTCATAAAACGAATGTTTCACACCATGAATATTTATTTTACAAAGATAATCGCCAGCAAGTTACCAATAAACATCATAATTGAAAAAATACCGTTAAATGAAATCTGCATGAATATTTTTAATAATTTTAACTGCATCAGAGGTAAGTATACATTTTGACGAGTTTGTCCAAATAGAACCTTGAAAATAAACCTTCGTACATTACATTCTTATGTAAACCTTTGAATCTGCTGCAAGTCATGTTTTATTTTTAGGAATAAAAGCATATGCTTTGGACAATTTCCCTGCATATAATCAAAAAATCCACAAGGACATTTAATACTTTAATTTTAATGAAAACTGATCAAAACATAGATGTATAAAAACTACACAATAAAATTTAACAAAGATCTTACAATAAGGCTAAGTATAAACTATAATGTGTAAAGTAATGCCATATTTCACATATTATTATATTTCATACCATGTCACACTAAGGTAGCATTACTAGTATTCCAATGACTTAGTTCTTAGGGATTTCACATAATGTCTGATGTTCTTACCTGTATTTTATTTGTTGACTATGTACGTTAATTTGGTACACTGTAACGCTATCTTATGGTGCCGTTACTGAACAAGCCACTTAAAAATAGGGGCACAAACCATTTTGTTACTAATAATTTGTGTAGTGTTCATTTACATTGTGTAACTATGAACATCCGTACACATTATGTAAACATAATATTATAATGTAATCCATCCAGCTAACGTTCTTCAAACAAACCTATAACGTGTTGCCACACTTTGTTTTGTTTCTAATATCAGACCATCACTTTACACAATAGTAGACGTTGTGCTATTAATTGAATTATAGTTTAAATAATATACTGATTTAAAATCACACTAATATAAAATACAATAATATTTAAAATTGAATTTATTTTCATAGATTTTTTTACTTGATATAACTCTTTTTAGCAAAATTCCCTTTTATTCAAGCTTTTCCTCTCAGAATGTCATTCTCTACATAAAAACTTGTCATTTTGAATGCCAATTCTGATAATACTACATGCAAAAGGAGAAACAATATCTCGAATATTTTAGAGGGTATTTGAATCATTTGTATTATCTTTATTTTACACCTACCTATCTATACCAGTTGAATTTCATTGCCACGATTCACTCAGACGGTGCGTTACTGGCGATAGGAAAACCGGATGCAACCTAGATAAGTATAACTATTACAATTTAGCCATCCTTTTATTCTAATGGGTAGGAGATAGTGACTTTACCGCTATTTAGTAAACGCAGCGAACACCGCCCACATGATTTCGCAAGCGTCTGGCCTCATGGCTTCTGCTTCGAAGTCAAGATCGAGAAGAGCGCGCACGCGCCTTGTGGCTAGTTCGTAGTCCTCGTCGGAGAGCGGCGCGAACGCATTCTCCAGCACGTCTGCCGAGTGGGCCAGCATGAGCAGGGCCAGAGAGCGCTTGTCGGCGTGGGCTACGTCGGTGATGGATCGGCGCAAAGCAGCTTCTTGCACCTGCAATTCATTTAGCATTTAGTTAGACTCCCTTGTGCGCATTTTCCAAACCAATGTGAACATCAGTCTATTGATCATAATATAGTGTTAATCATCAATAACCTAGACATTATATAATACCACATACATGTTCTGCAGTTTTTTTATTAATGAGTTCCAAAACGGCTATAGATAAACTTGACCAATCCATTATTTTTCGGTAATTTAATTGTCAATGATTGAAACGTCGCTATGGAATAAGTGTTTCTATACTTAAGAAGTTTTTTATGTTTGATATGTCGCAGTCGGATTGTAATCGGCCATATTACACTACGTATCTAAATTCACCTCTTATTTATAAAAACTAAGTCTGCATTATAATACCACTTTAGCTAATAGTGTCCTGAATGTTACTTACAAATGTTGACAACAATTAATAAGAAAGAAAGAGACAAATCAGCCTGAAAGTTATTATAATTGTGCTGGTCTGTTTGAGATTTTACCAATATCTTCTAACTGCTTATGCTGTCATG
This sequence comes from Udea ferrugalis, assembly GCA_950022985.1. NCBI lineage: Eukaryota > Metazoa > Arthropoda > Insecta > Lepidoptera > Crambidae > Udea > Udea ferrugalis. The sequence goes on from OX465516.1 coordinate 9,606,259, forward strand.
GTTTGCCATGTCATGTTTGGTCGTTAAGCCTAGTCGGAGACCCATAGGCTAGCTTGATAAGATCTGACATAGTTTCTCACTAACCTTACACCCCTCCAACAATCCGCACTGAGCACATGTTGTAGTATGGCTCGCGCCACCTCATAGTTGGGGTGAGGCCTATGCCCAGCAGTGGGACGTTTATAGGCCGTTTATGTTTGAAGTTTGGTCTCTCTCTCCACTACGTTAAATTCTTGCCGAAAATAAATAAATAAAACATCTTGAAGGAAATAGCAATGTATTGAAAAATACAATATTTGTGTGTGTTTAATCAACAACAACGTGTGTTTTGATTTCATTTGATCACATAACATCAGGCATTTTATGCATTCCAATAACGAAAAACATAATTGTTTTGTGACTATAAGATTTTTACACAATTGTAAACAAAGATAAGAGAACATTATGTTGGGACATAAAATAGCACACAAGACGTTAGGAATGACTGACAGACATCTAAATTGAGATGATAAAGATTAGGGCAGAGATTGATCATTAGGACAGAGGATATCCAATCTTAATTTCGCCCTGTATATTAAGCCTATGAACTAAAACTACAGCTGAGAAATTTGGTATCTTGTCCAAGGGTGAAACATTATGACATAATAAGCAATGCTGCCATAATTATACAAAGCGTAAATTGGTCTGGTTACGGTCACTTCAGAATCAATGGAGGAAAGACATGCCTTTGAGACTTGGACCACTCCACTTTAAAGTTGATCTTGGACATCACCAATGGCTTGACTGTTGGTGTTCTACAGGATGCATTCCTTGACGACTGGGTTGGAGTATTGTAGAGAAATTGGTTACTACACCAAAGTTCGCGGGTTCGATCCCCGCACAGTACAAACGTGCGTGTGCATGAACATGTAGGTTTGTAGTGGTCTGAGTGTTTTCAATTTATTGTATGTAATTTACAAAATAAAGTTTTTGAGTATGTTTATTCGTTATGCAGTATCCCATAGCACAAGCAATTAAATTGCTTAAACTGAGGCTAGGTGGCGCTGTGTTTAATAATGTCCGGGATGTCCAGGGTTGGGACACGTAGTAGGCTTCGTGCCAGTCATCCCAATGATTGATTTGACGACAATCTTGGTGTAATTGTTGAGAAGTCGGCTACTACACCAAGGGTCGCGGGTTCGATCCCCGCACAGTACAAACATTTGTGTGCATGAACATGTCTGTTTGTATTGGTCTGGGTGTTTCCTATGTATATTAAGTATGTATTTACAAAAGAAAAGTATTTAAGTATGTTTATCAGTTGTCTAGTGTCCATAATAGCAGACTATAATTAGCCCACTTGGGACTAGATGGCACTGTGTGGAATAATGACCAAGGATATTTATTTATTGATTGAGAGGGAGTGGCTGAGTTTTTACTTGGTAGGCCCCTGAGTTAACATTTCCCTCAGCTTAAACAAAAAAAAAGATGTTCAGAGATTATAAAATTTCACAGGTCAGAGATGCCTGATTTACCTGACCAATGGTCAATATTATTTGATAAGCCATTCTTGCAGTGCTTACAAAAGGGTTTGATTCCTAAACTAACACACAAGTTTGTTGATTGATCAGGTATTTGTGCTTGATCTAGATTAAACCCAAGTTAAGATAAATGTTGCCTCATATTGAATACACCAAACCGACATTGGCTACAAGTAAGTTCTCAATAAGAAAGTGAATGATCTGACACAGATTTACACAACAAAAGGTTCAATTTAGCTGAAATATATAAAAAATACATACCTTTTTGACTAGGCGGCATTTAACGACATTATCTGTGAGCGGGTGTGTGGTCATGTCAAACAATAAGAAATTCTGTTTTTCTGTTGTTAAAACTCCTTTCTCTACAAGATTTTTGGCAAGCCTTTCCCTTACATTTTTCAGTTGATATTTAAGTTTCATAGGATTCCATGTTTCACCTATAAAAAAAATATTAACATTAAACTACTTATAAGACTACAAATATAAATCAATAATTATCATTCAAACAAAAGATATTCAAGCAAGATTGTTAACTTAAATAGGACAAGTGAAGAACAACTGACTTGACATCTGTTGTTTATAGCTTCTTGAAACTTTGTAAAATACTTTACAATGCAAGACAAGCAGTGGCCCATTGCCAGCTACTAACATGAAAGCTACCTACTTTTTACAGTAATTTCTTATAGATAAATACATGCCATCTCAGTGTGTGTTCAAGTTCATGTTTAGTTTTATGATTAGGAAGTTGCAATTAGTGTGGGATATTTTAAGTACATAAGTTCAGAAAACTTGTTTTTTGCATCAAAAAAACAATGACATTTGCTCAAACATCTTGAGCTTAAAGTGGCTTCAACTCGCAGTCAGACTCTGCAATCTCTGCATGTATGCCACAGCAGAGCAGAAGGTTATGGCTCCACTGAGCCAAGTGAAGGTTACACTTAACCTTCACTTGAAGAATGATACACTGATAATCAGCCACTACCAATACAGTTAATATTACTTGTTTTTACATACCACTAAGATATTCTATCCAACTCTGTACTGTTTCAGGAGGATCTGTCTCTTTCATATGTTTTAAGGCCTCATCTAGCAAAACATCACCAGTAGGTGTATCTGCAAAAAATATCTTTGATTATACTTACTAGTATACTCCTAGTACTTATTTTCGATTTAGCTAGAAGAGGGTTGTGTTTCAAGAGAAAATAGATATTAAATTATATACTCTCACTGTTAACAAACAAAATGATAACACCAAATTATTTTTCATTTGTTGCAGCCTCTCAAGATTCAAACTATAACAAACTTGAATAATGAACTCATTATTAAAATGGGATCATTTCAAATACGACATTAATTATTATCAATATGATAGCTGATGATAAGATAAATAGAAGAAACTTTGTCTAACGGATTAGGCTATATTGAGGTTTAATCATTTAAATTATGTGTTTATGCAAGTTTTCTATCAGAACCACTTCATGAGGTTGGAAGGAATGAACCAAAACCAGTAATATTTTTAACTCAATCATGAACATAAATTTGGAACAGTATGTTTACCTGATTTGACAATAACTTTTCTAGACAACAGCCCCTTTCTTCGCATTCCAGCTCTTTCCAACTCTACGCGTCCTCTCAACCCAAGTTCAATTAAAATACACCCTCTCAATCCGCTGGATATGCAGTCATTCCAAAATGATGTGTAACCCTGAAAACAAGTCTCAATGTTGATTCATCTCACGACAAGATTGTTACAATTGTTACCTCATAAATTTAAATGTTAGCTATCATACCTCTTTGTCCTTTAATCCTAAAAGTAATACTTCTTCCATAAGTGTTAACCTGGTTTCCTTGGAGTCACCGTCATCATAACTTTTATCATTTTTCTTATCATCCACATCGTGATTTTCCTTCAATGTTCCATCAGCACTGCTATCCCTTATGACGTTTCTTCGTTGCACCAACCCTTCAGTTCGATTCATTTTGTCATTTAATTATACCATAAGACAGTAAACAATAAGATTTTGGAATCTGCTGGATAACTTGGTATTTTTACTAAATCGTTTGGTGAATGTATCGTTGACGTTTACTAAACGACGTAATGTTGCTGTTGTGGGAAAACATGGCCGACTAGCACAGGTTAAAAAGAAACAAGAAGAGTTTCGTTTCGTTCCATCCAGAGAAAAACTATAACCAACCAAAACATATCAATGTCACCGCGGCGGACTTCGTCTACCTCCAATCAACCGCACTGTGGCTCACAGGCTTTAAAACTACCTCTGAACAACTCCATAACTTGACTAGATCGGCCGAGCATTCTGTCAATAAATCCGACTTATAAGTCTGATCTAGAAATAACTAGGACGTGGAACTCGTGTATTTACACCATCCAATAATATTTGACTACCTAGAGGTCGATGCCAACGGATATGCCTTAACCGAGCTAAAAAAATGTGTATCCATCAGGATGGTTAATCGGATACCAAAAACCGTAATTGGCTTTCATAACTTACACCAATAGGCATTGAAGGAGCCCCGGATATAATGGCGGGGCAAGGGGGGGGCACTTGACCCGGGCGGCGGTTAATGGGGGCGCCAAATCCTTGAGACAAAATTCTAACAAATGAAGCCTCTTATACTATAATATCATGGGTTCAAGTACTCGAATCTTAATTTAATTTGTACAAAAAACAAACTTGTCTATTTTCATACGCCCAGTAAGTTTTTGACACATACTTACTGATTTATGAACGCAGTGGTGGCGCTAGGCGTCGGCGACTGCTGAAGGTCTAGATCACATTAAAGTTATGAGTTGCCTTGCCTTGCCTATTTAGTATTTTACGTAGATATTACAAAAGTGACGTATTTTCCTAGTGTCAAAAACAGACGCAACGAATGTGGCGCTCTCTACCTTTACAGAAATTGAAGAAACTACGAATAAATAACGCTAGTTTTCGGAAAAAAATGGAAATCAACAATTTGCAAGGGGCGCCACTACCAAGGTTTTGCCCGAGTTCGAAAGAGTCATAGATACGGGGCTGTATTGAAGATTATGTCTCGCTACTCGTGTGGCCCACTGTACAAAAATTGTATTGTGAGGATCGTGGTCATGTAAGTTTGGGTTTGTTTGGGTGTTTCATAGGTTTACAAAGAAAACGGCTATACGTAGATATTTCTATTATCCGGTTGTCTAGTATCCCACTGCTTCAAATGAATAGCGCTGTGTGGAATAATGTCCAGGGATTTCAATGTCATCATTCTTTGCAGGCAGAGGTGTTTACCAAATCCACCAAGGATGCTGATCAATCGATGGTTTGTTGGGGTCTGAGGGCAATGAGCCATCCTTAGAATAATTACAAGAGCCATCATGTTCTATAAAAGATGTCCAAAGCCAGACATTTATCGATTTCGTTAGTTTTGCGGGTTCAATTCTCCTTAGTGTTTTGCTTTTGCTTGAGATCCACGCTGCCACCATGTTTTTTCAGCTGTTTTATTTGCGTTAGAGTACTTATTCGAACAATTTAGTAAGAACGAAACGAAATTATTCAATTTAAAAAAAAGAACAGCGCGGGAATTTTAAAAAATAGCCAACTATTTCTTGATATCCGAATGTGTGTGAAATAAAATAATCAAATTGTTGTTGTTACGCAAAAGGATGTGCATTTAAGTGCAATCATTGTGTATTCATTAAAGTTACAATGTCACTTTCACAATTAATAGGTATGATTATTGGTGTAAGTTTATGTATCGCTGTCAACTAAGATAGTAGGTAGTTTAAGAATAAGGAATCACAATAAAACAAAATACTATGCTAATTTAACGTGTAACGTCTAACGTAACGGTGAGCTGGTGAACACAAATATTCTTATCCATGGGTGAACACCATTTCGTAACGTCGTTGCTGCGTTTGACTAGTGTGATGTGTCGGGGAATTAAATTTTGTTGATTCCATTAAGTAACTGCTAGGGGCCCTGCGCGAAATTAGTATTATACTAAACTAATTCATCAACAAGTTCAATAGTACTTTTTTTATCTGTTTTTTAGCATTATCAATCAATTATTTTTAGCTGTATCTTTCGTACAGATACAGCAATCCACTACCATCAATGTTTAGGGCAATACCTTTAACACTCGAAAAAAATAGGTGCTTATTATGAGTAACACCTCAGAAAGATTCGGCTGATCTGTTAGTGTCTCGGTAGCGTGTTTAGAACAGCCGCCCGGTATGCGAAAGATGATGATTCAATTACTTCCTGCCGGAAATCTAGAATGAATATTATTTTCTAATACTTACACTGTATCTGTATTCATAATCCTAAAAAACAGAAATATATCCAAAAAACTTAGTTTCATCTTTATCGAAAGAAAAAATATTTGCGCAATATTTATTTAGAGTGTAATGTTATTTGCTATGAAATAAATATAGATGGAAAATAACCCTGGCTTACAGTTACAAAGACTCGGCTGCTCCGTTAGGGTCTCGCTCGGTAGCGTAGTGGTTAGCGCAGCCGCCCGGCCCCCTTATTACCTAATTTTTTTTCCTGGTATTCTTATCTTTAATGTAGGTCACCATTTTTTTAACGAATTAACTACCTACATCAAGTTTTATCTTGAAGTATTCACAAGTTTTTACTTACCTACCTTGTTATTTAACACCCGTGCTGTCCTCGACCTTAGACGGTTCACGAAGATGTCGAAAAAGAGACATGGAAGTAAACTAAACGTTTCAAACATCAATTTAGGTACATACAAACATATTCAAATACTTGACGTAAACATTTTGGAAGTACGTAGTTATCATCCTACACCAAAGCACTAAGGATATTTTTAATCGGCGTTAAGGCTTGAAATGTTTACTATTTTACCTACATATTCCATTACCGTGCCTACATTGTTATTTTGTAGGTATCGTACAGTGAAAAAATACTCATGAATGCGTTTGAAGGCTGAAAAAGCATTCAAAAATGAGAAGCAGTCTTCTACACACAAACCCGTTGGCAACATTCGCGTACCTTGGCAATCGCTACTGGCGGAACGGCTCAGACTAATAGGGGGATCAGCCACGGATCACTGGACCCGTCCAAAATGCAGAACCCACCTCACAGCCTGAGGAGCTCACAGGCCCCACTGCGCCCAGACACGTACCGCCTGAAGGCAGCACCGCTGATGCATCTGGTAGTGCGGCCCTGCTGAGCAACGAAGCCCGGAGCCACAGCTCAACCCTATCATTGAGTAAGTATATTAAGTAGTGTACACGTTGTCTAAGGGTGAGTTCTTAGCTTTTTCTAAACCTTCTGACTGCAGTTTACTGACTTACTTGCCTACCTGTACTTTGTTTACCTTACATGGAATAGTGCTAAATATTACAGAGGTCATCATTTATTAGTTATTATTACTAAATGCGGTGTCCATAATTTGTACTGTCTTTAGTTACATTACCTAAAATAGCATAACAGCATTAATTGTAACATGGAACTCAATAAGATATTGAGTATTGAAACAGGTAACTTTATAACGACCTTGCCCCATAATCATTTTAGATAATTATGTAGGTGCTGCAATCGAAACGACACCTTTTTGCCCTGTCACTTACCTACTCGCAAATTTGACAGCAATAACGGTGAAAGGGATAATATTTTACAGTAGTTGAAGTAGGACTGTTTGAGTTTTTATGAAGGGTGTTTAAAAATGGGTAGATACCTACACACTTCCGGCCAAGTGCCATTCATTCAGTGTTCTTGGGTAAAAACCCATGAACACCTCGTATCAAATTCACCTCATACATGTCATATCTTATTATTATGACCGTGGAACGTCTATTAGCCGTATTATATACTTACTGATCTACTTTGTAATGGTATGTATATCAGTAGATATTCACTGATGCACTTCTTAGAGGTCACTGCGTATTATATAACGCAGTTATTTATTAATAATAACTTATTGATTAGATATTATAATACCTTCTAGCATTAAATACGATGGATTATAAATCCATCTGAAATATTTTAGTTCTTATATGCCCCCAGCGTTTTATTTATGACATAATAACACAAACGCACGGTGTTATGTAATCAATGGATTTATTTATTTATAACTGGATTTAGAGACTGATAATACCTACGTCATATTTTCATAACGAAATAATAAAATAAGTGAATGCTGACAAGTCAACACTTAAAGTGGGATCATTTGCTAAGATCAATTAAACTGATTAGGTAGTCTAATTGAATAAATATTTTCATTCAATATTTTAAGAGATTATTGAACGCTCCCCCAACAATGATAAACGTGCCTAAATAAGCTGGTATTAATTACTGAGCTCGTTATTCTCGTTAGCTCTATAATCGAAGCTCAGCCGACCAAATGTCAAGCGACAGAGTCCCCAGTGTTAGCTTTATGAAATCAACTTTTTGCAGGCCTCTGCAGTCTGGTCGGTTGGTAGACCGACTTTATACCCAACGGCCACAAATATATGCTGATCCCGAAAATACTTGTATACCTTAGACTATATAAAAGCCGACTCGATACATAACCGAAATTACAATTAACTCGAGTTTATTGGGAAACTCGCTCGCTCATAATACATCAATAGTAGAGTATACGCAGTAGAGACTGTTTTCATGTGTTGAGTTTTTATATAGAGTGGTAACAACTTTCGAGCTTGCAACCCTCCAGTGTCTTAGAGTAGCTGCAGCTCTAGCTCTACCTCTAACTTCAGGTCTACCTCAAGTTGATTCTACAAACAATTAACGTATTGCTAAATTACAAACCCGAACTTTACCACTTAATGGGTGTTAATTGTGATTAATAGGCCATTCAGGTAACCTACAAACGAATGTTGCACGTTAATGCACCAAATATTCAACTATTATAAATATTTTGATTCTATGTTACACTTCCTTTGTAAAGTGAGGATGCATCAATAGAAAACAGAGCAGGCATACTCTATGATATAACCATAATACGCGTATACCTACGTACTTACGCTACAAGTATGCATTTTAGGAAGTTCATACATAACATACCCTCAAGACCATTATCTCTTATGGGGAAGCCAGAGGCACACTGATTGTTGCCGTCATGGTGAACGGAACATTCAGAAGCCCACATTTCGCCGAGGTAATTGGAACCCAACGGTATGAGGCGAGTGGAGGTGTGAGTTCCTCTGAGAAGGGGAGAAAAAATTTTCGGTGTTTGTTCATTTTATTGAATTGAAAAAACTTTATTGCCACAAAAAAAACGCCTAAAATTACAAAAGTTGTTAAATACGAACTTAAGCGATTTAATCGACTATGGTATTCCGGTTGGCGCCAAAACTCACATCGCTCGTGGTGAGTTTTATCTTTTAAATTCAATTTCTTTGCAATGTGGTCGTTTGAGAGAAAATAACTAAGCCAAATATTTTTTTAATTATTTACATACAAAATGAGAGAAAATACTAATTCAGAGTGAGTCGTATTGATGATTGAAGTAAGCGTGAAACACCGAGATGTGAAGTGATGTCCGCCGGAATGCCACCCCTGCTATGCTATTCCGGTGGTCGTCGACACTCACTTCGCTTGTGCGAGGTAACTTTAAAAATCCATTCCTTCGCCACCGTCGTCGTTTGAGAGAAAAGAACTAAGCCAAAAAACACTTTTTGATTATTTACATACAAAATGAGAGAAAATACTAATTCAAAGTCAAGCGTATTGATGATTGAGGTAATCTCATTTCAACATCGATGCTCGCACGTGCGATGTGCACCGCCGGAATAGCACGGCTGAGCGTAATCATCGCGCTATGAAATAACCGTCCTCAATGATGGGTTAATATTCTTTCAGTATTTTTTTTCCTACCACCCGTAGTCCAACTAATAGGTATAAGAAATACATTTCGACAGCTGCCAGTGTCATTAGAAATTGAACTTTATGCAATGTTAGAAAGAAAGGTTAAAGTGTTCTGTTAGGATCAAAGTCAAGTAACAGCTCATGAATCGTTTTTTTATTAGATTAAAGTACAATTTCCAATGACACTGGCAGCTGTCAAAATGTATTTCACTGATCTGCAGTGGCACTGTAAGCATATTTAATTTGGGTGGTCTACAGTCTCTCCAGCGGTGCCACATTGGCTACCGCTACATCGGAGTGTTGAAGGATTTTACCAGAAGGCCATTATGTCGACTAGGTTATATTCTGAGTCTACTAGTTTCCTGTCGAACCCATTTAGGACCTTTGAAATAAATGAATTTGATGATACCTCAAATCATACCCAAAAACTTACGGCTATGATAGATCACGGACGCGAAATTCAGATTGAGGGCACCGAAAATTATAGTTTCTGGAAAACTAACGCAAACGTTTTGCCTAGGGACTGGAAAAAAGAAAAGAAACCGACCCTCCAGCGAATAAGAGTGCTCCAACTTGAACCTAGAAAGACAAATTAGACGACCGTCTTGGTGTAATTGTTGAGAAGTCGGCTATTACACCAAGAGTCCCGGGTTCGATCCCCGCACAGTACAAACATTTGTGTGCATGAACATGTCTGTTTGTATTGGTCTGGGTGTTTCCTATGTATATTAAGTAGTTATTTACAAAAGAAAAAGTATTTAAGTATGTGTATCCGTTGTCTAGTATCCATAATAACGGACTATAATTAGCCCACTTGGGACTAGATGGCGCTGAATATTGAATTGCGCTGAATAATGTCCAAGGATTATTTATTTATTTAAAAAAAACAATGAAATCATGAGACAATTTGTAACATTTATGTAGTAATTATTATTGAATGAAGAAGCTACGGTGGTTTAGGCCGGGGGTCTTCCAGTAGGTGAAACCGGCTATTCCACTTATCCCACCCGGGTGGTAAGACTGGGTTTTTTCTTCCATAGGTACTCTCTTCCATAGGTAGTGGAATTTAAATGTATGCTCCTATTCCACTTAGGGTTGGTTAGGTGGGATGAGTGGAATAGTCGGGTATAAACTTAGAAACGACGTTCCGACGCCCAACAGTGGTAGTCAAATATGGGCAGTGTGCTTTATTCGTTATACCTATAAATGTTGAATCTTTAATGCCTGATCAACATGATTAAGTTCGAAAGCACACTTTTAAGTTATAATACTTGACTTACTGTTGTGTTGTGAGTGAGTTTCTGATATTTTCAAAATTAATATTTTTATAGCTCGAATCTTGGTATTTGATTCTGGGATGTGTTCTAGTGAAGGTTCACAAACCTTTGTATAATTGAGTTACTGTTTCGTTAGGCTCAACCTTTTCCACCAAGGCTGTAAATACAGGCTGGGACAGTTTATCATCCCCTAGTAGCTATGACATATTCATGTCATGAGTTTTATGGATAATTAGGTCACAAATCCCTCAATTACGATTTAATCTTATTTAGATTAGATTCTTGACTCATGATAATTTAGGACAGTTTTTGTAGATAATTATTATTTTTATCTACCTTCCACGATATTTTAAGTTAAATGGATTATGCAGTTTCTGGAACGAATGAAACAACAGATAAAAACAAATAACATCATTTCAGCTGTACCTACCTATTTTTATTTAGAATTCGGTGACAAGCCCGTTTGCGCAATGCGCCGGTATTGTTTTTCGCTTGTTTATGTTACGAGAAATGTGTGTAACCGGTGAATTGTATATGTAACAGTCAATACAAATATACAGTTAAAACACGATTTCTCTACTTAAAACTAATTACTTACTGTCTGTATTAAGTTTTACTAGAACTACAATTCACTGCTATAGGTACCTCCTAAGAAGATGGCGAATTTTTTAACAGGGTGTAGCAGGCCAAATCCTAATTCTGAGCAGAATTTAGCAAAATCTCGAAGGATTTTCGAAGTCGGTTTAATGAGCTTTATCTCTAAGGGCTATAGTAGCTCTATTTTTTCCAATTAACGGGATAAAAGAAGAACATATGAACAAATGTAGAGTTTTGTTCTTCACTAAGTCAAGTGAATAACCTTATTTTTACTAGGCTTCCTGGGGATGCTGGCCCTGACTCTGCGTCAAGCTGGAAAGGTAATACCAGTACCTACTGTTATTAGTATTTATATAATTTCTAAAAAAAAACCAAGTCGAAAAACCAACACTTTTTTAGAAACTGTATTCACAAACTTCCAAATAGCATTTAAAGTTTGGAAAAACATATTTTACCCTAACTGAAGTGTACAGTACATAGAAACTTGAGATTCGGTCCATTTTTTGTGTTCTTATTCTTAATTCGTAATGTCGTATTTTTTAATATCAAATCAGAAATCAAAAGAATAATGTTCAAGCTTCTAGCTAAAAAAATGGCGTAATTTTCATACAAAATTTTCATACTCTAAAAAGCAGCTTAATATAATAATCCTTTGTCGGGTTCTTAACTATGTCCGTACCAAATTTCATTTAAATCGGTTGAGAAGTTTAGTTACACACAGACAGACAGAGTTACTTTCGCAATAGGGTATTTTACACCATGTAAGAAAAAATATAAAAATGCATTTATGAGATAGATTTTCAACAGAATAAGCAGAAAAACGTTGATATTTCTTCAAAATCAAATGTAACAATTTTATAATTTAATTTTAAGAATCGACATTTTTAATCTGTTCTTAAAATGTCAAAAACAGCAAACGCCATTTTGGAATCCGATGTGACGTCACTCCGATAGTAAAAAAGTTGCTTTTCGTTTGTGTTCTGTGATAAATGTTTAAATTTTCTAAGTTATTTGTTTGTTAGTGTACGTTGTTTGAACTTTTTTGTATAGATTATTATAACTTCATCATGGAAGACGGTTTTGTAAAAGCAGATAGTACAAATCTGCCAAAAATTGATCTAAATGGTGGCGAACTTCTTTGCGTCTAATCCCGATTTCTGTTCTGCTGAGTTGAGAAATGTTAACAGCTATGTAAGTATTAACTGTTTAGATTTTTGTCTAATAATAAGAAAAAAAACATTATACCTACAACACGTTAACACACGGTGTTTACTTTTTATAACCAAAAAATTATGTTTTTTGTTATCAGGTCCGGAAGGGAATCTTACGGGGACAACGCAAAAGGCTATGTGCAGGTCAAGCGGATTCAAAACATACGCTTGGTTAAGTATAGGGTGTGCCCTAAACATAAAGTGCGTACCAAGCCATATGCATTAATGAAGAGGAAGAATCTGGGACTAGTGTTAAGTGCCACGATTGTGCCGCATCAGAAAGTGGTTGCAAACATAGTGTCGCATTTTTAATGTGGTTACACCGCTAAACCGAAACCCATCGTGCACTGATAGTTAATATTTGTCATTTCCGTTGATATATATCAAAATATATCCAATTTATAAAAAAAAGTTATTTTATTGCTACCTTTATGCCATGAGACCCAAAACCATCTTGATATAGTGCACTTTGGAGAAATTCATAATTATACAAACAATATTAAACTAAACAATAAAACAATCACTCTTAGTTAAATATTTTATTATAATGATTTAAGTGTGTCATCTGACCGACTTGAATGGATTTGTGTTTCTGAGTTGGTGCTACTTGGACTGCATTAGTTATTTCAAGAACCATAAAATCTGAAAATAATAGAAAAGTTTAGTCAATGTTTGTAATATCGGTCTAAGTGGTAATGTTGAATAAACAACTCAAAAGGATATAAGTACCTTGACTACAAAAAGGTGATGAAATATCACATTCCTCATTCTTCATAGTTCTTCAATTATCATAATGGTAGAAAATCGTTGCCTTTTGTTAAACGCAGGTCTAGGTTCACTTGGTGTTAACTAATGTTTCCAGTCTACTTGGCAATCAAATTCGGATGGTACGCAGTTTGTATTCATCCGAATGCGTTTGACAGAACCCATTAACTTATACCGTGTGTAATTTTCATATCATTTTCCAGCTAAAACATGAAATAGAAATATAACTTAAGTACAAAAACCTAACCTATAAATGTACTAGGACAGACAAAACAACTAAATATGACGCTGAACCTCTTATTTAGTTGTTTTGTCTGTCCTGTTAGATTACTTCACTGTTTATAGTTCTTATCACTTACATTAAAGTGGTCTTCACAGAAATACAGTCTTGTCTTTGTGGATAATGATTTTGGATTCTAGCCAGTTTTAACCAAGTATTCCTCAGTTTGATATCACTCGGCACTTGAATCCATAGTTTTTGTAGCGTTTTAACATTCATTCAGCAACCAGACACCAATGATATGGACTAGAACTCATTATTTTCAGATTAAATGACTAATGTTGTACGTATTGTTTACTTGTTTACTAACGGAGTGACGTCACGCGAAGAAACATCATGGCGGCTAGCGTTTTCGCACGTCAAAGTCAAGTCGTAACTTTAAACATAAATTTAGACCATTTATCGCTATTTAAAAATTAAAATAAAATTTTTGGTAGTAAATTACGGCCCAAAGATTGATTTTAATCAGTTTTCAAAAATTGGTGTAATACCCTATTATAATATTGATTTATCAACCATGTTGGTTACTTAAAAACCTGAACTATAAATCTCAAATAAAATTACACAATAAAGCGAAAAGTGCCACCAAATTGGCAACGATTGCTTATGCTAAGCAATGAATGCCGTTGAATGCGATGTGTGGCCCCGAAAGGAAACTTAGTATTGGCATCTCCGTGCTTTGGTTATAGGTATATACTGTGTGAAGATTTTATGATTTAATACTTAATCTATAATTTAGATCCTATACTCATGGGCCCATAAACCTTAATCAAACTTAATTATTATTCAGAAACAAGTCTTTATAAACGATCTATACAATTAGTTTTAAGAATGAAATTAAAGTGTAACTAATTTTAATTCTGAAAATATAAAATAAAGTAAACCTTACCTAAACCTAATTACAATTGAACAAACTTTACAAAATCAAGAAGTGATACTGATACGGCATTAGCTGGCAAGTGCCGGGCATTTAAAAAAATACTTTTGGTGTAAAAATCAACTTTATTACAGTCCATAGCCGGATTTTTGATTAGATAAGGTGCTTAACTATTTTGCAGGATTCATTTCCAGCAGTAATGAGCGAATAAACTGATAGATCCGTGCTGAGTAAAGTTATTATCAGTGCGGGTTGAGAATCGAGCGCACGCGGGCACTCTGGTTTCGCGCATTCACACATTGCCGCCCTTTTTGAAACGTAGTTTTTAGTGTTACTTATAAACCATGGAAGTTGAACAGAGAAATACGGTAGGTGTTTTTTCTTTTATTTAAGTTGTTGTTGGCTTGTTTTTGCTTGTCGTCAGCTGATGGCGGGTTCGCGAGTGGAAGTGAACTTTACACTCGCGTATCGTACGATGGCTACGTAAAGTCCCGGCACGCCGCCAGTTGGCCGAGGCGCCCGGCACCGTCTCACAAGTCAACACGCTTTCCGTATCGCAACGCCTGTGTCGCATCGCATGTCGGCCTCCCGCCGGAATTAATACGCATAGTATTCATAAAAACGCGTGCAATTAAAATGTGATAGTATCTAGTGAAACAAAAATTGTGAAGTGATAACTGAAAACAAAGTACCTACCTACTACTAAGATATTTGATTAGCATTAAATATAGAATAGGTGAGTAAAAATAAGTCAAAGCGAGATTAATTTTTAGAGTAACAGTGACGTTCGCGTTTCGCGTGCCGCTGCTAATATTATATTTTTGCTATTTTCCCTCTACATTGTTAGGCATGTGGTATGAGTACAAGGAAGTTGATCTCAGCGAATTCATGCTAAAATTTAGTGAATTACAAACCTGCTTTGGTACTTTGCGGATATAAATATAAACTACTGGACCAAAAAACAGCGGTCACTCTCCATCTGCCGGTTCCACTCAGGTTGTTTGAAGCCGCCTTAACTTTCTAACGAACGGTCTTATTTCATCAATAAAAACCAACAAGTTATAAACAGTGATAATAGGAACTATAAGCTATGGTTATAGAAGCTAATCAATATAGGAGATGCCCTAGTTGAATTAGTTTAAAAGAATGGAGTTGCATAGATAAAGTTATCATATTCATTTAATTAATAATAACTTATTTCGCATGTATTTTTTATATAAGTATTAAATAACTAAAAACAATTTAAGCTTGAAAACCAGATACATCATTAAGTTTGGGTCTGCAAATTGGCTCTACCACACACCGGTTTAAGGTGTTATGTTGACGATGACAACATATTATAGCAACTTCCTATTTACCTAACATATCCTTATTTTATTAATTTGTCTGTTTCAACATAGCACTTAAAAAGGTAGGTTATACTTTGTGTTTCACTAAGGTAGAAACCAATAAAGCAGCTAATGCATGTTCTAACTTTTATTTAGGAACTAGTTCTGTTTGGTAATCAATATACGAACAATGTGTCTCTACACTTATGCTTTCGTATGTGCGCCAATTTAATAACGCGAGTGCAATGAGTCACCGCCACTTTTACCAATAAAGAAATAAATTTAGGAAAATGACAAAACGGTGCACGACAGATTTTTATAATAAGTACACTCGTATTTTGCACAGTGGTCCCACGCCAAGTGGAACACACCAGTTGGAAAACAACGTTTAGTGGAAATTTTAAACTTCAAGAACTAAACAAAATGCGTGTAAAGAAACAACTTTAATCCGTACCTTCTGTGTTGATATTTCTGCCCTAAAAGTAACGCTACTAGATGTTCTGACAAATCGGAGTAGGCCCACAGAAGTCTATGGCCCGTTACCAACCGTTAGCTGACCGCGAACGTAAAACAACAAACCTAAATAATATCATTTGCATTTTCGGTGACATGGGTAGACTTTAATTTTTCACATAGAACAAAATATGTGTATCAAATAATATTAATCAGATATCAATAATTTTCTAGGTTGAAACTAATTCAAATAGATCTCATTATAAAGTGAGTCATTAGTTGATTGAACATTGAAATGCAAATTGTAGAAAAAATCACGTCATTCTTTTAGGCTTAATCTAATCTAATATTATTCCATAAAATGTTGAATTACCAATAATGACTACAACTACAAATCCAAGAGGATACACATTATTAAATTGACTAAGCACAAATATGTCATATTGATAAAATTCGAATTAATACGTTAACCTTACTAATGCCGGTAAATCGATCGGGATGAATAAATCGGAATTTTATAGTAAAAAAAATTTTTCAGCCACCACAGTAATGAGATAACATAGATTTTATTAACATTATTATTGAACTGGAAGGGTCCCTCAGCACATTGACGGGGTACCTGGTTGGCACCTCGTCCCTGGTCTACCGTGGACACCAGTGGAGGGAGAGGTCACCACTGTGCACAACTTTCCCGGACTCTATCCTTAGATAGAGACAGATTCTTGAAATAAAAAGAGAGTTTATTAAACTAATCCATGCCATATCATACTCGTATCACTAACACACAGTGGCATATCTCTACATTCTTAACTCAGTAGGTAGAAAATTTGTTTTATGTAAGTATACCGAAAATGTTTGCTCCTCAGTGTGATTGGAACGCTTTTGTGATATAGGTGTCTAGTTGTTTTTTATTGAGATTCATCATGAAAATTGAAATCAACATACCTACGAGTAATAGTCGTCGATATCGTTTGCCTCCCAATGTAGATTTTTCCTTTTGACTTAACGAGTATTTTTTTTTTCATTCACGCAACATTAATTCAATAGAACGTAAACTATTGTGGCATAAAGTAATTAATGACAATTATGAATTATCAAGTTGAGATAGAGCTCGTGATTAGCCACACGAAGGCCGGTGGGTATTTGCTTGTCATTCAACTTCTTTTCCGTCCAATACCACCACATCTAAGTATAATGATAAACAGGCGTGTGTAAGTATTTTTAGATGACCATTCGGTAACTGCGATGCCCTCGCATAGGAGGGTACTGCGTCACATTGTGTCAAAGTCTGCCATACCACACAACAAAGTAATTCTAAGCAATTGTCTTTGAAAGCGTCATACGATTTTTTGCTACTCAACAACAAAAAATTTAAATAGGTAGTTAAGATAGCCATTTTCTTGTCATAAAGTGCGAAATAAATAGCATGACCTTAAACCCGGTTCTAGTTTTACTCAGTTCATTTAAAAATAGCCAGCTCTACATCCCACACTGCTTATAAATTTAAGTTCCTATGTTCCTAAATGTAAACCATTTTGTTAGTAAGATCTAGAAAATACGCAACTATCTACTGAATATGTATTTCAGTAGACTGGCAAAACCGTCTTGTAACGTATTAACTGTTATAGACTATTTACAACTTATTTCCAGAAAGTTGTTATTTTGCTGTACTCGTTCTTTTATTGTGTCATAGATGTTTTTACTCTATGTGATTCATTGAAGATTTCACTAGTCAATGCTCCAAAAATTATTAAACTTTAACAAGCCTTGAAGTTTAAAAAGGCGAGGAAGTCTATTAGGGACGTAATGTAGAGCCCCCAGATAGGCTTCGAGAATTCTCTGATGATAAAATTAGTAATTTTTAATGGAATGCATACAGTTCATCACAGCAAGAGTATAACACTAGCATACCAAGCTAAGCTATCTTTGCTGAGAGGCGGCGCGGTCGAAGCGATACAAAGTCCAAGTGTTATGCTCAAGCTGTGGTTGAGACACATCAATCTGCGAACATAATTAACATAAGAACTGGTTTTCCACTTTAACTTCTAATGTTTAAGTATTTAATTAGCTTTGTCCTGGGTACTAAAACAGTAAAAAATACTAATTAAACTTAGGAAAACATAGGTACTACCTACTCGTATATGGAAGACCAAATACAGAACGGCTAAAAAACAACAGTAAACTGACGGTTTGTCTCCGAAAACTGGCACCTAACTGGTAAAAGATGGAGTTTAACTTCTAACTACTCTATTTGTCTATGCAGACCCCAAGTCTAGTTCTTTGGTTTTATTCTATTTAAACGGCAATTGTCACTTTTTTACCGGATACCAAGCCTCAGTATGTCACGGGGGCTTTGGACTGGAGAAAGTGCATCGCGCTCTTACAACACAAGTGTACATTATTTTCTCCCGCGTGGATAGCCGTCAAAGTTTTTTAAACTTGATGAATGAATTGAATCTTTGTTGATATTCAAATATAATTACATAGTACTTGCATAACATTAATATATTTATTGTTGTTTCAACAAACTCGAATAAGATTTTGCCAACTTAAATAATTAAGAATAACGTTAAGTCCTTCCAGACGCCGAGGTAGGAACTCTGTTCCAGGCCGTGTTATGTAGTTGCCAAATTTTGACTGAAAATCTAATATAACCAATAATTCATAGGCGACAACAAGACATTCTTCAACCTCTAGCACCTTTCGTTTTCGTAAAGATAAGTGTTATAGAAATTAGTTTAAAATACGCATGTTATGAAAACCATAAACAAAGAAAAATTACTGCAAATGTAATTTCCACACCGTAAGACTTCAAGGTCCAGACAGCATGACGTTAATTTCAACAGGTTCTTGCACAAACAGCGCTCCTATTGTAGGCAACTCGTGAATACAGGCATCACGCCATCTAATTAGTTCTGCCAATCGTCTGCTTTGATCATAGCTTGATATTATACCTGTATTCGCAACTACTACCAACAGACAATCAAGCGTTTTAGGCAAATGTAAACCGGTAGTAGTATTTCTCCAACTGCAGCCAGTAAAACATAACATGACATAACAATATAAGGGATTTTCCGTTCTAACCACAGATATGGTAAACACTGAGCAATGATATCATTTTGCGTGAACTAGTCATTAAATTATCTAAAAAAGACATAGGGTAAATGGTAAATTAAAATGGGAACATATAAAATATGAAATAAATTGAACAACGATTATTTTACAAAATCAAACCGAACAGCTATAGATATCAGAACTGGTTTAAATAAATGCACGAAAATAAAAACCTAAACAAGCTTTGAATTTGTTTACTAATATTGAAAATGATTGCATGGCCAAAGCGACTAGGTTTACACTTTATTAAAACAAGTTTTGATTAAGGCTACCGACATTTGATCAAAGTGAGCTTCTAGAAGCATCACCACAATATATAGATCCAACGTAGGGCACACCGCAAACGTAGCATAGCAGTTGGAAAATTCGGAAGCCATGAAAGTACGGAATTGTTCGACTGGGCGTGGTATGCCAAATCCTAACTAAAATGAAACTTCACACAACTACACTACCACAGCTTTTGAAATCATATCAACTACCAAAGTTGTCATTAGTTATATTATAGACGAACCCCTACATGAGCTATGTAGTCCAGACAGACATATCTCATCAGTCTTCGTCAGGGGTGGCATTCCGGCTGACAACACTTCACACATCTCGGTGCTTTACGCTAACTTCAATCATCAATACGCTTTACTTTGAATAAAAAAACTTCCCTAAATGTCACCGGCTTATCGTTTTTTAAGTTGACCTACGCCGCATAGAAAAACCTGATACTTATTCATATCATCGAGTTCCTACCTACTTAGTTACTTGGTTAACGTTCTGATAGTATCTAACTAATTCAGGACATTATCTCAAAATGTTATATCTAATTTCGACAGTTAGTTATGCTCGTAATAGCTAACTATCGCAGACATGCTGTCCTTGTGTCGGTATGCAACGTGTATTGATTTCTTGAATAACGAACACCTGACTTCAGGGTCGCGGACTCAAAGTAATTTTCAAGGCTAGTTAATTTCCGCTTTTAACAATATGAAATTAGAAGTTAATACATACAAAGCAACGGCTATCTTTTTGTCATTTCAGATAAACTTTGTAGAGTTTAGGAATCTAACGCTAAAAATAAAATTGTTCAATATCAGCGATGACGATTAGCAACAAATCCTGATGAAGATAAAGTAGTTTTACAAACTTCTGTAAAAATAAAATATCAATAATAACAGGACTGTTAGGTGGTGATGATTTCTGAACTAAGTCGGATCGGTTTATTTAATTATATTTATTCACATTTGTCTTTTTTATACAGCCAGTCGTCATGGAGAAAGGTGAAGAACCAGCAGAAGTTCATAAGACACAAACTCCTAATGGAATTACTACGCAAAAACACATGAATGGTAAGTACAATAAGCACTTGGCACTTGGTAGTGACAACAGAACCAATTCTCAAATAGCCGTTAGATCCCAGCTGAGCAAAGGCCATCTTTTCGTTATTCCACTTTTCGTGCCGCACTGGTCTATACCGTACTCATTGGGGACTATTCTGTTGGGTATTTATTCCATAAATAAATTATTCACCCCTCCCTTTACTTATTATAACAACATGATTATGACATGATGATAACATGTTCACCTAAAGTTATAGGTGCAGCTCAAACAAAACCGCAAAATTTCAATCACATTCAGTTATTTGCAAACGATAAATAATGTATTTTATCATGTTTTTCACAATAATTTATGCACACAATCGTGAAAACAAGATTTTGGTTAAATATATAAAAATATCTAACATTTTATCAATTATCTTGTGTTCGAAAATCAGTGATCGATTTAAAATAGATTTAATCGCAAAAATATCATCATGTGACACATATTGCAGTTGTTTTTGATGTAATTATGGAAGAATGCCGATGAGTTCAATATCAAATCATGTGATCGTTTAGAATAGGCAAGAATATTTTAAATAGGTTGAGAAACGCAATTATGATGATCCAATGGTAGAGTTGAATTTTGTTTGTATTTTTGTAGAGACACCCATATTCAAAACAAATCAAAGACAAATCGAACGCTTCAATGGTTCTTGTTGCGTTTTTTGAATTCTTTGTTTCTTAATAGGGTAGATGACTATGAGTGATTTTGCATGTTTTTTTATGTTCCCCAAAAATAATAATTGATTACAAATGTTATTGTAAAACCACAATCGAAATTCGTTTCAAAATGAGGCTACAATAGGCCTGCAAACTTGGGTGGGCAAGTCCATTTCATATGTGTTAAATTTTTGTAAAACAATATCACTTTTTTGTAACCCAAACTATTATGAAGGAATTATGTTAGGAGACCATTATCATAAACGCAATATTGAATATAGCTGTCGAACAAAGTTATTACGCGCTCCTTACAAAAACAGCGACAGTGACGTCACTGTCGCTGTCACTTTTGTATGGAGCGTTTTTGGGCAAGTCCAAAAATGTGCATTTCAAATGGTGATATCTCTGGTGGTATTGATCCAGATGAAGTGATTCTTTGAGGATTGTTTACATAAATGTAAGGTCTTTCGATAATAAACAAAAAAAAATACAGTCATCATGCCTATTATGAGTATTCGACCACTCTGGAAGGTTACATGGTTCTGATACTTACCAAACCCAACAAAAGCCGTCTGTGCCTAACATCATTGCATCCCATTATCGTCATCGTCATAGTATTAAGGTATTGAAATATAATTAGTACTTCTAGTATTTCAATACCTAATATTTAGTAAAGATCTAGTATAGGTAATATCATACAGTAAACAGGAAACTTTAGGTGCTATCAATGAACGAAGAGGTTATCTTTGTTGACAACGAATGCAAAAACACCTTATATGCGAAAAGAAGGAGCGGTCTGCCTAGTAGATTAAAGATCTTAATACAGACTAACTTATCAGCCACAAATGGATGTGTAAAATTAAACTAAATCTTCATGCACGAAACAATTGAAAATAAAATATTTTTTTACACATTAATGAATGCACCTGAAATGTACCTACCAACTTGATTAAAAGTTTGCTTATCTTAATTTTATTGCTTTGCACTTGCGGGGTAAGGTATTTACAATAAATACCACTTTATACTTCATATTATCATAACTGACGTTTGTTGCTTCGTTCTTTGACATCGTTACTTATCTGCCAGATAGGTTTTGTTGAAATGTGTGTTATCTTGTTATCTACCATGAATATTTCCAAAGCCAACACAAGTTACATAACTAAAATTATGGACACATCTAAGGAGTGGAACTCGCTACACGCATTTGTTACCAACGGGTTGGGCCAAATCGCTATAACTTCGGATAGCTTCAAGATTGAATAGACATCTACATGTCCCAGTACTCATGTCAGTAGTCGTGGTGGTCACTTCACTAGCTGAAATTGTGGTCGACCAAGGAACTCTGAACAGAATGAGCAATATATAAGAAAGATAAGAATAAGAAATTACGTGTATAGCGCTTTCCCTAAATGGGAACTGCAGTACTTAGATGAGACCTGAGGCATAGTACAAACCGCTAACGTTTTGGTATTCGAAAAGTTAACAATGGGTACTTTTTTTCTTTTTCCTATGTATTTTTTAAAAAAAGTACCATTTACTTTTAATTACCAAAACGTTAGTGGTTCGGGCTGGGCCTACAGTTGGCCTAGTGCCAGTTTCCCTAATCAAAAGCACCGACCACGTAAACGTGAATTGGTATGGCATTCATGATAGCGATTTGGTGGTTTTGATTGATACACTGTTAAGACTTATAAACCAATACCTCTGCCCAGCAACCGGCTGATTCCGTTTTTGTACCAGCCAAATTTTTAGGAATGCAATAAAGTAGACGTAGAGATCGTCTAAGCTGAAATGACGCGCCCCTCCACTGCATCTACGGATACAAGAGTGCTTGCTTGTAAACTTAGACGCAGTGGAGGGGCGCGTCTTTTCAGTTAAGACGATCTCTACCTATTTATCTACGAAAACAGGACGAATAACCATGTCGAACGCAGCTATTCGCTAGGTCAATGTCTCGTTTTGTAGTACAAACCGGTATGTAAATACAAGTAAATTGACGTATGTTTGTGGTAAAAAATGGAAGACTTTGCCTAGTGCCATTATTTAACCTTCTCGATGTTTCCTGCAGTATAGCCTAGTGCTATATTATACTTACAAATAAAATATATTAACCTAGAAAACTGCATACAAATTGTTGCTTTCTGCCAAGACCTAGGTTAGGTTTATTCGTCTTAATTTTCCTATTCAAATTTATATTTCTTTTTCTTTAGGCCCAGATCAGATAATTCCAGCAGGCGACTACGTCACATGGGTCCCTAATGGGGCAGTAAAACTTCGTAACACTCCCAGAGGGAAGTCAAGCGAGCCTCCCGTCTCCGTCCCAGGGCTACTCACGCGCATAGCGGCTACTTACCCGGACCTGCCAGCGTTGGTCACAAAGAAACCAGACGGGAAATGGTCCAGATTAACTTATAAGTAAGTGCGATATTTGTTAAGACTAGGGAATATTCACTGTTCTTTGTTATATTTTTTTATGATAGCTTATATCGTTTTATGACTGATCAATAACATTCATCACCGAAAATACAAAATGTAGTTTAATTATAAATTGTTAAAACTTTCAAACTTTTTCAAGAGTTTCAAACGCCGCCATTATGGCGCGCTCGGTTGTAATAGACTTTGAAGTAACGCAAGTCTATGACAACCCAAATGTAACCTTCAAACTGTTGAATTCTTCTTCTTGTCGCGCTTTTGACAGTGACATAGACTGTGACGTCACACTCGACCCACTCTGTTTCAACCGCTTTGAATTTCCCACATTTTGTTGCACTTTTCAATAATTATTTTTACATCTACAAAGAAATAAATTAAGAAATATTGATAGAGACGTAAAAGAATTCAAAAGAGTAGTCAAAAAAAAAATATCTCAGTCATCTGTTTCAAGTGCATATTCCCTATTGTATGCCTGAATAGGCAGGCATTTACCCACACACAATCTCGCCTAATATTGTGCTCTTTTTTTGATGGCTAACAAAGTTGAAACGCTCGGGTAACACTTGAAACTCATACACTCCCATGACGAGGTTCCTTGTGAATTTATTGATTATCACAAATGAGATTCACGAAATATCAGGAATATAAGAATGGAAAGCTAGTCTGCGTCTGGTGTATCAATACAAAATAGGTGCTGGTGGATTGAAGTCATGTTAAACTCCTTCGCAGTCACTGTAATAAATCCTGCAGAACGTGTCAAAGACCGTCAGACAAGTTACCTTTCGGCAGCCAATAAGGCCATAAACATAGAAACAAGTATGACTGTATGTTCTAGAATCCTTGACAAGGCCTTGAACATTTTGACCTGTAAATATGTTTTTCATTACTCATACTCTGAAAGTGGGTCATTACTGACCTGAGAAGCGGGCTGAAAGTAACACTTTTCATCCCTAGGGAGAATCACTTTCAACTGACAGCTGTCAAATATATTTTTTTTAAAACTCTTTTTTTTTCACATATCTATTGAACCATGTTCCAACTTTCTATACAGCCACGATGTAAAATTTGAAATAACTCAAAGTTAAGTATTGATCAGAGAATATATATGTTTAAAATAACTTTATTACAATTTAGTTTCAACAATTTCTTTAAAATAACTTAGTTTTGAGCAAAATATTTACCATTTTTCCGATGATGAAAACAAAAACAAATGGCTGAATAGTAGGCCGGCCACAGAAAAAAAACAAACAAAATAGGCGGGAAAGCGGCAATTCGATCTTCATCTATTTTCCTCATTTTTTCTTTAGCTAATTCATGTTTTTATTTTTACTTTCCTCGTATTTGTAATGAAAAGCACAGTGTTTACCTCGGGTGAAAGACTTATTTAGTCCCTCGAACTATTGGCGCCCTCACTTCGTTCCGGGCGCCAAACCCCGTCTCGGGACTAAATAAGTTACTTTCACCCCTAAGGTAACAATGTACTATTGCCACCTAAATAATCATGATAGGTATTACGCTGTCGGTTATGCCATGTGTGAAGTTTGGTATCTTATAAATAGATTTGATACTTTGCTCAAATTCTGTTTCGTATTCTCGAATTCGCAAGAACTATTGCCTGCTGTGTTGCCCGTGTGTGATTGGGGGCATTGACAAAGGCCTAAGTAATTATATTTGATTAATCTTCATACAAAATTATACACTATTTCCAGTAAAGTGAGTGCTACAAGTGATTGTGATATGAAAAGACAACATGATAATTTATTGTTCATACCTATAACCCCATAATCGCGCTCATATCACGCTACGTCAATAAATTTAAATGTGTAGTTTATTCGTAGAGTTTTTAAATATTTTGACTGGCATGATAGCACAATGGTTAGTGACCCTGCTGCGCTGAGGAGTTGTTTTTATTTATATTTGCTCTGTGAGGGTGTGTGATTGTGATTATATGCTATAATATTATAAATAGTTAATTTTCGATTATGGTTTGGTTGATTGGGTGGCGTAAGACTATTTAACTGCGATCATATTTATTGGAATCATAGAATACCTAGGTAAAACACAGCATTTTTGTTATGTTGTTGTAACGTACGAACCTATGTTATTGTGTTGAAGTTCGGTACCTTTCTTTTATTTGTTTTCAAAAATATTGTTTGTTCCAGACAGTACAAAGAGCGCACGCGCACAGTCGCGAAGGCGTTCATAAAACTGGGCCTGCAGCGGTACCACTCCGTCGGCATCCTTGGGTTCAACTCCGAACAGTGGTTCCTAGCAGATCTGGCAGCTATCCACGCAGGGTTAGTATGCATCTTAAATCACCCTTTAACACAAGTAAATTGATTAGGATGGGCCTTAAACCTAAGTAAAAACCGCCATTTACAAGCCCCACGCTACATCAAAAAAATATTCAAACATCTCTGTAACAAGTTGACTTCAGTAACGAGAGAGAACGACAAGTTTGCCTTCAGTCAGTCAGTATACTACTGACTTGTTTCAAACTGTTTTCGACCAAAATAAGTATTTAAAATGATAGAATGACCTAATTATATAGTTTAGAACCCTTTGAATGTGTCATTGTAATAATGATTTACCAAATTCAGTGTGGACGGGCGGCAAGATTAAAAAATATCCAGCTGTGATTTAATTTAGTTATTTTAATTGATTTTATCACTTAATACATTATTATCTATCTACGCATTAGTAGAAGACAGTCATAAATATGTCGCAACTATTCAAGCTATTTTTATAACTAACTTTATCAATACTATCTTGGTTTCTATTTGTTGTTTAGCTGTAAATTTTAAAGATTGGATTTGGATAACATCTTCTAACGCATGCCGCCATAGCTTAGTGATATTTAATTTTGTATCTAGACTGTTGCAATATAAGTGTTATGGAATTTTTTAACTGCTTATCCCTTTACAACACTAATTTACTTTACTAGTTTAATTTATAGACCGCGGACATATTTATCGTTAGAAATGTTGTTATTACATAACAATGTCAGAACACTAAGAACCTCTTTTTATGTGAACTTTGTTCACAATTTTAATAATTAATATTCAACGTTATTTTGCACATTGAACATTTGAAAAGCAAAAAACGACAGATTGTTCTCTACACCGACGTTTTGTGACCTCTTTTACAAAGAAAACGTGGAATGAACAGAACAAAGTTGACTAAATGTCTAGGAACTACTACTATACAACAGTCTAATTAAAAATTAGATAATTCAGAGGTCTAAATAGGCGGCTAGGTCACTAGTATGACTCAATGATTGAATGCGCAATGGCGTAAAGGATGATCAATGACGAAGTATTTTTTTTACCACAGAGGTTTCGCCGCCGGCATCTACACAACAAATTCTCCAGAGGCATGTTTCCACTGTCTCTCGTCATCACGCGCGAACATCTGCGCGGTCCAGGACAAGAAGCAACTGGACAAGATCCTGGCCGTCCGCAGTCGGCTGCCGCTGCTGAAGGCCATCGTGCAGTGGGAGGGGCCAGTGGACACTTCCATCCCTGACGTATACAGTGTAAGTGTCTTTATTGCATTCTCTCACGCAGGTCGAAGGACCAGCCCTTATTATGCCTGCTACACACTACTCGCGAAGTTGAACGATGTTACAATAGTGTAGAGACGCACTTCGACTTCCTTCGTCAACATAACGTCGAACATCGTCACTTCAGCCAACAACCTGGAGTTCTTCGCCGAGAACTTCGAGGGTAGTGTAGAGAGGAGATTATGGCCTTTTATATTCCAACAGTTTCTAGCACTCACTTCTTTCTAAGCTTTTTTTTTACCCAGCGGAAGTGTATGATGCGCTTTTTAAGTTATAATGCGCCTTATTCATGTTGTAACTAGGTATACATGGGAGATGAAATACAATTTAAATTCCTCTGTGATTCAATAAAATAATTAAATTTGCTAGCAAGGTACTGAAACTTTTTTAATTAAATCGTATTTATCTGTATTTTTCAGCAGAGATTAGAGTTCTTTATTCACCAGTATAAACTAATAAGGTGTATCGAGGACTTGTTATTTAGTTACATAATGGCGTATAAATTAATTCCAAATTGTGTCCTTTAAAAGTTTATAAGCATTATGTGCCAGATTCTAATTTTACATTATAAGTATGATTAGTGTTTGTTTTTAATGGCGGCAATTTGGATAATTTCTTATCTTTGAGGTCATCAATCATTTGATCCGATTGAAATCATCATAATATTATTATTATAATAGCGGTAGGCTTCCAAATAGGATTTGGTTGGGTTTTGATGCGCTCGGTGTAGTGTGGGGAGCATTGGGACGTTCCGTTCATCACGATGGGAAATAGAGCCAGCGTACCTACATCAGACTACCCCATGTAGGCCATACTAAGTAGTGAGCGTCTGTAGGTAACATGCTCAAAAGTGCACAGTTATATTATTACTACACACTAGAACATTATTTGAGGGCCATGTTTTAACCTCTGTCGCGACACCATGTAGATAATTTTTAGAAAACATAGCTTAATTTCATGTGTGCAGTGCATCCATACGTTATAAACAAAGCTTTGTTCCAATTTTTATGTAGGTATAGATAGACTAGCTATGCCTGCAGTTTTCCGCGAGAAATTCTGTCTGTCACAAAAAGTCTTCACACAATATCTTTTTGATAAATCCCGCTGTTAAACCAGTGTGATTATTACTTGATTGTGTTATTTAAAAACTATGATAGGTATCTCCTCGGTTATTGATTGAACCAAATGATGTCAGGGGCAATTTTGTTCACAATTAAATACTTATTATACCTACCTAGGTTAAGTGTTTATTTTGTTATGGATTGATCGTGTTTATAAATCCACCATCGCGAATAATACATTATTTAAGAAGATCACCCTAAAAAACTTTAAAAGATAGGCATGTCGAGGTCGAGGACTATATAATAGAACTTCCAGTTCCAAAGAAGAACGATCCCCTCATAGGTCCCTACTCTTTCGTAACTTTGTCCGTTCACACAACACACGTAACGGTAGATCTGAAAAAGAATATTTTCCCCGTTTTCGTAATAATTGTCATTGATGCACTTACAATTATCATTATCGTAGTGTGATGTTATATAACCTATAATATTATTCTTCCTTGATAAATGGACTATTCATACAAAACAGTCACGTACGTCACTCTGGTGATATTCGAACAATTTGATCTCCATAATAATGTAACCAGAAGGTGATCCTTAAAAGCGAAACTTCGAGTTTGCGCGTTAATACAGGGAGAGTTTATTCCTTTGAAACCAACAGGTTAAATTATGGCCAAGGTGAAAAGTTTTTTTTTTAAATCTGAGTAATTGGCCGCGTGAATTCTTTGAGCATTTTTCTATATTCCTCATAGTTCGGGATTTGGCCTACCACGCCCGCTTGAAAAATTCACCCTGTTCAACTAGGTTAGGCCCGATCCCCTGAAGATACATTGTGCAGACACACAATGTCATCCGCGCCACGTGGAACACTGAACAAAATTATGCACAATGAATTGCAGCTATGTTTGATGAACCGAAATAGACTTTACTATCCGCGTGGGAGCATACATGAACAGTTTGGCGTTTGGCCACCTTATGCAATATAAATATTTACTATGTTGAATGTCAACAAAAACCAAGCGGAGTTAGTGCTGGTTTCAGGGTTTTCCGTTTTAGTTATAGACGAATTTGCAAATATCATGTTTGGTCGGAAAAAGGGCCGGGCAGCGATAACAGTCATAGTGACTGGCCCCAAATTATTGAATCTCTGAGTCATGATAAATCAGATGTTATTGCTAATCCTCAAATACACAATCGGTCAGTCATCTACCAGTAGATAAAAGTGAGAAGGAAAAACTGACTGAATAACAAAACTATTTGCAGCTTTATTTTAAAACTCAATTTCTGACGAGCCAAAACGGATGTTTTCATTGGGCAAATAAATATGTTTAGAACTTCATATGAACCGCCGCTTAGCAGACGCGCATCCATGTTGATGTGACGTTCTAGATTTCAATAGATTTTGTGTAGGTATCAAGAAGGAAATGAATGAACAAAACCACTTTTTTTTTAAGGATGGTATGGGTGTTTTACTAGTACTTAGGTCCCTACCAAGTAGCTGATTGATGCCTACCATTCAGGAATTAGTTTTTATAACAAAGAGATAGGTATTTTATTGAAGGTTTAAACTAACCTGGTTATAGATAAGAATAGGTATGCATATTTACAGGAAATTGGTACCTACCTACCTCCTATATTCTTGATGTAAATTAAGGTAAATTTTAGAGTCAACGGTTGAGAAGACGCGGGCGATAGCAAACCTATAAATTACTTTATCGTGATTGTATTTTTCTATCATTTCATATCACTAAGCGGTGATGTTACAAATCAGTCGAGGGCGCAACAATTATCATGCTGAGTACATACCTACCTACCTTCATTATCTTCGTAATTACGTAAAAGGTAGCAAGACGCCACATCAAGCGTGACTTGATCAACAGATTAACCTCGTACCTATCTGCTACAAACACTAACAAAACTTAAAGCTTGGTACTTATAATACTAAAGTTTTGTATTCAAGAGAGGTATCTGGAGCTCGACAAATAACCCTAAATCAATATCAAAACCGTCATGTCAAACCTACTGTTAAATAACAACATACCGTCAATTGATACATCATTGACGTACGACTAAGTAATGATCGTATTAACACTGATGTGAGATTTAGCAGTAAGAGTATGGCAGAGTCGGTTAATATACCTACGGCTGCCTGACAGTATTGAAACAAGGAAAAATAACGAGTTTGGTTATGTAGACTAATCGACTTTCTAAAACATGTTACGTCTCATGACCTCAAATAATAACAGAATCATCACTCCGATGTTGGGAAAAGTTGAGTGACAGACAATCACTATAATAGTTTTGTTTATCTACAGACTATCATTCTCGTAATCATAATATTATAATCGGATAAGAGGCCTGTTGCCGCAATAGTTAGTCATGCACTAGGATTCTAATTCCGGAAACTGAACATCTGTCTGTGTCTAAATTTAAAAATATCGATAGCTACCTCATATGTAGAGTACATCACATCGAGTTGATATTACCCATTCACTTTGAGGATATGTTTTTTTTTCTTAAAAATGCTACTTTAGATGACCACTTGTTACACAACCTCCTTTGGGATTAAATATACTAGCAGAACTTGGTACAGTCGACCGGCCGTCAATGTGATTTGAAAATAAAGCAAAACTAGTAAGTCGCGGCAGTGAAGTACTATCATTATTCGTTCATAATTTTTGCACAGCAGTGATTTCTAGATGGTTAAAAAAACATTAATTACAGATAAAACTATTTTTCAATGTTGCAAAAGTGAGCAGTATAAGGTGCCCCTATATCAAGGTGTGAACGCCTCTGTGTCAAACTTTAGGATACAAGACCTTTTTATACCATGTTATGAGGTCGTTGACCATGTTTGACGCATTCCCCCATGGAGGTGTATCTAACTTATTTTTCTACTTCCTCCTTTTTTTAGCTCTCCTTAGTTTGGGGTCAAATGATTGTGGTGTATCTTTGATATTAATTTGAAGGAGTTAATGAAGGTGTATTATTGATTGGATTTGCAGTGGGAGCAGCTGTTGGAAATCGGTGCCAAAGAGCCAGACACACAACTGGACAACACGCTAAAGAACATTGCCGTCAATGAGTGCTGCACCTTAGTTTACACGGTATGTTATTAGAATACTGACTCAACAAGTAAGAACAATAAGGTACATTAACAGCAAAATATTTTTTCAAAACTGTAGAACTGACCGGCACTAAATGACCTGAACTCTTAACCTATTATAATAAACAGCCTAAGCAAGAAAGCACGACTATTACAGTACAGCCTATTGACGATCGCTTACCCTAACTTTAAATTAAAGGATCGATAGAACTCATATTATTAATGACAGCGCATTGCCGTGGGCGAAGACGGGTTTGCCGATCATTACGTAATTTAAAAACAATATTGTACGCGGCTTATTTAATAAGGGAAGTTATTGATCGAGCTAGAAACATAGTTCAATACAAACAGTTTACTTAATAGAGTACAACATAGAACAACTTTGTATGGAGTGCCGGTGTTTTGAACTCTATATTTAAAAAAAAAACAATTTCCTAAGAAAAACAGTAATTTATTTCTTATGCGCGGCTCTCCGTCAACATATTTAACTAAGATTCAACAATGAGATTGGTACAAAAGGCGGACTTGAAGCCGAAAAAGGCATTCTCTACTAGTCACGTACCATAGGGCTAAGCAGAAAAATATAGTAGGCAGTGCAACAGTGTTTAAAAAAACACCAAAATGTGTCAATAAATAAATGTGCTCACCTCAACTTTCAGTCAGGTACAGTGGGCCCGCCCAAGGCCGTGATGCTGTCGCACGACAACCTGACGTGGGACGCCTTCTCCATCGCCGAACGCGTGGGGCACATGCAGCCGGAGGCCGAGAGGCTCGTCACCTTCCTGCCGCTCAGCCACGTCGCTGCACAGGTAAACAGGATACAAGGATTTTAAAACATTTAGCTTTCCACTTTTAAAATCAGGCTGGTTTTTAGAAGCTGCATTGTTTAAAAGATTGAGAACAACCTTATCCAAACTCAAGATTTGGACATCTTACCTACACGTCGGTATTTCCTTCTTTTTGTATTTCACCAGGCAGTACACATGAGGCCCATTAGTTTTTTACCGACTACGTCACTACGGGTGTCGAACTGGCCGACGTGACGTCTGTTTGGATGTCATAACTATGTTCCCTTCCCTGGACGTAATCTAGCCGGCTTTATTTCGCCAGGAATCGCCGTGAAGGTTGTCTCATTTTTTTATGTTTGATAGAGATGAGTACCTATATCCCTATCGACTATCTATATCCCTAACCCTGCAATAATAATAATAATCATTTATTGAGAGATACCATTAATCCGCGGGTTAGTTTTTTCACACTTAAAACTAGAAATGAAACCGTCGTATAACTCATCCTGTCAACATGATCTGCCAATAAATGGTATTTAAAATGATAGTATTTCCTTTCACAGATCATAATTTTCAACTACATATAATTGTCATCCCACAGGTAGTAGACATCTACACATCAATGACCAAAGGAATCTCAGTGTACTTCGCCCAGCCCGACGCTCTGAAGGGCAGCATCGTAGAGACCCTGAAAGAAGTGCGACCTACAATGTTAGTAACAGCAAATTGATAAAAATACCCATCACACCACACCACACGTAAAATCTACACGTTTATAATATGCCCTTCGCTTATTAGAAACAAATACCTCGCTATCAATCGAAACGAATTTGTACCTAATTGAGGTTGAAACTTGTCCAAGATTATAGCTGACTAATTGTGTATTTTGCGAAACGGCATTAAATTCCTTACAAATATTGGGCATTCCTCACTGTATTGACACTTCGATTTCCTTTGCCAATTGTATACAAACTCACCTGTGTGAACTAAATCAGGTTTATGGCTACCAACAGACAATAACAATAGTTGAATTCGGCAGATTCCTAGCAGTACCAAGAGTGTACGAGAAAATGCATGAAAAAATAGTAGCGGTGGGCGCGTCTCGGGGCGCGATCACACGCTACCTCGCCGGCTGGGCCAAGGACAAGGCCCTCGCCTACCACACCGCCAGGATCAATGGGTATGTTCCACGCACTTGCTAACTACACCTACAACTAACCATTGTATTTACTCTTTTAACGGGCGATTTTGATCTATACTTATCGTGGATGAATAGGTTAAAGATGGAAGCCACTTTTAGGTGATAAATAAACATTTAGCAGATAGGATTTTGAAGCAATTAAAGATGGAAGCGACTTTTAGGTGTTAAATAAATACTTAGTAGATAGGAAATCGAAGCGACTGGTCATGCATGAAAGTGGGCACACCTCCTTTCGTCAGATGATAAAAATGCCATAAAAGATTCCATGTGCAAGCCTTAGTGCACAGCTATGAAATTGTGTAACGCGTTTTCTTATGCATTTGTAAGGTTTTGATGCGAAAATTGCGTGACACAGTTATGACTTACGCAATGCGCAGGTAATGAAGGTCACAAACTCCAAAGAAGCTGTTGACAACCAATTGGCTGATTGAAAATTGCCATTTTAGTAGGTTAAAGGCTGATAATGAAGCCAATGATGATCGATTACATCGTACGATCTGTTTCTACTAAATACTCGTGACTTAAAGAGTCCCAGGTAAGATAGAAGGCGTAACTGCATATTGATAATGCACGAGATTAAATTCGATAAAACCCTGCATTAACCTGGTTTAATTCGATAGATTTTTGTGCCGAGGTAAAAATCAAGGTTGTAAATCAATAATGTGTTGGCAGTTGCTTATCGAACGAAATGGCGGGCCTGCCGGTAGACTTCTCGACAAGTGAAATGCTTGACTACTGGTATGTTCGCTGCTGGCAGCTGAGCTGATCAAGAGAATGATGGCTTTTTAATCCATTACATTATACATCTAACTTGTTCATAGACCAATTACATATTATATCTCTTTCGTAATTCATTGTTGATAGTACGCAGGTATAAGCATGTTTTCATCTTCATGTAATAATTTCATGGTAAATTTGATTTTGATTTCCGCTTGTGTTTTTTATACTTACTAGGTATTTTAGAGAGTGAGTTTGCACTTAATTATATTAAGTTGTGTGTTAGTGAGTAAGACGCGCATGTTTGTTTTACCACTAAGTCATCATTAAAAAGCAAATCCGTAGTAAATGCCTAAATAGATAAAATAAATTGGTTTGGGATCATTTGATCTGATCTTGGTCTAAGATGTCCCCGATATTTATTAAGTTTCTCATTCAAGTTTTCATTCATGATACAACTTATCTGTAGGTATTTTTGAATCTTCAGAAATAGCTAATGCAATTGCAACCAAAGTATTAAAATAGCATAAACGTTTAATACGATTAGATTACTTCACATGCTTGACACACAGTTGAAATAATGCACATTAATAATGTATTTTGACGATTATCTGAGATAACGAGTGACTAGCAAGTGAGCTAGCTTAAAGACTAATCCTAAGCTAAAGGATACAGATAAAAAGAGTGACGACTCACCAAAAGACTGCATACAGTTTTAGAAATATATTTTGCGTTGACACGTGGCAACAATTCATGACGCGTGGGTTAAGACAAAAATAAGTTGCATAAGCACCAATTCATTAAAAAAAATGCTCGTAGAGATCGTCTAAGCTGAAATGACGCGCCCCTCCACTGCATCTACGCATACGAGCAAGCACTTTTGGGTGCGTAGATGCGGTGGAGGGATCCGGCTTCTTTTCCCATCTAGATCGTGCCAAACACAACTCCTTCAAATAGGAAGCCTGTCATGCAGTTGACCGTATGTTTGTTTCGTATAATCGTACTTATCGTAGTGACTTGTAACAACGTCTGAATGCCATCTCCCACTTCTCCCAGTAACGCTCTAAGCCGAATCTCGGCCCACACTGGAGGCACTCTTACTCTTTACCTCAATATTTGGAGTTGATAGGCCTCCGCTCACCACATGACCCGGAAAAAGCTGTGAAAATCGCTCCTTGGCCTAACAGCTAGTCAATTCAAGAAAAAAAGTGCCTTGTAACTAATTTTAAAATCAATTTAGGTACGAAGGCTCCTCGTTCGGGTACAAGATCGCGAAGTCCCTGATCCTGGGCAAGGCGCACGATGCGCTGGGGCTGGACCAGTGCAAGCTGTTCGTGTCGTCGGCGGCGCCTCTGTCGACCGAGGTGAAGAAGTTCTTCGTGTCGCTGGACATGCCCATTGTGGAGGCGTTCGGCATGAGCGAGATGGCTGGTGCGCACGCATTGAGTGTCTACCCGAAGTAAGTCAATCACTATTTTGTCATATTCATCTAAGTAAGGCAGAAAAAGGACAATAATATGTTATCATATTCATCTGAGTAAGGCAGAACTAGACAGCTTGTGTTATATTTGTCTTTATTTTTGATTTATTGCACTTGAACAAAGTAAAATAACAGACTTGTTGCCAAGAGGCAATCTCTGCCAGTCGAAAATACAGTCAGGCACAGGCAAAATTAAGGTAGTACTATCGTCTTAGCAATAAAATTCACTTCCATATTAGGTACCTACTCCGGAGTAGCATTCAAAGTTCTATTTCAAAGTTTTATTTCTGAACTACCTAGGTATTGGAATTCAGAATAAGTATCGGTAGACATTGCGCCAAGACGCTGAAGTGCGTAACCAGAATTCAGGTCAAGAATACATATTGGTGTAAACTGTTATCCCATTTACATCATCTAACTAACGCGTGCCAACTATGGATCTATTATTCTTAGTTTAATTAGGTGTTATACTTTATGTATGTATATTGCCGTCTGCATTATTATTATGGGCACTTGTCTATACTTCACGACATTTTTCCTCTACCAGCCGCCTAGCTGTACATCCACTATCAATCTGTAACACTTTTCTCAAAATGTGTCAAAATTTTAGTGTATCATAAAAGATATCAACACTATCTCATTTAATTTATGGTTGAAAGTTACATAAACTTAATAACGTCGGCGCTTTTTCAATGGCATAGATACGTATATGAGTCAGTCACCTGGAATGTATTTAGGGACCAGCCCAGTTTTTACTTCCACGAAAAAACCTAAGGAAAGTAGTGCAGTGTTATCAGCTTAGTGATGATTATGGAAAAGTAGTTATCGGGTCCGGATACGACTTAAGATTATAAAGGCCGCCTTGTGATTCATTTTATATTTTGAGCTCCTCACTATGATAGCTCTACATCAACTATGACATAAAAGTTAGTCATCCTCATCATTATCAGTCACTTTTGTAATCACATTAAGGGCTATAATTAAATTACTCAAGAAATATAAATGATCATGCGTCATGATTACCTATCAGCAGCTGCAAGACGGCAACTGCTAATCAAAGGCCTCCCTTATAGATAATCGAAACATTGAAATGAATCGAAAAAGTTCTGATGGTCACTTACAATATGCCTTTTAGAACATTATTTTACTATCTATTTATCCACAAAATCTATTTAGAGAATTCAAAAGTTTCACCTTAATAGATTCAAGCATATAAGTACTTGACTCAGAATATAGTTTCGAGTGCCGTCTCACAATATGAACCAAAAACAATGATGCTAAACTTAGTTTAAAACTCACCTCACTTCACTCCTATTCCAGAATGAAAATGGATTCAGTGGGCGAGTTACTTGACGGCACCGACACCCGTTTCGAAGGCTCAGTGAGCCCCAACGGGCCTGGAGAGATCTGCATGCGCGGCCGGCATCTCATGATGGGCTATCTGAACGACGAAGAGAAGACGCGCGCCACCATTGACGAGGAGGGCTGGATCCATTCTGGGGACCTCGGACGCGTTGATGATCAGAACCTGCTCTATATCACTGGGAGGATAAAGGTAGGCACTCGCTGGACTGGAGTATTAGGTATTTGCTATTGCTCAAGCAGTGTCACGTTAGTACAGTCAGCAAAAAATAGTTTGCTAACACAGTGGTCATAAAGGAGGATTTTCCTAAAACAATTTTAATCAGAATCAGAATCAGAATCAGAAATATCTTTATTTAAATAGACCTGTTACAAGTGCTTTCAAATCGTCAAAAACTTAATCAAACAAACAAAAATACACTTAATAATAGACTTGAATACTATAATAGAAATAATAAATAAATACACAGTAAACAAACATAATGTGACTCAACCACCGGTGTCGGAAAGTTGTTTCTGTACTGAGAAGAACCGGCAAGAAACTCAGCAGTTACTCTTTTCAATATGTTCTGTACAATAATCCGTTAGTAAATTACAATTTTATTAAGTACACATACAGTTATACAATTTCAAGAAAATGGTTAGTGCACAAAATAATGTTAAATTATTAAAAGCAATTAACAATATTGTTTAGAAAAGACTACTGGTTAACATTATGAAAAAGGAGTTTAGAGGTTCACATTCAGTTATACAATTCAAAGAATAAAATTTTTGGTTGGTTCACATTACTAAGTTGAATCCGTATAATTGTTACAAAATGGCTAATTGGAGTCCGCGTCGAGCTGAGAGCTTACTCCCAGGCGTTCCTATCCATAAGGTAGTCGGCTGTGGTATAATATCCTTTTTTTAATAAGACAGTTTTAATATGATGTTTAAACCTATGTAATGGTAACTTACAAATTGCTTCTGGAATTTTGTTGTAGTAGTGTATACCTTGCCCCATAAAGGAACCTAAAACCTTTTGTAACCTGAATAAAGGAAGATGATAATAAAAGCGTTACTAAACTTTTAAAACAAGTTTTCACTTGTTTTATGATGATGCACTATTTTGATGTTGAAGTGATAAGGTTGTTCTTCTTAAACACTTCAGACATAATGCACACAGCATCATGCGTACAGAATTGTCAAACTATTATTTTGATCGTGATGGAACTGCCTACATCAAAATATAATGTCAAATCTATACAGAACCCCATTTGTTCAATGATATTATAGTAAAAATGAGCAAGTGGCACCCAAAATCAAAACTTTTCGAACACCTGAGCAAAGCATTGACAGAGTTGACAGTTTGGGACGACACTGCGCAACATGTATCTTTCTCGTTTACGCTCTAGTAAATAATGTTACTACCTGTCTTGTTCACACGTTATAACAGGGCCAAATTAAGTAGTGGATTTTTTTGACTTCGCGTCAGTAAATATTATTGCCTTTGTTTCAAAATTTCATTGACAGGCATGATTCCATAAAACGTGTTAGATATTGAATCTTACATGTAATGTGTTGTCCCCAGGAGCTGATAATCACAGCGGGCGGCGAGAACGTGGCGCCCGTGCCCATCGAGCAGGCCGTGCTGGCCGAGCTCAAGCACTGCGGGTACGCCGTGCTCATCGGAGACAAGCGCAAGTTCCTCTCGCTGCTCATCACGCTCAAGGTACAGGACGCTAGTCAAATTATTGCAAAATAGGTCTTATGTAGGCAGCATAAAGTTCCTCTCGCTGCTCATCACGTTCAAGGTACAGAGGACGCTAGGCAAAACCATTGCAAAATAGGTCTTATGTGAGCAGCATAAGGTGGTCAAATAAAAGCTTTATTTGACCACCTTATGCTTGACGTGAATTTCTTTGCACGTTCAAACTTAACTTTTTCATTGTCACACTTTTGACAGACCGGTCGTGGTCGTTACATCACGGCGTGCAAGCTTTACAAGCCTTCGCAATAAAAAACTGAGCATCCTCATAATGTCAGCTATAAGAGTGGCCAAACAGATCTCAGCAATTCAGATAAAATCAATTCTAATACTACTGTGATAAACGACGCTGTTCGTTGCGTTACATGTGGTCACATGAATATACAAGTGCAATACTACTTTTGACATTTCAAAAACACATTTTGGCAAAGAGGAAGAAAGTTTTTGTTGTAAATAACAAGCCAGAAACAAGTCACTTTTTCTGTGTAGTTCAACCAGTAACAAAAACCTGAATTAGTAACTCCCAAAGCTTTTTAACACCGACTTTGTAACATCGAATGATTTCACTTAGCACGATTTATCATTAATAGGGCGCGGTCCGTTTTAAGTCAAAAGTGATCAAACGCGTCCCGAATTGATAAATTGTTTGATCGAGAACGACGTGAGCGCGCTATTTTCACTATTGACTCGAAACAGACCGCACTATTAGGTTTAGGTTTGTAGACATTTATTCTCATTTCGACTAATTATTTGCAGACGAAGCTGGACTCGGAGACAGGCGCGGCGCTGGACGCGCTGGAGCCCGAGGCGCAGAAGTGGGTGGCGTCGCTCGGCAGCAAGGCCACCACGCTCAGCGAGATCGCGCGCACCAAGGACCCTCTGGTTAGTTCGCTTTACACTCATTACGGTTCCTGACTCTGTGCTATTTGACAGCTCAACAGCTGTCCAAGCGCCGTCTGGTATAATCCTAGCCAATTGCTGATGCGCTGGAAACTTGTCAAACGAATAACAACGTGACCTCAAAAAATACAGTTCGCAAAAAACTATTAAAAACGATACGATATTTAAGTAGTTTTGAAATAATTTTAATTAAAGATTTTATGACAGCTAAAAAGCCATGTGATTCTTCATGGTTTTAAACAGTTATTTAAGTAAGTAACAAGCTAAGATAACGAAAAACAATAAAAAAGGGCGTGGTCACAATCAAATTTCGCGTACTAGACAGTTTAAGTTGTAAACGGTACTGAGCGTTGAAATATCAAAATATAAGTCTCAAAAATGGCGGCCAGCCGCATTAGTAATTGGCGAGTATTACCTATAGTAGAAACAGTGTCAAACCAAATATAACCCAATGAGGAATAAGGGCTTTCGATACCTTTGCCACTAGGCGGCGATTCAAAGGCGTGTGCTCCAAACAGCTGGCAACCCAATATGGGTTTGTGAAGCCCCGCTTAGTAGCAAAAAAAAGTATCGAAAACCCTTATTGACTAAAGCCTATGCACACAACTGAATACATTACGGCGGCTCATTTTTATTTGTACTAACCGGGTTGCTTTTTAATCACCATCTAAATTAAAATATAAGGATCTATCTTTTTTTGTTTGATACCATTCAGTACTGAAACCTTGAGATACAGCTGCTAAAAGTCATTCATGAAATTACTATTCAGGTTTGTAAAAAAAGGATGTGTGAAAATTCGACCTTCTTCATCTTTCTCAGACATGGACCCACCCATTCAATGATACCTAACGTCTGGAAAAAAAATGGATAGTTTTTA
This sequence comes from Udea ferrugalis, assembly GCA_950022985.1. Taxonomy (NCBI): domain Eukaryota; kingdom Metazoa; phylum Arthropoda; class Insecta; order Lepidoptera; family Crambidae; genus Udea; species Udea ferrugalis. The sequence goes on from OX465516.1 coordinate 9,646,771, forward strand.
AAAAGTAACGCAGTAGACTGTCTTTACGAAATCTGTACTGTCCATATCAGTCTCCGTTTGGCAGTCTTTCGGGTCAGCTAGCGTAAAATAAAAAGAAAGTTTTTTTACTTCACAGGTACTCAAAGCCATCGAGGAAGGCATAACGCGCGCCAACAAGAAGGCCATTTCCAACGCGCAGAAAGTACAGAAGTTCACAGTTCTTCCAGCCGACTTCTCTACGCCTACGGGTGAACTAGGTAACGATCAAAAGTCTAAACAATGCAGGGAATTCCGGAATGATCTCGAAGTAACACTAAATTCCGGTCGTGTTGGTCACCCATTCCATCGCCGACCCTGGCGTGAGTTGTGTCACAACCGAGTAAGAAAAAATTAGCCTTCTCCATAAGTTTTCCATAATCTATTTAATGTTACTTCACATAACGTTACCCACAACGGTAACACTACGAGATGGCTCATTCATTTAGGCAAGTGTTCTTCAAAACCACCAACGGGTTCGATTCCTGACTAGGAAAAGATTAAAAAAAATCTGAAATGCAGTTTTAAATTTTTCCAAAATTGGCCTCAAAAGAGCTTTGAGATTTTCGCTAAATTCCTTTATAATTTAGCCTATCATGCCTAGTCTGAAAAATCTTCCGGCCGCCAGAGCATTTTGTTTCTAACATGTCTTTTTATTTTCAGGACCAACCCTCAAAGTGAAGAGAAACGTCGTTCATGAGAAATACAAAGACATCATAGAAGACTTTTACAAAGATTAACTGTAGACTAAGGTTTAGTGAGTAGGGAGAGGGGCGTTATTAAATTATTCTGTTAATACTATTGCTCAAATAGGGACTTATTGTGATCAAGTAGAGGTGTAAATAGGTTATATTTTTGTTACGAAAAATATACAATTTATAAAAAAACACGTTGTATTATCGAAACACCATATTATAATCTTAGTAAACTATATTCATAAAATCTTAATAGTAATAAATTCAATTGGAATGGATATATCTAACGACTATGCAATCATTATAAAGTCTATTAAAACTATGGTCAGAATAATACAAGATAAAAGTATTAAAGTAATTGAAATGGAAAGTAAACATTAACCTAAGCTTAAATATAAGGTATATAATACTATCACGAAAAAATACCAATTTCAACGCTCATAGTTTTTCAACTCTTAATAATAATGTTAATTTGATCTTTAAGTACATAGCAAAATAAAATCACCCGTAAGTAAATATAAAAATAGATGCATATACATATAAATTTTATGATCTGTCGGATTTTCGGAAATCGTCAGCAATCAGGACTATTATATCGATTTTATTTTAACCAGCAATTCAACTATTTACCGAGTTGAGAACAGGCACTTGATGATTAAGGATCAATCATGATTATTTAATGGTATCTTACTTAGCAGAGTATTCTGATGACATCACAATTTTATTCCTTAAAATATAGCTGTAAGCATAGTGAATCTATGTCATTGTCAAATAGTATTTTATAACCTAGCAAATCCAGTTTAAAGTCGGCAAAAGCAAAAATCTATTTCATGCAAGATTTAAAATATAGCTAAAGTTGCTTGACGGCATATTGAGAATGAGATCTAAGATTGGCAGTTAGGAGCCGTTAGGTAGCTGTTCTGTTTTAGAATAATGTTATGTTTTTCTGGTGACGACTTTTTCATTAAAATAACTACTATCTAGTTCTATCATTCAAAGTCGTGAGTGGGGTAACATACCCATACATACATTCCGGTTCCTACAGTTATTCAATACTGACAGTAGCACTTTTTAATTCTCAATTTTAAATTTTTACTCTTTGTAACATTGATTAGTCTAAACTTTACTATAGGGTCAACTCTAGAAAATAGGTTTCGTCGCGTCCAGCCTAAAATTTATTCGCATGCAAACACCGACTGCCAGTGATATTCATCTTATGCGCTGTCATATCGGATGCAAGAGAATGAGGTCACTTTGTCAAGAAAAGCAAGATTGCTTATCATGGGTGCGGTCCGTTTTGAGCCAAAAATGATAATCGCGCGCTCACGGCGCTCATATTAAGGACCGGGTCTCTGAAACAGTGGTACTCCAACTAACTTTGGAATTTATTACATATTAAAACCTCAGGATATTTTATTAAAACCACATTTTCCAGACTTTAGGTCCGGGGTCCTTTATTTTTGAAGTGTCGTGTTTGAACCGTCTATCACCAATATCAATATTTTCCAAATGTGAATATCTATTATTTTAAACTGCGAGTGGGCCTATTTTTTATCATGCAATGTCAAAAAAAAAAAGTACTTAAAATATTTTATCACATACTTGTACTTGATGTCTCATGCCGCGATATCCTATAATTGGCTTTGTATTTTCAATAATATAATCTCTCATGGATTTGCTGTTGGATATCCGAATAAATGACATAAAATTATCAATTTTGGAAGGGTGTAAACACCTCTATATCACTTTTGTCTCAAAACGGACCGCACTGAAGGTGTCTTAACCCTCATAAATGTAGGAGCCGGGCATTAGATAATACAGTGTGCTTATCTCATTGGCTGGGCGGCGCGTTAACGGGCGGCGGCGGCGGCAGTGAAGCGGGCAGCGGCGGCGGCGGCGCGTCGGCCAGCGGCAGCGGCTTGGCCACGCCGATGCGGACCACGCCGCGAGCCGCGCCTTTTAGAGCTGCTACTGCTTGCTCTAGGCTTGCGTCTTCTAGGTTCTGCAATGGCAATGATGACACACTTTAGCTCTGACTTTCGGCCAGACTAGTATGTGAAATGGTAACATCAGCGGTAGTCTCAAATTGGTAAAGGGTTAGGTACATAAGTTTAGGGTATGATGGGACTGACATAACCTGTGGTTAAATGTCCCTAAATAAAATAAAAATAAAAAAAGGAAAGCTCTGGCTTCAAATCTTTTTAAAGTAGTGGCAGAAATATAATTATTTTCGATCGGGGACACTGGCAGTGGGCCGGGTGATCGGTCCGCTTATTGTGGGCCATTTGGCAAGTAGTGGCAGGATATAATTTTGAAACTAGGTTTTTTTTTGCGGTTCTTGTGTTAAAAGTTCCTGTTACGTTACTGTACTGTTTTTGGCAAATAATAATTCTGAGGCATATCTATTTACATAAATAAATCTTAATAATTTTACGCAAAAAAAGTCTGTTCGACGTTGCATCTGGGCGATTCCGCTATAGACGATTTCCAACATGTTTTTTTCAATCACGCTATTAGTTGTTTTTTTTTGTTATTAGTGCAAAGAAGAAAGTCTAAATATAATCATCAATTTATTTTTATTTAATTTCATACCATATCTTCTCTTTTGGCGCGTTTGAAAATATTACCATCCGAAGAATTGGTATAAACTGTAAAATCATAACTAGCAACACTGGCGCGAAACAGTTGTTGTTGACAGTTTGAGGATAAGTTTTACCGGCTAAACGTGAAGTTACAATATTCATTTATCTTCGTGGGTCAAAAAATGTAAGTATATGTTGTTATTTATTAAGAACAATTGACTGCTAGAATACACTGTTAATTTGTTGCACCCGCGATGCAAAAGATATAAAAGTTTACTTTTTTCACAAAAATAAAGAGCTAACGTTCTGAAACTTTGCAAAAGTAAGAAGAAATCAAAACCAAACTTAAATGATTTGTTCTTAATAGTGTAATGAGTGTTAAGGTGGGTCTACGCTAGACGAACCGAGCACGAGCGAAGCACGAGCGGAGCCGTGCTCGGCTTCGTCGTTCGCGGCGTCAAGTGTGGACGTACAACGAACCTGCAACGATTACTTCCCTCGAACGTAGTTTTCCGCAGTGTGCTCGCGGCACTTGGTGAATATGGACGATATTAATAATATTGCGGCAGCCGCTGCTGTTGCAGCGATTATTATAGCAGTATTCAGCAAAAAAGGAAAAAGGCCAAGACGATGGGGATCTACAAATCTATATAAAATGAGATCCAAGTAACAAAATTTAGATTTATTTTGATATAATTCAATGAAGTGCAAGGAAGCATCTTCGGTCCACGTTTCCATGATGCTCGGCTCGAGCGACCGACGTCTGTCACTAAGCACGTCCACGAGCGCACTGAGAGCGCGAACCAAATCCCTGTGTGTTCGTCAAAAAACCGACAACCGGCGGAACGCAAACGAGCACGAACGAAACGCTCGCAGTGCGCTCGTTCGTGGCTTGTAAGTCGGTCCACATTAGACGAATTGTGTTCGGATCGTGCTCGGCTCGTGCTCGGCTCGCCTAGCGTAGACGCACCTTTAGGTTAAAATAAACGATAACTTAAATTGGTTGCACCCGCGATCTCAATGTGTGATCGCAGGTGCAACTTTTTTTCAAGTAACCTTTTTGTGTTATTAATTATACATTTCCTTGTTTTGATATCCCTTGACTAATAATATATGCTGAAGACGATTGATGATATATATTTAATATGTGTGTCTATATTATATTCTGTATTCTTAACAGAAAAGTAAGAGTACAATTTATGACGACGGTTGATGGCAAACGATTCACAAAAATCGTTAATGACATAGCAGACGTGCAATTTGATGATATTATCGCGAAGTTGGAAGCGCCAAAGGAAAATACTGATGGAAATAATATGTTCATTGAATTTTCGGCAATTATTGACGTATTCCAAAAGAAATAATTAATATAAGCGACAACAAAAGTATAATTGTTAGTAATCAATATGGTTTGATCTCTTATTTTGTTCCTATATAAGTAAAATTGATGTTTATGTTCACTTAAATTAGACTGGTTGCACCCGCGATAATTTGGTGTTGCACCCGCGATTACAACTAAAACAGGCGTCTAAATGTTGCACCCGCGATAATGGAATGACCCATCTATGAATCTGACATATGGCCCATGGCGATAACGCCCTGGAGCATGATCCTTGTGAGTGCAACACGATGCTGATAGTAACTGTCATTTGCGCGCTTTCATCAAATCAGGACGCGTGTAAGCGCGCTAATATCATTTTAGACTGAATTCGGAACTCATCCTTTATAATATCACGGACAAGAATATTATTAGGAGCCTGGCATTCATTTCCCACTGCAGGGCAAAGGCGGGATGGGGAGCCATCCCGTTTCCACTGCTACAAGAAGCGATTCATAATCATGTTTGTAAATGAACAGCCCCTTAAAACTGTACCTGATCGTTGACGAAGAGCAGCCGATCGCCGGGTATGAGGCGTCCGTCCTGCTGCGCCACGCCGCCCGGCACCAGCGAGCGGATGACCACCAGTGTGTGCGACGCGCGGAGAGGATCCTGGTAGTCCAGGATAGAGAAGCCCAGGCCGCGCTCGCCTTTCACTAGCTCTGTGGGAATGGACATTTTTATCGAATGCTTTTCTGTGGAATAATAACATGTTTCTTTCTTTCGATAGCTTATTTGTTGTCAAGTCAAAAAACCGTGTTGTTTTCACTACAAATCGAGATTTGGCTGTCATATTTTGAACAAGTATCCATACATCTTTTGTAGCACTAAATGGCTGATTACAGTCATTTAAACAATTCAACTACATATCAAGGACCATTTTACAAACTCAAATGTAAGATGGTCTTGATGGTCCGTCGATTTGTCATGGCCATAGATCTTTATAAGTCAGGAACGGCTGAACCGATTTGGTTAAGAATAGGTAAGTAGCTTAAAACCAGAAGACGGGCATAGTATACTTTTACAGCGTCAGAAATTTAACCCCTAAAATAGTGAAAAATAGGGGTGAAATTTCACGAGGACGAAATCACGAGCGACCTCTAGTTACAAATGGGTAGTTTAGACTACTAGCAAACCATTCAGATCCCACTGCTGGGCAAAGGTCTCCCCCAAGCTCTTCCACCGGTACCTATCCTCAGTCTGAGCCTGCCAATCTCCAGAGTAGTTTGAGTAGCATTACGTAGTGCGTACCAATAATCTGTGGCTCAGAAGACCACATGGCGAGTCCGGTGAGCGGCTCGAGGCTGCGCGAGCGCACCTTGCCGCCGGCCGACAGCGGCCCGCCCTCCTCCGCGCCCGCGCCCGCCAGGCTTCCGTCTGACTTCGCCTGGAAACATGAAATACCGTGAGTGTCGGTGAAGCTGATTCAGCTCATCGGGAAATTGACGCAGTTCGCTTGCGGCTTTAGCCTAGTATAATTATGTCTTTCGCGCTAAAAAATTAACCATTTTGGCCATTGGCATTTTGGCATATTTTTGCATTTGCGCCATTTTGGCGCCAAAGAATGGCGCGCAACGATCTACCGTCATTTTAGTAAGATTCGGCTATAACGCATCTGACAGCTCGTGGGGCTAAGATAGAATAAACATGTAAAATGATCTTACATCTAGATCCCAGTAAGCACAGGTTCTGTGGGTGTCTTATATTTAAAATTTATTTCGGCATCTAGGTAAAAAGTTTCAGCTTTTGTTAAAACCAGTCTCGAGACTATTTTCATTCGTTTGCCTACCACGCCCACTTGAAAAACTCTTCACAAGGTAGCTACACAGATAGAAATGGCACACACTGCCGTCTAGCCCCGAATTATGCAAAAGTTTGTACTATGGGAAACTAGATGACAGATACACATACTTCAACAATTTGTTTTTATAAATACATACATTTTAAAAGAACATAAATAGAACGAATAACGTGTCTTTGATGTTTAATCGCTAAACGTATTTCATCGGTAACTCAGTTACATAAATAGCCCTGTTCATTGTAAAAAAGTAACAATAATGTGATTTAGCATAGTTTTCTTCTCTATCGAAGGAAAGCAATAATATTTGTAAAAATAATTCTTCCGAGTGTTGTAGAAATGTACGTATTTGAAGAAAAATAAGACATAAAATTGCTAGCCAACAGCCCAAATACACCGTAAACATCAAGACCGTTCAGTTAGGTTCTCAGTAGTTTAGCTGAAAGAGAGGCCGGATGGCGGCAGCTTACTGTAGCTTACTGTGTAACGAAGCTTGCTCATAGACCGAGCGGAGCCAGCGAGTGCTGGGGCATTGCGAGAGAGGACCTTAACCCTTAACTTAACAGCGGACATAATATGCTTTCTTCATTAACACGTTGAGCGCCACGCCGGTCACAAACAATAGGAATTCGATTGTTACAGTGACCGACGGCGTTCAAAGGCCTAATTTGAAGCTTAGCCTTTTGAGATAAAGCCTTAACCCCTTATTCATAAAGTACAGCACTAAAGCATGTCACTTACTCGCAAATGGCGGCAGCAACAAGAATGAAAGAGACAGAGCGATACAAAAGTTAATGTGTTGTTGAAGCGCTGTTTAAGTTTTATGAATAAATTGGTTAAACTTTAGGAGGGTCAAGTTCGGCAGTACCTTGACTAACGTAGGCTGCGGCGGCGCGAGGTCGAGCGCGGGCGGGGCCCGGGGCCGCGCGCACACCATGCACACCTCGCTCGACAGCTCCTTCAGGATTGATACCACTTCCAAGTGGTTCATGCCCAGCAGACGGTGCCCGTTCACTTCTGCAAATTGACATCATTTCATTATTTTAACAATACAATTAATACCACGACATACGCTACCGTTGAGAATTCGGAGAAGACCAAAAAAATGTCATTTGAAGTGAGTCCTACTGCTAACATAACCTAACAAGAAACGAACTTTGAACACACCGATCAGATAGATCCAGTTGAATCGGAAAATCGATTTCAAACTAACAAGAAGGCTGGTTACAAAATGTTTATTACTGTGTTTTTCTTTCGAGTTGGCCAGGATAGTGGGAAAGTGTCAGAAATGTTGTCAGATGGCATCCGATCCCGATCTGACAGCATGGATCATATCACATGAATAGTTTATGGCCGGTGCTGCGCCTCACCTCGCTCCAGTCATGTCTGTCCTAACACCTCATAAAATGAGAGTGCACCTGTACCGCACACTATACAATTTTAGCGTCTGTGGTAAATCTCATTGAGTAACCTCAAGCGAGTGTCGGCCTTAAGCGGCTAACGCCGCTACGTTCGAAATCGACCAGCAATCTTACCATCGATCTTGAATTCGAATTCATCAGTCAAATAACTAATTAACAACATCAATAGTAACGTTATTTTCTTAAAAATTAAGCTCATTCTGTTATTTGCGATTTACAAGTTAGGCACTCTTAAGGTACGATTCCAAGATGGACCGCAGAGTGCAAACCACAAGGGACACTACGGGTTTCTATGAATTTCTATGAAAGTGTTTTCAAACGTTGCCGCACTGCAGCGCCGCGCTTGGGAACAAAAGTGTATCACTTGCAAATTGCGGAATGTCCGCTTTTGAAATAAACCATTAAAAATGAGGATTTAGTAAATTATCTGACAGATGAAGTCGAGTTCTGGACGGAACTGTGCATTGCGAATGGCAGCCCCCTGGAGCGTTAATGTATTCGTCGTTTAGCCCACACTACGCCGTAACGTGAGGCGCTAGTTACTGAGCAGCTCGTCCCCCGGGCGGTGCACGGCGGCGCGGCCCACGGGCCCCTCGCGCCCCCCCTCCACGTCCACTGTGCCCTCCAGGGAGATGTCCAGGCCCCCCCGGCCACGCTACGTGAGGCGCTAGTTACCGAGCAGCTCGTCCCCCGGGCGGTGCACGGCGGCGCGGCCCACGGGGCCCTCGGGCAGTACCGAGCGCACGTAGTGATGCGGCCGCACCTCGCGCCCCCCCTCCACGTCCACTGTGCCCTCCAGGGAGGGTCCAGGCCCCCCCGGCCACGCTACGTGAGGCGCTAGTTACCGAGCAGCTCGTCCCCCGGGCGGTGCACGGCGGCGCGGCCCACGGGGCCCTCGGGCAGTACCGAGCGCACGTAGTGATGCGGCCGCACCTCGCGCCCCCCCTCCACGTCCACTGTGCCCTCCAGGGAGGGTCCAGGCCCCCCCGGCCACGCTACGTGAGGCGCTAGTTACCGAGCAGCTCGTCCCCCGGGCGGTGCACGGCGGCGCGGCCCACGGGGCCCTCGGGCAGTACCGAGCGCACGTAGTGATGCGGCCGCACCTCGCGCCCCCCCTCCACGTCCACTGTGCCCTCCAGGGAGGGTCCAGGCCCCCCCGGCCACGCTACGTGAGGCGCTAGTTACCGAGCAGCTCGTCCCCCGGGCGGTGCACGGCGGCGCGGCCCACGGGGCCCTCGGGCAGTACCGAGCGCACGTAGTGATGCGGCCGCACCTCGCGCCCCCCCTCCACGTCCACTGTGCCCTCCAGGGAGATGCCCAGACCTCCACCGCCGCGGACGACTACTCCTACCACGATCTCTACTTCCGAACCTGAGGGTGAGATAATTCAAAGGTGAGAATACGAAAAACTTCAACAAATTGATAAAATCTTTTTTTAACAACGTTAATACTGCAAACAATGATGAGTATTTTCATCAACAGTTTGCAACTTGGAGAGTGGAAATTGAACTAAAAGCTTGTCATGTTTAATGTATGCTCTATAAACTAACTAATTTAACTGCGTTTGCAATCTTCTATTTGATTAAAAATAAACAAAAGGGATGACAACCACATACAGTGTGAGAGTAATGATTCACTTTTCAAGAGGAGTAGTAACGAAAAAGGATTATTTGACGCTGTTTAAACCTTTGAAATAAAAAAATAAAATTTATGTTTCCTTGGTCAGTTACTAAATTTAAGACTCTCTAAAGATCTCACAAGCAAACCGAAACAGATTTGAAGCAATAATATGAGACTATGCATTAACAGACATTTAATAGCCTGAACTTTGGTGCAAATGAGTTAAATTCCAATAAAAAGCTGTAATTACCAAGTATGGCCTGCCACTTGCGCTTGATAGCTTCCTTCTGTTCGTGAGTGCGCGGCATCTCGAAGGAGGGCTGCGGGCGCGGCGCGGGCGGGGGGGTCGCGGGGGGGTCCTCCGACGCACTCTCCACTCTACGAAACAACACAATATTACTATTTCTGATATTTTTAGGGTTCCGTGTTGCCAAATGACACAAAGCGGAACCCATGCGGATTCGTCACGTCTGTGTCACAACCACTATTTTCCGAAACTCTAAGGACTGTTCTGTTGAAACTTGGTAAGTACATAGATGTATTCTGTGAATCGCATTAACTTTCCCCCAAAAATATAAAGAAACCAAAAAAATTTGGGGGTTCCCTATACGGATACCTACTCTGAAACTCAAAAATGATACAAAGGTTTCTAATATATATTTTTTCTAACTGAATAGTTTGCGCGAGATACACTTTCGAAGTGGTAAAATGTGTGCTCTTAGCTTTCTTTGGCTACGGTCCGAATATCGCTGTAAGTACTTTTAGCACCCATAAAAGCGTCCCGAGTTTCGCCGAAAGCACTTTGAGCGCGAATTTGGAAGATAGTGCGACGTCATAAATGACGTCACCAACTACACCAACTTGCACTTTCGGTGCCTCTGCTTTTTGGCGCTTAGCACTGTAAGCATTATGACAAAGTCTGTGTCCAAAATATCAAACTGCGGTCCAAAATGATTTTGTGGCAAGAGAGCACTTTAAAAGCACGATAAAATCGCACTTTTTAATTCGGACCGGGCGAAAGTGCTAAAAGTACTTTCAGCGATATTCGGACCCCAGCCTGTCAAGCAAGTGTGTAATACTGACGAGTTGTGCAGTGGCGCCATCTGTATGTCGCGTTCGGAGGCGCTGGGCGGGTCGGGCCGGTGCATGTGCAGGAAGGGGTTGTGCGGCGCCACGCTGGCGGAGGTCTCGCCCGCCGCGATGGCTTGCTGCAGCTGCTCGAACTTCGGACCGCGGAGGTATCTGAAACAATTATTGATGATTGCTATTCATTTTTAGGGCCTAGAAAAAGGTTGAGTGACGTTTTTAGGCACCACGAGAAACATTGATAGAACCTGGCATGAAATTAAGGCGCAATCTCAGACATAAGGAGAGAGGCCAAAAGGTCATTCGCCAGAGGAATGGTGAAAAAGGCCACCATTCATCTGGCTTGAATCTATTCATGAGTGTTGATTCATTCATCAGCCATTTCAAAAAAAAACTGTTTTGGAATAAACACAAAACTCGCACATTGTTATGTTTTCTTTATGACTATTTTACTTTCATACCAAATATGAAATAATTCAGTGTAACAGTTTCAAAACAAGAGTGATTGAAGTTGAGAAATTTTGAAAGGAACTTAAAAAGAACATCTGCTGAAGTATTGATTTTCGCGAAACTAATGTTTGATAAAATTGACTGGTTAGGATGCCCGCTTTCTAACCTAAAACCAATTTGGTTTTGATACCTGCTTTCTAACTTAAAAAAATCTTGGACTGGTGTCTCTGGGCTACCCTGTATATCGTGTTATATGTATGTTTATTATGAGGTTATGATCAAGATTTCTGACAGTTCAAAAGTACTGTATAATTTTAATTTGAATAAAGATATATTGAATTGGCTTTTGAATATGCTGACGTCACAACTACAGCCGTACCTCTCTAGCTCCAAGGTGACCACGTGTCCGCTCTGCTTGAGCGCGTCGACCGCTCGCTGGTTGGACTTGCCCGCGAGGGAGACGCCGTCGACGGCCACGATGCGGTCGTTCACTCGCACTTTACCGCTCAGAGCCGCCGCGCTGCCGGCAGTTACTGACTTCACGAAGATGCCAGATAGCTCTTCTTTTTCACATACATAGCCTGCAATTTAAAATATTCATTGTGACCAGAGCAATGGGGTCATTTATTAGGTATTTCTACACAATGCAGGCGCCATTCTCTAGCGTAAAATAATTGGCAAAATTTCTGAAACTCTGAGTGGTTATTTGACAAAATGTGTAAGGCTTAAAAATAAGGTAAAGTGCAAATAGGTACAGAATATGTCAAAAATTTAAAACAGTTAAAATACTTGTATTTGGGTTTATTCATTGCAGATGTTTTTAGTTAGACATACCTGCAATGGTTATTCCTAAACCATTTTCATCTTTCTTTAGCTGCACTGTGAACCTGTCAACCTCTGGCGATTCCGCATCTGTTTAATTCAAAAAGAAAATTGTTTAAAGTAGGTTGTTCTATGTCCGTAACCCATACGGACTTGGCATGAACTTTTAGGTGTTTTCCTTTTTCTTATTGTCTCGAAATCTAGTTACTCACCAGTTTCTGGGGGCGGCGTGATAGATTTGTCAAAGACGAATCTGGTAGAGGTGGAGTTGTTGAGTGGGACCGGAGTGGGCTGCGTGTGGAATACCTGCTCGAAGCCGGCGTCCAGCAAGTAGCGGTCCAGGGCCTCTGGATCTGACAGCAGCCTGTGGAAATACCGCAGTGCCGACATGTTATTAAAATATGTAATACCCCACAGGGAAAAGAAGTAAGTCTGCAGAACAGCTGAACCAATTAGGTTTTTTTAAGGATGTTAAGGAAAAAAATTAAAAGTTTTAATTGTTATTAAACTGCCATCAGACAAATAAGCTCAAAGTGACCCCACCGGCTATAGAGGGGGCTTTGGTTGGTGCCCCAGAAATGAGGACGACGTAGCCCAACGTATTGGCAGGTTGAAGTGGCAGTGGGCAGGGCACATAGCACTAAGAACCGATGGTCGTTGGGGCCGGTAAGTTCTCGAGTGGGAACCATTTGAGACCAAACGCAGCGTGAGATGCAAGGTTGTATGATCTCATATAGAGCGCAGGGTTTCGGTGATTGCAGGCCGCCTACTACCGGCCGCCCAGCAATGGACGTCATATGGCTGATGATGATGATGTGATGACAGTTAAATATCCAAACGGAACAACGTCTGTCAGTGCAGCGAGTAAATGAACAAATAAGCAAACCTAGCGGGCACGACGGGCGCGGGGTCGGCGCGCGCGACCACGAGGCGCACGCGCGAACCCGACGCGCGCAGCACGCCCGCCACCTGCTCCGAGCCCATCTCCATGGCCTCCAAACGGAACAGTAGGCCTAGCACGAACCGCTAACGATACTTTTTTTTCTTTTCCCTATGACTTTAAAAAGAAAAAGTATCGTTTACTTTTCGAATACCAAAACGTTATCGGTTCGTGCTAGGCCTACTGGACAGCTAGTGAATGAATAAATAATCAAACCTAGCGGGCACGACGGGCGCGGGGTCGGCGCGCGCGCTGGCCGGGTCGACGGCGCGCGCGACCACGAGGCGCACGCGCGAGCCCGACGCGCGCAGCACGCCCGCCACCTGCTCCGAGCCCATCTCCATCAGACTTACCTGCCATAATACAACCCAGTATTGAATTTGCATATTGAACTCGTTTGATAAATTTTTGTATATTATTATTGGACATTATGTAAGTAAGTATGTATACCATAAACGGCACAGGCCTCACCTCAACTATGAGGTGGATTGAGCCATACTCCAACACGCGGGCTCAGTGCGGATTGTTGGAGGGGTGCAAGGTTAGTGAGCAACCTTAATGTCAGATGTTATCAAGCCGCCCTAGGGCCTCTGTCTAGGCTTAACGACTTACATCTAGCGACGTCAACCGTCAACGTTATTATTATTGGACATTGGTTATTAAGTATTTATATTTGATGTAAATTGCCGTCAGTTTTAGTTACTATTACTATTTCTTGTGCATTTGGGACGAGCAGGGACAAGACGAATGAATGTCCCTTGTAATGCTCAAAGGGTGCGGACAAGATACTACACATGAAACACATATTGGCATGATAGCCTTACAGGCAGATTTTCACACTCTGCAAAAAAAGCTTAAAACGTCCCTAACTTCTGGGGTGACATATAATAACATAATTGTAAACGAAATAACTTTAAGAATCATATGGAAGTCCCGAACCGCCTTTTTGTAGTTTGAGTGACTTGATTGAAATAACATTTAAATGTTTCGTATTGGTTGCAAGCTAGTGAATAAAGTTATTTCTCGCGACACATAAAGGCAATAGTATTACTCACATCTCCAATTTGCAGTATATGATCACCCGATTTAAGACGCCCGTCACGATCAGCAACACCCCCCGCTAGTATAGTTTTGACAATAACTCCACTAGTTCGAGCACCAATTATACCTGGAAAAGATGTTAAATTTTAAACCAGCTCAGACATGTGACTTCAAATGTTACAAAGTTTTTATGGAATAAAAATTTAACTAATTTAATTGGCACTAATAGTGTGCCTTTAAAAAAAACACCAAAGAGGATTTTTCATTACCAAAACCAAGTCCAGTTCCATCATTCACTAGGTTTATTATTTCAACTTGAGCCCAATCTCCAGCCACAATATTATGAGAAGTAGATGCTAATAAGTCATCATTATGAGACAAATCCAAAATTCCACGACTCTGAGGAAGAGACATATCAACATTTATTTGTGACTTTTCCTTTAGTCAAATGTAAATTTTCAACCACATTCAGTAATATTGTTATTGTAACCTGTTTGGGAGACATATTGGAGTCCACAGAAGCACTATCAAGGCCCAAGATACGTTCATTATCAGAGCCAGAACCAAACTCAAGGCTCTGTGGTGGTGAAACTTGTGGCACTCGCTGTTCTTCTTCTCCTTCCTGACTGCCATACAAATTCCTTGCTTGCAATGCCAAATCACCTGATAACAAAATAATTTAAAAATATCTGATATGTTGAGAAACAGTTGCAAAGAGTAACTGCTGATTTTCTTACCAGCCAGAATCAACATTCCAATCCGGTGGTAGTGTCAATTAAATATGTACAGTTTATTTATTGTCTACATTGAATATTATGGTATTCATGTCTATTATATGTATGTGTTGTTTGTTAATTAGATTTGACGATTTAAAAGTACTTTGTAACAGGTCTATTTTCGATTTTGCTTTGGTTGGATTCCAACAATGACGATTCACAGTTATTTATCAGCAACACGGCTGAGCCTATGCCAAACTGTCTCTGGCTTATGCCAAAGACAGGTTTATGGAGCTACCAGGTGTAGGACCGCATCTACTCTAATCCAGCAAACTTAAGCAATTCATCTGAAGGCAGGTGGGTATCCCATACTGCCTTTGCAAATGGGCTCCATCCAATTACGGTTCAACTCCATGGACCATCAGTTTTTCTTGTGACAAGCTTAGCCTGCTCTTTGACCTGTTAACCCACTGGGCTAAACATACTAGCAATTCACAGAAAATGTGTGTAAAATTGTTTTATACTTTTAATGTCATTGTCTTACCAGCTGGTGTGATGTCGAAATCGCTTGGCAGTATAGAAGGATGGTGTGCAACCTGAGTAGCAAGCATACCCACAGAGTCATGCAGGGTAGCAATGCTTTTCAGTATAGGACTGTCCAGTAGGTTGATGAGCATATTTAAATCATCACATGTTGCAGCCTGAAACAATCAAAAACTCAGTACTAGATTTAACATAGGTAGTTAGATTTTTTGATTACTTCAATTGTTTTTTAACTGTTCTGAAAAAGTGGGTGATTGGACCTAAAATATGGTGCTAATTAAGAGGTATTATTTTTTAGAGCTAGCTCTAAAGTCTATCATTAATTACAGAATTTATTTACTTATTGCAAAGGAATAAACTTTGATATGAAATTGAGCCTTATTTTTGTTGCAAACTACAGATTCTAAAAGTAAATGAAATTGGATTGAAAATGTATTGATATCATTACTAAACACAGAGAAGACAAAACACATTAGAATTTACTATGAAACACTATTTTGCAGTTTGCAGTGATTGATGGCATTACAAATTGAAATTATAAGACTGCTTAAAGATGTCAAGAAACGATGATAAAGATATCAAATGATTGTTTCAGTGATTGATTTAAACAATTATTATTTTAGTGTCACATTTGGGAGTTCAAATAATCAAATTGTGGCAGCTTCACTGATGTGATTTATAATAAATTGGTAAGGTTATGAACCCACTGCCACAGGCTAAATCTTTAAACAGCTAATTGTAATGTAGAACACCATGTTGTTATTGTAGCTAATTCGATATGATAAAATACAGTAGTTTTTCATTACCTTCAACTTAGGGTCGTCACTTTGATCTACAGCAGCTTTAACACTCTCCAACTGTTGTAAGGCATTAGATATATTGACCCCGAGATGCATTCTACGAGAAAAACCAAAGAAATAGTCAAAATAGGAAAGGACTAATCGTCAACTGCAGAAAAACTTTGGAGGCAACGTACTTGAAAATCTTAATACTTCAGTTACAGAACACTTGCTACGATTGTAATCTTTGACAATCGAGACATCAATTATTGAGGTTCACTTTCAGAAATAATGAAGATGAGCAATTTTCTAAAAGGACAGAAATTTTAACAACTTTATCATTGTAATATGAGTGATGGATGAAATAATGACAGCCAACACTTTAGTTAGGGTGCGTTCCGAATTGAGTCAAAAATGGTATTAGCGCAATCGCGAATTGAGCATCGACCTTACAGCCACTAGACACCTGATGTTTGTTTTCTTGTATGAAATTATTTGTGTCAGCTACCTGTCGGCTAGAAGGCACTCAGGGAGTGGTAGATTCCGAATTCCAACGTACTTGTCTGACTTCGTGACCATAGCCTCTCGCTTGTTATTGGGAGTATATTGTCTATGAGGTCGATGGGCTTGAGCAACGTGAGCGCGCTATTAGCACTTTTGACTCAAAATGGACCGCTCATCTCAGCACTGACACTTTGGGTGCGGTCCGAAATGTGGTTTAAGCGGTCATGGCGCTGTTAGTGACAAACACATTTCGGACCGCAAGTTCCTGACACGCATCAAACTCGCATCGACCTCATACCCAGTGGACTCATAAAGTCAGGAAAGAGGCTATGGCTCCAAAGCACAGTAAATATATCAGTACAGTAACAATGGTAAAAGTAGGTTATCTAAGGCCACCCGCCGATTTATTAGCCTAGCGTGCTCACAGACACGCGGCACAGCCCGCACGTACTGCCACCACCTTATTCCTTCCGCGCTTCCTTGTGCGTGAAATAGATATTTCACTGTTCTCTGTTTACTGTGTCCAAAGTCAGACAAATACAATGACCTCATACCCAATAGACTTGTCATGACAGGCTAAAGGCTATGGCTCCAAAGTCAGACAAATACGTCGGAATTTCCACAGACACCAAATATATCCGATCACTTTCGGCCACTACCGTGATCCGTCAACAGTCAACGTCAAAAGTAAAAAAATGTTTCTTTGCAGAATTACATGGAGTGAAAATAGGTCATTTTATCAATATTTCATAGACAAAAAACCCAAAATCGCCAACAACGAAATGTATAAAAACGGGTTAGCTATAGTGAACCAATAACGTACCTATGCAAAAAATAAGTTGATGTCGGGTTTCTGTATATGTACTTAGACACTTGAATAATGTTGATAGCGCGATTCAGATAACGACAGTTGTAGTTCACATGTGGCGAGATAGGTGTCGCCACAAGAGGAAGACACGGCATCCGCTCACCGATTGCGGCAACACAAAAAACAGGTCCAACGGACCTGTTTTCAGTTCAATATGACAGCGACTTGTTCAGTTTTTGAATTCGCGAAGTATGAACGGAACGAATCCTCCTCTTTTTGTTGATATCCATGACTTTAATACACTTTAATTCTTAATCTTGTGTGTGTGAGAATGTGTATGTAAAAATCATATGTAAAAAACATAATCAGTTTTTTTTTATCTAAACATACAGCATTTAAAAAACCAGCAGGCTGGAGCAAGCCCCTTTCTACAAGATGACATTGTAATACTGGGTGTCATATTTTTCCAAAACCAACTGGTTTGATCACTGCCTAAAAAAATCTGAAGAGCAGCAGCTTTAGTTTTTGCCAAAATCGGGCTAAAGACTCCTTGGACGATTTTTCTTAATTCCTTTAGTTCAGGATTTTGAAAAACTCACCATCTTTAATATTTTCATAGAATACGATAGGAAACTTTATAGTAACAACTTTGTTTATCTGAAAACCAGAAAAAGCCATTTGGTCATGTTAGTATCAGGCAGGAATCGAACCCGCATGTTTCGCAAACCGGGCGACTGCATTAAGTACACAAAAATATCCTTATTAGGATTACCCCTTATTTTCCCTGATGAACTTAGGCTTCTTTATTTTTTTTCAAAAGATGAATGGTATTTATTCGAATTCAACGCAAATGTTGCGGGCGGATGCTAGTCTCGAATATTATAGTCAACTCTATCGACAAACGTGATTGTACAGCCCCATCACTAACATGGTTTGACAGCAGCAATCGGTTCAAAATTTGTCAATAGTCTACCGATCTATTGGAGACGTTGCGAATAATACGATTTACCTATCAAAGGCTTTGTCCTCCACTACACCCTTTTGGTCGTTGATAGCCTTAGACAATATAGAAATGGACTCGCGATTGGGCCGCGCGTCAATGCAAAAAAGTCTGTCCCTTTTTGCGGGGGCAGGGGGAACACTCACACAAAGAAACTTACCTCTACTATAACAGAAGAGGCTTGTTGGCACAATCGCACACAAACCTAAATAAGCAACACAGGGATATTTTACACATACATGCCAATAAAATGATTCACACTACTACAACTTTTGACATTAGTTGTGTCTTTACACGGTACTTATGTCAACTTGGCTAGTGCTGACCATAACACAGCTATTGGATGTACAAAAATAAATTGAACAAATGTTTCGATTAGAAATTGTGAATTATATTTTGTATTAGAAATTACGCACTTTCCATAATTTCTAAGCCTGATTTTAACTGTTTACGTGGAGAAGTCCACGTAAACAGTTAAAATCAGGCTTTTTACCTTTATGAATATTTACTTAAAACTATTAGACGAATATTTTAAATTACAAACTTATTGAAACGTGTAGATTCTTCTAATCTTTTAAAGCAATATAGCAGTAAGCAATCATTAAATAAATTATTAGAGTAAAAATTTGGACTAAGGACCAATTTTGAGGATTAAAAACTTATCAGACCTATTGGTCTGATAAATTAACAGGTTCACTGTCTACAAATATAACAATTAAAAGCTAATTGTTCGCAGCCCATGTGTGGGCTGTGGACTGTGAACCGGTTAACCTTTTATTTTTAACCTATAATAACGCCGCAGATTTTAAAATCTACCTATGACTAGTGCATAGTCTGAAATGGATGGTCCACATTTAGATTTCGTAATTCAATATTTTGAAATCTGCTCAGTTGTTATTTGTTCATCCGATAACTTTGATCTAACTGTTGAATAATCTGCCCTAACTGAAACGAGCTGTATGTATGTTTCTAGGGCTTGACAGACTGCCTAAGTTAGTAAACTTGATATTGTGTGATTGGAAACATCGTTTTTGAATGCATGCTTTCGTATTGTAAGGTAATGAAGCTTACAGCTGGACAAATAACAAGTTTTATTTTAAACAGTGTTACCTACTTCACCCACAGTATTTTTTTGGTGAATATTTGAATCACTTCTCTTAATTAATCAACTGATTGAAAATCATTTCATCCGATTAATTTCTATAAATGAATAGGATAATATGATGTTATCATAGCCATTAAAAGTCATTTCCTAACTGATTTGTTTGCTATTGACGTTATATCGCTCACTGCACAAAATAACTCAGCAAAGTAAAAAAAACATCTATGATATTGTAAGCATTTACAAACACTCACCTATTTATTTATTTACTCAGGACATGACAAAAATATAAAAAAGAAAATGTGACTAGGAACCCCTTTGTTCAGGCGTCACTTTACTTAGCAAGAAACTCTTTCAACATAGTTTTGCTAATAATAATTAAAATTCAAAATATAGCAACAAATAAAACAAAACAATGAAAACAGAACAAAGTAGCAACAAACAGCAGAGTAAATATTTGTACGTCTAACTTCTAAATTTCTAAATTTAAACTTCCAGGAAACAACAATTTGAATGTATATTTATTTTGATCAACACGCTACTGATTTTTAAAATGAATGAGTTTTGTATAAACGTGTCTAATACAGTTTTGTGGGTTGCTTTGTTTGGTGAGGAAAGATATCCTTGTATCGGAATATCTCCTCAAGACTGACCTTGCTAACTCCACGTTATGACTGACTAGTACATCAAAATCATGACAAGGTATGCTCGGAAACAAATTTTGACAAATTTTATTTAATCTTTTTTTAAAATGAATTTGAATGTTTTTTATATTGTTAGGCCCAGTATCACTTTCGCAGTAATTACAAATCTAACGAAACATCTCAAGCTGAAATAAATCGAGCCGTTCGGGCTGCAGAGCGTGTCAAACACTATTACATACAAGCATACTTACATATATACATACATACACTCGAAAAACATAACCCACCTTCTAGCGCAGTCGGATAATAAATAAATGAATCATTAGAAACATTATTCTTACGTCAATCGAACTAATTGAAATATTTTATTCGAGTGCAATCGGAACTTGCCAATCGATTTTTCTTGACATTAACCCCAACACTAGTGTGATTACGAAAAAACTCAAATGTCATTCCAAACAATGTTTCAGGTGTTTTAATTATTAGTGATTTTTGCAAAAGAAACATGAAATTGAACCAAAAAAATACATACGGATGAAACATAACATTCTTCCTCTTCCAATTTGAGTTTCTTGAAGTGTTCTTACAACTATCTACAGCACAAAACGGCATTTTTGAAGAGCTCTTTACTCATCGACGTATGACTCGTTATGTCAAAATTTCCGAGTTTCAACTAGTTTTGTTCAACGTTCGGATTTTTAATCGTAACGTGGGCAGAGGGGTAATGCACGTAAGGCATCTCCAGTTCTTAATGCTCTAAGTTGATAGCACACGTTTTGAAAGAATGAAGCAAATATCAGGCGTCTATTAGGCTGTGTGGTCTATGGTTAGGACTCCATTGGCTATGAGGTCAATGGGTCCGTGTGTGAGTGCGCTAATAATATCACTTTCACATTTTAACGGACCACATCCTTTGACAGTGACTGACTGTCACAGTGACTTGTGGTGGGTGACTTGCGGTGTTGGCGGTTGGCTTAAAACTAACAACGCACAAAATTTAAGTTGTTTTTGATTCAATTACAATGAATCCAAACTCAAAAGTTACCTTTGACAGTGTGATTGATTTGACCGAATCATGTTTATCCATGCCCACACCCCGTTACTTATCCAACACCGTGATAGATTTGCTGGACACTACAGACGAATCATTTAACATTTCTGCCGATTCCAGCTCGGCCAACTTCCAACATGAACTTCCTAGTAGGAAGTCAGTCAAAGTTACAAAGTTTTCCAGCAACCGAAAGAGAGTAAGTGACAAATGTTGGCAACAATAAGAATAAAAAAAAACAAACATTTAAGACTTGGCGTATTTATGAATGAGGGGGCAAAAGCTTTGCAATATTACTACATACCTAATTGTTTAAAAAAGGACAATAATAAACTTTATTTTCATTTCAATTAAATTACAGAAATCAAATAGTGATGACAGCTCTTCAATATCAAGTGACAAAAGGAAGAAGGACTCATCAAATGGATTGGGAGACTGCCCAATTTGCTGGGATAGATTAGGAAAAAATCCTTTATGTTCTACAAAGTGTGGTCATGTTTATTGCTTAAAATGTCTGGAACGATCACTAAAAATAGAGAAAAAATGCCCTACTTGTAGACGCATGTTGAAAGGAACATCAGGATACCATCCACTTTATTTTTAAAAAATGTGTCTTTGCTTTTTATTATCTAACTGGACTGTAGATAATTACAGCTTGCTAACTCATTATTACAATCATATTACGAGGTTAATATAATATTTACTGATATTTGAAAATTACTAAATATATTCTAAAAATAAAAGACAAGGGTACCTTTGCCTACTATTACTAACTTTAGTAGTTGTGTGTGTGCCTAACTCTCACACCTAGATAACAATATGTAATTTGCATAACTACTGCTACCACTATAAGTAGGAGTACTATTATAATTTTTTGTTGATCTTACTAGGTATTTAGCTTTGTGTAGAAAAAATGTTAATATGGATTAAGCTGGTTTTTTTTCAAATATTTATTGAATGTTGTAGGTACCTTTTCTTTTTGGTTTTATATTGGAAGTTTTTTAAAATTTTAATAATTTGCCTGGTGATTTAATAGTTTGTACAGAAAGCCACAAGTCACACTTGATAGTTTGTATGTGTAAAATTAAACTAATATTTTTAAAATGTTATAATAAAAGGTTTGAACTTTTTTTTCAATATTTATTGCATGTTCAATATTAAGATAATTTGTATGATGACTTGAGTTTGCACAGTAAGCCACTTGTAACATTTGTAACCACAGACGTAGAAGAAGGACGGACGGAAGTTCACACTAAAAAACATGAAGCTTGCAAGGTGCTACAATTTCGTTCGTTGTACACGACCTGCTACACTCCCAGAAACACACTAGGTGCTACAAAGTACGCTATGTGACAGCGCCAATGACACGTGCTAGTCACGCACACACCTAAACTGGCAGCTGATAATATGCTTCACTCATGATTAGACGAGGTGACGTCCGGCTTTCTTTTACGTCCGTGTTTGTAACCTTATTTTATAATAATGTACAGGTAATTTAAGTAAATTTCCAACTAGTATGTTACACTTGAAGTGTGGCCCATTGGTCAAAACGAAAAAAAAACTTTAATCAGTATAAAACTAAAAACTAAGTACCTATATAACTTAACTTACTAAAACAAGTAAGAACGGAGGAAGTACCTGACATGCACGGTTAACGGCTGGCAGGCTACCCATTTTCGGTCAGTCCCCCATGCTCTATTGCAAAGCAATTAACAGGAACAAGATAAAGAAGGAAATAGCTAGCCTGATGCGCCGTTGACTGTGCAGAAATGAAAGTGGGAAGCTATTAATGTAAATGGTTGTGATTAATATTATTAAAATGTTTAACTATGTAATTATAATGTAGTATTTTGATTGTCTCCGAAAAAGGTCTGGTAAATTATTACAAACCTAGACTAATCACCTCTTCAAAGAAGACCCTTTACGACATATACCATACATTTGCACTAGCCTACTTTTTTAGGACAAAATAACTGTAAGCTGGTGTAAAGTCATATAACACTCGCATCTTACATTGCAACTTTATTCGCAACAAAACTTAACTTATCGTTGTTATGAATAATAAGTCCAGAAACTAGGCAACATGGTAAAGGTACAAATCAAGAATTATCTTATGTACCTAATAATAGTGTCGAAAAAGTAAATCATTTTTATTGTGTGTGACAGCCTAGTTTCGGTGATTAGATTACCCTACTAAAATATGTACAGTCGCGGAATGAAAAGGTTGACTAGTTTTCAAATAAATTCATTCTCACGCTGCAAGCACATAATAACTTTTTAAACTGTGTAACAGGCTCAAAAATAAAATGCTTTACTTTTTGACAAAGACTTTACTGTTTGACAATAAAATGTAAATTTGTTTAGACGTATGTTCCTTAAGATTAACAGTACCTATACTCAAACTTTTTATTAGTTTTTGATCTTGCCATTACGTTCATGTCAAGTTTAATAAGTCGATCAATATGACCAACAGTTCTTGTCAATGTCATCATTGAGCAAGCAAAAACAGATCTTAAAGGCGGTCAACCTTTTTATTACGCGACTGTACTTATTATCTTATAGCATTGCTTCTCATGTGAACCAAACTAATTTTCTACCAATGAAAAATATCTGACATCAAGACATTTCCAGACCTTTTCTTTTGTTGTTGCCTAATGCCTTTGCTTTGACCTAGGACTAGAAATGTACAGTCAACCATCGAAAGTGCAACGCAATCGATCGGACAGAGGTAGTACCTACTTACCTAGGTGTCCAAACCCATCGGCAATGTTACATGGCATGCCAGTTTGGTTAAGGACTACATACCTATGCCGCAGTGTCAACTAGTTGATCAGATCCAAACAAAATCAAGACAAAATATTTATCGGGCAATCATACATAGGTAACGCAATTTTGTGCTTTCTATGTTATTATTTGGTTGATATTCGTCAACGTCGACTATTCCGTGAGACAGTATTATGATTGGCAAACCAATTTTCATTCCATACACTGTAAGTTCGAAAGTTGTTTTGGCCCTTTATTCATTTCTGACTCTTCTATGGTTTCGCATTCGTTTTGAAACTGCCTTGTATCACTTATATTCGCACCATAATTATGTACTTCTTCTTTTTTGCCTTCAGAACTCTGCTGAGTAACTCTCCTGCGTGTCTTGGATACTCGTTTTTTGATATTTCCTCTTGTAAATTTTCCTTTGGCCTTTACACTGTTCTTCATATATTTGGTTATATCTAATCTAGGTAACGATATTGTAGCCTCTATAGAGCGATGGTCTTTATGGTGCAAAGCAAAATGTTGTTTCACACTTGTCCACATTTCGTCAATTTCATCTTTACACAATGGGCATTTAATAATGCGTTGACATGTGGTTTCATCTTTCTTTGATAGAGATTTTGTTCCTAGGCTAGGCTGCATTTGAATGGACATACATTTGGTAATATATTAATATCGTCATAGTGACATTTATATGTGAAATTTCTCTTACACTGGTCGCAACGTTTTACGACACGATACATTTTTTTCGTAGTTTCAGTGCTTATAATTTTAAAACAAGTTGTTAACTCGTGGTTGTGGTCATGGCTCTGAATATGATGATTAATTAAACTTGCAACATCATCAAAAATTTTATTGCAAACCCAACAAGGGAAAACGTGAGTATTCAAAGGTCTGTGATTACTTAGATGTCCATCAGCGTGACTTTGCATTACAAGTCTCCCCGGACACAACTCACATTGATAAAATATAAGTGGCTCTAGTTTATTATGATGATTTTTCAAATGCCTTCGTATAGTACTTTCATTAAAACAAGCTACGACACATATAGGGCACTTGAAAATTTTCTTTAAGAGTGCGCATAAAGCAAAACTACCAATCTTTTTCTTGATTGTACGTGATAAATACTAGATAAAATTTTATGAATTTATTAAATGTTACGCTACATGATATTTTCAAGGGTTGTGTTTGATCAAAAACATAAAATAATTAAATTATCTCGATAAAAAAAAATCACGAAGTTACGTCTGATTTTCCCTTTTTTTCGTTTTATACTGGACATGGCAATTACTATGATGACAATTTTTTTACAAATAATTATATTGAAAAATAAGTAAGGGCTATGTCTAGTCATTTTTTAAAATTCCTTTTAGTTTTGGATTTATAACGATTAAACACTTTTGGCACTTAATACGTTTTGATTCCGCGGAAAAAGCCATCTCCCGTCGCACGTTTGTGAAGCTTGACACATATTTCTATTTCACACATCAGTACCGATCGCTCCGTTGAGACGAGAAGACTACGCTCAAATTCTTAGCTGCTCCGAGTTTCAAAATAAATAGTGAAATGGGGAAAAAGAAAAGGACTTTAAAAAGACTTAGTAAACGAGAGCTAAAAAAGTTACAAACTGAAAGGATGGCTAATTGTCGAAGGTATGTTGTATTGTATTTTAAGAGAAATAAATTCATTTGAGTCGATCTAGAAGGATGACGTAAACAGATGGTGTAAAGTATATGCTAAGTAATCACATGACTTTAGTTGGTCTCTTCAAATAATAGGTTGATTTCGAAGGAATTTGTTTCAATCCACCAGGTTATTTATTGTAAGTAAATTGTTTTCAAATAATATTTAATTTTCAGAATTGCTGTATCTCAAAATATTTCACAATCTGACAGGTGTGATCAAAATGAAGTTGTGGAGGCATGCGCGTCGTCGACTATGTAGGTTTCTTTAAAAATAGTATCCATACTCGCTTTTCCATCTTGGGTTTTTTTTTTAGTTAATTTGAAGCTGGCTGAAACAATAACTAGTTACTACCACATGAGTAAATATACTAAGTACTGTGTTTATTTTACAGAACAACATTGAATTTGGAAAATGTAGACCCTAATAGACAGCCTATATCTACAGACTATTCAGCCAGAAAAAAATACATACCATAATGATTACTCGAGGAATGAAGAGAATACTCCAGAAAAGTATCCGCCTAAATTCTTACAGTACAATCGATAACATTTAAACTAGTGGAGACCTGTCATTAGAAAAATAACGAATGAGAAATAGTCATTTGAGAAATAACGTTAGATAATTTCTGATAATCTTCACTTTCCAAACCATCCTTTCTTAAATGAAAGTAACTAAGCGCAAACAGACGCCGAAATAAACCATTTCCCTACTTTTTTGCCTGGCCGCTGCTTTGCACTCTCCTGTAAATATAAAATAAATCCGATCAGTTGAACGGAAAGGGTGGATTTGGGTGGGGTGGTTAGAACTGCAACCACAAAACGCATGAGCCGAGCGATATTTTGACTCAGAACGCCACTTGCTACGAGTACTTTAATGCTTAATTGCAAATGACTTTCCTAATAGTGGGTAATTTGTGCCTTTTTTTAACATAAATTCTGTAAAATATGGCTTCCGCATTTTTTTTTCTACTGTGTCATTTCTGCATGTTTTTTTTTTGGAAATAGCTGAACTTTTTCATTACAGTTCATTGAAGCGACGACGCACTCTAAGTAGTCGGCCACAAGCTCAGAATGAAGATCAGGCTGAAAATTTGTACGATGCAGCAGAGAGAGTGATAATAGACAAGTTGTACTTTTTTGAAAAAATAAAAATGGTATCGAATCATGCTCCTCAATTCGGTTGCACTCTATCTAACTTAAACATCACAGGAGGAGGAAACGTGGGTAAAGTGGGTGGCCACCGTTTTCTGGGATTCACAAGGTTTGATCTACATCGATTACCTCGAGAAGGGTAAAACTATAACAGGGCTTTACTATGCCGGGCTTTACTATTTATTGGGCTGATTCGACGCCGACTTAAAGAAAAAACGACCCCACCTGGCGAAGAAAAACGTGCTGTTTCACCACGACAACGCACCGGTTCACACGTCTGCCGTTGCCATGGTCAAATTGGTCGAATTGCGCTACAAATTGCTGCCCCATCCACCGTATTCTCCAGAGTTGGCCCCTTGAGACTTCTTTCTATTTCCTAATCTGAAAAAAACAGTCCCCGGGAATAGATATGGATCAAATGAGGAGGTCATTGCCGCCACGGAGGCCTATTTTGCAGAGTTTGACAAAAACTATTTTTCGGACGGGTTAAAAAAGTTTGAGCATCGCTGTGCTAAGTGTATCGAACTGAATGGAGACTATGTTGAAAAATAAATTGCCATTTTCCAAAATTTTCCTTTACTTTTTGTAGGCTAAGTAAGTATTTATTGAATGACCCTCGTATAATATGTACATACTTGAAATAAAGATGATGTTTTTGGCATTCATTTTCATTTTTCATTCACCTTTCAACGCCCTATAAACCAGATACAATTGAAAATCTATTATTATAATCGCTGACAATCGCGCCAGGCGGGATGCGACCCTTTAATTCGTCTTCAGTTGGTGGAGGAGAGTCAAACCACCCCCTCATGAGTTCTCACCTTGGCGATGCGAGGGGGCTTAGCTTAGTACCGGTGGTAGGATCCAACCGCCGGGAAGCGAATAGAACTCAGGAGTGGCAGTGTGGTGGACTAGCCACCCACTCGCTGAGGCCCGTATGGGTGACACGTGGGGTTGCGGGGCCAGTGCGGCCTGCAAGCGCCTTGAGGCGCGTGGTAGTGGCCGCAGGGTTTTAGTCGGTAGGAGTCCAACATAACTTCGTCGTCTCCCCGGGCGGCGAGGTATCCATGAAGATTTCCCCACGAAAAAAAAGGCGGGTCAAATCATGACACCGGGGAGCTTTTATTTATAAATAAACAAATGCGTCCACCTATTACCGTCACTAATAGAGAACAAAGAACGCAAAAAAAACCCGCTTGTGTATTTACTTTAAAATATTTTATTTATATTTTTTAGTATATAAAAATAAGTCTTGTTTTCCTTCCTGACGCTATAACTCCAGAACGCACTAACCGATTTCCACAGTTTTGCATTCGTTGGAATGGTCTCGGGCTCCGTGAGGTTTATAGCAAAGAAAAATCAGGAAAATTTCTACAGAAAAGCGGGAAAATCTTTTTTCACATACAGTTAAGTCCACGCGGACGAAGTCGCGGGCGGCTGCTAGTATTTAGTATTTATTGTGAAAAAATCAACTGGTGACAGATAGACAGTGTAGTCTACGTAATAGGGTCCTGTTTTTACCTTTTGCATACCGATCCTTAAAAATAATTTAAAAGATGAGACTACTATCTACAACATAACATTCAACTTATATACAAAGTAAAATTACACACATTAAAATGTAGGTAATGTATTCACAAAAATAATGCCCACTGTGTTATCTGATTGTTTTACGTATACTACGGAAGCTACGCGTTGAGCGAGCGAGAGAGATGTATTGTGGTTCGGCGGCCGATAGTGTTCGCAGAGCGGGGGGCGCGGGTGAATTTTAATAATTTGCTGGGTTTATACGCACTCTTAAATGTTTTTCTTTCATGTGTTCGTTGTAATCATTCGGGTGAAAAAAAGTACACTGTTTCATCGGACACGGGCGTCTTGTGGTGGCTCTCATCATATTAAACCCTTCACAACTATGGTTAAATGGATAATTAATAGCACTTTTGTTAGAGAGGTGTACTCCACACTCAGAGCAATAATACGGTGGAATTTTTAAATGAATACGTAAATGCGCTCGCAGTGCGCAGTCTGTTGGTAGTGTAAATAAACAAATCGGACAGGAGTGGACTTCATTTGTAAATTCCATGTAATGATTAGCCCGTTCCTTATATAACGGTTCATTACTAGGTAAATCTTTTTTACATTCAAGACAAGTATTGTTTGATTTTTGTTTAGTTTTTTCAGCATTTGATGTATTTGAAGCATCATCACTGTTTAAAGTTTTGAAAAAACTTAATGGCAAAGGATCAATTTCTAAATCGGACACATTAATGGTGGCTGTCTTAGATGTATGGGACCTTATATGCGAAAGTAAATTGCATCGGTTATAAAAAATCTTGCTTCGTGGACAGTGTCGGCATTTGTAAGTGATTTGAACTGATTTACGTTGAATGTGGTGCTGGTAGCTGGATTCTAAAACGAACCTGTAAAATAATTTGATACCCTGTTATTGATCAAGGCCATTATAAAGATTGTTATTACATATTATTTAGCCGAACGTAGTATACGTTAGGCCTAGGTTGTCCCACTGCTGGGTCGGTCGGTCTCAATCAATCTTTGAATTCTTTGAATGAATATAACGGTGTTTTTATAAATACTATGAAAATATTAGGTATTGTTTATCATTTCATGGGTCTTACCTGTCTCCACAATCTTTACATGCATATTTGTGGTGACGAGATGCATTTTCAGGTGCCGGATAGGTAGGGATAGCTCGATAAAACAATAAATTTTTGACGCTGTATTTTTCATTATTGGCTTCCATAGTCATATTTGTACGACCATATCTCCTCTGAAAAACAAATAAAATAAGATAAAAAAGGACTTTAATATTATTGATTTAAATAATGGAGAGGACAGTATTTTTTCTGATGATATTTTCTACATGGTAGGATTAGCTTTCTAATGTTGAAAATACCACGCTTTCGCCTAAGATACATCCATTTCTGCAACGCGACAACCTTACCCATGCCCACACCTGGGCGCACCTTTATAAACGGTTCGGTTTTAAGGTAAAGAATTAGTGACGTAGCCTAATACGTAGTCGCAAGCATCACGAACCACCTTCATTGTTAATTACTTACTGTAAGTTGGAACATTAGGATAAATGTTTAAATGGTGGTTAAATAGAATGGAAAATTACTAGCATGTTTACTTCAATAATGAATATCAACTAAATTAAACAACTGAGTAACAAATAAAACAAGATGACGATAGACAATAACAATCAGTAGAAAGTACGTGGCCACACTTGTCTGATATTATTATTATTTTTAGCATTTTCCATGCAGTATCTTTAGTCTTTACTAAATCGGTCTTGGCTTCAGGCGGGAATCGAATCCGCGTCTTTCGCAAAACCGGGCGCCTGTTCTTACCATTGAGCTACCGAGACCATTGACAGAACCGGCCGAATTTTTCTGGTATATTTACCCTATGAGCCAGGGTCATTCCATCAATGTTAAAGGCAGATAAACCCTCAACACTCAGAAATATTACCTATTTCAAATATTTAACTTCTGATTCGTCGATTACGGACAGCGGTGAAATGTCAAAACATACGTCACAGAAATGGCCGCCAGGCAATAGGGTATTTTACACCATGTAAGAAAAAATATAAAAATGCATTTATGTGATAGATTTTGAACAAAATAAATAGAAAAACGTTGACATTTCGCCAAAATCAAATGTTTTAATTAAATAATTTAATTTTAAGAATCGACATTTTTAATCTGTTCTTAATATGTCAAAAACAGCAGACGCCATTTTGGAAACCGATATGACGTCACTCCGATAGTAAACAAGTAACTTTACGTTTGTGTTCTGCGATAAATTTTTAATTTTTCTCAGTTATTTGGTTGTTAGTCTACATTGTTCAAACTATTTTGGATAAATTATCAAAACTTCATCATGGAAGACGGTTTTGTAAAAGCAGATAGTACAAATCTGCCGAAAATTGATTCGTTAATGGTGGCGAACTTCTTTGTGTCCAATCCCGATTTTTGTTTTGCTGAGTTGAGAAATGTTAAATACACGACGCAATAGGCCATGTGCAGGTCAAGCGAATTCAAAACACATGCTTGGTTAAGTGTACGGTATGCCCTGAACATAAAGTGCGTACCAAGCCATATGCAGTAACACCAGTAACAGTATTGTTAATGAAGAGGAAGAATCTGTGAATAGTGTCAAGTGCCACGATTGTGCCTGATCAGAAGGTGGTTGCAAACATAGAGTTGCATTTTTTGTGGTTACACCGCCGAACCGAAACCCCGTCGTGCACTCATAGATAATAGTTGCCATTTCTGTAGATATTTATCAAAATATATTCAATTTATAAAAAAAAAGTTATTTTATTGCTACCTTTATGCCGAAATACTATGGATAAATTCATAAATTATACTTTATTGTATGTTTCATACAAATAATATCAAACTAAACAATAAAACAATTACTCTTAGTTAAATATTTATTATAACGAAGTGTGTCATCCGACAGACTTGAATGGATTTGTGTTCCTGAGTTGGTGTTACTGGGACTGCTTTACCATTATTCTTAATCATTACAAGAACCATAAAATCTGAAAATAATAGAAAAGTTTAGTCAATGTTTGTAATATCGGTCTAAGTGGCAATGTTGAATAAACAACTCAAAAGGAAATAAGTACCTTGACTACAAGAAGGTAATGAGATATCACATTCCTTATTCTTCATAGTTTCTTCAATTTCCATTATGGTAGAAAATCATTGCCTTTTGTTAAATGCAGGTCGAGGTTCACTTGGTGTTAACTTATGTTTCCCTTCCACTTGGCAATCAACTCTGGATGGTACACAGTTTGGTTTCATCCGAATGCGTTTGACAGAACCCATTAATTTATACCCTGTGTAATTTTCCAGCTAAAACATGAAATAATATCACTTATCTTATGTACAAAAACTTAACCTATAAATGCACTAGGTGCAGACAAAACCACTAAATAAGAGGTTAAGCCTCATATTTAGTTCTTTGTCTGTCCTGTTAGATTATTACTCTACTATTTATAGTTCTTATCACTTACATCAAAGTGGTCTTCACAGAAATACAGTCTAGTCTTTGTGGATAATGATTCTGGATCTCTTCTAGCCAGTTTTAACCAAGTATTTCTCAGTTTGATATCACTCTGCACTTGAATCCATAGTTTTTGTGGCGTTTTAACACTTGTGTTCTTGCATTCAGGAACCAGACCCCAATGATATGGACCAGAACTCATTATTTTCAGATTAAATGATTAATTTTGTACGTATTGTTTACTTGTTTACTATCCGAGTGACGTCACGCGGAGAAACATCATGGCGGCTAGCGTTTTCGCACGTCAAAGTCAAGTCCTAATTTTAAACATAAATTTAGACCATTTATCGCTATTTAAAAATTAAAATAAAATTTTTGGTAGTAAATTACGGCCCAAAGATTGATTTTAATCAGTTTTCAAAAAATGGTGTAATACCCTATTGGTGGTGATTATAAATCCTTTTTCTGCATAAAAATTGCCGAACATGAGTGCTATTTATGATGCCATAAATAACACTTAAATTATCAGGTACTAAACTCCACAGTTTATGAACCAGAAGCAATGTTTTTTCTTCTTCTGACTATACTAAATCGTGTCTTTTTCCCAGTAAGCACAGCCTTGTAGAAGTTCGCTTTCAAGCTCATAAACGGACAGCAACGAATCTATTTTCATCATCATCAGCCTGCTGTAGTCCACTGCTGAACATACATGCCTCTTCTTTTGCACGCCACTGTATTTTTGCACGCCACTGTACTTTTGCACGCCACTGTAGACACTAAATGTAAATAAGACATTGTCGAGTTGTCGACCCAAACGCCATCTACAAAAAACTTTGCGTGTTCCTCCCAATTGCATGATCGAAAGGTTATCACGGATTGGTCTACTGTATAAGTTTTTGTAGCTGGCTGTAAAAAGGTCAATTTCAGCAATCAGCGAATACTTGGATTTAACATTACTCTAGGGAGTTTTTAAGACATGGCAACATTACATTTCCGTATTGGCGACGCCTTCTTTCCAACAATCCACCAACCACCAACTAGAGTCACAAGCAACAAATACCTCTTTGTGAGTAACATGACTTAAAAATAGGTAGACAGAATGTATTTTTATCTGAAGTCTCACCTTTATTACTTACCACAAAATCGCAGTAAATTGCTGCAACAACAATCAACACAATCCTTCTGAAAGACTTCTGACCATCTGTCCATCTGACTGACAGACAGTGACAGCTGACGGCGCGAACTAACGCCCTCTGTCTGGGACAAGACAAACTGGACACGAAAGTATCGCCATTTGTAATAATATTTTGTGTTACTAGTTTAATAAAACTGGTCGCTTCGTAGAAGTAAAAACTATAGATTGCATCCAAACTGTAATGTTTCGTAGATGTTGTATGAATTAAATTGGCATTACCTACTTATCTTCAATATTGTAAAACTATAACTATCAAAACAAGTATGTTTGTTTGTTTGTTTTTTACTCAACAGCTAACTAAGGACTCAGAAGCAAATAAATGATAAAAAGATATCGAAATCATACAGTCAACATCAGACCAACTAAATTACGTTTTTTATTTTGCTCTTGCTAAGTGCATGATATTACTTTGATATTATAAGATGACTGACCGGAAATGAAGGCTATTCATCATCTTCATCACTTTTCGTTTCTAACTGAAAGTTTTATTTGGGAGTTGCTGGGAGCAAAGAAATTGTTCTTAAAAAGAAAGCGAGCTATGGCGCCTAGTATTACAATAGATCTAATTGATCTAACATTTTTTTTCCTGTTGTAAATCCTCCACCAATTCCAATTATTCGTTGAGCTAGCAAGCCGTTAGGCAGGGACACACACTCTGCTAGACACCCCCTCAAGCCGGGCCGTTTTCGGCTAGCTACCGCTATGGAAATAGCAATATGTAGTGGGGTACACAGATCCACGGTTCCGTGCACAGATCTCTCTTCAGCAAAACTAATGTTTTTGGTGCGCTTTCTTGTTAATAAGTTCATTTTTTTTGGCTGGGAGACACTGTCCTGTTTTTGTCCAAAGCCTTACACATGTACGGTGGCCGGCACATCACGCTACCCATTTCCGGTCAGTCCATTCCTTGCTCTATCGCGAACAAATGTCATTTGGCAAGAGCGAGAGAAAAAACGGAAATGGGGTAACGTGATGTGCTGTTGACTGTACCGTCAATCAACGCACATCAGGCTACCCATCTCCATTTTTTATCTTGCTAAAATGACATTCCTTTGCAAATAAAACAAATATGACCGGCCGAAAATGGGCACCGTGATGTGCCGTTGACCGTACCTAGTACAGATAACGGCATAAACGTTTTTTGATAATAGAGAAGAAGGAATAAACGGAAATGGAAAAACACTAAACTGTAGCACAAAATATTATTTTGTTACTGTGGTCGTGGTGACCTAAACTTAGACGCAGATACGCATTCCGGCAGCAACTGAGCCCAAGCCGCCAGGCCATTACAATAGGGTATTACACCATTTTTTGAAAACTGATCAAAATCAATCTTTGGGCCGTAATTTACTACCAAAAATTTTATTTTAATTTTTAAATAACGATAAATGGTCTAAATTTATGTTTAAAATTAGGACTTGACTTTGACGTGCGAAAACGCTAGCCGCCATGATGTTTCTCCGCGTGACGTCACTCGGATAGTAAACAAGGAAACAATACGTACAACATTAATCATTTAATCTGAAAATAATGAGTTCTGGTCCATATCATTGGTGTCTGGTTCCTGAATGCAAGAACACAAGTGTTAAAACGCCACAAAAACTATGGATT
The DNA here is from genome assembly GCA_950022985.1 of Udea ferrugalis. Lineage (NCBI taxonomy): Eukaryota > Metazoa > Arthropoda > Insecta > Lepidoptera > Crambidae > Udea > Udea ferrugalis. Next base: position 9,681,212 of record OX465516.1, read on the forward strand.
CAAGTGCAGAGTGATATCAAACTGAGAAATACTTGGTTAAAACTGGCTAGAAGAGATCCAGAATCATTATCCACAAAGACTAGACTGTATTTCTGTGAAGACCACTTTGATGTGACTGATAAGAACTATAAATAGTAGAGTAATAATCTAACAGGACAGACAAAGAACTAAATATGAGGCTTAACCTCTTATTTAATGGTTTTGTCTGCACCTAGTGCATTTATAGGTTAAGTTTTTGTACATAAGTTATGTAATATTATTTCATGTTTTAGCTGGAATATTACATAGGGTATAAATTAATGGGTTGTGTCAAACGCATTCGGATGAAACCAAACTGCGTTCCATCCAGAGTTGATTGCCAAGTGGAAGGGAAACATAAGTTAACACCAAGTGAACCTCGACCTGCATTAACAAAACGCAATGATTTTCTACCACAATGGAAATTGAAGAAACTATGAAGAATAAGGAATGTGATATCTCATTACCTTCTTGTAGTCAAGGTACTTATTTCCTTTTGAGTTGTTTATTCAACATTGCCACTTAGACCGATATTACAAACATTGACTAAACTTTTCTATTATTTTCAGATTTTATGGTTCTTGAAATGATTAAGAATAATGGTAAAGCAGTCCGAGTAGCACCAACTCAGGAACACAAATCCATTCAAGTCTGTCGGATGACACACTTTAATTGTTATAATAAATATTTAACTAAGAGTAATTGTTTTATTGTTTAGTTTAATATTATTTGTATGAAATATATAATAAAGTATAATTTATGAATTTCTCCATAATATTTCGGCATAAAGGTAGCAATAAAATAACATTTTTTTATAAATTGAATATATTTTGATAAATATCTACAGAAATGGCAACTATTACACTTCGCTTTGTCCTCGAAATTAAGAATAACAAAAATGTAGTAAAGCGTGTCGCGCTGGCCATCTACCACTAAAGTTGAAACCATAATCAAGAGAAAAAAAAAAAAATGGTTTCAACGTCATATTCAGCTGTCACAGATTGTCAAATGTCTTTAGCGTTTTAGTGCTCGCGCCATTCTGCACGATATTTTTTTCTTTCCCAAGTTTTAAACAATTTCAGGATCTTCAGAGATATTAAGCATCAAAAACACAAAGTCTAGGATTTGGGAATGCATAAGGAACGAAAGATTAGAAAAATTAAAGAAAGTTTCAAGTGGAAACTACAAGAACGATCGAGTTTCTGGCGGATACCTGCCTACGTGAAAAACTGCATTTGCATTAAAAGTTTCTCAATATGTGTCTTCTCAATTTCCGAAGACGAATGAAGAATGAGTATAGTTCGAGTGGTTATCACCTTTCTTATCATGAGTTAAAAACTATCAAGTTCTGGTAAGTACCTACTTGAAAAACCATGCATTTGCTCTGAAAGTTTCTAAAAGTCTAGTGTTCCCCTCAATTTTGTGTTTCCGACGACAAAGAAAGATTGAGTATAGCTTATGTGGCTATGACCTTTCTAATTCATCAGTTAAAAACGACCAAGTACTGATAAGTACATACTTGAAAAACAATGCATTTGCATTGAAGTTTTCTAAAAGTCTAGTGTTCTCCTCAATTGTGTGTTTCCAGAGTAGAATAAGGAATGTGTATAGCTCATAAGGTAATAACTTACCTTTTCTCATTCATTTATTTATTCATTTAAGAACAGTTAAAGACAATCAGGTTGACTGGTAGAGAATGCAATGCATTTGAATTGATAGTCCCCAAGTTTGGTGTATGCCCCAATAGGTTTTTTTCCAAGGAGGAATAAAGAATGTGTATAGCTCTGAGCGGCTATAAGCTTTCTAATTACAAACCTATTACCCTATAATTTTGCTCATGCTTGTGTACAATTTGAAGTGATTGTTACCTACCAAAAGCAGTTATACATGTATTATGAGTATGTGCTTATGCATAATTTTGCTCATGCTTGTGTACAATTCAAAGTGATTGTTACCTACCAAAAGCAGTTAAACATGTATTATGAGTATGTGCTTGTGCACAATTTTGTTCATGCTTGTGTACAATTCAAAGTGATTGTTACCTACCAAAAGCAGTTAAACATGTATTATGAGTATGTGCTTGTGCACAATTTTGCTCATGCTTGTGTACAATTCAAAGTGATTGTTACCTACCAAAAGCAGTTAAACATGTATTATGAGTATGTGCTTGTGCACAATTTTGTTCATGCTTGTGTACAATTCAAAGTGATTGTTACCTACCAAAAGCAGTTAAACATGTATTATGAGTATGTGCTTGTGCACAATTTTGCTCATGCTTGTGTACAATTTGAAGTGATTGTTACCTACCAAAAGCAGTTATACATGTATTATGAGTATGTGCTTATGCAAAAGTCTTCAATTAATTATTTTTTTAAATAAAGTTAATACTCTGAGTTTGTGAATGGATTACAGAGATTATTCCAAACTTCCTAACATGATAATGTATTTATATACATTACATTAAGGTATAACCTTAATGAGTGCTCAGTTAATTAAAAGTTTCATATATTAGTGATTTTCAGAAAGAAAACTTAGTGATTATCCGTCAGATAATAACAATTGTGTTACTACCCTATCTGGTCCCGGTGTGGGAAACACCCTGTCTCCGTCGAGGACAGAACAGGATTTCATCCTATTCATGACACCACATAGAATTGAAGAGCCAATAATAATACAGTCAGAACCCACTTATGTCTCATCTTACCCGGAGGAGCAGGATTTGCCTTAAGATTTGCCCAAACATATTAAGGTAAAAAGATCTAAACCATTTCCTTACACTGGGAATATACAAGGCGGAGGTCATAGACAGACACTGCATACCAGAAGATGCCAAAGAATTGGTGCCCTGTCTCCATTATGCTGAAATGGCTCTTTCTAATGTAATACTTTATAAAAATCAGGAATAGACACTGGAAAGCTCATTTATGACTGTTTTTTGTACAAACAGAAACAATGCTAAGGAGAAAATATGTGTGCTCTTTCATTAAAAAGATATCAAGGATCAATAATACACAACAAAAATACATGAAAATATAATTGGTGACACTTAGGCAGATACTTCAGGCGGCTGAGGCCATTAACAGGTCTGTGGCTGATTTTAAAAACAACACAAAATATCAAGATGAGATAAAATAGCATGAGATAAACTTTATTGCACTAAGAAAACAATCACATTGCAAAGCTTACAAAGATTTAGTTCTACAATGTAGGCGGCCTTATCGCTAAAAGCGATATCTTCCAGACAACCTTTCAAGCAATTTTTTAATAAACTGAATGCTTCCACTTTCACCACCAGGCAGGTGGTGAAAGTGGCTTATAATTATTCCCGTACGGGAATAATTTTAAGGCGTCTGCCTGCCAAGGCGACACCTTTGACATTGCCGACGAGCTCTTGGTATCACCAGCGCCGTCATGCACCGCCTGCAGCGCCGCCGCAGCGCTCTCAGATTTGCAACACCGCAAATAATAATACTGGTGAGTCATTCAGACAGTCTCTCATTGATCATTGGTGGAGCCAGTTGTTCTGTCATGGATTGAGGTTTATAAATAACCTGTTTACCAAACCAATGTACCACCTTCAGCAGAATTAAGTTCCGCAGAATTATTTAAACATGAGAAGTCTGATGATGATTCATTGAAATAATCAGTTTGTATCTAAGTAGTACTTACCCAGGTGTAAAAGTAGATTTACTTAAATTGAACTTAGATAAAAAGTTTATAAAAACCAACCACTTTAAATTGATGATTTAAGAACCACTTAACAATTTGTTTCAACGGATTGTTATATTACCATAGCATCCATTGAATTAAAAGACCATTTTTATTCTTTGTTTATCTAACTCAAAATATGAATCTTTTTTTTTTTTTTGAGTTCACTGTGGGCCTTTTGGTTTGAGCACTGCTCCTTGGTTTTTTACCAAACTAATCAAACCAGCAAAAAATCCATGGTCTATGTATCTACTATTAGCTTGAATGATATTATGTTGCATTGGGACCTCATATAATCAGTGTATCAGGTTAAGAGTTAGTCATATATGACAATAAAACCCATTTAGGATTCTTAATTGTCACCAAACATTGTCATGTTGAACTCATCGACCAGAAAAGATATAACATTTTAAATGAAATCACAAAAATTACAGGACTGCAGCAATGCAAAATCAAAAACCAACTACCTAGTGGGTCTTTTACCTTGCATGCCCGCCCAGCCATTCAATTTGGCTGGTTCTCTATTGAAGTATTTGAGATGTGTAAATATCTTGTATTTCAACATACAAATGATTATGATGAAGATATGAATTTACCTGACCACCTTCAAGGAGACTTTAGTTAAGTGGAAAAATTCAGTAAAACATTTTTTGTAAGTAAAAAGGGGGGGGGGGCTGCATACAAGAATAGACGGCAAGTGGGCAGTGGAGTTTTTTCCAAAAAAGATTTTTACATCAACTAACTAGAAATGCTTGGTGCATGTAATACCAAAAATAGCTGTAAGTAATTTAAAATTATCATGAAAATTGACAATACAACGGAAATTATATATAAAAAAAGGTGAGGTGGCGTCAGGTTCCCTCACAACTTTCTAAATAACTAGAAAATTCTGGCAGTGGCGCAAACGTCGAATACTACACGTTTGCCTCCTGACATTGAATAGAAATTATGTAAAACTGCCTCTGATAAATTTGTCTCCCGACGTAATCTTAGCTTCATCATCAAGCAACATTGCGATACTACGTTTAAAAAATGGTTTAACTTATCATAAGACAGTCAAATCATATTAACTTCTTGGAAGCTGAATTGATATTTATTAAATATTCTATTGAATTATGGAGCGAATTATGGTACCATTGTTATCATTGTTAGTAAGTTCAAAAATAGACTTAAGTTCGAGTACAAAAATAACTTATCAGGCGGGTTTTATAAAACCCTTCCTATGCCAAAGTATAATTAGACATGTGATCCAGCTTTACTTTTAGAACTCGCAGTAACTCTGTATCATAAAAGTGATTTAATTTTTTTAAAATTTAATGGAGTTAATGTAGTTATTTCAAAATATATTCATCAAAATACTAGATTAACTTGACATCTAGGTTTACTTGAACCCTGTTTTTTTTTTTTTTTAAATTTGACTTCCTTAACTAGTCGACCTCCGTCCTGCTGAGGCTTTTAAATTTTATTTGGATAAATCATGGACGATTATATAAACAACGAAAATATTGTTTTCGTCAGTTTTCAATAACTGTACAATCTCATAGGGTCTCAAACTATTAGTCGGTGGATTATAGGAATCCTAACAGGATCCTAACCGAAAGTGAGATACATACATCTTTATTCATTGTTCATTCGACCAGACATGCAAGTACCTCTGCTGTACTCCGGTGTTAATTAACTTTATAGAGTCACAACGGTTGGAGTGAAGCTTCCTCTGTTTGCTAAATTCTATCAAAGAACAGTTTAGGAAGCTCCTAGGAATGTTATGCACATTCTTTAATGAATAAATGAGTCAACAACAACTACGGTATTACTGAAACTCATAACATAGTTGCAATATTATGTTGTAATATTTACAATAATGTTACAGTTATTTATTTGTATTAATATTTTTCTCAGAATGCTTACTTAACTACTGTAAGCAACCTACTGTTTTTTTTAGGTTTTGTTTTTTTGTTTCATATGATACCTTTGCTTCTTTACATCCCTTCATTATGCACATAATACTGTACTGCTTTCAAAGTCTACATTTTTGTTATTCTTAATTTCGAGGACAAAGCGAAGTGTAATTGATAATTAAACGAACTTACCTTAAGTGAAGTTCTATTATAATTACACGAAGGCTTTGTCCGAAGAAATTAAGACCCTCCCTACCCTAGGACCCCTACAGTATTATGTGCAGTTATCTAGCCTCTCGGAGGCTCCCTAATTTATGTTCCAGGTGAAGAAGCTCTCAACTAAATGACATTTGACAATCTGTGACAGCTGAATATGACGTTGAAACCATTTTTTTTTTTTTCTCTTGATTATGGTTTCAACTTTAGTGGTAGATGGCCAGCGCGACACGCTTTACTACATTTTTGTTATTCTTAATTTCTTCGGACAAAGCCTTCGTGTAATTATAATAGAACTTCACTTAAGGTAAGTTCGTTTAATTATCAATTATCTATGAGTGCACGACGGGGTTTCGGTTCGGCGGTGTAACCACAAAAAAATGCAACACTATGTTTGCAACCACCTTCTGATCAGGCACAATCGTGGCACTTGACACTAGTCACAGATTCTTCCTCTTCATTAACAATACTGTTACTGGTGTTACTGCATATGGCTTGGTAAGCACTTTATGTTCAGGGCATACCGTACCGCTTGACCTGCACATAGCCTATTGCGTCGTGTATTTAACATTTCTCAACTCAGCAAAACAAAAATCGGGATTGGACACAAAGAAGTTCGCCACCATTAACGAATCAATTTTTGGCAGATTTGTACTATCTGCTTTTACAAAACCGTCTTCCATGATGAAGTTTTGATAATTTATCCAAAATAGGTTGAACAATGGAGACTAACACTGCCGTCTATAAGCTTAAAAGCCGCTTAGTGACAAAACCTACTTTTGAGTTATTGAGGAAATAAGCGGCAAAATTTTTAAACCGATGCCACTCTTTAACTAAAATGGAGAGTAATGTGTGTCATACACCAAAAGAAAGGTTTTTTCATTTACTTTCACATGAAATTGATAAATTCAGACAGATATTGATACTCTTTAAACTAAACACATATTTTCCTTCCGTTTTGGGAAACTTTTGGAAAAAACTTCAAGTGTACAAAATTTAAAAGCGGCTAAAAGGTTTTGACTGCTTTACAATTAATCGATTTTTAAAAAACAGCAACATTTACGTAGCTATAAAGCAGTTTTAATTTTAGCGTATTTCAAACTTAGAACTGAACAATTTTGTATTGATCTTACTCATAACAATAAAGCGGCTAACTACACAAAGCCGCCTTTTAGCTAAGTTGATGTGGTTTAACTGCTCTACTTTTGTTTCATCATAACTTTTGATACAGTTGTGCATAGCTGAAAAGCGGTAAATTATCAAACCATTTCATATAACTGCTATTTAGGCTAGCATGATCACCATAAGTTTCTTTCAAATCCTACAAAGTATACGCTAACTTACAAAATAACGCAAACATTTTACAAAGAAAGGTCAATTTATTACCATGAAACTCTAAAAAGACATCAAAAACTTGAACAATTACACCAAAAATTGCACAAAATTATATTACAAATCGTAAAAAATGTAACAAGTTCAGCCAAAAAATACACTGTCACTTAAATTATGATCATTTGACATGTTCTCATTCACTGTAATTAGAAACAGATTCAACTGAAAACACAAATGTAAAAAAAGCACAAAAAATCCATTTCAAATTCAAACCTAAGTAAGTCCTTACCCCGTTATTCAAAAAACGAACCCAACGCTAAAGAACAAGGGTTAACGTGATGTTGAAGAACTGTTTAAGTTGTTTATGAACAAGTGGCTTAGTCTGCTTAGTTAAGACCACCAACTAAGTGACTAACGAGAGCACTTAGTACTACAAGTACTGAGAGCGGGGATATCGAAAACGCCTGGCGGTTTCAATCTTCTCATATTTTAAACACCGCTAAATCTGCTTTGGGTCTAAAAATGTGTAAAAACGAGGATTGGTTTGATGAAAATGATAGTGTTCTAACTGGTGTAATAGGCACACGTCGGAAACTCCTCAAGCGCGCTATAGCTCAGGTACTGAAGGGATACGACAAAGTGACCTGGAGATGCGTCGAATAACAAGGGAGTGAAAAGACAAATGGTGGCAGCAGAGGGCTCGTCACTAGCAGTGGCTCGCTGACACGAAAGTACGACTTCTGTTGCAAGAGTGCCTTTATAACTAGCAAATGGTCAAGGCCTTCTGAAAAGCAAGGAGGAAATCCTCGAGCAATGGGCTGGACATGTCAACACTCTGCTTAATGTGGCCCGATCAACTGACTGGGAACACGTAAGTTCTCTTCCTCAACGGTTGCACTCGGCTGTATGGAGATTATTCTCTTATGTGGGAGAAAGAACAGGTCCCCTCAACTTTCAAAGTTTCTCGCATTAATGCTCTATATAAGAGCAAGGGAGATCGATCTGACTGTAACTCGTACCGTGGTATTTCGCTTTTATCAGTCCCCGGAAAAGTCTTTGACAGAATACTTTTGAACCGCCTTTTAGAACTCTCAGAAAAGCTCTTGAAAGAGACGCAGTTTGACTTTTGATCAGAACGAGGCACCTGTGAAGCCATCGCGCGCCAACTCCAAGATAAAAACAAGAGAACAGGTCGCTCATTGTATCTCTGCTTCGTAGACCTGGAGAAAACGTTCGACAGTGTGCCTCGAGAAGCACTGTGGCTGGTGTTGGAAATATTGGGATGCACTGAGACGTTTGTTAGGCTACTCATGCTCCTGCATGATGACATGGAGTGTTGTGTAGCTGTCAGCGGCGAACAGTCTCACTTCTTTCCTGTTACCTGTGGGGTGAAGCAAGGGTGCGGTTTGGCGCCCACACTGCTCGCGCTTTACTTTACAGTTGTGGTCAGAAATGTCTTGCATATTTCTTCAGAAGGAATCCGTATTCATTTCCGTTCCGATGGCCTTTTCAAACTATCAAGGCTCAGGGGCTCCACAGAGGTGTCGTTCACTATAGTGACGGAGTTCATGTACACCGATTTGTGTTTTGTAGCTGAATCCTCAGCGGGCTTGCAGCAGCTCTTGTCCAATTTTCAAAAGCCTTGCCGTAAATTCGGCCTAGAAATCAGCATCGACTAGACGGAAGTGATGTTCCTAGACATGTACGATCACGAGGCGCTGAATATAAAAGTTGGTGAGGACGAGCTGAGGCAAGTTGATAAGTAACATCCAAGTGTGACCTTGATGCTGAGATAAAAAGCAAATTTAATGCCGCCGCTGCAGCATTCAGTAAGCTGGATATCAAGGTCTTCCGCTACCAGGATGTTAAACTGGCCACCAAGATCTCGGTCTACATGGCAGTTCTTCTACTTAACATTTTATAATCTGCTGAAATGTGGACTGTATACCGCCTGCACATCCAAATGATTGATCATTTTCACCTTAGCTTTAAAATTATCAAACATTCGGTGGTCTGACTATGTACGGAATACCGAAGTGCTGCGAAGAGCCAATTTGGGAGGCATTGAATCTTGCAACATGTATTACGTATGGCGGAGCAGCGAGTGGCTAAGCTCATCTTCTACTCAGAACTTGACGAAGGCAAGCGAAAGCATGGCGGACAACTTTTCAGGTATAAACATGTGCTTTAAGCGCCACATGAAGAACTGTGGCATGACCCCTCGCGGTGGGAGCAGCAGGCGGCCAAACGGTCCGAATGAAGGTGTTTGGTCAAAGTCAAGGTCAACTGTTTCGAGATCCGACGGTGCGCTGATTTTAATGCCAAACGCGACAAATTGAAAGCCCGACCACCTAAGGCGATCAATAGGGTATTTTACACCATGTAAGAAAAAATATAAAAATGCATTTATGTGATAGATTTTGAACAAAATAAATAGAAAAACGTTGATATTTCGCCAAAATCAAATGATTTAATTTAATAATTTAATTTTAAGAATCGACATTTTTAATCTGTTCTTAATATGTCAAAAACAGCAGACGCCATTTTGGAATCCGATATGACGTCACTCCGATAGTAAACAAGTAACTTTTCGTTTGTGTTCTGCGATAAATTTTTAATTTTTCTCAGTTATTTGGTTGTTAGTCTACATTGTTCAAACTATATTGGATAAATTATCAAAACTTCATCATGGAAGACGGTTTTGTAAAAGCAGATAGTACAAATCTGCCAAAAATTGATTCGTTAATGGTGGCGAACTTCTTTGTGTCCAATCCCGATTTTTGTTTTGCTGAGTTGAGAAATGTTAAATACACGACGCAATAGGCTATGTGCAGGTCAAGCGAATTCAAAACACATGCTTGGTTAAGTGTACGGTATGCCCTGAACATAAAGTGCGTACCAAGCCATGTGCAGTAACACCAGTAACAGTATTGTTAATGAAGAGGAAGAATCTGTGACTAGTGTCAAGTGCCACGATTGTGCCTGATCCAGAAGGTGGTTGCAAACATAGTGTTGCATTTTTTTGTGGTTACACCGCCGAACCGAAACCCCGTCGTGCACTCATAGATAATAGTTGCCATTTCTGTAGATATTTATCAAAATATATTCAATTTATAAAAAAAATGTTATTTTATTGCTACCTTTATGCCGAAATATTATGGATAAATTCATTTTATACTTTATTGTATGTTTCATACAAATAATATTAAACTACACAGTAAAACAATAACGCTTAGTTAAATATTTATTATAACGAAGTGTGTCATCCGACAGACTTGAATGGATTTGTGTTCCTGAGTTGGTGCTACTCGGACTGCTTTACCATTATTCTTAATCATTTCAAGAACAATAAAATCTGAAAATAATAGAAAAGTTTAGTCAATATTTGTAATATCGGTCTAAGTGGCAATGTTGAATAAACAACTCAAAAGGAAATAAGTACCTTGACTACAAGAAGGTAATGAGATATCACATTCCTTATTCTTCATAGTTTCTTCAATTTCCATTATGGTAGAAAATCATTGCCTTTTGTTAAATGCAGGTTGAGGTTCACTTGGTGTTAACTTATGTTTCCCTTCCACTTGGCAATCAACTCTGGATGGTACGCAGTTTGGTTTCATCCGAATGCGTTTGACAGAACCCATTAATTTGTACCCTGTGTAATTTTCCAGCTAAAACATGAAATAATATTACATAACTTATGAACAACAACTTAACCTATAAATGCACTAGGTGCAGACAAAACCACTAAATTAAAGAGGTTAAGCCTCATATTTAGTTCTTTGTCAGGTCCTGTTAGATTATTACTCTACTATTTATAGTTCTTATCACTTACATCAAAATGGTCTTCATAGAAATACAGTCTAGTCTTTGTGGAAAATGATTCTGGATCTCCTAGCCAGTTTTAACCAAGTATTTCTCAGTTCGATATCACTCTGCACTTGAATCCATAGTTTTTGTGGCGTTTTAACACTTGTGTTTTTGCATTCAGGAACCAGACACCAATGATATGGACCAGAACTCATTATTTTCAGATTAAATGATTAATGTTGTACGTATTGTTTGCTTGTTTACTATCCGAGTGACGTCACGCGGAGAAACATCATGGCGGCTAGCGTTTTCGCACGTCAAAGTCAAGTCCTAATTTTAAACATAAATTTAGACCATTTATCGCTATTTAAAAATTAAAATAAAATTTTTGGTAGTAAATTACGGCCCAAAGATTGATTTTAATCAGTTTTCAAAAAATGGTGTAATACCCTATTATAACTATATTCAACTTGTGCTCACATGCCAGCAGTGTGCGAGGTTCTTCAGCAATAAGATTGGCTACACAAGCCACATGCGATCCCACGAATGGCAGCCACAGCCAAGTTAAGCGGTCGCTGTAGCCGAAATTGGCTAGGATAGCATCATCGTCAGGTACAGTGTCCCCTTCCTGTGGTACATTAGCGAAATACACCAATCTGACGTAGGAACGAAAAACATTGTTCGACTGTATTCAGTTCTCAATTCATAGTGGCTAGCTTGACTCAAGTCGGCTTCTTATCAATGCTCGATACAGTTTCGCAGTTAACAAAAATAAATACAGATTTTTTGAAATATTTTTGTAAATAAAATATAATACGTACCTTGGAAACCTTCCCGCCATGACTAGTGACGATTCTAGCGGGAAACGCTACATCAGCGAACTTCCTCCTCCATGTGTAATTTGTTTTGCACTAAACAGCCACAACCCGCCCCGCCCGGGGGCTTGTGAGTTTGCCGCTTTTTAGAGGTGTACTGATATTTAGCGGTTTTTTTGCTAAGCAAAGCTTTGTAAAAAATACGCATTTTACTTTGCGTACGGACTTAAATGGATTTCTAAATTAGTTTATTTATAGTAAAAGTAGAAACAATGCAATGCTTGAAGGCCGCTAAAAGATTCTTACTGCCTTTAAGATATTTAAAGGAGCTTTGCCGCTTTCAATTTATTTATGCAAGGTATATTACACCTCAACTAAACCAAGCTAGAAAGCGGCTAAAAATACTTTGCTGCCTTCTAACTTTCTGCGAACTTAGAACTGTTTTTTAGCTAAGCATTGATAGTCAAATTGTTCAGTCGATCCAAACGTTAAAGTGATTTAGCTACCTTCTAATCTTGTTTAGCTGTTTTGACACCTTTAAGCGATGTAAAATATATTATTTCTGTATAAAGCGGCTTTTATAAAAAAACTATCTTGGAAACGGTAAAAGATAGAATAACCGTTCTTAGACAGATCGATAGAGCTTTTTTTTTTAAATATTTCCATATTTAAAAGTGAAAAATGGTCAAATGTCACTAAGCGGCCTTTAAGCTTATAGACGGCAGAACAACCAAATAACTGAGAAAAATTAAAAATTTATCGCAGAACACAAACGAAAAGTTACTTGTTTACTATCGGAGTGACGTCATATCGGATTCCAAAATGGCGTCTGCTGTTTTTGACATATTAAGAACAGATTAAAAATGTCGATTCTTAAAATTAAATTATTAAATTAAAACATATGATTTTGGCGAAATATCAACGTTTTTCTATTTATTTTGTTCAAAATCTATCACATAAATGCATATTTTTATCTCACTCTCACCAAATGCCTATTCTTTGCAATAGAGCAAGGAGGAATGACCGGAACGGAAACCAGCAGCATGTCTGACCACTGACTGTCCATCCTTGATGTCTCTGATTCTACGATGAATAGTGTATCTTTGTGTAATAAAATTGTATTACCTATGCTGCTCCACAAATCCTCCAAATGGATTAAAAATTCCTAGTTATAGCCAGGAACACATTTTAAGTTAATTGTAGTCTATAAAGCTCAGAATACCCAATCGTCACCAACATTGAACCGCAATAGCTATCCAGAAATGTATGAATTTTCTCAAAAGTACTGTAATCTGTTACTGTAACTATGACACAAATAAAACCATTAACTTGTGGTTGTGATTCAAAACATCAGAATATGTAATAGAATAATGAGAATTTAGATAATTAAAGCGTTTTAGATTCAAACATTGAATTGAGTTTTTCTTACGTGAGTAAGAAAATCAATGTTTGAATCTCAAACAATGTGAATACCTAGGCACTCTGGAAACCTGTGGCTAACTGAAGTTGGTATTATCAAAGAGTTTTTGAGTTAGCCATAGCTGCCTTAGTATATTCGTTTTCACCCTTTATAATAGATGCAGAGAAAAAAAACAAACACAAAAATGTAAGTAATAAAAAAAGGAAAAAATTTATTTCTATACAGAAAAACAAATTAGAAAACTTATCAAATTAAAAACTAGATAACTTATTAGCTACTTAAATTTAAAAACATAAGTAGTCATATTGATCACTAGATCAAAAATATTTAAGATGACACAGGCAAGCTGGTTACAAATAGTTATCTATAAAAACATATTTCATGTTTCAGCTTAAAATTAGTATTATGTTAATATGGCACCATTGTATCACATAATATGTTTGATTATAATTTTAAAGTAAAATGATGTTAATCAGATATCATTAGATTCACTGTCAAAATGATTATCTTCCTGATGAAATAGTTTCAGCAGTTTCTTTTCATTAGCATCACGTTTCCAATAGTAAACTATATCTGATCTTTCTGAAAATGATTTATCATCTGCTAAAGTACTATATATCTTTTTATTTTCTAACATGTCTTCATCAGCAGGCAGCAAGGCTAAATAAGTTGCAACAGCTTTCGCAGCCTCATTGTATCTTTCTAAATGATAGTATGATATTTGTAAGTAGTTTAACACATCAGCAATGAATTCTGTTCCAGAATTATAGTCAATACTTTTTAATTTTTCTTGGCAATGTTGTTGACAATGCAATAATGATGCTATGTTATTTGACATGGTCAGAATAAATTCTGCTGTTGATTCTTGTTCTGGCTGCCTTTCACATTCTGCTCTGCATACATTTTCCGAGGATAAGTAGTCTGTCAAGGCTTCTTCCATGCTAGCAATAGTTTCAGCCCAATTATTTTGTTTATAAGATTTGATGCCAAGACGGTAAAGCACTTGATAATCTTCACTTTCCAAATCAACTACTTCTTTCACATCTACTTCTGGTTGTTGAATGTAGTATTGAAGGTTATTATTCATAGATTCATCCTCTGGATTAGCGATAAGGAAAGTGTATGCAGCTGAAGCTGCTTTAGGTAAGGCGTATATTTGAAAGTAACAAAGATGTAAGTATTCATATGGTTTACGAGCCTTCATATTGGAGAGCATTTTTTCTGGGAGGTCACTTTTGACACGAATGTCGCCGAAACTTTTTTCTTGGCAGTCTTGTAGACATTTTTTTACATTGAAAAACTTTTCGTATGTTTTTAAATCCTCAATGTTATCATTTATTTGTGTTTCATAAGATGCAGATTTACATTTAAGTCTACAGTTAACAATGACTGATTTATATAGTTTGTATAAATACAATGATTCCTCAAATTGTGTAATGCATTCTGTCCATCTCTCTCCAGAGTATGCTAATACACCCTTTTCGTATGCTTTTTCTATTGAGGATGCAACTTTGCACTGCACTATAATCACTAATCCAGAAAAAAATAGTAGGCACTGTAAATATCTGAAATTATCTCGTGTCATTTTCTTTGTTGACTTATAACGGTAACTAATACTCCTATTCAAAATGTAATAAGAACATTCTAGGATCTGCAAAAGATAGGAATATCTGGTGATTGAGGAGAGAGAGGCGTTTGAGGGAGGAAGGAAGGTTGTCGACCTGACCTTAAAAATTTACGGAGGAAATGATGATTATGATGAACTTTGACAGGGTTTGGTTTGGCTGTTTCTCACGTCAAGTTTGACACTGACAGTATTTAAGGCCGCGGTCTGATTTGCAATGTTTTGCGCTCATAGTGACCAATTTGACCAACCTCATAAGGACCAATTTGAACCTTGTCGTGATAATATTGACGTGCCATGCGCTGGGATTAATTTTGAAAAAGGCTGCTATCTCAAATGCCATGTTAGCGCCCACAAATAACTTTTGTTTTCTATCGTTCACCGACATCGACCACATAGCACTTGATGTTAGAATAGAATACAATTTTATTGGTTTGACATCACACAGTTCGTAAATACAAAAAGATTTCTTGTTTGTAAGAAAAAGTCTCACAACTAGCTGAGGAAAGCTGATTGTTTGATGAGCTTATTGTCTAATCAGTAATGTTGTAGCTTGACATTATTTGGTACATTTAATTTTTCTTGTGACTTGTGAAAAGCTTTCATGTTTTTCTGTTTTTAACGTGCGAAGAATATAGCCTAACTCAGACTAAAACCTCATTGCACTTAAACATTTTTGACTACACTCGAATTGGTTGCATTAGAAATTGAAATCACTTTATGGCCCATGCAGGCAATAATAAAATCCAGTGCAACATTATGTCCTGGCTAGACCGTGGGGCTATAATGTGTTACTTTAGGAAAGGTTTGTATGACTCTTAATGTGCCATTGACGTGCTCGTCAATGTATACCTGCTTCTAATTTCAATGAATTTAACATAAACATAACGTTTTTCTAAATTCGATTATAAGCATTCTTTTATGATAAAACTGCGAGGAGTTATCTTTGCGAAGTTAACGATAAATAGAATAGAAAATTAAAGCTATTCGGACCGGACCATGAACCTTCAAAAGCATGGTGCTTTCAAAAAGGCTTTAGGGTCGAAGCTATGAAAATAAGTAAGTCTCAATCTCGATAGGTGGCGTAAGGGAGGTGTGGAAATAATAATTTTAGGGCAAATGAAATACCTACGCCACTCTTTAGTTTTCTTCTTCTATAAGAAAACACACATAGGTATAGGTCTATACCTATGGTATAGGTCTATACCTATGTGCCTAGAAAATATAAAAAAATATATATTAGATGTGGATACTATGTGTAGTTAGTATGTCTATTTTGAATGTCTTTCTTTGAGCCCATTTCGGCGACAAAATTATCTTCCCCAGTCGAATTTAAACTGTCGTAAAATACCTAGGTGTCAATGGGAGTTCAATACAATAATAGAGTGTTAGTTCCCATTTGCCAGGTCGCGATCGTGACACATCGTGATGCGATTATGCGATGCGTGCGACCATGGTGCGACCAAACCTGGGCCCCTGATACCTACCGGGCACAGACCACACATGAGGTCGATGATACCGGGCCGCTTTTTTTTTTAAAACAATCCATTGAAAAAAAAGGAATTCGGTTGAAAGTTCAAAGGCTTCAAAATTCGGTTCGAAATGCCATTAATTGTCATGAATACAATAATTTCAGTTTTTTATATAGTACATATTCCCTTTCTTAATACGGTGCGAATTAAGACCAGGACAGACAAAATTGATTACAAATAGGTACAATGCCCTACAATAACTCCGTTTTGGTGGGAAATTGGAGCGAAGAGAGGTTGAAAAATGAGGCAAGTAGATAGGATGATTTATTCTTTCACATCAGCTTAAAAGGCACCAAACCGGACCATCTGAGCCAGTTGCCGGTTGCCACCAAAACACAGAGGCGAGGCTGAAGACAGCTAGTGAAGTGGAGCCACAAAGATAAGACGCAGTGAAAGATGCACAACTCAGTTACGCTTGACGTGTGGCCCTCAGTACCTATTAAGTACCTACATCGATATTAACAAAAAGACGAAGATAATTTTGGATCCTCCTCCTCCATCCATCCATCCTCTTTTTGGATACCGATCCGCGTACCAAAAGTGCCTACACAAAAACAGGTCCAACGGACCTATTTCCGAACCAACAGGACAGCGACTTCATACGTCAATGTCATGTGCCAGTTTTCGAATTCGCGAAGTGTGAACGTGTGTGATCTTCCTCTTTTTGTTTTTAACAATGATTAATTAGCCCTTTTAGATAAATAATTTACATGACTCCAACAACATAAAGGCATGTTCTTTTTCAGTATGAGTTTAAGCTATTCCTACGGAAGCGTGACAGGCGTGAGCTGTTGCTGCAACGATCTAGGAACCTTTTCAGTAACTTGCTGAAAGAGGTAAGAGGTAACAGGTATACAAGGGTGGTAATGATTGCTAGTACCTACTAGCAATCATTACCACCCTTGTATATCTATATTTTATTCCTGTTGAAGAAAACTATCCTCATCTTCTGTTTTGGTTTTGGAACATCAGGCTACACTTCCCATTGCTAGACACACCAGCCTTCGCCCTGTGGTCTGGGGCGTAAGAATGCAGCCAAGGTCTACCCCCGCCTGTCGTAAGAGGCGACTGAAGGGGGCCCTTGGGGTCGCTCGGAAAGCACACGACGGAGGCTGTGTGCTTCCATTGCACATGTGACCCCGAGGAGGACAGTAGTGTAGGGTGGCCTCGCACTGCCGTACACGGCGGACGGTAGTAAGCGGGGAGGCACCACTTCCCTCGTGGTGATCCGGACTGCCGGCACAGCGCGCCAGGGTTTCACCGGTAGAGTGGTTCCTCTGGAGAGTTCTCGGGAAACCCTGCAATGGTCAAGCGTAGAAGAAGGCCGCCCCGGTGTTTTAGTGAGTACTCCCACACTTCTCCGCTGCCTTCCCCCCAAGCAGCGGAAAGTACGTTGGTAAACGTATTTCACCGGGTTAAAAAAAAGGGCACACCGGCCTGACCTGAACTACACACACGAAAAGTGTCTAGGGATATCTCAAGCATTTTCATACAAAGTATAGCTATTTGGGAGGCTGTAAAAATTCAAATATTCATACCAACGTAGAAATTTTTAAAACACAGAAAATGCTATATCTGCCCTTTCAGATTGTATAAAGAAATTCATTGTAGTAGCATTATTGTACAATCGTAAGGACGTTAAAAAAAGACAGATTTTTCTTTTAAAAGGTGTCAAAATTTTAGCAAAATCAAAGGTTTTTTTTTGTAATATTCTTAACCTTTATCGTATGCCTCTGTCCTCGCGTTATTCTAAGATAATGCTCAACTTGTAAACAAACTTAACTTTATGAAATATTTGAAAAATGATATCCCTATGATATCCCTAGACAGTTTTGATGTGTGTATAATGAGCGGGTTTAAATGTCACAGTCGTATTGTATGATCCACCATTTTACATTAGGGCTAGCCGATATCAAAAACAGGGCTGTTTTGAAATGCGGAAATTATACCACCCGACTGCGACCTAAACCTACCTACTCTAATGCGTGAGCTCAGAATGAATTGTTGTAGGGTTGTAAACCCCTCATGTATGAGGGTATATACCTTACCGTCAAATGATATCAAGGCATCCGAAGTTTACTTAACTGGCTAGGCTTAACGATCGACATCCGCTGTTAGCCAAGCTCGGCCAACTGCTCCATATGCCTTCTGGCGTACAGAGATGTCTGAAAATACGGCACCAAATGGCCTGTAGTGTGTAGCTTATTATAAGTGATGGTTGCCGATGTGCTGTGGCCATTTATGTTATTGGTTTTCAATATGTTTGTAAGGATACCGACATTTTCTCGTACATGTGCTCAGTGTGCCAAGAACAAGTTTTGCTCACGAAAACCCGAAACTATAATTGCGAATTTGTATGGCATTGTGGTCGCGGCCTCTAGTGGCGGGTAGTAGACGTCACCGATTTTGTTCTATAGAAATCCGCTTAGACTGCCTCGCTGCCTCGATGTTTGATCAAATTAGAGTACATAACCGCCTAGGTCTTCTGAATTTCCAGACGAGGCTAATATTTACGTGCAGTGGTTTGGTTTCCATGTATAATAGACACAAATTTGCTGCTCTCTGTTACTGACGTTCATTATTACATTTTAGAGGCCCCTCGCAATAAGCGGCACCTTTGTGTTGTACGGATTCAATGTGCAATTAGTGGCTTCAGACATGCCAGGTACCTACTAACTATTCATATTGTACAGAGGTATTGTGTTTTACTCAGTAGAGCTAAAACTAATGCGAATATTAGTTGTAGGTATCTAGATAGAAGTTTTTGCTGCTCTACATACACGTCATGCGTTGATTACCATTAGATAATACGAGTACCTTGCCTTAATGTAAGTACCTATAGACATAGCCCTTTATTATAATAATATGTCTGTGCTTATACTTAATTGAAATATGTATCACGTTGAGTAATCATAGTATTGAAAGTAGTTAGCAATTAATACTCACCCGTTTAGCGCATTAGTGAGACAACTGCCGGTTGAAACTCCAAGGATCACGAGTTCGACTATCGCACAGTGTGAAACAGATTTTTGTATTGGGTTTGGGTGTTTAGGTAACTATTTGGTTATTTAGGGTTCGTACCTAAAAGGTAAAAACGGGACCCTATTACTAAGCCTCTGCTATCTGTCTGTCCTCTCACCAGGGTGAATCTCATAAACCGTGATAGCTAGAAATTTTCACGAATTTTGTTTTTCCATTGCTTCTATAACAAAACACTAAAAATAAAAATATAGAGGCGGCTTCCATATAACAAACGTAATTTTCTTTTAAAGATGAAGGTACGGAATTCTGTGTGCGCGAGTGCTACTCGCACTTGGCCGGTTTTCTTCATTTGGTACTTATATTAGCTACATTCACCTATGCCCTCAGATTAGCAGTGACTGCCATGATAAATTGGATCTGATTTGGGATAACGTCTAAAAAGGTTAGTTGGAAGTCGAGTGTGCTAATCCAACTAAGCTCTGGGGAGGATATAGTAATTGGCAGTATTCCAGGGCGTTGTACCAAACGTTTTTATGATAATAAACGTTTTCTGAACAAGGAATTAGCGAATTTCTGACTTTTAATAATGATCATATACCTACTTAATGTATACCATAAATTAGCGATGACTCTCCACTCCTGCAGTGGTCCAAAAGAGATTCCAACCACAAGACCGCCTTAACTGTACATTGTTAACTCAATGTTTATTTGGCCCACAAAATAGGCACAATTTACTCTTTTAGAAACATATTGTAATTAGATACACATAGGTCCTTAAAGGGCTTCTATTTTCTTTATCAAAGTAGCGTTGCCTGAAATTTAATTTGGCTTAGGTAGAAGCCTTTTTAATCTACGTGGCTTTTTTTATACAATGTCATAGCCTGATTTTCAAAATTTTCAGACGCTTCTGTGTGTAACCAAGAAGTACTATGTACTATGGTACTGTCTTTCATTTGACGGGTATTTATTTTTAGTGATAAAGCCGCCCACGTTGTATACTTATTAACGTTATTCTGTATTGATTAAACAGTTTATTTCTGTTGTTTTGTTTTGCAATAAAGAATAGATACAACTAAGTATCTATTACAGTAAAAACACTAGCCGGTGGCAAAACTCAGTACGGTCTCGCGTTGTCGAGTTTGGTGAGCGAAAGACAAGTAGACTACATGCAGAACATCAATGATGGAAGCCTGATGACTCTGTCTCCTATCACGACGCCGTGTTGCCGTAACACCTTCGTTATACTCAGGTATAAACTCATTACATATCAATTTAGTTACTAAATGACTTTCATGTAAGTATTCTAAGGCAACAGAGCGCGCCAACGGAATTAGTTGACGTTCAGTCAAAATGTAAAGCAGGCTTACGGTACACCAACATGCCAATGGCTGGACCATTCAAAAAGTTTTTCAAAAAACCACGTTTAAAAATTTTAACATGTGTTTAGACTAAGTTTTTACAATAAACATGAGTGGATAATTGTGTGGCTAAAGGGGTGGGCTCCAAAGGTCATAAATACCATCTATGATTTTTGGATGGGCAATGAGCATTGCTTTGATGCAAGTCTGGTTATTCGCCACCTAAGTTTAAATGCCTGCCGTGCTATTCCGGCGGTGCACATCGGACATCACTTCGCATCTCAGTGCTTCACGCTTACCTCAATCATCAATACGCTTGACTTTGAATTAGTATTTTCTCTCATTGTGTATGTAAATAATTAAAAAATGTTTTTTGGCTTAGTTCTTTTCTCTCAAACGACGACGGTCGCGAAGGAATGGATTTTTAAAGTTACCTCGCACAAGCGAAGTGAGTTTTGGCGACCACCGGAATAGCATAGCTGTTCACACTAGCGTTTGTTGGGCGATTTCACGGCAAGGCGATCACACCGCGAGCGCGCGGCGACAGTTCCACGATGAATAAACGCCGCAAGAACGCCGCGAAGCGTGCTTTGAATTTGCCTGATGGATGGGATGAACAGGGTCTTACCTTATAAAATGGTCATTATGTCATATTTTACCTTTTACCTTTCGCCTTTCCTCACACCTTCTACCTCCGAGAACGTATTTTAATCCGAAAAACATAATCAAAATGTAAAACTTACATATTTCAGTGCAAAAGACATAAGCATCCAGGGAGATAAAATGAATTACGGCGACGAATTTTTCTTAAGAGCTGAGAATTATGGCGAACCAGATGTGAGTATAATAACACGCGACATTCCAATTACGCCGTGTGTAGTGTACACGGGGGAAACATTAATAAACCCGTTGTTACGAAGATAATGTGTAGTGGACGTCGAACGAATTATCGAGTTTCGTGCAGCCTAGGGCTCCATGGGGTTCTTGTTTGAGCTAGATTTAAATTAACTAGTTTGGTGACCAAGACCAATTATATTATAATAAAAAAGACGTAGATATTTTATGGCAGTACTGACAGGAAGTCAAAAATTGTCCACGGAGTACGACGTAGTTAATTCGTGTAGGTCGTGTTATAACATGGGAACAAGATGCTATGATTATTTGCTAGAGCGTAAACGAGACAGATACGTGTTGCGCAGTGTTATCTCAAATTGTCAACACTGCGTCCTCATGAGTTCTCGCCTTAGCGTGGGGAGGGGGCTTAGTACCGGTGGTAGAGTGGAACCACCGGTAAGCTAAGAGAACTCAGGCGTGGCAGTGTGGTAGCTTGGACACCCACCCGCGGGTTGCGGGCCCAGTGGGGCCTGCAAGCGCCCTGAGGCGAGTGGTGGGGCCGCGGCGCACAATCGGTTGGTGTGGGCCAGTGACCGGAGGCTGATCCCCCTGTGCGTAGCAGCCCAGCGGGGCCGTACCGCCAGTTGCGGCAGCGGAGCCGCCCTCAGGGTGGCTCGTGGTAGCGGACCCAGTAGTGTCTGCGCACAGTGGGTGCCAGCGGGCCGATGTGCGGCGGTGCTCTGCCTCGTATTGCACGGTGTCCACCGTGATGGTGGAAGTGCCTGCGTACTCCAGGTGCTTCCGTGGCCTCCCCCCTTTGTTGGAGGGTTGGTTGGAGGGGGCCCCGGTAGGGGCTAGCACTGGCGGCGGAGCAGTGCGATAGACCTATAGTGGATCCAGCTTCGCCTCCAAAGTGCCTCGGTTAAGTGCCATGGGGTTTTAGTCAGTAGGAGTCCGACATAACCCCGTCATCCCCTTCGGGCGGTGAGGTATCCATGAGGATTTCTCTTCGGAAAGAAGAAAAAACTGTCAACACTGTCAATGCTTTGCTCAGGTGTACGAAAAGTTCTGATTTCGGTTGCCACTTTTTTAGCACAAGTAACCTATCTACGTCTTTTTATCATAATCAATCTGTTTAAGAACTGACAGACGTCGAATGGTTCAAATAACAATTTTATTGTCAGCTAACAGTAACTGAGCTTGGATCGCTCTCACAAATGGTGGGTGATCACCCGATCAGGGTGAGGCCCCATTAGTGTGTTTCGAGGGGACGACTGTTACGACTGATTCAATGTCGTGTGCACGTGTTGGTGATAGAATATAGTTTCATATTTTATTATAATAAATATCAAACAAAATGTAAGTAGTAAGGTTCAAAGTTTGCTATTGCGGGTGATTATTAGTACAAGTACAAGATTGTCGGCAGAACGCTAACTGCACCCGCAAACCGTACCAACACTATACCTGCATACTGGTTTGTAAATTTGTCTTTTTTTAAATGTGATCTATACCAACTATGGCCACAATGTTTCACAGAAATTCATAGTCACCAAAAGAGTAAAAGAGTTGATTGCAATATTTAATCACGTCCTGCGGTTTGTAGTTTGTGGTCTGCCGCCTGTCTTGGACTGGAATCTTAAAACTTCAGACAAATGTAGTTTTTCGTACCACTTGCTCAAAAAAGTGACATTCTAGCCCGCAAAAAGAGAACATAACAATAGTCATTTTTAATCTGTTAAAAACAGGGAAAGAATGTTGTACTGAATTTCATTCATCCCCTAGGGCGAGAATGTGATTTAAATTTGGAATACTGACCGAGGTTTTCGAGGTTTTAATTTCATTTGAATAAGAAGTTTTTATTCTTTATTCATGACCTGCCAGTATTATCACTACATAGTTTATAACAAAGTCGCTTTCTCTGTCCCTATGTCCCTTTGAATACTGCGCAACGGATTTCGATGCAGTTTTTTTAATAGATAGAGTGATCCAAGAGGAAGGTTTATATGTATGATGATAACATCCCATTGCACCCGTGAGCAAATATGTGATAAAATAGAAAAGGTTTATTAATAATTATTTTTTCGCAAATGGTACGAAAAGTAGAGTATTTTCCTCGGTGATAAAGCTGTCTTAGTCTTGGGTGAACTTAAATCCCTCGCTACACTCAGGACTCGTATTAAATCCCTCGCTTCGCTCGTGATTTAAGTTTTTAACACCCTCGCTGCGCTCGGGAGTTAACCTCGAGTCCTTCGTTACGCTCGCGATTTCAATCGTCACCCGCGACAGAAGACACTGCTTTATCCCCTTGGTTAATAATCTACTATTTGTTGTTTCATGCAATTGTACACCTAGGCGGCTCCTCTTTACGTCCGCTACACTCCGGAGGCGGTGCCAGGGCCCGCAGACCGCTTGCCCATACGTCTGAGCGCCACCCTGGACAGCAATTGCCGGTGGACCACGATGCCACTTATACCAGCTGAACGTCTTGAGGGCTTAGGGAGCCCTGTTAAGGTTATCACTAATATGTAACATTTCAAAGAGATACATTTCTTTCCCATGATTTCACTGTGAAGTGACCGCTTTTATGTAACGTTTATGCCATGTATAATTTTTTTTGGTAATATTTCAACCAAAGCATGAGTCGATTGGTTTCAAAGCTGTATTTTTTTATGGAATATAAGTGTTTGTTGAAGATTCAAGAAAGATATTATCCGAATGAAACCGTTTTCTTCAGCAAACCTGGTCATATGCTATATAAAATCTTTGTAAGTATTAAATCGGGGAACCTGTCACTCTTCAGAAGTTGAAATCTTAAATTAGAAATCCCGGAAAATATTTTCTTACAATGTCAACTTAACTTAGTGTTTCTTAAACCGTGAACAGAATAAAGCTTAACTTTAGAAGTTCTAATGAAAGACCAGGGGGGCTAAAACGGTAACATTTTGGCATTTCATATTATGAAACATCTAACTGACGTTTCATCTAGGCCGCGGTCCGTTTCGAGTCAAAAGTGAGTAATAGCGCGCTGACGTCGCTCACGTTCATACAATTTATCAATTCGGGATGCGTGTCAGCGCGCTGTTACTCACTTTTGACTCGAAACGGACCGCGGTCTAGATGAAACGTCAGTTAGATGATTCATAATATGAAATGCTAAAATGTTGCTGTTTTAGCCCCCCAGAGCTTATTTTATTATTCTTTAACAAAAAATATTGAATTTCAGACAGGGGCGAAGTTAATCGTGAAAAATTGTATCGCAGACAAGAGTTTGTGCGTTATGAATCAAAATTGGATGCAAACTTTCTTTGGTCCTGTAAGTAATTTAAATATGGTAATTAAAACGTTGACTTTCATGAGACGGATTTTATTTTATTTTGAGAAACTAAACAACAAGATACTTAAATACTGGATTTGGCAAATATACCTGTGAGTGTTTTTTTAACGAGCAAGGCTCTGGTAATAAATTATTCAATTTTAAACGTACCTTCCTGGCGGCAGACAATCAAGTCAGCAATGGATTTTCGCAAAGCGCCGTTAAAAAGAAAACCTAGACCAGAGCTTACCCACATGGACATTTCGGTAACGAATAAATCCTTGCAGAGGAAAAGTTGTCACTCGTCGGACATAACGTCAGAAATTTTATTTTGGAAGCAAAAGCGCGTTGATGGACGAGTTTTCAACATAGATTTTCCTACGTAGCAAGGACCTACCTAATAGTTTTGTTTAATAAATGTAATAATATAAATTTATCTGTGTAAACTTTGCATATTTGCTTGACCATGATTTTTATCTTACCCTGCAAAAAGCAGTTCTGTTTTTTGTTGTTTTTTAACAGCTAGAGGTGGACCGATTATAAGTTGTTACGTAGAAAATCGTGAGGTCGATTTTCTTTTCATTTATTTTATCTGGAGTCTGACGATTTGTGTTTTTTTTAAATCTCTCGATTTCAGAAATTGAAATGAGACAACACTAGCAGCTTTGTCTTGTTCACATCACTAGAGATCACGAGAGATGTCAGCTTCTGAAGACTTCAGACTACTAAATATTACTATTTTTATGTTTTTTAATTCATTTCAGTGCTTTTGTTCTCAACAAACCAAGTAGTTTTCATAAAGGTATTTTTCTTAGCCTAATTCTATAAATTCATTAAAAGGCATGGCCTTATTCACCTTTTTCAATTTGAACATTTTCGGAGGATTTTGGTCTTTGCTATGGCAACACACCGGCTCGATATCGATTTTGCGTAGGTCATTGCGTCCTGCCATTTTACTTTTCGAAACCGGCGTACGCGCTGTAGTTCCAAATATCTTAAACCCCTTACCGGTAAGTTGCAGCTCGAAGACCAGGATTAGTGGAATCCATCGTGGTTGTGGTGTGCTGATTAATCAGTGTCGCTTTTTTCCAGCTCGTGATGTGCTTGGTGTAGACGTGACCGATGACGTGGTCTACGTGAAAGTGTTAGTTTTTTCTCAACCCGGAACAATGCCCCGGAGTTGAATTGCTGGAGAAAGCATTGAGCGTCAGCATTAACCTCCAATAGGTATGTTAAATTGCTTATTTTGATTAGGGAATCCATGCACCGCACGTTGTCGAGGCACGGCTAGGTTAAGTCACTTCACGCCGCTATTTCTGAGCACCTAGGCCATAAGCACGCCTTATTACTGCATCTGCTGCCTGCTTATGCTACGGCACCCTCGCTTTGCCTCTGCAACTGCGGTTTCTTGCATTTTTCTGCGTCTTGGGACCCTTCTCTTCGTCTCAGTCCCAGACACGTGTGTCTTGTGTTAACGCTGGTGCCTGTAACGCTTACAGGAGGTGTTCAGTACGGGCGAAGGCTGCCCGTAGGTGCTAAGTACAAGCAAAGGCTGCCCGTCCATGCCAGTGTCCTGACTGTCTCCGTGGAGTGGCCGAAAACATTCCACGGGCTGTCCGGACCTGCATGCTGCGGCCCTCACTGCTGTGTCCCACCGGATCCCGCAGGATAAAGAAGTAGGATCTTTCCTTTTTATATTTTTCCACGCATTTAGAGCGTGGTGGCGCCCCTCATCTTAATTATTTTGAACATTATGATCAAACAAACGCTCGGTACCTCTCGTCACCCAAACCCAAAGGCTCCTGAGTCTAGCCGGCTCCAATAGGGCTTCATTTTCTGTGCCTAGCTTTATTTTAGGCCTAAGATTTCAAGGTCAATAAACTAAATTTATTTCAACCAAAATTTGCTTTAATTTCATAAATTGTAAAACCCAGCTTCCCATTTTTTAAGGTAACAATGGCGCCCAACGTGGGGCTTTGACTTGAGGTAAACAACATGTCGAATAAGCTATGTTGCTGAGCGTTTGTTTTTTCAAAACTTGATAGGGACTTTTTTCTATTAATTAATGTTCAAAAACTTGATTTGCTGTAAATGTTTCCATTTATTGCCTTAGTGTTTGAGGGCAACTAGTAGGTATACTAGCTTGCTGTGTGTTGTGGTTATGTCGTTTATTGGTAACAAGTTCTGACCTACTTACCTCTTGGTTATATTCTGCCAATATAGCCCTATTATTATTTTTTCTTTGTTGGGACTTGTTGGCAATAATGAGAAGTACCTAGTGTTATTATTCTAGTATACCTACCTAATTTATTTTATTCTTAAGTGGTTATGTAACTGTGATACTCCTAGGAATGAAATTCCTAAGTTATGATTAGAATTCATAGCTTTATTTATTTTTAAAATTTAAAAATTGACTTATTATTATTAACATGCAGAACTTAAATGATTTAAATTTATAACTTGATTTTTGTAATCTTTATCTTAACCAGTTGTTATTGATTTTGACTTAAACACTGAAGCATAGATAAGTATTTCACGAGCGGTATAGGGTGTTTAATTATTTGTTTGTGTTTGTCCAATGAAAATTTATTCTTAACATTTTTATTTCATTATTGTACTTTGTAATTTTATTAAGGTACATTGTTTTCTTGTACTGGTTGCTGTTGTAGGTTGGTACAAGTAGTAGGTTTGTGACTTCACAGAATGTTTGAAACTTAGCTTGTTACAGTTAAATATATTTTGATGTTATTGTTTGTTGATGCAAGTAGTTGGCATTTCCTGCCCTACAATATATTTTTGCCATTGGAATTTAAATTAACTTTTAAAAAAAAAACTTAAGTACCTAATTTATAATTTATGTAAGAGCCAATTAGGGTCAAGTGTGCTTTGCGTTTGGGAATATCTTCATCCATAGCTTAAGAGGGCTGTTGACAAGAGGTACTGGACATATTAACTTTATCTTAGGGATATTTAACTACCTACTTAGGTACCTACTTTAACTTTTAGGAGGAATGCTACCACGTTACTTCCCTAAGCCCAAATATAATATCCCTAGATTCTCCGTGCTCCACGCAAGGTCCCCTTTGGTTGTGTAGGTATTGTGTATTCAGTTCTGTGTTTTGTTATTATTTTTTTGTTTAGTTGTTTAGTGATTGAGAGTGGAGTGGTGGTTAAGAAAGGCGAAGTAGTAGGTACTTCGTTTTTCTTCTTTGAGTTGTTGTTGTTGTGGTTTGTTTGTGGTGTCACAGCTGTGGCAAATGGTGCTGCAGACTGTGCAGTACAAGTGGTGAGCAATAGGTTCACAGTGTTAAGTGTGGTAGTGACCTTGGCGTTACCACGTCAAGGATTTGAAGGCGATGTAAGCCTTCCCTTTTAGAGGTTGTTGTTGGGTTGTTTGTGGTGTTGCAGCTGTAGCGCATGGCGCGACAGACTGCAATACAAGTGGTGAGCAATATGCTCTCCTAGTGATGTGTTGATGGTGCCCTTGGCGTATGGACGCCAAGGATTTGAAGGCGTGGTGCGCTTTCCGGTTTGGAGTTATTGGAGGTCTGTGAAAGGTTTCACAGCTGTAGCAAATCGCGCTGCTGGCCGTGCAGTGTTGTTGTGGGTCACGTACCTTTAGGTTAATTTTCAGGTGCGTCCAGTGGACGTGTGGTCCGCCGCTAACCATCGGCTCACCACACCACCACTGATCGCCCTGTGGTTAGTTTAGTTTTTTAGTTTAGGTTGCATGTTTTTTATTGGAAATTAGTTGTTAGGGAACATCGACCCCTGGACCGCTGGTTGGCAGCGTATACATCTGTCCCGGGTGATTGTTGTCCTGTTTTACAGGATGGAAGGCGTTGCTACAGAAAAGGAAAGAAAGATTGGTTAGTTGTTAGGTTAAGTTGTCTGTTTTGTGGTGTGATGTTTAAAAGTAGGTATTTTGAAATGTCTGTTGTTGTCTGAGAAGTGGAAGTGTGGGGTTAGGCAGCCTGGTCCGACATCAAAGGATCTGTCTGTGTTTGTTGTTAGTGGTTTTTTGAAGCCAGTATAGCCTACTAAGTTACTTGTTGTTGTAGTGATATTTTAGTTTTTAACTTTTGCATGTTACTCAGATGGTATTGTTCCTACATTCTATTGAGTTAGTTTTTAGGATGATAGTGTTTAATTCGTTGGTTGTTAAAAAGTAAATTTTGTTAGTGTCAGTTTTTTGATAGTGGTGCAGCTTAGGTGTTATTGCAGTTATAATTTTATATTTTTGTAGTCTATGTTTTATGTGCCAGAGCCTACAATAGTTCGGAGCGGTTGGTTACTCGCTAAATAAGCCTTACCACCAGGAGCGGATAGGGAACTCCTTCAAAATAAGCCTTAACCCCTTTGTGTTCTCAAACAATACGTTCTAGTTTATTTACTTGTTTATTTTTATTCCATAATTTGCCATAGGAGCGGGTAGTGACTCTTAAAATAAGCCACACCACCCGGAGCGGAAGGTAACTCCATTTAAATAAGCCTATACCTTTAAGTTCTCACCCTTATCTTGTCCCTAATTAGTTACTTTCGGTTTCAGACGGAGTCACTTATTTTCTTTTCTTGTCGGTGCATCCAGTTACTGGCGCTAGCCATAGCCAGGCATTGTTTGTCCCACCTGATTGATAGGAACAATATTATAGTCTATTCGATAGGAAATATTATGTATTCTATTGCTTATTTTGTGTAGTTTATTAATTCGTATGATGATGTCTAGGTTGCACCCTAATTACTTTGGATTCGTGATGTGTGGTTGTTGCGTTATCAGAGGACGCGTGGTCCGCTTGCCTTGCGCTCACTCACCACGCCGCCTCTGTTGACAGACTCCATTCTTTTGTGGTAGGGTAGTGATGAGCTGGAGGGCCAGCTCGAATTTTTCTCCTTTCCGTCGAAAAATTCTGGTAGGTGGGGAGGTATTGTTACGTAGAAAATCGTGAGGTCGATTTTCTTTTCATTTATTTTATCTGGAGTCTGACGATTTGTGTTTTTTTTAAATCTCTCGATTTCAGAAATTGAAATGAGACAACACTAGCAGCTTTGTCTTGTTCACATCACTAGAGATCACGAGAGATGTCAGCTTCTGAAGACTTCAGACTACTAAATATTACTATTTTTATGTTTTTTAATTCATTTCAGTGCTTTTGTTCTCAACAAACCAAGTAGTTTTCATAAAGGTATTTTTCTTAGCCTAATTCTATAAATTCATTAAAAGGCATGGCCTTATTCACCTTTTTCAATTTGAACATTTTCGGAGGATTTTGGTCTTTGCTATGGCAACACACCGGCTCGATATCGATTTTGCGTAGGTCATTGCGTCCTGCCATTTTACTTTTCGAAACCGGCGTACGCGCTGTAGTTCCAAATATCTTAAACCCCTTACCGGTAAGTTGCAGCTCGAAGACCAGGATTAGTGGAATCCATCGTGGTTGTGGTGTGCTGATTAATCAGTGTCGCTTTTTTCCAGCTCGTGATGTGCTTGGTGTAGACGTGACCGATGACGTGGTCTACGTGAAAGTGTTAGTTTTTTCTCAACCCGGAACAATGCCCCGGAGTTGAATTGCTGGAGAAAGCATTGAGCGTCAGCATTAACCTCCAATAGGTATGTTAAATTGCTTATTTTGATTAGGGAATCCATGCACCGCACGTTGTCGAGGCACGGCTAGGTTAAGTCACTTCACGCCGCTATTTCTGAGCACCTAGGCCATAAGCACGCCTTATTACTGCATCTGCTGCCTGCTTATGCTACGGCACCCTCGCTTTGCCTCTGCAACTGCGGTTTCTTGCATTTTTCTGCGTCTTGGGACCCTTCTCTTCGTCTCAGTCCCAGACACGTGTGTCTTGTGTTAACGCTGGTGCCTGTAACGCTTACAGGAGGTGTTCAGTACGGGCGAAGGCTGCCCGTAGGTGCTAAGTACAAGCAAAGGCTGCCCGTCCATGCCAGTGTCCTGACTGTCTCCGTGGAGTGGCCGAAAACATTCCACGGGCTGTCCGGACCTGCATGCTGCGGCCCTCACTGCTGTGTCCCACCGGATCCCGCAGGATAAAGAAGTAGGATCTTTCCTTTTTATATTTTTCCACGCATTTAGAGCGTGGTGGCGCCCCTCATCTTAATTATTTTGAACATTATGATCAAACAAACGCTCGGTACCTCTCGTCACCCAAACCCAAAGGCTCCTGAGTCTAGCCGGCTCCAATAGGGCTTCATTTTCTGTGCCTAGCTTTATTTTAGGCCTAAGATTTCAAGGTCAATAAACTAAATTTATTTCAACCAAAATTTGCTTTAATTTCATAAATTGTAAAACCCAGCTTCCCATTTTTTAAGGTAACAAAGTTTTAAATGAATAAATACAACATGTCCTTACCCAAACTAAGCATATTTTGTATTTTGGATATCTTACTTAATTTATAATTGTTAAACGAACTTAAATAAAATGAGTCGCATGATAGGTAGAACGGAGCTGTAAAACAAAAATGAATATGAGCAATGTTATTGAAAAACGCTTTTCTTGGCCATGCTTACATGGTAACGCAGCAATAATGTTTGAGCTTCGGCGCTTTTAAGCAAGACATATAGAGCAAGACAACTACCTCTAGTGTCAATAGTCCAGTCTTAACAGAATGGAAGATAAAGATTCCTAAAATAAACCTATGTATAATGCAATAAATACTCAGTATATTAACTTTTTAGGAATGCGGTGTGACTTGCCGCAACTACATCGACATACACAAGAGATATACGGCTGAGAACATCTTCACGCTGGTCAGCGACGTGGAAACCAAGAGCAAAGATTAGTTAACCAGGAGTTAGCATATCTATAAAACTCTAACCTATTCGTGTGTTTGGAACATCAAAAGTTTTTAAATTTCTATTGTATTTGTAATCATTTATTTAGATTTTGATCCTACTTCTTTGAAGTGAAATTCAATCATTATTATATGAGTAGCTTCTTCTTTGGTACAATTACCCAGGTAGTCCTTTTAATACATTTACTTGAGTACTTACCATATTTGGTTTTATTCTGACTTTGTTCGCCTACAATATTACACAAATTAGCATCTTTTTTACCTTTTTTTTCGTAACTCGTAATATCTGTTTTACTAGTTGTTTTGCTTCGTCAGAATTCAAGAAGTCCTTTTATTATTCTTATAGTTAGAATTAAAATGAATATGGCAAAATAATTAATTGAATCGGATGTAGAGTCTATAAATAGTTCTCAACAATCGCTACTTACGGATTGCTGGACCGAAGACAAAATCCTTAGAGTCCTCTCCCCAACAAAGGCATGTCAAAGGGTCTCGGACATAGCTCGTTAGCGGTCTAGCATCATTGAGGGTTCGCCACAAAATTCCAAGTTACAGACTGATAAATCCTCGGAGCCTTTCTAACAAATGTATGGGTAGTATTTAGGTACTAACATGATAAAGTAAGGTACTTTTAATTAGAATTTGAACTTGATATGCTCGTAGTAGTAGCGTAGTTAATTTATCAGGAGCGATGTCTGCTGGCTCTATAAAAATTGTATGCATGATGCATTTCTAAATAAAAATCAAATCAAAGTAACTTGGAACATTATTAATAAACTAAATAAAATAAGGAACCTTGTAAGTAAAGCCTCGCAGTCAACTTTGTAGAGTCCAATATTGAGAGCGTGAAGCAAATGTGAGCAAATCTCATCAAATGTATCTAGAGATAATACGGGGAAGCAAGAGGGTGGGTCCTAGTAAATGGAACGGGGTCCGAGTGACTCTCTCAGCCTGTTGCCAGACCTCGGCCGAGCACTAGGCCATGTGTATACAAATACAGAGCTCTCGGCCTAGGGAACTGTCTTGCTCGCCTCTTTACTCGGTAGGTGTAATTGGGTGTAATCAAGGCCTAACATTTAACACATCATGCCATCAATGTGCCATCATCGTATTCCCTATTTTTTTTTGCGATTGTTTTTTTCTTTTTTGGAACCGTCATGATTTAAAAAAAGTTGTTCAGCAATGAGGTGGTTGTTTTACTTTGAAGTTGTCAGATTCCCAAATGCGTGACAGCTAGCGTGACATCTTCTTTCAAACTGATTGTGTTTTTGTGTTGTTGGTATGTACCTACCGATTGTTGTCTGTAGGTGATTACATTTTTACAAGGTTTTTTAATAGTCTCTAAAATGTCGAAGCTAGACGAAGAAAAGGGAATAGTTTATTGCAATCGTGTGCGTATTGGCAATTGGTATGAAGCAACAAAATTAGAAGAGGTAAGTCATTTTTGGAATTGTTTTTATTGCAAGGGCTCATCGCATGTTGTCTACATGGTCCAACTATGGCCCTGTTCGATTTGATTTTATTCCATTTCAAAGCTTCTACGTTTTAACTTCGATCTTCTACGTTTCAACTTCGATTCATACACGAAGTGGTCAATACAAAAGTATTTCGAAGCAGGAAAGTGATTTATACAAGATTAATTATTATCTAATATCCATTTTCATACCAAAGAAAAAACATAAGCAAACACGACAAGTCTACTGTAAATACTCACGCCAATGTTAATGCGAATGTAAATATGCTCCTGTTGCCACGATTCCTTTACGCACGTACTTACACTTGCCATGTACTTGCAGTATAAATTGAATAATTTTCTCGTGCAAATGAAGAAAGGAAACTTAATGTTGGCGAGGTTCCGCAAAATGGGGGAGAACCTCAACAAACCGACAGTTCTGACTCAGGCTTCAGGAAGTATCGGGTTTGGCGCCAGAATATCTTTGCTCGCACCACATGTTCCAGGTAGGTAGTGAAATTCCTAACAACATTGTAAGTAAGTTGGCATTTGAGATGGTTATATCACGGAGAACCGAATTCATTCACTATACTAATTATTATTGTTTTGAGGGCTCTGTCTGCAGTCAACAGAGTTTCAAGTACGAGTTTGCTCGACCATATGCGGCGATGAAGAAAATTGCGGATTTCTATAGAAAAAAAAACGGTAACGTCTACCCGTCACCAGAGACCGCGACCACGAGGCCATACAAATCCGCTTTTACATCCTCGCCGCATTTGGTCGAGCAAACTCGTACTTGGCACTCTGATATTAATAAAAAAAAATCAAACAGCCTTTTAGAAATACTTTAATTACTGTAATATTTTTGTCCCTTCCATTCTTATTGCTGTCCAAGTTTGCAAGTAAGTGATTGATTGACGTGTCCTACGTCAGCCGCTAAACGAATGCTGCAGCGTTGCTTAATGTTTTATCATAAACATCTCATGTCTGTCAATTAGCTATACAATTTACCAAAAAACAACAATTCAGGTTATTTGTGTTAATAGGTGATTATACAATTGCATACACTGTCTTTACGTGCTTTTACAGCATCAGACCCACCCGTGGAGGGTAAGGTAGGACTGCTTCTTGCTGGAAGAATATCTTCGAACGACATCAGCTACTCCCAACAACTGGAAGATGGATGTGCTTTGATGGGCATCCCTGACCTACAGCCAGCAGAGAGGAGTACGTTTGTGCTAACAAGTGCAGACTATTGCAATAGGGATGGAGAACCACTCAAGTATAACCAAGAGTTTCTGCTCACAGTTTCTTCTTCACTTGAGAGAAAAGTGCGTATCCAACAGCTTTTTGATTGTAAACATTACATTCTGAACTATCTTGATCGAACAAATAGTCAATAGTACCCCTAAGTTTACGTAGGGGTACAAAACAAAGGAGCTAAAGGTTTTTTTATTGGGGTTTGGCTTATAACGCTATAATAATTAAATAATTAATGTATTCAACACTGACTTCGCAAGTAGATATTCACTATCATAAATCGATCACCAACTAAACCCTAGTACATACAATCGTTTTAACAAAAGAGAGTTCTACTAACGAAATCAAACAAACAAGGACATTTATTTACTCTCATACCTTAGAATGGTTTGCAAAGTTTTCAAAACCATCGCACTACTTCAATAAACATAGAATACTTAGCAATCTTTATCTATGGTATAACTTATAACGTTGAAAACGGCTGGGGTTTCCCAGAATTCAATATAAGCAAAGCATCATACTTTTTGTGAGGGTCGAAAATTCCATTCATGTCTATAAGCTTCGTCCCTTTTACGTGCCACATATTACGTATAGCCGGACGTATTGGCACATTATGTCAGTGCGCATTGGTGAAAGGTGGGTTGTATTTCAGCCTCTTTACATAAGGTACGATCCGAATCCGATCCCTGGCTTGTGCGGGATGTACCCCCTGTACCTGAGTGAGCATGCTGTGTCCAACACGCGCTGGAGGGTGTTGCCAGTTCAGAGGAATGACATCACTAGGTTCGAGCAAGAGGGACAACCTATCAATGTGAGTTTTGTTGTTTCCTCTTGCTTCCCGAGTTTGCATTAAAATTGTATTTCGTATCAAAACAACGAGATGAGAATTTCATTTGGAAGTGGTTTATAAATATAATGTAGCCCTATAAAAGCCATAATCTCGTAATTGTATCTGCTACTTACTTATAACTACACAATGAGGCAAAGTTTGTGGAAACGAAATTAAATTCGCGTTACATTAATCTCTTGTTTTACAAATTAACATTCTCCATGTGTGTTTGCGTAGGAACTCAGCTTTGATGTTCAAATGAAAACAATTATCTCCATAATTAAATAACACAATCCAAAGAGCACGGGAAACATGAAATTCTCCGAGATCGTGTATTTGAGTCATATTCTGACGGAATTTAATTAAGGAGCGTCTTTATTTTCAGGTTAACACAGATGTCATTTTAAATCATTGTGCGACTAATGTAAACTTGGGCTTCAGTGGATGTTGGGCGATGGGATTTTATGGAAAAGTCAGTATATGTTTATCTTTGCTGTAATTTGCAGATATTCTTACTTATATTTTCCATTAATGTATTAAATAAATAACTTCACTGAGTTGAATAATCACTTGAATACGGAGATGGAATGATTTTTGTGGTATTTTGATTACGCTTATAAAACGTAATTAGGTTTGACTTTATTGATGTAAAGTAATAAGTATATTTAGAATACAGTTATTCCGTTCCCTTTGGATAGTTAATAAGTTTTAATATAGCATTCATAAATTAAAGATTAACCCAATTACTTCCCCTTTCCAGATTTGTGCTCCCCTAATGAAGACCTGTTTGGATGTTTACGGCAAAGAGACGCCCAATAATATTTGGCAGATCTATACACCGATTGCGAGTTAATTAGAATTTGGCTGAGAAATGTTTTGAATTTCGTTCAATAAATCGGGAAGTAATTATTTGCTGGTAAACGTATTTTAATTCAGCCTTTAGAATAATTTCGCAAAGTTATCAATAGTCGAACGTCTACGGCGACGTTCGTTATTGTCTCGTTTATTATACGACGGGGGCTGAAGTCATGCTTATGGCGTCTACCTTTCAGATGAATAAGTCATAACCTTCGTTACAAGGATAGCTCTAAAACACGAGATACCTACGTAGGTATAGGCACGTACCTGTCTACAGCGGAAGGAGTGCTCGGGGGAGGTTCGGATTCCCTTGTTATTGTACATACAGGGCGAATCGAAACGCTAAATTGGCCCGTTTAGCTGAGAATATGAAGTAGTTATTAGTTTATCTGAAAACACTTCGTTCTTTAATATAGGCTTTAATAAAATTTGCAGTCGTAGGAGAGAGCGACTAGAATCAGATAAAATTGCACCACAAGGACGTGTAGGTACTACGAACTTTAAAAAACTCAACGAAACCCTCCAACTGCAAAGCAAAGTAAATGAAACTTTACTTGCTCTTTTTTGCTAGTAGTTATTACCAGTAAAAACCATATGAATCTACAGTGCAGTGTACACCAATGATATAAACAAAAAGAGGAAGATAGGTTCAGGACATTTCAGACTACCCGAATTCGGTATTATTCACACAAACAAGTCTCTGTCATATTGGTTTTGCATAGGTCCTTTGGACCTGTTTCTGTGTGGCCACTTTTAGTACGCGGGCGTCGCATCTCCCTCTTTTTGTTTACATCCATGGTGTACGTACACACTGATTGTTGTTACCAATATCTCAACATGTAGCTTTTACTTCTAAGACCTTGCCACAGTAATAATGTTTCACCTAACGTGCCACAAGACCTAATTGCTTGTGTTGTTACAAAGGAACACCATAACAAGATTAAGTATTTAGCATGCGTAAACTTAGACAAAGACGGAAGACAGACTAATTCAATTTTCATAAACCTTGGAGCACTGCGCTTGAGATACCGAATGAACTCGCACATGACAAGGCTCGTCTGAGCTACGGTGTGGCGGACTTCACGACAGATTATTACGTGTGCCCGCCGCCCAGGCATCTACCGACTAACTACGACTTGCTTACCTACTGTATGTATACTTCGCCGTTAGGCGGGTTACATTTTAAAACCTTTTTATAAATAATGCTGCTAGTGGGCAATGTGGTTTCACAGCCAAACATCGACAGTAATATAATGATGCAACAGGCTTGGCTAAAGAGCTATTGCATATTTTTTATTGAACACCATAAGTTTTTCTTTAAGTAAAAAGTGAACTTAACAGGCTCTTTGGGGGGTCAACAACACGTGAGCAAGAGCTCTTTTGCAAGTGTTCATAGGTTGCGGTAACCGCGAATCAAGCGGTCCGCGTACTGTTATGGTCTTATCTAAATAATAAAGTTTTAAGGCTCAAATTGTAGTATATCTGCTACGTTGTTGAAAACAAATTACTTACACCAATATTGCCGCGTTTGTATAAAAGCAACTGCTTCTACATTCGCAAACAGCTAATCAGGGGAACTTGTTGCATGCACGATGCACGTGTAAGTATTCCCCGGGCAATAATTATAACTTGGGCGTAAGTTACAGGGAATAAAGCTAGTATGTGCATACATCATCCACATACTTGAAACTATGTACCTCCTTTAAGCTACATCGCAACTTAAGATTGTAAAATATTATTTCTCATCATAATTCGCAGCAACGTCCACCAGAAACCTGCAACCTTTGACAGGTAATCCGTCCACCCTCTGTTTATTGTCGGTCTTCAGTCTAGATTTTGTGCTCTTCGGCAATTGAATAGATTTACTCGTCGCGTTGCGTCCAGCCAACTGCCATTCTAGCTTACCCGCTGGTCTACGTAATTTTAGGGGAAAAACTGTACAGCATTTAAAAAGGAGATAGCGTCACGACGCCAGTAGTTAAACACTCTGGCTCGACACCCTTTTAGTCCCGAGTTCAAGTCTCGCAGGAACCCCTAGTACTTTGTGTAATTTCGTCGTTGATGAAAAACACCGATTGAAAATCCAACTAACCCAGATAACGGTGGTAAGCTCGTTCCTAACCACGTTGGGTTCTTTACTCGGTGAAATGTTAGCTTTTGAATGTTCCGTTCACCATGACGGCGATAATGAGTGTGCGTCTGACCACTCCATTTGGGATATAGTCTATGTGGTAATGTTAAAAAAATCAAAGCACAAACTTCAGTTTTGCAAAGTGTTGAACAAGAACTTATTGGAATAGCAAAGTATTTTTTATCCGAATTGAAATGTTACGATCATATTCAATTTCTATCGCCATCCTCATAAAACAGATCGCCTCTTAAAGCAGTAAGTCACGTCGTATAATCCGTAGTTACAAGTTCGATCAACGCCGCTCTGCTGAATATGAAGCAGCTAGGCTCCGATTTCATATCCATCGATCGGGGTAAGTACTTCAACTTCCAGATGCGGACACGTTTGGCTGATTAAAGGAGATGAGACCATTAAAACAAGACTTTAAGAGAAGTAAAGTGATTCTGTCCGGTTATTAATATTGAAAAACGTTTTTTTCTAAACTAATATAAAATAAATATCAGAAAATCTTTGGATGTAGTCCGGATTTTTTGATAAACGTTAGGTTAGTGATATACATGGATTTCATCTGGATGTCATGGATGTCAGCTGCCCCAATAAAAAATATGTGTCTGACAATGACACAAACTTTGTGAAATATTTTTTAGAATTTGCCGTTAAGGAGCTTCTATGAGTTAAAACTTTTTCGAGGCTAATCCTCAGACGGTTTTAAAGAAGA
The DNA here is from genome assembly GCA_950022985.1 of Udea ferrugalis. Taxonomy (NCBI): domain Eukaryota; kingdom Metazoa; phylum Arthropoda; class Insecta; order Lepidoptera; family Crambidae; genus Udea; species Udea ferrugalis. The sequence continues at coordinate 9,720,134 of OX465516.1, forward strand.
TTACCGCACTAACATCCTCCACTGAAGCAAAATTGAATTTGCAAAGGGGAGACCGCCAGTTTCTAATAGGATTGCTCATTCTTGACTAGCCGCAAAGTTCCGGACGCCGATACTTATCTGCAGCCATGAAAAGGCAAAGGGAGCGCAGAAACTAATCTCTTTTAGAGCGGCGACGACCGACAGGTCGGCCAGGGTGCCTACTCCGGTGCGCTATTTGCGAAATGTCAAGAAACTTTGTTTCATGTTTTGCACAGGAAAACTTGATTAAAAAGTAACTGAATATTTGCAAGTCTGAACGCGCAGCAACCGAACATAATGTTCAAGCATGGTGCGTATAACTCCAACCCATAGTCCAGAATGCCCAGTGCGAGAACCCTCGACCAAACGCACCCACAAAGCAAACATGGGACTACTTTTTAGTGAGATATTTTGTATTTTAATGAGTGCAAAATTTTGCTATGAAAGTATAAAATAGCAGATAAACTGCAATAAATCCCATTCAACGTATTTTCGAAAAATCTGCCATATCCCTGCTATCTTGACGTTCACGTTTGTATGGCAATGTGACCGTGGCCTCGTGTCGTTTTCCCAAATTGCTCGTTTGGGTGACGAGCGCTACAGTACCTAAAAGCGTCCGAAATGGGTCGTCTATTCAAACATCGAATTTTGTAATGACCATAAATTAATTATGATCTCACTTGTTTTCATTTAGCCTTTTAAAATTTCATGAGGTACCGGAGCAGGCCCCAAAAATGCCTGCTAGGCCCCCGAGTCTAGCCTAGGATGCGGGGCACGTCTCGACGACACCCGCGCGACTGGCCGCGCGCTGTCGATAGCCCTCGCTCGTACACATTGTGCCCACTTTGTGAATCTCCCGGGAGAACGTAGCACAATACTGGCTTCCTGTTAATGGTATTAGCTTTACACAGTAAACGCTACTACACCTACTTAGTACAGACAGACACATCTAGCTGTAAAACTAAAGTACCTATTTAGTTAATATGGTCTGGCTGCTTTTGTAGTGTACATTGTATAAATTTGATAATTAATTGGGATATTGAGTTAAGTTCAAAAGGGCCAGTTAGGTATAACCTTTATTGGCAACTAGCAAGGCCAAGCCTATGTTTTACTCGTTTGCTTGGAAAGATAAAGGTGTAGGTAGTAGGTATATTAAAACATTTACTAATAATACATAAAATTGAAGAGTTTGTGTGTTTGTCTGGTTCGCTAGTTACTTATAAAGGAAAATGCTGCCGATTAAGACACGGTTTATTTTGAATTTGTCCGGCAAGTTTTTTCTCCTTAATTTTACTGTTGTTGTGAACGGACGAGTCAACAAAAGCTCCGAACGTTTACGAACTAAAAGAAAAAAAACGCGTGACAACCGTGTGCTCCCGCCTTGTTGTAAAATATTGGCTAGAAGAAAAATGCAAATGGTTACTTTTACCTCGAACAGATTTGGACGCAACATGCCGGGCACGTCCCGGCGACACCCGGCTCCGCACTCTCGGCGACGCCTGTTTGTCCGCACATATCGTATCCGTTTTGTGAGCCTCACAACAAACACACGGGGGAGAATCTCAGAGCGATGTCCAGTACTCGCTCCCTGTCAATGGTATTAACTACATCGTCGATTATTGAGATTGGTATTCGACTGAATTGAGGTTTATAATGACGAATCTCGCGGAAATGGAAAATGCAATTCGAACGTTGCGACGACACGGGAAAATACGTACTGACGAAGAAAATCAGACCTTGCTTATCGTATTGAGCTAACTTTCATTTGTCCACATTAAGTAGCCTTAATAACGCACTATAAAACTCTATCCCACGTGCTTGTACCTTTTTAGAAATGGGGGTTTTCATAATTTTCATAGATGTTATAGCTAACTATTTGAAAAGTAACATATAAAATTACACATCTTTATTGCTTCACTGCCCTTACTTGGCATGAACGAAATACAAGCCATTTTATACTATACCTACTTATGTAATTCCGAAATAAGCCTAAGTCTGAGGCCTACAATGACGTGCACGTGCACGTTGTGCACACCTTATAAAGCCTTATCCTTTCTTAATACAAGTACGTAATAACACAAAATGAGGGTTACTCTTTAACCCACTTCACATTTACACAAGCAAGAGGCACCCCTCTCGGCCCTTGTGTATATTTACCGGAGGAAGTTATCTGCCCTCCGAGTCAGATATCGTGCCTACAACGGCTACAATGAGCCAATTCTAAATGCGGCGGAGTTTACACTTTCATGTTAGCACTTACCTGTACCTTCATCAAACACGGATATGCAAGGTAACAATGCCTTTTTGAGATAAAACATCTGCGTTTACCAACCGAAAAAAAATTGGTATTTTGAACATAAATTAGCTGTAATCATTATCACACCAAACAGAGCAAACATAATTTTTATTCGCCAGTGCACATGTATATTGTGATTAATAGTGACGCAATCCTTTCTCATTTAGTACAATTTACCTGTGAATAATAAATAAAATAATAAAACAACTACCTAAGTACAAGTTTACAGAAAAGTATTGATTAAATACAAAAATTTTCCACGCAGAGCAACTCAGCCTTGAGCTAAAACATCCTGTCGTTGCTCGACAAAAATTTCAAATTTTATAATTATCGTCAATTTTCACACCCGCACCGCCCTTCATTTATCTGTGTTCAGGGGCCACTTCCCGTGAAACGTCGTTCATTAAAGTTCACAATAGAATGGATAACAATTCTAAAAAGTCGTCACTGGCAGAACAAAGGTTTATCATTGCGACTGAGCGCGGTACTTGATGCTCGGATCGTTGCGACTACTATATTACTGTTCGTGAAAACTCGTTTAGAGACGTTAGAGACCTTATTAATTTCATTCGGTGATTGAAGTGAAGCTGGATTTTCCATAGCACAAAATACATACTACCTTTGAAAACCTATCGAATAGTAATCAATTAACAAGGTTACTACATCACAGGCACTTGAAATGTTCTGTTAACCTGCCTTGTCTCTGTACTAGGGTTTAAAAGTTTAGTAAGATAGTGAAGTGACTGACCTTTCATTAAACTAGAGCTATTACTAACAGACATAATGTTTGTCACAAGAATGTTGAGATTGAGAGATGGAGATTTAACCCACAGAATCCCAGAACCAGTCATAATCAATACCAAGTGGTCAATGGACTCAACCAATATAACCAATTAACAATGCTGTAACAGTCTCGTAGCACGTTCGTAGTATGGAAATTCGTTAGTACCATTAATGTTTATTTTATGTATTTTTTTTTTATATTAAAAATATTGGAATAAATTGTGCGCGTTAAGGAAACGGTCTCTTCGTCACCATCATATTTCCCAGTAAGTAATAATACCCTCACGTAGGTACGTAGTCGTAGTTTCCTTGTAGTGTGTTGGAGCAAAAATGAAATTCGATATTCCTTTATTATTGATAGTTTTACTACTTACGTAATTCGTAATTATACTAAACACGTGTTCGTTAGTAGGTAGTTACATGTTTTCAAATGTTCTGACGATCCGTTTGGTGTTGTGGTTAAGTAGGTACTTGGCTACTACACGTCAGTCGTGGGTTCAATCTCCGCACAGAATAATAAAATCGTGTGCGTGAACATGTCTGTTTGTTTGCTCTGGGTGTTTCGTATTGTATGCATATTAGGTACGTATTTACAAATAATCTTTAAGTATGTTTATCCGATCTGGTATCCACTAGCACAAGTAATTAATTGCTAGATCTCGCTTTATTTCCAAACTGTGTAAAATACTCTTTCATGAGAAGGTTGAAAACAAACACTTCACCATAAATACTACTCTTTAAACTGTTATTACTGAAAGTCTCAGTTAAGCCTACTTGAATATTCCGAACTAATAATATTAAACATTCATAATCTACAGATGATTCTCGAAATAACAGTCCTTTCGATATGGGGGAAGCTTGGATGGAAAATCTAGAGAATGGCTTATCAAAACAACTAGGTATGAACTTATAAAAAAAATTGCATAAGTTGAATGAAGGATTTTTTAGCACAATAAAGGGGAATGTTGTTTACAGAACGTCAAATTATTGTTTCAAACACAAAACTGTGAAGTTTTCGTTGGGAGTTCGGTTGTTACTACAGTTGGTCGTACTCTGCAACCTTTCCCACGTGAATTATTCATAGCTCCAGTTTCACAATAACGTTCGTTTGTAAGTATCATGAAAACGATTGACAATGGGAATGTTTATAGGATAACATCCATTAACGGAATAATATTGGAATAACGAATTAAAATTTTGCTTACAGATACGGGATATCTTCTTGTATCATTTTGATAAAATTTGAACCCTGGAGAAAGTTGAGGGGAATACACCCGAATGATATCAACATAAAACAGACCGAATGTAAATTAGAAAACCACATTAGTTAATAATATTTAATATTAAATCATTTTATAAAAATATTACTGATTCTTATACCTTTATGCTGATACGCCCACTCCAGTAGTTTCTTATTTAATAGTTGAATTCACCTTTCAGAGGTTAACACCCTAATGAAAGTCACCTTAATAAAATGTATTTATTTACACTTTAACTTGCTGTCGTCTTGTAACCCCGAAAAGGCGAAGCTTTAAAAACACAAAATTAATTTATCCCCAGGCAAAGAAACATTTCAACTTCCTTTTTCCTTTTAGAATTTTGAGTGCCTCCGTTGTGAAGAATTTCGGCTAAAAATACTTAAGTATAAAACCTTCATTCAGTTACTTAGTAACGAACAGAGCATTTGCATGCAGGTGGTGACCACTGAAGTTATTAAAAGATAGCAAGTTATTCTATTTCAAAACAAAAATCTCTTTTAAACCGATTAAATTTATTTCTTTTTTGTCATGTGGTGTTTGATTCGTTTTTGATAAACATTACCAATATCAGGCAAATAAAAAAATAGGATTTGTATAATTGTCATTTCGTTGCTACCCACTTATTTTTTAAAACTGATATTGACCAGCGTCTCATATTAAATATGCGATGTCACATCAATAGAATACTGCTATGACATACTATCGGAATATCGTTGAAAAAGTCATAACAGATTTTTATTAAAAATAAATTACACAATAGTTTATCACTTTTATAATAATCGGAATAGATGGTCTGAGTTAAATTTATAAAATAAATACTTATTATTGAACATTAGGATCCCCTTGGTCCCCATTAATTGAATTACTGTTTCAAGAGCTTTAAAAAAACCTTATTTTAATAAAATATGAGCTAAGTTGGAACCTAATACAATTTACAAAATTGTTTTTATGAAATTGTATTTTTCAATCATTCCCACGGCGAAGATGAATGTGCTCTTATTTCCAGAGAAACATTTGGAGTAATCTTGTCAGTCTCATCACGATGGTGTTATTTTTTCGACAATATTTTTAGCTGTTAATAAAGAGAGGGCATTACTCAGAAAGGTAATTTTTGCTGTCTTGACAACGCCTAAAGCCTTGACCTCAATGAATGAAATAAAATAAATAATATGCCTTCGCTCGTAACAAGTGGAATCAGAAGCAGAAATATCTTTATTTAAATATACTTTTTTTTACGCCCCATGCCACAGGGCGGAATGCATGCAAATTTAAATAGACCTGTTACAAGTGCTTTTAAATCGACAAACTAAATGAAAAAAACAAAAATACACTTAAAAATAGAATATAATGCGTATGTAAGAGTAAATACAAATAGGCACAAACAGCGCTAAACTAATGCAAATTGTATTCTTAGTCAATGTTATTCATAGAATTAGGGAAACTTCATTTACTTATTAAGCGGAATTCCGCAGCGTTAACCGTAACGGCAGCAAAATTGAACAGAATAATGTTTCCAACGAAATACAAGCTTCCTTGTTTCTGACGCGACTGAGGAATGCGTTCACCCTCCCATGTCAAGCTGTACAAAGATAGTCCAGACTCAGGAATCAATGCAGTGAACCTTTGTAACACTACCGACTCAAAGGCTTTATTGGAAACAGGGGACATTTTACGTGACGTGGAGATTATTCTCTATGTAGCACGTGATGTTGCTTTGATAACTAATAATATTCAGTTTGAAATCTTTCAGTACTTCTATCAACTACTCGAAGAAAGGCAATGACAAACATAAACTTATTAAAATCAATTGAAATAAATTGCGTATTATCGCTGGGAATAATTTTAGTCTTGTAATAAAGTTATTTTTCAAAATGGTTTCTGAAATTGCTAATGTATAATAATGAGAAGAAAATACATTTTCGGAAGTTATTTTAATTGTTAAAAATTCATTTGGTACTTTTCTATTTAATTTTTTTTAAGGTGTTTTATATTATAGCTTTTGCGCTGCGTGGTAGGCACAAACATACACCCAAACGATATTCAGGGACACATTGATTGTTGCCGTCATGGTGAACAGGAACATTTAGAAGCCTAGATTTCGTCCCGGGAATTTAAATCCTTTTGTTAAAAGTCTGTATGGAAAACCACCTCCCCCGCCCAACCCCCTTAAATTATGAGTGATCCTATTGTTTTGAGACCAAGTTATTTCAGCAAATGTTGCGCATGTTGAACTAGGAAATCTTGTATCATAATATGATACACAAAGTAATCATCTTGGTCATAACGGAGCGCCTTGGGGAGTCGGAATGAAAGCCGCCTTTGTAACACTACGGGATACTGTTTTTAATAAATTTATTACCGCACTACTTTATGTATGCGGTGAGCTCACAAGGAAATTGCTAAGGGTTAATAACTTTTTTTAAAATGAAGTCAGTTACATACTTAGTCAAATATATTGTGATTTGTGTTTGATAATAAGAAAGTACATTTGACAAAATTGATTGTAAAATATTTGGTTAGGTAGATGAGTAATTAGTACTTTTCATATTATTATAATCCTCGCCAATCGCTATGCGCTTGGCTGCCATTTTTATGACGTAATGTAAGTATGACATTTCAACGCTTAGTACCGTTTGCATCTATCTTGTTTTATTTGTTACTAAGTAGTTAAGTTTGGTTGTTATTCGTTATTGTAGTAATTCTGTTTTTTTCAATGTTATAAGTTTCACTTTATCCTAATGTTCCAACTTGTTTACATAAAGTAATTAAATAGCTGTTGTTTGACAGCTTAAAAGCTGAGGTTTTTTGGGATCACGTGGTTTTTGGTTTGACAAGGTTCCAGCGCATTAGCGAGGATACCTAATACTACGATTCAATGACATTTATATAGAATCCTAATTATTGTCTGTCAATTAACATACTTCCTAGGGTACTTATTACCCTAGGAACCTATTACCATAGTCAATGACCTGGGGTGAAGTTTAAATCTCTTGATTTTCACGACGAAAAGTGGTTCTCACACTCTCGGTATATTATTTTTAAACGATGGTTCCAACAAAACCCCGTTTTAAAAGCTGGGATGAATAACATACTCGTAACATAGTCTCACGACTAAATTCCAAAAAGAGTGGTCAGAGGTATACTGGCTGTTGCTCAGACGATCATTGAGAAGCCCTCATTTCACCTAGTGAATTCAGAACTCTACCTGGTGAAAGGTGAGAGCCTACCGTCGCTATCCGGGTTCTTGCTTGGCTTTTTCATGCGTTTTCATTCACCGGAGAGTTATCCGGAAACTGTACTTATGAAGAAGTAGGTGTTCCGACCAGACTTAACTCGGAACCACACGGGTTCCAAGCCAGGTGTTAAATCACTGAGCCACGACGGTCTGCCAAATTGCCGCTCTCCAGTACCAACGGCCACAGAGGCGTCAACTGAAGTTGATGGTTCATTAGTCCCGAAATTGCACACTGAGAAAGACACGAATGAATCAAATGAAGCACTTATCAGAATGTCAAATTTTGACACTTATGAACCTTATTTTTAATGCCGACGCCAAATCCCGAGTCTTAGCGTTAAGCTCCGTAGAGACATTCAAGGGTCAAACATAATAGTAATACCATTTTCGCCGCAATTTATAAAATAGAAAACGGGACCTTTTAATCAAGATTATTGAGTACACGCGAGCACACGTGATATTTCAAAGTGAAAACATGAGAAAACAACGGCAGACAGGCCCAACACAGAGGAGATTGAAAAATTCTCTCTCAGCTGGATTGTTTCCTATCATTGTTTCGGTTATTTCCCTCGAGATATTTAGCTAACGCGGTTCAGGTACTATTCGATGCATGACTCCGCCAATCCTGCGTTATCTGACGATTTCACGAAGGATATTTCATGTTTTATTAATTTTCTCTGTGTTTTTCTGAACACTGTCAGAGATATGCGCTGTGAGTGCGAGTATGTTGATGCAAAATATTTGTATAAGACGAATGGCAGCAGTCTAGACTAACATTAAATGATGGCAAGAATTTAAGGTTGTCTGATGTTTAGAAACATTATTTTATAAGGTCAAACATATTTGTGCCGGGTTATTAATTACAGCTATATGAATGTGAAGTTAAGCATGCTGAATTTGGTTTTTCTCAAAATCAATGAATAATGTTGTGTCAACACGCCTCAGTGGTCTAGTGACAAGAGCATTCGGCCTGGAATTCAGGGGTTTTGGGTGTGAAGAAGTATTTTTCAGGTTTTTTTTTCATAGGTCGGGTGATGATAATTCTATATCAGAAGATGGGAAGAATATACAAAATGATCCTTTTTATTTTTATTAGATGCAAATATGGTTGAAAAATTACCGAATCATCCCAAAATTGCCAGTGAAATGTATGTAGACACACTGAAACAGCTTTACGTCTAAGCTAACACAAATAGATATACTCGTGATTTGGCAGCCCTAGCGATCTTAAGCAAATATCGAACGTCTTGGTGAGGTTATTAGCTTTCCAGTAAGCACCGACGCAGCTCAAAAGTCTCCCCTAAGTTTCCCAATATCAACGATATTGTTTGTTTCTGCCACATTTATGCAAATTAGCTTACATACAACAAACCTGGGTTGGTAACAAATAACGTTCATATGACTTTAATGTTTTAGTGAGCCATTTTGGCTGGAACAATGTACCTAGTCAGTACCTACAATAGGTATCCTTAGAATTCCTAGGGTATTTTCTATCTTTTTTTTATTGTTGAGTTTGACTCCAGTCTTACTTGATGGTACTAAGTACTTTTTAAACTCTAAAAGTACTTCTTAAACTCACTAAGATGGCACCGACACAGTAAAAGATAGTCTCACAAAAGAAAAAACACAACCATATATTACAAACTATTAGAGGGCTTTACAATTAATGATTTTAGCTCTCTAAATAGTAGCGACTCACTTTTAATTTCTTTATGTACCATTTTAACATAAGTAATTGCTATAAAACCAAATTTTCACTTTACGTTATGGTTTTTCTAGGTCGAAAAAAGCGACGGTGTAGCAATAAACATATTTCACCGTGCCCATTATGTAGATTGTAGAACATGGACGAAAATATTGTAATAGAGGTAAACTGCAATAAATATTTTCCAGTCGACAAACAAGCCCGAGGGTGCGGTACATTAAATAATATCGACATATCCAAGCCAATTCCGTAGTTCTCGCTAAGCTTATTTGAGACTTCCCCGGGCAAATATTTTTCCATACGCGAACAGATTCAATTTACATTAAGGGTTATAAGACGGGCGATATAACGCGTTTTCCATTTTCGTTTATACGAAACAGCTAGATTTTATTTTAAAGTTAACTTTTAAAATTTCATTTATTCCGAATTGGCAATCAAGTTTTTATAATGTTTCACTAGTCAGCTTGCTTCTGATTATCTTTTTTGGAATGTGGATGTTAGTAGATACCTGTTTGTGATTATTGACTCGTACTTATTATTCTTACTCATGCTGAAAACTGAAGGTTTAATACACGAAGAAGCAAGTAGTAAATGTCTTTTCTTTCTTCTTCTTATTCTCACCTACTCATTCCAAAACGTCACTCTGATTTAAAGCTCCTGTGTTCTAATTTACGCCCAGTAAGTAGATCGAACGTGATTCTCGAATCTATCGGGTCGGGCAAAGGAGCTGCTTGACTTGAGCATCGTCCTATAATATGCCAGTTTGTCCATGACAAAAAGTGAACACTCAATAGGTTAAAAATACTTACCCATAAAGAATCAAAACACGTTTAAAAACACCGGTACCTATGACTTTCGCTCACCAAGCGGAAAACGCCATTCGTGAAAACACGAGTCAGGGTGCAAATTTAAAACGCGAAATGAAGAATTGGAGAGTGAATCGATAAAATTTAAATAAACAAATAGGTACGTGACGGGTTTGTCGCGATTTGCGCACGTCCTCGTGACGAATGGCGCCATGATGGATGGGCACCCTTGCCTCGCTGTTTCAGCATGTAGGAATTGGCTCATGCAATACAAATGTTTTCCTTAAATATTAAAGAGATATGCTCGATTTAGCTAACTTCTTCAAAAAAGGACCTGATGAGGCTTTTTGAAATTTCAGTCACGTTGGTACCCTTTCAATACTACTTACTACACGCGCTTCAGTCCTGAAAATGTTGATCTTTTTAATCTAATTGAATTAGAAATGATCAAATTGTAGTGATCACAACGGGAAATCTAATCTAAATCAGCCATGAGGATCCCACTGCTCCCATTTCGCTCAAATATATAGTAGTAAAATATCAGTACCATCAACTACTGAACATGAATATCCCAGAGATACCAGAGATGCATTCAAGGTCCTACTCTAAGTTTGCCTAAAATGGTCTCTAGACCAGAGATTTTTTGCCTCAACACGGACGGTCAGTAGGTTTTCACGATATGAGCTCGCATCACACTTCAATTTAGATATATTTTTGAGGATATGTTCACCCTTTTCAATCTCATTGGCGAAATACCGGGCAAGTCCTTTTCCATAGCTCGTTGGGTGACTTTGAGCTTTGCAACGTGTCTCTATAATGACGACATCGTTAATAAGGTTCAGCTAAAAAGAAGCTTAGGTACTAATGCCGGCCTGCCTTTGTCGGACAAGGGGAGTGTAATAGATCTGCAGTTATGTCTGTGCGTGCATAAAGAACTGTCCCAGGCCTTTTAAATCGCAACTAGGATGTATCGTTTTTTGGGGAAACCGGATTTCTCCAAGTGCTTCGGGTACTAGGCCTGTATAATGCTCTGCCCGTGGTACTCGTGCCCGTGCTAGCGTTATTCCTACTGTGTTTGTTGTGGTAAGAAAAGGACGAAATATCTAATTCTCTTTTCGAAAACAAATACGGCAAATAATGCGAAGATATGTTTTCTAATGTAAAAAACAAAACTACCTTTGTTAGGCTTGGCACAAGTTGGAGTAGTTTTTGTGAAAGTAATGGCCTTCCCTTGGGGTTACACTGCTAATGGTCGGGCTCGAGTAATAAATGAAAGTTAAAGTATTTCCAACCTTACCGGGCCTTGCCGTGTGTTAAACAAACATCTATTTACAGGTTTTAATACGTGAGAGTGTTTACATCTGTTTGACTTACAGTAATTAACAACAACTAAGAAATTAAAAATCTTCTTTTTGCAGCGTACACCTATCATGGAATTGGAATGAATATGTTGGACTCTTGCTGGCTAATTTCCATAATTACTGACTACTTTTTTTATTTATCTAATTGCTTAACTTAACATTCATAATTAAACATCAATCATCTAAAGACCGAAATAAAACAACTTTACGGATTCTACTCGCGGTGTTATATTTTCTTTCATTTTCTAACCCGACGTTTCGACTCCTTTACAGCAGTCGTGATCACGGGATGACAAAGATGTTCTATGTCACAAAACAGTACAAAATTTTTTAGCAACCCTCACTTAACTACCGTCATTTCCACTAACATTATTGGAAATGTTCCTATCCACGCAGTACGAACTAACCGTATCCTGAGACCTCACAGTATTGTGCTGCCCTCTGGGATTGATCAAGCGTATAACAGGCTCCCAAGCTGGTGGTAAATTCCAACCATCCTCACGATTGAAATTCGGATGTTTTTTAATTTCAATAGCCTCTCGCAGCATCCTTGGTAAGTAACGATTCTCCCTAGCAAGGACCTGCGGTTTATCAAATCGTATGAAATGGTTGGGCTTATCAAGGGCATGTTCACAAACTGCTGATTTTGTAGATCTCCTATTCTTAATATCACCTATGTGTTCTTTGATACGCGTCCCTATGCTTCTTTTGGTTTGACCTATATACGAGAGCCCACAGTCACAATCAAGCTTGTATACACCCGCTGTTTGAAGAGGAATATTACACTTAACAGGTCTTAAAAATTGATTAATCTTCTTCGGCGGCTTAAAATAAGTTTTAATAGAAGCACGCTTCAAGATATTCCCAATCTTGTCAGTGACACCCTTCAAATATGGCAATATGACAAGATTGGGAATATCTTGAAGCGTGCAGAATACTTAAGTACAAATAACTGAACAGAATCACAACATTAGGTATCGTTATTTACGCTGCAATACGCCTCTAGCTTACGTCCATCTAGCTACTTACATCTAGCTTAAGCTTACCGGGGCGTCCGATATATTTTTAAGATCTTGTGTCATCCCTGTGACTATTTTTGTCAATGATATTTAAAAAAAGTAGACGTTATGTCAGTACTGATGCGAAGTCGAAAATTATCCCCTGGCGTACGTACCTATAATTTGACCGTGTGTACAAGATAGTATGTTTTTTTACTAGATCGTAAACCAGACAGATACATGTTGCGCAATGTCGTCTCAAACTGTTAATGCTTTTCTCAGGTGTTCGAAGTTCTGATTCCGGGCGCCACTTTTTTAGCGCAAGTACCTACTTGCATCAATCAGGGGGGCTAAAACAGCAACATTTTAGATGATTCATATTATGAATCATCTAACTGACGTTTCATCTAGACCGCGGTCCGTTTCGAGTCAAAAGTGAGTAACAGCGCGCTCACACGCGTCCCGAATTGATAAATTGTATGAACGTGAGCGACGTCAGCGCGCTATTAAGGCAAACGTCCCAGTATCCGCCACTTTTTGAACTTGGCTGACTTTGAACTGCTGCTGAACAGAAGTTCCTTTGCTAAAAATACATGTTTTTGCATGAGAAGGAGGATAATTTACTTGTTTTCCTAAATGACTAAACAGTTTTAAGTTGCACAGCTGCATAGAATAGCGAATTGGTCTGAAAACAAAAAAGGACGATTGTCATCGGGACAATCGTCCTTTTTTGTTTTCAGACCAATGCGCCACTTTTGTCCTATTAACCGCCAATATGTCCCAGAATGCGCCACATTTTGACGATGATTTGAACTCTATAGTATACGGCTTAAGGTTCAAAGTCTGGACCTCATTTAATGGCTAGTAGAATTACACATACTTTCATAGAGAGAAATAGACGTCTCCGGAAATCGCTGCATATTAAACATTACATAATAAAATAAGGGATAGGTTATAAATGAAAAACGAAATAAAAGAAAATAAAATGTATTAGCAAAAATAAATCAAAAAAGTGGCCTCTATATTTGACAATTCTTTCTCACACTACATAATTTGTAGGTAAAAAACAATCACCAGTACGTTCAGTAATGAAATGTTCATGTAATTTGTAAGTGACAACAATAGGTGTTCAACAGTAACATACTCTACGTATAATTGGTTAGCTTCGCTTTTTCTCAAACAATATCCCTGAATAAAATTAGCGAGTGACAATTATACTAACATATATTTAGCATGGCATATATATAAATATATTTAACATATAATTAGTAAGTAAAAAAAACACTAGATCAAATTATTTACTATCGGTACTTTTCACAGAGTCTTTCAATATCCTAAGATTATTTTTTCAGTCTTAATCATCCTCTAACTTATTCATAAACTTAAACTTTACCCAAGTAACAGGAGGAACATTCATGTAAGTACATACTATTTACCATTGAGTAGTTTTATCTAAATCAACGTCTAATAGTTTGTAGGTAACGTAATCAATTAGTCATTTCTATGAACACAAGTATTGTACTATATTCGCTTAAAGGTATCATCAATAGGTACCGAACTTTAATATATTTTCTATAGTGAGTCACAATGTTATTAGGCGTTTTTTTACAATTCTTGGCGTAAGTACCACTAGTTAGTTAGCAAGACAAGATAATCAACAGTTGTAAATCACAAAAAATATAAGGAGTTGAAAAATAGACTCTTGAAATAATTAGTTAAGAAGAACAATTATTAGCCAGTTCCTCATAGTAAAGTTATTTTTTACGAGATCAATCAGGTCAGCAGTTCAGGACTACACACTTATACAGTTTTTCTTAATAAAAGCTAGATATCGACTACAATAAAATTTATAAAACACAACGATAAAATGAAGAAAGTTAGTAGTAGTAATATAAGAACCAGGTTATCATTATCATTTAACCTTACAATCAAAGGAGTGGAATGATTTTTCAGTTAGTTGTTCTTTAACACAGGCTGTGTGGAACCAAACCTTGCATGTCATACATTCTATCATTTCCAATTTTGTATTTGTATGGCACAATCGACAATACCAACTCTCTTCGGTACTTTGTTGTATCATAGTACCCATGGTTTTCCTTTTGGTACTAACACCTCCGGTTACATTTTTACATGATTTCGATTTGATTTTTTTCTTTCTTTGTCTTTCTTCATTTCCAGTTGTTTGTTTTTTTTCCTTGATCTCTTCCTTATTTTTTTCCTTTTTTTTGTCATCATTATTTTTCTGTGCGAAAACTTCATCCATCCATGCCATCTATCTGAAGTAATAACGCTGGGTATTTTGATTTTCTTTTTTATATTTGAACAGGGCACTTCTGGCCAAAACAAAGCAGCCGTTAACACTGGGACTCCTTCGGATACGGCCTCCGTGGCCTTTAACAGTGCAGTTTGTTTTGTCAGTCATGATTTTCTGTGATAGAAAAGAAAGCAGCGATTTAGTCAAAATTCTCGTAATAGTAAAAAGGTATATCAATTGCTCGAGAGTTGGATCTAGCACAAGAACTGTCTACAATTAACTCGTAGACTGCTACTTGAGTTTGAAATTAAAAAATATATATTATTTCCTAGGATTAATGGATGAAGGGATTTCACGTTGTCTATATCAAAATAAAAAAAACAAAATGGCGGATTTTTGGCGCTAATTCCAATGTTTTCACACTCTGCAGCCTGAACGGCTTGGCGGATTTTAGCTGGACAGGTGTTGTTAGATTCGTATTTACTGTGAAACCTAGTGTTACTCCACAGTGAAGACGAATCTAACGACACCTCACAAACTGAAATAAATTCATCTATTTATTCAGAGAAATAATATCATTTTTGTAATTTTAAACTGAAATAGCAGTCTAAGGGTTAATTGCAGACGGTTGCTGTCCTACTAAGAAATCTTCAACGCGTCATTTTCAATAAGAATCCAGTACTATTTTTGTCTAGTCGGCACTTTAATTTTTGGGTTTATTTTGTTCGCGACCTGGGAGTCTAAAAAGGCGACATTTGATATTTCATATCTGAATCATAAATGAATAATTTTTTATCCTAAAACGGCAACTGATTAGGTGAATCATACTATGATTCAGATATGAAACAGATTTGAATCATATTAAATATGAATCAGATTATGATTATGATTCAGATATGAAACAGATCTGAAACACATTCGTTTCAGATATGAAACAGATCTGAATCATATTGAGATTCAGATATAAAACAGATCTGAATCATTTCTGTTTCAGATATGAAACGTCTAATGTCTCCTTTTTAGGCCCCCTGGTTGTTCTCCTTTAAAGATGTTAATTATTTTGTTCTTCGTCCCCTACAAAATACCATAATGATAAACAATAGATCTACAAGGATTGGAAGAACAATATTAACAAACAGGCGACTTTCGGTATTTCACTAATCATAATACATTGATCACGAAGAGATAGGGAGACCCCTAAGGAAAACGTAAAGCCATTGTGATAAAAATATAAATTTACAGAAAAAATTAAAGGACATGCCGCGCTGTATTGTACAGGTGACTTGTAACAAAACAAAATTACTACTAGGTACTAATTCCATTAGGAGAAATATATATTAAGGAAACTGGAAGGACGCCTTGAAAACTTGATATTTTGAAGTTGTGCCTACATTGTGTTAACTTTGTTGGTTCCACGAGATGGACGACATCCATCCGTGGCGTAAAAGCCTCGTATAAAGCGCAAAGAACCCGCCTGGCGTGTGTCCCGATCCCAGAAAAGCCACTCGTTAGAAAAAAAACAGGCAAGCAATGCAACCAACCAACCAACGTGTTATTTTTCATGATATGATCTCACTAACCTTATTCTGGTTGGTCCGGTTGTAAATTAGTCAAATTTAGGTAAATACACTGCTCAAAAGTGTCTAGGGATATCTCAAGCATTTTCATACAAAGTATAGCTATTTGGAGGCTGTAAAAATTAAAATATTGATACCAACGTAGAAATTTTTAGAACACAGAAACTCCTATATCTGCCCTTTCAGATTGTATAAAGAAATTCATTGTAGTAGCATTATTGTACAATCGTAAGGACGTTAAAAATAGACAGATTTTTCTTTTAAATGGCGTCAAAATTTTACCAAAATCAAACTTTTTTTTTGTAATATTCTTTACCTTTATCTTATGCCTCTGTCCTCGCGTTATTCTAAGATAATGCTCAACTTGTAAACAAACTTAACTTTATGAAATATTTGAAAAACGATATCCCTATGATATCCCTAGACAGTTTTGATGTGTGTAGGTGCGAGCAGAGCAAAGGCCAGCATGTCAGGATGACAGTTAGGTACCAGGCACGCGAAGCCGAGAGAGCAAACGAGAGTGGCGTGGCAGCGACTCAAGCGCCAAAAAATAATGATATATAGCCCCGATGTTCCAGTTTTTCATTGTTAGTAAATGCTATATATCAAACTGAATTTATGTAAAACGTACTTAATTAATACACACAAACCTGCTAGATAGACAAACGACTTAATGAACGTTGCAACGAATTAAAATTTGCACATTGGCGGATTTAGGTTCAACTACTTGATGCGTGTCCCAGTATCCGCCACAAATTACACTATTCGTGGCGGATACTGGGACAAGTAGGGTTTTTCATGTACCGATATCTGCCACATGTAAAATAGTATCTAAATTATTGGATTTAGTTGATATTATAGGTTGTTTCGTCAGCAAATACTCTTATCTTGTACCATAAATGAGTTTACTTACCGTCAGGTTAACCAAAGCGGCGAGGCACGGCGTCGAATACGACGCGGTAGACTTCACTTTCAAGCACTGAACTCGTGAAAATTCACTAAATCTCGATATACTAACTTTTACCAGCTTCTAAAAGCGACGCCATTGCTTATTTAACTAAGTGTTGCCATTTGTTTTGTTTGAAATATAATCAAGAATGTATTGCCACAAAATTCTAGTAATTTACAGTTAGTAGAAAAGAAAAAATGAGGTTTTTGCAAAAAGTGGCGCATTCTGGGACAGTGGCGGGTACACCAGCGTTTACCTTACTCACTTTTGACTCGAAACGGACCGTGGCCTAGATGAAACGTCAGTTAGATGTTTTCATAATATGAATCATCTAAATGTTGCCGTTTTAGCCCCCCTTATCATTTATCACCTATGCATCATATTGATTTTCGATAAATTAAACATTCGATGTAGTGAGTAATCCATGAAACAACAATTCGATATTTTTAACGTTCGATGATTTTAACTTTTCGATTTATACTGCTCGATCATTTGACTATCGATCAATTGGCATGCCAGACGTTGTTCTGTTGTCAACCATTGAAAGCTAGTCATGGCTGCTAAGGAAAACTAAATTGTGGTTTTCACTATATTCCTATCATTAACTCATGTTTACTCACCTTTAAACCTTCCCTGGACTTCCCCAAATATTTCAAAACCAAAACTAGCTATCGGTCCAGCCGTTCCTGAGTCTTAGCGAGACTAACGAACAGCAATCCATTTTAATATATGGAGATGTGTTTGCTATTGAGCTGTATTAAATTGCCACTTGCAAATTTTTCGGTTTTTCTGCGAATGAACTTAAGTGAAATGTGAATGCGTAAATTTTTTATTAAAACAGAATGTAAAATTCTCCTAACTCCCAAACTCTCAAGTACTTACTTACCTACATGACGCAAAAACGTCCGCTCGATTATTCACGAATTTTTCGTGGATTTATTGCGAATGGGAAGATATGGCGTGATTTTTGTTGATGGAGGTAATTTGACAAATACAGCGATTTCGCCGGATGTACGGTCCAAGTTTTCTCATAACGATTGTTAGGATTGGAATGGCATTTCTAACTACATACATTTCAAATTAATGACTTTGAATAGTGCCGTAAATGGAACCATGTCCGTCCAACCATCGTTTGACTGCCATACCTACATATTTTTTTAATCGGCTATATGTTATTAATTTGATTTTTGACGATGTTTAAAGATAACCTTATTGCTGATTTTTTTAGTCAGTAAATATACTACATTGTTGGCCACATAAAACCAATTTACGAAGTGCTGCCTATTCTAATACCTACATATTCGATCTTACTATTTATGAACAACGTCATAAATAGATTCTTATGACGTCATTTGTAGTGGTTTTGTGTCTGGATATTAATATTGAGATACATTAACATTTTACGAAAACCATTTGCTGTGACGATCTTAGTTCGCCGTCACGATCTTAAACTGAAAGTATTAGTTCCACCTGAACGGCTCCTATTTTGCTTAACATTGTTTGTTTCGCTTTGCTTTATTTTAAAACGTTAAGTGTTAACTTCAGTACCAAAATAAACTTTTTTGTACTTATT
Source organism: Udea ferrugalis (assembly GCA_950022985.1). NCBI lineage: Eukaryota > Metazoa > Arthropoda > Insecta > Lepidoptera > Crambidae > Udea > Udea ferrugalis. Next base: position 9,738,948 of record OX465516.1, read on the forward strand.
CTGTTTTTCAAATGCTTCTTGTATGTTTATGTTTTGGTTAACAGTAGACCAACGGTAGCACTCAGCGATGTCAATTCAGTTAATGAATGAGTAGTCCCAAAATTGCATTTAGCAAAAAAAGCCTTCATAACAAATAAAAACGTAACGTTCTTTATTCAAGATGATTATTTTCGATCTAATTACAACAGGCCACTACTTTCCGTGTAATCAGCAGTTACCGTCCGTAGGCAGGCTGCGTACTCGTAACCCTCCGGCTAAGTGTTATTGATACTCGTTACCGTTAGTCTCAGTGCCATTCACCGCAGGCCGCGGGTAGTGGCGGCGGAATAGCACGTTGTGTCACTAGCAGACTGCATTAAATCATATTACGGTGGCTTACGAGCTGCTACATGTGCTACGGCGTAGAATACCTCGTAGATAATCGTAGTTTATGGAAATATTCATTTCATTTCATTGCATGTTGTCCAAGTGGGTGCGATTCTACTGCTATTTATTCCAAGTTGACTAATCCTGAATAACTCACATATAAGTTTTTTTTTCTAATAAATCGTATCATTGCTCATATTATTATCATTATCACAGAATACTCTTAAATGGCACTCAAGTACCTTTACCTTGAATTAGATATTTTTTTGATATTAATCAGGTTGTTTGTTAATTATTTGGGGTATACCTATTTCAAGCAGCAGATACTAGCATGAGTAGCTTTTTATTTTTATCGTGGTTCACCATCAAAAGAAGGTTATGTCAGTAAGTAGACCAGTAAAGACCCAAGAATAGCTCGTAATCATAAAAAAGTGGGCAAAAGCAGTCATTTTTATTAATGCCAGATCAACATTAAATAAATATTGAATAAAATGGGTGTCGATAAGTGTGGCAAGCTTGTTTTATTTCATCCTTGTCACCGATTTGCTATAGTTTCAGTTATGTCTTTGCAGCTGAAAGGAGCGTCAATTTTAAACTTTATAGGAGCTCATCTTTCCTTTGAGACTTCACGCCACACTCTCCGTGTGAATTATTCATATTGGCGGTAAATGTCTATGAAATTGAACATCACGCCTGATAGAAACGGAATAGACGCTCGGCACCTTCTCGACAAAGTGTACATTTTATTATATATCTATTTATTTATTAAGGGCCTTTTTGCACACACGCGCGCGAAATCCGCATGCGTGTTACACTGCTCTCATTGTTTCCAACAATATAGCTCTGTCATGAGTCCAAGAAAAATATTGTATGAACCAATGTTTTCCCGGGTCTCCCGTTTGACACGCATGCTGGTTTCACCCACGGGCGGACGCCAACCTGCTTCATAAGATAAAGTCCCTAAAGAAAAATTCAATAACCACGATCGAATAATAATCATCTACACGTTGCAAAGTGCAAGAAAACGTGGTTTTAAGAAATTCACAATAGCAGATCATCAGTGATTTTGTTACCTTCAAAGTACAGAATACAGAATATATTCATTGCTTTTAATCAGAGCTACACTCGTTCACAAATTATACACTATCTCACTTGCACCGGTTTCACAGATGTGTACTCATCTATAATAATTTTAAAGGTCAAGTAGAGTTCGTTTCAAAAACTTTACTTATTAAACTTGACTTCATTTGTTTAATTAAATAGAGTGAGCCATTATTTAGAGACGAGGTGCTTAATGAGTATTGTAAAACTTAAACAATACTGACAACAAAGGTTTCGGCCGCTGAGACTGGCCGCTGCGAGCTCCAATGACTGAGGGAACCATCAATCTTGAGGAGGGACGACACGGGGGTCCTCGGTGAAGACTCTTTCCACTTACTGAACTTTTGTAACAAGCACGTGATAAATAGTCCGAAGGGTTAAAGGTACCTAATAAACTTGTATTGAAAATTAATTGAAAAGAAAACAAATTAGCAGATCATTCATTTTTAATCTAGTTAATAGGTTATTCATAATTATATATTTTTTTGTCAAATATTTTCAAATTTATTTGTATTTTTCCTAGGTCAAGTAGTTATTTTTTAAAACTGTTAAAATGCTGGTTTCGTGACTTGTGTAGCTTAATGTTTCGTTGTTGTTTGCTTATTTATAAATAACTAATATGACTTTAGTCTTAGTGTTTTACTGCCGTACTCAGAGACGTCACTTAACGTTAATGGTTCATTGGAGTCAAAATTTGACATTCTGAAAAGTTCTTTATTCAATTTGTTATAAAGTCTCTTTTCAAAAATGGAATTTTGACGCTAATCAACCATTAACGTTAATTGACGTCTCTGAGTGCGGCGGATAGTGTTATATATAGTGTTAAGTATTAGAAGTTAACATGATATTTTTGTTTGAGTGCCTATTTGATGGTTGCTTCGAATTCACTATTCTCGTAATTTTCCGAAGCCACAGTGCAGGAAGCATGTATCCTTGAATTATTAAATTTAGTAATAGAGACATGGTAAAGAGGAGTTTATTATTTTCCAGGGGTCCCTTAATAATTCAACAGTTTAATTTCCTTTGCGGCTGATTGGGTGCCTCGGGGGCGCCGGCTCCTCTGAACACCCGGGAAAATTGGATCCTCGATCTACCTCAAAGTGAACTTTAACTATACTCCTAACACTTAAATATAATTTAAGTCTGCTATGATGACGTTAACAAGGCAAGCTTCCTAAATTCGTAGACTACTTCTTATTCGCTGCGTTCAAAACTATCAATCTCATTCCAGTTATCATTATTTCGTGTTTTTTGATGTTGTAAGATAGTCGCAGGCGTCTGACTTCGAGATTAGTTACATAATAATAATAGAAAAAACATTAGTTGTTTTTGGTGCAACATTTGTTTAATCCCAAGGCATTATTTTTCCAGGGATATTGCAACCGTTACAAGGAAACTACGTAATTTGAATTTGGGGTTTCTAACATGCGGTCTTCTGCCATGCATTTAGATGAGCCTTATAAAAAGTCGAAAGGCGTGAGACGTCTGTAAAGGGATTGCATAAAAGATCTTGCCCTCCGGATTATCCTCGTGTAATCTGCTGAAATAAATTAAGTGTCTTATCAACCTAACCTCTCAAATTAATATGTATGAGAGGAAAAACTGGAATGCATATAAAGAAAATGGCGCAACACAGAATATTGGACGTTTCTGCGAAGAGTATTTAAATTAACTTTAGCTTTTTCTCGCAATGTTGATATTAGTTGCTGAATAAATATGAGAAACTAAGACTCAATAAACAGAGATAAGTAACTAACATGTTTATACTTAGTTCTTCCTCAATGAAAATGAATTATTTGCTCTGCCCTCGACTCGCTTGCAAAGAATACACCGTATTGGAAAAACATGTATCTCTATCGCATTTTTATTTAAAAATACAATCTACATTGTCGATCTAACTTAAATAGGGAGCGGGGAATTTATCGGGTGCGATGTGAAAGGAAATCGAGCCACTACATACCAGCTACACTACAGGCTCCGGTTGTAAATCGACGGCGATCGGTCACCGATGTCTCTTTAGCGAACGGGGATTAAAGTTTGTAAACACACGGTTACTTGTTGATAGGTCACGTTCCTGATTTATTTTCTGAGGTGGCTGCGGTGGTTAGGGTTGATAAATGGTTTCGCTATTGTTTTTTTTCTTTGCAGAGTTTGCAGTTTCTTATTCCTCTTTCAGTGCTAAAGTTGGAGTTCGCGTTGTGTCAAGTTGAATTGGCACAGAACACATTCACGAAATACATATTACAAAAACTAAACAGTAGAAACATTTCATCACTAGAAAGCTTAGTTTTGTAAGAAAAATGATGCTCATTTTTCCGCAGAACAATCCTTTTATTTCAGTTTACGATCGTGTTTAGATATTTGTCAGGCTCACCAGATTTATGGCCTCAGTGCAAAGTTTAATCCAACATCTAGCGCTGGAAATGCTGGTATAAATGGAATCGTCACAAGTGTTGGTGTAATAAGCAGTTAGAGCATCTGCAGTCTGCCGGCAATCACCGGGGATAACTCTTGCGCTGACATAGAATTTGCTGTCTAGACTGCCGACATTAGCGGAGTTTGAAGTTTCAGTGATTGTAATCGCACAACATGTGCCATTGTCGTTCAGCAAATTGTTTATCTCAGATGTTTTTGAGAACGAAAATGAGAGTATAATTCTGATGAAATTGAAACCAACCTACTGACTTTTCCACTATTTATTTATGTAAAATAGTAGTACAAGTAGAATTTTCATTTTCAGTTCATTTTATAGGATTTCCGTAGGTGTGATCAACCTCTGAGTCAGGTGATATTTCAGAGAGCCAAATATACATTTATGTTGGTTAAGAAAAGTTATTATAATACCACACACAATGATAGAGCTATATGTTGTTTTTTCAAATATTACAGAGATTTGCTATAATTCGTGAGCGTATTATTTTGTTCGCTCCAAGGTTTTGTCTAATTGAAGGAAATAAAAACAATTTCATTTTTTTAATTAAAACATATAGGTACCTATTTTACCTATGTAGATATCTCTTACGAGAGCATACACGTTAATCGATGCATAAAGTTTGGTGTATTGCGTCGCACTCACAGTCAAAGGGGTCTCAAAGGTAGGATGCTTAGGATGCCTGAGTATGTACCCAACATTCTGCAAAGGCGTTCCACGCCTCGGTAGGTATGGTAAAACATCAGGTGGTTGTATTCGGAACAATGTAGGAAGTATGCCTGATAACGCTTATTAATACATTTGCTGCTTTTAGTAGATATTGTTTATGGATTGTTTATTATTGTTAAAATAGGCTTAATCCAAAACATAAAAGGAGTAAGGAGTATTTAAGTCGATATGAGATCTCATACAAAGCTACTAATGGATCCCACATCTTTTTAAAATGGAAGCACTTCTTTGTCTTGGGTGGGGTATTATTTACTTAATTTCGTTGGATGTTTCAGTAATTCCTCCCTTTATTAGCTGATTTTACTTTTATTAGTTTCCCAAAGAGTTACTGGGGTTTGTGTCTGTCGAACGGGGTTGAGATGATTGTTGGTTGTCAAATACGAGTACTTTCTATTGAACTCTCGTTTGACAGAAAGACACCTGTCGGGACTGTTAGTGCACAACGAATTTTAGCGTTAAGTAAGTGATATATTTGAGAAAAATATTGTTTGTTGTTCGTGTTATAGTGGTGAATTTAGAAATGGCAGGTGAGACCAAGTGTGTTCCTTTCGAAAAAAAATTGCGAGTTCTGATTACCAAATTCTAAATTCTCACAAGAACGCCTTGATTAACAGCGCTTGGCTTACTTTAAGACCAGTCTAAGAACCATTTTATCTGTTATTGTTCCTTAATTATTCCTAATTAGCAGTTGGCGCATCTGCAGCTTGCAGGGGCGCATTGTTCTAGACAACAATCGCCACAATAACTCTTGTGCCGGCGAAATTTGGCTTCCAGACCACTTTTAGTGGCTTTCTGCGGAGCAGGGTCTCATTACACACAGCTTCATAGCAGTGACGCTTATAGCATCCGACGTCGCGGAATGTAGCTCTTGCCTGCGAGAGGCTGCTAGGCGACCTATAAACATGTTGATTTATATATTCAAGGGAGGTTTAGAAGAGTAACACATTTCAATTTAAAGTTTACATGAATTTAGGTTCGGAAAACGCACTAGCATACAAAAAAACACTAAAATATCTTGTAAGCGTGAAACTAAAGCTTGTTTAACATAAACTCAACAACAAGTACAACAAAAGTAGTGCATTGCGGTTAACGTACATATTTTTTTACTACTTTACTATATATTAAAGATAACTAACTGTTTTTAACGTTGAATGCTGGGGCACAAATAATGCCATTTTCGAAGACACAGGTACGGAAAAGAGAAGTGCGTTTGCCACATGTGTCTTTAGCGAATCCTACGTAAAACCACACGCACATAATTTCGTTTATTTTCTACATCAATTTAATTAAGCTTTAGTAATAAGATTACCTTCCAAATGATCTTGGTTGTGGCGGTATTGAAAGTCAAGTTACTTTACTGTTGATGTTGACTTTCCATATTGTTGCTTGTTCTTTTATCAAACAGTTAGCTGCTGGGTCATTCCAATGACAGGTTTTTTCTGGTTAGTTTTTTCAACTGCTATCTGCTTTCTCATGCCAGTGTAAATTTATTTATTCATGGCACAGTTAAATATAAGATGCGAAAAGCACAGTGATGGATTCGTATTTTCCAACGCTATTATACAGTCTAAACTTTTATTGCCTTTACCAATGTAATAGTCCTCTGATGAAAGATGTAGAGCTATTTGTGTAAACCAATGTTTTGCCTACAAAATCGCTTTTATAGGGATTTTTATGTGACACATTATTTTACCTACTGCAAAGGTTCGATCCATAAGGGACTCCTGTAAAAACGGATCCTGTTTAAATCGGTTGAGCCCATCCCTGTTCTCAATTCTGGAGCAAGACCACGAACGAACGATATATGAATTAATACATTGTAATACCTATTTACGTAGATACATCTGCAGATGTGATAAAAAGTTTATACCTGAATATTGAGAAACAGTTATTCAAGGTAAGTAAGGTCGTAAAATGAATGTTAAACAAAAAATTGTAGGCAGAATTAACTTATATTAATTAAGGTAAACGCTGGTGTACCCGCCACTGTCCCAGTACGCGCCACATTTTATAAAAAATCAATTTTTAGCTACTTTACTAACATTCAAAGGTTATCTTCTTATGGATTTACATTCTCGGTCATATTCGAAACAGTAAAAATAACACTTCAAAGTTAAATAGGCTATACTATCGAAGGAATTATCAAAGGAATATTCAAAGTATGCAAACCAAATATTTCCCAACTTTTGACAATTCAGTGAGTTAACTTGGGGCTTACCAGCTGATGATGTTTATCAAGTCTAGCAGTTTTGGTGAGCCGTACAGTAAAGAAAATGTATTCTGTAATAGTTAAGACTATTTCCTATCCATATTAATTATCACATCAAACATTTTTTTCATTTTTGTTAGGTTTTTTGCGTGTGGCGTGTATTGGGTCTTTCAAACTCATGCTTGGCCCAGTACTCGCCACAATTTCAGGCTATTTTGGCGGTAATTGGGACACTTTCGAATTAGTTGTATCTAAATCCGCCACTGTGTTTTTTATGGAAGAAGTGTTGGAAATGCTTAGCATTTTGGTAAAACAAATAAGTAGGTATCAAGTTTGTACAGTTACTCAAATTTACATCAATTTTCGCATATTTTATTTGAACGTGGGACTGGGTCGAACTCGACGCATGTAATCTACGCTCCGACATACTCGCGTCCATAACAAAATCCAAGAGTGCTCTCAACTCGAATTGCTTTGTCTGGCTGGACAATTGCGTTACAGCGGGTAACGGATTTGTAGAAGCTGTCCATGCGATTGGATCCAGGTCCTACATATATAGCCTGGTCCCCCTCATGGCTGAGTGTCGGTCTCTGGCACTGCAGACTACCGATGATGCTATAAACCGCCTTCTGCTCAAGAGACGTATCTGGAAGCCCTTGCGACACGACATCCGTGTCTTCAATACGGTTTGTATTATGAGATCCGGCCAGCTATACACCTCGGTCGCCAAATCTGTTACTACGGCTAGTACTGCCGAAGATCCCGTCAAAGTAATCCAGCACACTGAACTAAACTAAAGATATCCCGGTCGTCAGCTACTACGAGATCAGGATAAGTCTCAAACAGAGAAGAGAAATGATTTGGAACTTGGCGTTTAATAGCTTATGTTCATCTAAAAAAGACCTATCTAATGATGTAATACATTATGCTATTTGAGGGAGGGTAACATGTGTTGTTTTGAGTGAGATACGACTATAATCTATTCTATTGTATTCTTTCTGCCTGTTGTAGTCTGTATTCTTTAAACCTGAAGATCGAGACCGCGTGCTCTGGATTAGTGTCTGATAACTGGCATTTAACTGCCAAAAACCAATTAATGGTTAATAGTTCTGCCAATCTGCCAACTTCATCGAATTGTATGAGTACAATACACGCGCATACTATCCGAACAGCAATAGGTAAAAAAAAGCTGACAAACATGAAACTTTCGAAAAGTAAAGCCGCTAATCGAGCCACTCGTCGTTAATCGATCCAATCGCATCCACTAATTTGTCGCTGACAAAGGATATTTCAGCTCAATATTCTATAGACTGTATAGCCTCAAGCAGGTATTTGGCTAAACATCCCAGATGTAAAAGCTGTACTCCATAAATGTATGTACTTGAGCTTGATACAAGTTTAGTAATTCATCGTCATCAAGCGATGATCGTTAGCCGCATGACGTAAATTTCCAAAGCAGCCGGTGGTAAACGGCCTGCATACACCGAAATCTGCTGCTTTTGGTTATACGTTTACCTTGTCACAACCTGCGTTTGCCTTCAAATGGCCCTAACGAGCATCAGTTCTTCGCGCTATGTGCTTTGCCACCACAACCTGCTGACTTGCTGGGCCACGTCAGCGTCTTTACTTTTTCTACAGATTGCCTTGTTCCTGATTCGATCAGTGGGCAAAATAGCTTTTGCGATTAAGTAGACTCACCTCGCTGTGCGGACTAGAGATGAATCTGAATGAGACCAAGGTAATGACCAACGGCTCCGATTCCACTTTCAACGTCAAAGTGGAAAATTTTGACATAGAAAGGGTCGAAAGATATGTGTATCTAGGTCAAGAGAATGGTTCTCTTGACCTACCAGGGTAAGGAAAATCAGGTTAACGCAATCACCAGACGCATACGATCAGCGCATGGGCCGCCTATTTAAAAAGAGACTATGTGTTCAAAATGAAATAACTCAGGAACAAAAACCTCGCATACACGACCTATTCATTCTGCCGGTGCTCACTTACGGAGCGGAGACCTAGGTTTTTACCAAGAAGATCCTCAACAAACGCCTATAACTATCAGGGTCGCCCAGAGAGCAATTGAGAGAAAGACTACCATCTTTCTCTCAATTGCTCTCGATGTTGGGCCTCAGGGCCGTAAAAGAAACGAGTGGCTCAGAGAACAAAGTAAAGTCACAGACGTCATCGTAAAATATCAATGGGCGGGTCACGTTGCGACTGATGGTGCAAGGCACTGGTTGAGTGGAGAGAAAACCGTAGAGAGGAGACCGTGGGAGTAAGACGACCGTGAGTGAGACCATAAACGCGTTGGCACGACGACATCAATAGGCCAGTCATTATAGTAAGTTCACCTCGGAATTCGAGATACCCAGCTGTAAGTCTGTAAATACTTGTATATTGACACCCTAAAAGTTGTCTCAAAACCTACATATGGTAGGGTGTACGCAACAATCAAATTTCAAGGTCAAATGTCACAAAAATCGTTTTTTTGTAAATATCTCATTTCCTTTGGGTTTTTTGTTATTTGTATGTATCATCAATATTGTAGAATTCAAAATTCTCTACAAATGTTGTTTCAAAATTTTTTTCATACGGTGAACCGTTTTCGAGATAGAGGGCGGAGAGCGCGCGGTCACAGCATCACTTCAGGTCAACTGGTGCCACCGGTCAAAAACTTAAAAAGTGAAAAAATGTGAAAAGTCTCGATCATCTTCGTTATCTGCATTACGTCAAGTCTACAGAACTTAATAAAGCTGTGCAGCTTTCAAATATTACACCAACAAGTGCAGTTGCTCATCAACATTGTAAAAACAACAACGTGTATATTATCAAGTTCAAACTTGGTTAGGGCATGATTTGGAACCCCAGGTATGGGGTTGGGCAATGTGAAACGATTTTCGACAACGTTGTTGTTTTTACAATGTTGATGAGCAGCTGCACTTGTTGGTGGAATATTGGAAAGCTGCACAGCTTTATTAAGTTCTGTAGACTTGACGTAATGCAGATAACGAAGATGATCGAGACTTTTCACATTTTTTCACTTTTTAAGTTTTTGACCGGTGGCACCGGTTGACCTGAAGTGATGCTGTGACCGCGCGCTCTCCGCTCTCTATCTCGAAAAGGGTTCACCGTATGGCAAAAATTTTGAAACAAAATTTGTAGAGAATTTTGAATTCTACAATATTGATAATACATACAAATAGCAAAAAACCCAAAGGAAATGAGATATTTACAAAAAGTCGATTTTTGTGACATTTGACCTTGAAATTTGATAGTTGCGTACACCCTACCATATGTAGGTTTTGAGACAACTTTTAGGGTGTCAATATACAAGTATTTACAGACTTACAGCTGGGTATCTCGAATTCCGAGATTCTTACCTAATTTAAGCTTAAATGACTGGACTACAAGAAAACCGCCGGAGTGAATTAGATAGAGACAGCACAGGACTGGAAAAAATGGCATAGGCTGTAGGAGGCCTACACCTCGTAGGGTCGAGAAAAGGGAGAAGAAGTAAGAGGCATTTAAAAAACAAGTTTAAATTAAAAAATAAGTTGACATCGAGCTTGTTAGGCAATTTTTAATATAGCAAGATACTAAAATGATAGGTGAGGATAATTATTCATTCATTACCACCACAACAACATCGCAGCGCGAAGAACGAGAAAGCAAAAACAAGATACACTATATAAAGATCATACACTAACATTCCTCGTTGAAAACTGAAAATGCTTTTCAGTCTGTTCTTCCTCTTGCAAACAAGTTAAGGTGCAGCTAATACCTACCAACTCACCTACCCAGTTCAGCACTTGCCATTCTGCAGGAGGAAGGGATAAAACCTGTAGTCAGGTCGGCTTACAAGTTTGATGAACTTTTGTTGGTATACTGCCTGGGCCACTGGTTTTCTTTACGGCTATATACCATAGACCGCAGGCGGTATGATCCGATTAGAAAGCACTTGCGCCGCCTATATCCTCGCCTCGCACACCTGGACCAACAGAGGGGGTTCCAGCCCCTAAGCCTTGCCGCTACGACAAGGAGAGGACTCATATAGGTGTTGAACTAAGGAGGCCCTTATCTACTTTGTCAAACTATTCTGAATAAAACAGATTAACTTAGCTAACTCGAAACCAAACCAAATTTTACCTATAATAGCACAAGTTACAGTCAGTTCAAGCGGAGAAGGACTGGTCTCATCTGCTGGTAGTTGAGCAAGAACACAAAAGCAGCCATATCACAAAATTAGCGAACCCTAGCCGAATGACTTCAATGTTGAACCTTAAGCTCTCGAATTAAAGTTCAAATTGGCATACATGTGGCGGCTTCTGGGACGATTAAACGGTTATTGGGACAAAAGTGGCGCATATTGGGACATACTGCCATTTTTTGCTTTGGACCGTTTTGCTATTTTATGCAGCTGCGTAGCTTTAAATTGTTTAGTCACCAGGCAAAACAACTAAATTATCTACCTCCTGACGTAAAAATATGTATTTCCAGTCTAGTAGATTCTGCACAGCAGCATTGCAAAGTCAGGAAAGTGCAAAAAGTGGCGGGTACTGGGACGTTTGCCTTATATAACATTATTTTTGCGGGCATCGCTATCTAAGTATTATTACAGGGAATAAATTGTTCTGAGATGGTTTAATAAAGTCTGAATTTCAAAGCGGAGACGATTGGTATCCTGTTGCTATGCTGAGACATAAGATCCCCGTTCAAATTGTTCCGTTTCGTAATTGGAAAACTTAAACCGCAGAAAATCTGATGATACTGAAATTATTCTAGTAATAAGGTTGTATTTTGTTTGTTTGATGAAATTGTAACATAAATTGCGTAAGACAACAAAGACAGTATTTCTTGTGTTTGTTTATGTTATCTTCTAAACACAGAAAATGGAGAGAGTATTACATAAAAACATTAAAAAGGTTCTTTACCTATTTGTTTTTATGTCGCTACCCTTTTTTGTGGCAGGGTCTACGAGTATTTCTTACGCCGTTAAAGCCTTACGATTTGTTGTCCTAATGTCCACCTTGCATCTTTGTGCGATTCACATGATCCACCCATCTGTTTTATTGAGCATATTTTTGTTATTGTCCTTGTCCGTGTTAAAAAATATGCGTTTGGTAGGGGACATCGGGGATAAAAGCAAATAAATAAGTTGTTGCTGTGTGTGTTGAGCGTTCAAAATCACTTATTTATTTTCCTAATGCAGGTTGTTAATAATTTATTCCTAACAATGAAAATCAAATGAACGTATCTATATGATTTCTTCACTGATTTCTACGACCTCCATAATATTTTTTATATATTTTAGGTTAATAATTACCTATGCCCTTCAAATTCCTGTGTCTGATGGATAGGATGGTCAAAAAAATTCTTTTACGTTATGATTCGTTGTGAAAGTAAGTAGTTTTTGAAATAAGGAACCTTGAAAGACATACAAATCTACATCATGAGTCTGAAAATATCAACCCAAAAAAAAAAGATTTTTACGGAGTGCTGTTGAAGTCAAAAAAATTACATTCAAACCGAATCAAGCACTCAAATGAAGCTGTCCCTCTGAGAGAGCGTATTGCGTATAAACTACATCCCCCAAAATAATACAGCCCGATAAATAAAAGATCCACGTTTAACAACTCTAGTCGAAATCGTCCTGTTTTTATCTTTCATGTCTATTTACAGTCCATCGAAGTGCAGTGCAGCGTGAAAATAAAATTAACAATGCGGAGTATTTACACACGGTCCAGCCGAATCCGGCAAATCGGGCGGCTGAAGGGCCAACTTTCGGGCGAGCTGACTGCGCGCCTATTAGCTCTCACTAATTAACGCGCTGCCCAAATCCGCGCGTCCGCCTGTTGTTGGGCGGGCTTTAGTTTTTGTCAATAGCCCTCGTCGATATTAAATACTCACGAACCCTGATACACACTCTCTTTTATTACGGACTAGTGTTTATTCGGTGTTCGTGTAAATTTTTTGGATAGCTACTTTTGAAGTTAAGTGATTAATGCTTGGGGTTTTTGGGCAAAAATGTTGTAGATTGAAAAGAGCAGTGCTGTTTTTCATTTGCGTTCTTCATTATTCAACCTTGTGTATGATACTACTTAGTAAGGTACTTAGCATTTAAAGTCAATTAGCCACTTTAATAAATGTTGGTTTAACATACATGGACCATAACAATAATAGATCCAGCAGTGTTCCAAGGCACAAGTTCCTACTCATATAAGCAAATAGAAAAAGAAATTTGTGCTGCCAAACAAAAGACTTACAGCATGAAGATTTCGCTTACTGCATCAAGACTTCATATGTTAGCAATGTAACATGAACCCATATTACAGAGGCATAAGACTGGAAGCTCCCATCAGGGCTGATAGGCATCACATGCGATACGGAGACAACTTTAATTAGTCTGATTCCCGTCGCGTTTCGATTATAATCATATTTTGCAATCAGCAAGCTTGTATGGAATTCAATGAATTCATTCGTGTAAACAGCTTACTCAAAACACGTAGGTACTTACATTGGAGTTCGGGTAATTCAACGAACAGAATAGTACGTTGCTTTGGTCTGAAATATGTACTTAAATAAATAAAACTGCGAAATTCAGACTCAATATTAAAAGCATATTTCATTTACCAGGGAAACAAAGGATTTTACATTTATTTGAGAATGATTCTAGGATACGGATGTATTATTACTGAACACCTATATGAATCCTTTGTGTTTGGTAATTCCGTTTAATATGCCGTTTGTGATCCTCAGGAGAAGCAATTCAACAGGTTTAGCTTCGCTGATGGCAGGACTTATTGCATTAGACTGCAGATCACAAAGACCGGCTTAAGCCGTGTGCACTTCGAGGATTCGCTGTGACAATAGATTTGGATTTAATTCCGCAGAGTGAACTATTACTAGCTTTCTCGTCTTAGTAAGCTGAGGAAAATTACTAAAGGTAGTTAATAAACAGCCAGCTACCAAAGTACCAAATGTAGTTTGAGGTAGGCTTGACCTTCCCGAAAACAAACTTAGCTTTTAGAAATAAAACGAAACAAAACTTTTAGAAAGTTTTTTGACAGGAGTTAAGCTGTCAAAAAACTAGAGAAAGAGCATCTGGGCAACTACCAAGAAAATCCTTCATAGGTATGAACCTAGTCAGACTGTCCTGTCTGACTGTCATAGTCAGACAGGCAACAACTCGTGCTGAACCAATGTGAAAGCGAGCGAGCATAGTATCAGATACAAGTCAGTACCAAACGTGGAGACCGTGGGAAATAAAAGACCAGTTGGAAGTCTCCCAATGCGATGACATCAAGAAGTTTGCGGATACGAACTAGGACAGAGAATTGGAGAAAGTTTAAGGAGGCCTTCACAATAATGGTCAAAAAAGGTTGGGATGATGGATGATGATGATGAGCATAGGATTGATCTTTGGACCTTAGAAGCAATTGCGTACGAGCTTTTGTATTTGTTATTCGAACTGTACATTCACGTTCTCGACCCCGTGTTTGCTACACCTGGGAGGCAGACATAATGATGTACTCAAGCGATCTTGAAGCCCATTGAAAAACCCTGAATCGTATAACACACTGAATCATTAATCAGGTAAACCATTTTTTTCGTCTACCGAATACTATCCAATCATCTGTCTGTTCTCAGTGTACAATGATATTACGTGGTGCGTTGCATCGACATGGAAATCTAGACAATACTGCGCGGAATAATAACGTATCAGTGCAATGAATGCATGCAAATGCCATTTACGCGGTACGAATGTTGCATCTTCGCCCGCGGCGGCGCGGTGGGCGCAGGCTGCGGCGGCGGGGGTTATGGTTGGGGGCACAACACAATTTTAGTGATGAACCTTTGACAGAATATGTTGTGTATACGAACTTGCTATTCGAATCTATATCTAGAATTGGGTATTTGTTGACGCTTAATATTACACAGGTAATACACAGATAACACTCAGTAAACATACAGATGTTACTTGGAATAATACTTGATTTCCAAGTTTAAGAGTGCAGCAGTCCGTTGCTGATATTACTTTCACGACTACTTACTTTCAAAGCCCTCTACGCTATAAGCCGGTAGAGCTGTGAAAGCCATCAGCGGCTAAACAGAAGAAGATTTTTAAAATTTTAAGTATGCCTAAACTAACTTTATTTTGGGGCTTTATTTATAATTGTTTCGACACATTTCTTTCTGGCTAAGGAACTGTTATGATGAAAAGGTCAATTAGTCAGTGGTGCAAGAATTTAAAACTTAATTAACAAGGGGGCTAGAGAGAGGTCACCACCGATAGATCCTTAGGAGAAATGCTTGGCCTATTCCAACTGGCTTCGAAGTAGCCGTCTTAAATCGTGTGAAATGTACTCGCAGGTACACAACATAAATTTTCAACCCTATTTCGTTCACAAAGCCCCGTGGCTTCCAGTGGGGGCGCTGATAATTTCACCTCCGAAAAACTTTTGTAAACCGGCCGGGATTATAGATACATATAGCTGTTACACACCTACCTCAAACCCTTAGAAAAAAACAGAACTAAGCTAAGAATTCAAAAACACAGTTCTTAATAAGTAACTTACTTCTGCTTAGGCTCTCCCGATGATCTCTAATGTGTACAATGGAGTGTTTCAGAAGGGGCTAGAAAAGATTCTTGAAGTTCAATGACTCCTGCTGAAATTGAAATAAGGAATAGTTATTTTTACTTATTTTGTATTTATCAATTTATCTTCAAAAATGCGCTATTTCATTAGGATAGTGCAATAACAGCAGCAGCTGATGTCTCTGTCGACCCGGGCAATCAAACTGTGCAGCTACTGAAAAACAGATTTGGAGAAGCGAAGTGCACCATTTTGTTTTATTTTCCGGTTTTCATTCATAAGGCAACCTCAGCCATAATTTAGTACATTACTTAAGTAGACTCTGAAAGAAGTAATTGCTTTTAATCAATGTTTTACAGAACAATTTTTAGAGTTCACTTGAAATCGATTCAGTGTCCCAACGTTGCAGTTCGAAGAAAATGTAATGAGGGGACACAAAGACCAGCGATTTCGATATCATGATTAAGCGTCTGTTTCTAATAACCGGTGAGCCTGCCAGTAGTTGAATTAGCTGTAAGGAACACACAAATGCATGGTCCTGAAAGAGTGAACGAGCATTCAGAGCATTGGACTTTTCTTAACGATTCTACTTTTATTACGTCCATATCCACTAGCACCCACTGTTTGAAAAGTGGGAATTGAGATTAGATTAAGGAAAAATGGGGGTAAGGCGATGCAGACGCTGCATATCCGCAGTTCTATTGTAATATTGTAATTCAAACTATTACAATCAGAGTCAGAATCAGAAATATCTTTATTTAAATAGACCTGTTACAAGTGCTTTCAAATCGTCAAAAACTTAACCAAACAAACAAAAATACACTTAATAATAGACTTAAATACTATAATAGAAATAATAAATAAATACACAGTTTACAAACATAATCTTATTACTTAAAGTGATTGAGATTGTCAATTTACGAACTACAAAACAGTAAATGTCTGATTGGGCTAATTATGGCCTAGTCCGAGCTGTTTATCGGCTGCACTGAGGCTGTAGTGCAATGTTCTGTTGCTATGCACCGGCTGGCTAGATTTAATATCTTCTGCATGCACTGTGTGTTTCGGAAAAATCCGTTCAGAAAAATTGATCAGAAAAGCATGCAACTTTGAAGTCAAACGGAAGGGGTAGGCACACACACAGCAAGCCCAGGAAGGGAGTGCTCACGCCCTCTTGTGAAATTGAAAATGAAACCCGTGTCGTGTTCCTGCACCACACCTGTCGTCCTACAAACTTTATTGCGTGCGTCTTCATTAAGTCGAGTTTCTTTGAAAGCGTCCCACCTACCTACACCCACACTTCGACAATCTGGCGCGGTGTTATCATTCTGAGACTTTTAATCACGCATTTTATCTTTGAAGAATAAAATAGTAAATAATCATGCTTTTTGAAAAAAAAATGTACGGAATATCTTACAAGAAACCTGGCCCTCACCAACGAAAGCTCGAGAGGATAAGGGCCTGATACTGATACTGAGATTGAAGATTCTGATACTGAAACACAGACAAACACACATTTTCTCAGAAAACTAATTCAACGATCTCTCGGTGCGCGAACTGACACCATCACACCGACTTTCATTCAAGTTACGGTCTGTAACATATTTGTAGTCTAAAACTCATCTTTCAGGTGTTTTGCAAGCTGTCTCCTCAGTTATTGAACTTATATTTTTCATGTGTGTATGAATAAAGTATACATAACATATCTGCATGAGATCGTAAAAAAACTGAAGAAATTTAACGTCTGCTACAAAATAGTTATATGGAACGGAAGAATTTTTTCATATTACTTTAAGAGCGCGTGCCGTTAAACTTATGAAATACCTAAAATTGTCAACACTGTAATATTCATCGCTCATAAAATTCCGTATTACGTGTGCAAGCGTAACCGAAATAAGCTCAACATTTTAAGTGTAAAGTTGTTCCAAATTCAGTGCTCTATGAAATTTTACAATCTACCAAACCTGAATTTCCGCATCGTATCTTCATTTGAATGAACTAGGTAAGTATGATGTTGTGAGGGTTGAGTCCGTTCCTATTAATGTTGAGTGAGAATTTCCATTAAGTAGCCGCGCGTTCGCCTGCGTCTTATCCGCGCGAGCCTATTCTCTGATCCGCTTACCGCCACGGCCGTCACGGGCTTAACTAATGGACTAGGTGTTTCAATAAAGCTACATGTTTATATTATTATAAACATCGTTTTGATGCTAATAACATTTATTCGTTATAATAAGCGACCATTTTTTATCAGTTTATTTTGAAACTTTCTTGAGGTAGTCCTCTTCGGTAGTAGTAGTAGTAATTGTAGGTAGATCAAGCAAGACGACTAAAAAAAAATAGTTTGAGTTTTATAAAAAAAATTTTTTGAACCTCTTATTTCTTTCAACTGTTTTATGCCGGTTAAGTTCAGGCATCACACTAAATGTTAGTAAGCCCCCTTTTTTACCCACCCCCTCAGTGGTCTCAGTGTGGTCTTAGTGCAATACTAAAGGAACTCTTGTACCAAAGTTGATAGATGCAGTAGTTTTGGCTGTGTTTTGATACATAGGTCAGTCAGCGACATTTTATACTTGACAGCGTATTAGTGATATAATGCAGAATTTTAATTCCACATTTCATCAAAAGTCTTCATAAAAACTCATGCCAGCTGGTTAGAGGTTTAGTATGGACAACTGTTTTTTTGCCATTTCAATGTTGGTCTCGAAGAAAAGTTGCGGTATCAAAGCACCAGAATCAACCTCTAAAAGGTTTAGCGAAATTGCATTGGAACGTTGTTTTAGGGTGTGTATTATTTGAAATACATATAGGTATATAACTTTTATCACAACTCATATCAGCCTTACATCTTTTTAAAAACCAATCATGACATTATTCAGTTGTAAAAAAAGTGACAAAGTGAAGTATTTCAATTAAAAATGGAATTTTCCGGAAATCAAGCAGAGTTCCGGGATTCTCTGATTAAAATGTTGATAAGTTCGATTTTAATTAAAGTAAAATTTTATCGCCAGCGCTATCGCAAAATGTTGAAATATGCATCAAAGGAGACTGGAAAATTGAACGCATAGCGCGCAAACTTGTCACGGCCGATGGACCGTGAATCACACTCTTGTTAAATGATGATACAATATTGTTCAATTCGTACTACTTGTACGAGTAGTGTAAAATAAATTGATATTAACAAAAAAGCCTTACTTATTCGCTACTGGTTAACGCTGGGTTCACAATTCTCTCGGTGGAATGTGGGTTACTGAATGTTTCGTTCACCATGACGCAACAATCAGTGTGCCTCTGACTACCCCGCTTGGCATACAGTCGTTAGCGTATGTTTCTTTATATCTCATCTTATCTTATCTTATGTGGCTACAAAAACAATAAATAGGTAGGTCTCATACACCACAACAGATTTGTGAGTTACAAGTTACACAATAGTCGTCGAGAGGAAGCCGGCCGGAGGGCTCGCCCGCGTGCTCGTCATAATAACAACGAAATTGAGTTCAATTATTATCAGATTAAGAACGAGACAGGGGTTTGTACAGGTAGGTAGGTACCTAATAATATTGTTGTGTTCGCCTTTCTATTATTCCTGTCTCCGCTTCTGTGAATTTTGTCATTTGAGTGAGCCGTATTAGATGGTGCTCATTCGAACAGTTTTATTATGTTTCTTATGTAATTCAATACATTATTCACATTAGGAGGTTCATTGGTTTTGAATAGATATATCGTACCTACGTTGTTGTTGATACGTTGCAGTAGTCCTTGATACTTTTCATAATATTTATTACAATAATGAAAAAATGAATGAAATGGTACTTAATTTGTAGATAGTATAGATCCAAAATTAATAAAAGTAAGAACGCAAATAGGAGACGTATCAACAATAAAGCACAAATTCCAGATACCGTTGTTTTCCTTATACAACAGGCTACTAACTACAAATCTTATTTATGCGGGAACCGTTTTAGGATGCTATCCCTAGAATACTATAAATTCTGCTACGTTTTTAGCTTGGTAACGAGGTAACGCTATAACGTGAACATTGTATATTTATAGTAACACTAGAACATTAAATAACTATTTATTTCTATTTCAATTCACACAGACTTGGAGGAACTAAATTGACATGGAACAAAACGAGTCAATTAGCGACTCTGAGAGAAGGAAGAGGTTATCAATTTGGTTGTTTTATTTATGTCAGTTGACTCAAAACACCGTTATTTATAAAATAAATAATACAGAATAGAAAGTTATTTCATCATAATTTTAGGTAAAACTGTTAGACCTACCTAACATTAGTAGATACATGCAATTTTAAAGAATGTAGGTACGTACATGAAAACATATGTACGTACTCTTACTACCTTAAACTTAAATAGAGCAAAATGCCACACATGTAATAACCGAACGCCCGGAGGATGTGAGTATAGGTTTCTTATCGTGTATTATGCATATAAACCCATATCACCGGCATGATAAAAAGCTATTCGTTCAAGTAAGTCTACAAAACATTTTTCATGTATTCTGGTTAAAAAAAAAACAAAAATAGACTATGCAACCAACTCTTACTATTTTCAGACGTAGACTGTTTTTAATCTTAAATAGTGTAAGGCTAAAAGTAATGATTTAGCTATTAGGCCTGAAAATGCATTTCTATTTCATTAAATAAAAAGTTCTTGCTTTGCTTGTTCACAGAACTTCATCACATTACCTTCTTTATTTAAGATAAACCTTTCTTAGGTATAATTCCGAGAGCGAATAGAACGATGCAATCAACAAAGCATCATCAAAGCCTGGCTGCGTACAAATGCTGTAGTTTAGTAGGTAATTGGCGGCTGTTACATAAGTATTTTTGTAGCATACACCTAATGAAATGCGGGATCACGGGCAGGCCGTATCGCCTGTTTAGCGGATATCGGCGCCATTCCGCCAAATAGGACGGACTCGGAGCCTGCCTGCCGGGGAAGTTTCTTTATTGCGAATATCCCAAATAGGACGACTTCGGTTATGATAGCGCCGGCCATTCCGAGATTTAGAAACGCTTGCCTTTTTATTATATGCCTTATAAAATCTGCTGTTATGATATTTCAAGAAATGCTTACGCATTATATGGCAAAGTCTAAAAGTTGCGGAAAATATATTGATCACAATACAATAGGTTCTGAAACTTATGAAATTATATACCTATATAATTTCATAAACTTCACATTCAATTAAAAATCATTAAAAATCACATTCAATTACCTAATTGAATGTGATTTTTGCATTTATAACACGGGTTTCCATTTGTCAGATGGTTTTGGAAAACCGTAAGTTTAGCCCACGTGCCAAGATAATAATATTTCTGCATTTTGCGAATTATTATCAATATTTATGTATTCAGTAAGATTGCAGTTTTAGTGTGTACTTAGTGAGTTCGACTTTCGTCAATTTTCGTTTCAAACAAACGTTAAACGAAACCCAAAAACCATTACACCCTTGTTTCCACCTCGAGCTCTGACATGTGTAAGTATGTGCCTCTGTTCTCAACGCCTGCGAATGCTACGAAACGCTGGACGAACGCTCGGCTCACTTTTGAGTTCCACAAATTCTTAAATCTTCGTACCTACGCCGGCGCGTGGGCCGTGCGTAGGGTTGTCGGAGGGCTTCACACACTTTACTATACTTTTGAAAACGTAAGCCCCAAACGACCACTTTGCTTCGTTATACCGCTCTTCTAACGAGAAACACTTACGAATTAAAACTTTTAAATATATTATTCAGCGATTCTCGTCTTATCAGTGCACGATTTCACCATTACATCAAATATTTACGGCGTTTTTTCTTAGGGAGTCAGAAAAACCAAAACTGCTTCCAATTGATTTTGATAATTAAAACTCATAATGTTGATATTAACTTTTATTGAATCAATCACGTCGAAAAAGGGAATACTATGTGTTCACTGTCTAGGTACTTAAATAACAAACTATTGATTTTGACAGGATTTTTTTCGCAATTCTTGCAGCCCTACATCCCAGTTCATGTCCAAATTTCAACTTCAGACTCGCCTCGCTGATAGAAACGTCACGTTCTCAGCTTATAAGCTAAGTATTTTGCAATTCAAAGAAGTTTCATGTAGCTAACTTTGTATCCGTATCTTACCTGCCAAACTTTTAATTGGAATATATTGTGTAGAGAGTAAGAAAACTAATTATGAAGTGTATTTTTTACGTTTAAACTAAGTTTGCTTGTTAAATGTAAATGTTGGTTTGCTCATGAAAAATCAGTGTATAAATCGGGGTGTGTGGGGGAAATAGGCATCGTCTCGGAGCACAAAGATTTGGGGCTTAGGCGATCTTTTTGTGGCTCGTAGAGATAGTGCCGGAGAATTGAATGCTGCCCGTTTGCGGGCTTATCCCCGTGTAACAGATACTTTGTTATTTTTTATTCTCGTTCTCGGGGAACCGGATCAGTGATAAGGCTATTTTCCTTAATACAACCCCTTGTGCCCCATAACACGTCACTGTATAAATCACATTACTTTTCTTTTTGCTAACGAAAGGAATTTGTTTGTGGAGAATCACAATGGATTGGGAAAAGTGGAGACGTCGTATTAGAAGTCTTTGTTACTATTTTAAGATTTCTTCGATGCCCTTAATAAGGGGATTGCCGTTCTTACTGGGGAGATTATATTGTACTTTGTAAACAAATATAACAATCAATTCGTTTATTTATTAATTTGGAACAAATTATCGTATTGTAGTATTTAAATCGAGTTCATTAAGGTAAAATGTAAATAAAACTCCTTAATATATCTTAGTTGACAATAATTAGCTTAAGTAAGATAAGGGGGGCTAAAACGGTAACATTTTAGCATTTCATATTATGAAACATCTAACTGACGTTTCATCTAGGCCGCGGTCCGTTTCGAGTCAAAAGTGAGTAATAGCGCGCTGACGTCGCTCACGTTCATACAATTTATCAATTCGGGATGCGTGTTAGCGCGCTGTTACTCACTTTTGACTCGAAACGGACCGCGGTCTAGATGAAACGTCAGTTAGATGATTCATAATATGAAATGCTAAAATGTTGCTGTTTTAGCCCCCAAGAATAGTATGATACAAAAATAGAATTCTGTTGGTTTGTTTAAAAAACCTATAATACTTGAACATCTTTCAAAAGAAGTTATTCGTGTGTGTGTGTGGGTAAATGATTGCTCATTTATTATTTACTTAGAGCACCTATATCTTCGTCGCCGTGATTCTATGAATTTATGTATTACGTTTGTTTGTGTCAATCATATACTAAGGTAGTAATTATTTCTTACAAGTTAAACTCTTTCTTATTCTTATACACCGCCCTAACTTTTCTGCATAATTGTGCTTGACTCTCAGAAAATACTTTTGGCATAGGTCCGCCATTTATTCCTCCTTTTACTGCGAATAAGGATCAAACAAATTTATTTAATTTAGAACCTAACTTTCACTTAGCCATTGTTATTAAAGACGTTTCAGTATTTATTTTATGTAAAACCACTGAATGTTCGAACTTTCGTATTTGTCTTGGCTCAAGGTCCTTCTCGTAGAGTTAACTGGACCTACTGGTAACTGTATCAAATTCTAGCAAGAACCTTTAGGCTTATGAAATGTGTTAATTAAATATTATAGTTTTTAATTTAAAAAAACATGTTTGTTTTTCTCTATAAATAAAAAGAATGAGTATGTCCCGAGAATTCAGGGTTGCGTCCCTCAATTAGTTTATTTGTCATTTTTATAAGTAAACGCTTACGTGGATGTACAGAGGAAACACTTGCTTTGGAAACGGTAATGGACACGCGCATACGAACTTGGGGCCACGCGAGCGGAAAAATAACAACCTGCACGGCTCTGCCGAGGCACCGGACACCCAGCCGCTCTGAGGCTGAGTTTCACTGCCGGCCTTTAAGTCAAATATCATTTTAATATTTTAATTCAATTAATTCCTAAAAGAGTGTTCATGTAATATTTAGAAATTTCGAAAAGATAAATAAATACAGCTTTGTAAATGCCATACTGTTTGTTAAATAAATTGTCTTATGTGTATATTAAACGTAAGGATTATTTTCTTTATTGGAAATTCTACTTGAACGTTAAATAGGTCTTGGCAAAGAGGGCAAGTGAAACGGCGGCCAGTCCCGCTATTACTGCGGACGCCCGCAAAGAGCGCCGTGTGGTTTCACGCGGGCGGAAAAATAACAACCTCCGGCTCTTTGCTACGACACGACTACGGCTACGCGACTACGAGACACTCGCTTGGTGTCCAACTGGCCTTAGCGTAAACTAGTGTGTTTAGGTCTTAGTTCACATTTTAATTGCATTTATGGTTTAAATGTTTATTTTTAAAATTATTTACTTATTGTATTTTCGATATCAATTGCTGATTTGATTTTGTAGTAATGATGGTTCAAAGTAAGAGTGATCAAAAAGTATGAAATATTATATAAATTATATAAATAAATATATAATACTATACAAAATATTCCGTCATCGTTTTCGACACAAGATAAAACGACAAGTACTCTACTGTGAACAGATCTGTAGAACAGATTGTATAATGAATAATAAACATGAAAAAATATACCCTGGGTACTGATAGGTACCTTAATTACCTAAATAAAACCAGTTATAAATTTTGGATATAGTTGTAGATCTCTCTATGTCTGAATACGGAACGTTTTACCTGAATTTAAATGAAAACAAAACTTACGAACCTGCAAAAACAGTTTTCACTTTATTTTCTCATTTCCGTCCTTAATTAATTTTAAAGTGACTGCTATTTCAGGGCAGCCTTATAGGAAATTTCAATTTCTTAATAACAATGTCCGCCGTGTTCTTGATAATTCTCCAAGCAGCTCCAAGTTGATTGACCGTAGCATATTACAGGGGCTTAAATGGCTTTCAGAGATTCCAGTCCACCGTTGCAAGCCTCTCCTGGGACCGGAGAATTATGAAGGCAATGGAAGCGGCCCTGCTTATTTGTACAACAAGCCGACAATGCGGCGCAGATCAAAGACTGCGCCGGAATTAATTTGCGAGTGCTATCTCCCCTCTGCGAGTCCAGACCCCGCGAAAATATTTCCCTTTTTTCCAGTATTAAACTGAATGCGATTGAAGTTTAATGAGAAACACACGTTGACGCGGAACGCATTTTTGCACGCATCCATGATACGTATTTTGATGGAAAATAAATAGGTATGTTTGCTTCAATTAATTCTGTAACCGCAGGCTCGTGTTTGACTGCCTCTATAATTCGGCAGGTCAGACCACTCGCTATTGAAATGCAACGTTTGCATGACCGTCGCAAATAACAAAAACGCTATTTAGAAATTGATGGGTGTATTTTGCTAAATGAAAACGCTATCTCATTTACTTTGCAAATTCATTTGGGTTCATAATCAAGTTGATAGTTATGCCACAAATAGTAAACTGTACTGTGGTACTGCTGTGACTGTGGTAGTCTAGTTTATTTTGATGACATATACAATTATAAACGATCTAGTTTTCAATATGTAATTGAAAACCATACCGACTCCATTTTTTTTATTTAATCAACACAAAAATGAAAGAATTAAAACAAATAGGTACAAAACTTGGTTGAAAATTATACAATTTATTCATCAGATCATATTAATTTTGAATAATTCAGATTCGGGACACTCATTATGTTGTTAGTGTACTGAACCGTTTATAATTAGCGTGAAATACGGTACGCTGAATATTTTACATGAAAATAGGCGCCCATCACGGATGTAATTACAAGCATGGGGTTAGTCCTGAACAGTCAAAAGTCGCAACAAAACTGTTGTTTTAAAAACAACAACACCATTATGGATCTTATTATTCTAGTCCAAAGCATCGTGCACATGGAAACTTATAGATACCTATCTAATTGTGCATGATGCAATATTGTGCATGTTGAATTGTGTAATTTAAATAAAATACAGAAAGCTTTCAGGATTATCGAAGGCCTCATCTTCAATTGTCTCCACGAAATCGTCTGTATTTGTTTATGCGAATAGACGGAGGCGACTTGGAGTCCACGACGCGGATCGAAGGCGATATGTTAAGGTAATGGAGGGGCGAGTGCACTTGATTAAGTCGAGACCTGATGGGCCTATCAAGCGGGCGGTCAGGATTTGCGGAAGTGCCATTGATTTTACGAGACTAAAAATCCGAGTTGGGACCAAGTAAGAACTTTTTTGGTGTTCCAAAACACTAGGAACTGACATGTGTTTGCGAAGTACAATGATAAACTTGAGGAAAAGTGATTTGAAGTATCTGTCAATATACTTGCACTTTACTTGTAAACCATCATAGTGCGAAGCGAGGGATGTGTTTGTATAGAACCAATAGAATCGCTTCATTTTCCTCGCCTCGGTTAGCACAGCTTTGGTGGAAACGCTTAGCCTGTTGAGCTGTATTTTTACGCATACAAAACAAGCGAGGGATGTGTGTTGAGAAGGATGTGTTAGGATGTATGCGCATACTGTACCTGCTAGTTCATGGTTTGTTGGAAGTAAAAGTGCGCAAAATAGATATGAATAATTGGAAAAAGAAGATACTTTTATATTCAACAATTTGCGATGAAGGAATGGCAACGCAACGCATCCTCACACCAGACATTAATGCGTATTTTCACAGCTCCGCTACACATCCTCGTGGGCACATTTATATCGCACATCTCTGGTGGAATCGTAGTCTAACTAGCACTATATCTATTGTTGTACTGTTTTGCCAGAATAAAATTCTGAAAACTAGAACAGCAGTTTCGAGCTCAAAAGGGTTAAGAATCTGTTTCTATGGCAAATACCTATGAGTTTTAATTTGGCTGATACAATATTAATACCCATATTAACGGAAGTAAGAAATCCAACTTCTTTCTACGAGAAATGCTTCCCAACGGTTGAGATGTAAAAACCATTCATCCAAACGGCTCTCTTTATGGAAGTAATATCTTAAATGATACCAAACATTAAGCTGCAAATAGGCATCCTGCTTAAGAGCGGTGCGCCATTGATAGCACCGAGTGTTCTTCATTAAGCCGATATCCGAGGGCACTCGCCCGCGAAATGTGCTCAAACAAAGATTTGCTCTCGAGACTCCGCTGTTACACCCGACTTGCACTTTCTCAACTCCGCGTGCAACAGTATTACGACACATTGTTCGCTGAGACCGGTGAATTACACACGAGTTTACAGCTATTGACTTTTGTGCTGCTTTCTGTTGGTCAGTTTCGTATTTTCATTTACTGTTTCGAGTTGGTTTTGCAGTTATACTTACTTATTTTCACCTAGATTGATGAAATATTAAGTGATACGAGTGACGTATACAAGCGAGCACTTTTGTAACATAACATACCCTCACGACCATATCCCTAATGGGTTAGTCAGAGGCGCACTGATTGTTGCCGACATGGTGAACGTAACATTCAGAAGCCCACATTTCGCCGAGGGAAATTTTGAACTCAACGTATCCTTTATTATCCAGGTTGCTTGGGTTTTATATCGGTGTTCATCGATATCACCGGAGAATTAGCCGCAAATTGTACAATGAACACAAAGTAGATGTGTTCCGGCCAGAGTGGTTAACCACTGGGCCACGACGCTGTCATTGGGCCACGACGCTCTTTTGTATTGTTTCGTATTTAGATGTGGTGGAGGGCGCAGGGGCGCGTCATTTCAGCTAAGACGATCTCTAGTTTTAGTAAGCTTAACTCTGCTGGGACATTCCCGCAGCGCCGAGATCATTATCGTATATTTTCTCAGGTTTAATGAATAAAAAACCTAAAAATATACTGACTTAGGTAGTATACTGACCACAACATCACCTAATTATTTATTCAACGACAGAAAAAGTAAAGTTTTAGCACAATAATGTTCACTAATGTTAAATAGACGCTCACCTAGAAAACTGGTCTACCATAGCTCTGGACCGTACAAAGTGGGGAAGTGGGGAGGCCTTTGCCCAGCAGTGGCAGTGCCCAGATTTAGGCTTATAATAACATTAATGTTCCCTTTTTTTTAATGAAGTAGGCTGTCAAAAAGGCTCCTACGCGGGTTAGTTATTTTCAATTGATGCTTATAGGTACTAGTTAAATTAATGTTTTTAAGTCAAAACATTGATTTCACATGAAACTTAATACTTTCGTATCCATTTAAAAACCTGTGCAATGACTAGTGCAAATGGGAATGAGGTCAGGCAGGACCCTCTGAGTCGCTCTGACCGGAGGGACCGGAATCCCTCTGCCTCAGTACGATTGATTTAGCTTTATTGCTACCCATAAATTTTCCCCTCGTTTACTCAAGACTTTGGTATTTTATATGAAATTTTAATTCAGTAGTGTAATAAAAGGTCAAACAATAAACATTTACTGCATTAGCAAATCCCAAGATTCTCAAGTGATCAAAGTTAAGAGCCTTCTAAATAATGGCGTCCCGTGATATATCTTGCGAAACTGATGAAAGCAATACCTGCTTATAAGTGCTGCTTAACTTTGAGTGAGTTTATATTTGAGAACTTAATCAAATATTAGTAGTAAAGTAGCCTTATGAAATACATTGTACTCCAGCTAACAAACACTCGCAAACATAACTCGAAGATAAACAAAACAAAGCTGGATTTTAATTTCGTAAGCTTTTTTGTGTCTTCGTAATTATTGTCCTTAGTTGAAAGATTGCAAAAACAGCTCAAGTAGATGTTAAGCAAAATTACATAATAGGAGAGGGAAAATAAACAGGGAAAAGAATGTGCGCTGTCCTCTTTAATTAAACGTTTTGCTGCACTTCCTACTTTACTATAAAAGGACGCGCAGGAAAGGCTTGGATTGGGTTGTGTTTCTTAGACATTTTATGAGCTATGCTTTCATCGCCCTGTTATTTTTTATTAAAGCCGAGTGGTAAGTTTTCTCAACTTCAAAGTATTTTCTGAAGACATCCCAGGATTTCTGAAGTTCTAGGTATTTTATTTATTTATTTATTTACAATATGTAACATTTACAGAGTCAGGAGGTCTTTTTGTGATCATTTGACAAGCGTGGTGGTGAAGCCAGTGGGAATATAAAAATTGCCTTAAGTTAGGTCAGGATTCAGCCAAACGAACCGGCCCGGCACTCAGATTTGAACCAAAAATAGACTAAGCTCGAATGAAGTTATTAATGATATTTTTAAATGAAATTTCATTATCTGATATTATTTTCCCGATCAAAGAAGCGATTAAAATAAAAAGCTAACTTAATTCAGTAATTTCCGTCTACTGACTTTATAAGAACGCAGCCGGTAATTAAAAATTAATTAGCAGTGAGAAATGAAAATAAAATCAAACAAAAGTCGAGCACAAAGTAAGAATACCTGTAAAATTTTAAATAATTCGTATCCGATTTGTTCTTGCGTAATTGTCTCCACAGTAAAGTCTTACTGCGAGAGTGTGGATGGCCGATATACTGCCGCTCTTTCGTACTTTGTCGCTGTTAAGACTTTTACGACCACTTTCCAGCTAAAGCAAAATGCCACTTTATTGCCAGCATAATTCCCTAAAAGTAAATAACATTTTAGTACAGTGTGGGGATCGTATGAGATGAGAGTCGGTGCCCCGATAAAAAACTAGGGGAGATTTACCTTTAAATAGATTTAACAGTCGCTAGCTAAACTTCGAAACTATGTAATATTAAGCCTATTATTTCGTTCCTGTTTCCGAGAGTAATAAATGTAAATTGTATTTATAGGGCGTAACTGTCCGCGGGCGTCTGCAAAGTTGTTGGAGAACAAAGGGCGCAAAGACGGAGAGTAAACAAGTTGCAATAAGTTTCTCCGCGAGTCTGACATCCACTCACTCTGTACCTCTGCCTCGCCTCGCCTCTCTAAATGCCATTATTACTGTCTATCTAGCCTGTTGGACGCAGATGAGTTTTTAATTTACCTTTTTAATCTTGCCGCTTTTATTGTTGCGGCTTTTCTCTCCCTTTTAACTCACAAAGGTTAATCGATTCGTCGGCGTTTATATGTAAATGCTGGGCAAACTGTTCCTTAACTTTTCTTTTTACACATTTATTCACTAAATGAATGCGATTCAATTTCAAAGTAATCGGAGTTTTTCTTTTGCTGAGTTTACAAATATGCACTTCTATCATATTTTAGAAAATTAGTGTTGCGTAATTCTACGTTATGTTTTATTAAACTGGGTTTTCTGCAAATTCTCGTACTTCTACATTATAGGTATGATATGGACATAGACAGTTCGTGTAGGTCTAGGTGAATATTTAGTTTCGCTTAATGTACGTATGTACGAATTCGTTTTAATGTTTTTAAATGTAAATGACTGATTGATCTCTATCTATATTTTATTGCCTTTGTATAAAATAGTACCTACCTAATATTATTTGTCATCTGCTTCATTGATCGTTATATTTTTAATGATTTAATTATTGTAATTCTTAAGTACTTAAGTAGGTACTTCATTCTTATTTGCATTAAAAAATTATATTGTTCAAAAAGTTTGAGATTGGGAAAATACCAGGCAAATAAATAACTATAATCAATCTGTTAGGGATCGGGAAGGCGAAGTCCACTTTGAATTCTTTTGTATCGCAACACAAAACACTTTGGCGTTGCCTACCAACCCTTTGAATGCGATATAAATAAAACAGGAAGTATTTAGGGAACGTGACTGAAAATTGTATAGGTGTTTACGGTTGGCGGGCTGCGGATGGAGAGAGGGTCCAGCCAGCGGCCGCCCAGCCGGCGAGATTAGCGGCTCGGTAGAGGTTACAATTCAATTTTCCGGCAGAAGCACGCGGGCGCAAGGGCGGTCTCTGCCGACTGCCGCTGACCCGATGCATAAGTGATTTTTGTTTGGGTAGGTAATAAATAGTAAGGTAAGGCGTTGTCTGTGCAAAAAAAAAAAACACTGTCTGATTTTTTAAAAGCTAAATGGGGTCTGCCCAAACAGAGCGTCAAATACCTTCACCAAAATCTTTCAATTCTATACTTAGCAGTTGTTCTCAATTCTAAGTATGTTATTCTAATTTCTATTTTTTTACATGTTTTTAGCCGAATATAATATATGATTCTTATTCTTAATGTGGTAGGTACCTAAATATTTCATTTTGTACCAGTGCTTTTTGAAATTCACTATCTTAAACTATTGTTTGCTATTGTAACTAGTGTTTGTGTGTCATGCAATATTTTGCTTGGAAAAGATTTAAATTGGCGTTAGTTTTGTTTTTTGTTAAGGAAGTACTACTAGGGAATAGTGGGGTACTCTTTTAAAGGTCCACATTTCAAAACATGTTAGAGGAAAGGTGGTTATTTACGCACTTTTCAAAAGGAACTCATCAGTTTGACTCGAATGGAACCATGTTTATGTAAATTTTAATTTGATTTAGTACCTACACCTATTTCGGTTTATTTTCAATGCAAAATGTAATTAAACACCATTAAACAGATTACATTTTGGCCCGGCAGCACCTCGCATGCGTCACACATCCAACACAATGCTGTTCATCAAGTTATTAATCGTTGAATAAATTGCAATCACAACATTTCAAATTCTGATTATAACTTAGATTACCACTCGTACACAACTATTTCATAAAAAAAACTGCATGTAGGCTTAATTTCTGAAGTCCCCGATATAACTCAGTGGGTGAGTAAGATGGAGTGGCAGTGGGCAGGGCACATAGCGCGAATAACTGATGGCCGTTGGGGGAAGCAACGTAGCGTGGAATGGAATGGACGACCTGATAGGTGAAGGCAGCAGGATTTCGGTGGATGCAAGCCTCCTACAACCAGCCATTCAGGACTAGGTGAGAGCATGTTCAGCAGTGGAAAATGTGGACATTTGTGAATACAGGTACTAGTAAGTACTTGGAGTTTAGGGACTCAAATATTTTCATGTTTATTAGTGCTTCGGGTGGTCGCGAGTTAGGTCTTGCCGTAACACCTAAGTAGTTTGTATTCCTTTTACGAATAGCAGCTAACTCTCCAGTGATGGAAAACACCGTAAAAAAACCCAAACAACCCGGATAACGGCAGTAGGCTAGCCCTTTTCCACGTTGGGTTCAAATTCACTTGGCGAAGTGTGGGCTTCTGAAGGTTACGTTCAACATGACGACAACAATCATTGTGGCTGTGACTATCCCGTTTGGAGTGTAGTCGTGAGCGTATGTTTTATAAGAGCGTAAATATACTATTTCTCCAGTGTGAAATTATTGTTATACCAAGCAACTAACTAACAAAATTGTTTGATGAGGAAGGAACTCAGTTGGAATTAAATTCTTATGTGCAGGCCGGTAAATAGCTCTGTCTGATTTCATTGCAGCGCCGCTCCCGAACTATTCTAACCAGTAACCTGTGAAATGAGATTAAGGTGGAACTATCGGTGGGGCGAAACAAAGGCTCCTAAGCTGCGTTCCTACTCGCAGCGATTTGTTGAGTATTGTTCTAGCGGTGAAACCACGCTCGCTACGGCGAGCTGAAAACTGTCTAGAGCTTACATTCATATTTGTTATCTCAGACCCCTTTATAAGGGGATTATGAATTAGTGAATGTTAAAGAGGTAATTTGCAGTTATTCTAAATTGAATTAAAACTGAGTCAAACAAGGAAACTCAGACAAGACAGATTGAGCAAATATTGATCAAGTGATTGATTTCATTCCGCGTTTCACAAAAATGCACTAAAGATTGAATAAATAAATGAAAGTCAAATTGAGTAAAGGCAAACTAACATGCTTTTGCTCGGGCGGGTTTTGCAAGTTAATTATATAAAACCCATCTTATAACAAATTAAGTAGCATACGAGTATTTTCACTAATGACATTTACTGATCTGTGTTAAAGTTGACCTCTAATTAACTGAGCTGAAATCTAAGTACCTAGGTACTGAGAATGGATTTCTTTGGTAATCATTAGTGGCATATTTGTTACATCAAGTTCTATTCTGTGTTTACCTTATTGATTAAAGCCACTTGTCATCGTAGTCAGATAATTCACAAAAAACAAAAGAATACGTTAATGTGAAAAGTATTTAATCACGATCAACTGGATAACACCTTCTAAGAGCTGTTTGAAAGGTATCTCTCTGCTCGTCTCTTATTTATTTACTTAGGTGCTGTTTTTTGTTAGTCAAGTCACTACTAGGTAGTAAAGTGGTAATAAAGAGTGATATAAATCTGGGTCCACCACAAAAACGAGCAATACGTTAAACTTACCAACCCTCGTTGGACACACTATAGTGGATTAACTCCGCAAATGGCCTTGGCACAAGCAATTTAACTTGACTCTTAGAGTTGCTACACACGTCGACTTTATGCAGAGATTTACACCCTTTTTCAAACAAATTTGAACAGCGCTTCAACAACACGTTATCTTCTGTATCGCTTTGTCTGTTTCATTCTTGTTGCTGCCGCCATTTACGAGTAAGTGACAAAACACGTCAATTGCTTAAACTATGCTTTAGCGTTGCGTTCGATTTATGAATAAGGGGGTTAGTCGCGATTATGTAGCGACATGTAGCTGTCGTCAGTCATTTGCTGTGAAGACCACAACATTTCTAACAGAATGCTAGAAAGCTTGCCATCATAGTTGTCTGACTTATGTCTTCATCACTACGATACTTGGGGATCCTACAAAATTCTAAAATGGGCTATTGTGGGCAGGCTACAATTCTTCGAAATCTTTCTAACTTTATTAGATCATCCAGCTTGCTGCCTTATAATGCGTTTGCTATTATTTATAACATCAAACTATAGTTCTAAATAATGTACGGCTGACCCCCGATTTCACAAACGCAAATCAACGTTGAGCATCCCTCAGAAGTATAGCTGTCCCTTTCAGTTCTATTGGCATTTCACGGGATAGCGTGAGCGTGAGTGCGTGCTTAGCGTTGATTGACGTTTGTGAATTCAGGGGTCAGTGTCTCAAATAGTAGGGACCATGTTAAATACCATGCTAAGGTACGAACGATGGATGGTACGAACGATGGATTCGATGTTCTTTATTTGGTTTCTGTCACCCATAGAATCGTATAATAAGTAGTTTGTAGCTCAGGTGAATTCAGTGTATGATGTCCTGAATATTCATTAGTGAATAGCACAATGTCATTTGCAATTTTGCGTAGCTTATCCCTCGAATTTCTAAACACCATGCAAAATTGAGCAGCTTTTATTAGTCTAGCTGTCGCTTTCAGTTGTACTGAAATATTACAGGACAGCGTCAATTTCAGGGCTTTATAACTTTAAGTGATGTTTCAAAATCCAGCAAGACTCGCAATTAGGAAAGTTTGGAGCGCGCTTAACTGGTATGTGTTTTTCTTTTGACGAGTGATAGTAAAACGATCATTTGAAACCATGAGTCTTATGTGAGTTTGATAATTTAATTTTGCTGAACACGAACAAAGAATCGATTTTACAATGGCGTCACATCATGTTCACGTAAATTTATCAATTTACGACGTAATTATTAATTAAAAGCACCACAATTAATTTGCGCTCACCTGCCCGATCTGCGTCGTTGTATAAAATTACAATTTGAGTTCGGTAATGAAAGGTATTAACTTGTTAAACAAAATGTTTTTACGTGTTGAAGAGAACACGCCATAAATATTTTATTATAAAGGTATTACCTATATTATAAATATGTTGATAAATTACTGAACAGATTTTACCTGCTCGCAATTGCTTTGTACTTGATTAAAATTTCAAACACTGCCTTCAGGGCTTAACAGTTCAAAATGTTTTACATTTTACCACATTTATCTATTACAGGCAAAACCATGCTGTACTGTGGACGATATTTGTGTTAAACAATATATAAATGGAGAATCGATACTCACTGAGCTTACGTTGCCCGATGTCAACAATATTTATTTAGTAAGTGTCCTTACTTTATTGGCTACAAGGCCTATAAGGTTTTACTCCTTTCAGCTAATGAAATGAGAGTTTTCCGTCTTGGCAACTTTTAATGCAGTTTTCACAAATAACATTATGAAATTCATAAAAATCTGAATACATTTCGAACCGTATTAAATGTTTCATTACGATACGAGTAGGTTTCCTGCTGGTTCTGTGAATAATGAAAAAATACGGATTTTTTCACAAAAACTGAAAATGAACGGTCATTTTCAGTTTTTGTGAAACGTGTGAATCAGATCGTTGTTTGAAAAGAATCGTAAATAAAGAATACATTTTTGAAATAATTATTATTTAGTCACCCACAGCATTTTTGATAAAAACATTACACGCTTTTCCCGTACTTATGATATCAAATTCAAAAATACACTTTTTAAAGTAAACACAGCTGCATAAAATTTAGTCATTAGATATTTCTCATCAAAGAAAGGGTCGTTCATTTTTTTAATAACCACTGTAATCAAATTTCCTGGCGAGTGGTCGGAAGAAATCAATTATGTCCACTATGCGCTGTTGACTTTGTCTAATTGAAATCAAACTGCACCAGACTAATGAATTGGTCGGGGCTTCATTGACGGGTAACTATGCAAAACTTATTACTACCTACACATAGAAGCTTCGATAGCTACTGGTATAGGAGCGTCGATCAATTACAGCACGTAAATTACTTTGTTTTTGACATTCTGATCCATTCAGTCTTCGTTATTAGCCATTTGTAAACTTTCATTGCTAGTTTGATAGCCTTATCTCAGCGTGTCGATTGGCTACAAATCTTACTATCTGATAAGTGCCTATTGTGTTCTAAAAGTCAATGTTCATAAATATCTGTAAGAAAAGCACTCTCAAGAATAAAAGTTTTTTGAATATAACTAGGTATGTTTTACTGGCTCGAGGTAACAGCTTTTTTATTAGATACTAGCTGTCCCAACAGACTTCGTTCTGTTGTCAAACATTTAGTGTCACGTGACAGGTACTAACATTTACTAAGAGGAAACTAAAATTGAAATTTTTACTATATTCCCAGCATTTTCTTTTAAACCTTTCCTCGACCATTACAAATATTTCAAAACCAAAATTAGCAAAATCGGTCCAGCCATTCTCGAGTTTTAGCGAGACTAACGAACAGCAATCCATTTTTATGTATAGAGATATCGATTCCTTTAGTATTTGTGTACCTTTTCTTTTCTTTCTTTTGCCTGAAATTACTTTGTTAGTCTATTTTCTGCTGCTATAGTTTCTTATCATTATATTTATTTCCGTATCAATGAAACAAAATGGAGAATATTTGATATTTTCGGTCTGGAAATACAACCCACCGTCCGACAAACATGATCGACCGTTGCGGTAGTTCGTACTTATAGCCCAGAGTAATCGCGTTAGTTTCGTATAGACAACTAAGTGCATCGGTGCATGAACAAACTTTCGACAGGTAATCACTGGTAACCTCCCGAGTGTTGAACGTGAACTTGACTTCAAACTATTTCCATAACAGAAACTACTGCTAATATCACACTAACATTTCTTGGTAAAAGGTATGGATGGTAACATCATTGATCAACGGTACAACAATGTGTTTTGAGGCTAATTGAAATTCTACTGAACGGTAGTTAAAATTACTTTTAATTAAGACTAAGAGAATTAGAGCGGCTTCGTAATGGAAGAGTCATCGTGGTGTATATCATGTTATGTCAAATCCCTAAATTACGGTCGCGGAATATATTGATGGCGATGGTGGAAAAATTCTATGAACGTAAAGTCGCCATTCACGTCTGCTGTCCGTGCAATTACCACAATGTGCGATTAATTGCGAGGGTGATCGCGCTACGGCCGCCGCGCCTGCACACATGGTCGTGTCACAGTATAAACCATACAGTAGAACATCTAAATAGAAACGTGCCACTCTCGGTTTGAATGTGTGCGTGAGCGTCGCGCGCCGTGTCGCGATTTCACGCACACGCGATTTCACGCACACACTAGCATAAAATAGGGAGGCATAGGGAGGCGGCAGTACGGACAGGCTGTGCCGCGTGTCTGTGTGCACGCTAGGCTAATAACTCGGCGGGCGGCCTTAGATAGCCTACTGTATGGTTTATACTGTGGTCGTGTATAACACAACACTGTCCGATATTAATAAAAACGTCGCGCTGATTTACGGTGTTGCTGCTACGACGTAATTATTGCCATTATGTTACTTGACGCCCTATGTATTTGCAATTAATTATGTGCTTACTGATACAAAAATGTAGGACAGCAAACATTTCTGAGTATTTTCTAAACCAATTTTACCGCTGTCGGAAATACAGCAAAATAATATGTTGACCATAACTACAAAGGTTTATTAAATAAAACACGTAACAAAAAAAATAACAAAACACACTAATTAAAAGCGTGTAAAGTGGTCGAGCGCAATCACTTCAGGAAAGTAGACTCACTGACTACTTTAAAGCAATGACGGTCTACATACCTATACCATTCACTCAACAAAACTCGAAATATAGAGCCATTTCCTCGCTCACTGTTTTCCTCCAGACCGTAAACAAACGACAGCCGACATCTCAGATAAGACTTTATTTACTTGAGCTCTAGAGATTTTTACGGTATTTTTGAATCGAAGAAGCCACCACATGTTAGGCAGTGTTCAAAAAGTTGCTTTTTCTTACAAAGAATTCATCTGTAACGACGCTAAGAATTAGCGTGCTAATAGATATAAATAGTGCCAAAACAAGTACAAACAAAAAATATTTGTGTAGCATTCGAGCTGAAACGGATAGAGGTCAGGTTAAGTGGTTACGCCAACCACTCTGGGTGCAGATAGGTCGGGGGAGACGGCCTGGTGAGAACAAGTGGCAATGTATCTAGTGTCTCCAAACCCAGTTAACGCTCGCCAAGTTATTCGGCCTCGGAACTCATTAGCAATTCAAATACCTAACCACCGCATGGTTATCCCCACCGAAGAGGGGAGTCTTTCACATGACCGGGTTTGTAAATTATTTATTGCTGTTTGGCCAGTTCCAAAGTCCGCTTTGTTTCCATGAAAATAGCGAGCCAAATGGGAATAACACCCATTTTTATCTAGTTTGCGTGAATCTGGTCGATGTAAATAAAATATTTAGTTTTTTCAATATTTGATTTCGGTTTACATTTTTTAAACCTATCCTCATTTTTATTTTGCGTTTGGTAGGTATGGCTCATAAAATACATTTGAATATTTATTTACACCAAATGATATTTTAATGTATATTATTATAAATTTATTCAATCATTCAAGAGTGGCTTCTGAAAACAAGTTACTTACTTAGTTAATTGCAAGCCAATCCCTTTACTAGCAAAGCAATTTTTTTAATGGAAGCTAGAGAAACAAATAAATTGTTTAATTTAGACTCAATTGAGCAGTCTAGACTTCATAAACAACTTGTAACGCTTTTTTTACTTACACTATCGTAAAAATGTCTTTTGCCGACACCACAATTTTTTTCCGATTCAAGGGTGGTGTTTTCTATATAAAAAACCTCATTAAAAATGTTCTGTGTTTTTTATCAACCAACCATGTAAATATTTTGGCAGCTATGCTTACACAATTCAAGCAGATAACGATAATGATGTGCCCTTTGCACTTTAACGTATTTACACGTCAGTTACTTAAGTTCTCGCACCGATTTCACTTAAGTGAGAAGCTATGATCCTGGCCGAACAACACGCGTCACGTCACCGCGGCTGGAGGAGCGGCAAGAATTTCAATCACTGCGTGGAACGAGACAAATTGCAGACGACTTTGTTAGCTGCGACGTGACGTTTCAGCCTCGCAGTCGTGCGAGGAGCGGCATCCACGAATTCCACAATATACTATAACTATTCGCTTTGAATTTACTTTGATTTGAGGCACCAGTTTAGGAACCACTTCATTTTTGAAGTAGGTAAGAGGTTATTAATTGTAGGTGTAACCTACTTTTAAAATTCAGCTCTGTTTTGATTTCATTGTCGACTGCTTAAATAATTACGCATTGAATTTCTTTTTTACTCGATATAAAGACACTGCGGGAGATAAGTTCCAATAAAGAAAGAAAGAAAGAAAGATAAATTTAAATAATTAATTTTGTTGCAAAATTTTTATTTTTTTTCATTATTTGTAAAATCACCGAATATAAACACAGAAATACAGTGAAGTGACAGTGGTTATCGCAACTTTGACGCATTTTTTATTCGCAAAAATTGAACTATGAATATAGTCATCGCTATTGCGTAATTTATGTAGTTCCTCTTTAGGGTACGAATTGTAAAAATTAGGCTTCTGTTTAACTCAGAAGCATATTGAAAGATTAACAATGCGTTTCATTTTATCACGAGTTGTTGCAACAGTGGATTACATGGTGAAACTTTTGTTCAAGTGTAGATACTAAGATAACTTTATAAGTATTTATTAACTGTTCAAAGTTAACAAGCTAAGTCTAAAAAGTAAAAACATTTACCTACATAATAAAAACAACACTTCCGCATTATGCGTCATGAACTTTTAGGGATCTTTGCTGTTAATAGGGAAAGTTGTTTGGGCCATGATAATGAAATTTTACCGCAACCTTGTTTTGTTTGCGAGGGCGGGAATATAAAATACATGTCTATTACCGTATCTCATGGAGGAGGGGCGGGCGGACGTTAGCTTTCCTATCACATGCTGAGACTGCATGTTTGCCATTAACATTAAAGTGACTTTAGAAATAACTGACTGTAATCATACATTTGCATACCTGCAACCTAACTAACCTACCAACCAAAACGGTGTTTGTATGGATACTCAACAATGTTTCGCATGGAAAAAAGGATCTTCCATAGATATTTCTTTGAAGGCATGTCTGACCTGATCCCTGAGCGCTGGCAATTTTTTGTTTTTTTTACTGGTTATCTATTAGGTATTATTTAACCTCACATTCCTTTGTAATGTATAATATTATCTACCATGTAGTTCCAATCGTAATTAGGTACTGTTAATCTATATTCATCAATTCATACATCAATTACAACACATAAAGCGTAGTGGCAATCGTAAACTGAAAGCTTTGTTTATTGGGCGGGCGACGAAATTATCCAGAGCCGTATAAGGGCATTAATAACAAAACAGATACCTATTAGGCAAGGATCGGGCCCCGCTCGTTATACCCGAAACAAGGAAATCGTAATAAAGTTACAGGATGCTCCCGTTGCCCGGTAATATTGTTAAGGAAAATCGGGGTACCAGGTCGAGATTCGTCGCCGAGTGACAAGGTCGGCACTGTCACAAACCTATTTCATCACGTTAATTGAATTATATATTATCTTTCGTTATAATTAAGCTAACCGTAGATAAGCTTTTAGAGGTTGTTCTCAATCGCATTCAATATGTGAAGTTGGCTTACTTTGAATAAAAGTGAGAGAAGCTTAGAATGGTAAGTATTTTGAAACACTCTTCGTCGTTGAGTCTCACTGAAACTGAATCTTACATTTATTTTTTATTGCACAATGAAAACAAGTACCATTGGCGGACTTAATGCCTAAAGGCATTCTCTACCAGTCAACCATCGGGCGAGGCAGAAAAATTGTTGGCGGTGTCTTTGACATATTAAATTTAAATTACTATAAACAAATTACATAATAATAAAGCACCTACATACTAAAAGTTTGTAAATAAATATTATATCATGATATACCTACTTACATACTTAAAGCAATTATTATACATACATACATGAACTAAATATTACCTACAATGAAATTTTAAAAGGGGATACATTACTTTTAAGCGACCGTTAAGACTCGTAACATTAAATTAAACATTTACTTCGAAAACTTGTTGCAACAGATCGCATGTGCGAATACCCGGACATCTAGCATAATGAAGTCTTGGCGTAAGTGAATTCCTATATTAAGATGTAATTTGTATTCACGTCAAACAGCTTAGGATACACAAAAGGCACACATATCAATTCATACTTGCCTTTACTTGCAATTGGAGAGGGCAGTAATAACTTACATGGCTGTGTATAGAATGTCGCCACAAAGCTAAATCAAACGTCATTCCCAGTGAAGCCCTTAATCACCTACAGCCTTTGACAAACTGAGCTTGTTACAGAGGTGAACGCACTTAATACGTAATGTACGAGTAGGTAGTCGAGTTGGAACACACGGCACCGTATTACATTAATCAACTGCCTAAAAGCTCGATCTGGGCACCCACTTCTAGTAGGTACCTGTATATATTTGTTAAATTTGTATCATATAAGGAAACCTAAAAACCATTATAACGTTACTAGAGTCATCACCAATGTGTTTTTCTTTTTAGATAAGGTGAAGTACCTTCAAATGGGATCAGCTTCACAGTAAAAAGGCGATTAAGTTAGGATTACTGTCCGCTTTAGTGGACAGGGAAAGCGGAGAGGGGGGAAAAGCCCTATCAAATACGGCGCAGTATGAGGTCGTGTTTTGTATCGAAGGGCAACGCATCGGTATGAGAAGTACAGAGGCGCCTACATCAACCTTTACAAAACCATCGCAAAGTGGGTCTTACGTCTGCAGCATAAGGTGCCCCCATGTATAGGTTGATGTGAGCGCCTCTGTACAAAGCACCAGAGCGCGCGTCGCATTGTTTCATGAAGACGTTACGGCAGCTACGTGTGGCTTTGTGTGCCCGCAGATTAAAGAGCACTACGAATACGACGAATTAACTTTGCAACCTTTTTTCAACAAAGCATGTCATAACATACACGCAAGATTATTTACCAAATGAAGTGCCTGCTTAGTCAGAGACAAACTGACAGTTACCGTCATGTCGAACGGAACATTCAGAAGCCGAGCAAAACCCGCAACGTGTTAGACGAGGTTACCACCGCTATTCGAGTATTCTAGGCGATTTTATTTCCGTCACCACAGAGTTGGCCATATGTTGTCCCTATAATGAACACAAAGTAAGTGTTTCATCTAGATTTGAAATTGAAGCCAGAGTGCTTAACCACTGGGTAGCGACGGCGACGCTCTTTGTTTCTTTGATGTTTATGAGCTGCAACACGTGAAGCACGCATGCTGATATATATCCAAAATTTTGTAGCCAAGCACCGACCAACTCTATTTCAATCCACATTATTACTATTTTTCTTCTTACCTCCTACTTTATCACAAAGACAATATATATTCATCCCCTCTCTGTCATTTTGGTGTAAAAAATCTTATACCTTTCTGGTATGTGAATTATACAGGCAGTCTCTTATAAGTTGTCAAGGCTGTGCGAGGTCGTAGCTGAGTACTATCATACCTATCGATGTATCGCCCATTTATGATGAACAATTTCATTTTTTATCTCCGAACGACTCGCAACGGTATGTTGACGGTTACAATAAAAACAAATGAATTTATTTTTTAATTGGCGTACTATGTTATGTAAGCTAACATAGAAAAAGAGAAAGATTAAATAAAAACTTCCAAAATCTTCCAACAAAGAAAGTATTAAACGGCTTAAAAGATGTAGAAAAATGAGGATTTCCCGCTAGGAATTCTAATGCTTTCATTGAGATTCTCTTGTAAAATCTTAAAATATTCCGTGAAAACAATGTACTCTGATAAACTCTTAAGAAAGGGATGAATCTATTGTTGTATTAATTTTGACGGCAAAATATTTTCAAGGGAAGGGCCCGCGCTAATTGGATTAAAATTGTAACCTTTGTGGCTGAAGTTATGCCATTGATTTGGAATTCACCTCTATTTATGTTTTAGTAGGTACTTTCATTTTGTTCTTTTTGATTCTAATAAGTTAAGAGTTGAGTCTCTATGCAACATGATTAAAGAATTCATTAATAGGTTACTGATTACAAAACTTAGTAAACTTTCGATAGATGATACCGATTGGAACCACATTCCTTTATATGTCAGATTCTTGTATGGACCGTACAATATGATTGAGTGGGTCGATAGCCGGATCATACCTTAACTTGTGAATAGTGCCACCTTCGGAAGCTTTGGTTAGTCTCATTTATCACAAGTAAAGCTATTTTATGATTATAATAACTTACTAACTTGCATGCCTTGGTTAAAGGTAATCATATGGCATTGATAGTTATAATCGTTGGTTCCAAATATAGCCGCTCAATCCTATTTGGAACAAGCTGTTCAAAAGTTTCATTAATCTCAATTGAATCCATAAATATAATATCCCGCCCCGAATTATAGAAAATAGTTTTTAAATTTTAAGTAAAAAAATATTGAGACCATTTTCAACTTAGCCTGTATCAAAGTACTACGACTATAAGTTATTCTGTGTGTTCGTTGTAGCAGCAGTGGTAGTGCCTACACGATTGTGTCGTAGATGGTTACGTCCCGGTGAACACGCTGAACGGCTACGGCTATTGTGGCGCCCGTGATTGGACAAGTTTGTTCTGGTGCGTTTGACCGCACTTTATGTTTCGACATTTCGTAGACCCAAAACATATTTTGTGTAGCCATTGCCATTTCAAAGTTGAACAGGTGACAGCATTTGTACTAAACGATTTTCTCTGTGAGTGAATGGCGATTGTTTTATTATACCAAGGTAGGCAGCTAATCTAATGTTACTGATGATTTATGTATTAAGAGATTCAATAGCGTCAGATTATACGAAGACTACACTCAGATAATACATGTGCCTACAGATTGCAGCTTAGTAACGTACTAAAGTATGGTCTTTGTTGTTATTAAATGCAACAGCACGTACAAAAGCCAGCAGATCAGGGCCTTTCCATGATGAGCTCTTAAATTCAGTCAATTTCTGTTTCAAGCGTCTGTTTAGTATTTTTTTAGCTGCTGCATTGTGGAGTTTTAATTCAATTCGACGTGAAGTAAGCTGTAAAAAGATCATCACATGGTAATTACAAGTCAACAAACTGTCACAATTATTCTTATCTACATTAAACCTTATCACTTTAACATAAAAATCAAAATTAACTTAACATATTGAATAGTTCATGGTAAGTGATCTGCTAGCCTCTGTACACACCTCATGTAATGGATACCTTAAGCTCAGGTTCTTATTTGAGGTATGTCAACAACGTGAAGTCAAAAACACGTTCCACGGTCTCCCAAAATGAGTTTAAACCGTTATGTAATCCCCCTATCGCATATATCACTGGCATAATTTATTAGGTAAGTTCAATTCCAATTGTCAGAGTATACCAGCCCTTTGGAATTATTATCTCCGCGGGTAGCGATGCTGTGAGGTTGTGACTGCACGAAATGGTGCCAATAAAATTTATGTCTTCTTCACAACGATCTGCCAAATGTGCGACTAAGCCATAATATTTGTATAGACTAACATGAACATGTTTATTTGTATTTTGATGTCGCAACTCAGGTTACTGATACAATAACAGCTGACCTAAATCTGTGTAGACTTGGCTAGTCTGTGTCTCGTAGTTGGTGGAAGTAAAAAAGGCATTCGTTACGTAGACTTGCAGCCTTATCTACGTTCCATGCCAAGCTAAGGTGGGTTAGCTTGGCGTGGGTGCAGTCTTTATTGTGGTAATAATGAATTTTATTGAACTTTTTGCCTGAGTTAACTATCGTGTTACAGTATTTAGTTTAATAATTACTTATTTTTAATATTATTACCTTTAGATTTTAATTACTAAAAATAAAACCGAAATTCGAGTTAGCAAAAGTGATCAAATGACCGAATGAACATTATTTTTAGGTTTCACTTACAATTAAGAGATTTATTTCAATGGGTTGTGCAAGAGATTTATTTCAAAGGTATCGAATAAGAACGTTGAAGTAGTTTTCCGGAGCTTATCTTGTAATTAATACGATATAAGGTACCAAAATAATATACTAACATTGTTGGTCAGAGTCGTTTTTTTTCTGATTCACTTTTGAAATAAATAGATATCACTGGACATTATTCCACACGCGCCAGCTAGTCCCAAACTAAGCAACTAAATTCTTGTGCTATGGGATACTAGACAACGGATAAACATACTTAAATACTTTTTTTGTAAATACATAAGTACTTGATGTACATAGGAAACACCCAGACCAGCAATGTCACATGTTCATGCACGAAAGTATGAAGTAAACCAAAGTAGTTGTACTTTACATGTTGCTGGGTGTAAATAGGGTGTAACTTTCGTCTGCACTGCTAACAAGTGACGCGACTGTCGCTCGGATGCTGCAGTGCTAGTTTCATTCCACCGGGTGTCCTATTTGCACACGTTTTGAATGTCATTGTCAACGGGCTAATTGGTGACGAGCCGAGCACGAATACAGTCAGCGCCAAAAGTGCCTGATCACTTCAGTATTTTGTCATTCTGAATAATCTGACAGCCCCATAAAGCTTGATGACAAAACGTAAGCAAAATTGATGTGACGTGGTTCAATAG
This sequence comes from Udea ferrugalis, assembly GCA_950022985.1. NCBI lineage: Eukaryota > Metazoa > Arthropoda > Insecta > Lepidoptera > Crambidae > Udea > Udea ferrugalis. Next base: position 9,783,657 of record OX465516.1, read on the forward strand.
GGCATTGTCACTCTTGTCGCTGACTGTACTACCAGTATAGCACCTTCACTGGCTCCACTACTGAGGCCCACTACGCTTTAACAAACCGTAGTTCCGAGAAAAACAAAACTGTATCATTACATAAAATAACAAGTTAGATTAACTAATCATTATGAAAGTTCTTTCGTAGTTTGAAATGATTCTTAGTTCTCTTCATTCAAAATAAACTTTGATATCAAACTTTGATTTATTCTGGCACTACATTTAGTGCATTAAGAGTTAGTAAGTGAGGGTACATATACCTCCGTTCTATTGTTTATCCTTACGATTGGATAAAGTGAAAACCTAGCTATTGAAATTAAGTTACCGTTAATTAAGAATATTAGTTCATTTAGGACACCCAACAGTTTCCGATTTTCAAGCGTTCTTCCTGATAATATTTATAGGAGTCTTTGTTCTTACATTACTAGGGGGCTTTGCGTAAACCGATGCAGATTGAGAATGATATTCATAACGCCAGCTTTAATCGTTGTTGAAGAGCAAATATGATCCTGGAAGGGAAGGAAGGAGCACAGTTTCCTCGGCAGAGGGCGTCCTCGTCGTCGCGGCTTCGAATTAATTTTTCCAGGCAGTTGAGTCCGAATGCGCTACCGGCTCGAGTTGCCTCAACTCGAAAGCAAACTTTTCGTGCTTACATTACTTTAAATTCTTTTACCTCTCAGCTTTGCTTTGCGATACTTTCTATAGTATCATTTCAGTATGTAAGTATATTTGCTGTTCCGTAGGGGAAACTTTCTTGTCCAACCACATGGAAAATCGCTAGTAGGTGGATAGGTACTTGTATTTTAATTACAATTTCAAGTGCTCTCGTCTTTAGAATCAACTAAAGAACCAACTTGAAACATTTAACAGTGTACCTATAATACTTAATAGTTGAAGATTTATCTTGAAAACACGCAAACGCTCCAATCTTCCACTTGCTAATTAAAAACAGAATAAGCAGGAGCGAAATGTAAATTGTCCTACAAAACGCTACCGACTTCAATTTAATCAAGAGAATGTTATACGAATTTGAAGTGGTTCAACAAAGTAGATATCCACCCGTTGTTGGCTGTGTTGGTATGGGGCGCAGTACGTAAACCTCCTATAAACAGATCGTTGCTTTTCAAATAAACTTAAATAATTGAAACATAGTCGGTTGAAGTGAATTGACAATTCGCACAAAGCAAACCCCATTTCCGTTTCCATATTGGTTGACTAAATTGGCTTCACAGTGGAATCGCCTGGGCAAATATGATTTGGTCACGGCTGTTTCGGAAGCTAATTGCTCAATAAGCGGACGTGATATATTTGAATACTAACTAGTAAAAAGAAAACATGATGGGCAACGGATTGCGAGATCCATATAGATACTCCACGTTTGTGTCAAAACGATTGGAATGGTTATTGCCATCATTAAAAAATGATATCACTGGATAGATACTGTTATTGTGTGTCCCTACTACTTTTATAAAAATAAATAATATTTTTGTAATGCTATGAAATTGCAGCCGGTGAGCTCATTTCAAGATCCTGGTAATGTTTTGAATACGCGGGTAAACCCTCGCTCTGAACTTAATATATGGCGACAAGCACTCAGCGTGATTACAGTAAATATCTGCTACATTTAAACTTATGTATCTATACGACCATTTCAGTTCAGCACTATACTCAGAACAGTTTTGAAACTGTACTAAATCTGGATACTATAACATTGTGAATTGGTGCCATAAGTAGAAAATATTTTGTACAATCCCTATGTGCCTGAAAACCTAACTTTAAACTTCAAAACGCTTTTGATTGAATATTGTGTTGTGAATTAAAAAGCTTTTCCTTTTTGTAGCTTTCGTAGCAGGCAGCCGAGGCAGCGATCAGGTGCGTTGCGTTTTCACTTGTCGCACAATTTCACTTTCAATTTACTAGGTAGCTTTGTCTCGTCGCCCTCTGATTTTCCGCCTTTCAATTAACCAGTAATCATACACGCCCCGGGAACCCTTTCATCAAACACTGGTAATGAGTTTTCACCCCGTCGAATAGTGGACATCCGAGCACTGATGGACTGGCAAGCGTTCACCTTGTTTTGTCTTTACGTGCAGCTTGGCTAGCGCTTCTACTCAATTAAGTAGATAAATTAAGCGGCTGGACGTTGATTAATTTGCTTAGTACTTGGGTGGGTAAGTGATGTGTATAACTACCGCAACACAATGTTCAGTTTCTGTTGTTCGTGACAAATTAACTAAGTAGAGTAGAGGCAAAGATGACAGAGATGTTTGGTTTGGCGGATTTTTCAAGTGTTTGAATTTGTTTCAAACAGTTGGTCTCCATATTTGTAAAGTCACTAAAAAGAGTTTAAAACGCTCAAGCCTATTTTTTAGATATTCCAATCCTAACACATTTTCGGACCAATACCCAACATGCTTTAACTTTTAACATCTAGGATAAGCCAGTTGAAATATAATTTCCCTCTGTCCTTTATCCGTCAAAAGAGCAGAGTTAAAAGCTGTCAGTTACACGCACCGATAATATTTAAAGGCAAAAGCAGTGTCGGTGTGTGCTCCCGCTCCAGCCCACCATCCTCATTAGTGTTAATGGCGGTCGGCCACCGCAGATATCTGAGCCAAAGCGGCTTAATTAATACTGAAGACAGCCTCGTTGTTTGATAATCAATACAATGGAAGTCAGATAATGAAAAAAAAAAAACACGATTTTTAAGCCTGCATGTGAAGTGAGCTTGTAGTTATCGAATGCGTGATGTCAAATCTGTGTATTATTTACAGAATTGAGTGTGTCAAAGCGTAGTTATTAGGTAGTAGGTATTGTTGTGACGTTACGCATATTTAAAAAAGTGGGGTGATACATTAGTTCAATAAATCTAAAAAATACCTTTAACTCTATAGTTGAAGGTCTCCACCGTATTTCTGGTTTACATGTTAGACATGTGAACCAAAAATACGGTGGAAATCGTCTCAACTGAAATGATGACCTCATCTACGCACACAAGGAAATTTCATGCATGCAATTATGATTGCTTGTTCAATTGACGGTTAGGCTCAAAAGTCAAACGCATCCCGGCAACTGAACGACCAATTAGAATTGGATGTTTAAGTATATTGCGTTCAAATTTGAAATTGGCTTGTGTGCATATATGCAGTAGAGGGACTGAACAACCAATCATAATTGCATGTTTATGTGTATTGCGTATACATATTTGAAATTGGCTTGTGTGCGTAAATGCGCGTCATTTCAGCTAAGGCGATCTCTACCTAATTAACATTTTCGGTTCTTGAGAGGTGTTTTATTCTTTAGCGGGAGCAATCGCATACTGCATAATAGATTAATATCTGTGTAAATTAAGTAAGAACCTACTGAGCTATAGTGCATTACTGTTTTAGGCATAACGTCCTGGTGACGACTACCTATCACTAAATGATTATCAGTGCCTTAAAAGTGGTCAACTGGGTATATACTTATTCGGGCTAATATGTCTACACAGTGAGCAGTCTACGTAATAAATAGCTGGGAGCGATTAAATAATACTCAGTTTTTGAAATTGTAGTAAGTACTTTAATGCGAACAATGGAAACAATTTTGAAAAAATACATAAGTACGAAATTGTCGTCGGATACAAATATCAAGTGTGAAATTCTGAATTGGGCTTTATACTCGCAATAGTCCTCAGTCTTGCCACAGTACATTACAAATTGACCATCTATGTTTATTTATTTGTGTTATTTACATCTTAAGAGCATACAAATATCAGGATGGAAATCATACGACGGTAAAAACATTAATAAATCAACCTAATTATTCCGAAAATTCCTTAGTTTTATAGGCATATCGTACTATCACCACAATATCATGTAAACAGTTGATGGATACAATAAGTACGAAATTATCAAATTTTGTTTTACAGCTGACAAACGAGGAACGACTTTGGCTTTGCGCAATACTTATTATTGAGTTCATTTGTTATCAATCCTTAAAATTGATATTCTAATAGTACTTAAGTTTTATAAATATTTCAAAGAATCATACCTTATAATAAAATGATCATTGTTGTCAATGTAACTTTTAACTTCTTATATTGCACAAATTTCCAATGCATAATAATTAAGAGTATAATTATGTTACAATAGTATAAATGCACCTTTCACATGAACAAAATGAAATGATGGAATAATACGACCCCGGTCACTCAACATATATCGGAGATATCCTGTGGGTATACTAAGCTACATAACAACTGTACAATATTTTCCTTCGAGTATTCTTCCTTACAGGTATGTTATTGTAATGAAAATGGTAAATAAATATAATAATACCCGTTATTGACCAAGTAGTAAATAAATAAAACATCGTGCTTAATGCTAACGTACGAATACGTAATGTCTCAGAAAGGAAATTACAGGTGATCCGATTAATTTGGGTTCGCGACAGGTCGTGCGAGCGGGGTGGAAGCCGCGTCGTCGCCAACGAGATACTCTTTGTACAGACGCATTTAGGCTTACTTTACCTATCTTAGTGTCAAAATCGCGTATCATGCTTTCGGTTTCCATGTAGGTAGGAACCCACGACCACTGATTACAACATAGTCTGAGGCTGACGCCTGTGTCGCTGACCTTAGCGACTTGTTGCTACGAGGACGAAATAGATATTTAACTAACGCAAGAACGTGAGTAGGAATCTTTACGGTTACAAAGGTACTTGCCTACAAGGAACCGGAAGGAACCGGAAGCATGATACGCAATTTTGACACTAAGATGGGTCACATAACTCTCAAGGCGTCTGCAGTCGTCATCAAGCCTATAGTCAACCATACCCAACATTGTAACACTGTGAACTCGCTCTAGTAGAATGGAACCATATTGAGTGATGCCTTCTTTAAATTCCAATTATTCAGAGTGCTGTGATACTCTTCAAGAGAATGATTTAATTTACAATAAATTCCTTGACTTCGAGTGTTTTTCATTGCATGATAATAAGTTAAAATAAATTTGAAAACATGTGTAAACAAAGTAAAGCTGCAATATTTTTATTAAGTTGGTGGTACACAGTAGTGACCTGCAGACACTAACAACTCTTAGTTGTATGGTAAATGCGGTAATGTTTCGGTAATTATGGTTAAGGTAAATTATGTTGGTTCAAACCACATAATTCAAAGCTTAGAACTATTTAGGCCAGTCAGTTAATTAAGTACATTAAAGTAACAACTGGAATATTTTTGTAAGTAGAAGAAAGATTGCAGTATTATTTAATATTCGCTTTTACATTAAAATTTGCGTTTAAAATAATACAAAACCTCTTTGGTACAAACATAATAAAATTATAAGAGAGCTAAACAAAGTTTGCATATTCAATCATCTATTAGGATGATGTTAATAGATACGAGTAGTTCATCAAATGGTAATACATAATACGTATGTACAAAACAAATATTTACAAACATACGGCTTACCTACGGACTAAATCTGCCTCCTCGAGTCCAAAGATTACCGCAATATTCCGTTTCCACATAAATCTCCCCCTACAATATTTTCCCCGTCCTCCATAAAAGATACACCATAATATACCCATCTGCTTACGTTTTCTTATGAGATTATTTCCTGTAAGTCTCGGTGATTCGTTCCAGGTGACACGACTATCAGATGGAATATTTATATTGCAAAAACAAAAAGCTTATTAAAAACAAACGAGATTACACTATTAACTTAACACAATCTATGTACAAAATAACGAAAATATCTTTACATTTGCCTGAAAAATATCTGTAAAAGTAAATAATCTCCGTAAACAAAAATAAATTATGAATAATACGTAATTTGAATGCCGGGTCACAGCTCAGTGCTCATCTCGGCACCGGGAGCCTTGTTAGTGCCGCCCGAAGAGCCGAAGGCGTCCGCGGCACCGGCTGGCGCCTCACCGGCCGGGTTCAATTGCTCTGTAGCCTGTTTGCGAGCAAAAGTTTTGTAAATATCTCCGAAAGGGACTCAGCGTTATATCCAAAATATTATTATTTAAATTTTATTGAAGATTTCACACATGAGTAAAAATTTAATCACAAAAATATCATCACAATTAGAAACAATCATACACAAACAGAAAACAAAATTAAATACACATCGTTAGTGGATTAGTGTTAGTCTACGTCAGAACTTTAACCGCTAACCCAACCGCATGCAAAACAAACAAACGAACAATCCTCGACGAAGGACACGAACAAACCAAGGGTGCGTGCAGCTACACATTCAGCATTCCGCTAGTGGTTGCGACACAGACGGTGGGGGGTTGCCAACTCTACATCCAACTCAACGGAGCCAAAGGGTGTCTTTATAGCATTTCGCAACTTGATTGGGTGGACTGAAAAATAAATCTTGATTGCTGTTTAATTAATAAAACCAATTAGTAAATTATTAATACTGAATGTTTGTAAAGGTCTTTTTTGAGTATCTCGGATTTAACAGGAAGTTCTCACGTTTTTGATATTTTACTACCAGATAACGTAATTTACAACTTTTGTGCAAAAATATTGTGAAATGCTAAGTATGAATAGGTATATGAATGAGCTGCTAAGGTAGGGTAAGGTTGGCAACCCTATGGATCCTGTGCGGGCCTTACTTACTGCGTGCTTTCTATGAGAGGTTTTAGGATAATGTCGAGCGTGTTGTCGTGGCGCGGATGCACTTGATGCGCGTGCACGTAGCGCGAGTGCGTGCGCGCGACGTTGGCGTTGTGGTCTCGCGCGTCGCGTACGTCTCGCGCGTCTCGTTGGTCTCGCGCGTCGCGTGACTCCCGCGACGGCCGCGCGTACCGCCGCGCCAGGGAACCGCTCTCGCCCACCATTATGTTGTTGTTGCTAGCATGTCTCTGCGTATCCCAATAATCAAACGCGAGTCAAACTACCGGTGCACACCAATATTTCTATACACATACATAAATATCAGAACATATAAGTCAAGCTCAGAAACAGAAGTACGAGTATCGTTACATTGAAATAACGATAAGCTGCAGACGTACTAAAGTGGTGATATGGCTAAACTGAAATTTAAAATGACCAATCAATTAGGCTTTAACCTCCTTGTTTAAATTTTGATCGGAAAACCATTAGTGAAGTTGTTTTCATGTGTTGCGGCATGTAGGTAATTTTGTATAACCACTATAGCACTTCGAATCCCTAGTTAAGCCCCTTAAGCATAGGCAGATAGTAGGTATTCAGAGATATAATAATATCTAGCTCTAAATATCGTCAGTGAATTAGACTAGCCTACTCAATTATGGCTAATTGTAAATAGACGGAGAAATCATTTACAATAGTTATTTCTCTTTGAGTCGTCGCTCAAAGGACGTTAATCCTCGGAAATGGTAAATGTTGAACGTTGTCAGCAGCCTGTACACGGTTAGCTTTATCAGAACCAGAAACAGGAGCTGCGGATTATTCCCGACGGCCCCGTAAGCTTATTTAATTCCGAAAACATTTTTCACTTTTTGTAACGAGTCTCCTCAGGGATTCAGGTAAAGAGACTAAATGTGAGAGTACGTATGTGGAACGCGTTTCATTTAAATTCCCTTTTGAAACAAACACTTTCGGAATTTCATAATTTACATATCTATTGGAAAAGAGAATGACTCATGAATATATTACCGATGTCTAGGGTATAAAACTGTATTTACGTTTAAAATAAGTCGAATTTGCTCCAGAATAATTTTATACGTCTGAAAACTTTAATAATACGTTTTGATGATCAATCTTTTCCATGTAGGAGAGCAACCACTTAGTAGCCCGGCCGCGAACATTGTATTTGAATGATGATGACACTTTTCAGTTACGGAACTAGAAACCAATGTAAAACATACTTGTAAGTTTAAAAAACCTGAACTAGCATTTTCGTAGCTCAAAATGTTAATGCTAAGAGTTTAGCTACGAAACTTTGGACAAATCTTCGCAAAGTATTCTAGATTTTTTCTAGTATACTGTTAGACGATGTACCTATACCTATTTATATCAAACAAAATGTAATAAATGCAGTCATCAAAATCAGAGTATGTTTTTTTTAATGCAGGTTCAAATTATTTGCTCACTGACTTCGCAAATAAATAAATCTGAATACGACTTGTTTTCTTTCCAATGTCCCTGGTCGGGCTAGGTCGGGGGCCGTCGGGCTGCGGAAGGATGTTAATAAGCCAAGCGCCCACTCACGAAGAGAGAAAAGCCTTCATCAGGCGGGGCCGGGCGCGCGGGGCGATCGCGGCGGCGCGAGGCGGCGCTGTCGGACGCGACCGAGAGCAGCGAGCGCTGCGAGCCCGAGACGGCGCGCGCGCGGCCCGGCGCCAGCGGCGGCCTGCGCGCCACCCCCGCCCCCGCGCCCGCCGCCGGCCCCGCGCGCCCCCCGGCGCCCCACGCGCCGCCCGCCGCGCCGCACCACTGCCTACTCACAGGCGCCGTCGCGCTGGACCCGTTCGCGCCGCACTTGGCGCTGTCGCTCGACCTGCAGGAGAAGGTGGCCGCGTTAGCAGTAGCACCGCTGAGGAAGCGCTGCTCCTTGCTGGGAAACAGTGTTGTAATCGTAACTAGCAGATGATACAGTCAAAGTTTTGGTCCTTTGAACACCATAACCGAATACGGTTCTTCCCGGTTCTTACGGAGCAAAAACCCACCCAATCTTTTTACGGCTACTAATGGAGACGCCCCTCGTTAAGCCTCGGAGTCCTTAGGGCCGGCTTCATACCGTCATCTGTTGGTAACACCTTACACCCCTCCAAGAATCCGCACTAAGCCCCAGTATTTGATTCTGCCTCGCACCACCTCGTAGTTGGGGTGAGACCTACGCCCGGCATTGAGACGTATTAGAAGGAGTAGAAATTCGCAAAATAAACATGTTTTTCGAGTAAGATACCTCTCGGAAGAATACGCGTAGTCCTGGTCAGCCCCTAGGCCGGAGTCAGTGTGTTCGTGCGAGACCCTCGCGCTGCCGACGAGCTCCCCACTCGAGCTGTTGCTGTGGCTGTTCGTCACGGGGCTGTAGGGGTTGTTGTTGTTCAGCACCGGCGTCACCGTGCCCTTGTACCCGTTGTTGGTTAGGAAATCGTCCCCATTTCGGTTGATGGCCTCGTCGTACGTTGGGTAGATTCGCCTAAAATATTTCGTTTATGGCAGTCTGTTCTTAACACAAAATTAACTCGTTTTACAAACTGTATCTCTACATATATTGCAACAGACCTAGATGTTGGTCTCAAATCTCGTAGACACAATAAGATCATTGAATAAAAAATTGACACGTATTAATGTACGGTTCTGAAGTTTAGACACTGGCACTATATGAAGGATGCGATATAGGGTGTCAGGACCTAATAATCTGAGTGCATTGATGTTAATGCTAACAGGCTCCGATAGATTGGTCGCTATAAGATAGTGGGGGAGAATCGTAGGGTCAAGAAAGCGTATGGAGGCCTGCCATCGCTTATCACCTAGCTTTTGATGGAGCGAGGTTGAGTATAAAATCTTCTATTGGAGACCAACACACTCTTCGAGTCGCTGACTAAGACTGACAGTATGAATAAAAGGTAGTATGAGACCTACAATTCTAAGGACCTGAAATGCCACATACCTGCCGTGTTTTTCTGCCGTCCTATGTGTGCTTAGCGTGCTCGAGCTGGACCTAAGAGATCCTTGATGATGATGATTGTCATGAACATTCTTATGGGATGAGGAACTCTTATCTCGTCTAGCTAATGATCCATGTTCTGTCCTATGTAGCGGAAAACAGTAAAAGTTATTAAGATTGTCAACTGCCTACGTAAGTTATTTGTTAAAAGCAATGCGTTTGTCAATAACTTACTGTCTATGCTTAGACGAAGTCCGTAGTTTAGTCTGCCGCGCATGGCTCGTTTGGACAACAGTATATGGTATTTCCTTCAGCTGCTCCTCTGTCATTCCCGTCGTGTCTACTAATGAGAATTCTAAGTGTTGCTTCAACTCAGTTGGCAGCCATTTTTTTTCATTTGGAGATCCCGACCGCGACCTGATGAATCACGTTTAGGGTTAACATAAAACTCCATCAAGTAGTTGTTTGCGAATAACCAAAATTGTATGGTCCACTTATATAATATACTAACCGGTGTTTCCTATGTCTTCTGTGCCTATGGGAAGACCGATGTGTACCGGTCTCAGGTTCCATTTGTGAACGTCGAACGTTTGCAACCTGCACAAATGAGATTCTAGTTTTAAGCGGCACTTACACTCGTAATAATTAGAAAATAGTAAAGCTCCAACTATTCTGTTTTTTTTTCAACTGTGAACGCAAATGGACCTCTACCCCAAGGCGCCTTTAGGTCGCCTCATACGATTGGCTGAGACCAATCACGGCTTCTTACCTGCCTTCTTCTATGTATTTTTAAGGCAGTTTCAATTAAGATTGTACTAAGAAACTTGCTGTAAAACAAAAGTTAATCAACTTACCTGAACACTGCTTCCAGCATTTGTTTGCCTCAGCACTTCTTTCCATTGTGACTCAGACTCTACTAGCTCGTATTCTCTGAAAGGGAAAAAATATATAAATCGTCATGTATTGTCTAATTGAGTTTTATAGCTGCAATATTAATTTGTGCATACCTTCAATGTTATTTTTATTTAGAGGCAGATTCAGTAGTGATAGACTCCGCCGCATTATGTTGTTTTATGCATGAGCTGATGTTGCACTAAACTTAGGCTGTTGACTATAGGCGTAATAAACAATTGGATTCTTAACAAGTAAACCATTATCACTCCTGTCTCGTGTCTCTGTAAATTCCAAACTGTAAATGATCTGTCACTTCATGCTTTACCAAGGTTTAGTGCAACGGGAATTGGAGTGAAGTAATAAGAGATAAAGTAACAAACTTGGCGTCTGGCTGCGAGTCGTCTCGTTCGGAGCCCGACTCGTGCTTGTGCCGCGAGCGGTGCCGCCGGTGCCGCCGCCCCGAGCGGCCCGAGCCGCGCGACAGCTCGCTCTCCGCGTCCGACTGCTGCCGCCGGGACCGGTGTTTGTGTCTGTGGAATGACGCGTACAGTCAACCACACGTCTAGTTGTTAGTCCAAGGTACGACCTTCACAACTTTACCGAGCAACGCGGTGAGCGGAACACACCTCAAAGGTATTACCGTAAACCTCGTACCATATTATGTTATGAGAGCGCAGCAAATGCTGCCAGCGTTATGTTACAGGCATTATTGACCGTACTGCCTCAATAATTACTTATTAAGAATGAATACTAGTAGCATTTCTTTACGTATTTCTTAACTGTTTATGAGGACGTCACATTTATTTCTTAAGGTGAAACACAAAAAAACAAACTTCTAGATTTGGTTTAGTTCATACTTTTTTAATCGTAAGTTTGTAAATTGTGACTTACTTATATTTCCGATTGTAAAATAACTACACCATCAAAGGCGCGATACCAGGAAAACGGCTCTCGGGAAAACTAAAGTTTTATATAGAAAATATGAAGTATGAGGCACGAAAAAAATCGTCATAGTAGTCAAAGAGTTGCACAATCAGCTCAAACTTCCAGTATATGGATCAACTTACTAGATTAATGTGAAAAAAAATCAGAATATCGCTAAAAACGTGCAAAACGCACTCCCGTATTTCAAAAGTTTAGGCATCATATAAACTAACAACTTACGTGTTTTAAATAACGTGTAAAGATCAGATATCAAAGAAGCATTGCCAATCAGTTGTTTTTCATTGCTTTATTTCAGTTTTGTGCAAAAAATTCCCAAACATTCCGAATTTTTCGCTTGAAATCTCCATACAAATTACTATGGAGTGAGTGAAGTTTCTTTGATAGCTGTCCGCGCACCGTCGCAGCTCACTCCCCCCCATGTCCCCAAGGTGAGCGCACGTCGCTTTTGACGAAAATGACATTTATAATTACGCGAATAATTTACACGAAATAGGCGCACATAGGGTCTTTTGTTGAAAATAGTACAACTTTACTTTTTTTCCTCCGTACTGTTTGTTCATATGCATTATGCATAATTTATCAAACGTATGATTTTATCGTGATTCACCATGAGAGTTATATGGCAGGTTTATATTTATGAGTACACTTGATTAAAAGCTCTCTTGGGTTTGACAATTTCGTACTAGTTGCCATTTCATTTTCCTATTCTTTACGCAGTGACGTGCACTCACCCGGCGTCATGTGGAAGACTGACTTGCGGGACTGCGCAGACGGCTGTCAAAGAAACTTCACTCGTTCCATAGTAATTAGGATGGAGATCTCGAGCAAAAAAAAATAAAGTTTGCGTTTGCTTATACGAAACAGAAATAGTTATTGCAATAGAACATAATGACAAGTTATTCGAAATGGAAACACACTTCACACCGGAACAGCTTTTACAATTGTACCAAGCACAAATTCGGTTGTGTATGGAGTACTTCTGCCACCTCTGGGATGGCTCTGCCAAGTATCAGCTGGATGCACTGGACTCAGTAGACCGAAGAGCCAGGAGACTGATAGGTGACGAGACGCTCGTTGGAACCAAACTCGAGTTTGGAGCATCGGCGTAGAGTTGCCTGTCTATCGGTTTTTTATAAGGTGTATTTCGGAGAGTGTGCGCAAGAACTTCATGACCTGATACCGGTTACCTATCATAAGACCGAATTTTCTTTTTCCGAATTTCATTTTCCCGAAAACGTTTCGCTTTTTTTCGTTCGGCATTTTGTTTGCCACTGTATCAGTTGACCAATTATCAATTGGATTTTTTTCGTTTGCCAGACGTTTTATTAGGCCACAGAACGTTTTACCGAAGTGATGATTGGCCGAAATGACACTTGTCCGAAGTATTGTTTTACAGAACAATCATTAGACCACTGTTTTGATTGCCATATTTTAAGTTTACCAAAGGATCATAAAAAAGTTACGGGTTAAGCAGACAAGGAATTTCTGGATTTAAAATAAAATAAGAAATTGACAGCATCTAAACAGCATGCAAGTATTCAATATGCAAGTTTGAGGAAAACACAAGAATTCTGTCACGGCTCCGGCATTACGGGGCTCCGGCGGTTCCTCGCGTGCTAATCGTCGCAGATGGCTTTCGCTCAGCACCGAAGCTTCGGCTTGTTGGCCGGCTTCGCCGGCCAGCCTCAGCCGCGGCGCCTCGCTCATAGCCACCTGCTCCTCAGCCCGCGGGCCGCCTCGCCCCACCATGCCTACGCGCTTTTAAATAACACTCTTGGGGTAGGGCAAAACTAATACCACGTGGTGTCGGGGTTGACTGAGTCGGATTCGCCCTGAAGTTGAAATTACTGAAAATCGACGTTAACGAGACGTTAAACGTTATCGTACAATAGTTGTGGTCTAATAATATTCGGTAAAATAAGATTTAGGCAAAGTGATCATATGCCAAATAAGTCATCTGGTAAATGAAAAAAGTTGAGCAAAGACTTCGGGCAATAGTAAAAAGTTTATTGTGAAATTCGGTTTAACGTACTTCGGTAAAACGACACTTATGTCAAAAGAAACTTCGACGGGTTAAAAATATGTCAAACAATACATCTGGCAAATGAAATGTTGGTCAATAGTTTTCAGTCAAATGAAATTCGGACTAGTAAATTTCGGACAAGTGACGGGTTCCCCCTGATACCACCCTCTATTTTCTACTACCGGACCACAAGACGGCGCGAGGGCTTTCATCTCCATGTGGTTGACTTTCCAGCGGTCCGAACTAAGCGGTTTGGTGCTTCCTTTCTGGTCCGCACCGCTAAGGAGTGGAACGCCCTCCCTGCGTCTGTGTTTCCGGATACATACAACCTTGGTGTCTTCAGGGCAAGAGTGAATAGGCATTTTTTGGGTAAGCGTGGCTGGCAAGACTGAGGTCAAACGCAAACCCATTTTAAATTAAAAAAAAATGGATCAGATAGAACTTTGATATAAATATGAATTATCATATTTACGTCAGCCATGGAAAAATGGCAGTGCAAGCATTTTTATCTCTAACTGGCTATTTGCACACAGCTTTTCCCTGTAGTAATTTGAATGAACTATATAGACAAACGTTCTAGAAAATATAATTAGCAACAACTATCATTTAGATAGTGAAAGCTTATGTAAAAACAGACAGAAAAACGCGGAGGGTGACTTCCTTTCATACTATGCTCTACTCGTAGATCAATTCCAGTAAGATGAAGATCACTGTGGATTCTGTATTAAATTCAGCGCGATGGCCTCTACAGGAGACTAAAGGTATTACTCAAGTGTTATTATCTAAAATAAATTATCCACTTAAAGTGTCTCAACTGTTGACAACTGTTAAATTCCTCGTTTTAGTTAGTAACAAGATAGCTCCGTTTAATGCTTCTTGCAGCTTTTCATTACAAGTAAGACCAATTAATTAGTGGGTTCTTCTGCATGTTACTAGAAATGGCTCCGTGTATTGCTAACATATGCATTGGATGTAAGAAATATTTTGTGTTGATGATGATCGAACGGATGAACCAAGTTACAACTAAATCTCGATGGAATCGTCAAGTACCAGATATAACATTGTGCAAATAACGTGGTCACGAGAATAGATTGCAAATAATAGTGTAAAAAAATAATTGGCAAAACCGCTTGTTAGTATGTTTAATAAAATAAAATTTTTGGTTAGTTTCTTTTGTTTGCCCTATATCCTGAAATATATTTTGTGGCGAAATAAAAATATCTTTGGTGAACGCATCAAATGATTATCATGCCGCGATTTATAATAATAACAAATAAATAAAAATCCCTGGACATTATTCCACACAGCGCCATCTAGCCCCAAGTGAGTTAATTATACTCCGTTTTTATGGGATACTAGACAACGGATAAACATACTCAAATACTTTTTCTTTTGTAAATACATAGTTATTATACATAGGAAACACCCAGACCACTACAAACAGACATGTTCATGCACACAAATGTTTGTACTGTGCGGGGATCGAACCCGCGACCTTTGGTGTAGTAGCCGACTTCTAAACAATTACACCAAGATGGTCGTCCGGATTTATGCATTGCATTTATGCACGGATTGCACGGCCCAACCACTGTGTGACCATAGCTGTCACGATCGCTTTCAAATTTGACAGATTTTCTCTCCGGCCGACCCTAGTAGCGAACCTTAAAGATAGAAAGCTTCTTATTCAGTATTTCAATAAAACGGAAGATGTCTTCTATAAAGCAACACCTAATTGCAATTCATTCTCTAGCAGGGAGTTGACATTATTGAAGTCTCATTCGGGGCAAGTACAAAGGCTTATTGTGCGAAGTTCAGTCGCGCTAATAAAGTGCACTAAGAACTTTCGAAGTCCTCGTTAAGCTTTACCTGCTTAGAGTGCACTTCGCTCCCTGGGGCTCACGTCCAGTCTGTTGCTTAAACACTGTTAAACAGCTGCATCTACTCAATGTTCAACTTTGAAATTAATTTAAGAGTGAAGTCGAAGCAACTATTTACTTGCACCTTAAAATAATTGTATACAGATACAAAATTTGCTATTTCTAAAATTGATTGACGAACTTTAGAGAAATGAAGGTGGCACGGCACATAAATGATTTTGAAGTTAACGAGATGCTTAAGAAAACTTTGAAACATTTTTCGTGTTAAACAAAATTCAACAGTATCTTTATGGGGTCGAGAACACGATTTGTTGGAAGTGATTAAAACTTTGTAAGTCGAACGAAGTTTGCGACCAGACACTTCGGCGCTAATTCTGTATTTTTTCGAAAATAAATTACTATTGGACCGGAAGCTGTTTAACTTTTCGAGTTTTCTAAAGGCAAAGATGCTTGAACGCACGCCAAGTCACCCAGAGAAGTTTGGACAAATTTTTAGCGTGTGATTAATACTTTCCTTTGAAACACGTCATTGTTAAGATATGTCTTCTTGTAGCTTCAGTCTTTAATGGGTATTTTGTTGCCACAATTACCCATTGTAAGCACTCATGTTAGAAACTTCACTTAAGGTTTAATTTTAATTTCGGTTGACTTTATTGCAGCAGAAGATTAAACTCAAAAGGTAAAATCAGAATGTAGAACTAATATCTAAGGATCAAGGAATATTAACTCCAAGATGATAGCGACAGGTACTTGTCGTTCGGTTCACGGTTGACTTAACATTCAAATACCTCGCCGTAAATGTGAAGATAGACCTCGTTCATTAGATAATCCTTATGGATTATCTAATGAACGAGGTCTAGGTCTAACCGTGCAGTTTATACTGCACCGTTCGATACGATAGTGTTTTAAAACAATCCGTTTTTTGTATGATCTCATTCGCCTGAAAAAAAGATTCAAAAGACTATTGTGTTTTTTCACATTCAATAAAATTTATACGTAAAACAGAAAGTAAGGTTAAATTACCTTCTATGACAACAATGATACCTAAATGCTGACAAATTAACCATATTTCTACGTACCCCAACCACTGCCATTGAAAGTTGCTGACGTGGCACGAAATGTATGATAGTGTGAGCTGAAATGACGCGCCCCTTCACTGCTTTTGCATATACAAGCAAGCACTCTTGTTTGCGCAGATGCGCAATTATAGCTTAGACGATCTTTACATCAGTTTTTAAAACAATTAAGTGAGGCATTATAAATATAGAGTACAGCTGAGCACAGGGTTGTTGCAGCCTGTTGTATGTCGCGCCTTGCCCAGCGAGGCGTCTAGGCCTGCGTCCAGAGCATGGCGTCCAGTGTAGCGTTCAGCGCGACGCTTAGCGCGGCGTCCCATTCTAACGTCGTGTTTCTTCCTACTTACTTGCGATTCGATCTCGAGTCATTAGAGCTCTGCGAGTCGACAGACGCGGAGCGGTGTCGCGGCGCGGGCGGCGGGCGCGTGGCCGTGGGCGACGCCGCGTACAGCCCGCGTCGCGTCGGCGCTGAGCGCGTGGAGCGCGGCGAGCCACCCGGCCCGGGAGCGGGCTCGTGGCCGTTCACTTCTCCGCTGATTCTGGGATTCGTGAAGATGGAATCAAGGGACTGTACATTTCTTACTTAGTTAAATTCAGAATGTTGCTTTAAATCTCCCGAATTATCAAGGGAGATTTGAAAATCACGCTTATAAGAACTTTCACTCGAAATTTTGGGTTTTTTTTTCTTTTAACAACTTTGTCTTGGAGATTTGACCTACAAGATACTGCCTCTCCATACATTACGTGATTATACTACCTTAAGATTTTGAAGCAATATCTAGTTTTTCTCCTAATTTGCATTAATTTGTTATTTTTCATATTTTACCAATAATGAAAACCTTTGAAAGTCTGTCCTTTGAAATGCAGTCCTGGGGCGACTAGATAATTATTATTGGAGAGGGCCAAGTCTACTAACGCATTGAAATTTTATTTAAATATTTTGGCGAAGCTATAATATAACATCTACACGTAAAGGTTATGTATCACGACTAAGCAACACATCTACCTGGGCATCAAGAAAGTACCTAATGAGGGAAAGTGAACGTTTACTCACGAATTAGGCCGATGAACTGAAGTAGGTTGTTTCATCTCAGGAAGGCAGTCTTTTATTCTCAAGTCTTCTAGTTTTGGCACTGAAAGGGAGAAATCTGTTTAGTAACAGTCAACCACAAAACTCGTATTCAATTATTACGTTAATGGTAATTAAATTAAATTAAAAAGTAAGTGTTAGATTCTAGTCGAACCAGAAGTATACAATTTGCATCATTAAATTCAACTCTACGCGACCGCTCGTCGCAGCTGCTACTTATATCCTCGATTGCAAATTATTTTCTAGATTCTCGTTTAGTTGATTATTGACTATAGGAAAACTTTTGTTAAAAATCTAATAGCATGGTGTCATTGTGAATTAGGTATCTAATAGCAAATAATTGTTCAGTTGTTTATTCTGGAGCATTTTTTTTTAAGAATTATGTTCAAACGAATTGCCTTAAAATGAATAACTATTTGATAAAAAGGATTTGTAAAGCGTATGTTAGACTTAAACATACATATTGTATAGGTCTTGTTGTCTGATAAATTGATTGTTACTCCTGTGCAGATAAAAAAAACAAAATCTGAGCCCAAAATGAGAGTCTCGTATAGACAAGGATATGTTATAAGGTTGTATGTACAAACCGTCGTGTAGAGAATGGTGCAAGGAGTGCGGGCGCGCGTTGCGGCGCGAGGGCGTGCGCGTGAAGGCGGGCGGGGGACGCGGCCGCCCTGCGCGCGCGCTAGAACAAAATACACTTTAGACCTACCTCACTTGGTGTCATTTTAGTTAGCACAGAGAAATTTCAGGATCTATGCTTCAAAGATAAACATTTAATAACACAAGTCGTAGGTAGTAGTATTTATTTTATACTTAAAAAGATGGATCCGTCTTATTACTTAAATATAACTTTGCATACTATTGTTATTTTGTTTGAAACCTCATGTAACTATTCTTAAACCATTAGCAAGCAAAAGTTGAGCTCTGTTATTTGCCGTAACAATGTATTTTGTAGTTATACGTGAACGAAGTAGTTTTGTAACCAACGTCTGGTTTGAAATACACTCAAAAGTGAGTGAACATCAAATTACCCCACCAAAGTACATTTTAAATTATTTGGCTTGTTTATTTTGTTGGCAGTCACACTTCGCAGTCATATCACCAATCCATCCAAAATTTGCAATTAGTCTCCCGATATTATAACAGTAGCAACTAAAATTGGATTTAGTCAATTCGACCTAAAAAAATCTAACTGTGGCTCCGAATTAACATGATTTCGTGCTAAACTGTAAGACATAATTTGAAACAATAAAATGGCTAAAAGATAATATAGATGAGACTCAAGAAATCTATCAGCTTGAATTCAACAGCAGCAACCCAAGTGGTTTGGCATCATGCTTTAAGTCAAGTGTTACAGCAAAAATTTTTTTAAGATTAAGAACATGATTGTATTGAAATAAAAAGTGTTCGCTGCGAGTCTCTCTTTCTAAGCTTTATGTAAAATTGTGGATATCATTAAACAATAAATAAAAAGCTCCAATTTAGAAGCTTTCGTCGTCAATAATAGAGCATTGTGTGTTGACGGGAATAATACACCATTACTACTTACTAGGTCACTTAGCATTCACAATGCTGTATTTTCATCTCAAGCTAAAATCTGGGTTAAAGTGTTTTCAAACGATAAATGCCACTCGCAATACCACAGTAAATAGGAATGACTCAGGGGAGCTTGCTTGGGTATTCTACTTTGTTTCTAAAATAAAATAACGACTAGTGGCACGTGGTACTAGTAGTCAAACACCGGCATAAATACATAG
Source organism: Udea ferrugalis (assembly GCA_950022985.1). Classification (NCBI taxonomy): domain Eukaryota; kingdom Metazoa; phylum Arthropoda; class Insecta; order Lepidoptera; family Crambidae; genus Udea; species Udea ferrugalis. The sequence goes on from OX465516.1 coordinate 9,802,939, forward strand.
CTATTAATAAATTTTACGTAAGATACTATAATTTTAATCAAGAAACTGTTGTTAAGGAGGTCCTAGCCTTTAACTAACGTCGATATTTATTGATATCGCAGAGAGAGCACCCAGCTCAGACGAAGAGTTTTCTCTGTATTGATAGATTGGAAGATGAATCATGTTCATAAAAGAAAAAAAATGCAACAAGTAATTGCAGCACGTGGACTCACTTGTTTACAGTTTAGATCGACATATTGTCGCTATGGCTATATCGATATGGATTATGTGAATGCGGTCGCTGATTGCTAAGGCTGAGGAAGGACGTGTCAAAGGTGTAGTCATGATGCTCACATCGGTTACGTAGTAGCATAACGATGTCTGTTGCTTAGTCTATTGGTAAGGGTTATAATGATTGCGAAGAGGAGATATTGCACCGCAGATACTGTTGAGGCCTTGGAACCTATGTGTCTTTACCTGTTTCTTAGTCTAGATCCAAGTGCAAAAATGTCTGCGGAGGCTGGCGCCGTCTGCTGCAGCCGGAAGAAGGCATGATGATCAGAGCAGCAGCGCCATAGGTGCCTGCACGCAGACCGCGTTGGAGACTCGAAGCCGTAAGTTGACGTGTCGTTCTGAAACGAACCGTTTTGTTTGAATCTGTCCACTTCAGTCACCTAGAATCAGATCGTTCTCATCTTCTTATGACATAACATCATTTGTCTGCATAAACATAATCACAGTACGACTGAAATTTCACCTAATTAATAGATGAACGCCCAAGTGGTCCAAGTGGTTTAACATGTTTAGGAAAAAGAAACGCGTTTTAAATATTAGTTCAACTTTCGATACCTAAATGTAAGATATATGTATAATTAGGTATTATACATGCCCACGCAATATTTTTGATAAATTAAAAATACACACAACTTTACCATTTTGAACTGTAATCTGTAAAATATACGAATATGATCTGCTTGAAACAACGTCCACCATTTTTATACTATTTATGAACAAAGGCTAGTAATTAACAGATCGTTATTTCAGACCAAAAAAATAACAGTATCAGAAATACATGGAAAACCATGAAAACATTCAATGTGCATCCAATTAACGGCTCCTGTGGCTGTTTTGATATACACTGACCTACCGTTCGCGTATTTGAATGATTTCCGTACGGCTGCCGCTTTGTATTTGCCAATATTAAATATAATTGGTTCCGATAGTAATGCAAGACTCGGGTCTGTTAATTGAAATAAAGCACGGCAAACAATATGAAGGTTTTTAATTGATTCATAATTATGTTACGTGTAATTATTTAAACAATAAGTAAGTAGTGCTAAATAAGCAAATACACCGTTGGATAAAACTTAGTTAATTGACTCTTCAAATAATACATTTTATTAATTAAATATTCAAAATAAAACAGTTCAATTGCATAAGCACAGTGCCCAAAGATAGATTAGAATAATCATCCTTTTTTAATGGTTTGAATTAATCTAATAATTAACACTCGTTACCATAATTTAAAAAATTGGTAACAATAATCAACGAGGGAGTTGCAATTAGTTCAAAACCTTCAACAGGAATATTTATTCATTCTCCAAGTTAAAACGAATTCCTAATTCCCCATTAAAAGATGAAATAAATATATGTAGGTGGTTACACAAAATATAATCCTGCCTTTCAAAGCGTTGTTATTCAAATAGGCCCGTAAACTTTGTATCTCGCAAATCCTTTTAGAAAGTTATATATTTCAGTATAATTTTCCCAACACACGCGTAGGTAGTCAATGGAAGGGTATTAGGAACGTCTTAATTTGGAAAGACCATTGTTGTGTTTTCAGAAAACGAACATTTGAGAGCAGTCGTACAATAACTAGGAAACAATAAGCACCCGGCCTTATTTATAATTATGATAACGAAGGGGTATCTTCAATACATGAAAAATAATTAAAAAGTTCTTATTCAGTTTAAGCTTTGAAACAGCAGGTTGTTTAGAAAATTCCCTATAAGTGCTCTAACTAATTATCATAAAAACCTGTTAGTTTTATCATATAACGACGTGGACTCGTAACATGTCAGAAAAGTAAAAATGCCGAGCGTCACAAAAATATTTCTGCCTCTCCTTGGTGCACTTGACAACTATCACAGCTCAGGTGTAGCCGGCTGAGTATAGAATCATAACGTCGTTTCCTGAAGCCAGTTAAATAATAAATAACAAGCTAGGCGTCTCTTGGGCTCTGCGGCGTTATCGCGCTCGCCCACAGCCTTGTAAATACTGCGCTCAGTTCTCGCGACTTATCTGTAATTGCCTGCCTGCGAATGTCTTTCAAGGAAGCGCGCAAGGTGGACTCCATCTTGCACCACCATTCACGGTGCGCTATCAGTGGAAGCGATCCGAGAACCAGGTCAAGTGGACCCGATTTTAATGTTTATTTATTTGCGATTCAGAACGATTTCGTTGAAGGGATCCTTTGAACCGCTATTTGTCCTGCTCAATGCGTTTTCACTTTATTTATGTTGCGGAATTTCGTTTGATTAGCAAATAATTTTATTCGGCAATCGAAAACACTTCTAAAAGGCGGAATGTTTTCCTCTATACAAGAGAAATAAATAGGATTTTATGCATTCTAAATACTACTGACAATCAATTCACGTGATTCTTTTAAGGAAAATTAGATGTGGATTTTAACAGGCATAAATTTTACTAAAACCCTAATCTATCTAACAATTTTACTGATCTTTTGTGATCACCAAATACCTAAGGGTGTTGCAAACAAGTACTCACGTTTTTATCGGCCACCCGTAACATGAAGTAGCGTCCTTTGTAGTAGAGTTTGGAGACGCGCGGCCAGTAGTAGTTCGCGACGGTGTGCTTGCCGCGCAGCAGCAGCAGCCCGCTCGGCGCCAACCCGAGGAAGTACTCCACACTATCCTCACCCTGTCACAACACACAAAATATTACATCTTACACAAATATAGGTTAGTACGTTATTTTGCACGAGTGTCAAGATGCCTTTTTCTGAGACCGAGCCGGAAGGCGAGAGCCAAGACTGAGGAAACGAGTGAAAATAACACTTCCGCTCGTGTATCATGACGACGTTTTTAATAAGGGGGTAGACCTACATTTACAGAAAAAAATACAGGCAAACCATAATAAAACAATACAATAGAGAAAAACCAGATAAAAATTTAAAATATGAGGAATAAAGAATGTACGAGCTACGTCGCACATTCAGCAGCCGTCAGCAGCGGCCTACTGACACCGGCGACCGATGGACCCTCAACGTGCAGCGTCGGCACTCTACACCGACGACTCACAAACAAATAGCAATAGTAGTGTGCATTGTCTAAATACTGTATATAAACCAATTACATTTTACCAATAAACTAGATTTCAACCGACCGTGTTGACTTCTCATTTCCCCACCGCTGCGGCCAAGACACCTTAAGCCGTCAGTATCATGATCAGTAGAGTGAGCCTGCTCTACTGGCAGCGGTTCCTACAACACTACCTACTGTCCTAACTCTTCCCGCTTGCACCCCGGGAGCAAGCTTCCCCTCATTATCTATCTATGTATCTATTGTTAGGTAGGGCTAGGGCTCTAGTGACCTAGCGTCTCGGCGCAAGGGGCTCTAGGCTTTCTAGGGAGTTAGTTCCCTTCCTAATCTTATATTCCCTTCTCTGTGCGGCCGGGATGCGGTGCCTTACAACCACTTAGCTTCCTGACCGTACAAAGAATATAGATGAAATACTACTAATTAGACTTCATTTGTTTGCATTCAATCAAATGAAAATACATTTTATTTATTGAAAAGTATTGGATATTTTTAATTTTTTTTATTTGTCAATTATGCAATTTGTTATAGGTAGATAGAAGTAATTAGGTACTTTCAATCTATTTGATGAGAAGTTTCTATACTTACCAAATTCAATAATGTAACAAAAAATAAGATGAGCCTCCTTTCAGTTGAATGTAAAAAAGATAACCAATAATTTGATTAAAAATTACAGATCTTAGTAAAGTTAGTGCAAATAAAGGAACTTTTCGCACGTCAAACGAGTATTCGAGTTTTTGGAGGAACTCTATTGAAAAACTTCAACTTAGCTTACTGAAGCAACGTGGCAAGGTTAGTAAGTTCACAGTGGTATATTCGGGCCTCTATTTAGCTGCTTACCAGCTTTGCTCGGCCTAACGAGGCAAAACGTTTCAGTTGTAACGGATCAACAGCAATCGCTCGGTTGAATACATAAACTTCAAACAAAAACAATTAAAATATTGGCATTTAAACAACTTAGGTAACATAATATGTTTTTTAATACAGTTGCTCAAAAAGTGGTACTTTTCGTAGCTGTTTAGCGTGCGGAAAGTTGGTTTTTCCGCACTAGTGCTTTTTACTTTTCCAATTTTTTTTTTGATAATGTTAATAAAATCCATACATCCTACCAAAGAGGTTGTCTGTTCAATCACTTTATTTTGTATTTTGATACGTTATTTGGCATTAAAACTGGGAATATAATATTATTCAAAATATTTTTTGCAATTGCATAATTGACAAAATAAAGGGTTATTTAGTAACTATTAACAATTAAATTTCTGAAACAGTTTACTTAAAGTTGGCTGTTTGTGTATTAACAATGGCCGGATATTTGTAAGTATGAATGAGTTTCACTTAAAAATACTTGAAATAAAATAATAGGTATTTATTGCATTTCCATGTTTAAATGCAATTAAATTACTTCTTATATTTTTACTAGGCTGAATACAACCGATGCCGTGTTAAAAAAAAAACTGTCAATCCTAAGTTTTTCATTCCCGCTTTCTTTATTTACGATTAGTTACGACTGTCACGATATACTTTGGGTATTGATCGTTTTTAATGTTGTTTATTTTACATCTTTCGTACACAAGTATTTAACATATTTTTTCAAAATAGTTTATTTTTACTAGGCTGAATGCCTTGCCGGTGCCTTGAAAAAAAAAGTTTTTTCATTCCCGCCCTTTTTACTCTTGATTTAATTGTGTTAATGATTCGCATTGGTTTGATATTATTTTTTTCGCAAATGTATTAAAAAACGTTGTTCGATACACGAGCGGAAGTGTCATTTTCACTCGTCCCGAGTCTTGACGAAAAAACTACTATTTCGATACAAGTGCGGAAAGTATGTCATTTTGCACGAGTCTCGAGGCATCTTGGCCCGAGCGAGGCGAGGGTCAAGACTCGGGACGAGTGAAAATGACACTTCCGCTCGTGTATCGAACAACGTTTTTTAATACATTTGCGAAAAAAATAATATCAAACCAATGCGAATCATTAACACAATTAAGTCAAGAGTAAAAAGGGCGGGAATGAAAAATCTTTTTTTTTTCAAGGCACCGGTTGTTTGCATTCAGCCTAGTAAAAATAAACTATTTTGAAAAAATATGTTAAATACTTGTGTACGAAAAATGTTAAATAAACAACATTAAAAACGATCAATAACCAAAGTATATCGTGACAGTCGTGACTAATCGTAAATAAAGAAAGCGGGAATGAAAAACTTAGGATTGACAGTATTTTTTTAACACGGCATCGGTTGTATTCAGCCTAGTAAAAATATAAGAAGTAATTTAATTGCATTTAAACATGGAAATGCAATAAATACCTATTATTTTTTTTCAAGTATTTTTAAGTGAAAATCATTCTTCTCATTAATTCATGCCAAATAACGTATCAAAATACAAAATAAAGTGATTGAACAGACAACCTCTTTGGTAGGATGTATGGAGTTTATTAACATTATCAAAAAAAAAATGGAAAAGTAAAAAGCACTAGTGCGGAAAAACCAACTTTCCGCACGCTAAACAGCTACGAAAAGTACCACTTTTTGAGCAACTGTATTAAAAACTACTATTTCAACACACTTGCTCATAAAGTGGCTCTTATTTCACTGCAATTAGGCACATAATGACACCCATAATCAAACTGTGACTTTTTCATTACCGTACTATTATTCACAAGTGAGTTATAGAGTTTTTTTTATTGGTTGTTATTGCTTTGTTCTTAAAAAAGTATCGATACAAAAAAGATCGTGCTTAATAATACAAATAAAAATATTTATTTCAAATTATAAGAATGAATACGAAAAACATTAAGTACCTAAGTGCAAAGGTAAATTACATTCTTTCGTACATTAAATTTATCAGCATAGCTATTTGAGCGGTTGGCGCCTTTTTTCTTTTACTGTCGTTTATTTTCTAAGACAATATTACAAGAATGCTCCAAGTCTATTTTATTAGTGGCCAGTTCGACTGTCGACATTCGAATAAATCGTCTTTGGTGAAAAGCTTCCATGTTTCTCTTTTTTTTTAATATGCAAAGAAAACGATAACATGCAGCCTACCTCAGAATAAAATCTCATAGCACCTAAATATTTTTTTAATACAGTTGCTCAAAAAGTGGTACTTTTCGTAGCTGTTTAGCGTGCGGAAAGTTGGTTTTTCCGCACTAGTGCTTTTTACTTTTCCAATTTTTTTTTTGATAATGTTAATAAAATCCATACATCCTACCAAAGAGGTTGTCTGTTCAATCACTTTATTTTGTATTTTGATACGTTATTTGGCATTAAAACTGAGAATATAATGTTATTAAAAATATTTCAATTGCATAATTGACAAAATAAAGGGTATATTTAGGAACTATTAACAATTAAATTTCTGAAACAGTTTACTTAAAGTTGGCTGTTTGTGTATTAACAATGGCCGGATATTTGTAAGTATGAATGAGTTTCACTTGAAAATACTTGAAATGAAATAATAGGTATTTATTTCATTTCCATGTTTAAATGCAATTAAATTACTTCTTATATTTTTACTAGGCTGAATACAACCGATGCCGTGTTAAAAAAATACTGTCAATCCTAAGTTTTTCATTCCCGCTTTCTTTATATACGATTAGTCACGACTGTCACGATATACTTTGGTTATTGATCGTTTTTAATGTTGTTTATTTTTCATTTTTCGTACACAAGTATTTAACATATTTTTTCAAAATAGTTTATTTTTACTAGGCTGAATGCAAACAACCGGTGCCTTGAAAAAAAAAAGTTTTTTCATTCCCGCCCTTTTTACTCATGATTTAATTGTGTTAATGATTCGTATTGGTTTGATATTATTTTTTTCGCAAATGTATTAAAAAACGTTGTTCGATACACGAGCGGAAGTGTCATTTTCACTCGTCCCGAGTCTTGACCCTCGCCTGCCGGCTCGGGCCAAGATGCCTCGAGACTCGTGCAAAATGACATACTTTCCGCACTTGTATCGAAAACTACTATTAACTACACGGCCTTGCATTCCAAATTCAAATTCAAACTTCATTCTAGTTGACACATATTGTGCCATTGACGAGCAGGTAGTATATAAAATAAACTAGAGGAAAAGGTGGTAATGTGGCCCCTGCAGATAAATTGGCCCCCTTCAATATTTCAATGTTTGAACAATGCCATCTAGTATGTTTTATGCACTACGGAAAGCTCGCGGTATGATAAGTATTTAGTGCCTTACAAATCCGCCAGAGCCCGTCACGTTCGATTGTTATTCAAACCAGTCGAAACTCGTTAGCGGTAAAACTTTATTATGCTGTGATTTTAATTCGGTAATTGTTTATAAATGAGTGTTTTGGCTATTGTGTTCGTACATTAGATACGTTGAACTGTTCTTCTACGGGAATTAAAAGGTAAATACAAAATTAGACTTGTAATAATTATTTTTGGTACGTTTGTTTAAACATTCTCAATAGTTTTAATTTGGCCCTCTCACATTGATTGTATTATGGTCCCGGGGACCACATTGCATATAAGAGTGATTCATAATTTTCATGAGAAGGAGAAGAAGAAGGATCCACGGAGAAGGATCCGGTAGGAATGTCGTTCGGCGCCAGAGAGAAGCTACACCCAGCAGTGACTCTGAAAGTGACGAAGACGCAGTGAATACCGATGATGTCGAGTCGTTTACAAACGTGCTTCCTGAAAACGCGAACGAGCCGTGTATGTTCTGTGACACCATTTATAGCAATGACAGACCTGGAGAGCCATGGGTACAGTGTCAAAGTTGCGATTTATGGGCTCATGTAGCCTGTGGAGGGTCTGAAGGTGACTATTATATTTGTGATTTTTGCCGTTAATTTTCAACTGTACCATACATTTTATGTGACCCCCCAGGTGGTCACATAACCATCACCTGATCTCAAGAGACCAAATTTGACTAACATAAGAATAAACAATATTTTTGCTATCCTGTGCGAGTTTCATTTATTCCATAGTCAGACATGTATAGACAAATAAATAAGAAGTCCTACAATGTATATTCGAGGTTTGCCACTCCTATATTTTTGAAATAAAACATAAAAAACAAAGTGGGGGGCCACATTACCACCTTTTCCTCTACTAAATAAAATAAGTTTCTAACATTATTTTCTTCACAATTGTGTTGAAAAACGTCGTATGATACACGTGTGTATTGATGATTACCGTCCTCGGCTCTCTTAAGACCCTCGCCTACGGCTCGGGTCTCAATGGCGCCTCAGCGGTAATCACCAACATTACACACTTGTACCATAATGTACTATTACCTACGTTGTTCTATGCCTACAAGTATTTTGACAAATAGGCAGGAAACTTTTTAATTTCATAACCTCTGATGCTGGCTGCATAGACAGCAAAAACTTCTTAATTAAATATTAAGTCTTGTAGAAAATAGTTCGTCTACGTCTGCGAATCAGCTACTAAGTTAAATTGGAGACAGCTAAAGGAAACTCAAATCAAAAGTTGACAAACTGTGCTAAGATGTTTGTTCAATGACATTATTTTTCCCAAACAATAACAACGCGACGCGCGGCGAAGTGCTCGAACACGATCGAGGTTAGATTGAGATCATTTATTTTGTCTCCCCGCACCATGCCACATTCACAAGTGGGTTTTGTTACTTACTTTACACAGAAACAAGTCAACGAGTTACGATATCAGCACATAATTATGACAATAGCCATCACAATAATGAAATAACGCAAACAACGTTTGAATTTTTTCCCTTTTTAGTTATGGTGTAGCTGTTGTAGCTGTTCCATGGATCGGTTAGTAGTGGTCTTGCTTACCAAGCAAGTGATGTTTTGTGATGTCATGAACATTTGTGTATGCTCGGCACTCTCTCTCACTCTCTGTCTTTAGACTAACCCCTTATTCATGAAAAACGAACGCAACGCAGAAGCATTGTTTAAGCAATTGACGTGTTGTGTCACTTACTCGCAAATGGCGGCAGCAACAAGAATGACAGTGTCAAAACGAATCAAAAGTTAAAGTGTTGTTGAAGAGCTGTTTGAGATTTTATGAATAAGGAGGTTAGTCTTAAATACCACTTCCACTTTGACACCCATAGGAGTCTGCTTTGTTTAGGGTGGTGTTCAGATATACTTGTTGTTGTTTAGGTATATTGATGTTAACATTAACCAGTGAATAAGTAGCACGTAACAGCAACAGTAACTACAGGTCAAAATAATTTATTAAAACATTTTATCCGAAATAATAGCAAAACCCGACGTAAATCAGCAACCCGTGAATGTGCCGGGTTAACATATGCTCGGGGCGGTATCATAAATCATCAATCACACGTGAGCGTACAAAGCTCTGAAGCGCACTAAATAAAATATTTACCAAAACGGGATGCAGATCGACGCCATACATGTCGAGCCATTTCACTTTGTCCAGGTAACTCAATTCAGCCTGCGCCGGAGATATTCCACTGCAACAAAGGACTAAACGTTATAACAGTTTAACGCTCGTCAATTGAATCGTTAGCCTTCATAAACATAGAGGCAAGAAGCCAAAGTGACGAAAAATCACGTAGTTTCAGGACTTGCCTGATCGCGGCTCACTTGGTGTTAAGTAGGTACACATAATTTGCATGTAATTGCGGCTTTGAGAGCAGCCAGCGGCCGCAGTCTGCATCTTTGCACAGTTAAAAATTCATTCAATTAAGCGAGAAAGGCGGCGAAGTTTAATTTCCGGAGCGCGTAGCGACGCCGACGCTCCGGCGTGAAACTGCTACATTTGAGAACTTAATTTCTGGGAACTTGCTTTCTTCAGACCGGCTTGTGAGCTATTGTGCATAAGTACTAAGATCTTTGTTTCAAGGGCTTAAGAGTGATTTATTACTCCCCAGACATACTACGTTAAGGTCTGCAATATTATGACAATATTGCTACTTTATAATTGTGTTTTTGTTTTTTTACAGTGTACGTTCAGTTTTTTTGTTCTAGTTATACTAAGTAACACAGAACTAAGCGAGTCTTTCGTTATGTTTTTTAGCAAATGTTTTTATAGCTCAGCCACATGTGTTCGTAGTCCAGACGTGCTGCTGAGAGCTGATAGAGTATTCCGTGAGAACGTTGTTGTTATGTAGTTTCAAAGGGTCAATAAACTCTTTCGCAGATTTAGTTACGTACGTACGTCATTGCTGAGATTTGCCCTTTACTATCTTGGCAATATGAATATCGGTCTTATTAATACAACATTCTGTCCTATCCACACAAATGTATGTAACGTGTCCTTATTTGTCAATTTTAGATTTGGCTACATTACTCATGCCAATCTGGATTAGCTTTCAAGGAGAGGTAGTTCGTGTGCTCGTACCGAGGACTTTCCTCTGGTCTGGATTAGTGTGTTTTGAACAGCCAAAGCGGAACATTATGGTTTGTACTTGAAACTACGATACCAAGCGCCCGAGTGTTCTATGAAGTAAGTTGTAGTTACTAAGTCCTTTTGAATCTCGGAGCACTCATGTGTAGTACTAGTGGCAGTACAGTCGGGCGACATACACCACTCAAAACTTCGACACATCGCCTTAGAATGCAAGGGCGATTGTTGTCTTTGAGAATATAATATCTATCTTTCACGAGTGTGATTGAATTAAGATTTTTGACGATTCGAAAGTACTGAGTAATGGTCTACCTGAATAAAGATATATTGTTTCTTTTAAGCTGATAGTTTTGTATATTTCTTTTTACGTTTAAAGAGCAAAGCAAAGCCGTACTTAGTTTTTGGTGTTCACATCTGCATAATAGTTTAGCATCCAATTCGCTACCCTCAAACTGTTATAAAAAGGATTCATAAATTATTTTTGTATTAGTAAACATTGTTGCTAGATTATGCAAGTTACACCGAGTAATTACAGCGACACCTTGAATCGAGCACTCCAGTCGTCCCGGATCAAAGATTTTTAGTCCTTTACGATTGTAGTGCATCGACGCGTAGGATACATCGAGGCCGATCCACTTGATACTTGTCGCACAGATTAACTCACACATTCAAACCATGTAGACAGTTGCTAATTTTCATGCCTAACAATTATTTGATTTTTTCCTGGAGAAAAACAATTGTGAATTTCTACAGCACAGTCCGCATTTTCATAACCTCTCGGAAATCATCACGAATACAAACGATTTTTGTTTTTCATGACATAAATGATTGGATTTATCCCTGTAATATTTTTAGTTGTGAACTATTGCTTTGAGTTTGTTTTTCGTATGAGTTTGCAAATCTGGACTCAAAACAAGATTTTACATTTTTTACCTTCATACCACATCTAACTAGTAGTTGTTCTGAAAAAATAATTAGCAATGGTAACAACATACCTGACGCTTTTTGGTCTAATATACCTACGGTTTTACGTGAACACCCAAAAAAAAATACATTCAAGCGGTGATTCAAATTATGATTTATTTTATAAAAAAGCTGGCAAACCGATAGCCCTATTTTTATACGTAAATTGTTGCCTTCAGAAAGAGCGTTTTAGTGCAAATTCTAGTCCTAAACTCGCATATTTTCCAAACCTTTTTTTTTAAATCAAATAAAGTAAAAATAGGCAATTACGTCGTTGGCACAGACTGTCTTACAGCAAAGTACATTGCTCTTAAATTATAAAAAAAAACTTACGTGAGTGTCCGATGTATTTCGGCAGCGCGCGCCTCCAGCTCAGGGGTCTGATGCGCCAGCAGCCGGAACTCCGACACATAGCCTGGTGCGTGCCGGCGGGGGTCGTAGTCTCCCAACTCCGCTGTACACAACAAGTAATAGTTACAGTAAAGTGCTGTTTCTAGGTATAATAGGTTGAGTTTTCTAAATTAAGTTCGTACGGGTATCGCCCACTCTTTCCATTAATATAATATACAATTAAATAAATTAATAAATTAAAATTTGAAATGCTTATCCCTCCACAATTAGCATTGTTTATCGTCATGGAGATAATGGGATGTAATTAGGGAAAATACTTGGCCCACTTTTAAAATTTTGTATTTGCATGGCGAAAGTAGGATAAAGCCCTAAGGAGTATGAAATACTGACTTGCAAAAAACTTTATTTGAAGTTTTCAACCATGTGTAACCAATTTTCACTAGATACCTATACATTTGTTTCGTGTATTGCCCAATTGTTACAGAGCCCAAAAACCAGGAATCAAAATTACACTATCGTCTTAAATATTAAAGAATAATGTATTGAGTAAACGCAGTAAGTTTCAAAAATAACAAACAGAACGTGTCATAGTGAACTCATTTATCCGAAGCGGTAGTTCAAACAGTAGATAGAAATAACCCGGAGAGCGGGCGACGATCCGTATTTGGAACAAACACCTTGTTTAGACGCGTGTAGCCGACCGAGAATAGATATCTTTAACAACCAACAAAATACCCATGCGACGCACCCCTATTATGACACGACCCGCAATTTAACAATAGCAATTAATTTGGTAAAGACAGAGGACACATGTCCTAAACAAATATGCTGCGTAAACTCACTGAAAGTAACACAATGTACGGCAACGCAATGTGAGACAACAAAGTAATCTGATTATGTACTCCTGAAATAATACCTTTGCAATTGTGAAAACGTAAAAAAATAAGACGAAATAAGCTACCAAATGTTTTCAGTGAATTAAACTAGTAAACAAACAGTGATTAAATAAATTAATAACCCGACTGGGTTTCTGTGTCATGTATAAAAAATCATCTAGCCTTTCAGGCCAAACGAGCCAAACACTACACATACATACATCCATCTCTACATACATACACCCTCCATACACTCGAAAACATAAACCTCCTTCTGGATCCTGCATAAACGATACATATACGAAAATGTAACAGATATTTGGAGTCTTCAAAACTATAGACGCTTAGAACGAAACGGAAAGTACCCGACACTTCTGAAAAACTATGACTCGAGCTAGTCTGACAGTCATTTCCCGTCGTATATCTTTTTTTTGTCCTCGGAAATCGCACCATCTGGCCCGCGCGAGAACACGCGTACTGCTATCGTAAAGAAGCAAGGACCTTTCGAACGTTACGTTCACGCCTGTCGAGAGGACGAGAGTTGTCGCACTGAATATTCACGCTGCTGAACACTTGATGTTGCGAAGAAAACTTGAACGGAAATAATACAGAAAGATTATTTGCCATTGATATTTCAGTGAAACATTTATAAAAAGAACTTAAACCCACTAGAATAGTTCTAAGTGATAGATGATGAAAGAAGAACCACCTACCATGATGGAAGAGCCCCTCAATAAAATTTGTGCCGAGCTTAAATATTGAAGAGGTCTTAACAAAAAGCCCTTAACATAAATATTAACCATCGCATTAAAGTACAGGAAAATACCATTAGAGGTGTTTACAGTTTTTAGTACTCACGTTTACATCTCTTTTATATTTATTAGTAACGTTTAGTTCTCAATAATAATAGCCGAGGACACTCATAAATCGGATATTTTTAAATCCCGCCCGTGACATTTTACGAGCTCCGAGAAATTACTTTTCATTTAAGTAGTGTGCTTACAGTAAAAAAAGCAGCGTTGCTTTTATTTCAGTTTTTTGATGATATAAGAGCTGCACGGCAATAAACCTCGTACATAAATAGGTAGGAATATCGAAAGGAAGACATAAGTAATCAACTTTAAACAGGATTCGACTCGCACGTTATTACTTATTTCAGAACATCAAAGAATTTCATCGGCTGATGGTTCCCATCAAATATGTACCCATTCCGTGTGTGGATCGAGTCAGAGACAGAATCTGTTTTGCGTTAGATGTGAATGATCTGAGGCAACAAGGAGGCAACATCGATCACGCGGTGGAGGAGGCAAACCGCCTTGACGTCGCCTCGCATCATGTCACGTGTGCTAGACAAATGTTGCGGCTCTGCTACCTAGTTGATTGTACACTTGTGTTAAGTCTGTACAAATACATACTAGAGATCCATAATCCAAAAGTACTTAATAAGTGAAAAAAAACTTGAGGACGATTCCGTCAAAAACTAACACTGCACTTAGATATTCAACCAAACTTTTCCCTACCTAAACTCCGTCTACATAACGAATCAAGATCGCCGTAGTGTCACTTATTATAAGGATAAATATCTGTAAAGTAATTTTAAGTGGAAAACCTAAGACAAGGTTTGACAAGGATAGAATATGATTGTAATATGTGGCACTTAAAGGACAGACTACAAACGCACTGTGTGGTTGCAGTTGGGGCTGAAAATTGTATGAGAGCGACCTGAGCGGTTTGCGGGCAACCGCATCGCAGTGCAAATAGACAATACTGTATACAACCGTTTTTGACTTGTTAGCCGTACTGCGGCTTGCCCTTCAGGTAATTATTATTATATTATTCCTGAGCCCAGAGTTCTTCCGGCACACACAGAATAACTAACCTACGATTCGCTGATGACATCGTACTATTTGCCTCCTCCCCCAGCCAACTAGAAGTTATGCTCGAGGAACTCAACACCGCAAGTCTTGGGGTTGGTCTTCGCATGATCATGACAAAGACCAAGTTAATGATCAATAGCGTCCAGCGCAGTCTTCACGTGAACGGTGAGGAGGCGCCATGGGTCGATGAGTATGTGTATCTGGGCCAATTAGTCTCATTCCAGGCAAGACAAGATAAAGAAATTGCAAGACGCATCGATAACGCCTGGAAGCTTTTGGTCCCTCAAACATCTTTTGAAGAGCAATGCAACAATTTCCTCCAGGTAAGATAGCAAAAAATGCTACAAGCAATACATAAACAGAATGTCTCAACTCTGACGACATAAGATAGATGCAAGGAGTAATCAACTGCCATCTAAGTAGTTACGAAAGGTAAACGGCGCAACATCCGCTATACTCAAACCTAAATCAATCTCTACCCACCTATCAAATGTTGATAACTTAATATAGTCTCGCGTACTTACTACCTATACTTATCTTAATCACAAAAAAAATCTCAATCACAATGCTTTAAAATTTTAGGCATGAATTCTTTTAATCCTGCTAATGCGGTGAACTGCAAGTATATGCTCCGGATGATACAGGTTAAGCTGGGACCTTACCGTTTCGGTAAATTATTATAACGAAAGCACAACGCATAAAAAGGTAATGGCAGGATCATTTTACTGTAAAAAGGCGGAAAATGTGAATATTTTATGTTGTTTGTTGTATAAAGCTCGCACCCAAACGGGCGTTTTAAACGCTTGCCTATTTTTGTCAATATTGACAAGAAGATATTATTTTGGATTTAAGACAATGGTGTCAAAAATGATGGATCCTTTTTAAAACTCTGCACAAGCGTTCCAGTTATTAGATCATTATTTTATTAGTCTACAAGACTAGTATGTGTTTTTTGAATCTTAACGAAGTATAGAAAATATACAAAAGGAACATTGACTTTGAAATTAATTGGACCTGATTAAGCCTAATAATACGTATTTGTATCCAAATCCCATTTAAGAACCGGAGGAACGCTGGAACCAAGAAGAGCGTTCGGCGCGTTCAGCGTCCCTGGGGACCACGCGAGGGTCGCTGATGGGAACGAGATTAGATGCAAACGACGCGACGCCCCGCTGATGGCTCATTTACCTCCTGAATAACGCATCGACATTAGACCTCGCGGTTCGCCCTCCTTGCCACACCACTGACTACCTCTAGATAAATCGCTCACTTTTTTGCTGATTGTAGACGCAGGTTTTATATAACATCCCGAATATATATTTATTAAGCACGTTGCCATCTCAAATTCATCAAAATATTTGAGACCTGTTTCGCCCCAAGATAAATCAAAATAAAATACCTCATATTTTTACTATGAGATGCGTTGTTGTTTTCAACATCGCAAAAAACGGTCTCATCCTTGAGTGAAGGTTTTCTCTTGTGTTAAGGAAACTACAAACAAAGAATGCACAAACACCCATACCCAGTAAAATATCCGTTTCATCAACAAACTGTTCTTTTGTGTTAATTGAACCCACGACTCATGGACGAAGGTCATGTGAATAAACTAAGAAGTTGTAGTATCTAATGGTCTCAGGTAAACATGGTTTTTGAATTCAGAGCAAACAACATACCTAACTCTCCTTCTAGCGTAGTAAGGTCAATAGATCAGTGAAGTCAGTATAAGTATCAAGTATAATTGTAACACCCGAATTCACACAAACGCAAATCAACGTTCAGCATCCCTCAAAAGTATAGCTATTTCTTTTAGTTCTATTGACATTTTACGGGACAGCATGAGCGTGAGCGCGTACTTAGCGTCGATTGACGTTTGTTCGGGGGTGAGACTGTTGGAATAAGTCAGTTAGTGAATTGGTTATATTATACCCTTAAACAAAATATATCACAATTGCGATGCTGCAAAGTTATTTAAAATTACCGTCCAAAATGTCAACGTTATGAACGTTGGCAGAAGTTTCAATAGTTTGGTTATGCAAAAATACAGAGTGAAATGCGCTATAATTTAGCTGCATTTGCGGCGAGATGGCGCGGGCGTATCGCTATCGCAGCATCCCGAAGAATACCTCTAACTATCGCTACCGAGCTGAATTGGACGCGACTAACAGCATTCGACTATTTATTGAGCCAATTGACTGAATTAGAAAATACGAGAAGCTTCTTGGCAAACCGACTTTACTTTAACGTTCTTATTTTTGTGGAAAAGTTTCATACTGGTTGATGAACTTTTCTTAATAGGTACTTTTTAGTCGAATCTGCAAAAAACTAAAGTGAAAAAATCCATCACGCATTCTATCCTACGCACTAGTTTTACAATTTCCACTTTTTGTGTTAAATTGAATAGAATAAATTGATTTTAACATTCAGCACGGTTGACTACATTTTGCCGTTTTCTATGCGACATATTGTAAATGTATTATGTACGTGTTGTGTAAGCGAATTCCATTTTATTATTAGATTAGTGCGGCATGCTGCATGAGTGTTTTTAATATTGTGCTTGCATCTAGTCAAGTTTCTATAAAAAACTTATTTTGTTCGTGCAATCGGTAGAAAACGGTTACAGTCATTATTTTGATAGTTACACAACTTTGATCTTGTCCTAGCGTGCCTACAAGTTGTATCATTACTATGACAAAGTAATGATAGTTCTCAGTGAAGAACCATTATGTATGCTACGACTTTGTTTTTTGTCCTCTCAATCCATCACAATTCACGCTAGATAATTTTCTAGAATTACACAGAATCAACCTGTTTAAATTATTCAAGCATCATTATGCGTGAAAATAGTTTTACGAAATTGTAAATAAGAGCCGTCCAATTTTGGGCATCAGCTTTTGGTAGGTAGTGTAAAACAGTTTCCGCATGGTCAACTACAAACAGCTAAAAATTGTACGCCACACATTGACAGTATGACCGATTTTGTAGGCTACATTTGAGTAGCGATTTACTGTCAAAATAACAATTTTTTCTTGGATTACCCCTAAGGATTACCCATCTAAAAATAATATTTCTTTGGATTCTTTTGTAAATCTCATACTCCTTGATAAAAAGAAATAAACAGGTAGGAACCTCAATAGATTCTTCTAAGTGTATATAATCTTTAGAACGGCGCGGGTTGGTAGAGTCGCATTAAGTACATGTTTTAAATTACAGCAATTAGTTTAGTACATCCTATTGTTATTTTAAGTGATATTTATTATCACATTTTAACGATTTGAAAGTACTTTGAAATAGTTGGATATTTTTATTTGCTTTGAAGCTGTGATATCGAAAACGACAGCGCCTGGGACTGAAATATTCCAGTGCCTGCTACACGTGCTAAGTGCAAAGAATATTAGCCCCTATGGTGTTCACGCGGAGTTGTCCTAGACCGTACGGAGACGACATAAAAAGATCGTATTCCGGGAAACGTTCGGTCACAATCGTGTTAATAAAATAGCGTTGCTATTACTTGAAATGGTGGAGTGGGAGTACCAGGGGCGCCCCGACCTCGTGGAAGCCGGGTGAGTGGCCGCGGCCGCTTTGTACGCCGAGCACGGTTGCCGCACGCGGATTTTGCCGCCATTATGGTACGGAGCAACTTTAATCCTTGACGCGGTTGTTTACCAAGTACTACCGGTATATTTTGATTGCGGTTCAGTTACGCCTTTGTACTAAATGAGCTAGATGTTCCTAGCTACGTGTTTGGCGATTTACTTACCTAATTACCAACGAATTTAAATTTATTGTTGGGCTAGCGGCTTCCCATCTTAACACGGTACAGAACAATAATATTATTTAAGTGCATTTTATTTGAATTGGACGATAATACTTAGACGGTATTATAAACCCTTTTCAATTACATTCCGTTGTTAAGAAGAACTTGTAAACATACCTACATATTGGCAGAAAAGTTACTTTACACATGGATTTAGGGATTAGACTTTATTTATTCTTAAGTCTAGATCTTGTTAAATTCTCCGAGTCCAGAAGTCCTAAAGTTACCAAACACTTTAGCGGATTTATTTAATGTAAAACCATAAAGGTAAAGTTCGGTGAAGTTCGTTGTTGGAACGAACTTCGTCAAAGAATATTAATATTTTACAGAGAAAATGGGAACCAATTAATCCCGTAATAACTGTCTGTCGGATAATTTTGATTGACCTGGCGAACTACGAGCGGGGAGTTCAAGAACTAATTTATTTTCTCTTTGCTTTGCTCTAAGATAAACCGATGAGACTAATATTTCAAGTCAATGTTTCAGTTAGATCTTCGGTCTGGAGTATCGTTACCGGATTTATAAATCAAAAGATACAGCTTTATACTATTTTTGGATTAGATGGAGATACAAATATACCTATTGCCTACGACTTCGTCCGCGTGGATTAAGATTTTATAACTTTTCCCCATGCAGGTATATGAAATATTGGAAATACTCGTCGTTATTACCTCAGATTTTGTATATAGTACAATTAGACAAGATTTTTGTTTCATATGGCAATGTTAGAGCAATATAAAATGAGTTTCTGTGTTTTGTGTGTGGACAAGGACAAGGAAGCATGGTTGCAAGGCTACCACGAGTAGAACGATTCGACATTTCCTAAACGTCTGTACGTACGTGTCCTGTGGCAGGGGACGAATTCTAATGAATTAGATATAATACCCAATATTCATTGAGCTCAATACGAGAATAAGCAATTGGTGTCCCAGGGGCCTAATTCTCGAACATTCTCGAACTCGATATCGACTGTGCGACAATTAGGCCCCTAAACACACAAGACCTATAAACATTTATACACAGTAGGCAAGTAACATTAATAAACACTTACATTGTAAAACGTAGGCAGCAAGCTCTGCGGCTAGGTCGAAGCCGACGGGCAGTCGTCCGCGAAGCACATCTTGCTTCAGCTGCAAGAACAACTGGTACCTACACATAAAAACAAAATGTTAAGATAAGATAAATAATCTTTATTGCACAAAAATACATTTTACAGGGTTTCGGTAAAAGGACATAGATAGAGGATTTTCTGCAGGAACCAGAGAGTTGGGCTATGCAAAAGAGATGAACAAAAGATCATAAGAAATAGTACATTGTTATCCTAGGGGTGAAAGTAACTTATTTAGTCCCGAGACGGGGTTTGGCGCCCGGAACGAAGTGAGGGCGCCAATAGTTCGAGGGACTAAATAAGTCTTTCACCCGAGGTAAACACTGTGCTTTTCATTACGAATACAAGGAAAGTAAAAATAAAACATGAATTAGCCAAAGAAAAACATATAAAAATAAATGAAGATCGAATTGGCGCTATCCCGCCTATTTTGTTTGTTTTTTTTTTCTGTGGCGGGCCCACTATTCAGCCATTATTTTTTATTTTTTTCATTGGAAAAATGGTAAATATTTTGCTCTAAGCTTAGTTATTTTGAAGAAATTGTTGAAACTGAATTATAATAAAGTTATTTATAAAATATACATTCTCTAATCAATACTTAACTTTAAGTTATTTCAATTTTACATCGTGGCTGTATAGAAAGTTGGAACATGGTTCAATAGATATGTGAAAAATAACTAAGTTTTTTTTAAATAATTTGGCAGCTGTCAGTTGAAAGTGATTCTCCCTAGGGATGAAAAGTATTACTTTCAGCCCGCTTCTCAGGTCAGTAATGACCTACTTTCAGAGTATGAGTAATGAAAAATCAATTAATATAATTATTAATATGTAACTACATAAATAGGTATCATTAATGAATATAAATATACAATAGAACTTTTTACCAATGGATTTTCCAGTATTCAGTCAGAAGCTAGGATAGGAGAAAGAGTCAGAGGGAAAGGAAATGCTATTACTTTTAGCACAAAAATCTTTAAGTCTGTTCAGATAGCTCTTCACAAACTAATGCAACTTGGTGCCACAATTAAATAGAATCGCATCACTTGCGTGTATGCTTCCGCATACACGCAAGTGATGCGATTCTATCTTAAGGCGAGGGAGGCGAGTTTTGAATAAAATATGTTTCAAACGATGTTTAAAGAGACAAAGACAATGGGGAGTCGTCTAGACTATCTTGGGTCTCAAAGAGTTTCTATGAAAAGGTATCCCTTTTATCAAGGTATGGAATGTTTTATGAGAGATGGATCTCGTTTATTTGGCTCATTTTTCTCTCAACGTTAAATAAAGCTAAGTAAAAGTATTGTAGTGAAGGCCCTTAAGAGGAAATTAAATATTAAAAAACCATCACAGCAAAGGTTCTCAAAGAATTTACGAGTATTAAACTGTGGCTCTTAGCAAGGGAAGACGTACTGCCTGACAGAACGGCGCAGCGGGCCGGCCCCGTCAACACCGTAATAACAAAATTTTAATAAAACATCTCCGTATTTCCCCTTGGCGTGCCTTCCCTCAATGGAATAGGAAAAAAATGAAAACTTTTTAAAATTCTACTAAACTGGCTTCGATTGTGGCTTTTGTTGTGAGTTTCGAAACAGGGTAGATGGGTAAAAGTTTCAAAAGCAAAATAAGGTAAAATTAACGGTCTGTGCCTGAGTGAGTTGTAAATGGCAGAATGAATAAGGCTAGTTAATTATAAAGAGTATCCAATTAAAACGTTTTACAAAATGAAATTTCCTAGGAAGGTTTTATTCAGGCATTGACAGCTTAACGTTGCATGGCGCGGCTGGCCCCATTCATTTCATCACGAGGTACGTGCGTCAGTTTACGAGCTCACCGGTTTACTGCGAGAGCACTAGACCTTCTTTTGTTCCCCCTCAACTTAACTTCTTTTTATGGTCATGGAAATTTAAGTTTGTAATAAAGCTGAAAGGACATTACTGGTATTACAGGTGGAGCCAGGGATGACGTAATAAGACCTCTCTTTAAAAGTTTCATTGCAATGAACAGCTTTTTATTTCAAACTCAACATCTAAACCCCTAAACGTCCACTATATAGGTGGTTAGGTGAACAGTAGAAGCATTAAAAGGAGTAACTAAATCTAAACTTTCTAAGATTCTTCTTCTTTTAAAATAGATTTATTTAACTCTGCATCGATTACCCCGTACTTAAACGGACATAATACCTACGTTACATTTCGTGCTAATTCAAGTGGCCATTACGAAGAGTAGAGACGTTTATTTGAGCTTTAAACTTCTAGTATATTCAACAATCACATAAGCTCTAAGTTTATAAATATCCTCCAACAAAAGTAATAAAGCTTGTCGGCTGTTCTAGTAGGTATGTCAAATGTGGGGGCTCAGACACATACGGACTGCGGTACGGGGTACCGAGCGAGTAATGACATAACTGTTTATTATTGTTACGCGAGTGATCGCCGCCGGTGTCGGTTCCCATGACATAACACTTCTTGCCAGCCACTCGTCTCTGCCTTTCATGTGTGAACGTATTCTATTTGGCAGCTTTATCTTGCCTCCAGTGGGAATGTAATGAATTTCAAGAGCACTTCGGCCGGAATGCAAACGATGATACGTGATTAACATGAGCTTTGAGGCATTAGCTCGGCTAAGTTAACACTACTGGTTATGTGTTATGAAATGTTTACTGATACAAATTACTCAATATGTAAGCTTATAATGAATGGTAATTGACCACTAAGTACTAATGGGGATTTCGTAGACCTGTTTGAATGTTTGATTAAGTTTACCCATAGAACACCATATTTGGAACATAATGCAGCTTTATTTATATTCTAGTGAATAATAATGGTCATGTTCCACTTGTCTAGTTTTAGTATCATTACATTGTTATGAAATATCAAGAGCATTGTGGAGACTCGTATAATAAAGGCTTTATTACCGCACTATATCTTGGAAGACCCTGCTAGACAGTAGGAACCAGATGCCAGAAATTACTAAGAAATGAATTATGGCTTATGTTCAGTTGACAAAGTACAATGAGTGCGTAAGCGTTGCATGTGGCGTTACAAGTATTCTTGGGCTGCGGTTACCGCTTAAGCTCAGACGGTCTGCATGCTAATTGGTCATCCCAACTGTAGATAGCACGTCGTACTTTTATATACCACCAGATTTGTAACTATGACTTTTTGACTGGATCCAATAATATTAGTGTTTTAAAAATAGTCTTCCAAGTCCAAATGCATAATGCGCGTCGCAACTAATATAATATGTATTGGGATGGGACATTGGAATAATCAATTCTAATTGGCAATTAATTATCACTGGAATGTCTCAATTCAGATTGTGATACTAAAATGAAGAATTTAGGCACAACATATTTACAAGACAATTTAAGACGAACCAAAGCGGATTTAAGTGTATTTACTACCATTTTCACTATACTTTATCTAGAACAGACAATCGCTCTAGCCCAAAAGTCATGAAATATTCGAGTGGGGATCGAATAAGTGTCAAGAGTATAAGGGGACGGAATTGAAATCGACAGGGTAACGACGGAGCCGTCGAAGTGCTGAGTGTCGCTTCGCGCTTGTAGCACAGATGTCTTTTATCGGCACATATACACTGCGCTGAATCATATTAATGTATCCCACGATTGATGTTACAGACGCGTTACCAGCACTTACTCCACCGCCGTTAACGCGTTACTTTGATGAAAACCACAAACATAAATAATGTTGGAAATCATTTTAAATGGTAATATCCGACTATTAATTTAATCTCCACATGGAGTTAGCGGTTAAGCTCCGATTTATTATAATAACAAATACGGATTACGACCGGCAGGCTAAACTGAACATGCAGGACGAGAATTCTTGCAAGCCAGTTTCTGTTTTGGGTAACAGCTCTCAACGGTACCAGTCGGAATCATTTTGAACTAGTGTACAGTCATAACAATAGAAGGAAAATAACTTCATTTGATTTATAATCTAGCCTTCACACATGTTTATTTTATACTTGCCTAAGTGGTTGAGTGTCTGTTAAAGCATTGCAACAAAAACTGCAGTATGTGGAAAAAAAAAAACAATTGTTAGGTAAATTTTTTCTGGTGTATATTGTGTTATTTTTATGGCTCTCTAGCATTTTATTAGTAATTATATCTATGTAAAACAGACGCTGCCCCGTATCTTTCAACACAAGCGAGTGAGTAAGTAAACTGGCACATCAAAGAAAAATAAAAGATCTTCTGGAACGACTCGTAGGAAAATGTTTATTATGTATGTGTTTGCGTACCTACATTTTATTTTCATAATTAATAGCGACTGTGTGTACAAAGGAAAGCAATAAATTGGTTCGGTGAAAAAGCAATGCATACAAAATGTAATACGTTACGGAAGATTCCTAAATAAATACTCTCTCTCTAGCGAAAAAATCTTCATTCCTTTATTCATACATAATGTAGATATATACCTAAATTATGTATATTTATTTATTTATTTATTTATTTATTTATTTATTATCAACAATCAAATGCAAGCTTACAGCTAGACAGCCAACACACTTACATGATAAAATAGTAAAATCAAAAATGAGAAAACACTTATAAAATAAAAACACACATACATATAAAAACAAATAATTAAACAAATTCAATTTTTTGAAACAATGAGGCTAGTGAGTCGTTAAATATGTCGGCGTCCCGGAACTTGGTTAGGAATGCGTTGAGGAGGCATGTCAAATTAGTATCGGATTTTAAACAGTATCATTATGACATGACTTAATCTATTTGAATTTAGTCAAACCAAAACTCACCTTGTGATTTCTTCAAGAAGTTTACAAGGGTCAGCTGCGTAGAACTTGACGCCGAAGTAAAAAGTGTGTGGGTCAGACCCCCTCAGCTGCCGCCGCAGCCTCTTGCCAACGTCCAGCCAATGCTATGCCAAAGAAATTGAGAAAAATTAGCTCAGTCATCACACTTTTCTTTTACACATTTCGGACTCACGAGCAAATTATTGCGTTCTGTTACGAACCTTTAGATTCTCTCTGAGGACCTAGACTAACGATAGTCCGCTACCGGATATTTTGTGTCAATATGAGCTTTAACAAAACTTAATGTTCCATTGCAACAAGTACTTAACTTTGTAAATATAAGTAATCGAAGTAGTGAGTAGTAGGAGTTCAATGATACTGTTTTTTAGTGATTCTCCCTATTACACCGCGGGTTAGTTGTCATACCAAGTCTCGCCATTATGGGGATTAGTCCAACCCTTGCTCAGTTTTGGTCTGACTTCCAGATTGTATATTTAAATTTAGAAAGAAAGTAATCTTCGGAAGTCAGGGTGTATGAACACATTGGTGTTTAGTGAAAAATCACGAACTATAAAATCATGAACTACGAGGGATGTAAAAAAAATGCTCAAATGAGTCGCGACACCGATTTTGGCAAAAGCTACAACTGCATTTGACTTACCGTCTGACTGTCTTGGTCCACATAGCGTAAACCGAAGTAGGCCGTCTCCAGCAGGTCGAGGTGTTTGAACACCACGTCCAAGAGCGCCTGGCCGGTGTTATTGTCCTGAAAGTACATACTATGGTTATTTCTGGACTACCTTATTTGTATTTTAGTCTTAAAAATGGATTTCTGTTCGTTAGATTTGGCTAATTGGTTAATTTTGGTTTTGAAATGTTTGTGGAAGTTCAGGGAAGGTCGGAAAGGTGAGTAAACATAAGAAAATTCTGGTATAGTAAAAACCCCAATTAAGTTTTCTCTTAGCAACCGTTTTCACCTGTCACGCGACACTGAATGTTTCCCAACAGAACTGCGTCTGTCGCGGGACAGCTAGTCACAAATCAAAATTTCGAAAAATTAAAAATAATCTCGTGATTCTTGAAGCAAGACTTATATTTTTTGTTGTTAAATTTGGCTAAAGGCTTAAATCTTACACATAAAATATCAATTCGCATAGGTAACACTTCAAAGGTTTTAGCATCGTCAAAAGGAAGTGTTTAGTGGGAACCTACTATAACATGTTAAGAACAGTTTGAGAAAAATGTTAACTGAGTAGCAATGTTACAAAAGAATGATGAAAGTGCTCTACATGTTTATGTCAACTGTACAAGTAATGGGTTGGTCTTCAAATGAAATTGACAAACAATGATATATCGTTATGCAAAGTACCATACAAATGAGATACAGATTACCACATCTCCAAATTGGAAAGCAACACAGTATCCGATCGGATCCCAAGAGGCTATCTCCAATTACCATTTCTGAGTAAGCGACTTTCCTCGATTAGGTTGATTCGCACGCAATACCCGCGGACTGGTAAGACCAGTAGTCGGTAGTGACACAGTATAAACCATACAGTAGAACATCTAAATACAAACGTGCCACTCTCGGTTTGAATGTGTGCGTGAGCGTCGCGCGCCGTGTCGCGATATCACGCACATGCGGTTTCACGCACACGCTAGCATAAAATAGGGAGGCATAAGGAGGCGGCAGTACGGACGGGCTGTGTGCACGCTAGGCTAATAACTCGGCGGACGGCCTTAGTTAGCCTACTGTATGGTTTATACTGTGCCAGTAGTCGGTAGCGTTGTGGAGTGGCACTATAATAAGCGGTTCGGCGCAGGCGCGGGTAGCTCTCACGCGCATCGCGAGGGCTTGCGTGCGCGCCTGTGTCCGCGTGACGCGATAAATGCAGTCTAGAAATTTAACTTCTTCAAAATAACCGGGCCGCAGTCAATTTTGCGAATAATTGACTGAAGTCACTTTCATTTTGTTGGAAGATCGTTATTTTCTCATGAGAATTGAGTAGGTATTTTGATTGCTTACCCAACAGTAACTTGAAAGAACTGTAGTTGAAATGGATTTAACATAGTACTTATGACTTTAGCTTGTTTAAAAATACTGAGAGATATGGGACACTTTAAATTATTGAATAGGAGTCTCATTTTTGTTGTCTCCGTACTTTCTTCTATGCGTAGATGCAGTGGATGGGCGGGTCATTTTAGCTTGGACGAACTCAACATATTTCGATTGCTCTGCAAGTTTCACTATCGCGCGCAAACCCCATCAACACAACATTTGTAATAGGTTACACACAGTTACATATAAATTACTAAAGTGACACTTTGAATTACTGATTAACGAGTCACAACTTCTTATAACAGATAGTTAGGTACAGATTGCTCTGCAAGTTTGACTATCGTGCTATAACACTACAAAGATCATAATACTTATAAAGTCTAACATGCAATTGGACAATGCCTATGTCCTAGTTTATTTCTGACCACGCGGGAACGTGTTTTTTTTACAGTTACTCAAAAGATGGTGGTGTCTCCAAAGGTATATAGGTGGTTTCACAGCTGTACGTGGAAGTGTGTGTGGACAGTTGGAATTTGTGCACTACTTAATAGTGCTTTCACTAATCCATATTTTTCAAAAGTTAATGTTGTTCCAAGGCATACGTCCAACCAAAGACGTTGTTTGTTCAATCACTTTGATTGTTCTTTTTTATTTGTCACTTGGCAATGGAACTGTAAAACTGAAATCTACTATATAAAAATAAGTCGGGTTTTCCTTCCTGACTCTATAACTCCAGAACACAAGAACCGATTTCCACAATTTTACATTCGTTGGAAAGGTCTTGAGCTCCGTGAGGTTTATAGCAGAGAAAATTCAGGAAAATTCAAAAAAAAGCGGGAAACTCTTATTTAAAGCCGGAAAATCTTTTTTCACATACAACTAAGTCCACGCGGACGACGTCGCGGGCGGCTGCTAGTTGTTTAATATATTAACGTTCCTTATTTGACTAATTACAGGATTATTTTGTAACTAATTAATAAATTAACTATTATTAACATGTGTGGAACATGAATGAATGGTATGAATGAATCCAATGAACTATCCACTAAAGCAGCATAAAATAATGGGTATGTATTACTTATCAGTACAATGGTAAATAAACCATCATTATAAAATTAATCCCTTCCTGATATAGTTTTTTTTTGTTGATGAGGCTTCAATCGGTTGAATATGGATTCGGTTGCCTGCACACAGCATTACTAAAATAAACTATTTCGGGATGACAATTAATCTTACATCGTAATTCAATTGCATCTAAACATTAAGCATTCCTCCTTCTGTACCAATAATTGTGGCAATAAAGAACAAATAAATAAATGAAGAAGCAATGGATAACTGTAATTTTTAGCAGTGGTGTAGGTTGCGGAATTATGAAATGTAATCAACAAACTGTTTAATAACTTACTTAAAAGAGACTTGAGACACAACTATTCCGCCATTCAACTTATAATTTTATTAGTTATTTTAATCATTGCTAAGAGTGGCCACTTTGAATAAAAAAAATAAAAAAAAAATATCTGGCCTCAAAAATTATAAATGCCATTTCTTAAAGTGGTACCAGAGAGTTTTTGAAAAAGTTACGTCATTTACTGAAATGCAGTGGGGGCGTATCTACTTACTATCCTTTCTTCAAACCCAACATCTGCTCTTTGCAAGGGGCTTTGGTGCTCCATTTATTTACTTAAACATAACACAATATGTGTTTAAAAAAAAACTTTACTATCAAAAAAAAGGATAAAGCTCATATGGATCGTTTTATCCAATATTTGGACGATCAAGACTATTGCACGTTCTAAATATCATACGACTAACCAATCACTAAAATGATTTCGCTCTTACGAGCTACATCCATAGCTCCAGCTTGTGGGAAAATTTCAAAACAGTTCGCTGGGCTGAATAATAAATGATTTAATAACAGAGCCCGTTTGCTTCCAGCGTACGTTCAAGTCGAAAAATAACAAACGATTTCAAAATCTGCCAGCAGTTGATGTAGTATGGCTATAGGTAGCGAAGAGCGCACGCAAACGGCCCACGGCCTCCCGAACCCGATACGACTGTAATGTTTGTTCACCCTTCAACATATTGCAATTTATTACGTACCATGCTTGTAAATCAATCTTGTGCTGATTTTTTCTCCACAAAGGGTCGAGTGGAGGAATAAATCGTTGTCAAAGAGAGGCTTTTGTTTTGACTATTTAATTAGGAGCCGCGAGCAGAATGTAGATTTTTCGTTTTTTCATCAAAACGTGTTGTCAGAAAAAGTGGTAAGTATGTATATACTTTATATTTGGACGTGTAGAAAAAGGTTTTTGTACACCAAAAGGGTATTGAGGTATACTGCACAGATGTTCATTCAAAGAAAGATTTCAAATTGTACACATAGCAATGACCATTAAACCTAATGTGCCTAATTGCCAATTACTACGTCTATCTGTAATTGACTACAGTAGGATCCCGCCCGGATGGGGACATTGAATGAAGACGCCATCAATAAAGCAGGAAGAGGCACTAGATGGCTCTAGGTGCACTTACGCAGTAGACCGTGAAATGCTGCCGAGTCAATTTGCCGCCGCGACAACACAATGACCTCCTCTGACGCCGACACTAGGCTCGTTCCATAAATTGCTGTGCAGTTCCTTGCCTTTCCCATTCTCTCCAGTATTTGAGCCAAATAAAATAGTGCTGGAGCGTCTGACAATTCACGACAAAACAAAACCTTTTGTTACCATTCAACACCTACGAGTAAATTGCAATCCTGACTCGGAATTCTGCTTGGCGCTTCGTGTCGTAAAAGAGAAGTTTATTCATTTCAAAGGGACCACTATCAAGTGAAACTGTTTTATTTAATGGCTGTTTTTTAAGGTAAGTCAAACTCTTGACTATTGATTTGCCGAGTATCTCATGCATGTAATAGTAGTTTATAATTGTTCGACCTTAAAATTAATCAACCTTGTATCTACATTTACTCTAGTAGCTCGCATAACTAAATTAACAAGAAAGTACGAAAACCCTTACTCATACGTCTAATACGAGTAAATTGTAACATCAGTTGTTTTTCTGCGCCGTCTGTTTCGGTACACTAAGAAGGTCAGTGATTGCTCATTGATCGGGCGGATCTATAATCTTCTGTAATAAACGTAATAAGAGCACGAGCTCCACCGATTACCCACTGCGCGCCATTCCTCAAAACTGTGTTCCACCTATAATCTGAGTTTGACTGCGGAATCATCACGAAGCGCGTCTTTCAAAACCCCTATTAAGAGCTTTGCTTTTACTTTTCCTTCACGTTTTTTTACTAATACCTATCTCACATTTAGTAATTACGAAACTTTAATAGATAAGATTTAAGACATTTAATTTTTATTCTAACTAAGCGTTGCAAACATTATTAAACAAGAATGGTTGGTACAAATATTATTTGTATTTTAAAAGGTAAGACATGTATAATAATCATTGCTCATTTTACAATTCAGTGTTATCGCCAAAACGCGATCTCTTGCAGACGACCTCAATATTTATTAGAACTTCTACTGAAAAATAAATGAAGCCGTGCAAAAACAACAACAGTCATAGGTTAGTATGTTAATTTTTTCATGAATTGATAAATCTTCAAAATTCAACGATGTAGAAAAATAAAGTAAGCATTAGATCGATTCAAAATATATATTCTTTTGTGATGCGGGCGCCTAAGGGGAGAAAAGCGATTTATCTAAAATATACCAAAAACTTAGCTAGAGACGAACTCTAACTCTCATCGCTTCCACTTTAACAAAATTGGATGATTCTAGCCCAATATATCTTGGGAATTTGTTTGACGAACAAGTTGCGGGTCTTCGTATAGGCCCAAACAAAAGCATTTCTGGGATAAATTCCTCCGTTGTTTACGGTTATGACAGAGACTTATGTAAGTATTATCTGAATAACTGCGGAATTCGTTCAAAGACGGAGGTCTTATGTGTTTTCAAGTTTGCGAGAGTTTCCGAGATAATAGAGATTGCGTGTGAGGTCGACGACGGGGCGCTATTACACGGCGGGGAGCGACGCTGTAACTAAATCTTACTGCTATGGCTCTTTAAATAACTTTTTTCACTCTGCATTTTCGCAGAAAATGGGTTGTATTTTGCATTTACCCGAAAACTTTTATAGAGCAAGTCTGACTTTCATTGCAAATTGACGCATGTTATTTTATGACATCTAAAATTTTACTCCCTCTTTGCATTTTAGAATGTATTTACAAAGTAAATCTTTTGAGATTTCAATTATCAGATAAAGGAATGGGTGAGCGGATAATGCGAAGTCCTATCTACTGGTAGTCTGATTTATTGAAAAATATGCAGATAAATACTGCTTAATGAAGGATTTATGGCTTGTGTTAGGGTTGTTTTATAAAAACACGAAAATGACATATTTCTTGAAGAGCAAGGCCACGGCAAGAGGTCACGGGGCGATCACAAGTGCGTCAAGTCGGCTCGTGAGCCACTCTCACATTCACCGCGCGGCGACAATGCCAGCCAAATAGAATTTAATATTCATAGAGACGACGTACGATTCACTGAATTCATCCGCACCTTGGACCCGAGCCTCGCATATAAAAGACCTTCCTGGAGCCCCAGGGTGTACTTGAAATAATTCGTTTCAGAATAGCTACACTTCAAATGTGAGGGACGAGAGATGGAGAAAAAGTCTCGTTGTTTCATAGATATACGTGAAAATTGAAAATTGCTATCGTCGTCCGCTGGGACGGTCGCGCGCCGCCGCCACGGCTCTGAGTTGATTTTAGAAATAATCCCTCGGCAATCTCGACCGCAAAGAAGTACGGAAAAACTTGATTGAAAAAGCGCGTACTTATTAACAAATTATTCAGAACTGTTTAAATATTATTTTATTTTCTTCTTTTTTTGCATGTATGTTTGCCAAAACGGTCTGTTGAAAAGAATCACAAAATAAAATGTAATTAAACACTTTTCATGTTGGTTTTCGTGTTCAATATTTTGTTAAGAGATAAATAATGTTGCCATACCTGTCTTGCGTTCTAACTTTGTTACAAAGAGTTATTAAAATACTTTCTTTCCCTTTTGAAATTTCTGCTCCCGACAGTCTTTTCAGAGTTGCAAACTTTTTAACCAATTATGTACTCGTACATTGAACTTTTATCAACCATATGAAAAGTTGACTGCGGGACGAAATGATAACTACGAGACGTCATTGGTTATGATGCGGCAATATTTAGTTAGGCATTTACTTTTACAAGCCTGACCAAAACAACGTTTTTGTTAGGCGTAACCATAGCCAATAATATTACAGGTAAAAAGACGCTGATACGATGACAAGCGCGCAGAGTTTAGTTTGAAAAGTTGCGAATTGGCCAACTTTGTAGTGTGTCAAACATTAAAGCGCCTTTATTAACATAACGCTTTCTCTTTTAACTCACGTTTGTTTATTTATCTGTTTTACTGCTCTTTAGTCAATTTGAGACTATACCGGTATAGTTGCAATAGGACTTCAGTAAATCCTACTAATATTATAAATGCGAAAGTTTGTATGTGTGGGTGTGCCGTGTTGCTCTTTCACGTAAAAACTACTGAATGGATTTGAATGAAACTTTACAACAATGTAGGTTATACATCTAAATTGCACATAGGCTACGATTTATAAAGAAATATAACTTTTTGTTTTTTAACTTAAGTCCACGCGGACGAAGTCGCAGGCGGCCGCTAGTATAATATAAAGTGGCTTACTAGCCATCAGCACGATAAGTAAAATATACGAATTTTCGGGAAGGGCAACGGGACGGGAGATATGGTGACGAATTTCGAAGATTTTATCCCTGGTGTGACGACCACGACCACTCTGTCAAGAGTGTGACGAAGAAGAAGTACCTGTATCTCGTGCAGCAACTCCCGCTCGTCAAGCAGCACGACGCGGCAGGCCAGCGTGCGCGGCGCCGGGCACAGGCAGTCCATCATCCTGCCGCCGGCAACACCACTACCACTCCTGAAACAATACAGCAAAGTAAATCAAGCTAAAGAAACAATTGTAACAGGGCGTGTATGGTAAGAATGTGTCATTACATTTCAAATATTATCACCGGAAACTCTAACAATTTATTGTTAAGAAAATAAGAAGTATTAGTTATGTAACAGACCAAATAATAACAAGTAAGCAAACTAAGAACAATTAATATAGATTTTCCACTAGCGCCCAGAGACATAACTATACTACTAATATTATAAAAGCGAAAGTTTGTATGTGAGGATGTGCCGTGTTGCTCTTTCACGTAAAAACTATTGTATGGATTTTAATGTAACTTTACAACAATATAGCTATACATCTGAATAGGACATGGGCTACAATTTATGAAAAAAAAAGCCTTTTTTTAAACAAAAGTCCATGTTTTAGTAGTTTACAATTTCTCATCATAAGTGAACTTTAAGTTTTTAAATAAGAAATGCATTCTTTATACCTATCTAAATAACACTTTGAAGGTCAAAGATGCAACCTCATTGCTTGTAACCATACCTTACACATAATATTATACTTCTTAAGTGATACAGTAAGTATCTGAAGTATGAACACCGGTTTATTTTAACTGCAAAATCTACACTTAGTTGATGTTCTGAAGGATAATTGGGTTATTTTCCGAGAGAGATTTCTAAATCTGTAAACCTAAATTGTTGATAGTCAAAAAGCTAAGCTGCTTCAAAGATCCTTATCTAAGTGGTCTGGTTAAGTTTTTACACTAGCTACTCTCAATCTTCGCTTTACGCTACCAACCGCAGTAGTTCTCTCCGGAAATGAGATTTGAAGAGCATCTGATTGTATTGTTACAAGGCATAAAAATACAATGAGAACCGCTTCCACGGAAGAAAATCATGGTAATGTTTTATCAGAAGCAATAAAGTTAAATTATAGGTACTATTGTGTGTATAGAACTAAGAACATAATCCTTTTACTGTTTTTGCAGAATATAATTTCATTGGTTTACTTCTAATGTTGTTTTTGACTTATCCGTTCCATCAGTACGTCTACACGGTGTACCTATATCGGTTCTACAGCTAACAATAATAAAAAAGGTAAGAATATCTATAATTAAAGCCGGCTATTATGATACATTCTCAAAAAAACTGTTAATCCCCAAAAGAGATGAATTCACGCATACATTTCAAAAACTTCTAATAAGTAAACAAACTTGTGCTGGTATGTTACCTTTGGCATTCTCCCCACAAAGCCTGAAGTTGTTTGAAGTCAATTACGAAGTTATTTGCAGTCAGACTCAATAGTAAAATCACCAAAGGGTTGGTCGAAACCAAATATATCCTCGTTAAAAGTTAGTCCGGGGAGATTCAGCGAGCGCACATTGAGGGTCGGTTTTAACAATTTTATTTTAATTAGTAACAGCGCCTTCAATAGGCGGGTTTGATTTCGCTGCCTTTCTACAAACACACATATGCTGAAAGACTTACTGTGACGTTACCAGGAAAAACTTTCAACTGTTTGTTTGGACTGCGACTTTTGACTGCGACTGTACTAATGAGTGTTGAATTTTCGCTTTTAGTAATTAAATGAGAACGCCTACTGTTGATGTTCCGTAAACCGTACCATATACATATATTATGAATATTTCTTACTGTTATATTTGTAGGTAGGCATATAGTTACAATTATTTGTGTGTTTCTGGAATCTTGAATGTTATTGTTCCAAAATACTAGTGAAGATCTCAGTAACGTGTTTTACGAATTCGACGTCAGAGATGTCTATTCCAGAAGTAAAACAGTTCATATATAACATTCTATCCAAACCTGAGTGTTTATTCCTTTACATGCAAAAAATGCCTAGGTTACGTATTTTTAGTTATGAGACTGTTAAAGTTGCTCCAAAAGTTTCGAATACAGTTTCCCGTAATTACACGACTTTTTTGTTTTAATTTCTGTTTCCAGCTAAACCTTTCAAACTTTCTAACTCTTGTGGCTTTAATATTACTTGCATTTGTAAAGCAAATAGCTAAAAGTCGTGTACAGGCAACGGCGTATCAGACTACCCATTTCCGTGTTTTATCTTGCTTTTGTCAAATGACATTTCTTTGCAATAGAGCCCGGAAGACTTACCGTACCTACTTACTCAGCAACAAAACATGTAACAGATTTATTCTCTTGAATCATTATCAAGTAACGCGAGGAAAGGAGTAAAATACGCTGAAATATTGCCTTTTCCTAATAGATTTTTGTTGTGTGCAATAAAACACAGCTAGCAAAACAAACCTAAATACTTACAGAACGCGGAAACAAAGAAAAGAAGACGCATCGTAACACCACAAATGTAGCGCATCAAGAAACTTCTAACAAGTAGACAAACTTAGAACTTTATGGAAACAAACAGCAGACACGGCAATACGAGCCATTAATCCGAGCGATCCCGGCAGAGATTAGTGCTCCCGCTATTGACCCCACACCCGCTTCCGACCTCCCCACACGTAGAAAACATTTTCCCGTCATTGTCTGAGCAGGAAGCAAAAAGAGGAGTCGCGAATGACATCGTAGCTGCGCGACGAGCGGGCGGCGCGCCGCGGCGGTCCCTCGAATCTCACTCGTTACAATTTTTCCCTTTGTTTGTTCGAGAGGATGCACGCTAGATAGCTATCTACAATTAGATACAGTAGCGCCCTCACTCGCGCCTCGTACCCACGATAACATCGGTTCACAGTAATCGCTCATATTCTCACGTGTGTCACTTCCCATTTGCACCGAGTAACGAACCGGTAACAGTAACAAAGTTCACCTGTTTTTCGCTTCTTACTTCTCGGATGAAGCGTACGCATGCACTCAAGCGGACTGTTTCTAGCGAAGTTTGCACTGCGGTTGCGTGCATAACAAACGATTTATAAGAAACGGAATGCAACACACATGTGAACTGATGGAACTGAGTTTGTTTTCTAAAAATATTCATTGATGTGCAAACTAGCCAGCTTCTTCCTAAGGATGTTTTATTAGTTATGAAAATGCAGTAATTTTTTGTCCATTTAAAACAGGTTAAAGAAACACAGATACATGAGACGATAAAAATAATTTTCATGCAATGTAATGGGGCATTTCGTCGCTCGCCATAGTGAGTAACATTCCGGGAAAATAAATAACATTTTATTGTAGTTAACTGTTCCGTGGAAAAGCTGACGTGTCGGCAATTATCGTGTTGTTAGTGAGACTGGTGCCGCTGCCGGTTGTTTTATTTGAATCCTGCCATCCATTTTGTGGTTTCGGGTCGACACTCTTTGAAACTACTGCGATTAGGCTATTGTTTTTTGTTTGTTTAATTGTATGGCGGGCTGGAAATGTGGAAGGCAGATAAAAAAATACAAGACCACAACACATTGATTGACTGGGTTTTTCCTTTGTTGTGACAACCAGAAACAACGGAGTACCGAAACCACATGGTTTTGGAACTCCGTTATTTCTGGTACAACAGATTATATTATATTGAACAGATATTGTTGTGACAAACAGACATTGCAGCCTGTTTTTTCAGCAGATATTCTCGCATTACAGCCAGCATTATTTATCCATTCTTTATTGCACAAAAGTAAAGTAGAAATGGCGGACTTAATGTCTAGAGGCATTATCTACCAGCAGCTTCTCTATTCCCTATATTGACGGCTGATTATTTGTGTATTGAGTGTTTTTTGATAGCCAACATCTCTACATTAACAGCTGCTAAAAGGTATTGACATGTTAATGATTTCTGATTTTTATATCCTATTCTGCAAGAGTTGTTATAGATATTGTGAAAAGATTTTGCAATTGAGAAAACATGGTAAGTCATCATCATCATCATGTCAGCCGAACGACGCCCACTGCTGGGCATAGGCCTCCCCCAAGGATCTCCATAACGATCGGTCCTGCGCTGTCCGCATCCAGCGGCTTCCCGCGACCTTGACAAGATCGTCAGTCCACCTTGTGAAGGGCCTGCCCACGGAACGTATATAAATTTATATAAATGATACACACTACTCAAAATATAGCGGTTGCAAAATTATCATGAGCTTGGAAACATTAGTTCTTTTATTTTCCGTTACCCTTGCCAAGTAGAGAACAAGAAACCTTAAGATTTGTCAAATAATAGAAGTTATTTGTTGGTTGTCGGCGATGTCGAGCGGGCGGACGCGCGCGCATGCCTGCACGCGGCGCCTGCGCATACTAATGCGGCGGGCGCGACTCGTGACGCCCGCACCAAGCATAGCACTGTTCTCTGTTGTGGTTTACTATTCATGGAATTAGAAACTGTGCTATCTTTATTGATTATTTTGAGTAAATAAATCAAATGTAGTAAGTATTGTTGACAAACACACAAAAACGTATCATAGCGTTTATCTCTGGCGTTTTGAGGCAAAGAACTGTCCAACACTGTCCTGCACTACGTAAGTTATTTTTATCACCCTATTTTGTACTATGTAATTCTAAGAGTCACCTTGAAAATAATACGAATGTAAGTTTCGCAAAATTCCACAAAATGTACACATTTTACAATCACAATAAATTTCCTCAATAAAAAAACAGCCCGTGTTACCTTTTAGCGCATTACGAAATAATGGTCCGTTAAACAACACGTTTTTCTATTAAGTCAAATGACCCAACTCGAATTTTATGCGACCATATCTCGCACGCACGCCCGTCAGTTGCATGTCGGCTCTTGCTCGTGTGATGTAAAATGTTAGGGATAAATTGATCAGAGAGGCCATATCTTGGCGGACGGACGTCGTAAAGTTTGCACGGTACAAGCCGCACTTTTCGCGCTTCCAGCGATAAACCGCGGCCATACAGCGCCGAGCCCCGACGCGACTCCGAGACCGTACAGCTGCCTCGATAAAGTCAGTCGTCGCTGCCAGAAACCCTCGACTAAACAGGTACCTCGTCAGATTGCGGAAATGATATCTTGCGGTTTCACGTTTATATCTGTTTCTACTGTTAACAAAATGATAAAAAGAAGCCACAATTCCCACTGGTAACAAAACAAAACAAGAACAAATTCTATTATACTATACACTGTTTATTTGCTTTTTCAATTCTTAAACATGAAGTATAATCTATTTTATAGCTCTATGAAATAAAGTTAACAGATGACTTGGATCCGAGTGGTTGCTTGGAGTTGTGCCAAAAAGCAGAGTTGCGAATTGCTTGCGAATGACATATTATCGCCGATATACGGGTACACATACGTTCAACACTGCTAAACTGTTTAAAGTGCTTAGAATTTTAAGAAGCGAGATCATTATTGAGTCCGTTCACAGGAAAAATGTTACTCGAGAAGGCTCTACGATCAGTGTTATACTTAATCGATGCTGACTCAGAGATAATCTGTTTTAACTTCCAAGCTCTCGTCCGGTTCACCGAAGGAGTAAAGGTTCAGTTTTTTTTCCGAAATTAGTAGGTACATTTATTATTATGAGTAATTTCACGAGTCTCAAATTACGGCAGGTAGCCCGCGGGCCCGCTGGCGGCGGCAATCAGCGAGCGCTCCATGTGAAGGCTCACCTCCGTACACTCGACCCGCCCACAGTTTAACATTTTTCAACCCGCCTGGGAATTAATACTAGTTCGTTGTATTGTTTATTATAGATCACAATAATTATCCCGTCATTATTATTTTCGAATTAACCAAGCTTGTTTCGGGGCCCTATTGTTATTCAAACCGCGTAATGAGAAAGGTCAATGACACACTTCGTAACAATGTAGACAGCTTTATTACTCTGTAGTATTTTCGTTTGTCTTTAAGGGAATAAGCGTCACTTTATCAAAAACTAAAGACAAGACGAGCCAAACAAAATTAGGCCTTTGATGCCAAGTTGATAACATTGAGTGCTACAGTGCCTACAAGTAAGAAAGGTTAGAAGGCATTTCTGTGACTTACTAATGAAGTGTTAACAGAATTTACATTTTATATCTGACTTGTAGTGCTAACGTATACTTACAATCTCATTTAATTTGTTCAAAGATTGCCCCTACTTTTTATTTTTTACTAAAAAAACTACTTGATCTTCAGCATCCAGCAGACTTACTTGTTCCATAGCATTAAGGTTTGCCTGCGCTGGAAATTGTGAATCAATCATTTTGTGGCAACATTTATAAAAACTGGCCAAGGGTCATCTGAACTCGCGTACCAAGGGCTCCAAAACTTGAATTGGCTTGGAAGATCTCTATAATGTACTTGTGAAATAAAGCTTTAATTTTTTTTTTATTTTTCAGTCAAAGTTACAAGTTCATAATACACGTGATTATCTTTAGGTTGGTTTCGATTTCTCGCTTTACAATCTCTGCAACGACTCTACAAATCCTTTGTCATTTTAAATTATACCTAATTCCAAAAAAAAAAATATTGACCACGTAGGTGTGTTTCCTTATCTTCTTATTCTATCAGATTTATGGAATGTAGTATGTTGTATTAATGTATTATCAAACAATGAATATTGTTACATGAGATTTTTCTCTGGTCAATTTTTTATTAAAGATCCAAATACCAGAAAAAAAGCATTCGGTATAGTAAACATTCCTACCTGAAACCTAGACCGAGTGATTTTTTTAAGTATTTCTTTTTCGACAAGAACTTACCTCAACTTTACTAACATGGCAATATTTTGGCAGTGTTCAATATTGACATTAAGCCGTAAGCTTACCTAAAAGCTCTATTTACTTTGGGGCTTTTCTGGCCATCGCTAAAAAATATATATTTTTTAAGACCCCTAACAAAGTAAGTATGTTGAAATAAGTAAATTGTTTTCAAAGTTTGACAATGTATGTAAACCAGATGTAAAACAAAATGTTGAACAAAAATAGCTTTATCGCGCTCAGAGGGTTTGTCGGCGCGACTAGGCGCCACTAAATGGAATTTTAATAACGCCCTGGTCTCGGAGGTGGAGGCGCATTCAGATATGAACGGCGCAGCGCACTCGCATCACTCCACCGTTGCACTACCCTCGGCGACGCTTACTAAAACGTTGTAGATAATGTAGGCACTGAATTATTAGGCGCACATTAAGCTCGAGTAAGCTTCACCGACATAAACGTTTGTCTTCATTGGGTAATCTAGCTTTGGGGATCTGGCGTTCTAGAATTTAAATTTGAATAGTTTTATGCAAATTTTAGTTAGCCAGAGGTCATTTGAATAAATTATAAAATTTCATAAGCTCTACTAGTTAGTTCGTTAAGAAAGTTAATTTGTTATGGTTTAAATAAGTGTATTTAATATAACTTTAAAACATTATTATCTTCTACTCTTGTGAAATGGTTTGTTCGTCCTTAGATTTAACAGAATGATCTGAGTCTAGTGAGCTGCAATTTCGAGCATAGTTCTATTTTATAACGTAGCCGGATGGTTATATATTTCTGTCTAATAATTTATTTTTGACAAGCTTTGTATGCAATTTCTGTTCTTTGAAGTAAGAAATATTTTAAAAGTCTACTAAAGTAAACAAGCACTTGTGACAATTAATCACACTTACTTCAAGCATACTTATAAAATGCTTTACTGTTATTTTTGCTATATTAATTTTGTATGGGAGTTATAGGATTACTGTCGGTAACAAATTATTAAGGACATAGATGTGTAAATGCATTGCTGTAGATTTAGTACTTTGTTAGATTTTTACAAGAAAGTAATCAGGCCGAAAACTGCATGTGCCTGCTGATGCTTTGTACCGTCCTGGTTTTAATGCCACAAAATAATTGAATCCAGCTTATACCTCAAGTTCAATATTTCACTTACTACCTCAGTAATTATTTAGGTTTTTCAAGTCCGATTTCAACATGTTCAAATCATTGTTATTAATGTAATCTGACATGCAATAAACCATTCCAATCGGAATTGATTCAGTCTTGCAAAAAATGTCTACAAACATCATTTGTGCACGACAACTTGGCAACTAGAAAGTCTTGAAAGGTGACTTGTAGAACTTGCAACCATTTGCCTATTTATAGAAGCAGTAAGAGAAAAGTTGATACAAGCTGTCCTAATAACAAGGTAGTGCCTACTAGTCTTTATAAAGATAGAAAAAGCGCAAATGACCGAGCGAAACGATGGCTGGCTAATAGCTCATGTCTGTAAGCAGGCTCAAGTACAGTTTGCAGGATTAGCATGGTTTTTCAAGTTTACACACTGGCATATGCAACATCAAAAACATTTCATACTTAATCATTTAAGAATACTTACGTCAGAGTTAGTTAGCAGGTACGTAAGTTCTGTATTGATGAAATAATTTAACAGTTATTTTTTAATAAGATTGAACCACTTGGGTCTCATTTCTTCCACTCCTGCGAATGTCGTAACATTTGCGGAATCTTGTTTGAATTTATTTTAATAATTTTTTAGCAGCATTTTTACAACTTAGAAATATTCAAACAGTAAATAAATATTTTTGAGACCGGCACGTATCATCTCAGACAGCATCACCACTTAAAAGTAAATGAAGTGGTGGTAACCATTCGCCTAATGGAGAAATAATAAGCTAGCAGAGATTTGACATAAAGAGGTTTTAACTGATATAGGTCACAGGGTTGGTGAACAAAGGCCGCTTACACAATGCCACTCTGGAAATCTATAGGGGAGATCTTAATGCAGCATTGGACTTTGCCTGCGAATGATCGTGATTGTTATTTTTCTTCTGAAATAACTGAGGTTTAAAGCGGATGATTACTGAACCAGGTCCACAGCAAATTAGAACATCCAGCCAAAAATCCACAAGCAACCGAAAGCTTTCGACACTTCGATTGACGGCCACAGGCAGCTTGCTTCTGGTTGCTATCTGAAATATAGTATCTAGAGAGCGTTGTGCTTATGTTATAATGGTACGAGCGTGACATTCATTTACACTATTTTTATATCACACATCTTTGATACAAATTATATTGAATGTATTTGAGTACAGGGGGGCTAAAACGGTAACATTTTAGCATTTCATATTATGAAACATCTAACTGACGTTTCATCTAGGCCGCGGTCCGTTTCGAGTCAAAAGTGAGTAATAGCGCGCTGACGTCGCTCACGTTCATACAATTTATCAATTCGGGATGCGTGTCAGCGCGCTGTTACTCACTTTTGACTCGAAACGGACCGCGGTCTAGATGAAACGTCAAATAGATGATTCATAATATGAAATGCTAAAATGTTGCTGTTTTAGCCCCCCAGGTTGTGTAGGTCAGGTACCTCTGTAACAATGATCACAATAATACATTTAATAGGCTATCTGCATTACATTATTTTGACTATAAATATTTGCTTCATGAAATATCGAATATACCTAAAATAGCCAATCAGTTCCGATTTCTTTTACCGCGAGATCAACTAACGTTAAGCCTTTCTACGTTACTCGTTCTGCCCTGATTTCTCCATTTGTAGCAGTCTCCCTCACTTTAACGACTTGTTAACTATCCGAACGAATAAACTTCGTCAATCCTCGTCTTTCTCTTCACATGCATCAGTTCCCCAGATGAAAGGCTGAAGTACAAGTATGTAATCACAATTAACATATTCACCGCGTTCCAGAGCTCCACCTGCGAGTGAGCAACTAACGAAGAACCCCTCTAAAACTTTGTTTTACGTTAGCACCGCACTCGCTTTGTGAATTAAAAGCGGTGCTCCTTTCGTACTAAAACGGCCCTTAATGAAACGCGATCGTCGCAAATTCGTCTAAATTTCCGCAACAATGAGCAGTACGCCGGGCGTCGTTTCGCAGACTGCGCGTTACTCATCCGCCCGCATAACGAGATGTTAAATTAAATAACAACCAAACTTTGAAAATCCCCAGAGTCTGCCTCCGGAGTGCTGTAGCGTGAAGCGCCGGAGCTATATTAGTTCAATTCCTATTGGAACTTCCTGCCCACAAACTGTTCCTGACGGGCTTTCCAATCTGTACACTCCTTAAACATTGTCAGTTTGTCGGTCCAATACAAAATCATCAAGTACGTCTACGACCGATTCTCTGTGCAAAACTTGTAAATTGGTGTTTAACCACACTTCTTCTAAGTTACTATTTTCCA
Organism: Udea ferrugalis; assembly: GCA_950022985.1. NCBI lineage: Eukaryota > Metazoa > Arthropoda > Insecta > Lepidoptera > Crambidae > Udea > Udea ferrugalis. The sequence goes on from OX465516.1 coordinate 9,845,437, forward strand.
TTGTACTACAGTGTCTCTAGAAACTAAATCAAATCTTCCTCCTATATCAACACAGTACGCCCTTGACTTTCATTTAATATGTAAAGTTATGAAAATCCTGTACGATATAGCTTTATTGAATCCCGAATCCGGGTCTTTAGGCTTTTCGCACCGCAAGAGATTCGAACCGCGGTGCGAATCGCCTAAGACCCCCTTTTGAATGGGTCCGTTCGCACCGCAGTAGTTACAGCGGTATGAATCGCTCAACGTTTCTTTTGAAATGTAGCGGTTCGAACCACGGTAGAATGCTCCTTGTAAGTCCGATTCAGACACGCACAAAATAGGAGGTGATTTGTGTAAGGTAGGTACAGACCAGCAGAAAAGTGGATTGTTAAAAAAACATATAATAAAAAAAATAAGTATTTTCAAAAACTTTATATTAAAACATGGCATAATCGTCGTCATAAACGTCTTGAATATACGAGTAAAAGAAAGATAAAACCATACATTGTAATGTACTTAGAACTAGGTAATCATGAAAACTCACAAAAAAAACACAGTGATATAAAAACTAGCAAACTAAACTCTTAATTTTTCTAATCAATAGCCGACAGTTGTATCTCTTATTTATAAAACAATGAGTTATGGCTTAAAATCACAGTTTGATCGATATTTTTAACTTAAAGCTATGTTTTTTATAACAGGTAATTTTGTATCTTCATACTTATTTATATATTTACGAGTTTGCAACAAATATCAAAAGTTGTACTTACCATATAAACTTCACAACACATAAAACATCCGAGTATTTATTATTACGTCTCACACGTCACCACTCTTAGAGTAGATAAGTCACTGTGCCCATGTCAATATTTCCTGTGCACGCAAAAGCATCCACCAATCAGAAGCAAGTGCAAGGGTGCTTCTGATTGGAAGCTTCTGTTTCCAGTTAGTCTATTGTTTATGTCCACTTAGAACAAAGGGTCAAAATTTACCTTTATTTTTTGGAATATGAGCATATTTAAGATTAAGATGTTCACGTGGTAATAAAATTATTTTGATTGACCTGTTATTTTGTGCCCGGCTGTACTTTATGAGAAGTGTGATTAAAATCCATTAAATTTGTCAGAATTCACCCATTTATAAGAAAACTGCTTTGTTAGTCATTGCGGTTCGAATGGACCCATTCAAAAATGATTTTAGGCTATTCGCACCGCGGTGCGAACGGACCCATTCAAAAGGGGGTCTTAGGCGATTCGCACCGCGGTTCGAATCTCTTGCGGTGCGAAAAGCCTAAAGACCCATTGAAGTGAATCAGGCAGATACTTTTTGTTTTCACAATTGTTTTCTTTTTAGAGTTCTATGCTGCGTCTACTCTGCTGTTCTTTTTGCATGCAAATCCATTCCATCACGGATGAACGATATCACTTTGGCGTTGCCTGTTCCAGCAGCTGCCTATGAAAATATGTACCAAACGGGTCGGTCAGACGCTTTGACTAGCTCATGTTAGGTTTTCGAGCACGACAATAGCGTCATACAAAAATGACGTCCATTCCGCACCGGCGATTATTGGACCGGGAGCGCTTTGACGGACACGATTCAATCTGGTAATCGGAAATGGGCATTGTGCAACAAAGGCTCCATTGTCCTCCGCCCGCGCCCGGCGCCCGCCGCCCGCCGCAAATATTCATGATCATTCGTGATCATGATGGCACACGCATATGTAGATTAGTATTTAAACATATAACTAGCAAAGTACAGTCAGCTATTAAGGTTTAAAGTTATGTAAGGAGTAAAGATGATCGTTATTTATGAAAGCTTTTTCAAGCATTAATGGCATGTCAAAAACTATAATACTAGCCTAAACAGTTAATGACCTTATAAACGAGGACATGGCGTCTACACTCTGTCAAATGGTATTCAGTGCAAGGTTCATATGTGTATTAGGTCATGGCAATAACGAATAAATTTAAAATGACTCTACCACTCTGGTACGGACGTTGATTCTGAGAAGACTCGATAGTTGCTCTTTCCAATGAAATTAAAGTATGTTGCTTCGTCAAATGTTATTTGATTTGAAAGGTAAAATTGACTTTTTTTCTTGATATTGTTTATTGCAAAAAATTCTCATTGATCTAGAATAGGTTAACTTGTTTGCCCAATGGGCTAGGATTAAGAAGTTCATTCATGTTATGATTACCACTGTTCTTATTATAAGATAAAAGTTGATTTTATCCTGTAGCTGAAGTAAAGCCAGGCCTTAGGAGTCAGGATGTACTTCATTAACGTGTTTGGTAACTCGCTCGTAATCTTATTAGATGTTTTAGTAAAGCAGATGTCCTGCATATTTGATGTTAAGTATTCAATTAGCATGCTAATTTATTAGAAAGTCATCATACATATTCATAGTTAATATAAGCATCGATACTGGGAAAAATATTGATTGATTTTGATTTAAGAAGTGTGAAAGTATTCTGAAATGAACTAAGCAGATACCTATCTACTTCTATTAGTAGGTACTTGGACTTTTATAGGATTTATTATAAATTAAGACTGATTTCTTAAGGTTTCTGTCAAATTGTCGGTAATTCTACTGTAGGTACCTAGTTAAAAGTTTGACTACAAACACATATAGTGATTGCTATTCATCACATCCGAAAGATAGACTGCTTCAGTTGCTTGAACTTCATTTCTATGTTAAGATACAGTTTTGATTGTTCATCGGTGGGAATACAATAAACCATAGGAAACTTATCTATTGTTCATGAAGATCTTCTTATCTAAGAGAAATCAGAGTTAGTGCTAGATTTTAAGAATTTTCATTTACCTATAAGTAGGTAAATGAAAATACTTGAAATCTAGCTTATTCTTTAACACCCGTGTCTATTGTTTTATTTATAGAGCATAAATTAATTACAAGTTAATTTCTATCAATTCTATAAAACCACTCTTCATCACTTGAACAAAATATCAAGAAGGTTTTAAATACCGCTACGAGCCCAGGACAATAGAAGTACATGGCAGCATTTGAAGTAGGTGGCCCCGTGAGTGGACCGAGATTTACAAATCTCCATCGAGGACAAGAGGGCACTTGACCCTCTGCGGCCGTATCGCTCCCGACTCCCACTTTCTAATCAGAAACCCCGATTTGAGGTATGTCTCAAGCCTCTACTTATTTCTTACTTTCAAAAGATGCTTTGATTTGTAAAATAAAATGAGCCACAAAATTGTTAAGAAAATGACTCTAACAATACGTAATTCCCGAAATGATTGACAAAAAATACCCATTTTCAGGGAAGCTAATAAATGAGATCGGCCTCGTTATCACTGACAGTGCCAGATCGAAAAGAAGAAAGATGGCACTCCCTGGAGACTGGCTTTCGGGGAAGAAACTTATAGGATTCTTACACGAGACGAGAAAACTTCGCGTTAGTCCTATGGTTTCGTTTTCGTAGGAATCTAATGTAACATTTGTGTAGGGAAATTAACTGTAGGTATGCCATAATTTAATTTAAGTTCTAACTTAGCTACTTAATTATTTAGTAAGTATATCAGCTAACCGTCAACTATACTACAATACTTAGTTATTTGGTATTCCGTAATGAGATTCAGAGTTGTTACTAAGTTGGTAGGTAGTTCATATGTAGTTCAGGAATTCAGGAATTTAAAGAAAATTGTTATTATTCTTATTTGGTAGGTCCCTTTTAACGAACAAACCATTTTTTTATTAGGTTCCAAAAAGATAAATGATCCAGCCAGAGTTTCGCTTACTATCTACTTTTGAGAAAATTGTGATAATTTCTTTATTTGAGATAACGAGGAGCAAAGCAAAAACAATCATGGAATCTATGCTGAAAATTTTCAAAGGTAGTCCTTCGGTATAAAACACCACACCAAGAAAGATATGTCACAAGAGATTTTGAATTCATGTTTGCACTGAGGTTCCAGCTCGATTGATGAAAGTAGAAACTTCCTTGAAAATAACGCAATAAGTAGGTAAGTTATATTTTTGGATTGAACTTAAAAAGGACCCTTTTTTTAAGGGGGCGAAATGGTGAACTACAGTAAAAAAGGAACTGGTAATGTTCAAAATGCATGTTTTGATATTTTTTCTCAATTAGGTACCTATCTACAATATTTGCTAGAAGGTGAAATTCGGGTTGAAAATTTCGAATTCCAAATGACAGAGCTGTTTCTTTTCAAATAATGCATTATAGCCTACTAATATTATAAATGCAAAATTTTGTATGTGTTGATGTGCCGATGTTGCTCTTTTACGTAAAAACTACTAGATGGATTTTTATGAAATTTTACAATAATATAGCTTATGCATCTGAATAGCACATAGGCTACAATTTATAAAGCTATGTCACATTGTTTTGTATATGTCCACGCGGACGAAGTCGCGGGCGGCCGCTAATCAACAATAAAGGTAAATCAACTCCTGGACATTTCAACATTCTATGTTGGCTTAAAAGCTCAAGTAGGTAGGTCAGTACAATTTGTAGCAAAATTCTAATGTCAATTTAACATTCAAACTAATCCGCGCCTGGACGGTTATTTACACCCTACTTAGAGCTTCGCATTCACATTATACATCCACACATAGCCCTAGGTAGATAGATACTTACGTCTCAACGCACAAACTCATGGTGCATGGGATAAACGCGCGCTCGTATTATTAACCTAATCACTAGAGTATCGGCAGCCCGCCCTTAATTCAGGTCGACCGTCACCGTTACGAGCATTAAGTTTCAAGCAGGTTTAAAACAATGCTAAGAGCGATATTAGTTTATTGCCAAGGTGAGTGCACGAGCGGCGAGCGATTGGATGCAAGCGGCGCGCGCGCTCCGGCCGTTCAACTCGCGGCCTCGCGAACCCACAGCGGACCCTCGTACTCACTACTAGGTAGGTAATACTACTCATCCAACATACTCATACCAAAAAGCTATTTGTTGTGATTAGGAAAACAAAATCCTGAAAATTCTAATTTCGCACATAAAAACTAGTACAAATTGCAATTCATAGGAGATTTCCTTACTAGACAGCTGTGAGGCTTTTGTGGGGGCCTTCTTTTCACAACCCAATAAGTTTCAATGAATAAAATGAATTTTATTTGATACCAGTTGGTGTTTTCAAGAAATTGCCAAAAACCACTATCAACGTCACATTACAATAACAGCTTTGGATATCTTAAAACATGTTATTCCAAGAATACAGGAAATAAAACGTGTATTTTGCAAGATGTTACCAATAATACGTTAAGATAAATACAAGTGGAAGCCGTCCTTACGCTTCGCTTAACACATACAATTTACATTACTTCCTACTTGTTCCTTGTCAAAACAAATCCAGTCAAACCACAAAAGAATTGGCGGAAACTTACAAACAAAACTGCAGACGAAATTCAGCCGCGCTTCACAAGAGAAATCCATGCGGGATTTGTGTACATCGTCAATTAACTAAAACAATTTGCACTCAAATCGTACTTGACAACATTACCAAGCCGGTATGACCACTTCACGACACTTAAGTTCACATTTTACGAGTTACAATTACTTTAGGGAACTTGTGTTTTATGATTGACAGTGGATGTCGAAGACAACAAGTGTTATAAACAATGGGGTGTTTCGCGAGCGCAAGTTGTCTGCGGGGGCGGCGTGCACCTGTCACCGCGGCGAACACGTCTCGACTGCCGGCGAGCGGCAGCCGGTCGCAGCCGCCGGTCCCACGTCCACAACACCAGCTCACCAATAACAGCTTACGCACTTTCGATCATTTGTGCCATACTTCCTCCAATACCCCTCCTATACATCAATAAGCTTACTCTCCATACAGAAAACGCATTGAGAAGCAAACCTCCAGTTGCGGAACTTTGTTCTTGCTGAGGCATTCTCTGCCTTAGGTAAGTGAAAAAAGCTCGCTTCAACCGAATTCGTAGCGCGATGAGGTAAGGCTACGCCCCCGCTACGCAGCTCAGTGGAAACTTTACGAACGTATTCAACGCCATCTGGTAAACGAAGCTAAAGTTAAGTTCGTAGGAAGATTAGAGCTCAACGCATGGTGCCGTGCTATCCAAGCAGTGCTACGGAACGTTCAACGTCGAAAGAACAGATCGCGCTCTACGACGATTAACTTGCAAAGTTCCAAGTTTGTGTACAGTTTGATAAGAACCTTCAAAATAATTGAACTGTTCCATTTTTTTTCTGACTGCATTTTTTCTCATCATTATCATCAACACAGCCTTACAGATCGTCCTTAACTACTGGGCATAGGCCACCCACATAGATTTCCAAAGCAGCCTGCTGCTGCATAAACAAAAGTCGGTCATCCATCACCTATAATCTACACGATACACTTTATAGTACTCAGTTACTGATTGATTTTATTTCACAGGTTTTCAGTATTTAGTCTAGGTATGTGACTTCTTGTCTTGATATAGGTATGAATATTTTGTATTAAATTGGAGCGGCACAGAATGGTATAGTTTAGTTAGAGCAATATAACGTAAGAAGACAAATGTTCCTTATGAGTCATCTCATTATATTTAGCCACATTAATTCCCATTCGTCTTCAATACAAACCAATGCGTGAGTCATCTGGAGTGTATGTGCTTATGATGACACCGTATTTGTATTCAATCAGCATGCCCTAAGCCCGTAGCGCTCGCCACTGCGAACCTACTGAGTCACTGGAACACTTATCACAATGATTACTGTCATTCCTTGAAGTTCCACGATGACGTAATGTAAGTTACCTGTATTTCTAATCTTAAGTAAAAAATTGTGTCTTCACGAAATGGCAAATTTCTAAGTTCAGAGAAACCACTTTATCAGTTTTTTTTATTTCGGTATAATCAGTGTTAACTGTTGTTCAAATATTTAAATACCTGGTTAAATAAAATATTTTTCTTCACATTGGTTTATATGATATTGTATGCTTCCTAGAGTTGCAAATAGTACTAAAGTTATTAAACGAGCCAAAACAAAACTACTGATTTTGAGGAGAGTATGAGACAACATTAATAACAAAATACAAAACAACATTAGTCTTTCTAGAGCTTAGTTAAATATTGTTCAACAGAACTAATTAGAATATACTTAATAGGTATGTTGCAGGTATTACCTTTACCTTTTAGGACAACCAATACGAGATTGTCTAACCCCAAACTAAGCAAAGCTGGCATTAAAAGGCGTCTTAGGCTGTTAAACATCCTCCAATATTTTAAAATACATACTAAATTTGAAACAAAACTCCTTACACAGAAAAACACTAATGCTCACCACATTATTGCTTAGCCTGCACTGCGATCGAACTTGCAACCTTTCGCGTGCAACAAGGATTTAGTCTTTATATTGTCATTACTTAGCTTATGCCTACGTTGAAATCCACACACGGTGTTCCAGCAACTAAAAAAGTTCGGTGATTTGTTACTGATTCGTGCTATCTAGACGCAAAACGCTCTTCCAGAGCATGTGTTTCCTTCTTCCTACAACTTAGGGTTTTTAAGCGGGGCGTGAAATGGTATTTATGCAGGCCTCCAAAATGAGATTGACCAGCCAAGGAGTTCTTCATTACTAGGTAGTATCTTACTAGGTAGCGGCTGCTTCCCAAAAGATAGAGTGAGGTCACCTAGAAGACTACAATAAAAAATAAAAAGAACTGCTTAGTTAGCATTTTCTAAAATTAAATGTACAGAGAAATCCGCAAAAATGAAATTACACTCTTTGTTTGTAACTGGTACGCTAGTGCGCATAAAACTAAAGCACGTGTCATCTACACTAATTGTTCCATATTAGCTGGCTATTTATGTAACTTCCGAAGACGAAAGCCACGAACAATAGTTACACATCCTTTCTGGTCCAGAAACTGCGTCCGCCCTAGATGTGCGTGCGCAGGCTAATAGTGAAAGTCGGCCTTTGTTGTAGTCGCAGGCCTCTAATAGCCTGCAATGTGTAACAATACTTATGTCCATTCCGTAAATTGACAAGACAATCAAGAGATATGAAACATCTGTGTAACAGCCGTTTACGTTAATGTAAGTCTCAACATCTATAATCTAGCAGTGTACGATGATGATGGAATCATTAGAACGAAATAATAAAAAAAAACGACTGTAAATTATTAATTCACAAGAATCAAATGTAAATCACCACCGTACTGTTTCATAACGTAGTTCTGAGTCCTCCTCCTTGGTAGCAACCCAGGACCTCTGAATGTCACGCCAATCGCTCTCTCTCTCGGTCACAAAGGTGTTAATAAGCGATTGTAATGCAATGATGTTCTTCCGTGTTTTAATTATACTGAATATTCTCTTCTGATGACTCAATTTGCGCATTACATTCAAATAGAGGTTAAAAAATAAGACCTGTTTATTACGTTAATTTAACCGAGGTTAGTTTAATTATTTAAGTAAACCCACCAGTCGTTCTGTCTGTGTGAATATCGAGAATCGAAACCAACTAATTGAATAAAACCACAGTCGATCTAAAGTGAGCGATTTACTGACTTATTGCAGCCTTATGACACGTTTTATACAAACCCAAAACGTTCCTGCAAAACGGGTTTTTATTAAAATTCATTCTGATAATCGTCCCGTCGATACCTTGAAGGAGATTTCAAGGAACTATGTGCTGATTCTCTATCCGGGCATTGTTGCATACGATATCGCCAGCTTATTCCCTTAATAGTCAAGATTTTAGTGGAAACCTCCCCCTCAATGAATATAGTTGTAGCTCAACTTACGATCGCCGAAGGTCACAAATAATAAAATAATCTGGTTATGAAATATTGTTAATCTGGAAAAAGGTAGTAACAGCAACGCTAACTATTGCCGTCTTGATAAACGGAACATTCAGAAGCCCAAGAAACCTCATAGCAAATTAAAACACAATGAATTCCAGGTGAAGGCACTTATTCATTTTCATTTTTAAACCGTCATGTAACCTACAAAAAGCCTCTAGTTATAATTTCAGCAGATTAAGGGTTCATCATGGTATTGAAGCCTAGTAAATCTTTCGTACTTTTCAGATCTTTTAAATTCTTCCAAAGACAAGGAAGTTCAAACGAAAGATGTAGGCACTCTGACTCAGTTTAACGGCCGCTATCAGTCGTTAAGAACCGGTACAAAGCGATGTTCTACGTATGTGGTAGGTACTTAATATATTTCAATCAGGAAGTACCTAATTAGTTTAGTAAAGTGCGTCAAAAGTATTTTCGGTTGATACGTTATCACCAGTAGGTATGATACGTATACATAATTGCGGACTAATTTGACTACATAATAGGTAAATGTTGTCACGAAATTAAGAAAAATACCTTTTGATTATTGTCTTGTCAACTTGAACTATTAACAGCAGTGTCCTGCAGGATAATAGTGTAACGAGAGTATGTACGAGTATTGTAGGCGACAGGTTGATACCGTAATGTTCTATGGCTTGGACATATTTAACAATGACTATTGATAGACCTCTATAGATGATATCGAAAACTTTCTTGGTAGTTGGCAATACAATGAGAGTAAAATTACTATTAGTTTTTTTATTTTTTTGTCGTAAGAAAGTAACATTTTATCCATCACAATCAAAATCAAATGAACGCTCAATAGAATTGATAGGGACATTGAAGAAATCTTCGTCACTAATAATATCTCTGACTTCATTTACTATTAAATTTTACATTTTATTTTCCATTCGTACTTATGTTCGTGTACATACGTAGACGCATGAAAAGATTAAGATCTAAGGAGACTAAGATTAAAATTACCATATTACTTCTTGTGCCAACCTTATTAAAAAAAAGCTTGCATTACATTCACAGTAACTTCTGGAAAATCTTCACTAGAGTTCAGCGGCCGATGTGTGAATATTCACTTCCAACGGTGTCTGAGTGTGCTAGGGAAGAAGTTGTAATTGTCGATCATACATTGTCGAGCTATCTCACGTTGTGTTGTATAACGGTCGCAGCGTATCGACAAGTTCCCCAACGGAGCGGAACCGCCGAGTTCCCATACTGAAACCGTATATTGTTGTCGAGGCTGATTGACGATTGCGTATCGTCTTATTGTGACTACTTTATGTTTCCTACTTGAAAGATGTATTGACATTCGGCAATCCATTTTGAGTTTGACTGCTTTTAACAGCACCTTATTTATTTGTAACATTTTCTCGTCGAAACATTTTGTTGTTGAAATTACGTCAGACTTCCAGTTGAGTGAACTCCACCTAGTCACGTCAAAAATCTAAAATATATAATTAAATCCTATGGCATAGGTAGTATTTTTTAGCAGATAACGTATGAAATATGGATATCAATTTGGGTTCAAACTTCAATGTTCAGTTGGATCTCTCTCTGTCAAAATTCTTAAGACACACCATTGCGCTATTTTATATGTTTAATTATTCATACAAGGAGTACGGGCTATTATAATTTCTTTAAAACATTCCCAGGTGACCGCCGATGATACGATAACGTTAAACGATTGCAAAGGCAAACCTTCGCTTTTTCGTTCAGCAAATGCATTTTTGATTAGTTTCAGTCGTTATAAATAACAAAACCTAAACTTAGTATTCTTAGAAAGTCTGTAGCGTTAGAGGCCTAGAAGCCTCCTCGTTTCACACGTTTTCAAACATCGCTGCGATGAGAACGTCCCATAAAAACTCTTCATGCTATGGATGGATGCCCTCTTTCACACGAAACGGTTCGGCACATCCGCCGCACAACACCTGTAATGGAAAACTCTTGTCTTGGCATAACAAAGAAAATACTTTAGCACTTTAACTAGTCGTTTAAAATAAACGCAGTAACCAGCGAGTAGTGACATCATTGTTATTTTAAATATGAATTGCGTGTCCGTTTCTAAAACACGTGACTTAGACTTTTGATAAATTTGATACCCTGAAGCTAGTCAAAGGCTCGACCGCAATAGTCTTGAAACAATCCCCGTCATTTATCAATGCCTCAATCGTTTTGCCTTAAGGATGATGTATTGTGTTTAAAACATTTCAGAATAGGGACGAATGTGTTTTGTGACATATAACATCTTTGTCATCCCGTGAAAATGAAAGAAAATAAAAGACCGCGAGTAGAATCCGTTAATTTTGCTTCAAGTGTAGTGGAAAGGAATTGCTTAAGTTGGGTAGTGAAAAGTAAGAAAGGTTGACTCACTGTGAGGTAAAAGCTGAAAAAAAACAATAATTACCATTCAACTGATAAATACCCATTACTTATCGTATGCATGACATTGAATACGTCCATAACAAATTAAAACGTCTGTTTGTCTTTGAACTTTTTTTTGCCTCCAGTAATTATTCATTGCTACGTGGGTTCCCAAAAATGTCAAACGGATAATATCAATCTATTTAGTTTCTCACAAACATTATACTTTGTCCGGAAAAGGCAAGAAGATAAAAACTTCAACATTAAAATAAAGTAATTTTATAATCCACGTTAAAGTTTGTTTGGAATGGTCATAACAATGCCTAATCAAAATCTCTTCATTCCAATTTTTTTGAAGGACTCATCCCTTCTTTGTGTCCAGGGATGAAAGTTTTTTTAAAGTTTTTTTTCGCTCTAACATGATGAATCACAATGGCAAATTACAGCCTTCTAGTTTTAAGAGATCTAAGCGCAGCCAATGTTTGTTTTGACTGACAAACTGTTAATGATGAAACTATATTATCAGGCGTTTCTTGCCAACGATGGAACCCTAAAAACAATCCAAAACTCTGATAAAAAAGAGCACCAGTATTTAACAATTAGTTGCTAGGTATATTTGGCGCCTCAGACAAGGCGACCCGGATCAAAAGCTATGATATCATTGAAACAGATCTACAGATTGTGGTTCAAAGTAACCGTGGGACTGCCTGCCTTTTCTTGGTTGAAAGACATGAACGAGTTTCGTTCAAAACATAGCCGTTTTGGTTTTTAAGTACCATTCATTTGCATAATAATTGCTGGTTTTAATTAAATTCAATGGTAACAACATTAGAGATTCCAAGTTAAATGTCTAGGTGGAACGTTAGTCTTTGAGATATTACCGCATTAGTACGGTATGTGGTCAGTTTTCAAATCAGGACCAGTATTAACATAAAATAAAGAACTCTTTATTGCACACAAAAAATGAATTTACAGGTAAGTGGTTATAGTTCACATTTATGAAGAAAGCCTTTTTGCTAAAAACAACTCTTCCAGATAACCCACAGGCAAAGAAGATGGGACTGAATCAGCCAGCAAGTGCACAAATAAAAACGACAGTAACAATAAGAAGTATTCCGAAAGAACTCTTGAGTATGAATCTGAACTCTTGGTAACATTGGTGTTAATATTAAATCGTAACCAATCACAGGTTTGAATCTTTTGAACACCATTTCAGAATACGGGCTTTATTGCTGTTGCATCGACGACGGGTCCATGAACTTTATTTAGTGCGAAATGACTGGCAATATTAAGTAGGTGTAGTCAGTTACATCTCAGTTAATATTTTTTGCTCTCATCACGTCAATTAAAACACAATGCAGCAATGACAATAATTCGTAGTGAGTATGGCAAGTCACTGTTTCTTTTGAGCTAATTCTGTTGCAATATCTGGGAGTTAAACAATCATTTTAGATAACTTCTAAAAATGGATGTTCCAAAAAAAATTTTGTATTATTTGTTTTATGTTATCAAATATTATATTAATATTATTAAAGCGTAAACGTATTAATCGAAGAAGGTGTAGTACGATTAAGGCTTTTAGCAGTTTACTTATCATATTTTACTACCCAACGTTGTCAGGCGTTAATCGCCAAGTTATTATTATCTTCTAATGTTCTTAGAAAGTACCCATCCCACTGTTTCGCCTCCCACTCAGCCAGGAGTCATTGTGTCTCAAAGCGAAGCCTACAGGTAATTTTGTCTAGAGGTCACACAACACTGTACAACAGCCTTGAGTAACGCCGCACCTCTCTGTCTGCATGGTACGGTGCACATCGATGTACCTACAGCGTCATGAGTACATTCAATACCTCTGTCAATCTGAATACATTAGTATCTACATTGTTTACACCTCCTGCCACTTAACTGGACAACAACTGAAGCAAGTTTCAAAATGTTTGTTTTATAATTTGTTCTTTACTGGTCTGTCTTTTAATCCTTGCGACTTCTTACCAAGTAGGTATCTCTTATTACCAGCCAGTTACTTGCCCATTTTTGGGTCAATACTAATTGTCACATTAAAGTCATGTTTTATTCGTTAAGTTGGATTTATTTTAACTGACTTGAATTAATTTTAAAGCTGCGGGTCTTTAATTCGATATTTTATATCCAGATGGTTTCTGTAACACTTTATGAGCCGCTCTTAAAGATTGAATTATACCTACTGTTAATAGACATGTTTCATTATTGTGATTAGTATTGTCCTAACAGGACCAATTTCCTTCCTTTACCAATGCACACTTATTTTACCCATATTCCATAAACAAAGGAACTTAGTAAAACTTGACAGTTTAATGTTTCAAAAAATACTATACTAAGTGAAGCTAGCAATCAAAAGATGCAACTTTCAACTTAGGTACCTACCAGTCAACTTCATTTACTTGCTCGTCCTAACAAACATTTTCCGCATTAACAATAGACAGGTACTTCCCTAAAAGCAATGACTTCTACAGAAGGCCATTTGAGGGCAATGACAAGACATTACGTACGTTTCCAGAACCTGACAGCTATTCTGAAACTAAACGCGTTAGTTCGAGTTAAATAACACGCTTGATTACTCAACTCACGCATTCGTTTGAGTATCCGTCACCGTATCGATTTTACCTCTATATTCTGCAGAGTGAAGTACTTAAATTCTCAATTAAGAAAACGAATTGCAGTAAATATAAGAAGTGGACTAAGTAAGTCTTGAAATAAAGTTAATAAGATAATATATTATACTTCATTGGATAAAACAGTTACAGACACATAACAATAGCTTTTAAAATTAAGTTTTTTTCAGACAACACTCAGGTAGAGACACCAAAAGAAGTAAATTGTTATAATGATGGCTGCTCTGCTAAATCTAAAACGTCTCCATTATTGAAAACCAAACATGGTTTTCTACCAACGCCAAAATAAGAGCCTCATGCAAAAGTTTTTAAATATTGATGTCTTGTTATACAGGGTGGCCCAGCGACAGTGGTCCAAAAATTTTTTTTAGCTAGAGGGCATCATAACGAGTCATTTAAAAAATACTTTAGTTCCGCGAAAATCAATACTTTAGAAGTTATGATTTTTTCAAGTTTCTTTTGAAATTCCTCAACTCAAATCACTTAATTCACTCTTGTTTGGAAACTATCGCACTGAATCAGTTCAAATTTGGTATAAATGTACAATAGTAATGTAGAAACCATATTATGTGCGAGTTTTGAGTTTATTCTCAGACAAATTGTTTTTTTTTAAATTTTCGTCAGTAATTTTTCGCCATTTCAAAAACTAATACATTTTTCTAAAAATCATGGCTGCAATGTTTGTGCACTCGATGATTTGTTTATGATCTTAAAAACTGTCCATAAGTATGATAATAGTCTATGCAGAAACTTGAAGTGATGCTGCCAATGGAACACTTTCAAAATTAACATCATGTACGGTAAGTCGCTAAAACTCAGAATGGGTCATTTCTGCACTGACCCTAATTTTAAAAAAAAAGTAGCGATAATATTTTTTTTCAGATAGAGGGCATCATAGCTACTCATTTTAATAAAACATTCGCTAATCTAAAACCAATAGTTTAGAAGTTATATTTTTTTAAATTTTGGGCCTAAGTGGTTGAACTTCAGAGACACAGCTCACTTTTGTTTGTAAACTATCCGACTAAGGAACTTTAAATATGGGATGACTTAATAATTAATCCCAAACTTTAATTGGCTTCGCTTTATTTTATGTTGACTGGTAGATAATGCCTTAATAGCATTAAGTCCGCCTTTTGTATTAGTCATTGTATTGTAATGAATGAATGAGATAAATCCTTTTTCACTTTCTTCTATTCTTACTCATTTTGAAGTTCCTCAGTCGGATAGTTTACAAACACAGGTGATCTATGTCTCTGAAGTTCAACCATTTAGGCCCAAAATTTTAAAAAAATATAACTTCTAAACTATTGCTTTTAGACTATCTAATGCATTATTAAAATGAGTTGCTATGATGCCCTCTATCCGAAAAAAAAATATTATGGCTACTTTTTTTTTTAAATTAGGGTCAGTGCAGAAATGACCCATTCTGAGTTTTAGCGACTTACCGTACATGATGTTAATTTTGAAAGTGTTCCATTGGCAGCATCACTTCAAGTTTTTGCATAGACTATTATCATACTTATGGACAGTTTTTAAGATCATAAACAAATCATCGAGTGCACAAACATTGCAGCCATGATTTTTAGAAAAATGTATTAGTTTTTGAAATGGCGAAAAATTACTGACGAAAATTTAATTAAAAACAATTTGTCTGAGAATAAACTCAAAACTCGCACATAATATGGTTTCTACATTACTATTGTACATTTATACCAAATTTGAACTGATTCAGTGCGATAGTTTCCAAACAAGAGTGAATTAAGTGATTTGAGTTGAGGAATTTCAAAAGAAACTTGAAAAAATCATAACTTCTAAAGTATTGATTTTCGCGGAACTAAAGTTTTTTTTAAATGACTCGTTATGATGCCCTCTAGCGAAAAAAATTTTTTGGACCACTGTCGCTGGGCCACCCTGTATCATGGCTACAAAAACGGTTCGCTTGCGGCGAAATCTTTCGTTTCAATACAGAACTTAGTGTAGTGTTTTAAAATTATTGTAAGAGGACGTGCCTCTTCCCAGAAGTTGCCGAAGTTGTTTACAAGATGTATCTTTTGTTCACTGCAGGGGACGCCAGCCGTGGGTGTTCGAGTGTTGAAAAGAGTTGGTGTCATACTTTTCATGCCTTTGCTGTTTGCAGAAAGCACGGAATGTATAAAGGAATATTTTTAATTGTACATTCGTCGTACTGAAGTCAGTAAAATTGTGTTGACCGAAAATTGTCAAAAACACAAAATAGATAAATTGCGAAGGACTAAAATCATAATTTACCTATCGTTTTCAAAATTCAGAAAAAAACTATCACTTTAAAATTAGATTTCAGTTTCGTTATCTTTTATTTATAAAAAACAATCTTAGGTCCCTGTAGTATCGCATTAGAAGACAATCTATTTACAAAATTAAAATATGGACCAAATAATTTGACAAAATGGTTCCGTTCCTAAAAGGCAAAAACGGGACCCTAGTACTAAGCCTCCGCGTCTGTCTGTCTGTCTATCAGTAGGCTGTATCGCATAAACCATGGTAGCTAGAAAGCTGAAATTTCAGCAAATACCAGAACTAAAATAATATAAAATATTAAACGTTAAACGTTCAAACCCAAACTGTATGCAAAGCCGCGAGTGGTAGCTACGATTACATATTGTTCATACTCAGATGTGAGTCAGCGGGCTCGTTCTCGATTAGGCACAACGTGGCTTCCGCGCACCCGCCCGGAACCATAACAACCGCCTGTGAATTAAAACAAAGCAGGGGCTCCATTATACAACATTTTGCCGAGATCGTTGCCCCGTCACTTAAAAGAACTACCGCTACACAACACAATGCTCTTGGTCACTGGTATAGGGTACATATACTTTGACAAGGTTTGTAAATAAGCCTGGAAAAATAAAACGTCATTGGTATCCAACGTCATCATGGTGGTCACTAACCATATAGTGTCAGCACATATCTCAGCATTCCAGCTAGTGGGCAGAGTAGAGAACTTTGGGGGAAAATTTTGCCCTGCATTGGGAACCAACAGGTTGAAGTCAAAGACATTTTACTACACAATGGATGAATAAAGGAGTACCTACTTAGACATTCATTTAATGACGATTGATGATATTTTTTAAACTAAGTAGTCAAATAGCTTGTCGAATAGAAGTTATAATAAAATAAAAGTTTTAAGTCTCTATATAGCAATAAAACTTTATTTAAATGCGTACTTTTTATTTCTAAACAATCTCGTCTTGTCTAAAACATTTAGGTTGGGTTGCACCATCTGACTTTAACAATAACAAACATCAAAATTTCAGTTAAAGTACCGGTCAAGTAAGCAAAAATGACGTCAAATTGACAAATTTGACAAAAACTTTAACTTTAACTTCTACTGTGGTGCAACTTACCCTTAGCGTTGATCTTGTGAATATTCACTTATTTCATTTAAGAAAGATAAAATAACCAGCATTTTTTCAACATTAATGGATTTCTGATGATGATTGAAGTACTTAACAATTTGTATATCACTCTCTAAATAGGATAAGAACACAGCTTTGACAATCAGAAACTCTGAAAGTAAGCTCTCAGCTATATACTGCTCATGTCGCGAAATAACTTTTGAACCACGTCTTATTATCAGAAAAATATCAGAACAAACTTTCCCCTGGAACTAGAAGTGAATCATGTGTTTTTATTTAACACTTCCACCACTATAGTGAAAATAATGATTAAACACAATACTAGTTTGGACCGAGGCGCCTCGTGGTTAAAAAGGGTTCAAACAAAACAAACTGCCATGTACGCCCACCAATCGTGCCGTTAACCCACAACATAATACAGGGTGATTAAATCTAATAGTCATCACGACTTCGTTACGTTCATACGGCAACACTGGCTCTTATGTAATTGGTGTGTGTAATACATTCCTTTTGTTTCCAGACTTTCATTCATTTGCGCAATTACGAAATTCTGATAAATATTTTGACGACATGATCTTTGAATTACGTGGGAATTGTGTGCTTGTTTATTCTGCGGCAAGACCTCACTTGGTTTTATTACTACTTGGAGAATATTTTTTAGAAATATAATATTTGAATCAAACCGTTTTCCTAAATGATTGTTACACATTCAAAATTTTAAAAGTCAGTTAATATTTGGCAACCCATTCGAGTGTTGTCACTTTGAGTTCTACGGACAATATACCTACTCGTTCTCACGGAGTTTTTTGCTGGTACTCAAACGACAAGCATGGTCGATCTATTTTTGTTACTTTTAATCAAGGTTTTGAGTGAATTAATTGGGTATCAGTGTATTCAGTAAAGTTCCGCAGTAGTGAGAGTTAAATAAGTTATCAAAATAAATCGTTTTAGCATGACCATTTTAGTTACGCGGTTTGTCGTCGGACAGATCCTCATGACCCATGACATGTTTAGAAATTGCAGCCGCGTGAATAACCTCAAAAAACTCCACGTAGCCTTTAAATCCATGATAGCAGAATTTTATGTTCACACAATTTTATGTAAACAATAAAACAAATAAAACTCGACATTGGAAAAATACCCTCGCTAACAGAGGGTGAGGTTTTTTTTTTTTTTTTTTTTAAACTCTTCACCTACATTTTAGAGAACTGGTTTACTCGGTGAACGTTCCACCACAATATTGAAAAGACAGATAAATTATGAAAGTTTTCCCTCAAAAACTATGTGAACACATAAATGGAATGTATGTACCAGGACAAGTAGGAGTTACAGTTAGGATAGAATATAAAGAAACAGCGTTCTATAAATGGGTTCCGATCCGACGACGTACCTAGTCGACGCGGCGTCGGAATTCTGTGCGTGCTGCGTGTGCGCGTGCCCCTGCAGACGTGTGCACTAGGGTTCACACTCGACACCCCTATTATACCTGCATACAATAGGGAATATACACTGTTCTTTTTATATTTTTTATGATAGCTTATAATATCGTTTTTTATGACTGATCAATAATATTCATCACCAAAAATGCGAAATGTAGTACATTTATAAATTGTTAAAAACTTCAAACTTTTACAAGCGTTTCAAACGCCGCCATTATTGCGCGCTCGGTTTTCATGGACTCTGACGTCACACAAGTCTATGACAACACATCCTTTTTTTTATAGCTGTAACCTACAAACTATTGAATTCTTCTTCTTGTCGCGCTTTTGACAGTGACATACACGTAGACTTGGACGTCACACTCACACGTGACTGTTTCTACCGCTTTGAATTTCCCACATTGTTTGCACTTTTCATTTTTACATTGACAAATAAATAAAATTAGGAAATATTGATAGAGACGTAACGAGAATTTAAAATATTTAGTACTCAAAAAAATAATATGACCCTCCTCTGTTCCAAGTGTTCTATCCCTATTCGTAATATTTTATTGTGAATGTGCCACAAATTCATTTTTGAAGTTCAAGTGTTGTTTTTCAGATAGCCAGGCCCCAGCCCTGCCGCAGACGTGCAGACGGTTGGTCGGTGCGCGCGCGCAGGAAACACGCGCCGCTAATCGAGGCACGAATACCAGCCCCAACCTTTACGGCTTGACGAATACACAGATCATGTAGTTCAAGGCGAGTGTGTTTGTTCGTATAAGTTTTTACATCATTGTGAAATGTCACAATAATTGAGCCTAAAGGGTATTGCATTTTATTATGTTGTTCAAAACGAACTAGACTAGGTTCTTAGGCTTTGTTATACCATCCTTTGTATATAAACATATAAAATAATTAGTAGTTCAGCTCACCTTTAGCATTGTGAAGTAACTTGAAATCTTAATATTTTCATTATAATTGTTGCAAAAATGGTTCATATTGTTGTTATACTAACTCCAATTAAAATTATTGAAATTTTTCAAGCTGTTTTGAAGTGTTTTAATACAGTGATCACTAAAAGTTGTGTGTTATAATAATTTGTTTTTACCTAACTTGAACATAAAAGATTCCTCGGGTCTGCATTTGTCAAGTCTAGGCTAAGCAACTGATCGATCACCATCAGGAACTCTTCATACTTGTTTAGTCATCATATTTTAATTTAACTATTCATATATGTTCAAAACCTTGATGTTTCGTTATTATCAACACTTTTTCAGACACTAGGCTTGATTTTGATCAGAGCTAGAGCAACCTTGAGGCCTTCGTGATCAGTGCCAGGCGTGGGTGAGCTCTCCCACTCTCGAATAGACCTTCGTCTGACTTCTCTAAGACAAACTCTTAACAATGACGAACATGTGACTAAGTTATTAATTTGTTTTCTAAGATTGAATGATGAGACTTACGAGTAACTGGCCATGAAGGGACATTATTTAGAAAAATAAATAGTAACTTGAACGTAAATGAATATCTTGTGATCATTATCATACGTCATGGCAATGGAAATACGCACTAACTTCAAAACATAAATAAATGTGAGAAAATGTTCAGAAAATAAGATAAAATAAAAAACTGTACTACTGCGATAAGTGGGTATTTAGAGGACTCACAATATCATTGTCTTACTGGATTTCAGCTTTAAACTTGCATTAAACTGCCACAGTTGAATAATCTCAAATTTGCACAGAGCTGATGTAGGTAGGTACCTATCAGAGAAGCCAAATTTCTTCTTTTTCCAGGAATGTTTCAAGAGTGACCCATTAAAAATAATCATCCCAAACGTAGACTACCTGAGTCAAACAAAACAAAAAACCGTGTATTACTTGCATAATTATTGTAAACATAAACACTCAACAATAATGAGCACACATGCGTACCAAGTATTCTGCTCTGATTTGTAAATTGCTCTAATAAAGGCAGAATGGCGCTCGCTACATGAAGCGGAGAATCTGTTAAAAAGTGAAGTAATGCGGCCCTATTACTGCCCGCCAAGACTGGACAAAGGGCCTCTCATTGAGCTTCATTAGCGAGAGAGGTTGTTAAGTGACGCGACGCCGCAAGTGATGATTATAAACGTGAGATAGGCATTAGTTTACAGAAGGAACCCAGACAGCGAATGCTAATTGGAGAGATGACAGTCGAGAGTACTTGGAATCGGCGTGTGAGAACGCTCTAGGGTCGCGAGTTCCCAAAGAAGGTGGAACTGACTCTACATGTAAACGGGAAATATATAGAAAAACAGTCTTGTGTGTTGAAAATAATATCTGAAAAAAATTATTTTCCGTTTGAAAAAATATATTTTGTGTTAGGAACACAATGCACATTTTCAAAGTGTATTTACCTAGTGTAACTTCAATTTTAAATAATGATGAAAATCCGAAAATAAACTAATGAATCCATAACTTCTTAAGAACAATATAAAGAGGGCAACCGCAAACAATACATAGTAGGTCCATGACAAAAGCGTTTATAAATCGTGAACAAAAGGAAGAACAATATTAAAAGCCACTAGACATTGACAGTGAAGTGGTGAGAATTTAAAGCAGGTTTTTGTTGGCGGCTGTTTAAAATCATTCATTCTTCACGCTTCAATCGTTTGTATGGAATGGGAGAAGATCCCTGGGGAGACGTTGCGCAGGTACACAAACTAATGCCGGTAAGGTTTTTTTTCTACTTGTCCCTATAAATTCTTAACTCTATTGTGTACCTACTTGTTCAACGTTAAAGATGTAGGTTTCATGAATGTCGTTGCGCAAATAAAAGTTATTTTAAATAAACATTCTTATCACAGCGATAAGGAAGTTCTTTTGAACTGTTACTAATTCGCAGACCGCATGTAACGCATGCTCTTATCAAATTAGGAGCGCTTATTATGTGGAACGTAGATACTGTGTTAAAGTTGACACCTCAAAAATGTCAACAATTTCCGCTCTTTCCGAAGTTATCTAGGAACCTAAATACAAGATAAGTTTGTCAATAAAACTTGTTTTTTTTTGTTTGTAACGTCTGTTGACGCCCCGCAGTCCACGACAACGAGGAACTCCGTCAGCATTGTAGAGCCCCACAAACACCTTTGACGCTACTCGGTCCTTGTCCCGCGCATGCCATTTCGTATAGCTGTTCTGTTCACAACAGAACCCCATTTACTGTACAGACAGCATAAACAATTTCTTGAGCAGAGCGCGCGTATTTTTGAGGTTATGTTAGTATTAATTCGACATTCGCTAGGGCCGAACGTGCGCCGCTGCAGCTCGCGGCTGCGATCGAGTGTGCATTCGTTACTTCGCGATCGATAACTTGTGAAGTTAGTGCAGTCGGTGTTCGTGCGTGCATTTTAGTGAAAGGATAATTGCCAAAACTGACATGCTCGTGACTTTTGAACTAAAGTGCCAGCCGATTGCATATCAGTAGAATGCACTTATCTACAACTTAATAGGTACCTACTTTGTTGTTTTTTCCTTCTAGAACCAAGACTTTGATTCTAATGCTTTTAAATCATTGATAATAACAACTCAACTAAGTTAATTAATTATTGAAATGGTTTTCAATTTGCACTTAACCATATTATTTCAGTAACTATTTGTTAGCGTCTCAAGACTAGTTACTAATTTTAATTATTACACTGCTGGCATATGTACCTAGTTAGAAATAGAAAGAAATGGATTAAAATAACAGTTTTAGTTATAAGATGCTTGTCTTATATTATATCCTGTAAAATAGAGAAGTAGATATGTTAATGCTAGTAGACTTACGTAGCAGAGGTACCTACCTACTTAAAGTGCGATCTCGTTAACAGACAAGATTTTAATTAATACGCTCTGTGGTTAGTCAGCTGGAAAGGTGATAAGTAAATGTTGAAAAAAGCGCCGTTTGCAACGTTGCATGGCGCTGAGGGTTCATTTCCCCTCGGCCTGCACCCTCGCTCTTCGCCACACTCTGGCAGACTGGTGCACCAAATCAACGTTCACGTTTTAATAACTCTACTCCTATTGTAATAAGGTTCTTATTTAAGCGGTTCCTTGTACATATAACTTTGCAGGCATGGGCACCGCCGTACATTCATCCTACACCCTCGCTTTATTACCTATAGAGTATGCATACCGCGGAATTGTTACTTGCATCAATCCATTAGACGATTAATCCGATTCATTGTTGTGATTATACATACACACACCATTACAGGGCAATATGTGTAATTTCACAAACAATGTGTAGATACTTTATCGATCACTTGTTACCCAATATTAGCGTAGTTCAAATCTTTGACAAAAAAACAGGCAAACTTAAAATGAATATTGAAACATTTAACTTTTTATTACTAACTTAATATATTATCTCTGAGTTGGAGGTTTGGGTTGCCCCTTGAGTCTCCAAAAACGGCGGGCTAAGGTCATTATCAAAGACACAGATACAATACATATTACAAACATGGAGAAGTGTGGGCTTTGGCTTTAAATTTAAAGCAACACCTTAAAAAGCTTGATAGGTACATGTGTTCGAACGACCGACCGTTACATTTGAATAGGAAACAGGAATATCAACAATACAACATGCCTTTACCTACCTAGAGCTATTTTTATAAATGTGTTCGCTGCAATAACAAAGAGTTAATGCGTTATTAAGATGCACTTAACTAAATTAATAAAACTATTACGTTGCCTATTAGTTTGTTGTATTTAACATAATGAAAACGATTAAAGATGTACGATGTTTAGCGTTTCTAAATGTCATGTAATGTTGAATTACTATGCATTGTATTTTTAATTAGGAACAATGATGAAATTTTCAATTAAATTCAAGCAACAGTTAATTTTATCGCATACCGCCATGTCCAAGTATCCAAGACAAATCAGATGAAAGGGTCATTTTCTTGTGCAAATAACAGTACACGCGCTTCAATAATTTGTAATCGAATGATTAACTACCGAAGTAAACACAATTGCTTTACTTTTAGGTAGGTAACTAAGTGAGAATGCTCGATTGTCGGAAGTTACCTTGCGGTAATTAATTGTTATTATTACAAAGCTCATTCAAATTCCAAATGAAGTTTCTACTTGATGCTTGATTATTATCAAATATTTTTATAAATACTATTTAACTCTCACCTACTAGACTTTTCTGCTTAACCTTATGGTTGACTAGTATAGAATGCGTTTTTAGCATTAACTTAGCCTTTTGTTGTTCGATAAAGAACAAAATTTACTTGATAACTTTTGAAACGTGATATATCTTTATAAATTGTAGCCTATGTGCTATTCAGATGCATAAGCTATATTATTGTAAAGTTTAATTAAAACCATCCAGTAGTTTTTACGTGAAAGAGCAACACGGCACATCCACACATACAAACTTTCGCATTTATAATATTAGTAGGATACATGTGTCAGATGAATGTGACAAAATTAGAAATTTAAATTGATGTAGAGTTGTGAGTCAAATGGGCACATGCTTGCAATCGCGTAAGTCTAGGTTTCTCATGATTTCAGATAGTCGTTGATAGAAAGTAGGTAGTGTGAATATTGAACGGAGACAGCTCCACGCGGAGCTCGAGTCTCATCCATTAACCCGTGAACTGCATTCGCTACTCTCGTCTTTCTAATTACTCATCATTGTTTAGTTAGCGTCTCTCCGTCGATGCTTAAGGCTGTTACTGTTTTGCTTTTGTCTAGTTTGGAATATGTCGCGGCCTATTTACAGAATGCTTCGCATTATTCATTATAGCTTGACAATTCAATGAAGCGAGAGGCGATAATCTTTGAAGTTAAATACGCATATGTATGAAGGCAGCTCAAAAAAATACCAGAATTTAGAAATTTAACAGAAACCTGCTTACGCTCATCACAGGTCACATCACGACAGAGACACACTGAATTTTGCCGTCGTGGTAAATCAAACGTTCAGAAACCCACACTTTTCAGGGCGTATGTAGGTGGTAAAGGGTGAGCCTACTGCCGTTACCAGGGCTGCTTCAGTTTACTATCGGTGTTTTTCATCATCGGAGAGTTAGCCGCAAGTTAATTAATGAACACAGGATTAGGCAGATTAGAACTCAGAGCCAGACGGACTTCGAGCCAGGGTGCTTAACCACTGGGCCACGACGCTCTCTACAGTAACATTTGCCTTAAATCCTTGATCTATTCAAGCAGAGGTACTCAGCGGGCTACGGATTAATTTCACGAACCAGCTTTCAACCTTTCACGATTCCGTGTGCTGGAGCTATGTTTTAAGATCAAATAGATATACTTTTATATTTAACTTATGATATTCATCGAAAAGTAATATCAGATGAAATATACTTCTCAAGTTAAATTCCTCACATGCATGATTTGTCTAGAGGAAACCCACGGCCATCAACGCTATTAGGTGAAGCGGTAGAGCTCTATCCATTGCGCCACGGTACAGTTATAATAAGAGTAAAGTAGACATTTCGGTTAGTGATAAATTAAAATTAGGATTAAAGTTTTGTTATTAAGGTTTTACAAGTTCACTATTTACGAGATCTACGCACATAGTTGTGATTGCGGTAAACAGAAAAGCTTGAGATAATAAATAATGATACTTATTCCGGGTCTCCCACGCTGGATAATGAAGGCAGACAATGCTGCCTTTGAGTAACGGGGCCGCATGTGAGGAAGTCACATACCAGATCACTGCTCAGACAAGGATTGTACTTCATCAACGCACAGTCCAAGCCCTTGTACTGACTCTATGATCGCTTGACCATTTCTTATCTAGTTATGATGTAGCAATGGTAATTATATCTACTCAGACATTTAACGACTTACAGAGGTTAGAATGTAATATATCTGCTGATCTACTCATTTAATCGATTTTGAGTTAAGTAAAAAAATGTGGACTCACAAAATAATCGTTCACTAGGCTCAAGTTGGGCTTTAAAACTTCCTTCAAGAAAAAAACCCACTTTCAAGGTATTCAACAGAAAATCCTAAGTTGACGCAAGTTGTAACTTTTAACTCAAACCTATCCATGAGTCGATGACGGTTCATACCAAGAAGTAGAACAGCAAATAGGGTAACTTTTATAGTCTGACGGTGAACGGGTATCAAAATCCAATGACATTATTGGCAGTAGAGTTACTATTCATTTTACAAAATTACATTCAAACTGGTCAAACCATATGTTTCCAACGACTTAAGCCTCTACGTGTAAGCATGAAAAGTTTATTATTACGTACTTTTACTGTTGTGAAACCTTGATGCTGTCCCACTTAAGACATCGCGTGGTGATATTACTATAGTCAATCATTCGTCAGTTCAACCTACTGTCTTATTTGCGGTATTTAATGACGTCGTTACTGCGAAATTACCTCTTAACAGTTGTATTAGCAGTTAAATACTAGGTTACCCCATGATGATTCAATCTACTGCGTATGCGAGCGAATATTATAGTTAAATACATTGCACCTTCCTACCTATAAACAGATTGCAGCGGATGCCAGAACTATTTAATAAAGTCTAAACAATTTTGGAAGGATTTTATGGTTTTTAATTGAGTAGACTTAACATAATGAGAGGAATACCATACAAATACAAATGTTTTATTTGCTAATACATATAAATGTTATATTATTCAAGAGTGAATACCTAATTTAAATTATCACAGTGAACCTCATTTCGATGTGGACGACTGGAGTACACCTAGCATATGTACTCTAATGAATTCTATAGAATTTCAGAGTGTATCTTTGTAGATAGTAAGTGACCTGCTCCTTATACTCCTTGATTTGGCGGGGTATCGTTAGGCACTGACAAAAAAATGGTTTGTAAAATGGACACTTCGGAACCTTTTTTTTTTAAATGCAGTTGCCAATTGTTATTTACTCGGTTGCTGGTCATGAACTAGTTCAACCTTAGAGCATATAATTAGTTTATGTATATTTTAACATGAATGCTACGGAAATATCATACCTAATATACATATACAGGTTAGGCTGAGTCACTTCATTAAGAATAACGACTGCTGGTGGTTACGTCAGTCAGACTTAGGATTTAGGTATTTTCACACGGCTACTTATAACTATTGTTCTCTGTAGCGATTCGATACCTACGCTAATTTAATACAGGAACAAAAAGAATTTGAATTTATTATTAGATATTGGCCCACCGGTATGAGGCCCGAGGCGACCAACTTACAACTCATGAAAATCTTTATGTAGTTTCTAACAATAAGAACTTCTAACCACCACATCATAAAAGCTCATTAACTATTTTAACTAACGGACTGGTTTTTTTCCTCCATTTTAAATGGTGTCAACATTTGCTAGTAAGTGACAGGCCTCTTCATTAGCTAAACCTAAAGTAATGATAAAGTTTTTGTGCATGGGTTAGTGTTTGCTCTATCGTTTTGTTTATTCAAATCAGTTATCAAAACAACTTAAATCTAATCTATTATAATGGAGGTAAAGTCGCTAATCATTTAACTTTAGTAAAATGCCGCATTAAAATTATCAAGAGGCTGCCACATCAGTTGTGTACAGTCAACAGCACATCAGGCTACCCGTTAACAGTTAGTCTTCCTTGCTCTAACGCTAAGAAATGCCATTTGGCAAGAGCAACATAAAAAAATGGAAATGGGTAACCTGGTCTTCCGCTAATAGTACACAGGCACGGGTTGTGGTCTGTGGTACTTGTTGTTGACTACTTACTATCAAAATACTGCATTATGAACAGCTAAAGGCTTCTGCAAAGCAATGATAATAAAGAAGATAATTTCTAAGTTGAGGAAAAGGGGACTTCCCTGATTCATTCGATTAGCTATGATCTAGAACTCGGTTAAATTACAATATTGTACGGCAAACAGCATTATGAACCGGTGAGATCTGCTGTGACGGCTGAGCTGATGTACCGTACGCCCTACTTGCTAAACGAAAGTAGAAATAACATCATCGACCATCCAAATTGTTTGTAACTAAACAATGGACATTGCGTACAATACTAACCAATGGACACAATTTTCACAGTCACTTTTTCGTTAGGTAGTTTTATTTATAAAACGCATCGAAGACCAAAGAGTGTGTATAAACACTAAACTTGTGTGTTCTTGATCTGCGTCCCAGGAGTAGGTAATACTATCTTTTGGGCATGGCCTGGGTTAATAGCCACCGGTGTGAATTTGGCCAGGGCGGTGATTAACACACGGCTGACCTGTAAACCCTAGTATCACTTGATTCTACA
Source organism: Udea ferrugalis (assembly GCA_950022985.1). Taxonomy (NCBI): domain Eukaryota; kingdom Metazoa; phylum Arthropoda; class Insecta; order Lepidoptera; family Crambidae; genus Udea; species Udea ferrugalis. The sequence continues at coordinate 9,873,294 of OX465516.1, forward strand.
TCCTTAGGCCTAGTCTCGTAGGTGTGTCCCTGTGGTATTGTCCCGGTTAAGCCAGCCCATGAACTCAAGCTAGGCTGCAGAGAGGCTGTATATACCACTAAACTACTGGAATCATGTGTAAGACAAAACCTAGACCAAGGAGGATTGAGCAGAAGTAGGTAGGTAGCCTGTCATGCTGTTGGCTGTACTTAGTTAAGTACAGCAAAATACAATGATACAATAAATGTTTATTCAACAAAACAATTTCGACAAACATAATCCTTTTTGGATACTTACCAGGCCTTCTAGGGCTCAGCTAGAGCTTACTAGTGCTGTATGACTGTCAAATGATTGTTATTAGCATAACAACTTCAAGCTGCTGTCCTGCGTGTCAGCTGCATACAGCTCAAGGTATGTGCTAGACAAACATAATATAATCTGAACGAGACGCGGGTCACATTCCGAAGGGCCTATTGTGCCACTATCGCTCGCGCAGTTACGCATAAATCTCAGTTTCGTTAATAAGTGTGGGCGCGACATGGGCACGAACCCGTTATAATTCCCGCCATAAATTCTTTGACAATACGCTCTGTCTGGACTATAGTCGCCAGGGATGAAGCCGGCTAAACTGCTGACCACACTTGTGGTGACTAGCATTACACAATCTTGCGGTTTATTCACTCGCAGTGTAAGCGCATAATTATGACTCAATAAGGCAAGTTACTTCTTCTATCTTTTACTATTTATTTAAATAATATTGATTTTTTGAAAGTACATTTACATTGTGTTTTTTCTTTCAAATTACCGCCAATCTTATTTAAATGTTAAATCGTAGTTTAAATCGAATGTACTACTAGGTGATGAGCGAAGGCTTACACTTATAAAATAATATGATAAGATGAGATATACTTTATTGACCAAAGGAAATTATTGCTAGAAGCGATAGCTTTCGGATAATCTTCGGTTAGAGATAGATACAAGGAAAGAAAAGGAGGTGTGGGTGGTGCAAGAGTATTAAGAACTATTAAAAACTAGAATTTTAATTCAAAAATTAGACATTCATACATGTAGTATTCTACTAAACTACTATTGACATGACATTGACATTGACATCTGTCGTCTCGGCTAAGCACTGCGCGGGCCACGTGACATAGCGGTGAGTGAGCGCTAGAGCGAGGCAGTCTATCACTGGCAGGCGTGGAGTGAAGACGTGGTGCATAGCAAGCGAGCCGATATTAAAGTACTTCCACATTATTCCTAGTTCTAGTGTTAGTGTTCATCAGTTAGTGTTACACGAGAACACTACATTTTGGCGACGAGGTAAAAAGGATATCTGTAAGTAAAAAGCATGATATATTTCTGTAGTTTAAAACAAGGAGGAGAAGACTTGTAATGAGAAACACAAAACTATGATAAAACATACAACTTGTACTGTATTTTAAACCAATTGCGGGCGTGATACCTGCTAGATAAATTCCAGTGTCAGGTGGAGTAAATTTTAAACTTAACATTCATATGCAGAAGTCCACGCGTACACACACAGTGTACGTTACAGGTCAAATGCACGTTGTATTAGCTATCCTTTCAATTCCTGAAGGTAGGGGAACAAAGACAACAATTCGTGCAAATGCTCGGTTGAGGCGTAAATAACAACTTCTCCCCGTTATATTTATTGACTACCTTAGCTTGTACTTTAAATAAAGAGATTAAAATTGCAAAAATATTAACAAACGTCCTATTCTCATACTCGTATTAGGTTATTTAAAAATACGAGATTGAACAAGAAACCACAGTGGTTTTATAAATGTTTTATTAATATGTAGGCAGAACCTATTAGTTTATTAGTATGCCTTGTAGAGATTATGCAACAACACGGTATTGTTGCATTGATTTAACAATAATCGTTATTCGTTATCTCTTAACATAAAATAATCAATAGCTGTTCATTGGTCTGTGTAGGGCTTAGCTCATTTTGGTTTTGAAATGTTTGCGGAGGTTAGGATAAGAAGTGAGTGAACAGGAATAAATGCTTCTTAGTGGCTACACAGCTCTTGCCAGAGTAGTCGAGGTCATCATTATGTATCAGGTATGTATGTAACATAGATAGATGGATAGACGCTTCGTTGCATACTAAATTGACACATTGGTAAGTGATACAATATGTCCACATGAATGTACAATTTAGGTCTTGTCGCTAGAGGTAGTCTCTTCTAGACAACCTACAGGCGAAGGAAATATGATAGAATGCATTGTGCAAGTGCACAAGTAATATTCTAATTGGATTGGAAATTGTCTACATAAATAAGAAATAAAAGACATAAAGGTAAGCACTAATTTTAAGCTTGTTACGGGTAAACAAAATAAACATAATGTTTGAAATACACAAATGAACAATAATATACAAGTACATACTGATCTGTCCACCTCATCAGCGGTCTACTACGTGGATTGGTGCCTTGCATTTTCCCTTGTACCACGAGAATCACGAGATGTTCTATGTAATCGTTACTACGACGAGATATATGGCTGAAGAACGTCAGATTCGTGACTGCACTGTGGTAGTAAAGAAATGCTTAGAAATGGATGGTAGAACACATTTTGGTTTTCTCTTAGTAACCGTTTCTACCGGTCAAACACTATATGTTTGACAACAGAACCACGCCTATCGGGACAGCTGGTTATTTTACAATGAATTAAATTATGGAAAAAAAAAAAAACATGAACTATTGAAAATAAAATAATAACTAAATTATTAAGAATCGTTATAGTTTAGCCGAAATACATATGTTGAATTGTTTATTCCGAGTATGTTGTTACATGGTGGGTATTTCTCTACAGAAGAAAGGTTGTGTTGTCTTCTAAAATAGCAGAGCTTTACTGACCACCACTTCAAGGTAGGTGGTGAGAGAACGCTCTAAGAGAACTGATCAGAGTAAGTATTGTTGTTTAAATTTTACACTTAATAAATGATAGGCTTTTGAATAGTAGGTACTAATTGTATCGTAACTTAGCGTATCTTTTAGCAATGTTACCTACGCTATATGGGGCAGACATTCTGCAGTGGCATCTCACTTCACTTCGAAGTGAGATTGTATTCTTACGTTTAGTGGAGCTCAATATAAATGCGAATGTGATCGTTTGAGTGATGAGAGCTAGGCGAAATGTCCAAGATTATTTTTGTAGAAATTAGGGAGAAAACCCTGAACCTTCAAGGTGAAGCCAAGGGACGAATAATCTTCCCTAAGGATCCGGTCGATTACATCTCCTACGATTTAGGCTGTAACCCAAGAAATAATGTATTTGCATTTGAACAACGATTATAGCAAACGTCAGGTACCTACTTTGTACCATAACTAGGTAAAGCAGATGTGAAATGTTAATTCAGGTTATAATATTATATTTGAGTTGCAATGGTCTTTTGAGCGCAAATTGAAAAAGGGTGGTCATGGGTTCAATTCCCATTGCAGCACTGGTTTTCGCTGGGAAAAACAAATAATTGTATTGAGGCTAGATGTTGATGATGTGAGCTCAAGTAAAGACCGTGATTGGAGTAGGAGACTACATTGTAATATTTAGTAAATTCACTTAAGAATTTAATATACCTTCACCATACACTTATAGCATTTTCCAGGTCGGCGGTATTATAAACGAATCTCTAAGATAGTTACTTGTATACCTAACTATTACAATGTGATGCATCGAATGATTCGGAACTATATTCAACTAAAGTTTTACTCGTTCAAAGGCTGCGCGTGCGTCTGACTCGTAAACAACCTACATATATTCTATAATTTTATCTAAGCGGCTGTTATTATATCCTAACTGGATTGGTTCTGGTGTTCTTATTCTATTGAATTCATTTCAATTTTAACTTCATAGGCTATTTTCTGAAGCGTACAAATTCTATTCTTTTTGAAATTAATAATGATTTACTTGCATTTAATAAAAAACTTATTGGACTATTCGTATAAAACTTAATTTTATGGCGTCGACCTTAATAAGGTTGTCCGACGCAAAAGAGGGAATGATAGGTATGATCATTACCTTGTTTTGATTGTAATAACCTGAGTTTTGGGAAAAAACTAAACATAAAAGGTGACTATGTTTGACACCACAGTATTTTGTTGAGTAGTGTCATAATTTAGATCATTCCGTCCGGGTGTTTTGCTATATGCAATATATATATATAATGACGGTACGAACCTTGTGACGTTAAATCCAAATACAGATTGCACAAGCTAATTGTGATAAATATGGCGGCATTTAATTGCAAAACCAGGTAGCATTAAATTGCAATAATAGTGGCATTACATTTTTGTTACAGTGGCATTGAATGGCGGTTACAGCGGCATTGAATTGCGGTTACAGCGGCATTAAATTGCGATGATAGTGGCATTAAATTGCGATGATACTGGCATTAAATTGCGATGACAGTGGCATTAAATTGCGATGACAGTGGCATTAAATTGCGATGACAGTGGCATTAAATTGCGATAACTGTGGCATTAAATTGCGATGACAGTGGCATTAAATTGCGATAACTGTGGCATTAAATTGCGATGATGGTGGCATTAAATTGCGATAACCGTGGCATTAAATTGCGATTACAGTGGCATTAAATTGCGATAACTGTGGCATTAAATTGCGATGATGGTGGCATTAAATTGCGATAACTGTGGCATTAAATTGCGATGATGGTGGCATTAAATTGCGAGTGGCATTAAATTGCGAGAGGCATTAAATTGCGATAGGCATTCAATTGCGTTGGCTTGTGTATAAGAAGTGGTTAGAGGCATTGAATTGCAATGAGGTAACCCATCCATACATTAAATTGTTGGGAGGTAACCCATGCGCAGAAGATTAAAATGCATTAAATTGCGTAATGTTATGTTCTGCATTCAATTGCATTAAAGTATAATGGGGACCGTACCGAGAAGGAGTCTCTACGGTTGGCATTAGATTGCGAAAAAAAAAATTGTTGTTTGTAAAGTAGGTTTGCGATCGAGATGTTTGCGTGATGGCGGCGTTTCACGGGGTGGCTGGCGGCGCTCGAGGTGGGACGGGGGATCGGTCCGTCGCTCTCTCGTTATGCCTGCGATCGCGCTCGTGGGGTTTTGGTGTGACACGGGTTTCTGAACATGTCGCCCGACTAGAACGATTTTAAGGACGTTATCACTTCAAAAAAAAAAAAAAAAAAACAATATTAAGTTTTAGTGTCTACAACAGATTATTGCCCAAATAGTGTGTCGAATGTGAGGGTGAAACGAGCACGGTAGCTGTTCGATTGGAGAAAGGAAAATGTTTTATGGAAAGTGGATGCGGGATATCGCGGATGAAATAATAATCGTAAACTGTCCAGCAAAGAACAAACTGTGTTGGAATGATATGGAATAATGCAACTGTTACACATCTACATTCCAATCTTCAGGAAAGGTTCCTGCCATATGGAAGTGAATACCTTACCTTAAAACTACTAAGATTTTCTCAGAGCAACTTGAAAGTGAAAACGGATCGAAAATTCTGAATTTTACGTCACCAAAGGCGGTCCTCGCGACTTACTAGGGTGCGCAACAGCATTATTATTAGGCTACATAAGATCGATGTTAATGTAAGGCCTTTGGAGTATCAGGCTTTTCCAGGGTTCAGAGGTGACTTTGTAAAAAAAAAAAAAAAAAGCCAATGGTGAATCTAGTTCCAGCAGTGAGTCAGCCACACAGAAGAATACGAATACACTAGATGTGAAAGTATAAGAAATAACAGTAATTGAGGAACTACTTTTAAAAGATGTTTTTAGGAGGTTAAGGATACAAAAAAAAAAAAAACCGGCGAGATTCGCTTGTGTGCGAGAGATATGAGACGGGCTAATTTAGCCATCAAGTGGGAAAATCATCTATTGGCCATAATGGATCAATTGTTACTAGTCCGGGTGCCTTAGGAGCTGCACTTGTTCAGATCGATGACAAAGGACTTCGCATAGTCAGTTTTGGTAATTAAACATGAGCTTTGGTCTGGGCAGCAGAACATTTCAATAATATGTTCTTATATGGAAAACTGATACCTAGTAAGGGACCATAGGCCCTTAGAAAATCACTTTTGGTCCCAAGTCCAAGCCTTGCGCCTCTATTGAACGAAGAGTGCTGAGAATGCTGTCGTATAAGTTCGAAGTCAAATACGTTAAGACTATGCAGACGATCAGAGTCCCGACCGGCGTTATAATAATAATTAGATACGGCCATCATATTGTTGAACAAACTAGACCCATTGCACTACCTTTGAAGGAAAAACTAGTGCAATTACGCAGGACTTGGAAACACAAGAAGTTAAAGCGGGACTGTACAGCGATAAATGGGACAACACAGAGAAGAACTAAGGTTATTTTATTTATTTAAACAGTGTATCAACAGTATATTTGTGCATAGAGAACAAGGTATTTGAACATGAGCCAATTACTGAAACATTTAATGCTACTTAAAATAATAACATGCAAAATTTGAGTAGGTAATTTAGTTAAATTAATTATAAAAAATGGTTGCTAGTGAAAAATTTGTTATTGAGTGCAAGTGTGTGTAGTGGTTGGTTAACAAGGACGCTCGAAGTGAACAACAAATGCTATACTAAGTGCGACTTATTTAAATTTTTCTAAGTACAGAGTCAGAACAGAACAGTTTGTGCAGAACAGGAAATAATGCTGTATTTTCAGTGCTGTACCTCACTTACCGCAACAGAATGGTGAAGTGGAGCGACAAAATCGCACAGAACAGCCCTACATATACTGTAACCCAAGGATCTCGAAACAAAGGATTTAATGGAGATTAAAAAAAAAAAAAAAAAAAAGAGAAAGTAGCGTAGTATAAGTGACAAGTGGTTGATAACGCTAAGGCTAGTTTAACAGAATATAAAATGTAAGTGAGGTTGAGGAGGAAGAGGTATAAATAAACCAAGGAGCAAATTTAATTGGATGATTTGAAACAAAAGTAAATGATAATGTAAATCCATACAAAAGTAAAAAACTCGTTAGTTAGATTACAATGTAAGAATGAGACACTTAAATAAAACACAGGTTGGAGAAATTGTTTTCATCATTAACTGAATAATAATATTCATAAAACTAGAAACAATTTGAAACAACTATAGCAGAAGTTAAATAAAAATAAAACAAGGGAGAGATGTAGTATTCTACTAAACTACTATTGACATGACATTGACATTGACATCTGTCGTCTCGGCTAAGCACTGCGCGGGCCACGTGACATAGCGGTGAGTGAGCGCTAGAGCGAGGCAGTCTATCACTGGCAGGCGTGGAGTGAAGACGTGGTGCATAGCAAGCGAGCCGATATTAAAGTACTTCCACATTATTCCTAGTTCTAGTGTTAGTGTTCATCAGTTAGTGTTACACGAGAACACTACAATACATATAATACTATGTCTATATTATTAACTTACTTACACATATATAAATTGAATACATCCAATTAGGTATGAATGACTATTTTTTAGCTGTGAGTCGGGAATTAGAAAATAGTGTCAAAGCGATAAAAAGTGAGCTTTAACGCGGGATTTGGAGAAAATATATTTCACGCTACGATTTTTTCGACGATGATTGCCTTGTCAAATGCATTTGTCGATCACAAACCCGAGCTAAGTTGGGAAAAATCTAAATTAGGCTTCACGACCTGGAAATAGCACACTAGACCCCTTGATTTCAGACATATCGTTCTAACCACTTGTTGAAAATATCCCAACAATTCTAATTCATAGAACGAAAATAAACCAAGTCAGACTAAGCTCATATGTGCTTCTTAGCACATCGCCATACAAATTCGAGTAGGTACCTTATAGAAAACCACAAATTAATGGCATTGCTTAGCTTGGCTTGCTAGCAGTGTTGTGGTTTTGCAGTTTAGTAATGTAACCAAGGGCAGTAAGAGATGTGGTTCGTCAGCTGGGTAACTTGAGTATCATTATTGCTACATGAAAGTTCACCCCAATCTCAGATAGTCGACAACATGCGAGTCATGGATAAGCTCTACTGTTGCACGTGTCTCTGCGGTAACCTTACATTTAAGGCGAATTGAACGCTGAATTGCCACAGATGTCGTTTTAGAATAGCTACACTAAATAGTTTAGTACTCAAGCTAACCTGTCTAGGCAATCGAAAATCTCTGACATCCGGGAAACACTTTCCAGGCCCAGGTTCCCCAGCGAACTCCTAAGTGTCCTACATGATGCGTGTTACTAATTGGCTATCACTAACGGATGTTTAGTACATTTTTTTGCTACTTCACGTCCTTTTATTCTGCCGAAGCTCTTGAGTTTCCATCAAAAGGACCACTAATAGTGTTGAGCCCGATAGCGGTCCTAATGAAACTTATGGATTACAATAACAATTCTGTTGAAATGAACATAAGGTTGAATATGAAGCGGATTTTTGTTTGCTCGACAAATATGGTCGGTCATACAAGCGATCGGTGCCCACTTGAGCTCGAAGCGGTGTGTACAATCAATGCACCCTCCGTAAATGCTGATTCGGGTCTTGATGTTATCGCAACTTATTGGAAACTTAGAAACATATGCTACAGCGCAGCATCCAAATTGTATTCATTGAAAAGACTGTCTTTTTTATTAAGATCAACACATAACATAACATTTTCAAAATGTGAACCGGTAAGAAGCTACCTTTATTTAGAGCGTAAGTGTCTCATAATTTATAAAATATGTGATCGTTAATTTGGCTGCATTTCCGTTGTAAACATAAACATGACATTAATTAAACTTTTCTAACCTACATTATCCGTAGCTAATGCGTGGGAGCCTAGTAGGAACTTGACACATTCACTGCGCTTTCCAATACACAGACAAAAACACAATATTGTATTACTTTACAATCGCAGACAACAGCAGAGATAGCTAGTACATTTTGTAACAAATGTGATAATGCAAATTTATGATAGTGAAACCGAGTCAGAGAATTGTCACTAAGAATAAAAATGAAGGATATTAAATTAGGTGCCTTTGTATGATACAAGTAGTGCATAGTGATGAACTCTACTTCCACTTGTGTCCGCGAAAGACCAGCGGCTAGGCCAACAAAATACCCCGTCAATTTGCTTTCAGTAGGTTAGCTTACGTTAGCTTTTAAGAATTTTACTAAACAGTCATTGTGGTGGCTGCATAAACTTGAAAAAAATGCTGCAACCAATGACAAACTACCTAAGCGCCGGCGTTTGTCCAGCCCGCGGCGACACCGTCACCGGAAGAGCAGTGACCAGCGCTGCCGCCAAATTCGGACGCAACGGGACCGCCGCTGAAAATTAATGCTGCCATGCGATTTAACAGCTAGATGAGCTACTCTCACTTCCCGCGTCCATGCGACACTTACTAGGACGTATTATTAACAAAACAAAAGGGCCTCAAAAACATTATTAGCTAAATTAGAAGTTAATGGTAAGGCCCTGCGTACTTCTGTAAGCACCTCCAGTGTTTATGCCTTGGAGGGCTGAAAAGCGAAGCAAAATTAGTGTATGTGTATGCATCATGTATGTTGTACAATGAAACTTGTTTTTTCAAACATTTCCTTACGTTAACGGATCTGTGAGTTCGAAGGAGCTCAACAGACTAATTGCCTAGCCTGATAAACTAGTATAGAACTTCTTGTACTTTTTCTAGAAAAACCAGCATATAAAACACTAGCCTTGAACCCAACACATAGTTAATTGGTATCCAAAAAAGTTGGCGCCTTACTTGGCGCATCAACTACATCAAACAATTCATTATTAGAAGCGTTATGGCTGCTTGCTAGCTTCGAAAAAAGCTTTTTAAATTTGTGTAAAATCAAAAGATTATTAAGTTTTTGCATTTAAGTGTAATATATTTATCTTTTCTGAGCACTGTTACCTAATGCTACTACCATTCATTTGTAATTTAAAAAATATAAAGATAAAGCTTTCTGTTAATTGTATCAGAAAAAAATATCCTGAAACCATAGTTTATTGATATCAAACCTAACAATAAACAATACTTCAAGTGCACACACAATCAAACCATTGTGTTGTGTGTGAGTGTAACCCACATTTGGGAAACAAATTTTGTCATTCGATACATCTGCTAATAAGGTTTTCAATAACATAACGTTTTTGCTACTCGAATAAGTACAGAAGGCCACAAATCAGTTACATTTTGACAAATCGTACCACCTTACACCAAGGCACCAAAGGTCATTTTTCAACTGACTTGTGGCTGACTGTATCAATTTAGAGACGAACAATATGTGCGCATGTTGCCGCTGGAGCAGCGGTCCTCTATCGGCAATAAAGATCGCCCTCCAAATAGGGTCTCGGAATTTAATTACCGCTCGTGTCCACGCTGCGGCTCCCCGGAGATAAATGCCGGCGCGGTCTATCCGCGCTCCCGATGAAATTAATAACCATCCATTACCACCATTGCCTCACGTCGTTACCCGGTAACCAACGGCCTGTATGGCGATTCGTGTCAAGACCGCAACGAGCCATCCATCTAGACATGATTGCCGAGCCATGAGACTAGAACTATTAAAAAACAATCCAATGTGTAAGCACGCGAGCGTTACTTAGTTTTTACGACCCGTAAAAAATGCTGATAAGAGAAGGTACATGGTTAATTTTAGTTATTGTAAGGTACTTGGTATGGGCGATACGAATCACACGCTCGAGCGGATATCCGCAACGGGACCTAACTCAGGCGCGCCGCGGCTGCTCATGCGCCGGTGCCGTTGCAACCACTTCACGCACTCTTCTTTTGTTTCCATGAGCATACGCTTTGCACGCATTTCATTTTAACATAAAGAACTCAACTATCAACTCTAATAAAGCTCCTTCTCAGTCAAACTGTAAGATGGTTAGGGTTGGTAGATTTCATAAAGGTGAAAGTGCTGAAAATAGCTTTCGCTCATGAGTTTGCTTGCGAAGTTTAGTAGATTTGTGTCTAAGAAAGTACCTGTAAATTGCTACTTTTGAGCGAAAAATAATTTAAATTGTCATGCATCTTATCACCTTACCTGCCTCTTAATTCACGCATTTCATTCGAGAACGACCAATTAATTGGCTACACTTTAACAAAACCTATAAATAATCCAAAGAAGCAATATAAGGACACACTTAACCTAATATAGTAGCTGGATGGTTAAAGTTATGCATAGCCCTTTGAACACCGGACGTCGGTTATTTGCCGACCTAAGCCCACGCCGTGTGGGAGTAGCGTGGTCAATGTTTGTACTCTGTGTACTCTAAACATGGTCTTAAGAACTTACCTACTCTTAAATATGTACACAACGGTTTTTAAACCACTTTGATACTCGCGGCTACTTGGGATATTGATAAGTGTGGAAGTAATGAAGCCCGTATCTAAATATAAGAATAAACATACTAGAACTACGAGAGGTTTCTATATTAGCGTTTCGTGATGGTTGGGGTTTTGGAACTCTACAAGCCTAGCTTAGTTTGGATCGAATAAAGTACTCTACTAGATACTACCATACAGATGAATTAGACAGGTTTGTCATGTTTCGAGGCGCTACACACGACTTTTTGGATATGCATGTCCCTTAAATCCATGCTCTGGTGAATATGTCTACAGCCAACCAGAAATATCATTATTTTTTTAAAAAAAAGCTTGGTCTAAATACTTACAATTTCAACCCGACAACTGACCGATGGTTTTCCCACAACTGTTCACCCTATGTCAAAACTCTACTTCCTGTTGCACAGTAATTAGTGTTACCTGACTTGTGGTTCCATTTTTGAAACAGATTACATATTACATTTGCTCTGGAATTAAATAATTACGTTCTAAATATGAGTCATTAAGGTAAACATGTTCAATAAATCGATTGATTAACGTTTTAGATTAGGTACCTTGAGTTAATTAGTTTTATAGCGAGGTGCTGACGCAAATGTATTAAAACGAAGTGCCTCACAACTTTTTGTTGCGTTTCGTACCTACATTATATTTAAAATGAACAGAAATCAAGTTAATTCAGAGTTTTGTTTCAAAATCCTGGCAAGTTTCAAAAGAGATTCTAATGAAGTTATCAAGCCAGGTAATTCATAGGTCGTTTACTGATTCCAGTGGCAGTAATGGGTGCCCCAGCTTGGGGCTCCCGCGGTGGGGGCGACCGACCGCGGCTGCTGCGGATGACGCCGCTGCGGCACAGCTTCGCCGCGCCTGCCTCCCCGCCCGCGCCGCCGCCCGCCCGCACCCACGACTACGCCTCCGATGCGGATACTAACAAGAAAGGTAAAATAAAACTAAATAACACTTTCAGTATCTTAAAACCAAAAGGAAATGTGCCGAAAAGGCTCCCACTACCATTATAACGTGGCAACTTAAAAAAAAATACGTTTTTGCCTACTTCCTGAATGCACAATCACTATTTTTGGATTGAATTTTGTAAACTAATAGTTCTTGAAACAGAGTTAACACTAACACTGGCTCTAAAAAGTGACGTCTTTCTGTTGCAGAGGACAGCTGGAACGCAAACTTGTCACAACGGTGGCGTAAACTAAGACGCAGATGCTCCAGGTTGCGACCCGGATCAGGCAATCGGGAACCCAGTCCTGTTCGTTGTTCCCCATCACCACCGCGAGCAACACCTCACTGTTCTCCCGCACCTCCTTCGAAGTTGTCTTTTAGGCACAGAGGCAAAGTATACACTACGGCATCCCTAAGAGTTACCAGTGGTGCGCCTGACTTGCTTAGAGCACTTGGGAAACTCGGTGGAGGACTTCGAAGGAGAGCCCTATCAGCCCACGACGTGCTAGCACCTCCTCCGCAACAACCGGCCACTTTCTACGTGCCTAGTCCCACAGCTGTTCGGCAATCATCATCACCCTCTCCACCCCGACAGTCAACACTTCGACGGCGATGTAGCTCACCAAATGTTTATCGAGCCAACAAAAGTTCACCCGCACCGCGAGATAGAGCTCCTTTAATAAGCCAAGAAGACGAAAGCAGAGATGTTGTTGACTTCAACTACGTTCCAGAAAGAAGAAAAAATAGTAGCGAGGGTCGAAATCGTCGGCCGTATAGTGAAAACGTAGAATTAGATGTACCAATATACAGAAATGGTTACAATAGGCTTCCGTCCGATGCAACACAGAGGCTGTGGGAGGAGCCTTACCGGCTGCCGCGCGCGCAGGCCAGGCAGGAGCCGATGCAACAGCTGCGCAATTGCGTAGCGGAACTGCGCGTGAGTGCAACGCCTAGATCGGCGCGCCCGCCGCCTGCGCCGCCTTCGTCGGGCAATCAGACTAAACGACCACCGGCACCCGAACCAAGAGATACCCACACGTTCGAGGTAGTACCCAAACCTACATAAACTTTAGAACAGTCAATAACTGTCCCCAATACACAAGAAACATTCCTATTAAGACATACATTTTGGTTCCAGGTTCGATTTACGAAATCGGCAGGAGGCAAAGGACTCGGGTTCAGCATAGTAGGTGGAAAAGATTCTCCAAGAGGTGATATGGGCATCTTCGTGAAAACCATATTTAACAACGGTCAAGCAGCCGAATCCGGATTATTGAGAGAAGGTTGGTGTCTTCAGATAAAAAAATATTTTAACATTCCGAACTAATTTCAAAACTTACTCCATTTTTTAAAATATAGGGTTAGGTACCTATCTATGATTGTTAGGTTGGATCGACATGTAAATTTTCGTTCATTGTATTTTTCTACAATACAACTTTGTTGAACGGTCTATCCAGTATCCACCCTATGACGCGTTGGCTGGCAATCCACACCATGATGTAGATGTGAAAAAAAGCAAACAATATTTCAAGATTTTATGTCACTTTTGTGAACGTCATTTAGTGTGTTCACCCATGTCTAATCAAAGCTTTTCAGTATCTAAGTACTGAGTCTCTAAGCTGAGATGCAGACAAACTATTAGGGGTTCTTTGTAAACTTGTCTATGTAACCCTATAACTTAAACTTCCAAAACCCACTCTAATGACAGAAAGGTGCAGAGAAATTCCTTAGAGACGGTTGTAACTCGACAGGCAGCTGCATGAGGCTGAGACTCTTGCACCTGCCTTTAGCTATAAATAGACCAAAGGTCAAATTATGTCACATTCGATAACGAAAACAATTGTTAGTAGTAGCCGTAGTAGAACTAAAACTACTTTTAGTAAAAGCTTAATGTTATTTTTTTTTCATAATTACCTTTGTAATTAACAAGGTACGTGTTTATGGATGGGTAAAAGAGACATTAATACAGACTCGGTTTGACTCCTATATTATAGTATGACATAAGATGCCAATTTTGTCCTTTTCTATACTTTTGGTTTGGATGTTTTGTCTAACAAGCTCTTGGGACAATAGTATGTACTGTTCTTACTTTTAAGAATTCCTTCTTTTCCCATTACGGATTTTTTAAAGTTTGTTCGACTCTTCGCTTAATTCAAGTCATCAATGTGACAACTAGAAGTAGTTGTTCCAATAACTGCAATTTAAGAGTTAAAGTTCATAAACAATGTAAACTTATCCCATTCCAGGAGACGAGATAATGTCAGTAAACGGGCGCTGCACAGCTGGCCTGACGCACGGCGAGGCTATCCGGCTGTTCAAAGACGTGCGCGCCGGCCCCGTGCTGCTGCGGGTGACGCGGCGTTCGCCGGCGCGCTGACTGCCCTGCGCCTGCTGCGGACACCCCCCCGCGCAGGCGCCGTACTACTCCACCTTGTGAACTGGCCACTGCTTGCAAAGAACACGAGTTTATACTACGAACCTCGTGCGCCTTACAAAGCCATTTAAGCTGGCCTTTGTAAAAAACAAAAGCTTGTGCCAGCAGACATAGCAGGGCTAATGCGAACATGCTACTCAGAGACGTGTGTGCACGAACTCCGTGAATGGTTGGCTTGGCTCTTCTGTACCTTGTGCAGAAGCACCTTTTTGTCAAATGGCTTGCCAAGTCCAACCATAGAGCTATTTAGTTAGGAGCGTGCCCCGTGTTTTGCAAGTGACACTTCGACTTGACGAGCCTTCGCGCAATAGCCTTTCTGGTTCACCTCATGTCTGATCATTGTTAAAAACAAATGAGAATCTGAAATTTAAAGCATTTTAGCAATCAAAGATTGCCACTCAGACCCTTGCTTTGTATATAGACGTTTTATACCAAGCGAAATTTTAGCGTATAAAATAAATAATCAAGTTTTTTTAGTTTGGGGATTGCACATTCCTTAGTGTTGCAATGTTGTTAAATAAAATATGTAGATAATATTGAAAAACTTGAACTGTAGATAAGGAATGAACGAAACACATCAAATTTTCCAAAACGTCACCTAAGAGATAGGTAGGTCTTTTGAAGGTTTAAATCGCCTGGATATTGGAGTTGACGAGACGAGCCTCAGTAAAATCATTTAATATACTAATTGGCATGTAAGTCATACATCAACAATGATCTTAGAGTCTGCTCTAAGTTATTGGTGAATATTTAAATTGTCTGTGATAAAAGATTCAAAGCTAAAAACGAACATCGTTATACTTTTGATAAGACATAATTTTACAAGTGATTGCTAATTTATTTTCGTATTATCGATTGTACAAAAACGTAAGGTATTTTTAAAAATATTAAAATAGTCCACTTTCAAGTCTCTTTTTAATTAGGTAGTTGTTTTTTAATGGAATGCCATACAGATTGAATTTTGTAAATTGTAGCATTAAGCAAGTGCTGATTTCAAACTTAATATGAATAAGTCGTAACTTAACTGGAAAATTAAATTATTTTAAATATAAGTTGTGCGTACACTTACAGGATATCATAAAATTCTCTTAACGCACCTCTGGTTTCAGTAGTTTGTAGACATGAAAAAGCTTCAGCTCAATCCACTTTAAGGAATAATAATTTGATTCTCGCTGGAATATATTCAATAACATCTTAAACCGAAATGTATGATAAACTCTCTAACGTACCTACGTACATCAAGCAAGTCATCGGTATACAGGCTGGATTTTTTTAGTCTGAAACCAAAGGTATTTTCGGACGTTGCAATCGTATTTTCCGAAATATTCGAAAACAACTATTCTTATTTTAAAAAAATATAAGAAAATAATACACCTTTGAGTAGACATTTTTATTCTTAGGCCCTTTTGTCCGGACGTTTAAAAAATCCAGTCTGTATATGGAAGTCGTATAATGTATATGATAAACTCTAACGTGCCTACATCAAGCAAGTCATCGGTATTAGGGCTGGATTTTTTTAGTCTGAAACCAAAGGGTATTTTTGGACGTTGATATCGTATTATCCAAAATATTTGAAAGCAACTATTCTTATTTTTTAAAACATAAGAAAAGAACACACCTTTTGGTAAACATTTTTATTTTTAGCCCCTTTCGTCTGGACGTTTAAAAAATCCAGTTTGTATATGGAAGTCGTATAATAATGCATAAAACAAGACATAGAAAAGTAAAAAGGTCACCATGACTGAATGCCTCATCTTTTTTACTATGCCTAGTTAACAATCTGTTTTTAACTTGCTGTAATGAATCTGACAAAAAAAAATATTGAAACTATTTGAAGGTCTAAAAGATTCCAAATCAACCTTGACCAGATGAATCGAAAACTTTCTCAGTTAGTGAATAGGTATTTAGTAGATGGTATTTTACTGTAACAAAGAAATATTTTTGCATTTGTAATAATAATACTTAATAAGTATTTATATTTTTGAATAACACTGTATAAAATAGCTAGTAGAAAATAAATAAGTCTAAAACTTCATATTGTTTTAAATTTTTGAATGTTAAAAGCATGGTCTTGTCATCTACGTAGTGTTGGAACTACCTTTCCTTTTTGAGTACAGATACCTTGAGGTATAAAGAAGTACGAGCATGTGTGTTTTAAATTTCTTTCTGAAACATCTCCAACAATAGTAGGTATATGTAGAAATACCTGAACAACATGTTAGTGCTCTCTTATTTCGTGTATTTGCAGATTGCAGATTCACTTTTGTTGACAAGTCTAAGTTCTGTTTTTCAGGAATGAGTATTTACTTACCTAACTGCTTCACAAATGGTGTGAAAGAAAATCATTGGTTTACCCATAAAAAAATTACCAAAAAAATTTGATAGTTCCCATAGAGGCGGTTACAATGCAACAACAGCTTTTAAAACATTATTATTTTCAACAAAACATGCAAGAAACTTGCTTTTAAGACGTTTACTCAATCTTGTGCCTTGAAGTCCTTAATATCAATCTCTTCCGTTAGGTCTCCCTTGTTTTTAATACCACTGGACATTATTCCCCACAAATTAAGCAATTATTGCTTGTGCTATGGGATACTAGACAACGGATAAACATATTCAAATTATTATTTTTTTAAATACTTAATACACATCTGGCCCAGACCAGTACGAACCTACATGTTCACGCACACGCATGTTTGTACTGTGCGGGGATCGAACCCACGACCTCTAGTGTAGTAGGTCTTAACCAATACACCAAACCGGTCATCAGAATAACTTTTGAATTTGAAGGAAGCTTAAGCATACAATTACTACATTTTCCACAACAAAAATGTTTTGTTGTTTGACTTAATAAAGATCATCATTCATACCCTTGTCGTTAATGTTTCCAGCCTCAACCGCAGCCAGCGACTCACCCGCAGCCACCGGCGGCCTACGACCTTTTTACAGCTCAGTTTTAGTTCAGTTTACGTCTTTTCATTCATTGGAATTTGACTAAAACATGCAAAATAAGTTAATTTTTTTGAGACTATTTACCACACAAAACACGACTTGTGACGGTAAATTGCAGCTCAAAACCTGAGCTTGTGACCAAAACTGTCAGGTTATAAGAGATTGTAATAGGGCTTCTGTACGGCGAATAAGACTACATCGAGCCGGTTTTAACGGCGATTCGATTCTGTCACTGTAACTCCATTACCTTCCAATATTGTTAGAAATAACATCAAAAAAAATAGTAACATAAGGTTTTATGTCATGAAGAAGGAGACCGAATTCAATATGCCAACATTCTACTGTGGCAAGTTTTTAATGCTCTAAGGTGGCAAGGGACGTTTATGACAAAATGTATGATAGGGATAAGACATTAGGACAAAAAACAAGAAATGCAAAGGAGTATGGACAACACGTAGAGGTAGGTGTGGGTTTGCTTGGATCCTAAGTACGAAACGTGCTGAAAGTACTCCGCTTGACGAGTACCCTGTAAGGGCTCTAGATATCGTTAGATGGCGCTGTGAGTTGCAACGAATTGAACCGGAGAAGCAACGAGTGTCGCGTCAAGTGGGCATTAGTGAGGGTTTTCTAGGGTTTTCTGACTTTGTGCTATTTGACAGCTGTTTGGACTTGACGCCTACGAAGCTCTGTGTGCCACCAGGCGGCGCTTCGTAGGCGTCTTTGCCACACAGGTGCCAACACAAAAAGGGTTTTTGGAATTCGCCTGAATCTTGAAGTAGAATTCGCCTGTCAGAGAACTCACTACTTTCATAATTTTCAGACGCGTGATGTTATAGCCTCGCTGCACTTATTAATAACTCCATATTCCGTTTTCAACTATTTAAAAATATCTTTGCAGCTCTGAAAAAGAGACGCGTAGCTGATGAAAGGAGTTTGCAGATTTTTCTACACACTTGGAATTTACTGATTTGTACATCAATTCTTTTAGAAATGACATAATTACGGTTCTTCAACCGGAAGTAAGCTCTTCTATATTTTTCTGTTCTGTTTCTCTGTTAACTTTGAGCATGACTTTGACAAACTTGTCAAAGTCATGCTCAAAGTCTTATCTCATCGTGGGTTCGATCCCCGCACAGTACAAACATTTGTGTGCATGAACATGTCTGTTTGTATTGGTCTGGGTGTGTCCTATGTATAATAGATAAGTATGTACAAAAGAAAAAGTATTTAAGTATGTTTAACCGTTGTCTAGTATCCCATAAAAACGGCCTTAAATTAGCTCACTTGGGGCTAGATGGCGTTATGTGGAATAATGTCCAGGGTATTTATTTATGTAGCTGAATTAACAGGACCAATTATTTATTTCCTTTTTAAAATGTATATATCTTTTCGTCGTCTATCTTTCTCTAATCTAAACAAGACGCATTAGCTTAAAATAAAACATCGGTTATTCAGGTATTCACAATGATTATAGTTTATTTCCATCAGGAATAGAGGAATATAAATTATGATAGGTTGGGCATAACAAGTTTCGTTGATGTTCTCGTTGTTAAGTATACAACTTACGCCTATGACAAGAATTAGTACATAATAATTATTTATAAAAACAAATATTTACATTCAAAAACTTATATTATTTACTAGATATTTATTAATAATATTAAGTTATGGTAAGATACGGCTTTTCACAATAAAATAATAATGGCATATTCATATTGTTTGCATTTTAGCTTTCCCTTCAGTTGGCAAGTAACATGGCGCGTCAAGCTGACTATAAAAATATAAATAGACCCACAAAATCCTTATGACTTTGTTGTTAACGATCTTGAGCTAATAAAAGTCTTTGAGTTTTAGTAGTCTTTGTTCCTGTATGAGGTTTAACCGACTTTTAAAAAAGGTTTTGAATTAGTTGGAATCTTCTTTTTGAGTATGTTCCTCGATTGCTCAAAGGCGTCTGGACCAGTTTTATGGACTTCTTTTTGTTTTAAAGGACGATCTGCCCAGGTGGCTTGTCTAGTGTCTCATGGTTAGGATCAGATGATCGGATCCTTGAGAAATCAAGGGATCACTGCACATTTCATAGGCAAACTTCTTCAAGTTTGCCTATGAAATCAAGGATCAAAGAAGGATTCAAGGATCGGAAGTGATTTGTGTGCTTGCGATAGTGACTCGCATGTTTGCTTTGTTCTTAAGGACTGATAATTGATGGCTAGGTTTCATTGCTTGACATCGATAGGTTCATCGTCATACCCTAGACCCGCAACGTTCTTGGCACGGAAATAAATATATTTTAATCACACGTTGCAGCTACTTGCCTACTGCAGGGATTGGATTAAGTTACAAACTTAATCCAATCCAATGCCATGTGGTGATTATTATTATAATACACATAATAATATGCATTTACACATTTACTTATCATACCTACTAAAAATTAGTTTAAGTAAATATCTGCAGGTAATTTGATGTCTATTGATTATGTGAAAAATATTTCATACTATGTTATGAAATTACTTGTGGCGACGGAATCATTTTTAAATATGCAAATGTGGAATATATTAAAAATAATATTACAAATAGCACGTTAACATTACACATTCCAGGAATGTAGATACTTTTATCAAAGTATTATTTTGATACAATTTTCGAGTTAAACTTTCAAAACAGTTCGACACAATTAAATAACTGTATTCGTGAATAGACCTGATATAAATTTAACCTCATAAAAGATGGCACTCAAAACGATATCGAAAAAACCTGTTTTTGAAACTCTCCGTACTAAGTACCGACCAATACTTTACTTTAAACAAACGGACTGTAAAATGATCTACTGTCCAAGACTAGTTTAAACTCTAACGAATTTATAAATAACTCAACAACAAGATTAGACGCAGTCTTAAATGTCTCAAAGTCTATATTTTCACTCATTCAAGGCAACTGTTTGTATAAACTACTTTTACCCAGTGCCTGTTGACTAACGAAGTGAGACTGAAGGTACAATTTACGGGATCGCCGCCGCCTTGCTCGCACTTTGCCAAATTGAACGTTGTCAGCAATCAGCATTTTTTATCCGTCGACAAACGTTCGCAGACAAATGACTTGTTAGGCTGAGCGCTAACCGAATTGTGAGAGATGTTCACGTATCACCGAGCTAATTCAGCCATAGGCGGCGTGGAGGACTAAGCCACGCATTTCGATTATTGGAAAAGCTGGAACGAACCTTCACTTCATGAGTTGGTACGTTTAGTGATTAGGTCGTTGGGTTTCTGAGCACCAGCGTGACGGGTCCGACTGGCAGCGCCTTGAGCGCGGCCCAAGCCTGCGTACGCGTGAATCCTTCCATGGACTGCCCACCTGCAGACACCAGCTCAGCACCGACCAGGATTCGACCACTTTGAGCAGCAGCACCACCTTAAAAATAAGAAATAAAAATGAAAATACTACATTTTCAAATGATTGTAGTTGACTTTTCAGCCTATCTCGAGTTCAGTTTACTGCCTAGTCACAGTGTTAAAAAAAACAGGCTCAGGTGCGGTGTTTTTGCCCAAATAGGCACCTTACATTGACACTTACAAGATACTCACAACACAAAAATGATAACTTGAATGTATGATTGAATGAAAGTAAAAAGTAAAACAGTTATTTTACCTAAATTAACCCTTCTACCATATCAAAGTGCAGCATAAAACAAAATTTAAATCTTTATTAGTAATACATTATTAACCTGTAGTTTTATCGACTAAGGATCTCTTAATATTTTTTCATAACATGTAAATTGTTACACACGTAATGCAATGACATTCAAAACCTTTCACTATCAGATAAACGTTCCACGGCAGCGAAACATTAATTAAAATATGTTTAGTGATATTATGTAAAGCCCGTTTGGAGACATCAATTTCATCTAAACTTTTAACAGCCAGACTTTTAAGGCTTATATTGTGATTTGTTTATAACATAACTTTTATAGCTCCTTTTACATATAAACGGATACGTATTGTGGGAAACTCTCAAGTACAATAATCATTAAGTGAAAAACATTGACAGAGTTAGGTATATGTTATTTCAATTTATCCCCAAAAGCCTCCGTCTGAGTAGTAGGCTTTCTGGAAATGAAAGCCATTTACCTCATCCATACCTGTAAGAGAGATCGGATCAACCTGCCCACGCTTCAAATAAAAAAGAATCTTCAGAATGCATTGGGTAAGCTTATTTATACAAACTTCATTTCTTACTGTTACTTGATGAATGTATTTTTGTGCAAGGATGATTACTTTTCAAATTTTCTTTCAAAATTAACGCTATAATGCATTACCTTATGTTATTATAATCGAAAGCAAAAGACCCAAGTACTTTACACTTTGAAAATATAACAACTACGTGCCTAGAATAAAAAATCTGGTAATCACGACACTTTGCCGAGGGGACAAACTGTGATTGTTTATTAAATGGGACTGTTAAACAAAAAAGTACTTTGGATTTTCAACTGCATTTTAGTGTGCAAACAGAAAAACGGTTTATAGAGCATACATGCCCAATAAGCTGTTTTCAAGAGGGCAATACATAGACTAACAAAGGCCGAATTTGAAAAAAAAACTCCTAGTGACAGACGTTAAAAGCAAACTACTTTATTTTTACCTGCAAACAGTTTCTTGATAGCAAGTGGCTTGTCGCCATGCGGGGAGTCGCGGCCGCCGTCGAGCCCGAAGCCGAGGCCCGCGCCGCCACCCGCCTTCTCCACCACCACCGACACCAAGGCCGAGCCTGAGCCTGAACTTGGGCTCTGCTCAGCTGCTACTTTTTCTTGACGGACCTTAGACTCCGCTGGAAATGGAACAGTTGAAAAGTTGTAATACAACCATTTTAAACAAACACACATATACTTCCACACAATTATAAAGCCCCATTGATTGTTCCTACATGGTGAACGGAACATTCAGGAGCTCAGCCTTTGCCGAGTGAACTTGAACTGAAACCGCAAGGGGCGGGGCTACCGCCGTTATCCAGGTTGCTTAGATGTTTTATCAGTTTAAGTATATGGAAATCATGGAATATTTAACATTGTCGTAATATGTATTTCAATGTCTGACAAACATTTATTTAAATTGACAGACTTGTATAGAAAGTAATTTTGCTATCACTTAACTACTGACTTAAAATAATGTTTTTATTATTTTTATCATTTCAATGCAATATCTTTACTAAAAATAAAAAAGAATGAGGAAAAAAAACCAGTAAGAGACATTTGGTCTTGGCTTCAGGTGGGTATCCAACCAGCGTCTTCAGTTAAAATAATTATTACAAATAATTATTACCGTTTTCAGAGCCACATCCAACTCCTCTAGCATTTTCTTGGGTTTCATTTTCTATTTCGATAATAACCTCCGACCGTTGTTCCTGAAATGGTATGAAAAAAACATTTTTCTTTAACGGGTCAACTTGGTTTGATTAAATTGGCAAATATATAATTAGTAGGTAGTAGTTTTGAAAACGTAGTAACGGGTACATTTAGGAAAATACGCACCTTAAGTATAGTAACAGATTGAGCATGCGTTATTCCAGTCATTGTGTAGCCATTAATGCTCCTAACCTTGGCACCTCGTTTTAACCCTGCTCTTGCTGCTACGCTGTCCGATAATACTCTGTGTACCTTTAATAATTTAACAAATTAATTGCCAACCATTTATGTAAAATATCATGTTTTAAAGATGTTGAAATGAACAAAACGTACCGTAACATCTTTAGCTTCACAGTCGATGCCTCCGGCTAGAATCAGGCCCACACCTGTTCCAGCACCTCGTTTGAGTCGTATTATTTGTGTCGGCACTTTTGCATCTTCCATCGTTTTGCCGTCGATTTTGTCAACAGAAACATGATTTGTCTTAGTTTTATTCTGACAAATGGTATTTTCTGGTTTTGAAATAGTATTTTCTTTGACAATTATATCGTTCTTAACTGTTGTCATGGCTAGGGGGGTTCTTTTTTTAGTTGGTTCCACTTTAGCAACAGTGAAACTTTGCTTTGTGACAGAATCAGTGTTAACTTTATCTGCTGGCTTAGTAATGTTATTGTTGTTAAAATTCTCCAGCCCTGCCTTCTTAATCTCCTTAATTATTTTTTCCGAAATATATTTCGGGGCATCTTCTATTTTCACTGTTTCTACAATAGTTTCATTCGTTTTGGTTTTATTCGCTGAACTAGAGTTCCGCTTTAGTCTCGTATTTTTAAATTCAGTCTTTCTTTGCCGAACGTTAATATCACAATCACTGTCGGAATCCGATTCGGCTACTACTTTGTTGCGTCGTCTGTTTTCGCCTTTATTAGAAATGGCACTCACCGATGATGTGAGCGTAGAAAGGCGGTCAGACACTTTATCGGTTGGACTCGGAGAACTGTCGTACGACTCGTGTGAGAATTTAGTTTCAATTACAGGAGATTTGAGCTTTGCGTCCCTGCCACTTCGACATTTAGCCGAGGCTAAAATATTTCTCCTATTTATTGTGTCTATGTTATACGTTTTTGAAACTCTTCTCTTCTCGGAGTCAGGTACAGAACTTTCAAGGGAACTGCAACTCGCTTGTGAACCAGACGTAGCTGCCGAACCTGCTGATGAACTTAGCGAAACATTTGTGTCAGATGACACTGAGCGACAAACTTTCCTTTTCATGTATTCCTCACCACTCTTCTCTACGACCGAAGATTTAGTAGGAATGTCGGTTTTTACTAACGAATATGTTGGGTAATGTGATATTCTCGGTGAAAGACGTGAACCATCGGATTCTATAGTATCCAAATTATGCATTGGCGATGAAGCAGATGATCTGTAACTAGATTGCGTCGAGCTCATTGCAGAGTCGTTGTCACTATCTACGACATCAGTCGCTGTGCATATTTTAATCTCCACGTTTTTGTAATCTCGTACGTAATTCATGATGTCCTTGTATTCTTTTTTGGGCATGTTAGTCATATTAGGTAATGTAGATTTAGATGTCAATAAAGATGTAGGCAGTCTTCTAGCGTCATTATTTAGATCAAATGAAGGCCTTAAAGGTTTTGATTCATAGGAGTTGCTACTGAATTTATTTCCCTGCTCAACTTTGTCATAAAGTTTTCGTTCAGGTGTAGACTCTTTTGATAACGAAGAAGGAGTGTACACTTGCAAAGATTTCCGTTTAAACGCTGGAGAATATTTTGGAATGTTGTTCGGTAAGAGATTTGTTTTCCAATTAATTTCATTCAAAGTGACAGGTTTTGAAGTATTTATTTTATTATCAATATTACTAACATTATTTTGTTGAGATTTTGTGAGGAATGATTTTGTAAACGTATCTTGAACTTTTATTTCAGGTAAATCAATTATTGGAGTTTGTACTTCAGGTATCACTAAATCTTTCAATTTTGACATACACTTCTTTCTCTGTTCAATTAGGTACTCTAAGTTTGATTTATGCGTTGGAGCTTTTGTGTTTGTGGTATCATCACTAATACTTCTAGCATGGTATATCGGTTGTTTAAATGTTGTATCCACACTTGATGGTAACGTAGTTGTGCTTCCATAAAAGAAAGGTTTACTCTCACTGTGTAGAGTGTCATTTTTTCTTCCTAGAGTTAGTGTACTAGTCGCTGTGTTTTCAATAGCACCCAAAACTTCTGGCCTTTCTGAGTGTTTTTTATATGACCGAGGTGTTTCATCCAGGTTGTCCTGTGATTTTGTCAGCCGTCGGTCTAAAGAAGAAACCTCAGTGTAACTACTGATATACGGAGCTGTACTTTTTCGTGCAGTTGCAGTTGACCGAGCAGGAAGAGTGCCACATTTGTCCAAGCGGTCAGAAGAAGCAGCGCGGCCGTTTGAAAACATGGCAATTTTGTCCTTAACACTAGCTTCACTTCTTGCATCTTGAGACCTTAACGAGTAAGAGTAACGTGGTCGAGTAGTGGTGGGCCACCCAGTAGGCAATCTGGGAGGTAGTCGGCTCGGAGGCTCCGGTATTTTCTCAACAGCATCAGATGGCGTTTCCACTCCATCAGGTGGCTGCCGTGGACATGAAGGTAAGGGTGTCTCATCATTAGAAAGGCTTTTGTCTTCGGCATCACTTTTATTGACACGATCTGAAAATGGAAACAGGTCATTATTATTTTTCTCCATTTATCCGTAATCTACGTAAACAAATCACTATAATTCTCAAGGCTATGTCTTGAGGCGTAGCTTCCACGTTTTAGCTATTATCAGCACGCATATGCGTCTGCGCGATGTCTGCAAAATCAGCTGATTTTAATAGCGTTTCTGCCATGCATACTTTTCTGCCAGAATTAATCAAAAACGTGATTTTACACAAAATATAAAGAGTGACATCATAACAAAACATTGAGTCGCCTCCTTGAAGTCATATCCACACACACAAACGAAGGTGGCGTTGAATATCAAACAAAGAGGCTGAGATAATATGAATCATTCGCTTCGTGTCCTATTACAGTTGACCAATATGTAATATTAGCTATAGGGGTGCGTCATCTATTCCATCATATGCGATCAATTACGTTCAATCGAAGGATGTTAAACAGTAGGTAAACTCGCAATTATGAGCAAATGTGTAAGCGCTAAGTCTTTTGTTCACAAAACATAAAACTACATCCTTATATTACATTAGTGTAATAAATAGTTACGCAGGTATGTCTCTTTGTGTTTAATCAGGAAACAATTGATAATATTAGCAGCATTTGTTTTAGACATAAAAACAGCACAACCTTCCTTTTCTTCTTCTATAGGGTGCAAACAACGAGAATGCCTAATTTTCACAATACTGTATGTTTGTGTATCACACACTATTACGTTTTTTGAATACATCACTGAACAAAATCTACGGTAATAAATTGATGCTTACTTGAAGCAACATTGATTACAACTGCTGTTTTCCCCAAAAGTACATGCATTATGTATAATCAAGTACTCTTCAACAATATTATTCTGACATGGCACGCTTCGCTATATTTACACAGGTGTACTGAAACTTAGCCTTAAGTATGACCATGGACAGTCTGTGCGATATAGGTACCACTCGTGTAACGTTTCCAATAAATGAGCGAAATATTTTACATGAAATTAAGGCTGTCCAAGTTTAGTTTCGCAGACACTCTCCAGCTTAAAACCATTTTGAAGAAACAAATCGTTTAACAGTGTATTTAGCAGTTATAAAGGCAACTGGTTAATATAAGTTTCTTGCATAGAATTCTAAAGGGACCTGTTGCAGACAGCCTGCATCCAGTGGAATCCTGCGACCTCTCTCGAGACGTCAAGGTGGGGATCACACAGTGCGTTTGGTTCAAATGGTTTCCATTTCAAAAATGTTTCTTTGCTCAGCTCATTATTTACCAAAACAAACTAGGAAAATTTATTACACCGAAGGAATAGAAATAATTGCATCGAATATAACACTCGTGCGCAATAAATATGCACATATGCAAATAATAATCAAAAGATAAAACGAAAACTTTACAACATGTCCAACCGGAAACAAAAGGTAAGTAACTGAGTAATGTAGTTTCGTAATATCCGATCCGATTTCAATCAACAATAAAACTTGAAAATTTTATATTCGCACATTCTGGGACCAAGACGTAATAACATGAGTTGGGATAAGAGAGCACCGACGTGCTGGTTCCGTTATTTAATTAGATTTTTAGTGTTACGATAAACCTGTACTAAAATCAGCGTGTCCTGCAAAATTGCCATCGTCTGTGACTACATTTCCAGACTGTTCATTTTACAAACTTCACAACTTGTGTGTTCTTTTTCGTCATAATTGAAACCTATGAAGCACAAAATGAATCAAAAATTAATCTTATAACATGTAAATGTCCAAGAACTCTTCTAAATTCACTACGTAATCTGACTATACCCATTTTTTATAATGTGTTATGTGTAAACAAACCCGAAAGAAAAATGTATTGAAAAAATACGATAAATGGCTTAAATAGGTTTTGTGACATGCAGCAAATACCTCCTTTTTGTAATTTTGGTGAGGTACGCTAAGAAGCCAGTGCAGGCAATACCCGCGCACCGTTTCATACGGCATCGCTATCTTAGTTTTTATCTAAAAAATAAGGTCCCCTTTTAATGATAATTAGTCGTTTTGATCCAGCTCGTCGCACCACCTTGGTGACACCCCGCCCTAGTGAGGACACTAGCCTAATTTTAAAAAATCGTACGAGTAACTTGGTTCCAAGGATAAATAAAGGCTTTGTGTAAGCTTTGCATGAAGATCCAACGCTGAAGTTCCTCTGGCTCACTAAACAAAATAGTTTTTTTAAACCTGTCAATGCAAACTATTCTTCAATATGTGGCTTTTGGAAACTTTTGAAAACGTACATATCATATCAATATCTACTCGACATCACTGTCAAAATATTCTCAAAAATACAGGCTAAATTGTGTCTCGAGATAAAGGGTGTGTAGTATACCTAGTCACATAAGTTTAATTTGCATTACGACCGGAAACCACTCATACTCTCATTCGAGATTTCTAGGTTTCCATTCCAACTAGAAACATGGTGGATTTGTGGTTATTCAACGGCATTGATAAATTATGAAATAAAATATAGGTAACAATTCAACTTCCTTCTAAAAATGTATTGCTAAGCATCGTCATATTCTAAATAAATACATATCACAAACCGTGAAGAGACATTGATCGTCTGGGCAACTTCCTCATCTCCAACATGATGTGAAAATGTTATACAACTTGACCTGTATAGCTATGTATCAGATCCATTTTATATCACTTCACTATAGATTATTCAGCGAAACACTTTCGGTTGCCATTCAACGTGAAAAAGTAATATTTCATAGTTCCATTTACAAAAAAAGTAACAAAACCAAGTCAACATCTCACAAGAAACAAAAGGCTAACCACATTGTTTACCCAGCTGAAAGAATTTAGCGTTTCTCCCGAGCCGCGAAAAGAGGATCGAGTTAAGAATGCGGAACGTGTCCATTAACAACCGAAATAACAGTTATTTAACATAGGGATGTGCGTGAGACGTGCGCGTGCGGCGATGTGCGGGCGGAGCAGAGTAGCGAGCGCGAGCGCGGAGCCGCCGCGGCGGGGCGCGATGCACTGAGTCGCGGTGGACTTGCAGAAATTTGCAGCGTCGCCGCCCTTGACGGGGGCGTTGCTCCGAGCCAGGGACGGACACCGCGCTGCGCACGCGACGCTCCCCCGCATCCCACCGCCGAGGTACTAGCGATCGGCAAGGAGCCGAATACTCACCCATTTCAAATGCCTCTTCACCTAAGCCTTAGGTAACTTTTATCACATTTGCTCCATATCCACTTCTTCTGGGCCAGCCACATAACGATTCGAGCATCCATTCTTAAAATAACTACAGTGCCTCACAAACAGGTAGGTGAGCACTCTAAAGACCGTACATAGGTACACACGAACACTCTTATTTCACTGCTTGGTGCTTAAGTTTGTAAGCATCGATTGGTAAATCTTAGGCTATTTTTAGCGCAAAGGCGTCGGGGGCGGCGACCGTGCGCTCGCGCAGAGCAGACGGTGCGCGCACCACAGATGTCAGGGTCGTGCTCGAGCCCTGCTCATTGCGCCCTACTTCCGATGAAGAGAAAGCCACTTTTGTCCTTCCAAAGATAAGATCCGGGAGCCGTGGGCGTTTTTTGAGTGCGTCTTCTTTCGACTGTTACATTGTACGGGAGGCATCGCGGAATGCTTCTCGCTACATGTAGGTAGATCGGGAGTGACGTCGCTGCGGATACGAGAGGCTGGAATGTTGCTCGTGCCCTCCGCCGTCGCCCCTTGCAATCCGGACGCGGCCTTTAAACTGCTCCGACGTGTTTGCAGAGTTGTTTGCACATTTTTTTACATTCCCGTCCTTTTATTAAACTCTCATATGCAACCTATAATAACGTCGCTGGACGCAACTAAAATATACCGGTATGCAAGCTCAGCCAGTCATAGATTTGAAACTTAATAGAGACGTACAATGTTGCAATGGGTTTATTGTTGCAAGGTATTTCTGATGAATTAATGGAGTACTAATAAAACACTTTGTTCTCTGCGCAGAGATGAATAATTGACAGACACCATTCAGGGTTCTTTTGAATAATCGATGGTTCAAATAGCCAAAAGTATGAAATGGATAGGTAAGTAAAAGAAAGTGCAATCGATTTCACTTTCAAAACTAAATTAACTTTCTCCAGTGACATGTCTTACATAATATGAACAAGACAGTCATAACCGCAACATTTGTATCTCGTAAAGGTCGTCGGGCAGCTTTTATTAATTCAAATCGTTCCAATGTTTTGTTACGTGATCATCTTACCGATTTCAACCAAAACAATTTGGGTGATAGGGCGCCATATCATGTAGAGCTCTTCCTAAAAGTACCTTCCCCACCTTAACACTTTTATTACAGGCTGTCATTGTATTACCGGTTTTCACAATCATGCTTGATACCAATTTCCAATTAATCTTACCTACTTTGACATTGTGATTCACGGCATTATCTGCTTGGGCATTAACAAAAAAGTGATGTACAATGGTACATCACAAATGTGTGAAGGATTAATTCTATTTACATGACCCGCCTGACCGGAGAACATTAAAATAAAAAGTCGCACATAAAATTATATTACCATAGCGGAAACTATGAAGACAGAATTTTTAATTACGGATCCTGAGAAAGAATTCGTGCGAATGACCGGTCCATTCACGGACAGAATATAATTCATGAACATTAAACACGATCAAAATGTGGACGAGATGTCGCCATGATCATTATTAAAACTTGTATTGTAACCATCAAAAGCAAAGGGACTTGTTTGTAAAGCCACTTTTTGCTTCGATACTTTCATATAGTGAATGGTGTGTATGTAGTATACATAAACGATATAAATATTTAACGAGTGAAATACCAATGCGGCTGTATGTCTGCTACATTCACCCTGGAATCTGCCAAATGAATCGACTTGTTTTTAAGAGATTTATAAATCACCTTTATACCAGGAACGTTTAAAGCGTCCGTCTCAAAAATATCTTAAAAGCTTTTTGTTACATTCTCTAAGGAAATTCCAAGACCTGCAATTTTAAATGGCCGCCAAATAAGTTTAAAAGATCGTCACATCGCTTTTTGTCATTAAAACGCCATAATGCCGACATCGCTACTGTTTTTGCCTCAGTTCGCTCTTTTCGACTGAAGAAATTTCAGGGCACGATGAACATGAGATGTACGGTGGACGGCACATCACTCTACCCATTTTCGGGCGGTCCTCCGTACTCTATTGCAAAGAAAAGACATTTGGCAAGAGCGAGAGAAAGAACGGAAATGGGGTAACCTGATATGCTGTTGACTGTACTTATGAATTACACTTCAGGTACTTACTAGTCGCACTATTTGTAGATCATACTAGACTTGTTAATTAATTGCTATTTTCCCATTTATTTAGTTTTCTCCTAATTAAAGTAAAAGTCTCATAGGGAAAGGAATAAGAAAGTAAGTCAATTGACGGATGTAAATATTCATAAAAATAAAGATGAGACTCATACCTGGATCATAAAAATTTCTGAAGCTAATGACGCAAGGGAACTGCAAAAAGTAAGAACAAAAGCCGTTGCACAAAATCGTAAAATGACTTCGATTCATAAAGTGAGTGTTTGAAATTGATGCCATGGCATTCAGAGCGGTGGGCGAACAATGAAAGCTGACGGACAGGTCGCGGTCGCTTATGACGAGCCGGGATTCCAGCCCGCGTACTTTCCTCGCGGGAATTCATTTGAAAGCACACTTTATGATTGCAATATTTCGTTAAGGCGAGACAAACGAATTTAAACATTCACTCGGGCTTTTCATTAAACTTGGACTTTCAATGCGTGTTATTTGGCGCAATCAAATATTTATTCAGGACTTATAAACAAGAATCGCGTTCGTAAAAGGTTTTATACTGCCGATTCCGTATTCTTACCTACGTAGCAGGAAGTACCTGTAAGTAACAACTGAAATGAAAGTTGTTTTTAAGAACCTATAAATGGTATGCCTACATACAGTTTGGCACTCATGGTTTCAACTAATTATAATCTTTAAAGTTTATGTTGCATTGTCAAGCTACATAATTCTCAATAGGAGAAAATTACAACAGGCCACATTCTAGCAGTAATGAATTCTTAAGTACGTACAAGTGAAACCTGCAAGGAAACACACTAAGGAAGCGGCGCAGTTGAGCATGACCAGTCGAAAAGGTTAGTCCTATGGCATCCTTGCAATGCGGTCCAAGCCTTGCACCGAAACTGCATTACGCCATGTGCAAAGAATGGGCAGGTGCGACCAACGGCGCGCAAGGTGCGCTTTCACAACGCGGCCGAAGGATTTCAACACAACTATACATAATATGGAAATCATAGGAATGCGTTAAATATCCAATTTCTCTATGAGTTCAACAGCACGACGCTATTAAGAAATTTACATAAACACAATTTTGCAACGATTATGTTTTTCTATAATAATGTGCGCGAAACAAGTTTTGACAGACGTGTCCGGTGTAATCTCACATCTCAGCTTCAAAATTTGCTATTCTGGTGGTCAATAAGTGATCTCATTTGATTCTTAAGATTGTTTTGTTTATTTTCACTGATATTGAAACTGTGCCTTATTAGTAATATTCAAACTTGCTTTTTGAAGGTGCTTCCTTACAGGAGTCTGTGGTACAGAGTTAATGATCAAGTTGCGTATTTTAATGCTCAATTCTGTACCATTCCATTGTAATAGTCGGTGCACCTCTCTCTCTAATATTATGCTTGACTCTATCACGTTACATTACGGGCAATTTTTCAAGGTGAGGAGCACCTTCCACGAGATATTAAACTAAGTAATACTCCGTTTTTATATTTTAGTAGAGATCTTAAAGAACCCCTGAGTTTTTGTCTGTGGAAGATGACATAATGTATGTTACTTATACACTCCTGTTTTTGTAAAAGAAGGAGTAAATGAGCATGACCGCATCAGGTGGGAAGTTATTATGACTTCCGCCACACCACAGGTGTCACCGATGCGTTTCTTGCCTTTTATGGAAGAACTCGCTCTTTTCTTGAAGGCCCTAATGTTTTATCTTTCCGGTTGTGTTCTAGTGAAAGTTTAAATTTATAAATACCAGTACCTTACACCTAAAGCTAATTTGATTGTCAACGGCGTTCCTGAAATACTTTGAACGTAGGTAATCTTCTATTATAGATAAACCCTTTATCTTGGAGGAAATTCCTAGAGCTCGTAATAATGAATAAGTGGAGCTAGATAATAAGATAAGGCTTTATTTTGTAACAGGTATATTGAAACACGTCAAAAAGACGAACAAAAGTGAAAAATATGTTAATAAATGTATTTTGTGAAATAAAACATTTTCTTTCATGTCTTAGCTTTCAAGTCAACCAAATGCAAAGCATTTTCATAGTGATTATGTTAATATCAATTGTAAAACAATGTATTTTTATCTATCAGTATTCAGTCTCCTTAGGGATGATTACACATGCATTAGCGGTTAGAGCGGCGCGTGCGCACCATTAGCACACGACTATCAACGGACTGCATCGGCATTCACAACAACGCATTTGCAAGTATAATATGCAATTGACCTTAAACCAAATTAATTGATGAGTCTTATTAAAATATTTCAAGTTGTGCAGCTAATTTTGTATAATGCGTTCTTGTCTGACTGTCAAAAACTGCTTAAGTTTTGGGCTTGGTTTTGCTAATTACAAAATCGCTTCATAAAATTTGTTAAAATTTTATTAAAACTATTTAATAATCGAGATCACACTGCTGGTCTACCCCAAGCTCTTCCGCTGGTCCCTATCATCATTCAGACCCTAGTCATCTCTAAGCAAAGTCATTAACTAGGTCATGGGATCCATAGATGCTCAACAAAAAACTATTAAATATAGGTACGTAAATAAGAACTAACTCACCTTCCCAAAAAGTCCTCTCGAAGGTTTTTCGTTCTTTCGTTTCGTTCTCAATTATGATGGGTTTCCTGAAACAAGTTAATAAAATAAAATTAAAAGAAATTATTATAATAGCCCAAAAATTACTATAGACACACTATTGCCCAATCACAAGTTTTTGAGAGACAGACTTGTAAGCAGGCCTGCCACAGGACTGCAACATATTCCTACTATGCTGCCTTTTTTTTATGACTGCTTAATGTTGGGAAAGAAGTTTAACCAACAGTACTTCCTTTGTTTTTATTTCTAGTAGATAAAAATAGATTAGACTGATTGAAAACCTATCATAGCATATTTTATACCTTACTTTGGTGAGCAAGAGGAAGATAAAGTTTAAGTTTCATAGCCCGGTATTCAAGCTACACCACCGTAGGTATTTTAATAATTAAAACTCCGCATTTAAACGATAATTGAAATGGCAAGCCAAATCTAAAAAGATAAGTAATTAATTTCCTGCCTTGATTAATGGAGATCGTGAGTATTTCGAGCTGTACAGTTACGACGTGAATGATTAATTATTTAACTCGAGTACCCTTTGTCTACGTCCTAGAGGATAGTTCTAGTTTGATTTTATATACATACACACAGAAATTTATTATATTCTTCTACTTTGTCCACGAGGACTTTGTTTTTAATATTTTGTCATAAATTGTAGCCTATGCCCTATCCAGATGTTTAAACGTTAAAGAGCAACACTCTACATCCAACCATCCATCCATCCACACATACAAACTTCCGTATTCCTAATATTAGTGGGAAGTCATTTGAGTTAACAGAATGACATCCATACTTGAAAGTAAAAACGTGAGTTCCTTTCAAGGCATCAAATACTTTGAAGATAGAAGAAATTGCTCCTAGCGATAAGGCCGCCTGAATTGTTCATTGGCATCAAATTTTTTTTACAACTGTAAATTTTTGCTACCAATAATATCAATATATCTACTTCTGGTGATCTTTGCTATGCAGATAGACACACCGCAACAACTGAAAGCTTAGTCCCTTCAACAGGAGTATAAATAACGCTAATTCTAAATCGAAAACCTCAATGACATAATGAGTGAAATTACCGTCTCTTGTATTAAGGGGCGGTGGGCGCTCGACCGGCGGCACAGTATAAACATACAGTAAAACATCTACATACAAACGTGCCGCTCTCAGTTTGAATGTGTCTGTGCGCGTCGCGCGCCGTGTCGCGATTTCACGCACACGCTAGCATAAAATAGGGAGGCTTACGGTGGAATTCACAAAGGCAAATCAGATCACTCACTCAACTAATTAAGCCATTAGTTTAATCGCACGCTTAACTTAAATGCTATTCACAAACGTTCATTAAGCAGTTTTCTACCGTGATCAGCTGAGCATCTTTCAAACAAACCGAAATGCCAACATTGCAAAAAGAATCATTCGTTCTCGCTAACCATTTGATGGAACTATGGTTTTGTGCCTCGATTCGTTTCGTTGTTTGTCGAAATTATTGCTGGAAATGAACAATTCTTGGGTTTTTTCAAAGATCTATCTCAATTTAAGATGACTGTAACGTAGCTTGGTTATTAATTTGAAATTTACGTATGTTTGAACAAAAAAAATAAATGGAATAAACAAAACAATACTTTTTCATTTTTAAAACAATATTTATGTAAAAACGGAACGCAACCAAATGTCAAATATGTGTCAATCAGTCATTTTAAGAATTTAGGTTAGAATTACATTAAATTTTAAATTTGTTTATTTATGTAACTACATTTCCAAGTAATTATCTGGGTTTCTGGAGGATCATCGTTACAGTCAGTGTAAGATCTTGCACTTGATCTTATCAGATCTTGACTGCAGATAAAGTACCTGCAAAGACAATAACTCAAATAAAATAAGCCAAGCTGAAAATGGATAGTTTGGAAATGGATTATTAGGTAAGTAAATAACTCTATTTAGCTGAGTTTACAATCTTCAATACAGTCAGTTAAAATCAAAACAGTTTTTTGTTTGATGTTAAAAGTTCCACTGTGTAAATTTAGCCATTACCTACCTTTCTTTATTTGCTGAAAAACAAATGTAATAAACAAGTATTTTACTTTCCAGCTCTTCATGGAGTAGCAGATAACCAAAATGAAGGAAATAATTAATAAGGCAGTACTACCACAAAAGTTGAACATAAAATATGATGATATTGCATATTATTTGCCAACTGTGACCGCTATAGTGACTAACTTTATATGGAGAAGGAGACCTAGAAGTTGCAAGAGAAGAAGAATTATATTTATGCCAAAACAATCAATTTTATTGGTAGTAGACTCTATTTGTTCAATAGAATATTGACACTGAGGAGCATTTAATGTATTGGTATTGTTTGTAAAACACATAACTTATAAACTTTAATTTGGCAGGCATTACAGCAAAATATGTATTTCATAGCTGTTTGAATCTTTAACCACTTGCATTAAATCAATAGTGGACACTGAATATATAATACGATATAAATATAATGTTTAAAATGATAGCCTTTTTTTAAAAAAACAGTACCGTTCTGCTGGGTATTTCAGCGACAAACTAGCTTGACTTGCTAACCTTTTCTATCACTATTCCTCTGCCTGTAGGTTGTCTGAAAGAGATTGTTTTTCGCGATAAGACTGCCTACTTGTATTTTATGGTGAGAATGTATTACTTTCATAACAATAATTATGCTAATAATTTAGTGTGCGTGCAAAGTGTTCCTCATCTTAACAAATTGTTATCTTGTTGTGATTTCACATTGTAATGTTCTATTTCAACTGTGTGAACCTATAGTTTATTTGTTATTTTTGAATTATATAAAATAAATTATTCATTTTTATTTTGTGTTTTCATTAATTATCATGAAACTCATAATTTATATTCGAGATCCACACCGGGGTCACTGCTCCCAATATTTAGCATAGATCATGAAGACTGAACAAACAATATTGTTTCTTAATACATAGGTACTTTAGTAAATAGATATAACACCCAAACACAGGATAGACACAAATATTCATTACACAATTTTAGGTGTATAGTGAGAAACAAACATACAACCTTAAGTAGGTGCACACCTTTTTTACTTCAATAACTTAAAAACTGGGAGTGATGGCTTTTCCCCTGCAGTGAGACATGATGGGTGGATAGATTAGGAAAAGAACTTGTGTTTTAGAACTAATCAATATGATGTAATAATTAGTTGTTAAATAAAACAATTATTGATTTGACGGTGTTTATTTATGCAGTTCATGTTCACTACACTATTACATCATGTTAGGTGCCTTCCACACAACACCAACAACTTAACTTCATGTGTTCCTAACAGAGCCCGCAGTACACTGCACATTCCACTTTTGTTGGTGGGATTATAACTATACAAACAGACCATTCCCAATAATTGATATAAATAAGGACAAGAAAATCTTCTTTTGAGAATACCAAACAGTCTCTTTATTGTGGTCCAGAGCCTTTAATGAAGCAATAATGTGTTTGTCCAGCAGCTATTCTTAAAATTGAGATAGAAACATGGGTAGCCACACTTTGAATCACCAAGTTCACTACACTCTAGAAAGGCGCACACTGGACTTTTTTTGATAATGGTACTAACTATTCTTTTGACCCAGGATTTTTGATAACTGGCATTGGCATCCAAGCTTCAGTTTAGCAAACATTGAAGTCTGGAAGAGTCTTTTGGAAATGGCAGTATCCTGTTCTGATTGTGGGTCTTTGATAACTGCCCTTGGCATAATGATGGAGAGCGAGGAGTATTCCGTATATTGGCTGTGTTGCTTGATTGCTTTTCTTCCAATTTGGGGACGTGCTGACTAATTTATTTTGTCGGAAACTGCAATTCTTAGTAGCATTTGAAATTGCGTTTTGACATATTTCTGTAGTGTTTTTAGGTATTACACATTGCAGAGACTTCTAACAAGGGGTACTTCTTCTACCAAAGTCCTTAAAACGGGCGTTAAAGCTGAAATACTTCCAAATCAAATATTTAAGATAGGTCGCGACCGCTCTCAACTTTTTAAATATTTGAGCATGCTATTTGTCACATCTTATGGCATTTTATTATCTGTGGCACGCTGATTGTCTTTCATGAATACGATTTTCTCGTTTGAGTGCTTAATCAACTTAGGTTAATCACGTGAGAGGAGGAGCAATTGATGAACCTTTGTGAATGCGAAAAAACAGTTTGAGCGTTGTTCAAGTATTTGTTAAACGCTCAACTATTTAATTTGCTTTTGTGAATTCCACCGTAAGACTGCCTAACTAGTATTTTATGGTGAAAATTTATTACTTTCATTTGCTAATAATTTAGTGTGCGTGCAATAAAGTGTTACTCATCATTACAAATTGTTATCTTGTTGTGATTTCACATTGTAATGTTCTATTTCAACTGTGTGAACCTATAGTTTATTTGTTATTTTTGAATTATATAAAATAAATTATTCATTTTTATTTTGTGTTTTCATTAATTATCATGAACTCATAATTTATATTCGAGATCCACACCGGGGTCACTGCTCTCAAAATTTAGCATAGATCATGAAGACTGAACAAACAATATTGTTTGTTAATACATAGGTACCTTAGTGAATAGATATAACTCCCAAACACAGGATAGACACAAATATTCATTACACAATTTTAGGTGTATAGTGGGAAACAAACATACAACCTTAAGTAGGTGCACACCTTTTTTACTTCAATAACTTAAAAACTGGGAGTGATGGCTTTTCCCCTGCAGTGAGACATGATGGGTGGATAGATTAGGAAAAGAACTTGTGTTTTAGAACTAATCAATATGATGTAATAATTAGTTGTTAAATAAAACAATTATTGATTTGACGGTGTTTATTTATGCAGTTCGTGTTCACTACACTATTACATCATGTTAGGTGCCTTCTACACAACACCAACGACTTAACTTCATGTGTTCCTAACAGAGCCCACAGTACACTGCACATTCCACTGTTGTTGGTGGGATTATAACTATACCAACATAGACCATTCTCAATAATTGATATAAATAAGGACAAGAAAATCTTCCCGCCTGATGCCAAGACCGAATGCCTTTTTCTGGTTTTCCTATCTTTAAGAAAATCTTCTTTTGAGAATACCAAACAGTCTCTTTATTGTGGTCCAGAGCCTTTAATGAAGCAATAAGGTGTCTGTCCAGCAGCTATTCTTAAAATTGAGATAGAAACATGGGTAGCCACACTTTGAATCACCAAGTTCACTGCACTCTAGAAAGGCGCACACTGGACTTTTTTTGATAATGGTACTAACTATTCTTTTGACCCAGGAGTTTTGATAACTGGCATTTGCATCCAAGCTACAGTTCAGCAAACATTGGAGTCTGGAAGAGTCTTTTGGAAATGGTAGTATCCTGTTCTGATTGTGGGTCTTTGATAACTGCCCTTGGCATAATGATGGAGAGCGAGGAGTATTCCGTATATTGGCTGTGTTGCTTGATTGCTTTTCTTCCAATTTGGGGACGTGCTGACTAATTTCTTCTGTCGGAAACTGCAATTCTTAGTAGCATTTGAAATTGCGTTTTCACATATTTCTGTAGTGTTTTTAGGTATTACACATTACAGAGACTTCTAACAAGGGGTACTTCTTCTACCAAAGTCCTTAAAACGGGCGTTAAAGCTGAAATACTTTCAAATCAAATATTTAAGATAGGTCGCGACCGCTCTCAACTTTTTAAATATTTGAGCATGCTATTTGTCACATTTTATGGCATTTTATTATCTGTGGCACGCTGATTGTCTTTCATGAATACGATTTTCTCGTTTGAGTGCTTAATCAACTTAGTTTAATCACGTGAGAGGAGGAGCAATTGATGAACCTTTGTGAATGCGAAAAAACAGTTTGAGCGTTGTTCAAGTATTTGTTAAACGCTCAACTATTTAATTTGCTTTTGTGAATTCCACCGTTAGGGAGGCGACAGTAAGGACGGGCTGTGCCGCGTGTCTGTGTGCACGCTAGGCTAATAACTCGGCGGGCGGCCTTAGATAACCTACTGTACGTTTTATACTGTGCCGGCGGTAACTAATAGCGTCCCGTCAGCGACGCGAGCTTCGCCCGGGTTGTTATTTTGTTCTGTGGCTGGGCCAGTGATTTATTCGCGCGCTGCTAAGTGACCAATTTCTATAATAACGACAATTAGCGAAGCGCCACCCGCCGCCTGCGCCGCCTGCTGCTTGTACCCATTTGTATTTGTACCTAGTATAGCTTTATAATACTTTCTACTCTCTTAAGAAAATAATATGAGAAATGTGGCGAAGAAAAGGATACTTGAGATTTTTTCAAGAGCGTCTGTCTTCCGTTGCGCAGGATAACAACTATGAGGTGGAGCGAGCCTTACTCCAACACGTGGGGCTCAGTGCGGATTGTTGGAGGGGGAGAGGTTAGTGAGCAACCTTAATGTCAGATGTTATCAAGCCGCCTAAAGGACTATGACTTAGCTTAACGACGGACATCTAGCGATGTCAACCGGCACCAACTGCCTAACGTGCCTTCCGAAGGACGGAGATGCCAAAAAATACATCACTCAATTTCGGTCGGGGTGGTCACCCATCCCTTTTCCGACCCGGCGTGTGTTGCTTTCACAACTGCAGCACGGGCACCTCTATCCCTCTACCACAATCAACATAATTAAGAATGCTAAAAAATTTCATCGTTTTAAGAATTGTTGTTTTTTATTAAGATTTGAGTTAATTGAACACTATGCCCCAATTCGTTAACAAACGAATAACCGTAGTAAACATACCACAAGTACCTACTTGGAAGACCATCTAGTCAGCACAAAACGTTACACCTTGTTTAGCGACAAGTTTCTCTCTTTTTGATAGTTACGTTACAAAACGGTATTTGATGACACTAATTAAAGTGTGCAGTGATTATCTACCTAACGTTTCTACTCGTATCTTCACATTTATAACCTGGCTTAACAACGAAGATAGATAAATTACCCAATAACTTAATGTACCTGTGCTCATTAAAAATATTTAGGTCAAGCCACTACGTTATTATGACAGGTTTGTTCAGTGTCCTATTATAAAATGGGCAAAGTAGGTGACTGTGGGTCTGCGCTGCGGGCTTTGCGGCAAAATTTAATTTATTACATGGTAGTGATCAGGGAGTCGGATAAGGGCTAATAACTTGAGGCGTTAGTGCTAGAGCCAGTGGCAGGCGTGATAGAATGGAAGGTAAATTTAGTGAATTGCACATTCGGCACCAGTGTTATTCTTTTTAGAGGCTTCATCTTCCACTTCATCTCATTCGCATCTTACGACGGTGTTGTACAATTGGGCTGACAAACATTGTATGTTTCGTCTTTTTGTTCAGTTATTCGTCTAGGCAAGCATCCCTCTGTCGCCCTCTGCACACTGTGGCAGTTCGGAACACCCAGGGATTTAGCCGAGTTCTAGATAACTACTTCTCTCTTAAGGTGGTTTGCATACCATGAACGTGAACATTAGAATGAAGTGTAATCTTATTACCTACTACAAGGAATTCATACTAAGACATTCGTTTCAAAATATATAACTACATTAAATAACTATAAATGCAGGTCATCGAGTGCCGCCAAAATGTCAGGGTCCCCCAAGTTCCAACCGCATTATGAATGTCAACAAGCTACACCAAATCTTGATGCATAACCTGTTTGTAACCTTCTAAATTTTACAAAATCTGAACCTGTCTGAATCTGTATGTAAATCGAAAGCTATTTTTGTTCAAAATATAGGTAAAAGAAATAAATGCTAGTTCCTGTCGCCTATTTATTTACGTTGTGGTTTCTCATCCGACCAAAGCCGATCGCATTGGAACGTTTATAGACTTGCTCGATCGACAAAAAAGACAAAGCGAGACGCGAATGGCAAGTTGTAGCGAGGCCTAACCTAGGCCAGGCGGAGCGGTCGTGCCTCCCCGCGTCCGCGCCCGCGCACGCCCCGCTTTCCTCGGCGCCGGCGCAGCTAGCGTTGCCAGGCATCCGGATAAAGCCGGACAAAGCTAAACTTATTGATTGCGTGTCCGGCCATTATAACTGGTGCCCGGCTTGTCCATCTTTTGGTAGACTTTTAACATAGCCAGGCGAGGAAGCAATAATAAAAAAGCTACATTTTACTTAATACCTTTTTTGTCGTATGTACCTATTAATACTGAGACAAAAATTGATCTATACTAGGATTTTTAATTGTAGTCAGTGAAATGACATTTTCAGTGTGGCAGGTTTTCAGTCCCAAATAAATAGTGATGTGGTAAATCGAGTTTTTACTATTAAAAGTTAGTCGACATTACATACAGCCTGGCAAAATAGTTGTAGTGAATGACCACGTCTCACTTCCATATGTCATTACTGGCAACACACACTGGTCAGACTTTCGTCTTGAGACACAGTTACAGTGACAGTTGTTTGAGTTACAGGTAAACTGTATTTAGTAAAATAATATGCTATGGGCAATGCTCGGCGTTTAAAAAAATAAAATAATATTATTATTGTAATAAAATTACTTGTATTTTCCTGACTTTCAAGTGTTAATTCCCCTGAACCTCTTGGAACATTTTTTTCCCATTTTTTAACCATAGGGTTATGATTTTTTAGTGAGAAGTTTTAATGTGGAGGTAGGGTCCATATTTCTTAAATCTTATTATTTAATTCGTCCGGCCTTTCTACCCAATAGTTTGGCTGAACTGTCAGGTCTGTCCGGCTATTAACTTGGCGACGTGGCAACCCTAATCGCAGCGCAGACCCGCACTCGCGCCCGTCACTCTCCGGAAAACCTTCAGGTCGCTATTCAGTTACATCGAGCTACCAGATCACCTAAACCTTTAGCAAAACCGGTATCTACAATCCAGCAAACGCAACCTTCCCTTTTGTTCCAATAGCTTTGAGGCCACGAAAGGCAAATGCATGCTTCGATAGATTTCTCCTCGCCGATTACTAATTGATTTCACCTTCAATTAATCAACGAGTATTGATTTCGATGGCGCATTTAAATATTCGTAGTTAAGATCTAACTAGGTGAAGAAACATAATTATTGCGGCCTATTAGCATAAAACGAAGATAACAATTAAACTAATTAGAGACGAAATAATGGTAGCTTTTAAAACGGAGTTTGCGACCCAAAACGAGTTTTCACTAATATATATAACTACAAGTCTACTATCTCGGCGGTAAATCCTCCTTCAGAGTTGAAAGTATTTGGCTGGTAAAGCATGATAGCCGAACTAAATTCCCGCATCCGATATCATAACACGTTTAGTTAAGTATCACTAGAAATGAATTGACTTTAGTAACTTTTGTTGCGATGATTTTTTACAAACTTCACTGTCTAAATAATACTTAACTATATTATAGTAAACTGGCATAAAATGTATTAACAAATTATATCATGATGACCAAAAATAGAAATAGCCACGA
This sequence comes from Udea ferrugalis, assembly GCA_950022985.1. Taxonomy (NCBI): domain Eukaryota; kingdom Metazoa; phylum Arthropoda; class Insecta; order Lepidoptera; family Crambidae; genus Udea; species Udea ferrugalis. Next base: position 9,916,379 of record OX465516.1, read on the forward strand.
CCTAATTTTGATTTACGATGATACTTTGAATCTTTCGATATTTATATAGAGTGATAATAATGTATCAGATGCGCGAGAATCGGGCTCCGATTCTATTTATATCATCACAAACACAGAACAAAAACCCTGTGAATTATAATTTCCCACAGTCTGGGCAGTTCTGTCGTCGAGATCACAAAAAACATTGACACAAACAACCTTAACAATGTTACCTGTTTCGAGATTAATTTGTAATTATTTAAACTTCAAGTGAGGAGTAGTTGAAGACAATTTATTAATATGTCGCCTGATGACTCTATTCCGTAGCTGACATTCTATTAACCTACAAAGCATAGTTTGACTAATTGGTTATCGTAAATAAAGCATCGATCTAGAGTCGTGTGAGATCATCAAAAATAATGAGATAATAAATATGTGGGTGTCTCGTGTCGTAGGGGGCTGCGGGTGGGGGGTTGGTGCGGGGCGGTTGCGGCACAGTATAATCATCCAGTAAGATATCTACATACAAACGTGCCACTCTCGGTTTGAATGTGCCGCGCGAATCCGCGTCGCGCGCCGTGTCGCGATATCACGCACACGCTAGCATAAAATAGGGAGGCATAGGAAGGCGGCAGTACGGACGGGCTGTGCCGCGTGTCTGTGTGCACGCTAGGCTAATAACTCGGCGGGCGGCCTTAGATAGCCTACTGTATGGTTTATACTGTGGTTGTGGCGAGCGGTCCCGTTAGCGCGCGACACTTCGCGGAATCGCTGCTGAGGCTGCCTGCTGCACCAGTATTCATTATCTGCAGCCTGTCTATACACATATGGCCTCACATAACGTAAGCCTGACTAAGTTAACGAACGTGCTGTATTTGTATGCAACACTGAGATTAATCTCAATCTTAGAGTTCTGTAACAAAATGGTTATTAAGAAACCCTTTTAAGTTGCATCTCTAAAAGCTTAGCAAGCAAAGTATCCTATGATGTATTTAATTATGCTTGCACATTTATATCTATTGCAAGGGTGCATTTCATTTTTCTACGTCAGTTTACTTATTGTATGGAACTTTATGCTTTTCTATCACAAATTTTGTTGAAAATTGAAGCAAATTGAACAATCGATGACGATTTTATAACGATAACAAGCATTTATTCATTAAAAAACAATAGCGCGAAAGTTGCGGGTCCGATCCCTTCGCTCGTGTGACAAACATTTTAATTTTATTCAGCCGGGAGGTTATGTCCAATACCTATAGTGGTACTAATAACACGAGTTAAATAAAATTCCAAGAGCGTCGTGACCCAGTGGTAGAACACTCTGGCTCGGAACCCGATGGTCCCGAGATCAAATCTGGCCGGAACACAACTACTTTGTGTTCATTGTACAATTTGCGGCTAACATGGAAAACACCGATATAAAACCCAAGCAACCCGGATAACGGCGGCAGGCGCGCCCCTTACTACGTTGGGTTCAAATTCCCTCGGCTAAATGTGGGCTTCTGAATGTTCCGTTCCCCATGACGGCAACAATCAGTGTGCCTCTGACTAACCCATTAGGGATATGGTCGTAAGGGTATGTATGTTAAATAAAATTCCCATAGTGTTAAACAATTGACAACGAAGTTGAAAAGTTTTCCCAAGTAAACTTAAAAGCTTATTTTCGCTATCAAGCTTACCCTTAACATACCTAGTTACAAGAAAGGCGAAGTGAAACAGATTTTTTGCCCACAATGGAGTTCTATCAAGTGTCTACTATACCTGTCTTGTTATTCTGGTTTTAGCGAATTATTTTTTATAGCTTGATAACTACTAGTTATACGAGAATGGAAACTAATTGGGTTACCGCAGGCACTGGAGCCACTCAGAATGTGTAAATAACTAAATAGCCCTCTTATAAACAGGGCAGAGGGGGAGAGAGGTGCCCGTGGCGCAGTTGCGACAGTGATCGGAGACGATCGCTGTTGTAAAGCAACAAACGCCGGGTCGGAAATGGGATGGGTGAGCACCCCGACCGAAATTTAGTGATGTGTATTTCGGGCATCTCCGTGCTTCGGAAGGCACGTTAAGCAGTTGGTCCCGGCTGACGTCGTTAGATGTCAGTCGTTAAGCCTAGTCGGAGGCCTTAGGGCGGCTTGATAACATCTGACATTAAGGTTGCTCACTAGCCTTACACCCCTTCAACAACCCGCACTGAGCCCGCGTGTTGGAGTATGGCTCAATCCACCTCATATTTGAGGTGAGGCCTGTGCCCAGCAGTGGGACGTATATAGGCCGTTTATGTAAACAGGGCAGTGAACAAGTCGATAAATGGAGAGTGGGCCGAGCGTGCGAACAGGGCCGAACGTGCCATTGTCACAACAACATCACACTCCGATATTTCCTATAACGTCGAATAATGGATGTGTTGCCGTCGGCTGTTACATACAAGCTGGTCTACATGAAAGGATATTAAGTATTGCACTGAAAAAATACTGAACTACTCGTAACTCAGTTTTTTGACCTATCCTTTCATTTTTTTCAGTGTTTAGCTTTTTGGTATATGAAACATTCTGGTACAGTCTGCATCAGAAAATGTCTGTTTACAGAGTAGTCAAATATGTCTGATTTATTCAGGAAAAGCAACCTCATCACTTTGGAATTGAAATAGTGTTTCACTTGTGTTGATGCTTGAAATGACATACGCTTTTCATTGTGGTATTATAATTGCTGTTGTCAAACCGTCACTACCTTTATGGCCATTTTGTTAGCATTAATTAGATGCTGACTGTACCGTTCGAAGTAAAGTTGTAATGACCTAAGTAGAAAGCCCTATTTAGGGATCATCACTACCATTGATTTGCATTTTATCATATTCACAGGTTACTGAATATATGAACAGAATGATTTCAGCCATAGGCGCTCAAATAATACATTGACACGCTATTAATTCAAGTAACCTGATAACTAGCTTCACATCATTTATAAAAAAAGTACTAAAATGCTCATTATATCAGATTGTTCGAAACAAGTGACAAGTGGTATGCCATAAATAGAGCACCCTTTTCTCTACCAAAATTACCCTTCTGTGTCTTCACCGATGTTTTGAAATTTTCGAGATAGGAAGGTTTTTTTGGTCAAATCTTGACTTACGAGACATATTGCTCATAGATTATTGGAATATATGCTTGAGTTTTTGGCACATCACATTAACGCGTTATTAGCGCACGAGCCTAGAAAAAGCAAATTAATAATAAAGATACATAAAAAGGCATTCCTAATCCAAGTATTTCTGTAGTTTCGTGTTTAAATACTCGTAGTTACAGTCTTGGCTATGTTTCCGTTCATACAGAATTATGCAGAAAACGTTACGCAATTACGAAATGCCTCGAATTCAAAGAATGTTTATATTGTGACATTCTCGTTGCCATCCAAAGACACGGAATGTCTGTAGTTGAACAAGATCAAGGCGCCCCTCGCCGCTTCCGCCCCGCGCAGGAATGCCATACATTGTAAAAACATCGATCGCGGTTAATTAAACGACTGCGCAGGTACACTTCGTTATTTATAGCCGCATTTTTGCAACAACGCTATCTTTTCACCCGCGTCGTTACCGCAAATCCTTTGTGATTTTAAGAGAGCTCGTTACTTTAATTTCTCTGCCAACGAAATATCTTTAGACATACCTTATAATTCATTCCCTTCCGCTGGATAAACGCTTCCAATATTAAATGCATCCTTCCATTTAAGGTTATGTATCTCTGAATTACGATATACGGTCATCTTAAAATGCATGTCAAAAAAACGGGACATTCAGAATACGTCGCTTGGCTTAACAATAGTTTCAGCTACTTCAGTGTCATTTAGTTACGGTAATGAACTTTTACCTGCAATGACTGTCAGCTAGTCGTGACCGATACAGGTGATTATCATTATACACGGGTGAAAGTTTGGATTGAGAGATCCATATATTTAATAACAGTATTAGATGTATTGAATTGCAGAGACACAGACCGAGAGTTGCAGGGCCGATCGTTGCGGCCGAAATACCGTTACTCCTCGCGACTCGGAGTGTGTTTGCTGTCCATACATAGAGATCAAGCCATTCAACCTACTTAAGAGTAAACAACCAATAAAATGAAATAAAGTCTAACTTGATTGTTTTTTCTGATGAACAAACAAAACTGTCATGTTTACCTAGTAAGGTAGAGTCATATTTCGAGACACCACAATAGACATAAATGTCAAACGATTGTGAAGACGCGTTTTTGCAATTCAAAGCTAAATCGGTTCCAGAAATTATAGCGCAATTAAAATGCAGTTTCGTTTTACGAAATCACCGTCAGCATTTCAGATGGTTTTGCAATTGATTAAAAAACGTTAATCGCCTCGGCACATACGTAAGTTGGCCGTCAATGGAGGCTAATAAGCATTTCCAGTACGCGTACGCTCGTCGAATGCCACTAAAACTAAGAAGATGGCCCGTTAGAGCACACATGAATGTGTGACCTCGAACATGGCTTCGTCGCCTTGCCCGCAGTGACTTGCACATTAGTCAGTAAGAACAAAACCGCGCTGTAATAGGTTAAATGCAACGGCCACGCCCAGCCGCATTCTAGCACAGAACAATATTAAATATACTTTACGATCAATCACTTTAAATTACACGTATTATGTTTTATCAAACGATCGATTGAAAACACTGAAAGTTCGTATTGCCGTTGTCCCGCATTCGTTAATGGTCGTGTTTTCTCTTTCAAATGCCATTAAGTGGGTCATTTCGTGAACATTACTGGCAGATTATATTCGAAAAAGTTGTGGTTATGATCAATGCAGAACCGAAGCGAATCAGTCGGCAACGCTTGTTAAAGATGATTCGTTGATTCAAAGTTTAAATTGTGATATAATCGAATCCATATCTAATGATCGGTACTCGTTATTAACAAATATAAACTTAGCCAAAGTAACCTTTGACATCGGGTTTTAGCGAGTCATTTATCGAATAATATTAACATAGAACCAAATAGAGTCGGTCAATTGTACGAGTATTTCGAAAAACATAGCAATCTCATTGTTTCGCAATTAAAGTCTGACGGAGTGATGGCCATTCAACTTAGTCTTGTATTTTGATTTGAAAAACAGTCATTTCGCACTGAAATAAAATCGCGTACCTTTATTTAAGTGCCTACTTTGAAATCTGTTGACAAACAATTCAATGGATTTTAGTGCATAGGTACTAGATGAAGGACACATTCTTCAAATATTTTATACGCAATGAGGTTATTTTATTTTCATAGAGCATTGTGGGATAAAGATGCTCAAGTACGTGAAAAACTGTACGTATGTGCTTGCAAGTGCAATGGAATAAAGCTCTAGCGTCATAAGTGCTAGTTTCGAACCTTTATCCCCTCAAATTTCATAGAATTAAAGCCCAAGCTTTTGCCAAAAACCAGGCCGCTATGGCTGTGGTTGACTACAGCAATATTAATTAGGTACTTATGTTAGGTACATCTCAGCAATAGCTGGCTTAAGCGAAGTCTCCGAGGGGGTATATTTGGGCACCTACTCTATCAGCCTACTGCTTTAAGCGTCACACAATGGCTGGTCCTACTGGGAGTACTGGGATTACCTAAACCCGGCTAACGACCGGCGCATTGCGGTAATTTAATGCAACCGCATTCGGTAGATGTCTTTCTGTTATAATTAATCACCGGTGTATACATACACCGCCCACAAGGTTCGTTGCGTCTTGCTTGCCCCAGCTTAAATAAAATATCAATACAAATAAATAGGACCAACTGATTGTCTCAGAAGCACAATTCAACACAGTTATAGTTTACCAATTGCCGATTGGTAAAGCAATTCTGTCACACTAATCATAATGAACACAATAATCCGTGTATGTAATAATCAACAACTAACAATAATCCTTGACCGAAAGCATGGGTTAAATAAAACAGTTAATTTGACAATTCCAGTGTATTTTCTTATAAGTTAAGTTACGATAGTCAACCAAAGAAAACGTACCATTTAGGTACTTACACATCACATTATGAAATCGTTTCACTGCAGATCTAAAAAGCTCTCAAATGACTGTGTTCATTCACAATTTTGCAACCTGAGTGTCGAGAAATTGATAAACAAAACAATTGAATGTAGGCAGCAGGAAATAATGATAATTACGAAAAATGAAATCGGCTGAGACCTGTGTAACTCGGGAGCAATTAGAAATGTCGGATTCCTCATGCTGTCGTTAAATACTCGCATGTATTCACACGGCACTTCGAGCGAACGAGTTTAAGCAAAGCGCAGCAAGCGAATTAACCGTGAAGTTAGTAGAACTGTAACAGAGAAGCTATAAGTATCGATATACTTACATATAGGTTACTCACAAACCCACTTGCTTTTACCACAATTACAATCGTTGTTCGAGAAAGCGCGATAATCGTTATCTTTGTTTTTTTGTTGAGTGTGTAATTTCCCGGCTGTGGATATAGGTATACTTTTAATGACTGTGGTAACAATTATGTTTGCTATTCAATTTGACAAGCGTAACTTATTTTGAAGTTAGTGGGTTTAAACATCTTAGGACAAGACACAATATAACATACCATCACGCCTCTTTCCCGACGAGGTAGGCAGAGACCACTTCTCTACATATGCTACGGTCCTGACACACAAGTTTAAAAAATAGTACACCTTATACTTAATAATCTAAAACAATGGTACCTTAAATGGAAAATTTACTGTCCAAAAGCAGAGCAACCGCTTCTATCATGAAATCGCATGTCATACATAGATCGTCGCTACTTGATGGTGTTTATTTTTGAATCAAAAACCGAGCAAAAATACGTTTTTATAAAAATGTATGTATAATAATTTTAAAAATAAAGTATGGGATGAAAACATTAAGAAATTAATTCAAAACGGATTGTGCTACCTCAGAGAAAAGAGGCGCTTCCATATTAGCGTTTTAAAAGAAATCAGAAACAGTGTCAAGACAAATATTCCACAAAAACTCGTAATTAATCAAACATAAAAGTGTCTGCCATCTTATCTGTACGCCAACCTAGGCAACTTTACATTTTCTATTTGTCTTTCTAAATGAGAGTTGACCTAGACTGATGGAACTTTGCGCGCTCGCAACCTACAATTTCAGAGCAAAGTAAGTTAGGTTGTTATGACTTTCCAGTTTTCCAGAGAACGAACCCCCTCAATGAATGAGTTATGAGTTTTTAATATGCCTGAACCCTAATGAAAAATACTCTGATTCACTGCGATACTCAATGAAAAAATACTTTGTAAGTTTCCATCTTCTTTTTACCATTTATGGAATTGAAACATTCATTATTATTTTTTACGATCTTTCTAAATCTATTCAAATATCAAATAACATTAGTGTCAGAAACTAATTGATACTTAGCAACATGATACTTCGATAGCACATTCTTAAAATCTATACTTATAATAAATCTGTAGAGAGGGCAATTCTGTACATGAAATATATTCAAAAAATAACTATCAGGGGGTGATTAGGGATCGCTACTGATGCCAAAAATGCAATCAGTAAAATTTTTGTCTGTCTGTCTGCTGTATATTCGTTATAGAAATAAAAACTACTCGACGGATTTTAAGGAAATTTGGCACAACTATTCTTCATACTCTCAGGCAGGTTATAGTATACTTTTCATTATGTTACAATCAATAGGAGCAGAGCAGTGAAGGGTAATATTGGGAAAACTGGAGAAGTTACTCCATTTTTTACACGTAAAAACTACTAGATAGATTCAAATGAAACTCTATAGCAATATAGCTTATGCATCTGAATAAGACATAGACTACAATTTATAAAGATATATCACTTTTTTTTAACTCAAGTTCACGCGGACAAAGTCGCGGGCGGCCGCTAGTTTCAAATAAATACTAAAATAGACACAAAATAAATTCAATAGTTCGTTCCATGAAGGCTAGTCCCGGATTAGGACAAATCCATTACTCGTGGCACTACCAATTGAACCACTGAGCCAATGACGTTGAAGTGGAAGATAAGTATAAAACATTCAGAATGAGCGAGAAGTTCAGTTTCTAACAAAACGCCATTTTATTTAGTGACCCCCTTGTGAACAAAACAAGTTCCATGAAATGGAGCTAGCTGAAAAGTAGTTACAGCTGCATAGACCTTTGTGGACCTATTCTCAAGTTTTGCATAGAAGGCAAGTAATCTGAGTATCTTAATCCCCGTTGAATGAAATTAGTCATCGCTATCGAAGTAGCAACAAGTATATAAATTGTATTTTAAATATGTAGAAAAGTCAATGGAAAATGGAATTACCAAAACAATCTGAATCCGTGTGGAATTTATGTTCCTTAAAACCAGTTAATGTCAATAATGATATCATATGTTATATTCGTAGTTCTAGTTTCTTTATGATGAGACTTTTCGAAATCCCTCAGGCGTGTTTTTGGTACGAGGCTTGGGTCCGTGACATTTTACGCTACTCAGTTTATTGCTAAATTCTGTCAGCCGCCTTTCAACTTCATTGAAGGTTTACCAATAAAACGCACCTATACAGGCAAGGTTAATACCATCAGTGGGAAAAAATTGAACCAGACGCATCAATCACCCGTGACACATGACCATGCGTGAGTTAGGTCTGATATTAAATATTTTCGAGACATGTATCTTCCGAACAGGTCCATAATATTTGGTGGCTGATGTATACATAAGTCTTTGAATGTATACACGTCTCGATATTGGAGCCGATTGACAGACGCCCGCATGTCAGAGAGTGATTGCAGCTGACTTTCTATTTCATGTTCTGAATCCGTGACCATTTTCTGTTCTGATGAATATTCTTTTGCAATACATAATCGTACAGATCGTGCAGCGCCAGCACTTGTTACGCTTATAAGGTCAATAACTTCTGTTTGATACTTTGAAATTATAATAATAGCATGTTTGCTTGAAACTGCACGCGGCATTATTGCATACGAGTGCGTATATTGTATTCTGGTTATACCTGTGGTTATACGATTGTAAAAGTTATCTAATAGCTAAATAATGATGCTTTTGCTATGGGGTTTTCAGTGCCGAATTACGAACAATGATTCTCAGTAACTATGCAATGCATACAGACTATGCGCAGATACTACCTATATAACAAAAGAGGTAGGGGTGTCAGCTACTAAAAAACAAAAAGATGTAGGTACTTTTAGTTTGAGGTTAACGATGTCCGAAGGTCATCCAGAAGTAGGTGTAGTAAATTTGTTTTTTTTACTAGTGTTATGAAAATCTCAACGGTGCGTGTAGTAACAATAAAGAAGCAGATAGGGCAGAGCCCACCAGAGAGAGAGCCCCCCTAGGGCAGAGTCTAGTATATAGGTACCAGAGATTTGGTACCTATATACTAGACACATCTCTACGACATCGTATCAGAAATGATGAACAACAAAATCGTCGACGTAATCCAGCGCATAATCAGGTTAAAGTTGCAGTGGCCGGGACACCTAGCTCGACCGATGACTCAATGGCCCCAACAACTATGGGAGCTACTCATGTATTTTTGTTCAAATTATTTGCAAAAAAAGCTGCTTTCCTTTATTTTTTATTTAAAATGGGTTGGCGTTTAACCTCAGTCTCGCCTGATAATAAATTCAATTTAAGATATATTTTTATCTACGACGAGGGACGTCTATCTTGAATCACTAACAAACGGCTTAGCTAGTTGAAGTATTTTCATCAACCTCTGAAACCCATATATTATATGACGAAAGAGTTCAAGGATTGGTTTCCTAATGTTTCACCACCCATCAATTCAGCTCATGCTTGACTTTCGATCAGTCCGTCAGTTGAACAACATCAGCGAGCACTTATCCAGCGGTGAAACAAAAAAGGCCATTCCATTCTGAAGCATACTTTTTGTGAAACAACCCTAGCAGCTGCATTTTCAGTGAGCTACGAGGGCGGCGCAGATGGCAGCCGGCGCCCCCGCCCGCGCCCCCTCAACCCCGCACCCCCGTCTGAACCACGGCACCACCGCGCCATTGTTGCTGCTAGTTTGTATGAAAATAGAGAAAACTCTCCATGTGTGTCACCGCTCCGAATAAAATATTCTTTCCTTTGTTTATACTCGTTGTTCCTGTGCAAATGGTAAAAGTATTGTTTGCCGAGAAAACAATGAAGATGTTTTATCATTAGTTATTACGAGTGGGTAAACTTGAAAACTAATTTGCCTTGTGGTGTTGCTCAGTTGTTTATGAAGTTAGATAACTGAGATGCAGTTAGTCCACTTTGAAAATGTATTATTAAAAATGACAAGTTACTCTAAAAACATCTGACCCCAAGCAGAGTTTCCGTTACCATAATTTATTGGTGGCCAATGCTGGTTTCAAAACTCGTATAGATACATAGATATTGTTAAATGCATACCTACATAACATCATGTCCTAAGCACTCAGAAATTTTGAGCGATTTGGCAATCACGGCCATTGTGATTCACAAAACCTAATACCTGCTAGGAAACTTTAGCTTCATAAAACGAGTGTGCAGTTTGCAAGGGTGTTCACTCACGTTTAGCTATGTCTCTATATAGGTAATCTTTCTAATATCAGATTACAAGAATCTGTAGTAGTTAGTGCATACTCGTAATATTATTTCACCTAGTGGCGACTGTGTTATTGTACTTGTCCATCTCCAATAACCTCACGGCTGCTCCCCCATGAAAAAGAATGAGGTCAACTTGTGGAACATACTCTTTATAAGAAAACTGCTGCACTGCTCATAACAATCTATACCCAAAAATAAGGCTATTGTGGGTGCGCATTCCATTAAACAAATGATCATGAAAACATTGAACTCCGGTGATTTCCTCTAGAAAAGAAAGATTGATTTCTACCATGCTATAAATGTATGTTTTCAATATTCGAGTCCGACAATTATGTACGTCCCCTTGGGTGAAAATGGACTTTCCCTTATTGATGACGGCCTTGTACATTTTCTTGCTAAGTTAACGTTTTAATTGATGGAATCGTTTTCAATGCCCTGATTAACACAGCTCGTTTGAATGAAGTACCATTTTTTTATTAAATTGAGTTATTTATAATTTTGCTGTCAAAATGTGTAATTACTAAAATGGCAGGACAAGGAAATAAATATCTAGTAACAAGCTTTTTGTGTCTCTGATCTATCCTAGAAATCTGTACGTAAGCATTTTCCCCTAAAATTATTCAAGAACTTTCGTAGCCTGTTTGCTACAGGCACAGTTATTACTATCTTTTTATTTATGGCTGCATAGAAGCACCGTGCGCTACACTAAAGTTTACACAAGGAGCACTTTATGAGAGATGGTCGTTTGCGAGGACGGATAGTCGGCTTTACGTCAGCTACGCTTCGTCTGAGTGGCGCGGATTTATTCTAACAAGTAAACGGACCCGGTGACGAACACAGCGGAGCAAATCTTCTGACGGCGCAGATTTGTCGCGCTTACGTTGTTCATTTTTCAACACAATACCGATGTATTTTATTTTTGGGATATAACTTTAGTAAACGTATCACTTTCAGCCATTTTTGGCACGAAACTACATGTGCCTTTTGGTTGTCTTGCCTAGGAAGTCTTCGCAATTTAAGAACTTGTTACAAATAAATATGAGGCAAAAATACAGTATTCCGATTCAAAATTAAAGTTTGTTATGGAAACTGCCTAGCACTTAGCATAAAGTAGCTATATCATACAAAAACATTTGTGCTATTGCAGGAGTCAAACCTACCCACAAAAGGGACGTAACGGTGCTTTCAGCATTTGTGATGCATTCATTGAATGTGCCATTCAGAATATTCTTCTTTTCGCAACGTTAGAAAATAAGAAAAAAAAAACTACTTACACATTATCGGTGACGTCGATGGACTCGTCCAACTCCCCGATGGTGTCGAGGGAGGCCCCGGAGCCGTCCTCCCGGGGCTCCGCCAGCAGCGACGGCGCCGGCGGCGGCGGCGGGGGAGGCGCCGTCTTTGGCCGCGTCAAAGGGACGTCACTTCCTTCTCTCTCCTTGAATTGAGGTTTGGTGACAAAATCTATAAGCCTAGGCAAGGCTTCAGGAATTGCGCTTTCTTCCACTTTTTCTACAGTCTTATTGTTACTCATTTCAGCTTCAGAACGTTGCAACCACGTTTCAATACAGTTCTTTTTAGTCGGTGTTAACAAGGGCTCTGGTAATGGAGGTGGCGGAGTTTCTGGTATCGGTATTGGTCTTGGTTTCTTTTCACTGATTGTTCGATCTACTTTTGCGTTTCTAGGCATAGGCTTAGGTTTTTCAACGACGGGCTCAGGTTTTATATCAGAATTCTTCATTACTTCACTTATTTGATTGATCTCTAAATGGTTTTTAAAATTAGTATTGTTATTGTTTTTATCGTTTTGTTGTGTTTTCTTTGGAGGAGATATTATTTCTTCCGTAGTAGGCGAATTCTGGTTTGAAATTTCATCATTACTAAAGCCATTGGATGTTGCTGTTTTTTCTTGTGCAGAGAGTTCATTTTTTGTATCTATTTGTTTCTCCAGAAATCGTTTGCTGGTTATGTCTTTCAAAATATTTGAATCAATATTCTCTATACAGTTTAATACTTGTTGAACATCAATAGTTTTGGGCTGCATGATAGGTGTGGAAGGTATACTGTTTTCTACGGAGCTTGTAATGGAACCTAACCTATCGACCACAGTAGATATAGAACTGCCAGTGTCATCTGATTCGGCATCAGCAAGCAGGAGACAGCGCTCCCATTCTGTAGATAACAAATCGATATAAACTTCAGCCTCCGGTGGCATTGCCTTGCCATCAGACAGCCGCCTAGCTAAACGCCGCACTTCTTCAGGAGAACCTTTTTTAAGACATGCAATACCCTCCTTAGTTTGACGATGCAAATGGCTATCAAATGAAGACTTTCGTGACAACTTAGTCAAAGTGGATATTCCATTGTGTTGGCCGTTCATGGTAATGTCTTTCTCACAAATTATTTGTTGATGCACATCATTGTTAACAGAGTTTTGTTCTCCCACGGTCTGAAGAGTCGGTTTGTCCTTGAACGAATTTTTCTTGCCAAGTTTTCTTGGAGGGACTGGCGGTGGCAATGTTGTCGGTCTTACGATTTCCGTAATAATTGTTTTTTTATGCGTTGCAGAATCCGAAACATTCGTATATTTTTTGTCATTAATTGATTGAGTATCAAAATGTCGCACCAAAAGAGATAATGACTCATCAGAATCTTTTAAACGTCGTACACAATCTATTCTTGTCAGTTCAGAAACAGACACACCATCTATAGCCAAAATTTCATCGCCTGGTATCAATTTACCCCAAGGTGTGGTAGCAGTTGCAGCAGGGCTGTCTTCTGCACATGACTGAACCAGGAGTCTTCTCACTTTTTCGGCAGCAGCAGACCCACCTTCAAATTTTAGTCCAAGACCGAGTCGTTCTCCTCGGGATCTACGCACTACAACCTCTGCTGCACCAGCCGCTGCGCCCACAGTGAGCACCGTCACAAAAGTGTTCTCTTGAACCGCTGGCCGGCCTTCGCCCACCGGGACTATGGTGACGAAGTCCTCGGCCGCCACGTCCGTCGCCATCCCGTAAGAAACGCGCGCTCGCGCGTTTCAACTAGCTTCAACCCGTTTTAGGCTCGCTATCTGCAGACAAAAAATATTCATAAGCTTACGTAACAAAAATGCAATAATAGTTAGAGTTGCGCGCGCGATGGACGGCACGCGAGGACTGCGCACGGCCTCTCTCTTTCACCGTTGCACTGCACTTGAATGTTTCGAGATGAGCCAATATCGGAAACGACACGATGGCCGCCGTTATACTGAGACAGTCGTAGACTGCCAAATATGGCCTCACGTCCACAAAAATAGTTCGAGATAATTTGACCATAATGTAATCAATTTCGGGAAACTAATACGGAATCGCCACAAATATAGTACGATGACCGTCGTTTGCTGCTTTTTTGGAAGTGAATCTATTCGCACTAATAATAAAGCTAACAATGATGACTATCATTTTTAGTGGTTATTGGCCGTACGCCTACATTCTACTTGCGGTCATTGAGAACTTTCGTCGATCGATATGAAAGTATAACAAGCGTGTTTGGGAACGCGTTGACCACAAACAGTCGCATCACGGCGTGCGCGAGATGTGGGTTAGTGGCACCAGAGGCGGCGTCAGCAGGCGGCCGCGGCGTCTCGCCGACATTCGCGGAGCCGCACATTAGCATATCGCCCGGGGCTCGGCCCGGCCCGTTACTCCCGGGTCCCGTTCCAAAGGGCCACTCATTCTCACGGCTCTCAACAATTTTCACCTTAAGTGCTTACCGACTGAATTCGCGGAACTTGACGCTGCATCATAGATGACATAAACGCCTAACTGTGCATAATTTTGATTGGCGCATAGCTCGTACTCTACCCGCTAATTCATGTGCGATTACCAAGACTCTACTTAATGTCTTTTTTCCTTGAAATAAGTGACATATTTCCATCCAGATCCATCAACTTGCCTCAACATTTCAAAATAATAATGCAGGGGAAACCGTCAAGGTAGGTAGGTATGGCTGATTCCTGACAGAAGAAGTAAACAATGAGAAGTTGCCGCATCACCGGCGTCGCACTCGGTATTGTTCGGCGATATCTTATAATTGAATCTTTACACCGTAACCTACTAAAACGCGGGAGGTCATATTTATTGAACACACATTCCTAATTACACCAGAAAATCAACGGAGAAGATGTTCAAAGTTTTGGCGGCCTATAAAATCTGTACTGATGTGTGTGTGTACTCACCTTCACTGATAAGTTGTATAAACTAATAGAGATAAGTTGTGTGAAGTGCATTTGTTTCGTTTTTCTTAAGTCCTAAACGCGTGTCATTGCCTTAATCGGCCGCTGTGTCTCTTTCAAACTGTTAATGCGAAATCTAGTTATAAACTTCTGACGATTAACAGATTTTCATTTGAGATGGGATATAATTTTTTTCTGGTGTTCAAATGAATAAAACCAAAAAATATATCAAGAAAACTGTCTAAATATGTGTTTGAGATGTGAGTACCACTTATTAAAAACATTTTTAAAATATTAATCTAAAGAGATGAGCGAATCCATTAAAAACGCCGTTACTCATGATCATTGGATATATCATAAATACGGTCCATTCATAACGTCATATTAACGGTATATGAATATTCAATGCTCGCCCGCTGTAATCCGCGTAAGTGTGTTATTAAACTTAAGACTTAGAGAAAAAGCAATTACTCAGTTTGTGCACAACTGGGTGAAGTGTAATATCCACCTTTTGTTTTGACATTTGTAACTACAGTTAAACATATTACGAACAGCAAGAGTACGCGTGCGGGAAATGTTTATTTTGTTTGTACATTGCAAAACAAACAAATTCTTTAGCAATCAAATACCTTCAATAAGTCATCTGATAATATGTTGAATTTCTGTACGATTTTACGTGATTACAAAAGTCCAGTAGGTACTTACTTTTGAAAGCATGTATATTAACGTTTCAAGTTAAGTTTTTTTGGCTTTTTTTTTGCCGCAAAAGCCTTTTTGGCTCTTGTAGGCCTCCATTGCCAAATTATCTGTCAACGGATCATCGTTTTCAATTTCCATTTTTTATTTCGCGTCGCGTAGCAAGCTCTCCAAACACACTAGGCTAGGACAACTGTCTTATGATAATATTTAAGCACAATAACTAGTGAGCGCTGAATCTTTCTAATTTCATACCATTTTTGTATCACCGAAGGTACGTACCTTTTTACCGCTAAGAGAGATAAAACAATAATTAAGTATTTATTAAAAAACCAAAAAATTTTCACTAAGAATCCTAAATGAAAAAAACCCAAAATCACACATTTCATGTTTTTAACAATTCGTTAACATTTTCAAGAAGATTTTATACCGACTGGCATCACCAATCAAAATTAACTGTATTTTGGCAAAAAATGCTATCTATTCGGGGGCACTCGGGTTATCGCTTATCGGTTATGCAAACAGTGCTATCATCAAAGTGCAGCGTTCTTATTATCATATCTTTAATCAAGATGAGTGAACTAATTAAGCAAATTAATGCGTCAGACATGGCACTTGTTCTTAATACTTATTTTTTAAGTAGAGTAATCTCTATTACACTATTATGACATTGTTTATAAGCCAGCTACAGAAATCAATGTTTATGTTCCTAATTGTCAAAACAGGTGCCTGGGGAGATGACTTTCGAAGCCTGAATTCCGATGCCTTACAGTAAAATACTTATAATCTACAGGCTCCCCATTTGTTTATTTTTATTACCTTGAAAATTTGCAGTTACTGAGCTCGAACAGTGATTTTAAACATCGAATTAATTGTATGTAAGTTCCACAAGCCTAAATACAGAATATTTTTATGGTATGAGTTAATTGTGACCAAGGTTAATTACACTTCGCTTTGTCCTCGAAATTAAGAATAACAAAAATGTAGTAAAGCGTGTCGCGCTGGCCATCTACCACTAAAGTTGAAACCATAATCAAGAGAAAAAAAAAAAATGGTTTCAACGTCATATTCAGCTGTCACAGATTGTCAAATGTCATTAGCGTTTTAGTGCTCGCGCCATTCTGCACGATATTTTTTTCTTTCCCAAGTTTTAAACAATTTCAGGATCTTCAGGGATATTAAGCATCAAAAACACAAAGTCCAGGATTTGGGAATGCATAAGGAACGAAAGATTAGAAAAATTAAAGAAAGTTTCAAGTGGAAACTACAAGAACGATCGAGTTTCTGGCGGATACCTGCCTACGTGAAAAACTGCATTTGCATTGAAAGTTTCTCAATATGTGTCTTCTCAATTTCCGAAGACGAATGAAGAATGAGTATAGTTCGAGTGGTTATCACCTTTCTTATCATGAGTTAAAAACTATCAAGTTCTGGTAAGTACCTACTTGAAAAACCATGCATTTGCTCTGAAAGTTTCTAAAAGTCTAGTGTTCCCCTCAATTTTATAGCTTATGGGGCTATCACCTTTCTAATTCATCAGTTAAAAACGATCAAGTACTGGTAAGTACATAGTAACTTGAAAAACCATGCATTTGCATTGACGGTTGCTTAAAATCTAGCGTTCACCTTAATTACTTACCTTTTCTCATTCATTTATTTATTCATTTAAGAACAGTTAAAGACAATCAGGTTGACTGGTAGAGAATGCAATGCATTTGAATTGATAGTCCCCAAGTTTGGTGTATGCCCCAATAGGTTTTTTTCCAAGGAGGAATAAAGAATGTGTATAGCTCTGAGCGGCTATAACCTTTCTAATTACAAACCTATTACCCTATAATTTTGCTCATGCTTGTGTACAATTTGAAGTGATTGTTACCTACCAAAAGCAGTTATACATGTATTATGAGTATGTGCTTATGCATAATTTTGCTCATGCTTGTGTACAATTCAAAGTGATTGTTACCTACCAAAAGCAGTTAAACATGTATTATGAGTATGTGCTTGTGCACAATTTTGTTCATGCTTGTGTACAATTCAAAGTGATTGTTACCTACCAAAAGCAGTTAAACATGTATTATGAGTATGTGCTTGTGCACAATTTTGCTCATGCTTGTGTACAATTCAAAGTGATTGTTACCTACCAAAAGCAGTTAAACATGTATTATGAGTATGTGCTTGTGCACAATTTTGTTCATGCTTGTGTACAATTCAAAGTGATTGTTACCTACCAAAAGCAGTTAAACATGTATTATGAGTATGTGCTTGTGCACAATTTTGCTCATGCTTGTGTACAATTTGAAGTGATTGTTACCTACCAAAAGCAGTTATACATGTATTATGAGTATGTGCTTATGCAAAAGTCTTCATTTAATTATTTTTTTAAATAAAGTTAATACTCTGAGTTTGTGAATGGATTACAGAGATTATTCCAAACTTCCTAACATGATAATGTATTTATATACATTACATTAAGGTATAACCTTAATGAGTGCTCAGTTAATTAAAAGTTTCATATATTAGTGATTTTCAGAAAGAAAACTTAGTGATTATCCGTCAGATAATAACAATTGTGTTACTACCCTATCTGGTCCCGGTGTGGGAAACACCCTGTCTCCGTCGAGGACAGAACAGGATTTCATCCTATTCATGACACCACATAGAATTGAAGAGCCAATAATAATACAGTCAGAACCCACTTATGTCTCATCTTACCCGGAGGAGCAGGATTTGCCTTAAGATTTGCCCAAACATATTAAGGTAAAAAGATCTAAACCATTTCCTTACACTGGGAATATACAAGGCGGAGGTCATAGACAGACACTGCATACCAGAAGATGCCAAAGAATTGGTGCCCTGTCTCCATTATGCTGAAATGGCTCTTTCTAATGTAATACTTTATAAAAATCAGGAATAGACACTGGAAAGCTCATTTATGACTGTTTTTTGTACAAACAGAAACAATGCTAAGGAGAAAATATGTGTGCTCTTTCATTAAAAAGATATCAAGGATCAATAATACACAACAAAAATACATGAAAATATAATTGGTGACACTTAGGCAGATACTTCAGGCGGCTGAGGCCATTAACAGGTCTGTGGCTGATATTAAAAACAACACAAAATATCAAGATGAGATAAAATAGCATGAGATAAACTTTATTGCACTAAGAAAACAATCACATTGCAAAGCTTACAAAGATTTAGTTCTACAATGTAGGCGGCCTTATCGCTAAAAGCGATATCTTCCAGACAACCTTTCAAGGAATTTTTTAATAAACTGAATGCTTCCACTTTCACCACCAGGCAGGTGGTGAAAGTGGCTTATAATTATTCCCGTACGGGAATAATTTTATGGCGTCTGCCTGCCAAGGCGACACCTTTGACATTGCCGACGAGCTCTTGGTATCACCAGCGCCGTCATGCACCGCCTGCAGCGCCGCCGCAGCGCTCTCAGATTTGCAACACCGCAAATAATAATACTGGTGAGTCATTCAGACAGTCTCTCATTGATCATTGGTGGAGCCAGTTGTTCTGTCATGGATTGAGGTTTATAAATAACCTGTTTACCAAACCAATGTACCACCTTCAGCAGAATTAAGTTCCGCAGAATTATTTAAACATGAGAAGTCTGATGATGATTCATTGAAATAATCAGTTTGTATCTAAGTAGTACTTACCCAGGTGTAAAAGTAGATTTACTTAAATTGAACTTAGATAAAAAGTTTATAAAAACCAACCACTTTAAATTGATGATTTAAGAACCACTTAACAATTTGTTTCAACGGATTGTTATATTACCATAGCATCCATTGAATTAAAAGACCATTTTTATTCTTTGTTTATCTAACTCAAAATATGAATCTTTTTTTTTTTTGAGTTCACTGTGGGCCTTTTGGTTTGAGCACTGCTCCTTTGGTTTTTTACCAAACTAATCAAACCAGCAAAAAATCCATGGTCTATGTATCTACTATTAGCTTGAATGATATTATGTTGCATTGGGACCTCATATAATCAGTGTATCAGGTTAAGAGTTAGTCATATATGACAATAAAACCCATTTAGGATTCTTAATTGTCACCAAACATTGTCATGTTGAACTCATCGACCAGAAAAGATATAACATTTTAAATGAAATCACAAAAATTACAGGACTGCAGCAATGCAAAATCAAAAACCAACTACCTAGTGGGTCTTTTACCTTGCATGCCCGCCCAGCCATTCAATTTGGCTGGTTCTCTATTGAAGTATTTGAGATGTGTAAATATCTTGTATTTCAACATACAAATGATTATGATGAAGATATGAATTTACCTGACCACCTTCAAGGAGACTTTAGTTAAGTGGAAAAATTCAGTAAAACATTTTTTGTAAGTAAAAAGGGGGGGGGGCTGCATACAAGGATAGACGGCAAGTGGGCAGTGGAGTTTTTTCCAAAAAAGATTTTTACATCAACTAACTAGAAATGCTTGGTGCATGTAATGCCAAAAATAGCTGTAAGTAATTTAAAATTATCATGAAAATTGACAATACAACGGAGATTATATATAAAAAAAGGTGAGGTGGCGTCAGGTTCCCTCACAACTTTCTAAATAACTAGAAAATTCTGGCAGTGGCGCAAACGTCGAATACTACACGTTTGCCTCCTGACATTGAATAGAAATTATGTGAAACTGCCTCTGATAAATTTGTCTCCCGACGTAATCTTAGCTTCATCATCAAGCAACATTGCGATACTACGTTTAAAAAATGGTTTAACTTATCATAAGACAGTCAAATCATATTAACTTCTTGGAAGCTGAATTGATATTTATTAAATATTCTATTGAATTATGGAGCGAATTATGGTACCATTGTTATCATTGTTAGTAAGTTCAAAAATAGACTTAAGTTCGAGTACAAAAATAACTTATCAGGCGGGTTTTATAAAATCCTTCCTATGCCAAAGTATAATTAGACATGTGATCCAGCTTTACTTTTAGAACTCGCAGTAACTCTGTATCATAAAAGTGATTTAATTTTTTTAAAATTTAATGGAGTTAATGTAGTTATTTCAAAATATATTCATCAAAATACTAGATTAACTTGACATCTAGGTTTACTTGAACCCTGTTTTTTTAAATTTGACTTCCTTAACTAGTCGACCTCCGTCCTGCTGAGGCTTTTAAATTTTATTTGGATAAATCATGGACGATTATATAAACAACGAAAATATTGTTTTCTTCAGTTTTCAATAACTGTACAATCTCATAGGGTCTCAAACTATTAGTCGGTGGATTATAGGAATCCTAACAGGATCCTAACCGAAAGTGAGATACATACATCTTTATTCATTGTTCATTCGACCAGACATGCAAGTACCTCTGCTGTACTCCGGTGTTAATTAACTTTATAGAGTCACAACTGGTTGGAGTGAAGCTTCCTCTGTTTGCTAAATTCTATCAAAGAACAGTTTAGGAAGCTCCTAGGAATGTTATGCACATTCTTTAATGAATAAATGAGTCAACAACAACTACGGTATTACTGAAACTCATAACATAGTTGCAATATTATGTTGTAATATTTACAATAATGTTACAGTTATTTATTTGTATTAATATTTTTCTCAGAATGCTTACTTAACTGCTGTAAGCAACCTACTGTTTTTTTTTAGGTTTTGTTTTTTTGTTTCATATGATACTTATGCTTCTTTACATCCCTTCATTATGCACATAATACTGTACTGCTTTCAAAGTCTACATTTTTGTTATTCTTAATTTCGAGGACAAAGCGAAGTGTAATTGATAATTAAACGAACTTACCTTAAGTGAAGTTCTATTATAATTACACGAAGGCTTTGTCCGAAGAAATTAAGACCCTCCCTACCCTATGACCCCTACAGTATTATGTGCAGTTATCTAGCCTCTCGGAGGCTCCCTAATTTATGTTCCAGGTGAAGAAGCTCTCAACTAAATGACATTTGACAATCTGTGACAGCTGAATATGACGTTGAAACCATTTTTTTTTTTTCTCTTGATTATGGTTTCAACTTTAGTGGTAGATGGCCAGCGCGACACGCTTTACTACATTTTTGTTATTCTTAATTTCTTCGGACAAAGCCTTCGTGTAATTATAATAGAACTTCACTTAAGGTAAGTTCGTTTAATTATCAATTAGAATCCCAAAAAATACTCTTAAGTATCCGACGGACAGAGTAAGAAAATAAGCAAAAAACAATGATAGGTGACTCTATGCAAAATGTTGGACCATACTCGGGAAAGATTCAGGTGACTATGTGGAAGCCTATGTTCAGCAGTGTCGTGTCGTTGAAAACGATGATGATGACCGTTGACCAATCGGACAACTTGAACCAGCGAACGAAAGTGCAATGCTACACTTACTAATTGTTCCTTCCTAAGCAATTATGAATACGAGCTTTTACTATTCCGAAGTTGTGTAACTGAGAAATAACTAAGTAAGTACGTAATGTTTTTAATAACATCGATAAACAACTTTCTATTGCTTTACCTATGACCAGTTGTCGGCTGGCGCGCGATGGCTTTAACCGGTGCGTTCGACGATTTGCATCAAAGTGAAGCAGGACCGTGTATGCAACAATGCGATATTTTGTAGTAAACAGTAGCCAATCGCATTGGGGCATCTAATTAGACGATCGCCGCTTGCGCAAGCGGCTCGTGCGCGGTATGGTAACGCAGTAACAGGCCGCGGAACGCGCGCCGCCAACTGATTGCTCTACCTTATTTATTGTTCCACTCCATGATAAGTACAAAGCTATGCAGGGCAACAACTCCGCTTGTTTCATATCAACAATGCTTGTTTTGGTGGCCGATTTTAGAGCTGTAATTGGGCGTAAACAACAACTAAAAACGTAATAAAAACAAGAAGTGCACATTCTATTTGAGATTAGAGATGATTTGGACGGAACAAATGCGTCTACTTTTTACGTTCTTATTACCCGTTCTAGAGGCCACGTTTAAAAACTGAGATGAAGACTACGAAACCCATTAAATGAAGCCAATGAACTGTCGTTTCAATAATAAGTAGGTATGGTTCTATTTTTAAAGATTACGAAAATGTTTTCCGTGTTCCGTTATCCGTATTATGTAAAAATATTTTCTACACAATTTTGCAATTTATATGTATTGACTTTCGAACCTATGACTCCATCGGCACGCGACATTTACATAGCAGCCCGGCGAGTAGACGCGTCACAGAGCCGGCGAGCGGCGCATTACCTCCAGCGGTTATCACGAGCGCCCTCCTTCAAAGTTATCGCACAACAAATTTAAATACATGGATAAAATCTTCTCTTCAACTGAGGAGTTCGCCACAAAAGGCGAGTGCTCCAGACGCTATCTAGATGTGTGTCACCGAAAACAGCGAGCAGGGAGGCGTATCAAACGATAGAAGCAGATCGCGACCCTCGATAGCCAAAATGGGCTTGAAAATACGTTTTATTTCGTTTTGGAATGCGCAATAATAGTGCTTATATTCTATTCAATGTAGAATGTAGTTAGGGTTTAATTTGTATGTGAAATAAAAGAACATGCCATGACATGATGAGTTATCGTTAGTCCTTTCTTCGTACATCAAAAAGAATACCTCTACGATTGGCGAAAGTCCTTAATTTAGTACTTTAAATGACATTTCTATTATTCAAGAAAAGATAAAAAACTACCATCTAATAGAATGCATATTGTCGGAGAATGAAATATTGTTATACATATTTCTGAAAAAAAAACAGTGTAAGTAGTATACATACATTTTTACTGTAATTTTTTGAAGTAGGTGTTTATAAGTATTTAACAACAAAATACTAAATCACTAGCATCATAGCTGTATAACTAGATACTGCTTTGGTCAGAGAGGTGCAAAACGAAAACTTAATAAGCCGGTCTCCCGCAGGGCACTACCGCCTACGCGCGTTGCAAAGTATACTTAATTTAAGTAATGTTTATATAAAAACATCAAACGCCGACTATATTAAGTCTGTAAACGTCAGGTTCGGACCCGAGATTTACCTTGATTGGTGATCAAGGAAGGTACGAAGAATAAGTTTTTAGAAGAAAGTAGACTTCCTTACCTACAAACGTCTTTTGTGGCCCTGGACTTTAGAACTCTTATTCGGTGCCCGAGTGGTCAAGAGTTCAAAACTGGCCATAATACCTACTTTGTGTTCATTTCAAACTTTGCGGCCAGCTTTCTGGAAAACACCGATATAAAACTCAAGTAAGTTAAATATAGTTGATTTAAAAAAAAAACTCAGAGAAATGTAGCCTAATAATGTTTCGCTCCTATATATGACAGCAACCGTCAGTAAGCCTTTGACTACCTCATTTGAAATACACCTCTAGTAGTGAATGTATATTTGTATTTCAATGTACTACGTACAAATTCGATTACAACTTAACTATAATAAGAAGTACTGACATCGTGCAAATAAACATGTACATTTAAGAATTTGCTAAACACACAAATAACATAAAAACTAAAAACTCGTTAGCGATGTTTAGTGTTTTAGTTATTTGTGTACTACCACCCTTTTTTGTTGTTTGCATACTAAAGTTAGCTTAGCAGTACAATTACAATTTTAATTTGCACTTTACGAAAATGTTGAGATGGTGCCATTGCATTTCGCTTGGATCGGCTTGGCGAGGGCACTGCTATGCATGATTGTGTGTAACTTTAAAAAATAACTACCACTTTCCAGTTCACTTTTCTTACTAAAAAAAACATATGATCTTATCTTAAAACAGCAATAATCATTACGACAACGGTTAGGTACTCAGTCTATTTTGTATTCAGTTCAAACATTGTAGTTAACCAAAGCTATTGTATAATGTGTTCCATTTGACTACTTTTTAATTCAAATGTAAATGAGCTCATTCTTGTCTGATATGAAGAAGATCACTAAAATGTAAATGGTCATTACTATCGGAGTGTTGTGGGCGGTGACATCGTTAGCATGACATCAGAGGTCCGCCGTCGCACTCCTCCTAGAGGTGAACATCCCACGATTATACTCGCTGTGTATAACGAACGAGCGCAATCGAACCGGCCAATATCAAAAGCCTGTTTGGGCAGACGGTTCTAACCCAAAATTTTCGGATCTGCAGCGAACCTGTCCGGAGTTAATGACTCTTTGGTGCCAAGCATGAATGGCTTCGGTAGCCTTATTTTTTAATTAATAATTCATGTTTGTAAGCTGATCATTTCTTATTATTATTGATAAAATCATCTGTTGTGCTTAGGTAAATGGGATGTCGAGAGGGAAAGGGCAATATTTATTTTTATTTTTGTCTGAGTATAAACAATAAAATGTGTTATCATACCAATGGAATCAGTCGTTCCTAGTTACTACTCCTACCTAATTAACTAAAAAGAGCACGACCTTTTTTTTCATAATTTGATTAAGTAGTAATTAAAAAATAATTTTAAAATATTACTATACCACTTAAAATCATTGGGCTGCAAGTATTAAAACCATTTCCAATCAGTGTAAAAACCAAGGTGATAAAACGTTTATTTACCTAATCTAATAACCCTAACATTTTAGTTTTACCTTCGAAAAGTAAATTGCGGAGAAAGCAGATACGAACCTTTATAGCACATAAACGTTTGTCAATCAATAAACGACTGGAGATGAAAGTTTCTTGGGACCGAATTCAATGATTATCTAATTTAAATTGTCTAATTATGGCAACAAAGCATACCAAGTCGGGTACAGTTAGTGGGATCAATGCTTTCACTTCACTCTGAGAGGCGCGCGATCGACCACTAGATAATATTTGTTGTGGGAAATGTCAACGTTATGAGAGTCGCTGCACTAGTAGTCGTATCTAATGATAATTGAATATAACGAAGTACGACAAGTAAACAACGCGAGCAGTGAGAATGAGTCGCGCGAGGTGCGGATGACTTCATTGTTAAAGTTTGCAGTGCTAGACAACAATTAGCAGTCAGCTAAGATATTCCAAGCAAACTTTTTTATCTGTTACTAAACGTTAGTATCATTTAATCTGCTGTGGCATCATCAGTTTGAATTTTTAACAGTTTGTGTTTGTTTATACAATTAAGTGAAACAATAATTTCGACCTTATATTTTCAACCCAACTTGTAACTAGTAATACATTTAAAGTTGACATACGAATATAAATTATTGCCAAAAAATGCCAATCTATTTAAGAGCACTTACAGGTGCACAACGAATGCTTGATAGTACAAGCAATAGCTATTCGTGCATAAAATATGATTTACTATTTAACAGCAAAGGACAATGACGGATTTGTTAGGGGTAGTGGCGTCTTTTTTTTTTCTTGCGGCCAGCGACCGAACCTTGATTTTTAAATAGAAAATATTGCAATAAACCAAACTTACTAAGGCATGTAGACTCCTAGATCAGTCCGAACTGAGTTATGGGCTTTAGAAGTTTGGTGATTTTACAAACTAAATATTTTTTCTTGCGCGCAATTTTCGCATAAATCGCTACAAAATAGAAACATTTTACGAGTAAACATTGTGTGTGATATTTTTCGCAAATGGAAAAATATCTTATATGTCATTCGTAGTTTTTTCGGGTGGTCATCAACCAAATCTTGCTTTCATGACTATAAAAAGTGTAATAAACCAAACTTACTACGGCATGTAGACCTCTAAACGCAGTCCGAACTGAGTTATGGGCTTTAGAAGTTTGCTGATTTTACAAACTGGATCTGTTCCTTTTGCAATCAAGTTTCGCATGAATCACAACTAAATAGAGCCATTGTACAGTCAACAGCACATCAGGTTACCCCATTTCCGTTTTTTCTCTCGCTCTTGCCATATGACATTTGTTCGCGATAGAGCAAGGGGGACTGACCGGAAATGGGTAGCGTGATGTGCCGGCCACCGTACGTGTAAACATTTTGTGTGTGATATTTTTAGCAAATGGAACAATAATCTTATATGTCATTCGTTTTTTTTTCGGGTGGTCAGCAACCAAACGTTGCTTTTATGATTTAAAATAGTGCAATAAACCAAACTTACTATGGCATATAGACCCCTAGCTCAGTCCGAACTGAGTTATGGGCTTTACAAGTTTGTTGATTTTACGAACTAGATAAGATAAGATATACTTTATTGCACAAAAAAAACAATTAAAACCAGAAATAATAATAATATTTATCCTTTCGCGTATAGGTTCCGCATGAATCGCAACAAAATAGAGACATTGTACGTGTAAACATTGAGTTTGATATTTTGTCGCAAAAGAAAAAATATCTATCTTACGTCTTTTTTTTCGTGAGGCCATCAATTAATTAAACCTTTCCTTTTCAAAGCAAAATAGTGTAATGAAGCAAACTCACTAAAGCATGTATCTTAGCACAGTCTTAACTGAGTTACGAGCGTTAGAAGGAATGACAGTGGTTTAAGGGCATATTCGCCGATGTTCCACTTAATGTGTAAGTTTGCTCTTATCTTATGATTAAAAGTGAAATAATATCCGTTATCACGGAATATCACAGAATAAAATATAAAACCACATAAGTATCATATACTTTCATCAGCACCAAGACCCAGCACAAATATTATGTTTTATCCACAAACACTTGTGCTGGTCCGTGAATCTTTGAGTCTCCACCGGCGCTCAATTCCACTATGTTGTTGCAGTTTGTTACAAAGCTTGCGCGCAAAGGCCAAATATCTTATATTTAGCCTTAGAGAGGCTATGGTTGAGCTGATGAACTCAACGCGGATGGATGAGTTAAAAGCAGTGTCCGACTGGTGCGATCGTAACCTCGTTGAGTTTAACGCCAACAATACTCAGGCAAGAATATTTTTCGCCAAATAGAGTCCATTTATTTGACTCCTACTTTCCTGAAGGCACATAAACCAATAATGGAACGTTTTTTCTTAGCCTGTGCCCACAACCTTGGTGTCTTCACGGTAAGAGTGAATAGACATTTTCTGGGTAAGCCTGTTCCAGCATGGCTGTATGGGGTCAAACGCATACCCATGAGATTTAGATGTAAATTCAACAAACTTCTAAAGCCCATAACTCAGTTCGGACTGAGCTAGGGGTCTATATGCCATAGTAAGTTTGATTTATTGCACTATTTTAAATCATAAAAGCAACGTTTGGTTGCTGACCACCCGAAAAAAAACGAATGACATATAAGATTATTGTTCCATTTGCTAAAAATATCACACACAAAATGTTTACACGTACAATGGCTCTATTTAGTTGCGATTCATGCGAAACTTGATCGCAAAAGGAAAAAATGTAGTTTGTAAAATCAGCAAACTTCTAAAGCCCATAACTCAGTTCGGACTGCGTTTAGAGGTCTACATGCCGTAGTAAGTTTGGTTTATTACACTTTTTTTAATCATAAAAGCAAGGTTTGCTTGATGACCACCCGAAAAAAAGACGAATGACATATCAGATATTTTTCCATTTGCGAAAAATATCACACACAATGTTTACTCGTATAATGTGAGATTTTGTTGCGATTTTTGCGAAAATTGCGCGCAAAAGAAAAAATATCTAGTTTGTAAAATCACCAAACTTCTAAAGCCCATAACTCAGTTCGGACTGATCTAGGAGTCTACATTCCATAGTAAGTTTGGTTTATTGCAATATTTTCTATTTAAAAAACAAGGTTTAGTCGCTGGCCGCAAGAAAAAAAAAAGACGCCATTTTCAGACATTGGCTTTTGTTGGCGGTTTGGTTTTGGTCTCTGAAAGAAGTACTTACATTAACTTAACTTACTTGTTCTTAATTTGTGTTTATTTAAATATATGGTTAGTGATAATGTATTTTAAATAAAAACTCAGCTTTGGTCATAACAATCATAAAAAGTACACTTAATTTTGACTTGAAACTAGATAGGTCTTAATAATATGAACATTTAGTTTCTAGTAAAATTAAATAAACCACTTTGATAAGAGTGAATACTTAGAATCTGAAATAACCTGTGAATATGATCATCACTACGTGTCCTATAAGCGCGTGCGCTAAAGGCCGACAAGTTGCAGTGCAAGGCGGGCGGGAAAACGGGAAAAGAGGTCGGGTGCGTCGCCGCGGTCGGGGCGCGTGCGGGCGGGACCGGGAGAACGCGCGCCAACCCTACCCGCACGGCGACGGCTCTACCCGCATTATCGCACCCTACCCCATACAATGTTTATTCAGTTAATGCGCCAAATCCCATCTTAAGTGTTAAGATTAAAATTCCACACTCACCGAGATTCCGAGCAGTAATACGTGAACAACTTTGTTATTCAACCTAGAACACCACTTCTACATTTAGGTTCGACACTATTTCAAAGCATACTGATGGTCCTTCACACGGATAGTCTTCGCAATGTTTCGTCAACAGAAAAGCGCGATTGCAACGTTCGTTGTAGTGTAGTATAGCGCAGAGGAGCGCGGGTGCGAGCGTCGCGACGTCGGCGGCACAGAGCGGATAGTGCGCGCGCGCGGCGGTGGGGCCGACCGGTCGCAACCGGGCCGCGCTCTCACCGCGCCGCCGACCGCCCTGCCACTATGTTGCCTATAAACGCACTTGACACCGAACCGCATTCAAACTACAAGAAAGTTTCACATTTCTATGTCGGCGACACTAGAAAAATCTGTAATGCCTATATCTGCAAGATCGTTCCCTGTTTGTTTCTTCTCCCGCGTGCGTGCAGACGCGACTGGCGGCTGCTAAGAGCGAAGCCAGCGCAGCAATCTAATTGAATTAGGTGATTCCGTAATACTATAATACCTCTCGGCTACTCCGGGTAGGCTTCGTCGAGGCGCACCTAGAAGGCGCGTACTAAGATTTGAGAGAAGAGAGAGAGTGGCTATGGTTTCCTAAAATGTCTATCCATGCAACGCAGTTATTTGGCTACGCAGAAATTATGTTCTGTTTGCAAAGGTCTCATGGACCAAATTCCACCTAAACCTACTCGACTATTAATTAGTTCATTAAAATGACATGTTTTTTTTTTGAGGAAATAGCAGATGTTTAAGGAAATCTAGTTTTTCTATCAAATTACCTACCTGTTATTTAATTATGATTAGTATCTTATGTGCATTTCTACAGAAAAAAGATTAACTTTTTTGTAAATTTTTCTTATTTCACCAATAATTTACCAAAAAATAATAGAGCTTTATGTACCTAATTTAGTTACGTACTCGTATTTGCTTAACTTATATTTTAAACTAATGTTTACTTGATTATTAAGATTAAAGAATGTTTGTAGCATGCATTATTGTCCAGGCCGCACTAAGGAATCGAACCGACCAACCCTGACATAATGGGCAAGATGCATTCCAACTAAGCCCTTTCAAAACAGCCAGACTTACAGTATTTAACTAATATGTCATTTCAAACAGACATGAGAACATTTCTCTTGAACATTTTAAATAACCGCGAAGGCTGTTCTTCTGTAGTAGATCCATCTCGGTACTGCAATGGCGTTGATGGGGATCGAACCGTGGAACTCTGGATTATGGGTCCGTTAACTTTTCTTGTCGCCAGCACTTCCTGAATGCACATTCTTGTCTTTTTTACTCACATTTTGTCTGGATAGCAAATGCTTGTGTCTGGCGTGTCTAATAAACTTAGTGGCCGGTACGGTGAGAAACAGATTAAAATGTAGTTTTCGGCAATGAACCATATATCTACCTGTGAGGTCAGTACCTCACAGGTACTCTTGAAAGAAAAACAATTGCCAAGAGTTTTTTTAGTACATACTTTCGGATGCTAATCTTTTTCAAAAGTTCGAAAAATACTAAGCCCCGAGTTTATAAATTTTAATCGAAGTTAAGCATCCCTAGCAATAATAGCTGTCCTTTCTACCCTATCTATTCTCGCTAACATCACTTCACATCTCGATGAAACACGCTCACTTCAATTGTCTATTCTTTGTACGAAAATTATTTTGTAATATCATTCGGCTTAGTTCTTTTCACTCAAACGACTACAGTCTCGAAGTTATTGAGTTTTTAGGAAGACCAAAATCAAAGTGAAGTGTGCATTGAGAATGACACCCCTTGTTCTGTTGACACTTTACGAGACAGCATGAGTTTGAAAGGGTTCTTATCTTTGATTGTTGTTTTCGAATTCGAGGGTTACAGTTGTACTATGCCTATGTGTAACTCCAATCTTCACATTGACGGAAACTGGTTGCGAAATATTTATTATTGCGTATTTTAGGTATGATTCAAGTGGCAAAACATGCTTAGTACATTTTTTAAAATACGTTTAGATGTTTACTTTTCTTGGTTGGCAATACTTTGGTGGGAAAATGTGAGTAAAATGTTGTATGGGAGCATCATTTTTTCGAAGGTAGAGAGGAGAATTTAAAATTATTATTGTATCTACTAATAGGTAATAAATAAATTATCAAGTGGTTCAGGGTTTTTAGATTTTCCCATTACAAATGAGAATTAAAGGGGTAAAGTGTAAACTATTGTAACCACCACTCCACGCGGGTGGAGACTGCTAGTGTGGTATAAAAATGCCGAAAATTAATTACAGTTAACGGAATGACCTGTTTAGGGTCCATAATGCACATCAAATACCACTGCACTGTCTAGCCATCCTAGGATCAGTCCTAGACACACCTCAGGGTGTTGACGAGCTGAAAGACAGAGAAAGCGGACTGCCAATTCCCGGCGCGTAGATAACACGAACGATAAAGTTTGACGCCACTTTCCTTCTTGTCGTAGATAGCCGACAATCGACTGTTAATTCAATTATATAACATTGTAAGTGTGAATTCTTGTGTTACGACAAAATACAATCACGTCTTGTCTATCATTCAATAACTGCTACAGGCAACCACAACGGATCTGCTGTAATACAACAATATTAATGATTAATTTGTAAGTAAATAGAAATGTGCTCAGCGTAGAAATGTATGTTAAGAAAGAGAGATAACGAATGAATTTCAATGTAGCTAACCATTGCTTTCCATATTTTTTCGATAACAATATTTTATTTTTATCTCATGACGGAGGCCAAGATCCACTTCGAGTCGCTGAGCCAAGGATTTTAAGTGAGGAAGTAACAATAATTCACTTCAGAGTAAATACTTAATCACATTACAGGTTTCACATAAAACATGCAAATAAAGCAACTGGTCGTAAGAAATCATAACGTAAAAAAGTTTAATTGGCCACAAAAAAGCGAACCTCAAAAATGACCTGAAATGATGAATTTACTTATTGTCTTTAAACTAAAAAATCAGCACAGTAGCGGAGAGCCATAATTCGTAATCAAGCAGCATTTGGTGCTTGTACGAGTTAAAATCCTACAACTCCTTTCGATATATTTATTCGAGTGTTCGTTGGAGCGCACAGGCACACGCGGCCGAACGCGCCGAAGCTGCATTTTTCTCATTTCAGGTTAATGAAAATCGCCGGCTGCCATACCGGGCGCGCGAGAGCCTCACCCACTTACCTTCGTAAGGCAACGACAAGCTTTACCTACTCCCTACGGCACGCCGTAAGTTTTGCCACATATTTACTGGAAATAACACTGATGGACCTTAAATTGCAACACGCAATCTTCCTAGAGACTCTACATTTCATTTCGTTGCTGAATAAAGCCACACCTACATACAAATAATAAAATCGTGACTGGTAATCCAAGTATTGAACTAATCTGTATACAAAAAAAACTTATTTTAGAGTTTTGTGTTCTAGCAGCACATAGAACTACTTACCGGATGTTTTTATTGGAAAGTGCAGTTCATTTTTATTCTTGAGTCTAGGCCATTATCGTAAGTATTTTTGATTCATATAAATGATTTATAGTTTTAAAGGTAAAAAACGGGGTTGAAATCTCTGGCAACAGTTATTTAATAATAATAATACGTATCTTTTCAATTGTTGAAGGCAGAGTACGGCGTGGCAAAAAAAAATGTGACCCAGTTAAGTAATTAACATTAGAAAATAAACAATGTGTGTGGGTTTAAGACGACAGGAATCCAAAACATCATAAACAAGCTTTTCATAATACTATATCAGAATAGTTTTATCTTTAAGCGCAGTTACACACGGAGACCTTTGACGTAGCTTAAGCACGATGCAGTAGCGATAGCGGTGCGCCCCAGTCGTTTATTTCTCCATGTTTCTTGGGATTTCTTCAATTATTAGAAACATATTTCTTTTGACTTCTACGCTCGATCGTAGTAGATTGTAGTTTGATTTCTAAGTACTTACCTACCACTTAATTCACGAACATTATTGTCATTTTAACCATTCTGCCTTTTCTTCTAGGTTTTAGCTATGTTTCAGCGATATTCAAAATGTTCTGTCTAACAACTTCTTTCGTATTATCTTTTCATGGGCTTCGATTTACTTTATTTTAGGTCTTTCAAAGCTTCTTGAAATCAAAGCTATTGTCATAGCTACTTAAATATTTTTAACCATTTCTTGGTGCCTAAATGAAGCCGATTATCGAGAGTTAATACTCTACTGAGCGATACAAAGGACTATGGAGCTATTAACAGTCGGGTACAATTTTTCAACCAATCAAATGCGCAAAGTTGTTAATCAGTGTTTTAATTTATGAAGTTCAGTACTTCTTTTAAATAATAGAACCTTTTTTACATCCTACTTTTTGTACGAAATCGGGTGTTTCTTCGTTTATCTTAGAAAGGTATCGGAACTTTTTTAGGAAGAGCCCTCAGTTCTATTAGTGAACCTGACATAACTTGCTTGTCAGTGTATTTTCTCAAAGCGGTCATGCGCCGGTGTCTTCTATACCTGTCTCCTTCACGTTTAATTATTCCTGAAGCCAACTCGAGAAGCAATAAAGCTCACTCGTAAAGTTCTTAACAGCTCCAATTTCTTACAGGGACATTTATGTTGGTACGAGTACTACCTACTTATGTTAATTTGCGCAGCTTTCCTCTTCCTATAAGGCTTTGCAATTTTGAGATTGCTTTCATTGAGTTGTTTTTGGTTGTTTTAATTAGAAGTTGGTTCCAATCAGCAATACTTCATAACAAGACGGATTATGTTATACCCTGGTTTTCGTCGAATTAGTTTCAGGTATTGCATGTTTTCGATGAAATTACCTATAGTGATTTTATTTATTTCATCTCTCTTCAACTTCCTGCAAAATTTTCGGACACTGGGGCATGAACTTATTTATCAACTAAAAGAAGTTGAACAGCAGAGCACGAGCGCTTCTTTCTTAAAAAATACAGATCAGATTAATATTTATCTACTCACATGGTGTTCTCCTTAGCAGTTAAATAAACAACAAATAGGTTAAGCAAAAATAGGAATTATGTTGACAAAGTTCACGACCAACACCATGAATAAAAAAATAGTTATTTTTTCAATATCAAGGTGGTGATAAGAATGAAACTTTCGATCATACTCTCTATAAAAGAATTCACTGAAACTCTTGTGAACGTATCGTCCAATAAAACCATTAGGTACCTATCTAGAATATTGCCAAGCGAAAGTTTTCGACAATGACACATCGGCAAACAAGATAAGCAATTAGATTTAATCTGTGATCGGTCACGATCACTAAAGATTGACTGGACCACACTTCATAAAAAGTTATCATAAATTTTGACTTGGCTAATTAACTTGAGGCTGTAGACGGCCGAATAGCCTCACTTGTGACCTAAATACAGGTTTTATCTATGTCGAGAAAAAAGGTCGGTTTATGTTTCAATTTTATTTACAGTGTCACGATTTAGGCCCAAATTTACCATCGGTCGAAGGCTGGTCGACCCGCAGTCATCAATAAGTAATCAGTGTGACCCTTACGGCCTATATTGGCGCCAAAGCAAAGCGTAGGCCATATTTTTAGCCAATGCAATATTTATTACAACGAAACCTTCCACATTTTAGAAGGTTCATAGCGTTATACTTGACAAGAAGTTCACAATACATCGCCATCTATTTACATCCTTAAAACCGGTAACATATACAAATTTCAAAAGCATTGGGCACATGCTTAATCAATATGTGTACGGTCAGGAAGCTAAGTGGTTGTAAGGCACCGCCTCCAGGCCGCACAGAGAAGGGAATATAAGATTAGGAAGGGAACTAACTCCCTAGAAAGCCTAGAGCCCCTTGCGCCGAGACGCTAGGTCACTAGAGCCCTAGCCCTACCTAACTATAAATACATAGATAGATAGTGAGGGGAGGGAGCTTGCTCCCGGGGTGCCCGGGGTGCAAGCGGGAAGAGTTAGGACAGTAGGTAGGGTTGTGGGAACCGCTGCCAGTAGAGCAGGCTCACTCTACTGATCATGATACTGACGGCTAAAGGTGTCTTGGCCGCAGCGGTGGGGAAATGAGACTCAACACGGACGGTTGAAATCTAGTTTATTTGTTATATGCTATTGCTTTAAATACATGATTGTTCCAATACACACTACTATAGGTTATTGCTAGTGAGTCGTCGGTGTAAAGCGCCGACGCTGCACCTTGAGGGTCCATCGGTCGCCGGTTTAGAAGTAGGTCGCTGCTGACGGCTGCTACATGTGCGAGCTAGCTCGTACATATTGGCAACTCAGAAGAAGAAGAAGAAGAGGAGAAGGGAGACAGGGGCTGCCGCTCGAAGCGTGTGTGGTAGGTAGGCAGGTCCCCAGGGGCTGACTGCTGATTGTCTTCTGGTTCCCAATAATGTATGCAGCAACGACGATGATACGCGCGATGGACGTAGTTTGTATTTGCTAGTAGTGTTGCTGTTGTGGCAACGCTTCTCCCACCCTGAGATCTGTGCCACGGTGATCCATGTCTTCTTATTACACATGCAGCACCTCAGTACACTGGTGAGACCCGCTTGTGGGAGGCCAGTGACCGGTCTGCTTGTGTGATATGATGTTGAGTTGGTGCTGGTGGTCTCTTGATGGCGACGTCGTACCCGATGGAGGATTTTGATGTGCCCATGCTTATGCTGCTGCCGATGCTCACGCGGCGTATGCTACAGTGGAGATGCTCGTGCTCACACTGAAGCATTGTTGCTATTTCTGAATTGTGGACGCCTCTTGTCACGTTACACCTTCTTGTTTGCTTTGACCTAGTGCGACGAATCTTGAACATCGGGCACTAGGTCGTCTGTGCATCTTGTAAACACTGATTTATTTGATTGGTTTTCCATCATTGGGTACTGTCGTTGGCTGATGAACTGAACAGTATTTGCGACTTCTCAATACACTGGTGAGACCCGCTTGTGGGAGGCCAGTGACCGATCCGCTACTGTCAGTTGCTTGATGCTGATGTTGATATCTGCTGGACAAGTTCTAGTTATCCTGCCTATCGTGATGATCGTAAAAATGATATTCTAATGTTTACTTGTTAAGTACTATAACTTGCATGTTTATGTTATGTAAAATCGATGCTTGAAATGATTGTGCTAAGGTCAGCGAAAGTGACGTACAGTCGCTGCCTTCCCCACGAGAAAATGTAAATACGAAAAAAATGTTGAATGCTAAATAATATTGTAACTTGTTTATTTTGAGTGGGGATAACAATAAAATTCTTCATGTTGAAGATAAAAAAGCTGTTTCGTTCGTCTTGGTGGAGAGCCTTCCAACCAAGAATGGAATTATGAAGTGAATGAGCGGAATCTTTTCTTCCTTTGCTCTAAATGTGAAAGTTAGAGTGCCAGTATTTTGTTGTTGGACTGGTCACCCAAAATAATGATGCTATGAGAACGGTCTTGTGATCGGACCGACTCTAAATAATGAAGATGAATGCTATAGGTACGAGTGTTCTTGCTAACCCGTCCCGAAATGATATACTAATTCTACGCTGTGATAATATTTGAGAAAGAGCTTCTTGCTAGCTCTACCCAAAACGCTGAATGCTAGACCCTTGTTGGGCCAACTCAAATGGCTTGAGTGCTAACGAGTTGAAGGTCTTCGTTGACCCAACCCAAAACGCTTGATAAGATAGTCGAGACCCTTGTTTGGTACGACCCAATACGTACAGTCAGGAAGCTGGGTGGTTGTAAGGCACCGCCTGCCGACCGCACAAAACGCTTGATTTTTCTGAGCTCGAGACTTACTGCTTGCTCGACCCAGAACGCTTGATAAAGTCAGAATATAGGACCCTTGTTGGACCAATCTGACATACTAGGGGTACGAGTACTCTTGATGACCCGCCCCAAACTAAACGCTAAAATGCGAGCATATTGAGCGCCCGTCTTATAATATTATGATGAATGAATGATGATTTGCTATGAAAGTTATAATTTCCCCAACTACCTACTGTGTCGATGTTGACGCTAAGTTTGCAAAAGCAAAATTAATAAAATTACCTAACTTTGTATTGCTTTTTGTTTATAAATAGAATTGCAACGTTTGCTATTTGGACGTAACGCGCGAACTGCTTGCACCCGAAATGATTATAATGAATTTAAAATGTACTGTTTGCCAATAGATGCAAGGTTCATTTTCGGTTACGGAGCCAAGGATAGAATGTACTTGATAATGTAAATAACTTGAAAAATGAATTTATCTGTAAAATATTGATTGTTATAATTTTTAATATCGGGCGTAACTCCGACACTAAGAAAAGTTATGATTGAGATCGATATTTATTGAGAGGATCAAAATGAGGGATCCATAGGTTGCTGGATGCTGGAATAGAAGGACACAAATGAGGGGTCCATAGGAGCTGGTTTAGAAGGGAAGAAGGACCAAAATGAGGGGTCCATAGGAGCTGATTAAGGAACGAAGGACCAAAATGAAGGGGTCCATAGGAGCTGGTTTAGAAGGGAAGAAGGACCAAAATGTACGGTCAGGAAGCTAAATGGTTGTAAGGCACCGCATCCTGGCCGCACAGAGAAGGGAATATAAGATTAGGAAGGGAACTAACTCCCTAGAAAGCCTAGAGCCCCTTGCGCCGAGACGCTAGGTCACTAGAGCCCTAGCCCTACCTAACAATAAATACATAGATAGATAGTAAGGGGAGGGAGCTTGCTCCCGGGGTGCCCGGGGTGCAAGCGGGAAGAGTTAGGACAGTAGGTAGGGTTGTGGGAACCGCTGCCAGTAGAGCAGGCTCACTCTACTGATCATGATACTGACGGCTAAAGGTGTCTTGGCCGCAGCGGTGGGGAAATGAGACTCAACACGGACGGTTGAAATCTAGTTTATTTGTTATATGCTATTGCTTTAAATACATGATTGTTCCAATACACACTACTATAGGTTATTGCTAGTGAGTCGTCGGTGTAAAGCGCCGACGCTGCACCTTGAGGGTCCATCGGTCGCCGGTTTAGAAGTAGGTCGCTGCTGACGGCTGCTACATGTGCGAGCTAGCTCGTACAATATGTTTTAAGTAATAAGGAGCAAATGTTTTTTTATTTATAGACTAGCAGCCGCCCGCGACTTCGTCCGCGTGGTCTTGATTTTCCTGCTTTTCTGTTGAAATTTTTCTAAATTTTCTTTGCTATAAACCTCACGGAGCCCGAGACCTTTCCAACGAATGCAAAACCGTGGAAATCGGTTCGTGCGTTCTGGAGTTATAGCGTCAGGAAGGAAAACCCGACTTATTTTTATATAGTAGATAAAACAGTAAAACCTAATTTGTACATATAGCTTCCTTAAACTAGTCCGTAAAAAAAATTAGTTACCTATTCATCATCATCATCATCATCAGCCTGTTGCAGTCCACTGCTGGACATAGGCCTCTCCCATTACACGCCACTGAGCTCGATCTTCGGCTGCTCGCATCCAGCTCCTGCCAGCCATCCTGCGCAAATCATCACTCCACCTTGCCTGAGGGCGTCCTACACTACGCTTGCCGAGACGCGGTCTCCACTCAAGAACACGTTTACTCCAACGGTTGTCGGTTCTACGGCTTACATGGCCAGCCCACTGCCACTTCAACTTGCTAATCCGGTGGGCTATGTCGATAACCTTGGTTCTCTGCCTTATCACCTCATTTCTAATTTGGTCCCGCAGAGAAACGCCGAGCATAGCCCTCTCCATAGCCCGCTGGGTGACTTTAAATTTGTGGACCAGCCGTGCCGTTAGTGTCCACGTTTCGGCTCCGTATGTCATGACGGGTAGGACGCACTGATTGAAGACTTTTGTCTTTAGGCACTGTGGGATCGACGATGTGAAGACCCGACGTAGCTTCCCAAACGCTGCCCAACCCAGCTGAATTCTTCTATTCACCTCGCTCTCGAAGTTGTTCCTACCTAACTGCAATGTCTGCCCGAGGTATACATATTTTTGAACAACTTCGAGAACGGCGCCGTGTACCGCAATCGGTTCCGGTAGTACATGTTCATTGAACATGACCTTGGTTTTGTCCAAGTTCATCCGTAGACCGATGCGCACAGAAGAGTCAGCCAGGTCATTCAGCATCTGTTGTAGGTCCTGCAGCGTTTCCGCCACGATGACAATGTCGTCAGCAAATCGCAAGTGAGAGATGTACTCGCCATTGATGTTGATGCCACGTCCTTTCCAGTTCAGCGTCTTGAACATATCCTCCATTGCATTTGAGAACAATTTCGGGGAGATAACATCCCCTTGTCTCACACCCCGATGCAACGGTATGGGACTTGTTTGCTGATTCTGTACTTGGACGGACATAGTGGCAGCTTTGTAAAGACATCTCATCACTTGGATATATCGCCAATCTACTTGGCATCGCTGCAGAGACTCCAGAACAGACCAGATTTCAATTGAGTCAAAGGCCTTCTCATAGTCCACAAATGCTAGACACAGGGGCTGATTATACTCTCCAGTTTTCTGTATAAGCTGCCGCACTGTGTGTATGTGGTCTATGGTGCCGTATCCGCTCCGAAACCCAGCCTGTTCCGGTGGTTGGAATTCGTCGAGTCTTCGCGCAAGACGGTTCGTGATCACTCTTGAGAACAGCTTATAGACGTGGCTTAGAAGGGAAATGGGTCGATAGTTCTTCAGTAGGGTTTTGTCTCCCTTTTTGAAGAACAGGACGACCACACTCCTACTCCACGCCTCTGGAGTTCTCCCTTCGAAGAGGACAGCGTTAAAAAGCTTTTGAAGCTCCCTGAGTAAGGGTCTGCCTCCTGCCTTTAACAACTCTGTTGTAACACCGTCCTCTCCGGGGGCTTTTCCATTTTTAAGCCGCCCAAGAGCGATCTCGATTTCGTCAATGCTGACTTCTGGCAGGTCTTCGGTGTAGTGGCGTGTTAGAGTGGCTCTAGAGTCCTCATTTCCGGGGTCAGGTCGAGATGCATGCGAAGCGTATAGCCGGCCATAGAAGTTTTCTACTTCCGAAAGGACTGCTGGCTTCGAGACAACGACTTCTCCACTTTCTATGGTCAACTTCGTCAGGTGGCTTCTTCCAAGAGATCGTACGAACACTTTTGATCCCCGGTTTTGCTCGATCGCTCTCTCAATCGAGAGGGTATTAGAGCAACGGAGATCGCGTCGCACGTGCTTACTAATCTCTCGGTTTAGAGTCCGTTTCCCTGACGAAGTGACGGGTGGGTCTTCTCGTCGTCTCTTCATTAGCCCTAAAGTCTCTTCGGAAAGCTTCGACTTCTTGCCCTTGCGCTGCATTTTACAAAATCTCGTACCTTCTTCCCTGAGGACTCGAACCACATCTACAAGGTTCTGGTTAACGTCAGTTGTGGTTTCCACGGCAGCAAATCGGTTCTCCAGATTTGACTGGAACGCTTCAGATCCCATCATAGTTTGAAGCAGAGTTGGTCGGAGCCTGGCCTTCATCAAGCGGACTCGTTCAGCTCCTATTAACTCGTTCAGTTCAGTTACCTATTAAACAAAAGGAACTTTATTAGGTAACAATTAAATTGACTTTCATAACGCAAAACACTAAAGATTCAAATCAATTAGAGTAGGTCAGTCAACCACCCATTGCAAACTTTTTACAATAAGTACTTAAGACATAAAATGTAATCGATTCGCCAGAAAGATAGGAATCTTTGAGTAATTTCACAGGAATATAAAAAGTGTAACAGATTGTATGGTCGGTTCGCTATGAAGTAATCTGCGGGAATGCATTAATGGCCGCCCGAGCGCGGCGCGGGCACAGTATAAACCATACAGTAGGTTATCTGAAGCCGCCCGCCGAGTTATTAGCCTAGCGTGCACACAGATACGCGCCACAGCCCGTCCGTATTGCCGCCTCCCTATGCCTCCCAATTTTATGCTAGCGTGTGCGTGATATCGCGACACGGCGCGCGACGCGCACGCACGCATTCAAACCGAGAGTGGCACGTTTGTATGTAGATGTTCTACTGTATGGTTTATACTGTGGCGCGGGTACCTAATGCGCAATTTGCAGCTAGCGTCGAGTGCTCACGCGACGCCGCGACGCCAACTTTGTTTACTATCAAGATAATCTTATCCACAAACAATGAAAACAATAAACAAAACAGGTTTCATTATGACGTTTACCGCCGATCTTGAACGTATTTACTAACGGGACATATTTGGGTGACCTCATTTTTCGGGAGGGGACGTTCACCTACCTACATATAAATACTCGTACTTACATGCGGGGTTCGAGTACAATATGAAAACCATTTGAATAATTCGCAGGCTTTGCATTACATGGAAAGAGGTTTTGCCCTAAACTAAATGTGTAATTTACTTGATGAAATCATAACTGACGAATTACCTTGAATATTTTTGGATGAAATCATTTTTTATAAATTTGATAAAAATAAATAAATCAATAAGTCCGAATTTAAAATCCTTAACAAGTGCGCTGTTTTTTCTCGTAGGTTTCAGAACTACGTGAAAGCGACAGAGTTGTTATAAAAGTAAGAATCTGCGTTACTTTACATAAATTAATACTAAAGTTGCTAGACACTGTTATAGTGAATAAATGTGCGAAGCCCTTAAATTATACTAAAGCTATACGTAGGACAGGTATACTTCGTAGGAAAGGCATCAAAAGCTTCGAGACAAACGAGAAAGTTTAGGGCGCCGAAGTGTTTATTACTGCGTAAAATCGAACCGCAGTCAATGAACACATTAGCATTTTAACCGACGAACTTGCATTCAGGTAGCCTAGTCTAGCCTGGTAGGTGTTACCTATAGTAGTACAAATACGGCGGGTACTCAACGCCTATTGAAGCCGCGCCCGTGCACTCGTAACTTTTAACCTTTACTTTTGACATTTCACTCTGGCATAGGACGTTCATTATTTCGCCTAGTTTCTAGCAAATGAACCGCTTTTGTTCTTAGTGCTCTATTCAACTGCGCTCCTTGGGCGCTTTCTCCGAGTTTCGCAAACTTCCCGGTTCTGAACACATTTGCCATTTACCAAACACATCCAGAGCCTAATAAAGACAGAACTGGAGCGTGGTCTCCGAGAACAGTATTGTTCCCTCCATTTACTGTGGTTTAATTAATGATTTAGCTTGAACGTAAGTCCTCCTTCGCTGTTAAATAGCGCTTTCGCATTTGGCACCTAATTTCACCATTTTTCATTTCACGGAAAATGAGTAATGGTTGCCATTCACACGTGTGCCTTTTCGGCTGTCTAGTTGGAAGAGTTTTATTAGAAGGCCGGTGTAACCGGGCAAGAAAGCAGTCAATCAATTTTGACAATAACCTTTTTATGAAAAATGTCGTTAAAGAATCTAGTTAATAAGCTTTTACGCAGGCGAAGATGCTGCCATTATATTGCAGAAATAAGATTTAGATAGCGAAAATGATTTCTTTACCTTATGTATGACTTTGAAACAGTTTGCCAAATTTCGAAATAAAGAACATTGTAAGTTGAATAAAAGCTTTAAAACAGGAAATATAAGAAATATATGTGTGCGATTCGTGAAGAGTGCCTGGTGACCTGTAATTAATTCAGGGGTGCTAGCCACTGGCAACACGCGCCAACCGG
Organism: Udea ferrugalis; assembly: GCA_950022985.1. Classification (NCBI taxonomy): domain Eukaryota; kingdom Metazoa; phylum Arthropoda; class Insecta; order Lepidoptera; family Crambidae; genus Udea; species Udea ferrugalis. The sequence continues at coordinate 9,958,661 of OX465516.1, forward strand.
CAACATGTAAAAGGCGCCAAAAATTTATGGCATGACATTTTAGAAGTCCATTTATATTATTCCATTTAATGTCATTTCGATTCATTTTCTACATGTCAACGGGCGGAGTGTTGCACATGGCTAGTCTACCAGGTTCTTTCCGAAACCTGTCTTGGGCACCAGTCTATCACAATGAGAGAACACAATAATTTCACTCTGGAATGGAATGAAATAGCGAATGTTTTTTTTCTGCTATTCTATTCCAAATAAAAGGAAGATAACTTTAAAAATATTTACATGCTTTCGTATTCGCTCGATAACAAAGTGAAAAAAGTAATTATTTTACCACCACCTACTGGGGACACGTGAAGTTGCAGACCCAGTAGGGTCTGCGTACGGTGGGAGCCAGCGGGCCGAAGTGCGGGGGTGCTCTGGCTTGCATTGCACGGCGTCCACCGAGACGGCGGAAGTACCTGCGTACCCCAGTTGCTTTCGTGGCCGCCCCCCTTTATTGGGGGGTCGGTTGGAAGGGGGGCCAAAAGGGTCTAGCACTGGCGGTGAAGAAGTGCGGTATCAATTTCGATAGGATCCAGCGTCGCCACCAAAGTTCCGCCTCGTTTGAGTGCCGTGGCCGCCGTGGGGTTTTAGTCGGTAGGAGTCGGACATAACCTCGTCGTCCCCCCGGAAAAGAAACCTGTCCTCGGACCTTTAAAAAAAACACTTGTCTATTTTGCACTGTATTGGCCCTGGTTTTTCCGCCAGTAAAGTGAAACTGGCAATCACACTGGCCCTACAATTTGGAAAATAATGTCGCAAATAGGTACTAAAATTATAGCTAAATAGCTTAGATATTCAGCATTTCAGCCTGCCTTTTAACTTTTTAAAAACACAGTAAGTAATTACTGTTATCGTAATCACGTGTGGAAAGCGCAAACACTAATGATGGGCAGACACTCTTATTAGCAGTTCTAGAACATTAGGTACGGACACGGCCGGGCGGGCGCTGCGTGTGATTGATTATGGGAACCGAACTGAAGCCGATCAACGCTTGTTACCCAGCAGTTTCTCTATCAACTCCTTACTGGCAATTTAACGCTCTTTTAGCCAGACAACATTGATCTTACTAAATAAGTACTAGAAGTTACAAGCGACTTCGTCCGCGGGGATAGGGAATGCTTTAAAACTGTTAGCATTCTGTATGTTAATCAAAAATACTACAGATATTACCTTTTTTTGAAAAGACATAAAAATTGGAATTAAGGTCAGAAGTTTTAACATGATAGGTACTCGAACATTAAGAAAGAAACACAATTTTCCAATTAAAATTTACTCCTATCGTTATTACTTTAATTCAAGATTGAACTCCGTAAATGCACGTACATTTTCCGCCAACTGGTTGTTCAGGTGGAGTTCGCCTGGAACCCCTGACTTCCAAAACGTCACTCAAAAACTTTTTAATTGTTGCAGCTATACTACATAGGGCTGCATAGCATTGAGTCGTGTTTGAGAAATTGGGGATAAATCTGTTAACATCCCCCTGGAAAGTTTCCCAGTCTAGCTGCATTATTAATATAAATTTCGTCCCAAGTTCTCCCTAGCACAGATTTTTCCACGGTAGGAAGTTCGCAAGAAGATAAAACAGCTTACTATCTACTTACATATTCACGTATCTAGAATACTTTTATATTTTTTCACTTAAGACAGGTTACATAAGTATCATCTTATATACCTTCAATAGACACTCTTGAAGTGGGTTTCCTCTATAAAAATATGTCAAGAGATCGTACCAGAAAACTAGTGAGTAATAAAGTCGTACGTGTCCAATATCGTAATGCCATAACGAGCATATTCACTCCCAAGGACTATTGAGTGAAATATGAAATAGCAGATCAGACTGAATTGGCGGCTCCGACGAAGTGTCGGCTAACCCTTACCATTGGACCTCTCTCGAATGTTTTTTTGGTTCCGCTGGTCTTGTTGGTTGCTGTTAGAGGTCGAGGATCGAGTTCGAAAATTCGTAGGTGTCTGGTACGTGGATGGTCGGTCGGTGTAAGGTGGGGGGTGCGGGGGCTGCCCTCATTGATCGCCGGCGCGCAGCATCCCCGCGCTGGCCCGCCGCCGCATCCCCGCAGCCTCCGCCGAACAACCACAATACTTGAGCCTCTAATCGCTAGATTTCGAAAACCCATCACGGTCCTCGACCTACAAAATGGGCGCAGTAATATTAACAGTGTAAAGCCTCACGACTTCGCGAGCTCTACACACACTCGTAAAATGTGCACAGAAATAGTGCTCCGAATACTAAATTGCGTTCTGCTCTTCTAACTTTATTGGGGATTTAGAGACATGAGGAGCTTATGAAGGATAACTCAATGCTCACCACTGGAAAATTGCTTTTATATGACATTCATTTTAACTAGATTTTTTGAAAATGTCTTAGCTAACAGGCACTTATTATAATTAGCGCCCATTAAATAAAGTAATACCTGTCTAGGTACAATTTGAGGGCAGTAACCGTAAAGCTTTGTTCGTGAAACAAGTTGACATTATAAATATAAATGTCCAGAAATGCTCGCTTGTAAAACTTTTAATCAAATGAAACGGAAGGACGAATGTGTCTCATAATTAAAGGTAATTCACAATACTTGGTAAGATGAAACTGTTATAAACGGCTTAGAGGAAAAGTGAAAAATGAGAGGCAGGCAAATTTTGAAAAGGGGCAAATAATTAGCATAATAATAGGCGGTGGCGGAGTTCGGCGGGTGTGTGAGTTAGCGTTGCCGCGGGAAATGCGGGGGTCGGCGGGGGTGTCGGGAGGAGAGGCTGGCTCGGTGCGGGCGCGAACACCGCGTGCAGGGCTGCGAGGGAGACGAAGGTCGGCGAGAGGAGCGTGCGGCGGGTGCGGGCGGGCGGGCGGCGCTTGAATGGGCGGCGGCGCGGCTGCGCGCCCGCGGCGCCTCCGCCAGTCCGCACACCGGCGGCTCCGCTGCCCCACGGTCGGCCGCACTCCGCTGAACAACAATGCTCAAAAACGCGCCGTAACTCGCACCACGTACCCGCGGGCGGCGATGCTCGAGCTTCGGACGGCACGCGTGGCCGTCGGCGAGCGGTCGTAAACAAAGTTCGATTTATGAAAACCGTAGCAGGATTGAATTTTAAAACGATCATATTCGATAGATCCGAATAGGCGGGAGTGCGGCGTTCGGGAGGCGGGGGTCGGTGTCGCTCGGTCGGCGGGTGATGGCGCGGCGCGGCGGGGCGGCGGCGGCGGCGGCGGCGGCGCGCGGCGCGGCCACCTCGCGGCGCTGACATGGGGGGGCGGGCGCGCCGCTCGCTGTTGGCGGCGCCCGCGGGCCTGCTGCTGCTGCTGGGCCTGCTCTGGCCGAGGGGTAAGAACAAACCCTCAACTCCTCGCAGAACTTTGTTTCCAGCTAGAGATGTCTCCGCGATGTCCGATGCCGTCCATCCATCATGCCGCAGGTCGTGGGTTTGATTCCCACTCAAGACAAACAATGTATGTCACCGAAACTAAAACCAAATTGGGGGGCAAATACCTATGTTCAGAGCCGTTTTTTTATTACCAGATGTAGCCACGGCATCGCCAAGTGTTTATCAGGATGGTACAACAGCCTGTGGCCTCTCTGAAGGTCCTTTCTAAATGTTAATGTTCTTTTAATTCGAAGATGCCTCCTAACATCCATATGACAAACCTAACGTCTGTATATCTTTAAAATGATAACGTCCATTTCATTTATCATACGTCGAGTTGCAATTTAACATTTAAGTACTGTAAATTTATAAAGCTGAACATACTAAATCCATTAATAAGCAATTTTAAAAGTTATCAAAAGCACTTAACATAGTGCTACCTACCACTATTCTTAAGTCCAACAAACTTTTACTCTTAATTTCATTGTAAACACGCTCAACAGAATCGGCATGAATAGGTAACACACAAAACCGACGACAAATTTGCTTTGTTAGCTTTCAATTGATTTGGTCCAGTCATACTTTATTCTCCCTCGCTGGAATTAATTACGATGAACAAAGAAACCCATAACGTTTGTTTTCCCATAAACTAGAAATTGCAGCTAAAAACATCCCGACCACCGGAGCTCGTTCACGTTCTCATCAGCAGTATTTCAGCTTTCTCCCGGAGCATTGACACGTACAGAGTTTCAAGCATTTTCCTAATCAATGCTTAGTCACGCACGAAACATCAAAGAGTTTCAGGCGGCTACGAGCCTGCCCACGGCCCCCTTGAAACACATTAAGTACCTCTCGAACCGCCATGAAATGATCAATTTTAAGGCAAACTGATGGTAGAAATACTTGAATTTTGTATAATACGTAAATTTTTAAGTGATGAGATGTTATCAAGCCGCCCTAAGGCCGACTGGTCTTAATGACTGACGTCTAGCGACATACAGTGCCTTCCGAAGATCGGATATGCCCGGAAATTTCGTTTGTAGTGGTCACCCATCACATTGCCAACCCGGCGTTCGGTGCTTTTCAACTGCGATTGTTGCCGCTCTACTGTCACAACTGAACCACGGGCAACTAACTTGGGAAACCTTACACGCCTACAACAATCAACACAGGTGCCGTATCTTGAAGTAAGGCTCGCGCCTTCCTTAGTTGAGATGAGGCTTGTGCCCACCTGCGAGAGGTATAAAGGGTGTTTGTTTTTTTTTAGTACTGGAAATATATGGCGAGGGTCAGAGAATTGAAAAAAAACATAAAACAAAACAAAACATAAACATAAATTAATTATTTTTGCGAATGAATACTTTGAAAACTTACATTGAATTAGACATCTCACACATTAACACTCTGACCATGGACTCTGTCCCTAAAGTTACGTTTTTACTTGAGTTGCTATGCTGAAAACAAATAGGTACGAACGGACCATAAACACTCAGACACAGTACGAATATCAGTTTCATCAAGAAATATTTGTGTTCGAGCGGGAATCGAATATGCCACCTTTCATTCTCAAAATGAAGAGGTCTAGAGGATGGAAGCTGGAATGATAAGTCATCCATATGCAGCTGGCATGGCCTGGCCAGCTCCCACAGGAGCTGAGCAGCTATCGGCCCACTTAAGAAAGCACACCGCGACAAAATTTTGTCACACGTTATTCGTATCTCGTGGGATTTTTAAGGTTTGGGTATGATAAAAAGCGCGAGACGTCAGTAACCCAAGTTTTGAGGGGGCCGTTGCAGCAGTATTACGTCTACGTTCTGATCATTTTAAAATCAATCATTCAATTGGCTGAAGTAGGTGCATGCGCTCTCCAGAGGCAAGCATTAACCGGCTTTTAGGAATGGACGCAACTCTTCCCACTGTTTCGTAATCTCGTCTGCATCGACTAATTATGGATGACGTGAAATTTGGCCGAACCACGTATGAATTAAGAACAGAAAAATACATCCTGGAAATATGCGAGCACATCATCTTTCAGAATTATTTTGAAAGTTTCCTTTAACTTCAATTTATTTACTGAAGTTTCTTGTATCCGTGCTGATGGAAAAATTTCAAACAAAAGCCCAACAAGAAGCTTTTAACAGAGCGTAGCCAAAAGTTTCTAACTTGCCAATGACCAAGTTACCTATTTGATTATACACATGTACACTAATGTCTTACTGTTTGAGAATATAATTTATCACTGCCAGCCATAACAAATGATCAAGAAGTGAATATGCAAAATGCTCACTGGAGTTAATGTACTGTTATCGGGCGTTGCTACTGTTTGAGATTGTGAATTATGATTCTCTTTGAATCTGATAATAGCATTATGCGTAGGTCATGCGTATTGTCTTAAGCGGTGTAGTAAGTAGGTGGGCAATATATATGTATGTACTTAAATACAATATATATAAATAAATTTGTACATTAGAAAATTAGACCGTTTGGATAAGGACAGTAAACTTAGAAAATTACTTGCCGATTTCAACAATATTTTGCCATTATTTTCAAAAGGCCATAGGCCATAGGGGTTATATCTATATTATTTCTGACTAAACCTTTCTGTCTGGATTTTTTTTATGAATCACAAGTTTAAGAAGTGATGCCTCACGTTAATTTGTCAAACAAGTAGGAATAAACAATATCTACTTTAATATTATAGGATCTAAGGATGAAAACATGGGAACTACTCAATGTTTATAAACATGATTGTATGTGTCCGCGGCCTTGCTCGTGTAATGAAGGTTATTAGAAATCAATTAGACTTAACATTAAATGTGGTTGGTGACCAGGGGCTCGCGGCGGTTTGCACGAAAAGAGGTTGCTGCACCACCTACTGGACCACTACAACGTGCTGGAGCGGCCCGTGGTCAACGAGAGCGACCCGCTGCAGCTCTCCTTCGGCCTCACGCTCATGCAGATCATCGACGTGGTAACTATACCTCACCTACGCTCATATGAGACAGCTGTACTGCCTGCCGGAACAGACAACGTGCTGGAGCGGCCCGTGGTCAGCGTCAGCGACCCGCTACAGCTCTCCTTCGGCCTCACGCTCATGCTGATCATCGACTTGGTAACTATACCTCCCCAACATTCCTATGAGACAGCTGTACTGCCTGCTGGACCACTCAGGGTGCTGGACCGGCCCGTGGTCATCGAGAGCGGCCCGCTGCAGCTCTCCTTCGGCCTCACGCTCATGCTGATCATCGACGTGGTAACTATAAGTTACCAACACTCCTATGAGACAGCTGTACTGCCTGCTGGACCACAGTGAAGTTCAATTAAACCTGAGTTAAGTCGACCTCATTTGGAGATTCTAGCAAGGGTACTCTCAACTTTAGACGCAAGTTGATCTGCTGATGATCACAAGCCCTGCTGAACTCGTGACAAACCGGATTAGCCTGAGTTCAACGAGATAGATAAACTTCATTGCACAAAGCAGAAAAACAGCAATAAACATAGCAAAGACTCTCATTAAATAGAACTGTAAAGATAATCTTCATGATCTTCACTCTACCTAAAAGTATATTGATATTCCTTTATCTGTGCCTGAAGCTGTTGACTTTACAATATTCAAAATGTTGGTTTTGTGAATAAAGAGCGCTTAGTTGGCTTTGTCTTTTTAGTAAGGCGCTTATGGAATTTGTACACAAGATACATTCACTATTCACTATTAACACCAGCTACAGCCACTGCATCAACGATATGTTGATTACTGTCTTTGGTTATTGTCTGAGGTTTTGCTTCATTATCTTTTCCTCGAAAACGGCCATGTCATCAATAACTACTTAAGTATATGAGTGTTGTTATACAAGAATGGTCATTACTGGGCCAGCCAGACAAAACTTATACCTACTTGGTGTAACGAGGGTCCTCAACCAGCAGAAACCGCTTACCAGCAAGCGGCCAAGCATGTTTGTTTTACTCTTTGACAAAGCTTAAGTTAAATTCGAGAACGTTGTAGAACTAGAAGAACTGAAACAATGTACTCGAACGAAATGAAAATGACTAAACAAGAAAAAAACAAGAATAATGTAATGAAAACCACAAGATTAGTTTGAATTCGTGTGGATGTAATCTGAATAAATTTATTTAAAAAAGAATATACAGCTACGCTAAAGACAGTGTGTTCAACAAGATACAGGCACGGATCCAGGGAGTACACTTCAATTTCACATATTTTTATAACAGTGAATGTATTTTTGTTATCTATCCAAGTTTATACTTTGTCAATGTTAACTACTAACACAAACTAAAAAATTACAACATCGGGTTCAGTTTAATGGCCACACAACAAAATACTATGACAAATTATTAATAAATAACCTCCTTCGAGCGACAAATACGTCTAGATTCTAGATTAGACATTTAAATAATGAGAGCTACATCAATATTTGGTTCTTCTAAGAATTCACAAGTAAATCAAAGCACGAAAAACGAATGCACGATAACTAAACTTTACTATTCTTTATTTGACAGGACGAGAAGAACCAGCTATTAATAACAAACATCTGGCTTAAACTCGTAAGTACTCGTACATATTTTCACAATATTTGATCAACTTTTTACGTCCACCTCATCCATTAGGCTTGTTTGCACTAGATCATTTTTCGTGTTTGAACGGATATTGTTTGTTAATTACTTGGCGAATTAACTATACCGTTTTAGTTCATTGCACTAAAATGCTTACTTACGTAATTTGATGCAACACACTGTCAGTCATTCAAACAAATTACTTAAATCGCTGTGATAACATTGGTTCTACTACAATAATTCCGGTAGTAGTAATTGTATCGCTTTGCTGCAGGAATGGAATGATATGAACTTGAGATGGAATACTTCGGATTTTGGCGGAGTGAAGGATTTGCGAGTACCCCCCCACAGGCTATGGAAACCAGACGTATTAATGTACAACAGGTAATTTCCTCTCCACAATTTCTCTAATCTGTATACAGCGAGAACATAGTGGTTGGACTAATTCTTGACATTTGTTTGGTTTGTTGATGGGTAAACAAATTCACCCGATTCAATGTGGCATCCGTGATGGTATAAGTAGGACATTCATGCAATAACGCTTGTTTACAGCTAAAAATACATTAGAAAAATTGGCAAGTCAGTTGGGGCCCCGGGAGGTCAATTGTTAAGAGCAGTGACCCGGATAGTGAAAGGCAACGGGTTCGAAGCCCGCCCCCGCCCTGACCAAGTTGCTGTTTCCTAGTATTACCAACTTGAAATAAAAATAACACTTTGAATTCACAAAGTGTTATTGTGTGTAGTGCTTTAGTAAAAAATTTACTTAACTCATTAGCTTATCGATGATGACAACTTTTCACCATCTACAATTCACAGCCCAAATATGAGTTACCGACATAACTCCCTCTTTCAGTGCGGACGAAGGCTTCGACAGTACCTACCCGACCAACGTGGTGGTGCGGAACAACGGTTCTTGTTTGTATGTTCCGCCCGGTATCTTCAAAAGCACCTGCAAGATAGACATCACCTGGTTTCCATTCGACGACCAACGCTGTGAGATGAAATTTGGAAGTTGGACCTACGACGGATATCAAGTATAAATCATATTCCATATCCATTTTCTCTATGCGATATGAAATATTTTCCTTAATTTCAATATTCTCACAACGATTACAGTAAAATTATTGTTTTACAGTTGGACCTTCAGTTACAAGATGAAGGGGGTGGAGATATAAGCAGTTTTGTCACGAATGGCGAATGGGAACTCATAGGTACTACTTGTAGCACAATTATAAAATTCTGCATAAAAAATCAACGTTTAATAACACTTCTCATTTTTGTACCCAGGCGTACCAGGCAAGCGCAACGAAATTTACTATAACTGTTGCCCGGAGCCGTACATTGACATCACATTCGCGGTGGTGATACGGCGGAAGACACTCTATTACTTCTTCAATCTTATAGTACCTTGCGTGCTCATCGCCTCCATGGCACTCCTGGGATTCACCTTACCACCTGACTCCGGCGAGAAACTGTCACTGGGTAACTTGATCTTTCAATCATACCTTAGGTACATGATTTCATGGTACGGTTTCCAGTAGTCTAAATAATGTTTTTCGTTGACAGGTGTTACGATTCTGCTGTCGTTGACTGTGTTTCTGAATATGGTGGCTGAGACAATGCCGGCGACGTCCGATGCAGTGCCGCTCTTGGGCACGTACTTCAACTGCATCATGTTCATGGTGGCCTCCTCTGTCGTCTCCACAATACTTATTCTCAACTACCATCACCGACACGCGGACACGCACGAAATGAGCGACTGGGTTCGTATAAATTCTGGGTTCCTTTTTAAGAGTTAGCTCAAATAGTATATAATATATACACGTGTACGATATACAGTACACGTTTAGATTGAAGCTGTTTAGTGCGATGTCTGTAGAGATCAGTTGTGATTCGAGCTTTTAAGTTGTTTTTGCTAGAAACTATTTGTAAACTTGATTTATACGATCGGGTGGCTAATATGCCAGTACGATATGACGAATCAAGCAACCCATACTAAGATTAGAGTACATTAGAGAGGCATAGTGATCTACGAGCTGACGTTGTTCTGACCCACAGATTCGCTGCGTATTTCTGTACTGGCTGCCGTGGGTGCTGCGAATGTCGCGGCCGGGCTCGGCGGCCACGCCCCCGCCGGCGCGCGCGCCCCCGCCGCCCGACCTGGAGCTGCGGGAGCGCTCCTCGAAGTCGCTGTTAGCGAACGTGCTCGACATTGACGACGACTTCCGGCATGCGCAAGCGCAGCAGCCGCCCTGCTGCCGATACTACAGGTCCCTCGACGATCTACACGAACACTACTCACCGTAAATAGCACGGTTACGATATTAAACCCCCGCCTCGATCGATCCGCAGTTACCCGACCCAAGCTTTTAGGAGGAACATGCGACGAATCATTCGATAGTATTCGAAGTAGAATTCGATCATATAAAATAGTTCATACTCTCAGTCTAAGATAACATTTCACTGTAGTATCTTCTCTGGGTCTGGTTGATTTCGTCTTTATCTCTGAAAAGTTTTTCAATCACCATATAAGACATCTGCAGCATTACTCCTGTAGCGCCCTTCGTTCCTCGGCTCTACCCGTAGTATAGAGTTAACGTGTGATCAGTCCCTACAGAGCCGTGCCTGTTGCAGGAGTGGCGAGGAGAACGGCGCCGGGCTGGCTGCGCATAGCTGTTTTGGTGTTGACTATGAGCTCTCGGCCATTCTTAAAGAAATAAGAGTCATCACAGATCAGGTAATCTTCATCAACTTTTTTGCCATTTTATAATATTAAGTTTATACCTTGTGAACAACCTTCCTAACTGATCAATAATTTTCAGATGCGCAAGGATGACGAAGATGCGGACATTTCGCGCGACTGGAAATTCGCCGCCATGGTCGTGGACAGACTGTGCCTTATTATCTTTACCCTGTTCACAATCATCGCCACGCTAGCCGTGCTGCTGTCCGCGCCGCACATCATGGTGTCGTAGCGACCCGCCCGCCTGCGTCTGCGTCTGCGCACGACAAACGTTCTGTGATACCGCGAATACTTGTTAAGTTGTGATGTGCGAAGTGGCGCGGGTGCCGACGCCGCGGCGCCGGAGTTGCCGCCGCCTGCCTCGACGCCCGCGCCCCCCTGTAGATGTAAGTTACCGCTGACTGCCATCCCTGTGCGCTCAACCGAATACTGCCTATCCGACTAATGTCCTATGAAACTCTGAGTTCGTCCTAAGCGACTCGTAAGCTCCTTCTTCCAAGACTAAAATGACGAAAGGTCGTCACACTCAAGGGATACTAATAATAATAGCAACCAATTCTAAACAACAGTTCTCCTGAACTGCGTCAAGTGGTTTTGAGCAGTAGTTCCGATACTGGAACGAGCCTGAAGCAATAAGCGAGCAGTCGAGGACTGTCCGCGCCCGCCACCGCGCCAGCGCACGCACACGCTGGTCTTGTTGAAGAGGTCCACGCTAGAGTAGTCACCGTTTCAAATGGCCGTAAGATTCTAATGTGGACGAACATGAAATTTTAGCACAAAAACGTCTTCCTTCAAACCGTTGAACAACCTGATTCGCATTTAAAAATTTAAACTTTGTTAGAACTTTCTCGATTCTTAAAATCTATTGTACAGTTTAGGGTTTGGGCAGAAACGCAAAGGCCCTTTGTTTCCTTCTTGTTCGATTCCGTGAATCGTGGTTATGTCCCTAACTTTATTTTCGGATGTATTTGTGTCATTAGCTAGTATAGATCTTTACAAACAATGTTGATTCAATTGGTACAGGTTGTGATATGCCTCGTTGTGAACGGGTCGATATTGTTATAAATGGTAAAATATCCATGGCTATAGCTTAATAAAAAAATTCGTTAAAAGTTGTAGTTAATCAAAGTATTATTTTGTAAAAGTCATACTGGGTCTTTCGGAACGACTTATACAAATAAATAAATTACATTATAATATTCAAGTTTGTACTTCTTTCCATACGATGATTCATAATGCTGAAATAATCCTAGCTTTTATGCAAGTTTTCTCCTTTAAACAAATGTTAATTGAGGCTAAAGTCATCCTTTCAGGTGTAGGTACATATAAATTAACAATAATTTCAATTGTTATCAAAATCGTATAATTTGACACCAATCTATATTTAGGTACGGACAAGCAATCGACCAAACGTGCACTGTACAAACAGATACTTATATTAAAGTCCGTACACGAATTAAACAGAACTGCCGCACATCTTACGCAATTGTTATCAAATTCATCCTGTTTTCCGTTCTATCAAACCGTACAAAACCTATCATTTTCGCGAGGATATTTCAAACACAAAAATTGTTTGGCGAAAACATTCTGAACCTCTCAGGGGGAAAACGTCACATCGTCGATAGCAATGCGCGGATACAAACACGGAAAATGTACCCTCGCAGAGCTTTCACCATGTTTTCCTTCTTTGAGTTGACAATATAAATAATTGTAGGCGTTCCTTTGGAAGTTGCGGAGCGACTATGATTATATGGCAATGTTTTCAGTCATTACTTGTTCATTAAATTTTGTTCAGTCTCATCAACCACAAGATAGCGGTTGTGTGACGACCCGGGCGAGTGATGCCGCGCAAGACAATCATACAAAATGAAAATGTTCTTATCGATAATGTTATAAAACAATGCGTGGCGTCTTTTCGTCGACAATAGAAAGACCTGTTGTCTCCACGATTTGTTCAATTGTTAGGGTTAATACTCTGAATTGCGTTTTATTTATTAAATATAAACGAATGAAACAAATTTATTTGGTGTATTATTTACAATGTTTTTCCTTAATTTTAAGTCACTCCTGATAGCATAAGTGAGTACCTGCCTCTCGAAAGCTCTTTAGGAAAATCATGAAAAGAAAATATGTTATTCTCTGAATTGCTTGGTCCCTGACCTATATAATTCGTCAGTGTTTGATAGAGAGCCGAACAGTTGAAGACAATCGATGCTATCCCATGGGATAACCGCACATGCGCACTCCACCGGGAACCAGACTCTGCCAACGCAGCCAGCTTTGTCATGCAAATTGAGAACGTAATATACGTTGCCCTGAACACATATTTTAAAAGATCTGAAAACCAGAAAAAGACATTTGGTCATGTTGGCATCAGGCAGGACTCGAACCCGCATCTTTCGCAAGCCGGGCGACTGCACTTCCAATTATGCTACCAATTGCAATTATGTTTATGGAAGTTAAATATTTGAAAAAATATTTCTTCCGAGTGTTAGAGGTGGATACCTATAACATTGATGAAATCACCCTAGCTCATAGGGTAAAATATACCAGAAAGATTCGGCCGGTCTGTTAATGGTCTCGGTAGCATAATTGGAAGTGCAGTCGCCCGGCTTGCGAAAGATGCGGGTTCGAGTCCTGCCTGATGCCAACATGACCAAATGTCTTTTTCTGGTTTTCAGATCTTTAGTAAAAAGATATTGCATGGAAAATGCTAAAATAATAATAAAAAATACATATTTTAAACTTTTAAATTACTTTTGTACAAGCAAATCATGCCATTCCTTTTAAGGTATGTAAACTATATGAATATATATGGCAACGTAAGCACTCAAAGCGTAGGTAACTGTTAAAATTCTTACAGCAAACATTACAAACGTAACTATAGCCTCGCAGGATTTGGGTAGGTATACCTTACGCTCTGAAACTCTAAAGGGGGAGGTCTATGTTCCAAAGTCATGTTGCCGGTAGCTTTGAAATCAGGAGGAATCTCGATATCTACATCAGCAAGTAATCTCGGATAGCTATTCTCCTCTTAGATACTCCCAAAATCAGTAAGTATAAAACATGTCCCTGATAAACCTGCAAAGCTTCCAGACAGCCAGTAATATACTAGTTTAGCCACTACCCAAATATTGAATAGTCAATAGTAGTATGTGTCAAAGTTTAAGAAAGGGCCCATTATCATTCCAGTATCAGGTGTGTCGACTTTGCATATCAGGTTCGTGCACGATTCAATGGCTCGTGCACTTCGCTCTATAATGGGCGAGGGTGGGCGTGCTGTGCGCGGCTGCAGGTGAGTGCAGGGCAACGGAATGCAAGGGCGCAATGGCTGAATCACTCGACAAAATTTTTGCCAAACATGCCGAACGATGTTGATGTTGTGGAACCAATATGAATCAGATGACACTGAAACCTCTATCTTTCAGAAGCTTTTTAGATGATCTTGCTAGTAGATCTGAATGACGATGGTACAATAATTTGGTAAATACAAGCGCTTAGTGACGCAATTTGACAGCCGCTGCGAATGTCCGTGCGTCCACTCAGTTGGCCCCACTGAAAATCAGCGTCATAGATCAGGTCCAGGCATTAGCTGAGTGGGGTCCATTCAATTTTGGCCATCGTGGCACTGCTGTCTGGTTGAAATGTTTGTCTGTTTTCCTTTGTTATTATTCTTTTTTCTCTAAACCTTTTGTTTTGTTTGTTTATATCTATCTGCATGTTGCGATGTCCAATATCAATGACTGATTTTTTTATGGAATAATGAGTAGCCCAAGATATAATGTTCTGGAAACAATTATATAACATGCTCACTACAGTTATTTGCAATAGAGAGATAGCAACATAGGAATAAAAAATAAATCGGAGCTTCGTGTTACAATGGTTAAAAAGCGCTGGAGTAATTATTTCATGTTTTTTGTTCCCAAACTATTAACAACGACACGCCATATCCGCAACACTACACTATGGGTTTAAAATTGCCTAAAATCACTTGCAGGCACACTACTAACTTTAGAAGAGCCGTTTTTGTTACATACTCAATGTACCGGCAAAAATTAAGGTGGGAGACGTTTCTAAGCCAATAAATTGCAGACGGTCACTAACGGCCACTAATTGGTACGAGAAATCAGCAAGTTTATTATAGCAGGACCTCGCCTTGTTTGATTTCATCAAATAACCTTTACAAGATTTACGTTTTACATTACATTAGACTTGTTCCAAATATTTTGTTATGGCATCAACTTGCCAGCCAATTTAAGGGCTATCTCCTGTAAGCAAGAAATCCTCATAGTTACGAGTAAATTGGAGAAGTCGTGCGATTTCAAGATAGCACGCCTGGGGTAGCAGCACGCCGGGCGGGCGGCTGCGTGCGGCAGTTCGCGCCGCCATGTTGGGCGGGTCGCGCGCCTGCCTGCTGCTTGCAGCGCTCTTGACCGTGCTCTACTCAGGTACACACTATCTTAACTCATGTATCAAAACTCAGATATACTGTACACTAATTCATTTAACAACTAAAAGTCAAAAATCAATTTATAGATAGACGGTTAGAAAGTTCTTAGAAATTAAAAAGCATAGACCGATTTGTTTAAAAACAAAAGGGTGATTGCTGATAACTGTGTTATTATAAAAAAATATGAATTAAGATTGTCAATGAAGGTAAAAATGAAGGGACTTTTATAAGAAAAAAACATCTTTGATACCCATTAACTGAAATTATAACCGGCGATCATTAAACTTCATAGAGAAAAAATAGTGCAGTCTTACATTAATTAGAAGTACCAAGTTCAATTGCATGACGAACATGAAATAAATGTTTTAGCAGGAATATTATCGAATGCTTCTGGATTATAGGTACGGTTTCTTTATCATCTCACGGTCGGCTCTATATTGATCTGACGTTGCCGCAGCATCCCGAGTTCACGAGTAGAAGCAATCGCCTATGTTATGTACACCTAAGTAGCTACATACGACATGAATATCCGCCACTAAACTTAAACAGCTTTTATGAATAAATAAGAAGAACCTAAAGCGAATAATTATATAGGTACTTTGATATATCTTAATGGCAAAAGAACGAACGCGATGTTTGTTCAAGGAAATGATGGAAAGTTTTCTCGCTAGGAATACATTTTTGGATCTTTTCAGACTTAAAAGATTAAAATTTCGTCTTTATACTGTTCCAAGTCTTGCTTCTAGTCAGCTCCCTTAGTATAGCTACATCTTATTAGAAGACATGTGACTAGGAGTAGACCTAATAACTTCACTATCGGCTACTTTGCAGCATGGTGTTCCGAAGACGAGGAACGGTTGGTACGCGATCTCTTCCGCGGGTACAACAAGCTGATCCGACCCGTGCAGAACATGACCCAAAAGGTGGACGTCCGGTTCGGCCTGGCCTTCGTTCAGCTGATCAACGTTGTAAGTACTAACAAATACTAGACGGCGTTCAAAAGCAGGACTCAGTGTGTAACCTTTTCCACGGCAAACAAAGGAGAACAGTGGCTTCATTTATACAACATTTCTAATTGTCAATGACCTCTAGATAAAAGATGCATTACTACCTTGCAGAACGAGAAGAACCAAATTATGAAATCAAACGTATGGCTACGTCTAGTATGGATGGACTATCAGCTGATGTGGGATGAAGCCGACTACGGCGGCATAGGCGTTTTGCGGCTGCCTCCTGACAAAGTTTGGAAACCAGATATCGTATTGTTCAACAAGTAAGAATATAAATAAGTGTCAGCATATTGAGAGCTATACTTTCTTATGCAAAAACGATACAATGGTGTGTTCGTTTCATTTTCCAGTGCCGATGGTAATTATGAAGTACGATACAAATCCAACGTTCTTATTTACCCGAACGGGGAGGTCCTGTGGGTTCCTCCAGCTATTTATCAGGTGCGCCTCAAATTCTATGATGACAACCAGTCAACACTTTATTAGATCTATCCGTTATATTGACCATTAATTTTATTTTTATTTCCAGAGCTCATGTACCATCGATGTGACATACTTCCCGTTCGATCAGCAAACTTGCATTATGAAATTCGGTTCATGGACTTTCAACGGCGATCAAGTGTCGCTTGCCTTATACAACAATAAAAACTTCGTCGATCTATCCGATTACTGGAAGTCTGGTACATGGGACATCATCGAAGTGCCGGCATATTTAAACATTTATGAAGGGAACCATCCGACGGAAACGGACATTACATTCTACATCATCATCAGAAGGAAAACCCTCTTCTACACCGTGAACTTGATCTTGCCTACAGTTTTGATTTCGTTCCTTTGTGTCCTGGTGTTCTATCTACCAGCTGAGGCTGGTGAAAAGGTACTTATTTTGTTCTGTATTTAAGATTCGAGCCATAGAGCCAACAAATATAATTATGTATCTATGCCTTTTTCTTTCAGGTCACTTTGGGTATTAGCATTTTGCTGTCACTGGTTGTGTTTCTGCTACTGGTGTCGAAGATTCTTCCGCCGACCTCGCTTGTGCTGCCGCTTATAGCCAAATATCTGCTCTTCACATTCATCATGAATACCGTCAGTATCCTCGTGACGGTTATCATCATCAACTGGAACTTCCGAGGTCCGAGGACACACAGGTAATATTTCAACAATTTTGTCCACAAGAGCTAGAACGTGCCTAAGTGGGTGGGTACTGAATAATAGTCCTAGTATAGTAGTCATACTAAAGTAGACTGAGAATGCATATCTCGTACCTACAACAGGCATAACTGATGACCACTTCTTGGTCCATAATGTTTTCTGTTTGACTAACCCATAGGATGCCGCTGTGGATCCGA
Organism: Udea ferrugalis; assembly: GCA_950022985.1. Lineage (NCBI taxonomy): Eukaryota > Metazoa > Arthropoda > Insecta > Lepidoptera > Crambidae > Udea > Udea ferrugalis. The sequence continues at coordinate 9,976,196 of OX465516.1, forward strand.
AGTGTGTTCTTGCACTACTTGCCCGCGGCGCTGCTGATGCGTCGCCCGCGCAAGACGCGGCTTCGCTGGATGATGGAGATGCCAGGCATGGGCGCACCCCCACACGCTGCTGCTCCTCACGATCTGCCCAAACACATAAGGTTAGCAAACAGATTCATTCTGGATAACTTCATTATAATCTTTTCTCGCTTACTAACCACAACCTCCTTTATCTAACACACCTGTCCCTGATAACAGTGCTATCGGCGCGAAACAGAGCAAGATGGAAGCAATGGAGTTGTCAGACCTGCATCACCCGAACTGCAAGATCAACCGCGCAGCAGGGGGGGGTGGTGAAGTCGGGGCCCTCGGCGGCCTCGGCGCTCTCGGCGGGCTAGGCCTTGGTGGTGAAAGACGGGAGTCTGAGAGCTCCGACTCGCTTCTTCTGTCTCCAGAAGCCGCTAAAGCGACAGAGGCAGTAGAATTCATTGCGGAACATCTGCGAAACGAAGATCTCTACATTCAGGTTTGTCCAATTAGTAACCTACACCTCTGGAATCTGGGCTAGGCTAGTTCTATTAGAGGTGAATTCTTCATCTGAGCATTAGCAAAAGACTAATCATAAAAAACAATAAGCTCAAAAGAGGCCGATTATGACCAAACAACCGACACTATTTATTTTGTTTTGGCTAAATTCGATTTGCTTAGCCAAAGAATTGAACCCGTAGAGTTTTAAACGAACTAGGTACCTGTTTTATTGTGCCACCTCATCGTGTTGTTGTTGATAAAGATTAAATTCTGTACTGAACAAACCAGTTTTAATAAAATGTTGTGTGGTTGATTGGCGCCAGCTTGGTATCTTCTTTTATTAAGAGTAAATGACTATTATTTTTCAATATGGGAGGTCGTACCCTTAACAAAATAATTTTGTTGGCAGACCCGTGAAGACTGGAAGTACGTGGCGATGGTGATTGACAGACTCCAGCTATACATTTTCTTCATCGTGACCACAGCGGGCACGGTCGGCATCTTGATGGACGCTCCTCACATCTTCGAATATGTCGACCAGGATCGAATTATAGAAATCTATCGTGGAAAATAAGCTACTTCCAAAATAGATATATCGAGACTAGGCTTCCAAACCAGTATTTTGTGTTATAAGATGAATATCATTACGCGTTTTGTTATTGTTTCATAATAATCATTAAAGCTAAAAAAAAAAATTTAAGATATAACATTAAGCTCAATATCCTGGAGCTTATCTTGAGAATTGAAAGACCTTAAGAGTAGGCCTAATGAGTATGTACGTAGGTAGGATGATTTTTCATAACCATCGCTCACAATAAATTAATGGGTAAGGTAGGAAGCTCAGTAGGGACCTAAAACTTGTCCAAAAGTTTAGCCTGCTGAATCAAACACTTATTTTGCAAATACCTATCGTTTGTTTTGTAAAATTAATATAATTATATCTGTCTATGTATTTAGCATACTTACGTATACCGTAGTGTAGATTACACTTGAATGGTAACGTATAAAAACTAAAATGGCTGTGTTCGAAAAGTTTAAAGCACAATAGATACGGGTTAGTAAGTTAAGTATGTATTTTAACATTATAATCACGTTAAGTAGTCTAAGTGTGAGTGTAAATAGTTTAGGTACAAATAAGTAAGTAGCTATTTCAATTTCAAGACGGATGGGTTTATGGTCATTAACTACTCCATACAAGCCAGTCTGAAGAATCTTAATTTGAAACAAAACAAGATCTTACGCGTTGTCACATATAATTTGAAATTAAAATTACCATTTTCGCACTCCAGCAGGAATCTATCTTCCACGATATACACAATAACGTATCTATCTACTTGTTTGTTTACATTTTCAAAAGCATTTTGTATCGAATTATACCTACTTCTATAACTGTTAGATCAAATTTCATAATAAATTGATAAAAATAATGTTATGAGTATTTTATTAGAAGCAAACCATTTATTTTTTCTACCTGGTGCTCAGACATATTTTTCATTATTCATAGTAGGGATGGCTGCTAGGTGACCGGCAATGGTGAGGAACTAAGTACCTATTCTATGTGTCGTTACTACTCCTAAAACGCAATGTTTTAAAACCGTTAATAAAAAACAATAGTTCTATTCAATAGAATTTATTTTCCTTTTTTTTAGACATCGATACAAAGCGGCCTCGAGGCAGATCCTATTGATCTATGGAGGCATGAGCTAGACTCGCATTAAGACAATTGGTCCACGGTAGTTCCGAGACCGTTGTGAGTTCGCCCACCAGTAGAACATTCTATAGGTTAATAACAGTAATGGTCATAGGGGTTAGCCCAGCTTTTGCCATAAACATACAGCACGGGATAGGTCTAACATGTGACATCACATCGTGTTTAGAAATAGCCTCTGACATTATAATTGCCTTAATCAATGGCCCTTACTTCCAAATTCTCAAACGACGCCCAAAGTTGATACTGATATACAGTATTGCAATTTTTTTTAATAAAATAAAAATCTGAGCGAAGCTAATTATAAGTCACGTTAAGAATTCAGAGGATATAGCAGCTATAGTATACATCTAGGTACATCCATTAACAACAGTTGTTACTAAAACAATATTCTAAAATACATAATGCAACTCAAATATAGTTTCTTAAAGAATAATTTGTTGGTACTTGGTGTACCAGTTTTGTAAGCCTGGGTGTGTTCTCGTAGTTATTACTTATAATAAAGACCTACCATTACTATTATTCTGAAACACAACTTGAGAACTATTGTACTACTGTGACAGTATATTAGTACCTAAACCAAAGTGTTATACAAAACCACAATCAAGTCACAAAATTTTCCTAACGCTAACTTTGGTATGTTTTAAGGAATATTATTAAATATTTAGGCGGAAACCGAATACTTAAAAAAAAACCATTTTTAATTAATCCACCTGCACATCTTGCAAGATACACCATCAGATGTAACCAAGTTTCAATCATACAAAACGTTATTTAGGCTACTACGAACAACGAGTAAATCTGGAGCGCGACAACACATACCATTACTTCGTACGAAAGACCCAAGCAAGGTCACAGCTTTCAGTAGGATTCTAATGTTTTCGAACATAATATTTATTTTTTTAAACTAACACAACATAACACAAATACCTATAGTATTCACGAACATTTACTGCCTTAACTAATTTATTACTTTTAAAATATCTTAAAATACTGGAATACAGAATAACCCTCTTATTCATGAAAATGTTATCAATACTTGCGTAACACTACTTTCAGCGTCGAGACTGAAATACAGACAATTAGTTAAACCAGATGAATAAAAGGGTACGGTGGCCGGCACATCACGCTACCCATTTCCGTTCAGTCTTCCTTGCTCTATCGCGAACAAATGTCATTTGGCAAGAGCGAGAGAAAAAACGGAAATGGGGTAACCTGATGTGCTGTTGACTGTACACCACGAAAACTTAAAACTAACGGCGTCCATAAATTATTAAATATTTTTTAAATCTGCATAAAATCATATATCTATAATATTAAAAACATTGATTGTGATATACTTATTGCAATATGTTAAATGATATGACGTTAGTCTAAAATTTAAATAATATCTAATCTTCGCCATCATCGTAAGCAGGTGATGTGGGTGAATAAGACGGAGAATTGGGAGAATAGGTCGTCGGTCCGGCCGACGAGGGCGAGTAGGCGGGGGAGGACGGCGAATAGTTGGGCGAAGTCGGCGTGTATGTCTGAGATGTCGGCGAGTACTTAGTGGAGGACGGCGAGTAGCCCGGGGACGAGGGGGAGTAGTTGGGAGACGAAGGAGAGTAGTTCGGTGACGAAGGAGAGTAGCGCGTGCTGGCCGGGTGCTGCGGCGACGGCGGGGAGTACGCGGGGCTCGTGGGCGAGTACTGGGAACTCGTGGGGGAGTACTGCGGACTCGTCGGGGCGTAGTTGGGACTGCCGCCGGTGAGCGAAGGTGAGGTCGGAGAATAATTCGGCGACGTAGGAGAGTAATTCGGAGAGGATGGCGAGTAGCTGTGAGTCGTCGGAGAGTACGTCGGCGAAGTCGGTGAATATGAAGGACTGGTCGGCGAGTACGCCGGCGAGGTGGGCGTATAGTTCGGCGACGACGGGGAATAGCTACGCGAAGTCGGACTGTACACCGGGCTGGTCGGAGAGTAGCTCGGCGACGATGGAGAATATCCTGGAGACGCGGGGGAGTACGATGGGCTCGTCGGAGAGTAAGACGGACTGGTCGGCGAATACGACGGACTCGTGGGCGAGTAGCTGGGCGAAGTCGGAGAATACGACGGGCTCGTCGGCGAATACGACGGACTCGTAGGAGAGTAGCTCGGCGAAGTCGGCGAGTAACTCGGAGAAGTAGGCGAGTACGCGGGGCTCGTAGGCGAATATCCGGGAGACGTCGGCGAGTAGCTGGGCGACGTCGGCGAGTATATCGGTGAAGTCGGAGAATAGTTGGGGGACGTGGGGGAATAGGAGGGGCTGGTGGGCGAATAGTGCGGGGAGGTGGGTGTGAGGCTGGGTGAGGCGGGCGCGTAGACGGGGCTGGTGGGCGAGTAGGAGGGCGAGGCGCCGGCGGGCGAGGCGTAGGGGGACAGCGGGGGCCCGGGGGAGCCGGGCGAGCCGGGCTGCGGGGACCACGCGCTGTACGCCGGGGACAGGCCCGACGCGTCAGACGCGCCCGATGGGGAGAACGAAGGACCGCCCGGAGTCATGCTGCTGCCAACTAGAAACAGAACAGAGATGTTAATTTATAATTTAGCCAGATAACATTATCAGCATGAAAGACACTTAAAATAGACTTAGCTGTTACTAAAAAACATTCCCTTATGAAGACAGCCAATACTTTATGAATGTTGCATGATGTTACGTGTCAGTAGTTTTGTTTTTTAAGTTCAACTGTGTTTTTACTTTAGACATGATAAGGTACTACTTATTAGTGGAAGAGGAAGAGGGTTATGAAGCGCGTTTACTTTGGTCAGTGAAAATATCAATTTCTTACAATGGATCAATATCTATTCTGGATGAATTTACTGGGTAAAATGACGAACGATAGGCAGGATTTAGTTTGTTTTTTAAATACGAAGTTATGATAATATAATTCATAGTTTCTTACCTTGACCCGGAGACCAAACGCTGCTGCCGTATCCGGGAGTATTCTGAGTAGACCAAGGAGTCATCAATGGTGTCATGGACGGCGTCCCGACTCCAAAGTACATGCCGCCTCCGACACCCATGCCGACGCCCAAACCTCCCATTTCCATTCCATGTTTACACTTTTCAGCGTCGAGCAGCAAATCAAAACAACCTGGAAATTAAAATTAACATAAGAACAGAATACTCCTCACACTAACTAAATTTCTAATGTCATTTTCGTTGTTTGAGCTTAAAATAATAACAATGTACGATAAACTTACCAGTTCCCATGCGAGGCAACTGTCCCATAATGATATTCTCCGACACGCCCCTCATTGGGTCAACCTCCGCATGACTTGCCGCATCCAAAAGCACGTCGACAGTTTCTTCGAACGAACATCTCATCAACGCTCCAGTGTCTTGCCTGTTGATGCCGTGACGAGTGATAGCCATCAAATGACCCTTGGCAGTCATCACGTCACAAAGCAACGCGAGATGACGGTAATTTACATAAAGACCGTAGAACTGCAATACGGCATTCATTTCCTTCTCTACTGACTTTCTGACCGCCTCTATACCTAATACTTGGAATATCTCACAGATATCGTTACTGAAAGTTCTAACAGGGTCGACATCACGCTCCGATAATACCTTCATCAGAGATGTACCATCAGTTTCCAGCAACCATTCAGCAATGGCCTTGAATTCACCCTGTTCTGTGATAATAATACGCTTCTTTGCCTCTGTTTGTGGCAGATGCATGTATACTTTAGCAATAGCTTCAATACCCTGGAGCGTCATGTCAGATAACATGTTGGCTTCTATGCACCTCAGGAACATGTCATCCTCCATCTTATCTACAGTCTCTTCATCATTATCTTGGAATTTGCTCTCTTCATTATTCATGATCCTAATTCGCAACACAAGTTTCTCTGCATTATCATCATTGAAGATGCAGTTCAAATCATCTCCAAAGCCAGCATTAATTTTTTCTGCTATCTGTTCCATTGTAAGTTTTTTATCAGTCATTCTCTTGCGGTCTAATTCAATACGTAGAAGCCATGGTGAAATTTTAGTGGGGTCAAAGTCAGGCATTTCATAGTAAACATTAACAAACTCTTGATCTTCAGCTATAACAGTGTTCTGTGGGTCGGGGTCATAATAAATAGCTGTGTTCGCTGTGACCTTGCGCAATGTTGTGTGTTCAAGCCGACATAACACATTCTTAGCCTTCTCAGCATCTCTGGCAGCACCACCAGTCAAAAATACAGTTAAAGAAGGAGCTTTTGGTTTTTTCGAAATGTTGATGATTTCTTTCAAACGTGGCACACCAAGGGTTACGTTTTTGGACGATACACCAGCAAAGTGGAAAGTATTTAGTGTCATCTGAGTAGCAGGTTCACCTAGAGACTGTGCAGCCAGGGCACCCACCATCTCACCAGGATTTACCTGTGCTTGTTGAAATCTGGTTTCAATTTCTCCAATCAACCATTCAAATGCTTCTGTTGAAAGTCGGTATTCTTCAGAAACAAATTTGGTGCAAAGAGTAGATCTAACCAAACATTGAAACAGCAATGTGGCATTTTCATTAGCTTGTTTGGAAAGCCGATCGTCTCCCGCTACAATTACGCACTTCTTTAATAGTTCTTTAACTCCTTGTATAACTTTAATTGGACTCAAATCAGTAGGCATCCTTAAATTAATATGGAAAATCTTTTGAACATTCCATATCATTCTCTTGAAGTTGCAGGGCAATACCACTTTAGATTCGCCACTAGGAAAAATCTGCCGCAAAACCTCACGATCTTTGCACAACTGCTCCCATTCACTCTCCAGGTCAGCAATGACATAGCCAGATTCGGTAAGCTCTTTGATAATGTCCTCATTAAAGATCCTCTTCAAATATCTTTCATTGGATGGATCAAACTTAAACTTCTTTTCAAAAGCTTTATTAGACAGTTTGATAGTTGGAAGATTTTGGAACTCTACTGTCTCTCCAGCTAGACCATCTTCACCATATCTCAGTTGAATAAGCTGTCCAACAGAGTTACGAACTGTGCCGTCATAATGAACCATTACAGACTCCATAGCCTTTATAAGACGACGTTGGATGTATCCTGTCTCGGCAGTCTTTACGGCAGTATCAATTAAACCTTCACGACCTCCCATAGCGTGAAAGTAGAATTCGGAGGGTGTCAATCCGGCAAGGTACGAATTTTCTACGAATCCCCTTGATTCGGGACCGTAGTCGTCTTTGATAAAGTGTGGCAATGTTCTCTTACGAAAGCCAAATGGGATTCGCTTACCCTCTACGTTCTGTTGCCCTACACAAGCAATAACCTGGGAAATATTAATATTGGATCCTTTGGAACCAGCCACCACCATAGCTTTCAAATTATTGTACTCAGTCAGAGACTTCTTAGCAGAACCACCAGTCTTATCTCGAGCATCGTTTAGAATACGATTTACTTGATTTTCAAATGTTTGCCTTAATGTATTACCAGGAGTTGGCTCCAGTTCCATATTATGGGCTTTTTGAATGACTTCTATTACATCATCTTTGGCTTTAATGATTGCTCGCTGGATCTCTAAATATGTTTGAGGATCGGCAATAGTATCGCCAATACCGATAGAATGGCCTTCTAAGAGAAGCCAGTTGTTGATCACTGTTTGGATGTTACCATAGAAGCGACCGGCAGTTTCATGGCCCAATTCCAACATACAAATGTGAAGCAGAGAACCTGCAGAAGCACCAAGTGATTTCTTACATAAGATACCCATCAGTAGTTCTCCATGCTCTACCATTACTTTTGTATCTCCAGGTGAAATCCACTTATAAGGCCCATCATCTTCTTCATCAGGATGTGTAGAATGAGTTCGAATCATGTTTACATTCCCAGGGATGATGAGGGTAAATATCTGTTTCCCAGTCCAGAGTGGCTGTGGTTTCAAAATACAAGGCTGAGGAATTTTTCCATCCCATGTTGGCAAAAACATTAGCAGATTCATGACTTGTTCTTTAGTGAGAAAGACATCTCTTTTGGTCATTTTTCTCACAGCAGTCAATGTATCCTGTACAATTCCCATGACTGGTTTATTAGCTTGTGGTGTTATAATTTGTCTTGGGGTTATGTGAATGTTCTCTACTTCTGCTCGCGTTTCCATAGACTGTGGCACATGCAAATTCATTTCATCGCCGTCAAAATCTGCGTTGTATGGGGACGTGCAACTCAAGTTCATTCGAAATGTAGACCATGGCAGCACTTTAACTCTGTGACCCATCATACTCATCTTATGTAGTGTAGGCTGTCGATTGAAGATTACAAGGTCATCATCCCTCAAATGGCGTTCTACTTTATATCCATATTGCAAATGTAAATCTGAAGGCTTGGGGTGAAATCGTAAATCAATTCTTTCCCCATTGTCTCGTACGATGTATTTGGCGCCAGGATACTGGGCATTGCCTCTGCGCACAAGTTCCTGCATTCTGTCAATATTGAAAGGGGTCACTAACTCTGGGAATGTTAGATTCTGTGCAATAGACCTCGGCACACCGACTTGGTCGATACGCAAGTTCGGATCAGGAGTGATAACAGTACGTGCCGAGAAATCTACTCGTTTTCCCATGAGATTTCCTCTTATTCTGCCTTCTTTCCCCTTTAAACGTGCTTTTACTGCTTTTAATGGTTTTCCGGATTTTTGCATGGCTCTGAAACATAAAACAAGATATTACTACATTGTTAAGAACATAGCAAAATGTCTTAAACAATTGCTTTCTTAACTTACCTTGGCATTCCAGGCATGTCATTGTCAACAAAGGTAGCAACATGAAACTGTAACATCCTTATATTTTCAGCCAGTACATGAGCTGCAGCACCTGATTGTTCATTTCTTGTCAATTCATTATTCGCTTTAATGATATCAGCAAGTTTGTGAGTTAAGTCATCTTGGTTCTTGGCTGCCCCAAACATAACTACAGCTGGTCTCACTGATAATGGGGGAACAGGCAAAACTGTGACTATCATCCAATCTGGCCTTGCAAATTTGGGATCCATACCCAAAATGAATGACTCTTCGTCTAAATGAAAGAATAAAAGAAAGTTTTATGAAAAATATCACAAACATCTTTTAGTCTAAATTTTGTATCTAAAAAAATTAAAAAAATGTAAAAACAAAATAAGCAGTGAAAAAAATAATTAAAGATAGATAGTAAAGATTGATAAACATATTCAATGTTAGAAAAAAAACCTATTTCTTACAAAATGAGGAGTTTTAAGAAACAAAAAGAAAAGAAAGCAAAAGATATCATACACAAAATCATTTTATAATAAAGTCATTAGACTTAAAAAAATATATACTAATAAAGATAATGATAAAGCTTTTATTTTCAAGGTAAAGGGAGGTTATTTTAAAATTGAAAAAAAAGGTCAGGTAAAAATTTGGTATAGTCAAGGCAAAGAACTAAGATTCTTCAATTAAAAACCTTATACAAGGAAAAGTAAAGCCTTTAAAATAATAAGGAGGATTTATGTAAATACAAACCTGTTATATGTTTTAATATTTCCCAAACTCGTTCTGCAGTAATTACTATCTTCTTTTCTTGTGTGTCTTCATTAGCATGCTTCCACTCTGCCGTCAGGTCTAGGCCCTGCCTCCTGATCGAAGGCTGATAATGACCACAACCTCCGTGACTTGAGCCTCTTTTACCTTCATCATTCTCTTTTCCAATGTCCATGTCCTCACCACCCTCACATATATTTTTGCCTTTGCATAAGTCATACACATATGTCAATCGTTTGCGAGGTTGCCCCTTTGATTTGACTATCACTTCTTTGATCTTTGGGTTTGTCTAAAAGTTTAAAATCGTTTTAGTATTTTTTTTCAAAATCTAACTTTATTTTGGCACCAATGCACACAATATGCACTAGGCAGATAATGAGCACTTTCGCAACATAGAGCAAAAAGTGGAGCAAACACATAAGTTGAAGGTGAGGGCTCATACAATCCCACTTGCGAAATGGTCCACCACCAAATTATAAGTCCCTTTTGCAAATGGTCCCAAAAGCAAAATACCCCATTACAACCCTTTCTCAAAAACATATGGGTCATAATTTATGTGGCAGGACATTTTGAGACTGGGAAATTTTGCAGAGAGGATGTTCTGAAAATGGGACATTTAAATGAAATTTAAATAAGTAGGTATTTAAAAAATGTTAAAAATCTTCTTTTTCTGGCAAACCTGGTTTTGAATATTTGTATGTCTCCTTGAGTAAATATGCTTTTGCTTTTGCTTGTATTCAGAACACATATAATTCATAATAAGGTTTGAGTGAGTCATGGTTGTGCAATGTTTCATCATTAACAACTAACTTTCACAATAATTATTTTTGAAACCATATTGGTGTACGGGGGTACACCAATATGGTCAATAGGGCTCTATTACTATCATTTACTAGAAAAATACCTCAGTTAACCAAGATTTGAAAATAGCAAAACACTAGCTATTTGCTTATCCTGTTTCCATAAAAAGATGAGTGATATTTTAACATAATAAAACAGAAAAATTAGTGGAAAGTTGTTGGATGTTTCTTGATGCTAAGCAATGTTGCCCTTGATCGTTTTTAAATTTTTTAGGGCATTTTTGTGATTTGAAAGTTTTTTCAATATTCCTCATTGACTTTTTTTCAATCAATTGGTTTCATCTTATGGTAACTTACCGGGCTAACAAGCAGTTTTGAACAGTAGAAACAAACGCATCTCAATATTTTTATTGTTTTAGTGAGAAAACCAACATGGAAAACTGGCTTGGCTAAATCAATGTGTCCAAAATGACCAGGACACTCTGTCATGTTTCCTGCACAAGTCTGGCATCTGGAAGTCCGATCAATCACCCCTTGTCTAGGATCCATGAGTCCACCCAGTTTAGGCCTTCCACCTTCCATGGTCTCAGGATAGCGGATGCCCCCCTCAGTAACTGACATCCGCCGCTGGAAGGGAATAAAAATAAATGCTGCATACTATTTTGCATTCTCTAAAATTCTAAGTGCGCCTGGAAAGGCCATTATGAAGTATTTTGTAATTAAAGTACCTAAGTTGAAGTCGTAGGAGTATTGAAATTGTATAAGACTGTGAATGTATAGTGGAAATAGAAGTAACTATGTTTAAACTTAAAATAGGTAATACAAAGATTTGTTTATTCAACTTTTTGTATGGGGTAAATCTATTGCACTGTTTGGCGGCATTTTGCATCAGATCGATCTATGCGCTCCACAACTGCGCGTCATTTTGGTCAAAGCCTCTAGGGCGAATTTCTTTTCAGAAAAATCTACTCCGTTTATGTCTGTAGTTAACAAACAACTTACAATTTCATCGGGCGCTAATATACCAAACTGCACTCTTTTTACTTGGCGCACTGGCGCCTTCGAATCGTTCGTAGCAGCCATTTTGAGGCTTTCTGTCAGTAAACAAATTCTGAAGGTTTATTTATAGGCTTTATTGTCTTTGGAAAAAACATTGCCATATTTAGATTTTTAAAAACTTCTATTTCTAAAGCGTCACCATAGACCACAGACAAGCTGAAAAGACACTTTACACCTAACACCCCCTAGAACATTTAAGCTTTGATGAATTAATATTTATTACCCGACTGCGCCAGAAGGAGTGATTGTTATTATATCAAATGAATTCACTGGACACTATTCCACACAGTGCCATCTAGCCTCAAACTAAGCAACCAAATGCTTGGGCTATGGGAAACTAGTTAAACAACGGAAAACCTACATAAATACGTTATTTTTTTAAATCCAACTCAGTTTTTATATATCTTGAGGATAATGATCAGATCTATCTTTAATTTTATTATAAATTGATTTCGTTTGGCGCTACAATAAATCCTATTATGAATATTGAGTAGTTTAAGCAATTGACGTGATTTGTCATTTACTCGCAAATGGCGACAGCAACAAGAATGAAAGAGGCAAAGCCATACAAAAGTTAACGTGTTGTTGAAGCGCTGTTTAAGTTTTTATGAATAAGGTGGTTAGTCACGACACCACCTCCACATTCCCGCATAACATATTCAGATCTAATTCTCTGTATCACTCATGAGTCTCCCAGATAGGGGATCCCGCTGGGTGTAGACACATCTCAAAATGTTTATCGTTTAAGAGACGTGCATTCTATGGGAACGAGCTGAAAATTCACGTCACGGAATGCAGGTGAAGAATGAGCTGCTGTTTGCTTCCAACTTGCCTTCCTATACATTTTAGATGTAGTCATGTAGTGTCCGTACAGCACGCAATGTACGTATCGCTTGACAAACCCATCCTATAAGAGACTCTATTCACAGCGAATAATGCGCGCACGCGGTCGGCGACATAGTTAAGAATAAGGAAATCGGTGGCGCAGTTTGTTAATTACGCCGAGTTAGCTACCGATACGGCCACTCAGAGTCCGTAAGGCCCGTAAGCGGACAGTCAGCCCCTCACTGTTCGCCTACTTGGGAGGCGCCATAAAAGAGCAGTGTGTTTGCAGTACGGGCGAAAATAATCGCCAGTTTTTAGTGTGACGGAAAGTACCCTATTATGGGTAGGTTAAAACAATACACGTTATTGATATTATTCTATATTTTATTGCAAATTCAATGTTAATAAATATACTTTGGCAGAACAAAAAATCTAGCTTTCACAAGTACATTATACAACACGCTAAGTGATGTTGATTTCAGTTATAAATGCAGTTTGAGGGTTTTCTTATTATACTTTACTGCTACTGGAAGCAACATTTGTATTTAATTCTAGAAAATCTTTAAGCAGTGTTGTACGTCTTTTCTCTGCAATATCCATTTGATTTTCTAAGTCCCCCCGATCTGTTGTCTCTGCTCTTTCTACTTTCCATGATAAGTTTTCTATTTCTGCTTCTAATTGAGCCTGAAATGAGCAAATAAATAAATTGGCATCATTTTGTACCTTTCACTAAAAGCACACCTAAATGCAAGTAATTCGGGTCAGCATTAATGAATGAATAATTGTGAAATAACATATTTCAATGTGCGATGTGGAGGACTGGTTAGTATTTAGGGACTCCATGGTATGCTTCTCTGATGAAAATAGTTGCACTGGCTGACATGTAATAGAATACTGCCAACTAACCTGTTGATATTCAAATAATTCTTTTCTAGGGCCCACTTCCATATAATATGCATAGGGATAAGTGTACTGAAGGGTATACCGACAACGCTTCAACAACCTTGCTGCATCCCATAGATATTGCCAGTCAATCCAAGTTCCCTCTCCTGCCATAACCTGCAGATAACAAGACAAGACATTAAAATGTATCATTACAACCAATCAGGCAATGTGTAAATAAAACAATCATTTTAGATACTAGTGGGATGTTCAAGTTACCTTTTGGTTGATACGACTTTTCTGAGTTGCTAGTGTTTGTTCTTCCAACTTCAGAGATCTAGCATGATTTTCCCATCTTTCATAATAATGTAAATATTTCTTAAGTGCTTCTCTTGCCTGAAAAAATATTTCTCTTAACATAATGTTTTTTTTATCTTTTTAACTTTTAAGTATTAGAGAATATAAATGACCACTTACTTGAGCATGCTGACCATCATTGGCCAAATTAGGATCCTCTTTATAGCGACTGCACTCATAATATTCAGAACCATGTGCTTTCCAGTCACCCAAGCAAACCCAACAGAAATCATGTCTACATGCTCCACATTGCATGTGATTACAGCCCCCATTTTTTTCTATACATATTTGACATTTAGGACAATCCTGAAACAGCAAACTTCAGTTATAAAATTAATAAAACAAAACCCTAGAGCAGTAGTTCTTAACCACTGCTAGTCTCTGGAAGAACCCAGAAATTTTTTTTTTTTAAATAGTTGGCAAAAAAGCCAGTCAAGTGGGCACTAGATATTGTTCTTAAAAATGTTAGTAGTCCTTACCTTAGTATGGGCACTGATATAATTAGCAGTCTCAGAATCATCAGCACACTTGGTCAACCAGCGTCTGATAGTGGCACAGTCAGTGGGAGCATGGTGAGGTGCACCACAAGAAAAACAGGTAAGTAGTTCACAGCCACGGCATTCTACACGACGAGCACCTTCTCGAACCCATGCTTGGAATAACCACTGTGAAATATTTTTGACAAATAAGCTTTGAAACACTTTAAGAAACAGTGAGAGATAGATTGAGATTAGCAACTCTGCTTAGCAAAACCTCACCTGACAGTTGGGCCCTGGACAAAATCTTAACTGAGGATGGGACTTAACATGATCCTTGAACATAAATTGTTGATACCGATCCCGAAGTGTAGGCTTAGGAACATGTGACAAAATAAAGTCTTCAGGAGCTCTTACTTCACAGTCTTGTGCCATACACTGAATAGTATTTGACACACCTACAAACAATAACATGTTCATTTGATAAAGAATAAATATAAGCACCATTAAAATCACTTTAGCATGAAACCAGGCCTGTCATGTTTAATAGTAATGATAATAACAATAAGCTGGAACCATGTAGTCTTAAAGCCTTACCTTGCATAATTTGTACTTCAAAGTGCATAGCCCAACAGTCATTGCAAAAGTAATGACCACAAGCCAGGGCACTGTATTTATGGATGGCAGGAGTGTTGGCACAGACTGCACACACGGCGCGGCTCGTGCTCGCCTGCAACAACGACGCCACTCGGGGCTTCACACGGCTATAAACCAACACTTCGTTCGCATTTTCCTTATATTTATTTATTATCTCTTGAGCATTCCATTCGTATGCGTGTAACATTACCTGCAAAATGTAAAACCATTGAAGCAAATAACATTGCAGGCCTATTGATAACATCTACAGAACAGCGAACAAACCTTGGCAAGTGAAGGCGTAACCTGAAGGCTATTGCTGAGCAATTCAATCGATTCATTTAATAGTTTCTCTACTTCTTCTACCTTCAGACAGGAGAATATAAAATACTCGGGATCTGATTTACTACGATCCACTGTTTCCATATCACAATCGTCCTGTCCACCGTAATAGTCGTAGTCATCGCCATCATTATCCGAATATTCCATATCAGATTCAGCAGACATTTTGTTTGGTTAATTTAAGAAATGCGAAATGAGGATGTTACTGTACACTGAAACACAAATAAAATGAGAAAAAACTTGAACGCACTGAGCACTGATATGAAAATATTGCATGTAGAAATCCCGACTAATAAGTACATACTTGTTTTGTAAATAATAAAACGCTGTTGTATGTGTTAGCGATGCAACTTATTTACTAATTTTCTACTACAATTTTCTACCAAAAACTACCAATTAAAAAAGCATTGGAAAAAACTTCTAAATCAAAATATTTTGTCCACGAACTACATTGTTTTGTACAATAAACTATTGTATACATTGTAGTTTAACTTTATTCTGAAAAAAAAAATATTCTAGATAAACCTCCTAGATGTAAAGTCTTTGCAAAGAATTATCATTTGGAAAGAGCAACTTAAAAAAACAACAGATCAACCTCAGGGCGTTGTAATACTGCACTAAGGTCGTCAATCAGCTTGATCAAGGCTTGATCAAATAAAAACAATAAATCTGTCAACCAGTTGACGAAAACAAGAGGTTAAAAAAAATGCAAAACAGGAACGCACCTATAAGTTTCCAATGCTTTTGGTAGTTTTCCGAAAAAACGCAGATGTCAAGTTAATTCGCTGTCACTAGTGTCATTGAAAGGTCACCTTGGTGAAGTTCACAATAGATTCAAAATTTCAGATTTTGAATTTATTTCGGTGCGTATTGAATGAATGTTCTTATTAGTAAATTCTTTCCTTAACATTTTAAAAATTGCATGTCTGGATAGATGGTTTTCACAGTAAGCCGCTTTTAGTAAATACATTAATAATTAGTGTACAAATGTTTTGTAGGTGTTGAGGTATTTATCAGTCCTCAACCATGGACCCGACCAGTACTCAGAAATTTATTGAGCGGGGCTCACATAAAGGGAAAGGCTTAGCTGTGCTAACAAGCGGAGGCGACTCCCAGGGCATGAACGCTGCTGTTCGGTCTGTTGTGCGGATGGGTATTTACTTGGGATGCAAAGTTTATTTCATACGTGAGGGTTATCAAGGTATGGTAGATGGAGGAGACAATATTGAGGAGGCTAACTGGTCCTCCGTCAGCTCTATCATTCATAAAGGTGGTACTATTATTGGATCAGCTCGTTGCATGGATTTCATGTAAGTTTTCTAATAAGTAAGTGTAACTTTTATGTATGTAATATTGTATATACAAATAGACTAAAAAAATAATCAACAAATTTAGACCCAAAAATATATCAGTAACTTGATAGATTGCACAAGAGTTACATTTGGTGATGCCGCTCTCAAGCTGTGCAGACCTAAATAAGAATAAGTTAAAGGACCATAAAACATAGTATAATGGAATTACAGTAACATTGGTCACTGCACTAACCAACTTTCTTGCCAAGCTTGTCTTTCAAATATTTCCTGTCTTCATTGTTTTATTTGAAGAATTATTACCTACTCACTTTTGGCTACTGTGGAGAAGGCTAGCAAGGAACAGGGAGGAATGAAGTCAGTTGGAGTCTTTGGACAAGCTGAGGGAGAATAAAACTAAGTTACAATAACTGATTATAAATGTAAAAACTAGCAGCAATAAAGGCTATTTTTATTTACCTACTCACTTTACTCAATAATAAAATTCAATCATTTTTAACCTTTTTCAAAATAACTTTACAGGACCAAAGAAGGTCGCTTGAAGGCTGCCTACAATCTTGTCACACGTGGCATTACCAATTTGGTAGTGATTGGAGGAGATGGCTCCCTTACTGGAGCTAACCTTTTCCGGCAGGAGTGGTCAGTACTACTGGATGATTTGCTGGCTAACAATAAGGTCACAAAGGATCAAAGGGAGAAATACAAGCATTTGCACATTGCTGGAATGGTAACTTTCTTTTTAGGTATCACTGTATTCAGTAAAGTTTTGCAGTAATGTTAGTTAATTATCTAAGTTACTGAATAAGTAATAACAGCTGGTTGAACCATAAGGAACTCCATGCTGTGGCTGCAGGCCCAGATGCCGCCATACCTGTAATCACTGTCATGGTGTCAATCACAAAAACCAGTAGTCTCACTTGCAGTTTACTGCTGCAGTTAGCAGACTGGTCCATCTCATACTTATACCCTAATGTTCAGCTTAATTGTAGTGTTTCTCTTAATCTTGAACATTGGTTACCAGATGTTTCATCTTTGTAATGTGTTTTAGGTAGGATCCATTGACAATGACTTTTGTGGTACCGACATGACAATTGGCACAGATTCTGCCTTGCACCGTATAATTGAGGCTATTGACGCCATAGTAAGCACTGCATACTCCCACCAGAGGACATTCATCATGGAAGTCATGGGTAGACATTGTGGGTAAGTTGTAAAGAAGGAAGCTTTTTCACACACAATATAATAATATGCTTTATAATTATTATGACACTTAACCAATATATTGTTAAATGAAATTACATTTTTACAAAACTTGTTTCGTTTATGTAATTTTACACAATTTTCATTTTGTACACAAAGTAATTATCTTGCTCTAATACCAAAAGGAAACCTTTAGTCAATGTATTCCTACATTGTTGAAACTGTAGTTAGCTAGTTCCCTGAAGATTAAATTCTACAATTTTAATGGAGATTCCTTCATTTAGATATCTTGCTGTGGTCACGGCCTTGTCATCTGAAGCAGATTTTGTATTCATACCTGAATCGCCACCTCCAGCTGACTGGAGAGAAAAGCTTTGTGATAAGTTAGAACAGGCAAGCGTACACTTCATTAGCACCTTGCCCTTCTATCATGAGTTTTTTTATCCTGAACAAGTGTTTCCTTGCCTAACTTGAACATCCTTTTAGTTTTCTTGCAGTTTACACCACCCTATGTACGGATGCTACTTATAGTTTCATTTGCGAAGACCCAGCGCCCCTCAATTGGGAAAAAAAGTTGTGTGCAAAAATAACAGAGGCAAGAAATTTATTAATTCACATGGGAGCAGGATCAATATTGTCATCTCACTATCTGAATCGGAAGTTTCCATTTACACTATACTACACCCTAAATTTGTCCTTGTCAAATTGTATTGCACAAAATTTTTTCATTGCCGCTTTCGAAATGGGTTTTACATGCATGATCCATTATCAGCGGGAACTGCTTGTTGCAGTTATCTGGCATTAGTAGCCGCTCTGGCGAGCGAAGCGGACCAAGTTTTCATTCCTGAGGACCCTGTTCCCAATAATTGGGTTGAAAAGCTTTGCAAACGATTGCAACAGGTACGCAGGCTTAATTGAGTGGCACTGAAACTAAACACACAATCTTGACATAATTTAAGAGATATTTTCAATTAACTCAATAACAAACGGGTCATTTGCTTCAGTGAGATCATTGTTTAACAGATACAACTCTTTAATTTACCACATGTACTAGTGATGAAATGAAGCATTTCTTTTTCTTGCAATCATTAATAGGGGTTTCGTTTAAAACTATTAACAATTAATTGCTCTATTGTGTGTTTAAAGCTATTTATTTCAGCTACCTAATTATTACTTATTAATATAACTAAGGAATTTATTAATACAATATATTTTTGTAATTTGTCGAAGGAAGCTGAACTCATCTAATGAGAAGTACCTACCTAACATTATCGAAACTTGCACTTTTGTCCTTCGCTTGCGTGGTATACCTATGGTCTTGAAACCTTGTTCTTTTTGCATTTTGAATTGCAGTGCACAGTTTAAAAAAAAACCATTCTGAACTTTAACTGTTTGTATTTTGTAATTGCATGTGTAATGTGGTGATGGATTGAAACATTTTTTGACAAATAATGGTTGAAGTGCGTTTGGATTTAATAAGTAAATTAAAAGCATCTATTGATGAAAATTGTAAGCAGACTGAATTATAAATTAAATATTTTTTTTGCTAATTAGGAAAGGAAGTCAGGCCAGCGTTTGAACATTATAATTGTGGCTGAGGGTGCGATCGACCGCGAAGGTAAGCCTATCACCGCGGAGCTGGTGAAGAAGGTGGTGGTGGACAATCTGCAGCAAGACACACGTATCACCGTGCTGGGTCATGTGCAACGTGGAGGATCACCTTCCGCATTCGACAGGATTTTGGTAAGCCGTTGTGTAGAATTGCTAGTCTACCATCATATATCGACGCGGAATCAGCTAACGCCGGTCAAAAAAGTATTTATGCCGACGGAATAAGGGTGTTACTAATACCTTTCGCATAGGCTCGGCTCGGCGGACGCGACGCGACACCGGCTGACGCCGAAATGAACTTGTCGCCGTCGCAACAGCTAATCGGCGGAAAGTCGACTAGTGTGGTGATTACGCACTCGGCTTATGCAGATTCCGCGTCGATAAATGTAGGTAGACCCTAACGGTGAAGTGCCATACCTCCTATCTTATTTTTTTATGGAGAGATGTAAGGCCGTGTCCGTTTCTTTTGTGGTCTATATCAAAGAATAACTTATTTTGGAACATTGGTAGCTCCGTACGCCGGCGCCGTAGGCATAGACACCGTAAGAAGGCCCTTAAAAATAATTTACGCTGTCTTGTGTTAGAATGATTGTATGGCCGACCATTCAGTGCTAAAAGGCAAGATTCTGACTCACGAGGGCGCGATCTATTATCTGTACACCAAAGACTGGAACACGTGATATTTAAGATAGGAGACTAGGGCAAAATCGACCGGCAATCACACGTTACCTACGTACAAAAGATTTCCTAACCGTGAACTTCAACTCAAAAGGGTTGCCGGATGGGAGCCGAAGCAGTGATGGCGCTTATGGAAGCCACCCCTGAGACTGAACCTTGTGTGGTGACCTTGGATGGTAACCAGGCTGTGCGTTTACCGCTTATGGAGTGTGTAAGACGCACCAAGGCTGTAGCACAGGTAAGATGCTGTTTTAAATACAACCCAACGATGTAGTTTTTCTAGAATTTCCATAAATAGTTTTTTTGTAAATAAGTTTGTAGCTAAAACATGAAGAAGATGAATGTTTGATATTGTGCATACTCAAGTCGCTGTTAAAATGTACAAAACAATACATAAGATAAATAATGTAACACTTAAAACATGAATAAACAATGGCAGCAAAATGACAAAATATAAATATTACGAAGCTTTCATAATTTAATGCTGCGACCTTTTTTAAATGATCTTCAGAACATGTGAAAAATCAAACGTACCTTAGGACCTAAGCTAAGCCTTTTAATAAATATTTTTCACGATATCTCATCTAACTTAAGGCCATGGCTGACAAGAACTGGGACCTGGCGGTGCAACTGCGTGGGCGCAGCTTCGCCCGCAACCTCGAGACGTACAAAATGTTGACCCGTCTCAAGCCCCCTAAGGAAGCTTTCGATGCAAGTGGGAAACCTTCGGTGAGATACATACTCACTGAGTACCCTATGTCATTTATATATTTTATTACTGCTTAAAGTACCTACCATCTTCTTCCTCGATCACTTGATCATCGCAAAAGTTTGGCTACACTCAACTCGGCAGGTGCAGGTATAAACCGTAGTTCCAATCTGTGAGTTTAAGATTTGTACACACACTGGTAATACCTACAATAGATTCCTGCTGACGACATAAAAAATAATAATGAAAATAATGTTTTTAATTTCATTAGACATAACATACCCTCACGACCATATCCCTAATGGGTTAGCCAGAGGCGCACTAATTGTTGCCGTCATGGTGAACGGAACATTCAGGAGCCCACATTTCGCCGAAGGAATTTGAACCCAACGTGGCAAGGGGCGAGCCTACCGCCGTTATCCGGGTTGCTTGGGTTTTATATCGGTTCTTTCCATCACCGGAGAGTTAGCCGCAAATTTTACAAAGAACACAGAGTAGGTGTGTTCCGGCCGGATTTGATCTTGGGACCATCGGGTCCATCAGATTTCATTAGATACCTGTTTTATTTTGCGAGAGGTGTCTTCCATCCATGGGAAAGAATACGCGTATATCAACATTACCTTTTAGTCAATACATCGAGGTCTTCGTTCATCTGTTATACAGAATGTAGGCTAATTGCAAGTTATGATTAGGAAGGTTACACACTGGCGGTGATGCACGTGGGCGCGCCGGCGTGCGGCATGAACGCGGCCGTGCGCTCGTTCGTGCGCAACTGCATCTACCGCGGCGACACCGTGCTCGGCATCCACGACGGCATCGAGGGGCTCATCAGCGGCAACATCGTCAAGATGGACTGGTGAGCTGTGCTTTATGACTAGGAAGGTTACACACTGGCGGTGATGCACGTGGGCGCGCCGGCGTGCGGCATGAACGCGGCCGTGCGCTCGTTCGTGCGCAACTGCATCTACCGCGGCGACACCGTGCTCGGCATCCACGACGGCATCGAGGGGCTCATCAGCGGCAACATCGTCAAGATGGACTGGTTAGCTCTTGTTTTATTTATTTATTCGTACACAAGCAGATATTTACAGTGGTACAACATTTAAGACAGAACACGTACAGATAAGCTGTATTTATTTAAGAATCAAAATGCAAGCTTACAGCTAGGAAGTAAACACTAAGTAAACTGTAAAATTGAAATTGATCCCTGGAAAAAACGCTAGTAGCGACTTCAAGAGCGATTCCATATTGAGAACGCAAATTTGCTGCTTATCCTACGAGTCTAGTTTAAGACTCGTAGGATATAACTTTAACCTTTCATGCTGCAGCTTCACCTGTAACTAAACGCAGCTGTAAGATGCATCTGCGTATAAAAATAAAAATAACCAAATTTTGACCATCAAATCAATTTGTAACTTTGTCAATACATAATACTCATGTTCAGTTTAATGTTAAAATGATAGACAAATATTTGCGTTGCTCATTCATAAGCACGAAGTTTGGTGTTATCAATAAAATTGAAAATTAATTTCTATCTCAACAGGTCTGATGTGACCGGTTGGGTGGCCCAAGGCGGAGCCTTCTTGGGTACAAAGCGTACTCTGCCGGGAGATAAGAAGGCTGACATCGCAGCTCGCATCAAGCAGTTCAACATACAGGGACTGCTCATTATCGGCGGATTTGAAGTAATATATTATTTTTTAGTTATTCTAACGTAAGAATCAAAATATTAAAGATTGGAAAACCAGAAGAAGACATTCGGTCTTGGCATCAGACGGGAATCGAACCCGCGTCTTTCGCAAGCCGATTTTTTCTGGTATATTATACCTGGCAGCCAGGTTTGCTTCACTAATGTTTAGGCATATACCTTAAACACTCGAAAGAAACACCAGAAAAATCCGGGCGGTCTGTTAATGGTCTCGGTAGCACAATGGTTAGGGCAGTCGCCCGGTTTGCGAAAGACGCGGGTTCGATTCCCGAATGATGCAAATACCGAATGTCTTTTTCTGGTTTTCCTATCTTTAGTAAGATGATAATGCATTATCCCTAATGCTGAAAATTAAAATAACCAATCAAAATATTTTTAGTCATTAATTTAAGCCATCTCGATGCAAATAACGTTATTCTATCTATGATTTTTTGTTCAGTGAGGGCGCCACATGAGGTTTATACAGCGTGATTTTGTAAGGGGTTACCAAATTAAGTAACGAATCTGAATCAGTAACTTAATCGATTTGCGTGAAGAACAAAAACGCGTGATTTTTATTTTTACTTCATTCATGTAAAAATACGCCCGAAACGTCGCGATATTTTCGCACGAGGTAAACTACATATTTAGTAATTATGGTGCCCGAAAGTATATTTTTGTAAAAGCCACTAAGTACGTTGAAATATAATTATCTAGTTGAATATTTTTCATAAAGCGTATTTTAAAGAATTGTCAACACTTATAAATAAATAAAAGTCAACCTGTATGTATAGCCTTATATCTGGAGAGCGCTCGAAATCACAGTTAGTTTTCTCGTCTCAGGCATACCAAGCAGGCCTAGAGCTGTACGAGTCCCGCGCGACCTACCCCGAGTTCTGCCTGCCGCTCGTGGTGGTCCCCTCCACCATCAGCAACAACGTGCCCGGGACCGACTTCTCGCTCGGCGCCGACACCGCGCTCAACGAGATCACGGAGATCTGCGACCGCATCCGCCAGTCTGCTCAGGTGGGGGCTTAACGGATGTTGTTGTTTAACTGGTGTTACAGTTGTAAGGAGATTTCAAAAAATAAGGAAGGGTAGAAAAGCTAAGCTTATATTTTACGTCTGTTGTGCTATGAAATATATAATATAAGAATACTAAAAAGTCAAGATGAATTTCTTTCGGATGTTTTTCTTAAGATTTTTTGATTCCCAGCCGGAACATTAATGAGACAAAAACCAGTGTTTGTTCAATTTTCGGGGTTTCTGTCTTGAATTAAATATATGTTTCCAAGTATTTTAACGTCTTTAGAGCCTGTAAATAGCACATGCAAGCTCTACTAAGTTTAAAGGGCTCGGAAACTGTTCTTTCATAGCAATTCAAAATTCCAGTATCAATATTCAAAGTTTGTCATTAATAATTTGTTGAAATATTTTTCCTTAGGGAACTAAGCGTCGCGTGTTCGTGATTGAAACAATGGGTGGCTACTGCGGTTATCTAGCAACGTTGGCAGGTAAGACAATCAATTAAGATCATTGTTTTTCATAGTAGTTTCTACAGCTCTGTTTGCCCAAAATACAATTCTACTAAAAAAACCGTCCTATAGAACCTATTTGACAGAACGACGGGACAGCTAGTTATCAATAATATTTTTCTTCTCGTATCGATGGAAACATTAAGCATTAAGACTACCTAAGTAATTATTAGTAAGGGTGGCTAAGCTATCGCATTAGGTTAAGGCACCTGTTATGGTAGTATAAGCTTTTTAATAAAAAATAAATAAAAAAGTATTAACTTGTTAACTATGTAAAATCACTATACTTATTGGAAATTTAATTTCTGTATATATTTTATTTTCTTCAATAAATCCTAAAATCTGCGTGCCAATTATGCTACATCCCTAGTTCTAGTAATCACTTTTAAATAAAAAATAAGTCCACCCTAGGCCTGGCCGGCGGCGCCGACGCGGCCTACATCTACGAGGAGAAGTTCTCCATCAAGGACCTCCAGCAGGACGTGTACCACATGGCGTCCAAGATGACGGGCGGCATCCAGCGCGGACTTATCCTGCGGAATGAGAAGGCCAACGATAACTACAACACGGAGTTCATATACCGCCTTTATTCTGAGGAGGGCAAGGGACTGTTCACTGCCAGGTCGAATGTGCTAGGTAAGGAATAGTTCTATGCTTTTTATTCATTATAGAGGACGCAAAATCAGCGTGAGGGCCACGTAATTGAATTAGGTGCAGCGGTTCGATGTACAAAAATTTCAATTTATTTTTAACTACTTCCCTTTTAATGAAGTTACAGCATAGATCATGCTAATAAAAACAGAGGAAAGTACCTGGTATTTACCAGGTTGCACTTGCTAGGTTGGACCCTACTAACGTGGCCGCCATCAGCAGACCACCATAAAAAAGGGGCAGGTCACGGAAGCCACAGCAGCATAACGCTACTTCCATTGTGCTGATAAATTTCGCGCCAAGCGGACAAGAGCACTCTACGATTATTTGCATCATCCTCATCAATAGTAATGACTAGCCGCTAACATATAACGGTCCTCTTAGGTCACATGCAGCAAGGCGGTTCGCCGACACCATTCGACCGCAACATGGGCACTAAGATGGCGGCAAAGTGCCTGCACTGGCTGGTGGAGGCGCTGCAGAAGGGCCCGGCCAACACGCCCGACACGGCCTGTCTGCTCGGCGTCGTCAAGCGACAGTACAAGTTCACGCCGCTAGAGGACCTCAAGTGTCAGACTAACTTCGCGTAAGTCACTTCTATTAAGTAAACTTAAGTAACTTAAGTTATGGTGTGCAATAAAAAATATGAAGATAAGTTTCTATTTCCAATATTGATTCGTTCACACCTTCAATATAATGACAGTGGCAATAAGCCTGGTAATCGGTTACCTCAGCCCAAGGTCACGTGTCACACCAAAGGCATCTCTCGCTCGTTGCCAAAACTGTAAGAACCTTTTAAAATCCGCTTGAAGAGTTCTATGCTATAGCTCACCGGAAAAAGCTAGGCATGGAGTTCGTTGATAACAACAAAATGAGTCATTACTAACACTGCCTGACTAGACTGACCAATGGGTAGAAGTCCTGCATAGAGCGAGGGTCGTGGATTCTGTCCGCTCCCTGACAAACACTAACAACAATGAGACGAAAATTATTCTGTGTCTGTGTATTACCCCCTGTGATATGAGCGTTCTCTCGTGATAAGACGAATGCCGTTTTGGCTCTAAAATCTATGTCACCAACTCATTCTTAGGGTTAAAAAAGTGTGTTTCAAGACTTTTTAAACCCATTAAGAAGCATTAAAACACATTCTAGTAAAGATACCATTCAAAATTACTTTTTTATCACAAAAATAAACAGTTCAATCAGATAATATAATCCTCTCCACTGATCCAATGACGTTATCGCAAAAATAGTTGTTGATATTCACACTTGAAAGCACTTAACCTTTCATACCATTGTTACTGGACAATCAAATGACCGATTGTTCGGGCATCTACGTGTTTCGGAATGCACGTTAAGCAGTTGTTTCCGGCTGACGTCGAAAGATGTCAGTCGCTAAGCTTGTCGGAGGCCTTAGGGCGACTTGATAACAAAGGTTTCTCACTATCCTTACTCTCCAACAATTCGCACTGAGCATGCGTATTAGAGTATGGCTGGTACCGCCTCAGTTGTAGTGAGGCCCTGTGGCCATCAGTAAAGGTACAATTCCGAAACGGACCGCACACCGCAAACTGCAAGCGACACTACTGGTTTTAATGAATCTCTATGAAAGTGATTCCGAGCGTGGCCGCACTGCAGCGCCGCGCTAGGGAACAAAAGCGTTATGTAGCGGTTGCAGTTTGTTTGTTGTAGTAATTATTCCTTATGACGTATTAAGGCTGTTGATTGATTGAATGTGTTGTTCCAGTCAAAGAATAGCGAAACAGCAGTGGTGGATGAAGCTCCGGCCGCTGCTGCGTATCCTGGCCAAGCACGACTCCACCTACGAAGAGGAAGGCATGTACA
The DNA here is from genome assembly GCA_950022985.1 of Udea ferrugalis. NCBI lineage: Eukaryota > Metazoa > Arthropoda > Insecta > Lepidoptera > Crambidae > Udea > Udea ferrugalis. Next base: position 10,002,514 of record OX465516.1, read on the forward strand.
TGACAGTCGAGCAAGGCGAGATCGACTCCGAAAACGTCATCTAATCATTATCTCGTTAAAATGTAGGGTTGATAATGTCATCATTTTTAGTGAGAGATTAATTTTGCGAGGTAGACTTAGGCATTAGGGTTGTAGATAATTTTCTCTAGCAGTTTTGTGAAGATTTAAAGGTGCAAACTATTATTTCATTTAGTATTTTTGTTATGACCTCTATTTTTTTGCAATTTATTGTGTGATACGCAACCGAATGTATCAGAGTAGTAAATCTTGCATTTTAGATAATTTCAGGTAGACCGTAGATGTAGAGTTTGACTATGATTGAGATGGAATGTTTATCACAAGATGATTATATTTATATCAATTAGTTAAGAATAATTTTATTATTGCACTAAAGATGTGTAAAATAATAATGCAACTATGAAGATACTCGTGAACCTAGCATATTGAATGTTTGCCATCCTCCAGTAACCACAGACCAATGTTTTTTATTTATTTTTGTTCAACTTATTTTGTAAACAATGTTATAGGAAATAGTAAGACATTAAAGTAAAATGGCTGTGGACTGACTGTGTGTGTTTATGTTTATTTATTGAATAAACCTATTTATTGATAACTGATATTTTTGAGACAGTTTATTTATGATGATTCACTAAGTGTTTTTATATTAATAAAAGATTTCACTTCAAAAGAAATATTAAACATGTTTTTATTAATTGGCTTCTATATGTGCTATAAAGTATAGTGATTAGGTCGTGATTCAAGTAACGGAAAATGTATAATTAAAAAAAATGTTTACTAACAGTATTTATATGAAATCAATGTAATGATGAAATTATATAGAAATTATTTACTAAAATGTATAGGTAAAATTGTTTATATGTGTATTTACTTATTAAAGTCAATACAATTCGCTTCTGCATTTTGTTTTTTAATTAACCTTATCCAAACTCAAATATTCGAAAGGTATCTCTATAGTAGTGTTTACCAAACACCATTCTGCCATTGCCCGGTAATTTTACTCACTTTACCGGTGGTCGCCAAAACTCACTTCGCTCGTGGCAAGGGAACTTTAAAATTCAATTCCTTTGCGACTGTGGTCGTTTGAGAGAAAAGAACTAAGCCAAATACATTTTTTTAATTATTTACATACAAAATGAGAGAAAATACTAATTCAAAGTAAAGCGTATTGATGATTGAGGTAAGCGTGAAGCACCGAGATGTGAAGTGATGTCCGCCGGAGTAGCACCCCTGGTATAGGTACTACTCGACAGAATGGTGGACTTTTGCAGAGGATAGGGAACGATGGAAAGGTTTGGGGGAGAGCTTTGCCCAGCAGTGGGATCTTGCAGGTTAAAAAAAATTAAGAGAAAATACTAATTCAGAGTAAAGCATTTTAATGATTGATGTACCTAAGCGTTGAGCACCGAGATGTGAAGTGATGTCCGCCGGAATGCCACCCCTGCTGGTTGTTCTTTACTTCAGAATCCAAGTTTGCGCAAATGGACGAGACTTTTTAACCTAGGGTCCTGGTTTCACCTAAAAGTTGAATTTTATATTGATTCACGTGTTAGATATGTTTATTCGCGACTAGACACTAGATAAAAAAATACTAGGTATTGAGGTGGGCTAGGTAATGTTGCGACCCGCTATTTCATTTTGATGGACCGGTACCGGTTCGGAAAATTTGTTTATTGATTTATTTATTCTTTATTGCACAATGAAAAACAAGTGGCGGACTTAATGCCTAAAGGCATTCTCTACCAGTCAACCATCGGGTGAGGAATATTGTTGTTTTGAAAATTAATCAGAAATTAATCTTTCCTTGCTTGTTTTTTATTGATATAAATTAAATAGCTGTAGTGTACCTACTACCTTATCGAAGATTTCCCTGGCTCGCCAACCCACGATGTGCGCAGGCGGCACGTCTGCTCTCGCCGGTAGCTCTACAAACACTACAATAGGTGTTCCTCATAGTCTTACCTAAGGTAGAGCTCAATCTACTGCATCGATAGTGCATACCTGGCAACTTCTTGAAAGGTAAAGGCTTGCAGTGCGCTTTTAAATAGAGTTTTAAGCATCGGTTCACGGTGTCTTGCTACCGCAACAGCAACACCGCAGGGCGGATAAGCTGTAAGCTCAAGTGCCGTGCTATGCTAGCCTTAAGCTGTGCTAGTCTACGGTGGGTGGACTTTTATTTGGAGGGTTGGTCGTTAATAAGCTCGAGAACGGGACCCCAGTATAGAAGGCAGGGATTTAATTTGAACAACCCACCAGAAAGAAGCGTTTGTTTGTTTGTTTGAGTTGTTGCGGCCCAAGAGATGCGGCGGGCAACGCCAATACTTACATTTCTATATTTTTGAGTCTGAGTGTAAGACGACGTACAAGCCGTTTTGCCGCCTCTCTGGCCGCTATGCGGTGGCTGGCAGCGGTAAAAATGCCAGACTGGCTGCGGCGGAATTACAAATCCTGTGAAAAACATTCGTATTTCTACGCCATCTATTTCAAAATTACCCAACTATAGGTTTGGCGTTTAACCACGATTACTTTTCTCACATTTCGGATTCGGACACCACCTTAGGAACACAACATCGACCAAACAGCCTATGAGGTCGATGGTGATGGAACACAACATACATAGACTTAAATAGTTGTAGAGTTGGAGTTGGAATAGTTGTTATGGAGAAGAAAAAACTTTTGTCTATGGCTGCAGGTCAACATAGCAACTTACATCTGTTGGGTACTTTCGTTTAAGAATGTGTAGTTTCTTGATTATCATTTGAACTTCAAATTAAGCTTCAAGTAATAACGCCAATTCGCAATCGCTATTGTTCGCTATTACTTTTGGACTTCATTTAATAACATAGTTAATTGATACTTCCGGTTGCCAACACAACAACAAACTAGAGTTGACCACTTGTCTGTGGAGTTGACGTTTCACCGCGTAGCAAGTGAAAGTGTCACGTCGGTATAATTTCTGTCAGAAATATTTTTGTTTCGCTAGAAAATCTTATTGCCTGTTAAATTTGGTACGTAAACTTGTCTAGTTTTTCATTACATCAATGCGTACTTAGTCCTTTGTTAACAGAAAAGTGATTGCGGTGACTGTTATTTTGGAAAATTGTGTATTATTTCAGATTTAGGTTATTGCCGGGAAAGATGGGTGTAAAACCTGCAATTGGAAGGAAAACTAACAAGAACCCACCTATATTCAGTCACGAATTCGTGATTCAAAACCATGCAGATATCGTGTCATGTGTGGTCATGGTTTTCCTAGTCGGGCTGATGGTACAGGTGAGCTAGTAAAACTTGCCACGTATTCCGTTTTATACACCTTTTTAATGTTAACTGGTGGATATTTTCGGTATGTTTTAATAAATACGTCCTTGTTATTGCAGTCGACAAGTCCAGTTGCGAGTTTGTTCATCAGTTTGCACCATAATGTGAGTGGAGTGGAGCCCTCTAGAGAAAACCCTAAAGGAGAGCCATTCTTGTACGAACCTGGCTGGAAAGATGGCTGTGCTGTATTTTTCTACTCCCTCGTCTGCATTGTTATGCATGCCATTCTTCAAGAGTACTTTTTGGATGTAAGTATTGTTATTAGAATAAGTATAAACCTACATTGAACATTGTAAGTTCACCTACCTGTTTGCTTTGTAAGTCGTTTTTCAATGTAGATGGAATGATTTTCTGCTTGATGTCAGATGTAGATGAATCTCCCAACTCTATTTTCCAGAAAATATCGAAGAAGTTCCATCTTTCTAAATCAAGACTGAGCGCTCTCAACGAATCTGGACAATTGGTTGTGTTCCACCTAGTGACTCTCTTCTGGGGAGGAGATGCCATTCTCCGTGAAGGATTCCTTGTCAACATATCAAAACTGTGGGATGGTAAGCATTTTTTTATAATTTTAGAATGAAACCGTTACGGGTGCAAGCATGTTTATAACTGCCGCACTTAGACATCAAAAACAGTAGCTTCAAATGAAATAGATAGAATCAATATTATTTAATATGTTATCTTATCTATTGCTGAGCTGTTTTATGCAATAATAGGTTATTCACATTATTTGTCATTAGAATCACATGTGTGATAATAATTCAAGAATGAGCAATTATCTGAGTAAATTAAACTCATTCAACAGGTGGTTTAACAGAATATAAAGAGTTAACACTTTTCTTTTCCTTAGGGTACCCTGACCACCCTATGAGTTTCCTGTTGAAGCTCTGGTGGGTTGTCCAAGCTGCATACTGGATCCACACTATTCCTGAATTGTATTTCCAACGCATCAAGAAGGATGAATGGGCCACTCGCATTAGACAAGCCACTGCTGCATTCACTATTGTAGCTTTAGCATATGGATTCAGGTATGCTATCATATTATTTCTTTATTTTGGTCTTTTGTAAGCAGAACATAACTAATGCTGATCACTCCCCAAATCATGATCATAAGTGTAATATGGGGCAGATGGTCACGCATTCATGAAATATTGGACCGCATCTTATGTTAAAGTTTTTTTATTCAGGTTCCAGCGCGTTGGAGTGAGCCTTATAGTGCTGCATTCCTTGGCTGAGTTTGTCGCCCACAGCTACCGTCTTAACTCCATCCTCAGAGGAGAGAAGGAAGATTTCTTTGACAAGTGTAAGTTATTTTTACTCTAAACTAAAGTTACATAATCATTCAATTTATGCCTAAATTATATCAGCATCAAATTATTATGTCAAGTGCTCCTAGTTTTCATGCTTATCACTTTCACATATTTAAAATGTTAATTTTAAGTTAATTAAAATGATAATTTTGAAGACTACTTGCCATTTACCATATATTTCCAAGGTGGTAATTAAGTGGTGTAATTTAGTGTAATTTGCTACTGATGTATTCTGTGTTCAATTCCCAAATAGGATAACAAACACTTGTGTGATATAAATGTACCTATGTTTTTAGGTTGAGTCCATTGTACTTGTAGTATGGCTGTACAAAGTTTCCAGTAGTCCTGCTACACTACACAAATTGTGTGCATATGTATTTAAATTTAAACTGAACTGAAATGAAAGTTCAACCTTTTCATCCCCCTGCTGAGCAGACCTCACCCCAACCATGAGATTGTATAAGCTTTATTTTAACACAGAGGCTCAATGTGATTAGTCAGAGAACACTCTCTACAAACAACACAGTTGTTAGTGTAGCGAATGATAAATCTCACAATCGGCTGTTATCAAATTACCAGGGCCTCCAACTAAGATCGCGGGTCCCAAAGATTAACGTTAGATGGTGTGCGTAACACCTTAAATTGCTGCCAATCCACTTGGCTTCTTATTTAATTTAATTATTATTATTACATTGTTTACACTTCTTGTCCAGTGATGGGCTTGCTGAACGGGTCTGTGTTCGTGTCGGTGCGCCTGTGCTCGCTGGTGCTGGGCGTGCTGACGTTCTACTTCGGCCTGTCGGGCGCCGCACCGCTCGTGCTGCGAGTCACCTCGCTCTCACTGCTCGTCACATTCCAGGTAAGACCTCTTGCACTCTATCCTCACGCGTTTAAGGTTTAGTACATCGCTGATATCGCGTACAGATAAAACAAGCTTCTTGCGAGCTAGTTTTATTTAGGACACACTGGTAAACATCATCATAATCATTACTCCCTACAGTAATGTTATGTCAACTTATTTCAAACTTGAGTTCACTATTTGAGAAATATGTAATGTTGGAATTACACTCAAATTGTAAATCTCAGCAGATGCATTTTCTGAGATTAACTGAACTTTAGGCATGGGCCTAGCTAAGGGGACAGATGTTCTGATAAAGTTCATGGGGGTTTTGGTGGATGCAGAGTGCCTCCAATCTAACTCTAAAAATCATTGAAGGAGACCTTAGTTCTACAGTGAACAAACTGTGGCTGCTGGATGATAACAACCTTTAATAAATTTTCGTTTACTTGCCAAATGTTTTCTTCATGAGACTGGATGCGAAAGGATCCAAAACCGGAAGTTCTAGCTCACATTGGGACAAATACAGCTGTTTACTAAAATGGGTTGATTTAATAAATTCTAATTGAATGTGTTTGTTTGGCAGGTGTACTTGATGTACAACTTCATCTCTGAGACAATCAAGCAGAGGCAGGAGTCTCGCCAGCTGGCGGCCAGCAGGCCCAAGAAGGAGAAGAAGGAAAAACCCAAGAAAGAAAAAGGTGAGACCCAACGTTAACATTTTTAGACAAAACTTACTTTAGTAATTCATTGTGCAGTGTACACGAGCATAATGTGGATGAGAAAATAATAATCCTAATAAATTTATCCTTGAAGTTCTAATAAACTCGTAACCTAACTGAAACAAAGTGAACATGATTTTTTTATTATTAGGATGTAATATCCAATTGTAGCTTGTTTAGATTGTTTATCTGTTGTTTTTAGGAGTAAATTGAATGTTATGTTTTGTTAATTATTGGTTGTCTGGCGAAAAAAAACCTGATCAAACTTTAACTCCCTTATTCATGAAACTTAATTCAGTGCTGCAGCATTGATTTAGCGATTGAAGCATCCTGTCATTAACCCCCAAATGTTGACAGTAATAACAATGAAAGAGACAACAGTTAACATGAATGGTTGTTTGATGTTTTATGAATAAGGGCGTAATTGTTTAAACTATGTTGTTGATTGTTATTTTCACTTGTTTATTGTTCTATGCGCTACCGAAATCACTAATGGAATAAGGTAAAAACACATTGTTATGAATAAAATTCTAAAAAGTATACTTACTAGAGTAGACTTGAATAATATATCTTAACTAATAGCCTCCTCTCTTTTGCGAAGAGTAAGAAATCACAGTCCATTATTTCATATTGTTCGTCTCTGGAATACCATAATTAAATTGCACTAGTTGTGTCTGTCAGATCTCATTATGTTCATGTCGAGATAATTATTGTTATCTAATAAAATATATTTGTCGTACAGTAAAGAAAGCCCCCGTCGAAGAGTCGGACCTGCCCGAGGTGGACCAGGACACAAACAAGACGCTGCGTCAACGCGCCGCCGCCGCTCAGCGCACCAAGTGAGCCCGGCGCACGCGCAGCGACGCAAATAGCTCAGCTTCGGCGCCACTGACCAATGAATTAAACACTGACTGCTGCTACAATTAACTTATACATAAAACACAATAGGGTATTTGACTGTTAATAAGGTAACCAGTATTGATATTCGAAAATGTAATGAAAATAATTTTAAACTTCAAGGGTATTTTGACTGTATCTGTCTCTGTCTGAAACGAACATTTCTAAGGTGATGTCACAAGCACATCGCTTTTCTTGTCTAATCGTCTGTATCTTCGAAATTACTACTTATGAAAATTACTAATGGGTTTTGTTTCTGAAATTTCCAAGTTTCCTAAAATGATAAACAAAAAAAACGGTCAAATATAAAGTCTTAGTTGAAATGACAAGTTGGAGTGGTGCCGAAGCTGGGCCGTTATGAGCGATGAACCTCTCAGTACCGAGTCTTTCCACTACACTTAAATTCTTCCTTCAGTCTTCGTTTACTTAACTTCACCGTTGATGTCCCCGCACAAATGTATTCGATCCGTACATAGACAGTATTCATAGTTAACGAGTTTGAATGTCCTCTTCGATGTTAATGGATATTTTTAACGTCTCTCTGTGTACATGACAATGTTGTCGACAATGTTTATCGTAACTTATAATAAATGTAAAATAGATTATCGTGATGTCAATATCCTTGAAAGCCGACATTCGTTTAGACTGCGTAACTATTGTCACTAAAAGTATAGTGGATACAGGGTTGTAAAAATATCTCCTAAAGTGTAAAAATAAAGTCTAGGTTAAAATGTTGTTTATATGAATATATTGTGTAAGAATTATGGAGTACTGTGTTTTCATACACGTTAAATGATGATAATTCCATTTTTTGTTTTGCATTTCGATTTTAAATAGTATTTTTTCTTAATGGATTCCAGTACCAATTAAAAAATAAATTATTTTTATTTTATTTTTATACGGCTGCTGTATTTTATTGCATAAAAGTGTCTATATTTTTAACTCTAATAATTATTGTTTCATATCTGACAATCTTTTGGTGCTCTTGAATTTTATTATGCTTACAGAAAATTATATTTCTTCAAATTGAATGGAGCTAAGGTTGTAAGTGTTTGTGTTACATCATGAGATTCGATCCATGTTTGTTGTTACGCTCGTATGAGAATGATACATAATGAAATTATTCTTCCTAATGTAAAATTGTGCTCATAAATTATTGTATAATTTTCGTGAGATATGTCAATTTTGAAAGCTTGATGTTATTTTTATTTCATAATAAATTTTGTAAGGATACATCTTATGGTTTTACTGAATGGTTATGCCTTCAATCAATGGTTCTTCCTTCAGCCAGGTGTAGTAGACTACGGGACATAAAACCTACATGTATTCATTCCTTTTTTCTTTAAATAATCAGCCTCAAACGGGAAATACCATATGGGCATTAAGTCCGCCATTTGTACCGTTAATTATTGTGCAATAAAGAGTAAATAAATAAACAAACGAGCCAACCTCTCCAAATCCTGACGGTTTCCTATCTCGTCCATTACATGTCCGAGACTAACTCTGAACCCATGAATCTTTATAGCGTATTGTATTAAAAATCTTTACTTAATTAATTTCCAACATACCTACTGCAAACATCACTTAAGAAGACTAGATCCTTATGAGTAGTAATAATGTGACCATATTAATAGCATAGAATACACACAAGAATTTTACCGTTACCTACATGTACATCGTTCCATCAATACATTACTCATTCATCATCATACGACAATAACATCTCTTGTAATAAACTGAAGTGAATAATGAATCGCCTTAAATAAGCAGGAACATTGGTGCATTCTTAAAATCAGTCATATACAGTATGTGTTTACTTACCTTCCCCTTTGTTCATAAAAACTCAAATAGCCCCAGTTTTATCTTTTTCACTCCTATTGTCGTGAACCTATTTTGTTAGTGAGTGACAGGATACTTCAAACGAATTATTGCTGCAGCAATGATTATCTACACTTTTTTTTTAAACGTGTTAAGAGTCCATTAAACAGGTATGTTTTTTTCAACTGGGCGTGGTAATATCTTAAATCGTTCGTCAAAGGTCATAAATGAGTCTCTGAAACTCGATAATCGAAGTTATCACCCTCATAATCATAATAATCATAATCATAATTCTTTATTGCATAAATACAGGTACAAAAGATCTTAAAATTATACATGTCCAGCTATATTTTGCCTTTTTACTAAGCATGCAACCAGTTTACAAACGAATTGTATGTTCCGTCTTGCTCTTTCACGTAAAACCTACTGAATAGATTTGAAGGAAACTATACAAAAATATAGCTAATACATTTGAATGGGACATAGGCTACAAGTTATATTAAAAAAATGTTTTTTTTCTTACTTTATTAATATGTTATCCCAGTGATCCAAGCAGGCAGATCAAAAATACATGAACGAGGTCAATCGTCGAATCAAACTCCGCTGGGTAGCGTTCGGGAGAAGACACGCTATGTTTCCTCTTTCCAACATACTTGTGCCCTAAGTCTGCCATCGGTGTGTGTCAGAGATCGTCTAAGCTGAAATGACGCGCCCCTCCACTACATCTACGGTTAGAAGCAAGCACTCTTGTATGCGTCATTTCAGCTATGACGATCTCTACCAGGGATAATATGGTTTATGGACCTCAGTCATTATTGTCCCACACTATGAGCTTCACAAAAAAATAAATCTGTAGATTGTAAAAACATCTCCTGAATTATCGCGCTGTTCCGCAGTTTTGTAAGAATCAAATGCAGATTTTGGGTAGCAATATTTTACAGTGAACTAAAGGTCTCAGTAAATTCATAAACTAAACTACTTAATCAGTAGTTATTATTGAAGCCATGCATTCGGGCATTCCAATACCATGAGGTGGTACAAGCCACACTCCAAGACGCGGGCTCTGGGCGGTTTGTTGAGATCTGAAATGCTTAATTGCTGTGCTTCTGGTAAACAGAATCAGAATCAGATATAAATCAGATCTCCTTAAAAAAACGCCAACTTTAATCATTTATTCGCTCCGCCTTGAATTGCTATTCTCCCTCATTTGTAAATAATTTCAAAATGTTATTTGGATCAGCCGTGCTATTCCGGCGGTGCGGCGCTTACTTATATCATCAATACGCTTCACTCTTAACTACTCTCTCATTTTGTATGGGAGAGAATACTACTTTTTTACTGTCTCTCATTCTTGGTTCTTTTCCCTCAAACAACCACAGTTGCAAACAAATTGAATTTTAAAGTTCACTCACACGAGCGAAGGTAGTTTTGGCGTCCGCCGGAATAGCATAGCAGTTCTTTACACTCAAACGATCACTTTTCCGTACCTGTATTGAATTTTGCAGAACGCCAAATTGAAATCTCCATTCGAATTCACTGTTCGAAAGTTCTAAGTGCGCATTCAGAATGCCACCTCCTGTACGCAACGCACATGTAAGGCTGGTAAGAAACCTTCCTACTGACAGCCGTTATCAAGGCGCCCAAAGGCCTCTGACAAGGCTTGACGACTTTAAGGCTTTAAGCCAGGAAATACCTTTTCGCACCATAAACCGCGACTAAACAAACAAACAAACAAACAAACAAACAAATCATTTATTCGCCAAGAATACAGTGGAGTGAAAAGGTGGTAAAATATAACTGGACTTCGTATTCGGCCTGCTGGCAGGCGTGCAAATATTAAAGTTATGGTAAGTACATAATTATGTACAAAAAAGTATAAAAGAAATTCAAAACCAAATAAAATCTGACATTTTAAAACTAAAACATAACTAAACATACAAACCAAAACAACAAAGGAAACTCACTGATACAACAACACAAAAAATATTTACATAAACTCAAAAAACTTAGCTAATAAAACACTTTTCGTACCACTTGCTCAAAAAAGTGACATTCTAGCCCGCAAAAAGAGAACATAACAATAGTCATTTTTAATCTGTTGAAAACAGGGAAAGAAAATTGTACTGAATTTCATTCATCCCCTAGGGAGAGAATGTGATTCAAATTTGGAATACTGACCGAAGATTTTCGAGCGCTCATTTGAATAAGAAGTTTTAATTCTTTCTTTATGACCTGCCAGTATTATGTGACATAGTATGAAACAAAGTCGCTTTCTCTGTCCCTATGTCCCTTTGAATGCTTAAATCTTTGAAACTACGTAACGGATTTTGATGCGATAGAGTGATTCAAAAGGAAGGTATTTATGTATAATAACATCCTATTGCACCCGTGCGAAGCGGGGGCAGCCGAAGATCGAGTACAGTGGCGTGTAATGGGAGAGGCCTATGTCCAGCAGTGGACTGCAACAGGCTGATGATGATGATGATGATGAAGCGGGGGCGGGTCGCTAGTATGTGATAAATAGAAAAAGTTTAATAACAAATATTTTTTCGCAAATGGTACGAAAAGTAGAGTATTTTCCTCGGTGATAAAGCTGTCTTAGTCTTGGGTGAACTTAAATCCCTCGCTACACTCAGGACTCGTATTAAATCCCTCGCTTCGCTCGTGATTTAAGTTATTAACCCCCTCGCTGCGCTCGGGAGTTAACCTCGAGTCCTTCGTTACGCTCGCGATTTCAATCGTCACCCGCGACAGAAGACACTGCTTTATCCCCTTGGTTAATAATCTACTATTCTTAAATGAAGACTTAATAACATGATGTATTACCTAACAGTCTTAGAATCTAACAATATACAATCACGTAGGCATTAAATACAAAATTTACAATTAAATTATTTGACTATTATTATTATACCTATTTCTAATCTAAAATTAAATTAAGCTATGTATTCTAGGTCATGAAATAGGTATTCTTTAACATTATAGAAACATTTATCTAAAAGCCATTTTGTCAAACTCTTTTTAAAACTATTGCCTTCTAAATTTTTTAATGGTATTGGCAGTTTATTGTATAAGAGCAGGCACATGTTATATGCGTTTTCTTTATACTAGGGGACGCCGCGGGCCGTGTGTGGGACTCGCCCTTGAAGGTGACGTCAAGGGAATACCCACTAAAACCTGACTATTCCACTTGCACCAGATTTTGTCCAGGGCCACAAAAAGCGTGAGCATAACATTTGCGAAGTACTTGAAGTGATGCCTAAAGGCTGTTTAAAAAATAATTTATGAATAAGCTATCTTATTAAAGATACGTATCGCCTTATTTCGATGCACTTAAGGTATTTTCTGATAATGCTACGCATGACGTATGGCCCCCTGTTCTTAAAAATTACATGAATTGAATGCCTTTGAGTTTAACCTTTTTAAAAAATGTTTAGGTATATTTCATTTGTTTATTTACGTGATTTTATTTTTCAACCATCTAAATTCTCGAAGCTCGTTGATGTCTTTTGTATCCCACAGCTGCGTAAGCCTACAGTTCTTTGATCAAACACGACAACCCATTTATTTTTCGGTTGTATTGATTGTAGTATGTTCTAATCTCTACTGAAAATTGTTGTTGTAGCTTCGCGAAACTTAAATATGCACCCTGTTTAGGCGACGGTGATCTACCATAACAATTAAATGGATTACGTACGTCTCATGTACAACAAGTAAAACTACACATCATAACTCAATGTATTGTGTCTGTATAAGTATTTCTGGAAATATGCATTGTTTAATTTTATCTTCGTATAGGGCAATTAAACGTCAGTGCCATTACTCTATAGATATTATGACAATTTCTGAGTTTTGACAACACCTTTTATGAAATATTAGTTTATTAATTACAATTGTACTGATTTGCAATAACATGTGTGAAAAAAAATACAGGTACCGTAAAACCAGAGATTCCAGAAGCATGTGGTGTTTACTTGTAAGCAGCTTAAGTATTTAGGTTTAAAGTAGTTTTAAATGTTGTAATGCATAATTTGTAAAAGTGAATAAATAAACGGAACTGAGTAAAAAAAAATGTAAACGTTGTACTCCTAATAATGTATGTAATGAAACCACACACATATTACAGTTTTGAAAATATATTGACTGTCAAAAAGTAATCAAGTACATAATCAAATCAACAAGTTGTGTTTGATCGATGGCATGATTCATTCATTCATACAGATAATCTACTTACTTAAGTTTTCAAGTTTCGACCTCATGAATGTTAAAGAGTTCTAAGCAGCCAAACTCGCTATCACCAGAAACCTAGTGGGTTTATTTTTTCAAGCGGCAAATTGCCAATTTTTGGTGTCTATTCAAATGATAGGTTTTTGCAGCGACAACCGTTATGGGAGCGTAAGATGCGCGGCGGGCGCATCGTCTCAGCGCCGCATATAAAGGTGTGGGCGGGCGAGGGCAAGCCAGTTTGTTGTGAGTGCCAGACGAAACCGCCGTCGGAATGCAGAGTGCGACCGTCCTCCTCCTTTTCGCAATTGTGGCCGTGGCCGTGGTGTCCGCAGGTTAGTGCCCTGCGCTTTTTGCCGCCCTTCGCGCCGATTAACACTACGTGTTTTCCTTTTTGAGCAATCCCAAAGCAATTTCCGATCGGTTCCGATGAAAGCTTCTGCTGCATCAGCCTCTTTTTGTGTTAGCGACGTGACGTCATGAAGGTTGAACATGAGCCATCGTTCTAAGGTTCTGTTTGCACTTTTTTGTTATGGTACTTTAATTTGGTAACAGGTTGTTTTAAATTCATGTTACGTGTGTACTGTAAGTACTTACTGAAATATATTACTGTGTATTTGTTTTTTTTTTGTTTTGTTCATATATATTTTAAACATTTCGTTTGCACATAAACTTATTTTATGTATAATTACGAAGCCAAGTAGGAGTCTGAATTTTAAATATAAAATTTATTCAAGCGATATAAATATCAGTTCTCGAATTCATTATTTATTTATTATTCATTATTCATTATATCAACTAAGTAATTTAAGTCTACTTTTCTCTTTGCTTTGAGATAACTTCTGCTATAACATGCAGATGGTATTAAGACTGAATTTTAATTAATACCTATTTTGAACAGAAACCAGGTAAGAGTTTGTCCAAAATCAGAGGATAACAAAAGGTTCAAGTGATATTTTGCTCTACTTTAGGACTTTGCTCAACAAAGTATAAGCGTTATCTGAATCATACTTTACACTTCCACTTAGGCATTATTTTTTGCTTGTTTATTTTTTTTTAAATACCTACTTAATAAATAAATACACGGAACTATCATTTATCCCTGCATCATCGGCGGATGGGCCGTGGAATCATAATCACGATCACGATTCTCTGAGGTCAGTGCTATTCGGAGCCGATCAACGAAAACGCCACATCTTTGACCACACTCGTTTCGTGACGATGATACTACGGATGATCTCAACTTATGCTTGCTAATCAGGGTTTTTTGTATACTTTGGTACAATAAAATTAAAGTAATTGTACGTAATGTCATCCTTGAGCTTGAACGTTAGTAATATTTTATAATTAACAACGTTAAATTAACATACGTTCATCTTAAAGATAATGAATGATATCAGCCGTGCTATTCCGGCGGTGCACATCGAACATCACTTCACATCTCGGTGCTTCACGCTTACCTCAATCATCAATACGCTTTACTTTGAATTAGTATTTTCTCTCATTTTGTATGTAAATAATTAAAAAATGATATTTGGCTTAATTCTTTTCTCTCAAACGACCACAGTCGCGAAGGAATTGAATTTCAAAGTTACCTCGCACGAGCGAAGTGAGTGTCGACGACCACCGGAATAGCATAGCAGATCTTTTTTAGCAGAGTTTTTATTTGATTTCAATAGGTCCTGTTATTATTGACAAAATTGTGTTTGTCGATCACAACGACATTGTTCCTTGATGAATCGGAAAACAACTGATTCGGCAAAAGTTTTTACTCTGATCTTTACAAAATTTTTAGGGGTTTTTGTTTGCGTAGATCGTGCACTCGAATAATACTCGTATCATCTACCTAAGTGGGCTGAAGAATCATTAGCAATCCTCCAAACTTAAAACTACAAGGTCTTGTAAGTTCATGAATCACATGCTAAAAAAACCCTACAAATCGCGAAGTAAAAAATACAGCGATATTGCCTTACTAAATACCTATTTAGCATTGTATCTTATGTGGTTTTGATATTCGATCTCAAACGATCTCAGATTCTCAAACTGAACTACAAAAAAAAATCCTTTTCTTATCAGATTCTGATTGCCTTTGTCAAAATTTCAGGTGGGCAATTCTATGTGCCACGGGCATACTACACGATCGATTCGGAAGGGCACGCGTCGGCGCCGGTCGCGCTGCGCCGCTTGCGCCGCTCGCTCAACCCCTACCCCTACGCGAACGCTGACGCCAACGCCAATGCTAACGCCGAAGCCAATTCCTGTAAGTATTTCCTTACTCCAGATTTGAAAAACCTCAAAGATTAAAAAAAAACGAGATATGACGAAGCAGAACAATCAGTGACAATGAAAATGCACCTTCTGAAGGTATGACTGAATTTGCAGGTTCATTCAATCGGGACCAGAACACCCATATTGTGTTCAGTGGTCAATATAAAATATTTGAGAAAAGTAATCTTATTCTCTTGCAGAATCTTACACAAACATAGGACTCTATAATAGCAAAATAGAATTGCTTTTCATAACAATGACATTGTGAAATACGCAGCTTATTCTCGGGCGGTCATGTTCGATAACAAATTTTTATAAGAGCCGGAAACAAGAAGAAAAGAAAGGCTTGTTACCTGCCAAATTAAGTTAGTAAAACGGTCACGAAGTGTGAGCTTCTGAATGTTCCGAGGCCACGCCTCTTTAAGAACTTATGAGTATCTGTTCGAATGCTGTGTTAATCTATTTCAACTCCAGTGTTGACACGTTTCAAAACAGCCAAGTGAGCTTTTTACTGCGACACATTGTTTGACTCCAGCAGAACACAATTTGCACCTTCATTTAGGTACACAATAGACTATGCATGTCAATGGTCTTTCTTTATGTTAAATACCTCTGTTTTTACGCACTTACTGACGTCCGAGTATGTTTTATCGTCGTTAGTTACTACCTCAAGTAACACAATACACTATAAAGTGCAAAAGTTAAGACTAATTCAAATAAAGTACGTTTAGTGTCATAAGTACCTCCCTTTTGTTATTATTAAATATTGTTGCATAGGTAGTAATATGAATGTTAGTAATAGTTAGCTACAGTCAATTTTGAAATACTAGTCAAATGGTAATAACAACTTCGCGAATAAAGTATTCAGTCTAAAATATGTATGTATGACCAACTTTTTCCTTTTCCATAACTTCATGATGTGTTGATGATGTGAGCAATTACAGCGACAAAAGCTATTGCAGTAGTTGACGATTCACGTAATTACACGTCCTTCAATATTACAATGCATTGCGAGACACACAATGTTACTTAATTCATTGCCAAAGGAAATCCTTGAATCCAGCGGTTTTACATGACTATTATAT
This sequence comes from Udea ferrugalis, assembly GCA_950022985.1. Lineage (NCBI taxonomy): Eukaryota > Metazoa > Arthropoda > Insecta > Lepidoptera > Crambidae > Udea > Udea ferrugalis. The sequence continues at coordinate 10,019,012 of OX465516.1, forward strand.
AACCACACTTTTGTAGTGCTGTTAATGGTGTTGATTAATCAATTTAAATTAGCTGATGTGAACAAACAGTCCTTTAACGCTTTCATGAGACCCCGAAATCAAATATTCACATCATCAAATTATTAAAGACTTCAATGATGGACCTCCTAATACTACTTTCGAATCGTCGAATCTAATCAAACAAACAAAAACAAGCAACATTGACATCCATATTACAAGCAGTTTGTGTATTATATATTCTTTTAGTTGAATATTAAGTACCAATGATAATATGCCTCTAGCAGAAGATTGCTCTCAGTACATTAATTAAGAACAACCGGAAAGTAACTCAGCTTTTACTCTTTTCATTAATATCACTATTTACAAAAACAATAAACCAAAACTGTTGCATAATGAAAATATATATATCCAGTTTATTATATTTTTGGTTTGCTTACTATCTACTAGACATTTTAGCAGTCTTCGTTCTATTAGTATTACAGGATATATCTTTGCACTTGTTAACAATTCATGGCAGTACTTAATGCTTCTTTATCGAGTGGTCTGACACTTCCAAATAAAACTGCATTTGTGCATACAAATGCATGAGAAGTACACATTGGTATGCGTAAACTGAGCTTGTCGTATGTAGATCACCGTAACAGTAGCGCGAACATGCCTGCCGCGGAGCACTTGGGTATAATGTGGGAGTCCGTTCGCCTAACGGTCCGTGCTCTGGTGAGATCGTTCGCTCACAAAAAATGATCGATAGACCCACTTTCGTAAATACATTACAAAAATTTAAATGTCCGGTGCCCGGTTAAGTGATAACATTGAAATGAACTTCCGGCACCGTTACTTTCTGAGACGCAGAACTTTTACTTAATGCGCTTTTTAGAAGTCATTATTTCAGCTTGCTAAGAATGCTGTTCTATTTTTATAACACAAAATATGTGCACAAGGTCTTAATAGTGAAGAAGTATAGGTATTCCACTACTCAGGGACGTTGTTTTCATCACAATTACCATTTGCTTCTAACCCGCTAAGCAATCCATAAATGATGGTAGAGCTCGCCCCGTACCACGTCGCGTTAAGTTCAAATACACAAAGCGAAATGAGAGCTTTTGAATGTTCCGTTCATCGTACGGCCCCGTTTGGAATATAATCAGCGTGTGTTTATGTATGTTGTTTATCCAAATTGAGATCGTTTGATGACGTGCCAGACAGCGTATCTGCTCTTGACATGTTTAATGCAAAGCTCTCAAAAGCTCGTCGTTATTTTAAACTTTAGAGACCAACATGTTTTAGAGTTAGAGTTCTTATCACGGAAAAACTCGGAGCTAAATTTTAAACAGGATTTGATAATATCAATCCCCTGACCATTTTATTTTTTGTGTGAATTAATTGTATTTTATATGTAATTTTTTTTTTGTATTTTTTATTTTGTTTTATCTGGCTTGGCCTAGCACAGGATAGAGACCTATGGAGGAAATTGGGAGAGACCTTTGCTCAGCAGTGGGACAAAATAGGTTAAAAAAATGTATTTTTATTGATTTCCTTCTCTGTTGTCCAACCAGTATCGTTCCTGTATCCCTCTATCTAAAAATGGCTGATAATGATATTGTATTACGTTAATTCCAGGGGGTGGTGGTTCAGCGAACGCGAACGCCAACGCGAACGCGTACGCTGGCGGCCGCGGCTGGGGCGCACCTGCCGGCCGGGTGTACGGGGCTTCTAACCCGAACGCATTAAGGTACAATTTGCTAGTTACATTATTACATTACATTTTCGACGGTCATTTCATCACTCATTTAGGTACTTCCTTTATTCACTGGAGACAAAAAAGTTCTAAAAATGGAATCCTAGGTTGAGTTAGCTTATACTTCATTTATTATAGCATTAGACAGAACTTGACAGAAGTAATAAAAGGTTTTATATTATATTATTATTATATTTTTAGGGTACAATTTGTGGTATAAGTACAATAAATATTATAACTTTTGGAGATTTATGCCGAACTTATCAAAATCTACGTCATATGACAACTGTCACACTTATTGGTTCTCATTTGAAATTAATAACTACAGAATTTATGGACTTTTACTAAATGTTTTTTTTTTCTTACCTGAAACCATATTGTTGATCATAAAAACCTAAAAGAAGCAGGGGCTGTCTGTCCAGTCGTGCTTTTACTGTCACTATAACTCTACCAAATCTAAAATGTTACAAGCTTAGATCCTTTAGATATACGTTGTGACGGAAGGCCCAATTAAATTCTGCCAGGTTATACAAATTTGACAGCCGGAAAAAGTCAATCACAAATGCATATCATTCATTTATTTAGCAGCCCTGCTTCTATGAGCCTCTTCTTCTAATGTTATAACAAATGGAGTATAAGTGACTAGCTAAACTAATGAACAATGATCTTCTGTTTCAAGATACGGGGGTTAGTGAATTTTTCACTATCAAACTAAGTGTCTTTTTTATCTAAAAATTCACCCAAACACGAATATTATGTCCATAGTTATTAGTTTTCTTGAAAGTACAGAAACATTTGTTCAAGAAACATGTGCTAGGATACAATAAATTAAATCACAATCTTATTCCAGTTTAAGTAACTAACTGTTTGTTTGTGTGTCCTAGGACTAGGCATTAACGGCAGCGGCGACGTAACCTAGACTAACTCCCTGGTGTCGGCTCATCCATCGAACGCGCATTTTCCACCAGTTGCGCGCCGCACGCGCAGCCCCCTGCGCCCGCGCACCGCGTGCAACTGCCGGAAGACCACTTATATTTATTGTAATTAATATTTTAGAATAATAAATCTGAACTTATTGTTGTGATTGACTCATTTCATTTCCATTTTTAAAATTAAGGAATTTAAGGGGTGAACTAAAAATATTGTTCAGGTGGTAATTGATTTCGGAATTTGCATTAACTAACTGCAAGTAAACTAGTATAATTTTTCAACAGGGGCTTTATGACATTATTTTACATCATATTTTACGTGTTTTAATCAATTGAGAAATTTAAATAATGAGTATCCTGCAGCGGTAAAGCAAATAAATAGTTTAATGTGACGCTTTAGCACTTAATGGGGCCAAAAAATGGGTCTATCTTGATGAAGATACAGCATAAACAATGCCAAATTAAAGATACAAATATTCATACAGCTATTTAGTTTCGAGTATTAATACTCGAAAGACAAAAGTCTTAATCAAATAACAAAACCCAAATGCTTTTGAAGGCCTTACAAATTGATGAAATAATTAAATGAATACGCTGGCTTACACCTAAAATCATCAGAGACAGTCGGCCGGTTTATTGAGTTTCGTGGTTAGAGCAGTTAAAAAATAAAATAAATCAATAATAAAAAAAAAGCCGGTTTGCAGCATGCAAAGCAGAGGTTTGATTCCAACCTGAAACCTAGTGCGATTGTTTTTTCTGGTTTTTCGTATGTTTGTTCTTAGTCTCGGACACCCATCAGTAGTTAAAGCTCTGCCTAAAGCTAAAGAACGTTTACTTCAACTTCAACCGGCTTCGCTCCACCTTGAATTAGTTATCTTCCTTATTTATATTAAAATATTTTTTATATCCGTATAGTTAACCCTTATGTACGATCGCAAAACCTTTGAATCAACCTACCAGAACGTAAAATATTAAAACTCAATAAATAACCAATACTGTCTGGAATAACTAAGTATGTTTACAATATTCCACGGCAACTATAATATAATTTTTTCACAAAATTTGTATTACTTCTCGTGTGACTTCAAGTGAGTGAGATTTTGTACCATCGATCGTGTCGTTTGTCAAGTATCGATCCATTGTAAGTAAATATTTGCAACTCATGCTTACTAAGCAGGAAGCAGAGACTTCAGTAACGCAACAACTACTGATGACAACCAAATGTCGAAGTTAGTAACCATTTGTAAAAAAATAACATGGGGCCGTTTTGAAAGATGTGTTCTTGATGGTGTGTTAAGTGCCAGATTAGGTAAGGTCCTGCATAGGTTCTAATTGGCATCTCCCAGCAACGCCCTAAGCCGAGGGTCGGTAGAGAACCTTCCGCTCCCCCCATTACCCAGGAAAGCTCTGAAACTTGCACCTTGGATTAATACATGGTCAATTATAAAACAAGCATAATTAAGTACTTAGATCTCGGGTAGATATTGATTTTGCTCGCTGGAGTACCTTCCGCTAGTACTAAAACGCCAGTATTCACAAAAGTTACAAGATTTATTGTGTTTTTTAATTAGCAGTTTTGTAAACATTTTCTATGTTTTTTTACACAGATTAATCTAAATTCCCGTTCCGTCAGACTGCAGGGCAAAGGCCTCCCCTCCCAATCTCCATCCCACGCGGTCTAAGGCCCATGTCGGCCAATCTCTCTCACAGGAATTAATACACAGTTTTTTCTACAAACTCAAAATTAGTTTTTTATATAAATAAGTATTTACTATAATGTGTAGGTATTTAGTTTTTTCATGCAGACTAAAATTTATCAGGGCTAATAAAGAAAAGGAATTTGATTACCCGCTTGGATTCTTAATTCGATTCCCGCATCCAGGTTAAAAGTATATCTGGCTGTTTTGAAAACAGCATAAATTATGTTGGCAGGTATAAGATGTTAATTGATATTATAATGACTTTCATAGAAACATGGAAAAGATCAAATTATTAAGGGTTCAAACCAAGAGAACACCAATATGTTCGTACTTAAGTAATTCAACTAGTTTTATAAAATCACTAGAGCTTCGCACGGGTGCAATGAGAACATATTAACCTTCCTCTTCAATCGCTCTATTTATTAAAAAAACCGCATCAAAATCCGTAGTGTAGTTTTAAAGATTTGAACGAACATAGGGACAGAGAGAACTACTTTGTTTTTTCCTATGTAGTGATCATTAAGGTGGTTTAACCAGAACTGTGTCCTCATATGTGATAGTGGATCGGCAATGGCACTTACACACGCCAGGTCGGAATCGTGTTGGGTGACCATTCTGACCGAAATTTAGTGATGTATTTTTCGGGCATCTCCGTGCTTCGTCAGATGCGCCACGTTAAATTGTCCCGGTTTGGTCCCGGTTAACGTCGCCAGATGTCAGTCGTTAAGCCTAGTCGGAGGGCTTAGGGTGGCTTGATACCATCTGTCAGATAAGGTTTCTCACTGACCTTACATCCCTCCAACAATCCGCACTGAAGCGGCGTTTTTTTTTTTTCTAAATGACTACTGCTGTGTGGCCTCAGATAGCCTTGACAGCTTTACCGGAATGTTGGGTGAGCGCTTAGGGCTCGCTCCATCTCATAGTTGAGGTGAGGCCTGTGCCCAGCAGTGGGACGTATTTAGGCCGTTTATGTGTGTAATGTAAGAAAGCGAAATCTTCAATAGTATCTGAAAAGGTTTTGTTCACGTCATGACTTACGTAAGTACCTATGATTGGGAGACGTAAAAACAGTGAGTTCATACCTTTTAACTGTGTACTTTAAATTACACATAATGGCGCTTATAAAGCAAATGTTTTGTGAAACAATACCCAAAATACTTTGTGACAAGAGGTGAAAGGAAAAAAATCCCTACGAGACATCAATCTCGAATTATGCTGCCAAATATTAGGTTAGAATTGTTTAAGCGTAGTCGTCACTGCATGGCTATCCAAATTTATAATAAATTGCCAAATGTATTTAAGGATATGCCTCTCATAAAATTTAAAAAGCAACTACATGCCTGGCTTTTGATGAAATGTTATTATTCCATTCAAGAGTATTTTGACGACCAATAACTAATGATTCTGACTACCTATATATTTATTTTGTATTTGTTTGAATTTGGAGATTTATGTACTGTGATTTATTTGATTGATTATTGACATTGTAACTTCCTATTATTGTTTTAATGACTTAAAGTATGAATACCTATAATAATTTGTAGATTAATTGGCATGTCTTACAAATATTTGCATGGCTAAAGTCAACATGAGGACTCAACCGAAAACTTCCATCACTGTACCACCATGTTAAAGCAAATAAATAATTTTCATTTCATTTCATTTTACATTGGATAATTTTAAATTAGATTGCTCGCAGACGATTACTTTTTCTCCAACAATTAGCAGATAAAAAAATTGCACTGCGGGCGCTCTACAGAGGACTCAAGTTGCATATTTAAAATTTGGTTTAAAAAGCGAAGTGCCAGCCAACTTATAATTTATAGGTGTTGTAAGACAGTTCAGCGATTCTTACATATTTTTCGCGCTTGCCGGCACTTTTACTTCTAAGCTTCATTCCTGTTGCAAGGTCAATATGGTTATAGTATACATGCATAGTCTCTTGTATGAATAGGAGAAAAAATTCGCGAGTAGTTTGATTCTCTCTAACTAACGACTAAAAACGACTAAATGCCTAAAACAGCTGTACAACAAGTGAGTTGTATAAAAACCCCTTAGGTATGAATGTTTTTAAAGTTCTTTAAAGTCCTAGCGTTTTTAATTTGCGTTTATTTATCTCTCCAATATATGTTAACGGTTAAGAATACGACAAGTATTAGGACTGTTGCTTCGTTTTATATTGAATTTCAGCTTAAATGTAAGTCAGTGAAATAATGTATATTATGAGCATTTGGCACATGTATCTAACAATCAAGGTGTGATAAAAGATAATAATATAGTTCACCTCTTATTTCTCTTTACACGTTCAGTGCCACCGACTCGCCCGGAGAGTTCACGTAAATCTTATTCCAGTGCCGACGACTCGCTTGGCGAGTTCTGTGTTTTTCGCTAATATTTCCAAAATGCATCCGTATTTACTGCTTAAAATTATAGTATAGACTAAATATACACTAATCTAAAGATTTACGTGGTGGGCCGGGTGTGGAGATCCCGTTTATATTTGAAAGGAAAAAAACTATTCTGCAATGCCTTGAACTCGCTAGGCGAGTTCACTGACATAGATCCTCAACCTTGAAGTACATATTAGACAACGACGTAAACATAGTAGCATAGACTACTTACACACTTGTGAAATGGAACTAATATACAACAAACTGGACTAAATATTTTTTTTTGTTTTAAATTTGTTTTATAGTTCTTAGGGTTCCGTACCCAAAGGGTAAAAACGGGACCTTAAAAACTATAAAATATAGACGATGGATACGCAATGATAATCACTACCACTGCATAAAAATAATAATGCTTGCTTTATTATAACCGAACCTGTCCTAGTCGATGTAAAACTAAGCTTACGCTAAGTGCTTAATTTTTATTTATAACTAGTTTTTGCCCGCGGCTTCGCCTGTGTTTGAAATTTTTTTTATTATTACGGATCGATAATATTTCAGGTTTTTTTTTAAAAAAATAAAAAAATTACCACCTTAACAATAACCATTATTTAAAAGATTGACTACCACTGCTTAAATTACGAAAGAAACTAACCTTACTTTTTGTCCATAGAGTTTTTTGCCATTTTTACAAGTAAGAGTACTCCGAATAGTCGTAAAACACTCTTTAATTGCGATAAACACGTTACTTACACTATGACGACCACAAAAATAACAAAACAAAGAATTTACCCTTACGTATTGCCAGTGAACTCGCGTGGCGAGTCGATTCAATTTATATTGCAGTGCCGGCGACTCGCCTGGCGAGTCTACCGTGAAATGTAGGCGGCACCCCAGTAGACATCATGAAAATCGTACTGGTAATGAACGTGTTAAGTCAAGACTTACACAACAACACAAACTTGGGTGCAAGTCCCCAAACTTCATTAATTCGCAATACGAGTAGACAGGACAGGCCGCTAAAAATTTTTATTGTTAACATATAAGCATTAGGACCTTAACAAACCAAGTTCATTGACGAGTCGGTTTCCGAGGTCTTCGTGCGATTTAGTAAAAAAAAAATAGGTAGTTAAATTTGCTCTTTTTTGTTGATTCATACTCTGATGTGAGTTGAACATACTTTTGTGAGCATTTGGTTTAATTGCAGGAAAACATCGGCACTGACTTTGCGAGCATCATACTTATATTATTATTTATTTAGTAGGCGCGTCTGTTGATAAAAACAATAGCTACTTAGTTGGTGCATTACTCGTACTGCAATGACCCTAATTTCATGAAGTTTTTAGTCCAACTAAATATCGTGACTACTAGCGAAGTCGTTTTTTTTCTCTCCTTCGTTTGACTTCTAGCGCAAAGTAAATGTTCAAGAAGAGTTATAGTTACCTACATCGTTAATGGCTTTATATGTCTAACACACAGGCTTTATATTGATCATTGAATTTAATTAAAACTGTAAGTATTCGAACAATGGTAAGTAATGAGGAAACGCTTTTTACTTACGAGCCTAATCGATCACTCTACTTTGATTACGTTAAAAGCATTGCTATTGCCAATGACTCAACCTCTAGGTTTGTACCGAGATAGATAAACAATTATTTATATTATATTTAAACATTTATTCATTTATTTATTCTTTATTGCACAACAATGAATGGTACAAAAGGCGGACTTAATGCCAATGAGGCATTCTCTACCAGTCAACCATAAGGCTAAGCAGAAAAGTACAGTAGTATATATTTACGGAAACCAATGTACAGTTAGGCAGTGTTATCGCTGAATAGAAGAGGTTTTTTTTTCCGGACAACCAGTAGGATCGTATAAAATGCATGTTGTATTGTTTGTTATTAAAGTAAGTAAGTACTGTGTGTGCTGAAGAAATATCAAGAATTAAATTCACAATTAGTACTAACTATTCGAATACCTAGAGATAAACAAAGGGTATGGAAGCCGTTTATTAGTAACATGAGATTGTCTTTCTACTCTAACCACAGCTTAGTACAACAATGAAGACCTAATGCCGTCTTCGGGGAAATTCTCGTAGCGTAGGTGTGTCAGTATGTATGTACAGTCAACAGCACATCAGGGTACCCCATTTCCGTTTTTTCTCTCGTTCTTGCCAAATGTCATTTCTTTGCAATAGAGCAAGGAGGACTGAACGGAAATGGGCTAACTTTCTAGGTCGCTAGAAACAATAGGTGCATTCCGTTATTTGAGGTTTTCAAAATAACTCAATCTGACTGTAGGTATAAAATAGATGAGTGTAGACATTACCTAAAAGTGAATTTTAAGAATCATTTTCTAGCCAAAAGCTTAAGGTTATAATCACGTGAACGGTTGTTATTTCATTCCCAAAATTTACACTTGGCCGCTGTGCCACCCATGCTACATACGAATGACGGCAGTACAACAACCAATTCGTATTTAAAAATAACTACCATCTGGGTGTAGTGAGTCACATGCACTGGTTGTGGGATACAAGAGCTCAGCCATTACCGTGGTTTAGCTCAAATCGTTTAATCTGTAAGCCCTTAGTTGAAACAGACAAGCTGATTAGTGCAGATAGTAGACATCATCATTCTAGTCACCTTTTTTTTTTTAGAGTAGGGGAAATGCACTTACGCATACCAGCCAACCAGGGGGTTGGGCTGGTTATGTCGGACTCTCCACGGGGAGCATGCTCTACCCAGTAGCTCTACCGACTAAAAACCCTACTACTCCCTCTCTTCGTCCATAGTGGGGGAATACGCCGTATAGCTATAAGCCCTGTGCGCGTTCTCCCGGACGGTGCCTGCCTACACGGCGGGCCGGAAGCGACCCCCCCTTCGAGAGGAGGGGCCAGTAGGGACAGCCGAGGGTGTCGAGCCGTCCCTACCAGGCAGTGGTGGAGGCCTGTGCAATGCCGGCAACGGTACCCCCGTACCGCGCGCCGGCTGGCCTCTAACACGGAGGAGTCTGACATGGCGAGCAGGTGCGCGCCGTCTTCCCCCCCTCCTCGCCCTGCGGAGCTCATCGGAAGCGGGATCGATCTCCCGCAACCGCTCCGCGTCTTCCTTAGCGGTCACCACCTCCTCGCAGAAGGTGGCGAACGCTCGCCAAGCCTCTTTGTCTGCCAGCATTGCGATCACAATGCTCGGCAGAGAGAGGTCCTGGCCCACCTTGGCGACTAGCGCCATGCGCTGTGGAGCCCACGTTTAGCACACCGCTAGTGTGTGGTGCGCCGTGTCCTCCACAGCGCCGTACTCATGGCAGAGTGGGGCTACCTCTCGGCGGATGCGGTGCAAGTATGAACCAAAGCACCCATGCCCGGTCATAACTTGCACATCATTCTAGTCACCTACCACTATCACAATTAGTCTCTCTCAAACTTAATAATTACAATAATTTACCAATAACTAACGGACGGACGGCTGAAAGGTGGATGGCCTACCTAATGGAGGCCACAGGGTTTCGGTGGATGCAGGCCGCCTGCAACCGTTAATCTATAGGTGAGGCCTGTGTTCAGCAGTGGACCTCATGCGGCTGTTTATTATGATGATGATGACCAATAACAGAAACATGTTTACAATTCCAGTGCTGGGCAAAGCCGCCGGCAGGCAGGCCCTCTGACTGGAGCGCGGGCGGTGCTCGCCAGCTCTTCGGTCGGCGTCGACTCCTCCGGCCAGGGATACTACGACCAGTACACCTCTGTATCCAATTAAATCTTAACTTTATTGTAAAATATGTAAAAGTCTACGTATTCTTAATTTATATTCCTTCATAATGTTTTTAGATGTACAGAGGCGCACACATCAACCTCTACAAACCCATTGCAAAATGGGTCTAATGTCAGCTGCATAAGGTGCCCCTATGTAAAGGTTGATGTTTGCGCTTCTGTACCTGTAATACTTAATATTACAACTTGATAACACGGTTAGGTTCATTTTAAATTATTTTGATGGATGGAAAATAAAGATTAAATTCATATTACAAGTTTTATTAATTATCTACACAATTAAATAGCAGTGTTACAATTCTTTGGGTAAAACAAACATTCCAGTCACAAAAAAGAATTGGTAAAACATGTTATGGAATCTATGCTACTGCCAGCTGAGCATAGGTAGTGAGAGAGCCTTTATGTAGTAAAGTTTATCACAAATATCTAATTATGTCTAATAATACCCGTGTAAGCTTATTCACTTTCAAGTGTTTGTTAAGTAATAATAATACTAAGTGAATAATTTCTATGTCACAAATTTGGCAATCATACATATTTAAGTCTCTTAACTTATTTATGAGGTAAGTCCAACCGGTATTGGGGTTTGTTGTATTCGTACCCAGGGTTGGGCTCTGGTGATGGCACTGGCGCCGGTGCAGGGGCGGGTTGAGGGAACACTGGCACCTGCGGCGGGGTGATGATGACGGCGTCGTCGGTGAGGCCAACGTCGCGACCAGAAGGTACGAACTGAGGCGCCTGTCGGAACAGCGGCGGTGACTGGTAGAACTGGGGCTGGAACCTCGCCGGTACCCCATACTGCGTCTGGATAGCCTGGTTTGGTACACCGTACTGTGTAGACAAGGGCTGACTAGGAACTCCATATTGAGGTGACACTTCATATCGACCAAACATAGTTCCTAAGATCGGGAACTTGTTAGTGATTGTGGCCCACCATCCTTGCCCTCCAACTTGGTTGCTGCCCTGCCCATTGCCAAAAAACAGTCTCTGAGACGGTTCTTGGAGAAGGTAAGGGCTCACTTCAACCGGGTAGGGGTCGTTCGGTCCAATGTTGTATGGGGCTTGCCTCTGCACATAGTATCCAACCGTACTACCTACAAAGGAAAATGTTGTGAGTTAATTAGCAGAATTTCACTATCTGAGAAGTAATCGAAGAGAAGGTATTTTTTCAAATAATAATATCGAAAACATCCTGATTAATTAAAGACGACACTACTTGGATATTTTTTCAAAATAAATATTTGACAGATAATTGATAAATTAATAAATAAGTCACAAATCACTTCACATACCCACAACACTGCACAACAAAAAGATGATTGCGGGATTCATTGTCGCACGAGTTTGCGAACGTCAACTGCGTCCCATTGTTGTCCGTCTTTGCATTTATACCATCTCTATTTGTTCCCAAAAAAGGACCTTGAAGTAAAATTCTCGTAACCCAATATTGGTCGTGTGAGGTAATGGTAGGGGCTCACCCAGCGGCCGGCCAGTCGCGTGGACAATGGGCGCGACAACTAGGTGACTCGTGCGCACACAGGCTGTTTCTGCATGTGTAATTCAGAACATCCAACTTCGAATACTCGTGTGGTGAATTTACAAAGAAAAACAAGAATTACGTATACCCATTGTCAGCGGAACAAAGAAATTGATTTATGTATCTGGGTAAAAACAGATGGAAAAGTTGTCACCTTCGTACTGGCCGCACTTCAGTGATTATTACTTACGCTAGTTTCAGATCTCTACTTTCGTCGTGAACTGCCTATTATACAAGATTTTTTACGTAAATGAGTTCATATTACATCTCAGCAACTGCACCATAAAATAACATCCTATGTCAATTTAAGAATATTTCATTTACCAAGTGTATATTTAATTCTTCAATTTCATATCTTGTATAGTAATATATTTCTCTTCCACATTTTGCTGTCTTGATCAGAGTGAATTAGTCTTTTTGCCGGTGGAAATTAAAATACCTTTTACTTAAAAATATCCGGGAGAAATTGCTTACCCAAGGCAGCCGTAATTAAGCATATAGGGAACGTGATGCTGGAACGCTATAATAAGTAATTTTAAGTATCAAACTACTACTCAATTATAAATTTTTGTAAATGATTACGTTACTGTTGCGAGTTTTCCAATTTCGACAAGTTTTAAGTATATATACTTAGTTATTTGGCATTTTTTTTTAATCGTGCATATTACTCGTACATTTAAAAATTAGTTACAAGAATAAAAGACTTGACACCAGCACAAATATTTGGTAAAAAAAGAGATTTTTGTTGGGTCGGTGTGTTTGTAGTGCCTTCGTTGTTCCCGGTTTCTATAACTCAAGGGGTCTCCACTTCCATACCAGTCATTGCGTATGTTATATTTCTATTTATTAATTACGATCTCTTAAACTATAGAGATGTTGAAACAAACATTGAACAAGGATCCATAACTAATTTAAAATAGCCTTAAGTTTTCCTCCTAAAAAAGCTTCAGCCTGTGAATGATAAGGTTTTATGAAAAATGCAGTGAACGCGTGCGTAAGTGTTTACCTAGCATAATCGGCATTATTCATAAGATAACAAGTATTTGTCTTTGCGGTCGTCACGGTGTTGTCGCCGCGGCAGCGCTTAGTGAAACGTTGCACAACACTACTCGTGCAAACTTAGCCATAGACTTCAAACAGAAAACACAAGATAGTATACCAAGTAACATGTCCATTAATACCAACCTACGCAAACAATTATACCTACGCAATTTTTATCGATATTGCCCTAGTTTGCGATATACTTAATTGGTTCTTGAAGACATCTTGAAGATGAGCACCTACTTTCCTTAAAATGACATTGTTTATAAAGTCTCTATTCAAGTTGCTTTAATCATCTAGTATTCACGGATTCACCGAGAATTTAACAGATATAGTTCCAGTATATAAAGTAAGTCGTTCGCTATTAATATTACTTACTTGTATGGCTCGGTTGATGATTCTGTTCCTGCTAAGCTGCAAGACGTGGGTTGGATTCTTCCTAGGACTAACGTTCATGTGATGTTGAGCTGTCTCATCTATTTTACTTTCAAAACTTTTTTACCCGTATCAGTATTTGCCAGTTTGACACCCATAGTACCATCTCCGCTCATTTTGAGTTGTATTTATTTACATAACATCCCACCGCAGGAACTTCCTCCTGCCACCTTCGTCTCCGTCATAGAAATTGAGTCAATGTTTAAAAAAAGAAAAAAGAAGTACATACGTGAGTATAAATTTTAATCTCCAATCCATTTACTTATTTAAGAGGATAATACGATTAGTGCATTAGTATTTTTATGAATGCATCAACATTTTGGACCTCCTGACAGATAGGTGACTCTTTTTTTATGCCAACTCTTTTTTATAATGGCGAGAATTATGTCATTTAGATTATTCATAAAAACATTGTATGGATAGGTGGCAGGCAGGTATATCTTCATTCAAAAGGAAATATAACGGCTTAAAGAGTATAACAATATCTATTCTTAAAAATAAACTTCTTGAATTAATTCAGAAGCTTTTTCGACTATTACCTACTCGTATACTCGTAAAAGCTTTTGCTTTCCAGTGTATACTTACTACCATAATCTGACAATGTAAACAAACAGTAGGTAATATCAGCATTATAGAAAGCGTTTAACAAGGGTCAAGTCCCTCGTTGGGTTCCTTTTAAGATGTTGACATAGATTAATAGCTTCTGTGGATACGTAATTCTTATTGAACATGCATGGTATTTTAATAAAAAGTAGTTTATTATAGGCCCTTTTAAGCAATATTTCTTAATTCACCCTCCTCGTAAGTTATGATGACAGTATTTCACCTTTTATTTAGTATGTTGCGGTTGTAAAATGCCATGGGGTTAATTATAATGATTGCAAAGTCGATGAAGAAACTATACGAGTAGGTATAATTCCATAAAAGTATCATGAACTTGGGGCGAGAGTTACATAGGTTAATACAAAATTATCCAGCCAGAGTATTAAGTGAATGTGTTAAATTGATAACATACCCCCCAAATACAAAGTAGCCAACATAGAGCACATCAAAGCGAGCCTAGTGTGCAAAGCCGCCGCCACATCTCACCCGGCGAAAGGCTGTAGGTGGGTGGTGAGTTCACCGCACCGCCAAGCAATAGTCCTTTTGGTTTCTTGGTTCCCGTAGAGTCTACTTCCCAACAGAGCACCAAGACCTCCAGCATGACAAAGCTAAGACGAAAGATAGAGGAGGACCTGGTGACGTTATCTTCCTCCGTAAGAATCCAGTGCTGATGCAAGCAGCTTGCAACCGCACCCTAGGCCTCTATGGAAAGACCTTCGTTCACCGTTGTATCTCATGGTTGCGAATTACGATGATGATGTAAGATTCAAGGGTCGACGCCGTAAAAACTCGCGGCATTTTGAAGCGCATCCTTCATTAACATAATCATGTGCAAAAACTGGTATTAAGCATGTCTTAAATTCTCAACCGTCAATCATAATAAAGTAGCTGTGTAGTGCACAGCAATTATAGCTGTCACTTTCAGTTTTACTAACATATTGCAGAAAAGCGTTAATGAGTTTCTTAACAACTCAGTTTTAGAATTCGTAGGTTAGACCTTAAGACACAATTGTGCTTTTTCAAAACATAATAGTAAATACCTAAGACATGTTTTGTTACATTAAAGACTCGTTTTTTTTCAAGTAAGTAGATAATCGTGTAATTGTTATCGTGTAGTTGTTGTGCATTAGTTAATAAATCAATAAATTAAGGGTCACTTTAATAATTTCATGCTTGATTTTAAAAAACTTAGTTACTTCAGTTTGAAGGTATTTTTTGGAATTCAAGCAGCTCACTTTCCAACGACATTGTCTGTTCATCATAAAACGAATTACGACTGTGGGTGAATACGTATGAAAATTTAACTACTTGTTTACTTATGTGGTATTTTTTCGAGAAGACCATGCACTTCTGGGCAAAAAGTCAGTTGATGCAAGTTAATGAATCTGGATTTTTATAACTAGGTTTGGTCAAAAATGTTTATGTTTCTGAGGCAGCCTGAACCTTCTTATGCACTACACATTCAATCTGAATAAAAAAACCTCTTTGAATCTTGAACAATCTGTTTTTTTGTTGTCTATTGTTTTCCTTATCAGCTTTATCTACCTATTAGAGGTTACCGAATAATTAATGTTTACCTATCAAGTTCAATACCATGTTTAATTAATTTATTGCAGCGGTCAATACTCTCTGAGAAGGTTAGCACAGATGACAAGTTTTTGTGGCAATATTATGTTTACTTTATTTCAATAGACGCTGTGTCAACTACAGTAATTTGGTCTCATCACGCGACAAGGTTTAAGCTAGAGGTAAATATGCTCACTGAAGATATATGTTTCATTCGAGTAACTACTTCTACCAATTTCGCAAATTCAAAAAGTAAGACCTCTTTGGAATTCAACACTAGTTATTTTCATGTTCTATCACATTTTTCTAAATATTCTAAAGGGCGTTGATGCAAGGTACTGAGCTACTTCTGCTGTGACTATGCTTGATCACGGTATTCTTAATCCAAATCAGTGCGGTTAGTAAATAGTAGATTATTAACCAAGGGGATAAAGCAGTGTCTTCTTTCGCGGGTGACGATTCAAATCGCGAGCATAACGAAGGACTCGATGTTTACTCCCGAGCGTAGCGAGGGTGTTAAAAACTTAAATCACGAGCGAAGCGAGGGATTTTAGACGAGTCCTGAGTGAAGCGAGGGATTTAAGTTCACCCAAGACAAAGACAGCTTTATCACCGAGGAAAATACTCTACTTTTCGTACCATTTGCGAAAAAAGTATTTACTATTTATTTATTATAAACAACATACATAAACATACAAACTAAATTATGTCCCGCAAAACTGCAGAACAATTTTGACGGCAGGATCAGTGATTCTTTAATTATACTATTTTACAATAAATATCAGGACTAAGAATTTTCAAACACACATTAAATGCCTTCTAATTACACCCTTTTTTCTATTTTATCACATATAATACTGGCAGGTCACAAATAAAGAATTGAAACCTCTAATTCAAATTAGCGCTCGAAAACCTCGGTAAGTATTCCAAATTTAAATCACATTCTCTCCCTAGAGGATGAATGAAATTCAGTACAATTTTCTTTCCCTGTTTTCAACAGATTAAAAATGACTATTGTTATGTTCTCTTTTTGCGGGCTAGAATGTCACTTTTTTGAGCAAGTGGTACGAAAAAACAATTACTTCTTTCCATGAATGGATCGCATTTCTCAGTCACACTGTATAAAGATTCTAGTGATTCATTATTGTTAGTTCGAGATATGGAAAAGGTTACCTAGATAGATAACAGCATAATAACCGGTACTTACAGAAACCATTTAACACATTCATAATATCCACAAAGGCTGGTCAGGATATTGTATGGGTGGAGTCGGTAAGATGAATAATCGGTAATAATAATTGTGATTTGTACTGAAACAATAGCTAATAAAGCTTTTAATGAATTTATTTTGAATGTCTGTAAGGTACAAAATGTGTTTCTTCGGGTAGCAGAACCTAGGTGTTTAAGTAATTATTTTATTTGCAGTAATTGCGACAGCAACGATTTTTCTAGAGTCGCAAATTGCAAACCGTAGTCACTGCACCATATAAACGGCATTATCTACACTTATCAAGATGAATTACCTCGTAGTAGTTATATAAATATGTTGAAGTAATTATTTATGTATATTTGGAAAGTAAATGATAACTTTGATACTAATAACTCTGTCAAGGCCAACGCCAATATAAAAGATATCAACGAGATGAGTACGACTGAGTACTTTTACCGGGTTAGATACGAGTATAATTATATGTTGCGTCTGGAACTTCGTAGTATCTTCGTCGTTTCCATGATCCATGAAACCTTAATGAAAACCTAGTTTTGGGACCAAAGCATTGTCATTAATTACCTAGTGAATACCATAGATTTCAATTATCATTAAGTATACTCGGATTTTTAATTGTAGTCAGTGAAATGACATTTTCGGTGTGGCAGGTTTTCAGTCCCAAATAAATAGTGATGTGGTAAATCGAGTTTTTACAATTAAAAGTTAGTCGACATTACAGCCTGGCAAAAAAGTCGTAGTGAATGACCACGTCTCACTTCCATATTATTATGTCATTACTGGCAACACACACTGGTCAGACTTTCGTCTTGAGACATAGAGGTATTTCGGTAAACTGTATTTAGTAAATAGGTTTTCAGTTTCAAAATGTTTGGTTTCTGTATTATATTATTTACAGGTAAGAATTTCGTTTATTAACAAGTCATACAACTGGAAAAGTTTAGGAGGATACAACAGTAGAATATTCCCTTCTACCTTCACTTATTTTTGAATCGAAGAAAAATAGTATGGACTATCATGAAGAGATGAATTCAGAGTGTTTTGAGAAATTGCTTAAAAGCATTTTGCCAAAATTAAAGCCAAATGCGGTGCTGGTATTAGATAAAAAAAGAAAAGTCGAGCGTATCCCCACTTCAAACTGGCGGAAGGCTGATATTGTTCAGTGGTTAGATGAAAAACAAATTAAATATCAACCTACAATGATAAAGGCTCAATTAATCGAAATAGTAAAATTACTAAAATCAAATTACGAACGCTGTGCTGTGGAAGAGTTGGTCGCTGAATACTGAGCTCAACCCAATAGAGTTAGTTTGGGCTCAAGCAAAGGGGTACGTTGTCAGGAACAATAAAACTTTTAAAATAAAAGAGGTAAAAAAATATTTGAAGAAGGCCTGAAAGAGGTGACGCCTGAAAATTGGAGGCAGTGCATACACCATGCCATAAAAGTCGAAGACAAAATGTGTCAACTCGACCACATTATAGACCAATATGTGGATTCCTTCGTTATAAATGTAACTGATTCCGATTGCGATTCTGAATACCTATACCGATTCAGCCGTGCTATTTCGGCGGTGCACATCGGACATCACTTCACATCTCGGTGCTTCACGCTTACCTCAATCGTCAATACCCTTTACTTAGAATTTGTATTTTCCCTCATTTTGTATGTAAATAATTTAAAAATGTTATTTGGCTTAGTTTTTCTCTCTCAAACGACCACAGTTGCAAAGAAATTGAATTTTAAAGTTCACTCACACGAGGGAAGGGAGTTTTGGCGTCCGCCGGAATAGCATAGCAGAATCGGAGTCGGAATCAATAGCAACCGTAACGAATAAAAACGTATATAATTACTTACATTTTCCTGATTTTCAAGTGTTAATTCCCCTGAACCTCTTTGAAATTTTTTTTCCCAGCTATGGTTATAATTTTTAGTGAGAAGTTTTAATATGGAGATAGGGTCCGTATTTCTTAAATCGTATTATTTAATTCGTTGTGTACCTATTAAAAATTTACAATTTAAAAAAGGCTTTGATACCTAATAAAATGAAGCATGACTAAATGTCTAAGTCTAGTGATTGCCGAACGTCACTATTGTAGCGGGTCACCCTTTTTTGTATCAGTCACTGTTGAAGTTGTCATTTCGCTGACTACAATTATTAATCGTACTATAGTTAGTTTGCTCCGAATTTTCGTTCAGTTACGAATTGACAAGTGATCACATCTTTTACAGATAACTACAAAAGCAGAATTTGGTTTTGCTCAAATTGTCTATGACGCGACGTTCTCAGGGATTTTCTTGTCGTTTTTCATTCTACTTAAATCATCTTGCACTATTTCGTCATAGTCATTTTTAGCTTCCATGAGAGAAGCACACCTTTACCGAATAAAAAAATATTTAAAGTTAAGCAACCAGACGTTTCTTTCAATCGCAATTTACTATCACCCACCCGCCATATATCCGAACTGAAAACAATCCCACATAAATATTCATTCTATGGTAAGTTCTCTCTTCTGACCCGATTTACGTAACCACGACCCCTCTTGTGTTGCAGGTTGAGAAATAATATTCTTCAGCTAGTATTTAAGCTCCTGCCGAATGTAATAGTGATTCATTACTCCTTTGTAACTAGAGCTGCGTTAACTTAGCTCTTAAAGAGTTTTATACCTACCATAACTGAGCACGTAAGGTGGCATCGAACCACCGATAAAGCTGGAAACTCTGTATCCTCTTGATTTAAGCGATTTTTCCTCTTATTGTAATAGTCCTAGAGTTAAGAAATTATCTTCAAAAGTGTATGATGGGTTGTAATCTTGGGATTGGACATTCACTATGCAAGCTCTGCTAGTAGCGTATATTGTCTTAGAGGCACCCAAGCAATAGCGAAGAAGGGAGCTAATTATGCAATTTGTTTTTTCGCCTTGTAATGATTTTACACTATCGTTTGTTTCAAAAATAATAATTAAAAAATAAAAGAGTGAATAACCAAAAAAGGCACGAGACCCTAAACTCTCACCATAATAATTGTGTAGGTACGACTTGTACGACACGTAAGGTATGGAATGTATACACCTCAATGACGTGGTTCAACCTTTCTAAATGATCACTGTGAATAATAATTACGATGATCGTTTGACAGATCAAAGCAAGCGACCGAGTATCAACAGCTGTCGAAAAACGTTGGAGGTCAAATACCTCTTCAAGTTTTTGACTTAAGTGTGTTGGAGAACAACTGTTGGTTTAAAAAACTTGGTCTTCAAAGATAATTTCGTACCTCGAGAACTATCACAATTAGAGGAAATACGTTCGCAAGATCAAGAGGACATAAACTATTTTGAACATTAATTGGTTGTCAGATCACCTGTCATAAGTACTCTGACGACCGGTTCGGTGTAATGGTTAGAAGTTGGCTACTACACCACATATGTAGTCGATCCCCACACAGGACAAACATCCGTGTGCATGAACATGTCTGTTTGTCCTGATCCGGGTGTTTTCCTATGTATATTAAGTATGCATTTACCTAAAAACAGTATTTAAGTATGTTTATCCGTTGCGTAGTATCCCCTAGCACAGGCAATTGCTTAATTTGGGGCTAGATGGCGCTGTGTGGAATAATGTTCAGTGATATTTACTTAGGATCAGTATACAACGTCATTAAGTGATAAGCTAATGCCGGTCTATCTGTAGGAGTAATGAGATAGAAATTTATATCTGCCAGAGCTCGAATACTGAGCAATAGGTAGATAGATATCATTTCTCATAAAAAGTAATGACTTTCGTCAGACTTCTAATTAGTTGCTGTGCATGTAATCACAGGTTTTTAAGGGAATGGTGGTTTTTTGTCAAATGACATGGATAAGTCTTTTTGGGCCTTGTCTCCTGGGTAACAAAATGTTAAACATGACATACTTAGAGAAAAATTAAGCAGATAGAATCAGACAGTAAGTACGAGCAGATATCGTTGTTTGAATTTAAAGAATTTTGTATTGCCGCAAAAACGTGTAGATGACTCAAAGTAGAGGAAAATGGACAAGGAGGTAGGTACCTTTCGTATAACATTTTGTTACCTAAAAAGATGGGAGACTGGGTTTTACAATTCTGAAATTAAAGCAAATTTTGGTTGAAATAAATTTAGTTTATTGACCTTGAAATCTTAGGCCTAAAATAAAGCTAGGCACAGAAAATGAAGCCCTATTGGAGCCGGCTGGACTCAGGAGCCTTTGGGTTTGGGTGACGAGAGGTACCGAGCGTTTGTTTGATCATAATGTTCAAAATAATTAAGATGAGGGGCGCCACCACGCTCTAAATGCGTGGAAAAATATAAAAAAAGAAAGATCCTACTTCTTTCTCCTGCGGGATCTGGTAGGACACAGCACTGAGGGCTGCAGCATGCAGGTCCGGACAGCCCGTGGAATGTTTTCGGCCACTCCACGGAGACAGTCAGGACACTGGCATGGACGGGCAGCCTTTGCCTGTACTTAGCACCTACGGGCAGCCTTCGCCCGTACTGAACACCTACGGGAACTGACGCCCGTACTTCACACCTCCTGTAAGCGTTACAGGCACCAGCGTTAACACAAGACACGCGTGTCTGGGACTGAGACGAAGAGAAGGGTCCCAAGACGCAGAAAAATGCAGGAAACCACAGTTGCAGAGGCAAAGCGAGGGTGCCGTAGCATAAGCAGGCAGCAGATGCAGTAATAAGGCGTGCTTATGGCCTAGGTGCTCAGAAATAGCGGCGTGAAGTGACTTAACCTAGCCGTGCCTCGACAACGTGCGGTGCATGGATTCCCTAATCAAAATAAGCAATTTAACATACCTATTGGAGGTTAATTCTGACGCTCAATGCTTTCTCCAGCAATTCAACTCCGGGGCATTGTTCCGGGTTAAGAAAAAACTAACACTTTCACGTAGACCACGTCATCGGTCACGTCTACACCAAGCACATCACGAGCTGGAAAAAAGCGACGACACTGATTAATCAGCACACCACAAACACGATGGATTCCACTAATCCTGGTCTTCGAGCTGCAACTTACCGGTATCAGGGGTTTAAGATATTTGGAACTACAGCGCGTACGCTGGTTTCGAAAAGTAAAATGGCAGGACGCAATGAATGACCTACGCAAAATCGATATCGAGCCGGTGTGTTGCCATAGCAAAGACAAAAATCCTCCGAAAATGTTTGAATTGAAAAAGGTGAATAAGGCCATGCCTTTTAATGAATTTATAGAATTAGGCTTAGAAAAATACCTATATGAAAACTACTTGGTTTGTTGAGAACAAAAGCACTGAAATGAATTAAAAAACATAAAAATAGTAATATTTAGTAGTCTCGAGTCTTCAGAAGCTGACATCCCTCGTGATCTCTAGTGATGCGAACAAGACAAAGCTGCTAGTGTTGTCTCATTTCAATTTCTGAAATCAAGAGATTTAAAAAAAACACAAATCGACAGACTCCTGATAAAATAAATGAAAAGAAAATCGACCTCACGATTTTCTACGTAACAATACCTCCCCACCTACCAGAATTTTTCGACGGAAAGGAGAAAAATTCGAGCTGGCCCTCCAGCTCATCACTACCCTACACAAAAGAATGGAGTCTGTCAACAGAGGCGGCGTGGTGAGCGAGCGCAAGGCAAGCGGACCACGCGTCCTCTGATAACGCAACAACCAAACATCAAGAATCCAAAGTAACTTGGGTGCAACCTAGAACAACATAAGTATTAATAAACTACACAAGATTATCAATAGAATACAATAATATTTCCTATCAAATAGACTACAATATTGTTCCTATCCATCAGGTGGGACAAACAATGCCTGGCTATGGCTAGCGCCAATAACTGGATGAACCAACAAGAAAAGAAAATAAGTTACTCCGTAGTGAAACCGGAAGTAACTAATTAGGGACAAGATAAGAGTGAGAACTTAAAGGTATAGGCTTCTTTAAATGGAGTTACCTTCCGCTCCGGGTGGTGAGGCTTATTTTAAGAGTCACTATCCGCTCCTATGGCAAATTATGGAATAAAAATAAACAAGTAAATAAACTAGAATGTATTGTTTGAGAACGCAAAGGGGTTAAGGCTTATTTTGAAGGAGTTCCCTATCCGCTCCTGGTGGTAAGGCTTATTTAGCGAGTAACCAACCGCTCCGAAAACTATTGTAGGCTCTGGCACATAAAACATAGACTACAAAAATATAAAATTATAACTGCAATAACACCTAAGCTGCACCACTATCGAAAGCTGACACTAACAAAATTTACTTCCTAACAACCAACGAATTAAACACTATCATCCTAAAAACTAACTCAATAGAATGTACTATCTGAGTAACATGCAAACATTAAGAACTAACATCCCTGCAACAACACGTAACTTAGTAGGCTATACTGGCTTCAAAAACCACTAACAACAAACACAGACAGATCCTTTGATGTCGGACCAGGCTGCTTAACCATCAACTGACCCAACAAACATCAAACTATCAGACAACAACACACATTTCAAATTACTTACTTAACATCACACCACAAAACAGACAACTTAACCTACAGCTAACAACTAACCAATCTTTCTTATCTTTTCATTAGCATCACATTCCATCTTGTAAAACAAGATAACAATCACCCGGGACAGATCTTATCGCTGCCACCAGCGGTCCAGGGGTGCATCTTTCTTTCCTACAGCTTTCATTTCATACTATTTCTTCTGACCAACATTCCATCCTATAAAATAGGATATCAATCGCCCGGGACAGATCTTATCGCTGCCACCAGCGGTCCAGGGATCGATGTTCCCTTGCGACTTATTTCCCATAAAAAAACATGCAACCTAAACTAATAACCTTAACTAACCACAGGGCGATCAGTGGTGGTGTGGTGAGCCTATGTTTAGCGGCGGACCACACGTACACTGGATACGCCTGAAAATTACGCTAGAGGAACGTGACCCACAACAACACTGCACAGCCAGCAGCGCGATTTGCTACAGCTGTGAAACCTTTCACAGACCTCCAATAACTCCAAACAGGAAAGCGCACCACGCCTTCAAATCCTTGGCGTCCATACGCCAAGGGCACTATCAACACATCACTATGAGAGCATATTGCTCACCACTTGTATTGCAGTCTGTCGCGCCATGCGCTACAGCTGCAACACCACAACCAACCCAACAACAACCTCTAAAAAGGAAGGCTTACATCGCCTTCAAATCCTTGACGTGGTAACGCCAAGGTCACTACCACACTTAACACTGTGAATCTATTGCTCACCACTTGTACTGCACAGTCTGCAGCACCATTTGCCACAGCTGTGACACCACAAACAAACCACAACAACAACACTCAAAGAAGAAAAACGAAGTACCTACTACTTCGCCTTTCTTAACCACCACTCCACTCTCAATCACTAAACAACTAAACAAAAAAATAATAACAAAACACAGAACTGAATACACAATACCTACACAACCAAAGGGAACCTTGCGTGGAGCACGGAGAATCTAGGGATATTATATTTGGGCTTAGGGAAGTAACGTGGTAGCATTCCTCCTAAAAGTTAAAGTAGGTACCTAAGTAGGTAGTTAAATATCCCTAAGATAAAGTTAATATGTCCAGTACCTCTTGTCAACAGCTCTCTTAAGCTATGGATGAAGATATTTCCAAACGCAAAGCACACTTGACCCTAATTGGCTCTTACATAAATTATAAATTAGGTACTTAAGTTTTTTTTAAAAGTTAATTTAAATTCCAATGGCAAAAATATATTGTAGGGCAGGAAGTGCCAACTACTTGCATCAACAAACAATCGCATTACAAAAATATTTAACTGTAACAAGTTTTTTTTTTACAGTTATTAAGTTTCCAACATTCTGTGAAGTCACAAACCTACTACTTGTACCAACCTACAACAGCAACCAGTACAAGAAAACAATGTACCTTAATAAAATTAAGTACAATAATGAAATAAAAATGTTAAAAATAAATTTTCATTGGACAAACACAAACAAATAAATAAACACCCTATACCGCTCGTGAAATACCTACCTATGCTTCAGTGTTTAAGTCAAAATCAATAGTAACTGGTTAAGATAAAGATTACAAAAATCAAGTTATAAATTTAAATCATTTAAGTTCTTATGTTAAAATAATAAGTCAATTTTTCAATTTTAAAAATAAATAAAGCTATGGACTTTAGCTAAAATCACAGGTTTAGAATTTCCTTCTTAACAATATCACAGTAACGTTACCACTTTAGAATTAAAAATAAATTAGGTAGGTATACTACAATAAAAATAGTACCTCACATCATTGCTAACAAGTCCCAACAAAGAAAACTAATAGGGCTATATCAGCAGAATATAACCAAGTATTTGCCATACTAAATATAAATAGGTCAGAACTTGTTACCAATAAGCTACATAACCACAACACACAGCAAGCTAGTATACCTACAAGTTGCCCTCAAACACTAGGGCAATAAATGGAAACATTTACAGCAAATCACAAGTTTATGAATATATTTTAAAAGAAAATGCCTAACAAGTTTTGAAAAAACAAACGCTCAGCAACATAGCTTATTCGACATGTTGTTCACCTCAAGTCAAAGCCCCACGTATGGGTGTCATTGTTACCTAAAAAGATGGGAGACTGGGTTTTACAATTCTGAAATTAAAGCAAATTTTGGTTGAAATAAATTTAGTTTATTGACCTTGAAATCTTAGGCCTAAAATAAAGCTAGGCACAGAAAATGAAGCCCTATTGGAGCCGGCTGGACTCAGGAGCCTTTGGGTTTGGGTGACGAGAGGTACCGAGCGTTTGTTTGATCATAATGTTCAAAATAATTAAGATGAGGGGCGCCACCACGCTCTAAATGCGTGGAAAAATATAAAAAAAGAAAGATCCTACTTCTTTCTCCTGCGGGATCTGGTAGGACACAGCACTGAGGGCTGCAGCATGCAGGTCCGGACAGCCCGTGGAATGTTTTCGGCCACTCCACGGAGACAGTCAGGACACTGGCATGGACGGGCAGCCTTTGCCTGTACTTAGCACCTACGGGCAGCCTTCGCCCGTACTGAACACCTACGGGAACTGACGCCCGTACTTCACACCTCCTGTAAGCGTTACAGGCACCAGCGTTAACACAAGACACGCGTGTCTGGGACTGAGACGAAGAGAAGGGTCCCAAGACGCAGAAAAATGCAGGAAACCACAGTTGCAGAGGCAAAGCGAGGGTGCCGTAGCATAAGCAGGCAGCAGATGCAGTAATAAGGCGTGCTTATGGCCTAGGTGCTCAGAAATAGCGGCGTGAAGTGACTTAACCTAGCCGTGCCTCGACAACGTGCGGTGCATGGATTCCCTAATCAAAATAAGCAATTTAACATACCTATTGGAGGTTAATTCTGACGCTCAATGCTTTCTCCAGCAATTCAACTCCGGGGCATTGTTCCGGGTTAAGAAAAAACTAACACTTTCACGTAGACCACGTCATCGGTCACGTCTACACCAAGCACATCACGAGCTGGAAAAAAGCGACGACACTGATTAATCAGCACACCACAAACACGATGGATTCCACTAATCCTGGTCTTCGAGCTGCAACTTACCGGTATCAGGGGTTTAAGATATTTGGAACTACAGCGCGTACGCTGGTTTCGAAAAGTAAAATGGCAGGACGCAATGAATGACCTACGCAAAATCGATATCGAGCCGGTGTGTTGCCATAGCAAAGACAAAAATCCTCCGAAAATGTTTGAATTGAAAAAGGTGAATAAGGCCATGCCTTTTAATGAATTTATAGAATTAGGCTTAGAAAAATACCTATATGAAAACTACTTGGTTTGTTGAGAACAAAAGCACTGAAATGAATTAAAAAACATAAAAATAGTAATATTTAGTAGTCTCGAGTCTTCAGAAGCTGACATCCCTCGTGATCTCTAGTGATGCGAACAAGACAAAGCTGCTAGTGTTGTCTCATTTCAATTTCTGAAATCAAGAGATTTAAAAAAAACACAAATCGACAGACTCCTGATAAAATAAATGAAAAGAAAATCGACCTCACGATTTTCTACGTAACAATTTAAACAATTAATATTACAGACCGCATATGGGTTAAAGACAGTATCTCATCCCATACATTTATTAATTAAGTAATAACATACGAACACCAAAACAGCCAATTAAGTATCATTTTGTGTGGAATTTCGGCCGCTTATTTTCGTTGAACAACATATCATTTTTATACTAATTAATGACCAGATTTCAATTAATTTATATCACGATTGCAAAAAATCCATGATCGTGACCGAAATTGGTAAGTTTGGATGTAGGTACCTGCTTTTAGGTACCTACCTCCAAACTAATCTACTTAACATGAGAAGAACATACACGCAGTTTATTCTAACACACACGCGAAATTAAATTATTTTCGTAGTTTATGTTTTTCGACGTAAACAGCGAATACTCCAAGTGTATGATGAATTTATGTCTTCGATCATAGCCGTAATATTGTAAAATTGGCTTGAAAGAGGCTCGTTTGCGCCATGAGTAGTATCCAGCATATAGAGCCAAAGGTCATAGTTTCAATACCCACTCAGGGTAGACATTCATATGCCGAAATAATGATGTAAGAGCAAAAAAGATATGAAATGGAGACCCAAATGATTTCAATTAAAGAATATATTTTCTAGTTCATGTATTTTCAACTTGTTCAACTTTAACGTGCATAACTCTTTTCAGTAGCGTAGATACAATTGTATGTAATCAGGCTAAAAGCAAATTAAAATGAACACACTAGCTGTTTAAACGGAACTAGCTGAGGGCACAATTACTGGTAAACCACTCTATTATTCAAGTTTTGAGCCGCTAACTGCGATGTAGAGCTTTTTACATCCACGTTTTTATGTTATTTTACAAGTCATAAAATTTAAATAACATTACACGAATTACATACTTATACCAAGTAGGTGCAAATGGGTAGTAGGTATGAGTTAACAAGTATTGGTATAGTCCATGAATTATTTATTTTTGCCCACATCCGCAAGCTCCAGAGGTCGTGAACAATGGATGAGTGGATGATTGTATCAGCAAATGTATGAGTCTAGTCGAGTGATTTACGATTCTCGCGGGAGATGATCTGCCTATTTATGTCCTTAAAAGGTTAGCTCGTTAGGAGCGACAAGTGTCGGTAAACATAGCGACCGCTTTTGCACGATAATGACTATCATCAAATGATATTTACTATACTTACTTATTCTACCAGCATCTATACAGCAGCGCATATATTCATTGCGCTTGTTTTTATAAAGGTTAAATAAATGAGAAGGGCTATGATCATACTTTTCTCATCGAAGACGCGGACTTCTGCGTCTGCGTCTGTTGCCGGGTGCAGGTTAAAGATTGAAACGTTAAATAATAACTCAAAATAAAACTTTTTAAGTCCTTAAAACGTTTATTTTAAAAAACATAAGCATAAATAGCTAGTTATCTAACGACTGCTTTTTATTGACTACTTATTTATCTAAAAAATACTTAAGGTAGTACGGTACATAAGCTACTTCAAAATGCCAGCAACCTTAGAACCTTGACACAACATTGGAAATACAGATTGGCACCTTGTTTCGCATTACTTCAATTTTTTGATTTTACAATAATTATCATTCGAAATTATCACATAATTGTCTTGATCATTTCTCTCCCTCCAATTTCATAATTCTTCCTAAAATCTTCGTCATCAAAACATTAGACGTTATGAATGGAGGTTGCCCATTTTATCTTCGTCCATAATATCCTGAAAAAAAAAAGAAAAAAATATTCATTATTCAATTCAATTAAATAACCTACCGTATTCTGATGGATACAAATTCCATACTTGATCATTTATTTGCAAAGGTTCGTATATTTCGCTACATGCATCAACATTGAAAATAACTTGCGCATAATAATTTAAGTAAAGAGTTTTTGCAGCTATATAGGTATCTTACGTTACGATAACTTACCTCCTTTTACAGCTGCTCCAGATGAAGCATGGGCGCTCGAGAAGCTTCCTGCAAAGCTCGCGGCGCCGGCTTTAGCGACGGCGCCCGCCCCACCGATTGCTTGATGTAGCCCGCCGTAGCCGTCTTTCGGATGACCAGCATTAAAGTCGATGTTGCGACCCGTGCCGTGCGAGCCACCGTCACCGCATCCTCCTCCGCAGCCTCCCGCAGCTCCGTGTCCGCCGTTAGCACCATAGCCGCCGTTAGCACCATAGCCACTGTTAGCACTATAGCCACCGTTGGCACCATGGCCGTCGTTAGCACTATGGCCGCTGTTAGCACCGTGGCCATAAGGGGAGCCGCCTATTGCCCCCGTGCTCGCTCCAGCCACTGCAAGCGCTTGTGCACCAGCGCCGGTGTACGCTGCCCCGCCAGCAACACCGTGGTTGTAGCTTGAATGACCTCCATTTGTCGAAACATGATGAGCGCTGATTCCGGCATTCTTGCCGCCAATTCCAGCAGCTAATTTACTGCCTGATTTACCATCATCAAACGGTATAAGAAAACCTGGTGGACCGCCAAAACCTCCGGTATAGGCGCCTGCACTGGCAACTGCTACTGCGCCGGCAGCCGCATTAGCACTGTTTACGTTAAAAGGCGAGTTTTGTCCATTTACATGACCACAATTGCCCGTAGAACAGGGGGCAGTGTTATGTGCTCCAACTTGAGCTCCAATAGTGCCTGGTACGTTATGACCTTGGTGAGGTTGATTAGCATCAGGTTTACAGTTGCCCGTTCTGCATGGACTTGGGTTAGGCCCACCTGTTGCACTTAAAGGCTTGTTATTCACAGGCAAATTACTTGGGACATCATATTCATTTGGTTTTAAGAACCCTGATGCTCCTCCAAAACCACCAAGATAAGGCTTCTCACCATTCTTATTATAAGCACTAGAACCAGGCGCTACTTGGCCTCCTTGATAGTTAGGACCACCTGTTGGTGAATTATAATGGCCTACTGGTCGGGTGGGTACTGAATTTTGACCATAATTAGGGTTAGGTGTTGGAGCACCAGAGCAGGCATTACCAATACAGCCTTTGGAGCCTGAAGTATTTAATGGAACAAAAGGAGGCACAGAACCATCATCGTAAGGATTATTGGATTGTTGAGTTGTAGGTAAAGTCGGTATAGTTGCAGGATAGCCGGGCTTAGTAGGCCGCGAGCCTTCAGGATACGAACTTACAATATCATTTTGAGAGCTTGGCCGGGTGGTTGGATAACTAAATACAGAAGTAGAAGAACTAACGCTAGGATTATACCCTTGGGGAGAAGCTATAGTACTACCTGGTGGAAAAAGTCCCTGGGGGTTGTTTTGCGAATTGTAATTTGGATTGCCAGATGCAGAAGTCTGGGGAGACCCAGCACCTTGTGTAGTTTGGTACGATGGTACTTGAGGAAAACTGGACTCACAGTTAGGAGAAGTGCATTTAGATCCAGAAGGTTTGTAGCCAGTATAATTAGGTTGTGGAGTTACCAAATTACTACCGGGAGTAGGATATTGAGTGTTTCCACAATTTGGACCAGTGCAAATGGGTTTTTTATTGGATGGAGAACTAGGATAGGCCCCGGATATAGGAGATATGGAGCCAGATGGATATTGCGCAGGGTTACCAAGATTTGAACCTGAAGGTTGGCACTCTGGAGACGTGCACGATGGTTCGTGCTTTGGGGCTGTCAGGAATGGTACAGGTTTATTATAAGAAGGAGCTGAAATGCTTCCAGCAGCGGCAGCGTGAGGATTGTAAGCATCATTGTTACAATTTGGAGAGTTACATTTTAGGGGTTTGTTTGAATTATTGGGCGGAGAATATATAGCATTCGTAGATCCTTGTTGATAAGTTGGTGTGGGATTCGGGGAGGAAAATGTACCACAGTTGCCAGAAGAACAAGCAGGAGTACTTCCACCAGCTGTACTAGAAGGTGTATCATAAGGAGAACTATTCGAACCATAATTTAATGTAGAACTACTAGGGAAGTTTACAGGAATGTCATGAGTGCTAGTAGAAGGCACGCCTTTGTGATCTGGATTGCATTGCCCAGATGTACATTTACTAGAGCCGTAATCAGGATACGTAGTGTCTTTCGCTGGTGTAGAACCACACTGTCCTGATGTACATTTGTTGTTGGGGTTGTCTGTATGTCCGTTGTATTCATATGATGGTGGTACGCCCCCATTTCCTACAGAGGGTCCACATTGACCCGACGTACATTTGTTCGAACCATATCCAGGAGACGAATTATCCTTTACCGGTGCAGTGGCACATTGTCCTGATGTGCATTTACTGTTAGGGCTATCTGGGTTTCCATTGTACCCGTAACCCGAAGTTACAGTACCAGTGGTTCCATCACATTGCCCTGATGGACAATTTGTGGGACTGTAACCAGGAGACGATGTACCACTGGGTGTTGTTAGGCCACAATTTCCAGAAGTGCATTTATCATTGTTATGATTTCTATTATTCCCATCATACCCAGTGGCAAAACCTGTTGATTGTGCGTTTGACGCTGCTCCACCTCCACATTGACCAAATTCACATTGTTTATTAGGTTCACTGTTATCTGAGGGTCTTAGCGATGATGGCGTGTCCTCACAATTTCCTGATTCACATTTGTTTCCAGACGTGGAATAATCGTTACAATTGGGTCCTTGGCACTCCGGTCCTTTTTGATTGGGGCAATTGGATCCCGAACAAGGAGGACCGTTTATATTACCAGGAGAAGCATAAGAGCCAGCCAAGGCTCCTGCTTGAGCTCCAGCTTGACCGTTGGCGCCATTATTTGAATAGTATCCATTGAAGTTACCGTTTGGATAGTGAGGTCCATTACTGGCTTGGCCACCTGGGCAAACGCCGGATGCACATCCTGTGCCACTTGCTGGTATTCCAGAACCAGAAAAGCTGAAGGAGCTGGCACTAGAGCTGGCGCTAGATGACGCAAAGCTTGAAGACGAGGACTTGGAGAAGCTGCCTGAGAAGCCTGCACCGGGCGCCAGGCCGGCCGGCAGCGTACCGGCGCCTGCGCCAGCAAAAGCACCTGCCGCTGCAGCAGCTTGAGCTACAAAAGAAAGCAACAAATTAAAAAGTTTTGTTAAGCTGTCTGGGCTGACGAAACATTTTGAAATTTTATTAAACTAGATGTGTAAGAACTTCTAAATAACGCGACACTCCGCGGGTGAGTACGACGTCCGGTACGAAATATTGTATCTCTCCAGCATCTTCGAATTTATATTGAACGTATTGACTGGAATAAACTTCCTTAAATTATTATCCAATGACTCTGCTGTGCTTTGTATAACCTAAAGAAGTGAACAGGAATGGCAACTAACACCTTCAATTAAAAATATGCCTAGATTAGTACTCAATCCAATTAGAAAACCGAATCTAGGCCTGAACGCGTGTTTAATTGAAGGTAACTACTAGCTTACACGAGTATACCCGTTGTCCCACTTCTGGGCATTGGCCGCTACTATTGTAGAAACCGCTTTAATGAAGCTACGTTTTAATACTACGAGGAAACTATTTAACTAATTCGTAGTAGTTAACAAGGAAGTTAAATGACACAAACAACATTTTTACTGAACACAAAAGGAAAACAAAAACTAACGAGCGTGAATTAAAATATTATTTGGAAGCACCAGTATTAAAGACAAATCTGGCTTCAACTGGGCAGTGCTTTTAGGTAGGTACTAAATATCTCGTTCTTTGGGTATTAGGGACTGATAGATCAACATACCTTGATATTTCTGAATGCATAACTAGGTACTTAATGACACAGAATAAACACGAATGTTGTTATAATCTTGAATATATGTCCCGGGGAGGGGTTGAACCTACGACCTTCGGCGGTTTAAGCCGGACCGTTACCCATTGCGCCAGTCTACAACGTCAAAAATATGGTCCCTAAATCAAATTAAACTGAGAGCAGGTACTTACCCTTAGCTCCTGCGCCGCCCTTCACGCCGTAACCTCCATATCCATGCGGGGTGGCCGTCACAAGCTGCGAACTCGCGATCATAAACACAATCGCACACGACCGCGTCAGCTCCATATTTGCGAAGCTCCCGAAACACAATGATGTTATGATACTGCCCGCCGACTTTATAAAGCGATACACAAATAAGCACTGACTGTAATATAATAGGCACAACAAAAAACCTGCCAGCGTTTACCGCGAACAGGCTGCGCGTGAGCGCGTAGGTGCCTTATTTCTATAACATATCTAATTGTGTGTGTTTGTTTGTTCGTTTCAAATTATGTTAATAATGAGTATGCCTTCAATTCCCAGGAAGAGCAGTGTTTTGAATTATTTGTTGAGCAGCTGGGGTTTGTGAACACCA
The DNA here is from genome assembly GCA_950022985.1 of Udea ferrugalis. Taxonomy (NCBI): domain Eukaryota; kingdom Metazoa; phylum Arthropoda; class Insecta; order Lepidoptera; family Crambidae; genus Udea; species Udea ferrugalis. The sequence continues at coordinate 10,052,320 of OX465516.1, forward strand.
GCATTTGGAATGAGTGGTGATTTAGCCGGATTCTATCAATACCAGCGATGACTTGGTTCCAATAATGTAGGCATTTGTACGTCGTAATAACTATTCAAAAGTTCATATTCTATCCTAAAGTCCTAGCTTCACATAATTCATTTTGGTACATTGGCAACTTTACAGGCATAGCATTCAGACGTCTCCAAGTATTCTTAACACCAACTTTTTCTGATAGATATACCTACCTAAGTATGTAAACTGGCAGTGGCTCTATCTCTTAATGCCGGTGTCCATCAAAAGCATCCATAGCTTTTGATGACAATCTCTAAGGAACAACTCACTAAAAGTACTCCTATATAGTTAAAATGAAATTCGTACGCACGAAGTGGCAGACAAAAGCTAGTGCAACAAAATGTTCATTACCATGTGTTATGATGTAAGTTGTAACTGTAATCCACAACGAGCTTCTAAATCTCATTACTGCGCACTGCGGTGCTGCCATCACATCCTGGGGCACGAAGCGTACCCGTCACGTACTCAGTTACCTGCGTGTGGGGAAAAACGCTCAGTCGGCGAGTTCGATGTCTCCGGATGTGGAAGCTTTAATTTATTTCCCTGTAGTGAAGATATTGCACGTAAAATACCTGTGCTTTGCGTCGTTATAATTAAAATTTTAGTTAAAAATATTGCGTCAGCTATAGCAGTTCTGACTCATGCCAAATCTCATCTCGATTTCACTGTGAAGAAAACGGCAACTTTAATCGCCTATTCGTTTCACCTTGAATAAGTATTATCACTCATTATGACACTTGAATGAGTATTTTAAAAATATTTTTTATTTTAAATTTTTTGTCCGAGTTCTTTTCACTTGCACAGGACGCCAAAATAGAATTTCAGTTAGAATTCACTTGGGGGACGTTCGATGTACAAATCCAGAATGCCACCCCAGATAGTGTTGACTGTAAGATAGGAGAAAAGGACTCGAATGCAAATGATCGCCAAGCTTTACTCAGTAAGTACCTATACAAAAGTAGCAATCTATAGAGTGGCTTATTGGCACGGCTAGTTTGCTACCGATTGCCGTTGCATGATAATTAAGCAGCAGATTATCGTATCGGTTAAACCAAGACAAGCCGTTATGCCGAACTTTTGTGTTTGTTCTGTGTCTGGGTGTTGCTATATTTAACATAAACTTACTTGCTGCCTAGCAGTCCCTGACACAAAAGGTACAAGCTCTTCAAAGTATGGAGTCTGGTGAAAATTTCTGGAGATATTTTTTTTTCTTAATTTCAATATAGTGTGGTCTCTACATTGCAAGTCTTTAAGCATGCGATTTATTAGACTATTTACATGTAGGTGCTCCGGCTGAGTCAGCGTCAGTGACCGAGGTAAATCGATTGCTACAAAATAATTCGCTGGAACTCGTTGAAGGTTCATTTTAATACTATGCGAAGACGGAACTACTTAGCTGAGGTTAAATAATCATAATTTGTTTACGATTATTAAATTTAAAAAAAATGCTGCCTGTTTAAGCGGACTTTAAAAAAGGAATACATTTTTTATAGGGCATCGGATAAACACCTTTGTTAATGGAATTCATGAGTCTGTGCCACCACACAGCGGATCCCTCGGCACTGGTTTTTTTCACATTCCTTGTACCTATCCGTTACGCACCTCACTGTAGTATGATAGATGGCACTCATACTCAACATAAATCATCATGTACGAACGAATCCGTTTCACACAGTTCTCTACGAATCCTTTTCACGCAGTTCTCTGCATTCAATTTTTGACGACAAAACGGAATGTGTACATAATTATGTATTGTGCATGTGAACACGCGCTATAATCCACAAAAACCGTACACTCTAAACCATCTGTGTGAACGGGAACTTACTTAGCTTAAAACATTTGCTGCGGAACTCTGCGCGTAATTTAGTTGTATAGGTACACGTCCCAAGAAAAATCACTAATAAATCAAATAACCGGATACATTACCTTAGGTAAAAATAAATGAATATAAGTGTGAATAACAATAAAACGTGACAAGGAGAGGAGCAGCGCAGGCGCAGGCGACCGCAGCCGTGTGCATCTCATCGTCCTACGCAGTTAGTGTTGTCGATAGTCATTTGTCAGCGGATCCCGATAACAATTTCTAGTCAGACAATACTATAACTTTTAGTAGGTACCTAGTTGGAAATGTGGCGATTCCATTGTATGGTTTGGTGTCAATTGTTATTAAAGTAATCATGTGGTCAATCAATCGTTAAGTTGCATCTTGCTTGAGCAAAAGTAGAGCTTTCTTTCCAGAAAGACATGCACCAAAATATTTTATCAAAATTTGGTGATAAGTTTTCAGCCAGTATTAATAATGGAAACTTTTTTTTTATCAAAATGGTATTACTGATAAGTTAGCGTCCGCTCCGATGCCGCAGCAGCAGCACAACCAGCACATCTCGCCATAAAACCTGCGTTGGTCTGGTTGTCCATGGGTGGAAGTAATCACTTTCCATCAGATGACCTTCAAGTTCGTTTGCTCTCCCTCTGATGAAAAGTATTGATGCTAGATCTTTAATTTCGACAACACTAGTTGCGCATCCGGGTGACGCTCCACCTCTTAAACATACAGTGATATAATAGTGCAACTCATACATATTATTAGCCTGACATTAAACAAATTCCTGCAGCCTAGCGCGATGAACTTTTATGGCTTAATCTAGATGTAGACTATAGCGAAAATGATAATTTATCTAATATGTATACGTGCTGTACTTATCCAGACCAATCAGGCATTTAATCGACAACTTCGTTGAATATGTACCAAGCACAATGGATGCCGAGTAATTTCAGATGTCAAGGCTACCCGTACGCGCAAGGCAAAGCGACATTATTTATGTGATGATTTAACGACGTATTATTCACCACTTTATGTTTGCTATTACTTACTGTATCTCGCGTGGACTAATTTTGGAACTGACTAGGTCAAGAACAACAGTATTGCTAAAAATATTTAAGCATTTAGGAAACAGCCGTTCATCCTTTTGCATGATGTTAGCATTAAATTTTCTACCTTGATTGCTTATTTCTATCACTTAATAATTTTCCTCCTTTGGTATTACAGAGAATTTGAAAAGGTTAATGCCTTGTGGTTAAAATAAACACGACTGCATTTGCAATTCTGAGCATTGTTATAAAAGGATCTCATGTCTTGGCAAATGATTATCCTCCACTGTTTCTAATAAATACAAAAAATCTTTGTGGGCACTCATAAAACCTTATACTGTTTGTTATGTGTGATTCGCAGTTTATTTTTATCCTGTCCCTACGGAAACCATTTTGATGATGAAATGCATACGTTTTTTATCCAAAGGCAAAATATCATGATGAGATTATTTGGAAGCATTGTTTTGTTCACAAAAATATGAATGTGGGTAACTACACACATCAAAACTGTCTAGGGATATCATAGGGATATCATTTTTCAAATATTTCATAAAGTTAAGTTTGTTCACAAGTTGAGCATTATCTTAAAATAACGCGAGGACAGAGGCATAAGATAAAGGTTAAGAAGATTACAAAAAAAAACGTTTGATTTTGCTAAAAATTTGACACCTTTTAAAAGAAAAATCTGTCTTTTTTTAATGTCCTTACGATTGTACAATAATGCTACTACAATGAATTTCTTTATACAATCTGAAAGGGCAGATATAGCAGTTTCTCTGTTCTAAAAATTTCTACGTTGGAATCAATATTTTAATTTTTACAGCCTCCCAGTAAGCTATACTTTGTATGAAAATGCTTGAGATATCCCTAGACACTTTTGAGTAGTGTATTTTGTGCTCGTTTTATACTTCGCAGAAAATGCACCCGTCCACCGTGCTTGCCAAATGCGTGTTGTTGATGTTTACAAATCTATACTTTCTTCTGAAAATGAGCTCTGTAACCTAACGGTGGGCCACCAAAATTTTTCAACAATAATTTAATTTATTCGATTTACTTGAGTATAGTGCTGACACATCACACACATTACATTCAGCCATATGATATCCACCCACTGCTGACCATGGACCTTCCCTGTAGATCTCCTGACCGGCCGGTTTGAGACCGTTATCAGTCATGTCAGGTCAGGAGAACACAGCCTGAATTGACCACACACGAGGTGGAAGCTTGAGGTACACGCTGAGTTCGCCATCAAATAGTCCCTATAACTTCTCGGCGCGACGACCATAGAAATAGAAATAGAAAATTTATTTGCGAAACCAAGTGTTACACAGGATCTTAAATTAAAATAGGCACTTTCAACTTAGTTACCTTGTACAGGTGTAGCAAACGTTCATTTGAACACATTCTTATAGACTAATAATAATTTACAAGTTAGTATTTACTAGTTAGGTATTCCTCTACAGAGTAAAAGCAATGTGCAATAAGAAACTTCTTTAACTTATTTGTAAAAGAGGGTAATTTCTGATCTTTTTGTATTGTTAGTGGTAGTTTATTAAATATTTTTATTGCCATATAATACGGACTACAGTTCAACATCTTTATACGTGACGGTGGTAAATAAAGTCGTGCTTTGTGACGGGTATTTCTACTGTGAGTATCTTGAACTTGGGCAAACTTATCGCGGTATAATGATTTCTAATAATATAACACCGCGAGTAGAATCCGTAAAGTTGTTTTATTTCGATGTTATCGCGGTATCTAAAAACAAACAAGCAGATGTCAAATATGTAAAGTGAAGGTAGTGTTAATAGCTCGTATTTAATAAAATGAGGTTTACAGCTCTGCAAACTGTCTATTTGAGCTATAATTCGGATGCATTTCTTTTGTAGCACGAAAAGTTCAGCCACGTTCACACTATTGCCCCAAAGCATGATTCCATATCTTAACCAAGAATCTGAATTCTATTAATTTTGTTTTTTTGAGGTTGATCTCAAGATTATGGTCGGTAAGCCAATCTGACACTTTTTCAAGCGCTTGTATTATTTCAAAGTTCGGGTCTTCGTTTTTTTTACATTTAATTAATAGTGATACATCGTCTGCAAACAGCACGGGTACCAAATGACAAGCGACAAATGCATATTGTGAATTAGACATCAATTTCCGTCTTATATCAGATGCATTATAAAATCAATTTGATAATGGCGACACTTTTTATTCATCCAATAATGAGAACATCTCGGAGCGATAGATCTAATAAGCTAAAAAGTAAGATATGATACGCTTGCAATTTTTGCTGCTAAACATAATTAAGTCCCATTTGATGCATTTCTTAGCAGACTTCTTGCTAACTTTTGTTTTAAATCTGAATGAAAATGTTATATTTATTTGAAGTAAAGTATAACATTGCCTAAAATTAATTGGTGTGCGACTATTGCTGAGATTTAGAATTCCATAAGAAACAACGCAAAACAAACAACCAGAGCTAAGGCCCTGCGCTGGTGTACAACTAGAGTTATGGTACTACAACTACTACTGGAAATAACCATACAGTAAAAAACTTTCATATAAATAAAGTCAATATATTTCAAACTAAAGGTTTACCTAAACCATTGTGACAGTTTCAACTTAACATCTAGAGCAAATTAGCGATGCTATCTCACAGATGACATTACTATTTACAAGTACTGTAGTGCTGTCTACGAGTACCGAAGCGAGATAATTAAATCTAGTACATGTTTTGTGTGTCCCTTGGCGCATCGCTGATGCAGCGTTAAATGAACTCGTCGGGTTCTCGCGGGGCGTCCAAGTCCCGGTAGTGTATGACCGGGCGGAACTCGGCGCCACCGCCCCCCCTTTAACAATCAACACCAAAGTTAATACCACTCCCTATGTCTAGAGCACACAAACAAAACCACTCGCACTACTTTTCTAACAGCTTCTGTCGCTTCTATTTTGACCCTAACATTTTGTATAATCTCAGCTTCCCGGCGTGTTAACTTCCGACAGGTTAGACACAGGAACAAGCGGGTTAAGAAAGGAAAGAGATGGCGCATACAATTTATGGACAATTTATTGTAACTTTTACAATGTAATGTATAATAAAGTGACATTCAAATGATGAAACACATAACATGTATTATTTAGAAGATGTTCTTACTCTCCACTATACAAATATAGTCTTGCAGACATACTACTCTTATAAATAATTATGTTGATCAGTTATACTGTTTACGTTAAGATGAGAAGCAATAGTAAAATTGAATTACAAACCAAATATTGTGTACTTTTTAAATATCTCAATATACATTGTGCTTAGGCTACAGCTTTTAATCTAAATAGTGAAATTATGAATGTGAAAGTAAATGAAGAAGGAAGGTGTGGTGGGTGACGCTTCAAAACACATAACATAAATTACAAACTGATTATTATGAAAATATTTTTAAAAACAGGTTTGCCTTCCAACAGAGGCACTATCAATATTTTAAATACAGGGGGATGTTTGAATAATTCTTACATTACATTAGTATTACCTTATTAGTAACTCTTCAACCTAAAAGTTTTTTCGTACGATATAAAAACTAACTTATAAGAATCTCGTAAATTGTCAATAACTGTAAAATTCATGATTTAGGCATATATTATTCATAACAGTTACAATAACATAGACAACGGAATGTTTTACAAAAAAAACTGTTAAAAATATTTATACCTATGTTACTTTACGTCAAGGAAAAGGGTTGAAATGTTAAAATATGTCACCACTCTCCGGGAAGTCAAGATCGTTGTACGCAATAATAGGCCGGGACCGATCCACATTTTCCCTGGAAAGTATCCCTTTTACTCAGAAACACGTTCTCAATACATATTTGTATTACGAAATGAAGTAAAAACATGTTTAAAGCCAGATTGAGAGGTGCTTGTATTAAGTAAGGATATTTAGGGAATTCCAATTTAAAATTGAACAACCATTCATAATATGTCCCTTAGTTTTTTTAGAAGCTAATAAATTATGCCATATTAATTTATTTCTTAGTTCATTATTGCACAAAAAAACATTGATTCAGGCATTTTATACCAGTTAACTGCAAGTGTAGCAGAATTTAGAAAGGTTGTGCAACTGAATGACATGTCTAGTAGTAGTATGACTGTCAATCTGGCTTTTATTTTATTATGAAAGACATCGAGACTTCCAGTCTTTTCAAAATGTTAAGGTCATGCAAAAAGCGAATGAGAACAAGATGTAAAAGCGTGCTTGTCATGCGCGTAGGTCACTCCAATGCCGTTATAAAATAGCATAAAATGCATTATCTTTGTTTCCAATTTTACAATAATTTAAAGGTGCTTCAATATTTATCACCAAGACAGTACAATTTGAAAGCATGCAAGAACAAATACACACAATGTTTTGTATTAAATAATATGAAGAAAACAGGGTTTTTTTCATCATTAGCATGCCGTGTAGTTTTAACATGTGTTTTTTTAGTGCATTATGGAGTCAATGAGATGTGAACCTAGAAATAAGGGTTATGGAACGTTTATGATTAATGTTCAAAACATAATTCCGACGGTACATCTTAAGATTTATAATAATAAAGCACCCTGCTATAATAAAAAACGAATAAGAAAACGCCAAGACAACCACAAACAGACTTCTTGAAATAGCTTAAGATTTCAGCGTATATTTATTTTTGTTGGCGATACGGTGGGAATTTATTTTTGATTTATAGATTGTTAGAAGAAAGAGAGGAGATATGGTATCAGTTTCAAAGCGCTATAGCAGATAATAACAACGCTTCCTCGGCAACCTCGCCAAGTCTCAAATTAGGTCGGTTCCTAATTGCAATCATTACCAGAGCAAAATTGCTATTTACCCGATTGAGACCAAAAAGACAAATATTTTTTTTTATTTAACAAACTTTAAGAAATATCCTAATCTGAGTCCACTTTGCCTAGTTGAGCATTTCCAGCTTCATAACTTAAAAACTTAACGAGTTAATATCCTATATCCTAACAAATTGTGTGTCCCTTATTTCTAGGCGCACTAGATGCGTGGTCCCTTGTGCTGTGCTCACCTGGGGCGCGAGAAGCGCGGATGGCGCGGCTGGTACGAGGGCGGGGCCCAGCCGCCCCAGCCCCAGCCGCGCGACGCCGCCGCCGGCCCGGCCGCGGGGCCCGCGCCGTACCTGGACGATACAGACATTACAATAAAATACATGTCTCTGGTTCGAACCAGAGATGCGACTGACAGAGCTAGTCCTAACTTCATCATGTCAGCCAAACGACGCTCACTGCTGGACATGGTCCTTACTTAATGACAGAGAATTAAAAAAAAACGACTGGTAATTTGGAATTGTGAACGAGTTAGTTGTCTCAGCCCTTGCACTCAAAAAAAATAATATAAAAGTCAGGACCCAGTCTAGAAATAAAACTCTCATAACGAATTTAACGACATCTCTCAAGCTAAAACAAATTTAAATACATACTCTCGAATAACATTTTTGAGTGAGTATCATAGGTTGTTTCGTAAATTTCACTTAGTTTTGTTTAATACCAGTAATGTATTTTTAGCTCTGGACACTCTAGTCATGTATTGTGTATACAATTAGGTTGTCAATCTAGCTGTAAGTTTTAACCATAGACTAAGTCCTACTTATACATGATTATCGACTGTAGTATTTACCAAATAAATAAATAAAAATTTAATAAAATAACATAACCCTTCTTCTACCGCAGTTGGGTTAGCATTATGTTTCTATGGGAGCAATATCCCCCTAATCTTGAACCTACACATCGTTCCTCTTTGCGTGATACGTACTGTGCGGGCGGCGGCTGGATGGCGGCGGGCGGCTGCTGGCGCGCGGGCGGCTCGGGCTGCTGCGGGCGCCGCACGTCGCGCACGTACGCGTTGAAGTACGACACCTCGCGACGCACCTCGTCCACCTGAGTGTGTAACTGTAGGTATGGTCCCTACTCAGTGTGATACGTACTGTGCGGGCGGCGGCTGAGTGTGTAACTGTAGGTATGGTCCCTACTCAGTGTGATACGTACTGTGCGGGCGGCGGCTGGATGGCGGCGGGCGGCTGCTGGCGCGCGGGCGGCTCGGGCTGCTGCGGGCGCCGCACGTCGCGCACGTACGCGTTGAAGTACGACACCTCGCGACGCACCTCGTCCACCTGAGTGTGTAACTGTAGGTATGGTCCCTACTCAGTGTGATACGTACTGTGCGGGCGGCGGCTGAGTGTGTAACTGTAGGTATGGTCCCTACTCAGTGTGATACGTACTGTGCGGGCGGCGGCTGAGTGTGTAACTGTAGGTATGGTCCCTACTCAGTGTGATACGTACTGTGCGGGCGGCGGCTGGATGGCGGCGGGCGGCTGCTGGCGCGCGGGCGGCTCGGGCTGCTGCGGGCGCCGCACGTCGCGCACGTACGCGTTGAAGTACGACACCTCGCGACGCACCTCGTCCACCTGAGTGTGTAACTGTAGGTATGGTCCCTACTCAGTGTGATACGTACTGTGCGGGCGGCGGCTGAGTGTGTAACTGTAGGTATGGTCCCTACTCAGTGTGATACGTACTGTGCGGGCGGCGGCTGGATGGCGGCGGGCGGCTGCTGGCGCGCGGGCGGCTCGGGCTGCTGCGGGCGCCGCACGTCGCGCACGTACGCGTTGAAGTACGACACCTCGCGACGCACCTCGTCCACCTGAGTGTGTAACTGTAGGTATGGTCCCTACTCAGTGTGATACGTACTGTGCGGGCGGCGGCTGAGTGTGTAACTGTAGGTATGGTCCCTACTCAGTGTGATACGTACTGTGCGGGCGGCGGCTGAGTGTGTAACTGTAGGTATGGTCCCTACTCAGTGTGATACGTACTGTGCGGGCGGCGGCTGAGTGTGTAACTGTAGGTATGGTCCCTACTCAGTGTGATACGTACTGTGCGGGCGGCGGCTGAGTGTGTAACTGTAGGTATGGTCCCTACTCAGTGTGATACGTACTGTGCGGGCGGCGGCTGAGTGTGTAACTGTAGGTATGGTCCCTACTCAGTGTGATACGTACTGTGCGGGCGGCGGCTGAGTGTGTAACTGTAGGTATGGTCCCTACTCAGTGTGATACGTACTGTGCGGGCGGCGGCTGAGTGTGTAACTGTAGGTATGGTCCCTACTCAGTGTGATACGTACTGTGCGGGCGGCGGCTGAGTGTGTAACTGTAGGTATGGTCCCTACTCAGTGTGATACGTACTGTGCGGGCGGCGGCTGAGTGTGTAACTGTAGGTATGGTCCCTACTCAGTGTGATACGTACTGTGCGGGCGGCGGCTGAGTGTGTAACTGTAGGTATGGTCCCTACTCAGTGTGATACGTACTGTGCGGGCGGCGGCTGAGTGTGTAACTGTAGGTATGGTCCCTACTCAGTGTGATACGTACTGTGCGGGCGGCGGCTGAGTGTGTAACTGTAGGTATGGTCCCTACTCAGTGTGATACGTACTGTGCGGGCGGCGGCTGGATGGCGGCGGGCGGCTGCTGGCGCGCGGGCGGCTCGGGCTGCTGCGGGCGCCGCACGTCGCGCACGTACGCGTTGAAGTACGACACCTCGCGACGCACCTCGTCCACCTGAGTGTGTAACTGTAGGTATGGTCCCTACTCAGTGTGATACGTACTGTGCGGGCGGCGGCTGAGTGTGTAACTGTAGGTATGGTCCCTACTCAGTGTGATACGTACTGTGCGGGCGGCGGCTGAGTGTGTAACTGTAGGTATGGTCCCTACTCAGTGTGATACGTACTGTGCGGGCGGCGGCTGAGTGTGTAACTGTAGGTATGGTCCCTACTCAGTGTGATACGTACTGTGCGGGCGGCGGCTGGATGGCGGCGGGCGGCTGCTGGCGCGCGGGCGGCTCGGGCTGCTGCGGGCGCCGCACGTCGCGCACGTACGCGTTGAAGTACGACACCTCGCGACGCACCTCGTCCACCTGAGTGTGTCAAAGCGACATGTAGTGTTGGACAAATCACTTTTTGAGATTTTTAATGTTACTGGAGGTAGTTGTTATGTGGTTTTACGCAAAATAAAAAAATCCCACACCCATATTTGGCTATTGAGGAGAAATTTCTCCTCAATGACAGCTCACAGAAATGGCAGAAACTCATTGGATGGTTGATTCCGAATTCCGACGTATTCTGACTTTGTGACCATAGCTTTTCGGCTGTCATTAGGAGTCCATTGGTTATGAGGTCGATGGATGCAACCAAAACAATAATTACGACATAAACAATATACCCTCCCAGACCGAATGTTATCCTGAAAGCGCACATGAATTGCATGTAAATAAAGTATTATTGCGCATGTGCTTACCTTTTCAGCATGTTTGTTGAATATATGTTTCCTGATGAAGTCCGGTCCTTTGAACTTTTTCCCACTTAGTGGGCAAAGCCACTTGTCTTTAGATAGCTCTTGAGTGTTCGATTGAATGAACTTCTCAACTTCAGCATCTTGGTCCTAAAACAAACAGTTAAGAATTAAATTAACTTCATCTTAGTTCTACAACTATAGGTACATCACACAATATTATATTGAAATAATTTTACCTTGATTCCTAACTTCTGGAGCTCTTCATCTGACAGAGGTTTCACGTCTTGTAAGAATGCCGACATCTTGCCTTCGAATGCCTTGATGTAGTCTTGTACTTCTTGCTGGGTTGGCTGCAAAGAAAAAACCTTACATTTGATGTTTCCTTTAACTAAGCAAACAGCAATATCCAGTCCACTTTTAAAACTTCATACTATTTTAACGTGAAATGAATCAGTTCAAATTCTAACTTTAGCATAAAAAGTGAACTAATTCGAGGATGAAATACTTATGAACTTTTCAAAGTGGACCTTATGCTAAAGAGTGCTCTTGCAAGTCGCACACATAAAAGTGTTGACTTTTTGTCACGCGTTATGTCGTGCTTTTTTTCCTGGTTTAGGCAAGAGATAATTTTGTCCCAATGCCCACGTTATTGACAGGTGTAATTAATAAGCAGTGTACCTTGTTATTGGGCGGTCCGCTCCTTGCATGCATGATGCCGCAGCGGTTGGGCATCTCGTCTTCGTACGGGTATTCGCAGTGGTTGTAGTAATCGACCGAGTGCACAATACGCAGGTACAACACGAGCCGGTCCAACACGCGCATCAGCTCGGGGTCCGGCTGGTCCTGGGATGATGACTCCGACGTCGCTTCCAAGCCGAGAAGTTCCTCCTCTTCCGTAGACGCCTCTTCGATTAGATGCTCAGTGATTTTGTGAAGGACAGGGTTCTTGGAGTTTAGACTGAAGTTCTGTAAGAGGAACTTTTTTTTTATTTATTTGATGCTTGGAATGCATATTGATGAACACGCATAAATATGCGGTAACAAGCCAATGTGAAAGACGTGGAAAGTACACGGACTGCGGGATCACTGCACTATTTCATTTGTGTCATTATTTTAGCAAAATATTGCTTGCCATCGCTTGCATTGTTTGATCCAGTATCGCGTTTGCATCTATTCTGTCTCGCTGCTGCTACACAGCCACCTACGGAATCGCGTGATAACGCTGCTTTGAGTAGCGCGTGAGTATGTAAAGCCTCCAAGATAGCAGTAGGTAATTGAAATGTTGTTTTCTCATCTCAAATTTTTCTGTAATCATGGTATAGTTGCTGCTCGAAGGTGAGACCTGCTTCCACCGTTTATCCAAACTTTAAGCTGCAACTTCACTCACCTCAAACGACTGTGACTTGTCACCATTCGTGTGTTTGGCTTCGTCCTCTTCGTACCAGAGCTTCGTGCGCGTATCGAGCAGATGTGCGAGGCGCGCGGCGAGTCTTGCGTCGGCGCGGAGTACGGGCCGCTCGAGCGTGACGCCCGACACCGCGCGGATGCGGCGCTGCAAGTCGCGGTTCACTATTGCGCCGAGCTCGCATTCACGTAGCTGTAACAAAAGTTGGTGATCGAGGCTTGATTGGGGATGCAACACACGCCCATGAGTCCTTGCCTAGTCGAGGCTGGGGACTTAGTGGTGATATCACCGGAGAGCCAAGAGGGCTTAGACATGATTGTGTAGAGGTCTGGCTACCCACTCTCTGCGATCTACCTGAGTTTTTTTTAGTTGGATTACATGAAGTGGCTACCCTGAATAATAAATAATATAGTAGTAATAAACTGAGTGTTTTCTAAAAGAAACTCAACGAAATAAGATATACGAGACAAAAATTGTGAGTCAACATAATGTCCACATATGGTGAGGCTGAAACTATCACAAGAAGGCAGCAGTTTGAAATTTGGAGTTGCTTACCCGAATGTTATTTAGGTTCCAGCAGATGTCTTTGATGTTGACCTCGCGGCGGAAGGTGACCCAGCCGCGGCGGAACCAACGACGCTCTGGAAGAGGGTCAGCCAACGCGACGCGGAGAAATCCACCGTAACGTTTGCACATCTATTACATCAAAACAACATCCATTAGCCATTATGATCGATAATTATATCGATTGGATGAAAGTCATATGAGGGAATCGATTTGCAATTACGACGCCTGAGGGGTTAAAAGTAGTTCAATAACTCAAGTCTTAATGTAATATTGTACTAGTTAGTTACTGAGGTCTTGCTCGGAAAATGTTTTTTCATGAAATTGCATTTTAGTTACGACACGTGTTTAAGATGCAAGTAATTCTTTACTTAGTTTAGGCATCTATAGTAAAATAACCAACCTGACCTACATGTCTATGTCATAATAATTAACCTACATTATTAGCTATCATGCGGATAACTTGCATAAGACTACAGATACGAGCATTAATATAGTAATAGCGTAAGCATAATTTTTAGTCAGCAGATTTAAAATTGTATAAATATAAAACTTAGCATTAAAATGTATTGACACTAATATTACGTAAGTCAAGTTTTCATTATTATTTTTATACTTTTATTTACTCTCACGTAATTTTTCAAACAATCATACTTACTGCTTCAACTTCCGCTTTAGTGATTGTAGGCGCCAAGTTTCTCAAAAATATAGACGTGGTTTTGTGAAGAGCCCGTGTTTCTTTTTTCTCAATGGGCACTTCAGTCACGGATTCTGCTTTCTCATCGCCGCTCTTTTCCTTCTCTTTCTCTTTTTCACTTTCCTTTTCTACAGGTTCTACTACTTTTTCCACACTCGGCGACTTCTCTTTTCTTTTCGGTGATTTTTCAGGTGACTTAGACTTCGACTTCGATTTGGATTTCCGTCGGGTTGTTGTCTCACCTTCATCTTCAGAACTAGATGATGATGAACTTGATGAAGAAGAGCTGGATGAAGAACCTGGTGGCGCTAAAAATACAAATATCAAATGTTGAATTCGTTGCATCAAATCAATTAAAACAATATCTCTCATAGCTAAGCATAATGCACACACTGATTAAAATAAAATAAAAATTAATTGTGTCATAAATACAAATACAATCTAAAACACAAAGATTGGAATATGATACTTTTTTAATAATCCAAAAGTTCAAATGCTTGTTCTTTTGTTCCATAGAAGTTGACTTGCATATTAAATTGTATATCTGTGGCATTCTTGTTCCCAAGCAGTGATAGTTGTGACTATTCCTTACGTGGTTCTTTCTCAGGCTCAGGTTCGGGCTCCGGCTGCGGGTCAGTAGCGGCGTTGAAACGCGAAAACATCTTGGCCTGTTCCTGCAAGTGACGCAGATGGGGATCTATCTCCATAGTCAAAGGCGCGGTTGGTTTTGGTGATTCCGCTTTCTTATCCTGGCAATTAAGTTGCTTACAAGTAAAATCATTAACTTTAGGTAGCCTTCAATAAGCAATGTGTTGCTTTGCTGTTAGTATTTTTTATCAACCAATTGTTTTAATAAAGTTATGCATTTTAGCTATGTATGGAAGTAACAGCTAACCATTTTGTTATTATGCTTTGAAATATTTAGAAGTCCAAGAAGTGTTAATTGAAAACGGAATTATGGATAGTGGAAAGAAGGATAATGGCCAAGCTTTCATTAAAAATGTACACTCAAGTTTTAAAAAAGAAACCCACTTACAGCATCTTTTTTTTCTTCCTCCTTTTCTTCCTTTACTTTGACTTCGTCGACGTCAATAATAACGGGTTTATCCGTTTCTGGTTTATCTAAATAATCAGTAGGAAGAGTAATTTATTCATTTGTAGGCGCCTATTAAAATGTCAGACATACAGTCCATAGAAGATTAAGAAGTGACTGAGTTGCCAATATGTATAATTATCTATACAGTAAAATGTACAATAAGGGTAAAGTACCTGTCTTCTCAGCAGCATTATTAGTGATCTCTGGTGCAGGCGGTTCGTCAAGAGCTTTCAAATCTTCTTCAGTACCTCCTTCAAGTTTGATGACTACAGTGTCTAGTAGACGTATCAGCTTTTCTGATTTATCAACATCTACTGAAACTTTGTCAAGTTCCCCTTGTTCCAACAACTCCAGAAAGACATTCAAACGGCTCTAAAAGTTAAAATCCAATTACGGTAAAGGTTACATTAAAAAATGGCGTGTTTCAATGGAAACAGTTACATTACCTTCAAGGCACCCAATTGTTCTTCTTTCCGTTTTACTGACTCTTCAGGGTGGTATTTGATCTTGAACCTAGGAGACAAGTAGAATTATTGATTATAAAAGTCCCCTTTTGCCTTGGGCCAGTGAACTCATCACTAATATTTGCTAGTGTATTATGTGAACAATAATTTGACTACCATAAAATACACACAACACTAAATTGACTAAATACTTTTCTAATAACAATTTCTTTTCACTGAATTATATTATTTACCATGAGTATTTGAAAAATAGACATTATGACTGTTTTTTGCAAAATCTAAGGATAATCAAATGTGACACAAAATTATTATGTTTCAAGTTGATACTTGTGCAAATTGACATTAAATTTATTTAGAATTAAAGCTTATTCAATAATGAGTGCTGTGTCTTATTAAATAAACACATCAATATGTAATAAACCATTTGTTTTTTTATATAAACACAGATTGCTGAACTTGATTTATAATAAACTAAATGGCTTAGTAAATATTTAAAAAATCTTCAGTCTCACCTGTTCCACACTTGCGAATGTGGAATGTCATAGCCCTACCCCTAACAAAATCGAAACCTGTAGCATTGCGCGCTACCGGTCAACGCGAAATCAACTAGCTACACACACGTTATTGATTGTATAAAGTTTGAATTAACGTTTCTCAATGTTGTCCAGCATAACGATCCATGTGAATACGCTGTAGACTGTAGGGAAAAAATGTTACGTTAACATTTGCATACGATACATAAAAAATTCTAAGCACAGCATGTCAGTTGACTTGTAAAATATGGTCATAGTTTTTATACTGAAATTCAGAAAGACTTTATTGATGCTTAGAACTTTTTAGTTACCAGCAAACTAATGAATCAATAGCAATTATATCTTCAAATGAAAAGAGCTTTAAAATTTACCATCATAAGTCTACTTATGACTTGAAAAAATAAAGAAAGTACAGTTAACATTGGGAAGCTACTATATTCCTTCTTTGTTAAAAATATATGTGAATCAACAGAACAAACCATTCTTCATCTTTATGAGCAACGAAAAACTCATTAAGCTGTTGCCTTCTGTACTCCAGCTTGTATTCATTGTACTTCAGGATGGCATCATCAACTGTGATGGAGTCGTCTTGAGCTGCTAGGAAAGCCTTGAATGACATCATGGACCCTGGACCATCAGTTGGCCCCATAGGTACCACAGCATCCCTGATATAAATCAAGCAATAATAATATAACCATCATTGAAATTTATAAATTAATTATTTTATCATGACAAACTTTATAATCCATCAAAATCAAAACTCAGTTCATTAATTTAGCTAATTATGATAATTGAGATTTTATAAAATTCACACCTTGCAGGAACTGGTGGCATTGGTTGCCCATAACCCTGATGGGCAGGATGAGGTCCAAAGTGGTCATGGGCCCATCCATATGAGCCATATGAGTCATGTGGCATGCCACCATATCTTCTGTCTTCCAGTGGCCAGTCAGGACGAATGCGCTTGGTAGGAGGCCCCTCCCCTCTTACAGGTGAATATCCCCGGCTGGCACTGGCTCCACCTCGGTAGTCTCTGTAATCAGGGCCAGAGCGACCTCCTCGAGATCTTTCCACCCAAGAAATTCTGTTAAATTATTTGCAACAATCTGGCAAGAAGCCCTATATGATGATGATCACTATTAAACTACTCAGATTTAAAGCTACTACTACCTACTGCATAATGAAGTTTGGCATCACACTAAACCAGTCTTTCCCAAAGTGGGCGATAACGCCCCCTTGTGGGCGCTGCAGGTCTCAAGGGGGGCGGTAAGAGACCCAGAAAGAAAATGGGAGCGTTGTGTTGAGGCGGTAGGTGAAAAAATGGGGGCGCTAAAAAAATATTTATTCTCGAAGTGGGCAGTAGACAAAATAAGTTTGGGAACCACTGCACTAAACTAATCATTTAAGAGCTCTTCTTTCACCGCAGTTGCCAGCCCAGCATCAGATTAGTTGGAGATAAATTTCTTGGGAATAAGGCTAGGTGATGATTTTATCTAGTGAATGTGATAAAATAATGTAAGTTTCTATTGAAATAGGCAAAGCAAAGGTCAAACTAAAAATTGCTACTGTAGATACCTCACAATGATAGCTATGGGCCGTTTCGTGGGTTTGGAAACATGGAAAGGGATTTTGGTATGTTCAATGGATTTAGGTTGGGATCTGCAAGTAAAGCGTAATCATATGAAATAATGACATTAACAAAACCTAATCACAAAAAAGAAGTCTCAATAAACGCGCAATATAAGTAGATACCTCTCCGACCACTCATCACGACCTCTGCTCCTCTCTTCGCGGCGATCGCTGCTTCGGTAGCTGCTACCTTCCGCGGCACCCCTTTCCCCACGGAATTTATCACGGCGCTTACGATCGTATTCGTCATCACTGTCTGCCATGGTCAAATTAAAAACTAATGCTAACACTCGTTTTATAAATTAATTCTAAGCTTGATGCTTGTGGTATAGATGACGCGTGAGACGGCAATCGACAACGACAAAATACACAAAAAAAATGTGCCAGGTTGACAGATGGCCAGTTTAGGGATGTGTTTAGTGCAGGTGTTATAGGGCACAGTCATCGACTAACTCATTCGATTCAATATTTTTGGCTTGAAGCTATAATGCGCTTAAGAGGAAAGTTTCATATAATATTGCCAACTTTCCTGACCCATGAGTCACATGACCCAAAACAATGATACGATTTTTTTATTCATTTCTGTCATTTCATATTAATTGAGATAGAATTGCAATTCATAAAAATAAAAAAGAAATTTTATTACATCAATGGATTTTCTGTTGTTATATTTCCCGGACACTTAAGTTTTTGACTTTTCAAACTCGCTACCTAGCCCCAAACTAAGCAAAGCTTGTGTTATGGGAACGAGACCATGGATAAACATAGGTACTTGTTTACTTCTTTTCATCGTCCATTGGTGTATTTTTGAAATGAATGAATTTTTGAAACAACTGAGTTCAAGTAACCCTATACAGTTATATTTTACACACTGTGAGAAATTAATAATGAACTTGTTATTAAATCGATTAAATGGTTCTTCACTCGATTTATATATGTGTCGCGTTACATCCTTATTTTTCATAGACAAAATGTGGAGTCACAAAGTAGATCATAGACAATTCCTGGGGAGCGTTCCAAAACTGGTACTATGAGGCGTTTTTTAAGCCAGGTTCATATCGCTGTGTCCGGGTGTGTCGTGGCGCGACACAACCACAACGCTATGGCGAACGTTACACGCAAGATCCATATTGTGATCTTTCAATATATACTGTCGGACTACGATATTTATTGACGGGTAGGGTACTATATTGACAGATCACAATATTTATCTCTGGATTTCCAGAAATTCTTGTGATCCTATAACCTGGATCGTGATATTTTATCTTGCGTGTAGAGCCACTTGTCAAAATGTATCGCGTCGGTACGTAGCGAGATGGCAGCTATAAAGGACGTTGTCGGTTCCGCGTATCAGCGGCACAAGAATCCATGACAGGCGACAAGATCGCTTTGAAAGTGTTCATTCTCAACTTAGAATTCATGACAGAAGTTTGGAATACCACACAGCGCCATCTGGCCCCTAAGTAAGCTAATTAAAGCCTGTGTTATGCTCGCCTATCGGTTCCGTTCAAATGTTTTGACTAGATTGGACTAGATTCACATTGGTGTTTTGTAGCCTCGGTCGGTGAAAAGAAGGGACAGAACTATAAATTAGAAAGAGAAAAGTTGCCTAAAAATTACAGATTGTACTTACCTATGGAAAATCCGTTAATAAAGGTCGAAGATCCTAGAGACAAGCTAACCTGGCACTACACTGAAAATATCCCAAACGTCAGTCTGTACTAGACAAGGATGGCTCTTAAACAGCTCAAGAAAAACAAGCCACTGAATTATCACAGAGCTTCTGAAGGCATGCGAAAAGCCGATTCTTGAAGACCTCAGAGGCAGTTTGATTCCGTGTTGTTCGAGAGCACAACGCCAGAGGCAAAAAATTAAGCCGAGGTGGTGCTTCAAAAAGTAGCAACACGTCGCTGAAAAATTATGGACCCATCTCGCTTCTGAGCCATGATTACAAGTTGTTTCCGAGAGTCAACAAGAACTGTCTCGTACATAAGTTTGGTGACTGCCAGCCTTCCGATTACCGAACAAGCTGGATTCGGAGAAGGCTACAGCACCATAGATCACATCCCTACGCTGCGGATTAAACAGAAGACTGAGGAGTACACGTCTCGACCGAATCGAGACTTAGGCGGTGCTGCAGTGTCTACCTATATACCTATCACATTGACTATCGGTACGAATACTCGTACTAAAGTGTTTGTACCTACCAGAAGGACATCGTTCATTCCGACTACAGGAGCAGAGGGCAAGGCCTACAGTTTACAACTAACCTTCGATTTGCCGACGATATATTTAGTGGTCATGGTAAAATGGAAGAGCTCTGTAGCATGCTCGACCATCTCAATCGACTCTTCCAACAAGTGGGCCTCAGAATGAATACGGACAAGACAATCATATCTAACGCCTGAGTTACGCCAACTTCGGTATCTGTTGGAAGCTCTCAAAGTTGTCTACTTCTACGTTTTTTTCGGATGACCTGGTAAAGATTGCAGGGTTGTACTGCCTGTTTTCCAGCAGAGCAGCAGCCTCGTCTGGTGGTATTTTGATCGACTCAGACTGACTCATGACTCAGGCCATGCCAATCGTCGAAGTACTTAGCCGGGTATACCTACTTATTTGTAAAACGCGTGAGCAATACGTATAACTTTTCATACCCCGACTGGCCCAGAACAAGCTGTCCTCCCTAACCCTTACTTTTTCTGCTTGATTCCACCCTGATTGAGTCCAGCTAAATGTTTTATACTACAGGGTTTCGGATGAGGGAGGCCTATGTTCAGCTGGAAAATATCGTGTGGCTGTCAATGAAGATGTTAGACATCAAGACTGTTTTATTCGATCAAAATGCTAACTAACAAAAGACTGTTTGTGTTTCTTTAATAATACATTGTCAGTTGTGTTGATATTTTTTCTATTAATTTTATTGAAAAATTTCTGCCCTGTTATTGGCCATTTCTTTGGACGTAAACTCGTTTAGAGAGGAGAGGCCTATGTCCAGCCAGTAGTGGACTGCAACAGGCTGATGATGATGAAACTCGTTTATGCCCAATACTCCCAGTTTATGCCTTTTCACCCGTATTTTTGTTTCCACTCTCGACCTCTTCTAGTTCGATCGTTGAACCGTTCTATCTAGACTTTAGACGAACTTTTAAAATCCAATTACTTCGATTGTAGGACTGACGGGATTTGAGAAGTCCTTACAGTCCGATCAATCGAGCCAACAGGAAAACCAAATATTCGTATTACGATTGGTCAGACTAGTCAATGGGACCATGCGAAATAGGGGATTTAAAAAAAAAATCTTTCTAAAATATACTTAATTGCAGAATAAACACTAACAAGAAGGTATAAAAATATCTAGTCAGACAGTCCAAATTAAAATTTTATTTATTCTAATTTTTTTCATTAACAGGTAATGTTATGTTATTATCAGGTAGCATTAGGGTGGTGAGGTTCAGCTCTACCAAATTGATGCGAATCGCTAATTTTAATTTGTATTCCAAATCTATCTGAGGATTCGCTATTATTTCGGCAGAGTTCGCAGAGTTCGAACTGTGATGTGTATTATTAGGTAGATTCTATGAACAGTGTAGTTCGTCGCTGGCGTCGCCGCATTGGTCGTGTCCGTCGCAGCGCGCCGCGTTGGGCACGCAGCGACGGTTGTCGCAGCGCATCTCGTGCGCGCCGCACGCTCCGTCGCAGCCCTGGGGCTCATCGCTGCCGTCGCCGCAGTCGGCCAGACTGTCACAAAATCTCGAAGACATTATACACCCCCCGTCCGTACACGTAAATTGATCTTGCGGACATTCTGCAAAGAACAATCAAAATCGTCAATATCAATACAAGGAACATATTCCATCAGTGTCAAGGTACCGCACAATTAGAGCAGTATCAGTAAACTCGGTAGTGAATCAATGTCGGATTGACATGCAAAACTACATCGTTGTTCTCACACGCATGCACGCAAGCGTAAAACATTCGAACGTCTTTAATTCTCTAGGGAAAAATATTATGAAGCTTTATGACTAAGCTGTTTCAAAAGTTCATACATAATGCACGGACCTGAAATAATGTATAAATGTATAATGGAAAAATATAAAGTTTGTGTTAAAGTGGTTTTCCAATAAAGAGGAAGTGCCTATAGGAAGCCCCGTTAGGTCTGAGTGAGCACATTCATAACCCAGTTTCGTGAGTTGCTGAACGGTATAAGTACGATTTACATTCCATTATAACTTTGTGTGTCAATCGTCAAATAGAAAAACAATTCATTATACAATCGTACCTGTGGTGCAGTTTAGCTCGTCTAGTCCATCCCAGCAGTCAATGATTCCGTCGCATAGTTTTGTGTTCGAAAAACATGATATTGAATGGCCACATCTAAATTGCTTCGTCAGGTCACATTCTAAAAACAAAAGTTAATTTAAGTATCTTTAAGCAAAAACACAGGTAAGTTCCATGATATATTCAATAAAAAATTCATAACTAAAGGTATTGTATTAAAGGCATTTTATAACAAACGTGTAAAATTCAAAAGTGACAGACTGAAGAGGATTGCAATCGATTCCTACTTATCTTCATGATCTTGTAAAATAAAGTACAGTAACTTGTGATGCAAGCAACTTTTTATCAAATAAGTGCTTCCTCACCACAATGCATTTCGTCTGATCGATCGTAGCACTGAATAGAGCCATCGCAACGATGTTCCGCTTTGACGCACAGCCCGTTCCGGCAGCGCCACTCCAGGGGCGAACAGGTGACCAGCGATAGCAGTCTGCAGACGCGCACCCCGCGCGCCCTATCCACCAACTGACAGGCCTCTGTCTCCAAAGCACATAGACCACCACAACCTGGAAATAGCATCCCCGTTGTATTATACAAATTACTACGTTTGTAGGTATCTACTCATTTTTAAATACGACACATTCAAAGATAAATATTAACCTGTCGGGTCATCGATATCTACTGCTTTACGACAAATTGACGTCCCACTATTTTCATCCAGCATACAAACTTCATCTGTTTGGCACGAACAAAACCTTTGCGATAAGTCTCTATTGTTGATATTGTCCTTTGGCTTTAGACCCTCTTTCTTAGTATCCTTTGGGAAAGTTCGAATATTCTTACGAATTTTAGATATAATACCAGTTATAAGTGAAGCATTATCTGCGGTAGATATTGGCTCTTCAGTTGTAATAGGGTCTTCAAATTTTGCGCCAGTAATAACAGTTGCATTCGAATAATTAATAGTAACAGCTGACGATGTTTCATTGGAATCTATTATATTAAGAGTTGGCACTACGATTGTACTTGCTACGGCGGTTGCACGAGTAAAATTAGGAGTTGTAAAATTCACCAAAACAAAACTAATTACTACAATTGCTACAATCATCACACTTATTGAGCACGCCTGTATTTGAGTCCGTTTCTTCACAGGGCTATCATTCAATGCTAAATTTACAATACACCCGATGCCTTTGAGGCTTTTTCTCAGTCTATGTTGGTTAATTTCATCAGGACGCATTTCATAGGAAGTATATTTTTGGCGAAAACTGGAATCAATCTGACGAGATATAGTTGGAATGCATTGATTTATTTCTACATTAGAAGAAGATATGTCTCTCAAATTGTTTGGTGGAAAATCACGAGATATAGCATTGTTGGAGCTCACATCATTTATATCGGAATCGTTGCTCGTGGCGTCTGTCTTTCCGTTCGGAGTAGAATGATTATCAGGAACGAAGTCTTCTTTAGGAGACTTAATTTCATATTTTCTAATCTTGCCTCTACAAGTGTAACAATATTTTATTACTCTATTATCAGGTGGCGTTTTCAGTACCGCTCTTCTTAGATTACTATCTTTCCATAAGTGTGAACAGTACAATGTGTCCCAATTAGAACCATCTAGTATGTCAGTCTTCGTTGCTAATTGTTCTTCAATATCATTTGACAAAGTCATTATGTTGATAAAGTCCAAGCATAGTTACTTATAGCTTTTACAACCTGAAAAAATAAAAACAAAGTTAGCAAAGCACTTTTAAGTATTCTGACAAAAGTATCTAGATGACGAAGGGGGTAAGGTATACGTGAGAAAGTATTGCGTTACTTGAAAGAGTTGAGTTGGCCCGTGTGTTAAATTGCAATTAATTACGTGTTAACGTTATTACAACCCTCAACCCTCGTGAAGTTTACAAGAAGTATCACTTTACCTATAATTACCCTGAACAAGAATCGGTAATGGATACGGCGTTAGTATTTATAGTTAGCTAGAAAACACATAATATGTCGTAGATACCTAAAACCACCAAATAGCGAGTAAGTTGGTAGACAAGAACGGCCAGAAATGGATACGAGTAGATCGAAAATAATCTAGTCTGGAACTACTGTACGGCATTAGATGTAGCACGCTAGTCTAGACGAATTTGGATAGTGTGAAAGATTCTGCAGTAGATACAGAACATAACACAACACAAACAGCAGAAAAACAAATGTTCGTCATTGGAATGGTTCGTGATGGGGTCCGTGAGCGGAACATTTAGAGGCCTACATTCAGTGATCGAATGTATGTCGATCGAAGATAGTATTATTTAATTGCTAAAATTAAAGAAATGCAGAATTTAGAATTAACTTTAACCGTATTATTTTTGACTTAACCCTTGTTTCGAATTTAGGTAGACATTAAGACTCTTATCGAGAGGGGTAAAGAAATACACAGTGGGGTCGATTATACATAGTATAGCGAAAGACTGTATATGAAGTGTCATGAATGGGCAAGGACTTTAAGATGAAGAGTTCTTATCACCAGAATCAACCGCGAGTCGTCAATGAACCCATGGTAGGTGTTTCGGCAAGTTTTGAACTCGAGACCGATCAGTATTCTTTTTTTTTTAAAGACTGAATTGTTGGCGTAACTTGTGACTTTGGCAGTTTTACCGAGCTGCGGGATGAGCTTCCGCTTTCAATCAGTAAAAACCCACGGGCTCCAAGTCTGAGTTTTCAAACACAACACAAAATCTTCTGGGTCACCGTGTCCAAATCAAGAACTATACCTCTAATGATCTGAGTAAGTAGTTTTAAAGTTTATTTTTTCCGTGAATAACCACACCGTGCAATTTCAAAATAACGGCTTACTAAATTCAATATTCTTTATTTTATTCTTTAGACGATCGTGGTAGTCACATAGTTATTTTATTAAAACCATTGGATTTTTGGAAAGGTCATTCTTGTACCTAATTGTGTGACTACCACCACATACTTACATCATAGAAACTTCAAATTAAGTAACTTTCGTCTAAGTTTAAACTATAAGAACAGTGTGTACGGTATGTAGATATATTTGTACAAATGTATAGAGTTCTTAAAGGCAAAATATTGATAATAAAAACAAAAATAACCTTACTAAGGTATTCCTCACTGAAGTACCTCACGTTCAGTAATATTCTAGGTCAAAGAAATATTTCAGATCTATCCGAAAACCGAGTATTCCGTAAAAATCTGGTGAAATATCTAAACAAGATTTACAAGTGCAAAATATACTGACTTACATGTCGTTATCAGGCCACTGGTTATTGTTTTTATCAACACTGACTGTACAATGTCCAAAACATAAAATAAAACTGTATTGTCGAGTGGAAGCTTACGAACACGTCTGGTTGGTTTGTAGCCGCGTGCTGTGTATCGTACTACCGTTGCCGTTGACAACGTCCAAACAACTTTGGCACGAGACCCTGAATAGCGTTTCTTCGCGTGAAAAGGATAGGATATACAGAAGCAAATGGGATAGGGAGGGAAAAGAGTATGGGGTCGGTGGCGTATGGTACACCAGCGGCCAAGGCCCGTGCTCAACCAACAGTGACCGTTTTTACGATGGCAACCGAGCGAACATCTGTTTCTCGGTCCCCTTATGCACTAGAATTTAATTAAGCAGACGTAATATATTGTAGGACTTCATTGCTTTAGGGGTCAAATGGCTGCCATTCCAAGTTTGTCTCCCCGGAAACTAATTATAGTAAATAGGATAGTAAGGTGCATTCATCCATTTCATTGTTTAATGAGATCAAGATTCTTCCGAGACTATATTAAAAATATAAAAGCGAATGAAAATGGATTAATACGTCAAAGACAACTACTTAAAGGTATGGATGTATGGAAGATGCTATGAATTTTAATCTTACTTAGTCCGACCTTCGTTCCTCCTGGGATTTCGAAGCATTCCTAATTAAAGATACCTAATTCAATCATTACGATATTTGTATTAGGTATTTCACTTGAAACTGTTTCTTGGTGATTTGTAATAACCTATTTCATAAGTATTCCAACTTGTGCTCTTGAATTGTTTCCTGACGCAGAAATGATTTTGTAACTACCCTATCCTAGTAACGGGTTGGCCCTTTTCACTTTTATGAATAATTAGGTATTATCATGTTTCTAAAAACACTTTTGCAATTCATGCATTATTTTAAAACGGATTACTATAAAAAGGTGGTACTAAAAGATAGACATCGGACAGTTTTACTTTGAGAACTGTAGAAGGGTAACAATTCCGTCATGACAAAACATGATCTCTACGTAACTTTAACCGTTACTTACGCAGCGCAGGCAACGGTTACGGAAGCTCTCAGAAATAATATTTAGGTACGTAAGTTTTTGCAAAACATTTCGAATATTCTTCCATTGGTCGTAGCGTGATGTGCTAACAGCCTAAACATCTGAAATTATCTGTTAACTCTTATGGTTAGCTGGTAGAGATTGCCTTTAAGCAATAACTTTAGCGATTTAACCATTTTTGCGCAGTGGAGAAATAAATAAGAAAGGTGAATCTCATATTTCTAAAGTAAAGTTATTTCAATTTGATAGGTAAGAGTCATGAACGCCAAAAGCATAAAAACTTTCCACGGTTAACGACTGCAGCTTGCGTGTAAAGCTGGAATAATTTCCAAGTGATTTACGCTATCTACCTACCAAGAAAATAAGCTTTTTTAATAACACGTGGTCGTTGACCGTTGTAATCCGGTCAAATTAGACATTCAAAGTTACCTAAATTCCCACCAAGCTGGAAATCGGTAAGATTGTGTGAAATATCATTAAAAACAAAATTTGAAAGTTCCCCATCTTTCCCCTGTAAGGAAAAAAAATTATTCAAGGTCAAAGGTAAAAAAAATGAGTTTTTCGCGATTTTCAGCAAAACGGTAAGTTTTATCATAAAAATATCTCATACAAAAATTGTAGATCATAAAATTATCTACAAAAAATTAATTAATACTTTTTTTTCTACGAGCCACCGTTTTTGAGATATAACGATTTCCACGCCACCTATGAGGTAGTGTACTTTTTTTTTTTTTTGACGCTGACGAAATGCATTACGCATACCCGCCCACCGGGGGGCAGACGGGTTATGTCGGACTCTCCACTGGGAAGGTTTACCCAGTGGCCTACCGACTAAAAACTCAGCGACTCCCTCTCATCGTCCACGTTGGGGAAATGCGGTAGAGGTACGAAGCCTCCTACGCGTTCCCCCGGACGGAGCCCGCCTACATGGCGGGCAGGAAGCAGCCTCTACCAAGTGCGGAGGGGCCAGTAGGGACAGCCGAGGGCGTTGAGCCGTCCCTACCAGGCAGTGGTGGAGGCCGGTGCAATGCCGGCGCAGGTACCGCGCGCCAGCTGGCCTCCTCCACGGAGAGATTGGGGACGACGGGCAACTCCTTGCCGCCTCCCGCCCCTCCTCGCCCTGCGGAGCGCACTTCTGGTGGGATCTTGCTCCCGCACGCGCTCCGCGGCCTCATTATCAGCCATTACCTCCTCACAGTAGGTGGCAACGGTTTTCCAAGCCTCCTCATCTGCCAGCATAGCTATGACGACGCTGGGGAGGTTTAAGTCTTGGCCAACTTTCGCGACCATCGCACTGCGCTGCGGGGCCCACTTCTGGCACGCCGCGAAAGTGTGGTGCGCCGTGTCCTCCGCAGCACCGCACTCAAAACAGAGTGGGGCTTCCTCTCGGTGGATGCGGTGCAGATAGGAGCCGAAGCAGCCATGCCCCGTCATGATCTGCACCATCCTAAAGGAGAAGGAGCCATGCAGCCGTTTCAACCACCGGTCTAGAACCGGGGTAAGTGCTTCTAATGTACGGAGGCCAAACTCCGCACCACGCAGGTCTGCCGCCCAGAGGCGGACATGAGGTAGTGTACTTATTGCAACTTTTACAGCTTTTTGAATCGTTATATCTCAAAAACGGTGGCTCGTAGAAAAAAAGTATTAAGTAATTTTTTGTAGATAGTTTTATGATCTACAATTTTTGTCTGAGATTTTTTAAGATAAAACTTACCGTTTTGCTGAAAATCGCGAAAAACTCATTTTTTTTACCTTTGACCTTGAATAAAATTTTTTCCTTACAGGGGAAAGATGGGGAACTTTCAAATTTTGTTTTTAATGATATTTCAAACAATCTTACCGATTTTCAGCTTGGTGGGAATTATTGTAACTTCACTCTTATTTTTAGGTCTAATTTGACCGGACTATTGCTGATGCTCGTGATAGAGTCAGTAGTGGTCGCACTTTCCTCTGGAAGTTATAGCGCTAATGCGACAACGCAACGGTTCGTGCGGGTGCGCGGCGCGATTGCGTCGCTCGGACCGCGATCGCTTCCGAACCCTCGCGACGGGAGTGCATGTGCAAGGTGCAGCATCTCGCGGATCCCACCGGGCTCTCTGCAGCCTGGCCCGCCAGTCGCTCGGCAGTCGGCAGCCGACGAGGCACCAGACACAACTCTCACTGCGCGCGCTGCGGCGGCTGTCTGTGGTCACTCGCCCACCTCCTCGCCTCATTCGCTCGGACGTGTTGCGGCTTACGACTCGCACCGAGCACACACCTCAGTGTTCTGGCACACAGCGATCTGTATGCTCGTAGAAACGTACAACGCGCAGTTTCTCTCGAAAATAATTAGTATGTGAATGCGACGTTTTTGTTTGGTCTGCACGAAAACGAGTGAAATGTTATTGTTCGCACACTGATCGACGAGTTCTCTTCGCCTTTGGACAGACTTCATGAGGAACTGATCACTTCTGTTTTGTTGAGGTGAGAATATGTGATATGTATATCATTTCAAAACAAAAACTTTTCTTTCAGTTTATTCATTAAGGTGAGTGAGGACTGAATATTTTAAAGCGGCTATTATTCATCAAAATGATGAATGTATTTATTTATAAATTATTTAGTGAGTAATTTGATAACGTTGACGTGAAAACTTGTAGGTCAGAAAGTCAGGTGTCCCACTTCTCATCGAAACGACATCGAATCGCCAAGTGACGAACTGTTAGTTCTGCCACTTTGCTGTGTGCAATTTTAGTACAACAATTCGTTTGGCAATGTTTACATTGCATTCATGCTCCCGTTCGATAGTATGAAAAAGACTAGTTAAACAACGTTAATAATGGTCAAGGAAAACTTGTGTCGTATAGCGATGATGCAGCATGACCAAAATTATACAACGCAGCCATTAAGAAGTTATGAAAACGCAGTAACTTTCGCCTAGTTTGAAATTAATTGAGAATCTGCCTCTATGTTATTAGTATCTGTATGCGTAAGAAACACGCTGCGTTTGTGAATAACTGATATTTGGTTGACGTTACCCAGCAGTTTATTTAGAAGATTGCCAGCAAAGCTTTTTCTTTGCTGTTTAAAACACTTGAACAAGCTTTAGCCCCGTTTGACATAATTATGTCAAGTCTAAACAAGCACACGTGGTGATTATAATTCAGCCGCTTTAAAAATAGTTTGGACGAGCTTTTGAATTGTGCTACGCCTAGATAAGCGTGTCAATTGAATAAAACCGCGTCGAAGAGATACTGTTTTAAGGCGTAGTTTTGAGAAAGTGATGTTCCTAGTTATTTTTGAAACCAGTTTGCAAAATTTTGCTTTTGAATAGTATCAACTTAAGTAGACACTGAGTGTTGGTAAGAAATTGATAAAGGCATGATTATAGGCTTAAGCGATTTTATCTCGGTAGAAACTAAAATTACAATGCACTTGTTTTTAGTACGGAAAAAGTGAAAACTATTGCTATTGTAAGTTCTAGTCGTTTGTCTCACGAGTAAGATAGATAGTAAGTTCCTACACAAGGTGTTTATTAAAGCGCCCGTGAAGAGGTTTTTGCACACTCAAAAGCGCCTTTTCTATGCGATTAAAATTATACCATGGCACCAAGTTAATTTTAAGCTAAGGCTCTGTATTGAAACATTTGTTATTAGGTGATGTTTAGAAAAGTGTCATCAAATTGTAAGTTGTCCCGAGTTTTGTTTAATGCCTACCATACGCGATAGACGTGGCTATTTTACCATCTATTGAGCTGGAAGAAGAACAATGAATTATTAGTAGTAGTAGTATGTAGAGTTTTTAAGTTTCTGCACAGTTTTGCATTTATGAAAAATTTAGCGCCTAGAAAAACATTTAGTAATACCTGTGAATATATTTTTGTCCTCCTTCTACATAGGTAAATCAACTCCGAATAGGTATAATATGCGCTATCATGATTGCGTCTACCTATATCTACGGCACTGTGGTAGGCGCAGCGGCGCAAGTGCAGTAGCAGTGACTGGGTTACTGTCCAGTTACTTCTCCTTAACGCCGGGTGTTGCGATCGGTTCCATTCAAACTTTCTCACCAAAACGATTCAGTTTTTAGAAAACATCATGAATGGATAATTTGCAGACATATTTACAATTTCATTCTGAGATATGAATGTGCTGTAAGGCGAATTAGCATAAATGTGTCTTACGGCTCCGCTTGCGTGAACACCGTATGCCAGAAATGGAAAGAAACCATTTATTTATATTGATTTTAATTCAACTAAAACCTTTGTCTGTCAAGCTATTTTAAAGTATTTCAACCATAGGTCTACTATAAGCATTTTGTATTAAACAACAACCAAAACCAAAATAACATAGATATAGTTATTACATTCCTACCTAGCTACATTTATTTCTTTTATTTCATACATAAAGGTAGTTTTAAAAATGACCTAAGACACAAATGCCAATAGGTATGTGCGAAAAGTATTGGTCGAACTAAAGCAAAGCTATGCAATTTGAGAAACTCCCTATACAGGTGGTTCTGACTGACAGTGTTATTGAAAATAAACAAGTGCTTCAATACAATTACTTAGTTATCTTCATTTAAAATAGTCCATTGCCAGTAACTTCAGTTTAGTATCAAAACGTGACCGGCAGAAATATGTATCTTGCTCCTTCATTAGTTTATTAGCAGCGTGTATTTGTACTAAATCGTTTCTTTTTATAGATTTGTCAATGAAAGGAACAAAATAATGGAATTAGACGACCGATTTGGTGTAATGGTTCAGAAGTGAGCTATTTATTACACCAATGGTCGCGAGTTCGATCCCCACACAGAAACATACATTTGTGCCATGAACATGTACCTATGTTTGTACTGGTCTGGGTGTTTTTTATGTATTTACAAAAAAAATACAGTTTTTAAGTATGTTTATCCGCTGTCTATTAGATACTCATTTACTAAAGCTTTATTTATATACTTTAGCTATTATCTTACAGACTTCTTTAAAAAATCTCTTTTTCTTTAAAATTCTATGTTTATTTCATTTTTTTCTATTGTATCGTACCTCTTCTGAGATTGTTCCATTTTATGTGTTTTTCGAATGTTAAACATGTAATAGGTTATTTTATTTTCTAACATTAGGGATAATGCATTATCATCTTACTAAAGATAGGAAAACTAGAAAAAGGCATTTGGTCTTGGCATCAGGCGGGAATCTAGTCGGCGGGAAGACGCGGGTTCGATTCCCGCCTGATGCCAAGACCAAATGTCTTTTTCTGGTTTTCCTATCTTTAGTTAAACATGTAATGTTCAAATGTTGAAATGGACTGCGTAATAAATGTTCAAGATACAGAACGGTAAAATAAACCTTGAATTGGTAGTTATTGTCACTTCTTGGGTCTGTCCACGTCTGCCTTTATTGTCAACGGCTACTTTCTTCTGGCACCCAAATGAGGTTAACGGCCAGATTCTATGTGAATAGAATCCATAATCAATTTGGTTTCATGTGTTGTCTGTACCAGGATCGCATATTAAAAACTTGGTCTAGTTTTTCTTATATGATTGTATTTACTTTGTTTGAAAAACTAGGCGGAACAAGGATTTTCACTGTAGATTTTAGTATCTAACTTATTCATATCCCATCAGGGTAATTTAGCAATTGCGGACTGGTTATAAGTGTTAAGTATACTCAGTTTTAACTTTGTTCGATAACTGTTTGGTTTTTTATAACTTAGACATTGCCAATACACATTCACTTATTACCACGTAGATACGGGCACTGCCTTCCTTCCGTAATGTGAGAAAAAGGATTGACCAACTGACTAATCAGAGCATACGAGTACTTGATACATTTTTAATAACACTTTTGATAAAAATAGTGGGGTAGACAGACAATATTTGATAGAGACAGGAAGCAATACAATGGTCCGAGCTTAGTAGGTATCTGACTAAACTGTGGCGATCTCATTGGAAAAGATATTTATAATTAAATATGATAAATCCGTTCTTGCATGACAAAAAAGAAATAAAACCAATGTTGTTGGTATTATGTCAGTGCAAAGTGGATCAGACAAGCAGACGCTGTGGCACTATGGCTTCTCAGATAGTCGGTATTACGTCACAAGTGGGCGAAATGAAAGCGTGCAGTTGTGGGTCAAGAACTAAGCAGCAAAGCAGCTGATGACCGCTGCGACGATGATGGGCGACTACATAGCGCTTCATTAACCTGTGTTGTAATACCAATCAGAACAATGAGAAAATTCACTGCGTGAATTTTTGAAAAGGACATTTCAACCATCAGCCTAGATTTTGATCGCAGCTGTGTATGCACAGTTTAAATTTTGACTATAAGCAGGCAGTAACTATTGAGTTTATTTCTGTAGAATCTAGGTAGAAACAATGTCCGAATCGTTAGTTGAGTATGCTTGACTTTTCATTCAGTATTTAAGTCATGTTTGTTAATGCTCTACCCATTTTGTATACGACATTTATAGAAAGCACTGCTAAAGTTTTTTCATTGATGATTGATTTTTAATCAACGCACTGCTAATTAGAAAAAAAAAATTTTATCAGTCAACCTTCAGCCGCTACAAAGAAGCAACCTCCAATTGGTCGACGACCAGTTAATAAAATTGACCTCTAGATACAACGCAAAGATCTGTTAATTGAACGTTCGTGACAATTTTGCTCTATTGACACAGATAAATTGACGAGAGAGGCCGTATAATGCTTTTCGTGGTAAGATAGGTACGTTGCATTGCAGCCTATCTATCTATTGTGGCGCAGTGACCCGTAGATCATCAAGCCTCTCGGTCTTGGTCTTGGGCTAGTCAATGAGGCACTTATTTTGAGACTTCACCACCCCACACAGTGCAGCGGTACCAGTGATGTCCAAGCAGGCTAAGACGTCTGTTTGGTAGCTCGTAGTACGCTCTTTTTACTTTACAATCTTATCCCATCCTCCCAAGTGCAGTTCCAGCCGCTTTAAACTTTCCAACTCTGACACCTGCCCTGGGTCTCGACATCTTACTTTGCTAAATTTCACACTTATTTATGTTCTGGTTAGTGCCAAACTTTGCCGTAAGATCTTATTTTCTGCCACTTACAGCGCAACAATTGCATCACTTCCTTTTTTGGCTGTCCCAAAATGCTTATTTTTGTCAACAGTAGGAAGGTAGGCTACAACAGTGCTCTACTGCATTACAATGGACAAAATACTATTTTTGTTTCAGTGCCGTGCCACACAATACATACACAATTAAAATGCAACTGTCTTGTTTCAAACAAAGCTAATCTTGGTAATTCTGTTGTACTGCCAATCACACCTGGAGCATAAGAAATATGGATACTTAATTGGTTGCTTAAAACACAGCTCTGTTCATCTACACCCCACACAACTCTAGTAAAAAGCAGGGTAACTCTGCTGGCCTGTTGGTTTACTACGTAGGAGTAATGGTATGCCATCACTCCTCTTTCCCGAGGCGTAGGCAGAAATTACTTCTTTTCAATAGCTACGATTCTGACACACATCTTGCGCTTATTCATTTAAAGGTATTCTTGACCTGACACTTTCTGAGAACATCTGGAAATTGTCCAAAAAACTTTCGGCTATGCTACCTCCTTCCAACATACCCGTCATACACCTTTGCACTATAAATCCATTTCTTTAATCGCCTTTATCCATTCTTTTCATATGATCAAACCACCTCACATTTAGACCATTTTCACCCCAATTTTAGTAACAACGTCTTCTTTCACACCCCATCGATCTCTCATTATCTACATAGTTCCTTAAATCACTCAGTCAGAAATACTAAGCATCTATATTTTTTTAGCAATTCAGTTTCCATGTATCATACATAATTTCTATATCAAAACAGAAATACAAAAGTCTTTGAACTTACAGCTGTTATTGTCCATAATCTAGCAAAAATAGTGTATCGTATGATACGAGTACATGACGTGACATTCAGCGCAACGCTTGATAACGAGTGAATCCAACATGAGAATACCTAAGATAGGTTTTTTTTAATTCGATTCGACAGGTTGTTTTTACTAAGTGAGTATTAGTGAGAGCACGGACAATGTATTTACGTAAAATCACATTTTTTTAAAGATAATGAATGTCCTTCCGCGTGTTTATGAATTTTATAAACTAGTTTGACGTTAGTAAATTACAAACTTTTGTTTTGTGTTTTGATGATGTTTTGTCTCTTATGTTTAACAATGTGCAACAACAGAATAATGAAGGTTGTTTACGATGACCGATGAAAATGTAGAGTGGTAGGGCCCAATGCCCTGCTGCAAGTGTACATTTTATGTACACCATCAAACCTCTTTCCTCACGGGGTAGGCATAAAACCAAATCTCTCCACTAACTACGATCCTCATGTTCAGTCAACAGCACATCAGGCTACCCATTTACGTTTTTCTCTTGCTCTTCCCAAGAGACATTTCTCTGCAATAAAGCAAGTTCAAGGAGGGAGGATGGATCGGTAATGGATAACGTGATGTTTCGTTCACCGTACATCCTGCGCTTCTTCCACTCTTATTAATCTGTTTAATATGCCTCATATGCACGAAAACCATATAGCCTGGAATAAGGCAATTCACTACATATTTTATTCCAAGTACCGATGAATAAGTTTAGTGTAGATAGCGAGTTACTTGAGACGTTCTAGACAATAGGTACGCGAGATATGTTATTATTACGAAACAACATTTAACAAACAAGTTCTTGAGTTTAAATGTCATGAGCTTTTATTGTTAAAAATTTACGATACAAGAGTAGTGGGTACTTGCTACATTTTGTTATTTATGAATAAATTTGTACTCGTACGAGTATTTCGGAAATATACTTCGGTGTTTCATCAGATTTGTAAAAGTTTAAAAAGTTAGTTAAGCAGATCGAATATAAAGAGTAGGATGTTTATATGATCAAATTTATGTGATATAACTTAG
Organism: Udea ferrugalis; assembly: GCA_950022985.1. Taxonomy (NCBI): domain Eukaryota; kingdom Metazoa; phylum Arthropoda; class Insecta; order Lepidoptera; family Crambidae; genus Udea; species Udea ferrugalis. Next base: position 10,087,489 of record OX465516.1, read on the forward strand.
CTGTCAGCCATACAAGTAAACTGTAAAAAATATTTTTAAAAATAACGAACTACAATATGAACGAAAGTATTCAGGTTCCTTCCTCCTCCGGTCTCCTTATTCAGGTTCTAACTTATTCAGAATTATATTGACTAATTTGCTACTTAATGAAACAAATTTTGATTTAAGGAATGATTATTATTACCCAAAGACCGAAGAAATGGAAAAAACGTGAAATACCATGTTTTTCTTTTAACTGCTCACAACGGACAAGTATAACTAGACACTGGTTGTCATTTTATTGCCAGTAATGTATCATGAGTAACGAGTTGCAGGTTAAAATCCCACGGTAGAGGTCGTTACGTAGAGTTAGTAGATACGCATCTGCATTCTGCAGTCTACGCCACGACCGCAACTGCATACAAAATGATATAACCGCAAATTGAAACCACACAGTTTCACTTGCTGTTAGTAGGTGAGTCAAATAACTCATTGTTACAAGTAAACATAAGAATTTAGTAGATATATCTTACTTGTGATCAACATACAGACAGGTCAATAGTAGATTTATTTACAATTTATTTATTTATTCTTTATTGCACATAAAAAGTACAAATGGCGGACTTAATGAAGATTATATACACTTTGTTTGTATCGTAAACGTATCACCCCATCTACATCGTTTTTTCTAAATAACTGCTATATTAGATCATCATCTAACTGCTAGGTATATTGGGTACACTTAACGTGTTGCCAACTGTACCTGCAGTTACGAGTATAAACATTGATTGCATTTTTTTGTTAATTATGACCCGCATAGATAGTTAATTTAGATTACTTTCAATTAATTACATAACCCTGTAACCTCATGCAAAGATGTTAACAACAAATGATACCTAAACTGCATCTAAATACCTATAAGGTGATTGTACTTAACCAAAATGTAGAGGGAGAGTCAATCTTGTCCAAAATTAGCTTCATAAGATGCAGCATTGCAATATGTTACCAGCAATAGGTCTGTATCTAATTATAAAATATAAACCTGATAAAATTATCTTTGGCTACATATATTCATACAGGCTGAGTTCCAAACAAACAACAAAAATCACACAAAGTAGGCAAAATTTGGGCCTACTGCCTTCTGTGGGACATCTGAATATTCAAATTAAATGTAACCTCTAATTTAATTTAAAAAAAACTGGAGCGCAGCCCGAACTGACAAACAGAATAAAAATTATTAAAAAAATGGCCTGAATGGGCTCTTTCTAATGAAGTAGTAACTTCTAAACCTAAAAATTTAAAGACAATGTTGATAAAAGGATGAAGGGTCGGTCTTGGTTATCAGTATCATGTTTTCGTTTATATCTTTATCTTTGTTATGTTTGGCTATCGACTCTATTAATGAAGTGAAGGACAGAGTACACATTGTGTTGTTGAGTGTTGCCAACCCTAAAATCATATGTGCGTCTGTCTGTCCGCTGATTCAGAGCTAGGATTAAAACGCTGTAATTTGGTATTAAAATGACAAAATAAAGTATTCTTAGTTGACTTTATTTACAAGTGGGGGTGTTTTTAAAGTAGTGTGCCGTAAATGGGTTGTTAAAAAAATACGATTGGTTTGTGTAAACCATTTTGAAAATATGTGCTACGGCTTACACAGGGTTGAGGTAACCAAAACAAAGCTAAAATTTTGAAAACACAGCAACAGAAAAAAGCTTTTAGGTACGCCCTGTTAGTCAAGAGTGTATGATATCCTATAAATATCATATGATTTCGGAATTCCAGTTAGGAATTTGTTAGTTAGAAACTTTTAATGTTTAGTTAGAGGTTCACTTGTTTTATTAAATGGACAGTGTTGTGGTAGGAAGGACTGATGTTGTACACACTTTACTTATTATTTCCCCAAATATAAGGATTCTATGGGCACCCCACCATAATATGATCCCACAATACGTCACATTACGCGCAGATTGCATATTAAGGGCATATAAAGTCGTTCTCTTATTTATCTCAGCACTCCGACCAATCCGGGTCAATTGAAGTTTGATTTTATTGGTGTCGCAAGTGCTCATTGTGAGTATTTTTATTAAAATTACATTTTTAGAATATTATATGAATAAGTAATAATGACACAACGTAAATTCACATACACTCTTTAAAAATTAATGTACGTATTTATTTCATAACATCAATGAGAGGATTTAACTAAGTGTTTCGACGCGACGCAGTGTTTAGTCGTTAATTATGTATTTTGCTGAGCGTGTTGTTATGTATAATTTCATGACGTCTGATGAAGACACTATTTGATTTAATGTAAGTGAAGTACCTTCTTACTGTTTCTAAAACTAGTAATATCAGTGAAAAGTAAAGTAAGCGACATTGCGAATTGCATTCAGTCAGATACAAACGTGGGAATGCGGCAGCACTTTTGTCTTGTCGTACGAAATCTTGGTCTAGAACAATAGTTGCGAGTCTTTGTGCACTTTTGTAACACCACTTCCATTGAACACGGAAACGTTACGTTACTGTTTCTTACCTTACACTGTGTGAAAATTTTCCTTGGATAATTACACTGTTTATTTACTATTAACAGCACTTTATTTACATGGTCAGGCCGGTGTGCGTTTTCCCGGCGTCGTGACCAGGCCACTATTTATATGCCACTATAGATAGATCGCGCAATGCGACTCGAACACTGGACAGCAAATGAGAAAAATCTTCGCACGTTCAGCGACCAGCTTCACTTGAGCATAATTAAGATTACACGCATCAGTATTGGACTGATTCAATTACGATCGGTTTTCCTACAATTTAAGTTCGTATAGATACCTACTGATTTGTATCTCCATTCCAATAATACTCTATCTTGAGCAGACAATAAAGACAAATACTATCATTATTGTTAGTTTGAAGTTCAAGTAATCTAAGAGATATAATAATTACTTGCAAGTACTTAACCGCTCTTAAAGTTTGTTTTCTTTTAACAAGATTTATGTCGTGTTTCTCAAAGCAGTTAGTCATTGTTCTGTGGTAATAAATAATCGAAGATTGAAAGTAAATTCTCAGCTGAACTCTATCTGTGTGTTGCGTGTCGCAAACCCGCAAACGCATTTCACAAAAGAAATGGTTCTAAGCATTTCTCTAAACAAAGTTTCATTTACGTTTAAAAAGGAAAAGTTTCTGTTATTTATTCCTTTCCAAGAGCGTACTGACGTTACGTCTTATCAATTTACACATTTTATCTTATTTATTACTCACTAGCAGCCGCTCGCGACTTTGTCCGCGTGAACTTAGCTGTATGTGAAAAAAGATTTTCCCGCTTTTCTGTTGAATTCAGAATTTTCTTTGCTATAAACCTCACGGAGCCCGAGACCTTTCGAACGAATGCAAAATCGTGGAAATCGGTTCGTGCGTTCTGGAGTTATAGCGTCAGGAAGGAAAACCCGACTTATTTTTATATAGTAGATTATGCAGTCAGAACCAACTCTTTTTATAATCTACGATATTTGCATTGCATTATTACATCTGTCGTTAGTTATAATTATCACAAAATAATGTAGGCAGTACTGCAAACTCGCAAATGCACACTAGTGCCTTCTAGCAGCGTTTATAATAATAATTATTATTAGTCACGTTATTTACTGGTCACTAGCTAATAATTCTGCTTCCTACTTTTTTATAACCGCATAGGTTTAATGTTGTTCAAACATTGGTTGAATGATCGATCACGCTAAAACGTTGAAAGGATTTCAACAGAGACTCAAAAACAAAACAAACACAAGTATTACACATTGAATGAATAAATTGAATCGTTGAATCCCAAATGAACAGATGACCACGAGATGACTGCAAGATGCGAGATGATGGACGTCTCGTGTGGTAACTGTTTGCACTGCATCATACCTTTATTTTTTTTAAATGATATCAATTTAACTTAGAAAACTCATTAATAAATGGTTTGCTTTCGAACAAAGACGTATTTAGGAAAATGCTAAGTAATTAACGTCAAAATCAGTTTTGTTCCGCATGTAAACGAAATGTTAGTTGGGAAAAACAATACCCTGAACAATGAAAGTGAAACTTTGAAGATTTGTCATATAGATAATGAATTGATAAGCAAACAATAGATCGACAGATGATAAATATATTTGTGAGCATTCTTTTATTGTGTATAGATAAGTACTCATGTGGGACATTATGAAATATGACGGGAGTGCATTCCGCAGAGAGCACGGGCACAATGGAGGTGAAAGTAAGTTCGATGAACCAACTGAAAGTATGTGCTAAGGGTGTCTGGATGCGGGCACGGACCCTCGGAAAGTAAAAGGCAAAGTCTGCCGAGTCCATTCATAATTTTGTGAATGGGCGTACTGGTCATTGGCCTATAACATCTTTTGAGCATCTGTATCACTAACGTGGTAGTGTTGTGACCACAATCACGTTGATGTTGATTACTAGGCCTAGGATTGAGCATTTGTAATTAGGTGATCAGAAACAATAATATAAATAAAATCGATAGTACAAATTCCTACATATATTTTACCATATTGTCTGTAATCTACTGACCTCCTTATCCATATTTAAAAGAACTCTTTTTTGTGTAATATGCAGCTTTTGGCTACATCATTATTAATTTGAAATAATTTGACATGAATTACCTGGTGATTAACAGGCTTCGACCTTTTAGCCACCTGTTGCTAGGTATTCTGAAACAATAAAGCTCTAATGCGGAGTATGTAGAGTAGTATAATACCAAGTATTCAAAAAATCAATATAAGTGAGTTTTTACAGGCACTAACCATTCTAAATACGTCTCTCAATGAGAATAACAGCCCATAAATTTTAACTACAAAGCTAACCCAAAGTAATTATGAATATGCTATGAAACTTGAAGTTTCGGTGTATATCACAAATCATAAGTAGTTTAAACTGAGCGATAACGAATAGAGAATAACACTTTTTAAATTGCCAATACCGAAACTCACGTCAAAAAATAACTCTAAAAATTTATTCGCTGCCACTGGGAGCTCAATCGAGAATTTAACCGCCCGATAAAAGTCAAAACTTCGCAGCTTCGGAGTATGGACTTTATAACCAACCCTGGTCACCAATTCTAGGTGGATAATAAAGTAGGCCAACTCACCCACTTAGTCCATTGCAATAACCAGCTATGCCAGCAGAGGTTTTTGCCAATGATTCAAGTCGCAGGGGTTTTCATGAGATTTAAAATGCTTGAGTGATACCTAACTCTTCTAGGAACTGCAATTGACAATCGCTTTTATGCCTATTTTATTTTTTCTGGGAATAATGCAAAGAACAATGATTCATTTCATTAAACATTCCGTTTCAGTAAATGCAGTTATTTCTTAGACGGATGTGTAACCAGTTGAATACGTGTAGCAATTATTAATGAAGACCTTCCTAAGAAAACGCACCTGCAATTGTTAAGATCAATTACAAATACAGCGTAAAATAGAAGTAACTGTATTGTATTAGTCATTGAAAGGACTTGACCAGTGGCAAGCATTCATTGGTTCAGTTAAAAAAAAAGTATCTCAGATAAACGTGTTAGCTTGGACTTACATTATATTTAGGTGTTCAAAGGCAATGGTTTTCCATTCGATGTCGTGACAACATCTGAAATTCCTAAGTAACAATGCTAATAAGGATTTCGTTTTTTAATCGCCAGCCAACCAGCGATGCAATATGTATCCTTTGCGCAAGCGCTTTGTATATGTCACCGGAAAATAACAAGAACCGTAAATTTATAAATTTCCTAGGAAATTTATAAACTTTCGTAGGATTCTAAACGAGAGATAAATTGTATTATTTTACGCCCACATTTCCGGAAATTTATAAATTTTCGGGACGCATCCGTAAAATAATAAGTGGGCGGTAACCAAACGCCATGTGCGCTCTGATTGGTCGAATTAGTCACGTGTCATTCCTCTCCTCCGCCATTTAATTTTGGTAGAAGGCCGGCTAATGTTTTATATTTTGTAAGAACAATTCATCTTCGTGTTCATTGTATAATTTGCGGCTAACTCTCCGGCGATGAGAAACACCGATAAAAAATCTAAGCAACCCAGATAACGGCGGTATGCTCGCTTCTTACCACGATGGGTTCAAATTCCCTCGGTGAAATGTGGGCTTCTGAATGTTCCGTTCGTTCACCGTGACGGGAACTCAGTGCGACTCTGACTACCCCATTTGGCATATGATCAAGATGGTATGGCATGTTTTGTATGTTATATTTTATAAGTGTATTTCATTTTTTTATAAACTTTTTGATATCGTAAAACACGATTTCTGCCGTCTTATTTTGATTAAGTAGGGGTTATCAGCCTATTAATTGTAAAAAGTAACCCGTTAAACCTACCCAGTTTTAAAGTAAAAGTCCAGACAGGTAGGTATTCGAAACTGATAAATGTACAGTTTGGCAAGTGTGATTGTACCATAATCTACGAACACAAGCATTGCTACTGTCAACATCGACCAATCAGAGAGCAGTGTGTTATTTTCCGTAATTCATAAAAGCGTAAAATTAAAAGCTCTTCTCTGATTAGTCGAACCGTTTAGAATCTTACGGATAGATATCCGTAAGTTTATAAATTTACGTTGAGTCGTCGAAAATTTATAAATTTCCGGAAATGTGGGCGTAAAATAATACAATTTATCTCTCGTTTAGAATCCTACGAAAGTTTATAAATTTCTTAGGAAATTTATAAATTTACTGTTTTTGTTATTTTCCGGTGACATATACACCAAGCGTGCTCGCAGTTTTTCTCCATATTAGCTACCAGTAGTTGGAAACTAGTTTTACCGCATTTGTCGTTACCAGCTAGAAATCTTGTCGTGGTGCGCAGGAAATGGAAAATACCCTGTGTACACTATACCTACACACTGAGAAATTCCAATGATTAATTTAAGATGTAAGATCCCAGGTGCTGACAAAGTAAATAGTTAAAAGAGAACGAAATACCAGTACCTAAGAAGACCATCCCCTAGCTAGAAGATGTCTTTTGTAACACAATAGCTTCATAATTCTGTAATCAAAATGAGTAAATCGATACCAGTCGCTTTAGTGTTGAAATAAATATCAGCCAACAATAAACACGAGCTAAAAGAATTCATAATTAGATTGAAATAATTTAGCCCTGACGATGAAAAGAGAATGGAAAGTCTTTTAGAAAAATATAAGAGGATACAGGAAGATCATTGTCGGTGTACAAACTCAGTGAAAGTAGATGAGGCATACCCGAAGGCACTCGGATGAAAGTCACGCGAACGCGTAATCCTACGAGCACTGACGTCGGTGCCAGCACGTGCTGGCACTTATCTCCTTTACTGTCACGGGATCTAAATACAAATAAAGATTTTAATCTTTTTTAATTTGCCTTCTTGGATACCGACCAACTAATTCTATATTTTATAAAATCCGGTCTTCTTATAATAGAGCCCAACACTTCTTTTTAAAGCGATATTAAAACAGTCATTCCTATTCTGAGTTATTGGCGTTTTATCAAGCATAAGTATCCTATAAGAACGTTGACGGGGTCAATGATAGCTGGGAGACCACCTCACTTCAGTCGTACAATTAACAGATTTCTGTTCACATACCTATATAGGTACTGTGCAGATGAGTACGTCTACCACATTTTATTGCGTGCATTTGTTGTGGTAGATTACATACAATTAGATTCAAAATGTAAATCAAGGTCTGTTATATCACAAGGAGTTAGCTGCAAGCCCACGACAAATGCAAATGTTTCCTGATGGAAAGTGGTGATAGAGTCTATCGCTGGCTGCGATAGAGCATTATAAACTCAAGTAATTGCACAATCTGTTGTCCTAAGTCAAATATTTGTAGCGAAAAAAATATAATGTTTAACACAACACAAGCTCGACATTGAAAAAGAAAGATTAATTCAGGCTAACGGACTGCACGTAAAAGAAAAGTTAAGCAGATTACTCAAGGGTTACAGTAACTTCACCTTCGTGAGATGATCTCAATCGGCACCCAGTACATGCTTTTAAAATAACAGGAGTAAATCTAGAAATTTACCCCTGTCTGTGTTGTTGAATGAATAATTAAACAACACAGACAGAACACGTCAGTAGCTAAAACTATGCTTTAGCGTTGCATTCGGTTTTTATGAGGTTTTTATGCACTCTGTTTTTAATAGACCGTTGGCACAAACGCCGCACAGTTTACCATGTATACTTGAAACATCAGACAGGAGGCCTACCTTCGTCCACATCTTATGGAAGTATTGTAAATTATTGTTAGCCGTTAAAAAAACATTCTTGGAGTTTAACGTTTGCCTTGATATTTAGGTATTTTAAACATTATTTTCTTTCTACAATATACTTGAAACATCACACTAGTTTTTATTGGCTTTCCAGCGTGTCGTTCCAAGTTTTAAAAAACTTTCTCAATGAACATGTTTCAAAATCCTTTCGAAGAATTAATCGATCAAGATACTCTGCTACAACACTAGCAAGACGTTCCGGTACATAAAAAATTAAATAATAACGTTTCATTATTATAACAAACACTAAAACTGCAGACAAAGCCACAATCAAATTCTATAGTAACGTTTTGGAACATTTAGCACGCCCCATTGTTTAGTTAGTGATTGTTTGATTTGTAACTATGTATTATACAATAGTTTATTTAAAAAATACCTTAGATGATGGGCGGTGATTATTTAGCAATGTTGCTTTTTATTACAACTTTACATGCATTAGATTGGGTTAACGATTTACATTCCCATAAAATACTGCGTTCTACTACTACCTTCAAACGTATGGGATCCACAGCTAGGCAATTCGTTTACATTCTGGAGCCGCAGTATAAGCAAAAATATTCATCACATGAGTTTTTGTTCGAGATAAGGGTCCATAGGGTTTCTCCACACGACATAAAACAGTAAATATGCAGTAGAAGATTGACTATTGGCAAACTGTCAAAATGTATGAAATAGAAGTTACACAAACCGATACAACCCAAGTTTGAGACCCCTTGTCTACCAGACCTTAACGGAGCGGAGATAGGTAGAGACCCCTTGCATAGTTTAGTTTTGCAACCAATCAGATAGTGCCGATGTCAAAAAAAAGTAAGTGCTTAGTCCGAGGTGTGGTTTAGTTGCGATTATTACACAGGCGCGTAGCAACAGCGACGTTTGGTTGTAGTGCAGAACTTACAACGCGCCGCGCCGTGTGCGATACACCACCGTCACTTTCCAGCAAAGTCAATGAAGCGCGGAGAAAGTGCCAACTGCTGCCGACCCCACGTCCGCGTACTACGGCCGCGGTAAAATCCGCTGACTCATATATCACATCACCGTTTCATCATGATACACATATTATGTCTGATACGACTAAAATGACAATCAGTTTCGTGAGGCGGGAATGCGACGTGTACGAACAGATGGTGTCTGTAACGTCACTTCGAATCATCAGAACTTTCACGCATTTACGGAAGTGTACCTTAGCGTAAAAGGATCGATTTACTTTGATACTATGTTCTGATCTTATAACCTAAGTAACTACACAAATAAATATTGATAGAGTCAACTTTGTTGAAAGAATAGCTTCTCAAAAAGGCATATTTTGGAACATTAATAATAACAATACACATAATGTGACTTCGATACTTGCCTTTTTCAGAGATTCAGAATAACACTTACAAAAAAATAATCATTTTGGAACAAATAATTAAAACTTTGAAGGGGAATCCGACGTTCATAGCACCTAGTTAATAATTGTGTTTCTTCATCAAACCCCTTTATCAATTTGGTATGTTATGAAAACAACCCCTTTAAGAAAAATGCAGTTTCAACATTGTAGAGAAATGTTAATGTTTGTTTACCTTGCAACACATAAGGCGCGGCACCAGACTTTTAACACTTTCGAAAAATCCTACTAAGACATTGAATTTCAAAAGGTTAGTTAAGACACAGTCTTTGAAAAGTGAAATGAATACGGACGTAAACGATACCGGACCAAGCATGAGTAACTGCCTTACATAATTACGAGATGCATCGTAAAAGTAGTTTCAAATTAAGATGAGCGAGCTCTCCAAGCTCCTTCCTAGTTTTATTAGTAGAATAAAGGCTGGCATGCACTAGGCACTACTATAGTATCGCTACATGGTCGACGCAAAGTATACAACTGGTCAAATCGACGCAAAGTATACAACTGGTACTCAGCGTCGGCAACTGAAAAACCAATATTTCATTGTGTTTTTTCGTATAAGTTGGCATTTCAGAAGACAAACGATTCACAACTGCAAGTGTGTTTTATATGACGCATAAAGAACGTGATGTGGATCGCATTCGTATGAATCAGATTTAACCACTATAGGGACCTAATTCACACGCATCTGATTCTGATATACCTTATGTATATACTTATGCTTTTTATACTTTGTTTCTGCTTTCTTTAAATATCATCTATTTATTTAGAACCAAATGGAAGAAACACATGTAACGAATTACAATTACAAATAAAACTACTAATGATTTTTACTGCCAAAGTAAAAACACGTGTACCTACAATGTAATAAAATATTGTCACATTTAATATCATGAATGCCATAAAATTAATAGGTCGTGCATGGACCATAATCCATATAACCTACTTTCACTGTAAATTTATGTTAGTAGGTACTTTTGTATAAGCTCTATCAAAATTGGAAAGTTTCATAGAAAATTAACAAAAATTTTACGGCATGTTCACCACGATGCGATGGATTAACCGAGCATTTATGGACTTCTTGATGGCGGTCAATTTATTATGGGAATGAGTGTCGTTTATATAGATTTCTTACGTAAGGATCGTTTACTGCTTTCTCGAAATAAATTTTAGGTATGCACATAAATGTCTTAACACAAAATACAGTAGTGGTTTTCAATCGAAAACGGAAAAGAACTGACCTATTTATGTAATCGTTCTGACCTAACATAATAGAAAAAATGAGAAGAAAGAAAAAGATACAATCATTAACAATAGAACTCGTCTCTCGGCGAGACTTACAGCATGTTACTCGTAATAATAAAGTCAAGAGAATCTATTAATATTGCAAAACAAGGAAAGAAGTTATCAACAACAGTGTTATTGTTTGTTGTAGTCAACTAAAGGTTAAACAAATGTCATTTGCGTTAACGTGTTCCACTTTGATAACACCACTTATTTTACAAAGTTTTGGTGGTTCAATAGTACCTATAAATAATTCATTTTTTGCTTGTTCCAGATATTTCCTTCTTCATAGTTATGATTATAAGATCATCATGGCTTCTGCAAATTATAGCTGTTACTACAATTACGATGACATTAGGTACGTCTTACTCCGTTTTACTTGGCCCAAATTATAAAATCTTGAATACTTACTACTACCCAGTTTTGGGAAAAGTTTTACTATTTGCATAAGATGTTTTAATAATGATCAATATTTTACAGGTAACCCAATATTTTTACAACAAGGTAGAAGTCATAGGCCAGTAGTAAAATGGAAACCACCACAAGACAATTGGGATTGGACCAGCAAACACATAGGCGAGGAGCCTTTCTTCACACCCTTTAACTTTACACACAAACTGCCGCCTACGGCAAACGAAACAGAGCTGCTGTCTCATATGACCACTTTGAAGCGAAATTACTCCCGATTACTTTGGGATAGTGATAAGAGTACTAACCTACCACTTTTTGTGGAAAAAGCTTTAAAACTACTTAATTTAAAACAAGTTTATTACGAGGTAGAGCACTCTGTCATGTCTAAAGTCTCATGCACGGCGTGTAAGGCTGGCGCTGGTCTATTACAGCATTATATTCAACTTGGCAAAAGCAAAGACGAAATCACCAAAATGATCTACCAATTCTGTGTATCACTAAATATACAGTCAACAAGAGTTTGCGAAGGAGTCACTAGATTGTTCGGAGTAAGTTTGTTATGGCTACCATTTCCTACTTACGTGATAGTTAAGTATCGCTTGATTTCATAACCGAACAGTGCTCTATTAATATTCCAGAGCGAAGTGGTGTATGTGCTGAAACGGATATCTATCGGTCCCAATGAGATATGCAGTTTCGTAATAGGAGACGCTTGCGGGGACGTCTACAATCCTTACCACGAATGGGAAGTGTCCTTCCCACCGGTGCCGAAACCTTCTTTATTAGCTATGGAGGTGCCGGTGAACACGGAGCAAACATTTAAAGTTCTTCAGATATCCGACACACATTTTGATCCATACTACGCTGAAGGTATGATATTGATTTCAATGAACATTGGGCAAGCATGAAAATAAAAATGTTATTAATAGTATTATTCCTCAGGTGCAAATGCGGAATGCAATGAGCCTCTTTGTTGTCGAGCGTCGAGTGGGCCGGTACTGACGCCGAGTAGCGGAGCCGGACGCTGGGGCGACTACCGCAAATGCGACACGCCGAAGCGCACCATCGATCACATGTTGAAACACATCGCCGACACTCATACCGTCAGTATTTACAACCTAACTTCCGTCAACAATTGCATATTGTGTAACATAATTGCCTCTCAGACCATAAAAAGGAACTGAGCGCTGATAGATACAGCGACAATAACCACTTATGACTTGAAATTATGAATTTAGCAGTAAATGATTTGTTGGTGGCATTGAGACAGTCAGCATAGAAGTAGTTGAAATTCAAGTGTGCGCTAGTAATAGTACTGAATGGCTGATTTATTCAATTATTTATTGCACACACAAAGAGTGCAAATGGTTAACTTAATTTAAAAAGGCAATCTCTACCATTCAGCGACATGGATCATAAAAAAATACACGAAAAAACACGATTAGGGATAGTGTTGATCGGGCAGCCTATTCCGAGTATTAGCTAAATTTTAAGAACATTTCTTTGGAATGATTTGTGATATCAAAGGTAAAACCACGTCTCTGTGTATAATGCGAGATCGTAGTAACGCAGGGTGCATTTATTTATTCATGAACTTCTTAATTTCAGGATATTGATTACATTCTCTGGACTGGAGATTTGCCACCGCACGATGTTTGGAACCAAACAAAGGAAGAGAATCTTAAAGTGTTACAAGAAACAGTAGCACAGATGTCTGATATGTTTCCAGGAGTGCCTATCTTCCCCGCACTTGGCAACCACGAGTCATCTCCAGTGAACAGGTGAGCAATTTGTATTTAAAATAAATCACAATACCATTTTATTCATATCATTCGTAATGGTTTACATCCGTGCAACTATAACAACTGGCGATATACCTATATTCCAGTAGATAAACATTGTATCGTCAATGTTTGGAAATTCGAAATGTAGGTTAGTTAAATTATTTTTTGATTATTAATACATGTATGGCAACAATACAATGACGTACAAACTATGACCCCAATGTGAGATTTGGCACACTGGAAACCACTTAACTTCAACTCAACCGGCATGGACCCACTGTGCTAAACAGGTGGTCAAGATTGTAAATGGTGCTCGGATCACCATAATGTTATTAAGTACTTCGTCAACCTCTTCAGCAGTTGAAAGTGAGATCTCACTACATACACTAACTCTCAGAAGAAGCGATAAGCGAGCTTTCAAAAGCTGACCTATAGTGATATTTAAAATTTGGTGTTCAATGTGTTTATAACATAAGCGTGTGTTGATGGCGTAAAATAGTGTCGTGTTATGTTGTGAGCTCTCTGAAAAATAAACCCGTGTGAGTTTTTTACACAATATTCAGCTATTTTCGAAACTGAGTTATCATATGTAACCAAACATGTTATCTGACCTGCTTTTCGTCATGTTCCCAGTTTTCCTCCGCCGTACATCTCGTCTTCGGAGCTGAACATCGCTTGGCTGTACGACGAGCTGGACGCGCAGTGGCGGCGCTGGCTGCCAGCCGGCGTATCTCAGACAGTGCGGAGAGGAGCATTCTACTCGGTGCTGGTGCGCCCTGGCTTCCGCATCATCTCCCTCAACATGAACTACTGCAATAACAAAAATTGGTAAGACATTCTGACCGTTAGAACGTTCACAGGCGGTAACTGCTAGAACAGTCAGGCAAACAATTGAGCCGTAGCAAACAATCGCTAAATGGGACAAACAACCCTATATCAAATTTTAACATCATTGCGACCGACCGAATTGGCCAAGGACAATAACTGCTATTACTGCCCAGTGGACAAAAGGGCCGTCACTCGTACATGCCATTATACTCTTACCGGATAAGTACGATTTCATGATGAGCACTGTGCTAATAATGTCAGGTACCGGTGTAGGTAATAAACTGCATGGTATGGGTGGATGGGTGTTACAGATACATTTATATTCAATAAGTATCTACTTACTCACATAAAAACCGAAGCGCAGTAGTTAGAATATTTTTTATAATCAGTATGTACAGGCCACATCATGGCACGAAGAACCAGTCGAGTAGACAATAACCATGCATTGAGGCTTATTAATCAGCAATTTATATATTTCAGGTGGTTGCTGATGAACAGCACTGATCCCGCAACCGAGTTGCAGTGGCTGATCTACGAGCTGCAAACTGCTGAGTTCAGCGGCGAGAAGGTTCACATCATCGGCCACATACCGCCAGGCCACTCTGACTGTCTGAAAGTGTGGAGCAGGAACTACTACGCCATCATCAACCGGTACGAGGCCACGATCACTGCGCAGTTCTTCGGGCACACGCACAATGATGAGTTTGAAGTGTTCTACGATCCAAATGATCTTGGTTAGTAACTTACTTACCCAAGTACTGTATAAACAACTGATCCTTTGTTTGCCTGTTCAAAGTCCAACGATGCAATTGCACACCATTGTCTAGAATCCTATATATTAGAAAAAAAATATTCTTACGGTACTCTACATTTGCATTGGATGCAGTTATTTAGGTTTCAACTTAAACAATTATAATATGCTAAAAAGGTTTGCAAGATAGTGTGTGTGGTGTAATTATTCTAAGCGTGTGTTAGTAAAACTAGTAATGTTTTTTTGCAGGGCGAGCTACGAGTATTGCTTATGTTGGGCCCTCTGTATCACCGTATTACGATTTGAATTTGGGATATCGAATATACTACGTCGATGGTGATCATCCTGCTACTACTAGGGTTAGTGAAAACAGTTTTAGCATTTAACATTTTTAACATGAATTTGTAATATTGTTTTTTTTCCATTAATTACTTTTTGATAGCGAAAGCAGCTTCTTAAACCAGCCAGACATTGTTATAACTTAGTTTGATTTCTAATAATTGATGACTTATTAGCGTTTATGACCTCCAGCTAGAAGCTCTTGTGGTCCTGGATACAATAATGTCCAGAAAACCTACGTTGAGCGTGTAATTTTTTTCGATAAACTCTCCGGTCAGAAAAAATTGACTGATTGTTACGTGTGTGTACGTACGTTATTAAGTGATACAGTAAAACTTAAGTTGCGCCTATTTTTTACAGCAAGTGATAGACCACGAGACATGGATCATGAACTTGAAGGAAGCTAACCAGTTCGGCTACCCGATCTGGTACAAGCTGTACTCCGCGCGCGCCGCCTACAGGATGGATGCGCTGCGTCCTCAAGACTGGGACCGGTTTATCGACAACATGACGTCCAACGATGAGATCTTCAACATGTATTACAAGTAATTACAGAAATAATCGTTTTTTTACTTAATACTTTGTTAGTAGTAGTAGTTCATAAAATGACAAATGATGAGGAGCACGGCTTAGTGGCGAGAGCGGATCGGCAACGATAATCGATGTTATGTTACCCCTACAGGAAGAGAGAACAGATGAATTGGGATAATGGATATTTCGGACACTTACCTGCTTCGGAAGGCACGCTCAGCTGCCATCGTTAGAGTAGACGTAACGTAAACGGCATGTTAAATTGTTTTTGCGTTGATGAGAAAAGATTGGCCTGAGTAGCATTAGCATTAGGTTAGCATTAGTAGCATTAGCTGAGTAGCAATAGCATTATTGAGCTGTCGATTAAAAAACATACCTTTTCGTTATGCTGGAAGTCAATGGAGGTGGCCTCTGACAATCCTGTTGCAATTAATAATTTGAATTAAGAATATTTTTGAAAGACCGTGTATTTGTATTTACCTTTTCGACTAAACTTCGCAGACATTACTGGAAGAACAGTCCTCGACGGGGTACATGCAGCAGCGAGTGCCGCAAGCGGCTGGTGTGCGACGCGCGCTCGGGCCGCTCGCACGACCGGCGCGCGCTCTGCGGGCACATCGAGGCGCGCATCGACGGCGCTGCGCCCGCGCCGCAGACCTGGCGCGCCTGGCTATACAACGGCCTCTCTGTCTCGTTAGTACCTGGACTTAATTGACGCTTTGTACAGAGCAATGGTTTGGTAAAAGTAGTCTGTAAATAAATAAATATACCTGGACATTATTCCACACAGCGCCGCCTAGTAAGCTTATTAAGCTTGTGTTATGGGATAGATAACGGATAAACAAATTAAATACTTTTCCTTATGTAAATACATACTTACTACACATAGAACGACCACTGGTATGCCCACTTTCGAACCATTACACCAAATCATTGTCATGATTGTAAATAAGAGAGAAGTTTAAGGGTTACTTTTCGGTAGTATTTGATTTTTAGACAGGCTGCTGCTGGTAAGTAAGGTAGCTAGAAAGTATAATAATAATATACTAACCGTCTTTAGTGCTTCTTGATAGTATATTCTAGCGATATAATCTAGCCACATTTAAGATGTAAATATAGATACATAATAGAAACACAGGGTGTTGTTTGCAACTTGGCAAAAGATCAAGGGAGATTCAGAGTCGCTTCTAAACTGATTTCACTTCATGAGACCGCTAAGTTTTCAAGAACGGCTGAGTTTACCCAAATTCAGCCACTCTAGGAAACTTAGCGGTCTGACAATAACGCTGCGCGCTGGCTCTCCATTTCTTACTTTTCATTCTGTACCCCCAGCGAATTTGGCAAGTTTGAAGAACAACCAGTATTTAAAACCGAACAATCTGCTAAAATAATATAACAGCATGCAAACACCTATTACGACGGGATCCTGCATGTTCAACCTGCTGTAGTGTTGGTTACTGTACAGAGTGGTCGAAATGAACCGGTTCGTGAAAAGTTCTCTTTGCATCTTGCGCTTTTCTTGCTCTGACAGAAAACCAATTTTCTTTAATTTATCATTAACCAAAAACCAATCGCTAACTCGCTTCCGGTTCGTAACTCCAATTCAACCTCTGACTGTGCCCACATTTCAATTTGTTTAATGAACTGATAAGCTTACTTAGTTTTCCTTCCCTAGTGGTGATTTGGCGTATGAAACTGTTTCTAATGTACATTTCTTTCCATACAGAGATAATAATCCTACTGTAACGCAAGTATAAACGGTGATGGCTCTAACTGTTAGGTCACCGGCACAGAACTGTAAGTTAAGGTTTGTATGAGCTATAGCATCTTTTGTACATATTTTCCTGTAATAAGTGATTACACACAATCTAGAGAGGACTTCTGGAGGACCCAGTCATAGTTTTTTAAGAATAAGTGCTATGATGAACTAGTACCATAACGTCTGTATGATCCAATGAGGTCGTGACGAGTCAGTAAAATAAAACTATAACTATGTATTATCGTACTAATACTAACTAAGATGGAACGTTAACTGACACTGTTGAATATTTTTTTGTTTATCTGTTTAATCTGCCAGTCAGCTTTATGACTAGTAGGTACGTTCAGAAACCAAGCATTCTGGCGAAGACATAAAGAAAGGACCAAGCTACCAGTAAAAACGCGATTAGCTATGTTATTTTGTGTGTTAGTGATTGATAGAGTTAAGAGACTCGTAATCCCACAGACAAACCACCTAATTAGTTTTGTGGGACTATTTTATTTGAATGTAAAGAATTGTTTGTTTCAATAAATAAATAAATAATCAAATCTCTCTCAGACACTAACCTCTGAATAGACAAACGAATCAAGTTTGGGCATCCCTAAGAAGTACAGCTGACCATTCAGTTCTGTTGACATTTTACGGGGACAGCAGGAACTTGAGCGCGTGCTTGGCGTTGATTGACGTTTGTGAATTCGGGCGTAAGACAATAGAGTCAATACAATGTTACGAGTTGGAAAGTGGATTTCGTTTTTTCTTATATTGTTATTCTTTATCTACAGTCGTTTTTCATTTCTCTTTAATAAACAATGCCAAGCATCGCTCTGATTAATTTTCTGTAACTTTATACTCAAGCATGGCTAGCCTGAGAATGGTGTATTCAATTTAAGAAGCTTGGACTATTCCTTCGCATTTTAATTATTCCGTGTGCCTTTCCAGAATGTCAATGATAATGCAATTACCCCAAGTGGCATATCAAATACCAAAGTTCGTGATGGGGCTTGGCTGAAAGAAGTACATCGGAGAATATGGGAAAGTCAGCAACTCTACGCCACCGGACCTGCCATTGTCCTACTCGTACAACCCCTGTTACTTCAATGTCAATTATTTTAACGATTAGTCAAACTACGATTAGGAAAAGAAGGAATATTTTCGCATAAACTTGAAATGAAATTGTTAAATTATTCTAGATAGAAGAAAATAAAACCTATCAATAGTTATTTCTTTACGGTGATACTTTTTTTAGCAATAATAACCACTTATTGTTACATTTGTATTTATCAACCCCCTTAATCATAAAAACTAAATCGAAAAAATAGGACTGTTTTGCCAACTGACTCTTATATTGTTATGCCAAAGTCATTGCTAAAAAAGAAGAAGCAGTCATGTAGTTAAAACAGTGATATTGAGAGACCGATTTAGTTTTTATAAATAAGGGGGGTCTTTATGTCTTTTGTAAATAAATTTGTAAATTTTAAAATACTTTTATTTTAAAAGCAATAACATACTCCCCGCTCCAGGTAACAGTAGAAATAAAAGTTTATGGTCAAATTATTAAATACGGTTTTATTAAAATCTAGTTAAAATTTACAAGAGAGCTTTTAAGCGTTTCATTTAAAATTAACTTCAAATCATACAACATAATCATCAATTAAGATATTTCGAAATAAGAAATTAATTAATACTGTCCCATTTGACAAAAAGTTGGAAATTTTGCAATTTATGCAACAAGTATTTAGTTCAATAATTAAATTATGTTGATAAAAATTGGTCCCCTATTTTCAATACAACAATTAATATAGTTGTAAATTCTTCGCTCAAGATTATAAACAACATTAAAATTAAAGCACATCAACAATTGAATTTAACCGCTCCACAAAGCCACTTACTGGAATCTTTAATTGCGACTGACCCAAAATGGTGCATAAGAAATGCACATTTATGTGTATATCATACGAGTTCTTATTGACTTAGTATGTAGACTTGAATAAGAATATTGTTTCCGAGCAGAATTGAGCAAAGAGATTGAAGCCAATGATATGAACAAACAATCACGCAACTCAATTAACTTACGAGTGAGTAGAGTATTCAGTACTAACAATACTTTTTCAAACTAAAACATGAAGGACAATTTGTAATATAAGTAATAATTGTTACATAGAAATTATGATTCTAATTTACTTCAGAATAATAATTGAAATTCTACAACGTTTATTTCTGCTTTTCAAAAAATAGAACCAAATGGCTCATTGATTTGAATCATTTATTTTTTCTATGACTTATAATATACATTTTAATAACTCAAATGCTGAACTAGTTCTTCTAAAATTAATTTTTTTTGAGAAATTAATCAATATTCGATGGCTACAATAACATTTTAATTTAAAAAACAAACAAACAGCATGCAGCAGCTTGTGTCTCGAAAACCTGCTATAAATCTGCCTGCTCCTGTCACTCAATAGATTTACAGAGCTATCTTTAACTGGCGTAACTTTTTAAAATATATTGAGTATAAAAATATGAAACTTTACATCATAGGATGAAATTTTGTTCATAGGAGGTAGATTATTATAACTAGTTTAGTGATGTTTACATTAACAGTCTTTTGTATGTAATCAGGAAGTACTTATACATTGATTTACTCAACACACTTATTCAAACACAGTACAGATAATCCAAATATACTTCTATCAAGTTGTACAGACAACCTCAGCTAGACCGTTACACTACCGGCTTAAACATTATATTCTATTATAGTTCAGTATTCACTATGTTTCCGAACTAGCCCGCCGCGTTCCTCTACTGCTATGAATAGTCGGACGTTTCTTGCTTTAAACACGGCACGGACTAACGAATTCACTACTGGGAGCAGTTGCAGATAACGCGGAAAGTTCGCGAAAATAGTGACTACTTGGCTTAAAGAGCTGAGTTTTATTTGCTATGTATTAACGTGCAACAAAGTCCAATCCAAAGTCTGTTTCGATTGAGCTGTGTTGCAAAACAATTTAGTAGGTACGATTGTTAGAAAAATTGACACAGGCGAGAAGCTTACAGATTGAAATGAGAAAGTTTGACCATTAAGTATATTATGATTCACACAAAATATAGAAACATACATAGCAAGGTTACATCATCAATTCATGGCAGTCAAAGCGAAAAATACTTATCAACCGATTTGTTATCGGTCTGTGGTACCGGTATTCACCTCGAAGTGCCTATCTGGAGGCAATACCATTGCGCTAAATTTCGTCGTGTTTAATGCACGGAACTTTCATGCGGTTATGTCATGTATTTCAAGCTTGCTTACAATAAATGTATACTCGTCCAACCAAACAGTTAAGTCATAATAATTTTCTAGTCTATCTTTGAAGGAACTGAATGAAAACTTGCTAGTTAATGGGTACTTATTATTTTGTATCAAGTGTACCAGACATGAACTCTGTACGTATTCTAATTTCAATAACATTTTTGCCCGAATTTCATTTATTTATTCTTTATTGCACAACGAGATTGTTACAAAGGGCGGAATTAATGCCGAAAAAGGCATTCTCTACCAGTCAACCATAGGGCAATTTTCGCATCATTTTAAACGCAGTTAATGGTATTTACGAATGTTTTACAGTTAAAGTGCGTTTTTGATTGACCCACTGCGCGAAAATGTTTGTTACGAATCGAAATTTGTTTCAGGAAATGTTTGAAAACTATGAGTAAGTTATAGGTACTTTATGAAAGGTAAATTATTATTGTGATACATAGAGCATCAAATACACGGTTGCCAACCAGCCTCTCAGCAAAGGCGACCTAGCACATTTCTGCCGTGTAGACAGTTGTCGTCTGTTTCAATGACCGTCATGGTCGGGTATTATCGCCAACAACTAGAGATGCGCCGAACATCCGTTTGTTAGGTATATCGGCATCTTTTTCTCTATTTGTATCCGGCCGAATTATTCAGTTTTGGTGCCGAATATATTAAATAATAGATCTATGTTCTTGGCTAAACGACACAGTGTAGAAAAAAGACAAGACTTCTTTTGCAACATTTAGGTTTTATATGGGTAGGTCATAAAAACCTTCATATAACATGTTAAACAAAAATAATACAGTAAAGGAATTAAGCTTCAAATCAACATTTACTAGTAAATTTTTTTCAAACTTCAGTTAGTTTAAGTAACATTTATAATAATTTGACTTAGCGGTGAGGTACGCCTTGCTTGTCACCTAGCCAGCAGCGACACGTAGCGTACAAACCGAACAATTAGGCCAAATATCCCGTTCGGTAGAGCTTAAACCAAACATATAACATATTCAGCATTCGGTTATTCGAAGTTCCACTATTCGTCGCATCTCTACCAACAACCAACCAACGCCAATGTGACCATTGCAAAAACAGAGAATCTGCGTTTTGCAATATTTTATGAAATCGTTCTAATATTGTAGTGCTTCTTGTTAGTAAAAATCAAAATAAAAGTTTTAGTTCCAATCATTTATCAAACAATTGATGCGAGTCAATCGCATTGACCATCATACAGTAAAATCTGCCCAAATGGCAGAAAAATGACGCAAATGGTCACACTGCTGAAGTGGGGACTTGTGGCAAAATGTGTAGCTGGAACGCCCGACTTCCTTTCGACAAGGTGACCTCTGCAGAGAAGGATGGTTGGTTAATGTGTATTTCATGCTTTAAGTAGCTATTTAAGCATGTTTTAAGACATTAAATTTGTTCCCGATGTATACAGATACCGCAAGGTCAACTAAGTAACGAAAATAAAGTCCCGCGCTTAATTATGAACAGGGTAGCGAAACACAACCGAGTCATCGTACGATTCGGTAACAATTCGGTAACAAGCGATTGACTAAAATCAAATGAAAGTTACATTTGATTTTAATCAATCGTTTGTTCAGCGAAAACGGTTGAAGCAAACGGCATCTAGTATTTATTACGAAAATAATACAGACACCTCTCATACTGAAAAATAGATTCAAAATTAAATGAAAATTACCGAATCGTACGATAACTCGGTTGTGAATCGCTACACAGAGCGCATAAGCTTCTTCTTGTCAAACAAAAAATGATAGCTGAGATCAGAAAATAAAGTAATTTGTATTGTAAAATGTCAATGTTTTAAAATGTATATCTAAAATGGAATGTAAAACAGTTCACTGGAAAATTATCATATAACACACAGACACACACACACACACAAATAAACATAATTAAAACAAAATTATGAACTACAACATAATCTACACATGTAGGTAGAAGCTAATAGATCAGTATCAATGATTTTAGAAGACAATCAATACTATCAAACACATGATATTTTGTGTCCAGGATGGTATGGTAAATCAAATCTTTTTATTTCTCTCTAAAACATCAATACCGATTATAGGTGTCACAATAATTATGCTAAATCAGAGATTGCAGCATTAGATCTCAGAGTGTGTATTCTACATGATCCAAACACAAAACAAAAGTATTAGCATAAATGTACAAGCTAAGGAGTATTTACAGAAAACATATACTGATTACTGACATTAAAATTAACTATACATGGCATTAAAACATCAGTCTGAAAGTTACAAATTTAAATCGAAAATGGCACTACCCCAGCTTAGGGCATAACTAGCAAGAAAATGTAATATTCTCAGTTCCTGTTTCCTATGCAATTTCAAGCATCTCAACTTCTGATAATCTCAATAAGAAAGAACAGCCTTTTACTGTAATTCTTGTTTCTAAATTAATGCCCAGGTCACTGCAGTCAGTCACAGATCAACTGGAACACTAAGTTTGTAAGTATGATTACACAACACAATAAAATTAAATTTAAAATGGTCAGGTTACACAAGATATGTGATTGACTGCATTTACCTAGATTTATAATTAAAATATCACTGGTTACAACTAATTAAACACTAGTATGTTACACTTAAAACAGTAGCCTTTTCAATTTTTGTCTGCTCTTGCTAGAGCTCACTGAGCATGTGCTTTTCTTCCTTTTGGATGGGCTCGGTCCATCAAGATCATATTTGAAACATATCTTACCTGGATGTCTTTCATATTTACACAGCCTGCAAAACTGTTGGGCGCATGAAGAACTAGTGCATTCACCCCATTCCTCCCCTGAAGTCTCGACAGTCACCTTTGCAGGATGCCGGCACTTAATGCAGAACATTTGACTGCGGGTGTCAAGGGATGCAGCCTATAAAGTAGAAAAGAAGACAGTAATCACTATTGGTTTATGAAGAACTGAAATAATTCCATCATAACACATAACTTATACGGCCTATATACGTCCCACTGCTGGGCACAGGCCTCACGTCAACTATGAGGTGGAACAAGCCATACTCCAACACGCGGGCTCAGTGCCGATTGTTGAAGGGGTGTAAGGTTAGTGAGCAACCTTATTGTCAGATGTTATCAAGCCGCCCTAAGGCCTCTGACTAGGCTTAACGACTGAAATCTAGCGACGTCAAACGGGACCAACTGCTTAACATGCCTTCCGAAGCATGGGGATGCCCGAAATACACACATCACGCGTGTGTTGCTATACAACAGCGATCGTCGCCGATCCCTGTCACAACTGCGCCACGGGCACCCCAATAATTCCATCATAACTACCTATTTACATTATGTAGCCATTTGAGGCTGCTTGAGTTTAAAAAACGGGTTTGAGATTTGTATAGTAGTGTGTGGTAATTCAGAAAAACAACAATAATTTTGCAGATTCAGATAGATGTACAAAACCTTTTTTTCAAGATATAAATTGAACTGAAATAACAGAATTTACATCCTGAATTAAGAGATTGTTGAGAGTGGTTCTCTTTTGGGGTTCGTTTCTCCTTTAAATCTGGAGGATGCAAATTTTAGATACAGCCCCCCACAAAGTCCACACCCTAACTGTTAAGAAAAAAGGGACAAATTACCTTGGTAAATTTGTTGAACCTCGTTGATCTTGGGCTTCGAGTAGGACTACGAGGAGTACTTTGAACGAAGTTGACATTTTGTATTTCTTTTAATGGTTTGATTTGGTTATTGATAGCCAATTTGGGTGTTTCAATCTTATCCCAATTTTCTAAATTACTTTTTACTGTACTGAAGAAATCTTTGTATGTTTGTTTTGTGTTAACATTTTTAAAAATATTACACCATAGTGGGCTAACCAGGGTAAAGTTAAAAATATCTTCTTGAGATAAATATCCCAAAATATTTTTGATTGAAGTACTACAGTAGTCCTCATGGCTGTACAGCATCTTAATTATGTCAAGTTTTTGGTTTGGTTTGTACCCAAACCTATTGGTTGCTAGGTCATTGACTTGTGGTTTACATTCAACTTTCAATATTTGCTTTTCACATGACAGTGAATGTATAGCAAAATCTACTTTTCTTGGGGATCTTCGGCGATTAAATGGACTCAGACTGCAGTTATTCCTGCAAATCTTCTTGATAGGAGTTGAAGGATGTGTCATAGAAGAATCAAAGTAGTCTTTGCTGTAAATGTCGCTCACAAAGGTGTCTATGAGACCTGAATCAAATGAGGTTGCTTTGATCACTTTCCCATCATTCACTTTTAACTTTTGCACTTCATTTGCTATAGCAGTAGTTGGTGTTGCAACTGTTTCAAATATGGCCTCATTTGGGCAAGTTACTCCTTCATCATAACGCCGTTTTAGACCACGTCTTGCAAGTGGGGTGCTTTCAGAACTTGGGTTAGTATTAGTTGAATTGAAACTAATAGATGGGTGATTTAGCGATAGCACTTCTGACCCAGGAGTATAGGGATAACAGTCCACTTTTATCTTACAAATATTCGTGACTAGAAGAGAGGGATCTTGGTTTTCATTGGGCGTGCTTGAGCATTCAATTGAAGATGTAGTGAAGGATGTATGATACCCACTGTCTTCAGCCTTGTAAAAGCTTATATTTTTGTAGGATAATGGCGTCGCCATCTCCCGCGACGTAGATTGAATATCCATGGTGAGTATTTGTTGATCTAATCAAATAAATTTCTCTGGAAAATAGCAGTTACAACAAATAACACACGCACTCCATGTTCTTTACGACCTGCATTATTTAACGTTCCAATCACTGTTTGTGGTTCTGAAGACATGCGTTTTGTTTAGCCATAATATGTGATAAATCCGAGCCTATTTTCCATCATTGTTTAATCTAGCAGACACAAATTGTATTTAAAACCACTTTTCTACTCTACACCAATACACAGAACAGAAGTCAGGCTACTGTCAAAAAATTGTTTGACGGACGCTTGGTTTGACGTTTTTGATAAAAATAATGGCGGTCGCATTATTTTTAACGCTCTTTTGCACAGATTAGACAATGGCAAGACCAAAGGTATTCCACTATTAACCAGACAGCGCGCTGTAGCGCATAAACAGCATAAACCAGCTCGCGTGAAAGAGCTCCTGGTGGTAGTGTGTCCCTTTTTAATGACGACACGACCAGCGCACGATAATCCTGAGTGCCTATTAAATCTTACGTAACAGCAGTACATAGCTCATTGCAGCTTAAATAATTAATAGGCTGTACAAAATAATGAAAGCCCTCCAGAATGACATATATTGCCAGCTGATTTTGAAATATTTGCCGGCCATGAGTTGCTGATCAATTAACTATTCTGATGACTGAATATTTTTTTCTGCTCCCATAAACACTAATATTATTTAACCACTTAAATAACACCAATTTTTAAATACGTTTCAAAGTTTATGAATAGTTGGTTTTGGTAGATTATGAAAATGATAAATTTAAAATATTTTCCATTTCTACCAAACCCAATGGTTAGTTGAGCTGGTACAACGTCAGACAACGACACACAACGACAACACCCCTTTTGGCTAGCTACTGCATTTATGGAAGAAGTAGCCTAGCAACTAGGTATAAAGAAATAGATCTCAAACAAAAAACAACTACCGTATACTTTCTAACTAGCATCGGTATATTATTATAATTAATCCGTTTCAAAGTTTAATAATAATAATCTTTCATTCCGGACTTAAAAGATCCATATTGGTTAGTAACTTGACTTATGGCTAGTGTAAGTATCTACGTGTACAAAGTAAAAATGAAAAATAAATACAATGATAAAACAAAAAGAAAACGAAAATGAAAAAAATAAAAAACTATGGGCTCCCGAATGCCAGGGAGATTGCACGCTGCAAAACAACCCGACTATTTTACAGCATGCAACCTTATCCAACGCGCCAGCATCGGTGAATCCCAACGGTCAGCCGTGCCACCAACGCAGGATGGTGTTGGGGCTGCCGCACGACGCAACAAGGAGGCGCAGCGCTTGCGCATGATGGCTGGAAACCCGTCTGTAAACGCCTACGTGAATATGGCGGAGGCGGTAGTTCGGCAGCCCCATCAACACCCGGAACGCGTTGTTATACTGCCCAAATCTAAACTAAAAGTTTAAGAATCGTTCATAAAGTATTGTCAGCATCAAAATGATGGGTGCGTACAGAGTCGTCAAATGTGTCTGAAGTTTTAATGAAAAACAACCATAACCCCACAGCATTGAAGAGGTGTTCACTTGTTATAGAGTTTATTGAAGCTTCAAACGACATACAACTCTGTCAATGTGTTATTAAAATTTCTTTTTTTGTCAAACTGTCCATACCTTTTTTTATCTTTTTTAGTGTAGAGTGATTTTTACCCTCGGTGAAAAGAAGGAGACAGAACTATGAATTAGAAAGAGAAAAAAAAGAGAGAGATAAGTTTTAGGAACGCTATCGGGTGATTTTTAACGAACGATCGTTTTTGAACGGTTTCGGGTAAATGTGTCACTATCAAATTTTCAAGCAGATTTTCCATTTATGGATAACATGCATAACATAAATTCCATTCTCCATTTATGGATAAGGTTCAAATATTATAAAAAACTAAAATACTATCTGCATTCATTCACTAATACTGCCAGAAACTGTCAGAGTAAACAGTCGGTTACTCTAGGGGTTTGTTCCAAAACGAGTAAAAGTTACTCTGGGTGGTGCGAAAATCACTCTGACGCGTTCCTAAAGCAACCCGAGTGAAACCGAGAGTAACCGAACGTTTACTCTGACAGTTTCGCGTGCAATTTGGAACGGGTTGGATGAGAGTAATGTTCACACTGACAAGTGCGATTTCTACCGACGTCTCGGGCCAGGTAGAATTCACCTGACAGCTGTCAGGTAGAAGTTTTACTACTTTCGGTAGAAAGTTTTAGTCAGACAAACTGAACATTTATTAAAAAGTTGTTTTGGATAAATTCAGAAAGTACTTTAATTTTTTAAATAACATGAACTTCAGCGTTGTTTTTAAAATCGGCTTGAAAATTTTACAGTGACATATTTGCCCGAAGCCGTTCAAAAACAACCTTTCGTTAAGAATCACTCGAAAGCGTTCCTAAAGCCATTCTATCGCTCTTGTGTTTTCTCTTTCTTATTCATAGTTCTGTCTCCTTCTTTTCACCGAGGGTAAAAATCACTCTACACTACTCGTTTTGGAACGTACCCTAGGTTTCCCTCGGGTTGCTTTAGGAACGAGTCCGAGTGATTTTCACACCATCCAGAGAGACTTTTATTTACTCGTCTTGCATGCAATTTGTAACGGTTTGGGTGAGAGTAATGTTCACACTGACAACTAAGATTTTTACCGCGTCTGGGGCCAGGTACATACAATTCACCTGACAAGCACCCTTGATTGCGTTTTGTCGCGCTACGACACACCCCGACACAGTTATAGGAACCTAGTTTTATATAAATAACCCATTACGAATAATTTTGATGTTTTGAGTTTCGGAACGGAGGTCTAAATGTCAGGTCAACAATCGTCAATGTTTGACAAGCAAAGCAAGCAAGTCAATGAGTTTAGTCAAGGGAACGATTTTTAATTTGTTTTTTACTGCTTTTATAATGATTTGACCCTAAAGAGATGCATTTTATGTTAAAATTGTAATATAAAATGTTGTTGTTAAGTTAGGAGCATGTTTTAAGCTGTGTGTATCTAACCATCGTCAAAGGTTACAGTCACAGAAGTACTGCGAATATGGATAGCAACATAAAAGATTTATGCAGGCTGTGTGCTAAAAGAGACGACTTTACTAAAGATTTATTCGACGATAGTAATAAAAACGCTTTAAAATTAATCAAAGATCTGGTACAAATAGCAGTGAGTTCGTGTGTGATAATATGTTCTGTATAGACTCTTGAGAGCCTTGTTAAGTTGGAGTTGTCTTCATGATGGTTTTTGTTAATCAAATATTATTATGTTGTGTTGCAGATACAAGAAACTGATGACCTACCTACTAAGATTTGTTTAAACTGCGAAGAGAAAATGGTGTCATTCCAACTATTTGTCTTAGAGTGTTATAAAGCTCAGGATATCTTAAACAAAATGTACTTAGAAGCATCCGATATCAGGGTTAAGATGGAGGGTGCTGTAGACTTTGGAGTGCCTCTGGTCAAGTCAGAGGTACATGCATTTATTGTTTTATATCTTTGATCGAAGTAGAATATTATTATAAATAGACAAAAAATATATTATTAATTTAATATGAAATTGTTCAAAAGCCATTGCAAATTTAAACAAGCACTTTACGTAGATATTTTTAGCCTTTTTAATGTAGTTTCAGTAAAAAATCAAAGATAAATGTATAACTGAATAGCAATTATTGTAATTTTCTACCGGATTCTACCGGATAAACAATAATTGAACTTAATCTCATGTCTACACGTCTAGAAATTACAGAAGATGCCAGTTTTCTTTATCAGGGCTATTTCTAGGATATGTAAAAAGTATCAGTTGTGGCTAAAAGTTTTAAAAAGTTCTAAAGGCTAAAAGCTTCATATAAATAATGATAATAATCTTTATTGAACCAAAACAAATAAGTGGCATAGTTGGTATAAATTAGTATAAATATATATGATTAAATGCTTAGCCTGGTTTCTTATTAGTATAATGGTTGTGCTATCACAACAGGACACAACAGGACATAGGGCTACCCTATGTCCTTGGAATCTTTCTATGGCAAATGTGGTTTGTCTAGGTACAAAAAAAGGTAAACTCTGAAGCAATCACTGCATTGAGTTTGAGTTAGGTTATTTAATGGCCTTGAAATGTTTCATATTGCTGTTGAAAATATATTTAAAGTAGCCTATCAAGATTTCTTGCTTACACCATTTGAAAACTTTAACCCTTGCAATACATAAAGACATGATTTCATACATTCTTTCGAGCATAAAACAATCCTTGCAGAAGGTATTTTTAGCTGAGTCTAATTATTTTCATCATAAACAGGTTCCACTATATAATTCAAGTAGTAATGCTTCAGATATAACATGGTTATTATGAAGGAATACAAACCTCCCTTATTATTTGGTACATATTTCTAATGTTTTGGCATGTTTTTTTAGGTGAAAGATGAACTTTTGGGTGAAGACATTGTTCTGTGTAAGTTTTTAACGTAATTGTTATACTTCTGATTTATTACCTTTATAAGTAGTAATAAATAAAAACATACCTCCAGACATATTGGTTGTGATATAGCCTTTGCAGCTTTACAAATGTATCAACAACAGCATGAATATTTGTTTCTATTTAAGCGCATTTGTAGCGATTTCAGCATAGGATGTGTTTCGATGCAGTCGCGCGTATGTATCGATTCAGACGCAGGGGCTGTGAAGAAAAGAACAGTCTCCCTCTGCCACCACGCACACACGCGTTTGTATCGATGCTGTATCGGACAGATATATAATCGCGACTGCATCGCATGGCTTTTTTTTCCAGGTATTTACGGACTTGCCGCCCTTTGAGTGAAGGGCGTCAGTGTGGCAGACTCGTCTGCCGTGGGGCGGCACAGGCACTACTGACTAACCCCCCGGACCTAGTACTTTGTGTATCTAGGGGTCTACCAGTCGTCTCTAGTCATGAACTCTGCCGGTGGACTCCGCGCGCTATGCCGGCATCACCAGCCCAGCCTGTGTGCACGGTGGTGTGAGATGCCATGTGCATTCTCAGTGACCCCGAAGGCCGCCCTTCAGTCCGGTTTTCTAACGCCCCTGCCACAGAGCGAAAGGGACAGTCTAGAGCGTGCCCCGGCGTCTACTTCTCTGTCGAGCAGGCTTTTCACGCTCTCTCAACCTTCCAGCAACCTCTTTCTGCGCCATGTCGTCAGTCTCGCAGTAGTCGTTCATTGCCTGCCATATTCTTACGTCACAGGTCATGGCAAGTTCGGCAATGACACGACTTCTGCTCTAGCGTTGATATAGCGCTGCGCTCTTGGGCCCCATGCTGGGCACACCTTAACACCTGTGTTGGGCAATGTCATCTAATAAGTCACAATGGTGACAAATTGTTGCGGCTTAGGTACTACGCGAATCAGCCATGCCCTGAGAGGACCTGTGTGACGCAATGTAAAAGAGAGCCGTTCTGCCTCCCAAGGCACTCCGTGAAAATTCGACGGCTAGCCTCCAGGGTCCGTCCTCCAGGGTTTTCTAGTCTCTCCTTCCACATTTACACAGCCTCATCCGTGAAATTGGCCCGTTGGCCGACAAGTACCTGGGGTGCCAGCCGCCGGCCCTGGAAGCGGAGGCAGCACGCTCGCTCGTCGTACGCGACCGCTCGGTAACCCCTTGTCGTCCGGAGCCATCGGCGTCTGCGGCTGGCGCAGAATGGCTGCGAATTGGCGTCCAAGGGGGCCCCGTATAGGGCGATAGACTGAACGGTACCGCTGGCATCGCATGGCTGCTTTAAGTAGCATGCCGCGCATAACATTCCTAGCAGTTTCTTGATATACCTAATAAGATCCACTAGGCTAGGGGTTTAGATAAGCTTGCTACTTCAAAAAAAACTATTACATTATTTATGTCATGGTAACTCTACATAGTTATTGCTTTTTTGTTATAGGTGCAATTGGTAATGAAAATCCTATAACAGTATTTGATAAAGGTGAAGATTTCCATGATTTCTCTTTGCAAGACGATTGCATCAATGACGACGATGATGATGATGATGACGACGACGACGATTTCATGGATAATGTGACGTTAGCTTCTCTAAAAAAGGAAAAATTTCAAGATATTTCGGAAAGTCCTGTTAAACAAGAGAAAGTAAAAGTCAAACGTTACAAAACTTATAAAACATACAAAAAGAAACCTATAAGTGACTCAGCAGAGGTTGAGAAAGTTTTTCAAAAAGCTGATTGGAAAGTAAGAGACTTTGTTAAGTGAGTATAATGTTATATCACTAATTCATTTATTTATTATGTCGTACACAGAAATAAATTTAGAATAAACAATATTAAGAATGACAAAAGTACAGGTGAACTTATCTCTAACAAGACATTTCCGGGAGAGGGAACCAGCAGGCAGGATATGATTTGAAAAGTTCAGCTTATTAACAGCTTATAATTTAGATTTATTTTTAGTAAGGGTTCTCGATTTTTACATTTGAGATGCTACAAAATCTCAATTGGCGAATCTTAATAAAAGGACCAAAAGTGTTAGATATTGAAAACTATTTATTTCAGGCTCCAATGTGATATTTGTGAGCAGAAAATGAAGTCATGGAGTGAATTGCGTGTCCATTATTATAAGACCCATAAGAGTAAACCAATGGTTAATTGTGTTTGTGGCTTCGTCGTCAGATCGAAGAGTGTTCTCTACAAGCACGTGTCAGATCACAAAATAAGAAACCAGAAAGCTAGTGGTGCTGAAAAGGAGTCGAAAACTGAAGGAGAATCAAAATACTCTAGCCTAAAAATCAATGATTTTGTCTCGTAAGTGTAATCATATTTGAACTCATTCTTTAAATGCTCTTAAGTTATTATAAGACTTGTATTTTTTATTATTCGCCAGGTTCAACTGCACTGTCTGCCAGAAGAAATGCTCAAGCTGGTACAGTTTGCGCTCTCACACTGAAAGGGCTCACAAAATAGCCCCAGTTGTTCAATGCATCTGTGGAATTACACTCAAATCAAAATCCGTTCTTTACAAACACATTCAAGATCACAAAAATCCCAATATGCTATGGTATGATTTTTCAATAATATCTATGGTTTCTAATTTGGAAGTACATACCCGTCGTACATGACGACAATTGGCTAATTCATATTTTTATTTGGTGGTGTACGAATTATGTTCTTTGTTAAAGTTATTTTGGTTATTTTTTTCATAACCATGAAAAAAATTACATTATAGTCCTCCCGTTTTCTAGCTGTGACAAGTGTCCAAGAATAACGAAAACAATAGAAGCCCTCAACAAACATAAGATGAGACACGTACCGAAATCGGAAAGAAAATTCTGTTGTGATAATTGCGATAAAATATTTGTCACAAAGGATGCTTTGAAATCTCATGAAAGATCTCACATTCCTATTGAGGACAGAAAAATATATCACTGTGGAGTTTGTGACTTAAAGTAAGTGTTGTGTTTTTTATTTTGACGCATTTTGTTTAAAAACTTTTTTTATAGCCGGGAATCGAACCTGTTAGTTTTGAAAAAAAAAAGAAATGTCACCCTGTATTATTATACCATCTTGTAGTGTCGCATATAAGAATTAAATTCTGGGAAGTAACATTGTATGGCAAATTTAAGAAAAGGTCTTATTGTCAATAAATAATGTTGATTTTCCTTACATTCACAGAACCTTTTTTTTTAAAACAAATCGGTCTCGAGGCTCTTTGGGCCGTTTTTCCAAATTTCTCACAGTTGAGGTTTTAGCCTAACACGCCCACTTGCAAAAATCACCCTGTATTTATAAAACCGGCCAAGTGCCTGTCGAGCCAGACGCAATGAAGGGTTCCTTAATTGCCGTAATTTATATGTAATAAATTATATTTCCAACTTCCTAAAGTCTCTCGTTGAATACGTATACACATTTGTATAACATTATAAAATGCATATTTGTAGATTCACAACCCGGTCGTCAGCGGCGTCCCACAAGCGCGTGGTGCACGACAAGATCAAGAGCTACGTGTGCGACCTGTGCGGCTACGCGTGCGGCACCAACGGCGAGCTGCGCCAGCACCGCGCCATACACAGCGACGACAAGCCCTTCGTCTGCAAGACGTGCTCCAAGCCGTGAGTACACTACATGATTCACCCCCCACGCACATTCCACGTTCAAAGATCAAGAGCTACGTGTGCGACCTGTGCGGCTACGCGTGCGGCACCAACGGCGAGCTGCGCCAGCACCGCGCCATACACAGCGACGACAAGCCCTTCGTCTGCAAGACGTGCTCCAAGCCGTGAGTACACTACATGATTCACCCCCCACACACATTCCACGATCAAAGATCAAGAGCTACGTGTGCGACCTGTGCGGCTACGCGTGCGGCACCAACGGCGAGCTGCGCCAGCACCGCGCCATACACAGCGACGACAAGCCCTTCGTCTGCAAGACGTGCTCCAAGCCGTGAGTACACTACATGATTCACCCCCCACACACATTCCACGATCAAAGATCAAGTGTGGTACCAACGGCGAGCTGCGCCAGCACCGCGCCATACACAGCGACGACAAGCCCTTCGTCTGCAAGACGTGCTCCAAGCCGTGAGTACACTACATGATTCACCCCCCACACACATTCCACGATCAAAGATCAAGTGTGGTACCAACGGCGACCTGCGCCAGCACCGCGCCATACACAGCGACGACAAGCCCTTCGTCTGCAAGACGTGCTCCAAGCCGTGAGTACACTACATGATTCACCCCCCACACACATTCCACGATCAAAGATCAAGTGTGGTACCAACGGCGAGCTGCGCCAGCACCGCGCCATACACAGCGACGACAAGCCCTTCGTCTGCAAGACGTGCTCCAAGCCGTGAGTACACTACATGATTCACCCCCCACACACATTCCACGATCAAAGATCAAGTGTGGTACCAACGGCGAGCTGCGCCAGCACCGCGCCATACACAGCGACGACAAGCCCTTCGTCTGCAAGACGTGCTCCAAGCCGTGAGTACACTACATGATTCACCCCCCACGCACATTCCACGATCAAAGATCAAGTGTGGTACCAACGGCGAGCTGCGCCAGCACCGCGCCATACACAGCGACGATAAGCCCTTCGTCTGCAAGACGTGCTCCAAGCCGTGAGTACACTACATGATTCACCCCCCACACACATTCCACGATCAAAGATCAAGTGTGGTACCAACGGCGAGCTGCGCCAGCACCGCGCCATACACAGCGACGATAAACCCTTCGTCTGCAAGACGTGCTTCAAGCCGTGAGTACACTACATGATTCAATCACCAACGCACATTTCAGGATCAAAGGAGAGTATTCTTGCAGGGTATTCGAGTTTCAAGCCAATACACGCTGACACAGACCACAGTGTAAGGCCCGGACTCCACCAAAGCGGAGATGTGCGGAGATGTGCGGGGCGGAGATGTGTTTCAGCTTGGGTGACTCCACCGAAGCTGTGCGAGGCGGAGATGTGTGCCGTGTGCTGGCTGGCTATGCGATTAGGGTTGTCGCCTTTTATGTTCTTATTGAATAACAAGGAAGAAAAGTACGGAGTATTAAAATAAAGAACTCTTTTATTTTATTTAGACAGATAAAACGTAAAAACTTTATTTTCTCCTTTCTGTAATTCCGGAGCGTCGTCATATTAACATCTCATTCTATTAAACAAATAGTTATTTCTTAATTAACAAAACAAAGAAGTTTGTTTTGCTGAAGAAGCTTTGTTTTGCTGTTCATGACAGAAAAAACTCTTTTGCTTTTATGCGAAAAAGTTTTTTCTGTCATGAACAACCCGGCGGGGATACACAATAACAATGAAATTAATATTATACGTTAGAGAACTACTTCAGAGGTGTCATTTATTCTTGTGCAGTTGATAGTTCTGTAAACCCTAAGAAGAACATTTGATTATAAGGTTTGTTTGATTTCTTCATAAACATCACCCACATCGAGCATAAGTTTTTTCGAATTCAAACTTTCAATTTTGTTATCAATATTGTCAAAGACTAGATTGCGTTTAAAATTAATCGAAAATGGGTCAACACGAACGCATAAAGAGAAGTGGGGACTCGATTCATAAGATATACAATCAAACATGTCACAACTCAAAAATAAAATCTAGCTATACATGCAAAATAAAGTATTTTTGCGTACTTTATCTATCTTTCAAAGTGTAGAGTACAATTTCTTGAAATTCCGTTCAACTGTTTATTATAAAGTACGGGCGCCAGCCCTAGCTGCGTGTTTGCGCGGCAGTGTTGCCAACTTAGGGGAATTTCAACTCGATATGTTTATATTACGAAACGTAAGTAGGTTACGAAAAATTGGAACTACAGAAATTCTACACAAACTAAACAAGCAGGTGAAACTGATTCCTCTGAAGACGACCTTCTTCAGTTATGTTCTTTATAATAAATACTATTGTTTAATTTTTTATGTTTTATATTATTGCATAATAATGATATCATTTTATTACTTCAAAGTTTCATGGTCACTCAAATTAACACCGTTAAATCGGGATTTCTACCATGTACATGGTAGTCTGGTGGATTTTAATAATTAAGTTTACGGATATCGGTAGTGGTATAAAGGAGATCGGATGTATCTGACTCTGTGGCTATCTATAGATAGCCGTTGCCATTTTGAACACGTTTTTCTCTGACACATTTGTGATGCCTGATAAAATATATAAGATAATATGTATGTAATATGTATATTTACTCCCTAAAGTTGGGGTAAAAGCCCTAAGTTGGCCACCCCGGCTGGCACCGCGGGGTGCGGACGGGAGGGGTTAGGGTGGCGCCGCTTACAGAGGCCGCTTGACCTCGCTTCACACAGCTCGACCCAGCTCGCCATACAAAAATACACATCTCCGCTCAGTGGTCTCCACCGAAGCTGTGCGAGGCGGAGATGTGTGAATAACGCAATTCTATTGGTTGATGAAAACACAGCTCGACGCCGCACATCTCCGCTCAGCTCCGGTGGAGTCTGGGCCTTACTCTGAATCATTTCACGCTAGGCACCCAGACCTATGCACATTCAAAGGGCCTTTTTAGTCGTCTACTACAGCCATGGAAACATTGGTAGTATGCGGTAGAGTATAAGTGCAAGACATTCGTCTGTTAAACCCTGTTCGAAGCAGTAAGTACTCTATAACGCGCAGCGGTCGCTCCTTTTGGTATCTTGCAGGTAGCACTAAAAGATAAAACTTACTTTCATTGACATACGAAATATAACTTAAAGAAAGAACACCGCCCGCCGGTGTGGTTAGCTCTTTAGTTAGTCGCGCTTAGCTTTCAGCAAACAACATGCGTTTCCCCACATTTACAGCCTATTATTTCTCACCCAGGTTCAAGACACATTCAAACCTGAAGACGCACATGGACACGCACGAGGACACCTCGTACCAATGCTACGTGTGCCCGCGCGTGCTCAACAGCCGGCGCACGCTGCGCAAGCACTTGCTCGTGCACGAGGAGAAGTGCCGCCACGTCTGCTCCTACTGCCACAAGGCCTTCAAGCGACGGCAGACGCTCAAGGTGATTATGCCGGCCGGAAATTTTTATCACGAGTTTTCTCGATGATACGAGAAAAAATTGTAGCGGTCCGCATGCTACTTGTTCAATGGTTAAGGCAAGAGAAAAAGCGTGACAAAATTGGTCGCGTTGCACGGTGTGAGTAAATAAGGTTAAGTCACGACAAAACGCGCGAGGTTATTTTAGCGCGGTTGGCGTTGCGTTATCACGTGTTGCTAATCCAGATCTTCTAATTGAAACAGACACCCTAATAGACCTGTCGAATATTTCTTGTGTATTTATCCAACCATTTCATATCCCATAGTTATTTCATCCTGTTTCGTTAGATATTCCTGAAACATAGAATTCGAATTTGGGACCTTTACGAATTTGAGCATAATCTCAGGCCAAGCTCCCTTCTCTCTACCGAGTTTTCTAATAGACTCAGTTCAGAACTCAAACGACAACAAACAAATTATGAAGTTATGGGTAAATTAACCATGCACTGGCATAGACGGGGCTATCGATTTGTGACCTTGACAAGTACTATGTTCATTATTTTTCTAGTTCCTATAAAACAAGCTTATTTTGTCACTAGGTGGCGCTGTTTTTCATAATTTCCACTGATATTTATTTCTTGACATTGTCCAGGTGCACCTATACACTCACACAGGCGACAAGCCTCTAACGTGCAAGTGGTGCGACGAGCGGTTCGCGTACGCGTCGACGCTGCGCTCGCACCGCCTGCGCTGCCACCCCGACAAGATGGCGGCGCAGGCCTCCAACTCGTACCAGGCGTACGCGCACGCGCACGCGCATGTACACGTGCCGGTCTCTGTCCAGGAGGTGAATATTACTGTTTAATATACTAACACTTAGACTGTGGCCTGATACTTGATTCATTAATTCTGAGCTTACGTAATTTCGGGGAAACTAGTTATACTTGGTTTCTTGGTGATATAAAGATAAAGTCACATTAAGTATATGACTATCGTTAAAGTTCCTTGAATGCTTGAATATGATGCTCGGCATAACCAAAATCACCTTGAAATAACAATGCTCCACGTGGACAACGTCGCAGGCGGCTGCTAGTTATTTATGAAACAATAGTTTTATCCGTGTGTCTATGTGAAGAAGAGGTCCGACATGAAATTGCCGTCAGACAAAGACTGTTCTCTGGTTTTTAAGTAATTGTATACTCCCACGTACAGACGCCTTTAGAGTTATATGACCCATCTTAGTAGCGACATCATGAAACATGCTTTTTTCGTAGTGCCATCATGCCTTCCTTGCACGTGTGTAACCGTGTAGGTTCTTAAACTGAATGTCAACTAAATGGCGAAACTAGATGTCGCCAGTGAGATAGCTTATTTGACCGCATTGACCGTACATGAGTGCATATTTACATTTAATCAATTATTTTATTTTCAGGATTACATAAAAAACGACGTATCCGCGGTCGCTGTGAATATTTCTAAAAATGAAGCTGAGGCTATGTAGACATAGTACTAGTGTTAGATATAGCTATTCTGTATCTAATTTGATTCGAACTTTTACACCTTAGTATATTTAGTTGTAATTATGAACGAATGTATCACATAATTATTTAAATAGAGAATCAAACTAAAAGTATTGTTGTTTTTTTTCATGCTTACTGATAATTTGGTGCTTATTTCTGAAGATTCTATAATGATAAACAGAGTGGACAGGAAAGTGACGAAAGCAATATGTATAGTAATGCCGTAAATTAGTACTGCATCACCTCATAAAGTTTTAGAAATTATTTTCATTTTCACACAAAAAAAAGATTCCCAATATATAAGCACTCGACACTCGTTAAAGCAAACTGCAAAACTTTCGATCTTCGATCGATTTCGAATGGTATTCGAGCGAGTCATAGGTCCTCAAATATTGAACTTTCAATTCAATCATCTAAAATGCAGTTAAATGGTTTTTATAATACCAGAGGTTCTAAGCTTGCAAAGTTACGCCCTTCAATAGAAATATAATACATCAAATGAACCGTATTAGAACTTTTCCATCATCCATAGGCAAGTCCTATTTAACGTTATTTTATAGCAATTAAGTAATTTAATTACATAGTTTTAAGAGAACTCGTTTCTTACAATGCAATAAGGTCGAAACTTTTTTCTACACACTTATCTTTTAATTAAAAGTGATTCATTGGTTTTTCATGTCTACTCTGATACCACCCGCCAGCTCATAGCTGACCACAGCTGATTCCTCCATAGATTTACTGGGAACTATTACTGTCCTGTAAATTAGTATGTGACTCAAGCTGACCACTGGTATGAATGATTTACTTCGAAGTCCTCGTGTACTGCAGTTATTAAGTTAGCAATAAAACATTTTCTAAGCTCTACAGTCATAATATTACGTGCATAAACATCATGTCGTTACGGTGGGCACATATTGTGTGTGTCACTAACAGGCGATCTCGATACAACAGTTGATTTAATACGTTCATGACCTAGACTAAGTACGGTGGACAGCACATCACTCTACCTATTTCCGGTCAGTCCTCCTTGCTCTATTGCAAAGAAATGACATTTTGCAAGAGTGAGAGACAAAACGGAAATGGGGTAACCTGATGTGCTGTTGACTGTACCTACCTGCCTAATCCTATACTTCGCGATTTTCGCCGAATCAGTATACTGATTCTTAATATAAGTAGGCACTCGCCCATCTGTGTAAAAAATATTATTTAAGGAACTGGTATATTGAGACTTGTCTTTTTGTATAGGATATAAATAATTGATACCCAAGTGCTGCCTACTGCTTTTTATTAGGATATAATTAAAACGGTATGTCCTTTATAGTAGTGGTAGGCTAGCACTCTCACCGAACGGGGTACTTAGGTGTCGCCGTCAGAACCGGAACGATCGGAGTAAATAGCGGAAAACCTTTCTATTTATAACCTCCGCGAACACGAGCCGAACAATTTCCTTCCGTCCCTATCCCTACCAATAGACGAAGCGAATTAAATTTACGCAGGCTCCGCTTTTCGAATATATTATCTAGGTTTCTGTTCAATCTCGGTATAGATGATTGTGCGTCGAAAAAATGGAAATGTGACGTAGATATTCGTGAACCGTCGTTATTTAGAAGGGTTTCCTATTACAGCTTGACTCATGTAACTCGGGAAAGCAACATTTTCTTTACGTTTTCGCAACGTACATAGTATTTGATCATCCTATATTTAAGGCATATGTTGCTTGGCAAATAATAGCAGCAATATTATATCTACCGTGCCTGACATTTAATTTCATCTGTCGAGCCGTGTACGTCGCTGAAAGTAGGTATCTGGGTTATTTAATAACATAATGTAACCGCTCAAGATGTCACGACTGTATTCTAGATAGCACCCTCAAAGGCACGCTAACCGTTGCTGACATTTTTAACGAAAAACAAATACAGAATTTGAAAAATATCTATATTTGGACACATGCCATGATGTAAAAAAATGCAGCTTTGAAACATCTTGCTTGCACTAAATGCGGCATTTCTTTTAGGTGCAAGAAACATGATAGACACTTCTCTTTTCCCGACTGAGGCAGAAGGAGGGCTTTATTGTTTTTTGAGTGCATGTACTATGTTTGTTAGTATGTGTGTATTTCGCACGCTCTGTAGCCTGAACAGCTAGATGGATTTTAGCTTGAGAGGTGTCGTAAGATTCGTATTTAAGAAAGTGAGACTGGGTGTCACAACATAAAAAAATAAAAAAGTGGTTTTCTAAATGTTTGGCACGCTTTGCAGCCTGAACGGCTTTATGGATTGTTGGTTACGGTGCGGTGATATGTTACGTGGGTAGCTGTTTGAATGTGTGGTCTTGTGAAATTAACCACTCGTCCTGTAGTCCAAGCCTTAAGAAATTTTTCAACAGTTAGCAAATTTCAGTACTTTCTCAATGAGGGTGAAGTACTTTTCCTAAAGTATCTAAAAGTTGATTCACACAATCCTGATGATGGCATTGATGCAGAAATCAACTTTTATAATGATTATATTTCTGATTTCATTTGTTTTTTTGTCATAGTAAGGTTGTATACAGTAATGCTTGGACATCCCTCGTAGATGCGGAATGTAAAAACGTTTTGACTAAGTATGTCAATCTGGAACTTGATCGTTTAGCCAAGTCCATCAAAACAGTTTTTCATGGAACTGATAATCATCATACTTTTGGCAACGTGAAATAGATTATTCATAGTCAAAAATAATTAATTCACATCATTTAAATCGAAACCATTATTAACTTGAAAATCGAATTAAATGATGTATTAAGTCCATTATCTCGTTCGAGCCATCGAGCGCATTGTCGGCTCGGGGCAGAGCGTTTTATGCGGAGCAACTAAAAGTGAGGCGAGGCAGTATTGGCGGCGGATCGCGGCGAGATAAGGGGCGTCACACGTCAGCGGGCTGGCGCGCCGCCAACCGCGCTAGTGGCCGAGTGGACGTGCCCCACAGCCTAGGCTGGGGCCGCACTTAAAACGCTTACACAGCCACTACTACTTAGCACTGGCTTCTGTCTGATCTCGCTAACTCTCTGCTAAGACTAAGGTCGTTGTGATTTATGCCAGCGAATCTTAAAATTTATCTACGGCTTCATAAGTAAGTCAAAATGCTGGCGCTCAACCAAGTTGACCAAAGTAGGTATAGGTTGACCGATGCGCTACATCAAGGCGGACCTTGTTCCTGATGAAAAGTAAGGCATGGCTCTACAATGCAGAGCATCTGAGCATCAACAAATTAGGCGTTACATTAATTATTTACTACTAAGTACCTAACTGCCTACGCGCTTCGTCACGTCACGAAACCGTCGAAAACCCTATAATGTGCAATATCCATCAACATCAAAGTGCCTAATGCGAGTAGTAGAGTAACAGCCTTTGCTGCCTACATCTACGTGTGGAATAGAATGATAGAATAAATCTTAGATCTATTATGTAGGTATAGCATCTTTTGGAAATTGCGTTTGAAAACGCACATTTAAAAAAAAAACGGGGTTCCTTGTTTCAGTCGTCTGCGTAACGACCGTAGCGTATTACGTAGATGGGTACTTCATGTGTAGCCGCGTAGCGTAGACAATACTAACTACGAGTATTACTACGCAAGAATGTTACGCATAAAACAGTGTGTATACTAGACCATCGCCTTGACTTCTCAAGGGTGTGACAGTCGACATGTCATAAATAAAGCTTTCTGATAAACTCTAGGTAGACGTATGCTTTGAAAATGTGTT
Source organism: Udea ferrugalis (assembly GCA_950022985.1). Lineage (NCBI taxonomy): Eukaryota > Metazoa > Arthropoda > Insecta > Lepidoptera > Crambidae > Udea > Udea ferrugalis. Next base: position 10,129,599 of record OX465516.1, read on the forward strand.
CAAATGAACCTTTCCTACGAAATATTATGAAGACCGCTCAAAACCCATTATAACATGGGGAAGAGCCGTAGAAAAAAAATAGACAGACGTATTTGTTTTATTCTATTTGGGAATAGCACGTTTACTTTGGTTATCGATGCCATTCCTTTCGATCCTCATAATTATTTATTTCCAAAGTAAGTTCCTTCTCTTTTCTAAAATTATATTCAACCAGAGTTAGGTTTAACAAAGCCTTATGTTAACTGAATTAATGTCATAAAAGTAACAGTTTTAAATAATTCGTCAGCTAAAAGCTTCTCATAGTGTAGTAGGTACACAATTTAAATAAGTACCTACAACTCGTTACGTAAGTACCTATAAAGTTACAACAGACGATCCACACATTGTAGCGCGGTTAGACATCGGCATAAAATATTAGATACAGCTGAAAAGAAAAATATTTCACACAGAAGATACATTCATCTTTTATGATTTGTGGTTTGATGCCACATTTTCCAGCTCGGTTATGTTCACGTATGTATCTCGGGTTTGCGCGTTTTTATGTTGTTAATGATATTTATGTAGTGCTAGATGAGTTTGATGACTCAATTTTAATGTATTGAAAACTGAAAACTTACTCATGAATAAACTTTACACACCTTTTCACATGGAACTGTTTTTAATACTCGTAAATGGCATGCATCGCAAAGCTCCTCTGTAAATATTCTAAACGTAAAAAGGACTACGATATAATAAGTGATTTAATTCAATATCTTCTACCCGGCTGGCGGCGTTGGGTTCCATATAGATAAAATGTTGCCACTGGATTATCTCTTACTTTACAGCCACTTTATCGCTTTATTGGGAGGCGGTACACGATATAGCTGTTACTGCTATTAAATATGTATGTTTATAGTCGATAGGATAGATACCTATCAGAAATTCTGATTGCTCTCTCGAATAACTAAACTCGCTTTACTGCGTCTAAGACAGGGTAATTTCTTGCATAATCTCTAGCTAGATGTAGATATGGTAAAACATAAAATGTATCTTTTCGTACCACTTGCTCAAAAAAGTGACATTCTAGCCCGCAAAAAGAGAACATAACAATAGTCATTTTTAATCTGTTGAAAACAGGGAAAGAAAATTGTACTGAATTTCATTCATCCTCTAGGGAGAGAATGTGATTTAAATTTGGAATACTTACCGAGGTTTTCGAGCGCTTATTTGAATTAGAAGTTTTAATTCTTTATTTGTGACCTGCCAGTATTATATTGTGATAAAATAGAAAAAAGGGTGTGATTAGAAGGCATTTAATGTGTGTTTGAAAATTCTTAGTCCTGATATTTATTGTAAAATAGTATAATTAAAGAATCTCATAATTTAGTTTGTATGCTTATGTATGTTGTTTATAATAAATAAATAGTAAATATTTTTTTCGCAAATGGTACGAAAAGTAGAGTATTTTCCTCGGTGATAAAGCTGTCTTTGTCTTGGGTGAACTTAAATCCCTCGCTTCACTCAGGACTCGTCTTAAATCCCTCGCTTCGCTCGTGATTTAAGTTTTTAACACCCTCGCTACGCTCGGGAGTAAACATCGAGTCCTTCGTTATGCTCGCGATTTGAATCGTCACCCGCGAAAGAAGACACTGCTTTATCCCCTTGGTTAATAATCTACTATTTCGTACCACTTGCTCAAAAAAGTGACATTCTAGCCCGCAAAAAGAGAACATAACAATAGTCATTTTTAATCTGTTGGAAACAGGGAAAGAAAATTGTACTGAATTTCATTCATCCTCTAGGGAGAGAATGTGATTTAAATTTGGAATACTTACCGAGGTTTTCGAGCGCTAATTTGAATTAGAAGTTTTAATTCTTTATTTGTGACCTGCCAGTATTATCTACTATATAAAAATAAGTCGGGTTTTACTTCCTGACGCTATAACTCCAGAACGCACTAACCGATTTCCACGGTTTTGCATTCGTTGGAAAGGTCTCGGGCTCCGTGAGGTTTATAGCAAAGAAAATTCAGGAAATCTTTCAACAGAAAAACGGGAAAATCTTTTTTCACATACAGCTAAGTCCACGCGGACGAAGTCGCGGGCGGCTGCTAGTATGTGATAAAATAGAAAGAAGGGTGTGATTAGAAGGCATTTAATGTGTGTTTGAAAATTCTTAGTCCTGATATTTATTGTAAAATAGTATAATTGAAGAATCACTGATCCTGCAGTCAAAATTGTTCTGCAGTTTTGCGGGACATAATTTAGTTTGTATGTTGTTTCTAATAAATAAATAGTAAATATTTTTTTCGCAAATGGTACGAAAAGTAGAGTATTTTCCTCGGTGATAAAGCTGTCTTTGTCTTGGGTTAACTTAAATCCCTCGCTTCACTCAGGACTCGTCTTAAATCCCTCGCTTCGCTCGTGATTTAAGTTTTTAACACCCTCGCTACGCTCGGGAGTAAACATCGAGTCCTTCGTTACGCTCGCGATTTCAATCGTCACCCGCGAAAGAAGACACTGCTTTATCCCCTCGGTTAATAATCTACTATTAATCTTCACTTTGTTTTCGCAGCGCTACGCAAGATCAAACGATTTCAGTATGTAGGTACCTACTCGTAGTTTGTAGGGGTACTGAAACTGAAAGGTGAGGATACTCACAAGATACCAGTGTTTTTTTCTTAGGTAGGAAAGAGACTATTACGAGAGAGAAAAATTACGACCCCTTCGGGAAATGATAAAACGTGTTCTGAAACTATAGGTAGTAGGTAAGTGAGTACCAATTTGGTAATCTTGTCACAAGACGAGAGGTAAATGTTTTAGTTATGGTTTAAGGCTTACATTATTTTGAAGAACAATCTACACTAAACAACTTATTGCGATGTCAAACTACAAATTGGACTTCAATTCACACTAATCGTTATAGTACTTAGTTGCTATCAAACTCTACAAAAGGAACTCATCCCAATGATTGAATGCTCTCAATATAAAAATGATACAAAACTACTACCAATACAGGATTCTCGTAATATTATTTTTGGTAAAGCAAAAATATTTTCGAGTTTGCCATTATATTGGAGCGCGTTCGAGAGCTGTGCGGAATGGAATTTTATCGTAATAAATAGCAAGGAGCAGGTCGGGGCAGGCGCGCCGGCCGCCGCCGGGCGGCATCAGGCATGTTTACAATCGGACATGCCGACACCACCCCAGGGACTGTAGCTCGTTTATAGCCCACCATACCTCGGCCTGCTCACGGAAATCTGCTTAACATATCAAATATTAATGAACGTCAATGCGTGCGTGTTTGCATTGACTTTGGAGGCTTTTTTGGGAATCGGATTGATAACAACTGAGTTATGAATATTAATTCTACGACTACGAGCTTAGCAGAGTAAGACTGAACACTCACATGAATATACACCTCTACTATTTTCGTCTGAAGATAAGCTAAGGATATCTGCATTTGGCGTGACTCAAAGCCATTTCAGTCTAGCGGCTTTCATTTGTCTAATCTGATTGATTAAAGTCTTCCCAAAACAGCAGATTAAAATCTACCTCTGTAAAGCATTTATTTTACTAGCAGAAGCATATTAAGTAGTTACGTTTTGTTATAGCACAACATAGGTTCACGACTATAATGCCCTGCTGACTGTTGCCGTCTTTATGAACGGAATATTCAGAAGCCCACATTTCGCAGATATAAACACAACAGGGGAAGAGGCATCCCTACCATAGTTTACCGGTTTGTTTGGGTTTACTATAAGTTTTTTACATCACCGATGGATTATTCGCAAGTAGGAAGTTGTAGGTGCCAAATAATAACATAAACTGAACTCTGAACCACGCGTACATAGAGCCAGAGTCAGATTACTAAACCACTTAGCCACAACTGTCTCCAAATACGCAGACAAAGTTTGTATATGAGAAACCTGAAACATTTCACGCCTAGGATGTGGACCTAAATGATGTTTCTCAAGTTTGCAATAAGTACGCTAAAATACCTATTTGAAAAGATGACATTTAAATAAATACTAACTATGACTGATCATTGATGTAAATCATTGTTTTAGACGTAACACTTATTACTTTGTTTTGTGAGATATTTCTCATATTTTATTTATTAATAGATCAATGTTATATAAACTTACTGATAGCGTATAATAATGCCTTTCAATCGACTAACGTTTCCACTCTGTGTGAGTGCTTGACGTTATTTATAATTCTAAAGCAAAATTTTCATTTGAAAAATGCTGGCAATTGGATCCCATACCGCAGACCTGCAAAATGAAGATGTTCATCTAAATGTCATGGCAAGTAAAATATAGCTGGAAGTAAGTAGTCTGCGGTTCGCGTCCCGTCACGTTAGAGAACCGTCGGCGTTTCAGGCGTGGAGTAAAATTAAGTAAAGACACAAGCGTAGGGCAGTGCCTCTACAGTGGCGTGCACTGCTAAAGGTTTTTTATTCACAACCATTAACTGTACTAATCGTACAGTTGAAGGTGGTACATTAAAATGTTAACCATGTCATAATACCTCCATAAACAATGCAATAATTATTTTACATTATATGTTATTGATTACAGCCTAAGTGCTACATTGAACTATCTCTTTCTTGTGGTCAATTCTGACAAGGGAGTTAAATAAATCGCACTTCAATCGATTTCATACTGAAAAAGAAAACTGTAGGAACTACGCTTGGAATGTGTGTGCTGGGTAATTTAGAACATGCATAGAATCGAAGGTTTACATTTCTAAGAACACGGAACATTTTATGGTCTTACAAATTATAAATCGCACGCTCCGCCATTCTTGGGGTGAAAAATTCCTGAGAACTTTATTAATTTCATAATAAAAATCAAATTGTTTCGTGTCGTAATCGTGTTTCAAATGCTCCACGCTTCACGCCAGGCACAGCCTAGGGTGCGCGCGGGTGGAGGGTGCGAGCGGCGCGCAGGGCGGCCGCCTGCCCTCAGTGTCACGGAGGCTGCGGCCGATCACGCCGCCCGCCCTACGTCGCGCCGCCGCCCTGCCAAAACATTACTCAATTGAACACAAATAAATAACCCTTTGCTCTTTACGACCATTCGCTCATTTTTAAAACGTCCAAAAGAACAACTTTCGCGTGATTTATAACTAAATGAAGTTATTTCGAATAAGTAAACGAGAAGACAAATAATTTTTCGTTTTAGCGGTCGTGTCAGATGAACCACGACCTTATCTTTCTGGTGGATTATTTATGTAGGGTTTTTCACTTATCTTCAGGAAAAAAGTCGTCACGATAATAGGATTTATCTGCAGAGATTCTTACGTAAGTAGACGCAGTTTTCACAGTAGCTAGAAAAGTAAGTTTTAGTTTTGTTTTAAATATAGTAGACAATTTTAGTTTAGCTTTTGGTTGAAGTATTTGCTGAAAGAATGCTGCTTTTTTGTTTTCAATATTTTGAAAAACACTCTAGTTGTACCTGAATGAAATGCAAATAAGGCAAATAAAGTTTATCCGAGGTGTGCGCTCGTGATTGAAGAGGGTCAGCTCTCGAGGCGAGGGCCCTACAGCCTGTCCAATTATAGATGTTTTCAACAAGAGGTGTCCGCCCCTTACATCATTGGCAATAAGAGGTTTGGGACTCTTTCTTTGCGGCTACCTTTATTATACAGACCTTCCTTTGATATTACATTCCATTCCTAATATTTTTTTCAGGATTATTCTGAACAATAAGTTAGCATCATTCGTTTTAACATTTTGGTATTTTGCGTTTACAACGCTATACTTTAATCTAACGATTGAAAAACTGAAAAAGAAACACCAATCGCCAACCATGAGCCCTTTCCAAAGTAAAGTAAAGTAAAACTGTTCTTTATTAATGTAAGCTTTTTAAAAAGCTCATAAGAAGTCATAACATAAACATAAATTAATGAATATTAATATGACTCCACCACTGGTTGTTATGTTTAAGTACTGTTGTAGTACTTCTGTCTTTTAAAGCGAATATTTGATCTTTCATGTTCGAAATATCAACTGTCTAACTAATATGAGCTAACCGATACATATAATTATCATAGGAAGTAATAATAGTATGAGCAAATAAACGTCACAATTACATGATTGACGTTGACCGGAACGTGTTCGATTCCGATTCGGAGCTTATAAGTTTTTGCTGATAAGTATATAATAAATACGCTCTTGTTTTTCGTCCTTGTCTGTCGTGTGATGAAAATTGATAAACTCGTCGGGTAAAATTACTTTACTAAAAAACTGATCAGGTTACCCGAGAACAGAAAGAGATTTGACAACATCAATTCGGATGAATAAAACTGAGTGGGTATGTTTTCTTTGTTGGCAGGACCTTTCATCTTCCGTTTGCCATTGAATTTGTGCCAAAAGATTTAGGCACGTATTAAATAACAGTAAACAGTGTCAAGAGAAAAGAAGCCATGAATTGTGCCGCGAGAAATACGAGAGCTAGTCTAAGGACATCACGCTTTCTGCTAATGGCAATAGCGCTAATACTCTCATTAGTCGGCGCCTGTTTCTGCGAAGTCACTTTAGCCGCTAAGGATGAGATTAAAGCCAGCTCCAGTTTCGAAACTCCGACAACTCCGGCTCTCATACACGAGACAAAGCCGAGTGTGAAGCCATTAGAACTCACCGTAGCACCGACTCTAACTTCAACCACAAACGAAACCACTAAAATAACAAAAGCGTTCGTTTCAAACGAGAGCCCGACGACCGTTTCGCATTCAACCACTAAAGTATACGCGAGCACAAAAGGCGTAGTGAAAAGTGCAAGAAAGCAAAAGTTAAACACTAGCTCTAGTGGCGTCGGGAGTGCGGTGCATTCACCAGCGAGGCCTCAAGAGCGCCTGGGGGCCGTGGATTGCGATCTGCCCGTGCTGCCGCGCGAGTCGCGGCTGTGGCGCGGCAACGAGACGCATGAACTCAATCTGCCAGTCACGGTAACAAATTTTAAAATATTGTACTTATAATGCAGACTGTTGTTTTAAAATCCTGGAAGATGCTTTTTCAAGACTGATTTAGAATTGATCTCGAATTTCATGAAACAGTTTGCCTATATGGATAAGGTTTCAAAAAGCTTTACAAGTAATGGTCATATTTTCACAATTTTTATGCTTTAATCTGAATCTCACCTAAAAATTGGTCAGATTTTGAAAACAACAGCCTACCCTTAGTCTAGATTCAGTTTATTTTAAGTTTTTTAATACATTTTTAACCACTAAACTCAATAGAGCTTAAGCACTTGCTTACATAGTAAAAGTTACATAAATGTGACTGATATTTTTGTAGCTTTCAATCCATTTCATGTTTTTTTTGTGAAATTGGGAATGATAAATGACAAAATGATAGGTAAGAAGTCGGCAATAAGACGTTTAGGCAATTTCCGAGTGAACATTTTACTATAGAGTTATTCCGATCATAAAAATATACTTTTGCAAAAGTTAGATGATGACAGCAGCAGCGAACGTGGCGAGGTCGAATACATAAGCCATAAATCGTCTTAGAAGAAAGAAGGGGGAAAGCTTTCTTGCTTGAGCGGTTGAACTCTGTTCATTATTTCTTTTAAGGAAACTGCTAGCCCTTATTTATATAGGGTGAATGTGGCGGCTCTGAGATTATGGAGCTATAAGAACTTTCCTTTCTTATTCATCCGCAGTCGGCGCGGGCGGGTACTTGTATCTACAGTTTATATGGATTCAGACGCTCGTGTACGAGAGGCGAAGTTACGAGTGTATGTCTGAATATACGTTGTTTTACTTCTTTAACTACTTTTGACATTGTACAAACAATTTCACCTCGTAGAGCATAGTAACTTGAAGCTAAACATTGACCTGATTTGCCTATACAGGGTCTCGCGTAGTTAATGGTAATAAAGAAGCTATCTGCACCCATAGAAAACGATGATGGTGACATATATGAAAATCGCGTTGATCATGACTGTAAAAAAAACCATTTTGAACAAACATTCGTTTTAAGTTCGACTTTTTCTTAGCTACAGGATACTCTGTATTAATTATCACGGACATACAAGATAAATGTAATTTAGTGAGACGCACATATCGTGAATAAACTATTTGATATCAATATTAGTGGTAAGGTAAAAGCACCTATTACGGAGGGATTTCGCAACATTTGAAAGTAAGACGCAAAAATAAGCATTTGTTAGTATTTTTAAAGGTGCCAAACCATTTTATCTTCAAAAGTGGAATTTAAATTTTGTATTGCTGTTGAGTCTTAGTTTATTTTCATGATATTTCATAATTTAAAAAAATATTTAAGTGGTCGAGTCGATTTTCCCTAATACTGAGGTATGATATCGGTCAGAGCCTATTACTGCGGTGGACGGCTCCTAATACGGAGGTTCATAAACTATATTCATTGGAGTTCCGTACAAATAATATTTATTAAATAATATAAACAAATTACTTAAGTAGTTAAGTAAATTGTAAGTTTTTCATTTATTGACCATTGATTTGATTACACATACGTTTTAAAAAGAGTTTTGGATTATTCTAATTCGGTTGATTTTGCTTTTTACATTCAGTAAAATGTAAAAATGGAGCGTAGCAACATCAGTCCGTATAGAAAGATCTTTCCGGACAGACTGACTCCGCTTCGTTTTTTAGTATTGTATTTTAACATGAGAATTGCTTAGGATTCTCTCATGTTGAAATACAATACTTCTTATTCCGAAATTCCAACAGATTCTGGAGGACTTTATGAATAAAAAAGTAGCACTTAGTGTATTTTTACCCGCGCCAGTACAGCGTCAACTGATTTTATAGAAATAAAAATGCAAATTTATTTAGAAATCACCTGATCATATTTTTTTAAATAATGGCGAACAATAATAAGAATTCACAAAAAAGGGAACAAAACCTTTTATTTATTTACGGAACCCCAAAACTTGCAATGTATTTATGTTCTATGAATAGAGTCGTAATAGGAGATCATATATAACCTAATACAGAGTTATCTAGAATAACTACCACCGTAATAGGAAAACTACTCGTGCTTTTATTAATCCTAATTCTGACCCATCCAAATTGCGATAAACAAAAGAGTGTAAATGCTTAGTCAGAGGATAGCAAGTTTTTGGGTCAGATGTGTATAACTCAAGTCAAAAGTTATACAAAATAATTCATTTGTGATAAGTTAAAATACACCTTCCTAATTTGACCATTTCTAAGAAATCAACAATTTGTACTCAACAGTTTTCGTATTTGACTAGATTTCTAATAAAGAACACATACCGCAGAATATGGTTTCCAATGTATGAGACTAATAATTAATTCAACAACACTTGGAACTAATTAATCAAGTTAATAAATTGAAAGTTATAAACAATTAAACATGCCCAGTGTTTTTCCTATTTCGGAGTTATACCACCGAATTAGGATGAAGCTATAAAATTCGTATCCTTTCACGGCGGTATTTTATTTCTTGTTTTTTAGGTAAAAAATGAGTAACAAATATGAAACAAGCTATTTAAATAGTAAGTATGACAATAGGAAAATGATATAAATAATTCATAAACAAACTTTAACGGGTTTTTTATACGAAAAACTTAGTTTATAAATATCACTGTACTTAGGTTTGTCGTTGCGCGTTTGTATGAAACCACCTCTCCCGTCGACTACGTTACACAGATTGATTGATTTTGTTGTGTTGTCTATGTGTTATACTTGCAAACGTCAATTCAGTCATAGAGTGATAGATTTAGAATAAATATTTTACATTTTGGTGTATTTTAACTGAATAGAATAGAAATAAATCTCGAAAATAAAAGTACCACCGTAATAGAATACGATTTTGACTACCGCCGTGTAAGGAGCCTTTACCTTAATTACAACGTTGCAGAAAGGAATCACTATCAAAAAAGTAATTTATTCCTAAATAGGCTGCGCTTACGAAGAGTCGGCGAAACGTGAAACTGATATTATGCTTTTGACTGACTGAGTAATAGCTTGCAATCTGCGAGGCAGCTGTGCTTTTTAATTATTTACCGAGTTCTACTCCTTTATCTATTCGGAGTTGTTATTAAATCCTTAAATCAACTAACTTTTAAATGGAAAAAGTTCAGATTTGTAATTAAAAATACTGAAGTCAGAGGTCGGTAAGGCTGCCTAGTCAAGTTCGTTGGCTGTACTGGGAGGGTGCAACAGTTACAGAACCTTTTAATTCATAAAAACTCCAACACGCCGTAGTAGTCTTTCCGAGTGAATGCACCTGCTTTCAGATTTGTGTTTAGAAAGGTTTCCAGTTGACCAAGTTCCACTAGGAGGTAGTGCTTCAAGAGCTCAAAGGAATACCAAAACTTTTATAAACTGGTCGATCGGCGAGAAATGTTGGAAAAGGTTACAACATTTAATACGTAGTACAAGTGCCTACTAAAAGTAACTTTGCCTACCTACTAAAAAGTAACTTTGCCTACCTACTAAAAAGTAACTTTGCCTACCTAGTAAAAAGTTAAATCACAAACTGAATGTGATTATCAACGAGATAAACTCTACTTATGTATGAAAGCCGCCTGCTTCCGCCTTGAGGCATTTCTTCTGCTACCTTTCAACCAGTTCCAAGGTTCTCTATGCTTATCCTTAAACTACCTTACTCATTATAAAAATAAGTACTCATAGAAGCTATTGTTTTCCAAAATTATTTGTATTACAATGTCAGAAATTGTGTAATATTATACTTACTTACCCAGTAGTGGTACTATACTTACCCAGATTGGATTTAGTAGATTTCGGTACTAATTAGGTACGCAAATAATTTCTAGTAATAGATCTTTGTAGCGACAAATAAAACCCGAGTTAGGTCAATTAGCATTCGCATAGGTTGACTTGATAATTAATGAATGTGTGACGTTTGCGTTGCGGATGGCGGAGGAGTGCGCGGGCGCGGCCGCGGCAGGCGCGGAGGAGGAGTGCCCCCCGGTCATCGTGTCGTGGGAGGGCGCAGCTGACATTCAAATCGGGGACATCCTTATCGTTCGCATCTCAGACTCCTTGCTGCTCGACACTTTCGGTCAGCCACCCGAAGCTAAGAACGCTACTTTTGGCGTAAATGCTTCCCATGTCGATAGAGAAAGGTGAGTTTTTTTATCAAATCTTACTTATTGTTAAACTTATTCAAGCTCAGTGAAGCTTCATTGGCTATTGTTGTTAGATGAAAAGCTTTCTGTGAGTTTTTGACGATTTATTGACAGATGAGGGGGAGGTATTCAAATTATTTTACGTTTTTATCACGTTTACACCACCTAAATCGAGTTTTACATTTTCAACACTAGTTTTTTAAACATCTTAATTGTTTTGTACATACCTGATCCTAATCCTAAGGGTATGAGAACAAAAGTCCACAGAATTTGATGAGAGTTCTAATATTTTAAACATGCTTTGTCCACGATTGCGTTTGCTTATAATTTGGATTAAAAGATTACCCTCACCATGCTCTTGAAGCTAATCCAAGACGTGTTGGTATTTCGAAGTACAGACAACTAAATAGGAACTTTCGTCTTTACAAGATTGTAAGAAGATTACCACGAGGTGCAATCTACAAGGCATAAATGGCGAGAGCAAATGTTTTCAAATCCGTTTTAATCTTCTGTATTTCTTGGACCAGATGTAAAGCTCAGTGTGCCGACCGTTGTTATTTTTTTAGAGGCAGGTTAACCAGCACCAATAAAAAAAAATGTTTACCAGCACCAACATTCTATAATACTTACCGTTTTTTTTTCAAACAAATTAGATGATTGTCTCTTTCTAGAGGTCGATGTGCAATATTCTTCGATTGGGTACTGTATCTCTCACCTAAAACTTCTAAATATTTTTAGATTTTTTAAGCCCTAACCAATAAATACCAGCACGCGTTTTTCTTATGCGGTATAAAGAGACAATACAATTAGGTGTTGACTTTGAAAGCATAAACTTGGAGGAAAAGCTAGTAACAAAGTGCCATAAAGAATTGAATTTAAATATGATGGTGTTCGTGGCAGTTGCCAGTGCTGAAGCGTGCACGCGACACTCGAATAAAACATACCAAGTGAAGACCTTTATGGCAACAATTTATTTAGTCAACTCATTTTCAATTACTTCGTTTAAAATTCGTATTTAATTCCTCCTTTTAATATTGTCATCAAGTTATTTAATCCAGATGTTACTGCTGCGTCGCGGTACTGACAAGGAAATTATGGTTTAAACGTTGTAATTATATAATTTCCATTTGACCTACATTATTGCTCGCGGTACATTGTAGCAAATGACCCGCTCTGATGGTCTGCCTCCCACCTCACTGCCAATTTTTTGCGTCGTTGCACAAACTCATATATTAGTGGTATAAGCTGCATTAATTTGTCAAGTGGGCCGAAATATCAGCGTCCATTTAAAAGAATCATAGAATAGATATTCATATTATTATACTGAGCTAATTATTAAACTGTGCTAAGATTCGCAATCTTTCCCCTGTGGACAGGACTTTTAGCAGGAGTGAAATCAACAAATATTTATTTTAGCCAATTTCCATACCTAAAACATTTTTATCACACTGAGAATCAGGCTGAACTGCTTATAAACTAGCTTCTAATAAAGTTCCCTAGTGACGATACTCAAACCTCTGTAATTTTAGTTGGGTACAACACGGCTAACTTTGGTCCATGCAAGATGTAATTTCTGAACGTACTCGTGTATCGACGGGGAAGTTCAAATAGGTTTGGTAACTATTAGTTTAAGGACTTCATACGCCGCAACTCCCGCAATCCTATTCATGGTTTCATATGGTTTTGCGTTACCTTGTAAAGTAATTACAATACTGCTGAAATGACAATCACATCAAGTTAGTAACTACAGCTGAAAGTGGTTTCAAATGAACGTTTGGTTTCGTTAGCTTTTCCTTGTTTCTCGGTAAGTAGATAAGTACTGTTTCTTTCTACAGGCGTCACTCGGTTCTGCAGCCAGCTGTGTATCAGGTGACCCGGCAGGGTCATGAACACTGTGACGTGTCCGACGGCATGCTGCTCGACATCACGCCCTTGGACGAGGGTGGCTCTAAGCTCTTCACCCTCTACGACAAGGATCTAGCTGAAGGAGTCAATTTGTTGATTGGTAGGAGATTATTATTAGACGTCATGTATAGTTAAATAAGTTGTTCAAAAATAACAAAAAAAGTTGCTACCAAAAGATGAAAATCTACATGCAGTGTGTGTTAAGATAACTTTATAAATCCGAAACGTGATCTTTTAGCTCTTAGTATGAGCAGCATGTGCCTCATAAGATGCTATGTTCGGTATTGCAATCGGTAACCGAATCATAAATAGAGGAATTCCTCGACTTGACCGTAGCCTGAGGCATATATAGCGATAAACCAATGGCCGTTGGGGCAGAAAAATTTAGAAGGCAGCGGATGAATGATCATTTATTCAATGGTAAACATCGCTGCGTAAGTCGCTATCTACCAAAGGTGGACTGACCACCTAATAAAGGTAAGGATTAAGATGGGAGCAGCCTACTAACAACCGGGTGACCTTAGCGCTAATAGCAGTCTTCAAAACAAGGTAATTGGATGAATTTGTGTGATTTCACCCGGGAGAAAAAAACCGTATTGTGGAACGACCCTTTAAATTTCTATGACGTAATGTAACTGGAAAGTACGCAAACATCCAAATTGAGCCGCAATACTGTAGGTATACGGTTACGGTACGCAATACGGCTGACTGTAGATATAGTGCAATTGTGAAAGCGTTCTCTATTTTAACTTTCCTTCTTCTCATAAAACACGGAAATAGTATTCATTTTCAAAGATTTTCATAACGTTGTACCCCTAAAAGTTAGCCGTAAGATGGAAATATTATATGATGGAGTATAACTTGAAGATAAAAATAAAAACCAGGACTAAAATAGCGAAAAATACCTATCTATCATTTCACTGTTGAGCTCTTATGTGTTTTAAATATGTATTTACGTGATGTGATTTACGATAAGACAAACAACTGCGGCCGTTAGTTTGGTTTACGATGGTATGACACGAAACAATTTCACGTAACGTTTGTCTTATGAAGAATGTTTATTCACAGTCGTATCCGAGAACTGGGGCTCCAAGTGTGTGCGATTAAAAGTGACTGTCAAGTCAGACAACTGCGGCGACTCCCAGGACTGTTCCGGAAAGGGCGTTTGTTACACCAACGTCTCTATGGTATGTTGATAAATGGGTTGGCGGAGTTGGGCGATTAGCGCAGCAGAAAGCCGGTGTGAGTAATTGAAGTGTGCTTGCAGGAAGGATACGAGTGCCAGTGCTGCCCCGGTTCGGCGGGCCCACACTGCGAGGAGCGTGACGCCTGCCATCCATCACCCTGTCTAAACAACGGCGTGTGTGTGGAACTCTCGCAGCCTCTAGACGGCGTATACTACACTTGCACTTGTCCCTACGGTACTTGCTTTTTAATTTTTGTAGTGTAACCTGCCAGGATCCAGGCAACGCAGAAATAGAAACTTAAAATCCACCCGTAACGTTATGGCTTTGATAGCATTTGAATATTGACTAAGTGAGCTCAGTAGAGATAACTTAATACATAGTTATGGCCACGACATTTTATGGACGATGTATAACAGATAGATACTTAAAACCCACCCTTAAGGTAATGGTTTGGAATTATCTACACGATTCAATCCACGTAGGTATCGTTCGTTCAGGAAAGCAATCCTGATTTTCCGATCAATTAAACCCGGCGAGCTTGTCCGATGTTACGTAATACCTTAGCTTTTATTTCACTGGGATCGAAAAATAATTTGCGAAAGCTTTTACCAAGTGTTGAGTAATTGAACCAAGTGGTGCGTTCTGATTGATTTTATTATTCAATTAGGTCATTCGTTGAAGCTTTATTGACTTTGAAACCTGCCATATCTAGATGTTTATATCCACGCATAAACTACAGCAGGAACTTTACTAGCAATAAGACTGCCCACTGAAAAATGTACAAAATTTTATGCAGGTTTTACTGGAAGAAGGTGTGAAAAAGATCCTTGCGCCACGGCACCGTGCCTAAACGGTGGTTCTTGTATGACGATGGCAATGAACGGGTCTACCATTTTCCACTGTGCGTGCGCGGACGGTTGGGCTGGTGCGCGCTGCGAGCTGTCCGTCGCGGGAGGCGCCTGCGCATCCAACCCTTGCGTGAAGGGCATCTGCATCCAGCAGACGGAGAACGACATCGATGGCCAGCCGTATCGCTGTTTTTGTCAACCTGGTAAGTTTTTTTTGTTTTTTCCATAAATTTAGAACAGGTTTGTGCGTGATTAATGCGCTGTGTTCTGGACACTGGGATTCACCTGTTTCGTAGGGTACCTATACTACCAGAGTGAGATGCCATGGAGCATCAAGCATATAAAAAAGAAGACCGCAAATGTAATTTCAATCAGGAACCTTGTACCTCTGGTAATGAAAACATTTGCATGCTGCACACAGGAAATATCGTCTTATCTAAATGTTATGTAAAAAACTACTTAATCGCCCATTTTGTTTTTCCTCATTACAAACCATTTAGTAGTAGGTCCACAAAAAATAAAAAATCCAATTTAAAGGCATGGTGGATAGCTGTACTCGGGAGTTATTAATTTGGGCCTTGGCGGAGAAAAGCTCGTGATTGATCGCTATTCACGGACCCTATTTAGAAGAAGATCATGGGTAAGCACAAGTCGGACTTGCCTACTGAAAGAATCGCCTTTTGTGTTTTACAGACTTCATTTTAACATTCAACATAGGTACAGTTTCGAAGAGCAAATATCGCGTTCAGTTAACTTTTCAACATTGTACTCAATCAGTCAGAATAAAAGCACTACTACTTTTTAAAGTTCCAAACTTTTTAATAGAAAAGATATTGCGGTCTTGCAAAAAATATACTAGGAGAATAGTTTATTACTAAGTTCGTTTAGTCTCTTTATGAAGCAGCCCAGAACAACAAGCTTGAGCCAGTTAGAAAAACATAAACCACTCAAATCAATTGAAAAGTCTGAAGTCAGCGCTGGCTGTTACAGCACTGAAGTCTCAAATTTTATATTTATACCTATAATACATTTTCTATGGAACGTAGTTCTAATATATAAGAAAACTAGCGGCCGCCCGCGACTTCGTCTGCAGAGACTTTAGTTTAAAAAAAGGTGGGTATAATTTTTTTATTACAACCTACTACTCTCATACTTAACAAACATATTTAAAATACTCGTATCACATCAAACTCGGTCAAGCCGTTTTGAGGAGTTTGGCTACTAACACTATGAGACCACAATTTTACATGTAAGATGTGTTAAATACAAAAACAATCATAGGTATTTGTTAATTCTCTCAATATCGCACTATGTAGAACTAGGGCAGGTTGGTTTTAAAGTGAGTTGCATACACGAAGTTAGTATCAAATATCAAAGTTCTTTCAGACAAAAATACCTACTGCTGGTGAGGAAAATACTTACAAGTAGTTTATTTAAGACGCCGAGTATTATTTAGTCAATAGACTAGTTGCTTATGCGAAGAGAAATATCACAAGGCAAATAAAAATTACTTTTTAATGTATTCCCGTTAGTTACATACATGATTCAAAATGTTAGTAAACACATTATTTTTAAAAATTAAAAATTACGTTTCCTTATTATTCTAATCTTTCGTTTGGTGTAATGGGACTTATTATCATAACGGTAAGTATAATATTCCAGTTTTAATAATGGATCGAGACGCTTTCCCGACCCTGCGCCCTCATTTTACGCCCTTGGTCAATCTATTCAGGCTTCTCTGTCACCCTGACGCACTCTCATGCCATTAACTTTCACACCTACATTACTCCATTTGAACCCGCAAACTAACGACCGTTAATGGCTAAAATAAACATTAACCGACACAAAATACGCGTAACTAGCTTAGCTTACATCCAAATAGGAAAAGGAAAACATTTTCCGCGGTGAACCGAGGTAACTTTGTCATGTGAACGACGAATTCCAAGTGTAATTATGTCGGGGAGTCAATCTGGACTTGTGTAAAATAACTTCGCCTCAGCTCGCGTAGGTAAGCGTACATAACTAAGTAGTTACTAATTTCACTTTACTCTGTTTGCGGTGGTGGCTTTTGTGGTACATATTAAAATTATGTTTAACCACAGAACAAGCAAAAATGCCCACTAGAGTTTAAATGTTGTTACTATACTCGTAATTATTTTTCTATTGCTATTGGATACTAGACAACAGATAAACATACTTAAATTTTAGTTTTTTGATATTACAAACTTAATATACCTACATAGGAACAGTACAAACAGACATGTCCACGCTCTCAAATGTTAGTGCTGTTCGTGGATCGAACCTGCGGCCTTTACTGTAGGTAGTAGTCAACTTCTAAAAAATGAACCGGTCGTCCATAACTTGTGATATCATGCAGATAAAGTTATGTAAAATGTTATTACATAAGTCTCCGCCAAGTAACATTACGGTTTTAACAAATAAATTCAATGAATTTCAAAGCATGGCCTATATCAGCTTAGGCCGTGGCTTAAATTGAAGTGTAGTTACAACAATAAATGGTTTAGAACTTAGTCAATTTAATAATGTTTAATCTTGTTTGCGAATGTTGGGCGAGCGAGTTGTGTGGGTGATTTATTTGGAGCGGAGTTGGAAGGTTGCCCGCATCCCGTCCTCAGGCAGGGCGGGCGTCCGCGCTCGCGCCGCCCGCCCGGCCGCCCGCGGTCCGTCCACCCGTCTCGACTGTCCTTGTACGCCTTTCTGTGTCTATTCTACTGAAACCGTTACACGTTCTAGCCAAAATTAAACTCGCAGTGTTGGAAAGTGTAGTTTTCACTTGAGCCAAATAAACCGAGATTTATACTGTTGTTTTTATACTGTCTATTAATTAGCTGAGTCGAGGGGTGGATCGTTATTAAAACGTAATTAATGTTATTGAAGTAAAATCTACAGACATCTACAGAACATAGCTCAGTTTTGTTCACAATATAAAATAAAGCTAATCGAGCAAAAATACATACGATACGAGTATATATCAAATCTTTGTTTGTTTTTAAGGCAATTTTACTCGTTTTCCTTCACTCGTAAACAAACCGAATGTGAAAATCTTGCATTGAAAAAATTGCATGCTAATGAAATTTTATGTGCACTTGTATATGCTGTACTACAGAAGACGACAAGTCAAATGTATACAGTTCGACAGTACATATCACCTTCACCATACGCGTAGGTATTCGTTAAAGGTATTTTTCTTACTGATATGTTACACTTGACATGTCACTCAGTGTACATAGCTAGTAGCTACCAATACTAATGCTAATGCTTTGATTTAATTTGAATACTTGCATTCACTTTAAAATCCATATTACATACAACAAATATATTTGATTCAGAATTCAGGGAGAAGGATGGTAAAAAAAAACGACCGACTCGTGTAAAAAGAGATTTGATTAACTAACCCTGTCACGCTGCCTACACTAATCATGATCTTTCGCACCCATAATGAAAACACATCTTCGTAAATGGTCGCAGACAACATGAGAAAGGTTTTTGCCTCACTCTCGTATAAATCGTGGCGAATTAATCAAGCCGCTTGTTTTTCCGACGGCGTAGAAATTCGGGATGAATGCAAACAAACAGTCCTCGGGGACGGATTGTCTTTCGGCAAAAGAAATCGGAAACTTCTCCGGTATAGCGCACCTACTCGTACGTATATCTTACGTTACGTTGTATGCTTTAGTCTATGATACAGAAGGTCGGACCCGTCTAGAACTCATGATGAATAAAATGGCGGCTAAAAAGCTATTTATGTAGCTTTTACATTTTATTAGTTTGAAAACCTTTAATGAAAACCTATTATTGTAGTCTTAAGCCGCTTTTATTTAAGTAACCTCCCTGAAAGCGTAAATATTGTAATGCCTAATTCTTATGTGTCAATATTTCGGTTTGTTACACACAATTCATTAGTGTACACACCAGCGCTTTATGTAACGAAAACAAATAAATAAACGTTCGTATAAAGGTTAATTTCTAATTGTTTAGATACTTAATGTTCGCTCAAGTTTGATTGAATTTGTTCGCTCACAAACAAAAACAAAGTGAGAGAAACATTTGGGAATATTAAAAAAGTTACGATTTATTAGCTTGAATTTTTTGATTTAAAGTCTTACGTTTTAAACATTGTATGCGTGACATTTAAATTAGGAGTAAGGCAATAACTGTAGATTCACTTTTTTTAATGAAGAATGTTACATCAAATATCTACAAAATAACGATCGATGCAATACTTACTGCTTCTGGCATTTAAAAATAGAACGTATTTTTTTTTGAAAGGATGCTGAAGCTAGTATAGTTAGCTAATAAGCTGAAGCTAAAAGTTTGGTAAACGGGAACTGGCGAAGTTAAAACCTAGAAACTTCTGCTTCTTTTACTCCGATACATTAGGTTCAAGTAAACAAGATGAAACTGTTTGGACGTTCCGCAAATCGTGAGCAGGACTAAGTTCTAGCAATTAGGAACCAAAGTTTTTACGGGTTCTGCTGCACTTTGAATATTTATCTAATGTACTTATTGCTGACGGTTCTGTTTCAGAAGTTCAAATATTCTATTGGGATTGTCCTATTATATAATGAAAATATTTGGTCGTTCCTTTTAAATTTATTTTAGTAAAAGGTCCCTGTTAAACTTGTTAAGTGGAACTTCGGATTTAAAAGTAGCCTAATGGTATAATGCGATGAATAAGTTTGCAATGGATTTATAAGATTTAACAAAATCTTTCGTAGCAAAACAAGTTCTAATGGACCATTCGACAAAATACTTACAAAAGTTTTTCTCTTCAAATATCCCTTGCTTTATTTGGTTAGATGGCAGGAAAAAAATATTCATCAAATTGAGGACTTTATAAAATAAGAAATGTTCACTGTAAGTTCTATGAGACTCTGCTTAGTTTTTAAGATTGATGTTACCAAACGAATATAAGCCATATTCTGCTTTGACATTTTGAGTGTTTGTTTTACAGCGTACGGCTGCCTAGTAATTTAGCTTATTTACGAATACATATTTTGGTAAGATCAAGAATATTGCGAAATTGTTAACGTTATCGAAACACTCGGTTACCCAATGTTTGGTTTGCATCTTATACCCAAGAAGGGTTGACAAGGGTGAAATTGCTGCGTAGATGTAACACAAACATTTGGGACTATTTTAAGTTCGATAGAAATATTAATCAGCGCATTCGTTCCAGAGCAGAAAAGGATAGTGCTGTTGTGTTACATATTTTGGTAGCACCATACCGTACCTTTCAGACTTATTGAGTTAGGTATAATAGATCTGATACTAGGGTGAGTTTTCAAAAGTCACATAAAAATTTAATTAATAAATTACAATTCGTCAAAATCTAAAAACAAGTCCATTATTATCTACAAACTGTCATTTTTACACACGTTTTAAAACCCGCCGGGTTGTAATCTATTGGTCTAATAATTTCAATCTGACTGTTGAACAATCAGCGCTTAGTTTTATAAGAAAGGCAACGTGGTACCTCTGGTAGTTGGTCGATGCTTTAAATGCATTGGGACAAAATTAAGGAAAAAAATTTTTTGCGCAGGTTACACTGGCGAGCAGTGCGAGTTTGAGTACAACGAGTGCGAATCGTCGCCGTGCGCGAACGGCGGCTCGTGCGTGGATCGCGTGGCCGCCTTCTCCTGTGTGTGCGGACGCGGCTACACTGGCCGGCTTTGCCAGCTAAAGGTTTGTTTCATTTTTCTTTGGGTGGACATAAGATTTAACTACAAATGAGAGCAAGGAAATGGGAATTGGTATCTTTGATATTTTGATTCGAACAATGAAGCTGGTTCTGATCGGTTTATAATCAAGGTCCACGAATATAAATAAATGGGAATGTAAAAAAAATATTCGATTCAATGGATTTCACTGACTAAAAGTAAAGCCAAGATGATGATTCATGGGGTAAGATTGCTTAGGCTTATGCCGGGATTTATTTGATATGACTGAGGAGAATGAACTGACCCTTAGATCATTTGTGAAATGACTAAAATTTGAACACATAAGTTTGAGTCACAAACTAGGAAGCTGACATTGGCGTGACACATTTATACTCATATGTTAAGCCAAAGTTGTCAGCATGCTTAGTAGGTATACCCACCAATGAAATGGCAACACACCAGAATAAGACGAACTTGTATTGAGAGGAGTGAAGTTCTCTGCGTCAAAGACTTGGAATGATGCCATGACGATTCTTATTATGGGCCGATAGAATTTTGAATGCTGTTAAAAGGCGTTTACAATAAGCAACAATAGAAATAGCGCTTTTCAGTAGTGCAACTAAACACGCAACACATGCAACATCCCCTCTTTTAACTTTTATTTGCCAATTTTGTTCCATTTTTCCGTTATAAAGAGTCGTCAACTTCATTTCTCAGGAAACAATTTTAAGATTACTACCTATAAAATTGCCGTGTTGTTACAGTGTTAAAGATCGAAGTGTGATGAAATCTGTAGCATTTGATTTTAAAGGCGTCCTATTTGTTTTAAGAGTAAAAAATAATAGATAATTAATGGTTTTTCCAAAATGTTCATGAAAACGTTCTGCAAGGGTGACTTTGACTACCCTTTGAATTTTGCCGGGATTTAAAATTAGCATATTAATATTTTTAAGGAAATGTAATACTAAGCTGCAAAGCACGCTTATAGAAAACAGACACTGCAATATCGATTGGAATAAGTTAGAAGTATGGGTGTCCTTGATTTGATAAATATTTAATGCCAAGTGGTGCCGTGTTGCGAGGCCTGCGGAAATTGCTACGTTCGACAACATAATGACTGAGTATAAATAAATGATAATTCTATAAATAAAATGCTAGTTTTGCAATGCATTTCCAGGTGGACTTGTGTGCGCCCAACCCCTGCCCTCCTCGGCGCTACTGCATGGACCGCGGGAATAACTACGTTTGTGAGTGCCCACGCGGCTACGTTGGGGACGAGTGTCACATACCTACTAGATCGGTATTTATATTCAATATATTTGTTGTAAACCAACTTAGCATGTTTTAGAATAAAATATAAGAGGCTCAGTGGAAGTCCAGAGATAGAGCACTTTCAGGCGTTGGATAAAACTGTTTATTTATTACAACCTTACTAATTTTACTTACACACTTCTTTAGTTGCTTCTTGTGAGTCTTAAATAGCGTTGACACTTCACGTTGAGGTTTTATTATTCGCTGGTTAGCTACTAGGTAGGTCACTTCCACGGGCTCCTACATGTTTTAGCTATGTAGCTACACAATTTCTTGGCCTATCAGAATCATAAGACCTCGCGTTGACGTCTCTTCCTTCGTCGGATGGTCTAGGTACAGCACGAAACTTTTTTACGGAGAGTCGGAACCTGAAATGAAGATAACTATTATCAGCTTCACCAATCCATTTTGGTGCAGAACCTTAAAACCTTATATTTAACAATAGTTATATCTAACTGTTATTGTGTAATTTCAACTAATACGATGTCAATAATTGCTCTGTATATCTTCCATATTGTGCATTACAGGCGTGTGATAACAATCCATGTGCTCATGGCGGCACTTGCTGGAGCGGCGTTGACTCTTTCTATTGCTCATGTCGGCCTGGCTACACCGGCAAACTTTGTGAAGGTAAGGAATATAATGACTTTTAATACGATGGAAATTGGAAACTACTTATTTAAGGATGGAACTAAATTTCGCATAATAGGGTAATTCTCCAAAGTTCAAACCCCAAAAGGAATTCTTTTAGAATCACTTTGTTCTACCTGTCAGTGATTCGTCACAACCCTCTCACCTAAGAATGTGTAGAGGTATCATCTAAGTACCTCTTAACAAAAAACTTAATTATAATTGACGTAACGAGCTGTAACCATTTCCATTTTTAATTAATTTTTATCTCTAAATGTCAATTGGTCGTGACATCCCGTCAATTTACCATGTCGTTTCGTACTTATTCACATTTCGTAGACAAGTTCTTAAACATTCACCATGTCGTTACAATGATCTCAACGGTCTTCTCAGATGATTTCATCCTGGAATCTGTCATAAGCGATGAGAGCAACATGGGCAGCGAGTCCCGTGGTGGAGGCTCGGTGCGCGAAGTGCGTCTGCCGCTCGGCCTGTACCATGACCGGCTGCACAACGTGTACATCGCTGCTGGCACCCTCGGGGCCGCCATTGCTATCGTTGGAGTTGTCGTAAGTAGCGCCACAGTCAACTATGTAGTCCGTCACAAGCGGTGAGAGCAACATGGGCAGCGAGTCCCGTGGTGGAGGCTCGGTGCGCGAAGTGCGTCTGCCGCTCGGCCTGTACCATGACCGGCTGCACAACGTGTACATCGCTGCTGGCACCCTCGGGGCCGCCATTGCTATCGTTGGAGTTGTCGTAAGTAGCGCCACAGTCAACTATACATAAAGTATCCTCAGATGATTTCATCCTGGAGTCTGTCATAAGCGATGAGAGCAACATGGGCAGCGAGTCCCGTGGTGGAGGCTCGGTGCGCGAAGTGCGTCTGCCGCTCGGCCTGTACCATGACCGGCTGCACAACGTGTACATCGCTGCTGGCACCCTCGGGGCCGCCATAGCAATCGTCGGAGTTGTTGTAAGTAGCACCATAGTCAACTATACATAAAGCATCCTCAGATGATTTCATCCTGGAGTCTATCATAAGCGATGAGAGCAACATGAGCAGTGAGTCTCGTGGTGGAGGCTCGGTGCGCGAAGTGCGTCTGCCGCTCGGCCTGTACCATGACCGACTGCACAACGTGTACATCGCTGCTGGCACCCTCGGGGCCGCCATAGCTATCGTCGGAGTTGTCGTAAGTAGCGCCACACTCTACAATATAGACTCAGATGATGTCATTCTGGAGTCTGTTATAAGCGATGAGAGCAACATGGGCAGCAAGTCCCTTGGTGGCGGGTCGGTGCGCGAAGTGCGTCTGCCGCTCGGCTTGTACCATGACCGGCTGCTCAGTGCATCGCTGCTGGCACCCTCGGGGCCGCCATAGCTATCGTTGGAGTTGTCGTAAGTAGCGCCACACTCAACAATATAGACTCAGATGATTTCCTCCTGGAGCCCGTCATAAGCGATGAGAGCAACATGGGCAGCGAGTCCCGTGGTAGTCTGCCGCTCGGTCTGTACCATGACCAGCTGCACAACGTGTACATCGCTAACCTTCGCAATCGCTATGGCTATCGTCAGTTTTGTCGTAAGTAGCAACACAGTCTATCATACTTTTAACAAAGCTGTAGTTGTTTTACTGGCGAATCGTTAATTAAATACTTAATGGTAATAAACAAAAAAAAGTGTCATTAAAACCTTGCATAACACAATTGAAATTCTCAAAATTGTATTTAAAAAACAATTGTGAAAGGAAATGTACCCTTAGTTTTTACCTCATGTTACCTATTGTAAGATAAATAGATCTAGGTGTATGAAGCTTCTAATATGTTTCAGGTTACCGCATGTCATTGCCGCGTGAACAAGACGTACTCACGGCTGCTGTCGCGTCTCTCGCGCGCGACCGAGGCCGGCCCGCCGCACCACTGGCTGCAGGACAAGCGCGCGCCCCAGCCCGCGCCCTTCCCGCCGCCGCCCAACGCGCTCGACACCACAGACATGTACTACACTCTTGACTTCAGCGACAGCCAGAGCTCGCCGCTCATACAATAGCAATCACTGCAGAACTGCTCCGAAGGGGAACGGTTCAGAATTCAGATATAAGTACCTAGGGAGGAGGTAAATTTGCTGCCGTAACTCCATCGTGGGGTTCAGGGCTTAGCGTTGGCTACACATCCCTTTACCAAACCTGCTCTAATTTTTTCTGATTTTAGTTGGAAGTCTTCGAATTTGGTATTTTATTGTTTATCACATCGCCGCGCCATGTGCCTATCGTAAAAACAATGTACTAACGGTAAACTGTTAAAAAAGATAACATGATCAAACGCCTCATTTTTGATTGTGACTGGTTTCAGTGTTCCTTTTATGGGTGGTTTTTCACTGTTACTTTTCACCTTTGTTTCTGTCTTTACTGACACCTCTTATTCCGCTTCCTGGTATTTGTGTTTTTGGATACCTCAGTTCGGACTAAATGAATACTCTTGGCTACTTATAAGATGGATTGAAGATACGTAAACATACGAAATCCCGACTTTCTTGATGATTATGTCAGTATATAATTGCTAGACATCAATCGGATCTAGTTGTGCAATGGTGTTTCCTCATATAAGTACTATTTCAAAATAATAGATAACCTAGAGTATTTATCTAATATGAATACTCAGTCCCACCATTCCACAACATTTTCAATTCAAAAAGGCCATCTACTCTAAAATTAATTAAATGTTTAATGTCGATCTTTAAGAGCTACGGCATGGACAGAATCAAATATTGTAGAAGCTGTCGGCAATCATCATGTGAGTACCAGGTAAGTAATAATTACCTTACGAAAAGTGTGAAAAACAAGAACAAATTGCATGATGAGACACTCATCATGGAATTTGTTTGTGTGACTTAGCTAAAATACATATCTAAATGTTAATTTTATGACTGTTTCGGTAGTATGTCATGACGTATGTCATAATAATGACTCACTTGTATAAATGTGACCGTCACATCGAGACGAACAAAATATTTACGACCACTGTTAACTACTATTTATAATTTTATTAAACTTAAGTAGTTAACATCATCGCGCATCGTGCTTAAACTGTAAACGTACACTCAAGCATAGATCCTATAGTAACGTACCTTCTGCGTGATGATCCATTCTGAGACAGGGGTCTGAATGTCTACCAAGAGTTTTCGCTTACACATCGTCTGTGGCCATCGTTTGGCCATTTAAACGTTTTAATTTTCCGCAACCGCAAGGAGCGCTTTAGTATGTACAGTCAACAGCACATCAGGTTACCCCATTTCCGTTTTTTCTCTCGCTCTTGCCAAATGTCACTTCTTTGCAATAGAGCAAGGAGGACTGACCGGAAATGGGTAGAGTGATGTGCCGTCCATCGTAAATATGAAGCCACTGGCCCCCATTTGGAAGACTACGCTTGAAATATTTACATAACATGGTGAACGGAACAGAAGCTCACATTTCGAAGAGGGAATTTGCACCCAATGTTATAAGGGGTGAGTCAACCACCGTTATCCGAGTTGCTTGGGTTATATAACGGTGTTTGAAATATTTGTTAACAAGTTCAATTTCCTATTGTTGTTTTTCCGTTTTACATAGATGGCTTACATTGTTGGGGATAAATACCCAATTTCTTTATTTCTCGTATAGTCTCGGCAACGAATAATTTAATTAATTCATTTTCAAAATTGAGTACCTACTTATTATGAAAAATCAAACGGCGCACAAAATGTAAAGTAGACATTAGTAGAGTTAGATGAATAAAAATAAGCCTGTGGACGTAACAGCCAATATAGCTTAGATATTTATGGTTTTGTTTTCAAATTATAAACTATTTTCGTGAACATTGCATTATCTCCTATGGTAATTAATCTCGGATATCAACTAATTAACATATTTTATAATAGTGTTAATGTGTCTTCAGTGATTCATAGACTTATTAAGCATGGGAATATATTTGTTGTATTTTTTATGTAAACGTTGTTAGTAAATTAATTAATAAGTAGACGTTTGTCGGTTGTTAATCTTGAAATGCCAAAACAATACTTACTGTAGTATCTATAGGTATCTAAATTTAATTCTCAATCTCGTTGTTGTGTTAAGTTTTAAATTAGACATAGTTGTTCTTGTATCCAGTATGTACTTCAGAATGTAGACGGGGTTAGAGGAAGTAGCAACAGTTTTAGCAAAAAGTGTGTCGTTATTTAGCGAGAATATACTTAGTTTGAGTTTTACACTAAGTGCCTGTTAATAAATGCTGGGAAAATGACATTTTATTACGATCGATATCGATTTTGGAAATCATTAGATAGACTTCTGAATTAAATCTCCTATTCATTATTAGGATACCTTTTAACATTTAAAAACCTATTTGACTGATCTTCAAGTTAGAAATTTCTTCAACTTCTCTCTAGCTTGCTTTGTAATGTCTGTCTGGGATAAAGTGAAATAATTGTAGCTGTTTCCTATCTCAACCATTCGCTGTTTTCAACTGTAGAAATTACCAGTAATGAAATTTCAATATAAATAATCAATCTATCTTCGCTTTCGCTAACTACGAGTACTTACGCTTCTGAGTGTGTAAATATGTATGTAAACCTTAATTTGAATGTAAGATCTCATTAAATAATTAATATCGGTTAACTAGAATTGTTTCTTTTGTATATCATTTATGCATGTTTTTAAATCCTACCTAGCGTAGTTTTTTAAGTAAGTTAGAGCTCTTCTTTCACTCAACAAAGTTGAGTCCTATGCCCTAAACCTTAAAGCGTTATTTTTACCAGTCGTAAACAAAAGGTTAGATGGAAGATCTTGGAGGTGCATGATTGTGATTTAAAAACAGGGTATGAAAAACCTGGTCTGGCTACAAACTAAATTCAAATAAAGGATATTTGAAATGTAGATTTGAATTACATGATATTTGGTGTCATATTATGGAAGTTTATGTAAAGAACAAACACCAAGAACTACTTATGCATAATTTGGAGTAGTTTAGATATTAATTTACTAGACACCTCCATCTTAACGTATTTAATTTCCATTTTTTTCTTTTAGTCAGTACAAATTAATTTAAACCCTAAAACTACTTAGCTTAGAGTCTTGTGACATATTTATAGAGGTCTCGGAAATATTTATACTGTGTTTTTCATAAATATTCACTTTCATTGTGTAGCAGCAAATTTAGATAGTTATTATAAGTGTGTTGTCTAAATCTCTACTTTTTACTCTTTTTGTGTATTTGTTTAGTAGGTATCGAGGATGTGAGTATGGCGAATAGCCATAAATTCAGATCAACGTCAACTTGAGTGATAAACAGGAAGAAGTGCGGAAAATAGACATTCCTTGCTTCGTGACTGCGCAAAGGTCGTCTTACAAAAACAAAAAACAACCTGAGAATATTCACAGACTTAACAATATAGGTACCTAATCCAAATCTAAACATGGTTTCGTTTTATTACTGTTAAGTTTTTGCTTGTGCTTTTATAATGTTAACATGACGAGGAACAGGAAACATTCAATCACACCAAAAAAAAACTAAAATGACGTTTTGAAGAAAAACATTTTTATTTAGATTATAAACTTTGATAAAAATAATTATATTAATAATATTTTATGACAACTTACAAATATTCATATAAAAGAATAACGTAACATCTATTCAATTTAAACTTAGTACTGATGATTCTAATAACGTAAAAGTGCTACCACTTTCTGAATGTGTTTAACTAGTGTGACTATACCTCAGCGGACCGCTGCGGCCGCGCCGCGTCGCTCCCGCTCCCGCCCCCTTCCCTTCGCTCCGACAACCTCATACCCTCAATCGGGCCAGATGTGCGTGCCCATAGTGCTGCTGCTGTCTACTCTTGCTGAACGAGCAAGGCCGGCTTAATAGCAACTCGGACTGAACCATCGCGAACCATGATCGATATTCTAGGGGGAGTGAAGGAAATATGTTCCCCCTCGGCCCACGATAGCGCATTACAGGCATACAAATCTTGGCCCCTACACAAACGTTTTCAGCATTAGCGCAACTTGAATACAATAAAAATAAAAAGGTAACTTTTAACTCCAACAACAAATGTGTTAGATACATTTTATTTAAAGTAATGTTGAAAGATGAAATTCCTCAGAGTTGTAATATTGTGACTGGTACGCTAATGCCTTGAAACGCTGCGATTTATAATCTCAACTTCATCACTAACTCTGTAACATTGCACTATATGAGCGCCCCGCGGCGCGACGCGACGAGCCCGCCTCCATTATCTAGCTACTAACTGCTTTACTTTTATTGCTACTGACGACATTTGTGACTTATGACGAGATTCAGAATCACGATCTAACATCATTTTAAGTAAAAATTAAAGCTGCACAATTTAATAATAATATTATAGTAAGTACATAAATACATAAATTGTTGTGATTAAGTAGATAAAATAATAACAATGTTGTTACGTTCCGCGCGACAAACTGGCGTGGACGTTGAGCAAACGTGGGAATTTACATAATTTATAAGGACATTTTTAATAAAGATAATACTTATAAGTAGTGGCGAGACATTAACGAGTGTAAGCCAATTGGAAGAAATATTTAACTATTGCGAAACAGTATCAAATCGCAGCTAAGTTGTTTAAGAACGAAACAAAACAATACATTTCCAAATATATATGTAAAATATCAATAACGTTATCCTAATTAAAATTCGCTGTCTACCTGCAAGTCATGGGACACAGAAAACGAACTACAGTTACAACTACATCTAAAATCATTAAGTAATCTAAATTATGTCATAATATGGCAGTTAATCGAACCGTCCGCACTAGGCACATCTCGTAACGTATCATTATCATGGGCGACTTCCTCTGCGATTACACTCTTGAAGGGACAGAAACTTTACCAGAATTTAGAAGATAAATCGGTGGAGAACAACCTTAACACCCTTCGTTGCATAACACTGCAATACATACAGAATTATTGCTCTGTGCAATCCGAATAGCAACATTGGCTACTAAATATTATATTTATTAAAAGTTAAATCATACTTTTCGGTTACTTACGTTTTATAATTAGTGGCAAATCGATAAAAACTGAATTGTCGTAAGCAATAAATCCTACATTTATTCCAATCATATGCAACAAAGGTTTTCAAATATCGATTAAGAACGGGTTATAAATCAGAACTTTAAACGTCTATTAAGTATGATACCTTAAAATATAAATAAGTCTTGGACACAAATACTTTCATAAACTAAATCGTTGTCATGGCCCGATAACTAAACGTATCGATATTCAATTATAATAACAAAATGTATAAATCTATTCATCTTAAAATTAGGTATACACAAACCACTCCCATCGATGATAATGTTAATGTTGTTCCAATGGACGACTTTTGTGACTACGTTTAAATGACTATTATTTATCATACATTATGCAAAATTGCGACTCTGTCTCATTTGAAATTGTAATTTTTCGTCCGTTGCTTCCATTTGATGGTAGTAAAATAATATTTATGTGTCGTCGCTAGCGGCCTGAAGGTGAACGGTGCAGTGCACAGTGGTCTAGCCGAGCTAGAGCCGGGCTGGGTGGAAGGTGGAAGGTCGGAAGCAACGGCGCCATAACCTACAACTAGAACTTTACTACGTGAATGAATTGAGCGAGCTTAGACCAAACTTACGTAAATAAAACTTAACAAAGTGGATGGCATGTAAATTGACTTAACTCACTTAAAATAGAGATAACATTAAAATGATGAAGGCACGATTTAGCAAGTAGACAAATATCATCTACAGAATACATTTTGTGACAAGAATTTCTTACTTTATCATCATGGCAAGATTTAAAGGTACCTGTTGAAACGATAACTACATACAACTAGTATGATAACCGAGTGAATGGCACACGCGTTCATATTCAGCAACATTATCCATCTACTTAAGACACAAACGATATTCTCGTTACCAAACATAGAAATACCATCGCCATCACAATACAGGTCGTTGTATCACCTACACTCTGTAATTTCATAAGGCACTTAATTAGATATATACAACAATGATCTTTAACGTCGGTGATCTAGCAACCAACGAATTTGTGACGAACAGTTTCATCGAAGTTATGTTATGTGATGAATCGCTTAAAAGTAATTTCAATCTGAGATCGACATATTTAGAGACGTTATTTTATCTCGTTTATAAATTAATATACATATATATTTTTAATGAGTGTATAGAGGGAATGTTAAAACGACTGTCCGAAAGTTTTAAAACGCCACATGTCGATAGTTCATCACAAGATAGAGGAGCGCAGTGAGTAACACAAAACTGGCAGCTGAGAACACGCCGAGGGTGGCACTCACGATTGTTTCATTCACTTTTATAGATTGTTTTTTATGCGCCACTTGAGATTCTTCTTTCGTTTTTGACTTTGTGCAGCACGGAGCTGTGAGCGAGTCACAGGGTAGTTGCTCTTGGTCTGGTAAACGCTGTAAGTGGACTATTGTCCTCTAAGTGTGCTTTCTGCCTGCACGCGGCTCGCGGCGCTAGTGGTCTACTGAAAGCTCCACGAAGGTTATGTCGTAGAGCTGCTCGTCTTCACTCACACCCGCCGGCCGTACCTCTAGTAGGAAAAGATCCTCGTTGCAGTAGTAAGCCAACATCTCATCGTCAATTTTGGCCGTAATCCTGTAAGTAAGTTGAAATGTTAATATTATAAATCGTACATTTGAGCTAACTGGAAAATAATTGGTAAGACGTTATCAATTTAATCTGAGTTATAATGTTACACAATCAAAAAAATAATAATAGTCAGAATTGCTAGTTTTCCAGGTGTAGATTATATTATGATGTTGATATAAAGTGCACAATGTTAAACCATAGTGCAAGTGCCAGGTCAATATGCAAATTAAGTTTGTGGGTATTGATTAAGTGTAAGGTTTAGGAGGGGTGATTAAATGGTACGAGTAGCGTAGTTAAGTCATTAAGGTCATTACTGAGTCATCAGGGGTATAGTTGCAAACATAAGCGTTGCGAAGTTAGTGGCGCGCCCTCTGGACAAGCTGTTCTTCATTAACGCGAGGCGGCCGACATTTACACTAACAACAGTTTGAGGCCAATGAAAACCACTTACCCTTTCTTGTTCTTTCGATAAAGATTATTAATTGCCGAACTTGAAATTTTGTACTTATTCTCAATCTGAAAATAAGCAGAAAATAAAAAAATTACAATGGGCGTTTACTTTTTTAACGAGACGCCTCGTCTACGGAACGTAACCGGTGTAGTGGTTTCGCAAGGGCAAAATTTGTATCGCGCGCGGTCGTCAGAGGTCGGTGCAGCAGCGGCGGCCGCGGGTGTTAATTACGACATGCTGTTATGATGATCATGTGTATTGTATTAGACGGGGTTATGAAGCGCCACGCATCGGTTACAGTCGGACGAAGCTTCTCGATTCATTTACGTATTAAGCCCAGTACACATTTAGCTCAACCGCAGATATTATGTTGTATAGTGTCACTTTTGACAGAGACTGGTAAGCATTACGGCACTTCTTGAAAGTGTGAAATTTGATCTGTGGCGGTTGTACTAAATGTATCTTGGGCTTGAAATTTGTAAAATATCGACAGTATTATTGACGGCCGAACGAGAGGGTTCCGTCGCTCGGCCGTGCTTTGCGGTTAGACACCACCATAGTTATCCTCGGGTGCTCTTCATACGTTACTTTAACCGGGTATGGTTACCCGTTGTCAATGTGACGTATCAAGTGTACCGTTGCTTGGTTAATACTTTTATGTGATAACCTTACCACATGAGTACCTCAACTAAAATAATAATATCACGAAGTAAGTAACTAATACTAAACTTGTTATTCACTCTTTGTAATTTGTGTTTAAAAAAACTTGGATAGAGAAATTACTAATTTCACCTACTCATATATTTGCTGTTAAAGATTTCTTATGTGTGCTAAATTAAGTTATTGCAGTAATTATTACGTAACTTTAGACGAAAAAACTACAACTTTTTTTTCTGTTACATATTTTTTGATTGTATAGCTAAAGCTAAGCTTCACCCAGGAATCGAAAGAAACTCGAAAATTTAAGAGCGTCACAGGATCCACCATTTGATGAATAGATCTATGATACATCAACGTTTATTTCGATCTCATGTCAGTTTCATTTACTGTTTGTGTGTTCGTGTGGTACTTACCGCATGTAGCAGACCCTGCGTGGTGGGCGGCGCGACGTGCAGCGGCGTGTACACCTCGTCGGTATCCTGGCGCACGTACAGCATGACGCGCTCGCTGAGCGGCGGCGTGCCCGTGCGCGCGCGCTTGCCCAGCACGCCCTCCAGCTCCAACGAGTCCTTGCGGTCGCTGTACGGGGACAAGCTGCCCACGTCGGGACGGTACCTACAACGTTACGACTCGTGACAATATCTCACGTAGTTGCTACGGTAGACTACGAGCTACGGGCGTCTACGAAAACGTATCTACGAATTATTTTTGTGAAATTGGTCTATCTATGCTAACATATTATTGGAATCTTCACTTCAAAATTACTGCGTAAATGCGTTTACTTAAAGCGTGATAGTAGTACACGTGCACTTGAATTCCACACAAATAACCGTATTTCTAAATTTCTTTAAATATTTCCTCCTTTTAATTTAGTAGGAAGGCAGTCTGAATAAACAATTAAAGATAATATCACGTAGCTTTAGTTATCTCACTACTTTGCATATCCTAACTGTTACAGCTCGAGTTTTTATGGAAATAACAATGTTTGTTCCGCTAAGGCAATTTGCTGGATAATAATAAATTGAATTAAATTGAAACTTACGCTGGTGCGTCAGGTGGGAAGTGGTTGTGGAACTTGAGCGCCGGAGCTTGAGGCTTGGCGGCGTGCAGTAAGAAAGGTGACGCGCCTTTCAGATGTGCCTCAGCTAGTGCTGACTCGTCGTGGCCGTAGAAGCCCTGTATGTCCATCCCGGCAAGCTTGTCGATGTCCTCCGCCGGGCTGAACAGCACCGGAGGCTTCGCCAGGTCCGCCATCGAGTAGAACTCACTCCGCTCCGTCACAGGATGGTATATTTCATCCAGCTTTTTCCTGTTCGTCGCTGACATTTTCCGTTTCGCTGCTCTTCTCTCTTCGTCCCTGGTCTTTCTTTCGGCACCCTTCAATAGTACGAATAAACAGTCGATTTAAATCTTTATCTTTGGAAACAATATTTTGAAAATATTGAGGAATTCCTTATTAGCAAATTGACTAAAATAGATAAGTACCTTGTCACAAAACACTTTGATTTGACAGTAGCCTCGATGATAAACTTGTGTATCTCGAGGGTCTTCAAATGTGTCGATTTGAATATGGAGTGGTAATCCCTGGAACAAATGACAGATCATGTTTATATGAAACTAACATGAGGTAAAAAGTAAAATTGTTTAGTTAATTGGCAATAAATGTATAGGAAGTAATCAGTTAATTTGCAAGGTGACGCAAAAGCGTGTATATTATCTTTGAGAAAGATGGAGAAGCTCAACGTTCTATAGTTAAGGAAATTCGCATGATCCTCGCATATTTCGCCTTATGCATAGTCAATATAAACAAATCAAATAATTTTTGACTCTACCAATTTCACGCTTGAGTTTTACGCTTGTCTAGGAATTGACAAAAACGTTTTTAATAAACGTTCAAAAGGGATAATTGCGATAAATTTACGAATAAGGAAATATATGCACGTGTCTGAATCGAATCGCGTTAAAACGTCTTAATTGCGTCGGTTCGAGGTCGGCTGCGGCGCGGGGCGGCGTCACCGTCGATGGGTAATTGAGAGGCTGATAGCGGACTGGTTCCGTATCAAACGCACGACGCGTACCCTGAGTCAAAGTCTAAAGCGGTCGCGTGTGGATTAACTTGAAAAAATAGATCACAACTGAAAGTCTCCTCCTACCAACCTGGGTAAAACGTGACGACATGTAGCTGCGATACAAAAAATCTTTTTTTGAGTTGAATAACTATGGGACGAACGGAAAGCTCTAAACTTTAAGTTACATACGCCACAAGTTAGGTCACGAGTGTTACTGCGAGAAAACAATCGAAAATAACCACATTTAGCCATGATTGAAACCTTTAAATTTAGACACACGTGGAGTGGGAGGCGAAATTATGAACCGGCAAAACATTAAAAGCAGTTTATGTTGCCGATAAAATATCTAACAAACTTTGGTCTAATGTGCCACAATCTATAAATAGTTGCAGCAGGTTGTTAGGGCGGCTCGCCGGTCGCTTGTGCAGCGCCCATGCGCAAGCGCCTGCGCGGTTATCGAGGTGTCTCCGGCGACAACGCGGTTACCGACCTCATGCCTGACGTCCACGCATCGTAACATTAATTTACATACTTTCAGTGTGGTAAACTTAATTAACGTTTCGCAGTACAAAATAAACTTAATGACACTCGTAGATTGGAACTACTCGGCTTCCATTTCCCACACTCATTAAAAATCCTATTAAAAATGCGAGGCTTGTTGTTCTCATTTAATCATGTTCCAATACTACATATCTTAATTATAATTTAATCGAGGTGCAATGAAGCACAATGTTAAAATACTTATGTTAATGATTGTCATCGACGTTTTCCTTATCATGTTTTAACAGAACATTGGCATATACTTGTTTATAAAATTGCAATACCACGATATTGCGTACACCTGCGTTATTATTCCCATATTAATATTTATTATCTCTATTAACGAACCTTTACGCCCTTTTGACTGCTGAAATCCGTACTCAGGCACTGCACGGCAATATTGATCTGAAAAAAGAAAAGAAACGGTTGATAAGTTATAAGCTTTACGTCGAGGCTTTTTCCATTATGCCTTCCTATTAGCTACCTCAATGGAGACAATTTATAAAACTAGCCATGGAAATTACAAAGTTATTACTGTATTAATATTCGCGTATGTCGTAGTGAACACACATCCTGACCGCTGAGACAGGCGCCAGGGTTGTCGGGAACATGGAAAGACATGCTGTGGCTAGCTAGTCTGCTGCTGTTTGAAAAAAAGCGCTAAGCGACTTAGTGATTTTCATTGATAATCTAGTCACTAGTGTATAACCGCGTAGGGTGTTTTTAGAGTAGCAGAGTGTGTAGGGCGGCGGCTCGGCGACCGCCCGCTCATTACCGCGGTCTATGCAAATGACCCCCTCGCGTTTTTACTCGCCGCCGACACCGCCACCGATCACTGTCCGAACGCATATTATCTGTCGCAAACAACTCGCATCCGCTACGGTTTTGCTGTCCAACAATAAATAATTACGGATATCGATAACTGACTCGCCACTACTAAGTAATTTGCAGTAATAAAAGAAACCTAGGGAAAACACACATTGTAGAGACACATAATGATGCGTGATTTCCATTCCCAGGCACTAAAATAGGTTTTAAACATTTCTAACTTAGAGCTTAAGGGTCTGAAGTGATCAGATACAGAAGTCATTAAACGCTTATTACTACCTCTTTTGGCATTAGCATATTGCAATATAATAGAGGTGACTTAAGGCGGGCTATTAATAATTGTTTGATGAATATTGAAAAGGCTATATTCTCCGTACATAATATTGTGAATGAATTCGAGGTACATGTAAGTGTGGTTTTATGTAAACAATTTTAAAGGCGTACTTTTGTTATTATTCAGTATTATAATGAGCTTACGCATCGCGGTGGCTGCAGAGCCGCATGCTGACGGTTGCGGCAAGTTTTTGTGCTTCACTTGCCAAAGTAGCTTGACCAAATAAGGTCAAAGAAGTCTATTTAATTACGCCGTAATAAGTGTAATAAAATCATGCCTCGAGTTTTGATTCTGTAAATAATGAGGATGATGGGTGGTTACAAATTATTCTATATAAATATGCACATATCTTTGCATTTCTGTAGTCATTCGCACGGTCAACAAGAAGAACGATCGTATTTGCGACTCTGGCTTGTAAATATAAGGTATTTCATTATTCATTTGCGCACTTTGAGCATAACTTTGCTGTTATTTCTTCCAAGAGACATGTTATTATCATGAGGCAGGACCACACATACGCGGCCCACGAAGAAATTATTTCGAACGAGACAATAACCTTAAGCACCGGTGCTCTTTACAAAATCATTTAACTTTGGTAAAAATTACCCGTGCCCGTACCTATACTGTTTAATATTCCAACCAGCTAATTTACAATGACCGATATGCTTTCAAAAAGTTGTTGCTTATGCTTTCAAAAAGTTGTATGTATCTTATGAACTGGTTGCAATTCATTTTATCTATGCTAACCCGCCTGGCTGTGAAGAGCCACCGACAGAAAGCGTTGATTTTAATTGTGTTCTATGTACAGAACGTTTAAAAAGTTGTGGCTAGCTCAAATTCAGAGGCGCTTGTAGAGGATGGGGTATTTAGAGCTGGAACAAAAAGAGCCGCGTACTATTTGTTGAAAGCTGGGTAACTGCCCCTCGAACAATTAAAACTGTGCAATATGACTAAAAACCCCAAAAAAACTTGTCGTAGTTGCTCAGTTATTTTAAAAAAGTCATAAATTTTAATGAAAACATGGCAATTGATGGATTCCTCTCACAGTCTACATCTGCTGAATCTCCGCTTGACAGTATTGTTTAAGAAATTCATATTTTAAGTAACATTTACCACTAAGTAAAATACTATTACAATGCTGTACAAACCTTGGCGGCGCTCTCAAGGGGGTTCCAGTAGACGGCGATGGCGTTGTGAGACACCTCCTCGATGCAGCCGGCCAGACCGATGCTGTTCTTCGTGTCTGCAACAAAACGACATATTGTCATTAATCTTGTCTTCGAGTAACTGTGCAGTAATGGCGGCGGAGATTTCGATTAAGATATCAACGCACAATACGTCATCGGTGACGGAAATTTATTTGCTGGGCGTGAATAATCACGTGATAGTATTGATTTATCAACGATTGCAGTGTACCCACTTCTTACCCTATGAGCCTTGTGCAATTAGTGCCTATTCAGACCAGGAACCAGAATGGCTATTTTGCGTTAAGGCTTTTAAACACTTCTCTCTATCTGACATCTCCGTTTAGTTTTGTTTTCGTAAGTACCAGTAGGGTGGCAAAATTATTATGCAAAGACGCATTAAAACTGACGCATTTGTCCATCTGTAAATAATCCGCGTATGGATTGGCCATTGTATTTGGTATTTAAGATGTAAAATAAATATTATTATGATTTATGCTTGTATGTTTATTATGATTAACAGTTTCACATAATGGACATTTGACCTATAAAAACCTAATTTACCAGGTAAGTAAGCACTAGGTTTATGGAGATTAGTAGGCGTAGGTGTCACAGTTATAAATAATTCAGTGTTTATTTCGTTACAGTTGTTTATTGCGTTCGGCAAGGGGCTGCATTAGCGACAGGCGCCGGAGGGAGTGAGTAATCGCCGCGGGTTGCGTGGGCGCCGCGTATCAGTCTGCCTACGATGCAGGGATACCAAATTTCGGTCTAATTTATATTGTAAATATTTGTTACTTCCGCGCAATTTAACTGATTGAAAGGTTTTTTGAACAACCCTTCAGCATGATGCTGATGCCGCGTTGTGTTAATAATTAATGTTCTTTGCCAGATAGTTTGTAGATCTTTCATCAAATCAAGCTTTTAAAAACCGCATGTGTTAATTACGAGGTAGTTATCAGTTACTTTCCTTCTCGCTACGTCCTGAATTACAATTTTTCATTGTTATATCCTGTTTGGTTCCTCGGGTAATTTAAAAAGTTGGCCATTTTTTTCTTAATGACTCCGGTGGTCTTACTGCAGCGTCTCCAGAGCTGCGAGCCAAATTTGCCTCATAAGCTGAAAACTATGAAGACCTTAATCTGGTAACCCTGCGTATCTGTGCATGGGCACGGAGTGAGGGGGCGAAGGGGGCGAGGGGGCGCGGGCGCAGGCGACGTGTTTATGGGGCGCGGAGGACGCCGCCCGCCCTCGCCCTGCGATTGTTTTAACAGCCTGTGGCGATTTACGGCTCACTTCCTTTTGCTTGTCGCGTGCTATCTTGATGCCTTGCCAGGCTGGTCTATTCATAACATTTTTCTGAAGATAGCCAATTATATGCTTACTTGAGAGGGGTCCACTACTCTACTACATAAGTGCCAATCAGAGCTCTTTTACAAAACCTCTTATCTGAAAATTATCTGAAAAATAAAACTACCTATTATTTGTATCAGATTTGAAATAATGTGCCGTTTTGACTCTCACATTCGTGACTCAGTAAGCACTTAAAGTGCAGTTGGCGTTAAGCAGATTATGGCTAGTGCCACCTGTTAATTGAGGTGAGACCTGTGCCTTACAGTAGGACGTGAAAAGGCTAATGTTTGTAATTATCTAGGAATCGAAGCCGATTCACAAAACAATTTATGTACTGTTTTCTTTATAAAAAAATTAAAAAGCTTATCTAAATACAGAACGTAATGTCAGTACAGATTTATTGCGATCCAAACAAAGACTTACAGTAGATTAATCCGATGAATCGGTGATGCGTGGTAATAAGCGAAAACTGTCAAAAGGAATAAGCGTGGAGGCAAAGAGGCTTTGGTACAGCGGCCACGCGATGCAAGAAGACACGTAGGTAATCGGAGAAGGCATTGTGCGGGCGCGCAGGGCGTTGCGGCCGCTTCCCCCCCCCCCCCTTCGACCCCCACCACGCACCCCGCGCCGCGCTTTCACACGCCTGCGCACAGGTGTCCGGTGTCGCCCTTGAGGCTCCCAAGTTCGTTTCATGCATTTGTGTACAAATTATGACATCTATCAAAACCTAAACGATGGCCATCGATTTCTCCTAAGTCACGGAAACTTTTTTCTTTATGAGAACTCAAACTTATCTTCATACGGTAAAGAATAACATCACGTACCTATGGCAAGTGTCCTAGCCTTTATAAATGCTATTCTCAAGAAACCCGACATCGAATCCGAATCTCCCTTCTAAGGTCGGTCAATTGACGTTTATAATATCAATTACTTAAATTGTTTTTTACCAGACTAAATTTTATGAACTCCTAAATTGGACGCACACTAAACGTGATTGAAACTGATGCCAGTGCCATCCTGAATTGAATTTTGTGGAATTATTAAGACAGGATGTACAAATATGAGGATAAATTCCTCAGCGACATCGCGTCGACGACCTCATCCTATGAACAATTTTCTCTACCTATACCGGTTTCTCTATACCGATGATTACCTAAGCATCTTAAATAATCATCCTTTATACAGAATTTGAATAAAAAATCTGTAACTATAAAGTCACTGCTAAATAGCATTGATATAAACAAAAAGAGGAAGATAGGGCATGCTTGTACCAAAAGTGGCCAAAGTGTTTGCAAGCCAACATGACAGCGACTTGTTTGTCATACGTCAATGTCATGTGCCAGTTACCTCTTCTTCCTCTTTTTGTTTAAATCAATTCTAAATACGTTGTCATTTAATCATCAATGTACCTAATTATCATCCTTTCTACAAAACATGCAATATGTAATATGATATGATAATACAAACAAAAATAAATATTTTACTGTATTAAAATGAGAGATCAAGTTAAATTTGGACTTACATAATGGGGAGAATGCTACGAGTATCTTATAATACAGATTTAGAAATGATTACATTTCCTACTTCATTAATTTTTTAGTAATTAGAGCAATCCAAAACCGTCAGATTACTGAGAAGAACATAATTTAAATCTTTGCAAACTGTTCCATTGCTAATATTTGGAATTGCACTGTATTTTGTGAACTTTAAAAACAATGATTATGTTTATAATAGGTATATTATAAACATAATCATTGTTTTTATATTTCCATGTTTTATACCTCTACCATTAGGTACCTAAGTAAATTTTGAATGTATTTCCCTAAACCCACGCATCATTGTTAACGTAAAGTTTTTTAAAACAGAATGACAAAAATGCTCAGCGTTAGACGTTAGCTCATTTTAAATAATAACGTTAACAAAATAAAAAAAATATACTTAACTAACATCGAGATAAGCTAAAAAACCTTGACATTAAACTTGGCCGGGCCGCGCGAATTAATGGCTTCCATGTTTTTATTTTCCTTGAGATTTAATTTATAGGCAATGCTTGTGGCCGCGGCGTCACTCATTACAAATGCTACAGCCCTCGGTTAAGTAATGTTAGAATGTGTAAAGTGTCATATATCAGCGGTGTTTACTCCGAGCCAGCCAATTAATAAGCAGGCGTTCCGGCGATGACGCAAACCACTATTCGGTCGAAACCTCTGTCCTACTATAAAAACTATTTTTCACCGACTTATAGCGTTTAATAACTTATATTTTAATAAATAACAGGTGTTAGAGCCATTAAAACTAAATAACGCAGTCAATCACGAGAAATCATGGTGGAAGTGACGCGTTTATGTCTAATTAATTTGGTTACTAGCTACGTCCCTGATCCCATTAAATCGGTAAGTTATATGATATCTTAATGAGAAATACATTTTAAGCCGTACGTTATTCAAAGATAAGAGTACCTACCTACCTGTAACGACTCTGCGGAATTATCAAAAATAATATTTTCCTAAGGTTTGTTGCTAAGATGCGGCGTTGCGCGGGCGCACGTCGAGGCTCATCGCGCAATTAACATGCTAATGAGCGCGCTCCCCGATATCATCGCGGTAATTATGTCCGTGCGCGACTATATTGTACCATTGCTTATATCTGCTCTGCGCCTTTTAGACAAGTCGACACGCATGCGCAAGCGTCCCTCCACCGTCTCCAATTTATGCGCAACCTCAGCGCACATCGCTGCAGGTGTTTTGACTTCGGTACTAGGACGGAGATTTCTCACGAATTTTAACGATTTCCTGTTACTCAACTGAGCAGAGTTCATAGAGCTCATCTCGTCAGATATCTCTATAATGGTTTTATTTAGCCTCGTCTCTCGGAAATGCTGCATACTGCGTTATATCTTTAATCTGTTCACCGTCGGAATGTGTCATTATGAGTGACCATGTGTAATGTAAGCCAGGAGCGATGGCTTCAGTGTCGCTAGCCGGGCGGCGCCACAGATGTTTTATTTTTAGCCTGGCCGATTGATAGGTAAGACGGTCGGTGTGGGCCAGGGCGCGTTATTAATGCAAATGTCCTAACGAGAGATAATGGTGGGCAGCGGGGTACGCGGGAGCGTCTTCGCGGCAATCTGCCCGCAGCACGGTAATTAGGTCCTGCGTGCCGGCGCCCGGCCCCCTCCCCTGCCCCGCAGCACGCAGCAGCTCCTCCGTGTTACTGTGTCGCCTCGAGCACGACTATGTTTTTATGCAGTAAATATCGTGTTTCAAACGTTCGTAACTGCTACCTACTGACCGCTGCTCCCGTGCAAAAAGCAACTAGTCATTGTGTTTATATCTATCTTAATTTACTTGTAATTACGAAATCACGCAACGATCGATAGTACTCGTATACTAAACAAGACGTTGGGTAATATAATCCTATGCTGGTATTGGTATTGACGATGACTTACCTGCGTCTAGTATCCTTTGTTTGACCGAATGTTGTCTCCCGTGCCAGAATTGCCACGCTTTGATTTCATCTTCAGGAGATTTTTCTTCTCGGAACATAAGCATTACCACGCTCTGCAACAAAATTACAATTGTTAATATCTGTTAATTCAGTCAGTTCATTAAATAAATATGGAGTTAGGTAAAAGAAAGCAACTATATAT
Organism: Udea ferrugalis; assembly: GCA_950022985.1. Taxonomy (NCBI): domain Eukaryota; kingdom Metazoa; phylum Arthropoda; class Insecta; order Lepidoptera; family Crambidae; genus Udea; species Udea ferrugalis. Next base: position 10,171,992 of record OX465516.1, read on the forward strand.
CTTCACAGAGCTATCAATTACAGACATACATAGATATCCAGGGTGGTCGTTAGAAACTAGCTGCATGAACTACGTCATGTTATTTATTGCTAACTTTTAATGGGGAAAGTACCAACGAGTGCCTTAAGCATTTCGCGAATAAGCAAAACGCGATTACCGACGCGCGTTTCTCAGCTATTACGCTAAACGAGCGCGATTACGTCGTTACGGCGGGCATCTTAATATCCGACGCGTTTAAAGTTTTGAAAAAAAATCCGTGAAATCTTTTGACGGTTTCCGTTCAGTTGAAAAAGTAAAATATGCTGTTAGGACGATTTCTATAGACGAGTTAGAAAATGAAGTGAAAAAGAAGTGGCTTGTGCGAGGCGTGGTGGCAGCGTTGCCTTATAGGGCTAACGACGAGAAAGCACCTCCGATCGTCGCCTCGGATTGATGGATCGACGCGACGCGACCGCGCTACGGCCGCGCGCTACGAGTAGGTACACGCGACGCCGCGCCCTACCTCGCGCCTGTCTCCAATCATTGCGATGCAATACTTTTAAATCAGATGCAAATACACGTCGTATTGGACTTAGATGTCATTATAAAGTCATGAATATGCAGAAATAGCGATAAGCTGAACGGGATGAAGTATTCGGCGAGCAATTAAGCTCGTACTGCAATTAGATACCGCAAGGACTCTCGTTACAAAGTTGGCGAGATGAATACTTTTAGATTTTCAGTTTTTAGTATCGTTAGTCGTTTTTTATTACTTATTAGGTTGATCATTTTATGTCTACTTAACTTTCACGAATGGGAAGCAAACTCAACGGAAACATGCATACTAATAGATGACCAGAGTATAAAATTGTAACGGTGCACTCCTACTAACTGTCCATCGCATCGCTAATAATAAATAAATAAAAACGTATACTGCTTTATTAGAATTCCTCTATCTGTAGGAATTTGACGAAACACATACATAATACATGCGTAACTGTAAATTGGAATTGGTATATTATCGCAGCGTCGGCATTCAAATTAGTGACAGCTGGTAGGAATTAAATTGAGGTTTATTAGATGCTGATATTTTTATTATCTGTGCTCAAAGCCATTACCATTATTTACTAAGATAATACCTTAAGTCGGTGGTACTCTACTTTTGTTTATTGTATTGAAATTAATGATTCATAAACACTTGCCAACCAATTTATTGTCTAACTACTACCTAATGGTTTACGTAATTTAGTGCCTATTTTGAACTCGCAATTGAACAGAACAATCTTAGCTATTGTTGCAAGACAAAGAGACATTGTAGGAACTACAATCTTAAACGTTGCACAATTTATCATAAATAAGCTTTATTTTGACTACACTTAAAAGTCTTATCAGTTCATTAAAGATAAACAATGATTTAAATGAGTAGATTTTGTAATGAAATGTCATACTTACATTAGCTACGTAGGTACATTATTTGTTTATAGAAGCTAATTTGATAACTTGACAGCTCATTCTAAGCACACTTAACTTTTGCAATCTGTTTTATTCTATTATGTTTATAAATTTCTGATTTGATCATTCATTCGCTTAAACCGTAGTAAATGGTAGATTTTAGGAATGTAAAAAGCTAATATTTTGTAGCGGACATACTTTTACATGTGACATCTGTTGAATACGTTTCTTGGACGGAATTAATATCCACTAACCTAGCCCTGAGGCCTATTAATTATAACATAGCATAATGGCACGACTATATTTTGAACGGGATAGTCAGAAGTTTATATTTTCCAGAAAGTCGTTGTTTTTTGAACACAACGTAGTATTTAGAATCGCTGTTCGGGTTGCTCGGGATTATTATTCGTGTTTTCCGTCAACCCACGGTTTGCTGAAAATTATACATTAAGCACTTAGTAGGTTTTCCAGCCCAGATTTAAACACGACAACACTGGTGTCAAGCCGGCTCCAAACACTGCCATGTCAGCGTCGTCGGCCCAAAGCCTACCCCCCATGCTTTAAAAAAAAAGCGTTGTCTTTTAAAGGTCAGGAAGCCAATAAAGAAAAGCTAGTATGATGTCAATAAAATGTCTTGCTCACTTGCTCAAATAATAAAATAAGTTAAAATTTTCAAATTCCGCTCTAGCAAGTTAAATAAACATTGGCGGGTTAGCACTCGTACTTTATATGCGCCATCGCTTCCTTGGTCCGCCAAAACATCTCGTACGTAAAATCACACTTTACCGTGGTAAAAAGAACCGATTGAATTGATTCGAAAATAATTAATTAAAAGATTGATATTCGCAAACTGCGTAACTTTTTGAATGAAAAGATAGATAGATAATATTCTTTATTGCACATTAACATTAAAAACTTACAGTTTAGTAATACATTGAAAGTAATGCACAATTTAGGCGATCTCAAAGATCAATTAAAAAGTTATTATTTTAGGTACTTTACTCCACAAATCTTTAAGAAAGAAGTTTTTTAAGTGGTTGAACGCAATTACCTATGTAGATATAGCAATGACTAACGCATTTAGGGAAGTAAAATTGTGCATCTGCAAAGTGTTTACTGCAATTGCAAATAGGTATAGCTATAAAATATGCAAGTAGATAGTGCTTATTTTATGAATTATTGACAGATTGGCAGGTGTTTAGTATGTAAATAAATGCAATAAATATTCACACCATGTCGTTGCAGCGAGAAGTTGAATTTTTCATATATTAACCCCCTTATTCATAAAAACTTAAACAGCTCTTATAGAACACGATAACTTTTGTATCGCTTTGTCACTGTCATTCTTGTTGCTGCCGCCATTTGCGAGTAAGTGACAGAACACGTCAATAGCTTAAACAATACGATAGCGTTGCATTAGTTTTTATGAATAAGGGGGTTATTCTTTAAGGTGTCACAATTTCAAAATAAATGTATGTAAATTCATATTTAATGGTTGTTATAGATTGTTCCCCGATGGAATAATTACACGTTCTACAGAAAGTTGTTATAGTGGGCACTGAAAGTGCATATATATTTTGATATAGTTAAATATGAAAGGTTCATGTTTTTGTGCTCTGATTTCACAAGTCCGTCGCCTTCACATAGTTTTGCCGGGCCCAATTGGATCCACGTTTTCGGACCGTCAATTAATTAATCGAGTGTATCGACATTCGACCCGATTTCAGGAGCTCGGTTGACAATCTCAGTTATCTGATTAAGCACGCTTTCTCTCGCGCGTGTGACAAGCGGCTCTGTTGTGGCCGCGTGTCGCCCGCCGATTACACTCTGACAGCCGCTCCACATTAATTTCGTCACTCCACCTATTTGAATAAATAAGCAATTGCATACATTTCACATAGAACTGCGCAATCAGATGATCTGTATCTTGTGCTCATGTGTGACAGCTCGCGACCATTAATCTATTTATTTGCGCCGATGCTAGCTTACCTGCTTTACGTAATGCTTTGTTCGCATTTTATTTATTACACATGATTAAATTTTATACTTCGTAATTTGTATGTACACATTTAGCCTGTCTCGTTAGCTCAGTTGTATTCCCTCGAAGGTGTTTATATCATAATTTGGCTGTCATGTCATGAGCATTTTTGACTTACTAACACTGGCACTGAAACCTACCTTCTGTATAATTCTCGTTATAATCATAAGGCATAACGAGAGCCTTTGTTTAATAATTCTATAAATTGATACGTATATTTCTTTCCTCTTGGCGGCAGAACTATGCGTCGGATGCGTGATAAATGGTCTAATTAAGAATGGTGCCTGAACATGTATCCACTTTATTCTTATATCGAAGTCTATTTCTCATCGATGCTGTTGTTGTCTACGAGAATACGAGAGGATACTTGCAGAGTTACCACGCACCTGTCTTATTGTTAGCCATAAATCGTAAGTTAATGACGTCGTTAACGTATCAGCGAAACAATTACTTTGGATATTATCTCTTTGCGTTACGCTTTTGTGGGTCTTTATGTAACCAGTGAATAGTGTTGAGTGGCGTACTGGTGCGCGCTGTGAGGTGAGGTTCATCATCATACATCATCTGTTTACGCACAAACAATGCGTGCAATGGTTAGATAACGTCGCGTGCGGGCAGCGCGCACCGGACCGCAGCTCGCTTCGGCGACAACGGGGGTTTTTGTCCCTCGCTTGCCAAGTTTCCTAGTTATTCGCAGAGCTAGCGCGGCTCATCCATCAGCCCCTATCTATTTTATGACAATTATTTATGTTCACTGCGTGGCAAAACTATTTCGCTTACCGTTGAGCTTTATCGATAGAGCAGAAGTAATGTCCTGCAGTCTCGATACGCTGTATCTGATACGGATACGTCTGTTTGTTAAGTGCACTAGTTGTCTGTGCTAGTTGTTTTAACGCCTAGGTTATTTGCTGCGAATGTTCTACGCAGTGAATGTCGGTTTCAACATAAATTCTGAACGGAACTGTGGGTGTAACTGCCGCGCGGTTGCCTACGATCTGCGTGTTTGTATTTATTTCACGTCAAGTGTAATATATCAATGACATTTTTTACTTTGTAGACAAGGTTTTAGTGTTTCATGGCAAATAAAAGGGGATTGTAGGAAGTAGCTATGTTTAAAGGCTGAAGAAATTACATTTATTATGCAAACAGAGTGCGTGGCTAGCTAGGCGCGGGCGCGGTGGGCGCACTTAGCCGCGAGGCACGGGAGATCGCTAGAGATGTGCGGCTTCCGTTCGCACCGGACAAATTGCCCAGCGTTCCATACGCATCCGCTGATTCAACTACCGCCCTCTAATTGAATCTTAAGTACTATGCTCTGTAAGAACATTTTTAAAAACACTTTTCTATCGATACGAAACCGCTAAGAAAATATTGCTAAACACTGCTACAGCTAAAATAATCATAAACGATCACTTTTCATTAAAAATACCTCAACATCTTAAAAAATGTACATTTAAATGTTCAAAATGTATGTTTTAAGTGTTGAGGAATGCAGTACACATGTTCCCAGTAACCGCTAAATCTCGATTAAATCAGAGTAATTCCCGCAATCCTTCGAGCGTCGGATTAACATCAGAAGTCGCACCGTAACACTAATCTGCTTAAATGTCGAAAGGAAATGTCAGATTGTAAAGTGCAGGGTTCTGGACGAGTGTGATGCGGCTTACCTGCCGCTTAGAGAGTAGCCTTCAATCACGCTTTGCTCAAACACAGTACCCAGGTGACACTGACTCTGTAATATACCATTCGCCTGCGATCGTTAAAATTAGCTATACTTCAATTTGAACAATTTCAACCTCCAGAGTGAATGTTTTTTTTTTGTCCCAAGTTAGGGTATTGACAACCTGTTCCTTTCTAAATAGCTGTATAACTATAATCTAAGTAGAAAAACATAATTTTATGACTAGGCAATGGTAATTTTATGAGCAAAACAAGCAGATGCGTCGAGGTGATTCCATAGTAATGGTTTCATTTTCCCATAGTTGGATGGCAAGACACAAAAAATGCAGTTAAGCTTAAACTTAACAAGGAATTGCGTATCCCAAATATAGGTGGCTTTAGCATATTAGACTGACGAAATGATGCTAGCATTAACGGAACAACGGTTATGTCGCAGCTCGTAGGGGTTGCATAATTGTGAAGTGGATCGGCTAATGTCGCAGATTACAGGCGCTTGTCGGACGGAGCCTCGGCGCGGGCGCACCGATAGTATCGCGAGTGACGCTAAATACGCGCGCGCCGTGACAGCTCCAATATCGAGACAATGACGCACCGTTACGCAACGCATTTGCGTCCGAGCCTTGTCACACCGGGAATTAAAACTATTAGTGAAAGTTGTTTTGTGATTCATTATAATTATTTTTGCCTATAATACAAGTAATATCCACTCGACTTAAGCATTACGCAACTAAAAACTCGTATAAACCATCTCAAAACAATCAAAGATAGGTTTTATGACGCCATTTTTTAAATCAACGTAATAAAAAGTAACTCCAATAAACGACACATTTCGCATACTCGATCGTTGTAAGGTATTACGGGATAATTAATTACAGACAGTTACGCAGTTTCAGGAGTTACGTGAATATTATCGAATAATACGTAATATTTCGAAAGTGTAACAGTTATCGAGTGGCGTTATGCGAACCTGAAACCGAACGTGGAAAATTCACGCTCGGTAGAGCGGCGCGCGCGCACCCGCCATGCTGTACTAAGCGCAATATTACTCCTTTAATTTTTTTCCAGTCTCGAAGTATCCAACAACATTCTATAAAAAAACACATCTATTTTGCATCACTTTTGCTCTTGTTTTGTCTACGCTTTAGCTTAATAAATAGATTGAACACTAAAAAAGGAGCACAAGTATTGGCGACATAATTTAATTTTCATCGTTAACGGTACTGGACATTGGCTCCAAGATAATCGTCGTTTTTTCGATCGCAGAATGGAATCACCAGAAACATTATTTGGTCGGAGAACAAAAAGCTCAAAAAAGCAATTAGGTACATTAAAATCTCATAAATTACTCTTTTAAAAAATAAGGAAAGTTATAAAAAGTACATTAAATTAAGGCGCGACCGCGGTTGATAAATATCCTATAGAGATCGTCTGTTAAGGGCGATATATGCTGTGAGGCGACTCAACAATGAAGTACTTGAATTAATGAATAAAAACCTAGAGGTTTTTTGAATTAAGCAAAGTGCTCATGACGTAAGTTTCTCCCTTTTAGTCTGAAGCAAAATGAGAAACAACATTAATAAGATCATTTCAGCATCATTAAATAGATTTATGATTATCTCTGAATCTTTACAACTTAGTTACTAGTAGAGCAATCATGTAAACTCATTTTTGAACTCAGAATTGACTTCATCTCACTACGTGTGTTAAACGCTTTTAAATCTCGCAGGGAATCCTTAATTTCATAGTCAGAATCAGTAACCATCGCTATGTAATGTTGATCACCAACTAATAAGAGCTTGTACTTAGGGAGTCAGAGAGAGGGACATAAATAACTCACTTCAAATAAATACTTAGAAAATACACTTAGACCGTGATCAATCCCCACTTTTCATCAGCGATCGTTGTGGTGTTCGTCCAGTGTGGGGATCGAACCCACAAACCACTACCAACCAAACCATCGAGGCCTTTAAAACGCAAAATAGAATGAAATATTAATAAAGACAATCAGGTAAATTGCAAACCAAAATCTTTTTTTTTTATTCCTAGTAATGATGCAGTATCCACCAACGTTTACGAGAGCAGCATAATTTAAATGCTAACCAACTCACCAGTAAAGCTGAACTGGTCATGTGTTATCTTGTGCGATTCCTATGGTTTTTCTGCGGATAAGGCGAATATGTCGCACTGCGCATCTTATAGGTTCGTTGGAGACGTTTTTTTTGTATTTCATAATACCGGTATAATTTATCAATTTGTTCTTTGCCATTCATAAAATGGTAGAACAGGGGTCCAACAGCGGGCAGGGCGCAGGGGTGCAACTCAGATTGAGACATCTGGGCGCGTGATTGATCGACCATGATTGGCAACTTACAAAATGTAAAACGAGCGCATGCAAATTACATTAACAATTTTTTGCACCGTACATTATCTTTTTTGGAGGTCTTGAACGAAAATTTCATTACACACCAGTGCCCTATGTGAGAAATATTCGATCTGTCTCATATGACAGCCCTTCACTCGCCGCCGCGCAGAAAGGTGCGCGCCGGCGCAGGAACAGAATGCGACCGTTATAGTCCCTCATCAAGCGTAACATGTCGAGTGTAAAAAGCATCATTAACGATCGCCTTAAAAAGGCAAACGGGAGCAATCATTAAAATCGTAAAATATTATAAAAAGAAAAGAAAAACAACAAAGTGTCTCGTTACGCGAATTTCCGTTGCTACGAAAGTGAACACAATGATGTCAGTGTTGCGATAAAAACTCGAGTAAAAAATGCTCTGAATGAGTAGGTGCACTTCGTACACGCGAGATACGGTTTAATCGAAGCCAAGAATAAGTACATTAAGCGGAAGTTTATCAGCGCCGCTTAAATGGTATTAAATGGCATTGGTATTTAAATTACACCATTACCTATGTACATTCTTACTACATTAAATTTAATTATGGGTATATTTATGAGGTAATCTAATTTTGAATTTCCGATGGCAATTAAATTATAGTCGGACTTCGAGTGGTACCTAATCTTTATTTTTATCAAAAGCTTCCTTGTTTATTATACTAATTCACATGTATCTTTACACCAATGTAAAATATACTTGGTAGATAGAGTGAAAACAACATCGCTAAGCAGATATCGACCCTGCTTCAGGAAGACCCTGCTTCAGATTGTATGAGTAGTAATTGTAATCACCAAATGACTAATTTACAGAAATATATTGTTGAAAAAGCTGTGAGCTTGTTTACACTGAGAACATTCTACAAATTTCATTACATTTTACAGATCTTAGGGTTGGCTAAGATTTTTTGTTTTTAAGAAAATACGGTCACGAGTTGGCAGAGACCATGACATCTTTATTGGCAACAGTGACATTTATTAATGCGTTTATTAATGCACACCGCTGCAGTAGTGATTAATGAAGAGTACTGCTGTTAGTGAAAAAATACCTTTACATTTCATTATGTAGTGCGACCTGCAACCCTTAACTGTGTCGGAATATCAAACAAGGCGACGCTTGCTATTGAGATGATTAATTGCCCCACCCTATGTGATTGATCGATCTCATTTTGACAATATGTTTCATACAAAAGATACGCAATGGCACTACTTAATGTATTTAACTTTCCTAACGTTTCTATAGATAACATTTTAAAATGTTATTTGTCACTCGGTGTGTAATATGCAAATAAGTATTTTGTAGCGTGCGAACGTCGGTACCGACAATGAGAAATTGAGTCGATTCTGTATTTGGAACACGGCAGCGGTGTTTAATTAATTGCAAAATCTCGAATTCGGTTTATACGTTGGTCGGAGGCTGCGGCCCAGAGATGGTATCGCGGCAAAGCTCCGCCGAAACAAGGGCGGGCCGCGCGGTAATTACAATCCCGCCACGCACACCCCGCACCGACCAAATCTCTGTGTTTACTATAATTTCTTATATCTCTTAACCGCTTTTTGACACGCAAAACGCATTCGCATCGCGTGTGAATTTAAAATTTTCAGCCACGTTTGATAAGGCTAAATCGTTTGTGAATGTTTGCGAGTAGTTAGCAATTATTTGCACTTTTATAAGCAAATGTCATTAATTGGTTTAATATAATAATTGGTTCCAAAGAAATCCTTTGACTTTCTTAAAATTTAGAGCGTGCGAGCAATATTTTATCATCTTTAATTTTGACTCATGCCCCTGATTTAAGACGTTTTACTTTCAATACATTGTTCTTTACTTTTGGATGTGTTCGTATATCAGGATTCAAACCTTATTGGTTGCTCCGAAGACAAAAATGCTCATTAAAAACGCGTTGTTTGGCGCATTGAAATTATTTTATCATAATGCAGAATAGTTATTGTTTAAAAGCAGCGATATTATCCGGTCGGTGCGCGGACTCCCGGGGCGGTCATTGTATTCCTATATGGCGAATGTCAAAAGCGTCGTCTTAATTATCGGGCGCGGCTATACAATGCGGACCCGATTGCGGCGAGATAAGCCCTATACCTAACCAAGAACTGAATGCGATAGCCGACCCGTCCCGCGCGTCCCGCACCCCCCCGCACCGGTCCACTTACTACTTTAATAATAACTTCAAACGTATGTCGCATTGTATCTCCGATTATTCCGATCTAAGCCCATTTAATCGAGATAAAACGTGTTTGTGTATGTTTATTCGCTTATGAAAAAGAAAGGACATGAAACTAACTGCCTCTTAGAAGAATCGAACTAGTCTGCGATTACCGCATTATTATTTATTAAATAGTGGGTAAGAAGGGCTACTTACTTACTACTTAATTTAGAGCATAATATAGGTTTAATAATGCGAAATTGATTTCTTGCGAGGTCTCTAATTATCTGGACATGATTAACGAGATTACCGAAAGTGGATTTTCTGGTTTTACAAGAATATCTAGTGCATTGTAAAAAAACTCATTCTAATTGTATAGTCTTTGTCACGTTAGCCCATGGTTATTTGTCAAGTGATTTTTCCTAGGAAGTGTATAGGAAACAATAATGAGAGGGGATTTCCGATTTCCACGCGCCACGTGGATCCCAAGACGACGAGGCATTATCTTCGCCTGGGATAAAATTTCCCATGAATTAATGGTCGACCCGAGTCACGCTATAATGTATCATTCTTTATGATTCGCTAATTGGCTGCACGGTACCTATCGACTCTCAATATTGAGAGATTTGAGCGTTCCTGATAGCCATGTTTATTCATTTAATAAAGTTTCTCTATTCACTACAGTCAATGTTAAACTTTGTCTTATTTTTGCTGATATAGTTATATTCTACATTGACAACTCCGTTAAAATATTAAGTTTCTATCAGTAAATTCTATCACTGTCAGATAAGTTAGCTGCGCCTACTGATTAGAAGCAATGCTATTTACTGCAAGCCTTTGACAATACATTTTATTGTTTACAAAGTTTCCTACTAAATAAATATTTGTATTTAACTACCAGTAAAGGATAAGAATTAAATGCATATTCCTTTCAACAATAAGGCAGACTCTTTTATTTCATTGAACATGAGTACACAGTATTCGATTAATTACCTTTCGAAGCGGGAAGAAAAAAATACGAACTCGATACAAAAACAAAGTAATATGAAAGTGAATATGCAACAGTGAACCAGAAACAGTGACCGGGAGTGAGGTAAAATGACCGCAAAGCTTGTGGTTGGATTTGCCAAGCAACCAAAAGGACAGGCAAATGAAAAAAGGACGAGTCGTCTCACCGACACGGGAGCGAGACGCTCGACACACGAAGCGGCCCTTGCAGGCCACGAAAATACGATACACGAACGACATCATACACACTCTTCAAGGGCCGTCACAACTTGAGCGCCCGTGGACCGTTCAATGAAATTATACGCGTTACATTCAGCTCGTAAATATTGAACAAACATCGATTACATTTCCGCACAGAAGCAATAATTTTGTACGTATTATTCTTACGGCAGCGACTAGTTATAAATTGAGATGTTCGAGGAGAGACTGCCTCACGATCGTGTTTTACGATTGCTTAAGGTTTACCCCTGCAACCAGCCAGTGGAAACATTAACTATTTATTGAAATACTCAAGCAGTACAAAAGAAAGAGGAGGGCAGAGAATAGGGGATATCCGTTATCTTTTTTTTTTTGAACCTTTTTATTTCAAAACTATTAATCGGCCAAATACTAAATATTCTTAGCAAAATAAAAGTGTTAACTCAAATGTCAAATGTTGCTTTTAAAAACTTAATTAGTATGATATCTTATATTTTAATCATACAACAGACTTATGTTTATAACAACTATAAAATTTTACGACGTGTGGAGCGTTAGTGAGGAAAACTTTAAAAAATGTGACGCTTTTGTTTTTAAGTAAATCCAATGACCTGATGTAATTTTTCAATCTATTGTACTTCATTTAATTTTATCGGATGATGCATCTAATAAAAGTTAACACAAAAAATAAAAGACTACCTGGAGGAAATCCCTCAAGATAAGCATTTATTGAACTTCCGCATCAGAACAACGACTCCGAAGCTACGATGTTAACAGCAACGAGCTACCTAGTTGTTAGGTTTCCGAGTAGCACTAAAAGACTGAATAACCAACCAATTACACTGTACATTTCCTATATTTAGAAGTCTTTAAATTTGTTTCGCTACTTATTGCAATGTAAGATGCGGTCTGCAGGTATCTGTGTTGAAAATTGATTTTATCGACTGCAGCTCATCGCGGCGCGTAAACGCAACGAGGTTTTTATGTCAATCGCCTCTAGGGTCATAATGCCAGAGAAGATTGTAATTATTTACTTGGCTACTATGTTACTTATGTTTATTCATGCCATCGACGTCTGCGTGCGTTCTGTTCAGCTGACTCGCTTTGTACGATAATCACTATAAACGCGTATTCAAATTAAACCGTAATAAAATAAAACTAAAACAGTTACCTTTTGAATACCAATTTAGAGATAGAATTAAGAATATATTTCATTTTATTGTGAATCAAATTATTGTTGATTTAGACACTAACAACCCACATTTTTTTGGGTCTTATACATCAGTTTTAACATCAGTGCTTTCCAAAAAATTGAATTTTTAAATGTCTGGCTTGAAAGTAAAGTGTTTAAAGCATGAGTAGTTCCCATGAAGTAAGTGTATAAAATGCAAGCATACAGTCGTATTTAATAGACGTTACAATGTAGCGAATGGCTCTCTGAATGTAGAATCCCGTGTCAGATTAATTTCACATTAAACTTAACACGGACACGCAAATACGAGTGCCTGATCACGTCGATGTGTTTATGTCATTAGGCATAAGGATTGCAATTAAAAATAAATTCATTTATGTCAATGTTCCCGAGTCACTATTTAATAACGGGACACATTATTAATAGTCCTAGTAGCTTTTAATTTAATCTCGTAAATGTGATGGCTATCATGTGATTTATTTGAAGCTTACTATTGCTAGATCCGAATAGTAGGTATTAACACACGAAAGTTAAAATTTTTCCTCTGACTTTTTTTTATGTCTTAAGCACTTTATTTTAATGAATGATCTTGATCAATAACACATATACTTAGCTATTTCAAGTTTCTGCCAAAGTAACACACAAGACCCTAAACATTAACATGAAACTTACCTTTACAGTCTGATTCTTAAGGGGTTTGTCCGGGTCGTGTACGTATTCCAGGGTGATCCCGTAGAACTGGCCTTTGTTGATGTACGTGATGCGGTCGTCCTCACGCCGCTGCGAGCTACTGCTCGCCGTCTCCAGGTGATACTTGAACCCGTACGAAGAAAACCTAACAAACAAAAAACATTTGTAACATCATCTTTATCCATCTTCGAGAACAAACAGGCGAGCATGACTCGGCAAACACCAGTGTTCACGATTAAGATAAACATCCAAAAAGTTGCGCATTACGGAGTAGCGCAGTAGGCGAGTCGTTGTAAATGACCGTTGGAAAATAAAATGCACAATAAAAGCGGGTTTCTGTAACATTTAGAAAAAGTGCGATTTCTTCTTTGAGATACTTATCTACGAATACACGTTCTCCACAATAAAGTTTCCATGAAGTAAAGTAATAAAAGTGTGCAAAAAGTGGAAATCTTAATTGCTCTGCCAGTAAAGCTTGTCAGCGGCGTCGTTACATAAAGGCGCGGAGATCCAGTTCGTAGTGCGCATTGAAAAACTATGTTTTCTCGCGATTTCCTGCGAGTGGGACCAGCGGAAGGAAAACCCCGCTAAATTAGCGGCGATCGCGTGCCGAAGCTCGTTAGCGCGCCTGCGCCCGCGCCGCCGTGCGTGCGCCGCGCCGCGTCGGGCGGGCCGCGCTGTCGCCGGCCGATCTCGCGCGGCCCACGCCGCACTAGGAAGGGCCGATGTCATTATCAGCCGACTCTATTGTACCCTGCTCTAACTTATGTAACACGATAAAAAGCTATAAATCGTTATGAAATATTTTAATCCGCTAATGAAACCTCTCTGGAGATATTTAGGTATGCCGGTTTGCGTAGGTACCTTTGGACGTCGGCGCGGCGGTTACACCATTACTTAAGCTTTATTGGAAACAATTTGGTAAACAGTCCCGCTGATGTTTGCGATTTAAACCGAGCTTGTTCAGATAAATGCCGTGTAATGCAAACGCAGGCCGACATTGACGGATCGGCCGCTGCGGCGCTCGGCTATCTGATGTTCTCTAAGTGATTCCAGGCGCAATTTACATTTGCGACGTTGCTCTCTACTGTCATTTCGACTATCCTTTGTTTGCTAAGATGATCTATCCAGATATATTAGCATTGTACAACTTTCCTTCAATTTCGAAACGACTGTAGGATCTGTATAAGCTGTACTCGGCTTAGTAACGAGTAGCCACGCAACACAGCTTGTTTAATGTCTTGACCGACTTTTTTTTTGCTTTAAACAAAAGTTGATATCAATGTACATTGGCATAACTTCACGTCCTGAATGTACATAATAAGTACTAACCAAGAACACAATCCGTTCTTATTCAGAAATAAATAACACATTGTTTTCGAATGAGCTTCATTACAAATTTCAGCGGCGATGCAGCCGAAAAAAGGCACTTCCTGCGTGAAGACGAGAGCCTTTCATGAATAAATCAATCGACGAGGCGAGGAAATTGATGTGTGCGCAAAAAGTCTCAGAACGCAGCGACAACAAAGTGCTTGCAATAAAAACGCATGCCGCGATAAGAGCGTCGAGCGCGGGCGGCGCGGGCGCAGCGGACAGCGGGGATCGACCCAAATTAGATGCGCATAAATCCGGCTTTGTTTAACTTTGCTATGGGCACAGGCAAGAAAATCCAAATGGACTTAGTCAAATAAATAGAACCTAGAAAGGGCAGCTGAATCAATCTACCTACTCAATGCTGTAAAAACCCTAGAGTAATCAATGATAAGTATCACTACCGCTATTTTTAAATGTCACATTAGCGAGGTTAGGGTGAGGTTCAAAACAGATGTTATTTGGGGTGAAGATATTTTGAACCTATGGGTAGAGCACACGTAAAGTACCTAATTGTTTTTATATCAGCTTATGTAAAATGTCCTGAGAATAACTACTTAACTGTCAAACGAACGCACATTTTCTGCTGTATCACTTCGCTGATGGAAATTGAACGCCATTGTGTGTCAGAGACGAATGTCCTGAGTGACACAATGCACCCAATGGGTATTTCCTTTGTTTATTTCAACGCATGAATATAAGGCAGGGTTGCAACTGCAGTAATTGATTAGCAAGTTGCACGTGCAAAAACGAGCCAAAATAATATACTTATCCCTGTCCATTCCATTACTAACATTAAACAAATAAAAACACTTTTTGTGCTAATAAATAAATTAAATACTTCGAAATGGTGAAAAAGGCTAAAAAAACAAGACTGCTTTATTACATCAACGACTTCAAAATGTACGCTTATCTTGACATAGTTAACGTAAAGTCCAGATATAGGTACCACGAGACTATCTTTTCATGCTTCATTGAAATTAAAAGATATTATCTGTTAATACATATGGGATACACTGATAGTATGTTAGAGGGAGGCAAGCAAGCGGCCGCGGTGGTTAATGAGAACGCTTAGCCAGCGTAATGGCGGCGCGCTGATTGCCGGGTGCGCTCGCGCAGGGGCCAGCACGCAGCGTCACAACCTCATCCTTGCTACACTGTAATTACTCACTGCTACCATCCTAGTAAACGATCGAAGAAAATCGCTGGAGACCACCGGATAGGGTAACTACATTAAGGTTAACTTGGACGCCTCAACGCGAGGAACGTGAAAAGAATTAGAACGTTATCAAAACACCGCCTGTCAGAGAAATTGATGAGAGTAAATGCAATCATAGGAAATTACTGGGATGATCTGAAGCATTTTATTTATGCATTAGGAACCATATCATAACTGGGTATAAAACTTGGTACAAGTACCAAGTTCGCAAAGTGTGCCAAGGTATGCAGGGTAGGTATGAAGAAAATAAACAATTAAAAATTTGTTCTCGTTTTAGGTTTGCTCAACGCAAAACACCATTAATTGATACAATATACCAAAAATATCAATATTACCAAAGATCACCACATACCCTGTATCTGGTGTTCGAAAGTAATTTAATTAAGAAATACCAATTTTAAAATCTCGAACGCTCAAATGGATCTAATAAGTTCATAAAGTGGTAATCTTATAGGCATACATTAGTTGATTAAGTTACTACCTCTTAAAAGCTTATTCCAGAGTTGAGTATTCAACAAGCAAATAAAGTGGGCATTGGATGCACCGAGGGCTCTTTGAGTGGCTAACAGGCTGGTAAGTAATAGTCCAAACATTCGTAAGGGCACGAGACGGCTCCGTAGGTACCTTGCGAGGGCTGGTAATCGGCCGGGAAACGAGCCCGTATCAACATCGAGGTAATTTAAGACGGTAGAAGCGACCGAGCTATTTGGGCCAAATGCAAGCAAGTAATTATCGAGATAATAATGCTAATGCACTTATCATGTCGACGACTGTTTCCGCCGCGTCGCGCGCGCCGTTTCTTTGACGATTTGTTAGTCAGTTTTAGTACCTAACCTTCTTACAGGCTTATCTTAGTGGGATTAGCAAAGTGTAGAGTACGGAATAGGCACACTTTTATTACTTACCGCAAAATGAATTTCGCTATTAATATACGTTCTCAACACAAATTACCATTCAAAGTTTAAAAACAAAAAACGCTTAAATTGATAATTCAATGAAGTAATTTATACTTACTAATTTCCATTTTACCGCGAGTTGGCGTGAAAATAAATTAATGAGAATTATTCAATGATTGCTTAATAAAAGTGCACGCAAACTCATTACCAAATCTTTGTAGTGAAGTAGTTAGCGAAGTTGAGTTCTTTTATTGTTGAGTTAACACATTTATATCATGCAGTGTTTTTCCTTGCGTTGTACGAAAATCTTAGCCTGTTATTATTTCGACAGTTCCCTCTGTCGATGTTGCAATAGGAACTATTTCTATTCTTTTCTATGCTTTTATTTTGAAAAATGTAAACAAATGTGACATTATCCGTTAATAGGGAAATAAAAAGGTAAGGTAAGGAAGGACATAATAACACGCTGTAATCAACGCTAACTAAAGGGAACAAAGATATCAACCACAATACAACAACATCCAACGCAAGTAGGTACATAACAAGATCCATTGTAACCTCATCAATATAGTGTTGTTTGAGTTGTTTCGTAGAATTTAGCTATTATTCGATACTTTCTGACAAGCTAGACATAGATGAAAAGGTTGATTTCCCAGTAAAAGACACAGTGACGCACGAAAACACCATAAGGTAAGGCTTGATTGCTTACGTGTTAAGTATCTATTCATTAGGTAATTATACTTTGTTAATTCGATTTTAATGCAATAGTTAGTGAATCATACTTTGCTTGCAATATTTTAGCTTCGTCTTAACTTGTAACGACGCAGATCTTAAATAACCATTATCTTCTCATAGATTATATCTTCAAAAGTAATTTTCTATCCATTCTTAAAACATGTCACACACTATCAATTATCGCTAAAATTTTGTCTATTTTATCTATCGTATAAGAATAAAGAACCACTGTTAAATAATTTAACTAATTTGAGATGCTAAATGTGACAATCAAGTGCGAAAAATCTTCGACAAAAAAACGAACGCTATCAGCTGCCAACACGTCTTCACTAGCAGCTAATAGATTTATTTAGCTTTCATCAACGTTAGAAATTAAGGAAATGTTCAATTTACACACCCTTTTACTGTTGTATTTAACGCTCACGAAACACAGTTTAGCACATTCGGAAAAGTATCCGCTAGAATACACACACAGGCGCGTGAGCTGCTGTGTTCTCTACTTGTTTTTCAAATGGTTACAACTTAGAACATTTCAATGTTTCATCTTCTTTCATTATTTTGTTATTAGTTTTGTTATTAATAGGAGCACAATTTGTAAATTCACATACAACATTTTGAGTAAATGACGTTAAAAAGAACCCTAATACTATGGTTTCTTTTCGACTTCAACGAATAAGTCTGTGTGTAGCCTAAACGTATTTTTCCTTAGAAAAGGGCTACAATATAGCGTACGGCGAGGTGCGAAGTGGTTGGTCAATAGTTGCTGGCCTATTGGACATGCTTGCCTAGCCTACTCACACTCACAAATTGCATTGATGCCTACTTTTAGTTCGACATACTTACAAAAACATCTCAATAAAACTGTTTTCATTCTTAAGGTTTACTTTACGTATTTGAGTAAATATCGTGCTTTTTTGGTTTTTTGATCTCTCTACGGGATGTTTTTTGTTTGCAGGAGGTTCTCTGAATTTGTTTTGGTTTTTCTTTTGCGGATATGAAACACAAATATAACTAAAAGACAGACAAAAAATAATTGCCAAATTATGCAAATTACACCCTAGATTCATATTTTCATCAGATTTTCCGCTTGTAAATGTTATTGAAATAATAACTACTAAATACCGATTTACTTTGTAGTTACTACACCTATTACAATATTAATAGTATTAAAATATGCTTATAGACACTATTATTTCCGCATAGCATTAAAAGGGATAATCAATGGAATGGAGGACAACTTAATAACTTTGAGATTTATCACATAATCGGCACGAATAGAGTATCGTAACAATTAAATCAAATTGAACCGGAAACACCTTTAGCTCAATTTGAAGACTAGTTCAAGAATTTTACGTTTTAGTAAAAGTTACTAAAATTTTAAAAAATCGTTTTCAAAATACGAATCATTGTAACACTCTCATGGCCATCCATTTTTATCAAGAAGCAATTCAGTTACTGTTCCGGGCACGTTTTGTTATTTATTCATTTTGTCTCTACAATTTTCTATAGGCGCACAGTTTTCTATCATAAAGTTTAAACTCAATACTTTGCACAGCCTCCACCTGGTACCTGGAGGCCTACTCTGATGTTAAGTTTAAGATGTTTTGTTGGGTAGATTCTCTCACAGTAAATTGAAACTGTTTACAATACCTTTCTTTAAGTAAACCTCAACGTTACCATTAAGAGTACGTAGTACAGTGGTGCTGTTACCGTTTAGTATACGCGGTTTTTCCACAAAATAGTAAATCAATGTATTTTATAGCCAAAAACGAGGGTGTTTAACGTAAAGTTGATTGAATGTTGCTACAATTTGAACCCTATCAAAGAACAGAAAAACCTAAGATCCCAGGATAGGATTCAACTTGATCCTTTCGTCCTGTCCTTTCCTTGCGTGTACAAGTGCGCGGTCCGTTTTGAGTCAAAAGTGATAATAGCGCGCTCACACGCGTTCCGAATTGATAAACTGTATGAGCGTGAGCGACGTGAGGTTGCTGTTATCACTTTTGACTCAAAACGGACCGCACTACAAGACGGCTTTGCCGTTTAAGGCAAATGTGATTTTGGAAATGTCTACAAATACTTACAGTTTAGCAATTTGTATCTTGTCTGCATCATTTTGTCTGCCGAAGTCGTGCCAGGGGCGGGTGCGCGGCGGCTGCGCAGGCGAGTGGTGCGCCGACGGCGTGCCGCGCCCGTCCTCCACGCCGGGCTGCTGGCAGATTACCGTGTAGTCGAACGACTGCGCGGACAATAAGCACCCTTTACTCTCAACCCTCAAATGGAAAAACACATGCACATCAACAACTAAAGTCAAAAATCGAATTATACATGCATTTGTTCATGAAACGACAAGTGCAATACTGATTGTTGCCAAGATGGGCGTAAAAGGCTACATATTACAACAGCAATTGCTTCCTCATGTAGAATCATTAAATTAGAGAGTCACTTTAGCTTATTGCAAGTACCAGTATGAAATCAGGGGACGTTGCTTTACAAAATACAGGAACCTAACTCAGTTATACGAGTATGTAATGATAAACTGGAAAGGATTTTGTTTTTGCTCTTTTTGTGTGTATTAAATTTTATTGATCAACTTACTTCGAAGACTAAAAAAAAGGTAACTCCATTTCATCTCACTCTATTTACACCATTTTAGGAGATACTACATTTAGCCTGTAGAGTTCATTCCACAGTAGTCGGTGCCAATTAATATATTTTACAAAAATTGGGAAGTTTTGTTACTTACGTTAATAGCCATCAAGGGAAAATACTATTTAAGTAATGAAAAATAATCTTTCTTATTGAAACATTCAGAATGCGCTGCCTACTTGAATACCAAAGCAAGTTTTTTCAAAATGATGCTACTTTTATTAATATTCAACAATCATTGCGATTGTTGCAGGTTGTCACTTCTTTGAAAAGATCGCTTTTTAGCGATAAAGCCGCCCAAATTTTAAGTTCTTTCGTATTGGGTGTCAGTAAGATACCCAGTAAAGTTTTCCAATGTTAGCCAATGTTAATGTTAATTCCTAATTAATTTACAAATAGGTTTTTAGATCAAGTTTTCTATGACTATTTGTATCTATTGCTGACTACACCAGAACCAGAATAGGTAAATAAACATTCTTAACTAGAGACACATTATTGGGAGTTAGATGAAATTTATGAATTATTTTGCTGAAACATCTTAACTATTGGTTTTCTAACTAGAAATTTAGTTGAGCTTCTTTTATACACACAAAATGCGCAAATACTGCCAGGAATATCGTTTGTTCTCAGAAATTGAACCCACAGTGTACCAGCATATCGCCAAACGAGTAAGAAAACGAGTTATAAATTGTACTAGGTCCCTGTATCGTTGTAAGTGTTAATGCAAAAGAAAAATATTTTCAATTAGCACTTGGAATTCATCGCACATGTGCCAGTTTTTACAGTTTGGCGCACAGAATATGTTATCCCAAAACATAAGGTATGAACTAGGACTGAATTAAGAGTTAACTTAAGACATACATTGGCAAAATAAGGGCAGAAAACGAAGCATAATGTGAAGAATACGCATTTGTAATGGCGCAACAATAACTTCGCGAACACCTTTCTTACGTATTGTTTATGTTAAAATCGCATTATTGAATCACCTCGTCTCTGTTCAGTGGGTATAGTTTTTATTTTGACGATGATCATTGAATAATAATGGTTCGTAAGCGTTGAATCAGTGGCTAGCTCGCGTGTGGAATTTTGCACTACTTTTCGTCAGATATCGACCTATTTTAAATAAAAAATATTATCACTTTGCTAACCAGTACAAGCTATTGACTTTAAACCACACATTTTGCCGGGTATGAATTGAATAATGTAACTCTGAACAAACAATAAAACGGAACTAAATGTTAATTTACCAGGTGTGTTTGTTTCTTTTGATATTTGGTGATATCATTGGGCCCAAGTGCTCATAGATACTATTATTATCTTTACCTAAGGAGTTGTAAAGGTAACAACCAAAATAAAATACAACGCTTACAACCCGGTGTGATTTTTTACGACACAATTTTCCATAAATTAAGCCTAATTAGTTCTAATTTATTATAATGGTTTAACATTAAAATAGCATTGCTAATACGTAATCTTAATGGCTATCCGCAATTATGGGACCTATTGCACAAAAAAAATATTTTTCATTTGAATGTAGGAGCAATAAATACCTTTCCATTAAATGGAACGGTTCTTGGCGTTTCTGTAATAATTGTGTTATTTATAGTTATCTCAGAAGGAAATAAAATGTAGCGTAACTAGACAGCGCCAGCGCTAAGAAATATATTAGTGTCAATTATTTAGATTGACTAGGTACGTCATGTAACAAAAGGCTAATTTAATAAATACTCAATCTAGATTACTGTGGTGAATTGCTCGCGATTGCCACACCTTGGCACTACGCTGTCCTTCAGAACCACTTAACTGTAGCCTGATTACAGTCATGGCAATTTGTTATTTTAATGTGTAAACACATAAATTCCCACTCAGAGCGGGGTTTTGCGGCTGTATCTGTTTGAAGGCCTCGCGTGGCGCGAAGTCTATTGTCTCTGCATCAGCGAAGCCATAATTAATACTTGGTAATTGTTACGCTCATTCTTCTACCTACTAGGTTATTAGACACAATTCTAACAAGATTAATGGCAATGTATGTCTTATGCTCAAATTCTTAATAGAGTCTTATTTGAACGGAAATGCAGTAGCTTAAACGCATGTACTCATACACCTAATTAACTAAGTAAACACAAAACAAACAGTTAACTGAGCGCGGGTGGGCTTCAGCGTCAGTGAAAATCTCGTAGTAAATAATCGAGACCGTCAACATGCACGCTCAATAACATTGTTATGTAGAAGGTATATTTGTTCGTATAGCTTGTTCTAGTTATATTACGAAAAATGTGGCAAATAGAACAGTTTAAGCAAGTATATCGTATCCGCCATTGGAAGCTTTTATTGAGTGTTAAGGTGTGTGTTGGAATGTAAGTGGTGTGTGAAAAGCCCGCCCGCCCGCGCCCAATTCTCGTGGCACCGACCTGCTGTACGGCGGTGTGGTCCCGGGGAGTGACGGCGTCCGCGCCAATTCCGCTATCCGGAGAAGGCAGGTCCACAGTCAGGCCAGCAGCAGCGATCACGCTTTTGCTGTGATAGCGAGGTGCTGCATATCGCTCCCCGAATGCGGAAGCCGGCACTGACTCCGTATCCGCGTAGGGCGGGGCCGCCCTCTGTTGATAGCTGTCACTGACGAAGTAATCCCTAGTGTAGTAGGGCTCCCCCGCAAATGTCGTCGGCTGTCGCGGGTACTGCTCGCCGTAGGGGGTGGGACTGGGGGTGCCTGGCGGCGCGAACATTTGCGCGGCGTACATCGTGGCGTCCGGCAGCAGGGAGCCGGCCGAGGAAGCCCGCGACGGCACCGGCGACGGCGACGCCGCTTCGCCTGGCTCGCCGACCGCCACCTGCGGACACACGCGTCTATTACACGCGTTCTCCCACGACAACTGTCCGCTCCGTAACGTCGACGCGTACATGCCGCGTCGAATCACAGTTCACAGGTTCACGTACACTAGTCGGTTCTCTAACAACACGTTCACGTAAATGAAAGCCCAAAATCCCGGATAGTCCTTCGGGGTCGGCAGCAGTAGTGGCCAGGCGGGCAGCGCTGGCCGGCCGGTTCGGGGCGCGGGCGGGCGCGGCTAATGCGTCGCGAGCGCTCTGCTTGGCGCATCGTATGCTAACCGCGATAAATAATACATGAGTGACCGGTAAGGAAAGTGTGTGAGTGCGTGCGCGCGCGACGGCGGCGTGCGGACGTGTGACGCACCTTGTGTCGCTGCGGCTTGAGCGCGTGCGGCTCGGGCTCGTCGACCACCTTGCGGCTGAGGTCCTCGGGCTCGCGCTTCACGAGCCCCGCGTGCAGCAGGCCCGAGAGCTCGCTCAGCTCCGCCCCGTGCGCGCCATTGGCTGCCTTCAGCGTCGTGCCGGCCCTGCGGAGGGGAGACAGGCGTGATTGGCGACAATGCGCGCGCGCAACTATTTCTACGCCCGATCTCGATGTGCGCGCGCAAAAGTCGTCACACTATCATTCTTACTCTACCTGTCATGCACTATTTTATTTTACTATTTTATAATGATATTTCTAAAATTAAATGATAAAAATATGAGTGACATATTTTTCTTCACAGTTAACCAATAAACCTAATGATACCATAGCTCAATAGTTTCAAACCGCAATAGGTAGGTATCTGCCAATAAAATCAAACTAAATAATATTACAAAATATTTACATTCAATGAGGACCTAAAAATATTTTTTAACTCACCCAAGTGCGCAGAATGCTAATCATACCTAACTACTTTTAAAAAAATTGTGTGCCTTTACTAAAAATGACACCTAATTTTTATATGAAACATATATATATATTTTCATAAACTAAACTTAGTTAAATGAACAGGTTTAACGAATCTATTTACTACGGAATGAAATTTACATTTGCAAGATCTAAAGAAAGTAAAAATGAATTTTGACAATTTAAAAATAAAATCTTAGTTCAAAATGAACTTGATTTCTTTTTAGTAATATTATCATGTAACAACAACATGTTAACTTTTTCAAACTATACCATAGTTTGAAAAAGTTTATTGGTATCAATTCAAATATACAGGCTAACGTAATGTAGAAGCTACGTCATCAGGTCCCTGATTATGAACTTCGCTGTTAAGATTCGACAAAATGTACTTCAATTTTAATTCTATCAAATAAGGCCTTGTTGATAGGATTGTATATTGTAAAAAAGGCTTTGGCCTTAATTTTAGATAAAAAAAACTAGTGTAAGTTACCAAAAAATGGAACGTCTCAGTCTGCAACACCATTTTGAAAAATTTAACACAACAGGTGAAGGACAAGGGAAACGTTGTGTTATACAGCCATAGGAATAATCAAATTATAGATTCTGGTTAAATCAAAAGAGGAATGATGGTTGCTTCATCTACAAAAAACTTGTTATTTTTGTTAAGTTTTTATAGTCGTATTCTTAATAATTTTGGCAACTTAACTATTCTTAATAATCCAAATAATACAATAAAAATTACATCATCTGAATTTGAATAATATTAAGCTTAATTATTTTAATACATCTTTGATAAATTCGTGTGGTATTGCTACTTAAGTCTCCTGTTGTTTTGTTTGTTAACTTTGTTTACGTATTGAATAAGTTGAACCAAACCGTGATCAGAAAATCCGGTTGTATTTATTTCAACAAAGTTTATTTTTTCTATTTAATTATGTGTTCCTGCGTGATAACTATTCGTGAGTTTCGTATCAAGTATTACACTTAATTTTAATAATTAACTTGCTTAAATCAAGGAGAAAAACATTACATTCAATTTCATATGAGATTTAATTTTACAAGGGTGGGTAACCGCCAGTAATGATTTGGCATAGCATTTGATTTTGACTTGTCGCTGTGTCGACTGCTAAACTAATGCCCTTCGAGATTCCACACATTTTGGCGCTTTCTACTTACTAGTAAAAACGTACAGCTTACAGGTGAACTGCTCTTGGTTGCCCTCAGGGAAGGTATTACTAAATGCTTTCTTAAGGGATTTCGCTAAAACTCATATTAACTGTTAGATAAAACGGAGAATCGTCGAAACCATTGCAGGCAGTTAATTGTTATTGAGACCAACTTTTTTATAAATCGTAATAATCTAAATAATTACAGATAATATCTAAAATACCATATTGACTTGAGTTCTCTTCAGTAGATGCCAAATGAAAACCTAATGAAAATGTTATCGGCACCAAACAGGAGCACAATAATTAAGTTATTCAAATATTATTATCAAGACGGTTTTGAAAAAAATATTTGTAGCAAATTGTGTTTCTGAATTCCCATAATTGTCTGAAATGTAACTGAAAGAGTATGAAAAAAATGTAGTTAACTACATTTTTCAAGAGTAACATGGCAGTAAACGAGGTACTCAGTTGTTATTCCGTACAAAGACTCAACCAAAGGTCAACTTAATCGACTGCGTAGAATTTAGGTGCAATCATGCAAAGACCGCAAGACCTGGAAACCCTCACTGCTGCAGCAGAACCCACTGATCTGTCCATCGTCCAACCACGAGTTTCTCGCCATATTTGGCTACTTTAGTGAGTGGTGAGCAAAACCACAGTCATTCTATGAATTTAAAAACAAAAATATGAAACATACATGAAGATATTTCAAAATTATTGTATGTGTTTAATCCGAGGCTTTTCTCACATACTACGCGGTACAAGGTTCGCAATGTTACTTAATAAGCTGGACCTGAGATTTACAGTACCTACCTAGTTTCAAAGAAAAATTAAAGAACGTTAAATGACTACAAAAACTAATCAGGTTTGAAAATCGTCGTGAGAATAAATTAAGGAAATGAATAGTTAAAAAACGATTTTTTGGTATGCTGAGTACTTGTACCAAAAAATCTTTCAATCAATTTTGAAGCAAGTTTTTTGACTAATTAAGTATTTTACCAAAACCACGGTATAAGTGCATAGTGTGTGTTTTGCAGGGGTCTCCAGAATCCAGCTTCGCCGCTAAAGTGCCACGGTTGAGTGCCGTGGGGTTTTAGTCGGCAAGAATCCGACATAACTTCATCGTCGTCCCGGGCAGCGAAGTATACATAAGGATTTCCCCACGAAAAAAATAAAAAGGAGTCTCTGGAAGCCATCGCATTATTCGCTCTAGAATCTATCATCGATATTATTTGACTGTTTATTGGTATATTCCGTTTCGACGAAACATCTATCTTGCATCGTTTAATAAATGATGACTTCCGTTAGCTGAGCTCAGATATTTATTAGGTCAATTTGGCAATGTTTTGATAAAACTTAGCTTTGTGGTAGGTAGTGAGTGAAGGCGTGTAAGTAAGCACATTAAAGCCATTTGATTTGTTTGCATGTGAATGCAGCGCCTCCGCGCGAGGCGGCGGCAGCGCGGGGCGCGGCTTTCGTCGGCCGTTGTCAGTGCGCGCCGATTTATGATAATTGAAGGCATGTTTCATTGGCGCTCAGATGTTTATTTTAGATAAGCGAGTCGCGCGGCACTATTTCATGCGTCCGAATTGGCCGGACGCGCGACCTCCCGCGAGCTGGACGCTCCACCGCCGTGTCCGATTGCAATTCTCGCTCCGCTCATTCTTCACGATTTATGCATGCGATTTGTAAGAGAAACACGGCGAGTGTGAAATTGTCCATCCGATAAGACGTTCAGTCGAATGAAATATTTTGGATGCCATCAGTGAGTTTTCCGTTGGCAACGCATCTTTGACGTTGCATCTCCAAGTTGTGACATCTTGAAGGGTTGCGATCGATGCTTTTTGCTAGCATGCAAATTGAATTCGTGCTAATCCGGGCGCGGTGTGCCGGCGGCGAGCGGCTTCGTTATTCATGTTGCGCTGCACAATGGCGTGTTTGCTTGTCGCTCATTGTTGGCGCCTACAAAAACGCGAGACAAAGAGCCCCATGCTGACAGCTGAGTGCGCGCTAGCTAGTCGCGCTCGCGGCTAGGCGGCTCCTTCCACTGCTAGGTATCCGCTCACTTAGGTGTATAATTTAGTAATACCGATAGCAATCTCTAAATTCATAAATAGCGTCAGCGTCGTTACCATTATGTAGATAACAGGCAATTAACTGAATTCCCAATCATTTTCATTTATAACCATAGCAACAATAAAAAAATATACGTTATGAAATAATCCAGATTTAAATTGATTAAAGTGCATTTTTCTAAACCATGTAACAACAATTTATTCATTCCATGGCCAAATCGGAGCTTCAGCGTTCGTATCTATTGACAGCATAACGATTAAACTTAAAAGAAATGCTTCTTTAGCGAGATTCTCAAAAATGTAGGTAAGTATGAACTCATTTTAGATAGTTATGCTTAAACGAAGATATTGTACAAATGCATAACAAAAAAATTGCATTAGTATTATTTATTATACTACCTGTGTGACAAGCTGCCAAATTCCTGTATTATCAAACTCCTAGTAGATCTCATGGTATATCTTAAATTAGATCACAAGTACAAGCATGAAGTTCAATGTATTGATAGAAAGATTTTAAATAAGCGCAGGTAGCCCAGTTTGGATTCCCAAACCTTTAATCTGATATCAGTGTCATGTTGCGAGCAGATTACCATAACAGTCGAACAGCTATAAAGGAGCGAGTGAGTACCTTATCTAACGACTCAGCGCCACATTTTGCATGCAAATATAAGTTTTCTTATCAAAGCGAGATCGGCTAGGCAGTCGGATGCAATTGCTATTATAATTATTTGCAATGTTTACTTAACACCCTTTCACACATGACGAGATCTCGACAATTAGATGCTTAGGGTGCAGCGGTCCCCTACGCTACCTACTCAAGCATTTGACGAAATATCTTCTATGAATTACAAAGCGCATAATTAAAATAGATACATTTTGATATTCGATATGTATTGTGTTGAACAAAGATACTATTTTCAAATTTGAATATTACTACAGAAATCAAACTAAACTGCAGGAAACAAATTTAAACGAGTTCTCGTATATTATTATATCTGTAACTGTTAAGTGCATAAAATGATGTCTTATCTTCAACTCCATAAAAAATACTAAAAGATAAATATACATCTGCCCAGAGTTTTCGCTAACGCAATCTTCAGCGCTTGCATAAATTATTTGAATGGGATTTGTTAGTTCCGTTACAATACGCTGTACGCTACCTTTAGAAAATAACTCACGATAAGTCTGATAGCCCTTACATTCTACTGCTGTGCACAGACCTCACCTCAATTATGAGGTGATACGAGCCAGACTCCAACACCTGTAATCATGCTCATTGTTTCAAATTTGTATGAAATGCTAACTTTGGTATTTGTATGAAATGAAAAAAAATTTGATATACAAGCCTACGGCCTTCGAATAGGCTTAAAAATTCTAGAGACGACAGCCAAGACCTTCTGACTACTGCTACCATATCATTAGCGGTCGAGATGGTCGGCCATCCCACTAACTGGCGACCTGATAACCTGGCCTGCTTGCTAAATATCGGCGACTTACAAACTTCCAGCTTGTTCGCTAGAATCTTAAATAATAATTTATTTGTGGATCAATATTTTGAGGCTGTTATAAAAACGAGAGCTATCACTTGTGAAGTCTTTTTATATTGGATGGAACCCCTAATAAACCCGATCTATCAATGAAGCATGGCTGGATAATATTATCGCAATCAAAATCGGAGGCGACGACAGTTTATCCATCTCTTGACGAACAGATTAGAATCAGCCGGCGATAAAGAGAGACTAAGGAGGCGCTTGCAGCGGATGCGACCAACGTAATTCCATTCTATTTGAATATATCATTCGACTAAATGTAGGTTTATTGCTACTTTTCTCACGGAACTAATACATTATCAAAAACTTTAATTGAAAAAGATTTCGCCATTTGTCTATGTCATTAAAATGAACGTTCGATTACGTATACTAGCTATCTGTAGGTAAGCAATTAATTTCCCGTTAGAGTTTTCCTGAGCCCAATTAAGCTAAAGTTTGTGAGTTAGTGCGGGAATGTAATAATAACTGTCAAGCAGCTAAGCGGTAATAATAGGATATGCGCGATTATTAAATTTCTTTACAGCCGTTTCAAATTCGCATGTAAAGGGATGGACGTAATGAATGGTCAAGCCCCGATTTGATTTCCCTACGCGATGACCATCGCGGGGACATAACGATGTTACTATTCTTTTTATTTATTATCTCCGTAAGAGGGTTGGGTATTCGAGGGAATTGAATGGTATTAACTGTTATGCCACTAACAAAGCGCCGTATCTTCAAGAAGAAACCGGTTCTGGCTCTAAATGGGTCACACGGTTCCAGCTCCCTGAAGCTCTTTGTCGGAACACCGCGGCACTGCTGTACGCACCACCAAAGTTTGCCAAATATTTTTGAATAATTAGTTTTTTAGTTGAAACATTTTGATATTGGTCAATGGAGAAACTAAAGATTCTTTAAACTCTCGATTCTTATAAAATTACTTAATTTGCAGCTCACGTAGAGAATTTCTCAAAAGTGCAAAATCGATAATGTACTTATTACGTATATATTTTCGGGTTCTCCGTACGAGCAAACCCATAATTACTTGTTGCCTGCATAAACATGGTCCCTTGAGCGCTACAGCCCTCACCTCCTTTTACTTACCTTTTTCAAGAGAATGGTTCTGATTTAGACATTACTTAAATAACTGCTTAAATACAACCTCATACTTAGTAAGTAGATACCTATCAGAATCTGACTAGGTACACGCTTTGACTTATTTTCTCTGTTTGTGCAAATAATTTTCCAGATTGTATCTTATGATGAATATGTCCTAAAAAGCCTGGCTGTTTATTATGTTAGTTGTTTCTAATTAATTATGGACCTTTATACGTATTTTCTATCATTAAATTGTAGTATAACTTAAGTGCGGAGAAACCGATTTCCCGTTAGTATTGCAAGTGCGAACAGTGACAGGGTCAAGAGGGCGAGCCCCTCCCCGATGCTTCCCGCAGCGCGTTTCTATGCTAATCTCGGCGTTAGCATTCGACAGCCTCCGACAACTATTAATGATTATAGCCGCTATTTCCACTTAACACCCGCAATATCCGTAGTCCTAGAGGAGCTGCGCCCGCGCACACCGCGTTCGCTTACGCAACGTCTCCCGCCTACGGATCTGAAACGGACCTATACAGGCGGAACTAGTTCATTTCTATATCTATCGAGCATTCAATTCAAATAATACGAGCGATTTAGACAACAAATACTGTGCTCGAAACCTGACGATGCACTGGCGCTGAACGATTAGCATACAAACGCATTTGGAGACACAGCGCACCGATGGGTGCGGGCGACTCGAGCGTTCGTTATAATTTTGAATGTATGAATGAGCAATAGCAGCGCGTTGAACCGGCGCGTGGGCCGCGTGCCGACAATGAGACAAGTCCTGGGCGTCCTTGTCAATGTGAGCCGCTTCCAGCCACATCCGTCTATTGTCATTATTTGTATTTATGCACTCCCGTAAGCGATGACTAGGATGACAGATTGAAAATGTCTTACCCGCATTCCGGGACGAGCGCGAGGTGGAGGCATCGCGGGCGCAGTCGGGCCACCGCGCTCGACGTGTGCGGCGTTACGTAGGAGGACTATATTTACCACTTCGCTTGTTATCTAAATAGGTGACGCATAGCGCCCATCCTACGCTACAGTTTCTATTATAAAGACCATTTAGATAGGTGCCTGCATCTCTAACAAAAAATATTCAAAAATACGAGTAACACCCATTCACAAAATTAGCATTTTCATGGATTTAAACGACTTTTTCTTTTATAAAGTCAATGTTTATGGAATATAATAAAACTTTCATAAAAGTTTAAATGGTTTGTATGGGGGTCAAGTTAACATTATGCACTACTTGTATAAGAATGTCACACGGCGTTTGCTCATTTCTGCGCCGCTATTCAACGGATGCTGTTAACAACCTCTTTCAAAGAGCGAGCATAATTTGATCGGGGTCGCATTTCTATGGGAAGACTCATTCTCCAAGTCCTTGCCACTTTTTATATATTCATTGAAATTGTTTTATCATGGTTTTTAATACGGAGATTTTAAATCCTTAGTAGAAATATAATATTTTGGCCATATTTAAGGAAAGGCGCTAATCTAAATTATATAAATACCAAAAGTAGATATCTAAAATTATTTTAAAAAAACCTTTTTGATGAAGTATTTTTATCTTATTATAACTTTTTTAATTAAGTGATGCATCAGTAACATTTGCTATGATTAACATAATAACAAATAACGTGCTGTATGCATATCAAACCGTAAATATAAAAATTCAAGTTATCAAAAAACTTTAAATATAACGATAAGACTCCAATGGCATATACTGGCAGGTACGCTCGAGGGGATCCGCACAGTTGCGAACTCTTATTTCGTTAATCCCGCCATAGGTATTCAAATGAGCTCCTATGATTTATTGAGTGGAACATTAACATTTTTATTATTTGTTATTCTTACACCTTTCGTTGGGGCCGGAAGCCACGCGGCGTCTTGTCTCAGTGTACTCGTCCGTGAGACTCACCGACACATACGACCCTGGATACAATTTAACACACACAAAAAGCATCGAACAAAAAAATTGCATATTATCATAGTTTACATATAAATTTTACGCGAATTCATTCCGTATTCACCGCGCCTCGAAATTCGGCGATTATGATGATAATTGCTCTGATACACGAACGTTCGATTTGATCTACGGCCGTGAGAATCGAAGATCGATTTTTCCGCGATCGATCCCTTATTTAACTTGATTGTTGTCGATAACTCGAGACTTAATTTGCATATTAAAATATGTTTTAAATAAAATCAGCTTAATGTTTGCCCATAATATTATCATTTTGTCATTAATAATGCTTACTGTCTCAGTCTACCTATCGAGGATGTATTCAAAGTCACCTATTAATAAAAACATACCCATTTAGTCATTATCTCATCTCATTAAAAACTTAGAATTATGTTTACTGTATATAAATGTTTAATACAAATTAACACAAAAAATAAACAGGGACTTCTTGAAAAAAACAAATGGCGCTTTGAAGAATGATTAAGTCAATAATGATTCACTAGATATGAGAGGAAATATCAACATTACATTTCGTAAGCAGGGTTCTCTTATGATAAAATACTACAAAAGTTAGTTTCTATGATTTATGAACTACGGCTGTATTTTTGATGAAACGTTGTGTAAAGATTCGGTCTAGGTTTTAGCAGCATTGATAATGCTAAAATAACAGAAAAAACAAATGTTGTGTGTTTTTATATAAAAAGCAGAAGTAACTTATAGCTGATCTCATGATGACAAGGTATTTAAAACACTCTTGATACTACTCTATGCAAAGAATTAGGGACCTGATTTTCGCACAATCAATGATATTTTGTTAAAAATCTGTTTTTTTTTTTAAAGTTTACCTGATGTTTTTCTATAAACTATTACTCTGGTCCAAAAGTTTGCTTTTGTGTTATAAAAACAACGAATACAACATTTTGTTTGTCACTACCACCCAATGTTTTGATACCATAAAGATTGTAGGGAAAATATTAACTATAACACAAAAACCCCAGACCTAGCACAAATTTCTGTTTCGTCATTAAACATTGGTGCTGATGTGGGAATAGAACTCACGACCCTATCCACACGGGCCTCCAGACGCGCCACAAAACGCCGCCATGAAATCCCGTGGCAAAACGTCCCCGCAAAATCTGCCACATTTCCCATATAGTTTGTATCGCTTCACGCCACACACTATAAACGCCGGTGGCTGCGTTTTCAGTCGAACTACATGAATGAGGCATGTGACCGCGTTTTGTGGCCCGTGTGCAAGGACGCTTAGAGTCAGGAAATATGGGAAGATAATCTCAAATGATGCATACTAACACTAGGCCTGGAAAAATCACCTCGGGGTTAATTTTACAAATAATAGCATGCCTGAAAGCGGATACAAATTATTAACAGGCACACATTATTTTTTACTTTATTTCCTACTAACTATTATCATTAAATATTTAGTAAATCTTACACCAAACTCACCTGGTACTGAATTAAGGCAGAGCTTGAAGATCTCATTATTAAATATTTCTAAATACATACTGAAAAGATTATACCAACCAGACGCAGAACAATCATGAATGTTTAGTGTTTCCTTTAAATCAATAGTAGTTTAATTGGGATTAGTATTTGATCGATCCAGGACTTAATTTGCGTGAAAAGTTTTCTACGCTTCTGGTTGTCGCAAAAAACCGCACATGAGCTTTTATCTAATTCGATGAGAAATCATCGATGGAACTCATTACAAGACATCCTGTAAACTTACTGCCAGACATCTACAAGTTTGCCATCCTTATGCAAGTTGAGGTGCGTGTCCTGTCCGAGCGGCGGCAGGCGGTAGTACTCGAGAGCTTGAGGCTGCTGGTCGTCAGACACATCCAGGACTGCAGACGTGGCGGCGCTCAGCGGGTGCTCCGCCCCACTGGAGTAATAAGCGCGCCACTGCTCACCACCTACTTCCATCACCTCTTTGCGTCTTCTGTTGACAAACAAAAAATACCATCAGTACCATAATACAATAAATACTATCACCTCCAAAATATCAATGTATAGCTTACAACTACTGTAGCTCTTAAAAAGTTGCAACACCAACGCATTTCAAGAGGGCATTAAAGCAGTGATTGATGTTTCGTTAAATGACTAACGGTGGAATTCACAAAAGCAAATTAAATAGTTGAGCGTTTAACAAATACTTGAACAACGCTCAAACTGTTTTTTCGCATTCACAAAGGTTCATCAATTGCTCCTCCTCTCACGTGATTAACCTAAGTTGATTAAGCACTCAAACGAGAAAATCGTATTCATGAAAGACAATCAGCGTGCCACAGATAATAAAATGCCATAAAATGTGACAAATACCATGCTCAAATATTTAAAAAGTTGAGAGCGGTCGCGACCTATCTTAAATATTTGATTTGGAAGTATTTCAGCTTTAACGCCCGTTTTAAGGACTTTGCTAGAAGAAGTACCCCTTGTTAGAAGTCTCTGTAATGTGTAATACCTAAAAACACTACAGAAATATGTCAAAACGCAATTTCAAATGCTACTAAGAATTGCAGTTTCCGACAAAAGAAATTAGTCAGCACGTCCCCAAATTGGAAGAAAAGCAATCAAGCAACACAGCCAATATACGGAATACTCCTCGCTCTCCATTATTATGCCAAGGGCAGTTATCAAAGACCCACAATCAGAACAGGATACTACCATTTCCAAAAGACTCTTCCAGACTCCAATGTTTGCTAAACTGAAGCTTGGATGCCAATGCCAGTTATCAAAAATCCTGGGTCAAAAGAATAGTTAGTACCATTATCAAAAAAAGTCCAGTGTGCGCCTTTCTAGAGTGTAGTGAACTTGGTGATTCAAAGTGTGGCTACCCATGTTTCTATCTAAATTTCAAGAATAGCTGCTGGACAAACACATTATTGCTTCATTAAAGGCTCTGGACCACAATAAAGAGACTGTTTGGTATTCTCAAAAGAAGATTTTCTTGTCCTTATTTATATCAATTATTGGGAATTGTCTGTTGGTATAGTTATAATCCCACCAACAACAGTGGAATGTGCAGTGTACTGCGGGCTCTGTTAGGAATACATGAAGTTAAGTTGTTGGTGTTGTGTAGAAGCCACCTAACATGATGTAATAGTGTAGTGAACACGAACTGCATAAATAAACACCGTCAAATCAATAATTGTTTTATTTAACAACTAATTTTTACATCATATTGATTAGTTCTAAAACACAAGTTCTTTTCCTAATCTATCCACCCAGCATATCTCACTGCAGGGGAAAAGCCATCAATCCCAGTTTTTAAGTTATTCAACTAAAAAAGGTGTGCACCTACTTAAGGTTGTATGTTTGTTTCCCACTATACACCTAAAATTGTGTAATGAATATTTGTGTCTATCCTGTGTTTGGGTGTTATATCTATTCACTAAAGTACCTATGTATTAAGAAACAATATTGTTTGTTCAGTCTTCATGATCTATGCTAAATTTTGGGAGCAGTGATCATAATTTATATTCGAGATCTACACTGGGGGGTGTGGATCTCGAATATAAATTATGAGTTTCATGATAATTAATGAAAACACAAAATAAAAATGAATAATTTATTTTGTATAATTCAAAAATAACAAATAAACTATAGGTTCACACAGTTGAAATAGAACATTACAATATGAAATCACAACAAGATAACAATTTGTTAAGATGAGGAACACTTTATTGCATGCACACTAAATTATTAGCAAAATTATTGTTATGAAAGTAATACATTCTCACCATAAAATACAAGTTAGGCACTCTTATTGCTAAAAACAATCTCTTTCAGACAACCTACAAGTCAAGCTAGTTTGTTGCTGAAATACCCAGCAGAACGGTAGTCTTTTTAAAAAAAGGCTATCATTTTAAACATTATATTTATATCGCATTATATATTCAGTGTCCACTATTGATTTAATGCAAGTGGTTAAAGATTCAAACAGCTATGAAATACATATTTTGCTGTAATGCCTGCCAAATTAAAGTTTATAGTAAGTTATGTGTTTTACAAACAATACCAATACATACAATACATTAAATGCTCCTCAGTGTCAATATTCTATTGAACAAATAGAGTCTACTACCAATAAAATTGATTGTTTTGGCATAAATATAATTCTTCTTCTCTTGCACCTTCTAGGTCTCCTTCTCCATATAAAGTTAGTCACTATAGCGCTCACAGTTGGCAAATAATATGCAATATCATCATATTTTATGTTCAACTTTTGTGGTAGTACTGCCTTATTAATTATTTCCTTCATTTTGGTTATCTGCTACTCCATGAAGAGCTGGAAAGTAAAATACTTGTTAATTACATTTGTTTTTCAGCAAATAAAGAAAGGTATGTAATGGCTAAATTTACACAGTGGAACTTTTAACATCAAACAAAAAACTGTTTTGATTTTAACTGACTGTATTGAAGATTGTAAACTCAGCTAAATAGAGTTATTTACTTACCTAATAATCCATTTCCAAACTATCCATTTTCAGCTTGGCTTATTTTATTTGAGTTATTGTCTTTGCAGGTACTTTATCTGCAGTCAAGATCTGACAAGATCAAGTACAAGATCTTACACTGAATGTAACGATGATCCTGCAGAAACCCAGATAGTTACTTGAAAATGTAGTTACATTTATAAACAAATTTAAAATTTAATTTAATACGTAATTCTAACCTAAATTCTTAAAATGACTGATTGACACATATTTGACATTTGGTTGCGTTCCGTTTTTACATAAAAATGAAAAAGTATTGTTTTGTTTATTCCATTTATTTTTTTTTGTTCAAACATGCGTAAATTTCGAATTAATAACCAAGCTACGTTACAGTCATTTTAAATTGAGATAGATCTGTGAAAAAACCCAAGAATTGTTCATTTCCAGCAATAATTTCGACAAACAACGAAACGAATCGAGGCACAAAACCATAGTTCCATCAATTGGTTAGCGAGAACGATTGTTTCTTTTTGCAATGTTGGCATTTCGGTTTGTTTGAAAGATGCTCAGCTGATCACGGTAGAAAACTGCTTAATGAACGTTTGTGAATAGCATTTAAGTTAAGCGTGCGATTAAACTAATGGCTTAATTAGCTGAGTGAGTGATCTGATTTGCCTTTGTGAATTCCACCGTAAGTGAAGTAAGTAGTATAATGATCTTCACAAATAGTGAAATTAACGCATACAGAAATAAATGCAAGAAGACCCTTATTTTTTGAGAAATATGGGTTAAATCTTTACTTGATTTCAGGAAAATTACATGGGTGCTCAACACAGATCTCGCCAATACTCTAATAAGCTTGAACACTTAAATATGTAGAGCTTAACAATGATGGTATATCTGGATCGGTTACCTATTGCCTGTGGCGTGCATTAGTTGTATCTCTACGGATTGATAACATTTTATAAGGCTGTACAATTCTAAATCATATATTGATAGAAAGAGCTCGTTAAATTCCATGACCCTAAATGTTATTACGTATCGCAGCCTATTAAGATAAATCTGTGTTAGACAAACAGCTCGAAGCAACGCAAATAGATGCAAGATCATTTTCATTCACTCTATCGAATCAATCGAGTAAACATAACGTAAAATACTGGTATCCCAAGCCTGTAGTTTTACGACTGGGTCGACTACAACTTACGAACCAGTTATTAGGCGTGACCATTTTGGTACGGATACTGACCTTTGATGGTACCGAGCGGTCGTCGACGCATAATGCGACGCTACGTTTGCTAATCGTTGCGCACACAGTGGCATGAGTCAGCAGAGCAAGTGTCCGGTTCGAGAGTGAAATGAGGAGTATCGGCGTGAAGTGGCATAGGCGCGGGGGCGTCTGGACCGCTCTAATTCGGGTAGTTGGCGAGTACGCACGGCCATACGTCACGCCGCCGGGTCGACCGGCACCGGCAACCTGATGTAGAACAGGTCCAAACCACTCGCAGAACCGGAAGGATACGAGGCAAATCCCTGCTCCCTCGCTAACCAGTTTAGGTCGTCTGACGTCACGCCCAGCGGTATCCGACGATGCAGACAAATAAATAAAAAATGTTGGAAGCACGCGTCGGACGGGTTTGACCGGATCGTAGTTCTACCTGATTCCTGTTCCTGGTGGTGTGTTGATATCTCGGGAGGTCATTATTTCCATTGTGAAAATGCATTCGATATTAATGGAGACGACATGTAAGTAGGCGACGCTGGCAGACACCTGTTTTCAGCAGCAGCTTTTTTCGCTGACAAGTTTATCGTTTCCATCAGTCTTCAGCTCAAGAAAGCGAAATAACTTTAAAATGAACATGAAATTCTTAATTCATTTTTTCTGTTCGGTGAAACTCATGTTTATGTGAGAGTTTGTAAGGTGTACCCAGAAATTGGCTTATTTATTTGAATGACTCAGGCAGGGTAGTGATTGACTAGGGTAAATACACGCTGTATTCAAGGTCACTTTAGTACCATAGAAGCTTTACTAGCTTTATTATACGATCATGTCTGAGAGGTCAAAGATGCCCATCTTCAGTCGCACACATTGACCTTACTAACATTCTACCGGTGCAGCAGATTCCTGAAACGTGTTTTATTGACATAGTCTTTCAACTAAAGCAGTTAGCAGAGTGTCGAGCCAGAACACAAAGTGCGAATTGGATCGAGAACTGGAAAAGCGAGCTTCTGGCGTTTAACCAGCCGAAGCGTGAGTCATTTGACGAGTGAACTGGCAGGCCGCGCAGGCGCAGGGGCCGGCCGGCGCGGGTGCACCACGTGAATGAGATTCCGGTAGGTGCGCACGTAAAAATCGTGCAACGAATCTAACAGGTTTGCTGGGTCCTTGCGAGGCCACCGGGACTGGTCTAACCTGCCCTGCGCAGCTGAACCTCGAAATTCCACCCGTTTTCTATCACGTTTGCCTTCGACACAGGTAAACACACATTGCAAATATTTAATTCATCTTGGCAGTACGGTATTTGAGAACAACATTTTTAACAACTTGAAACTTTGTAGCTTTTAGTTGCTAAGTACGATTTCGTATAATGGTTATAATCGGTTTGAAAATCACTTCTTAATTCTTCTATCAAATGCTGACATAACCGGAAAAAACTTTGTTTTCTCAATGGTGTTTTAATTACACATCCAAAACGGCTTTAGTTGTATTTCGACGGCATATTTTATGCGACTTGGCACGGCAGGCCAATTCCTAAATTATTGGGAATAATTTAAAATGCCCAAAGGTAAGCGACTGTCGCAAGTGTTGCCGGCAATACGAATAAAAGAGACAAAAACTTTCCAGAAGTTAAAGTGGTGCTGTAAGGGGCGGGGGGAGTTTTTATTAATAAGGGGGTAAAACTAAAACTGGAGGCAAAGGTCTGACGATAAGGATTGCAGAATGTGTTGTGTTGTTAGGTACACTTTGTTAAAGAAGCGCTATAAACATATTTTAATGACGCACAATCATTTTTACAAATTTATTTTACTCATGCTTTTGAAGTTAATCCAACAAACAGGAAGCATAAATCATAGACATAAGACAAGGAAAATACCTTGCTACAAAGTTTTTAATTATGATACCTACAAACTCAGATATTCTTATCGATATTCCATCAAGCCTTAAGATATGCAATTGGAACATCGTGTATTACGCAATGAAATTGACAAAGCTTTTGTTGAGTGACACCTTGATAAATAATTAATTGATTACTATTTTCTTTGCTGTCAATTGTTCGAGGCATTTAAAAGTTTCGCAAGTTACTCCTTGTCTGTTTGTTTGGCGTTGTCTGTTGAATGGAGCGATTAGAAAGTAACGCGCACAGCTGTCACGACAAGACGGAGACGTGACGTATGCTAGAGCGGAACGGATGGCTCCGAGCAAAGGGTTGAAGAAGTCCTCGCTACACAAACAAAGCATTCGACACGGCCATTCAGTGCACGACCGTTTCTCAGACAACTTACGTGCGCATAAACCCTCGAATAAATGCCACTACAAACCGATGATACTGATAGCTTTGAAAGAGAAACTGATTTCTTCAACCCAGGAGAGAGGCAAAATTGAGTAAATGTTTTACGTCCTCGCAATTAATGTCACAGGTTTGTAGTAAACGAATTTTTATCTCACGAAATGCCAAAACCTTCAAAGGAATTTTAACCGACTTTTAAAGCTTTTATTAATGTTAAAACGATCGGACATTTCAGAGAACGATGTGATGCAATTGTGTTCAATAAATGTATTTCGAAATATTAGAGGGTATATCTTTTGATAGGTAACGAGATGTTTGGTGCTACTTAGTATGTAACGAGAATTGTTTTTGAGGTCGATGGATTGTGGGGTCAATTTATCGAAGGTCCAGAGCGATACATAAGGCGGCGAGTTTCGAAAGGCGACGCGTCCACGTCTACGTCCGGTGACGCGTCCAACTATCGATCATTCGGTTCGTTAATAAATAACACGTTGGCGTCGCTCGCTGCTTATCTGCTGCTCGGGCATGTGGAAAAATTTGGTGTAGGTGTCGTAACGGAGCGGCACGCATGTCTCGTAGGGCTGCGTGCGCCCGCCGGCGCGCTTGTCCTCTGCGGTCGTTGCCTCGCGCCTTTCCAGACTCATTATCAATCTCTCAATTAAAACCCAAATTAGTTCAATAGATAAATTACAACACTATTATTCCTAGAACTATTCCTCTACAAGCCTTTCAACGCATAGGTATGTGTTTGAAATT
Source organism: Udea ferrugalis (assembly GCA_950022985.1). Lineage (NCBI taxonomy): Eukaryota > Metazoa > Arthropoda > Insecta > Lepidoptera > Crambidae > Udea > Udea ferrugalis. The sequence continues at coordinate 10,211,939 of OX465516.1, forward strand.
TAAGTACCGATGAACATTTATGTTTTGACGTGTAAGGGAAACTTTCTAGTGAGCCTATTTAACCCGTCTCGTATGCAATAACCTCACGTACAGGTACATATCCATAAACGTTAGCTGGGCTGTAGAATATATTGAATCACGCGTTAGCGACGGAACAGGCTGTGCAGCTTCACCTCTCTCACCCGGCAGGTGCAGTGCCTACCGCGGGGGAAAGTGCAGGGTGTGGCTCAAATCTACGCATGTTTTATCATCGGTGATAAGAGAAACTAGTATCGATCGCTACTAGCGACTCATTACGCTCTTTAAAGGGAAACTAATATGTGTACGCTTAAGCTTTAATATTGCTTGTCAACTGGTCACATATCCTAAGAACGTAGATATGGTCTGTTACAAAACAGTGTCATAAAAAAGTGCAATGCATATAATTAAGATAAACGTACATAGATACATAGTTACTTTCTTAAACTTTCTCTTCGTCAGTTTTTGCGTATGTCCATAATTACATAAGTAATTTAATCCTGTAGTTTTATCTCTATTAGCGAAAACATCACTCATTAGGGTTTACCATTAAACAAATTACGATTTAGTTAACAATAAGTAATAGCGTTTATTATTTTGCAACAGTGAAAATGTGTCATTATTAATCCATTTCGTATTCCCACATTAAAGCTAACGATCCGAGGTGGAATGTGGTATTGCTACATTTCGTCAATTAAAGAATTCACTGTCTTGGTTTGTAGCAGCGCAGGACGCACGCTGTTATGGGGACACAAAAACGGTACATTCTTCATACATTCCTCATACCATAAATAAATAAGGGATGAGTACAGACAAGGGCCAGCGGGCACCGAGCCGCGCACTGAGCACTCTAAACGAGACGCATTTTCGACAAACCTCTTTTTGCAGCCAGACGAGGAACGCATATGCGATGATTCATTTACGGACTTCTTCGCCATACAAGTATGGCTAACATTATTACTTCTGTTTTCTTGGCAGCATTATGTACGGTCAACAAGAAATGTTTTCTCAGAAATATGCGCCCACGCAGATTAAAGATGGAAACGCAACATGGGCACTAAATAAGTCATGTCTCCTGTCTGCGTAACTAGTAGCGCTCGAGTAATCTGAAAATTTAATGGCTGCAAATAATTATACGACGAAGGTTTCAATTATTCGCACTAAACGAGTGCCGATGAACCGTAATAAGTAATAACTTTGTACCAGCGCACCGATACGGTAACAAAATTGTAAAGCTAAATACTATTTAAAGCTTGCGACTACATCCCGCAACCGTATATTTAACAATATTTTTTTCGAATCGCTTACCGTTCATAAATAAAAGGGGTGTTATTGATACTTGTTCGTTCGATTACGCGCCTCTTTGAAGCATTCACCTTTATTATCTTTAACACTTTAAGCTATAAACATTGCAGTGCTTTTTTATTTACTGCTCGTAAAAATGCCGTCTTTAAACAATAACGTTTAACGGTCATTGTTCTGCTACGAACAGTTGCATACGTTATGCGTGGAGATGATAAAATCGATAGCTTGACTTTCAAAAGATAGCCTAATTTTGATTGACAACGTGTTCACCGCACATGGACTCGTTTGGCTAGCTGTTTAAAAATTGACATTTGACATGGATGTTAAATCGTATAAAAGGAGCAAAGAATCCCTTTTAACTTCTTTTTTCTAATAAAACCGTTGGCTGACCGTTGAGTGACATCACACATCAAGGTTGATAGAGACTCATTGAATATGTTAAACGTGTGCTCGTGTATGAAGTGATCTCGGTATTGTGTCGGTTTCTTTGGGTGCGAGGATGTCTGCTCCACACTAAAGTAGATTTTAATAGATTTCATTGCTGATTGACTCTACATTTTGAGGGAAATATTTTAAAACGAGAAAATACAACTTAAAAGATTGAATGTGCTTTGACTTTTAATTTAAGTGATAGTTTAATGAATGATGGATTAAATGCAGTCATTTAGGCTATTTTATATGATATGAAACCTTTGACAAACCTATGACATTACTTCAAAATAATTTATTTTGAGTTAATTTAGTATGAATGAAGTATAGTTATGCACGCATACTTAATAATATGCAGGCAGGTCAATATCCTGAAAATAATAAATTTTAAAATGTTTTTTATGATAATCACACAACTGCATGTCAATATTTTTTTATTTAGTGCGATCGTTATATTTAGTGCGATCGTAAACATATAGGTAATACCAAAAAAGTAATTGTTAAGGTTAAATGGGCCAATTTAGCATAAAGGACGTGAAAGAACGAATTATTTTCGTTCAATAATATGTTTTTGTAAAGCGCCGTGAGTGGAAGCGCGGAAATGGAGACGGCCATTGAAGGTCGCGTCGTCTGCGCCGGTGCCGCGCCCGCGCCGCGCCGCTCACAAACCGCGCTCGCTCCAACAAGCGAGCACAACAAAAAACGACCAACCAATTATCATTGATCATTTCAAAACGAATTATCTTCATCTACCGTTTAAACACAATAAATAAACAACCACCTATAATTTATGAGTAACTCCATATGCTGCAAGAGATAAACTCCGAACGTAACATTACCTTGGATTCGTCGAGAATAAGATTGAGAACGCTCTGAATAGTAAACAAATCCACAAAAATTATTACACTAATCGTCTTAACGGGCGAAACTCGAAACCGACAACTGTTTCGGCCTTACCACAAATCAAAATGATATATTTAATCGAAGTTGCACGCATTAAGCTCTAGTTAAGCTCGCGTAAAGTGTCTTATTAGAAGAGTTACGAGCTTAGAGAGAAGGAACGCCCGCGGCGCCTGCTACACTCTAAAACCATAATAAATGCATCATTTCCGTTTTGACGGACTTTTCTAATTCTAAAGCCCGTGTGTGGTCCATGTTCGCCGCGAAGGCGTTACCTAATAACTCGCATCCTTAGTATAAATCAATACTATGGTGTATTACAACAGTTAGCTAATAGCTTAGAAGAAAAACAAAATTAACATAATGTGATTTTATTCAATTGTACATACGATGCAAGTGTACTTATACTTTTTGCATAAACGGAATTGGTTACTCAAAAACAAACAAAAAAACATACCTATGCACATCAAATAAAGCTTTAGATGTACTAGATACTTCAAAAACACACCCCATGTAAAGAAAACCATCAAGCACCTAATCTCAATTAGTGCAAGTTCATTTTGGACAAATAAGGTGCAAATTCAGAATACGCTGATAACGTCTGAAAATTATGAATATAAAGTAAATGTTCTTTACCAAGCAATTCGATTCTCAATTGATTGAAGCCGTGTGATAGCCGGCAGTATTATTGCATGTCATACTGCCGCGTGAAGACAGTTTAAAAACATTAGATTTATCATACATAAGTCGAATAACATTCACGTAAGCCATGCATCTTTGAATTTGATCCAATAAAATGGAATCTTCTGTTATCAAACTTCGAATGCTTGAGGTAATTCAAATTGAAGGCACTTTTACTATTCACATAGTGGTCGCGAGAGAGTCAGCGATTCGGTCCATGCAGCCAGCCGCCCAAAGGACGCGCACTCAATGGAAATGTTAATGCTCCCGATTGTGTGCTAAACTGGATACGTACTTATATATAAAACGGAGATCGAACAAAGAGACGATACCCTATAAATCTCATACAACTCAAATAAAATACTCTTAAATGACACCATAAATGAATTTGCAATTCTTTTCAGCGGGAATAGTAAAAACTTTGATACGTTACAATTTTGGTCGTATTCGGCGGCTGTGTGTAAATAAGCATGAAGGTATAAATTAGGAGCGATGTCGCCCGCGCGCACAATGCTCCGCGCCGCGCATTGTGCCGTGCGAATTGAAACAGGTTGCGCCTGGCAGGTATCTATATAGCGTGATTTATGCCCGATTATGTTATATCCCACAACTATAATTAAATCGCGAAGCTATTATACCCGAAAGATCTGCGACACTGCCCACGGACAATCTGTTGATTTAATGCGCTCAGCTGTGATATCACATTGTCTAATCAAAGTGTCTATTTGATCGACCGACGATTCATTATTCTATTGAATTAAGACGTCTCATAATCTAGTAGGAATTTGCCTAAGAAACGTTTCAGGCCACTTGAATCTCGAGCTTAAACGGTTTAATTAGGCATTCCACACGCCGGAATGCTTTTACCGCTATGCAAACAACATCATTCGCGAGTAATAAGAAAAAACCGTTTTTGTCAAAATGTATGTACAAAACGATTAAGAAATACCTATACGAGATAGACGAGTCAATACGCTTTGTGGAAGTGTAAATATTTGTCGTATTAAGATAATTTATCTGAAGAATGAATCGTGTTAAAGGAAAATAACCGCAACAGATAAAAGGGAATTTCGCTTGCGAACAAGTGCTGTTATGTGGACAGACGTCGGCGCCTCGCAACAACGCAATTCCAAAAAAAAATTGCATACAGCTCGTCAGCAGCCTGACGGTTGTGAGAACCCGATCAATTATCCTGTGCAAATAGTAATTGTCAAGATCAAATAAAGTACGTATTAAAATGTTGTAGGAACGTTTTCATTATCGGACCTCTGTTGAAATAGCACGTCAATCATTTTACGAAGCAATCACCGAGGGCGCGATGGCAGGGCGCAAGATAAGCTTTTAATTACCTCTGACGCCTATTTACATATTGTAGGAGATACTCGCGGATATATCGCAATTAGGGGCGTATGCCTCTTCCTTTTACGTCCCAGCGTGCTTGCTCTGGAAACCATCTATTCGATGAAAAGATTATTCGTTTTATGTAAAAAAAAACGTAAAATGTGTGACACGTTTTTCCAGGATTGTATTCGTAAGCAATTATTATTATTTTGACTAGATGAACATATTACTATTTGAGTAAGTGCACCGACAAATATTCTTCACATTAATATTTGGCTTACTCAGGAGAACCATTGAACCCAAAATCTGCGGCGGTATAGGTATGTAGTACTCTGCTCATGGCGCCAATGGTCAGTCTAAATAATCCATTGAATATTGATTCCTGAAATGAGCTTTACCATCGGTCCGCTGATTTAAGTTAAATAAGTTCCAAGTAAATGTGATAACAACAATAATATTGGCCTTAGTGAACATTTGCAGCCGAAGGAAACGCATTATGCGCCAAATCGGCGCCGCTAATTGCCGAGGTGTGTAATTTACGACGGACTATGAATAACTGCCTGCCTTCCGTCGCCTGCGTAACCGCCCTACGCGAATTGCTATGTCATAACCTAGACAGACTACGGGCTCGAGCCTAATGTGCTACTAAACGTTTTACATCTAGACTATTACGTCCAATAAGTATCTATATGGGAGTAGACACCCTACTTTATAAAAAAAAAAATAACCATTTCAAATACTATTTTATATCCAAGTTTTACTTCAAGGATATTAGTAAATATATAAAAAGTGCTAAATATTATCTAACTTAAGAAATTTACAACGTCGTGTAAGATTGTAAGTAGAGAAGTAGGCAAAATTATCTGAAAAAGCCAGTTACAGAAAATGCGCGGTTGCTTTCGAGACTGACACAAGTCGTAAAGAACTACACAAGCTTCATTACTACTGACATATCTGATACCTTCGTTTGAAATCAGCAAACCCATTACCATGAAAATAACGAAATTATCATACTAAAATCGGATAGTTGATACATCACGTTTATTACTGAACTAATCAAATCGTTTTATCGGTAAGATGTTCGCAATTTTTCTTCGGAAAACATGGAGACACAGGATGATTGGACGATTAAATCTCTCGTTATTGGGATTGGTCCGATCGTTTTTTTTGCACAGACATAATTTTATAGTTAATTTACGTGCGATAGAGTAAAGCGGCGGTTGGATCGCGCTGTCCCGCCCGCCGTCTCCGGCGCTATCTAAATGCAAATCGGATAGGTTCGGTGGATGTCCGCGATAAATCAGCCTCGCGGCCGCGCACCGTTACCTGCGCCCGCGCGCCTGCGGCGACCGCGCCATACGCGCCACGACAACCAACATACTTCCACCACCACAATATAACACCAAAAACTATTCATTTCACCTCTTTGACGTTATAAATTATAGCCATCTCACAACTGCCAAGACTCAAAAATACCTACTTCTTATCAACCACAACATTGCTAACAAAGATATACAAATGACACCAGATAGAAATGTTTATTTATGCCTGAAGCGATCCGTTATTAGCTAAACGAATGGCGACAAGTGAATTATGTCTATTCATTCGAACCTTGAAGTGAACCTAAATGCTAAAAGCATTTAAGGAAACGCAATCCCTGGAATCATTTATCATCTAGAGTACTACGAGCTCTACCTAACCGAGAACTAGAATCGAAATGCATAAATACACATTACCATTACTGTAACCACACAAATTTATAAATGTGACGGATAACCATATTTGTGTAAGATTAAAATCGAATACTCACTAAACAGACAGCTCAGCTTGTACGTAATATAACAGTTAAAACCAAATACGAGTTTCGTTTTAGTTATGTACTAACTAGATTACTTACAAACAATTATTCCTATTAGAATTTATTCTTTACTGATTAGTTTCTATTAGTCATCAATAGTTATAGGTATCGTAATAAAGTATCAACTGAGTTACATTAAACCAATTTAGCATTTGAAATAAAATCAACATCAATAACTTCGAAGTGGGCGGGCCAAGGCCACAGGCTAAACACAATAAAAATAAATGTTTTTAGTTAGAATCTGTTTATAATTAGGAGTAATATTTTCTTCGAATAGGTTGTGTTTAGAGGTGCGTATTCGGCACACCGACGCTTTCGTGTAGAATAAATAAAAGCTGTGTTGGCTGTGCTGTGTTGCCACAGTAGCAATCAGATGGCAACACGTAATTGTCGCCGGATCGCTGCCTTCGTTCCAACTTCATAACAGTTTTTATTAACTAGTCATACAAGTCGGAATCTAATTGGATTAGTGGTGCTCAAGTCTTTATTTTAAAAATATCTTGATTCGAACGGAAATGTCTCTGTAATAAAACTGTTTTCTGTTACACTTTTTCTATCTTCCGTTCTCGTTTAGTAATGTTGTTTTATTGTGGCATAGAATTCGTTTATAATCACTACAAATATGTATAACTCAGTTGCGAGATTGAATCGGAAAGATTTTGAATTATATAACTTCCTTTAGTACCTTAAATACTTAACTAATTTACCAAGAACATTTAGTTTGAGCATATTGAATAAAATTCTAGAGCCGATCAAAATACGAATAAAATTACGCTTCTGCACTCCTGTGCAAAACAGACTGAGTGTTCGTTAATGGATCTATACATTTATTTACATCTCAATCCAGAACATTATAAATATTCATTGGTAACTTTATCATTGTACCAATAACGGTGTAATCGATATGCATTTATAGCAAAATAACTTTTAAATAAAACCATTTATAACTTATCACATCCTTCGTCTCAAATTATGCAATAGTTTTGTTTCGAAAAACGTCAACTAGACCAGATTAACTGATATATGAAACAATTCCAGACGATGTTCAGGCTTAATAAACTCATCTGTGTTATTTTAATGTAAAATATTACTTAATGATATATGCTCAGTGATGTCCGATAATTGAATATAATTAAGTCACTAAATGGTTATGTTGGAAAAATTTGATTCAAGCATTTTCATCTCGGCTAAATATAGAGGAGCCATGAAAAATACGCAATTTCATGTAGATACAGACACTTGGGCACAATTATGCAAATACGGGCAACGACGATTATTGCTTAGTAACCACCGACTAGTTACAAGAATTTATGACTTTGGAGTATCCACCGACCAGCAGGAACTTCACAGGACCTGCTAATTGCTTTTGCTAAGCTTTTATACTAAAACTAATAAAAGTTTTATTGATTACTGTAAGCTTATTAATTTTTAATTACGCTAAAACAGATTGAACTATGCTTAGCTCTGTGAAAAACTGGTTGCTGAACTCAACTTCATAAATGTTTTTCTATTTGTTGTTTTTGTTTTGTTAAAAGTTAAGGACAGTTGCAGAACAAACAATAATATTTAACTGAATCGTCTACTTCTACATACAATCCACGTAAAAGTTGAAACGGTTGTAACAATAATAAATCGGGTTCCGCATTGTACAAATAGCCTTTTACTTGGACAAATACAGTATTGTACTCAAATGTACAACTGAACACAGTAAAAAAAAGTGGATGGAAGAATGAACTTCATGAACATTATTGCCTAAGTGGTCTCATATTTAAAAAATAATGTTTTTCAATCTTTTAAACTATCGATATTAAATCTTAACCTATGCGATAGGCACAAGGTGTCCCTTATAAGAAGACGGATAACGTTGCAAAGTTTCACATAACTCAGTATATAGTACAGAACCTTATTTGATTACTAAAACAAAATATAGGTAGACAGACTTCAACAATTTTAACTTCCAAAAAAATAACCCCATTTGGTCATACCAAGAGTGAACTAAACGCTTCCTTCCCCGCAGCCCGTGAGAGCACACCGTAAGACCATATACATGATAATTTTTCACCAAAAGTCTTTGTATAAGCAATTATAAGTGCATTTTGTCGGTGTGTCTGTCATTAACTTAAACGTACGATGTTATTTTAAGGACCGTAATCGCCGTTCGAGCGAGCCTCTGCGCTTTTTTGCAAACGCTCACGGAAAGCTATGCATTTAAACGCTTGAATTATGAAATTACGGTATTGAGTGTAAACAAGAGAAGTTGGAAGGCGAAGTTTGCGTGCCGAAAAAATAATCATACGATTATGCCCCAATGATAAGTATTTTCAAATAATTAAAGACACTTATGAATCCATGTTAAGCCATCGGTACACATTAACTGACTAGACGTAGACGCCAAATTGCATCTTTAGTGACAGCTAGACAAAAAAAAACACAATTCCGGTTAATTTAATTGTCTTTCTGCGATACTGATTAAAATTAAAATATCCACTTACTGGCCACCGTTAACGGCTACATCATAATAATTTACATAAACTCAACACCTAGAAACAACAGCAGAGTATAGGAGAAATCACTATATTGATTCACAATGCGTGAATTCATTCTGTTATGACAGGCAAGCATAAATTCACCGCAGGCCCCTCGGATGCTGCGAAACAATAGATATCTCCCTAGCGGCCGATTGTCAAAACTGTGAGACATTATTTTAGCTTCTCTGAGAGCACACGGACACTCCATAGAAAGGGGTGAAGGGATAACAATAGGTGGCTTGCAATTTTTAGTCTAATGATAGGGAGACAATGGTCAGTGCATCGCTCACCGTGTGAAATCATCGTCGAGGTCGATAAAGACGCCGGTCGTTTTACGAGGCGAGGGGAAATTACGACGTCAATTTTTCAAGCGAGATGCCTCTACTTAGAGCTAATAAATAACGGTGTTCAATTCTCGTAGCGTCTAAATTCATTTAAGTCGGTAAGCATTGCGCACTGTCTAAACGAAACTCTGTATACGACAACATAATATGTTAAGCACTGGTTCATCGCCCCTAATGTAATAAACACCTGCAAGTTTAACCGCAAAATTATAGTCTCCTGGTCTCAGCGGGCTAGTGCGCTCTACGTGCAGCACAATAGCTCTGGAACTGGGCGTACAGACTTGATTGCCAAATTACAGGTTAAAGTGTCATAAGTACCGGTTGTGGACGGCGCCATGGAGAATGTTTATTATTCATTATTGTCGTTTACCGCACCAAAGCGATATCTAACGCAAAGAAAAACATGACGTGAGAACGCTAAAGATCACATACTGCGATAATTACCACATTATTTTAAAAATAAAAGACCTTGTTCTGTATTTAACTGACTTTACTTTGTAAACAAAATTTTGCTGTTTTTTGGTCATAACTTACATATATACATTAAAATTTCCCTAATCATTTAGGAAATTAACAAAAAAATCATCAAGTGTGGATAGTTATCTAGTTTTCTTGAACCATACTTGGAAAAAAATTTTTTACTGTTCCAACAACGGTTCACATTTTAAATTAATGACAACATAATATGGCACAAAAAGCCCTAAAGCGTTACGAACCCTAATAAAGGGTAGCATTTTAAGAAAGCAGCAAAAAATTAAGAATCGCCCCGATGAACCATTATCTTTGAATGTTAAAAATAATATGGTCATAGGGTAATGTACATTCATGCACGCCGCGTCCAGGAGCGCATTTGAATATCCATTGTAGAGCGCTCCTCACCCCCTGCCTGCGCCGGACTTCACACGCTCCTGGGCTCGGCAGGTACCGCGCGGCTCTGTAACTACCCTTCGGCCATCATTTGATTTTAACAATAAAGTTAGCGCAACTTCTACGCCTTGATACTTAGAGTATTGCAGTTGTTAAAGAAATATGCAGCCTTTACTGCCTTTCCTTTGCATGTTGATTCAACAACAAGTATTAGTATTAAGTAAACTTATTATTTTATTATTGAATATTTGGAAAAAAAGTTATAAAAAAGGCAGAAATTATCTTGTGTTTTAGTTTGAAAACATTTTCCTGTATGTAAAATAACAGGTATGAAAACAACAATATGAAGAACATGCATATGAATTTATTAATATGTATCTTCTAATATTTAAGATTAGCAGGTGAATAAAATATAATAATGTAGTTATCCATCAACGTTGAATAAAATTCATAAAAACGAGACAGCATTATAATCTCATACGTTGCTCTGGTTTCAATGTAAAGTTTTAGCTTGTGTTATAGAAACCAAAAACAATGAAGGTACCACAAATACCCAGACCCAGCACAAATAAAATCACACAATAGAATCAATAATCATTTTTTTTTAAAAAACTAGCATGTCAGTCTTATAGATTTTAATGACATTTTATGTGTGATTCTGTTACATTTAGAATATCAGGACTCGTTATTTTTCCATTGTTATTTCAGTTTATGTTAACCATTTCTTTTCTTTCTTTTCTTTTCTTTTGCTAAGATCTCTTGAACATTCATAGTTCCATTTTTTTTTTATAATTCCACTTGTACATAGTAAATTGCTTGAAAAATGTAAAACTTACTTGAAGTTATTGTTATTGTGAAACCAAAAAAGTATCAAAAATATGAAACGGACTACATGATAGACGCGCAAAATTGTTCGCGGAGTGTAATTGGTAATAATACAATTATTATTAGTAAGAACTATTGTACAGCGGAATATTAAATTAAAACTCATTTTGCGATACTTACTTAATAGTTTCGCATTGTATTTTATTTATTTATTGCTTTTTATTCAAGTACCTATAAAACTCACACTTACGTCTCTTTATATCACTCTGATCGGCACGAGATTATTTTTTTACGATTCTTCAAATTTTATTCTCGTATAAAATCCAAGTTTAGTTGCATTGGCGGAGTTTTATTATTATTTCGAATTAAAGAAAAGCAATAAAAAATCAATTAATACTAACTTCCTAATTTATTAACTGCCTGTCTATGTATTGTCTGTTGTTAATTACCACTAGCAATTCAATAATGCTAGAGTGGTCGTACGTAGAATCAGAGCAAGATAAAACTTTTTATAACGTTAACGTTGGGTAAATGTTTAGTGGCTTTGCTTTGAAGCCGACATGTCGTGATTTCGAATTGAAAGTCATTTAGAAAAGAACGCAATAAATTTTACATTCCGATTCGTTACACAAGACGTTTCATCTACGATTAAGATTAGAATTATCTGTTGCTTTAAAATAAAACTGTCTGAGTAATCGATTTTAAGGTAGAATAAGTAGAAGTGTTTAGAAGACAATTTGAATCGCATATAATAATCACGTTATGGCTGTACCTTTATAAGTTAAATACGAAATTAATCAAGAAAGATGATAACAAAGTTATCTAAAATAGTTGTAGTAGCGATCAAATATAATCATTTACTTAGGTCAATATGCCTAATTTGCATAAAATAGTAGTAAATTGCATCAATGCCCATGATTTCACCAGCCACTAATGTCGAAACAAATTAATGTTTATTTTGCTGGTCAAAGTTCTACGTGATCAAATACATCCCGATAATGTCGACGATTCAGAGACTTAATAAAATGTGTAGTTGGCGCGTAACATTGCGTGTCAGTTGACATTCGTGGGCATTCAGCTTTAGCGTCGCAAGCGCAGCGCTTTAGAAAGCGCGCTCACCAATAAATACTCGTCCGATTATGATCTACGGCGCGTAGCCCGTAGCCACGGTGCATTGAGCTGCATACCAGCCGCCGCGTATTACCATCGGTACATCCTAACCGTGCAAATCCAACATAACGTACGATTATAAGAATTTATGCAGGAAAGTAGCTTTATGCCTACTCTCACATTTGTCTTTTAATTTTTTTTAACTGAGTCTATCCCCGTTTTATGGAACTCGAACGAGAGACAGCGGAGAGTCGTAGGCCGCATTCCGAGCTGCACTCACGCTTCATACCTAGAAAAACTTACATGGCGTGCGTGGGATTCTCGGGAAGATGCTTAGAAAATAAAAAATGTCGTTCTACGTTAGGATACAATGAACACCCAACATAATTACAACCTCGAGGTTTTTATTTCAATTGGAAAAACAAATGTTTACGATAATTACACAGGCAATTTGTTCGACTTGTAGGAACGTGTGGTCACTTTGGCGTTGTTTTTACTGTAAGTCCATATAGAGTTTATTTGAATAAAATATGACATGACTTTATCGGTTCTGCTAATAGTAGGCAGGTAAGGATAGTCACAAAAGCTCAGCGTGTGACGGCGCGCGGCCGCGGCGTGGACGCGCCCCGTCGGCTCTTGCCCGCGGCTCTTATTACCATACTGCAGGGCTATCGGTTTTAGATAGCGTTTGCAAAAATTTCATCATGAAGTTAAAAAGGCATAAAAATGTACAGAACTTTTACAAAGAAACAACTTTTGACGTTAAGCAAATAAAATAACGCTATATTATAAACGCAGCGAGACGACTACAGAAATAGGATTTTTGTAATAGTTGCGGTTAGAAATATAGTTAGAGAAATAATAATAGAATCAGTTGTTTTCTTTTGCTGACGAACTATAGGTGTTTACTTTGTGTTTCGTGCCCTTTTGAGCTAGTGCTCAGAATACTTAATATGATTCCCTACTCATATTAAGTTATTCCGTTATAACAATTAGTTAGGTAGTTTAGTTATAACAATTACAAGTTATTCCGTATTATTGTTTTGATAAATAGTATTTCATAGACCAATCTTTATTTTTCGCAAAATCAAAAATCCAGAATGATCAAAATCGGTAACCCTGCTCTCGCGAAGTGATCGTCACTTTGTTCCGTAGGGGCCGTATTCAAATCTTACGTATGCCAATTTCGATATGTCGTCCATTATGCGTAGGAGGTTCTATCGCAAAATGTTTCCAATGTAGGTCAACCGAATATCAGTTCAGTTTCAAATAATTGCACGAAGGTAATTGCACACCTATGAAGCGTTTATATTCTGCCACACCCTATGATTATGATACCCCATTCATGATTTATTCTTTATTAACTGCAATTCAGAAAGATAAATGTTCTTCGTGGATTACTTTGAGGACATGCCCGTTATATTTTTTCATAAACCTACTTTGCTACTACTTTTGACGTCATGTAGGTACTTCTTGTAAAATAAATGAATAGGATAGTGACCTAAGCATTTGTATGACATCTTAAAGCGCTTACTAGATTCGCAGTATGTGCAGACTGCAGAGTCGAGCTTCAAACCCTATTTGTTCTTGGTAGCAGATTAAAAAATAACAAGTTTGCAAAGTCATTGCCAGGTTTAAGGAAAATATTGTGACTTGCCCAAAAATAAGGCTTAAAAACAACTCTCAGTACCTTCTCTATTGAGCACATTAGTTGACTGTAATAATTACACATTGCTTGGCAATAAAATTCAGGAAGTACTAAATAATCTCCGCTTTTAAATTTTCTAAATGTCTTCTATAACGAGTTGCAAAATATGTGAACGTACTCATGTTGCGATGTCTATTAGCGAGCAGGCTGGTCGTCCACATGTGCTCCACCTCTGCTACTTTCACGCGCGACGGGCGCGCCCATATTAATTGCTCCCGTTCTTCGGCGAAGCTTTATTTATTGCCCTCGTCGGTGATTGTGAAAAGCTTTGAGTGTACATTAGTTTTAATGTTATCTGGTATATTTGATCTGACGGGTGACACTCGAGCGAGCGCGGCGCGGTCGCGTCCACCTCTCGGCTCGCTACGCTACATTCAATAGCTTTTTCGTAAGAAAAGTGTAACGGACGGCCGCGGTGACTTACGATCCGCGTTCCGTGAGAAATATGTCCCTAGCACTATTTGCCGTTGTCTCCGCACAGACATAGACAAGTAAATAAAAAATCAATCATTGGCTAAACAAAAATGCAGCGCTCAGCTCGCGCGCCGATGTTTTAGAGAAATAAACATTAATTGTGTGCATAACGACCGCCGCCAAAACCAATATTTGATATTCGAAAATACTATTCTAATGTATGTCGCGGTACATGGGTACCACTCGAAGCATCTGGCACTTTAGCGGCTCTTTTGGTCTCTGTCCATAGTACGTGTTACGTGACATCTTAACGTTATTAGGATTTAGAAACTATGCCTTTTCGAGATACATACTTGTATGTTTAACGATAAGTATTTAAAATGGTCGGAGTGTGTTGCATAAATTAAGATATAATTCGCTTTATCAGGTACATTACACTATACAAAGGTACATGATGAGTCAGTGCAGGATTATATTGTATTTTCTACAAATATTTGTAAATTCGTTGTCAACCTACGTAGTGAGCACGTTGCGAAGACACAAATTGTTATTTACTTCTTGATCACCTCCTGGTACAACTATAATATTATAGTATTTTCTTTTACCAAACGACCTAATTCACTCTGTCTGCGAGTTACTTATTAATGAATAAGCTTGTCTTAGATAATTAGTTAGATTGTGGTCTGCTGATACGAATAAGTAAATAGATAACTCGTACATATTCATTAACGTAGCTAATAGACGCCGGTATTTATGTATTATGCTCGAAGTTTTGACATGGCACCGTCCAAGATAAACTTAGGTTGTTTTATAATCAAATTTTCATAAATAACACATTAGACAAAAAATGGCCACGCTTCAGGTCTCACGGCCAAACCCGCAATAAAATCTGTTGACGCGCTGACTCCGCCGCGCCATGCGGAAACGCCCGCCCGCCATACATCCAATTATCAACTCTTGATACAATGTTTTACTACGACCCACGGTCTTTTAGGCGATGTGCATTACTACTAAGTTTTGTGAATGTATGGTGTTAAATGGTTGCATGTAGGTCAAAGGTTCTGCCTACAGCCGGATGTAATTAGTTGAAAAAGTTATTGAGACGTTTATTAAACTTAAGTTAGAGAAATGAAGTATTGAAGTATTATAGTTGTAGATTATAGTTACTTGGCCGATATACATCCGAAATAACGAAACAGAAAGAGAATTCTAGCACAGTTGATTGAACAACCGAAGCATCAAGACAAATAATGAAAATATGAACTAAATTAAACTAATAAGTAACGACCTACTTATCCGCCAAGCTAAACTAAGTTCCTAGTCATTTTTTCTCAAATTTAAATACCTCCTTAAAACATGTATAAATCAGAAATGATTCCATGCAATCACAATCATAACAAAAGTAGTAGTAGTAGTAGCATTTCAAATATACAAAGGCACTTCAAAGCTTTTGACTTCAAAGAATCACATGATAATTGTGTTATAAGGTGGACCAATCCTACAAATCACAAGATTGGTAGGTTATTACAGAATTGTCTTATTATTGCACGCATCATCTTTAATATCATTAACAATTCAAGTATGGTCACGAACAGGTCATGTGAATAATCGAAATACCTGCAGAACGGGTCGAGAATCGAGAAGCGATCGCGGAGGGGGCAGCTGGGCAACACCGCATCAGCGTCCGAGGGCGTTTTGCATGACGCGATGGTCAGTTCCGGTCAGTTGTCGATCGTGTCCGGCAGGGGTCACTAGTGCACAATGCGGTGTCCGGTCCACCCTGCCCCTTGGTCAGAGGGGTGAGTCCGAGTGTCCAGCGGCGTCGCTGTCAGTGCGCGGTTGGCGACGGTGCGGTTCGGATGCGGCGTCGTGCGCTACTGCTGAGCCGCTGGCCGCCCCACACGCCTGGCGAGCTCTCTCTCGGCCACGGAGAAGGGTGACATCGCGGCTCTTCCTCATTGTTCGCGACCATAAGGGTTGCCGACCGTTAAATGCAGGGAGCCATTGTCCCACCTTTTATTTCTCATATCATGAGCACAGGTTGCGCATGTATTTAAAAATCGTGGCCATACGAATAGGGTACTGTATTTTGAGTTGATCGCTACTCTAAAGTAAGAATAATATCAACACACCTGTCAAAAAAAAACCGGCTCAACGTTCGATGAACTAAGCTTTTTAAGATCATAATAAGTAAGAAAATATATTTTTTTGTATACTGATAATGCATAAATCGTATATTCGTACTGAAGTAGATCCATGACACCCAGATGCACAAGTCAAGCGTAACGCGGCAGTTGGAAGGTGGTCTTCAGTGCACTGGCACACTCTTGACCTATGACCTTCTATACCAATAGATCACCCGTTATCTTTTAGTGGAAACCAGCGTAAATTGTTTAAACGCAGATAATAGAATGTAATAGGTAGTTAGTAATAAGGTACTAAATATATATCTAGCAAGATATAGGTTAAATAGATAATGTCTAAGACAAAGGCATGATTATTGCACCTATCATAATTGGAACAGCAAACCACTGTCCCGATACGATATTAACCGTATCATGTCCTTGAAACAATATCTATGTAATTAAAATTCCATTAGTATCTGGGCTTTAAGCTACAAAACCTTTATTTCACTTTATCTAAATCAAGATAATAGTTCGGTTCGAACAGTAAATCGACAAATAAGGTTTAATGTTTTCGTTGTTTATGAAATAAATGTACGTTAAGAGTAATAAGAACGAATTTTACAATACCTAATCATGGTACAGCGTGAGAAAAGCTTGCGCTTGCTTAGAATTAATTAAAATAATGGCCTAAGGAAACATAAATGTTGGCAGTCAGTAGTGAGGTAGATAATTAGAAGTCAAATTCGAGTGAGCCGCAGAGGCGCGCAGCGGGACGACGGGGCCATTGCCTCATCAATACTACCGATTACTGTACAGCTCTACCTAGTGGTACCTACCATCATGTTTTTTCCTTGCCGCAGCTGATTGGTTTAATTAAACACAAGAAGACGCAAACAATTTAAAAATATTACTCTAAATAAGTACCAACAATTCTGTCTCAACAGTCCGCAAACCCAAATTAAAGCTACATACGATCGTAAACTTTTTACCGCCAGCGTATTTGTGATTGAAACGATCTTGATTAATATTCATCCGAGCAAAATTTCCTTAACAATCCTTGGCAAAGTATCTAACATCTATGTAACATTTATTTCGTCTAGGTTTAATTGAATGAGAAAAGTAGAACACTTACGTCAATTGATTGGAACCAAAACAGCTTTAAACATTTGCCGTCTCCAAGTTTTATTATAACAGCCATTAATTTATATTGCGTTACAGATAGCAAACGATTAAGACTTGGTTTTTTTACCGTTTTACATAATTACAAAATTATGCCTTATATTTACGAGTATGTATACCGGTCGGCGCGCCCACTCACAGCGGCTAATAAGAGAATTATTAGAGGAGCGCACTCGACCGAGATGGATTGCTGTAGATAATGTGTCATGTTCGTTTTTTAAGTAGCCAAAAGCTAACTAGTCAAGCGAATCGCTAATGGGCCGTCCGATATGACTCTTAATAGTTTAAATTCTAACTGGAACAGCATATAAACTGTATTGCAGACACATCGCAAGCTGTAATCATTCGTTTATGCCCCATGAGTGCCTACTCAATACCTACTCGTATGCATATTGTGAGTTTCGGAACTGGGTGGAATCTTTATAATCAAAATAGTGACATAGGTACTAGATATAATTAGCAGTCTATAGGTTTTTGTCAGATAAGTCACTATCTACCTAACCAAAGACTGAATTTATTTCGTGGTGCCTGCAATCAATAACAAAATCCTTGATAATATCGTCATTTCCAAGAGATAAAAGCCCGAAATTAACCGTTTGAGATTGAGAGGCAAAGCTGCATCTACCATGTAGGTAGGTATGCGCCTGCCGCAGGTAGGTCGCAGTATATGATTGGCGTAACGAGCACAGGTACCGATTTTGGTCAATAATCGCCATAAGTATAGTGAGTACTTTCGCGTACCGAATGCAATAATAATTGGAGGGTCCGATTTATCACATTGCTGTTCTCCGAAACGGCTGAACAGTTCTTGTGCAAGCCCTTCACGTCGTGCACACGAAAATATCTCGGGGAGTTCATGCCGAGTGAGCGTAATTATAGGTAGAAAAATACATGCATGGGAAGATTGCTCGAGAATATTTTTATTTTATTTTACCTAACCGTAAGCTGCGCAAAAAATGAACAATTGCAGCGCTGAATTTCCTTTCTTCGAATCGAACTGACCCTTTCTTTTGAAAATATGAAAGATAGCCTTTGGCGACACAAAGAAGGGGTCAAGCTCACACAAAGCTACAACGGCGCTTCCCACACTGGTCACTCGTGGGTACTGGTCAGCACCGGCTGTCCGATGCTTTGTTTAAATGTTTTATACCTTTAGAAAAGACAACCCTTTTCTTTTTTGTGTTTAAAAGACATCATTTAGGTGCACGACACCCTTCCAACGGAGGTACCTTTCATCCCCTATCTGTTATTAAAGCATTGTACGTCTGCATTACTAGTGCAACACCTATTCATAGTTTACTTAATATTTTATAATATTAATTGACTACATAATAATATGCAGCTTTAAGTAAAACTTTGTTAATTCATTGAACAAAACGAAAAAATCTAGTATGACGTAAGTTTCGCAAAAACATGCGAATAATTGTTTATTTTGAAAAACATGTAAATGATAAATTGAAATGTTTGTTAAAATAATTGTATTAACATGTTTGTCCTCTCTCGGCGGGGTGCAGAGCCGTGCGTGGCGCGCGTGTGGAGGCAGCGGCGGCCGCTCGGTAGGTATATTGACACTGGAGAAAGTCGACGTGATCATGATAAGCCGCTGGCCGGCGATCAATTTATGCGCCCTTTGTTTCTTTTCAACGATTTGTCAAAAAAAGTCTTCGTTTGCGTGGTAATATGACCTGAGCTGAGCCCGAGCATGGTCGCGCGTGTCATAGTAATGTTAGATAGAGTTTCGCTAGCTATTCGCTAGTATCTAAATCGGTCTAGTATCTAAATCTAGTATTTTATAGAGATAATATACCAATAAATAAGCAGTTCTAAATCTGTCTAATATATGACCAGGCAAAAGTTAGATAAAGTAAGTAATCTAAGGCAGTAACAAAGAATTTATTTACAAACAAGTTCCCCGATAGTTGATAGATAAATCCATTGACAGTATAAATTGAATGTGTCGTTGACACACAAGACAATCCTTGTTACAAAAACGTAGCGCGCTACACATAAATGTAACATAGTGGCCACGAGACGCCCGACCCGCACTGTTATTACTGCGAGAAACCCGCTGGAACAAGATAAGCAACAGAGTAGAATAATAATAAAAACCGTAATGTATCGAGTGCCGTAAATTGCTTGTTTTGTTCACATAGGCCGCGGGCGGGTCAATTTGACCCTTATCGAGAAAATAACCGTCGAAAGCGCAGTCCTATTAACCGCGCCGAGAAAAAATTAATTGTTCGTGATTATGGATTGTGGATAATTGATTGTCGGCAAAGACGGGATGTGTCGCGCACTGTTCCTTTGCAAATTGCATCAAGAACCTATTCCCATACATAACTAGTAGGAATCCACAACATAAATATACATATCCCAGATCCCCGCTAATGCATGGAAGGTGTCAATTTACCGACTAGGCGCCATTAATACCACTTGTTAGTTGCATTCAAAATTGCTAGAACAACTTAAATAAATAAATTCTGCATTTTCTTCAAAAGGGAACTTGGTAATGACTAAGGAGTTAAATATACAGACATAGGAAAACATGATGAATCACAGAAATGCATAAGGAATTCATTAAAATGACACAGATACCAGTCAATGATTACTGCGTACTGTCAACATAAAAAACACTTTAGTATCATTTTCACTAACACCACAGTGATAGGTTAATCTACTGTCTGTAGCATCATAAACATCTTAAGCAAGACCTTTTTTGATCACTCTAAAAGCTCGCAATGATATGGTTACGATGCTGATTATAAAATATTTGAAATTATGTGATATCTGTAGATCAAGAACATCTTTAACGGCAAGATGTGACAAGTGTCGATTGTGTTTTATGAGTGTTATGTACATGTTATCATTTTATTATGAGCCTGTTTGAAAGTGGTACCTTTATAGTTTCTGGTTGTGCAACCTTACGGGAAACCTTGCTTTGCAACCAGAGCCAGACCAGATTATTATAGAAAAAAGGCTAACATGAAACTCCTCAAAAATGTAAATTTACATATCAAAGTTTCACTACGATGCACAACTTCGAATATTGCAGAAGGCTAAACAGTTTTGACAAGAGAGTTTTTGTTTACTTTTATGTATTCATTTGCTGAACTATTAACAATTAATATCTATCTCAGACTAAACTTCAATTGGAACTTTGAATAGGTCTCATGTACAGACATAGAGATGAACATCGGGACCGAATTAATGCATGTTTTGTTGTAGTTGTTAGTATAAGTATGCATGGAAGAACCAATTTACAAAGAACCATTTGTTATTGATCAAAGCTAAGTATGCTGAATTCATTACTGATAATTACAGTTCCGTAAATATAATCAGCTGTTGTCATTGCGCTTTTCATGAACACCACTTTACCATACTACTTTGTAACTGCAACTATGATATGTGATAAAATTCGATTGCTATTTCACATGAACACTGTAATGCCTTTTTACATAGCTAAGTAGGCGCTTATACAGCATTAAAGGCGACGCATGTAATCGAAAGAGTAATATTATTCTCATAAACAATGTAAGTTATTTAATCGCTCATGTCCTCGATATTAAGAGAAATCCTAAATGTAATTCTACACTAATAGTGTCAGAGATACTTAACTATATTCCTAACAGGGAACTTAATGAACACGTATGCATTTATGACAAAGTAATCGAAGTACGATTGTTAATTGCGTACGTCGCATGAATTTAAAAATGCATGGCATTTAAATGCCAACTCGGTCGCCATTTTAGTTCGACTCGAGAGTATCACCTTGAACACGACTTAAATCTGACAGCCTCGAATGTCACTCTCGCTCAAACCAATTAAATTAAAATTAAAATTAAAGTATCGATGTTTTTGTCTCGTTGATAGTCATTTGCGTCGAACATTTTTGTTTTTGTTATTGTTTTTACGCGGGGCTAGCGCCACGTCCACCCAATTTGGAGAAGTAAGTATGCATAAACATAGACAGTGTACAAATATTATGCAAAGACGTCACACAAAAACGAGTAGAGGTATTGCATTTAACTCGAATGTTACGTCTTGCGAAAGTTTTATGAGCCAAGAACAAGGCGGGCAGATCTGAAAAATGTGTCCATAATATACAGTTACCGACATCATACGTGATTAAGAGATAAGTTTCCAGAACACCTTAACCAGAAAAAATGTGTGACGGGGCACTAACACTGCTTCATTCATCTGAAGATAGCCATCGTTTCTTTCTCAGTACCGCTAAATTACATTTCTAGTAGCTGTGTAGCGCGTTTACGAGGTACTTTGAAGATGCTACGGTGTGTCCGTAATGGCTATTGCAATATTATACGGTCAGATGCCCGAGTGATATCAACATTATTCTCTACTATATAATTTTTGTCCATGTTAGATAGTGCGTCCAGGGTCAAAGAAAATTGTAGGGGTACGCGGCATCATGCCTAACGACGGCAGCCTATCAGATTTTAGAGCTTTCTAAGAACGTGGTCGGGCCCGGTGT
The DNA here is from genome assembly GCA_950022985.1 of Udea ferrugalis. Classification (NCBI taxonomy): domain Eukaryota; kingdom Metazoa; phylum Arthropoda; class Insecta; order Lepidoptera; family Crambidae; genus Udea; species Udea ferrugalis. The sequence continues at coordinate 10,234,061 of OX465516.1, forward strand.
TTCACGGATGAAACACTTTACCGAGCCGAGAAAAACACTCGGTATTTGGATAGTTACAACGAGTAACAGTAGGGGAGCGAGGGGCTTGTGGTAACAACTTTTAGAACAAATGAAATATGTTGAGATGTATTGTTTGAAACATCACTAAAATAATTTTCATAGATACTCTAATTATTCTTCTATAATATCGAATCATAAAAATATCAAAATTGTTGGTGAATTTCTCAGAATAATTTATTTACTAGAAAAAGGGACGTGTTTCAACTTACCCCGAGGTTGGGGTTTGTTGTAACATCTATTGGGGTATGTAGTAACAACTAAAAAAAACGAGAATTTCACACCATTAACCATTTATTTATTTAAATTTTTCTTTGTTTTCAACAGACAAGTAGATAATTGACAAAATCAATAAGATACTTACATAAAATGTTTCTAAAATTAATTAATTATCTGAGATATACTCTTTCTATCAATAATCAACAAATTCAAAATTGAACTTGGAACAATTAATAATGTTTTGTACTGTAATATTTTCATAGGTACTTATCTAACAATAAGGCACTTCAAAATCACAGTAAATTAAATTTTTAAACCTCCAAATTAAGCCTCGTAATGATTAACTAATTCTGCATATTATAATTAATCAGCCTTTCAATAAGCGTTTTCATTAGAGTTTAGTCTTCATCTGAGTTACAGTTAATACAAACAAAAGAAATAATGTCTCCTCTGACTCATGCGCCATGAGCCCACATCTTACACACTTTGCATTCTACCCACTCACCTTCTGAATCCGAACTTTTGTACCCTTTGCTGCACACTAAGCAATACCACTCTTTACGTTCTGAATCCGAAGCTGGAGAATCCGAGCTTAAGACCCTCTTCTTTACTCTTTCCATTTCACCTTAAGTTTCGCTGATTTTTTACCTTTGCCCTTTCCTTTTTGTTTTCTTTGTCATCTTTTTTCTGCTTTTTCTTAATTTTTTCTTCATATTCCATTCTCAAACCTTCTCTTTCTGGTGTGTCTGTCAAGACAGCGGATTTTTTCTAACGTCTGTGACTACGTTTTCGGCTTGACATAAAGAATTTTTGGATTTATTCTTCTTCTTCTTAATATATCTGTAAAGAGATACGTGACGAAGACCGAAATTATTACTCGCCTTCCGAATAATGCACTTATTTTCGAAAACTTTAGCTGCAGCTAACTCGTATACCTCCTGACTTTGTGTTGCCCGCTCTGTCTTCCTCTCATACACTCGCATTGTATAAAATAACTGTATAAATAAAATAGTACATCAATATGGGGGCAAGTTGTAACATGTTCCAACTAAACCCAACGTTTTGTTACAATTTACCCCAGAGCATAGTTCTTAATATTTCATGAGTTACTATTTTAATCGACATTGTTATCTCAAAAACTGTTACACTACATCATGCCTAGATAAATTTTGACTCCAATTAAAATAAGTAAAGCTCCAATTAGTCGATAACAATAAAGTAAACCAAAAGTTTACGATAGTGAAATAACACGTTACCTGCCGAAAAAGGACCGCTGGCATAGACCCATTTACTGCGCCACTTGACGGGACACTGACTGTGATGACGTGTCGCAGGGTTTTATGACGATAATATTTAGTCAAAGAAATGCGTCAATAAAATTTAAATTCCCAGTGAAAAGGCACTGTTACTACTTACCTCTGTTACAAGAAGCCCCTCGCTCCCCTACTTACAGATACAAAATCAACCTTCTTAGACTAAACATACTGTATTGTAGCACTAAAGAGATCCTATAAGAGATGTGAGGGTCACAATTTATTAGGTGTCACTTATAGTTACTAATTCTAAACATGCTCTATTATATTACAAAAACGAAGAAGTAATATTATCTATTATAGAACTATCCTTTGACGTAGAGTGTCAATGTCACTGTAACAATCACTTCCCCTTTTTCCGAAGTTCACAAATCATGAAAAGTCTAACATTATTCAACAAATACCGGTTAAGGGATGGTTCTTTAGCCTAAATAGTAACTGCAAAAGCACCAGACCTACTTATAATTAGTATCTTCGTTCATTCAAAGGCTAAACTTTTAGCCATCAAACAGCGTGCAAAGACGCTGCATTATTAAGATGGAGACATTTTTGAACCACAAAATCTGTTATTTACGAAATATCGATAGATTTTTTCCTGAAAATCGAAACGTGTTCCAATTGCGTCTGCCTCCGGAGATATCGGCAATGGTTGGTATTGTCTCTTGTGTCCGGTGTCCGCAGACACAAGTGGAGCGCATTTAGCGCGGACACAAGCGAGTGTCCAACCGCACGCATTTCTCTCCGAACCGACCGACCGATCGCTATACCAACGTATTCTTCAGATGGTTATCTTACATACTGTTTGAGTCCAATTATTTACGACTTACCCACTCGTATGACAGTTGCATTACACTATGGAAGTTGAAGAACATGCAACAAGCACAACTGTTACTTATCTAAATTAATCAGATATGGTTTAGAATGAACAGTGGCATTGTAAGTATGTACAAACGTGACCAGTGACAGTGACATTACCGAATGAATTAAATTACGTAATATTGTATCACGAATGTTCGTCATCTGCAATTTAAATAAAATGAAGTATCCTTTCGTCCCTAGTGACTTTACAGTGACTATTATAGGCATTTTCATTGAAAAAATATAATTTCGTCACCAACTGAATACTATTCACAAATTACAAAAATGCGAAAAAAAACATTTTGCTAACAATTAATTTAGATTCTAATAGTAAAAACAAACATTCTTTATAAATATTTATAAAGACTACTCAGGTTACACTATCGCATACAATTTTATAAGTGCTAAGGAGGTGAGCAAATGTTATTGCGTTTACCAGCACGTTTTCAAACGAAAAAGCTATATAGAGTTGTCGCTGTATAGGGCTTGAGTTTTTAGTCTTAATTTCATAGACAAAAGGTCGTAGGTTACATCACAGCACAGTATAAACATTCGTATGCATGTACTGGCCTGGGTGTTTCCTACGTTTTTATGTATTTCAAAAGAAGTAAACACTTAGCAGGTATTCAAGTATCCCCCTCATGAGTTCTCCCCTTGGCGTGGCGAGGGGGCTTAGTACCGGTGGTAGCGTCCAACCGCCGGGAAGCGAAGAGGACTCACTCAGGCGTGGCAGTGTGGTGGACTAGCCACCCACCCGCTGCAGCCCGCAAGGGCAACACGTGGGATCGCGGGGCCAGTGGGGCCTGCAAGCGCCCTGAGGCGCGTGGTGGAGGCCGCGGCGCACAATCGGTTGGTGGGGGCCAGTGATCCGAGGCTGATCCCCCCTGTGCGTCGCGGCCCGGCGGGGCCGTAACGCTGGTTGCGGCAGCGGAGCCGCCCTTTGGGTGGCTCGTGGTTGCGGGCCCAGTAGGGCCTGCGTACAGTGGGTGCCAGCGGGCCGGAGTGCGGGGGTGCTCTGGCTTGCATTGCACGGCGTCCACCGAGACGGCGAAAGTGTCTGCGTACTCCAGGCGCTTTCGTGGCCACCCCCCTTCGTTGGGGGGTCGGTTGGAGGGGGCTCCATTAGGGGCTAGCACTGGCGGCGGAGCAGTGCGGTATTACTTACGGTAGGATCCAGCTTCGCCGCCAAAGTGCCACGGTCGAGTGCCGTGGGGTTTTAGTCGGTAGGAGTCCGACATAACCTCGTCGTCCCCCCGGGCAGCGAGGTATCCATGAGGATTTCCCCACGAAAAAAAAAAAAAAAAAAAAGGTATTCAAGTATGTTCATTCGTCTGCTTAGTTCGAAGATAGATGGCACTGTGTGGATTAATGTCCTATGATACTTATGTAAATGTGTTCTTAATTTCGAGGCATGAATTAATACGCGACAATCGTAGAATGTATCCAAATAAAGAGTGTTTTGCAATCATAAAAATAAGTGCGGAAGCGATCAGCCCGAGATCGGTGATTAATCAATCATAGATGTTGTCGTAAAGTTTTAATCCGAAATGAGCCGGCGGCGGCCGAGCGCGCCACCGCGCCTGCGCGCCACGCTACACCTCTACCTTGCTATAAAATTTATAGAGGCACTATTTTTAAAGCTAATTAAAAATGGTGATGGCCGTTAGAAAAGTTCGACCGTGAGAGAGTGATAAAACTTCCAGAGATGGTAATTTAGGTAGCATGGTATTATTTACTATAATTAGCATTCAGCTTTACCATCCCAAAATCTTTCAATATAATTTATTAACGTTATTTTTAACAAATTATTTCAATTATTTTGTAATTTATCAGGTCTGTTATGTATACAATTTATTTTAAATTATACATCATTTGAATACGGTGTTCAATTCTTAAATGTTATTATCATAATAGAATATAGATTTTAATCTTTCCATTATTTAAAAATCTCTACTAAATGTTGTCAACTTTTCGATATTTAGCGCTTACATTAAACATCTAATCATAAAGGACTCGTCGCATGAAAAATATAATTCAAATTCTATTCCCTAATGGCTTAGATACGAATTTCTACTAATCTCATCTTGGCAGATTTGTTTAGGACTATCGTTCTTAGCTTAATGATACTTTTACGAATTACCTGCGGTCCGAAAGCTCCCTTATATTTTAAGTCAGAGAATACAAGACTCAATCAGTCGTCGCAACTAGCAAAGAAAAATCTCCATGCTGGTTTAATTTTACGATATCTTTAATCAGTAAGCAACAGTAAGTTTTATTTTTAAAATCGTCACAGTCTTCATTATGTACACAACTATCTAAACCTAGATACCCTTTTAACTAAAATATACTAATACTAATATAAAACTAAGTTCCACCAAAATAAACAGCCGAATCTATCTGATATATTTTAGCTGTAAGCCAACATTCTTCCATCAATGTCTTTTTGCTGAGAGCAGATTCAAATCACACCATGTCATACCTTGACTGACCTGGTTGTTTTTTGTCTCTAATATTTCTTTAGATACAAATGCAGCATTGTAAGTGCTAAATAACAGAAATATAATTTGAATAAACAGCGTTTAGATACAGCACAATTTAAGTGTTCAAAATATTAAATTAATGCAACACTAAAATTTACACCAAGAAATTGTGCGTAGCGACCCCAAACGAATTCATTTCTAATATATATCGTCTCATTAATTATAAAGCCACCTCGACGCGAATGAATTGCGAACCCGATACAGTACACGTCTCGGAATTTAGTCACGCTATTGATGCGGGCGGGCTGAAACGATCCGGCATGGATAGAATCTTACTATTTCTATATTACAATCAAAATAATTTGCATATAATCAACGACCGCCTCCTACTGACATCTTGACTGCACTTTCAATTTACCCTGAAAACATTACACGATGTTAATTAATCAAAATTGTCCTGCGTGTAACATTGCAAACGTATCGAATCGCTATCGAATGGTCTGAATTTATTTAATGAGCCGTCTAAGTGGTTCGTTTAGTGCTTTGTGATAACCAAATCACGTTCGTTTTTGAGTTCGGGGCCGCGCGACGTCGACGTGACGAATGGCGACAGGGCAGCGTGCAGCGCTTGCTCCTCAGAGATTAATGCTCTGAGTGAGTTATCGCGAAGGGCGGAACGAGGATTGAGCAAAACGCGAGACGAGTGCTCGCATGCAACACCTGACAAATTGGAATTTCCATGGACGCAGACTTAGTGCCATTCTGAAGTTTTTTTCAATTTGAAAGTGTTCAAGGTAATTAGAAACATTCACGCATGTTTGAAATTTGTCCAAACAAGGTCTACATTCTGACTGTAAGCTTTGCGGAAAATGCCGGCTAATTTGATCTTAGGAATAGGAATACTCACTAAAAGGTTAGTCTGTATATCGAAAACTAAGGTAACATTCAATAATTGGCATCAGTCGTCAAGTTTTCAGACATTGTAAAAAATCCCTTAGAGCCCTCGAAAATAACGCTATGTTTAATCCACTAGAAAATCCAAAGCAAAAAGCTCAGTCTACAACTAAAGCTTAGCCAAATTGGACATTATGGGACCATGACAAATCTAGGGTCTCACATAAATGGTGGGCATAATTTCAAACAGTTTTTGTTGTGATGGTATGGAAAAAATAAAATAAATGTTCCCAGTCGCGTGCTTGGCGCGAGCTATCACCAGCATCGCGGCAGCGGGCACGTGCCCTCTGTGCTCGACATCGCTGGTGCCGCCTCCCACAGCGCGCACAATGCACGGAGCAGTATACGATGGCAATCAGTATACTACTTACACGTTGACGCTTCCATAAAATTATTCCGAAAATAAAACATTAGCAAGTCTAGCGTCCTCCGAAAAACGCCGTAGTTTATTGATTAACCCTTGACCATTATCCAATCTCAAAAGTCTCTCAAATAACTTAGGTTCGGATGATTCTTATGAAAGTATCCTTAAAACCAGAGTGTAGTTTTCAGGGGTAGTTATATTTCAAATAATGAATCCTGTAATCTGTAAAACTATAAACGTTGGCAGGCAAAACTACCTAGTAGAGCTTACAAAGCTAGCGGTTGGTGCTAGGCCTACTGTTAATTAGAAAAACTCGATTTTGTTTTGTTTGGAAAAGCATTATGCGCTAATTTCATTTGAATTGCCGCTTAAGTTGCGATTAAGTAAAAACGCTAAATCTAGAACGCCAGATCTAAAGTATCTAAATCAGAATATTTGAGAAACAAGTTGTCAGTCCGTCAACCTAATTAAGTCTAATTTTCACCAAAGTAAAAAAGGGTGACAATTTTACCGTGTCAAGTTAAAACTAAAAGCATACTATTTTAAGCACACAGACATTTCTTCAACCTATAAAAGTGATATCTAGTAAGTATCTAATAAACTCACTACTTCTCTAAGGTAAAGATTATGGGCATAAAGATAATCGCTATAACTGTACTCACCTACGATCTTCAGACTGAAGATGAGAATAAGATTAAATAATTATTGCTATTTAATGATTATTAAACATTAGCAGTTACCCTTTCAGCCCAATGGTAAGGTAGTCAATTATGGGATAAATGTTTTTAACTGTAAATCCATATGGACGTAAAGCTTGGCACAGACAACCAGATGACGGTGTGTACCACCTTATACTAATGGATTAAAGATCATTTTCTAATTGCTTTAGACGAATACACCACACTACTCGAGTGCAACTAAGACTCACGAGCGGCGGGGACAGGAACACAGGGTTACAACTTTTGACAGGGTTGCCCTAGTCTCTTTTTTCACCTGGCACATTGCCTCTAATCACTTAAAATATAGTAATATCATTTGATGATGCTCAAATGGAAAAATCCGATTAATCTTATTAGCATTTGTGTTTTTTTTAAAACATACCATGCATGATGTGTTTTGAAACCATTAAAACAGTCAATTCAAATAAGATAATGTAATGATTCCTTTTTTCAAACCTTTACATTCTTTCTTTGTTATTTTTTTTCAATATTTGACACAAAAAAAAAACTTTTTTTTTAAATCGAATGTAGGTACCGTATACATTTGCATTGAAATGAACAAAACATTTGATGGTTATCTCACTTTCGTGTTCTAATGAAAACTTCATTTTGGTATGTAACTATTAAGTGTTTCAGAATCAATTAATGAATAAAGTCCCTGAGAAAAAGACATTCAACTAAAAAGATTCGTAAATAACTACGTAAGGACGAATTCTGATCTAAAAAATAAATGACGTAAGAATAATTAACTAAATAATTCGAATATTATGTCTATTTGTTCCAAATTATATATTTGTCTGAATAATTGATGTGTAATAATTTAGATTTTGTGTTCAATTTAAAAGTGTATTTTTTCTTGAAATCCTTAACCTCAAAGTTCTTATTCTATTGAAAAAGACTATAGTCAGTGAAATGTGAATTTCCATTCGGATTTTGTCATTGAATTTTTAACGTTTTTTTTTTTATTATTTAAGTTATGACACCAACGCCTACTGTTCTTCCTTCATAATTTCATCAAATCATAAGAAATACTCACATGTGAAATATTTTACCATCTTGCAAATATTAATTGGAGTATTCTAATTACTGCATAATATTTAAATCTAGTCAAGAATTGCAAATGACGTTGAAGTCTTTTGAATGCATGCTTGTAAAACACGTCTAGCAAATCGCAAAGCATGTCTTTGGGGGATAATAACCCAGCACTGACGTTGACTCGTCCGTTAGCGCAATGGGTAAAGGTCCTAGACTGTTTACTAGGCCAAATGTCGTGGGTTCATTCTCCGCCTCCCATTCATGTGATGGGCATTTGCGCTTATTCTGTGTCTGGGTGTTATTATCTATTTAAGTTTAAATGTAGAAATAATCAAGAAGGTATATCAGTCTTCGAAACCTATAGTAAAAGCTAAGCTTAGTTTGGATTAGGTGATCTTGGTTCTGAAGGTTGTTCGTCTCGACCGTCTAAATTGTACATGATCAAATTAAAATTCAATATTTATATATTCAAGTAGACTATTACACAGTACTTTCGAATCGTCAAAAATCTTAATTTTAACCATTTAATAAATATACACATAATAATACAAAATATAAACAACATTTATAATGCATGTACATAATGTGACTCTACCACCGGCGTCGGAAGGTTGTTTCTACTGAGAAGACCCGGCAAGAAACTCAGCAGTTACTCTTTTTAAATCGTCCAATGTTTAACAGTACAAAGTGAGTGTTTGAATAAACCAACAGTCATACAGTTTCGACATGAAAATAAATAAACCATTCTAAGTTCTCTATGTCTAAATCTGTCTATTTGCAAATGTTTGGTTTGTGCATTAAATATTCATCTTAGGTTGTCCCAGATTACCATATTAATATTTTCATTTGTGTGACAACTGTTACTTCCATCGTAAATCACCTCTAAGGAGCCCTTATAAACAAGTACACTCGTCACTTTTGAGTTAAATTTTATACTCGTAGTAACTGATAGTATTAACATGTTACGATGCGAGCATTCGTATAGTCGGTCCAACCGAGCCTCTTACTGCGAGAGCCGCGTGTAGGTGGGTTTTTAATAACGAATATATTATAATTAACTTTATCTACGCGAAGTTGATTAGTTGCAAGGCATTTATATGATGCATTATAAAATAAGGTTATTAGTTTTAAGAATTTTAAGAAAATATGTACACGTTTATTATACTAATAAGTGGATATTCGTATCATAAACACAAACTGTCCCTTTAATTACGAATTATCCGCATAATGACTGCGGGGTAACCCTATTAAAATGCATAGAGAGTTATTTTATGAGTGCTAATTAGGCTTCTTGTTTCGCGAGCCCATTCCCGATCCTGAAACTAATTATTAGTTCTCTGTGAACTTTTTATCTACCGCCCAGGAACAATGGGAACGTGACTGCACTGGCGATCTCGCTGCCTCCGTTATTGCATTTTGTCTTCGCCCGAGAGCTTTCGCTTGCGCATTTGCGAGAAAAATCGCACAAAGACTCTTCGATAAGGAAACTCCGAAATCACCTTTGTCTTTTAACTAATTTTCGACTGGCTCGTTGGTGCAGTTAGTGGACCTTCGTACTCCACAGAGGTCGTGGGATCGATCTTAAGATACACGTGTAAATGGCAAAAAAAACATATGATTTCTGATGAATGTGAAGAACCTCTGAAGCATATCTTCACTCACTCTTTATAGTCAGATGTTCAATTATGAAGAAGCAAATAAGTACAGCTCTTTCAATCCCTTATTCGCAATTCGTTGATAACTGCGACTGCACTTAAATACTCTTATTATCAAACAAAAGCAAACGTTATCTCTAGTGCAGTTGTATTGTTGTTGTAATTATTTTGCGCCGATTGTATTTCAAAATACTCTAAAACACTTCGTTATCTCCTCAAAATGTAGATTACACGCAATCGTAACAAGAATGATTACGACACAAGGTATCGAAGTGGTTTAGGTCTCAATTTAAGCGTGCTGGTCAGATCTAAGTGCCGACATAAGATTTTTATATCAATCTCATTAATTTAATCACCCCAAGAGTTGCGAAGAAAGTCATAAACATCAGTAAATTAAAATCTTAAGTGATGCAATAGTCCTGATTTTATATTTTTTTAAATGTATCAAGGAATTTAGTATTAAGTATAAGTTTATTACGAGCGATGTTGCAAATTTGTGTGCGAGAGCAAAATACCTACATATTGCAATAAAACCGTCTTATCCACGGGTTCAAATAACGACTGCCAATAAAACGTTTATGGTAGTGTGTACTGAATGACCATAAATTGTAAAGATTAAGGTCAATAACGCGATGGATATGATAACTGCTAAGAAAACGTACAGGGGCTTACACGTTACGTTCAACATCTATTCGTAGACTTTCAATTTACTGCCAATGAATTATATCGCGAAATTTCTATCTTTTACACCGTTCGCTAAACATTACTATTGTTTTGCAAATACTTGTGCTGTTAGCTATTGACGCCATATTTGTATTTAATATATGATACTTAATAAATAAAATTAAACATTGACGAATCATTTATCTATCTACTAATTTCCTACGGATGCTATAATTTTAAACAAGTAGTTAAGTTACCTTCAATATTTTAACTAACGAATGGGAAATAATCCAAAGGATAATAATGAATGCTAATCTCTGTGGTAATAAATAACTCACGACGTTTACGACTTACTATAATCACTTTATACAGACCAACTCTATACTTTAGTATGAATACATAATTATTCAATACATATCTAAACTTTATTATTTTGGTGTCTGTCTGTACAGAAGATACTAGTAGCGACATCTCATGGTAGTTAGCGAAACTACGCCAGCGTTTGTAATAGCTTAGCGACATCTAGCGACACCATGATCAAACTATTACGTCCGCAACGAAATACTTTTTTAAACTTGGTAAAGCTGTGTATTCTAGTAAATTGGTTGATGAAAATAATATTTCAATATTGAAAACTTAATCATAAGTAATGAAAAGTAAGGTAAGGGTAGGTCGTAACAATGCTGCTCATATCAGTAATCGTAACTTATTCCTAAAGAAAAAAATAAAAAGCAAGTTTAGTGGTGAGTAAAGTAAGGTTTATAAGAATTTATAGAGCACCATTGATTGGCAGGAGACGAGTGTGTCGCCGCGAGCCGCCGCGCTGCATTCAGCGCACGTCCACTATTGTTTTAAATAAAATGCGGTGCGTTTTTAAAAACGGACGGGCCCAAATTGTGAATTGTCTATACCCATAGATAGGTTGATAGTTACCTCGTTATGTTCTTAGATTGTTTTTTAACTTTTATCTATAATAGCCTTGCTTTTGCAGTGCTTTTCACTGCTCGCTACTTTGGACAGTCATAAATAAATCTTATTTAACTAAAGGCGCCACATTTGGCATGTCTTTGATTGTATTGTTAAACACAAACTTTACTGTTTTTGTTCTCCTACATCACGATGCACCTACTAGGACTAAGTAGGTACGATCATTCATCTCCGATTTTATGTAGTTTAAATAAGTTGCTTCAGTTTTTAGTTTTGCAATATTAAAATTATTAATATACTCCAAGGTATCATTTGAAACAAAATCATGCTTAAGAATATCAATAAAAATTCAAATAAGACATAATAACGTCTTATTAGCCCAATCTTGATGTACATTCTCTGAATATAAAATCATGTCAACACTATTAATAATATTTTTGTAGACTATTAATCACTATTTATCAACAGCCGCTTTAAGTTGTTTTTTATCGCAAGCACCTTAAAAATAAATAAATTGGCTGGAGGAAGTTCATTTCATATACTTATGGAGTTAGGTTCAGTGTATTTTTTGTGAAAGGCTCGTTACACGAAAGTGACTTAATAAGTTTAATGAAGCCCCATACATTATTAATGGATGCCGAAGCTGTAGCAAAACGAGCCGATAAAGGCCTCTATTAAGACGGTCGGAAGCTCCTGAAGATCTAAAATATGAACTGACTCTTTGCGCACGAGCCTCGGGTAATTGCAAGTACGAAGGTTCGTATGATCTGCCTCCGATGATGTTTTTACCTCAAAAAATATCTTTAAGATAAGATAACTTTTTCTATCTTTATTCCACAAAAATAGATTTTACAGGGTTTCAGTAAAAAGGTTTCAGGGTTTTAGTACAATTCAGGCGGCCATATCGCTACAAAGCGATCTCTTCCAGACAACTTTCGGTAAAGGATTTTCTGTAGGAACCAGAAAGTTGGGCTGTGCAAAAGAGATTAAGAAAAAACTAATAATATAAATGGTTAATAATATGTAACTACATAAGTAGGTATAATAAATGAGAATAAATATCCATACTGAAATCAAAATATACTTAATTGAACTAATTAATTTATTAAATAAATTTTAAGGATTATAGTTTAAGAAAAACATTTGATTTGCATTCAAAAAATATTAAATAACGATCTTTCTATAAATGGATTTTGCCAGTATTCAGTCAGAAGCTAGGATAGGAGAAAGAGTCAGAGGGTAAGGGAATGCAGTTTTAGTCGATCTTTGATTTCTTAGCGTTTTTATACTATTTAAAGTGAATTTGGGTTTTCAGGTTACTGTGGACTGTAGTAGTGTAGATAGGCCAGTGCATAGTAGTACCTACCTATCAGAGAATTTAGATTCACACGCAATGTTTTCATCCGATATCATTAGTTTCTGTATTGCTAATGTTTAAAATATTATGTTTAGGTATGTCATGTTATCTGGCATTAAGGAGTGTGTTTAAGATGCTCAGAAAAAGTCTGATGTTAATACACGAATTATGAATTATTGTAACTACCACTTGATCATTGTTAATACACGAATTATGAATTATACTTCGTCGCTGCATCCTCGGGATTTTATCACAAGGTAGTACATTTCTTCATGTACCAGGCATCAACACGTTTTAGAGCTGGTATTACTGAAACAGAAAAAAAACAAATTCCCTCCCTACGGTAGGTGCGTCGCTCTGACAGGTGACAAGTTCATCATTCGTTTCTAGTGTTCGGGCATCGACACACCCTCTCTCGTTATATTTTTTATATAACGGTTTCTTTAAGTGCTGAAGTGTTTGCAATAGTTGTAGTAGTGTAAATCGATAGATCCTAAATGAAATACAACGTTAAGATCGTACTTATCTTTCGTTTTAAACAATAACTAAATACGATCTACAATAAAAATCTACCCACATTTTCTTGCACAAAATGTTTTAATAAGAGAACTCGTGATTAAAAGTGAATCTTCGTATGACTGTAAACAAAGCTAAGCAATAGCATGACGATGCAATGTTTAAATTTAACAAAACACGTCAATGATGAGACCGTGAAGTGGTCTTAATCAATGTTGGCATTAATTTTAGCTTTTTATGATCCTGTTGAGGCCTGTCCAAAATGGACCCACCGGAACGAGATTACGATAAAACGCACACTGAGTGTGTGTTTCCAACAAACGAGACAAACAGAAGAAGAAGATCCTGTTTTTTCCCGTACCAAGTTGGTCGGTGCATTTTCAACAAATTAGCCAAGCAGAATAAAGGTTCCTGTTTATTCCTGTCCAAGAGGACGTCCCGTAACGAGAGCACGGCCAGGCCCACAACGCGAGTGTGGTTTCGAAAGCATTTTAAGGTGAAAATCAAATCGAAGACCAAACTGTAAGTTATTTTGTGCTATCCTTGCATAACAAAAACCTTTCTTTCTATATACACTAGTACCTGAAAACTTCAAGAATAAGATTGTAATTTCAATTGAAAACTAACGACTAAGAATAAGTCTTAGTAATGGAAGTACCTGACATTGAAATAATGTTTCATTTTGCTACTACACAGACACATCTGAGTAGCCACGCCACAGCTTTTGTAGCTATACAGCTATGGCTAACATCATAACTTACTCTAGTTGCTATAAAATTTATATTTAAATACATTTGATACCACTTCGTGGTTACTGTTTACAATATTCATAATTTGATGAAGGCTAACACCCGTGTTACCACGGGATAACCGCTCATGTAGGCTTGCTGCCCACGAAGTTCACAACATATGAGAAAATGTCAATCCAATGCGGATTTAGCAGAATGAAGTATTCAATTAGCTATGTAATTAGAAGCCGGCGCCGAAAACCTTCCCGGTGAGTACCGGTGCCTAATTAATTTTTTTTTTATTTATTTACTTCTTAAAAAACCTGGGGGTTGGCCGAGAGTCATCACGAAGGTATTGTAAAAACCTGGGGGTTGGCCGAGAGTCATCACGAAGGTATAATAAAAACCTGGGGGTTGGCCGCGAGTCATCACGAAGGCATATAAATACAGAAAAATGATCTCAAATTTGAGACCTAATAGCTTGATCTGTACATAAGGAACAAACCTGGGAGTTGGCCGTGAGTCAACATGACGGTAACGATATCGCAATATCTGAATTAGGGGCCTATATTCAATCCGTGAATGGCCCATGAAATGAAATAAAATAAAATGAAATAAAAAGAAATAAAATGAAATAAATTGAAATAAAATGAAATAAAATGAAATAAAATGAAATAAAATGAAATGAAATGAAATGAAATATGAAATGAAATAAAATGAAATAAAATGAAGTAAAATGAAATAAAATGAAATAAAATGAAATGAAATAAAATGAAATAAAATGAAATAAAATGAAATAAAATAAAACATAAAATGAAATGAAAAGTATTTTCATAGTGATTATGAAAAGTCAGGTATGTTTTAAACAACCTAGCCTTACCAGTATTTTTCTGTATCTTACCTTGCTGATGGTTTGATAACCTTACCTGGTGGCAGAGAACCCATTTAAGTTTTCCAAAATTTCCTCTATTATTCAAGAAATAATTATCTATGACTAGCAGCCGCCCGCGACTTCGTCCGCGTGGCCTTAGCTGTATGTGAAAAAAGATTTTCCCGCTTTTCTGTTGAAATTTTGCTGAATTTTCTTTGCTATAAACCTCACGGAGCGCACTCACCTAACGAATGCAAAACCGTGGAAATCGGTCTGTGCGTTATAGCGTCAGAAAGGAAAACCCGACTTATTTTTATATAGTACTTTATTTTAATATAATAAATAAGCAAAAGCATTTGAAACAACATGAATTGAAGAGACACTTAAATTCTTTATTATTAATAGTTTATTCTTATGAAGCGATAAACCTAATCCACCTAATAATTAACACAGTAAGTATTTAATGCAGCCACGCGTTTAACAATAACAAGTTGAATAACAACACTTAATAATGGTGTAAGTACATAAACACAGCCGTCTTTTAAAAGTATATGCATGCATACATGTATCTACTTGATTTACTTGTTGTTGAGTGGTGTGCTACGCACGCGGATTTCTTTTATATGCAAAATGCTACACTTTTGCCGTTTGGCAAACATTAGTGACTACTCATAATTCAGCAAGCGTTAAATTTGTCACTTAAAGATTGAGTAGATGATTTTTAAAGGTATAACTGCTGTTTTAGCCGTTCAATAAGCACAACTTGTAATGTAGACTTGATTTAGTACCTCGATTCCGTGGTTATTTTTTGAAATAACAAAATCAATCAATAGGTATAGTGGATAACCATATCCAAGCCATGACTGGTTTTGACTTGGGATTAAAAGTTATAAATTGAACTAAAACCATTTCACATTGATCGCATTTCTGAATACAGGAAATGTATTGGAAAAAGATGTTTATCTTGTCTCGGTTTCAGTAAGACTAGTACTTAGTCATTTGCAGATACTCTGACAGCATATACCTAAAGACAAAAATGTTTGGTAATGATTTGCAGATTACCAATTTATAGGAAGTAGTTTTAGCTTTTATTGTTCGCATCTGGCAAGGTTTGTTGATTAAGAAATTAATTGCAATCAGATGCTAAATTACAATTTAATAGTTTTGGTTTTTGATATTATGTAGGTAGGTGACCTACCATTAAGAATTTGTTGCATACGCACTCACGAGTAGAAGACATCGTGGTCTTTCATTTTAAAATAACGGCAATAGGTTATAAGTTAAGTTTTTCGTGAGAATAGGACTGAAATCACAATAATAATTCAATGAAAAATAACACCTTCGCATAAGCAACAGCTCTTTTATTAGTTTACACTTTAGTAGTGTACCAAGCCAAACAAGATTTGACATTTAATAAGAAATTCACAGTAAGAAGATTTAGGGAGAGAAGTCAGTAGAATATCTTAATGCAATTCTAACCTTAACTGTACCAACAGGGAACTGTAGGTACCTACCTACTTACAGTGTTACGGATATTATTCGCATAGCGATAGTTAAAAATAGACGATTTCCACTCACGAAATTGTCATAAAGAATAGTAAGACGTCTCATCCTTACAAAACGCCCCAGCTTTCACCAGAGTGGCATAAATTACCTAAGTAATAATACCTCAGTTAGGTTATTAGATTAAAAACATAGGCCAGCTGCATTGACTAGGTCATGTGTAGTTTCTATCTTGGAAGGACATTTCAATCAATGAGAGTCATAGAAACTCTTAAGAAAAATAATAAAAACTAAAGCTTATTATGCCTAGGTTATTATTCTTTCGGATTCTAAAGTCTGCTTACTCTGTGCAGTAGACAACATACTTACATTAAGAAATATTATTAGCAAAAACTAGGAGAGTAGGTTACTAACTAACTTTATTTTAGTACCCACTGCCGTTGGGTTCTATTTGGGAATAGGTTTTCCAAACAACAGCTTTAGTTGAATTAAGTTAGGTGACTAATTATGTGTCACCCACACAACGAGCACATACAATGCTGGGCATTTAAATTGTTGTAATAAACCACTGCCCAGTGTACTTGTATATAATTATGTACCACCTTACTTTACATTTATTACGAAAATATTAACGGAAAGTTGCAGCTCGAGCTGCTAACCTGTTTCAATAGACGTCGTTCTTTGATCCCGAATTTTCTATGGATTAAATATTCGAGTAAATTAGGTTTTATTATTGGGAGGTATATGTATACCTGTTCTTGTGTGTGGTAACAGCAGTAACAGCAGCATACAGTTACCATTAAGTTTTTTTAATTAACATTGCTAAAATTAATATTAATTATTATGCAAAGCATATTTATAACATGAAGTTATCTTAATATATATTCATCTTGGAACATAATACTGAAGCTGCGATGATCTTTTGACTTTTGGTCATTGGTCCTTAATTTTGTTGCGTTTTTATAGTAAACAGGTAAAATTATAATAAACGTTACCTATTTCACATCAAAAATAAAATTTGGTATCAAATTCAATTTAGTAAATCCTTGATATTGATTTCCCTAGACCTCTAAACATCTACCTTGTGATAAAATCCCGAGGATGCAGCGACGAAGTATAATTGATGATTAAACGAACTTACCTTAAGTGAAGTTCTATCATAATTATATGAGTCGCTGCATCCGAAGGGATTTTAGCTCCCACCCTACCCATAGTTACCATCATACCCTTTGGTAACTGACCCGAGTAACTTTAGGGAAATCTGTCTCTAAAAGAATGATGAACTTGTCACCTGTCAGAGCGACGCACCTACCGTAGGGAGGGAATTTGTTTTTTTTCTGTTTCAGTAATACCAGCTCTAAAACGTGTTGATGCCTGGTACATGAAGAAATGTACTACCTTGTGATAAAATCCCTTCGGATGCAGCGACTCATATAATTATGATAGAACTTCACTTAAGGTAAGTTCGTTTAATCATCAATTATTGTAACTACCACTTGATCATTTATCACCTTCTTACAACATAGGCAGTGGCCGGTAATAGGAACAAACAAATATTTAAGTAATGTCTATTAGCACTCGAAGTAAATTCTAGGGCAAGCTAGTGTCTATCTCGAATATCAAAATGATTCATAACGCTGTTTGTAAGATTTGCAAATACCTAAGCTTACAGCTTGCAACAAAGCGCTAATAGCAAAGATTATTTAAACATTAGTGAATCATTATTGAGTTTTATTGATGTTTAAAATGCTCACGAAGATTTGTGTTTCTCATCGCACGAACACGCAAAGATGAAAGCTTTAAAAGCTGAGATTAAGTTTGTTTCAGTGAATTTCACTGCGCGTTCATTAAGTTAAGTTACCGCGCCGGTGAAAAATGTGTCCATAGATGGAGCTTATTTATTGGCGAGGTCGCGAGGGCTCCGGATGCTGATGGGAGCCGAGAAATGTGTGACGCAACCGCGCGGCCCGTATCATTCGATTACTATTGCCTCGCTTGATAAATATGTTAACGTTTCGAAACACTCGTAGGAAAGACTCAGTAAAAGATTTAAAACATTCGGTTAAGCATCCACTCGAAATCATATTGAATTTAAGACACTGTTGCTTAACCTGACTTCGTAAACATAAGACATTTTGAGTAAGTGCCAGCCATTAAAATTGAGTTACAGCTTTTATAAACTGCGATTCTTCACTTTAAAAGGAAATGTCGAGCACTTTTTTGTCTTATTTAATCAAGCAGCATGCGTTTTTGTGAAAGTTGAATCGTCCTTATTTTATAAAGAGCAAATTAAAGCCTCAACTGGTGAAACGATGTTATTCACCCACTGCTACTTTTAATGAATACTACTTAGTTAGTAATTTTTCCAATTCTTAACGGTTGAAAATATTCACACAAAATCATCCGGAAAAATACAATAACAACATTTAAGTTAATCATATAATGTATACCTCATGTATCGTAATTATATACTGTTTCAAAACTTCTGTCTCAGGGAGTTAAACATTCTGAGTACGCGTGCGTTGCAAAACTCGCCTATTATATGTAATTATGCGGCCGCATAAACCGAGCACTTTGCTGCTCAAGCCCCAATTACACTTAGCGGGCCTCTTAATATTGTTCATTATGCTAAGGAAATGACAAGATTTTGCTAGAATCCATTATCCTTATAAAGTTGTGAGGGTATAAACGCGCTATCAAAGTGACAGGAACACACTCAATCAGTATTCCCATATTCGTAGCTCTTCGCGCGAGCCGCTATTCTATAGCACACGCCCATTCCAAGGTCCAACATTCATTTAAGAATTTTAAGTCAGTATGTACTGAATAAATTCCTATAGAAATAGATAATATTGCAAAGTACCTAATATACCGTAGGTACTACACGATTTAATTTTCCTTACAGGACCAAGCTTAATCCAAAACGCAAAGCGAAGAAAAAAACGTAATGAAGGGACAACCATCTATCGAAGATAGAAATCTTACATTGATTGAGTCACAACCTGTGAAAAACATGACATTGGAAAAAAAATGCGATTTAGGTGCTCGTATATTTTGGCTATAGGTTCCTACTGAAGAAAATCAAACAATTTCAGATTTTTGGACTGCTTCCACATTCTTGCACCACGTGTAAACTGCTGCGTGAATTTGCATGTAATTTTGAACATTCGAATAATAATTTATTTTATCTCATTGACATTAATCCTATTATTAATAACAATATGTACTTGACGAAAGATAAATTTTCTTTATCAAATTTTTATAAACGACAGATAGCTATGTCGCTATCCTATTTTTTTATGATCTCAGCCAACCACTTGGCTAACCATTCTGCTCCTATTGAGCAGGAAGTAACATTTATTAGTCAGACGTTGGAACTTGTTCCAAATCATTTAAATTAGAGAGAGAGACAACAGAGGTGAACTCTAGCAAATTCTTGACAAAAAAGAAGCCCAAACATTTTATCAACTTTGTACATCAAAACATACAGGGCTTCTCTGGCAAAGAATTAGAAATAGGTTTGTTCTTAGACTGTATGGATATACATGTCTTATGTTTGACTGAACACTGGCTCAAGAAAAATGAATGTTTTATTAGCATAGATAATTATAGTGTCATTAGTTCGTTCTTGAGAAGTTCCGCTATACGGGGTGGGTCACTTATTTTAGTGCATAATAAATTTACATGTAAAGAGCGTAAAGACATAGTAGCACTTTCAATTGAGCGAACTATTGAAATCGCATGTGCAGAGTTAGAGCGGATTATAATTCGATGGGTGCCTGGAACAATGTCGCAAGCGACAAAACACAAATGTGCAGGAAAAAAGATTTAGTGAAAATCTTGAATAAATCTTAAACTAAGAGTCATATCATAACCGTTTATACATCAAACAATGCGGTATTTTTTGCTGGAGTGACTTAAAGTGTACAAAAGCTTATTAATACTTAGGAAATACCAAAAAATAGTAAAAAAACATATAGTCGCTTCATGCATCGAAAGTGGTTTCCGTAAGACGCCATTGTGGTTTTGTTCCTGTAAAAGGCGTGAAATAATTCGAACAGTAATAGTATATTGCAGCGTTGTGCGTTGATCTGAAGGATATATGGCACATACAGTAATAACGTTTAGCACTGATATTCCAGGAATTCAATGATGGACTTGAAAAACGTTCTCGCGTATGCTGTATGCATCGTATGAATATGCTTGTATTAGAGTGACTACAAAATTTATTAATATTAAAAGCATCACGAAAATCTTTCATCACGGGCGTATTTCTGCGCTCGCCAACCCGCCTGCCAAGCGTGGCGAGTACCGGCACATCCCCCCACATGATGAGTACAAGAAAGCCCAGGCCCCTAGTCTCCGGCAGCCCCGCTATTCCTGGCCCTG
Organism: Udea ferrugalis; assembly: GCA_950022985.1. Classification (NCBI taxonomy): domain Eukaryota; kingdom Metazoa; phylum Arthropoda; class Insecta; order Lepidoptera; family Crambidae; genus Udea; species Udea ferrugalis. The sequence continues at coordinate 10,254,669 of OX465516.1, forward strand.
GTAGCAGCCATGGTCACGGCGGGGCGGGGGGTGCTAAGAATCCCCGAAGTGGATCGTGCTACCACCCCCACCGACAACTGGCCCTGGTGACACACAATGTCCGCACATTGAGGACCGAGAGAGGATTTTAGAGCTGGAAGAAGAGATCAGTGGGTTACGCTGGGACATCATGGGTCTATCTGAAGTCCGTAGAGAGGGCGAGGACTCGATAACCCTGAAGTCTGGTAACCTACTGTACTACCGGGAAGGCGACCAGAAGTCCCAAGGTGGTGTTGGGTTTCTCTTCCACAAGTCCGTGCCGAGCAGGGTGGTATTCCTTATACTCAGAATATCCAAAAGATATTCGCTGAAGGTCAGATACGCGCCGACCTCGACACACCCAGATGAGGAGGTAGAGGCTATGTATGAGGACATTAGTGCAGTCATGCATGCCTCGAAGACCCGTTCCAGTGTAGTTATGGGGGATTTCAACGCAAAGCTGGGCAGGAGAGGCGATTGTGTGCTGAAGGTGGGGCAATTTGGATATGGGCGGTGGAACCCCCGGGGCCAGAGGCTGGCCGAATTTCTGGAGAAATAGGGACTCTTCGCGATGAACTCCTTTTTCCAGAAGCCGCCTCACCGGAAATGGACCTGGTTGAGTCCCAATGGTTCCACGAGAAATGAGTTCATCATGACGACAAAGAGGCGCATATTCAATGATGTCTCAGTGATCAACAGGGTGAAAACCGATAGCGATCACCGAATGGTAAGAGGCACATTGAATCTGAACGTCAAACTTGAAAGAACGCGTCTGATGAAGTCTACCCTCCGACCTACTCGCGCCCATATCGAAAACCCCGAAAGCTTTTAACTCGAGTTGACCAATCGCTTCTCATGTCTGGATGATCATGTTTCAGTGGACGAGATAAATAACGAATTTGTGGAAGCTGTCCATGCAGTCGGATCTAGGTTTTTTAAGCCTGGCCGACAGAATGTTGGACAATTGAGCGTAACAAAGGTTCCAAAGTGTTCGCAAGAGACAAGTCTATTGGGCAGAGTTGGTTGACAAAGCTGAAGACAGAGGATGGCGGCTTGGCGTCGACGGAGGAAGCGGTGTTGAGGGAGGTTGAAAAATTCTACGGGCAGCTCTATACCTCTGTCGCCAGAATCCGTTAATAGCACGGCCAAAGATCCCAGAGCTAAGCTAACCCGGCACTACACTGAGGACATCCCGGACATCAGCCTGTACGAGATTAGGATGGCTCTCAAACAGCTCAAGAACAACAACAATTACTGCTGAGATTCTGAAGGCAGGTGGAAAGCCAGTTCTTAAAGTCCTTCAGCGGCTATTTAATTCCGTGTTGTTCGAGGGCACAACGCCTGAGGCATGGAACACAGGTGAGGTGGTGCTGTTCTTCAAAAAAGCAGACAACAACCTGTTGAAGAACTATAGACCCATCTCGCTTCTGAGCCATGTCTACAAGCTGTTTTCGAGGGTCATCACCCTCTCAATGGTCTCCATTCCAGAACTTTTCGGCCCCAACGGCCATCAGTTCTTCGTGCTATGTGCCCTGCCCACTGCCACTTCAACCTGCTAATCCGTTGGTTGGTTGAATATTTGTATGGCAATGTTTATTGTTTCTCTTCTTACAAAGTTAATTTTAGGGAGCATAGCCGCAATAACCATTACTTGTAGAAGAATGAAAAAAAGTTTTATCGTTGGACATAAGGCGTTTATTCCGGTAAACAAAATTCGAGTGTAGGGCGAGGAATAACGAGGTGACAGCCATACTGATTTTGCTAAATCAGGCAGGTTTCATTATACAATTTTAAGAAAAATTCACAAGGTGTAAAAGGGTGTATAGAATATGAAAATGGCTTAATCGGAAGACTGCTACTATGGATATTGCGACATTGTTCCAGGCACCCATCGAATTGTTTGTGTGTATAAACCCCCATCTGCCGATTATTGTCGGTTTGAAGAAACAATGGAAGAAGTTCTAAGAAAAACTTGTAATTCAAACAAGATGGTGATTGTGTGTGGAGATTTTAATGTTGACATATTAGATTCTTCTCAAACCTCTCTGAGATTTTTAAACCTTTTTAAGTCATTCAATTTACATAATCTTTTTAATGAACCAACTAGGATTACTGTGACATCAGCCACCTGCTTGGATAATATTTTTTGTGAATACAATTCAACTGAAAAATCAGTTATAAACTGTCTTAAATCTGATCATTGCGGTCTGTTGACCAAATTTGAGCACCATCATGTCTCTCAATCAGTGGATATTAACTATAGACCGGTTACCAAGAATCGTGTTAAGAAATTTCAAAATAACATAATGAATCAACTTCCTAGTTTACCTTACCAAGACCAGAATATTGATGATCAGTATAGGTTTTTGTTTGAGTTAATAGTACATGAACATAGTTCATTATTTGCTAAGAAGAAGTTAAAGGTTGATAATTTTAAGTTCAAGTTTAGTGACTGGGCCACTCCCGGTATCCATAAAAGTAGAATTAAACTCTATGAATTATATGATTTAAAAGCAAGTTGTAATAGTCCCAACCTTGTTGATTATGTAAAGTCATATTCTAAAATCTTTAAGAAATCATGTCAAATTGCAAAGTCCATCTTTCTTCGTGACAGAATAGCCCAGGCGAAAAATAAAATCAAAGAAACCTGGAACATTATTAATAAGGAGACCTGTAAATCGAAAGTTTCTGATCACTCATACCCTCTCAAAATTGAAGGTAAAGTCATTGAGTCTGAAACTGAAAAGGCCAATACATTTGAATCTTTTTTTCCTAATATACCGATAGTTACAACGAGTAGTCTCAATACTAGTCCGAAATTGGCTAAGTCACTTCTCACATCAAGTGTTGATGAGTGCACAGTTTTATTTTATTTCGAACAAATTACTCCACATATTGTCCTCAAGGCTTTCAAAGAACTAAACATGAAAAACACTGAGGATTTATGGGGGATTTCAGTAAATATATTAAAACCAATTATAGACATGATCTCTCCCTACCTAGCTAATCTTTTCAATAACTGTTTGGAACAAGGTCAGTTCCCAAACTTAATGAAATACAGTAAAATCATACCTTTATTTAAGTCTGGTAGCAAAAGTGACCCATCTAATTTTAGACCTATTTCCATCTTACCAGCTATTAGTAAAATTTTTGAAAAAATTATATTAAATCAACTTCTTTCACATTTTGCCTGTAATAAATTATTACATCATAAACAGTTTGGATTCACCAAGAATAGAAGCACTACTGATGCAGGTGTTGCGCTTATCAAACACATATTTGAGGCGTGGGAAGCCAAACAAGACGCAATAGGGATTTTTTGTGATCTTTCAAAAGCATTTGACTGCGTTAATCATGAAATCTTACTGATTAAGTTGAGACATTATGGTGTATCGAATGGTGCAATCTGTCTTATTGAATCCTATCTTACAGATAGAACACTAAAAGTGAGTGTCAACGGAACTAACTCTTCCGGTGCCACCATGCGCATGGGCGTGCCCCAGGGATCGATATTGGGACCCCTACTCTTCCTAATTTATGTAAATGACCTTCCTTACTTTGTAAAGGATTTATGCGAGATTGTATTATTTGCTGATGATACCTCGTTGATTTTTAAAGTAGACAGAGGCAAACAACTATTTGACGATGTAAATAATGCTCTCGCAAAAGTTTTGCAATGGTTCACTAGTAATAATTTATTACTTAATGCAAATAAAACAAAGTGTATAAAATTTTCTATGCCTAACGTGAAACAGGCAGATACTTTTGTTAATATGAATGGTAAACCCTTAGAATTCACGGATTCCACTGTATTTTTGGGAATTACTGTGGATTCTAAGTTACAGTGGGGTCCGCATATTACAACCCTGGCAGGGAGACTTAGTTCAGCTGCTTTTGCAGTGAGAAAGATAAGGCTCTTGACGAATGTTGAAACTGCTAGATTAGTGTATTTTAGCTATTTCCATAGTATTATGTCGTATGGTCTACTACTGTGGGGCTCTGCGGCAGATCTTAACACCATTTTTGTTCTTCAAAAAAGAGCCATACGCTCTATTTACTGCCTTAGACCACGCGACTCGCTTAGGGAGGTATTTAAGGAGATAGATATTTTAACTGTATACTCTCAATTTATTTTTGATAATATAATGTATGTGCGTAAAAATTTGCATCTTTTCCAGAAAAATAGTGATGTTCATAAATTAAATACTAGAAATAAAGCCAAACTTAGAATACCTAATCTTAGACTACACAAAGTAGGCAAATCATTTGTTGGCCAATGTATAACTTTTTTTAATATGCTACCTCAAACTCTTATTGAGCAGCCTCTTTACAAGTTTAAGTCACTGGTTAAAGCGAAATTAATGAAAAGAGGTTACTATAATGTAAATGATTATTTGAATGATAAGAATTTGTGGTCATCATAGATATAATCTGCTCCTCTGCACATTTTGTGTCTTGTCTATACTTGATATGTAACATATACTACTATTGTAATCAAACAAGATTGAAAAGAGTAACTATCGAGTTTCTTGCCGGAATCTTCTCGATAGAAGCAACTTCCGAACCGGTGGTAGAGTCACTTTGTTCATTTTGATTTTCTGTCTTGACGTGTCATAAGTGCTTGTGAATAAGCTTACGTGAATAAATGAATTTTTTACTTTTTTACTTTACTTTACATTAATTTCATTTAGTGCTGGGTCAATATCTGCGATAACTTAGATTCATGATTTGAATTCATGATTTGAATTGTATAACTGGACCTCAAAACTCCTTTTTTCTAATGTTAACCAGTAGTCTTTTCTAAACAATGTTGTTAATTGCTTTTAATAGTTTAACATTATTTTGTGCACTAACCATTTTCTTGAAATTGTATAACTGTATGTGTACTTAATAAAATTGTAATTTACTAACGGATTATTGTACAGAACATATTGAAAAGAGTAACTGCTGAGTTTCTTGCCGGTTCTTCTCAGTACAGAAACAACTTTCCGACACCGGTATTTCTATTAAAGTATTTAAGTCTATTATTAAGTGTACTTTTGTTTGTTTGATTAAGTTTTTGACGATTTGAAAGCACTTGTAACAGGTCTATTTAAATAAAGATATTTCTGATTTCTGATTGTATACGGACACGGAATTGAAATGTGAACGAAGTCGCTACCATAGCAACAGCTAATAAGAAATGAGAACAAATTTTAAAAATTTAAATTAATAAACGCCACTTGACTTATTAAAATTAGTTAACCAAAATATTCAAAGTAATTTATGTAACACACTCAAATTTATTCTCATACCACTAAAGGTTAAAATCACGAGCAAAAAATGACAACACCGCCTTCACACCTGCAGATAGATGTCCTCAACCTGTTTTCTATTCTTGATTAGGGTCAGTACCCATCAGTACCAAAAATGTTAATCAATTATAATTATTATCGATAGTGCGCGATGGATTGATAAGTACATTACATCCGATACCTACCTACGTTTGAGCTGACAGTTTTTGAGGACAGAGCTTAATGAACAAGATCGTTACCGTCGGCCGCACTCATGTTGGTTTTAATGAACCACTGCACACGTTAACGGTAAACATCACGTCCATTGAGTAATACGATATATCAAAATTATACATTATCTATACTACGTATACTCGTTCCGCATACATTTTTGAAAGTTACATCCGTAACAAATTCTTGGCGTGGTTGACATATTTCTAAACACAAAGTCAAACACATATACTTTCCATCTAAACTTAAACAAGTTTTCAGTGAAATTACCCAAAAAAAATAACGCTGACTCTACCTGGAAAACCCCGTAAAACAGGTTTTTTTTTTTCGTTTAACCGCTATCTTCCATATTATAAGTTGATTACCTACACAATTTCAGTAAATTACATGGTCATAAAAGAATTTATCTAGCATTTTTTACAAAATGCATTCGTAAAATCTTTCATTTTAATAATAATGAACTTAGATATTGAAGCAACGAAGGTAAACTGGCCTGTTGGAGTAATGGTGAGTAATCCTACTTACTGTACCCAAGTCTTGTGTTCAACCAATTTAGGAAAATCACAAATGTAATGAAAGTATGTGATATTGTATGTCTCGTAATAATTATAACTTTATTTAATAATGATTCTAGTAATTTCTTCAATTAGGCGTGGTTCTATCTTTATGAATGTGTCATTGCTAAAAAATGCTCATAAAGTGCCAATTTAAAATCTCATCCTCTATATTATTTTTAAATTTATGTCACCCAACTCGGGCGCTTTGTTCAGTTTGATATGATGAGCCCCATTTATTTAGGGAATTTGTAAATCGGTAATCTGCATTTGTAGAGACAAGATTCCGTCATAAAACCACTTCTGATGAATAAGTAATAGCATATCTAATATTCCGTCGCGCGGAAAAAAGAAGTTTGTTTTGGAATAAAATTATAAGTTGACATTCCTGTTCACAAGTTAACGGAACCTGTTCGCCGACCGGATACGGTGTCCAAGAGCAGAAGTGCATCTACACTGGAAAAATTTGCAACTTTATTACACTGATCGCCGAGAAACTTGTTTAAATAACTCCTAGATTATGAGCTTAATAAGCACGCAACTGAACCCGCAACATGGCACTTCGGACTCTGAAGAAACAGTATAATTATACTGTTTCTTCAGAGACGCTAATCTTTTCTCAAAGCATTGGTTGTCATTACTAAAATCGTAAAGTAGATATGTTTTTAATGTTAATCCATTCGTGTAGAGTCTAATCCTGTCAACCTCAGTAATCACATTCTTTGTTTATTTTATTAATGCTAGCTGATGTAGAGATAATGCTTGCAGTTTGCAATAAATAGCAAGAGAAGAGGAAGCAATCTATACGATCAGGACTTTAAATTTTGCATTATTGTTGTTTCTTGGACGCATAACAAAAAAAAAGTACATAAACTACTGTACCTATTTCTGTAAGGGGTTAGTCCAAAATATCAAGTATAAAAATCTTAACCTCTATTAATGAATGACTTCTGTTCGTTGTAAAATAGCATTTCAGTTTTTGAAGAAGTATAGACACAGATACAGATAGATATAGATAGTGTGCAATTTGTTGCTGCCTTATCGCCAATAGCAATTTCTTCAAAAGAACTCACAAGTAAGAGTAAAATCAAAAATAGAGGGCAGTATGTATTCTTCACACGTAGTTATTTTTAATCAAGGTAACTGTCACAATCACGGAAATTAAATTGAAGTTATACAAAAAGCTGAAATTTTCAGACATGGATACTAGTTAATAAAATTGTATGGTCTCGATATAGTTCTACGTGGTGCACATACAAATTGCAGCAGCGCAGCTAATGAGCAACATTAGCGCGAGAGCCCGCATCCCGGCCGCTCGTTACCCCGCATCAGCCCAAGTGCGGCGTAACGGTGATGCTCCGTCTTCATAATTTACTTTTCATTTGCAAAAATGTCCTCGAGTAAAGTATATTCCCTCTGCTATCAGCTTTTTTCTTTTCGGGTTTGCAATCATTTTGTTGACGGCTTTTAGAAAAGCCAAAACGAACATGATTTATCAGCAGTAACAATATTTTATAATTACAACTATTTTGTGTTAAAAAAGGTAGAAAACCAATGCGGCCAACTTCAGATGGTTTTCCTGGTGATGAAAATTGGTTATGGTAATTTGGGTTAAATGACGCAAATGAAAAGAAAGGCCCTAAATTGTTTAGAGTGGCTCTACGACCTGAATATAAGTAGTTAGGTATATTATTTTCAGGATTCTCTGTGCCTTGAAATACACGCCAAGCAATTGTTTCCTATTCTAGTTAGTCGTTTAGTTTCGTTCCGTAGTCAGAGACAGCGGCTTCATTTCATCATGAGCCTTCATCACCTATCAACCAATAATAGATATACAATAATTCGTAAAACTCAACGACAACTATCTTACTTCTATGAAACGGCTTTATTCATTGGCAGGATCAAACGGTAGAATAGCAACATATAAACAAACAAAATATGAAGGTGGAATGTCTAAATTAGCATTAAGATTATTGAAAAACCATAAATTGTTGTTCCAGTGTTCTAAACCGAGTAACAGACGAGGGAACTTTACCAGATGACAAAGAAAGATAAAACATTCGTTCCGGTATTACCTTAAAAACGCTCATTTAAGCCATGTTAGCTAAAATGGCGTTGATATAAAATGCGATTAAGTAGATATCTATCTATATCAATATTTTAGTGGAAGTTTGGACGGAGAGAGTAGCAATCTTTCATACTCCTCCTGTTTCCTTCTATTTATAGAGCAGCATTGCATAATATATTGCCAGAAATCAATTCCTGTTTCTATTGATTGAACATCTTCGGAGCCCTAGTAGCATGTGTATCAAGAAAACATCATAAACCTATTATTTTCTCTGAACTAATTGCCGCTAGTTACAATTTATTTGGTAAGAACCTCTAACCTCACTTTCATAAATCATAATTGTGTTGGGCACAATTATGATTTATGAAAGTGAGGTTAACAATTATTCACTTCATGACCCAGCTACATTTTGATATCCTGATATATAAGGTATTAGTATTCAAACAGTCTGAAGGTATTAAATATGAGATCTAAAAGGTCCGAAAATATAGATTCAAAAAAAGTTCATGGGACGCTTCTTATTTGAAATGCCATGTTGCTTATAAAATGGATCTCATTAATACCGTAGGCACGTTCTGCGAACAGCCACAAACTTAGAATTTGTCCCGTGAATATTTTATAGTCATTTCCTCAGTCCAAGAACACAAACTTACTTGTTACCCGATTTAAACTTAATTCTATAAATAACGTCGTTTTCGCAATTACACGGCCGCTAATTTCCAGATTATTGATAACAAAATTGTATCAGCCTGACCAAAAATCGTTCAACATTATAGCGCGCTTGCGCTTGAACAAACAATCTTAGTAATATTTCAGACATGATAAAATCTATTTGCTTAAATTTACGTATCTAGTTACCGGTTTCTTTTTTTTTTGATAAATATTATCACTTTATGCACATTGCTCTGAGGTGGCATTCTGCATGTGCCCATTGAGTGGATTCGAAGTGCGATTGTATTTTGGCGTTATGTAATACTACGCTATAAGGTGATCTTTGAGTGAAAAGAACTAAGCCGAATATTATTTTACAAATATTTTTGTATAAATGAGGGAGAATACCAATTGAAGGTGAAGCCAAGAGACGTTAGAGAGTTAAAGTTGGCTTTTTTTTTATCAGAAGCAGCGATTATAACACAAACAGCCAGACCCAGCACAAATCACATCCACAAACATTTGTGCTGGTGCGGTACTCAAGTCTCAACCGGCATTGGTGTCACTGTGCTAAACAGATCCCCTAATTTTGAACATGTAAAGAATATCATAACACCATGTGACACCAACGCCAACAAGGCTATTTTTTTTTCAGATTCCGCAAACTCTTATTCACCTCGCTCAATTCATCACTAATGTATAGTCTCTAATAATGTTCAAACATTTCTCGCACCATTGATGCAGAAAGTTTCTACGTAAATTTCCTCGACTCAATGAAGATTTTGTGTTAAATTTTCGTTAAAGAAGCCGATCTTATGCACTATACCTCTACATAAATGAATTATACTCGTGTTGTTGTTAATAATACCTTGGATTCAGTTTGCCAACTGTTAATACGAGTGGCAGTGGCTCTCCAAATGGCAGCCCTAGTCCGAGCAGGCGAGACTGAGAGAACCACAGTAGAAAGTCTATAACGCCCTGTTATGGCGGCATTTCTCATTCCTTCGAGCCTTTTCTCCTCTATTATCCATGTAAATCTGTCTCTTTGCCTTTATAAGCACAGCCGCCATTATTCATCTCTTAACTGAATTGTTAACGATACTCCGTAGAAACAAACGGTAATTGAAATAAACAAAACAGATGTTATCTAACTCCATTGCCTAACGGTGGTAAGCAAAATAAGTATTTTGTTAAAAGAAAGACATGTTTCTACTTGATTATTTGCATACAACAATGACATTTTTTATCTACGTTTATTGTAAACAAAGCAAAACTTGGGTAGGTATAAGTATTATTTCCTGAATTAAATGTTTAATCAACAGCCAGTTTATCCAATTAAAATGGAGTCATTTCTTTGTCACTTTCTGTCACCAAGCTAAAGTCACTCAAATGTCACTTAAAGAAAGTAGTTCTTTAATAGCGTGAATGTGGAGCTCAGTACCGGCTCCATGTGCATAGGGCGGTACCTTGTGGAAAGCGCGGCGTGGTGCGCTCGCGCATCAACACAAGAGTGTGACCTCTGCGCGGCGCGCGCGCGGCAAGGTCACGAACGCGCGTGCGCGTCAGTCGTGACCCGCTCGGCTCCACCGGCCTCAGCACACCGCCACATTCACACTACTCACAATACACCTAAAGTTCCATATCATTTGTACCACCTATTTGCCATTCTGTCTCACTATATCTAATAACGGCGACCGCGGCGGTATTCAAGACCGCGGCTAGAGCATAACTGGCTTGATTTGATGCTAGACAAATATTTACGAGACAAATAATGTTCTAACGCTAAAATCAGACGGTTAGTAAGTTTCTAGTGTTGGTGATTTTAAACTACTAGTCTTCTACTAGACATGTGCTTGTTCATGCAGAAATGATTACAATGATGCAAGCCAAAGCTCGTTTGCAGTTTATTTGCTTGATCAAAAATGAGTCATTGCAGAAATAGATATAATCGCCAACACCGAATAGCGACACGCTGAGATCATTGGTTGGTTAGTTTGCAACAGCACAACAATTTAATAACTGAGCCTTATAAGCGTTCGAATAAGTAACATCGATTCCATTGGGCACTTGAACCGAGCGAGAGACATTAATTTATAAACGACATTTAATCTGTGCCTGGCATAATTAGATTTCCATTTATGTATTAATTCCACAGTAACATAATTTTAAACGTGATCGATGCTAACTGTACTTGTGCCCTGCGCTCGAATACGTCTCGGTGTTGTCGCCAAATGATTCATAGGAGTATTGATAGTATTAATTAGGTTGTCCGACGTATTCTTAATATATATCAGTCCTAATATACGAAGGAAAAGCCACAGCTGAGATTTATGAAGTGAAGTTTTGACGTATTCAACTCAACTGTGACTTGGGGTCACATCCACCAATTAATAAAATGTATGCTTGGATCATGTTACTTTACCATACTTATAGGGATTTTAATGTAGGTACTTTTTATGTGAGCCTGCAAAATAAAGCATACTCTAATAGTATGCTAATCAAGATTTTTCAAAAACTGGCTCTTTGCCAGTTTTTGCAAGCACTTTTCAGGTTGATTACACCTAATCTTTAAATTAGAAAATAAAGACTTGCCTGAATAATATTGTTATAACTATTTCTTATAATACCTTTGAACTACCTATCTTAACCAATCAGCAGGTTCATGTACAGTGTTATTTAATAAGAAATAAATATGTAGATAGCGGCGTGGCCTAGTACCTAGTTAAACACTGGCTTGGAACCTGTGTGGGTTCGAGTTAGAATCTGGCTGGAACACCTTCTTTGTGTTAATTGTACCTACAATTTGCGGGTACTCTCCCTGTTGATGGAAAAACCTGATAAAAAACCCAAGCAACTCAGTTAAAGGCAATAGGATCACCCCTCACCACTGGGTTCAAATTCGCTTAGCGAGGTGTGGGCTTCTGATTGTTCCGTTCACCATTGCGGCAACAACAGTGTGCCTCTGACTACTTACCCAGTTTGAGTTATGCTTTGTCGTGAGCTTATAAATGTGTCTGATGTGATTTTAGTATTACGCAAGTTTTACAAAGAAAAAACATTACTTCCTCCGACTTTTCCGTACAAACCTACAAAAAAATAGCCTGATATCAACCTTACAGTTGGTAATTTGAAAGTTTCGGTTTATGGTTACATAGTTGGGAGCAGTTAGGAGTAACGGTTGATTGTCGTGTGCCTTATACGCTGGAGGAGAGAGCCGAGAATGGGATACATTATTCAAGGGGATCATTTACATCGCAGCGCAGCGGACGTGCGGTGCCGTCTCCTTCTACGTACTGCAGTATGCAGCCGCACTCGGCGCTCTGCGAGACGCAAAAAACCAACCATATTGCTCCTTGGAAGCTTTATTTTTTTTAATCCACTCGAAGAATCCACTTAATGATCGAACACAACATACATAGATTGAATTGAATTAAAAAGATAAGCAATTTGAACTTATAGGTACTACAAAAACAATGTACGCATTTAATTGAGTGAAAAATACAATCACTAAAGTCACTTACGCCCGTCTTCAATAGTTGAGATAACTAAATGGGCGAAATAATTAGTGATCTACATGCCTCTGAATCATGTTCACGATAAAGGTTAATGCTAATGAAGAAGTAAAAAGCAATACTACGAAAATATAAACGGCAGGTATTATTGTAATTCCAGTAAGCTAGTATCAATTATGTGGTGTAATTATATTGGCATCTGAAAGCAATGGTGAGGCAAGTGAGAGGCGCGCCCTTGTACCGGGTCCTTGCCACAATGTCGTCCAAGTTCGGCCCTGTCCGCGGCGCCCGCGCCGGCCGCCGGCCCGCACCCGCGTCTGCGCACCCTGTATGTACGCGCCGCGTGTGACTGAGAGAATGTATTTAACCTTTATGGCACACAATATTGTTAACGAGTTGTTATAAAATAGGGAAATATTTCTTTTTATCTTAATGCTGATACAGTAAAAAGATCAAAATATGTGTTACCATTATAATTAGATCTGTATTTAAGCAAACTATCGCACTAGATCAATGGGTAATTTGATTATAAAATTACGATCTAATGGAATAGCTGTTTACATCATTTAGATGGATGTATAACTCTGGTGTGGAACCACCATTAGGAAGAATTTATTGTTTTCATTTTACCTGATATTGCTCCACGGCGTCATTTACGACCAAAAGAGACGAGAAAAGAGAAGAAAAACATTAAAGCGAAAGGTCGGGCCTAGGTTTCTCCATCTCGCTTCTCTAATTAAGAACTAAAATTATTATTCCCTTCTTCTTCTATATTATCAATATAGATGAGTTATTGCGGTGTGATCGCAGTTTTTGGCAATGCAATTGATTTTAGGTACAAAAATAGCAGGTTGGAAGGACAAGTGCAATTCTCATAGTGACTTCTTCAACAGCAACGTATCCCAGCGTTACTCTGACCAATTACTAATTTAGCTATATGTATACCCTCAATTAACAAGATTACTTTATTTCCAAACATCAACGCACGCACCATAAGGTACGATAGCAAAATAATACCATAAACCGACAGACCCAGAACAAATACATGTTTCACCAACAAACATTCGTGTTGTTGTAGGAATTGAACTCGTGGCCTTTGCCACTCCACCAGTGCTCTAAACCACTACGGTAAATATCAAAATTTAAAATTATATCGCATGAAGTATCTACCACGAATTATATATACACAAATACGCAAATAACATTTTAATAATCAATGTCGAGAGGAATATTATATTACCCACACAACTAATGAATCAATAAATCACTAAAAATTATTTCATCGAATTCAAACAAAATGACTCTCGGCCGACGCTCAAGTGCTTCAACTGTTCGCAATAAACTTGGCTCGTAGCTTTTTGCAGTGAGTTCCACTGATGTACAAATGTCAACTTAATGTAAACACTGTGATTTCAGATACCTACAAACTCTATTTTCTTATTTAACTTACTCCTACTAAATTAACAAAGATTAGGAGTAATAGAGAGCCCGCGTGGCGCAGTGGTTAAAAACTCTGGCTCGGAACCCGATGGCCCCGAAATCAAATCTGGCCGGAACACACCTACTTTGTGCTCATTGCACATTTTGTGGCCAACACCGATAATAAACCCTAAATAACATATCGTCAGTAGGCTCGCCCCCTACCACGTTGGATTCAAATTCTCTCGGCGTGATGTGGGCTTCTGAATGATCCGTTCACCATGACGGCAACAATCAGTGTGTCTCTGACTGACCCAATTATTAGATCTATGGTCGTGGGGGTACGTTATGTTATGTTAAGAGTTACAATAGACAAACAAAGAAACTGAGAAACACCATTCAGTTGAACATATATTCCTATACCTTCAGACAAAACCGCCTAATTAAGCCCTTTTTAATTTACCTGCACATAAGTGACTGATAAAATGAGATAACGTTGATGAAATTGCTTTCTGAAGCACTCTGTGTGAAGAAAGTCCAGAGATTTATTCATTTTATTATTTACTAGATTGTTTATCGTAAACTACTAAAGAAATTATATTATTTTATTAACAATTCCGTTTAGTTACATAAATCAATGCCACTACGCGTTTTATGCATGGAATTTTATTTATGTGACGGTCAAGACATCAACTACACTGCACTGTTTAATAATAGTCTGCTTTGTATCTCAATGAAAACACGACAAAACTACAGAATAGTAAATTGTTTCGAATAGCTAATCAGTATTAAGCACACTGTGTTATAAACTAAAGTATGGTTGAGTGTTGCACGCTAAATATCTTTGCCACATAATGCCAAGGAATAAAAAAAAACGTTTATGTTTACAGTTGACAATTTGTAATGCGTCATCCCATCATTATGTATAGCAGGTACATAACAATAGAATCATTATTATCTATGATATTAATGTGATATTGATTGTTCTTTAAATCTGTCATAATCAGTAAAAGTCATCATTCAATCCACTAATCATTAGTTCATTAAATGGTACTACTTGTGTGGTGAGTTGTCTCATGGCTCAGTTGAGCACGCAAGGTCGGATAGTTAGATGGGTGATCATTATCCCAACCAAATCTACAGGCTTCAGTTTGCACTTTAAGCAGTCTGATGATTCCGTTTGAAGTCGATAGATGTCAGTCGTTAAGTCTACTGGGATGCCATTGGGTTGGCCCAATAACATCTGACAATAAGGTTTGTCACTAGGCTTACATATCTCTTCAATAATCCTCAGTGCCTCGCTTCTCATACTTCGAGTGAGGCTGGTGCCATAACCCACTAGCCATAGTTTTAAAAACTATGATATAATTGTAATGGTTTTACAAATACGCACTTGATTTTGGCGAGAAAGTAAGTAAATAATTCGTCTAGTTTACCTTAGCAAAGTAAAAAGGTGAGGCCCACAAGAAAAGATAAAGACGCTTAAAATTTTGGTAATCCAAGTATTTACACATGCTGTTGCTTACAAGACCAGCCAGCCGCACAAAACAACACGCATGTGTTCCTAACTCGATTCTGAACCTTTCTTAGAATTCTTCCATAACACCTTGTACCTATCTTTATTATGTATATAACACTCTCTGAAGTGTGCACTTACGTGATTATTTTTTGCCGTTCAGATTTTCTCGCACCACCACCAACTATATAGTTACATAAAAACCGTATCAAAATAACACTATTTGTATCTTTAACAAACGAAATAAAAATAAATACGTTGCATTAATATACGCTTTAGTCTCTCGCATGAATCTCGCTTTTCCTCATTTGTTATTAACATTCAGTAATACACGTGTAGGAGTTCCTAATCAATAATCTCCATCAAAAGATATGTAGACACATAATAGAACTATTTATTACCTATTTGGTTACATCCATTGCTATGTTTTCTTATAACGCAGTCTACGAGTATTTGAAAATCGCTAAAATGGATAATGAATTGAATGAACTTCTGGTATTGTCATTCTAATAATCACTTTGGAGGAAATATTGTCATAATAATTAAGTAATTGAAAGTGACTAGTTTATTTATTTCATTTTGCCTATATACTTCTTGCAAATTGAAGCCTCCTTAGAATTACCTGTTGGCAATTGGTTGTATTAAGAAAACTTTAAGTCCACAATTTTTAAAAAATAACTAGTTTAACGTTACAGGGTGACTTTGTGGCCATATTTTTAAAAAGCTCTATATAACAAAATAAAATACATTGTCGTGGTATCTTTTTAAACGTAGTGTTTTTTTAATGTATCAAAATTTCTTAAAATGTTAGATTAAAAATGATTGGGCTGAGAAGTAAGTCAAAGAAACACATCTAAAAAACAATGGAAAAAAAGTTCTGAAAAATAGCTCGCTTCTAAAAAATTGGCAAGTACTTACTAAACCACACTGTATAGGATTTAGCCTCATTTTCAGTTCGGGCTTTTAATGAACTTGCATAGTAGTTTAAATAGTGTAGTCACTTTCATCAAGCTTGTTGAGCTGGCATGCCTTAGTTCAATTCTTCCCATGAGTAAATAATATGTGTAATATAATGAGTAGGTACATACTGCATACAATGTTTATTTTATAAATATGTGGGGTTAGTACCAAGTAAACCATTTACTTAACTAACTTTTTCGGTCATGCCTTGAAAGTTAGAAATTGTAGCTTGTTACAAATGACACATTCACGAGATTTTGTCATTGATTCAAATTAATGGTTTACGTGTTTGAGTTTTGGACTCCGTAGTAGTAAGTATTGTCCGATAAGCTTACACATTTTAAAAACTGAACTCGACAAGGTTCTGGAGTCAAGCCCCATCACATTAAGATCATAATAAAATCCATATAGCTGAGAGAGATATAGCTGAGAAATCTTTTGTTGGAACATTCTTTTTATAATGTAACGGAATATATGAATACGCATTTTGATTGACATTTTTTGTAATTTTTTTAATTGTATTTGACTTGTGAATTTACCTATTGTGCTTTATTTTGTGTTATTAAATTTTTTGTTTTGTTTTCACGTTGTTTTTGACATTATTATTTGACATTATTATTTGACATCATATTTTATTTATTATTTTAATTGCAATTATTCTATAACATTTGACGATCTCAATATTAATTACTTATATAGGACATTAATGTAATGTATAATGTTTTATTAATTTTGAGAAATAAATGAATCTGAATCTGAATCTGAATCATAAATTAAAACAATAATATAAATTACTAGCTGACCCGACAGACTTCGTCCTGTCAAAAAGATTTGTAATGTGGCAGTTTTTGTGCCGTCGTATTTTAAAAAAATCTCCTGAACAGAACCGTCACCCTGGTGATAGGGCGTTGTGAATAAAAAATAATTAAATAAATCATATTATAAGGATTTAAAAGTAAGTAATCGCTTTATTGCCGTCAATATGCTGAGTGGGGACCCTTTCAGTTCCACAATAAGTAATCTTAGAGATAATAAGTTAGTTTTTAAGAAATGTATTTTTACTTATTGTTGTGGTTCCTGAATAAATATTTTTTCTTTCTTTCTTTCTTTCTTTATTGTTCAGTTTAAAGAGCTTTATTCTCATAAAAGACATGCATGTCACTTATTTGAGAAATACATTCAAAACATAGTACAGTCACACGTCGTGTGTTAACAATAAATAGGTTAAAGGTACAATAAAAATTTCAAGAGTAGCATTCGCTGAAACTCTCCGCACTCTCAGCCCCGTAGTAAACTATGGTCTGAAAGGATATGGTTGCATATTTTGGTTTTGAACGTTTTTGTAATGATTGTTAATCATGTGAATCATAATTATTATTATTATCATTGTAGTGCTTTGTGGTATACGATGTTTTTTGTTTGATTACCTGGCGCATAGATAAACAAATCTGATGGTTTTCCAACACGGGAACAGGCAACATACAATTGACCATGTGAGAAACATGGGTTTTCTAGATTAATACCACAGACACTTAATGATTGCCCCTGGGACTTGTTTATAGTCATAGCAAAAGCAAGCCGCACTGGAAACTGTAGTCGTTTAAACTCAAATGGCACATCAGTTGGAATCATTGGGATGCGCGGTATGAGAACATCTTCTCCTTTATACTTTCCTTTGAGTATAGTTGCTTCTATCACATTGTTTAGTAATTTTTTTATCGCTTACCGTGTACCGTTGCAAAGACGCGGTTGGTTAATATTTCGCAACATTATAACCACCGATCCAACCTTTAATTGAAGATTGTGAGGTGGCAATCCTGCCAAATCCAGCGAGTTTAAAAATTCCGGTGGATAGTTGACTACATCATCTTGATTAGTAGCCGAATCAACTGATTTATATCCTCAATTCGCCTGTAATTTGTTCTTGAATTTTGAAATTTAATTCATTTACATCTATGTTTTTTGCAGCCAGTATAGCTCGTTCGCTCAACCAATCATGGTTTCTGTAATTTTGAGAAACATCTGGAAACACCTTCTGAATAAGTTCATCTTTTGATCGAGTTAACTGACAAAAACTTTGAGGAAAGTTAATGCAGCCAGTCAACATGTCAAGCCGTACGAATTGTTTTATTAAATTACTAAACGAAACGCGAGTTTCGGAACGCGACATTAAACTCCTCCAACTATCTGTGCTCCAACGCACACACGCACATTGTTTTGATAGATATGATCTTTGACGTTAGGAACACACCTACATTGCTTAGACAACAGTGAGTGCTTGTAATTCAATATGAACGTTATCCCATAGCAATAAAGCGCAAATTGTCTACGTTTTAGTTAGAAATCATTTGTATGGGAAAAAGAAAAGGGCTATTTTTAGGGTTTTTTCAGCAATAATTCTAATTTTTCTCGCCGTAAAAACCATCCTTGAACTTCAACGAACATTTTAAAAAAAGATTTGGCCAAATTGGTCCAGGCGTTGTTGAGTTATGCGCTTACCAACACATTTTGTGATTCATTTTTATATTATAGATTTATCGTCTAAAATCTCGGGTCTTTAACGGCATTTTGAGCTTTTTTATTTAGGTATATTGTGCATATTTTTTTTATCCAGTTGCTAACAGAGAACTGGAGATATGCAAATGAGACAGCGTTGACTCTGTGAAACATTTCAGCATTTTTGTGGCAAAAGCCTCTCACGATTTTAATGTTTCAGGTAGAATTTCGTTCTGTTATATAGATAACCTACCTACTTACACGTGATTTCGAAGTCTCTTTAGTGCAACACCGGCTGTTTGGTTAATGTCAGTAAGGCCATAACCTATTGACTCAAATGTGGATTATTTTTAGATTTAATAGTTGCAATAAACTTCTTTACCCTATCGCAGCGCAGTCGAACGACAATTATCTTCTTGCTTCAAAAATAAAAACGATATGTATTTTAGTTAACACACAGCAACACATTCTCTTCAATAATGACATAGTAGCAGTTAAGCCACATTTTTCTTTCTTTTAAAACCTTGTGTCTGAGTGTTATCACAAAATTGGTCTGAATTGTGATCATATGTACCCATATATTATTATAATGGCGGGCCGTATAACGAATCAAGTTAATAAAAACGTACATTCATATACTTATAAGGTAAAGCTAGCCTTGTTGATGTTTACCCCTCTCGCTCGCACAGGTATGCTTGGCATTTTCCTTTTCAGTCACACTAATAGGCGAGAGATAGTTGCCCGCGTGTGCGTGGCTCTCAGACGGACGCTGGACGCTCGCGTGTGTGCGCGATGTCAATGTGATGTGATGAGATGAATAAACAGTTTCTCCGATTTTACGATTCAATGATCATAGATACCTATCTATGCAAAGTTCGGAAATGATTTTGAAACTTTTAAGTGCGCTTGTGAAATGGTAGAAACAAAGTAAAGGAAATAACAAATGTCTTCAGTGAAGAATAAAACCTTTTGTTTAAGTTGCAAAGACCACATTGCTCTTTTTTTCATTCATAAAAACGAAAAAAAATAACGCCAACTGACTTTAATTCAGAAAGAGGTTATTTTGCAGACTGATTATGGTTGAAAGACATACAAATACACGACCTTTTGGATTTCTTATGCCACCTAGGTATAATGTATACAATCATACAATGTGCGTCTGAGCTCGTGTATATCTATTTCATAGTCGTGATTCTCAATGAATAAGAGTCAGATAGCGCGGTGATTGGTTTGTTATAGTGTTAGTCTTTATCTTAATGCATGCTGGTCAACGACGAACTTTGTGCATCTCACGGTGAATTGAGTTCACAGTTTGAATTCAATGTACAAGAGAAACCTACTTAGCAGGGACATAGTTGATTAATTTGATCTCTTAAATTTCACACTTAAACTGAAATAAAAGGAAATAACTATTTATCATTCATTATGAATACACGCTACTAAGTTTATCATCAGATGTAAGCACTTGCGAGCATCTAAACTGACTCAACCAGCTCCTAAAACAATCCCATAGAAATTCCATAATCCCATAATAGAAACCTCAACTTAATATCATGTCAAAATATTTTTTAATGATGCGCCTTGTACTTGTAGTAACTTAATAGAGTTCTAACCAATCTTTCCGTATAGAGACGTCGCAAATTACGGCTATTAACGTTTATTAACGTCCGATGGCGGCTAAACTGCAAAACATGTCTAACAACTGCAAATTGGTTGAGTACAAGAACGAAAATATATTTTGTTTTTCATAACATATTAGACCATATTGTACTGGTAAATGAAGACCAGTACAATATGGTCTAATATGTTATGTCAATATCATCTGCGTCCGTTTCGTGTTTAAATTAAAATAATATATCTAACAAATATGTACCTTCATCATTTATTTAATGAAACCAAATTATGTTATTCAAAAGAAGAAATAGAGCATTAAAAAGTACAAAAGACATAACATTACCGGCCTATATACGTCCCACTGCAGGGCACAAGCCTCACCTTAACTATGAGGTGGATTGAGCCATGCTCCAACACCCGAGCTCAGTAGTGCGTATTGTTGGAGGGGTGTAAGGTTACTGAGGAACCTTAATGTAAGATGTTATAAGGCCTCCGACTAGGCTTAACGACCAATTGTTTAACGTGCCTTCCGAAGCACGGAGATGCCTAAAATACACATCACTAAATTTCGGTTGGGGTGGTTACCAATCCCATTTTCGACCCGGCGTGTGTTGCTTTACAACAGCGATCGTCGTGGATCACTGTCACAACTGCGCCACGGGCACCTTATGAAAAGACAACAAAGAATAAATATTCAAAGCAACCCAAGTTAGTGTAAGTAGTTTTTGCTTTGTAATTCTACTTACTTCTTCTAATCACCTTATTTATGAGAAAATTAAACAAGTAGTAAAAATAAACTTTATCGCAAATTTAATTAGACTGTTAACATCTGTATGGAGCTAGAACTGCTGAAACTGCTATAAAAAGTTTAACTTAAAACGCAGTTTAATGTACTCGTACCTACTTATTCAACCAATTACGTATGATAGAATGTAAGTACCTTCACAGTGTTCATATGCCATTTAATCAAGATAATTGTTAATTACCAGCTCAACCACAAACAAAGGGCGAACAACGGGACCCGAATCCATCTTAAAAAGATTATGACCGCAATGGACTGGTGCACGAAAAACAAAAAAGCTCTGGAGTACATTGTACAGAGTTCCAGAGTTTTCCAGAGTTAATGAAGTATAGTAAAATTATACCACTTTTTAAATCAGGCAGTAAACTGGACCCAGGTAACTTTAGACCTATATCTATCTTACCAGCTCTGAGTAAGATATTTGAGAAAATTGTCCAGGAACAACTTCTATGTCACTTTAGTGAAAACAAACTTTTCCACAGTGAACAATATGGATTCACCAGAGGTCGTTCCACCACTGATGCTGGTATTGCGCTCCTAAAACATATCTTTAGGGCTTGGGAGAATTCACAGAACGCTCTTGGCGTCTTCTGTGACTTATCCAAGGCGTTTGATTGCGTCGATCATGGGACTCTCATACGGAAACTTGATTTTTACGGAGTAAAGGACACTGCGTTAGATTTGATTCTTTCATATCTTAGTTTCAGAACCCAAAAAGTAGAGATTAATGGGGTACTATCTTCTGGATCACCAGTCAAATTAGGGGTTCCACAGGGATCTATTCTTGGTCCATTTCTGTTCCTAGTATACATTAATGACTTACCTTTTTATGTTAAAGACCTATGTGATATAGTATTATTTGCAGACGACACATCTTTACTTTTTAACATTGATAGAAATAAAAACGTCTTCGACGATGTTAATGAAGCGCTTTCGAAAGTTTTGCATTGGTTTACAGTTAACAATCTGCAGCTAAATGCGAAGAAAACGAAATGTGTTAATTTTAAATTGCCTAACGTAAATAATAATGACATAAATTTAAAAATCAATGATGATAAAATGGAGCTTGTGGACTCCACAGTTTTTCTTGGAATAACCCTAGATTCAAAATTGCAATGGAACCCTCATTTGACAAGTCTTTCAGGTAGGCTTAGCTCAGCTGCTTTTGCTATTAGGAAAATAAGGCTATTGACAGACGTTGAAACCGCTCGCTTAGTTTATTTTAGCTACTTCCACAGTATTATGTCCTACGGAATAGTACTTTGGGGTCAGGCAGCAGACATACAAGCAATTTTCGTTCTTCAGAAACGAGCTATTAGATCCATTTATAAGCTGCGAGCACGGGCCACTCTTAGGGAACTTTTTAAGGAAATTGGTATTCTAACTGTAGCTTCGCAATATATTTACAATTGTATTGTCTTGGTAAGAAAAAATATCAATCTTTTCACCAAACACAGCGATATTCATGCTAAAAATACTAGGAATAAAGATAAAATTGCGCTACCATTTTTCAGATTGCAGAAAGTTTTAGGGTCATTTATGGGGCAAGGTGTACATTATTATAACAAAGTTCCGGAAGCGATTTGTAAGCTGCCATTACATAGATTTAAAAGTCACATTAAAGCTACGTTGCTGAAAAAGGGATATTACACCACTAGAGATTATATCATGGATAGAAATGCTTGGGAATAAGCTCTCTGCTCCCGACGGAGTCTAATTAACTATTGTTATATCAACAATCATACTTAGGTTAAGACACTAACAATGTTTGATTTGTTTTATATAGCTTCTCGTCGATGTACCTAAGAGTGTTATTCTTTTCATAAATTATGATTTTTATTGTGCTATCTTGTTCTAAGTTCTGTTGTAATATACTAACAATTATTGTAAAAAAGAGAAACAGTTGAAAAGAGTAACTGCTGAGTTTCTTGCCGGTTCTTCTCAGTACAGAAACAACTTTCCGATCCGGTGGTAGCATCACATTTATTTAAGTACAGTATATTTATTGTTTACATTTAATATTATGGTATTCATGTCTATTATTAAGTATGTTTTGTTTGTTAATTAGATTTGACGATTTAAAAGTACTCTGTAACAGGTCTATTTAAATAAAGCTATTTTTGATTTTGATTTTTTGATTACATAACTTCCTTGTCGGCACAAGGAAGCCGCTGCACTTTCAATTTCACTCGTATTCCTGATCAAATAGAAATTGTTTTCAATTGATAGGGCGAACGCGCTGTGATAGCCGCCAATGCTTTACGATTCTGAGCCTTTATGTGAGAAAATAAAAGCCTAAATGGCATTTAACTCTTATAAACACGAACAATAAAAAAGAACCAAAGGTTTACCCTTCTGGATGTGGTTGTGACCTTTTTCGTTATAAAATTCACCTTTCAAGGAATATGTATTAACAAATAAGATAAACATTAACGCTCTCGTGGTATTCACCTGAGTTTTTTGTGGCACTTTGATCGCCAATTTTACGAACTTATCGATCGAATTGCTACATAAGTTTCACATCACAAACCAATTGGTTTGTGAAACTTTACATTGTGTTATGTTTAATAAGAATATGCCATCAAAAAATTGAATTGACTATTGTATGACTGTTCCTTAAATTCGTCTGTTTGAGGTGCAATAAAGTGTTTCTTTAATTACCTCATTTTATGCCTTATGCCTAAAAAGGAACTAATAAGTTAATTCGATGAAACATGTTTGCTTGTACAATTTTTTAGTGAATATTTGACTAAATTGAAATAACTAGCTAACAGCCTAGCTGAAACATCCTTTCTAAACAGATGCTTAAATAACAGAATACCTATATTCAGAATTTTATCTGTTGCTGTAAACATATTAAAAATGCAAAATGGCAATTAGTTGTGGTAAAATATCAACTAAAACAACAGGTTTATAAATAATATCCTTCGTATAGCAACATAATTTTAAAAAAAAATACGGTTCTCGGTAAAATCTCAACGCTAATATAAACAAGTGTTTGTCAAAGGCATCACCCGACGCACCAAATGAGAGACACTGATCGAAAGAAACCTCATACCCCGCAGAGATTTAAGGCACGCTGGCCGAGGGCCCTAGCCGCGCTGGCGATGGCGGGGAGCGGCACTGCGCCCGCGCCTACCTCCGCGATGGGAAGTGAACCCTTTACGCGGGGAAACCGTTTTTTATTTGCACTCGGACACCGGCATCAGGTAGAAAGGATGATCGTTAATTTTTAGAGGACACACTGAACTCTGTGTCTTCACAAACGCACACTAACTTTTGACATCTAACTGCGATCTTTCGGAACTCGTAATAATCTTGTTCTTCGTTAACATCACGTATTCCAAGATACACAAATTACATATTCCGCACGATTAATGATTCTCTCCACCAGTTAGCTTATAAATAATTTGAATATTAGCGAAGGAATGTGCATGTAATAAATGACGTCACCAACGGATTATAACTCCCACGGCGCGGCTCGCTACGGGAGTAGCCGAGAGCCCGTTGATGTCTTTTCCTAAGGGCTTTAATGCCTCGCTTTCATGGGTTTATTGACCCTGTCTTCAGTAATTTGCAATATATTTTTAAGTATTTTTAGACGAAATACTGTTGTTATTTCACATATTTATTGAAATAACACAATTTTTCGGCATTATTGCGATTCATTTAACCATTTATTTATTCACAAGCAAAAAAATGTATATTATTAAATTCAATTTTATAAAACCAAAACACGATACGACTCGCCACAAAGAATCCAGTAAAGTTGGTGCCGACCAATAAAAAGTGAACATAACTGTTATGATTTCCAAAAAAAGCACTTTACCGGCCAAATAATTACATTAAATAATTATTGGGGCGAGAACCGAAGCGATATGGTAAGCTCATCTCGAGGGCTCGCAGCAAGCGCGAGGCAATAAAATAAGGCTGTTGCGGGCAGCGGGGAGCGGGGGCAGAGCGGGGCGGCGGGGGCGGGGGCGGCGGCCCCGGGGGACGGACGGCAGCGAGTGACCCCGCCACTATCAATATTAATAATTTAACCGTATGGCATATGACCGCCGCACTAGGCGCTGTACATTTATATTTGCTGTCAAATAAGATCTTTATAGTTAAGAATCATTCAGTCGTAAAGCCTTTCCCACTATTCACCCTTCAGATAAGGACAAATATACTCAAGTAAGGCTTCCCAGGATAATTTGTTTAATTATTTACTAACCCTACTGCCAGTGTAGTATCTTTACTAATGCTTTGGTGCTTTTCATACTTACCCATTTCAAATAACTCAGCAATGTATACTCTACTGAAGAAAAAGCAACGTGTAATATTATTTATAATAGTTAGAAAATTACCTTTATTGTTTTGGCATAAGGTTAAGATGTGCGTCTAAGCTACAGTTGATCGTACTCATACCTACACAGGAGAGTAGAGGCTCTTGGGAAGCAGCACCATACCTCCGGACGATAAACATCTCGACAGGCCATCGACGCAAAGCCAATCATGTGAAAACTACATCATTATCATTAATCTTTCAAGAATAAGAAACGATGATTAAATAAAAACACGGTTTGTTAAAAGCTTTCGTGCCTAATAAGCTTGTAAAAAAGCGGGTTTAAAAGTTTGTGCTAGGACTACTTCAACATTTGTTTAAATTGAAGTCAAAACGTTATTTTGTAACTTCAAAACATGGATTATATCCGAAGTCTTGGCCATGACGGGCTGACTTAACTCATGCCATTGTGTCTTTTTTAGTCATGACGTTGGCAGATTTAGGACCACGCCCGCGCACGATACTTTGATAAGCATTGATTGAAATTTAAATCACCGATAATCTTACTATGAATACAACTCCTTGAAAACAATTATGCATACGGTTTTTCGTTTTCTCTTGAAAAAGCTGATTGACCAAAATAAGGCAGTACCTAGTACCCATTTAAATCAAACTCAAAAACTCTATCAAACATTTTAGATATGTCCAATATAATAATTATCATAAAATAGTTACAGGTTGTGAAACAGCTTTAACAGTAAGTTCCAAAAACGTTTTAATATAATGCGAGTAACATGTTTCCCGTGTAAGATCGGTATAATTACCATAACATAGGTTTCCAAAGTTCAAGTACATCACTACACAATCCTGATACAAGAATGAGTCAATGTCTGAACATAGCATATTATAAAAATACAGATCATCTACCTGACATTATGTTATGACAAATGAAACACGTTACGCAACCTTTTTACATAAGAAAACACAAGGTCTGAGTTTAATCAATAAAAGACACTTACCAAATGTTTAAAAGTGTAAAGTCAAAGGTAACTTTTCTTTGTGTATCTGTTGTTCCTGTAATTAACCCTGTTACAAGTACTTTTAAATCTTCAATTATTAACCGAACAAAAAGACACTTTAGTCCATTATTAGTTATATTTTTTTGGCTAATAAGTGACGATTTAACTTGTGCCAGGTCAATTTGAATAAAAATATTTTTGATTTGATTTTGATACCGCTGTCCGCTAGTGGCTTGCACCCCTAGTAACGAACACTGATCATTAAAGTGGTGGAGACGCGGCGGGCGAGACCGCGGCCGCTCAGCCTCCGCGCGCCTCTTAAACGATCCACCTGAGTTTTTATCTCACACAATCAACCGTTTTATCTATTCAATTTGACCAAGGACCCCCGAACCTACTTGCACATAAAATATTATTTCTAAACACTTTTTTTTACTATCAGATCACTCCAGTTTTTTCAGTTTTTACAGGACAGTTTCACGTTATAAACTTCTAACTTACATAGGTACCTACTAAAGAGTTATAATCATTTATGCTGATTAAAGTAAGTAAATCTAAATAGTGCAAATAATATTGATTTAAAGAAACCCTCAATGCATGCACTTAAATTTTTAACTTTGTATAAACTTCTTTGTTTACTTTATTAACTCAGATACTCTTCTTATTTTGTTATATTGAAGAAACACTACACCAACGCATCAAAGTTACGCTTGTAATCAAAACGACATTCTTAGGCGAGATATCTCTTCAAATTGGGTCTCTCTTCGTTTTAAAAAAACTCTTTTAACATATTCAGAAACTGGCCGTTGAACGAAGATAACATATCTATAATTAATAGATAAGCCGGCGGATAGCACTCATTATAGTAAGTGATTCCACGTTGAGAACTATGAGCTTTTACTAAGCTCAAAGTTCTAGGAACATTTAAAAAAAAACAAGATCGAACTGGAACTCAGCTCCTACCTGAACTTAATTTTCAAGACAAATTCATTGATTTAAAACACACGAAATACATGTTGTGACGTGATTCTAACGTTAAATCACATCTCACTATTTAAGTACAGCCCATTACTAGTGTAACAATGACCGAATGAATGAGCGAGGTGCACGTCAACCTGAACACAAGCAACTCGCAGAACTCGTCTGGGCCGGTAAACAGACGTAACTAATTTTACTACACTGTACGTAGACGTAGAACATCAGCGTCATGCTATTTGAATGACATGCACGTGGCTAGTTTTTGCTACACAGCGTATTTATTAGTCCGCATATTGCAGCGCGGAAACTGTAATCGACACAGCCTCATACATTACAAGCTGTATTAAGTATTCTCTCTAGCGCTTTTACCTAGGCCTTAAATTATAAATGGAGGTATTAATCTCTCAGAGGACCAAACGAGAAAGCCGACAGTGACCGCACGACCCCAAGACAACATTGTGTTTCAACAATGTGCTTAGACGTTGGTTACTTACAAGCATAATTGTTAAGCAAGCGTGTTAGGGCCCAATTTTTCCTATTACATTTTTATGAAATGATAAATCCAAGTAATTAGTGAATAAATATTTTCAATGTATAATGTAAATAATTGTAAGTATTCGGGTAAAGGCGCCCATCATTGAAATCCAGTCATATTATTACAATTGATGGGTTGTGTGTTAAATATTTACGAATATATATTTTTTGTACTCTAAAATGTACGATCACTCAACTTGAACAACAATGAACTAAACGAATTGATTAAAACTAAACACAATGTCTGATGGTTGCTACGTACCTACATCGTAGCTTCGAAATGTGATCTGATGGTGCGTGAGTTGACTGGCATGGGTCTAGTGTTACCAGGTGCAACATTAAATTTTTAGGTCAATTCTTGTTGTTAACGACGACAAAGCTAGTATTTTTTTAAATACGTGTAAGATGACGGCTTAAAAAACATTTCAGCCTGAATTAAATTTTAACTCCCATCCTCCCACCTAAGTTTAGGCTTGTTTTTTTCCACAATAGAAAATATAACTGTTATTTTCTTGTTTTCCTTCCTAATACCGAAAACGAATACCAATTCTTTCGTAAGGAATGTAATATTGAAAACAACAATAAACAAACCACGGTTCTCATTATTTTTGTTATTGCAAAGGACTTAGATCTAGAATGTAATCCTTTTATATCTACACTTTGTGTATGATCTGTTTGGTCGTAAGGTGTTCACTGCCTTATTTAAAAAATCGATTGATTTGGGTCGACGTCGATGTTTTACCGGTTAATTCCTTGTCATGTATTAGCTCTAATCGTTGATCAAAATCCTGGGGTCTCTTATAGCTGGCAACCTTACGTGGAGCGTCTGTGCGCAAGCGCAACTCTCGCGGCAAGTTCAAGGTGAGCGCGTCGCTCCGCCCACGCGCCCGCGCCGCTCCCAGCACAACCGTTACACTACTGGACCCGACTCCAACACCTCATTCCTCAAACTACATGTGCACACAACACTCGCTTGCGCAAACAATGCCTTGTTACCACTCAACCATATGAGGTGCCAAACCGCTGACGTATTAATTCGAAGTAATTATAGATTTCCGTTTGTAAATCATCAAAATATAATCAATTTTGGTTCACATTTCATTGACTGTATTGTCTAAGCTGTATTATATTAGTCTAAATATATATCGCTTATTTCACGAGTATATTCTCGTACATCTTCAAATAGAGCGACAATATGCTAATTTGAAATAAAAACGCTCTAGCCGATGCCATGAGACTATTAGTTGAAACTATTTTAGGCGACTATTTTACAAGTCGCATACTCAGTAGTTAGCGACGCGACCTATCATCACACATTTACATTTACCTTTTTCGCAATCATAAAAAGTCCCGCCGCGTCATGATGATAAATGACAACAAAGATATGAGACGAAACTTTATATTTTAACATAAATATAATAAACCTCGTGCTTTATTCTTATAACCGAGATGGAATTTCCCACTAATAAATTCGGAGACACCTGGCAACGGAATAATTTAAAATTCATCCTCTTAAATAACAAAGCAATAAAAATCGATACCTAACATGGCATTCATTTCGTCTAGCAATAAAAATAAAAGAGTATCTTTAAAAAATATTAAAATATCGCAGAAAATCGTAATCTGTGTGATTCTCACAAAAACCCTTTTTTCTAACGTTTTTGCTATGATTACTGCTAGTTGACGAAATGAAATTATAACCAAAAGCTTGTTTGAAAGTTAATTGAATTAATTACCTGGGTATAGCGATGACTTGGCCGAGCTCATCGACCATATGGTCGGCGATGACGAGCACCGTCTGCCCCTGCCCGGGTGGGCCCACCACCACAGACACACCGCCGTCCACCAGCTGCCCGCCCCCGCTCACGAGCTGACCGTCGTCCAACTGCCCGCTTATCATTTCGACACGTTTCTGGTCCGGCATCGTCGTGTATATCACAGTCTGCTTTTCGTCTTCATATATGAGATCAATAGGTGTTTTCTCGTCCATCGATTCCATTCCCTGATCGTAAACATCAGGTTGGACCTGGACTTTGTTGTCAGGTGCATAAGCAGCGAGCTCGTGAGGGGAGTGTCGGTAGGAATGAGCTTCAGGTGGGTAGCCGTCGTCAGAGTCGATCTCGACTTTGTAGGGATTGTAGTCATGCGCGGGCTGGACGGGTGTCATGGTGGCCAGGACGGCGTGTGCTGGGGCAGGCGACCGCTGCCCGGAGGACGGCGAC
Source organism: Udea ferrugalis (assembly GCA_950022985.1). NCBI lineage: Eukaryota > Metazoa > Arthropoda > Insecta > Lepidoptera > Crambidae > Udea > Udea ferrugalis. The sequence goes on from OX465516.1 coordinate 10,284,806, forward strand.
GCGCCGGCTCGCGGCGTGCGCGCGCGCTCCTCGCACGGCGCCGGCGGCGGCGACGCGGACATGACGCCGTGTCGGGGCGCTATTGGCGACGTGATTGTGCGGGCGGAGGCTCCGGTGAGGAGCACCCCGCTCAACACTCGATTCCCTTGAATAAGAATATCTGAAAAAAACGTTACATTGTAGATATAGGTGATTTGATTGATGCAAGATCTCAAATGGAATGACGTGTTCATTGATCTTAGACTCATCATCGCATCTTATTGTATTTATTTGGTCTATTTTCGTATCTTTAATAATAACTTAATAACCTTTTTGCAGCTTCTTTGTTTGAAGCTACTACTCGTATGAGCCTACCTTCAGAAATTAGCGCTGAATTCATTACCCCCCTCTCTCTATCAATAATACTTGGCAAGGTGTTTACAATCTAGTTACCTACGCAGTTTTTAAATGCTTTTTACAAGCTTAATTTCAACTGTCAACTTAATAGGATCTATACACCAACATACACTTTTGCTACCTAGACGTACTTCAAACATATTCCCGAGGCACACAGACATTCACAAATTTAAATTTCAACAGTCCTGCCATCCTATCATCAGTTTAAATTCGTCTTTCTAGACCAGACGTCTTTCTATGAGGCGCTATCCAAATTTAGAAAGATAACACACCACACCACTATTTTGAGTCCTTTTGCAGGAGAATGGCCAACGTGTTCTGCTTCTGTACAAACTCGGTCCGTCATAGTGGTGTTACTATATGAGCAACACTTGATAGTAACCATGGTAAATATGACAATCCTTTCGCGGTACCCCTGTGGAGATTACGGTGCCACCAGGTTCAGGATACTGGTGGCATAGGTATTACCCAAATAACACGTTTTGGTCTTTTCTATCATATGCCACTATTATTTGGAAATCTAGCTCTTTTGGGTTGAGAAATTGGACGTCATAAAATATAGACGTGATTCAAAGTCAATACTGGTAACATATAATTATTTATATGATTAAGATTCCTTTTTATGAATAACTTCTGAAAGAAAGTAAGTATATCAAAAAGAAATAGCTGATTACTCCATTGATCTGTTGATAGTATTCAGCGGCATCAGAAGTCTACATTGCTGCTAAATTGAGGTCAGATAGATGCGTGCAAGGATGACTCACAGTAATTTCAGACTAAAAAACCAAGGCGGACCGAGAGGTCTTTCTGTGTGCTGTTGCAACAAAGCCGAATATTTTATTGATTGGGGGAAATGTTCTAGTTTAAACTTTTGACTTCAGAGAACAAACCTAAAAAACGAGTAACACTGAAATACTATATTTATTTCATACCATAGTACCTAGCTGAATGTCAAACACCTTTTGTTTTCACTCGAACCTCTAAACAACGGCGTTCTATTATGCCACCAACTCCTTATGCCATAATAAAGACCCAGATATGTGCATCATGAAAGCCAAGGACGTCGAACTAACAGCTGATTTAAATCCAGTTAGAAAAGAACAAGTATCGAGTGGCACCTGATCGGCGAAGCGCCCGAACTCGTTCAGAAGTCACCCTGAGCCGGCGCACGGAGCGCTCCGCTCAGAAACTGGTACCAGCGGCCCACGTGTCTACCAAACTTGTCGCAAAACCATATCATAACAGGACTACCTACTACTATCACTCAATTTGTATACTACGGAGTGTAGAGCTTGACTAATTCGTTCTTTCCTACATACAAAGTAAACTAAACTTGTTTTTGTAACATGGAAAAGATCACACGAAATATGTATCCCATTAACAAATTCTCATTAATCGCCGGTTCGTAACACTAATTAGAAACCACGATCGTCCGATAGCTATCAAATTGTTATTTTCTTCAGATACTTGAATGCAACCCGAGCATTCGTTCTCGTTCCATAAAAAAAACAAAATGAACTTGCATTATTGCTTCAGAAGCCCTACAGAGAGACTGCCTTCGATGCCTTGCTACGGAGGCTGAGGTACACGCGAACGTGTGACAAGGACAGGAATACGACAATGGCTATAGTGTGAGCGAGAAGTATATCAGTTACTCGAGACCAGTATTAATCCTGTGTATTCAGGAATTTCACGATTTAAAAATCCTCTTTGTCTGCAGTGAAGTCGACAAAATATGGAAATATTTTAGCCTTTATAGGCTATACTGGCTGATCCCTGAGCATTGATGGTTAGGTATTGACCCTTTCAAGGCCTCATTGTGATATCTGCGTTTATTAAATTAGTAATATTTTTTGTAATATATGGTGGTATACATATGTCCTTTAGTATGTAAATGAAATGTTTGATGTTAAATAGCTTTCTTCAGTGTCAGTAATACCTAAACTATCTGTACTAAGTCACAAAAGTCTACAGTCATCCATATTTTCATTGTTTACAAAGTGAACTAAGTTTGGTAATATTCTTATTCAAAACAGAATCCTATTCGATTTAAAAAATACTGATGACGTCTTTGTTGATTCGAAGCCTGTAGCACCATTCCCTCACAGCAAGAGGAAAAACAAAATTACAAAAAGGCTTCACCGCTGAGCCTGCCCGTTACTGTGTGCGTTCGGGCCGCACACATCCACACATCAAGCTCGCCGAACACATGCATACGAGACAAGCACACGCGATCAACTTGTCAATGTGAGCCGCTGTCCATGCGTCCGGAATAAAGCCTCACACACCTTTACTTATCACATATTGGAATGAAGCCTTTTCTCATTTTAACTTTAAGAACTACATCGGTTACTCCTACTTTCAACGACGTTTACAGCTCAAAGGGGAACTTATGACAATAGAACCGTTACAAAAACCATAACAACAATATAAACAAACTTGACATAACCTGTAAAAATGCTATTTGCGCTATTATGTTCACATTCTAATTAACTTCCTACTGGCAAAGAACAAACACGTCATTCCACTTAACACTAAGGTCGGGGGCGGCTACGGCACTCGGTGTCCTGGTGCAGACCGTCACGCTCGCGCGTCAAACTAGTCTCATGACGTCACGGCCCGCCCGGCGAAATTACAAAACCGGCCGGGCGCACAACCGAGCTCGCCAGCAAGCGGCGCGGCGCAGTGGCGGACGCGCTGCCGGCCGACCCCGACGCGCCAGTGGCGTTTGACATACCGTGGGCGGCGTCGCGACGCGGTGACGATGGTGCGCGGGAGCGCGGGCGCGGGGTCTCGGGCGCGCGACGAGCGGCGAGCGGCGCTACGGAGCGCGGGCGCAGGTGCTCTGAGCGCAGCAGCCTCCGCGCGCCGGCGCCGCCGCCCGCCGCGCCCCCCGCGCTCTCGCCCGCCGCGCTCTCGCACGCACCAAAACGACGAATTTATCTTCCGTGCATGCTGGCCCTCCTATCCGAGGACGTTGCCCAGGGTGCCTTAGCCTCTCGTCGTTATTGGAAAACTTTCGATTTGTTGTTAAAACGATATCCGAGTATCTCATTTCGGAGAACTTTCAACTTTAGGATTAACGTATTACGAACTTATATGATGTCATAGCTTGTATGATTGTAAATATTCTGTCATAAAAGTAATAATAATCATTATCTATCCCATTTTTTTTTATTTGTTTCTTAAGTTGGTAATATTTTTGAGTTCAGCTATAAAGGTTTTTTGTTCAAGTTATAAAGTTGAACAGAGTCACATAAGAAGCAGGCGCTGGGGCCGGCAGCGACGCCCGGGGCGATCGGCGAGTCTCCGGTGCGCCTGTGATGGCGAGACGTGTCGTTTCAAACAGCTGTTACAAAATCTGCGACCTGCGACGCTGGAATTGCCCAACTTTACGCAACTTCCCTTATTGGACTTTCATGCAACAAGATATCAGCTTTAATATTATAATATCATATGGACAAGCAATAAGCAACGGACTCGACCTTATTGCGCTTTCATTGAAACATGTGTCGATAATGCACAGGAAAACTTCTGCAAAACACTGTTCAATCAGTATCGTATGCATTCATTAATAATCTTAGTTAATTACCATCCATGTCGAGCGAGCACCATGTTACCGTATTTGAAGATACTAAAAAAACCACTGACATTGACACATTTTGAGGATTAGCCAGATACTACTGCCTTGTTGTTTCAAACTAAAACCGTTTCATGGAAGCAACAATTTCTCACAGCTGCTTTTATTACAGTTAACAAAAAGCTTGTATAGTTGATAAGCATTGGTTATTCCTTCACAAGAATTACTTAAAAGGCTCGCCACAGCCGAGATTTCTACACCATGATATTCGATTTTAGATAAGATTCTTAGATTCAATAACATTCATTTATTTAGAATTCCCTGTAATTAAATAAGTTGGTAGGTATTGACTTACCTAATTTACTACAAACTTTTTGGACGAACGAGCATTAGACATTTTAAAATGCAAAGATGCAACTAGATTCCTCGAAATGGTAAGCAAAGCTTCAAGACTTAGTCCGGAAAATGGACATACTGGAACCAATGGACATTTAGGGAATTGGACATTCTGAACTTAAAGGTGTAAAGCTTTTATGAACGACTTGTTTCGGCTTTGGCATGACAAATGCAAAAAACACACAGTCCTATTAATTTCAAAGCTAGCGCGCGGAACTGACGGCCGGTGGTCTTCATGAGACCATTCAAAGACAAACGCAGTGGGACAGCGGGGAAAGTGGACCGATAACCTGACAAAGGTTGCAGAATAAATCTTCTAAATTTTTCTTGAGAGATTAAACTAACTGAGTGACTGATATATAAATAAATATGGATATGCTCAATGGATTGAGCACGAGGCTTCCTTTTATACTGTAGACAATGTTAGGTTGTAAGGAGTGGCTCATGACTGCTGTGAAGTAAACCAGCAGGCACCTGCAACAACTACGTCCGCGTAAACTTTCAACCCCCTATTTTAGGGTTTAATTCCTAAAAAATATCTTTTAAGTTCTCACTCACATCATGAAAGGAGCCCGTTGTTAAGGTACATATCGAAACTTTTTATATGACCATGTTCACTATAAAGGTGTATAAATCCCGCCCACAAATTTCAAGTTTCCAGGAGAATATTCGACTGTGCATTTATAAGACAAGTCAGCCAGTTTTGCCTTTTATATACCATATAGAAGCTTTATCTACTATATAAAAATAAGTCGGGTTTTCCTTCCTGACGTTATAACTCCAGAACGCACAAACCGATTTCCACGGTTTTGCATTCGTTGGAAAGGTCTCGGGCTCCGTGAGGTTTATAGATAAGAAAATTCAGGAAAATTACATCAGAAAAGCGGGTAAATCTTTTTTCGCATACAGCTAAGTCCACGCGGACGAAGTCGCGGGCGGCTGCTAGTATATTATAGATTTAAGAGACATAACCAACATGCCACTTTTAAGTCAGCAGCACTAAGAACTGTTTATATGAACTGTGATGATAGAAGAAAACCAGTTATAGTGGCTGCTATCAATAGCCAATTTTTTGTAGTAAAGTCAGCGTTAAATAGCACCTAGGCACTTATGAACCCTAACACATTAACTTTGTGGACGCTGTTGTAGAAGTTCTGAAAATGCTGTTAACAGCGTTTTTAAAACGTCTACGACTACTTTTATTTGCCATACTGGCTAATCTGAATAAGCCAGTATGACAAATTAAGGTACTAAAGTGCTTTGATACTTTGGAAGCTGACTATACATGTACCTATGCCTTAAGCTATGTAACCTATGTAACTAGAAATTGGTGTTTTATTTGTATCAATATCTGACAGTTAGACTATAATATACACTATTTTAATGGTTACTTACAATGGACTATAGCGCAACAGAAATTATTTTGCCATTTTAAGTTTGTCCTATGAGTATGACATTCCTTAAAACGCACATCACAGACTCTTACATTGAAAGCAAACACTTTTATTCCTTAAAATTACAAAAAAAAATCAATTATTGTTTCTTTACTAATCTAATAAACTTACATAGTAATAGATACTGTAATTCAGTACTGTTGTTACAGTTCGTCTACTGTTTACCCAAGATTCAGGCTGTGCCTAGTTTGGGATCCCCTGTTCTTTCTACAGGGTGCGTATTGGTTGATAGAACTTCATTTGATATATTTTCATTTCAATAACGTTCATGAGATATAATAAACGTTTGGTATAACAACTCTTCGAATAATTTTCTTCAACATAATGTTCATTTCATATAATGCATCAAATGATATAACGTCATTTAATAATAACAATCAGTACGCCTAACAACATTTAATATAAACCTTACTTAGTATAAAGCACATTTGATGTTATTTTGTTTAATCTAAATTGCATTGCATATAACCTTCATATGAAATAAATGTTATTTGTTATAAAAGCTTATTAGTATACTTGTCTGCCCTATACTCGAGTCGGGGCGAAACCGACACGGATAGTGTTGAGAGTAGAGTAAATACTTCGTTCTATTTTCAAACTAGAAAATAAAAAGTTAAGGGTCAATTGTGATTTGATGTAGATGTCAGATATCGACTTGTCTTTTTGTAAAATAAACCCAAGATTTGCCTTTTAACTTTATCTTTTTCAAGTAATTAGAAATACCTACCTACCATCCAAAACATGGTCCTTAACTAGCCGGATACCGTTTATACCTGATAAAGTTAAAAGTGACCTTACCTAACTATAAAAGACGTACCTACCAACCTACCTATAAAACAAGTGAACCTACCGTGAGGCGCCGACATAATTTTGTACAATTTTGTAATAATGGAAGACCTTATCAATACTCTAGAAGAGAACCACCTCCGACTGACCAAGCAACAGGTAAATTTCAAGAAAAGCCCCAAAGAACGATTGACCGAACCTTATATCGAAACGAGAATTGAAAACTTGAACGAGCTGTGGTCAGAAATCAGAGAAAATCACAGAGAAATAGTCAAGCTTACTACACCGGAACAAAGACTTACGTGTACATATTTCATAGAGAACATTTTCGAGTTACTAGAAGAAGAATACACTATTTACAAAAGTCAATTGAAAGAAAGTTTATCCAAGCTCGTCAAGAATACCAGCAGTTCCTCGGTGATAAGTTCGGAACCAAAAATAGCCGCCTACAAGTTACCAGATATTAAGCTGCCAACATTCACCGGAAAGTATACAGAGTGGCACACATTTAGAGATTTGTTTTCATCACTGGTTGACAGGAATAAGTCATTGGATAATGTTCAGAAACTACATTACTTGAAATTATACACATCAGGAGAAGCAGAACAACTGATTCGCCACATTCCTACCACCGATGCCAACTATGAAAAGTGTTGGCAAATGCTAGAGAGTAGATACAACAACAAGAAGTTTTTATCTACATGTTTGTTGACCAGATTGTTCGACCAGAAGAAATTGCAGTTGCAAACCTCTAGTGGCCTAAAAGAATTACTGGATACAACCAAAGATTGTCTCAGTGCTTTATCGAGTTTGGGTGTTTCTGTAAAATCTTGGGATATTTTTGTGATTTATTTATTAAGCATGAAGTTAGACTCTGAAACCAGGAAACAGTGGGAGATAAAAGTAAGCGAATCTAACGATGATTTACCTACTTTTATTCAGTTTGAAGACTTTTTGGTAAGTAGATATCGAGCTCTAGAATTCATAGAACCAAATAAAATTGACCACAATAAACAAAACCGTTACAATCCCAAAGTTTTACACGTTTCGTCTGTTGCCACTTCAAATTGCCTATTCTGCTCTGAAAAACATAAAATGTACCAATGTGTTAAGTTTAACAAAGCCGATTATAGCACTCGTTTTAAGTTTGTGCAAGATAAACGTCTTTGTTTTAATTGCTTAGGGTCAAACCATTCTGTGAAAGACTGTTATCTGAATACCTCATGTCGCTTATGCAAACGCAAGCACCATACGTTGCTGCATTTTACAAACCTGTCGCCGAACTCATCGGCACCTATGAACCTAACTGTACCAAGAAATGTTGACTATGCCTCTGAGTTGCCACGACTTAATGTACCTAATATTACCAAACCTGCTGGTGCTAATAATAGCACAAATGAACCAAATGTCTCTAGTTATTTTTCAGGAAAGGACACACCTAGTGAGATTTTGTTGGCCACTGCATTGGTGAATGTGCAGGCCAAAGACGGAAGTTTACACTTGATGAGAGCAATGATAGACCAGGGGTCACAAACCTCTTTTATCACTGAGTCGGCAACGCAACTGCTTGGACTGAAGAAAAGTTCAGTATCAAATGTTATACATATTTCTGGTTTAGGGGATTCAAAACATTTGACATCTAAACAAATTGTGAACTTTAATCTGTTTTCAATTCCAAACAAACATTTTGTAGTACCCGTTCAAGCACTTGTGTTGACTAAGTTGACATCTGTATTACCAACTAGAAATTTCAAAATTAGTAATTGGCCCGAATTGGAAAATCTCGTTTTAGCTGATCCAACCTATAACACACCAAACAAAATAGATATTTTGCTAGGTAATGATGTATTTGGAAAAATAATATTAGAAGGTCTAGTGAAATCACCAACAGGTGATTTGGTCGCACAAATGACGAACTTTGGTTGGATTTTATCTGGCGTAGTTGAGTTCGATTGTGTGTCCTATCACACTGTTACTCTATCAATGTTAGCTCGGGTAGATGGTAATGATATGCTAAGGAAGTCTTGGGAACTAGAATCTGAACCTTTACACACCGTGAATAAGTTTTATACTGAGGAAGAAAAAGGATGTGACCAATTGTTCGCAGCTACCACTCGAAGAGATGATGACGGACGCGATATTGTGCAACTACCATTCAAAGATGATGACCCAGCTTGCAAGTATGGCCATACCTGTAATATAGCTGTCCGTAGGTTTGAACGTCAAGAGTACAAATTATTGAAGAACCCAGATCTGAAACAGCGATATGACAACGCTATAAAAGAAGATGCACAGTTGAGGCATACGGAATTGATTACCGAAGAAACAGATCTGAAGAATGAAAATGCTGTCTACCTTCCTCATGACACTATTGTTGAGGAAGAGAGATTGACCACCAAAGTACGACCAGTGTTTGATGCGTCGCGCAAAGGAACTAACGGTGTATCTATCAATGACGATCTGTTAGTGGGTCCACGATTGGAACATCACACACTGTTCACATCAAAGACAAAGGTAGCACCGGTAAAACAAGAAATCAGTTCCAATCACCCTAGCAACCTGTGGTCGCATGTGAAGTCTGCTGATAATCCAGCCGATCCAGGGTCAAGAGGACTAAACCCCATCGATTCGAAGAACAGTAACCTTTGGTGGCACGGTCCTGCTTGGTTGCGTGAACCGGAAATAACACGTGTAAGGCCCGATGTGACAACTGAGTTGTAACAAAAGGAAGTTAAAGTCACGACTAATGTGGCTCTGGAACACGAGTCAATTTGGTTTAGATTTTCTTCTTTGAGAAGAATGTTAAGAGTAGTAGCGTACTGTTGCAGATTACTAGACTTGCAGGAGCCTAGATCAGATCGGCCGCAACGATTTTACCTTACCAATGAAGAAATCACAGACGCTCTTGATGTCTGCATCCGACAGGCACAACGTGAGGACTTCGGTTGTGACATAGAAGATTATTTGAAAACTAGCAGGTTAAAGAAGACCAGTAAACTTTATTCATTGACACCGTACCTAGATGAAAAAGAATTGTTAAGAGTGAGAGGGAGAATTGATCATGCAGAAGTACCAGATGTGACAAAAGACCCCATCATACTTTCAAGTAAATGTCACATCTCTAAGTTGATAGTTGATGAAGCACATGTGAAGACTATGCACGGTGGACCGCAGCAGGAATTGAAGTCTCTATTTATTGATGAGAAGTCTACCATTATGCCCGAGCTGGCAGAGTGGTTAGCCAACAACGGCACCGCTTGGCACTTTATCCCGCCCCATGCACCACATTTCGGGGGTTTATGGGAGGCGGGGGTAAAGTCAGCCAAGTATCATTTGAAGCGAGTTGTTGGAGACACCCATCTTACTTATTAAGAAATGCCGATCGTCTTAGCGCAGATAGAGGCCTGTTTGAATTCAAGACCTATTACGCAGACTTCTATTAGCGATAATCCGAATGATCCAACTCTTTTGACAGCAGGACATTTTCTGGTTGGAGAACCTTTAATACTACCGCCATACCGTAATTATGAAACTCTCAATGTTAACTTATTAGGTCGTTGGCAACTGACTCAGCGTATGGTTCAGCATTTCTGGAGACGGTGGTCTCAGGAATATCTAACTCAGTTATGTCACCGATATAAATGGTCTGACGCTAAACCTGAACCCAGTGTTGGGGATGTAGTATTAATTAAAGAAGATAATTTACCGCCAGCTAGATGGGCATTTGGTAAAGTTGTGGAGAAACATCCAGGCTCTGATAATGTCACAAGAGTAGTTACTTTGAAATGTAAGAATAGTTTTGTCAAAAGACCTATAGTTAAGTTATGTTTATTGCCTGTACAATAATTCAAAGTAATATTTATTTTATTTAGTTAAGAAGTTAATTTTGATTTATATTTGTTCATGTACCAATAAGTAAATACAGTCCACTGCATGTCACACTTAAATGTGATAACCACTTAGTTTGTTAAGAAACCTATGTTGTGATTTGACATCTGTCTTTTATGTTTGAGTAGGTTTATGAAATTGTCATTTTGACATTAACTTCAACCTGTGAATGCTCTATGCACTTTTATTATGTTAACCCTTCGTATAATATTATTTTAGTTTTATTTACCTTTGTTTAAGTTTGTGAACCTGAAGTTTTGTTAGAATGTAATGAAATTAAATTAAGAACTGCGTTCTTGGGAGGCGGTATGTTGAGAGTAGAGTAAATACTTCGTTCTATTTTCAAACTAGAAAATAAAAAGTTAAGGGTCAATTGTGATTTGATGTAGATGTCAGATATCGACTTGTCTTTTTGTAAAATAAACCCAAGATTTGCCTTTTAACTTTATCTTTTTCAAGTAATTAGAAATACCTACCTACCATCCAAAACAGATAGATTAGGTTAGAAGGTTTAAGGCGGGAGCAAAGCGTAGCGAAGCTCCCGCCTTAAACCTTCGTGGATTTTTTTTAAACCCTAAAAACGACTTGCTTGATTCGCTTGCTGCTTGCGTTGAACCCGTACTTTTTATGATCTTTAACAATGTGTATTTATTTATGTGGGTACATATTCATAAACAATCTTAAGATTTATGACAATAAAGTTTATGGTATTTGATGGTTAGACCATTTATTTTTATATCAAATAAATGGTAGTTGTTTTGAATAGTATACCATGTAAGCTTTATATTAAACGTTTATTATATCAAACAATTTTATATCAGTTGTCCGTTATACGTTTTAAAATTATTTGATTTGAGATTATATGATTCGTTTATTATACGATATGAATCATTATATCAAACGATGTTATTTCATTCGACTGTATATGTTCTGAGTGATATACGATTTGAAGTTATATCATAATAATAATTCATAATTCATAATTATTTATTGCTCACCCATACATTACACACCCCTTTCTACAAGTATGCTTGGACTAATCGACGAATTAGACAAAGGTCTTGAAATGCCATGTATATGTTTAGTCTGAGAGAACTCTGAATTCTATCAGACTCAACCCCCATAATAATCAATAAAACCATTCTTATTTCTTTTCATTTTTCATTTCAGTTACTGCCGCGTTGATGTCGTTACTACGGCTCGATAGGCGGTTGGATGTAAAAGTTTCTCACTCCCGGATAGTCAATGCTACGTCCTTGTACCTATGATATATTCACTATTACCAATGTATCAAACTTACTGTAAATGTTTATGATTATTAAATGTGAATGTAAATAGTTTAATAGAAAACTATACAGAGCTTGAAGGTAATAAAAGCACGAAGTTTAGAACAGACAAAATCCTTAGGTAACAAAAGCCAGCAAACAAACCTAAAATAACAAACTATTTTCTTCAGCTTTTTTTTTAGTCTTGAAGCGTTATAAGCCAAAGTTTTACTGTTTAAAATTGGTTTTAGTTGGCAGTGAAGGTAAGTGGCATATGCATTAGGTATATTACATAGGAGCTTATCTGCTTAGGGCAATGGCAGATCGTGGTAGGTCGAAGCTAGGGCTGCCCAGATATTGTAAAATATAATTCCACACAATTTTAATTCAGTAAATAAATACTTAACATGACTAAGGGGCAAAATAAAGATACTCCATTGAAAAGACAATGCCTGATTTTGGCGCCGTTTGTTTTTGCTGTTAAATCAACTAAATAGAACTTTTTTTTGGGTTCCGTACGTACCTAAAAAGTAAAAACGAAACCCTATTACTAAGCTTCCACTGTCTGTCTGTCACCAGGCTGTATCGCATAAACCGTAATGGCTAGAAAGCAGAAATTTTCACAAATTATGTATGTAGGTACTAGCGGCTGCTCGCGACTTCGCCCGTGTGGACTTAAATTGAAAAACAAAAAGTTATATTTCTTTATAAATGGTAGCCTATGTGTGAAGCAGATGTTTAAGCTATATTATTGTAAAGTTTCACTAAAATCCATTCAGTAGTTTTTACGGGAAAGACCAACATGACATACAAACTTTCGCCTTTATGATATTAGTAGGATAGGATAGTTTGCTCAGTATAAATAACGGTATCAGGTAGGCACTTGCAATTTTCACAGAATATGTAAATATAAATAATTTAAGAAATAAACTCAATTTTAAAGGGACCCTTTTAAATCATATACAACAAACAAGCTTTTTATGTTTTTTTTTTACTTGAAGATAGTAGGTACGGAACCTTTCGTGCGCTAGTCCGACTTGCACTTGGCTGGTTTTTGAGTTCAACATGTGAAAAGAACGAGAGAGAGTAACTAGATTTCAGACTGCATTTAGAGGAATAGTTGGTGTTATGAATTTGTTTGCAGTATCCTTGGTGTCTTCAAGGCAAGAGTGAACAGGCACTTTCTGGGTAACGTGTTGCACCTTTGACCTCGTAATAAAAAAAGCATCATATTGAACTTAAAAAAAAGTTTTGTTCCATGTTACAGAGAAAACAAAGACTACTAGTCCATTTAAATCAGCCATCGTCAACTCCCCAACCCTTTGCTAGGCGATAATGGGCCTTTTTTTTAATATCAGTTAGTTAAATGACAAGATAAACAATTGGGTAAATGACTATGAGTTATTTTACGTGATTTTTTAATTCAAATGTTATTGTGAAACTACAATCGACATTTGTTTCTAAATGAGGCCACAATAGGCCTGCAAACTTGGGTGGGCAAGTCCAAAGTGTTAAATTTTTGTAAATTAATATTACTTTTTTGTAACCCATACTATTATGAAGCAATTATGTTAGGACACCATTTTCATAAACGCAATATGAATAAGCTGTCGAGTTCTTACGCGCTCCTTACAAAAACCGTGATCGTGACGTCATAATCACAGTCACGTATGTATGAAGCGTTTAAGAGCAAGTCCGAAAATGTGTATTTCAAATTGTGATATCTCGGGTAGTATTGATACTAATGAAGTGATTATTTAACGATTGTTTACATAAATGTAAGGTCTTTCGATAAACAATAAAAAATGACAGTATCTAGGCCTCGAAATAAAATAAAAGTATCTAACCTAAGTATTAATTAATTAAGATATTTTCATACAAAAATAATCAGTCTTAACTCAAACCGAATCGTGGAACTTGGATGGTTATTTAACTTCCAAGAATTGTTTAAATGAGCAGTGAAAGCCATACAAAACAGGTGTGTAAGACGTTGTGGATATGGGTAGATGTCGTACCATTTTACGAAACACTTAAATCATATTTAACTGTTCTTTAGGTGATTAAATCTCGGATCATTATTGCGTGGAATGAAACAGATTTAATTGGAAAGAAAAAAGAAAGGAAAAGGATAAACTGATAGCATCAAAACAAAATTATGCAATTGTAAGTATGAGTAATACCAAATTATGGAGGCAATTGTACCTACTGGATTTTGGAATTTTATAATCGAAGAGTTGGACTGACCGATCGAAAAGAGTCTGCTTTTAAAATGACGTTATTCGGTTCATGTATGTCGGTAATAGTAATACGGCTTCAAAGTTGTCGACGAACAAAAAGACTCTGCATCTGGTCATTTCCTGACATGTCATTTGGCTTGTGATGATGTTGTTGTTCAATGATCCTGGTCCGTAATTTGCAGAGCACAAACAACAGGGGAAATTGTGAAGGGTATACACACACACACATATATCGTCGCCGATCACTGTCACAACTGCGCCACGGGCACCTCCTGATGTTACAACATCACATAGGCTTCTATCGCCGACAGTTTCTATGGCTTTCTTAAGCTGCATATTAACATTTACAGTTTAACATCAACCGCCACATGACACGACGCCCATTGGTGAATATAGACTTCCCCCATAGATTTCTAGCCCGGTTGGTTGTAGGCGGCCTGCATCCACCGAAACCCTGCAATCTTCATCAGGTAATCTCTTCGGTTGGGCGACCCCCGCTGCGTTTGGCTTCAAATGGTATCCACTCGAGAACTTTTCAGCCTCAACGGCCATGAGTTCTTTGTGCCAAGTGCCGTGACCACAGCTACTACAAGCTGCTGACCTGCTGGAATACCTTCTTTCTCGAAGTTAACCTGTCTATCGTAGACTTCTGGAGTCACATCTGTATCATCACATTTATTTATTTATTCTTATATTTTATTATTGTTTTTAGCATTTTCCATGCAATATCTTTCTAAAGAAAACCAGAAAAAGACATTTGGTCATGTTGGCATCAGGCAGGACTTGAACCCGCATCTTTCGCAAGCCGGGCGACTGCACTACCAATTATGCTACCGAGACCATTAACAGACCGGCCGAATCTTTCTGGTATATTTTGCCCTATGAGCCAGGGTGATTTCATCAATGTTATAAGCATCCACCTCTAACACTCGGAAGAAATATTTTTTCAAATATTTAACTCCCGATTAAGATGAAAAAGCTATTACTATATTTTATTATTGTTTTTAGCATTTTCCATGCAGTATCTTTCTAAAGAAAACCAGAAAAAGACATTTGGTCATGTTGGCATCAGGCAGGACTTGAACCCGCATCTTTCGCAAGCCGGGCGACTGCACTACCAATTATGCTACCGAGACCATTAACAGACCGGCCGTTAATGGTCTCGGTAGCATAATTGGTAGTGCAGTCGCCCGGCTTGCGAACAGACCGGCCGTTAATGGTCTCGGTAGCATAATTGGTAGTGCAGTCGCCCGGCTTGCGAAAGATGCGGGTTCAAGTCCTGCCTGATGCCAACATGACCAAATGTCTTTTTCTGGTTTTCTTTATTTATTCTTTATTACACATTTAAAAATTAAAGTACTAATTGCAAGACCTAATGCCAAGAGACATTGTCTACCAGTCAACCGCATGGCCAAACAGAGCAATTAACTCAACTGTGTGTTTAATCAACTGTGTCGGATCAAGAAAGTTAATGTGACACCGTTTTTTTAGCTTAACATACACACATCAAAACTGTCTAGGGATATCATAGGGATATCATTTTTCAAATATTTCATAAAGTTAAGTTTGTTTACAAGTTGAGCATTATCTTAGCATAACGCGAGGACAGAGGCATAAGATAAAGGTTAACCTCCTTATTCATAAAAACTTAAACAGCTCTTATAGCACACGATAACTTTTGCATCGCTTTGTCACTGTCATTCTTGTTGCTGCCGCCATTTGCGAGAAAGTGACAGAGCACGTCAATAGCTTAAACAATGCGTTAGCGTTGCGTTCGTTTTTATGAATAAGGGGGTAAGAATATTACAAAAAAAAACTTTTGACACCTTTTAAAAGAAAAATCTGTCTTTTTTTAACGTCCTTGCGATTGTACAATAATGCTACTACAATAAATTTCTTTATACAATCTGAAAGGGCAGATATAGCAGTTTCTGTGTTCTAAAATTTCTACGTTGGTATCAATATTTTAATTTTTACAGCCTCCCAAATAGCTATACTTTGTATGAAAATGCTTGAGATATCCCTAGACACTTTTGAGCAGTGTATTTTGGAAGCGTTCTGTACACGTCTTCTATAAATGTTTCCTACAGCTGTTAAACATACACGTACCCTTACGTCCATAATCCGAAAAGGGGTAGTCAGAGGCACACTGATTGTTTCCGTCGTGGTGAACTTTTTTCTTTTCTTTCTTCCTTTTTTTCTATATTGGCGATTTCCATTACCAGAAAGTTAGCCGCAAATTATACCATGCACGCAAAGTAGGTGATCATGCCAGGTTTGAACTCGGGACCACCGGGTTCCGAGCCAGAGTGTAGAACCACTGGACTACGATGCTCTCGAAAGTAGACTTTTTTTTTCTACTTATTTTATTCACAGTTAGGTACATAATTTATGGGGTTTATCCCTACTTTGATCTGGGTTTGTTATCGATCTGCACAATTGAAGGCATTGCTACGGAAGCTGTGATAGATTGTACTCTTACCATCTCCTAGCAACCTCCTACTAGCAGCGTTTCGAAAATCGTTATCTCACCAAGCCGGAGAGGGCCTTTATTACACTTTCCTAGACGCGGTCGAAAACTCTCCACTCATGAACACGTTTACCCTAACCCTTATCGGTTCTATGACAAAAGTACCCAAGCTGTCACGGTGGACACCGTGCAATGCAAGCCAGAGCACCCCTGCTAGCTCCCACCGTACGCCGACCCTAATGGGCCCGCAACCACGAGCCACCCTAAGGGCGGATCCGCTGCCGCAACCGCGGTACGGCCGTAACGGCGAGCCGCGACGCACAGGGGGATCAGCCACGGAACACTGGCCCCCACCAACCGATTGTGCGCCGCGGCCTCTACCACGCGCCTCAAGGCGCTCGCAGGCCCCACGGGCCCACAACCTCACGTGTTGACCTTACGGGCTGCAGCGGGTGGGTGACCAAGTCCACTGAGCACACTTGGCTTCCCGGCGGTTCGGGACAGTTCTGCCCGTGGCGCAGTTGTGGCAGTGGATCGGCAACGATCGCTTTTGGCAAAACTCACTTCGCTTGTGGCGAGATAACTTTAAATTTCAATTCCTTTGCGACTGTGGTCGTTTGAGAGAAAAGAACTAAGCCAAATAACATTTTTTAATTATTTATATACAAAATAAGGGAAAATACTAATTCAAAGTAAAGCGTATTGATGATTGAGGTAAGCGTGAAGCACCGAAATGTGAAGTGATGTACGATGTACACCGCCGGAATAGCAAGGCAGGTCGTAAATGGGATGAGTGACCACCCTGACCGAAATTTAGTGCTGTAATTTTCGGGCATCTCCGTGCTTCGGAATGCAGTTTATCCCTGTTGACGTCGCTAGATGTCAGTCGTTAAGCCTACCTAGTCGGCGGCCTTAGGGCGACTTGATAACATCTGACATTAAGGTTGCTCACTAAGTACCTTACACCCTTCTAACAATCCGCACTGAGCTCGCGTGTTGGAGTATGGCTCATCAATCCACCTCATAGGGGCGTATATGGGCGATTTGTGATAATTATACCTACAGTAAAATATGTACTTGGAAGGCGCCGTAATGCCAATCTCTTTAAGTAATAACGAGTAGATCGAATACTCGTACCTAAGTATAAAAAATACATATTTTATCTGGAAAAATTAATTCCTAGGGATACCTCGCCACATACCGGGGAGACAACGAAGTTATGAAGGACTCCTACGACAACAGGATGGGGAGCATCTGCGGAAGTCCTGCGGACAACTGGCCTCTGCTACTCGGCTGGCGAATCATGCAAAGTCCGGTCATGCAAAGCAAGTCAGCACTCATTGAAACGTGCCGCATAATAACGGGCTGCTTAAAGTCAACCCCGGCCCGTAGAGCCGTTGCGGGTTCCACAGAAAGAGCGAAAATGGACATGGACCCCCGCCACCTATGTATGGCCACGAAACCGTCCCCCAAAGGTTGAAAAGCCGAAGAAGTTTCACCAAGACTACTTGCCCCCTAAATCTGGCAATCCACCACAAGCCCGACTCATTCTGTCTGTGGCAGGAAAGGCTACCTACCATACCATCTTTAGAAAGCATCTTTCGGCTTCCGTGGGGTTTTAGACGGTAGTAGTCCGACATAACCTCGTCGTCTCACCGGGCAGCGAGGTTTCCATGAGGATTTCCACCCAAAAAAAAACTGATCACCTCCTTAATACCGGGGGCAGGGTGGAACCTTTTGAAGGCTTTTCGAAAAGTAAGATGATCCATGCTGTCTAGCTGGCATGTAAAAAGCCGGTCCTGCGCCTCACTTTCTCCGGTAGTGTGGAACTGACGTTCCATCGGGTCATAGAAAGGTGATAAAATACTGCCTCAGATAAACGTTTCCTATTTTACAAAAAGCTAATATTACAGATTTAACGCAAACAGCATGTAATAAGGCAAGTTGTGAATTGGGTTTGAAAAAAAAATACCATGAAACCTTTTAACCTCATCTAGTCGGTTGCCAGACTATGATGGTATAGGGCAGTGACAAAGAAAAAAATGCGTATGTGAAAATAAAAAATATGCCTTCAAATGATGTGAGGCTGTGAGGTCGATACCTCACAGTCTCTATAGACGCCTAGATGCGCCCAGATTGGCCAAATATTTGATTTTTAGTGCACAGTAGTTAGTAGTTTGATTTTAGTTAACAGCACGAGAGGATGAAGTGGCCACCAACATGGTTCAAGAAGGCTCTGTGATGTCAATGCCATGCACAAGCATGCACACATCTTTTTGTAACCATCATCTTTCTTAGAACTAGCAGCTTTATTTTGAATGTGGCCATATCAATAAAATCCATATTTTATCGCAACACTACTCTGTCGTCGTGGCAGTGTAGCCAACTCTACAGTTTTAACTGTAGATCTACAGTTTTTTGGAAATTATCTAAGTTTTCAGTTTAGGCCTCGAAATCTACAGTTTTTTTGCTTTTTCTATATATTATATTTTTTTTAACGCCATCTGTTCTATTTGCTACGTAATAGTCCGTAAAAATATGTATGATTTTAAAAATAAAGATGAAACAGAAAATTTAGAAGATTTACAAATTGAAAATGAGATAGTACCTAGTGATGCTTTATAAGTAACATTTTTCTGATGATCATCTGCCGATTAGCTAGGTACTATTTTCATTATTTTCTCACAAAATATGTCTTTTTTCTTGAAGTGTTGCAATACTAGCTTTTAAATATTATGTGTATTGTATTACATTTTGTATCTTAATTACTTAATTTGATTAAAACATTGATAATCACATTTTTTTCTTGTTTAAATTTCCTCTCTGAAATGTATTCTATTTATTACCATCATAAAATATAAAGCTGTAGGTTTACAGTTATTTAATTTGGTATTTACAGTTTTCTACAGTTTTTTTCTGGCATATCTACAGTTTAGCTCTATGTTGAGGTTGGCAACACTGCGTCGTGGAGTTGTCGTGGAATACTTTTTGTCTCTCTCCCTCTTATTCGAAAAACCGTCTAAAAGTGCGGTTTATTCGTGGTTACAGAAGTTTAAACTTTTATTTCCCCATATTTATCTCCGCATTCGGGACTCTTTTTCTCAGTAAATCATATCATTACCGTTGTTGGTAAGTTTTTAGTCAATAATATTTAACCGAACCTTTATTTAACGTAAATTCACTTTTTACCATAACCTCGAAACAACAGAACTTTATGTTTACACATTTTTTAATGCTGTTTTCCAACTTTTAATTTAATGTACTCATCAGAAAATCTTAAAAAATCGTAAAATAATAAGGCCTATGTGGTTTGGACTTGGAAATATCAGTAGAATGGCTGACCATGAAAATGTAACTTGGTTCTATTTATAATGTTTTAATGGTGAACTTTACAAGCCCTATTCTAAATTATAACTAATTGTTTATTTCAGATAATGTCTGCCTTAGCCCATGAGAAAGTATGGTTGGACAAGACTGTCTACAATGATGCTGAGAGAGATTACTATGAATCATTGTCAAAGGTTAGAAGTGATTGATAAAGCATGAATATTTTTTCCATCATTCTGTAGTTATATAACTGATTTGTTTTCATTACAACTACACAATATGTTCTATTATGTTTTCCTAGCAAAAGTCCGGTTGAGTGTTTATAATTAAAAACAGATGACTTTTTTTAAATTACATTATGTCAAACTTAGAATATTGAAGGTGATTTAATTGTTATTTACAGTAATAAAAACACTGTTGTAGGTTCCAGTCACTCCACTTGCGTTAACTCAGTCTTCTTTGGCTAATGAAGTTGCAAAGGCAAGACAGCACATCAAAAATTCTCTAGAATGTGTGAGTAATGCATTTTTCAATCAGCACACACTATCTTTTTGCTACATACCTTCAACAAATTCAATTTGTGTGCTTTGTAGTTGTTTTAGCTATTGCAATAAAATAAGTTCAAGGCATCATCATTTCATTCTTCTAAAATGTAATTATTTTTTCAGATGGATGGTGTGGCTGTCTTAGCTGGAGTACCAAACACAGAATTGAACAACAAAGTTAGCAATCTTGAAAAAGAGAACTCAGATCTCAAAAAAGCTATCAATGATTTACGTAATCTGGTAATCAGTCTGCAAGCTAGAGTAGATATCCTCGAAAATAGCTCCAGCCAGAAGCCATCCAAGGTAAGTGACAAAAAAAATATATAGGAATATTTTGTTGCATTATGCTTGTTATTTACTTGGCTGCCCGGGGCTTTGTCCACTGGAATTCTCACCCTTAGGAGTTGAAAATCCTTCCTATGACTAAGCCTTTCACCGCCGTCGGTCACTTTAACAATCGAATTCCTATTGTTTGTGACCCGCGTGGCGTTCAACGTGTTAAAGGAACCCCTCTACCAAATTTCAAGTTTCTAGACACATTAGTTTTGGCTGTGTGTTGATATTCAGGGGGACCCAGCAACAGTGATCCATAAAAAGTTTTAGGTAGAGAGCATTGTGGCGTGAACAAGTAATTTCACAACTTCAAAAATCATAACTTCTATAGTATTGAACCTGTAAATATAAGTAAATAAAAATGTGAAAATAATGTATAACATCAACAACAAATTGAATTTTAGCCAGCTGCAGCTGCACCTGCACCAGCTGCTGATGCTCAAGATTCTGATGATGGAGTAGACCTCTTTGGTTCAGATGATGAAGAAGAGAGTGCAGAAGCTGCTAAGATTCGGGAAGAGCGCTTAGCTGCTTATAATGCAAAGAAGTCTAAGAGTGAGTTACAGCCATAACTTTTTATCCTATGTCAAATCCTAGCTACAGTAGGTATTCATAATACTCCATTTCTGAAGAACATGTTTGGCTATTTATAATTTTCCAAATGATGATTGTTCACTAATGGCCAAACATTTATTTCACTGTCAAATTGTACTGTACATCTACAGTAAAGTGTTTCAAACTTTACACACCCCAATAATGGACTCAGTTTCATATTTATTAATCAATAGGCAAGCACTCAACATGTTCAACTTTTCGTTTTATTTTATAAAATTAAATATAAATCACTAATAATCAACATCCTCAGGGAAAAACAGTTACAGATTTCGGACGGACATTCCTAATACTTGAAATTATTTGGAGCACCTGCAAAATACCAGAGTCCTGAAAGTGCCACTCCATACATAACATATTCTGAGCCTGAGGTCTGAGACCTTTTGGCAACCATTTTCTAACACCAATGACGAGTCATGTCTATCTTTTTGCCCTTTTGTATGCTTCTTAAATAATAGCTATACCCGGAAGCTTGAGGTCCTGGCTGACCTTCACCACCAACAAAGCGTTTAGTCCTGGTCTTAGCATGCTTCAGGTTTTCGATAGACTTAGTTTCAGTGCTAAACTGGCAACTGATTTGTCATCATAATATTGTTTTTTTTTACAGAACCAGTTCTCATTGCAAAATCTAACATTATCTTGGATGTCAAACCTTGGGACGATGAAACTGATATGGCTGCTATGGAGAAGGCTGTGAGAGCAGTCAACACTGATGGCCTTCTGTGGGGTGCTGCTAAACTTGTGCCATTGGCCTATGGCATTCACAAGCTACAAATATCTTGTGTTGTTGAAGATGACAAAGTTTCTGTAGACTGGTTGACTGAAGAATTAGAGAAAATTGAGGATTATGTAAGTTAATTTCCTTTTTTCCAACATATCAGGTTACCAAACAGACCCCATATTCACAATCTAAGTATCTTGAATAATTTTAAAATGAACATGTAATTGATAATGAATTATTGTCATTTTTTGACCGTCATTTAGGTACGTACCTAAATGACGGTTTTTCGCACATATTCCAAATTTTGATTTAGTTGTTGCATGCATTTTCTCATTTAGTAACTTGTCTTCAAATAAGTAAATTATGAAAGATAATTCTGAATTATAAAAGGTACAGTGGCGCACACATCAACCTTTACAGAGGGGCACCTTATGCGGCTGACATTAGACCCATTTTGCAATGGTTTTGTAAAGGTTGATGTGTGCGCCTCTGTACATGTTTGTTTGTAACACGTCAGGCCTTTCATTACCATCTATCTACTTTGGCCATTTGGACCGCACCACGCAGCGCGTAGGATAGGGGGTGGGATTCGAATCATTTGCGTGGTCAATCACCTCAAAAAGACTACACTGAATAACGCATTTTTTTTCTTACAGGTCCAGAGTATCGACATTGCTGCCTTCAATAAAGTTTAACTTTTTTAACATTAAAATTAAATAAATTTAAAGATTTTGAAAGACGATATTTTATATATTTTCCCTTTCCATTGAAATCTTAAATTGCATCTGAAGACTTTTCTCTTGTCTTTTAAACAGGATTATATTATATTTTCAAAA
Source organism: Udea ferrugalis (assembly GCA_950022985.1). Classification (NCBI taxonomy): domain Eukaryota; kingdom Metazoa; phylum Arthropoda; class Insecta; order Lepidoptera; family Crambidae; genus Udea; species Udea ferrugalis. The sequence continues at coordinate 10,307,652 of OX465516.1, forward strand.
TCACGTCAGATAATTAGAGGTGATAAACGAGGGCGGTTCAATAAGAACTTAGCGTGGGGCGCCTGAGGTCGCCACTAACGCATATAAATAATTTGGCTACGTAGGTATTGCATAGTACCATGTTCATAGCCAGGGGTGCTGTTCCGGCAGACATCACTTCACGTCTCTGTGCTTCACGCTTACTTATATCATCAATACGCTTCACTCTGAATTACTATTTTCTCTCATTTCGTATGTAAATAATTAAGAAATGTTATTTGGCTTAGTGATTTTCTCTCAAATGACCACAGTTGCAAAGAAATTGAATTTTAATTGTTTTTGGAAGTTAATTCGCTTAGCGAAATCAAAGAGCTTGGATGCTGTGTACGTTGACTCTTCTCCTTCAATGGCGACCATCAAGAACTGGTTCTACGGTTTCGGTTCATGCTGAGCCACGCCCAGGTGCCACGAAAACAGCTACCCCGGGTGATAACGTGTCAGAAAACCGCAATTTTATATTAGAGACCAGCGATTGAAGGGAAGATAGCTGAGACAGCAGGCATCTCAAAAGACCGCGTGGAGTATATCCTTAAGAGAAAGCTGAATTACTTACTTGAATTAATTACTTGGAGTTATTTAATTTTTGTCGCACCGCCTACTGCACTTCTCTGCTTAGCCTCATGGTTGACTGGTAGAGAATGCCTCATTGGCCTTAAGTCCGCCTTTTGTACCATTCATTGTTGTGCAATAAAGAATAAATAAATAAAAGCTGTCCGCGCGATGCGTGTCGCGCTTGCTCACTTCGGACAACCATGAGAACCGTGAGACCACATAATAAGAGCAGTGTTAAACGCTGTTTAAGCGCATCCCCTAGGAGTTTTTGTAGTCCAGTAATTATAGTAAGTTCACCTCGGAATTCGAGATACCCACCCAGCTGTAAGTCTGTAAATACTTGTATATTGACACCCTAAAAGTTGTCTCAAAAGCTACATATGGTAGGGTGTACGCAATTATCAAATTTCAAGGTCAAAGGTCACAAAAATAGTTTTTTTGCGCTTTTTTTGTTTAACTTGTTGTTTTACCGAAGTAAAAAAAAAGGATATTGCTTTTTATTCGAGTACGTCCCTGCAGTGCACATGTAAAAAGAGCAGGCGCGCTGTGACGCACTCCTATACCTACCTACCTATTCACGCCGATTCAAAACTGCTGGCGGATGCATTTTGTGCCCCGCGTCGAATGTTCGTATTAAACGCCTCATGTGACCCAATTACTTACTGAGGCAATGTCGCAAAACAGTTTATGGACACGAAATTCACCAATGGTGTTACCAATATCTGATTCTTCTAATATAGTTACGATTTTGGCCAGGCTAGAAGAAGATAATACATGGTTAACGGCATGACAGGCTACCTTTTCCGTTGACCATCATTTCGAAATAATGTGACTGTACAGAGTGACTAAGATGTCTGAAGTGTAGGTACTTCAGACAGGTCCCGGTTATGTAAGAGAGTTAAAAACAATGCCAATATTATTATCAATTAAATGTTCTGACTCGAAACTGCAGATTGATGCAATCTAGTCTAGCGACAAGTGTTGCAGCGTACACAGGTACAGGAAATCTCATCTCACTTCTGGAATAACGTTTTTAAAGCGAATTTACACGTATATGTTACAAAATGTATTATCGTTCAGCCCTGTGTGCTCAATAACAGTTCGGACCGCAGCAGTGTTTCTGTCAAAGTGACAGACCAGACTGTATATGTCTCAGTCTCTCTCTGTCTCCAGTTACAGTCGTCCTGCTGCCTGTCCTCTCTCTCTGACTGACTGACAGGCAGTGTGACCAGATTCAGTATTTTAATACTTTTTCAGTATATTTCATCGATTTTTCCGAACATCGGTATATTTTCAGGTATATTGCTGGAAGTCAGTATTTTTGGGTATATTTTGGACCAAAATTTTTGGTTGACGTTATGGCAACACCGTCGTGAGAGTTGCGGCAATGTTTGCGGAATTCCCCGGAACGCGAACATTGGAGACTTTTCCGGATTTATACATGTTATCTATGAGCAAAGAGTAGTAAGTTACAGATATGACAAGAAAGACGGCCGTCGCCGGCGTTGTAGTATTGTCAATATTGTCATACTACCTATACAATTATCAATCAATACATAGCAATACATAGTATAAATCAGAGTTGCAGAATGTATGTTCGCCTAAAACTTTACAACTGCTGGACCGATTTTAATGCGGTTTGCACCATTAGATAGAGCATAATTTCCAGATTGCATACATTGAAATCCGTTGTGTTTCATGAATATCAGTTTACCCGGACGAATTCGGGACGGAACGCTAGTTTATCTATAATTTTCAAAACAACGTCTAGTTTTTAAGTTTTCAGTTGGATGAATAGGTAGTAGTTGAACATATAAGATATTTTATTACTAGTATAAAATCGTCTAATACGGTTCAAGTGAAATGATTGTCTCTTCTGCACTCGACTTAATCTTTGAGGACTTTCTTTCGATAATTCGGGAATTTCCCCAAAATAGGAGATGTTTTTATCATCATATAAATAGAACGCGATTTTCGTTGTTTTTATTTACTTAGTTGCATCCATCCGGACAGCATGTCTAGTTTTCAGCAAAGTTATTTAGCGAAGTGGGAACAAATTCCGGAATTTTCTTCGTGGCTTTCACGTTATAAGGATGATGAGTTCACCGCATTTTGTAAAGCATGCAATGCGAAACTGCAAAGTAGATTAGCATCTATAAAACAGCATGCAAATACTGAAAAGCATAAATCGAACTTGATAAAATATAAAGGACAGTCAAAGGTAAGCATAACTCGCTTTACTTATCTAGTTCAAGGAGTTCGGATATATTTTATTTAATTTAAAGTTAACCATCCTAGTTTTGTTTCTCAAAACCAGTTAGGTACCAGCTATGAAATGCGGCGCTGTTATAAAAAAACTATGTAACCAAGTAATTTTTTAATTTTCAGGTTGATACATTTTTCAAAAAGGCCCCACTGAAAGACGAAGTCAAGAAAGCTGAGCTGCGTTTATGCAGTTTTCTGTCGGAACACAATATCCCATTTAGAGCTATGGACCATCTTAGTGAAGTTCTAGTGAAGTGTTTTACCGATTCCGATATTGCGAAAGAATTTTCCTGCAAGAGAACCAAAGCAGCCGCCATAACTTATAATGTTTTAGGACCCGAATTCGAAAAAGATATGATTGAAGACATATAGGTTGGCAAAAAAGTCCTGAAAGGGAACTAAAAAATATTATCACTGGCAATAGTCCCGCTGTCACTTGTCAATCACGTCTAGCTAGTACATGGCGTGTCAAATCTGTTTATCGGAGATCGTTTATTAGTGTATTCAGGTGTTTTCTTTATGTTAAACTAATAAAGAATCGTGTAAAATCAAGATAAATCTTCGAAAAAGAGAAAAACAATCCTCAGCGCCACTAGAGAAGTCGTAATGAAGTATTCAAACGTTGTTTAGCCGAGCACGAAGCTGGGGAAGTTTTATTTAAAATAAACGATGATTAGACCAGAACGGCAGAAATCACTGGTATGTAGTGGTTTTATTTAATCAACCAGGCGTGTTTTAACTTAGTTGTCAAGTAACTATCAACAAACGAGTGATATTTTACGTTGAAATGTGAATACCTTTTTTGACGTTTGTTTACGAAAAACAATTTGTCAAGTTAGCACATCTAAGTGATTTTGATACTTTTTTATTGATTTAATTTGTTGAATTTAATTTAAATTTTTTAGGCAGCGGCTGCTTCAGCTTTTGAGAATATTTCTCCCAAAGATAGGAGAAAATCATGATGACACGTTATTTAAATAGAGAAGGAATAATACCAACGCGGACAAACTTCAAAGGAGCAAATCGACAGGTAATCATAAACCTGCAAGATGAAGTGACCGTACAATAGCAGCATGAGTGACTCATGGGAACAAAGTGAATGTTAGAATTTTGGAGAAGGGTCAATCCAAGCCATGGATGAAGATTTTTTTTACTTTAATTAAAATTATAATATTATGATTTTGCTAGTTTCTTCTTTAATTTCTTTACTAGGTAGTAGAAAAACGTCCTGATAATGTGGTTGTATGTGGTGGGGATCGACTGTATTGGTGCCACCGCCATTCCATTTTTACCACCAAACGGTTCCCCCTATTGACCTGTTGTATCCCGGTGGACAGACTACCACTCCTACCTGACCTATCAGCCCAGAGGGAAAAGCAAACCCGTTATATGAGTGTCTGTTCCACATTATTTAGTCGTTTTCTAGAAGTAGTCAACTTCTAGAAAACGATTAAATAATGTGGAATTAAAGAAATGTAAGGCGTTTTCCTGGTAAAACGCTATAAGAATAAGAAAATACTGAACTAGATTAGGGGATCACGTGATGCATTGGCGCGACTCAAATAATTGGTATCTATTGGCGTGAACTTAGTTCATGGACCACGACTAACTAGATAGCCATTCTCTCTAAAAAATATATTTGAATAAGTCAATTATCAAAACCGTTTGTGTCGTAGTATACGGGGTGACCACATCGACGATGGTGGCGCCCCTATTAATTTCACGACTTTTTTGCCAGGCTGTACTTCGTACTGCATCTCCTTCAGGTAAACCAAAATATTCAGTTATAGGGCCGGCGCCCACTATCGGCATCGGCACGCTTCAGGATTTTAAGGTGGCAAATAGCAATGTACTTTAACATTATGGCAATAAAGTAGAAATTTCCGTGATGTGTTCTCGTAAAAACAAAATGCATTTGTTCTGTTTCTGTTTCGGCATTTTCTACTTTATTGCCATTATGTTAGAGTATATTACTATTTGCCACCTAAAAAGCCTGAAGCGTGCCGATGCCGATGGTGGGCGCCGGCCCATAATCGATGAGAGTATAGGTTGGCAAAAAAGTCCTGAAAGGGAACTAAAAAATATTATCACTGGCAATAGTCCCGCTGTCACTTGTCAATCACGTCTAGCTAGTACATGGTGTGTCAAATCTGTTTATCGGAGATCGTTTATTAGTGTATTCAGGTGTTTTCTTTATGTTAAACTAATAAAGAATCGTGTAAAATCAAGATAAATCTTCGAACAAGAGAAAAACAATCCTCAGCGCCACTAGAGAAGTCGTAATGAAGTATTCAAACGTTGTTTAGCCGAGCACGAAGCTGGGGAAGTTTTATTTAAAATAAACGATGATTAGACCAGAACGGCAGAAATCACTGGTATGTAGTGGTTTTATTTAATCAACCACGTGTGTTTTAACTTAGTTGTCAAGTAACTATCAAAAAACGAGTGATATTTTACGTTGAAATGTGAATACCTATTTTGACGTTTGTTTACGAAAAATAATTTGTCAAGTTAGCACATCTAAGTGATTTTAATACTTTTTTATTGACTTTATTTTTCAAATTTAATTTTAATTTTTTAGGCAGCGGCTGCGCCAGCATTTGAGAATATTTCTCCCAAAGATAGGAGAAAATCATGATGACACGTTATTTAAATAGAGAAGGAATAATACCAACGCGGACAAACTTCAAATGAGCAAATCGACAGGTAATCATAAACCTGCAAGATGAAGTGACCGTATAATAGCAGCATGAGTGACTCATGGGAACAAAGTGAATGTTAGAATTTTGGAGAAGGATTTTTTTTTTACTTTTATTAAAATTATAATATAATGATTTTGCTAGTTTCTTCTTTTATTTCTTTACTTGGTAGTAGAAAAACGTCCTGATAATGTGGTTGTATGTGGTGGGGATCGACTGTATTGGTGCCACCGCCATTCCATTTTTACCACCTAACGGTTCCCCCTATTGACTTGTTGTATCCCGGTGGACAGACTACCACTCCTACCTGACCTATCAGCCTAGAGGGAAAAGCAAACCCGTTATATGAGTGTCTGTATGACTACTTCCAGAAAACGACTAAATAATGTGGAATTAAAGAAATGTAAGGCGTTTTCCTAGTAAAACGCTATAAGAATAAGAAAATACTGAACTAGATTAGGGGATCACGTGATGCATTGGCGTGACTCTAATAATTGGTATCTTTTGGCGTGAACTTAGTTCATGGACCACGACTAACTATAGTACGATTAATAATTGTAGTCAGCAAAATGACAACTTCAACACAGTGACTGATACAAAAGAGGGTGACCCGCTACAATAGTGACGTTCGGCAATCACTAGACTTAGACATTTAGTCATGCTTTATTTTATTAGGTATCGAAGCCTTTTTTAAATTGTAAATATATAATAGGTACACAACGAATTAAATAATACGATCTCAGAAATATGGACCCTACCTCCATATTAAAACTTCTCACTAAAAAATTATAACCATAGCTGGGAAAAAAATGTTCAAAGAGGTTCAGGGGAATTAACACTTGAAAGTCAGGAAAATACAAGTAATTATATACGTTTTTATTCGTTACGGTTGCTATTGATTCCGACTGATTCGACTCCGATTCTGAATCGGTGTATTCAGAATCGGAATCAGTTACATTTATAACGAAGGAATCCACATATTGGTCTATAATGTGGTTGAGTTGACACATTTTTTCTTCGACTTCTATGGCAAGGTGTATGCACTGTCTCCAATTATCAGGCGTCACCTCTTTCAGGCCTTCTTCAAATATTTTTTTTACCTCTTTTATTTTAAAAGTTTTATTGTTCCTGGCAACGTATAGCTTGGCAAAAAAGTCCTGAAAGGGAACTAAAACATATTATCACTGGCAATAGTCCCGCTGTCACTTGTCAATCACGTCTAGCTAGTACATGGTGTGTCAAATCTGTTTATCGGTGATCGTTTAATAGTGTATTCAGGTGTTTTCTTTATTTTTAACTAATAAAGAATCGTGTAAAATCAAGATATATCTTCGAAGAAGAGAAAAATAATCCTCAGCGCCACTTAAGCATTCATAATGAAGTATTCAAACGTTATTTAGCCGAACACGAAGCTGGGGAAGTTTTATATAAAATAAACGATGATTAGACCAGAACGGCAGAAATCACAGGTATAATTTGGTTCTATTTAATCAACCACGCGTGTTTTGACTTAGTTTTCAAGTAACTAATCACAAACAAGTGATATTTTACGTTGAAATGTGAAGACCTATTTTGACGTTTGTTAACAAAATACATTTTGTCAAGTTAGCTCATCCAAGTGATATTGATACTTTTTTATTGATTTTAGTTTTTAATTTTAATTTCTATTTTCCAGGCAGAGCGGCTGCGCCAGCTTTTGAGAACGTTTCTCCTGAAGATAGAAAAAAACATGATAACACGTTATTAAAATAGAGAAGGAATAATACCAACGAGGACAAACTTTATATGACCAAATCGACATGACGTGACCGTACAACAGCTGCATGAGTGACTCATGGGAACGAAATAAATGTTAGAATTTTGGAGAAGGGTCGAGCCAAGCCATGGATGAAGATGTATCGGGTTTCGAATGATGAGAAAAAAAAATATTTTGTTGCTCTTATTAAAATTATATTATTATGATTTTGCTAGTTTCTTCTTTTATTTCTTTACAAGGTAGTAGAGAAAAGCCCTGACAATGTGTTTGTATATGGTGGGGATTGACTGTAATGGTGTCACCGCCATTCCATTTTTACCACCAAACGGTTCCCCCGTTTGACCTGGGCCCTGTTCAATAAACATTACAATTCTACAATTATGTAAAAAACTTACATATTTGTAAAGTTTTGCTACAAGTGCTGTTTAATAAACACTACAATTATGTAGAAAATCTACAAGTGAAAACCTTACAAATATGTAACTCCAAATGCTGTTTAATAAACACTACAATTATGTAGAAAACGCCTGTAGAATTGTACTTACAAATTTGTGAGTTACAATTTACATAAAATGTAAGATTTTGTTGCTTTAAGCGGATTTGTTTTTTTCATTCATTTACAGTGATTAGCGAACCACCTTTAATGCCTGAAAATTAAATTTCTTCAAATCTAGGGATTTCGAGACAATGGGGCGTGCAACTGTCAAAGTGGCGCTAGTAGAGCAAATACCAAAAACACAGACGTTTTTATATGAAATTTGTAGATAATTCTTGAAAACACACAAATGCCAGCATGGTATGTCCCAAATGCAAAGAAACTGGTTTCCCGAGATGGGCAACTTAAAAAAATGTGGCTCAAAGCAATAAGGAGAGTATTAGGAGATTTTCTGAGTGGAGTCGTATTAAAGATCATGTACAATCTTTTTAACCAAAAAATATTTGACTGTATTTTGCTGACCCGAATTTTTTGGTGAAATATTTATTCTTTTACATTAAAAGTAAAGTTTATGTGTTTACTCAAAACTCCGCTGCATTTTTTATAACCACTCATTACTTCTGTCTTTACTTACACTACTAGTTGTTAGGAATATTTCTTTAATTTCATCCAATTTCCTTTCCTTTTTAGGTTGAGGCACAAAATTGTAAAGTTCTGACACAGGGTAAGCCCACCTGTCGGAATTTTACTACAATTTACATAAAATGTAGACTTGTAACTACAATTATGCGTTCAATAAACCAGTTTTCCCTACAAATATGTAAATTGTCACCTGTAGAAAGAAAATGTTTATTGAACAGAAACTTGTAAAATTGTAGCTACAATTCTACAAATTTGTAGATTTTCCACCATGGTAAAATTGTAACTTGTAAGTTTTATTGAACAGAAACTTGTAGAATTGTAGCCTGTAAGTTTTTTACATATTTGTAGAATTGTAATGTTTATTGAACAGGGCCCTGGGCCCTGTTCAATAAACATTACAATTCTACAATTATGTAAAAAACTTACATATTTGTAAAGTTTTGCTACAAGGGCTGTTTAATAAACACTACAATTATGTAGAAAATCTACAAGTGAAAACCTTACAAATATGTAACTCCAAATGCTGTTTAATAAACACTACAATTATGTAGAAAACGCCTGTAGAATTGTACTTACAAATTTGTAAGTCACAATTTACATAAAATGTAAGATTTTGTTGCTTTAAGCGGATTTGTTTTTTTCATTCATTTACAGTGATTAGCGAACCACCTTTAATGCCTGATAATTAAATTTCTTCAAATCTAGGGATTTCGAGACGATGGGGCGTGCAACTGTCAAAGTGGCGCTAGTAGAGCAAATACCAAAACACAGACGTTTTTGTATGAAATTTGTAGAGAATTCTTGATAACACACAAATGCCAGCATGGTATGTACCAAATGCAAAGAAACTGGTTTCCCGAGATGGGCAACTCAAAAAAATGTGGCTCAAAGCAATAAGGAGAGTGTTAGGAGATTTTCTGAGTGGAGTCGTATTAAAGATCATGTACGGTGGCCGGCACATCACGCTACCCATTTCCGGTCAGTCCTCCTTGCTCTATCGCGAACAAATGTCATTTGGCAAGAGCGAGAGAAAAAACGGAAATGGGGTAACCTGATGTGCTGTTGACTGTACATACAATCTTTTTAACCAAAAAATATTCGACGGTATTTTGCTGACCCGAATTTTTGGTGAAATGTTTATTCTTTTACATTAAAAGTAAAGTTTATGTGTTTACTCAAAACGCCGCTGCATTTTTTATAACCACTCATTACTTCTGTCTTTACTTACACTACTAGTTGTTAGGAATATTTCTTTAATTTCATCCAATTTCCTTTCCTTTTTAGGTTGAGGCACAAAATTGTAAAGTTCTGACACAGGGTAAGCCCACCTGTCGGAATTTTACTACAATTTACATAAAATGTAGACTTGTAACTACAATTATGCGTTCAATAAACCAGTTTTCCCTACAAATATGTAAATTGTCACCTGTAGAAAGAAAATGTTTATTGAACAGAAATTGTAGCTACAATTCTACAAATTTGTAGATTTTCCACCATGGTAAAATTGTAACTTGTAAGTTTTATTGAACAGAAACTTGTAGAATTGTAGCCTGTAAGTTTTTTACATATTTGTAGAATTGTAATGTTTATTGAACAGGGCCCTGGTGTATCGCGGTGGACGGACTACCACTCCTACCTGACCTATTAGCCCAGAGAGAAAAGCAAACCGGTTATTTGAGTGCCTGTATGAATACTATAAATCTACTAGATTATGTGGAATTAAAGAAATGTAAGGTGTTTTCCACAAGGCGATAACTATAAGAATATACTGATCTAGATTAGTGGATCACGTGATGCAATAGCGCGACTCAAATTATTGGTATCTATTCGCGCGAACTTAGTTTGTGGACAACGAATAACTAGATAGCCGTTCTCTCTAAAAACTATTTGAAAAAGTCAACTATCAAAACCGTTTGCGTCGTAGTCTACGGGGTGACCACATCAACGACGGTGGCGCCCCTATTAATTTCACGACTTTTTTGCCAGGCTGTACCCCTTTGCTTGAGCCCAAACTAACTATATTGGGTTGAGCTCACAGTGATAAGGTGGCAGACACAGGATTGTGACACCGTATTCAGCGGCCAACTCTTCCACAGCAAAGCGTTCGTAATTAGATTTTTGTAATTTTACTATTTCGATTAATTGACCCTTTGTCATTGTAGGTTGATCTTTAATTTGTTTTTCATCTAACCACTGAACAATATCAGCCTTCCGCCAGTTTGAAGTGATGCGTTATCTAATACCAGCACCGCATTTGGTTTTAATTTTGGCAAAATGCTTTTAAGCCATTTCTCAAAACACTCTGAATTCATCTCTTCATGATAGTCCATACTATTTTTCTTCGATTCAAAAATAAGTAAACCGGAATCTACAAAACCTTCATCACTGCCTTTATGTGAAATTATAAGGCGGCGTCCTTTGCCGGTTGGGCCCTTTAGGCCTGTAGTCAAACCTTTAGAAAACGCTTGTTTGGAAGATTCTACTGTGGTATCCTCCCAAACTTTTCCAGTTGTATGAGCTGTTAATAAACGAAATTCTTACCTATAAATAATATAATACAGAAACAAAACATTTTGAAACTGAAAACCTATTTACTAAATACAGTTTGACATAATATGGAAGTGAGACGTGGTCATTCACTACGACTATTTTGCCTGGCTGTAATGTTGACTAACTTTTAATTGTAAAAACTCGATTTACCACATCACTATTTATTTGGGACTGAAAACCTGCCACACTGAAAATGTCATTTCACTGACTACAATTAAAAATCCTAGTATAGATAGCCATTCTCTCTAAAAAAAAATATTTGAGAAAGTCAATTATCAAAACCGTTTGTGTCGTAGTATACGGGGTGACCACATCGACGATGGTGGCGCCCCTATTAATTTCACGACTTTTTTGCCAGGCTGTACAGATGTTGCGACAGTCAAAGTATTGGCAATAGTAATTAAATACTTCTCGGAAACTAAATGTACTGTACAAACAAAATTCCTTGATTTAGTGGATTTAAGTGATGAGACCGCAGATGATTTATTTAATTCGTTGTCATCAAAATTATCCGAATTAGGTTTAGACATAAAAGACGTTATAGGATTCGCTGCTGATACTACGAATGTGATGTTTGGTCAACACTCTGGCATTGTTGCAAAAATTAAAGAAGTAAACCCAAAGTGCTTTTTCATAAAATGTGTTTGTCACTCTGCAGCATTAAGTGTTAGCCACGCCTGTAAAATACTGCCTAGAAATTTAGAACAGATAGTAAAAGAAGTATATGGATATTTTTCTCAAAGCAGCAAGCGTCAAAGAGAATTTGCTGAGTTCCAAAATTTCACAGACACTGAAAATCACAGAATGTTGCGTCATTACGACATAAGGTGGCTTTCACTTCATGCCTGTATCAGTAGAATTATTGAGCAGTGGAGGGCATTGCAATTGTTCTTTCAAGACCAATATTTAAGTGATCGCAATATGTCATCAGAATTTGTATATCATTCTTTTACCACTGATATAAACAAATTGTACTTTTACTTTTTGGACTACATTTTGCCGATTGTAAACAAATTTAACATAATTTTTCAAGGCGACTATCCGTGCATTGATAGACTGTATGATGATGCATCTAGTATGTACTTGTCGATTTTGGGTTGCTTCATGAAAACTAATTACATCAAAAGTACGGAAAATGTATTTACGTTAGACCCAAAGTCCAATATAAATTATTTGCCATTGAAAGATATGTAGGGTTAGTTCGCCTGTTTGCGTCCACCACCCAGTTCGCGTCCACTTTACCGATCTGCCTTTGAAAATACTCGAAAATAAGTAAACTATCACACGAATTGAAAAAAAAGACATTAGTGCTAATACCTCAATGTTCAAGAGACACGCACACAAGGATATAAGGTCCGTGCGCCAAACCAATCCCGTTTAAAAAAATAATTTGTCTCGGATGTTCAGCAAGAGAGCGGATTCTTAGCGAAAAAATAGTGTGCAGTGGCGCGTTCGAAGGGAAGTTTTTTGTTGTTATATGTGAATTTTAGGATACATAGCTGTTTCTAGACTTTAATAATGAAAAAAGGAATAATATTAACTATGAATTTGCTTAACTTTTTTGTATTTGACGAATAAAATGGGGTGGACGCGAATTACTACATCGAATTTATAAAACTCCCAGTTTGCGTCCGCTATGGACGCAAAGTATACCTATAGGGGATAATGATAGACCAGATTGCGTCCACTACTTTTTTAAATACAATAAAATTTACTTACTTGTAAAAATAATTTTAAATGTACTATTTGTTATTGTAATTCATTTTTTATTCAGACTTCGTGCTTATAAATATATTTTTAAATGAAATTAGGTACTTTCTTTCATTCTTCTTATATTTTTTTTGTCTAATTAATGTAATTGGGTAATCCGTATTAATTAATGTAAATAAATAAATAAATAATAAATAAATTTAAGATGCGGTCGGTTCGGAACCAAGAAAGAATGAAGAAAAGAGAACATAAACAGAAGACGATTTAAAGGAAGCGTTAAATGAAATTCGAATGAAGAATAAAACGATAAGACAAAACTTAACAGAACAGATTACTTACTGTTTATTCATTCATAGACAGACGACTGGAGAACAGAACCAGGTGGAGTAGTATGCTACACCGACCACTTCAGAAAAAAATCAACAAAGCTCTTGGTTGCAAGCGTGCGCAATATGTACTATTTGATGATAGCAGAGGAGATGACAAGATAAAGACGCCGGGCAGGCTGGCCGGCGAGCGTTTGCCAAACCAAAATCTCCGCAATTCTGGATTTCGCTGACACGCCTGCTAGGCAAGCGTCAAAACGATGACACAAAAGTGATGATCTACAGTGACAGCCAGGCGCACTCAACAAGCAGAGACAACATCAGCGATTGTCAAAGGATGCAAATCAGCACTAGAGAGACTAGCTGGCACAGCTGAAGTTGAATGTGCGAGGGTCTCCTGCTACGACAGAAAGGCAGACAACGAAGAAGCTGATCAATGGCCCAAAGCAGGGGTCGAGAAGAACCCAGGAGGGGTTAACATTATCGAGGGATAATCAAGCGCAGCAACCAAAGAAGGATCAAAGACCACGGCAGGATTGCAACAGTTGAGCTAGTTTACCAACGGACTAGACACGAAAGGGGAGTGGCTACTGATTAAGCTTTCTAGAAGCAACGTTCGACTAGTAATCAAGATAGAAACGGGACACTCCCAACCAAATAGACATCTAACCCTGATGAGCGTGAAAGACGACTCCATGTGTCCGCAGTGTGAGGAGTGCGAAGAAACAAGTCTCCACCTGATTGCAGAATGCCCAACCTACCCACTGACCAGATGGGAGCTCACAGGGTCGGACAAACTAGGCATAGCCCAAGTACGAGCGCTGACGGTGGAGCAGATTATCAGCAGACTCTTTAAGCAACGCGAAGATTCGACGGGAAGCTGTGACAACTTGAAGACACAGAGCCTGGGGAAATGGGTGAAATGGCACACAACAGGCGGACCGAACACCCGGCATATTCCCAGTGTTTTATTTTATATAGGTGCAATGATTATCTACGTACAACTTACCTAATTTGAGTACTAATTTTTTTCAAGCGTTTTTTTAATGTAAATAAAGTTGATTTGAAATATTTTTATCCTTAAATAAAGGTTTTGATATAATACAACTTTATCTGTACAAATTCATAAGAATATCACCCCTATTATCCTTTATAAAGCCAGTGGACGCGAATTGGTCCAGGGTGGACGCGAACTGGCTTTTTTGGACGCAAACTGGGTAAAACGCCTAATTCGGATAATTATCTATTTAAAAAAAAAACGCAAGCTTTTTCGGACAAAACTGTAAGATAATCCTAAAATAGACTATATAATGAACACATTATATCATTTTTTCATACAAATGAGTGCTAGAACATTTTTAGTTTCACCTTCAAACTTAGCAACTGCACTAAGTGGACGCAAACCGGCGAAATGACCCTACTTAGGTATTCAAGTAGGCCAAGAATTAATCAAACACAGAGGAAATGTAAACATGAAAGAACAGATTGCTGAGTTTTTCAGAAGGTGCCAATCATTTTTAATTGAGTTGAGCACGCAATTGAAATCACGTTTGCCTTTTGAAAATCCAGTTTTTCGAGAACTGAAATTTCTTGACCCACACACTGCCGTGCATAAAGAATTTCGCAGTTTACGAAATGTGATAGAAACTTTCCCATGCGAAGTACTGCCAGCACAAATGCAGTTAATTGACGAAGAATATAGAACCCTAAAGTTTGATCGCGAAGTAAGTGATTTGTTACAATCTTCGAGCACTGGCTCACCCATCTCATGTGAACAATTTTGGGTGGAAGTTGGGAAAATTTCTAACAGTAATGGCATGTTAAAATACAAAAACATAACTAGTTTTAGTAAATCTCTGCTATGTATACCGGTGTCGAATGCTGCATGCGAGCGCATATTTTCACAGATAAATTTAATAAAAACGGACCAAAGAAACAGATTTATAAACAAAAATGTGTCAGCAATTTTAAAAACAAAGCAAGGTGTTAATGATGAAGGAGGTTGTGTAAATTTTAATCCTTCGAAAAGAATGTTAAAATATGACTCTAACATTTATTGTCAGGATGAATAAATAAAACGTGTTAAGAAAATCAGTATTTTTATTGGTATATCTGTCCTAAGTAAGTCGGTATATTTCAGTATTTTTTTGAGGTGCCTCGGTTTTTTTGTAAAATTTAATCTGGTCACACTGCTGACAGGACAGTTTAGTGACTGACTGACTGACACAAACATAATGGGATGTGCTTTGGTTTGATTTGGATGTTACAGAGTTTTTATTTTATATTTCAAAATGTCCCAATGCAAGAAGTGCGATAATAATGCCAGCGTTCTTCTAAGGAAAAAAGATTTTTACTGTGAAGACTGTTTCATCACTAATACTAGTCATAAGTTTCGTGCATGCATTGGTAAAAACAAAGTAATACCTGCGAAAAAAAATGTTCTGGTTTGTCTATCTGGGGGGCCAGGGTCCACAGTTTTGCTGGATTTAATTCAAAAAGCAGTTTCCCTTGACAACCATAAGAGGTTGTGGATAACCCCAATTTATTTTCATTTGTTGAGTAAGTACATTTTTACAATATTTTTTACTTATTTCTACATAAATGTGTGAATTTTGTGTTCTATTGTACATCTACCAGAGTTCTTCTATCAAGTCTTTAAAGCAGTAGTTTTATTTTCAGAGTTGGATAAAGGACTTGATGATTCTTTATTGTCAAAAGCTGTGATAGAGCAGTGTAACAATTACAAAGTTAATATTTACATAGGTTCTATTGCTGAATATGTAAATAAGAACATTGGTTATCCAGCGACAAATACTGTACCAGAAGTTGATAGTAAAATGCAAGAAGAGTTCATTGGTTTATTGAAAAGTATGTCAGATACTACTAAAAAAGATTTCTTAATGAAAGTTGCAAGAGATTTATACATACAATATGCTAAAGTGTTACAATGTGATTATATTTTCACTGCTGAAACTTCGGGAACATTAGCAATTAACTTGCTATCTAATTTGGCCAATGGACGTGGATCCCAAGTACAGTATGACATTGTAAGTATAGTAAGAAGAATCTATGTCCAAGGTTTCTTACGTGGGAACAATAAAAAACCATTATTACTTCATTGCTTGTGTTTGAGACCTTAGACAGGCATGCAATAGATACTAAGTAGACCTTTAAAATAAAGTTTTTCTATCTTTCTTTACCTTACCCCCTAACATGTTTGTATAACAAAAGTGGTTTTTACAGGGATTTTGTGATGGCAGAGATAAAATTAAAATTATACGTCCAATGAGAGATATAAGTCAAGAAGAAATTCAATATTATATTAAAATTAACCATCTAGTAACAAAGAGCAGTAACAACATGAACCTAGAAAACAGTCTTCAGTCAATAATCACACAGTTTGTGATTGGGTTGCAAGATAACTTTCAATCAACAATATCAACAGTGTGCAAAACAGCAGACAAGATTGGTGCTCAAGATAAAACAACAAATTACAAGAAGTGTACACTTTGTGAGGTAATACAGTTTCCTTTATTATGTCACCAAAACAAGGTTTTCTGGCCCCAAAGCAGTCTTTTATTAGAAAAGCAGTATTGAAATTACCTTTGTTAAATGTTTTGTTATTTTAACCCTACATTAGACTGTTTGGTTCTCTAAAAAGGTTTTCTTTAATTATTTGTTCTTTTCAGAGTGACATTGCAGTACAAAATCACAACCTTTCAGCACTAGAAGCCACTAACCATTCTAGAAGTCTTTCAACTGGTGATAATCAGTATAAGTCTGAAAAATGTAATGATACATTTGAGGATTTGTCTATGTTTCCCCACATTAATAAATACCTTTGCTATACTTGTAGTAGAAATTATTCTGAAATGGACCATACCAAACTTCCACTACATGTAAAACAAATGTTGCAATAAAGAGAAATGTAATAAAATTATTTCAGCTTATCTGCCTCTTAATCATTGAACCTTTTTCTGAACTTTTTGATTGATGATAATAATAATAATCTCATCTGTCTCAATCTGATTCAATCTGTTATATTATTGAATGACTAGCGCGTGAGTTGAATGGCGACATTTGTCCAAAGTGCTGTTCAAAATGTAAATGTCTATTAACAATGTTCAGGAAATTAGTTCCTAACAAAATCAAAAGATGGAGTTATACTCCTTTCAATCGCGCAAGCAATGAATTTTGTAATTACTATATAGCATTTGAGTGATAATATTGTTGTGTTCTAGGGGTTGTGAGCCTTCCGCTCACCCCATTGCCCGGTAAAGCTGTGAAAGTCACACCTTGGACTAACAGCTAGTCAATTCAAAAAAAAAAAAAAATTGTTGTGTTCGCTCTCCATTTCTCCAATAAATTCAAGTTGCTCTATATACTTGGATTATTTCTCTAGTAGATTTGGGTCCTTATTTAACAACATTCAATTGAATGACTATGCCGAACATTGAGTAAAGAAGCTTTACTCAACGCCACAATTTTGGCGGCCTATGATGAAACTGACAGCATGTACGCAGGTAAACCACATGCAAGTAATAGAAAAACACAAGAATTCTCTTAGGGCATTACGGGGCACCGACGGTCCCTCGTGTGCTCGTCGCAGATGGCTCTTACCACCGCGGTTTCGGCTTGTTGGCCGGCCAGCCTAAGCCGCGGGCCGTCTCACCCCTCCATGCCTACGTGTTTTTAAATAACACTATGTATTGGGCAAAACAAGTACCATGAGGTGTCGAGGTTGGCCGAGTCGGATTCGCCCTGAAGTTGAATTTAGGGAAAATCAGTCGGTCAAAACGTTGAATGTTACATTATACAACTTGACAAGTTGTCCCTCAGCCATTCAATTAAATCAGACATCCAGACCCAGCACCAATATCTGTTTCATCAACAAACATTGGTGCTAGTGCGGGAATCGAACCCGCGATCCTTTGAGTCTCAACCAGCCCTCGTGCGATTGCGCTTAACGGGGCGTAACATATTGTTGAACTTATCGTAATCAAGTAGCTCTTAACACAAGGTAGCAGGTTTTTTGGGTCGAGATGTAGGTATCTTGATTTTTGGGTTTTCCAAGCATAGAAAATAGAAAATTTATTTGCGAAACCAAGTGTTACACAGGATCTTAAATTAAAATAGGCACTTTCAACTTAGTTACCTTGTACAGGTGTAGCAAACGTTCATTAAGTAGTAGCAGTAGTTCATTAGTAGTAGTAGTAGTAGTTCGTTCGTTAGTATTCAATTTAAACATGATAGGTACCTTTTTTTGTGGGGAAATCCTCATGAATACCTCGCTGCCCGGGGGACGACGAGGTTATGTCGGACTCTTACCGACTAAAACCTCGGCACTCAACCGTGGCACTTTGGCGGCGAAGCTGGATCCTACCGTAAGTAATACCGCACTGCTCCGCCGCCAGTGCTAGCCCCTAATGGGGCCCCCTCCAACCGACCCCCCAACAAAGGAGGGAGGCCACGAAAGCGCCTGGAGTAGGCGGGCACTGCCGTCTCGGTGAATGCCCTGCATTAATGCAAGCCAGAGTACCCCCGCCATCCGGCCCGCTGGCACCCACTGTTTGCAGACCCTACTGGGCCCGCAACCACGAGCCACCCAACGGGCGGTTCCGCTGCCGCAACCGGCGGTACGGCCCCGCCGGGGGATCAGCCGCGGATCACTGGCCCCCACCAACCGATTGTGCGCCGCGGCCTCCACCACGCGTCTCAGGGCGCCCCACTGGCCCCGGGTGGCAGGTCCACCACACTGCCACGCCTGAGTTCACTTCGCTTCCCGGCAGTTCACCCTGCCACCGGTACTAAGCCCCCTCGCCACGCCAAGGCGAGAACTCATGAGGGGGATGATAGGTAGGTACCTACTTAACTAATAAACGTAAAATCGATTAACATCATAATTTATTGATGTAGGTATAGTCAGCATGAAATGGTCTCTCTTAACAGAGTAGTATTGGCTAACATTGGCTAAAGCGATTTTAATTTACAATGACAGACTCGTTTCTCGCTTGAAATTTAGTGAATTAACTCCTATTTTTTATTTCACTAGATTTGTATGGATGTAAGTAGTGATCAATTCAAATGGGTCAGTAGGGGGAAGTCAGAAACTATGAGATATACCTACCTAGCGAAATCTGTTCTTAGGAACCATTCAATAATATTGGCATTGTTTTTAACTCTCTTACATAACCGGGACCTGTCTGAAGTCTGAACCAGATGTCTGAAGTACCTACACTTCAGACATCTTAGTCACTCTGTACAGTCACATTATTTCGAAATGATGGTCAACGGAAAAGGTAGCCTGTCATGCCGTTAAACCATGTATTATCTTCTTCTAGCCTGGCCAAAATCGTAACTATATTAGAAGAATCAGATATTGGTAACACCATTGGTGAATTTCGTGTCCATAAACTGTTTTGCGACATTGCCTCAGTAAGTAATTGGGTCACATGAGGCGTTTAATACGAACATTCGACGCGGGGCACAAAATGCATCCGTCAGCAGTTTTGAATCGGCGTGAATAGGTAGGTATAGGAGTGCGTCACCGCGCGCCTGCTCTTTTTACGTGTGCACTGCAGGGACGTACTCGAATAAAAAGCAATATCCTTTTTTTGTTTCGGTAACACATGACTCCACTGAGATATGATATGGAGATACGAGTCTGATGACATTGTGAAATATAGGTATAACACCACAATGGTTTGAGAGCCGAGGAGAATTGAATTCAAACAAGCGCCTGGGAGACCTAGTTAACACTTTTATTTAGATGGTGAAAGAAACAGGTTTTATGATGTTGACTGTTCACGGGTTTGAAGAGCATCAACAGGCTTTTGAGATAGTAAAAAAGAAAATGGCGTCATGGAGGTACCATAGATGTCAACTGGGGCCCTAACAAAGCTCTCAAAAACTGACGCAAGTGCAGCTACTGCGTAGGCTCACGGTAGGCCCTCTGAGGGTGAGGTTGCGTGAATTTGATACCTATTATTAGTTTCATAGGTAGGTCCTATTCAACATCGTACGTACAGCAGCGCCTCTACCGGATAGTAAAGTAGGCATTACATACAGATAGTCCATAGATACATTTAATTTACGGAGAATTATGCGTTTATATTTGATTTGAATTTGAGCTTTCTATATTGTCTAAGGATTTGAACCACTAGTTGTCCTCCACAAGAAGCCAGAAGCAGCTACAAGAGTTCGCTAAGCGTGGATTATCGCCCGTGTGGCGGCCACCGGCCGTGCACCGAGTGCGGAGCACGTTTGGAGAGTCCGTATAAAATCAATAAATATTCATTAATTATTTTCCACACACCGCCGTCTAGTCAAGCAAAGTAATAAAGCTTGTATTATAGGATAACAGACAACGAATAAAGATACTTAAATACTTTTTTTTTTGTGAATGCCAGCATTAAACGTACTACCTAGGTAGGTTATAGTTACGCAGTAGAACTAAGGTCGCCGATTTAGCCCAGCGCACTCAGAGGTTGAACAGAGGCAGTGGGCATGCAGGGCACATAGCAACAAGAACTGATGTGAGACCGTGGGGACGCCCACGCTGCAACGTATCATCGTAAAGATCGCAGGGTTTCGGTGGATGCAGGCCGCCTCTACCAGCCGCTCTGGAAATCTATAGGACAGACCTATGTTCAGTAGTGGAGAAGGGCGTACCCAGGTAGGAGCAGGGGGGGGCAGCTGCCCCCCCCCCCCCCGAGAAGTCAATTTTCCTTACAAGTGGGAATTAAAAACGTATTTCTCTCTCTACGAATAACGAAACAGGTATGAGCTGCCCCCCCCCTAGCTGAAATCCTGGGTACGCCCTTGCTAGTGGATGTCATGCGGCCGTTTGTGGTGATGATGACCAACATCGTAAAAATAAAGAACACCAGACCAAAACAAACAACAGACATGTTCGTGCAGACAAATGTTTGTACTGTGGGGGATCGAACCCGCGACCTGGTGTAGTTAAGTAGCCAACTTCCTAACCATTACATCAGTCGTCAAAGAGCAAAAAATGTGTTAAAACTATAGGAATTATGTCAGTGGCGTGTGGCCCATGCCCGGGCACACTTAAGCCGCTTTTCCACTAGGCACCATTTGCCGCGCGACATGTTGCACAACATGTAGCTCATCATGCTTGATCGACGACGCGGAACTGCCCTATCAAACTGCCAACGCGTGCTATTGTGCAACGTCGCCGTACATGTTGAGCAACATGTCGCACGGCAAATGTTACCTAGTGGAAACGCGGTTTGATTACCAGACTATTTCTAAAATTTTATAAATGTTTATCGTGTTTGGATGTTCATTCAGAAGGCAGCTGTACTTAAGGCAGTTTAAATACCTTGTCTCAATGCCCTAAATATATTTTTTTAACTGTTACACTTCACGTGTACCTACTTACGCTACGAAAAGCACCTGCGTGGTGGTTAATGTACAGTCAACAGCACATCAGGTTACCCCATTTCCGTTTTTTCTCTCGCTCTTGCCAAATGTCATTTGTTCGCGATAGAGCAAGGAGGACTGAACGGAAATGGGTAGCGTGATGTGCCGGCCACCGTACATACCTAAATTTACAATTAACTGTTCATAATAAACTATTTTAATAAACATTCAAAATTATAACTTTAATTACTAAAATCAATTACTCAAGATAAGCGGTTGTAAAATTCACTTTCAAGTAATTTTTGATTTTAAAAAAATTTTACTAATGTGGTAGCTTTGAATTCATTGCTTGATATTAACTTCTTATATGTTTCAACATTTTTCAGCATGTTGAAACATGAAATCATGTTACAGTGTGACTTAGAACGGCGCTCCCTAATTCATTTTTTTTTCTCGACTGCTGGGTTTTCTTGTAACTACATTTTTTTTAGTATGTGCCTGTACTACCACCTATTCCAATTATTTAGCTAACTCTGTGCAAAACGATAGCAAAAAAACTTCCGAAACTGCCGACAGAACTCGACTATTTAAAGAAACTATGTTCCCTTAAACGGTTTAAAATGTACTACAGAAAAAAAATAATGAAGATGTAAGGTTTCAGTACTTATTGCTCAAGTACAAATAAGCGAAAAATGTCCAGGCAAAAGTTAGTATTGTTTATTAAGAAAATTTTGATGCAACAACTTCAAGTTATTACACTAAAATAAATTATAATCAATGAGGCTCACGTTCGAATCGAATAACCGACAACGTTCGAATCGGGACTTGCGACTTAATTTTATATACACATATAAAACTAAGTCGAAGTTCTTGTATAGAACAGCTAACGTAACTTACTAAAATATACTAATAGAAACAATAATGCGACATTGTCTAATAATTAAAAGTTACTGGTCTTCTTTATAAAATACCTATGTAATTAAAGAAAACGATTAATTTATCAAGTTAAAATTTTGTATTTATATCACACATATCTACATTTTACTTCTATTACATAAATACAAAATTTTAAATACAGTACCAACGAAAAGCCGCTAACCAGTACTCGCAAATGGTATGCAGATGTTATCAATATTATATTATACAAGTAATTACAATATCAATACCATAGGTTAATAAATGCAAAAGATCAAGTGCAATCAAACTCGAAATGTTTTCTATCTCAATAATAAATATTATTGATTTTCATGTAAAAAAAGATGATTTTGTATCACTTTAACAATTTTAAACCCACCCACCACAGGATACTCTCAAAGTAACATCTTGAACACATGATCACTATCATGGACTCGTTTAAACAGTTCATACCAGAGATAAACACTTTTAAAACAATGAATAACCAGATTTACTAATATTAAACACTAAATTATATTGTCTTTCCAAATTATATTTCCATTTATCAAACATTGGAATTACATTAAGAGTTGTTGGTTGAACAGAGATGACGTCTTCACTGTTATCCTAGTGTAGATATTTACACTGCCAGTGGTCTCTTTGTTGGTGTTTCTTAGTCATTGACTTCATTTGGAATCTTGTACAAGTATATATTCAATACATTAGCATTAAAAAGAGTTTAATGACTCTTTGTTAATTTACTCTGCTGCATTTATTGGTCCTTGCAATGCATTAGGAGTTGGAGAATTAGACGACACCATTCGTCCCTGTTCCTTTACAATTGGATCTGAAACAAAATACGCCTTTTTACTTTTGCAAAGCGTTACGATTCTGCACTATGCACTAACACAATGTCTTTTGAAGAAACACAAACGCTGGGTCTAGTCTTGTTTGAAATTGGGGTTAAAAAATAGCATTTCTACTGTCTAATCTGTACTACCTTTTTTTTTTTAAGTGCGACATAATATGTTTTAGTATACAGGCTGATCTTCAAATTTAGGCTAATTTTGAACTATGGTTATTATTAGCTGAGAAAATATATGTTCTAAAACATCTCCATAAAATTAACATTTAGCTACAACTTTTTCACCAACACTCTTTTTTGACTGATAGTTTGTGACAGTAAATACAAAGAATTCTAATAATTCAGCCAGTTTAGCAGGATTACTCCCCAAAACTAAAGGGTTCATTATTTCTTTCTTTATTCTCTATTGCACAATAGACTTTAGTGCCTTAAGGCATTTTCTACCAGTCAACCATCAGGTGAGTCAGAAAAATACAAAAAATTAAAGGTGTCTATTCAAATTCACATATGTTGCTATAAACATACACCCACAAAATAATGAAATGATGAGTTCAAATTTATGCACCCAAATATATTTTTGCCAGCCTGATATCAAGAAGATCACAACCAGACAGCTAATCTTCTCCTTTTTTTCCAAATACTACATGCCACACTACTACTAGGATTAGATAGATAAATAGCACAACTTACAGAAATAAGGGTGATCCATTGCTTCACGAGCAGTGTAGCGTTCATAATGATCATAACGAAGAAGACGATCAAGGAAGTCTAAAGCTTCAGGGGACACCAAGTGCTGGTTTTCTGAGTGGACAAACCGTTCCCACCGTTTACGGGAATGCCTGTAACATTACAATTGTAATAAGAGTTTGCAATTTGCCTTATTTCTAACAAACAATTAAATATTGGAGGTGAATATACATGCCTTCCAAGGATATCATTAAACCGGGGATCCAATTCTATATGATATTTATCCAAATATTCAAACAACTCTTCAGTGCCCAGCACTTTCGCAATCCGTACCAGCTGGTCATAGTTATCATGACCATGGAAGAATGGCTCCTTGCGGAAAATCATAGATGCCAACATGCATCCTAATGACCACATGTCCAAAGAGTAATCATACATTTGGTAATCCACCAGCAACTCAGGACCCTGAAATTAAAATAATGTTACAAGATTTTTCATAGATTTGAAAAATGTTTAGCAAATGTGAATTTTATCTCATTTAAGGCTGAGCCGAAGAAAGATAATAGAGTTAGCAAAACTGTTAGAATTTACTTGAAAATGAATTCGATTACGAAGAAGAAAGTATACAATTAAATTAAACACATTGGTGAGTGTAATAGTTCAAGCCAATCTTTTTTGACACCTAGCATTTAAACAATTTAGAACAATAAGACTATTTAAACAGTTCTACAAACAAATAATGATACAGAATTTCACAAGTGATTAAGCCACTAGTAGAACTTCCATGTCAGTCCATGTACTTTAGGAAACACAGCCTAATTAACAATTTGATTGAACTTACCTTAAAGTATCTAGATGCAACGCGGACATTGTACTCTTGTCCTGGGTGGTAGAACTCTGCTAACCCCCAGTCAATGAGACGCAACTTTCTATTATCATGATCAATCATAACATTATGTGGCTTCACATCTCTATGCATGATACCCATACTGTGGCAGTAATCTAATGCCTTCAGGAGTTCATACAAATAATACCTGCAAATATATAGGAGTAAGTAATTTATGCTTTAAATTATTCTTTAACAACAATATCTATATGAACAGGCACAATACCTTATATCATAATCTGATAGAGTTTGATACAGTTGTTTAAAATCAGTGTTGTTCACATGTTCGAAAATAAGCGCTGGAGTACGAGAAACAGGGTCTTTGACTACTGCTTGTAAGGTAATTATATTTGTGCCTCCTCTTAAGTTTTCTAATATTTTTATTTCTCTTTTTATCTTCTTCTTTTTAACTGGCTGAAATAAGAACATTATCTTAGAAATGGATCAAGGAATAGTAACATAACAAAATTGTTGAATACACAAATATTACTTACTTTCAATATTTTTACTACACACTTCTCATTATTTGTGATATTTATTGCCTCAAATACTTCACTATATTTTCCGCGCCCAAGCTTTCGGACCAACTGGTAATCATCTTGATTTCCCCAGTCAACTACATAGCTTTCGTAGTCCCAATATTCTCTTGGCTTCTGTGAGTTGACATCGGCATATACCCTCGCTCTACTAGGTACTGCCATCGTACTATACCTCTGCCAACCTAGGGTTTTATCAGCGATACTCTTTCCGGAAATCGCATATGTCTTGAGTAATGATACTGTGAATAAAAATATTTCCACGTCACTTTCCGACATTAACATTAGGCATACTAATTCCTATGGCTAAGCCTAATCATTACACTTGTCACACTGTTTCGTTAGCGTTTATGATTACGAGTGTTCAATTAGGAGTATTGTGATATATAACCTAAAAAAGACATCCAGCTCAGTAGTTCCTTAGTACGACTGATTTGGGGGCTGCCTGATCAGCATTAATATTAACATTTCTTCAACACAATGATATAACACTAGCACATACTGTAACTATTCATAGGATCTGACGACATAAAATAAAATTTGAAAGTGTCTTCCGAGAGAAAAACGCACGCCATTACTCGTCAAATGATCGAATATTGCAGCACAAATTCATACCTAGCACATTGCTGTAGTTAATCCTAGTCTAAATGAAAAATATTTTCAGCATACATGAAACTTCTTGAAAACTAACAAATAACGTGAAGTCAAAGCTACAAAATTCACTTTTATCACAACTAAACCGGCTCAAATCCAACAAAATTCAAGATGGACGCCCACCCTTTTACTACTACTAATTCATTCCATTCGAATGCCATATCGATTACATGTCAAAATCGTGTGAACTCGATATATCGATACATTAGAGAAAAAAAGAATACTGAAATATTTTGTATTATTGTATGTAGAGTTGCATAATTCATACGGTAATAAATTAAATCAAAAGAAAACTTAAATGGAAGCGAAGTCGAATGAATGGTAAAAAATAAGAGTTTTCATAGTGTGAATACGGACTTCATGTTCTAAGGTTTTCACCCATGCCGGCCGTGGCGGGTGTGTAAACGCACTTTTGCTTTTTGGGTTGAGTACATACACTAAACTACCCGCGCCGCGAAGAACTCATTTGATTTGGTGTAGTAAGTATACAGGGTGTTCCGTAATGAGTGGTTTAACCGTATGGAGTTTCCTCAGTTCTGCCATTAAAAAAAAAAGAACTTTTTTAAAAAAACTGTCTTACAATGGTTTTTTTGTGCCATGGGTGCAAATATCAACATTTTTTCATCAAAGTGTGGCCTGATAAATTGCCTATCAGTTCGTTTATCATAGTTGCATAATGACGTTGATTTTCTTTCAGAAATATTGAAGTAATGTATGATTTTAATTAATTTTGGTTTTCATGACCCTAATTTCAAAAATCCTCTTGTAAAAAAAAGTATGACACTAAAGCGGACCTTATCTTTAAAACATGTGCAGATAATGAGGTTTTTAGACGGTTTACGGCTGAACCACTCATTACAGAACAGCCTGGATAATCAAATTCAGTTCTTTTCTTGGGTGAGAGAAGTGCTAAAACTGTACCAATACAGGGCCCCAAGTCTGTTATTTTACGTATCCTTCGATTGAATCGTAATTTCAATACCAAATGTGTCAAATTACACGTAGTACCTAGTTGTCACCACTCACGTACCTACCCACGAATTTGTTGAAGCATTCTTATACCTAGCCATTTTCCTAGCCCGGTTCACATTATTGTGTCGGGGTGTCTATCGTTTCTGATTACATTCACATTGGTGTATTTTGGTGTGGCGGCTGGCGCCAATCCACTAATCCGTTGGCGTCCTGTCGCGCCACGACACACAGAGATGTGAACCTAGCTTTAAACTCGCACCCGAGATACGAGACGAGTCGCGACTGTTGAAAAACGTAAGTACTGTTGAGCTCGTGTCGCGTCTCGTGTCGCGTCGGGAGCGAATCTGCTCGCGTGAACCTGCATGGAGCCGAGCCGCGAGTGTTACAGCTACAGGCACGTGCAAGGTTTTTTAACGTCCGCGTGTACTTTAGTTCCTTTCACCAAGTTTCTTAACTATACAAATTGTAGCCTATTTGTTATTCCGATTCCGGTGATTATGCGATTACTGTAAAGTTAAATCCTAATCCATCCAGTTGTTTTTTTCCTGAAAAGGTCCCAAACATCCACATTTACAATATAATATGTAGAATTATTAAGCTTGGAAGCTCTCAGTCGCACCACACTCGACACCTTTCACACTCATTGCGCTTAGAGCACTGTTGCATCTGTTTGCAGCACCTTATCGCTATATTTCTCTCATTGTGGAACAATACTGCGAGCTCCCAAACTTTGAAACAGCTTTGTAAATCCGCTGTGTAAATAAGTAATTTCTTTGTCGACTGTTGAGTGAGATTAAGTCATTACGCGTAATTACGGCGATTACTATGATGTGCGAGTAGAATCGTAATTATTTGAATCTCATTTCGTTTTTTTGTTCACTGAATCGCTTTGCTTTGCTGCCCGCTAAATGTAAAGCTAGGCTCATATTCCTGTGTCGGGGTGTGTCGTGGCGCGACAGAACAATATCGGTTCCGCTCAAATGTTATGATTAGATTAACATTTGTGTGATGTGGGGTGGCGCGCCAATCCACGAGACCAATCCGAAAGCATTCTGTAGCGCTACAACACACAAGCAATGTGAATCTTTTTTTTGACGATGAAAAGGCGGGGGTGCCTCGGGCTCCCCTGCCGTGAAGCGTCGGGGATACCGAGTAAACCCCCCGGTGACCGTCCTGCGATGCCAGGAGGTCTCCGAGGACTCCAGTATGGACTCTACTGTTGGATACCTGGCGAGCAATGTGAACCTAGCACAAATCAAAATATGATTAAAGTGAACCATTGCTGAAACTAAAGGTTGAAACCAACGATCATGCATATGGATCATCACATTGCTTTGGAAATGTGAAAACCTAGAAAGTGTCATTTGTCTAAATTAACCGGTACCCTATCGTGAAGGGACAGGTTTAAAAAAAAACTTAAAAGTACAGTCAGCGGCATATCAGGCTACCCATTTCTGTTTATTAACTTGCGCTAGCTAAATTGCATTTCATTGCAATAGAGCGAGGACTGACCAAAAATGGGTAGCCTGTCATGTAGTTGACCGTACAGTTTACCACGCATTAAATTGCTATGAATTCGCACACTCTGATCGAATGAGTTATCTGATGGCAAATGATTAAGACTGCTAGGCTTACCCAAAATTACAAAAAATTGTATGCTTGTTCGACGGCACCACATCATGTTTTTTCCATGTAGAATCTAGAACAGTATTTTATCAAAATTCCCGCATTCTATAAATTAGTTTACTGCCTACTTATCACAAAGGCTGTAGACCTATCCACAAGTGTTCAAATGTTGTCAAATTTGGAACTAAAAGACTACAGCAAATATCGACATGTTCTAATAGTTTTTATGACCTCTCTTGAATCTATCTAAAAATAGTTAATTCACCTTGCTGAAAAGTCAGTCACGTTCAAAGCATGATTGTCGCACTAATTAAATAAATAATTTGATCGAAGTCAGAACAATGTACTGAGACTATTTCATACATAACCTTTTAAATCTTTGACGAATCATTGATTTATTGCAAAATCTTGTAACATTTAGGTCTTCATTTCACAAGTGAAGTTACATTCTTCTATTTGGGTACAGTTAGGAGAGTGAAAATAAAAAAAGTTGTAATATGCTATGTATAAGTATATTTTTACAGTGTAATAAATAACACCTACGTAAGGGTACAACATCCAATAAAATAACTATAACTTAACTTTATTGCAAATTGGAAATACCTATTACTCAACAGAACTGTTTTTTTGGTCAAGATAAATAACATATTGATCCACCCCAATCTTCCAGTAGCACGGGCTTACTTTTCGCAATTCCAACTAGGTATGTTGTAATTCCTGTGAAATCAATCTGTCGCCCCAACCTAAAATATACAGTTTATATGTTCTGCATGCACAGGGAAAAAGAAAAAAAAAAGAGAAATCCAGAACAACATTCGAAAATATGATGCCCAGTTTAATCAGGGACTTATAGTACAGCTATACCACACTTATGTTATAACGATGTACAGGCGACAGCGAATCAGGCTACCCCATTTCTTATTCTAACCCGCTCTTGCTAAATGACAGTTCTTTACAGTAGATCAAGGAGGAAATAAATAGGTAAATGAGAAAAAATAAGACCGTAAATAGGTATCATGTCATGCCGTTTTTGTCTTGCATTGCATTGTCAACTGAGAAATGGCCGGATATAGGTAGCGTGACATGCCCTTAACCGTATGTAGCATAATTAATAATAAATGTGTGTAAATATTGCATTAGTATGCATTACTTAAGTAGGTACAGTCAACAGCACATCAGGTTACCCCATTTCCGTTTTATCTCTCGCTCTTGCCAAATGTCATTTCTTTGCAATAGAGCAAGGAGGACTGCCTGGAAATGGGTAGAGTGATGTGCCGTCCACTTACTGCAAGTCTTCATTACATGGTCTGCACTTGCGGTCCAAAATGTTATTTTAGCAGTGCTGAAGGTGATGAATAAACAAACTAACATATTTCAAATGTCTTTTTGATTTAGATTGTTATCATTCACAGGATATTTTTGCTGTTTTTGATTTTTTTTTCCGTTATGTTATCGGAATATATTTTTCCTGACAAAGATTTATTCTGAGGTTTATTTATACCTATCTACATAAATAGGTAATTTTACACGAAAAGTACTGTTTGGTGTTTCTTAGATGAATCGTATTTCTGGATCGTTGAGTTGGATAAAGCGCTGATAGTGACGTCATCATTCATGAATGACATAATTTTTTTAATGAATGAGAGCACAAGCCACCAAAACTGCTAAAACCATACATTGTTGAAACACTTCTCAAATCTGAGGTGCCTAATACTAAAGTAGGTAAGTAAGTAGGAATGAATTAACACTAAGTAAATACTAAGGGAAAGTTGCTTACTCAAAGTACGCGGCAGTTTGCTATAGCAATTTGGTAATGAGGTTTTTGCAAATGCCGTTGGTTGGAGAACGAACCTGTTTCAACAGGTAAGATTTCCGGCTATGACATAAGTTCTTTTTAAAATCTGAGTATACAGTTTTAGTTTTTGTCAAAATCGGTCTCGAAGACTCCTTTGACCATTTTTCTTAATTCCTCATAGTTTAGGCTTCGGCCTGCCACGCCCACTTGACAAACTCACGCTGTATATAGGGTAGAGGAACCAAAAGATGAACGACCCCCAATAGATGAACGTTCGGGAGAAATAATTAGATAAAAAATTAATTGCTCCTTTCTTCTGTGCAATATTTATTTATGTAATATAGTCCCCCTTTTCCTTTCCAACACCATTAAAACATTGACACTAGTGTCACGGACACGCTTACAATCAGCTGTTCCGCAAACTGTTCCTGCCAAAAAACAGTTTTCTATGGAAACCTACTTAAGGTAAGCAGTGTCCACGCTTAAGCACAATGTTACGTCAAGCACCTAATAATAGCTGTATTCGAATGGTTTCGGTTTCATCAAAATCTTGATATGTTTAGTTTCAATTGCTGTATAGCAGATTTACATTATTTATCATGTTTTTCGAGAAATGTAGTTCAAGTAATGGATTCAATATTGTCCTATGGATCCAATAAATGAACGGCGTTCAACTAATGGGCAAAGTGCTTAAATTTACAGACCCCAAAACTTAATAAATCATTTCGTAAGTCAAGTTAAAACCGTTTAAATTAGTTAATAGAAGTATTATAAAGTCACCTACCAAAAGTTGAACATAGATTATTTAGGTTATTGTTAAGTTTCACGACAATTTATTTTGATCATTTAGTATGAAACCGTTCATTGTTCAACTTTTGGATTTATACCCCAAAACTTGAACCACATAATGTGGTTTGAATTTCAGACATAATTTTTTCCTAAATTCAAAGGTTGTTAATTGATTTCAAAAAAACCAACATGGTATTAGAGTGTGAACGCCTACGAATAATTATTTTTAAATGCAATCTACGATTTTTTGGCAAAGAGATAGATTTATTTTCCAGAAACAACACAAAAACACAGTTAGGAAGGACACATTTTCATGTTAATGTGTTGACATTATGATACATAGTATAAAAAAACTACTTATTCATAAGAACTTCTTAAATTGATAGCTCATTAAAGTATTCCAATAACATATACCCCATAGTTATCACCGTTAAAATGGTAGTTCATCTATTGGGTCCAAAACGTTCATAATTAGGGCACAGCGTTCATCTTTAGGGCAAAAAGCAAAAGTTTTATGGAAAACATTTTTTTATGAATAACAGGTAGATTGAAGGAATTATTTACTTAAACTAATAGAATCTTGAGTATATTTGGAAGACATAAAAAAATAACAGCAAGCGTAAACAGCTCGAAAAGGCCGAGAAAAAAATACTCAAAGTCACGAAGATCGCTTAATCGTTCATTTAATGGTTCCTCTACCCTAATTATGTGTTTTCACATCAATAGAACATTGCTATGTCAAACTGTCGTGTATAGAACACACAAAAACTTAGATATTAATGAAACCGCGTATTGTGTGTGCGATGCTGAGAAGTGTGCATGCATTGCATTCAAAGGATATCGGGTGGAGAAGAGGCTGTGGCGCTCCGTTTCCGAGTTGAAAGGTGTGGTCTGATCTCGAATTATTATTGTTTTTAAAGTGAATGTTCAACGCCTCCACTTGTTTAGGCTGCTACTTGTCGCACTACCAACAGCGATGTGTTGCTGGAGGCACGCGGTGTGAGGGGCGCGGCGGGGTGTGCGGGGAGGGTGGTGGGCATGCCCACGAGGAGAGGAGGAGACGGCGATGCCCACGACGTAAGAGCTGGGCTCTACCACGAGCGCACGCAGGCTGAGGAGCCGCGCCGAGTGGATAAGCTCCCGAACTTAAGCGGCTACTTGTCGCACTACCAATAGCGACGTATTGCTGGAGATACGCGGTGTGAGGGGCGCGGCGGGGTATGAGGGGAGAGTGACGGCGCCGCCCACTAGATAGGAGCCGGGCGCCGCCACGAGCGCGCGCAGGCTGAGGCGCCGCGCCGAGTGCCGCTGCAGGCTCAGGCTCACGCCGCCCGCCTGGCCGGCCGGGCCGACTTGGCCGGCAGCGCCGACCTGGCCAGCCGAGCCTGCCTCACTGCCGGCTTCAACAAGCGTGCTCAGAGCGCCCGCCCAGCCCAATTCACTGTCGAAGAAAAATACGTCCATTTGTAAAGATATCTAAACATTTCCGACTTCCACCGTTTAGGAAAGAAGCACGAATATGAAAACTAAAATAGGGTCAATAGAATATCATTTTCGTTTTGTCCGATATAATGTCCCACCTTCTTTCTATTTTCCTCCACCTGTATAAGATAAGACCGCCTCAATTTGTGCATTGTCCTAATTGTGTACTTAGAAGTATGTTCCTTCGTTAATCCTACTAATATTATAAATGCGAAAGTTTGTATGTGTGGTTGTGCCGCGTTGCTCTTTCACGTAAAAACTACTTGATGGATTTTAATGAAACTTTACAATGGTATAGCTTACACATCTCATCTCAATAGGACATAGGCTACAATTAATTTATAAAGATATATTTTATTTTCAGTCAAGTCCACGCG
Source organism: Udea ferrugalis (assembly GCA_950022985.1). Lineage (NCBI taxonomy): Eukaryota > Metazoa > Arthropoda > Insecta > Lepidoptera > Crambidae > Udea > Udea ferrugalis. Next base: position 10,340,575 of record OX465516.1, read on the forward strand.
GACGAAGTCGTGGTTGGTGAAGTCTTTATTGCTCAAAATATGTCATACAATTTGGCGGTCTCTGCAAGAGCAAGAAAAAGCGAAAAGAGTCTAAATTATCTTACCTATTTTGTTTGGTCATATCTATAAACACGTCGACGGGAACTCCATAACAGTTGACAATATTTATGGTGATTGGGACCAGGCAAAGTTTCCTCTGTTTGAAGTCGTGCTGAATAGTGTTGTCGTGTTCCAGTCGGAAAATCACGTTATCTTTTCTATTCTTCTGTTTTGGATCTTTCAAATCTATTTTGCTGTCGTTGTCGTCGAGTTGCAGCGTAGGCAGGTCTGGTGACGCCAATTCTTTGCTCCGCGAAACCACTTTGGTGAAATCGTCCAACCACAAACAGTGCTGGCCAAATGTAGATTTGCCAGTTGTTTTATTATTTGCTCTCCATCGTATAACAAACATTGATTGGACCAAGCCTTGTTTTTTTGATAGAGCATCTTGAGTGCTTATTTCTGGGTTATCAATAAAGGAAGGTTTGTAGTCTGATACACAGTTGTAATATGGAGCAGGATTCGTGTGATCAAAACTTTTCGTGACCTTTACACTAGTATGCTCTACTTTTTCGTCAGCTAGTGCTTCAGTAATTCTACGTGCATTGAATATCAGATGAAGTCTCTCGTGGGCGGCCAACGGCTCGACTCTAACCCCCATAGAGGTGAGGCCTATCAGTTTCCATTGCCTGCTCAGTAGAGACGTTTCTAGAACTTCTACGGCAACCTCCTCATCTTTGTCACTAGTAATGTTTTTGAGTTCAACTGCCAAAACCATGTTCTCACGAACTTCTCCGTCTATCGCTTTCAAACTTCGACGTGGGGTTACAGCCACCTCCACGGCTTCCTGTAAGCAAGATAATAAAATCTAAGTTAGTCCATGACCTTAATTTTATTGTGGAGTCGATACTGCTTTAACTGCAGATATCGCATCTCTAGGCACGCGTCTTTTAGAGGGAGTAAGCAGGATGGCGTTCCATTCGGGAGTTACATTTTGAAGTTATTTCGGCAGAATTGTAGTTTAACTTTGAAAAGGGTCAATTATTTAATTAGGAGACGTGGGGGCGCAGCAGCAGGCGCCGCGGGGCACGGCCCGAGCCGCCAGGAGCACGTGCAGTACTCACAGCGAGGCTGAAGCGGAACACGTGTCTGCAGGCGCGGTGGACGGGCGCTAGGGCGCGGTAGAGCGCGAGCAGGCGCAGCGCGGGCGCGGCGGCGTGGGGGCGCAGCAGCAGGCGCCGCGGGGCACGGCCCGAGCCGCCAGGAGCACGTGCAGTACTCACAGCGAGGCTGAAGCGGAACACGTGTCTGCAGGCGCGGTGGACGGGCGCTAGGGCGCGGTAGAGCGCGAGCAGGCGCAGCGCGGGCGCGGCGGCGTGGGGGCGCAGCAGCAGGCGCCGCGGGGCACGGCCCGAGCCGCCAGGAGCACGTGCAGTACTCACAGCGAGGCTGAAGCGGAACACGTGTCTGCAGGCGCGGTGGACGGGCGCTAGGGCGCGGTAGAGCGCGAGCAGGCGCAGCGCGGGCGCGGCGGCGTGGGGGCGCAGCAGAAGGCGCGCGCGGGCGCAGGCGCCGCGAGGCACAGCTCGGGCCGCCAGGCATACATGACGGTTGCAAGTGGCGCGCCAGATCGCAGCGCGAGCGGCGCGTTCATCTGATATTTCGAAAGATAGTGAGATTCAATTTGCAAATACTGAAGATCAAAGAACTTTGATAAAATGTTTACAGTTTATGGGTAATTTAGGCTACATTTCTTAGGCTTAATAAAAACGTAGGCAAGGCACCCTAAGGAGGTTCCAAAAAATAATTAAAGCTGCTGCTGTAGGTAATCAAGGGACCATTATTTACGTAACATAAAACAAGACACAACATGCGACTCCAAATGCACCGATAGGCATTTTTTCAATCGGGGACACTGGCAGTGGGCCGGGTGATCGGTCCACTTATTGTCGGCCTTTTCACGAATAGAGGCATACATACCTGAGTATGGCGGGGATTCACGATATTTTTCTTCGAAAAGAGACTTAAAATCGTCGCCAGAGTCTTCTGGCACGAGTGAGATGCAGTCGGGGTGCGACACCGCTATCCAGACGTTGCCCATGTCCACCGGGCCGACGTTTCGTAATTCCATCTCCACAGTCCTTACTTCGTTGCTTATTGCGTTCGGGGATGTTTCAGTAAATGTCATCTACAAAATGGCATGTTATTTTTACTGTTTCTTAAAAATAATCAAAACATATAAACAGATAAAAATCTTATAATTATAATACAGACCGTTTATTACTATACTCCATAAAATATTTTTTTAAATAAATTAGTGAACATACTTGCAAGCATGGTGCTTCTGGAATAACTTTTATTTGCAATCGTTTATCTGCATTGTTAGAAGACAGGTTTACTTTTCCTGAGATCATTGTGCTACTACCCTTTTCGTTGCCTCCTTCACCTGCGTTGATCAACCTGTCAAATGAAATGTAGTAAGGTAAGGAATACAAAACTATGAGAATGATAAACAACATACGGGCACAACGACACGAAAAAGATAGTCAGGAGTGTGCTAACTATTGCTGTTGAATTTAATCTAACAGACGACAAAGTCCGACTTTGTTTTGACTGATTTTGTTGTAGTCGAGAATACACAGAATTTTTAGAATATAAATACTTTGTACTCACTTGTAAGCTAGACCCTTGATGTTCAATTGGCCAATACGCAAAGGAGTGAGAAGGAATGTTAAAACTTTGCTGCACTCTCCTTCCAGAAGCACCGACTTGATCTTCTGTCCTACTATGACATTACTCTCCAAAGAACTCCCAGCTGCGACTGATGGTTCGTTGTTTATAATTTCTTGATCCATTGTTTGTTCACTATCAGCATTTGGAATGAATTCCCACAACAATTCCACGTCTTTTAAAAGTAAAGCGATTTTAAGGGGATTTCTTAAAGTGATTGCTATCTGGATGGGCTCTGAAATGATAATAAACCAAAGATAGGAAAACCAGAAAAAGGCATTCGGTCTTGGCATCAGGCGGGACTCGAACCCGCGTCTTTCGCAAGCCGGGCGACTGCACTACCAATTATGCTACCGAGATCATTAACAGACCGGACGAATTTCTCTGGTATTTTACCTATACCTGACAGCCAGGTTGGTTTCACCAATGTTTAGGCATATACCTTAAACACTCGAAAGAAACATTATTGCAAATATTTGACTTTCGATTAAGATGAAACTACGATTTTGATAGGTTATTTTGTTTTTAGCATTAGGGATAATGCATTATCATCTTACTAAAGATAGGAAAACCAGAAAAAGGCATTCGGTCTTGGCATCAGGCGGGACTCGAACCCGCGTCTTTCGCAAGCCGGGCGACTGCACTACCAATTATGCTACCGAGACCATTAACAGACCGGACCAACCTGGCTGTCAGGTATAATATACCAGAGAAATTCGTCCGGTCTGTTAATGGTCTCGGTAGCACAATTGGTAGTGCAGTCGCCCGGCTTGCGAAAGGCGCGGGTTCGAGTCCCGCCTGATGCCAAGACCGAATGCCTTTTTCTGGTTTTCCTATCTTTAGTAAGATGATAATGCATTAACCCTAATGCTAAAAATAAAATGATAATAAACCATTTGAAACACGTGCTAACTATTGTTTAGCAAATTGAGGTCATGATTTTTGTATTTTATGCTTGTATTTTTGGAAATGTTAGCTCAAATAACATAAAAGTAATTTAGCACGTACCTAAGTAGGATTTACTTTGCATTATCTTACCTCCTTGTGGAACAACGGGGTTGGCGTCTGTGCCGTCGACATACAAGTCGACAGTAGGTTTAAATACCATAGGCACACTCCCGTTCACGACCTGCAACAGCATCTCCTCCAGCTTGTGCCAGTACCGATCGTCTGTTGGGTCCTAGTGAGGAAAATTAAACACTTAACAGAATTTAGAACATAATGTAATAGAACATTACACAACCTACAGTAGTAGGTGGAAACTTGATTGGTTTGCATATCGAGATGTTTTATATGAATTGTAATACTGAGTGTTGTTGTTTCATGGCCGGAATAACAACCAAATTGTCGTTTCGCGTGTAGATACTGTTAGTGTTGTGTGTCGATAACAGGTACGAGACAATAGCGAGTTTGTGAACAGGGGTACAAGACTTCGAAGGAGGGTGGACCGATATATCTACCTGCAAGATCTTCAGTTACTCCGTGAACATGGTGCTTGCTACAGTGCCGGAATATGGGAAACTCGTTCCCTTGTACGTTATAAATAAGGTACACGGTAACAATCCCGTTTCAATACCTAATATATTTACAATATATAAAAAATGGATTGCTGTTCGTTAGTCCTGCTAACACTTGGGAACAGCTGGACCGATTTGGCTAATTTTAGTTTTGAAATTTTTGTGAAGGTCCAGCGTAGGTTTAAAAGGTGAGTAAACATGAGAAAATGCGAGGAATATAGTGCAATACAACAATTTAGTTTTCCTCAGCAACCTTTCATACATGTCAATGATTGACAACAGAACGAAGTCTGTCAGGACAGCTAGTTTACAATATTTTCTTTGGTGAGTTACTTTTAAAATGAATTGGCGAGTTAAGTGAAATTTAAATAAAAGTGTAACCTTATTAGCATCTTGTAGGGTGATGGAAGTGGCGGGCGCGCGTCCGGGCGAGGACAGCGGTGCGGGCCCCACGCACAGCAGCGCCGTCGCCGTCGGCTCCAGCAGCGGCAGCGGCAGCTCCGGCAGGCGGCCCTTCAGCTCGGCGTGCTGCTCCATCCATTGCTGGTGGAGGGAGAACCTCAAGGGGTTAATGTGGTCAAACTCTTGCTGTAGGCCTCATAAGAGAGAGCAATAGTACATTGTTATCCTAGGGGTGAAAGTAACTTATTTAGTCCCGAGACGGGGTTTGGCGCCCGGAACGAAGTGAGGGCGTCAATAGTTCGAGGGACTAAATAAGTCTTTCACCCGAGGTAAACACTGTGCTTTTCATTACAAATACGAGGAAAGTAAAAATAAAAACATGAATTAGCCAAAGAAAAAATGAAGATCGAATTGCCGCTTTCCCGCCTATTTTGTTTGTTTTTTTTTCTGTGGCCGGCCCGCTATTCAGCCATTATTTTTTATTTTCACCATTGGAAAAATGGTAAATAATTTGCTCAAAGCTACGTTATTTTAAAGAAATTGTTGAAACTTAATTATAATGAAGTTATTTAAAAAATATATATTCTCTAATCAATACTTAACTTTAAGTTATTTCAATTTCACATCGTGGCTGTATAGAAAGTTGGAACATGGTTCAATAGTTAAGTGAAAAAGAACGAGTTTTTTTTTTAAATGATATGACAGCTGTCAGTTGAAAGTGATTCTCCCTAGGGATGAAAAGTATTACTTTCAGCCCGCTTCTCAGGTCAGTAATGACCTACTTTCAGAGTATGAGTAATGAAAAAATATTTCCGTTTTCACCTTTCCGATTCATATCTTCAGTTTTTAATATTTTTTCACCTACTTTTATTACAAATATTAAGGATGTGGTTGGTCAACGTTTTTCAGTCTACTTAACTTAAATAGTAGTAATCTTAACCCTGTTTAATAATAACAGCTAACCCGTCTAGAAATGTGGTAATGATTAATGCTCCTATATTATGTTTCTTACGAATTCGAATAAAAAAAACTGTAATTTTGCGATGGAGTGGCGAATGGAGGGGGTGATGCTTGGTTTCATTTAACCAAAAAGCAACATTGTAGGCCTAGCCCGAACTGATAACGTTTTGGTAATCGAAAAGTAAACAATCCTTTTTTTTTCATAAAGAAAAAGAAAAAAACTATCGTTTACTTTTCGATTACCAAAACGTTAGCGGTTCGTGCTAGGCCCAGTGGACTCAAGACACTGAGTAACAAAACAGAATAACTGACCTGATGTGCAAGTATGTATTCGCGCAGGAAAGCGTCCTGTTGATGCGGAGGCTGGTGGCTAGAGGGCGCGAGCGGCGCGGCCAGCCAGCGCACGGCGTCGCCCGTCAGCTTCAGCGCGCCGGCCAGGCGGCCCAGGGCGAACTGCACGTGGTCGGTGGACAGCCGCCAACCACTATCTTGGTAAACCTATAGAAAAATAACAATTTTATGTATAAAAAAAACTAAAGGCTAAACTAAACTAAAGGTCCTCTACCTGAAGGTTGTCTGGAAGAGATCGCTCTCTAGCGATAAGACCGCCTAAATTGTACATTGTTCTCATTGTTGTTGTGTTATTTGCTTGAAATGTAATGTTTTTGTACAATAAAGAATATCTATTTATCTATCTAAAGCAAAAGCTTTATCATCATAATCAGCCACTTCCAAACAGACACAGACTTCCAAAGCGGCCGGTTGTATGCGGCCTGCATCCACCGAAACCCTGCGATCTTTATGAGGTCATCCGTCCACCTAAAACTAATCTCAACTGAGATAACTGTAATCCTTTTTTCTCTCCTGCTCTAATTTTATGTTTTAGTCACAATCTACGGCATGACAGAATGCACTTTTCAAGTCATTCTATTGCAAAGAATTGTTATTTAGCAAGAGTGAGATAAAAAACGCAAACGGGCCGGGTAACGAGCCTGAGCGCTCATGCACACTTCGTGTGTACGGTACAAAGGAGCAGTGGCGGCGTCGTGTACATGAGCGTTGGTTGTACCAGTTTGTATTGAATTTTATATACTTAGATCAAAAACTTTCATCAATATAACTATCTTAGCATACCTGATAAGCTTGCTTATAGCACCTGTAGGCGTGTTTCTTCTGACCCGCCTTAGAAAACCTGTGACCAGCTAGAACCATATGAAAAGCGTATTTTCTGCACATTGCTTTTGAGCCAGGCCCCGAAAGGAAACATAAAGCTGCCTGCTCCAGTAACATAGCGCTGCGGAGATCGCTATCTTCTGATGTCATGCGTATAAGTTGTTTTGCGGCCTCGCCTGGCAGTCCCGAGCCACTCAAACAGAGCACTGACAGCAAAGTTGCTCTGACTGCATATTGGACCATCCTTAAATAAAAACGATAACCAATAAAATTAACTAAAATCAACACAAAAACATTTGTTCAATCAAAAAAATACTTAACAAACTTACCTGCATGTATTGAGATAGGTTAAGATACTTTCTTCCATATAGCCATTTGTTTTTCGATTAGCATCTCCTGCCATGAACGCGCTAATGGCAGCCATCTCTAGTGCTCCTGCATAGCACAGCCAAGCACTGTCGGCATAAAATTCCCTTTTTGCAGTGTGGTAAGTGTCAAATGCACGAGACCATTGACCGCACATAAACCATAGATCGCCTAAACGGCGTAACTGAAGCTCTGGACAGTCATTGGTATATCTGAAATAGATTTCATGCTTATGAATAATAATTTAATTGGCTTTTCATGACAAACTTTAACACAGCATTTTTATATGAAATAGTATTTAACGTGTTCTTACATCACAGCATTATTTCCTGTAGTATTGCCAGCTTTACCAGTCCCAAACCATCGTTTAGTAGCAGAGAGTAAAGATCGACTAACTCCTTTTCTGTTGGCTACCTAAAATACAAAATAAAATCATTGCACTGAAGTGGGTATTTGAATTATGATGCTGCGAAATGCCATTCACAGAATTCGATTTTTGCATGGCTTTGACCAAATTTGATGAAATTAAAGTAGCAGTAAAAACATTGTTTTATCCTAAAAGCTTTTTTTAAACAGAATGGTCTAATTTGACTTCTATCTCACTTACGACTTCAGAGAGCTGTGCGATTTGCTTTTCTAGATAAGGCAGCAATGCTTTTGAAGCGTATTCTAGTAGAAACTTCTTTATGGAATCAATATCAGCAGTGCTCAGGGCCGCTCCATGCACTTCAGACGAATAATCCAAACCTCTTCCTGCGACATTCATGCTTTCTGAGCTCCCAGAAAAGGAGTGAGTCTGGAATATATTTTTTGTCATATTTTATTATAAAAATTGAGAAATGGGATGACGTGTTACTTGTGCCACTCTTAGGCGGGTTTTAGAGTCACGCGGACCGCGGCTCGTCCGTGCGTATGCGAGCATGCATTGCTGGCTTCCTTTCTGGCCTAAGCCGACGACGCCTTACCAAAAGGGATATGGATACCGAACCGCGCGCGGACGGCCGGCTCATCCGCGTGACTCTAAAACCAGCCTTAGTAAAAACAAACAATAAATGATTGATTAAGCTGTAGGACCCAGAGTGGTATCGAAGCAATATGATAAAAAAAAACTGTTGGTTAGTTTACAGGAAGAAATAAAGAAGAAGAAAGAAGGAGATAAAGCAGAAGGAGAGAGAAGAAATAAAAATATACCTGTAGACTGTTGGCATTATCATAAATATCCGTTTCTGTCAGAGGATGTGCGGTTTCTTGGATTGTAGATGTTGTGAGCTGGTTATTGTCTTCAGCTATAACAATGAATTACAAAATTATTATTAAAAGCAAACTATCATTGCTAGGTCACTTTTACAGTCACATTTAATTCATGATGTCAGTTCCCATACTACAAATTTGCTTAGTGAGGGTCTAGAAGATGCTTAGTGGATTAATGGCAAAGGATATTTTTTGTATTTTATTTTAGTCAAAGCGATCATTCTGTAGATTTAAAAGATATTCAAAAATCATACATATTGGAATTTTTGTCACTATGGCGTAAAATTACTAAATTAAACTCTTTGGGTACATACTAAACTGATGGTAACTTTAAAGAAGCTTCGCCGTAAAAATCCCTTGTATAAACACACACAAGTGCAGTTGCCTGGTTTGCGAAAGATGCGGGTTTAATTAATGCCTGATGCCAAGACGACCAAATGTCTTTTTCTGGTTTTCAGATCTTTACCAGAACTCATATTTGAACTCATCACCACTTTCGATTTTAGTTTAATTTATAATAAGACATACCAAGTGTAATTGCTACAGTAGACTGAGATATTGGTGCATGTGGCTCTAATGGTGTTGTAGCTACATTTGGCGTTGAAGATGTCATTTCGGTCTGAAATTAATGTAATGCACAACATATTAATAGGTAATACATTTATATTCATAATATTATGGAAAATAGTTTGCAAAAAATCCTAAAGAAACACTTTTTTTTCTACTAATATATTATTTTATAGGTTGGCGTTTGACCAATAACGCATGCCTCACCCGCCATTAAAATGATGCCCATGCTTACAACAACCCAAAATCTATACTTATAATAAATCTGTAGAGAGGCCAATTCTGTACATGAAATATATTTAAAAAATAACTATCAAGGGGTGATTAGGGATCGCTAATGATGTAAAAAATGCAATCAGTATAATTTTTGTCTGTCTGCTGTATGTTCGTTATAGAACAAAAACTACTCGACGGATTTTAACGAAATTTGGCACAATTATTCTTCATACTCTTAGGAAGGTTATTGTATTCTTTTCATTACGCTACGATTAATAGGAGCAGAGCAGTGAAGGGTAACATTTGGAAAACGGGAAAAAATACTCCATTTTGTACACATAAAAACTACTAGATGGATTTAAATGAAACTCTACAGTAATATAGTTTATGCATCTGAATAAGACGTTACAATTACAATTTGAAAAGATATATCACATTTTTTTTAACTCAAGTCCACGCGGACAAAGTCGCGGGCGGTCGCTAGTTCCTAATATTTTTTCTTACTTACATTTTCAGATGTTCTATTTATGAATGGTGCCCAATAATCACTTGTTACATTAGAATCAGCATTGCTTTTAGAATTAATAGACAGCATGAAGCAGTTGGTGGCCCCAAATGTTTGCTTTACTGTCTCAAATACTGAATCAGCCCTGCAATGAAATATTACAGTGATTACAATATTTGCATCTCTAGAACAAATAGAATTAAATTGCATTTAACATGTATATTGCATACTTCTCTTTACTTGTAGTTGAGACATCATGTAAAAGGAGATAAGATTTCAGTACCCCATTATTAAACCATTTGGGCAATTTAGGTGGAGTCACATTTTGCAATTGAGCATACTGTTGATTTAGAGAATTAAAACAATCGATTATATTTTCATCATTTGTGGTCCCAACAATTATACATGACAAAAAGTGTTTTGTGAACTCATGATCAGAGGGGAACTGTACTTCAAGATAGGTTTGCCTCCAAGCATCAAACCAAGGTGTGGTTTGAGAAATATCAAACTTTCTTCCATCTGCAATATAAACATTTGTAAGTTTAACGAAACCTGCATTAAGCCTACTGCTGGGATTTACTAGACTGCTTATGTCTACTGCTGTTTATGGCTTTCAAAATTAAAGAGACACATTAGAGTTTGTGGGCAGTTTGCATGGTCTGCTGCATGACTGGCCCATTACTGCTGATTCCTTCCTGTTCTATTGCAAAACAGAAACAGGCAGCCTGATGAGCTGTTGACTGTTCATGGCAAGATAATTTAATTAAATTAGTAAATTCAAATACAGTGATGAAAGCCTGGTGATCTCAAGTGATGGTAATCCAGCCTACATAACATGGGTTTCATCAAAAATGTATGTTTATGTGTTTTGAATATATTAGTGCCTAGGTTTTAACAGTAAAGGCTCTGCCTGGTTTAGCGTCGTGTGATCTCAGTTTAAGTCATGATAACCTAACATTACATACCAATATCAAGGGTCACTGTTTTATCATTATAATTATGCAAAACAGCATTGTTTAGTTGCCTTCTTGCTTCAGTTGGCTGTAAAGGCTTCCAGTTTACATCTCGTATTATAAGCTTCCATGATTTTATAGCACAAATGTTTCCCCCTGGATCTCGAAATTGACCTTAAAAAATATAAATAATGAAAAAAATATACATTTTAATATGTAAGCACAGTGTGCGACTCACAGATGTCTCTTCTAGTGTAGCTAGATCAGTAGGAGGCAATTAAATTTACATGTTATCAAAATTCAGTCTATAAAACTTTTAACTACTCTTAAGAATGCTGGGGAAGCTACAGTATCTATGGAGCATGTTGATTATAATGATAGTGAAATTACCTTCCCATTCTACGGTGGAAAATGGCTGTAGCAGTTCAGTGAAAGACAGATTATTCTTCAAAACAATGTTCTCCACTTTGGGGCTGCAAAGAACTGCAACAGTAGGAGAAAAAGAACTCTGTATGAATTCTTGAGCAGTTTTTCCTACTCTCGCCATGGTGAATACAGATTTTTCTCAACCATCCATTCAAAGATATTTAAAAGAAAATCAGAACGGAGACGTAAATATCAAAAACCATCATCATTATTCCGAACAACTGGTGATGAATGAAGGATGATTTCTCTGTCACTGATGTTGTCAAAACAGTCACGTTGACAGTTTGTTTTTTAAAACATTTGTTGGAATTGTGAGTGTGCCTCGCGACAATGTTTTTTTTACGTATAACCACCACGTTTGGCCACGTTGCCAAAAAGCATGCAACCTACACCTGATTTTTAGCGGTTCCCACAGCCTTTGGTCCCGTAAAACACTGAACCAAAAAAGCCCGTCATTTTACTGCAGCTAAGCTAGCAAGTCCGAGTATATTATCTTAGTTTTTATTATTTTCACTGGACAATTATTCTCTACATAAACGCCAAGCGTTAGCCATGCCATACACCATAGCCCTCTCATAAAATATCATGTAAGCGGAGTCTGCTAACGAAGCCGACTTATGTCTGAACTATTTACAGGGTGATTTTTCAACTTTAAAGGCAAATAAATCTACGACTGAAAGAAAATCATATTTACTGTACTTAATTATTGTGACCCAGTGGTTTAACACTCTGTCTGTCTCCTAACCCGATGACTGTACAATTTGCGGCGGAAAACCAAGCAACCGAGATAACGTTGGGTTCAAATTCTCTCGTAGAAATGTGGGTTTCTGAAGGTTCCGTTCACAAACAATCAATGTACCTGTGACTACCTCGTTTGGGATATAGCCGTGAGGGTATGTTGTATGTCTAAACCTAATTAATTTCTCCTCAAAATATGGATCCCTTCCTGACTCGTTGAAGTACCTATTGTCAAGGCAGGGGTCGTCGCCGGCAGTCGGATGATGATTTTCACAAAGGTGAATTTTATATTGTCAGATGTAGTCAAGCCGCCCCAAGGCCTACGACTTGGCTTAAAACTGACATCTAGCGACGTCAAACGGGACCAGGCTGCTTAGCGTGCTCTGCGAAGCACGGTTATGCCCGAAAAACACATCGCTATGGCCACCTCTATTTTTATGATTAGGTAGCCCACTGCACTCGTGGTGAATCTTCAAAATTAAATTTCTTTGCGACTGTGGTCGTTTGGGAGAACTAAGGCATATTACATTTCTTAATTGGGTATTTATTTAGTTCTTTTCTCATAGTCACCAAGAGGGAAGTGAGTTTTGGCGACAACCGGAATACCATTGCTGCTATGGTATTCAAATCCAGATAAAAACATGAGATCAATAAAAGGCTGTTATGTGTACTTCATGTTTATTTGAAAATTCATTTTACAAAATTCAGATACACCTACAATGAACTAATTACTTGCAAATTATAATAAAAAAAGATATATTCAAATGCAGTATGTACTTACATGAAAAAAAACATACTAAAGAAAGTAGTTTTAAGTAAATATAAGTAAACTATAAACTAATTTGAAACTCAATAGAAGAAACAATGTCTTATTTCGACGAGAACTGAGTCGACCGGTGTATTATCATAGCACTGTATTTGATTGGGTAACTTAAGCTGCTTGTTGTTAAACAATATTGGTCAGTTCAGGTACTCGCGCTAACCAGACCAAATTTTATAGACGCAAAAGTTTGAATAAATTGGAAAAATTACATTTACGCCCTGCCGACAAAAATAAAAAAAGGAAAATATAATTGAACGAGATCAAAATACATTTATCAGAAGTGTTAATCATATTACTTTAATAAAATGAAGAATTCTCAGCTTCGAAGTATGCATTCAATAATCATGATCATTACGAACAAATCTTACAAAGACCAATGGACATAGTCAGTAACCGACGATGCCGCTATGTAAGGAAACGCATGTTCCATTTTCCATAGCTGACTTTCTATGCGAAGACGAATTTAGTAATGCAGATAAATAATTATGTATGTTCTCCATACACACTGAACTTGATTACAATATCTGAACACTACGAATCAGAATAATCTGTACAATGCAAACCTGAACGTCGACGCCGAAAGAGAATGTGAAACAAAAAAACATTTAAAGTTTTAAAAAAGCAAAGGGTCAGCAAAGGCTGGACCGAGTTTTATATCAAGAGTGCGGATGTGGAAGTGCAGCATACGTTAAATTACGTCGCCGCGTCGTCTATCACTGTTCACGTCATAGTTTACGTCAGAAGTTGCAAACCGTTGATTAAAGACATAGCACCAAAAATAAAGTATGATTTGGGCACAAGGCAGACAAACTGTGCTTGCTTTCACATTTTCCCATAATATATTACGCACATTCAAAAAAATAATAAAACAAACGTAAATAAAGAACAATCACATTTGAAACTATGTATAAGAAAATATTGCTATTACTGCAAGATATGCTATATCCGTTGTCGAATTGGCAGTCAGGTCTTTAACAAAAAAAAAATCCTCATTTATTATAAAAACTGTAAATTAAGATTTTTGGTAAAAAATATTTATTTACAAGTGATAAACTTCTGAGTGTAGACAGATCGTCTGAAAAAGCCTGAACCGAATCGAGAAAAGTTGCCATCCTCCCAGGTCAACAAATGGTTGACGCAATGCAAAAAAAACAATATAACAGTAATATCAAACTATCTATCTTAATTTAAACTATCTTATCTAATACTGAAACTTAAGTAAATAAACCAACATTTAAAAAAATATAGCATACATCATTCTCCTCTTACAATCTTACTGTAAATCTTACCTTGGTTAAAAGTTGATAATATTCATGAACAGAAATTACCGAATATCTTAAAATAAAACAATAATATTTTTTATGATTGGTACAAAGAAATACGTAAATATTTCTTTCCTTAACTATAATAAAATAAGCCGGGCTGATGGAAACTCTTCACAAGCTTTTGATTTCAAACCCATTACAATATATCATCTTCACCAAAATTATCTATTCAACCCAGTTAATCTAGCTTACCGATAAGTATAATGTAGGTGTCTTAGTTTCGTAGAGATTCGAGACTCATATCTGCAGAGCACTCTCGATCCGGTGCATCGACGTCGAAAGCGCAGCAGTCCCTCGTGGTTCATGGTCGTACTCGTTTTATACATAATGTACACAAAGAGTGATTATTCAAAGTTCGAGTTGAACATGTTTATGTTGAGGTCCTCGAAGGTGGTGGCGCCGCCCTGGTCCAGGATCTGCAGCATGTCGGACAGCTCGTGCGGCGCGTGGCCCCCGCCCTCCGTCGGCGCCGCCCCGGTCGCCGCGCCGCCGCCCTGCCACGCCCACATGCCTGCGCGCACAGTACACAACGGTTATTAAATACATTAGCAACAATAAATACACTTAAATTTTCGCGCGACAGCAAATGCGCAATACAGAAAGTACATACATACCATCACCCTATTTAATCAGGTAGACAGTCAAGGAGAACACTTCTATTTGCTACAATTCTAACATTTATCTTGCGCTTCTTCCACTCTCATGTCTTTAAGCTATCAATTTCTTTTTACGTTGCCCTTCTGTTGTTCTTCTTTTGCCCTACTTCAGCTAAGAGTTAATGTTCATCCCCGGATCTTGACCCTCAGTTGCCGGCTTGGGCTAAAAGCGTTCAGAATTCGTGCAATTGACAGACTTAATTTCCATACTATATGTAGATTTTAGTACAACAATGTGCTATAAGCCAATGATATTATAATAAAATAAGTAGATAGGTTATGTTAGCACTGATACGAAGTCAAAAATTGACCACGGGGTACGACGTACATAGTTAATTTTGCCGTGTTATAACGTGTGAACAAGATAGTATGATTATTTACTAGAGCGTAAACGTGAGAGATACATATCGATGTCATCTCGAACTGTCAATTATTTGCTCAGGTGTACGCAAAGTTCTGATTTCAGGTATTTTTTGTACAAGTAACCTATCTACGTCTTTTTTATCATAATATCATTTTAGCAGAAGCTGTTTGTGTACTGACCGTGTGTGGGATGCGTGGGATGCGCGGGATGCGGGTGGTGGTTGTGGTGGTGGTAGTGCGCGGGCGGCAGGTAGGCGGGCGCGGGCGGGGAGCGCGCCGGGCTGCCCTCCGCCGCCGCGCCGCTGTACGTAGCTGTAACTATACTGACCGTGTGTGGGATGCGTGGGATGCGCGGGATGCGGGTGGTGGTTGTGGTGGTGGTAGTGCGCGGGCGGCAGGTAGGCGGGCGCGGGCGGGGAGCGCGCCGGGCTGCCCTCCGCCGCCGCGCCGCTGTACGTAGCTGTAACTATACTGACCGTGTGTGGGATGCGTGGGATGCGCGGGATGCGGGTGGTGGTTGTGGTGGTGGTAGTGCGCGGGCGGCAGGTAGGCGGGCGCGGGCGGGGAGCGCGCCGGGCTGCCCTCCGCCGCCGCGCCGCTGTACGTAGCTGTAACTATACTGACCGTGTGTGGGATGCGTGGGATGCGCGGGATGCGGGTGGTGGTTGTGGTGGTGGTAGTGCGCGGGCGGCAGGTAGGCGGGCGCGGGCGGGGAGCGCGCCGGGCTGCCCTCCGCCGCCGCGCCGCTGTACGTAGCTGTAACTATACTGACCGTGTGTGGGATGCGTGGGATGCGCGGGATGCGGGTGGTGGTTGTGGTGGTGGTAGTGCGCGGGCGGCAGGTAGGCGGGCGCGGGCGGGGAGCGCGCCGGGCTGCCCTCCGCCGCCGCGCCCGCCGCCGCCTCGCCGCTGTATGCGTACGTCTCTCCGCCGGCGCCGCCGCCACTCTGATCAACATACACAATTATTTATTCATTTATTTACAGGCTCACCAACACTTGTTTACACAACGTTATTTTTTAATTTTAGCATTAGGGATAATGCATTATCATCTTACTAAAGACAGGAAAACCAGAAAAAGACATTCGGTCTTATGGCGTCAGGCGTGAATCGAACCCGCATCTTTCGCAAACCGGGCGACTGCACTAACCACTATGCTACCGAGACCATTAACAGGCCAGCCGAATTTTTCTGGTATTACCTGGCAGCCAGGTTTGTTTCACTAATGTTAGGAATATACCTTAAACACTCACACTTACTCGTTTACACTATTACTTACTTATAAAAAATATTACTTACTAAAATAAGGTACTAAATGTAACAAACAATTACAGATAACCAGATGCAATATGATGAACAATCAAGCCGAGCACCAAGTCAGCCCTGTTCACGGAGGTGTAGTAACGTCCTAATTTTATTCACCAGTTACAGTTTTGTGGGTTGAGTGTCTAAGGCTTGATTTCTTCCCAATAGGGAAAATGCACTTGGAACAGATGAGGGTCATATTATTTCATTGAGTACTATTTTGAATTCTCGTTACGTCTCTATCAATATTTCCTAATTCTTTTTCTTTGTCAATGTAAAAATAATTATTGAAAAGTGCAAAAAAATGTTGGAAATTCAAAGCGGTTGAAAACAGTCACGTGTGAGTGCGACGTCCAAGTTCACGCGTATGTCACTGTCAAAAGCGCGACAGAAGAAGAAGAATTCAATAGTTTGTAGGTTGGCGAGTTTTTTGAGGGTACTCAAACGGAAAGCACAGTCGATCTATTTTTTAACTTTTAATTAACATTTAGTGGTTTTTAGTGAATAAATTAGGTATCAGTGTATTCAGTAAAGTTCCGCAGTGGTGTAAGTTACATAAGTTATTGAAATAAATCGTTTTAACATGACCATTTGAGTCGCATGGTTTGTCGTCAGAAAAACCACCACGACCACATGGCATGTTAAGAAGTTGCAGACGCGTGAATAACCTCAAAAACTCCAAGAAGCATTGAAATACATGATACCAGTATTCCAATGAACACATGCAAAGGCATAATTCACTCGACATTGGCGAAATACCCTCGCCCAAAGAGGCAAAAGGGTGACGCCATTCATAAAAAAAAAAAAAGTTTGTAGGTTACATTCACGGCCGGTTTTCTTCCTTTAAAAAATAATAGCATTAAGGTTAAGCTTGTCTATGGATGCTTTTATTGAAAATGGCAGCTTCCCCTCCTCCCGCGGATGATGAGGTTTCTAGTCTAAGGATTGTCTTTGGTTTGTAACCTAGGTTACGCTTTTGTTGATTGTCATTTGTGTCAAGTATTGTCAGGTTGGTTTTTATTTCATTGTGTCAACAATTATATTTTTTTCAGAAAATATAAATGCTTAAAAGAAAATAAACTTACCTACCCATCAGAAAATGCGGTAAGATTGTTTGGAAACATAATTGTAGAAGACAATCAAGTTTTAGAAAATAGCCCACATCAACAGGGTTTAATAAAAGAGTTGAAACATCAAATTCAGTCCAAGCATTCATCAGCATTCATATGATTCTTTGGGTTGTAAGCAACACAAAAGTGTAGTTGCGAAAAGCTGTTTTGATTTAACTCTGCGATTAACTGTGTTCAATTGGTGCAACATTATAAACAAAAATCTCAAGGTACGGATGTTTGTAGATTGGAAAAGACGATTTTGCCCTGTATGCAGCGTAAAGCATTTACTAAATATTAAACAAAATTAAGAAATAAAAGGCATACTAAGTGAAAATTGTTTAATTTATACCCAATTTATATTTCCAAAGAAAACAAGCAGAATTTAGGTAGGTACCTACCTATAATATACCGTACCGTTATAAATCAACAAATATATACAAAAAGGTTTTTTTTTGTTAAACCTTTTTGTATATATTTGAGGATTTATAACGTTAACATCGTTGCCGCATTATGAAAAAACAATTAAAACAAAAAAAGCTGTCAAAATCTTTACATGCGGAAATCTCTATGGATCCTAAGGCGAGTTTTTTGCTACGGAAGTTACCCGTCTGAACCTGTTCCCTATCTAGTTTGTGGTTACATTTGTGTTGTCATAAGACTTGTGTAACGTCAGAGTTCATGACAACCGAGCGCGGCATAATGGCGGCGTTTGAAACGCTTGAAAAAGTTTGAAGTTTTTAACAATTTATAAATATACTACATTTCACATTTTTGGCGCTGAATATTATTGATCAGTCATAAAACGATATAAGCTATCATAAAAAAATATAAAAAAGAACAGTGCATATTCCCTATTTGATGCCTGTCACTAATGTTGGTCAGTGTCAGTCGGTATTTTGTCAAATTCCCGTTTACGAACCTCTGCTCCGTGGACAATGGCGGTTAGTAATTTTTTATCACAGCTGCAGCCCTATCACATATTATTTCGATGTAAAAACTTACTTAACTAAATTCAATAATCAGTCAACAAATAACAATTTATACAGCAGCTTGGTTCTGTTCTTTGCTTTGAAATCAGAGCAGCTAGATAGCTGCTCTATAGATCTGTCTCCTCAAAAATATATTTTAAGCAAAACTGATGTATAAAAGTAGTAAAGAGTGTTAGTTACCGGACGCAGCGTAGTCCATGTGGTGTGTGGCGGCGTGTTGGCGGGGCGGTGCGGCGAGTAGTCGGGCGCGTAGTGCGGCGCGTACGGCGGCGCCTGCACGGCCTCGCCCGGCGAGCGCGCGCCCACGCCGCCTGCGCCCGCGCCGCCGCCTGACACTACTGAACAATTACAAATACATTTCAACAGCTGCCGATGTCATTGGAAATTAAACTTTATGCAATGCTAAAAGGGTGCAAGTGTTCTTTCAGGCGCAATAGTCAAGCAACTGCTCATGAATCGTATTTCTATTCGATTGAAGTACAGTGAGGAATGAAAGGGTTGACCAGTTTTCAAATGCTCATTTACGCGTTGCAAGCACATGTTACCTTTTTGAACTGTGTAACAGGCTAGTTTTGTACCGAAAAGTCGGCTTTATTGTTTGACAATAGAATTAAAATTCGAGTAAACGATAGTTGTTTTACTTTTTTCTATGTCTTTAAGAAAAAAAAAATCGGTTGTTTGTAAAGTAGGTTTACGATCGAGATGTTTACGTGATAACGGCATTTCACGGAATGACTGGCAGCGCTCGAGATGAGACGGGAGATCGGTCCGTCTCTTTCTCGATATACCTGCGATCGCGCTCGTCAAGGGCGTACCCAGGTAGGAGCAGGGGGGGGCAGCTGCCCCCCCCTAGAAGTCAATTTTCCTTACAAGTGGGAATTAAAAACGTATTTCTCTCTCTACGAAAAACGACATGAGCACACACACAGGTATGAGCTGCCCCCCCCTAGCTGAAATCCTGGGTACGCCCTTGGCGCTCGTGATGTTTTGGTGTGACACAAGTTTCAAAACGATTTTAAAGACGTTATCACGTCAATAAAAGATCTGATTGCCACACGCTATATTGCTGTCATGCTTGGCGCAACATTTAAAAGCTCTAATTTCGCTGAACGAATGTTGAACCTGCCGTGGTTCGGCCTACCGCCGCACGTCTTTATCCGGGTTGCTTGGGTTTTATATCAGTGTTTTCTTGCAGGTCAAAAGTCAAAATACAGTTCTTATTGGTTATTCAGCACGTGTGTGCTAAATAACACAAATTCTCACATTTCATTATCATTAAAAAGAGGCTCTGAAGAAAAAAAACATCTTCACATAGCAAATAATGTCATCATAATCTCACTCGACTGCTGGATTCATTCGAAATCCAGACAACAAGCGGCAAGTAAATATTACCTGGCGGCGCGTGGTGCTGCTGATGTATGGCGGCGGGCGCCGTCTGGTACACGTCGCGGTGCCGCAGGTGGTAGTCGTAGTTCTCCTCCGCCGGCGGCTCGCCTGTCGTGCTGCCTAGCGACCGACTAAAACAACAACTCTCCGTCAGCAACATTCACAGCGACTAAATTACACAACAAACAGTCAACAATACTCACTTGGCCAACGTATTTGTACAAACGATATACTCTACATCATCGTTGTATGGATTTAGGAAGGCAAACGCGGACGTTCTCAACCATATAAATTCTCTGCTCTTTGCACGAAATCTGTACATAAGTGATATGATCTGCCCCTTCAACTTCAGAACTGGAACAAAATAAGTTTATTTAAACATGAAACAAATATCAAATCAACATATTTCACTAATAAATACATAAATATTCAGTACCTTGATCAAAATTGTCTCTCATGTGTTGTTGGTCCTCAGGGTGATAGAATTCATAGCAAAGTTTGCCCAGCAAATCTGCAGGCGCGTATCCGACGACCTGCGTCGCGCGCTGGTCCGCGAACGTGAAGCGCCCGTCCACCGAGTGCCGGGACACAAATTCCACGCCGCTGCTGCAAAGGCTGCCCTCCGAGTTATTCGGCGTAGACGTTACCTAAAACAATATTATGGTTATTAAAACACACTTCTACATAAAAGTATGACAAAACACTGAGTAGACTACTCGCCTGTAATCGCCCAATAGCCACTAAACAACAATGGGACGCGTGAAGTTCATCTTCAACCGGACGATCCATCTGCATACCTGGAAACAAATCTAATGTCCGGAAATACTTATGATATGTGTTCACGAACTTGAGAAAGCGCACGAACTATTATACTAAGTTTATGAACAAAAAAATATTTAGGTTTCCTTATTTTTAAGATACAATACCTGTAGGCGGCCAATTTTTAATGTATCCAGTACAATGTACGACGGCGTAGTTGTGTCCGTCGTGCGCGGGGCCCAGCGAGTTGCGCGCGCGCAGCCGGCCGAGGTGCGCGCCCTCCGCCGAGCCGCCCACGCGCATGCGGCAGATGAACCCGCGCCGAGAACCCATCACTTGCCGCATTGATGCTGACCAAATAATACACATTTTTATACTACCTGCTCGTCAATGGGACATTATGTGTCATGTAAACCTGTCCTAAAGTAGGTCATTATAGCCCTACGGTCTAGCCGGGACATAATGTTGTACTGAATTTCATTATTCCCTGGGGATTAAAGTGATTTGAATTTGGAATGCAACCGTGTAGTCAAAAATGTTTAGGTGCAATGAGATTTTATCCTGAGTTCGAATGTCGTACTGGCCACTAACAAAATAGATGCCAAAGAAAGAAAAAAGGCGCCAACGGCTCAAATAGCTCCTGAGTCCTGTGCTGATAAAATGAACGTACCAAAGATTGTAATTCATCTTTCCAATGTCTTCGCACAACTGTCTTATGTTTCTAACATCACTTTGAATTTTTGATAAATACTAATTTCTCATATTTAATTACCTACCTATTTTCACATGAAATAAATACTTAAGCACTTATTTTTTTCAGCCATTAATTTCGATTGCCTCGCAGAAAGTATAAAAAGTAGAGTATGCATCGCGGGCTTAAAAGTGTATTTGTCTTGGGCGGTCTTGAACCCCTCGTATTCAGGATTCTAACTTTAACTCCCTCGCTCCGCTCGGGAGTTAACCGTAGAATCCCTCATACTCGGGGTTCAATATGACGCCCAGGACATAATACACTTCTTTAAGCCCTTGTGGCATAATCTACTATTAAACATTGTTCACACAAACTAAACATGAATGGCACAATCTAATGATACCTTCGCGTCGTTATCAACGATTCAGTAGATTACATGGTTCAACAGCATCTACAAAATTGTGCTTTAAATTATAATAACGTAATTCGTAACCAAATTTTAATAAACTTACATTGATGGCCTTCCTTCTTTACAGTGCCAGTTTTTAAGTCCAAGATACGTCCCGTATTTTGTGGTTCTTGTGTGCTCAACTGTTCTCGGACTTTTTCAACATCATCTGGGTGAACTTGATCATATAAACACGAGGAATACCAATCACCCTAAAATCACAAAATTAGTTAAAGAGTTTTCAACTACTATGACATTGAAAAACAAAATATAGAAAATACGATTTACCTGGGAATAATTTAAAACCGGTGCTATACTGTCACTAACATAAATAATACGTCCCGTATCACAGCTAACCACAAATAGAAACCCATCAGCTGCCTCTAATATTAAATGTTTCAGCTCTTGGTCTGTTAAAAACGATGGTTTGTATGTGCCATCTGTAGATGTATTTCCAGTACCTAAAAATATTATAAAAATTAGACATGTGTTGTATTTATCTTTATAGACAGGGGCAGAACTGTAGCCCTCCATGGATTGAGCACAGCACAAGGCCTTTCAGCAAAACCCAAAACAGGTACAAAACATGTAAGAAAGTTTGACATTTGACTGAAGTTCTCATCTCTAGGTTGAAGTTAAGGCATGTTTTTCGGAATCCAATGGTATGTCATCATCATCATCAGCCTGTTGTAGTCCACTGCTGAACATAGGCCTCTCCTTTTGCACGCCACTGTACTCGATCTTCGGCTGTCGGTAGGATGTTCGGTATGTCATAGAATATTACTATACTAAGGGTCTGTTCCAAAACGAGCAAAAGTCACTCGGGTGGTGCGAAAATCACTCTGACGCGTTCCTAAAGCAACCCGAGTGAAACCGAGAGTAACCGACCGTTTACTCTGACAGTTTTACATGCAATTTGGAACGGGTTGGGTGAGAGTAATTTTTACACTGACAAGTGCGATTTCTACCGACGTCTGGGGACCGGTAGAATTCACCTGACAGCTGTCAGGTAGAAGTTTTGCTACTTTCCGTGGATAACTTTTGTCAGACAAACTGAACATTAATCATGAAGCTTTAGTGAATGAATTCAGGTAGTACTTTAGTTTTTTAGAACATTTGAAACTTATCGTTGTTTGCTAAAATTGCTTGAAAATCTGACAGTGACATATTTACCTGAAACCGTTCAAAAATAATATTTCGTTAAAAATCACTTGATAGCGTTCCTAAAACCAATTTATCGCTCTGGTCTTTTCTCTTTCTAATTTATAGTTCTGTCTCCTTCTTTTTACCGAGGGTAAGAATCACTCTACACTACTCGTTTTGGAACGTACCCTAAAAAAGTATTGGTCAATGGTGAATAGGGGTTGTGAGCCTTCCGCTCACCCCATTGCCCGGTAAAGCTGTGAAAGTCACACCTTGGACTAACAGCTAGTCAATTCAAAAAAAAAAAACAATGGTGAATGTTTTGGATTCTGACCAAGACCTGAGGATTAACTGGTCAGACCTAAGCGAAGCGGAGTATCGGCCTTTGGCTACAAAACGTAGAAAATTTAAATACCGTAAACCGGAAGACATTTGCCACATTCACTGAAGTTGTAAAAAGAAAAATATTGCTAACCCCTCAGAGCTTTCATGTGCGCTACCGCCATGCGCAATATCGTAAGTTTGTCCGGTTTCCGGGCGAGGGCGGAACATGTTGGAACCATATCAGATAGTTCCGTTATGTATGCCGTCATCTTGTTTCTTCTGCGACGTTCAATCTCGCAATGGTTCTCTCGGCTGAAAAAAACATGTCGTTTCACTTTATTTGATGGTCGCTATTTTTAAGAATCATTATCATAAATCAACCATCAACGAGATCCACGAAGACAGTTTAACTAGGTAATAAGCAATATCAAACATTTTAAAGTTAAAGACGGTGCGCGTGTCGCGTGATAAGACACGTTTCCTATCATCACACGGTAACTTAACAATAGACGTTGTTATGGGAATTCGGGATCAATCTTGCGTAAAAATTAACAATGAAGGCTATCAGCACCGACATGTAAGAGGTAATACTTAGGAATTACCTAATCCTCCACCTAAAGCGTTCGGTGTTCGGCCACAGGCCGTTTATCTCATAATAGCCCAATAGAATTAGCAAGCAAATCAATTTGGAAAGTGTGATGTAGCTCTGCATTTTTGTGTAAGTGAGTCTCGTGAAGTGTGAATTCAATTTTGCAACTTTGAAAAACTTGAGAAAATTGAGATAGTTGAAAGGAACTTCACAACTTTGGCCTTTCTTAATTATTTTTTCAGGGCCAAAACTGTACATTTTTGAGCCCAATTGCAAAACTATTGACACTATAGGGATCAAACTATTGATGTACAAGGCTCGAGGCGTCGAGCCCTATTTTTGAAGCCTCGAGGCGGAATGGCAAGGCTTGGTGAACTCAGTAGGCTCGGAGGTCCCGAGCCTAGCCGAGCCGCGAGCTCTCTGACCCATGGCTCGAGTCTTTAAAAGAGTTCGAGCCCTCAGAAGAGCTCGAGTCGTAAAAAGCTTGAATCTTATAATAAATGCAAGCCTTCAATAAAAGGTCAAGTTTACGACTGTAATATCCCCGTAGCTTAGTTATAAATTAATTACGTAGTAACTGGTGTTCAAAACCTAATTTTACGTAAAGATTAATGAACATCCATGGATGCCTAAACACATTCTTAAAAACTTTCGCGTTTTTATTATCAGAGTATAGTAGTAGAACTTAAAATATTTGTTGGAAGTAATATAAGACTCACATCAAAAATCCTAAAAAACCGCGCGCTCAAAGGCTCGAGCTTACAAAAAGGCTCGAGCTGTCAAAAAAACTCGAGCTTTCCTAAAGGCTCGAGGTCTTTCAAAAAGGCTCGAGCCCTGTAAACGCTTTAGGCAAAAGGACTCGGACGCCTCGAGCCTTGTACATCACTAGATCAAACTATGGCTCTTTGAAGATGACCTAATATTCCCAAACATTTAAATTTTCCAGTTTTGCGAACTTATTTCGCGAAATATTAGAAAAACTATGAAGAGAGGTCACCAGGGTTCTTTGTAGGACATTTAATTAGCTTTTGTTAGACCACATAATCAAGTTTGTAAGACCAGCGGTTCACTCAAAATCTAGGTATATAAAAAACGAAAAAAATAAAAAAAAAGGGTTATAGATTGAAAAGACTAAATACGTGCGGCTGGCGAAGGCACGACACCGTCCGCCGTGCGAGTACACACCGTTGCCGTTGTTGTCTCGCTCTTGTTACTGGGGAGAAGAAGAATGAAAAAAGTTGTTTTTTCTTCATTCTTCTTCTCAACAGTAACAAGTGCATAACACGTATTTCGCGGTCCATAACAATACAAAAACTGTTAAATAAACGATGGTTGCTACGACAGTGGCGGTGCCGTACGGCTGGCGGTTTTACGCCGGCACCGGCGACATGTGGCCACGCCGTAACAGTTGCCTTTATTTGTCCTTTCGACTATGTATGCAAAGTATAGTGCTTCCATTCTTTTTAAATTCAAATAAAAAAACGTGAACTGGTTCTCTAAGGTTCTTTGTCTAACCCGTGGGGAGAAAGGTTTGATGGTATGTTTGTGTGCATGAGATTTTAACAATTAGTTTCTAATGTTCTTAATACTTTTACGATCGCTACGGCCGCTTAAGCTTACTTATTTTATGAAATTAGAAGAGCCATGTTTAGGCCTACCTATAGCTTTCTTTTGTGATGTAGGACAAGAACCGGTTTAAGAGTGCATCAAATGTTTGTGACATTTCAGAATCCATAATTGTGTCTTTTTGGGATAGCTAAAAAAAAATATTGGAAATATTGTACAGAGGTATAATAACAGTTAGTTTACGATAATGGTCTGCATGAGGGGTCCATATTGGGATGCATAAATTAAAAAGGCATATCTTAAGTCTGCATAACGTTTTTTGGCATACTCTTCGTTTCGCATAACGTACATTTAGAATAAATCATAAGGCATACTTTTTTCCCGCATAACTTCTTTTATAATAATGATATATTAGCATCAAAGGTTTATGCATAATTGTTTTTAGAATAACAATTACTTAGCATTTCATTCATTGGCATCTCACCCTATGGCATACAAATTTCAAGTCATACAATAAGAATACCATAATATCACCATTTGAAAAACACTTAATCAAAATTTTAAAACTTTATCATTCCCTTCGTTATCCTGAAATAATTTTTTTTCGAAAATGTCATTAGAGCAAGCATGCAAATGTATAGTGAGCAACCAAGCAAGCATTCATGCAACCAGGCATGCATTCATGCAACCAGGCATGCATTCATGCAAGCAAGCAAGCATACAGCAAGCAAGCAGCATGCATGGATGCAGCAGGCATTTTATTTTAGGGTTTGAAAAAAAAACAACTAACCTTCGAAGGTTAAGGCGTGAGCTGCGCTCACGCCTTAACCTTCGAACCTATCACGGCCATGTCGGTTCCGCCCTCACCATTCACCATGTAAACAAGCATGCAACATGTAGGCAAGCATGCAGCATGCAGGCAAGCATACAGCAAGCAAGCAGCATGCAGGGATGCAGCAGGCATTTTATTTTAGGGTTTGAAAAAAAAATAACTAACCCTCGAAGGTTAAGGCGTGAGCGCAGCTCACGCCTTAACCTTCGAACCTATCACGGCCATGTCGGATCCGCCCTCGCCATTCACCATGTAAACAAGCATGCAACATGCAGGCAAGCATGCAGCGTGCAGGCAAGCAAGCAGGCAAGCACCCAGCATGCAGGCTAGCAAGCAGCATGCAAGGATTCAGCAGGCATTTTATTTTAGGGTTTGAAAAACTATCACGCACGCTACAGCTACGCTTCGCTTTGCTCCCGCCTTAAACCTTCTAGCCCAATCGAGCCGAGTCGGTTTCGCCCCAACTCTATTGTTGGGCAGACGAGTAGAAATATGCGTTTTGTGTTTTATGAATTCATCTATTATGCGTTTCTTATATTATGATGAAGTAAAGTTATACGTTTATCAATTATGCTCTTCACATTTATGCTTATTTAAATTATGATAAATACAATTATAGCAAATTATAATTATGCCAATGAAACCATTATGCGTTTATAATACTTTGCTTGTCATAATTTATGCGAAAAAACTTTATGCCAAAACATTTATGCCAAACTACATTATGACGAAAGAGTTTATGCGACCGAAAGGGCTCCCCTGCATGAGTTATAAGAAACTGTGTCGCAGCGCGGCCATTAGCACCCACCTCCAGGGTTGACGGTATCAGTATTCCCCAGTGATACAGTAGTTGGCAAGAAACATTATTGCAAATATTTGCAAATATTATGCAAATATTTGCAATAATGTTTCTTTCGAGTGTTTAAGGTAATGCCCAAACATTGGTGAAACCAACCTGGCTGTCAGGTATAATATACCAGAGAAATTCGTCCGGTCTGTTAATGGTCTCGGTAGCATAATTGGTAGTGCAGTCGCCCGGCTTGCGAAAGACGCGGGATCGAGTCCCGCCTGATGCCAAGACCGAATGACTTTTTCTGGTTTTCCTATCTTTAGTTAGATGATAATGCATTATCCCTAATGCTAAAATAAAAATAACCTATGTGTAAACTAAATTACATGAAAAAAATTATATTATTAAATTATACAGACAATTAGATAGTGTGTGTGCGTGGGCGTGGCGTGAGTGTGTATGTGTGTGCGTGGCTGTATGTGCACGTTTGGATAATATGTATATTTAAACTAACCTTGCAAATCTTTCTTTGTCTTGAATGTTGTCCTCCTCCATCCTGGTGTATTTTCCACCACTTGCGTCGTCTTCATCGGATCTAGAAACAATGTATTTATTACGTAACCTAGATGTTTTTGAAGTGCAATAGTAAAAAGTTGTTTGGTACAGTCAACACCAAAACCCGTGTCCATTCGAAGAATTTATGCTTAATGAATTTCTAAGCCTCCTTGTGATGATTCTGACTTACAAAATTATGCGTTTCGAATTCATGGTTAGGTAAGTTAATGCCAAAAACATTCTGTTCGAAATGATGTTCTACATTAAATTAATAAGGAAATTAGGTTTTCAGCAGCTTGAAGTTTTAAGATTTGGGCCATACCGATGTAGGCAAAACAAATGTGTTAGAAGTTCACGATTAACAACAACCCATGAATAGCGCCGAGCTGGTAATTTCCAGTCAAATAATTTACCCCCGAATCAACAAACGTCAATTAACGCTAAGCACGCGCTCAAGCTCATGCTGTGCTGTAAAATGTCAATAAAACTGAAAGGGACAGAGCTATACTACTATGAGTTCTCGCCTTTTCGTGGAGTGGGGGCTTAGTACCGGTGGTAGCAGGAACAACCAACTGGAAGCTAAGAGAACTTAGGCGGGGCAGTGTGGTGGACTCACCACCACCCGCTCGGCCCATAAGGGCGACACGTGGGGCTGCGGGCCTAGTGGGCCTGCGAGCGCCCTGAGGCGCGTGTTGGGGGGCCGCGGCGTACAGTCGGTTGGTTCGGGGCTGATTTTAAGGTTGACTCTCTCTAACCATTTTTTTATGATAATCAAAATTGTTACTAAGTAACTCATTATTTCTCATTATTGCCTCTGACTAACTCATTAGGGATATGGTTGTGAGGGTTGTTATGTGTTATGTTATCATTATGATTGCGAAATTTATCTTTCATTGTTTTGATTTCGTTTACAATAAATACAGCACTACTTGAAAATTTTTGTGACACACCACTTTTGTAGTTATATGCTTAATAAAATAAAATAAGGCATACACACACAATTACAAGTTGTGTTTGTGTTCAGTAAAAATAAATACCTCTAATTGGTGAATTAAGAATTCATTAATTTTGCTGTACTGCAATTTTAAATTATCACCATAGCATGCTGTATGTCTTTTTCTTAAGAGCTGATAATTCCCATTATTAGTTTAATGTCATTTAAATCTTAATCATTTTCTTTTAATGAAGCTCACATCAAGGTCACCTACCTAGTTAATTAAATGTATACATACATACATCTCAATCTCCTCAATCTTTACCCTAACAAGAAAAAAGATTTCTAGGCCCTATGTTTATTGCTAAGCTAATGAAATTCTTAGGCAAAAAATATGTTCATTCCTTCCTAAAATATTTTTTTCCATAAAAACAGAATTGAGAATGTAAATGAAATAAACTTGAAATAAACCATCCTACTTCAAAGGACTACAGAGAATATCAAAACGAGATGCCTTACAGAATTTTCAAACCAACATTGTGCACTACTTAAAATTGTTTGCGAAAATAAAAAGTGCAACTTTTCACAGTAGATATTGTAATTTGCAAACAGATGAGAATGTGGAAAAAAAGGAGGAAAGTTGTAGCAAAATTACATATTTCACTAGATTTATAATTTTGAAAAATAATTGAGTGAAGCTTTCACATTTATTTATATTGCTATGCTACCATGTCAAACCATGCTGCTATACTCAGTCTCCTGTCTGTTTTTCTAAAAAGAGTGAATTTGACAAGAGGTGTTGTTAGGGATATAACTCCAACAGCACAGCTCAGAATAGATGTAGCTTAGACAAATGAACTGATTTGGAATACTGAGCAATTGAGATTATTATGAATGCACTTGATTCACTCTCAGGTTTGCGCATTACTAAGAAATAGGTAAGCATGAGTAACAGTAAAGAAATTTGCATGATTGACTAATAAATTATTACAAAGCAACAACTCACCCAACACTGCCAGCACGGCGCTTTTGTATATCCTTTGCTGGGTCAGCCCCTATAAAATTTATTTTTATTACTGGCTATTCTACAAATCAGCATCATGAGCTTACAAATACCATCACAACTTTAAATAATTGATTAATATTGAAAAACTATCTTTTTTAACCTCTACTTTTAGTCTAAAACAAGGTCACATCTCTACATAGAAAAGAGAGTTAAATGTAATAGTAATATCACCTCATTTTTCAAAACAATGCACTAAAATCTTATAATCAAAATGAGAAATCAAATGAAATATGTAATGACTAAACAATATGAATCCAGGTAAGTCAGCACAAGGTAAAATAACATAGCACCCAACATTCTTGATTCCTTCAAAGGTGCACACTCTTAAATATCTTTGTATAGTTGAAGAGCCAACTTAATTACTCAAGATTTATAAAAATTTCTAAACACACAAAATAAATTGTCTGCAAAAAAACTTGCGTCGTCTAACAACGCGTCACACAGAGCAACGTCAAATGAAAAATAGGTCGAATTGTGTCGTTAGCTTTTAAGTGTAAAACAGCTGAAAAAACAATAGTTAAAAACTTTGGTGTTCATTCCTGTTTAGAAAATGTATCGACCATACGATTTTTAGGGTAAATAACGTCAGAAAGACCAGTTTTTTGTGAGGAAATGCTAACTAACCGGGGATAGTGGGTGCCACGGCAGACATCGGTCAACAAACTCATTAGTCCTCGTTTTGATGTCACTAACTGAAACTACAACAGAATGTTTATTTCTTGATGAAATTTACATGCATGAAACACGAAATACACAAACTGTGTTTATCTTGAGCTCTCTAGCACAACACAAACGCCATTTTTCATTTCGGAGAAATGTTGCCGCTTTACAGATTTCATGTCTGCCATTTTGACAGAAATTTAATGTTGCAATGTTTAGAGTTCATTTTATAACTATTTT
Source organism: Udea ferrugalis (assembly GCA_950022985.1). Lineage (NCBI taxonomy): Eukaryota > Metazoa > Arthropoda > Insecta > Lepidoptera > Crambidae > Udea > Udea ferrugalis. The sequence goes on from OX465516.1 coordinate 10,370,974, forward strand.
GACGAACACTCCCAGCCATCTCCCAGCTCTATTTTTGGTCTATCTCTTTAAAGGTCAGACTTAAATGTCTGTTAATGGAATCTACCATGACCCAACCAAATCAGTTTCAGGTGTTCAACCAACTTCGTTAGCTGTCGAGCGACAACGTTGTGTGTGACGTTGACCCTCGTCATGCCCTTGCGCCTCGTCTAAGGTAGTTGACAGGCCTAATTTCGTACAAGAATAGAATGTATCAAACATCAGGCGTCTAGTGGCTTGAAGGTCGAGGCCTATAACTGATTTAAAAAGTTTCTGAAAAATATTGATTCAACCAATCAGTAACGTTGTTGCCTGACAGCTCACGGAAATGGTAAAAACTGATTGGGTGGTAGATTCTTGAGTCAGATGAGTTTAAACAAAAGCTACTGTAAAACGGGGTGATTCAATGCACTGGATGTTTCGAAACACTTTTATGGAGTAAAATAAACTTTAAAAACCACCTTTGTTTTTGATATTTAATAATAAAACATGCACGTGTATTTTTAAATAAACTTCAAATTTGCAAAGTTGGTGATGCTTTCTTCTGACCGTTGCCATTTTCATGGTAGTTTGAGGGGGCAAAGTGAATCGAACAGTTTGATAGCAGATTAAAGTTGCTCCATAATAGAAGTTAAAGTTGAAGTTAAAGTTTTTGGTCAAACATGACAATTTGACGTCATTTTTGCTTACCTGACCGGTACTTTAACTGAAATTTTGATGTTTGTTAATGTTAAAGTCAGATGGTGCAACCCAACCTTAGGGTAAGTTGCACCATAGTAGAAGTTAAAGTTAAAGTTTTTGTCAAATTTGACAAATTTCGACGTCATTTTTGGCTTAACCGGTACTTTAACTGAAATTTTGATGTTTGTTATTGTTAAAGTCAGATGGTGCAACCCAACCTAAGTGTTGAATAACTTTGCGCCTACCCACAACAGAACTTCATTCCTAACAGTCATTCCTAACTTGAGGTTCGATTTTTTATTTAAAACGGGGTGAATCGAAGCAGTTTTTCGAGGAAAAAGTGTCATCGAGGAGACCAAGAATAAGAAAATGAAAGGTAGTTTGTCGTCGTACAAATTCTATTTGTGCGCGCGTGGCTCAGTAGCGTCTGCGGATGGGCAACGATCGCTGTAGTAAAGCGACGCACACCGGGTCGCGGAATGGGATGGATGACCACTTCAATCAAAATTTAGAGGTGTATTTTTCGGGCATTCAGAACGCACGTTGACCTTTAACCACGTTTTAACGTGTTTCCAAATAGACTCTCCGAAGTCACGTCGCAGCGAGGAAGCGGGCGGGTATACTCAGGGGTATAGCAGTTGGTCCTGGCCTGGCTGACGGTTATGACTTAGCCCTCCCTCTAATAATCCGCGCTGGGCCCGCTTGGTGAATGGCTCGCTCCACCTCATAGGTCAATTTGAGGTAAGTAAGGCTGACATTTTGAGAATCGGTCCGCCTGTTGTGGGACTTGAAGGCCACGCCACTTCGCTCCTCCTCATCATTTTGATGTGTTTTGATGTCATTTTGTTGATGGTTGTAGACGGGTTCCCTCTATCTGGCAGAATTTTCTCTCGCAGAATTTCATTTTGCAGAACACACTTGGCATAATCTTCTTTGGCCGAATACGTTTAAGCCAGAAAAAATAATTCGCTTAGTCATCATTTGGCAGAAAGTTTGTATGGCCGAATTTTCAATGGCATACTTTTAAGATAGCAGAATTTTATTTGGCAGAATTTTATTTGGCAAAATTCCATGATGCATAATTACTTTTTGCATAATACTTATTTGGAAGAATTTCACTTGGCATACTATTGTCATTCCATTTCTCTCGTGGTATCGTGGTATTTGTTATAACAACAAATTGGGATACTTGTCTTCCCTACACTAGAGTCGGAGCGAAACCAATTTTTTAAACCCAAAAAACGACTTGAACGATATAAAAAGTATGCCAAAAGATAATTATGCATATTAACTTTCTGCTATGTGATGTTTCTGCATGTTAACCTTCTGCGTTACCATGGTTCTGCTTTTTGATTATTATGGTTATTAAAATAATGCCAAAAGATGATTCTGCCATGCAAAATTATGCTTTTTGAATGTATGCTAAATGAGTGTATGCGAAATGATTTTCTGCGACTTGAAATTTCTGCCATCCGTTGTTATGCTTATAAAATGATGATAAAAAAAGTTCTGCGATAAAGGGTAGACCCGGTTGTAGACAGATAACTAAATTTTCTTATGACTTTATTTGTAATTTCAATTGTTTAAAAATAAAGTTATTTTGACACAAGTTTGACTTCCTTTACTTACGTAATAAAACAATGTTTACTTAATTCAGTTAATTCAAAATTATATTTCTTGTGTATTTTAAAATAAAAACGACCCGATTCTGAGGAGCTGCAGTAAACATGGACGGAGAACCAGAAGCTTTGTCTGATACTGGCACAAACTGTAATTTGGCATCTGCTTCTGAAACCATTTCGGATGGGAATCAAGCTAAGCTTGATTCATTAGAAAAAAAGGCGGTTCATTTAAGGTTTGTCAGTATTAACTAGAAAAATCTATTCAGTTCTATCCTATCCTACCTATCCATGTCTCCCACAAACCTGTATTTTAGGAGGACAGGACGCTGACTGGCGGACGGCAAAATCCGCGACGGTCACGGTCCGATGCCGACGTCTAGTGGTCATAATAAAAATAAGACCGTTTTGAAACTACAATTTAAGTTCACGGGTTTAAAAGTATTTGACTTATTAAAAAACGTCGAGCACGGCACCTATGTAGATATAATAGATGAAAGTCTGATCCCAACGAAACTTGTTCAACAACGAAGCTTCGGTCAACTGGAGTTACTAACTATTGGCAATTAGCGTGCCATTAGTAGGCACAGTACTACTTACATAGCTACCTGTCTATTAGAGTAAGTAGTTTTACTTTTCAGACTTGTTTTGGAAAAAGATTTCAAGGCTGCGGATGTGAAATGGAGCTTATTCGTGGCAGCCGCTTTCAGTTTCCGATATGAAAGTTGCCTCCGGCCGTTTCCTCCGGCTTTCATGAAAAATGGTATCAAGGACATGGATGAATTGGTATGTGCCTACTCATCTACCCTTATTAAGAATTGGTTTTTAAAATCTATACGCGTAAGTCATAACTAGGTACTGGACTCAATGGAACGTTACACTGAAATCGAAATGCCAATCTCTAGGATAATAGGTAGAATCAAAGAAAACAGCGAAGAAAGTCAGCAGAAAAAATATGACACTAGTGATTTGTGAAGGAGTTGTCTTTCATCATTTTCCATCGACTTCTTTTCGTAAATATGAATTAAAGACGTATTAGGTACCTACCTAACGGATCACGGGCTCGGATCTCATTTTAATTCGCCAAAAGGCAATTGTGCCGGGTCTGGGTATTTTTGCTATCTTCTCTCGTTTCTTTCTGATTTCCATAACCTAGAGGAAAATCTTACTTGGGACCATGACAACGTTACGCATTGTTTCGTACCTATTTATTTATATACGTCCTACTTCTTCTTTCTCTTTGCGTGTCGATGGTAATACTGGGTAGGTTCTGACATAATGAGTAGTTAAGTCCTACATGGAGTATCTTCTTACTCGTTTGTTTCAGCTTAGTGTGATTACGGACGTGCCGGCTTTGGATCTCGTTTTACAACAATTAGACAACTTAGACAATTTGGTTAACATAAGCGATATTATCGACCTCCTGTTTTATGTGCTCGTAAGATTAAAGGAACCAAAGTTGAAAACCATAGATTTGGATGAGGTGCGTATCGATGATAAATTGCTGATTTACTACCTAACTGCTTAAATTTTAGTTCAATTTTGCTAGTTTACGTTTGAAGTGTCATGACGTGGTGTCTATTCGGTAAAGTTCCATCGTTACTGTACTGTGTCAAGTGATGTAGAGATCGTCTAAGCTGAAATGACGCTCCCCTTCGTCGCATCTACGCGCAAGAGAGTGCTTGTTCTATGCGTAGATGCAGTGGAGAGGCCCGTCTTTTCAGCTCAGACGATCTCTACCCAGGTATTTCAATCCTAATGACCTAAGACCGCGGCATCAGATATATGGTATATCCTAGATACTTGCTTATTACTTATTACTTGCTGCTTGACGACCGTCTTGGTGTAATTGTTGAGAAGTCGGCTACTACACCAAGGGTCACGGGTTCGATCCCCGCACAGTACAAACATTTGTGTGCATGAACATGTCTGTTTGTATTGGTCTGGGTGTTTCCTATGTATATTAAGTATTTATTTACAAAAGAAAAAGTATTCAAGTATGTTTATCCGTTGTCTAGTATCCATAATAACGGACTATAAGTAGCCCATTTGGGACTAGATGGCGCTGTGTGGAATAATGTCCAAAGATATTATTTTATTTTGCGGACTGCCGAGTAGCACTTTTAGATCTCTATTATTCCCAGGCAGACCCAGTTAAACACCTACACGTACCTGAAAAATGGAAGTCTGGTAGGTGACTAAGTTAGTAAAAATTGCTTTCATCTTGATTGTCTTACAGCACGAAACCGTTATGTCTAACACACTACCAATCTCTGCAAGCACACCTAAACCACAATATATTTTCCAAGTATGTAGCTCCACAAAATCGACTACAGAAGCCAAATGGAAAGAACTAGCAAGAAATCATAACACATTTTATGCATACCATGGAAATCGCCTCGAAAACTTCTATACTATTATGAATTTTGGACTTCAGCAGCATTTGAACAAGGTAGGCATTAGTTGTAGGTAATACAACTTACCTAGATTATTGCTTAAATCGTTGACATGATTACAAAATAATTAATTATTGATGCCTTTCTACTTATTTCTAGAATACGTTGTTGGGCAACGGGGTATATTTATCCACTGACCTAAACGTAAGCCTTCCTTATAGCCACGGTGGGTTTGGATGGGGTGCAAGCTGTATTGGTGGACATTTGTCCTGCATAGCGATGTGTGAAGTTATTGATGCTCCTGAAGGAATTAATTATCATAAACCAGTTTCCAATGAAGGTACTACTAGATACTTACCTTTACATTTGCAAAAATCAGACCAAGCCATTATGATTAAAATTTCACCTCGAGACACTCTGGCCGCAATTTATGTTGCTAAATTAATCACTTAATTGCCGCACTCAGAGACGTCAATTGACGTTAATGGTTCATTAGAGTCAAAATTCCATTTTTCAAAAAAAAACTTTATAACAAATTGAATAAAGAACTATTAAGAATGTAAAATTGTGACTCTAATGAACCATTAACGTTAATTGACGTCTCTGAGTGCGCAAATAAGTATTTTTTTACTTACTAAACTACATAATGACTTTCTAATTCAATTATGAACTCAATTATTAGGTGACGGTATTTATGAAGACGAAAAAAGCAAGATTCTAACGGAAACTAGCCTTGAGGGACAGACTCTTTCGCAATACATCGTAACAAATTGCGACTTAGTGAGACTGAGATATCTACTAGTTTATGCAAAGCAGCCAGCTTCCATGAGATTTCCTACTACGAGTTCAAACGGGCGCAATGGTAATAACTTATGATAAATCCTTTTCAGGCAGACTCATCCATGTCGTTTTGAGTTAGTTTTGAAAGTTAAGAATAATGTGGTCTCAATACAAGCTTGAGAGATAGAACTTCCTTAGCAATAGATAGACGTAGATTCAATTGGTTGAGGACCGTTTAGCTAGCTGCCTGGTCTGTTAAAACGCAGCCGTTTCAAACTCGATTCCTGCACCCAGCACGAGCACAAATGTTTGTTGATGAAATGAATATGTGCTAAGGGAGGGAGAAACTTAGGTCACAGACAGTCAGGGCACTATTGCTATTTCTGGTTCCCACAAAAGAAGGGAAGACCTTAGAGACTTTGGGACCGGAGCAATCATGTTGTAGTAGCCTGGCCTGCCCAAGCCCTTTGTTCTTGGTATGCCTAAAACGCAATTGGTCTAAATCGCGTTTTGCCTAAAATTTATTTGTAAATATTGTTAATACTAAGTCGATCAGCTACTTATTTCGAATTAAACCTAATACGCAATATATCTATTTAGCAGGGTTAGGTTTAATGTAAAATGGGTAGCTAATCGACTTAGTTTTAACAATATTAAAAAAAACATTTTAGGCAAAACGCGACTTAGACCAATTGCGTTTTAGGCATACCAAGAACAAAGGGCCCAAGCAATTATTATGAACTAACTTTTCTGTCTATTGTTCCAGCTGGGGGTCTCCGACAATGGCTCGCGCGGCACAAACTTTTTTCAATTCTGCTGGGCTATGGTTTAATGTTGGCCACAATTGGTTTTGCAAATAACCAACCGATAAACTACTATTATAAGTTGTTGTTAAAAAAATTCGACCTTGCTTACAGCAGTGTGAAAGTTTAATAGTGAAAGTTGTGTTTAAAAAATAGATCAACCGATGTAATTTGTGATCATAAAATTTGGAAGTGCTAAACATAATAATAAACGGAATATTTTGTATAATATAGGCAAAAAACTTAATTTGAAGTAAAAGTATCAACAGTCACATTTGACATTGTTTCGAAATTGTTACGAAGCGCAATGTTGGTGGATTTAGAACAATGGAGTCCCCCGTTACGGTGTCCTCGTCATGGGCTAGAGCGTAATCATTGTACGATCTAATTTTGATTGTGTCGAATGTTATGCTGATGACCAACAGACACAGTGCACAACATCCAGTACTGTCACGTGTGGCTCCGAAATCGGAACTTGTATAAACATTTTTTACTGCTCACTTGAAGCAGGACAAAAACGTCAACTACAAAATATTATAATGTTGTGTGGATTGAAAAACTATGTAGTGTGGTTTATTTTCAAAAATACGATATCACAGATATTGTTTTTAATGTCATCCGTATTTGCACAAGATCCTATCGTCAATATACCTCAAGGACGAATTGTTGGTGTAAGTATGTAGTTACCTAACTCAGTACTTTCATAACGTTTTAAATTTATAGCTGTTTTAAACACTATTTTGAGTTAAAAAATGCTGTAAGTAATTTTTGGGTTGGAGTTGGGTATTCGTTCAACCATATGACTTAGTAAGTAAACTGTGTTTCTACCTAATTGTCGAGCACCATACAGAGGCTACGGTAACCGGTAACTGCTTACCAGCAGCAGACGGTTCGCGTGCTTGTTGCCAGCGACGCGACGACGCCATGAGACACGGATGTACAGTCAACCACACCAGGCTACCCATCTCCGTTTTTATCTTGCTCTTGCCAAATTACATTTCTTTGCAATATAGAGCAAGGAGGATTGAATGAGAATGAATAGCCTCATGTGCCGTTCAATGCACAAAAACAAAAATATCACACATTTTACACATCTTGCACGTCTGACGATAGTTCTAGCCAGTAGAGATATAGGTAGGGTAAACTAAAGTGTTTTCTATTTGATCGTAAATAAGTAATAGAAAGTTTGAAAACTGAGACGATGTGAACGGGGCGGGCCCTGATTCTGTGTCCTGAAAAGTGTGAAACACACGAACGTACAGTCAACAGCACATCAGGTTACCCCATTTCCGTTTTTTCTCTCGCTCTTGCTAAATGTCATTTCTTTGCAATAGAGCAAGGAGGACTGACCGGAAATGGGTAGCGTGATGTGCCGTCCACCGTACATTACGATGTCGTGAAGAATTATTATACTATATAAAAAACATATGTGTTTTCATTATTTCAGACAAAAGTCTACACAGAAAATTCAATAATTCCAATTGAAATTTACTATGGTGTCCCATACGCAACTGCCCCTACTGGAAGATACAGATTTTCCGTAAGTTGTCGGTCCGGTAAAAGATTGCTGATTAAGCAAGTTCCGTGTTAGTAGTGCGAGTTTCCTCGATCAAAAGCATCGAGAAAGTTATCTCGGGTTAACATGAATAAACGGTAACGTCCACCGCCAAACCACGAAAACAATACGAATTTGGGTTAACTTTTGGATGCGTTTGGTCGAGGTAACTCGCCCTAACTTAGGCCCTCAGTACTAATCGTTGATTTTTTTAGGCCCCAGAGAGGCCTGCCGGTTGGAGAAAGACATATTCAGCACATCGTATGCATCCCCGTTGTCCACAAGTTAATGATGACAACACCGAGGAAAATTACAATGAGGATTGTCTGTTCCTAAACATTTGGACATCACGGGTTCGTTTTATACTGACTATGCCATAACAGAACTTACCTTCATATTTATTGCAGCCCGTCAGAGGACGACGCCCGCCGCGGCATCTCAGGAAAGATGCTCTCAACTTATTCATTTTTTATTGATCAATTTTAAGTAGGAATTAATACTTACTTAATGCTTGCAAAATACTTCTTTACACCCTGTCTTCTTTATTGCCAGAATTGTGAAAAGTTCTGAGCTAAGTGAAATGTTTCAGGTAGCGAGCCGATGGAAAATCAATGCCTGTAGTTGTTATATTGTATAGCGAAACATGGGATCGTACAGGCCCTTCTTTGCCCTGCGAGGAGCTCGCCGCTGAAGGCCTAGTGGTGGTCACCGTTACTTTCCGCCTAAGCGTTCTATCGTTTTTCACATTACGGTCAATAGCGGCTAGGGGTAACCTTGCTTTGCTTGATCAGTACATGGCCTTGTTGTGGGTACGGGACAATATATCAGCATTTGGTGGTGATCCTACTGCTGTTACTCTTATGGGACATTCAACCGGAGCAGATAGTATTCTTTATCACCTAGTATCGCCGCGATCAGCAGGTTTGTGGAGTTAAAATAAAATTGCAATAGTAAATATGTAAACATTTGTCAATAACAAATCTTTTTTCAGGTCTATTTCAAAGAGCTATATTAATGTCACCACGTGATATTTGGAAAGCCGTAGACGATGCAAGAGTTGTGAATGCCACTGAGGTTGAGGATATATCTCGCAAAATATCACGTACACTCGGATGTGTAGGCAAATCGGATGCGGAAATATTACATTGTATGCAAGATCGACCTCTATCCGATATTTTATCTTTATATTCGGTAATTCGGTATATTTTATTTCAAGTTCTAAACATGGTGTCAGTTATTGCGCAAACCACACTCTCTTTTGATAGGCATTCCTAGGCAGCACTCCCCAGCGGTCTTGGCGTTGTAATCCATTGCTTGAATGAACGCTTGAAGTTTGACATCTTTATCTAGGTTCCAGGCCTATTAATGTCCTTTTAATGCATTTTTAGTCCTCTAGTTCTTGTAAGGGTTGACTTTTCAACAGCGTGCGCAGCGCAACGCACTTTATAACCGGCTAAATAAGCCACAGCACCGAACGTTTTAAACCTCCACTGGTTTTATGATGTTTTCTAATTTTATTTACAGCGCTTAAACTTAAGCAATAGATTTCAACCAGTTCCTGATGATTTTTTACCAGTCGCAGAACAGTATCTACCTATTTCACTAGCAGCAGCACTCTCAGCTACTAAGCAACCGATTATGCAACTTGATCTACTTTTAGGTACCACTGACCTCGAAGACATAAACCATTATGGTTGGTTTCACTATTTAAATATGAACTTTATAAAAAAGAAGATAATCAGTAATAAATAATATTAATAAAAACAATGGTTCACAGATAACCTGTACCGCGAGCTACTTAATCAAAACCCTTCATATATCTATGAATATGCAAACACGAAAAAAATTCCTGATACATTGAAAATGTTCTTAATTCATCAATCCCAAGGTACATTGGCGGTAAGTTAGTTATTAATGCATGTTACTTCCCAAGCAACTCACTCAAACATTAATGTTTTGTTGACCCTCCCAACCCGTTCTCCCTCTGGACTTTTGCCTCTAGCGGGTGAACGGGTAATTCACCTTCACCTAACTTATCTGGTTACAGTTGTCGCAAGCCGTTCGGTGGGAGTACTGGAACGTAAAATCCAATAAAGATCAGGGAAAGGAGACACTAGAGGCCGTTGAAGGTTTGGCTCGAATGGAAACTTCGGCAAAATGGAGTGTCGGTAGCGCGTTGCTAGCAGCTAGATTAGCTCGCAAGATTTCCCGACTGTACGTCTACCGCTATTTACAGCCAAGTGTGACTGATCTTCGCGGACATCCTTTAAACTTTACAGGTGCCTATGTTTTTTAAATTCGCGCTTCCTATCCCCTGATATCGTTGAATGCATATTTGAATCATTGTTTACTGACTTTCTAATCTAACTAATAGATACCTTTAATTAAAATATTAATTAAGCTATCAAGTTCATTATTCTACTCATTAATAATCGTCCAAATATAGTGATTATGGTATCATGGGGAAAATAGACTCAAATTATTTAAAATTAATTGTTTCTAACCACCCACTCATCGTTTATCCTAAAATGTAGAAGAAAAACACAATACGAAAGTCTCACAAGTCTCACAAAACACGCACGCAGCGGGAATAGAAAGAAGCCGTATAGTATGGCCACGCATTTCTTGCTCTGGTTAGTTGCATTAATTATTTGCAGGCGCAGTACACGGTGCAGACCTGCTTGCGTTGCTGGGTGATGCATTGATGTTGCAAATTGCTCGCCGACATTCAACCCCAGTAGAAAAACGAACATCAATGATATTTCGACAATACGTCGTAAACTTTATAAAATTTGGGTAGGTGCCTGAATTATTTTTTTCTCAAAATGGCGCCCAATTTCAAACTCCTTGGGACCTCTTTTTTTTTTTTTTTTTTTTATCCGGAGGAAATGTCTACGCATACCCGTCCACTGGGGGGCGGACGGGTTATGTGGGACTCACCACTCGGGAGGTGACACCCAGTGGCATACCCACTAAAAACTCCGGAACTCCCTCTCATCGTCCATGTTGGGGGAACAGCGGTTACTGGCACGAAGCTTCCTACGCATTCCCCCGGACGGAGCCCGCCTTACACGGCGGGCAGGAAGCGACCCCCCCTTCGTGGGGAGGGGCCAGTAGGGACAGCCGAGGGCGTCGAGCCGTCCCTATCAGGCAGTGGAGCGGGCCCGTGCAATGCCGGCGCAGGTACCCCCGTACCGCGTGCCGACTGGCCTACTCCACGGAGAGATTGGGGACGATGGGCAACTGTTCGTCGTCTCCCCCCTCTCCTTGCCCTGCGGAGTGCATCAGCGCCGGGATCTTGCTCCCGCGCGCGCTCCGCGGCCTCCTTCTCTGTCATCACCTCCTCAAACTCCTTGGGACCTGAAACAAGCTGTTACGACCGCGCTCTATGTCCGATAGTACAGAGTGCAATGTGCAATAATTATCAAGATTAGTATGCATTAATTACCCTAAAAATATATTTAGAACGCCTTAAGTTACGTAAGCATTATTAATTAATTGTATTTTTTGTTTCTAAACCATTGTAGGTCTCCTGGTGTAGAAGGAGTTTGGCAACGCTACAAGGTTGGCGACGCTTATGTTCATGCGATTTATGACGAGTTAAATAGTCTGAATGTACGAAGTGTTAGTCGGGACACGGCATTTTGGCTCCAGTACTTACCTCAAATGCATAGTCTTTTGACTTCTCCGGGACACACTGAACAATTATCTTCGCAACAAGGTACCTATTGGCTCTTAGGGAATATTTGTATTGCTTATGTACATATTAATCTAAATGCAATATGTAGTATCCCAATTGTTGGTGCCACTAACTATTCTGTACAGTCAACGGCAGTTACCCATTTTACCCAAGGATAGCCATGGACTTAGACACGTTACTTTAAATATTGGGGCTGGAGGCCCTCTCCGCTCACCCTGCAGTCCGGAGATGTCAGTAATCAGCGACTAAACAGCGGAGTCATTTAAAAAAAAAAAGCAAGATTTTTCAAAAATCCAGCATAATAAATGGGAATCAATGCGTTTGCATGTGACATGACATGTGTATTTTGACTAGCTCAAATCTGTAAAACCAAGATTTATCATTCCTTTGTTATGTTATAAATGTCACCGGAAAATAACAAAAACCGTAAATTTATAAATTTCCTAGGAAATTTATAAACTTTCGTAGGATTCTAAACGAGAGATAAATTGTATTATTTTACGCCCACATTTCCGGAAATTTATAAATTTGCGACGACTCATCGTAAATTTATAAACTTACGGATATCTATCCGTGAGATTCTAAACGGTTCGACTAATCAGAGAAGAGCTTTTAATTTTACGCTTTTATGAATTACGGAAAATAACACACTGCTCTCTGATTGGTCGATGTTGACAGTAGCAATGCTTGTGTTCGTAGATTATGGTACAATCACACTTGCCAAACTGTACATTTATCAGTTTCGAATACCTACCTGTCTGGACTTTTACTTTAAAACTGGGTAGGTTTAACGGGTTACTTTTTACAATTAAACTTTTTACAAGGCTGATAACCCCTACTTAATCAAAATAAGACGGCAGAAATCGTGTTTTACGATATCAAAAAGTTTATAAAAAAATGAAATACACTTATAAAATATAACATACAAAACATGCCATACCATCTTGATCATATGCCAAATGGGGTAGTCAGAGTCGCACTGAGTTCCCGTCACGGTGAACGAACGGAAAATTCAGAAGCCCACATTTCACCGAGGGAATTTGAACCCATCGTGGTAAGAAGCGAGCATCCCGCCGTTATCTGGGTTGCTTAGATTTTTTATCGGTGTTTCTCATCGCCGGAGAGTTAGCCGCAAATTATACAATGAACACGAAGATGAATTGTTCTTACAAAATATAAAACATTAGAACCGGCCTTCTACCAAAATTAAATGGCGGAGGAGAGGAATGACAAGTGACTAATTCGACCAATCAGAGCGCACATGGCGTTTGGTTACCGCCCACTTATTATTTTACGGATGCGTTCCGAAAATTTATAAATTTCCGGAAATGTGGTCGTAAAATAATACAATTTATCTCTCGTTTAGAATCCTACGAAAGTTTATAAATTTCCTAGGAAATTTATAAATTTACGGTTCTTGTTATTTTCCGGTGACATAAATATGCCGTATTTTCCATCATCAGGTGACAGCAGACTTCGCGGGGGTGTCATCGCCATGTGCGGTGTATCTGCCACGTTACTTCTGCTTTTATGCATAGGTGCAATACTTTTGTATAAAGAACGTACCTATCGATCCTCTATTTCTGAAGAAATTAATCGTTAAGTAGTTGTTTAGTTCCTAAAATAAAAGAGTGTTTTGACAAACGTTAAGAAAAAAGAGTATTATTTTATGACCCTAAGAGCTCATTCACATTGGGTCGCAAACAGCGATACAGCCGCGCGACTGCGTCTATTCGCACGATTCACAGGCAGCTAACTCCCATAATAAAACAAGCACCGCGGCAGCCGCGCTGCAGCCGCACGACTCGTGATTAACATAGTGGCCGGCAGCGCGGCTGCCGAGCCAGTGTATTCGAACATGATTGCACAATGACTTCGATTATAACAAAAAGAAGAAGATATTTGGTTGGCGAAAGCGGCTTTAATTATAGTCCGTTCGAGTTAAGAATGCTGTAATTTCATACTTGTTCTTCGATCTAGCACGTCCCTTAACCAATCGAATCGTTCCTAATTAGAAAGTCAAGTCCACAGTCCACACAAGATCTGAGTTTTCTTGTGTGTAACAGAATCAAATTTCACACAATATCACTGCATTCTTTGCGCGAGCGGACAACAGTTACGAAGTTGTGTAATATCTTAGGCTATAATATAATGTATCCGGCTGTTTTGGTAGATAAGTATCATTAAAAGTTTAAATTGCTTAAATGGTAATTTACAAATTCAAATAGAAAGAATATGTGTGATTTTCATTTGTTTTTCTTACTATAAAGCCGCGAGACGACAAAAAGTAAGTAATCGAACAAAATGACACATAAATTGGTAGTTAAATGCAATTCAACAACATGCAGGATGACTTTGCAAGCTGTGGCCAAAACTTTTATAACAAGCTCTATAGTTAGCCCATCAGTCTTAGAGCATAATACTGTCTAAGCCAATGACTTTTTATTGAAAAAGAGTTAGATAAGTTACTTGTGCAAAAAAAGTGGCACCCGAAATCAGAACTTTATTGCACCTGCTGAGTCTGAGATCTAAGCGAAGCGTTGACAGTGTTGACATTTTGAGACTGAGACACGGGAAGGAAGGAAGCATTAGGGAAGGAACTGGATACATGTGTTGAACCACGGAACAGAAAAAACAGTGGAAGTGCAAAGTAGGCGTGGCACGCGTGCCACAATTAAGCACTGCTGTGCTTACTTGGTCCCAGTCGTGTTCTAACGTCGCATCGAGTTGCTCGTCTCGCGACAACTTCATATTTCTGTAGTTATGCCGTATTGCTCCATTTTGGATTTCAAAAATTATAGTAGTATAAAAAAACTTGAAAATGTAGGTCTTTCCTGCCGTCGCTAAGTGCCATTTTATTAGTTTCCTAATAAAATCTTGTTAATTTCATTAGACAGATAGATTTGGACGTATAACGCAAATTTGAATCTTAATGCTTAAACAATTAAATGTATAATTGCTAACAATACAGAATACCTCCATCTATGGGCGATCAACGGAATTAACTCGTCAATCGAAACTAAATTGACATTAGATTAGAAAAAGTCGTAAATACTGTCAGCAGTAAAGCACAACAAATATTATCTGTAGAGTGTGAAGGTTTATTTCCGGATGTACGATCTGTGAATGGGGCCTACAAGGCAAAGCTAATCTCAGATGGCGCCACCCTAGCACCCACCCTTGTTGAATGGTAAACAATAATTTCGATTAACATATTGCGTTAATTCTCGTTTATTCCTCACTTTCAAACATGTATTTCACTTGGAAAATATGCGCGTTAAAAGAAGAATTGAGAAAAAGAGGTGCCTCTTTACGTGGAAGGAAAACTGACTAAATTGAAAGGTAATTTGTGTTCCATAAATTCCTTCTTATTTTGTCAACTTGAAGGTCTTGTAACTTGTTTTAAAGTTTATTGAATGTTTACCTGTGATAGTCTAGCTAGGGGTGCGTTCCGAATTGGGTCAAAATCGATTACATCGCGCTCACAGAGCGTCCCGAATTGAGATATCGCGCTGACATTCATCTAACGTCAGACAGCTTGACGTCATGGGTGACGTCACTAACGGCGCCATTTTGCGCTCACAACGATAATGCTCCAAAGCGATATCACCGTGGGCCTTATGTCAGATTCATAGATGAAACGTCAAACAGACATTTTCACGTAAAAATATTTTTGACAATAGTCCTCAGAATACATTTTTGCTGGGACAAATCTTTTTCTGTGTTAACGTAACAGAAAGTTTTACTACAAGAACCGCAAGTTTAACCTGGGAATGATAGAAATTAAAAGTTTTAAATTGTTAGGTTATGTGTCACTATCTAGCGGTCCGAATTGGTTTTCACGCTGACAGCGCTGTGAGCGCTGTTGACGCGATATTTCAATTCGGGACGCCTGATATCACCGTGAGCGCTCACATTACTGTAATCGCATTACGGACCGCACAGTAGTATGTAACCATTGGGGGCTAAAACGGTAACATTTTAGCATTTCATATTATGAAACATCTAACTGACGTTTCATCTAGGCCGCGGTCCGTTTCGAGTCAAAAGTGAGTAATAGCGCGCTGACGTCGCTCACGTTCATACAATTTATCAATTCGGGATGCGTGTCAGCGCGCTGTTACTCACTTTTGACTCGAAACGGACCGCGGTCTAGATGAAACGTCAAATAGATGATTCATAATATGAAATGCTAAAATGTTGCTGTTTTAGCCCCCATTGTATCATTTTAGTGACAATTGAAAACACGAAACATCATATTTCCTTACTTTTAAAGTTTGAGGTTATAAGTCAAGTCTGAACGTTTTCAAATATACTTTTCGTATTACAGATTAGAGTCATATGACCAAAACTTCAATTTTGGGCAACCTGAAGATGTGGACGGCGAGCCTTCAATGGAACTTCCACCCAATGAGTCTTACAGAGACATCAACAGCAACACCAAGCTTTCTCCACTGGATAAAGTTCAAATACGGCATTACTTATCTATGTAAGTCTTATTTCGATTATAAGGAGCTATTTAAGCAAGCAAAACTACTTCCATCTGGGCTGGGAAGTCAGAATCAATTTACTGGCATGAGAAAATACTAGATTTTGGTTGATGTAAGTAGGTATATCAACCTGTTCAGGCGTTCAGTGCCCCAACCTTCAACAGTGTCAGCCTACACCTTTAGAACAAGGTAGACAGTGGAGAATGTGTGGAGACCTATTTAAACTTTAAACATGAACCACCTACAAGTCATTAATTAACAGATTTTTTTTTCATTTTCTTACAGCTCTGACAAGAAAATGGACAAAGTATTGCAGCAGTCCAGACTTAAATCTGATCGAGCATTAATGGGACCAGTTAAAACGAAGAGTACGAGCCAGAATTCAAGCCCCTTCACGGTAGAAGAATTGAAGACAGTATTGTTGGAAGAGTGGGATAACATAACTCAAGAGGACGCCGAAAAGTTGATCAGATCAATGAAGAATCAACTTCAAGCAGTGATAAGGGCTAGGGGGGAATACCAAGTATTGATTAAATAAATTGTTATGTGTTTTCTTAATCATTTTTCTTTTATTTGTAAAATACCCAACCACAACAACCTCTCCCAAATTCCTGTTTTTCCTGTATTTATGCAATTGCTCTGTAGAGAACAATCTCAAAATATTACAAGTCTGTGTCCCTTTTGTACAAATTTCTCCAGACCCAGAAGCTAGATCCGAGCTTGAGGACTGAATTTCAGTTACATCAACACTGTGGGAAACATTTGCATCATCTAATTCTTCAAGTGGCTGAAAATGATTGAAGTCCGGAGTAGTTAAATTCTCATCTTGAAACAAGCTTTTTTCAAAAAATTACGTGTCCTCAGGCGTTCTTCTCTTAATGTGGGGCCCTGCTTTACGTTCCATGGAAACACTGAAGGGATGACAGACTTCTTCAAAATTTTGTGCTGGTTTATGGTGCCTGAAAAAGTGAGAAAAACCTTAGCATCTAAGTAACCTTTAAATCAAAGAGAATTAAGTGAACCAGAAAAAGACATTTGGTCATGTTGGCATCAGGCAGGACTTGAACCCGCATCTTTCGCAAGCCGGGCGACTGCACTTCCAATTATGCTACCGAGACCATTAACAGACCGGCCGAATCTTTCTGGTATATTTTGCCCTATGAGCCAGGGTGATTTCATCAATGTTATAGGCATCCACCTCTAACACTCGGAAGAAATATTTTTTCAAATATTTAACTCCCGATTAAGATGAAAAAGCTATTACTATATTTTATTATTGTTTTTAGCATTTTCCATGCAGTATCTTTCTAAAGAAAACCAGAAAAAGACATTTGGTCATGTTGGCATCAGGCAGGACTTGAACCCGCATCTTTCGCAAGCCGGGCGACTGCACTTCCAATTATGCTACCGAGACCATTAACAGACCGGCCGAATCTTTCTGGTATATTTTGCCCTATGAGCCAGGGTGATTTCATCAATGTTATAGGCATCCACCTCTAACACTCGGAAGAAATATTTTTTCAAATATTTAACTCCCGATTAAGATGAAAAAGCTATTACTATATTTTATTATTGTTTTTAGCATTTTCCATGCAGTATCTTTCTAAAGAAAACCAGAAAAAGACATTTGGTCATGTTGGCATCAGGCAGGACTTGAACCCGCATCTTTCGCAAGCCGGGCGACTGCACTTCCAATTATGCTACCGAGACCATTAACAGACCGGCCGAATCTTTCTGGTATATTTTGCCCTATGAGCCAGGGTGATTTCATCAATGTTATAGGCATCCACCTCTAACACTCGGAAGAAATATTTTTTCAAATATTTAACTCCCGATTAAGATGAAAAAGCTATTACTATATTTTATTATTGTTTTTAGCATTTTCCATGCAGTATCTTTCTAAAGAAAACCAGAAAAAGACATTTGGTCATGTTGGCATCAGGAAGTCCTGCCTGATGTGATGAATCACCCTGGCTCATAGGGCAAAATATACCAGAAAGATTCGGCCGGTCTGTTAATGGTCTCGGTAGCATAATTGGAAGTGCAGTCGCCCGGCTTGCGAAAGATGCGGGTTCAAGTCCTGCCTGATGCCAACATGACCAAATGTCTTTTTCTGGTTTTCTTTAGAAAGATACTGCATGGAAAATGCTAAAAACAATAATAAAATATAGAATTAAGTGAATTTTTGGTGGACCCAAAAGGCCAGACTTGGCCACAAATTTAGTAAGGCAGACTATTAACCATTCAATTGTTTATTTTTATGGGCTGCCTGTTTCCTGAGGTTTATTAAATTTCACTTCAAGGTGGCGAGCCTCTCTGTTACGCACCAAATAGACGATAGTTTTGTGCCTTCTAGACAAACAGAAAATAATCAATTTGAATCCTTATGTATGTAGGTACTTTACCTGAGTATTTACTGATTATTTCATAATCACTGGCCTCGAAGTGGTTATGACACACCCTCGCCCCGGTTTTAGGCTCGAACTTACTCGCCTTATTGCTTTTAGCCACATCTCTTTAAGTTGCTCATCTCGAGGAAAGTGGTGGCCTCCAGTTTCTCTGCACTTTGGTACACAACACCTGGGCATTTATTTGATAATCGCCTCTAATTAATTATTTTCAACAAATTTCATACAAATCCGTGTTTGTTATGGGTCGGTGCTCTGCTAGCGCCAGTTTGACAGTTGCCCGCCCCATTAAGCAAATTTGGACTAGAATTGAAACGACCAATCAAACGGCTTTTTTCTTTGTAGTTCACTATATGACTTTCAATATATTTGTGTGAGTTTGGCGACAGAGCGGTTCCTTCAATAATGTTGTTGCATTGCACTTCCACTGTTCTCTTCCGTGTGTTGAACTGTTCTATAAAATCGGCTAAAGGGCATAGTTTCCAAGCCAATAAACCTTGAAAAAAAGAATCTTTGGGTGCGGTCCGAAATGAGCCAAAAGGGTTTAGCGCGGCCAGACGCGTCCTGAATTGATGATCACAGCGACAATACCCCTGAGTTGCTAACATGTTGAGGGAAAATCCGGGACAAAAATCCCAAACAATCATAACTGGGCGTTATCGTGGTGAGCGCAGTGACATATTCATAGTTGATGGCTGGGACCAGCAGCCAGCAGCACTGTGTGCGTGAACCTGCATTTCGGACCACAGTCCATGCATTTGACATTCTGGTTTATTGATAAATTTTATTTGTTTGTGAATTGTCGAATTAAGAGGTTATTTCATTCTGATTCACAAAAAGAAACTGTGACCAGTACCTTTGTTTGTTTGTCTAACAAAGCTGTAGGCGAATATAGACCCTAGAACACTTTAATCTGAATAATTTGTTAATAACCTCCTGAACACAAATCTCCTGTTTTGTAGTACAACAAATTGACCAAAATGGCATTAGCGCTTCAGAGACGTGCAAATGTAAGTTTACAAAATATCTTGTATGTATTTAGAACTGCCCCCTACTGGGACTGTAGTGCTAAGGATATTCAATACATTTGAAACTTAGTGAAATTCTATCTTGATTGTTCAACAATTAAAATAGGATTGAAGTTATGTTTGGTTTTCTTCTCTTTTTATTACCAATCTAACTACCTACCAATGGTTATTATTGTCATTGTTTGAACTAAATTGTTATACCATACTCTTGCTTCAGGTTCGGCTGCCACCAGAAGTGAATAGAATTCTCTATATTCGGAACCTACCATACAAGATTTCTGCTGAAGAAATGTATGATATATTTGGAAAATATGGTGCTATTCGTCAAATACGCACGTAAGTATAATTTGAAATATTACATCTTCACGTGATTGCCAAACAGTTAGTTCTTTCAAGAAGAAACATGACACACGAAGAGGCACTTACTTCATTCCAGTTAGACTGCATTGGGTTGTATTTCTTCATTTAAATATAGATGTATATATATAACAATATGTATATTTGTGTATATACCATAAATAAATAGTTATTTATGTATTTTTCTTGTATGTATCTTCCTTTGCTTTTTTAATAGTCTGTAAAGTGTTGTGAGTCTATTCTTACCCATGTTTTCTTCTTTTACATCTCTCCTGTCGTCATGGTCTGTTGAAAGAAATCTCTTTTTTTACCTGTACTTGTTCTTTCCTAAATGTTGTACCACTGTCAATAACTGCTTGTGTAAGAATAAATAAATAAAAAAACACATTTCTGTTCCTTATGAAACAATTGTCATTTAGTCGAAGTAACATAAAGAGGATCCAGTCCACACTATCCTGTTGAAATACTGTATAATGAGCCACAAGTCTGGATCTGTTACACTAACAATACAAATTTACTCTGGGTACATGTGGGTTGGTACCTGAATGATTTATGAAGAGATTTTCTTTGGATCTCATAACAGTGTCTTTATTCAACACCAGATTGGTACACAAGTCATTTTTAGTAATTTTGTGGCTTAGATGTTTAGATAATATGTTCATATAGTATTAAATTTGGTTATCTAAGTTTGATATTATTGCTTACTTTGTGTTGATTCTTTGCATATGTGGTTTCAGAGGGAATACACCAGAGACCCGTGGAACAGCTTTCGTAGTTTATGAAGACATCTTTGATGCCAAAAACGCATGTGATCACCTCTCCGGTTTCAATGTTTGTAATAGATATTTGGTTGTGCTATACTACAGATCAAATAAGGCATTCAAAGGCATGGATGTTGAGAAGAAACAGGAAGAAATTGATGCACTCAAAAAGAAGTATGGAATATCTACCGAAGAACTAAGGAAGTAATAATGTAAAAAAAAGTGTATAATAAATTACTAAATCTACTGTTGCAGTTTAATATACCGTGACACTAAAATTTGGCAACAAAACAACACTGCATTCAGTTTAGAGAGCAGTTAGCTCTTCATAATTTTTATAATATTATGCCTTCTGCCACACTAATATTTAACCACCATGCATAAGCAACCATGTTTTCTTATTTTGTTGGGAACACCAATTATGTTGATTTTTGGTAATCTTATAAATAAATAAAACTTTGTAATCTACAGAGCTTTTTCAAAGACTTCTTCAGGTTTCAGATACTAACTTAAGAAGAAATACCGAGAGTAGCTTTCACTATACCTTTCTATATTAAGCTTTGTTAAGAGGCCTATAGTAAGAAACACCCCAACTGGCATTGCTGGCTTTATTTGTGGTCTAAACAGATGAAGACTGACCAAAAGGGTCAGCGTGAATCAAAAACCAGTCTAACTTTCATAGAAGTGAAACCATCCCGAACTAACCGAAGATGCCGATTTTTTCACATCCGCGGATTCGGATTTTAGAGACTCACATATTCAGTATATGAATGAGGAATCGAAACAATTATTAAGTAGTTATAAAAAAAATATGAATGCTAATTTACTTTTTAGTATCAATAGGGTAGAGGAACCAAAAGATGAACGACCCCCAATAGATGAACGTTGGGGAGAAATAATTAGATAAAAAATTAACTGCTCCTTTCTTCTGTGCTATATTTATTTATGTAATATAGTCCCCCTTTTCCTTTCCAACACCATTAAAACATTGACACTAGTGTCACGGACACGCTTACAATCGGCTGTTCCGCAAACTGTACCTGCCAAAAAACAGTTTTCTATGGAAACCTACTTAAGGTAAGCAGTGTACACGCTTAAGCAAAATGTTACGTCAAACACCTAATAATAGCTGTATTCGAATGTTTTCGGTTTCATCCAAATCTTGATATGTTTAGTTTCAATTGCTGTTTAGCAGATTTACATTATTTATCATATTTTTCGAGAGATTTACTGTTCAAGTAATGGATTCAATATTGTCCCATGGATCCAATAAATGAACGGCGTTCAACTAATGGACAAAGTGCTTAAATTTACAGACCCCAAAACTGAATAAATCATTTCGTAAGTCAAGTTAAAACCGTTTAAATTAGTTAATAGAAGTATTATGAAGTCACCTACCAAAAGTTGAACATAGATTGTTTAGGTTATTGTTAAGTTTCACGACAATTTATTTTGATCATTCAGTATGAAACCGTTCATTGTTCAACTTTTGGATTTATACCCCAAAACTTGAACCACATAATGTGGTTTGAATTTCAGACATATTTTTTTTCTAAATTTGAACGTTTTTAATTGATTTCAAAGAAACCAACATGGTATTAGAGTGTGAAAGCCTACGAATAATTATTTTATTAATGCAATCTGCGATTTTTTGGTAAAGAGATAGATTTATTTTCCAGAAACTACACAAAAACACAGTTAGGAAGTACAAATTTTCGTGTTAATGTCTTTACATTATGATACATAGTATTGAAGAACTACTTATTCATAAGATCTTCTTAAATTAATTGCTCATTTAAGTATTCAAATAACATTTACCCTATAGTTATCACCGTTAAAATGGTAGTTCATCTATTGGGTCCAAAACGTTCATAATTAGGGCACAGCGTTCATCTTTAGGGCAAAAAGCAAAAGTTTTATGGAAAACATTTTTTTATGAATAACAGGTAGATTGTAGGAATTATTTACTTAAACTAATAGAATCTTGAGTATATTTGTAAAACACAAAAAAATAACAGTAAGCGCAAACAGCTCGAAAAGGCCGAGAAAAAAATACTCAAAGTTACGAAGATCCCTTAATCGTTCATTTAATGGTTCCTCTACCCTATAGGCTCCATTATTTTTACCGAGTATCTATATGAACAATAAATTATTAGCAAGTGAAGTTCCAAATAGGGGGCATTATAGATATTTAAAGAGTATAATTTTGACGCCTTTTTAGATACGAGAGGTAACGTAAATCAAACTCGTACTACTTAATTGTTCGTCGGGACGGGAACACTGCCTGGTGAAGTGAGTATGACCATAGTATAAACATACAGTAGGTTATCTAAGGCCGCCCGCCGAGTTATTGGCCTAGCGTGCAACAGGCACGCGGCACAGCCGGTCCGTACTGCCGATGCCGCCTCCCTATTTTATGCTAGCGTGTGCGTGAAATCGCGATACGGGCGCGCGACGCGCACGCACACCTTCAAACCGAGAGCGGCACGTTTGACTCGATATTTTCGGGCGGTAAGAAAGTAGGTATTCATTTTTGAGAACGTATACGTAAAAAAAATACTTGAATACATATTGCGAATGCGTAACATACTAAGTACTTATTTTACCGACACATTTTCTTTCTTTATTACTTTGCGGTCGAACAACATGTTTTGCTCTGCCCCGCCGCAGGACAGGGAAAAGTTAGAGCCAAATAGCAAATATATTACCTATTATGATTGGTTGCGGCATTTCTTTTTATACACTTTATGTATACTTCTTTGCGCGAAGGACGAAATTTTAAATGAGGGCTTTCCACTTTATGGAAGGAAATCAACTTAAGAAAACTACGAGTGCTAACTGTGCATTACCGCTGCAATTAAAATATCTCTTATCAAGAAATGAATATTACAGGGAAGTACCCATGATTACATCGCGTCCGTCCAGATCTTACGAGTAATTTCTATGTATTTTACTTAATAATTACAGTCACTAAAAGTAGTGACATTATACATAGCGGTTCTTCTCAGTACAGTCGTGCTATTCCGGCGGTGCACATCGGACATCTCATTTTGTATGTAAATAATTAAAAAATGTTATTTGGCTTAGTTTTTTTTTCTGAAACGACCACAGTTGCAAAGAAATTGAATTTTAAAGTTCACTCACACGAGCGAAGGGAGTTTTGGCGTCCGCCGGAATAGCATGGCAGAAACAACTTTTCGATCCGGTGGTAGCGTCACATTTGAAGTAGTGAGTTTCTAGACGCCGTGGTAGGCCAAATCCGAAACTAAGAGGAATATTGAAAAATTCTGAAAGGAGTCGCAACGCCGATTTTGGCAAAAACTATAACTGCATAGGTACTCAGATTTTACAAAAAACTTTTCTGAGCCAGGACGACTCCCGACAACCTGCGGTTTTGAATGAAAAAGTCACCCTGTATTATTATGACATCCCTGTACCAGACTTCTTTCAGCATTATTCAATATTCCTCGTTGTTTAGGATTTGGTCTACCACGCCCACTTGAAAAACTCATTCAGTATACAAGGTGATCAATTCAAATGGGTTAAAAGGCGAAGTCAGAAACTATGAGAAATAGCGAAATCTGTTCATAGTAACCATGGCTTAGATTTTAGAATAAATAATATTAGCATTCAAACTATCTTTAATCTCCCATTCATAACCGGGAACCTATCCTTTTGGTTTTGTAAAAAAAACGCACTGCACTGTATTATTAATATTATGTCATCTCATAGCGTCGATAGTGAGGATTAAATTCTGTCAAGTAAAATCCTAGGTAAAACTAGAAAAAACCGGCCAAGTGCGAGTCGGACTCGCGCACCGAGGGTTCCGTACAAAATGAATTTCAATTTAATACCGCTACGCGTTTATGAGGAAATGGGTAGTAAGTATAAAATTATTAAAAAAATATATATTATGTGATGTAACTAAAAATTTATGGTTTTCGTAATTTTTCCTTTATCTATGCTATAAGACGTTGCTTCGTACCAAATTTCAAGATTCTGAGTTCACGGGAAGCACCCTGTAGGTTTTGATTCCCTTGCAAGTGTCGAAAATTTGCTGCATAAACGGCTGTATCTTTTGATTGCGTTGGCTTAGAAGTTTGATTTTTTCACAGCTTCAAGGGACAGTAGACCTGAATAATTGATATAAATTTCAGCTTCATACCTCCACGCGTTCCTGAGAAAAAGTGTCTTGACAGACGGACGGACGGACAGACGGACCAACAAAGTGATCCTATAAGGGTTCCGTTTTTTCCTTTTGCGGTACGGAACCCTAAAAAAGGTCTCGTTTCGAATAAACAAAACTAACAAATCACATGACAGCCTTTCTGTGACTGTACCTTTACAGAATTCATTACAATGAATCTCTCTCACGCTCTGCAAGCTCTAGGGTTGAGGTACACCTCAACCCTAGAGCTTGCAGAGCGTGTTATCACACTGTACATCATTGACCTCAAAGTGAGGGAGGTGCCTGTATGTATGTGAATGTGTGCAGTCACATTATGTTAGTGCACTGTGTATTTGCATTATTATTTAAATCAAATACTGTGTATGTGTAACTATTTTCCATTGGATTGTCTATAGGTTTAAAAAACTTTGACGATTTGAAAGTACTTACCTGTAACAGGCCCACCTGAGCAAAGATATAGGTGTTTCATAATGGTTTCTATAATTATAATATTTTTTTTTAGTTAGCTTATAACATTTTCACATATCTTTATAAACACCTAGAACTGCAATCTAAATTAGAAATGAAACGATAAAACTGGTTTTTTTTGTTTATTTGCATGTGCACTAAATGTTACAGTCACTAAATGATCATATTATCAGTATAAATAGTGTAGTATACCATTATAATTATGGGTTTACACATGTATACATCGAGATATTCTTACTAAAAACGAAATATTCGTAGTAATTTCTACATGAGTATTATGAATTTCATGTTTAATTAAGATGACAACTGAAATTTTTTTTTTAAGTTACTTTTTTGAGAGAACATTTTTAATGATATCTTGTGCAAATGCAGAAGGCGTTGGATAAAATCAATTAAAATGTTGAATATAATATGATCATAGCTGTTCGATTCGAAATAAGATGATGAGAACAACGTTATCGAATTTCTAACATTTTCGATTTAACATTATCTTATAGAATAAAAGATTCGCCAGAAATACACTCTTATAAGCTACCTGTCTATGTCACTGGATATATTATGTATAATGAAAGACTAGCTATGTACCTAACATGGGTACATACCCAAAGTTCGCAAAGGTCTCACATCAAAAGAATATTTAATAAAAATCAACCACTAGCGTTTCTATGTTTTTATAATTATTTACTAAGATATTTTTATGCTTACTGCATTGGAATGACACATGTTTACAAATTATATTTAATTAAAAACATTAAACTATACATAATATGTTGTGTTCAAATGAGAGTTTAATTAAACACCCTATATCCAATAAAAAGTGTTTTTAACACTATCACACATGCTTGTAAAAGTAAATATTTCCATTACTTGGAAACATTTCTTTACTATTCAAACCCAAAACCTTTGCAAATCAACAATAAATTACGAACAATGAATTCCACTCCGACGCTTAGAAAATCTGAATCTAATCATCGAATGCATCGGAGTCTGTATTTAAGGAAAACATCAATTAAAATAATTCGATTGAATTATTAGTCATTAATACGTCTCTAAGGTTCCGAGTGGAACGAACAGTCTTGTAAACTGTAATAATACCATCTACCTATATCTGTTCATGTCCTGTTTTTTATTAAAACCCCTTTGACATGAAACCGGACAAAACTGGTAAGTATATTTTCTTAAATTATAATCTTATTACTAGTTAAAAACAGAAATAAACATAACAGAAAACATTTAACTTAATACACTTTTTTTTCCTTTTTTCTTTTGTTTGGCATAAAACAATCAAAAGCAAATGACTAACAAATTATGAAGTAGGAGTAGAAGAGAGACGCGCTCTACATTCAGCAACTAATTGTTTACTTAGATAAATATCTTCATCAGTCGAAGTATCGATGAGGTCGAGGGTAAGAAGTGGCTCACTGGGGTTCAATGGGTCCTTGCCAACATCCTTGCAAATGCCAACGAACTGTTGGTCGACACACAGCTCTTGGAACCGAATACAGTCTTCCACCGTCCAGTCTTGATGAAGTGGCCACACATCTGTCAGAAAAGAGAGTAACCGATAACACTTGGCGACTAACTAGTTGCACTTAATCACTGCACTGAACTCAGTGATTTAGTGCTTCTTGAGCAGCAAATTCGCCACATCTCCCGTTGCTGTTGTTTCTATTTTTCATAACAAGAAAAAGTTGCGAAAGCTTTGGAACCAGTATTCTGTAACTTTGATGGTCACTATAAAAAGTGCAACTGTCTCGACAAATACTGAGTATAATATATTTTTCAAAACTATAACTCTGGTAAGGGTTCTTTATTTCACGGGACGTAATTTTTATATGTCAATCTATGCTTAATATTATCGAGAAGGTCGAGTATTTATTACTTGCTTTTCCCCAAATCCTATTAATATTATAAATGCGAAAGTTTGTATGTCTGGATGTGCCGTGTTGCTCTTACACGTAAAAACTACGGGATGGATTTTAATGAGACTTCGCAATAATATAGCTTATGCATCTAAATAGCACATAGGCTACAATGTATAATGATATATCTCATTTTTTTAACTTCTATCGACGCGGTCGAAGGCGCAGGCGGCTGCTAGTACACTGCCCAAAAGTTCATACAAAGTATAGCTATTTGGGAGGCTGTAAAAATTAAAATATTGATACCAACGTAGAAATTTTTAGAACACAGAAACTACTATATCTGCCCTTTCAGATTGTATAAAGAAATTTATTGTAGTAGCATTATTGTACAATCGTAAGGACGTTAAAAAAAGACAGATTTTTCTTTTAAAAGGTGTCAAAATTTTAGCAAAATCAAACGTTTTTTTGTAATATTCTTAACCTTTATCTTTTGCCTCTGTCCTGGCGTTATTCTAAGATAATGCTCAACTTGTAAACAAACTTAACTTTATGAAATATTTGAAAAAAGATATCCCTAGACAGTTTTGATGTTGTATGTAGATATATCTGAGCATAAATAATGATAGTGACCATAGAGGCGCGCCTTGATGGCTTGCGGCGGCAGCGAGCGAGCCAGCGGCGCGGCGGCGGGCACGGGCCGCAGCTCGGCCGCCGGGAACAGCGCCAGGTCGCCGTAGTCGCAGAAGTACACCGACACCATCTCGTTGGACACCACGCCCGCCACGGTCACTCTGGTGGACCAAATGTTGCTCTTAGTGAACAATTTCATGAAAAAATTAAAGTTTACGAAACGTATCCAGCTATAGTCCAACTAACATTTCCTGACGCTTCATATTTGCCATGCTACAATAACTTTAAGCTAGCGCAGACAATTTCAATTTTTTTTTATTTCAAATATTAAAAGTTATTTTACTAAAATGTAACGAAAATAATTTATACATCGCATCTGTTTGAGCCGGAATCAATATCGTTTAATAATCGAAAATCTTAGCAAATTTACAACAGAAATGGTGAAAGGGATGCGTTTTACATCCTACTACATTATTTGGGTATTTTTTAAGAACACATACCTATACCAAGTAGAATCTTTGTCATAAAACACGGTGTACAACTCTCCACTTGCGGGTTTCTCAGGAGCATCTGCTGCAGTCGACTTCGGGCACTCTTCTTGCAGAGAAGACATCATGCTTAGAAGTGTGTGCCGCGTGCCGTTGGGTTGTACCTAAATAGAATATGTATTTCTATGTCACTGCTGTTCGAACAAAAAGTGAGTTTACCTACCGTTGAGGTAGGTAAAACAACACATATACTACTATTACTCAGAAAAATTAATGACTACATTATCAGTGCTAGATTAGTCACCGCGCGCAAGGGGTTTTTAAAGTTAGAAGGAAAACCAAAAATGAAAGTCGTGCAATTCCTTCGTTTTTTTTCTACATTCTTCACCACGCCCAGTAAAATAATGACCTTGTATATTGAGTTATTTCTGAGGTGGGTGTATTTTCTTCGTGCTATTCCAAATTTTATAAAAGATCCTTTTTGAAACATTAGTACGTGTGTTCAAAAGTCAGTCTACCGGAAGGTTGTCTGGAAGGGATCGCTTCTAGCGATAAGGCCGTCTACATTGTACTGCTAAATCTTTGTAAGCATTTTTATAAAGTACTAGCAGCCGGCCGCGACTTCGTCCGCGTGGACTTCGCTGTATGTGGAAAAAGATTCTCCAACTTTTCCTGAATTTTCTTTGTTATAAACCTTACGGAGCCCAAGACCTTTCCAACGAATGCAAAACCGAGGAAATCGGTTAGTGCGTTCTAGAGTTATAACGTCAGGAAGGAAAACCCGACTTATTTTTATATAGTAGATATCTTATCTTTTCTTATACTCACGACGAAGTTCCAGGGGTTGGCGGCCATGGCGATGTAGACGTCGAAGCAGCGTCCGACGGCGGGCAGCGGCGGCGGCGGCAGCTCAGGCGCTGCGGCCGGTTGGGCCGGGCCGGGCGCGCCGGTCGGGCCGGGGGCACCGGGGGCACTGGGTGTGGCCCCCAGCGAGCCCGCGCACGAGCGGCTGCGGAAGATGCGCTCCTTCTTCTTGCGCAACTCTTCCACGTGGTTCGTCGCCTCCTTTTCCTCCTCTTTGGCTTTTCCACTGAGAATATAATATTCGTTTTAGCGACATTGACGATGTAGTGACGCTGCAAGAACCTACGGCGATATAAGTTATGTATGTTATCAAAGTTTGTTTTTTGATGGTTGACATTTATTTTGGAAGTTGAGGGTGATTAATTTACAAATATTTTATACTGCACTGAATATTACATAGCCAAATTAAAGCAGCAAGAGTACTTTTTGTTTGTTGAACTCACAGAAACCTTAATCCGCAGACAAACGTTCGGCATATTTGTCAGACTACAGCATGTGTTACAGGCGCTTTTAGAGGCCGACAGAGACCGTAATCATTAGTTTAATACACATTATTCAACTTCAAGAATATACTTGTAATACTTTTTACCTTATATTTTGCCTCATCTAACTGAGCCTCATCTAAAGTATTTTAAAAAGTCGTACTTATAGAGGTAAATATTGTAGAAAAGACTTCTCTATTCAAAATTTTAAACAGCAATACTATTGATAGACAGGGAAATTAGTTTGTTCGTTTGAGGTAATGCGATGTAAGTCGCCGAGTACTGCACAAGAAATGACAAACATTGTTAGTAAAATCAAAGCCTATGAGATATTTTTCCTGAAACCGTCATTAGTGACGGCTATGACTTAGTTAGATTATGACGCTCTTTACGAACGTAACACGCATAAGACCTATCTCGTTAAGGTACATTAAAAACGAAACTTATACTAGGATTTTTAATTGTAGTCAGTGAAATGACATTTTCAGTGTGGCAGGTTTTCAGTCCCAAATAACTAGTGATGTGGTAAATCGAATTTTTACAATTAAAAGTTAGTCGACATTACAGCCTGGCAAAAAAGTCGTAGTGAATGGCCACGTCTCTCTACCATATGTCATTACTGGCAACACACACTGGTCAGACTTTCGTCTTGAGACATAGAGGTATTTCGGCAAACTGTATTTAGTAAATAGGTTTTCAGTTCAAAATGTTTTGTTTCGGCATTATATTATTTACAGGTAAGAATTTCGTTTATTAACAGGTCATACAACTGGAAAAGTTTGGGAGGATACAACAGTAGAATCTTCCAAATAAGCGTTTTCTAAAGGTTTGACTACAGGCCTAAAGGGCCCATCCGGCAAAGGACGACGCCTTATAATTTCACATATAGGCACTGATGAAGGTTTTGTAGATTCCGGCTTACTTATTTTTGAATCGAAAAAAAATAGTATGGACTATCATGAAGAGATGAATTCATAGTGTTTTGAGAAATGGCTTAAAAGCATTTTGCCAAAATTAAAGCCAAATGCGGTGCTGGTATTAGATAACGCACCGTACCATTCAAGAAAAGTCGAGCGTATCCCCACTTCAAACTGGCGGAAGGCTGATATTGTTCAGTGGTTAGATGAAAAACAAATTAAATATCAACCTACAATGATACTTAAAGGCTTAATTAATCGAAATAGTAAAATTGCAAAAATCAAATTACGAACGCTATGCTGTGGAAGAGTTAGCCGCTGAATACGGTGTCACAATCCTGCGTCTGCCACCTTTTCACTGTGAGCCCAACCCAATAGAGTTAGTTTGAGCTCAAGCAAAGGGGTACGTTGCCAGGAAAAATAAAACTTTTAAAATAAAAGAGGTAAAAAAATATTTGATGAAGGCCTGAAAGAGGTGACGCCTGATAATTGGGGACAAGGCATACACCATGCCATAAAAGTCGAAGACAAAATGTGTCAACTCGACCACATTATATACCAATATGTGGATTCCTTCGTTATAAATGTAACTGATTCCGATAACGATTCTGAATATACCGATTCAGAATCGGAGTCGGAATCAATATCAACCGTAACGAATACAAACGTATATAATTACTTGTATTTTCCTGACTTTCAAGTGTTAATTCCCTGAACCTCTTTGAACATTTTTTCCCAGCTATGGTTATAATTTTTTAGTAAGAAGTTTTAATATGGAGGTGGGGTCCATATTTCTTAAATCGTATTATTTAATTCGTTGTGTACAGTAAGATTCACGAGAGTTGACCACTGCGCAGAAAGCATTTTTTAGGTCCCCTTTGAGGTGCGTGTGAGGCGCGGGGGGAATGCGTCAAGAGCGGAGCGACGCCATTGGTGCGCGCGCGTCACGTGATAGACTGCAGCAGGCCGCTCAGTCGCTATTCGTCTATCGCGGTTTTGACACGCTGTCGCTGCTGTCGAGTGTAGTTGAAAAGAAAAGTGTTTCGCTGTTTTAGTTATTTGTTTCACATTGCTTTTGTTACTTGTTAGTATTGTTATTGCTTTTGTTCGTTGTTTTTGTTAAGTTTTTTGTTTTGACTTGGGTGGACAAATATGCCCCGAGGAAAAGGCAGTGCCCTAAATAGACAGTCGAGAAGGATGGTGTACGACGTGTTTAAATATTTTTCACGGGACTCTAAGACACTCGAAGCTTATAATAAAACGGCAGCTGCAACAAACACGTCTGTATCGACAGTGCAAAGAATTATAAAAAAAGTAAATCTTCGCCTTTCGTGGTGGTTTTTAGAACAACGGAGTAATCACAAAGGAGTAATTAAGAGATGCATACATAACTTTCATATAACTGAAAAAGAATTGCCGACTTTAGAAAAGTTGCGAAAGAAATTGAGTGACGATATCAACTTTAAAGGATCCAAAACTAGTTTGGGTCGATTAATAAAAAAAATTGGATTCAAATGGAAAAGAACGGAAAATAACCGAAAAGTTTTAATAGAAACATCCGCTATTCGGTTGTTACGGATCAATTACCTGCAAAAGCTTAAAGAATATCGAAGAAATAATAGACCGATCATTTATACGGACGAATCATACGTCCATGCCACACATACTAAGCCTATGGGCTGGGCTGACAGCTCTACAGCAGGTCTGAAAAAGCCTATCTCAAAAGGCCAACGACTCGTGATTGTTCATGCCGGGTCAGAGGCTGGATTTGTGCCCAATGCATTATTAACTTTCAAGTCGGGCACTAAATCGGGAGATTATCACGACGACATGAATTATGAAAACTACAAAAAATGGATTCAAACTAAATTGATACCCAATCTCCCACCGAACTCCGTTGTTGTGGTAGACAACGCCTCATACCACAACAAACAATATGACATGGCCCCGACATCTAATTCGCGTAAATCAGATATGCAAGCGTGGCTTACCAAAAATGGAATTAGCTTTGATCCCAATATATTTAAACCTCAATTGTACGAGTTAATAAAAAAAAACAAAGACCGTTTTAGAAACTTTTCAATTGATAAAATTTTGATGGAACATGGTCACGGTGTTCTCCGTCTTCCACCATACCACCCGGATTTAAATCCCATAGAAATGGCTTGGGCCTCTATAAAAGGTTACGTGAGTAGCAAGAACGTAAAGTGGAATATTGGCTGCGTCGTGGATTTAATTAAAGAAAAAGTGAATCTGATAAAGTAAAATCAATAGAAGAAAGTTATATGCAAAGTGACCACGTCGTGGATGACCTTACGGATGAGTTGATTATTCGTGTAGGAGAATCTGATGAAAGCGAAGATCTGACAGATGTGGATTTTTCGGAATCATCTGAAGATGAAAAAAATAATACGGAACCCGGCCCTAGTTCCTCAAGGTCCACGAATCCCTCAAGTTCCATGATAGAGGGAATCATGGAACTTGATAGCGATAGCGACTAAATGTGTTTTATTTTTGCACAGTATTTTAATTAATTTTATTTCAATAAACATTTTAAATTAGGGACTTACGTTTAATTTATTTTCATAACCACCAGTTACAATATTATTAGGTACCTACATATAACAATGAAATATTATTTTGTGTTAAGTCTTTTCTTCATGAATGTACATATGCGCGACGGCCGCCATTTGTGGTCAAGATCCGTGAATCGACCTGTACCTATTAAATATTTACAATTTAAAAAAGGCCGATACCTAATAATATAAAGCATGACTAAATGTCTAAGTCTAGTGATTGCCGAACGTCACTATTGTAGCGGGTCACCTTTTTTTGTATCAGTCACTGTTGAAGTTGTCATTTTGCTGACTACAATTATTAATCGTACTATAGTATCTCAGAGCATGCACATTATTTTAAACTTGACTCACTTGTGCAGGTCATCAAACTCTATGATGATGGAGTTGTTAACGGAGGCGAGTATGTTCTGCGGGCCGATGCGCACGAACAGCTCGACGTTGGGCGGCGGCGGCGGGGGCGGGGGCGCGCCGGGGGCGGTCGGGGCGGGTGGGGGCGCGGTGGAGGGGAGGGCGCGACACAGCACGCGCGCCTCCAGGAGGAGTTCGCGGAGCCGCTCCACCATGAACGGCGCCACGCGGTCCGCGCTGCCGAGGCGCACTTGCATCGCCTGGGAACACGTACAGTGATGACGCCTTGGGCCGGTGTTAGACCAGCGGCTTATACAGGCTTATTGAACGCACGCAAATTATACGAGGGTCAATGCGCTCTTTGAACGCGCGCAAATTATACGACGGTCAATGCGCTTATAAGCTAGGATAAGCGCGAGTCATGTCTAGTTTTTGGGAGTGCAAAATGTAGCGCAGAAAAATACGCTCATCTGAAATACGAGTAGCTCTTAGCGCTGTCCACAGAGCGCAGCTACGTAGCTGCAGTATTCGTTTGAATACTGTAGGTACTGTCAATATTATTATGTTATCGATGTTTTTCAAGTGAGGCTTCATCTCTAAAGGGTGTAGGTACAACTATTTCTGCAGTCATTAAACTTCTACACTCCTCTAAATATCATTAAAGATCCAGGCTATTCCCAGGTACACTAAAGTACCTAATCGCAGAATTTCTGGAACTAATTACCGCCGCAGTTAGTCTTACTTCAAAGACCAACATAGTGCGATTATGTTCTTATTAGTTATGCTAGTACATAGCTATTTTCAAGGTGAAATTCAGGCCACCTGTAGGTAAACATTGCATGCCGGTCTAATCATCTTTTCTTCCATCATCGCATTTTACGCATGTGAGAAACATAAATATTAGTGAATTAGGCAAATTGCTGATCCTCATATTTAGTTAAAAATGACCTATCAACTGACCTGCCAAGGATACTCGCTGAGCGCGGGCGAGAAGGCCTGCAGCGGCACCAAGGATGAAAGCGGCGCGCGCAGGATGAGGCCGCTGTCGACCAGCTGTGTGCGCACCGTGCCCTCCCCGTCCAGGCCGCTGATGATCGTGCAGCGAACCCTGCTCGTACAAATAAACAAGTCATTCATTCATCCATGAATACTCTAGTTCGACATTTTCATAATGTGTAGTGCTGTTTGTTTAGTAGTGTAGTAATGTTTAACTTTGAGACAGACATAAATCATGTAAAAAAAAACGGACATACTAGCAGCCTGCTTCTAAGAAAGGTAGTCATGCCTACCTTTGGACCCAAGGACTTTCTAAGCGACTGCCAATCTGGGTGTCGTTTGTGGCAATCTTATACGGATTTCTTAGAGCACGGCTGTCCAACACATGGTTTGTGGTTTATGTAATATTATTTATATAATATTATTTATGTCACACCAGGGAGTGAGGCCTTAAAGATGCTGTGGTAGTTCCAGTTCCTATCCATGATTAATTGAGTTCTGATCAGTCGCCGGCGCCAGCGGTAGGGCCCGGCCGTGAGCAGCGCCGCGCCGCCGCAAGCTCTCTATACTAGCGAGGAGCAGTACTGACCAGTCGCCGGCGAGCGTGCGCACGATGTAGAGCGTCTGCGCGTTGGGCGAGGGCGCGTGCGGCGCGGCGGGCAGCGGCCGGCGGTAGGGCCCGGCCGTGAGCAGCGCCGCGCCGCCGCAAGCTCTCTATACTAGCGAGGAGCAGTACTGACCAGTCGCCGGCGAGCGTGCGCACGATGTAGAGCGTCTGCGCGTTGGGCGAGGGCGCGTGCGGCGCGGCGGGCAGCGGCCGGCGGTAGGGCCCGGCCGTGAGCAGCGCCGCGCCGCCGCAAGCTCTCTATACTAGCGAGGAGCAGTACTGACCAGTCGCCGGCGAGCGTGCGCACGATGTAGAGCGTCTGCGCGTTGGGCGAGGGCGCGTGCGGCGCGGCGGGCAGCGGCCGGCGGTAGGGCCCGGCCGTGAGCAGCGCCGCGCCGCCGCAAGCTCTCTATACTAGCGAGGAGCAGTACTGACCAGTCGCCGGCGAGCGTGCGCACGATGTAGAGCGTCTGCGCGTTGGGCGAGGGCGCGTGCGGCGCGGCGGGCAGCGGCCGGCGGTAGGGCCCGGCCGTGAGCAGCGCCGCGCCGCCGCAAGCTCTCTATACTAGCGAGGAGCAGTACTGACCAGTCGCCGGCGAGCGTGCGCACGATGTAGAGCGTCTGCGCGTTGGGCGAGGGCGCGTGCGGCGCGGCGGGCAGCGGCCGGCGGTAGGGCCCGGCCGTGAGCAGCGCCAGGGCGTCGCGCACGAGCGTTGCGCCGCCTGCGCGAGACACCCACACGCGACCTTCTTCGCTCACGCACCCAACTTCCACTTCGCATGGTTTCTGCACAAACAACTCGGCTCCTTCAAAACTCATACTACATTATTTCTGTCTAGTCTTAAATAAGAAGATATTGTTAACTCCAACTAAAACATCTCTACAGCATCGCTTCAACAACAGTAACATTTTGTCACTTTTATCTTTATTGCTGTCGACATTTGCGAGTACGTGACAGAACACGTCAATCGCTAAACCATCGCTGCAGCGTTGATTTACTTTTATTTTAATGATGAAGTGTTTAACATGAGAACTAAAGTGAAATATCAAGTGTGACCATTAAAAGCACAATCATGAACAGTGCACGCGGGAGCCATTACAATGCCACTAAATGCCACGCGCAGTTAGAAAAGACACTATTATTAAAACAATGTGTCACCTGAGTGAGGTTGAAGGCGCCGGCGATGCAGAAGTCGTGCAGGATCTCCTTGTTGAGGTTGAGGTCGCGCGCCGTGGAGGTGTCGTAGAGCACGACGGCGACGGAGGGGTCGGCGGGGTCGGCGCGGGGCCCGGGCGCCGCTACCAGCACCTCGCCCGGCAGTCGGCGCGAGACCAGCGACGCGCCCGTGCTGCTCGCCGCCAGCTCCTCCGCGCCGTCCAGACGGCACAGGATCGCCTGCTCACACGATACACTCGACATTTAAATCATAACTAGCTTGATCTTAACGTTTATAGAAATAAAAGTTTCTCGTTATACTAAAATAGACTACAAAAAAATGCGATGTTATGATTTATGTATACGCGATATAGGATTTGTGGATTTTTGGATCAATTTTGACCCGCCTCCGATCCTCGCCGCCAGTAGATTCGAGTTATCTAAGGGGCCAGAATTACCTGATCTTAATCTTTAGGACTTCGATAAAAGGAACTTTAATACTACGACAGAGTCCCATGTGTTTTGTGAGAGTCAATGAAATCTAAAACAAGTGGAAACATTGCAGTTATCAGGTTCGAAGGTTGCTTTACTCAAATCGAAAAGATTTCGGAACTGAGAAAAGTTACTGCATTCTGTAGGTAGCGTGTAACGACAACTGAGTTTTTTGTACTAAAAACTTACTATGTGCAATATAGTATAATACCGACCGTGACGCAAAACCCTCGTAACTAAGATCCCAAGAAGTTGCATCATTCATTAAATGATTTACAATGTAGGTTATAAATGAATGACATTTTTTCATCATTGGTTTTGGTATACTCCGTCATAATTAATGATCCTACAGACTACGTAAAAGGTATACCTCATTCGACTCACCTGAGCTGGTATTTTCCGGTACTGAGGGTCTAAAATTTTAATTTTATTAATTTTCACGATATCATCATCTCCATGGTCGCCTAAGAACACGGTTGCAGTGTCTTCCTCGATTTCTAAAATTTTAGCGCGCTGCCATCCACCGTCATCCAAGTTTACAGCATACCTGAGGAATCAGTTTTTAGTTAATTTAAGAATTGTAATAACTAGGTATAGGTATTCCTCAATTTGGAAGAAGACTTACCACGCATTTTTTATAAGCATTGATTTGTCAACCGATGTACCGGAATGCTCATAATACAATGCCATATCAGCCAGCTGCGCCTCATATGCATCCTTAAAATTTTGAAAATATTATACTCTAGTTAAGCAGTACCATATTAAATTTCAAAGTCGATTTATAAGGGCAGTCATATACATTTGAACAACAACTTACTATATCGGTCAACTTGAAATACGATGTGTTATTAACTAGGCCAATTAAAGAAAAAGCGATTTGTGGGTTACTTTAACGCCTTTTTCAGATCCAAAAATGATAGGTTATTACTACATTTTATTTCCTTGCTAATATACTGCACACAGTTCAGAGCCGCAATTCGGGTTTTAGGAGTGCAGAAAAGTGTATTTACACAAAATTGTCAAATAAAAAACATACATAAACATACATGGTTAGCAATCACCGTTATTTTATATGTTAAAACAAATCCCTAAATTTTGGCATTCTAATGTTATCCAGAATGTGTTTACACAAAATGGTCTAATATAAAAACATACATAAACATACATGTTTAGCAATCGCCTTTATTTTATATGTTAAAACAAATCCCTAAATTTGTGCATTCTAATGTTATCCAGAATGGTGAGTAGAGTTAGAGTTTAAACCACCACCTCCACCAAAATTAAAATAAAGTTGTAAAAAAACTTACACTATACTGTGGTCCAATGATTCTAAGCCAAACCTCTAGTGTAGAATTGGCAACAGTAACAAATACACTCCAAAAGTCATCTTCAGGAAATTGCAATGGTGGTAAGTCACTATCAATTTGCTGTAGTACAATAATGTCCTGGAAACCAATTAAAGGAGAATGGGCAAAAATTAATAGAGGGTGGTCTAGGTAGCGGTCACTGTTAAAAACCAACTGAGCAATCGAAGTGGAGGCGGGTGAGGTAATGTTTAATGTACCTGCACTGCCACCCCGCCACTCGCTGGCCTACGTTGGCGACCTGTTGATTTTTCTATGAGGCCCTTACCATACACACGTCCCACATCCATAAGTTATCGTCACCAGTAACACACACTGATTGTTGGTCAATAGACATTGATTATGTTGGAAGATCTCACTAATACGATATGTTCGGGAAACATGGCCACCGAGTTGAATTCAGCTACTTATGTCTTCAGTAATGTACCTGCTTATAACATGTACCAGATAGAAGTGACGTAACACGAGCGTATGACATAACTTTTGTCTTGTTCATTGTTAGACCTACATGTTCCAAATCGATTGGAGTCCTTGCCTCAAGCATTTTGCTGTGCATTTCCAGGGATTCTGCTATAACGACTATTTCGTCGGGAAACTGAAGGTATTTAATTTACTGCTCGTTAATGTTGAAGCATATTTTGTGTTTTTCAATATATCGCATTAAGTAGCCCCAGCCTAGCCCAAACCGCCCATTCTCCTTTAAGATCATTTCTCTATAAAATATCACCCGTGACACACGTGGATTTTTTTAACAAAATGATTATTAAAAAAAGAATAATACAAAAGTTATCTCTACAAACCTCATTATATTCCACCTTTTCATTATTATTAGGAAGCAGTACTAATAGTCCATTAACAACACTGTCCTTTATGATTCGCGGGCAATTTTCTACCAGTTCTTGCCAGTTACTGGGTAAATTCTCACCATACTTTTCCCTAAAATAAAAGACAAGTTGTTAAATGTAAATGTAGTGCCTGTTAGTCGTAATATGCAAACTAGGAAAAACGAGGTGTCAATTACTATCCCGAAGAATAAATTATAAAATACTTCATATCACCAAACCTTTCTTTTTCTTTGTAATAACTCGTTAAATGTTACTGGACATTATTCTACATAGCGCCGTCTAGCCTCAAGCTTAAAGACTTAATATTTGTATAATGGGATACTAGACAACGGATGAACATTCTTAAATACTTTTTTTGTAACAACATACATAATATACAATATAATGATAAAAATACAATAAGCTCCCCACGCATGGCGTTCTTCCGACTGATGCAAATAGCTTATTGAAAGCATTACACACCTGCTCTGACTGACTTTAATTACTGTTTTTATATAATATGGCCTGTATTATATTAACATAAGCTAAGCTGCACCTGTAAAGATGTGGAACCATGTTCGCCCAAAGGCCTGCTTCGTGTTCTGCGACGAGGTCAGCGAGACAGGCTATGGCGTGGCTGCTGGACGACGTGGGGTTGCCGCCGGTCTCTAAGCTCTCGATCACGCCCAACGTCTTAACGGCGCCCATTTCTTTCGCCAGATCTTCCGACGGAGACGAATCCGGGTACGACGAAACGGAATATAGATTTCCCACCTGAATTTAAATACAGCATCCATGTAATACTTTAAAGTTTGACGACCAGATGAATATGGGGTAAATTAACATGTTCAAGTTTAAATTTCATCTTTTACAAATAAGAATACATACTTTAACAGCGCAGTGGTAGATGCCAGGACCTTTATTATTTCCGATATTAATTACATTATACACAGGTTGCGGCAGTCCTAGTTTTCGACATGTCCACTCCAACTTCTCTACTGATGATGTAGAGTCTGGAGGCGGTTCTAGGTTGTGCGCAGGTGTCACGTTTGTTACTGGTCCACTACTTTCCTGCAAATGTTTGAAAGATTGCTACATTGCCACAAAAGGTCAACATATCTAGAGATTTGATTTTCAGTTAGTCTCCGTCAATGTAGGATGCTTGAGATTTAGTAAACTTGTAATCATAATTTGAAACAATACTTGAATCTCTGCTCACCAAACACTCATTTTTAGCAGCAGGAAAGTGTAAAGGGATTAAATCCACTGTGCTGAGACGATCCCGCAAATTTGAAAGTCTCTGTGAGGCAGATACTTTACCACTGTACTTAGTCTCTTTTTCACTTTCAGGACGTACGGGATGTTTGAACTGAAATAACAAAATATTCTCATCACATTCGACATTTAGATTCCGCTGCCCAACAAAAGCTCCTATATAGCGTAATTTAGGGTTCATGTTTATCTACAACACTTACTATTGTACAAAAGTATTAGCAGCATAAAAAATATATTGCATCTGTTGCAGTTATGCAGTGGGACGGGAAAGGTTCGATGATTGAGGGAGAGACTTGCCAACCTGATGTTTGCTCATGACCTGGTTCAGGAGGGCGATTCATAACCGAGTTATCGAATGATTCGGTAATATTCAATACATTTTAACTCCATTTTGAATGTGGGAGGTGTCTGTATTATTCTGTTCATATCGTTCTGCCATAGGCTTTATCATAGGCAAAATTCCAAGCGAATTCCTAAAATAAAATGAAAGTTACCAAATTGTATGATGGCTCGGTTCGGAATCGCTACCCTAGTTTCGGACAGAATCGGGGAATTGTATGTTTACGATGCTAGAGGACTTAAGAGTAGAATCCAAGTAAACAGGCATCTACTTAATCCTTTTCACCCATTGAAGTATTAAGTATCTTGATTATTATTATATTTTAGCATTTTCCATGCAGTATCTTCACTGAAGATCCGAAAACCAGAAAATTCGGTTATGGCTTCAGGCGGGAAACGAACCCGCGTCTGTCGCAAACCGGGCGAATGCTCTTACCATTGAGCTACTGAGACCGGCCGAATCTTTCTGGTATATTTACCCTACGAGCCAAGGTGATTCCATCAATGTTAAAGGCATACACCTTCAACACTCTGAAGAAAATGTCAAGACCGAATGTCTTTTTCTGGTTTTCGGATCTTTAGTACATATCTTGAGTTTTGAATGCTATTTATCGGGCGATTCAAACCATACGGTAGGAAACATGCATTTTAGATTGACCAGGACTGATGTGCAGCTCAGAGTTTAGTGTGAGGAAAAATAATCAAAATATTATTTATTTTGAATGCAAAAACTGTAGTAGTTCCATGGGATCAAATAACGAGTACATAAATCATTATATTAGGCCTAAAACACTTCAGTACATTAGTTTGATCGGTAGGTCCCCTTCGATTCTATTTCCATTCCAAAGCCGAATAGACAGACGAGTTCAAGCTACAGTGACGTACGGTGGCCAGCACATCACGCTACCCATTTCCGGTCAGTCCTCCTTGCTCTATTGCAAAGGAATGACATTTGGCAAGAGCGAGAGAAAAAACGGAAATGGGGTAACCTGATGTGCTGTTGACTGTACGTTTTATTGAAAAGAGAGATCTCATTATGAAAGCAAATAAAATTCAAACCTCGTCAGAGAGTATATTTACTTCTCGGACACCTGGAGTCGCATTACTAATAGGCTTCGTCGTTAAGGTCGGTCCATTTTTTTCTGAATGATCACTAACTGATCTCGTCAGTGGTTTTGCATTTTGATATGCGGGCTTCGTTTCATTCGTCTTGTTGTAACTTTGTTTATTGTTATACTAAAATGGAAAAGAGTTAATTATTAAAACAATTAATGATAAAATAATTAAACGAAAGCAGCAGAGTGCAAACGTTTGGAGTATCTAAAGTTAGCTGTATTCTATTGCAAGGTAAGAAAGTGAAATAATTGAATGAATTATATAAAACTTAACAGAAAGTAGATAATAAGTTGCATAAAGTTTTGTCACCTTATTGTTGTAAGTATTGTTATTGAAAGCAGTGCCGCCTTTAGCTCTATAATATTGATTCGAATATTGTTTATCATAACTATAATTAACTGCAGTGTAATTAGGTGACGATGAAAACGGCTTACGCCAGGAACCTTGCTTTTTCGGAAATCGATTCTGAAAATACAATTTAAACAAATATTATTATTTCATAAAATGATATAAAACACCTGGGGAAAACCACTTTTAGCTGACAAGGGTTTTAAAATAAAGTTGACATACCGCACATGATACACCGGTACAT
Source organism: Udea ferrugalis (assembly GCA_950022985.1). Taxonomy (NCBI): domain Eukaryota; kingdom Metazoa; phylum Arthropoda; class Insecta; order Lepidoptera; family Crambidae; genus Udea; species Udea ferrugalis. The sequence goes on from OX465516.1 coordinate 10,413,161, forward strand.
AAAATATTATGTTCTATCATAAAAATACTTGTTTTTTTTACGTATAATGTAAAATATCTACCTACCGGTTACCTATCTTAAGATTTTCTTTTCCCGAAATTCATTTTCCCGAAAACGTTTCGTTTTTTTTCGTTCGGCATTTTTTCATTTTCCCGAAATGACGTTTGCCACTGTATCAGTTGACCAATTATCAACTGGATTTTTCTCGTTTGCCAGACGTTTCATTAGGCCACAAAACGTTTTACCGAAGTGATGATTGGCCGTAATAACAATTGTCCGAAGTATTGTTTTCCAGAACAATCATTAGACCACTGTTGTGATTGCCATATTTTTAGTTTACCAAACGATCATAACAAAGTTCCGGGTTTAATGCAAGCAGCATAAAAGCAGTCAAGGATTTTTTGAATTTAAAATAAAAAAGGCAAACGGCATGCAAGTCTTCAACATGCAAGTTTAAGGAAAACACAAAAATTCTGTCACGGCTTCGGCATTACGGGGCTCCGGCGGTTCCTCGCGTGCTAATCGTCGCAGAAGGCTTTCGCTCAGCACCACAGCTTCGGCTTATTGGCCGGCTTCGCCGGCCAGCCTCAGCCGCGGCACCTCGCTCATAGCCACCTGCTCCTCAGCCCGCGGGCCGCCTCGCCCCTTCATGCCTACGCGCTTTTAAATAACACTCTTGGGGTAGGGCAAAACAAGTACCACGTGGTGTCGGGGTTGACTGAGTCGGATTCGCCCTGATGTTGAAATTACTGAAAATCAACATTAACGAGACGTTGAACGTTATCATACAGTAGTTGTGGCCTAGCAATATTCGGTAAAATGTTATTTAGGCAAAGTGATCATATGCCAAATAAGTCATCTGGTAAATGAAAAAAGTTGGAAAAAGACTTCGGGCAATAGTAAAAAGTTTATTCTGAAATTCGGTTTAACGTAGTTCGGTATAACGACACTTATGTCAAAAGATACTTCGACGAGTAAAAATTAGTCAAACAATACATCTGGCAAATGAAATGTTGGTCAATAGTTTTCAGTCAAATGAAATTCGGAGTAGTAAATTTCGGACAAGTGACGGGTTCCGCTCTGCCGTCTATAAGCTTAAAGGCCGCTTAGTGACATTTGACCATTTTTCACTTTTAAATATGGAAATATTTTTAAAAAAAAGCTCTATCGATCTGTCTAAGAACGGTTATTCTATCTTTTACCGTTTCCAAGATAATTTTTATTAAAAAGCCGCTTTATACAGAAATAAAATATTTTACATCGCTTAAAGGTGGCAAAACAGCTAAACAAGATTAGAAGGTAGCTAAATTACTTTAACGTTTGGATCGACTGAACAATTTGACTATCAATGCTTAGCTAAAAAACAGTTCTAATTTCGCAGTAAGTAAGAAGGCAGCAAAGTATTTTTAGCCGCTTTCTAGCTTGGTTAAGTTGAATTGTAATATACCTTGCATAAATAAACTGAAAGCAGCAAAGCTCTTTTAAATATCTTGAAGGCAGTAAGAATCATTTAGCGGCCTTCAAGCATTGCATTGTTTCTACTTTTACAATAAATAAACTAATTTAGAAATCCATGTTAGTCCGTACGCAAAGTAAAATACATATTTTTTACAAAGCTTTGCTTCGCAAAAAAACCGCTAAATATCAGTACATCTCTAAAAAGCGGCAAACTCACAAGCCCCCGGGCGGGGCCGGTTGCGGCTGTTTAGTGCAAAACAAATTACACACGGAGGAGGAAGTTCGCTGGGGTAGCGTTTCCCGCTAAAATCGTCACTAGTCATGGCGGGAAGGTTTCCAAGGTACGTATTATATTTTATTTACGAAAATATTTCAAAAAATCTGTAATTATTTTTGTTTACTTCGAAATTGTATCGAGCATTGACAAGCAGCCGACTTGAGTCAAGCTAGCCACTATGAATTGAGAACTGAATGCAGTCGAACAATGTTTTTCGTTCCTACGTCAGATTGGTATATTTCGCTAATGTACTACAGGAAGGGGACACTGTACCTGATGATGATGCTATCCTAGGCAATTTCGGCTACAGCGACCGCTTAACTTGGCTGTGGCTGCCATTCGTGGGATTGCATGTGGCTTGTGTAGCCAATCTTATTGTTGAAGACCTTCGCACACTGCTGGCATGTGAGCACACGTTGTATATAGTTATCATTGATCGCCTTAGGTGGTCGGGCTTTCATTTTGTCGCGTTTGGCATTCACATCAGCGCACCGTCGGATCTGGAAACAGTGGACCTTGACTTTGACCAAACACCTCCATTTGGACCGTTTGGCCGCCTGCTGCTCCCACCGCGAGGGCTCTATGCCACAGTTCTTCATGTGGCGCTTAAAGCACATGTTTATAAGTTGTCCGCCATGCTTTCGCTTGCCTTCGTCAAGTTCTGAGTAGAAGATGCGCTTAGCCACTCGCTGCTTCGCCATACGTAATACATGTTGCAAGCTTCAATGCCACCCAAATTGGCTCTTCGCAGCACTTCGGTATTCCGTACATAGTCAGACCACCGAATGTTAGATAATTTTAAAGCTAAGGTGAAAACGATCAATCATTCGGATGTGCAGGCGGTACACAGTCCACATTTCAGCAGATTATAAAATGTTAAGCAGAACAACTGCCATGTAGACCGAGATCTTGGTGGCCAGTTTAACATCCTGGGAGCGGAAGACCTTGATATCCAGCTTGCTGAATGCTGCAGCTGCGGCATTAAATCTGCTGTTTATCTCAGCATCAAGGTCACACTTGGATGTTACTGTGCTCCCCAGGTAGCGAAACTTATCAACTTGCCTCAGCTCGTCCTCACCAACTTTTATATTCAGCGCCTTGTGATCGTGCATGTCTAGGAACATCACTTCCGTCTTGTCGATGCTGATTTCTAGGCCGAATGTACGGCAAAGCTTTTGAAAATTGAACAAGAGCTGCTACAAGCCCGCTGAGGATTCAGCTACAAAACACAAATCGGTGTACATGAACTCCGTAACTATAGTGAACGACACCTCTGTGGAGGCCCTAAGTCTTGATAGTTTGAAACGGCCATGGGAACGGAAATTAATACGGATTCCTTCTGAAGAAATATGCAAGACATCTCTGACTACAACTGCAAAGTAAAGCGCGAGAAGTGTGGGCGCCAAACCGCACCCTTGCTTCACCCCACGGGTAACAGGAAAGAAGTGAGACTGTTCGCCGCTGACAGCTACACAACACTACATGTCATCATGCAGGAGCATAAGTAGCCTAACAAATGTCTCAGTGCATCCCAATATTTCCAACACCAGCCACAGTGCTTCTCAAGGCACAATGCCAAACGCTTCTCCAGGTCTACGAAGCAGAGATACAATGAGCGACCTGTTCTCTTGTTTTTTTCTTGGAGTTGGCGCACTGAAAAGATGGCTTCACAGGTGCCTCGTTCTGGTCAAAAGCCAAACTGCGTCTCTTTCAAGAGCTTTTCTGAGAGTTCTAAAAGGCGGTTCAAAAGTATTCTGTCAAAGACTTTTCCGGGGACTGATAAAAGAGAAATACCACGGTACGAGTTACAATCAGATCGATCTCCCTTGCTCTTATATAGAGCACTAATGCGAGAAACTTTGAAATTGAGGGGACCTGTTCTTTCTCCCACATAAAAGCGAATAATCTCCATACAGCCGAGTGCAACCGTTGAGGAAGAGAACGTACGTGTTCCTAGTCAGTTGATCGGGCCACATTAAGCAGAGTGTTGAAATGTTCAGCCCATTGCTCGAGGATTTTCTCCTTGCTTTTCAGAAGGCCTTGACCATTTGCTAGTTATAAAGGCACTCTTGCAACAGAAGTCGTACTTTTCGTGTCAGCGAGCCACTGCTAGTGACGAGCCCTCTCCTGCCACCCTTTGTCTTTTCACTCCCTTGTTATTCGATGCAGCTCCAGGTCACTTTGCCGTATCTCTTCAGTACCTGAGCTATAGCGCGCTTGAGGAGTTTCCGACGTGTACCTATTACACCAGTTAGAACACTATCATTTTCATCAAACCAATCCTCGTTTTTACACATTTTTAGACCCAAAGCAGATTTAGCGGTGTTTAAAATATGAGAAGATTGAAACTGCCAGGCGTTTTCGATATCCCCGCTCTCAGTACTTGTAGTACTAAGTGCTCTCGTTTAGTCACTTAGTTGGTGGTCTTAACTAAGCAGACTAACCCAATTATTCATACAAACCTTAAACAGTTCTTCAACATCACGTTAGCCCTTGTTCTTTGCGTTGCGTTCGTTTTTATGAATAACGGGGTAAGTACTTACTTAGTTTTGAATTTGACATGGATTTTTAGTGTTTTTTTACCGTTTGTGTTTTTTTCATTTCAAGTTTATGATGTCTTTTTGGAGTTTCATGGTGATAAATTGACCTTTCTTTTTTAAATGTTTGCTTTATTTTGTAAGTTAGCGTATACTTTGTGGGATTTGAAAGAAACTTATGTTGATCATGCTAGCCTAAATAGCAGTTATATGAAATGGTTTAATAATTTACCGCTTTTCAGCTATGCACAACTGTATCAAAAGTTATGATGAAACAAAAGTAGAGCAGTTAAACCACATCAACTTAGCTTAAAGGCGGCTTTGTGTAGTTAGCCGCTTTATTGTTATGAGTGAGATCAATATAAAATTGTTCAGTTCTAAGTTTAAAATACGCTAAAATTAAAACTGCTTTATAGCTACGTAAATGTTGCTGTTTTTAAAAAATCGATTAACTGTAAAGCAGTCAAAACCATTTAGCCGCTTTTAAATTTTGTACACTTGAAGCTTTTTTCAAAAGTTTCCCAAGACGGAAGGAAAATATGTGTTTAGTTTAAAGAGTATCAACATCTATCTGAATTTATCAATTACATGTAAAAGTAGATGAAACAACCTTTCTTTTGGTGTATGACACACATTACTCTCCATTTTAGTTAAAGAGTGGCATCGGTTTAAAAATTTTGCCGCTTATTTCCTCAATAACTCAAAAGTAGTTTTTGTCACTAAGCGGCCTTTAAGCTTATAGACGGCAGCGCTACCTACCTTTCAGAAGACATGGTGCATTCCATTTATGAAATAAATTCCGGATCATTAGATACATGACAGGATATTGGTGTCTAAAAATACTTACAGGATAGTTTAGCTTTATGTTGGGCTTTTTACTAGGTTTTTGTCTGGCCACCATAGCAGCAATGTGCTGTGTTTCTTGACTGGCTATGGCATCGACGTACCATTCCCCATTAATTTGTGTAACTTTGAAGCCAGGAATTTCCAGGAATAACTTTTCAAGGGTTGGATATCCCAACTTTTTGAAGGGAATAGGTTCGCCTTGAAGTTCTCGATAGTCTCCTAAAAACAACATTATTCAGGTTCAAAAATATAGTACAGTCAGCGTAAATAGTATTTGAGCGTTAGATTAGTCTTTCTTGGTAACTTGTGGATTAATGAAAAGTCTGTCTCGCCGTTAGCCGAATCTTCACTATGGGGACAACAGGAAAGCAATTTTATCACGTCTTGTTGTCCCGTTGTCCCGGGGAGACAAAATTTCAGTTTGTTAAGAACTCATTTTGTCTGTGTTGTACCAAGTGTGTTAACTAAATACTGAGGCATTCAGTCTTGCATACAACGTTTAAATCTGCGGCTAAATAGGTCTAATTATTTTGTGTCAGCGGGCCATAGTTTTAATTACCTAAAAAGTACATACATACATAAGTCAAACCGCAGCGACACTTCCGGTTCTAAAATTTATTATTACAGGATCCGCGCATTGCGACTTAATTACATTGGAGCCTCTCGATGTATTTCATAGAAACTAAGAAATGTCTATAATTACAGACCCGCTAATTTGTTTAATTGAACAATTGCAGAACAACCAGTGAAGATGCATTAAAAAAAACTTAGTGTCGTATTTAATTTAAGCCCAGTATTACTCACGGTTACATTGTTTCACAGTCAATGCGCCCTTAACAGATATGAGAGTAGCTCGAAGTGCTTGAATGACTTGGTCTTTGTCAGCCATTGTTTGTTCCTAAAACAAAAATATTATTTTATAAGAACATCATTTAAACTACCTGTGCCAATGGCTTTGCTTACATAGATTCGGTTTGCCACATACAATCTTTATCGCGTACGTTTGAGTATAACGTGGGACCAATTGACCCACTCACCATTCCTATTATTGGCACCCTTCTTATTAAACCGAAAAAACAAGGCTACCTACGACATTATTTAGGTTCGGTATTTGATTCATACCGAACCTAAATAAATGAACTACCCGAACGACACTGACCCCTTATTCATAAAAAAAATGCGGCCTCCCGCGACTTCGTCCGCAGGGACTTAAGTGGAAAACAAGAAGTGATATTTCTTTATAAATTGTAAGCTATGTTCCATTCAGATGTAAAAGCTCCAATAATGTAAAGTTTCATTACAATCCATTCAGTAGTTTTTACGTGAAAGAGCAGTACGCCCCATTAGTAGGATAATTCAGTGCTGCAGCATTCGTTTACCGATTGAAGTGTCGTGCTGACCTTTACTTGCATGTTGACAGCAATAGGAATGAAAGATTCAAATCTTACAGAAGTTAAAGTGGTCTTGTAAGCTTTTTGAGTTCTCATTGTTAAGGGGGTTAGAACAATAAACCCAGCCACAGATTTTTTAATTGGCCATCATCCCTTTAAAGATCACTCTCCAGGCCAGCAGCCTTCATAAACTGCACTATTTTCCCGGGAGTGATGTTCTTGGCGTCCTGGGGAGCAAGCAAGTGACTCCCCAGCACGCGGTACCTACGCTGCGATAACGCATCGCAGTCGCAGAGGACGTGGACCGGCGTTTCGTCCATGTCCTGGCAGAATCTACAGGTTGGTACCTCTGAGATCCCAATCCTGTGACCATGTTTGTTCAACCGGCAGTGTCCCGTTAGGGTTCTGGTGAGGGTTCTGATTTGACCCCTACTCATCCCTAGGGCCTCCGCGGTGAACTTATGTGAGTAGCCCTTTATCAGAGCCTTGGCGTGCACCAGTCCGTTTGTATTGGTCCAGGCCAGCATGCCAAGGGTCTCCGCCCGAGCTTTTAGTGGCTGACGCAGGGCGCAGTTGGGTATACCCACCATCGGCTCTGGGGCCTGATTGGTGGATTCCGCCCCAGCCCAGGCCAGCTCATCTGCAGCTTCGTTCCCAGGGATATTGCAATGACCCGGGACCCAGCGCAGCGTGACCCTGTTGTTGGCGCCGAGGTTGTTCAACGCTTGGGCACAATCCAGGGTAAGTTTCGAGTTGATTTCAACTGAGGCTAGAGCCTTAAGAGCGGCCTGGCTATCAGAGAGTATGTAAGATACTCCTGTGCCAGAACCGGCGCTCCAGGTTTGCCTGTGCGCAGTGAAGAATGGCGGCCATTTCCGCTTGGAATACCGTGGCGTGGACGCCTAGGCTGCTAAATATGCGCGCCCTTGGCCTCTCGCCGTAGACTCCATAGCCGGCTCTACCATTCATTTTGGATCCATCGGTGTACCACACGATGTCTCCCGGTAGGAATTTCGCGGGAGATCCTTCCTCCCACTCGTTCCTCCCCGGGATTTCTACACTGTACCATTTTGTGAAGTGGTACTGAATGGGCATGTTGTCCTTAGGCATAAGCATAACAGGCATCCTGTGCAGCTCAGCCTTCAGGTTGACCATGCATTTCGACTGGAACCTGCCACCCCCATTGTTCAGCACTCTCAGCATGGCCTCCTTAGCCTCCATCTCCAGATGGATGTGGAGAGGGCACAGCGACAGCATGGCCTCCAGAGCTGCCGTGGGAGTGGACTGCATGGCCCCAGTGGTTATCAAGCAGGCCAGCTGTTGCACCCTGCCGAGTAAAACACTGCTTGTAACTTGAGTGGTTTTCATATTCCAAACCACGCAAGCATAGGCGATCATGGGTCGCACTATGGCAGTGTATATCCAGAAAGCAGCCTTGGGGTTGAACCCCCATTTGGTGCCAACTAGACGGCAACAGATCCCCAGGGCCATACGTGCCTTCCGGGTAATGTTGCTTATGTGAGGGTTCCATGTCAGTCTCTGGTCCATGATTACTCCCAGATATTTGACTTCCTTGGAGATCCCTATGGGTTAACGGAACAAGGTAGGTTTGCGAATTCCCTCCAGGTTCCGTTGGCCACATGATCAAACTTCTTATTATATAACTAAGCAACGGGATAATCAATCAAATAAATGTACTCGTCTTTTTCTCAACGTCAACTGAATAATATAAAGAAAGCGTCAAGTAAAGTTCGACGATTATTGTTACTTCCATATTGGCACGTATTTTACTCAACCACAACTCAGCCACAAATTTTAAAACTCATCATCATTTAACATTTTACAGCTTCAATACGAGCTCCTCGAAAATAGAGTGTTTACAAAGTGGCAGCTTTTTAACCATTTAGCATATTTAGAAATTAGTAAAATGGAAAACTGAACTGAGGGGTTGCAGAGCCAGTGGGGCCTGCAAGCGCTCTAAGGCGCGTGGTGGAGGCCGCGGCGCACAATTGGTTGGTGGGGGCCAGTGATCCATGGCTGATCCCCCTGTGTATCGCGGCCTGGCGGGGCCGGTTTTGGCAGTGTAGCCGCCCTTCGTGTTGCTCGTGGTTGCAGGCCCAGTAAGGTCTGCGTATGGTGGCCAGCTGGCGCGCGGTACAGGGGTACCGTCGCCAGGATTGCACAGGCTTTCACCACTGCCTGGTAGGGACGGCTCGACACTCTTGGCTGTCCCTACTGGCCTCCCCTCACGAAGGGGGTGTCGCTTCCGGCCCGCCGTGTAGGCGGGCTCCACCCAGGGGAACGCGTAGAAGGCTTCGTGCCACTTACCGTGTTCCCCCGCTATGGATGATTAGAGGGAGTAGTAAGGGTTTTAGTTGGTGAGGTGGGACACCACCTTCCCAGTGGAGAGTCCGACATAGCAAATCTATCTGGTGGACAGGTATGCTTAAGGCATTTCCCCTACTAAAAAAAAAAAAAATTTACTTGATGCTTTCTTTAGATTATTTAGTTGACATTATAAAAAAGACTAGTCTGTTTATTTGTATGTATGTAATCATCCCGTTGCTTAGTTGTCAAATAAGAAGTTTGATCATGTGGCCAATTTAAAATTCTGTGGCTGGGGTTATTATTCCCCTTTCTTAAATAAGCTTTATGTAACGATATAAAACTATGACAAATAGTGTGTTGTTTGAACACGTTTAGCGAAGTGTGTGTTCTAAAAATGAGTGATTAGACAACTGCAGTGAATGGGAAAACTGAAATCTGAGTCTGTTTCTTTTTGCTACATGGATATTTCTGGTAAAACAAAATATTAGAAAGAGACAAATTTATCCATCTATTGGTAGTTCAAAACTTCAAAAGACTACCCTATGGTCTTAAAATAGAAGTATGAATCATTGCTGATACTAACACACTAAATGGAAATATTTACTCTGGTATATGGTGATCCCATGATACATATTGCAATAAGCAGCAATTTTGAGACAAAATGCACCCAATCAAAAAAAATGCTTCTATGCGAAACAAATCGCTTAAGATATGTGTTCATACTTTTGGTATTAGGTGTCTAAATGTAAGTGTTGCATTAGATATCAACTGAAAAGGTTATTTCCGGTGTGCTCTGCAAACACGAAGCGATCATGTAGGATATTAGGTCGACTTTATCCCTCCCTTTACTGTTTTAAAGCACAATAGAACAAAAAATAGCAAGTACAAATTCTTAGCAGATTTCTTTTAAGCTGCATTTGTGATTATGTGCCCCCAATTTATAATAAACGAGGCAAACACCTTAATTAGGCTTTAAATGAAAAAAATAATAATGTGGAACCTGCCTGCTCGTGCTGCGAGTGATAGTAATTCAGCTTCACCCGCAGGCTTCGATGTTGTTATAAGCGCCTCTATCTACATGACGGTTTCTACACGACGAGTCGACGAATTTCAAAACCTGAGTAGTGAGTAAATCCCCTGAAAATTAAATTGTGACGCGTAAGCAAGAGAAATCAGTTTAAACACGAACAATTACACGACTATTACATACAATCACTTTCTCCAATAATATTTTTTGACTAGTAGGGTCATTTCGCCGGTTTGCGTCCACTTAGTGCAGTTGCTAAGTTTGAAGGTGAAACTAAAAATGTTCTAGCACTCATTTGTATGAAAAAATTATATGATGTGTTCATTATATAGTCTATTTTAGGATTAACTTACAGTTCTGTCCGAAAAAGATTGCGTTTTTTTTTTAAATAGATAATTATCCGAATTAGGCGTTTTACCCAGTTTGCGTCCAAAAAAGCCAGTTTGCGTCCACCCTGGACCAATTCGCGTCCACCGGCTTTATAAAGGATAATAGGGGTGATATTTTTATGAATTTGTACAGAAAAAGTTGTATTATATCAAATCCTTTATTTAAGGATAAAAATATTTCAAATCAACTTTATTTACATTAAAAAAACGCTTGAAGAAAATTAGTACTCAAATTAGGTAAGTTGTACGTAGATAATCATTGCACCTATATAAAATAAAACAATATGCCGGGTGTTCGGTCCGCTTGTTGTGTGCCATTTCACCCATTTCCCCAGGCTCTGTGTCATCAAGTTGTCACAGCTTCTCGTCGAATCTTCGCGTTGCTTAAAGAGTCTGATAATCTGCTCCACCGTTAGCGCTCGTACTTGGGCTATGCCTAGTTTGTCCGACCCTGTGAGCTCCCATCTGGTCAGTGGGTACGTTGGGCATTCTGCGATCATCAGGTGGAGACTTGTTTCTTCGCAATCCTCGCACTGCGGACACATGGGGTCGTCTTTCACGCTTATCAAGGTTAGATGTCTATTTGGTTGGAAGTCCCGTTTCTATCTTGATTACTAGTCGAACGTTGCTTCTAGAAAGCTTAATCAGTAGCCCCTCCCCTTTCGTGTCTAGTCCGTTGGTAAACTAGCTCAACTGTCAGAATCCTGCCGTGGTCTTTGATCCTTCTTTGGTTGCTGCGATAGTTCTGCGCTTGATTATCCCTCGATGATGTTAACCCCTCCTGGGTTCTTCTCGACCCCTGCTTTGGGCCATTGATCAGCTTCTTCGTTGTCTGCCTTTCCCTCGTAGCAGGAGACCCTCGCACATCCAACTTCAGCTGTGCCAGCTAGCCTCTCTAGTGCTGATTTGCATCCTTTGACAATCGCTGATGTTGTCTCTGCTTGTTGAGTGCTTTCAGTGCGCCTGGCTGTCACTGTAGATCATCACTTTTGTGTCATCGTTTTGACGCTTGCCTAGCAGGCATGTCAGCGAAATCCAGAATTGCAGGGATTTTAGTTTGGCAAACGCTCGCCGGCCAGCCTGCCCGGCGTCTTTATCTTGTCATCTCCTCTGCTATCATCAAATAGTACATATTGCGCACCCTTGCAACCAAGAGCTTTGTTGTTTTTTTTCTGAAGTGGTCGGTGTAGCATACTACTCCACCTGGTTCTGTTCTCCAGTCGTCTGTCTATGAATGAATAAACAGTAAGTAATCAGTTCTGTTGAGTTTTGTCATATCGTTTTATTCTTCACTCGAATTTCATTTAACGCTTCCTTTAAATCGTCTCCTGTTTATGTTCTCTTTTCTTCATTCTTTCTTGGTTCCGAACCGACCGCATCTTAAATTTATTTATTATTGATTTACATTAATTAATACGGATTAGCCAATTACATTAATTAGACATAAAAAATATAAGAAGAATGAAAGAAAGTACCTAATTTCATTTAAAAATATATTTATAAGCACGTAGTCTGAATAAAAAATGTATTATAATAACAAACAATATACATTTAAAATTATTTTTACAAGTAAGTAAATATTATCGGATTTAAAAAAGTAGTGGACGCAATCTGGTCTATCATTATCCCCTATAGGTATACTTTGCGTCCATAGCGGACGCAAACTGGGAGATTTATAAATTCGATGTAGTAATTCGCGTCCACCCCATTTTATTCGTCAAATACAAAAAACTTATGCAAATTCATAGTTAATATTATTTCTTTTTTCATTATAAAAGTCTAGAAACAGCTATGTATCCTAAAATTCACATATAACAACAAAAAACTTACCTTCGAACGCGCCACTGCACACTATTTTTTCGCTAAGAATCCGCTCTCTTGCTGAACATTCGAGACAAATTATTTTTTTAAACGGAATTGGTTTGGCGCACGGACCTTATATCCTTATGTGCGTGTCTCTTGAACATTGAGGTATTAGCACTAATGTCTTTTTTTTCAATTCGTGTGTTAGTTTACTTATTTTCGAGTATTTTCAAAGGCAGATCGGTAAAGTGGACGCGAACTGGGTGGTGGACGCAAACAGGCGAACTAACCCTACCTAGAAATTATAAATATAAACAACAATCATTCTTACCAAGGAGTAACAAACACCTTTTACGATTTGTGAAACCCAACGCAGATGAAAAAAATTAATATTACCGATTTAAAATCTGTACAAATCGGCAAAAATTACAAAAATTGTACACATACCTGCACAACGTTCGCTATCACACACTGTCACACACAAAACTCAAAGTCAAAAAGGCATAGATTAAAAATAAAAATGGTGCTTATACATTCGCCTCGGAACAGTGCGCCCCTCAGTAAAAAAAGGTCAATTTTGAACAACTTGTATTTTACCAATTTCACTCAAGCCTCGCGAATACTTATTTTTCATGAAAGAAGACCCCCAGACGCAGCGCTGTAGCCGCGTGACATAATGTTATGGTTATGACAAACATTTAGGTCCAAATTTTTCCGCGGGACGACAAAAGCTTCCATTAAAACCTTTAAAAAACACTTGAAGAAACAAGAAATTTTAAGAAAAAAAAAAGTTTTATAATTAACGTCAATGTTACAAAAAAACCAATCCTTGGACATACCTTTTCCTAAATGTTTTTATATGCACTAAATAATTATTTAAAAACTGATGTTATTATCTCATCTTTAAACTCAGATTTAGAAAAATCGTATAGTGCAAAGTCCTCAAAATTCTTATTAAACTGCGGCTGCCCGTACTAACCAAATTTAAACGAAATCTCAAAATTCAATACGCATATAATAAAATAAAGAACACTGAGAATGGAGCCAAGAATTTTACGTGAAAAAAATGTCCCCTCCATTGACAATGATTAATTTCAAATCCCTGCGAATAGGTTACTGAACGTCTGAATTTTTAATTAGAGACTCGGACTGATTAGGGAGGATTAAAAGGTTTTGGTTTTATTAGTTAGATGCGGATTATGTATATTAGCTTAGTCAGTTCTTGGTTCACTGGGTGTACGCTTGTATGCCATATGATTTACACATACAGGGTGGCCGGGGAGTTTATACTGATACTGCGCAACATGTATCTATCTCGTGTACGCTCTAGCAAATAATCATGCTATCTTGTACAGACGGTCAAATTATGGGTACGTACGCCAGGGGACAATTTTTTCGTGTCAGTACTGACATAACCTATCTTCCTCTTTTAATATCATTGCAGCGGTGATGTTTTTTAATAAAGCCCTTCAAAACAAAATGAGTTTTCAAACATAGTTTAACTCAAGTTTTAATACAACACTACACAGGAGTTTTTAATTCATCGCTAATAATTAATTTAATATGACCCCTATCATTGTTTTTTTTAACTGCCGACCCCGGGTGTGTTCATTCATTTAGCAATATCTATGTTTTATTTTTATTGCATCTAAAAACGGAAAAAATATATTTGCAGTCTATTTTTTTGTAACATGGACGTTTTTTAAAAAAAAACTTCATTTTTAAATTTTACCTTTCAAGTGTTTTTCAAAGGTACTAGTGGCAGTTTTTGATGTCAACTTATTATCTACTCTGTCCTTAGACAATATAGAAATACAATATAGTTCTTAATGCTTTAAGACTCGGTCAGCTATTGACCAAATTATTTTTCATGCATACAGGTCCTGCACCTCGGTAGAAATATCTAAATAAATTAACACACCCAGGTGCGGTAAAATAAAAAACACAAATGGCCGACATTTTGTAATAGGGAAAAAAATTGTAAAAATGGATTTGTCGATAATATTGATTATATTACAGAACCCTAGCGGGTCCGACACCGGTGACCAGACACACTGTATAAAAACTGACTAATCCTTTTTTTCTTGTTGATAATGTAACACGATTCATGAATGATAACTAATTTTCGATACTATTTGTTTTTTTTGAAAAATCAATTCCATGTGATAACAGCGATAAGTCAACAATTAATGATTGTTCCATTCGCGTAAATAATAAAGTATTATTTTATGGCAAATTAAGAACTAGTAAGCTCACAATTTATTTTTACTCCAAATAATGTTGTGAGTCACCCCATTTTACCAGTACCTTCGTCTTGACTATTTATCTCTCTACAAACGTTACATAGGAAAGACAAAACCAAATAGAACTTGGCTTTAATTAGCTAAAAATCTTAGGAGTAATTAATTGACACATTAAACATTTAGACATGTTAGACAATCGATATTTTACATAGACAATATATGTCATTCACCCCCTCCCTATTTGTTTCTGATATGGTAATCTTCCAAATAGTTAGGCAGTCGTCTTTCTCTTGTTGATCTTCTAAGAGCTGAAGGCTGGTGCTCTTCTTCTTCTTGAGTTTCAGAACTATGTTCTTCTGCATCCAAATAGTGCTCAATTTCTACAGGCTCTGTAGGTAGCTGAGTAGCTGTTTCTTCCACATCAGGAATAGGAACATTGGAATGGAGTGGAGGTAGTGGAGCTAATTGCCTGTTCGACACAGAAGACTCTCGTCCATCTCTATGTCGGACGAATGAGTATTGTGGATTACTTTGTAAGAGCTCCACTTCCTCAACATATGGGTCATTTTTGTTTCGCACATTATTTTTCTTAAGAACCGGACCAGGTACTAACCAAGTTGGCAGAGACTCGCCCGTTGGAGACCTTCGGTCAAACTTGAAAAACCTTTCATGAGGTGTGGTGTTAATAGGCGTACATAATAGGGAGCGTATTGAGTGGAGCGCGACAGGCAGCACTGTTTCCCACTGCTCAACTGGTAGGCCTTTAGTTTTGAGCGCAAGAAGTACTGTTCGCCACAAAGTACCATTCAGACGTTCAACTTGTCCGTTACCACGAGGGTTATAAGGCGTAGTATGGCTACAAGCAATCCTGTGGCTGTTTAAAAACTCTTGGAGTTCAGCAGACATAAAAGCTTGACCTCTGTCAGAGTGTATGAAGAGAGGTGTTCCGTACGTATATATTAGGTCTTTCAGACATTTGATAACGGTAGCCGATGTCATGTCTTTGCAGGCATATGCAAATGGAAAACGACTGTATTCGTCTATGATAGTGAGTATATACTTATTAGGCGAATTTGAAGGTAATGGGCCTTTGAAGTCTAGACTCAGTCTTTCAAATGGTGACAGAGCTTTAATAAGATGTCCTTGTGTCTTCATATATCTCGGTTTTATTTCGGCGCATGCTGGACATGATGAAGTAACTGACTTTATTTCGTTGATAGTATAGGGAAGATTTTTGATTCGTATCCAATGCGCCATCCTTACTACACCGGGGTGACATAGTAATTCATGTAGCTGGCGTAGCTTACCATTGTTATTCATGTGAGCGCAAACACGTGACAAGGCGTCTGCAGCTGTGTTTTCTTTGCCGGGTCTGTACACGATGTCATATTTGTAACAGGAGAGTTCTAATCGCCATCTTTGTATTTTGTCGTTCTTAATTTTGCTGGAGTGGTCTTGGTTAAACATAAATCCGACTGAACGTTGATCTGTAATTAGAAGAAAGTGCTTACCGATGAGATAGTGTCGCCACTTACGGATGCTTTCCACAATGGCGCATGCTTCCTTTTCTATGGAAGATTGTTTCCGCTCAGAATCAGAAAGTGTTCTTGAAAAAAATGCTACTGGGCGCCCTTTTTGAGTCAAAGTAGCCGCTATTGCATAATCAGAGGCATCCGTCTCGACAGTAAACATCTCATTGCCATCAATAGCTACTAGCGCCGATTTACTGATTTCTAATTTCAGCGAATTAAAACAAAATTTTGCGCTGTTATCAAGGGGAAAGTCTTTCACGGTAGTCAAAGGATGAATCTTTTCAGAAAATCCGCGTACCCATTTAGCATAGTGTGCAAAGAGGCCTAGTGCTCGTTTTAGTTCTCTTGCATTATTTGGGACCGGAAGTTCTGTTAAAGGTTTTAGTCTGTCATTATCAGGCTTAATTATGTTTTTATCTATGGTGTAGCCTAGAAGACTTATTGAAGTAGCACCAAAGACACATTTGTTTTCATTTAGTGTTAATTTATGTTTGGCAGCTGCTGCCATAAAATGTTTTAGGTTTTCATCATGCTCGTTTTTATTCCGTCCACATATGGTAACGTCGTCAAGATAAGCATAAGCACCCTTTAGTTGCTCGGATTTGATTACATATTCGAGCGCTCGTTGGAAAGCAGCCACACCGTTAGTCACACCAAATGGTATTCTATTGAATTGGTAAAGGTTCCCACAGGCTTCAAATGCCGTATATATTCTTTCTGTTTCTAATATTGGTATTTGATTATAAGCACTTTTGAGGTCGATTTGACTGAAGTAATTATACTGTGCAACTTTGGAGACAATATTTTCAATATTTGGTAAAGGATATGCATCCAATAATGTAAATTTATTGATCGTTTGAGAATAATCAATAACCAAGCGTTTACGATGGAGACCACCGCCAGCTATAAGTACTTGAGCTCGCCATGGTGAGATGCTAGGCTCGATAACCCCATCTTCTAGAAGTTTTGAAATTTCTTCCGATATAAATTTAGTGTCATCTTCATTATGGCGTCTTGATTTGATAGCAATAGGTCTAATATCTGCGCTTAAATTGGTGAAAATAGAAGCTGGTGGTACTGACGCTGACATCACGTTGCAAATTCTCAGTGGATCTCTTTCGCCTCCAAACTCTACTTCAAGTGTTGAGTGATTTTCCATTATGTCATGGCCGATGATTAAATCTGCACAGAGATTGTTAACTATCAACAGGGGACAATCAGTGTAAGTATTTTCAGCTAGTGTGATATTAGCAAAACACAGACCATTAACAGGAGACACGTGACTGAGAGAAGCTAAGGTTACTTTATGTTGACATGGTCTTCGAATTAGGTGCAAAATCTGAACTATGTTTTCATTCACAAAGCTGACTGAACTTCCAGTGTCGATTAAAGCTTCAAAATTTTTGTTGTTTACTGTAACTGGTACAGTTGCTTTGCGAAGGCTCGAAGGAGAAGCGGCAGAAATATAGGTACAACCAGTAATAGTACTAACCATGTCTGGTTCAATCGAAACAGCATTCAAGCTTTGTCGATTACTGCTACGACAAACATTCGCAAAATGACCTTTTCTGCCACACAATTGACATGTTGCATCAAAAGCTGGGCATTTCGATCTTTGATGTAATATGTTTCCACCGCAGAAAAAGCACCGTTTTCGTCGTGATATAGTGGTTATTTTAGAAACTGTAGGTTCTGATACTGGTAATGATTTTACAGGCAGAGCATTAAGTGGTAAATTCTCAAGAGTGTTGCTAATCATTTTTGTATTACTTTCAGCGGTTTCCAATGACAGTGCTTGGTTAAGCGTTTCTTCCAGGGTTACATTCAAATTTTCTAATAGACGTTCCTTTATTTTAAGTGAAGAAATACCCGCAATAAATGCTCCTCTTATAGCCTGGTTCTGGTGTTGTTCGGCGTTCACATTTTGGAAATTGCAATCACGTGCTAGTACTTTTAAGGATCTTGCGTACTCGGAAATCGATTCACCGGAGCGCTGCGTACGTGTGGATAGCATGTGTCGTGCTAAAATCTCATTCTTTGTTTTTAAGTACATTTTATTGAGAATTGACACCGCTTCGTCATAATCAGTGCAATCACGCACGTAAGAAAAAACTAATGGTGATAAGTGGTTGGTGAGCAATTTCAGCTTTATGTGCGTTGATGATGTCGCAATTTCTTCGTTGAGAAAATTTTGAAAAGTATGATACCAGTGATGCCATTTCAAATCAGCTGCGGGGTCGTTGGGTTCGACGTCAAATTTGTCTGGTCGGAGATAGCGGGCGAGCGCGTTGCTAGTTATCTTTTCTTGAGACATGATTTTAGCTAATTAAATTGTTACATAGGAAAGACAAAACCAAATAGAACTTGGCTTTAATTAGCTAAAAATCTTAGGAGTAATTAATTGACACATTAAACATTTAGACATGTTAGACAATCGATATTTTACATAGACAATATATGTCAGATGTCAACTTATTATCTACTCTGTCCTTAGACAATATAGAAATACAATATAGTTCTTAATGCTTTAAGACTCGGTCAGCTATTGACCAAATTATTTTTCATGCATACAGGTCCTGCACCTCGGTAGAAATATCTAAATAAATTAACACACCCAGGTGCGGTAAAATAAAAAACACAAATGGCCGACATTTTGTAATAGGGAAAAAAATTGTAAAAATGGATTTGTCGATAATATTGATTATATTACAGAACCCTAGCGGGTCCGACACCGGTGACCAGACACACTGTATAAAAACTGACTAATCCTTTTTTTCTTGTTGATAATGTAACACGATTCATGAATGATAACTAATTTTCGATACTATTTGTTTTTTTTGAAAAATCAATTCCATGTGATAACAGCGATAAGTCAACAATTAATGATTGTTCCATTCGCGTAAATAATAAAGTATTATTTTATGGCAAATTAAGAACTAGTAAGCTCACAATTTATTTTTACTCCAAATAATGTTGTGAGTCACCCCATTTTACCAGTACCTTCGTCTTGACTATTTATCTCTCTACAAACGAAAACAAGAAAACATTACAGCTCTTTCAGGGTGTTTCATTTAATTTCTAGAGGCCTCGGGACAGGCCACTATGTTTTAAAAATAAATAAATCATCTGGGAAGGTCAGAGTGTACAATAACCATCAAACTCTTTGTCTATGGTGTGTGCAACCGACCGAACTATACCGCTTCGTTCGCATCGCCACAGGCAGGCAACGACGCCATTTTGCTTTTTTCTCTTCTCAAACGTCACCTTTTCCTTTGGTGAGCAAGGTGTGTTCACGTGAGGTTGTGTGTTCCCTCGGAAAAAGGTCACACAATCCTCATAATTTCGTGAAATATTCTTCTAAAATATAAAAAAAAATCATAAAAATAACAAAATCCAAAAAAATAGTAAAATATTAAAAATTTAACGGGAATCACTCGATTTTAAGTTAGTGTACGTAAGCGTGCAACGTGGTCTAAGGAATGCGATAGTCATTATAAAGAGAAAGTGAAGTTGTTCTTTTCTTGTGGCCAGCCAATTTTAATGTTATTCTTGAAACAGTAACAGTGAAATTTTAAAAATGAATCCTGGACCACCTAATTATCCCATGGCCTCTCTGTATGTCGGAGACTTGCACTCCGATATTACAGAAGCCATGCTTTTTGAAAAATTTTCAACCGCTGGTCCGGTTCTTTCTATTCGAGTTTGTCGCGATATGATAACTCGTAGATCCCTAGGCTACGCTTATGTTAATTTTCAGCAACCTGTTGATGGTAAGTACATTAATTTATTTTTGCTTTAATTTTCAAGGTCATTTTTTAATGCATGTATTTTGACTTCTGTCCACCCCATCCATCTAGGTACCTATATTTTTGTAGCTATGTTTCGTAATTCATCATTCTCTTTGTTTCGTATATAATTATGTTGCAATAAACATTAGACAGCAAAATTATTTTGCCCATGTAATTCAGCTCTTATTTTCATATTCTGTATTGTACACTGAGTAAAAAGGTGTTTGCATTTTATCCAGGTTCTGCTAAAATTCACCAAGGATCAATCCTTTCCTAACATAGGACATCGTTAATCCATATGGCCACAATTAATGAAACAATATGTACGTACAGAGGTGTACTCATTAACCTCTGTAGTAGCTTAGGGTGCCCCAATGTAAAGGCTGATGTGAATGCCTCTGTTCTGTATAACACAATCATATCTGCAGATGCTAATTGAATTTAATAACTATTCTTAATATTTGTCTTCAATTTATGGGTCAAAACAATATTTTTTAGATAAATACTAAATAGAAACTGCTTCGCAGTTTTATTGTTAATTGATGTTTCTTAACTATATTACCATTCAAAAGGTAATTGTTTACCCTGTGGCACCTCACATTGATAAAAGTTGCCACTACTGCCACTGCACTGATCTGTTTTATGTTTTACCAGAAATTAAGACATATTTTAATCCACATGGATGCAATCATAGTTGTAGAGAAATACAACTTTTTCAACACCTAACCGTGTGTGCTAGGTTGAAGAAACCTGTGGCCTTGGTTTGTGAATGATAGTTATGTTTTGGCCCTTTTTCATGTGACATGACATGAGGCGAGAAACTAGGAAAGCTACCATTTTGATCATTATTTAAAAGAATCACACCCCAAGCCAGTATTTTCAAGAATTTTCAACCTGTTCCATTCAAGTCAAAAAGGATGCTAGCATTCATTAAGTCCGCTTCTCCGATGCCCCTGTGATAAAGGGTACAAACTATTGTTGTTTATAAAATAAAATAAATAAATATCCTTGGACATTATTCCACACAGCGCCATCTAGTCCCATTATGGATACTAGACAACGGATAAACATACTTAAATACTTTTTCTTTTGTAAATACATACTCAATATACATAGTGCAATGTGCAAGTGATGATGATTCTCTGCATCATCAGCAGTCCCTCTATCAGCTTGAAGATGATTTTAGTAACTGAAGGAATAACTAATTATTATTATTATATATTTGTGTAGAGCTGTGCACACTTACTTGCTTGCATAATATTTGTGATAGGATAGGTAGGTATTTTTGAAACTTCATAATTGCAGTGCAATATCTGTATTTTTATGAGATGAAAAAAAATACTTGAATTTATGGTTTAGTCATGTTGCCATTAGCAAATTTCAGTATTGCGTGTTCTCCAGTTAGACATTACTAACCGGATTTTGATCATTAAATAACAACGCGAATTGTTCTACAAGTGGATATCTAGTCAATCGTTATAGTATAGATCATTGGTTGCACGCGAATGCCGAAATAGTTCATAAATATTTCATGTTGCAGTTATGTACGTTTATTTATGAATTCACTGGTTAATTGTTAAGTCGTAGCACACTTACGAATGACTTTCAGAACCGCGCTAATAGTACACTTCACTGACACCCGGTTTCCAAAACGAATGTAACCTACCTACTTCAAAAAATTACACAACAGATTTAGAGGATTTTAATAAAACTCACTTGTTGATTGTTTTACCAATTATTAAATTTAACATACCTTCATGTGCTAATGTTTCATGTTTTTATTGGCAGAGGGTTGTTGAGTCTTTGAGCAACCTAACTGTCCCCAATTTTTGTTGTAGTTATGAAGAGTTGTGTTTGTTTCTAGAGCATTTCCTTGAATCAGAACATCAAGCATTCACAAATTTTAAGTTTTGAATGTTTGGAATGGAGTTAAACTGGATTTAAAAACAGCAAATGATCGATGTTCGGTTACTAGTCAATGTTTTAATTTACAGGGTGGGTAAGAAGTTTAGGTCCTGGAAGGGAACTACCTTCTTTGAATCCTTAAGCCACGTTTAACTCATCATAATGTTTAGAGGAAATCTTTAGGAATATTTATTATTTATTTTTTTCCTAAACAATAATCCTACGGATTCGTTCATAAAACAAGCAAAGGTTTATTTAAAATTTTTAGTCTGTTCTATTTGGGGTTGAGACTAGCTAAAAATGAGGTAATGTTTCCTTTCAGTAAAATGAGAAGTTAACTACAACTTCTTTTCCACTCTGTAACTCACCCTTATAAATTCGCCTTCGAGCACTTCATTCTACATTACCACCCAGACTGACGAAGTTTAGCGTTCAATTAAACATTTAGTACAGATTTAAACTCGCGAAAGTCGTCCCGATAATAGATACCGGCACGAGCCAGGTCGTTTCTCTCTCCAAAAATATGTCCGATTGCCCTCCAAGTAACGCCCTAAACCGAGGTTCTGACCCCTCTATGGGGTGCCCTTAGGTCGTTACTTTAAATATTAGGGTTGAGAGCCTTCTACGCTCATCCTACAGTCCGGCAAAGCTGTCGAAAGCCATCGGAGGCTAAACAACAGTAGTCAAAGAAAAAAAAGACTGAACATTCACCATTGGTTGATTGATGCATATGTTTATATATATGCATTGTAACAATACAAGTTGCGCATTGTATTGCTCCGTTCTCCTCCCTCACTGATGTAATGCTCAAATCACTGACGTTACATTACACGCGAATGCGCCCGGTAAGGGGAGTCAGGGGAGCAACTTTAACTGAACATTCAGAACAGTTGTCCTTTTACTAACATTAAATCAGTACCGGACTTAGTTTTATCTACAGATCCGAGTTGTCAGACGTCCCGATTTTTAGAATGATAAAGATATCTCATTTTATAGGTGAAAAAAATTCTCGTGTCACAGTGTTTGTTGCCAAACTGCTCGGAAACGGCTTTACCGATTTTGATAAAATTTGTTTTCATTTGTTTTTTCATTTTGTTTTATTTGTTTGCCAAGTCGCGCGCGGTTGCTAGTATTTCTATAAATTAACCGTGGTATTAATGCCGTATTTCTAGTCTGGGTGCTATTAGCACAAATTGGTTTCATTATGGATTAAGGATGGATCAAATAATTCTGCTGTTATGATCACCTATTTTATTTTTACTAATATTTCAATGATTTTTATTAGAAAGAGCAAAGGTATGATTCCAAACCGCGCTGCACGCAGCAGTGCTGTCACGACACTACTGGTCCCCACACAATTTCTATAAGCATATTACATTCCGAGCTAGGCAACAATGTCGCGGCAGCACTGCTGCGCATCAGTGTCGCCCTACCGCCGCGACAGACCAGTAGTGACGCGTCTGCCGCCGTATCTTGTTAACTCGAAAGTAAACTAACAAAAACGCTTCACCGCGAACAGAGCGACACTAACCGCCATGGTCGGAATCAACGTGGCAGGCAGCACTGCGGCAACAGCACTGCTGCTTGTTGCAGAGTTTGGGATCAAACCTTTAGATAGATTCATATTAAGCTATTTGATCACAAGTTTTTTTTTTACAGCTGAGAGAGCTCTGGACACTATGAATTTTGACATGATCAAAGGAAGACCTATTAGAATCATGTGGTCCCAGCGAGATCCTTCCCTGCGTAAGTCAGGAGTAGGGAATGTATTCATTAAGAACTTGGATAAAACAATAGATAACAAAGCGATGTACGATACTTTCTCCGCATTTGGTAATATTTTGAGTTGCAAAGTGGCTCAGGATGAGACCGGCGCTTCTAAAGGATATGGATTCGTCCATTTTGAAACTGAAGAAGCCGCAAATAAATCGATTGAAAAAGTAAATGGAATGCTTTTGAATGGCAAAAAGGTTTACGTTGGCCGATTCATTCCTCGTAAAGAGCGCGAAAAGGAACTCGGAGAGAAAGCGAAATTGTTCACCAATGTTTACGTTAAAAACTTTGGAGAAGATTTTTCGGATGAAATGTTGCGTGACATGTTCGAAAAATATGGTAGGATCACAAGTCATAAAGTGATGTACAAGGATGACGGTGCTTCCAGAGGATTTGGTTTTGTGGCATTTGAAGATCCCGATGCTGCTGAACGGGCATGTATGGAGCTCAATGGTAAAGAACTTGTTGAGGGCAAGCCCCTGTATGTTGGGCGCGCTCAGAAGAAAGCCGAGCGTCAAAAAGAACTAAAACGCAAATTTGAACAGCTAAAATCCGAACGCCTGACACGTTACCAAGGCGTTAATTTGTACGTTAAAAATCTGGATGATACAATTGACGACGAGAGACTTCGCAAGGAATTTGCTCCTTTCGGCACAATCACTTCAGCCAAGGTACTATTATATATTTTTATTGTGTTGTGTTTTTTGAGGGTCGTCTTTATTCAATTTGATTTCCTTAGCTAAGATATATAACAAACAGCATCTTACCTCATTGGCATACCTCTGTCGATTGATACGATGCTATTAGTATCTCATTAACAGGAAGTTATATGTGGGTCCAAATAGGTAAACTAGCCCATAACTTGGTCCGATCACCTGGCATACCACCAGGGTCCCAAACCGGACCCAACATCACTAAAATAAAATCTCATCCAATTAATAATTTGCCTTTCTTTTCAGGTCATGTTGGAAGATGGTCGCAGCAAAGGTTTTGGATTTGTATGTTTCTCATCTCCTGAAGAGGCTACAAAAGCTGTAACTGAAATGAATGGTCGTATTGTTGGAACTAAACCATTGTATGTTGCATTAGCGCAACGTAAAGAAGATCGTAAAGCCCATTTGACATCACAGTATATGCAACGTATGGCTAGCATGCGAATGCAGCAAATGGGACAGATATTCCAACCAGGAGGTGCCGGTGGCTACTTCGTGCCAACTATTCCGCCAGCCCAACGCTTTTACGGCCCAGCTCAAATGACGCAGATCAGACCGTCGCCAAGGTGGACAGCGCAGCCTCCTGTTAGACCTAGCACTCAAACTGCAGCATCGGGTTATCCTAACATGCAAGCTCCTTTCCGCCCTGCACCAAGGGGACCCACCCAAGCCGCACTTCGTTCATCTCTTGGAGCTAGACCAATCACTGGTCAGCAAGGTGTTGCTACTGCAGCATCAATTAGGGCACCACTTGTTACTCAGAGTGGCCGTCCAGCAGGTTACAAATACACTGCTAACATGCGTAATCCTCCTGCACCTCAACCAGCAGTGCATATCCAAGGCCAAGAACCTTTAACTGCCACTATGTTGGCTGCAGCTCCACTTCAAGAACAAAAACAAATGCTTGGTGAGCGTTTGTTCCCGTTAATTCAAAGAATGCATCCTGATTTAGCTGGAAAAATTACAGGAATGCTTTTGGAGATTGATAATTCTGAACTTCTTCATATGTTAGAGCATGGTGAATCTTTAAAGGCAAAAGTGGACGAAGCAGTTGCTGTCTTGCAGGCTCACCAAGCTAAACAACAAGCTACTAAGAAAGAGTAGTAGCATTTTGTATCTTAACTGGCAAATGTTTATTTAGCCAGTTTTAATAACAAGAACCGATGCTATATGGCGTTCTTGGTAATTTTTAGGCTTTTAATAATATCTTACACAAAATTATTATTAACAGTCCCGATATATAAAAAACACAAAAATAAAAATTGAAAAAAGTAAAAGTGGATCACGTCTTCCCAAACCAATAATGTAACTAATAATATTTGGGAGTGTTAATCCACAAACAAAAATATATGCAACTGTCAACATTTCTATGTTTGGAAGGAGTTCAAAAACTTACTGAACTCTACTTTTTACATTGACTAGAGGACTTTCGTTAAGTTATACATGATATAGATTATTTTTCTTTTTTCTTATCTTTGAAACATGAGGTGGCCTTTGTTCTTTTAATTATCTTTCTTTGATTTCGTGTCAGTGTACATTGACTTACCGTGTATTGTAAGCATGGTCACCAGTGTTACTGACTGAATATTCCTTTGTAATTTGTTACGTACGCAATATATTCGTTGGAATATTCACAATAATTCGTGTTTTATTTATGACCTTTAGGCTATGCTACCTCGATTCCGGACCGGTAAAACTGCCGGAAGAACTAATGACTTTTAATGACGAACATCGACCACACAGCCTAAGCGATAGCGCTTGTTCCCAACCACTCACACTGACTCGTTGAGACAATTTAGTGAAAAAAAATCAACCAGTCATCATCGGACAAATTCAATTCAAAATATCATTATTTCAATATACCTGTTACAAGCGCTTTTAAATCGTTAACAAAACAAACAAAAATACAGTTAATAATAGACTTAAATAGATACTTACTATAGTAAAAATAATAAATAAAACACACCCCCTTATTCATAAAAACTTAAACAGCGCTTCAACAACACGTTAACTTTTGTATCACTTCGTCTCTTTCACTCTTGTTGCTGCCGCCATTTGCGAGTGAGTGACTAAACACTGCAATTGTTTAAACTACACTTTAGCGTTGCGTTCGTTTTTATGAATAAGAGGGACAGTATATAAAACTTCATGTGACTACCACCGGTGTCGGTTTTTTTTTTCTGTACTGAGATGAACCGGCAAGAAACTCTGCAGTTACTGTTTTCTAAGTATATGTTCTGTACAATGATATTTAGGTAGTAAATTACAATTGAAATATGAGTACACATCCAGTTAAATAATTCAAAAAGAAAATTGTTCTGTGCAGTACCTAAATAACAAACTATATTGTTTAAAGAAGTCTACTGCTTAACAAAATTTTTAAAAAATACCTGAAGAGTTCACATCCAAACAAACATATAATTTGAAAAAATATATAGGTAGTTGTTACTATGTACATATGTACAGACGACGCCTTGGCAATAGGGTAGACGACTATGATGCATTTTGCGTGTTATTTTATGTTTACCAAATAAAATCATTAAAATCAAATGGATTTGTGAAACCACAATCAAGATTTGATTCAGTATGAAGCCACAATAGGCCTTCAAAGTTGGGTGGGCAAGTCCATTTCAAAAGTATATGTCACCGGAAAATAACAAGAACCGTAAATTTATAAATTTCCTAGGAAATTTATAAACTTTCGTAGGATTCTAAACGAGAGATAAATTGTATTATTTTACGCCCTGATTTCCGGAAATTTATAAACTTTCGGAACGCATCCGTAAAATAATAAGTGGGCAGAAACCAAACGCCATGAGCGCTCTGATTGGTCGAATAAGTCACGTGTTCCTTCTCCTTCCTCTCATCCGCCATTTCATTTTGGCAGAAGGCCGGTTTTAATGTTTTAAATCTTGAAAGAACAATTTGTCTTCGTGTTCATTGTATAATTTGCGGCTAACTCTCCGGCGATGAGAAACACCGATAATAAACCTAAGCAACTTAGATAACGGCGGTATGCTCGCCCCTTACCACGATAGGTTCAAATTCCCTCGGTGAATGTGGGCTTCTGAATGTTCCGTTCGTTCACCGTGACGGGAACTCTGTGTGCCTCTGACTACCCCATTCGGGATATGATCGTGAGGGTGTGCTATGTTTTGTATGTTATAATATTTTATAAGTGCATTTAATTTTTTTATAAACTTTTTGATATCGTAAAACACGATTTCTGCTGTTTTATTTTGATGAAGAAGGGGTTATCGGCCTATTATATTGTAAAAATTAACCCGTTAACCCAAGAGGTGCCCGAGGCGCAGTTGTGTCAGTGATCGGCGACGATTGCTGTTGTAAAGCAACACACGCCGAGTCGGAAATGGGATGGGTGACCACCCGACCGAAATACAGTGATGTGTGTGTGTTTCAGGCATCTCCGTGCTTCGGAAGGCACGTTAAGCAGTTGGTCCCGGTCCCGGTCCGCCTTAGGGCGGCTTGATAACATCTGACATTAAGGTTGCTCACTAACCTTACATCCCGCCAACAATCCGCACTGACCCCCTTTTTGGAGTATGGCTCGTTTCACCTCATAGTTGAGGTGGGGCTTGTGCCCAGCAGTGGGACGTATATAGGCCGTTTATGTTATGTATGTTTATGTAACCCGTTAAACCTACTCAGTTTTTTAAAAAAAACCAGTCAGTTAGGTAATCAAAACTGATAAACGTACAAGTTTGGCAAGTCTGATTGTATCATAATCTATGAACACAAGCATTGCTACTGTCAACATCGACCAATCAGAGAGCAGTGTGTTATTTTCCGTAATTTATAAAAGCGTAAAATTAAAAGCTCTTCTGTGATTAGTCGAACCGTTTAGAATTTTACGAATAGATATCCGTTAGTTTATAAATTTACTAAGAGTCGTCGCAAATTGATAAATTTCCGGATATGTAGCCGTAAAATAATACATTTTATCTCTCGTTTAGAATCTTACGAAAGTTTATAAATTTCCTAGGAAATTTATAAATTTACGGTTTTTGTTAAGGTATGTTGGGGTAAGAGCGGATCGGGATAAGAGCGTAGAGTTCTAATAACTCTTGAAAGAAAAGCAATTTCATAAAACGAGCAACATAGGCTACGACGCCATTTCGTAGTATACCAAAATAAAGCCTGTAGTATCTATTTTACACAAAAACACGTTTGGTAAAGAGCAAAATGTAAAGGTGTGTAATTTTCGCCCGATTTTGTCAAAAACGCTCTTACCCCTGGTGCTGTATCTCAGCATCCGAAAGGAGTATTGTAAATCGGATGAGTTTTTTGTGCTTCTTGCTCTCGTCTCAATTATTTTTCATACGTTATGATAATGAATAACGTACAGTTTATGTTTTACATTAGAATCCAATCTTTCCCCTATGGAGAAAGAGCGGACTACATTAATCCGCACTTTCCCTGGTTTTAAAATGTACTGAAAAAATCAGTGATACTCAAACTTTTAGCTTATCTCAAAAGTAAATAGTACTAATTATACGGGGTGCTTATTAGACACACACTAAGTAATTGTTCCTTACCCAAGTACCATATTCTTTATATGAAAGTTTATGACTTAAAAGTTGCCCTGTGACTGAGGTAGGTAACTAATTTTAGTACTTATTTGTATTTTCAAAGTTCTTCATTTAAAAGCCAATGTCTGAAAATGGCGTCTTTTTTTTTTCTTGCGGCCAGCGACCGAACCTTGTTTTTTAAATAGAAAATATTGCAATAAACCAAACTTACTATGGCATGTAGACTCCTGCATCAGTCCGAACTGAGTTATGGGCTTTAGAAGTTTTCTGATTTTACAAATTAGATATTTTTTCTTTTGCGCGCAATTTTTGCATAAATCGCAACAAAATAGAGACATTATACGAGTAAACATTGTGTGTGATATTTTTCGCAAATGGAAAAATATCTTATATGTCATTCGTCTTTTTTTCGGGTGGCCATCAACCAAACCTTGCTTTTATGATTAAAAAAAGTGTAATAAACCAAACTTATTACGGCATATAGACCTCTAAACGCAGTCCGAACTGAGTTATGGGCTTAAGAAGTTTGCTGATTGTACAAACTAGTTTTTTTTTCTTTTGCGATCAAGTTTCGCATGAATCGCAACTAAATAGACATTGTACGTGTAAACATTTTGTGTGTGATATTTTTAGCAAATGGAACAATAATCTTATATGTCATTCGTTTTTTTTTCGGGTGGTCAGCAACCATACTTTGCTTTTATGATTTAAAATAGTGCAATAAACCAAACTTACTCTGGCATAAAGACCCCTAGCTCAGTCCGAACTGAGTTATGGGCTTTAGAAGTTTGCTGATTTTACAATCTAGATATTGTTCTTATGCGCGCAATTTTTGCATAAATCGCAACAAAATAGAAACATTGTATATGTAAATATTGTGAGTGCTATTTTTCGCAAAAGGAATAATATCTTATGTCATTCGTCTTTTTTTCGCGTGACTTTTAATGATACCTTGCTTTTTTAATTCAAAATAGTGTATTTAACCTGTTCAGTCACCTACTGACTGACTGACGGGTTTATTCGCCCAGTGGGCGGTGCGGGCCTCGAGCAAAAATGCTCTCGCCCGGGCATTCAATACCTAGGGGGTGCCCCCCCACGGTAATCTTTGTAGGTAAATGACTTTACCATCCTTGGTTTTGTGTACAACTCCCTTGGCGCGGTCAAGCCCGCCAGGTGAGACCCATGAGGGAGGCCCGGAGAACGACCTGCGAGCAGGTGGCGTCTTACAAGGGATTCAGGTGCAAGGGAGCTGTACTTAGTGTTTTGCGTCATTGTAATTTGATTTCAAGCGAGGAGGTGGCGAGCAGAGGGCGTACCAGGCGGCTGCGGCTTAGGTGAGGCGCGGGTGAATGTAGGTCTTGTAGACGCCCACCTTCGCCTGCAGCGGCAGTCTAGATGCTATGACGGGGCGGAGCATCGCGCCCGCCATCTTGGCGGAGTTAACGGCGCGTGCCACTTCGGTCGTCATTGTCAGTTGGTCTATTTTGCAGCCCAGGTAGGTGACCACAGGCTGCCAAGCGATCTTCTTCCCCCGCAGTGTTAACTCTGCGAGAAGGCCGTCGGTGCCCGGTGAGGATGGTGGTCGTCTTCGCCACATTTACCGCAATCGAGCCAGGCAGGCAGCAGGTCTAGCAGCCTTTGCATGCGAGCTGCCGCCACATCCTGGCTTCTGGAGGACGCGAAGAAGGCACTGTTGTCGGCGTTCAACGCCAACGTTATGTCCTTTTCCCACTCGTCAAGCTGGCCCTCGAAAGTAGGAATATCGTTGGTGTATGGTGAGTAGAGGACGGGGGATAGGCCGCTCCCCTGGGACACTCCTGCGCGTATCGGCTGCTGTGATGAGTCATTGTCCTCGACCGAGACGTAGAAGCTACGGCTGTCGAGGAACGCTGCTATCAGGGCGATCAGTGCTGGCGGCATCTCCGTGGCCAGAAGTTTAAATAGCAGGCCGGGGTGCCACACCCGATCAAAGGCCTTCTCGATATCGAGAAAGACCCCAACCGTGCAGTGGCCCCTGTTACTTGCCTCAGCGAGCTCGTGGAGAATGCGCGTGCGCTGGAGCGTCGTAGAGTGGCCGCTGCGAACTGCTCGTCCCTCGGCTTGAGGAACGGGCCTATTCTCCGCAGCATCAGTCACCTACGGTCCTGGCCGTATGGCCTGGCCCATGCATCATACGGGGAACGCAGACATTGCTTGTTTGCTCGCGACAGTAGTTACGTTACGACAGACGTTGCGATGGACACTACAAATTGTAATTACATTCTAAAATATACCAAGTTCATAGAAGAAAACAGAGTTTCATTGGCTCAAGTGTGTCAGACGAAGGCAAAACCAATCTTACTGAAGCAATGAAGACCTCTAAACGCAGTCTGAACTGAGTTATGGGCTTAAGAAGTTTGCTGATTTTACATCTAAATATTTTTATTATTTCTCATGGCTATGCGTTTGACCCCATTCAGCCATGATGAGGTCGTTGCTGGAACATGCTTACCCAGAAAATGTCTCAGAAAGATACCAAGGTTGGGGGGCACAGGCTAAGAAAAAACGTTCCATTATTGGTTTATGTGCCTTCGGGAAAGTAGGAGTCAAATAAATGGACTCTATTTGGCAAAAAATAGTCTTGCCTGAGTATTATTGGCGTTAAACTCAACCAGGTCACGATCGCACCAGTCGGACACTGCTTTTAACGCATTCATCCGCGTTGAGTTCATCTGCTCAACCATAGCCTCTCTAAGACTAAATATAAGATAATATTCATGTTGATTAACTGCAACAACATAGTGAAATTGAGCGCCGGTTGAGACACAAAGACCACTCCCGGACCAGCACAAATGTTTGTGAATAAAACATAATATTTGTGCCGGGTCTTGTTTCTTGGTGCTGATGAAAGTATATGATACTTATGTGGTTTTATATTTTATTCTGTGATATTTCGTGATAACGGATAGCGGATATTATTTTACTTTTAATCATAAGATAAGAGCAAACTTACACATTAAGTGGAACATCGGCGAACTAAACCGCTGTCACTCCTTCTAATGCTCGTAACTCAGTTTAAACTGTGCTAAGATACATGTCTTCATCACACTATTTTTCACTAAAAAGGCAAGGTTTAATTATATAATGACCGCACTAAAGCACATAAGGCACATAAGTTTTTTTTTCTTTTGCGATAAAATATCACACTCAATGTTTACACGTACAATGTCTGTATTTTGTTGCGATTCATGCGAAGCTTATTCGCGAAAGGATAAATATTATCGATATTACTGATTTAATTGTTTTTTTTGTGCAATAAAGTATATCGCGCTATATACGAACAAGGTAAGATATTACCTTGTTCGTAAAATCAACAAACTTCTAAAGCCATAACTCAGTTCGGACTGAGCTAGCTCAGTGGTCTATATGCCATAGTTAGTTTGGTTTATTGCACTATTTCAAATAATTTACTTAAAATATCACACACAAAATGTTTACACGTACAATGTCTCTATTTAGTTGGGATTCATGCGAAACTTGATCGCAAAAGGAAAAAATCTAGTTTGTGAAATCAGCAAACTTCTAAAGCCCATAACTCAGTTCGGACTGCGTTTAGAAATCTATATGCCGTAATAAGTTTGGTTTATAACACTTTTTTTAATCATAAAAGCAAGGTTTGGTTGATGACCACCCAAAAAAAAGACGAATGACTTATAAGATATTTTTCCATTTGCGAAAAATATCACACACAATGTTTACTCGTATAATGTCTCTATTTTGTTGCGATTTATGCAAAAATCGCGCGCAAAAGAAAAAATATCTAGTTTGTAAAATCAGAAAACTTCTAAAGCCCATAACTCAGTTCGGACTGATGCAGGAGTCTACATGCCATAGTAAGTTTGGTTTATTGCAATATTTTCTATTTAAAAAACAAGGTTTGGTCGCTGGCCGCAAGAAAAAAAAAGACGCCACTGCCCCTTACAAATCCGTCATTGTCCTTTGATTAATACCTAAGTAGAGATCGTCCAAAATGACTGAAACGACGCGCCTCTGCACCGCATTTACGCATACAAGAGTGCTTGCTTGCTTGTATGTGTTGATGCAGTGGAAAGGCGCGTCACTTCAGATTAGACGATCTCTACTTACTTACTTTTGTCGCGATTGAAATTCGTTCCTTTGACCCTAAGACTATATTCAAGGTATCTATTTGTTACTCGAATTAGTCCCGCTGTTTGTGGACTTAAAATTCTCTTTATTTTTGTTTCGTTTTAATTTTTTCGGAAAACTACTGTAATTTAACACTTTTTTTTAAGTTCATGCTTTTCGTCACTATAAAGTTTGAGAACCAGTTTTTTGTTTTATGTCCGGAAGGGGAAAGAGCGGATGTGTAAGACATTTTTTTTATTAAAAAACGTTTTCCGGCCAACTTAAGTAATAATCAAGACTGTTGAAAAAGTAAGATTTGGAAGGGAAAAGAGCAGAATCGAATTCTTTAGGAACCTTTTGCATACACAGAATAGAATCGATTTTAGGACATAGTCCGCTCTTCCCCCGACATGGTCCGCACTTTCCCTGGTGAAATAAAACACTTCTGCTCAATTTGAACTCATTTTGATAAGAAATCACCTATTATAATGGGTTCAATTGCTTAGAAACACAAAGCCGGGTATTTCTTCTAGTAACTCGATATAAGTTGTAAGTCCGTTAACATAGCAGAATATTAGAAAAAAATATTTTCCAAACTCTTTCAACAACATCAAAAAAGCATCCGCTCTTACCCCAACATACCTTATTTTCCGGTGACATATACATATTTTGTAAAAAAATAATACCATTTTCAAACAGAGACTATTAGGAAGCAATTTTGTTAAGATACCATTTTCATAAACGCAATATTTAATATAGCTGTCGTACAAACTTCTTACGCGCTCCTTATAACTACGTTGGTGTGACGTCATAACTTAGGACACGTTTGAATGGAGCGTTTTTGGGCAAGTCCAAAAATGTGCAATTCAAATTGTGATATCTCGGGTAGTATTGATACTATAGCAGTAATTCTTTTAGGATTGCGTTCATAAATGTAACGTCTTTCGATAGTAAACAAAAAAAAATTACAGTCGTCTAGCCTATTGAATCACATCACAATGGCGACATCTAGTTTAATGCTTTTTTCGTAGTTCTATCATGCTTTCCTTGTACAGTCAACAGCACATCAGGTTACCTCATTTCCGTTTTTCTCTCGCTCTAGCCAAATGACATTTGTTCGCCATAGAGCAAGGAGGACTGACCGGAAATGGGTAACGTGATGTGCCGGCCACCGTACGTGTCTATCGATGTAGGTTCAAACAAACCTACGTTCTCGTTTTGAGTAAGTAGGTACAGGCGCGGATCCACCGTTGTGGGCATGCCCACAACCCTAATTTGCTTCGCTCGCGTTCTGTTATCTTGACAGAGCGCTGTTGCTATATATTTTTTACTACGCAGTAAAAGAGGCCTCGCGAACTTGATGTGGCCAACGACGTCTAAATGTGGTCTAGCGCCGCCACTGTCGAAATCACTTTCCTGCTCTTTAATTAGTTTTTGCAATAAGCCGATGATAATATCTACAAGTTATTGTGTGTTAAAGATAGGAAACCCAGAAAAAGCATTCGATTTTGGGCTCTTGCGGGACCAAAATGTCTTTTTCGGGGTTTCCTATATTTAGTAAGATGATATGTAGGTAACGCATAATCCCTAGTGCTAGAATAAAAATAACCCATGGTGTGTTATGTTTTTCAAGTGTTCTAAAGGGGACTCGCAAAAAAGTTTTACAGTTTGCCTACCTATTTTTATTTAGCAAACATCCTGATTCAGGTGGCCGAACCCTAACTATCTAAGGTAAAAAAGCACTTGCACTTAGTCGCTTGTTTACTATGTAAAACGAAAATTACCATAGAAAGGTCATGACAATAGTTGTGCACGATTGATAAATAAAACATGGAGAATTTAAAATGTTCTACAAAAATAACCCATCAATTGTAAAAACTATGTTTTACCCATTATATTTTAGGGAATTTAGTTAGTAATGTTTGATTTTTGGCTTATAGCCTAGTCACCAAAGAAAGTCTAGATAAAAAAAAAGTGTCACTGTCACTTCACTCTATGACTGAAGAGTGATTGGATTGAAGAAAATTCAACTCATTGTGTGGATCCATCGTGCTAGCACTTTCAAAATTATTTCAATGGAGGACGGTAAGACAAACCTGTCTATTGAACATCAAAAAGATAATGATGATAAACATCCCAAAAAAAGAAATAAAAACAAAAAAAAACGTAGCGGTGGGGATGGAGACCACGGAGTTCCTTCAACGCCAGCCGACAATAACTTGGTAGCATTACCAAATACAGGCGATGTTCATCAGAACATATCTCTAAAAGATTTAAAAATGGCCATGGAAGTTCTAAACTTACAACAAAAGCCGGCTAAAACTACGGAAGAAGCATTACACAAATCTTATCAATTTTGGTCAACACAACCTGTGCCAAAAATGGACGAAAAAATTGTTTCAAATGAACCTATTGAACCACCAAAATCACTCGAGGACCTGAGATCGGAACCATACACTTTACCTGACGGTTTTCAGTGGGACACATTAAATTTGAATGAACCCCTTGTACTGAAGGAGCTCTATACATTGCTTAATGAAAATTATGTTGAGGATGATGACAGCATGTTCCGCTTTGACTATCAAACAGAATTTTTGAAATGGGCATTACAACCGCCTGGATGGAAAATGGACTGGCACTGTGGAGTGCGAGTTGTAAAATCAGGCCGATTGGTGGGCTTTATTTCTGCCATTCCAGCTGATTTACGTATGTATGATCATGCCCAAACTGTTGTTGAAATAAATTTTTTGTGTGTACACAAAAAATTGCGAGCCAAACGAGTTGCTCCTGTCCTAATCAGGGAAATCACGCGTAGAGTCAATTTAACTGGAATTTTCCAAGGTGTCTATACTGCTGGGATTGTACTTCCCAAACCCATTGCTACATGCCGATATTGGCATAGATCGTTAAATCCTAAGAAGTTAATTGACATAAAATTTAGTCATTTATCAAGAAACATGACTATGCAGCGGACACTTAAGTTGTTTAAACTCCCAGATGCACCTAAAACACCTGGATTTCGTAAGATGGAACCACAGGATTGTGAGAGAGTTGTTAAATTGCTGAACAATTACCTAAAGAAATTTGATTTGGCACCTATTTTCTCTGAAGAAGATTTCAAACATTGGTTTGTGCCTCAAGTTGGCATTGTTGATGGTTTCGTTGTTGAGTCTGGTGGCAATATCACTGATTTTGTGAGTTACTATACTTTGCCTTCTACTGTTGTGTATCATCCTGTGCACAAAACTTTAAAAGCTGCTTATTCATTTTATAATGTGTCGACTAAAACTCCATGGATAGACTTAATGCTTGATGCATTGATTACTGCCAAGAATTCAGGATTCGATGTTTTTAATGCCTTGGACATAATGGAAAACAAAGAATTTTTGGAGCCATTAAAATTTGGAATTGGTGATGGTAACTTACAATATTATTTGTATAATTGGAGATGTCCAACTATGACACCAAATAAAATTGGTCTAGTTCTGCAATAATGAACATTTGATGATGTTTCATTAAAGCTAGCCAGTGGATTTCTTGCACTTTGTAAAGCGTTTTTATTAAAATATAGCCATAGTACATTTGCTGTGTTTTTGATGTGATTTTCCCTGAAACCACCCCAGCTGATGTTAGTTTGTTCAATTGAAATTTATGTTAAATAACATTATTAAATTATTCTAACTCAGATTGTCTACAAACACTTTACCCAATCCATCTTAAATCTAGGTAGCTTAATTAAGGTTACTCTGCAAGCTGTGAGACTATGTAACAAACTAGGTACCTACAATTAGCTATCTTCACGAGTGCTATTTCCTGTCAGTTAGGAATTAGGATGCTTTAGAGTGCCAAGAATGCCAGGCACAGGCGAAACGCGGCGGCGAAGGTGTTTATAATCCTATTAGATTTCTATAATAAAAAATGGTTTTGTCTCGTTTTAGAGTGGCTCAACTGACTGCCTATTCCGACATGCACAGACCTAACGCGGCGAGGAACTAAACGTGGATTTTTCATGGAAAAAAATAATAGTAACGTCTATCCGCCACCAGAGGTCGCGACTAATTCTATAGGAATTTACGTTTGGTCTGTGGCGTCTGCCACTGCCAAGTACGAGTTTAGTTCACCAAACTGAGCAGTAGGCCTAGCACAAACCGCTAACGTTTTGGTAATCGAAAAGTAAACGATACTATTTTTTCTTTTACCTACGCCATTATGAAAAAAAGGTATCGTTTATTCGATTCCCAAAACGTCAGCGGTTCGTGCTAGGCCTACAGATTCTGTAAACACGACTTCGTATGGCATCGCATCAGCGCCATCTACTAGCGAATAGGAGAAAGACATTTGTTAAGAATAGTTGCATGAAAGATGGGTACTAAAATTTCACCGAGATATTATTGTGCCACCCAACTCTTTCCTTCGTTTACCAAATTACCGCTACCTGTGTTATCGTAAAAAAGTTAACTTTATGAAATATCGTTACTTGCTTAGAAAATTGGCAACGTTAAAACACCAAGCCCTGAATTCGATAAATAATATTAATTCATTTAATTAATTACATCAATCAATGACAGATTGATTAATTATGGGCGAAAATAAAAACAAAACAGAAAAGATGAAATTAAAAACACTAATCAACACGACTAAATATAGCAAAATAAAATGAGTCATTACAAATTGAATGACATTTAATAAAGTTAAATTAAATAATTTCAGTTATTCATTCATGTCAGTCAATTCACTGGAGACTCGTGTCATCAAACCAGTCCAATCACCAAATCACAAATACCTACTAGTTTAGTACTCACCATCGCTGATCGTAGGGTTGATGTCAGTATTCTGGATGCTCAGCCGGCCGTGGACGACGACGACTGTCTTATGGGACACTGGTGCCCACGAGTGGCTGCGATTGGTAGGTTCGAGTGAGGCGTGAGTAGCTAGGAATTACAATTTTGCACGCTCGCTCGTTGAAGAACGTGAAACGCGGACGAGTAGATGCACTTACCCCAGAATTCACAAACGTCAATCAATGCTAAGCACGCGCTCACGCTTATACTGTCCCGTAAAATGTCAATAGAACTGAAAGGGACAGCATGTGCGTGAGCGCGTGTTTAGCGTTGATTGTCGTTTGTGAATTCGGCAGGGAGGTTTTTCATACATACTATGTCAGCACCAAAACTATGTGAGCTTACAGAGAATAAAAAGTAATAGCCCAACACGTTCACAATCCAGTGCAAATCAATCAGACAGCAATTCAAATGGCACTTTTTTTTGAAGGACTAGCTGTTAGTCCAAGGAAAGACTTTCATAGCTTTACCGGGCAATGGAGTGAGTGGAAGACTCACAACCCCTAACATTTAAGTAACGTGCCTAAGAGTGCCCCGGCTTGGGGCGTTACTGGGAGCTGGCAATTGGACGTATAACTAAAAGCACACATCATTCTGATGCTGAGTATCCAGTTATGAATAAAATAAAAAGAAATAGTTTTTCAGAATGTTTATTGAACTAAATTACTTCTTAGCCTTAACTTCCTTTACAGCAGTTGGCGCTTTAGTCACGTCATCGGGATTTTCAGCAGCGTCCTTTAGCCTCTTGGCGCGGATGCCGACAAGCTTGGCAATGGAACGGGCCTGAAAAGAGTTTCGCGACTTAGTTCCATATACATATTTGATATGGAGAGGGAAGTCCCCATGTCTAAACAATTTGGTACATAATATATGGTTGGATTGTTAATCATTTTGCTAATAGCTTGTGCAGGTAACAATTTATTACATGGACATTTATACAAAAAAGATCAATTCATTTAGTGCCAGCAGGGCCTTTCAACCTTTGTAATTTACCACTGTCTACATTTTTTTTATAAAATAAGTAGGTATATTGATAATAGGCATGATGACTGTATTTTTTTTTTGTTTATTATCGAAAGACCTTACATTTATGTAAACAATCCTCAAAGAATCACTTCATCTGGATCAATACCACCAGAGATATCACAATTTGAAATGCACATTTTTGGACTTGCCCAAAAACGCTCCATACAAAAGTGACAGCGATAGTGACGTCACTGTCGCTTTTGTATGGAGCGTTTTTGGGCAAGTCCAAAAAATGTGCATTTCAAATTGTGATATCTCTGGTGGTATTGATCCAGATGAAGTGATTCTTTGAGGATTGTTTACATAAATGTAAGGTCTTTCGATAATAAACAAAAAAAAAATACAGTCATCATGCCTATTTTACACATAACAGAAACTGTTTTTAAAACATTTAGGTATAGACAAAAAAAAACTTAACCTAATTGAAGGTTATTGATAAATAACCACCACCTTATCAATACATATTGATTGGGTCCAAAATAGTAAATGAATACTCACTCCTCGCAAGTATTGGTAAGCTTTGAAGTCCTTCTCTTCGTCAGTAATCGCACGTGCAATGGACTTGGGAGCAGGTTGTTGTACTGGCATCAGTGGTCCTTGAAGTTGAGTGGCCAACTTGCGTTCCTCCTCATTGGCTTCACCCTTCAGCACCTGACAAGCATACCAAATTACAATTATTAAGTTGGAAATAGTAGTAAGAAACACTGGACCAACTGGGTCAAGGGCGAGAAACAATCAGATTCATCCTTTACCAATATAGTGCACAGCTGCCTTAGATGATGCTAGTTTAGTTTAGCTAGATTGCTAGTTTATAGAAGTTTAAGAACTAACAAAACAAACTCAAAAATGTAACCTACAGTATTTTTTATACTTAATTTTAGTCTCATTTATGCCATGAAAAGTTTATAAAGGTTCATCATCATCATCAGCCTATGCTGGTCCACTGCTGGACGTAGGCCTCCCCTAATGCGCGCCATCGCGCCCTGTCTTCGGCTAGACGCATCCATCTCCTGCCAGCAGCCTTTCGCAAATCGTCGCTCCACCTAGCCGGAGGGCGTCCCACACTACGCTTGCCGAGACGTGGTCTCCACTCTAGAACGCGCTTACCCCAACGGTTATCCGTCCTACGGCAAATGTGACCAGCCCACTGCCACTTTAGCTTACTTATTCTGAGAGCTATGTCGATGACCCTGGTTCTCTGTCGGATAACCTCATTTCGGATTTTATCCTTCAGAGAAACTCCGAGCATAGCACTCTCCATAGCTCGCTGAGCGACCTTGAACTGGTGCATCAACCGCACTGTGAGTGTCCACGTTTCGGCTCCGTATGTCATGACGGGTAGGACGCACTGGTTGAAAACCTTAGTTTTCAGGCATTGTGGTATAGGCGACGAAAAGACTCGACGAAGTTTTCCGAACGCTGCCCAACCCAGCTGAATCCTCCTCTTGGCTTCCCTCTCGAAGTTGTTTCTACCCAACTGCAATATCTGCCCAAGGTAGGTATATTCCTGTACAACCTCGAGCTGGTGAACGAAGACAGTGACCGGTCCCGGATCAATGTGGTCATTGATCATGACTTTGGTTTTATCCAAATTCATCCCGAGACCGATTCGCCGCGAAGAGGAGTCTAGGCTGTTCAGCATCAGCTGCAGATCCTGGAGCGACTCCGCCATCAGGACTATGTCATCTGCGAATCGTAAGTGTGAGATGTACT
The DNA here is from genome assembly GCA_950022985.1 of Udea ferrugalis. Classification (NCBI taxonomy): domain Eukaryota; kingdom Metazoa; phylum Arthropoda; class Insecta; order Lepidoptera; family Crambidae; genus Udea; species Udea ferrugalis. Next base: position 10,453,426 of record OX465516.1, read on the forward strand.
GGCCGTTTATGTTTATGCCCATACTTTTCCAGTCCAGCGTCTTGAACATATCCTCCAGTGCATTAGTGAACAGTTTCGGGGATATGACATCCCCCTGTCTCACTCCTCTAAGCAACTGGATGGGTTCAGACTGCTGGTCCTGTACTTGGACACTCATAGTAGCAGCTTCATAGAGACATCTCAGCACTTCGATGTATCGATAGTCCACTTGGCATCGCTGCAGGGATTCCAGGACCGCCCAGGTCTCGATGGAGTCAAAGGCCTTTTCATAGTCCACAAAGGCTAGACACAGAGGACGATTATACTCCTCGGACTTCTGTATAATCTGCCTCACTGTGTGGATGTGGTCTATGGTGCCGAATCCTCCTCGAAACCCGGCCTGCTCTGGAGGCTGGAATTCGTCGAGTCTCCTAGCGAGGCGGTTCGTGATGACTCTGGAAAACAGCTTGTAGACGTGGCTCAAGAGTGATATGGGTCGGTAGTTCTTAAGAAGAGACTTATCTCCTTTTTTGAAAAATAGAACTACAATGCTCTTGTTCCACGCCTTTGGAGTCCTCCCGGAGTGAATGACAGAGTTAAAGAGGCGCTGTAGTTCCTTCAGTACAGGAACACCCCCCGCCTTCAGAAGTTCTGAAGTAACTCCGTCTTCACCCGGGGCCTTTCCATTTTTGAGCTGCCTCAGAGCCAGCACGATCTCGTCTTGGCTGATTTCTGGCAAGTCATCGGTATAGTGGCGTGTTAGGGTGGCTCTAGAGTCGTGGCCGTCGCGCTGAATACGAGGTGCATGTTGAGCGTACAGTCGGCCGTAGAAGTCCTCAATTTCAGCGAAAATCTCCGGCTTTGACAGTGCGGTACTGCCATTGTGCGTTGTCAGCTTCGTCAGGTGGCTCCTCCCAAGCTGCTGAATGAATACCTTGGACCCTCGGTTTTGCTCTATTGCCTGCTCTATACGGCGTGTGTTGGAGCTCCGAAGGTCATATCGTACCATCCTCGCAATACGCTTGTTTAGAGTCGACCGCTCTGACGATGAAGCTGCAACGTTTTCCCGCCGTATCGCCAAAAGCCGTAGAGTCTCATCTGAGAGATTGGACTTCCTGCCTGTACGCTGTGTTCGACAGAACTTCATGCCCTCATCTTTCAGCGCGTCAACCACGTTCTGTAGGGTCTCGTCTACGTCATCGGTAGGTTCCAAAGCAGCGAATCTGGTTCCAAGAAGGTCTTGAAACGTCTCTGAGCCCGCCATGATTTGAAGGGGATTTGGTCGGAGCGTGGACTTCATCAGACGACTCCTCTCAAGCTTGAGATTGATATTCAGGGAGCCTCGTACGAGTCTGTGATCAGAACCGGTGTTAAACCTATTGATCACGGAAACATCCCTGAATATGTGTTTTTTGTCAGTCATGATGAAGTCAATCTCGTTTTTTGTCACAGCGTCGGGGCTTCGCCATGTCCACTTCCTCTGGGGCTTTTTCTTAAAGAACGAATTCATTAAGAAGAGCCCCTCTTGCTCAAGGAAGTTGACTAGCATTTGCCCCCTGTGATTCCTCACCCCAAAACCATGAGGGCCCAGTTTGGACTCGCCGCAGTTCTGGATGCCTACTTTGCCGTTAAAGTCCCCCATAACAACGTTGAAGTGGGCCTTGGTTGAAGTGTTTAAGGCACGAGATATGTCCTCGTACATACCTTCCACTTCTTCATCCTGATGTGCCGAAGTCGGTGCGTAAACCTGTATAACTTTCAAGGTATATCGCTTGGATAACCGAAGTATCAGGTACGCCACCCTGGTCGACACACTGGAGATTTCTCCAACATTGTTGGAGAGGGACTTATGGACGAGAAATCCTACGCCACCCTGGGACTGTTGGTCGCCCTCGCGGAAGTACAGAAGGTGGCCGGAGTTCAGGGTTACAGTGTCCTCGCCCTCTCTTCGGACTTCACATAACCCTAGGATATGCCACCTAATGTTTTCCAGCTCCACTTCCAACTGAGCCAGATGTTCGTCCAGCCTCAGAGTCCGTCCATTGTACGTAGCCAGGGTCAGGTTTTGTAGGTAGCCTATTGTAGCCCGGGGATTCTTTGCACCCCCTGCCCTGCCGTTACCGTGGCCGCTACCGTAACCAGGAATAGCAGAGCGACCGGGAACTGGGGGCCGTTTCTTTGTTGCGTCTGCCATTGGGGGGGGAAATGCCCATAATCTCCACGCTGGGCAGGCGGGTTGGAGATCGCAGGAACACAGCTGCTTCAGTCGCTGACGCTGCTGCCCGTCAGCGACCCGGTCAGGATTTAGCTGTGTCCGATGGGTGGCGCTATACCGCTGTCCACCGGTCGCCAGAGCCTTGTCCGTTGGTCAGCAGGATGACCGCTTGCAGGTAAGGTTGACAGTTGGAGCTCGAGCTGGTTATGCTCCCAACATCCCCCTTATAAAGGTTATTTCAAGAGATTGATGTTTTGACTTAAAGCAGGTATATTATGCCAACAGGGATATGGGTAATACAGGTGCCTTAAATTACTAGAATTCTCCATGAGACAAGAAAAATCCCACCCTATTAGTTCAGATTTTTAGGGAATGAAAACATAGGTACTTCTCTAATCACAATGAAGCAGAATTCAAACCCTTGCTTAAATACTTTCTCTCCTCCTTGCAAAGTATCCCATTTGTTAATTGCATTATGATTTTGGTTTAGAATGCATTACCTTCTTGCCCTTCGGGAACAGGATGAGACGGGCTCTATATTCCTTCAACCTTTGGACATTTGTTTGCAGGGACTCCACAGACTTGTTGCGCCTGCGTGGGTCCACAGCAATGCCGATAGTTCTGGCAAAAGCAGGGTTCAATCCAGAAGCCTAGAACAGTAGAACATTTATCAAATCATCCATTCGACCAATCATCTGTTGTGAACTAACCTTAGCAGTAATCAAACAAAATATGTTAAGCAAGAAAACACCTGACTGATGCAGCAGCAAATTAGGTCCAATGAAAACTATTGCTAGCCAATTAAATGGATCTCAATAAAAGGGCCCAGTCTACACTTTCTAAAAAGAGTCTAAAACTTTATAATCAGTAACCACTGCTATATTCAACAGCTAAAAGAAAAGATAATTACCAGAAAAAATAGGTTTTAGAGCAGCAAAAGTTGGAGACAAAGAACTGCTCCTTCAATAGGTAACTAGCTTTCATGTAGCTGTAAATATACTTCTTTAGGCTCTCAGCTCCAAAACAAACTATCCACATAACAACAATGAAACCTAGTTGTTAGTCAGAATACTATAATTACAAAACGTTAGGAACATAATAGTGGTTATAATTTTAATGCACTTACTCTGATTTCACGCAGCGTAAATCCACGACCGGCGCGGACCTTAGTATGGTAGCGCACTGTTGGGCAACGGACTACCGGCCGCAGTGGCCCAGCAGCAGGACGAGGGGCAACGGCTTTAGCTTTCTTGATGCGGTTCTGCTTTCTGCGGTGTCTTCTGGCAGGCTGGTTGAACCAAGTTTTCACAAATCGTTGCCAATCTTTGTGAAAGTGCCCATTAGGGATCATATTATTTCCCTTCCCCATGTTTGAATAACCACAACTTTTCTAAAAACAAATCAGAAGAGTAAAAATAAAGCCAGGAAAATATAACACAATGTTCACAATTAACAAATTAACCAACTACGTTTGATTTTCACATATAACTTTAAAGATCGAAACAGATTTACTAAAAACACTAACCAACTGCAGCTATGAACAAATAAAAAGGTCCGATTTTTGCTGATCTGTCACTGTCAGGGCTGACAGTCACGAACGAACGTCACGATTATGCTGGCTGCTGGCTGACAACGACATTCTGCTTTTTAACTTTCGTGGTTCAGGTTCAAGGTTTTGAGCTGTTAAAAAAAAATATGGGCTCTGAAATATCGCAGAATAATTAAAACTTAAACAATGCTCTAAGAATCAAAAGGATGATTGGATAAAATTAGAATGGGGCGGGCAACGGAAATGTAGATAATTCTTAATTGAAGACGAATAATAACACACAAATGCCCGGGTAAGGCCCGGCGCCCACTATCGGCATCGGCACGCCTCAGGATTTTAGGTGGCAAATAGCAATATACTATAACATAATGGCAATAAAGCAGAAATTTCCGTGATATGTGGTCGTAATACAAAAATACCGCTTCGGCATGCTTGAGGCTGCTGTATCGGCATCCTTCGGTACGCCACCGGCGCCGAGGCTATACTTAGGGGATAGCGGTTCGGCATCCTTAAGGACGCCTCGTCACCCTTAGGGCCATGCCACACTGGCGGATTACAAGCGTTTTCAAAGCGGAGCGGCCACGCAGCGAACACGTCGCGTGTGCGCGACGAAATCGTCGCGGCTGCGCAGCCGACACGTTGCGGACGCGGAACGAACGCGTCGCGGATTCGCAACGTTTCCGCCTTGAGTGAGCAGCGAACTAAATGGATTCTGACGAGAAAATACTGCTGTTAGCTTTGTTACTTCGAAGACGCAAGAAACGCAAACCATACTTCGAAGATATTGAGAGGATCCAATAACAACCAATCGACTCAATGAAAGCGACTACTATGTTTTGTCCGCGGCGAAATCGTTGCGCGTCCGCAACGTATTCGCTGCGCAGCCGCGACGTCTTCGCCACGCACAGGCGGCGGGTTCGTTGCGTGGCCGCTTCGCTTTGAAAACGCTAGCAATCCGCCAGTGTGGCATGGCCCTTAAGGACGTTGCATGCCAAAGCATATTTGCCGATAGTGTGCGCTCGCATGTAGGATGCCGAAGGATCCTTTTTCTTGCCGATGCCGATAATGGGCGCCGGGCCTTATGTGTACCAAATTGCAAAGAAACTGGAGGCCACTAGTTTCCCCGAGATGAGCAACTTAAAAAAATGTGTCTCAAAGCAATAAGGAGAGTAAAGTTCGATCATAAAAGCGGGGCCAGGGTGTGTTTTAAACATTTCGAGGCCAGTGCTTATGAAATAATCGGTAAATACTCAGATGAGGTGCATACAAAAGAAGTTTTGGTCATATAAGACTCTAATCTGATAAATGAAAAGGTTAATTGAAGTCATTCCGATAGACCGTAGACATTTAATAAACTTAAAAGCAAGTTCTAAGACCTTAAATTGAAAAAATAAGAAGGTATTCATGTAACACAAATTTCTATTTCATTTGGGCTGCTTTCGTCCCACGTGAAGAGGCGCCTCTTTTTCTTAGTTCTTCTTTCAAGTCGCATGTTTTCCAACTGGAATACATGTTCAAAACGGTGAACGCCACGCGGGTCACAAACAATAGGAATTCGATTGTTACAGTGACCGACGGCGGTGAAAAGCTTAAAGGTAGGGAATTAACAAGAAATAAAGCAATTGATAATGTTTATCACACTGTCACAGATAAAAATGGGTACATGCTAGGGTGGCGCCATCTGAGATTAACTTTCACTTGTAGGCCCCATTGATTGAAGACCGATTGGGTGTAATGGCTAAGAGAGGGCTTCAACCTTAGAGCATTCCAGTATTGTCTAAGGCTACGACACCAACCGTCGCGGGTTTGATCACCGCACTGTTATTAAAAGTGTTGAAACATTCGTGTCATGAACTGGTCTGGGCATAGAGCTTGAAGTCCGTGTTTTGGGTCTGGGTGTTCCCTATGTATAGTATTATGTATGTATTTACAAAAAAAAGAATATAGGTATGTTTATCCGTTTTCTAGTTGCTATATTGATTTGCTTAGTTTGGGGCTAGTTAGTAGCGCTGTGTGGTTTAATGTCCGAAGATGTTTAGATAGATATTTATTTGAATTTTAAGGTATTTTTTTCCATTTTTACGCGAACACTATACATCGAAATAAAACAACTTTACGGATTCTACTCGGTTAGAAAATGAAAGAAAATATAAGATTGCGAGTAGAATCCGTAAAGTTGTTTCATTTCGATTTAACCAAGTTGTTGCATAACACTTGACGGCATCCTTGACAAGGAAATGGTCAAAAAAACTGATTGCGTTCCCTTTTTGGACGTATAAGTCTGATCCATAGACAGACTCCACTCGCCTGTTATGTGCATAGACAATAATATCGAAATGGACTCGCGATTGCGCCACAACTTTTTCTCTGCAGAGGGCGGCAAAATGCTCATAGCGCGTGCACTCTAGGGTTGAATGTCAAGAATAATAGCTATCATCAAATTAGATTTATTTTGAAACTATTACTTGCAAGTAGGTACTTATTGCCCTATAAAATAATCTAATAAAAGCTAAATGAACTTAAAGGTCAAGCCACATAGCGGGCGCGGCGTAACGCGACGTCGGCTGTGTGGCTTGACCTTAACTCGTATATTTTTCTGGCTAACCGCAAAACCTAGTTCCATACTCCTATTATGAGATTTTTTTTTTAATTCTATCGTTTTGTTTGAAAATAGCGTAGGCACAACTTCGAGCAAATTGGGAACATTTTCTTGGTATAAGAATGAACCTCGTTACTTAAATCATTTCACCGCTAGAAAGTACAGCTGACATGGAATTGAAGTAAAATTTCCAATGACACTGATATCTGTCAAAATGTTATTCTAAGATTAGTTTGACTGTAGTAGTGCTTTTTTGTCTTACGATACAAAAAAGCACGGATACGGATTAATGGGAAATAAGTCGAAATACATTCTTACTACATATTTATATTCTGTAAGTTATATACCTACTTATTACTTAACTACTGACAAAATATTGCAGATTCCGTCCAATAAGGAGGTCTTAAACACTTAATACAATAGTTTCATCAGTGAAATATTACATGAACATGAAACACTACATAACATTAAGATTTAGGAAAAAAATTATCAAGCTGTAGCTTTCACTTCTACATTGTTTTTTTCATTTGTATTTTCTGCAACATTAACGCTCTCTTCTTCACCATCATCCTTGGGCTTCTTGTCGCTTTTACGGAATTTGTCATACCTGTAGCAAAAAGAAGAACATTATATTATTCTTATTCATAAGTACATATCTTCTGGGCTCCAAGTCTGTTAATTTATAGATGCTTCAATAGGCATGACGAACAATTTTGAAATCTTCTTTCGTGATAAAAGTACACATGTATTGTATACTAAAAAAACTTTATTTCGGTTTCAAAGATCAGTTTAACAAAGTTTGAGGACATTATTCTAGTATTTTATCAACAGCGCGGCGCTCGAAAAAGCTCGCAGGTGTCATGGCGTCCGTGTGACGTAACTCTAATGTAAATATCACGTGTCTGTCAAACTCACTTGTATGAAATATGACAGTGACATTTGTTGATTTCCATTAGTGACGTCATAGTGCGTGATTGACGTTTGAGTCAAAATGGCGAATTGCAGTATTTTATCCTTTTACTTTATCGAAAATCTGATTAATCTCAGATTTTAAAATCAAACTAAATGTGTCTTTTAAATCTTTTTAATATGTATTTGCCCCTAATGTATTCAAATCGTTGATTATTTGATACTGTCGTCATGCCTATTCAATCGTAATTGAGTCTCAATCGTCCAATTTTCTATGATAATAAATCAAATTAGCAGTTTAATGGATTTTTTAAATGAAAATATTTACAATAGAAACAATTAGGTACCTATCAAGATCGTCGTCGTCATCACTGCCTTCGTTGCCTTGCGGGTCGACCTCTCGTAACAGCTCACCTATGTCTTTGTCAACGTCTGCCCACAATTTGTCTTCATTTCCTGCATAGATAACAAATTTTAATGATTGTAAAATGAATCTAGTCCCTTCATACACCGTCTGTATATTGAGAACACATTCCGTAAAATTTTGGCGGAATTTTGCTAGTATTGTTTGAAATGTTAGCCAGATTTTTTTTTCAATACATGAATTTATAGCTTTTGTGTGTTTGATCTAGCAGCCTTCAAATATAATATATTAATATTTAACTGAAATGTATCGAAAATTACCTGACACATTAGTTGCGTCACCGCCATTTTCGATTTTTTTCGTCTCTTCAGCTGATTCTGCTTTTTCTGTTTTGACTTTTTCTTCACCCTCTTCAACATTAGCTGCTTCTTTTTCTTCCTCTGATAAAAAGAAAGTAACAGATTAATTTTATTGCAATGGTGAGACACCCGTGGCTCAGTGCTCAGTTGTGACAGTGGATCGGCAACTATCGCCGTTGTCAAAAAGCACCCCACGTCTAGTCGGAAATGAGATGGGTGACCAGCGGGATCGAAATTTAAAGTGATGTATTTTTTGTCCGCCACCGGGCTTTGGTAGGCAGGCGGCGTAGCTTTAGGGCGACTAAACATCTTACATTTAGGTTTATCAATATCGTTACACCTCTCCAACTATCCGCACTGAACTGTCGAGTTGGATGGAGTACGTTCCGCGGCACATCATAGTTGAGGAAGATGTGTGGCCTGTGTGGTGTTGGTATGTGTCTGTGTGTGCGTGTGTTGATGGGCGCGTACCTTGCTGCTGGTGCAGCTGGCGGTGGATGCGCTCGGCGTGCTTGCGCAGCGTGCGCGTGTCGCGGTGCTGCACGTAGCGGCCGAGGTGGATGCGCAGGCGGCAGTGCTTGCGCAGCGCCTCCGCCTCGTCCGCGCCGCCGGGCTCGCAGCGCGGCAAGTACACGCGGCACAGCTCGCACCACGACACCTGTTCACCAACGTTAACTCAATAAAATAAAATGAGACGGAAAAGCTGAATGAAGCAGAAGATTTTTTTAACATTAAACTTGTGCACTGCCTTAATTTCTCTGTCTTACCATGTGGTTGACTGGTAGAGAATGCCTCCTGGCATTAAGGCCGCCATTTGTACTTTTATGTGCAATAAAGAATAAATAAATAAAAGCTGGTAATAACGCCCGCCTAATAGGCTGACCCGAGATAGATAGACCTAGGCAAGAACCTATTGCAATAGGGACCGGACCTTGAGTTACACCTTTCAATTGGGGTTTAAATTCTACTACATATTTTTTACAATGCAGCCACCATAAGAATGTACTGGCATTGTATTAGAGGTCCTTGACTTGAAGGCACCAATGACGGATATGCCTTTCTGAATGAAAAGAGTTAATGTATGTCACCCCACATTTTATTAACATTCTTACTTTTGTTTCTATTCTGAAGGAAAGTCGTATTCATATTTAATGGGAAACATATTACGAGTCCAAAAAAGATCACAAAAGTATTTTTACAAATGAATCAAAGACATACCTCCAATTTTTTAATATGTTCACTGCCAATGTTAATTTCCACCTTAGGCTTCTTGGGTGAAGATTCTTCTTTCTTCTCACCGCCAGAGTCATCATCTTCGACTTCTGAAATAACAATTAACGTTACCAATTGGTCCGTGCAATCTCAGGGTGTCTGGTCTCAATCTAAAGATAATTTTAGCTCACCGTCGACATCACCCACGGAATCTAAAGTCATGAAGTTGTCCAAGTCGACGTCCATGCCCTCGTCGCCGCTGCCCTCCGCCTTGGGGCTGGCTCGGCGCGCCGACTGATTCGCCTTTTTCTACACAATCGTAATTTATCAAAAAATGCTTACATAAATAGGAAGATGAAGTATTCAAAATGTAATAACGGCTCGAGGAACTTAACTATTGGAAGTAAGATAGGTGTGTTTAAAAAGGCGCCTAGGCAAGACAGGAGTTTGAGGGAATAAAACCCAAGTTTTGATAAATGGGCATCTTACTTATTTGATTGCCATCCTTGTCTACATTTATAAAATTAAAGAATTTATGAACATAAATAACGTGGCGCTTACCTTCAAGTGATCCAGAGAGCAAATGTGGTGCTCGTATATCATGGGCGAGCGGAAAGTGAGGCGGCACACGCGGCAGAACGGCATCAGGAAGCGCTTCATGGCGCGGTGCGTGTCCGACAGGTTGTGGGCGTGTCTGCAAGACAATCAACATTATTATTTACGATTGGGGACACTGGCAGTGGGCCGGGTGATCGGTCCGCTTGTTGTGGGCCATTTCAACCATTTCCCCAGGCTCCGTGGGTGGGAGCATCAAGTTAAGACAATCAACATAATGACAAAAATGCGCGAAAAGAAGGAAGGATCCACCTCTCTCTTTTTAATTCAACAGTACTACTATGAAGTCCAATAACTCAAAGTCAGATCAATGCAATAATTGTCTTATATTATAAATCAGTGATTTTAATGGTCACGGTATCGGTAGCACAATGGTCAGTGCAGTCGCCCGGTTTGCCCGGTTAAGACACGGGTTTGATTCCCGCCTGAAGCCAAGACCGAACTGGTTCTCCTATCTTTAGTAAGATGATAATGCATTATCCCTAATTAGTATTAGGGATATTGCATTGATTACTTACCATTATTCAAATAACCTATTAAATCGTCGTAAATGAAATGAAATAGGTATTTTATAATAACGTCAAAAATACAAATATATGAAAATCACTATGACTGCAGTTAGATTCTTAACTAGTTGCTAGCGACTACTGTAAGTTCTAATAAGACAGTTCGCAAGTGCCGTCACTATGTGCGTACCTGGTGGTGCGGTGGTTGAGGCGGCAGACGAGGCAGAAGGTGGTGCGCGCCGGCGGAGGCCTCGAGCTCGCGCTGAGCGCCGGCTGTGTGCCGTCGCTATGTGCGTACCTGGTGGTGCGGTGGTTGAGGCGGCAGACGAGGCAGAAGGTGGTGCGCGCCGGCGGAGGCCTCGAGCTCGCGCTGAGCGCCGGCTGTGTGCCGTCGCTATGTGCGTACCTGGTGGTGCGGTGGTTGAGGCGGCAGACGAGGCAGAAGGTGGTGCGCGGCGCGAGGTGCGCGCCGGCGGAGGCCTCGAGCTCGCGCTGAGCGCCGGCTGTGTGCCGTCGCTATGTGCGTACCTGGTGGTGCGGTGGTTGAGGCGGCAGACGAGGCAGAAGGTGGTGCGCGCCGGCGGAGGCCTCGAGCTCGCGCTGAGCGCCGGCTGTGTGCCGTCGCTATGTGCGTACCTGGTGGTGCGGTGGTTGAGGCGGCAGACGAGGCAGAAGGTGGTGCGCGCCGGCGGAGGCCTCGAGCTCGCGCTGAGCGCCGGCTGTGTGCCGTCGCTATGTGCGTACCTGGTGGTGCGGTGGTTGAGGCGGCAGACGAGGCAGAAGGTGGTGCGCGGCGCGAGGTGCGCGCCGGCGGAGGCCTCGAGCTCGCGCTGAGCGCCGGCTGTGTGCCGTCGCTATGTGCGTACCTGGTGGTGCGGTGGTTGAGGCGGCAGACGAGGCAGAAGGTGGTGCGCGCCGGCGGAGGCCTCGAGCTCGCGCTGAGCGCCGGCTGTGTGCCGTCGCTATGTGCGTACCTGGTGGTGCGGTGGTTGAGGCGGCAGACGAGGCAGAAGGTGGTGCGCGCCGGCGGAGGCCTCGAGCTCGCGCTGAGCGCCGGCTGTGTGCCGTCGCTATGTGCGTACCTGGTGGTGCGGTGGTTGAGGCGGCAGACGAGGCAGAAGGTGGTGCGCGCCGGCGGAGGCCTCGAGCTCGCGCTGAGCGCCGGCTGTGTGCCGTCGCTATGTGCGTACCTGGTGGTGCGGTGGTTGAGGCGGCAGACGAGGCAGAAGGTGGTGCGCGGCGCGAGGTGCGCGCCGGCGGAGGCCTCGAGCTCGCGCTGAGCGCCGGCTGTGTGCCGTCGCTATGTGCGTACCTGGTGGTGCGGTGGTTGAGGCGGCAGACGAGGCAGAAGGTGGTGCGCGGCGCGAGGTGCGCGCCGGCGGAGGCCTCGAGCTCGCGCTGAGCGCCGGCTGTGTGCCGTCGCTATGTGCGTACCTGGTGGTGCGGTGGTTGAGGCGGCAGACGAGGCAGAAGGTGGTGCGCGGCGCGAGGTGCGCGCCGGCGGAGGCCTCGAGCTCGCGCTGAGCGCCGGCTGTGTGCCGTCGCTATGTGCGTACCTGGTGGTGCGGTGGTTGAGGCGGCAGACGAGGCAGAAGGTGGTGCGCGCCGGCGGAGGCCTCGAGCTCGCGCTGAGCGCCGGCTGTGTGCCGTCGCTATGTGCGTACCTGGTGGTGCGGTGGTTGAGGCGGCAGACGAGGCAGAAGGTGGTGCGCGGCGCGAGGTGCGCGCCGGCGGAGGCCTCGAGCTCGCGCTGAGCGCCGGCTGTGTGCCGTCGCTATGTGCGTACCTGGTGGTGCGGTGGTTGAGGCGGCAGACGAGGCAGAAGGTGGTGCGCGGCGCGAGGTGCGCGCCGGCGGAGGCCTCGAGCTCGCGCTGAGCGCCGGCTGTGTGCCGTCGCTATGTGCGTACCTGGTGGTGCGGTGGTTGAGGCGGCAGACGAGGCAGAAGGTGGTGCGCGCCGGCGGAGGCCTCGAGCTCGCGCTGAGCGCCGGCTGTGTGCCGTCGCTATGTGCGTACCTGGTGGTGCGGTGGTTGAGGCGGCAGACGAGGCAGAAGGTGGTGCGCGGCGCGAGGTGCGCGCCGGCGGAGGCCTCGAGCTCGCGCTGAGCGCCGGCTGTGTGCCGTCGCTATGTGCGTACCTGGTGGTGCGGTGGTTGAGGCGGCAGACGAGGCAGAAGGTGGTGCGCGGCGCGAGGTGCGCGCCGGCGGAGGCCTCGAGCTCGCGCTGAGCTCCGCGTTGCGCCACGCGCATGCGCAGTAAGGCAGCCTTGTGCCGCCGCGCCACTGAGTTCATCGCCGCGCGGTGCTTGCTCGACACCAGGTGCTTCGCGTAGCCCTGCATCACACCACAATGTTTGTTAGCACAACACATTGATTGGACTACTATTAGCTTCAAAGTTAGATAAAGAGTGTTAAATGCATAATTATCTTTGGGGTAGCGAAAAAAAGTCAAGATGCTCATCATAATTGGTGTTCAATAAAAGTAAAACCATAATATTAATGTTTACATTAATATTATGGTTTAGATGATTCAAAATTACTCCTATAAAGTGATACTGATATCGTAGTGCCAGAATCCTAACTAACCGAGCATTCAATGTTTAAGTATGCTACTTACCAGATACAACCGTTTTTTTTTTCTGTTGAATTACATTCGTGTCAGAGAGACAGTTTACTCAAACCCAACAAATTGATTCTAGCCGTTAATAAAAAAGGTAAAAACAGTACGCATACTGACCGCGAAGGTGGCGCACTTGTCCTTGCAGTGCACGCAGGCGAGGTGCACGTAGGGGCGCGCGCGCGGCGCCGCGGCCGCTTCCGACGCCGTGTCCGCCTCCTTGTCCGTCTCCTCGCCGCCCTCCTCGTCCCCCCCCTCCGCCTCGTCAGACACCTCGGGCTCAGGCTGCGTATCATTGGAGATGGGTGTTGTTATATCTAAACAGTACGCGTACTGACCGCGAAGGTGGCGCACTTGTCCTTGCAGTGCACGCAGGCGAGGTGCACGTAGGGGCGCGCGCGCGGCGCCGCGGCCGCTTCCGACGCCGTGTCGGCCTCCTTGTCCGTCTCCTCGCCGCCCTCCTCGTCCCCCCCCTCCGCCTCGTCAGACACCTCGGGCTCAGGCTGCGTATCATTGGAGATGGGTGTTGTTATATCTAAACAGTACGCGTACTGACCGCGAAGGTGGCGCACTTGTCCTTGCAGTGCACGCAGGCGAGGTGCACGTAGGGGCGCGCGCGCGGCGCCGCGGCCGCCTCCGACGCCGTGTCGGCCTCCTTGTCCGTCTCCTCGCCGCCCTCCTCGTCCCCCCCCTCCGCCTCGTCAGACACCTCGGGCTCAGGCTGCGTATCATTGGAGATCTTTGGAGATAGGTGTTGTAATATATCATTTTTTTTTTTCATTTAATAGGACAACCAACAATACAGATAAAATCGTTCTCGAAATATAGAACAAAAACCAAGTATCGTCCTAATTATATGCTACGCGGCCACGGCATACAATGTGGATTACAGATCAGCTTTTCTCAACTATGTACACTAGTACTAAAATAATTACAGACAAAAGTGTAGACCTTTTGTTATTTTGATTAAAACGAATATTCTCTGAATCTCATGTTGTTGGTGGTCAATGATTATGGATATGATATTTAAGAAATTTACATTTTTTTACTTTTAGTGAAGCTATCACCAATATAAGACTCTATCGTAGCTTTTACTCAAACAGTAGGTAGGCATTGATATTTATGGCCATTCTGAATGGTCACGTGGTTCTGATGTCGACTGTACACAAACACATTCTGAGACCTTACCGTGAGTTTATTGGCAAACAAATTCTTTAGTTCCAAACCATTTCTATCTGCTAGAGCGCTGTGCTCTAGACTCTTAAATGAATAAATAAATATTACAATTAAGCTTTTTGATGTTCTATTATGTATTTATTTAGAATTTACCTTCGGCGATTTTATCTTGATTTCTTTCTTCTCTTCAGTAGTTTCTTCCTTCTCATCGGCATCCCAATCTTCTTCAGTTGATGATGCTTCTTCTTCTTCTTTAGATTTCACTGAGCTGTTTGAAATATAATTATAACCCATTAAAAAAATGTTACTACATGGTTGAAATAAAATCAAAAGTTTTTTTAGTTCTGAGGATACTTTCTTCCAATAATAATTGTTTCCTAAGAACCATTAGCCTTGAGCGATCTAAATAATAAATAAAAATAAGCTTGTGCAATATTTAATTATGGACACTTTTGAGAATAGGGTGATTAATCGCTTACAACATAAAAGTAATGATGATTAGTGATTCGGTTTAAAAATCTTATGTCTGTGATTAAGAATCAACAGTGACCACCCACTTCATAACAAAATAGATTTGATGACATGACAATCAACCCCAAAATCACGTAAAAGAACATCAAAATGTATGAAAATACGGATTTCCCAAGCTTGATTAAAACCGAAAGAATTAGTTCTTCAGCTTCAATGCCATAGTAATTAATGCTCTGACAATTACGTATGCGCATAATAGCATTTTGTCTTCTGGCCGGCAGTTTTGCATTTAGACCAAAAAGCCGCTTAGTAGTTAATTTAAATAGAGACTCAACAAAGTATACTAGGGGAGTATTATGCTATGAAAAAGACTTTACATTTTTCACTATCCGGTTAAAAATCCGAGCGCCGAAGGCAGTTTTTCAAAATATCTATCTTATACTCTACTTTTATGCTTCATATACCCAAAAGTGTCCAATTCGCCAGAATGTGTTTATGGTATAATATTAAGCTAAAAGTTAAAGTACCTACATGCCAAATCTCAGTCGGTTCTTAGGCCAGTTTTACCACTCCTCCTTGGTTTAATTGTTTTTACATACAAATATATATTTTGAGGATGTTTCTTTCGAGAAACTAATTCCATTTCTGTATATCTTCAATTCGTCACATACAAACCCATTCCACACTTTCAGTGTTACCTTACTGTGTTGGCATCTGTTGCTCATTGGTAAAAAACATGTTTGTCCTTAAAATCGGGTGTTTTTTTAATACACAACCACTTGTTAAATAGACACCAGAGACTGTTCCCTTCTCCTGCTTGTTCTTTATTGCATCTTAACAGTTCAACTGTAATCATCAAAAGAAACTAATTTTAAGTATTATGTTCAATATTGCTAGTCAAATTACCTTCTCCCTTTGATAGATCTGAACGCGCGGGTGTAACCAAGCGCTCGGTCATTGAATCGCCTGGAGGTAAATGTACCTCGCGACCTTGGTGCTCCGCGGAAGGAGGCGCGAGAGCGCATGGTGCGACCGCGGAACGAGCGGCGCGTGGCGCGCGGGCGCATGGACGAGCGAGGCGGCTCTCGCGGCGGCCCCATGCCACTTGGCTTGCGGTACGCTTCACGATTCGGCGAACGTCTTCTATCTTCACCGCCAAATGACCTTCTATCGCTGCTGTAACTTTCTTGTCTACCGCCGTATGAGCCGCCATAATGTCCGCCGCCATCATGGCTACGTCTATCGCTCGAGGACCCCTGTACACAATTCTCTTTTTTGTTCTTCCAATAGGTATTGCAAATCAATTAGCATTAAAATTAATATAACATTATTATTCCTCAGTTGGATGGGTCATAATTAATCAAATGGGTCAAAGCCGTTTTATCTAATATATTTAATGGTTGATACAAGAACTACAAGTATGAGTTGCAATTTTCTAAACCAGGCTTCAAAACTCATCATCCAATATTTGCCTGATGATCACAATGATTGGAACAAAGCATTCATATCATTTACTATGAAAAATAACAACCTGACAGGCTTCTTCATAACAAACAATTATGGTCATATGCAGCCCAATTTTGTCTATCTGGGCATGTTTGGTGGTCATTTATACTATTTTCTTAATCCATAAAATCATCAACCAAACAATGGATATAATTATGCAGAACATTTTCTTAGCTTTTTCCAACATTTACCCCCATTCCTCATTTCTAGACTATTGTGAATTGGACAGCCTTCTTCAGCACACAAATATCTGGGATGGACAGGCATATACGTGACATAATATTCGTGAGTGTTTACATCTTGATCCTATAGTATGAGTAGTAACATTGTCGCATTAAGTTCACAAAACTTGTATTCCTTTGAAGTGGCAATTTTTCCTTCAGTTCTGTACACCAGAGGGTATTTTGTTATTCTTTTGATACAAGAAGAAATCTTTTTGGAGTCAGAAAATTCATTTGCAAAAAGAAATATTCTTTTCAGTCTGTTTAAATGTGATCAAATATCATTATGCCATAGACCAGAAGTGCCACATCATTTCATAAGTTGAACTAGTTAACTGTTTAATATAATTGCAGGAGTCCAGCTGTTCATCTGTTTTGTCTACTCTAAGATTGCCAGTGTTTCATGTCAATGATGCCCATTTTTTGTCTGTTGTTAAAACTCCTGTACAGCAAAAAGTATTATGAACTTACCTCCATTCTCATTCTCTTACGATCAGGGGATCCCGATCTGCCACCATAGTCTCGGGTTGAATAACTTGCCGAGCTCTCCTAGAAAATATATTTACAATGAAGTACAATAAAATTGTACACACAAAAAGACGCGGGCTCACTGTGGTTTGTTGGAGGGGTCTAGGGCCAGTGAGAAACCTTGCTGTCTAATCATCAATCACCTAACGCCTAACGACTGACATCTGACGACGACAGCAAGTTCATGCCCGTAAAATACATATCTAACTTTCGGTCAGTATGGTCATCCATGTCATTTTCGCCTTGGCGTGTGTTGCTGTACAACAGCGGTCGTTGCCGATCCGCTGTTGCCACCGCGCCACAGGCACCTCATTAAACGTTCAAGTAATCAAAATGCATTCTGGTAATGGTTACTATGTCTGAAAATCTTTTCCCATGTCTCACTGCGAATCCGAATAACTTCAGTATACGAAATTACTTTTTAGTTAAGTATTTCGAATAACTTACCGTTCTATAATTTTTTTTAGAATATGATTCTTCCATTCGATCGCGGCTGCCCGTATATCTATTGGCGCTACTGTTATTGTAGCGGTTGTCATTGTTGTAGGAAGAATAGCCACCGCCTCGCCCGCGACTCTCGTACGATCCACGATGGCTGCTGCCACGGTATGACCCTCTGTAGCTGCTACCTCGCCCAGTATAGTTGCCCCGTCCATTATAGCCTCCATAGCCTCGACCGCGCGATGACATCTAGCCACATATTGAATAAAATATGAGTTAGTTAAACAATTGTTATTTGATCCTTAACATTTGAACCAACACATTAGGAATTTAACCATTTAATAGTAACGTATTTTAGACAAGCTTAATAATAATTGATGTCCGGTAATGATAATAAAATGATAATGATTTTGGTAAATAAAGCCCAATTTGAATTACAAGTATTTTTCATACTTAAATTAGAAGAATATGTATAGAAAGGGGACTTGAGAAGAAAACAAAATTTTCACTGTTCAGGGAATCAGGGCAAAGCAAGATTGACAAGTAAGATATCATTCCATACCACTAAAGAGTTTGTCAGAAAATTAATAACAGTAACATCGTTATTAACATGTTACATACATGAATTTTTGTATTTTATTATATTATTGAAACACAGTTAGATTTAGTGAAAAAAGTGCAAGTTGACAACAGAATGTTAGTTTATGGAAATGATTATTTATACAGAGTGGCCCATTTATAATTTGAAGTGAAGTGGAATTGCTTCCAAATGAGTGTGTGGTTCACTTTACTAGATATAGAAATATCGCAAGAATATTGAAAAATTTATAAATTTAATTGTCTTCTTGTGCACCCACGTCAACAAAAAAAAATAATTGAGAATAAAATGGCAGTATTTAAAATTTGTCTTTAAAAACAAGAAAATGTTGTGTTTTAGTTCATCTTAAATTTGAATAATACAATACAACCCATATTTTGTGAAGAAATAAAAAATGTTTTCAGGTAGTGTCACCACAACACAACAGCAAGTGGCAGTTAGATTAGGGTTAATGTTTCAGTCAATTAAATAATTAATGTCTAAAAATGGCTTATTATGATAAACAGTCGGAGTGTAGCAAAGGGTGTGCAAGGCGTTTGGGACTTAGAATAATTTTCGTCAAAAATATTAAACTTCATGAAATCCAAATGTTTGTATTTTATTGTATAAAGAGGCTCAAATTAAACCCTTTTTTTACGTGTAACTTTTTTTCTCCGACGCACAGTTCAGCGGTAAAATGCGATCTTAAAAGTGTAGGTTTTGGGACTCTGAAAAATTTTCGCCAAAAAAGATTTATCTTCTTAAAATTCAAATGTTTGTGTTTTATCATAAAGAAAGACCTAAAATAAATACTTTTTACTCTTGCAACTTTTTCTCTCGGACGCACGGTTCAGCAGGAAAATGCGACACAATCTTAGACGCGTTCGGGATTACTATAGCATTTCCCGATAAACCGTGACTCCAAGAGAAAAAGTTACAAGAGTAAAAAGTGTTTATTTTAGGCCTTTCTATAAGTTTAATTTGAGCCTCTTTATACATTAAAAGTCCCAAACGCCTTGCACACCCTTTGCTACACTCCAACCTGATAAAAATGAGTTAATTACATAACCAATATAGAATGAAAAGATGTTTATTTGGTACAGGATACAAATTAGGCAACAGGAGTGAAAAATACTAATTACCTTTGTGATTGGTGAGTATTATACCTACATATTCACATCAATCTTTCTGTTTATAAATTTTCGAATCAATTGACTGACTGGAACTTTCAGATTCTGGTAAGTATGTAGCCAAATTTTAACTAGGGATGATCGATGTTCATCGATGTTGAATAAACATCGATGTTTAACTATAAAACATCGATGTTTTAACATCGATGGGTTGACTTCGATATCATCGAAACATCGATGTTACCTGAATAAAATATCGAAACGTCGATTATTATTTGGGCGTGATCTAGCGTGCAGTAGGTGTATTAGCTTCAAATAAATATTGCATAGTCATTAGCAGATGACTATCAAGCTTCAACTATTTTCCGCTAGATGACACTGATCAAAATAATCGGAGTAATTTCATGCGATTCTGAAATCGCCCGGTTACCGCTGTGTCTGAACTAGCCCTTAATTTCTCAAGAGATAAAAAAAAACTGTCACTGTCACACACACTTGATGAGTGAGGTGAGGTGAGGTTTTTTCCAAAGCTGGTCACCTTCTGTACCAGCAACGAAACAGACTGAAAGGAAAACACCTGTCAAAGTTAATTTTTTTACAAAGTGTCCCTAAAAAATACTGGGAATGTTAATTATTTCTTATTATTGTGTTTCAGTAAAAGTGCATTCATTTGATAAATAAAACTTTTCATAAATATAATAGACAGTTTTATTTGTTTCCAAAAACATCGATGTTTTAGAAATATCGATGTTTTTCGATCGATATTTATCGTACATCGATACTTTTGATTCGATGTTAACATCGATGTCAACATCGATGATTTTCTAATATCGATCATCCCTAATTTTAACTCATTTAAGTAGGAGGTATTCATATCATATTGAATTGTTGAGATTTTTTCTCACAAAAAAATAAAATGGCACCCCTTTTCCTCACCCTGGGAGTGGGGTAAAGGTACCCCGTGGGGGCAAGGGACCCCCTCCTCCCGGCCCCTACACTGTCAAAATCGGGCAAAACGAATGAATGGTCATTATATATTGGATTTAAAATTACAGATACTTCGAAACAGATGACGATATCATTCCCATTTCCTTATGGACAAAATTTAAGAGAAACATCCATTATTTTTTAAATGCGCGAACAATGATGCTCAACATAAGTTTACAAAGGAACAGCAGATATCTGATAAAAAAAACTTTATCAAACTACACAATAACCTACAAAACCTAGGCCGGGAAAGCCAGCAA
The DNA here is from genome assembly GCA_950022985.1 of Udea ferrugalis. Taxonomy (NCBI): domain Eukaryota; kingdom Metazoa; phylum Arthropoda; class Insecta; order Lepidoptera; family Crambidae; genus Udea; species Udea ferrugalis. The sequence continues at coordinate 10,473,647 of OX465516.1, forward strand.
ATGGCGTCGCATCTTTTCGTTTTTTGAGCGCAAAGCTTACTCTATTCGGAGCATTATTAACTCGTACAATATATTTATTAGCATTAATTATCAATCTTACCGTTAAATAGGATGCTTCAAATGTATTTTTATGATCAGCAATGAACGAACAACTAAATTGCGAAAAAAGGACACGATTTCCAATCCCACAAAATTATTTGACGTCGCAGCAGAACGACAGGACGTCGATCGAGAACTCGCTCGCGTCTCGTATTTTTTTATATTGTTTTTACAGCTTTGTTGTCAACCATACAGCCAAATCTTCAGTCGACGTCTATAGTCTCTGGCTCGTCTCGCAGATTACCACAGACTATTAAAAGAAAACGCCATTTCCTCTTGTGATGACGACTTAACCTAAATTTTTCGCTAGAGGCGCTATCGTAGCTCTCGGTGAGCCGTGGCACAGATTAAAAAAGAAAACGCGTACAGTCAATATGAAGATTTTTCGCTAGAGGCGCTACCGTAGCTCGGTGAGCTATAGAGTATAGAGCTAAAAGGGCGCGCTTCATGCGCACACAATGCAGACAGAGCATTAATTATAAATAATAAGCCCCCACGCGCGGCTCGGGGCTCCTAAGAGCTGTTGGTGCGGTACATCAATACCACGGGCTAACCCGACGTTAACGCAGGGTAGCTTGTGGCGAACGACACCACGGGCCCGAGTTTCCGCAAGAGTTGGTAAGTCAGGCCCCTCGTGTCCCCTAGCCCTCATTGGCTGGCTGTGCGTTGTCTGTTTGTGTTGGTGGCTCGCAGAGTGAAAGTGAAAGCAGTCACCTTGCAGAAAGCGATGACAAACCTCTCGACCCCCTAAAGTTAGCTGATCACGGCCATCCTTGCCACCTTTGCTGACTGTGTATGGGTGGGACATTTAGTGGGCAGCTAGTCACTGTCTGCTCTCTGCATTAATTCTCCCCCATTGGTTTTAAGATGTTATTTGGCTTAGTTCTCTTCACGCAAGCTATGCCATACGCGTACCTAGTTATTAAGTTTTACAAAACGCCAAAATGCAATTTCACTTTGAATTCGTTCGATGTGAAAATGCAGAATGCCACACACCTGGGGAGCTGTGAACGTTTGAGTGAAAAAAACTGAATCATTCTTGATCCGCGTGGACTTAGTAAGAAACAAAGTGATATTATTTTAAAAATTGTAGCCTATGTCCTATTCAGATGTATAAGGTAAAATCCATTCAGTAGTTTTTACTTGAAAAGGCAACACACATACATCCATCCACACACACAAACTTTCACACTTTTACATTTATAATATTAGTTGGATAAAAATACATATGAGTACACCAATTCAATGTGGAGTCAACAGACGATTCCAGTTGGCGTGTGTTCCTGAACATGACCTAGATGAGATTTGGCGTTAGCCAGAATAACAGCTGCCTTATTTATCTACTTGGTGGCTCCAATAGCGCTCCTTCTTTAGGTGTTATTTACAGAATTTATTAACTATATCTGACATTGTGCTACTTATTAAATATTGCGGGCGTTATGTACCTTCCTATTCTTTCACCATATCTAGTAATTATTTACCGTAGGTACACTATGCATCTGAACGTTATTATTTCTAAGCTTGCAATAATCTTTTTGGTTCTCCTACACTCAAATTAATTGTACTGTTCTGTTCTAAGCACGAAAATACAAGATTGCCAACCAAGCTCTCTACCGAGGTAACCTGGCAGATTTGGTCTGGCATTTATTGCCAACAGCCAACCAACAACGGTTATACCACAGTATAATCTTACAGTAAGCTATCTACATACAAACGTGCCACTCTCGGTTTGAATGTGTGCGTGAGCGTTGCGCGCCGTGTCGCGATATCACTCACACGCTAGCATAAAATAGGGAGGCGGCGTACGGACGGGCTGTGCCGCGTGTCGTGTGCACGCTAGGCTAATAACTCGGCGGGCGGCCTTAGATAGCCTACTGTATGGTTTATACTGTGGTAATTATTATTATTTATTCTTACTGTGGTAATACCGTTGCAAAAACAGAGATCTGCCGCATTCCTTCTGCTGAAACGGAACAGTCCGATGAGCCAAACTGTCAGAGATCGTCTAAGCTGAAATGACGTGCCCCTTCACTGCATCTACACATAGAAGCAAGCACTATTGTTTGCGTAGATGTGGAGGAGGGGCGCGTCATTTCAGCTTGGACGATCTCTAGTTCTCTACCTATACTGTTTCTAGGAGAAGGAAAACAAAATAGAAGCATTAAGTATGAAAATACTGCACCACTGCTGGCGGTCGTCAACCATATTCAGTAAAGAAACAAAGTTGTTAATGCTGGAAATACTTGAATGTCACTCTATCTACCACCAGTTTGGAAATTGCTTCTATCGAGAAGAATTCGGCAAGAAACAATGTTACATGTTTGCATAGCGGCCGCCCACGAATTCGTCCACGTGAGCCTCACCTCAACTATGAGATGGTACGAGCCATACTCCAACATGCGGGCTCAGTGCGTATTGTTGGAGGGGTGTAAGGCTAGTGAGCAACCTTAATGTCAGATGTTGTCAAGCCGCCCTAAGGCCTCTGACTAGGCCTCTGACTAGACTAGGCTTAACTCTAGATTGACATCTAGAGACGTCAACCGGGATAAACTGCTTAACGTGCCTTCCGAAGCACGGAGATGCCCGAAATACACATCACTAAATTTCGGTTGGAGTGGTCACCCATCCCATTTCCGACCCAGCGTGTATTGCTTTACAAGAGCGATCGTCGCCGATCACTGTCACAACTGCGCCACGGGCACCTCTCGTTTCTCATAAACGGACTAAGTATTCAACACAAAACTATTTTTCCAATTCGAACCAGTATAGCTCCTGAGAGATTAGCGCGTTCGAACAAATAAATTCTTCAGCTCTGTATTATTCAAAGTATAGATTTGAGCCTTTTCTTGGATTTACTGTGAACATGTATGTTTAGTTATAGTTATTATACTATATTCTTACTGAGAGAGGGTTTTTTAATATCTGTATAGTAAACACTTTATGAAGGGAATGTGGAACGGGTAGGATTACCTAAGAGGCGTAATCGAAATTCAATTTTTAGCTTAATTAAGTATGGGTCAAATCAAAACAAAGCTTTCAATCATTTTAAATTATTTAATCTAGGTTGCATATATACAGTCTCTTTCTTGTTATCAAAACAATTTTAATAGATAATAGACATTATTTTCTTCTTGAAGACTTTTTCCCTCCAAATATTTCATCCTTATATCCTCTTAAATTGGTCCAAGAATCCTAAAACAAAATATGTAAAAATTAGGTAAGTTCACGAAGTATCTAAAATAGAAGATCAGCAGGTTGGTACCGAGTAGGTAATTTTATTAGATACCTGTTGTTTCGTTGTTGTTTCACTTACTTTTTTGGCTTCGCGCCATTCAAGATCTCGAAGTCTGGCGAGTCCTTTCAGATTTCGGTCTAGGATTTTGAGGAACTCTTGCCTGGATATCTTTGGTGGCTCTGTTGTGTCGCTGTTGGGGTCTGGAGGCTTCGTTGCGGCCTGAACAAAGTTAATTGATCAATGTTTACAATGAAGGAATGACGGAGCGAAATTCTTTTAGAGAATACTAGCTCACCCGGCGAACTTTGTTCCGCCTTAAGGGCAATGAATAAAAAAAAGTAAAAAATAAGAAAAAAAAAGTAAAATAAATAAAAGTATCCTATGTCCTTCTCCTGGCTCTAAACTACCTCCATGCCAATTTTCAGCCTAAATCGGTTCAGCCGTTCTTGAGTTATAAGTGGAGTAACTGACACGACTTTCTTTTATATAATTATATAGATTCTCTAACTAGCAAAATGTTCAGATTTTAATGCTATATGGACTTTTATAGCTCCGATAGTGGTTTCGCCTTTTGCTACTGCACTTTTAGTGATAGTGCTGTCTTTACATGATTGAGTATGTTTAATCCTATAGTTTAGTCATAAAGCGGTATATAGTATCAAATATCGAGGCAAATTCTAGCCCAGGACTCCTGTAATGGCAACAAACAAGAATACATAATTACGCTCAGGTGTGATTTGCAAATAAGTTCTCTATTTCTAACGAATACTGCCTATGAGGAAACATCTTAGAGGCATTAAAATGTCAAGACTCATTTAGGAACATGTACCAGGATAGCACATACCGAGGACCATTCACACTAGTTCAATCGGCTTAGGCAACTCGAGGAACCCTATAGATGCCCACTTCTATATGTATAGTCAGATGCTAAACTTGGTATGTAAAGTCGAACAACATGATATATTCTTTTTACTTACATTATCATCAACAAACTGATTTGTAATCTGGTCGGAAATTTGGTTGTAAGCACTCTTTGTGTCATTGATTTGCTGAAAATAAAAATGAAATATGTTAAAAACGTAACATAAATAGTTATTGAACAAAAATAGGACGAAAAAAAACAGGCTGTCTTTAAATTCTAATATCAAGAGCAAGACGATCTCGTAAAGTTTCAACAAAACGCGTTGATGTCTTTTGCTCACATGACGTGTAGTTCACAATTATCATAACATATTTTTTTTACAAATGACTATGTGTGAATCTTAAAATGTAGTTATTACCTATATTATTGAAAACGAAGCTTTATTATGTACTTTAGTAACTAAACAAGCCTCACAGTGGCCTTGTTGACGCGTTGATGTCTTTTACAAGGGTCGAGGTTTGGTGTAGCTATTTTGAAAACACACTCTTTAAAATCTATTTTAGAGATCAGAATTCCGAAGTTCAAAGCTGCCGGCTTTTCTTATAGACATTTTCAACCTAATTAGGGCAACCTGATTCCGGGCAACCCATCACTTTCTTGCTTTTTCACCTGTCTTGAAAATTTCTCATTTTGTCTTTTGAGTAGTTATTTCTTAGTGTGTGTTCAAATGTGATAAAAAAATATTTATGTAAAGAGATAGTTACCTCTAAAATAAGGTGGAATATGGTGCCGAAGAACCCCCACTTTGGCGTGGCGGGCACGCGCTTGCCGGCCTTCGCCGCCGCCTGCCGCTGCGCGCGGTCTTTGTCGATAGACTTCTCTGCACTCGGCTGAACAATGACAATATATTTTAAGCAGATCACCACCAGGGGTATACAGAAGGCCACAAGTCAATAAAATTTGACAGTTCATATTTAAGGAGGAGTAGGGACTCCTATGCTATCAAAGGTCATTTTACAATTGCTATGTCCCGCTTGACGTGTGGCCTACTGTACGCGTTGTTGTGTATTTCTCTGAAAGTCTCTACAAAGTACTCTCAGCTCATAATGGTATTCCTATAGCAAATAATTTTCACAGTAGACATATTCCAAAATTAACATAAGCGCCTAAACGGGTCAATCACTGAAGTCAAATTAAATTTTGCTGTTAAAATTTTATTAAATTAAATTTGAATCTGATTCTTAGCAGTCGTTTTTTTTCTGTTTTTAATTTCATTAATGGAAGTCTTACTCGTAGCTACAGTCTGCAACAGAATAAGTATAATTATAGGTAAGTAATCTCATTTAATGTTAAAATGAAAATGAAAACATGCTTAGTTGTGCTCTCGATGAAACTTTTCGCTGTGAGATTAAAGATAAGATTAGGATTTTTACAGTTTCAAATATTTTTATAAAGCTGAAAGTAAAAAAGAATCAAGCTTATACATGTTGATGGTAGATCATCAAAACCAGTGCCACCAAGATCAAATTTGAACTGCTGTGTTACTTCTTGAGTTTGTCAAGGGCGTGGTAGGCAACAGGCTTCTTACTCCTTGCACAATCACACGTAAGCTGGGGTCAGCTCTCCTAATTTTGTGCCATACGCCTGTTTATTGTTGTCGCGGCGGGTAGGTCTTTCTCATTCAGACAACAGGTGACAAACTCAGGCGGCAATCTGGGGCCAGCGGATCAGGTTACTACAAATTGTCTGATTTCCCCCGGAGATTTTGTTCTTTACGCCAGAGTGAAAAACGTCAACATAGGAGAGCAATTTTGCAAACACCCTACATCGCGAACACGAGAACGCCTTCCAGAGAAATGAGCTGTTTACGTGGCTTTTTTATTCCTTTACAGAGAACCTTCAATGGGCAGTGCAATGCACAGTTACTGTATGCATTCATTAATTGATAGTAATTACCTACAATATCTATGAAATAGAAGAATGTCTCTATCTGGCCTCTGTCAGGTGCAATCGCAGTCAATATGCAACAAAGTTTACAGGATCAAATTTGACGGTGTGTGGGAACCTGCTCTGCTCACTTCCGCAGGTACATATCTAGCTAGTATAGAGATGAATGCCGCGCCGTGTTCTAAAAAATATGCCTATTTATTTACATAATTTGTTAGTAGATTCTTTCATACTAGGTGGCTAACTACTGCGTCATTATAGCATTGCGCTAACGAAGCTCTATTACAACACCAGAATACGTAAATACCATTACAATGAGTAGGTAGGTAATTTACTTGCCCTTCATTTAAGAGACAAGTTGAAAGTAGCTACGTCATACCTTTTAAGTTGATGTTGTAGCTATTAAACAAGGCATAGGTAACTTAATTTGTTCTACGTAATGAGTAAAACCGGTTATTAGTATTAAGTTTGATATGATAACAGTATCTAGTTATATGTTTTGATCGACACTTGTATTGGTGTGAGATTCGACAGCAGTTTTATCTCTATCTATCTCGAGATTACACTGCACTAAGGTCAAGCTTTATACCAATGCATAAACCGTGGACATCAACTCTCTTATAACACCTACAAGCAACTAAGCGAGCAACAATCACCAAAACCTCAGGCACTAACTGAACAGACAGATGTTTACACGTAACCAAGAGACAGACGTTGCTGACTAGCTTAATTAAGACAACTAACAAGCTTGCATCTACTACAAAAAATGCAGACTACCCCGTCTGGTTTTCTACATTCCTCCCAACATGCAGAGGTATTATGTGATTGGTTATGTACCTACTACAGGAAATAAATAGACCGAATAATTCGATTCTTCGACTGGTCTGTTGATAGCGCAGTAGTAAGAGATCTTGTCTACTGCGCCGCGTGCCGTGGGTTTGATTCCATCCGAATTTGTTATGGTAAATGGATCACTCAAATGCCCATACTTTGTTGATCGTTTCAAACTCAACGTGACTGTCGTTAAATTCGGGCTTCTTGAGTTTTAATGGCGTTTACCATCTCTGGAACATAAGTCGCAAAATTTTGAAAAATATAAAATGGCGAGGATGCCAAGCCACACTGTTCCCGGGTCCCAAAGAGTGAAACAATTTCGGAAATCGTACCTTCCTACACTGATGAAGCCAGGCTAATCATCATGTAATCCCAGATTAATTAAAGTGTGTAATTCAGAGCGCAATCACAAGTAGAGCTAGTTTTAGTGTTGTGTCTTTACTGTAACCTGTACTATTATACTAACTGGTTGGGCGGTGAAGAGCGGTACCAGAACCGCTACAAGTAGCAGCGCCAGCGCAAGCCTCCGAACGCCTTGCGCCATCTCCCTCGCCGGCCTTCTCGCACCTGAACACGTAATATAGGTATGAGTACCTAGTTATAATAACGTAGCAATCGAAGCATCACTTAATGTAATAATAATCAATCACCGAAATACAACGGGTGTCGGCATAACGAAGCGATGTTGAAAATAGAAACTGGAGAACTTTAACTAATTGTTGATAGATAATCGTTGTTAGAGAGACACTTGGGTAGGTAGTTAAGTAGGACTTTATAAAAGTTTACTTTTGACCGTATTTTTTCCGAAACTGAACTTTCCCTGTAGATTTCCAAAGCGACTGGTAGCAGGCGGCCTCCATCCACCGACCTTTAACATATCGTCCGTCCTTTTGCGGGTTTTTAAAAATTCTTTCTACTTTTCCTAACCATAGGTAGGATAACTAGAGAATTATTGGGAACCTAATTAGGTATCTTAAAAAAGTTGCCTATTGTCCCGTAATACCTATCGTGTATTTGAAACGAGCGTTTGCTTCCTTCGTTTAATAACGTATGACGTGAGAACTTTATAAAAACACGCAGCGTAAGCTTCCGTAAATACTAGGAAACTCTAAAGCACATACTATGTCATCAGAAGTGAAGTGGCAAATGCGCTTCATATGCAACACTGCAGTATTTACCCATTATAATGATGATGCCTGCTGGAGAGTGTGAGTGTTTACTTAGATAGCTACGTTTAGGTAAACTGTTAAATATTAAGTACGAAATACAAACTTACGTCTCTATGAAGGTATCTAGTAAGTTAGATACGATGGTCTTCTTTTCGCTCGTCTATCGAAGCACAAAATTTAGCTGAATTTCAATAAGTACCGCTAAGATAAGTGCACAACAACAACATCTAGGTATTACCTACATGATATAATGCGTTACCAACTTCTCTATAACACCTCACATAAAACAACAAAGAGCAAATGTGGGTAACATCATTAGTCTTGCTGACTTAACCTAGATTTAAGTAGACAACAGTCTTGCTAAAAATCACATCTTTCAAAACTGTCTGGTTTATAAACACAGAACTAAGTGGAGAACATCCAGGTTATTGCTTTGTTTAACAAGTGAAGGGAAAAATTCTTACGTATTAATGGCAGGTAAGGCAAAGGCATTCGATGAGGACATTTTCTTTCACTGGTGGGTAGAGGTAGGGGGGTAGATCTAGGCTTCGCTTGGCTGGCAGGACGTAGGTATTATGTTTTAACACACTATGTATCATAATCACTAGGCAAAGGAGGGCAACCAACAATTGACTTCAAGTTATAATTAGGTATTTATAAGTAGTTCATAGTAGAGAGTAACTCTGTGGAGAGAGCTTTGTAGTTAATATCTCCCGTTGCATTATTCAGATACCTACTTAGTTAGTAGATAAGTATTCGGAAGTCCCTTAAACGAATACCCGTAGTTAACTTGAACTAAACTGGTTTGTGGTTGCGGATTTCCTCATGAGCTTGGGCGAGGACTAGTTGATTTATATTTAGCTTACCTCCCTTTCACACAATTTTGTGTACAACAAGCGTTACATATGCTTTGCCTCTTATAGTAGATCCCGATGATACTGTAAAATTAAAAATTTAGCATTTAAAATGTGAGCTAAGGTTTCATGACGCGATATGATTGCTTAAGTTGAATTTACTAGTTACTTTTCGACCCCGCAGTTCGATATTGTTAAGCTAAACATAAATTAACGCTCATTTTGCAAAGGCCAACATTGACGAGTGATGTGTGATAAGATCATTGATCAATAAAAATAACACGTCGCGCTTAAACAACTATTGCTATAAGTTAAAGTTCAAACCCCAATCAATTGCCTACGCTACTCAGGTATTTAGCTTCTTTACTAAGGTTACATGGTTTAAAATACCTTTCCACTAGAAACTATCCTTTTTCTAAGTTGATTGTTAGCCCATAGCTTTATCGGATAAATGGGTGAGCGGAAGGATCTCGAATCTCGATTACTAAAAAGTGCTATCTTGATATTATACGGATCTATTTGTACTAATTCAAGATAATTTGTGGACAAAAAGGTGATTAACTAGTTAGACTAACAAAAATGAGCATTAATATGCGCTCATGATGTCGGATACGTAATAGCCAATGCCATGCGGTGAGAAACACCTTGAACTGCGACTGTTTGCTCAAATGTGAGACATTGCAGAACATTGCAATGTGTAGACCTCGACTCTCTTAACATGTTGAAAACATTGAATACCCACTTGAAATTACTTTTTAGCACAAGACGGTTCTTCACGAGCCAGAAGATTATTATAACGACGTTCAACATCATATTGAGTTTGAATAAAACAAGATTCAGGCACAAGGCAATCTATCTGCTTAGTCTAATACTTTTTTTTCTTAGAGACATAGGGAAAACAAAAAAAGTATCGTTTGCTTTTTGATTACCAAAACGTTAGCGGTTCGTACTAGGCCTACAGTACAACACGCAGACCTAAAACAAACGCGTAAGTAAGTAGATACCTATGTTTAATTACTCGTATGTATGCGGGAGGATCGATCGAGCTTTTGAGTCTCAACCGGCGTTCGTCGGTTACCACTGCGCTAAACACATAACTTCTTAATACATAGGCCCAGCCATAGCCCTAGGCACTAACCTAACCCATCCATTGCGCCACCGTGTTAGTCATGTCAATTTATTTATTACTAACACATTTGTTTTTTAATATTACGGACTGTGTCATTTGTTAGAGTAGGTGCTTGCCTTAAAAAAATCTTACTCATTGACCTTTCAACTCTAGATTTCAACCACTAATTTAATAATGATTGATTGAAACTTATTAAAGTGACTTACCTGAATTACTAGTCTAGCTTGGTGTTATTCTGGAGCTGGACAGGCCGGCACTACACAGGCAAAATAGGAATTAGTTGCTAATAATCACGATTTTAGTTTGTTCACTTTGCTAAACTTTAGAGCAGTTGCACTTAGTTGTGCTAAGTACCCAACATAATGAAGTACTTAAAATTATCTAGCCTTGCTGACTCTAGCGCATGGTTCAAATGCCTAATTTAAAACTTACAAGAAAGTCATCAGGGTTACCAGACATATTGACAAGTTATCACCAACACAATAAAATTTAAAAAAAATGTTTTGAAACCAATATTAGAATTATTACAGACACTGTAAATGGGTTAACTTGGTATCCAGAGTAATCGAGGGAATACGCGCATTACCTAGGGATGGGTGGGCAGTAGAGACGTGAGAGGCGCAGGCGCACCGGTTGAGCGCGCGGAGTCGTCGGCTGCACTGCGCGCGCACGCGCGGCCGGCGCGCGCCCAGCCGGCGTCACCATCGGGGCCAAGGCCGTTACTGAACTTGATTGCGAAGTCTTAGTTATGTCAGCTTGCGTTCTACTTATGCAATGCTTACAAACCCAATGCAGTTGAACGAACCTGACTGGTAGCATCGATTTGTATCTAATTGTTCCTGCTAGCCTACGGGATACCATATTTTCATTAGGTGCCCAACAGGGTACTTAAGTAATTGTCTCAACTACGTCGATGGTGCATTGGTATTCCTACTCACATTAGTAGAACCGTAAAACACAGAAATTCCTAGAAAATACCCAATAAGTGTATAGTGTAAGTATAGTGTCCACCTAGGAAATTAATGTTTGGATCTGGATGTTCTGAAAAGGCTAAACTGGGTAGTTGGTGCAATGGATGGAGGTACCTAGCGATCGCGACCTATATGCAGTAACCCGAGAGATCGTCTCTGACCTAGGACAACATGAACATTGACGTTTGTTTTGTGTCTGGGTGTTATTATGTATCCAAGTATCTATTTAGAAATACACATATAATTAAGTACAAGTTCTACTCAGCTAATCTAAGCAGCCCAGATGATGATCTTGGTCTACAATGGGTCTCAATTATTTTACGTTTAAATAGATATATAAACTCATTTTTGTACAAATAAAAAAAAATGGGGGTGATGGTTGCCAGTTTCAGCATAATATGAATAATCAGATACAAAAAATGACATCACTAAAACCATAACAACAGTTAAACACAGTGATTTTTTCATGGTAGGCCTAACCCTCAACTACGAGGTTTCTAAAAATAAGCCCACGGCAGATAAGAGCTGATTTTACCAAAAATTCAAATAATTGCATACCTACCAGATTTTGAAAGAAACCTTTTCCCTAGTCCGGAAACGAGAAGTTGGCTTTGAAAAAACTAACAACCTGCGAAAATGAACAACGCGGCCGCGGTTTTTCCGCCAAGCAAGACCATACGAATCGTACGAGAGACAAACCCGTAACAAAACTTGAATTATTGCAGCGCGCATTCAGATGCGCGCTGCGTTAGTCTAATCTGACATATTTTTCATAGAAAATGTGTCAAATCAGCCGATTGAGACTCAATTACGATTAAATTGAAGCGTTCTAAAATTAGCAGACTTGGGGCCCAGGCCAGGGTTTTTGTTTATATCGTCTCTTGCTGCTCTTGAAGTAGAAGCTTAAGAAAGAAAAAAACATCAATTGCTAAAAATCTTGTTGGATTTAAGTCAGAACAAAAAGGCAAATTCATCTAGCAAATGATATATTATAAATAACATAGATAGCTACATATTATGTACAAACATAAACAATTTCATTTAAAAAACTTATGAATAATATTTGGTATTTGAACAACTAACATTTCAAACTTCAATAGTAAGAGATAAAATAGCAAAGCGTTATTATTTGCTTTACGCTCTTATACATAAAAACGTATTTTTCACTTATTATGTTATCATTAGGTTTTTCTCATTAGCCAAATAACTAAACATGAATAATTGTTGATTTATTTTCACGCAGAGTTCAATTAATTGGGTTAACGTTATGTTCTGCTGAAACGAAATACTTAGGTACTGCTTTTCTGCATTTCAAAGTTTACAAACGGGAATAATTGTTAGCTTAAATCTCTACACAAGTAAGTTACTATAATTAATCAAGTCATCATTTTAACTAAGCATTTGGCATTCAGCACGCTAAGCCAAAGACATATTATTAAATATACAGGGTGTTTCTTGTAAGGTGTCAAGCCGGCGCCAGCTGATAGTAGGATACCATAGCTATCGATTTAACCCCCATGTATGTTCTACGATTTTTTGCAGTTTTCGAGATAATGATGTTTTTGTTATTTTTAAAAAAATTGTGAGCACTTGGCTTTAAATACTTACAACTTTTTTTTCGTTTGACTTTTATTGGATATTTTCTTTTTATTATAATGTCTATTAATTGCAGTCTTATGATTAAAATAATCTCTGTCCTAACTTAACTACAAGATACAAAATTTTTGATTGATAGTGAAAAAAAAGTGAATCATGCAGAACATAACCAAAATTCAATCGTAAATTAAAAAAAACAAAAGGTATTCCATAGCTTCTTACTAATTTCAAAAACTGCGCAGCATCATGAGCTTTCATAATAATACAAGAAAACATGTCCTTTGTGGGGCATTATTCGCTGTAATCGATGCTCAAGTCTTGAGAATCGGAAATAAGTGTAATTTTCATACTTAATCATTTTCTAGTATTTTGGCATAATTTTGTCATTTCTGAGATTCAGTGTCTTCTAACGTTTTAACAAAGCTCATTTGTTAATAAAACAGACATTTTTTAACTTCCAATCATTCGAAAGTCACAACTCCTGGTGTATTAAAAAATGTAAAATTGTGGAAACCGGACCATCTTTATTATTTTTTATGTACGCGTATTTTGAACATAGTAACTCAAAACAGTTCGATAATCGATTCAAAACATGTTCCGGTTTCCTCAATTTCAACATTTTAATTACAACACTAGTTGTGACTTTCGGATGATTGGAAGTTAAAAAATGACTGTTTTATTAACAAATGAGCTTTGTTAAAACGTTAGAAGACAATGAATCTCAGAAATGACAAAATCATGCCAAAATACTAGAAAATGATTAAGTATGAAAATTACACTTATTTCCGATTCTCAAGACTTGAGCATCGATTACAGCGAATAATGCCCCACAAAGGACATGTTTTCTTGTATTATTATGAAAGCTTATGATGCTGCGCAGTTTTTGAAATTAGTAAGAAGCTATGGAATACCTTTTGTTTTTTTTAATTTACGATTGAATTTTGGTTATGTTCTGCATGATTCACTTTTTTTTCACTATCAATCAAAAAATTTTTATCTTGTAGTTAAGTTAGGACAGAGATTATTTTAATCATAAAACTGCAATTAATAGACTTTATAATAAAAAGAAAATATCCAATAAAAGTCAAACGAAAAAAAAGTTATAATTATTTAAAGCCAAGTGCTCACAATTTTTTTAAAAATAACAAAAACATCATTATCTGGAAAACTACAAAAAATCGTAGAACATACATGGGGGTTAAATCGATAGCTATGGTACCCTACTATCAGCTGGCGCCGGCTTGACACCTTACAAGAAACACCCTGTATATACTCTGTTATGTTTTGACTAAAGGAATTAGTAAAGTGATTCATATGACTGGGCAGTTGATTAAAATGTCGATGATATTATGGGATACACATTTACAAACGCTTGCCAAAAACGTACTTAACCAAAACCCAAACTTTAACTCAGTCTTTAAATTATAAACATTGTTTATTTACGTCACAGAGTGTAACTTAAACTAAATTTTATACAAAGCCATTAGGTATTGCTCCTTGCAAGTTCTATCCCCACGTCCTCAACATTTAACTATGGATATAAATAACTGCATTACCTTATCTCTTGAAATTAATTTAGTATTTAACCTTTAAGACGCAGTTTTAATAAAAAATATATTACTAGCTTTCTGATTAGACTAAAAAAACATCCATTAAAAGGATTTATGGCCAAAATTATGCATCGTTGAAATTGAACCGATACGCACATCATAGCACGTATCTATTTATCAACTATCTAAGCAACTTATAACAAATTCTCGAAAAGCTAATCATGTGTGCCATGGGCATGACGGTTTAAAAGTATTTTACGATTACGAAGTAACTAATTCCATTTTTCTATATTTTTTCCTAAGAGTAGACACTGGGTCTTTGAACAATATAGGGTCCAGACGTAGGACAGAGCGCATCAGTGGCATGTAGCCCCAAGCCGTCGCGAACGTGTTCAAACATGACTGCCGCTGTACGAAATGCTCTGGATCGCTCCATGAGGATCTGAAAAAGAGATCCATCATCAGAATCATAAATATATTTATTGATTGAGGCGAACACATTATTATTTACCATTATTAGTGACAGAAAGTGAATGTATTCTGGCCAGTTTGAGGAAAAGGTTTTATTTAACGCTACTTTAGCAAACGTTCTGTAGGCCTAGCACGAACTGCTAACGTTTTGGTAATCGGAAAGTAAACGATAGGTACTTCTTTTTCTTTTTTTCTTTTTTTTTTTTTTTTTTTCTTTCGCCCTGTGGTCTGGGGCGTAAGAATGCAGCCAAGGTCCACCCCCGCGTGTCGTAAGAGGCGACTAAAGGGGGCCCTTGGGGTCGCTCGGAAAGCACACGACGGGGGCTGTGTGCTTCCATTGCACAAGTAACCCCGAGGAGGACGGCAGTGTAGGGTGGCCTCGCACTGCCGTACACGGACGTTAGTAAGAGGGGAGGCACCACTTCCCTCAAGGAGAGCCGGACTGCCGGCACAGCGCGCCAGGGTTTCACCGGTAGAGTGGCTCCTCAGGAGAGTTCTCGGGAAACCCTGGTCACGCGCAGAAGAAGGCCGCACCGGTGTTTTAGTGGGTACTCCCACCCCCCTCAGGGGTGGGTGAGTCCCACACTCCTCCGCTGCCTTCCCCCAAGCAGCGGAAAATACGTAATGTATTTCACCGGTTAAAAAAAAAAAAAAAAAAGGTACTTCTTTTTCTTAAAGACAGGAAATAAGTATTGTTTACTTTTCGATAGGCAAAACGAGAGCGGTTCGTGCTAGACCTACTGGTTCGACACTTTTTGTGCATGTTGACAGCGTTGTTCCTCTACTCTCTTGCTGATATCGAGATGACGTCTTATGTTGCACATTAAGATTTCCCGACACGGCGCCGGACTCACTTGTAGCGGTGGTGCGCGCTCTTGTAGCGGCGGCGCTGCGCCAGCTTGAGCGGCGGGCGGCGCGTGAGGTGCGCCACGAGGCAGTTGAGGAGTATGTCCTCGCAGTTGCGCGCGCGGCGCACGTGGAGGCGCGGCGCGGGCGCGGCGGCGGCGTACAGCGCGAGCGAGGCGCGGTGCACCACGGCCGCGCCCGGGAGCACCATGGAGTACGCGCCGCCCCATTTGCTGCTGTAGCCCCAGACGCCCTGCTCGTAATGTGAGTGTTATTGCGCAATCTCATGTACAAGACGCATTTCAAAATTGCAAATGAAACTGCTTGATCTTGGAAATGTACAAAAAACATTAAAGGAGCCTGACACTCTTCGTTTGGATACGAACAAATAATAATGAATGTACACAACTAAAACTTAATTAAAATGGATTAATAAGTGGCGAAACTGGGTTTTTACTTCCCTACTCAAAAATAAACTGATGCTTGGCATGTTTCCACTATTTCACGTAAAGCAAGTTTTTCCAAAACAAATACAATTATACAGGGTGTGGTTATGTTAGAGTGGTCACCCAATTCACCCATCACATTAACCGACCAGGCATGGAATGCTTAGCAACGGCAATCATTTCTTATTTGGTACCGTTACTAACCTACGGTCGCTTTTTGTTTCATTAACCAACAATAGCATACTTTAGACTTCACTTAGTTCAAGTTTTGAACGACCCATTATGGTTCATATTATTTTCTCATGGAAACATAAGACAAGGAAATAGTTAGTATGTTACTTATTTGAAATCTTGATTAAATGGGCTTTTTTTCTAGATATGTTTAAATACTTACTTACTTACTTACAACTGGCCAATGATGCTATAGTAATGTTTTTTAAAGAAAATAAGGGATGAAGTTAGCTGCCATAAAAATTCTTGAGCATGACTCAGTCGAACTTTATTTTTTTTACTAAATGTCCAATATTGATCACCATAAAAGTGACTACAATCAAAAGCTTGGTTTTCTGGGATAACATAAAAAAATAAAACGCTGCGAAATTTGGTCATTTGGGAGTACAGTACAGGAAAACTTAGTCAAGGGTGTCAATTTCCAAAATTATCAAAAAATATTATTATTATTACTAAACCAAGTGAAATATATTTTTTTCTTTATTTTTCCCAGAGCCGGTATAACCTAGTCTATCATCTCGTGCTAGCTTGACGTCACGTTTTTGGGACAGCCTGTATAAGTTGGACAGTACTAATTTAACAAATAGTTGGACGACTCTGATCAAATATGAAAAGAACGAACTTGATATACCATAAGATTACTTATGATAGAAAAACGATGTCTGATGAAATATTGAGAGCTAAATTTTTTTAAACATTATTCTTTTACTTTCAGACTACTACACCTACCTTAGCTTCATCCCAGTAGTGACTTCTCGCTGGATAGCCGACTATTCGCTCCGGGAAATGCCGCCATACGCCGAACGCGAAATCTAACTCCTCGGCCAGGAGCGGCGCGTCTCCGTCCAAAGAAAACACGGCCGCCGTCGGCACCGCCCAAAGAGGTTTCCATCTAGCAGATACTCCTTCCCTGAAAGATAACGTTTTAAATTAGAAGAAGATCCTACTTGAAAAGTAGGTTTTGATTCCACTAAGCCACTTTTGCCGTGCGACATGTTGCAACATGTAGCTCATCATGTTGATCAATGACGCGCAACTGCCCTATCGGTGTGCATAATATAAAATGACAAGCCACGCGTCAAGTTGGAAACAACATGCTGTTGTGCAACATCGGCGTACATGATGAGCGTCATTTGTGGCAAAGTGGAAACGCGGCTTTAAAACCGTTTTAACACGTTCCCTGTCCATTTAATATCACAATTGAAAATCTACTGAAACGAATCACACGTGACTCATGGGACAGAAAATGTGTTAAACAGGTTACACTGTGTGTTAGAAGAAGGTTACCCTGGATAATGCGTGGTGGCGTCGATGACGAGCACGGGCAGCGGGTCGCGATAGTGAAAACGCGGCTTTAAAATCGTTCACTGTCCATTAAATATCACAATTGAAAATCCATTGTTATGAATCACATGTGACTCATGGGACAGGGAATGTGTTAAACAGGTTACACTGTGTTTTAGTAAAAGGTTACCCTTGATAATGCGTGGTGGCGTCGATGACGAGCACAAGCAGCGGGTCGCGATAGTGGAAACGCGGCTTTAAAATCGTTCCCTGTCCATTAAATATAACAATTGAAAATCCACTGTTATGAATCACACGTGACTCATGGGACAGGGAATGTGTTAAACAGGTTACACTGTGTTTTAGTAAAAGGTTACCCTGGATAATGCGTGGTGGCGTCGATGACGAGCACAAGCAGCGGGTCGCGATAGTGGAAACGCGGCTTTAAAATCGTTCACTGTCCATTAAATATCACAATTGAAAATCCATTGTTATGAATCACATGTGACTCATGGGACAGGGAATGTGTTAAACAGGTTACACTGTTTTAGTAAAAGGTTACCCTGGATAATGCGTGGTGGCGTCGATGACGAGCACAAGCAGCGGGTCGCGATAGTGGAAACGCGGCTTTAAAATCGTTCCCTGTCCAGTAAATATCTCAATTGAAAATCCATTGTAATCACAGGTGACTCATGGGACAGGGAATGTTAAACAGGTAACACTGTGTGATAGTATAAGGTTACCCTGGATAATGCGTAGTGGCGTCGATGACGAGCACGGGCAGCGGGTCGCGAGTGTCCCCCGCGCCGCGCGAGAGGGACTTCAGCGACGGCGCCGCGCGCTCGCTGTCCCACACCAGCACCACCTGACAACCGATTAGCAACTGTAAGATGTGCTACTGTATGAGCTAACTGGCAAGACATCAAGAGTCCAATTCTCTCGCGTCCGATATTATATCCTTGGATTAATCTCTTATTCTAGGAGACAAAAAATCTGATTTAGATCACCTGAGTGATCAAAGCGGATTAATCCTTTATTCAACGTGATGTGAGATTATCAGCCTTACATCACATAAATAAATGTTATGGCTATAGTGCGAGTAAGCAAAATGTTATTGAGCTAACTCAACTAGGTGGGAATCTGACCACAACCACACTTGATGTTAGCTAGTATAACAGCTGCCTATCCATTTTACTGCTGTACAGGACAATATGTTTACAGAGATTTATGAAGTACAATTAAGGCGGCGTTACTGCTAAAACCCATTTCTTTCACACATACTACAAGTAGAGAAACCGGAAAAGAAAAGTAGATGCGGTGGTGCAACACAGAATTACACAATTACTACTAAATTACCTTCTCACAGAACTCGCTAGACGCTATACTAGCAAGCAGCTTGTGCAGCGCCGGCGAGGTAGCCTGCACGTACATGAGCGCGGTGTAGGAGTCCCCGGGCGTGGGGGGCGGAGCAGCCCCCGGTACGGCAGGCGCGGGGAGCGGCGCGGGGGGCGCGAGCGGCGCGGCGGGGGCGGGGGGCGAGGGCGCGCCCAGCGGTTGGTGCGCGCGCGAGTCGCCGTACGACGCCAGCGTGCCCAGCGCGCCGGGGGACGCGTTCCATATCAACGCCTCGCGCTGACGCGACGTTCGGTGTAGCGATATACGCTCCAGTATTATCTGGAGAAATACGTTTTGCTTGGAATAGCGTGCTTTAGGTGTCCGAACTTTTAATATGTCAACTGCGGTCTCTCTTAAAAAGATTTTTCCATGGTATGTTGTAGGTTTGTAAGCGATATCGTCAAGAAGTACGACTTGGTAGGCTACTTATTAGTTAACACTTTTGACTGTCCATACATTTTATTAGATGACTCGGTTGTGCGATATCTGACCGATATTGGCAGTCAATAAAATTCTGTTCTGTAGCGCATCGCGACATGAATAAAGAAAGTATTGTAAGTCTGCAATATACGCACCTCTATCGTAGTAAAAACAATCTTTTCGATAGACGAAAAGTATTGCTCCCATAAAAGCTGAGTCTGTTGTCGTAAAGCGAGAATTCGCTCGGGAGGAACTGAGCGTACAAGCTCTGGTACCTACAAAAAGACAGTTTTTTTAATATTCATAATGCTCGAAATCCTTAACACAGTAAAATATCCAATGGCTGGCAATAATTAGATGTCACTATTTTGATGGCGTATGGCGACCTTGCTAATTTATATAGATCGCTGTAGTAATTTATTATAACATAGCATTTACTCCTGTGTAGAAACTATTTTTGAATACCTAACTATTCCAACTCGTTCTGGAAATATCGTCGAAAATGTGTTTTTTTTGTACGTTGATAATAATACCTAACCTGCAAAAGTAGTCGTTCATCGGCCCAGATAACAGCGCGGCGCCAATCGATCCGTTCGTCGAAGGGCAGGCGCCACCCGTTGCTCAGCAAGACGGGCACGCAGCCCGCCGCCAGCGCCTCCAGGAAGCGATACGAGCCAAGCCGCCGCCCGCGTGCCACCAGGCAAAATGTTGAATTTGCCAACAGTTGCTCATAGTCAAACCTAAAATCATAACACTCTTTAAAACTTGCGCTTATCATTTAATTTTCCTAGTAGACATGACCAACTATGAATACCTAGTTCACTAAAATATTTTAGTTTAGAAACACTTTGAAGCCATTTTTATCAATTACGGGTATACTATGTTTAAGGAACTTCTCTCACTTATATTTGAGAAAACTTACACATCAAGAAGCATTTACTGAAACTTACTTATCATATTCGCGGTTATCTTCGTCACACCTTTCATCCCGTAAATCTTTCCATGATTTTCCATGACGACAAGTCGTTACTAAGATAAGGTTATTTCCATCGTGTAAATGCCACAATGAGTTCCTTGTTTCACTACCAATGCCATGCACGTATCTTTTCCCTTTGAAGGCAAGTAGGTGTCGCTTTGGTGCAGGAAACGGATTCGCAGTTGCTGCTGGAGGCACTCCTCCTCGTTCTGGATGTTCTTTGTGGAACAAGGGCAAGGAAACATCGAAACCGTCGCGGAAAACTGTTTCTGAAGCACTTGCACGAGCTAATATTGCATCTCCTGGGTCGAAACCAAGAGCTCCTTCAGCGTAATCCGGCCAAGTACCCGAATACAAATTAAATATGAGATGGTTACGCCCATTCTTCCAATACGGCAATCGAGTCAATCGAGTGGCGACGTCTGGTACGTGCTCTGGAGACAATGGATCTGCATCTAATGTATCCACTGCTGGCAGATATAAACACGCTTCCGTCGGGTCTCTCGTTGCATACCGCGACTCCCGAATAACTGATAATACTTTACGGTAAGAAGCGCTTACCGGACCCTCAGTTGGGTATACATAAATTTTTGGCTCATCGCCGCATTTCGTAAAATCGAAGCATGTCTCCATACGGCAGGGCTTCGCTGTCGAGCGAGGTTGTCTTTGTAAAAGGGACGGTACTTCGGATAAATCCTCGAAAGAAGCGTAGGTCGGCAAGAGATCACGTCTGCTACTTTGGGCCAATTCAGATTTGAAGCCATAGCCGCTATAACAGCCATAAATTAATATGGCGCAACTGAGAGAGAGCAATAAATATCGCTTCTTTGCCTGCATTGTATTTGTGGAGGCTTAATTATTGTTAAAACAGCTCATATTTATTTTGAGGTCACTGGATTTGCTTTACCAGGAGCTGAACTGGAGATTTTAGTTGACCTGAAAAGTGTATGTAATTTATATACTATCAGTACAGTATGTCTACAAGAATTATTTAAATATCACTGGACACTACATAGGAATATAGGGACAGAGAAAGCGACTTTGTTTTATAATATCGTTGTTACAAATTAACATTTATCACCATCATCACTATAGTGATATATCTTAATTTGTGAAAAGTGGCTGTTCGCCAATGTAAGCGCAGATTTGACGACACTACTACCGTTAAATGTTAATATTTGTGTGAATAACTCCTTGGCTTACCTATGGAATGCTATGGATTTCAAAGGTAGAGAATTCCCCCAAGAAAGTCCATCAATTTGTACTTTTCTTTTCTTGTGGAATAAAGATAATAATTATAAAAGTATTGGCTCCCGCCTCTACTTCTGTATAACCAGGTCGAAATTGCAATATTTCGTCAGTCGGGACCAAAATGAACTGGTCATAAAACAATCAACCAACAAATTTTTTTTTAATGTTATTTCATCATAACAGCTTGGTTGTTAAAACATATATGACCAATGCTTGACTAGCGGAGAATGATTTTACCATTAAGTCTGCTTTTAGTAATAGTCACAGCATTAAAGATAAATAATATTCTGTCTTTAGTTATTTAGATGTAAACTACCCTAAATCATTTATACCATTTAACCATATAAATATGACTAATCTAAATGACTTATTAAAGTTTAACATACATAGTAATCAAAAATAATTGAGGAGATAACATAAATAATGAAGTAAAACCCGGCCATGTAAAAACTGATCATCGAGATAAAATTGCTTAAAAATTGCAACCCTGCCTCTACCCAGCATTGCTCTTGCGACTCCATTCGCCGCACTAATGTCATCAAATACCTCGGTGTCATGGTCGATGAACATCTAAACTTCAAACACCAAATTCAGTTCGTGGCTAAAAGAATCAGAAAAATTTCCGGTATTTTTAGAAAACTAAGAGATTCGGCAAACAAACGCTTACTAAATATAATATATAAAGCTCTGGGTGAATCCATAACTGGTTACTGTATCTCAGTGTGGGGCGGTGCTGCAAAGACCTCACTCTTAGTGGCAGAACGTGCAACCAGATCATTACTTAAGGTTATGCTCAAAAAACCGTACAGATATCCCACAATCGACCTTTACAACGATGCCCAAGTTCTGTCGGTTCGCCAGCTGTTTGTCTTAAAAACTTGCCTTATTGCTCACAAACGTCTAATCTGCTCTTTACATTACAAAAGTCTTTTAGAAAAACGAGTTTTTAAAATTCCGATCCCCACAGTAAACTCTCATTTCGCTAGTAGATTCGGCGATTCAATTAGGGCTCGCGTTTACAATGCTGTACTAGGGTTCTGCAGTCTTAAAAACTGCTCAGTTTATGAAGCTAAATCAATCTTAGTCGAGTGGTTACTTACCACTGATTATGAAGGCACTGAAAGTCTGATAAATTGATGTTTTGCACCTTCCACTATTCATTGTTAAAGACCTTACATTTACCTTACCTAAAACTACTTCATCCCTTTACTTGAAACTAACTTAATTCTTATAAAATTGCTTATAAATCTTATCTGGTTGTCCAAGATTCAGGCATAGCCTAGTTTGGAGACCTCTGCTTACATTCTTGATATGACACACTGTTCAAATGCACTAACCGCTGTTTTAAATTTGTATGTTTTATTTTTTGTTATTTTTGTGCAATAAATAAATATTATTATTATTATTTATTATTAATTGCCTATTGGATATTCAGTTTGTTTTTTTTTATGTAAGTCAGTTTGGTTAATATCATAATGTTTTAAGTGTCACCAAAATCTAAACACTGTGGCATGTTGTCCACTATTTGAATCCTGATGTTTTAAGGTTGTTTTTCTCAAATATTTCAGCTATATTAGAAAAATATGTACAAACACACACACACCCACTGTTAAAGCCACTAATTGCTAATAGGCCTGCAGAGACTCAATAGAGGTGTGCAGAGGATCATCATCATCATCATCATCAGCCACATGATGTCCACGGCTGAACTGCCTCCCCCATAGATACAAAGGATACTAGCAAGTGTTTCAATTAGGGTATAATGGCTGCCTAGTGGCTAAAAGTAATATTATTCTTATTATTTACTTTATGTATAAGTATTTTAGCAAGAAACATACACAAATTTATTAATACTGCTATTGAGATGTGGGCCATAGTCATGCTTTAGTCAGAGCATAATAAAGAGCAATACACATGGAAGTTGCAGGATTTTAAGTCCACATTTAAGTATGCATTGTTAAACACAAGCTAGATATTCACAAAAACTTGGAAAGTAACTAAATAACATGAATAATGATTGAATGAAAACCTGGCTATACATTCGAATTTTACTTTTGAATGCTAGCAGCCTTAATTTCTCTTTATAAATGTTTGGTAGAGCATGACTGTAGATAGATTTGATGATTTCTACTGCACACTACACAAATACGAGTAATACAAACAAAAAGAAAAATATCAAAATAGGATTGATTAGAAGACTTTGTAGGGTTGACATTACTTACATTATAAATCACTGTTCATTTCTCCTGTTTATTGATTTGGAAGCGTAGTGTTCTCCTGCAAATCGCAGTATGTTTAAACAATTGCTAAACATAATATATCTCCAACGACCGAAAGGTTTAGCACGGCTAAAAAAGACCTAAATATTTTTTGTTCGCACTGCAATAAGACTCACGCTACATATTTGGCAACAACAGGTTGAACATTAATATCACAGCGCAGCAGCGTAAACACTGCACTCCCCCTAAAAACTGAGGTTTTCTTTTTGACTGAAATTAATTCGGTCAGTAAGATGTAGGTACCTACTGTAAACTGTAAGATCAACAGAAAGTACGAAGTCGAAACGAAACGCAACCAGAACTGTCAGTGTCAGTCCTCAGCCAGTGATGCTGATTAACTCGATATGGCCGCTATCGATAGTACTTGACCTGAATGGGTTTTAATTAAGAGTCTGTCATTTCATCCGTTCATGCATCTACATATTTTAGAAATGGAGAAGGAATAAATAACAAAATACCATTCGTAGTTTTTTTCTAAAAGCGAGTATTGTGTAGTTGTTCATCGATATCACAGTCTCATTACTACGGCTGCTCTGTCCATCCATTCGTCTAGGTTCCTCAATTAATTAGATATCTGAACAAATAAGGAAGACACTAATCACCACCGAATACTCCCGATGCACCTAAGGTAGTTTAGGTTCTTTTGAAGACACGAAAACCGGGAGCTTTTTTCACTGTGAGCACATGACGTCCGTCAACCTGCACTTTGCATTTTGATGACCAGTTCGGCGTAATGGATGTATTTTATACCGAAGGTTCGATCCCCGCACTGTACAAACATTCGTTTGCATGAACATGTCTGTTTGTACTGGTCTGGGTGTTTCCCATGAATATTAAGAATGTATTTAGAAGAAAAAAGTATTTGAGTACGTTAATCCGTTGTCTAGTATCCCATAGCACAATCATATAATTTCTCGATATGGGACTAGGTGGCGTAATGTGAAATAATGTACAGTGATAGATTTGACCATTTTTGTTGTCATCCACAGATATCTCTAAGAACTCCAAATCATTACCCCCAGCGTAAGTCTTGTTTAAAAATTGCGGATGCGATATGGTTCAAAATTACTGTCGATAGTCATAACAATGGTTGCACAACACTACTGTTGCTGACAGCTGTCAACTCACTACCACAGACTATACAGAAATCGATGTCTTTTTTCTATTATTTTTCATAGGACACCGACCTCATGGCCTCATAATGACAGGCGAGAGGCTATGGTCACAACACAAAGTGCGGCTAACTATAGGTTATAGCCCGTTGTGGCGGCAATTTATTTCGAATCTAGAAGAAAATAATAGATTTAGTCCAAGTGAATCTAAGCTAAACAAAGGAAAATTCAATTTATTCAAGGAGACCATTACATAGTAGTTTATTCAGCATCGTCAAATATTAAAAAAATATATATATCCTCCATGTTTTTTAAACTCACGTCTGTTATATTGAAACGGATAGCTTGAAATTTGTTGAAATTGACACTAGATGTAAACAAGACATGGTCGACACTGGCCCCATCTACAAAAAGCTTTGCATGTTCCTCTTGGTTCCTCCCCAATATTATGTTGCTATTGAGCATTATGCTGTGAGTTGTACAGTCAACAGCATATCAGGTTACCCCATTTCCGTTTTTTCTCTCGCTCTAGCCAAATGTCATTCTTTTGCAATAGAGCAAAGAGGACTGACCGGAAATGGGTAGAGTGAAGTGCCGTCCACCGTACAACAACCTGAAATCAAACGGCCAGAGGTGGTCACAAAAATGACTGGAGGACGGACGAGAGCTCTTCCCCACTCCAGACTACTAGTCCGGCAAGCAAGGAGCCGCGGTGTGTCCCGTTTCAGCTTTCGCTGAAATGTGATGTATTGTGGACACGGTGGTAACCAGTTGCATAGATCACTAGATCACTGGCCCTCATCTATTACACCGCAGTTCTGCGAGCGAAAATAATATTATGGCATCACTTTCTACCAGAGGTGCGCTGCGGGGAATGTGTTTTTAAGAACCAGTAGCATCCCTACATTTAACAAGCTTTTCTCAATGAAGCGATTCTATTGGTTCTTAAAAACACATTCCTCGCAAAGCATCTCTGGTGGAAACGCAGCATTATTCTTTAGGCTGTGAGGGACACGCGACATGAGAATTTCGCGTGAGATTGTAACATACTTGAATAATTTTTTTTTGTAAATACTACTATCATACATACTTAATATACATAAGAAACGCCCAAACCAGTACAAACAGACAAGTTCATGCATTGGAGATAGGTTAACAGAATTGTTTTAAGTCGTGCCGGACGACAAACCTAGGTCGTAGGTCAACGATCTCTTCGATATCAAAAAACAGCGAGAGCCGGCCTTCTGGGTTACCCCGCGGCTCAGGTTGAATCAGGTTCCTTATTCTTATCTATGGGTTGAATTCCAACCAATAGCGGCTAATGTGTGTTAGGTCGATGAAGGAATAGAAAATAAATGCACTTACATTTTAACACAACTAAGTTATATTAAATAATCAATATTCCTACCTAATTATTTACATCATTTTTGATCAAAGGTTTAGGCTCTTAACTCTTGAAGTTGATCACCCTCTTTTTTAATTTTTGGTTTTCTGTTTGTGAATATGTGTAATATCGCTCGGCAACCAGGATATAATTCAAATTTAGTTTTAACAATGCCAGGTTTCAGACGTTTTGCAATTGATTCTTGAGCAGTCATCATTTTTAAAGCGGTGTCAGCATTAATTTTTTCAAGATCAGAAGCTTTTATTTTTAGATCACATCTGTCAGCTCCGTCAACCTGAAACAAAATATAAATAGGTAGTTAAACTTCTAGTTTACGTAAAACATTGCCATAGGTTTACAGATGCGGCCTTATCGTTTAGTTTAAATAAATCCTTTTTTAGTTACCAAAATTTGATACGGAACACTATCCATCCCATTGGATCCCACTTAATCTAAACTTAAGGGTACCTACTAGAAGGCCCTCAGTGATATAACGTAGGTAGTGGAAGTCGAGGTCATCACTGGTAGTCATTTAGGTACAGACAGTGTTTCAGAAATCCTTACGAAATGCCGAAATACGGAAATGTTATTGCGTCTTATTGCGCACCGCATTCTCACTTGACCGTGTATTAGAATGGTACATAATATGTTTTTGGCTTAAAGCCCACAATTTGCACTTGCTACTGTGCAATAGAAATAATAAATAGAAAGCCTTTTATTTTATATTTCTATTTTCCAATAAAATGTTTAATATAAACTGTTTCTCATTTAAGTGATAATTGTAATCTTTATAAGATATTTTCAGGGAAATACAACATTGCTGTAATAATGCTGAAAAACTTACCTTGCAAAGAAATGACAATTCATAATGACTGTCAACTCTTGGCCACTGTTGCTCCAAAACTTTCTTCTCCCAATCGATTAAATTTGAACTAACTCGATTTGGCGCTGAAATGAATCCAGACCACAACTCCGAACAAAAATGCGGAGTCACCGGTGCTAACATAGTTATCAAAGCAGCTAAAGCTATTTCAAACTCTCCACTTTTGGCTATTACTTCTGGTGGTATATTATTCTGAAAATTACATAATTACGGATTATAATAGGCGCTGCAAATCTCGCGAGATGGGGCTCAAGCGAGACTTAGCCAATTTATGGAAATCTCAAAGAATCGCGGTTTCGCCGCGTTTTTTTTACATCTCATGGATAGGTATCTAGTTACATAAACTCATCTACATATTACTTACGAACTATTTGGTGTAATGGTTAAGAAGTTAGCTATTACAAGAGGTCACGCCAAGTGGAACGTAAAAACCCTTCAGACTCAGATACATGGTAAAGGGACTTTAAAGGCGCGCAGGTCTTTTTAACCGCGAAGTAAAAAAGACCGATTCCCTTTGCGCTATTGTTCGCGGTGAAATTGACCGGCCCGGCCCGGCCCGCGGTCTGCAATGCGCCTTATCGGTTTGATTACTGATAAAAATGTTATGTATTTTTAGTTTACCTACAACTGTTATTATAATCCGAAATGTTGCTGCTTTTATGTTCTTAATGATTTAAGGTTAATGTTAAAATCTTAAAATGTAGGAAGCGACCAGAATATTGTAGCGACCGCCTTTATGTACACCCTATATCTACTATCGTAAAAATTGTATGCACTTACTCTTAATGCACTTGTTAAACTTTGCAATCTTGATATGCCAACACTAAGTTTGTGCGTATGTTTAAAATGGTACGTAGTAGTCGCTATAAAATAGTTTCTCGCGTCCGAAATTTTAGATTCATACTTTTTAAATTCTTCTTGATTTAAATCATTATTTTCAGGCGTTGACGTTCTATGTTTCAAAAAATCTCTGATTGTCAACCAAAGGCGGTGTTGAAAATTCAATACTCCGGGTAGCGCTGAAACACAATAATTTGAAAAAACATGATTAATGCACAATAAGAGCAAAAATGCGTAAAACAATGAAGATTTATATTTTTCCAATTATTGTTAAGTTAATGCTTGCCGCTCCTCTGCTCAGGGTTTTGACTGTACAGAGGCCGCTCACTGCCCACTAGCGCCACCTTTCGTTTTTTATTAATTGCGGTTTATTTATGATATTTAAACAAAAAATTACCAGTTGAGATCTTAAAGTAAGATATTTTCTGTACCGTAAGATGTTAACATACTATCTAATTTTTTTCTGTTCTCTTTAGTTAGAGCCTTGGCAATCTTTCACTTCCACTCTGCTCCAACGTCCAGTGTCGAGCGCTGGAGGTCCAAGGACGCAAGCCAGAGGCGATCTTGTGGAGTCTACTTCAACCAGCCACAGAAAAGGTGAACCTGACCAATTTAATACCGACTGAATAATATCGGGGCCCGAGGTGCTGTTAAGCCCAACAGCTCATAATACCTGTCCCGTAATATAAGCTCATAAGGACTGCCTGTAGTTTGTCGGCTTTGGAGAGTTTAGGTCTGTAGTAATAATGCAAGTTTCGAAAGAAATTAAAATCATTGGATTGACAAAAGACCGCTCAGCGAAAGTGGGACGGAGATGCTCACATCTGCCGAATACCGGATGAGCAGTGGGATAGTGACCTCACGGCAGATCTAGAATACGATGGCGGGACGAGTTGGACTTGCATTTGGCGTATTGGTTTATCATTGGTCTGGAACTCTGGAACGTACTCAGTGGAGGTAGGTAAGGTAGGCCCTTGCATGGCAGTAAAATAACAAGGACTGATTATGGAATTTACATAATGATACTTACTTGCATCAGACCAGCGCCTACTTGTCGCGGGAGGAACATCAGCCAGCATAAGAAGTCTTGTGGTATCACACCCATACAGTGACAATAACCTTTCAGGATTTTCGCCATTAAATTTAGATTTGCTCATTTTTTCCCACTGTGTCAAAACAGGTTCTCCAGATTCTATTTCTACAAATTCTTTCCCAACTTTCTTTACACCATCTGGATGTAGGTATTTACCTGATGATTTAAGTTTGTATGATTGACCCATTACCATTCCTTGCACAACAAGCTTTTTAAAAGGTTCTTCATGTGGTGTCCATCCCAAGGAATGCAAGAAATAACTCATAAACCGTGCATAGTACAAATGTAGAACTGCATGCTCTTTACCGCCAATATAAATAGTAACAGGAGTTTTTCCAATGATATTACTTATGTCAAATGGCTTTTGATCATTATGAGGGTCTAAAAACCGGTAATAATACCAAGACGAATCAACAAACGTATCCATAGTATCAGTTTCTCGTTTAGCATCAGAATGGCATTTCGGGCATTTACAATTTACCCACTCTTCTAATTTTGCTAGGGTATGAATCCCAGTCTCTGAAGACTTAACTTGTGGCAACTTGATTGGCAGATCTTCATACGGTACAGGAACATGTCCACAACTCTTGCAATGAATTATAGGTATTGGTGTGCCCCAATACCTTTGTCTTGATATGAGCCAATCTTTTAATTTGGAGCTTACATAATGACCGCCAACGTTTTTGCTTTGTGCTATATTAATGGCCTGTTGATTTTCTTGCTCAATATCAATCTCATTAGAACTTTTTTTAGTTGGTACATTCAAGGCCAGGGCTAATTTCAGATCTTCATCGTCAGTTGATGGTGATGCTATGTACACATCCCTTTCTGGTGCATAATTAACATTGTCTGATATATATACCGGGATCTCACAATTTGTAATTGGGTTAATACACTTTAATTGTTTGCTATCTGAACTATTCAGTTCTTGTAAAATAATATGATCATTACTTATGGTCAAAAATTCGCCATGAATAAATTTATGTGGATCAGAAGTCCATACATCAATTGACTTTGATAGATTAGACAATTTAATATCAAATGTTACTACCACCCCATTACATTCGCCAATCCAATGACGTTGTAAGTTAATAATATCTCTCCAGTCCTCTAACTGATCACTTTTCAAACCATCATACAATTTTTTGGCATATTGTGTAGTTTTTATAAACCATTGGGTCAGAATTTTGGATTCCACTTTAGCACCTGATCTCCAAGAACAACCTGATTCATCAACTTGTTCATCAGCTAACACAGTTTTGTCAATGGGATCCCAATTTACTTTTGCCTGTAATAAGTATTTTTATTATTCAGATATAAAAGATAGTGATCTCAAAAAGCAGATATAAAATATAATATTGAGAATGATATTTTATTTTATCACAATATTGGTTAACATCACTCTCCAGGCCAGCAGCTTTTATAAACTGCATGATTTTCCTGGGAGAGATGCTCATGGCGTCCTGGCGGGGTGACTACCCAGCACACGGTCCCTGCACTTCGATAATGCATCGCTGTCGCAGAGGACGTGGACCGGCGTTTCGTCCGTGTCCTAGCAGAATCTACAGGTTGGCACCTCTGAGATGCCAATCCTGTGACCGTGTTTGTTCAGCCGGCAATGCCCAGTCAGGGTTCTGGTGAGAATTCTGATTTGTCCCCTACTCAGCCCTAGGACCTCCGCGGTGAACTTGTGAGAGTAGCCCTTTATCAGAGCCTTGGCATGCGCTAGTCCGTTGGTACTGGTCTAGGTCGTCATGCCAAGGGTCTTCGCCCGGGCTTTCAGTGGCTGACGCAGAGCGCAGTTGGGTCCACCACCGGATCGGGGGCGGATTCCGCCCCAGCCCTGGCCAGCTCATCTGCTGCTTCGTTACACGGGATATTACAATGTCCCGGGAACCAGAGCAGCGTAGCACTGTTGTTGGCGCCGAGGTAGTTCAAAGCCTGGGCACAATCCGGGTAAGTTTTGAGTTGATGTCAACTGAGGCCAGAGCCTTAAGAGCTGCCTGTCAGAGAGTATGTAGATACTTCTGTGCCAGTACCAGCGCTCCAGGTTTACCTGTGCGCAGTGAAGAATGGTGGCCATGTCCGCTTGGAATACCGTGGCGTGGACGAGTAGACTGCTAAATAGGCGCGCCTACGGTCTATCGCCGTAGACTACGTAGCCGGCTCTGCCATTCATTTTCGATCCATCGGTGTACCGATAGAGTGGTATGGTATACCACACTATGGCTTCAGGTAGAGCGGGAGCTCCCCGCTGCCACTCCTTCCTTTCTGGTACCGAAATTTTGCGATGTATTTTTCGGGCATATTGGACAGCTCCAATATGCCCGAAAAATACATCGCAAAATTCTGCAGCCAGAAGGCACATTAAGCAGCTGGTCCCGGTTGACGTCGTTAGATGCAGTAGTTAAGCCTCCGCCCTGTGATCTAGGGCGTAAGAATACAGCCAAGGTCACCCCTGCCTGTCGTTAGAGGCGACTAAAGGGGTGCCCCGGTGCTAGGAGTGTACACGGCGGGTTGTGTGCCTTCATTGCACAAGTGAGGAGGAGGGCAGTGTGGGGTGGCCTCGCACTGTCAAACACTGGGGCGGTACTCCTACCCTCGAGGTGACCCGGGACACTGGCACAGTTCGCCAGGGTTTTACCAGTAGAGTGCCTCCTCGGGAAAGTATTCGGTAAGCCCTGGTCACGCGCAGAAGAAGGCTGCCTCGGTGTTTCAGTGGGTATTGCCACCCCCTTTAGGCCTTTAGGGGGTAAAGGCATTTCACCGGGTAAAAAAAAAGAGTTGTTACACCTAGTTGTTATGCCTAGGCCTTACGGCAGCTTGACAACATCTGACATCTATGTTCTCCCCAACCTTACAGCCCTCCAACAATCTGCACTAAACCTACATGTTGGCTCATGCCACCTCACAGTTGACGTCAAGTAAAAATTTATGTTTATGTAAATATTTATTAAATTAGTAAGACGTGCTTACCTTGCGCTGATATGCTAGTCCTTTTTCAAATAGCTTCAAAAAAATGTACTGGGTCCATTTATAATAATTTGGGTCACATGTTGAAAGTTCCCTGTTCCAGTCAAAGTTAAATCGCAGGTTGGATAACTGTTCCTTCATAGACTGTATGTTTGTTTTAGTCCACACATCAGGATGAATGTTACGTTCAATGGCAGCATTCTCTGCAGGCAAGCCAAATGCATCCCATCCAATTGGATGTACAACATTCTTCCCATCCAACTGGTAAATTCTTGCTATTGTATCAGAAATAGAATATACTCTGACATGGCCCATGTGCAAGTTACCAGATGGATAAGGGAACATTGGTAAGACATAGCAAGTCTCTGCTTTCTTCTTAACCGCATAAGATGCTACTTCTTTAGCCCAGTGCTGTTCTATATTTAATTTAACTTTTGTAGAAATATCTTCATGCTAAAATCATAGTGAAGTAAAGAGTAACTCAAGAGTAACATCATGAATACTTATGAAGTGTTTACTCTATAGGTCATTAACATTATGTATTACAGTTGTTCTATCTCAGGAGTGCAGGTGAGTTTTACTTGTGTTGTTGTAAGGCTTATAAACATGCACAAGTGCGTGTGTAGCTGGCGACTGGTCCTATGATTGGTTAAGAGTGTATGCACGCAAAGACAATGTGCTGTACATTTACACACACGCAAGTTTAGCTCACCCGCGCTTGTGTGACAGACCAACTGTATTTATCCATACTACTCTTATTAATTGAAACAACACTCACCCAAAGTCCTAAGCTACTTTTATTTTTATTTGTTATTCTGGAAAATCTCAAGAGTTGTCGATGAATGAGGTACTGCTTTTGAAAATTTAGACTGGAAAACATTTTTCTCACAGTTCAACTCTAATAACAGCCACAATGAATAGCCACATTCCAGCTTCGCTGTTTTTGTCGTGCTCTTTATGAGTGAGGGCGACTGGCCGAAAAATCTAGCTAACTTGAGCCACTACTGAGCAGAGCCTGAGCGAATTTTGCGTTTCGAGAGGCAGCCAGCCACTCGGCAACTGATCTTTCTGGCAGCTGTATGGATGGTTAAGCTAGAGCTGCCTGCCAGAGTCAGAGGCGCGCTGGACTAAACTGCTAAACGGCAGACACTGGAGTACTGGACCATCAGCACCTACAGGCACTGAACTGGGCTGGACTGCACCGGCCTGGCCTAGTGGCCTAGCTGCTGTACTGACTCTGTGCTGTACTGGAAAGTAGTGGAAAGCAGGACACTGCTCTGCTCTCTCTTAGACTGCACCACGGCCGGTTTTCTTCCTTTAAAAAATAATAGCATTAAGGTTAAGCTTGTCTATGGATGCTTTTATAGAAAATGGCAGCTTCCCCTCCTCCCGCGGATGATGAGGTTTCTAGTCTAAGGATTGTCTTTGGTTTGTAACCTAGGTTACGCTTTTGTTGATTGTCATTTGTGTCAAGTATTGTCAGGTTGGTTTTTATTTCATTGTGTCAACAATTATATTTTTTTCAGAAAATATAAATGCTTAAAAGAAAATAAACTTACCTACCCATCAGAAAATGCGGTAAGATTGTTTGGAAACATAATTGTAGAAGACAATCAAGTTTTGGAAAATAGCCCACATCAACAGGGTTTAATAAAAGAGTTGAAACATCAAATTCAGTCCAAGCATTCATCAGCATTCATATGATTCTTTGGGTTGTAAGCAACACAAAAGTGTAGTTGCGAAAAGCTGTTTTGATTTAACTCTGCGATTAACTGTGTTCAATTGGTGCAACATTATAAACAAAAATCTCAAGGTACGGATGTTTGTAGATTGGAAAAGACGATTTTGCCCTGTATGCAGCGTAAAGCATTTACTAAATATTAAACAAAATTAAGAAATAAAAGGCATACTAAGTGAAAATTGTTTAATTTATACCCAATTTATATTTCCAAAGAAAACAAGCAGAATTTAGGTAGGTACCCACCTATAATATACCGTACCGTTATAAATCAACAAATATATACAAAAAGGTCTTTTTTTGTTAAACCTTTTTGTATATATTTGTGGATTTATAACGTAAACATCGTTGCCGCATTATGAAAAAACAATTAAAACAAAAAAAGCTGTCAAAATCTTTATATGCGGAAATCTCTATGGATCCTAAGGCGAGTTTTTTGCTACGGAAGTTACCCGTCTGAACCTGTTCCCTATCTAGTTTGTGGACTGCACTGACAGTTGACATTGACATATGACAGCAGTGAGCAGTCACTGTCACTCACTGGGTGCGGTCCGTTTTGAGTCAACAGTGTTTATTAGCGCGGTCACGTTCAAAAGTCTATTGGGTATGAGGTCGGTGTGCTGTTTGTAACGGCTGTATTTATCGATACTGAAGCCGGAAAACCCTTATTACAAAAAAAAATAAAAAGTAAACTCGTGACAGAAAGAAAAGAGTTGATTTTGTTGTTTGATTGATCTAGAAATCTTTTTGAGAAGAAAATAATATAAACCTACCATGGCGAAGCCTAAAACAGAAGATACTTCGGCTGAAGACGCCAAAAAAATCGTCGATGACGCTAAAAATTTTATAGAAAAGGCAATTGCTGATATTGGGCAGACTTCCGCAACAAAGCAGCTAATTTTAGGAACTGCGTCAGGATGGTGCGTATTTATTTCATCACCTTTTTACAGTCCTAAGAACAAAGGATGAATCATCCCATTGCAGTAGCATAATTTCAAACGTTTACGGTTTCGTTTTGTATCTCAAATTATATTTTTCTTAGCTTTTCAATTATGTAATTACACGATAAACAATTTGATTCACAAAATACACTAAGCCTAACTGAATTCCGATGTCACAATTTTTTCATACATAATGCTACCCACATGACCTTAAATATTATAATCTGGGACAACTACCAAAAGGTATGTAATGTTCACACCAGAATTTCCATGCCTGCCATTGCTTACAAACTTTTCATTAACACAAATGTATCATTTGACGAATCAACTAATGTTTATTGTGCAGCTGAAACTCTCTATTTACCCAATGTTCTTCAATCTTTGCATGTTGAACCATTACCAGTGCTGGTTTTTTAACAGTGCTTTTCCTGCAGCCCTCGTTCTTTAATTGCATGGGCTCAAGTAACGGATTTTCCTGTACATTCCTGTTCCTTGGTAAAGAGTGATTATGATTGTCCTGTGTCCTGACCACTCTGACACATCTTTTATATCTGAATAGATGCTAGTTACTAGTCACTAACTTCTCTATACACAATGAATAGGTATTAATGAAGTAATGGGTATTTGGATAATAAGAAGAAATAAATGTTTTGATAATAATGGGTTACATGGGTGTATAGAACATATTTATAGTGAAGCTGATCAGAAGTATTTGGTCCGGTTGTAGAACAGCCAAAGCAGCTACTCTTTTGTTAAAATAGAATGTTTTACAGTACAAAATAAAGTAACAGAGTTTTGACACTTAAATAAGTAAATCTAATTAAGTCAGTTCGCAAAGGTGGAACCTGTCCACAAAGTTCAGTGTGATACAGCCATCAAATAAGTTACCATGTCAGTCTCATGAAACGCATCTAATTGAAAAACACTAACAGTTAGAGCTCTGACTATAACATCACCATTCTGTTTCATTTTAGGATAACTGGTTTCTTGTCTATGAAAATTGGGAAGGTTGCTGCAGTTGGTCTCGGTGGAGGGGTGATATTACTGCATATAGCCAGCCAGAAAGGTTACATTGACATCAACTGGGACAAAATAAACAAGAGAGTTGATAAAATCAGTGACAAAATCGAGAAAGAAACAACAGGCAAATCCCCAGACTGGTTTGAAAAAGTAAGTTGAATACAAAGAACTGTTATAAGCAAGTCTACCGAAGGAGTACATTGAAAAAAAAGCTCGTTAATACAGGCGAAATACTCATAAAGCTTAGAAACCATATACCTTCCTTTTAAAAACAGCTGCCCAGACTTGAGTTAAGCTTGAAAGCTGATCTTAAAACAATATTCTAATTAAATAATATGTTTTTAAATTCATTATTAAACCTTTATTTTGTTCCAGGTATTCTTATTTGTCAAAGATAATTCATATTATTCAGCAGGGTTTACGGGAGGATTCTTATTTGGTATTGCCTCTTCATGAACACCTGACTAAAAAGGATGTAATTAAAATTAGGTATTTCTTTTACTATCGTGAAAATATTAATCCTTCTAAAAAGAAGCTATGCAACAAAATAAATATCATTTATAATATTGACTTATGATTTCTTATCATAATAGGTCATAAGTCTTAAGTACATACCATTTATCAGGCCTGGTTATGTCGGGTTCCTTTTTAAATAAACATAGTGCAACACTAAACTAAACCATACGTTTTTTATTCAGTCGCATTCGGAATTATTGTAAAAAAAAACATGAACAAATATTTTCTAACTAGCCATAGGGAATTAAATTAATTCAAATAAATTATATGAGAACACTCAAAATATCCATCTGTATGCGCACTTAGGATTCTCAAGGACTTTGCTCGTGATGCTTTGCGCTTCCAACGTGTCGGGTCTTAAGAGTTTGTGAGTGTCGCCAGCAGCTGTCGTCAGGCTTTTGGGTTCGATACAGCGTAGCATAGTGAGCTACAACCAGTACAAAGTGCCCGGTGGGCATTTGCGGCACTTGAGTAGGCTTCTATGGGGTTGAAAAAAAGCTCTCGGGCGAGTGTCTGTCTAGTGAAAGTGGTGGGGTTCTGAAGCTTGCAAGGCTCTTCAGGCGCTTAGCAGACGACGGGGCGGGCGGTCTTTTCGTCCGTGAAATAATTATTCCCTTTGCGCTATCGTTCGCAGTGAAGTTAACCGGCCCTGCCCGCCCCGTCGTCTGCAAAGCGCCTTAGCGTTCACCAGGACAACACATGACGGTTTTGTATTATGCACTATCATGTAGGCAACATTGGTGGTAGATACATAGGTATCTACCGTCAACATTATGCAAAAACAAAATTGACAATCATCATTAAGTTAAACTCGCGGCGATGATTACCTCAAGGTGAAGCTGAATTACAGCCTCACCTTGAGGTAATCATAGCAAATAAAAGCTAATAAAATGAGTTAAGTCCATTTAAAAAAAGTAGGTATATCACATACCAAAGTTTAGAAATAGCAGAGAAAGATAGAAACTAAGAAAGGCTTCATATTCAGGGGCTTACCAGTCTCTTACAACTGCCTATAAAATGACCTGCTGGGCACAGGCCTCACCTCAACTATGAGGTAGCCATACTCCAAACTTAATGTCAGATGCCAAACCGCCCTGAGGCCTCAGGGGCCTAACGACTGACATCTAGCGACGTCAACCAGGACTAGCTTCTAAACATGCCCTCCGAAGCACTAGGGCCGGCGCCCACTATCGGCATCGGCACGCTTCAGGATTTTAAGGTGGCAAATAGCAATATACTTTAACATTATGGCAATAAAGTAGAAATTTCCGTGATGTGTTCTCGTATAAACAATCGGTATGCTTGAGGCTGCTGTTTCGGCATTTTCTACTTTATTGCCATTATGTTAAAGTATATTGCTATTTGCCACCTTAAAATCCTGAAGCGTGCCGATGCCGATAGTGGGCGCCGACCCTTATTAGTCTCTTACTGTAGCAAATCTGAAGATTCTGTGGCATTGGCAATTTTCTTACCAGTGGTAAGTAATTTAAATGTTTGTTGTTGTAGGTTGAACGATTTGTAGACCGTAAATTGGATAAAGCTGAAGACGTATTGAAGAAAAAGGAAAAGAAAGCTAAAAAATGGTATAATAACTTCACTGGGGATGAGCAATACCGCGCCACTGAAACTCATGTATTTATGGCATCGTTTGTTGCCGGAATGGCTCTTGGACTT
The DNA here is from genome assembly GCA_950022985.1 of Udea ferrugalis. Lineage (NCBI taxonomy): Eukaryota > Metazoa > Arthropoda > Insecta > Lepidoptera > Crambidae > Udea > Udea ferrugalis. The sequence goes on from OX465516.1 coordinate 10,511,666, forward strand.
ATTTGTGGAAAGTAATTGTTTTTTCATTATAACTAGCATTAGTTTAAGCTTTAAATTATTATAAATATTTATATAACATCTCAAATCTCGGTAACTTTAGTATAGGAGTTATTTTAAGATAGTTTTATTCCGTTCTTAAGATTCACCATTACCTATTGTTTCGATTAATAAACATTTCTTTCGAGTCAGAACTTACCGTGCACTCCGTGCAGTGTATAAAAAATAATACTGGTCTTTTTTTTTATCTATAAATAAGATCAGAAATAAAAGAACTAGGTATCTGCTTACTTTAGATTCAACATTATTAATATGTAACTACATCAACATTACATTTTCTACATTGACTTTAAAAAGCTTCATGTACTCATGTTCTCGCCTGCCCCACTTTATGATTGTCATACGTTTATGATAGTGTGGATGCGATACAAATAAATCAGTTAACTTACCCAATCGTATTTTATTTGCACTTGCCAAACGGCAATATAGGTAATCATCAAATTTAATTATTGGTATCCCCATTGTTTCAGCACTGAAACTGCATGTAGTAGTCCTAAAATACCTACTTACTGTCAAAATCGGATCTTGATCTCTAAGTATGGAAATACAGATTTTTTAAAACTCATATAAAACGAAGGTTTTGGTTCCACAGCTTTGGTGTCATAGTAACAAATGCTTAAACGGTTAAATTCTATCCAGTTAGAAGCACTTTAATCTTCTGGCTGGCACTTTCAGAATTAACCCAAAAATGTATGGAGGTTGAGTGATCTCTTTTGTAGGTATTATGATGATCTAAATCTGTCTGTAAATGAGATATTTTTAAAAGCAGGAGTCGGTTATGGTCTCCTAACAATATTACGCCTTATCTATATAGGCACCTATATCTGCTCTACATTGCTAACAGTCTTTCTAATCTATCAAACATGATTAATCTATAGAATGTGCCGTGTGCGTATCGGTTTATTCAAATGCTACAGGAAAACAAATGCTTTTGGTCACGCTCGTTACTTCTAGCAATATTATGATGGAAAATAACTCTGGATATAGTTAACGGCGCGTCACAGTGGGGACAAAAAGGAAGTTTGTTGAAAACAAACTCCCAGTTGCCCGCGGTGAGGGCAACTGGGAGGGAATAACCCCTTTTATACAGGATACCCATTTCCGGTTAGTTCTTGCTCTATTGCAAAAGAAAAGTAGTTTAGTAAAAGCAAGTTAGCGGAAATGGGTAGCCTGATGGTGTGCGTGTGCATTGGGTGAGCACCCTCTAAAAATGAATAAAAATGTTCTCACCATTTAGTTGAAGGTCTAAAACAATTGTAAATGTTATCTTGCAATTTGTAAAACGATGGAACCGAAGGTATTTAATGAAATGTGTGCTCACCCAGTTCTTACAAAGGGGCAGCCGTATCTCCGTATGTAATGACTACAAATACCAATAGTAAACCGAATTTTAGTAAAAACCTATTCTAACTAGAGTTTTAAAATTCAGTTTCACAAGATCCGTAATAAAAAAAATACAAATGATTTCTTGTGCTCACCCAATCCTCACGTTATTAAAAGGGCTGATATTTTAGCGAACTAGCAATTAAATGGCATTCATAATTTGTACTGTTTTAGTTGTATTGTCACTTTATTTTGTAACGTGTGAACACCCTACCCTACCCTACTCCCCACCCTACTCTATAGAATTCCGGACAAACAATTAATTGCGTATATCTCCTGAAGTAAATAAAAATATCAAAAACGTATAGACATGATCATTTTGTATTTTTTTTGACTAAATCTTGACATGTTAACTTATTCTTCAAAGTTTAGTTACAAAGAGGTATAAACGTTTTTAATTTTACGAAAATAAGAGGATTGGGTGAGCACTTTAAAAAAATATATACTCAAGAACGCGCAGTGATAGTGGTTTGTTTTATGTTTTACAAAATCATGTTCATAGTCAACTAAAACAGTACAAATTATGAATGCCATTTAATTGTTATTTCGCTAAAATATCAGCCCTTTTAATAACGTGAGGATTGGGTGAGCACAAGAAATCATTTGTATTTTTTTTTATTACAGATCTTGTGAAACTGAATTTTAAAACCCTAGTCAGAATAGATTTTTACTGAAATTTAGTACACTATTGGTATTTGTAAAGTCATTACATACGGAGATACGGCTGACCCTTTGTGAGAACTGGGTGAGCTGACATTTCATTAAATACCTTCGGTTCCATCGTTTTACGAATTGCAAGATTACATTTATATTTATGACATTTGTGTATTTGTGTTTAAAAATATTAAACATTTCACTAAAATAAACGAGACACATACCTTAAACACTCGCAATAAAAATAAACTACTTCAACCAGCGGCTAGAATAAAAATGTTAAGTAGTAGTCCCTACCATATGTCAGTGAAAATCTATAACAAACTCCCATTATACATCAACACAAATTATCATCATTTAAGTCTAAACTTCAAAGCTTTCTCATAACAAACTGCTTTTACTCAATCAATGAATTTTACTCCCACAACAAATACATACCATTGACAAGGTAGAAAGAGCAAAGTATGTGTAAAACATAAAAAGGGCCTTTATCATCGTTTTTTTTTTCTTTTATTTTTAGATTATTAAATGTTTTTAGATTATCTTTCAACTGTGAATTAAGATTCATGTTGTAAATAGAGCTGCGTGCTATGTAAAATAAAATACCCACTAAAATTTGTGAGAATATTATATTCATTGTAAGAAGTGTTTTTTTTAATACATGAAAACTTTGTCTGTGTAAAAATGTTTGCAAAGTAATTTTCTATTTATTGTTTTATCTCTCTGCTTTAATTGTTTTGTATGTTAGTTATTGTTCACTAAATTTATAAATTCTATACTATATACTACTAAATTTATAATTCATAAATTCCTATTATTCTAATGTTTGCTGTGCCCGAAAAGGGCGACTAAGTTATAAGTCTCAAAATATGTATCGTCCAACTATGTAACACTTAGTTTCGCAAATAAATACTTTGAACTTTGAACTTTGAACATTTACAATTGTTTTAGACCTTCAACTAAATGGTGAGAACATTTTTATTCATTTTTAGAGGGTGCTCACCCAATGCACACGCACATGCCCCTGATGTGCCGTACATAAGTACTTTATTCCTAAAATAACGACCATTCGAGTCATTCAAAATATTTATTATAATAGTTAAAAAGTTCCCTGGAGGGCAAGTTTTCTAAATATGTTTTATATTTCTTTATATAATCCGTTTTTAACAATAGAACAGCTCGCCGATACCGACTTTTTTGTGTGCTCGACAGCGCCACCCAAGTTGCACTGTTATCTCTATTAGTTGTAGACTTCAACATTTCGAATAACTCTCTCGCAGTTCTGAAAAACAGAGAGAGCAAATTGCTAGAATGTAACAACAACATACAAAGTAGCTGTAGCCAGCGACCTCGTCATAAGATAAGATAAGAAACACTTTATTATGGACTCCTGGCACTCCTAACACTTTAATATGGACTCCTTTAGTTGTGGCCAGGCATCAAATCTTGAATAGATGATTACTTTCACCATTGTAAATATTGGTGAAAAACAATATTAACATACCTTACACTTGGACAAGCCGGTTCAGGCAAAGCAGGACCGATCAGCTCTTCTATCAATGAATCTCTTCTACTTTGAAGATGGGATACTGATTGCATTTGCGGATTTCTGTCGGACATTTCATCGTCGTGTGCGGTATTATCGGCTGCATTATTTTCATAGCGGTCCAAGCCATCTTCAGTTTCAACATAACTGCCATGTGTTACTACATTTTGTGAAGTTGTTTCTATATCATTCTCCGACTTATTATCAGGCTCCGTTTTCGTTTTGTTCACAACAGAATTCCTGCAAATATTTTAAAATTACCTAGGTATTTAACAATTTTAAGGATATTACCTATCTCAAGTTCTAAGGTAGGTATTAAGGTGAACGTCAGCGTTTTTCTCGTGCGTAAACATGAATATAAACAAGAAGAGGAAGATACGGCAGCCGCGTCGGTACCAAAAGTGGGCAATAAACACATTTCAGGTCGGACCTGTTTTCAGGCCAATATGACAGCGACTTGTTTGCGTACACGTCATTCATGCTTTAATGTGCCGGCAGGTTATGGCCCCGATGGCGGTGGACTCAGCGGCGACGGTTCGCCTCCGCTCTCTCGGTCTGCCGAGGGACATTCACCCGCATTGCACTGTGTCTCCCGTTTTTGGGGTATCTGTCGTGTATCAGGATCCCTCCTCCCCCCGTGGCGTGAGGAAGCCGACCGCTCGAGGCTAAGTAGAGATGTTCAAACATCCCACATCGCTCCTCGCAAAGCAGAGCGGAGACTCACCGGGTTCTTTTAGTGCGGTATTTCCACCACCTCCAAGGGTGGGCGAGTCCCTCACTCCCCCACCGTTCCCCCGAACGGTGGGATAGTGAGTATACATAGACATTTTTTCTCCGACTAAAACAAATACCTAGGTCCTACCTATGGCCCCCTCATGAGTTCTCGCCTTGGCGTGGCGAGGGGGCTTAGTACCGGTGGTAGGGTCCAACCGCCGGGAAGCGAAGAGTACTCAGGCGTGGCAGTGTGGTGGACTAGCCACCCACCCGCTGCGGCCCGCAAGGGCGACACGTGGGATTGCGGGGCCAGTGGGGCCTGCAAGCGCCCTGGGGCGCGTGGTGGAGGCCGCGGCGCACAATCGGTTGGTGGGGGCCAGTGATCCGCGGCTGATCTCCCCTGTGCGTCGCGGCCCGGCGGGGCCGTACCGCCGGTTGCGGCAGCGGAGCCGCCCTTTGAGTGGCTCGTGGTTGCGGGCCCAGTAGGGTCTGCGTACGGTGGAAGCCAGCGGGCCGGAGTGCGGGGGTCCTCTGGCTTGCATTGCACGGCGTCCACTGAGACGGCGAAAGTGCCTGTGTACTCCAGGCACTTTCGTGGCCTCCCCCCTTTGTTGGGAGGTCGGTTGGAGGGGGCCCCATCAGGGGCTAGCACTGGCGGCGTCGCAGTGCGACATTACTTTTGGTAGGATCCAGCTTCGCCGCCAAAGTGCCACCGTTGAGTGCCGTGGGGTTTTAGTCGGTAGGAGTCCGACATAACCTCGTCATCCCCCCGGGCGGCGAGGTATCCATGAGGATTTCCCCACGATAAAAAAAAAAAGGTCCTACCTATGGCCCCGATTTCACCACTAGCGATGCAGCGTCACAGCACTACTACACGTTGATGAAGGAGGTAGGCACAAAGTACAGATAAGTTACATTCGTTTCATTTCATAGTTACAGTCGATGACTCTGTATGACCGCTTATCAGTGGACAGGCAGTGAGGGAATTAATATCGATATTTTTGTAACTTTCGATGTATGTTTTTATTGAAACCGTTAGAGATATGAAAAAAGGGACAACACCTACTATTTCAGATTCATTCAGTTTCTAAGCCATTTCAGTCTTTAGGGGTATTTTTGAAACAGCCTGTATAAGTTTAGTTTCCTTACGGTGCCAGTCAAATTGCTGCGTTCACGGTTCTCAATGAGAGTGCCTAGTGCGAGAAGACGCGCGATACACGATGCCATTCAAATCCGTAACCGTTAACTCTTTACATTTGTTTAGTTGACGAAACTCGTAATAGGCAATCAGGAGACACAGGAACCCTTACGCACGCCTTCCTAATGGAATAGCTGCTGATGAATTTTGAGTAAACTATTACAGCCTGGCAAAAAAGACGTGAAATTAATAGGGGCGCCACCATCGTTAATGTGGTCACCCCTTATACTACAACACAATCCATATACCATTCAATACCATACATACAATCGCCCAATACCTATTCACGCACCCCAGTTAGCCCACTCCTTTATCATCAATAAGTTTGATCTCACGTTCGCGCGAAAACATCACGTATCGACCACCTGTTAGGAAACCTATTATTCTAGATCAGTATTTTCTCATTCTTATAGCTATCGCGTCATATTAGGAAAACGCCTTACATTTCTTTAATCAATTAGCTAAGATGTGCTAATTTCCCAATTTGCTTTTTGTAAACATAGCCTCAAAAAAATAATTAAAACAACACATTTGAAGAAAAATAAAACATTTACCTTCTGATTTCCTTTTTTTTCATGAAAGGGTGTGTTTTTTTCAAACAATTGGCCAACTTAACTTTGTAATTAATCTGATATTCTCTATATTTTTTGTAAAACTGTTGCTTTTCTTCTTTACTTAGTGTGATCCAGGATTTCATTGCCTCTATCAATTTGTGCTGTAAAATACAACCAAAATTGCCTCTTTTTAATTGGATGGTGGCGAGGCTTAGTTTCGTGGAAATTATAAAACATTCAAAATTCTTTCATGGAATCATTCAGATCCAAATCATTCAGAGCACTCCAGAAGAAGTCCAGATGGGCAGGACACCTAGCCAGATATACAGACAGCAGATTGACAAGTGAAACCACAAAGGGCTTTCCCCTATAGGAAAGAGAAAAGTTGGAAGGCCAAAAATGAGATGGGAAGATGATATCAAAGAAACAGCAGGAAAAAGTGGATTGAAATTGCAAAAGACAAGAAGGCCTTTACCCAAAAAGGGACTGTACAAAAAAGGAGAAACTAATACAACAAACTTTTTAATAAGGATAGATACTAATAAAACTCACAAATAGTTATATGAGTATCAAGTATAGGTTAAAGGCTTAAATAAATAAATAAAAAATGATTTGATTTTGTGTAATAAATAAACGAATGTTATGGAACAAATATTTACCTTATTATCTCTTCTTTTGCAGTATAATTTAAGATACAAAGCTAAAGCTGATTTTGGTGGCAATATTCTGTCACTCCTGTTATCCATTGTGATTGACTTCTGTTTTAGAGCAAAATAAGCTAAATTTTAGGACTGAGGAGAGGAGATTTATTAAACGTGATCGTGAACAAAACAACCACAAAAACAACAAATCTGGCTGGCAGGGTGACAGCTGACAGTTTTTTTTTTTATACATTGGTTTTACGGCTTTGGTGTTTAACATACAGCCAGCTGACAGAGCGGCCGCCAATGCTGCTGCTGCTGATTAGCGTCAGAGCTCGATAAACCGAAATGGGTTTCGTTCTACAACGAGTAGTGCAGTGATTTTACAGTCTTTATGGTTTAATTTCATACTTTTTGTAGTACTAATGACGATGTTCATAACGCTCATGGTTCCTAAAAGTCAATTAACAATATTTGAACACCTAATGTTGTTTTTCATAACGATATATTCCCTAAAGTTCATTTCCAAAATATATTTTTTCATAGTTACACTTAATAAATATTAATTTAAAAAAACATTTAAAAGTTCCAGGTTTAACGCAAGCAGCATGCAAAGCATACAAAAAAACGTTTCACAAAATGTACACTTAACAACTGTATCATCTGATAAAACTACGTTTGGCCAAAAAACGTTTGACAAATGATTAGTTTTTAAATCCCGAAGCCCAAATTGCCGAAGACTGTGAGCGGGCATGTCGTTTTATTGGTTTGAAGAAAAACGGTATGTCAAGAAGAAATGGGTAAACGCTGACTCGTCGTGATACTTGTCTGCCCTACTTATACTAGAGTCAGGGCAAAACCGACTCGGATAGATTAGGTTAGAAGGTTTAAGGCGGGAGCGGAGCGAAGCGTAGCTCCCGCCTTAAGCCTTCGTGGTTATTTTTTTTTTAAACCCAAAAACGATTTGCCTGCATTGCATTTCGTCATTTTGGCATTCGGGATATCGTCCAATTGGTTACTTTAACATCGGTATTTCTAACAATAGCATTTTGTATTTTGATTTTCGAGGTGCTAAACGTAGGTATTTTAGTTGGAAGGTATCCCTATGACTGCATGCCTTCTATCTTATTTTGTAGCTTACCTGTAAATAATTTGCCCCAAATGAAAGTTGCATCCATGCAGAAATGTTTCTTCAAAGTTTGACCTCAAACTTGAGATGGCGGCTTTCTCAAAATTTAAAACGCATACTTTTGGCTTGATTACAATGTTATTTTCTGTCCCATATTACATCAGCGTTTCGAACATCATGTCATAATGTTCTTTTATCTTTGTGGGAACAAAGCCAAAATACCAGTGGAAATGTCTTATTGTCGTCCGAGAATATATTTCCGAATATTGTATATAACTGGGTAAAAGTACTAGGCACAACTCTAAAAGCGCCATCTAGAATCATCACATTTGGACAAATGCTTTATTTGTGAAACGTATTATTTGGTGAAATAAAAATAGGTCAATTGATTTTTTGTTAGTTGTAACATTTAGCAAATGAAATGTTTGCTAAATGATCATTTGTTAAATGAGTTTTTGTAAGATGATACTTTTGTCAAATGTCTCGTTTGCTAAATTAATATTTGGTGAAACGTTGTTTGTCAAATGATCATTTGTTAAACGTTTTTTGGTCAAACGTTAGTGAACCAAAGAAAACACTGAAAGAATGGTATTAGGAACGCTATCGAGTTTTTTAAAACGAAAGATTGTTTTTGAACGGCTTTGGGTATTTTCCAAACAACGTAAAAGTTCAAGTAATTACCAAGCAATTTTACGTTTCCAATTTCAATAAAGCTTTTTGATTTATGTGATGTTAGTCTGACTAAAACTATCCACTGAAAGTAGAAAAACTTCTAAAGCATCCAGAGTGACTCAATCATGTGCGCAACAAGTGACAAGTGAGTCAAGAGCTGTGTTCGGCACCATGGTGGTAAAAGTAAATAGTTATAATAATGTTTTGAATTAACAAACGTAGTGCACAAATTCAATTATTATCAAGAGGGTAAAAACGGCTTTTGGCACTCAGATATCGAAGAGCAAATGGTGGGATGAAAATATTTTTGGTGCACTGTCTTGTTATTTATATAATATCTTTGTCTTTTTCTGACGTCTGTCTGACTGACGACGACTGACGTTGTTTAGTAGGGATGTTCGATCCGGGTGTTTTGTCCTATTACTGGATCGTAAAACTGTATCGATACACTACATTATCGTTTCAAGTTTCACATCGAATCAAATGTTTTTATTTTGGCAGTAAGGCGATTCTTCAAGTCACTGAAGTGAAAGGTTACTTTATCTGAAGTATGAGTATCACATTCGGCTTTAGTTGCTAAGATATTGTAGTGTCCCCTTTTAAAACACCGACGAAACACAATGTACGATCCTCATTGATAGCACCTGTATCGATCGATTCACAAGTGGATGGAAATCCAATGTATCGATTTCGAAATCGGGTGGATCTTATGGCTTTGTATCGATTCACAGAAGTACCGTATCGGCGGGCGGGATCAGATCAGATCGAACATCTCTATTGTTTCGGTTCTGCTGGGGTAAATAATTCGATTCGGGCTTCGGCTTATTTTTGTTGATGGGTCTGTTTATTTTGTTAATGACAATAACGCATTACTCGACGGTTGCAGTTTTATCTGAAAAATCAGATTAGGCAGTGTTAGTCAAAATGCCTAGCCAATACGAAGATGAACGCGTTTGGGACTCATCTAATCATCACAACCAATACGAAGTATGATATATAACAACGTCTTGCTTATTTTACATAGTGACGCTGGTCAATATCTCGCTACATTTTTATAATTTCTAGGATGAAGGTGGTGATGATATCATTGAGAATCCAGAAGAAGTGTTACAAGAATGCTTGGAGAAATTCAAAACTCCAGACTACATCATGGAGCCAGGAATATTTGGTCAACTTAAGCGATATTTTCAAGCTGGAGGCAATCCTGAACAAGTTATCGAGCAATTATCAATTAACTATAGTGCAGTAGCACAAATGGCGAATTTGTTGGCAGAATGGCTTATTCTTGGAGGTACGTCACCTACTTAATCACTTATCACAAGGGTACCTTTAACAAAAAAGTATACCTAACTCACATACCTAGTTGGTGTTCTTGAGTTACGGATTTTGTTATTCTAGGTGTGCAATATCATCACTTGAACCATCTAACAAATTCTTCAGTGCCTTCAATGAGATCAACTCATATAATACTCAACTGTCATGTTTTTTTCAGTATCTTCTATATCTTTTTCTACTTGTCTGTCTATGTCAAGGCACTGTTATAATGGCATATTAGAAGAAGTATTGGCCATAGTTTATACTGGATTTACTGTGTCACAGCTGTCTACATTTTCTGCCTATTTATACACCTGTAGATAGGTTAAGATGTTTCTGTTTTCATTTATGATTATAATTTCAGAATGCTTATAAACCTAGATTAAGCCAGCTAAGATATAGAGTGTACTTTTACTTGTGTGTGGTGGTTTGCACACAATTATGAAAGGCAAGAGAAATAGGACAAGTTGCTTTCAACATTAAAATTTACTTTTAAAGCACCAAATTCTTATTTCGCTGCATTGTTTATGTTTTGCCAAAAGCTGCTAAGCTGTAATTGTACAGTTAGTGTAAAAGTCAGTGGATGGCTAGCACTAATAGTTACGACGCTTAGAAGCCTGAGCCTCACAGAAGTAAGAATTGGATTTGAGAAGTAACAAGGCATGTGTCCTCCAGTAACACACATAAAATAATAATAATAATAATAATAATAAAGCCATTTATTATCTTTCAACAATTTTACAGTAGCAGTTTACATAATGTAGAAAATAAGTTCCTTAATTCTATTTGCTGAAAGTTTGTCCTGTGACATAGGCCTCCTCCAAGGCTCTCCATTCCTCTCTCTCTCTTGCCGTGCGCATCCAAAAGGGGCCTGCCGTTTTCTTTATGGCGTCTTCCCACCTTATGTTTTTTCTCCCTCTTGATCTTTTATTTCCTCTTGGATACCACTCAGTGACGATTTTTGTCCATTTGTATGTTGGATCTCTGATCATATGACCAGTCCATCTCCACTTCAGCCTTTTTATAGTTTTTGTTACATCTCTAAATTTAGTTTGCTTTTTGATGGTTGTTAATTTAATTTAATTTTTTTTAATTTAAATTAACAACCATCAAAGTAACACACATATTTAGACCAATTTAAGAAAAAACATTAGAAGGGTACTTTTAGTTAGATCACACATCTTGTGAATGTTCTGCAATTGCTTCCTTGTACTAACATCTATATTAACTCTCCTTACTTTTGTCTATATCCTGAAGGGATAAAGAATCATGATTTTTTATTTAACCATAAAGTACCAACTGCAATTTATTAAATAATCATACCATTATCTCTTGCCTTTCCTAATTCTGTGTACACCACTTTATGACTGTTAGAAGCTAGTGAAGTTTGAAAATAATATTTGTTATTATCATTAGGTGTTAAGGTAACAGAAGTCCAAGCAATGGTAGAAAACCATTTAAAAGACATGATTTTGAAAACATTTGATCCTAAGAAGGCAGACACAATTTTTACTGAAGAAGGAGAAGTAAGTATGATGAATACTGATTTTAAATAATCATTCTATCTTTGAAGGGGAAAAGACAAAAAAATATTGTAGGGGTCATTTGCAACAAATATGCCTTCACTAACCCGTCAAGCGTTGTCTTCTGGTGGCAAAACAAAATTTATTTGACGCTACTAGATTGCTTGGTGCTCAACGGTTTAGTTGGAGGATTGGTCAGGATTCAAAATATTTCCCAAACTCGTCTAACTTGAAATCCTATAAACATCAGGACTATGTCTGATGTCAGCTTCTTGAAAAGTATGAACTCAGCACCTATTGACATCAGTAAGTAGAATTAGGAAAACTTTAAACGTGATTTGTGTTTGGTTAACTGTTTGCAAATAGACTTTCAAAGAGTTAATGCAATTTGCCCATCATAAACTGTATAATTTAATTTTGTTAATATGACAAATCTATATAGGTACTAGACTTAATTAATTTTAATTATGTGCAGACTCCAGCATGGTTAACTGAAATGATTGAACACCCAACTTGGCGTTCGCTAATATACAGATTGGCAGAAGAGTATCCTGATTGTCTTATGCTTAACTTTACGATCAAGGTAAGAACTTAACTATTGGATAAAAAAAACCTACATATTTACGATAAAAAAAACTGTTGGCCATCCATCAATCATTTGTGTTCTCTTCTCAGCTCATATCTGACGCTGGATTCCAAGGCGAAATTACAAGCATATCTACAGCAGCTCAACAAATCGAAGTGTTTTCAAGGGTTCTCAAATCAGCGATTGTTGGGTTTCTACAAAGTTCAGATGATTGGCAAAATAGTGTCAATGAATGTGCTGTAAGTGACTTACAATTTTCCATTATTTTTGCTTTTATTGCTTATATAGAAAATTAGCCAATAGCAAGTGTTGTGGGCTTCTAAAGTTCTATTAGGGGCTCATTTATTTTGTTGGAAATGATAGAAGATCTACTCAAACTTCTTGATGAAAATGTTGTAAGATGCATGTTGGTCCAGGAGTAGCGCAAATGGCTCAGCTGGCAAACCAATCGGTTTACAATCGTAAACACGAATTCAATGAAGACTTTTTTGCACTACCTACATAAAAACGACGCTTGGAATGGGACATCTGACGTTATTCAAATCAAAAGACGCCACAATACTTCAGCGTTCACGTTTGACCCCTATCAATAACTCACCAATAGGCCAATAGCTATCAATAACTTTGAAGTTAGGTTCAAATTGCTGTGATGGTGTGGGTCGTTCAAATGTTACGATTATAATCCTGTATTGTGAATCTAGTCATAAAATTTGAACAGCAATTTGAACCTAGCTTTGAGTGCTAAAGTGCGCTCCGAACAATTTTCGTTCGTGTGGCGCATGGTCCATCGGACTTATTTATTTTGGTGTAGCTGGTTTGGAGCGCTTGCACATGGAACGCGGTGCGTTCCGAACTAATTCGATCGTGTGGATTCACCGGACCATAAGTCGGTTCAGTCGCTATTGTGCCACCGTACACGCATCACGTCGAAACTGTGTTCAAAGACAGAAGATATTATAAGCCCCTAAAAATAGCCCTAAATATTTTCAGGCCCTAAAAAGCCCAAAATGCAAATTATGCAGCCCTAAATTTGGGGCTGACTTGGGCCCTGTACCTGTAAGAAAGAAACTTCAATACCCCTAGGTACAAGCTTTGTTACTGATTGGCTTTTCAAACAATGTCATTTTTTACTAGTGTTCCACAATTTGCTGTACATTCCATTAATATTTTCAGAAAATGGTTTGCCATGGAGCCCATACGTATGTTTATAGCCAAGTTATTGTTCACATACTATCTCAAGAGCCAAGAGGTGGTGCTATAATGAAGAGACTTGGCCAAGAAATTACACGTTGTGCTCAACAAAGGTCTAATTTACCATTTTTATACTTACACTCTACATCTTATTTAATAATAAAATATAAAGAATATAACATAAGTAATGTTCACTTTAATTTTATTACAGTGGCCATGATGTTACTCCAATAACGCTGGCATTGACTGCAGGCGAGTCGTGGCAAAACGCTCGGACTGCCCTTGCAGCGATGTTGTCCCGTGGCGCCCTCAACCCGGCTGACATCTCTGTGCTATTCAGAGCTTACACACAGGCAGAACCTCCGCCAGTCCACTTGTTGAGAATACCACAGTTTTTAGGTAAGCAGGTTTATACAAAACATAGATAGATGTTTTGATTCGTATTTTTGATTGTTGTTCATTATAAAATATATGTACTCTTAGTCCTACCTACCTCTTAGTACCTACAGGATGTTACCTTCAACTTTCAACTGAGTGTGGTAGGCTTCAAATGTATACAGGGTGGTTTTGCAAGTTGCTGCCCAATTTTTTACAGCGACTTGGTATCAGTAACTGAATTGATTTTCATAAACAAAACTTAAAAAAAAACAAATTTACTTCATTCATGAAAAAATTTGCCCGCGCACTTCCATAAAAGTCATTTTTGTGCGGGAAAATAAGCCTCACCTTTATTGACTTATTTTTTAAGACATTTCAAAAGATATGAAAAAAAAACACTACGTTTGTAGATATTTAGTAACAACGATAAAAACGTATTAGTTTTACATTATTCTATTGAACTCGTTTTAAAAACTTGACCACAACCCTGCGAAGTTATTCTCACCATATAGTAAAATTAATGAATTATACATTACTTATCTGTTTTTATTTATTTTAGAGCTACTTGTTGATGCCCTATTTAAATTAGGCAGCAAGTTAAATCCAGAGCACAAGTCTAAATACATGTACCTTTTGGCTTATGCTGCAAGCGTATGTGAAGGGCCGTCGCCAGGGCGTCCAGTCAAGGATGAATTGAAAGGAACAGTACAGGCAATCGAGAAAGTTCATGCTGTCTGCAGCAGTTCTGCTAGTTCCAGCGAATTGATTGCTGAACTTCCTACTTTATACCACTGTATAAGGTAATTCTGACTCAATAATATATCTGACTTCTGACTTGTTTAAAAGGCTTTTTTAATACATTATTTTCGACTGCATAAGCGAAAACAAATGGTAGACCGTCTACCCCCAAATTCACAAACGCAAATCAAACTTAGCTGACCCATGAGTCAGATATGAATTGTAACAATGAATTTTCTATTGTTATATTTCCTGGACAGTTAAGTTGTTAAGAATAGGGGTGCTTAACTTTGATTTGCGTTTAATACTATGATAATAATGGATCGTATGAATGAATTATTTATCTTTTAGATTTCCCGTCGTGGGTATGGGTGTTCTCGTTTGGGTGGAATGTGTTGTAACTGAGCCATCATATTTTAAACTTTGCACCGAACACTGCCCCGTTCATCTCGCTCTCCTTGATGAAGTTGCATCGTGTCATCATTTACTTCATCATCGCCTACTACGACTACTTGTACAGTTATTTGAATCACCACAAGATGAATTAGAAATATTAGTCCAGGTTAGTATGAAACTAAAGAACACTCTTCTTAGCTAAGTACCTTTTTTTTGTTATTGTTGTTTTGCTACTCGTGGCCAGAATCCTGACTGACCTCATTATGTATGGTTAGTTAAAGTAGCACTAAAATTAATATTATGTACATTACGTAATCCGATATTGAGTATATTTGTATACTTTCCTTAGACTACAAGCAGCGTCCCGTGATCACGCATAAACTAAAAAAAACTTGGTGTACCAATTAAAATACCGCGAGAAGGACCTATTATGTAGGTTTTTATTCCATCAAAATAAACTGCCCTCGTAATTTTCAGCTGGAATTGAAAAAAATGCTGCTAGATCGTATGGTGAACTTACTCAGCCGGGGTTGCGTGGTTCCCGTACTCCGCTACATCAAACAGTGTTGGCAGCGTGGCGATACTGATATTTCTCTGATACGATATTTCATCACTGAGGTAATTTTGCAATCAACTACTAGAGATACGCGGCCTATCCAATGCTTCTTAGTCGCTGTATTTCTTAGCTTCCTATTCGATCACCTATTGAAATACCAAGCATATCCCTCTAGAATTGCTTGTGATGTTATACATCTCACATGTTTATACAGGGTGGCCCAGCGACAGTGGTCCAAATTTTTTTTGGCATAGGGCATCACATAACAAGTCATTTAAAAATAACATTAGTTCCGCGAGAATCGATACTTTAGAAATTATGATTTATGATCACCACTTATTTTATGTCGGTCCACTGTCGCTGGGCCAACCTGTATTATGATTATTTAAAATCGACTTAGAGAGGCGAACAAAGTCTGTGGCTGTTAGCCTAGTCTACCTAAATTGTGATAATACTGATTATTAAAATCACCGATAAAAATCCCGAGCAACCCGGATAGCAGCGGTAGCCTCGCCCCTTACCACGTTAGCTTCAAATTCTCTCGGCGAAATGTGGGCTTCGGAATGTTCCGTTCACCATGACGTCAATAATCAGTGTGCCTCCGACTACTCCATTTACTCCACATATGGTCGTGAGGGTATGAAACATAACAACATGTTCCATAATTTTACTTACTATTTCAGGTCCTAGATGCTATAGCTCCTCCTTATACCCCTGAATTTGTGCAACTTGTATTACCCATGGTTGAAAACGAAGAAATCACTGGCACCATGAGAGCAGAGGGAGAAAATGATCCGGTTTCCGAATTCATAGGTAAAGAAAAAAAGTAAACCTCATGTTAGGTCTAGACCTCATTAGCGCGTTGCGTTAAATTTAAATGTGAACTGACGCAGCTCTTGACGCTGCGACTGCGACGTAACTGGCTGTTAATGAGGCCTCACCCTGCTAATTAAATACTTAACTGCTATGCCGTTGTTTAACGTAACATGTTATAGCTGAACAGCAACGCGCTATAGAGGCCAAGTTAGCATTATTTTTTTAAAAAAATATTCAGGTAGTAATTTTCAATAATTGTGTTTATTTCTTTTTCAGTTCACTGCAAGGCTCATTACGTGGTGGTTTAGTTTAGTGTATGTAGGTATTTAAAAATAAAACAATTGTTTCGCAAAATGTTCATTTCTTCATATCCTTACATTTTCAGAGTTTTGTAGAAAAAGTCTTAAACGACCGATTTAATTATCAAGGGTAAACTTAAAAAGCAGTGCACACCAAATGCACACTGAAATATCACTACAGTATAAAACAAAGTCGCTTTCTCTGTCCCTATATCCCTATGTCTATGTATGCTAAAATCTTTAAAACTACGCAACGGATTTTGATGCAGTTTTTTTTAATAGCTAGAGTGACTGAAGAGGAAGGTTTATGTAGATATATAACCAGCGGCCGCCCGCGACTTCGTCTGCGTAGACTTGGTTAAAAAAAAATGTGATATATCTTTATAAATTGTGTCCTATGTCCTATTCCGATGCATAAGCTGTATAATTGTAAAACTTCATTAAAATCCACCCAGTAGTTTTTACGTGAAAGAGCGACACGGCACATCCATCCACACATACAAACTTTCACATTTATCTATAAATAAGTAGGATATAATAAGTTGAAAGTTTCTATATTATCAGGGCCCTAATTCTCGGGAAATGTGACATATGTCGAAGTTGTTAAGATCTCGCATGAAGTTAAGAAATCTCACTAAAATCTCTAATGTTAAAAAAAATGCTATTCTCGCGCCCCTTAGAGATATTGACGTCTTTTGTCTCTGACAAACATGTTTAAATTTTTCTATTATTTGTCACTTTTGGGTTATTTACAATCCAACGTTATTTAAGGTATTGAAACTTGCAGAAGAAAAAAAAAAATGCTTGAGCAGATTTATAAAAACGGTGATAATGGAACACCGCTCAGTCAAACTGACTTTTTGACATGAATGTCGTAGACCGAACATCTTGTCTATGCGATAAACGTTCCGTTTTGTAGATTGTGATTTTATTTTCTTTGATTGTGTGATTATGATTATGAGTTTATAACTCATGGCTCTCATCCAGCCATCATTGTCATCATCTCAGAGCTCATTAAATGATTCTATCAAAAATAATAAATATTACGATGAGCCTGAAGGAAATGGAACGCAACTTGTTGTCAATGTCAATATTGATTTGTCAATTTGTGTTTGAAATTGCTGAAATTGTTGATCTTGTAATATGTAAACAGTTATGAAAAGAAAGAGCTGCACATAAAATAGGCAAAAGACACACACGTACGGCTCATCCAATTGATGCAGGTGGATGATGAGTTGCACAGAAGCAACATGGGGAACTATCACAGCAGAAATGAATACCAACGAAAACGAGCAATAATATTTTTTGAATTGGCATCACATTATCAAAAAATTGTGTGGTCACGGCATAGTTCTGCTTCCTGTTGACGTAGCTTTCCTCATCACACTGTGTTGCAGGTGGTGGCTCAATTGCGACATGGAAACAATACAATCAATGAATCGTTCCTGGCGTTGGATGGCTCGTTCAGAGCTTCCACCACTTCTATGATACATCGAGATAATAATATGGTGAACGGGCGAAAAGCTAATGTTACGGCTTCTTCCAACTACAGTTTCGTAGCTCCCTTGTGCGCAGAAATAAATATCTTAAAATGAAAATCAGTTTTAACTATTAATAAAACCATGGTAAAACTCATACATACGAGTAGATGTAGGTATCTAAACTAATGCCTGAATGCTTCACTACCTTTGTTTTAAGGCTGACTATTTGATTCCATTTTGCCTTCCTATTCATTCTAGAGATGGAGTGAGTGTCACCCACGCAGTTTGCGACGTTTCGTAGGCCGATTAATTCGGTGAGCGAATGGTTGGCGCCGACAGCGTAGTAGGTATATTCACTACGCCGAGTTAGTGATCGATACCTACGCCGCTAAGAGTCAGCCGGCGGACAGTCAGCCGCTCACTGTTTGCCTAAACGGGACGCTTCCATAAAGTCAAATTGCGTTATTTATTAGGCGTATGACCGGCTTAACCATATGACATATCCTACGAATATTATATGCGTAAGTTTGGATGTGTGAATGGATGTACAGAGGCGCACACATCAACCTTTACAAAACCATTGCAAAATGCGTCTTACGCCAACAACATAAGGTGCCCCTATGTAAAGGTTGATGTGAGCGCGTCTGTATGTGCCGTGTTGCTCTTTCACGTAAAAACTGGATGGATTTTAGTGAAACTTTACCATAATATACCTAGCTTATACATCTGGCTAGGACATAGGCTACAATATATGAAACAATTTAAAAACAAAAGTCGACGCAGACGAAGTCGCGGGTGGCCACTAGTGACATCAAAATAACTTAATCTACCTACCTACGTACATAGGCAGTTTACGTTATGTTGTATGCATTTATAAAATGGGAGACCAATGCCCAGCAGTGTAACGTAGGTCTCACTTCATAGTGGCGCGAACCATACGCCAACAATCGGGCTTAGTGCGGATTGTTGGAGGGGTGTAAGCTTAGTGCTCACTATACCTTTAAAGACAGCTTTATCAAGCCACCCTAAGGCCTCTGACTAGGATTAACGATTGACATCTAGTGACGGATGCACCTTGGATGCCTGAAAAAGACATCATTCAATTTCGGCCGGGTGGTCACCCATCCCATTTCCGACCTGGCGTGTGTTGCTTCACAGCAGCGTTCGTTGCCGATCCACTGTCGCCACTGCGCCGAGAGCACCTCCAATCCTTTTTAAAGACTCGTTCGCACCACGGAAAGGTGTCCTCACGCCTTAAGTCCACTGGTGGGCTGACTCACACGACTCTTATATAATAATATTACAGTTGCATTTAGAAACCACTTTAATTGTACTTACTTTTTTTTTAAACTACCTTCTTAGTTTTAAATAATGCATGCAGTGTTTACCTAAATTAGGTATATTGTACATTGTGTCATTGTATATTACTGTACAATTGTTGGTAAACCAATAAATAAATAAATAATATGATCTGCGAGAAAATTCTGCTTGGGCTTCAGCCCAATGTAATGTAAGCCATCCTTACTGCACAAACACGGAGTTTAATTGACAGTTAGTTTCATACGACAAACTATCTCGAACGCTGATGACCATCCGTTGCATGTCGCACGCTAGCGGTTGTTAATATCTCGCATGAGGACTTATTATTGTTATTTACCATGGCAACGTGTGATATCCGCCATTTTTTTTTGATAAATCTCGTATGGCATTATGATGTCGTATGCCCGAGAGTGGTTTCCATGGCAACCACCCTTGCTTGTCGCACGCTAGCCCTCACATGCGAGATGTTAAATTAGCTTTAATTAATTAACTCTCACGTTACCATGGTAACGTCTGTTATCCGCCATTTTGTTTGTTAAATGTCGTAGGTGTTAAAATGTCGAATGCCCGAGAATTGGGCCCCAGGTTGTCTGTCTACAAAATAAAACAATTGATAAACCAGTTGTTGAGAGACCTAACTTCTCCCGTTTTCCCAATATTTACCTCCACTGCTCTGCTCCTATTGGTCGTAGCGTTATGGAAAGTATACAGTAACCTGCAGAAAAGTATGTAGAATAATTGTGCCAAATTTCGTTAAAATCCGTCGAGTAGTTTTTATTTCTTTAGTGAACATACAGCAGACAGACAGACAGACAAAAAATTTACTGATTGCATTTTTGGCATCAGCCGTGCTATTCCGGCGGTGCACATCGAACATCACTTCACATCTCGGTGCTTCACGCTTACCTCAATCATCAATGCGCTTTACTTTGAATTAGTATTTTCTCTTATTTTGTATGTAAATAATAAAAAAATGTTATTTGGCTTAGTTCTTTTCTCTTTAACGACCACAGTTGCAAAGAAATTGAATTTCAAAGTTACCTCGCACAAGCGAAGTGAGTTTCGACGACCACCGGAATAGCATAGGTAGTGATCCCTAATCACCCCTTGATAGTTATTTTTTAAATATAAGTATTTCATGTACAGATTTGTTATGTATGGACTATGGATGACATTCCATTGCACCCGTGAGAAGCCGGGGCGGGTCGCTCGCAAGTTCAACTATAATATTATTACTCTTAGTTAATCAGAACTAGCGACCCGCCCCGGCTTCGGACGGGTGCGATGGGATGTTATCATTATTTTTTCAGTCTAACACACATAAAATATTCATGAAAAAAACATGAAAAAGTTCCTATTTTCACGCAAGCAGCATGCAAGCAGGCAAGAAGTTTTTTGGCATTTATAAGAAAAATCTGCCTCGTCTAGTAAAAATATTCAGGGATTGTTAGGGTGAAAATGATAAGTAGACATTTTTCGGAGTTCCATCGGAGTTGAAATCTCAGGTGTATGGTGGAGTGGACGGCACAACACTCTACCCATTTTCGGTCAGTCCTCCTAGCTCTATTGCAAAGGAATGACATTTGGCAAGAGCGGCAGAAAAAACGGGAATGGTGATAACCTGATGTGTAGTGGACTGAACTTTGACGCACCCGTTACAGGCTGCCTGTAAGAATCCACCGAAATCATACGACCATCAGGTCATCATCCATCGGCACTCAATGGGCCATCCCAAACCTTTTGACCTTTAAGACCAGGGGCGGCGCTAGGCGTCAGCGAAGCGACTTCGATGACCGCCGACGGCCTCGCCCTGAGCGGGCCTCGCAAATAAGATTTAAACAGGTTACCTATTTCGTATAGTACCTAATACAATTGGCGTATTTTCCTAGGGTCAAAAATAGACGCAGTCTGTAGCGGCCGATAGCTTTACAAAAATTGAATTGAAGATACTACGAACAACTAACGCTATTTTTTGAAAAAAAAAAACGCTCTTGCTCTACAATAATTATGTTACCATTTTCCTAAAAGGAGGCCGTACGCCCATTTTCTCTTCTAAACCGAGGAGCATTGAGAGACCAAAGGCTATGTTTGGGAGAAAAGCGAGCCACGTGCCGCTGTCTATTATCGGGAACACCCAACCCCGACACAGTATTATGAACCTAGCCTTACTCATTATGCAAAAATAATGTTACTTCCCAAAATTTGATTCTCATTAACGACGACTCTACGAGACATGTTAATAATACAGGTGACCTTTTTTCGCAAAACCGAACCTGCTCAGTTCCCGGATATGTATGAGATTTTAAAAAAGCTTGAATGCCAATACCTATTATTAAATCTAAAATCTTAGGAACAGATCCCTCATAGTTTCTGACTTCCCTCTACTGACCCATTTGGATTAGAATATAATATATACCCCCTGTATATAGATAGGATATCGAAATGTCTTTGAGTTAGCTAAATAATAAAATAAGTTTTGATTTCACTAGAGTAAATTTATTTAAAAATATTTCATGTCAATTCTACTCAGCGTAGCTATGTTGAAATAACGTTGAGTTAGCTAAATAATAAAATAAGTTTTGATTTCACTAGAGTAAATTTATTTAAAAATATTTCATGTCAATTCTACTCAGCGTAGCTATGTTGAAATAACGAATTTAAAAGTGATACAATCCACTTTATTATAAACCTCTTGCCGCTTTCCTTTCATAATATCTTTTCAGAGCTTGCTCAAACACTTCACCAACTGTTCTTTTCTTCCAAATATCAATTTTCGGCTTGTTTTCGGGAACACTTTTAACTTCTGATTTAGGCTTGTCTGTCTTTTTATTATCTGTGCTGCTTTCCTCGACAACTAATTGTTTATCCTTAGGTTTTATGAATGTTTCTTCATCAACTTCACCAATTTCTGCCTTATGTTCATCATCATCACTTGATTCATCAATTGAAAAGTCAGAATCTGCATCAATATTTTCCTTGTTTTCTTTATGCTTTTTAGCCATCTTAATGTCATCAAGGTTAAGACGATTAATTTCTTCATCATCTGAATCTTCAACTTCTCCTTCAGAAAGTTGTTTATTACCTGTATCTGGTGATGATTTTCTTTTCCTGTAGTTCCTTTTTTTTGTGGATTCTAATGTAAAGTCACTTCTAGTCTTGCTAACTGATTCAGGATCATCACTTTTTGTTTCTATAACATTTCCAATATTTGATGTGGTTTGAGCATTATTATCTTTTTCTGATCCCAATTTTTGCTCATACAAATGACGATAAAAGCCACCTACAATAAAAAATAATAACAATTAGAATATGCATAAGTCACCTAACTACCTACTTACCTACCTATATGGAAAGTTGACAACAAACCTAAATCCTTTTGTTTTGTTACATCTCCAATACTTTCTAAATATTCTTCTCGTTTTTCTCTCTCTTCTTCCAAAGTCATTTCTTCTAACTTCTTTTTGTATGCTGAAGTAACAAACACTTCTTTATCAGCAAACTCATCTCCTTCTAATTCTCTTTCCTTTTGTATCTGTAATTTTATATTAATAATATAATAATAATAAGTTGTATTACACATTAATAGTTATAAAATTATGTTCAGTCATTTGGCATAATAATATCAAGGATTAAAACTAAACATCAACTTATACACATCACCTCACTATGAGTAGGTGCGGTGCATACTCCTATGTGAATTGTTGGAAAGGTTTATGCAAGACTAGCAAATATGCTTTGGGGATATTTTTAAAGTATTCTGCAGTTACCTGTCTTTCAACACGTCTCTCATTTTCAACTTTTCTTTTGTTTGCAGATTTTATGAGGTTTTCAATATACCTGGGTTTCTTAATTTCCTTGCTCTTATCTTTTGTTACTTTCTTTTCTTTTTTAATGGAATCATAAACTTCATCATATTGAAAAACTGTAGGATCTTCTACAACAGCTTTATCATGAGCAATTTTTACCTGAAATTTTAGTAATAAATTAATAGTAGGAAGGCCACACTACACTTATTAAAAAAATATGCTTATTTTTCTCTCCTCTCTATCCCTTCTTCAGTGGGAAAGTATTTTTAACATTTATTACTCCAACAATACACCTAATGTTTAAAACCATTGTTGTTATGCATTGCAATATTGTAATTTCAAAATGAATGTCTATATATAAAAATGGATTGCTGTTCGTTAGTCTCGCTAAAACTCGGGAATGGCTAGACTGATTTGGTTAATTTTGGTTTTGAATTATTTGTATGGTCCAGGGAAGGTATAAAAGGTATAAAAGAGTAAACATGAGAAAATGCTGGGAATATAGTGAAAACAACAATTTTAGTTTCCTCTTAGCAACTGTTCCTACCAGTCACGTGACACTGAATGTTTGACAACAGAACGAAGTCTGTTGGGACAGCTAGTATCTTGACAAATATCCTAATAGTTACTGATGTATCTTTGAGATGAAGGTAAATAAATATTGTTTTATCTGTCAATACACTACCCTACACGTCAATAAAAATTGACTAATCAAGATATTCACCTTGTGTGTAGCATTTGCCTAACAGATTATTTACAGAACATGTAGGAAAGAGTAACTGCTGAGTTTGTTGCTGGTTCTTCTAAGTACAGAAACAATGTTCCAACACCCATGGTTGAGTCACATTATGTTTGTATAGTGTGCATTTATTTAATAATTTTATTAAAGTATTTAATCCCTTAAAAGGTTTATTTGTTCTTGATGATTAAAAAGCACTAGTAACAAGTCTATTATGAAGATATGATATGAAGAACAGATGCTTAAGAAGTCGTTGTGAGAGCACTCTAAGTAAGCAGCTTCTGCAACATTTCTAGGGTAATTAGCCATGCTTATCCACTTTACATACTTTAGGCAATATAATTATATTATTTTATTTTTAATCTTTACGTATTTATAGTATATGTATATATATATTATTATTGTTATTTATTTATCGTTTTGTATTACTTTATGTATTTTTATCATTCAGTATATTCATTAGATTATGTATCACTCTCATATATTTTTAACTATAGCAAGTTCCTAAATTCTCTGTTATGCTTTGTGGTTGACTGGTAGAGAATGCCTAAAGGCATTAAGTCCACACCTGTTTTTTTTTTCTTAAATATGTGCAATAAAGAATAAATAAATGCTTTCCCTTAACTGACTCGACAGTATTCCACTTACCTGTCTGTTGATATTTTGACCAGGTTTCAGCAATACTGATTTTTTGCTGGGTTCTTCATCAGAATCTGATTCATCTCCAAAAACATTTCTAGTTGCTTGAAATACAGGGCGTGTGACTTTCTCAGGCATGATGAGACCATACCTAAAAGAAAACATTTATCATAACGACACACAGGTAAAAATATCAATAGGTAAACCTTTGATTAGAACGTACTTTTTCTTACTAGCCATTTCAGTTTATCAGGCTCAAGTTGTTATTTTTGAATTATTATGGTGTACAAAGTTGGTGTAGTGTTTCGTAATGCTCGAAATCTGTTCAAAAATAATTCACACGAAACGAAGGGTATGTAAATAAAACAATAATTTGTTTGTTCGGTTCGGTAGAAATAGCCAGTGTGGAGTATTAAAGAGTGTATTTATCGCCACTGCACTGACTGACTGAACTGACAGACAGGTGACGTTTTGACAATGACAACATTTTTTTTATGCCTAGTGTTTGTTTTCTGAGATTGTTAAGGCTTTGCGTCTTGGCTTTCGTGTTTGATTTCAGTGTGTCAACGGAGCGTTATTGTTGGGATTAGGAAGATTCTTAGGATCTTTGCGTATACAACTATACTAAACATCGACCTCTTAGCCAATAGACTCAACACCGGCCTTGCAGTAGCTAGAAGCCTGATGTTTTATTTCTTTTATCAAACTTTGCGGACCGTAACGGCGTGCGTTCCTATTGAGGATCTACATTAGAATTTTGTGCTTTTGAACTCGTCAATCTTTCTTTAACAGAAAAGAACCACCTTACCTCTTCAACAAATTACTGCTTGCCCGCCTTTAAGTGTCATGTCCACGTCTCATGTTCCCGCAACATGGTACGGCTGCGTTTCGTGGCAGCTTTCACTATGCCGCCACGAACTGCTGGAACAATCTTCCTTCACCGGTCAGAAACTCAAGGTCTAACGCGTCCTTTAAACATAATCTAAGGATTTTCATAATCTATGAGCAAAGGTCTAATTCTTAAGCAGTCGTACTACCACCGGATAACAATGAACACAGAACATTTATACACACACTCACACACTCAAACATTTATACTCTCACTCGACACGAATCTCAACCGTAGGGTGGTAGACCACATTTTTGGCTGACTGTACAATTGCAAGGAGCCATATTGATGTTCTGCGCCGGTGGCACTTCTTTCCCTAATGGTTGCCACAAAAAACCAGCGTCATGGCTTCTTGTCATGGCACAAGCTGAGTGACAACCATTTTGGTTTGTGCGTCACACAATTTTATGTTAGTTTTACTCTGTTTTTATTTTTTCGTTTTGCTGTTTATTTTATTTCTTTCCTGTATTTTTATTTTGTATTTACTAACTGTGTGATGTCAATCCAATAAATTTTTATTCTATTCTATTTTATTCTATTCAATCCTTAGTAAAAGATCTCAAACCATTGTAAATTCAACCACTCATTTGTAGAATTAGGAACTCAAAAGTTACAATCGGTTAAAAGTGGGTATAAACTTCAGAATTTCACAAACATTCAACTAGCACCTGAAAGCTGGATAAATAAAGAAAGTGTACTTAACACATAAGACACCAGTCTTAATGCAACTTAGAAGCTAATTCTAGAACTAAACATTCAATACTTTAAACGCTGATTCCTAAAAACTGGCTTTTCGTTTAATGACGGCACGGTAAAGGAATATGTGACGGTTTGGTTATCAAGGTGCGACACTGTAATATAATACCTACTTAAGAAACACCCACACCAACACGTCATGATCACCAATGTTTGTACTGTGCGGGGATTGAACCCGCTATATGGTGTAGTAGCTAGTAGCCAGCTTCTGAAACCAAAACCAGAGCCGGCGCGCCGCAGAGTGAATGAGCTCCTCGCTAAGTTGAACGAGTGTGTAAAGACGCACTTCGAACACAAGCAAACTTTCTCGAGAAGGTACTTCGCCGTGAGTAGTGATCATGAAGCTGGTGCCAGAGTATTCAGTTTGTCAAGATTTATCTATTGACCCTATTTTGCAGTTCCTCGAAGTCTTTAAAATGACAGTTTAATACGATTTTGGGTTATTGCCACCTTATTGTTACGCAGCTCTCTAGAGACTTCTCATGCGTGTAGGTTAGTAAGATGGAGAATGTGTTCGAAACATAATAAAATAAACTAACTGTCAAATATTTTATTTTATTTTACTTCAAATTTATAACAACTTAAAGAAATCACTTAGGTAAAATAATTAACAATAATTATAAAGGTAGGTAGGTACTTAATTAAAGGTATGTCTCATTAATAAAGTATGTCTAGCGTCGACTGTGTTATTGTACCTACATTATGTAGATAGTAGATATCTTTTCGTTAGCACATACGTAGGTAAGAAGCACCTACTTAGCTCATAGGTAAGCACATAAATGATTCATTAGATACACTTAGGCAGGGAATTCGTTTTACCTACAATGGTTAAATCTCGTTTGTTATGACAACCGGGAACCTAGATACAGTCAGCATCTGTATGATTTGTGCGTACAGAATGGTCAAATAATAATATGTCAAAAGTATTAATGAAAAGCAACCTTAACACTATGGAATAGTACCTATTCTGTTTGTTGTACAATCAATTTATTTATTGCACAAAAGTAAAGTACAAATGGCGGAGTTAATAGTCCGGTTCACCGTAGTACTAGAGGCAAAATTTCTATTTGCAACTTCTGTGTATACCTACGACTGGTATCAATGGATTGGTGGTGATGTCCTGAATACGAATCTGTCGGTCGTAGAGTGCCAAAGTGGTGGGGGGGAGAGGGGGGATGGATCAAAGTTGGCGAAATGGACCTTTTGTTTTTACGCTATATCTTCGCAAATACTTGTTGTATTTCTTATTTCTTAGACTTGATGACTAATGATATTGTCTATGATTCTTTCATACACATCTTGAACATAAATCAAATGTTTTAAAAGTTATTTTAGAAAACATTATTTTTTTAATCTAAAAAAAAAAGTTTTTGCTGGATTTCTAGAAAACTAGCCCGTTTTCGTGTTTTTTTGTTCTATTAAAAAACGTGGAGAAACTATTAAACATTAAATGAAGGTATGAATTATTAATTAAGGACTAATATCAATTGAGTTTTAGGTCGAAAAAGCGCAATAAAGGAGCGCGGTGAGTACTCACGCGGGGAAGACCGCGTTGCTGGATCATCGTGTTTTTCTATGTTTTAATAATTTGAATAAGCTGTTTGAGTAAATTCTTAGTTTATTATTCGATTTTTGAGACTTCAGTATATTTTTGTTCCAGTACTGAGGTATTTTTAGTTCAGACAGCACAAATAATTATTTAAGGCCGCTGGTATTAAAAACTGGCTGGCCTGCGAAAAAAAAACAGCGTTAATTCTCTATAAATTATAGCCCATGCCCTGTTTAGATGCATAAGCTATATTATTGTGAAGTTTCATTAAAATCCATCCAGTAGTTTTTACGTGAAAGAGCACGACGGCACATCCACACATACAAACTTTCGCATTTGTAATATTAATTCGACTATCGACCCGCCCCGGCTTCGCAACGATGCAATGGGATGTTATTAAGTACATAAACCTTCCCCTTTAATAATTCTATCTATTGAATGAAACCGCATCAAGATCCGTTGCGTAGTTCTAAAGATACACTGAGAAAGCGACTTAGCTTTATACTAAGTTGTTACACTTATTCAAATTTCTAACCAAACTGCACAAGGTAATTATGTTATAGGTAAATATCTAATTTAATCATTTGAATGAAAGTAACAAAGGCGTATTCTGCCTTAGACCCGCTTTAGACATTTCTTTTGATATGGTAGACATACTAACTCAACACAGACTACTAAACAGGAACAAACAAATCCAGTCGGCCACAGTTGCTTACTTAAACTCTTAACTCTCATGATCGTTTTCGAGTTAATCGGTAATCGGTACCGTCCACGATGTTTATTAATTATATGCATGCTGGTTTTTCAGGAAAAACCCTGCATGTGGTTCCTCCAACTTTGCGTTATAATTCATGCCCAGAGTAGGAGCAGGAGGGGGTGTGTCTAAACACTCAGGGCTTATTTTAAGAATAGCGACTTGTGTTTGAAGCTTTTGTGAGAAGACTCTTTGGATCTTTTTGGAGTTCAGAGAATCCTCAGTAGTTTTATCTAGTCCAAGTTCCACAACCATTGTCGATCAAATTCCAACTGAGTTCCAACAGCAGAACAAACACCTCTCCTTCGGTCGAACAGACAACTCCTTTTCATGTCCAAGTGAAACTACACTTGGACATGAAAAGGAGTCCAATGAAACTACACTTGGACATAAAAGGAGTTGTGTTGTTGATTTTTAGTGGAACTACATTTGGACATGAAAAGGATTTGTCTGTCACGTTTCTGGCAAGGCTAGTAAGGGTCAATCCACCCGTTCTCAAAATTGAAGGCGTGCTGGTATCGTACGTATTGCTTCAAAAAAGATGTGCTGCTTATTTTAAATTTTGGTAATTTTCTGTAGTCATCCGGGATGTAATTTCTGTCACGTTGCTTGATTAGTAAGTAAATGTAGATCTACTTGTCGTTACTTACTTCTATTTTACTTGCAAAGCAAAACAAACAATCGTTACTGAGCAGTCTGATACTCGCACAAGGTATTAACTCATAGTAGCAGCCAATGGATAGTGCTTAACTGTGCATAATTAAATTATATCACAAATTAATGTACAGGTTGTTCCCAACCCAAATGTTTGCCAGACATTAAATAGTTTTAGTATTAGCTATGGTTGTAGGCTGCAGTGCCATTAGACTTATCAATCTGCTTTTTCGATGCATTTGCTAGTGAAGCTATTATCTTCTTCTTGATCAAAATCAACTTAAACAGTTGTCTCACACATAGTGACCGTATTCTTAAAGTTTTATCAGTAGTTTACCACCTCCATGTTGCCGCTCACCAGTGTTAATGGTTTAGTGGTACATCCGTGAACTTAGTACGTTGTAGTATGCGTTAATTTATTATAGTATTCGCCTTTACGACGTTACGATGATGATGATGAAGATTATGCACCACACTCAACTAGAGTTACGCCCGCACTGGGCAAACCAGCAAACCAAAACATGGTTTTTTTAGGAATGGGAGAGGATGATCATCTAAACGCCATCGGGCGGCTACAGCTGTAGGCCACGTAGGCATACATACTTAAAACCACTATTTACAGCCACATAATATATTTGAAATTATTTTTATCTACTGATGACCTATTTGTGATTACTAATGCATCTTACTAATGTTATAAATGCGAAAGTTTGTAGGAATGGAGGTATGTTCCTCTTTTACGTTCAAACTACTCAACGGGTTTTGATGAAACTTTAACAGTTATATAGCTTATACTCGTACATCAGAATAACACATAGACTACAATTCATATAGATATTGTTCAAAATACTGAAGTCACGGGTGGCCGCTACGCGCTGGCAGGTATGGGAATACGGAGACAAGTAAGTTCTTCATGGATGATCAACATTAGCCTACGTTGAGTTCCTTTGTCTTCGAATTTTCACATACACTTTCCATTTTATCTATTTGTTCATTGCCCATTAAGTAGTTTAATTTGGTAAATCAAAGCGATTTACCAAATTAAACTACTTAAATGGTTTTCTTAAATTGCATTTTTACTCGCCTACCTTTTGCTACTTAGGTAAAAAAAAGCCTGGCTAACCTTAATCAAAGTGCTAGTTTCGGTATTTAACAACTACAATGTTAATATTAAGTTTATCTTAGTTTTAATAACTACTAAAACACTAAAATCATATAACAGGAACCGTTAAAGGCAGCAAATAGGAGACATTCGCTCATTTTACGTCGTCTCTTAAGGCGCGAAACAGGTGGTGATGTTGTGCGCCACTGACTACAACTCAATAGTTATTAAACTTAGGGTAATAATCCTTACCTTTTTTTACAGCTGAATTGATTCGCCACATTTTTTATAATAACCTGTATTACCTTAAACCTAATGGTTTTCTTGTAATCTGCAGTGTCATTTATACAATGGGTTACAAAAAGACGTTTTTTAAAAATAACTTTAAAAGTATAACTTTTACGTATTTAAGTTCTTCTGAACAAAGATAGCAAATATAATTACCATTCAAATGATACTAAAATCAAAGAAATACAACAAGTATTTACAGAGATAGAGCCCAAAATCAAGAGGTCGTTTTAACACCTTTTACGGCGCCCCCCCCTTACCCCCACCACTTTATCACTCTACGACCGACAGATTCACATACACGACACTATCCCGAACCCATTGGTACCAGTCGTGGTTATACACAAGAGTTGCAAATAGAAATCAAGTTCTAGAGCACTTTTGCTCGAACGTGAACCAGACTATTAATGCCGAGAGGCATGCTCTACGTCCAGTCCACCACAGTTTTAAAGACGACAACCATTTTACTGTCATGGTAAAAATTTATTGCATCTGTCAAACCGTCAAGAGGTACCTACTCACTTGGCCACATTCTGATGCTGCTTTTTTATTCAGACAGATTTTATGGTTCTTGCCTTCACCACCTCCAGTTTTGTGTCAACCTTTCTGTTTATGATGAGAGTGCAAACTTTCATGCAGTTTATATACATACATATATTTATTTGATTGTTGTAACAATCGATAGACAACGATGGCGTTAAAAAAAATACTTTAAGTTGAAAAATAATAGTTACCTATAAAAAAATAATGACGATACAAAGTTGATCTTAAAAAACATAGAAACCATTTTATCGAATAGAAATTGTTAACACATTTTTTTTTAAATGCAGAAAAGGGTCTAAGGCCAATATCGACACGATCTAAATATACATATACCTACCTATTTAAAAAAACAGGTTAACAACGTTAGTTACAGCGCGTAACACGTTCATTCTGACATAAAGCACCGTTTTCACGTTCTCAGATTATTGCATTTTGCACATAGTGTTGCATTAGGAAGATGAAAGTCTTGGAAGTCAAGTTAAATGACAGTAGGCAAGCCGCCTAACTCTAAAGAAAATAATATTATTTCCATTTTACTATGACATTATATAAGAAACTAAAAAGAGAGTTAGAGTGAGGCATGGGTAAGACCAATTTTTAAAGGTAAGCACTTCTTGTATTTACTTTTGATATTCTCTTATTTTTCACGTATATAGGATGAGTTTTTCAAGTGGGTGTGGCAGGCCAAATCCTAAGCAATGAGGAATTTAGATAAATGGTCAAAGGAGTCTCGAGACCGATTTTGACTAAAAGTAAAACTGCATACCTTCTAAGATGTTTGAAAAAACTTTTTTCTTAGCTGGGAATCGAACCTGTTGATTTTGAAGAAAAATGACAGCCTGTATTAATAATACAGAGCCATCATAAAGAGTTGCTTCTGAGGATCAAATATAAAAAACCTACCCACCTAAATGTATCTTTTTACAGTTGCAAGCATTTGTTTATTGTTCTTAATTATGTAGGTAAACTTATATAAAATGCGTAGTGACAGTTCATCAATGAATAACCCTAATACCTAACTTTAGGCATCTACGCGAGGTGATTAAAAAGCCGTCCTTACAGTCTTTCTAACAACGGTTTAATACAGTTGAGATGTTTTTATTTCTACTTAAATTACCTATGCATTTACTACAAAAGCTAAAAGCAGTACAATCTTTGAAACATCAAAGATGTAATTTATTTTTTTATACTTTTTAATATTTATATTTTTTTTATTCTTGTATCATATGTATTGCGATGTACTATTGCCTTTTCAGTAGAAATACACGTAGATAAATTATTATATAAATTTAGTACCTAACTAAATTGTTTCTACTCGTACTAAGAGGGTTATGGCCGAAGTGTTTAAAAAGTCTTAATTGACTAGGCATCGTACTTTGTAAATTCTTAATGCACAATGATAATAAAAAATCTAATAGGCAACAGTAGGTCCCATTGTATGTAGGTTTTATTATTATATTGAACTGGCTAAGGCCGCACTAAATCAAATCATAATAAGGCCTATAATTGGTTCCATGTATTGAAAATCGTAGACTCGTGTAAACAACTGCCCCAAAAATATTTTGAAGTGGAAGTCTAAAGACAAAAACTAGATTTTAAAATGTTTGTGGAGTTCGAATTACTATATCCTAATTATTGTTAAGCGTCCTCCCGACCACACACACGGTGTTTTGTGGCGCCACACAACGCGCCGCCACCTGTCATTCCTGTAGTTTGTAGAGAATGGCGTGTGGCAGCCTTCCGGCTCCACACCGTGTGCGGCGAGTCCATATAAAATGTGTGAAAACTACAGGAAACAGATATGTCGGAAGCAGCGTTTCGTGTCGCGTGGCGTGTGGCTCGTTTGCGGCGGAGACCTTAAAAAATATAGAGAATGATCTAAGGCGGGGACGCTAACTGTCTCCAGAAAAAAGGCAGTTTACGTTGCAAGGGTTGAAATTTTGCCTTTAGTTAAAATTGAGTGGAGTACTTAATGTCTACCGAATGTTTTAGTCATCTAACTGAAAAAGCTGTTCAGTTATGTAGGCCAAGGGTTACTTCGCACAACCAGAGTGCTCTACCTCGATGCCACTTCCTGGGTCAGCCTGTTTAATAAGTATGTAGGTAGGTAATTCATTCACTTGTTGTAGTAGTGAAAGATCGGATAATATTTGATGCCATGGCCTATTCAATTTATATAAAATTCTTATAAAGACAAATATATTCGTTTTGATTGTCAGGCAAATTTTTACCCTGCTTTTAATTAGAAACATGTTGATAAAATTGGTTCAATAGGAGTTTCCTAAGTAAGTAAATAGATTTCTGTTAAGACAGTTTATTATTTTTAGTAAGTAGATAACTCTAGGTAACTTCAAAAAAATACTACCGACTATATTTTTTAAAACTTGGTGCGAATAACTTAAAGTAACGAAATTTCTATCACAGTTTTTTCGAAATAGTTTTATAGCTAATTTTATCAATGAGTTCATGACACTAAAATAAAATATCGAGAAAATAATCTGCTTAGAGTTGTAAAACATCAGTTATTTTTGCTTTTGATCGCTTTAAAAGTGGGTTTATACCTGATCTCTCATATAATGAACAACCTACTTATTTGAAATGTTAAGTTTTTTTCATTCAAAAGCACTAACAATGCATTAATAGTAATATTACTAAGAAAATGAGTGTATATTTGCGGTCTCGCGGCTTTTCAAACAAGAGATCAGTTGGTATGTGATAATTAAATTTTCCCCCATTGGTGTTGTAACGAATTGAACATTAAATAATGCAAAGTATTTTTTGTATGTTGTTTTTGTAGGTAAGTACCTCTGATTCAATAAGTTTATCATCTCTGTTTACTTTGGTAGTGTTTTGTTGTTAACAGTTGGCAACTGTTTCACCGGGAGAATAGGCCTACACCTACATCGCATATTATAAATCTGACTTATACTTAAATAAATTTCTTATAATACATATGTACAACTCGTTTTTAAGGTAAAACTTAAATGTTTTGTAAACAATTGCACAAGCTCAATGACAACATAGATAGTACTTAGGTGTGTAGCTACATAATAATCCTCGTACGAAATCATTTCATACATGAAAGTTTTAATACCACATTACAGGACATAGATTGATTTAAAGTATCTGTAGTTATTCTTATTCACATGTGATCTCTAAACCATTTGAATACACGCGTTTGTCTGAATTGCGTCAGCTGTGCATTTCAGTTGCGTTTGACACCGCGCCCTCCTTGCGTTTAAAAAACCGACAGGTTATTATGAATAAGATTACATAATGATGTAATAGGGCCATATTATGGCTCTTTGCGAACAAGGCTACGCATACCCGACAACGTTGGTCTCAGAGCGACTACCCCAATACAGAATTTGTGTTGGCGATAATTGAACGAAATGACGGCGACGCGTGGCTATGTACAGAACTCTATGAATTTGTAGTCGTTCGGGAACCAAAATCATCTGGTATGGAAGTTGTGCGTAGCCTGATGTATGAAGACCCTCCGTATGTACTTAGATGCCAATGGTTTTTAGGAGACAGAGTGGTTTAACCATTTTCAATATGATTTACTGAATTTTATGAAACTGCATAAGTGAGCTCCGGTAGCTCTTTCGCGCACTCGCTTAGTCGTGGCATTATTGTTATTGTTGTAGCAGTAATAAAGGAAATTACCTGAACTTTTTTGGTCTAAATATTCTCAACTGTATTTGTTTTTATGGGTCAAATGTATGATGATATTGTATGTAAGGCATTTCACATTTTTTATTCACATACCTATTTACGTTTTTCTATCAGTAACCAAAAGGGGAATTCTCATAGCAACACTTTATTACTAATTACTTCTAATGATTTATGTTTATACTATTATAAAGAAAAAAAAAGATGAATCGAGTGACCGTTGACGAGAAATACCCTTTTGAATTTAACAAAGCAGTATTAAAAGCATAAATAAGCGTAGTATAAGTAATACAATAATTGTAAATATTATCTACCTATCTCGTACTACTTTCGAGTCTTTGGTCTTTAGTTTATAATATAAAATAAGTGGAATCAATCGTACTTACTTAGTTTACTTCACCACATACTAGAAATTAGTTAATTACTCGTTGATATACTTATCTATTCACTGGAGTAGCACAAGACATGCGTCTTCAATCATCGACCATAATTGTCTACTCAATCACTCTAAACTAAAGATTGCTCTTTGAAATTATTTAAGCACCTATCGAATTACACCAAAACAAAGGTATTGTGACAACTTGGACAGGCTTGGTTTGATAGCTTTGTGCGCTAGTAAAGGTTTTAACTTTTAAGGTAACTTTCAAATCAGAGGGTTGGTGCCATCAGTATGTACCGCTGTACTTACACGAAAAATAGCTTGGACATTTTTACAATAGTGACACCACAATGTAACATTAGTTTTCATCCTGCTTTTCCTATTAATGTTAAATTTTTTTTAAAAAAATATCTATTTGAAAATCGGATTATCAGCAAAATTACGATCGTGTTTTCGGTGAAATGAAAATATGGAAAACAAAAAAGTGGCAAAACGTTCTCGGGATAGTGAAATTCGTATTAAAAAAAACGGATTTAAAATTGGAATTCAGTGATATTACAGGATTAATAACAATCATTGCTTTCAAAGCAGTTATTCAAAATCTCATACAAAACTGGTGCCGTTTCCGTACACTCTGCACCAACCGTCTGGTATTGAATAGCCCTTAAAGTTCTTAAAGCCCCTAAACGAATAGTATGAATAATGCCTAAAATCAATAGTATCAACAATTTTTAAAATCAATGTTACAAACTGATTGTTAGTACCAAAATACTCTTAAATTGCTTTCTCTATATTGACTAGGATTAACTAGGCACTTACACCTAGGTATAGATTTAAAATCGGTTTAGCGCAATTCCACATTAGCTTTGTTCAGCCGGGCAGGCTATGAAAGACATCACCTTGTCATACAGCTTAAACCTTACATTGCAATATTTTCTTATATTCATCTTAGTTTAGCAAAACGAAGAAGATCACTAGATCAAATAAGTATTATTTATTTTTCTCTTCACGTCGGAAAATTGTCTAAAACGGTTGTCCTTAAAAGTAGAGATTCTGAGACGATACTATCAAATTGGTCATTTTTTTAACACGTTGCTTCGGCAGTAACAGTAACACCGTAAAAGTAAATACAATTCACCACATAGATCACAGGGGCACAGGGGTATTACAATATTCTTTGCGTTAAACAGGCCAACTTTCGATGAGCCAACCCCCCAAAGAGAGGTGTTGCTGAGTCGTTGCATTTCAGTCGCCAAGATACTTATTTACACCTAAATAGCATTTAACTGAAACGTATCGTTGTAAAAAGTGTTCACATTGTGCACAAGCACATTTCCTAAAATTAATAATATTCTCACTAATGGCTAGAATCATGAGGGAGAGATAGCCGCCCTAGTGCCATTCGAGCGTTTCCACTTTTTGGAAGGCAATTTACATAATACAGTTGAATAACATTTTAATCACACAATTTTTAAGACTCTTTGTTCTAGAATGGTGTTCAAGCATTGATCCGTTCATAAGAGAAATTTTGTCAACGTCATTTCATAAAAACCGACATTTTACCTGAGAACAGATTACGGCTGTGTCCTGAGTATGTAACTAGAACGTTACAATTTGGGCACAACAGTTCGTTTGTGCATAACAGTACACGGCGAAGTGAAAACGCTCGTTTGACATAATCGCATTATGCAGATCTCACGCGTCCGGATGAAGTAGATGCAGATCGACGGCAACATCGCGCCGCTGCGCGCGTACGATGCGGTGCGGGTGCGTGTGCGCGGCGTCGCCGAGCAGCGCGGCGTCCTCCGCGAGCGAGTCGCCGTCGCCGGAGCCGTAGCCGCGCTCCTCGCCCGCCTCGCCCTCGCACCACGACGCCGAGCCCGTGCTGCCCGACCGTGACCCGACGCCTTCTGCTTCAGTCTCCACTTCCACGGAACAGCTGGCGCATACCTCTGGAACATTACATGCAGTTTCATAATCTGATGCCAACAAGGCTTAATCAGAACTCGAATTCTATATGACATAAAACTAAAACTTTGTTGAATGCTGGATCGGAGCTGCTCCCTCTTAAATAAAGCTAATGCTTTGACATACCTAAGCACTGGCTAGTTCAGACAGTACATTTAATACAATCACTTAATTTCGTTCAGTTAAGTAGCCACTAACAACGGAAAGAACCGTGATTCAAAGTTAGACCTGTCATAAAGGAGATTGCCAGTCTTTGTATTCAAATGCTGCCCAGAATATCAACATGGTATGCATTTTATCTTTCAGGCCAACACTAATCTGGAAACTGAAGCGCTTACAAAATCTATCCGAAGAGACCAGTGAAAAAAATAATAATCCTGCAGCGTACCCTGGGGTAGGCGTACGTCCAGCAGTGGATTGCAATAGGCTGATATTGTTATTGAAATGCGGTTTTACAATGTTTCGAAGATGAAAGCCTACAAAAACTTTTTTTAATCAAATATGACTATTACTAGGTAATTAAGAAACAAGCTTTATTATCCAGTGCGGTTTTTTAATAAAATATTATTTTTAATGTGAACAAATGTTACGAAACCACTACAGTTGCATTCATTCCGGGTAAACTTGGCCCAAACCTTGGCAATCTCCTTTTATTTCAGTCTTACAAAACTAAGGGTTCGCTCTACCTGAGAATTGCTATTACTCTGAATTTATTTTCATAACTTATTACCATAGCCTTACAGCATAAAGGTATGTTATAATGTTGGCACCTTTGTATCACATCAAGGGTACATTTTGTCTCTTGCTTTTTTCAGCACATTATTGGATTGCAATGTTATTTTTCATGTTATGTTATACTTATATTTAAACATACATACATAGATAAGTCGGCACCTTCTTCCCATATGGGTAGGCAAATACCACGGCCGGCGTCTCCGAATAAAATACTGCACAATATTATTTTCAACACGCTTGCTCATAAAGTGGCTCTTATTTCACTGCAATTAGGCACATAATGACACCTATAATCAAACTGTGACTTTTTCATTACTATTATTCACTAGTGAGTTATAGAGTTTTTTTTAATTGGTTGAATTGCTTTGTTCTTAAAAAAGTTTCGATACAAAAAACATCGTGTTACAAGAATGCTATAATGCCAAGTCTATTTTATTAGTGGCCAGTTTGAAATTCGAATGAATCGTCTTTGGTGAAAAGCTTTCATGTTTCTCTTTTTTTTTAATACGCATAGAAAATGATAACATACAGCCTTTCTCAGAATAAAATCTCATTGCACCTAAACATTTTTGACTACACGTCCTTGCATTCCAAATTCAAATCACTTTATTCCCTCTAGGGCATACTTTTGGAAAGGTTTACTTGATACATAATGTATGTGCCATTGACGAGCAGGTAGTTCATAAAATAAACTTTTTATTTACTAAATAAAATGAGTTTCTAACATTATTTTATTCACAATTGTGTTGAAAAACGTCGTATGATACACGTGTGTATTGATGATTACCGTCCTCGGCTCTCTTAAGACCCTCGCCTGCGGCTCGGGTCTCAATGGCGCCTCAGCGGTAATCACCAACATTACACACTTGTACCATAATGTACTATTAATCATTATCTACGTCATTTAATTCTACACAAAAACATGCGGCTAATGGAAAATGTTGACAAAGAGAGGAAACAGCTGAACAAAATATGTAGGAATACCTAATGTAAACGTAAACATGGTATTTTATGTGGACAGTACACCAATCTACTTAGGAAAAAGTGTGGTTTTGTCAGATAAATACCTTCGATGTAATATATAATGTGTAATTTATTCGAAACTAAAGATGTAGAAGTGTGTAGTCTGAGGCAGGTCACAGGAATAATAATATTCATCATGAAGCTTTTGGAAACTTATGCGTGTATTGATTTCGTACTTTTAGCAAATATCGCATCAGGGTACTACAATTTTTTAATGAAGTGTATACTTTCTAAGTTCATTGTCACTATATTTATTGTAATATTACGATATCAAAACGTAGTTCTTAGTTACCTGTTTGTGTGAGTTTATTTTGTTATGGATTGAATGGGCTAGGCAGGGATATAGTTCAAGCACCGACATGGACTCAACTATTTATATTGACTTAATTTTATTTCGAGAAACACAATAATAGTTTTCTTTATGAAGTAATCATGTACCTAGTGGTTGTTGCTAAATACCGCTGCTACTGCGGTCGTCGTTGTAAAGGGACCGAAAACGATTTGTGTACACTAGGTAGGTAAAAGTATTGTAACCGTCATTGAGATAGCAAAAGAAATAGGTTACCACTTTAAAAATAACTATGACTTATTTAGATGACAATACTGTGTAAAAAGATGTATGGCAAGTGTTGTTTTTATTGTTGATTTCCACATTACGAACACAACGAGATTTACCAAAAAGAAAGAGGCATACAGTAAAAGACAAAAATGTAGATGAAGTAAAACTAAATACGACATCTTGATTGGGTAGGTACATTCATTAGGCAGTGACAAGTGGTGAGGATCAGGATGAGGAGTACAAAGAGAGACTATAATACACATTCCACACATCGATAGGGGATGGAGTAGGACTCACGCAGCCTGCGGCGGCCGATAACAATGGGGCTCTCCCAAGGTGGCGGTCAGAGAGAGGTCGACGACGAATAGTCTTCATAAGATGCTGCAATTTTGTAATATTCGCATATTTATACCTATGGCAACGACGTGCAATTGGTTAACTATCGAATATTTACAGAGACGCATTAAATAGTGATGAGTGTTATTCTGAACGTTGTGTTTGTCTATTATACATCTATCGTGTGCCCAAATGAATCGTCTGAAGAGAACTTAGAGGTAAATTCATTGTTATTGCAAATGTAATAACGTTTTAAAAAAGTGCACTCATTCCATGTTGTGCAGGCAGATAATTTCTTACAGGATGAAGGGGATTTGAAATGGTTAAATATGGATACTCAATGCAGATTAGAGATGATTTAAATATCATTTCTTGAATATCCGAAAAAAAAAACAAAAAAATCTCTTGACTCGACAGAACATATTATTTTAACAGTCTCCTTTATTTAAACCTGGCTATGGTTAGATAAAACGTTCAGGGTCTTGGTAGCAGTCTTTTGCTGATGCGAAAGACTGCTAACCTCTTTAACTAGTGGCTGCTGAACTGAGGCCTCAAATTCAGGTAACGCACTTTGTTGAACCACGCAATTGAACCTAGGGTCACTACTGGATCCAACCACTTATTCACCAAATCTTATGTAGGAGATATTTTGGAAATCATGATACTTAAGTGACTATCACTAGACAAATAAAAAGTAAGTAAAAAGAAAATAAGGAAAAATCTGGAATCGCTCCTCCGCTTCATCTCGTAAATATAAAAAATAGTTTAGCCTGTGTGTCACTCATGATGATTGGTTGATTAACCCCTGGCGTAACCTATGTAAAGATGAGAGCGCCCAAAACTTTAACATAATGACTTTGTGTGTGGAGTGCGTTTCAGGTAGGTATGTATTTTTGGCGTGATATCGTTTCAGTATCAATATGTGCATGTGATTATAGAACATGTAAACGAGCAATAATGCAAACCTGAACTGTCAGTGGCGAGCCGAGGCGGCGTATCCTCACGGTCTGTGGGCACCACTATTACCACTTCGTCGTCCCGCGGTGATTCGCAATTGCGACTTGATGACGTTCTGAAAAAATATTTAAGATTGTCTGATCAATTGAGGCCACCTGAGACAGTTACAAGAAATTCGACTTTTCTTCAAACGCCAATATTTGAACGGTCTGATTATTTTCTTGGTAATTTACTTAATCGAATCCTCCCCTAATTAGATATGTTAATTGATTGATCATATTATTTGATGGGCAGGTAATCCAAATTGTCCAGGGCCTCAGTTATTAATTATCTCAAATTTTATGCGTTAGACGTTAT
The DNA here is from genome assembly GCA_950022985.1 of Udea ferrugalis. Taxonomy (NCBI): domain Eukaryota; kingdom Metazoa; phylum Arthropoda; class Insecta; order Lepidoptera; family Crambidae; genus Udea; species Udea ferrugalis. The sequence goes on from OX465516.1 coordinate 10,552,520, forward strand.
TTCGACATTGAAATTGTGCACAAGTTCACCAGATTTTTCAAGTAACGTCGCTTCATAGGTCCTTATAATGATGGACTTTTTAATTTGTAGGTTTCATGTAACCCGTTAAGTGGCCAACTATTCGGTAAATTTAACAAAACATTACTGATTTTGAGGCTGAAAATTCCCCATTGACGTTGTAATCTCACATAATTTATGAATAACTCAGTGCATTCCGTTTTCCGTAATCTTAAAAATCACTCTGCAGGTAAAAACTAAAGACACGCCCCTTTAGCTCGATCCTTTTATTACTACAGAAGTACTTAACATTTTGAGACAAAAAAGGTAATTTAGTTACGTTAGGAAACCTGAGTTGTTTAATGTATATGTACGAGTATGAATTGAAAATAAAACACGTTAGTACGTGTTTTATTTTTATTCTACTAATTAAGATTTAGTTTCAATTGCGTATCGTACCTATAAAAGTTCAAATGAAGGAGGCATACTTACTTCACTATAACTTTTTTGCGCATGAATCTTGTGCCAAGATCCGAGTAGCCCCTGTTCATAGGCCTCTTGTGAAGCACAGGCTGCACAGAGGCGGCCGAGGGCGCGTCGAAGCAGCGTGACACGGGCGAGTTGGGCTCCGAGCACTGCTTGTCGGAGAGCGCCACGCAGGTGCGCACGCGCAGCGCCAGTGGCCCCGCCTCTCCGCCCGCCCCGCCGCCAGCGCTGCTACCACCCTCATTGCTATTCACCGCTATTCTTCTCGATGTTCTTCTATCCTCTTCATATAATTCTAATAAATGATCCAACTTACTCTCTATATCATCTACCTATAACAAAAACGTACACTCAATTTAAATACACCCCTTTTAAAATATGCACGATAGGAACTTTTCAATGACATACTTACTTGTCTTTCAATTTTAACTACTCTGGAAGCTAGGCTGATTTTTGATGCATAGACGTCTTTCGCTTTCGATCCTTGCTTACCAAGTATTTGGTCTAACCTGTTGGTATCGTAAAAGTTAGTAAGGCACCTAATGATATTTCATTCTGGTAGTGATGAAACTCATCAAATCATGGAAATACATTAATAACTTGGATACCTATTTATTATTCTGTTATTTGTAATGAAAGTTGCTAACCCTAACATTAATAGCTCAAAATGTTTATTTGGAAAAGGTAGTTGAATAATATGAAAGCTTTCGAGAACGCTAAGGCAAAACACGAAAACAATTCTAAACAAACTTCAATATTTGTCGGTTGATGGATGGAAACTATTTACCTAGTCAGTCTGCAAATAGAATTCCCACTAAAATACAGAAATTATTCGGTCCTTTTAAAGTAATTAATCTAATCAATGTAGTAACTGCTGAACTTCACATCAAGTAGCTACAATAAACTGATAAAACCATGACAGCGTTTGTATGTAGTCAAATGGTTCAAATCTCTGTTAGATAGGGTTAAACAAAGGGTAGATTCAAAGCATCTACTGGAGAGTATGTGCAATTTGGTATTTTGAATACATTCTGGATTAAGATGAGGTAAATAGTTTCCAACGAAACTAACTTGGTTAACAATAACTCATAAATTCAATAAGTGTTCAGAAGCTTTATAAATACGTATTTAACCGTACCTATTCTACGAATTAAACTATGTACATACCTACAACAATGGGGCTGCTCTTTTTAATTTACGCTTTGCTTGGTCATATACGTACCTGAAGTACGTCGCTATCAATAGAGTTAACTATCACTTAAATGTTCTATGATTAATTACTAGGAATAGTTAAAAAAATAATTAAAGATAACGACGAATTACGCTGACACCATCATGTTAGACTATTATTAAATTCAAATAATGTTGTATATCATGTCGAACATAATTCGTAGTTCATAAATAACTAGGTATTAGAGTTTAGTAAACATTAAGTATAAAAGGTATTATTACATTCTGGCATCTAAAACGATTTTTTGAATCGGTGGTTTAAATGTTTACGCTTTTGAAGAATGGTCGGTTATCTATGTATAAAATAACACCTTCTAAGAATAGGATGTTCACCTTTGCCTGATTCATTTAAAGTAACACAACCTTGAATTAAAATATCGAACACCACTTATCTTCAGGTACAGATAGGTGCTCCTAAATGTTGTAAGTTTTAAACGACAAGCACGTAGTCATGCTTTGACTTGGCTTTCGAATTATTATTGTTCAAGAAATTACTTATAAGCACGACCTTGCGGAACATTTTGCAAATAAATAAAATACATTGCTTACAACTGGCAGAGTGGCGAGTTATTGGAGCCACATTTAAGCTCTCCACTTAGGTAACTTGTTCAAAAACTTGTGGTCTATTTGCCAAACCAAGCTTGGCGTCTTTGCTCAACTACCGTGCTGTTCCGGCGGTGCACATCGGACATCACTTCACATCCCGGTGCTTCACGCTTACCTCAATCATCAATACGCTATACTTTGAATTAGTATTTTCTCTAATTTTGTATGTAAATAATTAAAAAAATGAACTAAGCCAAATAGGCTTAGTTCTTTTCTCTGTAACGACCACAGTCGCAAAGAAATTGAATTTTGAAGTTCACTCACACGAGCGAAGGGAGTTTTGGCGTCCGCCGGAATAGCATAGCTGATCTCAAAATTAACATATCTAATTTAAGATCAAGTGAGGTCTCCTTCTTTTTATATAAAAAAGTGTTTGAAATTTTATTAAAATTACATAACAAACATTTTTAAACCACTTTTCCAAAAATCACTAATCGTACTTTATCAGAAACCAGAAATTAAAGCATTGTGAAGAATGATTTTTACGATGACAGGCTTCCAAATGCAAACATGAGATGATGCAGCATACTGAACATGTATTAATAAAAATGTAATATTGTGAATAAAAGTGATTTTTACTAAAGCTGTTTCAAAATAATTTAATTAAAAGTTTTAGAAAGCCATGGATGAATGATTCTACTAATGATCCTAATTGAGTAATGGTATTAAGTCTTGTTCTAAACGTCCATAAGTTATCTAGGTATAACACACAAGCAAGTTTACACAGAGCACATCAAACACAAAGCTGAGGTACTGAAGCCGCTGTCGTTTGTAAATGACAAGTAAGTATTGATTAATTTTATGGCTTGGTTTAACCGCCAATGATAGTTTTCGTACCACTAAAATAACTGTTACTATACCTAGCTAATTCAAGGCTATCTATGTTAATTCGATTTTAGTTTAGAGTACATGGTAAAATGTAGTGTAATGCTAACCAAATTGTTACACCGGGGTAATTATCCAACATTGATAATTATTGTATTTAACTAAATAATAAATATATATTGGGAACTGTTTGCGAAACCTTGAAAAAAAAGCTGATCGCACTTGTTCAATTGCAAACTCTGCAAGTCAGTAGTATATATTTTTTCAAAAACCATTAACGTACGAAAAGTTTAACAGAGTTGTTAAAACTAGGTATTCGGATTCTACCTACAACATCTACCTACTAATTTTGAAAAGACAAAACAAATGAATATATACGTAATAAGGAAACGTCTAAGCACAAACACACTGACCGGTTTCTATACTCTACTTATTGACATTAATTGCCACCTGTTGCTGCCACTGTACCGGACCTTATTAATAATTGTTATGTTAGTGAATGGCACTCGTATATTATGGCTGATGGTGTTTGTCTGTTGTCGGGTGTGGTAGTGGCTTCCACAATGGCGAGCTGATGTGGTGAAGAAGCAGGTCGCGGCGGAAGGGGTCGCGGGGTGGACCCTCGCCTCACCTGTATTGCAGGTTCTTGGTTCGATTTAGCAGATCAGCGTGCCCCGACGAGTATTGCTCTATCACGTCTTTCACGTCGTAAGGTTTCAACGCTTCTCTAAATCTCTTGCGTGCGACAAAATACTTGAGCTACACGGAAACAACAATGGGTGGTTCATCAAAGCTACACCAATTTGTTCTGGATATCTGATTTAGTTAACATGACACCTATTGATTCATAGTAATAGCCAAATCAAATAACGTTTATTGCCAATCTAGATAACGGGGAAGTTGTTTACAGAGAGGATTACGCCATTTAAACATCGTTGGCACAAGTTTATCATCGAATAGGCAACCATGCATACTTAAGAGGTATCCAATCTTACAATATATTTAAGGTATATATGTTTTATTTATGATGCTTTTATAAAATCATGATATGATCAATTACTGTAAATTTCACCCGAAATATCGCTAGACATACATAGTGTACATTTATGAACAGTAGCAAAACCAAGACTGCTTCCAAACGACTCTATTTAGTGACAGTGCATTTCAAGTGAAATTTCCAGTGCTTTAAATGTAAATATGTAATTAGGAATAGCATTGCACACACACTAGCTACTTAGAAGGTAATATTAGGTTCGATGCCAAGTCGTCTACAGATCACATTGCAAGACATAGGTAATAGGTACAATCCAGACGATAGGAAAGTAAAGAGCGCATAATAGTGCAAGTGGTCAAGGGTTCTGCGGCTGTACTACCTAGTCTGGACGTTTTTCACTCGGCCCAACAGGTCCACATGGCCCGCAGAATATTGCTCAATGACGTCCTTTACGTCGTATGGCTTTAGAGCTTCTTTAAACTTACGACGAGCCACAAAATATTTCATCTGTCAGAATTCCACAACAATTATATGTACTTAGTTCTAATTATCTTCAACTACATTCATATTAACACGTTGAACGCCACGCCGGTCACAAACAATAGGAATTCAATTGTTAAAGTGACCGACGGCGGTGAAAGACTAAGATTAGTTACTAAACTGTCAAATTGCTTGGTTATGCAATTTCATTTACTAATACAATCAGTATACAAACAACAAACATCGTGCAAACATAAACTAATAAGATACTCGTAAGTATGTTAATATTATCAGCATAGAGCACTTGTAAAATAAAACAGACATCAGTGCTGCAGCTTTAGTTTAGCGATTGTAGCGTCCTACTCGTAAACGTTGACGTGAATATGTGAAAGAGCTAAACCTTTACATTAGTTAAAGTGGCGCTGTAGCGCTGTTTGAGCTTTTTTCAAAGTTTTGACTACGTACAGTCAGCATAAGAAGTGTCTAAGCACTTTAATACTTTGTCATCCTGGCTAATCTGATAGCATCTTCATAACCTACCTCCTGTTAATTATTTTTGATTGTTATTTATTCATTGCATTGAAAATTTCAAAATTCAAAGTTTATAAATAAAATAAGTGTTTTCCAGTGAATTGCCATTTCAAGTTCATGTCATAAATTATTTAACGCATTTTGAACGGGTACATATTTTATGATGTACATAGTTACAGGAAAAATGATTAAAATCAAAATCAATCACATCCTTTACAACTTGATGCAAAGGTGATTTTCAGTTGAAAAGTTAATATCACTCCGCGCGCAGATGAAGTACCCACCTTTCCATTTCCATTGCAAACACAATTAATAAGTTAGGGCGCTGTGATGACTACCTTTTTAATCTCGCATCATTAACTATGTAACACGGAAACCTTACTTAGATTTTTTGTAAATATGTCCATGACCAATACAAGAGCAAGCATTTGTTTCGTAAATTATGTAAGTAATTGACAATGTTTTCTGTCAATTACTTACTTAATTCGAAAATAAAAATGAGAAATCGGTAAAAATATGTTCGCTGAATATCGCCAACAAAGTTGACTAATCAGTTATGTAAATATGGTGTCAATTAATATATACTTAAATGACTTACAAATTTATTTTATTTTAATACCACTGAGGTAAATACTGAGTTATTGACATTCGAGGAATTAGCTCCATAGTTTTGGTACCTTTTTGCATACTCGTAGTATGTTGGTCGTATTTGATCTAAAGAGTAAAGTAAGTACAGTCGCGGTAAAAAAAGGTTGATCAGTTTTCAAACAAATTCATTTATGCGTTGCAAGCATGTTACCTTTTTTTTAAACTGTGTAACAGGCTAGAGTCACGGTCTAGAGTGTTGTGTCGAGAAGTATGCTTTATTGTTTTGTAGTAAAGTTAAAATTCGATTAGAGGTCTGTTCCTTCACGATTGACAGTTGAACCAATACTTTTTATTGGTTTGATCTTGCCATTACGTTGCAGTGTCAAGTTTGATAAATCGAATACAACAAATGTGATAAACAGTTCCTGTCAATGTCATCATTGAGCAAGCAAAAACAGATCTTGATCTAGAGATAAGGGTGGTCAACCTTTTTATTCCGCAACAGTACATACTGAGTTGTTTTTTTAACTCCGTTTTGTGTTTCTCGTAACTAGTAGGTATTCGTAAATTTTTCCATATTACAAAAAACAACCATTTAGCCAACAGAAGAGCTATTTAAAAAAAAACTTTATGTCGGCCTGTATTAAGTAAATACAATACGATGAGACTCTACAGAACACTAATGTTGGCGTGAATTATTAACGTGCTTCTACAGTGTGAAGAATAAAGAGCTTCTTAAGACCTTCAATAAAAGCTGGATGTATTCATATTAAGAAACAGGGTTATTTAATCTTACATGAAATGTATCCCTATTACTCAAAAAAGTCAAATTTTATTGCATCTCTCATTTTCTTTGGTCTTAGCAAGACTACTTCAAGATATTTACCAATTTCTATCACACTCTAAGAATTTCAAATTGCAATGAATAAATAACAAACATAATGTAAGTATTCAGCCATTCAGATCTATGCAAGGAAAAATAAAATACAAGTATCTTAAATTATTTTATGTTTGTGCGTCTTGAATCTGTTTTATATTAAATTAATCAACATTTATTAGAGCCGCAGTTAATATCGGTAAAATTCGCTGATAAGAAAGCACTTGTGCGCTCTGCTGCTTTACCAGATGTGAAAATGATTTTAATTCCTAGAAATATAATCATACCTACTTGCACTCGCAACGGATTGAGTGAAGTTAGAAATCACTGATCTGGCAGAAACGGGAGAGGTTACTGCTGAATGAAGCATCAGCATAACAGTCAAGTTTGCTTATAGGTACTCGTAGTTGAAATAATTTCAGTGAATTTTCACAGCTTTCAGTTTCATAGGAAGTTAAACCTTTATTCATGCTTCAAGTGTACTGTCATGTTTTAAAATTAAGACGCCACTCATAAATCGTATTTCATAATCATAATATTTTTATTGAATTGAAGGATAATTTCCACTGGACTGGACACTGGAAGCTGTCAAAATGCATTTTTTTATTAATTCAACTATATATGTTCAATGCGTTGAGTATGATTGTTTGAATTATGAAAGTATCTATTGAATTGTTTGTTCGTCTCCACCCTCCAGCAGTTTAGAATTTTTTCAAGTTTACAGTTAGTAAGTTCATGAAACGCGTTAATTATATCGGTAACTAAATCGAATGAATTCTACTTCGGGCGCCACATGTATATTCATAGGTTAAAAAATATTATTTGGAATTGATTTCCCCCAAGTGTTGGAAGTGCTGGAATTAAATAGATAGGTATCAATTGTTTGGGTGGGTAGGATATTATTGAGTGTTCAAAATAGTTCAACTTTCATAGTAACTTTAAGGTTCTGGCTTCTTTGTCTATCCTTCATAAAAAATGATTGTAAGCCTGTTCATGGGTGGGGACTAAAGGACCCTGTGTTTTTTAGCTCTACTTATGTATTTGCACGTTTTCAATCATACCCAATACAATGTTTAACATTATTTCTCATTTCTATTCATGTTTTCCGGATCAAATTTATATTATTATGTACACAATAGGGGCTGCATTAATAGACCGTTCTCAAGATGACCTCTACATGTCAAACATTATTAGAGTTTCCAATTCTCAAAGACAGGACCAATCGCCTCACAAAGGCATTCATTACACAGTTGAGTAATATAGAAAGCGAGTCCCTTTCTTTAAAAATGTTGAGCAGAACACATTTGACATAAAGCTTGACCTGGCGAGCGACACAAGAAAGATAGACTTGATAGTTTTATTAATACAACCCTCAGTAAATACTATGAACTATTTATGTAGTGACTTATCAATTTAACATTTATGACGTACCTTTCTTATAAATCGAATGGCGGCTTTGTGTCGCGACGTGAGCGTCACACAGCGCGGCTCGTCGTCTTCGTCTGCACAGAAAAATGCAATCGCAATAGTATCACAGAAATACCAAGAATCGCTTATATTGTAGTATGGAGGATAAAACTTGAAAAAACATGAGGTCCATAGTCCAGAATGTTACTCGAATGGCATCTGTATATATTTAGGTAGTAATTTGAGTGACGCTGTATGACCGTATTTTGACCCAAATCTCTAAGTACTCAAAAAGAGATCACTGCAGCTTGAGTTAGCTTCTTGAATAGAACAGGCCCCAGTGTTGTTGGTAGTTTTTGATGATTATGAAAAGTATGTGGATTTAGTTCATATTCTTATTATAATAAACAACCTTTATAAATGTATGTAACCAGATTTTCAACATGTACGTATGCGAGTAACTTGTTGTTTTGGGATCTCTATCGAACTTGAATATTTGCATAGGATCTTAGTTGAACTTTTCGTTCTAAGTATTATAGCAAACTTTTGCTATCACAAACAAAATAACAGGAACATCAAAATGGTTTCACATGATGATACTTCACAAAGTAGCTGACCTGTTCATATTTCATGCGGTTGATTTGTACGCAGACCTGTTTTATGAAATGCAAACCTAATGGAAAGTAAAAAACTGTAATTTAAAAGAATTTACTGCAGTTTTATTATTAAAAGCAATTTGAGTGCACGCGGCGATGTTCGCTAGCATCACATTTTACATAGCCCATATTTCTCATTAAGTCTGACTGTACCTACCTATAAACCGCCGGGTGGTTAATTTGTGTTACAGCATTGCACGTCTGACTGCGGCGCTTTCGTAGATTTCAACAAAAAGTTGACTGTGCCAACCACTTATACTATAGATTCCTGTTGGAACATTCTTCTCAAGAATCCTAGATTCCACCCCTAAACGTGTGTTTAGGTTAGTCAACTATCTCAACAATAACTTTTTTTGGAATGTGTCGTGAGTTCCCGTTGGACGATGATAGAACGTGATTGTCATGTTCACTTTTTGCTTTCGACACGAGGTTCATTTAGATCACATCCCTCGTACGTCTGTCATAAAGCAAAAAACTTACCGAACGGGTTTCATTCGCAGCAGCTGTTCAGAGATGGATAGTCAAAGAAATATAAAAGTTTGCTCACTACTAAAGTGGACGACATCAATTTATTTTAGTGCGATTTTGTTCTGATTTATATCTAAAGCTCTGAAGCTAGATGAATAGTTGTGATTTCCGTTTCATTTCCGTTCCAGTTTGAGTAAACTACGTAGATATTTTATAGTAGTTTAATGTAAATTTACCTATAGTGTATACAATATATGTATACCTATGCTAACTACTAATTGACTAGATCAAACTGCCATAAAAACACAACCAGTTACTTGCGTAAAAACGTGCTTTATTACCAATCAGTGTAAGAGTAATATAGCCATCTCAATTAGATCGAACGGCTTGGCTTGGCAAGTGCGTTGGTTTCAGCCCCACACAGGCCTTGAAAGAGTGAATTTCTCATGTACCAACATAATAATAACAAAAAATTACACACAATACTAATACATTATATAGTAAATAAATTGCTATGAAATTTAATAGTACTAAACATCTGCCGTTTAGCTGTATCATTTTTGAGTATAGCGAAGTATCAAATTCAGATGCACTTGTCTAAGGGCCTGTACACTCATAAAACCCAATGATAATAAAGTAATAATCTCTACGCAGTCGTCGATTTTTTCCAATTGTTATTTATTCTATACCTGTTGGAATAATTTGTAATTTGATTTTATGTGTTAGTTCAAAGTTTGTGCAGGTTAATGAGCTGCTTAACTAGCTCTACGTCATAATAAAGTAGATAAAAGTTGAAGAAATGTTACATTAAATATAATTTTAGTTCATGTAGTTGTACTCGTAAGAGAAGCTTCATAATGTAAGTTTAATAAAGGCCGTGCTACTTAGTTATAGTGTAATAACAGTTTCATCAAAGTTTCATAAACTTATCCACTTATGATTTGGTTATGCGTCTGACGCCTGACCTCTGTCGTTACTTGTGATGATAACCCGTTTAGATTCAGCTTTGTGGTAGAGCTCTTATAATGGTTAGTATGAATTATTTGTTTTCAACATTGTTAGTCTCTGGCTCGATGAAATTAATATTTCACATAGACTTTCGCTTATCACAATTGTTGTTTCAAAGTTCAACACAGCTACAGTTATACCAAATTACCTTAAATGCATACTCTGTATGATGGGTAGAATTATTAATTGGCTTTTTGGACTTGGACTTCGTCTGACGGTGTCAAATCTCCAATTGTAGCTTCTATCAAACGGGTCTTGGTCTCAGGGTGAATCATAGAAAGCCAGTCAGAATGAAGCCTTAATTTAAGCATTCTCGTTTGAAACTAAAGTAAAATCTATTTTGGGAGACCTTTTTTTAGTCGTTAGATATTTTACGGTAATTTTGGGGAAAAATAATATTTTTTACAAACTTCTTTTGCAATGCGCAATATTTGTAACGCTGCGAACCAAACAATCTTACTTTCGTATTCACGATGTTAGTAGAAAATCAACTATTCTAAATGCTACTTTGACATCAACAATACAATCCATGGAAAAATGTTTAGCTATGAGATCATTATCAATCTACTTTATGGTTTTCCCTACGTTAGTAAGTAAGGTAAATAAAAAACATAATTATAAGTGCACAACGTTATAACAATTGGGATAACGAGTATTTACATGTATACAAGGTACATTTACAGAAGTCCAATTTAAAAATATATATTCTGTAACAGTAGGTGTAGTAACGTTTTTAACTTTTTTATCATGAATATGCCATAATGCACCTGGAATGGAATGAAATTAAAAAAAACTTAATTCTAAACTATTATTATTGACTATTGGTGACTTGTATCATGGATCTGTATTTCTTAGAATTATGATACACTTTTTCTTTAGTTAGTAAAATCGTTTTTGAAGACCCAAACCATTAATAAAAAACAAACCATTACTGAATAAATACAAAACTGGCATAAAGCCTACAAATACAGCAACAAGAGTCATTCATGTGTTCGGAGAAAAGAGATTCTAAAACATATTGAAAAGAATACATATTTTCAAAGAATTGATGTTTCTTTTTCAATGAGTTGTTATAATATCCTAGGGTCGGTTTAAAAATCAATTTGGACCGCTGTATATGTTCCATCCTGAATACAAGTAAGTGGTTAAGCGTTCTAGAAGCCTTGTTAATTCTCACTTACGAGTTCATAGGAGCAATAATTATGTAAAGTGTTCAGTATCATGATATTATTAAGTACATATGATTAACGAAGTCAAGATGATATTTTAATGATAAGTATAAACTGTGTAGGCCTAGTGATTAATTTAAAACACACAATAGAAGTATAGGTGATATGCCACATAAGATCGCTAATCAATCCACACTATGATCAAAACAAGTACAAACATGTACGTAGAGCAAAAGAGACTACTCAGAAGCGACAGGAAGAGCCAAACGAACAGGACAGATTGTCTAGGACGATAGTTGTAGGAGTTGAAAGAGGCGCTTGGAGCATCGTTTTCTCATGGCCAAATCAAATTGCATGAACCAGAATTAAAAGAAGTTTAATTTCTCGTAGTCAAACTCTCCTTCTTAGGCCTGATTTCCTCCAAAGACGAGCGGAGTGGAGATTAAGCTGACCTTCAAACAGCAAATCAGAGCTCCATATTTTGACATATAATACCTATGTATATGTTTGGTTATTTAAAGTCCAGCTCATGGCATCTTCACACCACTCAGCTGTGTTGGAAAACGTGCTTGAGTCATTGATTTCATGTAACGAGGAATTAAGGTTCTTTTGGTCCAACTGCTTTGGCCAAGAGGAAATGATGGCTTGAAGACGTCCTCGCTTCTTACCGTCGGAGTTTTTCTTGGAGAGCGCCGTCTCGGCCACCGAATCTTCGCTGTGCGCGGGGTTGACGGGTCGCGGCCGCGCACAGCGCCCGGAGCTCGCGCCTGCCAACCCACACATACGCTCACTTCATCACCGAACTCAATTTGGGCGCTCAACCACAGCCCGATACTTGCATGCTCTTATACAAAGTAATCAAACCTACTAGGGCTTACGCAGCAATTATCTGAATGTGTATCGACTGTAGTTAATCGAATTAAGTGTTGGAATGTTTAGCATTGATATCAAGTTGTTTTGATTCTATAATTCGAATATTTTCTCATCTAATAAAACACGGTGTGGTGTGTTGCTTAGGTGTCAAAAATTCAAGCTGTAGTGCTTCACAGGGATGTTGCACACTTATTCGATTTATGAATTAAACACTCTTGTTTACCTGTTGTATAATAACTGTGACGCTTTATGAGTAAAGTATTACTATTCAACTAAATTAGACTGCTGGGTGATTTTAAGAGAATCTCTAATAAATGTTTCAAATAATTGACTTAACAGCCACACTGAAGAACATTTAACGATTGGTATAGTCGCACATCTAGACAATGATTCTAAAGCGTAAACACTCTGGGACTACAAAGGGATTGCTACTGCTTTCATGGACTAAGATTTTTCGGACTATCACTTTTTTACCTGAGATCGAATGATTAATTAAGAATTTTCTCAAACTCAAGGAATAAGTCCAAACTCAGTTTTCAGAAAAACATACATTATTTTACAAAGCCATGTAAAGTCAAATGTTAATTTAGTATCTGATTTAAGTTCTTCGACTTTGTAAGTATATTATTCTTAAAAAGCAGCCGCCTTTTGGGTAGTAAAAAAATTATTATTTTGGTACTTAATGAAACCATCCTATCCTAACTTGTATCGTTTTTAGGTACAAATTAGGTATCTAAACCGATAAACGTACAACTCTCCTGTGACTAGCTAACAGAAAATACGTACTTATTGTGCTGAAATGTATACATATTTAAAACGTTCAACTTCAGGCTTCACCCCAATCATAAGTATGAATCCGCCTGTCTGCCTGTCACTCACTTGTTTTTGTAATGTAAATGCGTGTAGTTGAGTTCAATGACGGCGATGGAAGATATTATTTTACGGTGAGTGAATTGTTTTCTTCAAAAATATGTATTGATTTTAAAATAAAATATTCATAAGAATGTACCGAACATTAAACAACAATTTGACGCGGATTACGTGATTAGCCCCTTTTTGAAATGACACATAATGCAAAATGAGTTTGAATAATAAATGCGCCAGATGAAATTTACCCTGTTGTCTTATAGCTTATGCTAAGCAGGATTCGTCTTTCATTTTGTTTATATAAAAGGTTTTTAGAAAACAAGTGAGAGCCTTATCTATAAACAGTAGGTACCTACATAGTAATAACCTAAACCTAATTACATTTCCTAAGTCTCTTAGATTACTAAGTAGGTTGTCCACCGATTGTGGACTAACTCTGTTATGATATTCTTGTTACATTTTCACTTTTTGTGCATGTAGAGACTAACCTATCAACATGATAAAAAGATCGTACGAAATATTACCTGCAAATAATTGGCTATTGTTATTTTCATTGTTGTTATTCATAGCATCTCTAGTCGCCAAATATGTTTATCTTTATTTAAAATGAAATACTCGTACCTCTCTAGACATCTTTGCGCATAACCTTCTGACCCCAAACCAGGCATAGCTCGTACTATGGGTGACAAAGACTCATTTACATGCATAGACAATGTTGACTAAGTACTTACATAGGCAATACACCCAGTCATAGTTACACAAACACTTTTCTTTATCCTAGGCAGGGATCGAACCCACGACCTGTGGCCTTTTAGAAAGGATCACAACTGAACGATCCAATAAGCCAGAAAAGTAATTGCAATTATCAAAAATAATTTTACGTCCCTTTGTTTTTTATTACTCGGCTTGGTTGCATTGAAGGAACACCTAAATAATGAGGTCAATGCAGTGGTTGCCATTTAATGTCTCGACAAATTATCGATCGGTTGGTTATCTCTTTCTTGCTTAGGTGCACGCGCTCTCCAGCTGTTTTCATTAGACTACAGCTTGAAAAGTTATTAACCTGTTCATAATTAGCTGTTATTGGTTATTAACAGATTGATTCAAATACGTGGCGAGACAGACACTTGGGTGACCGATGTGGATTAAAATAACAATGACCTACTGAAATGCAACTTCAAGTTATTTTAAACAGATTTGGCTAAGACAACAATGCCTCCGAACATGTGGAAAATCATAATACTTATTGAATATTAGACACTACCTATTCAACTTTGGGTAGTGAGTGAAGTATGTGAATATATATTTTACTATTAGACTACATATCAATTTAACGGATGTGGGAGAATGGGGCTCAAAATAACCAAGGAATAATAAAAAATCTAGGCTGTGAGACTAATTTACAAGATATGAAGATATATCATGTAAAATTGTTGGATGTTGAATGTATCAATAAATATACGATAGTGAGAAACTGGCTGTGTTTTTATGACAGCAAAAGTTGTTTACTGAGGAAACATTTCCCTTTTGTTGTTTTTGTGGCGACGAGCGCCGCTCCGGCGGTCCAACTTTTATTAACTACAAATGATGTTACAACTAACATATTTTTATATAGCATATATTTACTACGTACCTACTATTATTTATACATCCGCAGAAAAACTATAAAACGATCAAAGCTTAAGTAGGCTAAACGATCAAGTAAGTAGGCACCCGTATAACGTCAGCCATTTTATGGTACACTCGTAGGTATACCTAATAATGATAAGGCATTTAATTTAAAAACAATGACATTGCTTATGCAATGTATATCTTAACAGCAAGCTTTTAAATATACACGATGGAAACATGAGGTAGGTAGTGGACTAGTCAGTTAATTTATCAGATGATATTATCGCAAAAAAAGAATTCAAAAGTACCGGGATATGATTAAATTTAACATTTCATTTTTCAATTAGAGCATTTTTACTTAAAGCAGGTACTTTAGAATTGTCAAAAAGGATGATTATTAACCAGATAGTAAGTATGCTAATTAAAATAATAAAGCGGGCGCCAATTAAGGTGTATACAAGGTGGAAAGACGAGCCTGTACAGGTCTCAAGAATTCGGTGGGTGTAGGCCGCTTGCAACCGGCCCCAATGGAAATCAATGCAGGAGGCCTATGTTCAGCAGTGGAATTTATGCGGCTGTGATGATGATGATGATGACTTGAACATAATGTAACGTCTTCGTAGGTAGGTTGTTCCTACTGACAGGATCCAGAAAATTAATTTCCACATGGTTACTCACTAGTGTTTTTTACATTTTGTCTGCTTTGTAGGAATATAAGTATTTTCTATCAGCTAAAATGTGTAAATTAATAAAATGAATGTTTTTTTCATTATAAGAAGCACACGACTTTTTCGTAAAGGATCTAAAAATCAGTCTTTTAAAAGATTTCTTAGAGAAGAATATGAAAAGGTTTCCCACAAGGGTTGCATTTTTTTTCTACAAAAATAAGCTGCAAATACCAAGGGGTCTTCTTCGAAGTTTGAAAATCTTTAGCATTGTGGCTTTATAACCGCTATCAACTTGAATCAAAACTTCGGATATAAGTATGAAATAATTGACTGAGCATACTTGAGTTTCCAACCTGTGTAATGAGATACTACGTCGGTCAATGGTACCTATCGCTAAATGGAATCGTCTAGACTCGTTACGCGGTCTTCTGAGACGCTACACTCGTAACTCGGAGCGTAGTGGCGGCCAATAAAGTAGGTAATTTTGTTCGGAACGTTGAGAGAGTTGGGAACAAAATCTCCTGGCTTTAGGAAATTTCAATGTAAACCGTTTTGTAGCGTATGTTTCCTAGGAAAGTGATAAAATATTAAATGTTATGTCCTCGTATCCGCACTACTACCACCACAGATTCATGCCTATATATACTCGTAGAACCGCCATCGAAAACATTAATTTAAAAAAAGAGCCTAGGTTTGGGCTGTAGTTTAGCATTAAGGGTTGATCAGGGTTAATTATCACGGTCTGTCTAGCATTTGTTTCTCACTATACTCTCATCTATGACGGTCTGTTCTAGCTCACAAAAATTAACATTGTCAAAGTAGTTACAGTTACATTACGTTTATCAAACGAATATCAGGCGCGGTGTTGAAATGTCTACCCTACATAACAGTGACCAAGGTTTTAGTTCACATGGAAGTGATCCTGTTTTTTGGGTGAGTCAGTAAATGGTTAAAATGATGATTTCGATATTTCGAATGGTTCATATGTATTGAATATAATAAACGGCGAGTGCGGCAGATTTAACTTTTACAAACTTGGCTCGTTATATGATCACGTGTCTGGTGGACCACTTGCCACTCGACGTTCGCGAGTCACGACCCATCTCAGGTAGACAAAGCGAAGACAGGCGGACAATGACACTCCTTTACCTACGTTACAATTACAACAGTATATAATCGTGTGGACACAGTAAGTATTTTAATCATAAGATTGTAATTGAAAAATCAAAATCTGCTGTTTCCTACATATACTGATGGAAATCGATAATTTACAAGATTCCTATTAGCTATCTGGCATGCATAATAAAAGAATGCAAAGCAGTGTAAAATTACTTATCGTTTATATTAGTTTAACCGAACTTAAAATACAAGCCTTGAACGAAGCCATTCCAGTAACTTTAAGTACGCAAAGTCTTTTGTATACTCTGGAAATTCATTGTGTAAACCGCACTCTATAATACTAAATGAACGCAATTGTTGCAATCTCTGAAAACATATCTCATATCCATGTTCTACCTTAGCATTTATAATACGCGGAAGCGATCATCATTTGTAGAAGCCACTTTGTCAAATATACGTGAAGCTTCTGATTGCAATACTTATTGTAATATTATTTTGAAGCGGAATCTTATCTACGCGGGTGCATTTTATTCCAAAAAGTGAAAAAATAGAAAGAAGTAGAAGTTAGGTAGAATGTCAGCAATCGTGTCTCGAGCTAAGGAACGTAGCCATCGGCGCCGGGAAGCGAACCCGTCCCGGACTCAATGGCGCTACGTCTTCAACATACTCGTCTTTCGTGTATTCACATATTTCTGGAAGTTTTTACTAAAAAGAATTAATAAGAAACTCAGCAGAAGTTTATCGACTGTAACTGGTCATGCCATAGTGCCGTCTAAAAGATGAAGAATAGAACCTTTAAAGCAGCTTTTCCAACAATGGAGTAGACAACACGCACGGTCCCCGCCCGAAGTGCGATTATCTACGAAACAGGGCAATAAATGACATCACACTCCGTTCTGCACAGGTACATAATATATACCAGTAAATACACTGATCAACATTGTAACGTACGTGTTCGATAGCGAGTGCGCTGTATGTGATGTGATTGATGATGGTAATTTTCTCGACCACGGTCGTTTATCTGTCTATTCAATTCCAATAGCCATCTTTGAAAAATTAAGTAAATTTCTTTATCACCTCGTTCTCCGCTCCTTTTCGTATTCGGAAAATTGATGGACTGCCATTTTTGCCGAGGAGTCCTTTATTCGAGTCAGCTCTTCTTTGTTGTTTCTGTGTTGTGTATTCTTAATATTCTAAAGCCAATTCGAATTTTACTCATCGAAGCATTTCTCTGTCATATTTTGTTTGTATTGGTTTTGGAAATAAAAATAAAAGGATAGAAACTTAATTTTTTTTGTTTATCAAGTGTTCAATATTTAGTGGATTAAAAAAACGTTTAATTTTGTTGTTATTAATCACCAGGTCTAGAGCATGCAATTATTTTACTGTTCCAATTGGTATCTGAATTAAACGCGTTTTGTTTTTAAAAAGAAGTAAATGCATAGATTGGTCAAAATAAAACAGAACGAGGACAACACGTAACTCCTACAATTGCACACTAATACGTATAAAGTGGGTGTGGATAATGTGTGCAAACTGTGGAAAATAGTTAGTGGAAAGAGGCTTACCGAGATTTTCCGCGCTGGCGTTGACGTCGTAGCGGTGCGCCACGGCGGGCTTCGAGTGCGGCGCGGGCGAGTGTAGCGAGGTGCTCTTGTGCCGGCGGATAGTCGGCAGCCGCGACACAAAGGACGCATTGTTCTTGAACGACGCACTCATCACCCTGCTGTCAATGTACACACACTCGTCACTCATCGCTGCTGTTAAGGCTTTTGCCAAACATTCCCGGGATGTGGGTTTGTGTTGTGTGTACTAGACACGTCTGCATGCCCGACCTCGCCTATTGTGCCAACCATCACTCATATCGACGATAATTAATAGCACGTGCTTAGGGGATTAGTTACTTAATGCTAACGACATTCACTTTAAACTTTAATGGATTGACTTGACAGCCGTGACTGTGCGCTTTTCATTATTATGGAAAGCCCTATGGGCCTATGTGTTACAGCCCTGCAGGTAGTTCTTATTCAAGCATTTTCATACCAAACTTCTTGTCGTAATTTAATTGTTAAGTAATAAATAATAACAAAATGTAGGTATGTCACCCAAAAGCATCAGCTGCGAAAAGGCTGCGAATGTGACAGTGCGATTTTTCTTTCAGTTTGGAAGACTCCAAACAATATTTTCGGAATTATCTAATTCTTGGATCACATCGCCGTAAGACGAGTATCATTTTTTGTGAATTTGATTCGTTTCGAGTAACAAAACTCTTCTGAAATCTTTCTATTATTCCTAGTTCAAAAGTCAATGCTATTACTATTGTTCTTTATATATTTAAAAATCAATCATAATCACCTGGTTTGTGGGCTTGGGAGGGGCACTTGATGTATTTTCCAAGTAGCTATGCTCATAGAATGTTCGTCTGCTGCATAGCACCGCCACAGCGCTTGGATCAGGGTCGCTGCTGGCTGGCGTCTTCTTATCATATGCTTTTGCCGTTGTTGTTGCTGCACTTTCAAAGCGAATCCCGAGCCTAAAATTCCCTAGAAAGCGTTAAAATATTCACTTTATCACTTGTCTATATAAAATTATGTTATATTGATTGGAATACGTGGTTCTTACAGCAGGAAGAGCGAAGAACGATATTCCGAGCAGAGCGCAGAAAGAGGCGATGAATTTTCCCTGCCAGGTCTGTGGCACCATGTCGCCATATCCAACAGTACACAGCGTGATCTACAATAAACCACTAGTACTTATACTGAGTGAATTTTAAGGCACAGTAGTTTTTACATCGGCAAGTCAAGCGTCAGCAGCAAAAAATGGTGGTGTCATGTGATAGGTGGGTTTGCCATAGGCAACTATGACAACTAGCGTATATTTTAATTAAGTTACAAATGTTTATGTACTTACAACTCCCCACCACAACGCTTCCGCGAAGTTTTTAAACTTTGTGTCGGCAACATCTTTTTCAGCTAGGTAAACTAAGAATGACGCAAATATTAACCCAAGGAATCCTATGTACAATGTGGTTATTAGTTCCTGAAAAAGAAAGAAAAGATTAATAAAACGTAATAGCGTTCACAAGCGGCGTTTTGTGGCGCCACAAAACACCAAGTATTAAATACTTGATATTTGTAATTACTATTTATTCATTAGTTGAGTTTTTGCACGTAATTGGCACAGATACATGTTTGTTTTATGTCACCACAATACTATTATATATTTTATCAATAAGTTTACAATCGATGAAACTATCAATGAATTGTGAACTGCGACATCCATTTGGAATTTAACGCACTTTTTTATACTTCTTATGAACTATTAAACAAACTAAATCCATCCGCAGAAAAATAAGTGAAAAAAATTTTTGGACCACTGTCGCTGGGCCACCCTGTATAATCGTACCTAAATACGTAAAAATACAAACTAATCTGAATCTGTAACACCCGAAATACCTGACCTAATTTGGCAATTTGAAATAAAAAATCATTTTTTGATGAGATAATAATCAGATTTATAGGAAACTAGCTCACCCGGCGAACTTTGTTCCGCCTTAAGGGCAATAAATAAAAAAAAAAGAAAAAATAAATAAAAGTATCCTATGTCCTTCTCCTGGCTCTAAACTACCTCCATGCAAATTTTCAGCTAAATCGGTTCAGCCGTTCTTGAGTTATAAGTGGAGTAACTAACACGACTTTCTTTTATATATATAGATTTAATATGCCAATGCGACAGATATTAAAACTATTCCCATGAAAAAAAAACATATATATTTTGCATAGTTTTGAGGCGATAGCTAGAAATCATTACTTAAATCTGACTTATATAACATAATTAGTAGGGAAACTTCATACCGTAGCCCAGAACCACATTCACTAGATGCCATATTATAATGATAAAGCAACTCCCCTTCCCAAACCAAACACTCCAGTGTGTTTATAATGCGAAGCGTAACTTTCAATAGCCCTATTGAAACCTCCCTTTAATTAATAATTGAAGTATTTAAAAAGTTGAAGTATGTACCTATGTACCTACTTAAGCGGCGTGGGAACAATATTTTCTCTGTAGGTCTCAGCGGCAATTGTTTTTTTCTATTTTTTTTCTTTTTGCGCGGTGGATGCTCGTCATCCAGCCAGGACACGCTGAGATCCGCGGAGGTTTCATGTTGCCTCCCTGAGAGCTTGATTTGGCAAGCTTATTGCTTATTTATTCCTATACTAGCGACCCGCCCCCGCTTCGCACGGGTGCAATAGGATGTTATTATACATATAAACTTTCCTCTTGAATCACTCTATCTATTAAAAAATACGCATCAAAATCCGTTGCGTAGTTTCAAAGATTTACGCATACAAAGGGACATAGGGACGGAGAAAGCAACTTTGTTTTATACTATGTAGTGATTATGTTATTTAATAATTGTGTTTCAACCAATAATGAAATGAAGATGAAGATTAAATAAACAGACAACGTCTAATGAAATTTTAAGATAGATTTTATGCCAAGTCTCATTTGACTTCGCAGTAAATACCGATTTGTATGTCACTGGGGTGTATCAGTTAAAAACAACAAAGAAATAGGTAATTATAATTACATTCTTAAACATTACTCGAAGAAGTAAGGGTTTGAAGATCAAAGAAGAAACATTTTGAAGCGTCTCTACAAGTAAATTTTGACGCAGCTCATTTTCCCGACACGACAATACACCAAGACGCAAATATTTCCCGTATTTCGTTTATTACAAATTCTTCATGTATAAGTAATCACGCGTTGGTAAAAGCGATATTACAATACGGCATCGGTAACCAGGCAACCAATGTCGAGTTTGATCTCGTAGCAGTAAATTTTCTTCTCAAACAACACTGGTTAACTGGAGAAGGTTGTTAAATCGATCTAATAAATTATTTTGATTAATTCTAAGTACAGAGCCTCACTTTATTCTCTCATATCCATCACATATTTAGGTGACAGTGATTTCATTATTTATCTAATATTTTTTGTAATTTGATTATTTATTGAGTTGACCGTTAAATCTCGAAGAGCGATGTTTGTGTCAATTGCATAAAAACTGTAAATCGAGAAAAAAAAATGTACTAAAAAAACAACACATAACCATTTACGTGACCGTTTTAATAGATATCTACTATTTCTGCACAATATATCAAAGGTTAAATATAGGCTTAATAAATAGTTCGTATGACAAAATGTTTTTTTTTCTGAATAAATAAATGGATTTTTATTTGTAATTAACTAATTTAATATCAGTCACTAAGCAAGTTAAAAACATCCAACCAAGCTACGAATAGCTTGCCCTATATATCCGAATAAGTTTCTCCTGTTTGGCAGGATTCGGTTCGTAAACTTCGCTTCTGAGCAATAATCGAGCTAAAAACCGTCGTAAAATAGGAAATGTTCCTTCCAAAAGCACTAAACCTACAGGTAACTTTAACAATACCTAAAACTAACACACTATGCATCGGAGTGCTAAAAAACGTAGGTATTTTGTTTTAGGATTAGGTTTTAATGATATATCAATAAAATAAAACTTATCTTTTCGGTTTTAGTGATACCTCTTAACGAGAGACGTAGTAATATTTAATTAAAGTTATACTACATTAAGAAAAATACAATAAAGGCGCGCTGTTAAAAATGCTACGGCTCGTAGCGTCGTAGCGTCGTAGCGGGGACGCGCTCCGACAATGAGCAGGCTGATTTTGGATAATAATGTTTTACAAGCACAACGACGCGGAATAAAGACAACACTGCCTGACGGACGGGGCGCATGGTAGACACTCTCCGTAATATAATGTTGATGACGACAATCGATTTTCAGCACCACCCTTCCAAGCACCGCGCTGACATCTAATTGTTGTTGTCAGAACGATTCGGAAAACTCGACCGCATTTACACGAATATCGAAGTATGTGCGTGCACTTAATTTTATTAGTTTTCATCAAAGTGCTATGTTTACTTTATGGCAGGTCAACATTTTACCTAATAGGTTTAGTCTTAAGATTGAAATACATAGATGGAAAAGTGGGTTAAAATTACAAAATACTTCAGCTTCAGCAAATAACATTTTATTTGCTATTTAACACTTTGTTGGATTTGATTGGACCTTGGTTTTTAAGATAACGATGCTACTGTCTGTTTTTGACTCGTTGGAACCCAACATTTATTTCGGTATAATCAAGTATTTGTGACCGCTTTAAATTAAAAATCAACGGAAACAATGCCAGTCATTTTTTGTCTCCCAAAGAAATTTCCGGCTGCCTACCCCTTTCTACAAAGCGAATAAGCCTTGCGTAACTAATACGACGTTCCATCAATGTCGAATGAATTAAAATGTCTATGGAATGAAAAAAATGTTAAGTCGTTTAGTATTGTGCAGATAGCCGGAGAATGTGTACCGGGCTTTAGTTTGTTCGATCATGCAACTTTAACCGTTCAGATTGGGAGAAGATATCGAGCTTGCCTGGCGTTGTGTTTATGCCTACATTGTTGGCAGAGGAAATTGCGGTTCGCTTTGCTTACTCAGCAACTCAGCATGTTATGCAACAACCAAACTTTGCGCCGACAGCGGACAATGAAGACGAGGGCGGCGCGCCAGTCAAACCGCCTCTATTATTACAAATAATAGTTCGAAGAAACCCGATATAAAATATCGTTAAGTAGAATTGCTATTGGCAAAGTTAGTGGACATTAACAACTATTTACGGCAGATGTATCGTTTTTTGTTCTTCAAATATCACAATAATTAATTCACGTAATATCACATTAATTAACAAAACAGAAATGCTACCTAAAATATTTGATGGAAAGCTGAATAGAGGAAACTTAAAAAGTATTTCTTTTATCTACTCATTTCAAGTATATGAACGGATTGTTATGTTATGCCAAAAATATTTTCTTTGTTAAAACTTTTTTAAACGTCTCATTAAGTATTTGTGAAATATTATTTTCAGAATCAAAGGTTCATTGCCAGTATTTCTACCGACCTATTTCACACTACGCAAACGTAAGTTCGTTTGCGTATATTTTTTTGTCATTTAAACGAAGCGCGTGGCTTAATTATCGCCAATCACTCAGCAATCTCGATTACTTAACCTTTTTTAATAGCTTTTTTAAAAAGCATTCAACATCATTTTTGGCACACATTAATCAGTTGAATCAATAAATCAGTTAACACTGAACATCTGCGGTACCTACCTATGTAGGTTGATTGTAGTATAAACAATTGCAGCTGATTAATGATTGTTTAGGAAAATGTGTTAAAGTTTTCTATCTTTCGTTATCGAAACACTTGGTGAATTAACCTGTTCAGTTGATAATAACAAAAGGGGGAGTTGTTATTTTCAACTGAACAGGTAAATTCACCAAGTGTTTCACCAATAGGAATCGCTGGTTTTATCACCATACTTTTCGAGATAGACATTTTTTACATATTTATTTGTTGCTTATTGTTAAAAAAACACTACCGGTCCATAAAACTACTAGTAGTCACCTAAAAGAGTATGAATTCTGAATCGCATCTAAAAATATTTGAGGAGATTTTCCAAGAACGCAAAAACTGTACCCACTTTTACAAAGTAAAAAAAGTAGTGACGACAGGTTCGAAAAATAAACTTCCTTTGTTTACCGTCACTAGCTAGCTGGAGATAAATGTACACAGTCGACTAGGATTTTTCACATGGTTAGCGATGTGAAGACAACTCTTCCCTTTTTGTTGTGTAGCTGAACAAGGGGAACGACGGGTAACAAGGTTTGTATGGGATGGGATACTTTTTCATGAACCCGTATCATGCTTGAAAAAATGTGGAGGAATTTAGTTAAATTAAGGAATTCATTCATTTATAATTTTAATGAACTTGTAACTGAGCAAGCTGTTATACCTACTTTTCAGAGTATGTTGAATATTTATTGAAATAAACGTACAACATAACTGTCGGTGAACGACAAGCCAATTATCTCGGCCCCAATATCAAGTCATGCGCGCTCGATGAAGATTTTGTTCCTTTTAAGTTAGCAGTAATTAAAATAACACTCACTCCACTTAGTTGTGGGGGTGTGTTGTGGTGTGTGCGAAAGTTATAAATGATTGGAGTAATACAGTGGATCAAAATATAACAAAGATAATATCCTTTATTGCACATTAACATGAAAACGTATTATTATTATTTTAGACTAAACAACAGGTTTAGAATAAGTGACAAAATGTGCATAGATTGGTAAATAAGTATGACCGTGTGAAGACAATCAATGACATTTGGATATCCTCTCATGATTTTCGCACCTACAGATTGTCTGGATGAGTACCTAATTCTAATTTTTTTACAACTATTAGTTAACACTTCTCAACAAGGGAAAAGCTGAATGATGAATCTTTTTCACGAACTACCTAACAGTTTTGTTGGTTGTTTGAAACTAGGTTATTTATAGAAAGGGAGTGATTTATTTAAGTTCGAACTCACAGCGAACCGCTGTCAAGAGAAAATATAAAAAAGTTAATTTGCGAAAAAGCGGCGTTTATTTTTCTTCCAATTGGTGATTCAATTTATCTTCTTGATCTTATCTGCCAGAAACCCCTTCCTTTGTTGGCCATTGACGTAGCCTACAAAGGCTACCGCAGCCACGTACTTGCGGCTACTTAGGCCAACCGCAATGTTGTCGTCGAGTGCGTTTTATGTGTGCGTGTGCGTATGAGGACGCTAGCACGCACACGGTGGCGTACAAATGTTTGAACTTGAATGAACATTGTAAAAAAAAGGTATCTACTCAATATGGTTGCCATAAACGTCACATTTTTTGTGAGTGTTTTTTCCAGGCTACTGCAATCATTCCAGCTTCTAACTTTAACTCGTTGCATTTTATGTCAGGTTAAGGAGGCGCCACGGTAATTAAGATGTGATACCGTGTGCTTACCTGTGCTTTGGACCAAGTCATGGACTACATTCTAGGTTATCAATGACAAATATCAGTTGGTCAATTTTATTTTTAATATCAATTAATACATAGCAATTTTAGACAAACGCTTTAGTTGAGGAATTTAGTTTTCAGTTACCAAACCTAAAGCTACATTTAAAAGCTACTCTAGTAATGTTATAATAGAATACAGGGTATATTTGCAAGGTCTTGCCAATTTTTTTGAGCAACTTGATATCAGAAGCTACATAGATTACGATGAAGAGAAATCTTATTTTTCTATTCTTTTTGGCTTTCACCAAAGTTTGGAGCATCGGCGTTGAGTTGCCTGTCTATCGGTTTTTTTAAAGGTGTATTTCGGAAAGTGTGCGCAGGAACTTCATGACCTGATACCACCCTGTACTTTCCACTACCGGACCACTAGAAGCCGTGAGGGCTTTCACCCCATGTGGTCGATTTTGCGGCGGTCTGGACTAAACGGTTTGGTGCTTCCTTTCTGCCCCGCACTGCTAAAGAGTGGAACGCTCTCTGAGTCGTCTGTGTTTCCGGATACGTACAACCTTGGTGCCCTCAAAACCACGTTTAAATGATAATAAAAAAAAAAATACTTCATTCATGGAATTTTTTCCCACTTTAATAAGCCCAATCCTTTATTGACTTACTTTTAAGGAAACTTTTTTTCCACAAGAGTTGAATTATTCTTTAAGGACTGTTTCAAAAATTTGGCAAGTACTTGTAAAGTCATCCTGTATAACGTATTATGGTTATCTGTTTCTATTAGTATTTTTTTTATGAGTACTATAGCCCTTTAAATAGTAATGCTAATTAGAGCTGTAACAGTTCGTAGAAATACAAGAAAATGAACAAGAATGCAGTTTCAGCTATTCATTTGCTTTAAAAGATTACCCTTTTAACCTAGAAAAAATATTTTTTGGCTCGCAGACAAAGTTGCAGGCAGTTAAAATTCACTTAACCGTGGTACAGAACGATAAGAAATCTTTCCGGAATGTTTTTTTGTGTTGTCATCAACACAAGAAGTAAACGTTCCTTTGAAAGACAATTATTGAAAATCAACCTCAAAAAACATATTGATTCAGCCATCGTATGCTAAAAGTTCTAAGAATGATTAATTAGCTTTTTGAAGGAAATGAATTATTTACGAAGGTTGGCTGTTGGTCTTCAGAAACTCTTTTTTTGCCAAAAAGTCAGTAGTAGCCGCGGGTGAAAACACAAACGCCACCCTCGAAGTTTAAGTGCTCTCGCCGCCTCACTGGACTTGTTACCATTGATTGTTTGCTTTCGCTTTAGACCACCAGTGAACAATCTACTAAGTACTCAATTAATTTAATAAAACATGTACCGTTGACTTACATTAACTAGTTAGTACTTTCGTTACATGTATTTCAATTTAATTTACTGAGTGCTCTTACTTGAATTTTCGTGATTGACCAACAGATTGACTGTCGGTCCAAGCATCGATATGTAAGTAATTCACCCGATTTATAATTTAAAGCTTCTCTCAATTAACAGGCAGACAGTGATAGTCATATCACATGCATGAAACAAAGCGATTCAATATAAATCCATTTTGTCTGAAGCCCCCGCGTGAGTGATGCAATCATTCACACGTGGTGCCTAATTGCAAATTTATTGATCAAACGGTTGACCTTTTAGAACACCTTGTGTTCTTATTTGTATGGAAGTTGAAAATAGGCGAAAAAAACATTAAATATTAATCCTCATTACTAAAAAAAACATGAAATGAAAAGCATTCCTTTTGCTTACGTATAGCTTTTTCACGTGCTCGGATGTTAGCAATAAAATGCAAGGAACATTAGTTGAAACAAGATTCTAAGACTGATTGCCTTTTAAAGGAGTGGTTTCGAACTAGCTAGAAAGTAGTAAAAACATAAATATTATTGGCGTGCATCATAAGGAAATAATATAAACTGTTATGTCGCATCGGTCGGTATTACATGAATAACTAGACTAGATTATGATTCCGCTGCTATTCCGCGCCGTGCTGACCTAGATATGTAAATTTCTTGAAAAACGTCCTACTTCCTTCAGCACTTATCAAGCAGGCTCTATAAATTAACCGCTAAGATATTGCGAGGGGCGTTACTCCGCGGAGCGGCTAACACAATTAACGTTACGGCTAATGATAATCTTTATGCAGCATTTCAAACGCTTTAGAAATGAAGATAACTGTGTTTTTATATTATGAGGCGTTAATATACGTAGAGCATTCACAACCCATTGCAAGTCATTAGAATAAACGTTAAACAATTTCACTTCGGATTTGAGTAGATAAATGAAACATTCGAATCTAAAAATTACGGTGGTGATGGATATTCGCAATAAATACCTAATATACTCAAACTACAACTGATTTATACGAGGACTTACAATAAACACATGTTTGCTTTTACTAATACAGTATAATTCAAGATCTAGTACTTACCCCGGTAAATATTCTAGCTAGCTTCATTAAAAAAAATATATTAGATATCTTGCCTGTCGATGTGCGTAGACAACGGAGCCCAACAATTTCCAGGTGCCCCCGCGCCGGTCCATGCGCACCATGCGCAGGATCTGGAAGAAGCGCAGCCCGCGCAGCGCCGACGCCGCGAACACCTGCCCCGACGAGCCCATGCCCAGCACCACCAGCGACGCCAGGATCGTGGTCACATCTGCCACGCGACAAACATTATTATTACCTGACACTGTTCGTGAAGCACGAACCGTTACATATAATTAGTCGAAAATTAAATGGCTGTAGATTACACATAATTGGTCGCTAAATTAAATTGCTGCAGTGATAGGCACGAGGTTATGAGTTTACTGCAGTGAAGCAGTCATGACAACCGCTTCAGATTGCTACTGCATAACGGACTCCTACATCTCTCCATTCATTCTCGCTCATGAGACTTCAGGGGTGCTGAAAGGAGTATCGTCCTTTAAGCATTTTCATTATGGGTTTAGGTTACTTTTTTAAACTGGGCGTGGTACCAAAGCATATACCACGCCTAGTTTAAAAATGTATTCTGTATGTAGATGTAGTTATGATAAAGTTTATAATTGCTAAATTTATATACTTATCTGGCGCAGTGTACACTTTTTAATGTCATTTATGAAAAAATAATTTTAGAAATACAGAAAAACCCATCTAGGCCGAAGTCTAGGTTTCAGGCGGGAATCGAACCAGCGTCTTCCGGAGGCGGCTGCTCCAACCAGTAAGCTACCGAGACCCTGACAGACCCACAGTGATTCGTCCCATACAAGCATGGTGGACAAAATTATTTAGACCTTAAAATTAAGTTTATACGTTGCGTCTTTATGTGGATTATTGGAATAAATAAGAAAAATAACCATTATAGGCAATAACTACTTCATAAACAAAAACCAACATAACTTGAACTCTTCTTACCTACTTGTACTATGTCAACTGAGGCCAGCTTATAGTGGGTTTTTCAATAACCATTATTTAATGATTCTTAAGCATAAATCACTGATTTCTAGCTATTTTCCCTTCAGTAATAGCTAAGCGTGTAACTGCTGCTAAACTATGACGAGTTCATGAAATAATAAGAAACATTTAACAAAATATAATGTAATTTATATAACCCAGTAACAAAGTAAGTACACATTAATCTGATTCCTCAAAACTAGGTATGCTGACATTTGCTAAGGATTTTTCAAGTCGTACTTTCGTAAAACCAATAATTTGAAGCATGTCATAGTACGCTTTTCTTCGGGCACCCTATACAATTCGAATGGGACTAGTTTCGCAACCTCTTGATTTCCTTGGTCCCTGGTAGCTACGCCACCAATTCAACATTGTTCAATGTATTGGTACTCGCACGTACATCAATGAGGTCCCACCGATTCCTTGCATAAATCAGAGAATCCACAATGTCTTGCTCTGAAACTTGCGTTTCCTTGTCCAACGACTCTAGTGTGGGTTTTTTCTCGGGAATTGATGACGAAGATAACTTTAATTTCCGAAGCCAGTCTCGACTTAAAATACTTGGGGAAGGACACCGATCTTTATTAGACATTTTCAAAGTATTATTTTCACCTTAGGGCACCTCAATCAAAAACACAACAATTAGTACACGGGGACACGTAATGCTTTACGTGCTTTTCCATTTAATTTGCTGGAATTTTAAAATATCACCATCTTCAAATATCTGATGAACTCTTCAGTGGCATCATTCAAATCAAATTTCGAAAGTAAAAATAATAACAAACGTTCATTTTTATCCAATTTAGGAGGTTTTATCCATTCTTCAAAAACATCTTTTTTATAAAGGAAAATATTATGTTATGAAAAAAAAATTATTATGAACCTCTTCCGCTTGAGTCCGCTGCTTGTAATCATTAATTTTATAAAGTACGTTAATGTAGCTACCGTGTTTAAAAAATGCAGCCTGGGTACAAGAGGGTACATGTAAGTTCTAGTCTAACAAACATTAAAAATGTAGGAAAAACCTAGTATCTGTGGAGTTCGACTGTACATATCTCAATAACTAAACACGTATTTGCTTTGGTGTTTTATAGTAAAAATACTACATACCTACTACTTTATGATTCATAACTAATAATTTAAATTTCGCTTTCAATCTGACTTTAAGATGTTGACAGAGTGACGACCAGAAAGCAACTAATTTTGTAATTATTTACGCAACTTCCGACACTTAAATATTAATATTTTAAAACTTGAGGGTATTTCAACAAAACTTTTATTTAATCCATGTTAGCTAGGATGTTAGCTATCGTTAAAGCTAGTGCAACGGAAGGAATTCGATAACCCTTTTTGTCCACCATGATCGGGAAAACGAACCACTGTGAGACCGGCCGAATATTTCTGATCTATAACTGGTCTTGGTGGTCTAACTGTACGCCAGGGTTTAACCTAAATACCTACCTTCAAAACCTGAAACTAAAATTTTTGCAAATACCTATTCTTGTTTTCGATAAAGTAGAAAATAGCTTTAGATTATGTTTCTCTGTTATTGAGCATTAATGCTGTATCTTTAGACTAGCGGCCGCCCGCGACTTCGTACGCGTGGACTTGAGTAAGAAAAAAAAGTGATATTTTTTCATAAATTGTCGCCTTTGTCCTATTCAGATGTTTAAGCTATCCTATTGTAAAGTTTCCTTAAAATCCATTCAGGAGTTTTTACGTGAAAGAGCAACACGGCACATCCATAACGATACCAGAACACAGCCGCGCTGTTATGGTATGTGGAAGTTCGATTGCTGCCTGTAACCTAGACCACTAATGGTTTTTTTCTCTAGTATTTCGTTTTTTGATTGCAATGAAATGGTAATGCAATGTATTGATAATGCAAAATAACAGAGAAAAAATAGTGTAATTTTGCTTGAAGGAACTCCTAAATTTGAACTAAGTATCTACAAACAATTGTTCTAAAAGTAAATACCTGTTACTTAACTATACCAAACTGTATTATGACTAGTAAACAGTTAACGTTTTTGTGTAAGTACTTAAACTAGTGCTAGCTTGATACACCATTGTATGCGAACGAGATGCCTCTGACAGATACTTACTTACGTCATGAGTTGCGAAAATGGAAAATGATTTACGTCTGTAACTGATTTTCTAATATACCTAAAACGTTTATTACCTAAGTAACCATATAGTTTCCTGCAAAACATTTTCTCAGATAGGTTTGTATATGTCGGTATACTCTGCTTGATCAAAGCTTATTCAAATTTAATATTCATCCCGAGTAAGTACTGGTAGCACAATACCCAGTCGTTCCGCATGGATATATTCAGTGCACACAAAAGCTACAAAAGGAATATACATGCAAAGTATCTCCCAACATTGCATCACTGCACAAATAATATTTGCTCAAAGGAAGTTGTTCGCCCTATGCTCTTATTTTGGTTACCGTTCAAAAATAAACTTGTTTAACCATTCAGTTAATTGTTCCAACCGTCGTTACTGAGTGACCGTTTCTGGCACACATTTCATTTATTCCACTCGCCGAACGGGCAGAAAGTAGAAAAAGTGACACGTTAATAATGGAAGGACGGTTGAATAATTTCGGTAGGTTCGTTTTATTGTACCCAGAAGGAATATCGTGCGGCTATGTTTGGCGGTAAGGACGGTCTCGGGCGGGCCGGCTCCCCGGAGAGCGAATGGCGGCCACACGAACTAGAGCCAGGGGAAGGAGGCCGAAAATGCGAAGGTCACAGCAGATTGGTCGCACCTGAAATAGGGTCACTTCGTCACGGTTTATAGACAGAACGTGACTTTTACTTGGAAATGTTGAGGATGAAAGTACACTGGAATGCGAACCTATAGCACCTGTATTTCGCGTCACACCTGCTTTATGATATTTGGTCCGCAGTCCCGGGACGCTTCGAAGTGGAGTGCTCAGATTGCAAGAAAGGTAATATTTCTAGTTTAAAATCAGGAAAACATATGTGTAGGTAAACACATACAGAACAATGTAGATGTATTGTATGTTGACATGATCAACCGACAACTGCTTTATAAATAATTCAATTCACTCACCGATTATACAAAAGGGCCGCCTTAAGAATTTGAGGCGACCCATTGAGCCTTGGTACCGTGACCTGCATCCTGATGACCATAACCTGGGGAAATTAATGAAAAGTTAATTATAATGTCTAGATAAGCTAATTTATATTCATAAAAGATTAAAAAGGGCTAATTAAAATATGTTTATTTATTAAAATATGTTTGCCACGGTTTTCTTAGGTAACGTATTTCGTATGCTCAGAATTTTCATACCTGTCTCAGAGCTAATTATCTCGTTAAATAGGTACTTCCGTACTTATACTCGTATCTGCCATTTTCAGTCTTACTGACATAGCTACGAGGCACGATATTTGCCGTAAATTATGAAATTGAGGGATACATGCAGAGTGCATGCATCCCTCAATACGTGCATCAAATCAATAATTTTGTTATCTTGTTTAAAACCCGTAAATAGAAAGGTTTTAAAGGTTACATTTAAATTAAGCGATGTACTACTGCTTAACGTGCCTTCCGTACAAGAAGATACCCGAGTCGTGCTGGTCACCCATCCCTTTTGCTACCCGTCGTGTGTTGCTTAACAACATCGACTTCAGGTTATGTGCTAGACCGTATTAGCTATGTAGTTGTTATTAAATTACATTTGTATCAACTATTAAGGCATTTTGTCCCTTAACTCAACGAAGACTCACACTCTCCATGAAAAAAAAGATAAAGTGTTTCACTTACTTAACTTATCAAATTGAACTATCTACAGTAAAAGTCGGATAGTATGAGTAATAAATATTATTATAGTATGTGGGTTGAATGTTACTCGCAAATATTTACATTCAGCTGGGTTTATGATCGAATCTAGCAGATCTATGTAAATAAACCGTTCCCAGATTGATACAGAATAGTTTTTTCAGAGCATAATACGTTATATTTTTAGCTAGAGTTTTACGTTTGGTTGGCGTAATGAGTAGCTGTACTGTCTTTAGCGCCAGGCTGTGGTTTGTGTGCCTGACCAGGACATTTTTTTTCATTTCTTTATTAGGGACTGGGCAGTCATTTGATCACTATCTCACCTGGTGGTAAGTGAAGATGTGACCTTTGGTGGTACATGCTTCTCCAGTGAATGGATATTCACCGTTCTTTTAAAGAGACCCAGATTGTGAATAATCATGTTGTCCATATTTTTGTTTGTTCTTTGTCTGGTAATACATTTAAGTATGTTTAGCTGTCTTTGACCCTCAAAGTAAAAGCTCAGCTTAGTTTGGGATATGATGATCTTGATACTATAACATATAAATTATTTATTGCGTTTGCCAAAGACATAAAGAAGTGTTTCTTTTAGGAAAAACGACAAATACAAAGATGAGTAAACAACGTGAAAGTCCACTTCCAACCCTACATAAAGGCAAAAGTTTTTTTAGGATTTGGCCCCCCACACCTAGTTGAATAATTCACCCTATATGTTAAGATATGTATACTATAATTATCACATAATCTTAAATCTAATCATCATAATCAAATCAAATCATAATCTTATATCTTAAACGTTTTTCTTCTTTGTTAATTTCTCTGTTGTGTTTGTGTGCAATAAAGTGTTATCTTATCTTATCTTACACATTATATTTACTATTATTGTGTAGGTACAACTAATTTTGTACTGCGAAAATTTATATTTTTAAAAAAATCTAGTTTTTCTTGCCACAATAGCTAAAATTTGGAATAGTTGATTATATAAAAAACAGAACAACAGTCATGTAGGTGATTCGTAAACAAAGTTATTTCACGAGGAAATAGGACTACACAAAACAATTGAACCTCTACATTCGTAAAAATGGGACAATCAACTGGCGGGAATGGTGGAGTGCTGTCCCGAATGCAATTTGGTGTCACACTCGTTTGACATGCCAGTTCATTTGTTTTTGTTATTGTGTAGACCGTTTGGACAATAGCCCAACAGTAAATTTACTGTCAGTCGTGAAATAAGCGAATATTCGAATGAAAGCCCTCGGCAGTAAGAGCCCTTCAAATGCTTAAATAAATAATTATTTCATCAGAACGTTGACGTCTGTCTGAGAGTCTGTTTCCCATTTCATAATTTTGTTCTACTTATCTACATCTTTTACAATTAAGCTTTATTATTTGATAGTCAACAGGAGAGTCTTCGTTGGTTAAATAAACGAGAAAATATCTAATAAGACTCATTTAAGAATCGCTCTCAAACCATTTTAACTGTTCAAAGGGTATGCCAAATCTGGACATTTAATCACATTTATACACAAAACCGTTCAATTTATAGTTAATAAAAAAACCGATCATGCTTTTCATCTGAATACCCGCAAGGAACTCTGTCGAAATTACGTCAGTCTCAGTTAGGATGTCTCTAAATAGTTTAGGTTATTAGTTGGGATTTTGGTATTTTATTGTAGGGACGCCTTTAGGTTTAAGCGACCTATCTTAGTGGCGGTATCTATGTTCTCAACATAGTTCACTTGAATCTAATGGCATATGGTGTTTCATGAATAAAGTGAAACTCTGACTATTCCTTAAGTGTTCAATTTTACTCTGACAAGGGCAGTTTGAACCTTCAACCATGTAACATGGTTGGATCACCAGTGTAATTAATGTGACAAATGTAAGTAGAGATTGCGATCTTTGTTAGTACCTAGAGGAATTAGAACAATTTATTTAAACTGTTTTTCTGTTTGTTTTAGAAAGCATTTCAAAATTTAGATTTTTTTCATATCTTTTATCATGACATAAGACTCTCTCGACTGATACTTATTTTGTTTCATTTCATTATGTAAATAATGGAACTATGTTTTAACTATTATTCGAATGTTAGTATTGTATTGATGATTCACTGTGTGAGACCAAGATATGTAAAGATTTAGCAATTTCGAAGAAACCGAATAGTTAAAAACCATCTCCGTATTTTTGATATTTTGTAGATATACTCCACATACAGCACTCCACATGTTTGGGACGTCTCGTTTGAATCATATTTAAATGTAACTCCTAAATTCTCATATGTTACTGGAGGATCAGTAGTTTTAGCTCCAAAGTGTGTGAATCTGTCAGCTTCGCTATTATTTAACTAAAGTAAGAATCATCAGGTTTAACTTGTTCAAGCAGAGAAAATCTTTGAGAATCGTTTTAGAATTCAAGGGAGATTCATGACTAAGCACTCATTGATGTAGGTACAAGTAGAACAAGACTAGGCAAGTGAACATATTTTTTAGGCAGGCAGTCAGTATGCCAGCTCGGGTATAATATCCGTATTTTACAATAAACCACTAATCATATTTAGACCCAACAAAAACAAAGATGCTTTGTAAAGATTACTACTAAAACTTCCAAAGATTATTTTTAGTCTCAAGAATCTATTCACTTAGTAATCTATTTTTATAAAAGCGGTCACTAGTTTATTTACAACTCTCATAATAAACTGGAAATTGTATAGCTTATTAAATGTTTCTCTATTTCTGTCGGAATTCATATTGCTTTCATTATTTGTATCATGACTGAATTTCGGTTATTTGAAAACGATTATATAAGGCATTTTGAATAAATGTTTATTTAAACATTTCACCAAAAATATTGCAAGATCAAAAAAAAAATGTAAGAAGTATAATGCCTGATCGCCAGCTATTTTTCTGATTAATTCTTATTTGGCTGATAATAAAAAAAACCCCTAGTGCTGTAGATAGTGATTTTAATAACTGGAAAAAATATTCAAATAATCATAGAAACCAGAAACAGACAACACGAATATTCATTACAAGAATGTCTGTTGTGGCAGGACCTCTGAGTACTTATTGCGCTACGATGGGCAAGTAAAGTTAAAGCTAAACAACCTAAAAACAAGAGATAAAACAGAAAATCTATTTAAAATTACGAACTTCGAATACATTTTATTTTCCCCTTAGAAGAGTGTGATGAGTAGTCGTTTGTTTCAATCGAGAGCGAACGCTCCGATCCTGCAACTCATCCAAAAATAAGTAAATAAACAAAAGAAATAAATAATGTTCTGTAAGCTCGTTGAAACGAAGCAATCCGTCTACATTGAGTGACGAATCACTTCGCGCGAAAGCTCTCGGAGCTTATCTACGAGTACTGTTTGCGCTCGCTGCTGGAGTGCGGCGTGCGGCGTGCGGCGTGTGGCGTGTGGCGCGTGGCAACGCGTACGCGCCGCATACCGAAGTGCCTATTCTCTCTCGTTGTGATCATTTATAACCCAACGGAAATTAAGTGACTAGATAGGTACAATGATATGATTTGTTAATGTTTAGCATAAAATAAGATTATTACTCTAACGTCGTTGAAAGTACACTCAAGAGCAAAAATTAGTTCTTTATATTTCTTCATTCCGCCTGATGGGAAGTAGCAGTAAGGTCCAAATATATAGGATTGAAAAGTAAAGTAATACGGTTACTACTGAGCTGGTCAATCTCTCTTGAAGGCCTGCTGCATTAAATGCCTCATAACGCCCCGCTTAGAAACCACGTAATAAAGAAAGAATACACATATTATGTGTTGGAAGAGCTTTTCACATCTAGTTAGCGCGACACGGGAACGAATCACCAAACCCTTTGTGGTGGGCCAATAGTAAAGTGAGATATCTACTTTCAATGTAAAGGACGATGCTCTCTAAGGTTGAAGACTTCGACGAGAGATCTTGACTAGCGAATAAATCCTAGTTGTATCTATAAGTGACAGTTTATTTCTGCTCGCCCGTATGATAACGATGAAGCTACCTAATAACATTAAACAAAAAATGTTTTTTTCATAAGAGGTTAGATACCTTCGTGGAAACTTGGCAAAATGCTGGCAATATTAAATCGCTTATTGGCTGATACGACGAGAAAGGATAAAAGCCAATGTCTGAAAATGGCGTCTTTTTTTTTTCTTGCGGCCAGCGACCGAACCTTGTTTTTTAGATAGAAAATATTGCAATAAACCAAACTTACTATGGCATGTAGACTCCTGCATCAGTCCGAACTGAGTTATGGGCTTTAGAAGTTTTTTGATTTTACAAACTACATATTTTTTCTTTTGCGCGCAATTTTCGCATAAATCGCAACAAAATAGAGACATTATACGAGTAAACATTATGTGTGATATTTTTCGCAAATGGAAAAATATCTTATATGTCATTCTTCTTTTTTTCGGGTGGTCATCAACCAAACCTTGCTTTTATGATTAAAAAAAGTGTAATAAACCAAACTTACTATGGCATATAGACCTCTAAACGCAGTCCGAACTGAGTTATGGGCTTTAGAAGTTTGCTGATTTTTCAAAATAGATTTTTTCCTTTTGCGATCAAGTTTCGCATGAATCGCAACTAAATAGAGACATTGTACGTGTAAACATTTTGTGTGTGATATTTCAAGCAAATGATTTGAAATAGTGCAATAAACCAAACTTACTATGGCATATAGACCCCTGAGCTAGCTCAGTCCGAACTGAGTTATGGGCTTTAGAAGTTTGTTGATTTTACGAACTAGGTAAGATAAGATATACTTTATTGCACAAAAAAACAATTGAATCAGAAATATCAATAATATTTATCCTTTCGCGAATAAGCTTCGCATGAATCGCAACAAAATAGACACATTGTATCTACGTGTAAACATTGAGTGTGATATTTTGTCGCAAAATAAAAAATATCTTATGTGCCTTACGTCTCGGCGTGCGGCCATTATATAATTAAACCTTGCCTTTTTAATGCAAAATAGCGTAAAGAAGCAAACTCACTAAGACATGTATCTTAGCACAGTTTGAACTGAGTTACGACCATTAGAAGGAGTGACAGCGGCTTAAGGGCGTATTCGCCGATGTTCTACTTAATGTGTAAGTTTGCTCTTATCTTATGATTAAAGGCGAAATAATATCCGCTATCCGTTATCACGGAATATAACAGAATAAAATATAAAACCACATAAGTATCATATACTTTCATCCGCACCAAGAAAGGGAGTGGTCCGGGAGTGTTCTTTGAGTCTCAACCGGCGCTCAATTTCACTATGTTGTTGCAGTTAATCAAAATGAATATTATCTTTTCTTTTCTGCTATTAAAGCAGTGTCCGACTGGTGCGATCGTGACCTGGTTGAGTTTAACGCCAACAATACTCAGGCAACACTATTTTTCGCCAAATAGAGTCCATTTATTTGACTCCTACTTTCCCGAAGGCACATAAAAAATAATGGAACGTTTTTTCTTAGCATGTGCCCACAACCTTGGTATCTTTCTGGGACATTTTCTGGGTAAGCCTGTTCCAGCAACGACCTCATCATGGCTGAACGGGGTCAAACGCATAGCCATGACAAATAATAAAAATATTTAGATATAAAATCAGCAAACTTCTTTAGCCCATAACTCAGTTCAGACTGCGTTTAGAGGATTGCTTTAGTAAGATTGGTTTCGTATCCGCCTGACACACTTGAGCCAATGAAACCCTGTTTTCTTTTATGAACTTGGTATATTTTAGAATGTAATTACAATTTGTACTGACCATCGCAACGTCTGTCGTAACGTAACTACTGTCGCGAGCAAAAAGGCAATGTCCGCGTTCCCCGTATGATGCATGGGCCAGGCCATACGGCCAGGACCGTAGGTGACTGATGCTGCGGAGAATAGGCCCGTTCCTCAAGCCGAGGGACGAGCAGTTCGGTTTTCGCAGCGGCCACTCTACGACGCTCCAGCTCACGCGCATTCTCCACGAGCTCGCTGAGGCAAGTAACAGGGGCCACTGCACGGTTGGGGTCTTTCTCGATATCGAGAAGGCCTTTGATCGGGTGTGGCACCCCGGCCTGCTATTTAAACTTTTGGCCACGGAGATGCCGCCAGTACTGATCGCCCTGATAGCAGCGTTCCTCGACAGCCGTAGCTTCTACGTCTCGGTCGAGGACAATGACTCATCACAGTAGCCGATACGCGCAGGAGTGCCCCAGAGGAGCGTCCTATCCCCCGTCTTCTACTCACTATACACCAACGATATTCCTACTCTCGAGGGCCACCTTGACGAGTGGAAAAAGGACATAACGTTGGCGTTGAACGCCGACGACAGTGCCTTCTTCGCGTCCTCCAGAAGCCAGGATGTGGCGGCAGCTCGCATGCAAAGGCTGCTAGACCTGCTGCCTGCCTGGCTCGACTGCGGTAAATGTGGTAAAGACGACCGCCATCCTCACCGGGCACCGACGGCCTCCTCGCAGAGTTAACACTGCGGGGGAAGAAGATCGCTTGGCAGCCTGTGGTCACCTACCTGGGCTGCAAAATAGACCGCCGACTGACAATGACGACCGAAGTGACAAGCGCCGTCAACTCCGCCAAGATGGCGAGCGCGATGCTCCGCCCCGTCATAGCATCTAGACTGCCGCTGCGGGCGAAGGTGGGCATCTACAAGACCTACATTCACCCGCGGCTCACCTACGCCGCAGCCGCCTGGTACGCCCTCTGCTCGCCACCTCCTCGCTTGAAATCAAATTAAAATGACGCGAAACACTAAGTACAGCTCCCTTGCACCGGAATCCCTTGTAAGACGCCACCTGCTCGCAGGTCGTTCTCCGGGCCTCCCTCATGTGTCTCACCTAGCGGGCTTGACCGCGCCGAGGGTGGCGCACTGTGCGGTAGGGGAGTTGTACACAAAACCAAGGATGGTAAAGTCATTTACCTAGAAAGATTACCGTGTGGGGGCACCTCCTACGTGTTGAATGCCCGGACAAGAGCATTTTTGCTCGAGGCCCGCACCGCCCACTGGGCGAAGAAACCCGTCAGTCAGCCAGTCAGTAGGTGACTGAACAGGTTTAATACACTATTTTGAATTAAAAAAGCAAGGTATCATTAAAAGTCACCCGAAAAAAAGACGAATGACATAAGATATTATTCCTTTTGGGAAAAATAGCACTCACAACCTTTACAAATACAATGTTTCTATTTTGTTGCGATTTATGCGAAAATTGCGCGCAGAAGAAAAATATCTAGTTTGTAAAATCAGCAAACTTCTAAAGCCCATAACTCAGTTCGGACTGCGTTTAGAGGTCTATATGCCATAGTAAGTTCGGTTTATTACACTTTTTTTAATCATAAAAGCAAGGTTTGGTTGATGACCACCCGAAAAAAAGAAGAATGACATATAAGATATTTTTCCATTTGC
Source organism: Udea ferrugalis (assembly GCA_950022985.1). Classification (NCBI taxonomy): domain Eukaryota; kingdom Metazoa; phylum Arthropoda; class Insecta; order Lepidoptera; family Crambidae; genus Udea; species Udea ferrugalis. The sequence goes on from OX465516.1 coordinate 10,592,581, forward strand.
GAAAAATATCACACATAATGTTTACTCGTATAATGTCTCTATTTTGTTGCGATTTATGCGAAAATTGCGCGCAAAAGAAAAAATATGTAGTTTGTAAAATCAAAAAACTTCTAAAGCCCATAACTCAGTTCGGACTGATGCAGGAGTCTACATGCCATAGTAAGTTTGGTTTATTGCAATATTTTCTATCTAAAAAACAAGGTTCGGTCGCTGGCCGCAAGAAAAAAAAAAGACGCCACTGCCCCTTACAAATCCGTCATTGTCCTTTTGAACATTTTGAACGAATCTAAATAGCATTTTAAATTGGCTGTTTGCGATTTCTTCGGAATTATTTATCTACTTACAATGCAGATTTTGGTTTTTGAAGGTTCATGCAATCTCGTTTAACTTCTTATTTTATTTACTCACGAGAAACTAAGAATTAAACGAGAAATTAAAGATATTGAATAGTTGAGAACTAACCTCCGGAAGTATTTCGGTTTTTTTTAGGTAGACGGTTGACAGGTATTGTCAACCTTATCATAGAATTCGCGCGACAAACTAAGCTGAGCTCACTACGGTATTCTAAGGCCTGGCACTTATATAAACAAAGCAAAAACCACGGCGAGGAACATTCACAACCTGAGCTCTTAAAATGTATCTATTCTTTATTCGCTCACCCCCACTTACACCACCATAACGTATAATATATTATTTATTAAAAAGCTGACATGAGTTAACACATACCTACCCATAAATACAAACGTTCGTCACATGATCTTATTTATGGTCGTAATATTCAGTATTGGAAACTACCTTAAGAACAATTGTCGTGTTATTAATGAAGTTCGACTCTACATACCTTAAAAAAAACTCGATTGCAAACCAGATGACGACGACAGTCTCCATGTAGAACAAAACAATACCAGCTTTTGCCTCGTACTCTTCGATCGTGGAGAAAACGGACAACGACAGGCACATGAACACCATCAGGAACCTGTGTGTGGAAAGTTTTCATTCGTCAGTATTATGAGGCATTTTATTTAGCCTTAGGTTTGGGTTATATTAATGAGCTTCACAGGCAAGCTTTCATTGTAATAGATACGTAATAAACAACGCCTCTTTCTCATACCTATCAGACTGAAGTACCTCTAAGCCCAATCTCCTGCAAGTATGTCTATATTAGTGGCTCTAACTTTTTGATTGAACCCGCAAGGGACTTGACGCGAAGTCAATATATTCAGGAGCGAATGTGTGCTCTGTACCACCCCCTTTAGAAATTCAGTTTAGAGGCTCTTCATGCTTGAATTCGCAATTAAACATTCAATCAGAATATATTACACAACACATAGTACAAAGATCTCTAAAGTGTTATTATTTTATGTTCACGTGAGCCGTATTACGTCCAGACAAATCAAACATGTGTTCAATTATGACGGAACGGTAGGTAAACGCTCGAAATAACTTTGTTCGAAGTTCGAACATATCGCTAGAGAACAATAGACGTTTCATGTGTCGGAAGCCAGTTGATAAATAAGAATCTAGCAATGCGATGTTTACCAACAACAAGTGGGTTGATACTCGGAGGGGATTACTCACACAATCATATGATATAGGACAGCCTTAACACCCCTTGGCCGCTCGAGGAAATTGTAGAACTTGGACTGTAGGCGGCGGTAGCGCGCGTCGCGTCGCGTGGCGCGGTAGCTGAGCGGCTTGCCGAGCAGCGACATCCGCGGCGTCGCCAGCCGGTCGCCGCCACTCTTACTCTCACTGCAACCAATGACACTAAATTAACTTATGAGGCTCTTTAAAAAAAAACACTCGAGTGTTAGCTATACTATAGCATTAGCAATATCTATAAAAAATGTTTCGATTGGCCTGTGGATTGAATAAGCCGCAGACAGCGTTGCGTGACGTTCCTTTAGTGATCGGCAAAGTTTCTATCCCAGTATCAGCACGCCGCTCATTGTACTTGTTTAGGCTCTTAGTAATATTAGTCATCGCAAGCCTGCTTTCGACTAGACTCTTCCATTATAATACAATCCACAAAAGCATAGCTTTAAACATTTACAGAAAATGAATGTTTCTGCGCCAGTTATACGTACGTTACGTGCACTGCATTGAGATTATATTTAGCTCAATCGTGAACTGATTGATAGCATCTAATCCAACGATAGACAACTTATTTTGTATGATTATTATGTAGGCAGGCAAGGTTATTCGGAAAGTGGGTAGATGAATACTTAGGTACCCAAGCGTCAGAAAAATAAGCATTAGATGATACACTCCCTGCAGCACTAGGTACTAATGTATTATGACCACCAATAAGCCCAAAATATCTCTGGGAGAAGATAGATGTTAAGAAAGCCTGAAATAATTTTAGGTTTACAAAATTGAGTTTCAACTCATAACGTGATGCCTTAATGTTATTTTTAGCAAGTTATCTATAAATGGACGCTAAACGTTATTACCTAAGTATTCACGTTACAAACAATGCGTTGTGAGCATCTTTTAACAAATAATCTAGTCACTTTGAATTTATAGATTTGTTTATTTCACCAGTGCTTCTTCGCTCGTTTATGTTTGTAAATAAATCATATTCCATGCAGAAAGGCTATTATAGTATAATGCAGAATTTAATATAATGGTAGGTTTAATGATAGGTAGGTTTGTACGCCGCTTGTTTGTTGCTGCTCTGACATTTCTTGAATTACACTTATTATAATACTTAATTACACACTTTCTAGTTATGAATGATCAAAGCTGCATAATAATTCCTAGGTATCAAACAAAGCTGCAAACCGAATTCAGAATCAAAGATCGCACCGGAAATAGAGTTACAGGTTTTTGAACAAACTACTTAGTATTAATTTATTCACATGCATTTTAATTTGTTCTTTAATGAGTTCTTGTTTAATATTTCGATAACTATTTGGTGCAATAAATTGTTTATAACTCTGTAATAGTTATAAATAAATTTAAGAATGAAATTCCAAAAGTATCTAAATAAGTATGGAGGACCGTGTTAAACCTTAATAACATAAATACCTTTTTTTGAATTTCTGTGGTTCTAATTGAATAATCCCACGTTATCAAACAAAAATAACAAAAAAATATCTTTTACGAAAAATCACGAGCCGAAATACCGTTATTTATGACTACGAAAGTGGAGATAGTAAAAAGCACAAAAGCTACGATACAGCGTTGCTCATGCACAGAGTTGCGCAACCCTCTCCCGCGAGTTCCTGCGATGGGATATCAATCATGGCAATCTCGTCGCGACACTTGCGGAAAGCCGGCGAGTAAACAAACCGAGGAGAGCTATGAGTTAAACCGACTCGGCGGAAAACGAAATCGTCGCATTATACTAGTAGGTACATGGAGACGGTCCCATTCACGACTTACTAACCGCGCCACGACGCGTCGGCCCGTTCTACGCTTTGTGCCAGTTTTACTTTCAATAGCACTTTTATCTAGACAAAATACTCGTAGTATGACGTCACTTAGGGGCTGTATATGTTGATACCTATCATACGTTTACAAATCAGCCGGAGTAGCTCTGACGTAATGTTTACCGCATCCATAATTAACCACGTTTACGCTACGCTTCGTGTGTAGCAGCACCTCTGTGCATGACAAAGCGACGATGGTATGTACAAAGCAGCACCAAATGGGGTTGGTAACAGCGTCTCGACGGCAAATATTGGTTTTGGAGCTATAGTTTATCGTGACATATTTGTCATACTCTTAAGTAAACGACACGGTAGTACAGTGGTAAAAGTGCTCTGTCGTAAAACTTAAGGTCCCAGGTCAGGAAGTGTGTGTGTTTTTTTTGCCAAGGTTTGTGAGCACCTTTGCGCAAGCATTTTGATGAATTCAGTGATTTTTCAATTCATGATAATTTAATTCACCGATCCAAATACCGGTCCAAACCATTAATCATCTTCTTCTATTGGGAACTTCCTGACGAAATTTCAATAAGCCTTATATCGGCCTTATAACGAATGAAATTTATAGGAAAAGTAAACAGTTTAACTCCCAATTGCTTAGAAAAAACATGGCGGTAATGGTGCGATTCAGTATTTTGATGGTACCGATCCTGTCGGCTAGTGGTGAGGCGAGATCGTCCTCCAAGACACTCTTAGTTGAAACCAGTTAATTTTCCATGAAAAAACGATCTTATTCAAGTACTTGAAGTAATTAAGAAAAATCAATAACGATCCGAAAAAGCATCCTAAAACGTATACTACGTACGTATAAACGTATAAACGTAAACGTTACGTATTGATCCATTTTCGATGCTTACTATAGTAAAACTAAGCTAGTTGTAAAAAACGTTAAGAGCTTGAATGTAGCAATATTAAACACGTCTTAGGCAAACAATGTTAAACTGTTACTTGGCAGGTGATTGGCTGGACGCTAGTTAGTTACGCAGTCCATCAGGGTCCGTGAGGCCATTCTAGATTGTCACTCAACTCTTCGTGTTGTAAATACTTCATTATTATAGTACCCTTGATGGACACCATTACATTTCATATCATTTCAGCTTATTTAATATTTCTGAGTTACACACTTTTTTTCTGAATGAGTTTACGGAGACGATAGCTGTAGACGATGATTGTGGATAAACTTAGCTTGTTTTTGAGTTGCTTGTCTATCTCATTCGGTCATACCTGTTATAATAACAGTCCGAAAGTTTGCTGAAGTTTTTACCTATCAAATAAAATAAAGTACATTCACACTAACACTAGGTGTACTACACTTTACATTACGTCTGATTGCCATGTTCCAGGTACGCCATAAGTCGAGGCTCGCCCCCCTCGGTTTGTGAGCCGACTTTCACAGCTTTACCGCTACATTTAAAAACGTGTACATACAAGCCCAGCTGTGTTGCTGAGCAGCAACTCAACCCAACAGGTCATGGTAAGTGAGGCCCATTTTATTTTAGGCACCGTGACAGATGCCTGGTAGAACTGTTCGTTGATTTTATTTTTTCCTCCTGTTGCTATTTGGTCTAATGCTTGTTTGTCCTTTACTTTGTTAGTTCTTTTTATTTAGGTGAAAATTATTTTGCTGACACACTTCGAGGGACCGCTGAAGACAAAACGCTGAATTTTCATAATTTATCTACAGCAGGTTCCTTTTTGATGCTCACCGAGGCGGGCTTTTTTCAAAGAGTTTCAGTAATAGTCTATATAGTAATTGCAGAAAATTTGAGTCCTAACTGAGTAAAATATTAATTTGAAACTTTCATCAGCATCTGAATTCCGCTCACATGTTAAAAAAAGCTTCAAATGAAGGAGACAGTGTGTAAGAGTACTATATGTGAGGGTGGGGGGTAGGGTTTCTCAATATCTGTATTTCAATGTATTATTTAAGAACATGTACCAAGATTATTTTGATAGTCTTATTTTTGAATGCTTTGTATAGAATTCTGAAATAAATGGACAGTAGAACTAGTGACATAGTGTGGACTAGCGCAGAAAAGCTCTAGAAAGGAGGCCAAGAAGGACGAGTGCCCGCCTTGAGAAGGGTCACAAGATTTTATTGGACGCGGTCGCCTGCAAGCGACCACCTTGAAATTTATGAAGGAGGCCCATGTTATGCAGTGAACAACATGAACAGAATATTGAACAAGGCCAATATATTGGCTTATTGTCATTATTCAATAACGCCTTCAGGTCATCATCATCAACAGATTCATGACGTCCACAGCTGAACATAGGCATGCCCTATAGATTTCCAAAGGGAGGAATTTTAGGCGCCCTGCATCCATCACAGGTCTATTAAGATATTTAATACCGAAAATTTTACAGCGTCTTATGTTTTTATGTAAAGTTTCAAATTGTAATTAGATAACGAAAACCTTTGAATGAAAATTCATTTTATGTTTACGGCGGCTTTTGAATGGTTATTGCTATTTTAAAATTTTGATAGGGTCGTTGGCTTGGCTGGGGAGTTAGTGATGAGGTAGTCATGCTGCTTCCAAGAGAGGATATACATATAAGTGGCTCAATTTGTATTTGTTTTGTCTGGATACACCTAGTACAGTAACTATTCACTTGAGTATACTTGGTAATGTAATGTTTATTAGTGCACCTACCGTTCCTCGCCTCAATTTTACGAACGCTCGTGCGAGACACATTACACAGTTTAGAAGCGGCAATCAGCAATCAGTAAGCAACCCTTAAGTGGTCAAATTTAACTATCGTGCACTGTTTCCATAATAGATCTATAATACCAATTCGCATCAGTACTAAGTAAGTATTTTAATTCGGGGTCGGATGATCGGTTTGAAAATACTTCGTTTTTTGTGGTTTATCTATCTGAGTCAGTGTTCGACTTTATATTTCATCTAAATCAAAGATTTAGTAAATTGCTTCGTTTTGCGGCTTTGTAATTTATTCATCCATTTACTTACTTAGAGAAGTAAATTTTGAATCACAAACACGCTAGTTACTCATTGAACATTGTGGTGCTTGTGAAGCGAGTTAATGATAACCAATAATCACTCATTAGTGAATTTATGTACATAACTTAGAACTAACTTTACTCTATTTTCATGGTAATGAAATGCTTTAATGAGTAGGTAAGTAATAATGGCCTACACAGAGCTCTTTACAATAGGCTGAGCACAACGTACATAATTCATTTAGTTAAGTGAGGAGGCAAAGCAAGTGATTAGAATATTACTTCAGTGCTAAAGCACACCCTCTATACATATACATAGGTAAAACTATTTTGCCCATGTAAAATAACAGGCATTTTTGCTGTTTACGCGTAGGGGTCCACGCCCGTAGCCACACTTTTCCAACCCATTCCGGAGTTAGTAATAACCATGAATTACTTTGATGACACTATTCACGGTGAATTCGAATCGATGTCGTGATCGACTTATATTTTGGGTCAGGAACATTTTTGTTGGAGGTGGGCACCCAATGACATCGTAAAGCGCTTACACGCCACCACACGCACTCGCATTAGTAGTAGAGATAGTAGTACTCGTACTATGAGCGGATCCATCAATAAGGTCGTAAATTATTCTCAATCGTAACTACTTGTGTTAATATTCACCAATGAAAATAATACAGTAATACAGACTAAAAACAGCACTAAATATTTAAATTTCAACTTAGACAATAGGATTTTAATAAAGATGAATACGGAGTAACTTAGATTTTTAACACAACCTATGCTTCTTTTGGAACAATTTCATTTTACGCGTCCGGCTTCGTAGTACAGATTATTGACAGCAGTAGTAGGGATTTTAATTTATGTTGTCTTGAACAAAACGGATCAATAACGGTTTGTGTCAAAGTTAGCTGCACCAGAAGTCAAACACTCCCGAATGTGTTTGCTCCTCAAATTATATTGCTCTTTTTTCAAGCTGTATATTTTTGGTGTTGTCAAGGGTGGTTAGATTGGGTTGTAAATTAATTATACGAGTAGTGTTGCCAAGAAACGGATGTATCAAGCTACCACCTACGAAGAAAACCCCTTGGTAATGGTAACACACAAAAAACAGATGAGAAAATCCTCGAGTAGGGGAAGAAAATCCGTTGGTTAGGCTGTGACATCATGGGTTAACTGAAGTCGGTACAAAGGGTGAGTCCGTGGAGACCCTGAAGTCTGGTAACTTGCTGTGCTAACGAGGCCGAAGGTCCTAAATTGGTGTCCAACTTGTCGTCCGCCCAAGTCCCTTGTCAACAATATTTTTACGATCTTAAGTCTATCGAGCAGGGATGCCTTTTCATCATAATATATACATAGGAGGTACAGCCAAACATGCTTCTTAGAGCTGTTTTGTTTTAGTAGACTTTAAAGCAAAACTGGTCTTATGAAGCGAGTATGAGAGAGTTCGTCGTGGGGCCATGAGCAAACCCTCCACCCGGCTGGCTACACGTAGAAATCTCCAAAAATGTCTGGGATGACATTAATGTCTTTTGTCATTTAAATAATTTTTTAACCTAACATGATGTACCAGACAGACGTATCAGAAAAAAAACGTATTTTAAAATGGTAACAGACGTAGGCCAGACCCATTTTCCAGATTTATCGCAATACTAATAATGACTCATCCTATGCGTTATAATAGTTTTTTAGTACTAAGGCATTGTTCAGTCAGACTAACCGAACGTATCGCCTGCCGCTGATTGTGAGCATGCCCCCTGCCACCCTGAACGTGAACTCAGTCTGGCTCTGAAGTACACATTCGCACCAAGCTGGCAATACGCTTCAGCGTAAGCTAAGTAGCTAATACGCATCCGCTATGCGAAGACGCGTAGTACTTTTATCGGCCGCCTGAAATCATCTACAACGCACAGCGCAATAGCCTTTAGTCTGTTCGATGTAAAAGAATTGTAGACGCGTACTCACATCCAGTTAAAAGTAAAACGTTTGGTGAGAACGACTCCTTGTTACCTATCATCATCTTCATTAGCAGCCGCAAGAAGTCCACTGCTGAACATAGGCCGCCCCATTGATTTTAATTCCAGTGCGCCCGGTTGCGGGCGGTTGTTACCTATTTAACCCTAAAAAGGGAACTAAACCTTGATGAAGACCCATTTCACTTCTGAGTCATGTCTACAAACTGTTCTCGGGTGAATCACGCATCGTCTCACTTTCAGTTGGTGCGGAACATAGCGGAATTACTCGTGCTTTGCTGTTTCAGAATACTTCTGGAATAGAGTATTTGATGCCGTGGGCTGCTCGGCGACGCTCACCCGCCAAATGAACTTACAGATGGCCTTATAAAAGCCACAGGATTTCGGTGAGTACAGATTGCCTACAACCAGACCCGCTAAAATTCTATGGTGGCCCACGTTCAACAATAAACGACGTTTGCCTGACTGTGATGATTAAGATCATAATTACTTTAACGTAGTACACTTCAACATCTGCGATATTAATTAGGTCTCTACTTTACAAAATGTGAAATAAGTTATCTTCACTTAATTATTCAGCGTACAGAATGTTTAGCATAAGCTTGGTTTAATTAAGATTTGATAAGCAGGTATTAAACGTGTAAGGTATGTAACTAGGTAAACGCTCACAAGGTCCCTATTTCATTGGAAGACCAAGATCCGACAACCGTGGTGTCTTTGAGCTACCAAACCGGACTGGAGGAGAAAAAATGAAATATAAGAAAAATCATGATTGAAATAACACTTGACTTTTACACTTGATCAAGAGGAAATGGTACAAACATAGTGCGTCAAAAAGGCTCATCCTCAGCACCCCCTCAAAATTGAAGTCGCTGAGCTCACTTAGCACTACGCCCATACGCATTAGCTTATCATTATTGTTTTTCTGGTTTTCCTACCCTGCCTTAATAAAAAGGTAATCCTTTCTTTGAGACTAAAGTAATGTTTGAATGTGATCATGTCTCATATTTTTTTTACAATAAGTCAACCAATGTTATCAGATAGCTTATCAGAGTTATGAAGTTGTCCCTTGATCTCTAGACTTTTTAGTGCGATTACGGTTGCGCCGTCATGGTGTTTCGGTGGGATAGAGCCTTCAGAACAGGTCAGGCATACTACTCACGCATACCAGGCGCCGGGGCTTGTATCTGGAGTGGCGTATCCTAAGCCAATAACTCCGTAAATAAGTCATAGTGTGTAACCCGACATCGAAGCCCAAGTCGAGCTTCTCCCTTAATAATTCCCTGACATTTTGTACCCTCGGGAGATCATTTTCTTGAACGAGAAAATTAGTGCCGTGGTTAACGTGATTTTCTGTAAATTTACGAGTAGTGAGCTCGCTCTATATGGCTTTAGAAATGTCTGCCTAACAGCATCTTTAAATATCTTTATTTATTAACAGTTTGATTTTTTATGAACTCCCTGAAAACTTATGAACAACAAAGTTTGCGGGTCATTCAGTCATCATGGTAGAGTCACTATAGGTTCATTTATATATTTTTTATTGCTTTTAGCAATAAGGCCGCCTAAATTGTACATATACATGTATTTCTTTGTTTCAATACTTGTAAATTATTTTGTTTTGTGTGCAATAAAGTGTTTCTTATCTTATCATATCTTAAATACTAGCGGTGGCCTTCAAATAGTCATGTAAATATGTTCGAATTTGCTTTGAAAACATTTCAAAATAAGGTGGGCATGTCACTGCTGGTAGATTTCATGAGAATCCGTTCTGCAGCTTTCAAGTCATGATGACATGCATCACAATGGATATTTTATCAAATTATATTAAAGGACAGCTAATTTGGATTATATTTTTATTTCTATCTACTCGTATGTACATTGTGCAGATTCAGTCAACGCTAGAACTGTTAACTATTAATCCATGTTGCAGGCTATGTGAATTTGTATACTCATGCTCGTCTGTCATCTATTGTTCTTCTGAATGCTCCTGTCAAGTCAACCCGCAAAGAACTCGAGTGACAATACCTAATTTGTATTAATATCCTCCATTTTATTTCTCACACAAACAGTCGTTTAGACGGTTTTTGCCATGAGTCTGTTATAAGTTTGTTAATGTAAATATTCAGCCATAATGGCCTGTAATCTACAGCTGATTGCATGTTATTACCATCCATCTAATAAATAACAAACGCGGTGGAATGCTTGTTACTGAACGTTGCTTCGTTTAGCATCTTGAATGAACTTCTACGCTTGATTAAACATCAAACGTAGAAGTTCACCACAAAATGGGTTAGCTACTAACTTATAATTACTCGCACTGACCTTTCCGCATTCTTATAAGCACAGGCTGGGAAAAGTTCCTCGAAAAAGAAAAAGCTCTTACTCAAAAAATATTATCACTACTAATGAGTAAGTATGATCGGCACATCAATGTATTTAATTTTTAACAGGAAGACAACTGGCAATAAATTTAATAACTGATTTTGTAGTGACCAGTCAGCTTTAATGATTGAGGTAGAGCATTTTCATTGCACAGCTTAATTACCAGCAAAATAAATACGATACAAAATTTAATTGTTTTGGACCCAAAGAAAGGTTTTAGCAAATATTTTTGTGCTATGGAGAGGAGAAACAAGGTAAAGCACGCAGATCCAGCACTATACATTATGTTTCTTCAACAAACAAGATTTGTTGTTACGGTTATGAAACGTATCAAACCAATGTTTATTCTATCAAGCTCTGTTGAGGGCATAAAATAATAGTTAGATACTATTACATGGTATGTATACTATACAAGGTTTTCTCAATCTAGTGAAAACACTTATGGCGAATCAACTTTAAACAAGCTGCCAATGTAAATAAATATGCACTAATTTAATAGCGATTTGTTGATGATGATAACATTATCATCATCATCATCAAAAAATCGCTATTTGCATCCATATTGCGACAAAATGTTCCCTTTCACCGACTATATTTCATAAGTTATCATTATAGTTACCTACTTATTAAATTGTAAAACCTACCTATAGTAGTCATGGTAGACTTTTCAACTTTGTCATAGAAGTACAGTCAGCATGTGGTCCTCCAGACAGAACATGGCAAAATCACCAGATTTCTTTCCTTGCTAAGGAAACTTAAACTCTATTATGAACAAGAACTAGCAAACATTTGCATTTTATGCTTTTATCTAAATTGAGTTGTCAGACGAGCTCTTATATTTAGAATAACATTTTAAAATGCAAATCCTTATTACTCGTGTTTTAATGTTCATTCATACCTCAAAAACTGTAAATGTATCAGAATTCCTATTTTACAAACTTCGTAATTTAAAAAATAATAAAAACATTTTGCTTCTAAATTATTTCCCGCTAGTGCAATTAGTATAGCAACCCTGATAATAAAATAACCTTGAAACGGGTAGTTTCTTTATTTCAATCTCAGCTAATAGAGTTGATTTGTGTTCTTCTTCAGTGAAATTGTAATTATTTGTAGGCTGTTAATATTTGAAGAGCTTTATCTGAGCTAAGCTCTCAGTTATGAGTAACATGCAAGAGGGATTGTTACATCTTGTGATTATAACGTAACTTTAATCAAACACATACATCAAGTCGTGAATAACTGATAGCTCTCAAGTGAGGATAGGCCTGTTACACTTAACTAGTTAGTTATAGTTATAGACCAGGATACGGTAAGTTACATCCGAAGGTTATTCATTATTAAAGCTCCAACCTGTGTCGAGAGTTAAAGTCGCCACTACACCGTAACAACATAAATTGTATTTAACTCCTACTATCAACATGGACAGAGTCGTAAACAGTAGTTAGCCAGGGATTCATTAGCCACCGTTTAATATTACAAATTATTAGTTCCCTGACGTTCACACATCTTATTATGATAATCATTATCACCGTTAGAGGTTTTCTTACTATTTTAAACAGAACTGGTTAAACCTAGCCTTTGGTAGGTAGCCGGTGGTAAAGTAACTTCATTATTCTTATAAAATATTTTGGGATACTGTAAAATACTGTACATAATTTAATTATAATTTCATTTTGAACAGTTGCTATGAGTTGATACTCATACTCGTATATTGACTCAAAGGCGTATGCCTTTGAGTCAATACCAACCCGCCCTCATTCGTAAGGGATGCTGGAATGTACCAACAAACCAAACCTTTGGATAATTTCGAACGGGTTTCAAATAAATGCCTCTGTTTGTTCTTCCCCAAACTGACTTTTAAACCTATAAAGGAATAAATTGAAAAGGTTTACTCTGATGTAAATATTGTAGTAGTGAAGGTACCCATATTTTATAATATACAGGAAAGCTCTAAACAAATAACCACTATTATGTGCTTCGAGTACAGGAGTTATAAGTTTTGTAATTAGCAAGGAAGAGAGAAATTAGCTGAAGATTGAAATCGGAATTAATTAAGTTTTTGCTGAATAGAATTGCTTGAATTAACACTGTGAAAATGTTTCAGAGCGTATTCTCACGTCAAGATAGTTAATTCAATGTATGTAATGTGACGTATAGAAGCAGTGGAGCATAAATAAAAACTGTTTTTTTTACTTTTACTATAGAGCCTTTCGTTCGTGTACATTCTCAACTCGTGAATGCTCGAATACTTAATAATGGCAGTTTTATATATAAATTGTAGTTATTTTCCATTACTCTTCCACCCACATGGACGGTGAGTAATTTACGGTCCTTAAGTATGGCCCTCTTTAACTTGGTCTCTGAGCCCCATGAGTTGGCAACGAGCCAGTGAATCTCTTCATTTATAAGAAAATTCTCTGATTTTCCTTATCATATTGCTCTATTGAATATTTGAGAGTTTTTTTGCGTTTTTGTTGGAAACTATTTAGTTACACTTATTTCTATTACATTTTTGCTTTTGCGTACATGAAAAAACTTTTTTAAACCAGTTGCAGGAACAGTATGCAGACTAAAATAAGTTTCCAAGCTGACAAGCGGCTTGGAACCACTAAGTTTGAGTAGAGGCTTCTCTTCTCTGTGTTTTTCACAATGCGTTTTGTTATGACGAACTGTTCTACTCGGAAATGATTGTGCATGTCCTGATATTAATGTTTCTTTTTGTTATAATATCCTATCTATGTATACGAATGAAGATGGATATTGCTAAGCGTAAAAATCCTGAACGGCTGAACTGAGGAAGGTTTTTATGAAGAGGAAAACGTAAAAAAAACATTTTTACTGCACTTGCTGGATTTTCATCGGTCAAATACTGTTTTCAATCAATTGTCTCAGTCGAATAGACCAGAACGACGTCTGCCGGGTCAGCAGGTTGGGCAATAAAACAAATTATCTTTTTTTACCAGCATCTCTAGCCCACCACCATCCCACACTCCGCCTCACACTCTAGAACCGCCATGGTAAGTACGGCGAGTTATAGCCATGGTTTACATTTGTATCTATAGTCTGTGGTAACCGCTTACCATAAGGTCTACCAGAAGAAAGGTCTGCATTATTGTTTGCCGTAGTAGTAACATAAAAAATTAAATCCAATTCATCTTTATTCAAGTAGACCGGTATACATAAGTACTGTGTTACTAAATTTTAGCCACTCAATAAACAAACATAATAATACGACCTATATACAGTACATAAAAAACATGAACGCAATGTGAGTTTACCACAGGCGTCGGAGGTTGTTTCTGCTGAGAAGACCCGGCAAGAAACTCAGCAGTTACTCCTTTTAAACCGGCAAAAAACTCAGCAGTTACTCTTTTAATCGTCCAATATTATACAGTACACAATTTAGTAGTTACGTCAATGAAAATTAATAGAAAGTAAGATAGAGAGATACTATCAAATATTAGGTTTTCCGCCTAAAAACGTCGGCCCTGGATTTGTGGCAACTGGCAGCCCCTTCTCTGACATGACACATCACGCATCGATCACGTCAGTTAAAAAAGCATCGTGTTTTCGGAATTTAGTTTATCGAAAATCACGCTAAATATATCATGAAACCTATACCTGAATAAGGACAGGAGAACTGATTTCTAAAAGAAGATACATACTTGTTGAGTTGTTAAACGTGTACCTACATTTTTAGAACCTCCATGGGTCACGTTATTTATTAATGCAACTATTTATGAAATGATAAGCGCTGTTATCAAAAACGGCCAATCTTGTAAAGGTACAGAGAAACGAGTGCAGTGCAGTGGTCACTCAGCTCGCTTCCACCCACATAGCGCCACTTCGGAGGTTAATCTCATTAAAACGACTGCATGGTAAAAAATATTGCAAACATGAATGACAAAAGATAACGCACGCTAACCTAAAATTGCTATTAACTCGGTATCTAACAATCTTTGCTGTGTTATGGTAGTAAACTCTACAAGATAAACTATTAAAATTAACACAATACATGGCAGTAAATCTTATCTATTTTCTACAATTTTGTAGTAATGGTGGTTCTATCAATCATGTCCATATTATTTGCTGGCATTGAAGAATTGTCCTGTCCCTAATCGCCCTTTCGTTGGACTGTAGAAACAAATTACCTGTCAACTTCGATTGTGTTATTCTTTATGTAATCTGATCTTCGTATCTGGCGCAACAAGTAGGAAGGGACGATTTGTTAAGCAATGTTTCTCAATATTCTGCCTTGGTATTCTTAGTAGTTGTCATTTCAACGATTAGTAGGTACCTACTGGTCTTTGATTTTCATTAAAATTCTTGTTCACAGCGAAAATGTTTCAGTTGCTGCAGAAATTGGGTTGAATAATTGAAAATTAATCTGTTTAGAGGTCACCCCGACGGCAACGGCTTGTCGAGTGATGCACGAGAAAATTTTAAAGCATTGTACATTGTTTCGTGTAAATTATTTTATGAAATTGAACGTAACGAATGTAGGTTAGCATGTTATTGCCGCTGACTGGCAACAAATTGCCGGTGGCGATGCGGATAGGTTTAGGTTTTGTGGTTCTTTTGTAAAATTCGAACAACAGTTGTTACGTTTACTAAAATCTTATAAATGCTTTATACACTCCATAGCACACAAGTTCAAGAAAAGTGTAGCATGCGTTTTTATTGTGTCAATTTTTTCAGTGTTGGTAGAGGTGGGTAGGTGTAGGTCCATAGAGAAGTAGAGCAAACATAGGTGTTAAAAAGTCTGACAATGTTCATTTGAGGAACTAGATATATAAATTGTATAGTATTATAGTATTTGCACTTGAATAGAGTTTGCAGGTTGTATCCAGGAATATTCATATGTGGTTAAGAGAATAGGAAAAACATAAAACTATTGTCTAGTTGTTATTAGCTATGTATAAGTCTATGTTAAAACAAACTCTAGTTATAAACTATCTACTTTAGCAAACAAAATCAATTAGTTTGTAAGAACTATGTTACTTGTATTAAATGTCTTTGTTACTCTCAAACCAAATCAACCAATTAGAATTTTGTCTAGAGCTACAAATAAAAATGAAATATAACAAATGTATTACCTATGACGTATAGCATCTTCATGTACCCGCACACGCCTTGTCGATTTCATTCTCACCTAAACATTTTATGCCAATGAATATTGTGGGGTTAGTAATTTGCAAAAATATGAAATCAGGGTGAAGGTTTGCTTATGGATTAACTACAGACTAGAGCTTTGCTAGGAGCGGCCATTAGTCAATCATTGACTCGGTGTTTGTTTGGGTCGCGGCGAAACAAAGACAGTCCCTCGATACCATATACTCGTGTATTATGACAATGTACGTAAGTATGTATGTGTAAGTGGCTACGAGAACGTGGTGTCGGTAAACGTAAACTTGGCGGGCTGTAGGCACAATGGATACAATTTATTGCGAAAGCCTTTGGTTGCTAAATTATTGACTTTTCCATTAGAAAACGGCTTTAGGATTCCGCAGGGGTCAAGCGCGGAAGGTCAGATCGTAAATAAAAATCACTTGGTATTAAATCTTTTATAGTTTGCAAGTATTTAAGAGAAAATGGTTTTAATAGTGAAATCTGGTGATTATAACAGTAGTTTACTGAATTCCTTGCATATTTTCATTGACAGTTTTAGTTTAGAAGTTGGGTTCGGTTTATAAATGCTAAATTGGCATGTCGGCGGTGGCGGCGCACTGCCGTTACTCGACGTCATTATTTTAATCATATAATGTAAGTAATGCGAACACCATTATTGGTAAATTATCGATCCAAATATATAAGGGTACTTGGTACGCCATTAACTGAAGTCACAGTACCAATTATGTACAAAGGCATAAAGCACAATGCGATATCGTGGCATGCTTATAATTTTATAATTTATTAACTTCATTCAATACGGCCATAGATAACGACATCTAGTAAACGATACAGTATAAGGTCGTGCAATTATTGATATCGTCGATATAGATACATACCTTAAAATTCACAGCCAATCTAAACAACTGAAAACTGACATCCATAAATATTTACATTCCGGTAGAGTGGAGACGCGCGATCGCGTGCTTTATTGTCAAGTCGGTAGGATCGCGAGTGTAGTGCGGGGTTCGGCGCGGCGGCGGGCGCGCGGCACGTGCGGAGCGGCCCCGGGGCGCCGGCATAATACGCGGCTCGGGCTCGCGCTCGGGCACGCATCGGTCGCGGGCACGCGGGCGCGGGCGCGGGTCGGCGCCGACTGACGTGCTCGCCGTGCCGCCCCGCCCGCCCGCGCCCGCCCCCGCGAGCCAGCGCCGCCCGGCACCCGGATTCGGACACCCGCACCACCCGCAAGCCGCCCGCCCTAGCCACCTCCCGCCCGACTCTAATTCTAATTGTTGCCCACCTCTGACTATTCAGGTCATCGTACCTGCAGTTGATTTTACCCTCTACGAAAAACCTCACTTAACATATGCATTTTTAATAATCTTCAGTTTATTTCAAAATTAGGCACCTATACCAGGTTTCATAAAAAGTAAGTGGGGTGTAAATTGATCATTTATTTATGAACCGTGCACTTATTAGGTAGGAGAAAGCAAAAGCACGGGAAAGATTAGGTTTTGTTTATTTACATTGCAGATGGGATGATATCGATGTTAATGGTAAAGTATCGATCCGTAGAGTAAAAACATTCCACCAAGACGCTGAGACATAGCTACATACAAATGCGATAATGCGGAAAGGAAAACCCCCGGGGAGTAGGCTACCAATCCTATTGTTTGCGCTGTAGCACGTAGAGCTGTGTGTAGTGGCTCTACATCTATCTTCAGATAGTGCTTCTCTATGCAGAACGACCTGAAGGGAAGCATTCTGCAATTTATGAATGCTCAGGTGTTTTACGTTGCGTCCGTTCTACTTCGCGTTGAGCGGGCAGTTGTTATGTTAGTTCCCTTATTTTATAAAAGCGCAAAAGCTTATAAAGCACGAGTTTGACTGAGAGAACTAAGAGTAATTTTCATATGAAAAACATGCAATAACGTTCATGTACGAAAAACAACTATTTGTCTCTTTCTTTATTGCTACTATAAGGTTAAGTTGATAACGACTTCGTGTAAAAATACCAACTACGAGTACCTTTAATTATAAGTTTAAATCTCAGGTAGACGATACTTTTCACCCACGCGGAACCTTTTCTTATATATTGTGTAGTGTACGTAAGGATGTTTCCTGGGGTCGCCGTTGAAGCAGCCTTCCACCTGTTACCGCCCACAATATTGCAAATGCAATGTCTCCAACATTTAATGAAACGACGACGCAACCGCGACGTGACTTCGGGACCCAGACACTGAAATCGTGAGATCTTTTCTTAAACCAAAACAAAGGCTTTAACCACGACTGTAAAATACGATAGGTAGATAGTCTTAGTTTCATCGATACATTTGATTAGAGGATAATGTACTCATAGCTAAGCTATTTCAATGAAAGGGAATTATATGTATATTGTATGAAAGTGTAGGGGAGATGGTGGGAAATTTGCACCACTTAAGGGAAAAGTCCAATAACTAAAGATCTGAAAACCAGAAAAAGACATTTGGTCATGTTGGCATCAGGCAGGACTTGAACCCGCATCTTTCGTAAACCGGGCGACTGCACTACCAATTATGCTACCGAGACCATTAACAGACCGGCCGAATCTTTCTGGTATATTTTACCCTATGAGCCAGGGTGATTATTACGAGTTTCTGGAACATAGTCCGGATTTGTGATACCGAATCCGCAGTCAGTGGGCGTGGTAAGTGAATTGTGCATATTCACTGTGAAGACAACATTAAATTCAACAGTATTCTGTCAACTAGTAAAAACACAAACAATGTGTTATTCAAAGAGCCAAGATTTACAACAGAGGCGGTCACTTTTTGCTGGTAGCTAGCAGCCCCTGGCGCTGGGTGCGCCACAAATTATGTAAAAAAGTCTCGATAAGCTCCCTTGCCGACGCACACCAACCTCTGTATACATACGAGTAGGTATATCTCGTGCATCGTTGGCGTTTTACGTCCACTTTCAGTCTGTCGCACTTGCATGTGAAGATTACTTTGCTGCTTTGACGCAGTACGTAGGTATTTGACTTGCAGTTTTGAAGTACAGCCAGTAAAATCAGCCTTTGCTGAAATGTAATTAGCATTTCACACTAAATTTTGTAGTTGCCATAGAAATCCTAAAACAAACATAGCGAGTTCAGCGCGGTTTCGTTTTTAATCTACGTTGCGATTTAAACTGGAATTTGCGTAATTTGTAAACTGGAAGCAATTGCAGATACTCTTAAATTAGACTTTGTAATACAAAGAACTTTTATATTTTGGTAGTCTCGTTTACCAAGGATATCATCATTATCATTAACAGCCGCATGAAGTCCACTTCTGAAAATAGGGCTCCCACAAAATTATCCACGGCAGGTAGCAGGTGGCCTGCATCAGATCGTCTGTCCAACTTGCGTCCATTCGCACACTACGTTTGCCCTCACCAATTGAGAACCCTTCCTGTGTCCCGCCTACGTCCCTAGGATATTATAACTTAATACATTTTGTATAGGTACTTAATGAGTTGTCTCAACCGCTCTCGAAGCTTTAGCCTCACAAAGCATCTTCCAATCTTGTGTAATCTCTGCTACTGTAGGAGCAATAGAGGCAGGTGTGCGCTTGACACGGATATAAGTCGACGTCTGTGTCGGGGGATCGCGGTTCAATTGTTAGTTTGAAACTTGTTATCCTGTGTCAATGTGTTGTGTGTACAGACTCATGCATAAATAAGAATACATTTCTGCGCTTATGCCATGTCAAAGGCGTAGAATCCTTCTGGATACAAATTAATGCATGTGGCTAGAACATACCTACGATGTATGAACATCCGTGCTATTCCGGCGGTGCACATCGGACATCACTTCACATCTCCGTGCTTCACGCTTACCTCAATCATCAATACGCTTTACTTTCAATTAGTATTTTCTCTCATTTTGTATGTAAATAATTAAAAAATGATTTTTGGCTTAGTTCTTTTCTCTCAAACAACGACTGTCGCGAAGGAATGGAATTTTAAAGTTAACTCGCACAAGCGAAGTGAGTGTCGGCGACCACCGGAATAGCATAGCAGAGGTCAGAAATCACTTGGATTGGACATGAAAAAGGTACATTACAAACATGGTTCATCCCTACATTCATTTTTGTTTGGTAGAATCAACTTCCAAACCGGTGGGTGGTAGAGTTGCATTATATTTACTTTTAATAAATAGCTTTGAGTTAAAGTGCCTAATGCTAAAAAAACAGATTTCACGTGATCCCATAAAATGACGACTTTTCTTTTTAACTAGGTGAAGCTTTTAGAAAATACGAAGATAATAAATACAATTATTTTAATAAGCTCAAGATAAGAAGGTCGACGCGCGACGGTTTCTGATTTTATTAACTACGAGTATGATCATGATCTGCGTTGTTTACGTTAGCCCACGTGGTGTAGCGGTTAAAGCATCTTACTCTCAACCCGACTGTCGTGAGTTCAAATCGCGTGCAAACCGACAAATGTTTATATATTTGTTGATGTTTCGAGGTAGAAACGAGTTCTTAGAAGACCTTTTATTTATCCTAAAAGTGAGATGATTGTCACATTGTGAGTGCTGTCAGGTGGGCATGTGAATAGTCGGTACTGCGTCTCGCTTTTCTCCGGTCGTGTCGATCTGTCGTCTCTTAGGGTAATATAAAGCTGGTGGAAGAGAGTCTGCATCTGTGTATAGTACTGAACACACTTTTGATGAGAAGTTGGAACAGAAGGGTCTTAGTTTCCGTAAGTCGAAGCACAGAAGTTTTTAAAATAGGCTCCGCTAGTATGATGGACGATATTTTCACCCTAAAAATCCTTTAACTATATAACTGTAAAAGTTCAATATTTCAGCTTAATTTTAAACATTTTTATATTTAAGTTCAAGTGGTAAAGGTCCTGTCGTTCTCTATTTAATTAAGATCTTTTTTCGTCCTGCTAAAAATATGATTATTTTATTTAATCGAGAATAATAATCAGCTTAGTCTTAAATGATGTAAAATATTCTTATAAAAGCGGTAGGCCTTAGTTCAACCAACGTGGGGGTTGGCCTTCAGTCTTGCAGGTGCTATATAACGAATTACTCGTATAACTGAACGAACAGGCTCCATTTTATGAAATTCTAACCGAGTCAATTTCAATAAAAAAAAGAACAGTGCACAAGAATTTTTAGACTCAAATTTCTCGACATTTTTAGTTGAGTTTCTAATTTTCGTAGACTTAATTAAGTGATCGGAATGCTCAATGAGAAAACAAAAGGACTGAGAACCTTTTCATCTGAAAATTGAAGTTAACCTTTTCACTGGAAACTGTAAGGTTAGATAGTCATACATACACATCTATTTAATGAATTTTCAATGAGTGGCGCTTAATACCTCTGTTAAAGCTTTGCGGCGCGGATTGATGCGGGGTAAAACTCAGATAATACGTGTTCCCAATTACTCGCCGTTCTCCATCACCGAACTTCCCCTACTTAATCATTTCCCTGACATAAAAAGTTTGAGGAATTCTTTTTTGAAGCCCATGTTTACCGCTAATGACTTCATCCATTTCACATCATCACATTCTTCCATTTCCAGTAAGAATGCATTGCGAAGTATTTTTAAATCCCAACACCAACCGAGTAGGTAGGCCGCTAATACATCTCCTACATTCGGACTTTAGTAAAGTATTAGGCACAGTAAAATAACAACAGTTTGCACAGAAAATTACAGGTTTTTTGAGGGATTTTAATTTGACAGAAAATTTTATTTGTTTTCAAGGAATTTTACTGCACCTAATTTCAAGGCCGAGGTATTATTTTTTTTGTATGAGCATAATACATGTATTCCATGGCATTCAAGTTAGCTGTACCTACACAATTTCAATTCCAGTATATTTGCATTAGTAAGTAACAAAATAAAGCTATCATCTGAACTTTGCAGGCACATCAGCAGGTGTTACCCCCATTAAGGTGCGAACTTAACATTTCGAAGCTTAATATTTTATTGGGGCGGAGAAACAGAGCGCGATCCGAACTCGCACTCTGTTGAACCATATTAAGTAACATTGTACTGTGCACAGAAGCTACAGTATTGTACTGTGTGTTCAATAAAACTCTTAACGTAAGGTTGCACCGAGCTAGGCGGTGGAAATTAATTAGGACCAGCAGATTGTGCTTGGAGATTGGATGACAATAACTATAAATCCAAATAAACATTTCAGAGACAAAAACTAATCTGCTAAAAAAATCTGAAAACCGAAATATAAGCTTTTAACATAAGGAAACTATTTAAAATTCTGTCGAGGAGATCTTGTCGGAAGGTTGTACTTAATAGATGTAAGTATTCATATTGAAACGTGTTTCGCAAGCAGCTACCACAGACGCGTAGCCGATGCAAACGCGTAACACCATAGGTACCTACTCAATCGTGTGAGATTATTTTCAAACCCTTCTTGAAGAACTCCATGGCAGGCCGATCATTCCACTAGAAGTGCCCTTGGAAGAGAGGGACTACTAACCGAACTGTAGGTATGTACGTGACTAAAGCGATTCTAAATCCTAAAGACGAATACCTACTCTGCCAATGGCGAGGGGTCTTATATAGTAGAAAGTACCCGTGGGCATCTGAATGTCCAAGCTACTGAATTTGCATAAAATATCAACATGCGTAATTTAACATTAATGTGTTGCCTGTTTAAATAATTTGATCACAATACAAAGCCGTTTTAAATAGAAATCCTGTGTGATGCTCGTGTAAGCAAATTAGGCAATGATGAAAGATTAAAAGGAATAAGCAGGGCGAAGATAGAAGGTATGTGGCAGGAACTGGAATAGATTGCTCCAATCAGAATTTTCTAAATATAGCGCCAACAGATATGAATAGTTTTGTAACAGCTATATTCAGCTCGTAAGGAATAAGGATCACATAGTCTATTCATATACGGCATAAGAAAAATTTATTAACTTTATTTAATGAATTAACGTCTCCATTATCAACATTCATAAAAATAAATCTACTCTAGAATAGAGGAATAGAAAATCTGGCTTCCACACTAGAATTACATGATGTGGCAGACTGAGTAGTCCCTAATGAAAGTATGTTTCAGGAGGATCTAACAGATGCATATTTTCTTACCTATTACGTATAATTATGCCGACGTTTAGATACATAATGTTTCTACACGTATTCGCTGATCTGGAGGCTGTACTAGGTACAGTTCATTTTCATAACACATCAGAATATCTCCAGAATATAGTCAGAGTCAGAGAGTCGTCATTTGTTTAAAATCCATAGTTTTTTTTCAAACAGACTTTAAATGAAAAAACAACTATTTAGTCTTACCTACATCTGGACAATGAAATTATTATCTTCTTAAATATAAAATCCTTGTGTCACAGTGTTTGTTGCCAAACTCCTCCGAAACGGGTTGACCAATTTTGATGAAAATGTGTACGTTTGTTAGGTCTGAGAATAGGCCGTAATCTATTTTATTTGAAACTAAATTAAACGCACTGGTCGCTAGTGTTGATACATAATTTTTCTGTTTTCATACATTTTCTAAAATGTATGAAAACAGAGTAAATTATTATGTGTGTAATATTTGCCGTTCCCGTCCTACCCACGGTGTCTACTTAGTTTACCAGAGTAGAGCTCGTCGTGCAAAATGATGAATGTATTATTTAATAATGGGAAATATGCTGAATCTTATTTTGAATAAAACGTTGTCTTACCTAGAAACTGCTGACTAACTCCTAATAAACTGAAAGTTCCTATGCAGATAATTATGTATTCTGAATTGAACTTACCAGTTAAAAAACTTTTAGGCCTAAAATAGACGTCATGACATCGGCAGAAAACACTTCACAAGAAATAAAATAATGTATGTCAATCTAAGCAAAGCCATAATAAGTTAAATTAATTAATTTAGCAAAAGCGCAGAAAGTAGCTGAATTCCATATCGTCCTTGGACACGCTAAGTAAATATGTAATTAAAGTCTACTAATTGGCCTAAGATTGAATTGTTCGAACGAGTAGGTTTGACGGATTTATTATTTCGTGACGTTATTATAATGTTTGCAACTTCAATCATTCAATTCAATCATTCATTATTATTATGGTATTTATGTCTATTATTAAGTATGTTTTGTTGTTATTAGATTTGACGATTTGAAAGTACTTGTAACAGGTCTATTTGAATAAAGCAAATTTTGATTTTGATTTTCAAGAGTTACAATTGTTAATTAATTTATTCATGCTCATGCTCTTCTAGCGCAATAATTAAATTAGGGTTCGGATTCCGATGTCTTATCTAGATAGGTACAAAGCATATATAAGCCTTAATATTGTCCGACAGCTGGAAAATGGTTTATAGTTGAAATCAAGTGTCTATAACCGGACTTTCATTTCATCGCCATTATCAAGTTCTAAAAAAAAAGAAACAAATCATCCCTCTGGGTTTAGAAGGTCTCTGGATTTCACTCAGAGTGCTCTTTTACCACTCAACCACTTCAGGCGTCGAATAAATGTTATTTGCATGAAAATTGAACAAGGGCACGTCCTATATATTTTTCAATCATCTGCTACGCGCTTGACGCAGTACATTGTGTAAGTATTTCCGTTTCATTTCCTTTAATCACATAAAGCGTGTGCCTTTGCAACATTGCGAACCTCTCGGTCGTTACCGTTTATGTTTCCGCTTCGTGCATAAATTGTTTTTTTAACGAGAAACATGAAATTCATAACCATAGATGCTTATTGTGGTTTAAAATAATTGACTGAATTTATAAATGTACAAATTTCACGTTGAAAAATATACACATTTCTAATACCCGTATTTCAACAGGTTTCTTCCAATAGCATAATTGCGTGTTTTTGAATCACATTGGATCTCCTCAAAGCTTCCCAGATGGAAGTGTGTCTGATGCTGTGAAAGGCTTTGCCGTAGTAAATAAATGCGATATTATCACCATCATCATCAGCAGCCACACGACGTCCACTGCTGAACATAGGGCTCCCCCATAGATTCCACCAAAACCCTGCGATCTTTATGAGGTCATCCGTCCACCTTGCAGGTGCGCGTACGCACGGTCCGCTTGGCCTCAATTGGTCTCCATTCAAAGACTTACCGGTCCCAACGGCCATCAGCCCTTCGAGCTTACACGCTGGGCTACGTCGGCGACCTTAGTTCTCGTATGGATTTCCTCATTTCTGATTGGAGCTCGTAGGTATGTGTTCATGTTAAATATTTATTAAAAACTATAGTTTTATTTTGGTATGTGAGATTATATTCTGGATTTGTAATAAATTAGCATTGCCGGTGCTAAGGCAATTTTGAAGTACCTAATTAAGTACTCCTTGACCAGACAAATAACTAGGATTGTTATAGTACCTAACTTGCCGTCTTCTCTTAAATTAAATAATTTTGTTTGTTTGCATCGTAAGAATGTCACCAGTGTGTCGTTGTCTATAACATTTTAAATGAATAAAGCAAAACTAGAGAGCCATTTTCATGGCTCTAGCTAATCCAGTCGTATTTCCCCAGCCGACCCTCCGCGTCTAACCGGGCTTAGGACTGGGACGAACTCGCGCGCGCTGACAATGATTACTTCTCTTCTCACCATTGATATTAACTATATTACTTAGTTGTCTGGCTCGATGGCGCAATGCTTTGTGTTTTTTTACGTCGATTTTGAGGGCATTGGACGAGCTATAATCTCATCCGAACCGACCACCATCTCATCCGATCTTAAGTGGCGATACCTATGGGTACCTAAGGTCTATGATGGTGTTCGTGACGACATTCATATGACAAACATGGTGTTAGTTCACTGTCTGGGTGTCTAATATTTGCATAGTAAGTTGGTGGCTTGCCATGTACCTTAGTACTTCCCTTAAGTATGGCTTATGTATCGGCTATATAAATCGATCAGCTTCTGAGACTGATTTTGAGGTCAGACGGTGATGTAAAAATTCTTGTTAATAGGTACCTCCATTAAACATTTATTACCAGTATTACATTATGTACATTCGTTGTTTAGAATTTCTTGGATATAATGACATTTTAGTTATGGATCTGCCCAGATTGTAGGTACATACAAAAACAAGTTCATTTGTAATTCTTAACTGTAAATACTTACCCCCTCATGAAAACGAACGCAACGCTAAATCATAGTGTGTTATGTCCCTTACTCGCAAATGGCGGCAGCAATAATAATGAAAGAGACAAAGCGATACTAAAGTTAACGCGTTGTTGCAGCGCTGTTTATTTTTTTATGAATAAGGGGATTAGTTTTTGTGGATTATAGGACATCTATACTTATAATAAATCTGTAGAGAGGCCAATTCTGTACATGAAATATATTTAAAAAATAACTATTAAGGGATGATTAGGGATCGCTACTGATGCCAAAAATGCAATCAGTAAATTTTTTGTCTGTCTGTCTGTCTTTCTGTCTGTCTGCCTGTCTGTCTGTCTGTCTGTCTGCTGTATATTCGTTATAGAAAAAAAAACTACTCGACGGATTTTAACGAAATTTGGCACAATTATTCTTCATACTCTTGGGCAGGTTATAGTATACTTTTCATTACGCTACGATCAATAGAAGCAGAGCAGGGTGAAGGGTGATATTGCGAAAACGGGAAAAATTACTCCATTTTTTACACGTAAAAACTACTTGGATGGATTTAAATGGAACTCTACAATAATTTAGTTTATGCATCTGAATAAGACATCTAATTACAATTTATAAAGGTATATCACATTTTTTCAACTCAATTCCACGCGGACGAAGTCGCGGGCGGCCGCTAGTAATATATTAAATATGGCTCACGCCAAGGGCGTACCCAGGATTTCAGCTAGGGGGGGGCAGCTCATACCTGTTTCGTTTTTCGTAGAGAGAGGAATACGTTTTTAATTCTCACTTGTAAGGAAAATTGACTTCTAGGGGGGGGGGCAGCTGCCCCCCCCTGCTCCTACCTGGGTACGCCCTTGGCTCACGCATATAAAAACCTAAGTTCAAACTCGGAAACATATACATATAATATACGCCTACGACAATTACAAAAACACTGATTGCTGGCGTTATGTTGAACAAAACATTCAGAAGCCTACATTTCGCCGAGAGAATTTTCTAATCAACGTGGTAAAGTATGAGTAGGTACTTAATTTAGAGCTTAATGTGACAGCTCTGCCTATCTTCTTGTGATGGCTGCTTAACTTTGACTAACATTTTGTAAATACGGATCAAGTATATTTTAAGAGTACTACGAGTTGAAGTTCCCTCTCGTTATTAGAAGAATACTTTTGGCTTTAAACCCTAAAATCTCTGCGTCGTTAGCTAAATCTCCAAGTCGAGCAAATAACGTTTAATGGATTGAGAGAAGCCGGGATAGATATAGTACATTGTTAGCCTAGGGGTGAAAGTAACTTATTTAGTCCCGAGACGGGGTTTGGCGCCCGGAACGAAGTGAGGGCGCCAATAGTTCGAGGGACTAAATAAGTCTTTCACCCGAGGTAAACACTGTGCTTTTCATTACAAATACGAGGAAAGTAAAAATAAAAACATGAATTAGCTAAAGAAAAAATAAGGGAAATAAATGAAGATCGAATTGCCGCTTTCCCGCCTATTTTGTTTGTTTTTTTTCTGTGGCTGGCCCGCTATTCAGCCATTATTTTTTATTTTCACCATTGGAGAAATGGTAAATATTTTGCTCAAAGCGAAGTTGTTTTAAAGAAATTGTTGAAACTAAATTGTAATAAAGTTATTTAAAACATACTTATCCTCTGATCAATACTTAACTTTAACTTATTTCAAATTTTACATCGTGGCTGTATAGAAAGTTGGAACATGGTTCAACAGATAAGTGAAAAAAAAACAGTTTTTAAAAAAATAATTTGACAGCTGTCAGTTGAAAGTGATTCTCCCTAGGGATGAAAAGTGTTACTTTCAGCCCGCTTCTCAGGTCAGTAATGACCCACTTTCAGAGTATGAGTAATGAAAAATATATATCCCGGGGGTTTGATAAAATAAAACCAGTCTTTTTCGTTACGTAAAATATCAGACAGTTGCCATTGAGTTTTACTTATGTTTCAAACATAGTGTATAGGTAATCCTTTCGTCTCTCAACGTTAAGTTAGTAGATAGTTACGTTCTACCTACCTACGTCCTTGTATCGTTATAATTGTATATTTGAGCACTTCCGGTCAAGTATTAATCAGTCAGCAACAGCGGATCGGCAACGGTAGCCGCATCTTCATATCAGGGGTAGCATTCCGCAGATGGATGTATGAAGCATTGCTAGCTAGCCGGGTAGGGTAATGGGGTCGGTGACCACACCGACAAAAAAGAGATGTATTTTTCGGGCATCTACGTGCTTCGTTAGCAGTTGGTACCACCCGACGTCTGTAGATATTGTTTAGCCTAGTCGCAGGCCTAAGGGCGACTTGATAATATTTAACAGTAAGGTTTATTCCTAGCTCTACACCCTTTCAACTATCAGAATTAAGTTCTCGTTGGAGTATGTATGGCTTGCACTTAGAATGCTCTAAGTGTTTGCGGTATGGGGTGGCCTCATAGATTTGTTTTTGTTCAAACGTGTGACAAAAGCTTACGGGCTGTGCCTACCAAATTCCTATCGTACGATTCGGTAATTTTCAATATAATTAAGTTTTTTAAAGTGGGAGGTGTCTGTATTTGTCTGCGTTCCTTCTTTGCATCCTACCCATGGGATCAGGTTTGCTTTGCACTGGTTGATCCTAACGCCGTTGCTGATGCTGTCGCTGATGTGGTGCGGCAGGGAATGGAACTTTTCATTCCAACCTCTGTGGTCCCCATTGGTGCCAAATGCCAACCGTGGTTTAGCCAAACCTGCAAAATTGCTTCACGCAAGAAGCGGGTGGCTTACCGAGCTTGGGCAGCGGCAGCGGCGTCCCAGGATGTAAATACCAGAGCCTTCAAAAAGAAGTTGAACCACGCCTCCCGGTCCTTCAAAAGAGACATCGCTAGGGCGAAGTCCTTGCACATCTCTAGGATTGGCGAACGACTTGAGCGTCTTCCTTCGGGAACTCGCGCATTTTGGTCTCTTGCCAAAGCCGTCCAGGGAAATTTCTGTTCGCCATCTTTTCCACCTCTGCACAAGGGAGATGATTTATTGGCCCACAACGCGAAGGAGAAAGCCGATCTCTTGGGCAAATTCTTTGCGTCCAACTCATTTTTGGATGACAGGGGCCAGGACCCGCCGATCATACCACGGTGTAAGAGTAGTATGCCGGACATCCACTTCCACCAGAAAGCAGTGCGGTCAGCACTGTTATCCCTGGATATCCACAAATCGTGCGGGCCCGACGGAATCTCTCCCATTGTTTTGAAAATGTGCGCCCCAGAGTTGGCACCGGCTATAACGCGCCTCTTTCAGCTCTCCTACTCCTCTGGCGTAGTCCCGACTTCATGGAAAACTGCTTTGGTTCACCCGATCCCTAAAAAAGGTGACCGCTCAGATCCGTCCAACTACAGGCCAATAGCCATAACCTCTCTGCTCTCGAAAATAATGGAATCCGTTATTAACGCTCAGCTCCTCCGGTACCTTGGGGATCATCAGCTGCTTAGCGACCATCAGTACGGTTTCCGTCAGGGTCGCTCGGCTGGTGATCTCTTGGTATACCTGACGCACCGATGGGCACAGGCGATTGAGAGTAAGGGCGAAGCTGTGGCCTTTAGTTTGGACGTTGCGAAAGCCTTCGATCGGGTATGG
The DNA here is from genome assembly GCA_950022985.1 of Udea ferrugalis. Taxonomy (NCBI): domain Eukaryota; kingdom Metazoa; phylum Arthropoda; class Insecta; order Lepidoptera; family Crambidae; genus Udea; species Udea ferrugalis. The sequence goes on from OX465516.1 coordinate 10,622,159, forward strand.
CATAAAGCGCTACTCTCGAAACTTCCTTCCTACGGGCTTTCTGAGAAATTATGCGAATGGGTCACTAGCTTTTTAGCAGACAGAAGCATAAAGGTCGTAGTCGACGGCGAATGCTCTGACCTCATGTCCGTTAATGCTGGTGTCCCGCAAGGCTGTGTGCTATCACCTACGCTGTTTATCTTGCACATAAATGATATGCTACAAATCAGTGGCATTCATTGTTATGCGGATGACAGTACGGGTGATGCTTTATACACCGGCCGCGCGAACATTTCTCGGGAAAACGTCGTCGAGAGCCGAAACAAACTTGTGTCTGAAATTGAAACAGCGTTTCAGAAAGTTTCAGATTGGGGTAAACATAATCTGGTTCAATTTAACCCCAAGAAGACGCAAGTTTGCGCGTTCACCGCAAAAAAGCTGCCCTTTGTCGTATCGGTTTGTTTCGAGGGCACCCCATTAAATGCCGCAGCCAATATCGGAATTCTTGGTGTCGACATATCGAGCGAAGTCCAGTTTCGTGGCCATCTGGAGGGTAAGGCTAAAATAGCCTCAAAGAAGCTCGGCGTGCTCAATAGATCGAGACGGTATTTCACACCGGCACACCGTCTGCAACTTTATAAGGCGCAGGTTCGGCCTCACATGGAATACTGTTCTCATCTTTGGGCAGGGGCTCCCCAGTACCAGCTTCTCCCTCTAGACCGCATTCAACGGAGAGCAGCTCGAGTTGTTGATTGCTGTGAAGTTTCGGATAGGCTTGACTCCCTGGCACTGCGTAGAGATGTAGCTTCGCTTTGCATTCTCTATCGCATCTATCATGGAGAGTGCTCCGAGGAACTGTTCGGGCTGATTCCCGCCATCGATCTACGCGACAACTCTACCACCCCCACTACCCTGACAGTTGGCAGAGCACTACTGTTCGTTTCAACAGAAACTTTCTGCCCCGAACCACGAAATTGTGGAATGAGTTGCCGCATGCGGTGTTTCCGGACAAATACGACCTGCAGTCCTTCAAGAAAAGAGCGTACTCCCATTTAAAAGGCCGGCAACGCATTTTGTAGCCCCTCTGGTGTTGCAAGTGTCCATGGGCGGCAGTATTCACTTTCCATCAGGTGATCTGTCTGCTCGTTTGCCCCCTATCCTATAAAAAAAAAAAAAAAAAATATTATTCTGTTTATAAATACTAGATGCCACTGGCTTTAACCAGAGCTTTCGCTGGACAAGCGATTTACTAAAAAAGTTACCGAATCATACGATAACTCTTTTCAGGGTTGCGATTTATAACCGAGTTATCGTACGGTTTTAACACATTATACAGAATTCAAGCGCTTTGCTGAGCAAGCGATTTAGTTATATTCAATTAATGGTTAATCGAATCGTACGGTAAGTTAGTTGTGAATCGCTACCTCGTATATTCACTAACCGGAATTGCTACCCCAAAACATAACGAACATGACTGCAAATATTATTTTATTGGAATACCACGTTCTCCCTTTTATTTATTACAACACCAAACTTTTTGTGATAAATAGGTATTTGATTACGCTGTACGCACAGATTCACCTGAGCACACCCGAACCAATACATGTACCTAATAAATTATTCAGTGAACGGTGTAGCTGACATTGAAATTAAGTGAAAATAAGTATTTGGGCAAAATATTTAACGAATAAAAGTAGTCTTAAGGGAACAAAACTGGCCCTGTAAGGTCTTAAATGTTGGAGGCAAAATATGCTAGTTGCACAATGTATGTGGGTATTTTGTTTTCCAAGACGCACCTGAAATCTATCATGAGCATTTTTTTAATTTTCAATAGGCTCTACACATGTTTTTTTAAGCAAAAACATTCTAATCTTGTCGAGGCATGCTCCTTCTGTAGTAGCAGTTATTTCCTATCAGACTGTAATTACTTTTCATCTAAATACCGACAAACTGCTAACTCTTCAAGCTGATAACGACATCAGAATCTCAAATATCGGTCTCTGTATTTGTTAGGCTGACCACGATTATATCATAAAAATCGCTAAAATATTCTTTTGTACTAACAAATTACATAAAAAAGTTACAACTACAGTAAAAATGTACTACCTTCCTTTGTTTGTTTTTTATTTGTGTCAAATTAACTTTTTCATTTTTCAAATGGACCTATACAAATTAAGAAAAATAAAATCAACGATAAAACATTTTGTAATTTTGACCCATGTGGTCAAAATTATCCTTTTTCAGGTTACGGCACTATAGCACCGAATTCTACCACTTTCTGACTCATTTCACGGCACAAACGTGTAGAGGAATTCAACAACTCCAGCTACAGGAAAAAGCAGCAACGTCGGGTGAATACCTAGTACCTACCTATTAAAAATTATAAGGAGACATTCTAAAAACGGCCGGGTAATTTTGACCCAACTCCCATGGCGCCAGGTTAAGTTTATTTCTTTCCTTTGTGACGTTACTTAAGTATCTACATACCTACCTACTGTTTAGAAAGTCACTATCATACCCATACTATGTAGAAACTGATGTGTAGATATTAATTAATTCAGATACTTAGTTCCTCGTTATTTTGGGCATACCTACTTAGATAGTGTGTTTGTACTACTGTACTACAATAAAGCAATGAATTCGGAACGCCCGCGCCACAAACAAAAAGGTAAAGAGAACCCGTTTCTGTCTTCCCTGTTTACTATGGGTATTGTACTTTTAACACGAGCCGTCTTTTTACTATTGTTATTTATTAGCTACGGGCGACCCTCCCGGCTTCGCACGGGTGGAATAGGATGTTATGTTACACATATAAACCTTCCTCTTCAATTACTCTATCCTTTCAAAAAAACTGCTTTAAAATCCGTTGGGTTTTAAAGATTTAAGCGAACATAGGGACTCTGCTTTATACTAGGTACCTACGTACCTAGTGATGTTTCCCACTGCAGGGCAAAGGCCTCCCTACTTCCTTCCACTGACTGCGATCGAGAGCTAATGATGACCAGTCCTTCCGGTAGCCGTCCAGTTCGACTCTCCACCGTTGCCTTGGTCTACCGTGACGTCTCTTTTTGCTAGGCTCCTAGTCAGTAGCCTTGGCCCAAAACTCAGCTAGCATGCGGCAAATTTGTCCAGCTCAGTCCCCTGCATGACGTCTTTTCTTTGTGTTCTGAAGCGCTGGTGTGTGTTCCGGATACGGTCTGTTCATTTAACTCTAAGAATGCTGTGCTCCATTTCTTTTTGGCCGACTCACATGCCGAAATTTTGCTCATAGGTTAGAGACCAAGTTTGGGTGCCATTTGTGAGGCCGGTAAGGATGCACTTTAGGGAAATAGGAACTTGACCCTTCATCAGATGTTTGAGGGACCAATAACTCCTGACGTTTCCGGTGCGTCGTGAAATTTGTTTGTCCTGTCTGGCTTGAAGGAGAGTATTTGACCCAAATATATCTCATGGTCATACTCAACCTCTACACCACCCACATGCAATGCACGCTTGACGCTGTTTGTCATTAACTTCGTCTTCTGCATGTTTAACTTACGACCAACTTTTGAACTTGCTACGCTCAGCTCCTCAAGCATCTCTCCCAGTTGATCGGCAGAGGCGGCAATTTATTTTTATTGCCTTACTAGCTGTCCCAACAGACTTCGTTCTGTTGTCAAACATTCAGTGTCACGTGACTGGTAGGAACAGTTGCTAAGAGGAAACTAAAATTGTTGTTTTCACTATATTCCCAGCATTTTCTCATGTTTACTCACCTTTTAAACCTTCCCTGGACCATTACAAATGATTCAAAACCAAAATTAACCAAATCGGTTTAGCCATTCCAGAGTTTTAGCGAGACTAACGAACAGCAATCCATTTTTTATATTTAAAGAAGATTAGGCGCGCATGACTACAATCTCACCTGATCTTGAGTGAAGATGTGGTCTAAGTTGGTACATGCCGGCCTGACAAATGGCTGTTCGTTCACTCGCTTTTTGAAGAGACCCAAGTTACATTGCTGTGGAAACACTTCAGCAAGTTGCTCATTCCACTTCCTTGCTGTTCGCATTATGGAGGAATTACCATAACGGTTAGTCATACTCGGTCTTTTTTTTTTTTAAGTAGGGGAAATGCCTTACGCATACCCGTCCACCGGGGACGGACGGGTTATGTCGGACTCACCACTGGACAGATGGTATATCAGTGGCCCTACCGACTAAAACCCCTACTACTCCCTCTAATCGTCCGTTAGTGGGGGAACACGGTGAATAGCGCCTGCCTGTTACGCGTTCCCCCGGACGGAGCCCGCCTGCACGGCGGGCCGAAAGCGACCCCCCCCCCGCGTGAGGGGAGGCCAGAAGGGACAGCCGAGGATGTCAAGCCGTCCCTACCAGGCAGCGGTGAAACCCGTGCAATGCTGGCGGCGGCACCCCCGTACCACGCGCTAGCTGGCCACCGTACGCAGGCCCTACCGGGCCCGCAACCACGAGCCACCCAAAGGGCGGCTCCGCTGCCGTAACCTTCGGTACGGCCCCGCCGGGCCGCGACGCACAGGGGGGATCAGCCTCGGGTTACTGGCCCCCACCAACCGGTTGTGCGCCGCGGCCCCAACCACGCGCCTCAAGGCGCCTGCAGGCCCCACTGGCCCCGCATCCCCGCGTCGCCCTTACGGGCCGCAGCGACCCTACTGGGCCCGCAACCACGAGCCACCCAAAGGGCGGCTCCGCTGCCGTAACCGACGGTACGGCCTCGCCGGGCCGCGACGCACAGGGGGGATCAGCCTCGGATCACTGGCCCCCACCAACCGGTTGTGCGCCGCGGCCCCAACCACGCGCCTCAAGGCGCCTGCAGGCCCCACTGGCCCCGCAGCCCCACGTCGCCCTTACGGGCCGCAGCGGGTGGGTGTCCAGTCCACCACGCTGCCACGCCTGGGTTCTCTTCGCTTCCCGGTGGTGCCCCTACCACCGGTACTAGACCCCCTCGCCACGCCGAGGCGAGAACCTATGAGGGGGAGTCATACTCGGTCTAAACAAACGCAGCATAGCCCTTACACATATAGATAATGGGAGACCGATTTTGATAGAAACTAAAATTGCCTTGGTACCTACTTCGATTTTTTTTAACTTCTTTTCTTAGACGCGAATCAAACCTGTTCGCTATGAAGGAAAAAGGCAGCCTGCACCTATTGTTATGCTATCTAGTAGTGTTGATTCTAAGGATCAAGTCCTGGAAAGTAACATTATTTATCAAACTATGGGACTTCAGGTACGATACCAACAAAAAAATGTTAGAAAAGATACCTACCTGCTCAGTTTGATTTTGGGCACAATTTTACAATCAATGTTTGTGTAGGGAAAACTAGTGTAGGATATTCAAATTAACTATCCTTGCTACTACTAAGTGTTGGCAATAGTGTAACAATAAAAGAATACTTTAGGTTTTTCAATTTTATTTTTTTATTCTAATTATCAAGTTAGGCAGTAGCTATCTTCCCCATTATGGGTATCTAAAATAAGACACATTATTTAATGCGTTAAAGACATCAGATACAGTGTTAACAGAATAAGAATTACATTATGTACATTTTGTCATTTAGACCCTTCCTTTCTTCCCTTCAGAATTCAATTTGGCAAAGGACCGCACTCGTGCAACATTATTAAACTATAATATAGGTAGTTTAAAAAATATCTTCAAATGTCGCCAAGAGATTGACAGAAAAACATGAACATTTGATTCAGTTGGAAAACAGCTTAAATTTCACAGAACAGTTAAATGCTCTACGTTCAATTGTTTTCATACATTTTCAGCCTGTGGATCTAACTAAAATGAAATTCAAAATCAAGCTTTATTTTAATCATGTCTTAAAGTTGCAATAAAATAGTAGGTACATCAATTTTGAAAGCTTTTAAATATAGTAAGTATTAACTCTAGGACACAATATGGGAGAAGATAGCTTTATCACTTGAATTAAACTCAGGAAGCTGTTCATTAAGGAAGGCTATGATAGGTACTTAAAACTTTTTTTTGAAAAGCCGACTCCCTTAGATTTTAGTTGTTAGTTATTCCCAAGAGTAAATTAACTTAATTTATAAGATCACCACAAAATTATTAGGTAATTACAGTCCAACTGATCTAAGAAATACAATTTGACAGATGCCAGTCCCATTGGAAACTACTTCAATCCAATAGAGATACGATTCATGAGCTGTGGCTTGACTTTTGAGCCTGACAGAACACTTGACATCAGGATTAAGGACAGTTCGCTATGCGAATGCGGGCTCGATGAAGGTTCAGCTGACCACATTTTCTTCAACTGCCCTAGGGTAGGTGCGTCTTTGTATGACCACTTACCCAAAAACATCCCACGTCCTTGCAACATAAATTTCATCCTCGGATTGGTTAATTCCCCCCTATTAGAAGTCCTATCAAAATTCATCAAAATGAATAGAATAAAATTATAAACTGTTTTTTTTTTTGTTTTGTATATTTGTTTTGTTTTGTTTTATATATCTCCTGTTATATGTATCTTTAACTGTGATGTCTCATTTGTGTTGTCTCTTTGTTTTAGATTTCGCCTAAGTTTTAAAATAATTTCACCCGGTAAAATAACAATCCGTACCGTGTAATGGCTAACTACGTGATACTGGCAGAATTGTGGTAAACACAGAAATTGCCACTAAACCAAAAGAAGAAGAAGAAGAATTTCTAATGACACTAACAGCTGTCAAAATATACTTTATGAATTACTTGGACTATCTATAGGAACTCTTATTCCTAATATTCCTAATATTGTCCTAGAGGCAACATTATTTTTATCGGTGTGGAGTGAATCTTGGGAACAATTAAAATGATTTATCAGCTTCTGTAGGTACTTATCATGCATACATGACGCAAGTATTTTAACAAACATATTTCACAAGAATAACACATGAAACAAATTAATTCACAAATAATAAGTAAAAAATAAACACCAATACTGTATTTACTTTAACTGCTACTGGGTATGTAATGTAATGCAGCTATTTACACAAAAAACATAATTTGGCGCAAGTAGCTACTCAACATCACATAGTATGTATGTTTGTATGTACGGTGGCCAGCACATCACGCTACCCATTTCCGGTCAGTCCTCCTTGCTCTATCGCGAACAAATGTCATTTGGCAAGAGCGAGAGAAAAAACGGAAATGAGGTAACCTGATGTGCTGTTGACTGTACTATTAAAGACGCTGCTGCGCCATTAAATAATTTAGGGGGGTGTTTTGTGCTACCTTGCGGTTTCGGATTCTGAAACGTCCCATCTCATAATGACAAATTAGCAGAATGCCAACCGCGCGCAAAATGCCCACTTCGCATCATGCCAACTTTCAAAAGACTTACTTTTGAAGGGGCAGACTGGCACGTATAAAAAATAACTAAAATCTCAAAAATTACACTAAGTACAAATAGAACGTACAAACCAATTATTTATAAGTTCCTGCATACTGAACTACAAGTCAAGGCAGATACGACATTACAATCTTATTGACTGTCACATATATTTTCTTTGCCAGTTACCTATTAAAATGTGTTATTTTTTGTTTATATGGTCTAGGCATACATAAAGTGTGTGCTTGCCGTTCTGCCCCTCCAATAGTTGGCATTTTGAGAAGATGCCATTATGTATGAGATGAGACGTTCTGAAACATAACTAAATTAGATCACCTATTAAACCGCGATGGTGTCCAGGAACATGCCATCAAATGTGAAAGATACAGCTGTGAGGAGTCATTAATTTTAAGCCACGTTTTAGAATTCGGGCGTAAGGTTGCTAAGTTACAAATTGGACAAAGGATTGCTGCTCAAAGTCAAAAGCAGGCCAAAACATTGTGTTAATGTAACACTTCGGAAACGGTAACGAATCGAATAAGTCATGGCGAGTTTCATCTCTCCAGAGGACCACTTGACAACGAATCCGCTTGTTGGATTAGACGCGTATGCTTCTGGAGTGGTTTTAGACTTTGAGGTTTTATGTCAGTTTTTATGGCTAGTAGGCTGTCTCAGACTGTAGTACAAATCATATAATATACTAACGGCCGCACTCAGTTAATGGATTACTAATCTATACTTATTACACATAATAGTATAAGGCTAAAGAGTTTGTTTGTTTGAACGCGATAATCTCAGGAACTACTGGTTCGAATTAAATACAACTTTTTGAGTTGAATAGCGCATTTATTGAGGAAGGCTATAGGCTATAATAAGAGTTTACTCGTACGAAGTCGCAGGCGGCCACTAGTCCCATAATACACACTCAATTTGTGCAACACTCAACAGTCATTTACCTCCTTATTCATAAAAACGAAAGCAACGCTAAAGCATTGTTTAAGCAATTGACGTGTTATGTCACTTACTCGCAAATGGCGGCGGCAACAAGAATGAAAGTGACAAAGCGATACAAAAGTTATCGTATTGTTGAAGAGCTGATTAAGTTTTTTTGAATAAGGGGGTTAGTGATTAGTGCAAACTAAACGTCAATTTTAATTTCAGTAACCGGTAACTATTACCTTACTTGGCTCGGTTATAAAAATATTCAAAAATGTGACCTTTCCTTTTTCCATATTCTCAAAGTTTAGGATTTGAAAACCGCGTCTGTAAATTTAACTTGTATATTTAATGCAGTTTTAACTGAACAAAACGATTTCAATGGTTGGTTAATAGGTGCAACCTACTCGGCATGGGTGTTACCCTAGGCTGAACTGGTGACTCAGGGACAAAATTTTATCATTAATTAACTAATGGCTGATTATTAGTTAAGTAATGTTGGACCTTTGGTCTGAGTGTGACCTATCGTTAACATATCTCATGAACATTAACTAATTGAGGCTTAACTTACAAGTGTCTCTGAGTGCAGCCGTTATATGTAATAAAATTATGATGTTCTTTATAGTTTTACTTTAATCTCGTACGATGGTGATCTTTTTAGGCTTTACTTCCTATCAAGCACAAATCAGATCTTGCACGTAGGAGATAATGAAGTAAAAAAACAATATTGTAAACTAAAGGCAATTATCATAAAATAAGTCTAACTGTTGTAAATAACATAATATTATCCACCCTTCTTCCACTTTTCTCCAGGAGTATACTCAGTCATAGGTCTACCAGATATGCCACAGGTGCCAATGCCCACTCTTCCAGTTAAGTTGTCTGGTGACGCAAAAATACTTTTATTACGTACACCCGCTTTTTTAGTTGCTTTGGTATGAAAGTTGAGCCATTTATTTTTCTCACTCTCTCTTTCTTCTTCAATTTGTTTAAATCTTTGCTGTTTCTTTTGTTTTTTCTTTTTTAAATATTCTCTATTGTAGCCTTTCCCATGCCTGCAAAAATAAAAGAAAAATAAACCACCTAGGTAACATTCATAAATAACCTATGTGTAGTAACCTCAAGGATACTAGAAAAGCACCGAGTGGGAAAACTTTATACTTACTTGCTTTCATCACCACTTAAAGGCCTCTTCAGACTAGAACTAGAATTCATAGATTTTACATCTTGTACTGAGACTACTTCTAATGTTGTATAGCCATCAAACTTTACTTTCATATTTTCATCATCAATTTCTTCTATTGTGGCTTCATAGAATCTAAAAATGCGAAAAAATAGGAGATCAATAAAATGTATTATAATATACACACACAAAAAAAATGTGTATAGCCAAATCAAATTAAATTCCTATCATTCCAAATGATTTCATTATTGCTACAGTATAAAGTTAGCGACATTACTGTGGAATAATATGGTCTTTGATATTGCAGACCACACCTCAACTGATGCACTCAATAAGCAGGCTTGAAAAATGTCTAAAACAGGTCCCACGGGCCACAAAACGCCGCCATCGTACACCTACATACAAAATTTATGAAAACAAGAAATATGCTGGTGCCGGCGTTTTCTGGTGGGTGGCGTGTGGACCGTGTGCGAGACGCATATTCCGCGAGTAGCATTTAATAATAGATCTACTTCTTTTTTAACCACAAACAAACCATAAGAAACAAACCAATCAGGCAAGCGTTGCTCCATATGCGTGAAAATAATTGTGTACAGTAAAAAGTTTCAATGTAGGATGCCATAAATAAGAAGAAACAGCTAAGTCTCTTACTACTGCATACCAAACCAAACACATTAGCCTGCAGCATTACTCTTTTGCTTCAGAAAAAAAAAAAATTAACATGACGTGACATCACAACTTGACAGCCTATTTATTTTTACAAAGAGGACTTGATTGAGTGTTGAGAGTGAACTAGAGTGTTTCTCAAAAATGTCTTCCTTTTACTAAATTAATTCCTAAATGTGATATTAACTCAGTAAAATTCTTCAAATTCATAAAATACTTGAGAGAGTGAGAATCTAATCAGATTAAACTACAAGTCCAAGATACACTTGGAACATGACAGGACATGAGTGGTTTAAATCAACAAGCAGGAATAACACAGAGTAGTAACCGTGGAGTTAAAACAGAGGCTCTGTTTTTCCACTATCAGGATGAGAGACAGAAAAGTCACAAGCAATAGGATCTCTAAATATCCCTCATTTTTTACAGTATGACACAATAGCATGCAATGCCAAACAAGGCAAAGAAATTAACTTCAGCTAGATTTAAAAGATGGCTCAAAGTTACCTTTGTCTAATGCAATGCCTAAGGCAGCAACAAGAATGATAGTGACAGAGCAATACAAAAGTTGAAATGATGTTGAGCTGTTTAAGTTTTTATGAATAAGAGGGTTCCAATATATTTTTTGGTGACATAAGAACCATCTGCCTGACTAATATGACGAAACACTGAGGTTGATGTATGTAGTGTTGTTTCTAATGCATAAATGGATATCACTGGATATTTATCCACATAGCTCATCTAACCCAAAATGAGCAGAGCTTGTACTATTGTTACTAGACAACGGATAGGAATAAAAAAAGTATATTTATACTTTTTAATATGATTCCATCAGGGGTCTCTTTAATTTTCTTATTGAATGTGCTAAGACATAAATTATCAATGAGACGCAAGCTTATTTATTTATTTGGCATATACAACAGTTGACAATTACATTTATCCATATATTACGTATGCTATTTGATTGAGAACCTAAATAGCATACACAAATACAGCACTAGCTGCATAATGAAAAGAGCATTTTTCTCAAAGACATCTCAAAAAAAAAACATTTCATTTCATTTTGAGTTAAAATGAAAGCAAATATGTTTGCTATGGAAGAGTGCTTCTTTCTTGCAAAAGTGCTACAACACTTAAAAGAAAGTGGACTCTTTCATTCATAATCTGTTTTTTGTTAAAGCAATAAATATTTTTTCATTTTGTATACTTACACTCCATCAGCTCTATATTTGGCTAGGCATTTCTCGCCAACACGCCACCTTGTCACAGAACATTCTCCGGAGTCGCCGTCCTCCGCCGCTAACAGGGACGCTGTAACATCATCATCATTACTAGCACTATGAATGTTAGACACTTTGGAATCACCATCTTGAGTTTTTATTAGATCTTGTGTCAACTCAATTACTTCCTCTAGATCCGCTTTCAACTTCAGCAACTCTTCATTTTGAGGATCAGTAAGTAACGCTGCTTCCACCTGTGGATAGATGGGATTGCAAAATAAGCATCATGGTTTGCAGAAGTTGCAGATGATGGGATTAAATTGACATTTCTATTTGAGGGGTAACAAACCTGTTGCAACTGTAATTTATAGTTGCGTAGATCCTCAGCCATATCCAATAACTGTTACTACAATTTATATTACAATGGTCACAGTGTTTATAGTAGTAAATGCTAATCGATGCCTCCTCGACTCAACAAAGGCAAATTTTACAAAGCAATGATGGATGACAGTGACATGACATGACAGCAGTACAGCACTGACAGCTCACAGATGACAGTTTTCTTCTTCATGGCCCATAGACAGAACCTTTTTTAGATGGATTTAACTGCTTCGGTGTCAACTATTCAGCCAAATCTCCATTCCAAGCTCATGCTTACAAATTTTATTCGCGTCTCGTGTCATGTCTCGCAAGCGAGTGTTACGGACTGAGCTATAACAAAGTCTATTTAATTTGTTAATTAGGTACTAGTCATTTCACTGCAACTCTTGAAGTCCTACTGGTGTTCGCTTTGTCTACGCTGCTATCTCTCTATGACTAATGAGAGGGAATGTATGATCCCCCCAAGAGTTCCCGCCATGCAGTGGGCTTACTACCGGTTGTAGGGTGGATCCGCCGGGCGGGGAAGGCAGGATAACCGGCGTGGCCTTGTGCTGGACTTGCCACCTACCAGTTACGGCCCATATGGGCGACGTGGGGTTGCGGGCCCAGTGGGGCCAGCGAGCGCCCTGAGGCGCGTGGTGAGGCCGCGGCCCACAATGTATTAGGGGCAGTGATCCGTGGCTGATGGGGGCCTCATCACGGCTTAGCACTGGCGGCGGAGCAAAGCGTTAAAACTAGGTTGATCAAGGTTTGCCGCCAAAGTGCCTCGGTTGAGTGCCGTGGGGTTTGCCTGGGTAGGAGTTCGATATAACGTCGTCGTCATCTCTCTATCGTTAAAACACGCACTTAGAGTAGCGTCACCCACAAGCGGATCGGCATTGATCGGCACAGCCGACCGGTAAAAGAAGTGAAGCTAGTGAAGTGTAGCTACCCAAGTGCGGGTACCTCAAGAGAGTTCGGAGTTTATTTTGATTTGTGTATTCGCAACATCACATTTTATTGTAGACTAGCAGCCGCCCGCGACTTCGTCCGCGTGGACTAACGTTATCGTAATTTTAGTAAGGATGCCTATTTTTTTTGAAAATGAAATATAGCCTATGTCACTCAGGAATGATGTAGCTTTCCAACAGTGAAAGAATTTTTCAAATCTGCCAAGTAGTTTCGGAGCCTATTCAATTCATACAAACAAACAAAAAATCAAACCTTTCCTCTTTATAATATTTGTATAGATTACCTACCTACGAACACAAAAAAACTATAAACATCTCATTACTTTTTAAGATTAAAGAAGGATTAAGCCCGAATCATTACCAACACTGGTATTAGCAAAGAAACGGTGTTAGTAAGTCCAATTTCTTTGGGTATTAACGACGTTCTCGCTCGAAATTCTCGCATGTAGGTAGGTAGTAGCAATGTCTCTATGTCGCCAAGGGCAAGGAAGTAGGCTAGTTTTTGACCGATTTCAAGAAGGAGGAAGTTATGAATCCGGCTATTTTTTTTGTTTTTGTTACCCCATAACTTTTGCATGGGTTTACCAATTTGATGATTCCTTTTTGAAATAAATACGTTCATATTAATAAAATGTTTATTATTGTTACTATGAAAATATTACTTACAAATATAATTTACACATTAATTAAAAATCATAAATAAATACGTAGGTAAAAAATAGGTACATAGGTAACGGCCTGACAAATAATAGTGCCGAACACATTAGCACCATGTCTTATTCAACTTTATTGAATGCTGTCAAATTAGTATGACGATACGAAGTACTTAAATGTTCATTATTTTGTTGCCAACTGTACTTTAACTCTAAAATTAAATGCCCTACTTACCTTAATTGTTAGGTACGTATTGATTTACAGTATCATAGCCAAGCTGAAAGTATTTTTTGAAAACTAGAGTTCGGATTACTTATAGAAGTTACAGATAATAATATAAAATGTGAGCAACATAGATGGCGCTGGGATTGTGCAGAACGAAGCGTTAAAACGTGATTTCATTTTAGTTAGGTCTAATTAAAATCAAAGCATTCTGCTTTGATTTTAACTTTGAATAAATTAAATAATTAACGTTGCTGCTGAACTATAGATTCATCAAATCGATCGACAGGCACATTACCATTAGCCTGTGTGCGTACATGTTAGTACCCTCTAATAAAGTCATCAAATAAATTACACACTCAATAATCTCATACTCATAATTTCCTGAATAGGTACCAAAATTTAAAACACAACAAGGAATGTATTATTTACAAAGGCGGTCTGACGGAGCACAAACATTCGATTGGCGAACAAAACGAAGCGTCTATACCGGGTGCCGGAGCCCAGACTTTCAAAGCTTGAACTCAGATACCATTCATAGCAAGGGTTACCTGAATACCCCCAAGCTTTTCAAAGTGATTTTTTATAGTTTCTTTGTATGATCTTGACTTACTAGACACTATTTGATCTCAGAGAAGAATTGTTGCAGTAAGTTTTTTTCCTATTGGCTGAATAGTATGCCCTGCACCAGCTTTTTCGAAAGCGTGTCTGTTGTATCAACTATTAACTATGTAAATTTTATTTATTTCTGCATCATGCTTTGAAATTGTTTCAAACTGGGTACAACAGGTCTAAGAACAAGACGCTGGCCGCATACATAGGCCTTGGTTTTGGTTAGGTGTGCTGTATAACACGGCTTCTTTAAACACACTCCTAATATCTTTATTACCTTTTATAGAATCTCCGTAAGGTCCGATTCGCACAAGTGGCCATAAAGGAGAAGTCATGCTGAATATGTCAAAAGATTGTATTGAGGTTGTTTTTCAGCAGGAAAGGACTAGAAATAAAAAAGTTTGCCCTTATAATATCTTAGGTCTATCAGAAACAAACCTTATTGACGGGTTAACTAATATTTAGGCAGAGTTGCGAATTAAGAAATTCTCATGAATATAATTCATCATCAGAAGTCTTTCTGTGAGTTATCTTGCTAGAGTGTTTATGTGAAAAAATATAACACAGTAAAATTATGAATTTAGACTGTTATATAGCAATTTGTAGTAAGTCAAGTAAATGTATAAGTTTGTTATTTTCTAAATACTCATTATCACTTATTTGTTTAATAAATAGCGTGAATGCAATTCCTTAACCTAAGTTACTTCATCATGGGCGATCAGTCTTATCATAGTCACAACGATGCCCTAAAATAAAATCAGGAATAAGTGCAATTGAATTTTAACTATTGACATTGACGAGATGACTTTGTAATGTGGACTGATGGTATCGCCTCCTCGAAGCGAAGTCCTCGTTGTCGTCGTTCAGTCGCTCCTGCTCCACGGAGATGTCGCCGTGGACGGGCGTCACTACCAGCTGCTCGTATTCCAGTGGCCGTTTCCTGAATGTAACATGTTCATTTTTTTATTTGCTAAACCATAAACATCAGTCGGCGGTCAGTACAACTAGCCAATTTAAATTCAAACTATGAATAAAGAATACTCTCTATAATAACCTTTTACAACCATAATCCTTATTTTGGTGAATTATTAAATAAAAACATTCCCTCTTGCAGTAGGTATTTAAAAATACTGTTTTTAGGCTGGCGGCCTCGAGACTCCGATCCGAAACAGAAGTACGGCGCTTTAGTTTTTGACAAAATAGGTCTCGCTCGACACTCCTTTGAACAATTTCATGAATTCTTCGTCGTTAAGGATTTGCCCTACCACGCCCACTTGAGAAATTGACCCTGTATACAATGGTAATGGCGTGGTTGGTAATTAAGAGAACGAGTTCGTCATCTGACTGATTGTGAACTTTCTGAGTCAACAATAATAATATTATCAAACATGACGTTTTATTTTTATTGAACAATGATACATGATACAGTTGCGATAACATTTACTTAGGAATTTTAATTAGATAAGTAGGAGTTAAAATGACATACCCGATTGCTTGTAAAAATGATATTTTCAGCCAGTGGAAGAAACGGAACTCTGAGGCACGTCCAGGTTTGACAGCTGGGTTGGCTGCTCCGATGTACAGCCACAGCAGCCACAGTATAAACAAGCATCCAAGAGCATACATCCAGTTCACAAGGAACATAAGGAGCAGTTTAATGGCAACCTGGAAATTTTGTTGAACATTGTAAATGATTTGATTTTTAATTTCTTTATGTTACATAAGATAAGATATACAAAGTTTGATTGCTTTGATTTGATTCGCGTAGCTGTTATACCTTTAAATACAACATCAATAATTTTATGGTCCAGATTTGAGACTGTAGTTTGTATCTTAGTTCCTATAATTTGATTAAATTTGATAAGTAACTTACTATAGTTCATTCGCGTTAAGAATGCAGTGATTTTTAAATTTAATTCTTTGGCACACAAAAAACTCAGATCCACAACCTTTGCGTTCGAAAGTATGCATTCAACTGGTCACTTTGTTGGACTTGGATTTATAAATTGGGAACGATTCGATTGGTTAGGGGATGTGCTATATACAGGGTGTCCCGAAACGTGACGTCAAGCGGGCACGGGATGATAGGCTAGGTCATACCGGCTCTGGGAAAAATAAGGAAAAAAATCTATGTCACTTGGTTTAGTAATAATAATAATATTTTTGAAATTTTTGGAAATCAACACCCTTGACTAACTTTTTATGTACTGTACTCAGAAATGACCAAATTTCGCAGCGTTTTATTTTTTTATTTTATCCTAGTAAACTATGCTTTCGATTATAGTCACTTTTAAGATCATCAATTTTGGACATTTAGTAAAAAAAAATAAAGTTTGACTGAGTCATGGTTAAGAATTTTTAGGTCAGCTAACTTCATCCCTCATTTTCTTTAAAAAACATAACTATAGCATCCTTGGCAAGTTGTCTAGAAAAATAGCCCATTTAATCAAGATTTCAAAAAGGTATAATACTTACCATTTCCTTGTCTTATCTTTCCATGAAAAATATTATGAACCATAATGGGTCGTTCAAAACTTGAACTAGGTGAAGTCTGCAGGATGCCGGGGAACGCGTAAAAGGCACGTGCTTACGCAACGTATTCCCCCACCATGGACGATGAGAGGGAGTAGTAGGGTTTTTAGTCGGTAGAGCCACTGGGGTAGCCCGTGGAGAGTCCGACATAACCCGTCCAACCCCCCGGTTGGCGGGTATGCGTAAGTGCATTTCCCCTACTATAAAAAAAAAAAAAAATGCCTTGCTTGGATGATAAAGAAAAAGTGATTGTAGGTTAGAGGCAGCGGCAAAAATGAATCGTTTGCTGTTGCTGAGCATTCCATGATTGGTCCGTTTATGTGATGGGTGACCACTCCAAAAAAAAAAACTTTTATAGCTTCTCCGTCCTTCGAAGGCACGTTAAGCGGTTGGTCCCGGAAGACGTTGCGTGTGCCCAGTGTTGAGCATAAGTGTCACCAGTTGAGGTCAGACTTATGCTCAACGTTCACGCTTACGCTTAACGAAACTATCCTGTATTGCTACAATGTCATACTCTAACACGTCTGCACAGTGAACTAAGTGTGGATTGTGGTACAGTCACCGGCATCTCAGGCTACCTATTTCCGTTTTTTATCTCGCTCTTGCTGAATGACATTTCTTTGCAATAGAGCAAGGAAGACTAGTAGGGTGTTTTTCAGACATCTCCGTGCTTCGGAAGGCACGTTAAGCAGTTCGTCCCGGTTGGCATCGTTAGATGTAAGTCATAATGCTTAGTCGAAGGCCTTAGGGCGGCTTGATGACATCTGAGTTTTTTTATATCGCTGAATTTACATCCTGCAACAATCCGCACTGAGCCCGCGTGTCAGAGTATGGCTAGTGCCCACCCTAATAGTTGAGGTGAGGCCTGTGTCCAGCTGTGGGACGGATATAGGTCGTTTATGTATGTATGTAAGAAGGACTGAACGAAAATGGTAAGGGTGATGTGGCATTTACCGTAAAAGTAAGATACCAGAGCTACTATTGAGCCATGTAGTTAGATGATATTAAGGAGCCCTAAGCCCTCTGAATAAGTTTCACGGCTGACTTCTGTTAGCACCTTCAGCTGGGTACAACTGCTTAATGTCATGTGTAGGGAGATACTATGAAAAAAAAATCGGACTGGTCCCCATCACATTAACCGTCCAATCATGGAATGCTTAGCAACAGCAAACGATTCATTTTTGCCGCTGCCACTAACCTACGGTCATTTTTTATTTTATCATCCAAGTAAGGCATACTAATAGACTTCACCTAGTTCAAGTTTTGAACGATCCATTTTGGTTCATAATATTTTTCATGGAAAGATAAGACAAGGAAATGGTAAGTATTATACCTTTTTGAAATCTTGATTAAATGGGCTATTTTTCTAGACAACTTGCCAAGGATGCTATAGTAATGTTTTCTAAAGAAAATGAGGGATGAAGTTAGCTAACATAAAAATTCTTAACCATGACTCAGTCGAACTTTATTTTTTTTTACTAAATGTCCAAAATTGATGATCCTAAAAGTGACTATAATCGAAAGCATAGTTTACTAGGATAAAATAAAAAAATAAAACGCTGCGAATTTTGGTCATTTCTGAGTACAGCACATGAAAACTTAGTCAAGGGTGTCGATTTCCAAAAAATTCAAAAATATTATTATTATTACTAAACCAAGTGACATAGATTTTTTTCCTTATTTTTCCCAGAGCCGGTATGACCTAGCCTATCATCCCGTGCCCGCTTGACGTCACGTTTCGGGACACCCTGTAGAAGAACAAGTATGAAATTACTGCATTCTTAACGTGAACGAACTATAGGTAAGTTCTAAGTATGGGAACACTTTAGTGCGCAATTTGCGTGGAGCTAAGAATATGGAGATTTCTTCCTTATAAACGACTGTTTGATGTGATTAATGCATTGAACATACCCCCAATAGAGATAGCCATCTGTTGCAAAGATGTGAATACCAATTCTTATTCTTGGAATGCACACTGACGCTGGGTCGTCTGGCGACTTCGCCATTGGACGTTCGGCCGTTCATCATTGCTGGGTCAGTTGGTGAGGGTGTAAAATCCTACAAAATTTAAACAACTTTAATATGGACTGCCAAGAAGAAAGAATCTCAGTATATATTACTACAGTAAGATTTTACTTGTGATGAGGATTACTTACACCCACATTCTTATGCCTTATTCTTTCTGGAAACAACAGATCAAGGTCGCTTCCTGTTGCCCCATAAACCTGGGGATCTCTTTGAGATTGGCCCTGAAATCTGCAAGATAAGAAGATATTGGTTTTGAATTTGAAACCTGATGTCTCAACCTGTAAATGTAGGAGTGTATCTTTATGGTCTGCATCGTGCAGTACGCTAAAACGATAGGCGATTTACGCGACAGAGGCTGCCCGCCCATGACCGATAGTCGGTGACCGATTTTTTGCAGGGGAAAAATAGAAAGTGGGTACTGATGGCAATAGTATAACGCACAAGTCCTACAAATAGGCGGTCAGAAATAAGGAAGAGATACGGCCGATTTTCAATCGGACTACTTTTCGGTGCTACAAAAAGTCGGCCATGTTTGGGCAGCCGCAAGGTTGCCTAAGGTCTTTTTCCAAAACCAAACTTTTTGAAAACTAACTAATCAACAATTAATGAACTAAGAAAAGTATGGATAACGTAATAAAACAAAAGTACCTCATTTCACGTTTATGTTGCAAATCAAATGTCTGGGCAAGAGCAAAATAAGAATAATCAATGCTAGCATATGTGATAAGGAATGGCATTGTCACGATGGGTGCGAGCTGGTTAATGCCTCCGATGATGATGAATGTGATAGTTATTATAGCTACAACTACCATAGAATATAACGGCACTTTGTTTGGACCTCTCTGGAAAACAAATAAAATCGTCAAAAATGATTATGAATTTGTAAATAAATACTATACCAAAATCCATGCAAAAGTGACAAGAAAAAGTATGATGAGATACATATTAAATAGATACTTACCCCTCGACCGAGAATATCTAATCCGGGTATGACTTTTTCTTTGGCAATGCTTTGTAGTACTCTAGGTGTGCCATACATAGCACCAAGGCAAGAGCTCATGGAACTGACATATAAACCAGCAAGCAGGAGCACTCTCACTGCTGATATGTCGGCGGTTATGGAGAATGTATTTAGCAGTGCATCCCGGGAGACAGTCGCTGCTAATGTTATTATGAACATTAGGTACAGGAATGTTCTGTAAAACAAGAAAGAAACTCGATGAGGGCCAATTTCTAACTATAACGAAAAATGCTCTTTGAAGTATTGAAATTGATTTTGACAAACTGGAACTGCATATAGCCCCCGACTGAAAAATATTGAACATCAGCCTTGGGAAAGAGACCATTGATTAATTTCGTTTTAGCAAAGCGTTTTAGGTGTCACACACTACCGCGACAGTGGCGTTCCGTAAGGGAGCTCCATAAATATTATAGGTCATAGGGATTTGGTATTTTCAATACAAAACATTTTGTCTTTTGGCAGGCCTTAAAAGATGAAAATAGCTATCAACAAAGCTATACAACTAATACAAAGAATAAATCTGAATTGTTAAGTAGCAGCTTTTACTTACCCAGTACTTATAGCAGCTAAAGAACCATTTGGAATGTTAACTGATGGATTTTTCAAATCTCCACTCATATTGATTCCAGCCAAAATACCAGTGATAGTTGGAAAGAAAACACCAAAACATATGAACCAAGAGTATCCTGGTTCATAATTTGCCCAAGTGTTTTCAGTAATTGTACTATTAAACCATCCTTGGAACTGGTCAGCTGAAACAGGAAAATTACACATTAATATTTTGTTCATCACCAGAATACCAAAAAGCCAAAATAATGAACTAATACTGAGGCATGGTTAACAAAATTTGAAGGCCAGGCTAGCAGGATAGATTTCGGAGTGTGAGATAAGTTAAACATAATATATGAAATCATAAAAATAAATTAACACTTACTCGGAAAAGTCGTGAAAGATCCTATAAAGAAGTCAACTGCAGCCATCAATATAACCAAGAGCAATGCAAACTGCAGTTTTATGACCCACTTGACACCAGCCACATTGATGGTGCCCAACAAAAGGACTGCAGCTATAGCAAAACCTTTAGCTGCCCAGGCACTATTTAAACTG
Organism: Udea ferrugalis; assembly: GCA_950022985.1. NCBI lineage: Eukaryota > Metazoa > Arthropoda > Insecta > Lepidoptera > Crambidae > Udea > Udea ferrugalis. The sequence goes on from OX465516.1 coordinate 10,642,995, forward strand.
ACTAGATTGGCCATGGACTCGCCGAAACCCACAACATTAAGCGCACAACCCACTGCCTGTAATAACAGAAAGTTTAGAAAATTTAACACAATGAAATATGTTGAAGTTGAACTTATCCATTCCTTGCAAGATGTACTTATATAGAATAACTACTATTGATTAGTTTTATTAATGCATACTTATGCATTAATGAAACTGGTAAAAAGATTTAGAAATGATATCTTTTAAGTTTTCTTTTTATCAGAGTCATATCTTAATTACAACACAAAGAGTTGTGGGCCTTGTAATACAAATTGGAGTTAAAGTTAGGGCAAGTAAAGTATTGTTATGTTGAGAAGAATTGCCAAAAATATACAAAGGCAATATGATACCAGTTTAGCAGTATCAAGGAAGCTAACATATCATCAAACAGCATACAAAAATCAGATTAGCATTCTAGTGGTGCATAAAATGATCATTGGCCCTAATAGCTATGCATTTGGCATTCTCCTACCTGTCCAAAGCAGTACACAATTCCTAGTGATCCTCCCATTCTTGAACCCAAAGTGTGTGCCAATATAAAATACACTCCACCACTTTCTATTCTGCATCTCTCACAAATACCCACTGCTGACAGCACTGAAATTAGGGCCACAAACACTGCAAACAGAAATGAACACAGATTAATGAGTGTTACTGTAAACAAGAAAACTACAAAAATTATAGTAAGGGCATTTAAAAAAATAAAAAGCGAAAGTTACCTGTAAATATAACTATGAGGACTGCATTGATCACACCAGCTTGGGCCACTATCCAGCCTGATCGTAAAAATACAATGACTCCGAAAATGTTTATCAGGCATGATGTGAACACTCCATCCCAAGTGCCAAACAGCACAGGTTGGGAGATGAAGAAATTGGACTTCCACCATGGTATGTCACCCTGAAAAAAATGGGAAATTGAATTTAAAATACCTGGCTATTGGTTTGAAATGAGCAGTAAACTTGAGTCACTTGTTCAACTTGGCACATTTATTTATGAGAATTGGATATTATCGTAGAATAAAAATAAAAGTGTCCAGACTGCTAGAAAAGTTGAATGAGAATAAAACACTGAGCTTTGGAATTTCATTTAAAAATATAAAGTAGACCGATCCGCTAGGTGCTACCTGCTTCCCACGTCGACGATGTAGCGGCGGCCTATTTCTCAATAGTAATCAGTATGATTATATTATAGTAGATATGAAAGTTTTGCAGGTATATGGTAAGCTAGGTGTTACCTGTATGTCAGCAAATATTTCATTAGCACCCGAGGCTTGATGTCCACCTGTTCCATATTGTGATTCACTTCCGAAGTCAACAAAGCCACCAGATTGTCTTCTCATTCGAGCTCTATCAAATCCCGGCTCATCGCTCCGGAAACTGTCTACATCCAAATCGTTCCTTCTTGGCCGTTCACTTTGATCCATCTTGATTTATTTAGTTGTTCGTAGACATAATCACAAAATTTTACAGCAAAATTTTAATGCTCCCGGATTTAGTTTTTATCGCAATTTTGCGAATTTGGAGATTTTTAGAAACGTCAACGTCAAAAGTTTTTTTTAAATGTATGTATTACGGCTTTGGTGCGGCTTTGGCTAAAGTCAACCTCCTAGCAACACTACAGCCACCATCGACAGCACCGACCTCATCACACGATAGAAGGGCGCGTCCGGAAAAGGGGCCAGCCAAGCAGACTAATTAAAAGATGTGTTGAAGGTTCAGTGTTGCGCTTTAATGTCTCTAATTGATCCGGACAATGCGTTTAAATAGCGGTTGAGGTACACACACTACAGCTTAGACAATGTTTTAAATGCTCTAAGCACTACAGCGTATAGATTCACCAATAAAGGCGCTAGTGTTAAAGTATTTTTTCTTATATGAAATTGAGCTTGCCAATAACCTGAGATAATGGTGGACGCATTCGCCCTGTGGCAGGGGCGTTAGAATACTGCCACGGTTCCTCCCCCCGCCTGTCGTAAAAGGAGACTAAAGCCTTCGCGGTCACTGGGAGAGCAAACGGCGGGGGCTGTGTGCCTCCATCTCAAGCGGCCCCGAGGAAAGGCGGCGGTGTGGGAGTGAAAGGGTTCCCCCAGAAATAAAAGGGGTGATCGCATGGTGAACGTCACCGATCGGTGACCTCACAGCCTCTGCCTCCTACCTGACCGGATGACAGGCCATCTGAACCTATCAACGGATCAGACTAGACATTTAAGTCTATTCAATCGCGTTATGCGATATAAAATAATTCCAAACGAATTTCTGCTCCCTTTATTAATAGATAGGTTTTTTTTTCGTGGGGATATCCTCATGGATATCTCGCCACCCGGAGGGGATGACGAGGTTATGTCGGACTCCTACCGACTAAAACCCCACAGCACTCAACCGTGGCACTTTGGCGGCGAAGCTGAAGATAATGACGCACTGCCACGCCGCCAGTGATAGCCCCTAATGGGGCCCGCTCCGACCGACCCCCCAATAAAGGGGGGAGGCCGCGAAAGCGCCTGGAGTACGCAGGTACTTTATGCCGTCTTGGTGCCGTCTTGCAATGCAAGGGAGAGCCCCCCCGCACTCCGGCCCGTTGGCTTCTACCGTTCGCAGATCCTAATGGGCCCGCAACCACGAGCCATCCTTAGGGAGGCTCCACTGCCGCAACCGGCGGAACGCCCCCACCAACCGATTGTGCGCCGCGGCCTCTACCACGCGCCTCAGGGCGCTTGCAGACTCCACTGGCCCTGCAACCCTACGTGTCGCCCTTGCGGGCCGCAGCGGGTGGATGGCTAGTCCATCACACTGCTACGCCTGAGTCCTCTTAGCTTCCCGGTCCCCTCCTAAGTCCTAAGCACCCTTGCCACGCCAAGGCGAGAACTCATGAGGGGGATTATAAGATACCTATGCCAAGTGAAACTCCGCTTAAGAATCATTCGACTAAATGAACCTTAAGCTTAACGAAAGTATGCGAAATTGAAATTCGGCGAAGGAACTGCTTTGTAAACGTTCGGCCAAACAATTATCTATTATGCTGTAGTTTTTCCAAACTTTCAACTTTATGCCAGACTGGGTAGCGGACGCCCGCAACTTTGTCCGCGTGGACTTAGGTTCAGGGCTGGCCCGCCCATACGGCGAACGGAGCGGTCGGTCCAGGCGCCAAATCCTAGAGGGCGCCTTAATAGTAAAAAGTAAATTTCGTAATTTAAGCTTGTAAAATAATGCAAGGATCTCTTACAATACAGTGGCGGCTTCGCGCCTAAGGGTAAAAAGTTTTAAAAGTTGAATGATAAAACTAAAGAATATATTATGACATATTATTATCTATTGTATTTTACGAGATATGTAGGCAAAAATCACGATATGAACTGCACTATGTCGCATTCTAGCAAGTCTCAACTTATTGCTCACGTGTAGTAGGCACATTACCATGCAAATTCCACTCAAAATTGGCTTGAACGAGATCTAGTTAGTAGATAGTTAAAAAATAATGGAGAGCGTCGCGGCCCAGTGGTTAAACACTCTGGCTAGGAACCCAACAATGGTCCTGGGATCAAATCTGGATAGAACACACCTACTTTGTGTTCATTGTACGAGACTCCTTTCAGCATTTTTCGATATTCCTCATAGTTTAGGATTTGGCCTACCACGCCCACTTGAATGAAATGAAAATGAAAAACATTTATTTCTTTGACAATTCTTAAAACTTTCTTTGAAAAACTCACCCTGTATATAAATAGTTTTGCCTCCTCTACAAACATGGCACGCCGCCATTTTATAGTTGGGTACCTAAGTACAGTCAGAATCTAGTAGCATGTGTGCTTTCATAGTAGTCAAGAAGGTATATTGCAGTTTTCGAAAATATATAAATAATCCCTGGCCACTATTCCACACAGCACCATCTAGCCCCGAAGTAAGTTGACTGAAGCTTGTTTCATGGGATTCTAGACAGCGGATAAACATACTTTTAACTACTTTCTCTTTTGTAAATACCTACACAAGTACCTATAAAATACAAACAACAAACATTTGTGGGCATGAACATGCCTGTTTGTACTGGGCTGGATGTTTCCTATGTATATTAAGTATGTTTTTACAAAACATAGTATTCAAGTATGTTTATCCGTTATATAATATCCCATAGCACAAGCATTTAGTTGCTTAGTTTGGGGCTAGGTGGCCCTGTGTGGAATTATGTCCAGTGTCCAGTGACATACATATTAAACACCCAAAGCAATGCAAACATACATGTTTATGCACGCAAATGTCTCACCTGTGCGGAGATCAAACCCGGGAAGTGTAGTAGCCAACTTCTCAACCACTGCACCATATCGGTCGTCTAAATATTGTAGAGATCGTCTAAGCCAAGCTGAAATGACGCGCCCCTCTAGGCTCTACCGCTTCTGCGTAAACAAGAGTGCTTGCTTGTATTGCTTGTATGCGTGTGTCTACCTAAGGTTGGTTTACTACAGATATATTTAAGCACACATGATTCTGACGCTAACCTAATCTATAGGATACCTAAGCTACGTAATAAATTGATGCACTTAAAAATATAAACATAAAACCGGTACTTTCAAACACATCGAAGCCATTAATCACTTAGATCAAGTGTCCACTTTGTTACGAAGGTAATAAATTAGGGAGTTGCCACTAAAGTTTCCACCTTCGCCGTGACTCACCGGACAAAGTAAACAACTTCAGTCCATTCAATTTAAAATCTGCTCTGACAACACCAATTTGCCTGCGTCTAAATGGCTACCTTTGCTCCGAAAACCATTTCAAACACAACAATAAATCTTCACTGGAATCACGGTCTAATTTCGTAAAAGCCCCGTCTCGCTTTGCTAATTAATATGAATGGCATTTGCATCCGGCTTTTTCTCGCGTACACCATTTCCAATTATTGTTTTGCAAAGATTCTCACAATTTATTCCTGTTTTTAACCGACTGTACAGACCAAAAGGGGTTACACAGAACAAAAACAGCTGTTTTATGGCTCTCCTAAAATGAAAAGCTTTTGTTGTTTTTATACAAATTGAGGCGGTTACCTACTGGTTAGATGTTGATGGAAAGAAAGTAATAAATTCATATAAGTACCTAGTTGTTAGAGGTTTGTTTTTGTCTTTCATATTAGACTCTACAAAAGGGTATTATGGTGTTAAAACAAACGGGAAGCATTCCATTGTAAAGAAGGTGTAGGTAGTTATTAAAATTAGCTTATTACATAAATGAGAGCATAACGATGCAACTATATAATAGTCCTATAGAAAATCAGTTTGTAAGGAGGGAGAAATCATTGAAGTACCACTTCACACATTCATTTAGCAACTACTTACACTTTGAGTTTATGGGCACTACCTAATTCAGATTTCTGACTGTTTCATTAGAGCATTTACAATTTATTTTGCTTACATTTTTTTTCATTTAGATATTGTATATTTTTGATACATTGTCATTAGGACACAAAGTCGACTTTAAAATGTTTGAGCCATCCTGTAGAATACATTGTTCCGAGTTTTTCTTTATCGAACTGGTGATACGTATGCATACGTTTTAATTAATGTGTTTTTCAGAAATAAATGTTTTTTCTTTCATCGAGTTAACTATACTCTTACAATAATTTTCGTAATCGTATAAAACCATTAGTTACTAGCCACAGTTAACGTGAACCAACGTCTGATTGGGTGGTAGAGCCTGTCATAAGTGCTTTTTAAAAAGCTTACATGAATAAAGATAAGAGTAAGAGAAGATTTACAATTTATTATGCATTAAAAAATCTGAGGTGTACATAATTATTATTTGTCATACTATAATAATGATTATTTCGTTCCAAAATTGCATCTAGAGCAATAATATCTTGACTGAAAGAGTGCAGCTATGTTATGCCGGCTGGGTCGCAGTAAAGCGGCTTACCCACGGTCAACTGCGGCCGGCAGCGCAGGCAGCGCGACTCGTTAGCTCAGCTGCGCCGTTATGCACAAATCTAATGGATTTTTTATGTTGCCAAAAAATTTGACTGCATCAATAAAAGGGGAATGCCGAATGTATCTTGCCAAATACTTTTATTTTATCGTTATTGTAAGGTCATTTTCAGAGACAAAAGGTTTTATCTGCAAGTAGTCACTTAGGAAATAGCTTTTTTCTTAGCAATATTAATTAACGCACAGCCAAAAATATTTCAGTCTATTGAGCTGTTAACAGAGGTATCTAGGTTACCTAAATAATATATTAGGTATTTAGCATCCAACTTTATCCAACATCCCAAACATCCCGTATGTTTGGGATGGGATCTTTGTTTGAATTTTGTCTGCAGCATTCCACAGAGCATGATTTTCTAAGATTCTGTTTTTCTCAAGTGTTATATGTTCATAACAACTGGAGTAGGTATCTCTGCAACCTTGTTTTTTTGTTACGACGTTATCCACCTGTGTTACCTAAGCCTGCTGCTCAATAAAAAAGTGTTTTCACCTAAAGCATCATTCAGGCTCCCTGAAGCCTCCGCTCAGAGCTTGTTATCCACATATAGATGTAACATGTCTGTCTCTTCCATGAGCAAATAAAATTAAAAATGGAAGTGACAACAGTGAAGACGGGGTTCTTCTACTACAGGTTTTGTTAAACTCACCAGAAGACCCCATTTTAAATGAACCTCGTGTTAAATAACGAATTTTCATTGTTGTTTTTTTTTGATAAGCTTATTTGTTAGAAAGTTTCTTCTCTCTTCAGTCAATGAGTCCTGTAGCTACTTAAGCAAGAATGAAGATCTTTTCACCATCGTACAAGCATTTTAAAACTTAAAATATAGACTCGATTAGATTTGAGTTTAGTTTTAAAACAGGCGATTCAAAGGGCAAAATTCGACAATAAAATCTAAAAAGAGTTATAAAACAAAAATAAAATTGAATAAAAAACACTACATGAAAATCTCGAAATAGCTGGGAAATAGAATGCCGAGGAGAAAAATCGAAAATAGTTTTATTTGTTATAACAATAATAAAAATAAAATAACTAGGATTGAGTTTTGTACTACGTAGGTATTGTAATAGACATGTTAATCCTACCCAAAGGCTATGGCATAACCTCCACCAAAACCAGTTGGGGGCCAAACAGCCATAGTAGACATAATAGTACATTGTTATCCTAGGGGTGAAAGTAACTTATTTAGTCCCGAGACGGGGTTTGGCGCCCGGAACGAAGTGAGGGCGCCAATAGTTCGAGGGACTAAATAAGTCTTTCACCCGAGGTAAACACTGTGCTTTTCATTACGAATACAAGGAAAGTAAAAATAAAACATGAATTAGCCAAAGAAAAAGATTTAAAAATAAATGAAGATCGAATTGGCGCTATCCCGCCTATTTTGTTTGTTTTTTTTTCTGTGGCGGGCCCACTATTCAGCCATTATTTTTTATTTTTTTCATTGGAAAAATGGTAAATATTTTGCTCTAAGCTTAGTTATTTTGAAGAAATTGTTGAAACTGAATTTTAATAAAGTTATTTATAAAATATACATTCTCTAATCAATACTTAACTTTAAGTTATTTCAATTTTACATCGTGGCTGTATAGAAAGTTGGAACATGGTTCAATAGATATGTGAAAAATAACTAAGTTTTTTTTTAATAATTTGGCAGATGTCAGTTGAAAGTGATTCTCCCTAGGGATGAAAAGTATTACTTTCAGCCCGCTTCTCAGGTCAGTAATGACCTACTTTCAGAGTATGAGTAATGAAAAATACTTTACTGATCAATTATCTCTCATAGTTTGGCAGTTTTTAAAAACTGGCTAAATTAAGTTGTCAAGCTACAAACACCTATGTAGCCTGTCAGGTTTTCAGCAATCCCGAGATGTGTGGGTATAACATGTCATGTTATCGAATCACGAGTATTATTTCGTAGCACGCATTGCTACGAGTGTAGCGCAGGCCGCGTCCTCTCATTAAAACTTTCCTCAGGCTGGCTCGCACGTGTTTTTAATTTTTATCGAGAGCTCTCGTTACGAGCGCGCTGCGGCTTCGGCTGCTTTGATTGCGGTAATGACGTCTCTTCTCTCTGCCCGCCGTTCGAGCCTCTCAACACTCGGCAAATAACGCCCACTATCTTCAAATTATCATTCCTTTCCAACGTAATGACGGTACATATTCTTTAATGACTACAACATTCACATTTTTAAGATATTTGTTTTTTCATAATTTGTAACGTTCAATATGACGACCACCTAAAATTAAACATAGATTCCAACAACCATGCAGTCATATGCGAGGAGCAAATCGACGAGCACGTTAGCTCGTCATAAACCACAAAAAAATAAAGCCCTAGTAACATTTTGATATTTTGAACCTTCGGTGTAAGAAATTGCAATTTAATCGAGTTAAACCAAAATTTTGGCATTGCGTCTAATACCTGTACAGTTTGGCATTCTCTTTTTTGGATATGACAATAATCATGTACTCTGTGGTAACGTGATGTTTCGTGAACTTCATTATAATCTCTATTTGTAATTTTCAAGGCTTTTGAACATCGGGTTTCATGGTATAGGTAAAGTAGGTAACCCCTCTCTCAGGGCGGCCGGTTTGTAGGCGAGGTCGCCTCAACTGGAATTCTGCAATCCTTATCAGTTTATCTATTCACCTTGTCGATGGCCGTCACACACTGCATTTGCCTTCAAATAGTCTCAATTCAAAAACTCGTCGGCTCAACGGACATCTGTTTTTGGCACTGTGCAGCTATGTGCCCCACCAACTGTCACTTCAACTTGTTGCCCCCTTCAAACTTATGTTAAAAAAAGCATTATGTTTTTACGGCGCGGCAGTTGTGTTGAGAAAACTCAAATAATCTTCTTCCTACCGGATTGCTTATTTTTGTATAATAACTAGTTTGCATTCCCCGTACTCCCTGCAGCATGCAGCCGGGTACAAATCCTCTTAGGCCCGGTCACCGCCGCCGCCCGCGCTGCGCTGACCTGCCCTGCCCTGTGCCCGCGCAAACAACTTTAATGGGTTTTTCATGTCGATTGAACAAACCATGCGTTGTAGGCGTCGTAGGTACTGCGTCCAAGATAATCGAATATTTCAAACAAACACTGAAACACGTTAGTGCTCTATTTTTATAGTCGTAGATAATCCTCTTAACATTTCCATTTCCATGGTTCAAAAGGGTTCCGAAAAATTCAGTTCTTTGAGCAACATTTGAATTACTAATTACGGTTGAAGACTATCCATACTCGATCATTTATCCTTGCTCTATTGCAAAGATTAGTCATTTGTAATAGAGAATAGAATAAGTAAATGGGTAGCCTAATGGACAAACTGTTGACTGTGAATTTGTAAACATTAAGAAATAAAATATGTAGAAATCACTCTGAAGAGGTATTACAAAAAAACTAATAGGGTTTTTTTTTGTTGGAGTATTTTTTTGCAGTTAGAAACAATAGAAGAAAGGTCTTGATTAAAATTCATATGAATTTGCCGCTTTGATCAACGGTAACGCCACAATCGCATTTAAGCTCCCAATTACACCAATTTCGGTGATGAAGGTACCATATTTAATAATAATTACGGTAGGTAGGTAATATATTCTTTGACAGTACTCTCTGTATAATATTTTTAAAGACTACATTTTTTTGTAATAAATAAATAACCGATTGTGTACTGCAATGCAAGTGAACTGAAAACTACATATATTAAGTTGTATATTAACCACTTCAAAGTCAAATAAAAGCTATGTTAGCGTTACAAAGTGATTCCTTTGAATTATCTTCGGGCTATTAATAAACACGGGGGATTGATATCGCTGGTGGTATACTCGCATTACGGGCGGGGACCACCACAAATTATGACATTAATTTTGTAATTATTATTGTGTAGAGCACAAAGGAGGAGGGTGCACAAAAAACACGTAAGCTTCTACCATTGTTCGGCGGGAAAACAATGAATGATTGTTCAAAACTGGTTGGGAAATGACTCGGGGAAAACTGTCGCAGCCTATTTTAATGTTGCGAAGAGCAGTGAAAATAATTGAAGAAGTAAGACGGTACCTGTCAGTAAAGTTTGAAAAGCTTAAGTGTGAAATATCTTATTGCACGGTACCCGAAACTTAACCGGGCTAACTACCTATATCGCCGATATCAAACTATTCGATTTATTAAATCATTGTAGATAGATCAGTACTTTGTTTGTTTTACAGATAGATGAGCAGAGCTTACGCACGCCACTAGTAAATATACACTAGTATTATAAAGGTTTAAAACACTGTCCTAATTACGACCTTGTTCTATGGAATCAGACTCAATAAAAGAACCAGTAACACAAATAGAAAGTAGCTACTCTTTTTTTATTTTCGTGGTGGGGATATTATTTCATGGTTTATACCGGAGTGATACTTAATACAACGCCCAGGGATCAAACGGGGCTATTGTACTCCTACCGAATAAAATCCACGGAATCCGACCACGGAACTTTGGCACTGATTCGACATCCAGTTGAAAGGTAGGACAGCGACTCGCTGTAGTAAGTGCTTGCTCATGATGCCCCTTCAGCCATTCACCCAATAACATGTTCACTTTTTTAATTACATTAAGTTAATTAAGCTAATACATTCTAGTTCATGCGTGACCACTTTTTTCAGTTGAGACCTGCATGTAAAATAGTTTAGAACAACGAGCAAAACAATGGAAAAAATGTGCAGTCACCAAAATTAAAGGCCTCTGAGGCTACTAGACTGAGTTACAAATTAACTTCAATTACTATGTAGGTGCTGTCAACGTCTAAATGCCCAGGCAACTAGATACTTGCTTAATCATTGACGCGCTGAAGTTTCCGATTCATGATTAGGGTTCTATGCGCGGCGGTGCTAATGCGTTAATGTTCTAATTGCTGAATGCACTAAGTGTAGCTTCCAAGTGTGTTATTAGCAACAAGGAAAGGAAGAACTATAAATAGTGGAGCACACTAGTTATGGAGGCCAGTGCGTCTGGGGCGCAGCGCCATGTTCTGGACGAATTTGGCGGCAATATTTTCGCTTTTATCTCTTTGTCACGCGGGTGACATGCTGGTAAGGATACAGTTTCTTTTTTGGCGTAAGCTGGTGTTTGACACGTGGTAGAGGATGTCTGCTGAAGTAAATACAAGCCTGTTGATTTTGATAGATCTTTAGAAAGTATGGATACTTTCTTCCTTTATTCAAATTAGACTTAGGGAGCGATTAAGACTAAATTAATCATAATCAATCAAATTAACCATAGTAGCTGAGTAATTTATTTTTAGTAATCTAGTAATTTTTGGTAATTCATAATTTATCATAATGTTTGTAATGTTAGGCTTGTATTAAAAAAGAAATCTTAACTTAAGTGCAGTTTGACTAGCGTATCAGCATATTTTGAACCTACACACAAGTTACTGAAATGTCAGTGCCCTGTCCCGTGAGCCGGCGAGCAGTGAGGTGAGGGGTGATGGATGAGTGCCGCGCGGAAGCACCGGCACTATTGCTCAATGTCGTCGTCTGGGAATGCCAAATGCAGGCTGCAGCCTCAGCTCCAATGACACACGACGCGTGTCGCTTGTCATATTGATTATCAATGACGGCAGAGGCGCCATGGTAGATGGGGATTGGAACATCAATTTCTTGTCAAACCTTGGTACGACTTGCGTAAAAACAACGAACAGCAGAACTGCGGGCTGCCGTTGTTATTCAATTGTTGCTCTATTCTGTTGCTAAAGATAATCATCCCAAACTTCGGTATCAGATAACCATTTTCTAATCGTTTTTCGCAAAAGTTATGTTTTTTTTAGCAATCAGCGTTTAAAACTGTCGACGGAGAAAGTTGAGGTGCATTACCGACGATGTACATGCTCATCCGACTGCATGGATCATTTAACTTTTTGGACACGAGGTGTTTAGCCTCCACTGTCCTGACCAATTCAAAATAACACAAATGTTGTTGGTTCACGCGGTACGCAAACCCTCGATCTCCGGGCTGAGAAGCCACTGTCTAAGAACCAGGTAGTGTCTTATTCAAAAGACATTTGTTTAGGCGTGAAGTCGATCGTCTTACACTGTTCCGATTCTCTTTTAAAGACGTTCAAACACGTTTAAAGACGTTCTCGATATACCTAGTTCTGTTGATAAAAACTTAACACATTATTGAATGTCAATGAAAATGATCATAATTTTGTATAAAAGGTAGAATTATTGAGTGTCCTCAGCTTAATTCAAAAAAAGGCATTTTTTTGTATTCCTACCATTTAGGGTACCTACCCTATTTCTATGGCCAGATATTTCACTGACTGCTTCGTTTCTTGGTTCTGCACCACGACGTTCACATCATTAGATATATTGAATAATATTTAGGCAAGTGAGTATCTCTGTCCTGATACCCAAAGTACAAGCTGTCCTTAGTTTGAGGCCCGATATTGATATCTATTTGTTGAGTCAGTAGCAAGACTATCGCTCAACGTTGCAATGGCACCCGCTCGGGCCCCGACTCGACGCGTCAGCTTGTCATGTTGATTGTATCACGTAATGATTGTGTACGTACCGGGAAATCTATCAATTTCCTGCAGTCAATCAGGAACTTATCATTTGAGGTGGGGTGAGGTGCTTTCATGTTTTTTTTTGTATTCACGTTGGTATTTCAAGTTTTGTAGTGATAAACAAATTATAAACATCCAAATAAATAATAATAAAACCCTAATCGTGGTTTGTTAAATATGCCCCCAGCTCCGAATATGTGTGTAGGAAGGTACTACCTTTACCAATGATTTTTTTATGGCCTTCAATTATGCACTGAGCGGCACACTGACTTGCCAACGTAAAGTGGATTTGCCAATAGTTAGGTTTTTTTAAAGTTTGGTTTTGCCAGTTTTGATTTTATTTATTTCACTCGTATGTATAAATAACCATCGTGTCTTAAAATTTGAAGAGATAGTACGATAGAAGTTGATGAGAAAACAAAATTTCGGCCAAGTAGTTATTAAAGTTCTTAAATGTCAGCCCATCTTTGATCGTCGACTGTTCAACGCAAGCAGTAGCTATTACTGTAACGGTCAATAACTTTCTATGTTTTCAGTTTTCTCACTTTCAAATTAGTATGTTTTTTGTGACAGGTGAACCTATAGTTATATTCAATAACACCTACTCAAAATCAACTCCTATTCGAGATGTAAGCACAAAAAAAAACTAAACCTTCGCCCAACTTACAAAGAAAGTAAATACGCTGACAATGGAAACGAATCCATACAAGTTAAATGAATATTTAACGTTATGATACAAGTTGATACGCATTGGGTAGGTCCCGGTGGAATCACGACTTAATATTTTCTTTGAGAATGTTATCTCATTTTTAATATTGAAACGACTTATTTCCCCCACGGTGTTCACAAAGGTAACGCATGGAAATCAACAGACGAGCGAACCTGCGACTGAATAGTAATAAGCCCGCCTACAGATGAATAGTTAACGTTCACTACACACGATATGGCTCATTTGTTATGTTTTGGGACTTTCATATTTCGTTTTTGCTCGTCTTTGTTGTACGTCAGCAATAATCTGGCCCTTCAACATCTTTGTCATAGTAGCCGATTTTGTAGCCCTATGGTAATTTCTTCAAGAAAATGTATAAGTACCTACATATGATACTCAAAGTTTTTTACTAAAATAAGTAGCGCAAATATAAAATATCACATTAACACACATAACATAGTTAACGACTTTATGCTAAACGGGGGTAATCAGAGTCACGCCAACATAGCGAATGGAGCATTCAGAAGGCCACACTTCGCCGGGAATTTGCACCCAACGTCCCAATGTCAATTTTAAAATGTATGGTTCTAGCGGTTTTGATTCACAATATTTAAATTCATTTGTTTAGTTGGGGATGTAAGGGGGCGAACCCCCATCTATCGCCCCAAGTCAACCTCACCTGCACGCGGTGCATCCTGCTGAGTAACGAACGAGGCTCTAGCGACCGACCGACGGCGGTATATCCGTCCTGAATAGGCGAGCTAAATACCACAGGCCGGTGACGGGCAGCAGCGTCACCGGTGCGAGAAGCTTCGCCCTGCGATCGCCAACCCGCCTGCCCAGCGTGGCGATTATGGGCATAACCTCCGATGGAAGCACGACAAAGGCCACGGCCCCCAGTTCCCGGCAGCCCCACTATTCCTGGTTATGGTGGCGACCATGGTAACGGTGGGGCGGGGGGTGCAAAGAATCTCCAGGCTACGGGAGGCCACCACAACCGACTGACCCTGGCGACGTACAACGGACGCACGCTGCGGCTTGACTCGCATCTGGCGCAACTCGAGGTGGAACTTGGGAACATCAGGTGGCACATACTTGGGTTATGTGAAGTCCGAAGAGAGGGAGAGGACACCATAACTCTCAATTCAGGCCACCTGATGTACTTCCGAGAGGGAGACCAAAAATCCCAAGGTGGCGTTGGGTTTCTGGTTAATAAGTCCCTAGCTAACAACGTTGTGGAAATGTCCAGTGTGTCGAACAGGGTGGCGTACCTCATCATCAAGCTCACCGAGAGGTATAGCCTCAAGGTGGTGCAAGTGTACGCACCGACCTCGTCACACTCGGACGATGAGGTGGAGGATATGTTCGATGACATATCGAGAGCCCTCCACTCCACTACCAAGACCCATTTCACCGTTGTTATGGGGGACTTTAACGCTAAAGTGGGAGTACAAAATTGCAGTGAATCGGTAGTAGGATCCCATGGATATGGAAGCAGAAATCATAGGGGGCAAATTCTCGTCAATTTCCTCGAACGGGAGGGGCTCTTCTTGATGAACTCATTCTTCAAGAAGCAACCCCAAAGGAAGTGGACGTGGCAAAGCCCCGACACCATGACAAAGAATGAGATCGACTTCATCATGGCGGACAAAAAGCACATATTCAGAGACGTCTCCGTGATCAACAGGTTTAATACCGGTAGCGATCACCGACTCGTCCGAGGCTCTCTGAATATCGATTTCAGAGCTGAACGAGTCCGCTTGATGAAGGCCAGGCTCCGACCAACTCTGCTTCAAACTATCATGGGATCTGAAGCATTCCAGTCAAATCTGGAGAACCGATTTGCTGCCGTGGAAACCACAACTGACGTTAACCAGAACCTTGAAGATGTGGTTCGAGTCCTCAGGGAAGAAGGTACGAGATTTTGTAAAATGCAGCGTAAAGGCAAGAAGTCGAAGCTTTCCGAAGAGACTTTGGGGCTAATGAAGAGACGACGGGAAAACCCACCCGTCACTTCGTCAGGGAAACGGACTCTAAACCGAGAGATTAGTACGCACGTGCGACGCGATCTCCGTTGCTCCAGTACTCTCTCTATTGAGAGAGCGATTGAGCAGAACCGGGGTTCAAAAGTGTTCGTACAATCTCTTGGAAGAAGCCACCTAACGAAGTTGACCATAGAAAGTGGAGAAGTCGTTGTCTCGAAGCCGGCAGTCCTTTCGGAAGTAGAAAACTTCTATGGCCGGTTATACGCTTCGCATGCATCTCGACCTGACCCCGGAAATGAGGACTCTAGAGCCACTCTAACACGCCACTACACCGAAGACCTGCCAGAAGTCAGCATTGACGAAATCGAGATCGCTCTTGGGCGGCTTAAAAATGGAAAAGCCCCTGGAGAGGACGGCGTAACAACAGAGCTGTTAAAAGCAGGAGGCAGACCCGTACTCAGGGAGCTCCAAAAGCTTTTTAACGCTGTCCTCTTTGAAGGGAGAACTCCAGAGGCGTGGAGTAGGAGTGTGGTCGTCCTGTTCTTCAAAAAGGGAGACAAAACCCTACTGAAGAACTACCGACCCATTTCCCTTCTAAGCCACGTCTATAAGCTGTTCTCAAGAGTGATCACGAACCGTCTTGCGCGAAGACTCGACGAATTCCAACCACCGGAACAGGCTGGGTTTCGGAGCGGATACGGCACCATAGACCACATCCACACAGTGCGGCAGATTATACAGAAAACTGAAGAATATAATCAGCCCCTGTGCCTAGCATTTGTGGACTATGAGAAGGCCTTTGACTCGATTGAAATCTGGTCTGTTCTGGAGTCCCTGCAGCGATGCCAAGTAGATTGGCGATACATCCAAGTGATGAGATGCCTTTACGAAGCAGCCACTATGTCCGTCCAAATCCAGAATCAGCAAACAAGTCCTATACCGTTGCATCGAGGTGTGAGACAAGGGGATGTTATCTCCCCGAAATTGTTCTCAAATGCAATGGAGGATATGTTCAAGACGCTGAACTGGAAAGGACGTGGCATCAACATCAATGGCGAGTACATCTCTCACTTGCGATTTGCTGACGACATCGTCATCGTGGCAGAAACGCTGCAGGACCTACAACAGATGCTGAATGACCTGGCTGACTCTTCTGTGCGCATCGGTCTACGGATGAACTTGGACAAAACCAAGGTCATGTTCAATGAACATGTACTACCGGAACCGATTGCGATACACGGCGCCGTTCTCGAAGTTGTTCAAAAATATGTATACCTCGGGCAGACATTGCAGTTAGGTAGAAACAACTTCGAGGACGAGGTGAACAGAAGAATTCAGTTGGGTTGGGCAGCGTTTGGGAAGCTACGTCGAGTCTTCACATCGTCGATCCCACAGTGCCTAAAGACAAAAGTCTTCAATCAGTGCGTCCTACCCGTCATGACATACGGAGCCGAAACGTGGACACTAACGGCACGGCTGGTCCACAAATTTAAAGTCACTCAGCGGGCTATGGAGAGGGCTATGCTCGGCGTTTCTCTGCGAGATCAAATCAGAAATGAGGTGATACGGCAGAGAACCAAGGTTATCGACATAGCCCACCGGATTAGCAAGCTGAAGTGGCAGTGGGCTGGCCATGTTAGCCGTAGAACCGACAACCGTTGGAGTAAACGTGTTCTTGAGTGGAGACCGCGTCTCGGCAAGCGTAGTGTAGGACGTCCTCAGGCAAGGTGGAGTGATGATCTGCGCAGGATGGCTGGCAGGAGCTGGATGCGAGCAGCCGAAGATCGAGTACAGTGGCGTGCAAAAGGAGAGGCCTATGTTCAGCAGTGGACTACAACAGGCTGATGATGATGATGAAATTCATTTGTTGGTTGCTATAAGTTTTGAGTTAAAGATTTTTAGTAAGATTTTCTTGTAACCCTACATTTTATTTTAGCTTGATTGTTGTCAAGGGTGAAACACAGTTAGGTAATTTTAACGTTACTTGCTCTATTTTGTAAATTTTTTGTCGTCTAATTCTGTGAAAATTGTGTTTCACTATTCCTCTTTTAAACCTTTTTCTATTATGGTATGAGGTACGTACAAATCAGCGGCTTTTAGCAAACATTATCGTTGTTTTTTAATTATTATAACATAGAGAGCAATAAGTAGACAAAGACAATGCAATTTTCATGCGCTCTCTTTTTCAAACAGGATAATTTGCATATTTTCCTCAAAAGATTTTGTGAGAGATGGGTTCTATATGTTTGTTTACTATATATAAAAAACCTCATTCCAGGTACTGAGTGACGAAATCAAAGAAATAATACAACATGTTCACAACGAGTGCGTGGCTAAGACCGGGGTTGCCGAGGGTGAGTCGGGCTGATTTGGTTTTCCCTTTGTGCGTGCGCGGAGGCTGTGCGGGTGACGGGAAACAATCGCTTGGGATAAATCTCACACTACAGAACAACAGTACTAGAAAATGTCTGTAGGCGATTCCAACTAGTTCATTGCTCTAACACCTTTTCCAATATTTACATACTTTTAGGAAGAATATAAAAACGTTTAATGTTTAGGAAGACACAAGTTCTGCACATGACATGCATGTATTCTGAGAATCATAGATTAATTTGGAAATGATGTTACTATGTATAACGTTAATAAGAAGGTGGAGTACAGAGATTACGGTAATTTAATAAGAAAGCTTTCTTCTTCATACAGTGTGCGTATCTGCGTTTTTAGATTTTTTTTTTCTTTGTTTGAACATTTTTCAGTTCCGCACAGTGTTCCAAGTGTACTCACTTGGAACACTGAGTTGAGTACTCTCAGGCGAATACTTGAAGATGTTCTTTTGGTACCTAATTTCTATATTGCATACAATAAAAGTACTTATTTTCTTTCTGCTTTTCACGGTGATCTAGGATTTTTCTGTTTTCAGTTAGTTAGTTTTAGAATTAACTAACTAACTGAAAACAGATAAAATCCTAGATCATCGTGTAAACGAACATTCATGTCAAATAAAATGGCCCACGTATGCACACATTAAACAATTCTTATTTTTCTTGCCCCCAGAGGATATAAAGAATTGCGAAAACGGCATATTTAAGGAGGACAACAAATTGAAGTGCTATATGTTTTGCCTGATGGAGGAAGCGAACCTCGTGAGTTTTGTCCTTTGTTTGTTTCCCTCTTCACCGTCGCTCCGTGGAATTAGATACAAACATGAGTTTAATTTATTTTTAATTCAATTCGCTGCTCCGCTTTTAAAGGTATGCACGGTTAAACGCGGAACGTCGGTGTTTGCTTTCCGCATTTTTCTGGAAATTAAAACCGGTATTCATTTTCAAACAAACAATCTGTATTTATTCAAATGACTAAACAGTGCATTTCAATAATATTTGGTGGTTAATTCAGCTTAATCTGTAGATATTATATATATATTAAGTATGTATATTAAGTATGTATTTACAAAAGAAAAAGTGTATAAGTATGTTTATCCGTTGTCTAGTATCCATAATAACGGACTATAATTAGCCTACTTGGGACTAGATGGCGCTGTGTGGAATAATGTCCAAGGATATTAATTTATTTATTTATTTATATTTGTGTGGCCATGCTTGTTTTCTCAGAATTGCAAATTGTGTAAACCTATTCAACGTGTTTTATAGATTGAAGACGATGGGACAGTGGACTATGACATGGTGGTTAGTATAATTCCAGAGCAATACTCGGAAAGAGCAAGCAATATGATTCTTTCCTGTAAACATCTTGGTGAGTGTTTTATATTTTGTTCCGAAATAAAGCTCTAAAGCTCAACCCGCACAGAGCCCGCATGTCGGGGTATGGGTCGCAGTACCTACCGTAAGTGTCAGGATGGCGGGTGTACGAGTATGTCATAAATTACTATGTATATCTGTGTACCTCACTATTATTAAAGATATGTCGAGAAGAAAGTACACCCGCCATCCTGAAGTCAGAATGGCCAAAAATGATAAAAAAACAACGCAGAATGAAAGGTCGTGCTGTGTACCTCTGTTTACCTTTCATAATAATCGGTATACCCTTGAGTAAGCACATGAAAACTATAATTTTCTCTGTTTTTATTCATTTTGTTTCTCACCATCTGCGCAGCTCTTACCATTTTTATGTAGACGACTTGTAGCTTGATAAGTGAAGTACCGCCGATCAGTTCCGGGATACTATTTTTGCTTTGTTCTAAATTCTAAAAACAGAGAAGAGCAACGGGCAGAGGATGCCTCCTTGTGGGACCCCAGCATCCAGAACACATGTATAATGTGTTTAATTAAGGGTGTACCGACAGCGTGACCATTATTACATGCCGTAAAATATTGCATGAATTGACTCGTATTACCCCAATTTTAATGGCAGATTACGCCTGCTTTCAGATACACCTGACAAAGATAAGTGTCAAAGAGCTTTCGAAGTCCACCAGTGCTCGTACAAAAAGGACCCAGAGGTATGTGTGATAGGGCAGAAGTGCCAGCTGTGGCCACAGTACCGTTTATTGTCATTTTTTGACTGGGAATATAAAAAAGAATTATCTGTTATAAATACCATCTTAATCGTGACTTGACGAATGTTAAAGCACTAAAATTCTAAAAAATGTATTTTAACATTGTTATTATTGAAATTTTAACTCAAACTTCAGCTGACCAGAAACGGTCCAAAGTAGCCACCAACGGTACTTCTACCCTACTTCTTTTTCAAAGTCTGCAACACTCACCACCTTCAACTGAGCATCTATTTAATTTTGTTATTTTGTTTTTCAGTTTTACTTCTTATTTTAAGAATAAATCAAAGTTGGCAAGTTACAAGGATGAGTACATCTTAACATAGATCAATAAATACCTACTCAAAACCAATTTCTTTCTTTTTTTTCTCCACAGATTGAAGCTGTATTGTGATTTTGATCTCATAATGTTATTGCTTTGACGATTTGCTAAATACTCCGGTTTATTGTTGCATAAGTACAGTACTACAGCCTGATTGCTCTTCAGAGGAAAAGATGACGTTTGTTAAGACCTTTTGAGGAAATCAAGCCACGAGATTAGATATACAAGTATTTAATCCAACTCCCCAGTGAGTAGAAAATGTTTAGGTACTTGTAAATAAAGACGTAATTTGGCGTTAGCCGCGGGCCCTAAGCCCGTCTATTTTTTATGAAATCTTGCCCAAATTTATTCAGTTCTTGAAAGAAGTAGGTATAATGCTAAGGAATTAATTTGCTTCACGAGAAATAATTTGTTCGGGGAAAATAAATGAGTTCGAATCTTGTAAACCGCATAATTGTGATCTTTAGTAGAATTAAATTCAAAGGAACTCCTTGCAAGAAGCAATTTGAAGAATCGAGGTTGCGGACCAACACTCCTCTTGAATGTTTATTTCACCACAAAGAAGTTCAAGTAGGTTTAGGTAGCTTTCTAAAATTGTTATTGTAGGATAAGTAGACAGTTAAGCACTTTACTGGCAAAGCGTTCATGATTGTATATTTTTACAAAATTTCGATTAGTACCTCTATTGAGTTTTGTTTTGGACCCATTGAACAAAAATCAATTTTGTTATGTGTGCGCAACTACGTGCTGTATTTTGAATACTCAGATTATTATACATATAGGTAAGTCATTACTCATTTGGCAGATACCACATAAGTTAACAATAGAAAATCTTACTGTTAGCTACAACAATCCGCTAACATGTTTTCTAAACACAAAAAACGATAATTACAGAACAAACCGTCCCCGCACACGGGCCAGCATATTGCCTGTAGTTTTCATAGATTTTATATGGATTTCCTCACTCGTCAAATGCCACAAGACTGCATTTTTGTGTAATTTGGAAATGTAAAAACCCTAAAACAAGAGAGCCGGCATACCCGAGTACACTAACTTAAGGAAAATAGTTTTTTTTAAAGTTCTTCTATTTATTTCTTTATTTATAATCAGGGACAGTACACAGCTAACTTTAATTTTATACATTAACCTAAGTAAGTACCTAACCAGTAACATTCTCACAATAATTACAAATTCACTTTTGGAGGAATTGCAAAGATATACCTCCACGTTACGTACCTATCAAATTAGACGGTAGTCCCTTTCTTCTCCGAATATCGTACGTCCGAAAATCGAAATCCCGAACGCGTTTTCTATAATCATCACTATCCATAATGGTCTCTTATACGAAACTTTGTTTCACCTAATAGTCCACAACTATAATGGTTTTGTGTCATAAAATTGAGTGCTATATAATTATACGTCCTAATTTTACTAGCTATAAAATCACTTGGTCTAAGTAAGTGTGATTTGACATAATGAATGTTTGTCCGAATGGTGGTTTATAATAACAATGTAAGTCCGAATCCGAGGTTTAGTTATTTTTTTACAAACGCTAAAATAAAATGCATGCTGCATCCCTGCTTGCATTTTTACCTGCATGCTGCTTGCTCGCATGCTGCATGTTTGTTTACATGGTGAATGCCGAGGATCCGACATGGCCGTGATAGGTTCGAAGGTTAAGGCGTGAGTGCAGCTCACGCCTTAACCTTCGAGGGTTAGTTTTTTTTTTTTCAAACCCTAAAATAAAATGCATGCTGCATGCTTGCCTGCATGCTTGCCTGCATGCTGCATGATTGCCTGCATGCTGAATGCTTGCCTGCATGCTGCATGCTTTCCTGCATGCTGCATGCTTTCCTGCATGTTGCATGCTTGTTCACATGGTGAATGCCGAGGGCGGATCCGACATGGCCGTGATAGGTTCGAAGGTTAAGGCGTGAGCTCAGCTCACGCCTTGACCTTCGAGGGTTAGTTATTTTTTTTTCAAACCCTAAAATAAAATGCATGCTGCATCCCTGCATGCTGCATGCTTGCCTGCATGCTTGCCTGCATGCTGTATGCTTGCCTGCATGCTGCATGCTTTCCTGCATGTTGCATGCTTGTTTACATGGTGAATGCCGAGGGCGGATCCGACATGGCCGTGATAGGTTCGAAGGAAGGTAGGTAAGCTGCGCTCACGCCTTAACCTTCGAGGGTTAGTTTTTTTTTTTTCAAACCCTAAAATAAAATGCATGCTGCATCCCTGCATGCTGCTTGCTTGCATGCAATTTTTATAGCAAAAAATATTCAGGACAGTTACTGACATTTATGCAATTTCGATTTTAGTGCTCGATATATTATGAGAAGAGACGTTAGGACAAAACACTATTATGAGGAAAGCAGTTAGGTTTCATAAATATTATAGATTGTGATAGTTATGGCAAAGAATTTTAGGACATATAACGTTTCGGAATTATGATTTTAGGGCAAGTGATATTATGAGACAGTAAATTAGGGCTACCTATCATTCGGACAAATGATAATTATATCAGAAAACATTATGATACGTTAAATTATGGACAAAAATTTTATGAGCCACAATAGAGAACCAATTAGACACACATCGACTTGCTAATTTACATTAGTACTCAAAAGAAAACGCAATCGTGCCATAAGACGAATTCCATCGAATTTGTGATTTGATGGGCCGCGGTGACAATCTCGGTGGATGCCGATTTGAAAAGTAACTTGGTACTAAAGGTACTTGGAAACTCCAGTTACAATAAAAGAGCACGTTATTTAACAGCAAAACGACATTCAAAAGACGGAAAAACCGAGGGTCGGTACATCTGCACATAAAGAGGCAATTTGGAGATTGCCGGGGGCGCGCAGCCGCCACGGTGAATTGTACTCAAATGTATTCAAAATTAAAAAAATGAAGAAAATATTGCGAGGAGATTCATTGCGGTAAAATAAACAGGAGTGGCTTGTTACTGTGCCGTGGGGTCGCGGGACACTCGCTCGCTTGCGGAAACTTAAGGTCTTTAATGAGAGGCGCCCTGCGAGGAAATTAATAAAGGTTATTATAACGCTGCGGGCGCCCGTTCTATTTACACAAACATTTAAAAATTGTAGGACGTTCCTTGATAGCAAGATAAAAACTTTCTTGGAAATCCTATTACTAAAACTTAACTTACCTAACAAGTGAGTCTTAAGAAGAACAAAAATATACTTCAAACATTGGGTTTTCTTTGCGCTATCTAACACATAAGCAAAGCCTGTATTACAGTCTCTGAGACTAATCGATGAAATACCCGTACTTGAATATTTTTTAATTAGATACTTCATTAGACAGTAACACTAAGTATGACAACAATAACTTCCGTTTTAATGGACATGTCACAATCAAACGAGCTGAAGAGCCAACCAAAGAGATGTTAGAAATTATTATCACGAGCTTAGAACTCAGTGCATAGGTTTTCGTGCTGGCAGATTACGGAAGGCCAAGTCTGGAAGTGCCTAGTGTTGTACATGTACAAGGCTTAACTTTGCTGATTATTTCGCTTAGAACTCAGATGAAGATTGCACAAATAGACTCGCGAACTCGAAAACTACGTATCTCAACGAGTTGAGGTCATGTATTTCTAAAGCCTACCGACTCTTTACAACTTGTGTTAATGAAACGGTCTCGCAACTGGTATACTCGGATTTTTAATTGTAGTCAGTGAAATGACATTTTCAGTGTGGCAGGTTTTCAGTCCCAAATAAATAGTGATGTGGTAAATCGAGTTTTTACAATTAAAAGTTAGTCGACATTACAGCCTGGCAAAAAAGTCGTAGTGAATGACCACGTCCCACTTCCATATGTCATTACTGGCAACACACACTGGTCAGACTTTCGTTTTGAGACATAGAGGTATTTCGGTAAACTGTATTTAGTAAATAGATTTTCAGTTTCAGTCAGTGCGTCCTACCCGTCATGACATACGGAGCCGAAACGTGGACACTAACGGCACGGCTGGTCCACAAATTTAAAGTCACTCAGCGGGCTATGGAGAGGGCTATGCTCGGCGTTTCTCTGCGAGATCAAATCAGAAATGAGGTGATACGGCAGAGAACCAAGGTTATCGACATAGCCCACCGGATTAGCAAGCTGAAGTGGCAGTGGGCTGGCCATGTTAGCCGTAGAACCGACAATCGTTGGAGTAAACGTGTTCTTGAGTGGAGACCGCGTCTCGGCAAGCGTAGTGTAGGACGTCCTCAGGCAAGGTGGAGTGATGATCTGCGCAGGATGGCTGGCAGGAACTGGATGCGAGCAACCGAAGATCGAGTACAGTGGCGTGCAAAAGGAGAGGCCTATGTTCAGCAGTGGACTACAACAGGCTGATGATGATGATGATGATGATTTTCAGTTTCAAAATGTTTTGTTTCTGTATTATATTATTTACGGGTAAGAATTTCGTTTATTAACAGGTCATACAACTGGAAA
Source organism: Udea ferrugalis (assembly GCA_950022985.1). Lineage (NCBI taxonomy): Eukaryota > Metazoa > Arthropoda > Insecta > Lepidoptera > Crambidae > Udea > Udea ferrugalis. The sequence goes on from OX465516.1 coordinate 10,667,522, forward strand.
AGTTTGGGAGGATACAACAGTAAAATAAAGTGTTTTCTAAAGGTTTGACTACAGGCCTAAAGGGCCCAACCGGCAAAGGACGACGCCTTATAATTTCAAATATAGGCAGTGATGAAGGTTTTGTAGATTCCGGTTTACTTATTTTTGAATCAAATAATAATAGTATGGACTATCATGAAGAGATGAATTCAGAATCGGAGTCGGAATCAATAGCAACCGTAACGAATAAAAACGTATATAATTACTTGTATTTTGCTGACTTTCAAGTGTTAATTCCCCTGAACCTCTTTGAACATTTTTTTTCTAGCTATGGTTATAATTTTTTAGTGAGAAGTTTTAATATGGAGGTAGGGCCCATATTTCTTAAATCGTAATTATTTAATTCGTTTTGTACACTATTAAATATTTACAATTATTTAAAAAAGGCTTTGATACCTCATAAAATAAATCATGACTAAATGTCTTAGTCTAGTGATTGCCGAACGTCACTATTGTAGCGGGTCACCCTTTTTTGTATCAGTCACTGTTGAAGTTGTCATTTCGCTGACTACAATTATTAATCGTACTATAGGTATTGTGTATCTAGAATACTAAATAAACGTTACACTAATTGGAAGGCCATTTTTATAAATAAACTTTTAATTTGAGTCCTAGCCAAGATAGTATTTCATTTAAATGTTCTTAGCCGTGTTTGGGGTCTTACTGGAAATCGAATTTCAATTTTAAAAAAAGCCTTAGCCTGTAATGGAACCTATAGATTTCATAAAAAAACTTTCTTTATTAGGGCATCATCTTGTAGTGTCACTAGAAAATAAAATTAAATAACAAACCAAAGGAAAAGTCCATAAAATGCGAGTTTAGATCAGTATTTTCCTGAAAAGCTTTATTTTTTTATAATATTATTTCCCAGAGATTGACCCTTTAAAGTTTAGGTTTTGGCCTACTATTTTTTAAATGAACAGTAAGTACCTTTTTTTTTTTGGATTAAAAATGTATATTAACATTACAACATAAGCTGTGGCTGACTTTTGATATGTGATGGAACAATTGAACCCTTTTAGCATTGCATAAACTTCAATTTAGAATAACACTGGCATCTGTCAAAGTGTATTTCTTATATTAGTCGGAGTAAAGTTCGTAGCCATAATAATACACGTTTGTTGGTGGGTGTTAGCCGTATCCAAACAGATAGTTATTTGAAATATTTGAAGTCTTGCTGGATTCACAGCTTGGGAGGCTTTAGTGCTAAGATTTCTGTATATTCTCGAGTCTGTAAAGTTTAGGTTTAAGTTCCTTCCGACACTAGAGATGGCGGATATCGCAATTTGGCAGCGGCGTAATGACCCTGGACGCGCGGCCGCAGGACGTGCGCTGCATGCGCCGGCGGCGGCTGCCGTGTGCCGCTCTCAATTCGATTAATTCAAAAGGGAGCCTTGCACCGAAACTCTAGTTTCAGCCAATTATTTGGTATAATATTTCTCACGGCGTGGTTCTGTGCTAATAAAAAAACCGAAACAGCTCTCAATCTAAGACAAAAATATGTGAGTTAGATAGATGCCAAAGATATAGAAACAAACACACTTGCTCTAAAACGAAATTGTTGGTTTTCATTTGAACCAGCTCTCATACTTCCGAATATTTTTCACATAAAAATTAAGAAATACTTGGTACTTCATGGGAAAAAGAAGAAAATTTCAGTAAATTGAGTGCAAGCTCGAGTCGGTGGCATGGTCTAGACGTGAAGGGCGCGAGCTGGGCGGCAACGCGGTATCGCAATTTGGAGCCAGCCGCTGTGACGCAAGACACAGCGCTCGCGACGCGCACTGCTTACAGGCAGCAACGGCGGTGTGGCAACTGCATATACTCGTATCGACATAAGGCTTATGCACAGTACTGAACTAAAAAATCTGGTAAAAAGGTCGCAACCTTGTATCATTGACAATTAGCCAACTAAAAATATTTTGACTTTATTTCGACTGGGCCAATTTGTGGTCTATTTAATACACTGCACACTATCTTCAGACGTAAAATAAAAAAGTTGCCGATACACATTCGTATTAACTGATTTCTACCGTTAAAGGGACAAGAAACAAATTGTCCGCTGGCTACGATGCTACGAAAGAGCGACTCTTGCTACGAGGACTACGTGAGTGCGGCCCGTGCACGTAGTCTTTTCTAATTATCAGAAAGTTATTTAACAAATTGCAGTATTACATTTTATAAAAAAAAGCGCTGGTATTGTCGGGAGTTTAGGTTGTTTTTAAATTTGCAGCTAATGTTTACCAAGTTTATTATCGCAATCAAGTTTATTGAAGTTACGACCCCTTTTCCTTCTAACTTGTTAATACACATTTGCATGCGGTGGCTCATGGCTGGCTCCAACTAAGATTGCACTTAGGTCTAAGTTTGTTAATCTTGCCTCAAATTGAGTGTCTAAGTATTGATCTTGTTACTGTTTTAATCAAATAAATAAACAAAACTAAATCTGTTTAATCCTGCAAAAACTCAAAGTAAAATGCTACTTTTAATGCTGACAAGCAAACATTTCAGTATACAGTTAATTTTGCTTATTCTATGCATACAGACATGGAAAACAAGATTGGTTGATAAAAAACGGTGTCCACTAACGTGAAAATGGAGTCCTCTGTATTCCTCATGCTGACTGAGCAATCAGTGTAAAAACCTTTAAATAAATAAATAGGCATTGACAATTTAAAACATGGCCCCCTGACTTACGACTTACATATTATAAAACACATACATTGACTGGTGCTAATATCAAGACACAAAAACTTTCAGTACATATACGAGAAGCAATTAAGTCCTTGACCTCCGGCTGTATATCCATGACTTCAATTTATAAGTTTTTACCTGTAGTATCATTTTGAACAGCACAAAAACAAAACGTATACGAAATTCAAGAAAATAGTAGGCACATATCTACTCATAAAATGAGCTGTAAACTGCGCGCGTGGAATAATAATATAAAAAAGTCCTTCAAACTTATGAACTGCAATACGATTTTGTACATACATCGTGCAAACTCCCAAATGCATGTTTGAACAATTTGTATGTGATCTGCGACGGCACGAACCCTGGCGGCGCGACGTGCGCGAACTACGTGTCGACTGCGGGGCCGGCCGCGTGCTGCCTGCCGTTGCCTACACGTTTGACACGGATTAGTTAACGTTAGATTGCAAAGATTACTCATTTATATCATAGCCTTTATTGCTCACAAAGCGTAGGTGATATTGAGCGGCGTTTCTAAGAAGGGTTGAAAAATAAACTAACAGCTCAGTTCAGCTTTTTCCCATTCTTAAAAAGGTTGTAAGTAGCTGTCACTTAGCAGTTATCACTGTCGGTTGTAGAAGTGGTTATTCACTTTTATGATTAGGTAATCGCAATTTCGAGTGTCGTTCATTCTTGGACTTTTAATAAGGAGCTGTAAAGTGACTCCGTGTCTGCATTTGAAAACTTTTTGCGTGAGTAGATTTAACTCCTATAACTAAGTCCTATTGTTTAAAAATGATCATAATTGTATGTGTGTTTGTCTTGTTGGTTGTCCTAATAAATAAAATAAAGTAAATAAAAATAAACTCTGTAAACTGTTGACAAATTGACTACATACGTCAATTTGTCAACAGTTTACAGAACATTCCGAATTAGCCAGGTTTTCCTATAGCAGATAATTTGACACGAGAGGTTCAGGGTGACAGTCTTTGCTATAAAAAAGCTGTTTAAAAATGGTTAAAAATGTTACATAACTGTCAAAAGTCTGAAACCATTTTCATACCCACTAACCCATGTGAGACGAATTTATTACTTCACCATCAAAGAACCGTCATGGTAATCTATTCAGTAATATGAAACAATTTATTAGTGTGGGGACGTTAGTGAAACAAACCAATTATCCAAATAAATTGAGTTAGCCCCCACCGCGCCGTCACCGTGCCCGGCTCAAAGGAGCCGCGTGGCCTGCTGTTCTACGGAAGGTGTTTGTTCCGAGGCGCGCCGCAAAATGAATATTGATGACTTCATGGCTCCGGGATGATTTGCTGAAAAATTAGCTCCTTTTCATCGTTTTATTGCCCCCTATCGCACGGGAAACGCGCTGATGAAGACTAATACAACCGTTAATTCTGCTTAGTAACGATCTACTGATTTATTACGCGTAATATATCGTTTGTGTTTTTATGACGGATTTTACCTAAATAGGCCTGCGATTGAAATAAAGAGACGATTTTTGAATGTTTTAAATTATCTGCCACTTTTGTAGGATTATTATGAAACCTTTTTTGGGTTCTGCATTTAATATCTAGTAGGTTATGCGGGAAGACATAACTTTATAGAGCGATTATGGTGCGTTTTTGCTAATTAACAGTGTCAGGTCATCTTTGGAAATAAGTTTTATTCTATTAAGGAGTTAATGTAAAGTTAAAAATGCTACCTTTCATAATAATGTAGATATAACATAATTTTATAGCATGTCGACCACGTATAACCAGCATAAAAGTTTTAAGGTTTCAATGGTAATCAACAAAATCGGCTTCATCAGCTATCTTTTGGCACAACAGGCCCATGTTCCTGGCCTTGTTTCCATGATAAAAACCGGTTGAAACGATCATCATCATCAACCTAAGGCAGTAGATGGCTGAGCTGCGGTTGACTGTACAAAGGATAAGCAAAGCTGTTCCAAGGTAGTTTGTTATAACGAGGTATGGCTGCCTAATATATTAGGGTCCAACAAAGCATATTATTATTCATCAGGTCCACCACATAAAGCGAATATGCTGTATTAACATGGAACACGTTACGATGGGTAAAGTGTGAATGCATAAATATGTAGTTAGGCAGCCGGTTGCGGACACATCGTGGACGTGCGTCATCTTGGCCGGCTCCTGACCGGAAGACACAATTTATATGCAAATGCAGCACAAGATACAAGGCACTGATGTCGCCGGGTGCCACCGCGCCCACCGCCTCCCACGATAGCGATTCCGTTCAGTTATCATTTCTAAAATAACCTCATTTTACTTCGGACCAGTATTTCGATTTAAATGTTAAATTTTAGTTTCAAACCTAGTTGAGAGACAAATACGAACATTTTGAAATTGTAGACTGTAGACGTAAGTTGATGTTGGAGTAAATGTGGTTTAAGTTATAGCAAGAAATATTACTAACAAGAAACATAATAAAGCTGCAATACCTTGTCTTGGTTGTAAACTAAGGATTGTGGTAGTGGTAGTATTAGATAGATAGATAGTCTTTATTGCACAAAAATATTACAGTTGTATTAAATTACAGACACCAATGCAATTTAGGCCGTCTTATCGCTAGGAAGCAACCTCTTTCAAACAACCTAAATTATTTTAATTGAAATCAGTAACAATGGTAGTTAGTATGAGAACCAGACTTTCTTCCCATGAGTTTTAGGCATAGTTTGTAACCATGATGAACAATGTTCACTTCAATATTTAGTGCGATAACGGCTTCGAGCTAATAATATTCAACTGAGCATCACTAAATGTATTTCTTAACAATAATATCGTCGCAGGAAAGGCAACTTTACTCAAGCGCCAAATGACCATTTCGAGAAAAAGCCGTTTAAAGTTTATTTTTTTCGTTTTTAATTCATAACTTTTTTTCCAGAACACGAATTTCGATGAGGTCAAGGTAAACTTTTGTTAATTTGTCATTTTCCATGTCCAGAAGTACAAACCATAATAATTAGACTGCTGGTTTGCGTTATAGTGGCGCTTAAGTAAAAATGACTCCAATTTTCAGTAAAGCAAAATTTCTCAACCGCCATTTGATTCAAATATTTATAGCGATCAAAATCACTTAAAACTCTTACGCATATAAATTGGAAAACGACAAATTTTCTTGAACTGTAACGATAATGTAATGTTTGTTATTCTAAATTACTGAAAGGACTTTTAAAAGTCTGGTGTGGTCATGTCAAAACGACTCATAAAGTGATCGGCTCATTATGTTGTATCACTAAAAATCCCCAACAGTAAGTTATTGTTTGAGTTTTGTTCAAGTAAAAAGACGTAAGAGATAACCACTTTTGTCTAACCACACCTTTAAAACTACTTATAATTTCAGTTAATACACAATAAGAGCTACTTAAATACTGAAGTGCCAAAATTAAAGTTACTTGAACCATAAATAAGAACGTATACTCCATTACCAATGTGTAAGAGTGAAGTCTTCTTTGCTTAAGATTAGAAAAATCCCTATCTTTTAAAAATATCACGTATATTAGTAGGGCAATGAGATGGGTTTGAACCTATAATACGAGCTCAGGTCTTAAAATGGATAGATAGCCGGGCAAAAGCCTCCTATAAGAAAGAAATAGTTTCGAGAAATAATTGAATTACAGCTGTTAATTCGTAGTTTTTTTTTTCATCAATTGTTTGGTTTGTTCGTTTCAGTCTTTGTCATAGTCTGAAAAAAACCTGTTCCTCCTCATCCTTTGTTCCTGTTCATCCTTTAGTCTTGCTGCGTACGTTTTTTAAAAACTCTGTTTCTTACTTTCTATTATGAGCTGCAAACATTGGAAGGAATAGTAAGTCTCATATCAATTTTGTAACGGTTTAATATACCATCTAGATTCTTACAATGAGTAAAATCTTGGAAACCTTCATGACACTTTATGACACTACAATAGCGGACAGATACGAATCCACTTTCAGGGCCAGTGCGGAGGATACCCGGTCCTGTTGCGAGGGTTTGATGGAGCGTCTCAATCATGCTCTGGAGCGTGTTTCTGACTGGGGTGATGCTAACCTTGTCCGTTTCAACGCTACCAAGACGCAGGCGTGTTTGTTTTCTGGTAAGCGAAGTCCTTTCCAGCGAAACTTCGGCCAGTACATCGAGTCTGCAGCTAAAACTGCTACCATTCTTGGTACCGAGCTTCCGCTCGGTATCCTGTCCAGGGTGAGGCGGTACTTCTCACCGTCAATGCTGCTTCAGCTATACAAAGCGCAAATTCGTTCATGTATGGAGTACTTCTGTCACCTCTGGGACGGATCCGCCAAGTAATAGCTGGCCGCTTAAGACTTCACATCACGCATCATCACAAAGAAACATTATTGCAAATATTTACTTTCGAATAAGATGAAACAAGGTTTTCTAATAGGTATTTTTTAATTTTAGCATTAGGGATAATGCATTATCATCTTACTAAAAAAAAGAAAACCAGGAAAAAATAGGTCCTATGGCGTCACGCCGAGCAAAGTCCTCTCCATAATAGCCCGCTGAGTGACTTTACATTTGTGGACCAGCCGTGCCGTTAGTGTCCACGTTTCTCTACTGCGGGATCGACGATGTGAAGACTCGACGCAGCTTTCCAAACGCTGTCCAACCCAGCTGAATTCTTCTATTCACTTCGTCCTCGAAGTTGTTTCTACCTAACTGCAGCACCATTCAGCATCTGTTGTAGGTCTTGCAGCGTTTCTGCCACGATGACGATGTCGTCAGCAAATCGCAACTGAGAGATGTACTCGCCATTGATGTTGATGCCACGTCCTTTCCAGTTCATTCTCTTGAAAATATCCTCCATTGCATTTGAGAACAATTTCGGGGAGATAACATCCCCTTGCTCACACCGCGATGCAACGGTAAAGGACTCGTTTGGTGATTCTGTATTTGGAAGGACAAAGTGGCGGCTTTGTAAAGACTTCTTATCTCTTGGAGGTATCGCCAATCTACTTGGCATCGCTGCAGGGACTCCAGAACAGACCAGATTTCAAACGAGTTAAAGGCCTTCTCGAAGTCCACAAATGACACAGACACAGGGGCGGATTATACTCCTCAGTTTTCTGTATAATCTGCTGCACTGTGTGGATGTGGTCTATGGTGCCGTATCCGCGCCGAAAACCAGGCTGTTCCGGTGGTTGGAATTCGTCGAGTCATCACGCAAGACGGTTCGTGATCACCCTTGAGAACAGCTTATAGACGTGGCTTAGAAGAGAAATGGGTCAATAGTTCTTCGGTAGGGTTTTGTCTTCCTTTTTGAAAAACAGGACGACCACACTTCTACTCTACTCCTCCGGGGTTCTCCCTTCAAAAAGGACAGCTTTAAAAAGCTTTTGGAGCTCCCTGAGTATGGGTTTGCTTTCTACTTTTAACAGCTCTGTTGCAACGCCGTCCTCTCCAGGGGCTTTTCCATATTTAAGAGGCCCAAGAGCGATCTTGATTTCGTCAATGGTGACTTCTGGTAGATCTTCGGTGAAGTGGCGAGTTAAAATGGCTCTAGAGTCCTCATTTCCGGGGTCAGGTCGAGATGCATGCGAAGCTGGTCATAGAAGTTTTCTACTTCCGAAGGGACTGCCGGCTTCGAGACAACGACTTCTCCACTTTCTATGGTCAACTTCGTCAGGTGGCTTCTTCCGAGGGATGTTACGAACACTTTTGGACCACGGTTTTGATCTATCGCTCTCATAATCGTGAGGGTATTGGAGCAACGGAGATCGCGTCACACGTGCTTACTAATATCTCGGTTCAGAGTTTCTTTTTCCTAGCGAAGTGACGGGTGGGTATTCCCGTCGTCTCGTCATTAGCCCTAAAGTCTCTTCCGTAAGCTTCGACTTTTTGCCTTTACGCTGCATTTTAGAAAATCTCGTACCTGCTTCCCCGCGGACTCTAATCATATTTTCAGGGTTTTGGTTAACGTCAGTTGTGGTTTCCACGGCAGCAACTTGGTTCTCCAGATTTGACTGGAACGCTTCAGATCCCATCATAGTTTGAAGCAGAGTTGGTTGGAGCCTGGCCTTCATCAAGCAGACTCGTTCAGCTCTGAAGTCGATATTCAGAGAGCCTCTGACGAGTTGGTGATCGCTACCGGTATTAAACCTATTGATCACGGAGACGTCTCTGAATATGTGCTTTTTGTCCCCCATGATGAAGTCACTCTCATGTTTTGTCTTTTGTGTCGGGGCTTTGCCACGTCCACTTCCTTTGGAGTTGCTTCTTGAATAATGATTTCATCAAGAAAAGCCCCTCCCGTTCGAGGAAATAAACGAAAATTTGAGCCCTATGATTTTTACTTCCATATCCATGGGATCCTACTACAGATTTGCTGCAATTTTATAGTCCTACTGCAGCGTTGAAGTCCCACATAACAACGGTGAAATGGGTCTTGGTAGTAGATTGGAGGGCCCTCGATAAGTCATCGAACATATCCTCCACCTCATCGTCCTAGTGTGACGGGGTCGGTGCGTACACTTGCACCTTGAAGCTATACCTCTTGGTGAGCTTGATGATGAGGTTCACCACCCTGTTCGACACACTGGACATTTCCACAACGTTGTTAGCTAGGTAACTATTAACCAGAAACCCAACGCCACCTTGGGATTTTTAGTCTCATTCTCGGAAGTACATCAGGTGGCCTGAATTGAGAGTTATGGTGTCCTCTCCCTCTCTTCGGACTTCACATAACCCTAATATGTGCCACCCGATATTCCCAAGTTACTCCTTGAGTTGCGCCAGATGTGAGTCAAGCCGCAGCGTGCGGCCGTTGTGCGTCGCCAATGTAGGTCAGATGCGTTGTCCTCCCGTAGCCCGGAGATTATTTGCACTCCCCGCCCCACCGTTACCATGGTCACCACCTTGACCAGGAATAGTGGGCCTGCCGGGAACTGGGGGCCATGGCCATCGTCGTGTGTTCATAAGAGGTTATACCCATAATTGCCACGCTCTGCACGCGGGTTGGCAATCCCAGCTTCTCGCACCGGTGACGCTGCTGCCCGTCACCGTCACTGGCCTGTAAGATTTGGTTCACCTATTCAGGACGGATATACCGCCGTCCGTCCGTCGTCAGAGCCTTGTTCGTTAGTCAGCGGGATGCACCGCGTGCAAGTGAGGTTGGCTTGGGGCGAAAGATGGAGGTTCGAGGGTCGGGTTACATTCCAGCGTCAAATGACAATTCGGCCAATTTCATAAATTATCAGGTATTTAGGTACTTACCGAAGGTGACTTTACTAATAACTATATCTACTTATGTGAATTATCATCATTTTTATACTAATAAATAGGTAACCTACCGATTAAGGCATTCTCTATTGCATTATTACCAATATTCTCTTGTCTTCTCGATCTATTTGAGCGGCAAGAAATACCGACAAACGTGAACTCTCAGTGGCACTGTCGTGCAGACTGACTGATACGCTACATATTTTTCACTTTAGAGACGTAAATAAGGTTTTGACCAGCTTTCTATTTTTACTTCTATAACTTTCGCTAAAATATAACATCACAGTAAAGATACTGAAAGTAAAAAACTTGCTCAATAACAGTAAGGCAAAATTACTTATACGCCACTTCCTGCATAAAAATGGAAAGACTAATGTTCTTACAAGCCTTATTTAGTATAAATACTTCAATTCAAAATTACTTATACCAACTTTTAAGTTTGTTTAGAGTAGTCCAAAAATGCTTATGAAACATTAGCTTTTCAATTACCGGATGCCAAATTTACTTAAAATTAACTTGTAAATTATTGCAGGAAAACAAAATTACTTATTCGACAGGCACGAATAAAATGCCAAAAAAGTGTCGCTTAAGAACTCGGGCTGATGAAAAACCACTATTTTTTCCATTTACTGAAATGCCAAAAAAGTGCTCGTATCGCTATGAGACCCAGACTGATCGACGCAGAAAAAATCGCTGATCCCGAATATATATATAACTCAATATGCCTATTTTGGCGCTTCAGTAATTCTGCCTTTCCTGCGACGATATCATATTCTGTTTTTTTTATATTAAAACCTATAGCTCTGTACTAAGTATTTCTATCTTCTTCTTTTGTTACGAAACAAAAGACTTCTCAGCCACATTTATCAAGTTAGGTAGGTTTGTTTGTAGTTGGTTCTCAAGATTTCACTGTGTTCTTAAGATTAAGTTTCTATTTCTACTGTCAGCACTTTTATTTGATTAGTATGCAAGGTTAAGAAGAGGCTGTTTACAAGTGCTATGCGTCTAGTTACTGTGATTGCATCTTCATTCAAGAGTCAACCAGAGCCAAATGTTGTTCCACGAAGCTACTATCAAAATAATAAGTTCGGATGTGGCAAGTTGTATTATATTTTTATTGACTAGCCCGTCGGTGAAATGGGCATTACTTAAAGAGCCGAAGATCGTGGGTAGGTTCAATTTCTTCTTAGGCCAACGATTCAACTGACGTACAAATTTTGGTTTAATTAAATATCACTGGAAATTGTTCCATATAGCGCCATCTAGCCCCAAATCATTCATAAATTATTGTTCTATGCCTAGGTATTAATCCATACACTTATATGACACACAACCATAATTCTTAACCATAATAAAATAACCAAACATTTTTACTGATTCTTTTCAGTACAGGAACAACCACCTGACACCGGTATGCAGATTTTTATAATGATAATAATATAAAGGCTTGACTTTTGAGCATTTTTTTGTTGGGTTGTTTTGATTTGACATTATGAAAGTACTTGTATACGTTTTTATTTCACATCAAAGTAAAAAAAATACACAGAAATAAGTAGGTACAGAGGCGTTTTTCCACATATTAATGTGAACGCCTCTGTACGTATCCACCATCAGGCGTCCCACTGTAACAGAAATCCCTATTTTAACAAAAAGACCAATTTCCTAGAACAGTGTCGTTTGAGGTGGCAGAGTGTAGTCTAGTCTAGTATTTTTCTCAATTAAAGGTCTTTATTTTCAAGATAAATTTAATATTTTATTAAAGTGTATAATAGATCTTTCATAAAGAATCATGTCAGGTAAAGGCGGCGAAGCGTACAAATCCTTCTCTGTATTTATAAGCTCAATCTTCAAAATGCCTTGTCCAAACAACGGTCGCCGCAGTGGGCTCCGTGTCGCGGCAGCGGCGACCGTTGGCTAAGCCAATTAGTGTCCACTTGGGTAAACACCGGCTCGTTAGCGGACTTGTGTGTTTTATTCAATTCAATTTGCCGGCTCCACTGCCACTTATTGATAGGACTTTTCTTTGTCTCCCTAATTCGAGGCGACTCTGCCCGGAATCACAACAATGGCTAAATGTTCTCCGGACGTGTTTCCGACCCGGCTGACTTTTTAATCACCCTCTGTGTCGGCTTAATTCACATTTATTGTTTTCCGTTTGCGATATGGTGAGGCGGTTGTTTTAACACTTATTCGATTGGGGACTGATTCTAAGATATTTCAGCCTCAATAATCATTAAGACTGGTCTTATTGAAATGCAAAAAAAAAACAACAAAAGTAGCCCCAAAAAGGTACATGAACAAATATAGAAATTTATCTAACACAAAATTAAACCCATATTCAGTTCCAATATAATAAACTACCCATCTTTTTATTTATTCTTCATTGCGCCAAAGTAAAGTACAAATGGCGGTTCAATACAGTCAGACAGAGAAATTAAAATTTGAAAACTGGAAATTGTTTAAGTTTGATATACATGGCCAGTGATTAGTTTGAAGACAGATTATAAAATTGCCCAGTTTGTGGTAATCCTGGTATATCTTCATAATATGTACCTTATTTTCAAATTTTATAGTGAACTGTGTGTGAAAATGCTTTTAGGGAATTATTTTTAAGGAAAAACAAGGCACCGCGTTTTCAGATATTAAACTATTCGTCAGTTTTACAACTTCGGGTGCGGTATTTCTGAATTTTAATGTTATTCAAGTCAGGGGTTGTGCTCAGCCCTTTTGGGGTGAAAGGGCTCACAAGGAGCCGCGGTGAGGGAAAACACTTCGGTTCGTTGGCAGATTCCGCTGTTCAGGGGTTAATGCGAGTTGTTACGAGAGTAGTTAATTAAGATTAAACGTTTGATTATCACTGTTGCTGACCACTTTTTAAAACTCACTTAACGTTGAGTCAAAAAAAAGTAACCAAAGGAAACTTGCAAAAAAAAAGTGACTCAGGGGTAAGTTTAAGGTTAGGGGGGCCTAATAAACTGAATGGCATAGCAATTTACTCAAAACTTTAGTTTTTTGAATTGGAATAAGACTGAATTGCACTGGTTAGAAAGTCTTATTAAGGATGTTTAGGTTATGCCCCATGAGTTCTCGCGTAGTGGCGCCGGGCTTAGTACATAGGTACTAAGCTCACCGACCCCCTAAAATCAGGTCGGGGGAACCACCGAGAAGCTAAGAGAACACGGGTGTGCCTGTGTGGTGGACTTGCACCAGCTGCGGCCGCGGCCCAGTGAGGCCTGCATTGATGAATTCTAGTTTTGTGATTCAATTTTTTTTATAAAAAGGAGCGTTTTCCATCTTTAAACTGTTTTTTTCCGAATGAGAAATTAAAAAAATATATGTGCCGCATAATTCTAGTTTTTTTCAAAACTGCCCTTTATACGCTATACTCATTAAAAATATATAAACTGCCTATAAACGCCCCACTGCTGAGCACAGGCCCCACCTCAACCATGTAGTGGCGCAAGCCATACTCATACACGCTGGCTCAGGGCGGATTGTTGGAAGGGTGTAAAGTTGGTGAGAAACCCTAATGTCAGATGTTATCAAGCCGACCTAAGGCCATACTTTTGAATGATTCACCCTATTAAATCTTTGTTATACAGTTCAGAGAAAATAGATTCCAATATTCCAAAATCAGCAGTGATAAAGGTTTCTGTCATGTCCCACATTACATGTTCGGCGGACCGCGCTCGGCGTCGGAGACCGCGCCGTGTCTCGTCCGTGGTAATCTAGTCCGTGACTTGCAAGTGGAATGCGCGGTTTTATTACCCGCCGCAGCCGAGCCGAGCTGGGAGACCGCTAGTGTTGTGCGTCACTTTCGGGACATCTTCCAGGATGCTGAGAAATATCTGATGGTAAATGCATATCGGGGATATCACATGCCCAATCATCCAACCTCAATCTTGATAGAGCTTTTACCATGGATGGGTCAGAAATAAGAAACTGATAATGATAGAAATCATGTTAGAAATAGGAAAACAAATAGTCCCGGTCATTGAACAGGTGAATGTGAAGCTAGTCATAAGTAACTGTCAGATTTGGTAGCCCAGACCCAGCCGCCGACTGAGCTCATTGACTAACTCTTAGCGAAGTCGGCTGGGACTAGCTGGTGAAAGACATGATACTTATGGCCTTCTAAAGCTCGGAGGCGTTAAAAACATACATCGGTAACGGCGGAATTCACAAACGTCAGTCTTATTTGAGCAGCTTTCAAACTCATGCTTCTGTATATGGACCAAGCTTCTCGTTTGGGTATCCGCAAAAAACTCGACAGCTACAGGTGTTATTATCAGTCGTATTGTACTTCTCAGAGGACTTTTACTCATAGCATATAGACAAACGTAGACACAAAACGAAACGTGAAATATAAACGTTGACTCAAATCAGAAGCATGAAAATAAACACTTAAAAGGACTGTCCTTTATAAGGGCTAAGGGATACGTTAGCAGCACTACTGACTGTCATTGGTTGCGTCGCATTGTGGCGTTATTGCCACGCTTCACGGTGGCGGGAGCGCGCTGGGTGACATGGGAATATTGGTGTAGGTCTGATTATAGAATTTCAATGTCTTTGTAAAGGGACATCGCGTTACGTCAGTACCGACGGCGAGTGACCCAAAGACCAATGATTCGGTTAGAAAGCCAAGATAAAGAAAGATCTTTCTTTGATAGATGTTAGATGATTAAAAATGATAGATCTCATAGAAGAGTGTTTAGGTTTAATATACGTTTTTTTAGGTTATCGAAGTTTTGTACGCGGCTCACCGGCTAAATAGGTACCAACAATATGATTTTCTATTGTGTCTGGTTTCTAAGCAGTCAACAGCAAAAAATTGCTTATCTGTTTTTATTAGATAAAGAAATACGATTAATAGATTTCGAATAAAGTAGTACACCTGCACCGTAGCAAAACTGTATTAATATATTAACCACACCGGTATAATAAAAATAAAATGGAATTAAACGGTAAAATATCTAAAAATAACTATTATTTTGCTTAAAAGGCTGTTTTTTTAACATCATTCCTTTATAATTCTCAATGACGTGACAGAAATGACCCATCCGACCCTTTCCACTTTGCCACATAGTAAATATATTTAAGTTTACTTTTTTCAACGGGGGACCCATCGCATAGCTTAACATAGCGAGGGAGGTTCATTGAGCAGAAAATTATATGCAAAATCACGCCGTAAGTCACGGAGTCACGGGCGGGAGGACTCCAACTCAAATAATTAAAATCGATGCTTTATGAAGACGTTTAGACATATATTCATTTATATATAACAAGTTTTATGAGATTATTTTCATTTTCATTTTTCATAAATAAAAAGCGTCGTTTTTATAATTCTTCAAAAGTAACACACTCTGCAAGCTGACAAGGGAATAATGGGGTTTGGGCTCTGTGGGAAACTACTTATACGAAAAAAAAGTATAATAGGTTTTTAAACTTTCTTGTTGCATTTTTCACTATATAAACACTAAATAAACCGGGTTTTCTGCAACATAGCATAGCATATACTGTCGTGAGGAATTTCTATGAAAACCGACTATGTACTTTGTTCATTTACACACACACACATACATACACAAACATAACTACTCTATCTGACTTCAACACTTCAGCAGGTCAGGTTTTTTCTCCTGCGAACATAAATTTCGTTTCCGTTTATATAAAAGTTTACATACTTTGAAAAATCGAAGAGGAGTAATGAAAGCGATACCAGCTGTCAGCCATTTCCGCTATCCTGCAATATTTTCGGACCAAAAAACGAAACTTGTGTTGAAACTGTTTATTAAAACATTTTGTGAAATATTGGCCTAAATTTTGCAGCAGCCCTGTAGTAGGGGATTAATTTGGATCAGCTATGTGCTATCCAAAGCCGTTTTAAAAACATGGCGCATCCATAATGATTGCTTGATGAGAGCGCGCCTGTTTGCTGCACTTCCCCGCGCTCTACGCTATGGTTTGGTGTTCCGTTGGCGTTTTATTATCTGCTAAATTTAATTAATGAGCCCCATTTGCAACAATTATCATTTTATGATATTAATTTCGTGGTGACAACATTTCTATTTCATGATCTTATTAGTTATAAAACTTGGAGCACAATACACAGCTAAGGCAACTGTTTTAAGAACATTGGTGTGAAATAATAGGTATGGCGGTCTGTCGTTGTCGTTGACTAACAAAGACAACGGGACAACTACTAACGATACATACAAATAAACAGTACTTAAAGATTTTTCTAGGAGAAGGACTAAAAGGTAGTTTTATGGAAGGAATCATCTACATACCTACCTGAATTAAAATAATTATGTTTGTTGGCTTCAGTTGACCATATCATACATTTTCCCTAGTATACATCCCTTGATACCTTGAGGCACATGTAGTTAAAAACGAACAGGGGGGCTAAAATGGCGACATTAGACGTTTCATATCTGAAACATAATATGAAACACTTTTTGAAATTCTAAAATGGCAACTTATTAGGTGAATCATATTATGAACATAATGTGTTTCATATTTGTTTTTCATACAATTTGACAGTTTTGTATGGGAATTCGTAAAATGGTGCACTTTTAAACGTCAAATTGGAGGAATGTTAGATGTTTAGGGTCAGTTCGCCTGTTCGCGTCCACCACCCCGTTCGCGTCCACCACCCCGTTCGCGTCCACCACCCCGTTCGCGTCCACCACCCCGTTCGTGTCCATTTTACGGAAAATCCTCGAAATTAAGTAAACTAATACAACAATTAAAAATACGTCACTAATGCTAATACTTCAAAGTTAAGTTCAAAGACACACGCACATAAGGACAAATAGTGTGCAGTGTGTTTTTTATTGATTTATGTGAATTTTAAGATACATTTTTAACGAATAAAATGAGGTAGACGCGAATCAAATACATCTTATTTAGAACTTAGCGCTTGCGTCCGCTATGGCCGCAAACTATACCTACAGGAGATAATCATAAACCAAATTGCGTCCACTACTTTCTTGAATGCAATAAAATTAACTTGCTTGTAAAAATAATTTCAAATGTACTGTTCATAATTATGATACATTTTTAACTAAGACTACGGCTAATAATTATGACGCACAGACGCACTATGTGATGATGGCTCGGCGATAAAGAGATCAGTACGCTTGGGCAGGCTGGCCAGCGTTCTGGAAACCAAAATTTATGCATTCTGGTTTGCGCTTATATAGCAGGCAAGCGTCACAACGATGTCACAAAAGTGACGGTCTACAGCGACAGCAAGGTAAGAGTAGCACTGCAAGCATTCAACAACCAGCGACAACATCAGCGATTGTCAAGGAATGCAAATCAGCGCTAGGGAGACTAGCTGGCAAAGCGGAAGTTGGATGTGCAAGGGTCCCCTGCCAAGAGTTAATGCTGGCAGTAAAGCAGCTGATAAATTATTCAAGCGAAATGGTCTACAGTGGACGCTAAGTGTCATTTTTGGAAAAACACCTATTTCTGTAATTTATCTATTAAAAAAATGCAATGTTTCGAAAAAAACTTTAAGTTGATCCTAAAATAAACTAGAATATAATGGATACATTATACATATTTTTTATATAAATCAGTGCTGGAGCATTTTTTGATTCACTGTCAAATTTAGCAACTGCACTAAATGGACGCGAACAGACGAAATTACCCTACTAGGTGACAGCGCTGAGCTGTCAAATTCACATAGCAGTAAACATTATTTAATCGTTTTTAGGATAAATTTAATTATTCCTAGTAAAATGTGTTACTGTGAATTATTATAATGACACCAAGAATACATTATAGTGACAATAAATTGAACCAATTTCCAAGACCGTGGTGGAAACGACACTGAAGGTTTATCACATTTTGAATGAAATTCCTGAGAACTTAGTTAATCACATTTACGTTGTTAACTAGCTGTCTTCTGGTGAATGAATATTCCAATATTATCGAGTAAATAAAAAACTTTTTTGTTATTATAATGTGTATTATTTAAAAAATGTGCGCCATTAAAACCTAAAAATCTGCTCCCAAATAAAGTCGTCTTGTACGCCATTGCCGAGGCAGAAGTTTGGCAAATCACTCGGGCTTTGTTGTTACAGAGTCATGTCTCCTTGCAAATATCTTCAATCTCAGGAACATGCCTAGCTGGCACCAATTTCTTGTCTTCATTCATCGTTTCCGGTCGGAAAATGATTTTTATCACAAGTTTTCACGAACATTATTTACAATCTCGATTGACAGCTGTGACATTATTGTTCTTAGGCCACCTGTCACGGTCCTCATTGCCAGACATAAAAATTGAAAATTTAAAACATTTTACAATTATAAGTGATAAGAAATCACACAAATTCAATAATAAGCTACTTTTTAAGCTTTAAATTATTAGTTGTAATGATGAAAATATATGTTTAATGAAAACCGTTAAGTTTACAATTATTAGGCGCGACACTATTTTTTTTGGTGTAGCAATGTCGTCATCAAACTATGTCTAAGAGTCCAAGCCATGAAATAAACTAAAAAAAGAAAAATATGTCTAAGAAATATGAAACGTCAATCAGGTGTTTCACTCTTCATGTCGCCGTTTTACCGTTTTTAGCAATTCACCAGATGAAACGTCAGTTAGATGATTCAAAATGAAACACCTAAAATGTTGCCGTTTTAGACCCCCAGCTTTGAGTATACACCTCTATACCTTTAATTGTTCCCGAACCGCTTCCTTAAGTACTTTAAAGGCAAAAAATGTAAGTATATAGAAATTGATAATATATTTAAAAAGCTCAAACTCGTTTCAATTTCGCAACTGCCATTATATCAACAACCCAATAATCAACGCTATCGGCTCAATAGTTATTAACGCTTTAACACAAGAGCTGTTCCGAACTCGAGCTGAGTGCGTCGAAGTTGAGCACTTGTAGTTCCCGAGCCAACATAACGTGTTCGTAAGTGAAAATTACAGAGTAAACACCAGTGGGGGCGCTCGAGCACTGTCCGCGCTCGTTGGCGTGACAATGCAGGCCCCTTCGCGAGCGCTGTAACGACATGGGAAACTTCGCCCGGTCTTGGGCATCGCGGAGAATTTTAAATGTCCTGTGACATGTGTGACGGGAGTGAACTTGTTTGATATGCATAGCTGTTGTTCAGATGTCATCTGAAGTTTTAGTTACGCAAACTACTGGGTTTAGGGCAGTTTTAAATATGCCTTTTTATATTTATGTTCAATTTTTTTCAGGAAGTAAAAGTAGAACAAGTTTCTACTTACTTACAACAAAAGATATTTTTAAACTAGCAAAGATAGAGTTCAATTCAGTTAAAAGTACCTTACGTACATTCAAATGTGTATTTGCACACTATAATTACTAAGTATAGATTTAAAATTTATTTTGCTTTTAAATTTTAAAACAACATTTGAATTTTCATACATTTATTGCTTTAGCGAACCTACCATCTATTTTTATTAATTCATTCGTTTGTTTTATACAGAGTGATTTTTTACACTGTGCACGGAAGACAAAATCCTAAGCTATGAATGATGCAGAAAAAACTAGATATAATAAAATTTCAAGGTAGTTTAGTTTAATATTCGATGGTGTTAAACATGTGCTTATACTTACTTACTCATCGTCATGATAGCAATGTGAATCAGTAACTCTAACATTACTTAACCATACCCATTCCTTAAAATAAGTAGAATGATTTATTTCATCACAAGAAGTGAACTAGGTATACTTTACAATAAAGAATAAAAAACCCTTATCCCGAAACCAGAGGACAAACACAAGACCTGTTACATATTTGGAATAGTTTTTCTCTTCGAAAATTTTGCACATATAACAGAACAAGTTGAACGGAGTTTTTAAACTTTTCTTCTTTACTTATTTTGAGGACGGTCGAAGCGAGCGTCGAACTCCCTAACTCGTGTTATTGAATTTAATGTACCCTTACTCGAACCTAGTTCTATTCAACGTGCCGACAGAATCACTTGGATCTGTTAGAGTCCTATCACTTCTATCTGAAAGTGTCGATATTCGACGACGAACTGCCAACTTTATACTAACGCGACGGCACGAAAGGTACCTAATGCTTTTTTCATTCGTTGCTTGCTGTTAAAGGTAACATCTCAGAAAATAAATAAACGTTTATTTGCTCGAGAAAATCGTGTTTAGCTTTCTTTGAACGCAGACTTCTTAGAGTGTGCAAATGAGGTACAAACTAAGCGAGCTAATGTGTAAATTTTTCTTGGGGTTGCCGCAAAAGGTTGCCTTGAGCCAACATTTACATTTGGCGTCTCCTCGGCTCCTCCGCGAGTGTTTGCGAGGAACGCACTTTAATCACAGAGAAACAGGTGGAACGAACCAAAGAGCAATTTTCATATTGGAATTTCCTATCAAATTCAGCTTTCGGTGCGGAGTAGTGAGAAAATGCTGATTCTATTTAATCTATTTTTTTGCGCTTTGATTCGTGTGATACGAAATAAGTATAAGAAATACTACGTGAGGAGTGTCTATTGAGGTTTGTGTTTATGTTTAATTATGGAGTACTTAAACAAAGGCTACATTTGAATCGTTAGTCGTGATGGCAAGTAGTTAACGGTATAAAACTGAAAACCTACTTTGTAGTACCATAAAAAATACTCTCAAATTCAAACTGCCTTGTCTTCTAAATAATAGTGAGTTCCAGTATTAGGATTCTGTTGAACAGTCACACTGGTGTTACAACTGTCAGATTCCTTATATTATGTCAAACTTCTTAATTAGCATCAGTTTTCCATTTGGTACGTAACGTAGGTTTACCACTTGTACTACTCGTAGGTATACAAAATAAATTTAAAGTACGTGTAAAAGGTTTCATCTTTTTATTAGAGACTGAATACTTACACTTATTTATGCGACCTCGCTTAAAGGTTATTTGTAAGTAGTGAAACTATACCTATCTCAGGCACCGAATCGTGAGAACACTGAATACTCGCACGTATTCAATTTTCTCAACAATATTTCTTTCCATTGGCAGTCCATATTACTTCGCAAGGTTCTCGTAGAGAATTACTGAAAACGAATTTGCGTATAGTCACGCGCTTACTAAGGGCTTTTAGGGCACACGTCCTGAAATGGGAATGGAGTATCTTCGAACGGATCATTAAAATACGTCAGCGGTGTTTGTTTCATATCAATATCCGGATAAGGTCGAATCAAATTTGGTTTGTAGGATTAGGATTTATGCTGCGCTCTCAATTTCCTGCGACGACAGCGGAACATCCGGCTTGCAGCGCCCCGGCGCCCCTGAGGGCCCCGCTGCCCCCGCGGGGCCCGAAGCGCTTCGTCGTGCTGCCGTCGCGCCACCGGGCAGAGCGTAAAATGGAGCGCTAGCATTTGCATAGCGACACTGGAGCCGAGCGGACCGGCAAATTGTTGTCGCATCGATGACTCGATCAATACGCCATAATATCTATCTTGCGACTATTCTCTGCGTTTTGTCGATGCATGCGGTATCGGTTAGCTCTCCGGTGCTGAGACTGCGAATGCCGCGACTTGGAACCAAACAATAACAAGTCTTCATTTGTTTCTTTCTGTTCTTCCCCTCCTCCAAGCACATTTTGGGCGTAAAAAGGCTCAGAATTCTAAAAAAAAAGATTTACTAAAGAAGTGATGGTCGCATACAACACCAATTTGATAACAATTAAATCAATCATTTTAAAAGTGTTAACTATTTATTGAAAATTATAAGCGGGGCGAAATAGTAGATTATTAACCAAGGGGATAAAGCAGTGTCTTCTGTCGCGGGTGACGATTGAAATCGCG
This sequence comes from Udea ferrugalis, assembly GCA_950022985.1. Taxonomy (NCBI): domain Eukaryota; kingdom Metazoa; phylum Arthropoda; class Insecta; order Lepidoptera; family Crambidae; genus Udea; species Udea ferrugalis. The sequence goes on from OX465516.1 coordinate 10,689,289, forward strand.
AGCGTAACGAAGGACTCGAGGTTAACTCCCGAGCGCAGCGAGGGTGTTAAAAACTTAAATCACGAGCGAAGCGAGGGATTTAATACGAGTCCTGAGTGTAGCGAGGGATTTAAGTTCACCCAAGACTAAGACAGCTTTATCACCGAGGAAAATACTCTACTTTTCGTACCATTTGCGAAAAAATATTTATTATTAAACTTTTTCTATTTTATCACATACTAGCGACCCGTCCCCGCTTCGCACGGGTGCAATAGGATGTTAACTCTATACATAAAAATGGATTGCTGTTCGTTAGTCTCACTAAAACTCGGGAATGGCTGCACCAATTTGGCTAATTTTGGTTTTGAAATATTAGTAATGGTCGAGGGAAGGTTTAAAAGGTGAGTAATCATGAGAAAATGCTGGGAATATAGTAAAAATTTAAATTTTAGTTTCCTCTTAGTAAATGTTACTACCTGTCACGTGACACTAAATGTTTGACCACAGAACGAAGTCTGTTGGGACAGCTAGTTATACATAAAAACCTACCTTTTCAATCACTCTATCTATAAAAAAAAACCGCATCGAAATCCGTTACGTAGTTTCAAAGATTTAAGCATTCAAAGGGACAGGGATAGAGAAAGCTACTTTGTTTTAAACTATGTCACATTAATACTGGCAGGTCATAAAGAAAGAATTAAAACTTCTTATTCAAATTAGCGCTCGAAATCCTCGGTCAGTATTCCAAATTTAAATCACATTCTCTCCCTAGAGGATGAATGAAATTCAGTACAATTTTCTTTCCCTGTTTTCAACAGATTAAAAATGACTATTGTTATGTTCTCTTTTTGCGGGCTAGAATGTCACTTTTTTGAGCAAGTGGTACGAAAAGGCATTTATGCAGGCCTTCATAATGAGTTTGACCAGACCAGTAGCTTTTAACTTCATATCTGATGGACCCCACGGCTGCTTCCCATCAGGTGGAGTGAGGTCCTCTTGGAAACCACAATGAAAAAAAATAGAATTAGTTAAAACGATATTTTTTTTTCTTATGACGAAAGATAAATTAAAACAAACCTTCTCACACCAAACCACCGAATAAACCACTATTAAATTACTGAAATCTTTCCAATTAGATTTTCACTGAAAAACCTCATCGTAGACATTTAAATAGATTTCAAGATTAGCTAGAACCAGTCTAATCTTAACAAAAAGCAAATCTCCTTAACAAAATGAAACTGGATTAAACCCCTTTTAATTCTATCTCCAGACCAGATTATTCCCGGGAAAAAGGAGAAATCAGGTTTCAATACAATTTTGGGCTAGACTATAAAGAGCTCATTCAACGTTTGTTTTCTGAAACATAAAGTACCTACTGCATTATAATACAAGTACTTATAGTTCACTCGCATTAAGAATGCAGTATTTTTTAAATTTAATTCTGTCGCACTAAAAAACTGAGATCCACAACCTTTGTTTTTGAAAGTATGCATTCAGCTGATCACTGTGAACTTGGCTTTCTAATTAGGAACGATTCGATTGGTAATGGGGTGTGCTAGGTCGAAGGACAAGTATGAAATTACTGCACTCTTAACGCGAACGGACTGTAGGTTTCTAGCAGTGGCTGAGGGCAGGAGTAATTGCGCGAAAAACTGATGACCGTTGGGATCAAAAAAGCTCGAGTGGAGACCATTTCAAGGTAAACGCATTGTAAGACAGACGCCCATGCAACGTGGACGGATGAACTGACAAAGGTCGCGCAGGATGTAGGCCGCCTACGTCTGCTATCCTTTAGTTTCAGTAAAGCTTCCGAATCAACGTACTAATCTATTTCGTAGAGACAGCTGCTTACCGGTCGTCTCTATGAAGTTGATTAGTCGGCCAACGTAAAACAACGCAACGAACAGCTCATTATCATTTACAACAACCTTTGTGCTGCCGTATTAAAATACGCCTATGTTCAGCAGTAGACGTCAAGCGGCTGGGCGGCCGCTATGGAAATCAATGGGTGTAGCTTTTGTACAACCATGAACGTCGTGTGGATGTTGATGATGATGTACTATGGAAACAAGACAACGGATAAACATACTTAATTATTTTCATGTGAATTCATACTTCCTAAATAATATACAAAAATAAATAATGTCCCTTTATTGCCTTATTAATCAGAATTGTTCGTCTTGTAAGGAGTTTTTTGCTAAATAATGATTATCTTGCTGTACAGACCATAGCTGAATAGTGTGATAAGGAAGTATATGCATATATAATTAAATAAATATTAAGAGGAAACCGTAACCGTACGTAACTTGTTTGTCGTACAAAAACCAGAAACCACGTATTCAAGCATGAATAAGTGCTCGGGTGGAATTCAAACCCTTACGAGATGGATCAGTTGCGTTTCTTACGCATAACCACTAAACTATAATGCGGGTCGTTTAGAATTTCATAAAATATATTATCTGCAGTATTTTATTCAAAAAACAAAATACAACAGTTGTACGTGGTGTGTGCCTAAAAATATGAGGTACTAACATTTTATTTAAAGTTTTTATTCACGTCGTTGTGGCACTCGACAGGTCGTAAAGCCAATGTACCTACGCGTGGTTCGTTACGAACGTCGTAACATGTGTCGTAGCAGTCGGGACTAGAATACATAGGCGCGTTCAGTGCTACGGCGTAACATACGCTTGCTGAAAATATTCTCCATCCCTATCTAATACAAGAGGTTAGATAGAGCAAAATGCAGTAAAGTCGAGAAATGATATGATTTGATAGCACTGTAGCGGGCCCGTTGGAGCCACGGGGTCGATTTCGGTTCGTTTAAGTTTGACTTCCATAACACGATTGTTTGTGTAGTCAGCCCCTTGTGTATGGAGCACGATGACAGAATTTGCAATGACAATTTACCGTGTCACCGTATACTGCAATTGCGAGCTAACATCTGGTGGCTGCCGGTTTGTTCCCATTGTACAGGTCATTGAGTGAGTATGATAATGTGTGGTATGACAGGATGCGACGTTCGGTCAGCCGGAAGGGGTGAAATGTTCAGGTGGTTACACAGTTTAAGTGCGTTAACAGATATTTCTCGAATCAGCTCTTGGTAATTTGGTTGGGTTTTTGTAATATTAACACACCCACTGTTAACTGTTGTTTGGGGGGCTAAGTCTACATGTCGCGTTACACACGATGTGCGTATTATAATATTAAAAGCGGTTCTGTACTAAGACGGATTTCGTTCAATAGCATCACAAACAAGTACACCCACCAATTTGCATAAATATTAAAACCGAGAGACAGAAAATTGTTCTGGTCTCTTTGAAAGCGTAAAAAACAGGTTTGTTTGTTGTTGTAAACGCAGAAAGGTAAAATTGCTCCCTAAATATTTTAAATCGTAAAATCCGTTATTCCTGGCGGAGTGACGGCGTGTTCGAGCTGTGGTCCTAAACAAATAGCGGGATTTAATGAGGCCAGAACGGCTTGCAGCCGCGGCGCCGCGCCACCGCGCCACCGGCCCGCCGGGACTGCCGATACGGACATTACATTCAATGAGAAGTCACATTTAAACTCCTCTTTGTGACCTAAACACGTACTCATTTGTATAATCTAAGTTTAACATAGTTTACACAAGCAAATTTCCAATTTTATTAAACTAATAGGAAAAAATTACCTTGTAAAAAGAGCCACTGTTTCGAAAGAACGTTGGATATCATAAACGGCTACGTATCGCGATAACTACAATGCTACTACTACTTTTAAAATAACCACGGTGTAGTAACCCCATTTCGTTTCGAATTCAGTCAGTCAGTGTTATTATCTTTCATTTAAGGAGCTCTTAATTAAAATATGAATTTTCATTTGTCGCGATTGGCAATTTGTAATGAAATAGGGGTAGAGCAAATAATTAAGGAGCGCGAGGAGCTGAAGGAGAGGTCGGCCGCAGAAGTACTTAAAGAAACAGCAGCTGCGAGCGCCACTCGCGATCCGCCCAAGACCAACATCGGAACATATAGAGTTGCTAATACCAATATTGTTAAGTGTTTATAGGTGTTTATATTTATTTTTTAATAAACAAAATAATACAAAAACCCATTTATTAGAGGATGAAGTATATATGTTGTTGGCGGTGCAAATTACATGTTCTAAATTAGAGAGAGAAATTAACAGTCAGGTCTCTATTAGGTGAGGTGTTGATGATTCCATTGCATTTTTTTTTATTTCAGATTGGCAGACTAGTATAAAGCTTTTGCCTTGATCATTTGTGATGCAAACGGCCAAGACGTGAAAAGAAAGTCCTGAGTAGTATTTACAGCATATTCAGATTAGGTAACTACTTCCTTATTTTGCCTTTTTCAAAAATATTGTGAAAGGTCAAGAGCACTAATACACTGCATTTTTTTACTGATAAGTAAAAGGCGTGAAAAAAATAAGAACGCTATAAATAAATACGCAAAAAAAAGGTGTGCGAAAAGAATACATTTTCATTTTCAATATGTGGTTTTCGACGGTAAAAATTATGAGGTTTCCGTATTCAAATAATTTACCCAAAGAGAGCGCTCTCTAACTCTATGGAGGCTGAGTCACAACTCTGCAGCTCTGTATATTTACCGCATTGTCAGGCTTTCATTAAAATCTTTCGTTTCCGTGTTATATGAACGCAGACTCTGAATACTAATGCACGTAGGATTGCACAACTTTATATTAATTTACTTGAGGAGTTCACGATTGCTCGCTCTGATTTATTAGTATTCATTACGGTAATAGGCACAACCTGTTTGCAAGCTCGCGGTCATCCACCCTGGAGCTTCTTTATCATACAGATAAAAAACCTGTTTGCTGAAACGTACTAAAGAATGAGATAATGATGTCTACTAGTTTAGGAGGATTGCTAGATTCGTAGCAGTTAAATTTTCTTTTATCTGATGTTTCTGTGTTTTCCCAGGCGGTACGACTACGTAACTTCTCGTAGTAGGAGTATTTATCAGCTTAGATTGGTAAAGTACTGTCCCAAATGTTGTGTTACCCGAATGTTTAATTTGACACAAAACTGCAAGCATATAACTGAATCCTCTATGTTGACTAATTTTACGTTTGTACAGCCAGTGATCCCGACGTGACTTTACCTTTACATAGCATGCAAATTGGAAACTTTTCCATGTGGTGAATTTTCAATTTTAATTAGTTGTAGCAGTGTTAGCAGAAGTTGTTCATTTTTGAGGTGCGGGCGTCCTGGACGCTTGGAGGAGCGCCGTGGATCCAATTAAAACCGAGTCCGCATTAAAAGGTCGACTGTCGGGCACGTAACGCAGCGACAGATCGCGACACTAACAGGGCTGTGCAATCGTTTTGTGCGTTTTGGGAAACTATCTATATCAAATACAAACGATATTTTTGACGGCGTCAGCCAATTTGGAATGCACCGCTTTGAAACTTTGCACGTTATTGCCAACATGGTTCGGCATTGGAGTTGGTTGGAACTAATTTCATATTCTACTTTGGGCTTATTAAATCATTAAGCGATGTATTCCCAAAAAAATATTTTTTTACTTGCTCATCCCTGGCAATGTAACTTTTTGAATATTTATAGAAAAACAGGTGCTCCTGCTCCTGCTTTCAATTCGGAACATTTAGGTACTAAGGCGAAATTTCTCATAAAATTATGTTTAACTAACAATAAATCACGAGTCTTGTCATGCAAATTCCCTTAGAGCTCATATTTTTTTGAGAATAGATGTCATCAGGTGCCTCCTGGGGATTGTAAAGTCAATTCTTCTAGCCGCAAAATCTTGAAGATGCCAAAAGTGCGCGTAAATTTTCCTTCGGCAGTATTTCCCGGGAGTGTAGGTTTCCAATCGGCGCTGCCGGGTCAGCCGGGAGTCAATGAAAAGCGGTAAAGTGCTGCCGCCGCGCTGATTAAAGCCTGGAGCAATCGCCCCGGAAAGTATTTATAGGTACACCTGTTCGTTAGCGGCACGAGGCCCGGCCAACTCCTTGATTAGGCGCCGACGGGCGTTGCTTCTCCTGCAACAAAATAAAAAGAATTTCCCCCTTTACGGCCAGCTGAAGAATTCATTGTGAGTCGAAGGATGCGCTCGGAGCAAATGTGCGTGAACATTTTACCGGAGAAATATGAACGTGGATCTAGTTTACTTCGCTGTTATATCTAAACCTTATTTGCCTGTAAGGAATAAAAAAATATACTTCGACAAAATCGGGGATAGGTGTCTGATACAACAGAAGAAGAAAATACTTAATTCTTTTTCAAATCAATTTTAGCAATTATTCCCACAACATATACAAGTTACTCTATGCAAAGTTGTTTGACTAATGGTTTAATTGGAAAATTATGAGTTTTTTGTTTTAAAGGATATCCGGTCAACGGCATTTTTCGTTCTCGAACAATTTTATGGACAATGTGCATGAATTAATGTTTTCTTAATTTATAAAACTTTCGGTAACACTAGGTTTTTGTGAAATATTGGTTGTGTAATGTTCATAACTTTATTGATTTTGTTTGGTGATTTATTAATGGGGCTATTCATACAACAAAAGACGAAAAATGCCTGTATTTAAGAAATACAACGACTAATGGCGTATCAGAGACCTTTCACTTGAATTTATAGCTAAATTATCGCGAGTTAAACCGAAATATACATCAGTATATTTTTTTAATACCAAGACTGTATCATGTGGACTGTCTGAAGATGATCGGTTACCGCAACTTACGCCCACATTGAACGCTCAGGGCATCAATGCGCGCGTTGCTAGAGCTCTAGCTGAGGTAAAAACCTCGCCAAGCTTTTTTCCGCTCATGGGGAGCATGAGCGGAAAAAAGTAGCTGTGGGTATCATGGCATATTAGTTCTCTAGGAACTCATTGTAAATCAAAACCAGAAAATCAAGAACTGAAAACGCAATGATAAGCCTTCCTAAACGTCAGTCAGCTTGTGATCGTCGACAATCTTAGTCGCAAGTTTTTGCATCGAGTCAAAAGGACTGAGTGGCTATTCAGGCGCTTCCGCCCACAGTAGATATTCCACATACGGTATGACCTACCTTTTGTACAGCAGCAATCTTTGACCTCGTTGTGAAATACAGTTTTGGCTTTTCAAGCAGCTTTCTGGATTTTCAACTCAACATACAATCATGATACCAATCATACCAGCATATTAAAAATTGAATTCAATAATGATCCCATTGCAAATTGGTAACTTCGCTCATGGTATTGATGGGGTCGGAGAAAAATGACCGCAATCCCAAAAGGATCTTTAGGTTCATTACTCATGTAAAGAAATGGGCAAAACGGCAGTTGTCCGAATCGGCGGATTTATCACGTACTTCTCTCTAGAACGTCGGGTAGAATTTGGTAAGCAGTTGATTTTGCATGTGAATGGTAAATGGTCGGTATTCGGTGCACGCAGTTCGCATGTGCGTGTGCCGCCATCGCCACGCCGGTCACGGAACCCCTTAATAACATCACGTTTGATGCGCCTCTATTATTATATTTTCATCTTCAGAGGTCCCATGACAGGGAGTTCCGAGCGCAGTTCTTTGAATTTTTTCGTCACGCTTTAAATATGATTTCTCCGTTGGAAGTTCACCTCTGTTGCGTTTGTATCAACTAAGCAATTCACTTCGTTTGAACTTATACTGTGCTCCCTCAATGTTGAAGTCTTTTATGTTTGATATTTCTTTGACTTTAGATATTTAGTTTTGGTAAACTTCGTTTTATTAAGCTCACAAATATTCAAATGGTGATGGATTCATGGTGTCATAAGTCATACTCCATCACGCAATCACTCAGTGTTGCTTTTAGAGAAGTGCTTATTAGAGATACCTAACGCTAGTAATGAACCTTAGTGTCAGGTGTATTTCAGCCACCTAATTTAACGTCTTGATGACTTTTCTTTAGGGCGTCAGCTTCCGAAGCACGAAGATTCCCAAAAAAATGTGGTACCATTCCACCAATAAATAAATAAATAAAATAAATAAATATCCTTGGACATTATTCCACACAGCGCCATCTAGTCCCAAGTAGGCTAATTATAGTCCGTTATTATGGATACTAGACAACGGATAAACATACTTAAATACTTTTCTTTTGTAAATACATACTTAATATACATAGGAAACACCCAGACCAATACAAACAGACATGTTCATGCACACAAATGTTTGTACTGTGCGGGGATCGAACCAATACCAATCGATCTAGAGTGGATTTAATTTTGATCTACTGGAATAAAACGACACGTGTCTTATGAATGAATTAACCAAATCCAAGTTTGAGTTCCAATTTTTACAGCATCGCTCAGCAAGACAAGTGATATTTCTCATGGCAATGATTCAGTAACCCTTCGAAGGATAAACAATGACAGTTATTTTTTATCCCCAATATACGTAAACGCGGCTCCCTCGGCAGGCGGGTCACGTGCGCAAGAAGACGCTTACCTGAAACTTTCCTACCCTTCGCACATTAACCGGCGACGGCGCCTCAGCCGACCCACCGCAGCCTAATATTAACTCGCCGAGGCGCCTGTTATCATACGATTTCCTCGCACAAGTTATGCTTTATTAACATTTTATTATGTAAAGGCATGTCCTTTCAAGAAGGAAGTCGCAATAAGATTAGCTTTGGCTTTAGGGTTACGCGAGGTTCATGCATGGATGTAAAGAGTCCGTAGGTTCAAACTACGGATGACGTTACCGCGTTGCTTGACCGTCTATAGATGACGTCACGACGTTGTAAGACCAACCATGACAATTAATTTAAATATGTAGTTTTTAGTCTAGACCAAAAAGCTATGAAGGACTTGATTTTTAATGTACACATACTTAAGCTAAGACGTTCATAACTTAATGTCACTTTATACTTTATTAGACTATTGTCCCAAATGAAGTGATGTTGAGGTAAGATAACATAACATAAACGGCATATACACGTCCCACAGCTGCGCACTGGCCTCATCTTAACTATGAGGTGGAACAAGCCATACTCCAACACGCGAGCTCAGTGCGGATTGTTGAAGGCTTGCAAGGTTAGTGAGCAACCTTATTATTTTGATTTTATTTATTTTATTTTCCGTGATGGCCGTAATACACATCACTAAACTCGCTCGGTCGGGACGGTCACCCATCCCATTTCCGGCCCGGCGTGTATTGCTTTACAACAGCGATCGTCACCGATCACTGTCACAACTGCGCTACGGGCACCTCCAGAGGTAAGATAAAATTGGATGATATAATACGAATCTATCTTAAAAGTTCGTTTGTTAGTGTCCCTATTTGTTAGCCCGTAAATCAACTACAGCCAACTCTCAACAAGTCATCGCAGCTGCAACTTCTAATTAAGTACCGCCTTTGCACGCTAACCAGCTTAACCTATCAAACTTGCTTGAACTACAAAATCCGATATAAATCGACTTTAGGGGAACCAACCGATTGAAATATTTTGATCAGCTAGTTCCCTGACGTGATCAAACCTGACCTGACCTGATGTAGTCAAACTCTACTCTTGGTGCTGTCCAGCATTGTTTCTTAGCAATCAATTCAAGTCATTGCTAGATGTAAAAATCTGGTAAACTTTGGATGACAATACTAAACTTGCGGCAATTTTGCAAATTTTCTAATTCAAATCCGTTTTTTTAAGTTTACTAATTATGAAAGTACGCTGACGCGCAACCAAAGCTATATAGCTCTGGTTTACTAAAAACTGCCACTTAACCAGTTCCATCGCTCTATTAAGGCGGGGTATATATTTTTTTATATATACTACTTACATTGAAAAAGCTTTATAAAAGCAGAAGCTAAGCTACTAAAAAAACTCCTCAAAACTAAATGTAGCTGGATTTTTCGATATCTGATTTAGAAGAATAATAAGAAAAATGGCGTAAGTATCTAAGAAATTGGTGCCAGAAACAATTCCTTGGTATTATTTTAGACAAAATTAAAATGGAAACATCGAGAGATTTTGTAAATGCAAGCAAATACCTATGCATCCATCCAATCCTCAACTTAAACATATAAGTGTTTTCCTCAATATTATTTTGACTGGTTTAAATAGTTTTAAAAACTTGTCAGTGCGGTAAGTATTGCAGGAAAACCCCCTCTCAATAATTATATTCTAGTGCAACTTGTGATTAGGTTATTTTCATGAGTTGCGCGTTGCGGTCGCCGCGTTATTGCATGGCGTCTAAAATAGGCACTGTAGCGTTTATGATGGTTTTGAATCTTGCGAACAAATCTTGTGGAATACCTTAATTATCACTTAAAACCTAGATGTAGAAAATTAACATGGGTTTATAGAGAAAATAGAGAATAAATAGAGTCACTTTTGTGACTTTTTAGTCTGTTTTAGGCAAACACTATGGAGAATCCATGGCCATCAAGTTAAATCAAATTTCAAGAGTTTATATTTGATAGCAATGTCACTGTTTTCTTACTTGAAAAAATAAAGTATCATGACATCAAGTTTGGCCATAGAACTTAAGAAAGCGCAAGCTAATTCCAGAACACCTAACGTTGCTCAACTCACTAGGACAAATCGTAGGTGCGCGATAAAAGTTCAGTTGTTCACCGGAACCATTTCAAAAACTCATTTCTAAAACACCTACACGTACGAGTGTTATAAAAAAACAACTGTACATCGAGTCAGCAAAATAACAGCGTAGCAAAGCAGAGCGCGAGCAGGGGCCGCGTCAGCTGACAGCGATGAGTCGCGCGTAAACACATTGCATACAGCTGATTTATGTTTATGAGTGCACACTGTGATGAGCGAGGTTTTTAAAGGACGCATGAGATGGCTTTTTACATTTGCGCTAAACTGTTTTTTTAAGCTTCGTAGTATAGCAAATATGTACGACTTCATCAAATATTTCTGAACAAAAAAAAAACATAATTTAACCTTACGGTAATTGAACACACCAATAAAAACCCAAGGATAACCTGTATCACATCATCCAAATTATGTTCAACTAGTGGCCGCCCGCGACCTCGTCAGCGTGGACTCAAGTGAGAAACAAAAGTTATATTTTTTATAAACTATAGTCTATATGTTATTCAGATGTCTAAGCTATATTATTGTAAAGTTTATTCAAATCCATTCAGCATTTTATACGTGAAAAAGCAACACAGCACATCCACACATACAAACTTTAACATTTTATAATAATAGTATGAAGTAGGATAGTCAAGAAGCAGCGCGGCCCAATCAACAATATAAAACACTTCGAAGCACCCAGTACCCTCACCGAAGGCGGTGTATACTTAATAGTGCTTGTGAAAATATTTTGATTTGATAAATTCTACAAACATAATACTATGACGTGATATTTGAGAGTGCGGCCGGACCCGCCGCGGCTTCGTTACGCGCGCTCCGCTGACTACACGAGAGACGCCACTTCACCTCCGCAGAACATCACCTGGAATGGTGTGTTACCGTCATGGCACCTGCATTGACGTTCTTTTACATTTTTTTTACTGTGGTTATGATTTTTAACAGCCTTATTAGTTCAAATGATTACTCCAAGAAATAATAATTTAAAGGTACTGGAACAATTCATTTGGTACCTATTGGGAAATATTTCTTCAGTATTATAATAGCTCTTTCTGAACAGAAATAATTGAAATCCTTTTTATTTCACTTAGATAAATAAAACACAATACCTCTAGGTAAATTAGATGATTACAGACAACAATCGTTGGGTAAAATTTAAATTATTACGTAAAACTTTGTATGATGATTACTTCGATTTTTTTTCGACAAGTTTCACGTTTATGTTGCAAGAAAGTTTCAGGTGTCGTGTCTGGAATATACCATAAAAAACGTACAGACCAAAGTATTAAAATAACAGTCACCTTTTTCAACTTTTCCGTCGAATGCGAGGGGACAGGCTTGATTTTTCGAGATAGTTTTTATTGTAACACGACCAACCAGACGCAGCTGAACAGTCTCGTCGTAGTAAATCAACCTCTTACCCTTTCATATATGGCTTCTTCTTCCTAACAAGGATTGTTATCTATTCTATTAAAGTTTGTCTCAAATTCAAAGTGTTCTCACTTGCTTGCTTTGCTTACGATCTTAAGTTAGTTTCCAATTCTGATGTTTTTGTTATCTGAATCACATTAGTGACTTATGTAGCATTAGACGAGGGAGAGGGGTGGGTGAAGGGGTAAAATACTACTCAGTTTAGTTCAATCTGTACTTGAGTGTAGCTTTTGTTTTAATAATCACAAGGTACCATTACTTCCTATTTCCATCAAGTGGATGTCTCGGATGGTTCCGGTGTGGGATCTGAAATTTTAATCGAAAATGGTTCGTAGGTTTCCCGATTTCAGAGATCCATAAGAGAAACAGAGAGAGAGAAACAGTAGGTATATTCTGGAATTGGTCACGTTTCTTATCAATTTTAATCCTATTGGAAAAACATCTTGAGGGCATTCGATATTATCTAATATTTTTATCGTACTTATTTCTATGGCGTCGGAAATTTCATGCGGCTAAAGTAATTTTCCGCGAGCACAGGGCGGAAATTACCACATAGTGTAGTGACGTGTTCGACAAACGTCACGTACCCGGATCCGAGCGCGCAGATCCTTATATCCAATTTCCGGGCGTTTTTGTTGGAAATGGGAATTAGGTGGCGTAACGTGACGGAAGGCTAATATCAATAGCGATGGTATCGCCGATGGCCGATACCGTCGGCGGCTTGTTATGGGCTAATAGATTGTTAACATGCTTGCCGGGCCTGTCCATGTCGACATTTGATATTAATATTTGAAAATCTCCTCATTACCGAAAAGATCACCTGAGGTAAAGTTTTTTACCCATCCATGAATACGTTAATTCATGTAAAGTAACTTGACATCTGATGTATTATGTAGGTATATTGTATTTGCGTATTGAGTAACAAACAATGTAATCTAATCTTATTATATTTGGATGAAAAGTACGTAGTATTTTGACATCCTATATAGCTCTAATTTTTAGGCAAAAACTTTTTTATGCTTCAGGGAACAATTTGTCCTTCAATCCAATTAATTTCATAATTTGTTTCGGTTACACAAAAACATGTTTTCCCTAAGACATTTCCTGATACTGTGTTTCCCACTTTTAATTGACGCTAATGATACGACACTAATGAAATTATTACTACTTACTTGTATATAAATAAATAAATATTCTGGCTACCGATCTATCAGAGAGGAACTGCCCACGTTAATAAAAAAACTTTTGATGATGAAGTCTTGTCAAGTTCCTTACATTTTTAATGGTTAAATGGCAAGTTTACTACAATTAGTGCTGTGTCAATTCTGCGCAGGTTTTTGCCAAGCAAATCCGAGACACTATGTTACTGTTGCTATTTGCAACGCTTTTATAATATTGATCACACTATTCACACCATTTCTCGTCAAGCAGACTTTGCTAAAGTCGCTACAATCAAAAAAATACTAAATCATTTAAAAATTAATTGAAAAAACCTCTTGATCATATCATCGTAGTGCTTAAGTCTCAGTGGATCAATTTGTGGATCAGTGGATCAAATTGAAAGAACGGTGACAAGTATAAAGAAAGACTGTGAACCTAAAAAGCGAAAATCTACGACTTAGTTATCGCCTACCCCTTAACATTATTGGATATTCGACACCATGATCAGTAGTTTGATCGTGTTGGAATTTACTATTGGCGTCAAGATGATGCATGAGGCGTCACATCCCTGCTGCGTGACGCTCGAACACGTCCACATGTCAATGAACATGTCACACACCTAACGTGACAGCAGGAAATAGTACGGCTTTATTTAATTCCGACGCCCGACAGCGAATATTGGGACGGCTGTTTGTAAAGTCGCCCTAATGGAACTACTGTGTTCCTCAAAATAAACTCATAATATGCAAACTGGCCCCGACACGGGAACATAAAAATATAGCTGCGTTTTGTTTCAGTATCTATTTCAAAAACGTCAGCTTTAATGTTTAGTCAGCCTACAGATTTGTCGTCGGATTTTTACTCCTAAGTCACAGCCTCGAATATTCGCAAATACTAAATGAGAATTTTAAAAATGCAAGCTCGAGGTTTCGCCCAACTGAAACTGGGAAGAAAAAGTTATGTAGCCCAGTGAGTAAGCAGGGTGAATTGGCCTCACGAGGGCCGCTCCGGATGTCTTTGACGGAGGGTTGCGTCCAGCAATGGACGTGTCATACAGCTGAACACCACATGTTATTGGAAAGATCAAAGATGTATGGTTGTAAGTATACACATTCATTTCAAACACCCGCTGTCCTTTCTTCTTTTTTTATTCAAAATGGGTTTGCATTTGACCTCAGTCTTGCCTGTGGGTAAGCGATGACAAGGTCGAAGGTGTATCACGCTTACCCAGAAAATGCGTATTAACCCTTGCTTTCAAGACACCAAGGTTGTATGTATCCGGAAACACAGAGACAAGGAGGGCGTTCCACTCCTTAGCGGTGCGGACCACACACATATTTTAGCTATAGCTTACCGTTGGTCATTCTTTGCACTACCAATTAGCTGCCCAAATGTTTTATTGCGAATAAATATGTAACTACTTGACCCAATCAGTCAAATATGACTGACTTGCAAGCGTATCTTTGTTTTTTGCATCTGTATTACATCTGGGTACTATCATTCTGCAACTCGAAGATAACTCGATTCGCTTCAGGTTCCCGAACAAGCGGAGCGGGCAGACGGGCGTCCGATGTTTGTGTATTAATATTAGTGAAACAGAACAGGTTGCCCAGATTACCATAATTTGCTTCGATGCATTTGAATAATGAGAACGTGTTTCCCTCCGCCCCGACCCTGCCTTTGAATATCTGTGAAGCTTACTCGATTGTGAAGCATATTATTGCCGGAAATATTATCGGATAACGTAATGTAGTAACGTCGTTTCTCAATTATCAGCTTTGTAATAGGAACTTGATTATATTAGTGAATCACTTGCTCTATTATTCACTTATTGATTGTATTGACGTGTCGTTTAGCGGCGTGACTTAGCGCCAATTGAGAGTAAAGGAGCGTAGATTCGATGCCTGTATCAGGCAGAAGATTTTTTAATTGAATCCTATAATTATTTATATTATTTCTACGAGTATATGACCGCTATACCTACCTCCGTAGGTACAGGTTTTATCATCAGCTATCTTAGATATCTGGAAACAGTCCTCTTCCACCTATCTTCGGTCTAACTCATAGGCATATGGTAGCTGGTTACCATAACACGAGGAAAGGGAACTACTTACTACTTATAATCATATAATTTAATTATAGGTAATTAAAACTGTGATACCCAAAAGCTTAAATTAAACATACAAAAGCAATTGACAGAGAATTACTTTTAATTGAAATAAGGTACCAAATGTAACGAATAACTACAGATAAACACCCTACACGTTGGAAAATTTCTACTTTACTCAGCCTCAAAGTTACGAGCAATCCATAGAATAACTTTAATGATAGGTTACACTGATTCTGCAGCGAAACTGTATTAGAAGCTGCTTAATTAAATGTTTAAGTAACAGATTATTGGTCTGAAGCAATCCAATATCTAGTTTAAGTTATTGCAGTTGAGATAAAGACGTCATCGTCCGTATCCTGTGGTATTCGCACCGCCTCGTATGTTGCCGTTGGAGATTATGACGTGGCGACGTCTCATATTACCGGTGCGATTTATGGCGAGTGGCGAGCGGCGTGGTCGCACGTTGCCGCTGGTCACTTTGGTTGATATTGGTGTGTGGAAATCATTGGTGAATTAAATTAATAACTGTCACTCAACAGTGTAGAGTTTTGGCACAGTTTTATAGATATAGCATGCACATTAACACATAAACATATTTTAACGGGTATTTGAGTTGTTATAGTGATAGACAGCCAGTGAAAAAAGGAACATCTTCTGGCCATTCCTATGTTGGGCTACGGTAGTGAAATCATTGTGGCTCTGATGGTCGAAGTGCTTCGTCGTCTGTCACTGTACAAAGATATTATGACATTTATTTATTCTTTACTGCACAAAATTACAAAAAAAAAGTACGATTGGCGGACTTAATGCCAGGGGGCATTCTCTACCAGTCAACCGCAAGGCTCAACAGAAAGTTGACATTGTGGTCTTCTCATATTTCCAGCATGATTGTTGTGTCGGGGCGGCAGTGTCGTGTGTCGCAGTCGCTAGTTGTTGGAATGGTAAGTTGTTATAATTATTTAACTTTGTTATTTGAGAATTATACTTAATTCATAAAAATCGACGTTAAGTTGCGTTCAACAACCAGAATTAAAAAAACATAACATAATAGCAGTTTTGAAATTGCATGCTTCATCTGTTTCGGTAATTTGTAATAGCCTGATTTGTTGCTTTGCACAGACTTTTGGTAAATTCTTTTATTTCCTCTTTTTTCAAAAGTGGCTGGAAACCATCAAATCTGGCCATTTTCACTGAACGCCAGCGCGCGTACCCTCCACTGCAGATCGCGAGTGACAGTGAATACTGCGTGTGAAGCGTTGTAACTAACAGCTCTAAATAAAAACTTAGCTAAGTTTTGAAGGCGTGTTTATTCAGAGGGTCACAGTTTCTGCAGTATTGGTAGTACATAATACCTGTGGTCTTCTCTGTGGTGGGCCCTATGTTACGTCTAACGTATGTCTACGTGGAGGGATATTGTGACGTTGCGGACGTCCAATATTGCCAGCGCGATTTACGTCAACTGTTGCGTGCTATGGTCATGACACTTGCGACAAGCTGTTAGTGAACGTGGCAGCTTGCAACTGAATATAAAATGATTTTAGAATTAATTTGATTTCAGTTCTTTAGTGTACTTACTTAATATTGTCTAGTCAACTTACAAATAATACAATCGTAACCAATACAACGTATGTAACGTAACGTAACCAACTGTTACTAGAAGATATCACTTTGTGGCAAATTCGGACCCAAATTGCACGTTTTGTTTATAAATAACAACCAGTTTTTTCTTAAATCTTATACAATACTCGAATATATTTTTTTGTGATACTTAGTCAAACCTCAAGCAGCCACCCAGCACCACTGTAACTGCTGTAAGTGAAGTCAACATCTGCGAGTAAGTGACAGTACATTTTGAAGGCAGACCGAATGCTGCAGTACTTAATTAGGCTTTTGAAATAGGGCGTAAGTTCACGCAGGCGAAGTCGCGGGCAATTGCTAGTAAAGATAATAACGCCGTCGCCGTGTAGCGGTATGTGCGGAGTCACCCCGGGAAGGAGTTATTGTGGCACTGCCCCGTCTCATAATATTGCTAGAGCGATTTATGGGCGGGCGGCGTGGCGCGGCGCTGCAGCGCTGGCTGGTGCGTGGCGGTGCGAGTATTGGAGTCGCTGTAGAGCTCCATCTCGATGAAAGGTCATTCTTGTAGCAAGTAACTGAATTAAAGTAATCAATCGTTTGATACATTTAGGACAATTAAATGGTTAAATTAGTATCCCGTATTATAAATTATTACTACATACGAGTATGATTAATAAGCAAACCTCGGATTTAATGCACCTAAATGCTTGTCACTCATTCCACCCATAACTGCTGACGCCATAAGTTGATCACTTGCAACTAAAGATCAGTTTAGACGTAGGTACATTTACATTTCTCATGTGCATTTATATTCTCATTACGCTCGACTCGACGACTATTTCCCAAATTAGTCAGAGGCAAGTTGACTTGCCGTCATAGACTTGTGATGAAACGAACACTTGGAAGATACACTTCATTTGAACTAACTACAAACAAACGTACTAACATACATTTATTGTACTTGGATATTTTAGGTTTAGATTTCAACTTGTATTTTTTTGACAGAAACAAGCACACAAATATCACATCCAAAACTTAGATGCGTAAATAAAATATCCTCTCGGTTCATTCATTCGTTTTGCGCCGGTCAGTTAATAAGGCAATTCAAGCAAGTTGGCGAAACAAACAAACGCTAACGCCCAGTAGTGGCCGGCAGCGAACGCGGAGAGCACCGCATTCTCTTGGCAGCCCCGAGGACTGTATAATTCAAACTAAAAACCCTATTTGAATTCTGTGTAAACAAGTTTGTGAATTTCCCGAACATATTCTCATAGAATCATAATATCCAAACTTTACCAATAACATCGAAAACTAGAGACATAAAAAGCAATCGATTCTTTAAAACAGAATTCATTATCAACTTGGTCATTAAATTAATAACTTAGGTACCTATTTAAATCGAGTTTTTATTGCACGCTTAACTATCAAAAGTTTTGTCTGTGTTCCAGACTCTTTTAAGAGGTTTTGTGCCCATAAAATATGTATTAATAGAGATCTTCTAAGTAGTAATGTTTTATTATCTTTTAACACAACGATAAATTAGATCTGCCTCTGAAGAATGGTTATCATAGCTCAGGTTGCACATTTCCTCTTCTCCCCATGAGATTTCACCTTGTCGTGGCGGGGGGGCTAAGTATCGGTAGAGGGAAGAACCTCCGGTAAGTAAAGGGAATCCAAGCATTGCGGTGTGGTAAACCGAACTTAGTGATGCTGGTGCCCACCGCTGCCAGCCCATAGTAGGTGTAACGACGGCTCAGCGGGGCCACACGCTAGATGCGGTAGAGGAGCCGCACTCCGGGTGTAGTGTGAGTCAGCGGCCCTGAGTGCAGGATGCTGTGGAACGCATTACGCGGCGTCCACCAAAAAGGTAGAAGTACAGGTACTTCCGTGACTTTCTGTCCCTTATTAGTGGGTTGACTGGCACGTTACTGAATCCTTGTTAGGGTATCCAGTCTTCAGGACCATGTATTTCGGGCGAAGTGGGATCTCAGTCGGTAAGAGTCCGGAATTACTTTGGCGTCGTCCAGGGTGGTATCCATTAGAATTTATTCAAGACTAGCCGTCCCGACAGACTTCGTTCTGTTGTCAAACATTCACTGTCACGTGACAGGTAGTAACAGTTGCTAAGAGGAAACTAAAATTGTGGTTTTTAGCATATTCCCAGCATTTTCTCACGTTTGCTCACCTTTAAACCTTACCTGGACCATTACAAATATTTCAAAACCAAAATCAGCCAAATCGGTCTAACCGTTCTGGACTTTTAGCGAGACTAACGAACAGCTATGCATTTTTATATATAGAGATAGAAAAAACGTCACACAGTTCCACGACTTCAAAATTCCCTTGCAGTCTAGATACTCGTAATAGATTGTGTTTTTATTTTGTTTGTATATTTATCTGTTGTGTCTCGACAATATTAATAACAGATTGTTATTAATTTTACAATGTAATGTGAAAAACCTCGGAAAACTTTAAAGTTATAAGGTTATCGGTCAAATGAACGCAAATAGGATTAAGTAACGAGACTTGAATATCAGTTCATTACAATCTGTCTCGTCGTTTAGTTGCAGTCGGCACTTGAGAGAAGGAAGACATTCTAGTTCCCGTCCGCAAGTTCGAGAGTCGTATTTAGGCGATAAGCAAAATATAGCCGAGGAGCAGAGCAATATCGATCTTCCGAATAAAAGTTTAATTGCGAAAGTTGTTTAGACTGCGCAGACGACGAGGCGGCGGCGACAGCAACCTGCTCGAAGTCGTCGTCTAACGGACAACCGAGATAGTCTCGTTGCTTGTTAAAGAGTTTGATAACTCGCGAAGTATTCAAATCCGGATTGAATATCTAATGCTATTAATTTCTGTTTTATTTGCAGACACTAGCGGCGCTGAACAGCGGTGTTGCTTTGCATTCACAGCGTTTAAAAATTAAAACAATCAAAGGCACAGTAAGTGCAGTAAAAATAACGTTGTTATAAATCGAGAGTTTTTCTAAATTGCAACATTTTCAGATGTCAATACCAAAACCTGGTCCTACAGAACCGGTGATAACTGATAGCTGGAGTCTTCATTGATTTAGTCATAGTACTAATTAAGAAATCTGCGTTGCATTTAAAGTCACTTAACGAGATAGTTGTTCATGATTCCAATATTACTGGTCCTTTTTAACACCCAAAGGTTTCATGCAAAGAAAAGAGTAGGATCTAAATGCGTTGCTTTGTTTTTACCACTAGGTGAATGCTCTCTTTGAATAAAAAAAGAATAACAGTCATGAATTTTAATCGACTTACCTTAAAATATTGTCCACAAATGATTTTACGTTTTGATCAATAAATAATATTAACTTGTGTCTTCTAAAATTATTAGAAGCCTTTAACCACCTTTTCAATGCAAGAATAAAATAGGCTTTTTTTTTTGTTTCCTGCATTTTACCAAAATGGCAAGCGTCTAACTAACATACGTCAATTCCTATGATTCTAATTATTAGATAAGGTAGTTATTACTGAAACTTTCCCTCCGCGAAGCAAACAACCTCCTCATAAAAGTTGAAGATTTCTGCAATGTCGTACATTGAATGGCTGTAGTCATATATATCATATCAATAGCTGCAGCCAATGAAACGAAGCTGGATTTACGAGGAGCATTATCGTGCTACTTACATGTATGCACTCGTAGACCCTATTCAATCTGCTATTTAAATCTCTTGGAAGAGAAAATGTGTTTGCGCTAAGAAATATCTACGCAACATTATGAAATATGAAAATGTTGTTCAAATCTAGGTATTGCCAGCGACTTTATCGACGTGGACTTAGTCTTTAAAACTTTCAACCCTGGATATAAATCAAGGTACTCCTGATAATATCCCTGTTTTTTTTCAATATTTACCAAATTTCCACAAAAATCTGTACAGTAGTTTTCAAGTGACGAAAAAAAACAAAGGCATAGATGATTTCACAATAATTGAGGTGGTAGTGCTTAAAAGGTTTGGTCATGTGAATGGAATGAGAGCAAGGAGATGAGAGAAAGCCTTGACTAAATTCCCTCAGACAAGTTTAGGACGTTCTTAAAGGATGTTGACCTGACCCTTTCTTAGAACGCACTCTTAACCTTTAACCGACGGACATGTACAAAAGGATTAATAGGAGTAAAAGAGGCGAAAAATGTGTTTCAATACTGTAGCGAGTAGAAAGATACGGCTCTGCTTAATCCACGTTTGTTTTTTTAAAACAAGATAGCGATTTAGAAGGAAAAACGTTCAAAACAGTTAGAATCACCATCGTGTATCGATTGAAAGTTTGCAATGTTTTACCGAGTTTGAAAATATTGAAAAGAACAAAAGGTTCTAACAAGGTCGGCAGGTATTACCTCCACTATTATAAGTCCGGGTGCCAATGGGCTGTGGAGAACTTCGGTCCAAACACTGTATATAAAAAATTCTACTCACCCGTTTTATTCCCAAATCTTCCCTCAAACGGGCTGGCCTAGCTAAACTCTTAGTAATCTAACTAACTCTAGCCCCCAAGTGAGCTAATTCAAGCCCGTTTCTATGGGATACTAGACAACTGATAAACATAATTAAATACTTTTTCTTTTGTAAATACATATTTATTACTAGCGGCCGCCCGCGACTTCGTCCGCGTGGACTTGAGTAAAAAAGTGATATATCTTTATAAATTCCATGTCTGTCTATGTCATATTCAGATTCATATGCTATATTACTGTAGAGTTTCATTTAAATCCATCTGGTAGTTTTTAGGTGTAAAGAATGGAGTAACTTTTCCCGTTTTCCCAATATTACCCTTCACTGCTCTGCTCCTATTAACTGGTTCAATGCCACAGCACGCACCGGTGCGTTTTAACAATTAATTAACTATTGTAATTTTTGATTGGCAGCGAATGGGTTAATCGTAGCATAATGAAAAGTATACTATAACCTGCCCAAGAGTATGAAGAATAATTGTGCCAAATTTCCTTAAAATCCGTTGAGTAGTTTTTGTTTCTATAACGAATATACAGCAGACAGACAGACAGAAAGACAGACAGACAAAAATTTTACTGATTGCGTTTTTGGCATCAGTAGCGATCCCTAATCACCCCTTGATAGTTATTTTTTAGAAATATTTCATGTACAGAATTGGCCTCTCTACAGATTTATTATAAGTATAGATAAATAGGACACACCGAGACCAATACAAATAGACATGTTCATGCACACAAATGTTTGTACTGTGCGGGAATCGAACCCGCGACCTTTGGTGTAGTAGCCGACTTCTCAACAGTTACACCAAATCGGTCGTCAAAGTATTACTAAACATCGTTTTATTATTTTTCTTGAAGTACCTACCTCGATGTCATTGTTCGAGCTAGCTTGGTACTTAAAAATACCCTTTTCTTTAATTTCATCTACGAAGACTACCTACTAAGTTTAAAAAAGGTAAATAATTTTCTAAGTTTATTTAGTAGGTACTTACGTTAGAAGATTACTCCATTTTTTATTGTGTTTGATAAAATACAATCATTTAATTTATTTATTTTCTAACTATCAGTTTCATCCAAGCTATGTATGGTACGAGAGCGTGTCCCAGTAACCGAATCCTTGCTACTGGTGATGCGGTACTAAATACACAAAGGACCCGTGTTTAGCAATTATTACGTTAGCGGTCGCATTACGCTAATGTTTATTCCCAACATGGAGCTTATCTAGTCTTCTCAAACGGCACTAAAATTGTTGGTTGCAAGGTAGTTAACCCTTGCGAGGCGAGCGGACGCGGGCGAGCGGGGCACGTGGCGAGCGGGGCGCGGTCGCGGCCGCCCCGTAAGCCCCGCAATAGATAAAACAGTGATAGAACATGCACCACGCCGCCGCTATGAATAATTCATTAGTTTCAGTTGCCACTTTTGTTGGTATCGGTGGATTTTCAGCGCTTCACACCGTCAAAAATATGCGTTGAGGGGCTGGTTATTGTTAGACAGTCCTCTTTACCATCTCGTTCATTTTAAATGTGTCGTGGAGAGGCATATTTTATGAATTGTTAAAAGAATAATAAATGTTGCCCTCTGAAAAACTCTGCGCTGTCATCCTCTTTAAGGGTCGACGGAAATAAAATATTAACGTAACAAGCACTCGTTGCACAGATTCTGATTTTTAGTTCAGTGAAATATAGCTATTGTGGTAAAAGCTAACTCTCGATGCGAAAAGCCGTTAGCCGCAGCGTCGCGCGAGCTTCCTCCAGCCACCCCTGCGAATCCCGTTATAATTTACGATCATCCCGAAAAATCCCTGGATTATTTTTATTCGATAACAATAAAGGTACCGCGGAGGGTTACCTTTATTATCACTCAGTGCGGAACGACTCTTTTACAACTTTACACATGTTATACGTTCGCCAAAATGGTTTCGCTATACAATTTTAAACTTTTAATAGTGTAGACTGCATACTTTTGCTGTACTATTCAAAACTTTACTATCTATTCTCAAAATATTATCCGTATTTATGTTTTGTGTGAGGTTTACGAGTACCTTAGTCTAATTTATTGCTTTTAGATGACATAGCTTTTTTGTACCTAAGCAATAAAAATCACAGATTTCTATTTAGCAAATATTGATTATGTCTTACACAATGCATAACACTGGCGATAAATTATGTTTGACTTCTTATTTTTCTTTTTTGCACTCTTGTTGTTCCCCATTATAAGATATTGAAAGCATTCCAATTTACACGGTCAACTGTGTGAGTTGGAATGCTTCACTACCAGTGCGTCAACCACAATCCCACACATATAGTTATGCTTCGACTATTGGCATTAGGTTAACTTTCAAGTTAACGGATTATTTCATAGTACATCTGTTTCTATATGACGTTATAATCTGTTTGATGATTGAAATAACACGACGTTTCAGATCAAACCTGTTTCAGCAAAACCAGCACACGTTCAAGATGATTGAGGCGGGCGCATCCGTCGGCGGATTATATGAGACGCGGGCGAAAGTGATCCGTTATAATTTGGTGGGCGGACAGCCGGCTGGCACGCAGAGATTAGCCCCTTCGATAAACAATAGCATTAGTATGCGAGGACGCGCTGACCGTCGCCGATCGCCGGCCGTGCCGGATTAATTTGCCTTCTGAATATTGTGGCGCCTGCGAGCGTAAGCAGTAACGATCACTCCGTATCGGTCTGTTTTCATTCGGGAAACTGTTTGTACTTGAACCTACCCACAATGCCTCTCGAGCTAATGTTTTGTTTTAACGTTGACTGGTATTTGTT
Source organism: Udea ferrugalis (assembly GCA_950022985.1). Taxonomy (NCBI): domain Eukaryota; kingdom Metazoa; phylum Arthropoda; class Insecta; order Lepidoptera; family Crambidae; genus Udea; species Udea ferrugalis. Next base: position 10,713,359 of record OX465516.1, read on the forward strand.
TGGGCACATGATCCACCTGTGTCGCTTGAGGGTTAAATTGCACGATGGGGAAAATCTATAACTATACTTAACTAAAGGCTGATTGAAGTTAATCCTACGATGGTAAAATATGGTAAAAGTTGGATTTCCTTTCAGAATATTGTGAAGTAAGCTGTTAGAATCATTCCCGATATCGCGCATCGCTGTTTTCTTATGAGAAAACTTGTATTACAGCAAGGGAAGTGGTAAACTTTCTACTGTCATAAAATTTGACTGCAGATTTGCGTAAATTGTCCCTGTAGAAAAGTTAGACGTTTTCATACAATATGTTTCTTAGGATATATATACTATTACTTAAACCTCACTTCTTCTCATATTTGTTCATATAAACGGGTCGTCATTTATTTCTGTTGCTCAATCGAGTTGCGACCACATTTTACTTCCTCAGTATTAAGTCTGATTACTTCATTAACTAAGCTAGATCAATTCGTACTTACGCTCACAAGAGCATACTTAAACACAACACATTAGTACTAAGTTCAGTAGCTTACGACCAGTGTTGCCCCTCGGTAATCCACCGTCGTTAGCCTATCGATAGTGTCCAAAACTGAAGTAAACACGATCCAAAAAATAATTCGTTGAAAGCTATAAGTATCACTTATTAAACTCAATGTTGTCCAGACTTTATTGATCCCGCTAATAAAATAAATAAATCAGTAAGTATAATAAGTGTGAGTACCAATACCTATTTGGTTGGACCACCTAGTATAGTGGATACTCTTTAGATTTGGACACTTTCAATAGAAAGGACCCTTCAGTGGCTACGCTAGTCTTACGACTACCACTACAGACTTACTTATTTATATAAACTAAAGCAACGCTACAGCATTGGTTTAGCAATTGAAGTGTACTTTCACAGTGTGTCTCAGTGCAATAAAAATGAAAGCGACAGAACTTCACAGTAGTTAAAGTGGTGCTGTAGGTATTACATTTTGAACAACGGGAGTAATCCCTGCATGATACAAGTAGTGCGTTCTAGCATGTTTTGGAACCTATCAATATAATCGATGGTTTTCTAATATCAAAAATTACCTGTATTACAATTGTATTAGTCGGTTATCTGTACGATTTATTTCAGGCAATTGCCTGTTTACTATTTACACACCGACTGACTTTGACCGTGTGTAAGTCGGTCGTTAGACATCGAAAGAAACAATAATAAGAGCTCAAGGTCCAAAACTATCCATAGAGTTAATAATGTTGATGGTTTAGTTACGTTGAATAAATCTGAAGAGTCGAAAGTTTGTTAGGTAACAATAATTGTATTCGAAATTAATACTATGAATAGTGTAACTGAATTGCAAGGTCGATAGTTCGACAACCCTACTTACGACTACTCAGAGCGTGTTCTCGCAAGGAATGCGACGCTGTATGAACGATATTTTTATGTTACGTGAATTATTGTAGCACACTCCAGTACCTACACTTATTATGAATACCAGTTGTTTTTAACCACGCTCATGTTCATTTAAAAGAATAATAATAAAAAAATATTATTTCATTTATTTTATTTATTCTTCACCATCAGACCAGATAATACCATTAAAGAATTTTGCAAAGATTTGATTATAAATATTATTGGCAAACAAATGCTTTTATTGTGATAAAGGCCTTCGCCCTGCAGATTAGCACGAAATATTATGATTTAAATTTAGAAAATCATCTCATCATCCATCATCATTATGATGACTATTAATTAGTTATCTTCAACACCATAGAGTTCAGTCAGTTGGTAAGTTAACTTATACCTAGATGAGGCAAGTATTACTTACGTTAGCATAAGTTTACTTACCTGCATTACTTACGTTTCCACTAGCATGTAAAAGGAAGACAAGTAGAGTGAGTTTGCGTTGAAAAGCTGTTTATGTGACTTTTTCACCAGAAATATGCAAGCGTTGCAAGGACGCGTATACTCTAATTAACTGCGTGAGGATAGGTCGCGACGTAGCTGTCTCTGGTATGTATGCACACAGTAATTCCAGTTCAGAGCAATCGAGTTGCGACCACATTAACCACACCGCTTAACATACATTCCTTCCTCATGACTCTCACATGTGATCCTTTTATACCAATTACCTTGCTTTAGTATCCTTTTCACTGAAAGTTGTGCGTTCCACTGCATCTGTGATGAAAAACCATACGTGGTTTCTCTGCATAAGAATCCTTGTAACAGCAACTTGTGCAAAGGTATGTGACCTCTCTTTTGTGCCTCTATTGTTCGCTACGATCTTCATAATGTTGTCAGCCTACCTTATTGGATTAAGTAAAGTAAAAAAAAGGAAAAAGTTGAATTTTGGCCCTATGATTCATTTTTCTTTAATTATTAGAAGCCCTTTGAAAAACGTGAAAAAATGGACAAAGTAGAGCCAACCTCCACCATTTTTGTAACTTGATAGATGTGGGCTGTTGTACCATCACTCATCGTAATATAATTAGATTGTGTAGTTGTTGGTTCAGCACTTCAGCACTGATCGATCAACAAATTTAAAAAATATCTTTAAAAAGTCAAATCATTGTTGAGTTTTGATTGGTTTTAAAAAAATAGGGCAATTTGTGATACTTGAGAATTAAAAAAACACTCCAATGTACGAGTATGAGACTGATCTAATACTCGTACACTAGAGTCTTTGCAAGAACTACAAGAAACAACCTTACTGTCATTGTAATCAGATAGGTTAAATAGTGTTATGTCTTTAAATATGGTCAAAACTATCACACTGAACATTTTATATTTGTGTGACTACACTACCATAAAATTCACGCCACTACACAGGAAGACCATTTCAATGAAAATCGAACCAAGCATTTAAGGGTGCTTTCAGTTGAGGTTAATAAGCGTTAATTTTATTTGTACGCATCGCTGTATCCGGTTCCGACGGAAGTGCACGCCTACTCGCTAAGTAATGAGGCTACTGTTACAAACGCTGCTACAGAGAAAAACAACCCATCCTAATTAACCAAATAATCCACTTTGCACTTCAACCCTTGGGGTTAAGATATATTTTAGTTTGTCAGCACTTGCGATTCTGATAGAACGATGTCCCACTGCTGTTGATAGGTTTATTCGTTATGAAACGTAAATTTATTATTGTTTCCGATGATAATAGGTGTGTTGTAGCAAAAGCATTCGTAGTTTTTTTTTTGTTAAACGTATTCATAGGTAGGCAATGAATTAACAAAACTACGTGTCTAACAACAAATTGATGGTTAAATAGGAATGTTTTGATTGTCAAGTAAAAATAAATCTTCATAGGTTAATATTAGACTATCATAAGTGATTCTTATAATGCGAAACAGATGAGTTCAAAAATATGCACTGCTTTTTGCCAACACAGCTTACCAAATTTCCCTAATGTAGAAACATTGGCAAGCCGCAAAGGCGACACGCGAAACAAACTTAAAGCCTTATAAATCAAAAGCTAATTTAGATTCCCGATTTGAAAGTCGGAAAGCGATGCGTACCATAATGTGTTCTTTACATCAAAAACACATTTAAAAGAAGTTAGATTGGCTTACGGGAGTTGGCGAGCGGCCATACGCCGGAGCCTTTTCGGCGCCCGAGCCGGCCCTAATCTGCGGAGATTCCCTCAAGATTGTTTGCAAGCGCTTCGACCCATCAAAATATGACGTAGGAAAAGTTTTCCACATAAATTATATCGACAAACAACCAAATCTGCGGATTGATCTCGGACTACAAATTCTCATTTGCGGAAGAGGGAAACTCTTTTTAATTAAAAGTATCTGATGAATCATGTACTTTATCATTCTTAGGAACTGCTCGAAATTCCTAAATAGGTTTTGAACCTTATTTGCAACAATATTATTATCAAGAATATACCAAGAAAAAAGCTTAAGTACCTACTTGTTCAGTTTATTTAATTTAGTAATTAAAATACGGGCCATAATAATAATATGTCTCACTAAAACGTTAGTGTATTTTTGATTACATGATTAAATTAAACCAACCAAACAACCTAATTGAATTTACTAAATACAGATGTAATAAAAGAACGTTATTTAAAACAAGCTTTATTTAGTTTATAACCTAATTACTTTTAGTATCTTTACGTAGTATGTTTACAATCATCCGCGTCAATCGCACGTTAAACAATCAGTATAATACACTCTTGTTACAATAACCGCACACCCTTGCCTTTGCTTATGGTTATATTTACAATGTCTCTATCTACGTAGCATTCATTATCTTATATTTAGCAATTTGGCAACATTTTAACGGTAACATTTACATACGATACTTTAAAGTATAATATAATTGACAGAAGAAATTGGGTCCAAAGTATTGAGAAATGTTTGGTTAAAGTGTTGACCAAACCAAAAAATAACGTTAACCAGAAAAAAAAGCCTAAAATAATTTAGTATCATAAAAAACTTTTGGTTTTCAATTATTTATTTTCATGAAAAGAGGTCATGAAACTATTTAAAGTTTATATCCCATCCCGTGTTATTTATCGTACAGTTTCAAGAAAAAAAAAGCAATAAAAATATCACACAGGCTAAAAGATTATTATGAATAAAGATCTCTTTTTTAATATTGTGAAAGATGTATCACAGCGATTATGAGGTTTACACAAGCACATGCTAATTTATCATACCAAACAATACTGAAACATGGCTCTCTAAAGACACAATTTGTATATATTTCACTCAGTCTTACTCTATATACAAAATTACTGTTATGATATTTAGTGCACTTTATATATTATTATACTTGTGCAGTGATTTTTCTAATTATTTATAATTCATGGTTTAGCAGATTCCGTGAACTATTCTTTTAAATAAACTCCATACATTTAATAATTTTTAAACATATATTTAAAATCTGCTATACCATAAAATTTACTAAATCAAGGAACTGTTGTTCAATATAATAATCTTGTATATAAATAACAACAACGTTTATACATACTTCATCGTAAGATTGAAACTGAATTCTATGAACTATTGTATATTAATGTTAAAAACGATGACGTCCACTACATTATTTTATATAATAAATTAATTTACCTGTTTTCAAAGACGTGCATCGGGCCTATTAAATTCATTACGTAGAACTAAGTTTACTTTGCATCCTATTAATACATTTTGCGAATAACTCTATAAAAAAACAGCATTTTTTTGCACGTAGAATTCTTAGCTTGTAGTCAATGCACGACTATAATATCTTTTTCTGTTAAGTTCAAAGTTTAAAGCCAGAACTTTTATGGTCTTCAAGTATCCACACAGGGCTTTTTTTTCAATGCGCGAATGTTGGCACTCTGTTGCCCATTGCAAAAAAAATGTAAGTAGTTCACCCAAAAAAACATCGCACAAACTACAGAAATGAATAACAAAGAAAAGTTCAACTTTAACCGAGACGAGACTGTCGAAATGCGGTAAATTTGGAAATACAAACAGCGCAAATTTTTAATCATTTAGTAAATTTTATGTGAAACAAAAATTCTTTTTTAACGTAAATATGTTCTATTATACTTACACATTCATAGGTAAACTGACAAAAAAACACTGTATATTATGGCATAGTACTGTCTTGGATTGCCTAAATAAATTATCTGAGATTAACAAGCTGCTGGGATTTTTATACATTTGTAACGATTTAATCATCTGTCTCAATCATCATTAAGTTGAGGTAAGCAGTTCTAATTGTTCTTTTTTCAATTGATTACTGATGCGAATGCTTTACAATTTTATTAATTTGTCGATTGCAAATAAACCCTGTTATTTACTAAGACACAATGCCTCGGATGACAACACCGTTTCATATGCATAAATGTATAGCACCCCCGAATAGATAAATTCGTTATTAAGATTGAAATTAGCCAAAATCACTTCATTATGTACGATAGACAATACTTTTTAAGTTGAAATTTCTAATAAGATAAGCAAAATTGATGAACTAATGTAGGAAAATTTCATATTGTTTTCGATTTCCTGTTCTAAGTTTAGGGGAAAATTTATAAACAATTATACTTACACGTCCTAAAATTTAATAATCTTCTCTAGTCGTAACCAGACGTGTGTCCTAGTAGCTAAGAGGCTTTATTACTATCAACAGTTGCATTATATGTCTGATAATTATGTTTTCTAAAATAAAATAAAAAATTCGTTTGATAAGCGTAATTTTTGTATTGGCTAAAATATTATATGTCAGTTTAACCTAGGGCCTTTTTTATTTTAAGCTCTAAGCTAGGCTCTTCATTTCATATACAAAATGGACAGTATGTATTTGTTTGGTGTAATAATTATATTTCTTAAAAATGTAAAGGTATAATTGTTAAAAGCAAAACCCATACGTAGCTTCTCCTCCAGTCAGCATCACCTGCAAAAAAATGTTCATGTAAATGGCTAACACAGAAATTGTATCAAGTGCTATAAAATATGAATTGAATGAACGCAAGCATTTCTTCTTCAAACACACCGTAATGTGTAACAGTACACAGTATAAGTGTAACAGTAACTCCTAGTTCTTTCCAAACGATTGTTTATCATAATGCCAAATATGTTTATGGTAGAGGCAAATGACCCATCTAAACTAGCCAAGGATCTCCATAATATTACTAGCTAATTTTTTTAAATTTATATTACCTGTGACTTGCGGTGCGCCTACCCAGTTAAGGTGCGTCTTCCCGCCGCCCTCGTCTGTCTTCTGCTTGCCCTTATCGATCTCGTTCAAGTTCGATTGATATTTCGTTCCTATACAACAAAAACAAGAAGAAAGTTAGAAAAGACCGAAAGATACCAGGTGCTTACTTTACGTGAATTTCTAAAAACTAATCGGTTCCTCGGATAAGATATCCATAGATCCGAAAATATTTGTTCCTTAATTACTGAAATCTTGTCGAAAAAGGTTTTCAGTTTCAACATTATTTTGAAATCCGTATTTTCTTTACTATTTATGGAATCTATATTCGTACTAATACATTTTACAAGTAATCGAATAAGTTAGCAAATACTAATGCCCAATGACAGTGCTGTGTTTGCAATGAATAATAAAAATGTGATAGTCTAGTTGTCCGTAGAACCAATCTCAGAAAACAGAATAAACGAGAAAATTCCTTGAAGATATGATAAAACTCGGCGGGTAGAGGATTCAATATGGCAAGGGACGTTGCGGGCAGTCACCGAACAGTTATTGAAAAGTTGCGCAATATTGTCGAGTGGCCGGGCCACCCGTAAATTCGTAATGGGTGCAAAAAATAAAACAGCATCGGGCCGGCCGCGCGCCAGCAAAAACAACCCTCGGCGAAACTTACGCTGTACCCGCCGTCGCTACCTAATGGATTTTTCAAGTTCATCGGTGCATGCTCAAATGATATGCGTTCAAGAATTTTTTTAGCCGATTTCTGTCTCGATATTCGAAGTGATGCAGTCTGCGCATATTTTTTCTGATGTAATTTTACTACTGTTGATGGATGAATGGTTTAAAGTTTTGATTAAATTGCATACCTACCTACAATATAATTTTGTATAGTTTAATCCCAATTACTTTTCGTTCCTCAATAACTCTTTTTATTTGAATCCTTGTGCTTCCCGGTGTATGTATACCTTTATCTTTGCATGGCGAACGGTATAACTAGGTTTTTTGTGAAACGCCACGCTCTATACTTCAATCTGTATTTAACACCCATATTATCTCGTATAACTAATGGGTTGTAAAATCGTTTTATTAATAGCTGACAACATCAGTTGAGATATTCTTGAATTTTGATGTCGACTGAAATAAATACTTGAATATTCAATTATTTTATTGACTACAAACTATTGCCTTGAGATGTGCTACGAGGCTACGCCGTAGTTGATGGCATCGAGATGATTGTCGTAACATTCGCAAATTGTTTTGCCAATTATTTCCTAGTGTAGCGTGAAAATGTATATAGTGTAGGGATGCATGCATTGCTCTTTCTACATTTCAAATGGACAAAATAATAGGAGCGCTCTCTTGTATTGCGAATTTAAATGTACGAGTATAAGACGTTCATATGAACGTTACTATTTAGCTACACATTAAATAATATAAGTTTTTTCTTCTATTGTTTTCTTATTCTTTCTAGTATTGTTATAACCTTGCACCACCGCGTTTGCTTTTGATTGTTTGTCTACCTGAAAGGTAGAGAAACAATCTGGTCTGATATAAATTGTTTTAGAAAAATAAGGTTGCCCTAATTATTTCTAAATTGTTCTTGTTTGTAAGAGTTTTGTGCAATAAGGTATAATCTCATCTTATCTTATTTTAACTTGAGCACAAGTAGTTTATTCTTGGCAAAGTTATGCAGATATTAGCGGCTGGCCGTCCGCAATAAGGAAGCGGGATGAGTGGACAACACTTGTCTGTAATAGGTTGTAGCAAGATGTCCGGCTCGCAGCCGCCGCCCGACTCCCCAATAACAACGTAACGACGCGAGACCGGCGACGCGGTGCTCACCTAACTGCCGCTTATTGGGAACAACTACAACTCATAACCACAAGTTTGATTTTTTGGCGTAATAATGTTTTGGCTTTTAAAGTGTTGATGTTATTAGGGACCTGCTGGCTTTTTCTAGTGTAACGTTGTTTGATTTGAAGCTAGAATAGAAGAAGAATAGTAGTTCTTAATAATTTTACAAATGGCTACTTGAAAAAAGAAACATGTTCTTGAAAAAACTTGGAATAACGCAGCTACGAATGCAATATAGTTATAGTTAATTCCCATAATCATTTATAGAAAAAACACATGAGTGAATTTACAATACCACGTCAATATTCAACAAGGAGTGCTTAACATAAAATTAGTTATTCAGTGACACTAGCATTTGTGCACTAAAAATACAACTTGACAAAAAAAAACTGACAACTAACTTTATCGCCATTTTAAATGTTGGCTTTGATTGACCAACTGATTGAACGTCCAATTAAAGACATTATTCCCTTTTAATGTTAAAAATAAAACTTATAACTACATTCTATATTAGGCATACTTTAAACAGATTATTAAGATTTACGTTGGGCAAATCTTAGCAAGAACAACAAACAAATTATAGTAGTAATAACTCAAAATGCTTAAACGCTCTGAATGTTAACTGTCCATCAGTTTTTAAGACATCAACCCATTAGCTCATTATAACCCTCATTTTATGACTGAATATGAATGCAACGTGGCAGTACCACTTCATAAAGCGTTTGTATATGATTTGTGTATGTTTTATGGCTGGCCGTAACGCTTGCAGCCAGTTAACGAACTACGGCTGGCGACAAGCAGATCGCCGTAACTGTTTACGATCTATAAACAGATATAACGGCCACTAATAATAACTGAAACAGCAGCAAACAATGAAAACAGACTGAATGCTCTCGGGGGATTCAACTCGTAAAGGTAATATTATCTCTTAATAAACAGAATCGCCGACGTAAAAACGTTGTATCGTGCATTTTATCGATGTCAGTATCCGATATTAATGGACCTGTCTGACCACGGTGTTTGTAGGCGTTTAATACCATCTGCAGTAATTTATACTGTTTGTGTGTGATTTCAGCATGTTGCTTGTTTTATTGCACTTTAGAGATTGGTGTTTTCTTTTACGACTATCACCTGTTAATTGAAGGATTTAAGATCTGCTACATAACTATTTAGGTGATCAACACGCTGAGCATCATGGCTAATCCTTATTACAAATGTTACTTAATGATAATATGAATAAAAAATTAAACATTTCATCAGTATTAAGCAAATAATCAATATTTACATGCCTACCTACTGTCTAGCTGGTGTATCAGATTTGACCTCAAAATCTTATCACATTATTCATTCACCCAAACTTAACAATAACATAATGATTGATTCATGTTTAGTTTGGCTTGAATCGAATGCCAAATTTTAACAGCATCATCATCATCAGCAGCCACGCGAGTCACACGACCTCCACTGCTGAACTGCCACTCCCATAGATTTCAAGAGATTTTATTTAAATTTTAACATGTAAACAGCAAACATCCCAAACACGTAGCTCTTCCTTACATTAAAATAGTCTAGCTACCTACCTACCTAAAACAGGTCGTTTTTCTTCTTCACAAACGGGTGCTAAATTGTATTTGTTCGATGTTGTAGCAGCGCAATGACAAATAAACAATGGGTGTAAAGTGAAGATTTATACCTTTGTCAGAGAACGGAGTGTCGCGGCGCGGCGGGTGCGACGGCGGGGGCTGCGTCGCGGCGCGCGGGTCCGGCGTCGTCGTGGGCGGAGAAGACGCTAAAGAAACAGATTTATCAGTTCAATGCCTATTAAGGCCAGTAGTTATAAGAAAACAGTGATTCAACACTCTAGCTCGGAACCCGATGGTCCCCAGTTCAAGACTGGCCGGAACACTACTTATGTGTTCATTGTGAAATTTGCGGCTATCTCTAACCCAAATAACGGCGGTAGGCTCGCCCCTTACCACGTTGGGTTTAAATTCTCTCTACGAACGAAATGTGAGTTTCTGCATGTTTCGTTCACCATGATGGCAACAATAAGTCCGCCTCTACTTCATCCGTTTGGGGTATGGTCGAGACGGTGTTTTATGTTATGTTAGTATGAGCCAATATTAAAACGTTTCAAAAACTTATTCAAAGTAGTCGCGTGGCCGCAATGCTGTTGTTACAGTGTGGTTTTCATACTTCACACAAATTCAAACAAGCAGCCGCAGCGCGGTTATAAATCGGCTTATGCGCTAAACGGGCCCTTGTGGTCATTTGTGCATCCTTATAGTTCTGGTGTTCCAATAAGAGTTATTATTGCTCTTTCAAAAGTAAACCATTATATTGATGTAGGTGTTAGGTGAAGATTGAAACAATGAAAAAAAAACTTATCGACTGGACACACAGTGCCCATAATAATGCGACCAATACTATATAAAAATAGAAGCATTATCTATTCATAGCACTCCTATTTTATAGTGAATTACATAAAGGGCTATCTTCATCTTCAAGTTTTTCAAAACAAAGTACTCATAAAAACTTAAACAGCTCTTCAACAACATGTTAACTTTTTATCGCTGTGTCACTTTCATTCTTGTTGCTGCCGCCATTTCCGAGTAACATAACACGTCAATTACTTTAACTATGCTTTAGCGTTGCGTTCGTTTTCACGAATAAAGGGGTTAGACTTAAATAACGAATGGCTTACGTAAATAGTTTTTTTAACGAGTAATGACCTAAAGAATGCGTAGTCACATTAAAAAGAACAGCGATTGGAACACTGAAATACAAAATTTAAAAGTTTATTTTTGCTTCAAATAGCTTATCTTGACTAGTTTAAAAGACGACTATAGCACCCGAGTGTACAAATCTAAACTCAAATAGCGTCGGTGATAATTGTATAAAACAACGCGTAGATTCTTCTTTCAGAATAATTCATTGTCATTGTGGCGCTTTCGCCAGTTTTCGCCAGCACAAAGAGGTGAAAACTGAAATCTACTTCTCTAATTACAGGATTTTCTCAGACTTTTCTTTTTAAGTTATTAGACTGGTTGTTGGCTTTGAATTAAAACGAAAGCTTTCCCATTTTAACAGTACTTTTGTTTACTTTAAAAATGTGTTTGTCCCGTGATTCGTGTAACTGATTGACACGAGTGAGATTCAAGGTTTAATCCTGCATAGAAAACTTTGTACTCAATGAAGTAGTAGTTAGTAATAATGTACTGCTATTTAATATATCATGGTCGTGGTAAAACTTACTATACAACCGTATAGTCCCGTCAGATTCCCCACGCGGGTTCTTCGCAACGCATTTGTAAGTGCCGTAGTCTTCGCTAGTAATGTTTCTGATCAGCAGGCGCATGTGGGTCTTGTAGGCTGGCTGTCCCACGGTGTTCTCCATGTGGTACTTCTGGGTCTCGTGGATCATGTGGCCGTCATCGCGGGTCCAATAGTTGAGCGAAGTGGGGTGCGCTTCAGTGAAACATTCGAGCGTCACGTTGTAGGCGAGAGGCGCCCCCACCAGCTGATGCGGGATCCATAGCATTGGTGGAACTGAAAATAATTGTTGTTTTAAACTTCCTCGCTTACATGTTTATTTAGTTTTTTTAAAAAAACATTTACGGTATATAAAACAGCAATTTACAAAAAAAAACTCGTGAATTTGTATCCAAAGATATAACTTTAATTAAATCTCAGCCTAACAGCCAAGTAGATATTAATGCCAGATTGAAGATCAAGATTGTGCGAGTTCGCGTCAGCGGATTTAGTAGTTTCGGAAAAATATGAGTAGGTAAGTTACATTTCGCAAGTATACTCGTATTACGCTATTTAGATTAAAACAAGTTTCATAACTTACAGTCAACGCTAACTTTAACCCGTTTGGAAACAGTGGGGGGTACGCCATTACTGGCGATGCAGAGGTAAGCGCCCATGTCCAGCCGAGATATACGAGCCATCTCCAGCACCTCGCCTTCCCACTCGGAAACTGAAACAGTCACACCTTTAGGGAGAAGTTACACACTCTGCAGTTCATCAGTTGAGCGAGCACTTTCTTGAATTGTAAATCTTACGCCGGGTCAAATTTTCCCTAAATGCTCGCGCAATGCACTAGCATTCAGAATGAAAGGTGTTCAACTCGAATTTAAATCATAAGAGCATGTTCACACCTAGCGAGGCGGTTCATTTTATCGCGGAACAAACGCTGCGATATCGCGGCGTGTACGCTGCGAGTGTAACGTAGATCGCCTCACCGTGAAAACACCCAGCAACTGCTAGTGTGAACAGGCTCTAAGGCTTTTTCAATCTGTGCTTACCAACTTACCATGCTAGCTTAAGCATGGTGAGTTTGACATATTGAATCAGAATTAGCTTCTCAATATATCAGTTTGCTATTCGATTCGACAATTGAACTAAACCTACAAGCCCTATATTTCGGGCGTGGAAAGCCCCTCTTAGATTGCGGTCGTTAGAGTCTGAAAAACGTAAATACTTTTTGCGGCCATTAACAAAATCTAACCGGTGTGCCCTTTGCTGATGGATATTTTTGAGTTGTCGTCTCGTTTCCACTTGATGGTGGGCTTAGGGGAGCCATTAGCGCGGCACGTCAGGGTGACGTTGGCGCCCTCTCGGACGATAACGTCACTCGAGCTCAGCGAGTCGTCGATCGTCGGCGGCACTGCAAACAAACGTAACACCACTTTATTGGACGTAAATTTATGTACGTAAATAACGGCACGTGCATCAGGCTTTAAGCCAAGGATGTGGAGCAAAGTCAAGTCGCATCTGTTTGTGTTTGATGCTACAGCATTAGCTCTATAAAGCAGTAACTTATTATTCAGCAGATACCTACATAAACTTTTGAAATAGCGAATTTGTTGCACAGATTTTATAGAGTACAGAGCTATGCTAGGGAAAACAAACTAAAGCAACAAAACAAACTAAACAAACTTACGCGTACTTTAAATTCGCACGTGCTGGTATGTGCAGGAGACTCCAGTTGCAGTGATAAATTAGGTACCTTACATGATAGCGATGATAGTGGAAACTAAATCAGATAAATATCTCGAGAATTTCAAAGCTCAACTCAGTGCTATAAAATAATCTAACTACCAGTGAAAGAACTTCGTCCAACAAAGGCCAATTTTTTCATAATATCCTGTACTGACTACTCACCAACGACGTGGAGATAGCCGAACTGCGTCTTCGCGGTGACGGTGTTGATCTGGCACATGTACCGGCCGCGGTCCTCCTCGCGCACGTCGCTAATGTGGAGGAACCACGTGCGGTGCTTGTCGTGCGTGACACTCACGCGCGGGTTGCGCGTGATCACGTGGTTGTGCACCGTCAAGATGGCCGACTGCTCGAAATGCATCCACGCCACCTGCAATAAAAATTGGAATGTCAGATGTTCTTTGAAAATTAAATTAAATAATAACATTTATACTATAAATGATTTCAAATCACAAACATTTACACTGTGTATGTGTATGATAATGTATCAGCAGGAACTCTCATTGAAATTCTTTTTTAGCAAATTCCTAAATTAAAAATGGTGAGAAAATGTAAACAATTCAAAAATTGCGTAGCCAATCATGCGATTCTTACGATGGACAGCAGTGATAAAAATACAGTAAATGTGGTTTGAAAAACCACAACATAACTCGCTCTGCGGTTCCAGTACAACACCGCAGTCATTGTAGTTGCCTCACCTATGTACATACCCTAATGCCCATCAATATTTGAGGGTTCAATCAACTGCTGAGATTTTACCCAACTTAATAAATAAATAATTTCTGAACTTTTAATGTTTTACGGGACATAAACAACCGACAGGCTTACAACATATTTTCCTTAAAACATGTACTTTAGTAGCTTGGCACAGGCACCAGGGGTGTGGAAAACATCGTGCTTGAATGATTTCCAATCGTTTTTCCAATTGGACCAGTGACGTAACGGAAATTAAAGAAAGCAACGTTTCTTCTTTAACATTTTTTCTTACCGTTTACGAGGAAAATTTAACGTTTTCGTATGTTAGTAGGCTAAAAATATCTCACAATTCGTCATTCTAATAAAAGCCTACGTGATTCAACATTGGTTACAACATAAAACTGCTCATGTAGATATGCAATAACTAATTGACATACTTCTTTGGTGTAAAGAAAAATACAAAAATGTATGACTGACTATGATACAAGCTCGCCTCATACAAGCTCTGCCGTGCTATTCCGGCGGTGCACATCGCACGTGCGAGCATCGATGTTGAAATGAGATTACCTCAATCATCAATACGCTTGACTTTGAATTAGTATTTTCTCTCATTTTGTATGTAAATAATCAAAAAGTGTTTTTTGGCTTAGTTCTTTTCTCTCAAACGACCACAGTCGCGAAGGAATTGAATTTCAAAGTTACCTCGCACGAGCGAAGTGAGTCTCGACGACCACCGGAATAGCATAGCTGTTCCGCCATACTTTTTTAGACTGGCTTGCTGGGTGGTATGCCGGGTGGTAATGAGCTGGACGTGGGACCAAGAATGTTGCCTCAATGTCAATGTCAATTTATTTTGATTACTTGGTAGTTCACTGAGAACCTAGGCTTGCCATCTTTCCATAAGCACTTAAGTTTCCGTTATCTTCAACACGTGCAGATAAATATTTAAGGAAGCGGCGCAGGAATTTAATAATTAAATAAATGGATCAGTAAATATGTCTATTATCTGGATTAAACGCGAGTAATATAACATTATGGAGGTTAAACGGAAGAGCGGCAAGCGAACTTGAACTTTTACGAGTCGCCATTAGTTGTTAGTGGGGGGTCGGCGCGACATCTGTGTAATTGCCGCTGCCGCGTGCCGCCGCGTCCGCTTCACACCAATTTCCGCGGCATTAACCGCTCAAAATGCATTTCGCTGAGATTGTTACACTCGCAGCCATCTCAACACTCTTAACTTTTTACACGTAACATAAATAAATTCTACTTTTGCAAACTAACTTTTATTTTGGAGCAAAATCGAATAATTCTCTTTTTAGATGTGTTCGTGTGGGCGACATGTGTGGGTGTAGATGGAGCGACCACTAGCGAAAGGCTGTTAGGTAGGTAGGTAGGTGGGAAGATTAGAGTGAACATGTATAGTATTATAGCCATATTACTGTAAATTTTCACTCAAATCAGTCTGGAAGTTTTACGTGAAAGAATAACAAATATCCATACTCAGCTGATACATCAGAATAACAAATAGGCTTCAATTTATAAAGGTATTGTTTAGAAAACTAAAGTCCACGCCAGACCAAGTCAGCCTACAATCTCGGGTTTTTCAAGCAGGGCGTGAAAAGGCATTTATGCAGGCCTTCAAAATGAGATTGACCAGCCCACTAGTTACTTCATTACTATACTTGTAAACCTCATATCTGGACTTCACGGCTGCTTCCCATCACCCCTGATGGGAGTGAGGTCTTCTTGAAGACCCCAATAAAAAAAAACACCGGCGGCCGCTGGAAGGCAATAATCCCAATGGACTAGCTTTGAAGTCAATCAAGAAATTGTTTTCGAACTTTACCATCCTCTACAATTCGAATAGAAGATTAAAACTTGCAAGATAGTTCAAAGTAAACATTTCTAGTAAAAGATGTTTAGAACTGAAAAGAAACTTTCAGTAACCAGTTTCAGCTTTGCTTCGATTAGATGGCAGTTTGACGCACGAAACTAATTTTGAACTAAAATGTTATTCTTCGTCGTTTCAGTTGAAAATTAAGAAATGTGGGTTATCGAAGTTGGAAGTTCGACGTGCATCTTTTATCTCTTAATCCACCTTTAAGTTTGAATCATGGCAAGTGGGTAGTTCTTTTATCAAGATGGCGGTGGTAATATAGGGGAAGTTCGGTGGCTGAAACTCGTGCCGGGTCACATCTTACCTATCTTAAGTGATGCGGCTCTCAGCCGCTGTCTAATTTATAATGGACTTGAGGAAACTTCGCCCATTTTATTATGCAATGGGACGGTAACCCCTCTAATGACGGCGACCTGACTCGTCGCCGTAACCTGGGGCTCAGGATATTAAACAAGGCTTAATATTTCATCTGATTTATGTTAAAATAATTTCATGCAAAACTTAACAGTCCGTTTACAAATTAGGTAATTTTGAGTCACTACTTGAGTAGCTACATGTATTCCATACTAAAGTTTCAACCATAATATTATGTAAATCACCGTCTTTTTTTTGTGTTTTTAGTGATTTTTACATTGACTTTGATCAATACTTAAAATGGAAAGGATGGAAGTGGTCCAATTAAGCTGCAGATATGTCATTGCAGTTGTTTGCAGATATTAAATTATACACACGAATTAGTGTGTAGCAATCAAGAGGTAGTACTTAGAGCAGTGTCTGCGGGGGCGCGGGCGGCGCGCCGGAGACGTCGGCGGATGTAAATCCGATCTGCCTAATTGTGGCCGGCGTCTAATCTAATCCCGGGCGGTGTGCGGCGTCCCTCCGCGCCGCGCTCATTCAATTACAGGCCGCAGCTTGCTACATCGCGCTTATCGCCGCCCCGGCCGCCCCGCTCTGTGGTCGAGCTGCCCGCGACATGTCAACATTACGCCAAATCATTGATTAGTACACTGAGCTTGAACTAATTACGTATTTAGTAGGTTTCGATGCAGGCCATTTGTTCGACCGCTTTCAAATTACTAAAAGTTTGCAATGCCTAGAGGCATTAATATATGATTTAATAAATTCCGCGAACTAAAATTAAATTATGAACAGATTGATTAAATTAATAATATAAATTATGAGTTTTGACTGACTATTAATGCCGTAAATGCCAAATAATTTCTCATAATCACAATGGCACACATTAATAACGTCCAAATCTGTATACTTATGTATCGAATGGGAAAATAGTATTGCTTGTACCACTTTAACAAGACTGGTTTGAGATCTTTATTTGTTTCCAACAAGAATCACAATAAATTTACTTGCGTGAGAAGTATTTCAATTATAAGACAGCACTCAAATGTGAAATCAGAAGATTTCCGAAATCAGTGGCCATTACATTGTGTTACGAGTGACTGCATTACAAACTCCCACTGCAGGAGCGATTCATGAGAGATGGTAAGGTTGGTGATAAATGTTGCAGTCAGATGTTATCAAGTCACTATAAAGCTTGCAACCAGGTATCATTGCATAGGTACATAAAAAGGCATCAAGGTGGTTATCACTGATGAAGCCACCACAAGCCATGCTGACAAATTTACTCGGTTTTATTAACCTCAATTCACTTCGACATAACGAAGTTTACCCAAATCTAGAATTTCCTAAAACGGTTATCTCAAATCCATAAACCATAAATGATATTTTCAAACTCCACTTTTATTGTTCAAACAGTAAAGATAAGATTAAGTAGAAATCAAAATTTTGAGTGGTTATGAGATAAGCGACGAGTGCTCAACTTGAGCTCCTCTTCGCATGCTCGAGGTCGGAGGAACGCGCTGTATTTTGTAACGTCCCAAGTTTCGCAGAATTAGGATTATAAAATTGCTTAGTGAAGGAAAACGTTACGCGATGAGCTTTAGTAACAAGTTTTCATTTGTTCAAGCTGACGTTCACGATTCTGAGGTTATAATAGATAGGCAGGCCTACTTATGAATACATCAAATATTACGTAATGTAGCAACGGCTTTATTTTTGCCACGCGTGGGTGGATTATGTTTTGTGTCTAAATAATGTTTTTCTTATTTTCCATTAAATTTTACATAATTATAATATCCTGAAATGTAACTAGTAAAAGCATAAAACCTAGGACATTTCAGTTAACTTTTCATCTTTTTAGGTCTCGACTCAGTTAGTTTTTACAGGCAAATGTACCTGCTGAGAAATGGAATAAAATTCATCAGAGTACCTAAGTGAGTAATGAAGCTGGTGGCTGCAAATATGATATTAGAGATGTCGGCAGCGGCTAACTAATTTCATTCGTCTGCGGATCCTAAACGAGTTAGGGCACAACGCGCGGCTAGTGCCGGCCAGCTCGGCGGCGTCTCCGCAGCCTGCAGCCGCGTCTTGCTTAAATATGCAAAATTAGATACAAATTGCCCAAGTTCCCTGATGCTTAATTTCTCACAATTTGTTATGAAGGTGGCACTTAGTTAGCTACTCTTGTTTACAGAGAAGTGCTTCTTAAAATTCCAAGCAAGTCTGTGCTTGTGGTTAAAACTGTGTAGCAAGTAGTTTAATAATTGTAGAAATGAAAGGATGTTGTCACGAAGACAGTAAGGTTTTGTGCTCTATTACAATTTGGGATGGATAATTGGCCTAGATTGGAACCGTAACATGTCCTTACAGTCGAAATAAAACAACTTTACGGATTCTACTCGCGGTGTTATATTTTCTTTCATTTTCTAACCCGACGTTTCGACTCCTTTACAGCAGTCGTGATCACGGGATGACAAAGATGTTCCATGTCACAAAACAGTACAAAATTTTTAGCAACCCTCACTTAACTACCGTCATTTCCACTAACATTATTGGAAATGTTCCTATCCACGCAGTACGAACTAACCGTATCCTGAGACCTCACAGTATTGTGCTGCCCTCTGGGATTGATCAAGCGTATAACAGGCTCCCAAGCTGGTGGTAAATTCCAACCATCCTCACGATTGAAATTCGGATGTTTTTTAATTTCAATAGCCTCTCGCAGCATCCTTGGTAAGTAACGATTCTCCCTAGCAAGGACCTGCGGTTTATCAAATCGTATGAAATGGTTGGGCTTATCAAGGGCATGTTCACAAACTGCTGATTTTGTAGATCTCCTATTCTTAATATCACCTATGTGTTCTTTGATACGCGTCCCTATGCTTCTTTTGGTTTGACCTATATACGAGAGCCCACAGTCACAATCAAGCTTGTATACACCCGCTGTTTGAAGAGGAATATTACACTTAACAGGTCTTAAAAATTGATTAATCTTCTTGGGCGGCTTAAAATAAGTTTTAATAGAAGCACGCTTCAAGATGTTCCCAATCTTGTCAGTGACACCCTTCAAATATGGCAATACAGCAGGCTGACGCTCAACTGTGGATTGGGAACATCTTGAAGCGTGCTTCTATTAAAACTTATTTTAAGCCGCCCAAGAAGATTAATCAATTTTTAAGACCTGTTAAGTGTAATATTCCTCTTCAAACAGCGGGTGTATACAAGCTTGATTGTGACTGTGGGCTCTCGTATATAGGTCAAACCAAAAGAAGCATAGGGACGCGTATCAAAGAACACATAGGTGATATTAAGAATAGGAGATCTACAAAATCAGCAGTTTGTGAACATGCCCTTGATAAGCCCAACCATTTCATACGATTTGATAAACCGCAGGTCCTTGCTAGGGAGAATCGTTACTTACCAAGGATGCTGCGAGAGGCTATTGAAATTAAAAAACATCCGAATTTCAATCGTGAGGATGGTTGGAATTTACCACCAGCTTGGGAGCCTGTTATACGCTTGATCAATCCCAGAGGGCAGCACAATACTGTGAGGTCTCAGGATACGGTTAGTTCGTACTGCGTGGATAGGAACATTTCCAATAATGTTAGTGGAAATGACGGTAGTTAAGTGAGGGTTGCTAAAAATTTTGTACTGTTTTGTGACATGGAACATCTTTGTCATCCCGTGATCACGACTGCTGTAAAGGAGTCGAAACGTCGGGTTAGAAAATGAAAGAAAATATAACACCGCGAGTAGAATCCGTAAAGTTGTTTTATTTCGATGTATAGTGTTCGCGTAAATATTAGAAATCATTATGTCCTTACAGTTTTTTTATAGCTATAGCTTAATTTATTCGTAAACGTTAACGTATAACGCAGCGTTTTTTGGACGATTTCACGGCGCGTGGCGTACACGCAGGCGATATCCTTAACGATTTCGAGAGTCAAATCCAGTGCGGGCTTCGCGGCGTGATCACCTCGCCGTGAAATCGCGCCCAACAATCGCTAGGTGTGAACAGGTTCTAACCAAAACAGTTGACTTCGAACGAGTCTTTTTTCTAAAGTTAAGTATTTTAATAATTTCATATCAAAAGTTTGCCCATAACTATAGGGTTAGATTTTCAGGCATTTCATTACCTGAGTTTGTATAATTACCACATGGCTTACCAACTCACCAGACTTTTATTGCAAGTCTGAACTTGTGATGTGGTGATGATATCGCTCAATACTACTCTTTGTAGTTCAACGCCAAAAACGTTTGTTAATCACAAAATCACGCGGTAAATTCAAATGCCTAAATTATGTAGTTAATCTTTTCTGATATGTTATGATTTTTTATATTCGATATTACATATTATCACCTAATTTATTTTTCTGCGCAGCAATTAAATGATGTTGTGTTAGCAATAAACAGTTGTAGAAAAAGCTATAAGTGAGTCTGAAAATTCTGCAGCAAGTGTCCTGACGTCGATCCTCAATCGTATTAAGTAGATAATTATGGTACGACTGTGTCTTACTTTGTTTTTACTCGAATTGCCGGGAATATATCCTGGCCCGAATATTAAACTCCATAATATGTTATTTTATCATAAATTTAAAAAGGCTTAAAGTAAACCTTTTAAAGTCTGCTACAAGGCCCGTGATTAGCGTAATTTATTTGATAGTAATTTCGCCAGTAACATTAAGACAATTGCAGCTGTAACCGTTGAAACTGGCCAATTAGGTCGATTGTGTAACCTCCAAAATCAGCGCCTCTCAGTTGAAGTGAGGGCGGCCTATTAACTCGTTATCTTTTAACCACCTTTAATTTCGGCCCTTCTTTCTTTTTATCTTAATTGTTGAGGCATTAAGGAGGCAAAGTTGAAGTTTGGAGGCGCGGGAGGAGCTGGCGTCCCTCAGGACATGCCTCGAAGGCGTCGTTTGATTTATAATGGACTCGTTGCAAACTTTGCCCATTCTGGCCGCACCGCACCGAACCTCTTTAACGACGGACCCTATCGCCCGAGGAGATGACGAGTAGACGTGTTTAATAATATTACGACAGATTTAATTATGGAACGTTTAAAGAGCCTCATCCGACGTTCAGTAAGTACTTTGTTTGTTCCAAGTTATCTGGAGCTTCTTTGTAATTTATTTAGTAACTGTAGTCAGGACCAGTTACGGTGACCTTTCACAATTAATGTTAAGTTTCGTTGCTTTTTAATCATAAGCTAGTTCAAAGGCTAACAAACCCTCGAGCTGAGTAGGTTGTCAGACTTTAACTTATCTTAAAAAATACTTGCCTAAGTTGACCTAGGCCCCATGGCTGGGCCAATGGCCGATAGACGCGATCCGCCCGGTCCTCCGGTCGTGGGTCCGGCGTGACAGAGGGCCGATGGGATATCGGCTGGTGCAGGTGCTTTCCGGACATGGGTGTTTCGGGAAGTACCTGCACAGGATCGCGAGACGCGAGCCGACACCTCGGTGTCACGAGTGCGGCGCGCCAGAGGATACCGCCCAGCACACACTTCAAGTGTGTCCGGCATGGGCGGTACAGCGCCGCGCTCTAACGGCCAAGGTGGGCCAAGACCTCTCGCTGCCGAGGATCATCGACAGGATGTTAGGCAGCGATGAGGCATGGGGGGGGGGTGGTCACCTTCTGTGACGACGTTATGTCACAGAAGGAGGCCGCGGAGAGGGCCCGTGAGGATGATCCTCTAGCGGCGCCTCTCCGGCGTAGACAGCGGGGGGCGGGAATGCGGCGGTTTAACCGTTATGTCATTCCTGCTCCCTAAAAGTGACACCAGGGGTGCGGGCTGGGGAGCCCAATCCCCATTGCACGGTGTCCCCGTCTGGGGGTGTCCTCGTATACCAGGATGCCCCCCGTGGCGTGAGGAGGCCCGGCGTGGAGGCCGGGCTGCCGCAGGGACGATGCGGCAATCGATCAGAGCCATGCCGTCCCGTAAGCGGTGTAGGTATACCGGTGTATTTTTTAGTGCGGTATTCCCACCTCCTTCAGAGGTGGGCGAGTCCCACACACCCCCACCCCTTCCCCGAGGGGTGGGATAATGCGTAAATGCATTTTTTGACACCGAGAAAGAAAAAAAAAAAAAAAGGCCCCATGGCTGAATAAACGCCAAACAATGGATATTTCGATTAATGGAGTTAAAATACGGAACAACAAGCATCCTGGCAGAAAATGGTATTTTTTTCAAGATAACAACAACCATCAAAGCGAATCATGCCACGAATGAGGGGTCATTAATTGTCGCTTGATGTCATGCTCATTCCTAAAGGAATCATTGCAACCCCGTTCCTAGCAGAATATCGCCATACTGCAAAGTGATATTTTTACATCCATGCTACGTATAACATACATGAAAATGTAAACTTACCTAACATCACACTCTTTACTATAATCTCACTACAGCTCACTTTACTTCTTTCCATTTTATGAAAAATAACTGATGAATGCAAAATAAGATACCGCACAGTTAAAGAAAAATAATTCCTCATCACCTATTCAACACACAGAACATGACATTTACCAGTTAAGCTCAGGCGGTACTAGTAGCAAAACCCCTTGCCCCTCATTCACTAGGTTTAGTTTTTTTTTTATTTTAAGGCTTTTGTTTATTTTATTTTATTTATTATTGTTTTTTTTCCTTTCTGTATTGTAATTTAGCCGAATAAATGATTCTGATTCTGATTCTGACTCATAAAAGCTATAGTGCTAACAATGCTATAATGTAGCATTACATTCGATAGTGAGGTACCTATGCTGTCCATCACTTGCAAATCCTAAAAGCAATTAGATTGAAAGAGACAAAATAGACCATTACTTAAAGCAGTGCTGCGCTGGTTAAGTTTTTATAAATAAAGTCATATTGTACAATTCTCGCTGATCTCTTTAATTGAACTATAATTAAAACCCTTTCAGTCAGTCAGTTTGCGTTGCCAGCTTTATATTATTCACTCAAAATCAAAACAAACAGCTCCTGATTGTAAAGTCTTACTTTTGTAGACTTATAGCTACAATATCTTGCATCTTTACTGATGATAAATCCGACAAATAAATGTTATTCTAAGAAGAAAAGGAGAAATACTGACATCAAACGGGAGGGATATAAAAGGTCGTGAAACTACTTATAAGGCTTTTCAAGACTTCACAGGTTGATCGAAAGATACGATTTTATGATAAAAACAAAAGGAGACCTAAGAAGGTCAGGACCTTGTGGCAGGTCATCTGCTTTCCAGGTGGGAGACATATGTCGACCGGTTGCTGGTACCACCATGCAGTTGCGTAAAACCCGCCAAGTGACCCTGGCCTATCTCGGTCGGGTCGCGTTCCGGGATCAGCACTGCACTAACCGGAGCCAGGGGGACTGTGGTCGTGGCAAGCGTTAGACCAGTGGAAGCCTTTACGGCGATATTGTGTGGATGGTGCGTATCGGCCCGCCGGCCAGGGAGACCCGTAGAAACGGTGGTGCCGCTGGCCGCCCGCGGCATAGTACAGGGGCCCAAAGGGGGCTAACCACCTCTGGAGGCTGCCCCACCAGGTCGCGCATAATCTCGGGATGGCTCGTCGTGCCGGGTGGTGCCCGGTTCCGGTGGGGGCCCGGCGACCATTCCCGAGGGGGTACGGGAGCCCTTCCGTCCGGCGGACCGGCCCATGCTATCCCACACGTCCAGACGACGACAGTCGTCCTTTCACGCCCTTCCCCCCCCCCCCCCTTCTATGGCAGTCAGAAAAAGAAAAAGGCCTACAGCGGCATCCCCATCCCCCACCAAAACGCTGTTTGAGGTGGAGTTCGCTAACATCCGCGGACTCCATGCAAACCTCAACGCCGTCCACCAACACCTCGAGACGGTGAGGCCTGCAATGCTCTTTTTGACGGAAACACAGATAGGTCGCCCTGCCGATACGTCATACCTGCACTATCCCGGCTATGTATTGGAAGAGTCCTTCCTCTCCAAGGCCGGAGTATGTCTTTTCGTCAGGGCGGATGTCTGCTGTGACCGTCTTCGCTGCCTAGAAGACCCATCCTTCTCCACTCTCTGGGTGCACGTAGACTTGGGCTTCACGAGCCGAGTTTACGCGTGCCTTTACCGCTCCCACAAAGGCGACGCCGAGACAACTCGATTTTTTGACCATTTGAGTCAGGCGGCAGATAACGCTCAGGCGCGGTTCCCAAATGCTGAAATGGTGTTTTTGGGAGACTTTAATGCCCACCATGAGTCCTGGTTGGGCTCTCCAAAAACAGACCATGCAGGCCGAACCGCCCACGCTTTTGCTCTCACGCAAGACCTGACGCAGCTGGTACGCCAGCCCACCCGGATACCAGATATTGTCGGTCATGCGACGTCCCTTTTGGACCTTCTGCTGACGAGCCACCCAGCTGGGTACCTAGTGTCGGTCGGCGCCCCTTTGGGCTCCTCCGATCACTGCCTGGTTGGTGCGACAGTGCCATGTGCAGCTCCCCCACAGCCTGTGAGGGTGAAGCGGCGGTTATGGCACTACTCGTCGGCGGATTGGGACGGTATGCGAGAGTACTTCGCTTCCGTCCCTTGGCGGCAGTGCTGTTTTGGGGAAAGAGATGCGTCGGATAGTGCATCTGCTGTCGCTGGCGAGATCAGTACCGGAATGGAATACTACATTCCATTTACTGATGTCGACAGCGCCAGCAAAGCTGGTCCCTGGTACAATCGCGAGTGTTCCGCAGCTGTTCAACGTAAACAGGCGGCATACCGTGCTTGGGCCAGGGCCCAAGCTATCCATGACTCTGACGTGGCTTCCCTCAAAACAGCCTTCAATGAAGCCACCAAGGCCACCAAGAGGGCATACGTTAGAGCAGACGCCCAGCGTATTGCACGTGTTGGCCAAGAACTCATCTCACACCCAACGGGTAGCCGCTCCTACTGGCGACTGGCCAAACACGTGCAATCTAACTTCTGTTCGCCTTCGCTGCCACCGCTGAAATGCCCTGACGGATCGTTGGCTCATCAGCCGCAAGAGAAAGCCGATTTACTGGTTAACCTCTTTGCCGCCAACTCCTGCATCGATGACTGTGGTGCACAGCCGCCTATAGCCCCGAATTGCGGCACCACAATGCCTGATATTCGTATTAGGCAGAGCGACGTACGTGCGGAGCTGCAGTCACTCGATGTAAGGAAAGCCAGTGGACCTGACGGTATTCCAGCCGTAGTATTAAAAAAGTGTGCAGCGGAGTTGTCTCCAGTGTTGACTCGCCTGTACCGCCTCTCCTACACATCAGGCCTCGTGCCGCGGGCTTGGAAAGAGGCGAACGTTCAACCTGTTCCCAAAAAGGGGGACCGGTCAGACCCAGCCAATTACCGTCCAATAGCTGTAACCTCAGTACTTGCTAAGGTGTTTGAGCGGATTATTAATGCACAGCTCACCCGCTACCTAGAAGACCACTCGTTGATTCACGACCGCCAGTACGGCTTTAGGCCGAAACGGTCCACGGGTGATCTCCTAGCGTACGTAACGCATTTATGGGGTGAGGCTATGGACAAGCACGGCGAAGCTTTGGCTGTCAGTCTTGACATTGCCAAGGCTTTTGACCGTGTCTGGCACCGTTCGCTTCTTTCCAAGCTTCCGGCATATGGACTGTCTCCTCGCCTTTGTGACTGGATCGCTGGATTTCTGGAGGGACGTAGGATCCGTGTCCTCTGTGACGGAAGTGAGTCGCGTTTCCTCCAGATTAATGCCGGGGTGCCGCAGGGTTCCGTCTTATCGCCGACCTTGTTTCTTCTGCATATCAATGACATGTTATCACTCGGTAACATTCATTGCTATGCGGATGACAGCACGGTCCACTCGCGTTATTTCGAGCGCCCTGTGGCAAAGCGAACCGATATCGAGGAGAAGAGGCGCTGTCTTGTCGTTGAGCTTGACGGAGTGCTGGACCGCATTTCCGAATGGGGAGAACGCAATCTTGTCGAGTTCAACGCCAAGAAAACACAGGTGTGCGCATTCACTGCCAAAACGTCGCCATTCCTTTCCCATCCCACTCTTCAGAGCACCCCACTGCCAGTGAAAGATAGCCTTAACATCCTTGGCATGGATGTTTGCAGCAACCTCAACCAACGGGACTACATCGAGAGCGTTATCAAAACAGCATCCCGTAAACTTGGAATCCTGAACAGAGTGAGACGATTCTTCGCGCCTGAGCAGCTTTGTCTTTTGTATAAGACACAAGTTCGCTCTTGTGTGGAATATTGTACTCATCTCTGGGACGGTTCCGCCAAGTATTTGCTAGAAGCTCTCGACAGGTTGCAGCGACGCGCTATCCGCATCATCGGTAGCCCAGAGGCAACTATGGCTCTGGAGCCTCTCCAACTGCGTAGAGACATTACCAGGTTGAGTGTCCTCTACCGCCTTTACAACGGCGAATGCTCTGAAGAGTTGTTCCAACTGATCCCGTCCTCACCCTTCCACTCCCGCACCACACGCGCTGGTCTGCGTCAACACCCACACACGATCCAGCGACTGTCGGCCCGCACCAAAAGGTTCGGTGATTCGTTCCTGTGTCGTACTATCCAGACGTGGAACGCTCTTCCAGCGCATGTGTTTCCTTCTTCCTACAATCCCGGGTTTTTTAAGCGGGGCGTGAAAAGGCATTTATGCAGGCCTTCAAAATGAGATTGACCAGCAAAGTAGTTCTCAATTACTGTGCTTGTCAACCCCATATCTGGACCTCACGACTGCTTCCCATCAGGTGGAGTGAGGTCATCTTGAAGACCACTATAAAAAAAAAAAAAAAAAAAAAACAGAACTTTTATGGCAATTTCATTAGAAAACTTTGTAAAGATACATATAATGAACACTAGAAATCATTTATTTTTAACAAATCAAACATCACAGACATCAATTTACTTAGTAGGCAATATTTGAATATATATTATTTGACATGTGGTTAATTTCATAGCGTTATTAATAATTGTATCTATCCTGTTGTTCTAATACTACTATCTATCTGTAAATAGCCTGCTATTGATTTTGCACGCCTATGGACAATAGGCTGCGGTAATCGCTTGTGTTCAGGTGGTCAGTTGGTTTGCTAACAGGTAAGAACAAGTCGAAGTGCCTGTTGATTAGAACTAAACCGACAGTATAAAGAAAGAAAGGAGGTTGGTTTCATTGATCTGACTAATCTAATATTTTTCATGACAAATCTTCTAGATATTTAACATTAGCTTTCCCTCATTATTTTTTTCTTCATAAATCATAAGTTCCATAATTGTCGGAACGAGTTCTCTTCCTACTGATAAGACCGCCTAAATTGTCCTAAGGGAGGTTTAAGAGTGAAATATTGCTGTATTTTTTTTATTCAACAAAGTAAATTTATTATTGTGCGAAGTTACAGTCACAACCAATTAAATTCGATTCACTCAGCAATTGGCGTTATATTTTCCTGAACGCGACAAATCGACGCGGCAGTCAGCACTAATGCAGCAGATAGAAATGAGCTAACATTCGCAAGAGACGGCTTAGCTTACTTCTGCTAAAAGCCCACTTAGGGACCTCTCCAGCGCCGGATTTGTGCCGAGGGCACTTCAAGTTTTCGCGAGATCTTCGGCCAATAAGTTATTTTCTGCTTGATGTGACTAGTACACGTCGGATATCCTGCTGGCAATGTGTTTATTGGTTTAGTGAATCTATAACGTTATCCTTGTCTCGAAATTAATTAACATTTTTTTTTACTTTATATTACGTTGAGGCATTAATAATGAACCACACCAAAATAAAACAAAGTGAGCTTTAAGTAGATGTTCCAAAACGTGCTGACGTTTGTAATTTATTAGCAACTTACATTTCGTAAGCTCAATAATATTATATCAAAAGCCATACTATCCAACTATTATGAATAAATCAACGTGCCCATTTGCTCAATGGATAGAGATAAAGCCTGCACTACGAAGAAAAGAGACAAAATAGTTCATATTTGGTTTGAGAAACGCGATCTAGTATTTCTGTTTAAATTAATAAATAACCTAGTCGAATCTCCTTTCCTTACCAGCAGAATTTCTTATAGATGTACTGGTGGTGGCCGCAGGTCCGCTAATACTTTTGCACCTCCACTTTGTCGCACAAATTACGCCAAAAATCGCTTTACCATAAGAGCTTGTAGTGCTTTTGATAAATCGTATCAACAGATCGATATTTTTAGTTATAATTTGTATAAATTTAAAAAACTAGTTGGCTCCATTTAGAATTATTTTCGTGTAAAATATTTGCACCTAAGTAAGATTAACTTTTAAGAAATTTATAAATACTTAAGTAGTTTGTTCTACTTTTTAGTTAGAAGTAGTTTACTCAATTGCATGCTGTGTTTAGCTGTGGAAACTTTTTTGGCTTATGCAAGATTTGTATAGTTTTAATTCAATGTACTATATAATGCTGTATGTTTCCTTTAAACAAATAAAAAAAAAAAAAAAAAAAAATAAGAAGACTATATTTTGTTTAGAACTTGCTAATGTGATAGCTACAGTGCATTAATTAAGGTAGCGTTTAAATGCTGTTCTTTAGAAAGCAGCGGGTGAAGACCCTTCATTAAAACTCGAATCAGAATATACTAATATAGCGATTGCTATCATTCCTGCACCGGTGGGAGAAGGGCACGGACGGGCGCTCCCTATCTTGAGGCCGTGCCTGGTATTAAGGCACGTGAAATATGCCAGAATTCGCACAGCCGGCGCACACTGGCACACGCGGCGCGAGTGTAGCGTTGCTGCGACTCGTTGTGGCATGTTATTGCAAACCCACATACGTGCTACTGCCGACTATCTGACATTTCATGCCGATGAACCAGCTACGTGCACATACTTCCTAACCATTGCTTAAATACACAAGCCATTCGCATTACATTCAGATTTTCTGTTTATTTGTCACCCGAAGTTGTTAATATTTTAAATTTCACTCTTTTAAATGTTATAGAAGTAAGTAGATAGGTATTGTATTCTTTTTTCATAATGTTATATAGCCTAGACGGTTCTCTTCACAGTTTCTGAGCTTTTCAATTAACAGTAACTTTAAAAAGATTCAGAAGTAAATTTATCTATCTCTACAAAAACAACAAACTCTAAATTAGCAGCCAATATTTCAATTCAGTGACCTCGCGATCCTCCTCTATATTTTAAATTAAGCTTTATAAAAAAGTGTATTGTTTATTCATTCGATTCAAAACCCCCATGCGAATAGCCCACGAATTTAACAAGTTTTAGATTAGAATGAATTTTTCACTGTTCGTGAAAAGCTCAAGCAATCCAGGATTCAGTTGTTCATCCCAATATTCCGTAAGCCCCAATAATTCTGAAAAAACCGTTGAAAAGGCAAATCTTTTTAACCGATGCGAGAAACTAATGGCAGAGGCGAGGCTTCCGGGGAAATCCGCTTCTTGTTGTCAATACAGGGCAACCGTGATGGCTCCCTCAGTTAAGCCTTTATTTCAGAAGAACACTATTTTGGCTTTTATCGAATTCGGATTGCGAAGAGGGAAGAAGGCTTTCTTAAAGACAAATGCAATATAAAATTGCTGGATGTTTTGTTTCCTAGGCAGGAAATTATGAATGTGTTTGCGTTCATTTTTTCATTTTTTAAACTTTCTTAGTTTTTAAATAAAATAGATTTGTTACAAGACATTTAAAGTAAGTGATAAAATAAGTATGTAAGTACCTACCTAAATGAATAACGTGAATACCACGGGTGCAGAATAGTTCATTATTTTTGAGCAAATAAATACTTCTTGATGACAGTATTGTGACCTTACTGTGAAAACAATGTAATTTCTTAATGTTCATGCATTTCAATGTAATTGACCCCAAACAACTGCATTTAGGAAAGGATTGATTCAAATTGCTGAGATAAAAGTAGACAAGCAAAATGATTCTTCATAATGGAACCCAAAAACGAGGTCATTGTATAGTAGGTAATATTTGTTTTAGAAATTAGCTACAACACCAGATGTCACGAGTTAGTTCCCCATACAAAGCCCATACAGCACCTACAAACATCCGTATGCTATATGTCTTTTCGTATTGGTCTGGGTGTGTGTTCTATATATACTTGTTGCTATTTCCAAAAAAAGTATCCAATTATGGTCACAGAAGAGCTGACCAAAGTACTGACGGCATTAATTAAGCAAGCATTGCGGCTAAAAGCTATATTTTCATAGCAAGCTAGTAATTAATTCACTTCCGGTGGGTTTCAGCGGAAACAGGACAGGAATGGTCCTGCTCCCTCTGGACACGGAGTATGCGACTGCACCAAAAGGCCTTTGAGGCTTAGCGCACAACCAAAGGAACTTATTTTTTACTCTCATTATCATGGAAGCATAAAATGACTAACAACACTAATTTGCACAGAAAAAACCCCGTAGAGGATTTTGTTCACTTCATCCTTACGATAAGGCGATGTGCAGACGACGGGCGGGCCGGTCTTTTTGTCCGCAAAATAATAAAGACCGCGTCTGCTCGCCGATGCCAGCGACTGCCCCTCACCGCGAAAACAAGGCATTTAAAAACACGGCGAGAATCTGCTGCGCGGACTTTTTGGCCTTTTGGCCTATCGTTCACGGTCAAAAAGACCGGTCCGACCCGCACCGCCCCGTCTGAGCAGCGCCTTAAAGATACAAGAATCTCAACTTCTAAATAAAACACTTTGCCGAATTTAATCTAAAGTTACAAAATCAATGAATACCCAATGACTGAAATATATAAATGCTACGAGACCTCGTAGCAACTACGAGGTCCAGAGCAAATAATGCTGAGATACTCATTCATGTGCAGAAAACAGACACATTATGTCTATGGCTGGGTACTAAAATAGGTATACCTTTATACTCGTATTTAAAAGAATCTTAGAATGTACATATTGTTTCTTTGACATGCGTAGTACAGGCTCCGCTAGTTCGAAGGAATCCATCCATAATCTTGAGTAAAATTACTAAAGATGTACTCGTAATTAACAGAATTTCTGTTGTTGAATAAATTGTCTTCCTCGGCTGAACTTATAAACCATTCACAAACAACCTGAAATGAAGAACTCGTAATCATGTCCCTTGTTTGTCTAAGTTCACTTGCATAAAACCTCGTTGCACTGAAGAGACTGTTTAGTAAAGACAGAACGCATGTTGGATTTAAAATGCACCGCGGCTTTAAAACATTTCAAACTTTCTCACGTCATCTCTTACCGTGAGAATTACGTTCCCAACGTGACACTTGTTTTCGGGAACATTTATAGGCATAATAAACCTTTCAAAGAGTGCTTCTATCAATGAATGACGAGACTTACTAGTATTTTAAAGTTTTTGTATTTTTTGCCTCACTCGATTCTGTTAACAAATCATTTTTTCAACGGTAAATAAACCTCAGCTACAAAGCTAATCCAATCAATACGCACAAACATAGCCAATTTCACCAAAAATGTATTTTGCGGTTGCACCGTTAAGGTTCATTTTACTACGCCATTATTTTAGTTTTTAAACCGTCTCAGTTATGCGAGAGAGGTGCAAACTCGACGTAGGGGTTGTAAATCATATCTTCCTCCATTTATATGGACACTTTATTACGACGGCGCGTTCTAAATCAAATGATAAAATGCTTCTTATTTTATGTTTCCTTTCGGCGCTCCACGCATATTGTCGTCTACCCCACCGCGAGTGTGTCTGCGGTCTAAGTGGTATGCCCCCACAGACGTGATTTCGTTGCCTTTCAGGGAAAATAAAATGCTTTCTGATACTTAGAGTTGTTACTTTACTGCACAAAATACTTTAGGTAAGTACTTCGTCGATATTTATATTGCATCCTAGGTTAATATGATCTGTAAGTTTATTTTTAGTCAAGAACTTTAAATAGTAACCCCCTGACGATCTTCGAACCCTCACAATTTACAAGCTGTTACTGTAATCAATAATCAATCTGGACTTAACCATAATTATATACAAAAACAAGAACTCATTTTAAAAAAAAAAATACTCCCACAAATACTTTAGTCACTTCCGCTGCTGACTGTACGTACAACTGTTTCGCAACTTGTTAGGGTGCTCAAAAGATTTCAAAGATTTGTAGCGCTAAACTAGCTCTGTTGAGTTTAGTAGACAGTTTAAAATGTTGTGTATGTGTTTTGTAGAGAAGTTAAAATGGAACGTACCTTATAAGAGCCGAGATTCTTGACGGAGCACGCCAGCCGCACGCTGCGCCCGGCCGGCACCGTCACGTTCTGAATCACGTCCGTGAACTCCGGCTCCTCCACAACTGCAACAAAATTATCTCTCTTAAACTATGCTCGCCCACATTACATAACATACTAGACAAGCCGGAAATGGAGAAAGAACAGACACTTCCCTTATGTTATTCTCGTCTGGAGAAACATATTCCAAAGATATAAATTTAGATAAATTGGAAAGATCTCTCCCCTCGTCCTTATCAAGGCGGCAAGATTTTACAGTTATGAGGACATTTTTGTGTGAGAATACGATTTGTAATTTTCAAATTATCAAAGCAGAACGCTTTTAAACAAATTGAGTGGGCGATAAGGAATAATGTCGTCGTTTATCAAGCTCCAAGATAGATGGCTGCCGCTCTGCTCTACCCATTTTAAATGCGTTCTTCGACTTGCCAAATTACCACTCTTTGTTTTCCTCTTAAATTTTACGTCTACGTGTCGGGGCAATAAACGCACGTCGCGTTTATTGTTTGGCTTGTTGCACAAAATATGCTGGGAATAGAATAGGAGGGAAAGTTGTAAAGTTTGAATGGTATTGTAAAGCGACGAGGTTATCCTGGGGTGGCGTGGGTAAACATTTGTCATTCACGGAGCGGAGTCGAGTCGGTCGGAAGAGTGCGCAGTCGGGGTGTGCGAGCGCAGCGGGCGCGTGTGGCCGCGACGCCGACGGCGTGTTTGGAGAATAAACTTGCTGGCAGCGACTGCCGATATTCCGTCCAGTTCACACTTGTTTACGTATCACCATCTCCCTCAGACCGACACCGCTAGATTTATACATCCTGTTCTTTCGACGATAGATTCTGTTTGAGCAAACAACTTCTTTTGTTTTGTTTTCTCGAAGTCTACAGGTTTTAGTAAAAAGACCTTTGAAAATTTTACTCATTCAGAAGATTGAATCTTAACAAGCTCGTTGCGACTACTCCATTCATTCGGGGGTGTAGGTTCGATGTCTACCTGGGACACATATCACACAGAAACAAAAACAAAAAGCTTTACCTTTGAAAAAATATCATATTGGAATGAAGTAAAATAATTAGTCCGTATTTAGCCAAGCTTGTACACTTGAATAGGGCGAAGATATTTTTAGTTCAAATAATGTGATAAAATATGAACAGGCACACTTGAGATGGTTTTAGCGCGGCCGATGCTACACCATTCGGATTCATACTCGCATGTGTGTGTCGCCGAGGCGCGATACCCGAGTGAAGATGAAAGCCTCGCACTGTTTGCTCACCTGATCGTATTAGCTCTAAGCACGCCGCTCCATTTTCTACCCCACTGCCCCTGACTCAACTGATGTAAATCGTGCATTGCCACACAACGCACCCTATTAGCTGTCTACGCGTTTGCAACTGTTTACTATAGCAATTATTAGATAGATCGTAGCTCCATGCCAACAAGTTTCCCAGAAAAACTTATTAACTAGAGATTCAATAGCTGATGTGATGTGATGATGAAAACATATAATTATACTTAGAAATAACTTATGAATTCCCAAAAATTCAGCGTTAATATATAATTCAATGATGACGAAACCTAATTACGTTTACGTACAGAAAATTGCGTACAACAAATAAAACTCAAATTGCGTAATTTATAACAAGCAACCTGTTGTTATAACATTATCAAAAGTTGTCCTGCGAAGTGAGCGCAAATTTCTAATCCTAATAATGACATACAGTAACAAACGTACTTAAAGTTAATAAGACGCTCGTCTCCACGAGGAGTTCTATTTGTTTCAATAATACCGTACATTAAAATTAACAAGGGTAACGTAGGCAATAATCTTACACACCGCACTGGCAGTGGCGTGGAGGGGTATTTAGAGGTTAATTAAGAAACCGCAGACAGCGGCGCGTGGGGGGTAATCCCTTTGTCACCGATGGCAAGACGTGGCTCTCCGTCGCTACACTGCGTAACATTGTTGGCGAACCAATCTAGCGTACGTACTCCGTACTACTGCTATGCTCCAGATTTTCCACTGTTATTCCGGTGCTTCTGTTATTGCATGGCGCCCAACGTATGGATTATATAGATTTCATTGTAAGACCGAGATTGATTTGTTTCTAAGGGCGACGTTGGTGCATCAAGCCTATATTGATGTATGGAGATGTTGCTTTGGCGAAGCCTATTCATGGACCGTGAATACGAAATGGATTTTGATTCTCCTGTTATAACCTAGCGGTTATCTCCATTAGGTACTATATTGTCAAATGTACCTACCGTAACCAACTCAATCAAAAGCTTTTCCTGAGTTTAAATAAATGAAATGTAAATTCAAATATTTCAAGGCGTCTTTCTAATGTCAGTTTCATTCAGCGTTTGTTACAGAAAATGTAAGGAATTTCGCGTTTGCGAAATACTTTGCTTTACTGCTGCCTTTTGAAATAGAGTAGACTACATTCCCGACTTCAAAATATGCTTACTAGGTAGAGTCAGACTTTGAGAGTTATAAACACAAACTTGTGCCACACTATGAAACTGTTTTGATAATTTTAATCGTAATTGGACAGCAATCGAATCTCGAGTGGCAATTCTAATAACGACCGGGACTGGGTCTACTAAATATTCCGAAACTAATAATGAATGGGACGGCTTGTCCGGGTGGTCCTAACTGGAAAATAATCTCATATTAAGGCCGGCCCTTATGCAAATCGGAGGCGGTCACTCGGAAGTCATCGGGCCGCAATCCGCCGGCCGGCCGCCGCGCCGCCGCGGTCGCCCGCTAATTAACAACGCCGTGATCACTGATTGATTGATATGTAGCGGCCCGTACTTCGTTATATTTGTTACCAATACGTCACGGCCCGTCACGGGTGCATATTAGCATTTAAGGGCCCGGTTGACCCCGGTTCGTTCGGACACATAATAGGTAAAAAAAGGCCAGAAAAATAGGAGATTTGGTTGTTTGAGCCTTATCTGTTTTGTACCATGCATTTACGTATATAATACTAGCAGCCGCCCGCGACTTCGTCCGCGTGGACTAACGTTATCGTAATTTTAGTAAGGATGCCTATTTTTTTTGAAAATGAAATATAGCCTATGTCACTCAGGAATGATGTAGCTTTCCAACAGTGAAAGAATTTTTCAAATCTGCCAAGTAGTTTCGGAGCCTATTCAATTCATACAAACAAACAAACAAACAAAAAATCAAACCTTTTCTCTTTATAATATTTGTATAGATAACATCGTAGAGATCGTCCAAGCTAAAATGACGCGCCCCTCAACTGCACCTATACATACAAGCAAGCACTCTTGTTTGCGCAGATACCGATTTATTCATAAAATGATACGCCAAGATAAGATTGGTAATATTTTCTTTGATAAAATCAGCAGATGATTCGTTCGTAATACAAGTAAACTAAGTGTTCAAGCTGAGTTGTTAGTGACTTTATATTTTCTTTAACACGACTATCAGCTGTTTCAGCTTAGGTTTTTTTAGATCGACCGCCTATTCAATCTCTCAAAAGCAATGACGTCAGCATATGTCTTGTGAGTGATTCATCATGTTGTTCTAACGAGGTGTCCGCGCCCTCACAATCTATCTGCGGCGCGCGTGTCAATTTGCGGCTCGCCTTGCCCGCAGCGCAACTGCTGAGCCCCCGACTGATATTGGCCGTCTCTAATTTGCGTAAGACGGACCTTCGGAATGCGCGAGTAACTGAATCCTTTAATACGACTCTTTGGTGGTAACAGATAGCAATTTAAAGATAGGAAAACCAGAAAAAGGCATTCGGTCTTGGCATCAGGCGGGACTCGAACCCGCATCTTTCGCAAGCCGGGCGACTGCACTTCCAATTATGCTATAGAGACCATTAACAGACCGGACGAATTTCTCTGGTATATTATACCTGACAGCCAGGTTGGTTTCACCAATGTTTAGGCATATACCTTAAACACCTTTAACCTTACCTTTTAATTCGTCCGGTCTGTTAATGGTCTCGGTAGCATAATTGGAAGTGCAGTCGCCCGGCTTGCGAAAGATGCGGGTTCGAGTCCCGCCTGATGCCAAGACCGAATGCCTTTTTCTGGTTTTCCTATCTTTAGTAAGATGATAATGCATTATCCCTAATGCTAAAAATTAAATAAGATAGCAATTTGTTTTCTTTTTCTAGTAGGTTGTTGTGTGTGTTGTTAAAGTGAAATCGCAACTTGAAAGCTATTTGAAGCATGCTATAATTAAGACATTATATTACTAAGTATACGTTATAATCTCATTTGAACACCAATCTCTGTACCTGTTGTAAGATTCAAGTATTGATGACTAGAACAAAAATTTTGAATTATGTTCATTTATACTAGGCTGTTCTCTAAGTAGTTCATCATAATTCGTATCCGCTGCATAAATTACAGTTCTTCCTGTATGAATTTCCAGAGCGACAGGTTCTGTGATTCAATCAGAATCCGGACGACCAAAATCCTATACTGTTTATCAGGTCACCTGCCCGCCCTGGGTGATCGTCTTGTCTCTGTTGCATTTGTCATCAAATGGAATTCATTTCAAAGCCTTTATGAACCAATATCCATCAGTTCATTGCACTGAAAACCGTCTCTCGAAATTATCACAAAAATATATTTCCCATTGTAGTCAATTAGGACTTACTTAGATACATTCAAACTCCTTTACGAGAAAAATGAGTCGCAAGCATCGATCGGTGCTTGGGGAAAGTCAACTTTT
The DNA here is from genome assembly GCA_950022985.1 of Udea ferrugalis. NCBI lineage: Eukaryota > Metazoa > Arthropoda > Insecta > Lepidoptera > Crambidae > Udea > Udea ferrugalis. Next base: position 10,750,715 of record OX465516.1, read on the forward strand.
TTCAAGTTCCAAACGAGCCGGGGGTGTTAAACAGCCAATTAGGTTCCAATTAAAGGGCTTTGACGATTAATGCGCCGTTTACAGCGCGGGCTTCCGCAGAACGCCATTTTTTAAATCTTGCTATTACTTAATACCCACTTTGCCACGGTGCCTGTTACCATTCGTAGACTTCCTGGGGAATCTGTGCAACCTAATATCGAGTTTCTGTGAAATTTTGTCGTTGTTACGTTGATGATCATTAAAAAATGGCTCATGGTTACTTATCATCAGCTGGTGATAATGATAATAAATATCTACTTACGACCTTGCTTCAGTAAGCCCAAAATTAGCTAGTAAATTAAATATAACGAAAGGAAAACAAAATATCTTTTTTAAAATTAACAAACTAATCAAATTTTAATCCTTTTGGAAAATATTTGGAAAAGTCTGGTGTAGCCAGGTCAAAATGAAAATAACCACTAAATACAAAATTCTTCATCAAATGGACATCCCTACGAATAATCGTGTTCAGTTTCTTAACGCGCTGCACCGGCGTCACGTCGGGTTCTTCTCAAACAATGGGGAATCAAAACCATTATCCGCTTCGGGATAAAGCCGGCTAACGCTGCTCATTTTGCACCCAGACTGCACAAAATGCCAACACTTTTAATTCACAGCTGATTGAAAGCGAAACATCGAACTAAGTTGATTACTAATTCCAGCTAAACACTTTGTGTTAGATAGGAATACAGTACAATGCTATTGTTTTAGCTGTTTCGAAAACGTGAGACGATTTTTATAACTATGACAAACGTTTTGTCTCAAAGCTGAGAACTGCATTGGTATTATCTACTACAAAAAGTCGCCTTGCCTTGCACCCCATAGTTATTTGTCATATAGATAGCCGTTTATATTCCATGATATTTATTTATTTATTTTATTAATTCCTTATTTTTCAGCAATTTCCTTAAAAGAAAATTACTATGTAATCATAGTAAATTTCAGAAGTTTTGAAAATAAAGTATCCCAATCATATTTATTAAGCTTATTTTTAATTAAAGTATTACTAGCTAGTATATTCCTGTACGTAAACCTGCAGTCAATTAGACTGCAGTTCAACGTAATACAACAAATTGGAAAAGTTCCAACTTCTGGACCTCACGTGATTCTAGATGCGCTGAGTTCATTATTTGCTTTTTGGATAGTTTAAAAATGCTGCAGAAGGTAAATGTGGAAGTGAAGTATTTCAATTTCAAAAACAGAAACATTGGTTCGAAATCAACAACTGTTATGTTATTTTATTTTTAGCATTAGGGATAATGCATTATCATCTTACTAAAGATAGGATAACCAGAAAAAGACATTCGGTCTTGGCATCCGGCGGGACTCGAACCCGCGTCTTGCGCAAGCCGGGCGACTGCACTACCAATTATGCTACCGAGACCATTAACAGACCGGACGAATTTCTCTGGTATATTATACCTGACAGACAGGTTGGTTTCACTAATGTTTAGGCATATACCTTAAACACTCGAAAGAAACATTATTGCAAATATTTGACTTTCGATTAAGATGAAACTATGTTTTTGATAGGTTATTTTATTTTTAGCATTAGGGATAATGCATTATCATCTTACTAAAGATAGGAAAACCAGAAAAAGACATTCGGTCTTGGCATCCGGCGGGACTCGAACCCGCGTCTTTCGCAAGCCGGGCGACTGCACTACCAATTATGCTACCGAGACCATTAACAGACCGGACGAATTTCTCTGGTAAGACGAAGTAATATACCTATCCTATCTTTAACTGTTAGGTTCTTAAACAAATTGACTTAGTAAATATGTGAAGAAAAAAGTAAAGGGATAAAAAGACAAGAAATCATGTTTATAAAACGTTTTCAATTTAACGTTCAAGTACTTCCGCATCCCTCCAGGCGAAGGTAAACAGGGGTTGTAGATGACCAGATGATTTTCTCTATGGTAAGTACGGTCCTTGTATCCAAATATTTAAGTTTATACGTCCCTCGTCACAGATGTTGCTCGTAATATTCTCATATGCGATCAAATTCTTTTAAGAGATCCACAGATAAAGAACATCGCGTCGGGTGTTCGGACTCGGACTTTCACTTATTTGTATGCTTTACCCTGCCCGGGAGGGGACGTGACTATTCGAGATACATAAACCCTCAGTGAATACAGAAAATAGAAATAAAGTAACATATTATCTTTTAGTGGACGGATTGTGGAAAAAATACATATTTGTTTTATTGCGCACCGCGTAGTGGTTTTTTTATTTGAAGGATTGGTTTCCTTTTGTGTAAATAAATACGGGATAACGGAAATGTGTGCTTGCATTTGCTTTCTATCTATTTGGATTACCCGAATTGGACAACTGTTTGATTAAAAGATTTGCTGGGGGCATGATACTTGTAACATCAAACAAGTCAATGGGTATAGTTTGTATTCAAAGAAACGAAATAGTCTCTTTGTTATTTGTTTCATTAAAATAAAATACCTGTTAGGAATTTACGAAATGGTGAATAAAGCAATAACTCCAAACATTTTTCCAAGAAATCAAGAAAAACAGTGGTTGTTAATATTGAGACACGTGTTGACGGTTTTTCGTAACAAATTGTTCAGTCTTAGAAATTACTTTGTAGTAAATAATAAAAAAAGGACGCGTTCATGAAAGATTATTTACATTTCCCGACTTTCTCGTTTAATGTTGCCCATTGAAAAGGCACTAGGCAACAAGTGCAAATTAATTTCATGAATCTCAGTCCATAAGGTAGGAACATGTAAGTATATTTACAAGCCAAATGAGTTTGGTATGATCTTGAGACGTTTGTAGCCTGTAATAATTATTCTATTACTCTTTCCAGTTTTCCTAGTTTAACACTGAACTTATAAAACAATCTGCCACCACTAACATGCGGCACGTAAAGGTTATAAGCCATAAGTTACCTCCCGAAGTGATTCACCTAACAAGAGTAATAAAGTGAACGTCGGCAGTCGGGTCATGAGCTCGCGGTCACTTAGCCCGGGAAGCTGATGTTGACGGCTGGCAGACATTGTTACCCTACTTTGACTTTTAGACGGCCAGGAATTCACTAACATGAATACGTTTAAATTTTCCTAGTTGAACACTGAACTTATAAAACAATCTGCTACCACTAACATGCGGCACGTAAAGGATATAAGACATAAGTTACCTCCCGAAGTGATTCACCTAACAAGAGTAATAAAGTGAACGTCGGCAGTCGGGTCATGAGCTCGCGGTCACTTAGCCCCTGAAGCAGATGTTGACGGCTGGCAGACATTGTTACCCCACTTTGACTCTTAGACAGTCAGGAAAATACTAACATGAATACGTTTAAATTGTTTTTCAAAAGGATATTCTGTAAACAGAGGATCACATTATTAAAAAATATGTATTCTTTTGGATAGGCCCTGAAAACGTTGGAGTGGTGATTTGAGACATCATGAGAGAGACTGGCAGAGCCTGGCAAGGGATCAAAATGTTTGGAAAGGATTAGGAGAGACCTTTGCCCAGCAGTGGGATGATAAGGTTGGAATAAATATTAAGATAAAATAAAATATTTTAAGGGTTAGGTGTGGAAAAGTACCCTTGAAATCTCAGAAATTAACAATCGGGTTACTACAGTAGTCCGATGTTTGGTTAGTCCCGGTTGACGTCCCTAGACGTCAGTCGGTAAGCCTAGTCAGACGCCTTCTGAGATTTAGGTTGCTAACTAACCTTACACCCCTCTAACAATACGCACTGAGCCCGCGTGTTGGAGTATGGCTCGTTCCACCTTATAGTTGAGATGAGGCTTGTGCCCAGCAGTAGGACATATTTAGGCCGTTTATGTGTGATCTCCTAATCCAATGATCGGAAACCATGAAAATCGGTGCTGTAGTTCACGAGTTATAAGTGTTGTAAATACAGAAAACTTGGGATATACGAGTACGAGTAATACCAAAGGTTCTTATTACGTGTCATGGTCACTCAGTCGAGAGTGCGTAAACAACGTTGACGGGTGCTCGACCGCTCCTCGGCCGCTGTCACCTGTCCTTACTGAACCAAACGGAACGGGAATCATACCTGCATGCTTTTATAGGTCATATTAAAAACACGTCCTGAATGTTCCGTTCACCATGACGGCAACAATCAGTGAGCCTATGGCTAACCCGTCTTGGATATGGACGTGAGGGGGTATGTTATTAAAAACATATTCTGATATTCATATTTTGGGTTTATTTTGCAGATCTTTAATAACTTAAAAAAGCTTTGGTTGTAAAGTCGAGCTCATGAAAACAAGCAAAGATGATCACTTACATGGCGTTGACGCGCTCTCAACGGATTTCGTCACTGGTCAACTGCTATTCGTTACTAAAACTAAACTGAATGAAAATCTGCTTTTGTAGTTTGTCTTTTTATTCACAGGGTTAAAAAAACACAGAAGGTTACAGAAGGTCACAGGTCAACTGTATGCTTTGGCGTTTCTATACTTAGCAAATGCACTAGAAGTATTTTTTAAGTTTTGAACAGCAGTTGCCCTTGCCTGTAGCTACCGTCACTATAAACTCTTGAAGTTTGAGAATAATATGAGCATCTTTTTTAAGTATTAATGTGTAAAGGAAACACCCCTTAGCTAACGAGTTGGGGTCACGTCGGGTCAATAAGTCGAGAGTGCGGAAGCTATGTTGACGGGCCTTCGACCGCTATCGCAGCCCGCTGTCACCTGCTCAACGAGATTGGGCCGTAATGTGAATGAATACTCGTATCTACATTTTATTCCACGCTCAAGATAGTTCAATAGGAACAATTAGAAATATTTATTAAACAAAAACAGTGTGTTTAGGACACAGTGTCAATGAATGTGCGAACTACGTGAAATACTAGCTTTCACGAAGTTCAAATCAAAACAACATTTTTTTATATTATTCAAAACAGATGACAAAAAACTAAATCATGTAGATCTTTAGATAGAAGCCCTTATACAAAGTTTATATCATGCCGGATAAATCCGGTCCGAGCTAAATCAGACTCCGCTTAGAGTTTATTCAAAACTCCATATCCCATAGCAATAGCGAATTGACAAAACGTCAAAAAATTCTTTTTGAAAGTTAGCAATGATTATTTTCAAAAAATATGGCTATATCCAAATTAATTCGATAGTATAATTTATCTAGTTTAATTTCAGTAGGCCAGACTCTTTTACACAAATATGAATTTGATAACTTGCAACTGAATTCACTCTTTCAAGGCTTAGACATCATCAGCGTTTCACGTAAAGTAGGTGGGAAGTAAGTAGGTACTTTGTTGGTAACGCTCCGTACGCCGCGGTTACATGTCATTCGGAAGCACTATCGACAGCTCGGCGGCTATCGCCGTCAGCTCTACGTCCGAGTTCCGATGACCCAAACCGAGCGCCTATTCAGTCTTGTATGAGGTAAATATTTAACAAAACACGTCATTTCGGTATTGGAACCACGTGTTTCAAAGGTATGGATAACTGTAAAAACTTATCACGTATAGACGGGACTGGTGAAATGTTCTTTTTTGTAAAACCAAGGGTATACCATGCATTAAAATACTGTTGGAAATATATTATGGAAGTAATAGAAATTGCTTGCATATAAAATTATGTAATGTTGATGCAACGATTGTATATAAAAAGTACCGATTATTTTATACCCTTCTGCGGTGCGGACTCTAGTACTCGAAAACTAGTTTTGTTTCACCCAATACACTAATGTTATCAAAATATTTCTAATGCATCGCATAAATATCATTTTAACATCCCTACGGCTTCTATTTCCTATTCCTCCTTCTCCCTTGTTATAAACGCAACCCTTTAGGAATGTTCCTGGTTCCAGTAGTTTGGGCTGTGTGCTGTTATAAGTCAGTCACTTTTTGCTTTCATATATTACGAGTAATCCCATATCTCAAATAGACAAACGAAGTCAATATCACAGCGGCACCGGCAGTTAAACAAACCGACACCCGCACAATAAACTCTTGCTGATCACTAATTGAACAAGTGTTTTGCGGCTCACGGGCGTAAGTCGGAGTATCTAATTAAGGCACCTACCGGCGCCCCAGTCGGGGCCTATTACCACGCCTCTCTGCCATTAGCATTGTGTCCTCGAGGGCGATACTTATCTTTATTTAAATTCACTTCTTGGTAATTGGGTTGACGAGTCGACAACGTGATTTGCATTGATGAAAATTGGCCGGCGCCGTAACTTACTTGGCGCCTCATTTGTTTTTATTGCGTTTGCTCAACCGATTTGATGCTAACACCGATACGATATTGTTTGTAAACTATAATCGGAATTTGCGTTCTTTATGTTTGGTATTACTGAATTGCAGTCTAATATTAACCTTTATTGGAACTCAAAACACGTTCAAATGAAAACATAATAGGTACTGCGTGCCCGCAGTACCTATTATGTTTTCATTTGAACGTGTAAATTAAGTAAGTATTTATTTTGTCTTAGACTTTTAACAAGGAGTCTAAAGATAAGGTACTTCAGTCATTTGTGTTCTTAGAGAGTGGATTATTATATTGTTTCACGCTCTGGATAGTAGGAGGTGATGCACTTTAGAAAGCCTAGCCTATATCAACTGCTAGAGTTGACTAATACAAGCTGGTGATGATGACGTTGTCATCAAATGAGGACAATTTAGGTCATCACGTCTAGCTCACCATACGACATACTTTCGATAGTATTGCTGGTAGCCTTCTCATTGTGGTGGCAGATGCCCACCATGTTCCACCCAAACCACAATGAATTACTCTATGTCTCACATATGAACCTCCAAAACCGGTTGGTTCAAAACATGTTGGGAGAAACTGGTTGACTTATTTTTTTTTACCTAGTTAAGTAACTTATCATTACGGTCATAAAATATTAACTTGAATGATGACTAAAAAGTCTCACAAGAAGGTGCAGTAAGGGTTCTTAAACCATAATGTTGTTTACTTTCGTAACTTTGATGATCTACGTACCAAAAGTAAATTACGTAATTCTGAAAACATGACATTAATCAAAACTTTGTTTCCTTTCTTGCAGCGCATCATGGTTTTTCTTATTAAAAAAGTTAAATAGCACTTTTTGGATTAAATGTGTTACGTGTAGCAGAATTTACCAGCATATGTGTCTACGGATTTTTGCGAGCAGTCTTTTATGCGAATTCAATGGATACAGCGTGCGCCGCGCGCCTACTCCTAAAGGTGTCACTTGTAGCATTTTTGCCGGCAACACCATTCGAGAACAGTCAAAGAGGACGCGCTTGGTTATTTCTCATTAAGGCACACGCGATAAAATCACACAGAGTCGTTGCCTCATTAAAATCTTCTGGTGCGCGCATCTGTAAGCCTTTTGTGAAGGCGGCAACGCGCGCTCTTGACGGCTTTCACGTGTCATTTCGGCACAATGCCGCGGTGCCTCGTGGGGGATGCGACGCCTGGCAATTTTTGTTCAGACACACCGGCGTTTGCTTTTTATCAGTTTATCGAGGAATATTTTATGCGGATACGCTGTTATTATATTCACCTCACGTTAAATCCGTATTCCGCAGATATGAGTGACGTATCTCGCTCCGTGAGTGAACTATTACATTTTATCATCAGATTGCGAGCGCGTGACTGGATATAAGTATAATTTTGCTGCATATGTGTCTTTTTTTCAGATATTAGTAAATCCTACTGTAGCGGGGTAGTACCGCTAGAGAGTCGGTGGGGCCAGTGTGGCGGCTCCTCCTGCCGTCTTCAGCCTACTAAGGGCCAGGGAAGACCGGCACTCGTCGTATAAGTTATTTCAATAAAAATCACATTCCGAGACTTGCTTATTGTTTTTTATTTAGTTATCCAACACTTAGGTATCACAATAGATATTCACGATAATTTAGAAAGGATGAATGAGTAGAAATAAACGGATTTTCAAAATATAAAGAAATCTGTGATGATGTTGATCTTTCCAAGATTTTAGTAAGACTGTCAAAAATAAAAGCTCCGCAGACATACGGAACGAAATTTAAATTCAAATTTCAAAAGGACAGATACTTTATATTTTGATGTAGGGTTAAGCTACTACGAAGTTTTCAGCCATCGTGGAGGTTGTAACGTCCACGAGGCTGAAAAGAAATGGCATCGTTACACTACTAATATTATAAATGCGAAAGTTTGTATGTGTGGATGGACACACACATCCACACATAAGAATGTATCGCTCTTTCACGTAGAAACTACTGAATGGATTTTAATAATACTGTACGAAAATATAGCTTATGCATCTGAATAGGACATAAACTACAATTTATGAAGTTATTAAGCATTTTTATTAGGCTGACCTTGACCTCGTTCGTAAATGTAGGTAAATGCACATTAATTAACTAGTTGCTGCTATTGACTTCGTCCCACGGTAAGTAAGTATCACGGTACCACCATGACAGAGGTGGCTCGAACTAAAGTGCGCCGGTGCGGTGCACTCCCAAGAAAAATCTAATTTTCGTTCCAGTATCGTAATCTATATTTATTTAGAATATCTCCATTAATTCTTACGTTTCAATATTTCTATTCCACTTTGCCTATACTAAGGCAGTACAACTGAGCACATAAAAATACGTGAAAATATTTTTGGGTGTTTCTGGAACATACAAAAGGATAGACAAAATGGTTTTAATTGGAAACTAAAAGAGTATATCAGACATATCGGGCATACTTAATAAGTAACATCACAATAACTTTTTTTTTTAAATATTGTGTATCCATAAAAGTTTACTCGTCAGGAAATAAAACTTTAGTTTTTAGATAAACGTAGAAAAACTCGAAGTCAATTGGTGGTCTCAAAACGCCGGTAATTGGTAATTGGCGGAAGGGAGCTCACCGCGCCGAGCTAACGGTCGGAATTACCATTCGGAGGCAAAAGGTGCGCGGTGTGCGGTGGCCCGACCGCCTTGTGAATATGCAAATGGTCCACGTTAAGCACCGAACTGCCGTATTGTGCCTAAATGTGGGATTACATGCGCGATCACAGTGTTCTACAAATTTCAGCTATTGATACCACTGTTAAAAATGAGGGCATGGTTTTACAGGCAGTGCTTAGAAAATTGTGACAACAAGTATTACATACGACTACAGGAAAAGCGTTATACACTTGTCTAATAAGCGTCACAACGCCGCCACCTGCATATTTCCTGTAGTTTCATATTTCCATTTATACTTATAATACTGCAAGCGTGGGTTCGAAAAAGCAGCCACTGTTCGCAAGTGTCGACCTCAAGGCACAAGTGACTGATGTCCGATTTAGCTTCATTTGTAGCCGTTTCGGGCTTCTTCTTTTTGGCGGTTGTGGCAGTAGCGTGTGTTAGAGGACGACTCAAATCCTATTTTTCCAAAAAAGCCAAAAGTTTAAGGAAACTACTCAACGTAATTCAAAGTTTCTAAAACGTCAGTGAATTGGTAATTAGTGAAAAAGGCTTGAATGCACTGCCTAACAGTCTACATTACTATTCCGAAGCGAGAGTAACGCGGTATGCGGCGGCCCGATCACCTTGTGAATATGCAACGTTTCTCGTTTTAAATACTGAAATGTCGTATAGTGTCTAAATGTTAGCTCACACTTTCAGATCGTTAGTTACTAGTAAAAAAACCGACCGTTCAGAAAATGGGAGGCTTATGTTCATCAATCGACGTCACACGGCTATTGTTTTATCTTTTTTATTTGTTATAAGGAAACATAGGTACAGCATAACTTAACACATTGAATTAAAACTATCTCAGACATACGAACACCAGTCTCCTTAGCTAAACAAAGCAAATAATTGAGTAAACTACTTTCCTAATGAGTTGAACAAAGTACCTTACTCACATATTTCTTACAAATTAAATTTTGGTGCACAGAAATGATGGCAATGATGATAAAAACTCATAAAACAAGGGCTGCTAATGAACAGTTTTCAAAGTTTGTTATATGTTTATGAAAGTTAGTGCAAATTATCAGTACCTACAAAACAAGCTTGCCTCCACAATGATTCCCGATCTCATAATTGTCGGTGAAATTGGTTATCAGCGGAAGCGAACTCACCGCACCGTTCGGCAACGGTCGGCATTATCATTCCGAGGCGGAAGTCGCGCGATGTGCGGTGGCCCGACCACCTTGTGAATATGTAACGTGGCCCACGATAGAACTCACACACCGTTTTATGTTTAGACAGGCATTTTTTTTAGAATGGACGCCTCTTGGTACCGGAGTAAAACGAGTAAGCTCTCTTTCTAACTCTTATGCCTACACAAAGCAACAGTATGTACAAATTTCCGAATTTCCGATCTCACTTGTATTTGTGATCATTCATCATCCTTTAAAAGTTGGTTAAATAAAAAAAAATAGATCAGTCAGTTACCTAACAAGTCATATTTATAATTTTTTTTTTTTTGCTATTTAACACTCACGCCCTATTACTATTCTTTTACCTCTGCAAATAATGAAGGTCTGTGCGCAGCAGAGAGGCTTATAACGGTTCAAGAAAACTGTTTGATTTACAAGCACGTGCTGAAACTGGCGAAATCAGGGTCAGCGCAGAGCTGTACACACCTTAATAGCCACACTCCCCGCAATCATTACCTCACAAAACCATTCAAAATGAGGAAAACTTAATCGTAATCGAACATAGTACAGCTCCATTTGGAACGTGGAAAGCGGAAAACAAATAGTATCTTTTTGGTCGGATCCGTGCACCGCGAGCGATCCCTGCATTGCGATGCCTCTCACGGATGCATGACGCCGCGTCTCCGAGGAATCAACGCTTCCCGGGTTCCCTGCGCCTTCATTGTGTACTTACACTTCCCGATCCGGTTCAGTTCTCTGAAAAAACATTTTTGTGTCCTGCCAGCCACATGTGCAAACTTCTAGACGGATTTTATGAAACTTTGGACGTTATTTTTTTTCCTACCTTACAATACGTTGTTTGATAGAATGCTGCCTAAGTTAGTTATAACATAATTATTTAACCTGTTTGCAACCATCATACTTGTTAATAGTAGATATATCAAATTTACCTGGCTGTTAGGGCTCATCTACCTACAGTGTTCAAAATTGCAGCAACAGCAGTTTTTAAAAAGTAAAGAAGACGTAACTTATTTTTAGAGGTCTTATAGGATAAATAATAATAATGAATTGAATATTTCCCACCTGAACAACAATTAAAAAAATAAATATGATAGACAATCTAGACAGTAAAATTAATTTACTTAACACAGTGGGATTACACCGCAAAGGCTATAAAAAGCAGTTTCAGATGACAAATAAACAGAGAAATAGGTCGTAAATAGGTAGAAAGCTGCGTAGCCATCCATATGGCAAAATGAGTGAAGCGGAATGCGATCGCGACGACAACACTGACTGAGCACTTTCTCCCGCTCGATATGGGGAATCTGTTGTGTTAGATAGATACCTTTGATAGGCGAGCGCTCCGTTAGCATGTAGATCTATGCTTCTTAGTGAGTGCAGTTACGTATTCTGTCGTCGGCAGCGGATCGTTATCTGTTTCCACTAAAGGAAACTGGCTTTTCTACGAAAGAACCACCCCGGTTTCGCCTTCCCCCTCGTTCGCTTCGACTTCTCCTTTTTGCGTTATTTCATTTTTCTTTGCTAACGTGCACCTGCTAGTTAGCTGCCGCGGGCTCTCATTGCTCCGCCGATGTTGGCCGGATTTCTAGCATCATAAAGAAGATATAAATTGTGTCTTATATTTCACGGAACACAAAATAGCGTTGCAATTTGAAAACATTTCCGTGGTATTTCTGTGAAGGAATAGACTCAAATTTGATTTAAATTTTACTCTCCATTTTCAAGTAGATTTCAAATGTAATGTACAACACATAACATTTATCGTTACCGGGCTTTGTACATAATATATGCGGTCCGAGCCATGATACAATAAGTTCTCAGCCTTTTTAAAGACCTACATATTTGAACAGCTTTACGATTTCATTATATTTTCTCTTCTTGTCCTCTTGTTCTCTTGCCACCTAATGGTCACGAAATGGTCACTAACCTGATCAAATGCAGCCTCATTAAAACGATTAAGTAAGCTATTTTGTTAAATTACTCGGAAATAAAATTACTGAGTCAGAGAACTCGCGTAATTTTTAACAGCATATTTTCATTATACTTCGTCGCTGCATCCTCGGGATTTTATCACAAGGTAGTACATTTCTTCATGTACCAGGCATCAACACGTTTTAGAGCTGGTATCACTGAAACAGAAACAAAAAAAAACAAATTCCCTCCCTACTGTAGGTGCGTCGCTCTGACAGGTGACAAGTTCATCATACGTTTCTAGTGTTCGGGCATCGACACACCCTCTCTCGTTATATTTTTTATATAACGGTTTCTTTAAGTGCTGAAGTGTTTGCAATAGTTGTAGTTGTGTAAATCGATAGATCCTCAATGAAATACAACGTTAAGATCGTACTTACCTTTCGTTTTAAACAATAACTAAATACGATCTACAATATTTAAAAGATCGCTGATGTTGAGTCACTTCTCGAAGAAAGGGACCGAGAGGTTTGTCAACTGAACCACAATGTTGAAGAGCTCCAAAATCAAGTCGCAGCGCAGGATCAGGCAAATATGAGGAATGAACTGGAAATACACGGCATCACCGAACTGGAAAATGAAAACCTTTCGCATGTTGTGGACCTTGTAGCCAAGAAATTCGGTGTTGCACTGACAGATTTGGATATCGATGGCGCCTGGAGAGTGGGCCCACGCTTCCCAAAAAGCCCAGGAGCCCCTAAGAAAGATTGGAGACCGCGTCCTGTCGTGGTGAAACTACTGAGGCGCGCAAAACGAGACGAGCTTACTAAAGCTTCAAAATCAAGGCGCAACGTAACAACTGAGGGTATAATATCGGGCAGCCCTACCAGGGTCGCCATTTATGAGCGTCTGACGAAGAATAACCGATATTTATTTCGTGAAGCCCGCCTTCGCACCAGGCTACACAACTTTAGCTACTGTTGGGTCCTTAACGGTTCGATATATGTCCGCCGAGCAGATAAAACTCCACCCATTTGCGTGCGCTCGCTACAAGATCTTAACGAGAAAGTCGGGCCCAACACTGAAGAGACTTCGGAGCCGCTGCGAAAAGAACAAACGTAGGATAGGACTCTCATCGAAATTCACACGCACGGTATCAGTTAATGTTGAGTTGCGTAGGTCGCACCACATATCAAAAAGCAAATGTACGGTCGAATGGCACCTGCCATTCACGTTACTAGTATTCATATTATTAAGTTTATTATTCATATTATTATGCTCATTCACTCATAAATTGTACTACATTCACACTTCAGTAATTATTGTCATTTATTATTCGCTGTACAGTCTTCCTTGCAGATCATTGAACACCCGCCTCTTCTTTTGCATATCTCAGTCTACGCACACTACGAAACAGAATCCCCTTTTTTTTTTTTTTTTTTTTAAATGGCGTCACTTGAACTGGACGTAGTTAACGAACTTGATGAGGCTTTCACCATAACCTGTCACGAATTCGATATCTTGGAAGACTGCAAACGCGTGCTTAATAATTCTTTCGGTTTAAAGGTTCTGACTTTGAACATTCGAAGCATTAATCGCAACTTCAGCTCGTTTTTGGTAGCATTGAAAAGGTTAAACATTACTTTTGATGCAATTGTTCTAACAGAGTGCTGGTTGTCATGTGCACCACTTGTCGATCAAATCCCCGGTTACAATGTCTTTCAGACTCATAAGAACTTAAACAAATGCGGCGGCGTTGTTGTTTACGTTCTGGAGTCTTGGAGGGCTTCAGCCCAAGAACTCTGCCTGGCGGAAGCAGAGGGCCTTTCCATTGAAATTCCCAGCGTGTGCACTATTTTAGCAATTTATCGCTCCCCTTCTTTCTTGAGTAAAGACAACTTTCTACGTTCCTTAAATTGCACGCTTAAGTCTTTTGAAAAGGAAAGGTTGTTAATTTTAACGGGAGATTTAAATATTAATATTTTGGATCATGGAAATGGAGACGCCTCAGAATATCTCAACATCTTGGCTGAATATAGCATGTTACCTGCCATAACAAGGCCTACTAGAGGGGACACATGCCTGGATCATGTATTTGTTAACTCAGTAGTCTCGAGCTCAGTCGGTATCATAGGCCACTCTAACGTCACTGACCATAACATATGCATGCTTGGTACTAGGATCTTGGATGATGACAGACCTAAACATCAAAGAAGGCACATCCTTAAAACTGACTATAAAGCAGTGGCCGACGAACTCAAATCTGTAGACTGGACCTCGATATTCGCGGCAGAAAGTGTCGAAACGGCCAGTAGAGACTTCGGTACGATTTTGGCCTCGGCGGTCCATAAGCACACCATCAGTAAACCTATCAGCCACTCTAAGATAATACTCAAGCCATGGATAACTCCTGGACTTCTAAGATGTACCAGACACAGGGATCGACTCCACCTAGATTTCAAAAGACATCCTACTGACAAACTAAAAGAACTGATCTATAAGCGTTACCGAAATTTCTTGACTAATCTTTTGCATAAATTGAAAAATGATTATGAAGCTAAAGATCTTGCCAACAACAAAAACAACCCCAAGGGTCTCTGGAAGGTTATTAGGAAGATCAGCAACTCGACCTACAGACACAATCCAGCAACAGAACTTGCTAATGTAGTATCAGGCTCCCCTCAGGACTCGGTAAATAGCTGTAACGACTACTTCGCAAATATTGGTAGCGAACTGGCAAATCAACTGCTTGCGCAGGGACGTAACACCCCAGAAGAGCTATCACAAAAACTACAACTAAATACACCCTCCTCTTTTACATTCTTTATGCAACCCACTGATCCTTTCGAGGTTAACAGGCTAATCATGCAGCTGAAGAACGATGGTGCTCCGGGTGCAGATGGCTTCAGTGCTCCCCTTGTTAAAGCGATTCGTTCGGAAATTGTCATGCCCTTAACGCACATTCTCAATCTCAGCATCTCTACTGGCTCTTTTCCGTCAGTTTGGAAGAAAGCTATGGTGGTCCCCATTCATAAAAGTGGCCCAAAGGCATGCCCTCAAAACTACAGGCCGATTTCCCTTTTAAGTATATTTTCGAAGATACTGGAGAAGCTCGTAAACAAGCGCTTGCAAAGTTATCTAGAGAATCATGAATTGCTGTCCCCTCGCCAATTCGGCTTCAGGAGAGGAAAATCTACCGAAGAAGCGGTCAACAAAGTCGTCGAGGGCATAGCTAATCAACTCGAGCATGGCAACTGCTGTGTTGGCGTCTTTTTAGATTTGGCAAAGGCCTTTGACACCGTTCCAGTGGTTTTGCTATTGAGAAAGCTCGAAAATATTGGCATTAGAGGCTTGTCGCTGGAATGGTTCCGGAGTTACCTGACAGGCAGACGACAGTGCGTGAAGGTAGAAAACCACGTCAGCGACGAGTTACCGATAAATTTCGGCGTACCGCAGGGAAGTGTGCTGGGTCCAACCCTCTTCATACTATTCATGAACAACATTCATACGGTAACATCTCCGGATGTAGATGTAATATGCTACGCTGATGATACCGTTGCCCTCTTTCATGGGAAAACCTGGGACGACACTTTCCGAAGCGCAGAGAGGGGTGTAGCTCTTCTTAAAAAATGGCTAGATGGTAATTTACTTACACTGAATGCCTTGAAGACCAAATACTTGTGTTTCCACAAGACCAAGGCCTCTGCTCCTCCTTCCACTTGCTTTTACCTGCACTCTCAGTGCGACATGGGCTGCTCATGCTCATGTCAAACGATTGAAAGAGCTTCTCACATCAAATATCTGGGTGTGGTGCTGGACGAAAATTTAAGTTTCAAGCGTCACATAGAAACCACCAGTGCCCGTGTCAGAAAGTTGATTTACGTGATGAAGCTCTTAAGACACTGTGCTGACAATAAGACCTTGCGACTAGTATACACTAGCCTTGGGGAATCTCTTCTCAGTTACTGCATTTCCGTCTGGGGCGGAGCCGGCGTCACAGCAATGCTGCAGCTAGAGAGGGCCCAACGAGCCGTCCTAAAAACCATGAGCTGTAAGTCATATTTATACCCCACTGATAAGCTCTACGCAGAGACCCGGGTTCTACGAGTGCGCCAGTTGTGCATTCTCAGGACGGCACTAAATGTGCACCGCAGAGTACTGAACTCCCCTGAATACCCCACAATGCTCACCAAGAGGACATTCAAGATTCCCACTGTTGCTGTTCACACTGCCTTCTCTCAGAGGCTGCCCACTTTTCTATCCTCCCTTATCTATAACAATATCTCCAAAATCTGCGAAATTAAGACTGCCACTGTAAGACAAGCCAAACACATTATCACTGAAAAACTCCTCACCCTGACACTCCACCAAACTGAAGGAATTATAAAGTTCAGAATCTGACACATCTTTTTTTTATGTATTCAAGTAGTACACAATGTATCCCACAAATTGTATGCACTTATTTAATATATATATATATTTATATATTCATGTATGTATCAAGTTATTAGGTATATATTGCATCATACTATATTGTTTATTCCTCCCATTATTATTTTCTGCTCGACCCGTTACAATTTCCAATTATATTTTCAAACAATTCTGTCGCTGCCTTACCCTGTCATCGATCGGGTGCCCACGACACAGGACTATCCTAGTGAGGGACCCAAAATAAATTGCATAATATTGTTACAGCATATGTTTATAAATTCCAACCATGTTATTTTTAAGGAAACTGTTTTTAACTTCCCATGTAAATTTAGTAATAAGTGAACATGTAACAAACTTACTGTTAATAAATTATTTTCTATTCTATTTTTCTATTTCTAATAAAAATCTACCCACATTTTCTTGCACAAAATGTTTTAATAAGAGAACTCGTGATTAAAAGTGAATCTTCGTATGACTGTAAACAAAGCTAAGCAATAGCATGACGATGCAATGTTTAAATTCAACAAAACACGTCAATGATGAGACCGTGAAGTGGTCTTAATCAATGTTGCCATTAATTTTAGCTGTTTATGATCCTGTTGAGGCCTGTCCAAAATGGACCCACCGTAACGAGATTACGATAAAACGCACACTGAGTGTGTGTTTCCAACAAACGAGACAAACAGAAGAAGAAGATCCTGTTTTTTCCCGTACCAAGTTGGTCGGTGCATTTTCAACAAATTAGCCAAGCAGAATAAAGGTTCCTGTTTATTCCTGTCCAAGAGGACGTCCCGTAACGAGAGCACGGCCAGGCCCACAACGCGAGTGTGGTTTCGAAAGCATTTTAAGGTGAAAATCAAATCGAAGACCAAACTGTAAGTTATTTTGTGCTATCCTTGCATAACAAAAACTTTCTTTTTATGTACACTAGTACCTAAAAACTTCAAGAATTAGATTGTAATTTCAATTGAAAACTGCAGACTAAGAATAAGTCTTAGTAATGGTAGTACCTGACATTGAAATAATGTTTCATTTTGCTACTACACAGACACATCTGAGTAGCCACGCCACAGCTTTTGTAGCTATACAGCTATGGCTAACATCATAACTTACTCTAGTTGCTATAAAATTTATATTTAAATACATTTGATATCACTTCGTGGTTACCGTTTACAATATTCATAATATGATGAAGGCTAACACCCGTGTAACCACGGGATAACCACTCACGTAGGCTTGCTGCCCACGAAGTTCACAACATATGCTTTATATATAAGAAAATGACAATCCAAGGCGGATTTAGCAGAATGAAGTATTCAATTAGCTATGTCATTAGAGGCCGACGCCGAAAACCTTATTATCGGCTAGGAAAATACCTGAAATAAATTATTTTTATTTATTTACTTCTTAAAAAACCTGGGGGTTGGCCGAGAGTCATCACGAAGGTATTGTAAAAACCTGGGGGTTGGCCGAGAGTCATCACGAAGGTATAATAAAAACCTGGGAGTTGGCCGCGAGTCATCACGAAGGGATATAAATACAGAAAAATTATCTCAAATTTGAGACTTAATAACTTGATCTGTAAATAAGGAACAAACCTGGGAGTTGGCCGTGAGTCAACATGACGGTAACGATATCGCAATATCTGAATTAAGGGCCTATATTCAATCCGTGATTGGCCCATGAAATGAAATAAAATAAAATGAAATAAGATGAAATTAAATGAAATAAAATGAAATGAAATGAAATAAAATGAAATAAAATGAAATAAAATGAAATAAAATGAAATAAAATGAAATGAAATAAAATGAAATAAAATGAAATAAAATGAAATAAAATGAAATAAAATGAAATAAAATGAAATAAAATGAAATAAAATGAAATAAAATAAAACATAAAATGAAATGAAAAGTTTTTTCATAGTGATTATGAAAAGTCAGGTATGTATTAAACAACCTAGCCTTACCAGTATTTTTCTGGAAATTACCTTGCTGATGGTTTGATAACCTAACCTGGTGGCAGAGAACCCATGTAAGTTTTTCAAAATTTCCTTTATTATTCAAGAAATAATTATCTATGACTAGCAGCCGCCCGCGACTTCGTCCGCGTGGCCTTAGCTGTATGTGAAAAAAGATTTTCCCGCTTTTCTGTTGAAATTTTGCTGAATTTTCTTTGAATTTGCTATAAACCTCACGGAGCGCGGGATCTTTCTAACGAATGCAAAACCGTGGAAATCGGTCTGTGCGTTATAGCGTCAGAAAGGAAAACCCGACTTATTTTTATATAGTAGTTTATTTTAATATAATAAATAAGCAAAGGCATTTGAAACAACATGAATTGAAGAGACACTTAAATTCTTTATTATTAATAGTTTATTCTTATGAAGCGATAAACCTAATCCACCTAATAATTAACACAGTATTTAATGCAGCCACGCGTTTAACAACAACATGTTGAATAACAACTCTTAAAAATGGTGTAAGTACATAAACACAGCCGTCTTTTAAATGTATATGCATACATGTATCTACTTGATTTACTTGTTGTTGAGTGGTGTGCTACGCACGCGGATTTCTTTTATATGCAGAATGCTAAACTTTTGCCGTTTAGCAAACATTAGTGACTACTCATAATTCAGCAAGCGTTAAATTTTTCATTTAATGATTGAGTAGATGATTTTTAAAGGTATATCTGCTGTTTTAGCCGAGTTCAATAGGCACAACTTGTAATGTAGGCTTGATTTAGTACCTCGATTCCGTGGTTATTTTTTGAAATAACAAAATCAATCAAAAGGTATAGTTGATAACCATATCCAAGCCATGACTAGTTTTGACTTGGGATTAAAAGTTATAAATTGAACTAAAACCATCTCACATTGATCGCATTTCTGAATACAGGAAATGTATTGGAAAAAGATGTTTATCTTGTCTCGATTTCAGTAAGACTAGTACTTAGTCATTTGCAGATACTCTGACAGCATATACCTAAAGACAAAAATGTTTGGTAATGATTTGCAGATTACCAATTTATAGGAAGTAGTTTTAGCTTTTATTGTTCGCATCTGGCAAGGTTTGTTGATTAAGAAATTAATTGCAATCAGATGCTAAATTACAATTTAATACTTTTAGTATTTGATATTATGTAGGTAGGTGACCTACCATTAAGGATTTGTTGCATACGCACTCACGAGTAGAAGACATCGTGGTCTTTCATTTTAAAATGACCGAAATAGGTTATAAGTTAAGTTTTTCGTGAGAATAGGACTGAAATTACAATAATAATGGAATGAAAAATAACACCTTAGCATAGGCAACAGCTCTTTTATTAGTTTACACTTTAGTAGTGTACCAAGCCGAACAAGTTTTGACATTTAATAAGAAATTCACAGTAAGAAGATTTAAGGAAAGAAGTCAGTAGAATATCTTAATGCAATTCTAACCTTAACTGTACCAACAGGGAACTGTAGGTACCTACTTACTTACAGTGTTACGGATATTATTCGCATAGCGATAGTTAAAAATAGACGATTTCCACTCACGAAAACATTGTCATAAAGAATAGTAAGACGTCTCATCCTTACAAAACGCCCCAGCTTTCACCAGAGTGGCATAAATTACCTAAGTAATAATACCTCAGTTAGATTATTAGATTAAAAACATAGGCCAGCTGCATTGACTAGGTCATGTGTAGTTTCTATCTTGGAAGGACATTTCAATCAATGAGAGTCATAGAAACTCTTAAGAAAAATAATAAAAACTAGAGCTTATTATGCCTAGGTTATTATTCTTTCGGATTCTAAAGTCTGCTTACTCTGTGCAGTAGACAACATACTTACATTAAGAAATATTATTAGCAAAAACTAGGAGAGTAAGTTACTAACTAACTTACTTTAGTACCCACTGCCGTTGGGTTCTATTTGGGAATAGGTTTTCCAAACAACAGCTTTAGTCGAATTAAGTTAGGTGACTAATTATGTGTCACCCACACAGCGAGCACATACAATGCTGGGCATTTAAATTGTTGTAATAAACCACTGCCCAGTGTACTTGTATATAATTATGTACCACCAATGTTAAGTATAACATTTATTACGAAAATATTAACGGAAAAGTTGCAGCTCAAACTGCTAACCTGTTTCAATAGACGTCGTTCTTTGATCCCGAATTTACAATGGATTAAATATTCGAGTAAATTAGGTTTTATTATTGGGTGGTATATGTATACCTGTTCTTGTGTATGGTAACAGCAGAGTTCATACAGTTACCATTAAGTTGTTTTAATTAACATTGCTCAAAAATAATATTAATTATTATGCAAAGCATATTTATAACATGAAGTTATCTTAATATATATTCATCTTGGAACATAATACTGAAGCTGCGATGATCTTTTGACTTTTGGTCATTGGTCCTTAATTTTATTGCGTTTTTATAGTAAACAGGTAAAATTATAATAAACGTTACCTATCTCACATCAAAAATAAAATTTGGTATCAAATTCAATTTAGTAAATCCTTGATATTGATTTCCCTAGACCTCTAAACATCTACCTTGTGATAAAATCCCGAGGATGCAGCGACGAAGTATAATTGATGATTAAACGAACTTACCTTAAGTGAAATTCTATCATAATTATATGAGTCGCTGCATCCGAAGGGATTTTAGCTCCCACCCTACCCATAGTTACCATCATACCCTTTGGTAACTGACCCGAGTAACTTCAGGGAAATCTGTCTCTAAAAGAATGATGAACTTGTCACCTGTCAGAGCGACGCACCTACAGTAGGGAGGGAATTTGTTTTTTTTTGTTTCTGTTTCAGTGATACCAGCTCTAAAACGTGTTGATGCCTGGTACATGAAGAAATGTACTACCTTGTGATAAAATCCCTTCGGATGCAGCGACTCATATAATTATGATAGAACTTCACTTAAGGTAAGTTCGTTTAATCATCAATAACATAACTTACATTGTGAATCGCACAGCCGATTCCGTCGTACTACCTAGATTACTGACTGCAGAAGTACATTAGAACATATCGAGCACATAACTAAAATAATGGCAATTTAAAAGTTGTTCTTGGGACCGATTGGACAGAGGAGTGCTTTCACAGAACAAGCGTATGAAGTTTAATGTTGGACGTCAGTACAAAGGATGGCGCTCAGAGAATCGCTGGAACAGTTTCCTGATACATTTGTATTCCTTACAGACAAGTAATCAATATCCGTTCGCCGGCGAGCGCGGACAGGGATGTCTCCTATACGGAGCAATTTTTCTCGAAGTACGTGCGCGAGCGCACTTAGTAGCCGAGAGCAGGTAGGCTAATGAAAAATTGACTGGGAATCGTCGCACCGTCTCTCTTTTGTTTTTTATTTCGAGTTCCAAAACAAGTACTTACAGTTGAGAAGGCGCTAGCAACAGTCGTAATACAATGAAAATGTTCTTTGCAGTCATTGAGCCACAGCAAAACCGAGTGAAATTATAAAGGTTAATAAATCACAGTTAAAAGCAAGTAGGTAGCGGTTTCTTACCAAAAAAGTTACTTAGGAATGATAAGAATTTAAAACTTTATTGACAGTCGCATTTTCGCGAACCTACTCGAAGGTAATCATCCGAGTTGGTTACCGCAGTTCTTAGTCAGAAAATATGATATTCTTGTAACGTGAAAAAAATAAAGCCGGTGCGGCGTCACGCGCGCCAAATAAAATAACAAGGACAACGTGGTGCGGATGGGGCTTGATACATATTTGAATACATTACTGAACACGCAGATAATGCCGGTACAAGCCGGAGGCATTCATAACGCCTCCCGACTGCGTATGCATACGGATATCTCGTGACGATATATCCGACGATACATTCGCCCGTACCTACGGACAGAGGCAGGGGCTAATGTATCGTAGCCTGTGTTACAATTGAAAACTGCTTTCAGTTAGAATTTAATGTAAGTTAATACTAGATTTTTAATGTTACTGGATGCCTTTATTGTAATAGTAATCCTTACCTAGTTTTAACCAGAATGTGCTGCGGTACATGTACGTGTATTTTAGATAATTTTTTGAAGACAGCGAGAACAGCTTTTCGAACTTCTTATTTTTGTAAGGTCAACCTGTGCCATAACAGTCACTACCCCCTAAAATGAATAAAACGTTGTCAGGAAATCTAACACAAATTTTGACGAGTAAACCATGAGCAACTGCCGTTTTGTTTTTTGTTAGTTAGGATGGTGCAAAACCTTATCTTATTACATTTTAGGCTAGACCGCATATATACTTTATACAATAATTAAGTTAATGTCAATAACCGGGTAGATTTTTAAAGGTTTGCCAAAATGTCATTCCACAATAAAGGACACGTTTATAGCTTTTGACATACATTTTAATTAGCCCCTAATGGGCTCTATTCTGATCGACAGCCAGTGCAAATCAGATTTTAAATATCCTGCCTTGCAACTGCAGGTAGCATTTTTAATATTAATTATTAAAGTGTTAATTGCCGGAGACAAATTAATTTACTCTCTGAAGCCACATACAAAGCCCACTGAACAATGAACTCGCTTAATTACATTTCAATTACAAAATATTTAATTCACTAACGAATTTCTCAATTGGTAATAGCAGGTATGCGAGCGTGATGTAATATTTTCCCAATTTTACCTCATTAATGGAGTTGGGACATGGAAATAGTGTACATATTTTATCTATTATGGCTTCATGTTATAGCATAGGTATTTTACATTTCTAAATCATTTCCTGTTCCACAAGTAGTACTATTGAATTTTTTGGTGAACTTATTTTGCATCGCTTAGTTGTTTTCAATAAATTGTGAGCCATTGAGGAAGCTGCAAAAAATTGTTAGGTCCCCAGGCAACTTCCACTTAGATACTATGATAACAAATCAACCGCAAAATACATTTTCATTGCTTCATAGAACTCTAGCACTTCAAGTCAGAGTCTGGTTCAAAGTCTGGATACAGCCGCGTTTACTAATGTTGTAGATTTTTATCTTAAACGGTAGGTTCATTCAGTGAATTCGCAGAATTGAGATCTATCGAAACCAGCTCTAAAAGTGCAATCACTTTAACGGATCCCTGCTTCCAGTTACGTCGCGGCGAATGAATAGATCACCACTTGATGGTTTCTTTAGCGTTTAAGTGTACATTTTTGAAAGCTAATTATTTCAGTTTTTCCACCAATGATAAAATTAACGAGGCAAGGAAGTAATTCACTAGAATATAAGCATGGTAAATAGCTGTCTGAAATAGTAACAATTTAAGAACAATTTATATGGTTGGATATTTTTACTTTTGGCTGACTTTTTCTACCTCATGTGATATTTTTACAGATAAGATTGCGAGTATATTGTGATAAGATACTACTACTAACAGTCTTCATCACCAGTGATTAATTACTTAGGCACATAGCCTCTAGTGTAATTCCCAAAGCCAAGCCATCGTGATTTTTTTATAGTGGTCTTCAAGATGACCTCACTCCACCTGATGGGTAGCAGCCCTGAGGTCCAGATTTGGGGTTGACAAGCACAGTAATGCATCCGTCTTCCCAGTGTACTTAAATAATGTTGGTTGTATTATTGGCAACAAGTACCTGTAAGTTGCTAAGCTGGCTGATAAATTAAGTAGACATACACTGTTTTCTCACAATTAGGTGGTAAGGGAGAAAATCCCCGAAGAGTAAAGTTGCCTGTTGAATACCGTTATGGTAATGCGAGCATCTTGTCTGTTCGGAGATTTGATACAACTCGCCCTGAACTCGTCTAATGGAGAATTTATTGTGCATGAGCTCATACTGTTTGCGTATCGCATGTGTCGGGCCCGCTCGCTACCGGGGAAGGGAAATTCCCTGATTTCCTGTAAACACATCCGTTGTATGTTCTACCCTTTGACAACGATGTCGACAGTATTTTTACTTTTTTAAATCCTTATTGTTGTTGCTATTACTCATATATCATAATTTTAGGCGATGACACAACGTTTGATAATGGAGATTTGACGAGTTTATGCAGTGGTTACGAGGGCCGGTTAAAGCTCAAATTGTTGCACATTCTTTTTTTTTTTTTGTTTTTAAAACCGATGGGTATTTGTGCTAGGTCTGGTGTTTGTACGGTACCTGTATTGTTTCGGTGCCATAATCTAAGAGAAAACCTTACGTTGGAATTAGAAATTTTCTTGAGACGTTGCTTTTTTAGGTAATACACATCACTGAAAGTTAATCAGATGTAAGGTGGGTGCTCTTTTTTCCTTAGGGCGGGTTGATAACATCTGACATCAAGGTTGCTCTCTAACCTAAAACCCCCCAACAACAACGCACAATCCGCACTGAACCCGCGTGTTGGAGTATGGCTCACGCCAAATTATACCTAGTTGAGGTGAGACCAGTGCCCAGCAGCAAGGCGTATACTTAAAGGCAGTCTACGTTTATGTACAAACATTCATATACATTCATCCACTTCATGAGTCTTTATCCTCAGATTTGATACAAAGTCTCTAGAAGATAATAAATGCCTAATGCCTAAAAAATTAAAAATTAATGCCTCACTCAAATGACTATGGCTTATACCTGCCATTCGTAATTCACACATCATTTCCGTTTTTATAAGCTATTTAGGAAGTCGTTTTTTACTTAAGTGCTGAATAGCTCAATTGGACTTTATTCTTACTTGCACTTACTTTAACGGTTCAAACTGCAGAACATCTGTAAACTATATTTATTTTACAGTCAATTTATTACCAACTTGCTTGGCCCGGAAAGCGGAAAACGCGAGTGGGTCTGAGGAAAGGGTTAAGCTGCAAAGATTAGACAGGGTTGTCACCTTTTGAGATGGCTCTCATTGACGTGAAGTGGCCCTCGAGACGCGCCGCTCCCGCCTAGCGCCGTACGCAAACACAGCCCTGCCAAAATATGCAGAACACGCTCTCAAATTAAGGTCGGGTGTAGCTATAAAACATAAGTATAGTTTAATTAAGTCCCCTAAATAATGCATTCCCTCAAACATAACAAACGTACGCATATGAATTGGTTTACATCATCATACACGATATGAAATTACTGGCTTGGTTGTCTTATTTGATTTTCATGTTGTTATATTATTTCAGCTCAATACAACATCTTATGTTAGTTCACTACAGGGTTCATTTACCCTGTAGTGAGACGTTTTGGCTCATAATAGCAATTTCGTCACAGAAATTATAATTCAATACTTCGTGTCAACCTTGAAATACCTATTATTGAAATTTGTGCTTAGTACTATCACAATACACACATTATTATGGTAAGTGTAGTGACATCTATCTCTCGCAATATTAAAGTTATCCGAGCGATTGACCACATAAACAGCAGCCCGACAACCACTGCTGGGCAGTAGGCAGTAGGCCACCGACCGTCTGCTCGGAGGATCTTCCCTTTTCAGTGGTGGATGAGGAACTTCACACCCACTTTGTTCCCGACATCCCTTAAACTGGCAACCCCGACGTAATAATACAAAACTCCACCACATAAAGCAATAAAAAAACATTAAAAATAGATCCATATCGAAAGTTTCCCTTTTAAAAGTACTTTTGTTTGTGATGCAATACAATCCAAAATAAATGCGGTCTGTACAATTAGCAAGTGGCGTGCGCTGATGACCACTTTTATTTTGATTCGCAGCACTTCGGGCTCTCGCGGGCACGTCACCGCATTATCGCGCGATAAGCATTTGAGCTGGTTGAAAGCGAGCCGAATAATTAGAAATGTTCAGGCGCAGCGTCCGCGAGTGATTGATGTAGTGGAAGTCAGCGACGAGACCCGCGGCCCCTCCCGAACCCCGCGACAACTTGGAGACATTAAGAATATTTAAATTGTAAATTGCTCCCCTGCACTGAATACCTATTTGCCGAAAGTTTGCCCGTTACAAACGGCGAGCAAACATCGGATTTTCGGGTTAATGAACGCAGTTGGTAAAACTAGAGGTAGAAATAATGTTGGTGTGATTCTCGGTGTTTTTAAACCAACACTAAAAAAAATTTAGTCACTTTTTATAGCCCTTAGCGCTATTGCACTACTGAGGTTAACTACGCCCTATAGAGTCCACATAAGTTAGCAGTCATTTTGAAAAACCGGTAATTCCTTAACTTTCATGATAGATAAACGACATAGATTAAAATCAAATAGAACTTTCCAAGGGTTTCTTTTCGTTATTATGAGTTTAAAAGTGCATATTATGGTAACTCAATAGCAAAACAAACACATGCCCACATCTCATACTTCTGAAGGGAATAATGTCTACCAACAACAAAAATAAGTTATTATAAGAGACAGAACTGGATGAAATGGAGCTAAAAGACAGAATGCTGATAACAATAAGACTGGTTGGGCCTGTAACATGAATATAACAAACTAAAGAACCGGCTGATTGAATCATCCGCTGTTCTTTGTCATAAATCCGACAACGGCCGACCGTCCGACAATGCGCCCTGAAATCGTTCCATTTCTCATTTTGTTACTCTCCCCTTTAATCTCGCATCCGTAGAAAAGTGGATCAGCTCTGCAAAAGGGCATTGCAATGCAGACGCGCCTCTGATTAATCTATTGTGCGAGTATTAGCCGTTGGTATACTGTTACTTAAACAAGCTTCAATGTCGCCGTACTCGTTCACTCGTCAGTCATGCTTGACATCATCCATTAATCCTTACACTTCAAAGTTCATTGTTGCAGTGGCAAATATAGTGGCCTAGTTAATAGCACTATCTGAAACGAATCAAATATGAACATGCTTAGTTAGGAACGATGGCTTGGAGGGTTGGAAGTATACTTGGGCCTTAAATGCTGGGCCGAATCCTCATTCCTTGTCAGGTCTTTGTATATCACTGTGATACATAAGCTATTCAAGAATACCTCGAAAAGGTGGGGATAATAAGAGATAAAGAGGTGTGAAAGTTTGTGCAGGTTGCGCAGTGCAGGGCGCCCACGCGCAAGGTGGATAGATGACATGACAAAGGTTGCAGGATTTCGGTCGGATGAAAGCCACCTGCAACGGGCTACTTTGAAAATCTTTGGGGGAGACTTATGTTCAGCAGTGGAGTTCGAGTAGCTGATATTCATGATGATGTACAAATAATGTTCAGATCGCACCCTAAGACAAACTTGCAGCAGCAAATCCGATTGTATTTTAAGTAACAAAACAAAAAACTTCTATGTGCTCGCAGACGTCTTGACTTTTTGTCAAAACAACGTTCCTTTTTCGTTCAAAGGGGAAGTATTCTTGTTCGCTAGCTATGTCAATAACAGAAGAAAAATCTCAAAAATCCCCATAAATAAAGCTGAGTGTAAGGAGCATAGGAAAGCCACATAATTGTATAATTCCTGCTTGCAAAGAGCGGGAAATCCGAGACAGCCGAGATTACAACCGTTAACCAACTGATCCGGGGACGGAAGAAAACAGAATGTCTCGCGAGTTGGATAATGTTAAATTTATTGCAGCGCTAAAATGTTTACGGATATCGTGTGCGGGAACGCCCCGGGACGGCGAGCTCTACTCACCCTTGTAAACACGTTTTATTGGCTTTATAATATGTTTTACGCGTGACGTTTTACAAACGATCCCCGAGGAGCGTCGAATTATTTTTACGGCACGTACTCGCGCCGCGCGAAAACATCGGAAAATTCGGTACACGAGGGATTTTGTAATTACACCTCTTGAACAAACACTGTTTGTTCTTTGATACGAAATGAAAATGGCATTAGGATTTTGACGAGATGAATTACAGTACCATGTGCGGTTAGGAAATTTGTTTTCGTGTGTAGCATTTAATTACCTATCTCTACATTTATGCAAATTCTATATTGTATCCAGTCAACTGTGATAACAATAAATATCTCAGGACATTTTTATAAATTGCTCGGGTGTGAATGTAAACACGCTGGGTACGCTACATAAAACACAATGTCTCGCTCTTTAGTGCTCTAGGCAGATCCTATTGTCATTACAGAACAGTCAAAACAATAGATATTTATATTAAATATTGTTTCCACAATAATGTATCCTCAAAAGAAACCGTGAAAATCTTACATCGTAATTATTTTAATCCGTTTTGTAATGGTCAACAAGTTTCGCAATTATGAGCCCTTCCCAGACATGGGTGCTAATTTGTGAAATCACATAGTGAAATATGTGTTGTATAGAGTGTGGAATGCGCCGTTGCGGAACAATCGCACGGCCTAATAGCAGTCAACCGCTTGATGAAGGTCCGTCCCGGCTCTCGGCGTCGCGCCATTTCCCTTGCTCTAGTGTAAACTCCTCTTAAGGGTACACTTAGGATTGCTCAAACCAGAGACAATTGTTTTTTCAGCTTTCGCAATCTGGCTTTTCTTTCAAAGACTGAAATTTTACGTACAGGTAATACGGTATAATTAAGATTTTAGATTATTGAGAACCCCCTGAGTAGAATCAAATGTCGTACCTCTTTCCGGTAAACGTAAATTCACGCCTGATTATTAAAAAGAGAGGTTTTCAATTTCACAACGTTTTTTGTATGTTATTTTACATGATAATTTTCATTTATCATAAATCGATGTTGATAATTATTATTTGTTTGGTAGCTTATACTTCATAGGAGGTCAATCTCGCATATCAATCCCGGGAATTTGGTTGAACTTTAGGCTTGCAATCCCCAAAATAGAGAAGCCCCCGAAGAATCCTTGTTATCTACAACTAAAACAATTGAATCCTTTTTCGAAGAACAATAACAGTATAAATAAATGTGTACTATTCATGAAGTTCTGTGATATCGCACGTTGCTCGCCCGTTCCGCGGTTTGGTTAATAGGCGATTATTTACTGAGCCGTGAAGCGGAGAGATTTGTAGGTTTGAATATTTTAAATACACAGTATAATCACACTGGCACAATAAACGCGACCAGTTTAATGATTTTGTGGGAACTCATTAATTTAAACGAAATTAGTTTAAGTATATTTTTGTCTCAGAATACTGATTGAATAACGGTAAGAGAACCTCTGCTATTGTAATTTGTTGCACCTCGGTAGATAGGTATGAAGGTATTGAAAAAATAAATACAATGAATTAGCCAATACAAAAAAGCCGCGTTGGTAATTTTAAATGTTTAACTATTTCTGAAATGAGGTCAGGAAAGTGAACAATAAGGAAAAACCATATCAACATTAAGTACACATATTTTGTTAAGATACGTGTTCAAAACTACGAATATCCCGAAATAATACTTTTATGTGTACTAAATACTAATACACATCTGCCATAAATGATCTTTAACAACCAGAAAAATGATAAGAAAATTTTCCTTGCTGTCAGAAAGTGTCTGTCACCGCAAAGAGGCACCCGTAGACCCGTACATGAAGGTGAGGGCTGTTTATATAAATGCAAAACAGTTCGGCAGCTTGTCATATCGGCTCAGTGCAGATTCTGCTGATCGAATATGGATTTAGAGTCCCCCCGAACGCGGAAGGAGCCCGTCCACAGAGTCGGACAACCGAAAATAAATAATCTGTTAGCGAACTGACAGAATTTTCCCAGGGTAAGGTGAAGTTTGGATGAAAATTTCCTATAGTTTATAAAGTGTTGTTTTTTATTAAATACCTACATTTTTTAAACATTTATGACTTGTTTATATTCTCTAAAGTGCATTGCATAATAAAGATAAGATGTCATAAGGTATACTTTTTTTCACAAAACGGTTACCGATACACTACAAGAACTACTAAAAAGGATGGTACAATTGAGGCGGCTGTGTCGCTAAAAGCGATCTCATCTAGAATTTCTCTCTCTCTCTCTCTCTCTATCTTTATCTCAAGAAAAAGAAACCAAATCTTTGTATAAAAACTTCTATAAACATGGGTACTACGTGCTCAGTTAGCTTACTTGCTTATGGAAAGTACGTTTAAAATCTTAACAGTTAAGAAAGAGTTCAGCTGAAGTTTACTAGCGAACGACAGACCACAAGAAGCGCAACGTTTTATAAAACGATATCTAAAGAATTAGTTGTTGAGTTAATAAAATGAAATGCGACCGAGCGGAAATTACCTGGATTGGCAAGTTTACAGACGCCCCATAATGCGATAAGCCGGAGCATCCAGTACCTTAGCGGATTTTCTTACGGCGCGATATTCGTGTTCGCGTTCAATGTGAATTGTGAATGATCGGGAGGGCCCGAGCGACGCGCGACGACCGTACCTTCGTCCCTGCTTGTGGCTGAATCCAATCGGAGGGATATTAAAACTTTCCGTCCGCACTCATCTGGCCCTTTGTGCCTACTGGAACGCACCCCCACAACCACCCGATCTGCTTTTTTAAAGACACAGAATACATTTTACTACACGAGGCAGCAAATTAAAAAATAAGATTAGAAAAGTTAACAATGTAATTTTATATTTTATTAACTTTCCCCGTTTTGCACACAAAGTTGCTGTATGCTACGTTAAATTAGAGCTAGCTTCGTTATTCCGCAGACATATTTTAACGTTTTTCTTTTAAATTTGGCGCAGTGAAGCAAGAGTGTGTTCCTTATTCAGCCTGCAGCGCATAAATAATTAAGAAAGCGTTCGACGCAGCCCGCTCCGGCCTGGCCCAAGTGAGTACTAATTAGAATTACAACCTTCTTTTTCTGTACTTTGAGACGAGATAGGCAATGAAAATTAAATGTAAGAGCTCATTAGAAGGGATTACAAGAGGTTTGAATTTCCCGAGTTCTTAGACATATTTCTTAACTTTTCCTCCTGATGCTTAAATTGCGTAAACAAAAAACCTGTAAGTAACTTAAAGGCGTACATTTTGCCGAGCGAATTTAACCAGGACCCGGCAAATATACCGTTTTTACCGTGCCGTCAACAGTTTTTTAGGTTATTCATTAGTTCATCGTTATTTTGGGTTACTTCATCACTTGAAAGTTTTATGATGTAGTAAAAAAAAAAATGATGAACCTCACGTGGTTTGTTCACCACGTTGACAAGAATTAGCGTGCCTACAACAACTCCTTTTTGCAAAATAGCTAAGAGCGAATTTCTAAAAACCTATAAAGATAGAACGTTTAGAAGAGAGGTGCCCGTGGCGTAGCTGTGACAGTGATCGGCGACGAGCGCTGTTGTAAAGCAACACACGCCGGGTCGGAAATGGGATAGGTGACCACCCCGACCGGAATTTAGTGATGTGTATTTCGGGCATCTCCGTGCTTCAGAAGGCAGTTGGTCCCGGTTGACGTCGCTAGATGTCAGTCGTTAAGTCTAGTCAGGGGCCTTAGGGCGGCTTGATGACATCTGACATTAAGGTTGCTCACTAACCTTATACCCCTCCAACAATCCGCACTGAGCCCGCGTGTTGGATTATGGCTTGTTCCACCTCATAGTTGAGATGAGGCCTGTGCCCAGCAGTGAGCTGGGTGAGATGTATAAAGATTATAATATAAGTAATGCTTCAAAGGCTACGTAATGGTTAGCGGGCATTCGAAACGTTTTTTTTTTATCTTCAATAGATTGGTCTTAATAAAAATGACCATACCAATGAAGCTAGCTATAAATAGCGGCACGCTTTTACAACTAGCTATCTCAAATCCAGACATTGCACACATTAACTACTTTTGCGAGGGAAGTCTGCGTCTTAATTTGTATTCGACCCTCGGCTCGCCCGGGAGGCGCGAGCGTGTACTCCTTTCTTTTGTAGCTTCAGAAACCAATTTGTTTACCAGTAAGAAAATTAAATACTTCTTAAAGTTTTCCTAGTTACCTTAGTTCCAAAGCTGCTGCTTTCGATCGATAAACTTTGTTTATATGTTACAATTATACTTAAAATTAGTACCTACCTAAGTAAATTCGTACACAACAGGGAGTCGTTTTAGGGTTCCGTACCTAAAAGGTAAAAACGAAACCCTGTTCTAACTAAGCCTCCGCTGTCTCTGTCATACCGTTTCTAATAAACCGTGACAACAACATGAAAAAAACAAGTTTTAAGGGGTCTCAATACAATAAACGTGTTTTTATTCGTATTTTTTATCGAAATTATATAATTATAATAAATAAATGATGAAATAACAATAAAGTAAATATCAAAGGTGGTTCCATACAACAAACATATTTTTTATTATTTAGCATAAAACTCCAGTTCTTATTTTCAAAAAAGCTAATGAAAATAACTTGAAATTCTTCATCAGCTTTTTTAAAACTTCTATTCACGAAATTACACTGACACTTCGTTTATTACTTACTTATCTCCAGTAGATTCTATCTTTTGAATAAATATTAAATTCAAGAACATTCACTCTACGAACAATTAAGACGTGCCTGAAATGAACATTCTAACATAACACCAAAGTATTTCTGAATTAAATGTAAAGTGACGTTAAGACAGATGTTAAGAGCTGGAACAATAATTAAGAGGGCGTCGGTTTGAAACCGCGTCGTCTCCGGCGAGATTTAATTAGTGAGAGAACAATCTACGGGCAGTCGGCGGCGGACGTGGACGGCCGTGCGGGCCGGGCGGCGGCGCAATGACGTTTCAGGGCCTTGTGTTCACTAGGCGACAAATGTCGTGCGACACGTGTCTGGAAATGTCGAGTGAAGTTAAATGTTGTTAGTATCTAAACAAAATGTTGATGAAAAATGTAGAGAGACGGTATTCCTGGCTTGGCCACGCTAGGCGACATCACCAAGCACCGCCCAACAACATCTCAAAAGACCCGTGTCACCTAAACTCGGACTTTTGATCAGATGAAGAAGAAAATGGTAGGTCTAAGTCACAAGGCCTAAACTCTGTTAAAGAATACAATTCTACGAGTTACTGAAATGACTGACTTTTATCAACCAACAACAACTAAAATCGCTACGATGAGAGCTACGTTAAACTGAAAACTGTGTCAGACAGACTCAATCTGCCAGACGGAGAAAACCATTCAATTACGTAACAAAATGTTTATGAATAGAGAGTGCTTCTGCTTATCCATAAGAGCGTAGGTAACGTGTCCGTCCATATACGATTCCCTGCATTACCACAACTTAAAAAGTACTTGACTGTGTAATAAAAGAATATCTCCAATTTTAGGAAACCAGTTCGAGTAGAGCTAAAAGTTCCCGTAATCTAAGGATACTATGCAAAGCGCCGTACAAAGAGCCAAGAGAGAATTATTGATGTGCACCAGAAAATCTGGTGCACTTCTGATAAAACACCACGCCAGAACGGTTCTGGCGTGTAGGTCAGTACCTACATACGATCCTGTCAACGTGGTCTGCTGGAAGGAATCTCTTTTTAGAGATAAGCTCACCTGTACTTTAAATCTCCTTATTGTCTGTCTATTGTAACTGTCATTTTGTGTACGAACTAATAAATAAATACGTCAGACATTACGCAGTGGTTGGCGATCTTCACCCGTTCTTCAAGTGCTCTTCAACGCGTCACTTTTTACCGCGTTCAGCTAAAATTTGAAACGGTCTTCGAGCGAGTGTTTCCCAAAGGTTATGGCACTGGAAAGGCAAGCAGTGCCTTTATCTTTATTTTCATCTATTTGGAACAACCAATATGTTTTGATTGACGCATAATATTATATTTATATTATTTACCTTATTGCGGGCGTATTTACCTTAGCAATTATTTTTTGTTTGTTTCCATTACGTTGTTGAGATCATTGTTTATAACAAGCTTGATTTTAGAAATCATATTCAGCAAACTCACGACTAATTAAAAGCATTACTTAAATAGTATAACTATTGGGTGATTCCCCAACTAACTAAATGAATACCTAACCAAAAATGATTGTCTCTGTTTGTTTTGTACTTAGTAACAGATTATGTAGCAAGCAGAAAAGAGACACAACACACGGCAGACTTATCTTATTAAAATGTAATATGTTTTACAAAAAGAGTCCGATAATACGACACGTCTGGGACTACTCGCAAATCCG
Organism: Udea ferrugalis; assembly: GCA_950022985.1. Lineage (NCBI taxonomy): Eukaryota > Metazoa > Arthropoda > Insecta > Lepidoptera > Crambidae > Udea > Udea ferrugalis. Next base: position 10,785,086 of record OX465516.1, read on the forward strand.
ATTTCCCTATCTCCCCATATTTGTATTCGAAGCCCGATCCATCTAATATTTCCTTCCAACTCCGCGACGCTATCTGCGTTCCTTCCTGACACTGAATCTAATCGGAATAGATATTAAAACTTTTCTTACCACTGAATCGTTCCTTTCCTGACGTCGGTTAAATTATACGCTGGTAATAAAGTTTCTTTAATACATCACTGTACCGCATTCCTAATTTGGAATTAAGTGCGTGTGTAATTTAAATATCAGCATTGCAGACCTAAACGAAATTGATTTGAATAGGTAGCAGAAATTTTAAAACCCGAAACAAAATTGAAAGGGATAGAAAGAGTCCTCAAATACTTTGGTTGAATAAACACTCAAAGGATGAGGTCTTGATTAAATGAAGCGTCCAAGTTTAGAAACGCGAGGCAGACAGTATTCCCGCTCCCCCAGTAGTCTGCGGTCGCTAGCTTTGTAAGACCGCCACGCTGCTCGAGGAAGTGATAAAAAGAAAACGCTTCTTTGATTTCCTGATTTATGCAAAACAGTATCAGCGTACCTTCTGAACTGAGTACGTATAGCATTAAGTAGATGGCACTATCAAAGGTTCTTTTACAGCTTAAAATCTTGTTTACTTACTAACTCTTAAGACACAAATACATTTAGGTAAGTACAAGGAAGAGAAGGATGTTTTTTCTCAAACAGATCGCTTCATCCTGTTCTTAATTATAGTATTGTTGTAGACACGTAGTTCTGAATCAGCGTAATGGATCAACTCAATACTCTCGTAAAAGTGTTGACGTCACGGAAACTCGGTAAGTGCCTAGTCGGCGTGTATCTCGCCTTATCTAATTTATTTAACTGTTAGCGAGGCGAAAACAAGCATCATCGCAGCGCCACAGCCGACTGAGGTACACACTGCGTAGGTAATGGCTACTAATGGAAACGGATAAAGATTCTTGGTTTGTGTTTCGACTAAGAAATGCAGAAAAAGATATTGGAAAAGACATGATAGATAGACTTTCATGATCTGACTTAGTAATAGGATTAGGAACGGTCTTCTGTTAACTTTCCTTACGATTTATGTGATGTTTTCCAAGTAAAAGTTGCGCAGTACGAGCTTGTCTGCAAAAAAGTGAACACTGACACAACCAAGTAGCAAACCCTCTCTATACACAACCCTTTTCTGTGGACGCTATTCCGGGAAACAGATGAATATCAATGACTAACACATAAAGGAGAACGGAGAAACTATTTTAATCTAAACTAGAAGAAATATTACGAGTTATGTGTTGTGAGTCGCGAGGGGCATAAAATATTTATCAAAAGAGTCCCGCATGTGTCCGGGCTCCCGGGTCCAGGCGCTTTTCATTCTCGCCGCTAACCATCTCATCTCTGGAACCTCTATATAATCTACCTACCTTGAGCATGTGATGAACTATCTTAGTTTGGAAAAGATATTTAGGTTACCTAATTTTCACTTTTGAAAAGACACAGTGGAATAGCTGATTAAATCTCACAGTGCTTAATACATTGTCAGAATATTTGTTACTCAATACTCTATCCATGAATTTTGGTCCCATAAGAATAATTTTCCTTCTTTCTCTTGGCGATACGGTAGGTGTGTATTTTTGATAGCATGCAGTACAGTTGACTTATTCAATATATCGTATGCGGTATAAATCCAAAGGCGTGTACAGAATTGATTCGATCAATATTTATGCAGGTCCTGTATTTCGTGTTAGGGGTGGACTCGTGAACAGGGCAATTTGTGCGGTGTGTACGATTTTGTTTCAATTTAAAGGTTGCGCGGCGGAAAAACGGTGCAACGGTGCGGCAATGGTCCTCGCCGTCGCTTTGTATGCCGCCGGTGTTTGGGCGAGTGCATCGCGCGTGTTTCACCGGACCCTACTTCAAAGTCAAATTAATATTTGCTGAATGCGTTGTGCAACAATGCCTGCTAGTGTCAGTTTACGCCACTATCAGAGCAGGGTAAAGGATGTGGATTTCAATAAACCAGCGCGGCTTCTAAAATACTTTGGCGTATTTCAACTGATTGACAAACATATCTAGAACTGATGAAGTTTTGAAAAAAAATCGTTCAAGTATTTTCAAATATGTAACATTGAAACTTGGTAAGAGTTAAATCAGATTTTCTTGAGCCGAAACAGTTTCACACAATGAGAATCAATCAATCAGAATTACATGTAAAATTAAAAAAAAAATACATTTTTTAAAATCAATGAGAATCACATTTTGAGGATATTCGTTCTCTACAATCTCAACTTTACGTCTCAAATTTTAGCTAAGGCATGTGACAGAATCTCAATAGATTTTTGTCCTTATCCACAATTCAAAGAGGTGGTGGAATCTGATCAAAATATTCTGCACTTTGTGTAATTGCTAAAACTTTTTGGATGCCGTAATCCTATTGTTTCTTGAGATGAAAGTTGTTTTGAAGTTTCGAAACTGATTTCAAACGGTGATCGTAATTATGAAATGTTTTTTCTTTTCTTTATCTCAAATTCTTTCGTTAGTTTAAATAATTTATCTATATCGAACCTTTACATTAAGTGGCCCATTATGCAAAGCAGAGACTTTTAAAGAAAAATATAATGAAATATTTCAGCTCTACTGTGTTAAAAGCCTTTAAAATGTCTAAAATAGTCCATATATCTCAAAGTATAATTTCGATTACTTTGAAGAGTTTGCAGGCATGTCAGATGCTGTAATTCGGATTATCCGAGCCCCATTAGTGAAAAAAGTTAGCGGACCAATAGGAGGAAAGGACATGGTAATAATAAAGGAAGTTTTCGGAAGAAGAGCTTGTATCTCTGCCCGGAGGAAGTTATTGTGCGATGTTCCGACGTCCCAGTTTGCGCTGAGCGCGGCCGCCTTGCTCATCCAGTAGGGTTCGCTGCAGCTGCGAAACTGCATTTATGGATATGGCATTTATAAAATGAAAAATATATATTAAGCTCTTTTTTTTTCTTCCGATCATTAATCATTTTGGTTGTTGCTCTTTAATTTGTTTTGACACTTGATTGTTTTCCAATAAAGTTATTTTTTGTTCCTTTTTTTTTATTAGATGTTTTATCTCGAGACACCAAAATGTTATTTTGTGCATACTACATTTTGTCTTTGAAGTTATATAATACAAACATTAAAATTAGCCTATCAAATTTGTATTACCTACTCCTTGTGATATTGAGTGTCTCGCGGGTTGTCTCTTTCTGCTCAGCTATCAACTCCGAACTTTTTAATTAGTTTAACGACAATAATCGAAGACTGTCTTGTTACCTAGTTTGAACCTCCGCCTCGAGAACCGAACCTCGTTAGCGGAATCATTGTCTACTTGATAGCTAGTCAGAAATACTTAAACGAGAATAGAAATAGTTGGTGTATGTGAAGATGAATATGTAAAATAACAAGCCAACTATCTTTGTCAGCCAATGTTCTACTAAGTTGGTGAAACCCTTAGGCATCCTTCTCAATATATTCTCTACCAGTGTTAGTTTTATATTTAGATGCAGTGAAATTACACTATGCTACTGTTACTGTTTTGATTGAATATGCAAAAAAAGTGAATGTGTTTGTGTAAAAACGCGCCATAAACACACAAACTCCCAAATGTTTAGTCCAGAACTTTAAAAAGAGAAGCGAAAAAAGTGTATCGACAGTTTTGAGTTAACACAACTGTGGTAATTGTTTTACACATGAGCAAACGGGCGTTTCATGAATTTATGTGTGGTACTCAGGCTGAGGGTGGACGCTGGCTGGCGCGGCCGGCGGCGAGTCCGCGAATGAATGGCCATTGGAAAGTCATCAGTTATGTAGGGCGCACCGTCGCGCGCCATGTGGTCGGCTCTTCTACGTAATTTTTCCGCGGGCAATTTTCCGCAATTTCCCAAACAACCATCACCGCTTTACCCTCGCCCTTTATTTAAAAACGTACAAAAAGCAAACGGCTCAAACGTAACGTATCGCGCGCTTTTGTAAAAAAAACACGCGTGCTGATTGTGTGACAAGATGAATAATGTAATCTAAATATATTACCTTTTTATGGTTAACGAGGGCGTATTGCAAATGCAAAATGAAAATATTGGAACATCACAAAAATCAACAGGAATTAGCATGTTATCCTCCTTTACATTCAATTATCGCAGCATTCCATCATCCGCCTGTCGTAAGCCACTGCTGGACATAGGCTTCTCCCAGATGTGGGATGTGGGAAACTCGTAACTGGTAATGGTGTCTCCAGGGTTTGAGCCTTCCGCTCCTGGTTCTATCCCGGTACTGTCCTCATGTAATCGTCATATCTGATCGGAGAGCGCCCTGCACTGCGTTTGCTAATACGCGGTCTTCACTTAAGTACTCGTCTGCTCTAATGGCCATCGGTTCTTTATAAGACGTAACCAGCCCAATACCGCTTCAGCCTTTTGATTCTTCTACTTTTACCGGTAATCCCAGTTCTATGCCGGATGGCACAAAATAATATATCATTATTTTGTGATGGTATTGAAACTTGAAGCTGTAAAACTTGCCCTAAGTAGGTGAATTAAAGGAAGACCTCGAGAAACGTTCCCCCGACAGACATTGGTCATCCTGCCTAGGCTGCACAACATTTTTTCAAGCTGTTCTAGTGACTCCGCAGAGATGACAATATCATCGGTAGATTGGAGGTGTGTGATGTACTTGCCTTAACATTGACTCCATACTCGGTCCAATCCAGATAAGTTTCTAATCTTATGGTGACATATACATTGCAGCCCTTCGATGTTCTTATGTTATGAATTTCGTGTGTCTTCGAGAATTTTGAAGCGCTATCTCTTGGCTGTGTTAGAAAACAGTCGCAGTTCTCATACCAACATCGTTAGTTGTTTACATCCCGTCAAATCGCTTTTGTTGATGATGATAATGATGGTTTGTACAGGCGCAGGAATATAACACTTTGAGTCTCGCTCTTGATACTGCGTTCTTAACTACCTACTCGTAAGTTTAGATTACTCATTTTGGACGGTTACCATCGATCTGTCGCCAGAGCCAGTTTGAAGCAACAGGACGCACCGCCTAGATGTGAAGCTGGCTCGGGACTCTATGATGTCACTTGATGCAACTTATTGCCCCTAATGCGGATGTTTTTGACGTTGATTACAGAACCTAAACTAACGCTACCTCTGAAAAATCTATTCTCTCGAATTAAACCCAGAACTCTTAACATTCGGACCAAGGCATTCACTCATTCTGATTCATTAGCGAAAAAACAAAAGTTGAATTGAGTGAAATGGTTCAGTTCATTTATGTAGATGTGAGTATCAATTATTATGTATGTGCATCCATAATACGAGAAAATCATGAAACGGAAGCGAGTTGGACCGCAGAAACTAAATGCTGGCAATAAAAATGGGTAAAAACAGAAGCTCTCTGCACCGGACTAAAATTCATGCAAATGGAATGAAATGTATTGATAGCACTTTGGAAATATTTTCTGTTTCAAAGTGGAATGTCAGCTATCTACACACAGTTTTTAAACTGTCTGAAACTACCTTTTATTTCAAATTATAGAGTGGTGAACTTATTCACTTATTTTTGAACTCGCTACTCGCTCGATGCTACTGTTACTGAATTAATCGGTACGCTACAGTAATTATAATGTTTTGTTCCTAAAATAAAATGTCATTTACCTAACAGTAACGTAAAATACTATTTCTAGAAATAATTTTCCATCCGTTTTGATATGCAACGAATTCTGACGAGCGCATATTGTATGCGGTACAGGCAAAGTTATATTAGAATTACCTAGTCGAAACAAAATTCCCATAAAAAGTTATGCCCCATTTAGTTCCGTCTAAGCCGGCTATAGTTTAGGGAGCCGGTGCAACATATTGCCGAAGAAAATTAATAATATAGGAAAATGAAAAAGGCACTGCTGTGCTTCTAACAAGAAACCACAACTAAGTTCAGACACGAGCATGTGTTTTGGAACCTATTGTTTGCTATAAATATTTTCAAATATTTTGATACTTACTTGTTTTTTCTTTTTATATGTGATGTGTGGTTTAATGTAAAGATAAAACTTCATTTTATAGTGCACTTTTGTTGAAAATCTTGTCAAACAATAACTGACCAATTAACATCTAAAAGATTTGACGCGATTTATTTGCCTAATTTACTAAACAAACGGAATCACTCAATCACTCAAATTTAAACACAAAGTAAACATTTAAGTACCTATAGTAGATTTATATGCTTGCTGAAACTGTAAACATAATCACTTAATAAAACTGCACGAAGTGTCAACATAGTGTTACGAGCGTTGTTCCGCAACTTCAACTAGACAAGTTGAGCATCACTAACGATGTGACGACGTATCTATTGTCATGTAATTAATGTTAATAAATTAATCTGCTGTTACGGGAGACAAATTAGACGCAGGCTGCTCGACTAACGACGGACAATTTGGATTAAATGGGGGGTTGATGTTTATGATTTACGGGGGCTGCGTAGCGCGGCGCCGATCCGGCGCGGCAGCGCGGGCGGCGCGGGCGGCGGGGCGGGCGGCGTACGCGCTGTACCACTTACAAATTAACTGTAATTACATGCTTTCAGTAATTAAGTTTCACTTAACGCTGACGCGATTCATTTGAACTTGCTTAAGTTTTATTTTATGGCGAATTATTATCATACATATTATAACGAATCAAGTACCTATTCAAGTGTCTGTGTTGTGTCGAGAAAAGGATGAAAGTCTGTATCACTTTGAATGTTAATAATATACTCTTAAATTAATTATACGTATTCTTGACTTTATTTATTTGAGAAACAGACAGTTGTTTCAAATCATAATCCTACTAATATTATAAATGTGAAAGTTAGTATGTACCGTGATGTTCTTTCACGTAAGAACTACTGAATGGATTTGAATGAAACTTTACAATAATATAGCTTATACATCTGAATAGCGCATAGGCTACAATTTATAAAAAAATACTTCTTTATATCACTTAAGTCAACGCGGACGAATACGCGGGCGGCCGCGAGTATATATCTATTAACATAGTTATCATATTTTTTTGTTTTTCCTCTCAACATCTTTTCAAGATGCTGGTGTTATTATTACGATATCACGTATCAACCAAAGTGACAGCAGCATTGGGAGATCCAACAAGACTTTGTGTTCGTCGTTTTAATTCCAGCAATTTAACTATGTCCTTAATCATTTGAATACTTAATTAAATACCCAACGTTCACTTATCAATTGCATTAAATAAATCCCTTCACAAAATCAAACAACACCGAACGATTGTGTCGATCATTTGAAGCCGGAAATTTCATAGTTTAATACCGCAACAAAGCTATGATAGGACAGCAATGATAAAACAACGACGATCAAGTTCAGAACGAGAACACAATGCCGTCACAGACGTGTTGACTATTCATTACGGCATCTCGCCGCCGGCAAACAAACCTCTATGTTATTAGATTCTGCAGACGGAGCAACGCATGCTAAATTAGGTTAATTAACACTACTGCTTGCTTTTTAATAGCCTCGGGAAAGTTGGACATACTTTCTGCCCTTTGCTGATGGAAAAACTCTAAAATGGTAACATGTTACAACACTGTGTCGTTTTTTTTAACTTATTCACAAACTAGTCAAGATAGTTCTTTCCAGCCAAAGTGCTTAAAAGGTGTCTTCGTTTTTCTGTGTTAATATTATTTGAAATTTTGTTATTTTACTAGGTATCTTCAGGTCTAATGTGTATGTCAACCACTTATCCCGTTGACTCCAGTTGAATCCCTATCCCCACTAATAGAAAATAGAAACAGTTCAACGTGAATCTTACTTCACACTTAGATTACAGTAGTTAATAGTGTTTCCTTTGCAAAACTAAACATAACATTTGTTCTCCTTTATTAACATAGCACTAACACCATTTCCATATAATATTCATACAGAGTAGCAAATGTCCAAAAACTTGAGGCATCTCAAAACTAATAACTATGTGTGGAAATGTGTTATCCGTATTCACTACGCGACTCGATAAATCACCTAAAGCAACTAAGAGGCAAGCAAGTTATTCTATTTAAGGAAAGACAAATAGATACATATGTATCGAAGTAGGAGACACAGCTTGTTTGTCCTCGCAGACTAATTAAAAAGTTTGTTTGCAAAGTTCGCTGGAAGTGGCGGCGAAGTGAGCCCGCGCTGATTTGATACAGGAATAAATTTAGATCGCTGAATAAAAACCTAAAATAGACGCTGTGTTCACTACAATTTCTTTCAATGAAATACACTTTTAAATAATTGAAATAACTACATAATTTTCGTCACAATTTTGAAATTTTATAGGAGAATCAAAATATACGACTTGTTAGATTAACAGCCAATTAATAGGATAGCCAGGATAGGATAGTGCATCAGGATAATACAACAACAACATAAACGGCCTATATACGTCCCACTGCTGGGCACAGGCCTCACCTCAACTATGAGGTGGAATGAGCCATACTCCAACACGCGGGCTCAGTGCGGATTGTTGGAGGGGTGTAAGGTTAGTGAGCAACCTTAATGTCAGATGTTATCAAGCCGCCCTAAGGCCTCCGACTAGGCTTAACGACTGTCATCTAACGACGTCAGCCGGGACCAACTGCTTAACGTGCCTTCCGAAGCACGGAGATGCCCGAAATACACATCACTAAATTTTCGGTCGGGGTGGTCACCCATCCCATTTCCGACCCGGCGTGCGTTGCTTTACAACAGCGATCGTCGCCGATCACTGTCACAACTGCGCCACGGGCACCTCATCAGGATAATAAATCATAATATTCTCGGTGATCAATTTTGAGCCGTGATTGCTTGTATTAATTATTGAAGTACTATCTGATTACAAAACAGGTGATAGTGAGAAAACTAAAGAAAATATTTCTAACGGAAGCCTTTTTAAACGCTCAAAAGAAGGAAATCCTAAAAATGAGTTGATACTGGGGTTGATTTAGTCATAGCACACGAGTCTGGTCGGGCGTATGAATATGTATGGGCGGGTGGACACGATCCTGCAGATAATGGAATCTGCACACGGAAGCGAATCAGATTATTCCCTGACACAAATTAGCGGGTACGAGACAAAAAGATTTAAAAGTTTCACTACATGCCCAAGTGTAACTTTGTGTTTTATCCTCATTAAGTTATTAAGGGTAGCAGGACTCTAATTAGAAAGAAAGGAAGGGAAATACTTTATTAATAAACGCAATACAGAGAAATGGAGTTAAAACAGTTGTAGCCCTAAAAAGGTACGTATTCAGCATATTCCGCGGTATCACGGCTACTTTTTTTTTAAATATATCGGGATATTAAAAAAAATACTACGCGTGATTAGGTATGAAACATTTTATCGCATGCAAAACAGAACAATTTACAGGGAAGTAATACAGTTTTTAACTATGAGCAATTACAAAAAAACCCTTTGAAACTAAGTGAAGCTTCTATTTGAAAAGACCACAAAACGGTCTGTGAACAATAATTAGTTTTCAAATATGGACAGCGAACCTGCTAATATTACCATAATAGCAAACATTTTAAAGCCTCAGCTACACCAATTTACCGGGCATATGTGTAGTGATTAAAGATTTGTGTGGGTCTGGTCCTCGCGATAGTACAACCACGTCGTAGGCACGTACTCAAGACATTTTCTAGTGTAAACTTAACCGTATGCTCTATGCGACTTCCTCTTCCTATCCCATATGTACACAGAAATCTGGTACAACTTCTGGTACGGAACAGGTTAAAATATAAGTCCTACAATAATTTCAGTCTTATAATGTGTATCAAGTGTTTTTTTAACACAAAAAAATTAGAACTTCTTTTTTTTTACGCATTAGCTGCCTTTTAACTTACTACCTACTATGGACCAGGCCACACCTCAACCATTTGGTGGTAAGAGCCCTAACCTAACGCTCTGCCTCAATGCGGATTGTTGGAAGGGTGTAAGGCTAGAGATAAAACCTATACTAGCATATTTTTCAGTGACTTTTTTTCTAAAGTTCATTCGGGTTAGGAAGACTTTAAGAAGAAACTCTAGTGTCTTTTTTTCTTATCGGTAGAGTTATAGTTCCCATGGCATAGAACGCTATTACTCTGTTCATACTCAGTTCATACAGTTCTGAAATGACATTGTTTTCAGTGCACCTAACCTTCACCTTTGGTATATTTTCGAGAAGTCCACCATGTCCACATGTTAATTACATAAGTACTTCAACAAGTTGTTTTCCGTTTTAGTGCCTGTGGCACCGCCTTCTGATGTTTTTTTGACACGATTTTTGGCAAAAAGCTAGTTTGATCTCTTTGCCTTTGGTCTATACAGCTATTACCATTAATTCCATATTCTATTTAATTCTTGCAAACCATAATGTTCGAGTATAATAAGGTTTTAAGGACGTGGTATCTTTCTACTTCAGACCTTGTAGGGTGCCGCAAATATAAGAGGTATATAGAGGTACGTTAAAACCGTACCTTTATGCTGCTTAAAAACATTAGGTATACTTTTTGAGGTTTTCATAAATAACGGGGTGTAAAATATTTCAATTTTGGCCGGACAAAGGTCCGGTTTTCGCCACCAAGCGAAAGTATTCACTGCTGGGGCTTCTTCAATTATCGGTTAAACGCAACGCCTGTAAGCACGTGCGATCTAAACGCCGGCGTGGAAAGTTTCCATCGCGTCACTCGGCCCGTGGGCCGGCCGCGGCGACGCGCTGCGGCGAAGTCTTGCAAGTGCGAGGCGCGACGCCACCGCGCGGCTGCGGTGCGAACCGTCGTCGGCGCTAAGCCCACTGGTACGCCCTAATAAATTGCGATTTAACTTGTCTCCCGGATAACGCCAACTTTTCCGCGTTTGTTCCGCACCCGACACTTTTTTCCGCCTCTTCATTTCCTATCTCTTACTTTTGTATTTTCCGTTCTTTCCTCGCCGAGATAAACAGGCGAGAAACGCTGAAAGGGGCTTTACAAATTCAAATTGAACTTATCACACAACTTTTTACATTTGTTTCTGGTCTCGAGTTCGAGGGAAAAGAGCGAAGAGGCATTTAATAGTACAATCTCGGGAAAGATTGATGATTTTGTATCACACCTCGCTTCGGGCGGCTCGTAACGAGTCGGATGGCTCGACGTGGGTCGTGCTGCTTCTTATCTGGAATGGGATGCCGCTTTATCTCAAATTACATATTTTACTTGAGACGCTTCTGGAATCGCAGGTTTTTTCTTACCGTATTAACATAAGAAAATACCTTGGAAAATTTGGGGAAACCAAATCCAAATTATCTAACACTTGTTAGACATTCCGACAGACGTGGATCGATTTGGTAGAAATAACGGTTAAGAAATTGGCTGCTAAACCAGAGTTAACGCTTTGTTTACTTTGTGGCTCTAAATGTCCAATGAATCTCTAATGAACGTCGAAGATATCTAAAATACAGTATCAACAGTGTTAAACAAGAGATAGTATTTAAAGTCTTAAGCTTGTAGTCTTGGTTTGCGTAATTAACCTAACGTCTCACCTCTTGTTGTGACTTTAACTCGACGCTCATGAAACGTTTCATCACCCATTCATAATAATGTTATGCAGACGGCGCGCCGAGCTCGGTGTCGGTTACCACCCGGACAAACATGTTGCACTTAATAAGGCGAATGCGAAAGTAAACACAATTACGTTAATAAAACGGGTAAGAAGTTTGGGCGCGCAGTAAATAGCGTGCGCTTAATTTGAGGGCCATGTGGACACATAACCGCGTCATATTTATCCCATTATGCACGGCACGCCGGCGACCGCCGTGATGCGAGTCACGTTCTCTGAAACGAATCGCATGTGACATTATTTGTGAAGATCGTGCTCTATCTTCGTCGGCGACATGGCCGAGACGTGGAGGGATTACTCACAAAGAAGTACAATTTCAACGGTGCGATAAAGAAGCGAGAAGTTACACACTGGCTAAACTCTCTGCGGGATTAACGCACAGTTAGTCCTTTTTATCTGGCTTTCAAATCACATTCACATCTTTCTTGTTTTTACTAATTTCGTTATCATCATTAGATACATACCTACATCTTGCAGGTTCACATTTGTCCGCCGTAATAGCAAGGGAAAGACAAAAGTAATATCCTCTCATTCAATCATTCCCACGCGTCACGTCCTCGAGGTAATATAATAATAATACTTATAGTTTTCAACTAGCGGCCGCCCGCGACTTCGTCCGCGTGGACTTGAGTTGAGCAACTAAAGCAATATCTTTCTAAATACGCGCTATTTTCGATTTTGTCTCAATTCGGAACGCACCCATAGTTATGCTAATGACAGCAGCCGTCTGTCATCAACTCTCATGCTATACCACGTGATGCCGCGTACATTTTCATATTTTACTTGAAATTTTCTACAATTTACACAATATCTTTATAAATTGTAGCCTATATGTTATTCAGATGTATAAGCAACATTATTGTAAAGTTTCATCAAAATCCATTCAGTAGTTTTTACGTGAAAGAGTAACACGGCACATCCAGACATACAAACTTTCGCCTTTATAATATTAGTAAGACTATTAGTAAGATGTAAAAAGGATGCGAGGTTTTGAAAGTTCTCAGTTCTTTTCGATACTTAATTGGAACTTAAATAAAGCTGGAGGTACGTTAACTTTCAATCAAAAATCTTTTTACAACGAAAACTTCGAAAACTTGTAGTAGATACTTGTATAATCATTAATTGACATTTTAATCAGTTATTTGGCCTATGGACTAAATTATGTAACTAGCAGCTGTGATATACCTCCAGGTGATAGCATAGTATAGGAAAGACGAACACACACACGAAATTGCACCATAGGGCCCTGGATACACGTAATATTTGAATGATACTTGCGCTTTCTGTGCATGCGCGTTTTTTGATAAGCGCGGCCGGTGCGCAGCGTTCGACAACGCGACTTTCTGGGACGAGAGAGCAAATGAAATGGATTCCGACAGGGAAACATTATTTTTATTGGCTTTGCTACTTACACGAAATGTATGTAAACGAAAGGGGGAATATCATGGGAAATTCTGGCCCAGAATTTCTAGGGAAATTCCTTGTGGAGTTATCGATTTGATACAGTAAAGTGTGATTCACACTGGATAGTAATATTATAAAAATGTGAACTGGATTTGTCTGAGCTTGATTGTTCACAGTTGTATGTATGTGTCACCGGAAAATAACAAGAACCGTAAATTTATAAGTTTCCTACGAAAATTATAAACTTTCGTAGGATTCTAAACGAGAGATAAATTGTATTCTTATACGCCCTCATTTCCGGAAATTGATAAACTTTCAGAACGCATGCGTAAAAAAATAAGTGAGCAGTATCGAAACGCCATGTGCGCTCTGATTGGTACTCATTTGTAGTAGGAGCTCTAAATCCAATTTAGGTTTATTTTCCCCTTTAAATAGAATGTTCTCAGTATATAATTCACTGTCTAAGTCAAAAAGTGATGAGATCGACGACGACAGTTTATAAAACACTACGAAAGTTTATAAACTTCCTAGGAAATTTATAAATTTACGGTTCTTGTTATTTACCGGTGACATATGTACAAATAACCAAAAAGTTACTTATTCGAAAATATAAAATATTTGTGTTTGTTTGCCTGAAGGAAAGGTATATACGTAAATTCTGATCGGTGGAAGCCACTTTTGAAGTCATCGCCTTGAAAAATCCTTCCCGTTTGAAAGCAATCAATGAATGGATGATTTTAAATGTGATTTGCCATTACCAACCGCATAGTTATTGTTATAAATTATTTTGTTCTGCCTGCAGCATTCATTTTCAGTTGAAACCCATTACAATTTTAATTACTTGTATCCTTTCGAAGTTGGAGACTGGGTATTGCACAAGAAGCGCCGAGGTCGGGCGACATACTCATACTCAAGTATTCAACGTCACAACATGTGCGCACATTGCATTCCGTTGTAATAACTTCATTTGAATATCAAAACACATTAGATATTCGATCAACATGTCATTCTGCAAGTCTTTGTTTTACGTAGTCAACACACGAGCTAATTAAGACATCGTATTTGTACAGTCAACGGCACATCAGGGTACCCATTTGCGTTTTTTATTTCGCTCTCACTAAATAACATTTCTTTGCCAAAATCACAGTTTTTCACTGCAATCGACTTATTAACCATGAGTCACAAAGCTCAAGGGTGCTCAAATCTACTTAACTGTCACGTCATTTTCTCAGACCCGATAAACTTTGATATTAAAATATTGTTTACCTAAATACAATTTAACATTACGTTTAGCTGTGAGCATACCTAAATAAATTGATAAACACTGTCCACTCGTGTTAAAAATAAGAAACTTTCCCTCGCGTCTTCATCGAGAAAAGCTTGGACAATGAGGTTACACAAACAGGGGTGCAATGCATTATGTCGCTCCATACGTATAGTACAATGCGTATTCACGGAATCCAGTTCTAACCGCATCCATCCGCATTCGATGACATGCATACGTAGTGAATCACCGGGGCATTGCAATAACCCATGTTATTATAGTCGTGTCTCAATCAATACGAGGACCTACCGAAGTTATATCAGTGGCGTAATAACGTGTGAATAGCGAACAGCTATTGATGCTTGGGCTTACCATATCTGTTGTAAATTGGCAAATAATTTGTGTAAGGTAGATGATAATATTAGGCTACAATGATATAATAATATAACACATTTAAGTAAGTTACACGTTCAATCAGTTCAGTAGGTTGTACCTAAGTACCTGTTTTTGTTTTAAAACAACCACGGTTCGGACGATCCTTTACCACTGGAGCTTGCACAAATAACAATTTGGGAGAGTCATATATTATAATTATGAAATACTAAAATCAAGTCATCGCTACGGTAATAAATATAAATTTAACTACCACGCTGAACAAAAATGGTTTGGTGATCACTTATTCGGGTAATGTTGAGAAAGAAAAATTACTGACTCTTTTTATGAACACGCAGAGTGCTTTTAGAACTCGGCAGTTCATTTAGACTTCGTTATCAATATTGAATTCTAACTAAGTAAAAACTATTTAAGCAAGTGCAAAAGCCAAGCAACAGTTTACATTTAATTTTAATTTTATTCAAATTAGCAGAGCTAACAGGAGTACGCAGTCATTCATATAAAGCGTATGTTGGATTTGTGCCAGCGAGTTAAGCAAAGCTCTTAGGCACCGACTGATTCTTACCTATACCCGGCTAACCCACAACACTCCCTCTTGTTTTGACCTGGATCGGACTACTCACATCACATAATCTTTGACTTCATTTCGATAAAACATGAGCCTTATACTGTATATAAAAATCCTAAAAATCGTACAAGAAAAAAAACTAAACATAGCAGATACTCGTCTTCGAGTACACTAAAAGCGAAATATGCCTATGGATAAGCGAAATATTCCTCACTGTAGAAACATCTAGACCCCGTACAAACACGTGTTGGTTGATCAAGCACACTTTTAGCGATATAAGGTGGACTCTTACGATTGCGCCAATGGTCCTTTATAGGTGGAATTGGAAAGCAAATTTGAGATTATTAGCAAGATTTGTCTATGTATAAAGCTAAAAAAGCTGCCTAATGGCGAGATTTGGCGTAGAATTAGTACAAATAATCTTCACCAGTCGCTAAGATTCATCTCGTGATTTAAAAAGTGATTAAGTAACGGAGTATGTGTGCGAGTCAGCGCAATTCCGCTCGAGTCGGCGAGGTGAAGCGCGTGGTAGTTGGTATTCCTGTCGTCGCAGCCCGTGCTACTCGCCATTAGCTGTTATGCTACCAGACTGCGCTGAACACATAATACACACGTCTGCCGCCGTTGGTGTTATCTCATTGTTACAACCACCGTGAGGCTTTGTTGTACGTCTTCGTATTTTTATAAGGTGCGTGTGGCTTAGTAGTACACACACGCTTTTGTGACAACGATTCCGTTTGGGATATAAAGACGAGTTCTTCGGGCCTTTGCATGCCTCGGAAGGCTTGTTGATCAGTTGAATCCGGCTGACGACGCTAGATGTAAGTGCCTGATAAACATTTCAAGACATGGGAAACTGTAACGCGTGCTCTCGACGGTATCATTCTGATGGGCATTTTAGGGCCAGAAGATGCTCTCTGGGTTTGAAAGAGGAATGGGCGTTGATAATTGCACACCACACAACATCCCGGGCTGCGTTGGAACGCTATCATCATCATGTCTTCCACGATTCAGCTGTCTTGCAACGAAGTTTTTGAGACGTAGTTCGGAACGGAATACCTTTTGTGACCTCGAGTGGCTTATTCACTAATGTGGGCGTGGGTAAAAGTGATAGAAGCCTAAGTTAGGCACTAACATCCAACCGTTTTTAAAACCTTACTGCTACTTTCTGCTATCGCGGGATTACTTTGGTCGAAGGCGATGTTTTATAGGCGCAGGAAAAACCGTATTTGATTGAAAAATATTCGTTTCCTAGGTTGCTAACAAACTGTAATTAATTGATGTACAATCAATATGAAGTGCGTAATCTGCACGAGATCGCAATTATTGCAAAACACTCATCCATTTTTCGGGTGCGGTGGTGCGGCGGCGCTCGACCAGGCGTGATTTTGTTTTTGCGTTTGCTCAGCGCTTGTGCGCTTTACTGTGGTTGTTTCGCTGTTTCGAACCATTTGTACAAATATAAAAACAGCTGTCCTTAATTTATAAAGTGGCTGTGACCTGGCCGATGCATATTCGATTGTTCGGTTAAATATTCAAATTAACAAAACGTTTATTTATAGTATTCACCGTCTACTATTATTACCTATTGACGCAAACAAAATAAACATTCATGAGGCAAATATTTGCATTAGTTTGCGTCTAGGTTCTGTTCATTTAGATAAAAGCATATCAATGTAAATATGACCCCTTGGTATTAGCACTGCTAAATTAGGGGTCAAACTTAATTATCTATTAATGCATACAAATTTCATTTAGCAATGTAGATAATATTATTTTATTGAGTCTTAAGTCCAAAGGGGACTCAAAGATGACTTCGGGCTTACTTAACCTACTCGTAAATTACCATTTTGTTTTAAATAAGCCGTCCACATATGAACCTAAGAGGTCATCTCAAACAAGTACCTAAGTTGTTGAGGCACAAAGTTTTGTTCTCGCCACGAACGTTAGATACATAAAGTGTACGCGTATAGAATGTAAGATGAAAAGATTGTGCGATTCAATAGATTCAATAGAACAGATCCCAGAGTCCCAAATTAAATCATGAAACATCTTTGCACCTGGTGGGAGCTCCGGGCACCGCTCTGACTGACGATTTGTTTTCATTATTTCCTCTCTGATTTTTGCCAGAAGCCACATTGTTTCAGATTGTTTGTTTTGCTGTTTGCGGATTATATTATCTTAAGATTGAAAGAAGAAAAATCTTTATAAGTAGGAATAAAAATCATAATATTTTGTGTTTTTTTTTAAATATTTAGTAACAGTACAATATAACTAGTAGTACATCTCTGATTCCATCATTCATATTAATAGGTTTCTTAAATTAATTACTTCATGGAGTTCTTCCATAGGGCTGTTGAAGCACATACAAGCTCTGCCGTGTATGGAACGTGTTCCTGTGGTAACCGCACGCCATCAGACGATCCGTATGCTGGTTTGCAACATTTGTAGCATAATATGACATAACACATCCAAAAAATCGTTATAATCAAAACAAACAGGAAAACCGTTTTGTTTAAGTCATCCCGTTTCTGTATATCTGATGTAGCTAAATCTCGCTGCAAGTCGCAACCGAGTGAGTGTTAAGGATTTAGAAGGCGATTCGTCGGAGGGACTGCTATCTCTATCCGTCCATCGCTCGGAGGAAACGCTGCGGCTTTAGTGGGACAAATTCTTTTCGATTCGGTCACGTAACGGCCAAATGGGCCTCTTAGCAGATTTGGTAAGCGTATGTTTAAGTTTCCCTTGCTGTTTATTGAAAGGGATTGAAAGGAGATCTATGTATACGCGGCTCTCGTGAGCATTAAGGTTTGTTGCTTACTGGGTTAGAAATGTGTTACAATAAAATCAAAATAATAAAGTACATAATATATTTATTAAATAAATCAGTCGGATGAAAGACTGAAAGTAAAGGAGGCTACTTAAGGTTAGCACTTGACACTTATATGATCCAAGAAGTAATGGGATTAGCAACTACGGTATTTTGTGCTAAACCATGTTTTAATACGCAGAATAATGTAAATGCACGTTTTTAATGTGTTTGTTTTAAAAAGGTTTCAATTTGATACTTTCACGCGAGTGCTCATTTTATATGGACCACAAGGAGGGACAGAGAAGTTTAGAGCCGCTAATACACCGTCATCGTGACTTTATAAGTAACAGCATACTCATATCTTTAATATCCTAAATAGTGTGTAGTAAAACGTCCAGGCGGACAAGATTACTAGCTGTTTGTCATTTAGCCCGTAATTGCGACGCGCAGCTGCCGCCCGCCGACACGTGCTACGGGCGGCAACGGCGAGGCCGCTACGGTGCGCGCTACGCTACTACGAGTACTACGAGAATGTTAATCTGCTACAGAGCGCACGCGCGTAGCACAATACTATTTAGTTTAGAAAACCAATGATAGTATGAGTACGATAAATCGATTCAAAGGCATACCCACTAGACATTTTGTGATTCGAAAGGATTCGAGCAATTCTAAAATATTCTAATGTATCGTTGGTTTCATTCCTAACAAGGGCAAACATTCACGTGGCGAGAATTTTATGTAAATTCCAAAAATATTTGCAACACACCACTAGGTTACTTAGTTTGGTGTATAGTGACTGCGTGTCCCTAAAGAACAATGTATGACCGCATTGATAAATATTGAGTATTAGTACTCGAATTAAATAACAATGATCTGAAAAATAAGCTGGTATAGTGAAGATAAGCTAAATAAGTTGCATATAAAGTGCATCATCCGCAAAAACCTAATTCGCCAGCATCACTAGCACCGATTTAGCGAGGAAACATTTCCGAGACGACAAAAGGTCGAGAACAAAATGCAACAGCGTTGTTGCGGAGCGGTAATGCGCCAGCCGTCCCGGCACATGCGACATCGGCAAACATTCGTTATGAAGTCACCTCTACTTACGGGAAATGGCCGTGCCACTAAGTAAACTAAGGAAAAATGGACGACGCCAGACACGACTCGTTAAAGAATTCTTCTGAAAGAATTTCAAAGGATGCGTCCTGTTCTCGATGAAAATACACAAAAAGGCCACCCCTTATTTTTTAAAACTAACTCTCAAGTTTAAAATAGTGGATCAAAAAAAAATAGAGCCATCAATTTCTAGGTAATTTATTTGACTAAAATAAAACTACCAATTTCGTTTATCAAGCTCAAAATTTTGAAGTGAGATACGTAAAACTTTCTCACATCGTACAAACATATAATTAAGGAGCATGAAACCATTCTGAATATTTTATGAATGAGAAATTCATATGTATGAGGACGTGGCTACTAGAGAGAAATTACGCGTATTTGCATACCTAATGAGTGGATTTATAAATGTAATTTAAATGAACATTTATTATTTCATATTAAAAGTAACATTTTGTCCAATGTATCCTACGAAGGAAATAATGAGTTTCCAAATCTAACTTTTTCTGTTTACAATAACAACATTTAGTTTTCAGAAAACTATAAGAATAATACATGTGAACTTATCAAATAAATCTTGATTCCTAAAACGTTTACCACAAGTCTAGTTTGCTTTTAAAGTTCATAAATAGAAATTTCCAGGTACGACGCGCTTTTATTTCAATAAAAAACTACGTAAATCCCAATTAAACGATGTGTATTTGTGATTAAAAAAAACAACAAAAAAAGTTTAAGCCTTAACATTTAATATTAACTCACTTCTTACTCCAGTCATAATGCCAGTGCATTCCATCCGTCCCGATTCAGTCGCGTCATTTCCCGTACGTTCGTTCATCAGCGCCACAAAACCGCTCCGCTCCTGCCACATTGCGCGTGTAATTGCCGCACACGCGCGACGAGCCCGCCATTAATCTCGCTAACACTCGATAAAACGCAAGTCACGATATAATGTAATACTTACACGGTGCTACAAGCGAAGTTGGCACTGAGCGCGAAATGTTCAACTAAGATGACTCGCTCGTCTGGGCCTACGTTAAGCGCTCGCGACTAAAAGCTTATGACGTCAACAAAACACAAAAGGGTTTAACACCAGTGGTTGTATTGTTCTTATTTGCGTCAAAATAGAGAGGAGTTTCTTAGTGACAATGTGGTCTAAAGTTGTAAATATAAACCGAAAAAGCTTCTGTATTATCTACTTCAGTAGTAATTGTTAGGCATTTCCGAACGCAACTTGTCAAGAGCAGTATTCCCCGCCATTATTTGACGTTTGTATAGCTGTCTCGCTCACTCTCTTTTCTGTACAACTTGTATTTGTTTTAGTTTGTGAATAAATTGTAATTTAAATGGTTTATAGCGTTTTTCTGAGCTTCCCTTTTAGCTCAGAAGCGGGATTAGTGTACCGAGCGCCTACAAAAACGTTTTCCTGACGAAACAATAAGTGAAAGTAACTTCTGTATCGTTTTCCAAAATTTACGAAGCGCGGCCGCACCGGCCGGGACGCCTTGCAGAAAACAAAAACCGGTTCGTACCTGTTTGCTGCACAGGTACTGCGAGTTTTCATCGAGTGTATTGGGGATTGTTGTGAATTTGTGATAAAAGTAACTTTCAAACCAAAAACAATGAGTGGACGTGAATTTTCCCATGAAATTGGATTGTCATCTTTGAAATGTGTAGTAGTGACGGACGGTGTACCCAATTACCCATATGATACGTTGCCTCGTGAACTTTTGAATAGTGTCTCAAATCGGCAGCGTTTTGGCGGTCCCGAGCGGAGTCAGCTGGAGCACCGCGGCACCGGACCGTGTGCGCGGTCACTGACCCCTGCCTTAATCGCTCTCTTATTGCGGAGTGTTCATCATGCTCCTGATGGGAGAGTGATTAAGCAGCAGGTTCTTGCGAACCCGAACAAGTTTCATTCGTCAAACTACTCCTAGTTAAAGTGCTAGGTATCTACTATGGCTAGTACTTTGAATAATGGAAACCAGTAGCCACAGTAGTGGTCTGTTTTTACCCCACTTCAGTAGTACCTCACCATTTCATCTGTGCCATTGGCAACCTACAGCTGATTTAGTTCAAGTCTATGCTGGTCTTAATGATACATTTTCTGATTCTGATCCTATCTGATCTGTTAATTATTATTGAGTAAGTAAGTTAATCTGAAAAGATAAAGGTATTTTGTATTCTGTGGATGTATGACTGGTGATGAGAAAACTATTTCTGAAACTTATTTGGACTTTTAAATTTAAAAAAAAAAAGAATGCCGAACATTGATACTAACAACTATCTAAACCTAAACTAATATCTCAACTTTACATAACTCTAATGTTTATTAACTGCCTTTCTTTCCAATCAGTAAGTTAGTCAGATGTGTGACTAAGTTAATGCTTATGGTGTAATGTTCTGAATATTATTTATAAATTTTAATGTGACAAGATCTATTTAAGGTTATGCTTGTAGGTTACCCGATGCAGGTTACAGAAGCAATAACAGGTAGGTACCTTCCGTACCAGAAAGCTGATGCTATTTCTGCTGGTTATCAGGACACGTCCAGCATGTTAAGATATTAATTTTCATCGTTGAAGTAAGTCAAGTGTTACTGATTTAATAATTAAATGATGCAGTTGTAAGCATTGTGGTCACATTGCACCAACATTACAAAATTCATAAAACTTGTGCATTCTGAGGCTGTGTCTGTCATGATGATGAAAACAATTAGGTAGAAAAGGTGTTCATCACACTGTTATCATCGTACAGGCCATGATAAGAATGAATGTCCTGAAGTAAACTGTTACTTTAGACAAACTTATGTCTAATTATTTACAGATATTACTGTAGCTGCAAATTATTAGTTGTCATTTTTATTGATTTCAGTTGTCATGTCTTGGGTAAAATAATAATAATTACAGAGTTATACAGAGCCCAGAGGTTACAGTTACAGTTGAATATTCAATCCATGCAAGTCTAGTTGTTCAATTAAAAATTTCAATATTTAATTATTTATTTCATCTTCATTGCACATAATAGTATGGTATGGCGGGCTTCATGCTGAGCGCAATATCTGCCAGTCAACCATTGGGCATTTGAGGTATGTCAAAAATTCGAAAATAAATCCTTCAAGGAGGTGGCTGATGAGGCCAAACTGTGCCCAAAACAGAGGTTAATATTAGTCAGCCTGTTACCAACTAAGCGTTTGAGTATTGTCACGGTGATTTGTGTTATTTAAAAAACGTAGTAGATGTTTTGTATTTACAAAATTAATTAATCGAACTGCCAAATGTAAGTGCAGTCGTACAAGGTGTTAAATAATTGCCTGTCGATTAGATTCGAACTTGTTATTTTGATGTTGATATTTCGTTTGTTTTGAGTCGTTGATGACCCGTTTAGCGCAGTGGTTCAACGGTTGAGCATCGAGGGGTCGCGTGTTCGATTTCCGCACGTTGGTCACATTATCTTAGGATCAGTGAGCGTCGTGCATTGCATGCATCGTTGTCCGAAGACATACTGTGGTTATGAGATCGGCGAAAGCTTACCTGCTGAAATAGTCTTGATGAGTATCAGATGAATTTTCGAATTGTTTTTTCTGTAATTGTAAGATTGATAAATGTTCTACAAAAAGTGCGTAGCTTACAGATTCAAAGCGCTCATATTATAGGTATTTTAGTTTGTCGATGGCCGAGCGGATGAAAGATCGCGGCAGTACCTACATCGTTTGAATAGTTACCGATTGTACTAATTGGACTTAGTGGAAACGAGATTTGTCACCATATATAGCCCGCTGGTAGCCCCAGGTACCAAGTTGAGACTTTGATTAAGGTCGAATACCGTACTGGTAAGTCAACGGGCCACCTGGATGGGTTTAGCCGAAACCATGTTATTTCCGTTAAGGGAATAAATGATACATGTTTTCTACCTAATTCTGTAGAAGCAATGGCAACAGGGAGACTATTCATTTGGTTCAACTGTAGACCAATAATTGTAAGGTAAAATTCAAAGTGGCTATTTGACAGAACTTGCTTACTTTTACCGTATTTAAAAACTAGTTTGGCAAATACGGCGCTGTATTTAGAAACAAAAAGTAAAATGTACATGGCTGCATCTCCTAACACTATGCGTGAAAAATATACAGGGTGTCAAGCAGTGTTGTTGTATTCTTCATGCAAGATGCCGTTGCCGTTCCACATAGTACCTATACGTGAGCCACCTTGGTGTTTGATTTACAACATTTATTCACTCTAGCTCTTGTAGTTAGAAGCTGTTCGTGTTATTATAGTATTACAGATATTTGGAGTTGTATGCGACCGAAACAAAGCTTTCATTTGTAAGTATTTTAAGGATTATTGTCGTCTACAAGAAACAAATAAAATACATTTTGACTGCTGTTGTCAATCCGCGCGCAAATGAGCAAGTCTACTACCTATTTTAATGACAAACCATTTTGGGAGCTTTGGTGATCTTGCGTTGGTAGTAATGTTAAATGTGAATGGTAAAGCTTGGTGATCTGACTTTGATGATTTATTCTGTTTTATGATGTTAGACAAAGTTTCTAACTCGTTCTGCGTATGCTCCACATGTGTTAAGCAAAGAACTTTTGAGGTCTGTGATATGGTTATTGGTGAACGTAATATTATGCGCAAGGGGTTACGAAGTGACAGGCTTGCACCAAGTTTAGATGGTCAAATTCAGGATTGTAAAAGTGTAAGCCGTAATGTGATTAGGACTATACACATGGTCGCCGTCAAGCATACTGTAAACTGTAATGTGATGGCTCGTGACAAACTGAATCGTTTTAATCAGATAGTTCATTATCTGATTGTTCTTAATATGAATGAAACATTACTTCTTGTATTCTTAAGATTTATATTGTTTGTTTGTAATATTACTCAGTGAGCTGCCATTAAGAAGGCGATATTTGTTCGCTCATTTTGTTGCATTATCTGGTTAAATATTGTTTGTTTGTGATTGTTTGTAATATTACTCAATGAGCTGCCATTAAGAAGGCGATAATTGTTCGCTCATTTTGTTACATTATCTGATTTATATTGTTTGTTTGTGATTGTTTGTAATATTACTCAGTGAGCTGCCATTAAGAAGGCGATATTTGTTCGCTCATTTGTTACATCATCTGATTTATATTGTTTTTTTTTGTGATTGTTTGTAATATTACTCAGTGAGCTGCCATTAAGAAGGCGATATTTGTTCGCTCATTTTGTTACATTATCTGATTTATATTGTTTGTTTGTGATTGTTTGTAATATTACTCAGTGAGCTGCCATTAAGAAGGCGATATTTGTTCGCTCACTTTGTTGCATTATCTGGTTAAATATTGTTTGTTTGTGATTGTTTGTAATATTACTCAATGAGCTGCCATTAAGAAGGCGATAATTGTTCGCTCATTTTGTTACATTATCTGATTTATATTGTTTGTTTGTGATTGTTTGTAATATTACTCAGTGAGCTGCCATTAAGAAGGCGATATTTGTTCGCTCATTTTGTTGCATTATCTGATTTATATTGTTTGTTTGTGATTGTTTGTAATATTACTCAGTGAGCTGCCATTAAGAAGGCGATAATTGTTCGCTCATTGTTGTTACTTGACTGTAGGCGATTAAGGACGCTTCAGACTGTAAGTTATTTGACTGGAGGCGATTAAGAACGCTTCATACTTGTTAAATAACTGGAAACGATTAGGAACGTTTCAGACTGTTTGTTACTTGACTGTAGGCGATTGAGAACGCTTCGGACTGTAAGTTATTTGACTGGAGGCGATTAAGAACGCTTCATACTTGTTAAATAACTGGAAACGATTAAGAACGTTTCAGACTGTTTGTTACTTGACTGTAGGCGATTGAGAACGCTTCAGACTGTAAGTTATTTGACTGGAGGCGATTAAGAACGCTTCATACTTGTTAAATAACTGGAAACGATTAAGAACGTTTCAGACTGTTTGTTACTTGACTGTAGGCGATTGAGAACGCTTCGGACTGTAAGTTATTTGACTGGAGGCGATTAAGAACGCTTCATACTTGTTAAATAACTGGAAACGATTAAGAACGTTTCAGACTGTTTGTTACTTGACTGTAGGCGATTGAGAACGCTTCAGACTGTAAGTTATTTGACTGGAGGCGATTAAGAACGCTTCATACTTGTTAAATAACTGGAAACGATTAAGAACGTTTCTGACTGTTTGTTACTTGACTGTAGGCGATTGAGAACGCTTCGGACTGTAAGTTATTTGACTGGAGGCGATTAAGAACGCTTCAGACTTGTTAAATAACTGGAAACGATTAAGAACGTTTCAGAATGTTTGTTATTTGACTGACTGTTTGAATCTCGAGATTTGCCTTAAGAGGTGTTGTATAAGTCGCGACTTGGAAGGTGTACTTCCTGAACTGGCATTAAGAAGTCAGTTGTGGTGGCATTAAGAAGTCACCTGAACTAGCATTAAGAAGTTAGTTGTGCTGGCATTAAGAAGTCAGCTGAACTGGCATTAAGAAGTCAGTTGTGGTGGCATTAAGAAGTCACCTGAACTAGCATTAAGAAGTTAGTTGTGCTGGCATTAAGAAGTCAGCTGAACTGGCATTAAGAAGTCAGTTGTGGTGGCATTAAGAAGTCACCTACCTAGGTATGTCAATATTACTTAGCTTAGTTTTACTTTTACGTTGCTTTACATGGAGAATACTGCTCGGGGCGAGCAGTGGTACAGGAAGGCCGACTGTTAGGCATTTCCGAACGCAACTTGTCAAGAGCAGTATTCCCCGCCATTATTTGACGTTTGTATAGCTGTCTCGCTCACTCTCTTTTCTGTACAACTTGTATTTGTTTTAGTTTGTGAATAAATTGTAATTTAAATGGTTTATAGCGTTTTTCTGAGCTTCCCTTTTATAATGTTCGTGAAAGATTTATACTGATTCCACTTTTTTGTGGTTCACATTGGTAATAAATTACCGGGTAACGGTTCGTTGAGATGGCTGCAATATTCCGAAATGTGTAGTTGACTTTAAGCCTTCATCCACATCTATACTCATTGTTTCAAGAGGTAACATGAAACAAACAGACACCCTCCCCAAGGTGACTAAGGTCGAGACTCCATATCCAGCCAAATGTACACCATTACAATTGAAGTGGCAGTGCTTAGGTACAAAAAGATGCAAACAACATTTTTTTTCAACAAAAAGACCATTCCATTTCACTTACCTATTCAATTTCGTAATCAAAGTTATTTACAAGATGAGTACCAACATCTTTTGGTTCCAAAAGTTATCCCGCAAACTTTTTCCAGAATTATAAAACACAAAAACGCGTCATTTCAACGAAAAGTTGTCTTGTCATTTGCGGCAACCTTTCCCCAGAGTTGTCGAAAAGTTTATTCGCAAGTCGTTTTGAATGCAACCGCAGGAATAATTAATTGCGAACGGACTTGTTCCTCAGAGTTCTTATGATAAACGTGTTTGACAATTATTGAAAGAAACGGGCAGCGTTCGGGAGCGGACGGAGCGAGGCAGAGCCGCCCCGCTCTCATGGAGCATTCGGCACAAATTGAATTTGCGCGAACGCCGGCGACGAGCCAGTTTGCGCTGCTAACTAGCTGAGACGTGAATGCCACCCTTGTGTTCATATTACATCTATCTAACGATTCAAGTCTTCGTTTCCTCTAACATATTCCACACAAAGAAGTGTGGAAATACATTTCAAGATGACACTAAATTCAGTGAGTATGGAGTTTTAAGAAAACGTTAGATAGCTATTTTAGGCAAAGGTATGATTAACTGGTATCGGGTCATCACATTATGAAAATAACATTAGTCGATTTTGGGAATAGAACTATTTTTGAACATTAAATTATAGTTATGCTTAGATAACTGACTTTAAATTGGTTTTTCTGTCAAAATATTTAAAAATCTGCCCAGTCTGTAGGCGAATGCTATTAAAAATTCAAAGCAAAAATACGAGTTGATTAAATAACGGAGCGCTGTCGCGAGCACAGCACGGACGTGACGAATTGAAAGGGACGGTTTGTTACACAACACTAAAACCGCACTAGCGCGTGGGCACTCGACAAAAATGAAAACGAGAGGACATGTGGCTGTTCGCTCGTACCCCTATAATAAGCTATTGTTTTCAATCAAGGCCCCGGAGCAGACGAAGGAGCGAGGCAGAAAGAGTGTATAGTGAGCGAGAGAAAACACATTTGTCTTGTCCCGGGCCGTTAGCGTATATTACGCGCTGCTGAGACATTGCTTTCTGTCGTGCGTTTTTCATCGTTTACGAAAAATTAGCAAACTTATTTAACTTTTATACTGTTTTCCACTTTAACACTTTTGTCATACCTACTTTTAAATGTTTGGTACTCGTAATTCACCATAAATATTCCATATGACTGGAAGCAATTAAATTAATATTGTATTTATCAATACAATTTGATGGAAGTTTAAGCCTTTAGAGGGAATTCAACTCATACCTTTACGATCCAGGTGAACGTCCTATAAATTTCTTCTATAATTAATTAATGATATAAACGAATGATTCTGCTTACATTTTTACAATGAAAATACACCAAATTAATATTCTACGAAATGAAGAATGCTATAAGTGTGTTCAAATGTAAAAACCAGATCTTATTTCAAAATAGATAACCTCAGGTATAACATTTTCCGTATGGTACAAGATTTAAATTAGGTACTTTCATCGGCTTAATTATCTCAGAAGAGGTCTTATCGAATTTATTGACAAGCTGCAGCAAGTCAAGTAACAAGATGCGCATGTCGCCCAGCTTATTAAAAGTTTGTTTTTCAAATAAAGGGAACACGTCTAGTGGTTAACTTTGTGACAACAGCCCGCTTCGAGGGGTCTCCGCTGTAATGAGTGGGTAGGGTAGACGATTGGGCCACGTCTGCTATAAAATGTACTATTATGTTTATTATAAAACAAACAATTAGGTACTTAGTAATTTTCTACATAGTATAATTATTTGTAAAAGTACGTAATTGGCACATACAAGTTGTGTCAAACTGCTGGGCTGAGACTTGTCTACGACCTGATTTGAAGTATTTTTTTTTTCTTTCTCATCTTACTATTTCACAATACCCAGGCGCGGATCCAGCCCTCAAAAAAGGTTGTGGGCAAGGGCGGATCCAGCTTTGGCGCCAGGAGGGGGTCACATAGTAGTCGTCAAGTCACTATTTTGATAATTAAAGACAGTGGTGGCGCTAGACCTTATTACGTGATCTTCGGCGACATCATGTTCGCGAGGCCTCTTGTACTTCGCAGAAAAACAATAACGTGAGCCAAATTATAATGTATGGTACGACTGAACGAGTTTTATTGTTCAAAATCAAATGATGGCAAAAAATTATTACAAACAGAAATGAAAATAGGCGAATATCTCGGCTATTGAAGCTGTCAAGGATTGTGATCCTAGTAAAGCGCGAGAGAAGCGAGCGCGATTTTTATTTTAGGTCACAATGAAATAGATTAATACAGGCAACCTAGAAAACAAGCATATTTTTGTCTTTTTCACTTTGCCTACTACTCGTACTAGCTTGAATCATACTAAACTGCTTTAAGCTTATTCAATAGTTTTTGAGCAAGGAGGCCATTGTCATGAGGGCTATTCACATTTGTCTGTCTTAATGATCCACAGTTGAAATTGCGCGAACGTCTTCGTTAACGAAAATGAACATATTGTACTAGACAAGCGCGAGCGAAGCGAGCGCATTTTTTTTCAAAGTAGAGAAAGCTCCTCGTGATAAATAAGAGTCACTATCATATCAAGTGCTTAGCTTTTTACCTTAATAGTTAGGAGTCGGCTACCTGAGTCAGGTTGTATGGCGAAAAAAAATAGGTAGGCAAATAGTAAAACGTTTTTGCGAGTTCCCTTAGGCCCGGTAATAGTAACTTTACCGTGCCTTAGGTGCAAAGCCGTCAGCGGTCGCCGACGCCTCGCACCGCCACTGATAGTAGCCACAAGTAAAAAGTTGGTATTTATTAATGTACAGAGGCGCACACATCAACCTTTACAAAACCATTGCAAAATGGGTCTAATGTCAGCCGCATAAGGTGCCCCTATGTAAAGCTTGATGTGTGCGCCTCTGTACGTGGGTACTTATTTTTTTGAGTATTCTTCATTGTACACTTAAAGAAAAACTTAACACACAAGAGGTTATTTTTATTTTAGCATAAGGAATAATAATGCATTACCTACTTAACTAACTCATCTTACTAAAGATAGGAAACCCAGAAAAAAATATTGGGGTTTCCTATCTTTAACACACAATAACTTGAACATTTTATAGTCGGCTTATTGCAAGAACTAATTAAAGAGCAGGAAATTGATTTCGAGAATGGCGGCGCTAGACCACATGTGGGCGTCGGCCACATACAGTTCAGTAAAAAACGTTAAATTAGGTGAGTTAAATTAGGATGGTTGTGGGCACAGCCACCAAAAATTGGCAAAGTGCGAGTTGGGTTGGACTACGAACTTACTCATGACCAATTATGGACTTATTATAATACAACAAGCAAATTAGGGTTGTGGGCATGCCCACAGTGCCCACAACGGTGGATCCGCGCCTGACAATACCTCACCCATATTAGGTTCCTTGTTTCCGTGCGATCCCTTACCTAAATTGTACGGTAGTTTAATATTGTAATTTTGTTTTTTACAGCAAGGAATACTTATTTTATCTTTTTGCATCTTTTCTATAGGTAGAACCTGGGATTTGAAAAAGAACAGTAGAAAGGATTTTATAAAATGGATCTAAGTTGTAACATCGAAATGAACTTGATGATAACAAAAAAACTAACTCAATACAAACGTATACAGAAAATATGAGTATTGCTACAGTGCATTACTAATAAAAGTTGTTCTATAGCAAGCAGTGTCCAACTTTGCCGCATTCTCCCTACTTAATATGTCGGGAGCGAGCGCGACACCACACTGTGCTCCAATAATAAATACCGCTACCGCTGTACTAAAATATTTATCATCATCCTGTGTATTTTTGGCTAAGCTATTTTTGATACCTGAAAGCTTACACTGTAATTCACTAATGGACTTGTACCAGTATTTGCGCACTATTTACAACATCACCATAGTTATGAAAATGTAGACAATGTTCCTGGCGCCACCGAGTCTCCTCACTTTTGTCCCCTCTAAATCTTATAGCAACACGGTGTCATAATGCAAGCAAGACACAAACATGTCTACGTGCGCCAAGCTGGTTAAGTGGTTTGGAAGAAAAACATCACGAAAACTTTTTTATTGTTGTAGGCCATTTAAGCCGAATCGCCCTCTGTAGGTAAGAAGCTTTATTCATTCATCACTTACTGTAATAGTTTCGTTTTTAACATTGTGGTTTTGGTCATATATTTATGTAAATTGGTAATAGCACTGTTTGCTTCGACATACCTATACGATGCTGGGAAAAAAATATGAGTAGTAAATTTCTATATTACATCATTTTCACCAAAATTGTGAACTACTCGGTAAACTAGTTAAACTAATTCCTTTGAGTTTCACCAGCTTTGTTTCTGGCCTTGCGCAATAAAAAATAAATCAAAAGAAAATCTCGGAAAAGAATACTCAATCTATAAGTTTTTCGTAAAACAAAATATTTTTTAGCGTATTACAAAATCAACACGATCACTATTTGATTTGCCAATAATTACTGTTAACATACCACTAAGACGTCTCAGTTCTCCGCCTAATAATAAATAAATAAATAATAATGAATAAATATAATAATAATAAACTATGTTTGCGTTTCTAGAATAGAACCGACAGATATAAATATATGCGACCATGTAAATGTTATGACTTCATCTTTGCATAATATTTTAGTCAGTCTGATAAAAGCAAGGGTGGGTTTCAAAATTACAATACAACTTACATTGTTAAGGCCGCGGAAGATCGTCCGGTATCAAAAGTTCGTTAAGCATCCCTCTGCTCGCCTTTTTTGCTACCGGGACTTCGTAATAATAACCTTTGTAATTCCTCAAGTGAAACTTTGTGAACTTTACAAGTGTACTGCGCCACAAGATGAGCTTCTTTGCTTTTCACAATCTTTAGAAAACTCGTCGTGTTATAGTATTTTTACAAGCCTAGTTAGTTACGTAGGAGAAATTCGAGTGATTAACATAGTTCTCTACGGACGAGAGAATGCTGCTCTACCTGGATGGTGGAGGAAATGCTCCACTCTTGAAGAAGACTTGGATGCAACTGACTGTACGTGAACATGGCTCTTGAGTCCTGATGCAATTTCTGATCAGCGACGGGTTGACATAACTACCGAGACTGGCTTTTTGCACTGTGCAGAGCTAGTGGACAGTGCGTAGACTTAGGTGGAATAAGCCTTCCTTCACCATGTAGACAAAGACGCGAGCTGGTGGAAATCCCATCGTGGAACCTGAAGACTGTCGTGAAGACTGCCAAAACTGGCACCTGACTAAATATTATGACGCAGGGCATGAGAGTGTCAGAGTTTTTGAAGGAAGAAATTATAGGAATGTTGAGTGGTCAACTATTCTCTCTTCCTACCAAACATTATCTCTTGTCAATATAATCTTTTGTGGTTTCCCTGGGAAAAATATTTAGATATTTCACTAAATCACTGATATCCCTTAGTCATATTCAAAAGACTGTCGTTCTGCCCTTACATCCAACACACGCACTGAATTCCAACCCCGATTTTTATTTTTACATTCGTTCGAGTCGAACAAATCTAGATAAGGTTTGGCGGGATGCAGTGATTTTACTCGATAAGGGTAAGCGATATAAACTTTACGGTTGTCAAGTACTCGTAAAAAAATAGGGAGATAATAAATACAGACTTTGAAAATCCCCTTTTATGCAATCGTTTCAAAATTGAGAATTCTAAGCATACCTACCGTAGGGATAAAGTGTGGTGTTACAGTCGACCCTACAAATAGTCCACGTCGTCGGATTTTGTACGCACAGCAGTGGAGTCCGTAGAACGTAGTAACCTAATACAACGTAGTAGACAAAGTAATTTTGAATTTTGCGATACGGTATGTTCTGTGAGATTTAGAATTAAAGTGAGATTGTGACATAAATAGGTACCATGAATAGAAATATAATGTGTATTGGCAAAAAAATCAACATATGTAGAAGCTTTTAAATATATGACATTGGATGTACTAAAACTAACTGGTGTTGGCGCGTGTAATATGTTTTACTGTACGGTTAAGTATCAGACGATTAGCGCGCACTATAACCAGTTTAATTGATCTTTGCCAAATAGTTTGATTTAAACATGAAAGTTATTGGATACATGCTTTTTGATGCATTGTTTGGTAGCTCTATGGCATTTGCCTAATTTACTCAAGAGAATGTAATCGTGCGCTTGTTTGAGTATTTGCAAAAGTTGCAGCACTCTTTATTGTCGTAGGGAGCCGCATTCCATTCTCACGAGGGCCGGAGTGCAAGGCCGAGTCGAGCCACGGGAGACGTGCGTGCCTCGCCAACTCCGCGCCCCGACTGCCGCCCTGCCCCCTGAGCCCTGAGCCGACCCTGGCCCCTACACAACGAATATTTTTTGTGGGGACATCATAATAATAGCTCTGTATTACTTCAGGAGAAATTCCAAGAAGTTTATAACTCGAGATGAGTTTCGTGTTCCTTGTCATAAATAATAAAGCGGTCGTCGACTACAACGTTGTACAGATTTTAAGTGAAGTAAAAATTCAAGAAATAATTTTTCACTTTTGGGGTCTTGAGTCAAAGGGAAATTGTTGAAAGTTTCTTAAATTAATGAACATTTCGTGGAGATTGTGCTGTGACTTTAAGAGTTCTTATTGATCGTGGAAAATTGGCATTTTCTTTGCATTTTGATTACTTCTGTAGAATCCACCATGTATTATTTTTCTTCTGTTTTTTTTTGCGCCAGTAAATGTTTTTTCTTTCTTTCTTTTCTTTCTGCTACCTACTAATTCAAAATTCATATTCACGGTCTGTGATGGCTAGGTCATTCCAACGTTCCACACCATTGTGTCGTTATTATAAGAGGATGACTCGTCACTAATCGCACACAGGATGTCGTCCCATTCTTTTCACAGCGAATGAGTGATAAATTACTAGGCATTCAGTCAAAACAGGAAAGTTATTTGTTTTCACACGAGACGGCGAGTAAGACAGTGAGTATAAAGTGCGTACTAACTCACCTATCAATCTAACATCATAAATTTCGCTTAACGTTCAAACTCCTAACACGACGAAGGCACTATTCTCCCGTGCTGTCTACAGATTCTACTTAAGTTAATGGATAAGTTGCGAAGGCACGGAGTTTACTTTGTGTTTTCAGGTAGGTACACGGACTTGATCGAGAAGTTTTCTTCGTTAATTTGAACTAGTAGGGAGCTTCACAACTGTCAGGATTGTTTTAGAAACAATCTTCTGTTTGTCATGCTCATCCCTGATACTTACATAAAAGTACGAGTATTGTAATAATTGTTCGCTTGTGTTTTATAATTTCTTCTCAAGTAACTTCCACGAATGTAGATACGTTTTCTTAGTACAATTTAGTCCTTTATCGTTTAAAAAAGGGGGAATCACAGATTTAACACTTGTCTGGCAAGGTTAAGTTTCTCTACACAATTAATATTTAATTGTTATCAATGTGGCAATGAATTAATTTATCAGTTGAAGTTATATTCGAATCAAAGTCACGTCTAAATAACTATGCCTCAGTTATAAACTGCCCTTATTGCCCCTTAATTTAAATTACAAGTGTCTCAAATGAAGTTAACTACTCAATGTATGTTACCTAAGAATATCAATTCATATAACATAAGCATCCAAATGTAAATAACCTCATATTTACAATAACGTAACACAAAAAAATGCACGTCAAAATAATTCCCCATACTTATTCAAGAAGGTAAAGTATTCAGCGACATAGCAAATTACGACTGAATTACAAGTTACTTCCAAAAAAGCAACTTTTGCGAAACTTCTCCGCCTAAAGAATTATGAAGATTAGCATAACAAAGTAAGCTGAAACTGTGTTCTGGGAATGCGACGCCTTTTGCCACTTACAAATCTCGCACCTTCCTTCATGTAGATTTAAAAAAGTTAACGCTGCAAAAAGAAAATGTGAAGAGAATACCATTTAAACTTTGAACTTCATCCTAATATAAACGTAGTATTCAAATTAGTGATAGTAAGTTCAAATTACGAAATATTGCATCGTAGGAAAAGATGCATTTACCTAAATGAATACTGTCGTGTTGTAGTTGGAGATCGAAAGTTCGCAGTGCACCGGCACACAAAGGTTGCGCGCAGACGGAGTTCTTAAAGGAAGTGACGTCGGTCGTGAGCATCTGATTTCAGTCACAATAAGTATCGAGTGCATCCCGTGCGGTAGACGGACGGCGGCCACGGCTCCAAATGAAATAAATTCCATTAGCGTAATTGGTAGCGGAGGCGGAGGCGAACTATCGGGGCTCGTCCGCTCCGGTGCGGTGGACGCTCTGCCAACAGCAACCGGCCGTATGCTAGTCCGCGAACATTTGTAAGTGAATTATAGGGAAATTACGATAAGTATCGAAGATGTTGACTAAACGACTACTAGCTACCAGCCCATTTGCAATTTATGACTTTTGATAGAGAATTTATCTAATGTAGTTTTGCCTGCAGTACTAAGACTTTCCGAAGAAAGTAAAATAATGCGAATAGTAACAGTGATGCAAATTTCGAACAAAGACAGAAAGTTGTTCTATTAAAAATTAGAATGTGGATTCCAACAATTTAATGTTGCCGATCTGCGCAAACTAATTCTTATATTTCATGAAAATCAAGACTTTTCGTCTAAGACTGCGGCAATCGGTTACACTTGGCAATTAAAATTTATAAAGCACGAGTAATATTAAACGAGTTTCACAATGAGCGTATCGACACGACGAGGATCGAGTAAGTTCTTGTATTAAAAGTTAAAAAGTAGCCCTTACAAGGCTCGTACGTGTTCTTTGTCTCAAGTTTTGTACTCACCTCTAAGGAAGTTCCCCTCGCGGCAACTAATATTAGTCAATTAGGTATTCAGGGCGCGCGCCGGCTCCCGCTCAGCCGTGGTTGCGTTCGCGATGCGGTCCGGCCCGCGTTCCGACGCTGCAATAACGGAACGTACGACCGTTATTGCCACACAAAATGTCAGTTGATCGCCTTCAGCTAATTAATTTTTTGTAAGAAAATCGTGGGGTAAGGGGAAAAAGTTGCGGTTTTCAGTTGTAGGGTAGAACTACTCATTCACCTGCACATTTTTTAGGTTTCCTTCTTCGAATTGTATTTTATAAGACAACATATTTTTTTTTTCCTAATACTAGTGGATGTCAGTCGTTAAACCTAGTCAGAAGCCTTAGGGAGGAATGATAACATCTGACATTAAGGTTGCTCACTAACGAGTGAGCCGCGTGTTGGAGTATGGCTCGTGCCACCTCATAGTTGTGGTGAGGCCTGTGCCCGTGGGACGCACATAGGCCGTTTATGTTTATGTAATACTAGTGGCGTATGGCGATCCAACGCAAGAAGACGATCCTAAAAAATACCTACACGCAACAAAAACCATCTTTCCTTTCTTTGCAAACGTTATTTTGCTCAGTATATTTTCAAAAAGAGATCATCAATTTTGAGCTAAAGCCTGCACCCAACAGTTCGGAGTACCTATCTATATTCGTATTAAAACATGGTGAGAAGTAAGACCCAATATTTTTATCTCTACACAACCAACAAATGTAACTATCATTTTAAATCTCCAACTCCAACCATTTTATACGATAGGTACTAGCAGCCGCCCGCGACTTCGATCAGACATAAAAAATAGTAATAGTGAGTCAATCTCAAAAACTAAAGAGCAAATGTAAAGATTAACATCTAAAGTAATCTGAGTAACAGTCTCTTAAACCCAAAAGCAAATGCTCTGAGAGCTTAAGCTGTGATTACGACCGAATGTAGGAAGATATACAGTTTTTTTGTGATCATATCTTAAGAGCTCGTTTTTTAGAACACTCTTGGGTGTTACGACTTTTATCGTTAGGAAATCTCTACTCCCTGCATAATTCATCGCTATGAAGTTGAAACCGAAGTCGTAAAAGAAATCGCTCTATGATTTCATGTCTTCGACGGGAAACTTTCAACTCGTCTTGCTCTTGAATCGATGGTCTTTGTGGGTTTAAAACTCTGTAGGCTGATAAAAACTACTGCAGCCGTGTGATCTTTAACTCGTTACTTTATGGTTAGTTCTTTTCGTTATGATATTCTTGTTAAAATCCTTGGCAAAGTTTTATTCGAACTTTTTGAGTAAACTGCTTTTAATTCAAGATCAAATTCAATAACGTTCGAATAAATTATAGATTGAATAAAATACTGCCCAAATCCCAATTAAAAATAAGTTTTTACAATAATTCAACGGCATGACAGCAATCAGTGTGTCTCTGACTGTTTGAGGAATGGCGTGTATTCAATGCAATATCAAAGCAAGAAAATTACAGTATTCATTAAGAGTAGGTTTTTCATTAGATAAATAAAAATGAGCCCTTAGAGAAAGCAAAGCTACATTAAAATGCAATGGCTAAGCAAATACCGCAAGAGACGCAATGTGTGTGAGTAGGTAGTGATGAGGGATGTCCGCTCGTGGTTGCTACTCACCTATTTCGTTTTTTACATGTGGCTCGACTGACTCCGGCAACGTCGGAAGTTTCTTTGCAAGAAATGCTTTAAAGTAAATTCCAAAAATTTCCCCTCAACGTTGCGATTCAAAGAAACAAACTTATATAAAAGTAATTTAAATGGCGTCTTTGTTATTCTTTGGCCTAAGTTCGAAGTTATGCATTTTGTATTATAGCGCAAACGAAGTGGAAAACATCTTTTCTGATCTTTTTTGTAAATAACTCATAACCCCCAGTATTAAATTGTATTGATGTTGGGCTTTGTGGTTTAGTCCTAAGTTGAGTTGATTTTGATAGTTAATTACATCAATCTATTGTTTTCTAGCAACAAATATGCTCAGATCAAGATGTTTTCAGAAAGGGTCGAGTCAAGAGTACCTCAAACATTGATGGATTATTGAGAGTGGAAAGAGCACAAGATTGCTTCGTGGTTACTGTAAAGACGCAGTGTAGATAAGGGTGAGATGGTATGTATATGTATAAGTAGGTAATAAATATGTTAAGTGAGGGCTAAAAGTCAAAACTCATTTTTCTTGAAGTGTATTCTCGGTACGACCACATTTATATTTTGGTAATGAAACAAAAAAGTTTGAATAAGCAAAGGGAATGTGCTCCAAAATACAATTACGTTCATCTTCAACATCTTTATGTAATTTTCGTTAGCAAGTTAAGTCTTGTTCTAAATTATATTGTTGTGTCATAAAGTCGCCTGCAGAAAAGGTTAATTTGAAATTATAATTTGATTAGCTTTGTCTTGTGAAGACTGAAGACGGCTCTTGCAATATTATTTACTACAACGTTCAACTCAAAATGAAATACCAACGTCTTTTGAACCACATTTTTTGTCAAATTATAATTTGATTATGTCGGGCTTAAAATTATGATAACGAAAAAAGCATCCGTCCATTTAAGCAAGCTGCTACCAATATTAAATTCTTAAATCTTGGCTACAAGGTATTATTAAATTGTTTTCAGCGTTGAGGAGGTAGGTAGTCTCGAAATGTAGGTACAAGCTCGGGTTTCGTTTTAGCTTATATGTTAGTTAAGTAAATACATTTGTATTTTATGGAAGAAGCTACCTAAAAGTTTGTTTGAATTATGGGAATAAAACTCTTAGTACTAGCACAGTGATTTGATTCTCAATATGCTCAAGCGAAAATGCTAAAATATCACACAAACCCAGAGCTCATAATGACAAATAACACGATCATTTATATTCAGCAAATCCGATTTCTTTCTGATTTAATGTGAGGATCGTATTATAATATAAATAAAGCCAATCTCCCCACAAAATGGACAGTGTGCCTGCCTAATCCTGTAATAAATCATCATTTAGAGCGTATAATCATCATAAACCTTACGTCGCGGTGCGGCGAGCGGCGCGGTGAGTGAGCGACGAACGCCGATGGCTCCCATACATCATGCGCCGATTACATGTATCAAATAAACATTACGCTGGACTCGCCGTCTCATAACGGCGGACCGCGTGCGGCTTCGCCAATAACGATAACGCCGTTTTTCGGCGGCAAAATTGATTTACGATTAGATACGTCCACGCCTTATTACAAACTTGTTACGTGCGCGGGGATCAACAACATGGCCTTTGTTATCCCATTAAGAAAAGGATGAGTCAGCAATCGATAATCTGGTCACGTTTTTCAATAAATGATTTTCGTTATTACGGAAATATTATTTGCGTCCTTTGGGAATTTAATACATTGCCGGGATTTTGTTCACATGTAGCCGATGAAAGGAAACTACTAGGAAATCAATTAATAGAAAACACCTATAAAATCAAATTAAACTGGACAGATTTTAATAAAGGACATAATAATAGATTTTAACATTCAGCATTTCAATCTGCCGAGTGTAATTCGTCAAAATATGTTTATCTGATTATTTAGTCGATAATATAACAGAAACAGAGTACAGCAAAAAAAGCATCTGGGTCTGGGTTCAATTTTTTTTTTTCCTAAATCCAACTATCAAAAAAACACATCGCATTGACACATTAGTTCGTCTGTGTTGAGCTCTCAAGTTACTTTTATGGCTACTTTACATTATCACGGCACAACAAAGGCCCCTTCCCACGACCGGTCGGTTTGTTACGGTGATCGGCGCGGGAAATCGGAGGGTGCTAAGAGCCCCCGCGGGCAAACCCACGATGATGTGACTTTGAAATATAAAATTATAGTGATTTTTTGAACAGATACAAGAAAATGTCGCCTTTGTGAAGTTTACGTTAAGATTGACCATCTATTGAGACGTCGGATGCACTTTAAGTGTTTTTATTGACTAAAGCACCTGCCTTGCTTGTTGGTAGTAGATACCTTCAAGCATATCTAATATTTTGAGGCTTTTATATGGATACTATTATTGAGAAACGTGCCATGAATTTTGTGCGGCCATGTTAAAAACAATTCCTTTATATAACTAAGTGTTTTAAACAATCAAAGCAATCAAAGCTTCACTGGGAAATTGACAATGCTTTCTGTTTAAATAACCACAAAAAACGTAAAGTTGGCTTATTTTTAGAGTAGAGTTTTTGACAATTACTTCATCTTTTCTCCAGAGGCAGTTACTTCTTACTGATGTACTAACTCAACTTCCTCCTAAGATTTGACCGAGATAGTAAACAGGGAAAAGTAATTTACGGAGCCAGTATGATATGAATTTTAAATTGGCGTGGGGTGCATCCCAGTGCCCCGGGCAGCCAGTTGTAGAGTTTCCAACCTTAGCAGGATTAACGGAAATTCCTGTTTCCAGGTAACGTTAAGGTAATATCTTTATGTTACCACTTTATTAACTACTTATGTGAAATAGTTTATATTTAATTACATGTAGATACGATTAAAGGTTACCTCACCTCACCAACTGGTGAAGTAGGTGAAAATCCGACTAGATTTTCACCTACTTCACCTAACTACTGATGTGAAATATCGCTTTCTTAAAAGTAAGGTACATCTGCATTATTTCAGTCAGAAACTATTTCATCTTATCTAATCTTCTAAAGTAAAATCTGAAAGATCTTTCTCTTAAGAGAAAACTGTGTTCTTCATAGTCTTTGAAGGCAAACCTGTTCAGCGTACTCAAAAGTAACCACTTCAAAGTAGATCGTCAACATAGCAGCTGGAGTGTTGCTGGTAAATTGCATCACCACTGCAGAATTATGGCATTAGTTAGCCAGTTTAACAGTCGTGTAGGTATAGTCAATGACGATTGAAGCCCTGTTAGTCAATTGGAAGGTGAATAGACCTACAGAAACGCCAAATAAAGGAAGCTTGCTTGCAGGACTGCCATGCCAGACTTTGAGATATCGGGTTTCCTCTAATTAGTGTCTGAATAGCTCAAAGCCAGTCTCTATTTTTTATGTGTTTTACACAGGTCACACAACTCTCACCCTTTATGTCCTATTACCGTCTTCCGATAGAGCCTTAAGCTGAGGACTATGCCCCCTTTAGGGGCGCCCTTAGACAACACATTACTAGAAAAAATTAGGGGTTCATAGCCATTTTAGAGTTAACAGTTGACCATTATAGGCAACTCTAGCCAATGGCAAGCACTGAGAAGGATAAGAAATATCTATTTTTTTTGCAATAATGCATTAGATACCAATAAAAAAACATAAATAAATATCATCGGACATTATTATACAGAGCACTGTCTAGCCCTGAAGTAGTCAAAGCTTGTATCCGATTCATATACTTGTATGGCGTACAAATCGACTGATAAAGTTAAAGTTTTTATTGTAAATCCATACTTAAGACACATAGCAAACATCCAGGCCAATATAGACAGACAGATGACTTAACAATAAACACGAACAACTAAAAAAGAACTCTACCTAAACCTATCAAATAGCTACCCAATTTTGGTATTTCAAAAGCTCGACAGAATGTTGGCAACCCTACCCCAGACAAACGACATCAAGCTTACGATTAAAAATTCGGCAGGGGCGCATATCCGCCGCGTTATCGAGTCACATGCATCTCCGCAGCGGCAGCGGGCCTGCCGAGCGCCGAACACTCGCATCTCTGCAATAGCTCGCCAGGTTAGTACGTGTAGAGACGTGTTTAGCAACTTAACGTAGCGTTTCTGCTAAAAGGATAGTTTGAAGATTTTCATTCACGGAGCGTTGTGACTTAAAAGTTAAGCACTACAGCTAGGAGCGAAGATGATAAAATCCAATTTAGAACATTTGCGGCTAACTCTCCGTTTATCGAAAACACCTATGGAAATCTTTAGGTACCTAATTGTTTTTTTAAACAAGCTGCTTGCGTCTATATGTATACTTTTCATGAACCACAACGAGGCTTAAAAATAGTAAACGTAACGCTACCTCTCATGTCACATGGAGAAGCACCCTATTTTCATAACTTTAACGGCGTTGTAGATATCCAAATTCCAAATACAGTTAGTCAATGATATTATAAGAAAAGAGGTAGATAGGTTACTTGTGTTTAAAAAGTGGCACCCAAAATCAGAACTTTTCGTACACTCGGGTGTACGCAAAGCATTGACAGTGTTGACAGTTTGAGACGACACTGAGCAACCTGATTCTGCCTCGTTTTACGCTCTACTCGTAGTAAATAATCATACTATCTTGTTCACACGTTATAACACGGCCAAATGAACTACGTGGTACCTCGTGGACAATTTTCGACTTCGCGTAGACGTAGATAGGTTATCTACCTACCTACGTCTACGGTTACGTCTACCTACGGTTAGGTTACCTATCTACGTCTTTTTTTGCTATAATATCATTGCAGTAAGTAATATGAATGCGGTGAGTGTATGCACATTTTGGACCGAACCTCCATATTTACATTCGGCGCATCTCTAATAAGATTTGAGATAACAAATCCTAACCAAGCCAGCCGGTACCCATCAGTGCAAACATCAGGTAATCATCGATCGGAAAACATGTAATTTAAAAATGTATTCTTACAAGGCCGGTAGCGGTGGGGCGCGGGCCCTAATGCTCGCAAATTAAAAGGCGGCAGCCCCCAGGGACTCCTATTTTGAGTTGGCAAAGATTTGCGAAGGGGCCGCGGTCCATTCTCTATGGTGTATGGTGAGCTACAATCGATCATTAATTACGTTTAGTCACATTTACGCGCCACATGTTAACATACGAAACCCTATCGTTATGAGGACTTAACGAGAAACCCGAAACGACAATATTTTATCCAATCAAATTATGTGTTCTACTGTCTCTAAATTACATTAGACACATAACACTTATTTCGTAATAACTACGATGATCGTTTTTCTTGTTATAAATATTTTTCCAGCAAAACCCGATCTCATTTTTTTAAACCTAGCGTTTGCCTCGTGTTTAATGCCTTCAGGCACTAAGTCACTGACGCAGTCACTTAGTTGCACTTTTTCCCTTTTTTTGGACAAATTATTAAAAATACTAGAAATTACTTTATTTGATGTGCAATTATCTTAAATAGAACATAAAATAGAACATTTAATTCCAGAATAGAAACAAAAAAAGTTCTCCAAGTCATAATTAAAACAAAGAAAAGTAAACAAGAAAGCAGATCTGATACTAATCAGTCTGGCAACCATAAATCACAATCGCAATATCAGCATTTAGATAATTATTCGTATAATACCCACGCACCCGACAAGACGCGGTCGGCAGGCATGCAGCTCCAAGAATTGGAATTGTTGATGTAGGCGGCGCGCGTGTGCAGATAAGCATCTGCTGAGTGGTCCCCTTCTGTTTTCCGATCGGCACTCGCACTTGCTATTAATTTCTGCGCCCTGTCACAAAGCTAATACACAGGCTTGGACATAATGTGATTATATTTGCAAGTAAAATCTGGATTGGAGTCTTTCGTGCTGTCACGGAGGGATAAATCTAGTGACTGCGTTGAATGAGTATAGATACATACGTACTGCATATGTATGCTTACTAGTGAACGAGGTGATGCCATTTCCATAGTTCTAAATGAAGTTTCGGAAATGGGATGGATTAAAAAAGGAGGCAGGCATATTACTTTCAAATGTAAGTAATTTTAAGAGGAATAAACAATTATGTAATTAGTTAGCATTAGGTGCACTCATCAAATATTTTTTTATCTGTTTAGAGTTTGACAGTTCGTGCATCTCAGCAAACGGTAGCTTGAGACCTTTTTCCTGGCTTACGTAATCGAAGTAATCGAACAGAGCAACAAAGTCAAACTTTCCCTGCACCATGGCTTACCAATAAGAGCCACGTCCCTAAAATGCAAAGTGAGGGGAGACGTTAATAAAAATTCCGCGCTGAAACAACAAATTAAACGAAGCCGAGCCACTCGAAAAGCCATAAGTACTCATCTCAATTGCCGCCGATAAGAAATCCAAGCCTTAGCAATGTATTCGCGGCACGTTTCGGCTCACGGTTTTTTCTCGCTATGCCACTGTGGCGTTTAAAACGAATTGACTCTTAAATTCTTCATAATGAAATGTTGT
This sequence comes from Udea ferrugalis, assembly GCA_950022985.1. Classification (NCBI taxonomy): domain Eukaryota; kingdom Metazoa; phylum Arthropoda; class Insecta; order Lepidoptera; family Crambidae; genus Udea; species Udea ferrugalis. The sequence continues at coordinate 10,828,396 of OX465516.1, forward strand.
AGGAGTTTTATTAAATCGAGTGTAACCATTCCTGACATTACGCAAATGGCGGGTCCTCCCCTACATCTGTCGCAGGGATGCACCCCCTTAATAAGTGTTAACGCTCGCCGGCTGCGATGAACAATCCGCGCGGCTCAAGCTAAATCTTTACAAATTCTTGATACAAATTAATGCCGCAGAGGAGTTCGCGACTCTCTTGTAATTTCGTTGTAGATGTGGCGCACCCTCGCGTCGCCAACCGACACTTATAATAGTAGATGTGCTCTTGCGCGCCTCCTGCCGGGACGTGCCTAATACTAAACGTCGCGGCTCCGTTTATGCGCCATAAACGGACGAAAATGGATGTTAAATCTGCACTGTCTTCAAACGACCTCAGATTGAGATGACTGTGAATATTTCAGGAAGATATGTTTCATACTGGATGAATAATTATATATCATAGGGTAAAGGAATGAAAACGTTGTCAAAATGAGTCTGGACAAGAAGAGCTTCTTAAAGTATCAGTTAATTTATCTTTATTAAAACATTGTTTTTCTCCTTTCGTATGAATGGCAGCAATAGAAACCGCATGTGTACTTGGCGACCTCGACTGTGTTATTCGTTGCCATACAGATTTACTCATTTTAAAAAATTAAAAGACCGTGTTAAAAAAAAATGGCACGAGGTGGGGTGGTAGCGATTGTCGTTACTCTTATTTATGCAGACGTAAAAAAAAGAGGAATTATTTCGATTCGAAAAATATTGGAGTACTTATACGAGTATGAGATAAAATATAGCAGTATCAAAATATAATCCTGTCATTTCTAATATTTACTAGTCACGTTTAACAAACTCACCATCTTGATTACTAACTTATATTATGAGACTATGAGACTTATATTATCATATCACACAGACTTTGAGTATTCGCTAACGAAGATGTTAAAAAAATACACAACAAAATTAAGGAACATAAGTATGTATTTTGTATATGTTTATGGTAACATTTGAATGTAATAATTGACACCGTCAACAAGTTATCTGCCTCGCCCGATGTTTTACTGATAGAAAACCCCATTAAGCTTTAAGTCCTTCAACATACTTTTCTCATAATTAATAAATAAATAATTGAATGTCTGTTTCAGGATTGTGTTATTTTATTATCTTAGGATATAATTAATATACTTCGGTAAATATTTCCTTGACATTGTGAACAAAAATTAATTGGTCAACATTAAATCATGATTTATTGACACGAAATCTGACGCATTACCAAAATTAACGCCGGCAATAACTCACATACAGAAGTAACATCATACAAATTGCAATTCATTTCTATTTTTCAGACCATTAACTCCGGACAATAACACGGCAGCGAGTAAAATAAATGCCGGGCGAAATAGTTCCGAACTGGTATCATCGCTGCAAATGTAAATGAACAATTAAAGCTCTCGCCGTGGCCAGGGACAATGATGATAATTATTTTAGTTTGCTGTCGGCGCGGTGTCACTCGCCGGCTAGCTCCACCCGCCTCTGGAATGCTTCTCGGACCCCCATTTTCACCATTAAATAGCGACACTTCTGCTCTTCGTAAATTATTATCAGCTAGCGCTTTCATTACTCCGTAACAAAGGAACTCTCCGAATGTACGAATTCAACTTCGATTCGAGACGACTCCTCCGCCATTGTTACTCCTGGAGTCGCGACTCATATTAGGCCTGAGGTGAAATTTTGATTAATTCGTTACTGTTCCCGGTTAACGTTTAGTTCCGACCGGGAAACTTCGATGAAAGGCGTCCGAGCTTTGGAATAATTGCATTGGCATAATTTTGAATAGAACTGCAATGCGTCGCCGCGCTGACAGCTATTTCAAATTAATTGGTAACCGATACAATTTGAGGTATGGCTTTTAATATTAGGAGTTCATAAATATTCGCATTTGTATATTACATGTTAAATTACCAGTATACTTCTTTTTCAGCTGGTGTAACCAGAAATCAATGAATTTATTAAAGTGTCAGTATACAGTATACAGGATGTCACAAAAAGTAAAGTCAAGTCGAGCCCTGAAATCGAATCGATGCTGATGTTTTCTAGTTATAAGTTTTTTTCTGCTTTTTTCTCAAATTTTAGACTTACGAGACAGTATGGCTGACAAAGACATGAATTGTTGAGACACATTCCTATTATTTTTTCATATCAGCCTAATAGTATACCTTACAATCAAAAGCTTCTTTAGGTTTCGGCTTGACACATTTTTTTGGGACAGCCTGTATTTTTGGTCCGAATATGAAACGGCCAAATATTTTTCGCTTTGTTTTGGATTCGACTTCGCCCATCCAGCAAGTTCACCCTGTATCAATATCGTTTGTCACTTTGTATGTGAAGCAGAAATGCTTTACACTGTAAAATCCGCACATACTCGTATATAACATTAAAATAAAATTGGTTCTTAATAATACTCGTAATAAGGGAAGTGGCTACACCTTTAGTTCCGTAGTAACAAATACTCAGAAGTTTAAGTTCTATACAGATATAACATTTAGGTCTTTTGGCACTTTCATATACAGGGTGTCCCGTAACGTGACGTCAAGCGGGCACGGGATGATAGGCTAGGTTATACGGGCTCTGGGAAAAATAAAGAAAAAAATCTATGTCACTTGGTTTAGTAATAATAATAATATTTTTGAAAATTTGGGAAATCGACACCCTTGACTATGTTTACATGTACTGTACTCACAAATGACCAAATTTTGCAGAGTTTATTTTTTTTATGTTATCCCAGAAAACTATGCTTTTGATTGTAGTCACTTTTATGATGATCAATATTGGACATTTAGTAAAAAAAAATAAAGTTCGACTGAGTCATGGTCAGGGATTTTTATGTCAGCTAACTTCATCCCTTATTTTCTTTAAAAAACATTACTAAAGCATCCTTGGCAAGTTGTCTAGAAAAATAGCCCATTTAATCAAGATTTCAAAAAGGTGAAATAATAACTATTTCCTTGTCTTATGTTTCCATGAAAAATATTATGAACCATAATGGGTCGTTCAAAACTTGAATCAGGTGAAGTCTAAAGTATGCTATTGTTGGTTAATGAACAAAAAGTGATCGTAGGTTAGTAGCGGTAGCAAATAAGAAATGATTGCTGTTGCTAAGCATTCCATGCCTGGTCGGTTAACGTGATGGGTGACCATTTCTTTTTTTTCATAGTATCTCCGTACACATGACAATAAGCAGTTGTTCCCAGCTGACGTTGCTAGTAGGCAACGGCTAACGGCGGCGGTAGGCTGACGGCTGTTGCTAAGCATTCCATGCCTGGTCGGTTAATGTGATGGGTGACCACTCCGATTGATGCCGCGTGCACCATTTTATAGGGGACGAGGTGGTGAGGAAATGAAAGTTGGATTACTTATTCAGGAATACTTATTTAACGGTCGCAGACCGACATAAAAAATAGTAAATTAAAATGAAAATTAAATTGGAAAAGGCAAATTTTTGACTGCGTTGCGTAGACGTCAAAAAGAAAGAAGAATGCCGTGCGTTTTTTCAGTTTTGAAAAGTGACGTCCTCACGTAGCACTGGCTGGTTGCGCGATAATCTCTAGTGTTGCCGCAACATGCTCCCGGCCTTGGAAGCTGCTAGCTTTCTATAGTTGCAGGATTACATCTGTTCATGATGAAGAGGACAGATCTTCGAGAATGCACGCCTCACGACGCCGCTTGACGTACGAATATCAGCAACCCGTGCGATGCCATCCTTTCCTGGATACGTCTTCACAATGCGACCCAAACTCCATTTCAGTGGTGGTAAATTGTCGTCCTTGATGAGCACAAGTGTATTTTCTTTTAAGTCATCCTTGTGTTCTTGCCATTTCTTCCGGATCTGCAGTTCGGAGACGTATTCCTTCGCCCACCGTCTCCAGAAATGTTGACGCAGCTGCTCTACTCTCTGATACCGTGTGAGTCTATTTGTGGGTGTCTCACTGACGTCAGGCATAACAGGTGCAGTTAGTGCACGACCAACTAAAAAATGTGCAGGCGTCAGGGGTAGCAGGTCTTGAGGATCGGAAGACATGGGAGTTAAGGGTCGGGAGTTCAGGACGGATTCAATTTGCGTAAGTACTGTACTAAACTCCTCGTATGTCAGATGTGCGTTGCCAACAACGCGACGAAGATGATGCTTACAACTTTTAATACCACTCTCCCAATATCCACCAAAATGGCTAGCGTAGCTAGGAATCATTTTAAAGTTAATGTTCATAGAGGTAGCGTATTCCTTAATCTCATCTGAACATGACATTAAAAATATCGAAAAGTCATTCCTGAGCCCTACAAAGTTCTTTCCGTTATCCGAAAATATTTCGTTGGGCTTTCCACGTCTCGCAATGAAACGTTTAAGTGCCAAAAGATATCCTTCTGATGAGAGATCAGTGACCAGTTCCAAATGAACTGCGCGTGTAACAAAGCATATAAACAAGCAAATATATGATTTTTGTAATTTTGAACCTCGACCTTTACGGTTTAATATGAGCACTGGTCCTGCGTAATCAACACCACAACGTTCAAACGGAAACCCTGGTTCTAGTCGTTCTTTAGGTAAATTTCCCATAATTGGACTAACCGCGTTTGGACGCAGTCGGGCACACGTGACGCACGCGCGCACAACCTGCCTAGCTAAGTTCCGCCCGCCGACCGGCCACCACGCTTCCCTCAACGCGAACAGCAGGAGCTGCGGGCCCGCGTGCAGCGTCCGGTCGTGCTCGTAGCGAAACAGCAACACTGAAAAGCCATGTTTAGCGGAGATCAACACGGGGTGTTTTTTATCGTACTCGAAATCCGCATATTGAATACGGCCACCGACTCGAATGATGTTATCATTATCTAAAAATAAATTTAACTTTAGAAGATGCTTATCCGTTTTGATATCTTTGTTATGTAAAAGTGATTTATAAACATCTGGATACGACTCCCGCTGGGATAGTCTGGCTAACGTTAATTCGGATGTCTTCAGTTCAGCTACTGAAATCAAACCCGCCTGACGGTTGTCTACGTTGCGCGCGTTTCGTATAAACCTAAGTACATAAGCCATAGATCGCACCAAACGATTATATTGCGAAAATCTATTAAATGGAAATAAATTCTCTAAACAGTTCTGACTGACTACATTACTAACAATAACATTCGATTTCAATTCGGGTAAATTGCAATTATTACTAAATTCATTATTTGTTGTCATATCATATCTCGGCGTTTCATAATTTAATTCATGTAAAAATCCAGGCCCTTTCCACCATAAAGTGGAATCACCGATTACATCTAGGCTTTGGCCTCGCGAAACTAAGTCAGCTGGATTTTCTTTTCCAGATACGTGTCGCCAAGAATGTTCTCTAGACAGTTCATGAATTTCAGCGGTTCTGTGCTGAACATATGTTTTAAGTAAATTAGGAGGCATACCTAACCACCCTAAAACAATAGTCGAGTCTGTCCAGAATACGACTTTATTTAATTGACAACGCAATGATTCATTTACTTTAGCAAATAGCCTTGCACCTATAAGCGCGCCACATAATTCTAAACGCGGTATAGTTGTTGGTTTTATAGGTGCGACTTTTCCTTTCGAACATAAAAGATTCACGCTAACAGCTGACTCGTTATCAACGGTGCGTATGTATGCGCAAGCGCCGTAGGCAGTCTGCGACGCGTCGGTGAATATATGCAGTTCTATAGATATAGGATCGCTGCACATCACATGGCGTGGGATATTGATACTACTCAATAAAGACAAACCGTTCACGAACCTATACCACACTGCTCTGACGTCAGTAGGAACAGGCTCGTCCCAATCCAATTTCAATAGCCAACACTTTTGTAATAAAGTTTTAGCAAGCGTAATTACCGGACTGAGTAACCCTAACGGATCGTATATTTGTGAAGCGTACGATAAAATAATCCGTTTTGTAACTATCTCTGTGTCTTGTTCAATGTGTGTATTGTAGCTTAATAAATCTGACTGGTTGTTCCAATACAAGCCCAATACTTTGCTTTGCGAGCTGTCTCCAAGTGCCACCTGTTTTATGCAATGTTGTGAATCGCTAGGGTTGGCACGCTCAAAGTTAAAAAGCCATTTTCGCAAAGGCAAACATGCTGATTTTAAAACTTGGTCGAGTCCTTCACAAATATTAATCAAATCAGACATTTTATTACACGAAGAAATCAGGTCATCGACATAAAAACTTTCATTTATTTCTCGTGCAATATCGTAATTATCGCATTCTTGCGCCAATTGCTTTAAACACCTACAACTTAAAAATGGTGCTGATGCCGTTCCATACGTAACGGTGTTTAATTTGTATACCTTCAATGGATCAGAAGGGTCATCCCGCCACAAGATCAGCTGCAGATTGCGCTGATCTTCATTTACCAACACTTGCCGGTACATTTTTTCAATATCGGCACAGGCAACATATTTATTTTCGCGAAAACGAAGCAAAATTGAGAGCAAGTCACCTTGTATAGCACTACCTACCATTTGCAGATCATTTAGTGACAACCCTGAGCTTGAGCTCATACCTGCGTCGAATACCGTGCGTAATTTAGTTGTGATAGAATGTTCTCTAAGCACTCCATGGTGAGGTAAAAAGTAGTACGGTTTGCTATAATTATGTGTAAGACTCATGTGCCCTAGCTCAATGTACTCGTGAATAAAATCGGTATACATTTTTTTAAATTCAGGATTGCGTTGTAATTTCCTTTCTAAGGCGTAAAACCGATTCTCTGCCTGCTTGCGCGTATCACCTAACAGTTCAGGTGATTGCTTGAACGGGATTCGAACGCTGAACCGCCCATCTGCCATGCGTTTGGTATTTTGAACAAAATGTTCCTCACAGGCGCGTTCTTCGTCGCTAAGCAAAGAGTTACCTTTTGTCGGCAACTCTTCGATTTCCCAAAAATTGCGTAATAGTTTTTCTAATGAGGACAAACTGCTATTGTCGTCATTCATTTGCGTGAAGTTGCACAGTACATGTTTAGTGTTATTTTGTTTCAAAGATAAAATTGAACCAGACATGACCCATCCTAAATGCGTATTTTGAAGGAAAGGCCCGTTTGTTAAGCGCATTTTACCTTCCTTTATAAGTTCCCAAAAAAGATCGGCCCCTATTAACAAATCAATAGGCTGACTGACAAAGAAGTTGGGATCTGCAAGCTTAATATTGTTTGGAATGCTAAATTGGTTCCTACTTAAAATAACAGTAGGTAATTTAGACGTTATCTGCGGTAACACCAAACATTGTAACCGTTTAGTAAAATTACCGTCTAGTGATTGTAGTTCAATATTACATGATTGCGTACACTGCGTTATTGAACTTCCAACCCCATGAATTTGCTGAGTGGACTGTATCATATGCGCGTTTAGTTTGTCACAAAGTGACTGCGTTATAAAAGATCGTTCGCTACCGCTGTCAAGTAACGCGCGCGCCCGTTGACTAGTACCCGAATCACTAATTATGTCTACTACCGCAGTAGATAACAAAACCGGCCGCTCCGTAGGCGAGTGTGCGTAATTAGTGTATGCGTGAATATTATTCACCTGGAGCGGGGTTTGAGATGTGGGCAACGTGCTTTGACTGTCGGTGCAAACAGCAGGAACATTCGATGCTTCACCTGTTGCGGTGAACATCACTGCGCGCGAATGAATGTTCTCTTGCTTGTTTCCATCACAAATCAAAGTATTGTGTTTCTTGTCACATTTCCTACACGGACCAAACACACACGTTTCTACGGAGTGACCCGACCGCAAGCAGTTAATGCACAAGTTTTTAGTTTTGATGAAATTCAATTTATTTTGATAATCAAGATCCAAGAACATTTGACAGGAATATAAAGGATGTTGTGCGTTACACTTAAGGCAGAGCTTGTAGCCACGCGTTGTGTTAGGTGTCTTTGTGAAAGTCTTGTTAGTTGAAACGTTACAACGAATCCCAGTGTTTTGCGTATACGTATTGTGTCTTTTACTCTCCGTTACACTCACTAAACCTGTCCTACTGTGTGATACAGTTAGGGTCTCCAACATATCTGCTCGACTTTTTAGAAATTGCATCAAGTCATTTAATTTGAGTTTAGTTTTAGAATTTTTATCAAAAGTAGGCAAAGAACAAAGATGCTGTTCCCACTCGCGTTCCGTTACAGAATCCAACTTAGACACAACTATGTAAATAATCAAGGTGTCCCAAGACTCGGTTGGTTCATTTAACATTTTCAAGGCCCTTAAGTTCTTTAACACCGTATCAATGAGTCTTCGCAGCTGTGTTGGTGACTCTTTAGACAGGTTTTGCATGGAAAATATGGATTTTACGTGATTACGGACGAGTAGCTTATTATTATCGAATCGATTAAGTAATAATTCCCATGCAATCTCATAGTTGTTTGCCGAAAATTCAAGAGAATCGATAACGGATTTCGCACTACCCTTGAGCGAAGATTTTAAATAATGAAATTTTTGAATTTGTGGTATTGACTTACAGTTATGGACCAATGAAGAGAATGTATCACGATACTCTAGCCAGTGCTCATAGGCCCCGTCAAAATCAGGAATGGTAATTGTAGGTAATTTTACACTATTTGAATTATTCCTTATCAATTCAGATTTGCTATCTGAGCTCTCGTTGGAATGGGACATACATTCAGCTAATGCCAAAACAACGTAATATTCTCGCTCAAACAATTCGCGTGATTCCAGTTGACTTTCTATATCAGACTCAGGAATGAGATTTTCGATCTTACTTTGAATGTCATTAAAATCATTGACTAAATTCTGTGAGCCAACCATACGTAGCTTTATTTCCGCTCGCTGCTGCTCGGATAAAGTTACGTTATTAAATAAATTAACATACTTTTTTAAGTTCGTTAATCTGCGTTTGATCAACCCTCTTTTCTTTTTTAAATCTTTCATCTCTGATTCAAAGTCTACAGTAGCCATCATAAATGAATAAAGGGAAAACACTTACTGAATGAAGCAGGTTGATACTATGGCAATTCCTCCAGCGGCAACGGTGTTCACCAGATTAAGCGTAAGTAGGTAAGCAAGCACATTTGACACACTGGAATTGAGAAAAGCACAGCATCACGCAATTGAAATATGACGGTTTGGATGGATATTTCGGTTGGATCACCTCACCGTAGCAACGTTACTTCCAACTGCTGATCTCACACATTGCGTCTCTCGTCTTGGGCTGGTTTCTTGATCTTATCCGGCGAAGATGGATCAATATGATGCCGCGTGCACCATTTTATAGGGGACGAGGTGGTGAGGAAATGAAAGTTGGATTACTTATTCAGGAATACTTATTTAACGGTCGCAGACCGACATAAAAAATAGTAAATTAAAATGAAAATTAAATTGGAAAAGGCAAATTTTTGACTGCGTTGCGTAGACGTCAAAAAGAAAGAAGAATGCCGTGCGTTTTTTCAGTTTTGAAAAGTGACGTCCTCACGTAGCACTGGCTGGTTGCGCGATAATCTCTAGTGTTGCCGCAACACCGATTTCTTTTTAAATGTCTTTAATAGCTTCTCCGTCCTTCGAAGGCACGTTAAGCGGTTGGTCCCGGAAGACGTGTGCCCAGTTATTGAGCATAAGTGTCTCTACTTATGCTCAACGTTCACGCTTACGGTCAACGCAACTATCCCGTATTGCTACAACGTCATACTCTAACATTGTGGGCACAGTGAGCTAAGTGTGGATCGTGGTACATTCACCGGCATCTCAGGCTACCTCTTTCCATTTTTACTTTGCTCTTGCTGAATGACATTTCTTTGCAATAGAGCAAGGAAGACTAGTAATGTATTTTTCCGACATTTCCGTACTTCGGAAGGCACGTTAAGCAGTTCGTCCCGATTGACATCGCTAACTGTCAGTCGTAAAACTCAGTCGGGGGCCTTTGGGCGGCTTGATGTCATCTGAGTTTTTTTTTCACTGATTTTACACCCCTACAACATTCCGCACTGAGCCTGCGTGTTAGAGTATGCCTAGCGCCCACCCTTGTAGTTGAGATGAGGATGTGCTCAACTGTGGGACGGATATAGGCCGAACGAAAATGGTAAGCGTGATGTGGCATTTACCGTTAAAGTAAGATACCAGAGCTTCTATTGAGCCATGTAGCCAGATGTTATTAAGGGGCGCCCTAAGGCCTCTGAATAAATTTCGCGGCTGACTTCTACTAGCAACGTCAGCTGGGAACAACTGCTTATTGTCATGTGTACGGAGATACTATGAAAAAAAAGAAATGGTCACCCATCACGTTAACCGACCAGGCATGGAATGCTTAGCAACAGCAATCATTTCTTATTTGCTACCGCTACTAACCTAAGATCACTTCATGTTTCATTAACCAACAATAGCATACTTAAGACTTCACCTAGTTCAAGTTTTGAACGACCCATTATGGTTCATAATATTTTTCATTTAAACATAAGACAAGGAAATAGTTATTATTTCACCTTTTTGAAATCTTGATTAAATGGGCTATTTTTCTAGACAACTTGCCAAGGATGCTTTAGTTATGTTTTTTAAAGAAAATAAGGGATGAAGTTAGCTGACATAAAAATCCCTGACCATGACTCAGTCGAACTTTATTTTTTTTTACTAAATGTCCAATATTGATCATCATAAAAGTGACTACAATCAAAAGCATAGTTTTCTGGGATAACATAAAAAAAATAAACTCTGCAAAATTTGGTCATTTGTGAGTACAGTACATGAAAACATAGTCAAGGGTGTCAATTTCCCAAATTTTCAAAAATATTATTATTATTACTAAACCAAGTGACGTAGATTTTTTTCTTTATTTTTCCCAGAGCCGGTATAACCTAGCCTATCATCCCGTGCCCGCTTGACGTCACGTTTCAGGACACCCTGTATATATAGACGAAAACGGATGATGGCGTGGATGGCGAAAATGCTGTCGAATAATTCGAGGGAACTGGAAAATCCAAGAGGTTAACAAAAGACAAGAAAATATCTCCGTTCCTTCTAGGCATCATCGCATACTTTATGTGCCCTAAGCTTTTAAATTGCCCTCAATTTAAAAAACAAATGGGATTTCTCCTAAAATTCTGCGTGTTATTTATATTCAGTTTCAGTTCTAGCAAATTCCAATGTAGCCCTGCTGGTGACACTGGTGCCCTGGTAGTATCTAGACAAGATGTTACACACAGATACAGTCAGTATCAAAACGATGTGGGCGTACAGAGTGATATCTGACAAATACTTTTGGCATTTTTTTTTATAGTGGTCTTCAAGATGACCTCACTCCACCTGATGGGAAACAGCCGTGAGGTCCAGATATGGGGTTGACAAGCACAGTAATGGACAACTACTTTGCTGGTCAATCTCATTTTGAAGGCCTTGTTAGAAGTATTTCAGAATAGCAAATGTCACCACTAGTAAATCAAAAAAGTGTTTCTCTTGTTTCATATTTTAGTGAAGCTTCAGAGGATATTCGACTTTGACATTGTAGTTAGTACTTATTGCAATTGCTTTTGTCAAACCGTCAATACCTTTTCGCCCATTTCGATAGCACATATAATTTCAAACCTGACTGTACCCACTGAAAAATATCAGTCGAGCCTACAGTAATCGAATAAAGGGAAACGCTAATGCCTATTCGATTAAAGATGTGAAATGTATGTATGGAAGGCAGCGATCGGATCGGACAGAGCCCTGTCAACGTGTCACGTTCGCGGCAAATGAGTGGCTTAATAATGTCCATTGATTCAAAGCTTATTTGTGAAGTGCGATGGATGCCTACGTATCCAGTGGGCGCTAGAGTACCAGGGAAATGGAAATGGCTCGCATTCGCCACTACGGGAATGCTTTCAACTCGCGTAATTCAGTTAAACGAGTAATTTATGACTGGCCAAATTACTGGCATCACTGTGTCTGGCTATCAGATACGAGCCGTAACAACAATGCAATCCATACAACATACCTACCAATTTGATAAACGTATATTATGCGTTATTCGAAGCATGCGCTGTCGACATCGAATGAGTAATACGACGCACTGGGAATAGTGAAGGGAGAGTAATAATTATTGTCACCGTCTAGGCTAATCCATCCTCTTTAAGACCAACACATACCTAGAAAAACATAGTTCAAGATTGAATTATTATTAGAAAACATGAACACATACTTTGACTTCGTGTAATCAGTAGAGGCTGTTTGATTTTTTATAAGAGTACCGCAGAGCGCCACTCTATCAAAACCATCGGTAGCTTTAAAAAAAAACTTTTTATGCGTTTCAATGGCCTTTTTCTATTTCAAATTTTGTGTTACAACGATTTAGCTGCCTTTTCAATCAACTCGGAAAAGTTTCTCGGAAAAAGGGGTCTCTATTAAAAGAATTTATTTGGTGAATTGACTACTACAGGCAGAGATCGCGGGTTCGATCCCGCACAGAGCGAAATTATATTTACATATACATACAAAACCGGCCTAATATACTTCCCACTGCTGGGCACAGGCCTCACCTTAACTATGAGGTGGAACAAGCCAACACGCGGGCTCAGTGCGGATTGTTGGAGGGGTGTAAGGATAGTGAGCAACCTTAATGTAAGATGTTATCAAGCCGCCCTAAGGCCACTGACTAGACTTAACGACTGACATCTAGCGACGTCAACCGGGAGCAACCGCTTAACGTGCCTTCCGAAGCACGGAGATGCCCGAAATACACATCACTAAATTTCGATCACCGTGGTCACCCATCCCATTTCCGACCCGGCGTGTGTTGCTTTATTACATTGATCGTCGCCGATCACTGTCACAACTGCGCCACGGGTACCTACATATTATATGTATTTTGACATAAAAAAGGCATTTAAGTATGTTCATCCGTTGTCTTGAAAACCAGCTTTAATTAGCTTAATATGGGGCTATGTGACGCTGTGTCTAGGGATATTGTCTACCCCGCCATAAGTTCTCGCTTTCTGGTGGCGGGAAGGCTTAGTACCGGTGGTAGAGTCAACCGCCGGGAAGCCAAGAGAACTCAGGCGTGGCAGGCTGTGTGTCGTGCTGTTTTAGTCCGGTAGGAGTCCGACATAACCTCGTCGTCGTCCCGAGCAGCGCGGTACTCGTATCCATAAGTATTTCACCACGAAAATAAAAAGGGGATGTCGTCTTGGGAATAATGCTCAGGGACATTTATTCATTATTATTTAATTTAAAAAGAAAGATAGAAAAGAAAGAAAAAACGTTTATTGATTCTGAACATCGCAACAGATAAAAAACATACAAAACAAGGTAGTTAGGAGAAAATAAAAAACAAAACAAACAATAGAAAAACAAAGAATAATTTCCACCAGGCAGCAGTGTCACGATGTCCAAAATTAAATGGACCCCACTCAGCTAATGCCTGGACCTGCCGTGCTATTCCGGAGGTGCACATCGGACATCACTTCACATCTCGGTGTTTCACGCTTACCTCAATCATTAATACGCTTTACTTTGGATTAGTATTTTCTCTCATTATGTATGTAAATAATTAAAAAATGTTATTTGGCTTAGTTCTTTTCTCTGTAAGGACCACGGTTGCAAAGAATTTGAATTTTAAAGTTCACTCACACGAGCTAAGGGAGTTATGGCGTCCGCCGGAATAGCATAGCTGATAGCCTCAGACTCTGATTTTCAGTGGGACCAACTGAGTGGACGCAATTACATATTTATCCCTCTTAGAAAATTGGCATAAACTGACTGGAAATCAAAATAGGCAAAATTGCAATGCAGTTTAGATGAGGGTAATAAAAGATTTGATCATGTGAAGCAATAAAAGGTCAGAAAATATAATGATAGTGTGGTGCTTCAGTTGTTTGATTGTGTTTTGCAGTTAGGTACTAACATCAGTTTTACTGCCATTAGATAGTTTTTTTTTTTTTTCGAAGTAAAAGTAATCACCCTTGTGCCATTATGGAACAAAACAATGTATGCTGTAGCAACGTACGAGTAGTGGCAATACCTATACACTAACGCAGTGGATGCCAGCACCGGTTGAGGCAAATAATTCCCGCACCAACACAAAATGTGTTTTGTTGATGAAATAATATCTGATTTGTGCTGGGTTCGGGTTTAGTTAACATAACACACAAAAACCTATTACTTTTAGATTGGAGAAATGAAATGTGCTGCTGAATTTATGTAATAGCGTAACTTATTTATTACATTAACCATCAATGTTCCTTTTCTTGAGCTTTTACATTTTCTTTTCGTTGAAAATATAAAAAACAATAAATTTTTGGGGTTCCTCATACTTAGGACTAAAACTCCTTTTTTTCAACAAAACTCATACGCGTGGTTGATGTTGAAGTTTCTACTATGACATATAGTCTGTTTGTATTGGTTTAGGTGTTTGCCATGTATATTATGTAAGTAGTTACGCAGAAAAGGATTTAAGTAATTCTATCCGTTGTCTAATATCCCATTATACAAACTTTAATTCGTTTATTTTCGGGTGAGATGGCGCTGTGTGGAATAAATAATGTCCAGTCATATTTATTTATTTATTTCATTTCAAGAGAAGCTTGTGACTAACGCTCGTATTTGTCCAAGTACACGTCAAATAAAATGAACTAATCTAATAGTCCAAAAATAACATAATATAGCAAAAGAGACTTCTTTACTTATTAAATTAAGAACCTTTTTAGAATATCAAGTTTTGAGACTGCATTTAGTAGATATACGACAGTGGATCAGCATATTATTTCACCTATTTTAAGCTACGACCGTTAGGTCGGATGATGGAAAAGGTGATCGAAATTCTGTGATATAAAATCTACAACAAGGCGGACTTAATCACTTCATGTTTTGGCAAAGACCATTATCATACTTATGGACAGTTTTTCAGATCATAAATAAATCTTCACGTGCACAAACATTGCGGAGGTGATTTTATAGAAAGTAGGATTTGTTTTTGAAATGGCGAAAAATTTTAAAAAAACAAGCTGTCTTAGAAAAAACTCTAAACTCGCACATATTATTATGGCTTTTACATGACTATTATACTTTCATACAGAAATTACTCATTGCGATAGTTTCCAAACAAAAGTTAATTATGAAATTTGAGTTGAGAAATTTCGAAAGAAACTTTAAAAAATCATTACTTCCAAAGTATAGAATTTCGCGGAACTAATGTTCTTTTCGAATGACTTGTTATGATGCCAATTACATAAAAAAAAATGTTTTACCACTGTCGCTGGGCCACCCTGTATTTGTATAGATTTTCAAGAAATCACTTTTTTCCGTTTTGAAAGAAACTTAAGTTCTTTCTTTTTTCAGTCATAGGTTTCAAATTGCCTCGCATTAAGGATATAAAGTAGAGTACGCATCGCGGGCTTAAAAGTATATTTGTCTTGGGCGATCTTGAACCGCTCAATGTAGCGCCCCGGACATAATACACTTCTTTAAGCCCTTGTTGCATAATCTACTAGGTATTTAACATCTTATGGCACATAAAGACACATTCCACAGTTCAAGAATTTCTAGAGGCCAAACTTTTATTATTTGAAAAATTTAATTTCAATCTACCTACATGATATTATACATAAGTCAAATTGTATTAACTGCTTAGACATTTTACCTACACGTTTTTTAGGGTTCCGTACCGAAAATGTAAAAACGCGACCCTATTCCTAAGCCTCTGCTGCCAGTCTGTCTGTCACCAGGCTGTATCCCATAAACCGTGATAGCTAGCAAGCTGAATTTTTTACAGTTGCCGCTATAACGCCAAATACTAAAAATTAGAAATATAAATATATACAATAAACTTGTTTTTTTTCGTTTTTTTGCCCAATATTAAGTAATAGACGCTTGAAATTTCCACTGGATACTTATTTAGTTGTATAAAACCTTTCGAAATAAATCAAAATAAAGTGAATATGAAATGGGGCTGCTCCCATACGACAAACGTATTTTAAAAGCTCTATTTTTACTTTGAAAGGGCACGGAACCCTATGTACGCAAGTCAGACTCACACATAGCCGGTTTTTTTAAATATGTTTCCTTATTCGAATTCAATCCTAAAGTATTCGTATATTATGTATTTGCCTATTTAGCCATGAAAATGTATTTATTTACTCCATTCAACGTGTAAATATTTGTAACGTATAACTTATACATATTACCTTAATTTTATTTACCTACATGAAGAACTTAGAGATATAATAATTACATAAGATCCAATATATAACCTTTATACCATAAAACAAGTCATTGCAGCAAGTAGATACGAGTATACACACATTAGCAATACATGAGTAGATTATAATCATAATCATTTATCTCTCTCACCATAATATTTAGATAAGTAACACAAATTATTGACTTGCTAAATATATTCTTCATGAACCGACTACAACTTATGGAGGAAGGTATCAAGTATTTGCTCTCAATGCCTTATTTTAGTCAAGCCAGTGAAGATTTCAGATCTATTTTTTTCTATTGTGCTGCCTTCGTTTATTATTGCCAAAATCTCGCCATACGAGTACCATTCATATCACAAAGCTAATTCTCATCTGTATTCAATAATCAGTAATCCAACTAAAATGCACGTCATTAACAGATATTATTTATGCTCATTTTTTCTACAAGCTAATATTGGAATGCCTTAAGTTGAGACCAAGAGAAAAAATAATAGATGAATATTTAAAATCCGATATTTAATTCAGTGCTGTTTTGTATCATTGGTTTAGTGACCTGACAATATTATGTTTGGCTGACTCCTAAGTAGTGAATCCTAAAAAAAACAATATTGGACACCGAACTCAAACATGCTTAAATACTTCAGCACAAACATTAGGCACGCCCAGACTAAAGAAACCCAGAAAGATCGACATGTTCACGCACACGAAAGTTTGAACTGTTCGGGGATCGAACCCTCTACATCTAGTGCAGAAGCCGATTACTTAACTATTTTAATTTAAAGGTCGTCAAAAGTCACACTTACATAAACTTACTGTTCAATTTACTAGTTTACATCTACCACTATATCTAGCTTGTGCCATTTACCCCGCTTGTAATCTATCTTATTACGTGAGTAATTGGGTGGGTATTGGTTTGCGCAAAGGGATCAAGTAATAAAGGTAAGTGTAGACATCTCTCAGATATTCGATATTCAGTCTACATGCTAATAATCAAATAAACGTCCGAACCACAGGTGTAATTACTATGTACAGCTATCAGGAGATATTTGTGTTCCATCTTCAGAGCAGAACAAATACGAAAATAAGTAGGTGTTGTTCTGTTTCGTCACCGCCCACCCGCCACTCATAATAAAATAAATAACGAAGAGAAATGACGGCCTGAAGCTAAGGCTTTCGACAGAGATATTTTATCATAAATTTGTAAAAATCATTCTTTTACTTTGTTAAATTTAGGATTTCAACATCCATTATCGTTGCACTGATACTCTCACTCCTTTCTAATTCTACTAAATTGACAATACAATCGTGTGAGCCGAAACGCTGAAAGTTTGTATTTGGTTGTATCAATTAAATAAATAAATTATAAGTCGAAACTGACAAAGGGAAGAAGATACTGTTAGTTAAAACAAATTAAAGACGTTGAATCGACTAGACTAGGTATTGTTTTCCATTTAATAAAAAGTGTTATTAAGAACGATTAGATATTACACCAAATCTTAGTTGGAGCACTGTATAGACAGCTACAATTCTTAGACCTTATTTAAAAAAAACGTTTTGCCTTTAAAAAAGACAATTATCTGCCATAGTGAATACCTACCTTTGTGTAACCTATTTATTGAGACACAGTTGAAGTAAATTCAAATATAATTTTGTCTCTATCTAATGTAGAGAACACACATTTATTCCGTTTATTGAAAATATTGTTTAATTATATTTCATTTAATGTCGAGTAGGCATTTTTTCCTCAAGTTTGCTAATTGGTAGAAAAACAAAGATGAAACTTGAGGTCCAATCGTTTGGCAGCTTTTGTGCCAGTGCTTAAGAAAAGCTGACCGGAAACCTTCTGGTCCTAGGTTTAATTCCAATGTCAGGCAAAGTACACCTAATCCCTACTTCTTCAACGCCTAACTCCGGAATCTTACGATCTGTTTTTATATTGGATATTACTAATTGAACCACACAACAAAAGTGGTGATTCGTTTGGACACTTCAATTGTAGAGCAAACTTTATGTAAAAAGTTTAAGCTCCCAGTCTCAGTCGCTACACGCCATAAATAGGTAAGCCACATAATATTAAGGTGGTTATGGGAAAAGAAAATTGTCCGACAGAAAGTTCGGTCATTGGTCAGAGTGGTGGTGTAGTTACCTGAATTGGTGAGCGTGTTGTCCCCAAGGCCGGTGCTGGTGTCGACGTCAGCGTGCGCGTCGGCCGCAGCGCCGGCGATGAGCGCGCATGCCCACGCGCACCCAGCCAGCACAAGCGCGCCCGCGCTCGCGCCCCCTCGCAAAAGCTCTCGCCGCTTAGCCATATCACATCACCAACTCGTAACCACTTACGAAACTAACTACAAAAGTTTCAATCGACTTTATACTGTCCGACTACATTTACTTTTAGGTCGATAACTTTTTTTGAAAGTTAGTTTGAAGTTTGCGTCGTGTGCCGCTCGTGGTGGATTGGCACGCGCGCAGTGCGTGTCGGCGAGGCTGGTGCAGCACTGGCTCGGGTACATCGCGCCGCGTCCGGCTCCTCCGGCGTCGCCGGCCGACGGCGGCGCGTGAGGAGGGCCGCTGCGCGCGCACCGCCCTCGCCGGCCAATCGCGCCGCGGGGGAGGGCCCGCGCTTAAGATCCACGGAAGTATATGCGAAGGCCTATGTACAAATGATAGCGGACAGGTGGTTTCGCGGCCGTAATTAGGCCTCTGATAACTTATTGCTACATAAATATGCTTAAACGCTGGACGATTAAGATAGCGGCCGAATCTGCCCAGACCTTTCTCGACGACCTATTACTAACCAATTACCTTTCCGCGCCTACCTGTGTTACTGGAAGCGTTTTAAATTTATTCTGATGAGATTTTGTTGAAACTTTCTTTGAAAAGCGTAGTTGAAGTCAGGGAGACGTTAAACTTTTTTGTGCTGGCACTGAGAAGGGAAGGTTTAATTAATTCGAATTAGGCTATTTAAGTGTGATTCTAATTACGACCGCAATTCATGATACTACCTAAATAGCAACAACGTTTTCAGTTACTTGACTTGAATTAAAATGGTCTGGTTATTTGAATGGAATTAGCTTTGAAATAACTCAGATTTTAGAAAAGTTTAACGCGACGGAAAGTATTAAATTCTACTAATGTGTTCTCGTAAATAACGTTAAATTGAAAAATGTTGTCTCTTGTGCAAAACTCTCTGAATTCTCATAACCAATTTAAGGCTTTACGGCTAACAAGACCCAAATGTGTTTGCTGCTCTACTAAAACAACACAATGTAAGTATCTATGTAGGTATGTTATGAAAAACATAGTTTGAAAAAGAATTAAGGACTAATAAAATTAAGGACTACCTTACTTATTCGTGCTTAATACTTACAAAACTGGATTTTCAAGAAAAATTCTAAACCTAAAATCACTCCTTACTTACTTAATTTCTCTAAAAAAACATTACTTAAATTTTAAAAAACATTTTTATCCGCAATTTTATTTCGTTAAAAAATGCATCTGTTTATACATTTTATTCAGATTTTAAGTAATAAGCAATTTTTAGTAGTGTTTGATCTTTAACCTCAGTATGTTTTTTTCTAAATGTAGGTAGGTCTAGGCTGTTGGTTATTAAAGTAAATGAACAAAATAATTAAGGCCAATCTGATTACGAAAAAATATTATTTAGTGCACTTTTAGCTCCTCAGCACTGTTTCGATCCCTATATCATCACAAATACTAGTTGATTAAACAATCATCTATTATTGCTAAGTACTTAGTCCTGGGTGTTTGCTGGGGTAGGTGGTTATCACACGACTCAAGCTACATTCTGAAAAATACGAAACACACTTTGCCAGGCCTTGGTACTGAACTAAGAGCCCTTGGCTTCAGGCCAAACCTTTTGATGCTCGACCACAGTGGTGAAGAAAGGATTCTTGAAATACATTTTTTATTTTATTCTAGCCAAAATTTTATAATAAATGGTTGCCGTAGGTAAACGTAACGTCAAACAAGTCTGTAATAATCATCTATCTCAGACGCTTACCTATGTTGTACATGTCCTAAGGTTGACCTACTTAGCGGTCAAGGGCAAATCGTTGGCCCTGGAAACCGTAGACGAAGAGGCTCACTTTTATTAGATTTTTTTACCATCGGGTTTTTTAGACAGCCTTACATATTGTACATTTATAATAATGAACAGTGTTTAACACAACAACCTACTTTAAAATTAAAAGAATTAGGTACATTCATAAATATTTTCATTTATTATCAACTTAACGTGGCTAGCAAAAAGCTTCAACTATGGGCTAATATTGTGTTATAATTTGAGACCCGATTTCAAATCATGGTAGAGATCGTCTAAGCTGAATTTTCCCCTCTCAGCTTAGGCGATCTCTTGGTGTTGTACATCACAGCATTCAATGGAACGATTGACGTAATCCCATAGATAAGAATAAGGTATACGGAATCCTACACAATCGGAAAATTACAAAGTGTACGGTCACCGGCTACGCTCCACTTCTCGTTTCCGTCTGAATATTATAAGGGTTAATATAACCATTTTAAAAATAAATAATAAAATTGAAACAATGTATCTAAAATTGCCGCCTAAGTTCTTTAATTGCTTTCTTTGATTAAATACCTAGTACCTACTACCGTTAGTGTTTTGTATATTCAACCAAATATAGTATAGATCTTTTTCTTTAACCAAGTTGATGGACTGTTGACGTTTTGAAGAATGCAAGAAAGGCAGACTATTAGATTACCCCCCTGGATAGTCTCCACCTTGGCGTGGTAGGGGGGCTCAGTACCCGGGGCACGCTGCTCCGGGGAAGCGAAGAGAGACAACCCGCGCGATGGGGAGTCCAGTATGACTGGCCCTCGTCGGGCGGGGAAGTAGGGCTCACCCTCGCTTCTTATAATAAGAGGCTGAGGCGTGTGATGCTCTGGAGCCTCTAGGAGGCTCAGCGGCTGTAGAAGCGGCAGCGTGGTATGGCTGACCTTCAAGGTCTGCGGTCATTACATGTGACAAGGTGTTGGCTTTCTGTCGCCGGGCAGATTCTTTCTGCGCGCTGGAGTCCTTCGGACTAGCGGAGCCTCGGCTCGTGGGATGGCAGCCTCTAAGGCTTGCGGCTGGACGGGCCCACCACTCGCGGTTATGCGACTAGGTGGGTGGCTCAGGCCAACCGTCTGGCAACCTGCTCCCCGTTTGGGTGTCGTGGACATGTCTCGCGGCCCGGCGGGGGTAGGGGTCCTGGCTTGGTCGCCCGGACCAAGAGGAGCCAACCTCTATAAAAAACCCCAAAAGGTCGGACGTTAGGCGCCCCTTGGGGCCTAGCGTGACGTTCGGCCGCCTCGGTCTCGAGGTGGCAGGATGGGTAAACGCCTGCCAGCTAGCGGCCAACTGCACGAGAAAACCCGCCCTCGTGCAGTATTAGGGTTACCCAGGTACAGGGGGCACTGCCTGGGTGGACTTTTTAGATCCCCCACACTCGTGGGAATCAGATGGAAAATTTGAACTCTTCTTTTAGTATTAGTGTAAGTAATAAGTTTTCAGTACTCGGTGACGAGGACGAGGCGGTAGTCACAGCAGATGCTGCTGTTGACCAGGGTGACTTTGAATCCTTGCTTCCAGGTTGGTTGGTAGGAAAGGAATGCGAAAAGGATAGTCCCCCGGAGGAGTTGCCTCCAAAAGCATCGACGTCGTCAGAGGTGACGGTGTCAGAGACGTTGAGGGAGCTCGTCGTGAGCTGCCCTGATAAAGGTGTACTGTCGCCGGAAGAAAAGCAAGGGCGTCTTTGGGCCTCCAGGAGGCGAAGTCGTTCAGGACTTCGAAGTCGATCGACGAGCGAGAACTCTCGTTCCGGCTCAGACGTTATACCGGACGGTGAGGCATCTGCTCCCAAAGTCCCTAAGCTGCACAGGGGAAGGGGTCGACCGCCCACAACGGGTGCATATGTCGGCCTACACCAAGCTAAAATGGCGTACCGAAAAGAGGTCGAAGACGCCAACAGACGAGAGGCCGAAGAGCAGGCCATGGCTGAGATACAGCAAATGTCTCACGCCAGGAAGTCAGACGGACGAACATGCCTTAGCGAGTCCTCCATGTCGGTGTCTGGCGCTGAAGAAGAGGACTCAGCACAGACAGTAAGAGAAGACCTGCTGCAGATGGCGGCTGTGGTTTTAAAAGTTGGGAAAGCCTCAAAGAACTTAAAGGGCACTTATCAGCGTGCCCTCTACGACGCTCACGAAAAGGCCGAAGCTCTAGCCACCAGGGTTTTGAAGCTCAATGCCACTGACGAAAACACAAAGCTGCGAAAGGACTTTGCGGCGTTGCAGCAAAAGCATGAGCTCGTAATGAGTGAAAATGCAATGTTGCAAAAGCGGTTAGCCGACCTCAGCGGCGAAATCAAGAACCTGCGTCAGGATATCCTGGCGCAGCAAGAATCGCGAATGGATGAGATGGAGCGTAACCTATCCATCCGAATGGGCACTATGATGGAGGCGCGATACCCGCGCCCCGAAGTAGACCCTGCGCTCCCTCGTGTGAGGCCGCCGCTGGCTGCGGATCGGGCAAGGGCGATGTATGCCCAGGTCGCCCAACCAACGCCTCCGCCTCCAGAGCCGCAGAGACAGTTACGTCCCCGGACCAAACAGCCGCCTCCGGTTGCTGTGGACGCGGGTTCACAGGCCCAGCCTAAAGGTGCCTCTGCGCCCCAAAAAACCCGCGAAGCAGCAGCCGCCAAAAAGGCAAAGCAGGCCCCTCCGGCTAAAAACCGCACATGGGTTCCCAGCGACTCAAGCGTTGTGGTTGGTACTTCGGAACCACCAGAAGCCTGGACCAAAGTTGGCAAAGGGGGGAAGGCTCAGAAGAAGTCGGGCGCGGTGAAACAATCGCCGTCGCAGCCTCAGTCACGCCGCAAGACTGAACAGGCGAAGAAGAAGCCTCCCACGAGGGCATTTAAAGTTCGTGCCCCCCGCTCGGAGGCAGTAGTCTTGACACTGCAGCCGGAGGCAGAGAAGAAGGGGACCACATACGCCAGTGTTCTTGGGGAGGCCAAGTCCAAAATAGACCTGGCGGGGCTGGGTATTGAGTCGGTGCGTTTCCGGCGAGCTGCCACTGGTGCGACCATCATTGAGGTGCCGGGAGCCACAAGCGGCGATAAGGCCAACTCCCTGGCAGAACAACTGAGAGGAGTACTCGGGACGGAGCATGTTCGCATCCACCGGCCCGTCAAGACTGCGGAGATCCGCATATCTGGACTGGACGTGTCGGTGACCGTCGAAGAATTAACGACTGCGGTGGCCAAAGCTGGTGGCTGCTCGACAGTGTCTATCAAAGCCGGTGCTATACGTCGTGACAAGTCGGGACTCGGCACTGCGTGGGTACGTTGCCCCGTAGTGATCGCTAAGAAGCTGACCGACGATCGCCGGATTCTAGTGGGGTGGGTGGCGGCTCCTGTCAAGCTGCTCGAACCGCGTAGAATGCGGTGCTTCCGGTGCCTGGAGGTCGGTCATGTGCAAGTGCACTGCACATCGGAAGTTGACCGCAGCCAACAATGTTTCCGCTGCGGTCAGCTCGGCCATAAGGCTGTTGATTGCCGGGCAGAGGCGCACTGCACATTATGTGCTATGGCCGATAAGCCTGCGGGGCACAGGGTCGGCAGCAAGTCCTGCACGGCCCCGCGCCCCAAGAAAGGGACCAAGAAGGCAGCTGAGGCCAACACCCAGCCGCCGACCAGCCGCCCGCTACCTAGGGACGAGGAGATGGTGCCTGCACCCGTATAACAATGGCCCAAAAGTTTTTGCAGGCGAACATCAACCACTGTAGAATGGCTCAGGACCTTCTACATCAGAGCCTTCTACAGTGGATGGTGCACGTAGCGGTGGTGGCTGAGCCGCTTTTCGTCCCCCAAAGGGATGACTGGGTGGCGGATACTGACGGCGTAGTGGCTATTGTCACAAATGTGGCTGCAGGCGCCTCCCCTTTCCGGAGGGTTGAGAAAGGGAACGGATGGGTCTCCGCGCTGGTGGGGGAAATAGTTGTGGTTAGTGTTTACTTCTCCCCAAACAAAGTACTTGCCCAATTTGAGACTTTCATGTCCGAGTTGGAAGTACTGGTCCGCCGAAACCGTACGCATCGGGTGCTCGTCTTGGGTGACCTCAACGCCAAGTCCACGGTGTGGGGTTCTCCCTTGACTAATGCACGGGGACATGTGGTCAATGAGTGGGCGGGTGCCACTGGATTAGTCGTCCTCAATCGGGGTTGTGTCCAAACGTGCGTGCGTCACAATGGTGGGTCCATCGTGGACGTCACGTTCGCGAGCCCTGCTCTAGCGCGCCGTGTATCGGACTGGAGGGTGTTGGAGGATGTGGAGACGTTCTCGGACCACCGGTATATCCGGTTTGAAGTCTCCACGAATCTAACGCCCCACACCGGTCTGAGGCAGAATCCCCAGGCAGGGACCGGCCCCGTTGGGCGATTAAACGCCTGGATAGGGAAGCGTTGGAGTTGGCCTCCATAGTCCAGGCGTGGGTGCCGGCGCCGGACGGTTCGTTTGGGGTGGATGTTGGGGCAGACTGGTTCCGGGAGGCGCTGTCACATGTCTGTGACGCAGCCATGCCCCGGGCTAGGTCCCTCCCACCCAGACGCCAGGTGTACTGGTGGTCTGCAAACCTGACGCAGCTGAGGCGTGCTTGTGTTGGAGCGAGACGCCAGTACACCCGATCCCGGCGCAGAGCTTACCGGGATGAGAACCAGGAGGCCATTCTCTATGGCGCATATAGGGAGGCGAAGAGAACTCTGAAGGTTGCCATCCTTAAGGCAAAGTCAGACGCGCGGGATGAGTTCCTCAACAGCCTTAACAGGGATCCGTGGGGGCGGCCATACCGGTTGGCGATGGGGAAGTTGCGTCCGTGGGCTCCCCCGTTAACGGAAAGTCTGGAACCCCCGTTTCTGGACAGTGTGGTGTCAACGCTGTTCCCGGCACGGGATGAGTTCTCCCCTCCGCCAATGGTTCCGTCAGGTGTGTCGGAAATGAGTTCGACTGAGGTGCCCCCGGTCTCCAACGAAGAGCTTGGTGCAGCCGTACTGAGGCTGCGAGCGAAAAATACTGCTCCAGGGCTAGACGGCATACCGGGGCGAGCTCTCGTGCTTGCCTTGAAGTGGCTCGGACCGAAACTGCAGCAGTTTTTCACGGACTGTCTCGAGCAGGGCCTTTTTCCGCGGCAGTGGAAGGTCGGTAAATTGGTCCTGCTCAAAAAGGAAGGTCGTCCGGTAGACTCACCATCGGCGTACCGCCCAATAGTTCTGCTCGACGAGATGGGTAAGTTGTTGGAGCGGGTCATCGCTGCCCGTCTTATCGAGCACCTGGAAGTAACGGGACCGGACTTGGCCGACTGTCAATATTAGACGCCGCAGGTCTACAGTGCATGCCATCCTACGGGTGAGAGCACAAGCCGAGCAGGCCATAGCCAAGGGTGAGGTCGTGTTAGCAGTATCCCTTGATATTGCTAACGCTTTTAACACGATCCCCTGGGCCTGCATAAGAGAGGCCCTTAAATACCACAGGATCCCGGTATACCTACGAGAGGTCATCGGCTCATACCTCAACGAGCGATACGTAGAGTACTCCGGACGAGACGGATGGATGCGCCGGCCAATGTCGTGCGGTGTTCCCCAGGGTTCGGTCCTCGGCCCGTTGCTCTGGAACATCGCATACGACTGGGTGCTCCGTGGTGGTAACTTACAGGGTGTCAGCGTTACCTGTTACGCGGACGACACCCTGGTAAGCGCCCGGGGGAAAACGTACAGGGACGCGGCGTTGCTAGCAACGGCTGGAACTGCGCATGTGGTGGGGCGCATTCGGCGGTTGGGCTTGGAGGTGGCGCTGCACAAGTCCGAGGTTTTGTGTTTTCACGGACCGCGGCGAGCCCCTCCGGCTGGAGCGCACATTGTGGTGGGCGGAGTTCGCCTTACCGTCGAGTCGACCGTTAAATACCTTGGTATTGTCCTTGACAGCCGGCTCAGTTTCCGCCCCCACTTCCAACGGATGGCACCAAAGCTGCTGAAAACATCCAACGCCCTCAGCAGAATACTGCCAAACCTGGCTGGACCTGGCGATAGCTGCCGTAAGCTGTTTATGGGAATCGTGCGAGCCATCGCCTTATACGGGGCTCCCGTATGGGCTAACTCCCTGACTCGCCAGTCAGCGTCCATTCTGCGCAAGCCGCAGAGGACGATGGCGATCAGGGCTATACGGGGGTATCGCACGATTTCATACGAGGCGGCATGTCTGCTGGCACGATCATTACCGTGGGACTTGGACGCGAGAGCCCTCTCCGCTGTTTTCTTCTGGCGAGAGGAGGCGCGCAGGTCCGGTAACAGGCCAGCAGACCAAGAAATCAACCAGCATCGTGTTAACTTTGCCAATGCAGCAAGACAGATGTGGCGAGACAGACTGGCGACACCCACTGCAGGGCACTGGACCGTCGAAGCAGTCCATCTGGTCTTCGACGAGTGGCTGGAGAGGAGACACGGAAGCCTGACATTCCGCATGACACAGGTCCTCTCGGGGCATGGCTGCTTCGGGAAGTTCCTGTGTCGTATTGGCCGCGAGACATCCAACGGGTGTCACCATTGTGACAGCCCGGAGGACACAGCTCAGCACACATTAGAAGTGTGTCCGGCCTGGGCCCGGGAGCGCGGTGCACTGGCCGCAGAACTTGGTGGAGATGTTACTCTGCAGAGAGCGGTGCGTGGTATGGCAGTCGACAGGCGCATATGGTCGGCAGTAGCCAAATTCTGCGAGTCTGTAATGACAGATAAAGAAACCGCCGAACGACAAAGGGAGATTCAACTTCCAGGCCGTCGACGTAGGAGACGACGGGGCCGGGGCGTAGCCCCCTAGATCGTCCCCCTTTGCCCTATGGTATGGGGCATTAGAATACTGCCATGGTTTCCCCCCGCCTGTCGTAAGAGGCGACTAAAGGGGGGCCCCGGGGTCGCTAGGAGTGCACACGGTGGGGACCGTGCGCCTCCATTGCACATGTGACTCCGTGGAGGGCGGCGGTGCGGGGGGGCCTCGCACTGCCGTTAACACCGGCAGGTGTACGAGGGGAGGTATAGCTCCCCTCGAGTTGAGCTGGGAAACCGGCATAGCGCGCCGGGGGTCCGCCGGTGGAGTCACTCACGGTGGTACTCGGGGACCTCCAGTAACGCGCAGAAGATGGCCTCCGCGGAGTTTAGTGGGTATTCCTTCCTATTGGGGTGGGTGAGTCCCACACTCCCCCGCTCTTCTACCCTGGGAGCGGGACAGTGCGTAAATGCATTCTCCGCGTCAAAAAAAAAAAAAAAAAAAAAAAGACTATTAGATTACGCATATTTAGTCAGCTACAGGCTTAACTGAGGTAGCTGACGAGACACCTTTCGCCAGTGAAAACGAATAAAGTTCTTTTCACCATAAATCAAACGCATTCTCCTATCTGTTCAACCTTTTTGTATCCATTTTTATTTACAGAAATGCCTAGAACTCCACGCGGTTTATTCAACATCATTCTAAAAAATAAATCATTTTGTAGCAAGGGCGTACCCAGGTAGGGGCAGGGGGGGGCAGCTGCCCCCCCCTAGAAGTCAATTTTCCTTACAAGTGGGAATTAAAAAAAAATGTTTCAATATACCCGACCGACCATCTTTTCGAAACAGGTATGAGCTGCCCCCCCCTAGCTGAAATCCTGGGTACGCTCTTGTTTTGTAGGTATTTGTTCGATTGTAACTTTAGAAGTATTCTTTAAGAACTTACGTAGGTTGTCCGTGAAAATCAAGACTTTCGAAAGATGCCATAACTATTGCAAATGGCGTGAAGTCTCTCTCTATTTATGAAAAAGGATTGCTGTTCGTAAGGCTCGCTAAAACTCGGTACGGCTAGACCGATTTGGATAAATTTAGTTTTAAAATATTTGTGAAGGTCCAGGGAAGGTTTAAGAGGTGAGAAAGTTCAATAACATTTGACAAAACGACGTCTGCCGTGATAGCTATATAGTAGGTATACCTATAAAATACACGCCTTGCGCCACGACTTGACTTGATACTTCTGACTACACCACAACTTTCTGAAGGTACGGGGTGGCCCAGAAAGACCGAAGTGGTGTGAATTGCTTATAACTTTTTATTTAAGAGATATTTTTTTAATTTTTTTTTTTTTAAATACATTAAATTTATGGGGAATATTTTTGGATTAGTTATTAAAAATGATATCCCGCAAGTGGTGGCCATATTCTGCTTCGCACAAATGTGCTCTTTCCAACACATTTTCCATGACCTTTCGCAAAACTTCCGGTGGTATGTTGTTAATTTCTTCTCGAATATTGGTTTTTAACTCCTCAATAGTCCTAGGCTTATTAACATAAACTTTTCCTTTTAAATAGCCCCAAAGAAAACAGTCTGGAGCAGTTAAATCCGGGGAACGCGGAGGCCAATTAAAATTGCTGTTACGAGAAATTATTCTTTCACCAAAGATGTCGCGTAAAAGAGTCATTGTGGCCCTCGCAGTGTGCGCTGTGGCTCCATCCTGTTGGAACCATATTTGTGTGTCCTAATAATAATCCTATGGTGTGCAAAATTCGCTGCAGCGACGTTCTTGAGAGGCCCAGTTGTGACGAACGTCTCCTGGTTGATGTTTCTGGATCCTCCCGAATACTCTCCTGTACCACTTGAATATTGTCAGCCGTGTGAACAGTTCGGTGTCTGCCGGGACCAGGAAGGTTCCTTACTGCTCCTTGTTCTCGAAAATTTGCAACCAGACGGTTTATTGTTGACTGAGAGGGTGCAACCCGCACATTAAATTGACGACGGTATGCACGCTGAGTCAACACAATGGACCGTTGATTTGAAAAGTAAATTTCAACAATTTGGGCACGTTGTTCAATTGTGTATTGCTCCATTATAAATTATCCAAGTCTTCTTTACAAAATACTGAAAAGAAAAGAAAAAAAAAATTATAATAAAAAAGTTATAAGGAATTCACACCACTTCGGTCTTTCTGGGCCACCCTGTAGCATCTTCAAGTAACCTTATCTCTTTCGTTTTCGGCAAGACCACCCAATTTTACGGTGCCAGATTTATTTTTATAGAAAAAATTTTTACTATATTTTACTTACCAAGTCATTATTGTAAAGAATACATCTGAGATACTATCTGCTGAATTTCTTGCCGGTAGTTCTCAGTTATGAAACAACTGCCCGACACCACTGGTAGGTAGGTAGTCACATTATGTTTGTAGGTCACGTTATGTTGGTCACATCGCTCCGATAACTAGGAAAGTAAAGTGCTGATCATCTACAAAAAGCATGCGAAGAGTCCTACGAAATTTAGGGTTTGAATATACCAAGCAAGCAAAAGCGATCGAAAATAAATACAAGTTTAACATTCAAAACGAATAATTGTTTACCGAATGGTTTCACCCATAGTAGATACGTAGTCGAAAGTATGTCGTGCGAATTTAAGAACTTTTTCAACAGAACAGATTTTTGCTAAGAAAAAAATGTCATTGGTCCATCAGTTTGGGAGCTACAAATCCCTCATACAAACACAAACGTTGACGACCGAATGGCAAAGAAGTTGGCTCTACATTACTAAAGGTCGTGGGATCGATCCCCGCACGGTACAAACTTTCGTGTGCATGAACATGCCTGTTTGTACTAGTCTGGGTGTTTCATAAGCATATTGAGTACCTATGTATTTCCAAAAAAAATATATATATATACTTAGGTATATACGTTGTCTAGTTCCGAAATCCCCAATTTTGGGTGAAACGTTTGCATGGTAATGTACATCATACCTATATTTTGTTTAGCGCTATCATTCTCTTACCACTTTGGAAGTTTCCTCGCGCAATTTTTTCAGTTTAGAAAAAAGTGGTACACCACTACATAGTATAAAACAAAGTCGCTTTCTCTGTCCCTATGTCCCTTTGTATGCTTAAATCTTTGAAACTACGCAACGGATTTTGATGCGGTTTTTTTTAATAGATAGAGTGATTTAAGAGGAAGGTTTATATGTAGATACAGGGTGGCCCAGCGACAGTGGTCCAAAAATTTTTTTTAGGTAGAAGGCATCATAATAAGTCATTTAAAAACAACTTTAGTTCCGCGAAAATCAATACTTTAGAAGTTATGATTTTTTCAAGTTTCTTTTGAAATTTCTCAACTCCAATCACTTAATTCACTCTTGTTTGGAAACTATCGCACTGAATCAGTTCAAATTTGGTATAAATGTACAATAGTAAGGTAGAAACTATATTATGTGCGAGTTTTGAGTTTATTCTAAGACAATATGTTTTTTTTAAAATTTTCGTCAATAATTTTTCGCCATTTCAAAAACTATTACAATTTTCAAAAAATCACCGCTGCAATGTTTGTGCACTTGATGATTTGTTTGTGATCTTAAAAACTGTCCATAAGTATGATAATAGTCTATGCAAAAACTTGAAGTGATGCTGCCAATGGAACACTTTCAAAATTAACATCATGTACGGTAAGTCGCTAAAACTCAGAATGGGTCATTTCTGCACTGACCCTAATTTTTAAAAAAAAGTAGCCATAATATTTTTTTTCGGATAGAGCGCATCATAGCAACTCATTTTAATAAAACATCAGATAGTCTAAAAGCAATAGTTTAGAAGATCTATTTTTTTAAATTTAGGGCCTAAGTGGTTGAACTTCAGAGACACAGCTCACTTTTGTTTGTAAACTATCCGACTAAGGAACTTTAAATATGGGATGACATAATAATTAATCCCAAACTTTAATTGGCTTCGCTTTATTTTACGTTGACTGGTAGATAATGCCTTAATAGCATTAAGTCCGCCTTTTGTATCACTCATTGTATTGTAATGAATAAATGAGATAAATCCTTTTTCACTTTTTTCTAATCTTACTCATTTTGAAGTTCCTCAGTCGGATAGTTTACAAACACAAGTGATCTATGTCTGAAGTTCAACCATTTAGGCCCAAAATTTAAAAAATTGTAACTTCTAAACTATTGGTTTTAGACTATCTAATGTTTTATTAAAATGAGTTGCTATGATGCCCTCTATCCGAAAAAAAATATTATGGCAACTTTTTTTTTTTAAATTAGGGTCAGTGCACAAATGACCTATTCTGAGATTTAGCGACTTACCGTACATGATGTTAATTTTGAAAGTGTTCCATTGGCAGCATCACTTCAAGTTTTTGCATAGACTATTATCATACTTATGGACAGTTTTTAAGATCACAAACAAATCATCAAGTGCACAAACATTGCAGCGGTGATTTTTTGAAAATTGTATTAGTTTTTGAAATGGCGAAAAATTATTGACGAAAATTTTAAAAAAAACATATTGTCTTAGAATAAACTCAAAACTCGCACATAATATGGTTTCTACCTTACTATTGTACATTTATACCAAATTTGAACTGATTCAGTGCGATAGTTTCCAAACAAGAGTGAATTAAGTGATTGGAGTTGAGAAATTTCAAAAGAAACTTGAAAAAATCATAACTTCTAAAGTATTGATTTTCGCGGAACTAAAGTTGTTTTTAAATGACTTATTATGATGCCTTCTACCTAAAAAAAATTTTTGGACCACTGTCGCTGGGCCACCCTGTATAATAACATCCTATTGCACTCGTGCGAAGCGGGGGCGGCTCGCTAGTAATACATATTAGAAACCTCAACATGCATTTTTGAAGACTTACCCCCTTATTCATAAAAACGAACGCAACGCTAACGCATTGTTTAAGCTATTGACGTGTTCTGTCACTTACTCGCAAATGGCGGCAGCAACAAGAATGACAGTGACAAAGCGATACAAAAGTTATCGTGTTCTATAAGAGCTGTTTAAGTTTTTATGAATAAGGGGGCTATCCTATACTGCACACGAGTTGAGTATCCGTTTTATGAGTGGCATGTTTTTTTATAAATGTTGTGTCAAAATCTGAATGCGGTTCACAGAATACATCTACTGACCAAGTTTCAAAGTTCTTATGTTTTCGGAATAAATTGGCTGTGACAGACGGACAGACAGACAGACATTACGAATCTACAAGGGTTTCGTTTTTTACGGAGCCCTAGAAACGATCTGAGGGATTAACCCCCGAACTCCCAAACGCAAATCAACGTTGAGCATCCCTCAGAAGTATAGCTATCCCTTTTAGTTCAATTGACATTTTACGGGACAGCATGAGCGTGCTTGGCGTTGATTGACGTTTGTGAATTCGGGGGTAAGTATTTATAAAAAATAACGTTTCATTTAGGTTAGTTAGGTGCCTATACATATAGCGATCCAGAGGCTTTCATACTTAACATACGTGTGTATAACTCCAATTCCACTTCATCCATTCACTAGAAAAAAGAGAGCGCCGTGGCCTAGTGGTCAAACACTCTGGCTTGGAAGCCGTGTGGTCCAGAGTTCGAGTCCGGACGGATTACCAAAGTGTTTATTGTACAATTTGTAGCCAATCCTCAGGTGATAGCAAACCCTAAAAAACCAAGCAACCCGGTCTACGGCGTGGTAGACTCGCCTTTGACTGCGTTGGGTTCAAATTTTCATGAACGTCAAAATGGCGGGATCACTCTTCGTTTTAAAGAAACTTTCCACTAGTTTCATAGTACTCATTTAGCACCTTTTAACACCTCTAATACTAATTTAGGTACCTTCTTAGTCTAGACGATATTAGGACACATAGAGGATCCCGCGTCAAGATGGCGGGACCACGCTGATACCACAAAACCCACCAATAATTTTGTTAAACCAACTGTTCTAAGATTTAACACCTATTCAATACCTCCGAAAAAACATATAATATTGCCAGAAATAATTATGGTTTTTGTTTAATTTACTTTTTAATAGTTTTAAATTTTGATGGCACTTTCGCCTGCATAGTTGTGAAGAGCAAAGTTCATAATGGTTCAAATTGCTCTTCAAATGATTGACAGCAGACGCTTTTGCTTTTTTATTTTAGTAATTAACATTGAATCTTCAAGTTTTTGGCGTTTTTGATAATTAAAACCCCTAAAAATTTTAAATGCAGTGGAGGAATAATATAAAATATCGATAAACAAACATTCCAATCTGAAGAAGTGCAGACCTACTAGTTTTTGCTTTTTGTAGATGGGTGATTCTAAAATTTGTCAATTTTAACAAATACGTTCAATAGCATAAATGCACATAGTTAAGTGCAGCACAAGTTTGGTGCAATGTACCTTTCGCAAAACGTACCTTTCTCACAATGCACCATTCTCAAATTAATAATTCGAACCCACGACCACTGAGTTACAACATAATCGGCGGCTGGAGCCTGCGCCGCTGCGCAATTAAATAGATAGTTAACTAACGCGAGAACCTAGGTAGGAATCTTCACGGCTACACACTTTCAACAAGGAAAGCGAAAGCATAATACGCGATTTGATAATAAGATGGATAATTTAACTTTAAAGGCTTTTCGAATACGTTATAAGGTTTTTGTCTATGAAATTTTGATCATGTCCTTTGCGGGTGATGGAAAACACCTCCAAAAAAAGGCAAAGGCCTCCCTACTCTTCTTCCACTAACTGCGATCGAGAGCTAGTGATGACCAGTCCTTCAAGTAGCCATCCAGTTCGTCTCTCCACTGTCGCCTTGGTCTACCGGGACGTCTCTTGTTGCTCGGCTCCCAGTCAGTAGCCCTCTTGGCCCAAAGCTCAGCTGGCATGCAGCAGATGTGTCCAGCCCAGTCCCACTTAAGTTGAGCAGCCTTCTGCATGACGTCTTTTATTTGAGTTCTGGAGCGCAGGTATGTGTTCCGGATACGGTCTGTTAATTTAACTCCGAGAATACTGCGCTCCATTGCTCCTTGGCAGACTTGCAGGGCGAACTTTTGCTGATCGGTAAGAGACCACTTGTACACTTGTGTTTTGATCTACTTGTAGCACTGAAAAATAATTAATGTGAAAAAGGTAGATACGTTTCGCGAAAGGGACGTTATGAGAAAGGTGCGTTTTGAGTAATGTGCATTAAGGAAAAGGTACAGACACCTTTAGACTATCTATTAGCAGAATATATTATATATCTATTATTTAATATTATATATTGTTACCTAAAAAAATGGGTAGCTGGGTTTTACAATTATGAAATTAAAGCAAATTTTGGTTGAAATAAATTTAGTTTATTTACCTTGAAATCTTAGGCCTAAAATAAAGCTAGGCACAGAAAATGAAGCCCTATTGGAGCCGGCCAGACTCAGGAGCCTTTGGGTTTGGGTGACGAGAGGTACCGAGCGTTTGTTTGATCATAATGTTCAAAATAATTAAGATGAGGGGCGCCACCACGCTCTAAACGCGTGGAAAAATATATAAAAAAGAAAGATCCTACTTTTTTATTCTGCGGGATCGGGGGGGGACACAGCACTGAGGGCTGCAGCATGCAGGTCCGGACAGCCCGTGGAATGTTTTCGGCCACTCCACGGAGACAGTCAGGACACAGGCATGGATCGGGCAGCACCTTCAGGCGGTTGTGTGTCGACTTCCACACCTACGGGAGCTGACGCACGTACTTAACACCTACGGGCAGCCTTCGCCCGTACTGAACACCTCCTGTAAGCGTTACAGGCACCAGCGTTAACACAAGACACACGGGTCTGGGACTGAGACGAAGAGAAGGGTCCCAAGACGCAGAAAAATGCAGGAAACCACAGTTGCAGAGGCAAAGCGAGGGTGCCGTAGCATAAGCAGGCAGCAGATGCAGTAATAAGGCGTGCTTATGGCCTAGGTGCTCAGAAATAGCGGCGTGAAGTGACTTAACCTAGCCGTGCCTCGACAACGTGCGGTGCATGGATTCCCTAATCAAAATAAGCAATTTAACATACCTATTGGAGGTTAATGCTGACGCTCAATGCTTTCTCCAGCAATTCAACTCCGGGGCATTGTTCCGGGTTGAGAAAAAACTAACACTTTCACGTAGACCACGTCATCGGTCACGTCTACACCAAGCACACCACGAGCTGGAAAAAAGCGACACTGATTAATCAGCACACCACAAACACGATGGATTCCACTAATCCTGGTCTTCGAGCTGCAACTTACCGGTATCAGGGGTTTAAGATATTTGGAACTACAGCGCGTACGCCGGTTTCGAAAAGTAAAATGGCAGGGCGCAATGACCTACGCAAAATCGATATCGAGCCGGTGTGTTGCCATAGCAAAGACCAAAATCCTCCGAAAATGTTCGAATTGAAAAAGGTGAATAAGGCCATGCCTTTTAATGAATTTATAGAATTAGGCTTAGAAAAATACCTATATGAAAACTACTTGGTTTGTTGAGAACAAACGCACTGAAACGAATTAAAAAACATAAAATTGTAATATTTAGTAGTCTGAAGTCTTCAGAAGCTGACATCTCTCGTGATCTCTAGTGATGCGAACAAGACAAAGCTGCTAGTGTTGTCTCATTTCAATTTCTGAAATCGAGAGATTTAAAAAAAATACAAATCGACAGACTCCTGATAAAATAAATGAAAAGAAAATCGACCTCACGATTTTCTACGTAACAATACCTCCCCACCTACCAGAATTTTTCGACGGAAAGGAGAAAAATTCGAGCTGGTCCTCCAGCTCATCACTACCCTACAACAAAAGAATGGAGTCTGTCAACAGAGGCGGCGTGGTGAGCGAGCGCAAGGCAAGCGGACCACGCGTCCTCTGATAACGCAACAACCAAACATCAAGAATCCAAAGTAATTTGGGTGCAACCTAGAACATCATAAGTATTTATAAACTACACAAAATAAGCAATAGAATACATAATATTTCCTAACAAATAGACTACAATTTTGTTCCTATCCATCAGGTGGGACAAACAATGCCTGGCTATGGCTAGCGCCAGTAACTGGGTGAACCAACAAGAAAAGAAAATAAGTTACTCCGTAGTGAAACCGGAAGTAACTAATTAGGGACAAGATAAGAGTGAGAACTTAAAGGTATAGGCTTCTTTAAATGGAGTTACCTTCCGCTCCGGGTGGTGAGGCTTATTTTAAGAGTCACTACCCGCTCCTATGGCAAATTATGGAATAAAAATAAACAAGTAAATAAACTAGAATGTTTTGTTTGAGAACGCAAAGGGGTTAAGGCTTATTTTGAAGGAGTTCCCTATCCGCTCCTGGTGGTAAGGCTTATTTAGCGAGTAACCAACCGCTCCGAAAACTATTGTAGGCTCTGGCACATAAAACATAGACTACAAAAATATAAAATTATAACTGCAATAACACCTAAGCTGCACCACTATCAAAAAACTGACACTAACAAAATTTACTTTTTAACAACCAACGAATTAAACACTATCATCCTAAAAACTAACTCAATAGAATGTAGGAACAATACCATCTGAGTAACATGCAAAAGTTAAAAACTAAAATATCACTACAACAACAAGTAACTTAGTAGGCTATACTGGCTTCAAAAAACCACTAACAACAAACACAGACAGATCCTTTGATGTCGGACCAGGCTGCCTAACCCAACACTTCCACTTCTCAGACAACAACAGACATTTCAAAATACCTACTTTTAAACATCACACCACAAAACAGACAACTTAACCTAACAACTAACCAATCTTTCTTTCCTTTTCTGTAGCAACGCCTTCCATCCTGTAAAACAGGACAACAATCACCCGGGACAGATGTATACGCTGCCAACCAGCGGTCCAGGGGTTCATCTTTCTTTCCTACAGCTTTCCTTTCATACTATTTCTTCTGACCAACATTCCATCCTATAAAATAGGATATCAATCGCCCGGGACAGATCTCATCGCTGCCACCAGCGGTCCAGGGGTTGATATTCCCTAACAACTAATTTCACTTAAAAAAACATGCAACCTAAACTAACAAAAACTAAACTAACCACAGGGCGATCAGTGGTGGTGTGGTGAGCCTATGTATAGCGGCGGACCACACGTCCACTGGACACGCCTGAAAATTAACCTAGAGGAAAGTGAGCGTCCCGCCCACAACAACACTGCACAGCCAGCAGCGCGATTCGCTACAGCTGTGAAACCTTCACACACCTTCAACAATTCAAAATAGGAAAGCGCACTACGCCTTCAAATCCTTGGCGTCCATACGCCAAGGGCACTATCAACTCATCACTATGAGAGCATATTGCCCACCACTTGTATTGCAGTCTGCCGCGCCATGCGCTACAGCTGCAACACCACAAACAACCTAACAACAACCTCTAAAAGGGAAGGCTTACCTCGCCTTCAAATTCTTCACATGCCAACGTCCAAGGGGTTTACCACTATCGGCATCTTCTAATTCATACACAAGGGAGCCCAATTTCTTGACCACCCTACACTTATCAAATTTAGGAGCTAACTTGGCCATAAAAAATTTAGAACCATCACTCAAGGGAAATGTTTTCTTCCATACCGTGTCACCGACCTTAAACTCGACATGACGACGAGATTGGTTATAATATTTTCTACTTCGGTCGTGCACCTTAGCAATAGCGGTGTTAACTCTTTCGAAGACATCCTTCAACTGACCCAAACCCTTTGCAAATCCAGTCCTAGGCATGCACGTTAGGGATACTGTCGGTGTTGTAGAACTTCCATAAACGGTACCACACAAAATAGGTTCTCTGCCATGAACCAAAAAATAGGGGCTGTAACGCGTGGTTTCATTCACAGACGAATTCATGGCGCATTGAATCTTGGGGACGTGGGTATCCCAAGTGCGGTGATCGTCCTTAACCAAGATCGAGAGTGAGGTTCCAATAGTGCGGTTGTAGCGTTCCACTGAGTTCACTTGGGGAGTGTACTTGGGTGTAAAGTGAATCTGAGGGATATTATACTTCGTGAAAAGCGCGTTTAGTTCGCTACCGGTGAATTGGGTTCCATTATCCAAAATCACCGTACGCGGCACGCCATGCACGAGGAAAACACCCTCTTCCAAGTGTTTAACGATATTCTTGCCCACAGCTCGCCTCAGAGGGAACAGAAGGCAGTACTTAGAGAAACAACACAACACGACTAGCAAGTAAGTGAAACCCGCACGGGAGCGCGGCAAGGGACCCACCAAGTCGATGCTTATCGTCTGGAAGGGACGTGTGGTTACCTTCGGATCGCCCATAAGTCCAGGAGTTACATCCTGGGAACATTTGTAAGCGGAACATACATCGCACTTGTTCACAAAGTCCACAACATCCTGGTACAAGTCTGGCCAAAAATAGCGAAGAGCCAACCGTTTGTAGGTCTTAAAAATTCCAAAATGGGGGGTTAGCTCACCACAATGGTTCGTTCTCAACAAGGACTCTCGAAGGGAGGCGGGGACGACTTCTTTCCAGTCGTAACCGGGATCACCACCGAACTTGTTTTTGGAGTAACGAAATAGTTTGTTATTTTTGATCACGAAGTTGGGACAAGCTTTAGGATAATTCTTACACTTTTGAAAGACTTTATTGAACCAAGGATCGTCGGGGACAGGTTGAATGTTCATGACGGGTACTGCCCGTGATAAAGCGTCCGGAACGACATTCTCTTTACCTTTTCGATGCTCGATGGAAAACTCA
The DNA here is from genome assembly GCA_950022985.1 of Udea ferrugalis. NCBI lineage: Eukaryota > Metazoa > Arthropoda > Insecta > Lepidoptera > Crambidae > Udea > Udea ferrugalis. Next base: position 10,867,124 of record OX465516.1, read on the forward strand.
TACGGAGACAACCGACAACCCCATCGGGCTAGCCGACCCGTTGGGTTATTCAAGTTGAAAAACCACCGGAGACTAGAATGATCGGTAATGACTTTGAACGGTCGGCCACCTTCCAGATAAGGACGAAAGTGTTCGATAGCGAAGACTACTGCCAGCGCTTCTCGTTCGGTAGCAGAGTAGTTACGCTCAGCTTTATTCAAGGAACGGCTTGCATAAGCTATAGGGTGTTCCTTACCGTCGTCCAGATCTTGCGTCAAAGTGCCAGCGATACCATAGCCCGAAGCATCACAGTGCACGGCGAAAGGCTTGTCAAAGTTCGGGCAGGCTAACACTGGGGCTGAGACGAGAGCAGACTTCAGCTCGTTAAAAGCAAGGTCAGCCTCCTCCGACCAACTAAAGGGTGGTGCGTTTTTCTTAGTACTGGTTAGAGCGTTCAACGGAGCAGCGATAGAGCTGAAATCTTTAATGAATCTCCGGTAATAAGACGCAGTACCCAGAAAAGCCTTGACCTCTTTACGGTTAGTAGGGGCAGGGTAGTCAACGATAGATTGAACCTTAGCAGGATCTGTACGTAATCCATGCTCGTCGACCACATAGCCCAAATACTTCAGTTCTTTTCTAAAGAAATTCGACTTTTGAAGGTTAATCGTGAGGTTAGCCATTCTTAACCGCTCATACACTTTTCGTAGGAGAGTAATATGCTCGGAGAAACTAGACGTAGCGATGACGATATCGTCTAGATAGACAAAGACTTTGTCGCTAAATTCAGGCCCAAAAAGCTTATCCATTAGGCGCTGCTGAGTGGCCGGTGCACCCTTTAAACCAAAACACATAACGACAAACTGGAAAAGACCGCGACCAGGGACAGTAAAGGCTGTTTTCTCGCGCGATTCTTGCGAGTCAAGCCCAATTTGCCAAAACGCTGCCTTCAAGTCGATGGATGACAAATATCTAGCCTCTCGGAGCTGGTCTAAGATGCGAGAGATGTAGGGGAGAGGGTATGCATCGCCTTTACTAACTGCGTTTAGCTTGCGGCTATCCAAGCAGAAACGCAACTCACCATTGGCCTTAGAGGCTAAAAGAACTGGGTTATTCCAAGGGCTGGTACTTGGTTCTACAACCCCCATTTCCAACATTTCATCTAACAACCCGTTTAACACCTTAAGACGTTCGGGCGACATACAATAATATCTCTGTTTAATAGGGGGAGTATCCCCAGTATCTATAGAGTGGGTAATTAGGTCAGTGCGACCGAGTCCCTTTGTTTCAGCAGAAATATCTTCAAACAGATGAACCACTTCAGTGGCAGTCTGCTTTTGTAATGGGGTCAGTGTATCAAAATTATGCAAACTCCTAAGTTCAGAGATCTGTGGAGCATCCACCAACCTCTGTTCAAAAGACAGATCAGGAAAAACTTTAGGGGCTAAATTAAAGGCTTTCCAAAAATCAACTCCTAATATGACAGGAGTAGACACTTCAGGTACAACAAAAAACTTAATAATATGAGTAACATTGTTTAGCGTCACCGGTAAATAAATATAACCCAACACACGCGCTTGCGAGCCATTCGCAGTCGCCACAAATTCAAAACCAACACACGACTGAAGCTTCACTCCAGCCTGAATAAAACTATCTCCCGCCGAAGAACCTAAAATAGAAATACTAGCCCCTGAGTCCAAAAGCCCATACAATTTATCTTCATAGATACTAATAACTAAATGAGGACGAACATCTTCGTCACGCTTAAAATATCGAATCGAAGCAACCTGGTAGGTGGAGAAAAATATACGTAACTGGGACAGGTACGCTGCCCAATCATTATCATCAAAGTTTGGATGGGAAGGCCTGCCTCGATCCGGCAAAACTAGTTTTTTGAGATTGCCTTTGCTCCAGGTTTAGCACTGTGCGGTGAACATTTAGGACAGCGCGGGGTGGTGAAACCCTTGGTTCCACAACGGTAACAAACAATCTCCGTCGACCTACAGGCTGGCAGAGCATGCCCAACTGACCTACAACGAACACAAAAAGGTTTAGAGGCTTCAACCACTTCTACCCTTGCTGGAGTTTTTCCCTTGAAAGCCAGGTCAGAGGCCAGGGATGCAGAGGAAGGCCTGGCAGGTTCTACGAATCCAGTTGCCCGAAAGAAACTATATTCTAAAATTTTACACTTGCGTTTCAGATCAGCAATAGACGGAATGTCCTCCAGCGCTAGAGCAGTAATTAAATTAGGGCGCAAATTGTAACGAATTATTTTAAGTTTTTCAGCCTCTGGTAGAGGTTGGGACAAAAGGTTAAAGTAGTTAATCATAATTGCAATATACAAGGCAACTGACTCCGTAGCCCCCTGCGTACGGCTGCGAATCTCCACAAGCAACCGATCATCAAAGTCGTAGGGAGAGAACTCCTCGATCAGCATATTCCTTAATGAAGGCCAAGAAGTTACGGTTGGCTTCACACTACGGAACCAGGTGAGCGCGTAGTCCGTGAATAATTCCGCAGCACCCTGAAACAAAGCATCCTCCCGGACATTGCGTGTCTCGCATAACTCTGACAATCGCAACAAAAAGGAACGAACACATGTAAGACCGTTAAACCTATGGTTAAGCTTGGAGACAGTACGCTCTGTCGGTGTACAACACTGCACAACAATGGGGTCACGTAGGGAGCATGAAGGATCCGAGGACACAACGCTAGGCACTTCACGAAGTGGCTCCTCGAATGAGGCACTGAAGGCACGGAACCGGCGGTCTATCCTTTCCAGCAGACCAGTTAACCGGGCTTGCACAGCGGTGTAATCCTCGGCATCCTCATGAGAGGCAGACACACGAGACAGGCGATGGTATGCATGATGAGCAATAGCTCTGAGGCGGTTGAAGGTCTTAAATGACATGGAGGAGTCCTCAGATAGGCCTTTCTCAATCTCATTTAGCTTGTTCAGAACTACAGCTACCTCCTCGCTGGTGTTACGTGACGTCTCCAACACCTCGTCAGCAGGTATGGTACGAGCTAGCTCCCTTACTTGAACCCGCAGGGCCTCTACTGTAGGTCCAGGTTTGGTGTCCCTTATCTCAACCTCATATGACAGTTCCTCCTTTCTCAGAAGGTGATAAGCAATTGGTCGCTCCATGTTATTGAACTATGATAATACCCAAACTCAAAGCTACTGATCCTAATTGGCTCTCACAAACTTTCAAATTATTATAAAATTGTATTGTAAGGCGGGAGGTTCGAAGTGCCTATAATAATAATTAAAAGCGTAATAACTAGGTATACTGTATATAAAAAGTAAAAGTAAAATTGTAAACCTAAAAATAAAAATTTAAAAAAAAAAACACCCTGTCTACCACTCGTGACGTACTATGCCCGCCTTACACACCTAACAATAACAGCAGTTATGAAATTATTTATACACTACAGTACTGTACCCTGAGTACCACTTAGAAATAATGTAGGTAGGTATACCAGAATAATAACACTACGTACTTCTCATTATTGCTAACAATCCCAACAATGATAATAATTTAATAGGGCTATATTGGCAGAATATAACCAAGAGGTAAGTAGGTCAGAACTTGTTACCAATAAACAACATAAACACAACACACAGCAAGCTAGTATACCTACAAGTTGCCCTCAAACACTAGGGCAATAAATGGAAACATTTACAGCAAATCACAAGTTTATGAATATATTTTAAAAGAAAATACCTAACATGTTTTGAAAAAACAAACGCTCAGCAACATAGCTTATTCGACATGTTGTTTACCTCAAGTCAAAGCCCCACGTTGGGCGCCATTGTTACCTAAAAAAATGGGTAGCTGGGTTTTACAATTATGAAATTAAAGCAAATTTTGGTTGAAATAAATTTAGTTTATTTACCTTGAAATCTTAGGCCTAAAATAAAGCTAGGCACAGAAAATGAAGCCCTATTGGAGCCGGCCAGACTCAGGAGCCTTTGGGTTTGGGTGACGAGAGGTACCGAGCGTTTGTTTGATCATAATGTTCAAAATAATTAAGATGAGGGGCGCCACCACGCTCTAAACGCGTGGAAAAATATATAAAAAAGAAAGATCCTACTTTTTTATTCTGCGGGATCGGGGGGGGACACAGCACTGAGGGCTGCAGCATGCAGGTCCGGACAGCCCGTGGAATGTTTTCGGCCACTCCACGGAGACAGTCAGGACACAGGCATGGATCGGGCAGCACCTTCAGGCGGTTGTGTGTCGACTTCCACACCTACGGGAGCTGACGCACGTACTTAACACCTACGGGCAGCCTTCGCCCGTACTGAACACCTCCTGTAAGCGTTACAGGCACCAGCGTTAACACAAGACACACGGGTCTGGGACTGAGACGAAGAGAAGGGTCCCAAGACGCAGAAAAATGCAGGAAACCACAGTTGCAGAGGCAAAGCGAGGGTGCCGTAGCATAAGCAGGCAGCAGATGCAGTAATAAGGCGTGCTTATGGCCTAGGTGCTCAGAAATAGCGGCGTGAAGTGACTTAACCTAGCCGTGCCTCGACAACGTGCGGTGCATGGATTCCCTAATCAAAATAAGCAATTTAACATACCTATTGGAGGTTAATGCTGACGCTCAATGCTTTCTCCAGCAATTCAACTCCGGGGCATTGTTCCGGGTTGAGAAAAAACTAACACTTTCACGTAGACCACGTCATCGGTCACGTCTACACCAAGCACACCACGAGCTGGAAAAAAGCGACACTGATTAATCAGCACACCACAAACACGATGGATTCCACTAATCCTGGTCTTCGAGCTGCAACTTACCGGTATCAGGGGTTTAAGATATTTGGAACTACAGCGCGTACGCCGGTTTCGAAAAGTAAAATGGCAGGGCGCAATGACCTACGCAAAATCGATATCGAGCCGGTGTGTTGCCATAGCAAAGACCAAAATCCTCCGAAAATGTTCGAATTGAAAAAGGTGAATAAGGCCATGCCTTTTAATGAATTTATAGAATTAGGCTTAGAAAAATACCTATATGAAAACTACTTGGTTTGTTGAGAACAAACGCACTGAAACGAATTAAAAAACATAAAATTGTAATATTTAGTAGTCTGAAGTCTTCAGAAGCTGACATCTCTCGTGATCTCTAGTGATGCGAACAAGACAAAGCTGCTAGTGTTGTCTCATTTCAATTTCTGAAATCGAGAGATTTAAAAAAAATACAAATCGACAGACTCCTGATAAAATAAATGAAAAGAAAATCGACCTCACGATTTTCTACGTAACAATATCTATCTATTGCTAATAAGATAAATATATTAGCAAAATCGCGTATTATGCTTTCGTTTTGCTTGTAGGTAAGTGTGTAGCCGTAAAGATTCCCCCCTACGTTCTCGCGTTAGGTAACTGTCTATTTCACTGCGCAGCGGCGCAGGCGTCAGCCTTCGATAATGTTGTAACTCAGTGGTCGTGGGTTCGAATTATTAATTCGAAAATGGCGCATTGTGAGAAAGGTACATTTTGCACAAGGAGTACATTTTGCGAAAGGTACATTATGCTATTGAACGCATTTATTAAAATTAACAAATTTTAGAATCACCCATCCACAAAAAGCAAAAACTAGTACTTCTTTAAATTGGAATGTTTGTTTATCGATATTTTTAATAACTCCATTGCATTTAAAATTATTTAAGGGTTTTCAATTATCAAAAACGCCAAAAACTTGAAGATTCATTGTTAATTACTAAAATAAAAAAAGCAAAAGCGTCTGCAGTCAATCATTTGAAGAGCAATTTAAACCATTATGAACTTTGCTCTTCACAACTATGCAGGCGAAAGTGCCATCAAAATTTAAAACCATTAAAAATAAATTAAACAAAAACCATAATTATTTCTGGCAATATTATATGTTTTTTCGGAGGTATTGAATAGGTGTTAAATCTTAGAGCAGTTGGTTTAACAAAATTATTGGTGGGTTTTGTGGTATCAGCGTGATCCCGCCATCTTGACGCGGGATCCTCTATGTGTCCTAATATCGTCTAGACTAAGAAGGTACCTAAATTATTATTAGAGGTGTTAAAAGGTGCTAAATGAGTACTATGAAACTAGTGGAAAGTTTCTTTAAAACGAAGAGTGATCCCGCCATTTTGACGTTCATAAATTTTCTTGGCGAAATGTGGGTTTCTGAACGTTCCGTTCGCGGCGACGGCAACAATGGCGACCCAACGGCCAACGGCCAATGGCCAACTGACAGCGTATGTATTTTATTTTATGTAAGTAAGTAGGTAAGCAAGAAAATATCACCACGATTTTGAAAGGTTTTATTTATTTATTAGTACAATTATAATTGGCAGGTGAAATAAACATAGTAGGTACTGTCAATGGCACATCAGGCTAACCATTTCCAGTTTTTTATCTTGCTCCTAAAAAATACACTTCTTTGCAAAAGAGCAAATAATACTGACCGGAAATGGGTAGTGATGTGCCGTTGACCGTACCACAAATGGCTAATTGTAATGAGGTTTTTTAGGCAGCTCTAAATACTTCAGCGGAAGTGCGGTTCACAGGCCGTTATGGTTCGGTTGTTTTTCGTTTCGCGTTTTGTAGGTTATCATACTTATGGAATACTCACCCACAACGAGCACGTTACAAGCGTTCTAACTTCTTAGTCACACGGCAGCGACAGCGGGTCACATTCACGGTCACGGCTCTTATTTGTTCTCAAAACCGCATTCAGAGTCGTCTATTGGGAACAATGGTTCATACTGTCAAACTTCGACATTTTGTAAAATGATCCACTTTATTTGTTTAAAACTATCTTGCAATATGCAATTAAGGGACTAATGAATCATTTCAATTAATAAATCAATGAAACGTCGATCGTTTAACGCTATCTACTTCACCAGAGGTCGCGGGTTCGATTCCCGCACAAACAAAGATTCGTGTGCATGAATTCTGAATGTCGTTTTTATCGGTCTGGGTGTTCTCTACGCATAAAAAACTTTATTTTAAAAAAAATTGGTTGTTTGTAAAGTAGGTTTACGATCGAGACGTTTACGTGATAACGTCTTATGGTGATTTGTTTCACTGTTAAACATTCAACGAAAACTTAACCGCACGAGAAAATCTCCATTCGTTTGTATGCCGCTAGAGTGAGAGAGACGGAAGATCGGTCCACTCACTCGAACGCTATGCCTGCCTCCGCTCGTGAGGATTCCGCGTGACAAGTTTCACGGAATGACTGGCAGCGCTCGAGATGAGACGGGAGATCGGTCCGTCTCTCTCTCGTTACACCTGCGATCGCGCTCGTGAGGTTTTGGTGTGACACAAGTTTCTGAACATGTCACCCGACTAAAACGATTTTAAAGACGTTATCACGTCAATAAAATAGATTACGACCTATTCTCAGACCTAACAAACATACATAAGAATTTCATCAAAATCGGTCAACCCGTTTCCGGGAGGAGTTTGGCAACCAACACTGTTACACGAGAATTTTGAATATTAGAAAGAAAAACTTCATGAGTGAGAATCAGACCAGGGTTTACAGGGTCTCCTACAGGGTCCGATCTATAGTAATACATTGGTTACTATTACTATATTATTATATAAGAGTTCCTATCAGCTAAGTCAGTGACCAAGTCGGCATTATGAGGCGTTCCTTCATCGTCTAACAAAATCAATTACCTACCGTGTGTATCAAATCCTCAACTAATCAATTCGACCCTGATAACGATAAAAACATTTCAGTTCAGTCGATGCAAACGTTAATAATGTTCAATGCTTACGTATGATAATTATTCTGGGTTAAACCATGTTAACAAGCATAAAGTATGCAATCAATTCCACATTACAACGTCAATTATGTTTTCGTCTTTTGAAGGTTGACTATTTACATCATTATTGTTACATGGAAACTATAACATGACTAGCTGAAGTTACAAAAATGCGCATAGTTTAGGAATTCCTAACATTAACAGTTAAAAAAAAATTTCAAGAGATAAAGCATAGTTCAGTAAATTCATTTATTTAGGAAGGTAATGCATACTGTTAGTCTCATTTTTCTTTTTCTTACTCATGTTTATAGTAATTGTAAGTTGTTTAGCATCTCTTACAAGTTTTCTTATTTACAAAACGTATTTCCTACTTATTTTACAGTTATTTATTATGTTGTACAAAATACAGTGTGACTTGCCTTGTTTCGTCTTATCTTAGGATGTGATAAGGTCACAATATGGGACAGGCAGGAAAACAAGTTACTTACAACTAAATAAGTACTAAGATCATTTAATGTTAAATTGATTTTATGTAGACAATAAGTTAATATTAAATACACAACAAGGAATTGTTCAAAAGTACTAAAGCTAAGCTGACAATACTTTCACTACGTTTTACAGAACAGAACGTAATTATATTGTATGACTAATAATATCAATTCATTACCATTTTGTGAACTCACTATTACATAAAACAACACAACCAAGTAAAATAATTGTGGATAGACAACACTGTTAGGCAAATACTTCCAGGTATTTCAGTAATGATTTTTCTGTATTAGAATGATATGCAATTTAAATACCTTACAATTTAAACATATTGGTACATAATTTTTATCACAACTTCCTTAATACCATTTACTTTTAGTGGAATATATTAAACTTTTATGTACACCTACATAAAAGCTCATTTTAAATAAATATAGATAGAAACAAACACCTTATACTCATAAAACTAAAGTAACAGTTTGGTTACCTATCCTTACGAAAGCTTAGGACGCATTTTAAGCCAATTAACACCTTGGCTGCTGGCAAGTTTTTTTTTTCAATCTCTGTGCGGCACGAACGCGCTCTGCGTGTGCGTCCGCACGGGCGGCTCGGCTTCTCTGGGACCGAGCCCAGAGTGCGGAGGCGCACGCCAAGCGTGGCGTACGTGTCTTGTACGGCTTCTCGAAGGCGTACGTCTTGTACGCAACATAGTTTTGATTGAAATGTGTGAATTAAGGGGTCAGGCTTCCCCCTTATCAAAATTTTGATAGATATTGTAGAACTTAAATGAAAACAACACAAGTACTGACTGTCTATTATTATAGTAGGTCTATTATATTTGATTGTAAAAGCCAAGATTTCTATGTCAATGTTAATGAATGTAAGAACGATAAAATGCAGACATGCAGTCACAACTTCAAAATATCAAGTTCCGGATGTTTTACTAGTCTCCTTTTGTTTTCACTAATGGAATAATATTACCTCAGTAATTTTATTTTGTCTATTCAAGACACCTGCACAATACACCGCGGCATGTTCTTTGGTTTTTTTCTGAGATGATTTTTAAAGATAAGATTTTTTTGTTTGCAAAAACATGTGTTGGCCTTTATTACAATGACTGAATGTTTTCTAAGGGAGACCGTTTTTTATTAGTAAAACACCGAAAGTCGCCTCCTGGTACCTACCTATTGTTCTTCCAATGCTCGTGAATCTATTGTATGTCATTTACGCGGCATGTTCTTTAGTTTTTTTCCGGTTATATTTTTAAACTTTAAAGATAAGATTCATTTATTGGCAAAAACATGTGTTTGTAATTATTACAATAACTCTAAACGTTTTCCTCGGGGAACCTTCCTGCTTAACGTTTTATGATAAGTGAAACATCGAAAGACGCTAGTTTGTTCATATTGTTCTTCCAATGCTCGTAAATCTTCTGTTTTTAATTTTGTTAGGGACTTGTTTCTTTTAATAAACAAGGTACGCATAAAACATTTCTTTCTAATACTACCTATGTATAAATGAATCATTTTTGTGGAAGTTCTAACAGGAACTTCTCTCAGCAGTCGAATAAAATAATTCCTATTAGAATTAGATCAGATTCCCAACATTTAATTCATTTTATCTAGGTTCAACCATAAACCTATGTAGATACACTGAAAATACGATAAAAAATAAAAATACGACATTAAAATCGCTGCACACATCGTATGTGTAAACTCGCACTGTCGAGACGCCGCCAAAAACACGCCGCGCGCTGAAACCAGCACTCGTGGCGCGCCGCTTGATACGCGCCGAGCGTGAGTAGCCGCAATGGAGGAAAGGCAAATTTTACCCACGCCTGGTGTGTAAACCAGCAGTGAACTAACAGTATCAAAATACACGCAAGGCGCGATTTCAGCAGCCAAGGTGTTAAAATATTACTAATACTTTTATTTGAAATTCAATATTTTAAACAAAATTATCAAATCACTTCATGAGCAATGTTTGAGCAGTCTCTGCGTCATGTCTTTTGTTAAACTCATATTTTAACTTGTGTTAGGACTGTTGAGTATCTGACGCAAGTTGGCCTTGCTGAATCTAGTCTGTCACAAACATGGAGGGGGTAAAGGCATATTAATTAGTTTACACACTTCTAAAAGAAAATTCTTCAAAATGGCAGCTTGATTATCTTTTGAGCTATTCAATGTAATTGTTGGTATAAAAGTAGGACTAATAATATGAGTATCATCACCATGCATTTTTAACAAATCCGAAGCATTTCTGGATGATACACAACTGCTAATGGGTTCAGGGTCTATTTTCAACTCTTTGGCACACTGAAAAAGAAAATATATAATTAAATACATATACAATACAATACATATTTTGTCAGATATTCTAACATTCTGTTTCTAAGTAGCATAAAACAAGACTTGTTTTTTGCTTAGTTCTTCTTTACTGTCCAGTGAATTTTGTGAAGGGTTTCCACATGCTTTAGAAATTTTCTAGCCAATGGATTTGCCATTGGCTAGAAAATTTCTGTGTCCAGCTATTTAACACTTGGTACAGTGCAGTGCAGCAGCTGGTAATGGACCTCTAGTGCACTTTCATAAGGTGATACAATCCATTAAGGAGTATACACTTCAATTGTTGGCTTCCAAACTATGTATAACCAGTAAAATAAATAGGTAGAAAAATGTAATAGGTACCCTTTCCAAAGCAGCATCTGCATTTAAGTTGTCAATAATCATACACTCTGTGATTTGCACTGACAGTGTCATGTTATTGAGGGTAGCAATGGAGCAAGCATGGACTTTATTTGCATAACATTCTTCTTCCCCATGTTGGCATCTAAAAATGTACTGTCCATCCTTTTCTTTGGTCTGAAAGAGATATAGAATTCATTATTCTAACAAATTGAAAATGAGATTTTTTAAAATAAATTCCATAAAACGGAAACCTCTTAGCACTGATAAAAAAATGTGATCAATTGTGATAAGGGTGACACAGAAAGACTTATTTCAAAATCCTGTGTTGGGATAAAGTGAAATAACATAACTTTAGGTGGGCTTTTACCCAAGGTTTATTGTATCATACATTTAGCAATATACTTACAGTGGCTTTTCCATATGGGACTAAAGCTACATCTAGGAACTCTGATAGTTTTTTTGTAACAGGACCCAAGTGCCTTATGAAGAAGTGTTTGGAATCCGGACAGAGTGCTTCATAATATACTCTTATTTTCACTTTGTCTTTCTTGTGCTTATTGAACCTATCATCTTCTAATTCTTCTATATCCTAAAATATAAACATTATGTCAAATCCCAGGTTTACAAAGAAACAAACAATTTAATTTCAAGACATCGAGTTTAGTATCATCAAATTCATCACACAAGAATGGATTAGAAATGCAGTTAATATATTTATGTTCTTACTTCACTGACGTCGATTTGTTTCTTAGGCAGTAATTGGAAGAATTGCCACAATATTAGACCCAATAGAACCAGAACTAGCAGTCTGTAACGATTACATGAATAAAATGCCATATTGTTCGAGCCAAACTCCTAAATGTTTTAATTGCAAGATCCAATGCTAATTCCAATACATAGCTGCAATATCTTTATTTACACCAATCACCTAATTTAAATTACAAATTAAGAATTAAACCTGACAAACCACTTTACAAGTACAAAGTCAAAAGTAAACCAAATTATCAATGTGTCAAAAACTGTATGTCAGTCAGCACAGCAGACGTCAGTGTCACGTGTCACGTTGCAGCAGATATAAAAATTAAGCAAAGGAAACAAAATTTCATCCATGCATCGACCATAATTTGATACTATTACAGAATTAGGGCCAAAAGCCAAAATGACAATAAAATTGACAGTAAAGTTTCCATGTTCGCGATTTATGTACGGTCAACGGCATGATCCGCTACACATTTCCGGTGCTTGCTTTATTCATAATGTTGTTTATGGCTCTATTGCATAAAAGGTGCTGAACCTGCACATCAGAGAAAGTTACCTCACGGTCAACCCTCTGCATGGGAGGCAACACGCCTACAGATGCGGTAGATCCACGGAATCCGCTCTGATTGAACTCACGGACAGGATTGAAAGGGCCCTGGAAGACAAAGAGATCGCCCTATGCGCCTTTCTCGACGTTGAGGGGGCCTTTGACAATACCTCGTCCGACATTATCATCAAATGTATGAAAAACAAAGGCGAGGACGAAACCACCCTTAGGTGGGTAGAGTCCATGCTGACTTCAAGGACGGTAGAAACATCCCTCCTTGCACGCGTAGAGGTCAAGGTGACCAGGGGCTGCCCTCAGGGTGGCGTCCTGTCACCACTAGAATGGTCCATTGTTGTGGATGACCTACTACATCGATTAAACAACGCGCACTTTACCACGCAAGGGTACGCGGACGACCTGGTGATCTGGATTTGCCTACGCAAATGTCAATACACCATATCGGGTCGAATGCAGAGGGCGCTGCGTTTGGTAGAAGAATGGTGCCAGGAAGTGGGCCTGTCAGTAAACGCTGACAAAACCACACTGGTACCATTCACCCGCAAACGGAACCTGGAGGGAATTCGCAAACCTACCTTGTTCCGTAAACCCATAGGGATCTCTAAGGAAGTCAAATATCTGGGAGTAATCATGGATCAGAGACTGACATGGAACCCTCACATAAGCAACATTACCCGGAAGGCACGTATGGCCCCAGGGCCATACGTGCCTTCCGGGTAATGTCCGGGATCTGTTGCCGTCTAGTTGGCACCAAATGGGGGCTCAACCCCAAGGCTGCTTTCTGGATATACACTGCCATAGTGCGACCCATGATCGCCTATGCTTGCGTGGTTTGGAATAAGAAAACCACTCAAGTTACAAGCAGTGTTTTACTCGGCAGGGTGCAACGGCTGGCCTGCTTGATAACCACTGGGGCCATGAAGTCCACTCCCACGGCAGCTCTGGAGGCCATGCTGTCGCTGTGCCCTCTCCACATCCACCTGGGGATGGAGGCTAAGGCGGCCATACTGAGAGTGCTGAACAATGGGGGTGGCAGGTTCCAGTCGAAATGCATGGTCAACCTGAAGGCTGAGCTGCACAGGATGCCTGTTATGCTTATGCCTAAGGACAACATGCCCATTCAGTACCACTTCACAAAATGGTAGTGTAGAAATCCCGGGGAGGAACGAGTGGGAGGAAGGATCTCCCGCGAAATTCCTGCCGGGAGACATCGTGTGGTACACCGTTGGATCCAAAATGAATGGTAGAGCCGGCTACGGAGTCTACGGCGAGAGGCCAAGGGCGCGCATATTTAGCAGCCTAGGCGTCCACGCCACGGTATTCCAAGCGGAAATGGCCGCCATTCTTCACTGCGCACAGGCAAACCTGGAGCGCCGGTTCTGGCACAGGAGTATCTACATACTCTCTGATAGCCAGGCCGCTCTTAAGGCTCTAGCCTCAGTTGAAATCAACTCGAAACTTACCCTGGATTGTGCCCAAGCGTTGAACAACCTCGGCGCCAACAACAGGGTCACGCTGCGCTGGGTCCCGGGTCATTGCAATATCCCTGGGAACGAAGCTGCAGATGAGCTGGCCAGGGCTGGGGCGGAATCCACCAATCAGGCCCCAGAGCCGATGGTGGGTATACCCAGCTGCGCCCTGCGTCAGCCACAAAAAGCTCGGGCGGAGACCCTTGGCATGCTGGCCTGGACCAATACAAACGGACTGGTGCACGCCAAGGCTCTGATAAAGGGCTACTCACATAAGTTCACCGCGGAGGCCCTAGGGATGAGTAGGGGTCAAATCAGAACCCTCACCAGAACCCTAACAGGACACTGCCGGTTGAACAAACATGGTCACAGGATTGGGATCTCAGAGGTCCCAACCTGTAGATTCTGCCAGGACATGGACGAAACGCCGGTGCACGTCCTCTGCGACTGCGATGCGTTATCGCAGTGTAGGTACCGCGTGCTGGGGAGTCACTTGCTTGCTCCCCAGGACGCCAAGAACATCGCTCCCGGGAAAATAGTGCAGTTTATGAAGGCTGCTGGCCTGGAGAGTGATCTTTAAAGGGATGATGGCCACAATAGATCAGTAATGGTCGCCTATCGCGGCGACATCCCCACCCACAACGAATAACGAATAACGAATTGCATAAAATGTCTTAAGCCGGCTACGCACGTCTACGGACACATCTGCAGGGGACGTCGGCAGACGCTTAGGTCTGCAGAGCTCCCGCCAATCTGCCTGTCACGGTTTTCTGGCGCACATCAAAAGGATTCCAGGGATGCCCAGTCGGATCCATCTGCTGATGCGTCTGTAGACTTGTGGAGCCGGAGGCACAAAATAGGCAAGAGAAACATACACTACGGTAATGGGTATCCTGATGTGCCGTTGACTATAATTGCTTTTGTACTTATTTTTTTTAACATGCTTCAAAGGAAGAGGTCCTCAATTCAACTACATTTTTTGTACTAAAATGTGTTTTTACATGTATAAATATTGTATACAGGGTAACCGGAAGTGATGCATTCCTTTGGGAGGATAAAAATGATTATATTGAGTAATTAGGGTCGTGAGGGAAGTTTTTTTTTTCAGAATTGAAAAAAAATATCTGTAATTTCATAACAACAAAATTGAAATACATACATCTCCAAAAAATATAACTATCGGCTAGGGCATCATGACAATCGGAGGGTAATGATCGTCATGATGCCCTAGAGCGTAATGAATCAGGTTCCGGGAACTTTGTTTATATTTCGTAAGAAAATCTGACTTGCTATTTCAAATACTTAGGTAGAACAAGAAAGGGGTGGGGGAAAGGAAAAAGGGATAATGCCTCAAGTGTAACTCTCCTTTAAAAGTGGGAACTGTGTGGTGTTCTAGATAAATAAGGAAAATAGTAAGAAATACTTTATTCAGTTAATTGTAACGTAGCAAATTTTTCGACATCATAAAAACCAGCCTTCACTTGTCGACCACCAAAGAATCTACCGTTTAAATCCACCACTGCTTTGATAGCACTTTCGATGCGTTTAAATTCCACGAATATTCTAACAGCTTCATCAGAAGGAGCATTAGGCAGTTCAAAAATGACCACTTTAATAACATCCCCATATTTTGTATTACATTCGTCTTTAACTTCTGGTTCCAATTCCTCATCCACATCTCCAGGACCCACCATATTCTGAAAATCAAAACATTATTAGTTTCATAGACTAAAAAGCATTCAAACACATCCAAGTTGATTTAGCACAGAAAGAGATGGACGGCATCATTCATTACTTTTTCAATAATTTGTTTATTAATTTATAATAAATATTTGAAAATACTAACTCGTAATAAAACCACTTTGCTTGGTGATTTCATTATCTCTGTAATTGATGGTTCATTCTTAAGTTGTGGTGAATTTGAAGATGCGTTTGGTGAATCTGAAAAAGAACCATAGTTATCATCATTATTAAAATTTTATGATTTTGACTAATAAATAACAAGAAGATGATATCTTCCACTCGCCCATTGGATAGTCATAAGTAAGATTTGTTATGTGCAACAAAAAAAAAAGTCCCTAATCACAGCCTAGCAGGTGCAAGAATCTAACTATGACACTTTGGGTTTCAACCAGTGCTCATAAGCACAGCATTCAAAAGGTTGTCTATACATACAGAATAAACTGTTCAATCAGCCACAGATCTAAAATCCCTAAGTGTAGGGGAATAAGAATTTTGGTTTTAGTCAAAATCAGCCTCGACACTCCTTTGATATTTTTTTATGGCACTAGCAGCCGCCCGCGACTTCCTTCTCGTGGACTTAGCTGTATGTCAAAAAAGATTTTCCTGCTTTTCTGTTGAAATTTGCCTGAATTTTCTTTGCTATAAACCTTACAGAGCCCGAGACCTTTCCAACGAATGCGAAACCGTGGGTATCGGTTCGTGCGTTCTGGAGTTATAGCGTCAGGAAAACCCGACTTATTTTTATATAGTAGACATTCATACATTCAGAAAGTTCACTCTTTGCACGAAAAAATATTTGCAGAAGCATACCTGGGCCCGGAAGAGCAGGCATAGCAAATGCGGGAGGTGGCATTGTATTCCCGTCCTTTTCGTGTATAATCCGCCCGCCGCGTTTGGATGTCTTCTCCACTTGTAAAGCAACAGACATACCCTGCTCTTTTTTTCCTAAACCTTGACCTTCCTGGAATGACAGAAGTTAATTAGGAAGCATTTAATTACCTTATAACCATTATTTTATAGAAATAAGAAAGCAAAATCTTAGAAACTCAGTTTTTTTAAAATATACCGTTCGTGCAGGTCAATCAGTATGAACTTGTAAATTTTTTAGTACAAAATTTATTCCTAATTAATCTTTTAAGATATTTGCATTGGTGCTATCAGTCTTATCGTTTTGTCCTTTTACTGCATTTGTCGTATTTTAGAAGAGCAGGTCTCAAGAGTGGGTGAATTAGCATTTTCTTACTTTGAAACCATATTTGGCCATAATTTTTGCTGCAATTGAACTGGCACCATATCCTCCGATTGAAAAACCAGGATTTGGTGTTGAGTTTGTCACAGGAATGACCGGTGGAGGTGATGGCGTCTCTGTAGTCAATGACGGAGGGGGCGCGATGGCAGCACCAGCAGCTCGCTTAGAGATCTCTTCAGCTTCTTCCTCTTCAGGTTGCTGTTGGAAAAGTTGAAAATGGTTAATATACTTTGATGTGTCTTGCATCTTCAGCCTTATCAAAATAGAATAAAAACGTAGCCTTGTGAATCTCAGACATCTTAATCTTACATTACTTATCTAGATGAAAAAAGGCAATGAATGTTGGCAACAATAAGATTTCAAATTCAATTCAAATATATACAGGAAGGAACAAACATAAGGGCCAAAAAAACTTTTGATAAAAAAAAACGTTTTTTTGGCTAACTAAAGAATTTAAAATAGTTCCCCTCCAGAATAATCATGCAAATCAAATCTTTACAATATTAGGACTGTTGCATGGGATTCAATAATCCTAGTATATTAGGAGGGCCATAAAACGCCTATTACCATACATAGTACATAGGTGGTACATAAGTAAAAACCAAATAACTGGTCAAAATCTAATGTTAACATTTTATCCTGTGACTAATGCAACATATTATTATTTTTAACTTTACATTTACCCAACAACTCAAGAAGTCCTAAGCATAAAATATTATTATAAAAAGAATAAAAACAGTGCTCACCATGGGTATAAGTGTTTTTTCTGGAATAATCTCATCTTCATCACCAAACCTACTCTTTCGTTTTCTCTCTGCCCTGTCATTTCTATCACCTCCATCTAACTGCAGTCGCTTTGCTTGCATTTCTGAAAAATTAAATTATGTTTTATTCATTAAAAAGTATCAACCTCCTCACATTGTGTTGATGCGATATTGCAAGCACATACAAAAGATTTTCTATTGTGTCTAATTATACTTACAACACAGCTTCTACAAAATAGTATTTTTTTACAATAAAATGACACCATGGATGATGTTTCACATAAAATTACATGATCATGCAAGTTTTCTGTTGGCAAGCAATACCAGCAAAAAGGTAAACAAACACTTCAATACTGTGTCATAATAGACCTAGTCAAAGTTGAGGAGGTCAAAATTAGTTGCTATGACATAGGTAGTTTACAGTTCCACATATTTACCTTTGGCAACCTTCTCGTAATCATTGGGCCACATGGGATCATACTCATTGGCTACATTCCAGTCAAAATCCCGGACATTCAATGAAGCTGTGAGTGTTTTATGTTGTGACTTTGGACTGTCTGGATTAGAGTCATCTTCTTCCTTTGGTTTACTTTTTAGATCTATTACAGGAGTCAGTACCTATCAATTAAGAGCTTACATTATAGATGAAATGAATAAGAAATTAAGTTAGTTTTTTCTGCCGATGATACGTTGCCGTTGTAGTAATCATAGAAATCCAAAATCGTGACTTTTAAGTACCTGGGTTGTCCGCCGTAATGCTTCTCTTTTAGGTTGTGTTACAGCAGCCTTTTTGAGTTGTAATTGTGATTGTAACAGTTTTATTCCTGAAGACCATCCAGCAACTTTTTCGGTCGTCCGTGCTTTTATAGTATCTACATCGTCGTACAAAGACATTTTGATATTAAAATAATTTAAAAATAGTCTTTGTTTATTATTTTTCTATTTGAAATTAAAATTTATTGGTGGCATTCACAGTTTATCAAATAAAACAAGCTTCCTTCTTCCTCATTAATTATAATAATATGTCAGCATTGTCAGCAGGCAGTCTGTCTTCTATCTGTCACTTCTGTCAGTGTCAGCCAGAAAAACAGTCTGACATTATTTTTTTTAATTTCCACTTTGATTGCTTCTGCTTTGCTACCGTACTGAAAAACGGGGTGACCCGACACTGCCGGGTTTATCGCAACATTTGTAAGAAAAAAAAACATTTAAAACAGCCTTTTTTATTAGGTTTTGTACTAAAACGTACCCTTGTATTTTGGAATTAATTACAAATTTTTAAGGTGGTGGTGCTTTCTTCTGATCGTTGCCATTTTGATGGTAGTTTTAACAACACATTGATAGCAGTTTTGGTGTTGAATAACTTTGCATCTACCGACAACAGAAATGACGGAAACAAACAGCTGATGTTTCCTTTGTGTATTTCAATAACTTATAAAAAGAAATCAGCTATGAACTAACGTTTACTATAAACGTTAATTCAATTATTATTAGGTTGTGGGTCATTCGCAACTAGAGGGTCGATTTTCTATTTAAATGGGGTAAATCAAAACATCGTTTTGACGAGAATTTAGCCCAACTAGAGTAACTTCTGGATTCATCATATACTTCCAAGCACAGTTAACTGTTAGTTAAAGTTTTAATAGATTAATTCCAATTGTGTCGACGATTAATTCTAATAAACTCTTCTTGATTAGAGACTCTACCAGAACTTTTTGCCCATCCTTCAAATAGACAAATCATTTTGGTGACGTGTTACATTTTATGTGTGCCATCGGTCGCGTTTTAAATTTTTTGTAAAAATTGTACAGCTATGGGGATTATATCTAGTAAAGATACAAGAAGAGTTAGCTTTGATAACACTTTTGCACTAGCTCCAGCGTTAAATATTCAGAATTCTTTGAAAGATGATAACATGGTTGAATTGGAAGACTTAACAGTAGTAAGTATTTTTTTATGCCTTTCAAACCAAAATGTTTATAGATTAAAAAAGAAGTAGATAGGTTATGTCAGTACTGAATCAAAAATTGACCACTGCGTACGTACCTATAATGTTGTAAGGGTGTGAACAAGATAGTATGATTATTTACTATAGCGTAAACCAGACAGATACACGTTGCGCAGTCTCAAACTGTCAACACTGTCAATGCTTTGCGTAGGTGCGCTAAAGTTCTGATTTCTTGTGCTACTTTTTTACACTGTATGTACCAATGATATTATAATAAAAAAAGGATTCTTTGATTAAAACAAAAAGAACAACTTTTTAGTGCTAATCAAAGCATGCATTCTTTGATTAAAACAAAAACAGTTGTTGTTTTTATTTTAGTCAAAGCATAGATGCTACTTTAATAAGGGTCGTTTTCTAACTGTTGTTTTAAACCTGACCTGTGTGACCTACAGGACCCACTGTTCGTCTGTACCTGATGCTTTTTAGCTTTTAGTCATTGTTTTAGTAAGCGTACCTTACATGTTTTCGTGCTACGTAATAATACAACAATATTTGTGTTATTATCCAACCAAGCTTCACTTCAATGTATTTTTTTACATATGAATAACCACGTTGTGCAGTTCAGTGCCACATTAGGCTTCCCGTTTCCAAGCCAAATGACAAATCTGTGCTTTAATTGAAAGACCGCAAATGGAAAGCCTGTACAGACATTAGTTCAGCAGGTTTCCTACCCATTGCCGTACAATATCTCGCTTGCCAAAATAAACCAAAACCAAAATTGCCATAAAAACTTGCCAGACAATTACTTGTAATAGAGCAAGAAGGACCTAGCTCAGAAATATTTGTGATCTTTAAATAACTATTTTATTTCATTAGTTCTAAATTTTTACAAAGCCATACAAATTACCATTACATTCTCTTACTTCACTGAGCTGATAAGTATATTTTTTTCAGGACCCTTGCGAAGAATTATTGTTCAAAGAAAGTAAATCGGTTGATCAATTAGAGGAAGGCGATGGTGATTACTGGGCTCATAGAATAGAATGTCTCAAAAAAGAACACCAAACAATTAACAAGATTATTGAAGCAGAATATGAAAAAACTGTTGAGAATACTAATAAAACATATGAAGCTCCAGTTATCACCACTGACAAATTATTGAAAATAAAACCATGTTTTGATTGGCGGGCCAAGGTAATTTATTCGGATATTAGTAGCAGATCTCAGAGCAGAGGCTCAGATCAATACTTGAAAAACAAGTACTCTCGGTGGCCGCCACCCTCAACACGGTGCGCGCTTTCCGTGTGCGTGCGCGTGGGTGGCGAGTGCGCTGCAACGCGTATTCGCACAGCGTCAACACCGTTTCAGAATAACATCATGCGCAGCTTCATCGCACGAATGCAAATGTCTGAAAAAATCGCAACAAGGCCTAGCTTTATTAATCCCGACCCATAATTAACAAAAAGCGCGGTTGCAGCATTAGTTGCAGAAGCGCGGCTTATTTAGGTAGTTACAACATTAGAAATTAAATCGCATTACAAATGAAATTAAAAAAAGGTGTTTTTAAAGTTAGATATTACTATAAGGCTACAGGAAAATAAACTTAAATTTTGTTAATCTAAATACATCGAATATTTACAGATTTTAAAATGTTACGAAGAAAACCCTCATCAGCCTCTAATGTGTTCGACTTTAGTGCAAGCCTTCAGTCAATGTGTGTCTACGTGCAGAAGCGAGGAATGATGAGAAGGATTCTTTGTAAATTTTCATAAACACGGTTGTAAAGTTGTAAAATATATCTCTTTGTAAAACTAACTTTAATAATTTTATTTTCCTACTGGCCAGTGTACAGGATGAAGTTTTGGTTTATTGCCACTTAATTCATGATTTGCGACATTCTAGAAAGATGTTTATTTAAGCTTTCCGACTCAATGATATTAAAATTAAAAAAAGGTAGTATACCTCCCCTACTTATGCTAAAAAAGTGGCACCCAAAATCAGAACTTTAGTGCAACTGAACAAAGCATTAACAGTGTTAACAATTTGAGACGATACTGCGCAACATGTATATCTGTTTCGTTTACGCTCTAGCAAATAATCATAATATCTTGTTCACACAACATTATAGACACATATGCAATGGTCAATTTTTGACTTCGCATCAGATTCAGTATTGATATAACCCATCTATCTCTTTTTTATTATAATATCATTGTTCTGACCAAATGTAAATTTTAAATGTGTACCTATTCGAATTCAAAAAAGAAAAGTTTCGGATCTGATTTATGAAATAAACGTTCACAATGTTTTAGATTACTTCTAGTTTAAGATCGTAATTTGTTTCCCACAAGAATCCCAATTATTCACTTGCGTGAGAAGTATGTAAATAAACCAATAACTTAATTTGGGAGGGAACAATGTAATCCTCCTGCTAACTTGGACATTATCGAGTTTAGAAAAAATTAACGTAATAACGATGGTTTACTATATAAACTAACGAAACACACATTCAAGTTCGAGCAACCTAATTGCTACCCGCAGCTGAATCCGGCAAAATTGTAACGCACAAAAAACACTTCCATTCTTTCCCATTTACTTACCTGCTAATTACTATCGACCCTATTTTATTGTCACAACACTAAGGGCCGAAACTGCGTTACGTGGTTGCCCCCGCTGTATGAGCCCGCGCGGGCGTCCGCGTAACTCAGTTTCGACCTTAAAAGGTGCGAGGGAGAGTTCCGTTGCCTATAAACGAGTGAGAGCGATAGGTCTGGTTAAATTAAGTTCGCACGTTTGTAATGGCTCAAGTTTAGTTCCATCATGGACCTCTAAGGGCCCGTCCCGATTAGGCAAACTGAGCGGCCGACTGTTTTCTCTCTAGTTTGCCTCCCCATAAATTTTAGCTGGTATGTCCACACGGCGCGTAATGTTAGCAGTTTGTAACTTTTCGCTTGACTCGTTCTGTAAGTGATCCTGTGAGTTCGCAGCAACTGATGCGCAACGGTCACTCACGCACATTCATTAATTCCGGATGCGTGTGACACTTCTGGCACAAAACGGACCGCACCCTGTGCTGCACTGACACATCTGACAGCTGACGGAAGATGTCGTGTCTTGTCATGTGAAATCTGTCAGTCAGTCGCACACACTCGTTTCGTTTGATTTGAATATGAATACTTTGCTTGCTTGGTGACTTGGTTTGGTTTCATTTTACTAGCGTTACAGTATTGATTGAGGGTTCAATTCGTAAACTTTAACTAAAACCATGACCTCTAACAGTTCTAAACTTGAAGATAGTTCAATGTGCCATACAATATTAGATAAAATAAATGCAATCAACGACGTTGTAACTAAAGTAAGAATTTTTACTCTTCTTGTACTTTTTCACTTGAGCGTTTGTTTATATTTTTTGTGCTTTGCAGGCTCCCGATATAAATGATTTTACCATCGTTAAGCCTATTAGTCGTGGGGCATTCGGCAAGGTATTTTTAGCACATAAGAAGAACAATAAAGAGCTAATGTATGCTATAAAAGTCATGAAGAAGTCAGACATGATAAACAAAAACATGGTGACCCAAGTGGTGACAGAGAGGAATGCTTTGGCGCTGTCACGGAGTCCGTTTTGTGTGCATTTGTATTACTCATTGCAGTCACTGTCCTCTATTTATTTGGTAAGGTTTTTGATTCTTGGTTATCATTACAGAATGTCTGCTTATTTTAAAACACAGGTCAGCATGTATGCCATCATACAGATTAATCCAGCTACTCAAATTTCAAAAATATTAACAAAGTTTGTTGAAAACTTGAGCTTAGCTGAAATTGAGTATGAAGGTTTTCCCATGGCCACCTGATCCCCTAACAAAGCTAAGACTGTAGTATGGTTGCTGAAAATTGATAAACACACTCAATGAAAACCAATTTCTGTATCTTGTTTAAGCTCTGCTGTATTTACAGGTCATGGAATATATGGTTGGTGGGGATCTTAAGTCTCTTTTGAATGTCTATGGCTTTCTGGAGGAGTCCATGGCGGTTTTTTATGTAGCAGAAATGACCCTAGCACTAGACTACTTGCACAAACACAATATAGTGCATAGAGATTTGAAGCCAGACAACATGTTGATTTCTAAGTCTGGCCATGTAAAACTTACAGACTTTGGATTGTCTAAAATTGAAGTGCATAGAGGTAAGATAATAAACCTTACTAATGTTAACATATGGGAAAATAATTAATTTAAAATACCAATTTACCTTCATGTTGATAGTAATAACTAAATGAACTTATAACAGCATCATTTATTTGTTTGCAGATCTGGAAATATCAGACTTTGTAAATCGAACGCCAAGTCTGAATATGAGAACTCCTGGTCAACTATTGTCCTTGACATCACATTTATCATTTGGCTCTGGTGGTGGAGACACCACCCACAATTCTGTGATTTCCGCTGATGCCTGTGAGAACCTCCTTGATGAACTTTGGGAGACTAGTATGAAACTAGGTTCCAGTTATATTACTTTATTTTAAAGAAACAACTCCAATATTTACTTTTGTATATTTTAATTATGATATAAATTATGCTAACTGTCCAGCTCTACACTGAATTCTTATCTGATAATTGCATTGCCATAGGTGTTTACTGATGTCTTCTGCGATTTGTATCTATGTGAAGCATTCATTTGTAATTTAAAACAAAATTAAGATAGAAAACTCATTGAAAATGTTGAACACCTAAACTTTTGTTCATAAATGAGAAACAGTAGTATTATTTTTAGACTGAAATATATTCGTCTTTTGCAATAATACTGATTTGTTCCTTTAATTAATATTCACATTCACTTATCTCACAGGTAAACTGCAAGGCTTATTTGATGGAGCAAGTGCATTAGAAAATTCTAATGTCATGGAACACTCCCAACTGTCTGGAATTCATCCTTTCATGAGTGCAGAAAGTATCAGCCTAGATGATGTTGTAGTAAGTTGTCATTAGGACTTTTATAAAATAAAAATGCCAATTATTTCAGCCTTTTTAATCCATTCCATTTGATATTTTAACCTCGCGCTCAAAAGACTGGCGCGCCCTGTTGTCTAAAAAGCACCTAGAATTAAATTGGTCATCCTATCTTGGAGATTAGATCTTAATTGAGTCTCAATCAAAGCTTTCTAAAATTAGCAGACTTGGGGCCCTGGTCTCCTGCTCCGCCTAGTATCTTAATTTCAATGTAAAGGTTTTATTAGTTTCAAATTATTTGTAAATGTTTTCAGTTTTTCTTTTTAAACATAAGTTATAATATCATGTGTGATTTGCTCTCGGTAATATTTTCTGTCAAATGCCATTTTGAAATCTCATTGTGTCTTTAATAACATTCTGTAGTGCCTTGGTTTCATATCCAACAATGTTATCTGCTAGGCTAGCTTGTATTTTAACATTTCATAACATCTAATTAATATTTTATGTCAGCAGTAGTGAATAGAAATTGGGTAGTACATTTGTGTATATTGTTGTTTACAGTCACAAGATTCTGGCTCTGAATCATTGAGTTCTTATCACACTTGCGAGAGTTCTAAAAACAGCAGCAATTCAAGGAGCAACAAGTCCACTGACATCAGCAGCAACAATGGTTCCTCCCTAGGAGAGTCTGCAGTATTGACTGACTCACAACATGACCAATCCACTTCGCCCGTGTGTCGCGGTAATTCATTGAAGAGAATACCCAGGTACCTATAACAACCATGTAGCTCTAAACCTCCAAAAATCGATATATTTTTTGGATCATATTATTATATATTTCTATGTATAGATAATATTGATTCTAAATTCTCCTTCCTAAAAGTGTTAAAGTGTACATTCTATCAGACTAAAATTCAAATCTCACACTAAGAATAGACATAGAATTTATCAAAAATTGCTTCTTTTATTGGTTACAAGACCACTCGGATGGCTGACCCTTTGTTGATAATACCTTACAAGACTTTGGTACCTAGTTCCAGGTTTCTTACTTCTTATGTTCTAATTTACTATTTAATTAATCAGCTTCTGTCCCCATTATAACCAAAATAACTGTGTTTTATATTTCTTTTGTTGAAAGTTTTCGATCACAACTGCATTTGCATCATAATTCTCGTGACTTATTTATTACGTAAATCCAAAGTTTTATAAAATTTGTAAAATCGACAGTTTTCGGGCTAAAAAGAGAAAGCGAATATTAGACGGCGACGGGGACACACCCACAGGCGTCATGAGCCTTGCAGAGTGTAAGGAGAATCACAGCGGCCTCACGCAGGAGATAATGGCGTTAGAGCTCAGCCAGAACACGCCAAAGCGGATGTCCATTTACCCAACTCCTGACAAGCGTAAGAATCCCATAAAAGGAGTACTCAAGAAAAGGTAATTTAGTGATTAACATAATGAATACCCACATGGTGCGTTTTGTGGCGCCACCTGTCATACCTATTCATAGTTTTTAAAATAAAACTATATGAATGTGACGGGGTGCCGCGTTTTGATGCCCGTGTGCGCATATTCATAAAAACTCAAACAGCGCTTCAACTTCCCCCGAAATAATCAACGTTGAGCATTGAGCTATCCCTTTAAGTTTTATTGACATTTTACGGGACAGGATGAACGTGTGCGCGTGCTTAGCGTTGATTGATGATTGTGAATTCGGGAGTTTGTCCCCCCATTGTTGCTGCCTCATTTGCGGGTATGTGACAAAACACGCCAATCATGCTAGCTTTACATTCGTTTTTATGAATAAGGAGGAATAAAAGTTTATAAAATACTTTTAGATAGTTAGTACTAGCTTAAAAAATATATCAGTCATTTAGGAGTCTTAAAAGCCAGAGATGGTAGATGTGTTGTACCTAATGTAATCTTGTCCCACTGTCACCTTTGTCACTCACATTTTAACTTATAAATGATTATGATTATAATGAATAATCATTTCCTACTAATAATTACATATTAGGTTATGGATAATTAGTCAGAATAGTGTTTACTTGAAATATAAGTTGCTGTGAAAAATTTCAGTAGATTATGCCTCTTGGCAAATTAGAATATTTATTGTGCTTATTAAAAAAGGTTCGCATTTAATTTGTTCTTTTTAAAACCCGAAACTTTGTGGTTCTCTCTAATGATCATTGATATTCTATTTTCAGATGGGCTTCTCAGGATGATAGTCACCATTTCAATGTTGGAGTAATATTCTCCACTCCTGTATCGGATAGTAAATCACCAGAAGCCAAGAAGAGGCACAAAGCAACTCGCTTTAATTTACCAAAAGAAGAACAACCAGCTTCTGGCACCAAAGAAAAAGCTATTATGTTCAGTAAACATATCTCAACAAGTTTGGAAGTATTTCCGTCTAGGCGAATAAGCAAGGTACTCTTAATAATTTTATTATTTATTTTAGTATTTCACAGATTATGAATAACGAGTTCCGAGACTGCGTTTTACGTAGTTTTTTAATTACAGTATCTGCACAAATGTTTGTTGATGAAACATGCATAGATCTTAGCTTTTGTAGATACTGCTTCTGCAAGAGTCATAGCTTAGACCAATAGATTATTTTTTCTCTTAATTATCAGCATAATAAGTGTTATTCTTTCAAAAACAATTCAAAAGTAAATATTAGTTTTGAGTAGGCATGAACATTGATGGCACGTCTGTAACTTACGGTTGAAATAGACAAAATTTCGGGCACCGCAGCACCGCCGGTCTGTTCAGTTACGAGGTATCAGGCGACCAAGACCGATTGTTTGTTTCTGGTATTTCTATTTTAATGGTGGTGAGGTGCCCGTGGCGCAGTTGTGACAGTGGATCGGCAACGATCGCTGATGTGAAGCAACACACGCTGGGTCGGTAATGGGATGGGTTTACCATTCCGAACGAAATTTAATGATGAGGCATCTTCTTGCTTCGGAAGGCACGTTAAGCAGTTGGTCCCAGTTAACGTCGCTAGGTGTCAGTCGTTGAGCCTACTCGGAGGACTTAGGGGGGCTTGATAACATCTGACTTTAAGGTTCTCACCGACCTTAGACCCCTCCAACAATCCACACTGAGCCCGCGTGTTGAATTATGGCTCGCTTCACCTCATAGTCGAGGTGAGGCCCAGCAGTAGGACGTATAATAGGCTGTTTATGTTACTTAAGTTATGTATCTTCACTATAGACTAACTGATTTTGATGTATATTTCAGGATGATATACCTACTGATTTGTGTAAAACCCCCTTGGCTGCTGCCCAAACACCTTACAGAACACCAAAGAGTGTGAGGAGAGGAAATCAAATATCTGATCAGAGAATTCTGGGAACTCCAGATTATTTGGCACCAGAATTATTACTAAGGTAAGTAAGTTTGACTTCTGAAGTTTGTGGCTGACTCCTTCTCATGTAAGCAGTTTCTATAAGATATGCTACATCGCTACCTTAGGCCCACTATTTCGGAATCATTTTGTGGTGCCCTGTCGTAAACCCATTTCAGTTACGACATCTTTGTGCGATTCGTCTTCCGGGCCGAATTCAGCGGCAGAATGACGAATCCGGTTGGAAGTGATAGGACTCTTCCAAAATACTTACCTTATATGCTATCACTTGATATTATCATGATTTGACGACGAATTAGGTACAAGGGTTCAGGAGTTGACTGTGTATTACTCCAGAGGCCGCAAGTTTATGGCCTATAATATTTGTTATTGAATATATTACCTGTTAAGTAGCTTTTTAGCCGAGCTTTTTAGAATCTTATCTCAATCTAGCGGGTCCAGTACTGTTTTGAGGCCAGGGAAAAAATACCTTACAATGTATGAGTCGCTTATCACTTTTAAATTACACTGCGGAGTTGTCATATTGAAATAAATTAAATAAAAAAAAATTGCATTATTTTAAGATGTGGCCATGGACCATCTGTGGACTGGTGGGCGCTAGGTGTCTGCCTTTACGAGTTCATGACCGGCGTTCCTCCGTTCAATGATGAAACCCCTCAAGCTGTATTCACCAATATACTATCTAGAAGTGAGTATGATGAAATGAGCCAGCGCATTTAGCAAACGCACGTGAACCACGTATAAAATTATTTTTATTCTAATATCGTTATCACTTGATTTCAGACATTGAATGGCCAGAAGGGGATGAGGCGTTATCATCGGAGGCTGTGGAAGCAGTAGAGTCTTTGCTTACCATGGAGGCTAAGGAGCGGCCAAGTGCGGTGCAAGTCAAACAAATGTCGCTGTTCAGGCACATTGACTGGGAAAACCAGCTGAATGCCGAACCGCCTTTCGTTCCTACACCCGATGATCTGCATGATACAGGATATTTTCAAGGTAAGGATTTGACCACGCTTATTAAATAAATATAGTTTCTTTCTCCGGAAGTAAATGTTTGGTACATACAGACCTCCCTACATAGGTAGGTAAGACCTGTATGTACCAAACAAGTCAATTAACTGACTCAGAGTAAAAACAACAAGGAAATTATAAATAGTTCATTCATTAAATGAAACATTGAAGTACTAAATCGATTTTGAATCACCTCCATTTTTATTTATATGCAGCAGAAACTAATTCTGAACTCATATTAGAAAAAAATAAGGAGAATCTTCTTATTTTTTATACGAATTACTTCTCCAATGAGAAAATGACATGATTCGTACCCGAAAGCGTAGTGAATAGTTATTTGATTGGGGAATCTAAATTCCAGCTCAAAATAACAATAAGGTTGTTTTTGATATCATTCAGTTTTCATAATCATAAAGCATGCGGTATTGCCTCCCATCCGTGACACCTGCAAATTGTCCTCCAAGTTTTTATTGTAGTATGTTATGCCTGGAATACGCATTTGAGACGCGGGGTGAGATGTCCAAACTCGTGGGCTAGCGTGTCTCTTGTTGCCTGAAATATTCTGCGTGCGGGCGATCCTGCGTCCGTACAGAGGCGCTCACATCAACCTTTACAAAACCGTTGCAAAATGGGTCTTATGTCAGCGGCATAACATGTCTCTATGAAAAGGTTCATGTCAGCGCCTCTGTACATTTTAACTCACCCTTAACAGCTTTTATAAAAATGTGTTCTTGTTTTGTTTCAGCTCGGAACATTTTGCAGCAATTGCATGTTTCTAATTTTGACATGTAGATAAAAAGGTATGTTGTATAGTTTTGTATTTTATACAGTATGTAAAACCCTAAGAGATCCAAGCAAAGTTTAATATCATATGTAAAAAAAAGAATTGAGCTCAAATAAAATTAAGCTGTATAAGAGGTGTAGTGGAGCCTGGCATTAACTAACTCTTTACTCTGTGCCACGTGTTGATTACAAGTTTCTAGAGAATTTTTAAGATTATAGGAATGTAATTTTTTAAATTGTAAACAAATTAGAAATAAAACATCAGAAAGCAGTAATACCTGGATCGATAGGGTTTTTTAAAAGATCTTGTATAGGTGTTATTATTATAATGTGTGATATTGTTTTGTATACCAATTAAATTAATAATGTGATACTCCTCCTTACTATAGCTATAATCATGTACTTTATTATAATGCTAAGACTGAAGATTGTCAGGAATATTAACTTATGTATTTTTTCTCATTAAAATAAGGTAGAATAGTACATGAGATTCTCATTATTATAAAACAATGAGAATATTTTTAAAATAAAAAAACTATTTAAAATCGATATTTTATTTGCAATTATAAATAAATTGGCACGATTTTTCTACAGTAAACTAATCACTCAAAAACATCAGTCCTGTTCGAAATTCGAAATAAAATACTGCTCTCAACACTGTCACTTCACCAATTTATTAAGAAAGGCAAGGTTTGGTTGTCTTTCTCAAAATAATTGGTGATTTCGTTTCGTCCTATCCCTTACTCATCCACTTTTCTTTATTATATTATTTTTGAGTAAAGCCCAAAACGGAGTTCACTTTATCGCATTGGATTTGAATATGCTGGCCTTCTTATAGTGTTGCCGAATAATCTATAGTTTTCACCTACAATAACCTGAGGCACCATCGATAAATGAAATCAATTATAGTTTTCGGCGATAGCATTTTTCATAAATTGTCTAAGAATTAGATACTGTTGAATACATTGAATCGATTATATTTAGATTTAACTGTGGTGTAAAATGGTGAGTAATGGTGAGTAATTGTAGTGTATCAAAGAAGGGAATTAAATCATTTACGATAATTTTTAGACAGAAAGTTAGATAATTATATCTGATGCAACCTACAGTACCAATACTATCAGTTAATTGAGAGTTTTGGGCCTCTTTTGCGCTATTGTTACACAGTAAAATCAGACAACACTACGTCCTCATTCTCGTCCCAAAGAAGCCTATTGTAAAGATAAGTGTATCTAGTGCAGCAAGCGCCTGCCTACTTGGAGTTCTTCTGTATCCAGGGCAGGAATGCGGTGACGCGCGTGTAGACGCCGGGGTACTGGCCCTTGCCGCAGCCGATGCCCCACGAGACCACGCCCACCTGCGTCCAGCGACCTCCTTCGCTTACCATCAGCGGGCCGCCGCTGTCACCCTGTATAGATCAACAGTTGAATTAAATTATGAGACGCAAGGGTTCGAGTGCAGCAGCACAAATTGTCTGTTGATGAAATGTATACTCCCTGCTAGATTCCGGTGGTGTTACGTTTTGGGACTGGAGCAATGCATAGCAAAAATATAGTCCCAAACTATGAGGATGTGAAGAAGCATTCGTCTGAGAGAGCGACATGGCTAACACTAGCTTGAGCCAGTGTTGGGTTCAAATTCGTTTGTGTAATGTGGGCTATGAATGTTGCGTTCACCATGACATACGTGTGCCTCTTTTTTTCCTGAATGACTACCGCTCTAACGGACTGTAGGATGAGCGCAGAGGGCTCTCACCCTAATATCTTAAGTAACGTGCCTTAAAGAGCGCCCAGAGGGGGCACGGACCTCGTTACCTGAAAAGGGTACTATTCTCTCCAGGCAACGGTCAGATTGCTGACATAATATTTTTGGAGAGAGAAGCAAGCTGTCGTGTGCCGGTGTCGATTACCGGGATTAGTGTGCCTCTGACTACCCCATCTTGGAAAAGTCGTAAGAGTCTATAACACTGAGGAGTCCTTACACTGCAGGAGTCCATGTTAGCCTTGCCGGCGCACAGCATGTGCTCGACGATGCCGCCGGGCGCCGCCGCGCCGTACTTGAGCCGGCACTCCGCGTTCGACCACACGGGGATCGTTACTTCTTGCAGGGTCGACGGTTGGGGACCGCCTGATAACAAAACAGATAGCATTTCTGAGGTGTTTTAGTTAATTTAACTTTTTGTTTTGTACGCAGCGGTCTTAGATTGTCACTTCGTTACATATCCTGGAACCTTGGTCTGCTGGAAGAAATCTCTTTTTAGAGATGAGCTCACCTGTACTTTTATTGTCCTTTAAATTGTCTATTGTATCTGTCTTTTTGTGTACAAACAAATAAATAAATAGCCTAATATAATCTTTCCCATGCATTGTTCTACCATGGCCCGGTAATTTTCTCACAGCACCTTCTTGAGGAGAGGCGATTGTGAGCTGAAGGTGGGGCAATTTGGATATGGGCGGCGGAACCCCCGGGGCCAGAGGCTGGCCGAATTTCTGGAGAAAGAGGGACTCTTTGCGATGAACTCCTTTTTCCAGAAGCCGCCTCACCGGAAATGGACCTGGTTGAGTCCCGATGGTTCCACGAGAAATGAGATTGACTTCATGATGACGACAAAGAGGCGAATATTCAATGATGTCTCAGTGATCAACAGGGTGAAAACCGGTAGCGATCACCGAATGGTAAGAGGCACATTGAATCTGAACGTCAAACTAGAAAGAACGCGTCTGATGAAGTCTACGCTCCGACCTACTCGCGCCCATATCGAAAACCCCGAAAGCTTTCAACTCGAGTTGGCCAATCGCTTCTCATGTCTGGATGATTGCGTTTCAGTGGACGAGATAAATAACGGATTTGTAGAAGCTGTCTATGCGGTCGGATCTAGGTTTTTCAAGCCTGGCCGACGGAATAAACCGCAGAAACTTTCGACCCACACCCTCGACCTCATGGCAGAACGTCGGTCTCTGACACTGCAGTCCTCTGATGACGCTGTTCACTATCGCCTGCTTAATGGACGCATTTGGAAGTCCTTGCGACGCGACATTCGTGTCTTTAACACAAACCGTGTTAAAGAGACAATCGAGCGGAACAAAGGTTCCAAAGTGTTTGCAAGAGACAAGTCTATTGGGCAGAGTCGGTTGACAAAGCTGAAGACGGAGGATGGCGGTGTGGCGTCGACGGAGGAAGCGGTGTTGAGGGAGGTTGAAAGCTTCTACGGGCAGCTTTATACCTCTGTCGCCAAATCCGTTAATAGCACGGCCAAAGATCCCAGAGCTAAGCTAACCCGGCACTACACTGAGGACATCCCGGACATCAGCCTGTACGAGATTAGGATGGCTCTCAAACAGCTCAAGAACAACAAGGCACCGGGCGACGATGGAATTACTGCTGAGCTTCTGAAGGCAGGTGGAAAGCCGGCTCTTAAAGTCCTTCAGCGGCTATTTAATTCCGTGTTGTTCGAGGGCACAACGCCTGAGGCATGGAGCAGAGGTGAGGTGGTGCTGTTCTTCAAAAAAGGAGACAACACCTTGTTGAAGAACTATAGACCCATCTCGCTTCTGAGCCATGTCCACAAGCTGTTTTCGAGGGTCATCACGAACCGTCTCGCGCGCAGGTTCGATGACTTCCAGCCTCCCGAACAAGCCGGATTCCGAAAAGGCTTTAGTATCATAGACCACATTCATACGCTGCGGCAGATTGTACAGAAGAGCGAGGAGTACAATCTGCCACTCTGCTTAGCGTTCGTGGACTATGAAAAAGCCTTCGATTCGATCGAGACTTGGGCGGTGCTGCAGTCTCTCCAGCGATGCCACATTGACTATCGGTACATCGAAGTGCTGAAGTGCTTATATGCGAACGCCACCATGTCAGTCCGAGTACAGGAGCAGAGCACGAGGGCGATTCCTTTGCAAAGGGGCGTAAGACAGGGAGACGTCATTTCTCCGAAACTGTTTACGGCCGCATTGGAAGACGCCTTCAAGCTCCTGGAATGGCAAGGACTCGGCATCAACATAAATGGCGAGTATATGACTCACCTTCGGTTTGCCGACGACATAGTGGTCATGGCAGAATCGCTGGAAGAGCTCGGCAGCATGCTCGAGGACCTCAATCGAGTCTCTCAACAAGTGGGCCTAAAAATGAACATGGACAAGACGAAGGTCATGTCTAACGCCCGTGTGACGCCCACTCCAGTATCTGTTGGAGGCTCGATTCTCGAAGTTGTCGACGAGTATGTGTACTTAGGACAAGTGGTCCAAGTAGGTAGGTCCAACTTCGAGAAAGAGGTAAATCGTCGAATCCAACTCGGCTGGGCAGCGTTCGGGAAACTGCGTAACGTCTTCTCTTCCGACATACCTCAGTGCCTCAAGACAAAGGTGTGTGTTGCCAGTGATGACATATGGATCTGAGACATGGTCACTCACTATGGGCCTCATAAGAAGGCTCAAGGTCACCCAACGGGCTATGGAGAGGGCTATGCTTGGTGTTTCCCTACGAGATCGAATCAGAAATGAGGAGATCCGTAGGAGAACGAAGGTCGCCGACGTAGCCCAGCGTGTTAGCAGGTTGAAGTGGCAGTGGGCGGGGCACATAGCTCGAAGGACTGATGGCCGTTGGGGCCGGAAAGTCCTCGAGTGGAGACCATTCGAGGCCAAGCGCAGCGTGGGACGCCCGCCCGCAAGGTGGACGGATGACCTCATAAAGGTCGCAGGGTCTCGGTGGATGCAGGCCGCCTCCAACCGGCAGCTCTGGAAATCTATGGGGGAGGCCTATGTTCAGCAGTGGACAACATGTGGCTGCTGATGATGACCTTCTTGATGGCCGAGTACCAGGTTGGAACTCACCAAATGGCTGTTAACGTTGGCCATTTGCCAAGAGGTTGTACCTTACTACAACCACTCATAGTCACCCATTAGAGAGAGTTTTTTTTTCACCATCGCGGGGAACTCCTGGGATGACGCCAAAGTCTGACTCCCACCGTCTCTACAATAGCACTTTGGTGGCGAAACTGGATCTACCTAAATTCGTGGTCACCGGTACTTAGCGAATCTGAATCCGCCCTGAGTATTGTCTTTTATATTTCATCGTAACTAAGTATAGGGTTTTGAAATTATAATAACTTTGATACTAACTCTCTCGCAAACTTCCCCAACCGATAACCGTAGCCATTTGTCCAGCGTAGGCTCTGCTTCCCGCCGGGAGGCACACGGGACGAATTTTCTTTGAGAATGTCACAGGTTGATCCAGAGTCAAAATGGCAATATCGTTGTACTGAAACAAACATTTATTTAAACCGTTAACAGTTTAAAAAAAGGAATACCAGAAAAAGACAATCGGTTTTTTGGCGTCAGGCGGGAATCGAACCCGCATCTTTCGCGAACCGGCTGACTGCTCTAACCACTGTGCTACCGAGACCATCAACAGACCGGCCGATTTTTTCTGGTATATTTAGGTTACCTGGCAGCTAGGTTTGTTTCACCAATGTTCAGGCATATACCGTTAACAGTTTCTCAAAGAACACACAATTTGAGCACAGCGATTCTGTAAAGTTATCTCGAACTTGAATTCGTATTCACTTGTCAGAGTATTCACTACTTTTGTCTTTACCATATTTTGTTATAATGAATTCACAGGGAACGGTTAATAAAGATTTACAGAATTACTGTGGTAAGTATAAAAGACGTACATTACCAACACATTTTCTCACAATTTTCACGTGACAAGCGAATTCAAATTCGAAATGATTTACTCTACAGATTGAAAACAAACGTTATTTTACCAATGTACGCATGTCGAAACCGCGATGTCTGACGACGCGTTTGATTTTCCTTTCAATGTGTTGGGTTTCGGTGCTTGTGCGAATGTTGTGGTCTCCAAGTCGCGCTGTCAGGCGTGCTACATCCCAAGAAGTCATGCTGTGAAAGATAAAGCGACTCTTTATTTGTTACGAAGTTCGCGAATCATGATTATGTTCGACCGTATCGAAAGCGCTACACGCGCATACTAATACTAAGCGATATGTTGTTACTTACTGGTTAATAAATGATTTATTTAGTGGTCTTTACATCCTATGACGTAATTATGTAGATTGATGCCTTTATATTTTGGTTAACGGAATAAATGAGTATATTCATATAAACTAAATTTTTATTTTACTTATTTTATTTTCATATAGGTAGCTATTTTTGTTCTCTCTCTTTCATCT
The DNA here is from genome assembly GCA_950022985.1 of Udea ferrugalis. Classification (NCBI taxonomy): domain Eukaryota; kingdom Metazoa; phylum Arthropoda; class Insecta; order Lepidoptera; family Crambidae; genus Udea; species Udea ferrugalis. The sequence goes on from OX465516.1 coordinate 10,902,847, forward strand.
CTTTTGCACAACACAACTCTTTTTTTTGCTGTTGTATATCCTCCACCGAAGGTTCTCTGGAAGAGATCGCTTTGTAGCGACAAGATCGCCTGAATTGTACAGTCAACAGCACATCAGGTTACCCCATTTCCGTTTTTTCTCTCGCTCTTGCAATAGAGCAAGGAGAACTGACCGGAAATGGGTAGAGTGATGTGCCGTCCACCGTACATTAATTTCTTCTTAGTGTTACTTGATCTACGTATTTTTGTGCAATCAAGAAAATGTATCTTATCGGAATGTGATTTATCTCAGATCAAGTTTGTTGAAATCAGTAATGGATCAGTCAGTAAGCCTAGCACGAACCGCTAAGGTTTTGGTCAAACGTTAGCGGTTCGTGCTAGGCCTTCTGATGATGAGATAGATACTTACTGTGCGACGCAATGTGCCGCAGAGAGCACATGCCGGTCGTCCATGAGCGAGCCGCCGCAGAACTGCCGTCCGCCGTTGAACAGCGCCACGATCCACGGCCACTCGTTCAGCTCGGCGTTGTGACCACCCACTATGCGTTCGTCGTCTGTTTCTATGCTCTGCATTGTAATAAATATTATTTCAGTAGTCGAAATGGATCAGAACGCTGTCTCGGTTTGTGAAAAGTTCTTACATTGTCCCAGTTTTAAATGAAACTTATTTTCAGTTTAAAAAGCGCGCGTACCAAGTTACCGGTCACTCTCCTACCTCGTGTCTGTCACCATTACTGGGTTCGTCAGTAGGTCCAATTGGATTACTGCATTAATGAAACCAGTCTAAAAGTCTCACTGCCGGGCACAAGCGTCACCTGAGATGTTAAGAAATATAGGTACTGAAGGTGACACTTGTCGACAATGGTTCGTATCGGATCGATGTCTCTAAGTCCCTATCGCAATAAAAAACATCCTCGGTAAGTATTATAAGCATCCCAAAAGCTATGAAAAACACACTCTTTTTGATTGGCTGTTTAAAGTTTAACAAACCTCCATATATGTTGCAGCGGAGTAGCAGTGGTGTTGCTAGAGAATTTGATAAACAAAAAAACATTCTCAAATTATCAATTTTTAACCTTCAGTCAAACCTCGAATTTTGTGAGATCAAAAGTTTAATTATTTTTAATATTTTAAATACCTACCTTGGCGTTTTTGTTTCCACATGACATGTCTATAGGTTGCACCGTGGGCTTACTCGGTTGGGTCGGATACATCGGTGGCCAAGTCTGTAAAGAGCAATATTCTGTAAGTAATTTATTTTCGTAAGTATTTCCATTTAAGCACTGTATTTTAATTTTACCTGTTTTGTAGTAGTTTTGGTGGTCATCTGTGGCCTGGTTGCCCAAGTTGTGGGATATGTGGTGGCACTGGGCGGTTTGGTAGTGACACCTGCAACTGAAGTAAGTAATGCAGCAATGACTAACTTAGTTTTATTCCAATTTATTTTAATAGAAACCTGATCACCTATACGCCAGGCACAAAGCACTAGGCAATTAGCCAGATAGTAGCTTTTGCGTATTTGATGAAACCCCTAAGTAGATATTCGTCTTTAGCCCTCTCAGCTCTGCCTTAGACGCGCTTAGGTGCGTTCTTAATTGCAATGTAAGCCTACTCTGTCTAACTAATAAGCCTATACTGCCTCAGTGCTGAACAAAGGCGTACCTACATCATTGTAAGCAACACATCGCTATAATTCCAGTTGGTGATTAGAAACCCGGACCAGCAACTTCCAATTATATTGTGTTCCTGAGAATTAGAGCCAAAGCGCTCTTGCAAACCTACAAACTAGGAGTTCGCCCAGATTGATGTACTATTTATTAATTCCATGCAGGTATGAAGGAACATACCAAGAGAGGGCGGGTGTGTGGGAGCGGTGTGGTCGGGCGGGTGCGTCGGCAGCGGCGGGATGGTGGGCGGCCAGTTGGCCGGGATCTGCCGGTAGTTGATGTTGCCTTGCGGCCACTGCGCTGCCAGTGCTGAGAGGATGCTTCGCTGGTATCTGACACATGTGAGTTCTATTATTATTTTTATTTATTTAGCCCTTTGAACTGGGTGAGAGTAAATCATTAACATCATTTAGCATGTTGTGACTTTAATTGTTAGAGGATGTCTCTCAACTCAGTGTGCCTGTTGGCAAAGGCCTCCTCCAGTTGCTTCCACTGTGTGCGGTCTTGAGCAACTCTTTTCCATTTAGCTCCCGCAGTAACTCTAAGCTCATCCTCCCAGCGCATTTTTTGTCGTCCTCGACTTCTTTTGCCTTCTCTGGGATACCAATTATTAATACTAGTAACTACTTATTCGATGATGACTAGTCCCACCCAAAAGTTGAAAACATCTCTAGGCTTTAGTAGAAAAGTACTTAGCTCTACCTGCGTCTTTTCAATTAAGCACCAATATTTTTAAGTCTTACCCAGATAGTTGGTACGGTGGCACTTGAACAGGGAAGGCTTGTAAACGCTGCACATCTGGTTCTTGTTGAGGTGGCGTTCCCACTGGTTCCGTACAGCATACTCCGAACACCTAGAATATTAGATGGAAGTTCATCAGAATTCCATTTCATCACAGATTTATTAGAACTTAATTAGTTGCTCATGAAGCCTCACACCCATTGAGAAGCTCGTGACTCGGAGGGCCCTCTCCAGTCTACAGACACAAAACGGTGCTAGCTGAAGCTTGCGCATTTTTTGTTTGTCAATGTTTCTAACGACCAATACTATTAATCCTGTATTACAATCTTGTTGTTCTCATAGACTTAGACCTTTTTAATTGATTTCGAAAGTGTATTTTAAGTGAATACAATACCTCAATAAGAAAGATCAGGGGCAGTACATTGAGGTTAAAAGGACTCAATTCGTCATAAGGAAAAATGGTCTGAATTACGTTACCATTGTGTTTCTTCAGTTCACTAACCTCCATGTTTTCGCCGTTGATGTAACTGCATGTGTCATAGTGGCCCATCACCCACCCATCGGAGCCGGACAAGTCGACCACTTTGACCAGAGGGTAGCACTCCCGGTAGCTCTTGCATGTCCCCTTTTTGCCGAGGGTCGTCTCGCAATCCAGCCCGAACGCGCCTTCGTCTATTAGCTGCAAAAAGCGGAATTATTTAGCGAATACCTAAATGTAGTTGTTTTAAAAGATTCATCAGAAAGTCAATAAACCGGATTATGACAAGTACAGTCAACTTAGAATTATCATTCTTTATCAATTTAAGAATTGGTATTTTAAGCACGGGCTTGGTTGTTCTCGAGTCTCTACTCACAAATATAATCAAATATCTTTTTGACAACCTTAGTTCATACAGAAACATAACTTATCTCATCGTGTACCTTAAGTACCATCATCCAATAAAAGAAAGAAATATGGAGCGGGTGAAGGAAGGGTATTCTGAAAAAAAAACAAATACGTACCGATCTAGTATGAAAGAAGAATAGTTGTTTCCCATCCCGTGTGTTGTTTGCTGTTTCTCTTCTTACACGATTCACGGCAGCTGTAAAGTAATATAAGCCGTTTAGTAAGTAAAGAATTCTTGGCTTCTGACACTAAGTAGCTCTCCACCCCTGTACCTTTAATGGGGCGGAATCTAGACGATTACACCATGTAAAAAAGGTGAAGTGTAAAATATAAAATTAGTAAAAATGACATTTATTGCCCTAATTCGCGCATTGTCGGCATACGGGGCGCTTTTCTCCAAATCATATGTTTGTGTGTCCGAGGTCTGGTCTATGGCTCTCTAAGGTCCGTTCTTACTAAACGTGTCCTCGTGACTTCGTGTGTTGGGTTGAGAGAGCCATCCTAAGTTCAGTAACGCCGTCACAATTAATTATCCAAATAATCAAAGTGAAATGACTAAAGACACAAATACAGAATGTCTCCTTAACTATTTCCTTACCTACCCACTGTGTCGAAGCGAGAGCACGCGCATTAATAAATTCAATGGTTGCTTAGGCCAATTCGCTTTATAATCCATTAGGCACACACTAACGGTAATATCATTTATGGGTACCGTAATAACATCAACAAAGTAGTACGAACGAGTACGTATGCTCTTAAAACCAGTCACTACCGACAAAAGCTTGTTTGGGCACTACCAATATTTATTTTTATTGTGGTCGAATTTTTCAACTAAAATTATGCCATAAAATACAACCGCAGTTAAAGTTCCAGGTTTCAACATAATAAAATCGAAAAATTCGCATTCACTGACGGATGTTTAAATTATTAAACATAGGATAGAACAAGAAAAAGCGAGCTTGTCTCGAAAAAAGGGTTTTCTTCCAACAAACCGTGATAACAGAAGAGTTTCATGCAAACTAGGTAGTTAAGCTGTAGGCAGCTGCTAAATGCGCCTCCTCCGATTAAACATAATATTACAATTCACAAAACAAACAAACAAGACAGCCCTCAACAGCCTTTATATACCCTTCTGGGCACAGGCCTAACCTCTACTATGAGGTAAAAAGCAAACACGCGGCCTCAGTTTTCATTGTTAGCAAGATTAGGGATAAAAACTATCAATCTGTTATCAAGCCTCTCTAAGGCCTCGAGAGGCCTAACGTCTGACATCTAGCCGGGACCATAAGTCACACTATCATCCAGATTCACTCCGCATTCCTAGGTCATCGAAATTGATGAAGGTTAGCAATAGCGAAAGCAGAGGCGTCAAACTATATTTCGAGAAATTCAGACCATTTGCTCAAATATTTGTAACTAATGGGAAAGTGCCTTTCTTTCTTAGAAGTCATAACGGCAAAATTTGTATTTTCATTGTCACTTATGCAAACAGACATTGTTATTCTGCAAAGGATCATCGCGAATTAGTCACAGTAACGAACGCGTGTGCCGTTTGTAAACATGCACGTTATTTACCCACTCGCATTTCGGGCCGCTGCATACTCGATACCGTTATCTGGTAACGATTTTATTGGATTCCGATGTCATCGCATTCAATTTGTGCAGGAATTGTGTATATTTTGGAAGGACATGGTCTGGAATTAGGTGTAGTTTCTACATTCTTCAACAGAAACATCAAAAAAATACTTTAGTTGTAGGTAGTTGTTATCATACGAAAGTATGATTATTTAATCATAACTTAATGAGTAATGCGTTGTTGGATCTATGTAAACCTAATAAAATTAAATTTCTCATAAATAGTTTATAAGTGAGCAATAAATAAATACTTAGTTACCGAATCAATCTGATTTTCCGATAATAATAAATATAATCTGGACTGTGACCATGTATAATATTAATAAAGCATAAAATGGTTAGCATTTCATCTACTTATCCGCCTATTTATGAAAAAACATGAATAAAGTTAAATTAAATCAACCAATTGGCTGACTAATGAAGGCATTTTAGAAAACTTTGGATTTGATACAGTTTCTAGACCCAAAACAAAAATAAGTACGATTTCAACATGTGCTTAGTAAATATTTTATGTTTGTTATTCATTTAAAGCCTATGCTGTCTAAATATTTTATAAATAAGCAGTTATCTTGATCATCTAAACCGACGCAGAGCGGCCGGCAGCTTACCTGTTGCCTTTCAGTAGTTTACCTATCAAGCGCATACAAAAAACTTTATTCAAAAACTTTGGGAAAAACAACGTAAATGTTTGAGGAGTGTAACTTGATCGAAAACAGAGGTTGTTCGAATTAAATTAATGTAACTGAGTATCATCTTCATTATTATTGAGTTGTTTATATGAATTAAAACTGATTATTGATGCTGTTGACTGGACAAAAATGTCGTTGGAACGACCAACCTTGAGGAGGTTGAGGCTTCAGCAGCTACAATAATTTACCTTCCACACAATTCACGAACGTCATGGCCCTGTCATTAAGCCTGATTTCCCCTGGCGATATGACGATAATGTATGTCCTTTAAAGGTCCCTAGATCCAGCACCCAAAAAAAATAGAGCTCAACCGTTTTTAGAGTATAGTGGACTCTATAATGTTGGGTAAAGATTTATTTTTCGATTGTACATCACTTCTGGCTAGTCGTAGTGAGTTTTTTAAAACAACTTTGAAAGCCGTGCTACTGAACCGATTATTGCACTTAGTCCTGCCTTGAACTTGAATTCAGAATTTTATTATTTACTTTACGTAAGTGTAAATGATAATAAAGCTAAAGAATGCTTTAATTATATTTATTGATTAGAAAGTGAGATATTAATAAAACGGCCAACGGGGCTTTATCAGTTTTTGTAAAGTAGGTAGGTAGATACGAACATGTTTTATGTGCATCGCATATTTTTTAATTTCGACAGCATTAGACAGCCGTGGTTAAAACTGTGGTACTAGAGGCACATACTTCGATGTTTTGTTTATAAACGTAATGTGTAGTGTACCGTCGCGCCACAACTCGAGCGTATCGCTACTAGGTGTCGTTTGCACTTGGCATTCGAGTCCACAGCATTGGAGCTTAGCTTATGCCAGCAGCGTTACAATCTTGAGGTGTGGCTGACAGTACCTATCAATGTAGGTACTGCATTATCCAAAACGCCAGAGATAAATAAACTTAAGCATTTCTGAGTAGACAAACTTAAATATTTCTGAGTAAGTAGCTGACAAATCCTGACACAGAACAAACACAAATTAGTCGTCCCAGGAAGGTCCTCCAACCATTGCGCCAACAGACCTGTCATATAAATGCCATATGCTCATATTGCTAACATTTAAAAATAATGTCTAAACAATAACTTGCTCTCAGCATTCCGGGTTCAGTGATTCAATGTAAGCAAATGTCAGCAGCGGCACCCAGACCAATCTCAAGTCTCCGATCTAATTAATGTCCTCGAAGCGACTCTACAAAAAACGCAGTACTTAGAAGCGACCGTCTTAAGTGGTGTGGACAATGCTGTGATTGATGTGATAGGCTGTGGGCGTGTGGGTGTTTGGCAATTTGCATTGAATCGATACTGTAACAAATTTTTAATAATGGCCCATGTGTAATGCAGAGTTAGCGGTCCAAGGGTTGACGACCAGCCTCTACCGATACACAATGTAAAGTAATCAGTTCAGTCCGCTCGCCGTTCAGAACGCACCTGCACCTTACGTGTTGATATATAGGCTTTATTACCATAACCGCAATCTATTAATCTACTTAACAGAATATATCGATCGTTTTTATATTATTTCCAATGTTTTCGCTGTGGCCGGACATCTTAGCGTAAAAACTTTCTCTAGCCTCAAAACCTCATAGCGCCAGCGCCGTGCATTGTTTTGTGTCCACACCATACGAATAAACAATGGTAATCATATAAAAAAAAGTTTCCGAAACTACAACACGTAAAACTTTCCAACCACAAACGATTGCTTTAAAAATATCGGATATTGACGGTAACGAATAGAATAGGAATAATAAACTTTAATAAATTTGAAAATACCTATAATGGTGAAGATGTGAAAAATTATAGCCTTTTTAAAAGATAAAACATTTTTAAGTATTTGTTGTTTTCGGTAATCAATCTTGCCTTCAAAGTAAAATATTTGTAAATGTTTACTCACCATTAATTATAACCGCATCGTCCCTGTAAAACGCGCCATCTTTCGACGAAAATCCATTCATGCCATTGGAGACACTACCGCATGTCAATGCAAAGAGACTCATCCAGAGAATTAATAATTTAGTTCCCATCGTCATCTTAATGTTCTTTCATTCACCAACTAACAATAGAAAATCGGAAGGATCGGCGGTGAGCGCGGCGCGAGGATGTGCGGCCCGCAAGGAGTCGCTTCGCAAAATGCTGCGGCCTCCTCGCTTCGCGCCTTTATAATATTTTAACACTGACGCTCTATATTAGGTAAAAGATAACAGAGCTTTTTCTCCTTTTGTATCGCCTGCCATTCCAATACAAACGAGCTTTATAAAATATGACAACCATTCGGCTGAATGCGCCCACAAAAGTAGCATCGATTGATGGTGTTTATTTTTGCAGAGTTCACACGCATCATAACAAAGAATGATTTGTGGAGAGCGTTGAACTTTGTTGGAATTTCTTTATTATGGATGCAGCAATAACGACAAGCCCAAATTGATACCCACTATAATTTAGAGGACTGAGTGGGAGATAAGGCATCCAAAATAATATTTTCCCCGAGCGGGCTGGCGCCGCAGCCAGTCCGTGAAATCGCGGGTACCCATCATAATCATATCACGACGTACTAAGCCAGTAGGGCGGTTATTATAGAAGGTCTTATTGCCAAAGGAAATTAAAATACTGATCAGGTTTATTTGTATCATTTGCGTATTTAAGTACCCCAGAGCAGTTAAAAACTGCCGTTTGTACCTTTTAATTACGCGTTCATGATCTTTGTCTTTAACTTTCAATTCGTATCGCTTCCCAATAGTTTCTTATTGTTATTGCTAAATTTGGAATGTTAAATAAGCCATTCATTTTCAAAACTCTGATTGGTTTTTTGCTTTTATTATATGCAGGTAATTAAATAATGAAAATTTACTGACAAATTACTGTTCTGTCAATATTTTGGGTGTCGAAACTATTTGAACTAAATTCCTACATAGGTATATTTTAAATCTTGCAATGCAAAATATATCCTGGTTGATCCAGTTCTCATTCGAAAGGATACGACAAAAAGTGATTTAATCCTTGTCATGTCGGAGATATGCAGACCACAAAAACAACTGAACAGATGTCGATGACCTTTGGGAATATAAGTCTCATTAATAATATTGACTAACGATTTCAAACAGCATGTCTGCTACGCTTAAATGAGATTAACTGTCTTTATAAGCATTTCTCAAGTAATGAAATTAGCAGGTACTGGGGCTTATACCCACTAAAGTGCTACCTTTGACTAATAAGATGAGTTTGTCTAGATCTCACAAAAACAAGATCGGAATGTTGATACGGAATCGGCTAAGCACAGCGATTAGGTGCTACGGTAAGCGAACCTCTATGTAGGTACAGTTCATCGAGCAATGAAACTTACTATTACCGTTCAAATCCAATCACTATTCGTATAGGAGTAAGAGTACAAGAATACATAAAGCGATGGGTACTTAGGTTAACTTAACGTCGTTAATCTTAACATATTCCGTTATGTCAATGATCGTTTTCTTTTGGAACAGTGCAAAAACTTAGCACACAAATAAGTAATGGTCTCACATAATCACACTAATCAAGTCCATGGCACTAATAGGCACCTATTATTTTCAACAGTATTATAAATGTTTAGTTATTGCATTGTATGTCATGCATGCATGCCTGCATAAAGCATTACATCTTTATTGACGTTAATTCGATCGGGCTCAAATGATAATTACTTGGCGATACCATTTTGGTACGAAAGTGGAGGGTGAAGGGGTGAACTGAACTGACGGAGGTAGACTGAACACTGATTGTAAAGTTTTTAGGCTATTCTCGGTATTTTTCCTGGAGATAGAAAAAGTCTGGATTTCGTCGTTGGCCTCCGGTTAAATAGGTGGGTTAAACTAGCAGTAGACGGAGCGCGAAAAACATCAGTGCTTCCATCTCCCAGGCGCCTATTATGCCTATGTTAAATAGGCGTACGCCTGCAACTACAACCGAACACCTGAGTAACACGTAAACGCGATGCAATTTTTTAAAATTATTTCGTAATAAATGAATGGTTCATCGCAATTTATGCGTTAAACTCGTTTAATAAATAAAATGAAAGCATTGGACAGTATTCTGCCGTCTAGCCCCATTGGCACCCCATATAGGGCATAGCGTTTGAATCACGTTGCCGATGCAGCGGTGCAGAGAAGGCGAGTGTTATCACACATACACCAACTTATCATCTACTGGTCTTCACTAAGCAACACGGCTCCATTGGGGAGTGATCATTACTGTAGGAATTAGCTTCATGACATTTTAGAAGAGTATTGACAGTTAGATCATAATGAAAATTATTCTTGTTGGGTAAACTTTTTACAGTTGACTACGAGGAAAAATAGGAAAAAGGTGGCTAGACTGGCAGACTCTGGAATGATCCTACTAAGTTCCTCTTTAATTTCAAATCACGGAATTCTTATCCACCATCTTATATATCTCTACTGATTGCGATACAACTTGCGGCAAGGCAATATGATTTCGAAATTCACCGCCATCTCAAATTATATTCTAAATCCATACCTTACAGGACTTGACAGAACAGTTTGTGATGCTATGAGTCGTTTCAAAAAAACCGGAAATTTAAATAATATGAGGCAGAAACTCTGTGTTGGATTTACTAAGCCCAGATCGTTTATAATCAACTCCAAGTAACTTCTCGCAGCTAACATCTGACTTGCGGCCAGCTGACTAGGCAACGCAACGATGCCTTTTTCAGGAGTCACATAGAATCATCATGCATGCAGTCGCAACCATGTAGTAACGAAGTGCGGCTGCCAGTTCAGTGACTAGGTACCAAGCATCCAGAATAGACCTTTACCCCAATAAGTAGTTTCGAAATATTACATCTGTCATGCTCTTTCTTTATTCAATCTTAACTCTATCAGAACGCCTTAATTATTCTACTTTGTTTTTGTTCACATCAAGACCTGCTCTATATTGCTATGTTTATCTTGAAGGCGTTAACTTAAAACACATCTCTACATCGAAAAAATCCTGCGTTGGTAAACAAGTTGCATGATGAAACTGGTTTAACGTGTTCCATGCAACTTTTTATTGTTATCATATTGAATCACGCAGACTCAGCGCTGCTCTTTTAGGGCCTCCTAGATGGCGGACCTACGTCGAAGATACATCAATTTAGTTTTTCCTTGCCAGATACTCAAGGGTGATGGTCTTTACTATTATTTTAACCTCAATTTGATGAAGAAACTTAATGTACTTCATCAGACAAATGTTCTCAGAGCAAGCAATTGTATGCTTACGTAATGAATGACCTACCTGAACGATTAGTATATTTTGTTAAGTAAAAGTAAAATGCATTTTGGTGTACCTATCTATAATAGACCAGGTATCTCTTAATTAATTCATTCCTCCGCGTCTACGCTACAAAAATAAGAGCAGCTAGTGGCTTCTTCAACCTTTTTAACAAGGCACTTAGTTAGTAAGGACTTTATTTAAGTAGTACCTTTTACGTATTGATTTTGTTAATCACCAACATAAGTAGTTTCCTTTGAGTCTTTTTACAGTCAAACACAAGACTACCTTAACTGGATCCTTTGTTAAACACTGGCGCAATAAATCAGAAACAGTGTTATGTATTCCGTAGATCCAGTGGATGACATTGCGTGGTGTTTATGCAATCTGGCCAAGCTAGAGCTGACTGTTCGTGAAGTCAGCACACAAAGATCAACATTCGTCCACGATACTCGCGCGTAAAATATTTAACGCGAAAAAAAACTTATTTTAAACTTTAAATCCAGGTAGTGAAATATGAATACGTTCATAAACAATGTTCTGGTTTTGGCGATCGTTTCGGGTCTCTGTCACGGACTTATTGATATCGGTGAGTTAGTAATTACTAACAGATTGATTGGATTTAGTTTGTGGATCATGACCTTAACCTACATCATCTGTCTATATGTTTTAATCGATATTGTCGTTGTACGTTATTTGCTGGTCTTGTAGTTTCACCTACAACTCCCTATGTTTATGAGGATATATTATTGTAGTTGTGTACTGTTGAGGTTAAATTATTTGTAACGTTTTTTGAATACTAATGAGGCAGTTCCGTAGTAGGCATGTCTTTGTGAAATATTTTTTCTAAAGGGACTTTTTTGTAAGGTTACCAGTTCGGCTTATGCCCAACTTTGACGACGTGTTTGTTAATTCCTATTTTTGTTATTGTAAGAGTACGATTACGAATCACTCCAAAATACGTTTACAAAATTTTCATGGCCTGATGCCGTAGATATACGAGTAGCTCAATGAAATTCACGTACTTAGTAAGTTTTTAATATAATTGCAAGTTTTACAAGCCAGATAGATCGCCAATTGTTTTCGTGACTTCAAGTCTTACAGCCGCAAGAACTTTCCGGTGATGGATAATACCGATAAAAACCCAAGCAACCCGGATTACGGCGGAGGTTCGACCCTTAGCACGTTGGCCACGTTACCACAGTAGTTTGTAAACACAAGGTAACAAACTACTGCGATTCCTTTATTGGTTGCATATACCTTGACCAACATTTGACAGTGTGTGACAACCATCAACTTGGGTACAGTCAACCACGCTTATGAGTAACAATTATAAATGACAGTTGTAAAAAAATATATCTAGGTATATCTTTTTTTATAAATAAAAATAAATTGCTGTTCGTTAGTCTCGCTATAACTCGGGAACGGCTAAGGCGATTTGGCTGATTTTGGCTTTGAAATATTTGTGATGGTCCAGAGAAGTTATAAAAGATGAGTAAACATGAGAAAATGCTAGGAATATAGTAAAAAACAAGAATTTAGTTTTGTCTTACTACCATTTCCGCCTGTCAAACACTTCTCTTAGTGTTTGACAGGCGGAAACACACATCAATACATCTGTCGGGAGAGCTAGTTTTCAATAAAATAAAGTATTGGCTTAAGGTGTGGTCCACTGTACTCACCTAATGTAATCCTCATAACCATAAGTTAATCCTAGTCAATAACGTATTCAACATTATTCTTATTTTAATTAACATACTATGCCATCCATCGTTTTTTTGTTAACTGAAGGCGGTCGGATCCAGTAACCTTTAAAACAATTTAATCACTTTAAAATACGGGTTCGCAATCGCCTGCGCACGAATCGGCACAGGAGGAAACTTTGAGCTTAAAATTCACTCGAGAAATAAAAATCCGAGTCAGCCAAGTATTTGATGTTGCTGTATGTTACAGTATTTTTTAGCCAGGAACATGCCCAATTTATGAAATTAGTAACAAAATACAGTAGGAATCGGGCTACTGAGTGTAGATTCGTTACAATAAACAACATCACAAGTTAGGAATATTCATTTGCACAGAGAAAAATGGACACCTGAACTATTTTTGTTTCGGGATTGGGTAAGGGGAAAAAATTTGGTGTCTTAACAAAATCATAAACAAAACACCCAGTTCACCAGTCACTTTTTGTGGGTAACCGACTAGTAGGTACCAAATTAGTAACGAATTAGTACCCATTTGCTAATTAAATCAGTAAACGATAACTTCGGCCCTTTACAAAGTGTGAATTTAAGTTATCGGCGTAACTGATTTGGTTTTTAAATTCTTACAACGGGCAACGGCTCTTTCTTACTCTCATTGGCGCATTGGCATACTTCTGGGCTTCATTGGCCTATTGAAACAATGTTTTGATATTTGTTTTTTTTGATGATGCCCGAAGCAAACAATATATTTTACAGTATTTTCATGATTATTTTATTTCATTTTTATTCATGTTATGTTTAGTCACTTTTTAACTATAACTATTAGCAAAAAGAACAAGCCGGTATATGTATAAAGTGGGCCTCTTTGTTTTTTAAAGATAAATAAAGGCCCCATGACGTTCTTCCTGGCTTGACTACAGAAACGATAGTTAATACAATGATCGATAAAGTACTAATAATTTTTGATTTCGTTTTCAGAAAAATATCTTAAAGTTTGCGATAGAAACTCGCCGGATGTGAACGACTGCTTAACCGAAGCGGTGCAGGAAGGGCTGGCCAGCCTAGCAGACGGCATCCAGGAGCTGGACGCCCCGCCCATCGACCCATACCACCAAAAGGATCTACGCATCGAGTACAAAAATAACCAGGTCCGTTTTAATACTAGTCATTAAATGTTATGAGCGATAACCTGAACTTGTCGTTGGAAGTTACGACTCCGTCACATTTAAGTGCATAGTATACTAGGTAGACGCATAATTACTAAGGTGTAATGATGCCTGAGTTAGTGTTTTGTCATCATGATAACTGATATGTTCTTAGATGTACAATCAGCATCAAATCTATGTAGGCTTCAAAGTTTCCAAAAAATTTATAGCTACTTACTGTTTATGAGAGGGTTGCAAGTATCCAAGAACAGGACGTATTTACATTCTAATCTTACAATGATAGTTTCGTGTTGTTTTCGTTACTAAATCTACGATTATCAAAAATGAAAAACTGTTTAAAAACGAAAGTAGTTGCTTTTTACTGATATTTAAGATATATTTTACCACTCTGAAATACCATAATTTATATTGGGTGGTGCGTGATCGAACCTACATACCGCTGCTCAGTAGACTGCAGTCACTATATACCAATAGAGCCATTTGAAAAGATATTTGGTACATCCAACGGCACATCAGGCTACCCATTTCCGTTTTTTATTCGAGCAAGAAAAACTGACCGGCAATGGGTAGCCTTTCATGCCGTTGCCTGTACAAACATTTGTGTTTGTTAGATACTATTATTATATGAGATAACAATGCGATAATTAAACAATAATATTCTTGATGTGGCCATTTGATAAACTGCAATTAATCGCTGGCACGGCCTCTAAACTTGCTAAGAACTAGCTAACTACTTAGTTTTATTATATTTTTAATTGGTACTCTCAACTCGGTTGTGTTACTTGTGTTACATTTCAGCAAATGTGTTTTTCTCGGAGTTGTAAGAGGTCAGTCATTAGTTACGCTTACATAAATATGATGTGTTTTTTTTTTGTTCCGTCGCTTGGAATCCCATCAGCTTAACTTATGTTAGTTAAGTTAGTATTAAGTGGTTTCTTTATTTGCAGATTTTAGCTAAGTTCGTAGCCAAAGATATTAACGTTGTGGGACTGAAGGCATCTACGGTTCACGATACGAGGCAAGTGACGTCTACTTACTAACTGACCCTTGGCACAATGCTTAGTGATAATTTCTCCTTCAAGTAGAAAATAAAAACTAATGCACTAGTTACGACCGATTTGGTGTAGAGCTTAAGGACAAAAAATGTATCTGTTTGTACTGGTCTGGGTGTTTAATTATGCATATTTAGTATAAATTTACAAAAAAAAACAAAAATGTATTTGAGTAAGTTAAACCGTTGTCTAGTTCGCATAGCTTCTAGCTATGCTAAGTTTGGCGCTAGATAGCGCTGTGTGGATTAATGCCCGATGATAATTATTTGGAAAAAATGTGGACAACCTGTATTTATAACTTATTACGAGTTGTCTTAAAAACATTGTAGGAATTGTGTACATAATTGTTGCTTGAGTTTAATAATTCCCTTGATTGCTGAATGAAGTTGCAAAAAGTAGATATGTATGTTACTGTCTTTACACACTGTCATCATTGCCTAGCAGAGGAGACTCGACATGAACACTATACAATACAGGGCGGAAAGAAGTTCCTGGAGGGAAACTACTTCAAATCTTTTAGTTACCTAGCTCATTTCACTGAAAGAAAATTTCCTAATTTAATTCCTTAATTTATTGAAAATACTTTTTCTTAGCCGGGATTCGAAGCTGTAGGTTTGGAAAAAAAATACATCCTGCACAACGCCATCTTGTAGTGTCGCATATTAGAATCAAATTCTGGAAAGTAACATTTTGTGACAAATTAAGGAAAGGTCTAATTAATCTACTTTATAAAAATAAGTCGGGTTTTCCTTCCTGTCGCTATAACTCCAGAACGCACGAACCGATTTCCACGGTTTTGCATTCGTTGGAAAGGTCTTGGGCTCCGTAAGGTTTATAGCAAAGAAAATTCAGGAAAATTTCAACAGAAAAACGGGAAAATCTTTTTTGATATACAGCTAAGTCCACGCGGACAAAGTCGCGGGCGGCTGCTATTGGTATATAAATCTTCCCTAGCTTTCAGTTCCAGTTAGTTCCATTGCAAAAGCAATCTGCTTATACATTCTATCAACTTCCAGGCTTCATGCTGACGAAGATCGGTTCCACCTGGAGGTTGACATGACCACCCCGAGGGTGCAGGTGCGAGGACAGTACCTCGGAGAAGGACGGTACAACTCATTACAGATTCGTGCTAATGGCCAGTTCATAACTAATATGAGTAAGTATATCCCAACATTGACTATCCGTGTCTGAAAAAAAGTAGTCGGAAGACCCGGAAGTCCAGATGTAGAGCATCCCCCTCGTACTAGAATTACTTCCAGATAGGTTTTTTCTAGGTTTTTCGAGTTTTATGATGTATTAGGTTTTTTTCAAATATACACATACATACATACCCTCACGACCATATCCCTAATGGGTTAGTCAGAGGCACACTGACTGTTGCCGTCATGGTGAACGGAACATTCAGGAATCAAATATTGCCTCAGGAAAATGAACACACAGTTTGCGGTCATAAAAATACTAAGGGAAAATTTGAATTTAGTAAGTTAGTAGGAATGTTGAATTCTGAAGTTGAAATGATGCTGCATGTCCTTTAGCATTTAGGTGGAAAGTAAGATTAGATACTTACCTTTAATTGAAGGTTGCCGATTCACGGGCGTGATTGTTTCTTCTAGATTGGTCTGTAATTTTGTGTTTTTTTATATTTCAGCTGATTTGGTATACACTTGGAAACTTGATGGCGTTCCTGAAAAAAATGAAAATGGAACGTTCATACGAATCACCGATTTCTATATGCGACCTGATGTGGGAGACATGAAATCCCATGTGACAAATGAGAACCCTGAGAGTAGAGATTTAAGTAAGTGTCAATTTGGCTAGCTTGTTGGCCCAGGGCCATTGGAAAACAATTTATGCAGAATAGAATAAGAAATCATGAAAATATTATTTTAATGTTTCAGATCGTTATTTATTTTTGGTTTTAATTGAAACTATTTCTTGAAAAAAATGTGCGAAATACAGTCTCTGATATTCCATAGCATTGTTTTTATAATAATCGGCCAACCAGGAAGTAGGTAGGTATTCAGATATCCCTGTGTTATGTCTTTCAAAGACTCACTTAACCTGATGATTTCGCAAGTTGTCTTTGCACGCTACGACACTAATTAGGCTAGGTATAGTGACATCAGGTAATTTCAGTGAACGTAATAATGAATGGGTGCGAGAAGTCCATAATACCTAGACCAGATGCCATCGTTGCGTAGAAAGTTAAAATTTGTTGCAGACGACGCTGCGTTAGTCGTTAAATATTATCTGGGACATCTTACATCAACATAGGCTTTGAACTATGCAAAATTACAAGTTGTCAAAGCTCAATTTTATACATCCATATGTATTCTTTACGGCAAACCGACCTATGTAGATATTTACACCGATACAAAGAATAATAATTACGTTTGTACTGGATGGCAATCGAACCCTTGATCCCCACAAAGTAAGCGGGTAGATATCTAACATTGTACTTGTGATTGTTTACAGCTGACCTCGGCAATAGATTCACCAATCAGAACTGGAGGCTCCTCTACAGGGAGTTGCTGCCCTACGCTCAGGCGAATTGGAACAAAATCGGGATTCGTGTCGCTAATAAAATATTCCTTAAAGTACCTTATGACCAACTGTTTCCAGCTCAGTCCTGAATATTAACGACCTATGCTAGTTATTGTACTTCATGCTTTCTATTCTGATTATTAGGGTAAAGTTTTCTTATTTTTATAAATTGTTTAACCCTACTTATTAGTATGTTTGTCTCTTTGTAAAAGTAAACACGTTTGTCCTAAGGACGAACAGACAAACTTCATTGGGTAGACAATATTTTTGTAAATAGTCTAACCATTATAAATTGTGTGATGTGTATTTTGCTCTCTTCGCAATGCAGTGCGTCAATGAGATTATTTTTTTGTACAAAATCGGGTACTATGCTATGCACAGACTTTAAGTATATTCCATGATTACTATTAGGACAATATTCGTAAAGGTTAACACACTTTGTCAACTAACCTGTTGTTAAAGTAGTACAAAATACTGACTCTAAAAAAGGATGCAAATTAATGTGCGGCGGTTGTGCACATGTTTGTCTGTGATAATAAACAATTAATTAAGGTTTTTTATGTAAATAAAGAGTTGTGATGTCCCTATTTTTTTAATTATATTTTAATGTACGTACAGTGTAATGAAACCGTCATTCTATGTACCTTACCTAAATAGCGTACACCAGCATCAAAAGTATATGTAGTAGCCCAGTCACGGATCCGCCTCTTCCAGACAATAGTGAAATTCATAACAACTATTTATTTGGAGATTACCAAATGTTTGGGTGTAATTCGCAGTTCGTTCGCTCGCTGCACTCATTCAATAAAAAAAAAGAATCACATACGAATCATACGATTTCTTTTGTACTGACTCTTTTCTTTCAAACTTCGGAAGCCCGCCAAAAGTCTTGAGTTAGTTTTTTAATGGTTTTGAATTATTTCTTGCCTTGGAAACTATTACCATAAGTCTTTTTTTTCATGAAGTTGATGGTTTTTTTGTCAATTTCAAACGTTTATTTATTTATTTGTTATTGTTGGTGAATTTTGAGTCATTCAAGTATCAATTAATAGACGGTGGACAGCACATCACGCTACCCATTTTCGGTCACTCCTCCTTGCTTCATGCATTGCAAAGACATGTCATTCGGCAAGAGCAAGTTAAAAAACGGAAATAGGTAGCGTCGTACAAACACATAAACTCGTTTTTATTGGCTTCCCAGTCTTTCAAAGTTTTACGAAACAATAAAAATGTTGTGCTCGAGTAGACCTTCTAAAGGATTGTGGCCATAAAGCTTGATTCTATTGTATGTACAGTCAACAGCACATCAAGTTACCCCATTTCCGTTTTTTCGCTCGCTCTTGCCAAATGACATTTGCTCGCGATAGAGCAAGGAGGGCTGACCGGAAATGGGTAGCGTGATGTGCCGGCCACCGTACCTACTATGTAAAACCTGATCATTGAAAAATTCAAGAATTTAGAAATGTTACGCAGCACTACAGCAGCGTTTGATTTCTTCTAAATGCAATTCAGTCTGTCCTTATTAGTCAGTCACACAACAACCAAAGTTGAATAGGACATCTGCCTCATAGCTAATAGACTCCTTAGGCCCGAGAGGCTATGAGGGCTATGGTAACCTACCAACTGACTTTTGCCATTATGCGGATTGATTAATCAGTGACGTTGCCCCCCGCCTGAAGTAGTTAGCACCCACAATGCCATACAAGAAACCTTGGAGCTTCCTATATTGTCTAAGCAAGAAATCAAACATCAGGCGTCCAGTGGCTGTAAGCACCTGTAAGGCCACCTGAACTGGAGCAGGCATTGTGACAGTGTAAGAAGTATGTATCGTGACTTCGTTACCTAACTGCTACCGAGCTACCTAGCTGCTAATCAAAAAAATACATACCTACGTTATTGAACTATGACCAAGGTAGTCATTCATATAAACGAACGCAACGCTAAAGTATAGTTCGAGCAACTGACATGGTTTGTCACTTACTTGCAAATAAATAAAATATACATACACGTTTATGTATAATGCAATAAATAAATGGCGGCAGCAACAAGGATGAAAGAGCTTCAACAACACGTTAACTTTTGTGTCGCTTTGTCTCTTTCACTCTTGTTGCTGCCGCCATTTGCGAGTAAGTGACAAAACAATGTACGTAAGGATTGAGTAGCCATTTTTGGAATCTTGATGAAATTAATATACAGCGTTTAATTTAGCGTTGCATTCACTTTTATGAATAAAAGGAGTTAGTACGTATACTCCATTTATTATAACAATAGAAAAAAGAGGCTCATAGAAGCAAGTGCTAAACAAATGAATGATTTGCACTTTTGATTGACTTTTGCCAGCTGACAAATTTGTTTAACTTCATCATGTCAGCCGAACGACGCCCACTGCTGGGCATAGGCCTCCCCCAAAGATCTCCACAACGATCGGTCCTGCGCTGTCCGCATCCAGCGGCTTCCCGCGACCTTGTCAAGATCGTCGGTCCACCTTGTGGAGGGCCTGCCCACGGAACGTCGTCCGGTACGCGGTCGCCATTCGAGAACCTTTCCGCCCCAACGGCCATCGGTTCTCCGCGCTATGTGTCCCGCCCACTGCCACTTCAACGATGCAATCCTTCGAGCGATGTCGGTTGCCTTAGTTCTCCTGCGGATCTCATCATTTCTGATTCGATCAAGCAGGGAAACACCAAGCATCGCTCTCTCCATTGCTCGCTGGGTGACTTTGAGCCTTCTTATGAGACCCTTAGTGAACTACCACGTCTCACTCCCATATGTCATTACTGGCAACACACACTGGTCAAAGACTTTCGTCTTGAGACACTGAGGAATTTCAGACGCGAATATATGCCGGAGCTTCCCGAACGCTGCCCATCCGAGCTGGATTCGACGAGAGATCTCTTTCTCGAAGTTGGACTTACCTAACTGCCTGTCCTAGGTAAACATAGTGGTTAACAACTTCGAGTGTAATGTTCCCAACGTTAACTGGAGCGGGTGCAACATGGGCATTGAACATGATTTTCGTCTTGTCCATGTTCATCCTAAGACCCACTCTTTGAGAAGCATTACCGAGATCTTCGAGCATTATGTTCAGGTCTTCCAAGGTCTCAGCCATAAGAACTACATCATCGGCGAATCGTAGGTGTGTCAGGTACTCGCCATTGATGTTGATGCCGCGTCCTTTCCAGTCCAGAAGCTTGAAAATATCCTCCAACGCAGCTGTGAACAGTTTCGGAGATATGACGTCTCCTTGTCTCACGCCTCGCTGTAGTTGGATCGGATTAGAGCTCTGGTTCTGTAATCGGACCGACATGGTGGCGTTTTCGTAAAGGTACCTTAGCACCCCGATGTACCTGTAGTCTATTTGGCACCTTTGGAGAGACTGCAACACTGCCCAGGTCTCAATCGAATCAAAGGCCTTCTCATAGTCCACAAACGCCAGGCAAAGTGGCAAGTTATACTCTTCGGCCTTCTGTATAACTTGCCGCAGCGTATGAATGTGGTCTATGGTACTATAGCCTTTTCGGAACCCGGCTTGTTCGGGAGGTTGGAAGTCGTCAAACCTGCGAGCGAGACGATTCGCAATGACTTTCGAAAACAACTTATAGATATGGCTCAGAAGCGATATGGGTCTGTAGTTCTTCAAGAGAGTTTTGTCACCCTTCTTGAAAAACAGCATCACATCGCTTCTGCCCCATGCCTTTGGCGTTCTGCCCCCGAGGATGACAGAACTGAAGAGCGTCTGGAGGACCTTGAGTATCGGCCGACCGCCCGCTCTCAGAAGCTCTGTTGTGATTCCGTCATCACCTGCCGCCTTGTTGTTTTTAAGCTGCTTGAGAGCCATCCTAATCTCGTACAGGCTGACGTGATATCTTCGGTATAGTGTCGGGTAAGCTTGGCTCTAGGGTCTTTAGCCTTGCTTTCAACAGGTGTTTGCGTGGAATACAGCTGTCCATAGAAACTCTTAATCTCCCTCAGGATTTCAGGTGTGGACGTAATGATGCTACTTGCCTCAGTTTTCAGCCTCGTGAGTTGGCTTTGCCCAATAGACAGATCTCTAGCGAACACTTTGGAGCCTTTGTTCCGCTCAATGGCCTCTTTAATACGCTGGGTATTAAATTGGCGAAGGTCGCTCGTCAAAGACTTAGATATCTGTCTATTGAGTTGCCGATAACGATGGGCATCCACTGAGTTCTGTAGCCTCATTTCGTTTCTCTGATCCATGAGTAGGAGAGTATGGCTGGAGAGTTTCTTTGATTTTTGACGGCGGGTTTTAAAGTGCTTGGACCCTACCGTACGGACAGTATCCACCACCATGTTGTATTGATCGTACACATCGATGCTGTTCTCAAGGGCTTCGAAACGGTTTTGAAGCTCGAGCTGAAAGCACTCGGGGTTTTGAATCTGAGTCGGTATTGGTCGGAGCGTGGATTTTATCAGTCGCGCTCTCTCAAGCTTTGTGTCGATATTCAATTTGCCTCTGACCATGCGGTGATCGCTTCCTGTCTTAACAGCGTTGATCACAGTGACATCATTGAATATGTGCTTCTTCGTCGACATGATAAAATCGATCTCGTTTCTCACCTTACCGTCCGGACCAGGTCCATTTGCGGCTTACGGGCTTCTTGAAGAAGGAGTTCATCATGAAGAGGTTCTCCTTCTCCATAAAGTCTGCCAGCATCTGGCCCCTGTTGTTCCGTTGCCCAAATCCAAATTGCCCCACTTTCAGCTCATCACCGCAACGTTGCCCCAACTTCGCATTGAAATCCCCCATCACAACTGTGTAGTGGGTTTTATAGCTATGCATGGCTTTAGAGATCTCCTCATACATAGCCTCCACTTCGACATCGTCGTGTTTCGAGGTCGGAGCGTAGACCTGAATGACATTCAGCAAATATCGTTTCGATATTCTGAGTATCAGGTACGCTACCCTGCTCGAAACACTTCCGATAGTTATCACGTTGTTGACAAGGGACTTGTGGACGATGAACCCGACACCACCTAGGGACTGTTGGTCGCCCTCCCGGTGGTATAGTAAGTTACCGGATTGCAGGGTTATCGAGTCCTCGCCCTTTCTTCGGACTTCTGATAACCCAATAATATCCCAATGTAACTTACCAATTGCCTCTTCCAACTCAATCAGCTTCGCGTCGAGCCTCAGTGTGCGCGCGTTATAAGTTGCCAGGTCGAGTCGTCGATGTTGGCAGCCGGATCCTACCCGGGGATTCTTCGCACCCCCTGCCCCGCCGTTACCATAACCGCTGCCGTAGCCAGGAATAGCGGGGCCGCCGGGGACTGGGGGCCGTTTCTTATGTCGTGCCATCATTTTGGGGGGGTTTGCCATAATCGCCACGCTTGGCAGGCGGGTTGGCGATCGCAGTAGGGCCTGCTGTTGTTTGGAGACGCTGCTGCCCATCTCCTGGTGGCTGTTTTACCTCAGTCGGCTTTTACGACACCCACGGGAAGAGAGGGGGTAGTGCTATTCTATTAACGTGCCGGCACTACACGGCACGGCTGTTTAACTTGGCAAAATTGAATTAGCCCAACGTATGAAGGGTCTAATTGTCATTTTAGATTTGGTACAGTTATAGGGCCGGCGCCGACTATCGGCATCGGCATGCTTCAGGATTTAAAGGTGGCAAATAGCAATATACTTTAACATTATGGCAATAAAGTAGAAATTTCCGTGATGTGTTCTCGTAAAAACAAAATGCATTTGTTCTGTTTCTGTTTCGGCATTTTCTACTTTATTGCCATTATGTTAGAGTATATTACTATCTGCCACCTTAAAAGCCTGAAGCGTGCCGATGCCGATAGTGGGCGCCGGCCCATATTGACATTAAAAGCACGATTGGATACACAACCCCTGCTTTCTTTTAGGTTTTTAAGATCGACAATAATACAGTTTCATGTAAGACAAAATAATTTAATTTAGTAAAATCTTCATAAATTCTGAAATTATTTACTATAAATGAAAACAAATAATTGTGAAAGTTGGCATACGCCGTAGATTTTGATAAGTTCGGCACGTATCTTAAAAGTTATAATATTTATTATGCTTATACCACAAAGTGTACCCTAAAATAACCTTTAATTACTTCTATCAAGTTTTGTCTAATGCTATAATAAACTTAAATGGAGTATAGGGCGATAGCCGAGTCTCACGTAAGTTGTTCTCAATGTCACCCTATTAGAAAGGGACAAGGGGCCTCTGTTCTGACTATCTCGCTCGGCTCGCTTTTTTAGCTACGAGTGCTCAGTCCTCTCTTTATACGTATTACGTCCATGTGGCTTCATTACACTCATTACGCTGCAGTTAGGTTCATTTACTGTGTCGGGGTGTGTCGTGGAACGACAAAGCGCTTTCGGTTTCGTTCAAATCTGAGCCACGACCACGCCACGACCTCCACCCACCCCGAAACGATATTGTGAACGTAGCTTAAAGATAGCTTGCATGCATGGTTTCTCATCGAACGTTAAAATAATTTGGCATTTGTCTTGGCTGTCAACTTGACATTTGTTGACATTTTTATTGGTTTTGTTGCGGTGTGTGCCGCTTGCCTAAAAACAGGATAGCTAAAAAGTTAGAAGATAGATAAACACAATCTGATAAGTCTGTGTCTAATGGGATTTGACCTAAAAGTGATGAGATATTAGGAAAATGGCACTGGTACTTAAATATTTAGTTGCCGGCTTAGTAAGATATTGGCTCATTCATTTAGATTATTGGCAAACAATCGCCAACAGAGTTGAAATTGCCACTCCTCTTAACTCATGGAAGAGGTTAGTTGAAGGAGTCTACCTGTATGACCAAAACATAAATCCATACGATGGAGATTCCTTCCACGAATCGCCAATCATGCTAATATTCTTCCACTACCTGATGAAGAAAGTGCCATATTTGCTGCCCCTGCTATTCACTGTACTTGATCTCCTTACAGCATATCTTCTCTATAAAACGTCAAAATCGTTTATAAGAATATTTAAAGAGTCACAGGAAAGACAACTTGGGGAAACAGCAGATGAATCAAAGCCAATGCTTTTGAATGATGTGCAGTTAAAGGAAGCATCAGAATATGTGCTATCAGTGTACTTGTTTAATCCTTACTCTGTTTTAAACTGTGCTGGAATGACCACTACTGTTGTGCAAAATCTTTTGGTAGCAGCGTCGTTGTGGGGTGCATCAAGTGGCTATAGTGTGCTGGCATGTGTATTTGTAGCTCTTGCAGCCCACCAGGCTCTGTACCCAGTTTTACTTGTCGTGCCCATTGCTATTCTACTGGCAGATGTGAACAAGGGCTGCAACAAGTGCTCATACATTAGAACACTACTAGTTTTTGTGCTATGTTGGGGTTTTCTAATTTATATTTCTGCATACATCATGGATGGCTCTTATAAATATGTTTACAACACCTATGGTTTTATGTGAGTATGTTTTTTTCTCATAAATTCATGAAATTTGATTCAATGTACCCATAATAAAATTGGATGAAATTTGATTTTATTGCTAGTTTATTAATGGAAATCTTATTTGTTTCAGACTGACTGTGCCAGACCTTAAACCAAACATAGGACTGTTTTGGTACTTTTTCACTGAGATGTTTGAGCATTTCCGATTGCTGTTTGTGTGTGCATTTCAAATCAATGCACTGGCTCTGTATGTGGTCCCACTAACCTTGAGGTTCAAGAAGGAACCAGTGCTCCTTGCCACAGTGCTAATAGCCCTATCCACCATATTCAGATCATACCCTTGCATTGGTGATGTTGGATTTTACTTAGCCCTGTTACCGATGTGGAAGCATCTTTTTACATGTATGTATATTAGTTAACATAATACCCTAAACTGCAAATTCTAAAGGAAATAAATTGTGCCACCGTTCCTTCATAGTGTCTGCTTAAGGTGCATTTTCATGAAATCCCTTAGTTTAGTTTTCTTTACCACTGGCTTCCCATGCTCATAGAATGAGGCAAGTATTTTGTGTGATGCTCTTCAAACATGATGTAATGTTCAATAACATCATTGGCTCAATATGGGCCAGTTAAATATTTCACATATTTCATTTGTTGAGTGTCTGTAGAGTATTTGAATAGCAAAACAAAACAAGGAGGTTGAAGTAACATGCTTGTAACCATTTGTTAAGTAAATCACTTAACTTTACTTCAAATGCAGTGTTAAGAATCTGGTGGTTGTTTTTCGAATTGAATGCAGTCTTTTTCGTTTGCCTGACCAAATATTTTCTTTTTTTTCAGTTATGCAACAAAAGTTCATAGTGGGATGTGCTTTCATCATCACATCAGCTCTTGGGCCCACAGTGTGGCATCTCTGGATATATTCTGGATCAGCCAATGCCAACTTCTTCTTTGGAGTGACTCTCTCTTTTGCCACAGCTCAAATCTTTCTTATAACAGACTTATTATTTGCTTACATAAAAAGAGAATATACCCTCAAACATGGGTCCTCACGTCAGATGGAGGGTAAACCAGCCAAATTAGTATTACGATAATGATGTCTTGTGATATTATGTACAGGTATGAACTTGGTGATGAAAACCACTTTATTTTAAAGCATTAACTAAAGAACAATAATATGTTTTAAACATCAATAACTAATTTATTTGCTTTTTCAATATGAAATCTAGAAGAATATTTTATTTAAGTTAGTTTTAATGGTGAGCCATTAACTTCGCACTGATGATAGATAGAAAGAAAGAGAGAAAGAAACTTTTTTCAACTGTTGAAAAAGGTATTACAAGAATAAAATCACAAAGTTAAAAAAAAAAACTAACTAAATTAAACTTACAACTAATAACGAAAATACTTTGCACTTAACTATGAAAAGAAGAAATATAACAGCCAGATTGGCTGGCTAGCTCACCTATCTAGATAGGGTATGCCTTTAAATAAATAAGCTGGATGAATTCTAAAGAAGTGGTGTAAATTGAATACTTATTTTAAACTATTCGGATTTCTGTTTGATTACCTTCAAAGTACTATTAAGTTTGGATTAAATCTTTGAATTAAAAAACAAACCCAGTCTATTTTTAAGGTGTAAAAATATTCAAGGTGGAATAATTCAAAGATTCACAAAAAATAACTCACATAGTTAATATCAGTCAGTACATGCATTCATATTTGTTAAATTAAATTACTCTCTTGATTACTTCAAAGACTGTTTTTCTTTAGGTAAATGTATGTGTACAAATATTTTTTGCATTTAGTTTAGTTTAACTGTATTATTGGTTGTTTATTTGAAAATAAAGTAGTAATTAGCATTTCTTGAATGAATGAGCAGGCAGACATGTTATACAATAGACAATAAGCATTTAATAAGCATTCCAAATCATAGTTTGTGTAATATACTTTTCTTTTGTGAATAAAACAGGAACCTCCAACTTATTTTCCTTGCAACCCTATTTGTTTGAGTTGAATGACTACAGACTGTTATTTACATAGACAAATTATTACATATACAGATGATTTGATTGTTAGTTCGTCATCATAAGTTAATTATATCTTATTCTTAAGATTGTTAAAAATTGAGTACGTTTTTTAAACTTGACAGACAAATTAATGAGATAGTAAAAATCGATGAGAGTGATGCTTAATGTACGGTGGACGGCACATCGCTCTGTCTATTTCCGGTCAGTTCTCCTTGCTCTATTGCAAAGAAATTATATTTGGAAACAGCGAGAGAAAAAAAAGGAAATGGGGTAACCTGATGTGCTGTTGACTGTACCATCGTTTTTTTTTGTTACAAATACTGAACACCATACTTACTTTTTTTGTAAATTGTTAGTGTTCATTTCTTAGTATGCCTATGTAATTTCAATTAAACGAACATTAGTTATAAGAACTAGTAACAATTGGATGGATAAATATTGCACATGTATTGTCATGAAATAAAACATATTTTTGTTATTGTAACGGACTTTGTTTCTCGTTCACCTAAGTGAATGCAGCTGAAATCAGGTGTGCTTTTTATCGCAATTTGTATTCTTAATGATTCACTATCTTATCACTCCCAGTGTTCAGTATTATCACAAACTAACCGTAGTACAATGTGTGTGGTGTTTTATTTTGTTTCAAATTAACAAGTGGTTTGAAAAAATCACGACATGAATCGAATATTTGTATTGGTGTTGTTTTGTTGTAAGTATTAAATGCATTTTGTTGCTAAAATTACAATAATTACTAGGCGCTAAATTAACATTCGTTTTATGAAGCCTTCTATCAAATCAAGGCTATAAAAGGAATTTCCAAACTTTTTGTGTTTACCCGTACAGTCTGCCACACCTTGAGCAAAAAATAGCAATTATGAAAATCGTTTTTTTGCTTATGTAGGCAGTCATTGGTAGATAGGCACCTATAAGGTGATATAATCTATAACTTATTCGAGCAACAGTTGAAAGTGGTTGATTAATCATTGCAATTTTATCAAAATATCTTTAATTTGTGTTTACATACATTTAAAATTCATGATGTGGTAATTTCGTTCTTTCAATCATTTTCGTGCGGTATATTACAGCTATGCTATGTTCTATGTGCACCCCAGTAATTCGGTATTACAAGGGGAGGCACAATGCAAGATAACAATGTTTACTCCCTATTCCAAATAGTTTAATGGCTCTAGTTCCGTCACATATAAGGCGCTTTGCAGACGGCGGGGCGGGCCGGGCCGGTCGTTTTGACCGCGAAGTAATAAAGACCGCTTCTGCCCTTTCGATGCTACGCTACCTTACGCGCGCTCGCGGTTAAATTGACCGGCCCGAACCGCCTCGCCCCGACGTCTGCAAAGCGACTAATGGAACTAGTGGTGTTTTTTTCATATAAAATTATTGAAGAAATTACCACTTGTTCCATGACGGAAATAGTAGCAATAAGCCTTTCATAGTCTTCACATAAACAAGTGTACCAAAAAAATAAGAATAAAAATACAACTCTTCATAATTTCCTACTAGTCGCTGAAGGTGCCATAATCCCGAGGATCCCGTCACACCTGGAGTCATGCTACCGCGGAGGCGGTCCGCCTTTGCTGGCTCCAAGGCGGCTCGATGTTTTCATATCTCTGCTGAATAAGCTAGAACGGCATACGAGGCTAGACATAAGGATGATGAGTACTTCTTTACTTAGAAGGTATTTTATTTAGTTTTCCGAAATAAATAAAATCTAAAAATATTAGAGAAATGTAAGCAGGTTTAATGAGACTGGATCAATTTGGTAGGTTGAAAAGAATAAAATCCTACTAATATTATAAAGGTGAAAGTTTGTATGTCTGGATGTGCCGTGTTGCTCTTTCACGTAAAAACTACTGAATGGATTTTAATTAAACTTCACAATAATGTAGCTTATACGTCTGAATCGCTCCTAGGCTACAATTTATAAAGAGATACCTATTACTTTTTGTTTTTCAACTTAAGTCCACGCGGACGAAGTCGCGAGCGGCCGCTAGTTAAACATATTTCACTAGCGGCTGCCTTAGTAGATACTTTTTGGGCCTACAGATACATACCTAGTACCTACTGTCACCTACCTATTTCGATCCATTTCGATCCTCACCTATCCCATTTTTTCTTATGTTTTTTTCACGCATACTTACCGTTGTTCCCTCATTATTTTTCTTCTCTAATACCTATTTCGTACCATGTGAAACCTTGGCTATTGTTTTTTTTCAGTTTCCGATTGGACGGTGTTGAGGAGGCTGCTAACGCAGTAGAGTCTGAGTTCTTATTACCATTTAGGGCGGGAGGGTTCCAGTTTCAGAGATTCCAACTTCTCATGGACCTGTTTCTACCTAGTCAGAACCTTCTAGAAGTTGATGATATGATGCTGCTATCAGAAAAGTGTCTTTTGCATAAAATGATGAGCTCGGCAGTGCGGCAGTGGGAGAGAGGTGATGAAAGTATAACTTGCCCGCTTTCAGCGCAACAGAGACAAAACATGGCCACTCAAAGCCCCGGTAGGTCAGTATCATCACTGTCACTGAATGTTTTTTTATTTTGAGTAAAAAGTCGTGTCTTCTAACATTAATACTTCCTTAAAGTTTCGCAATAATAATGCGAAGAGACCGTCTGGCGGATGATTTAAATCCTGTGGAGTCTTACTCTCTTATTCTTAAAATTATTCAGTGCTGGAGCTTTGATTTAGCGATTGAAGTGTCCTGGCACTCCCAACAGACAGAACTTCAAGCGGTGATGTAGAATAAAAAATAAGTGTTTTTGTTGGTCATGCAAATCAACTTAACATGAGACGAAAATATTGAGGTGTTGTGAAGCCTTAGAAATTAATCGAATTTGATTCAACTCTGATATTGGCACTAGCTACAACACTCCTATACTGAACCCTTGTTTTAAAGGTATTCACAGCGATTCTCAAAGAACCTCGTTCTATGCTTTTGATACATGTTAAATAATTGAATTGATTCTGCTCTTAAATCGGAAGTTCTCCTACAGGATAAATAGCCGATGTCCCATAGAAGAAGGCGTCATCCAAACAGCCTGGGGGTCAATCGCCCCCGGGACTCTCGTCGCCGCAGTGGCCGCTTCGCTCGAGCCCCAGCGTGTGCTGGTCTCCGATATCCTTAATGCTGATGTATTTAAGGCTGGAGTATCCGAGCCGTTGTTGACTCTTGCCAAGCAAGAGTGGTATGAGGATATAGAAGCTTTTACTGCACAAGAGCAGCCTACAGCACCTGATATCAGTAACGTTTGGGTTGCTACTCTTGCAGGTAATTACTTAGGTATTAGGATGTAAGGTGTGGTTAGGTTGCTCACTAACCTTACACCCCTCCAACAATCCGCACTGAGCCCGCGTGTTGGAATATGGCTCAATCCACCTCATAGTTGAGGTGAGGCCTGTGCCCAGCAGTGGGACGTACACAGGCCGTTTATGTTTATGTAGGATGTAAGAGAGCTAAGTGTCTGCCTACTCATCGTTTACTTGGAAATACAAAAATAAGAAGCAGTCCACGACAGACGAGCACGGCTAGCTCCAGCCTTGCGCATCAAGTGCTATATTTTTCTCAAAGGTCTCTGGAACGTCATCATTCCAAAGCCATGGCAAATGCATAATACTTATTATTATAGTGAACGACATGGATTTGTGGTCATCTCAGAAATAGTCTGCTCCTCTGCACATCATGTATTTTGACTTCACTGTGGTTACTCTGTTATCGCAATTATTGTAAACAAACAAGATTAAAAAAGCGTAACTATCGAGTTTCTTGCCGGTTTCTTCTCGGTAGGATCAACACCTCCGAATCGGTGGTAGAATCACATTATTACCTACTTTTTAATTTTTATATTGTGACTTGTCATATGTGCTTTTTAATAAGTTTAGGTACATGAATAAAGACAATTTTTACTTTACTTTATATTAGTACAGTGCTTTCGAACGTCTTCAGCCTATGCTGCAAAATTACCAGCTTGCATATTACATGTCGGTAACGTAATTTATTCATCATACTCATAGATTATTTACTTTTAGGTGACTTAGCTGAAGTTGTAGTGAACCAGGGCCCGAGGGTCGGCTCGATATCACGAAAACTAATAGTTGGGAGTAGCAACAGATGGAACGACACCTTGCTGCCGCGGGATCTTTATTTGCTGCCACAAAATGCCTCGTCAGTTGACTGGCAATTTACTGACGCGGAAATCCTGGCTGGTGTCGACGGTAAACACAATGCTTTTATTTCTCATTTACTTACATTGTTTTGCTTGCTTTAGCCTATTATTTCCTAAATTATTTCTTAATTTTGGTTTAACCGAACTATTACTAAAAGCCTACGTAATGAAGTTTTGCCATCGTCCAAATGAAAAAAACTTCAACAGCTTTTAAGTAGATCCAAGAAGTTACGGTGCGATAGATTGAACTGCTTTTTCCATCACGAACATATTTCCAGGTTTGATCCTTGCCCACTACCTGCCTGCATGGGTGGAACAGAGGCGCACACTGCGTCTCTCCCAAGTCATAGACATGTACTACTCTCACGAGGGAGTGTCATTCGACCCCAGAGTGAAGGCTTGCAACCGCCAGTCGCTGTTCAACAACATCTTCACCAGTTCCACGCTGCTGACGGAGACTACTCGGTTTGCAAAAGTGCTGTCTCTGCGACAGATGGTCATACACGTACTGCCTGCTGATGAAATGGACAGAATAACTGAAGCTGCGGTCGCGGCGTTTATGAGCTACGTTCGTAAGTACTAACTAATTTTAATTCGCTTTGTCGACTCAACGGCTGAAGTTCACTTTCTTCACCCAGGTGAATATAGTGGAATAAACCTACATTTACAATAAGCCCTCATACATTCTAAAATATATACGCTACTGAAAAAAGGTACTCAACCATCAAACATTTAGGCAATAAAAAATAGCACCTACCTTAGCATATTATATAGGAGGCTACTAGTTTCCGTCTGATGTCTCAATTCCCAAAGGACTATCATTTGCAACAAAGCAAGGAGGAATGACCGGAAATGGTGCCTTGACGAATGTTGACGGTACTATCGAAGACACCAGTGCGTAACTAACCACAATTAGGTATTAGGCTAAATGATTTTGCGGACACGGTCATAACTAATTAGTCATGGTTAAGCCATTGTCTACGATGGTGATAGTAGGTACCAACTTTTAAATGCCACTCTCAACAAGGTTGGTCCCAGTTTTTATCATCACCTTGCACTAGTAATTGTTTCAAAGTCGTTAGTGAATACGAACAGTAGATGTATGGCCCCAGTCGCCAAGTTTGAAGACAGTCAAGGGCGTCAGTCAAGGGCGACCCAAACTTGAGAAATTAACAAAATTGCATTATTTAATAATAAAAGTAATCCTGACTGCACGTTTAGATATTATGACTAATTTAATTCAATGTTTCAGCCAACGTCCTTAGCCAAAACCAAGTGGACTGTCACGTCAGCACCAGCGTCCCTGTCTTAGATGTGGTGGTGGCGACTGACGGGGCTTGGAGTCGCTATGAAGTCCAACAGTTCATATCGTGAGTCGCACAACTGAATTTAGTCACTTTTGTTAGCTGTGGTAACGTAGGAAGCTGTAAGACACCATCGATCCAAATCCAATTTAGTAGGACTTTTCAAAAGTCCTCTGAAATGTGATTCGTAAGAGGTAAGGGGAAATTCTTTTAATTTCAATCTTTCCTTTCTGCATCAAATCCAAAAGTCTTTACATTTTTTACCTACATATTAAAACCAACTACTGAACCTAAAAAATAAAAATGTATAGTGTATTTTTGAATCACCCCCATTTGTCAGACAAGCGCCATCTCCTGGGGCTATAATCCTGCATGGAACAAACTTGCAAGCACCCACGTAGTCATAGCTTTCTTCGCCAGATGGCGTTTAAAGGCAATGAATGGATTAGAAATGAAGTACGTTTCGATAGAAAAATGGAAAAATGATTATTTTTCTCGGTGTTTCCAACGTCTGAATTTAATAACATAGGAAATCTACATGTATTGTTTGTCAGCACGGACGTTACTAGCACTTCCAACATTCACCTATTCTGTAAGTAGGTAGTAGCTTAATCAAGCTACTGCTAAGCGTCTGACCAAGAAATATTTGATTTTATTCTTTGGTTGGTCATTTGAAAGTGCAAAATAAAACTATGCATTTTATTTTTACTTCATACGAAGATCAGGCGTTTCATGGTTGTTTTTTTGGTTTTATACACGAGCATAGTATTGAGATTTTCTTTCCTTGCAGCTGGTTAGGTGGCGCTCTCGAGATAAATCTGCAGCCCAGCACGCTCGGGCTTCTTCACGGGAACACTGGCGAGTGGATCGCGCCGCCCTCCAACAACCTCACTGATGTCTTTGACTTCATCGCCAATTTCACTGACTCGTGTAGGTAATTATTAATTGAAATTAATCATACATAACGATGATGAAGTGGTCTTGCATATTATGCCTATCTTACATAGGACTCTTCGTAAGATAAGAGGCATTGCTCACCATCGATATAATATCGGGGACATTTTACAGAACAAACGCAAGCGTTCGTCACTAGAATCTATGTTTTTATCAGAAATGAATTCCAAATTATTCATTCTACTCAAACATTAGTAAACCAATAATATGATGAACATTCGTGTATGTTATTATCTGTTTAAAAATATTTCATAATATCAGTCTCAAGAAAACTCTGCTCCGCTGATAAATGAAGTGATTCTCATTTTTCTATGGGCTAGTTTTTGTTTTCCTGTACAGTGTTGTTTTCAAAAGCCGACTGCCTGAATTGTGCCAGAACTTCAGATCTCGACACAAAGCTTAAATAAATGACCGAATTCTGTTACAATTATTATCTATATGTGCCATGTTTTGAAAGCGTGATTCTGTAACTTATTAATTCGGCAGTTTTGGAAAGTAACACGTGCCTTCCTTGATTCTGGCTTCCCTACAACATCGAAAAGCCTCTCAAAGATTTGTCTCTCTTTCCAGGGCCAAATAGGTTAAATCTCCCAAATATAATCTCGAGATCAATCCGCCTCTCCCGCGAGAAGACACTAGACGAAGTGGACCGTCGCGTGAGTGCGGGCCCCAGCACCCTGGTGTTGGTGGTCAGTCCGACCGACCGGCCGGCCGGGGTAGAGCTGGAGCGAGCCACCGACCTCATGCATTCGCTAAGGACCAGCTTCTTCGATGTCTACTTCGCTTACGTCGCTCCAGATGTGACGGCCTTCCAGAACATCAATAATGAGTATTTGGACTACTCTGAGCTGTTTTTATCGGTAAGTGTTCTTGCCCTTTTCCATTCTGCCTATACCGCTGAAGGTTACTGCTCGATCCCCACATGGGAAAAATAGTCATTGTGGGGTCAGCCCCAGTGACCGGCCGGCAGGGGTCGAGCTGGAGCGCGCTACCGACCTCATGCATTCGTTGAGGACCAGCTTCTTTGACGTCTACTTCGCTTACGTCGCTCCAGATGTGACGGCCTTCCAGAACATTAATAATGAGTATTTAGACTACTCCGAGCTGTTTTGATCGGTAAGTGTTCTTGCCTTTTTGCGTTCTGCCTATACCGCTGAAGGTTACTGCTCGATCCCGACATAGGAAAAACAGTCATTGTGACGTCAGCCCCAGCGACCGTCCGACGGGGGTCGAGCTGGAGCGAGCCACCGACCTCATGCATTCGCTGAGGACCAGCTTCTTCGATGTCTACTTCGCTTACGTCGCTCCAGATGTGACGGCCTTCCAGAACATCAATAATGAGTATTTGGACTACTCTGAGCTGTTTTTATCGGTAAGTGTTCTTGCCCTTTGGCGTTCTGCCTATAGCACTGAAGGTTGTTGGTCCCCACATAGTACAAATAGTCATTGTGACGTCAGCCCCAGCGACCGGCCGGTGGGAGTCGAGCTGGAGCGCGCCACTGACCTCATGCATTCGCTAAGGACCAGCTTCTTCGATGTCTACTTCGCTTACGTCGCTCCAGATGTGACGGCCTTCCAGAACATCAATAATGAGTATTTGGACTACTCTGAGCTGTTTTTATCGGTAAGTGTTCGTGCCTTTTTGCGACCTGCCTATATCGCTGAAGGTTGTTAGTCGATCCCCACAGAGGATAAACAGCCATTGTGGGGTCAGCCCCAGTGACCGGCCGGCCGGAGTCGAGCTGGAGCGCGCCACCGACCTCATGCACTCGTTGAGGACCAGCTTCTTCGACGTCTACTTCGCTTACGTCGCTCCAGATGTGACGGCCTTCCAGAACATCAATAATGAGTATTTGGATTACTCTGAGCTGTTTTTATCGGTAAGTGTTCTTGCCTTTTTGCGCTCTGCCTATAGCGCTGAAAGTTGTTGGTCTCCACATGACGAATAGACATGTGACGTCAGCCCCAGTGACCGGCCGGTCGGTGTCGAGCTGGAGCGCGCCACCGACCCCATGCATTCTTCGATGCTGTACGTAAAAGCTCTACTCAGTTTGGAGTCATAATAATATGATCTTGGTAGATCTTCCATTTAGATACTTATTTCAGGCATACAAAACAGTATTAAATTATTATTATACGTAACCCACAATACCTTCCAGACATATATGTTTGAATATAAACAATAATCATAAAACAGCGACATATGGTCGGAACTTCCGGACAACGGCTCCCTGCGGCTAGAAGTTCTCCTTCATGAAGGTCGCTAGATAGAATGATACTGCAAATGCAGTTGGATCATACATAATATACCTTATTTTATAAATGTCAAACGAGCGAGTGATAGTCAGATAAAATTATCTTATTGTTTTAAATAAATTACAATCCTAGAATTCGTCTGATAAATATCTGTGTATTGAAAAATTGGCACGTAGTAGATTAAAAATTACCCTTATGTATCTTATCCACCCTTATATTCTCCATAATGTTCGTTAACCGTTATTTTACCTACCACCCAATCTTTTTAAATTTTAACCTTATGAAAATATATCTTATAGTATATAAAAATGGATTGCTGTTCGTTAGTCTCGCTAAAACTCGGGAATGGCTGGACCGATTTGGCTTATTTTGGTTTTGAAATATTTGTGATGGTTGAGGGAAGGTATAAAAGGAGAGTAATCATGAGAAAATGCTAGGAATATAGTAAAAATGTCAATTTTAGTTTCCTCTTAGTAAATGTCTCAAACTGTCACGTGACACTAAATGTTTGACAACAGAACGAAGTCTGTTGGGACAGCTAGTATTTGATATAAATATCCTAAAAACGATGTTTGAAGCCTTTATGGGTCTGTAATGGCATCTGATGTTGAATTGAACTACACGTAAGAAACTTACTATAGGTATACTTAGTGTGTGTACTCAATTAAAAAACTTTTAACTTTCAGACTGCTTCGACGAGTGTAGCTGACGTCATAGAAGCGGTTGACACACTTATAGTGAAAAGCGAAATACCCACAAGGATTTTCGGAGGCCACTGCCCTTTCAACGGTACCACTTTCTACCAAGACGAGTATGAGGACTTTGTACTGCCGAGTCGCAAGGTGACTTATCGGATACATCCATTCCATTTGCAACAACAGCCGTTGATCAAAATTCAGGTCAGTCTTCTAAAATATTATAAAGATTTATATTGATTTCAATAAAGGAATTTATAAGAGAGTGTCGCGGCGAGGCGCATACAAACACGCATATTTTCCTTACAGAAGACAATTATGTAGGGCAGTTTGTTTAGGATTCAATCGCTTGTGATTTTTCTTAGTGACGAGTTGTGACGTCACCCAAAAAGCAGTTGTTGAGTTGATTGAAATGGCCAAATACGCCCGTTTGAACCTATACATATAAACGCACGACAGTTCAAAGTATTTAGTTCAATTTAAATAATGTATTTTTTGTATTAGTTTTTTTTACGGTCCGTTTAGCGCCGCTTGAGTCTCAAAAGGTACGACCCTTTTGCGAATCCCTCACTGGCATACATGTTTTTAATGACTCAGATAGCTGTGCTGGGGTTTTGTGGTATCTTCGTTGTTTCTGATTTTCTAAAGAATGAGACAAGAGAAAACCTTAAACTATGGGCCAAGCGGTCTAACCATGAGTGACAAACCAGTATGTTTTATTCCCTTAACATCATAAATCATCATATTAAAAAGTTTCGGCTTAAAGTTGAACTTACTGGCTAGCCCTCAGGCCAATACTATATTGTTTTTAAATGTGTGTGTCTTTTCCGTAGGTCCGTAACGACGGGCAAGGCCAGCTGCTCGCGTGTTCCTGGCGCGGCGCGGACGCAGCGCGCGCGTGTCGCACCGTGCCCGAGCGCGACACGCTCATGCTCAACCTCACCAACCCCTGCCCCTCCCCGGACTTCTGCCCCCCCGCGTACTTCACCGTCGCCGCCACTACCACCGCCAACCTGTGCGCCCGTATGTATCATCTAATCCATCACCGACTAGACCTCTGACAAAAGACGACTCGAGTATGTCAACATATCAGACAAATGCGTCACATAACTACATACAATTAATTTTGACTAACTTGTATGTATAGTGCCCATAATTAAAAATCGGGAGAATGAGTGCTATCCCGTGTTAAGACATTATACAATCATCATCAGCAGCCACATGTTGTCCACTGCTGAACATAGGCCTCCCCCATAGATTTCCAGAGCTGCCGGTTGGAGGCGGCCTGCATCCACCGAGACCCTGCGACCTTTATGAGGTCATCCGTCCACCTTGCGGGCGGGCGTCCCACGCTGCGCTTGGCCTCGAATGGTCTCCACTCGAGGACTTTCCGGCCCCAACGGCCATCAGTCCTTCGAGCTATGTGCCCCGCCCACTGCCACTTCAACCTGCTAACACGCTGGGCTACGTCGGCGACCTTCGTTCTCCTACGGATCTCCTCATTTCTGATTCGATCTCGTAGGGAAACACCAAGCATAGCCCTCTCCATAGCCCGTTGGGTGACCTTGAGCCTTCTTATGAGGCCCATAGTGAGTGACCATGTCTCAGATCCATATGTCATCACTGGCAACACACACTGGTTGTAGACCTTTGTCTTGAGGCACTGAGGTATGTCGGAAGAGAAGACGTTACGCAGTTTCCCGAACGCTGCCCAGCCGAGTTGGATTCGACGATTTACCTCTTTCTCGAAGTTGGACCTACCTACTTGGACCACTTGTCCTAAGTACACATATTCGTCGACAACTTCGAGAATCGAGCCTCCAACAGATACTGGAGTAGGCGTAACACGGGCGTTAGACATGACCTTCGTCTTGTCCATGTTCATTTTTAGGCCCACTTGTTGAGAGACTCGATTGAGGTCCTCGAGCATGCTGCCGAGCTCTTCCAGCGATTCTGCCATGACCACTATGTCGTCGGCAAACCGAAGGTGAGTCATATACTCGCCATTTATGTTGATGCCGAGTCCTTGCCATTCCAGGAGCTTGAAGGCGTCTTCCAATGCGGCCGTAAACAGTTTCGGAGAAATGACGTCTCCCTGTCTTACGCCCCTTTGCAAAGGAATCGCCCTCGTGCTCCTGTACTCGGACTGACATGGTGGCGTTCGCATATAAGCACTTCAGCACTTCGATGTACCGATAGTCAATGTGGCATCGCTGGAGAGACTGCAGCACCGCCCAAGTCTCGATCGAATCGAAGGCTTTTTCATAGTCCACGAACGCTAAGCATAGTGGCAGATTGTACTCCTCGCTCTTCTGTACAATCTGCCGCAGCGTATGAATGTGGTCTATGGTACTAAAGCCTTTTCGGAATCCGGCTTGTTCGGGAGGCTGGAAGTCATCGAACCTGCGCGCGAGACGGTTCGTGATGACCCTCGAAAACAGCTTGTAGACATGGCTCAGAAGCGAGATGGGTCCTGATGGGTCTATAGTTCTTCAACAAGGTGTTGTCTCCTTTTTTGAAGAACAGCACCACCTCACCTCTGCTCCATGCCTCAGGCGTTGTGCCCTCGAACAACACGGAATTAAATAGCCGCTGAAGGACTTTAAGAGCCGGCTTTCCACCTGCCTTCAGAAGCTCAGCAGTAATTCCATCGTCGCCCGGTGCCTTGTTGTTCTTGAGCTGTTTGAGAGCCATCCTAATCTCGTACAGGCTGATGTCCGGGATGTCCTCAGTGTAGTGCCGGGTTAGCTTAGCTCTGGGATCTTTGGCCGTGCTATTAACGGATTTGGCGACAGAGGTATAAAGCTGCCCGTAGAAGCTTTCAACCTCCCTCAACACCGCTTCCTCCGTCGACGCCACACCGCCATCCTCCGTCTTCAGCTTTGTCAACCGACTCTGCCCAATAGACTTGTCTCTTGCGAACACTTTGGAACCTTTATTCCGCTCGATTGTCTCTTTAACACGGTTTGTGTTAAAGACACGAATGTTGCGTCGCAAGGACTTCCAAATGCGTCTATTAAGCAGGCGATAGTGAACAGCGTCATCAGAGGACTGCAGTGTCAGAGACCGACGTTCTGCCATGAGGTCGAGGGCGTGGGTCGAAAGTTTCTGCGGTTTATTCCGTCGGCCAGGCTTGAAAAACCTAGATCCGACCGCATGGACAGCTTCTACAAATCCGTTATTTATCTCGTCCACTGAAACGCAATCATCCAGACATGAGAAGCGATTGGCCAACTCGAGTTGAAAGCTTTCGGGGTTTTCGATATGGGCGCGAGTAGGTCGGAGCGTAGACTTCATCAGACGCGTTCTTTCTAGTTTGACGTTCAGATTCAATGTGCCTCTTACCATTCGGTGATCGCTACCGGTTTTCACCCTGTTGATCACTGAGACATCATTGAATATGCGCCTCTTTGTCGTCATCATGAAGTCAATCTCATTTCTCGTGGAACCATCGGGACTCAACCAGGTCCATTTCCGGTGAGGCGGCTTCTGGAAAAAGGAGTTAATCGCAAAGAGTCCCTCTTCTCCAGAAATTCGGCCAGCCTCTGGCCCCGGGGGTTCCGCCGCCCATATCCAAATTGCCCCACCTTCAGCTCACAATCGCCTCTCCTGCCCAGCTTTGCGTTGAAATCCCCCATAACAACACTGAAATGGGTCTTCGAGGCATGCATGGCTGCACTGATGTCTTCATACATAGCCTCTACCTCATCATCTGGGTGTGTCGAGGTCGGCGCGTAAACCTGTATGACCTTCAGCGAATATCTTTTGGATATTCTGAGTATAAGGAATACCACCCTGCTAGACACACTCCCGATGGTCTCAATGTTGTTGACGAGGGACTTGTGGACGAGAAACCCAACACCACCTTGGGACTTTTGGTCGCCTTCCCGGTAGTACAGCAGGTTACCAGACTTCAGGGTTATCGAGTCCTCGCCCTCTCTACGGACTTCAGATAGACCCATGATGTCCCAGCGTAACCCACTGATCTCTTCTTCCAGCTCTAAAATCCTCTCTTCGGTCCTCAATGTGCGGACATTGTGTGTCACCAGGGCCAGTTGTCGGTGGGGGTGGTAGCACGATCCACTCCGGGGATTCTTAGCACCCCCCGCCCCGCCGTGACCATGGCTGCTACCAGGGCCAGGAATAGCGGGGCTGCCGGAGACTAGGGGCCTGGGCTTTCTTGCGACTATCATAAGGGGGGATGTGCCGGTACTCGCCACGCTTGGCAGGCGGGTTGGCGAGCGCAGAAAACGCCCCCTTCGCACCGCGACGCTGCTGCCCGTCGCGGCCTGGCATTTGGGGACGCTATACCAAGATGGTTATCCCGCCATCGGTCGGTCGCCAGAGCCCCGTCCGTTATCCAACAGGACGCACCGCGGGTAGGTGAGGTTGGCTTGGGGCTCTCAAGATCTTGGTCGAGCCCCCTTACGCCCATTATACAATAATTCCGTGTAACTGATTTTTGATAGGTAGATAGACCTTACTTCGCCTGTGGCGACCACTGGTGAGCAGAACGGTAGCCCCCATTACTGTGAATTATGTTTACCCAATTGAAACCAAATTACTGCCAATATACACCAATATTACATGTACACACACATCGTGCAATCGTTTTCTAACATTTAGTAAAGCTTGCGTACGGTCTGCGGCGTAATGGGCTACCCTTAAATCTATTCAGTCTTCTTTGCCCTAAGTAAAACCATAAAAACAGAAATAGGTAGTGATATCTGTTCTACAGCTAGCCGTAACCGAGGTAGGTACTTAAAATTATTTTAATAAGTAGATATAATTAGCTACAGAATCAATAAATTATTAATTGTTTGCAAATATGATGTAAGTACGAGATTAAATCCAAACATCAAGCATTAAAGGAACCACAATTATTATCGACAGAATTTTTAGTTAAAATTTATGATAAAATTTTTGTTTTAAATTTCAAAAAAATACTAAAATAATCATGAAAAATATTCCTCTTTGCTAATTAGGAAGGCCCCGGGGGGATTCGAACCCCCGATCTCCTGTTTACTAGACAGGCGCTTTAACCAACTAAGCCACGGCGCCGATGGCAGATGCGACGAAAATAACAGTCTAGTGATAAACGTTATTTAAAGTATAATATTTTCACGATTTGACTCTACGTGACTCTACAAGACATTACTATCCTTATGTAAACCTTGTATCTACCTTCCTATCGATTATTTGAACGATTTACCTTGTTTATACCCATGAAATGTTTGATTGACTTCGTATACAACCAAAAATAGGAATAAAAGCAATACAGAGATAAAAACAATCTTATTGAACGAGAAGATCAGACTATATTCAGTTTAAGTTCGGTAAAACGATTAGGTATTTAAATTGGTATTTATTTTGTTGTTGGCAGACGATGACTGCCGCTTGCCTCATCAAGTTGGCTACTACATAAGGCATTCTGGTCTGCGATGCCTGCCACTACGAGGATCTGCAGCTAAGCATAACACGGATGGTCTAAAAGTGTATATCGGACTTTATATACTTGTCTCCGTGTTGTTTTTTTAAATTAGTTATAGTATAAATAAGCAGTTTAGTTATAACAATTTTGTATCTATTGTACAATGAAAATAAATAGATAATTTTTATTTACGTCGTTGTTTGCAATTTCTTCCTATTTCTGTAAATTATATGAAATTAATAGCGAAAATGAAATTAAAAGAAAAATAACAATATAAAAAATCATAAAAGGGAGTGTACCCCTGGTGGGACTCGAACCCACAATCCCCGGCTTAGGAGGCCGATGCCTTATCCATTAGGCCACAGGGGCTGTGGAGAGATCGGGGAAATTACGCAACTAAAACTGTAAGTAGCCAGTGCATTAAAATATTTTAATTTCTATTACCCCCGAATTCACAAACGACAACCAACGCGGTCAAGCTTATGCTGTCTCTTTCAGTTCTATTGACATTTCACGGGACAGCATGAGCGTGAGCGCGTGCTTAGCGTTGATTGACGTTTGTGAATTCGGGGGTTACTCATTTAATCTGGACGAAGATCATCATGTAAGGCATAAAATCTTAGTTCTGCTCGACTGTCCTTTATTATTCATTGTGTCTGTCATTTGGCTTCATCTTTGACCCATCTATACTTAAATTATGGTACCGTCGCGTAGTGCGTAGGTAAGTACCTTGAAAAATGACTCATAGGGTATAGATACCCAAAACTGGTAAATTATGAAGTATTTTAAAGTTTAACTCTAAAATACTTCATAAATTACTATGCAAAATAAAATTATCATCTCGTGTGTTTGTTTACCAATAACATAGTTGTGCTGTTGGTTTAAACAAAGACAAAAGCTAAATTGTCTTTGATTTGAATTTCCTGTAACATGTTTTAGTATACAAAATAACAATCTAAACTCAAAATAGGCGTTAAGTGAGACTCAAATTTAAACCATGAACCTATTAATTCTAAAAAAAGCATCCTAAGCGTTCTGCGCAGTAGCTCATTCAAATACTACTAGATGGCGCCACTCAAAGTAGAATTGAATTTCTGTTGAAATTGACTACCTACAAGAGGTCATGTTGTTTTACTTAGCGAAACCGTTCGTGTAGAATTTAGATTCGTGTTGGAAAAATATTTCATTTCTTACCTACCGATGAAACTTGAATTAGTAAACCATGAAATTACTATCTAAATATAACTATATTTCGTCCGACTCAACATCGACTCCGTGGCGCAACGGTAGCGCGTCTGACTCCAGATCAGAAGGTTGCGTGTTCAAATCACGTCGGGGTCACAAGTTCATTTTTGATGTTTTTTGTAATTGACAACAATTGAACAGGGTACTTACTTTGTTGTCACTGTTTATTAGCCAGTATTTTGTTGATTGCAGAACGTAATATCTTCTTTCGTCTTTGGTGTCCACTGAGTGGAGGACTCTTTACTCTTAGTTCAATAGAAGCAAAATCTGAACTGGGGGGCTAAAACAGCAACATTTTAGATGATTCATATTATGAATCATCTAACTGACGTTTCATCTAGACCGCGGTCCGTTTCGAGTCAAAAGTGAGTAACAGCGCGCTCACACGCGTCCCGAATTGATAAATTGTATGAACGTGAGCGACGTCAGCGCGCTATTACTCACTTTTGACTCGAAACGGACCGCGGTCTAGATGAAACGTCAGTTAGATGTTTTCATAATATGAATCATCTAAATGTTGCCGTTTTAGCCCCCCTGTTCAGTGTAAGTACTCGTACTTACTAGACTCCACTCAAGGGCGTACCCAGGTAGGGGCAGGGGGGGCAGCTGCCCACCCCTAGAAGTCAATTTTCCTTACAAGTGGGAATTAAAAACGTGTTTCCTACTCTCTCTACGAAAACGAAACAGGTATGAGCTGCCCCCTCCTAGCTAAAATTCTGGGTACGCCCTTGACTCCACTCCTCCATTTGCTAGAATGTATGTTATGTTATGTTATAAGGCAAGGTGGTACCTACCTATGTATAGTAAACTGTGGCAGTCGTAGTACCTACGTGTAAGGTAGACGCTAAAATCCAGTGTCAACTTTGAAGTGTCACTTCGGGATTGATCAGTTGGTGCTGCCATTTAGCAAGCGCCTAAGTGCACCCAAGATGACGCACGCGCTTCATTTCCAATAAAGACTTTACGAGGGGTGCTAAGATGTTTCTTAACTTCATGCACTCTAATATAACAACGAAAATTTAAAGCATCTCAGCTTCACAATATAAAGTGACAGTTTATTGAACGAATCCCTTGCATAATTTACTCAAACTAGTAAATTATTCAACTTTTGTAGTCCTAAAAGTAATCACTTCTCGTTGTATCATACTACAAGTGACTTATTTATGACTTCACAGCCGGCTAATAACGTAAACCGACGATGCTTAAGACAAAGTTTACTAATCAGCTAAAAAAACTTAGGTACCTACACTTGAGTATTAAGACAACTTCTGTGGATCAAGCCTTTTTTAGAGATCTTTACGAGCTTTTCAATCCGAATTCCTGCATCTTCAGGGACTTCAGGGTTCGTAAAGTAATTGCTTTGCAGACTGAGAATTCCCTCGGAGTGCATCTATGAGTGATTTTTTGTAATGTTGGGAATGTTGCAAGAAGCTCTGAGCACATAAACCCTACAAAGTTGTCCTGTTTAAGATGGCCTGTAATCATCGTCATGTAAATCTTTAGGGCATAAATAAATCAGATTATGAATTTATGCTAGAGGACGCTATTCATCAGCAGTCAAGTATCTCTCTGAGCTGTGCACTGATGCATTTTGCAGTGGCAAAGGCGAATCCTGCTTCGAGCTTTTTCCGCCACA
This sequence comes from Udea ferrugalis, assembly GCA_950022985.1. Taxonomy (NCBI): domain Eukaryota; kingdom Metazoa; phylum Arthropoda; class Insecta; order Lepidoptera; family Crambidae; genus Udea; species Udea ferrugalis. Next base: position 10,947,301 of record OX465516.1, read on the forward strand.
GCTGGAGTGCATTTGTTGATAAACCAGTCTGCAGTTACTTTTATCTTTCAGTACAACTGTCGCTAAACGATTCGTCGCGTCAGTCGTCCAAAAATTGGAACGGTATTTTTATTTTTTTCTTTATTTTCGGGTTCGCAACAAGATCAGTTTTCATAATTAAAGTTTGAGAACGAGACAAATTACTCTTCGAATCATTATGAATAACCTAAGGTTTTCTTTTTTTCTAATAGATTTACATTCTATATGTAGTTACTTTACTAGTTAGGTAACTACCTACTAAACCAATGTGTTAAAGTATCTTAGGTGAGTTTCAATTATATCTACTTAAAGGATCATACCAGTATTGTTGAAACATGATGATAAGAAGGACTTACTTAGGCATTTTAGATTTATATTAGCGATTGCCTAGGTACTATCTAGATTCGTGGAGGAGTGGCATTTGCGTCATAGCGATAGCTTTGTAGGTGGGTATTAACACTTTGTTTATTTAACGTATTCAGCATTAACAAAGAAAACTACGATAATCTGCTTTTGGCAAGCATAATTAACATTTTAATTATTCTAGCAATTCATACCGATACGGCGTTTTACATAAGTAATTGGAAACTGGAAAATCTTCATTCTCGGTGTCTCGTTGGCGCTATGACGAGGATGTAGTGCATTAGCACATTTTCAGTCGTATCCTTTGGCGTTTAGATATGTTTTCCAGTACGCAAGGTCTCTAGTGACGTTTCGGTATTACGGGGTTGCTGATCGAGACGGTCAGGTGACCGGCTTGCGTGTCTGCGCCCGCGCCGGCTTTTCAAATGAATCGCATTCTTGCTAGCATACACGCGCAAATGTGCTTGTGTGCTCCCCTGTTAGCTACTTCAGTCTTGTGCACGGACGCGTACACGCCTTCTACCTTTGCATGTGTGCCGCTGAAGGTTTCGTTGGTGTTCGCCTTCGAGGTCGTAAAGTGATTGGAACACTGATAGTTTTTACGAAGCGCTCAATGCTCTTTTATTTAACACTTATTATTGTTAGTTCGGTCTGTTAGATCACGTTCATGCTGGTAATTTACCCACCAATGTGTTTTTTTCAGGAATGAAATCATGTTTTTGAATTATATACAGCTTGTTGATTTTAAAACTTGCCGATTTGATTTTTGAAGATGATTCAAAATTAAGCTTACGAAATTTTTTATTAATTAAATTGATACAATTCAGGCATTTTTCGAAGCTTGCTCGCGTTTTTCATAACGGTGGCTGTCCATACGAAGCTGTGTTTTCACAAATAAAGGCAAAGTATTCTTTCATTAGAATGTTCTAATTCTAGCTTCGGATAAAGCGCAGAAGAATCTCCCTTGCACATTTTGGAAAGTTATAAAAACAACACCCTGAACTAGGCGCATCATCTGAATTTTTCCACTGCATACTTGCCAGATTTCATCATTTTTGCACACAGATGCGTGAATAAAACACGTGAGTCATCATCAACGAGAACGCCGAACGTGATGAAAGCCGACTATCATTTGGGGCAACTCCCCAACAATATTGTTGATTCTGCCTCTGCTCGGGATTACTTACCTGTGACTAAAATGACCCGTTGCCATTTTCTACCTCGATTAAGAACCCGTGCAGGATCGAACTGAAAGTGACAGGTACATCGCTAGAAGTTGAAGTACAAAATGATTCGATTAGGTCTAATTATTTTGTGGTTGTGAAGTACCTACACTTGAAGTACATTCAGACCTATCTCTTATCTCGTCGATGGACTCTGGAAGACTTTAATTACTAGCGGAAAACCTGATATTGCTCTTTCAAGGGTTCCTTTGTAAACAAGGATAACCCTTATAGTTTCGCACTAGAAAACTGTAATTTGGCATGAGAATAGAGTTTTGACGAAAACAATGTGTTTTTTTGGGACAAACACTAAAATTGACACTTTTTTTCAAGGGGATCTATTTTTCCTATTTACCTTCAATGTGGAAATGATTTGTTCATCAAGCTCATTACCTACATTGCGAGGTTGTTGTTGTTGTACAGGTCGTTCAAAAATATTGCGAGTCCATTTTTTGATATAGGGAACCCTTTGCGAATTATAAGGCATTAAAGTGAGTAAGGAGTAAGGAGTTAAAGTTTCGTGTAAAAGAGTTAATTGTTCCTGCTAAATTGTTGTTTTGAACACGCACTCGGCCTGTTTTTTTGGTCTAAGCTGCTCGCGTGATCAAGCATTTAGTCGGCTGTTTTTATGACCTTGCTTGTCTCCACTGCATTAGTAACATCCACAAAAAAACGTGACGTCATCGCTGTACAGTTGACGCAAATCACTAACGTCTCCAAATGTAAATTCATGACCGCCTATTAAGATTTTTTGCAAAGTTTTCGCCCAATTGACCTCCATTGTTGTTGGGAGTCGTGCGCAGTGCTGAAACTGTCAACATCATCATAACTCGCTTTAATTTATAATCATTTGGCGTTAACAACAATGTTTCTGGTCGTATATTTGTTTGGCGACATCCAAGAGCTCATACAAAGTAGGGTGTCTTTCTCACAATTAACTCACTTACCTATTCAAAAAAGGGGTCTCATTTTATTGGGGTCTTTTCTCATAAATGAAGGGCAGCGAATTGAGTAAGTAGGTGTATCGTGATACTATTTATGAAAGACGATACAGCTAATGAGAAAGGGAGATTATTTCTTAATAAATAAGGCCCTAGATTAGTAAAATGTAGAAAAAATTAACAAATCGGTAATCTAGCTCATCACTTTTAGATTAATTGGAGATAAAGTTAGCTTAAATTTTGTGTACCTATCTATCAAGGAGTAGCAATAATTAGTCGTTTTACTTAGGTGGCCAAAATAGAAGCACCGTTTAAGAAAAAGCGACACGTGGTCCATGAATACTTTATACTCATTCTGCTACAAAGTCTGTACATGGGCGCACAGTAGGTAACAATAAATTAGTGTCGCTTGCACACGGCGAGATTTTAGCAAAATCATCATGTTTTTTAATCACAAGCGAGACACACCCACGACTCCGCGCCCCGTGACTGATGACGAAGGCCGGGCACGTGCGTGATTGGAGCCCAATGACGTGTTGATGCAATGCTGATAGGAATTACATATTTCCTTTGCGGATTTGAAAAAATACCACCGATAGTAAGTAGGTAGAAAGACTTAGTACCTAATTATTTATAGATTATGCCGCGATCTGAAATGCTGACCGAAAGTAGAGCAGCATTCACTTGCAAACCGCACGATCGTCGGCTAAACAGATTTATAATTAGTTCTGCTGATGCTCTAGTTTCTGCTAACAGCCATTTTCTACCTACTCAGGCTGTCTGGCTGGTTGCAAAACCGAGCAAAATATGTTTTCGTATCCTCTCAAAGCGGAAATTAGGCGTTGCTACAAAAGCAACTAATTTGGTTTGCAAAACAGTTTGAATTGTTCTTCAACTTGAAACGTCTGAAAGGCTCGTTTCTGAAGGTGTGTGCGCTTATCATAACAATAAAGTGGTTTTAAGAGCTCGACATGGCCGCAGTCACGAGTTGTGGTCCGTGATAGCGATATCATGACGCGGGGGGCTTGGTCGGCTCCGCCAATGGCGGGCTGCCAGCTGCCAGCGCCGCCTGCGTCACGATCGGGAAAACTAGGTCTCTTATTTCAGGAAAATAGGTACTTTAATTTGTAACAATACAGGAAAAAAGTGAAATAGCGTTTCAAGGTCATAAGTAAAAATACAGTATTACAGTTCATAATTTCCACTGACTCTACATTATAGTCACGCAAGCGATTAAGGTTCAGTCAAGTCTCTCTTTGTCTTTGTGAACTCTGGAAAGGTATAAATTTCCAGAGTTCACAAAGACAAAGAGAGATTTGACTGACCTAGCAGATAGATCAGGATGTTTCATTGTCTTTTTTATTCAAATTGTACTAAGTTTTGAAGGGTGCGTCCAAGAGGATGAAGTCATTGCCAACAAAGTCATTGTTGGCAATATTTAGAAAAAAAATATTTCTGGACTTCTTTACAAATTGCCACCTGTCCCTAAGCAGAGTGTCTTCTAAAGGCTTAAGCCTGATTTAGGCATTAGGTACAGACTTATTTAATTATTAAATATACCAGGAATAAATATTCAATTATTTTTACAGTCAGCACCTAACTAAATGAATTTTGCGTACAGAGTAGTCAAATATGTCTAAAGTTCCATACTTTAGAAAAGCAACTTCAAAACTACCGACTTAAAAGAGTGTAGTAAGAGTACCGCTTCGAACAACAAAGGTACAACTCTGACATGGTAGAATGACAACTGCTTTTGCGGTTTTGCCACCGCATACCTTTTAACCACTTTGTTAGCACATATCGATTTGATGCCGACTGGACTATTTCTGATAGAACAGTTAGTATTTTTTATCTAGTTCAGTCGGATGACATCATACCTGATCGCGGCTACATGTCCGCATCGGCGTTATTGATAGTTTGGGTTAACTATTACCTTTTTACTTTCAACATTTTGTAACATAGACTAAAAGACAACGACCGTCTCAGAATTCAGAGAGCATATTGTTTTACAGTAGAATCAGCTGATGCAATAGGACCTGCGGTTGTGCCAGTTGGCGCGTAGCGGCGCGGGCGCAGCGCACACACACAAGCGCAGGCGCGGCGAGGGCGCGCGGCTTGCGTGCGCGGTGCCACACCTCCGCGGTTATCTACATGACTACACGCACGCTGAGCAATGACTTTCTATTAAACATTGACGTCACTGACCTCTGGCAAATTCGACATTAGGTACCCACTTGTCAAACATAACATCCATATCTTAATCAAACAATAACATTCAACTCATGCAACCTATTGTTGTAACCGCAACAAACGCCCTGTGATAGTGGCAAATGACTTCAGAATAATTTCCACTTTGCTGACACTAGGCGGTGATGTTTTGCAATCTATACCTCTACGAGTACACTCGGACTTGTAATTAGAGACAGGTTATTTAAAGAAAATCTGTAATTTCCTTGAATCAAATTACCTGTAACTACTGCACCTAAGTAATTGAAAGTCCGAGTAGGAATAGAAAAATCGTTTGTACCAGCTCCTGAGATATCAAATACAGCCAAAACTGCTTTCGCTGCACCCACTAACAGGGATTAGGCACTAATAATTTAAACTGAACCTAAATAAAAATGGAGAGTTTTATTTTGTTAGATATTCACATTTGTAAAATAAATGTATTGCGTAGGATCTACATCCTTCTAGATTTCCTATAGGTACCGCGCCAACTTACTTGTAAGACAAACTTTTTTTCAGGCTGGTTAGTTAATCATTCCTGTTAGAATCAAATGAGAAGGTAATGTTGAAATGCAAAAGTAACACCCAGAGCACTGGACTCTACATGGCTCACGGACAATCTAATGAACGTATGGGATAAACCCTTGAACCGGACCGAGTGACTATTGGTCAATATCGTTCACCTCTAAGTACTATAGTTTATGTTAAAACCTATAGACATGAAATGTGTCAAGCGTAAAAGATAGGCACTATTACAGTTAAGTAGGTATGCACAAACTGAGGACTGCATTTATGCATATTTTCACGTTTGTTTGACTGAATAATTAATTTTAAATTTAAATCAAAGACACACTGTCGCTTCAAAGTCCATGGACTCTAGGTTAACGAACTTTTGCAAAATGGAGCAGTGTCTCATTTGTCTCATCCTAGATTCCTACCTACTCATTATGTTAGATTTCAGTAGGCGCTAGGGCACAGAGTAACAGTGTTACCTACCTACCTGCCTTCAGGTCTGACGTTGCGGGAATTTCATACAAAGTACTTCAAAAAATACCTACATAAAGGGCCAAGAAAGCTCGACCCCGGATATCTCTGTAAGAAGCTCGCCGCCGACACGCATTATTCGCCAGTAAATGCTCAATTCCGAGGAGTTAATCGAGATTAATTAATGAGGACATCATCATGGCAGCGTCAGACTGATTTTAGTCCCCAGTTAATTGTTCTTGGTGTTGCCAGCTCAATCGAGTATTAGGCAACTCCTTCCAACTTCCAAGCAAGAGCCAGTTATCTATTGTATGTATGTGTAGGTAAACTTTTTATGTATTTATCTAACTTTACGGTTCGCTTGCGAAAATGTCTTAAGGAGGAATAATAAAAACCCGCATGAAGACATTTACCAAAACAATACAGCTATAAATTATAGAACATTGAATTTGCGTTCTGCCTAGAGGTTGCTACATAGGATAAACAATAAAGGTAGTTAATTATTTATTTCGTTAGAAAATTCCTAATGTGAGTAGGATAATTCACTTCTTGTGAAACGAACTCGATGTAGAGTTTTGTCGACGAGCTATGGCATGGAGTTCTACAAGCGGGCTTGGTGTTCTTACACGCGCCTATATGCCACTGCAGTATGCATAAGAATACGCAAAATTGTAGAAAGTTATTTAAATAATTATGAATAAATAACTCTATTTTATGTATATAAGACAAACAACAGTACGTAAGTTCAGTAGTGTAGGGTGCTATGAAAAAAATGTTGTTGTGAATAGATAAGACCTAATCAACTACACGAATTGAGAAGTCATGGTGTAAGAAAACAAGTGAGCATCTTTAAAAACCTAAAAGATTCCTCGCGGAGCCGAAATCAGTTCCGTATCAACCAACCTGTATTTAAAATACCTTTATGTTTTTTTTAAATTTAATTCAGTAAATAAGTAATACAACCTCACGTTTTGTAAAGTTAAATCGTCTTTTTATTTTAATGGCACCCTGCGTGGCGACAACGCACTGAATTATATTATTTTTCTTGTTTTTTTAATGCTCTTTGAAAAAGGTCAAGGAGTATCTTCACGATCAAAGTATATTCGTCCGTATTGTATAGCACACTTCCTTTTAACAGATGTTAAGCCCTCTCAACAAATATGTCATATTGTTCCAATTCAGAGGCAATCGGAAAATTCCGCTCCTGATGAAGAGCAATTATATCAATCTAGTCAGCGGTGGCGCCGATGCCAATACATCAAGTGGACGGGCTAACCGACACGGACAGTAATCGCCTTGCGACCGATTTGTGGATTGATGTGTTTTAGACGACGGGATGTTGACCTATGAGCCAAATGAGGTGAACAGCCAATCTCTTAGGCTCTAATATCGGACTTTACGAAATAAAAAGATAAATCTCAGGAAAGGAAACGCGGACATGATACCTCGGGCGTTGCCAGTTGGTTGCGGTCATCATCATTATCAATGATCATTTAACCGTTTCCTAATGAACATAGAACACACCTTTCCAGATTTACCGCTTGCAGGCTGCCTGTATCAATCGGAGTCCAGGGTACGTTCAACCTAAGGCTATTTATTTATGGTCTGTTTATTTATTGATTGGTTCGTACCTTCACAAAATGTCAATTACAAGTATATCATTTAGGAAAATGAACTCACAGGTGAGTTTATCTTTGAAAATTGGCAACTTGTATGCCCTCAGTTTTACACAACACTTCAGTTTATTGAATGGGCTTCGTTTGGTGACTTATAGAATAACTAATGTTCTCCTTTCAGTTTAGATCACTGAGTGAAAGAACGACCATACAATTTACCTCACCAGTTCGTTACCTGACGAGTTAGTTCATTTTTTGTAGGTTTTTTGTATACCTCTACATTCTCTTATCCTGACGATATTAACTCACAGGTACTTAGTCAGAACTTAATTTGGACAACGAAGGCGGTAGTTACCTAACCTAATCCGATTTGTTTAAACTGTTAAATAATTATGTAGAAGTGTTTTTGTTGAACCAACCTTTTTTTTTAGCCTTGAAAGTTGGCATGTAACTAATTAATTCTCGACTCGGCTGTGATCTAATAATGAAAACACAAGAGGCAGCCTACCAACTACTTTAGAAATAGATACTAACTAAAGAAATTGACTTAACTTCAATTGTAATGTTCAACGAAACACAATTTTAACGTCTTTTAGAACACTTACTTCTTCAAGGCTTTTGAGAAACACAAATCAGCAGAAACTTATGTTTATAAGCCTTTTACCTATAAGATAAGATAAGATAAGATAAGATATACTTTATTGCACAAAGAAAACAAAAATAAATAAATAATAAATAATAAATAAATATAGTTATTTGATTTATTGGAAAGATATCCGAACCTTATCGGTATAACCAAATTCCAAATCGGTGGTAGAGTCAAAAGCATTGTATTTGTTAATTATTGTTTTATTTTTTTGCCATGTTGAAAAAGTTAACGTGGTCAACACTATTTTCACTTTACTTGTCTTTATTTTAACATAACACGTAGTTACGAACTGACTAAAATTAAATAACAAAATATTGAAGAGTTCAAGCACCACTTTTCACTAGACTGCATTGGCCGTGGCATTGGTGCAGGACCAATGACAATGTTTCAAAATACTTGTACATATTTACGCGAAGTCGCAGGTGATAGCTAGCATTTGAATACAAATTGCAAGTCACCAATGCAAAGCAATTTGCTTCTAGGTACGTCTGAAACATAAGTGCTTTGTTACTTTTATCTGCATTGTACTTACATTACAGGCAAGTAGGTATGGACATGCTAATGTTATTCCGTATGTTGATAGGAGATGATTAGATAAGTATGCAAAAATAATATTTTATTTCATCATCTTCAGCCCCGCCTCCCTTCGATAGATTGAGTGACGATACCTTGATAATAATCTAAATTACATGACACACCTCTGTTGTTATGTGGCAAGAGCTATAAGGCAGAAAAAGATGGATAGCTGTAGACCACTGTTCAGATCATCAAATGTTTCGTCTGTTCCATGCCTTTTCATTCGAGAAATTCAGAATCGCACATACTTTCCCTGGAGAGTTAGCTCCAAGTTGGATAGCGAACACAAAGTAATGTTCCAGCCAGATTAGAGCTCGGGGCTACATTTTATGGGCTCAAAGTCAAGGTGTTTAACCTCTGGGTTACGACGACATTGACTTTTAGATAGTCAACTTACCGCCGCACTCAGAGACGTCTATTAACGTTAATGGTTGATTAGCGTCAAAATTCCATTTTTGAAAAGAGCCTTTATAACAATTTGAATAAAGAACTTTTCAGAATGTCAAATTTTCACTCTAATGAACCATTAACGTTAATTGACGTCTCTGAGTACGGCAGTTTGTTCATTAACTTATAGGTACGAGCTGTCCCGAACCACAACGTCACTCAGCTCACATGGTTTAAAAGGAAAAGTACCCAATATTATTTTAGAAGATGTATAATTCGACACCCGCACTGTAAGATCTGTCTGATATTAAAAAGAAAAAAAAGTATCGTTCACTTTTCGATTATCAAAACGTTGGCGGTTCGTGCTACTGAAGACATTTTACTTTACGATGTTTCGTTAAAATACAACTCTGTACGCAATCATTTATATTATGTTATGTAGGTAGGGATGACACGTACGGTCAATGGCATGACAGGCCGGGTTTCCGGTCATTAATCCCTACATCCAATTGCATAATAATAAAAGGTACTGGCCCATAGTTGTCCAAAATTTGCTGATGTGAATTTCGTAATAAACAAGCACTTACAAAGCAAGCCGACGCGTGTCATTCTGCGCAAAGGCATCGGATCTTCTACTTAGACAAACATTACGAGTACAAGTGTGAAAGCAAGGTTCTTGCCCACCAGGAAGTGCTTACTAATCATTAATCATACATTTCATTTTTAAAAAGACATGTTACTTTAAATATTATAGATAGTTATTATTGATAAGATTTACCCCCGAATTCAAGAGCGTAAATCTAAGTTGGGCAGCCCATACAAGTACAACATTGATTAACATTAACAAACATTAGAAGACATTGTTCGCAAATAAATAATAGTTTAGGCCCAGGAGAGCAAATAGTGAAAGAACTCCCAAGATCACGAAGTTTTTCTCGATTTTCTCAATTTCCACAAGTTGCAAATGAAGTGCAGATCCGAACAACATCCCAAAAATTCAGAACTAGCGAATCTCACTCACTTTGTGAATTTAGCTCCTTTAAAGCCTTAATCTACTGGCCTATGATTGAAATTCGGGAATTCATGGGTTAGAAAAGCAAATCATTGCCCGTAAAATCCTCATAATCCAAAGACATATTTTTAAAACTCACTCAATGCGTCGAGTATCGCGTCTTAAGCAAACAAAGAACTGATCTCAAACTTTCTCAGGACGGTTCCTGTAGTAGTCATCGAATCTTCTGGTACAGACTTCGTGTTGCCTTCGATTTGTATGCACAGTCAATGTCCATGGGCGTTTTGTTTCATAAACATAGCCTCATTATTCATTGCCGAGTGGAAAATTACGAGCGGACGCGACGCCCGAACCAAGCAGTGACCGTCATATCAATTTATATGCCACTTTTATAGAGGAACTTGGACTACACTTGCATTTAGCATAGACAATTTCAGTTTTCAATAAAAGTCAGATACAAATATGACCAAAAAAAATTACAACACGCTTTTTTATGTTGGACGTCGAAATGCTATTGCGAAGTAAAGAACTTTATATTTAGATATATAGTTAGAAAAAATAATTGCATGTATAGGAAAACCAGAACAAGACATTCGGTCCTGGCTTCAGGCGGGAATCGAGCCCGGTTTTCTAAAAGACGCGGGTTCGATTCCCGCCTGAAGCCAAGATTGAATATCTTTTTCTGGTTTTCCTATCTTTAGTAAGATGATTTGCATTATCCCTAATGCTTAAATAAAATAACCAATTGCATGTATGTCCACCAAGCCATTTAATACGTGTTTATGAGTAAAGTTTTCAAAAAAGTTTATAGTTTATCTTGATAAACATCTAAAGATAATCTGGGAATTTGACTGCCCTCTGTGCCTTAAGACCTGCACAGGGGGGATCTAAATATTGCAACGGATGACGCAGTCGAGGTCGCCAAGTTTTGGTCGGGTCTTATTTGACGAAAGGAGAAGAAGATCTAAAGATAGAGCTGAAATATGACTGCTGCTTGCCCAGCACAATAAGAAAATGATTGCCCAGCACAATAAGAAAATGAAACTGTTTTTTAATTTCCTTTAGAACTGTTCGGATTGGTAGTTGTTATTATTACGGTGACATTAAGCATAACTTCAAGTTGTTCATTTAAAGATATGCTGGTGAATTTTCAGGATTTTTTTGAACCTATACTTCACTCAGATGCTGTCTAAATTTTTGAGTTCAAAACGTGGAACATTTCAACCTCATGTTTAAATGGATTATACGAACAAATAGGTAGGTACAAGCTTTTGTTTTAAATTGAAGAAATATAACAAGTAGGTATTCATTTCCATTTTGTGTGGGCTCTAAGCCAGGCCACAAATTACACAAAAATACCACGCGAAAACAAATACAGATAGGTTTTTTGCCAAAAGTTATTTTTGGTTATGTGGATTAATGATCGGGACGGTTCCGCCAAGTACTTGCTAGAGGCTCTCGATAGGTTGCAGCGGCGCGCTATCCGCATCATTGGTAACCCAGAGGCAACTATGGCTCTGGAGCCTCTCCAACTGCGTAGAGACATTGCCAGATTGAGTGTCCTCTACCGCCTGTACAACGGGGAATGCTCTGACGAGTTGTTCCAACTGATCCCATCCTCACCCTTCCACTCCCGTACCACACGCGCTGGTCAGCGTCAACATCCACACACGATCCAGCGACTGTCGGCCCGCACCAAAAGGTTCGGTGACTCGTTCCTGTGTCGTGCTATCCAGACGTGGAACGCTCTTCCAGCGCATGTGTTTCCTTCTTCCTACAATCCCGGGTTTTTTAAGCGGGGTGTGAAAAGGCATTTATGCAGGCCTTCAAAATGAGATTGACCAGCAGAGTAGTTGTCCATTACTGTGCTTGTCAACCCCATATCTGGACCTCACGACTGCTTTCCATCAGGTGGAGTGAGGTCATCTTGAAGACCACTATAAAAAAAAAAAAAAATGATCATAATTCATGCTAGATAAAAAAAACGTAATCGATTGCACCACCTGAAGAAACCTATTTTTTTAAAATAGCTTATCTATCTTCTTTGTTTTTCTTAAATCTTCATCTTCAGTAACGTTGTTACGGAGATTCTTGCGGTCGTTCATGCAGTTGCAATTCCATGGTACCTATGTCATAAGTTCATTAGGATATGTCTGACGACAAACCACTTACTCAAATATGTTTGGTCATGTTAAAACGATTTACGTAACTAACACTTCTATGGAAGTTTACTGAATATATTGACACCAAATTCATGCGGTTAATTATTTTGTGACGTAGGTACATACACAGGTAAAGAATATTAATTAATAAAATGGCACTTGCACATCATTAATAGCATAGAAACTTTTGTTGCTGTTAAACTGTCCAAATCATTTTTTTTAGCCAACCTGCACAATTAAACGCAGTACGAACGGAATAACGTGTTTCAGCAGTTAAAAAAAACTGTAATTCTTCAAACGTTTGACTCTTAGTATTGGTATAATATGTAACAGCAAAATAAGGCAACAAAATCAGGCATTGCCTTTTGTGGTTGTTGTTAAAGTTGATCATCGTTAAAGCTCTCAGTGACCATATTGGTGGCATGCATAGAAGGCTGCTTATCGCAGCACATAGTGAAAATCGTGCCTAACTTCGAAATTAGACAAGTAGTCAACCTTGCCTACTGTTATTAAGGAGTGAATAACAAATGGCATTACAAACCTTTCTTTTCCGTGATTGGTTAGACCAAATCACGCGATGCGTCGCGCTGCATCAGTCCACTTAAATCAACAATCGTTCAATCAGACCATTTTGTTTTGCTTAAGTTATTGCCACCTACGAACGAACGTGTCTTGGAGGCCTATACATCAAGGACGTGACATTTCGTTCCCTGCTAAACCAGAACTATCATTACTTGCACGATAATAGGCCCAAGGTTTCCATGAGATTGTTTTTAATGTTTTGCAATGTCAGCAGTATGGTAATTGATGATTTTTCGCAGCAGTATTCAACATTTAATTTGGTATGAGAGATTACCAAGAGTGCTGAGTATATAATTAAAAAAAATAGTTTTATTATCTTCAGAATCACATGAAATCCTTGGATTTGACGTGTACATTTTGTTTTTTGCGGGTAGTCCAACGCAAAACCTAGTCCTTTTTTGATCAGTGTACACATTCCGTTCAGTGCTGCATTGGTGTTACAAAAATAAGACGTTTTAACATGACCAGTTGCATCAAGTGGTTTGTCGTCGGGCATATCCTCACGACCTTATGGGCATATCAAGAATAACCGCAAAAGGCTCCGCGAAGAAATAAAATACATGATCTCAGCATATTAATGTTTACATGGAAATGCAGAAACAACTTGACTTTGGCAGAATACCCTCGATAACAGAGGGTGAAGGCCGTAGAAAAAAATGCCATTGTCGGTTTTTAGGCACCTTGCATCGTGGCGTTGAGGATTTTACAAATATTCTTAAATCTTTGTCATTACAAGCTTGTGGTCCTACGCAGAAACATGCAGTGAAAAATGACAATTATATCTTTGCATTTCCAAAAAAAAAACGGATAGTTAATAGTACCTAATCGATTGTTGTTTGAACGTTTTAATGAATTGACAATTCAAGCAAATCTAAACCGTGACTTATAAAATCATCTTCGCAAACCAGACAATAGTTAATAGAAATCGATAGTTATTTGAACGCCTTTATCAATTTACTATTCATGCAAATTTAGACCGTGGCTTATATTTTCATAGGAACCGTGGAAAAATTGACAGACTCTTTTCATCAACAGAAAAGACAAATAAGTAGAGAGTTTTATGTTGGCTTAGTTTACACAATGCAACCATTGTGTGTGAGATGCACATAATAATAATCACTAAGCTATGTACGAGTAAGATTGTATCTGATTTATTTTGGGCATTGTTTAAGAAATACATGTGCACCATTTTAACCTTAACATATGAAATCGGTAAATCGCCCACAGGTTGTTGTTCCCGCTCTAGAAGATTAGATGTCAATTTCAAGTGTAACGAATTAAGCGATTCTGACGCAATGTTTATTTCCATCCAAGGTTGTTTATAGTCCAATGCATTGAAAGTACTGATTATCGTTTGCTGTGGCGCGTTCTGATTGGTCAGCGAGCGGGGGCCTGGCCCGGGTGTGGCGGACGTTGCTGTTGCCACTGCCACTACACTGGAAATGCCACTAGACCGTCAAGGTGTGCTGACCTAACAAAAAACCTACCAGGAAATCTTGACTAGATAATTTAACCTAAAAAAACAAGTATGCATATGTTTGCATTTTTCTGTCAGCTCTTTAGATTGTATTATTCAAATATACATAATTATTATGAAATAATTTTGACTTTAAATCGAGGTCATGTAAGTGTTTAGGAAGCTTACTTTTGTAGAGATATCGGCACAATAACGCTCAGTAATAAATATTTCGTTTTTATAATGAAGGAAATATTAAAAATATTTTTCTTAATTGCTAATTAGCATTTGTTTCGTTACGATATCTAGATAGTTAAAATCGACCTTCAATTTAAAATACTAACGAGTCTGGCGCCTGCGGTCTTTGTAGCGACCTACATCTTTAATCACTGTTGTTAGTAATCTTATGTTCTGTCGTCGTTACATATCAAAAAACTAAAAATTTAAATGTTGAAGTATGGCTCTAGCTAAGTACTGCATGGTTGAAGTTAGGCCTGTGCCCAGCAGTGGACCAGATAACGGCTGTTGTAGTCGTCAAAAGATAAGCTAACAAAACGTTTCATTTGCATCATAGTTTTATTTAAGCAATTCGTTTTGTTTCAATAATTGCGTTTGTAAGTGCTAATCGTAAGCAAGCAGTGTAGTCTACTGCGTAGATGTAATGTTCGTCGTTAGTCTCATGAGAACACCTAAGTGCTGTACTGCATTCGTAAGTAACTGATCCCACGTCAATTATTTAAATGAAACATAATTTATTAAAAACGAATTATAAACACGAATGGACACACTTACCTGCATGCATATTATCATAAATCGCATGTGCTGCTCCACGTGGTATTGTTTTATTTATTTAGTAAACAATTCATACAAAGAAACATCTTAATGCTAGAAGCATGTTGTGCTAATGTGGTAGGATTAGCGCGTGATTATTTGATAAATATCAAGATGAACGTGCATTGGCCTACATCAGGCGCGGGAATGGTAGAAGTCACAATGCCTTGGGAGGATATGACGCTGATGGTCTCCTGACGGCTGAACTACTTGGATATTCTTAATTTACCCCTGAGGTAGGCTGTGGATAAGCGATTTCATATCTCATACACCTACTTTCTTTTGCAGTCATTGCGGGCAAGAATCATGGCATTAGCAGATCCGTAACCCGTGGGTCTACTATTACTACTACTAATCTACCCATGGCAGAAACCTTAAGTGTCAGCTTTGGACGGCCTAAAACTTCTTCTCAGGAGCTTCTGACACATCAGAAAAAGCTATCGATAGCACTCTCTTCCACACCCAGTTCTCTAACGTTCTTTCAAGCTCGAGAGATAATTCAATTGTAGTACAGATAGCCAAAATCAAACATTTAGCACAGGCATAAATTAAGGAAAATCTTTGCCTCCTAACTATTGCACCACATATTTTGCGTTCTAAACTTTTGTCTACGTACTTAACTTGAACTAACGCAGCTTGATAGGTAGTACTAGAACCTTATCACTTATCAGCTTTACGTTGGCTACGGTCGATTTGGGATACGATACGAGCTAATCGATATTGTACGTACTTACAATACCTACACATGTGTGCTTTCTACGAGGTAAATAATATTGTAGTTTTGTTATCGCTGCCGGTCTAGGAAAAGAGAACATAAACCGTTAGGATAAGTTTATGAATCTGAACTCAACAATATAAAAATAATCAAACTAGCAGAAAACGTAGTGGAATAGAAACGACTAGTAGAATAGTATGGAAATGTCATGGGATTTGTATGACGACTTGCTCCTGTTTTAATAACCCCATAGTTCAAAATTCACGAGTGGCCTGAGGGAAAAATAGATAAAAGGCTTAGGTTGTGAGCATGCGAATTTATTTTCGACGTGTTCAAGTTCCCCGGGGAACAGCAAAAAGAAGTACTGAATCCCAATGGCCTTTTTTTAAGGGGTGGCTTTCGGAACCGTTAGTTACGGGTATAGTTCGAAGACCTGCTTAATTTTGAGTAACTTTTGTGAATTTGGGGTAATAATAATATTCAAACAAACAAACAAATCATTTATTCGCAAAGAATACAATGGAGTGAAAAGGTGGTAAAACATAACTTGACTTCGTATTCGGCCTGCTGGCAGGCGTGCAAATATTAATGTTATGGTAAGTACACAATTATGTACAAAAAAAGTACAAAAGAAATCCAAAACCAAATAAAATCTGACATTTTAAAACTTAAACAAAATAATTAAAAAGAAGAAGACTTGCCATGAGCCTGAGTACCCAAGAGCATAAACTTTACACTCTGACCAGGTGACCAGAGCTTCGTCGACGATGGATGTGCGTCGTTCACACTAATTTAATGTTTTCAATAGATATTATTGATTTGACATTGACGATGTCGATTAGTTTGATGAATAGCTACGCAATAGCTACACATGTGCATGATGCTCTGGTATTGCATTTTTATTGGCTATGAGAATTTTATTATTAGCTAACTAATCTACATTGTGCGGTTACGTCAGTTTCAATTATGACTATAGTTACGTAGTAGGTAGCTTGTATACCCATTTAACTATTAAATTGTCGTGTAACCCAAACTACCTATATTATAAGTAGCATATTCCAGAACTAAAAAGCTATTTGCATCAGAGTTTTCACATAATTACAAGTTTTTTTCAGTGCACTAATTTAGATACTTGGTTTGCCATAGCACAATATTTATATTTTGTGTTTTTTTATGTCACTCAAACTACGGACATAAAAATCATTTTTTTATTCAAAAAAGTTAGATATCTCATCATGTAAGTACTGGCCAATTCCTAATGTTAAGCATAAGACCGTAAAAATGCCGTCATTTTTATTTTTATCGGTCGACAAACGGAAGTCTAAATTGTATTTTTAGCACGTTTTATTTGATTAATATGTCCGACTTTTTGTAGGACCGATGGTCGGACCGATTAAAAATCGGCTGTATTTCTTACCTTTTTCTGACCGATTTTTTGTCGGACGTGTGCGTTGCTCCAATGCTATCAGTACGTTCTATTTTTCTCCTACAAAAAATCGGTCACCGATTATCGGACGTGGGCGAGCAGCCTAAGGCATTTCCCTCAGCGTAAACAACAAAAGAAAAAGGACTCTACATATCGTCGGCGATCAGAAGCTATAAAGGTACCGGTAATTAATGTAGATGTAGAGTCCAGGAATTCCAGGAATGCGTCTTCCGGTCGTGATGGTCAGCCCTTTACAACTCATGATGAAAACAATGTATGATGAGATAGATACTGCAGAACATATTCTCTATCTATATTTTAAAAGTATTTTCGTAAGAGCAGGCATTTACCAATTTTCGGGAGTTTTTGTACTGGATTAGTTAATCGATTCGTTCTAGAGGCGACCATGCGGAAGATGGGCCCCCTCAGTTAGAACTCCATGGCACAGTTAGTATGGTACGTCCAAGTGGTGCAACTTTTTACACTGGATATAAATATTAGTCATTTTTAGGGTTTCGTACCGCAAGAAGAAAAAAACGGTACCCTTATAGGTTCGCTTTGTTGTCTGTTCGTCTGTCTGTCAAGAAGACCCTTTTTGTAGGTACTACCAATGACAATGTTGTATATCAGTGGCATTGTCAGTGTCGATCGTCGACTCAAAACTTGTTCTGAAGGCAACTCAAGAAGAAGCCGGCATGGTCGTGTCAAGGTAAGTTAAATTCAAGAACTTTGATTATTTTAATATTCGTTTTATTTAAGGTAAACGGAACATTAGTTTTATAGTCATTCTTTTCCTGTACTTTGCCTTCATAATAATAAAAGGGAAAACGTTCAGTAACCCACACAATCCTCTCCTCTTTTAATTCTTTCCTCAACAGGAAGAAATATTTATTAATTAGCGAATAAAATAAGCGATTGACTGCACAAACTTCGTTCAATCATTTGTAAAATTGTAAGTACACACTGTATTGTTGTGACACATTGATTCGTGGACTCTAATGTGCCACTGTTTGTCAAACCGTGTGTGATCAGTGATTAGACACATTAGGCCGACCTTCTCGGTGTTCTGTAACCACTGAATTCTTTATTTAGGGCACACTCCGAGATAGCGTTCTTGTCTTGGTGGCGTTTACATTTAAACGAAAAGGACAATTATTCTTCTTCTGACCTAAATACTAAACCACACAAGACATACCATGCGCTTTAGCGCTTTATTTCATGCCATCTTTTCCATGTAGTACATACACATGTACCTATTATCCATGGTATGGTGCAAGTTTTCGTAGGCCGATCACGTTTGCTGCATGCGTTCAATACAACTACAAATCGCATGGGCACATGTTATATTATTGACAGTGTTAATAACGCTTAAAGTACATATTAACATATTATAAATATTTATATAAACGCATACTGAATTATGCAAACTGATAAGCAGTTCCATTATTTAAATAGGTCTGGAGCCGCGTGATAGCAAATCACACATTGTTCAGGCGATTAGATATTTGCCAATTAAGTTATAAAGCAATCAGCCCAGCACTCAGCCAGCCTGTGAAGCAAACAGGGGAGCAGACACAACAACGTGAGATGAATGATTGTGTAGACTATTGTGATTTATAGCAGTAATTTAGCGAAGACTATGTCAAATAACATGACGTTGGTGCTAATGCATCATGTGGGATAACACTACCATGTCACGCATGTACTATGAGATACTAGAAACATTTCCAATAATGCCGCAGGCCGCAGCAATCGAGGAAAGCGTGGTATAGCTCTCAGAATTAGCACTACTGGCTCTCACTGCCACTGAAACGAACTCCGATTAAGATGAGGTAAGTTAAGTGGCAGTGGGCTGGCCACATTTGCTGATAACCTTGGGGTAAGCTCGTCCTTGAATGGAGACTTCGTCTTAGCAAGTGTAGTATGGGGCATCCTCCAGCTTGGTGGAGCGACGTCTCTCGGAATACTGCTTGCAGGAAGTTGACGGCAACATTCAGCTAAAGGAGATGTGCTTGTATGTTATGTTAAGCTATTAATATTTGTCCCAACAATACAGATTATACTTTTTCATACGACAAAAATAATGCGCTACTTAATGCATACTACTTAATGCGTTAATTGGCATGTCCTACAAATATTTGCATGGCAGTAGTCAACATGAGGACTCAACCGAAAACTTCATCATTGTACCACCATGTTAAAGCAAATAAATAATTTTCATTTCATTTACTTTCAGGACCGGCTGTTTGAATGTATGATGTTATGTGGGTGACTCCACTGAAAAGGCGGCACTTTTGGAAGTCAGTTGTTTTAAAGCGCAATGTTTTTGCTTTCTCCACCACTTTTGATAAGTCACCGAAACATCAGCTGAGCCGTAAAATTGTTGGTCGCCGATGGTAAAAGAAGATATAGCAGTAACATAATCTGTCGCTTGGCGTCTTGAGGGCGTCGCGACGCATAGTTAAAGAAATCCTGCTCTATTGAATTGTACTAGTATGTTCATTTCTATTGCGCAGTGAATTATAATGGGAAGAATGTATAATTCATAAATATGGTTTGCCATAATAATATTACCACTTAATTGTTGTTTTTCAAAACACAATTTGAATTCAATGTCAATCATTTATATTGAATATAATGTAATCTTGAAACAGATTACAGATACATTCTTAACTAAATTTAACTCGATATCCACATACTGTAAGTAAAGCACGTGGAGATTGTAACATTAAACCGAGCTAATTTTAGCTGCATACGGGTAAGGCGATCATCTTACTCACTTTATGATCGGACTGCCTATTTTCAGGGCGTTTGCACTCAATAATATAAGATTTGTAGACTGTAATTATTTTTTCTTACCCTAAAGGTCATTTAACGTTAAAACATGGTATTATATAAATACAAGAAAAACAAGTCTGTAATCTTAAAAATAGTTTATTACTAAATTGGTACACCTAAACACATTATAATGCATGAAGTAAGATAAAATATGACCCCTGGTTGTGCTATTAAAAACACTTTCAGATTGCTCAATAAATCAAAGTGCCGAGAAGAGCTTTTTTTAAACTTAAAACCTAGATGCAACCAGTGCAGCTACGTCAAAATTATGATGTAGGTACTATTTGTCCGTTTATTGCACTTTGAAGAGTCTCTAATTTTAGAAACGAGGACAAGTAACAGATTTTTTACAGCTCAGAAAGAGGGCCAATCACGATATTTAAATGCATGCGAAAAAGGGACCAAAGAATCACAGTCCGGTTTCGGATGCGTTCGATTTTCAATTTACGACAAATTCTCAGATAACGATCCCGCAATACCTATTTGCCCATTCGCTGTATGGACCACTCTTGCTGGCACAGCGGGCAGCGATTGTTCTGCTTCACCCACAGCGACATGCAGCAGAAGTGGAAGCTGTGGTTGCATTCGCCCCAGACCACCACGCAGTCCTGCTTGCCGTACGAGTCTTTCTTGCTTTCACCCTGGCATCGGAGACACGCATCTGTAACAAGGAATTGTTCTCATCAGCTTTTCGGTATACAAAGCGGTGTAGAAATTGATATTAGCGGTTTCTTGCATACAACAACATTTTTTAAAAAAACTGCAGGCAACACATCAATGGGGATACCCCGATTATACATAGAGATTCATGACTAGCTGAAGTGACGGAGCCTTAAATGTAGAGCCTTAGCCACTTCTTTACAATTATTAGACAAGATAAATAAGCTAAAAGTTACTAGTGGCGGTTGTTGGCGTATTCATATTACTTACACTATGTTACAAAATACTTCTGATCTGAAAGGGCATATTATGTGGTAAAATGTAAAGTCAACAGCACATCAGGTTACCCCATTTCCATTTTTCTCTCGCTCTTGCCAAATGACATTTGTTCGCGAAAGAGCAAGGAGGACTGACCGGAAATAGGTAGCGTGATGTGCCGGCCACCGTCCATATTACCTTTATACTTTTTTTTATCTAAATGTTTTGAGCGAATATTTTCAACGCCTAAATTTCTTAAATCCAGCAAGCAATTTATTTGTCCAGAAAATTACTTCCTATTACTTCAATCAGGAAAATTTACGGGTACCAGTTTTTCAGGAATATTGCTAAGGTTTAGTGACTTTCCTTAATGGAACACAAGACTGTAAGTAAGTATCAACACAACAGAGGTTTCTGTAAGGATAACATATTATGGCTTAGATTCAACGAAGGTATTTTAATGAAGATATTAATAAAAACTTTCTTTCTTTATGAGCTTCACGGACATAATGACAATATCATTGCACTATGTAAAAAAATGCGACACAAATTGTTTGATGAACTAACAGTGGCTGAATTTAAAAAAAAAAAACTTCTAATAAACTACTTCTGCCATCTCAACTGTTATTCACGTTAGTAGTGCAGATTTATTCATGAAAAACAAAATATTGTCAATAACATCAGCAGTAATTGCGATTATAGTGTCGTTTGAATTATAAACTCATCATAACACAGGTAATATATGGGTAATAGATTTCTGTTTATAAAAGAGGCTAAGAGATACTTAAGACCTTCGGACACCAGCTGAGATTCATTTAAGTTGTGCTTCTTGAGTTATGTACTTTGCTGATTGCAGCCATCGTGGTCATTCTGCAGCGATATCTGATGGAGACTGCTAACCAGGTTTGTTAGTTTAAGAAATAATCAAGTGCTTACTAGTACAACTGGTAACTATAGTACAAGTGTGACGCTAAGGGAATTATCATGTTATTTCACAGCAGTAAAGGTTGCGTTGAGGCCTTGTGGCCTAGTACTGTTAGTTGACTGTACATGACCTGCTTCTAAGATAATACTTTAAAAATATGTGCTCTAAGATTTTTGTGTCATATTTTTTTTAACATGCGCCTCTAATTTGAATAACGAAATTATTTATTTGGTACAAGTTGGCTTCAGACTAGAATTGTGTTCGTTGAATGTGACATAAAGGATTACTTCGGTGCAACATTTACGAAGTTTCGTACTTATAATTTCAAAAAGCTGAAACGCCAATTAACAACAAGTGTTTTAATAAACTATTAAGTTTATCTTATTTGTACCGAAAAAAAGATACATTTCAAACTGTATTTTTTTTACATTCAAATATTAACTGTAGTTCGTATTCAAACACACGAGAATAATTAAGACTTCGTAAACAAACAAATATAAGCAATGGACCAGAAAAAAGCACTCGATGTCCGATGTAATTATCCTTATTATCTTGTATTTAATTAACTTTTTCTGATAATCATCTTGCTTTTAAAAGTCATATAAATAAACTGCCAAAGATAGCCAAGTTAAATTAAAGCGTGCTTTAAAACACTAGTGTTATAAATGAAATATATAAAATCGTTTCTATTATTATATTCATATAGTTTCGAGACTACTTATTTACGAGTAGGTAGTCTTTTCGTTCAAGAAAGGTTGCCCTTTCAGCATGTCAGAGTATGCTAGTCGGAAACATAGGTTTTCTTCTAGCACACTCGAATATCATTGCTAACAGCGACAAACTTACGGTATGTTTTCGTAGACGAATATTACATTATTCACACACGACGCGATCGGTTTGGTTAATATTTTACGTGTTATTTTGGGCATGTAAGCTAATAAATAAGTGATCTAGTACCCCACTGACAGCGTCTGGTGGATGAGTGATTGCAGAGAATGTAAAATAAATGGGCATTTCTCTGCTAAATGGAAAATCACTGTCCCAAGCAAATTCTATTGGAATAAGTTCTATAATTTCTATTTTTTCAGGATTAATATGAACATTAATGCGGTATTCTTGGTTCACCATTGCTCATCATGTAATTTAATATAATAATTTTCGAGAAAAAAAATGTTACACATCTCAAAAACCACTCCCCTGGCATGTCCCTTTTCCAAAATTGGAAGTATTGATACCTATATACATTGAATAGTTGTCAATTCGTTACTAAATAATAATAAAATGTAATTGTAGAAGACTGTGGCATATTTTAAATTACAAATTACATGTCTATAATGAAAAAAAATATTTAAAAAAAATTATGAAGTTTGTCCTCTAATTTTTAAAACACTACCCTGGTAACATTTGAAAACGGCGCGAAATTCACTTAGGTTATTAGTGCAAAACATTTCAACCATGAAATGGAACGCAAACGGTGAGAAGTTTGTTCGGCTGTCAATGTAAATCGTCAGCCGCCGTTTTGTCAGTAGCACCACTGTGTTTGGATGTGAACCATGCGTCGCGGCCGTTAGTACGAACACTCCACTGGTGAGCATTTGTTTTCAAATTTTAAGAGTGTTAATTAAGATAATTTGTTTAAATTAGTTTACTAGCAATCATGTCTGCACATCTGTGTTAAAAATGCGATATGTTTTAATGATTTTGTGTTATTTGGTTTTCAAGTTAAAAAAACACTCCCCTGGAAAACATCCCCCTGTCATTTATTTGCACAGGGGAGTGTTCCTTACCTCAGGGGAATGTTTTTTTAAGTTAACTTCATTGCTAGATAGCGCATTAATCTTCCTCAGCGTTAATAATATAATTATCGTTCTTTAACGTAGGTTATAGCTCAAGATGCCACCTAAAAAGAAGAACAAGAAATATTAGAACAAAAACGAATATCTGAACGACTGAGATTTTTCAGACAGTGGCCATGGCAAGAGTGCCGCAGACGGTATTGGCGCCACGTGCAAAAGATCTGCTGATGCTGTCGTTGCTGCAGGAGGAGATATCGATACTTGGAATCTTTTATAGACTCTGTGCATCAAAGGTGTTCTTTAATCACTCTATTCACAGTTGACGATGATGCAATTAAAAAAATGACTATCGTTATTCTGAAAGATGCCAAAAAATTCAAAAGCTTTTATGGCACCCTAAAAATACATCAGGTTAAGGGGAAGATATCACGCAGTCTTTTGGGATTGCCACAAGGCACTGCCAAACTTATAATGAAGAGCTTCAACTGCCCTTGTGAAGAAGAATGCCAGCATTTTAACCTAGGCGTTATGAACTATGAAGTGGCAAAACTTAACGTCGAGGATTTCTACAAAGACTCCGATTCCGGAGACGAAATCCCGCTAGTCCAAATCTCACGGAATATTGACTGCATTACAGAGACTGCCCTTTTGAAACCGATTGAAAATACTAAGACTGATTTTGAGAATACTGCGGAACCTAGTGCAAGCGGCCTTCAGCAAACTTATTAAAACAGTGATGATTACGTTTTAGTTAAGTTTACTGTCGGGAACAGGGAATATCGTTATGCTGCTGTTGTTAATAAAGTAGATGATGAGGACGGCGAACTAACAGTGACTTTTCTGAAAATTTGTGATAACAAGGGCAATTAGTTTAGAATAGATGAGATTGATATGTCGGTTTTGACCTAATATTGGAAAAGTTGCCTTATCCGAACGTGACTGTTAAAGGAAGATGATTGTTTTATAGTTTCCCAAAATCGGTACATGTCTTTGAGAAATAAGAGATGTTTCCCTGAAAGAAAAAAATGTTTTTTGTGATAAACTGTGACAGTAATGATAATTATTTCAAGTTACCTACCTGAAAAGTATAAATGTTTCTTAGTTGTAAGCCAAAAAGTTTATATATGATTATTCGATAACAGAAGTAATAATTGTTCTTTTCATTTTGATTAACATTCTAATAAAGATTTGATTAATTTAAACATACAAAAATATTCGTTTATGTTCATAAAAACATTCCCCTGGTTAGTCACAACATTACCCTGTCACGATTTTGCACAAAACCGCTCATAACTCAAAAACAAAGAAAAAACTGTGTGTGTTTCTTTAATATATATTTTTGATATAGTATTACCATGCTTTGTATTGACAAACATTCTCAACATTTGATAAATTTTGGTTAGGACAGTCTTGTAATAATGAGTTTCCAAATAGCAGAGAAATACCCAAATATGTGTACCGAGCAAGAAAGTTCAACAAACGAGACATAAAAGACACGAAATACTTATGCGTTTTTTTGATTTTTTGATAAGGGATTGTGGAAAATTTCCTTGAGTTTTTTTTTAAACTTTCTAAATAGATTTAAGCTTCTTTGAGAAAAATGGTTAAGAAAACCTTTTGTTTGGACATTTTTTGGAAAAGGCGGCTAGGCTAGGATGGTATTGTAATGCCTGATAAAAATAGTAGTGTTGTACACTGTTATATTAACAAAAATGACACCTAATTGACAAATAGATCAACGGCAGAATCTGATAATTTAACTTGGTGCAATTACTTGATGACTCACACCACGTGGATTTTTCAACTTCAAGCATCCTTTATAATGCGAAATGATACGAATACGGCAATATGAAACCTTTGGTTTCGCTGATATTCGCAAAGATTAGGTTGAACGAACTTGAACATAGTATGTTTCAGTCGTAAGAGTCAAGTGCATCTTGACGTCAATCGATAAATACAAACGTTTTCAGCTGTCTGAAAATAATATGTTTTATGAAACAGGCTCCTGGTTACAATTAATGATGACAGCGACGGTTGCCGCGTTTGGATAAATGGGTAGTGGTCCTGATGTCGGCAAATTAGTTACAATTATTATTTTTTATTTAAATATAAATACTATATCTACGTTACATTTTTAAGTAGCGTACGAACGTAGTATACTTTACTTTTTAAAACCATTATGAATATTTTTATAATTACACCTTATGTAAACAATATAAACGCGATAGCTTCCTATATTTGAATGAAACAGGAAATAAATTAGATTAATTCTGTCAACGTTAGCATTACCAACAGTTAAAAATATGTAATCACAATATAATATGGGACAAGGTAAACGGTAAATTGTCAGTTTGTCGATGCGTTCACGGCAATCGTTATTAATTGAAGGTGTTATTTATACAACTGCAGCAGACACAGTAATTACATATATTTACTAGCCATTATCCTAGGCCGTTCTTTGACCTAGACTGAGTCCATTTATGCTCAGGGGCTTCCAATAATGCCAATTGTAGTAACTGATATTGAAATGTTTCGCATTTATCTGATCTGCATACTGACATCTTATTCCGACCGGAATGGCCATGTTACGTTTGCATCGGTTACTTGGAACTTAATTGCAGAGGGAAATAACCCATGTCTTGGAATTTGAAGACTTCGTGACACAGGAATTAAGCGCGCCAAGTGTTGACCTTTGGATTCTAACGTAGCAGTTAGCACTAGCAACTGTAATACCTAAACTAAATATGTAGTTTGCAATATGCATCGTTGTTTTTAAACAAAAAAATACTTATTTGGTGACAGCTAGTCTTCTATGAAAGAAATACCAAATATTAGTATGAACGCCTACGTTAAAGTGATAACAAATCATGTGACACCTTTACTACCCGTCATCCTAAATAAATTACATTTGTGCCAAATATAGTGACGTCAAATATCAAATTAAGGCAGAAAGGAAGACATTATAAGCTTGTTCATTTAGCCACCCTATTGTGAGAGCATGTAATAATTTTCAACTGTCAAGCCGGAAATAAGTAAAATCGCAAGACACTAACTCTGGGATCTGTGTGTGTTCAAGGATTGTTTAAACTACTTATTGGTAAAAATGAAACACATACGGCAAAACAAAAAATAATAAATAAATAATCTTCTAGAATACAATCGCACGAAGGACTGATGGCCGTTGGGGTCGTAAAGTCCTCGAGACCATTTGAGCCAAACACAGTGTGGGACACCCGCAAAGTGGACAGGTGGACTCATAATAAAGAAACCAGGGGTTCGGTGGATGCTGCCGCCTACACCCGGCCGCTCTAGAAATGTTTGGGGGAGGCTTATGTTCAGCAGTGGACGTCATGTGGCTGCTGATGATGATGATGATGACTTGGCCGGCTGTGGGGCAGAAATTCAAGACCTTTTCCAACAACGAGCTATTCCGAGGTTCACGAGCCTTGGATCTGTGTGAGCTGTGAAAATTCGGTCATAAATGACTGACTTTTCCCAAAATTCTCCCCTGGCTAGAGCTATTTAAAATTCCCTCAAGTTGATGACAACTGGATTCAACACAATGATGACGAATCAATACGATACAGCATTTTTATCTCACTGTAGATGAGGAACGCAGGGTACTGAGTATCGTTTTCAATGGAAATATTTAAGATCAGCTGAATTACCTAACACGGCTTGGCATTCTTGTTGAGTTTTCGAACAAGGAAGTAGGATCGAAATAAGATACCAAAACTTTCCACTGACACTTTCTATGTAATGTCCGTTCTCTATATTTCAATATTACAAATAAACAGGGACTTGAATTAATTATGAATATTAATGCGACACTACCGGATACTAGTGTCCTCGACCGGCCACCGCGCCAGTGAGCCCGCGGCTATCTTCGCAAAAACAATTTCGTTTTATGACCACGATCAAACATGACAGTACTTGCATATTATTATTTTGTATTGCGAAAGCTTCGCTAAAGAGCAACGATAAAGTAAACAGCAGTTAAAAGAGGCTGTATATCATTGAAGTTTTATTTAAACGACGTTGTATAATACACTTTGTAGCGTTGGTCGTGTAATAGGTAAGGCTACTTACAACCCTAAAGGTGAGTATAGACCAGAGCATTTACTTGTATCATAACATCGACCATTCGCCATTAATTTTTAATTCACTCAGCCGCTCTTCGAACACGACCCTCGATGTTTGGTTACAGCCTTTTGATGATTTTATATGAAAATGCTTAGGGTAACTGGAGCTTTTGCCTATATTGTACCAGTTGTAAGAACGATACATAAAACCGAAACGCTCAGGGAAATGGTCAGTGTAAGTGTATGTAGTTTGTTCTGTCCGCATGCAGTAACAACCTTGCGAGTTCATAGCAATAAGAGAACAGCTTCTTGAAGTGAAATCAGATGGATATTTATTTTTATTAGTTGCTAATTCACAAAGTCTACTCAGTCTAAAATATTATCTTTGAGATATTTTTGCTGATTTATGTAATTGGCTTCTTTATTTTTCATTCATAAATGACTTTAAGTGTCGTGATTATTTTTATGTAACATACCATTTTTATTTGTAGCAAAACACCAGTAGGTAAATAACACTACTTGATAATTGAGATGTAGAATAGAGGTGTAGAATGTAAAGTCGTGTAATGATGAAAATACTAGCACATTTTAATAGCTGCAGATAAAAACTTGTGTCTTGGAGGATATTTACAATTCCGAACCGGTAAAATGCCAGTGAATGTTTACGATATTCTACACTCCAGTCGGCAAAGCGTCAAATGCAGATGATTTCACATTTTCATCAGTTTACTTTAGTTGTATAGTATTCAAATGGTGTCAATACACAAAATGCTTTGGAGTAACGCATAATAACTCAACATCGTAAAATGACTGACCAGTAATATTGGTAGAAGAATAAAAGCGTAGTCGACCATACATCGTGAATAAATAATACGTATACAAATGTCGGTTCATTAATTAAAAACATAATTGTTTTTACGTCTACGCGTCTGTGGTAAGCTTCTCGGAATTAATATGCATAGACCAGAACCTATGAAAATAATATTTCTTTTGTCAAACGCATTTTATGTTTGTAGCGAATAAGATGTTATCGGAAATGTTTTCTATCCTGTACTTCTTACGGTGGCCACTTCTTCCATAAAAAGGGGTGTGGTAACTATTCACACTTTACTGAAAGCAAAAGAGCAACAAATCACAGATGGCGACCCCGCGCCCCGCCCCCAATCAGATTCAATCACTGCTCGCGTCAGCGCCCGCGCACTTACATTTGCAATATTGACCTTGTTAACAAACAACAATAGCAAATATACCACTTGTTTTCGTGTAGGCAATAATTTACAAGTCTCGCTTGCACCAAGTTTTGCCACTGTTTTCAGGTATAAGAAAATTGATTTTCCACCAAAATTAGAGATATTTTGCATTTTTCCCGAGACTTGACCTTCAAGCGGACCATTGCACCACTGGTTTAAGCATTAAGTCACTTTAGCGCTAAACTTTCTCAATTTTGATTCTTGAGCATAATACTGACTGACCACGTCACTAAATGAAATCTCATGCTTTAAACTAAAACCAACGCACAAGGGTTGAATGTGATGTGACTAAACACGTTTGACCGAATTGGTTCTGTACAATAGCGATAACAGAGAGGGTCAGCACCGATGTCCCGGTAGACCAAGACGCAGATGAAGACGAATGGGATGTCTTCGAGGACTTGCCGAAAAGGTTTAAGACGGACTAATAAGGAAGCCGGCTTTTGCTTACAGTTTCTGCCAAAAAATGTTTTTCTTTTGTCTTCCTAAAAACGGTTTACTTACTTATTGACGCCTACTTTGAAAAACGTGCTTAGTTTTCTAAAAAATCTTTTTCCTAGTATCTGCAGCGATATTTAAGGTGATAATTTTCGGCAGTGTGTGAATAACACATTTTAAAACCCACTAACGATAAAATTTGCACAACACAGTGTTTGTGGTGCGCGCTTATTAGCAGAGCAGTCACCGCAAACACTGCAGGATTTATAGGAAGTACCAATGTTTGCGGCACTGAACAAAGTGTTAGTTCAACGCATGTGTACTGGAACGTGCATTAAAACTATCTATTGATAACCAATGTTAAAGTGTACAATATGTTTTTGAATACAATTAATGAAAGAAGTAGTTTTCAGATTTTTTGGCTGATGTTTCAATATGACTCGGAAACGACTGGACGGATTTTATTTCATGAAACTTTGAACCGTCCTAAAGTTCGATTAACAAACTCGAAAAACTTTCAATTTACATGGGTATGTCTCTTGAATCCCACTCAACCCTGAAAAAGACGTAACTATTATAAAATACTGTAATTCTTAAGAAAAAGTGAGAGAACGGCCGGCTGTGTGTGCCTGCTCGATTTGATTCTTACTGCCTGTCGCACCCTGTATAAACAAGGTGCAAAGTTTCAAAGACTAAGACTACGCAGACGAAGTCTCCGGTGTTAAAATATGCCGCGTCATATTCATGAAAACAAATGACTCACAAAAGCCACCAGCTAACGTACTATCCTTGCAAAACAACCGGTGTGACGAGCGTTCACGTTAAACAGAATAGGCAGATTATCATAACCACGTTGAGATATTTTTTACTATGTTTAACGAAATCTAAGCAGCTACACAATGGAGTTTTAAAACTCAGAGGCTTTATGCCTACCAACTTGTTTGTTTGCCAAACAGGCGGCATGTTAGTATAGCACAGTCCTAGAAAAATAAATAACACAGCAAGCACAGTTGTAGTACCTGTCTACAAATCTACATGTTGACACACCTTCATAATATTTGATTGTTCACTATTGAGTACCTTCTTCACATGTGTAGTACACTTGATAGGGTAATTGAAAAAAACAAATTGCAAAATGGAAAAATATTTTTTAGCACATACGACTTTGTCAGAAAAACAAATATGTGCGTCTGCTTGCAATGCCGTCACTGAACCGAAATCCTTTTACAAGTACATCATTTTCGCTAACCAGAATTTCAAACATCGCACACAACCTGTGTAATACTTGACAAACACTACAAATGTTAGTAACTAAAAGCTCTGAGAAGAATTTAAAAAAAAAACTTTAATAATAAAATATAGAATACTTAAATTAACAAAATTAGCATTTCAGCAAAAAAAATACGCTGATTACTATTAACTATAATAACTGGTCAGTAATACTTCGTTCATTTAATTTAGGATAGGAAGATTTTACTATTGTCCAAATCGACTTATAAATAGTCATCATGAATAGGTATAGATAGACACTTTCATGTGTGACGAGACGAATGATAAACGATTAACTTTTCACCGAATTAGAACCATATATAAACTAAGATATGTGTCAAAATCAACATAATTGGCGTCAGTGGGAACTTGGAACGCAGCCAAGCCAGTTAGCTCCCACAGTAGCAGCGAAATGAATTGAAATGCATGAGTTCTTAACGACGCGTCGGGGAGCAGGCCTATTCGCTGCAAGGCAAAACTAGTGGCATCCTTTTTTATAGTAGCTTTAAATAGCTGCAAACGTTCATTTAACTGGGAAATGTTTATGTTAGAAAACGTCGTGGTCCAGTGGTTAAACATTTTGGCTCGGAAGCGGAGTTTCGAGTTCAAGACTAGTCGGAATACTTACTTTGCGTTCATTATATTTTTATTGGCTGACTTTACAGTGATGGAAAACACTGATAGCCCAAGCATCCCGAATAACGTAAGCTCGCACTTACCACGTTGGGTTTGCATTCGCTTGACCAAATGTGGGCTTTCGAATGTTCCATTCACGATGACGGCACCAATCAGTGTGCCTCTGACTACATACATACATACATCTTACGACCATATCCCTAATGGCTGATTGTTGCCGTTATGATGAACGGAACAGTCAGAAGCCCACATTTCACCGAGGGAATTCGCAGCCAACGTGGTGGAGAGCGCATACCGCTGTTATCCAGGTTGCTTGGGTTTCTTATCGGTGCTTTCCATCACCGGAGAGTTAGCCGCTAATTTTACAATGAACACAAAGTAGTGTGTTCTGGCCAGATTTGGTCTCGCGCTCGACCACCGGGTTCCGAGACAGAGTGTTTAACCACTGGGCCACGACGCTCTCCTCTGACTACCCCGTCTAGAATATAGTTAAAATATAGTCGTGAGCGAATGTTATGTTTATGTAGAAACAGATTAAAAATGAAGTCATGTTTCAGGCACAAAATCGGTACCTATGTTATGTAGTTGAAGATGAACTCTAAGTAGGTAGAAAGAGAGGTCAGGTAGAGTTCGACTAAACGCAAATAAAAAATGGGACTTATTCAGCATACGGTGAGGTTAATTATTGTATAACTCACAGATTATTAACTAGGTGTAGAATTTCATATTCATCAGGAACATTCTCGCAATCAACTGGGTTTGCCAATACGCACCTTTCGAGGTAATAGTCACCTACACTAGATACCACATGCGGTAGCGGTACGTGAGACGCGCGGAGTACGCCACACAACGTGAAACAATTAACGAGGTGACATTTAAAAATATCTTCCTCCCAGATACGTGGGCGCCCCCACGCACCCGTTACGTCTTACGTCAACATAAAATGAATGAACCGTAAGAAAGCGAAAATTATGTCTGCAACTGTGTTCTCAGCTTACTATTTATTACGTCATAATGTACACATGATAATCCAACTGAGTAAATAAAGACCAAGTGCAATATAGAAATTGTTACTACGTTGGATATTTTTAATTGAATTTATTGAAGTTCATTTTGACAGCTTCCACTGTCATTGGAAATTATACTTTAATCTTATAGAATTACGAGCTGTGTCTTTACTTCTAAGCCTGACAGAACACTTGAACTCTAGAACATTGCAACTACTGCATTTAGCATTGAATGAACTTTAATTTCGAATGACAGTGGAAGCTGGCAAAGTTAACGTCTTACATTATTTTAACTAGTGTAACGTTCGGCCAATGTTTTTATTTATTTTATCAAGTCCACTTGGAATCAAAGTATATATGTGATGTGATGTGATCAATGTATGTGATGTAGTATCATAATTACGAGTATCAAAGCGTTTTTATTATGGATAAAATAATTGCGATCGTGGTAACTGATTGAAAAGCCGGTCGTGGTTTTTAATAGGTACGTAGCTTTTGATGGTAATGTGGTGGATCGGTTGCGAGCTGTAAAGCTAATAATAGAAGAACCCCGCGGCTTCGCTCGTGTGAACTTGCTCGGATGTTGTATCATGACTTAGACAAAAAATAGTGCCATACAGCAGTCTAGAGATAGAAACAGCTTTAGAGCTACCAAAACTCCGTGTTTTGCAATTTTTAGTTGTTTGAAAGTTATGAATTTATTCTCATTTTGAATAAAATTTAGACTTGATTATTGATGACTGAGTCATGGAATCATGAGTTGACTACATGATTGTTCTTTTCATAATTATAAATAGCTGAAAAGTATTTCTTACAGTACCAAATAGAATTCGCTATCATTCTTATGCCATTGAGTTATAATTGTGGTAGCCCTAAAGAAGCTCTATTTCTGGTCTTCTGCTTGTCACTTTTTTTTTTAAGACAATATTAGAAGTCAATACATCTGAAACTCAAAGTCATAACATATAACAAATATGGTAGAGTATAATAGATCAGTAAGTCAGGGACAAATTCTTCGCTTTACAATTGGTTTGGTAGTGTAATCTGAGAAATCAGTTTGGAATCTGTCATGAGTCAGTTTTCAGTAGACAATTTCTGAAACTTTAGACTATAGGTCGACCGTTTGTTGCAGTAGATCAAACTTTAAAAGAAAGTAGCTTGGACGAGCAACAAATCATTGGCAAAACACGGGCTACAAAAGCCACCGGCATATTCCTGTTTGTAACGAGTGGCGGCCACTGGCTTCACTGTGTGCGGTGAGACCATACAAAATGTATGAAAGGGACAAGAACTATGCCAGTTATTGACAAAAAGTACTTATAATGTATAGGTTTGAAACTGCCGTATTTACCAGTATTGCATTCAAGTATTGACACGTTTAGACAATTTTTGGATCATACTCAGACAAAATATGTCAATTAGGCATTGAGTAGAGATCTGGCTAAATTATATTGTACGAATCCTAACCATTAATCATCAACGTTGTTAAATAGATGTAATGCAGTGCTTGAGTAATATTCTAGATACGGGCTTAAAGTACTAACCGGCGATATCACAGAAAATGTTTGCAACGACTTATAGGCTAGTTTGCGCGTTCACCAACTTTTTCTTTCCAGTACTTTTCCATTAGAACCTTGAGGCATACTTCAGTCTAAACTACGCATATATTCAATGTTCTCACACATTCAAACATAATAGTGCATGTAAGACGCATTTTCTTACGATCTAAGTATTTTTTTTTTAATATCAGCTTTTTATACTACTTTGTTCCCATATTAAAAATGCAATTTAGGTAATTAACACCTTACAAGAGCTTCACGGAACTAAAATTTAATATTGAATAATCGGAGGCTAGTTTTTTGCAAAATCAGAAAAAGTATTGTCGACCATTATAATTGTTGCCTCTCTCATAATTACTAAGCTTTCAATGTCAATGCACGCACTGCGATATTAGATAAAAAGCTGTCCTAACCAATTCTATTTAGTAATTCTATTTTTACAAACAAAACTAGTTAGCGATCTATTTCAAGTTGCAAGGCCTTGTAGGGCGGTGCTTGGTTTTGTTTTTATCAGTGACCGTAGGTTGCATTGCAGCCCGGCGAGATGGCAGGGTGGATGATTTATATATGCGAGTGGTCCAAGACGGGAATTTCTTGTACGTAATGGTAATTATGCGCGTAGGAATTCTTAATAAGTATTCTAGTGGCGCCAACATCAGGCCACGGCGTCGCGTGCGTGATCGATGCTACTTGCAGTTAATATGTTCGCCCACTTTTACTTCGTAAATTGCCTTGTAGGATGCTAGATAGCAGAAATTGATTCAGAACGACTTTATTTTTAAAACGTGGCTTAACACGTTTAGGAGTGCCCCTCGCTCAGCGGGAACAGTTGATCGGCAAAGATAACCGATGTTAAGTTACACACACAAGTTGACGAAATAGGATTGGTGACCACCTCGATTTTAATTTCATTCGAGAAATCAAATTATTTTACCGAGCATTTCCTATTTCTCAATTTGAAATGTTATATTCCTAGACCTACACACAAATCTGCGACCTTGAGAATTGTTAGGGTACTTCCTGAACTGCCAAAATGGAAGCTGGAGTTGTTAAGAGGATTTCGTGAATTTTCATGCTAGCGGTCCGAAACTTGCTGCACGAACTTTTGGTAAGAAACAAAAAATGTATGTGTCAAGATTTTCAAAAAATCTTACACCCTCTACCTCTTTAAAAAAGAGTGGAAAAATACCGCAATAAGCAACTTCCAAAATGGAATGCAATCACACCAAAAGGACTTCCATATAAAATGGAGTTAGGATGCGCGCATAATTATGTGGTTTACTATATACCATACATAATGAGGGGAATAAACAGCTTTAGAAAAAGTAATAGTTTATCTGAAACACTAGATGTCGCAGTATTATGCCTAAATAACGCGCACTATAACTCACATTCCGGCGACGCTAAAGCTTACGTGCCTACTTGCTTTAGGTATAGAGTATTTAAATGCACAAGGTACTGTTAAACTCGTTATGGTAATCTATGCACATTATGCACAAGTCCAATACGCGAATAATTGATTTAGCGAACATGTGCGCAGTGGCTTTGCAATAGTATAATCTATGTAATTTACTTTGATAACACGGAAATGCCATAAAAATCAGAAGAAATCTTATAGCATATCTACGGACATGGGTTATAAAAATAACGCTGCGATAAAATCAAGCAATATAGAGAATGTTACTGCTTCTGGTTACGAAATGGTTACGTTTCCAGCAACATGTTAGGCCAGATTGTGAATTATACCTGTAGTGCAAAGTTCTCGAAGGGGCTCGCCTTGATTGACCTTCGTTGCGTCACAGTGCGCGCAAGGACGGCCGTTGGCCCGCGCGCCGCGCCCGCCTTGGAACTTACCTTACCTACTTCTACAGTCTGTCACTGTTGCTGTGTGTATTATAGCCATTATGCTAAATATGGATCGAACAGATAAAAAACTACGTTTAACTTTGGTTACTCATTTGTGGACAAACGTTTTATGGGTTTAAATTACCTACATCCTTTTTTCTAGGTTTCAGTTTGCGTTGATGTCCTTTCTAAGGGTATTTCGAATTGTAATATTATGTCAAAATATTACAATTCGAAATTACGTTTTTTATCTAATTAAAAAATATAAGTTTCTCATTTTTATATTCTGACAGACGCAAACAGGGGAAATAATTGAAGGTTTTATATTTTAACCGATTTTCAAAAAAAAAAAAGGCATTCATAGATGCTCATGGGCGGATGGCTCGTCGGTTTTTTTTTTACTATCCAATAATAAAATATCTCACTTAGTTTCTTCAAGTGGAATGATTCAACAGTCCGTATCATTTATATGCACCTATAGCCTTTTTGCGACTGCATTATAACTTCATTTTTAGCTGTCTGTACGACTAGCAAAAATGTAGAGTCCCACAATTCCAATTTTAAATGTTGTATGTGTTATTTAATAAATAACTATTAAATAACACATACGTGAACTACTTGTAACATCACAACAGCATATTTTACTTAATTTGGAAGTGTATAATTAATTTAGGTCAGGCTAGGGCACTACAGTAAAGGTTTCATCGATTGCTCTACTTTCAACGGCTATAACCTGAAAGTGCCCTGGTTTGCATGCAAGGCCAATGAGTACCACCTTAAGCTAACTATGAATCCATGATCAATACTCAATGATGACTCACAGCCAGGTCACCAGGTTATTTTTATGACTGACCTATATATGGAGGAATACGGAAATAAGATCGCCGAGGTATAACACGAGTAAGGCGCAAAAAGAAAACTTTAACAATGAAAATAACTTTTATCAATAAATACTTGATCAACCGAAAATGTAGATAATAACCATTGAAGAAAAAATAAAATCGTTATGTAAGAGTGAATTATCAAAACTCTGGTCATTTTGGTATTTTACGGTCAACGGCATGACAGGCTACCTATTTCCGCTCATTACTCCTTGATCTTTAACAAAAAACGGAAATGGGTAGTCAGATGAGCCGTTGTCTGTACATTAAAACGGTCTTGTATGTATTTTTTCTGCTGAAGCGCAATTAGGCCTTATACAAACATTCTTGATGCATGCAGTCATAGTTAGATTAGTTACTTACTTCGTGCTTCATGTCATTTAAGTCACAGAGTAACTAACCTTAATTACGACTGCAATTGCTAGAACTTGTAGCTAAAAGTTCTATCCTAAAATCCATATCTTTTTCCTGGAATCAACCTTAACTTTGCTGGTTTTGTAACTGACGGTAATAATGTTGAAATGGAACTAACCCGCCATGGAAATTTTTAATCAGATAATTATCTTACTCGTCTGATAAGATAAGCACTCCTTCATACGCGTGTCACATTTGAGTGCGTAGAGTTTGCAATGGTCTGTTATCTTTTTTTAGTCTGACTTTAGAAAATTACTGCAGTATACAAATATTTCTAGATTTATTTCAGGTGGTATCTATCAAACCCTTTCATCAGAATATGTTACATTATAACTTAGTTTTTTTTTTGCATTTGTTGTCTTTTAATTGGTTTAGAACAAATATGTACTGATACATTGAAAGGCAAATCATACTTAGCGGTGTTCGTTTCGTTATTTACTGTTAGTTTTCGCCATACCTAGATTGTTATGAGTTAAACGGCTCAGGTGTGTGTGATAGGTTTAACTGCAAGAAGAGCTCGCTGCATACCGCAGACGAGAGAACGTTCGAGAACGGGAGCCGTCCTCTCCGCGTTCACGCCAGTAATATTCCACTGACATTTTGAATTCACAGCTCATGCTTGTGTGAGTGTTAGCGTGAACGTCTCAAATTTACTCAATTGCGTCTGTGTGCTAGTGCGTCATGTGTGGTCGATGTCCTACGGCTAAAGTCACTCGTCGTCTGACGTAACCGACTGAAATTAAAAGGGATTGACTTACTACAATAGTATGCTGATTAAATTTTAGTGTAATGTGCGGTTGTCTGGTGTAATCAGGTTTTACAAGTATTGAAATGACACAATTATCACGTGACGTGACGTTTGTGTGACGTCTGCGAAAGCTCTGCGTGGGCGTGTGTGCGTGTGAGGGCGGGGCAGACGGTGCAGCTTTCGGGAACGCCGGGCATAGGACGTGACGCAATGCACGTGCTCATTCCTGTCACAACAAACGTTACGTCTGACCTTTAACGGGTTCGGGAATTTTCTGGAACGTTACACCGATGATTGATGTTGACGAGGTTAACTCATTGGTTGATATTTGATTTCATGACCTGATGAACATCTTATAAGTATTTTAGCGTTATTTTTTTGCTACATATTTTTGCCGCAACCGGATCTTGTCACAATCGGGAGAAATTTAACTTTTGCGTTGTAGGCGATAATTTGAGCATGGAATTCAAGGCGTGCAGTGAGCAAAGATCATTACTTGAAGGATTCGAAACATAACTACTGAGATAAAATCAAAGCCAACCAGTATTTTATCAGGTAGACCACAAAACAATAAGTCTTATTATAAGCAATTTTCAGCTGATCATAATCGGCTTAAAAAATACTTTTGCACGATTATAAGAATCTTTAAAATACCGCTTTAGTGGTCAATGGGGTTTCATTCGAAATGAGCGCATGTGTCGGGTTTTCAAACACGTCTAGTACAATAAGTACTCATTATTGTTGTGATGATTTAAAGTTATTTTTTTGGACAAATCAGTCCAAAAAAATAACTCTTTATCTTATTTTTGATTACTTCTTTTTAGTAGGTAAATATTGCAAATATTTATTATGTGATAGATAAACGGCTAACGTCAAGGGTATGCTAAAAATATCTTTTTTGCGCAGAGTTTTAACAGATTTCGGCAGAGGATGATAAAATGCTATCTTATCTTTTTTTTACATGACTCATGACCACGGCCGCTTTTACGCATCACACTTTTATGAGAGTGCATCAACAAAATCAATATTTTTATTTATCAGATAAAATGTATGACCATACATAGAATAAGTGAAGTAAAGATCTAAAATGTTTTTTTTTACAAGAGTCACTTTTAAAGGAATATAAACCCGGTTAAAACGCCTTATATTGGCGTGATAAACATGAGTGCATATTCTATCTGGGTTTTATGTATTGTATAAAAGACATCCACAGATGCTTCAAGGCAATTGATGGTATGTTCCTTTTCTAGTACTCATGCTACAATAAATTATTTTGCATCGAAGGAATTGGTCTTTATTAATCCGGTACTTCTGTATTAGCATAAGAATTAAACTTTTATTTAGTCATTCGTCAAAGATTATATCGTTGAGTGATCTAACTGGTCTGCGGGTAACATCTAATGTATCTAATCTGCTGGTCCGCATAATGTTCATTGAGGCGGACGCGGCTGGAGCGAACCGCTTGCGCCGGCGCCGCCGCTGTGACGTAGGCGACACGCCTTCAGGCAATCAAACAGTATTTTATAGTGGTTTTTCTTATTAAGTCATTTTATTATTAAGGAAAAGTTACCGATTACTTTAGGATGTTGTTAGAATTATACTCTGGGTCACACCTATATCCAGCGGTATACTTAACTTCATTATTTAAAGTCAAAATTAATATTTCCTTTTTAACAACATTTTGAACTATGGACAGTTCTAAAGTACTTCGTATTATTTCTAGTCCTGTAGTGTCCTGTAGGACATGATTGGATTTTTTTGGAGCAATTTACAAATTGCTTTAACAATACCTACAGGAACTGGACTAAATTGCAGAGTAATTTAGAAACAAAAAAATCGCAGATCATGCTATCCAATCGGCAGTGATTAAAAGCGATGACGCAAATTTTTCATATTGGATTTAGAGAACGGTGAAAAAAAGCTTTGCGGAAAAACCAAGTTTTAGATCGTTATTGCGTATTGCTGTGGTAATTTTCATTAACCACCCACAAAGATGACCCGGCAAACATTGCCCTGACAAATGGTAAATGCGCGTTTTTTATAAGTAGATTGTTAGGTTTTCTAAAATTTGTTGTTTGTGCAATGTTCTTAATTTTTTGAAAAAGAGTTTTTTTTTCTTATGAAAAAAAAGAAACTTGTTAGAACAATGAAAGCCACAGCAAAAAAATTATAATCGAATTTAGTGCAGTCGTTCTAAAGTCAGGAGCTTACAGACATTTCAGCATTAATTTTTATTCACGTAGATATAAGCTAATATAATAGCTGGATAACCTATAAGCGAAATGCTTATAGCCTATATTGTCAGGGGGACCATCAATAAAATGTAAATTGAATAATTAATTTAACAAACAAACTTTGACTAGTACCTATAATCTACATTTGTGAATATTATCTCATTGTGGTCACTTTGGTGATACCACAAAACCTCACAATAAGACTTACAATAACAGTGACGAGTATTGTGTTGTGATACTGCGCTAAATACAAACGCTTCAGCTGAATTCTGAAGAAAATATTTGTAAATACGTTTAGGCGGAAATTTCCCACATACATCAGTTACTGTGAAATAAAAGCTACTATTGATTCAAATGACTAAAACACATTTTTCATTCGAGGAAACATTTCAGTCGGTAATCTATATTGCATTATTTACGAGGTCGGTCAAGGCCGCAACAAAACATAACGTAGGTAGAGTAAACTCATACAAGTAGAAAGAAAACACTTAACTATGTATATTGCGTAGGAAAATATGTAAAAAAAGTCTAATTGATAGAAACGGATGTAGAGTCGTTTAGAATGTAGAGTTATTGAAAGAAAAATAGTGCCGGTTATTATGGGTTAAATTAGAATAATAATATCATTTTTGAAAGTTAGTAACAGATTATCCATTTTTGGAAAAAAAGTTAACAAATTTTTATTAATTTTTTGAATTGAAATATTTTTTTTTTAATATTTATCTAAGTTTCTTTACGGAACAAAAAAATTGAGCCGAAATAACTAACTACCTTCCTACCTGGGCTGAGATACGAAATATACTATTACTGCAAAAGTAATTCAGGTATGAGCAGTTGATTATGTCGTTGTGTGGGTGTGTCGTACACACATCAGCAAGCCTGAACCGACACAGCAAGCGCAGGTACGCGACGAGGCGCGGGCGCGGGGTGCGCGGGGGCTCTGTTTGGCGCCGTGGCCGCTACCAACTTCACTATATAAAACACCGGCGCTGCCATCTAAAGGTTTCAATAGAGAACTCGAGCTCAGCGCAAC
Source organism: Udea ferrugalis (assembly GCA_950022985.1). NCBI lineage: Eukaryota > Metazoa > Arthropoda > Insecta > Lepidoptera > Crambidae > Udea > Udea ferrugalis. Next base: position 10,988,341 of record OX465516.1, read on the forward strand.
TCGTTACGCGCTACCAACATTAACTTTGTTGTGCATACTTTTGTATGTTGATTGTTGTGCATCCTCTAAAAGCAGTGGCGCGAATTTTCAACGCGAATGAACACTTTTATAACTTTGTGAACTTTATCAACACTAATTAACGCTTCAGTGAAAAAACGAGGAAATTGAAATGGTTGCGAATTGTTAGTGATCCGTGTATGAACAATTTTCGCCCCGAGTGATGTGTATAGTATACCGGTGAACTCGCGAACCTGGATTGTAAAGAACTTTTAAACCTAAGGAAAACATATTGTGCGTTATATCATAGACACTTTCATTTTGACGTCCCTTGACGTCCTCGAATTTACGTGATTGCTGTCAACTAACGGCTTCAAGATGAGCTTCAATAAAAACAATCCCAACCCGATGGGGAAGATCATGGGGTATCTAAGGCAGCTTTCCACCGAAATGGTAAGTCCTTTCACTTATGATTCTTGCCTTATTAGCAGACGGAATATTTTGATATGCAGTTGCGATTGCGGTGCAAGCAAACGCATCGTGTTTTGGAAAGCTCTAGACCCAGCCACCCGCACCACCACCACCACCCACTCATCGATCTGAACCGTTGCCCAGCAACCGATTACTAACATAGAATATATTCAACGTGGCAAATAAACATCGTACCGTATTTAGATTTCCAATTAGACTTTTAAATGCCTGACGAAGGAAATGGAATGGAGTCATGTGTGAGACCTATCGTGAATTCAGAATTTGAGACCAACATGATATCACATAAAACGGCATAGCTCGGTGTTTTGTTTCAAATAAATATCTGTAAATAATACTAGTAACTACTGTAGTTGCGCGGTGTTGAACCGGAGTGGCCTAGCAAGGTCGCTTGCGCCTTAATTGCATTCGCGGCATTTCTTCATGCACTCGACCAAACCCGCAACATGTAGCCTACCTACGAGAAATCCTTCGATCGACTTTTTTAATAATTTACAAATTCGTATTGAATTTCAGTAACGTCAAGCTTAAAAAGTTCTAATAATGCAAATATATTCTAATAATGCTTTTCAGAAAAAAACAATTTTAGGCTGAAATTGTATATATTTAAAGTTCCTAATTTATAAATAGCCACAGAATGTTAATAAATAATGCTTGGTAAACATAAAGCTGGTTTCATAGATGCCACATTTTATCAAGAGTTGCATTACAAACGCCATCTATCGTAAAGAGTAACTAAAAACTTGCGTTTGCAGCGACATAATAACCGCGCCAGGCTTACAATGATAACATTCTACTCCCTCTCAATAGATGGCACTGTTTCTGTTTTTTTTTTGCATGAATAACCCTTAATCTTTTTGACTTAGCTTACCTAATCGGGATCTATTTGAGAAAGTGTTGACCTTATCAGCGATTCGTTCTGGATAGTTTATCACACGAATTTGTCGTGGAAATTAAGCCACCGCGACTTACACATGCACGTCGAGGCACGTGGGTCGTTCGTGTGGGTAATATTGGGTAAACAGGGGTTTGGCGTTTAATAACAGTAAAATGATTGGTAAGTAGGTTTGATTAAACGAATAACTGAATTGTGGCTCCATGAATTTGCCCACTTTCACCTTTCACTATTTTTACAGCGGAAAATTAATGGAAATTCAAGCTACCTGAGGAAATTATTAGGTACCTAGGCACTAAGAAAATCCTAAGAATTTATTAACACGGCACGGTTTTGATTGAACCTTTTGAGTGTTGTAAACCCTTCAGCGCCACATATTTCAGTCATTAAACAAACTATAGGTACAAACTTAACAGATATTAGAGAGAAATCTGAATCTGAATTTCAAATGGCCTGTCATATCACTATACCGTTACCGTTTTGTTACTTTTGTTTTTCGAAACAAAGCTACGGCTCTATTATTTAAGTAAAATGGTTTGTATATGTAGTTGAAGATCCTGCCTATACGTAATCCGAAAATCTAAAATAAACAGACTAAGTAATAACATATCAATAAGAAGTTATTACTATACTTATTCGATAAACACGTGAAGATCTCTCTTGAACTCTCTATATAAGTTCAATAACGTCATGTTTACGGAGATAAGGACGGTGTAGCAGTTTCCTTCTCGCAGATGCAGAAATGATCTTTACGAAAATATTAAATTTATTGCTGGTTGTGGGTTTGATCCTCACCCAGGGCAATACATGTGGTGCATCTTTATGTTTTTCCTGCAATACTAAGAGAGTATACTCGTATATCGATACTATATGTTTGAGTACTAATAATACTATACTGTAATGTACAACATGAATGCAATAAAAATTTGAATTTGAATTTGAATTTGTACCTATGTACCTACTCAGAATCTGCCAGTATGAATATCAGTCTTTGACACCCAGTGAGGATTGCACCAATTGCAAAGTTGGAATCGATTGATGAGCATGGACAAAGATTTCTGTCATTTTTTGACGCACATAAGACACAGGCTGTCAATGCCATGTAAACAATGAGTCGAGCGGGAGATCTTCTTCACCCATTTTTTCAAAAATAAATTATATTGATTTAGAGCAACAACAGCTAACATCAAATTTACAAGTTATGGAAAAGTGCTTCAAAAAAATCGGCACACAAAATTACAACACCTTCCGTAATGAATCGGAGGTAACTAAAATATTAGGTAATCTATTCGTTTATAGATTTATTTTATAGCAAATAATATTTATAGTTCACAATACACTTGAAACAAAAATATCCTCATGATGTGAGTGGCTATAACTGTTTAAATTCGGACGGAATCACTCTATATGCTATAACTTAAAGAACCGATGGCCACAATGGGTATGACAATCAAAAGAAAATGTTTATACTTGATGTTTTATAAACATCGTTAACTGCTGCACGATTCGGCCGATAACGCCATTCCACATAGACAGCGGTGCTGACTGCCGACGGCACTCGTTATTCCTCAATTCAATTCCTATACAATAAGAGTGTTCTGTGGATTTAAGATAATCAAGAATAACAACTTAAGTGCAACTCCAAACAGGAATTTTAGCGCGAACCGGGTCAGGGAGCTCAATATATTTATTATCATTAGGTTATCAAGACCATGCTGTGGTCAAATGATTGTCAGTGGTCTATAAGATGTGCGTTTCTTATACCGACTGACCCTAACTCCCTTGGGCCAGTATGCTTACGCACGCTAGATAGCGGATATAATAAATACACCCCTATTTGCGGATGTCTACTTCAGTATCGAATGTCTCGCGAAGTGGAGTAACTAGTTCCCTGTTTTTAGGTAATGGAACATTTATGTGTATGCTTAGTGAATAATATGAGTGTGTGTGTGAGATTAAATGTTTTGGTAACCGTGAAGTTATTAAGTGTTTTCTTATTCCAGGGTGGAAGCGAGCAAACCCGACGTGGGCAAGGCGACGAGGAGCGACTATACCGCGCGCGTGGACCAAAGTACGCGAGGGTGCCTTCGCGGCCGACGCTATCTGCTTCAACCACCAGCACATCTCTCGCCACCAACTTCGGTTCACAAGGGAACCTCGCAGCGCCAAATTACTCCACCATCCCTGAGAATCTCTCGACAGAGAGCAGCAGCGAAGACGAGGACTCCTTCGAGAAGACTCGCCTTCATTTCCAACAACTACGTCAGATCAGTTTGGGGAACGAGTTCAAATACAAAATGGAGATGGAGATCAAAAGTGCTAAGGAAGAGAATTTGCGGAACTCTGTTCCATTTGTAAAACAACTAAGCACAGACAGCAACAAAGCAAAACCTGATTACGCTATCAATGGAGACGCCACGCCTTATGGACCAACTACGCAACGACTGTATCTGTGGACACAGGTTAGTCTTACCTTCTTGCTTAATTAAGATAAAATTAATAATTACATGCAATAGAGGTTCCTAGTTATAAATCGGATAGTACCTAATCGGATAACTTCTCTAAGTTCCATATAACTGTATAAAACAGTAAAATCAATGTTGTACGATAAGCCAAGAAATTAATGGAAAACTACATCATCCATAAACTTCAATCGATCAGTTTTAATTCAATATTTGAGTACGTAAAACTTTTCTTGTTTTGAAATGCAGTTCAATTTAGAAATATACAAAAAAGCTGTAAGTTTCTGCATTAAGATGTACTTATGTAGGTACTATTTTTAGTAAGAACATACGTATTCGTAGCAAACTTTATTGACTACGCAAACAAAGAAACTGTTTCCTGCATGCGTTACTTACATGCATACACATGTACATAATGTTTGTTGGCTCTACGAAGGTACATAAGACTTGAACACTCGCAAAAGCTCATAGCTTCACGGGAAAGGCTTGCGCGAGAACGCAACCAGGATAAAAATAGAGAAGGAAATTCAGAGAGCATGAAACATGAAAGTCCCCATCAGGTACAAACCTGGTACCAGCTTTAGATGGCCGCTTGATTTGAAAACATCTTTATAAAACGAATACACTGTATTGTTTCAGATCTTGGCTGCATTTGCTGTATCGATGGGATCCTTGATCGTTGGATTTTCGTCAGGGTATACGTCACCCACGCTGACCAAAATGACAGAAGTAATGAACCTTACCGAAGAAGAAGTAAGTTAAATTCATATTTATATTCTAAACTTTAGACATACCTTATCGCTTAAAGACAAGCCCTCCATATGTAATTGGAAAATAAATACTGCTATCTATGAATATAGTAATAACAATATAACAAAGTGTGAATTATACCATGTTATGGATAAATGAAAATCGAAATTATTATCACATCAGAATCCACTGTGTACTTTAGAAGATCAGACAGGCAGGATGGGCTGACATCTCATCAGCCTATACCTCTCCATAGAAAGACGATTCAAATTTTGTGGTTATAATTAAGATTTTGGACGATTCAAAACTATACGATTCATAACTGTACATGGTCTACTTGAATAGAGATATATTGAAATGAATCAAACAAAGAAACAATTGTAAGTTTCTAAAAGTCATATTTCTTGTTTTCAGAGTAGCTGGGTAGGTGGCCTTGTACCACTGGCAGCGTTAATTGGCAGCATTTGTGGCGGTTCTCTAATCGGATTTTTGGGCAGAAAGATGGCTATTTCTGCTACTGCATTGCCATTCTTTGTTGGCTGGATTCTTATAGCAACTGCACAAAACATTATCATGGTTTACGCTGGCCGAGCTTTGGTCGGTATCTGCGTGGGGGTGGGCTCCTTGGCGTTTCCCGTATATCTCGGCGAGACATTGCAACCTGAAGTCAGAGGAGCTCTTGGATTACTACCGACAGCATTCGGTAACACGGGCATTCTTTTGGCATACTTCGTGGGCAACTACCTTGATTGGTCAGGACTAGCATACTTCGGTGCAGCTCTTCCAGTGCCATTCTTTTTATTGATGCTCTTAACTCCGGAGACCCCTTGCTGGTTCATGTCCAAAGGGAGAGTGGACGACGCGAGGAAATCGCTACAATGGCTAAGAGGGAAGAATGTGAATATCGATAAGGAACTCAGAGACCTGACAAGATTGCAAGCATCAGATGATCACATGGGAGGGAATATTTTTGGACAACTGTGCAGCCGTAGATATATACCAGCTATTTCGATATCTCTGGGGTTGATGATTTTCCAACAATTTAGTGGCATAAACGCAGTAATCTTTTATGCTGAAAAAATATTCATGATGTCGGGCAGCACCATCGATAAGAATTTATCAAGCATCATCATTGGCATTGTCAACTTTATATCGACATTTATAGCAACAGCCCTCATTGACCGCCTTGGGAGAAAGATATTATTATACATTTCTTCGGTGTCCATGATTATTACTTTGGTAACTTTGGGCGCGTACTGCTACGTCAAGGAAATAGGAGTGAACGTGGACAATTTTGGTTGGTTGCCGTTGGCATGCCTTGTGATATACGTCTTGGGATTCTCGGTCGGTTTCGGGCCCATTCCATGGCTTATGTTAGGAGAGATTTTGCCGTCTAAAATCAGAGGCCCAGCTGCTTCTATTGCTACTGGTTTGAATTGGACCTGCGCGTTCATCGTGACTAAAACATTCAACAATATCAGCCTTGCCCTAAATATGTATGGAGCGATGTGGCTATTCACCGTCATATGTGTAATTGGACTATTCTTCGTGATTTTCTTCGTGCCTGAGACACGTGGTATAAGTTTAGAAGAAATTGAGAAGAAGCTTACAGGGGGATCTCGAAGAGTGCGAATTGTAAGCAGCAATAAACCAGCGCAGAACGGCTTAGCATGAAACCAGCCACGTCTACAGAAGTAATACATTTTGTAATATATTGTACATTCCAGAGTGCGGTGGCTGCACTTGAGGTAATAGATAAAGATGAGACGCAGGAAGGAGGTGCAATTTATAAATGCACTGTTTGTTCAGTGTGTGAACCGAAGACTGATTTGGATTGTAGCCATAAATTCTCTATTACGTACATGTAAATTATATTAGTTATATAGGTTATATTAGTTTTATCATCGATAGTTCCTTTAGACGTATGTCATAAAAGCATTCCGCCCAGCGGGACGTAGTCCTAGATCAGTTTTTTCATATTTCGGAAGAATCTCAATTATTATTCAGTGTTTTCAAAATATGTGAAACAGATTCTGAGGAAAAAAAATATGTATGTATAATGTAATACGTAAAGATTTGTTAAAAACAATATCTTGTCAATGAATGTGAAATATTGTAGTTGATAGCTGAAATTCTTGTGTTGATCATGACAAATTAATTTAAGTACTTATTATACGACCAAATAATTGTTTGTAAGTGATTCGTTTCAATTTACTGATTCTTAACGCTAATAGAAGTAGGAGTTTACTGCTGGTGAATCCGTATATTACGGAGGTGATATTTATTTTATTTGTTATAATTTTTAAATAATATAAAATTTTAACAGTATATTTTCGTGTTTCTGTACATTCTTGTTTACCCTATTCTATGAACTATGCCAATATTTTAAGGTATAAAGTGTCTACTATTCTTAGCAGAATCCTTTTCTGTGATCAATTCTTAGACAATTTAGGGTAAGTTGCACCATAGTAGAAGTTAAAGTTAAAGTTTTTGTCAAATTTGACAATTTGACGTCATTTTTGGGACTAACCGGTACTTTAACTGAAATTTGGATGTTTGTTATTGTTAAAGTCAGATGGTGCAACCCACCCTTACAGTTCTGTACACAATAACAATGTAAACCGTCAATGTGATAAAGTAATGTTATGATGAGAGAGAACTTTGGACAAATAGGAATTTCCATAAAAAACTTAGATTTACAAGGTATCGAGTTCTAGACAGTTTTGATGTACCGGAATTAAATATTAGACTGCCCACGATCAATTTCAGGACTTCCAGGGTCTGCGAGGCTTTTCAGAATAAAATTCAGATTCATTTGATTCGATAAAAAATAATACTAAGTAAATAAAATTAAAAACTAGCAATTAAACTTGTATGCTGTTTAATAAAGAAAAGCTGCGAACTAAACTAGAGCATTAACAGGTTTGTCCGATCTGTCCAATATGTTTCAAATTTTCGTAATAATTATTGCGAAAATCTACGGAGAAGCCAAACTTTCATTTTTATTGAGTTAGTTTTATACAGTAGGTACGTTAATTTTTATACTTACTGAATTAATGGGTCACTTTTGCTTGAGATGGTAAGATGGTGTTTTTACACGAGTCTTCGCTGTGAGATGAAAACAAAAATTGTTAAAACTAAAGTCTCAGTTAGTGCGGACGAGTATATGGCACTGGCCACTGTGGCCATTTAAGAGGAAAAGTTCTGGACCAATCTGAGGTAAGCGAAGATTGGCCTTAAATCTTACTTGTACTGTTACTATTCTATTAAATTAACTAATAAATATAACTGTCATCATTCCACACAGCGCCTGCCAGCCCCAAATTAAGCAATAAAATTATAAAAAAAAAAACTTATGCTATGGGATACCAGGCAACAGATAAACATACTTAAATACTTTTTTTTGTAAAGACATACTTAATAAACATAGGAGACACCCAGACCAGTACAAACACATCTGTTCATGCACACAAATGTTTGTTTGTATTGTGCGAAGATCGAACTCGCGACCTTATCATTATTTATTGGATGCAGGCCGCGTCAACTGGTCACTGTTGAAGCTGATACATAAAATGAAATACGTAGAGATTGTCTAAGCTGAAACGACGCGCCCCTCCGCACCGTACCGTATCTACGCATACAAAAGTGCTTGCTGGAAAACGTAGATGCAGTGGAGGGGCGCATAATCGAAGACATAGGGCGCGACGTTGGGTCGGTCTTTTGTAGTTATCATAGAAATTATTACAAGGTGTCAAATTAGTTACTATGACTATGCCATCCCTTGCATGTCATAGTCATAGTAACTAATTTGACAGTTAACTTTGGTCTAACAGGTAGAATTCAGCGGCTTATAGTGAGGACTATTACCTTCGATTATTGTTATTAAACTAACCTTATTCTTTCAAAGTATTTAAATAAGTACTGATTATAACAAAGATAAAGGAGTAGCTGTATGAATTACCTTACACTAAACAACTGGCTTAGTGTGTATCGAAAAACCAGCACAGCCACAAGACACAACCAATCATTTAAGTTTTTAATAATGTTGCCCTGCCTACTGGTACTCTACTACATATGGAAACGACTATATCCCAGGCGGGATAGTTAAATCCACACAGATCTTTGCCGTCATGATGAACGTAACATTCATATGCCCACATTTTGCCGAGCTAATTAGAATCCAACGTGGTAAGAGGCGAGCCTATCGCCGTTATCCGGGTTACTAGGGTTTTTATCGGTCTTTTCCATCATTGGAAAATTAGGAGCAAATCCTACAATGATCACAAAGTAGGTTTTTCGGCCAGTTTTCATTTCGGAACCATTGGGTCCGAGCCAGAGTGTTTAAATACTGGGACACGACGCTCAACTGTTATTACGAGTAGATATTCTTATAAGAGCCTGGAATATCAAACTGCAGGGCAAAGGCTATTTAAATAAACTACTTAGCTGAAGAGGAACAATCACGTTTGCCGCATGCTGCAAGAGCTCCTGAGCTCATGGTGAGCTGTCACCTTGGGTCATAGACTGGGTGCTTGAAGTCATAAAGCGTCGTCGCGGTACGGCGAAAGTGGGATGACGGAACAAGGTAGACTCCTTTTAGTCCTTTTCGTGTAATAGGCTGGAAAAACACAAAATCCGATACAGTGGAAACGGGATGAAGCGGTTTTGATTTGTAAGATGCTAACAAATCAGAACCGTTTCTCACGCTAGAGTACGACCTGGGAACTTTTCCGGGATCACTGACAGACCTCTGGCTTGGGCCGTGTTCGAGTCCGACTTTAATAGAATAAGTTAAAGCCTAAGTTGTAAAGAACACACGTACATAATATCCAGCAGTAAATCTATATGAGAGAAGTACTCACGCAAGGAGCGATGAACGCGCAATGTGGTAAATCAATTTACACTCGCGATCTACGAGTACTTGCAAAGAACCAATTGTGCTCTACTGACTTTAGTTCTTCATTTGTTTAAGTAATTTTAAGAACTTCAGCATGTAAGAGAATAATTTCGGAAGTAATCTAATAGAATGTACAAGGACGTTTTTATACAGAGGTCAAGTCGTCTAGTGTTTGATAGTACGTCACATAGGGTGTTCAGCAGATACTCTGGGAGGCAACACTAGCCACAACATGTGCTAAAATTGTCCGTGTATAGCTCAAAACTGAAAACACTCCGGAATATGGTTAACAAAGTCCGAAAAAACGCCAGTTCGAGTTTTTCATAGGTACATAGTTTTCACAATATTTCAATTCAGACGCGCCACAGTTAAGGAACAGGTGCCGCAATAAGGTGAGGCTTCTTTAAGATTATGAGTTCTGAAGAGATTTTCAGTAAGGGTCGACCCAGACAGGTTCTGCGTCAATTCAGACGCGCCACAGTTAAGGAACAGGTGCCGCAATAAGGTGAGGCTTCTTTAAGATTATGAGTTCTGAAGAGATTTTCAGTAAGGGTCGACCCAGACAGGTTCTGCGTTCAGTGCAGAGACTGAGAAAAACATAAAAAGCGTTAAGTGTTGTACAAAAATCTAGTTTTAGTAGGAAACAAACAAATGTATCGTAGTCCCTACTGCTATGCCGAAAAAAAATTATGTAAAAAATAGAAGTATCACATTACAAAAAAACCTTAATTTTGTTTCTAATTCAATGAATCAAACATAACCATATCCTATTGATTTCACAATTTTTTGGTAATGTGATACTGCTACATTTTTTATGCAATAAAGTAGAGATAACATTATAATACTTATCTATATTAAATTTTGAGAGACATTATCTGTATAAAAGGACATAGATACAATGTTTACATTCGCCTTGCAATTACTCCTATAAAGATTTTGTTGATGTATTGCACGTTCATAAACAACACATGGGGCATTGTTTACATGGTGTAGTAGCAGGCGTACCTACTATGTATATCTGTTTAGGAATATTTTGTAACATCGGTTCACCTGATAAATCGAAATCTAAATATTTCTACATTACAATAGTTATATGTATTTTCAGTGCATGTCGAAATTAACTGAAATAGAAAAACGTGTCTATTTATCCGTTGTCTAGTGTCCCATAATACGAGCTTTAATTAGCTTTCTTTGGGGCTAGATGGCGCTGTGTGGAATAATGAGCAGGGATATTAAATTTTTCATTATTTTCCATTTGTTTTCCTATCAGTTTCATTTCATCGAACACTGATTTTATTTCAGCATGAATGCCGAACCAAACAGGGGATCAAATTGGTTTTTGGCTCTACTGTGAAGTTGCATGCATAAAATGAGATACGCATAGTAAAGTTAGCGACGAAATGTTCTCCCATAATTATGCCAATATACTGCACAGTGCACAGTCAATTTAAAAACTTAAAATGTACGTTTGTAATACAGAGTGGACCATTCGTGGTGGTCCAAAATATTTAGAGGGCATCATAATTTCTCATTTAATATAAAATTAGTCTTCTGTAAATCAATACCTTGGGAGTATTATTTTGAATATTTTCTTTTGAAATTTCTTCACTACAGTCACACAAATCACTCTCGTTCACAATATTTTTCACTGAGTCACTTCGAATTTTGTTTCAAAAATATTAAAAGTCATTTTCGGACCAGTAAATAGGCCACCCTGTGGATAGTAAAGTTGGCTCCAACAATTCTCATTAGTCCTGCGGGATCACATCAACACATAACTGTTAAATGACTAAGGACTAGGAACTGTTTTTTTTACGACATCATAGAAATGTAGACCTTTCGGTACTAAATTACTATTTTCAACTTTGTTAGGAGAAAGAAAGAGTTAAGAAGACTGTCATATTCAAAAACAAACGAACAAAAAAGGTTACGTCCAAACAAGGATTTATTTTAAGGCACGGAACCATTAAAGTGATGTCTTTTTTTGCTTAGTATCTTTAGAATAGCTGTGACTGAGACAGACAGTCTTTTACCAGTGTGGAACGGGAGCCTTATTAAAGTAACTATAATTTTATCAAAGCAATTAAATGAAAATTTGCACTGCAAGATGTCGGAATTGACTGGCCTTATGCAGTTAATTTGTGCTACGCAAATTTATAGGAATGAAATAAAATCATGGTTTTCACTGGCCCAGCCTCGAGAGCCAATCAATTTGTGCCCATATATACCGCGACAGCGCGGAGGGACACGCATTTCTCATTTAGCATCGACAGACACAGTGTAAACAAATCATCTTGCTTTTTATTATCTGTGTAGTGAAATTGTGAACGAATTGTGACGAATAAAACGGCACGATGAAGATCCTTATGAGAGCTGATACTCATTATAGCATAGGAGTCCGGAGCAACGAATATGACAAACCTAAATATACCTTCTCACAGGTGGGTTTTTTTCTTCGATTTCAAATAAGAATTTTGTAATGTAAATAACTAAAACGTTATACGAAAATGATCATCAATTGCACTTTTAAGTAAGTATCTGTGATGGCATTGACCAATTGAAAGAATTAGTTAACTGTGAATTAGGATGGACAAGAAGAATGTTAGATGTGAAAACTACAACAAACAAATAACTATATTTTTCATATACTTAAATAGACATTTTGTCGGCCAAAATATAGGTGTGTAGGCTGAAAAATGTAATCCGACGCAGCACTAGGCGCAAACAAACTAAATATTGCGGGCTTATTAACATAAGTTATATGAAATGCTAGACCAGCAATCTGTTGACTTTGCAGTACGAAAAGTATATTTCCCTGAGATAATTTTTCTTACAGTAAACGAAAGTTCAAGGTTCACTAACATTTGCCTATTGACATAACATGAATTGTTAGAAACATTTACGGAAAACGCGAGGCTTAAGCATTATTTTTTAACCAACGTTTTATCAATGTTTTAAACATGAACGTTTTATGGGATTTAGTTACCCGTTTGAATAACAGCCAAAAAAGTGCTTCACAGACCTACCTACGTAACTACTATTGACGTAAAAGTTTCAGGTAGCTTACATTCATGATTTCTACTTCATTCAAATTAAATATCAATCCAACTAAAAGTATTGTTGTATTAATTAAAAGTTGATGAGTTTTGTGATATAAATGTGTCTGTTAATTCTGTTATGAATAATACTGCCGTTACTACACGCGATGCAGTCAGACTCAGTACACAATCAAAGTTGATGATTGCTTAAATTAATCGTAGGCGCGACGCGCACACCTACTCGCGATAACGTCACAATTGACGCGTGCATGTGCGGAATAAATAGAACAATTATTACAACCAATGATTTATATGGACGCGAAGCTACATCTAAGACTTTGAGTGGTTGGCCAATTTCGTAGTAGTTATAATCATCTCAGAATTTTCAGACCATCGAACTCAAGGAAACTCTCATATTTTGCGAACACGCGACAGTTTAATAAATTAAGGTCTAACGATACCTGACACTTTCAGTTTAGGCGTTACCTAAGTTTGGTGTAATAGAGAGAAAAATAATTTGTTACTATAGCCCACGATAAATTCGTACTAAAACTATTGAAATCAAAATAAATCAATGAATGGTCAACCTAAGGATATTCTTCATCTTTCTAACAAACTGATTCACTAATATCACTTTCCAGGTGTTGGCTGCTGTAGCAGTATCTATGGGCTCCATGATTATAGGATTTTCATCGGCTTATACATCACCAGCTCTTGTGACAATGGAGAATAGTACAAGCATTTCTGTTACCAAAGAACAGGTGAGAATAAGTTCTGCTTCAATAAAAACTAGTGCATCACATCACATACATCAAATGGATGTATGTGACAGCCAATAATGGAAGACGTTCATCTATTTAATCATTATTTGACAGGCAAGTTGGGTGGGCAGTCTAATGCCTCTCGCTGCACTGGCAGGCGGAGTCATGGGAGGACCCCTCGTGGACTACATTGGAAGGCGGAGGACTATTTTATTCACAGCGCCGCCTTTCTTCATCGGGTGGATCCTAATAGCAACTGCGAAGACAATTCACCTAGTCCTAACAGGTCGCGTCATATGCGGTTTGTGTGTAGGCATTGGATCATTGGCATTCCCTGTATACCTAGGTGAAGCGATACAACCTGAAGTGCGCGGAACTCTGGGATTATTCCCAACAGCCATAGGCAATATCGGTATACTAATTTGTTATCTCGCGGGGATGTTTCTAGATTGGTCACAATTGGCTTATTTAGGAGCATGTTTACCAATACCATTCTTTATCTTGATACTGATGATTCCTGAAACTCCCCAGTGGTATATTTCACGAGGCCGAACGGAGGATGCGCGCAAAGCTCTGCAGTGGCTTCGAGGGAAAAAGACTAAAATTGATAACGAAATGCGTGATATTGCTTTATCTGACGCTGTGATAGAAAACAATGACTCAAGTATTAAGGAACTGTTTAGCAGAAAATACATGAGGTCTATACTGATAACGTTAGGTCTTATGACATTTCAACAATTGTCAGGAATAAATGCGGTTATATTCTACACAGTGTCAATATTCAAAATGTCTGGTAGTGCGGTAGATGGGAATTTGTCTGCTATCATAGTTGGAATAGTGAATTTTGTATCTACATTTATTGCAACAGGACTAATTGATAGAGCAGGTCGAAAAGTTCTCTTGTATATTTCGTCAATAACTATGACGATAACCTTAATTGTGTTAGGTACTTATTTTTACGTGCAAATTGACATGAAAATGGATGTTTCAGCGTTAGGTTGGTTACCGTTGACTTGTCTGATGATTTATTTATTGGGATTTTCGTTAGCATTTGGACCCATACCCTGGCTGATGATGGGGGAAATACTGCCTGCGAAGATAAGAGGCGCCGCTGCCTCTATCTGCACAGCTTTCAATTGGTTGTGTACATTCACGGTAACAAAAACCTTTCTTAACATCATTGATGGAATTGGTCCCGCAGGAACATTTTGGCTTTTTGGGTGCATTACTTTTGTTGGGTTATTTTTCGTAATACTATTTGTACCAGAAACCAGAGGAAAGAGTCTTGAACAAATAGAAGATAAAATGACGGGACGACCCATGAGTCCAAGAACTAGAAGAATGAGCTCAATAGCAAATATTAAACCGTTACCGATTGGTTGTTAGAAAATAAAATTAAACAAAATTGTTCAGGTAGTTAGTTGAACAACCAACGGATAATTTCGTAATGTATGAAGAATGTACTTTTTGTTATATTGATTGATTATATTGCGTGTATCCTAACTGGCATCAAAATGAGATTGACGATGGCACTGTGATGGCTTGAGGAGATACAGGATACAAAAGCAAATTGATCTATTCAATACGACTTATACATAGAATAAGTCATCATTTTGTACCTAGTTAAATCGTAAAAGATTAACAGTTATTTTGTACTTTGATGGAGTATTTTTTGGGTGTGCAGAAGCTTTTTTTTTTTTTTAAGTAGGGGAAATGCCTTACGCATACCCGTCCACCGGGGGACGGACGGGTTATGTCGGACTCACCACTGGACAGATGGTATACCAGTGGCCCTACCGACTAAAACCCCTACTACTCCCTCTAATCGTCCGTTAGTGGGGGAACACGGTGAATAGCGCCTGCCTGTTACGCGTTCCCCCGGACGGAGCCCGCCTGCACGGCGGGCCGGAAGCGACCCCCCCGCGTGAGGGGAGGCCAGAAGGGACAGCCGAGGATGTCAAGCCATCCCTACCAGGCAGCGGTGAAACCCGTGCAATGCTGGCGGCGGCACCCCCGTACCACGCGCTAGCTGGCCACCGTACGCAGGCCCTACTGGGCCCGCAACCACGAGCCACCCAAAGGGCGGCTCCGCTGCCGTAACCTTCGGTACGGCCCCGCCGGGCCGCGACGCACAGGGGGGATCAGCCTCGGGTTACTGGCCCCCACCAACCGGTTGTGCGCCGCGGCCCCAACCACGCGCCTCAAGGCGCCTACAGGCCCCACTGGCCCCGCATCCCCGCGTCGCCCTTACGGGCCGCAGCGACCCTACTGGGCCCGCAACCACGAGCCACCCAAAGGGCGGCTCCGCTGCCGCAACCGACGGTACGGCCCCGCCGGGCCGCGATGCACAGGGGGGATCAGCCTCGGATCACTGGCCCCCACCAACCGGTTGTGCGCCGCGGCCCCAACCACGCGCCTCAAGGCGCCCGCAGGCCCCACTGGCCCCGCAGCCCCACGCCGCCCTTACGGGCCGCAGCGGGTGGGTGTCCAGTCCACCACGCTGCCACGCCTGGGTTCTCTTCGCTTCCCGGTGGTGCCCCTACCACCGGTACTAGGCCCCCTCGCTACGCCGAGGCGAGAACCCATGAGGGGGGGGGTGTGCAGAAGCTGCCAAACTTGATTACGCTACCGCACTTATAGTATGAATGCTATCGTAACGTAACGTAACGTAAGGTAGTAGCATGGTCCAGTTTGGCAGATTATATAATGTTTACTTAAGTTGTAAATTATTTTAGGATTAAATAACTCGTTTTATGCTTATCCCTTAAGAAACAAACAAACAACAGCTTTTATTATTATAAAGGCACAGGTCAATTGTGCAGTAGTTCAAGCTATTATTCCATCACACGGGCTCAGTGCGGATTGTAGTAAGGGGTGTGGCTAGTGATTAATCTCATTGTCAGATGTTATACAGCCGCCCTGAGACCTGCAACTAGGCTTTACGACCGATATATCAGCCGAAACTACGGGCACCTCCCTCAACTATACAGATTAATCTCGATGTTAATTGGATCTTGTTTCTCGTTATTGAAACTATACTTGTGAGTTAAAGTTTAGAAACACTTGAAGGTTAAATAATCTTAAGATAAATAGTCAAATAATGAGAGAGTATTGTTAATTGTAAATTATGTTTTATTCTGATTTTCAAGGCACCAAATATATTTTTTTCACTTTATTAAATCAACTGACGAAAATTTGTGTAAGTTCACAAAATAATTCATTCACCTAGTCAACTTTTAAACACATTTTACTAGTTTAAAAACCTGATGTAGGTTTCTAAACACAATAAAAGAGATAAGAACAGACGTTTTAGGTTTAAATATTTTGTTATAGGCTGTTTGAGTAGTTTTAGGACTAGGAATATATTTTTGTATTTCATTAAGACAAAGTTTCATACATTTTGTGTTGTATTATCTGATGATAGAATATTGTATTGTATGTATTGTAAAGTTTTTGAGAATACATTATTTTCACTTACAGGTTTCTGTAATAATTTTTTATCAATAATTTCTATAAAATGCTAAACCCAACTCCTTCATCTAGTTGATAGTTTTATAGATCACAATGTCTTTATTTTTTGCAATCATGAATGGTATTGAATGGTCCACACCACTACAAACATCTAGCATCTAGTCCAGTTTATTTATAGACAAGTTTGGTTCTTCGTCAAACTGAAAAAAATGTATAAATCAGTTCAGTTTGTCCAAGTGCCAATTTTCCAATTTTCATTATTTAAATTCCCTCTATCAGTCTGAATATTTGTGAGGAAATATGTCTTGGTTATAGTTATGGTTGTTCATATCCACCTCGTAGTTGAGGTGAGGCCTGTGCCCAGCAGTGGGACGTATATAGTGGGACGTTTATGTATGTTACATATGTCTTGGTTTGTTAGTGAGTTCAATGCATCCACTACTGAAAAAGTATAGTTCAAAAAGAAAATATCTCAAGTTTGATGCATCAGTGGTACATATAATTGTCCCTGCATATGCAATACCCAATGGTCTACCATAAGTTTTGCTTACATAGATGCTACATGATGCTAATATGTGTGTTCATTTTTTATTATAGTAAAGGATTTTGCACATTGTCTTTAGTGAATAGTGAAGCAACTATTATTTACTAAATTAAATTAGTAAAACTACCAAATACCCATCGGTAAATCAAAGAATTAGCAGTTTGCAGATAAAAGCAGTTAGTTACTAACTTAAATAAGAGCTAGAGGCTAGATTTTTTTATTACAATGTTTTGAAATTTGAGTAGGTGTTGAAGTAGTTATGGTGGATGATACATTTTTAATGTAGTTATTTTGAAGCCAACTGATTTAGTTCAGTTACTTATTGTTGATCAATGTATGACTCTCCAAGCACACAGTAGTTGAAGAATGAAAGTGCATTCACTCAATCCCAGTAAATTGAACAAAAGTTAGTGAGGTGTGGGTCAGTTCACACATACTATACCTAGGGCTACCTCCATGTTCCCCTAGAGTTTATATCTGAGTTTTAGGCGCAAAAGCGGCGATTCAGCTACGTCAGGATTTCATATCAGAGTCAGAATGAATATTTTAAGAATTAACATAACAAAAGCAATTACACGAACAGTCTTTTGCTATGTGAAGAACTGAAGCCGCGTGAACAATCACTTCGTAAAGCATTACAAGAAACTCTCAATTAGTTGAAGTGTACCAAAGGTGTGTCATTACAGTAAAGTAACAAACCATTCAAGTATAATACTAAACTTACCCATGACTTGAACTCTGCATATTGCACAGGTATCACACTCGACGTCCCAACTCCACATAGCGACAGCGTTCCATTTCTTCAGAGTGAACATTTTATCGGACTTTTGTCCATCATTGTCACCCCGATCTAAACCATCACAATCTTCACCAGACATTGTAAGTTACGAATTATTTGGAAATATTATTTTTAAGACAAATAGCAAGAAAGAAATTAAGTTGTTGTGATAGAAAACGTCAAACGTCAATCAACTGACAGCGGGAGGTTTTTTTTTAAAGGTTTGTTTCTTGGCTTGGAACATCGTCGACATAGCCAAGAGACTTCTAATGACAGGCGAGAGGTCACAAAGTCAGACAAATACGTCCATCATCGGAGTCTTAATCGGAGTCTACCACCCAATAGTTTTCTACCCTCTCCGTGATTGAGCATTATGCGTATTGACATCGACCACAGTATGAGGTCGATGCGTATTGACAATCAGTCAGTGCCACGACGAGGCATCGTTGCACTGTATGACGTCATGTTGTGCCATGTCGAGGATTTCATCTGCCGTGCCATATTCATCATTATGAAGCACAGTGAGCCAAGACCCCTCATTTTGGCACGATGTGACGTGACATCGTATCGTCTTATGCCAGGTTCATATTACTGTGTCGGGGTGTGACGTAGCGCGACGCAACGCTATCGGTTCTGTTCAAATGTTATGACAAGATTCTTGATGCTGTGTTGTGGGATGTGCATAAGTAAGTTCTCTGAATGATGAATTCGAGTTCGAGTAGGGTATGAAATCACTTTAGGTAGGTACTGTTCAGTGCCTGCTGGAATAACATCAGGGTCTTACTGCCGCACTCAGTCGTCTAATTAATGTTACCATTAGTGTTAATATTTGGCATTCTGAAACGTTCTTTATTTCATTCGTTGCTAAGTCTCTTTTGCGATTATTTTTCCAGTGACGTCTCTGAGTGCGACCGTTACTCTGTGAGTTTTACTTAGGTACCAAGGATACTTAGTAAAACATAACATTTAAAATTATACAACGCAGTTATTTTGTGATTTCGGAAAGTAAATAGGTACGACGAATGCAAAAAAGTCACAGATCTCAAGTCAAGTTGTTTATTGGTAAAAAAACGTCTTTACAAACGAAGCTAACCTACTTTTAAATAAGAATCTAACTTTAATTTTAACTGTGATTTTATTTAGCTTTGCGGTGGTAAACAGGCCTAAACTAAAAATATATAGGTTATAACTACCTACCCTGTAACTGATCAATAGATCGTTTTTTTGTTATCTTGCCAACTAGGCCTACACCTAGGAAGGCTTAAATATTATAATAATACATACAACATTTTTGGTAAAGGTAGTTTTTCACTTTATATACAAATGCTTAACTATTATGTCAACTTAAAAGTAAAATTAAAATAAAACTTAAATAAAAACACTGATTACAATAAGCTGTAGGTACTTGGGTCGTAAATCATTAGAATGTAAGTTCCTCAAAAATGGCACTTCTGTGGGTAGGTAGTAGTTACGACACATACTTACGACTCAGGTACTAAGTCGTAAGTATGTGATCAAAAGTGTGTACCTGAATGTAAAATTGGGAAGTTATTTTCTTCTTGATCATCATGCGCTATTCCTGAAATGCTGCCCCAATGTCCGGGTCTGGATTAGGTATTTATAGGTTTGAGTTTAATCTACACACGTGACAGAATAAAGTGTCCCTTATTTTGACTCTTTGAAAATCCTATTGATTCAAGTGCCGCATCTGTGTGTACCTATTACATCAACAATTTGAAACGACGAATAATTAATGACCTCTGAACATATTGAGGATCAGGCCAAGCAGTACGAAAATAACACTAGACACCATACTTGTTGCACTACTGAAACACACTAAATCTTGTACTTGTATCTGGTATCTGACGTTGTACGGGAATCTGCATATGCTTGCATCTGCAAAACAAACAGTAACTAATTCAATTATGCACTTAAACAATATAATGAAAAATATCAATGAGTAATTTTGTGTTTATGAAGCCTGTTCATCGCTGTAACATGCCAACACCCTTCTGCCAATGAAGGGTACCTATATGAATGATAACAAACAATTGAGCGATATAAGTACACAAATAAAAGATATTAAAGGTAGAAGAAAAAGTTGAATAGACCCATTTTTCAATTAAAGAAGTGCACCGCTTCGATTATGCTCAACATGAAAGCACTTTGAGTTGGTTTAATGTGGGGATCATATCGGATCATTCACCACCGGTACTAAGCACCCCTGCTACTACAAGGCGAGAACTCTTAGGAGCTGTCTTTCCGATACTGAGGTAAGTACGTATAGGATATCTCACCTAACATGGAATAACTTTTAATACGAACTTTTGATAGCAAAGAAACTATTCTTTGCTATCACACAAGCTAGTGCTTGTGGTGTATCTACATTAGGCTCAAACCTTCGAATTCGTGACTCTTGAGTTTTGAATGACGCCTCATGCCAAGCAATTCTGGATACTAACCTTGGCAAATATTAGTGGTGGTTGGAGTGGTAGTGATGGCTTGAACGGAGAAGTACAACGGCGGGCACGAGCCTATCGTGGAGAAGGCGTCACACGCGCCCTGCAGCGTGATCTCCACGTTGCCAGTGGCCGCCAGATTTTGACAAGTGATCTCGTTCGGGTCAACTCCAACAAATGTTGTATTCCGTCTGCAAAAAAGGCCTTAATTGACGATGTGTTTGACGACTTGAAATACCTACGCACTTGAAGCACTCAAAAACATTTAACTCCGATAACTGTCATTGTAAAAGCAATCGTTAGCTACCACGTTTCAAATGATAATCGAGTATCTATAAATCAAAATCATTACCTTGGCGCAGCAACAGTACGAGAATGGCAGACAACTAGGGTCCCAACAGCAACCCCAGTGCGTGCTACTCGAACTCTTGTGTTATCATTGTTCGCGTAGAAATAGTTCGGACTAACTCTATAAAAGTTTATGTAGCCAGGTTCCAAGAAATCGTCGAATTGCCGCCCACCCGAAGCTCCAGCCGTGAAGTTGTCTCCACATAAGGGATTTATTACTCTTCTTCCCACTGGAAAAAAGGTTAAATACACCTCATAAGTGCTGTGCTAAGAAATATAAAATTTTGTTCAAAATAAAACCAGAGCAAAAAGATGTAGTGTAACCGATGACACTCGTAACTGCCCATAAAGCAATTCATGTGCAAAGCATTTTCAGGTTAAAATTTCGCTTAGCTCTAGTCTGCTGATTTGTGATACAACGGAGCCAATACTTATTAAGATGAAGTAAGTATACAAACCCAATTGAATTTGTGATAGAACTGGACCCATAGTGGATGCGACATTTGTTCCCACTGCGTCAAGATTGAGGACTGTTAGGTCTCTATGAGGGTCGCGAACTAAGGTGGCTAAGTTATCAAACTGATTTGTGGACGATGCGTAGTGAACGTATAAATCTGAAAAAAACAACTCTTATTACTGGCTATCTATTTGTTTAATCATTACAAGCTTTTTCAAAATTAAAAAAAAGCTATCGCTAGATAGGTATATCTTTATAAATTGAAGTCATGTCCAGATACATTCCACGATAACTTAAAATACGGATAACACAAATACCAGTTTAACAAGAAATATAGCGATATGAACAAAAAGATAAGATATTCGAAGTAAATTATTTTCCATAACAACACAAGAAATAGTGTAAGGTCACCTGGTACAGTTTCATTGAGAAGTCGCGCTTGTTCCAGAACGTTCGGGTTGTTTTGAACAGGCCCAGAGTGGATGAGGTACAGGAGAACCGTGGAGTGACCACCGACGTAGCCAGTGCTGGTTTCGTTCCGAAGCTCCTCTTGCATCATCAGCCTGATATTTGCCAAACCCAACTCTAGATTTATTCCCGACAATACTGAAATTAAAAGATAAAATGTTGGGTAAATAGTAAATAAGTTCTCGTTAGAAAAGGAAGAAGTATAGCTGAAGATCGAGTTCAGTGGCGTGTAATAGAAGAAGCTTTTGTCCAGCAGTGGACTGCAACAGGCTGATGATGATGATCAGGCATAAAGTAAATAATAAAGGGCTCCCATAAATACAATAAACGTGATTTTCTTCTACAGATAATGGTAAGGAACGGTCAGACGGACGGTTTATTTTTTAAGTATTGAAATATATGAACGCCATTTTATGTGGTAACTTTTTTTCTAAAATGAAACAGAAACTTACTTGTCTGATGGGTCGTCGCAGTATACGCAGAATGGAATTCGGCTATCGAAAACGTTTTCGAGGTAATGACGGTTCCATCGAAAGGAGAAATCAACGTTATACTTGATCCAAACTTGCTGACGTCAAGGGAATCCAGAAGGAATGAGATAGCTGGATATATCATGTTGTAAGGCCATGTGGGGTCAATAGCTATGTATAAGTTGGTCCTATATTGAACGTCTGTGATTGTGCTCTCAGTTATGGCACAATTCATATCGTTCATGTTGGTGTCTGGAATTAAAGTTGTGACATAGGTAACATGTATTTCAATTTTAGCTCATACTTTTGATTACGCAATTTTTTGTAAGTAATTAATAAAATGTACATACTAGAGTAAAGCCCGAAGTTAGTAACAGCACTATTTACTAGGCCGTCTAAGCCACCAGTCAAGGTTCCTTGTAAAGGCATAACAGAGTCCAGCGCAGCAGCGAATGACCTCGTTTCTTGGAATAAAACAGCAGGAATGACTTGAATTGCTGCACGACGGTTGCAAGCCCTAATATTTGTGTCAAAAACTCCATTCTGAAAAGAAGACAAGATTAAGAAACCCTACAAGGTAACTAAATGATAAAGGAGGACACGGAATTAGTTGATGTACTAAAAGTACATACTTTAACTATTAACGTCAGTGGCGAATATGTGGATGAAGTGGATCATGTACATGTGCCATATGCACATTAACTTAATCAAATTGAAAATAAAGAGATATATTACCTTTTAAGTGCAAAACTTTAACTTACTCTTGGTGAATAATACATGTCCAGCAACTGAGATAGCCTTAAATCGCTTGAAATTCCCAAAGTTCGGATTATAGATCCGCCTAAGACAAAACCATCGATCCCTCCTCTTATTTCGGGATCTGTCATTTCAAGGTTAGTACGAGCGCTCAACATATATGTTCTTGCTATAGTTTGGGTACTGTTCCAGTTACCGGTGCTGCCGACAGAGATAGATTGGCTTCCTTGTGTTCCCTGGATCAAAACAGCTTCGGCTAGGTCCCCTGATAACAATTTATGTGATAAAATAAAAAAATACATCTGCCGATAAACACACCCAAGTGACCCCTTCGTTCCCCCTAGGGTAATAGAAAATCCTGAGTCATATGCTTTTCCACTAGGTAAGACTCAAAGGCTATTATCTCGCTCATCGCCTCAACCATTATTCAGAAAGGTAAGGACAATCAAAGTTGAGTACACCTTCAAAGTAATGCCGTCACTTTAAGAGTCGCGAACCTCTTGGAGACCATAATGTCACGGGGATATCCACCCAAGACTGAATTTATAAGGTAACTACTCATGTTTCTGACATTATGATTAGATTTAAGCTGTCCCGACAGACTTCGTTCTGTTGTCAAACATTCAGTGTCACGTGACAGGTAGGAACAGTTGTTAAGAGAAAACTAAATTGTGGTTTACCACTATATTTCTAGCATTTTCTCATGTTTGCTCACCTTTTAAACCTTCCCTCGACCATTACAAATATTTCAAAACCAAAATTAGCCATCGGTCCAGCCATTCCCGAGTTTTAGCGAGACTAACGAACAGCAATCCATTTTTTATATATAGAGATTAAGTTCATAAATTATAGGATGAGGATTTTCGTTTCATTTTACATTTTAACAAAAAAAAGGGATTTCATGTATTTGTAGCAAATCTGCGAATGGCTTAATGGCGACGCAACTCACCTGACAATGTAGCAGGGAAAATAGAAGTAACGAACGGTTGAACATTCGGGTAATTCAAAACTGAGCCCTTGGTCAGTTCCAGTATGTTGACACCCTGCGGTTCAGCGCCGGCTGCGATGCCGGCGATCAGGTTCCCGGCGGAGACGGGGCCCCACCGGGTGTTGACCACGCCGGTCAGGATGGGGCAGGCGCTCTCGCCGACCAGCTGCCGGGCTGACCGTGATCCGTAATTGCTCGTGTACTCCACATCGCTGTCAGGGTCAAGCTGATGCAGTTGTCCATTTTTATCAGCTCCTCTGAAACGTGAAATAAATAATTAAATTTGAAATTTTGATAAGGGGTATGAACTTAGACGTACTGAGATGCTTTAACAATATTTTCTATAAAATGCACTAAAATGGAATCCTGCGTCTCGGAGACCGATGAACAACTACCCGTGTGCACTTCGGCACCAGCTATGGCATTTCGGCGGGCGTCAAAACTCACTTCGCTCGTGGTTAGTGAACTTTAAAATTCAATTTATTCGCAACTGTGATCGCTTGGGAGAAAAGAACTAAGCTAAATAACATTTTTGTATTATTTACATACAAAATGAGAGAAAATACTAATTCAGAATGAGGTGTATTGATGATATAAGTAGGCATGAAGCACCGAGATGTGAATGGATGTCCGCCGGAATAGCACCCCTGCACTGCTTACGCAGTGTAGCACTGCTGCGCAAACTAAATAATTTGGAAGGACCTTGTGGATGAACTGGCGTTGAATGAATTCATTCGTTATATTTGCGATTACGAAAACATATTGTTATCACTACACAAACTTACAATTGGGTTAGGTCTAATACTTCAACGTCTTCATCAATAGAGCGAGCTGATCGATAGGTTCTCAGAGCCCTGTATTGAGAGTTCTGACCGCAATTGTTCTCATCCCCCCGAATTCGCGCATCCACTGTTGTTGACAACATGTGATGAAGAGCACACTGAAACATAATATTATTATGGTATTTAGTCAATCTAATATCTAGGCATAAAAAAAGTTGAATACCTACTTCTAGGTATATGCAAAGAAGTAGAAGAAGACTTGTAATCAAAGGAACAGTCCAACAATAATGCCCATTATGGGGTGTTTTTGTTGAGTAAAAACTCAATCGTTGAGAGTTCTCAACGATTGAGTCATAGCTTATATAGGTATTGCAGGTAAGTACACTAAAAGCTACCGTATTGGCTTTACATACCTTTAATTGGGAAGAAATAGTGTCGTTTGGCAAAGTTTGCATATTGCCTGGGATCAACCTCAAGACCAGCCTGTGCCGATGGAAAGAGTGGAATGTTGGCGAAAACGGCAGCACGTTGGTGGACATGGCGATGTTGCTTCCGGTTCTCTCGTGGTATTGGACACCATCCTGTCTGTATCTAGAATGCCAATAAATGGGTTGGTAGAGGTCAAAATGTTTCGAACATGACTAAAATGAAATATCAGGTATCTTTACGGTAATAAAAACACATGATAAACACTGGTGAGCAGAACTAAGTGGTTACTTAGAATTTAGAGAATGGCTTTCCATTCACGAAATTCTCGAAAGGTCGTGCAGTGAAAAAACTTACTTGCGACCAAACGGACGTACGAGTATATCTGGTTTGGACGCTTTATGCCGCGATCATCAGGTACCAGTAGGTAGGCAGTTGCAGTGATTAAGCGAGTAGAAGTACCTAATTGCATCGCTTCTGCGGTCCGGGGCTTAGCTCAATTCGGGTCTTCAGACCACAAAAAAATTAATAAGATCTACTTACGTATGAAGCAGCAAAGTAGCCATAGTTCTTAAATCCACATTGACATTAGGGTTATCTTCGATTTGGCGGATGATGTCAATGAGCACGTTGATGGTGGTGGGGGGCAGGTTGTTGCGGTTGAGCAGCAAAGGGTCCGTGTAGCATTCGCGCAGGTCTGGCGCGACGCTGGTCTGCGCTGTGGCCTGCGCGTGCGCACCTGTGGCCACGCACGCCAGCAACAAAGCCGGCAGCCAGTACATCTTGTGAAGCTGGAATAGGATGAACAACGCCGATGGTAGAGTCACTTTATATCTATTGGTATATTTATCGCGGTCGGTTCGTGACTAGTTTAAATAATTCGCAAGAAATGTGATTAATATTAATGACTTGAAATCTAGCCAGTTTTATCTAAAGAGTAAATTTGAACTAGTTTAAAAGGTTTAAAATTCAAGCCAAAACACATATCCATTTCAGTCACTTTTAGACGTTAGCTGTAGTGTTTGAAAACAATTAACTTTTTTAATAAGTATGTTCCAAGGATAATATACCAAATATCTAAATTTTATATACGTTAACAACGTAACTATGTGCCGATAAATTATAATATAATTTGTAATACTTGCAATCTCTTTATAATACGTTATTTAAGTGTTACGGCCGCAATGCATTGTTCTAAATAGATAGGTTCAAACTAAGTACTATGAAAAATGTTTCGATATGAATATGATAAGGTTATCGATGACGAAGTCTGCAAGCATTCGTGATTAATTCGTTTTATCGGCGCAGGAGCGGCAGGCCTGTACTTGGAACATGAAAATAGTTTCAGGTAATTTTGTCACACATCCGGAACAATGGTTACCGAGAATATTACCAGTTTTATATCCGCTTCCGTTAGGTACCTACGGAAATTTTGAATCATACAGATAATCTTATGCTCTTGATAACTTATCGTCACTTACAAGAGATCTTTTCACCTTGGAATTTGTATTAGTTTCCAAACACATGAACATTCTAGTGCGCTATGGAAAAGCGATGTGTGAATAACGCAATTCCATTGGTTGTTGAAAACACAGCTCGACGCCGCACATCTCCGCTCAGCTCTGGTGGAGTCTGGGCCTTATTCTTTGCTAACACCTAATGTGTTAGTTCTGAAATATGCGTCCTTGCTTAACTGCGTGTTATTGTAACTTTGTTTTGTTCATTTATAAAATTTGTAAGTAGGTACTCTACCTAAAATATAGATTGTCATATTCTAGTATTATAACAGCTTCCTAGTAAGAAGTTATGGCCACTGAAGTATGATAGGCGTGAAGTTATGACTTTTACACACTTATTACGACTTTTACATTTTAAGAATTATAGCGCTGCTGTTGAACTAGAGTTGCAGTAAGCTACCTAAAAGAAAAAAAGTGATTGAATCTTCAGACGAGTTTCTAAAAAGGTGTCTGATATGTATTTGATAGTACCCGGTTTATGCAGTGTGGGTTCATTTACCCCCCAAATTCACAAACGTCAATCGAGGTTAAGGATGCCTTCAAGCTCATTCATGCCGTATTGTGAGGTGAATTTTAAGGCCTACATAACTTTGATTTGCATTTGTGAATTCAGGGGTTAAACACGCAACCGCAACAAAGTATTTACCTACCTATCTGTCACTTTAAAACTAAGACAGACTAAGATACGACCTTTTAAAATTAAACGCTGCTTAAAGAAGAAGAGCAATACCTACTAGTCAGAAAGAGAAGATCACTATTTTTCTTAAAGGCTAGTTTTGGAAATGAATGTTATGTCGCATGTAGAAATTGCGAATTGAATATAAGAAAAAATTGAAACACAGGCTATATTATACATAGGTAGTAAGTACGTAGTTAAACGAGTATGTACTAAATGTTATCAGTATCAGCGGTGAGTATGAATTGGAATTAGATTGTTGCCCAATTTACTATGTTTACGTGCTCTACTTTCGTTGAGTAGTAAGCCCTAACAGAGACAATAGTTGTAAACAGATATGTATTGTTTTGTTACATACAAGGGATTCCTTTCAAAAGAAAACTCAGTTTTACACTAATTGAAGTAAAAGTTTGTAAATCACAAGCTAAGTCCAATATCTGAGCGATTGAGTTATTTTAATAGTTCAAACCAATGCAATTAAATAGATGTTATAAATATATCTCGTCAACAGTTACCCTGGTGCGGTAGCAGAGCTCATGACCCGTCACGTCTCTACCAGCTCGGCACTTCTCTTCACTCGACACTCGATCGCAGCTATGCTATGCTATTCTAATTAATTGTCTATCGGCTCCACCTTGAATGGTATTTATATATGTAAAATAATTTCAAAATTTTATTTGGCTTAGTTCTTTTCTCTCAAACAATCACATTCGCATAGTTCTTGAGTTTGACTAAACGCCAAAATACAAAATGCTGGTCTGGTAATGCAGGCTAGCAAGTAAGTATGCGGCGGCTGCAGGTTCGGTCTCCGTACAGTACAATCAACATTTGGATGCATGAACATGTCTGTTTGTATTGGTCTGGGTGTTACCTATGCATAAGCTTAAGTATGTAAGTAATTTAGAAACAAAAAATATTTAGGTATATGTATCCCTTATCTAGTTCACATATACAAGGTTTTTACAACTTGATGTAATCTTGCAGTAGAGTTTACCCATACCTCTAACAATACATGCTCTCTCTCGTGTTGGTGTAATGTTCGCACCAATCCAACTTCCCTCTGCTTGTGGGTTGTTTAAAAGACATCGCTATTGCATATTATCGTGTTGTTCTGTTATTATACTCTTTTGCAGTTTTGGTGTCAAATAAAGATTGTATCTATCCATCCTCCTTATAGTAAAGCGAGGCATGTGCTTAACAGTGGGACGTAAGAGCCGACGCAGCTCGTATGTTTTACAGCACGCACGTATTCTTTTGCGTACTTATGAGTGCAGCGAAGATGTGGAAACCGTGACCTATAGTTGGTGTTTCCAACGAAGCTAATAGAAAAAGTTGTGTCGAACAGAGCTGACCGGTGGAGGTATTGCAGGAGATAAGTTGTAGAGCGCAACGGGAACGGGCCAAGCTAAACAGATCTGACATTCTGACCAACCTAGAAATCTCTTCCATTTCGGTAAGGCCAGTTCGGTATAGTCCCACTTTGTCTTCCTCAGTGGGGTGCATTTCAATAAATGCAATTCTTCCCTTTTCCATTGAAGCAAAGCAGAGTCTGAATGTGCATTTTGAGCAATGTGATCGGTTAATTTTCACTCGTGTCTTCATCGCTTAAAACTCATGTCAAGAGGAGCAAGCCCTTTCACTTTCATGCTTACGATTCTGTAAACTACATATTATCACGTGACACCTCGTCAACGACATTGAAAGTACATTTACGACAATGTGGCAAATAGATTTATGATTTTAATAATATTCACATGAATTTCAATGCAGACGATGACCTCAAAAATGAATTTAGGTAGGTAGTACGAATGCACCAATACACGTCAATAATTTTCAGTGGGCACTGCATCTGCCTGCAATCCGTCATTGAATAATGACTCAAGGACAACCTTGAACATCATTTACATATTAACCTAACTTCAGATCCTTTATTTTGCCCTGCCTTGAAAATTTTGCAAAAATTAACGGCCTGACTACAGCCAGAAACACAAAATATCAACTAGTACAACTAACCTTTTAAACTAGTTTTAAAATTGTCTCTTCGCACTTCTATATCCAGAACACACTGAAACGTTGTAACAAAATCACATGTCCAGCCTCACACCCTGTTTTTCACACACAAAACCAATTAATGTGCTTTTGAATGTAATCAATCACACAAAGAACTGTATCGACGGGTTTGGGCGCGCCCAGCACACAGAGAACAGTCATAAAAGTACAGTCTACAGGTACCTCGGATAAGATAATGAAAAGCAGGTCTAGATAAATTTGTAACAAATGATAGCCAGTGCCGAGCGCCGCGTTATCTAGGTAGGTACGTATATCTGTTTTTGCTAGCGATTACAGAGATAGTGGCAGATTATGGCGAAACCAATGTGCATGAACTAATTTTGAATGGATTTGTTGATTTATTTTTTTGCTGATCTAGAAATATAGTAACCTAGTCACCTTATCTTAAATTGAATTAACCTTAGAAATAATTGTATTCTCATAATAACAATAATATGATAGGACAAATTATTAGGATCCTTCAATGTTTTTGGGCACACTCGAGCTCAAAAGTTTTGTGTTGTTGAAGGCAAATTAGGAACCTGAATGCTAAAATTTATAATTAAGTAGGTGGTACCTATTTAACTGATCTACCATTGATAACACAGCAGTAGTGACAGATAAAAAAACTCTGACAGCGAAAATTTCATTAAAAACTTGTAGTTGAATAATAATTTATGGATACTAAAATATGTTAATATTAGTATTGGTATTACAACTACCTGAACAGGTACTCTGTACTGTAATTTTGGCCACAAAATTATTCATTGTTAGCTTTAGTCTTAATCACGATGATGTCCAGCAAATCAAGCAAGTCTAACTTGTGATACATTGCCTGCAGAGTGTCGAGGCTAGACTGGATGTGGACAGTGCTCTTATGCAGCACTGGATGAGCATGAACCAAAAAATCTTATTTTGTGTTTGTGCCAATCTATTTTAGTATTAACTTCCATACTTAGTTTGTAAGTCCGTTGTGTCCAGTGTTATACACTTAATTGACAATGCCCGAAGAAAATGCTTTTTTTATTATGACTCAGCTATTGAAGGAACTTTATTAACTTCCCAAATACTTCCTTTGGGATAACTTGCGATAAAAAATAAAGCTGTTTCAAATTGTATGTTTCAAACCTCTGAAGTTTTGGCCTGGGACGATAGTGGGAGAAATACATTAAAACAAGTCTATAAAATAATATGCCAAAATGTGTATAATTATAACAAAAACTTAACGACGAGGATGGGATTCGAACCCACGCGTGCAGAGCACATTGGATTAGCAGTCCAACGCCTTAACCACTCGGCCACCTCGTCTTATGTCAAGGGAGCCGAATTATGTTACCACTTTAAAATTTACACAACGTAATTAAATTTTGGTTTAGTTATAATAATAACTATCTCGTCCAGCGTGAAAAGGCAATTATTCACAATATTTTAAAGAGTTCGATGGTGACATAACATGCTAAGAATTACTATCAGTTAAATCTTGTGGATGCTTAAAGAAATAAAATAAAAATAGAAAAAAAAATAACTAAGTAATGTCGCAGTGATTAAATGTTTTTAATTAAGTAGGTGGAGCTACTTAATTTGTAAAGACAAAACAAATACTATTGCAATTTGATTAAATGTTGTGTAAAGCGCTGTCTGACGTCAACATATTGCACTATCAGGCGTACGTCATTTGGAACGTTTGCAGTGGTACAACCAATCAACGCTAGATGGCAGTAAGCTACTTAAAAACGGTATTTTACCCGATAAGCAAGGGGCGTGAACGTGTGGTCCTAAGGGTGGTCCTGTGTTCCGTTGTTGCTGTCTAGGCAATTTTCCTTTTAAGTAATATTATAATGTCTATGCCAATTTTGATGTATAAGATACCTACCGCGCCCCAAACCATATGATTGATATTAACTAGGCTAGACGATTTTAACGGATTTACTGACCGTGATATTGATAGATTATGCATAAAAGAGAAAGTAGGTCTTAGGTAGGTACAGACTCTTTTGGTAATGAGGATTAATTGCATCACAAGAGCGTTCATTTGCTAGAACATTTTGTTTGTGTAGAAATTTAGCGCTTTTATGAATGAAGGGAAAACAGCAGAGCGCCCGTTGCCTAGCAACGCACCCTCCGACACCGTCTGACCCTGGAGGTCGCTCATCCCTCTTTCGTATAGATAGACACCTACTTACAAATAGTTACAAATGTAATGCCGTCGAGAAATGCTTCACTGTACCACTTAGATTAAACTTTCTAGAGTTTCTCTAGAATAGGAGAGATAATGCGTGCATTACCTACATCTGCACATATTTATTTAGCTTACTATGTAGGTATATTACTATTGCACTGATATCTATCCATCCCCGGACTTTCAATTAGGTGGAGTAAAATCAGGGGCTACAAAATAATATTTGAATTAATAGGCACCGCTTAAATTAAACTTGTACCTCTATTAATAGTTCTGTCTAATCCTATACGAGTAGGTATACCTAGGCAACCCTGGTGCACATGGGTTTTGGTTTAAGCGTAAGATTTGAGTGTGAGTACTAAATGACGTGGTTTATCAGTTATATTCTCAAGAATCTACGCAAGATTGATTCAGCCTCTTTTTTGTCTATGTCTACCGACCTATGAGTTTTTTGTTTAGTTTTTACTACTCACATCTACCTGCAAATGGTTAAGTACTGGTTGGTAAAGACCAAAAGATCTAGGCTTTTGAATTACTGAAATATCGAACGTTTAAGAGGAAAGTTTTCTCTAACGGCGAGCATAGAGAGAAAAAAAACGCACAGCCGAGTCGTGAATAGTCCGATCCGTTTGATTTTATTAATTAAGCTGCGATCTAAGTCGAAGGCTGGCTCAGCATGCAGTCTAGACGGCTTCTCAGTTAGATTGCTTCGGTGCAGCACATTACATTGATTTGTGCGACCGACCGTCTCGGCTCCCGACCATCGCTCCCCGTGCGCCCCTGCAGTCCGCACTTGGGAATAAAGGTTTTACGTACGCGTGTATGCCTGCCTGCATTGAATTCGATTTATGGCCCGCATTTTCTGAGTATTTTTGTATCGGAGAAACATTTTGAATTGTTAATAATTCTGCTACTAAAAAGATGGGAAGTCTGTGAATACGATCTTGTTTGTAAAGCTTTCGAGTCGTTAGAGCTCTTTGTTCGAGGGTCCTGTTTTAGTAGGTATTTGCTCTTAATAGAAATAGGAAGCGACAATTATCATTACTTGAAAGTGTTAGTATTTACTTACCTAATTATTATTAATAATTTGTCCTTACTGTTTAGTATTTGATAATAAGGTAGGTACGACCCGTTTAGAGTTACGAATACAATACGATGCTTCACGGAATCGATTTGATAAATGGAGTAACTGCGTGAATTGGGGTATTTCTGATACATTCGGTTTCTAATACTTCAATAACACAATAAAAACCACTTCTTCTACACTTGGACTTAATCGAGTGGTCAATTTATTTAGTTATTCATGCCAATAGCTCTCCAAGTTATAATAGGTAGGACCTACTCGTTTACATAAAAATGTAGTTTCTTATGAGAAGACTTCACCAATAAATTGAAACTTATATTACTTCTATTCAGTAAAGTAGCTAAGCGAACAAAGTTATTTTGTAAATGCATGTCATGAATAATTAAAAAAACAATCGTTAATAATTCAATTATTTTCTAAGGATTATAAGATTAAACGGTGGGGTCGTTAGAATATAATATCGTTTTCCGAAGAAAACTTACAAACGCCACGACTTAACTTGCAAATGCCCGGATTGGCAGCGAAGACATCGGCAGGTCTTCAGAGTCAGAATTTTACGGGATTATGAGTTCCTTCTTTTATTACAAATGGTTTATGGTTTCAATTTTGTTGAGAGACCTTTAAGTTAGTCCATGCATCCAGCTATTGCAATTTAAGTGCTACTAAGTATCTAGAATGTTGTGCAGTTACCTACACGTTTCTATGGTAAATAGGTAGGTACTGCTTCAACAGAATGCTTATTACTTCTCAAACAACATCTAAACTAGATATTCAGAGTAACTTGTTCTTTATTCACAGATAGAAAGATAGAAGAGTAGATTTTAAAAGTACTCGTAATAAGAATGCATAGACAAAGACATGTGTGGCCTTTGAACCGTGTGCTCCAAACTGACTCGCTAAGTTCGTCATTGAGTGGTACTCAACACCTCCCGACGTGCTCTCAGGCCGTCAATGACTCGCTCGCCATATTTCACCTAACTTTTCAAACTTCTTTGACTACGGACCGCGCACTCAAGACTCACTTTTTGCCTTTTCTGCACAAAGGTAACTTAGAAAGACTTTTATTAAAAGTGATTTATTACTCACTTCGTGCGGTATCGATGTATTATGTGGAAACTATTCTCCGATCAAGAAGCGAACCTTTTATAGAAAATATTCCAGGGGCACAACTTACCACAATGACGGAGTCTGGCTGAGGGATTATCCACTTTTCCGATATGAAATTTTCTCCTCACTTCCATAAGGAGACGAGAAATAAATTTCATTCTAAGGCAGGTAAATCTTCATTTTGTTACGGAAATACGTAACCATCTAGCGTCCGAGAATGAATGTTATATTTTTTAAATATGAGCTTTGGTAAGTTGAAGTGATTTTGTTCGTTTAAGTAATACCTAATTGCATAAATTATAAAAATATATAAGTATCTTCTTAAATATAAATCGTCG
Source organism: Udea ferrugalis (assembly GCA_950022985.1). Classification (NCBI taxonomy): domain Eukaryota; kingdom Metazoa; phylum Arthropoda; class Insecta; order Lepidoptera; family Crambidae; genus Udea; species Udea ferrugalis. The sequence continues at coordinate 11,022,527 of OX465516.1, forward strand.
AGGAACGATCTTCAGTACTAACAAAGCGACATGTGAATAATGTTATTAAGATTTTCCGATTGTAGGTACTTGTGCTCCTGAAGCGCTTTGTGAGAAGCAAAATACAACTTCTTTAAAAGTCACAAACCCACAAATTCAAAACGTCAATCAAGGTTGAGCATGCCTTCAAACTCATGCCATCCTGTACATTGTCCATAGAACTGAACTTGACAAACATGAAACTTGTTTGAAGAGCTGGTCAACTTGAATTTGCATTTGTGAACTCAGCTGCGGTTCTTTGAAAATCAAAATCAAAAATAGCTTTATTCAAATAGATCTGTTACAAAGTACTTTTAAATCTGTGTTTTGTCTGCCTAATAGAAATGGTCGATTGGATGGCTGATCGCTGGGAAATTGGCTGTGGAATGGGCGGAAGCGGATAGTTAACGTGCGGCTGGGCTCGACCGGGCCGAGCCCGACTTTTCAGCTTTACGCTTGCACACTTTTTTCAGTTTCGCTAGCCCACTGCCCCATCGTCATACGGGATATTCAATAAAGTAATTAAATTACAGTATGTGCGCGTTAAGAATGCAGTAATTTTTTAATTTAATTCCGAAAAACTCAGGTATTAGAACAGTTACCTATAGGTACAGGTTTGAAAGAATGCATTCAACTGGGCACTGTGAACTTGCCTTCCTAATTAGGAACGATTTGATTGGTTAGGGGGCGTGCTAGCTCGAAGGGCAAGAATGAAATCACTGCATTCTTAACGCAAACGAGCTATAGATAGGTATATCAATGATGACACTGTTGAAGGTGATCATTTTTTGAAAATGCAGGATTGGTTTTTATAATACGTGCAATATTTCCAGTAGTTATAATCGGTCATTGACTCCCTAACTTTGCCTGGAGGTGAACAGACACAAGTAGGGTGGTTGACGGGCAGCTCGGGTCTACAGTCTAGACGCGGCGCGCAGCGTAGCCTGTCAGAGGAAAAGTCCGACAAAGAGTAGTCTACCCTTTATCGCAGAACTTTTTTTGTTCTAATTTTATAATGCATAACAACGGATGGCAGAAATTTTATTTCGCAGAAAATCATTTCGCATTCATTCAAAAAGCATAATTTTGCATGGCAGAATCTCTTTTGGCATATTTTTAATAACCATAATAATAAAAAAGCAGAACCATAGTAACGCAGAAAGTTAACATACAGAAACATCACATAGCAGAAAGTTAATGTGCAGAATTATCTTTTGGCATACTTTTTATATCCATATAAAAATATGAAATGAAGCAGCAAGCTAATCAGGCAAGTCGTTTTTTGGGTTTAAAAAAATAACCACGAAGGTTTAAGGCGGGAGCGAATACCACGAAACCACGAGGAAAATGGAATAACAATAGTATGCCAAGTGAAACTCTACCAAAAACTAATTATGCATCATGGAATTTTGCCAAATAAAATTCTGCCAAATAAAATTCTGCTATCTTAAAAGTATGCCATTGAAAATTCGGCCATACAAACTTTCTGACAAATGATGATTATGCTAAGTATTTTTTCTGCCTTAAACATATTCGGCCAAAGAAAATTATGCTAAGTGTGTTCTGCAAAATGAAATTCTGCGAAAAAAAAAACTGCCAGATAGGAAAAGGCCGACAGAGAGGCCAACTTTATGTGGATGTTAGCGTCCTGAAGAACAGCAAAGTCTATACTTATCTATTGTAATGTTATGAAGCTGAAAAGTTTTTTTTTAATTGAGAGCGTAAATTCCATCAGCTACTGGTTCTAATGGAAAAAAATGATCTTTCGTTGTTTAGTCCGTTTATCGAAAAAAGCTAAACGCTACGACGAACAATACAATACAGGTAATGGCAACTTATTTTGATCTTGTCTAGGTAGGCGTTTGAACACAATCTCATACGATCTCAAATGATGATGAGCTCTAAGATAAGTTACGCCAGCCTAACAACAGGTCACTTTTTTAGTTATCATAGTCTGCTCCTCTGGTCCTCTGCACATTATGTAGGTATGTTGACTATACTCCGTTACCGCAATAAATATTGCAAACAAACAAGATTGAAAAGAGTAACTACTGGGTTTCTTGCCGGTCTCTTCTTGGTAGAATCAACATCCGAACCGGTGGTAGTATCACATTTTTATTCATTGAGAAAGAGAGATTATAAAACTTGACATGAAAGTTTTTTTACTTGCTTCACTATCTACTATCAGAATTCTTAGTCTTTGCAATACAGAAATAAGGCCTTAATTTGCACAGCCTTAATGCAGTTTTTATCAATAGTTTAAATTAATTGGAGCTCCGACCGACGTAATTAGACCTCAGCTGTGGAATTATTCCACCGTTCGGGATACAGCCGTCTCTCGCCAATTACCTTCGTACCTTCGTACTTTTGCGAAGCTGAGCTACCTACTTTGTTTACTACGCCTTTGCGAGCCAGACTGTAACGAGAAAATTCTTTGTGGAGCTACTTTAACAGACTGTAAACGGACGAAGCTAAAAGCTAGGCTATAAATGAAATAAATTATTCGCTTTAAAACGGAGCGTCTTTCCGCTTTACTCTTTCTGCTTGAAATCCGGCGCTTTTTGTGTAAAATCTGTCACTGTTATCGTTTCTTTGTGTGCCTAGTACACCTAGTAGCAAAGTCAGCTACAAAAGCCGCTAATTTAAATCCTTGAAGCAATAGCCAATGCAGCTTAATCGGACAGTCATTCAATTGTATATTCTTCTTTTTCTTTATATTTCATTAAATTCTGTAAGTGTTGTGTCTCGTGCCTTACCTTTTCGATTTAAGGGCGTAGGAGGAACAATACAAATGAGGGTGTTCATTACTCACGAGCGCTTGACCTAGTCTAGTGTCAGTCAAAATAGTTGAAATGAATTTGAGTGAGTAAATTTCTCTCCAGCTGTGGACTCGGAGAGTGTACAGGCTTATTTACAGGCCTGTCATTTTCAAGTGCTTTTTTTAAAAGACGTCATCCACACACACTGAATACGTTGTTTGTGTAATTTTGTAATAAAGATTGTGTTAGCAGCTATGAGTTTAACAGCGAGCTTTTAGCCTGAATAGGCTCTGAATAAGATGTTTTTTCACTAGGGAATACTAGCCTGCCCGCCCTGAAAAGGCATTCAACGGCCACGAGGTCATTTCTTTCTTGTGACCGGCCGCCAGTAGTTGCCAACCTATAGGTTTTTGCTTTGCTGTTTTTCTTAAGACTATCAAATTAACAGTCATAAAGACGACTAAATCAAAAGCATGATACTTAACTATACATGACCAATGATTTAATAATAAGAATAGGTAGTAGTACATAGGTTGCTTGTGCTAAAAAAGTGGCACCCGAAATTCGAACGGTTCGTACACCTGAGAGCAAAGCATTGACTGTGTTGACAGTCTGAGACGAGACTTCGAACAACACGGTCAAATTAACTACGTCGTACCCCGTTGGCAATTTTTGACTTCGCTACAGTACTGACATAACTTACGTCTTTTTTTATAGTAATATCATTGTAGATGACATATAAAACCACTCCAACCAACATTATAAAGTAAGTTAGTACACATTCCAATTTTCCCCGCTGGCGGTCTCGCGCGACGCATGCATGAAATATTGTGAGCCGAGACGTCTCTCGCACAATAATAACTTACGGAGACACGGAACGAGCATACTGATAGGTAGTACTTAGCCGGTTATGTTGGTACCTGTACCTTCTTTTTTGAGCAGACAAAATCGGGTTTTGGTGTAATTGCCTGTATTCCCGACATGGTCTTAAAAGGCGACTGAAGGAGGCCCCTGGCATCAAGTTATGTGACCTAGGGGGCTTGGTCCACGGCCATGCCACAGACGATACAATGAGTGGGCATTCAGTGCTCAGACGATGTCGATGGCTTCATTTGACAGTGACCACTGCCTGCTCTGCTTAGATCTTTGGGATTTACCACATGCGGATAATTTTCGAGGGGGTTATCTGCAAAGAGTTCAGATTCTGTCATGCTTGAGTATATTGTGGATTCTTATGGCCATTAACAAAAGTACGTTTCATCGTACCTTTCTGTTTATGTAGATAGATACTCATTTTTAAAAATAAATAATATGTATCAACATGATTTGATGTTCAATTAGGAAAACATTGCATAAAAGTTATGGCAGCAAGCCATTAGCAAGAGAAATCCTACGGCATTACTACGGCAAAGTAGCTTCGTAGTTCGTAGCAAGTGATGCAGCAAAACTACGGTATACTTACCTCCACACGTAAATTAAAATATTATATACCTGCAACTGAAATGTATTCTACTTTACTAATAAAAAAATATGATCATCATGATATATCAACTAGACTAAAATCTGAAAAAGGGAATAAACCAAAAAGATGATTGAAGCCGAGTTTGAGCACCGAGAGACTGAAAGTAATCTACTAATTTAGCCTTGAATTGACATTAAATAGACAATATGTCCTTATCAGTCGCATTTTTATGACACAATACCCCTGTGTAGGTACTTTAGGTACACCTCAAGCACCCACACAAACACTTCTCTGAAATCGTTCAGTAATTTCCAAAAATAAGCTTATGACAGAACAACAGAAGGCGTGGGCCTTTATCTGCGAACACTCATAAATCATGTTGTCTTTTGTTACATTTTTATTTACTCTTCATATTATTTCACTCCAAGCGTAAACTTACTTGAAGACAGATAATGTAAGACTTATTTTTACACAAGCAGCCGCCGCGACTTCGTCCGCGTGAACTTAGGTTAAAAAATAATAATATAGGTATCTTCATAAATTGTAGCCTGTGTTCTATTCAGATGCATAAGCTATATTATTGTAAAGTTTGATTAGAGTCCATCCAGTAGTTTTTACGAGAAAGAGCAACACGGCACGTCCATCCACACATACAAACTTTCTCAATACAAAATCTGTTTTTAGAGATAAGCTCACCTGTACTTTCAATCTCCCAATTGTCTGTTTATTGTAATTGTCTTTTTGTGTACGAACTATAAATAAATAAATAAAACTTTCGCATTTATAATATTAGTAGGATTTTTCCTTGACAAACTTCAGCGTACCGTTCTAACAAATCACTTCCCGAATCGTGTCAAAGTTTTTCATAACGGTACAATTTAATGGCTGCTTCGCCGTTACGGTTTTCATGGAGGTAAAAGGCCTTACCTAACGCACTTTCTTTCGTGCCATTCAAACTTTCCCTATACTGTAGTTGTTTTAATAGGAATCTCTATGTTACTTCGAAAGTGTGTTAATTTTTATAACGCTTTTTTCGATTTGAATTTTACAAACTTTATTTACAAATAAAAGAAAACGAAACCTAAAAACGACTGATAACAATCATAATCATAATCATTTATTCATTCATAAACATAGATACATAATATTAAAGATGTTATCACCAATGTTTTGAGCTCTATGCTTTACATACGTAGGTACATGAACAAAGAACGAATACTCAGTTAGGTAATAGTAAATGTCACTGGACATTATTCCACACATCGCCACCTAGCCCAAAACTAAGCAACTAAATGCTTGTGATATGGGATACTAGACATGGATAAACATACTCATTTTTTAAAAAAAATTAAATACATACTCAATATACATAGGAAACACCCAGACCAGTACAAACACACAACACACAAATTTTTGTACTGTGCGGGGATCAAACCTGCGACCACTGGTGTAATAGCCCACTTCTGAACCATTACACCAAATCGGTCTTCATAGATCCCATATTCATTTTAATGTTCTATGAAGAGGCTTTTAAATTACATACAATGAGCGAATATTGAATCAATGAAAGCGCTTTTGCAATAGTACTTACTCGTCTGAGTAAGTTAGTAGTAATTCAAATAAGATAGGTACTTACAAAATAAACAGAAATAATATAATTCTAGCTACCTACGAGAACCTTAAAATATAAGCGAACTCAAGAATCAATAGACTCCGAACTAATTTAAAACCATAATCCTCCGCAAAGTGTGTTTGTAAAACAAATAATAACGAAAAATGAAGTTTTTTTCGGGCGCGGCTCGGTTAGGGCGGCTCGGTCGGACACCGACCCGTCATGTAGGGTTAGCAGAACAGTTTGCGATGCGTTGCAACACTTGCGACCGTTGCGGCGCATGTCAAAATGTTCATAAAACATATTTTTTAGTTAAAATTGTCTGGAGACCTTTAGATGATAATTTTACATTGTTGTAAAAGGAATACTTACTTAGTTTTCAATGACAATCATGCTAATTACATTATTATTCATACTGACTCGGCTTGTTGGCTCGGTTAATAGCGATCCTGTCTTCTAAGCTGCAGGAAGTGGGTTCGATCTTTACCTAGCGCAATGTCTTTAGTCACTTCAAATGCTTGCTTTGACTTTACTCTCGTTTGAGTTAATTGAAGAAGTTCATTTTGTCAGCTTACAGTGTCATTGGATTATACTTCAATTCAAAAGAAATACGATTCATGACCTTAGATTTGCTTCTTAGCCAATCAAGATAAAATCAGAACAAAATAATAACAATGGTTCATAGCATCTAAAATTTCCTTAGATTAGAAACAGTTTTGTTAAAGTTGTTAAGTAATTTGGTACCTAGTCGTTGGTGATTTCTTGAGTGCATTGCTTACACTGTTTATGTGTAAAAAATGTTTTTAGATCCAACCCTCCAATTTTCGCAGCCCCAGGTCTTCGCCGGTCGCGGGGTCATCACACGTCCCAATGTCATAACGAGGCGAGGTTACCCAGCTGGCGAGGGTCCGTTACCTTTGCTCTCATCTCTGTATACGCTAATTATCTCATCAATTGCCTATTCGATAAAGTAGGATAAGTAATCTGAAGCCAATTTCATTATGATTTCGTGGAAGAATAAGGATCATAGGTTACTTACTTCATAACAAATCAAAAACTTTGCTGTAGAAAGGATTTAGACGAAGATCCCTGAACTGTTTTATAATCTTGTTTTAAAAAGAACTAAGTAAATATCATTATTTACATGCACTCAGCTGTATCAATTTTTATGATGTTCGCAGAAAACTATCTACTACCTTTCTCGGTTCCGGTGTCAAGCACTTTGAGCGTACAATGTACTTACTTATATGTTAGCATAGCATTCATGCACATCAATCATTTCTCAACTAAGCATAACTTTTGTTACGTATCATTAGCAGAAACTGTATTGTTATTGGTTGAACACCTCTATTTAAGAAGTTCTATTTAAAAAGCGCCTTCTGCTTTTGATTTCTAAAGAAAGCTCAAGTTCATTCGCGATCACTTCGAGAGGTCGTTACACTAAGCAATGTCGCAACGAGGTTATCTGGTCCAAAGGGTTCGTTACCTCGTCTCGTCAATGGGCCGTTGTTGGAATGAATCACCGAATCAGTAAAGCAGTGTGTCTGTCGGTGTTTGGGGATTAAGAACTCGCGTGCGCTTAATTAGAATTAGACAGCAATTATCCGAATAACCCTGATGGTCGTGCTGGTAAAAGCCTATATTTTCAGTTTTTTCTTGTAATTTAATCTACCTAGATGATCTAGCTAGAGTATGCTGTAGTGGGTGATTTTTGTCCAGAAAAAAATAAATAAATTGTCACAAAGCCTTGCAGAGAACGACTTAGATGAGGTTGTTGCTACGAAAATGTTATCAATTAGGTATAGAGATCTCTTGTTAAATTTCGTGTCTATTAGATTATTTTCTTACAAGTTGTATCCTACTCTTTGTTGGACCTTGATTTGAGACGACCTTGGATGTAGATTCAACAACAGTTCAAGCTCAATACTGTTAACTTAGGCCTTAAGAATGAATGAAGAATGAAAGCTGCGGTTACTTGTACAATTTACGTTATGTTCTTTCCTCATTTCACTGATATATTTTGCCGTGTTGTATACCCCTATGTATTTTTAAGCAGACGTAATAGAACCTTGACCGCTTTCAGTATATGAGAGCACGTCAGCCGTCAAAAGGGTCTGAAATGACCAGTTTTCAGGCTGGAATCATGTCAGCCAGGCAAGGACAGGGCTGTACGAGATGAGGCGGGTGAAAAGGGTTGGGCTTCTCCTTTCACTTACTAATTCATTGCGAGTTTTATGAAACCTAGACTTGCTACTGTTAGGCATTTCCGAACGCAACTCGTCAAGCGCACCATTCCCCGCCATTATTTGACGTTTGTATAGCTATCTCGCTCTCTCTTTTTCTTGTACAACTTGCATTTGTTTTAGTTTGTGAATAAATTGTAATTTAAATGGTTTAATGCGTTTTTCTGAGCTTCCCTTTTAGCTCAGAAGCGGGATTAGTGTACCGAGCGCCTACAAAAACGTTTTCCTGACGAAACAATAAGTGAAAGTAACGTTCAGAACCTTGCCATAAGCGGCATTGTTATGGTGGCAGTGACAGCGGTAGCCTAACCGCAGCGGTGGTGACGGCAACGCCATGGCGGCGGTCCTAAGCGGAGTCCGCTGGAGCACCGCGGCACCTCTGACTTAATCGTTCTCCTATTGCGGAGTGTTCATCATGCTCCTGATGGGAGAGTGATTAAGCAACAGGTTCTTCCGAACAAGTCTCATTCATCAAACTACTCATAGTTAAAGTATCTACTATGGCTTGTACTTTGAATAAAGGAAACCAGTAGCCACAGTAGTGGTCTGTCTTTCTGAGTAGTACCCCACCATTTTATCTGTGCCATTGGCAACTTACAGCTGATTTAGTTCAAGCCTTATGCTGGTCTTGATTATACATTTTCTGATTCTGATCATGTCTGATCTGTTAATTATTATTGAGTAATGAATCAGAAAAGTTAAAGGTATTACTGTGGATGTATGGCTTGTGATGAGAAAACTATTTCTGAAACTTATTTGCAATTTTAAATTAAAAAAGTATGCTCAACATTGATACTAACAACTATCTAAACCTAAACTAAAATCTGAACCTTACATAACTCTAAAGTTTATTAACTGCTTTTCTTTCTAATCAGTAAGTTAGTTAGATGTGTGACTTAGTTGATGCTTATGGTGTGATGGTCTGAATATTAATTATAAAGTTAATGTGACAAGATAAGGTTATGCTTGTGGGTTACCCGATGCAGGTTACAGAAGCAATAACAGGTAGGTTCTTACCGTACCAGAAAGCTGATGCTATTTCTGCTGGGCATCAGGACACGCCCAGCATGCTGAGATATTTATAATCATCATTCAAGTAAGTCAAGTGTTGCTGATGTAATAATCAAATGATGCAGTTGTAAGCATTGTGGTCACATTGAATCAACGTTACAGTCAGTCTGTCATGATGATGAAAACAATTAGGTAGAAAGGTGTTCATCACACTGTTATTATCGTACAGGCCATGATAAGATAAGATAAGATATACTTTATTGCACCAAGAAAAACAAGTTACAAAACGATGCTTATAGACATTTAGAATGAACAATATAGGCGGTCTTATCGCTAAGAGCGATCTCTTCCAGACAACCTTCAGGTAGATAAACTGGAAGGGGGATAAGAACAAATGTGAAGTAACAGTATGTCTAATTATTTACAGATGTTACTGCTGTAGCTGCAAATTATTAATTGTCATTTTTAGTGATTTCAGTTGTCATGCCTTGGGTATAATATTATTATTATAATAATTACAGAGTTATACAGAGCCCAGAGGTCACAGTTACAGTCTAATATTCAATCCATACGAGTCTAGTTGTTCAATTAAACATTTCAGTATTTAGTTATTTATTTAATCTTGATTGCACAAAATAGTACAGTATGGCGGGCTTCATGCTGAGCGCATTATCTGCCAGTCAACCATTGGGCATTTGAGGTATGTCAAAAAAAAAAAAAAACTAAAATAAATCCTTCAAGCAGGTTGCTGTTGCTGATGAGGCCAAACTGTGCCCAAAACAGAGGTTAATATTAGTCAGCCTGTTACCAACTAGGCGTTTGAGTATTGTCACGGTGATTTGTGTTATTTAAAAACGTAGTAGATGTTTCGTATTTACAAAATTAATTAATCGAACTGCCAAATGTAAGTGCAGTCGTACAAGGTGTTAAATAATTGCCTGTTGATAAGATTTGAACTTGTTATTTTGATGTTAATATTTCGTTTGTTATAAGTCGTTGATGACCCGTTTAGCGCAGTGGTTCAACGGTTGATTCTCGAGGGGTCGCGTGTTCGATTTCCGCACAGTGCGGGGTTTGTTGATGAAACAAGTGTTTGTGTTGGTTGGGTTGTCTGTGGTACCTTCGTTGTTCCTGGTTGCACACAGCGAGGCTCGTATCTGTTTAGCATTAACTAATTTGTTATTTAGATTCGTGACAATTAAAACGTTGTAGGGCGGACCCTAATACTGATATTAGTACACGAATTATACAACACACCAACATAATATTGCTGTGGCGGGGTGTGTCGTGACAAGACAAAATGCTATCGGTTTTGTTCAAATGTGATAATCATATTCACATTGGTGTGTTGTGGCGTTGCGCCACAGCAAGTGCAATTATATTATACACACAATCATTTATTTTAGGGTTTACAATAGATACGGAGTGCCTAGAGCAGTGTGTAATACCTTAACTTATTGACAGCCGCACATTGGTCACCTTAGGATCAGAGAGCGTCGTGCATTGCATTCATCGTTGTCTGAAGACATACTTTGGTTATAAGATCGGCGAAAGCTTACCTGCTGTATTAGTCTTGATGAGTATTAGATGAGTTTTCAATTTGTTTTTTCGGTAATTGTAAGATTGGTAAATGTTCTACAAAAGTGCGTAACTTACAGATTCAAACTGCTCATAGGATATTGTACTTTGTCGATGGCCGAGCGGATGAAAGATCGCGGCAGTACCTACATCGTTTTGAGTCAACACGTTTTTACGAATGTTTATGACTGGTGAATCACTTACAGCCTAGCAGAAGTCAAAGCATTGAATAAGAGACCCTTGCTGTTGTTGTAAGTTAGTTTAAATTTAAGGTGTATGTTACAGGTAGTAAGTTAAATAGTTACCGATTGTACTGATTGGAGACTTTGATTAAGGTCGAATACCGTGCTGGTAAGTCAACGGGCCACCTGGATGGGTTTAGTCGAAACCATGTTATTTCCGTTAAGCGATGATACATGTTTTCTACCTACTTCTGTAGAAGCAATGCAACAGGGAGACTATTCAATTGGTTCAACTCTAGACCAATAATTGTAAGATAAAATTCAAAGTGGCTATTTAACAGAACTTGCTTACTTTTACCGTATTTAAAAACTGGTTTGGCAAATACTGCGCTGTATTTAGAAACAAAAAGACATGGCTGCATCTCCTAACACTGCGTGAAAAATATACAGGGTGTCAAGCAGTGTTGTTGTATTCTTTATGAAAGATGCCGTTGCCGTTATACATAGTACCTATACGTGGGCCACCTTGGTGTTTGATTTACGACATTTATTCACTCTAGATCTTGTAGTTAGAAGCTGTTCGTGTTATTATAGTATTACAGATATTTGGAGTTGTATGCGACGGAAACAAAGCTTTCATTTGTAAATATTTTAAGGATTATTGTGGACTACAAGAAACAAATAAAATACATTTTGACTGCTGTTGTCAATCCGCGCGTAAATGAGCAAGTCTACTACCTACCTATTTTAATGGCAAACCATCTTGGGCGCTTTGGTGATCAGATAGTCCATTATCTGATTGTTCTTAATAATAATGAAACATTACCTACTTGTTGAAGTCTTAAGCTTTATATTGTTTGTTTGTGATTTTTGTAATATTACTCAGTGAGCTGCCATTAAGAAGGCGATATTTGTTCGCTCATTCGTTACATTATCTGATTTATATTGTTTGTTTGTGATTGTTTGTAATATTACTCAGTGAGCTGCCATTAAGAAGGCGATATTTGTTCGCTCATTTTGTTACATTATATGATTTATATTGTTTGTTTGTGATTGTTTGTAATATTACTCAGTGAGCTGCCATTAAGAAGGCGATATTTGTTCGCTCATTTTGTTGCATTATCTGATTTATATTGTTTGTTTGTGATTGTTTGTAATATTACTCAATGAGCTGCCATTAAGAAGGCGATAATTGTTCGCTCATTTTGTTACATTATCTGATTTATATTGTTTGTTTGTGATTGTTTGTAATATTACTCAGTGAGCTGCCATTAAGAAGGCGATATTTGTTCGCTCATTTTGTTGCATTATCTGATTTATATTGTTTGTTTGTGATTGTTTGTAATATTACTCAGTGAGCTGCCATTAAGAAGGCGATAATTGTTCGCTCATTGTTGTTACTTGACTGTAGGCGATTAAGGACGCTTCAGACTGTAAGTTATTTGACTGGAGGCGATTAAGAACGCTTCATACTTGTTAAATAACTGGAAACGATTAAGAACGTTTCAGACTGTTTGTTACTTGACTGTAGGCGATTGAGAACGCTTCAGACTGTAAGTTATTTGACTGGAGGCGATTAAGAACGCTTCATACTTGTTAAATAACTGGAAACGATTAAGAACGTTTCAGACTGTTTGTTACTTGACTGTAGGCGATTAAGAACGCTTCAGACCGTAAGTTATTTGACTGGAGGTGATTAAGAACGCTTCAGACTTGTTAAATAACTGGAAACGATTAAGAACGTTTCAGACTGTTTGTTGTTTGACTGACTGTTTAAATCTCGAGATTTGCCTTAAGAGGTGTTGTATAAGTCGCGACTTGGAAGGTGTACTTCCTGAACTGGCATTAAGAAGTCAGTTGTGGTGTCATTAAGAAGTCACCTGAACTAGCATTAAGAAGTTAGTTGCGCTGGCATTAAGAAGTCAGCTGAACTGGCATTAAGAAGTCAGTTGTGGTGGCATTAAGAAGTCACCTGGGTATGTTAACATTACTTAGTTTAGCTTTAAGTACTTTTATTTTACTTCAAACTCTAACTCTCGCATCACTGCACGTTTATACTTGCTCCCCCCTGATGTATAATATATTCACACACTCAAAAACACACATACGCGCGTGCGCACGCACACAAGCCTACACACACACACATTCGGCACATGTGTATATTTTTGCTTCATTGTTATTTGAGAGTTTTGCAATGTTGTTAAATTAGTTAAGTAACAGCCACCTTGTTTTAGCTCATAGAATTTGACCCCCACGGGACAGGCTGTGCCTAGTGTGGGAGTCATAGAGTCTAATTATCTTTATGTTTCTGTTTTGGTTAATGAACACATTTTTGTTTAATTTATTACTACTTACTACTTTACATGGAGAATGCTGCTCGGGGCGAGCAGCAGTACAGGAAGGCCGACTGTTAGGCATTTCCGAACGCAACTCGTCAAGCGCACCATTCCCCGCCATTATTTGACGTTTGTATAGCTATCTCGCTCTCTCTTTTTCTTGTACAACTTGCATTTGTTTTAGTTTGTGAATAAATTGTAATTTAAATGGTTTAATGCGTTTTTCTGAGCTTCCCTTTTACTACGTCAAAGGGAAACCATGAAGGATTGGGTAGAACTCATCAAGTAAGTATTCTCGGACCACGATTAAATTGTTTGTTACCTACATACATTGAAAAGCAATCAATACATTGAAACACCAAAACAGGTTTTATGTTACAGTGTTTAAGAACCACGAAAAAAAATTGTGGGTACCAAAAGATACAAAATGTAACCCGAAACATTTCAGCATAACGGGCCAGCAGAACTATTTCCTCAATTTGACAAAATAACTTAAAAGAAATGAAAAATCCTTTTTTATATAAGTTTTCATCATTTTCACATAGCACAGCCATTTAACATAATACTTACATATAACAAAATGTTGTTAGACATTTTGGGCTTTTAGTTAAATGATAATATTTTTTAAAACAATTTATCAACAGTTTACTATTCTCAATCATCTCTATAGCGACGAAAAATAACCTCACCCAAATAAAGCGTTATTCTAGACCGTGGAACTGAAAATACCTCCATTCCAACTTGGTAATACCTCATTCGCGCTTGGTAATTTCAATATCCTTCCACCGGAGAAGTGATGTGGGCAAATTAGGAAAATGTATGTTTTGTGTTACGTCAGAAAATTGAATTCTGGGGTACGAGGCGTGACTAACAACGCGAAAAATACTCTCATATTTATCCCTCTGCTGGTCTAGATTCAAATCTTCCAGGCATTTTTCTAGCACTAGCTAGGTAGAAGCCTAACTTGGTCATGAGCACCGTGATGCTGCGCTGCTTTTGGAAATATTGATTTCCGTAGATTCAAATCTTATTGTTATAAGTTATTGTGTTAGTTTTGTAATCTTGTTTCAATTAATTGATATTTTTAATGTTAATGGTGTCATTAGTGTTCATTCCGTTCCATTTGACAAATTTGAGAGTATTTTTTGTATTAAACTACCGGTTTGGTGTGATGGTTAAGGAGTTCGCTACTACAAAGGTCGTCAGTTCGATCCCCGCACAGAACAATTAACATTTCCATGAACATTGAACATTCATGCACAAGAGTAAAATCAAACGTTTGTACTGGTATGGGTGTTTTAAATCTATAATAAGAAGGTAGATATTTAAAAAAAAAGAAATTGAAGGATGTTAAGCCGTTGTCTGTCATCTGAGAGGTACCTACTCATGAAAATGAAATGAAAATCATGTTTTTTCTGTGATTGTCTGAAGATTGAATGATTTATTTAAATGGGTATGCACTTGTACTGGGTTATTGATTTTGATAGCCTGCCAAAGCAGTTTAATCCCTATGGCGTTCTCGAAACTACAATAATGAGAGTCCCAGTTCAACGACCTCCGACAGTTTTCCTCATATTCGTTCGTCTGCCCTGTAAACTTTCACTGCGTACACATGCACACCCCTCCTTATAGGGCGAAATAGTCATAAAACAGAGACATTTTTTTTCGCTTGTGAGACGCGGCGTGGCTGTGAGCAAGGTGTAGCTGGTAGCTCCGACCCTTGAAAAGTCATGAAAAATTCAAGCGCTCCTGACAATAGCGGCTGTAGCTAACAACTTAATGTTTATAAGTTGAATTTGGAAGTAATGGACTTGCCGATTCGTATATTTCTTCAGTTTCATTATTTTTACTGTGATCTAACTATTAAAAAAAGTTTCGCAAACTCCATTTAGGAGTACTCCATTGGGTTGTAAAACACAACACACTCGCGAACATATTGAATCCACTGTTTTCAATTCCTGTGTTGTGTATCTCTGAGTGTTGCCTATTACTAACACGTCGGTGGACAGTACAAATTGTAGTTTTACTCCTAATATGACAGCATTCATAAATTTTCCTACATTACCTATAGGCGTTATGTCATATTTCTGCTTAAGAAAACTAGGTATAATAGTGTATTATAATATAATAATGTATCTTAACTTGTGATGAACTGTGTATGATGACAGTACGAAAGCCGTATGGCTTTTGCGGTGACACACAACAACAACATGATCTTCGCTGTGGAAGTATGGAAAATCATCCATCCCGAAGCAAACGAATTAAAACTAAAAAATGGGACGGAAGCAGGCATTCTGTCAAATTGTTTCTAACTACATATGGGGGAGTGAGCGTTACTGTCCACCAAGGGGTTATAAAGTTGTGGCAAAGATGGCATACGAAGCGTGGTGTCTCCAATTAAAAGGTATATGCAGTCGTAAGCTCGTTCACATCGTATCGTAAATATCGTAACAAACACAAGTGCTTGTTAGTATTGACTCTCGTTGTTATAATAATGGTCTTGAAAGCTAAAGCTTTTGAACAAATTGCCAATACCCTTATACATAACATCATGAGGACAAAGTCTTAAATATTTGATGAGAAAATAACTTGACGACTTCGGGTACTTTCCGAACTAATACGTGCTGCCACGTAGTTACAAAAAGTTCTTCGGTAGTTAGTTGCTATAAGAAATATGAAAATTAACAATATAGAGAAAGTTAGCACAGTATATCAAACTAAGAAAGACGTGAACATTGAAAACAAAATGTTCACTACAAGTTTACCGCAAGAGTATCTTCTAAATAATTTTCTCGATGAAAATGTACAAAATTTTATTAGACCTCTATACTGGAGTCACGCATTTTTTGTACAATCTAAATATACCATACGTGACAATTATATTACACCAAATGGGTGTTTGTACAACAGTATCTCAATGTCTAGAATTATTCCTCTTGGAATGTATCTATTATGCTTCAATTTACACGATAAGGAAGCATATCAGTCCTGGACAGCTATAAGTATATCATATACCAGTTATCTTTTTCTGATTTACTGTGTTCTGTCTACTTCAAATGTTGTGCATAGCAAATCCAACGTGCAGCTTATTTTAGACATACAAAAAGCTAAAAATGTTGTACAGTTTTGTAAAAACAAAAATATAACTTGTAAATATTGGAATATAGTAGTTGTAATTTTGTCGCTTTTATGGATTTCTTTCGAAATTACAACAAATGCTCGTACGTTGATTCTAATTTATGTAGTTTACGATGTACTATGCTTATTAGTAGATTTTTGTGCAATATACCCTAAAGATTCTCACATTACTGCGGAAAACTCTTTTGTTATGTTTTAATGAACTAAAAATTGCTAATGATCTATGCTTAAACATTGAATTAGAAGAATCGAGAAGGCATTTAAAAAAAAAACAACATGCATTTTGTGACTTAGCCAATGCGTTTAACATTTATCAGAAGGTTAATGCTGATCCTGTAAGTTAATGTTTACTATTTTCATTTTATGATCATCATCAGCCGACTCAAACTGCAGTTCTGAGCCTCACCCATCCAGTCCCATTCCGCCACTGTCCTTCGGCCTTGGTTCGCCTCGCTGGAGATAGACCGCACGTCAGGACAAGCAGCAAGCATTAGATGCATACTTTAATCTTCAAACATTGCGGTATAGGTGACGTGATTGACCTCCCTCTCCAAGTTGATCCTACCTAGCTGTGTAATTTATATGAAATGTTTCCAGACTTTTCCGATGGGCTATTTGTACAAGCTGTTAACACCCTGAGTATAATTTTAGGACCTTTCAGTGATCACTTTTCTTAATTTTCAGATTTTAATGTTAATTAGTTCCACGTTCATGATGGCTTTAACGTTGTTTGCAATGCTTATAGAAACAAATAAAAAAGAAGATACTGGGAAATATGAAGTAAGAAACGTGGCACTTTAATTTGGCTGACATATTAATACCTACAGTGGTAAAAAAATATTTTTTTTTAGGCTTCTTTAGCGATTCTGGTTTCTTCAACGGCGTGGATAATCAAAAATATAGTGATACTTTGTTTTATTTGTTTCGAGTGTGAACAGCTCTATGCTGTGGTGTCTACTATTTGCGTGGAATGTAGGACAACAATAATTAATGGAATGTGCTCAAGTAAGTTTTTAAGTGTGTTTAAGTGAATTATTCACTAATATTATGCCCTAAGGTCATGCCTAAAAGACGTCTACCTAACCACATGACTTGGCGTTATCATGTTTTAAGGACTATTTTAATTATTTCACCATCATAGTTCCCACTTGTTCTAACTACTGGCTAAGGATTTATACCATAAATACTATTTTTACCAGAAAGGTAAACAACCTTCAAGTTAAGGTGATTTTACCATATGTCATGAAAACTGAAAGAATGAAATAG
The DNA here is from genome assembly GCA_950022985.1 of Udea ferrugalis. Classification (NCBI taxonomy): domain Eukaryota; kingdom Metazoa; phylum Arthropoda; class Insecta; order Lepidoptera; family Crambidae; genus Udea; species Udea ferrugalis. The sequence goes on from OX465516.1 coordinate 11,040,132, forward strand.
CAGATAGGTACTAGCTAATTATTTTTTATATCACAAGTTAATATTAAGTATAAAAATCAATCTGCTGATCGTGATTTGTTACGAATAACGAGGTGCAGCTAAATAACAAGTAATTAGACAAAAAACTGCACCTAATTAAAAGTACAAGTGAAGGTATACGTCATAAATATATTGTTAGCAGGCTACCCATAAGTTTATGAATTTCAAAGTTTTTATGCATAAGACATCTAAAATACCACTTTTTATTTCAGGAGAACAGAGACAAGTCTACAAAAATGTGCTTAGATTGATGAGCACCAGATTCTCAAAGTTGACAGTGTATTCAATGTTCACCGTGGACGCATCCTTGCTGCTGGCCTTCTTGCAATTGGTGGCTTCTTACCTAATAGTGCTGCTTCAATTTTTATATGATCCTCTTAAAACTTAAAATAATATTAAATATACATGCTATGGCACAGCAACTTTATTTACCTGTTTGTTAAAGTTTCGAATCGTCGAAGAAGAAAAACACAGATGAATCTCTCTGTCTGAATTGTTTTTTTTTTCAATACATGGTTGTATTCTTGATTGAAGAATATCCTGAATGAAATTAAGTGACCCATAAAATAAGTTCCAAATTCCTTCATTCTAGGTCCTACTAATGCGTGAGTACAAAGTCATGACAACCGGAAACATCAAAGTCATAGATTAGTAGGATTCTATTGTAGGTATACCCAGCATGCTGGCGACTGCCCCACAGCTCGCAGATTCATTCCAGCATAATTTTACCAAAGTGCGACACTTCTTGTCTTTCAATAATTTTCAGTTTTATATAGTTACTTTTAACTCAGTTTTTTGTTAACGATATGAATGTGTTCATATTTCAAGGAAAAAATTCATATATAGGAACTAAAAAATAATAATGTAATTTAAAAAAACTAAACAACCCTCCTTCTGGCGTTTAAGCAGCGCAAGAAGGGTGGGATGATTAGTTTTTTATAATCACTTGTTTATATAAATTCTCACATTCACAGAACAAGGGTTAGACAATAAGAGATTAAATAATATTTATTAAAGTAGGTAGCATACAAAATTATAAACGACACATTGTAGTACATTGGTGTGCGAAGTTTGTCGGTCGCGCATGGATGTGGCATTGATGAGCGTAGTGTACCAGTAATAAGTACTCGTAAAACCCAGGCCTAGAACAAACATAAAAGTGCTTAGTTAGTATTAACGCTCGTTGTTATAATACTGGTCTTGAAAGCTAAAGCTTTTGAACAAATTGCCAATACCCTTATACATAACATAATGAAGACAAGTCTTAAATATTTGATCAGAAAATGACTTGACGACTTCGGGTACCTACCGAACTAATACGAACTGGCACGTAGTAACAAAAAGTACCTACGTCGGTAGTAAGTTGCTAGAAGGAATATAAAAATTACCAAGGAAAGAAAATAAAGAAAGAATTAATGAAGAAGAAGTTAGCACAGAAAATCAAACTTAAAAAGGCGTAAACATTGAAAACAAAATGTTCACGTCAAGTTTACCACAAGAGTATCTTCTAAATAATTTTCTTGATGAAAATATACAAAATTTCATCAGACCCCTATACTGGAGTGATGCATTTTTTGTCCAAACTAAATATACTATACGCGACAATTTAATCACACCAAATGGGTACTGGTACAATATAATTTCAATGTCTAGAATTATTCCTCTTGTATTATATCTATTATACCTTAATTCACAGCAGGGGGAAACAAAGGGTAGGACAGTTATCAGTTTATTTTATATGTTGCATCTTCTTTCCATTTACTGTATTCTGTCTTTTTCAAATGTGGTGCATGGCAAATCCAATGTGCTGCTTATTTTAGACATACAGAAAGCTAAAAATGTTGTACAGCTCTGTAAAAACCAAAAGATAACTTGTAAATATTGGAATCCTATCGTGGCAATTTTGACGCTTTTATGGATTTCTTTGGAAATTTTAACAAATATTCGTACCTGGATTGGAGCTTACGTAGTTTACGATGTACTTTGCTTATTGGTAGATTTTTGTGCATTATATTCCCTAAAGATTATTACTTTACTGCGTAAAACTCTTATTATATGTTTTAATGAATTGAAAATTGGCAATGAAATATGCTTAAACATTGAATTAGAAGAATCGAGCAGGCTTTGGAAAAAAATTCAACATGCGTTTTGTGACTTAGCCAATGCGTTTTACGTTTATCAAAAGGTTAATGCTGATCCTGTAAGTTTATTTCACTATTTTAAAATTTATTATTATCATCAGCCGGGAGTCCATCGCTGGACATAGGCCTGTACCAAAGTGCGCCACTTTACAGTCCGATCCCGCCACCGTCTTTGGGGCATTGAAGACTTTAGTATTTAACATTGCGGCTTAAGTGGCGTGAAGATCTGGCAAATCCCCCGATTGACCTACCCCTTGCTAGCTGCATTGTCCTTAGAAGGTGTATCCGGAGATGACTTTCGTGAGGGTTCCCTCGAAAGATATTGGTCCCGTTTGTATGTGACTGTTGTCCAGGTTCATGCCGAAACTAACACGTCGGGAAGATTCGCCTATGCTGCGTAGCATTTCTGCAAGCTGTTTCTGAAACGATGACAATAGCATCAGTAAATCAGAGGTGTCTGATGTACTCGCTGTTGTCATTGATCTCACACTCGACGCAACCCAGTGTTTGTAGACGTCTTCCAGTGCATGTGTGAATAGTTTCGTGTATATATAACATTCACTTGGCTCACTCCTCTGCGCAATGGGATCGCCCTCGTCTTACTGTCTTGTATCCATATAGGCATCACAGCATCTCAATCCAATCGATATGACATCTCTGCAAAGAATCCAAAACTGCCCAGGTTTCGCCGCGAGTTGAGAAACTTTGAGTGTTATTTTTTCGTAATTTACAGATTTTGCTGTTAATAAGTTCCACGTTCATGATGGCTTTAACATTATTTGCAATGCTTATAGAAACGAATAAAATAGAAAATACTGACCAAAATGAAGTAAGAAATGTTGCACTTTAATTTGACTTTCATGTTGATACAGCGGTATACCTATTATCTGTTTTTTGTAGGCTTCTTTAGTTGTTTTGGTTTCTTCAATGGTGTGGATAGTTAAAAACATAGTGATACTTTGCTTTATTTGTTATGAGTGCGAACAGCTCTATTCTGCGGTGTCTACTATTTGCGTGGAATGTGAGACAACGATAAGTAATGGAACGTGCCCAAGTAAGTTTTAAGTATGATAATGTAAATTATCACTTGCATGATGTTCATCGAGTTCATTGTAAAGATTCAGTAACAGTTTCACTGTATGTTTCTTATGAATCAGCTGTTTCCCGCGCTCTTTGACATATTAGTTTCTAAGAAGTTTTAATGAATGTTTTAATAACATCAATACTGGGTATCGGTGCTTGTTGTACGGATTTTCTTGCGTTTGTTCACGTGGCAGTAACTCCCTTATATGCCATGCCTCATACCTTCACTAAGTCACTACACTACACAGTCATGTTTAAATTAGTAAGTATTTTGATCATTCTGCCGAATGATTCATCCGATTTAACAATATATTTTTCGGTATTACAATATTTCCTCACGGATACGTATGTCGTAATCCTACCGACTCAAACCCCACGGCACTCAACCGTGGCACTTGGGCGGCGAAGCTGGATCCTACCGAAAGTAATACCGCACTGCTTCACCGCCAGTCCTAGCCCCTATTGGGGCCCCCTCCAATAGACCCCCCAACAAAGGGGGAAAGCCACAAAATCGCCTAGAGGACGCAGGGACTTCCGAAGTCTCGGTGGACGCCGTGCAATGCAAGCCAGAGCATCTCCACACTCCGGCCCGCTAACTCCCACAGTACGCAGACCCTACTGGGCCCGCAACCACGAACCTCCCAAAGGGCGGCTCTGCAACCGCACGTGTCCGCCGCCACACTAAGGCGAGAACTCATGGGAGGGAACCGTATCCACACTTGCATTAGCTTTTGCACTTCATTTAACTTCACCAACAGTTTTTCTGGATTTACGCTTATTTTTTCAGGAGAACAGAAACAAGTCTACAAAAATGTGCTCCGATTGATTAGCATAAGATTCCCAAAGTTGACAGTGTATTCAATGTTCACCGTGGACGCATCCTTGCTGCTGGCCTTTTTGCAATTGGTGGCTTCTTACCTAATAGTGCTGCTTCAATTTTCATATGATCCTCCAAGTTAGAAGAATAAAAATATTTATGAGGGGCCATAGCAATTTTTTACCCGCTTGTTAAAGTTTTGAATTGTTGGTGAAGACAAATAGATAAATATTTTTCGTCATCAGTATCAGTCATAAATTAGAAATGAGAATTTGCCTGCGTTGTTGACTTCACCACCGGCGAGAGAACTAGATCTAAATGAGTGACAGGTTCTGTAAAAAACTACTTGATAACTAAAGATTTACTATTATTTATATACCTAATGAAAAATATTGCACAAACATTACACACGAAAGCAAAGCGTTTGAAGTTCAAATGCGAATTGAGTTGTTCAAACTTTAAACAACTCAGTTATGTAGCTACTTGAGATGATAAAACTAAAGTCACAGCCAGGCCCAGAACAAACACAAGTGCTTAGTTACTTTTGTCGCTCGTTGTAATGGTCTTGGAAGCTAATGCTTTTTAATGAATTGCCAATACCCTTATACTTAACATTATGAAGACAATCTCTTAAATATTTAATGAGAAAATAACATGACGACTTCCGGTACTATCCGAGCTGATAATTACACATTAACAACTGACGCGTAGTGACAAAACGTATACCGGAAGCTAGTTAATAAACGAAATATACAAATTAACAATATACAAATAGTTGGCACATAAAACGAAACAAATAAGACCACATTAAATATAAAATGTTCACAACCAGTTTACCACAAGAGTATCTTCTGAATAATTTTCTTGATGAAAATATACAAAAATTCATAAGACCCTTAAACTGGAGTCTAGTATTTTTTGTCCAATCTAAATATACTATACGTGACAATTTAATTACACCAAATGGGTATTTCTATAATAGCATTACAATGTCTAGAATTATTCCTCTTGGATTATTTTTAATAAGCCTTAATTTTCAGCATGAGAAAGCGAATCAGGCCACGATTGCTATTAGTGTAATATATACGTGTCACCTTTTTCTCATTTACTGTATTCTATCTACTTCTAATGTAGTGTATGGGAAATCTAACGTGCAGCTTATTTCAAACATACAAAAGGCTAAAAATGTGGTGATTTTTTGTAAAAACAAGAATATAACTTGTAAATATTGGAATCCTATAGTTGCAATCTTGTCGCTTCTATGGATTTCTTTGGAAATTACTACAAATGGTCGTACGTTGGCTGTAGTTTACACACTTTACGATGTACTGTGCTTATTAATCGATTTTTGTGCATTATATACCCTAAAAATTCTTATATTACTGCGGAAAACACTTTTGATGTGTTTTTATGAATTGAAAAATGCCAATGAAGTATGCTTTTACATTGACTTAGAAGAATCGAGCAGGCTTTGGAAAAAAATACAACATGCATTTTGTGACTTAGCCAATGCCTTTTACATTTATCAAAAGGTTAATGCTGATCCTGTAAGTTTATATTTCCTTATTTTTAATAATCAGATATTGGTCGCTTCTGGATGTGATCTACTTACGGTCACACTTGACCTTAGTCTTGTCCAGATTCATACCAAAACTAACGCGTTGGGAAGATTCGCCTAGGCAGCGCAAAATTTCTGCAAGCTGTTCCAGCGACGACAATATCATCGGCATATTAGAGGTGTGTGATGTGCTCGCTGTCACATCCTCATGTCTTACTCTTCTGCGCAATTAGGGAATAGTTATATATGCATGATTTCCTTCATGTCTTGAATATTTCAATCGTATTCAGCTTTATACCGTAAAAAAAAAAGAAATGTAGAAGTGGGCGGCTGCTAGTATAATATAAATGTATCAAGGCATTATTCATAAGTTGTTCTATTGAATCACTATTGAATTATCTCTGACTGATTATAATTTCAGGACCTTTCAGTGATCACTTTTCTCAATTTACAGATTTTGTCGCTAATAGGTTCAACGTTCATAATGACTTTAACATTGTTTGCAATGCTCATAGAATTACATAAAACAACAAATACCGACCAACATGAAGTAAGAAATGTTAAACTATGATTTGACGGACATGTTAATACAGCGGTAAAAAAACACTTTTTTGCAGGTTTTTCCAGTTATTCTGGTTTCTTCAGCGGCGTGGATAATTAAAAACATAGTAATACTTTGTTTTCTTTGTATCGAGTGCGAACAGCTCTATGCTGTGGTGTGTACTATTTGCGTGGAATGTGAGACAACAATAGGTAATGGAACGTGCTCTAGTAAGTTATAAGTATGTTATTGAAAATCTTTCACTTCCATAAAGTTTTTTGAGTTCCTTGTGAAGATTCACTTAGAGTCTTGCCATATATTTTTATTAACCAGCTGTTTAAACAACTAAAATACCACTTATTGTTTTAGGAGAACAAAAACAAGTATACAAAAATGTGCTTAGGTTGATGAGCACCAGTTTCTCAAAGTTGACAGTGTATTCAATGTTCAACGTGGACGCATCCTTGCTGCTGGCCTTCTTGCAATTGGTGGCTTCTTACCTAATAGTGCTGCTTCAATTTTCAAATGATCCTCCTAGTTAACATAATAAAAAAGGGACTATAGCAATTTTATTAACCTATTTGTTAAAGCTCCGAATCGTCTGAAAAGGCAAATCGATAAATATCTATATTGTGTCATTAGAAACTTAAATGAGAAATGAGAACCAACTAAAACCAATATTATTATTTACCTATTACTATTGATGCTCATTGTAATAATGGTCTCGAAGGCTAAAGCTTTTAAACAAATTGACATACCGTTATATTTACCGTGAAAGAGACAAAGTAGAAAATATTTGATGAGAATCTTCTCATCAAATATTTTAACAAGAAGTCCCCAAGTTATCTAACTTGGGGACTTCTTGTTAATTGTGAATAAATAAAAGTACATTAACCACAGTAGTTGAATTGACACTTTGTTTAAAAAAATAGATTAGTAGTTATTCTCTCCACAAAATACCTAGTATAAGTATTATTTAGAAATAATTAGGATAGAGGGGGGAATCTGCGCCGCCATGCTGCAGGACAAAAACTAACTTGTAGGGCTAGAACGAACCGCTAACTTTTTCGAATTGTAGAGAACGGGAGACGTTTTTTTCCATTGTTCTTTGGGATACTAACAATGGGAATAAACAGCGTGTGATATCAAAAAAATACAAATAATAACACGAGTATAACCGTTTGCCACCAACTATTTTGCTGAAATTCTCATGATGGTTTCAGTCCAACAGTATTGGTAAGTTGTTAAGCAAAAAAATATAATACTTGTTGTTGCACCATCTGCATCCTTTTCATCGGTTATTTTAACAATCAATTTTGAAAGAATCATGAAATTAAATCAGTGATTAGTCTATCAGTATAATTTCAGGACATATTACTAATCATTGCCCTCAATTTAACAATTTTGACTAAAATGAGTTCCACGTTAACAGTCTTTAACAATGTTATAAAGAAAGAAATAATACACATAAATAATCTGGTTTTTGTTGGATTCTTGGTGTTACAACCATGGGGTTTATTAAAACCTCAGTATTTAATTAAATGTGTCACGATTGCAAACAGCTCTATTCTAGGGTGTCTACTGTTAAGTATATAATTGTAACATATATAAATTATCCACATGCAAAACTTTCATTTAGTTCCTTCAGCAGATAGAACACCCAAGTTCTTATAAGTTTTCCAGGTGATTTGATTGACAAATGAGTTTCACAAACGATTGTAATAAAGCTGTACATTTTAAAGTAAAAAAAAATAAATCACTTTTTGAAGGCTTATGCTCAGATTTCATTTTCAGACCAGACAGCCATTAACACCAACGTCTCATAAATAACCATAAATAAATATGAAATGAATGTTTCAGTGATTTTATTACTGCATGCATATTAGATTCGAGAATAAACTGAATTTTTATGTGACGACGTCGCGGAAATAGTGGGCGATGCAAATACGCACCCGTTCAGCGATGTTAATGCCAGTCGTATTTATGCAAATGGGAAATAGTCTCATTCTCTACGCGTGCCATGTAAAGAAAGAAAACGAAAATGTAGTCTGTCTTTGTCTAATAAAACCAGTGTTATAGTGCAATCTGTGCGCCCTTCGGAGATAGCGCGAAAATATTGCCGTCATATCTTCCACGGAGCGGTAAATTGATGGAAAAATGTATTTGATCCCTCGCGCAGAATAAATAAACTAATACATATTTCATGGACTTTATCTTAAGCGTTCTGACGTTCTCAAGGACATGTTAAAGATGACTATTCAGATTTAATAAAGTGCCTACATTCTAGTTATTTCTAGCAGGAGAATATCATTCTTCACATTTCATGAGGTAATAGTTACTTATTTCACCAGAGAGCTCTGAAAACTATGCAAAATTAAAATCGGTTTCTCAGTCAGCGTCAAAAGTATCGGAGCTCTTTAATGGGTACTTTGTCGCACTAGTAATCTGGCAGATGGAAACTAAAAGTTTAAAAAGTAGAAATAAGTAGGTACCGTAAAAAAGATTTAGTTCTAGGTTTCAGGCGGGATCAATATGTATCAAATTATTTAATTTTGTTCACTCTTCGGTCAAGCCAGTCACCACTGGCATCCCAAAATTGAATCAGTCAGTGGCGGCCGAATAGGCACTGACGCATTTCTATGCAAATTAGTTTACCAGTCGGTGACACGATTCACAGGATTGATGCCATTCGCGCAGCTTTCGCACCCAATAACACTGGATGTGTCCGCCTTTTGTTTTGCGTTACACACTTTACATTTAAAATTGCAACACGAATTGATGTTATTATATTGACGTTTTGTTTTTATTGCGACCTTTCAATTATTTCATTCGTAGTAAGTAAATTCACTTAGCTTCGCTCAGTTAGGTAGTTCGCTAGTAAGTTGTTCATCTGAATATAAAAAAACAAAGTAAATAAAATTAGGAAGGTACGAATCAAAACGAAATTGGATTGTAAATACATTTTTCATTACTCATACTCTGAAAGTGGGTCATTACTGACCTGCGAAGCGGGCTGAAAGTAACACTTTTCATCCCTAGGGAGAATCACTTTCAACTGACAGCTGTCAAATTATTTTTTTAAAAACTGTTTTTTTTTCACGTATCTATTGAACTTAGACAATATAGATTGGGCCGCCGCGATTGGGCCGCCCGTCAATGCAAAAAAGTCTGTCCCTTTTTGCGGGGGCAGGGGGAACACTCACACAAAGAAACTTACCTCTACTTTAACAGAAGAGGCTTGTTGGCACAATCGCACACAAACCTAAATGAGCAACACAGGGATATTTTACACATACATGTCAATAAAATGATTCACACTACCACAACTTTTGACATTAGTTGTGTCTTTACACGGTACTTATGTCAACTTGGCTAGTGCTGACCATAACACAGCGATTGGATGTACAAAAATAAATTGAACAAATGTTTCGATTAGAAATTGTGAATTATATTATGTATTAGAAATTACGCACTTTCCATAATTTCTAAGCCTGATTTTAACTGTTTACGTGGAGAAGTCAACGTAAACTGGTAAAATCAGGCTTTTTACCTTTATGAATATTTACTTAAAACTATTAGACGAATATTTTAAATTACAAACTTATTGAAACGTGTAGATTCTTCTAATCTTTTAAAGCAATATAGCAGTAAGCAATCATTAAATAAATTATTAGAGTAAAAATTTGGACTAAGGACCAATTTTGAGGATTAAAAACTTATCAGACCTATTGGTCTGATAAATTAACAGGTTCACTGTCCACAAATATAACAATTAGAAGCTAATTGTTCGCAGCCCATGTGTGGGCTGTGGACTGTGAACCGGTTAACCTTTTATTTTTAACCTATAATAACGCCTCAGATTTTAAAATCTACCTATGACTAGTGCATAGTCTGAAATGGATGGTCCACATTTAGATTTCGTAATTCAATATTTTGAAATCTGCCGAGTTGTTATTTGTTCATCCAATAACTTTGATCTAACTGTTGAATAATCTGCCCTAACTGAAACGAGCTGTATGTATGTTTCTAGGGCTTGACAGACTGCCTAAGTTAGTAAACTTGATATTATGTGATTGGAAACATCGTTTTTGAATGCATGAATAAAAAAATAAAAAATAAAAATTGTTTATTTCAGGCTATGCCCATAAAAATGTTAGTATACAAGCGACTTAAACAACTATGTTAGTACAAAAGGAAAAGGAAAAATAAATTAATTCAAATACTTGCCGCCCTCTGGGGCACCGGGCACACGCACTTGTGCTTGAACCCAGTGGCGCAGCAGGGGGCTGTCCAGCTTGTGACTGAGCACGCTCAGGATGGTGTTGGGGCTCCCGCGCGAGCGGCGCAGCAGTGAGGCGATGCGACGCCTCAGCACGGTGTGGAAGCCGTCGGTATGCGCGTGTGCGAACATCGCCGACGCACTACAGTAACGCGGAAGCCCCACCAGCACCCTGAACGCGTTGTTATACTGTACGCGGAGAGCATTGATGGCCCGCTGCGTGTAGCTGACCCACAGATTGCAGGTGTAGAGGGTTTGGCAGAAAGCTTTAAATAAAGTAATTTTTACCTCTAGACTACACCGTGCGAATCTGCGCGCCAACATGTTACAGCGGACCGCCATTGCCCTCCTCTCCCTTTCGATGTCTCCATCGTCTTTCAAATCCTCGCTGACCACATGGCCGAGGTATTTGAATTCTTTCACTCTACAAAGAGCGACACCATTAAGCAGCAGAGGTGCCACCACTCCCAGCCTACGTGTCTTGCTTGTGAAAACCAACACCTCACTCTTTTTCACATTGTAGAGGAGACCGTGTTCTTTCACATACTCCTCACACACACCTATGAGCTTCCTGAGTGCGGCTACTGATGGGCTGAGCAGAACCATATCATCAGCATAACTAATACTGTTGATACAGCAGCCATCAATGGAGCACCCCACTCCGGTGTCGCTCAGCTCAACAATCAGCCGGTTCACATACAGGTTGAAGAGCGAAGGAGAAGTTAACCCACCCTGTCTCACTCCACACTCCAACCGGTACTCATCAGAGAGCTCTCCAGCCCATTTGACCTGATTAGTTTGGTGATCATACCAATATTTAAAAATATTGATAATCTCACCAGGCACACCTGTGTCTTTCAATTTACGCCATAAAATATCATACTTCACCAGGTCAAATGCCCTAGAGAGATCGAGGAAGGCTGCATACACTGGCGTGCTCCTATCTGTGTAATACCTGACGGTCTGCTTGAGAGACATAATCGCACATTCTGTCGAAAGTCCTGGCCGGAACCCGAACTGTGCGTCATGTAAATTGAGATGGTCCTTAAGCTGCCTCTCAAGCAGGCCGTCAAGCAACTTAGCTGTGGTTGTAGCTAATGATATCGGGCGGTAGTTGCATTTGTCTGAAATATCTCCAGTCTTGTTCTTTATTATAGGCACTACCACCGTCTTCATCAACTCCTTTGGTAAGTAGGAATGCCTAATACAAAGCGTGAACAACAGTCCTAACAGCCTTGGGAGGTGTGGTCCCGCATGCTGAAAATGTTCAATGCTGAGGCCGTCGTGTCCGGGTGACTTTCCTCGCGTCATGGTTTTTATAATTAAAGCGATTTGTTTTGCTGTTATACGGTCAGGCACCGCAGACACGGAGACCCCCACATCACTGGCCCGCACACCTTTCAGCGGAGACTCCACTTGAAAGTGACACCTAAACATATTAGCTATGTCTTTTGGTTCACTATTACCGCTGACACTCACCGGGATGCTAGGTTTGGGGCTTAACTTTCTTGTTTGTTTCCAAAATCCTTTGAAATCATTATTCTTATGTTTGGTAGCTAAAATATTCATTTTTATTAATTCTTGGTTGTTCTGACAATAACGTAGTTTGCTTGCGTATTGTACGATAATGAAGCTTACAGCTGGACAAATAACAAGTTTTATTTCAAACAGTGTTACCTACCTCACCCACAGTATTTTTTTGGTGAATATTTGAATCACTTCTCTTAATTAATCAACTGATAGAAAATCATTTCATCCGATTAATTTCTATAAATGAATAGGATAATATGATGTTATCATAGCCATTAAAAATCATTTCCTAACTGATTTGTTTGCTATTGACGTTATATCGCTCACTGCACAAAATAACTCAGCAAAGTAAAAAAAACATCTTTATTATTGTAAGCACAAACACTCACCTATTTATTTATTTACTCAGGACATGACAAAAATATAAAAAACAAAATGTGACTAGGAACCCCCTTTGTTCAGGCGTCACTTTACTTAGCAAGAAACTCTTTCAACATAGTTTTGCTAATAATAATTAAAATTCAAAATATAGCAACAAATAAAACAAAACAATGAAAACAGAACAAAGTAGCAACAAACAGCAGAGTAAATATTTGTACGTCTTACTTCTAAATTTCTAAATTTAAACATTCAGGAAACAACAATTTGAATGTATATTTATTTTGATCAACACGCTATTGATTTTTAAAATGAATGAGTTTTGTATAAATGTGTCTAATACAGTTTTGTGGGTTGCTTTGTTTGGTGAGGAAAGATATCCTTGTATCGGAATATTTCCTCAGGACTGACCTTGCTAACTCCACGTTATGACTGACTAGTACATCAAAATCATGACAAGGTATGCTCGGAAACAAATTTTGACAAATTTTATTTAATCTTTTTTTAAAATGAATTTGAATGTTTTTTATATTTTTAGGCCCAGTATCACTTTCGCAGTAATTACAAATCTAACGACACATCTCAAGCTGAAATAAATCGAGCCGTTCAGGCTGCAGAGCGTGTCAAACACTATTGCATACAAGCATACTTACATATATACATACATACACTCGAAAAACATAACCCACCTTCTAGCGCAGTCGGGTAATAAATAAATGAATCATTAGAAACATTATTCTTACGTCAATCGAACTAATTAAAATATTTTATTCGAGTGCAATCGGAACTTGCCAATCGATTTTTCTTGACATTAACCCCAACACTAGTGTGATTACGAAAAAACTCAAATGTCATTCCAAACAATGTTTCAGGTGTTTCAATTATTAGTGATTTTTGCAAAAGAAACATGAAATTAAACCAAAAAAATACATACGGATGAAACATAACATTATCCTTCTTCCAATTTGAATTTCTCGAAGTGTTCTTACAACTATCTACAGCATAAAACGGCATTTTTGAAGAGCTCTTTACTCATCGACGTATGACTCGTTATGTCAAAATTTCCGAGTTTCAACTAGTTTTGTTCAACGTTCGGATTTTTAATCGTAACGTGGGCAGAGGGGTAATGCACGTAAGGCATCTCCAGTTCTTAATGCTCTAAGCTATTGAACCATGTTCCAACTTTCTATACAGCCACGATGTAAAATTTGAAATAAGTTAAAGTTAAGTATTGATCAGAGGATAAGTATGTTTTAAATAACTTTATTACAATTTAGTTTCAACAATTTCTTTAAAACAACTTCGCTTTGAGCAAAATATTTACCATTTTTCCAATGATGAAAATAAAAAATAATGGCTGAATAGCGGGCCAGCCACAGAAAAAAAACAAACAAAATAGGCGGGAAAGCGGCAATTCGATCTTCAATTATTTTCCTCATTTTTTCTTTAGCTAATTCATGTTTTTATTTTTACTTTCCTCGTATTTGTAATGAAAAGCACAGTGTTTACCTCGGGTGAAAGACTTATTTAGTCCCTCGAACTATTGGCGCCCTCACTTCGTTCCGGGCGCCAAACCCCGTCTCGGGACTAAATAAGTTACTTTCACCCCTAGCGTAACAATGTACTATTTCATTACTCATACTCTGAAAGTAGGTCATTACTGACCTGAGAAGCGGGCTGAAAGTAATACTTTTCATCCCTAGGGAGAATCACTTTCAACTGACAGCTGTCAAATTATTAAAAAGTAAAACTAGTTATTTTTCACTTATCTATTGAACCATGTTCCAACTTTCTATACAGCCACGATGTAAAATTTAAATAACTTAAAGTTAAGTATTGATTAGAGAATATATATTTTTTAAATAACTTTATTATAATTAAGTTTCAACAATATCTTTGAATTAACTTAGCTTTGAGCAAAATATTTACCATTTTTCCAATGATGAAAATAAAAAATAATGGCTGAATAGCTGGCCGGCCACAGAAAAAAAAAACAAACAAAATAGGCGGGAAAGCGGCAATTCGATCTTCATGAATTAATTCATGTTTTTATTTTTACTTTCCTCGTATTTGTAATGAAAAGCACAGTGTTTACCTCGGGTTAAAGACTTATTTAGTCCCTCGAACTATTGGCGCCCTCACTTCGTTACGGGCGCCAAACCCCGTCTCGGGACTAAATAAGTTACTTTCACCCCTAGGATAACAATGTACTATTCCTAAAGCAGGTAACAGATGCTAAAAAAATATGATAAATGCGATACTAAAAGCCAAATCCTCGATCAAATTGAATAAAATATAAATCAGAAGTTTCCTACTTCACATTGGATTAATCAAAGGCAGCTAGCATATTTCTTATTTGTAGCTTCCGATGCACAGTGCCGGCCCGAGGACAGTTTAAGATAGAACGAGATCTAAACATGATGCCCCCTTTTCCGGAAGCGCTTCGTAGGTTTTTTGTGTCACATAAAAGCACTTGCGACTCTACAGTCGTAAGTGCTTAAAGGTGACAAAAAACACCACGAAAGAGGTAACTCTAAGACCAATCGCTTTCAAGTTTTCATAACATTTTTGCTTGTAAATCTTCCATGAAATTGTATATTGAATTCATGCCATTAATTAATGACTTGCTTTTCAACTGCACTGATTTCCTGTAATATGCCTTAAAGTCACAATCAAGGAAGAGAAAAGTCTTACCATCACCACAAACCAGGGCCTAATAAAAGAGAATGAGATTAAATCTCCCCAGGTATGGCGCCTAGAGAGGCCGCGGCGTTGCCCTAAGCTATGGTAGCCGGCCCTGCTATTCATTAGTCTGGGGCGTAAGTGAGGCTAGGTGTAAATCACGTCATTAGAGGCGCCTGCGATCGGCCGGAGGTCTAATTGAAAATAAATCTCATTAGGGGAGAGCGGCAGAAGCGCAATTTGCGTTTCGTTTTTTCTATTTTTATGTTGACATTATTGTCGAGATTATTGCGACCGCTCCCGGGTGAGTTTTTGTAATACCGGGGACTTAAGCTAGTCGTTCTGGATTGCTTTAACGTCCCTTTATTGCTTTCGTTTAAGGAAATGGTTTTCTCGAACAGATTTCGAAAATTTTGCTATTCAGATGAATTTTGCGGGTCTCTAGCTACTATTTATCCATTTACTCTCACTTAAGAATGTTTCAGTTATGAACGTTTACCTTCTTGAATAGTACTTGATGGAATTAGTATTTTTGGTATCTATTACCGACCACCTATCCGGCTTCGCACGGCTTATTTGTTTTTGTCTGTAAACATGACATGTATTTTATATACCGTGCCATTGAAGATTAGGGGGATGCTGGAGGACTAGTATGAATTATTTGAAAAAAAAAATTGATAGTGAATAAAAGTGATTAAATTCTAATTTTCCGCAAAAAATCCGATACGCTTCAGTTGAGATATACAGACAGACACGACAATCTGTTTTGTTTTATACTATGTAGGAATAAAAGCTGATCAGGTTTTATTATTATCCTGGGAATTAAATTAAAATTCTGCTTCCATTTAAAGTGCAAAAAACATCAAGGACAGTGAAATGTAATCGAATGCCGAAGCAGTAGTTACAGGCGATCCTTCATATCTGGAATAGAATCGTTCTGTGCGGGCGATAAGGATCATGGACGTAGAAGGATGATAGCAACGGGTTGAACAAAGCCCGCGGGAACTCGCTGTTTGACCTGCCTCGGTATTCCGGGATGGATGGAACGGGGCCGATCGAAACTATGTTAGCGAATTTCATTTCTGCGAGCGTATTGTTAAAAAAAAGCACAGCTATCTGCTACTGCTCGGTTCCGCAGGGTTATTTTCAAAGTTTTCATCATTAGCAGTCGCAAGAAGTCCACTGCTGCACATAGGCCTCCTACATTGATTTCCAGAGCGCTCGGTTGCGTTCTGCGGAATCCAGCGACCTTTATCAGGTCGTCCGTCCACATTGCGGGCGGGCGCACCACTACTCTGCGTTTGGCCTCAAGTGGCCTCCAGTCTGGAATCTTTCCGCTCTACGGCCATCAGTTCCACGAGCTATGTGCCCCGCCCACTACCTCTTCAACATGCTTACCCGCTGGGCCACGTCGGCGACTCCAGTTATTTTACAAATCTCCTCATTCTAGACTAGATCTCGCAGCAAGACGCCGACTATAGCCCATTTCATAGCACGCTAGTTAGGCCAGGATTCGCACACTCTGATTGTGACTCCTCGTCTTCTTCCTCGTCTACTTGTTAAAAAGGTACAAATCTTGGTACCTGTGAAATACAAACCCCCTTATTCATAAAAAACTCTAACATCTCGGCAGCACCACTTTTACTACTGTAAAATGTTGTCTCTTTCATTGATATTGCTGTTGTATTTGCAGTAGACAAGGACAATTCAATCGCTAAACCAATGACTTGTTACAGCACTGAATTAACTAACCTACATGGATAGGAGTTAAGCCTGCCTATTGTGACGGGCTACCAAGGAACCCTACACTGTCCGTGATCCGACGCGCACTTGGCTGGATTTTCCATTCATTGACGAATGACATGCGCTAGAGACCTGGAAATAGAACAAAGGCTACACAAAGCCAGTCTACGCCCTAGAAAAGTAAACACATCACTAGCACACACACACTCACACTCACTCCGGGAGCCCCATTAGGCCGCATGCACTTAGCATCGATACCGTCTTGGTGTAATTGGTTGAGAAGTCGGCTACTACACCAAGGGTCGCGGGTTCGATCCCCGCACAGTACAAACATTTGTGTGCATGAACATGTCTGTTTGTATTGGTCTGGGTGTTTCCTATGTATATTAAGTATGTATTTACAAAAGAAAAAGTATTTAAGTATGTTGATCCGTTGTCTAGTATCCATAATAACGGACTATAATTAGCCTACTTGGGACTAGATGGCGCTGTGTGGAATAATGTCCAAGGATATTTATTTTATTATTATTATACGTAGGCAAGTCCACCAAATTAATATTTAACGCGGCAGGGAAACCCCTCGCCGGCATTTGTTGCCCTGTGAGAACCCCCACCTGACACACCTGACAACGAACCTGTATTATTATGATAAAAACGGACGTTTACCAGTAACTTTGCTGAAATAACCATTAGTCACCTCAGTTTAATCAGTCGCATTTAATGATTTGTAACATCTAATGGGCGTAGCAATTGGTTACCTTTAGCTACACGTTCCAATAGACAGAAACCCAAGACATTTAAACACTTACAAAGAAATTGAAAACGTTTAAATAACAACACCGAAAATCATATTAGCCCGTTGTTTATTAAAACAAAATTAGCTATTGAAATGTCTATTCTCCGTACAATATTATGAGCTCTCAACATTATATCCAAAACAAACACAAAAATCGCACTTTACCCTTATATTTCAACTTTCTATCAGTTTTTTTCGGTTGATGATAATATAGTTTCTGGCAACTAGCATTCGCCTCGTTATCCCCACACTCGGTACCGCATATATTCTTCGTGGAATAAATGCCTGCCGGTCCGGGCAGCACCAACATTCTCCTCAATTTTTCATTTCACTGCAGATAAATAAACGAGGCCCGCTCGCCGACCACCTGCCTGACAGGCTTTTCAGTGTTCCGCCGCTGCCGTCCCTTTTATCCGTTTTGCCGGAAGCGTGCAATCTTGAAATGCATTTTTTATAACTGTACTAAGCTGATGTCTTTAGTCTGCAAAACAAATGAAGAAAAATCGCTATTATAATTCGGGAGGCTGCTGCCAACAGGATTATCAGGCAAAACACAAGTATTATGTTATGGATATGTCACAAGTGGCAGAAGTCTTTACATAAATTATAAAGATTATTCTTTATTGTTTTTTATTTTTCTAAATATTTTTTTTTCATCTTTATTTTTTATAGATGCTTCATTTACCTGTGAGTTAATGTCAATGTCATGTTATTCATTACTCCTAAAGGTAATCCAAATCATTGTTTCTTTTTTAGGTGAAGATCCATAATTTGTTGGAAATTTGTAATATTCGAAGCAATATTCTAAAAACACTATTGTTTATTTTGTTACACCAATGGTAAAATAATCTAAGCTCGATTTTTATCTTCCGTCAACTTTCTCCGCTTCGTTACCTTTCGGTAACTCGTTACTGCTAGTTGGGCACCATCGAGTGCCTGCAGATTTGATGAAACCCGACAAAGTTTTTATTAAGTTGGGCTTGTTGGATTGCAAGCACCGCGCACCGTCCGAGCGCGGCTTACTGAAATCAACCAACTTTCTAAGTGAAATGTACGAATCATGAACTTGCCGGTCCATTTAATGCGGGGGCTGTGGAACTTCGGGACTCAAAATAAACGCTCCCTTGCTTGATAACTAGTAAAAATATAATTTGTTTTCTGATCGGGAACATTTACTGTACATCTCTTGATTTATCCCTAACTAAAGGAAAACTACGAGTAGGTATCACATGGAGTTCTTTTTCTGATGTCTTGGCCGTAATTAAGTTCAGACCAGCTATGGCGAGGCTTCGCATAACAGTACAGTAAAAACAGCAGCTGTTACTAAATTAACAGCGTGGCTAGCAAAGTATCGCCAGCACGTGTTTTTGGACGGTATTAGCACACTCCGAAATGTGAATCTTGTTGTCTGGTCGTTCCTTTTTTCCTTGGTCACTGAAAACCATCATCTGGTAAAAGTTAACAGGAGAGAGTCCCAGGAGTTCTGACCTTAGGGCTCTGGGCACACATTACTGCATAAATCAAAAGGTAGGTAGGTTAATACTGTAAACTTTTTAATTACTTTTTTAATCAATAACTTCACAAAGTTAAAACAAAAACTCACAATATCTCGTAGTAGACTTTCATGCTAAGGAATCATTGCATTCTTTCGTCATAAAAGTTGCAAACTTAACAAAATTAAAAAACTTCACAGACGAGACGGGAGAGTAGATTTTGCATTTTATGAAGTCTTGTTCTCGCAGACAGCCTCGTACACTGGCTGCGCAATCGGTCGATCATCAGTTATCCCTG
The DNA here is from genome assembly GCA_950022985.1 of Udea ferrugalis. Classification (NCBI taxonomy): domain Eukaryota; kingdom Metazoa; phylum Arthropoda; class Insecta; order Lepidoptera; family Crambidae; genus Udea; species Udea ferrugalis. The sequence continues at coordinate 11,059,510 of OX465516.1, forward strand.
GCAAGCGTTTGGCAAATGGAAGAGCCTTCCTGTAACTACTTATTTAATTTTGCGAAAATGTCGTTGCACGTTCGCTGCTGATAGACTTGGAAGCTGAAATGTGATAAAATCTATCGATAGATCACGTTCCGGATTGGATTTTAGATTTGCATCCGTGCAGTTTGTTTCCAACTGTTCTTTTGCTTTGTCGGCACTTGATATTTACTGAAAACTGCGCGTCTTTTTTCGTCCAGCCTATCTTAGAGACTAAAGACAAAATTCCAGAACCAGTGGGTGTAACCATACCAACCAGTGACAACTTAAGGATCTGAAACGTGATCCCATATGGACCTCATCAGAAAGCTTAAGGTCGTTAATATGTGACGTGAACAAATAAAAAATGAGAAGAGTCTTGGAGAGAACTAGTCACTAAAGAAGCCCAGTTGGTAAATTGTAGAGGCAGTTGGCAAATCACTGAACGTGTATTTCTGATGGTCGTTGGGCTATCCATGATAAACAGGCCACCCGGCGAGACAAGAATGGATGACATTATGTTGCCAGATCAGCGACAGGTTAAAATGTCATTTAGTATAGGTATTGCAATAAATTCTGCTCTACATGTCCGCGGCGGCATGTTGCTCATGGCTGGCCCCCTGAACTAATATTCCAACCACAAGCTTCCTGTTACCTTGTCGGAAAAATAAACGAGTATGTAAGAATTTTATCGGATGTGTGAAGGATCTCGAATATTCATAAAACCGATCGAGCTGAAATATGCCGATGACAACTTTAACAGGTGTTCGAGGAGAACATGACACGCGATAAACTTTATTGATCTATTTCATCACGCAGGATTCAACGCTATAAAACAGTGGTAAGTGCGGTTAGGTTCACTATCAGTAATGAATTCACGTATGTTATTTAGTTCAGTGATATATTTTGTGTTTAAAAATAAGGAGAAAATAGTTCAGCCCGCTTATTGATAGAGGATACAATTACTTGTACAAAAACACGTCAGTCTGTAATATTTGATTACAAAGACCAAGTAAAATGTAGGTGGCGGTAATGATCTCCTTGCAGACAACCTTCACAAATTAAACATTGTTTCCTATTTTATGTATGAGTTTGGGTGTGTTTGACTTGTATTGTGATTAGCAAGTGTTTACAACATTAATTGAGATCAAGTATGACGGTGAGAGTTGGCAGAGGAGGCAAACCTCATTAGGCATCGCGCGGAGGACGTGCCCCTCTCATGCAGATACCCGGAAGAGGTCCTGCTCCCAATTTCATGGAAAACCTCATTTGGGTGCGCCACCTGAATGTATATCATTGTTTAACTTTTCAATGGAATATAACTTCGGCTACCTGGGAAATCTGAGTTTATCCACCCTTTAGCAAAATTGGGTTAGTCTTGTGGTATAAACATTGAAATTTAAGCTTTCTTTTATCTTTAATCGAATAAAAAAGCTAGGCTGTTTTACAGATATAGCCAATGTGAGAACCTCATGCCTAACTCCCGTACACATATTAACAATGTTTTTTAAAAATTTCAATTGATGGGTATTAGCTTCAACACCACGTTCGCCAAACGAGGGTTGGTGGCTCTAATCTGGGATAGGCCCATTTTCCACCCCCTATTTCAAAAACTCCAGAACACGTTTTGCCAGAGCTCTGCCTTTGCCTGAACACTTTGCCACCGAGGCGTATCACTAAAATTGAGATATAAAATGAAAACCCGTCATAAAATAAAAACACATCTCATTTACACAATGTTCTGGTCCACAGTAAGGATTGTTTTTTTGTGTTTAAAAATCTAGAAGCAACGAAGGTACCGGACACTCAGACCCAGGAAAAACTTATCTGTTCAATCAACAAACAAACTTATGCGGGAATCGGACCCACGACTCATCGTCGCAACCGGCGTCCGTAACCACTGCGCTAAGTTGGTTAAATTATAGACACCCGAAAGTTATGGGCTATTAATTTTTACTCATCAGTGCAACTTCATTTGTTAGTAAAGTTGAAGAGCTCTACAATGGCATCAGAGCGTTTGTACTTGCAGCTTCGTGGTCCAGTCCACCATACATCATGATGAAGCAGTGGGGAAATAACTTCTACTACATTGATATAAGGTGATAAATGCTACGCTTAAGCTTGAGTCCAATCGGTCTCACTACTCGTAGATACTATGTTAGTACATACATTGTTTATTATTCATAGCGGGTTTGTAGAAGCATGCACTTACGTATTCTTTGCAATTCATGTGGAAGGGCTGCTTCGTAGATTTTGTGCTATGTTTTGCGCTACTAGCAGATAAAATCCTATATGAACTGATCCTTAATAAATAAGTAATAGTCGATAGTAGTACAGAACTAAGTGTGTCTAGATGTATTTGGTCTAGACGCAACAAGGTACGGGCCCCACCTTCTTGCATAGCTGTTCCTTGATGCGAACGTTTTCCTTAGAAATGTTTCATGTATTTTTTACTAATGATAAAAAAATACCGGCATATTTTTAAAGGAACGTAAAGTGCTCAGATGAACGAGTTTGTAGACGGTCAAACAACACTACCCGCCACTAAGTACAAAGCCTTTGTGAAGACCAGACTGCAACTAAACAACCCTCCAGACAAACACGAGACAACCATAATTATATGATAACACAATCTTTGTTTCTAGCTTGCTTTTCGCTGCACATTCTCGCATAATATATTTTGGAACAATTGAAAATAAATAAGTTCTTAACTTTTGGCAAGGGTAGGTACTTTAAGGGTAACCAAACATTAGTATTAATATTTTTAGAGACAATACACATGTACAATTTTATTGTTTTCAAACTCTTGTTGCACAGGGCCAGGACCCTGTGGGTAGTAAAAATCTGGGTAGTCTAACTTGAAGTCTAACGTAAAATACTATCGGATTTATTGCAGCAGTCTGTGATACATCAACATCATACAGTAGCGCAGTTCATAAAAAATATATTTGTTGGCACATGACAACTGGTGTTGCCCTAACGGTATTTCACTTTTTAAATCAGTTGTGGCACACTGCATTTGCACATCCAACGATTATGAAGTGTGATTGTTTTTCGGCTTTTTGCAAAACTGAAAAACTACGCGAATGTGATCGTTTGAGTAAAAGGAACTGAGCCAAAATACATTTTCAAATTATTTCTGTACAAATGAAGGAGAATACCAAAAAAAGCGAGCAAAGCTACTTTCAAAAAATCTGTCCGTGAATTTCTTCGTGAATAATTGATTCCGTCGTCTATCCTGGTAGCATTTTTTGTTTAAATCAAGTATATTTGTGTATATTTTTTTATTTGTATCGTTATATGTGTATTATTATTGTTTAAGTATGTTTATTTTACAAGTATTTATTCCTCCTTCTATTGGCTATAGTCTACTACTTCTTTCTAATTTCGAATTTTGCACCGCCAACAGCATTTCTGTCTCGCCCAATGGTTGACTGATAAAGAATGCTTTTAGCACTAAATCTGCGTTTTGTACTTGTTTGTGCATTAAAGTAAAGATGAAGCCAATAGACTATTGAAGTTGACGTTTTTTCTGATCACGATAGTGATGAGATTTGGCGGCCATAATTGCATTGCATAGCAGCCTTTGAGCAATCGCTATGAAAAAAATCGCTGTTGATACATACTAACTAACAAGTTCCAACATGTTCAAAGTGTAGAGCTAATGAGATCAAAAAGCGAAACATTATTTCAGCTTAGCAACTGTCTTAAGTTCCTTCGTGCATCTTTGCTATTCTTTCAAGCTACAAAGTAAAATGCGCTATCGTAAAATACTTTACCAGATAGCCCGCAACAAAAAACCTTGGAAAACAATTTTCCACGTCGAATTTACAGCTACGAAGGCAGTTCATTTTTTTCGTTGGCAACAGCACGCTATCGACTCTCCACGTTGTCCACTTGAAATGTGTTCATATTTTCGAAACATTTCCATCAAAGTCAGATGAGTCAACATACGCTAGGCAGAAGCTGAGGAAAGCGAAATAAAAATCGCTCTTCACGCAAACGAACAACGTGTGCCACTCGTTTATCTAACAAAAATGGAAACCCGTTGTGTGACCTGCAGCGACCTCGCCCAATGCAAACATACACTTAATTGCAAAAGCGATTACCTGCTTCCAAATTGAAAATTCAATCCGGTTAAAATGTTCCACGTCATATTCTCTCCTTTTTGAAAAGTGCGATTGCATAAATCTGTGCTCTATTTCGAGGTTTTCTTTTTAAAATGTTGGCTGTTTAAATAATCTTCATCAACAAGCTTTTTAAAATGTAGATACTCAATATTTTATTTATTTCGCACGAAGTTTGACATAGGTAGATTTACATAGTTTGCATACTTGGTATACTCGAGCACGAACAAATGCTAATAATTTAGATAATGTCTATTATTTTTCATGTTGTTCTAAACGCGAATGGTGTAACCGACAACAAGCGTTGTTACTCACGATAATTTACTAGTAATATCCATTTGACTTACGATTACCGCTGCTTATATATAAGCAGACTGATACTGCAAATGGTACATTTTCATTAGGTTTACCATCAACGTCATATTTAAACCTCCTTCTTGCGCCGAACACTATAATGGCGAGAAAATATATATTACTTTTTGTCTTGGTCATCGGGTTTGCTATCACAGAAGCTAACGAGTTAGGTTTGTAATCTACAGTATGAGGGTGATTCTTGATTTTCAATACTTACCTGTTATTAAAAATATATGACAAACAACGCAGCGGTTGGCAATGCACTGCGTCGCCGCAATGCAATGCACTAATGGGACCTCATCATAAGTCGAACTTTTATTTTATTCCAGATCTCGCCACCGACCCTCATATTGTATTAGGGAAGGACGAGTCTTCTCTGCTCAGAAAGGTGAATTAGTCTTTTAATCAAGACCTGAAATTTTTGATTAAGTCGGCATTGTCACGTCCCTACACAGTATTTATGAATGACAAATATCTTATTATTTTAGTTCCGTGCTCCATGTAACCATGAAGTCCCTGAGGTGAGGCTGTTCTACGAGTCCCAGTGCCTGGGCTGCAGACGTTTCGACTCTACATATTTCGCCAAACTAGTGTCCGCACTGGGTCCGTACCTCCATATCCACACTTATCCGTATGGAAAGGCTTCGGTATGTTTTCTACTATTTCTTTTATACCCATTTTTTAGTTAAAAGTAGATTTCTTACCGCATAAGATACTTGACTACTTTGGAGCAGTCGATAGTCGCTCCTCGTCGACTAAAATACAACGTCCACTAATGTTTAAACATAGGCAAAACAGAAAAAAGAGATTTTATGTTTCAGCTGATGAGATTAGTGACAATTTATTTCAGACAACAATACACTACAACGGCAGCGTCGAGTTCGCCTGCCAGCATGGGCCGGCTGAGTGCTACGGCAACGCACTGCATGCGTGCGCTCTGGACATCTTGCCTGATCGAGACACGGCGCTGCTCTTCAACGCTTGCTTGATGGAGCTCGAGCAGGCTGAGAAGGGATCCGATGACGCGTCAGCTTATGAGGTCAGTGAGGCAGTATAACAGATAACAGTACACTACAACTGCAGCGGCGAGTTTTCCTGTCAGCAAGGGCCGGTCTAGTGACAAGGCAACGCGCCGCACTGCTTTCCTGAGCAGGAAACAGCGCTGCTTTTCAGCGCTTGCTTGATGAAGCTGGAGCGGGTTGAGAAGGGAACCAAATACAGCACATTCGAATACAATCGTAATGGTCCTACTTGTTGGCCTTCTTTATGAGGTCCAAGTAAGCTTGCTTAAGGAAACAATCCACGTCTCCTTTCGAGCATTAACTGTCAAGATGTCATATTTACAGTAAAGTGGCCTTCGAGAAGGAGCTCATAAGCAGAATCTTTGTCGTTCGTATAAGGGCTATTCTTGTAAATTTTCATAAATAATCACAGGCATTATATCCGTACGTGTATTACGTACGCTGATTATTCGAATAATGAATTGATCACCCTTGTTTTTCTAATTTTCAGTGCGGATCGAAAATGCAGATCGATTTGAAGGAAATCAAAGAGTGTGTTAAAGGAGATAGAGGGGTACAATATGTTACTAAGAAATACAATGTTACTAAGAAATACAATGTTATGAAGAAAATACAATATGTTACTTTTTGTCTTGATCATCGGTTTCGCTATCACAGAAGCTAACGAGTTAGGTTTGTAATCTCAGTATAAGGGTGATTCTAATTGTTTTTCTAATTTTCAGTGCGGATCGCAAATGCAGATCGATTTGAAGGAAATCAAAGAGTGTGTTAAAGGAGATAGAGGGGTGAAACTCCTCCAACGCATTGGTGAGGAGAGTGTGGGCGCGCAATTCACGTCCCTCCCGCACTTACTTATCAATGGGGAACACTGGGCCGGCGCCCCCGAAGATCTAATCAAGGACGTCTGTGCGGCGTTCACTCATCCTCCTGAACCTTGTAAAGATGCTGTACCAATTTAACCTACATCTCCTCATACTGCTTCACCAAGTCCAAACTCGTCGGGGCGGTGACACCAGCCCTAGCCATTCTCAGCAACATCACATCGCATCTCGATGTAGCTATGCTATTCTGGCTAATATCAAATCTCATCTCCCTCAGCAGAAAACTCCAAAGGAAATCCGCCAAATCCCATACAAAATTGCCCCAGGCCCGGCGCAAAAGAAATAAGTACAAAGAGATAAAAAAATAATAATAATCGGTATTGCTAAATTCACGTGCTAACATATTTTTTCTGCCTGTTGAATTGTCATAGGCGCTTTATGTAAACGTAAGTAAAATAAACATATTTTATTAAAATTAAGACCTTTCCTCTACTTTGCTATATTATAATGTTACTTCCCAAAAATTGATTCCTATAAACGACACTACGAGATGGCATCATAATACAGAGTCATAAACTTTTTAAAACCAACACGTTCCGTCATTACCGTCTAAGAAAAAAGATTTTGGAAAATCTAGGTATCCAGTTTAAGTTTTTGCCAAATTAGCCTCTAAGTCAAGACAATAGAGATACTGTAATCCTATCAGTTAGCTGCTTGTCAGATGGCAACAGTATCTACACCATGATTTAGACTAAGAATACATTGTCATGGATTTAGTTTGACTTAACATACCTAAAGAACCTAATACAAAAGATACATACCTAAGATTAAGTTCAATATATTTAGTGTAGGAGGTCCATTCCGAATATTATTTATTTATTTATTAGTTCGTACACATAAATATAGTTACATTGAAAATAATTAGAACACAGTAAGTACAGGTGAGCTTATCTCTAATAAGAGATTTCTTCCAGCAGACCATGGTGACAGGATACGATACAAAAAGTTTGACAACTTAAGACAGTAGTGTGCAAAAAGAAAAGAAAAAACAGAATAAAAATAAAATTAAAATATTTAAGTTGAAGTGATAGACCTACTATAAAAAACATATTATATATAATATTACTTTAATAATTATAATTGTTTCAACTGTTGTTCATAGTTTTTAATTATTCATTAGTAGGTTAATCATTGTTATTAGTTTTTTTTTTATATTCTTATTTTAATCATTAGGTTCACCAGCAGATTAAATTACATTTTAAAAACATGTACAAGTACTTAAGGCTACGTAAATAAATACGTAAGTATGAAGGTAACCACCACATACCATGATAGAAGAGTTAGTTTCCTAGCGACACTCGAAAAGGAAATATGTTAAGACTACTATGAATATAGGTAATAACTATGAAATTTAAAAGTAACAGTTTAAAAGATAATTCCTTTCCTCCTGTGTTGTGATTTAAAAACTCTAAGGGAGTCTACATGTAAGTAGGTGGATCCACTACACTCATTAAAGAATCGTGATAGATATAATCGCGCAATAGTAGAGTTAGCACCGAGGACGGTTTTGCGAAAATGTGAACAAAATAAATCAACTTTAACTCTTGGAATGCACGAAAAATTCACATGTTTATTTAAAGCACCAGCTGTGGACAGTCCACAATATTCCTATTAATATTATATTTAACATGGAGACCATGTTAAACCGCTAAGTGCGACTAACATAAGGCAGTTTGGGTTCCGTCAGACTCGCAGTATGTCAGGTGCCTCACGAAACACAAACCTCTTTCTTCCTAAGTTATCAGACTTAAATCTACAAAGTTAATAAAGATAACAACGGTAGTTGAAGCTGACAGGTGCCCATAAATAAATTCCTTAAATGCATACATACACACATAGGTATGAAATAACAGACATTACTCACAAGCATTAAACTTGATAAGTACATATTTAAATTGCGTAGTTCATAGTTATAGTCACATATTTACATGAAAAATCGAACAATTTCAGCAGTATTGTTGTTAGAACGACAATATTGAGTATATAAACAAGGATACTCGTAGACGAGCTATAATACATTTTGAAGTAACTCACCTGCTCAGAATAATGCTTCGTTATTCTTTAGTATTTTGTGCTACCGTTTGTGTATTAGCGCAAGAAATGGGTAAGATAAGAATTCCAATATTCGTAATGGAGGACATTAGCACAGTCAGATATTAGTGACCAGTGGTCAATAAACACTGGCAGAAACACTTACTTTGTTGTTATTTGCCGCTAACACGGTGATGGAGAACATCGTTAAAAAACCTAAGCAACCCCTGAAGGGTCTTTAGGCTTTTCGTACCGCAAGAGATTCGAACCGCGGTGCGAATTGCCTAAGACCCCCTTTTGAATGGGTCCGTTCGCACCGCGGTACCGCTAGATGATACCGGTAGATTCGGGTGCGTATTGGTTGATATAACTTCATTTGATATATTTTCATTTCAATAACGTTCATAAGATATAATAAACGTTTGGTATAACAACTCTTCGAATAATTTTCTTCAACATAACGTTCATTTCATATAATGCATCACATGATATAACGTCATTTAAGATAACAATCAGTACGCCTAACAACATTTAATATAAACCTTACTTAGTATAAAGCACATTTGATGTAATTTTGTTTAATCTAAATTGCATTGCATATAACCTTCATATGAAATAAATGTTATTTGTTATAAAAGCTAATTGGTATACTTGTCTGCCCTATACTCGAGTCGGGGCGAAACCGACACGGATAGATTAGGTTAGAAGGCGGGAGCTTCGCTACGCTTCGCTCCCGCCTTAAACCTTCGTGGTTATTTTTTTTTTAAACCCTAAAAACGACTTGCTTGATTTGCTTGCTGCTTGCGTTGAACCCGTACTTTTTATGATCTTTAACAATGTGTATTTATTTATGTGGGTACATATTCATAAACAATCTTAAGATTTATGACAATAAAGTTTATGGTATTTGATGGTTATGGTATTTGAATAGTATACCATGTAAGCTTTATATCAAACGTTTATTATATCAAACAATTTTATATCAGTTGTCCGTTATACGTTTCAAAATTATTTCATTTGAAATTATATGATTCGTTCATTATACGGAATGAATAATTATATCAAACGTTGGTATATCATACGACTGTATATGTTCTGAGTGATATACGATTTGTTGTTATATCATACATTACACACCCGGTAGATTCATACCGCTGTAACTACTGCGGCAGTAGTCTTGCCACGTTGAATTCAAATAAAGTCGCCGATATGAGTGCTTCTTAATGTTTCGTTCACCATGACACCAACAGTGTGCCTCTGACTACCCATTCGGGTTAAAGTCGTGGGTTAATGTTATGATTAAGTTACGATATAAAAGCAACGTGTATTTATTTAAATCTAAGCTTGAACATTTTTCAGAACTTACAGCGAACATTGTAGACAGTTGTAATACTCCAATAAAAGTTGAGGCAGATGTTCCTCTGATGGACCAAAAGGTAGGTAAAGTGTTTCATTAAATTTGTTTTCCTAGGACTCGTATTACTTATCACACAATATACCCACTTGGGCTCGAGGTGTCCGCCACGAACAGTTACATCTCACGCAGATTTTCCCCAGACCAGCTTGCGAACCAGGGGGCTTAGCCAAAGTAACATTTAGAAAACGACAGCGAAGTTCGAAAAGAACAAAATGTATGGGATTGACATAAGCCATCGTTCAAAAGTCATCGTTTTCGATGGCTTAGCCAATGTACCATCCTTTCGCGATCGTTGTTTCGAAGTTGTTAGGCCCTAAAAAGTAAAATATTGGCTATGGTATCGAAAAATTCGGAAATTTTGCTGTCACTGTCAGTGTCAAGCAGATCAACAGGGGCTGCGGTCCGAATATCGCTGAAAGTACTATAAGCGCTTTTAGCACATTCGTGCGGTCCGAATTAAAAAGTGCGATTTTATCGCTTAAAGTGCTTTCAGTGCAGTTAAGTACAAAATGGCGAAAGTTGGTGATGTCATTTATGGCGTCGCAATATCTTTCAAAATCGCGCTCGAAGTGCGTTCGGCGCAATTCGGGACGCTTTTATGGGTGCCAAAAGTACTTTCAGCTATATTCGGACCGCAGCCTACCAGAGTCTGGTCAAATTTGTCAGGTAACCAGACAGATTTGTCTCTCTGTGACAAGTCTGTTAATAGCAAACCCTTTTGGTATATATTTATCTTTCTCTATGTAACAAACTAAAATGGCAAACTAATAGATAAATTATTAATAAGTTTTGAATTTTGTATAGTTTATTAACTTTGGTTCTATTAATTTTATTCAAAGCTTTAATCAGTCTAGGTTATCATAAAAGGAACTTATTCATATTATATTTTGTTTGTCTCTTACTCATTAGGTAATTAGAAAGGTAAGATAAGTTGACTGTCTGTATTGAAATGTAGTTTAAATAACTTGTATTTGTGCGGGTCTGCCTGCCGCGCTTGTTTATCGGAGATGTTCTGTTTTTAAAAATGAAATGCTGGATTGCTTCGCGAAACTTGTAATTCTTTACAACGTTAGATATAATATTTAGGAATTTGCCGTTTAACATTAATGGATGATCGCCTCTGCGCGCCAGGAAAAAGTGGCTAGGCTAAGCGTCACTTGGCATAGACACACCTCAATCGCTGCCATAGAAGATTGAGGTGCGTTTACAATAATGCGCACCACATCATTGAGGTGCGTCGACAATAATGCGCACTACATCATTGAGGTGCGTCGACAATCATGCGCACCACATCATTAAGGTGCGTCGACAATAATGCGCACCACATCATTGAGGTGCGTCGACATTCATGCACGCCACATATTTATAAATTACTTTTTTATTTCAATCGTTTCCAACTGGCGTCGTAATTTTAATCGCTTTTGGCGTCTTTCCCATGTGTTTTTGTTATGTGCAGCCTACAATAAACGTAACGCATGCATTTTAGGGTCTGTTAATATATTAAGCCGTAATCAAATTCTTTTGAGAATCACAGCTGATGAATGAAATCGGCCATTTTGTTTCGATAACTACAGCATCCGAGTGTTCGTTTAAATATCATTTCTGACGATCGAAATCGTAATGAAGGCGAACACTGAAACTGCTGCTTGTCTACGCATTTGTATGACAGCGGCATGGATAGCGTTCGATAACAACTCGCTATCTATAGTTACGTTTCGCTCACAAGAGAAGTTACTTTGGCTAAGCCCCCAGGCTTGGTTCCGGAAGTGAAGTGAACCTACAAGAACGATACGAACGATACTAAACTACTACTAAACTATATAACGATACAAACACGGAAGATGAAGATAACCATGCCAGGTAGTATAGGTGCATTTAAGGGTAAAGTAAGCATTTCAAAATTTTTAATTTTCAGTATGCAGCACAAGCTGAAACTCCAAGACTGAAACTGTACTACGAAACTCTGTGCATGGGTTGCATAGATTTTTACAGTTATCATTTTATTGAAGTGGTCAAAAAGTTATATCAGTACATAGATGTGCACACTTACCCATATGGAAACGCAAGGGTATGTCTCTTTTCGATGAATAAAAAATACCATTAAACATGTTTTTTTTTACATTGAGCATTTTTTCCAAATAAGAGTTCTATAGCGGATAAAAGTACACTTAGTATCTATTCATTCTATTATTGTAATAATTTCTAACTGTTTTGTGCAATAAAGTATATCTTAACTTATTGTAGTAGCTAATAGCAAACATAGTATGTAGCATAGCATAATATTCAATGGCACTTAATACAGAAAGAGAAATAACTACATCACTATTGAATTCCAGACTATGAAATATAACAACGGCACTGTGGTGGTGAAGTGCCAACACGGGCCGCCGGAGTGCTACGGGAACAAGTTGCACGCCTGCACCTTAGACATCATGCCCTGCCCCATGAACGCCATGGACTACAACAGCTGTATGATAAACTTAGGATCTAATGATAAAGCTGCTGATAAGGTAACCAGTTCAGTCCTGCGGTGGTCATACGCGTTAAAGGCGCGGTATGGTAGGCAGTGTAACTATTCACCTAGCCGTTAAATGATTACCACCTTGTCAGTATTTTGCTAACTAAGTATATGAAACAACGACTACACTAGCCATATTTACTTAGCAGTAAGAATAAAATCTTGCGCTAAGGTAGGAAAAACAAGAGCTTTTCCATGATACCTGGCCATGGCATCCGCGGGGCAGATACTCGTATTGTTTGAAAACATAAAAGTCGCCATCAGTGCAAGTTGTAGATATTTTATTGTAAGCATGGGATTGTGTGCAAAAAAAATGTAGGTATTTAAACATATTGGCACAAGGAATACTACTTAAAATAAATTATTGCATACCAATGAAAAAATTGTCGATACAAAGGCAATTTCCACAGAACAAAGCTCGTCGTATTGTGTTGTGTAAATTAACGACAAATTGACAGTTGGCAATTTTGGCCAACTTTTTTCATAGAATCAAGATAGATTACTTGTTATATTTCCAGTGTGGAAGGAAAATGAAGATCAATGGAACAACAGTGGACGCCATCAAAGAATGCGCCAAGGGACAAAAAGGACATGAGCTTCTAATAGCCAACGGGGAGGAAAGTAAAAAGGCAGGCTTCAAATATGTACCGTACGTGACCATCAATGAGGTGGAATGGGACGGTAAGGAAGGAAACCTAATGAGCGACCTATGCTCAGCCTTCAATGTGCCCCCGGAGCCTTGCCTTATATAAGGTTTTTTAGGTGTTTTCTTGGCTGAATATCTCAAATAAATGATAATTCCCAATATATATTTTCACTCACCTTCAACCCTACCACCGTCAAGTTAGTAGCATTCGATAAAAGAAGACGAAACAAATATCAAATAGTAGTCACTATAATATATTGAAAACTCTCTTCATCTGAAACTCCGAATACTTACATTACCTGCAGTTTGGTATATAAATACAATAATGGTTAAAAATACAAAACGTCAATGAATGGCCTTTATAAAATCATCATGAATAGGTGGGTAATATTTAGATGCTCACCTAGTTTCTGCCAAGGTCCCAAAATTAAGTAAGAAAAATGTAATCTACCAGCATATGTTATGCCTACAAGAAACTATTCCAGAAAACACAAGAGAGGGAACGCAGCCCCGTTTCTAGGAACAGGCCAGAGTTGGGTGAGTCACGACACGGTACTGGGCTACCCAAATAAATTACCGGATCGCAATAAACTGTTTTGATCCTAAGTGTCTAAGTATTAATACTATCTGTGCAACCGGCGTCTTGATACATTCGGACAATTTCAAAGTAATAGGTAGTCGTGGTCCCAATGTGGTCCCAAAGTAAAGTTAGTCACACCGCAAGGGTGGTATGGAAATCAAATCATTTTAATAAAGGTACCTTGAACATCCAGATTCAGTTCTGATTCAACAACAGATAGTAATTCTGGTGCGGAATTCGTATCTGCGACCCATGACTGACTCTCAACCGACCCTCGTTACCACTGTGCTATACAACAATCAGTTAAATATCTTTTCAGAACAGCATGAGATTATTACAACTCATGAAGTACTTACACCAACAAGTAACCATCTGAACATACAGAGGGGTGACTTATGGGTATGAATGAGTGGACAAGATATAAGTTTGTTGAACAATTGAAGTAACAGGAAAAGTTTATAGATTATGCTGACAGTGGTACAGACTAACTGTGGATGACTGAACTTGTTTAAAATTGCTTTAAGTTATGCCTACTCATAACCTACACGAGGAAAATGCCATAATAGTAAAGACGTAAAAATTAAGACGTTGCGTTACCTAGCATGTTCATAATCGCTACTGATAAGAAATACATACTTACCCATTAAGGGGTAGTTGACCTCCAACTTCCCAAGCCAAGACAATAGAGATACTCTTATCAGCTGCTCGCCTCTTGTCAGCAGGCAACAGTATCTATACTGCATGATTTAGCATCACTAAAATAAACATAATTGAATATTTTTACTAAGGAAAATTTGCATTGTTATCGATTTAGTCTGGTTTTACAAAAGCTCAAAATGTTTAGCATAGGGGCAGAGAAAGTGTTTTATTAATATATGGATATTCCCATTCGATTACAACTACCAAAAGTAGTACTGTTTGATCCCTTGTTTTAAATAAATCATTAGCAAATAATTACTTTGCAAAAAATAATTTTACCGAAGTTAACAAGTAAATAAAGATTACAATGGCAGTTCTAACTAACAGGTGCCAACAAATAAATTCCTTTCATACTAACATTCACACATCAAATGAAACAAATGATTCATTAGCATTAAACTTGATAAGTATTGAACTTGCATAGTTCATAATCATATATCCACATGGAAAAGCCAATAATATCATCAGTATTGTGGTTAGAACGACAGCATACAGACAAGGTTACTCGTAGTTAGCGATAATAATATTTTGAATTACATACTCACTTACTCATAATAATGTTTCGTCATTACTTTGTACTTTGTGCTACCGTTTGTGTATTAGCACGATCCCAAGGAATTGGTGAGTAGTGAATTTCAATAGAATGGTCGATATTAGAGCAGCGTGTATTTATTTAAACCTAGACTTGAAAATTTTTCAGAAATTTTATCAAACATTTTAGACAGTGTTAACACTCCAATAAAAGTTATTGAGGCAGATGTTTTTTTGATGGGTGAAAAGGTAAAGTATTTGATTTTATTAGTATTCCTGGTACTCTTATTACTCATTACTTAAAGTGAAGTAAAAAAATACATACTTCTCTGGGTTATCTTGATCATGGATCAGAGCTTCTAGCAACGAGGAATGCAGTTTGAATTTGACTGCTTTCATTTGAAAAATGTATTGCTTCCATATGAATTTAGTTAATGATTTGCAATGAAGACTTCCTTGTCATGTCTTATCATCTCACTCCAAATTAAGAAGGAATTATAGGCAGATGTTCTATGAGCTGGAACCTCACAAAGAGAGGAAAAAGGAGTAATATTATTTAAGTGGTAGGTATGGGCCCATAGGTCGGTACGTTTTCAATCGTGTTTAAAATCTTCAGCAGAAATAAGTTGAGGTCTTAAAATAAATTTTTCAGTATGCAGCGCAAGCTGAAACTCCAGAACTAAAACTGTACTATGAAAGTCTGTGCCCAGATTGCATAGAGTTCGACAAGCAGTTTGTTGACGTGGTCAAAAAATTACATCACTACATAGACGTGCACACTTACCCATATGGGAATGCAAGGGTAAGTGTCATTAATCTTGATTTTTTAGTAAATAAAAATAACATTATATACATACATAAATATTGCATTGCAGGCCCAAGTAAGATTTTCTCTTACGTTATGGAAGGGAAAATAAGAGTTCTGTTAGGGCAAAAAGTACTCTCAGTTTCTTTTCATTCTATTATTGTACCAGCTAATAGCAAACATAAGTAGAGTTTGTCGAAGCTAAAATGGGCGTCATTTCAGCTTGGACAAACTCTACTTATGTTCCACCACCGCATCTACGCATACAAGAGTGCTTGCTTGTATACGTAGATGCAGTAGAGGGGCCATCATTTCAGCTCACACGATCTCTACTTAAAACAGTGCTACACATGAAACATTGCAATGGCTTTCCATAGGTACAGATAAGGTAATCACGCCGTCACTATTGAATTTCAGACTACCAAGTATGACAACGGCACTGTGGAGGTGAAGTGCCAACACGGACCCCTGGAGTGCTACGGGAACAAGTTGCACGCCTGCGCCTTAGACATCCTGTCTTGCCCAATGAAGGCCATATACTACAATGGCTGTATGATAGGCAGCTCATCGAATGATCAAGCTGCCGATAAGGTAACTAGACCAGCTAAGTCCTGCAGCAGTCATACGCGAGTTGACGCGACGTCGGTATGGCAGACAGTTTATCTATTTGTCTATTCGTTTAAAGATTACAAGATTGCCAGCACTTATCTGGCTTTGGTAAATGATACAACAAATGTTTGATAGATCGTGCATCCATTATTTTTGCTGATGATAAGGTACAATGCCCACACTACACTATGACACGTTCAGTGCAGGATAAGTTGCAGGGCATCTGTTAGGTGCAGGATTAACCAAATGCCATTTGCTGCTAGCAGCAAAATTTAAAGCTCACCAACCAAGAGCATCACCATAGAATTTTATTATTCGTAGCTACGAGTGTTATGGATCCAGCGCTTATGGGTTTTCAGAACTAGGAGGTTGACTGTGTCAATTGGCATGGGTAATTTTTTTTGTAGAATCTAGGTTCACCCATTGTTTTATTTCCAGTGTGGAAGTCAAATGAAAATCAATGGAACAACGGTAGACGCTATCAAAGAATGTGCCAAGGGAGAAAAAGGCCAAGAGCTTCTAATAGCCTACGGGGTGGAAAGTGAAAAGGTAGGCTTCCAATATGTGCCGTACGTGACCATCAATGGCGCGGAATGGACAGGGAAGGACCTAATGAGCGACGTATGCTCAGCCTTCTATACGCCTCCGGAACCTTGCCCTAAATCAGGGTTTTGAGGTATTTTCTAGGCTACCAATAAATAAATAATCATTCTTGAAATATTTTTTCATTTGCCTTCTAAATTCTAGGCCAGCGTTTCTCATTCGGTACTTAGCGATTCGGTACCGAGCTATGAAAATGAAAAACCGGGTTGCAACATTAACACCTTGTTTCGAAAATGATACCCAACAAATAAACATAAGGTGTCTATTATTCATTTATTTTTAATAATGTATCTAACTTTAGATTTTATTTTTTTATTTTTTAAGTTTTTATTTTTATTTTTGGTTTATTAAGTGTAAATATTTGTTTCTTTATAAAATGTTGTATTTTATAACTGAATTGGTATTACATGGATCTTACAACTTTAGATTTAGTAATGTTTGGGGAACACAACTGGTCTAGACAATTTTACTTTAAATAGGTACCTAAGTAAATTAGGTTTGTAATGCTGTCAATATTTAGGCCAAATAATAGTTAACAAATGAACTCCCATATTGATACAAATTTTTACTAGTCACTAATTATAGAATTTCACGTTAAACTCCTTAAGTTTTACTGTTATAATAAAAAAATGTCGTTTGTAATGAAGGCGATTAAAAAAGTTTTATCTGTATGTGCTCGTTTGAGAACAAATAACAATAATTCGTCGACGTTGTTTATAAATATTGTCGCTTCCCTAGTAAATTATCTATTCTTTCCGAGTCTTTTACTTACTAGTCATTTGGCGAGCACAATATAATAATTTGAACGTTTGTATACCTAACTAACTACTCATAGTTGAGTCTACTGTGAAGGATAAATAACCTAAAGATATTTTAACGACGAACTGTGATGAATTGTCTTAGAGTAATTCTCTTTGTCCTGGTTAGTGCTACTATATGTGGAACTCACGAGTTCTGCGTTCAGGATAAGCACTTTGAGTTAATTGGTGAGTATTTTATTTTATAATACATTGAAACTTTCCATACATTGTGGTCCCAAAGTGAAGTTTTCCCTTGTGGTATAGAAACCCGATAATTAAAACCACTGACTGGGTTAGAAGGTATCTTCATTTTAAAGACAGCGTCAGAACCTTATTTTTCATTGTAAAGTAGGTATTTAGTGACTTTTCCATAAACACTGTTAAAGTTTACATGAAATGCCTTTGCGCTTGATTGTAAGCTGGGAGTTATAAATAACAAGGAGAGTTCATTGCCTATGCTGACACTGTTTCTGTAGTCGACTGTATTTCTTCGAATTGCTCGAAGTTATGGCTATGCAATACTCATAATAGTTAAACTTTTTAGCAAAGTGCGCGAAATTAATGCCGCATGTATGTACTTTTCATATATATTTTTTTATCTAAAATAATTATACATAAAACTAAAACATATTTAGGTTTGTGTAACTTTATAAGGTAAAGTTCCACCACATACAAATAGGCATGACTAACTTTTTTTTAATTTCCCATTTTTTATTTTAGGTGGACAATGGGTGGAAACAAACAAGGTAAGTAATTTAAAAGTTGAACTGTTATAATCGATACCCTAAAGGTCAATTTATTGCTCAGCGATGACTATCAAATAATTATAGCATTCTGACCCTATACTATAATAAGTCTGGAGATAAGAAAGTTAGAGACGTCTATTAATTATGTTTGCTAATACTTATAGTTATCTTTATCTCGGAGTTAGCCAATATACCCCAGTAAGAGAATGAATCGCCTTAGTTTTTTGTATAGTCCGTTTCTCTGCCACCATTGGCACATCCAGCCACCATTCGTAAGTCGTCGCTCCATCTTGCTGTACACTACGTTTACCGAGACGTGGTCTCCACTCAAGACCGTGCTTCAATTTCAGGCGGCGTCTAGGTGTTTCACCCAGAACAAGATCAACATAAAAGTATACTATGAGACGCTGTGTCCCGGCAGTATCAACTTCATCACCAATCAACTAGGGCCTGCTGCAGAAAAACTCGCCCCTTACTTGGACATACATTTGGTTCCTTATGGACATGCAAGGGTATGTATTCATATCTGTTACCGAGAATGTCTTAAAATTCAATTGAGTTGCAATATAATATGCTTGCATGCATTTTTGGCAATATAAACTTCAGGCAGGACCCGCATCTGACGCTAGCCATTCTTTGAATTTCCTAATTAATGAATGGGACCAATAAAACGTTCTTTTTTTTAAATACTTAGTTAAGAAATTGGCTTCTGCACCCTAGGTCAAGAGTTCGATCCTCACACAAATAAACATTTATGTGCATGAACTTGTCGGTTTGTAATTGTATCCGAAGTTTTTATACATACTTGTATGTATTTCCAAAAAAACACTATTTAAGTATTTTTGTCTGCTGTCTAGGATCTCATAGTACAAGTGTTCAGTTCAGGGCTAGATGGCGCGCTCTGTCGGATATTGTCCAAAGTCCAATAAATATATTTTCTCATATTTGGAGAAATAGACTTCGCACCCAAGTATTTAAACTCCTTTTTAAACTTCAGACTCGAGAGGTGTATGGCCAATCTCAGTACCCTCAGACCCAGTTTGAATGTCAGCACGGGCCTCAAGAGTGCTTCGGGAACAAGCTCCACGCGTGCGCAGTGGACATCCTCAACAATAACACTCAGGCCTCGATCTTCAACGCCTGCCTCATGACTTACGCCAACTACAAGAAGGACCCGGGGTTTGACTACACCATAGTCGTCAATTGGGTAGGTTAACCCCTTTAGATAAGGCCCGTTCATGGCACAGGCCACAAGAGTTTAACGATAATATGAGTACAAGAGTGAGATCACGTTAAGAACCACGCAAGAATTGTCCCCGCCCTCCAACAAATTCAGAATGTATTTCAGTGAATTTTCATTGACAGCCTCATGTTTGAGAGAGTTTCGAGACAGATTGTAATGCCTTTGAAAATAATTAGTAATAGTGTAGTAATTTTGGAACCTCAGCTATTTATTTCTGTTTGTTGGTGGTGGGACAGTGCCCATTTCATTGTTCATGGTCCTTTGAAGTCTGAACTATTAATTGACCCGAAAGTCCTCATCCGGGTAAAGCATCTTGTACTAGTAAAAAAAAGGTCAACCACTGCCTTATACTTGCTCGCTGAGCTCGGTTTTTCAGCCGGATACACTCTTCAACATACGTCTCAAGATTCATAAAATACAGAATCTGAGATGTACTAAAGCAGTTCTTAGCTTTGCTAATATTTGAACGATTTTTCAATGTTTTAAGTTTAACTGCCTATTCTCGTTTTGCTGTTTGCAGCACAGCTATGCTATTCCGGCGGGCGCCAAAACTCACTTCCCTCGTGGTTTGTAAACTTTAAGATTCAATTTCTTTGCAACAGAGGTCGTTTGAGAGAAAAGAACTAAGCCAAATAACATTTTCTAATTATTTATATCCAAAATGATAGAAAATACTAATTCAGAGTGAAGCGTATTGATGATATAAGCAGAGAGTGTGAGTAGAGAAGTGAAGTAATGTCCGCCGGAATAGCACCCCAGCACTCAATCTAACAGGCTGCATTATTTCGAGGAACGTTTGAAATTCAATGGTCAAGTGAAAAATATTTGACTTTAATACTTAAAAAAATATTTACAGTGCAATTACAAACTGGACATGCCGATCAAAGGAATTTGGGATTGCGTGAATGGTGACAGAGGTTCTGCTCTTCTCAAGGCGTACGGAGAAGAGACCAAGGCGCTTGGCTTGCGGTATATCCCCTACATTCTGATAGAAGACTCGCCCGACAGACAGGACGAGGCCACGAGAGACCTCACGTCTACTATCTGTCGGATGTTGCAACCGACGCCGTCGGCTTGTTATAAGTAGATAAATAAACAATTTGAAAACCATGCATTTTTTTCGTTGAATAGCACTGAGTTAATTCCTTTTTTGGGGCCTCGCCCTTATTTATGAGTTGCGTCGTCAAGTTTAGTTAAGTATTTTAAGCATCACCCAAAAAAGCACAGATAAAAAACAGTGTCTTATCTTGAAGTGCTGTTTATGGTATAATATCTTCAGTTGAGGACTAATCTTTGGCATCATCACGAGTAGATACTAGCTAGGAAGCTGTAGCGTATCGCGGTCGGTTTGAACGCTAACGCCTACACTTTATAAAGAAGCAAATTCAACTTAGTCCAATAGTGTCAGAAAAACTCAGCGGCATTGTTCGCAACGTTTGGCGGAACAGACTCGACATAGCTACATGAAAACCACATCGGCAAGCTTGCTTCAATACATCTTCAGAGGTTTTGCATATAGTCGACAAAGTCGGAACGTGGAAAAGATTTCTAAACGCGTCTGCATTCGGAGTCCACTTAAAGAATATTTCAAAACCTATTTTGCATTCAAAAAGGGTGCCTTCTATTTAACATTAAAAGCAACCAGTGAAGGTAACAATGTATTTTCTTCTTATTTATAACCTTACTAGATTGGCATGAAAACAAAACCACCAACCGGTCGATATCGGTTTAAGCTTGGCGGTTGGGGCTCAAACTTGAGGAATTGCAGAAAGCTTATAAGCTGTCACGTGAGCAACCAGGCGGCTCTTAATGATAGATTGCCCGGAGTCCTGCAAGCAGGACTTGAAGTACTTCCGGAAGGACGCAAAATTAAAAGATCACAGTTTCTTAAGTATACATTGTACAAAGTTCAAATTTACACGAAAAAATAGAGTATTTCTTTCTCTTTCACCTAAAAGTGCCCAAGGTTGCTTAGCGCGACTAACCATTAGTCAGAGCTCGATGGCGCATGAGCATACACGGGGGCAGCGCGTTGACGCGCCGGGCACAGACAACGCCTGGAGTCGGCAACATTTTGGAGATAATTTTAATGAGTGTGAAGTATTCGGTATTATAGTTAGTAATATTTATAATAATAGATTGCACCTGATGTGGGATATAGATGGAAAATGTTCTGTAATTGGTATTGACATGATAAATCCCGCAAATGTTCCTTATTATAGTTCCAATTTAGTTAAAAGTTAAGTTAAAAGTATTGTTGAGTTAAAAGAAGATGAACAATTTTATAATCTATTAAGAAAATTAAAAGACTGATAAAACGAAATGATTCTACGACATGACTTTTTAATTAAAAAACACTGACCAAATGTTTACTACTTCTGGTGAGGATGAGTACAAATTTGAAGGTCACCGTACTGCTGGAAGGACCAGCAAGCAAAAACGTACAAATTGCGTACTGCGGGCAGGACTTGCGACAATCTTCTGGCAGGACGTTTAGAACAAAAAACCAGTCCTTCCAGAAGAGCTTCCAGCAGGACAAAGCACCGGGCAATTTATTTAAACCCATGGCAATCCTGTGCAACAACGATAAGGCTAAGTTTTAGTTTTGTAACAAATTATACTCTACGCGCACAACATAATGCAGAACAACATAGATTATAGAAATAAGTACTAACTAGTACTTAATACAGGCACACTTAACTGACACACTTATCCTAAAATAGGATGGTACAAAAAGGCGTTTTGCTTTGCCCCTACGTACCCTACCCAATTGAAGCCCTCACTTGCCAGTTAACGCAGTCTCGTTTATTAGCTCAAAATGTATTACTGACCATATAGTCTGTATGTTTTTTTAAAAAAAGATTGCATATTTTTTTATAAAACATGCCAATATTACCTTCCCATCTCCATTTCAAAATGCCCTCAACAACAATTTATCACCAACTTGCCAAAATCACGAACATTCTAGAATGCAAGCATCCAGTGGCGCCCTATTATGTCAGAACAGCTTAAAACTAACAGTTCTCCAGGAATTCTGCACGTGGAAGAGTTCTCACCACCCACCACCCCGGGACTCTTGCCAAAGTGTTATTGTGCCCAACTCCCAAATGATAACACAGCGTCATGCAAAGCTTCCGACTTCGTAATTACGAGACGATAACAAAGGGGAATTTAATTTGCATAAGCAATAGGTAAGACAATACATTGTACATGGCCGGCGAATGCTAAGTGCTGTAATGTAGAACTAGTAAGTGTTATAACTACGACTGACGACTCTCTTTCAACTAGTCTTACTAGTATGCAATAATTAATACCTAGTAAATTAATGAATGACGTAGGTACAATATAATTCCTGTACGTACTAGTCAGCATTATGGTGCTATTATCTCTACACACTCAAGTCCCTAAAAAAATGTAAACAATTTTGAACATCACTTTTTCATGAATTGTTTTCAAAATAAAAGCCTCGAAATGGTTTTACGGGTATTTAATATTTTACTTATGTAGTAGGCACTTTGTTATCAAGACTTGTATTGTAACTCCTCAACTGTAACATAAGGTTCCAAGTTTCAAGTCTGAGAAATTGTTGATACATTGTAAGTAGGCGTTTGATAACCATTTCTGACTGATTGACCACTTCACTAAACTAAAACGTGATTTTATGTTCACTACTTGCTTAATGTACGGAAAATATACTTACCTACAATTTTTCAAACCATCAAATCAGATCTGATGAATCAGCAATTACACTTCTTTTAAGAACAGAAAGTTCATCACATGATTTTTAGAAGTCAATCCCACTCCTAACTTTTTAAAACTACATACTTCAATACAACGATTTCTAGTGTCAAAGTGAAAAATAAATCCTTTTTTGATCGATTTTAAAGTACCTATGCGGTCACCATTCAGACTGGGCGAGTGAGAGGTCGGTATCAGTATGCAGCTGCCTACCCTGATGAATCACGACGCAAACATTTAGAATATTCGTTTCTTATGACTAAGAGCATATAGTAGTCATTGACCATAAACTTTTATATTTAAAACCAGTTACGATAAAACAGTGCAGGGCACTGTACTATGTGTCATTTGGATGCACACAGAACAAAAACGCTTGCTAAAAAAGAGATTTATAATCGAATTATTGTTAGGTGATACGAAATTGATGTTAGGGTAGAGGAACCAAAAGATGAACGACCCCCAATAGATGAACGTTCGGGAGAAATAATTAGATGAAAAATTAACTGCTTCTTTCTTCTGTGCAATATTTATTTATGTAATATAGTCCCCCTTTTCCTTCCCAACACCATTAAAACATTGACACTAGTGTCACGGTCACGCTCACAATCGGCTGTTCCGCAAACTGTACCTGCCAAAAAACAGTTTTCTATGGAAACCTACTTAAGGTAAGCAGTGTCCACGCTTAAGCACAATGTTACGTCAAACACCTAATAATAGCTGTATTCGAATGGTTTCGGTTTCATCAAAATGTTGATATGTTTAGCTTCAATTGCTGTTTAGCAGATTTACATTATTTATCATATTTTTCGAGAAATTTACTGTTCAAGTAATGGATTCAATATTGTCCTATGGATCCAATAAATGAACGGCGTTCAACTAATGGACAAAGTGCTTAAATTTACAGACCCCAAAACTTAATAAATCATTTCATAAGTCAAGTTAAAACCGTTTAAATTAGTTAATAGAAGTATTATGAAGTCACCTACCAAAAGTTGAACATAGATTGTTTAGGTTATTGTTAAGTTTCACGACAATTTATTTTGATCATTTAGTATGAAACCGTTCATTGTTCAACTTTTGGATTTATACCCCAAAACTTGAACCACATAATGTGCTTTGAATTTCAGACATATTTTTTCCTAAATTCAAAGGTTGTTAATTGATTTCAAAGAAACTAACATGGTATTAGAGTGTGAACGCCTACGAATAATAATTTTATTAATGCAATCTGCGATTTTTTGGTAAAGAGATAGATTTATTTTCCAGAAACAACACAAATCACAGTTAGGAAGTACAAATTTTCGTGTTAATGTGTTTACAATATGATACATAGTATTAAAAAACTACTTATTCATAAGATCTTCTTAAATTTATTGCTCATTTAAGTATTCAAATAACATTTACCCCATAGTTATCACCGTTAAAATGGTAGTTCATCTATTGGGTCCAAAACGTTCATAATTAGGGCACAGCGTTCATCTTTAGGGCAAAAAGCAAAAGTTTTATGGAAAACATTTTTTTATGAATAACAGGTAGATTGTAGGAATTATTTACTTAAACTAATAGAATCTTGAGTATATTTGTAAAACATAAAAAAATAACAGTAAGCGCAAACAGCTCGAAAAGGCCGAGAAAAAAATACTCAAAGTTACGAAGATCCCTTAATCGTTCATTTAATGGTTCCTCTACCCTACTTGTTGCCTTCTAATCTGATACCCATTAGTGAGGTAAGGTTGTACTCATCATTCTTATTTCACTCACGAGCAATCTAAAAGTTCAGAAGGCTTTTTATTCACACACCTGATGCATCCGATCCCTAATAATCCCTTATGTACCGGTAACAACAAGATTCTTGATAATTATACTTAAACACTAAAAAGCCGGGTTTTCTGCAACATTTCAACTACGGTAAAAACTACTATTTTATTGAAGAGATACATGTAAATTTAAAATTAAGAAATACTTGTTCATCATCATAATCGCATAACTTTTGTCTTATTTTTAAATAAATCGTCACCGTCGTGTCAAAATTAAATAACTGACACTTTTACCGAAATTCACTTTTTAATTCACTTTTTTGGGGGTCGGTGCTACTCGCTTCCGTAGGTTTACCCTTGAGACCCTACAAGTGACCCCTGGGTGGTGCTAAACGAGTAGCTTCTTTCCGGTGGTAGGCTTCGGCCGCGGCAGGGACCACCCTCCGAACAAAGCCGTTCCGCCAAACAGTTTCGACTGTGTTCCGGTACGATGTTCGGAGTAGCCATTTGAGAGGACGGGTCTGGGCGGTTACTTGCTCTGAGCAGCCGGCTTTGACTGCTCACGGCTGTCACACCTGGAGCCTGTTTCTGGAGGTTAGCGGGATCCGAAGCACAGTGCGCCGCTGGCTGACCGCAGATAGTTGGGGGCCCAAGTAGCTGGCTAGCCACCTGCGAAAGGCTGCCCCGCCATCTTGCGAAAAATCCCAGGGTGCTCCACCTTGCCGGTTGGCGACCGGATGGGAGGACCAGGTGGCCACCCCTGGGGGGGTTCGGGCGTCCCCGCAGTCTCCAAACCAGGCTCTTTGTCTGCGTGCCGGCTGAGTGTATGTTACTGGGCAACCGGAGCAACACCCAGTCCAACTTCCGTCCTCCTGACTGTTCACTCTTCCTCTTCACCTCAAACCCAATGACAAGTACAAGGAAAACTAAAAACGTTAGACAGCGGCTGCACGTCCTCCCATTAAAAGTGCACCTCGCGAATATTCGAGGCCTGCACTCCAATATCGATGCAGTCCACTACCACCTCGAGACTGAGAAGCCGCTGTTACTATTCCTTACGGAGACCCAGATCAAATGTCCGGCTGACGCGTCCTACCTCACCTACCCTGGCTACACTCTTGAGCACAGGTTCAGAGCCCATGCCGGAGTGTGCGTGTATGCTCGCGATGACATTTGCTTTAAGCGTCTCCGTAACCTTGAAGAGCCCAGTTTTTCATGCGTCTGGTTAATGGTCGACACTGGCAGGGAGAAAATAATCTATGCCATCGTTTACCGCTCGCACAGTGGAGATCGGGAGACAACTAGGCTCTGCGAGTACCTTGGTGCCACTGCTGACATAGCCTTAGGCAGATATCCCTCGGCTCAGCTGGTTATTTTAGGGGACCTCAACGCTCACCATCGAGAATGGCTGTTCCCGTACCTAAAAACCGACCACGCTGGAAGGGAGATGCGCAAGCTGGCGCTCGCGTTGGGCCTTACGCAGGTTGTTAGCTGTGCCACCAGAGTACCTGATGTTGCCACGGATACGGCCAATTGCCTGGACCTTCTGCTGACAACTGATCCAGACCGGTATTCAGTATCGGTGACTGCCCCTTTGGGAACCTCCGACCACTGTCTGGTGAAGTTTATTTCTTCCTACTCTCCTCCTGACTTGGAACCTTGTGGTCAGAGAAGAGTCTGGAAATACAAGTCAGCGGAATGGGACGATATGCGACACTTTTTTGCGTCGTATCCTTGGCGGCATACGTGCTTTTCTTCACAGGATCCGACGAGTTGCGCTGAGGCTGTCGCCGAAGTTGTGCGCCAGGGTATGGAGTATTTTATTCCATTCGCTGACGTCCCATCAGGCGACAAAGCACGCCCATGGTTTGGTAGCGACTGCCGCTCTGCTGAAGCGGCGAAACAGTCTGCATACCGTGCTTGGGCTGACGCTCGATCTCGCAAAGCTCCGGAGTCATCCAACCTGAAGAGAGAATACAACCGCGCCTCTAAGGCCAGCAAAAAGGCGATACGTAGGGCTCGATTCAATCACATTGGCCGAGTAGGGTCCAGACTTGCTTCACACCCTGCTGGGAGCAAAGCATTCTGGTCTCTTGCCAAGGCGGTCGAATCCAACTTCTGTCGTCCTACACTGCCACCTTTGCAGAGACCTAACGGCACACTCGCTCACACTGCTAGAGAGCAAGCAAATTTGTTTGCTTCCATTTTTGCAGAAAACTCACGTCTGGACACGACAGGGGCCACGCCGCCAACACCTGCCCAATCTGAAACCTTCATGGCAGATTTAAAAATTCGCCAAAAGGAAGTTCTGAAGGTCTTGTGTACCCTGGACGTGAATAAAGCGAGTGGGCCGGACGGCATACCAGCGGTTGTCCTACGTAACTGTGCTCCTGAGTTGTCCCCCGTACTGACACGCCTATATCGCCTTTCGCTAAGGACCGGCATAGTTCCCAAATCGTGGAAGCTGGCTAATGTGCAGCCCGTGCCTAAAAAAGGTAGTCGGTCAGACCCCTCAAACTATAGGCCGATATCCGTCACGTCTGTAATCTGCAAGATTATGGAACGTGTACTCAATAGCCACCTCTTGGCATACCTGGAAGCTAATGACCTCCTGAGCGACCGCCAGTTTGGCTTCCGTCGTGGGCGGTCTACTGGAGACCTTCTAGCGTATGCCACGCACATTTGGAGTGAGGCTATAGAGAGGCACGGAGAAGCCGTAGCTGTGTCTCTCGACATCTCGAAGGCTTTTGATAGGGTCTGGCATAAAAACCTGATTGGCAAGCTTTCTTCGTTTGGGATCTCTTCCGGCCTTTGTAACTGGATCTCCAGCTTCCTTGAGGATCGCCAAATACAGGTTACTTTTGGGGGTTACACGTCCGACCTGTATGCGATCAATGCTGGAGTTCCACAAGGTTCGGTTCTGTCCGCTACACTGTTTCTAGTGCATATAAATGACCTGCTTGTGCCCGGTACCTTTGGGTACGCTGATGACACTACAATAGCGGACAGATACGAATCCACTTCAAGGGCCACTGCGGAGGATACCCGGTCCTGTCGCGAGGGTTTGATGGAGCGTCTCAATCAGGCTTTGGAGCGTGTTTCTGACTGGGGTGATGCTAACCTTGTCCGCTTCAACGCTACCAAGACGCAGGCGTGTTTGTTTTCTGGTAAGCGAAGTCCTTTCCAGCTGTCTCCAACTTTTCGTGACGCACCGGTACCAATAACCGACCACCTACACCTTCTGGGTATGGAAGTGTCGTCCAAGCTAAACTTCGGCCAGTACATCGAGTCTGTAGCTAAAACTGCTGCCAAGAAGCTCGGTATCCTGTCCGGGGTGAGGCGGTACTTCTCACCGGCAATGCTGCTTCAGCTATACAAAGCGCAAATTCGTCCATGCATGGAGTACTGCTGTCACCTCTGGGACGGATCCGCCAAGTACCAGCTGGCCGCTCTAGACTCGGTGGAGAGGCGTGCTGTGAGGCTTGTGGGTGACGCTGACATCACAGATAAGCTACAAGACCTTGAACACCGCCGGAGGGTAGCTTGTCTGTCGGTTTTCTACAGGTTGCATTTCGGAGAGTGTGCGAGGGAATTGCATGACCTAATTCCACCAGCTCCTTTTCTTCATCGGACCACTAGGCGCAGACTGGCTTTCCACCCCTATGTTGTTGACATCCCGGCAATCCGCACCAACCGTTTTGGTAACTCATTCATAATGCGGACAGCAAGGGAGTGGAATGAGCTTCCCGCTGAAGTGTTTCCACAGCAATATAACTTGGGCCTCTTCAAGAAGAGAGTGAACAGCCATTTGTTAGACCGGCATGTACCACCTTAGGCCACATCATCACTTACGATCAGGTGAGATTGTGGTCAAATGCGCGCCTAATTGAGATGTAAAAAAAAAAAAAAAAAAAAAATAACATTTTTGAATATTGGAAAGTCTGATCTACATTTCAGTCTTTAGCCCGTTGCGATATGTATAATACTCGCTTAGATATCTTCGTTTTAGTAAATCTATTGACCATATATTACAACAAGGTTTGTACTAGAATTTCCGTGGAACAATTGAATAACTGGTAAATAAATTAAATAACTACATAATAAGGGCCACTACAATAAAAACAAAGTCAATAAGATACTTTATTGAATTCTGCCACAACTCACTCCAAAACATTGTAACAAAATTTAGTTGTGGCAAAATTGAATAAATGCGCTTGTTTAATTTTTCATTATAAAAAATGATACTTAAACATAATTTTGAGATAGATAAGTGTGCTTAGTCAGTTTTTCCTGTTTAAAGTCGTGAATAAAAATCAAGCTTATATCAAGCAAACTAAATAGGTAATCCAAAAACAATAAAATTGTAACATGTATCTGGATCCAACCTCTGACAATCAACTTCAGATTACACTCAAAATCGAATTTATTCGAATATGAAAATTAAAATAAATCAAGATGACTATTCCGATTCAAGTTGAGCTGATGATGCAGGCAAACTTTTACGACGATACGATGCATGTAGTTCACGATTTTGAAGGCCATATTCAGTAATTGCAGCAGCAGGTGTACTTCTTGTTTGTAGACTAGGCTTGTTTAACGTATCTATGGATAATAACGCCCGGAAATTGATTTTCAAAACGTAAGCATATGATTCTCAACCAAGCGTGGCGATTCCTGGCTACGGGGGCGGCTATGGTAACCGCGGAGCAGGGGGTGCTAGGAATCCCCGGGTAAGATCCAACTGCCACCATTGACGACTCGACCTGGCAACATTTAACTCGCGCACTCTGAGGCTCGACGCGAACCTCGTGGAGTTGTAAGAATTGATAAGATACATTGGTATATTATTGGGTTATCTGAAGTCCGAAGAGAGGGGGGAGGGGAGCGAGGACTCGATAACCCTGCAATCCGGTAACTTACTTTACCACGGAGAGGGCGACCAACAGTCCCTAAGTGGTGTTGGGTTCATCTTCACAAGTGTGTCAACAACGTGATCACTATCGGAAGTGTTTCGAGCAGGGTAGCGTACCTGATACTCAGAAAATCGAAACGACATTCGCTGAATGTCATTCAGGTCTACGCTCCGACTTCGAAACACGACGATGTCACGGTGGAGGCTATGTATGAGGAGATTTCTAAAGCCATGCATAGCCATGAAACCCACTACACAGTTGTGAGGGGGGATTTCAATGCGAAGTTGGGGCAACTTGGATTTAGGCAACGGAACAATAGGGGCCAGATTATTGCTGGCCGACTTCATGGAGAAGGAGAACCTCTTTATGATGAACTCTTTCTTCAAGAAGCCCGTAAACCGCAAATGGACCTGGATCGGTCCGGACGGTAGGGCAAAAACGAAATCAATTTTATCACGAAGAAACATATATTCAATTATGTCGCTGTGATCAACGCTGTTAAGACAGGAAGCGATCACCGCATGGTCAGAGGCACATTAAATATCGACGTTTAAGGGAGCGCGACTGATGACATCCACGCTCCGACCTATACTGGCTAAGAATCGCAGACCCGAGTGCTTTCAGCTTCAAACCCGCTTCGAAGCTCTTGAGGACAGCAACGATGTGGATGTATACCAAAACGCCACCATGTCCGTCCGATTACAGAACCAGAAATCGAAACCAATCCAACTACAGCGAGGCGTGAGACAAGGAGACGCTATTTCTACGAAATTGTTCACAGCTGAAGATATTTTCATGCTTCTGGACTGGAAAGGATGCGGCATTAACATCAATGGCGAGTACCTAACACACTTGCGATTTGCCGAAGATGTAGTTCTTATGGCTGAGACCTTGGAAGTCCTGAACATAATGCTCGAAGATCTCAGTAATGCTTCTTAAAGGAGAGAATCTTCGAGCATGTTGGGAGTGGGACACCTGGGACAGGCAGTCCAGTTAGGTTAGTCCAACTTCGAGAAAGAGTTCTCTCGTCAAATTCAGCTCGGATGGGCAGCGTTCGGGAACCTCCGGCATATATTCGCATCCAAAATACCTAAATGTCTCAAGACGAAAGTCTTTGACCAGTGTGTGTTGCCAGTAATGACATAATGTGAGTGAGACGTGGTCGTTCACTATGGGTCTCATAAGAAGGCTCAAGGTCGCCTAGTGAGCAATGGAGAGAGCGATGCTGGGAATTTCCCTGCTTAAACGAATCAGAAATGACGGGATCCGCGGGAGAACTAAGACAACCGACATCGCTCGAAGGATTGCATTCTTGAAGTGGGCGGTATACATAGCGCGGAGAACCGATGGCCGTTGGGGCGGAAAAGTTCTGGAATGGCGACCGCGTACCGGACGACGTTCCATAGGCAGGCCCTCCACAAGGTGGACCTACGATCTGGTCAAGGTTGCGGGAAGCCGCTGGATGCGGACAGCGGCTGATCGTTGTGGAGATCCTTGGTGGAGGCCTTTGTCCAGCAGTGGGCGTCGTTCGGCTGACATGATTACAGATTTTTTTCACCAATATTGCATAAATAAATAGATAAAACAAAACGAATAAATCAAAAATTAGGTCAGTAAAAGTGAAGCAAAATTAAATAAGCCCTCTTATTCACTGGAAATATTCGTATTAGTTACTTCTTGGGTGTGGCAAAACTTGTTAAGTGACATACAAAAACTTGATAACTGCAACTTAGTTGTAAAAAAAGTGTGTGGCAAAACTAAATAATTACTTTTGTATTTTTCTATTTAAAACAGTGAAAAGTAACATCATGGCAGACTACTTAAATTATGAAAGTAAACCTGCTGTATAACATATCGAAAGATCCACAGTAAACTTTCTTCACCTTAAAAAGTTATTGCCATTTTTATGGAAAAAAAACACAAAAACGTGAATATCTCAGAGTTTTGGTTTTGTCAGTTATTTAATTTTGACACGACGGTGACGAAATACGTTCAGCAAACGTTGCTAAACTTTGAACTTGCATAGGCACTGTCAAAGGACACGGTAGTTAAAAATGCAATAATCAGAGGAAGTGTTTAGGTACTTTCACTGGCGAGTTCCAAGTCTAGTCCCACGATCCGAGGGATAGAACTAATTAGCGCTCGGAACATTGCTCAAACACCGTTGTGCTCGTCGGTACTGTACCCCGAGGTCCAATTAATTTGAATCCTGCCGCTATTGTGTCAGACAGTGATGTCAATAGTTGAACTGTACCGTCGGGCCGTTTTACAACGTGCTTTCAGAATGAGTGTCCTTGAATTAGATGATAGGATTAGTTGATGATAAATTTATTTTCACAATTGAACTTGAAACCAACTGAATTCCTTAATCCATTTGAGTTTCAGTCGAAAGCCTTTAAATTAAGCAAATAATCTCTCCATATTTTTTATGTTATCGCTTTAGATTTCCTAAATCGGAAAAAAATAAATGCATTGAATTGGTTGATGTTAGGTTCTAAATCATAAAACAGACTAAAATGTATATTCATGAAAGGTCTTCCGTGTGACTAGATATTCCAGCACTTAAGTAAAAAGATACAATTAATTACTACTTACTACAGTTTTTTCTGGCCTTTTATTTTCATTATCAGTAATCTTTTCCTGGGCAATAAAGTCTATCGGTACCCCGTAGTCTAATCATATATTGTAGTAGGTCCAACATACATAATGTGCCAACCAAGGTCTAAGAATCCAACTAAAAGTGCTTTACTGCTACCCCACATTCCCCCGACGTCAAAACCCATTTGTTTGGGTGTAGGCTACATGTATTGTCATTATTATTCATTTGCACATTGTGTCAGATAATTAATTACGTGGAATTGAGGATGCTACGCATTTCTTGGATGACGACGCGAGCAGGGACAGGTAAATAAATTTGCACATGCATTTGTCTTTACATTCCATTCCATTGAATAAGCAAAGTACATTGTAGACGTAGATATTTTGCTAAGAACAAATTAAAAATGTATGTTTGCTTCCACGGTTATTGCTGATGTGTCTAATGCATAATCTAATTCTCTTCTCCTCTAAACATATACCCCGTCTCATTGAATCCAGAGCTTCCGGAATCTTGAGACCTGTAAAAGTTCATCCGCCTACCTTTTAACCTGTATAAAACTGAACGCACAAACAATGAGAATCGACAGTAATTGCTCAATAATTGCCAAAACTGCAACATGTTACCCACATCTCACGAGTTTGATTCCACATACCTACCTACAGTTTCCTCATAGGTAGGAACGTAGTTTCCTATCTATTTCCCACACTGCGCCGCCGAGTGTATTTGAAACCGTCCTCGAGTATAGTTGTAACAAAGTTTGAGCCCGTTCCAAAGTTTCGACAGAAGCGTGCTCCTCTTCATAGATGCAAATTATAACATATTTTAGAGCTTAATATAGTTAGCATACACATACAACAGGTACTATGAGGCATTTCCAAGTGCAATCTGGGTTTCTTTTGTGTCTGGATGTTATGATATACCTATAGTATATTTAACTATTTATCAGCCTCTGATACTTGAACTGAAATCTCTGCCATGCTTGGGATTAGATGTTGTGAGACGCTGTTTGTGTA
Organism: Udea ferrugalis; assembly: GCA_950022985.1. Classification (NCBI taxonomy): domain Eukaryota; kingdom Metazoa; phylum Arthropoda; class Insecta; order Lepidoptera; family Crambidae; genus Udea; species Udea ferrugalis. The sequence continues at coordinate 11,093,154 of OX465516.1, forward strand.
AGATGTCCCAGAAATTAGCCAATACCGAAGATTGGTTCTGAAACAATGAATTCTCACAGTGTCACACTCATGAATAAAAGAGGCATCTATTTAGCTTTGTGGGCTCACATGCCCCGCTCCTCGTGTGCCCAGAGCCTTGCATTAAAATTGATTTCGGTGGGTATGGGTACTGTGTTTTGGTACAAAGCATCTTAGACACCGGTGACGATGAGGGAACTAATTTCCTCGTTGAGTCACCACTTAAGAGGAACCACTCCCATATTAAACAGAGGTCAGAAACGCGGGATGCGGTCCTTCTGGGAAGCTTCAGTGGAAGACACTTATTAGTGTGAGTAGGCACCTGCCAGTCACTTCTCCAGGTGAGGGGATGTCCTGACGCGTGTCAGATATCTGTTCCCCTGATTCAGAGTTATCATTTACAATTTCAATTAAAATTTAATTTTTATACAAAATATCGCTTGGCTCTATCACATAAAACAGTTTGAAGTTACCTCTAAATAAGTGGGTACTCAAATAAAAAAAAAATCGAAACGAGGTTCAGAATCGACTCCCAGCTCTAGTCTCTTAATAAAAGCCCACAAAACTAGTTTCAGAACCTGCAAAAGCGAGAATATTATTGAAACCATGAATAATTTTCCCGAAGCCTAGAGCAAATACCAAATGTACCCGTACAGTACATTGATGCCAACGCACTCACGCACCGTAGAAATACAGCACTTTGATACTGCAAACACGTATTTTACTATTGCTTTACAAATAGAGTTTAAACTCGAGCAAAACAGAGATTTTCTGAAAATGTCTGTAGGTATTTCACGTGTAACCCCTGGGTAAGCCGTCGAATGCCTAGTCGAAATAATTTGCAGCGCCGCGACTGCGCCGAATGGGGCTTTGACAACCCTTGCGTGTAAATCAAAACGTAACAACTGCTCTAACTACTAATACTTACTACCTACGACACACTCAAACTGTAGTTATGTGCCGCGCTACGACTGAACTTCGTTTATGAAGTATTCAATGCACACCATCCCTTTTGTGACTGTCTGGAGCAATTTGCAAGTTGGATGAAACATTTTTTGTTCGTGACTTACTGTAATGAGGTTTTCGAACCTTAAATCATCCAACATTTTGCTTTCCCAGGGAAGTATTCAATATTACATCTTTGAAACACAAACTAACCCAATCACCTTGTCAGAAAAGGTGATATTGCACGCATAGAACCCATACAAAAGAATGTTCAACCACATATAAATATTTGTACTACCGAGTGGGAATCCATCCATGACATGTCTTGGAACTACTCATTCAAAGTTATAGTAAAATACTCATTAATACACACAGATGCAAATACACTTTTTGAAAACGGGTCTACAAGTTGTTAGAAACCTCTTCCCAGTGTGCCAACATTTCACTCAAATGTGTCACAAAGTTGATTTGGGATTTTCCTATTGTCTCTTGAAATTTAGCAGAACACGTTTACAATGCTTTCACAACACCCAAGAGGATATGCCTAATAACGTAGTTAAATTGTAAATTATAAGCGACAGGGCATTATATTATACTGTCACAATGGTAGGACGTCACACTGCGGTGTATATTTGACATGAAGGTCTCGCGCTATTCACCGGTTTACGCTATAATAATTCATTAGAGACCAACCTTGACTTCACTATTGAAATTGGACACTCTATGGCCAAAACGTGATAACTACAGAATTGTATAATTTTAACTCATGTAGGTAGGTACTTAGGTATTTGTACGTGTGCTTTAGGCAACTAGAATTGATAAATAATATTTGAGCTAGACATCGACCAGCAAACACAATGTAGGTACTTCCTTAAATAAGCAGGTACCCACGAACTCGTGTGTATTAAACAACGGTTTAATACGCAGAATTAATCGTGCAGCCTTTTCGAATTCATTGGATACGTTAGTGCTAATACACTTAAATGCTTCATTAAGATTGTATTTCTAAACAGAACGAAATTAAAAACCAGAAAGAGTTATGTGACACTAACGTTTCTATACTTCCTCATTAAATTCTTGTATCGCGTGATAAATCGCGACTGCTTCAAGTCATTGCGATCAGTGTCAGCATTAAGTAGTTTCCCTGTTCACGGGCAGTTATCGACTGTTATTAGAAAAACTGTTTGAAGGTTGTTCTAGAAACGGGCGGCCATTTTTCACGACATTGGCAGCTTGGATAATGCGCGCGCGCAAGGTCAAGGCCCGCTTTGTGTTGCAAATCATGGCGTTTGTATGGGACGACTGCGCTAATGGACGCGCTAATGTGACAAACACATGAACACGATATCTGGAACGTGGATATATTGCTGCTAAGTGAAACTCCATCTAACGAAGTAGAACATGAAAAACTAAGGTTAATATGAGACAATAGTCCAAAGTCTTAATCCACATAAGAGCAGAAACTGAATCTTTTCAAATATACAACCTATTTATAATGGTTTCTTAACTTGTTTTTGACCGAATAAGCAGTAAAACTGATTTTGACAACCTTAAGGAACCCTTGAGGTTACCCCCGAACCAAGGTGTTCAGTTATAGCTACAAAGGGTAGGATTTGAGTAGGTTATCAAATTGAATCAATCAAGGAGGTTTTCGAGACCAATGGTGAAAACCACCATTGGGACAAAGACCCCGAGAATCCGGTCCAGTATCTTAGCCACTTGCTCATCGCTGAATGGTTGCTATTATTACTGAATAAGAAAGTAGGGTTCAATTCCCTGATTGGACTAAGTGTAATTTTACGATATCCTGGACTAGTTTGCAATCTAACTATCGTTTGGCAATCGTAGTAGGTAAATCGCAGCAATAACTCGATACCAATAGGGTCTTTACCCATCAGTGGCATGAGTGACATTAGGGACATGCTACTTTTAAACACTTTTATCAGCATCTAATGTAAAGGATGTTGGAAGTTGGAAGGAACATGTTCAGAAATTTTCCTTTTTTGTTCCTTTTCTTTTACTGTTACTTACGTACACATTTCAAATGAACAAAGACACCAAAAACACTTAGGTGATGTTACTCATGCATAATTTAGAAGATTCGTTTTCACGAAGTTGTTGAACACGTCTGCGAATGGAATGGAAAGCGAAACTTTTACTCTCACTAGCACGACCCATTGGGGTTGTTTTCGAACGGATCACTCGATGTGTCGTCAATAGATAGGCTGTCTCTTTCTCGCTGCACTGCTGCAACACACGTTAAAGAGGACGGACTCTCCAAAAATCTGCAACACAATAGGGGTGACTTTAGGGATGGCACAACTGTTTTCTTTTTAACATTGAGTATGCTGAGATGAGGAGTATGATAGACCTCCATCACTGAAATGAAATTTACTTAAGGAAATCAAATGATGCGCCAGGCCTGGCTCTGGGACGGTCTCATAATCCCAAAAAGCCATCTATTCAAGTCTCAAGCAAAAGCCAAAAGTTTTTTACGTACGTTGGTCAAAACTTCAGGCGCAGACTCCTGAAACCAAAGCCTGCATTGTTTCTGAAACTAAGTATTGTGGTATTTAATCTATATTGTACTGACTGCAGTGGGACTGTCCCGGGCCTCCGAGGGGTTTAGATTTATACCGAATAATTTGCTTTGTCCCTTATCGGTGACAAGCAGACCTTATATATGGAACGAGCGGAAATAACGACTGAACCATTTAATATTTATGTGACTCTAAAGGTGACGTTTATTGAATTTAACATAGTTTAGTTTGACGCAATTTAACCGGCATTTCAATATGATTTGAAACATTGCTCAGGCATGTCTAAAATACTAATTCGAATGACTAAGTGAAAAGAGTGACTAAGTTGTAACACATCCTAGTACTTGGGACATTTTGTCATGGGCAACTAAGAATTAGCAGTAACAACAAGATTGGCCCAATTTCTGGTTGGGTTAGCGGAACAACAACTCCCCCTCTATTTGGGTTAGTTGAAGGTTACCCATAAGGTGCAAGATATGGCGATATTGCGGTGGTGTTTCGAAAAAAATCCATCAAAGTGCTGATTTGAGAACCTTGGGGTTTAACATATGAGAACTCACCCACTTTGATGAAAAAAAACCCTGATGAGCAACCCTAAGCATGCGGTGCCTTGGCGATTTGGCTCGGTGCCCGGCAGGCGCGCCGGCCAGCCACGTGGCGGACAATGAGTTCGCCAGGCGCGCCATTCGTCAGGTACAAGCGTGACCTGTCAAGCTAGCAGGGTGGTGGACGGTTCAAGCCCTCTTTCTGTGAAACTTACAATTATTTGAAAACATTCTGTTTGTACAACTTGAAGACATATTATTTTAAGAGACAGCAGGGTACGGTGGACGGCACATCACGCTACCCACGCTACGTCCTCCTTGCTCTTTTACGAAGAAATGACATTTGGCAAGAGCGAGAAAAAAAACGGAAATGGGGTAACCTGATGTGCTGTTGACTGTACATCACCGATACGTGCCTTTGAAATATGAATGAGGAAGTCCAATATCTTAGAACTTACGTTAAAATCTTGATAAGTGACAAGGTAACAATTCATAAAAACTACCTATCAAGCAGAGCTGTTATCTACTCTCATTCAAGTTCCATGTATTGCATCAAACAATTGTAGATATATTAAGTTTTAAAAATCATCCTCTTTTCAAAGAAAAAGAAAGTGGTATCTTCATCTTGAATCCAGTGCAAAAGTCTGATTGTGCATGATCCTCAGTTTGGTTTTTATAATCATTACTAATAATTATACTTTATTTAGTACCTAAATAAAGTATAATATTCTTACAGAAACTTTTATAATAAAGTGGCAGTAATTCGTGCGTACAAGCATCATTGACCATCGTAGAGGAACGTAGATCAGCGTCACAGCCATCAATCAAGCCGGCCTCATTACCGCCAACGAAACTACTTTCACCACATGCTCTCTAAAACGTATTGTATTTCCAAAAATACTTACTAATGTTAACTATTTTTATTCCACTTCATGTAATTAATACTATCTCATTACTGTTAGGTATGCTATAGAAATGAGGATTCATGAAACAAAAGCCGTTGGTGTGTAAAGGCACTTATTGATTTTGAATCATAAAATCTGAAATGCTCTGACTGATATACATTATAATAAAAGACGGAAACGTTGTTTTGACGTCATGAAGGATGACATACGTGCCAGTGGCCTCACAGAGAGGGATGAACAAGACCGGGCGAAGTGGAGAAGCAGATGCAGAAGAGCGGACCCCAGGCGCCCTAACGGCAGCACCCGGGGTAATCGCTAGGATGATGATGATGAAATTTAAACAATGGAAAAAGACAACTACGCTAATTGAAAATAAATAAAAATATTTAAACAATCTTGAAAAGGATACACATACGTAGGTATTTCATATAATTAACGCTGCTGCTTTGCTTTTCATATCCAACACACATAACCAAAGGATAATGCATAAGTACTAGTCATTCAAGGTAATTTAATGGAAATTTGTTTGTGTAAATATAATAATCCATATATAGTATTAGGTATACATTATATTGAAATAACACAGTAACTATTATTTATTTGTTTATTACATTGTGAGCTATTATGAAAATTACCTACGCAAATGTTGGTCTAGTCTCGCTATAAATAAGGTAATCCAACTAGTATAATATGTTTTATAAGTTAAACAGCCAGTCGACGAGGAAATAACAGTATCAAAGCTTAAAAATTTACATTATACCTTCCTAGGTCGTGTGTCTAATGATTGTACTTAATATTTTAAAGAAGTTGGGAATTGACCTTCAACGCATTGACTTATGGTGATAACAACTGTCAAAACTGCAAAATGTGTCTTGTGTCTGCAGAATAAGGTAACTATGTAAAGGTTGATGTGAACGCCTCTGTACCTTAGCTCTGACTATGTATAGCACTGATTTTAAATAATGTATTCAGTACGTTATGTGATATCACAACAAATAATCTAGGTCGGACGTGGAGAGGTCACTTTTCATTACCGTCTCTGTTATCAGTTCTAAGATTTATAAGCAAGGTTTTAGGAAGTGACGCTGTTGAAATTAAACTCTATTAGCGTTTAATAACCGTTTTAAGACACGAAATATCGTTTGAAATCCTACGCTCTGGTCTTAGAGCTGGAAATGCTATCAATCGATGGTTAAACACACCAATGGGAAACTACAAAACCCTAATTGGTAGCAAGGATATTTTTATTAGACACTAACAATGCAATTATGAACTGGTAAACGCAAACGGTAGTTAGCTCCTTGTAGAATTAAATTTTGACACTGAATTACATTTAACGAAGCAATAAAGTAGTTCTAGACTTTGGCAGAACAACCTACTTCTTAAACGTCAATTAAATACCCGGGACTGTTTGTACTATGTAAACATATTGAAAGGGTATATGTAAACAGTATGAAATAATATCACCCTACTGCCAGATGTTGAGATCCCCAAATCCGCAGCCTTAAAACATCGACACACGAAAAAAGCCCTTGACCTTGAGCTCGTGATCTTGATCACCCCACGTGCTACAGAAAATAAAAGTCTGTGCTCGTCACGAGATCATAGAAATGATGAACTTAATTCACTTACGTGAACCCAGGGGGTGAGCAAGTTGAAGTGGCACGTGGCAGTGAACTGGGCAAATAGCGCAACGGGTGGTTGTTGGAGTGGAGAATTCTAAAATGGAGATCATTATTGATGGTAGACGCAGCGAGGAACTGAGGAATTTCGGTGGATGCAGACCGCTTGTCACTCTGTGAACTTATGGGAGACCCTATGTTCAGCGCAGTGGACGACATTTTTGGCTGAATACGATGATAATTGACGTTGATGTTGCTGGATGTCAGTCGTTAAGCCTAGTAAGGGCTTGATTACATCTGACATCAAGGTTGCTCACTAACTTTACACCCCTGGCCCTCCAACAATCCGCACTGAGCCCGCGTGTTGAAGTTTGGCTCGTTCCACCTCCTAGTTGAGGTGAGGCCTGTGCCCAGCAGTGGGACGTAAATAGGCCGTTTATGTATGTATAATGAAGAACGAAAAATATCCCTGTCCTCTAATTTCACGCTATTATCTGACTTCCTTTACTTTGGTAGAGTCGGCTACTTAGACTTCGGTGGGCAGTTATCTTATATCTTTTATATTTCAACTGTATCTATTCAAATCTAAGATAGCTAATGAATAACGTTACGCATAGTAACGATTAGATGGAACATTATGGAAGAATAGCTAGACGCGCCTTTTTGATGACGTCACTGTTGCCTGAATCATTCGAGCGCTTGGCCCGCATCGCACCGCACGCGCATTGTCACAAAACAACAATAAAACAGTAATACTACACCATTGATGATAAACTTACAATGTATACGACATGCGTCACTTTACATAACCATTGGACACAAATTGGCTCGCCATGATGCCTAGTCACATTGTAAAAGAATTAGCAAAACGTTTACTGTGGATGACTGGAACAATATCACAAGGGCAACAAAGATTGCTAGATGCATAAATTATCTACACACGGTACCGGCTGTTAATATAAAAAATGTGACAACCTTATGCTTCTTTTCTTTTCAGCTTAGGTACTCGCTTTTTCACACAAACTTTCTCAATTTAACATCTTGAAGTGCAGATACTGTCAGACGTTTCAACTTGTAAATATCTTCCTCCCATTGTTATTTAAAAGTTTACGCCAGCGACTTCACTTTTTGCTTCGTTTCAGTAATCCTCTGGTAGTCAAAAATGTAATGATGGCATTTCAAGGAACAATATTTATACAAAAAACACAACATTCAATTTTATTTTTCTAGTTTTTGTATGTGTTTATTGTTTTGTCCACTTCAAATCCAAAAAAATGGTGATCGTGAAGTATTGCAGATGCGGATTAATGATGGGGACGAGACATGATGATGAACTTTTGAAAATTATCGGAACCGGGAGGGGAGTTTTTTTTGGTGTGACTCCTGCTGTTTAGCCTCCGATGGCTTTGACAGCTTTGCCGGGCTGTAGGTTGAGCACCCCATAGAGGGGTAAGAACCTCGGGTTAGGGCGTTACTTGGAGAGGCCAATCGGACATGTTTTTGGGGAGAGACACGATCTGGCACGTGCCGGTACCTATTATCGGGACGAAAGAAGGAGACTGTGGTGCAGTATTCGATGTTGATGCTGAACTTGAATTACTATTTCACTCTTATGTTAGGGCCCCACAGAAGGCGGGCCGTCTGCGCTTACGCATTCTGCGCCGATCGGCTGCATCCTCGTCTGCCATAAGCGTTCACACCATGAATAATGTAGCTGCCAACTAAACAGAAGACGATATTTCATTATGTAACCAATTTTGTGGTGGACATGTCTTGTACACTTTGCTGCTTTTATTTCGAGAATTACTAAACTTTACACGCATAATTAAAAGTATCTACAGGAATTCAAGCATATCTCACCAGACATTATTATCACAGCTAAAGATTATTTGTAATTCAACAGTCAAGACCCAAACACGCAAGCACGTGTAAGTTAATTTCTTCAGCCGTTTTTATGCTTTTGAATATTTCATCACCAATGTACGTGTTTCCTCTTGTGTTTTATTCGATTAATTAATAGAGTTATTTAATAGACTTATACTTACTTAATTATAATTTTCATAATAGTGAACAGAAATGTATTTCACTAACCTGTATCCATTTCATGACGATGTACGAGTACTTTAAGTAATATTAGAAACAAGTGTCTATTCAAAAGATGACAAGTATGATAATCTCATAAAATTAAACGTTAACCTGAGATATTAACAGCCAGCCAAAGTTTGCCTAGTATAACTTGACAGGCTTTTAGTCGAAATATTGTTCCTCAAGGAATGGGAAATTCACTATGGCATAGATTGAACAGCGCTAAAGTGGCGAAAGGACATATTTGAAGAGGCGTACTTAAATCACAGAGACTTATTGTCAGTAGAAAGCGTATTAAGTTTAAGTGAGGAATAGATGAGACTGATGAAATCGAAGAAAAGTCTCTAGATTGGAAAGAGTTTAGATTGAAACCAATTTTGATTAAGAGCAGCATTATAAATCACACATTTGTAGGGAATTAATGATAGCAATGCTTGTTTTGACTGACAAGTAGGTATTTTCTAATTATTTTAAAACTATGTATTCAAATCAATAAAAAAAAACTGATGAAATTGTGTGACAATTGGGAAAGTAGCACCCAACTTGCAAAAGACACAGTTTCATTCTCGTTTGACACCAAAACCAATTATTCTTTAAATTTTAGATATGTACAGCATTGCAAACGTACATAATAATAAAAACATAATAGTAAAGGTCCGTGCAGACTAAAAAAAGTTAGAGACCTGAACACCGCAAGGTCTACTAAGCAAACTAACTACAAAGCTTGCGAGCTTAGTAGGCACCTTAGCCCGTGGCGATTAAAAAATAAAAATAATAATCCCAGCCGTTAAAATAGCAACATGTGGGCGCTGCCAGCACGCCGACAACAATGGTGCGTCGTTGCGAATCCGCGCACGTCCTAGCCGCGCGGCCATCCGGCTGGAGCTGTCGAGCCCTTCAATCAAGCGTTACCTACGCTGTATCATACGATTATAACATTAACTTTTAATAATAATGGACATTGTTTTACACACATCCGCTTAGCCCCAAACAGCAAACATTTTACTATGAGAACTAGACAACGGATGAACATACTTATCTTACTACTTTTTTTGTATATACATAGGAAACACCCAGCCCAATACAAACGGACAAGTTTAAAGCGATATTGAGTTGCCTCAAAATCACTGTAATACTAGTAGTTTGACAAACATAATTTATTGCTTCACAGAACGAATGCTTAACATCATACTTAAGTCATACATGAGGGGATTAAGATTTGTCTAATGACATAACAACCAAGAGACTAAATTCTTAAAACACTTTTAAACTTAAAAATTGTTATAATTTGCAGATCGAAATATCATAAAAGTACTTAATATTCGGCCATTTAAAACAATTAATTTATATTAATTAGAAAGTACATGATAGATCGATCATGCTTTCCCGTTAGAGACAACAAAAATACCAAATAAATTCCAAATAATTTACAGCAAGATAAGCAAATATAATAATTTCTATACACCAATTTTATCTTTGTTACTATCAACTATGCCTAATTAAATAATAAGAATCTGAAGTCGGAAAGATAAGATAAACCGAAAGATATATAGAAATACTTCAAAGAAGAAATGGCTTGGTAACTTATGTAAGGGGACTGTTAGAACTTTGATGCACAAATTCGCTTAAAGTTCAATAAACTTCATGAGACTTAAGAGTAATTAAATTGCAACATAAATAATATACAACATCTCCATCCTGTTCATTAGTGGCGCATCAGAGGCGCAGGCGCACATGCCAGGGACGCATTAATCAAAGCCGATAAGGAGTTCAGTTCGTGCAGTGTGAATGTGAATGCTATAAATCAATCTTTTGCTGTTGTTGCCATTAATGCATTGAAACAACTTTCAAAGTGTAAGTAAGCGTAACATCGTCATATCAAATGTTACCGACTGAAATAAAAGCAATGGCGGATATGGCAATACTTACTAGCTATACTTAATAATAACACTATGAGAATAGCTTTTTTATTAGAAACTTCGATTTCTTACCAACCCTCTAGTTTTAAAGAATCTATTTCTGTAATTATGAGCAGCAAAAATGATGAAATTTTGAATTTTTTAGCACAGAAGCTAATCTAATCTAAGTTTTGATTTTTGGTGATACGGTTTTCATTTTTAAGTATTCACCAGTTTCGATCGGAAAAACGAACAAAACAAGAACTATTCTAGTTCAAGCTAACACATTATTTGCTCTAATTTAAAAAAAAACATTTAATGTGGATTAACCTATGATGAGTACCTACCTAAGTATGAAATTAACAAATGAGTTTATGACACTGCGTCAAAATGTGTTAAGCTATCACGTGCCCACACTTGTATATCTTAAATGAAAGTGTTTATCTATATACATAAAAGAAGAATCTGACTGACTGTTATTGACTGACTAATTTCAGTCAGCAATAAGAAGGATTTTTGGTAATTCATCCCCTTTCAAACGAATAAGACATATTGTATGAAAGTATATGCACCAACAATGGTCTATGATTATCGCCATACTCTTAACAAACCAAAAAACAGGATTTGCTAATAGAAATAGAATTCAGATATTATATGGAAAAAAAATTGTTATTTTAAAAGATTAGATGAATTCACGATTGAGTGACCGCTGTCCACAATTTCATAGGTTTTCATTGTCATTTCGTCTTTTTGAAGTTCACGACTAAAATTAATATGAGCCCATGATTACAAACGAAAGAGGGTGAAGTCGCAGCTAAAGCTAGTTAATTGATAAAACATGCATAAACAAGGCAGTGGTTATCTAATCAACGATTTAGTAACGACTTCATTATAAAGACGTGAACTCAAATTAATAAGGAGCGTGTCATACCTACGTCAATAGGAGAAAGAACATTTACACGCAGTAATTTATTTCAGATAGAGAACAACTCTGATGCATTCTTGTCAATAGGTGATAGATAAGATGAGAGCTCGATTGAAATCGCACTAATTAGCTATGAGAAGAAAACAATGCGGTTTAATAGACTTGCTACATATAGTTATAAAAACATAATAAGTATACACACACATGTATGAAAATAGACTCATAGAACATTTTATCTACATCTTAAGACATCTGATCAAAAATAACGCACGATAATAATGTTTGTGAAGGAAAAAAATATATCAACGCTAACATAGATAAACATAATTTTCTAGAAAATTGTGATTTATGAGTATGAGGCAATGGTGATAAAACACGGATATACACACGCGAACGGGAGGGGGAAAGGCGGGGGAAAAAACAGACTACTACATGCTCTACTGCTATGAGCATGACCCTACACATTATACAATACACAGACGAGCAAAATTAGGTAGGCAACTAGGTAGTTACTACATTACGATGTTTCCTGAACTTAACCACTCATACTGCGCATATCATTATGATAATGATAATTATGGAATACACCAAGACCCCAAATAAGGCTGGGCTTGAGCTATATTTACGAGTGTATTAGAAAATGTTTTCAGTACCTACAATCAGCGCTATTTCAATTTACCATCAGTCCTCCAACGCAGTAGAAATGTCATTTGGCAAAAGCAAGAAAAATAGCGGAAATGGGTAGCCGTGTGCCGTTAACTGGACATACGTTAATATTCCATTATATACAGGTCATAGAATTGAATGCAAATGAAATACAACTGTGAGTAGAAGAAGGACCCTCTTCCCGTACCCAAGTATGTAGACAATGTTATGAAGTCCTCAAGCATAGTGACGTTGCACAACGCCTTCTCGTTTCAGAACGAGCACGAACACGGAAGATGCAGCGTGTCTATCAATCTAATAAAAACAAGATCAAGTACCTAATTAATCACATGACTATCATTAAGGCCGCGCCTGTGGTTGCACGTGGAGCGGGTGAAGCACCTCCGAACAGCTGATAAGCACGGCCGTGTTTACACCGCGGTAAATCATGGCGCGCGTCCTCTGACCCTCGTTAGTATTTGATACTTGGCAGCTGCTCCAAATTGATGACTAAGTGATGCCCGCCACTTCACTTTTTAAATACGGTCTGGGGCCGAACTACAACATTCTCTAAAATATAATCAACTCATTTAAAAAACTTGGGCATGATCTTTTTCATATCTTATATGAGATGCACTCGATGCTCGACTTTTCAGTTGAAGTTTGAATCAACATAACAAAACCATATCCCTAATGGGTTGGTCAGGGTCGCACTGATTGTTGCCGTCATGGTAAACGGAACATTCAGAAGCACACATTTTGCCGAAGGAATTTAAACCCAACGTTGTAAGGGGCGAACCTACTGCCGTTATCTGGGTTGCTTCGGTTTTATACCGGTGTTTTCCACCACACAATGAACACAAAGTACCTAAGTGTGTTCCGGCCAGATTTGATCTCAGGACCATCGGGTTCCTAGCCAGGGTGTTTAACCACTAGGCCACAACGCTCTCTTCGACCGCATTTTAAGAGGACATATAGGTCCTATGTATGTAGTTCTAAAAAAATGGTTCAATCTTAAAGTATTAAACTCGGAAGGTAGGCAAATGACATAATGTTACCGCTGCCTAGCTGGTCATTAGAGTTCATAACAAGGAATCGTAATGTAGGAGAGTTTACTATAGTGAATTGTCTGGGAAAACGAGATTGTGATCAGGCCTCCGTACTTAACCAGTGCCAGCGGGGAGAATGTGTGTAGTGTACACAAGTTGGCTTTGTTGAAGGCAAAAGTGTATTGGTAAGCGTGCTTTATCTAGAGTCATATTTTTCCTCTATTTACCTCAGCGTAAGCAATTTTATAACAAAGAATGACGCGTGGATGTATGAGTAAGTTTGTATAACTAATTAAGTGAATTTAGTCACCGCGCACCGGGTCTCTTCTGTAAATTAATCTAAGTAAGTTAGGAAGCTGTTAACGACCGTTTACTGGCCAGCCAATCCCGTCAGAGGCTGCACAACCCACTGCCCATTGAGGTCAGTGGATCATGAACCTGCAAAACAAAACTATACCTACTAGTTACTTACCTCTACATTATCTAACACTTTGAAGAAACCAGCTAATCCTAATTTAAAAATGTTTTAATTAACATTTATTTGTGATAAATGGCTAACAAATTAAACTGCCTAACTGGTTAAGAAATGAGGCAATGTTATCTAGAACATTTATAAAGTAGTTATTGATGCAAATTATTGACATTTTATGACTGTGGAGTAACTTAAACCGAATTAGCATTTTAATGATCCGAACTCTATTAAATAAATTATGGCACAGTAATTGTGAGTGAGTACCTATTTTATATGTTATCAATTAGGTATCAAAGTTCTATGATAAACGGTTGAAAAGCAGTAGCGTACGTGCCGGTTAGTGTGTAACAATTATCAGAACAATTACCGCGACAGTGTTATCGTTTGCCAGCAATTCTCGGGAACAAAGCGAGAGCCGTCAGCAGTCGTCACGACTTACAGTGTCAGGCGGGCCGGGCGCGATGACCAGCGCTTCCTGCGCGCGATAGCGGCCGCGCCAGCCGCCAGCCCGCCCGATAGCTGACTACCACTTCCGCCCTTTGCTCAGGGCTGCTAGCTCTTGCGTGCCAGGCTTGGACCACAAGTAAAACTACTTTTTTAATGCATTCTTTCTTAAGGTTTGAACTAACCCAGCATTTGCCGAGCGTTGCTGTTACGGCTGTTCACGCTCCTCCACATCCGATGGCTTCTAGCCATCTGTTTTCATACGAATAGCCTAAAGCAGCGTTTCGGTTGTTCTTTGAGCTACCGCCTCATCAGCTCGTTCTGTCATACTTAGCAAGTATGGCAAAACTTAATGCTAAATCGACTCTTCGAGACTGTCAGATTGTGTATTGGTAACCCTGCAAATCACCAGTATCGCCCCAAACCCCGACAGCTCTCGCCGACCCTCTGCGAACAAAGAGCGTACATTTCTAAGTATTCACGCAATAATTGTGTCCACTTTAATTGAGATCAAAAAGCCACGATTAGTTAGCCATGCGTCGGTGACACATTAGAAACAATAAATAGACGCAGAGACTGCCTGTGTTTATCAGTACGTGCTAAATAAGGACATTGTTATTTTAATAAATACACCACACATTATTAATGTAGACAAATAAAAGCTATATTGAGACAGACAAGTATTTTGTGTTGCAGATAAAATCAGTGCAAATTTTTTTTTATGCACGCGAGTAATCACTCAAGTTTGTCACTGTGGAAGAAGACCAAACTGGTTTGAAAAACAAAGAACATTTTAAGGCAGCTGAATTTTCCGAGTTATAGCCATAACTCGGAAAATTCAGCTGCCTTAAAATGTTCTAACAACCGTGAAAAATGTTACGTCCGCTTTTCCTAAAAATGTCGTGTTGCAAAATCTGAATCTAAGCGTGAATTCCGAGTGAAACAAGCGAGTAGTTTAAAACATTTTCGAGGAATTATTAACAAATACCCCAAGTGTTTCGCTTGCAGCCCGCAGCGCTCGAGCCGGGCCGCCTCGCAGACACATATGCACTCACGTTCCCTCGGTCCATTTCACGAAACTACAGTTGAAAACTACGACGTCACGAATACAAATCGGCCATGATACCGTTCCACCGATGCAACTGCAACTGCTAGGTACTTCGAAATGATGGTGAATAAAGCAAGCTGAATACGTAATCAATTTTATTGTCGCCGCTGGAACAAAGGGCAATGCCGTCGAAACATAATAACTTGAATAATCGCATCATAAACATCCCTCAATTTTAACTATCGACTATTTCGTGTTATAACGCTATTAGAAACCATATAAAACTTCATTTAGTCCAGTTTAGATGTTTGTAGAATGCTTAATAAAGAAACATAATTCGAGAATAACAGGGTTCTTAATTCAATTGTTAATTGTATAATCAAGAACAATGCAAGGGAGTTGGCTGGTGTTACAATCATTCCGCAATTGATATTTCTCATCAACGGTGTTGTACTCGTAGGTACTATTGGAGACACGGCGCATGATTGATTTAAGAACTTGTTCCAGTGCACGTGCACTTAAACTAAGACAATTGCCACGGTGACTTCGACCGCACATAAGTCCAAGCAAACACTGATGATAGTAGCCCTCATTGTTTGAACCATGAGAACCTCTTCTACTACTGAAATAATACTAATGGTCATCCAGCTAGCGATCCTAAAGCAAGTGGGGCAGTGTGATGTTGACCGGCGATAATTCGGTGTCAACAGATATTAGGGTCAATTGCCTTGCTCGGTGTGTTGGGTTAGTCTCTGATAACACTATTTAAACGGCCGCTACTGTCGATGTCTAAATAAACAAATGAAAATATGATTACATAAGTTATCGCTTCACTGACACCATTTAGGTTATATACTTGGTATGTAAACTACCTAAAATATAGTTATAGGCATCCTGTGTAAACATTGTCGCGACATTAAATTATCTGCAGATAGGAGGAGAACGCCGTTTACGTAAATTACGAACTGCAGTATCTGCAAATATATTAACCATATCAGTTTGCAGATTCATTATTTCAGATATAAAATGAATTACGATTACGTAAATGCTATAAATTGTATTTGCAACGATGGCGAAGATCCAGTAAACGCTTTTTATTAACTTTTACATTACACTGGCTGTATTTAAAAATGCTATGTTATTTATGAGTATGCAGTTATGCACTACAACATTTTCTGAATTTATCTGTGGAAACTTTATCGTTGAGACATTAAACATTATGTAGTGTACCTACCTAACGTCTTAACCACTAATAGGTAGGCAATATATGTATCAATTTGTCAAGCTAGCAGTCGATCAGAATAAATAGTTATGCACTAAAAGTGGCATAACTATTTATTCTGATCGAGACTGCTAGCTTCAACTCCAATAACATTTTAAATTCAAAGCCTTAATCGTTTCAGTGCCAATCGTATCCATAACCTGCTGAAACACCATTGAATGAAATGAATGAAATCCTAAGACAGATAACAAGACAAAATAGTTTGTACCTTCTCCACCTCTCGCAACAGATCTTCAATATTCATCTTATGATGAGGTAGTTTATAGATTACGTAACGTGATTAATCACGAGACTCTGCTCCAATCAAGATTTCAAACTATGCAAAGCACGGCGAATCTTAATACGGTAAATTTTACCTTTAAATATCAACTTCCCAAAATACCTTGCTTACGTAAGTATCTGCCGACCTATTAGCTAATCAATGGCAAAGTTCCTTCCACTTTTGTCTACCCCAACATAACCAACCTATTCATGACGATTGGCCTACTGGTTTTAATTGTCTCCTCAAAACGATTGTCCTTGAGCTCAATAATTACCGAGTCAGACAAAGTTTAATCGGATTCCAGATCTATACTCTTAGTTTATTCACAGAAAAATTGTTAGAAAATACTGTTTTTTTCTGTCGAAATACCTATCACCTATTTTACTGCACCTAATTCAAAGTTCGAGCACAGTTAAATAACTAATTTGCATCTTAATCAAAATTGTTTGACACTATCTGCTAATTACTTTAACAAACCCAGCGCCCGCACATGAAGCCTCGTTTTGTACATTTCCGATATAAAAATTCCCAGAAAAACATTCGTTATTTTTCCATCACAGATTTCGACTAAGTACCTGCTCGTGCCTACTAGGTGTTTGTGGTGCTGCAGTAATATTTCATTCGCTCATCTAACGGATACATTACAGCCATTAGACCATGAACCTTAGCCACAAATTGTTTTTTGTACTTCTTGCTTCCTGCATCAAGCCACGGACCATTGATATTAGATATGTACGCGGACCGGTTTCTACCTGCACCTTGACGAGGATCAGCGTCCTGCCTCATTGTTTTTGTCGTATATCAATTTGTCTGAGACGGTTGCTGTAACTATCTCGACTGCAGAATGTAAGTTGATTGATGATTGATCCAAATAAATCAAGCTCTCAATAAAGTAGGTAGCGAGTAACGAATGATTTAGCAATAGGAGTCATTTGTCTTGGATAGGCCATTTGCTTTTATAAGTAATGCCCGTAGATACTACTTAGTCCTCAAACTTTGGTGAAGACGGGGTACTTAATTTTAAACGGTATTTATCTCAAAATGCAAACTTTCGTCTTGGCACTACAGTGATTGTCCTTTAGAAGCTCATTAGGACACTTTGTAACGTTTAGTTTTAGAAGCGGCCTTACATTCAAAAGGCTTATTCATATAATATTAAAATGCTTAGATCACGGATGTTAGCTAGAAAATTGCTTCAGTGATTCGTCTGCTCTAATCATCTTACGTGTTAAATGCGTCATTTGAATATTTATAAAAAACCTCAAGTTCTACTTAAGCATACATATTTATCTACAAATTCTCGAGCCATTTACATAATAGGTTTGTTTTTAAACCCATTTCCGTGTATTCGTGTACTTCATGTTGATTATCGTGACCGTGAATGGAAGAAAGACGGGTGCGGCGTAAATTTCGGCTCAGCCAACAAATCGATTCGAATTACCGCGTTTGTACAAGAGTCATGATTCATCCATCATCTCACGTTTGCAGTTTTCTGGTTGGATGAAATGGAAAGTGTGCGTCAGGCGGCAATTGATCATGGGTGTCGCGGTGGCCGGCCGCGCGGGCGCCGGTGTCACGGCCACGCGTTGCATCACGTCGCCGACGCCAGCCTGCTCCACTGCCCCGGCTGCTGCAGGTACGAAATAGGATGCGAGACTCGTTTTAGAGGTTACAGTTTTTTCATGCAGCAAATGAAAAAGCATGTAGACATGACTAGAGAGAGGAGAGCTTGTTCGCCGATTTAAAACAACCAAAATCAAAACGAGAATGCAGTCGTCGGTTTTTGCAATTCCATAAACACCGATTCCTTCCGAAATACAACAAATTCTCACTATCCAAATACATTTTAAATATTTTTTTTTGAGTCCTTATTTACCTAGCAGCTAATATTAACCCTTACACCAATGGTTCGTTAAATTTACATAATAGAGCGAATGATCTCAAAAGGAAGAAATCCAACATTTTGTTAACATTATAATAAGTCATGAAAGTAATAAGCAAATCTGAGAAACTTTCTCAAAGTCAATTAAAGGGGAGCTCGTACGCAAACACACGCCAAATAAGGTTACATCGAGTTAAGACGATCGACGCTCGGTATTACTGCACGATTAAGTTACTTTTGCAACAGCCCTTTAACGTAGTACGTAAGGTATTATCTACTTTACTCATTTACTTACTGCACTCAAATCAGAAATACCTATATGTGTCCGAAAATGGGTTACAAATACTATCAATGCACAACGCAGGTACTTTTAAGGTACATCGTCTGAAACCATCAAGATTATGTGTGCCGAACAAATAAATTGACATTGTCACAAACCCAAAGGATTAAGTACTGTGCACTAATTCACAACAGAGTTACCGTCGGAGGGATCAAGCCATGGCATGCCCAATGTCCATTTGCCAAACAGATTTTCCAATAATTGATTCCGAAACTACCATGCTCACGTCGCATCGGTTTAATCTGCTGACACTATCACTACCCATTCTCACGATGGGAAATAATTAAATACGTCACCATTGCGTTTGCTGGCACTAATAGCGCATTGTATGTAAGACTTTCACAAATTATTCCAATTTTCTTTGAGTTGTCTTACTCATTTGATAACAAAGTGTTAATTTATGAGACGGCTTTGAGGCGCTGTCAGTGCTAGTCCTGCCTGCTAGACTGTGCTGCTCAGGATTCCCACTCAGGATAAAAGAGTGACATCCATTTTGCTGTTATGAAAATATTTTAGCATTTACTGGTATATGACACCATTAGTACCTCTACTGAGTTTTTGGTCAGGTGACAATGTCTAAAACATGGTCATTTTGAGTTAATACGATATAATATTAATAGGGTAACCTCTTTGTGAAACAGGTTCATAGAGCTTGTTGACTTGTCTTATGTATATTAAAAACGCCTAAACCAAAGCTCAAATAGATTTTGTATTCGTTAGATAGCGAACTATTAATTTTGTTTTACAGTTTACTAGTTAATTAGGAAATTAACAGATCGAAAGTCATTTATCAACGATCATTACACGTAACATAATCTAGTGTACATACGAGAAGATAATAACTGACTCAAGCAGAAAGTCAACGACTTCATAATGAGTTGAATCACGTTGTTTTATAGCAAACCTCGGACATAAACACATAGTTAGGGGAGATGGCGGAGCGCGGTTGGATCCACGACCCATTATTTAAATCCCTTTGGACGTGAGTCCCATTATCCCAGCGGACGGGCGGACACGGGAGAGCTGGCAAATATAACGTCGATCAACAAAGAAATAGCCCCCCAGCTCGAAATAGCCACTCGTGCCTTTTACGCAACGCATAAAACTCGTAGGAATATATGGTCGCACAAAGCACGACGAACTTGTAGCCGCTGGGGCAGAAGTTTTGGAATGAAGACCATTTAGGGATGCTAGAGGACGGACAACCTGGTAAAGTTCGCAGTATTTCAGATACTGTTTAGATGGATACGATAGGAGTGAACTTCTGGTGGAGCTGAATTAAGAGGTTGATGATCTTAAATGATCACTAAAAATAGGCATCGGTACTATTGGTAGGTACATTCAATTGAAGAAGTGTTAATCCTACTTTACTAAAGTATTTATGTAAAGTCGCTTTCTTGCAATTTTTAAACCTTTGCAGAAATTTAAGTAGGAATTGTGAACTTTGTGTATTGGTAGGTATCTCTTTATGTATAATACACAAACCGCCGCACTCAGAGACGTCACAAAACTTTAATGGTTGATTAGCGTCAAAATTTGACATTCTGAAAAGTTCTTTATTTAATTTGTTATAAAGTCTCTTTTCAATAATGAAATTTTGACGCTAATCAACCATTAAAGTTATGTGACGTCTCTGAGTGCGGCGGAAATACTTATAATATTCCATAACTGCTACCTGTCAATTCACCTGCTCTTAAAAAAAGAATCAAACAAAAAATACGTTCGCTATTTCCGATTTCGTTATTGAAACGCTATTTGTTTTCATAAAGTCACAACGCAATCGGAAAAAATATGCGAAGCGTTATCGAAATTTGAAACAGATCGCAGTTATACAGTCGGCGCAATAGCTCAATCAATTAATTGCTATTACGAAATTGACGGACCGATACCGGATTTCATTAAATCTAAATCGAAAGTTCGATTGCTGAATATTACATTAAAATAAATCTTTTGAAAATTAAGTAACGGGACGGTTGGAAAAAGTTGAAAATCAATTTGGCTGCTTTGTCGTTCACTTTGTAGGGTTTTTGTTTGATGGGGCAATAATAATTAATCAATTCACGGAAGGGTGACGGCGGGCGCGGCCGCCTCTATTTACAACTTCCTTTGAATCGAGATGCATCACCTACCTACAAAGAAACCACTCATTTTATGAAACTCAATTTACGTCAAAACACAGCCGCTGTTTAAAACTAAAATGGTGCACAAAGTATTTTTTCCAGTTACTGTCTCCTATCTGTAATTTACTGCTATTCATACCTATCTGAAAAGAAATATTTTTTCTGCAAACAGTTGTTGTCTTGTCTGGCTGTTTGATAGATTAGTTAGATCGTCTTATCTTCACAACGGATTTTGATGTGCCTTCAGGTGATGATTTAAAACAACAGGTAAGTTACAGATCTAACGCCCATCACACACTGCGACTTCAAGCCACTGCTCGCGATACAGTATCCAGTATAAGTATATTATGTAGTCTACCTTTACACATACTCGCTACTCAAAACATACAGCCACGACGTTGCAGCATCGACCACGTCTGCATTAAGACCTACTAACGCGCGTATGAATTGTTGCCAATATAATTTGTCAACCTTGTGTCGCGAGTTCACGATGCAGTCGCGCTATAAAACGCGCGTTTGTATCTTAGCAAAAAGTCGCTGTGTGTAAGGGCCATGAAACAAATGAAGTACCTTTGAAATGAACCCTATTTTGATCGCTGGAGATTCAAAATATTAATGTACACATTTAAAGAAATGTAAATAGTGATAACTGATAACATAGGCGATTCAAAAATGGCGATATACCTTTGTTTTACTGGTAACCCAGTAAAACAATTTCTGGCATAAAATTTGATGTGAATGTGACTAACAAATTAGAAAATGATTAGGCTTTGCGGGAAAAAGGCCAAACATTTACAATAATTTATGCTGTTGCAATAATGAATCAGTGAAGCAATAAAAAAGTTGGAGTAAGATTGGTGTCACGCCAAATTCCAAGTAGTTATGAATGATGTTCCCAACTCGATGAAAAGATCAACCGTGACGTTAATGACGTACAAAATACTTGAAAGTGACTAACACAATATTATTCAATTTACTGAGCGACCTCTTGGTAAGGAACACAAACTGACAGTTAAAGGCGTTGGTGGTGTCTTTAATTTTTTTTTCTTTTAATTTAAAAGTTATATTTATGACTGTTTAGCGAGAGAGTCTGAGACATCAGACTGAAGCGAGAGAGCTGAAATATCTTTATCAAAAAAGTGAGAAACTGACGAAAACTTTATTAACATGTTTGGGACTCTAAAATATTATTGTAGAATGGAATACGTATCCTAGAACCTGCCAAATGTAATTTCTTTGCTTCGGTTTTTACTTTACAATGCAAATATTTCTTATAATAGGAGCATGAATAAAGATGAAGCACCCAGCACCAAGCCTATCGCTATGAATTATCCGATGTGTAACGTTGCTTATTCATTATTTTTAAACGGGTTATATGTACCTACCACCGTTGAAATAGTCAGGGAAAAAATAGAAAGAAAGCCTAACACCTGCGTCGGGAGTGAGAGACGAGTCCCCCGGCACATCAATCACCGGACGCGGCCAGCTCCCGTGACCACGCGTGCAGAGAAAGGATAATGTCCAACACTTTGCTTAGATTACCAGCTCTTACCACTGATTGACTTACTTGTTCATACACCTTTTGTTACAGATTTTAGGCAAAATAGAAGTTTTAACCAGGATTTTAAACACAATGTAATTTTTCTTCATCACGTTCTCTGATCACGTTCTGTTTTCTCGTTCATGTTCCCTGAATCTCGCTGCTAGACTTTTTACAATTAATAATATTATTTGTTTGACTTCCTAATCCTTGAGACGTTATAATATAACGTCTCAAGGATTATTTATTATAAGGTAAAATAATTGCAAAAGATATTAAAGGAATCAGTCGACACAAGTTTCAGAATTAGAAGGTTGGTCCATTCAAGCATCTTTGGAGGAACATGATGATGATGGTGAACATGATGATGATGAAGTATGAACGAGATTGGACTCGCTTTCAGCCCGCAATAATCTTATTCTATCAAAAACAAGTCGATGTCAGTGGTACCGTACCACTTAGTGGAGCGGTAAATTCCAGAGTAAGACGCATCTTATGACCACTCGTGTCGCAAGCGGCGCCAAGGGATTACCGCTGAATATTTAACGTCTCACCTTGGAAACTAGGCATAGGCCTGCTCACGTAATATTAATACGTCGTTAACCTTTGGGTTGCTACTGCTATCGATCGACATTAGCCAGGAAACTACTTTCGCGTTGGCGAAACGGGAGTGCTTAAGGAATACCCTCCGGAAATGACTTCGGATGGGAAAACTCGCTCACTTACAAGAAACACAATTTTCTCACAATCTAGAAATGAACTTATGACATTAACTGTGACGCAAACAAAAAGTGAGTCATTCCAATACAAATTCTGATAGTGAAACACGTTATCAAATTGTTTATATCCGCTTGAATACTTACATCCGAGTCATAAATCATAGTCACGGTTAAGCAGTGATCTACCGCTGGGCTTCCCAAAGCGGGGTTCAGGACCCCCTAGGGGTTCGGGGTTGATGGGGGGTCGCGCCAAGATTTACGTTGTGATGTGACGGCTGACTGGCCGGCTCGCGCGTGCTACACGTATGATGGCGCACGCGCGGATAGCCACTGCCTCAGATTGACTCAATTTGCGAGAAGAAACAAGCCCATCCATCACACTTTGTGACGGTATAATACATACATACGAGTACAACACTCACACTCACTACAACACTTTATACATCCAATATCAACACAGATTTTTATAGCAGAGCTTAGTTTCTACAGTGAACGTTTTTTTAATTTTATATGGGAAAGCAATGGGACTCGTGATTACATAATAAATCAAAATAATAAACTTACGGGTAAACTTATACCGAGATCTTTCGACCCCATTGACCTAACTAATATTTCTTAATACTTAATAGAAAATAATATCCAGAACCCAGAACGAATACTAAAGTTCGCCACATGAACGTTTGTCATGGTTGCCAATCAAATCCTCAACCTTTTGAGCTATATGCTCTTTACTAAAATTATGAAAAATGTGACATTATTCGGAGGGTTCGCAGTTGAATCAAAAGTATAAATACGGGCATTAGGGTCTTAAAGTTTGAGAAACCTTGACCTACCGCATTAAATACCACAGCGTGCGCTTTGTCCGGTCCGGCTACACCAGTGCCACTGCGCTCGCTGCTGCTATCCGGGACCCCGGGTAGCGTATTGGTCCACCTTTCGCTACAATGTGTCCTTAGTCCACGCTTTAAAACAGCTTGAAGTCTAGCTTCTAAGCTAACGGTGAATCAGCAAAATTACCTTGAACAATTAGGATAACTTCTGAAAACAGTATAGTTTACATAGACCAATAAAAATTAACTTTACAGAAATCTCATCTACACGTCATGAAAATAAAATGGTAAAGAGGTAAACTCAATAAATCAATAATATTTAATTTTTTACTGCGTATTGAGGTCATTGTATGAAGCATGTGTCATGATAACGTTATCCTGTAGTGTACCCCTACAAAGAGCTTTCGATCGACACTCGGATTTTTCAATTGTATTTATCCTAATAATGCGTAATATATCTTACTTGCCTTTTGGAACTGCATGCTAACCCTTGCATCTACAGTCAATATAGCTATTCTCTACCTATCTATTACCTACATCCCTTTTCCTCCATAATCATACCTAGATAGATTTATGATTGTCTTACATCACAGTTTTTCGACTTTGTCACTGTCGTAGCATTTCCACGTCTATATGATTTCGGGACAGTTGCATTTTGTATAATTGATACTAACTGAGGTGAGTTCTTTTACTTTTAGTGATCTATCAATATGCATCTAAGCGCATCGTCGCTGTCAAGTTTCGTGCACTTGAGTTACGGCCTGGGTTCGTAGGGCACAGAGCGACAGTAATTATCGCGGAGTCGTCGACTCCCGGCAGATCGTTCACCCCGAGGGTCGCGCTCGGTGCAGGACTGCAGGAGCGATAGCGTCCGTCGCGTGGACCCAGCCCAGCTTTAACTGATCCTTTACTAGGTTTCCATGTCATTCACAACTACAATTGCACGTCAGCCCGTCAAATCAAATTCAATCATCTCTTTCTGAGAATATGGTCAGTAGTTACATAGGTTCCTACAGCATGGGTTAGTTCATACTGCTGTTAATGGCAATTATCAAATCATGGTTATGTAGATGTAACTAGTAGAAACCATCACACCACCTCAAAGTCACAGATTAGTTACTACTTCATACAAAGGGCGAAGTTTTGATAGACGTAATTAAGACTAAGACATCATACCTAATAAAGAAATTGAAGATAAAGAATAGTTCAAAATAGTCATTACCAAATCTTTTATTTTTGCAAGGAGACATCTAATTAAAAGTCTAATTCTTAAGATAGTTAGACCTCGGTTTAGTTGTGATACTTACTCTGTTGGTTGAATTAAGGTACCTGCAAGGATTTGCAACGGAGAAATTATGAAAGTACATTTGAATGTTACTGCATATTTAAGACCAGGCAATAAAAACTTCCCTTTCAAATTGCATTTATTGAATGAAAGTAAGTCAGTCGGTAAATTAAGCCGGTGTGTCATTGGCATTGTGCGAATATAACTGTTCATGCACTTAACGGTATTTAACATTCAATAATTTGACAGTTCCAATGTAAGAACATGCAATGAAACCGGAGTGTCAGGTTTCAGGAACCAAATTCAATCGCTTCTACGTTATAATGGGTATGTCAAGGTGTTCACCATTTTCTTGTCAGTGTTATTTGCCGTTGGTCTTTATCGCAATCGTGAAGGAAGAAAGCAAACATTGAATTAAAATCAGGAGAATTTGCTGATCGACTCCCGGATGTAATTTCCACAATCTAAATCTAAAATCGAAATCAGTCTTTTGGATCCCACTGCTAGGCGGGGTACTCTTTTCCGCTTTTTCGCTAGTCTGTCCAGAGTCTTGCCAGGCCACTTCTCCACGAAAGCATCCGGTTCGACCCTCCATCTACAACGTGGTCTGCAGAGTCGTCTCTGCAGCTTTGGTGGTAATTTTCAGAATAGTATTGAAAAAGCTTTGCGTATTACTTAATCATAGAGTATGATGATTTCCCAAAAAAATGTAAGAAGCTAAAAAGTACTCCTAACTAAAATGACAAATCAAAAGACGACAAATGAATAGCCTAATTCATTAATTTGCCCTCCATATTCGATATTTTAAATAAAAAATATTGATAAAAATATTGAAGTACAGTTAGGCAAATGAACTTGGTCTAGCTAGACCTAGGTATCAGGTGGATTTCGAACCTGCAACCATTTCCGCTTAGAATATAATTGATCATTCGATATTGACGTGACTTCTTCGAATTAGGTAACTGGTGGGCATACAAACAAAACATACAACAAGTTTTCAGAATAATTACGGCACAAGAACACATCTTTCGCCTCATTAAAAACGTAGTTTATTATTATTTAAAATACTTACCAAATTATATTATTCGTAAGTTGATACCTTTGGTAAAGTACTTACGCAATGTTGGGTAATGTGGTAATTTATTGTGCATCTCAAAAATAATTATGAAAGAACTCTACATAATGTTTCATACTTCAAAAATATTAATACAATCTTTTAAAATATTCAGACGTGCATTAGAGTTAGACGACTTTCATAATTGGGATAGCACACATCACTGTAATAGATAAAGCTGAAGCAAACCATATGTATTCGTTACCGAATTCTTCGAATTGTTTTCAAATCTATGTACCTACCTACCGAATCGTTACTCTCGAATTCGTATTAATACTCGTAGCAAATATGTATTAATTCTCTCTACGAACGAATGAAAATTGATTTAAATTTAAAACAAGAAGAGAATACTCTTAGTTCAACATACATTGAAGTTGAAAAATTGTCATTACTTTAATGTACTTTCAAACGAATGCATACTCTAGGCGACGTAACTAAGCTAATCTAAATAGGTATCGTTTTTAATTGTTTTTTTTGGGTCACGTGGTTTTTAGTTTGACAAGGTTCCAGCGCATTAACAATTGGCGAATATTATACTCGATTGTATCGAAGGTTACGAGTAACTCAGCGCAAAGAGTTCTTCTTTTCTCAGTAACTAACATTTTGTCGTTACCTACTTCTACCTTTAACAGACAATTTCAAATCTTCAGACTGAAGTATCCTGTTACCTGTAGCATGAGTACGCCGTATCGCGTTTTCAATTACGAGTAGACCTTTTTCGGTACCATTAATTTTTTTAAAGTAATCGAGGTATTACGTTATAATTATGTACAATATTTAAATTATAATAGGTAATTATTTAGGTAGGTACAGTGTCGCAACGAGCCGGGCGAGGCCTGCTAATCGTGCAGCGCGCTCACGGCCGCCCGCCGCCCACTCGACCACTCAGTTAAATAAACCCATATACAGTATAACCACGCTCCTATAATATTCATATTTTTATATAAGTAAGCACCCAAATGAAGCAATATGCTAATTGGGAAACAATTACCGCTGATATTGATCTAGAGATATTTTAATACACATTATGTTATTTTATTCATTTTCCGCGTTGTACGTGCAGTCCGCCAAGCCTAATGTGGCACTGATATTATAATTATTGGTATGTTCGAGTAAATTGGAAACATTTGTGCGAGAATATTGAATAAATTTGAATGCAAAATAGGATCATATAAAGCACTCATAATAAGTTTCCAGCTAGAGCAAGCAGGAACTGATGAAATGATTGATTTTACAGTGGCAAATTATAGTGCATGCTGTTGGGTTATAATCCTTTCATGGTAAAATAATAATTAATTTCTGGGACATCTCACACCGATACCACCTGACCCCAAACCAGGCCGAACTTGTACAATCTCCCATACCTTATTAACATTTTCTTCGCATATTTTCTGATTTCTAAGCTAATAATTACTTGGTTTAATTTATTGATTGGATTCCAGAATAAAGTGTACATCCATAACTCTCCCCACATAGAAATCAGCCTAGAATACCTAGTTATTTATACCTGTAGGTAGCGTGGACTAAGTGGTTTACGAGGCTTAGGTACATTTTAGTGAAGTTAATCTTAATAAATTATAAATAAATAACAATGTAATAAATATTGAAAAGCATATTTTTCCCTCTCATGAAGTTTAATGACTGGTCTATGCTATTTGTGTAAGTCCAGTGGATTAATAAGGATACTTTTGTAGCTTGACACTCGTACTTAACCCTCGCTTGACAAGATAGTTTTTCTTTGACGACGACTAACACTGAAGCCAACTCATTGTTCTAGTCCTCGACTAGTTTATCAACATTCCGTATTGAATGTCTGACAACCTGTCCCATGGTACTTACGCAGGGAAACAGTGGTTTTATCGCCATAACATCTAGGTTCTCAATCGGTTGAGTTTGACGAAATAGGACCTATCTTTGGAGTCATTAGAGACGTGATAATGTTGGAACAATGCGTCATTATGCCCCTTTGTACAAATTCCCGCGATCTCGACGCGTCTACATGAGTAATTACGCGTCGCGACGCTCGCAGTGAAAGCGCCCTCGTCGACAGTGACATAGCATTCGTAGTCCTGAACTAACAAACATCCGAATTCTCAAACAGCAATCTTGGTTAAGCAGCTTTTGTCGATAATGCTGTCACTTCAACCTCCGTTTTCACAAATATTTCGTTAAAACCACCAATATGCGTTTGTCAAAATCGAGTATTGCTCAAGATAGCTAAAATACTCCTTCACATTTACAATCCATACCTACCATGCCATGCCTCACAGAAGGTTCGTGAATATCAGAGCATGGGGGTAAGTTCCGTCAGCATTCATGATACACGCAATATCATCAGATTCTTAACTTCATACAAAGCACAGACGATAGCAACTCCGTTGTTTTCTGAAAATGAACGTTACCTAAAACTTCAGTCAAAGGTGAAACTCTCTAAATTGGAGCTCTTTCGGCCAATATGTCAACACAACGAAAATGATTGATAAAAATGCATATTGTTTAACTTTAAGTAATATTTCAGTATTTGTCAGTAAATGTTCCAAGAATAGAAAGGTCGTGTGTCGTAATTAAGTACTTCAACAATTTTAAACGGCTATTTCCACCCTCTGTGCATACCGCACGAAAGCAGTAGGGTAATACAAAGAATGTCGGCGAAATCGCGGTGAACAATCTATTGACGTAAATGTGAGGGGGTAGCTTGTACTTATACGAGAAAAGCATGATGACCTGTTGTATAATTTTAATGATGTAACAATGTTACATTTCAGTAAAACCACGACAAAAGCCTTAAATAATGACGTGTAAAAATTATGTCGCTTTCAGCGATAAGACCACCTACCCGAATAGTTTTCTTGTATTACTATTCTGTTTGAATAATCATGTATTTTTTATATTTCTTTGTCATTAATAGGTACTCGTACTTACATAATACTTGGTGGTGCTCTAAGACAACCTTCCACCCGGCCTTGACGAATATAAATAAGCATTAGGTAGGTATGCGTTTGTCAATGTGAATCTTTATTCGCGTATGAGAAACAATTGAGAGATAAAAGCAACCGCCAGCGGTTGCCCGAAATATATGTATAGCCTCGTCAAAAAACTCTATCATACTTCTATTTTCAGCCGAACAAAAAGGACAAGTAGTACAGAAACAGAATTAAGTGTGAAACAATACGTTGTAGTGTTACATACTAATTAGATTATTTAAAAACAGCAGCCCTCGTAGACGTAATTACCTGTCTACGATAAATTAAAGTGACTTAAGTGGCATTCAGCCTGCAGATGAGCAGCAGTGCGTCGTGCATTTGTGTCCGACGTGCCTTTCTAAAGAGGCTTATCCATTTATTAGAGTGCGTTTTGCCATAGCCGTATCATCTACCTGATTTTTTAAAGAGTTCTTTGTCTGGGAGTTCGTTGACCTCGTTATCAGCTAGTGCCCTATTTGTCTACTTGTCGACACAGACAAAATTTTAAAAATAACTTGTATCTAATACAGCTTTCAATACGGTTATTTCATGATTACTCTGTTGTTTTTCAGTTTAGGGGCTTTACTTAATCGATAATAAGCGAGATTACAGAGTAGATGGTTAAAGGCGGCGCATTCTAGTCCGGTGGCCCGCGATGCAATGGTGGTTTCCATTGATTGAGCAAAAAAGTTATGAAATGGTTATTTCACAACTTTTTGCTTCAACGGTCATTAGTTACTTTGCTCTATGCACTGCTCACTCTTACTTCAGGGAACATAGCCCTCTCTACATCATTCTTAAGAAAACTTGATTATTCTTATGTAGCAAATAGATAGAAAGATACCACATCGAAACGCTTTTTTGTCTTCGTCTATTAAGCGTGTCTCTTGGGTGAAAAAATATCTAATCAAACAAAATGACACACAAATATATTAGTACTGCTTACTTATTATCTCATTGAATGCAGTATAATATTCAGGTTCAAAGAAAACAACAAATTAACTTGCCTAACCCAAATAACAGAGGTTAGTAAAAATATCTGCCTACGTGACTATAATGTAGAGGCAGCAGGCATGCCAGTAGCCAGCTAGCATGAGTAGCCCGACAGTACAATGTTTGTTTGGGCGGGCGGCGCGCGGGGAGGGCGGCCGGCTCGCTGTCTAATAAACAAAGCTTCATAAATGAGTTAATTAATCATAGTTAAACACCGCCTAGCTCCGACAGTATCAGCCCGATATTCGTACGTTTGGTCATGACGGACTGCGCTAGATTAACACTAATGTCTGTAATAATTGCTTTACTGTTACAGAACATAAAATGCTTGTTTTATTATGTCTGTCAACTTTAAAATCAGCTAAAAAGTATTCTTAAAACAGCGGACGATTCTGTAAAATACGAACACGAATTCAACTTTTAGAAGACTCACTACTACTGTCCATTCTATAGACTTAACTTAACTAAATAAATGTTCTTTTGAACAGCGGATCCACTTGTTTGTAGTTCGAAACGAGTACGTACAGAATAATTATCTTTACATGTCTCCATAAGTTACTTCATCAGGATATTAATGTAAATTGCATTCTTCTTGTGCCTAATTAAGAACTCCAGTGGCAGATTAACGTCACAAGAATAGATCGTTTACTAATTTGTTTATAATGATGACAGCACCAAACGGATCCCTAGAAAAGACATTTTCAACAGAACGCGAACAGATTTGTTACCAAAATTAGTCGGTCGCGGGTAGTTTAAACAAGGGGCGGAAGGAGCAGAGGGGGGGCACGGGGACGTAAATAGCCGAGTGACCCGGCCGTTGACTCGGTTTATCCTAATCCGTCCCACTACTCCAGTTCGGCCCTGAAGCCAAGCATTCGCTTAATATCTACTCTGGGAAGCATATTGATCTAGAAAATTTAATTTTAGATTCGGCTTCCTGAGGAACAGGCACCTATTTTTGTCTAGAATCCAGGACATACGTTTTATAGGATTATTAAACTAGAGATAAATAACAGACGCTCCTCTCTTGCTATATTTCGGTTAGGTAAATACCTAAATAGTACAGTCAAACTCAGCTGAAGCGAAGTTCTGGTCGGTATAAGATAAGCTATCGTGGCAGAAGGGCTGGCGCAGCGGCTGAAGCGACCGAAACAAATAAGACCCATAAATATTAAATATGGAGCTTTGTACTTTCTTGAGTCGAAAATTTTGGTTCGTGGTCCTCGCACTGTAATCTCGCCAAAACTCCACACTATGACTACAGGTGACCCAAGAGCTGACATCTTCCTTTTTTTATTAGTTCAGTATTGCAAAATAATTGTTTGAATGGATATTGCCCAAAAATGGTCTTACTTTATCTCACCTGAATATTTGTTCCAAATAGTAATTTTTTTTTCAATTTAAAAATACATAACGCATTTTTTATATATTTTCATATTTGTGATTTATGAAAATCAAGCTGCAAAATTATTTATCTAAACGTTGGCATAAAAACAAGTTAAAATTTATTAATTTATTACACATTGGGCTTTGTAACAAAAAAAGCAACAGGCATCTTTGAGCTTAGTTTATGTCGAGCTAAATTCGTCAAATTGCGTACTGTAAAACTGTAAGCAAATATGCATTTATTAGATCTTCAATCGAAATATGCCTTTAAATTAAATTTTTACTTAAACTTTTTTTTCAGCAGTCTACGACGGCAGCTCTGGAAATCTATGGGTAAGGCCTATGTTCAGCAGTGGACATCATGTGGCTGATGATGATGACCATGATGATGAATCTACGACGGGTGGCAACGCGGTAAACCGGTGCGGTATTGGCAGTAAAGCGTGCTCTGTAAATACAAAACACAAACATTCTTCTAGATCCAGGAATAAACAGTGATCCTAGCTGAGCGTGAGCAACTGCTGGGCACATTTGGGGCTTTCACACGACCTGATACTGCACGTGACACATACGCGCCCGAGTCTGACTCTGCGGCCCGACATGCGTGCGATAGTCGTTAAATTGGGACGTTACTTACTGAACATTGATTCAACTAGTTCCATCCGCATTGCTTTCTATCTTTGCTCAAATGTTTGAATGTACCGTCTTGAGTACATTTTAGAAAAATAGAGCAGTCGCCATAGGTCAGATATTTTGCTACGAGTATTATACGTCCACATTTTCCATCTACATTTAAGCATCAGAGGCTGATTAATCCTCAATTTCTGAAGCTTTGGGAAGTCAATGCACCTCAAAGTTGGGAAGGCCCTAAATCTATGCCGTCTTACAATTCGTCAGTAGAAATGACAGTGTTAGTTTTACTTGATAGTGTTGTTTTTATTTACCTGAAAAGAAATGGAAATGCCTATCTGGCATTAGTAATAATTATAATGATGACAAAAAATAACTGCAAAATGAAATAAAACTAAGTTTACGTAGTCGACTGCTTCTTATGAAAAACAATGCCGTCTCTGATTTAACTATTTTATAGCAGTCACGATCACAAGGGAAGTAGAAACCACAAAGTTTAAATTTTATTGTTGCCAAGGGATAGATGAAATGAGGATAAGAACAAGGACGAAGTTTAATATTATCAAAACCGCTAGTAAACACTCACTGTCTTTGTAACAGATGTGAAATCGTTACTGCTACAGCTGCCAAATGAAAATAAATATCTACTCATGGACTACGCAAACAAACATGCACCCAACCTACTTTTATATTTAGAAACTAAAACACTCGAAAGTTTTCCTCGCATGTCTCGAGTATATCCCCCATAAATCCAGGCAGAGCGTGAGCTCGCTCCCTCGTATATTCGTTAATTTCGTGTTTGTTGCGGTATGTAGGAAGAAACGCGCGTAATGAAGCATATCTTGTTCATGCAATCCCTTCCAGTACCATAATATAAGCGGTGCCATAATGTCGGATTATGCTAATGCCCTGGCCGCGCTGGTGACCGACCCTCAATGATTACTAAATCAACTCCAGACTTGCGGTATCGTTGTAAAGGATAATGCATATTAATGTTCAATGTTAATTCTCTGTTCTTTCACATTTTCGGCTATTGTCATTTAAAAACTTCTTGTCTTATGGCTTAAGTTTCTTATAAGCATCCAAAAATTTTGCAGACATAAAAATTCTAGCTGTAAAGATTTATCAATACTTATTTGTGTCATGTATTCTGCTAGTAGGTAATCAATCAGACATAGATTAGAGTTCAGAACAGTTCTTTTCAGAAATGTAAAATACCGACGTGCTAACGTAACATAACAGTTAATAATGGTTAATAAGCACGGTAATGGTGGCCTACGTCGCAAACACCCACCGGCCGAACATAATGACTGCAGCCACTCGACACGGCAGCAATCGGTCGTACGTCAACCCAGAGTTGAGTGAGGACAAGTCGGGGCGGTTCGGACAATGAGCTACAAGCAACACCTCCCAAACTCATTTGTTACAGTACCAACACTTGCAGCGCTGTCCCGTCCAGTATGTAGGCCGGCAGTGTTGCTGGTAATCAATATCCACAGCCGGCACACTGTTTATTGTGCAACTTGTTTGAAGCTGTTCGCATGTCACGAAGTATCATTTCCAGATCCCCGTTCATTAGCTGCTGGTGCCGAGTTTAGCCTGCTGTCGGACGCACACTTTCAACTTGGGGTTCACACGCTTTGTTCGAACACAATGACTCTCTACGTTCTTTTTGTTTTCATTCAGACGACCTTTGTTGATAATAAACAATATCGCGACTTTAATGAAAGAAATCATGTAGCGTGAGATTTTTTTATCATTTATATTGCAACAGACAGATTCGTTTGTTCCGCGCGTACTTCAGTAACTTCAAGGTGTATTAACAATTTGGGTGTGGGTATTACAAAACGTTGTTATTCAACTAGAATGGGAATGTTGTAAGAGATTTTTAATCACCCATAAAACTATGAACCGGCAACAGCAAGGATTTCAGTGCGCTTCCCACGTCTGTAGAATTGGTTTACGTCAGTGCGCCCATTACTCCGAAAATACCCGCGCGCCAGCTCTAGGTCGGTTAAAAAGCATGTCAATCAATTTACATTAAGCTTACAATAATGGCAGAAGGAATTACCGTCCGGCTGCCGATCGATAAAGTCGAAAGGTTTTTACCATTCATTCTTTGTAAATCAGTTGGTTTTGCGCGGTGACATCACTCTTTTGAAATATAACGTAAGTTGAGGAAAAAGTAATGTAGTTGTACGACTTAAACTTAATAGCTTTGATTTTGAAACCCTGGTTTGTTTTGTTTTTCACTAGAAAGTGTTTTCTGAGCAAGCAAGAACTCTGAGTAGAACACACAAGAAACATTGTTTTTTAGCAGTGCCAAATGGAATACTCGCGTTCTTCCCATTAACAGCAGTAAACAGTAATATATTGCTTCATTGTTGCGCTTCATTATGTAAGTCGATTGTGTGGGGACAGTGCGCGTGACATTTACGGCCGGGGAGCGAATCACGCGCAGCCTCCGCAACTCACAAGAGCTCCAAATTGACTTCTGGCCTTCGCTTCGCTGCGATGAAGTAGGACACCCATTGCAAGAATCACCTTTTATCACATTCATCAGTACCAAACAACGCTTGACCGTTCTTAAAACCTGCCATTGTCCCTTTCGTCAGGTTACCTACTAACAGTTGGACTTTCAACCTTATCTCAAATTCAACATAACACAATACCACTGATGTGATTTCATTCTTATGATTTGTCCAGTCACAGATTTCGCGTTGCAAGAGGTTTGTTCGAGACTCATACGGAACATGTTATGAAAACGACAACCGGTTTCGAAAATATATCAATTGAAAGCACTCGCCGTTGCAGAGCGCATGTTTAATATTATAATGCGACTCGATGCTTACAACACCAGCAGGAACCTGTTACATGACGGATTATCTGTCTGCGACACCACCCGCCAGACGTCTCCTCCGCCTCTCCAACCAAATAGGTCACTCGACTTAGGACACTGCGAGATTACGTCAATCTCCTCTCGTGTCATCGATTGCAGTATTGACGCTTAAAGGCCCACTTAAGTTTCCAGTTATCTGAGAAAGTATCGACATGTCGGCAGTTACTTTCGTGATTTTACGACCATCGCTTCCTGCATAACGGGAACGGGTAACACTGGTTTTTTCGATCTATTAAGTCATTTGCATAACATACCCGTTAGCGTATTACTATTGTATAATCATTTAAAAAATTAAATGTGTTACGAATGTTGTGATGTTGCATGCTAATTAATTCAAATGTGCTGTTTCACAACTAGCGTTATGGCCATTCATAAGTTTTCTCAGAGATGTTGGTGTCTTGGTGATTCAATGCGAAGTGAGTGTTTGCTTTGTCCGTCACCCCTGGTTAACAAGGTATTCGTAAATTGTAATTGCGTGGTGCTAAACACCTAAACGTGTGGTTTTCCGTTTTTGTACATAGAGCTATCATAATGCGCACGCGCAACAGACACAGTAAAAATCGAATTACCGTTAGACATGTGTCATCGCGTCCTCGTTACCGCGCTAGCACGGCCCGCCAAACCTGTTCTTGTGTTCATACCTTTATTCACTCTGGTATAATTTTACCGAATCTGCAGCGAGCGCACCATTAATTTTACACTTGATAGGTATTTACTGGGTCATCCATCAGGTTAAAAAGTGCATTGAAGTCGTGACACGGATTTAATTCTACCTACTGAGTTAAAAATGAATGAATCAACAAATTGGGAGACAACATACATATATTGATTCATCCCAGGTTCTCCCTTGTGCTAAGGAATATAGGAGTAGAATATAACAAATAACGGTGAAGGAATAGGGTATTTTACACCATGTAAGAAAAAATATAAAAATGCATTTATGTGATAGATTTTGAACAAAATAAATAGAAAAACGTTGATATTTCGCCAAAATCAAACGTTTTAATTTAATAATTTAATTTTAAGAATCGACATTTTTAATCTGTTCTTAATATGTCAAAAACAGCAAACGCCATTTTGGAATCCGATATGACGTCACTCCGATAGTAAACAAGTAACTTTTCGTTTGTGTTCAGTGATAAATTTTTAATTTTTCTCAGTTTTTTGGTTGTTAGTCTACATTGTTTAAACTATTTTGGATAAATTATTAAAACTTCATCATGGAAGACGGTTTTCTAAAAGCAGATAGTACAAATCTGCCAAAAATTGATTCGTTAATGGTTGCGAACTTCTTCTGTGTCCAATCCCGATTTTTGTTTTGCTGAGTTGAGAAATGTTAAATACACGACGCAATAGGCTATGTGCAGGTCAAGCGAATTCAAAACACATGCTTGGTTAAGTGTACGGTATGCCCTAAACATAAAGTGCGTACCAAGCCATATGCAGGAACACCAGTAACAGTATTGTTAATGAAGAGGAAGAATCTCTGACTAGTGTCAAGTGCCACGATTGTGCCTCATCAGAAGGTGCAAACATAGTGTTGCATTTTTTTGTGGTTACACCGCCGAACCGAAACCCCGTCGTGCACTCATAGTTAATAGTTGCCATTTCTGTAGATATTTATCAAAATATATCCATTTTATAAAAAATGATATTTTATTGCTACCTTTATGCCGAAATATTAAGGAGAAATTCATAAATTATACTTTATTGTGTGTTTCATACAAATAATATTAAACTAAAAAATAAAACAATTACTCTTAGTTAAATATTTATTATAACGATTAAAGTGTGTCATCCAACACCAACTTGAATGGATTTGTGTTCCTGAGTTGGTGCTACTCGGACTGCTTTACCATTATTCTTAATCATTTCAAGAACCATAAAATCTGTAATAGAAAAGTTTAGTCAATGTTTGTAATATCCGTCTAAGTGGCAATGTTGAATAAACAACTCAAAAGGAAATAAGTACCTTGACTACAAGAAGGTAATGAGATATCACATTCCTTATTCTTCATAGTTTCTTCAATTTCCATTATGGTAGAAAATCATTGCCTTTTGTTAAATGCAGGTCGAGGTTCACTTGGTGTTAACTTATGTTTCCCTTCCACTTGGCAATCAACTCTGGATGGTACGCAGTTTGGTTTCATCCGAATGCGTTTGACAGAACCCATTAATTTATACCCTGTGTAATTTTCCAGCTAAAACATGAAATAATATTACATAACTTATGTACAAAAACTTAACCTATAAATGCACTAGGTGCAGACAAAACCACTAAATAAGAGGTTAAGCCCCATATTTAGTTCTTTGTCTGTCCTGTTAGATTATTACTCTACTATTTATAGTTCTTATCACTTACATCAAAGTGGTCTTCACTTCACTTTCTAGAAATACAGTCTAGTCTTTGTGGATAATGATTTTGGATCTCTTCTAGCCAGTTTTAACCAAGTATTTCTCAGTTTGATATCACTCTGCACTTGAATCCATAGTTTTTGTGGCGTTTTAACACTTTTGATCTTGCATTCAGGAACCAGACACCAATGATATGGACCAGAACTCATTATTTTCAGATTAAATGATTAATTTTGTACGTAATGTTTACTTGTTTACTATCCGAGTGACGTCACGCGAAGAAACATCATGGCGGCTAGCGTTTTCGCACGTCAAAGTCAAGTCCAAATTTTAAACATAAATTTAGACCATTTATCGCTATTTAAAAATTAAAATAAAATTTTTGGTAGTAAATTACGGCCCAAAGATTGATTTTAACCAGTTTTCAAAAATTGGTGTAATACCCTATTAATATATTTTCCATAAACAGACATTTGCCCTGGCTGCGAGAATTGAACTCACAGCTCTTTTACGTCTCCAAAGGCAATCGTAACTCCAGGGTAAGACAAACACCTACCTATCATTAGCAAAAAACGGAGATGACTTTGGGTTCCTCAACTTCTACTGGTAGACTTTTAAAATTGAAAGCATATTGTGAAGTAACTATAAGCGTTTCAGTAGAAGTATGCTGCGTAGCTACATTACTGTTGTAGTCGTTTCGTACTGCAGCTGAGGTTGAAATATGTCATTTCCACGCACGGAGCAGGCCAGTCAGACGAGAGCTATTACCGCAAGTACCAGGATTAGGTACAAGTTAAAGTAGCGACATCCGTTAAGCCAATTATCTACATAAGGGTATAATTTACAGGCTTTTGTCGTTAAACGTAAAATTATTTTGACCCAAATCATCTACAGTTTCAAGTTTATTAAATTATAGATGATGTTGATTGTAGACAGATGCACACCCGTCCAGCCGGATACGAGGCAGATGTGTAGGAGACCGTGCCAAATACTCACTATTGTTAGCTTAACACTAAACAAGACGTGGCGTTAGGTTTCTAGATTTTGTTTTAATTTGTCACTATCACAGTTATCTTGTCTTTACAAGGGATGAATCATACAATTAAAATTATGAATACCAGAGGAATAAGTATTTCCTAGTAAAGATAAGTAATAAAACTTTCAACAGAAACTTTTCTTAAGGAAATGGATTGAAGCCGAGCTTAGACGGCCTACAGAGCAGCAGTCCTTGTTCAGCAGTGGACCTGTATGAATAGGGAAATATTTAGTCTCACTTCTGTACAAAGAGTGATCAAGCCATCGCTACAATTGATGATTCAACATCCAACAACCAATAACGATACGATGCGTAGTGGTTAAGTCTATACGCAATCACTACGTTTGGCAAATGTAGATGAGTGATAATCACAGACAGGAGCTTAGTTTTAAAAAAATACATTTTGAAATATTTCCATATAAATTCTCCCAAAACTACATGTTCTGTGGTCAAGGCTGTACCCAGTTTAGGTTTATAAAGGAGCTAGTATTTGATAGTTATTGTTTCGTCCCTTTTGTCTGGCGCTGCTTCCGGCGTCATCCGGCTATATTTTCAGTTTTCATTACTAACGCTTTGGTATCGCTCCTACCAGGGATAGCTTTGTGATTTCACTGTGCAAATTAAAATGCTTTTGCATTTCTAGAAACCGATGACACTGTTCTGTACCTTTGATTACTATCTATGTTCTTGGTGAGAAAATTAAAATGTTGTGGGAACAGTTACAATGATAAAAATATTTGAAGATTGGATATTAAACTTAGTTACTCTTTATCGTTGTTATACAGTAATTTGATTTCTGATTGTTGGTATTTCAATTTCAAATCAAAGGATACCCTATATCTAAATTATATTTTTTGGTGCATGATGCAATAACTTTTTTTTTTAATCAAAAAGTTGTATATTACACGTAGCTCTTTAATACTCATCAAAAAATTGTTCTTTACTATGAAAACAAATTGAGTTGAGTTCCTTGGCAGTTCTCTTCAGAACAGTGACACAGGTGGTAAAGTCACATATGTCTACACGTTGATACATACGATTTTCTTTTAAAACTATAAATTGAACCGTTTTACAAATCAGTCACACTTAATATGTAACCACTTACTAAATTATATTGTGACACGATTATGTTTGTGGGATGAGACTAAAACTGATGTGCCTCGTTTTTAGTACCTAAGCCATAAAAATCGGATTATAAAATCAACTGGGCAGTATTTTTTATTTTGTCACCGAACATACATTTGTTCATGATGAAATAGTTTATTAACAAATCAAATACTACAGAGTTGCCAAGGTCTCGATGATTCACCCCATGTATCTGACAACCGATGTAGGAATTACTCTATATATTCATCGTAATAATCGAATCTAATCACAAATATTATCAAGTCCGGCCACCGATTATTTGCTTCCAAATAATTTTATTGCAAATACCTATATAGAATTGCCTGAGTAGGTAGAGTCGCCTAGTAACATCTTATTATTTTTTGTCCTATATTTTTGTATCCACTACCCGAAGCTTACAGTATAAGTAGTAGCAGAAAACTTCATAGATCAGAACATTATGAACATGTATTTAACTGGCTGTTGATATGATTTTTGACCAAATAAGCAAGACACTCAATCAAATAGACAAACCGTACATTTCTTAAAGGAAGCCAGGAAAACTGGTTATTCAAAATCGGAATGTACGGTGATTGCAATAATCTGTGCCTTTCTAGGTCGCAATGATTAAGATAGCTTCCGCGATATGTCGGAGAATTCTAAAGTATTTTACTCAATGACGCTTCTGAGAAATATTTCATTTGTTATTCACTTGTGTGCATAAGCGACTGCCCAGTGAGTCAACCGTAATGACGTTAGAGACGTAACGACTTCCAAGGTAAGCAGACAATGTGACCGACCACTAAGGTATCAGTAAACAACCATTTAGAATTGACTTGAAGCAGCCAATAATCGCCTACAAATTAGTCGTGGATTTTTGATGATGTCGAACAGTTTAGCATAGATGCACACGTAGATATGTTCCGATTTCCAATTGAGTCATGCTTTGTAGTTATCCAGGCCCAATTTTTTCATCATTTTGTTTCCGCTGGCATGGAATTCTGCTGTATTTTTTGGTTTTACAGATTTCCTTGACTTTTTATTGGAAATGAGATACTGAACAATGCAAGATAAAATACTGCAGGGGTTCTAGAGAACAAATAGTTTAATTGGTCACTATTTACAAGGGTAAACATGTTTTGTAACAGCAAATATGTATTATGCAGCCCAGAAGATGAGCTATGAGTCTGGATAGAAAATATGTGTAGGTACCACCTATGGAATGAGGTTGCTCAGTCTTCAATTCAATAGCAATAAAATGTCATTGACAAGTTTCTTTTATATTATTTGCTTGTTCCTAGTATCGTGTACTTCTATACGACACGGAGTTTCAATGGTACACACGTTTGCAATTCCATGCCATGCTAAAGGTGGTTAGATTTTCAGATGGTGAACTACGTGACTCTCGTCATTTTAGGTCATGTTTTTCAATAATTTACATAACTAACACCAATACGCAGAACTGTCATAATTAGATTGACACTATTGGTGTGTCCACTAAGATGACAAAAACATCCGTTTTTTAATATGTTCAACTGTACTTGCTTGTTCTTGCCTTACTGCTTTTGAAGGTGGAGCAATCACTATTCTCTCTCTATTATCTCTGGACTATTTACTCTCTAATAACTCTGGGCTACGCTAGCATCTTCGATTCTATAAAATCACGTCGTGCATGACGTTCATCTTTACCTTCACTTGTTTTTTGATGCTCCATATCGATGTCCTTCTTCCTCTTCTTACCCTCATTCTCTTTTTCTAAACAGGAAACTTGTTGGACCATTTGCTAAGAATTTAAGTACCTATTTTGATACCGCGTTATGAATCAGTAGTGCCAACACAAACGTTCAACATGATACAAGGAAGATTCATAACAATATGTCCCTAGCGTTAGCGTGTCTCATGTTATGCGTGTTGTGGCGATGTGTGCGTGACGAATGTGTTCTGTGATGTGATGTGTGTGAGGCGCTTATCGCTCGGCAGGAAGTGGCTTGGTTTATTATTCGTGTCGTGGTCGCGCGGCGTGCGCCGGCGCAAGTATCGCAGGATAACAGCTAACAGCTACACGCACGTCCAGATATATACGACAGTAACGGGACACGTTGATAATAATCTTTAATTAACAGAGAAACTCATAGTTGACAACTTCTAAGTGTCCGAAAACCACTACTTCACTAAGTTGCCGGAGTTTCCCTCTTAAAAACTAATAAATAGCTTCGTCATCCATAACTTGTCAGATCCAGATCTTGCTTGGAAAGGATAGCTTTAAATTTTCTAATGTTACCTACTAAAAGATGCTGTGGATTGATGCTGTTCTGTAACATGTCAGTCTATCTGAAACTAACAGATACTTGAATAGACTCAAGAGCTGCTTTCATGAAATCTATGAGGGTCGTTAAGATTGGAGGATCTCCATTCGACTGTTTATTGAATTGAATAATTATTATGGTTGGTGTCTGAGTATAGTAGGGCCATAATGTGGTATAACGAGCCGGTTCCATCATTCAGCTGCCTACAACTCAGAACTGATAAGAGAGTCAAGTTGCAACTGGAAATAGTTTCTATTCATAACAGTTTACAATTTATTTGTGAGCCAGTCTAGAAAAATACCGATAAGTATCCAATATTTATCAATTCGTATCTCGAAGGACACGACTTGTTGCCGTGATTGCGTGAATGCCTTTATCAGCAAACGTTACCTGCTGGGCAGTAGGTAAATTTTGTATTTTTAGAATTCAATGAAAGAGGACTCAGAGCACGATGAATTGGGTTGTTGTATGGATATCAGGTACGTATTACTGTAAACAACAAAGTTGCGAAGGACTGACTCAACCGGAAACTGATTCCCGTTCTGCCAGATTCCAAAAAATGCACGCGCCCTTTAGTATTCACTGCCAACGTTTACAGTAACGGCAGATATTACAGTAGGGATTCACGGCTAAATGTAATTTGACATGGTTAATAACCTAGTAACCAGTACTGGTTTCCGAGTTATTTGATAGCAAATACCGAAGCTTCTGAATTTAGTGAACACCTGTGTCTACTCGCTTAAGGGCCTGTCCTGCAACATAGTTGACGAGGGATATTAAAATAGGAGAGACAACTGGAATAAGCCGAGCTATTGTTTTATTGGGAGCGAGTATGCAGCGCACGAAGGAGGCACAGTGCTCACACCGGACTGTTCTCAGGGACGTATTCAAGACAATGTTTGATTTGAACGGTTGTCTGTGCGGAGATTTTGATATGAATCTAAATATAGTCTTATCAGAAAAAGGTATTAGGCTTTGTTTGGTTAGTGTCGCAATGGATCTCTTATGTGGATTATTGTTTTTAGTATACCTACCACTCTGAAGGACCCATTCCAAAACATTAAAGGCCTCTTACGCCCTTAGCTGCCAATGTAGAATACTGTTTTGTATGAGTTCCAATGTCAACAATCGTCCTACCTTATTCAGGTCATCAGGGTTGTAGAGGTCAGGGGGAAATGTAGAGTCAACATCCCCACTCTTGTGATCGGAGAACTACGCTGGATGCCTTAAGAGGTGGCTTCCCTTCACGTTTACGTTTGATAGTTATCAAAATTAAAGTTTTTTACGAGCAGATTGAACCTACTTACCCTGCTAACAATGCCATGCCAGTCATATAAATAGCAAAGTTAGGATCATGAAAGTAAAGTCCCAATCCAGTCCCTGAGTTCGCGGCTGTCCCGCGCAAGGAACAGGTTTGACTGGAGGGTGCAGTGCGGGTCAACCACTCACCTCACTGATCCAAACACACGTAGGCTGATCCGCGAAACGCCGCCTACGCACATCACCTTCTGATTAGCATCGAGAAAGGCGCTCCAATGCAGGTAGGTAGCTACACTTCAGAGCTGCGCCCTCACAGTTAATATTTACAATCAGTAGCACGGCTGCTATGCTTGCGCATTAAATTGCAGTGGTGATGAAATCGCTCTACGATTAGTTTATGGATGCTGAGATGAATTCGCTGCCATTTCTACACAAATTATTGAAAAAAGTCACTATACCTTTGTGAATGTAAAGGTATTAGGGACTTTTTTCAATAATTTGTTGATTTCAATTCAATTTGTGTTTCAGTATTGCATTTTTTTCTAACAGTAGGTCTAGTAATCGAAAAGTAAAGGTTACTATTTTTTCAAAGACAGGAAAAAGCAAAAAAGTCGTTAACTTTTCGATTATGACAGCGTTAGCCTTTCGTGCTAGCCCTACAGGTACATTTCCGATAGGTATTTAAAAGTTCTGGAATGAACGGTGTCTATTATAAAATGAATTTGTGAGTCACCAGACGTTAAGTAAGTTACTTATCCAC
The DNA here is from genome assembly GCA_950022985.1 of Udea ferrugalis. NCBI lineage: Eukaryota > Metazoa > Arthropoda > Insecta > Lepidoptera > Crambidae > Udea > Udea ferrugalis. The sequence goes on from OX465516.1 coordinate 11,137,361, forward strand.
TTGTCGTTTACTTCTGCAATTCCTACTTAAACCATAAAACTGTTTGAATAATGAAAACATTCAAAATAATCAGACAGACATTTACAAGAGCAAGAGCGCGCCATGCTTGACTTGTTAAAAATTTCAATGCTTCTCAGAATTGCAAAATAATGGTAGGCACTTCAATAAATAGCTTGCCGAGTGTATAAAAACATCTTTGTAAACGAGACGAGCGCCATTTGCATTTGCACTAAGCAGGGATGCGAGAGCAAAAAGCGTAAAAATAAATAAGTGAAGCAGTTAGCCGAGTGCGCCGGCGCAACGCTGCCAGGGCCCTAGGAAACGACTAGACCTGAGATTCTATAAATCAAGGCCCCGTACTGTAAATACCGTATCCCATACATATTGAAATTAATTAAAGAACAGCATAATTTTAGGACTTTTTGTACTGTTTCTCCGAAACATTCACAAACTCTATTTTATCTTATACATATTTAAATTTTCGTATCACAGTGTTAGTTGGCAAACTCCTCCGAAACAGCTTGATCGATTTTGATGAAATTTCATCCGTATGTTTTGTTAGGTCTGAGAATATGTCATAATCTATTTTTATATCTTTTTTTTTACTTAATTCTACGCGTACGTAGTCGCGAGTGGCCGCTAGTAGTTCTATAAAATTGATCACAAAAATTACAAATCATCGGAATCAAATTAAATACCTATACTTCAACGCTTTACAAATATGAAACGTCGATTATTTCTAAGATTGATGAAATCATTATTAGCAGTCATAAAACCCGTTTCGTTAGCAAAAAATTTTTCTTTTTCTTTTAAGGCTACTTTTAATTCTGCTTTTCATTCATTAAGCAATTTATTATATGCCCAGTTTTTCGGCCATCTCCTAAATGCATCATAAGATTCCACAAAAGGGTAGTAAAATCACTGACAAGTTTAGTATTTCCCAAAAAAGTATCAATTTAACCTAGCAAAATGAAAGAACAGTTAAAGAGCAGGTTTAAACTGCACCAGTATTGTCAAACTAACCGGCTGTACCCGTTACAATCGAAAGTTAGTATTCGGTTTCTTTAATTGATATCGCCTTCAGAAGCCACCACCCACGCGCCTACGAGAACGACGGACAATCTGTAACACTGTAGTAACAGCCCACAAAAAATATAAAGATCTAGTTAAAGAGTTAAGCTATCTACTGAAAGGGCCGGATGAACCAATAAGCAATGTGAGTCACACAAGCCACTGGCTCCGGCCAGAGAACAAATTGAGTATAGAAGCATTCTTTTGTAAAAAGAGCTCATTTGAAATTCAAATCGATATGACAGAAGAAAGAAATAACCAAACTCGAGAGATTTGTCCAACTAAGTGACAACTTTAAACACTTTTCGTGAACATGATTATTAAATTGAGATCTGCTTCATTGCGTGTCCGGCTTAACTTTATTCTGTTATTTTGATATTGACAAAAAGATCTAGTCATACTAATTACCGGGGTAGTCTAGGCAAAGGACGTCCGGTGCCAGACTGATATCTAGGTAACGGATTTCAAGTCAAGCATAAAACGCTTCTATCTTTTAATCGCTCTTATGCCCCTATACCGCTTTGGCGCAAGTGCAGCAGCATTCACCATCTCTCTCGCACTAGCGTCTCCAATTACGACAGGCAGACAGGGATCAACAATAATACGATAGCGATGAGTTGGAGCGTATCGTAACTTGTCTGAACGTGGCAAATGTTGTGACGCTGCCGTTGCGCGCGCGCTGCGTGTTGCAGCTAATCTGATGTCAAATGCTACTTTCTAAGCACTGGGGCATTATTATTACCTGTAATATTATTGTTCATGATGGAATGCATTTTTTCGCCGACTTCCCACTGGGTCATATTGAATATATCAATTACTAAAAATCCAAAGAAAGTTATTATAGCGGCTGAGCGGCATCAAAAAATAAACGGTTCAAATAACCAGTATTTATCACACTTAGGATGACGCTCCATTAGTAGGTTACGTTACGTTGATTTGTAAGACATTGCGTGAGACGGCCGGAGACCGAACCACAATGACCGCACTAAAAAAATATTTAAAACGACGCAACGGTTAACGTTCCATTGCGTCGTCGCAGCGCAACGCTAAAATTGGGGTTAGGTTGAGGCTAGGATGTAAAATATAATATCGTCAAAATATCCAGCCCATAAAATTGGCTAGTGGGACAGATGACTACTGACTGGGCTTAAATTGAGATTTTTCCAATCATAACACGAATTACGAGTAAGATATAAAGAGAAACTTTGCCAGTATGAATAGACCATAGTTTACACATACGATAAAGATCCTAAAATGTAACCCTTATTTTGGCTCGCAAAATACAGGTTACATTTTAGGATCTTGATGAACTTGGAACAGTTCATACTGTTCCAAGGAAATGTGAACGGAATAACGTCGACCTACTTATTATTTCGAGCACCGAAATAATCCCGTATACAAATTGAAAGTCTCATTTAAATCAACTGATTAATACATCTGTTTGTATGCGCAAGCAAATATTATCCATAATAACCTTAAAAGGAAATTAATCAAAATTTTCATTTTCCCAGCTCGTCAGCGACAAAGGGCGGTTTTATATCCGAGTTAATTGGTTGAAAACCAATTAACATTTCCTCACGCTTTCGTAGTATTTAATACGAATATGTATTTTAAAACCACAGTTGATATTCATATTTCCTGGGTTGTGTTGTGGGTACAATCAAGAGCTGGCATAAGCAGAACTCTCATGGTACGCACTCTCATACTACGCGTGGACGATACGAAGACGAAGAGTTACGATGATGATTCAGCTGAGGTGGACTGTATGCAGCTCTACATAAGCATGGACCTATGTGAGAAGAAATAAAATCCTATGCACACTATGATACACGTATTACGAAATTATACACTTTCAAAACCTTAACTGGTTTGAACCCCAAGACAAAACAATCATGGCACAGTTCAAGATAATAATGATAGTGTAGTTATTGAAAAGCCATTCTGTCATCTGAAAGGAAATATTTTTTTCACAAATAGTGGGACAAATGAAAATATCTATAAAAAAATGTGCCTACCAAAAACCCACACAAAATTCGCTTTGTTAACATAATGTTTAAAAAGAATCAAGCTACAATACGTGTTCAGTCGTTTGAATAGGAGTATGCCCCCAGATGTTTGCACGATCTAACGATAGCAAACTTGCGATACGTTTCTTTTATTGTTAATGAAATGGAACCAACTTCTCGCAGTGATGTTGCACAAATCGTTCTTGAAAACGCTTTCTACGTCGCGTCACGTCGACGTGATAAGCCGACCTTATCTTACGTAAATCGCAGGCTGTAATGTAGTACTGCCTTGCCACCTACGTCCCACGTCACCGTTGACATTTTAGTACTGCATTGCCTAGGTATTACGCACTTTACAGCGCTTACATTTCTGACCAACCTGATTCTATACAACTTTATTGCTCTCAGATATTTAAACGAAGACTACTTAACAAAATGAAAGAACATTACGGATCCTCAACAATGTATGTCAACAAATCCGCTTTATGGAACCATAGTAGCTATTTCATATCTATTCACATAGATCTGATTCTGTACTTAGCTGGCTGAAGTTACAAACATATACGTTTTACAGAATTTATGGTTCTAATTGCACATAGGCATACCATTCGGCTATTTGTAGGAACTAAAACATTACGAGCACTTCTCCGAATCTGTCCTCACTCAAGCTAATTAGTTCAGTGTTCAGAAACAGGATGCATGTAATTTCAGAACTACCTACTGTATGCAGATGTAAAGCATTTGTGTGAAAAACACGAGCAAAAATAATTAGTCATACATGGAGTGGATGACGAAATTTCCTAAGCTAAAGTAGTTGAAACTTCTTGTACGATTTTAAAATGTATGTAGGTCTGTATTTTTCTAATATAGAAATGATAAACCGCGAAGTATTTAATTTATGTAGTTTGGAAAATTGATTGACATTTTTGAGTTTGTAGTTACCTGCATCAAATGGTATTCAAGGTCGCTTTATTTTATGTCAACCAGCTTTATTGACTCTAGTAGTCCAGAAAATATCGCCATTTATGTACTTTACTCGTTATAAAAGAAATCATGCATTTCTCACCATTGTGTTGTGATTGATAATGATGAGTAACGAATGTCGGTACATTATGCAGTGAATACCTACTTACATATTTATTTTGTTTCGCTGTCCACACACATAAAATGCATGGCATCGTCGAATAAATCACCTTGCAAGACCATATCATCATGTTCCCTAACCACATTTTATCACCATGTAAGTAGGTAGGTACGTATAAGAAGGCAAACTTGAACTTTCCATTTGATAGGTTACCTAGTTGCATATAAATAAAGGTTACCAGTTAACACTGTAGTGCTTTAATTACTTTTACTGTTTTGGTTTAACAACTTTCGATGGTATTAATTGGTACTCAATATTATTCATTTGTAGTAAGCACTTGTACACACAAGTGCTTAATCCCAGTCATATACTCGTAGATACAGAAAACTTTTTGTAAAGCGATTTAATCATCGGCAAAACTAATATGACGTTAACCCCTAAATTCTCAAAGACCCAAAAGTAAAGTCTTTAAACTGGACGCTGTCTCCTAAAAAGGCAGTAGAACGTATAGAGACAATAGGTTAACAGAAAAAGTGGGCAAAGATAAATACATAGGAACTCAGGTAGCTAATTATTCACGTAATGTTTATCTATTTTCGTTTCCTTCTTTTTTTGCCTGCTGAAAAAGGACAAAATTTTCCAGCGACCATCATGTAAGCATGTAACATTTAAAACGCCATGTTTACAAATTCAAGTATGACCGTGGAGCTAAGCTAGTGGCTACGACACCGCTCGCTCAACCAAATTGACTGTAATTAGAGCACATTTTGTTCATCTTCCGCCTTGTTAGCAACGTGACCTTACACAAATGCACTCCGATTGTGTCTACACTGTTTGCAACACCCGCATTATCCACCTCATTACAAGACGCTCTTGTAAGTTGCTAGACGTTTCGCATTTTTCTATTTACTATTCCGAAGTTATTCTTAGTGAATAAAATATGTACTTAGTTGTTGTAAGTTGGTAAAGACTTAGGTATATTCAAAATTATTTAATAATCTCATGGACATAATCTTGACGAACTATCAACTTGGGTACTAGGTACCTAGCTGCTTCACTCTCTTATATTCGAACATAAATTACCTAGAAATCTTAGTTGTTCAGCGCTTTTTACTCTTCAGTGACTTGTCTAGGCAATGATAAGACAGTCAATCAGACAACAGCCATAAATACCTAAATGGTTGCCCGGCCCAGTCAACATCGAGAATAATGGCAATGACAACAATTTTATTACTGTAACATGATGATAGTGCAACAAATAGGCAGGCACTCTGTCTTCCGTAATCACAGAAAAACAGTGACGATTGCACGTACAACATGATTCATCAATCAAGGTTGTATCACAGTTAGTGGTTTGTGGCTCAGATAGAGGACGAGTGCGGGGTGTGGAGGCAGAGGGGGGCGTAAGAGATGCCAGGATTGACGTCACCCAGCAGCGCAGCGCCCGCGCACCCGACATTGCTCCCACGTTCGCTTTCCATTAGGCTATCTTTTCAGTGCATTGCAAAACTTGCAACTTGTCGTACCAAATTGCTACTTTAAGACCACCGGTAACCTTGCTTAAATTGTTGTCGACTTGCAGCCGCTTTGCATTGCAAAAAGCACAGTAAACATTGTGATTTAAACTATACCGTAAGGTTAAATACAGCTTTAGAAATATTATATACTGATAACATAATTTTAAAAATCATGGTTTAGGTATCGTCGTCGAAATTATGTGTGCTAACAGAAAGGTCAGAATGATCCTGACAAAAGCAATTGTAATACTACCGTGACAGTCTTATGTCGTTCGGAGTGTCACTGAAACTGAATACTCGTAACGTGTTTGACGTCATTGTACGTACACATCGTTTTGATGCTAACCGTACAGTTAGCAAATAGCATAGCAGTGACAAAATATAAAACTGCATACCTCGGAAGATACAGCATCCGCGTACCAAAAGTGGCTACACAAAGACTGGACCAATGGACCTGTATTAAAGCCAATAAGACAGCGACTGGTATGTACGTGCACGTCATTCACACGTCAATTTCCGTGCTAGTTTTCGAATTCGCGAAGTATAAACGTAACGTATCTTGGTCTTTTTGTTTAAATCAATGACTACATATTATTAAACAGAAAACAATTGAACAGAATAGAATCGGCGAAACGTTAATTATAGAGCTCTTTAAAAGCAAACCATGAGAGCGATTATTATTATGATTCATTATCGACAAATAATTAACTTGAACTGTGTATCACATTAGCTGAAAGGCTCGAAGCATCACACGATTGTGTCGGAGCAAGCCCTTTGAACAACGATCATAAATACACTTAGTCGGTGTCGCGGGAAAATTTATTGCCGCTAATATTTACGACAAACTGTTTTATTAGGGGAGGGATACTGAAAAAAAACATTGAATCCTTCTTCATTTGAGACCGTTAGGAGAACAATTGCTGCACAGTTTGCAGTAATACATATCATAAAATAACAAAATCAGGAGATCGTTAGCCTTTGGCGGTGTAAACAAAGCCCTTTCTGGAGTTGTAAGCTAACACTATACCAAAAATGCAGCACTACATCGTGCTTTGCGAATTTAGGGTTTTTTAGTGTCGATTTCTACTGGCCTATTACTGTTGTTATAAATATTAATCCGGGCGTAGTTATAAAGCTGTTTTAAAATGAAAATGTCAAGAGTCGGTGTCGACTTTCGAACTTACTTAGACCAAAAACATGAATATATCCCACATGGCCACCTGCAAAGTCCAATGAAATCTACATATTTTCTGTTACAGGTGTCGAACGCGGGCTGAGGTTTTCGGCATGGCATCTTTCCGTTCAGCAGACCTACAAATCGCGCCAGATTGTTGACATCGGCTATTTTCATTGATCGCGCGTGCTGGTCAGGATCGGAAACGTTGGCCGGGTGCCATCATCGTGCCCGACTACCCGTGACTCAGTGGTACTCGCACATACACGCTACACGACATGCTCTTTACCGCACATCACACACGCACGCTTCGCAACAGAAAACGCTCGTGAGCAGCACAGCATACTTCAATACAATTAGATACTGGTAGCATCCATACTGACAGAGTACACTGGCGATTTTTTGCTAGCCGCGTGTGAGAACATGCGATTTCACTGAGAAACGCGGCGGTATGATGATACCTTTCGCTTGATTCGACGAAAGATAAAGAACAGTAAAAACTCTTGTGCTACTTCCCAATGACCTTTGTTACTATTAGAAAATACTGTTGAAGGCGAACGAAGAGAAAATTCATTTGTGTTTTCTATACAAGTTGATATTGACGTTAAGTTGAGAATCTATTGTATCCAAACATGCAGGTCTGCAGCATTTAAAACAGGTTTTTGTTTGATTATGTAAGTCAGAAAGTATTTACTAAAAGAAAGAAGATCATTGAATCAAAACAAATAGTAAAAACAAAGAGACTCGCTTCGACATTGAACTTTACGGTAGTACGCTAAGAAATTGGCATTGCACCAAGCCACCAACGGCAAACGCAGCGTCGACAGACATGAGACAGGACAGTTTTTTACCTGATGCAATTACTGGAATAACACAATTTACGACAAAGTAACGGCGACGTCTTGTCTCCGAACACAAAGTAAGTTTTCTTCTAAGGCAACTCGAAACAACCCTCACCCCTGCCACGTGCGTCCATCTGCATGTTTTATGAATGAGCCGAGCAATATCTCGCCCCTTCATTATTTCAGGGCGAAAACAAAATTATTATAGAAATTATGCTCCAAGAATATCGATGAGATAAGCCTTATTGCCTTTGTTTTAATCTGAAATTGGACGGTTAACTTTTTAAAGCTACTCGTAGTCAAAGTACTGTGGATAATTATGTAATGTCAACTCAGTGCCCATCAGAAAATAGAGCTGTCAGTTTTTTTATTTAAACTTTTGTATTCGTTTTTATAATATCAAATGTTACTGCGCATTCATAGTTCTGTATTTTTATCTGAAGACAGAAATACTAAGCTTTGAGCGGGCTGCTGCTCGGTAATTAAATTGGGACCCAATTGAACTAAATACTGAAATCTTAACTTTCCTGGTGTATTTGGTTTGGTGGTGGCATGGCAGTGGCCCAGCCAGCTGCTTTTTTCGAGAACCGGGTAGAGAAACACAAGTAAAAAAGATGTGGTGGTGCGAGATTTCTTATGGTACTTACTGCACATGAGAATACTTATTATAATAGACACAATTCAATAGTGAAGGCAAATGTACAAACTCATTACAATTATGCCCCTTAGAGCACACTTTTGTGTCATATTGTTTGATACGACTAAATTTAATAGAATATCTAGATTATTATTTGATATCCTCGTACCTCAACAATGATGTATAATTGGAACTTAAAATAAAAATCAGGCGTTTAGTTTCACTTTTACTTTATTTCTAACATTACAGACTAACTACTTAATAAATTGATTTAAATACATTTTCACTTTTACGTTTGCATACACAGCTCTACAACAAACTCAATCGCATGTTTCGAATCGTAACGCACGCAAGCAAAAACTCTATTATAATAACTAGACACGTATAAACCGACCCGATCGTGATAAACAATTTGGTATGGTTTCACTTCTGATGAGTAGTTTTGTTGTTGTAGGTACGAGTAACAGCTGCTATGGTGCGACTTTTACTCAACAACTTACGCAACTTCTATCACTAATTAGGGCATTGTCCGTAACTTCCAAGTATTGTCACTTTAGTAATGACCATGACCAATAACATAGGTTAGTCATTACTAACGACCATAAACATGATAAACAAAATTCCTGGTCAATATAAACTTCTCAACATTATCTCTTGTTTCTAGTTACAATTACTTATCTTATCAACGCTGCTTAGATAATACCTCATAATCTAATGGTGAACACATCAAGTCTAACGATGTTGAAGTAAGCTAGGTAGGTACTTATAGAAGCACGCTGATGATGAGGAATCATCAGAATTTTCAGGGGGTCTAATAATAGCTTTATTATAAATTTTCAGTGCCACGATTGTTAAACTGAAAGGTGACTGCTTTCAATGATGGAAATATTATGGATTGATTACACCATTATTACACAGTCCAGCGACTGCGAAATCGGTTTTTGGTCATTACGAACTCGATCAGACAGAATGACGAGACGATTTGGTAAAAACGAAGTACCTACCTAACCAATGTGTAAAACATTTAAAATTATAACTTTTGGGGGTTCGATTTCTGCAACATCCTTCACAAATATCTGTAGAGATGAACTAGGTAAGTATCAGTGATGAAATGGTGTTTGTACACTTCCGTTGTTAGCACGAGAAATTATCTTGTGAGTGTAGGTATTTATTTATACTGACTGCCTTCTTTGCAGCCACACGTCCACAGCTGAACATATTTGTTTCCAATGGCACTTAGGGGAACTCATCCCCCGAAACACTGCGGCCATCGGATGACGGCTGTAAGGTGGCGAGTATTCAGCGTGCGCGTTGGCTGCTCTTGCCACATTGGCACTGGCATCAAACACTTTGGAATCTTTCTGCCCCAATAGCCGTAAATACTTACCTGCTAAGCTAAAAAACTATTTCGTCATTCCTGCCTCGATCACGCAGCAAAAAAATACCACGTATCACACTCTGCGACCTTGAGAATTCTCATAGTGCTTATAGTAAGGGACCACACACACTGCTGATATTAACTGACTAGAGAGTATGTGTAGGTATTTAAGAAGCGAACAAAATAAATAAATAGCCGAGCATCTCTTGAATAGGACAACTTTGCTTTCGAATAGACCGTCGCTCTAGTGTGTATAAATAGATGCTAGCGCCAGATTTATTGTAAAAAAATGGAACGATTCATTGAGTTCAGCCGGGGCAAGTAACCGACAGTTCTGTGGTCGTAAATCGGGCGCGGCCGAAGCGCGTCGACCTTCCGCGACGGAAGCCGCAGTCGATGAATGTGACGGTCTCCATAAACGTAAACACGTAATTTATGTAGGTATCACTGTGCCTGTGCCCGTAGCCCCCGCATTTACATACACCACCACGCGCCTCAAGGGTCGGGGTTACTTAGATATTGAAGATATGCGCGGCTACACGCATTTCAGCTCGATCCAAGTGAAACATTAGGCAAAATATTTCCTTATGGTAATTCCTTTGTTCATAAAAGCTCTCTAAAAAACCTCACCTCTATAAAAGGGTGTTTATGCTGCTGTTGAGGAAAATAATGAAATCAATTGCTCTACATATACCTAGATAATTCTTATAATAGATTAAAAGTAGACTCAAGGATGGTAAAGTCTGATGTCGACTCAACTATCTGCTGAAAAAAATCTAATTCCAAATCTATCTCTGTAAGCTTACGCCTACCCACACTGTTTGTTTCTTCTTAATGATTAAAGTAGCCACAAATGTCTTGACCCGTAGGTAACTAAGCTACCTCAGATCTATCTCGTTGAACTTACTAAACAATGTTTGATATCGGAGACAGCAATGTACAGTTAGATAGACACAATTGGAATGTAAGCAGAGATAAAAAGGCGGTGAATGCAACGACCCGCAAGCGGCAGCTAGCTCCGGAGACAATGACTCGACATGTTGTAATAAATTATAGCAGAGCATTTTCTACAGACTGGCTAAACGGAAGTTATCTTAAATTGAAACCTGTTCAACACGTGGCCAACCCGAGGGCACCAAACAATGCACGTCTCTCATTTTGTTATTATGTCGACCGCTCGGAAACGGAGCACGTGTTGCTTATCCCACCCGCCTACTGAAATGTCCACAACATGAAATCGTCTCTTATGGCCCTAATTATAAAATCCATTATTGTGTCCACGAACAGCGCAACATCAAACGTCTATAAGCAGAAATTGCAAACTTAACTGCTGCACCAGAAAGCTCTCTTTACTCGAGCAATCGTCGAGTAAAATGTAAACTCATTGTGGAAGAAGACGCTCGTACCGGGAACTATGAAAAGAGCAAAAAAACCATTGTTTAAAAAGATACATTCATTGTGCATACAGGTTCGTAATATTTGAATGTTATAGGGGTTATTCCCCTCATTTTGTACTCATTTTCAGGGCAGTTTGTTGCAGAATACGTAATGAATGACGCATACCTGCTAGGGCTCGGTGAGCCGATGGGGATTAATGTTGTTACCTGACCCAATGTTCCAGGATTCTACGAGGAGGTGGAAACTAAAGAACTACACTACTTACTGATGTATTTAAAATTTTTAAAATAACACACAAATCAATTTCAGTACTTTTTGGAACAAGAATATTAGTGTGAATAACGTTGACATTTCAAAATTGTTTAAAGTAATGATTGATACTTTTTTCCCTAATCGGCTAATCCTGGCATATAGGTAGCTGTATCCCAAGGGTACCCAACACGTCTACAAAGTAATAGATATGTAAGGTAATGATGAACGCATCTAACGTGGAGTTAAGGAGCAAGAATGCAAGTCAAGGTGATCTTGCGCAACTAATCAAGAACGTATGACTCGGTTATGTAGCAACGTTATAACTCATTTTACTACTATCAAGAGTTACTTGAGAGGGTCCAAGTGTGTTGACGAACCTTGCTTGAAACATACTTTGTAAATTCTGACCCATTACCCACGAGTAGGCCTAGTTTGAAACTTACCGACGGAAATCTACATTTTCTTATGACCTTGCATGTCTTGTACTATACATTGTCTTTAGAACCTAAGTAGACCGTACTCATACGAGAACCTATTGGGTACATATAAGATTTCCAATTACAAACTTTGTAGTTTACCTACAATAGTTTTCTATTAGCGATTGCAATGCTCAAGTAACGCATCACAAATAACTATACTAACTCATCAGGGGTTTCAGGGGGCTCACAGGTCGTGATAAAATATTATATCCTCATTAATTTACCTGTTACTTGGTTAGAATCCGTACTGGATGATCAATATTAATAAAATTATCTTCCTATAAACGCTTGGAAGCAGCTATTTAACGTTAATTTAGAGCTTCTCGATTTAATAACGTCGCTGCACCCGCATTGATTGTTTCCATGAGAACGCTCGCGCCCGCGCCATGGGAACGGGACAGAGCACTCAGCCATTCACGCCTTACCGACTCTTTATAAACAACCACACACACAAAAACTACTTGCTTCCATACAGCCAACCCTGTTATTCAATTGTAACGATTTTTCTATAGCACGCAGAATTTCAAATACAGCTGAGACACTTAGAGCGCTGTTGAATCCAAATTGTGTGCCTCTTGACTAGTTTGGTCCATTTCAATTGATATTTATTGTTTTGGAAACCTTTTTCAATTATTGCCCAACGTAATATAGAACGGACGTGCACGTATAGAGTATTTATAACCGCCCCACACGCAGTATAGTGATGAGGTGCGCGGGAGACGATCAGTTCTCGGAGCTTCTATTCCAAGCGAGACCTTGCATACCCAGCGGCCACACAATAATGTAGATATTATTAATGATTTACAAGGGCATAATCAATGATTTTCTGTTACAAGCACCTACCTACAGTATGATATCGACAGAGATACCTTGTATATTTTTTGTTCAGTCCATTTTGAAATTGATGTAATATAAACACGTAAACATTGCACAATCACCAAAACCTGCTTCAATAACAACGGCAATCGCCTCGGTTCAGTAAGTGCCAAAAACTGGGCGACTCTCGTGACCTAGCCTTGACATCGAATTTTTTTGGCAAGAGATCCATGAAACGAGAGTATGCACTATGAGCGTATGTAGGTAGGTACAACATGCCTGATCGATAGTGCATCTGCAAAACTGGCAAAACATTTGCCGTGTTGACCTGATTCCAAATGGGTTGTGAATAAATTACAAATGCATATTTGTATTTGACGATCCGTGCAGTTAGAGCTATGTAAGTCTATTTAAAACCAAGATTTTATTCAGAAAGAAGAAACTCTTCATTTACACTAAATCAAGAAAGTTAAATATTAAAGTGAATATACTGGCAAACTAGAAAGATAGAAGAATTAGATGAATAAGTGCACGTACTACAGAATTGGAAGTTGCTTTCGTAATAGTAGCATAAACAGCAATTTTGAATTGATAAATAAATTAGGAATGTATATACCTAAGCATCCCATATTATTATACATTACCTACCCAATCGTGTATGAACAATTACGGACTAACTTCAAAGTAACACCAGCTCGTAGCACCAGAAAACAATTAAGTATTATTAAGTAGATAGATACTTACTTTAAACTGCCATATTTCTGTAATGAAGAGTGTTATGCTGGTATGTACCGCATGGAAGCGTTACGTGTGGACTTCGTACTCGTCGGCCGCGCTAGTGTTGCTCTCTAAAGGTCGTAGCTCATTATACCGGCACTGCAACTGCACGGCTCCAGCTGGCCCAGCAAATATCTTGCCATTCGAGCATCGCTGCTACTATACCTCCCAACAACAAAATTTTCACCACATAATGTTGATTTAATTTCATATGTAAGTAAATGTTATTCTTAATAAGAAATAAATATTCTTTAAACCTAACTCGTAGCTCGCGTCCCTATAACTTAAGGTTTAAATTGGAATGGCAAGATAATTGCTGGGTCGGAGCTGTGCAGTTACCGGGCTGGCATTATGTGCTATGACCTTTAGAAACAACTGGATCGAATGGTTTTTTTTTTATGATAAAGTTGACTATTTATTAAGGAATTTATTAAGCAAGATGGGCCTGGAACGCCGCTCTGGAAATCTTTGGGGGCAGCCTATGTTCAGCAGTGGACGTCATGTGGATGTTGATAATGTCAGTAAATTGTCTAAAATGAACCGTATAGGCAACCTAATTATACTATTGCAATACAGCCTACAGGACACACAGGATCGAATAATACAATTTGGGGGGACCCTATCGCATATCGATGGTTTGACAATTTTCCTGTACTATAGACTATCCAGCGACCACACTGGTCAGCGTTGTGATTGTCCAGTTCATAGCAACGAGGTCTCAGCTTATGCTGGCAGCTTTACACTGTAGCTAGAGTCTAGCTGTGGTCGACTTACAGACTATCTATGAACTTTGAAGACTTAAAATGATTATTTATGTCATCTAAACCCTCGGCTTAAGTGTTGTTACATGAACTCAAAAAATTGGATCGGTCATTGAATTGGAAGGATGAACGAACGACCGCATACAGGTACAATACATCTGATTCCATTCGAATGAACAAGAAGCGAAAGGCTCAAGTGCACTCTATTAGTATGCATTTTAGAGTTGACACTGCTTTGTCGTCCTCCAACGGGCATTAGTGACGACAGCCAAAACAACCCATTGGAGATATCATTTTATACCTGGATATTGTCAGCCATAGATAGATCGTTTACCTGTGATATAACATCTCGTTCTTACGCAAAACATTTGTATGCAGCTGTATTTTTACGACGTTAAGCTGTTTATTTGAATACTTACTGGGATAAATTCGGCGGCTGCAACTACCTTGTACCTACCTACCTTCCACGTACGCCGTACGTGGGATGCACTCCTTTCTTCCAAAAATACATAAGCACAGGGTTTTCTTTTAACTTAATCTGAATAGGAAGTGCTTACAATAATGAAGATAGCAATTTTCATTGAATTTCAGAGGAATACCCGGAAATTAGGAGCAAATCATGCTGTTGACCGTAGTTACATTCGATTTACAGAAACAATAAATGCAAATTTTGCTCTTTCAAAATAGTCAATGTCTCCTTTGAGTAATATTTGTTTTTAAATTTTAAATTGAGTTTTCAACCTCCGCAAATTACCTATTACGAGTATAAGAGCGTCACAGATAACATCCCATGTGGTCATAGCTAACCCTTGCCCATCTCATAATTCGCAAATCCCAAGCGTGGAACCTAATAGTCGACCTCTAATGTTAATGATTGTCATTGACCTTGACCTTTTAAGCAAAATGACCCATATAAACTTAATTACTGAAACCCTCTCTATCCATCGCCATCATAAATCGTCATGACGTCGCTCCCACAGCAAAATACCCTAAGTCCTGAATGTATCCTAGCCTAGCGCACCCTTTTGTTCACTCCAACCACGGCATCCCCCTGCTTTTTGTCCCACGGATTAACACAAATTCATCAGCGCTCCCTTCATATTTGTACCACGCCCTTTTTCTTTCCCTTTGTTTCCTTATGGAATTGTACCTACGAGCATTTCGATTAAAGCCTGAGGGGAAAATTATTCGACGGTCAAACAAACTTACGTTTGGTTCGATACGCGTGCTTGCTTCACCACTACCACACCACTACATGGTATTGATAGGTACCTATCTACTTATTTTACATCTTAGAGTAGAAGATAGGTTAACCTAAATACCTAACTACTATGCAAAATTCAAGAAATCTTTGTAAATAATATACCCTTTATGGCTACAGACAGCGATTTCTTTCACTAATGAAACAAACAATTACCTACCTATGTTGGATTCTTTAGTGACTATTGACCATGCAATATAAGTATATTTCTAACTCTAAAGAAGAAATACTTTTACAGAGTCAAGTTTGAAACGAGAGTAAAGTGCAGCTAGCAAAAGTAAATAATTACATAATAGCTACTAATAATAGGCAATCTGACTGCTTGTACTTAATATCTGACCACTTCATTAAATTATCTAACACCACGGTGTTAGTAAAATACGGAAGTGTTTAGTAACATACCATTGAGATTCTGAAATGACTGTACGAACAGTAGGACGAGGGTTAAGCCAACCCTTTATACTGCAATCAATACGACGCGCTTTGCATTCCAAATGTCTTCTGAAACACCAAACCACACGCCCTTCTCGAAAGGTAAGGGCATCGTAAGGGGAGGAAACATGTGGTTGTAGAGCTAATAGACTATTGGAAATTTGGGAAATAGTTTATATCTAATCTAGAGAAACTAAGCAGAAACAATACCTACTTTATTTCTGTTGAACATGACGATTACACATTATAGGACAATTTATGCCCAAATCTCTCGCTCTCTTTTACCCACGTTACCTTCCCTATCTGTTTGACCACCATTAGTATGGACTTCGGCAGTTTAAAACGTTTCAAAGATCTCTACAGGTGTCTAGCCTATGTTATGTGCATAAATACCTAGATAAGTGCAAAATAGCCTTACATTTGAGAAAAAGTGGCTAGTATGGACAGCTCCTTGAGTATACCTAACAATTACTGAACAAAATACATAGCAGGTGCAGTGGTGTACAAAGGTTCGGGGTTATTAAAATAATCTCCTCAGAACTATCCTCGGACACGAACCGACAGCAAGAAGAGTCATTAAATGGTAATAAAAGCTAGAGTCAACGGCACCTACGTGTTTCTCGGGGCATCAATTAGGCGAGTGCGGTGTGATGACGAACTGCACCCTGCAGCTGTGCGGTCCGCTTATGCACACAAACGATTTCAAGTCAAACCTGATTCCTTGCAACGCGCAACATGCTATAATAATCTATACTAGACAAATGTAGTACATGCTCGCCTATATCAGAAGAAGCATTCCTATAATATGCCAAGAGTACACAAAGGGTTTTCATTGAATCCTTCGTCCGAAAAAAAGCTGTTGATGATCATGATGTTGATATATAGGAAAATCTTGGCAAGTCTTTTTAACAAAATTTCGTTCAAGTATAATTATACTTTCAAGGGTCATTATGAATAAATTACATACAACTCGGCATATTTAATAATTTGTGTCAAAATCTAATTTTGTAAAGAAGACATTAAGGGTAAGTTGCACCATAGTAGAAGTTAAAGTTAAAGTTTTTGTCAAATTTGACAATTTGACGTCATTTTTGCTTACCTGACCGGTACTTTAACTGACATTTTGATTTTTGTTATTGTTAAAGTCAGATGGTGCAACCCAACCTAAACCTATCCATGACTAAATGGACAGTCAAATTTGAATCTGCCGAGTTGTACAAAGGTAGTTATTTTATTCGTCTGAAAAATTATAACTGGCTAATGAAAAATCACAGCCCCAAAAATATAAACTTATTTTGGCACTAGTGCAAGTGCCTGTGGCTTCGTGGAATTTGGTATTTACCTACAACAAGTGGGCAGGTACAATATTTCATATGAACTTAGGTGTATTGTGTTACCATAGTTCGCACGGCGAATGATGATCCCTATGACGTTTCGACTGACAGTTGTTTTAGTGATGCGAAACAATTTCAAACAATTTCGATAAAATATTTTATTTAAGCAAATGTCATGTCATGCAGCCGGTCATTCAACATAATAAGCAATTTCCATTTATTTTGAAAAAAAGGTTAAGCGCATTGATGGTCATAAAACACTAGATAAAAAAGTAACAGTCTTATTTTGTTTTACTATTTTTAAATTTTTATTCAAATTGCATTATTTGAATTAAACGAAAAGTGGTCGAAAGAACGAAGAAAATGTGTTTACAAGACTGGGATCGAGATGTATAATACGACAATATCATTGACCAACCGTTAATATTAAGTGTCACCGATTGCTGCAGTTCAGACTCAGATTTTGATGACCCGCTTGACTTTGTATCAGCTTCAGATTGATATAATTAAAATACAAACTCAAAGCATTTGTTAAATTTTTCCAACAAATTATCGATATTTTGTTTATCGATGTGTCCCTTCTTAGTCGATACCAGCTTGACGACGTAACTTTTGCAGCACGTACCATGTACATTTGCATTGAGTTTTTTGCCATTATTTACGAACATTACGTAATAATTTCTTAATAGTCATTTTCAAAATTTACAAATGTAAACAATTATGATTTTTTCGATTTTTTAATGGACCTCTAAAGGATTTGTTGTGAAAGGACGTCAGTACAATGTTAAGCACTAGCGAACTGTCATAGGGATCATCATTCGGCGTGCGTAGTATAAAACCTGTGTACCTACTTACATATTGGACTTAACTTTTCATTTTAGGATAATGATTTTTCAATAATGCAATTGTGAGGAAGGTACCTCAACAAACTAATGGAACAAACCGATTCTTCTACGTGTTATTAAGTGGCATCACATTGGATACAATCGTTCCTATCGATATCATATTATCCTACAGTCAATCTTCGGGCTTAACTCTATCCGGGCCAGTAACGGCACCTAAAGAGTAGTAGCTTACCCACGAAATGACTGTGCAACCGAAGCATGGCCTTAAACCCAAACGTGCCACTTAACCACAGATCCAACACAATCCCGAACACTGCGCCTTCGCCATACAGATACGCTCTATTGTTCGAAACCCAATGAAGTAATTTCATTTTGTCGCTAACACTTGTTCGGCTTCTGTAAATCTCGCGAGAGCAATACAATTCCACTGGCACAAACAGCTATGTTTGCGGCTAAAGTAACGTTACAACAGAGACTGCAAGTAGGTAAATTCATTATTATGGCAGGTCGGAGGTCGCACATTGAACCCTCGGGCGACCTACTAAGTTAATTGTTGAATTAATGCAGCTTTTCCTTATTACATATTGATTAAAGTTACATATAATTAGTGCCCTGAATAACGCATTCCTATATCTCCTAACAGAAGCTTGGAAGTAAAAAGTAATTGCTAAGATTTCTTTTCTTCAAACCAAAAAAATAACTATCGTGCGTGGGTCAGAGAAATCAGGTTCTGCATGAGAAGATTATCGCAATAAAGTACTAGATGGGTGTTGTAGAAACCGAGGATGGTTGCGCACACCGTACGTCACGCTCCAACAGCTGCTGCGTTTACCCGCACGCGCACTCGCCAGGGTTGCCAGGTGGCGCATTTTTCCCGTAACGGGTTGTCTAAAACCTCATACAGCCAGTATCAAAATGACCTGAGCTACAGAGTGGTCAAATATACCCAAAGTATTTAAGAAAAGCAACCTTATCACTACAGAATTAAAACTGTTTCACTTGTTTTAGATTTTAATGACGCTTATGCGTACGATACAACTGCTTTTATTAAACCGTTAATACCTTTTGACCACTCTGCTAGTACATTTTTATGCTGACTGTACCATAATCAATGGTATTAGTAAATAAGCATGTTAGTACCATGTCACAGTAACTTTATTTAACAGTTGTCAAAGAAATTAGAAAGAAACAATATAGTTTTAGCTACTATGACAACTTTGTCATAGTAGCTAAAACTATATTGGAACTATAACTTAGGAGCAGATTGGCTGGTGTCGTCGTCGACCTCGATAAAGTATTGAAAAGGTAAATTGATTCGGCCAAATGAAATTGGATTGCCAATTCATTTTCAAGAGATTGATTCATATAGGTAACCCAGAAAATATACACACTTGGCTTAATGTAAGGCTTACTCTAGTTTAGTGCAAACCAGAAACCAGTAAAGTTATCACAAACACCCAGATCCAATACAAGAATTTGATACATCAACAAATATTTGTGTGCAGGCTGTAAGTGTTTGTTGAGTTGTGACCAAATTTGGAAAAATAAGATTTGTTACCAAAAATAATGTCAAACAGTCTGCAATACAAATTTCTGAACACTGCCATAGATCAATTACATAATAGGTAGGTATCATAGCATAGATCCACAACGGAGAAGCATTATGATGTTTACATTTCTGGTGATGAAACAAATTTCTGTTGGATCTGGGTGTTGTTCTTGTTTCCACTACACATAAGGTAAAACCTTTAAGACTCAGATAATTAATGTGATGTGATGTTAATAAGTTTTATTTTAAGGCTACATTACTGTCAAGTCAGCTACTATGATGAATAAACTAATGGTCAAGCAGCCGCCTGCGACTTTACTAATTTAACTTGACTAAAAAATAAATTATTGTAATCTATTTTAAAAAATTGTAGCCTAGCTCCGACGTATTTGAGCTTTACTTTTAGTAGTTTTACTTGAAAGAACAATACCATACTAATATAATGTTTCGCATAAAATATTTGTGAATGAATATTAGTAGGACACTAGGATGACAACATACATTACAAACTTTCCTAAAAGCTAATTTATCTTCTTCAAATTAGTTTCTTTACCTTCTGAAGTTGAATTAATTATGATCAGAAAATGTATAATAATATCAACACTCCAGTACTATTATGAAGCAATGTTAGGAGACCATTTTCATAAATGCAATATTTAATATTAGCTGTCAAACAAACTTCTTGTGTGCTCCTTACAAAAACAGTGCATGTGACGTCATAATCACAATCACGTTTGTATGAAGCATTTTTGAGCAAGTCCGAAAATGAGCATTTCAAATTGTGATATCTCAGGTAGGTAGGTATTGATAATAATGAAGTGATTCTTTTGTTTGAATGTAAGGTCCTCAATAACAAACAAAACAAATAAAGTCATCTAGCCTATTATTAACACTGTTTTAACCTGCACTTTAGTCATAGTAACTGATTTGACACTTTGTGGCTAGCAAGCTGCACTATTTGCAACATCACAACATTGACAATAACCTTGACAGTTGCCAATGTCAACCATTACCATGATCATGATTAATTGGGCTCACTCAAGCACCACTCAGCTCACACATTTAAAAAGTGAAAACTGCCTTACTTCAATGTTCAAATAAATTGCTAAAGTTAATATGTATGAGGCACAGTACAACTCACCCTTATCAAGTGTTTTAATACCTAGTTATTTCAGATCCTGACTGCCCTTATATAAATGCAGTTTCTATAATTCATCCTCAACAATGATAGAATCTAAATATTGTAGTTACCTACCAAAAAAGTCACAATAATAATAATGAAGTAAATGTTACAGAGGATGTATTAAAGAATAAAACATTATTTAAAGAACTACCCACATGAGAGACTTATCAAAGACCAATCAATTCACTGTTTTGTTCTGATTCTTGCATCCACCTAGTTAGAACAACTTACGAAAATATACAAATATTTCACTAATGTTTTAATAACTGTTCTGCAACAATTTGCCTAATTTCATTATCAGTTACATTATTTATTTTTTTAAATTAGCAGTTTCATTGTTTCAACTACAGACAGAATTAAAAAAATAATAATTAAAATTGTAACTTAAATAGATTGGTGATTGATAAGAGATCCAGTGGCTGTGGAAGTAATTATATCAAAGATATCACAATGAAAAATAAATTAGCAGAGACTTTTACCTTCGATTCCAGGAATAAAACTTCACTTGTAATCTCCCACTTAAAACTTTTATTATAGATACTTTGTTATATGTATTATCACAAATCCTGGTAGACTTTTAAAACACAATCACGCAACTGATAAAACTTAATGTATTTCCTTGATTACTGATTTTTCTCGTATAAACATAATTTACACAACAAAACACAATCTGCGACATGACTTAGGTGTAAACTCTTTCTCATCCGCACTTCACTCTACACAAAAAGTTTATTGCATATTTGGATGGCTTTTTAATTCTTTAAAACGTCCTTGTCCTTCGACATCCATAATCTCATGAAATTATATACAAAGTTGACTAATATTAATTTACAATACATGTTTTTGTTTGTTTATCTGACACAGCTCATGCATGCATCCCTGGCAACGGTGTAGGTACAAACCCATGCAAACAGTGATTATTATCTCATGTTTATGCCTGCTCCCCAAGAATATGGTTTGTTCAATTCACATGATAATGGTTACTGCGGGAGTATCTACCAGTACTAAAGTATGAAAATATAAGATAAAGCACCTCGATTGGACAATGGTATGTATCAAAGATATTAACAACGTGATATGACGCGCGTCGCGGCCGCGGAGCGCCGAGGCGCGAGGGCCCAGCGGGCCGGAGCCGACACGGCGCGCCGCCCCCGGGGGGGCCGCTGGGGCAGCGCGGGCACGCTCCCGCACAGCCCTTGCAGTCTTACGAGAAATAAATGCCACATTACACTCTAAATATTAAAGCACTGTACAACAACAATAATTCTCCTTTTTCTTTTCGGGACTAACGTTCATTTCGCGAACTATTTCGGCGAACATCTCGTTGACGTTGGTGCGGCTCTTGGCGGAGGCCTCCACGAAGGGGCAGCCCCACAACTGCGCGAGCGCCGCGCCCTCCGCCTGCGACACCTCCCGCTGGTGCTCCAGGTCCGCCTTGTTCCCCACCAGGAGAATCGGCACGCGCTCTGACCCTTTCACGCGCGTTATCAATTCCTTCATTGGCTTGATGTCTTGAAACGTTTGGTGGTTAGTTAGTGAATATACTACGACGAATCCTTGGCCATTCTTTATATACAAATCCCTCATAGAGGCAAACTGTTCCGTGCCGGCAGTGTCCAATATTTCTAACACACATGGCGAATTGTCTACCTCTATCTCTTTTCTATAGAAGTCCTCTATTGTGGGGTCATATTTTTCCATGAAACATCCGGACACAAACTGCACAGTCAACGCACTCTTTCCGACCCCACCCGAGCCCAGCACGACCACTTTAAATTCGCGCATTATTGTGCTCTGTTTTTACACTTGCTAGTCTGCCACACAACGTTTTAGAAACGTATCCTCACTGTGTGCTATAAAAATGTCATTGCTATGTTGGTTTATGACTCACTCCGATATAATCACTAAGAGAAGTTCACAGAAGTCTAATTGATAAACAGCGACGCCATTTTAGTTGTATGAATGGCAAAACAACTCCGATAGCATCGCGGTGCTAGTTACTCCGAAGCACAAACGCGGAAGCGAACATCTATTCAACTGACTTGCTCCCTGCCGATGCCGAAAGTCGTCGACAGCAGCAGCAGGTTGGTCAATGCACTATAATGCAATGGCCTGATTGGTGAATGGCGATTGTTTCAACCGGATACCAGTGTTGTAAGCGTAAAGTAACAATTACCCTGTTTTTACAAGTCATCTACACAGATAAAAAATATTTCGCGTATTTCACAGTAATTCTAAACCTGAGTAATTTCTAAATTAAAAAAAGTTATGTTGAGTAATTAAATGTCCAACTTTAATTGGAATTGGATCCTTTTTTTTCTATTTTGTACCCATTTACTTACTATAAAATTAATATTTGCACGCCTGCCAGCAGGCCGAATACGAAGTCCAGTTATATTTTAACAAATTTCCTCTATTGTATTCTTGGCGAATAAATGATTTGTTTGTTAGTTTTTTTGTTTAAGTCTGCAAACAATGTTAATGACTCACTAGCTGCTGCCATATGAGCCTGTGAGCCTAATGGAGTCACTGTATCTTTTTCCTGTACCAAAACAAACTTTATTATTATTAGATTTGTCACAGATGTGCCCGTCCTTGCTCACATTTTCTTTGTGATCCTTCATCTGCCACAGGCAATATCGGGTATCCATTGCAAGGTCGTTTTTAAACTGCTATGGCGCATTCCACTCCTCCTGTACAATCCGTCTGCTACAGCTGTCCTTCGCAGAAACGCAGAGTTCTACCTCGAATGGATCTGCCTGCCCTGGACCCTATCCGTTGATGTTGAGGTGGTGCAGCGGGCACATAGGCAGAAACGATTTCTTAAACATATATCTGCCCGGTAGGCCCCCGAAAAAGCAATACGAGTATATACGATTATGCCAAGTTGATAGCAAAACAAGTTTCTACTAACACATTAGCTTTGCTGTTAAAGATTGACCAATAAAAAACACATTTACGAGACCTCCTAGTTATTGATCTGGATCTGTGAATTATTATTTTTTTGCCTTGTGCTGAAAGACCATCCATGGCCACCCTCCAACCGGCCTCTCAACAAAGGAGGGAGGCCTCATGGGTGCCTGGAGTACGCAGGCACTTCTGCCGTCTCGGTGGACGCCGTGCAATGCAAGCCAGAGCACCCCCGCACTTCGGCCAGCTCTGTACTCAGACCCAGGGCCCTTAACCACTAGCCACCAAAAGGGCGGCTGCACTGCCGCAATCAGCGGTACTTCCCTGCTGGGCTGCGATGCACAGCTGAGGTTCACCCCTTCCCCACTTTTCATGAGGAATCCCTCGTGGATACCACGCCGTCCAGGGGGTCGACGAAGTTATGTAGAACTCCCGCCGACTTAAATCCCAAGCATTAGTAAGTGTTATTAAATTTATGCAGCTTACTAAAGCTTTAATCCTTTTTCTAAAACTGGGTTTATTCTAATTTCAAAGTCGTGTTTTTTATTCCACATGAACACCTTAATTTACCATTGAACTGTGTTGATGGATCTGAATGGCAACATTTTACCGGACGTCGTTATTTTTTCTTCAAGTTGTCTACCTTGTAGCCAGACTGAAACCAAACACTCGTCATTCGTACATTTTTTCCCTCGTATAAAAGAAAGAGATGGCCTTCAAACATGAAAGAGAAAAGAGAGTTAAAGCAACGAAGGCAAAGTTTTCGAGTGTTTCTGAACTAAAAATGAACTTAACAACAGTGGAGTGAGATTCATTTTCGTTCCTGATCCTGAGACGGACGTAAAAGTACTGTATGGCTGAATGGAACGGAAAGGGTCATGACGTATCGTGATTTTAACGCAAATATTCATACGAAACTGCGTTAAAAAATCCCGGGATAGAAAAACACAGATTTGGCTGAAGATGTGGTCGGCAAAGCCTCAATAATTAAAAAAGTAGAAAACAAAACAAACAATCCAACTGTCACTGTCAGTGAATTTTGATCCGGTCCGAGTCGTCTGTCAGTCTGTTGTCGGGTTGAGTTTGTTATAAATAATTTGCTGGTTTTACTAAAGTTTGAGCTTTGTTGGTTGCTACAAATCAAAAACAGTTGGTAAATTATGTTTAAGATAGTTGTTGTAACTGTTGAGCTTTAGTTAAAACTCAAATTTTTGACTAACATCTGTAGTCACAGGCTAAATTCATCTTTGCAGTGTTCTATTTATACCGCTTCCTCGTCTGAAACTCGTTCATACTTGTCTCTTTCTCTATCATTGTAACGAATATCGATAAAGATGCCGAGAAATTATTCATAGAAACTGCTGCTTGGTTTTTGTAGTCAGGCAGAACATTGTCTCACGTACCATTTGGGTGCGGCTCAAATCTGTATTTTTTGTGGAACTTTAATTCACTTTTGCATTTGCTGAGTAAAATTAGTATTATACACATATTTGGTTGGAAATTTAAGCTTGTACATACCTCAGCTCTCATTATTAATACACACATCAAAACTGTCTAGGGATATCGTAGGGATATCATTTTTCAAATCCTACTAATATTATAAAGGCGAAAGTTTGTATGTCTGGATGTGCTGTGTTGCTCTTTCACGTAAAAACTACTAAATGGTTTTTAATGAAACTTCACAATAATGTTGCTTATGCATCTGAATAACACATAGGCTACAATTTATAAAGATATTG
Organism: Udea ferrugalis; assembly: GCA_950022985.1. NCBI lineage: Eukaryota > Metazoa > Arthropoda > Insecta > Lepidoptera > Crambidae > Udea > Udea ferrugalis. The sequence continues at coordinate 11,162,806 of OX465516.1, forward strand.
TGTAAATTGTTGAAAATATCAAGTAAAATATGAAAATGTACGCGGCATCACGTGGTATGGCATGACAGTTGATGACAAAGACAGACGGCTGCTGTCATTAGCGTAACTATGGGTGCGTTCCGAATTAAGACAAAATCGAAAATAGCGCGTATTAGAAAGATATTGCTTTTAGTTTCTTAACTTAAGTCTACGCGGACGAAGTCGCGGGCGGCCGCTAGTATTTCATAAAGTTAAGTTTGTTTACAAGTTGAGCATTATCTTAGAATAACGTGAGGGCAGAGGCATAAGATAAAGGTTAAGAATATTACAAATAAAATACCGTACGTTTGATTTTGCTAAAATTTTGACACCTTTTAAAAGAAAAATCTGTCTTTTTTAACGTCCTTACGATTGTACAATAATGCTACTACAATGAATTTCTTTATACAATCTGAAAGGGCAGATATAGCAGTTTCTGTGTTCTAAAAATTTATACGTTGGTATCAATATTTTAATTTTTACAGCCTCTCAAATAGCTATACTTTGTATGAAAATGCTTGAGATATCCCTAGACACTTTTGAGCAGTGTATTTCTGTTTTACTTACAAAGAAATATGCCTTTAAGTTTAATTAACTACCCATAGTTCTGACATAGGTATTTACTCAATCAGAACAATCACATTGTTGTTAGTACATAGTACAGTCGGAGTCAGATCTGTTTTTACTTATTGATGACATCGACAAAAGTATTGGTTCAACTGTCAATTGTAAAGAACCAGACGTCCAATCAAATTTTAATTTTATTGTCATCCTTTTAAAGCATGCTTTTCGACATACTCTAGCCTGTTTCACAGTTTAAAAAGGTGACATGTGCTTGCAAGGTGTAAATGATTTTATTTGGAAACTGGTCAACTGGAACTGGAAAACTGTTATGTTATGTATATTTAGTAAATAAACTGTAGCCATGGACTGCTGAGTAAACTTGTGGTGGCGCCCCCAGTTCTCGGTTTGAGTTGTTTTTAATTGTTTTATGAAATCCTGTGCTAACTGTGCATTAACCAGTTCATATTATCGAAGGATAGGGACTATTGAAATTATGCTTATGTGAATCTTACTGGTCAAGGCTAGGGCCCTCTGGTCCTATCTACCACTATTGGTACGCCCCTTGTATATCTGTAGATGCAGATCACTGTACACGGGAAATAATAAAATGAAAATAATTCTCCTGGAAAGTCTTTACCTGTGTTTATTCAAAGTCATGTTTATTTTGTATTTTGTATTTTTATTTTTGTATTTTTTAAGTCATTGATAAATGTGCTATTCTACACTTAAAAACAAGTTGCATTTTAAAGATGCTTTTAGTTCCAAGTGGAAACGCTAGCTCTGTCCCCAGACAGAGCTCCAGTGTCACACCCTTCTGAGATTTATAATTCATCTGTCCTCAGGTGAGACATAGCATGGGGGGAGGGCAATTGTTTCACATGTCAGAGGCTGATTGGACCTGATTCACTAACAGAAGCCACATTTGCACTTTGTAGGATTACTGGGTTTTAAAGTTTTTTATTTTTCAAGTTAGGCTTGTCCCTAACAAATTAGTAATCCTATTTATTTAAAAAAAAATATCGATCATAATAATGTGTGTATGTACAGAGGCGCTCACATCAACCTTTACAAAACCGTTGCAAAATGGGTCTTATGTCAGCGGCATAAGGTGCCCCTATGTAAAGGTTGATGTGAGTGCCTCAGTACTTTTGCATCCCATAACATATTTCAAAATCAAATTCTCAATGTCTGCTTTCTCTGCTTTTCAGGTGAAGATGTCACATAAACCAACTCCTTATTCACCCAATTTTCCTGCTAGTCAGGGATATGCTCCACCTCTTGATGAAAAACGGCAAGAGAGTTATCCTATGAGCCCGCAGCCTGGGTACCCGCCCTCAGGTCCCATGCAACCCCCAGGCCCATCCTTGCCACCAGGAGCTCAGCCACTTCCCGGAATGCAGGCTGGTTTTCAACCTGGGTTTCAACCTGGATACCAACCTGGTTTCCAGCCTGGTTTTCAACCTGGGTTCCAGCCTGGCTTTTCACCTGGATATCCTCAACCACAACCAGGGTACCCCCAACCGCAGCAGGTATACCAACCAGGAGGATATCCTCAGCCTGTGGTTCATCAACCTGTGCCTCAGGGTCCAGCAGGTAATTGTCATGTTTTTAATGTCTTATCACCAAATTTCAATACAAGTTAGGCAAGAGTTTGAAAATATGAAAAACTTTTCACTATGATATAAACACTTCAACACGTCCGAACCGGTGGTAGAATCACATTATTACTTTTTTTTTTTTTTTGTTGTGACTTTCCATAAGTGCTTTTTAATAAGTTTACATGAATTGAGATTATTTTTACTTTTACTTCACTTTACTTAATAATATTGGTAATTCATCATAGCTGTTTCATCATCACTTTTCTGTTATTAGGTTTACTGCACTGAGTGCCTGAGTCTAATACAGGATGTTCAGAAAAGAACGGTTTTTATTTACATTACAAGTATGTACTGGCCTTCAAATTCATGTCTATTAATAGTCATTCACTACTCGGAAATATAATAGTTTATTCATTATGTGAGTAACTTTAGATAAACATAATACTAAGAAAATATAATTAACTACTAAGCCGTTGTTGGTCTGCTATAAACAAACTTAACTACCCAGGCATCCTATATGCCCTTGTCTCATACATATCATTGGACACAGCAAGTTATTAACTTCTTACACAGATAAGGGTGTTTACTGTGTACATAGCCACTTCGACCTGATAGGTAGTAAAGATAATTGTATAACTAGGTGCTATAAATCTCTACAATCAGTTTATTGTGTCTTGGTAAATTGTGCTAGAACGCCTGCATAAGAGCAGTACCCAAATAAATAAATCACATCCTTCATTTTGCAATGTTTGCTGTCTTAAACCAAGAAAATTCAAAAAATAGTTTAGATTATCTGTTTGAAGAGTCATTTTATTTTGAACCCACTAAAATAGGTTCTACAAAGTGGTTGAAATTTAAAAGATATGTTGCCAAGAAATGTGTTATTATTGCGGAAATTAAAAACAGAAAAGTTTATGTGGAATCATTGAATTTAATAAGTGTAAAACATACGCTAAATAACCTTTGCAATCGTGTATTCAAGTCGCGGAACAGTGGTTATGAAAAATTTCTTTCTGATGAAGAAAAAAGGTTGAGTTATGCCATTATACGTCGTGATTTGGTGGAGGAAATTATGTAGCTAACATTTGGTGCGTTGTCCTGTGTTTGTCAATGATTTTAGCTATTAAATAATAACTTGATTCCTAATTTAATATCGTATTGTCGTAGATACATTTCAATACTTTAACTATAGCTTATACTTTCATCTTCACTGCTATTTGTAAAGAAAACATATTATGTAAGTATTTATTCGTCATTAATAATCTTTGATTTTAAGCATTAACAAAGTATTGGCAACTTTGTTAATATTATGTAACATACTTTATAATTAGTGGTGTATGTTGGTTGTAGCAAAATGGTACTTCTATGTTATTATCAAACCCGTTGTATAACTTCTATCTCTGTGATCTGTCCTATACATCTGTCTGTCTTATTTGTCTGGCATTGTTTAACAAAGAACATTAAATAGCTAGTAATGCTCAGCTTTAGGCGAGTTCAGAAGTAGCATAACTGCATAAGGCCCGTTTAACTCTGACGAGAAGACTAGGTATGGGAGCAGAGGGAAGATGTCGTATTTGAGTAAGCAGAGCCGAGCATGCAGAACGAAGGTGTCACAACTGATAAGTGCAGCTCTTTGGACCTTGCAAGTAATCAGGTGCCACATTTACGACCCGTAAACGGTAAAATGCTATGAAGCCAATAAAAATGTATGTAGGTAGTATGTTTGGGTATTTCGTTAAATAATATACAGCATATCGCCGCTTTGAATACCAAAACTAAAAAAGTTAGTTTTTTTAGCATCTTAACGATTTAAGATACCTTGTGTTAATGAGAAAAAGCCCTCTAGCAAGTTCACATCTCTGCTCCGCATTTGTAGCAAAACAATCTGCTCTCTACGACACAATCCCAGACATTTCCCCTCTCCGCCTTTATAAAAACTGGGCTCGAGGGCTACCCAAATAGTGGAACACACCTCGTCAGAAGCCTATATCGCAGTCTCTGCGTTCATATGTGACAATTAGCATTTCGCCTTCTAAAAAATACGTTCAAGAAGAAGAAGACAGACAACCAGGTACACATGGCTATTTTAAAATGAATTTGATTGATTTCAGGTGGCTGGATGAGTATTCCGCAAGGCGTGAGCAACTGCCCTCCAGGTTTGGAGTATCTGTCTTTGATTAACCAACTCTTGGTGCATCAAAAAGTGGAGCTGTTGGAAGCCTTTGTGGGTTTTGAAACCAACAATAAATATACGATAAAGAACAGCGTTGGTCAGAAGGTGTACTATGCGGTAGAAGACAACGACTGCTGCACGCGAAACTGCTGCGGGCCCATGCGCCCCTTCGATATGAAGATCATGGACAATTTTCAAAACGAGGTATTTATTATTATCATTTAAGGTATATCTAGGTAAAAAAGCTGTCTATCTTTCTTTCGTGTGATTACCATGAGATGAGCCTTTGCCTGAACTAGAGATCGAACCTGTTACTTTGAGACAAAAGTACATTCAAAAAATATTTGTTTATGAGCCAAACTAGTTTTTTTTAAATTCTTCAAATGTTTATGCATGGTCATAGTGTTTTATTGATGTCACTGAATTTATTAGGTCTACCGCGGATTCCGTTCGATATATACAGAAAAATCCAGTCCTGTCCTGTAAAAATCCTTATCACCTTTTTAAACCGCCGACGAAAAAAGAGAGGTGTAATGTATAAGTTTGAAGTGTTCATCGATATTTCGACAGCAGACCAAGACGCGACGAGGTTGTGACTGAAAAAAAAAACGATTTACATTATCATTCCAAAAGAAATGATAATCTAATGATAATGATAACTTAAAGGGGCAGCACATGGTATTTCTTACTTTTTAACGATATGTGTCGAGACTCGAGAGTTATGAAATTTTCAATTTACTTTCGTAGCTCGTGTCGAATGAATGATATTGTCACCACCAGGTAATTCATCTCCACCGGCCCCTGGCGTGTGACTCGTGCTGGTGTCCTTGCTGGCTGCAGAGCATGGAGGTGTCTGCTCCGCCCGGCACCGTCGTCGGCTCCGTAGAGCAGCAGTGGTCGCTCTGCAAGCCGTGCTATGACATCAAGAACGCTGCCGGCGATGTTGTGCTCAAGATCAAAGGACCGTTTTGCACATACTCTATTTGCGGAGATGTCGAATTCAATGTAAGTATGCATTTATTTGTTGTCGCATGGGATTAGAAATGAAAAAATCCTTAAAATAACTATCCGCCGATATAGCCCAGCGGATTGACAGGTTGAAGTGGCAGTGGGTGGAGCACATGGCGCGAAGAGCTGAAGGCCTTCAGGGCCGAGATGTTCTTGAATTGAATGGAGATCATTTGACGGCAAGCGCAGTGTTTCTGTAGGATGCCCACAAGATTTCGGTGTATGCAGGCCGCCTAAAACCGGCCGCTATGTGAGCCTATGTTTAGACGTCATACGGCTGTTGATGATGCATTTATTCAAAATAGAGATCTTGTTCTTCACATTCACGTGTAATATAACATTCCGAGATTCGTATTTATTATTGACGTGACACATCACCAGGCCATTGCACTACAAGTGAATGCTCCCAGTGAGTGCTGTCAAACTATGGTTATCAATCACTTACTCTGATAAGCTTAAGCTGATCTGAAATAGTATGCCTTCAAGTGTCCTGTTTGAAACTATTATTTGACCTACCGGAAACCTTCATGCTTTATCCTTGAATTGTAATAGTAACGAATTCAATTTGCTATCTTATATGGGTTTACAGGGAGGGGGTCGAGTTAAATCTCATCGAATCTAACGTTGGGAATATAAGGAGGGTCTCGTCAAATATCATGCCTTTTTAATTCTGATTGAAACAAAAAAAAATATTTTGGTCCATTTAATCCCGATTGTATGTGTGTAATGCTTATATGATTTAATATTAAGCGTAATCGTAACAAGACTAGCCAGTGAGTTACTGTGCGCAAGCGGAAACGGCTCGAGAGTTGCTAAATCAGAACGAAGTTGAAGGAGCAGATGATTTTACTTGAAAATCATATGTTCATGTTGGTTCCAATAGTCTCTCTTGAGACCGCGCATTGTTCTCCAGGTCTCCATGGACTGAATAAGAGTACTTAGATATTCTTTTTTTTTATCACAGAGTCACGATTTAAGTATTCTATTGTTAAACTTTTATTACATTTTTAACTATCAGCAATATTGATTACTAAGTCATAACTAGTCTCCACGTTGGACGGCTAGTCGGAAATAAAAGCACGAAGCATTTTTTTTTCAGTAACAATTCGTTTACTTTACTTCACTCAACGCGTTTACGTAAGAAACGCACGTTCTGAAAAATCTCACGTGAGATTGTGGGATGGGAAGAGGGTTGAATAAAATGTAACGAAATCTCATCGGGGTCAGAAATTTTTAAAAAACACCTTACGTAATTTATGGACGCCCTATTAAATGTGAACAACATTATGTCATACAATATAATAATTTAGCTTTCAATGATTTTTTAACAATAGAACATTATTTAAGTTCTTATGATGATAATGAAACTGATATTTTTGTTTAATTTTAAAGGTATATTCAAGCGATGGTGAAACAAAAGTCGGCAAAATAACAAAACAGTGGTCTGGATTGGCGCGCGAGGCGTTCACCGACTCCGATTACTTCGGAATCAACTTCCCAATGGACTTGGATGTTAAAATTAAAGCTGTTTTACTCGGAGCATGCTTTTTAATAGTAAGTTGCCCTGTTAAATATGCCCAATATAGTGAACAGACGTTTTACAAGCACTAATATCGGTTACCTGACGGTAAGTTTGAGAACATTTGAATGTTTAATCCATTCAAACAAAAAGAAGCCTTACCTTCTTTTTCCCACAGTTCCATTAAATGGTTGTGAGGCTTCAGCTCACCCTATTGCCCGGTAAAGCTGTTAAAGTCGCACCTTAGACTAACAGCTATCCAATTTAAAAAAAAAGTTCTGTGATAAAACCATCTGAGCATTCCCATCTAATCTTTAGGAATAACATTTCACACCAACAGTACATTCTCTTGTTATTACACAGGTTCTGATTTTATAATTCAATGTACAAGAAAACTAATCATTCTTCGGAGTTTTTTACGGAAATTATTCTGCTGTTTAATTTTACTTTGGTGGAGGCTGATCACCTCGTGTCCGGAAAGTGTGATTATAAATGCTGTTGGATGGCATGTAGATAGGTCGTCACATCAGGACATAGAAAGGTGATGGAAAAGTGGGTGCACCTATGAATTGCGCACTCACTGGTGCTCTAGTATCTGGTGCGTATCAGGATAAGCAAGATTAGCTACTGTGGACAAAGCCAGGCTAGCTAATATGCGCAGTGTCAGAATTTTGTCACGAGTTATCTTGTGCATTCGTATGGTTTTGGCGCGAGAAAAGGAGCGACATAATGTTGTCTAAATAGTTATGTTACGCATGTTAATCGCTCATGGCTAAGGGAGGTTTCGGGCCTTTCCAACTAAATATTAATGTTATGTTAAAAACTGTTTGAACAAACAACCTTAAAATTCCTTTCTTACATTTCAGGACTTCATGTTCTTCGAGAAGACTGGAAATAAGGAGAGTGACAGACCAGGAATGCTGTAATTATACCTACCATTTTTTTATTTTTTTTACCTGCTTTCGTATTATTATGAAAAATCTCAAAGAACATTGATATTTTATATTATTATACCATTGTTATTTTTAATGATGTTGATTTTATATTTTGATATTGTGTATTAACTATTTAGCACAAAGGTCTCGATTGCTTTAAACAATTGTAATGAATCTGAGCTGAAGGCCTATTTGCTTACGCGGACGCTAGCGACTGTGTTAATAATAGGCATGACGAACAATTTTGAAATCTTCTTTCGTGATAAAGGTACACATGTATTGTATACTAAAAAAACTTTATTTCGGTTTCAAAGGTCAGTTTAACAAAGTTTGAGGACATTATTCTAGTATTTTATCAACAGCGCGCGAAAACGCTCGCAGGTGTCATGGCGTCCGTGTGACGTATTTGTAATGTAAATATCAAGTGTCTGTCAAACTCACTTGTATGAAATACGACAGTGACATTTGTTGATTTCCATTACAGTGACGTCATAGTGCGTGATTGACGTTTGAGTCAAAATGGCGAAATGGAGTATTTTATCCTTTTACTTTATCGAAAATCTGATTAATCTCAGATTTTAAAATTAAACTAAATGTGTCTTTTAAATCCTTTTAATATGTTTTTTCCCCTAATGTATTCAAATCGTTGATTATTTGATACTGTCGTCATGCCTATTTGACATTCGTTTCATATGATTTCGTAAACGGCCTGTGACATATACATAAACGCAGACGCTAGCGACTGCGAGAACTAAACCGGATGTCAGTGAACCAGGCTTACTTTTTTACTATTCTAAAATAAGATTGAAAGAAACTGAAACTGTGTTTCTCAAATCCGGCCGTGACTGACAGTGTTATATATTAATTTTTATATTTTTGCAATGCTCCATACCGTTTTCCTTGCGTTCTTTCACGTTCTCGATCGCAGCATTTCATCTGCCTTGCCTACTACTATATTTTCGTTGAATTGCACTACTGTATAGCACAGGTAGACCTCAGCCAGCGTCCATACTTACGAAGCACTTTTGAGCCATGTCCCTTTGTTAATTACAAAGAAACTGTTAGTACCAGAAAGTTCTAAAGTACAAAGCTATTTTGATGCTGAAGGTACATATAAGGCTTTATAATTATTGATGAGTTATGTCGTAATGTACTTTAGTATGATATAATAAGCTGTAGCCCTAAATATTATTGTTAAATGAATTAGATAATGTTATTGCTTGAGCTAAACGAAATATAGTTGAGGTCCAGACCAGATGGTGTGGTTCAAGTATGGCATGGGCAACTTTCCATATTTTCATATATTTTGGAAAAAAAATGCAACAATAAAATGCTTTGCAACTAAAGTAGTCAACTACAAGCATACGCACACTTTGATCGAAAGTGTCTTAGGGGGCTCCAACACCGGAAGCAATCGCCTGAACGTAACAATACTGATTCATAAGAACCTCGAATCACATTAGGCAACCTTAATTGATAATTGATAGGAACGATTTGTAACAATACAAAAACTAGTAGAGTAAGCACACGTCTTAAATCTAAAATTAGTTTATTATTATTCCTGACTATGTCATTAATGTCGATAATCGATTCTTGTATTGCTGGAATATACATTTTATGCAAAAACTGTGGTCATTGGAGCACCGAACCAACAACGATAAGAATATTTTATTTTCATATATTTTAATACAACAAAAAAAAACCTTAAAGCTGTTGAATATTATTAAGTTCTGTTACATAAAGTTCATATTAAGTTATAATAAGGATTGATGCATTTTTTGGTGTTTAATTCATCTAGTTTGCATTTATTTTTGTTACTTATTTATAGAGCAGAAGGTTATGCCGAAATTGACAGTAGGAATATTGTTATTAGTATTTAAAGTTTCTCATTATGTATCTGATTTAAAAATATAATTTAATAGAGAATAGCCGCTATGCACTTATCTTCACTTTTTGCTGGTTTTCGATAACACGACCTACATAGTTGTATTTTAATATGAGTGCATTTATGCAAAAACTTATGATCTTAGCAGAAGAGCATTTATAAAAATTGCAAACATTAATGTTTGCGCTAATTATGTAGTTAAAGTCATTTAGGTAACCTTTATTTTTTAAATAATGTTGTTTATTAATATTTTCAGAATTATTGCTACTTCCTCATTAAATTTCTCTCAACAATTACCTAATAATAAGGATTTGATCCTGTAAATTAAAATGTTTTATAACAATTTACTGTAGTTATATCTATCGCCTTTTATGATTGCATCATTAAAAATGATAACGATGTATTTCTGATATGAGAAACAATAATTTTTGATGATGTGTGTAATTATTATATTTAGCACATACTTAAGAAAATAAACACACTTATATAAATTGTGTAAAACTAATATTAAAAAATGAAACATGGTGTATTGTTGTGAACTAGCACATTACTAATTAAAATAGGGATAGTAATGTGACTAATACTATAAAGGATTTATAGATCTTAAGATAAAGATTTGAAAATAACTAACTTAAGATTATCTCGAATATGTACCTACCTAGCAACGTCCGTTCTACTATTTACTACAAGGAAAGGGCAATATTTATATGGCTAGGTGGGCTAGCATAATAGGGCTAGAAGTAAACTACGTGTTCGCTTTTTTGAATGATCTCCAATTATGAAAGCTAATAAAAGTCATTATTTTCGATGTAGCTGTATCTATCGCGCAAACGTCTGAAAAAAAACGTAAAATATTACTTTAAATGATTAAAATGTAGCCTTAAAAATTTAACACTTAACTGGCAGAATGGTTTATAGTAAATAGGTGCTAATTATTAAAAGGCTTTCTTACTATTTATGAATGTATACCTTGATGATTATAAGATAAAAATGTGATTTTTTCTAGCTTAAGATACGAATATTTTTTATTATTTTTCTTTGAGCAGTCTATATGTTACGGTTGAAGCGAGCAGTTTACCGGTCCGTTTCAGTTTCACATAAACTGAATCTTTGTTTGGTAAAAAAAAAACCTGCGATTTCGTTACCTAGGTGTAGGTTTTCACCAATTTTTGGTAGACGGTGTTTTGTAAACAAACTCTAATTAAGTATGTTTTAACGGCCGCATTGAGAGCCGTCCATTAGAGTTAATGATAAATCATAATGATAATGATCAATCAGGAGATAATCAAACTATCTTTTTTCTTCTTAAGAATGAAACTTTCGAAAAAAGATTTCTTTTAAGAAAATTTTACAACAAAATCCGTACCTACCTGCCTAAAATGAGAAACAATATTTCGGTAAATATCTCGACAGATTCATGAGGTACTTGGCACTAATGATGAACAATTAGGGCGGTTTCATATAAGGGTTTTATACGCGCGTGTAAGCTCGTTTTTGTGCGCGTATTGGCGAGTATAGACCTACCTTTAGCCACACGCTAGACTGGTTGGCACAAGTGTTGATATGCGCTTATTTTGTTTTTTTTTTTTTAAATATGGCTTTTTCGTGTGTTTCTTCACACACAAATTCTGCCAGCGTCAAGTGGTGAATGGGAGATGCTATCGTTATTCTGATGCGCTTATAAGCGCGAGTCCTAATACTTTTTCAGTTTGAGCAAATACGCCGGTATGATAAGCCCGTGCACGGGATTCTGGTTTTTCTAGCGCGAAATGTAGCGAACGTGTTAGACAGTATCTGAAACCATATTATGCGCAGAAAAAAGCTAGCTTTAACCGTATCGTATGTATAAATGAAGGCCGTTCGCCAAATGTTTAATTCTTGAATCTTATTACTTTAAGCAATATTGTAGTTTTTCGAAATATATTATATTCAACTGCAAATCGTTTCGTTTTTTATAATTCAAAAAAATACCTACACCCTATGTTTGTCAATCCGCGTTCCAATAGGCAACAATTAACGCGCGACGCGTGACGCTCAAAATGTTGAGTGGAGTTGAAATCAACATGTTGAGCTACATGTCGCGCGGCACATGTTGCATAGTGGAAACGCGGCTTAACTGTTTAGGTGATTTACTTACGTACGAACCTCAATTAACTCACATTCTGTTAAAAGGACGAAGGTAGAGCCTCAATACGTTCTAAAATGCATCACTCCTAGGTTCCACCCACAGTCCCAATAGCCGAGAAAACGAGTAGATCAGGAGACGAGCACCGCGGCGTGTAGCTCATGGCTAGCCACTCCAAGAGCTTGCTTGCCAGCGACCGACACATTACGTCTCTGCCGGACATTGCCACCTCGAGGTAGCAAGTAGGTAGTTTGCATAACGTGAACTGACGTGTACAGTCAACGGCATGTCAGGCTACCCATTTTCGTTATTTGTCTTGTCTTGTCCCACAATATGTAATGTGTGACTTGGTAGGATTTTGGTAACAAAATTGTGCCAACGAGTCAGTGTAATTCGTTGGGAACAAGTGAAATTGAATTGATCCGTCGATTTAGCGTTGGGCGTGGGGTAACCTTTATTATTGTCGGCGTATTCCGACGATGGCTGTGCAGAGGGTAAATCTTGCCTCAGTTATCAAATTGATTAATTAGTACCTAAATTACTTCTTTATTTCATTATTCTTTGCCGCTATATGACATCACGTAATCAACCTCCCATTAGAGCCTATTGCTCACTCGATTCGAAGAATGCGTGAACGCGGATTTACATTTTTTAAAAGCAAGGCTACGTCCACCTGGCACCATGAGGCGGCACCATCAATGCCTTGAATTTTTGAATAAGCGGTTGTGATCGAATAGGTGAGTCAGAAATCTTGCATAAGGCGCTCCACACTCGATAGTACCAGCGTCCGTTTCTGCTTGGCTGTACCCGCGGACTCCACGTCCAATCACAAGTCTTGATGGACAACTGCCCTTTTTGAATTCTGTGCTACTCTGCACTTGGTTCAAGTTATTGGGCGCGGATTGATCTTCTAAGGTGCAGCACAGAAGACAGACTACCCTTGTAACTGTATGCACGAAGAGCTGCGCGGCGCGGTCTGCTCGAATTAATTACGGATTTTTTGGTGCGTCGTGTGCGCTATTCTATTTTCACACACAGATAGTCTGCGCTGCACTTACCTAAGCATTTATCTTCTACGAATATGCGGGCAAAGCGGTATGAAAAAACATATTTCGTGCAATCATCATTTTATTTTCATATGAATTACAAAAGGTTACAACAGTTTTTTAGGTTTGCAGAAAGCAGACTTCTGGGTGCAAACAGAGACATCGGCTTGACGAAGAGACAAATCAGCGAAACTTTCCTCTTGTCGAGATGTCAACAGCCTCTTTGCCAAATTGATTTCTCTGTGGTTGTGCTTCATTATAAGTGGTTTTGGTAATGATGATGTGATTTTCTTCATTAACTGAGTTTGCGGTAACTTTTCTTCATCGGGAATCTCAATCTGTAAATTAAACAAATATTAAACTACCTACCTCTCAACAACCTTTCAGCTTTAGGACTCGTACACATAAACACGAAACGACGTCCCATCGTGCTACGTGACGCGGCATCGTTTCACGTTACGTGCATTGAAAAAAGAGGAAGACGCGTAATTCGCAAACCAAAGAGGACACACAAGAACAGGTCCAATGGACCAGTTTTCAAGCCAATAAGACAGCGACGTGCCAGTTTTCGAATTCGCTTAAGAAAGGAATCTCCCACTTTTTCTATATATCAACGGTTACGTACGACGTCTTATCTATGAAGAGCTAGCAACACGACATCGCAGTTTCGCCCTTCTATTGACAATCACAGTAAATCTTGAAAAATGAATTGCACTAGACGTGTTCTCCTCATGCTGATATTAAGTAGAAACAGTACAGGGATGATACATCCATTTTTCAAAAATGAATTACTAGTCATTTTCAGAAGACGACGTTACAAAGCTTGCTCGCCAAAGATTTCCAAGATACGACGTCGTACCTTTTTGTGCTTTTTTTTATTTATTTATTTACAGAGAGAGTGACGTTGAAGTAACTAGTTTTTAAATGATGTAAAGGCTTAAAAGGGCACAAATTCACTCTGTAGAATGATATCTTACCACTTGAGTCTTCTTAGCACTTTTATAGGCTACAGGTGGCAAGTTTATATTTTCTTTATTGCTTGATTTGATTATCATGGGATTCTTAACAAATTTTGGTATTGAAGAACTTAATGGTAATGGTTTTGTCGGACGAACATCTTTTACCAGAGGTGCCACCGGACAGTTTTTTATGTAGGATGCTACTGGGCTGGCTATATGCTGATAGGCATTATTTTTGATCGGTGTTTTCTTCAAAGATGTAACTGATGGTTTCTTAGCAGACAGTGGATTTGCAGGTGTCTTAAATATGGGTGTTTTCAATTTGAAATCTGAAGATGGTGTCACCAATTTACTAGTTTTCATTTGTTTCGTGGCACTCTTTACTGGTGTGATACATGCAGATAAATTATTTGTCTTACAGTGCATTTCATTCAAAAGGTCCTCAGTATATTTTAATTCAGTCGCAGTTGTATTAACTTCTATAGTAGGTTTTTCAGTTTTAACAGTTTCCATAGATGTACTTTGTTCAACTGAATGCTGCTGCTGTTTAATATTATCCACTGTGTGAGAAGGACCATTATTTAATATGTAGTCAATTATATCTAATGTGTTATTTAATTCTTGTTTCTTAATTTCTTTTTGAGGCTCACACATATCTGCCACCAGTTTTTCTGCTTTCAAAAAGCTGTCATCAACGGGTTTCACATCCCAATCAGAATATGCCTCAGGTCCAGTAGGAGACAAACTGACACTTGATGTTGCTTTCTTATCACTTGAAGGAGCTTTGTTCCTTTGAATAAGATCAGGTGCTGAATGTGTTTCAATAATTTTAATATCATTATTATAATCTTCTTTTGAAGTGGCACATGAATATCTATAAGAAAACAAATCTGTTAACTATTAGGATTAACTAAATTGTTTATGACATAATCCCACACCGCAACTTCTAGCCCCAAACGAATAAAAGCTTGTACTATGGGATTTAAGACAGACAATGGATAAACATACCTAAATACTTCATTTTGTAAATACATCCATAATAAGCATAGGTACGAAATACCCAGACTAATGTAAAAAGACATGTTCACGTCCATAACCGTTTGTTTTGAGCGGGAATCAAACCCTCGACCTCAGGACCTGTCACCTGGTGTAGTAGCCAATTTCCTAACCATTACACCTAATCGGTCTTCCAAATACCTGCATGGTAACACAGAACACATGAATAACTTACTTTGCATATAAATTATGTTCATTCCACAAGATATGTTTCTTTATTTCTTTTAGGGAAAGCTTTCCGAAAAATACGTCTTCATCGCTCATTGCATCTTCAGCCCATTGAGTATTAGACATCTTGTTGAAACAAGAAATTCAGTTATTTTATTAGAACACGATTGACAAAATTACCACACTATCTAGTTACCTATATATTTTTCTTTACACCAAAGCAAACGAAATAATGTACAAAAATAACGGCAGCCAGTCCTTTCCACAGATTAGAAGATTAAATCAAAGAAATTGTATCTAACAAGAAAGCGCACTGAAACTATGTTCGTTATATGTTTTGCTAAAATTAACTCTAAGAGTAAAGAAATAAGGTTGCTATTTTCTTTTTAATCAGTAGCAAGCCAAAAACAGTCCGGCCTGAGAAAGCGTCCGGTGGGCGTGTGTCCTTGTCTAAGGTTTACAGCCAGGTTTATATTACTGTGTCGGGGTGTGTCATGGTGTGACAGAAAGCTATCGGTTCCGTTCAAATCTTACGACTAGATACACCCCAACACAGAGATGTGAACCTAGCTTAAGAATCGTTAGTTTTGGTAAACTATAAAAAAGAAAAAGGTTTTTTACACTTAAATAATCAATTAATCCTAATCATCGTTCAACAACCGGGACCAACTACTTAACGTGCCTTCCGAAGCACGGAGATGCCCGAAATACATATCACTTAATTTCAGTCGGGGTGGTCACCCATCCCATTTCCGACATGGCGTGTGTTATTTTCAACAGCGATCGTCGCCGATCACTGTCACAACTGCGCCACGGGCACCTCACGGGTTGAAGTCGCTAGATGTCAGTCGTTGAGCCTAGTCAGAGGCCTTAGGGTGGCTTGATAACATCTGACATTAACCCTTTACCGCATGGATTTTTTAAAAGTTGTGAAAAAAATATATAGTATAGATTAGTTATTCTGAAGCTTGGGAAAAATATCAAAAAAAATATACAACAACAATTAACCGAGAAAATTTGGAAAAACCATAGGTTCCAAATTTGGAACACCATGCATTCTGGTCCCGAAAATTCTGTGTTCCATATTTGGCACACTATGCAATAAGGGCAATTAATGAAATGAAACTATGTATATATTAATCACTTTATTTTTAATTGTTAATAGAAGATACTAATTGGCACATTCTAATAATAATTTCTTTGGGTAATTTTGTTCGTCTCTTTTTAAGTATCCTAAATCAACGAACTAAATTCTTTGTAAAAGTTACGATCCTTATTTAAACACAAGTAACATTTAATTTGCGACTTTTGACCGCATCCTTCCAGTTTGGACCCCTGCCAAATTGCAGTCCATTCAGGAAGATGATTGAACCCATCCTCTGCAACTTCACGAGACGGCAATTCGATGCGACGTCGCTTTTTACCTTTTTTCGCGGGTCTAACTCGTAAAAAAAAACAATATCTTCAGAGTGAATTATTTCTAGTAGCGTTAAAAAAGCCCTTGCTTCGGAGACCAGGGTACACTTCGATCATAGTGAATAGTATAATTAGTAAATCAATTTAAAAATAAAATAGCATGTAGGTAGTCATTACTGCATGATGTGCCAAATTTGGACACCATATTTTTCATAGGTTTTAAAACCTGAGTGCATAGTGTGCCAAATTTGGACATCACATTTTATCCTTTAATGCATACAGTTCCAAATTTGGCACAAACTTTAACTCTACATATTAACATGACCGATTACATAATACTTACGTTTTGTTAGATAGAAATGCGCTGGATCCATTGTTTTAGTTGAAAAAAATTTACTTTTGCCGAAAAGTCTTTATGAATCACTCAAAACATTACGAACCACAATGACAAACTCATGCGCACAGAAATTTGCCACTTCGACTAATTCACCGCCCGATTATAAATAAAACTAAATGTGTCTTTTAAATCCTCTTAATATGTATTTTCCCCTAAGATATTCAAATCGTTGATTATTTGATACTGTCGTCATGCCTATTGTTGAACCATAACGAAAGGAGGTAAAGCCTACTCGAATCTAAAGATGGCACTAGGAGAATTTTAAATGGAAAACATTTACGTGTTCCAAATTCGTCACGACATGCGGTAAAGGGTTAAGGTCGCTAACCTTACACCCCTCCAACAATCCGCACTGAGCCCGCGTGTTGGAGTATGGCTTGTTCTACATCATAGTCTGCCGCACAATTTATAAACGCAGTAAGTAACACTTACTGTGTTTATAGTTGTTTTACATATTTGAGATGCTGACATCACGCTCTACAAGAATCAAAGACCCGTTTTCTTCTATCTGGCACAGGAGGCGAGATACTAATTCTCATAAACGCAGTAAAGAACAGATTTTAGTTTATTCACATAACATAATCGCAGTAATAGCACTTAATAACAAAATATTACGTGAACACTCGTTCTAGCTTGACTTGCTACATAACAATAGTGCAGTATGTGCTAATACGTCATTCTTGTCATATTTCAGCAATTGCGATTTAAACCTTGCACATAGTATATGCGCAGTATAGTGTACTTTAAACACTTTATAATATGTTTTCATAGTACATGCAAATAATGCGTACCTAATATGAATGCAGTAACTATACTCGGATTTTTAATTGTAGTCAGTGAATTGACATTTTCAGTGTGGCAGGATTTCAGTCCCAAATAAATAGTGATGTGGTAAATCGAGTTTTTACAATTCAAAGTTAGTCGACATTACAGCCTGGCAAAATAGTCGTAGTGAATGACCACGTCTCACTTCCATATGTCATAACTGGCAACACACACTGGTCAGACTTTCGTCTTGAGACATAGAGGTATTCCGGTAAACTGTATTTAGTAAATAGGTTTTCAGTTTCAAAGTGTTTCTGTATTATATTATTTACAGGTAAGAATTTCGTTTATTAACAGGTCATACAACTGGAAAAGTTTGGGAGGATACAACAGTAGAATCTTCCAAACAAGCGTTTTCTAAAGGTTTGAAAGGCGTTCTCCACAGGCCTAAAGTGCCCAACCGGCAAAGGACGACGCCTTATAATTTCACATATAGGCAGTGATGAAGGTTTTGTAGATTCCGGTTTACTTATTTTTGAATCGAAGAAAAATAGTATGGACTATCATGAAGAGATGCATTCAGAGCGTTGAGAAATGGCTTAAAAGCATTTTGCCAAAATTAAAGCCAAATGCGGTGCTGGTATTAGATAACGCACCGTACCGTTCAAGAAAAGTCGAGCGTATCCCCACTTCAAACTGGCGGAAGGCTGATATTGTTCAGTGGTTAGATGAAAAACAAATTAAATATCAACCTACAATGATAAAGGCTCAATTAATCGAAATAGTAAAATTACAAAAATCAGATTACGGACGCTATGCTGTGGAAATGGTCGCTGTATACGGTGTCACAATCCTGCGTCTGCCACCTCATCACTGTGAGCTCAACCCAATAGAGTTAGTTTGGGCTCAAGCAAAGGGGTACGTTGCCAGGAACAATAAAACTTTTAAAATAAAAGAGGTAAAAAAAATATTTTAAGAAGGCCTGAGAGAAGTGACGCCTGATAATTGCGACAGTGCATACACCATGCCATAAAAGTCGAAGACAGAATGTGTCAACTCGACCACATTATAGACCAATATGTGGATTCCTTCGTTTTAAATGTAACTGATTCCGATTCCGATTCTAAATATACAGAATCGGAGTCGGAATCGATAGCAACCGTAACAAATAAAAACGTATATAATTACTTGTATTGTCCTGACTTTCAAGAGTTAATTTCCTGAACCTCTTTGAACATTTTTTTCCCAGCTATGGTTATAATTTTTTAGTGAGAAGTTTGAATATGGAGGTAGGGTCCATATTTCTTAAATCGTATTATTTAATTCGTTGTGTACCTATTAAACATTTACAATTTAAAAAAGGCTTTGATACCTACCTAATAAAATAAAGCATGACTAAATGTTTAAGTCTAGTGATTGCCGAACGTCACTATTGTAGCGGGTCACCCTTTTTTGTATCAGTCACTGTTGAAGTTGTCATTTTGCTGACTACAATTATTAATCATACTATACAGTAAATACTGCGTTCATGGTTAGGTTTGTCAGCATGTTGCATATAGGTGCAACATGTTATGAACACAGTAACTGGCAAATACGGCATTTATGTTACCTGCTCGTATATGATTCAGTACCTCAAAATGTAATTAAGAAACATAATTTTTGTAGAATTTAATTTAAAAAACGATGTTATGGCCGATATCTATGAGAATGTAATGAATATTGGAGTTGCTATCCACGTTCCACGCGTTTTTACAGACGAAAACATCAAAAACCAGCTCGATTGATCTCGGGTTCGGCTGTATGAAAGAGATGCGAGGCAGCTCTTGAGTTAGTCTTAAGTTTCTCTTTTTCTTCACTCTACGGTTTTAAGTGGTATCAGTGCGACAGTGACTTGATTAGTGCAGTAATTGTGTATAGTGCGTGTTTTCACACAGCGTTTTATGAGTGTTGTTTGTTTGTGTTTAGACTTTGTTATTTTATTTCCAAATAAATTATCGTATTCTACGAAAACATCGGTGTCAGAAGGGCAATTCAACATATTACTTACGCCTTGGGAAGGCAGTGAAAGGCAGGTGTAAAGGAGGGAAACGGCGGATTCGTGGAAAGGTGCGGCGGCAAGTACTTCAACCACTGGACCTGTGCAAACGCAGGAAAAGCAAGCCGGTCAAAAAGACGCTCGACTTGAAAATGGAATGAACTGGAGAACCGGCTAAATCGAAAATGCAACGTTGTGCCAACCACTGGACCAGATTCTGAAGATAAAATCAGGAAGTGGTTCAGCTTCATCGATGCATACTGGGACTCTTCAGATTGAATTACGAAACTTGATCGTTCTATCATGTTTGGTAATTTTTGATTACCAAACTGATTATGGGAACCCTTCCGGTATCAGTTCGATACGGTTGCTGAAGGCAAACGATGGACTGATCGAATCGGTGATGCCGCTCACTCAGAAGGCAGAACTTTGGATGTACTTCAATAGAAAAGTTCTTGGATTGGATTTCTATGCCAAGCATTTTGAATATGCGTGTAGAGCTTAGCTTAGGGAGCGGATGTCTAATGAAAGCCTTCATTTCTATAACAATGGGCTATAGAGATTAAGAGGCTGGTTTGACGAGTATACGCATGAAGTCTAGCACTTGTAAAAGGTGTTACATCACACGTTTCTTGTCAATGGTATAAAGTGGTATAAACGGTATAAACGACATGTCAACAGCACGGCAACAGTACTTCCGAGGTACCACCAAACCTAGCAAGCAACGTTTCAATTTATCGTGCTCCATCTACGTACTTATTACATTACCAAAGCTGTGATTAGCTAAGATAAACTAAGTAACGAAACTAAGGTGCCCCAATTACTTGTAAAACCTTAATTTATGCACGAGTCACTTTGAAACGTTGAGTGCAAAGTAGTTAACCATTGCTATTTTTCTATAACGTAGGTTCATCCGTACGCAGGTACTCTATACGTGAATAAGTACTACTAAATTGCTTTCATTTAAAGATATTTTAAGTTAAGTGGATGTTATTGTAAAACAAGTAAAGTGTTTTTTAATACGTTATAAGTTCATAACTTAATTAATTAAATATTTAAGTTATGAGAGTGATTATAACTTCAGATTTACCACTTAGTACCAAATGGTCAAATCATAGTTTCTGTTATCTATTAAATCAATAAATCCTGGCAATAATTTGCATTTTTTGTTTCATTTACCTCTAGCTCAAACAGAAAAATTTAACATGTACGCGTCTTTGACATATCATAAACGCAGTATGATTGTGATCTTACTGCTCATTAAAAGTTTTGATCAGTTATGTTGTTTTATATTCCTACACATTAATGCAGTATGTGCAATGATACGGCGCATATGATTTGTTGTAAGATCTTAAATCACATCCAACTATCTAACATATGTGCCGTAAGTACAGTAACCAACTGATGAACGCAGTAAGTAACAGTCTTACTGCATTCATGCGCAGTATGACTAGCAGTGAAAACTAGGGTAAGCCAAAATATAAACAGTTTTTCCCCTTTTTTACATTCAAAATATGGAATGAATAGCAAACAACCAATTTCAGGATGATCTACAAGATTTGCTCTTTAAACCTACAATTTTTTTTTTACATATTCTAGACTACTTTTTTGTAGACAACCAAAAATAAATTTTCAACTTCAATCGTGTTTTTCTCGAAACTGTTCGCAAGTGCTTTACTGCGTTTATAAATTGTGCGGCAGCAGTTGAGGTGTGGCTTGTGACCAGCAGTGGGACGTATACAGAGTGAGTCTTCATAAAGTGCACTTATTGAAATGATGGTGGTACCTCCTACCATCGCTGTCAAGAGGCGTTTCAGATTGATGTATTTTTCAGTATAGGATACTCCCTTACAAGCGCGCTACATTACGTACTTCAAAAAACCGAAATCGCGTAAATTATCTTACTTAATTTATTATCATAGCTATTTTTTTTAATTCCCTAGCTCTTTTTCACACTCTAACTCCTTTTCCCTGTCATAAATCCTCCGCCGAGGATTTTCTGGAAGAGATCACTTTGTCACGATTGGAATGGATTTGATTTCTGTATTTTGTGCAATGAAGGTTTTTCAACCTTATAATATTTTCTACCAGTCCCAGTTATTAGTTGAGCTGGCCAGCTGGTAGACAAGGACACACTCCCATCAGGCGCCTTATCAGGTCGAAACGTTGAACTACCTATCTAACTAAATAGCTATTTTAATTCCATGAAAGAAAATATAACATTTTAGCAAAACAAATATTTTCGGTGTACTTTCTAGTAGACAATGTACAATTTCTGTGGTTCATGACTTCTAGATTCTATGGTGCCACAGACTCGCCTTCCACCCCTATGTTGTTGATATTCCGGCAATTCGCACCAACCGTTTCGGTAATTCCTTCATAATGCGAACAGCAAGGGAGTGGAATGAGCTTCCTGCTGAGGTGTTTATACTGCAGTATAACTTGGGCCTCTTCAAGAAGAGAGTGATCAGCCATTCAAATGAGATTGTGCTCAAATGCGCGCCTACTTAATCATAAAAAAACCTATAAAGCGTTACTGAAAAACAAACTATCGCACGCGGACGGGACAGACAAACCGCGCAAGGGGAAAAGGTATACCTAGTAGGTATTCTGGTGAAAGCACTCTAAACAATGCTCCAACTATCAGACTTAACTAACTAGGAATGGGTAGGGAAGGAAAAGAATATAGGCATATATTCTTCGATATTGTCTTTAATAATCCACTCATTAAAAACTATTTTAAAAACTTTTTGAGGTACATGTATCACAGATAGAAATAATGTTGAACTTGTTGTTCTTCATCAAGCGTGTGGCCGTGTTCAGTTCACAGGGCGCGTCTGATACCTAACAAACACCGAATGACAAAAGCCCGATCACTAAAAGTAGGTTCACATTGCGGCCGAGGTCTGCCGTGGTGCAACAGACCGCTTTCGGAATGGTGGATTGGCGCCACGCCACAACACACCAATGTGAATCTCATCATAGCATTTGAACGGAACCGATAGCGTTCTGTCGCGCCACAACACACCCCGACACAGTAATATCACGGTAATATGAACCTAGCCACAGTACACAGAGAACAATAAAATAACTACCATACAAATGTGCCGCTCCCGGTTTGAATGTGTGCGTGGAGCGTGCGCGTCGCGCGCTGCTGTCGTGATTTCACGCACACGCTAACATAAAATAGGGGGGAATAAGGTAGTGCTTGGCAGTACGGACTGGCGGTGCCGCGTGTCTGTGTGCACGCTAGGCTAATAACTCGGCGGGCGGCCTTAGATAACCTACTGTTTATACTGTGACCTAGCTTTGGGCCGGAGAATCGCTTGCTCAAACTCTTAAAATCTCGATGGTTCATATCAAACTCAAAGGGCTGACACACAATTCGCCGAAGAAGCAATCAAAATCAACCCCGAACCAAAACCACAGGCCACACGCCACGAAAAACCACCACCGGCATATTTCCAGTAGTTTTCATACATTTTAGTCAGACTCGCCGCGCTGTTTTGTGGCCCGCTACCGGGCGGGCCACAAAACGCAAAAGCAGTTAAACCAATTATTGCTAATTTTGTTTAAAGGTAACGTAATTCTCGCTAGATTACATGAACAAAGAGTGAATGTAAATTTTTTCCGAAACGCGGGATCAGCTAGTTATTTAATATTTATAATGTTTCTCATTTTAGCTTATTTAATAATTCTGCTGCTTCTTTATTTGCGCGATGGTCATCGTTAGATTTAGCTGGATAGCTCGCTGCTAGCTTCAGGTAGTATTTTGCTTGGTCTTCTTTTTGCAATTTCAGGTAGCAATTACCAAGTCTCAATAAGTTAAGACTATAAAATCGTGGTTGCGCCGCTTCTGCCCTCAAGAAATATTCGAGTGCGTCTTCATAAGTTGACTGGGGTGGAGAAGCAAATAATGTTTCAGCGATTTTTCTTTGATGCCATGGAAGTTCGCTTACTTGATAGCACCACTCTCCCAACATATGCAGGGTAGTTGCGTCAGTTGGATTTAGTGTAACAGCAAGCTGTGAACAGTAAACATAAATGTCATGATGTGTATTTCAAAATTAATTAAATTAATAAATTCCTGTGAGGGTTTTCGTTCTCCTTTCTTCTTCTATTAAATTTCATTTCACTCTTACAAAACTATGGTTGCAGGGGACGCTGCGTTCTGTTAAAATATATTTTAGGTATAATTTTGACAAGCAATGATCTACGTTCACTTCTGGTATAATACCCAAAGTTTTGCAGAAAACTAGCAAAAATCGAAATTGTACACACATCCATATGCTTCTTTATATTTTCCAACTGTTTTATTCTCTCTTTAATTCCATCGTAGGTACATTTTGCGTCTAATAGTAAAGCATACCACTTCTGTACAGCAAAATGATCATTATGATTTAAGAGTTCATCAGATATTATCTTGTATGCCTGTATAACTAGGTCTTTCTTATATGATTTGTCATATTTGGATTCCTTAGACATGTTGTAAAGAACACGACAAATGCGCCAATTTATTTCTACATTTTGCTCCTGCAACAAAGATACAATAAGGTTTTGATAATTAAAATTAGCAATGATCTGAATTCTTCTGCCCTATTTGATCTTGCTAAGAGCCAAGATGCCAAAAGGACGCATTTTAGACTCGCGCGTATCATAATTTCGAGTGAGATATCTGTTTCCGTCTAGCTCCGTCCTTCTCAACTCGCGCGAACACGTCAACTGGACAAGCTCAAAAGGACCAAGTCTGGTCAAACAAACAAACAATAATAACTTTATTTAAATAGACCTGTTACAAGTACTATCAAATCGTCAAATCGAATTAACTAATAAAATACAATTAATAATAGACATGAATACCATAATATTAAATTCATATGTATATAATATGTCATCTAGCATTGCAGTAAATAGTCTTCTAGATCATTTCTACAGGACAGTGACTTACATCAGATATTGTTAGTTACTGTTGGTATGCAGGTAAAATATTTAGTGTAATATATAATTCATTATTTTTAAGTTTTAGAATTATGTAATGAACTAATATCATGTGTTTTATAATAAATATGTTCATAGCTTACCTTGCATTGCAAGAGTATGTTGTAGCATTCCTCATAATGCCCATTTTCAAATAAACTGTCCGCATGTTCCAGGACAGACATAATTGGTTCTACAGTGTTCTTAGACATTTCCTTGTTAATTTTTTTTGCAGGCCATATGAAGCCTAGTCCAGCCGATATCACAAACATTTTTGACTGAATCTGATTGAACTAAAAATGATAAATGTTCATTTATTTTAAGACAGGATAATAAAAACCTTATTCAAACGTCAACTTTAAAAAGGTATAAGTGAGTGACAATAATAAAATCCTCGCCATTTTTGCTACAGCAACCAGGTTACTAAAGTACCCAATTTTTGTATATTACAAATAATAATACTTTTGAAATATGTGTACTACTTGTGCATAAAAGCTGAGAGCAATTTCTTGCAGAATACCTACTAATCATTTTGAGACAACTCACATATTTTCATGTGAGTTAGTTTCTTTTCTTTAGATTAGTTTCTTTGATAACAACTCAAATTTAAACTTTTGTTTCCCACACTAACACAAATATTAGTTTATGAAACAGCTCCTCTTTAGTAATATAACGGAGGGGTGGGGGTAGCTAGGAGCTTCATTTTTTTGGTGATAGAACTGAATATTACTTGTACCTTATTCTATGAAGTTTATTTTGCATTTTGTCTTCCTCAAAAACAATATTTGTTAGGGTCTGAGTGTTACTGGGCACTTTTTGAGTGTGTTGTTTCACCTTATCAGCATGTGGTGTTGTTTCAAGTAGATTAATAGGTACCTTTAACTAAAAACAATAGTAAAAATAAAAAAGTTGCCTGCTCACCTACCTTAAGTTTTGATTTCATACTTCCGAGAGCAATAATTCTATAGTTCAGAATTATTCGCATTAATTTCACCGTCGCCGGAACATATTTATTAATTACCATGTTGTTTACTTTCTCGAAGCTCCGTGAAAACTAAATAATCGACGTTGAAAGAGCTTCGCAGCAGGGTTTTAAAAATGTATAAACTGTTTTTCGACAATATTGTTGTATACCATCTATGTGGCTACTACAGCTACCTGCTTTTCACTAAACGCTACGGTTTTATTGTACTTAACCCTGTTTCTTACAAACAGAAAGTATCGAACAAAAGTAAATACCACACGTACGTACCTACGTACCGTACACAAAACACAAACGTATGATGACATTCAATTTTTTTTTTTTTTTTTTTTTTATTAAGGCATTGGCGACTGGGCCATCAGCCAAAAAGCAAACTTAAAAATTACCAATACAAAAAACTTGAGATTAAGTAGTAGTTATTCTATTCTACACATTACTACAAAAATTATACAAATCAAAAGTAACTATATTGCTAGTATGTACAAAAACTTAAAAATAACTGATAACTTAACATGGTGATCAATCAATTCAATCGCACATTGAAAATACAGAAAGGAAAACAAATAAAAATTAAATTCGCCCGAAGGTATTAATTATGAAACAATATACAATAAAATACAATTCAGTGATACACAGTAGTTTTTGTGTATTATTAGGCAAGTTCCCCTTTACAATATTTAGCGCTTGAGCTATTAATAGTAGACGTTGAATAGCAAATTGAGGACAAACAAAAATTAAATGATCGAGATCACAAAAATCAGAGTCACAATGTGGACAGGAAGGACTTTCTAGGAGATTAAGACGATGTAGATGTGATGGAATTCTGCTATGACCGATTCTTAAACGACTTATTGTAGCAGAAAAAGATCTACCCAAGAATTTTGGGCTTTTTTCAAACCACGCTTTAGTGGAAGGTTTAACAGCAATTTGTTCCAACCATTTACCTTTAATAGCCCTGGAGTTAGTAAGGCAAATATCCCAACGTTTATACATATTGTTTTTAATAAAAATGTACAAATCAGTGAAAGGGACTTTCAAATCACAAATATTCAGATTAGCAGAGGATTTAGCAAGAGAGTCTACTAACTCATTGCCTAGTATACCCGAATGTCCAGGCACCCAGGTAAATTCTACTTGAATATTGACCTTTTTCAAAATATTAACAAGGTTTTTAACTTCATAAATTAAATAATTAGCAGAGGCATTAAAAATACTGACGGATAAAGCTTGCAGCACGCTCATCGAATCACATAAAATCAAAATCTTTCGTGAAGTTGTTAAATTAATTTGTACATATTTTAGTGCATAGAAGATACCCAAAGTTTCGGCTGAGAAAATAGAAAAATGATCGTTGCATCCGTACACCCTCCCTATTTTGTTAGATGCGTCATAAAAGGCAAAACTTGTTCTACTATCAGTTTTAGAACCATCGGTATATATTTTTACAAAATCAGTCTTATGGCTAAGGTATTCTAGAAACTCAAACTTATTTTTAAAATGAGTAATGTTGACAAATAAATCTTCAATAGTACAAGCGTAATCGAAGTTGAAACATGGTAGTAAACTAGACCAATAAACAACATCCTGGAATTCAAAATTTAAGTAGGCTATGGCGTGAGCCAACGAAGTAGTAACAATTAAAGGAGTCACATTAAAATTAGGGTATACATAATTTTCTAAATATTTTACTACAATGTCATTGTCCCGGCTGACTAGTTTAAGGCAATATTTATCTGTTATATAACTTCTTCTTACGCTTAGAGGGACGATTCCTGACTCAACTTCCAAAGAATTTATAGGAGAAGACATTAGAGCTCCAGTTATGATACGCATGGCTCTATTCTGGATTAAATCTAATTTACGTAGTAAGTTATTGGTTGCTTCACCATAAAAGATACAACCATAGTCAAAATGACTACGGACAGTTGTTATATACAACAGTTTAAGTATTTTTGGATCAGCTCCCCATGATACGCCACACAGGGATCTCATAATATTTAACCCTAACTCGGCTTTTCTAGCTATGTTTTCTGTGTGAAGTTTCCAGGACAAATCTGACTCCAAATAAATTCCTAAATATTTGACACAGGAACTAATTGATATTACAGAACCATCGAACATAATTTTGGGTTGATACGGTATAGTATGTTTAGAAAATATTACAACAGAGCTCTTATTTATGTTAACTTCTAACTTGAGACAGTTATTTAGGATGTTATGTAAGATGTTAAGGCAACTATTGATTAATGATTCAGCTATTTGAAGATCATTACTAGTACTATAAATGACTAGGTCGTCAGCGAAAAGTAAATACTTGATACTATGAGGAAGTTCATGCATCAAAGTCACCAATGATAAAACAAAAATTAAAGGTGAAATAACGGACCCTTGAGGTGTGCCTTTAGAAGTAAATTTTGGCCCGTACAAATTGTTATTTATTTTAAGTAGTACTCTGCGGTTGTGAAGAAAGTTAAATATCCACTTCAATATAGTCCCAGGTAAACCTAATGAATGCAAACTTTGTACTAAAAATCTGTGATCGATGTTGTCAAAAGCGCCTTTAATATCTAAAAAGACTGCTAAGGTAAAACCTTGATTTTGAAACCCATTTTTGATGTCTCCAATGAGGCAGCCTAGATTTTCCATTGTACTTTGGCCTTTACGAAATCCATACTGGTTTTTAGGGATGAGAGAGTTATTTTCCACAAACCATTCTAACCTATTTTTGAGCATGGTTTCAAATATTTTTGAAAAACAGGAAGTCAATGAAATTGGTCTGTAGGAATCAATATTGTTGGCGTCTTTATAAGGTTTTAAAATTGGGATTGTATGTTGAATTTTCCAAGAGGGGGGAACGCAGACAGATGTCCAAAGTAAATTAAAAATTGATAATAAAATAGACTTAGCTATAGAAGGTAGCTTTCTTATGACCAGATAAGGAATAAAATCTGGACCTGGAGAACTGTTGCGTTTGTTTTGAAGGGAAGCGTCTAATTCGCATAATGAAAACTGTTTAGTCAACCAGAGCGCTGCTTGAGACCCGCTAGAGGAAAAATAACTTTCTAAATCTAGAAATAAATTATCATTTACATCATTGGTATTCGCAATTTTGTTTAAAAATTCCATGGCTATTGCAGGATCATCAAAAAATTTATTATTTTTAGTTTGAGTAGTTTTTGAGAATTTGAATCTACGGATATGGTCCCAAATTATTTTAGAAGATGTCATACGGTTAAATGTAGAACAAAGATTGAACCATGATATTCGCTTCTGTTCAGCGATTGTTTTTTTCTTTTTGGCGTCAAACTGCTTATAAATTAAGTAATTAACTAAAGTTGGGTATTTTTTATATGACAATAATGCTATTTTCGCTTTTGTTACTGCTTCTTCACATGAACTGTTCCACCAAATGGTAGCTTTTCTATTTTTACGTAGGTCAGCTCTAAATTTTTTACGTCTAGGGACGGAAGTCAAAATTTTTGTCAATATTTCCATAAAAGTGTCATAATCTTTTAGAGGATCACCTGTTGATAAAAAGAGTGAAAACTCATCTTTACATTTATCAGAAAAGTCTGTCCAATCTATTTTGTTCCAGTTCACTTTGGAGAGAGAGATATCAGATTGTGAACCAACTGAATCAGAGGCCGAGGGAGTTTCTATTTGATTAAAATGACGAGATTCATTAAACAGCATTTCTATAATTACTGGATAATGATTGCTACTTAGCGGATCATCAGCAACTGAGAAGGCACAGCTTGAGCTTAACGAAGGCGATACAAAAACTAAATCCAAAATGTTACCTGTTTGCCCGTGAGGTGCCAGAGTGGTTAAATCGTGGTCATTCAAACATACTAGATTATGGGATTCTGCAAAGGAGTGGATGATATTGCCTCTTCTATCATTGTTTCTGGAGCCCCAAGAAGCATGATGACCATTGAAGTCTCCAACTATTAGAAAATTATTTGAGTCAATTTGATTGAAAACACTGGACAATTGATTAATATGAAATTTACCATTCGGCGGCGGCGGGCAGTAAACAGCTAAAATGTAAAGTTTAAAAGAATTAAAGTTGACATGTAATAAAATATTTTGGAAATTATAACTAGAATTGGTTTGAATTGTTTGAAAGTTGTAACAGTTTTTTACAGCAATTGCTACACCTCCATGAGGCCGATCAGAATCCTGCCTTATGATAGTGAAACCAGGAATTTTTAGAGATTTTATGCAAGTGAGCCAAGTTTCATTTAAGACTATGACATCAAAATTTAAATTTGAGTTAGCAAGAAAATGTTTAAATTGATCTAGTTTTGGTAAGATGCTACGGGAGTTCCAGTGAATGATATTTAATTGCCTATTAAAAACTTTTGAACCCATTTTCAGATAGAAAAGTTTTTAATAAGTGACTCCTTTATTGATTTAGAACAAATGTTGTTACCTGTCTGATTCGCGCCCGATTGCACTTGTGACTTCAACAAATCAACTAATGTTTTAATTATTACATTCAATACAGTGTCAGAATTTAAAATGTCTGTAATTAAAGCCCTCCCTTGAGGGGACCTATTTGTAGGAGAAGGGACAGGATTCAGGGGATTTGAAGAAACTGGGGGATTTTGGAGAGTAATTTTGGGAGGTTGTCTGGCAACAATCGATGAATATGTTTTGCGGGCTATTTTGTTCCTTACTTCATCCATTTTCGCTGACTTCACAGGACATTCTCGCGACACTGCTACGTGGGGGCCATTGCAATTAGTGCACTTGACATTGTCCTTGTTGTTGCATTCAGTGTAGAAGTGATTTTCACTGCAGATCGAGCACACTTGTTTACTTTTACACGTGCCCTTGCTATGACCGAATTTGTAGCAGCTGAAACACTGCAGAATAGGCCGAATATATTCCAAAACGTCAAACCATAAGTGGTCAAAGGTAACATGATCAGGTCGCACAGTTGACTGGAACGTGAGTAAAACCAGTTGAAGAGGGATGAGGGATCCATCAGCTGATTTCTTCATGAATCTTTTCACACCGATAATTTGGGATTTCGATTTTAATGATGTCAAAAGCTCCTCTTCTGTTAATTCAGTTGGGACCCTAATAAGACCTTGGCATTCAATATTGTCATAAGGGATTCTTGCTGTCCATTGGTTTCTAGCTAGAAGATCATTATTAAGCAAAAAAGAATTGGCGTCTTTCATGTTATTGAAAAAGATTTTTAAGAATGACGGTCCTGTTTGTTTAATGTGCGCAATGCCTGAAATGTTTCTGAGCATACTGTTGACTTGCAATAGATTGAACTTTGAACTTGAGTTTTCTCTGGTGACTAAAATAGGATATTGATTCTTGAATTCTTCTCTGTATATTTTGTTGATGTCCTTGAACAGACCACGTTTGGTTGAAATGAATTTAGTTGGTTGTTTGCTTACAGGTCCTTGATCGTCATCTTTAGTTTCCTGATATTTCCGTTTAATCGTCTCAGAATGGGAGAACTCCATGGGAGAGCCTCCGCCGTCGCTTGTTTTACCCATCTAGCCGGTGCTTGGTAAAAATAGGGCTTTTAAACTGTTTATGAAAATATTTTTCATAAAAGGCGCCTTTAAAATTTTCCCGCCCAAAGTTTTTTTCAGACAAACTCTGACATTCAACAAACACACAACTTTTGACACAATGCATGAAAGACGTGACAGTAGTTTTTTTATTAAGGGCGGTCCGTAATGGCCTGACAAGGACTTTTGGCAGCTAAGGGTTTGGTACATACTGGTGATAGCAAATGTGATAGTACAGCGGCCCGCCGTGGCACCACGGAAGTGCACACAGCAATAGTGTAATTTATTCGATGAGATTTTTAAGCAACTTTTCTTGTCATTTTTTTGTCTTTAAGCTGAATAAGATTCGAAATCTTATTTTTCTTAGATAATGTTGATCCGCCTTGTTGTGAGACGCGACTTTAGAGGGCCTTCGGGGTCACTAGGAGTCACTGGGTCACTAAGAGTGACCCACACACGGTGGGGGTTGTGTGCCTCTATTCTAATTTCTAAGTGGTAGGCGATGTAAGAGTGACCTCACACCAAAGGGTGTAGAGCTTGGCCATAATCTCATATAGCTGAGTTGCTTATGCCGGCATAGCACACCGGTACAGACTTCCTGACCAGAGATCACGAGGACTCTCTGGATACGCGCTGAAATATATCAACAGGGGATTCAGTGAGATTCCCTCCGTAAAAAAAGCTACTAGCTGTTACTGTGAGTCTGTGAGCTCCAGTGGCTGAAGACTACTAAAAACGCAGAGGCTCACTCAAAATATGTACGAAATCCATTTGTTAAAGGATATCTTGTTTTAAACAGACCTAAGTTTACAGAAACAATTTGTTGGCTAATTGTTTTTTTCTAGTTACCGTACTTAACCACAAAATATTAGACCGTAACATGAACTATCTTTGTCTATGGAATTCAATATATTTCATAGACATTATT
The DNA here is from genome assembly GCA_950022985.1 of Udea ferrugalis. Taxonomy (NCBI): domain Eukaryota; kingdom Metazoa; phylum Arthropoda; class Insecta; order Lepidoptera; family Crambidae; genus Udea; species Udea ferrugalis. Next base: position 11,194,900 of record OX465516.1, read on the forward strand.
TACAATTTTATTTATTCGTTACTGGCAACAATTTTCAAAAATCAATTTCTACCCGGCAGGGCGGGCGAGTCGGTTTGACAGTTTGGTGAAGTGTGTGATAAAATTGTGATTCGAGACATGTTTTCAGTTTGAACAATAATACAACAGCATTGCCACTATGCAGAGATCAGGTAATATATGCTCAATTTCTATTGTAATTGTTATTCAATATATAATGGATGCATTGCTGCATATTCGCGCCAATCTACGTTATATTCAATTGCTTCCCTATCGCATTGTTTTTGAAATCTCACGAATGGGTTAGTTTTCGATTAGATAATATAATTGGCCCTTTTTCGATAAGGTTTCTTATTAAAATAAATATATGCACCTGCAAGAACATGGTAGCGAGCTGCCAGTTATTCTCAGCCTTTATTGTTGGCTTGTAATTTTTATTAATTATTTTACAGTTTGGATCTATTCGCTTACCATTTGCTAAGTTTAACTGAGCATTTTCTGGTAAATTCATTACATATTATATTACAAACATTGTAAGATTAAAATGTTTGTTGCAATCATTTCATCCTATGGTGTTAATCCCTAAGATACCTACTTCAAATGGGCTGTTATCCTGTATAACAATATAAAAACATCACACCCAGCTGTGTAAAACAACTAAAACGTAAGAAACACGCCCTTATCTACTATGTGTGCTAAGTAATACTGAACTTGCAAATTGAAAGGATTTCTTGAAGGCCAGTACCCATTTTTGATTTAATGAAGCTTTTTGGGTAGAACACTTTTTAGTTAAATTTGCTCACTGCTACTAAACATGAAATGAAATGGTTTATTTGCCTAAGAAGCATGGTATACATTGGTCTTAATAATAGGGTTGTCCAAGCGTGTTCTACCAAAATGTTGGCATGCAAAATCTGAGTGAGACACAATAAAAAATTACTACATGTGTAATAAGGAATAAATAATGTAATACAAATTTATATATGTGCCCGTTATAATACAAAAATTAGTGATTTGGTTGTTGAATCAACTTTACATTGTTAAAAACCTTCATCCTAAGCTGTTACTCAAAATGAAAAATATGTAAAGACAAATATTAAATAATATATTGACATGAGAATGATTAAATTCAACAATTTTGGTTTTTACAACTCCAAATAAAAACAAACAGACATACATACTTAGGCTGCATAACACATTAAGCTCCTTTGCTTCACACAGTCAGGTTATAAAATGAAAAGTATGCTATAAGTCAAGTTTGTATGAAGAAAATTATCATTATCACTGATATGTGGTGCAGGATGTGTCATTTACATAATAAAAGTTTCCAACATGTTTATAATTGGCATTGTGTTTCAAGAGCGACATGGGGTAACAATCATTACCAGGTTCTACAATAAAAATAAACAACAGCCTTTATATGTCCAACTTCTGAAATTCACCTGTGGCCAAATGGTATCTGACAGAAACAACATTAAGAATAAAATCCTTTCTTGGGAGAATAATCTTACTAATAATGCCAAAAGGTTTGTGGACTTAACCTACCACAGAAATAATTTTTTTATTATGTATGTTTTTATCTAAAACACTTGGTGGATGAAATAAATGTATTTCTTCTTTTTCAACTTTTTTTATCAGGTTAAGTTCGACCCAGTATCACCCCTAAATTGACAGAATCAGGTTTTTGGACAGCCCAGGTATGAACTAACCTTGTAACCAGGCCCTTTCAATTTAGGCGTTTCGTATTGGACCGCTGCAGTGCCTAAGTGGTGCGTCTGTCGTGCGGCGCACCAGCACGATGCGGAAGTGCGTCGTCAGTACCGCGGACGCTTGAAAGCAGGACTGTTGCCGCGCGACAAACGCACCGCTTCGGCACTGCAGCGGTCCGATACGAAACGCCGAAATTGAAAGCCCAAAGCCATGTTGTCTGTACTTGCAAGTTTATATTCCAGAAATTATCTGATCTGAAGAACATACGTTTATCGCGGTACATATAGGTACCCACTGCTGCTTCAAAAAAGTCTAAATTAAATTTATCAGAAATGCTAAGGTTAATTTAGATGCAGTTGGGCTGTTTGATTTTAGTTTCTCGATTAAGTCGGGAAGTAACAACGGGCTCTTTAGTGTTCTTGTTAGCATGCGGTTCCTTGGCGTGTTGTGGGCCTCATTGTTTCGTGCTCACGGAGCGTGTGACCTCATCCCGCGCGGAACCTGACCGCCATGACGTCGCGACTCCATGTAACCGACACCATCTCATCGCACCGCTGCGGTGATGCCCTATTCAGCCACGCCGTATACTCGTACAGCAATTATTGACGTAGTCATATTTGTTCATAATGTGTAATTTGAATATTTTGAAAGAAAGTTGTGACTACCCGAACTTTGTGTTCTCGTAAGAGATCGTCAGATACACTTCCGTATTATATGTATATCTAGTTGTTATATCAGATTTTTTTTTTCTTTTTTCAATGACTATGAGATGAAATGGAAATTGCGGCCAAACGTGCACCGTTTAGCGGTGGCGGTTAAGCCGCAGATAGCTTTGACAACGTTACCGCGCGTTACAAGCAGAAGTTTTGGGGCGCGTCCCGTTACGCTAAACAAGAGAAAACAGATTATCTTTACAGATTATTCGATCTCACGTATCGAGCGCGTAAACGCGGATAAAAAAACAGCGGTTCGTTAATGTAACTGGCAGCTCCACCCCGAAATCCATACAAATTCACATAAACGCGACCGATGCGTCTCGCTCGGTGCGTCAAGTAAAATGCTCACCTGGCACCATTTCTAATTGTGGGTACCTATAAGGCGCAAGCAAAAAACATAATACCTATGTAATTACATTGTCAACTATTAAGAACTTGCCGTTTCGCTGTTTAGTCAATGAGTTTGATAGTAAACAACCACTTTATTTGGAATATATGTATTTGATAATTTATGTATTTCAAGGTAAAAAAAAAATGCGATACTAATTCTGTAAGCATAAGTTGTGCCTACTCAAAATGTAAACATTTTAAGGTTTTCTATATTCTTTATTTTTTAACAATTTCACCGCCCGAACCTACCCCTAACAATCTAAATCCTATTGTTTATGACCGCGGGGTGGCGATGAACGTGTTAAATATGTAACTTAAACATAGGTAGTCATTATTGCAGCCTCATGAAATTGCATGATGAAGTGCATTTTCGATTTTATATGTTTTTTAATTAACTGGGTATTGGATAGTTTCGCATTGGACGGTTATCGATGAGTTCAACGGAGCAAAATTCTCATTAAACTAATTGATGACTTTAGATTGAAGTGCGCCATAATGCTGTGCTCGTTCATGATTCTGACCTTCGTTTTATTGCATCGCAATTAAATAAATAAACGTTGCCTGTGCACCTATTGTGTAACTGCATTCTTGTAATATTGTTCGTAAAATTATCTGTCTATTCTGGCAAAGCTACCTAAAATGGAAGGCGTCTGACTCCAAATCACCCCATGCCTGGGTCATGGGCCCCTCGCGAGGTCTTTTCCCATTTCGTCACTTCAGGGCTTTCTATAGTAACTCCCGTTTGATCGTACGAAATACGTTCTGTTCACTGCGTGAGTCAGTTCTAGCAGCACCTGCATTCCATTCCAGCAATTCCAATCACCTATTTATTTATTAGATTCCATGATCATTGATTAAAACCTCTTTATGTAGAGCTATGTTACGTTGTCCACCAAGGTAAGTAGGTACCCTGTGCCCACTTCATTAGTGTAACGATACGTAAGTGCATATGGCTGCGAGATGTTTGACCTCAGAGGGCGCGTGGCCACCTAGCTCGAGGCAGCGGAATCTGCCGACTTGCGAATTCTCTGTATGTATTGAAATAGCTTGTGGTGCAATTGCGCCGTGTCCGCCCGCGAATGCAGCTCAGTTCCCGCTCTCGCGCGCGCTCCGGCTGGTCCTCGTCCGCTCACCGTCACCGCTACGCACTCATCTCACACGTAAACATCAAGTCATGCCTCGTTGTCGCATTCGTATCTCTTTCTGTTAAAAGTTTAATTTGTCGCGCTGTCAATATTTGCCGGTAACTAGGCCGTTCAATTATCGATACCTCAACAAGTTTTTGAGACAGAAGTGTAGTTGACCGTCGTTGCTAATAGCCGGTTTGAAAGAATTATGAAGTTTTGTTATAATCAGCAAGAAAACTCTAGTTGAGGAACAAAATGGAAACCATGGAAACTCCGTGTGTCTCATGTAAGGATATTGATAAGTTCTAACTTAAGAATACGACTTATATCAAAACTCAAAGCATGCTTTCTAGTAAACTTGTTGTGATCAAAACTCCCAAATTTTCGATCTATTCCTTTCTAATACCAAAAACTAATACCAATGGTATTTGTTTGCTATCGTAAATAATTTTCTGTTCCGAACGAATACCAAATTTTAAATATTTCAATGTAGTTTTGGTATTCGTCCGGAATAGAAGTTAATTACGATTACAAAGAAATACCATTGGTATTACTTTTTGGTATTAGAAAGGAATAGATCAAACTTTCTTCATTCTCATGTTAGTTTATTCTGTGGTCTTGATTTATATTTTGTATGTAACTAACTAGAAGTTATCAAAGCATATGCAGTGACGTTGAGTACTTTAAATCGATGTTCTATCTAAGTTGATTACTGATAGTAAAATACTGCATTGCGTTGCGAACCATAAAAACGAAGATCAATTTGTATTTGTTATTGATGTTTGATTGGTCACATCATTTGTTTAATTTCTTTCATCAATGTATACGCGTAGCGACATCGAAAACAATCAGGATTTAAAAACAATGCCAACATACAAGTCTAGTGATTCACTCAATCGTTCAATAATTAACAGCAGTATGTCTTACTATACCAAACGTACGTTCGTGCCATTTGGTAACACTAAAGTTATATTTCAATTGTTTGATAACCGGTAACACGGTTCTCGGCAAGAACTTTAATGGAAGTAGAATATATGACAGAGACAGACAGTCTTGAGGACGTAGGTACATGTTGTCTTCCTTGCTTAGGTATGTTACCATTCTTAAAAATTTTATTTTCTATCATAGGACACATTTATTTTATCATAGGACTAATCTCATCAGAAGACTAGTTTATAACGGATATCAGGTTTATTTGTGTTTTGTATCTAATTGTGTTTTTTTTTGTTACATGTGCTGTTCCATCGATGCAACCATTAGCGGTAAGTAAACAATAAGTTTGAATATCTTTGTTGAGCTCACTTTGTTTAATCTGTGACACTTTCTATCTATACAAGAATACATTGTTATAATTTCCAATGAGCGATATCGGTACTGAGTTATTAGGTCGACAGGACCGTTTGTCCACTAAGCACGTATGCGTTGCGTGCATCGTTTGAATTACGAGTAGGAATTCGCGACCGCTATTTGGCCCTGGCGTGGCGTCGGGCGTCCAGCAGCACCGTGACACCGATACCGGCGTCCCCATGGGCGCGGGTCGAGCTGAGCGCGACACTTGCACATCGCCGCCGATTGCAGTGACGAACGCGTTTGTTATCCTCGACGAGCAATTCGCTATCGCTGTTTCAGTAAGCGAATTTGTAATCGCCGAGCGGTCGTTGCATTCTGCCTTTGTTTTTCAATCGTTAGGCACTTGATTTTTCCCAGTAGTCCGTCTATTTGTCGCGCGCGTTCCCTCAGTTGCACTATATTTGTGTTCGTATCCCTTTCCATTCCAATGAACCGATGTGACTATTTTTGCTTCACCGGCCAGTAACTGAATGGTAAAGCACGCAGAATGCATTATTAAATAGGTATAATTAGAATTTGCATAGTTTTCTAAGCTTCGTCTCCTAAATCGATTCGGACAGAGAAGCGTTTTTGAAATCTTAGTAATTCTGAGTCAGTCTTATGAGTGTTGCGCCATAAAAAATATCAGTTGAAGTATCCAGCTAACCGTCGTGGTACCGTGGTGGTTGTAATCGGTTGATTCAGCCGGGCCAGCTCTACACTCCTCCGGATGTGATTTGTCGACGGAAAAATGTGCTATCGCGTTTGCTAGTGGCGTATATTGCAGTAACTGTACCAGTATGTTTCCTTCTTGAATGAACAGTGGTCGGCAGTTTATTATTTTATTTATAGCTTTGAGTGACTTTACGGTGATCGGTGAAAGTGTGTTGTGATCATCCCAGTGATAAGCGATGACTTCTGTGTCAGATTCACCGTTGAACAGGTCGAGGAACAGGCCTGTTCTGGCTCGGTACAAACCAAATGGTGGCAGTAAAGAACAGGTAAGGATAAAAATACTCGATGATTTATTTGTGGGCTCTATTATTTCATGACACTATACAAATTGAATTAATTCCTTGTAAATTAAGTCAAATTAAACTATAAATGCGGTGAATGCTTCAGGATTGATACTAGATTTTGGTCAGAAGTGTTAAAATTGATTATGCACTTAGTAGGTAACTATTTGATGTTTACACAAGCATAAGATGGAAATGTGAATTAGCATAGAAGTACCAAACCTGACCCACATTACCTACATATTTTAGCTACAACCTTTTTAGGTTTGTTGCGGGTACTTTCAGATGGGTTCTAGACAGTCAGTGACTTGATACAGCACTGTAGCGATAAAATCTTGGTACTTACTGGATATTTGTGGTCATCTTTGTGTTCTTACTATTGTATGTAAATTCTGTCATTGTGATGCATGTCTATTTGCTACTAATATCCATCTATTGTATCTACACGAACACTGTTTTTTGTAGATGGTTTGAAACTTATTGTCGTTAGTCTTCACGGTACGAGTTATCGCCGCTCTAATTAGTTATACTCTCTATCGATAAGTTTTAAAAGGGCCTTTGCGGCCAATTAATGTCCGTTCGATACGCTGTCGACATTTTTAGGTGATTTCGCTTGCAGACTGGACAGTATTTATTTAAGTCAAAACTTAAATACCGTTATGGATTGGTAGTAATACATTTTCTAGTGTTTTTCCTCTTAGCTTCTTTAGTATAATTAAGTATATGACTAATCTTTGGCATTGAGTGGTTCAGTGATGATTGTTCAAAGTACGAAATGCTCATTTATATTATTCTTTAGTACATAGGCTTTTGTGGGCGATGCGTAGTTTGAGCAATCCATCAAGCTTGCGTAGGATTTCGGTTGAAGCCTCACTTTTGCGGCGTTCATAGAAAAGATATTATCGCTAACCTGTGGGACGTACTCGTAGGTGTTGCAATGCCTGTTGTTAATGTTGTAATGCATCGTATTCTTTCAGCAATTAAGTACTAATTGTTCATAGTGCACACGAGTCGTTTGTTTCTTACAACAATTACTTAGAATTTTATGAGAGTAGTAATTCCCATTGGTACTGGAACATAATTCTTATCAAAGACTCTATTAACCAACTCCAGTGTAAACCAATTCATTGAAACTTTTCTTCTATGACGTGCAAGTCTATTTCCGACCTAATTTAGTTTCGACGAACCAGCGAGTTGTAAACGTTTGGCGCTTTGTGTATTGGGGTTTGTTTTAGAAACATTGCCTGTTGGTGCTATCGCACGTGCCTGTTTAAACGAAAGGCACGTACAGCTACCGTCTATACATAGGTAGGTACTGAATATGTACTCATATGTAAACGATATACATATACTTAATCACTTAAAGCAAAACTTGGGTTAGTGCTAGTTTTATCTAGGTCATCTACAGATGAATACTGATGCGTTATGGGATACGCCCATTTGAATAGTATTGACGATATGTCTCACCCATGTTTATACACTGTATGTTATTTACATGTTAGTTAGGTATACAGTGTGTCTGGTCACCGATGTCCGACCCGTTAAGGTGAAGTAATATGATCTATTTTATGAATAAATCCACCATAATTAAGCACTTTGCCCCAGTTGTTTTAAAATGGCCGCCATTTTAATTTTTTTTTCTCGGGAGTACGGGTGGGTTATTTTAGTTTGCAATATCTGCCGATTTAGAGGTCCTACAGTCACAAAAGTGGTATCGTTGGACAGCTACAAAAGTAGGCAATAAGCTGACAAAAAAACATTTTTTCATAACTCCCTTAAAATACCTCAAAAAAATGTTTGAACTTGAAAATTGTGATAGAATTTGTTAGTTTTTTTTACATTTATTTTTTTTTCAGAAAAACTAAACTGTCAACATACATTTATTTTTAATTTTTTGGATACCCAAAGACATCACCTAAACACTGAAGTAAAAATCAAAGTTCCAAGTAAAATAGTTTAGAAGTTGTGACAAATTGAATATCACCCTGTCATCAGAAACCCTTTGAAACGCAGGTAAAATTTACCTGAAATAAATTAAAAATGTTTTTAAAAAAATTTATTAAAAGTGCTTAATTATGGTGGATTTATTCATAAAATAGATCATATTACTTCACCTTAACGGGTCGGACATCGGTGACCAGACACACTGTATAACTGAGCAATGTTTTCCTTCTAACTGACTCGCATTTCAACAAATACGAAGCTATGGTCAAACACACTTATTTCTCGGTAATTGCCAACCTAAATAGTTATCGCAGTTAATGTGTACACATATTAACAAGTTAAGCGTTATCTGTGAAGGTATGTTATGCTTACAGATACTTAGGTATTTATATTGACTCCTCCAGATAATGTATTTCTGTTAAGTATTGGAAGAGATAAATAATTAATAATCAATAAGAAAGCCACAATAGATCGGTGGCTGACATAAGTACAAGCTTGATTATCTTTGTCATGCTGGCTACGCAAACTCATGTTAATAATGATACATCTCGAGTGTTTTTGAACAAAGCAATGGATGCCTTCAGTGGACTGCGACATAAATTACTTAATGAAGCGTGCCAACTGCATGCCGACGCCGTTATCGTATGTTTCGATTTAGCGATGTCTTATTATTCGCACTGTTGCCTATTTGAGTTTAGAAATACTGGCCTTAGTGGGCCTATGCTAACTTGGTAAACATTCCGTTTACCGTTGAAAAGGGGGCTCATGCTTGGCAACTTTTGGTCAAGTGCTATCACCTTATCTAAGAGAAAGTCCAGATCCAAGGTCTACTCTTAACCTTTTCCTCTATTTTTAATTTTATGGCTCTTTTATTTCTGTCTTTTCAGACGAACCTTTTTAAAGTGTCGAAGTCGGTTTTCTTTCTGGCTGGTTTGAATCAGGAGTGTATTAGGTAACCATAAGTACTTAAAATAATACCTGTCTGTATGGCCATGTCATATTTTTTTCAGATTTAATAACTGCTAAGGCCCTATCTGCAGACTGCTGCTGTGCTATTTACAACAATTTCATTATTTGAATAATTGCCCAACAAATGTAATAATAGTTCACACAGGTGACTTTATTAAACAGATAAAAAACAAACGTGTGATGAAGATTCTCGTACAATCTTTTACACTAAAAACGATGAAATTACTCGTAAAGCAATTCTAAACATAGATTTGATTATTATACGGCTGTTGCCTGTTGTTTACGGTTTGCGCAGCCGCCTGCTTCCTACCTAGTGGTCCATGTAGGTCTACATCTTTATAATATCTTTCAATATGTTTACGGTTCAACACACCTCATACTACACATGAGCCGTCCCGCTGAGAAGTGGCGTGTGCTCGCAGTCGGCGATTCGCTTTCGTTGTAAATTATACGCTAGCTGTTTCTATCACAATATTAAGATGCGTTTGGATCGATAACATGACTTTCACTTAGGTTATTCAATCTTAAGATTTTTTTGTTCTTTCATCAGATTTTTGATGGCTCTATCGTCACTAATGAACTATCACTTGATTCATAAGAATAGTATCTACGAGCAAAGCATTTTATCATGATGGCGATACTGAGTATTGTTGGAAAGTCGAAATAAATAAAGTTCATTGTGGCAAGGCCGCTTTTGGGCCGTTAGCCTAGACTCAGAACTAGCATTTGCCGGTGACTTCGTCGGCGTGGATTTTTAAGTCTTCATTATTCCGGTTAGGTTTTTTTTCTTCGGTTAAGATTTTCTATGCAACAATATCTCACTCTCTTCAACCCCTCCGATGTAGATCTTTTCGAGAGTTTTTTTTCTTTTTTCCTGTCTAAAATGTTAAAGGAAGCCTTACATAATTAATTGGACCAAGCCTTGCCAAAGCCTTGAATCAAAGACTTACAACTATTAAGGTTCGCTACTAGGGTCGGCCGGAGAGAAAATCTGTCAAATTTGAAAGCGATCGTGACAGCTATGGTCACACAGTGGTTGGGCCGTGCAATCCGTGCATAAATGCAATGCATAAATCCGGACGACCATCTTGGTGGTATTGTTTAGAAGTCGGCTACTACACCAAAGGTCGCGGGTTCGATCCCCGCACAGTACAAACATTTGTGTGTATGAACATGTCTGTTTGTATTGGTCTGGGTGTTTCCTATGTATAATAAGTATGTATTTACAAAAGAAAAAGTATTTGAGTATGTTTATCCGTTGTCTAGTATCCCATAAAAACGGAGTATAATTAACTCACTTGGGGCTAGATGGCGCTGTGTGGAATAATGTCCAGGGATATTTATTTATTTATTATTATTATAAATCGCGGCATGATAATCATTTGATGCGTTCACCAAAGATATTTTTATTTCGCCACAAAATATATTTCAGGATATAGGGCAAACAAAAGAAACTAACCAAAATTTTTATTTTATTAAACATACTAACAAGCGGTTTTGCCAATTATTTTTTTACACTATTATTTGCAATCTATTCTCGTGACCACGTTATTTGCACAATGTTATATCTGGTACTTGACGATTCCATCGAGATTTAGTTGTAACTTGGTTTATCCGTTCGATCATCATCAACACAAAATATTTCTTACATCCAATGCATATGATATAGCAATACACGGAGCCATTTCTAGTAACATGCAGAAGAACCCACTAATAAATTGGTCTTACTTGTAATGAAAAGCTGCAAGAAGCATTAAAGGGAGCTATCTTGTTACTAACTAAAACGAGGAATTTAACAGTTGTCAACAGTTGAGACACTTTTAGTGGATAATTTATTTTAGATAATAACACTTGAGTATAATACCTTTAGTCTCCTGTAGAGGCCATCGTATTTCAGGCTTTTTACGCTGAATTTAATACAGAATCCACCGTGATCTTCATCTTACTGGAATTGATCTACGAGTAGAGCATAGTATGAAAGGAAGTCACCCTCCGCGTTTTTCTGTCTGTTTTTACATAAGCTTTCACCATCTAAATGATAGTTGATGCTAATTATATTTTCTAGAACGTTTGTCTGTATAGTTCATTCAAATTACTACAGGGAAAAGCTGTGTGCAAATAGCCAGTTAGAGATAAAAATGCTTGCACTGCTATTTTTCCATGGCTGACGTAAATATGATAATTCATATTTATATCAAAGTTCTATCTGATCCATTTTTTTTAATTTAAAACGGGTTTGCGTTTGACCTCAGTCTTGCCAGCCACGCTTACCCAAAAAATGCCTATTCACTCTTGCCTTGAAGACACCAAGGTTGTATGTATCCGGAAACACAGACGCAGGGAGGGCGTTCCACTCCTTAGCGGTGCGGACCAGAAAGGAAGCACCAAACCGTTTAGTTCGGACCGCTAGAAAGTCGACCACATGGAGATGAAAGCCCTCGCGGCGTCTTGTGGTCCGGTAGTAGAAAGTAGAGGGTGGTATCAGGTCATGAAGTTCTTGCGCACACTCTCCGAAATACACCTTATAAAAAACCGATAGACAGCCAACTCTACGCTGATGCTCCAAACTCGAGTTTGGTTCCAACGAGCGTCTCGTCACCTATCAGTCTCCTGGCTCTTCGGTCTACTGAGTCCAGTGCATCCAGCTGATACTTGGCAGAGCCATCCCAGAGGTGGCAGAAGTACTCCATACACAACCGAATTTGTGCTTGGTACAATTGTAAAAGCTGTTCCGGTGTGAAGTGTGTTTCCATTTCGAACAACTTGTCATTATGTTCTATTGCAATAACTATTTCTGTTTCGTATAAGCAAACGCAAACTTTAATTTTTTTGCTCGAGCTCTCCATCCTAATTACTATGGAACGAGTGAAGTTTCTTTGACAGCCGTCTGCGCAGTCCGCAAGTCAGTCTTCCACATGACGCCGGGTGAGTGCACGTCACTGCGTAAAGAATAGGAAAATGAAATGGCAACTAGTACTTTCGTACTAGTTGCCATTTCATTTTCCTAACCCAAGAGAGCTTTTAATCAAGTGTACTTATAAATATAAACCTGCCATATAACTCTCATGGTGAATCATGATAAAATCATACGTTTGATAAATTATGCATAATGCATATGAACAAACAGTACGGAGGAAAAAAAATAAAGTTGTACTATTTTCAACAAAAGACCCTATGTGCGCCTATTTCGTGTAAATTATCCGCGTAATTATAAATGTCATTTTCGTCAAAAGCGACGTGCGCTCACCTTGGGGACATGGGGGGGAGTGAGCTGCGACGGTGCGCGGACAGCTATCAAAGAAACTTCACTCACTCCATAGTAATTTGTATGGAGATTTCAAGCGAAAAGTTCGGAATGTTTGGGAATTTTTTTGCACAAAACTGAAATAAAGCAATGAAAAACAACTGATTGGCAATGCTTCTTTGATATCTGATCTTTACACGTTATTTAAAACACGTAAGTTGTTAGTTTATATGATGCCTAAACTTTTGAAATACGGGAGTGCGTTTTGCACGTTTTTAGCGATATTCTGATTTTTTTTCACATTAATCTAGTAAGTTGATCCATATACTGGAAGTTTGAGCTGATTGTGCAACTCTTTGACTACTATGACGTTGTTTTTCGTGCCTCACACTTTATATTTTCTATATAAAACTTTAGTTTTCCTGAGAGCCGTTTTCCTGGTATCGCGCCTTAAGGCTCTGCGCTAAAATGACAGTTACCTAGTCTGTTTCTCTTTTTATATAATTACCTACTAGATGATTCTAACAAGTGGGCGATTCTATCCTAGTGAGGACTTGAAATGCACCCGGAAAATAAGGCAGGACACTTATATTAAACAGTAGTCATTTTGGCTATTCCCGTGAATTTGTGCTCAAGACAAGAAAATGTCTAAGCTAATAATGCTATTATACTACCCATTCTGTAAAGAGTCTGCAGATTCTGTTTATAGTTTGCGAAAGTTATTAGACTTAAGCTTATTTCAGTGAGTGTTGGCATTTCAAGTGTATTTATTCAGACTTTCTGATATATACAAATCATTACACGGTTAAAGCATGATTTGTGTACTTTTTGTGAAGGTTTTCTTGACGATTATAAAGCCTTTAGCTGCGTGGAAGGTGATTCATGCGTGAACCACTTACTCATACCGATCCGATGTAGATGTTAACATAATTAGTTGTATCGTTTTAAAATTACCAAAGTGCTTCTAATCTTATCACATTGTGTCTATCTACACAATATACACTTAGACTTTTCTTTTTTCTTTCATAGTAAATATTTATTTATGCTCATACTTGTAGATCGGTACGGTAAGCATTATGTATGTGTCAGACTTAAGCTAATATTGTATAATAAACTTAATGAAGAAAAAATGGTTAGGTATAATAACCTATTAATCGGGTTTTATATCCACAAGTTTTATACTAAGTATGTAGTGAAGATATGCATAGATGTACATTACATAGTCCAGGCAGGCGATTGATCATCAGATCACAAAACACAAGGTCCAATCGACGTCTAACCTTTTCCTTGTTTACACTTATCCCTTATCGCATTAATTAAGTATTATAGCATTCTTTTGTATGTTTAAGTATTCTATTGTGTATTATGTGTATGTGTCACCGGAAAATAACAAAAACCGTAAATTTATAAATTTCCTAGGAAATTTATAAACTTTCGTAGGATACAAACGAGAGATAAATTTTATCATTTTACGCCCACATTTCCGGAAATTTATAAATTTGCGACGCCTCACGGTAAATTTATCAACTTACGGATATCTATCCGTAAGATTCTAAACGGTTCGACTAATCAGAGAACAGCTTTTAATTTTACGCTTTTATAAATTACGGAAAATAACACACTGCTCTCTGATTGGGTCGATGTTGACAGTAGCAATGCTTGTGTTCGTAGATTATGGTACAATCACATTTGCCAAACTGTACATTTATCAGTTTCGAATACCTACCTGTCTGGACTTTTACTTTAAAACTGGGTAGGTTTAACGGGTTACTTTTTACAATTAATAGGCTGATAACCCCTACTTAATCAAAATAAGACGGCAGAAATCGTGTTTTACGATTTCAAAAAGTTTATAAAAAAATGAAATACACTTCTAAAATATAACATACAAAACATGGCATACCTTCTCGATCATATCCCAAATGGGGTAGTCAGAGTCACACTGAGTTCCCGTCACGATGAACGAACGGAACATTCAGAAGCCCACATTTCACCGAGGCAATTTGAACCCATCGTGGTAAGAAGCGAGCATACCGCCGTTATCTGGGTTGCTTAGATTTTTTATCGGTGTTTCTCATCGCCGGAGAGTTAGCCGCAAATTATACAATGAACATGAACATGAATTGTTCTTACAAAATATAAAACATTAAAACCGGCCTTCTACCAAAATTAAATGGCGGAGGAGAGGAATGACACGTGACTTATTCGACCAATCAGAGCGCACATGGCGTTTGGTTACCGCCCATTTATTATTTTACGGATGCGTTCCGAAAGTTTATCAATTTCCGGAAATGAGGGCGTAAAATAATACAATTTATCTCTCGTTTAGAATCCTACGAAAGTTTATAAATTTCCTAGGAAATTTATAAATTTACGGTTCTTGTTATTTTCCGGTGACATATGTATTATTATCATAGTTTGCGTTTATTCCTATCTGACTACTATTTTGTACACTTACCTACTCTTCTTCTTTTCAACTTTCCTCTACCTGTGGGTTGTTTGGAAGAGATCGCTTTTTAGCGATAAAACCGCCCAAATTGTACATTCTCTAGTTCTTACTTGTTATCATTATTGTTATTTAGTGTGCAATAAAGAATATTTACTTACTTACTTACTTGCCTCTATCTTATTGTGTACCAAAAAGGAGGGCATGAAGTTTAAGTTCAGTGCGGGCAATAGTAAGATTGACTATAATTTTGTACTTTCTGTATTATACTTGAAAGAGTTAACTTGTTGTTGGTAACAGCGCCACCTTGTGATAATGCACCGGAATGCTAATGTAGGAACTTAGATTGACTGCACATTGGTGGCATCGCAGTCATTGAACGCATATAAGCTGTATAGTGTACTGGCTGTGCGTTAGAGGGCGCTTGTTGTGTGTACAATACAAATCTCGGCCGATCTTATGAAGAGGTATGAGAATTATATTACATTTGTCTCTATTTTATTTTGCTTTGGGGGAATGCGCATTTGTTGTTTGTCATACTCTACTTTTACACTACCTACTTAGCTCATAAAATTGTATGCTTGCTACGACTCATTCTTCTTATCAGTGTGTCAAGAACCCTTGCTAATATTTATCATCATACAAACACATTAGTGTCTGCTAAGTAAACGACACGTTTTGCCAGAATGAGTAAGTTATACCCATGGCAACCTGAAATGCGAGATTTAATGCATTCTTTATGAAAGAATGCATTCTTTCATAAAGAGACCGGTTGAATGTCCTAAAGAAAGTAGGACGCTTATTCGTTTTCATTCGCGAAAAATGAGCACAATTGGCATTGGCATTGAACTAACATGTGCTTCGGGCTATGCGCGATGCATCGAGGGGTTGTGCAGACACGGCCGTGGATCGAGGGTGCGGGCGCGCCTGCGCGTCGTGGCGGTCGATCGCTGGACATCGCAGCCACATGCAGCGAGCACGTGCTCTCATCTATTAAAAAACAATTTCTGCTTCACCAACCACAGCTAACACGTTGACAGTGATCGGCTCGCTAGTCAGTTTTATGATAATAGTATGAGCGCCCGTCCGGTCCGTGCGCGCATCCACCGAGCCAAGTGCTCACTATACCTTAAAAAGCACTTCCGCTAATAGTCCACTAGTCGCATTGACTTCGTCTTCGGGTCAGTTAGGTCGATGAACTAAGCTGTCACTTCCTTTAGCTATTGAATGCATTGACAAACTGCTAGTAGGTACTGTGAGACATAATGTTCTCTAGTGTAGACAGTGAAATTACACTTTCACTGAGTTCTCAAGATCTTTGGCTCGAGTCCCATATCCTAGAAATAAATAGCTGACCTATATAATATTGCTTAAGGAACGTAATATTTGTAGTTTCATTATAGAACCTTAATTATACTCCATTGAAAAAGAACTGTTCGTAAAGCCCAAAATATGTTTTAATAACATAACGATCTTATCTTTTCTTATCTTTGTTGTAAGTTACAAAGATAAGATAAGCCTAAGCCTCATTCATCCCGTCATAATATCTTATCCTATTTTCAGACATAAAAATCACGTCATTCAGTATTTTAATATAGTTGCAAATTGTGTCTACGCTCTGTGCGGTGTCTGTGTGAATACCTACTTATATGTTAATCTATTGACCTTGACAGAGAATACCGTAACAATGCGTTTTCAACCCTCTGGACGGGCAGTCGTGTAGCAATAATCCTGAGATCCAGTGTGGTGCGTGCGAGCGCCGACGGCGGCATCGAGTGCGGGGTGTCGCGCGATTCCGCCCGCGCGCCGCGGCACCGCTCGAGCTGTCAAACCGCCTCCGACGGGCACCCGACTTGAACGCTCCTACCTCAATCGCTTCAACTCGCGATCGTATCGTAGTGCGCACTCGGTGACTCAGTGTGTGATATTGTTCGCATGACGGAAAATAATCAAAAGAGATGAACGGCAGTACGACGACGGTGAATGGGGCCGCCGTCAACGGTACCAACGGATCCCTTAACGGAATCGGTGCTGCTCCCCGTACTGCGACTCTTGGAACTCCAAGTAGTTACGCGTATACTTCCACCGGCTCCTTGCTGGGCCGAGGTGGCGCGGCTCGCCCTGTCCCGCCGCCGACACTTCCGAAGTACAGTGGATCCTTCAGTGCTGGAAGTACAACAGGTCTGCGCGACCGCGACCGCGAAGGAACTGGTGGTTCCCATCGTTTGGCTAGTCTAGAAAGATTGGCTCTGCGTCAAAGGATAATCGAACAAAGCGCCAATAATCAGGTGTCGGCTGGAACTATCCTCGGCTCTGGCCCGAATGGCGGACCCACCTCTGCTACCGTCACCCTCACCGACACGGCTACGGTGAGTCCCCTTGCGATACATCTCTTTCACCCTTAAAATATTCCCCTAATCGTAGTTAGCGCACCCCGAAATAGGGAGGTACCGTTATTTTAGAACGGTCAACCCTCTTCTAACATTATGTTTATTGGTTTATTTTTTATTCTATTGTCTTGCACACAGTGCCATATGTAGTTCAACTAATTCAAAGTTCGTAAGGCTTCGATCGATGCATACCTATATGTTTTGGTAACATGATGGTCAATGATTACTGCGCTTGTTAACAGCTCTGTAAGGTTTTGTTTACATTCAGGCACATTGATGCCATAACCGTGTCAGGTGTTACATTACATCACAACTCGGGTGGCAAGGTACCACGTCGCAGTTCTTTAAGCCTGTTATGCTAGTACGGGTTTATATGATTAAAACTAGGTTTATTTTTAACTTTGCTGGTACCCACTTGTCTTATTTCAAAATGTAAGTAATCATTTTGAGAAACAACATTGAATACGACTATACCAATGAATTTTGGCGACATCCTGATACGAAGCCTTACCACAGCAGTGAACATTTGGTTTCTCATAATCAAAAGGAATCACGATCACGATTTATTCACGACGTCTCGTTGTCGTGACCAGCATCTGTATGCATTTCGTTTGTTTTTTCCGTTTTGTCTTATCCTCTCCTTTGTAAGGATATGGCTGGAATCCCACCATATTCCCACGCAGTTCCTCATGTGATAGGACTGGTTCGGGGTGCGGGAGGGGTTGAGCGGGTGACTGACCCCATGTCTACAGGGTTAAAAATAACCTCTTGCATCGGCGGCCATTCTGTTCGCATGTGTCGAATTCACTAAACAGACATTAACTGTTTCACGGTCGCACCCTGACCTGAAAATTCTCGGAACATTATTTAAGTTAGGACTTCTTGGAGCTTCCATATTATTGTTTTGGTCCCTAAAAAAACCAATGAATTGATTCGGTCCAATAGCTGATCTATGTTGGCAGTCAGTATTGCTTGTCCTGTATTGTTTACGTCTTGCAAGAGTCACGTAGGCAGAGCAAATAAATGATGCACCTTACTTTGTGTCTTGCAATACCTTTACTCGCTTAAATGTGGTCACTATAGAGAAATACAATGCCTTTGGGTAGGCCTTTGGTGGTGTTCAATTCATATCGCACCACAACAGCTTCCCTTTGTAGGTTCTGCTTTGTCAGATGTCATTTTAGCAATATTTAAATAATACTATTCTGTATTCGGTTGGCTTTGAATACCCATACCGTTATATAAGACAGCCATTTTAAACGAATATAAATAAACATTGCATAACTTAGGATGTTTACAATATCTCATTCACATGACTTTGATTAAACACTTTTGATCTAAATTCAAGAATAATTTATAAGAAGTCCTCAGATATTTATCATGATTATTTGTTTAGTAAAGGTTTTTCGTTTTGTTTACAGACTAACGTTTTCTAAGAATTCTCGTCATCCATTTTTTGTTATCGCCATGGGCGAAAGCTGCACCGATAACAATTTCGACTGTAGTGACTAAATGCATCAACCATAGACATAACTTGAATAATTGTAATTTCTGCCGTACTTATTTTAATGTGCTTGCAAAAGCATTTCTTCTCAAAAAGGATTTAGTTAGAAGTTTTTCAGTTACCGGCAAAAGCGGTTGGGGCACGTTCTCCTCTTGCATTGTTCCTTGCGGTGTACAAAAAGCTTACTGCGTGCGGATGACGGGTCATTTTCAACCTTTTCTCGAGTTGATAAGACTTAAATCGCGTTTTATCGATTTTAAGTTTACGTTCTTTGAAACGATTGGCCCTTGCTTTTGTGTGTCTGGTGGGCATAAGTGTGACGGGCTGGATCCTTTTGCAGCTATATGTAGTTATAGCCATAATTAACTCAAGCCGTACCTGAGTTAACGCGGCACCTTCCACACGTTGCGAGTTTTGAATGTCATTTCTTTATGATAAATATCGCATTTTTAGTATAAGTGGGATTAATGACGTGGTTGGTTACTAGTTAGACCAACTTGGATCTGTAATACTGTCTAGTCATAGTTTCAGGTGTGCGGCAAATACAGTTTTACTCATTTTATACCTACGATCTCAAAAAAAAATCTAATTTAAAGATCGTTTGTGTTATATAGTAAAATTCAGTATTTAATTTTAATTGATACAAGTATTTTTTTACTATAGTGGTTCATAAAAAATAATTGTCCATAACCATACATTTATCATATTAATCAAATATGTATGTATGTAATTTGCTTTTTTTTTACTCGTAAGTTACTGTGAATTATATTCAAAAAGCTTAATTGAACGAATGCTCTGTTTCAATGTATTTTTTTTTAATCGAGGTATGTCGTGGTTTTCATTTTACAAATGTGGGGAAAAAACAGGATGTTTCTATGTCAATATAATAAGACATAAGTGATGATGAGAAAGTGATCATGAGTATGAGACTTGCGTTTTGATGAGATCGGTGATGATGATAAAGTTAAAGAGAGTGGTTAAACTTTTCGCCCCGTGTGGCAGTTCACGACGCGCTCGTTGCCCCGCGCGCCAGCCGGCTGCCGGTATCGCAAGTAACTTAACCTCAAACTGACACAGTCGTGAATGGTGCTTCATATTACAACAGCTTATTTGTTTTAAAACACATTTATTCCGTTCTGTGAAAGACCTAGTTCATGCCAATATGTCATAATTCCAATTCGAGTAACAAACAGTGTTATTTTCTTGTTGTTATCAATTTCGGATCTTTAGCTTTGTGGTACTGTGTTGAATCGATAGTGCATCGAGTAAAGTTAAAGGTCGTTGAGCGTTTTATAACGCTTAAGACATGGGAACTGTTCTTGCGTGAAGTGATATTTTTGTAATTCCACATGTCCTTAAAACGGTTCAAGTGTGTGGGAACCTTAAACATTCGTCGAGTTTAGGCGACGGTGTATGTTTTTTGTGTTGCCGCTTGGTGTGTACAGAATGGCAAATCGAGGTTTAGGTAACGGCGTTGCACATCAGACAAAGATAGCAAGATGTGCTAGCAGCGTCGGCGACAGCGGAACTGATAAAACTAAAGTTGGATGGACCAGTCCCCGCGACATCTGGAGAAACTTATCGCTGCGTAGAAAAGCCGAGGTGATTAAAACTTGATATAAATAGACATGTTATAAAATAGATATGAGGTTAGTGAACGAGTTCAGTTATTTAGCGACAGGAGCAGTTTATTGATTTAGCTTCGAAGCTATCAGCTTGACTACGAGTACATAACTCGATATGGCGCCTACAGATAGCTGCTGTCAGGCCGTAAATTGTTGCCGTCTGAATTCAACTAATACTGAAATAAAATGTCCACTACATTACAGTTACCTTTCGTAGAATAAATTAATGTGATTATTTCTTAATCCCCTCTAGTGGCCGGGTCGACGACATTATTCTGTAGAATAGCAGTCACATAATCACGTCTCGTTCTTGTTGCACCATTTGTAGATTATATGTATCACACGTAGCTCCTCTATCTGTTGCATTATGTTGCATACAAAATATAGGTACATTTGCGTAACCATCACTGACGTGGGAATACCGACATTCTTTGTTCTATAGTACGATTAATAATTGTAGTCAGCGAAATGACAACTTCAACAGTGACTGATACAAAAAAGGGTGACCCGCTACAATAGTGACGTTCGGCAATCACTAGACTTAGACATTTAGTCATGATTTATTTTATGAGGTATCAAAGCCTTTTTTAAATAATTGTAAATATTTAATAGTGTACAAAACGAATTAAATAATTACGATTTAAGAAATATGGGCCCTATCTCCATATTAAAACTTCTAACTAAAAAATTATAACCATAGCTGGAAAAAAAATGGTTCAAAGAGGTTCAGGGGAATCAACACTTGAAAGTCAGCAAAATACAAGTTATTATATACGTTTTTATTCGTTACGGTTGCTATTGATTCCGACTCCGATTCTGAATTCATCTCTTCATGATAGTCCATACTATTATTAGATATTTGATTCAAAAATAAGTAAACCGGAATCTACAAAACCTTCATCACTGCCTATATATGAAATTATAAGGCGTCGTCCTTTGCCGGTTGGGCCCTTTAGGCCTGTAGTCAAACCTTTATAAAACACTTGTTTGGAAGATTCTACTGTTGTATCCTCCCAAACTTTTCCAGTTGTATGACCTGTTAATAAACGAAATTCTTACCTGTAAATAATATAATACAGAAACAAAACATTTTGAAACTGAAAATCTATTTACTAAATACAGTTTACCGAAATACCTCTATATCTCAAAACGAAAGTCTGACCAGTGTGTGTTGCCAGTAATGACATATGGAAGTGGGACGTGGTCATTTACTACGACTTTTTTGCCAGGCTGTAATGTCGACTAACTTTTAATTGTAAAAACTCGATTTACCACATCACTATTTATTTGGGACTGAAAACCTGCCACACTGAAAATGTCATTTCACTGACTACAATTAAAAATCCGAGTATACTCGTTATGCTGATAAGTACTGCAATAGGTAACCGCATCCAGGTTCTCCTATTTTTTGAAACATTTTCTAATTTTTGTAAATGTTCATTCATTAACTATCTCTTGTGCAAAGTTTCAAGTTCCTCGAGTAGAACGAAGTGTATCACTAGAAGGGGACTACTCTTTGATCGCATACAAGTGTCCACCTCTTCATTCGCATAAATGCATCAATTTACCGAAACAACTTGCCACCCTTTGCAAAATATACATTATCGGATGGGGGATGGTCTATAAATATTTAGTACTTGCATTTGTATTTTCTCAACTGTCTCTGTATAGAGTAATTAAACATTAAATAGCATGTGGTATTTATATCAAGGCGGAACTCCGAAACACGTGTGAAACGTCGATAAAACTGTGTGACATTTTTAAATAACCCCTAACCTAAATATATCGGCGTACCGTGGTGACTACTGTCTTGTTTATTTATATTTTACATTTATTTTTCCAATTGGATACTTAAACCGTCCAGCGCCACATTTAGAGACGATATAGGCAATAAGTTTGCAATTGTAGTTCGATCTTGATTTGTGGAATGTTTAGAGATTGATGAGAAAAAAAAACTATATTCCGTATTAACAACAGAGTCGACTGCGTAGCTTGATTGAATATCAAAAAAGAAACAAAAATATTCAAAACGATTATTGTAATCGTGATATAGACACATACATGCGCTGATGTCTGCGAGCCCTGATTTAAAGCGACAGTAATTAATTTAACCTCAATTAAAATAATTCATGGTCGCTCGCATCTAATGAGACCTTAATTAGTAATTACTTACCATGTTATTCAGACATCATACGACAATAATACGTGCATCATTGTCCATTCGAAACACGATCCGCAACTGAGCAGCGTCTCTTGAACTTTTAACTGTGGTAATCCCTTCAAGTTATTAGTTGAATAAAAAGCCTTATCTTTTAACTGGTTATTAGATGGGTTCCTAAACTTGTTAGTTGTTCGATGTATCGCCTTTCACAGGAGTAGACAGTCAGTTCCATGAATAATGCAGCATACGGTCTTGAATGTATGGTACGTACCTTGCAAAATATATGAATCTTAATTCTTAAGTGAGCTTGTATAATTTCATCACTTTAAGCGAAAAGTACCTAATCCGTCATTTGGGCAAATGCCTTCTCGGTCTTAATGGAAATCTTTATTTTATTCCGTTAGCTCGTCAAGAGCCTATTTCTTTATAATTTTACTTACTACTTACAAACAACTAAGTCATGCGTGTGACGTTTATCTTAGGTACCTATGTAATATTTTTTCGTTACCTGCCATAACTTCAAGTATTTGCCTGAGCCCTCTGCGATATCAGTCGAAATACCAGTAGCCTAACTTCATACACGTGTAAGTAGCAAGTAACGCGGGTTTCCACTTTATACTCGAATACGAGTACACGGCCATAAAAAGTGGTATTGATTTCTTACGGCTCGAGTAATTTTCCTTCTGAGAGTGAGACACGGATGTTCTACTTATTGTCCACGCACAATACTTTGCTAATATTGCCATGTATTGAGTTCATTCTCATACATTACTTTAGCTATTGTTATTTAGTCATTCCACTTTGCTCGGGTTTTAAATTTTGAATGTCAAGAGAAGTTTGAAAACTTATAATGTTTTATTTCTTAGTTCAAACTAATCTATTCTATTAGCTTTGATAATTATAGTTTACATTGTTATCATAGTTCCAAGAGTGATATTGTGTTGTTATGTAACGTTGCCTGTCATTAAATCCCGAGATTACTTACTATTCCCAGTCTGAATGAGTTCAGAACAGAAATGAGACCATTTGCCTTGACTCCGGTTTGCCTACGCTCGGGATGGGATCTTACGCCCACCTTTGCTTTGTTCATCAGATGATTAATATAGGCGTAATTCCTGCAGATCGTAGTTTACTCTCCATTCAAATAAGTGTAGTTTTTATGGCGCTTGTTGATGTTTGAATGCTCTAATAAACTTGAATATTGATTTAAAAATCCCTCCAGTTCTTTGCTTTACACAAATATTTGTAGACTAAGGACAGTTCCTTGATTCTCGTAAGAATAATCATATCTTTATAGCTGCATGTCAAGTGTATAAGTTGGTTATTTAAAATGATGTCAACGACATGAACCGTGTAAGGGCACTGCCAAACACAAATGTCTCTATTCACGCTCTTGTTTGTCCCCCGCTGTAGGACATCGGAAAAAATGCTATCTCCGGCAGTATGGAGGGCAACGTTACTGGAGTTTAAAATTTTGGGCCCAACTTGAACAAGCAAAATGTTGGGCCCGACTTGAACTAGCAAAAGTACAGTTGCTTTGGCCCTCAGTGTCCACTTACATCCTGACAGAATCAAAAATAGTAGCATTGTCCCTCATACTACGGTACGTGATATAGTGGAGGATGGCGGGAATACGAGTATGAGTGCAAGTTCAAATCAGCTAGTAAATGTTGCTGAAAATATTTCTATACGAAAATAATATTTTTTTCACTCAACTGGAACTGCAGACACAACAATGGAAAATAAAGAAACAATAACGTGCGCTGAATGGCGTTATTATAAAAAAGAGACAAGACGTGTTGATTGCATTAGCACTGAACAATGTCTGGGAATTGAGAAGAAAACATGGTCGTGTGCGCGAATTGTATAGAGAAAGTAAAGTTAAATGAACCGACGCGCGGCGACCCAAATTATCGCACTTCCATCTTTGGATCTGCTATGAAATCGGTGCGAATAAACCGGTTGTTTTATCGTTACAAAGTAAATTTACCACCTTTTCAGTAGCAACTATAAAAAATGGGGTTCTTTCGGTTCAGGCTTTGTAAACTACTAGTTATATACTCGTAGAACAATTGATTAACTAGATTCACTAGTACATAATCCATACATACCATAACTCTTAGCAGGGCTCGTTGCGATATGTTGATTCAGTGCGATAGTGAGTGAGTCAGATAGGGTGTAGTCACCGCGGTAGCGCCGCGACAATTTGTGTCTCCGATGGCGCCGCTGCGGCAAAGGATTGCAATTATACTGGGAGTGCCTCAGGGCGGTATTTTTTATCAGCTAAGAGTGGATTGTAACCATGCGGAGCTGCCGGCATTTCTGCTTTTTATTCTCCTCTGGAATCAAGACGCAGCCGCTTTTGTTCCAATTAAATGGCGAAGCTATGTAAACTAGAGTAAGCTATAGTCACTATATGTAATCTCGGCTAGTGCTTAATATCAAGGCAATCACCACTTAAATGTCAAGATATTTTTTATCAAGTAGTGTTAGTAGTAAAAAGGGTGTATAACCTTCAAACCTATCGGAATTTGTAACAACTTTAAACAATACGACACAATCGAACCTATTCAGGCGTGTAATTATGGCTGCTGAGTCTAATTACTTTGTCATCGCTTAGTATGAGAACCCTTCTGGAAATCGAGTCATTGATTTATAGTACTTACCGTGTTGTTAAAATGTAATACTAATTAGTTAATTAATTTAAATTATTATAGTACGCTGTGCTAAAAGTATAAGTAACTGTCCTCTATTTTCGTCATCCGAATTTGTTCAGGATTTCTGAGTATTATCCGCTCATTCGTGGCATCGTGGCATCATTAATTAGTCAGTGTGTGTTTTGCGATATGACTACATTGTGCGAACTATAACAATAGTCGTTAATGTAAAATTTAACGCGGTCGAGTAAACGTCAGCCGTGAAGGTTGCCTCGATTTATAAGCAAAGTTTCCTTTTGCAAGTGAGTCGCTTGAACTATTTCACTATGGATTTGTTTTGAAATGTGCTGAAAAACTATCGCATAGCTAATTCATGTGCGTGTTATCGTTTTGTGTCTTTTTACCAACAAAACTATGCGGACATTTGAGTGACTTTATTGTCAAATAAACACTTTTACAAGAAAAATGTTTAACGCTTTAAAAAATAGACTGAGCATGAAGAAGAAAGTTAAAACAAAATTGAAAACTGGCTGTGAATCGGACGTAAGTATTCTTATTGGTGATCATGTTCCAAACGTCCTTCTCGAAACAAATCCATCAAAAATAATCAATGTCGTGTTGTCAGTGCTTGTTCGATACTAATTGGACTCGGTTTTGAATGGAGGCATTCTTATTACGTGCGATTGTTTATTCGTGCTTTCACTCAAAACAAACAAATTCCTTGTCGATGTTCAATCGGTGTGATTATTTACGTTACAACAATGTCCGTGCTCTGGTAAACATTCGCCGGATGGCAATGCCCGCACCTTACGAACGAAACGATCAGTGAGCAATTGGGCCTTGTCTTGTGTACCATAATAACAGATAATTAGCTTTTATGCTTGACTGTTTTATAAATTTTCTCATTTTTAAGTGGTTTTAAATTCATCAAATGGGTATTGCATTGACGCATTAATGTTTCAGTAATGTGTAGTTTGACGTGACTCAAAAGTTGTTTGAAGTAACTTTTACGCTAAATCGTGAATCACAGCTGCCAATGAAGTATGATGGTGTCCGCTTGCCAAATGAAATGCCCAAATGCAGTTTGTGTGTAATGCGGCACCTGTCGATGTTGCGATTGCTTCGTGAGTGCAATTGTCAGCTGTCGGAGACTTCTCTTAATTCACCCACTTGGATCGCTGTCCAAAAAGATATGGTTTGTTACAATTCGGTCAAATTCTTAGTAATGTTACACGATACACCTAAACATTTTTATGTGTTATCGATGCATTTAAAGCACAGCTTGAATAATCCCTATTAGAAAAAAATATTTTAATATCTGGAATTGCAATGGCGCGTGCGTCTTTCCATTGTTGGAACATCCCTGGGGGATATTATTAGAACCAACGTCGCTGGCGCATAGGGTCGTTACACTTGGCAAAACTGCACAAGTAAGCGTACCAAATGTACACATCGCGTGGCTTTTACGAAGAAATAAGAAATGTGGTATAAATATGTATGTCACCCATCGAACGCGTTCTTTGTACCAATAGGTACTTACTGCCTTTTGAATCGTTTTATTTCAATTGTCTCTTAGACTAGTTGACGTTTGAATAGACGGGAGATATCTTGACAGGATATATTTATCAAAGTAATCGTCGGTCTGTTTATCACTGTCCACTAGAATTGGCCAAGCATGTCACTTAAATATTATTCGGTATTCATTACACGTTACTCTAATGTGTGTCCTACATTTCAAGTTACTGTATGCAGTAACTTGTTATAAACAGAAGAAGAATTAGTGCACATGCTCTAAGTATGGCAATGCCGCTAATGATGCTTCTGTATTGTTAGGACGGGTATCAAATTCACACGTGTTGGTGCTGCAACGACGGCAGTTCTGCGTGACTCAACGCTTTCATTCTTCTCACCTACATAATTATTGGATGCATCTTTTGCATCTGTTATACCTATAAAAAATGATTTTATTGCTTTATTTTCATCTTCGGGTGTTGAACCTGCAGGTGATGCCATTGCCCGATGGTTTGTACTAATTGAGCAGGCAATTGATTATTCCCCTCAAAATGTTTGGAAGGAGTTTTTACTAAACTATTTTCACTTTGCTGTTTTGGAGGTAGGTATCTCGTTGATGTCTAAAATTTGGGTCAATTTTTCCGCAGGAAACTAAAAACTTTTTGTTTATTTAAGGGTGGTTGAAGCTAAGTGATGATATTTATTTGTATAGAAAACATCAGAGAAAATATTCAATGTTGCATAGGGTCGTAATCGGGTCTGTCATACGGCGCAAGATGGCTTCATAGTTTACGACTTGGACATCGATACAGCCGCGTAAAATACAGATACAAGTAAGACAAATCGTACATACCTATAGCATCGGTACAGTTGCCTTGGTATCGATGACTCACGTCGGAGTCTCGGCCGACCCGCGAGTTATACCCGTTATTACAGCTCTCATGGCGCTCGAGAACTCGACAGCGAATTTAAGACACTTGTGGCTGAACTCTCATTAGTGTGAGTGTGTAGGAGCACCTACTATTACCGCAAATGGGGAACGGTGCATTTGCTTTTTCATTAAAGCTTCAGAAAGTTATGCTGTCTTAAACTGAGCAATGTCTAAATTCAACGTAGGATTTCAAAATAACGTACTGAATAAGTAGTCCTATAAACTTAATCCCTTAAGAATTTTGTTTTTTTTGTTGAACATTATTATAGTATAAATTATATTTTATAAATAAACAAATTATAAGGTGCGCTTGAAAAAAGTACCATAAAAACCTAGTACGTTATGCTGGGGATGTTTACAACGGAACCCAGACGTGGAGCAATAAATGGTTAATTTATTCTGTTTACCAAATGAACCTGCCCATCTATTTGAATTCTAAATCTTGCGTATCAGGTAAACATTTACGCCCCAATGCGTTGACATGGTTCTGTATTTAGGAATGAGTCCAATATTGCACAACAGATTTGAAAACTGTTTTTATTGTTTTCAGATACAAAGTAAACGCGAGCTGTTCTTCAAGTCGGAATCGGTGAGCGGCAGCGTGAGCGCGACGGGTCCGCCTATGGGCGCGCCCCCCGCGCCCCCAGTCGCGACCTCGGCGCTCAAGGACGCGCTGGCCAAGCGCTCCGCCACCCTGCCCGACCACGAGAACAGCCACCATGAGACCAACGGCACGGCCAAGCTCACCAACAGCGCGTCCGTGGACAATAACAAGCCACCGTCTTCGGCGCCACCGCCGACGCCCGCGCCGCCGATACCCACCTCAGCCCCACCTGCGCCCGCTCCTCTTAGGAGTACAGAAAACATTATGAAGGTACGACAGTTCCTTTACCCAATCATGTTTGCTCATCTTTAGACACTTTTCTTGACAAGCGTCATCTTACGCGATCTTCTTTGTAAAACCTTAAAAGATTTGAGGTCATTACAACGAATCCAAATACTTTTAATTGGCCAACGAACATGTTCATCTCTTGAACAGCACTGGAACGAGGCGACTTGTGACGTTTTTGACTATAATGCCGTAGCCATTATCTATACTTACATAATTGTGGATGCGATATACGTACAGTATGCTCATTTTATTACTTGATAATTTCGCTTCAATTATTAATTTGTTTACAACTTAAGTACGTAGTATTTACGTACGTAATAATATTTACTAAAATGATAGTTACAAATTCGAGCATGGAATTATCCTCCCTTCTGTTTAGTTTTTTATCATTCTGACTGATAGATAAGTATGAGTTTAATAATAATTAATTGTTATCTCATAACATAACTAGAATCTGAACAATGGCTGTATGCTTATATGCACTTATTTATCTTAAACAATGCTGACATTTGGGCTTATCATTTGAACTTTACGCTCTAAACTATTCCTTTGGAACTAATGTACCTTTCCCTTTACAGAAAAACGATCACCCACCAGTCGCGCCAAAACCAGAATTACCTAAGTTAGAAAAGCCAAAAACCAAAGAATTAGATGGATATGTTGGATTTGCAAATCTACCGAATCAAGTGTACAGGAAGGCAGTCAAGAAAGGATTCGAGTTCACATTAATGGTAGTAGGTAAGTGAAAGTAGTCATCATGAAACAGAGTGTTATTTTCGAAACCTGGCCAAAACGTAAAAGTTACAGAAACACATTTAACTGAAAAATTTGGGTGAATGCTGCCACTTTTTTAACTTCGATGAAGCTTCGACGTTCAAACTGTTGGCTCTACATAGATCGTTGTTTTTTAGCCAAACTGTTACATTAAATGTGTAACAACTTAATTTTACATAACAAGGTAGGCTAGTTTTGAAAACGACTACCTGTATTTACAAAACTTCATTGGTTTTCTCAGGTTAAGTTGTTGTCGAAACCGAAGGGGTGATTTCGGGACTCGCTCAACCGTGGCAAGCGTGGGGGATACGCCAAAATGTTAATACACCTTGATGAGTACCTCCACTAAATCTAAACCCACAATAAAGGGCGTGCGTGTGTAGAGCCGCTTTTTGTATTTTACTTCCAAAACTCCTCCAATTATCATAATCGACAGTTTTTTGAATAAAAGCTTTTTCAGTGTTACATCCTCTTAGTTTATTTCGACTGCTTCCATACAAGCCTATGGATACTCCCACCTTTGAGAAGGTAAACCTCATATATTCAATTTCCTTTTTTACCGTATGTTCTTCAAGATCCACTAGGCCTCCACGGCCCTCGAGTGAATTCAAATTTAGCATGGTGGTCGACCAATCAATGTAAATGTGGTTAGGTAGTAGACACGTAGTGGTGTTTAAGTTTTTTTTACGTTTTATTGATAAATAAGTGCCGAAACACGATCCTTGTATAGAGCATAATCCAAATCGTTATGTTACTCTCAATGATTGATTGAACAACAAATTGTTTTCTATTTGCAGGTGAAACGGGTCTGGGCAAGTCAACGCTAATAAACTCTTTGTTCCTGACGGAGGTTTACGACAAGGACAAGCACCCCGGCCCGTCGCTGCGGGTGAAGAAGACGGTCGGCGTGGAGACCAGCGTTGTGCTGCTCAAGGAGAACGGCGTCAACCTCACGCTCACCATCGTCGACACGCCTGGCTTCGGCGACGCAGTCGACAACAGTAATTGGTAAGCCAACAAACAACGGCACACGTCGTTACTTTCAAAAAAGCAAAAAAAACCGTCCTGTTTTTTTGAAATGTGTATTCTCTATAAACCATGAATGGTCGTCCTATAAAAATGTACTAGTAGCGTTGATAGCATCTGCCTTCTTTAAATTAAAGTATACCTCTGTTTGTACTGAAACGAAGATTTTGTCGTCAGTTCCGTTTCATTAAAATTACAAGCTTCAAGTATTGAAAACTGTCTCGAATAACAAGTTTTGTTATTGTCTGATATTTTTGAAAGCGAATTCATGAATTATTCGGTTCCCTTTTTGCGTAATCAATTCAATTATTCCTATTGGCTAACTAACCTCAACTTGTACTTAGCATATTTCCTATAAAAGACGAGTTTAATGAGTTTAGCCTAAGTATTCAGTAAAGATTGCACACTATTTAAATTACTGGTACATGCAAAAAGGATGCATCTACTTGCCCAACAAGGACTCTTGTGCTAGTGACACAACCATAAACGGACTTAAGGCTCGATACCAGGAAAACGGCTCTCGGGAAAACTAAAGTTTTATATAGAAAATATGAAGTATGAGGCACGAAAAAAATCGTCATAGTAGTCAAAGAGTTGCACAATCAGCTCAAACTTCCAGTATATGGATCAACTTACTAGATTAATGTGAAAAAAAATCAGAATATCGCTAAAAACGTGCAAAACGCACTCCCGTATTTCAAAAGTTTAGGCATCATATAAACTAACAACTTACGTGTTTTAAATAACGTGTAAAGATCAGATATCAAAGAAGCATTGCCAATCAGTTGTTTTTCATTGCTTTATTTCAGTTTTGTGCAAAAAATTCCCAAACATTCCGAATTTTTCGCTTGAAATCTCCATACAAATTACTATGGAGTGAGTGAAGTTTCTTTGATAGCTGTCCGCGCACCGTCGCAGCTCACTCCCCCCCATGTCCCCAAGGTGAGCGCACGTCGCTTTTGACGAAAATGACATTTATAATTACGCGGATAATTTACACGAAATAGGCGCACATAGGGTCTTTTGTTGAAAATAGTTCAACTTTTTTTTTTTTCCTCCATACTGTTTGTTCATATGCATTATGCATAATTTATCAAACGTATGATTTTATCATGATTCACCATGAGAGTTATATGGCAGGTTTATATTTATAAGTACACTTGATTAAAAGCTCTCTTGGGTTTGACAATTTCGTACTAGTTGCCATTTCATTTTCCTATTCTTTACGCAGTGACGTGCACTCACCCGGCGTCATGTGGAAGACTGACTTGCGGGACTGCGCAGACGGCTGTCAAAGAAACTTCACTCGTTCCATAGTAATTAGGATGGAGATTTCGAGCAAAAAAAATTGAAGTTTGCGTTTGCTTATACGAAACAGAAATAGTTATTGCAATAGAACATAATGACAAGTTATTCGAAATGGAAACACACTTCACACCGGAACAGCTTTTACAATTGTACCAAGCACAAATTCGTTTGTGTATGGAGTACTTTTGCCACCACTGGGATGGCTCTGCCAAGTATCAGCTGGATGCACTGGACTCAGTAGACCGAAGAGCCAGGAGACTGATAGGTGACGAGACGCTCGTTGGAACCAAACTCGAGTTTGGAGCATCGGCGTAGAGTTGCCTGTCAATCGGTTTTTTATAAGGTGTATTTCGGAGAGTGTGCGCAAGAACTTCATGACCTGATACCACCCTCTACTTTCTACTACCGGACCACAAGACGCCGCGAGGGCTTTCATCTCCATGTGGTCGACTTTCCAGCGGTCCGAACTAAGCGGTTTGGTGCTTCCTTTCTGGTCCGCACCGCTAAGGAGTGGAACGCCCTCCCTGCGTCTGTGTTTCCGGGTACATACAACCTTGGTGTCTTCAAGGCAAGAGTGAATAGGCATTTTTGGGTAAGCGTGGCTGGCAAGACTGAGGTCAAACGCAAACCCATTTTAAATTAAAAAAAAATGGATCAAATAGAACTTTGATATAAATATGAATTATCATATTTACGTCAGCCATGGAAAAATGGCAGTGCAATCATTTTTATCTCTAACTGGCTATTTGCACACAGCTTTTCCCTGTAGTAATTTGAATAAACTATACAGACAAACGTTCTAGAAAATATAATTAGCATCAACTATTATTTAGATAGTGAAAGCTTATGTAAAAACAGACAGAAAAACGCGGAGGGTGACTTCCTTTCATACTATGCTCTACTCGTAGATCAATTCCAGTAAGATGAAGATCACGGTGGATTCTGTATTAAATTCAGCGTAAAAAGCCTGAAATACGATGGCCTCTACAGGAGACTAAAGGTATTATACTCAAGTGTTATTATCTAAAATAAATTATCCACTAAAAGTGTCTCAACTGTTGACAACTGTTAAATTCCTCGTTTTAGTTAGTAACAAGATAGCTCCGTTTAATGCTTCTTGCAGCTTTTCATTACAAGTAAGACCAATTAATTAGTGGGTTCTTCTGCATGTTACTAGAAATGGCTCCGTGTATTGCTATATCATATGCATTGGATGTAAGAAATATTTTGTGTTGATGATGATCGAACGGATAAACCAAGTTACAACTAAATCTCGATGAAATCGTCAAGTACCAGATATATAACATTGTGCAAATAACGTGGTCACGAGAATAGATTGCAAATAATAGTGTAAAAAAATAATTGGCAAAACCGCTTGTTAGTATGTTTAATAAAATAAAATTTTTGGTTAGTTTCTTTTGTTTGCCCTATATCCTGAAATATATTGGGTGGCGAAATAAAAATATCTTTGGTGAACGCATCAAATGATTGTCATGCCGCGATTTATAATAATAATAAATAAATAAATATCCCTGGACATTATTCCACACAGCGCCATCTAGCCCCAAGTGAGTTAATTATACTCCGTTTTTATGGGATACTACACAACGGATAAACATACTCAAATACTTTTTCTTTTGTAAATACTTACATACTTATTATACATAGGAAACACTCAGACCAATACAAACAGACATGTTCATGCACACAAATGTTTGTACTGTGCGGGGATCGAACCCGCGACCTTTGGTGTAGAAGCCGACTTCTAAACAATTACACCAAGACGGTCGTCCGGATTTATGCATTGCATTTATGCACGGATTGCACGGCCCAACCACTGTGTGACCATAGCTGTCACGATCGCTTTCAAATTTGACAGATTTTCTCTCCGGCCGACCCTAGTAGCGAACCTTAATCAAGGATGTTTTGTTAGTTAGTGTTAAGTTTAAGCAAGTTGGAAACAATGCAAGCATAGAAATGACTGGTTATGTTATTTTTTTACTATTCTTAGGAAACCAGGTTAATGCCGATGGTTGTTTTTTAATGGGGTGTTTTATCTCTGAAGCAATTTTTCATGTTTGTGAAGTTTTAGCCAGAATTAAACTTTATAAATAACAGTAAGGCTTTAAGCTGAAGTGCTTAGTCGTTTTCCTTAATCATATCGGTCCTAATGCCAAGAGGTATTCTCTGCAGGTCATCCACACGCTAACGCTATAATTTGACACAATTCTTTGAATGCAACAAACTGGTACAATTATAATAATTCCGCATTCTGCGCACTCGATACTAGGGTAATTGCTTCACAATAGTATAATTGGTTGCAATTAAGTGGCTCGTGAACATTTCAGCTGGCAGCCGATCATCGACTTCGTAGAATCGAAGTACGAGGAGTTTCTGAACGCGGAGTCGCGCGTGACGCGCAAGGCGGCGCCGGCGGACACGCGTGTTCATTGCTGTCTGTACTTCATCGCGCCCAGTGGGCATGGGTTGAAACCTCTGGATGTCGAGTTCATGCAACGGCTTGGAGATAAAGTCAACATTATACCGGTCATCGCTAAGGCTGATACTATGACGCCTGAGGAATGCAAGGACTTCAAAGAACAAGTAAGATTTTTCTCTGTTATTTAACATCATCAATGCTGCATCTTTATTAAAGACAAGAATACGTTCGGTAGTTAAGTGGTTAGAGCGGCCACCCGGTATGCCGAAGACTCTGGTTCGAGTCCCGCCTGGAACCTAGACTGAATGTTTGTTTTATTTTCTGGTATTGTTGTCTTTTCCTGGTTCCATTTGAAATTTTTGGGTAATTTTAATATGCACGGGCGCCCGTTTTCTAATTTTAGCAAATTGCTGTTTTTTTAAATTATACGATAATGTGAGTTAAACCTTTTGTGGACTCTATAACAGTGTAACATTACATTAAAGAAAAGTCGAAGCATTCGTAAGCGCTTTAAATAGCATACATTTTTAAAGTAAGCAAGAATTTAAAGTCTTTAGCTTTCATCGTTGAGTCGATAATCGTCAAAGCCACGCATCTAAAGACCGGTAGTCTTTTAAAAACACGCAGTTCCTCTCGTTCTAACCCTAACATTTGTCCCTCAGATAATGAAAGAGATAGGTCAGCACAAGATCAAGATCTACGAGTTCCCGGAGAGCACCGGCGAGGAGGGCGAGGGCGCGGACGCGAGCAAGGCGCTCCGCGGGCGCGTGCCCTTCGCCGTCGTCGGCGCCAACACCGTCATAGAGCAGGACGGGAAGCGCATCCGTGGACGGAAGTACCCTTGGGGCATTGCTGAAGGTAACCTTTTATTTTGTTTCGGGAAAAAAAACTCACTTGACTATCCCACCGTCCTGGAGGGTGAACAGTGAGAGGGTTTTGGACTCCCCGCCACCGCGCACTGAAAGGAGCCCAGTATAACCCCTCCGCTTTACGGGACGACCTGGCGTGGAAAAAATTCCACATCGACCCAGCGCCCAGCACATTATTATGCGCCGGGCCTCTTCACGCTACGAGGGCATCCCGTTATAATAAGACACCCCCAGAGGAAGGTGCTGGCGTTGAACTATAGGGCTAGGGGTACAACTAAACAGCTTTGTTAAAATATCAATGGTAATGGCGAAAACTCCGTTAAAAACCCCACCGTCGTCCTTTGCCTTTGCCTAACCCAACCAGGGTTCAAAATTCGTTTGGTGATTTCTTTGAATGTCATTCTGAAAACAGTACTTCAGCAGGTTCCCAAGTATAACAGGAGGGGTGGTGCTTTCTGTGGGAAACTCCCTAATCCAAACATCAATTCTATTTTCAGACGATTATTACCTAGTTATAAGGAAAATGTTTACAAAACATCCGCGCTTCACCCTATTGTTAATCCCGATACTTGCCTACATGACCAAACTAAGTAGATGCATACCATGACAGTGTATAATTTGTACGTATGTATGAGACTCAAGTCATCTGCAGCCCCGTAGATAATTAAGCCTAAGAGGCATTGAGCAAGGTCGCACATGACGCGAAAAACTGTTGGACTTTGAGACAGCAAGATTTTGTAAAGGACACCATTTAATATGTTATGAATCACAAGATGTCAATGCAGGTCATCCACTGGGTAAAATTACAAAGGAAGAGATTTTGGCCACTGGATTGCTGTGTAGGAAGCCATCTTTTTAGGTTTCATTGTTCAACAGGTGGACGTCTGCTCTGAGTCATCTTTTTATATTGATTTAAAAGTATGCATTCAGAGCTTCATTTCTTAACTTTTACAGTTAGATGTTCACTCAAAGGTATCTTTCAATTAATTATACAGTAATCTACTCCTCCAGTAGGCACACACGCAAGCTAGATTGCTAATTTCTATACACGATAGCAATTGAGCCCTCCAAACAGAATTTGTGGTTTCGTAGACAACATCGTTACCAAAATAGTCGTTCAAAACCAGAGCTACAATGTTTGACATAAACATTCCAGTGGAGAACTTAGAGCATTGCGACTTCCTGGCGCTGCGCAACATGGTGATCCGCACGCACCTGCAGGACCTGAAGGACGTGACGAGCTCCGTGCACTACGAGAACTACCGCTGCCGCAAGCTGGCCGGTCTGTCCCACGACGGCAAGCCGCACAGAATCTACTCCAACAAGTATGTCTTTCTACATGCACTAACTAGCTCTCTATTCTCTGAAAAGCTGCTCAACATTTCTTTAAATATTGTCTTTTTAAGGGCGATTTCAGATTAGCGCGTTTGTACGCGTTGGCGCGTATGGATACGCCTTTAGCCACAGTCTTAACTGGTACCAGCGCTGACGCGCATATGAGCTCGTATGAGCGCGAGTTATAGTGTTCAGTTTGATAAAACTCGCCGGTATAAGCCCGTGCACGCGGTCTGGTATTTCAAGCGCCAAAAGTAGCGCGCGTTTATGAGAGTATGCTGAAACGACCATGTTCGCACAGAAAAATACGCTAATCTGTAAATCGCCCTTACTGCTTTCATAAAGCATTCGTTGTGACGTTATTTCTATTATCATTTTACTATAATTATATTTTTATTGTTATTTACTACTACCACCTACTTTCGCGTTTGAGGGTTTACATTTTATATATCTATAACTAAACTTAATAAATAGCAGTCTTCAGTACTAAAAATTCAAAACTTTAACATTATTTTAAAACAGGCATGGGTAGATAATAAAGTAACAACCTAAGTAGACAGGGTTGATGAATTAATATACACACTAATATTATAATGTTGATTTTTTTACTGCTGTCACCGCATTTAAGGTGACCAGACTCCTTAACTCCGTGTGATAAAATTAAACAGTAAATTAATATTTCTAACTAAATTGTAACTGATTTTCTTTGTGTTTTCATTGCTGCATGTCTGGTCACCTTCTCTATGTCGATATTTTTTTCCTGACTGTCGCAGTCGTGTGATACAGTTTATTTTTGATTTTGTTACATTTTATCTAATAGCTGCATATAACATTCTTTAAGTATTTGAATGTTTGTGCTTGGGCATGCAGAAATGAAATATCGTTGTTAATGTTTATCATTAAATTTGTCATGGGCTATTTTATCAATTCGAATATTTTGATGTGACATGAAATTCAAATCACAGTTGAGATGATGATGAATTCTTAAAGTGTCCATGATGAATATCATTAATCATAATAACTGGCCGTCATACGCTTTTACAGTGGCATTAATAACCGTGTGTTGTCCATCATTGATCAAGCGGCGTTGCAAGGCGATTACTGCAATTTGCGTGTGTCACACATCGCTGCACTGACTGATTTGATGTTCACTTTGCATTTGCAATAACCTAAAAGCTGTCGCAAGAAACACTTTATTACCATACTCGATTATTGGTAGCAACCGTTTAGTCGGTCGTTATGTTAATGTTCACGAAATAACTCGTTATTTATACGTTAGCAGCACTCAAATTAATCAGTCTTGTGAATTAGTTTTTTTTATAGAACGATTATCGTTGCATATAGTGTTGTATAGTTTAGCGGTTGACCTTTATCTTGCCCGAGGTTCAGTGCCTATGGGGTGAAAAATGGACGCACCAAAAGTATTTATGTTTGGTGCAATCCAATTATTAAAAAAAACGAATATTGTTGTCAAATTAAGAACGAAACATCAAGATATTCAGTTGTTTTTATCTTAGATCTAAATAACGGCGCCCTTCAAAGTGCGTTACGCTTTGCGTAAGGAAAGTTAACGCATCCTTACAGTGGCAACAGGTGCAAGTCCTGAACGGACCGCAGGCTACAAACTGCAAACTAAACTACTGGCTTCTATGAGCACTGCAGCGCTCCGTTCGGAATAAGATCGCGCACAATAGTGTGTTTGCGGTTCGAGTTTGCGGTCTGTGGTCCGACGTAGAAGATCTTCGTGGGACGATTCAAAATCCTTGCAAATATTTGACTTCACCTCCCGTATCGATTGATGCGTCGATATCAATTACCTATAGTAAATTGCATTAAGGGCGCTGTTCGGTTTTAATCATATTTAAGAAATCAGAAAGGTCTTTAGCTGTCTGAAAATAGGTTTTTAGTTGAGAAACCATGCGTTGTTAGCAATGCCACTGTAGGTGTGATCACGAAGCACGCGTTGTCGCTAACTCTGGTTGTGTTGGTGTTCAGTTTGTGCCCGCAAGGACTGATGAACAGTTTCATGACCGTCTGGTAAGTCTCGACGCGCACCACATTTTTTGTTACTGTGTATTTTCTGATTACCTTCATCATCACCCATTTTCAACAATTTGCACTTCACTTATAATAATAAATGCATGTTCTATTATCGTAAACTACCCAATATGCGACGGCGTCGAAAAAAATGTATTAAGTGAAAACTTGATCAGACAGTGTCTAAGTTACATTTATTTTACCTACTTTATTAACACTTGAACATTTTTAATTGGAGCTTAAATATTTTAAAACCATAATTTTTAAAACATATAAGTTTTTAAATAACAACGCATCGGTTTTGCGTCATCCTATATCATATCCTAAGATATGATGCTGTTAGTTATTTCAGAGCAAAATAACACTAAAAGTTACCTAGGTACCGAATGTTTGTTTGCCAGTTGTTGCTCCACAACCACAATATAAGTGTGGCGTGGAAGCACGTAGAAAGAGACTGATAGTCTGTATTCCACATCTTATTCTTAGCTTATGTTAAAAAAACCCACGAGACGTCAACGACGAGTAGTTTTAAGTTGAGAATGGTTGTATTAACTAGTATGTGAGTAGTATGGTACTGCAAAGTCCTAAGTAGAGTGCCTGTGTATAAAGCGTAGCATGACGGTTATGAGTAGTCTTTCTTCTATGTGATCACAGCAATATCCGAAATACTTTTCTTACACACACACACCACACAATCTTAAATATGAGATGCATACTTACAAACATCCTTTGGTCAAGAACACACACACCTACTTCAAACACTGTTCTCGATGTTCAGTTCTTAAAATGACAGCGCAAAGTCTTATGCTGCTTAAGAATTTGCATAGCATGGCTTAATTTAATATTTTTGCATAATTCGTTATGTGCATGAGATGTTAGTAAAGTTGAACTTTTTTATTTATTTACTTTTAACGATTGAAGTTGGTAATATCTGTAAAAAATATCAGATTTAATGCTCAGTCCTAATTATTAAAAAATGGACTTTGTTGTTGTAAAGTTGCTGGGTAAAATTATTGTTTCTAATGTTATTAATTCTTATGTTGAAATTTGTATTATTTAGAAATACGAAAAGACATTTTCTTTATATTGTCATTGTTTTGTTCTCAGGAATCCTCTAGCTCAGATGGAGGAAGAAAAACGAGAGCATGATCTCAAAATGAAACAGATGGAAAGCGAAATGGAACAGGTATGTTATTGTTGAGATGTGTCTAGTCTAGAAACATTGTCCTATTTTGGTTTAATTGAGACAGCCAGCCTTAAACAATTTGGAGCTACCAACGGTAGCCAAAAGTCTGCTGAGTCAGACTTTTGGCTACAGTTATAGTATATGTTATATGTGTTTTGTTAAATGTTAGAGAATAGTGGCAATAGCGCGTGATAAATAACAGACGTATTTTTATTAGCTGCCTTATTTCAACCTATTGGGAGTGATAGCCATCCAGATTATTAAGAAGTGCCTAAACCCTCTAACTTCTGTAAAGATATAATTACACTGCTCAAAAGTGTCTAGGGATATTTCAAGCATTTTTATACAAAGTATAGCTATTTGGGAGGCTGTAAAAATTAAAATATTGATACCAACGTAGAAATTTTTTAAACACAGAAACTGCTATATCTGCCCTTTCAGATTGTATAAAGTAATTCATTGTAGTAGCATTATTGTATAATCGTAAGGACGTTAAAAAAGAGACAGATTTTCTTTTAAAAGGTGTCAAAATTTTAGCAAAATCAAATGTTTTTTTTGTAATATTCTTAACCTTTATCTTATGCCTCTGTCCTCGCGTTATTCTAAGATAATGCTCAACTTGTAAACAAACTTAACTTTATGAAATATTTGAAAAATGATTTCCCTATGATATCCCTAGACAGTTTTGATGTGTGTATATTCCAGCAAACGAACTTCCTCTTCTTCTTCTTGGTTGTTTGGAACACAGCACACATCCTGTTACGCATGACTACTTTCTAAGCAGCCCCTGTTCTTGACTTTATTTCTTTTTTACCCTTAGGTGTTCGAAATGAAAGTGCGCGAGAAGCGAGCCAAGCTGAAGGAGTCGGAGGCGGAGGTGAGCCGCCGGCACGAGGCGACGCGGCGCGCGCTCGAGGCGCAGGCGCGCGAGCTGGAGGAGCGGCAGCGCGCGTTGCACGCCGAGCGCGCCGCTTGGGAGCGCGAGACCGGCCTCTCGCTCGACGACCTGCGGCGGCGCTCGCTCGAGGCCAACAGCAAGGAGTGAGTACTGGCGCCGAGACACGGGGCGAGGCGCGCGAGCTGGAGGAGCGGCAGCATGAACATGAACGAGCTGGCGAGTACTTCAAGGTCAAGGAGCGGTAACTGCAGTGGCGAGCTCTTCGCCATCCCATTTTTTTTTTCGTGTTGAAATCCTCATGGATACCTCGCTGCCCGGGGGGACGACGAGGTTAAGTCGCACTCCTACCGACTAAAACCCCACGGCACTCAACGGTGGCACTTTGGCGACGAAGCTGGATCCTACCGTACGTAATGATGCACTGCTACGCCGCCAGTACTAGCCCCTAATGGCCCCTAATGGGAGGCCACGAAAATGCCTGGAGTAAACAGACACTTTCGCCGTCTCGATGGACGCCGTGCAAGGCAAGCCAGAGGAACCCCCGCACTCCTGCCTGCTGGCTACCACCGTACGCAGACCCTACTGGACCCGCAACCACGAGCCACCCAAAGGGCGGCTCCGCTGCCGCGAGTTGAAAAGTTGAAAATCCTTATTCTCACAAAAAACATGAGGCACTTTATAACAATAAAGTAGCAAGCAGGATAAAATGTGTGAAAGTTGAGCTTTTAAGTAAACTGTAATATACTAACCTGACGTGCCATTTTGTAACGATTTTTATTCGAATCATAACACGATCCCAATTATAGAGACTAAGGCAAGCAAGTTTAGTCTTGATTCCATGCCATCACTATATAGCAGATGGTTCTTGAAGGTTTCCAGCATCAGATTGAAAAGTTTATTGAAGTCACACATTTGGTAGGTCTAAATGCTTTTCAAAATGCTAAGGCTCATTCTTATAATGCAATGTTTTTTGTTCCAGGACCGTGGACGGCAAAGATAAGAAGGACAAGAAAAAGAAAGGTTTGTTCTAAAGGAGTACCTGGCACCGCGTGACTAACCGACCGGCCGCCTTGCGACCGCGCAACGGATCGCTTTAAACATTACTCTCTAGCGCCTTAAAGAAACGATCGCGTTCTCGCAACGCGGCCTCACTAAATCAAAAGTACTCACTACATGTAAGTACCTATGTTACTTAAACCTAAATTTCGAAATGCAACACTTTCAAACCATGTCATGTTGCTGTATATTATACAAAATATGAAATATAAATAATAAAATCCTTGAATTGACGATTCGCCAGTAACGACTTCCACGTTGGACTGTACATATCGTGTTCGAAATTTGTTGAGAAACATAGGTTTCGTGGCGTACATTAAACTGTGTTTACCATACTAGCGATTTTGATGCTAATGAGATTGTCTTGAGATAGTTTTTTTTTTAATAATTTATATGCCTAATTCTGGGATGTAGTGCCATTTTCAATGTTGTGACTCGTGTCGCTACTGTCGTGTACACTAATTTCATGTCGAATATAAATTGTTTTGTCGACGTTTGCTTTAAATTCGTGTGCTCACTTCAAGCGTTTATGTTACGCTTTGTGTCTTAGCTGTCTGACAGATTTAAATAATATGGGTTTGGTAAATTGAAAAGCATAATACTTTGACAAAAAAATCGAGACACTCCGATATTTACTCTGTTGAACAGCTTCGACATCACTAAATTGTATGTCATAGTGAGATTGATGATATTAATCTAAATAAGGTAATTGACACATGTCTGTTGTAAATATGAGTAACAAATTAACTTTTACGTGTAACGCGTAACAATATTTCCATTAACTTCTCTCTTCTTCTCTCTGGAGTGATTGTATTCAACTTGATTCCAATACGAACTATATTGTGTAATTTTCAGATTGGTCTTTTAAGAGCGTTGCAACGGGAATAGCAATATAATTTGGACGGAAGTCCAAACAACGCACCACCTTAGTTTAGCGTTATATGGTAACTAGCATAATGGAACAACGATTAATAAAAGACTACGGAACCTAATAACTATCTGACATTCGGCGACTGACTTCAAACGGTTTTAGGCGTTATTACTTTTTATGTATTTATTTATAAGGTATTTTCCATGACAAAGCATTTATTACGGATAAGTGAGGCCTAATTTTATATTTCTTGTGTTTTCAAAAACGTTTTATAAAACATGTTTTATAGTGTTATTTATTATTTTATAAAATAATAGCCGTGAAAAGCAACCAAATAGCACAAACGATTTACAGCTTATGAGATGATTAGACGTTAACGTCCAGGAAGATGCCAAATAGCTTGTAATGACAGTCTGCTTTAATCGACTTCGAATTGTCTAATATTTTATCCTCATTAGGGAGATCTATAGTTATCTAACTAGTGACAGCGACGTGATTTATTCAGCTCAAATTCAATGTAAAATAAATTAAACTATGACCTTTACTAATAAATATAGCGTAACAAAATTTTACGAATTAACTTTCGAACAGATACTTTACTGTTATATTTATAAGTAGAGATATTGACAAACTAAAAGTAGATATTTGAAATTAAATTAGGTCTACACCATTCTAAATTTTAACGTGAAATTAGATAATAAATATTTTTTACTTCTGTATCATTATTACAAATTAAA
The DNA here is from genome assembly GCA_950022985.1 of Udea ferrugalis. Taxonomy (NCBI): domain Eukaryota; kingdom Metazoa; phylum Arthropoda; class Insecta; order Lepidoptera; family Crambidae; genus Udea; species Udea ferrugalis. The sequence continues at coordinate 11,237,997 of OX465516.1, forward strand.
ATTAATGCAATTTGGCTTAAATTGGTGCATTCGTATAACTCGATGAGTTGTGGAATCGCATGGCGTCTGTCACGTACAGTCGAGTCACGAGTCTTAGCAAAACGACTAAATTATTGTCTTAGAGTACCAGATTTTTCTTAGTAAAATTCTTGAGTATATTTGCCTCACGTATTAGTCATATTATGAACATCGTAATGCTCTGTGTGACTCGACGTGTACTCGTTGAATATTGTGCTTAGTGATATTAAATATGCTCATAGTTCAGTTGTGACATAGACTCTAGCCATAGCTAGTTTTTAGCATTTCTTATATGATAGGGGTATGAACCAAGAACGGCTCGCCTAAATAAATCATTGTCGCGGATGCTTTGTTACTCACCATTTGACATATTTTTTGTAAAGGCCTTTTGTATTTACAATACTAGACCTTCTAATTTTACATGATTCCTTATATACTTACCAACAATTGGATAGGTTATTGTACTATTTTCTTGTCAGTCCTGATTTTATCAATTGTACTATATGTTATAAAATTACCTCGGAATGGTACTCGCAACTACCTGTCTTGTGAAATTGAGACTTAAAACAACAATTACAAGTTAAATCACATTTATCATTATATACTTCGTAGATATTAATTATTGTTATTGCACACACAATCCTTCTTCCTCTAATCCATAAATTACTACTTTATGTAAATATTTTCGTTTAGTAATTATGATTATATGAAACAGAATTTATATACAAGTTACACCAATAACTATGTAATTTATGAGACATGCATAATCTTTGTTAGTGGAGCATGCCATGGTTAAATTTGTATTATTTCCTACACTACAGTATTGACTTCCGCATTAAAGTTAGGAGTTAGGTAGTAAGATTATGCTTAATTTTGTATTTTGTGTAGGGCTGCGGCCCGCTCTACCATACAGATCATTTGCTTAGTCATTACAATGGATGTGTGATGTATGATGGGTGAGCAATGAAGTTCAGACGATGTAATATATTGTACCTTTGAATATAAATAAATACGTAATATATAGGATTTATGTGTTTCATTTTAGATTTCAATCAGAACAGAGTCCTAAGATAGGAATCGGTTAGCCATAAAATGTTCGGGGGTAGAAACAGTAGCAACATGGTAATTATTGTATATTATTAGTAGGATGAATGAAAGGAGCACTTCGTATGAATCCCTTTTATTTGGTGATGTATTAGATCACGTACACAGTGTTATACATTCGTCTGCCACATCAAAATACAATCCATAAATTCACGAACAACCTCAAAATATTCTGTTATGTAAACAACATAGCTACATCTAGGTATTTATATTAATAATATTCTTTGGCAGCACTATGGAAAATATACTTCTACTTAATTATTTCAATGAAAATGCAACTTCAAATATATTATTATTATATTATAACAATCACAACAGTTTCTCGACAATACAATCTTTATTTTTTAATATACACATAAATTATTATTAAATTGATTTAAAATATCGACGATACGTGATTTAACTAAGATCTTTCTGAATCAATATCTATCAAAAGTAATTTTATTTACAATATCTAATCGTTTATCGGGGTTTTACTCCTTCAGGGTTACAATCATTTACACATTACACATGTAAGAGACAATAAAAATATAATCATTATAATATGTAGGTACTTTGCACCTCTGGTTCCTATTTGCTTTAGGCTTATTATACGTGCTACACAGTTTTGGTTCATTATATTTCCGACTTTATCTTGTCCAAACTATACCACGCGTGGGTAAATAGGGAGAGACTGAGATAATTTAGGCTTCTACGAGTAGGTACATTCACAAGTAGTGGGAAGCTACATTCTAAAAACTTTGATAGTTTGAATTCATAATAAAAGGTGTTATGGAAAGTGGACTCAGCTTTTAATTAATAGCTTTGCCTTGAAATGCTTTAATATTTAAGCCCAAATTCTTTCAATAATTTTTGTGCAGAAAAATACTAATTTGAAAATGGGGAACAATTTACAAAATTTTATCTAGTAAAAAGTATTCGACGATAGATATTAAAATGATCTATCAAATTTACGATGATAGGACGCCTAGAAGATTTTAAAAAGGAAAATGGGAGCCACCGCGTTTCCTTCGGTCCACATCATCAGCTATGCCTCGTTCTAATATTATTACTAGCGATTAAGTATTTAATTAGTATTAATGGTACTATTATTGGTGTTCTTCTCGTGACCCTCTAAGTTATACTACTATTAAACCTTTGAAATTATAAGGACGTTGTACTAAATCTCAATAAGTATCTTGTAATATCACAAATCACTGTATCTCTAAACACTATACACTAACCAATAAATTATGTATCTTTATTGCGATGGAAGTCATATTGTGTTGGAAACAACCTACAAGAATGTATACTGTTTCGAGCTGCTAGTGTTTCTATAGCTAAAAGGGGTGCCTATACTTATGCAACTTTCTGAAAGGAATAGGTCACTCCAACTTCATTAAGTAGCACCGTGATATTTAATGCTCATAATGTCGTAACTAGCAAAGTATAGGCGATAGTATCTCTTTAGTTCATCTTGGTGTTAAAAGGGATTCCTTTAAACAAATCAAAAAATTTCTTTGATCTAATTAACTGTATACACCCTCGGAGGTTGCGCGCGCGCACGTGTAGCCTCGTTGCCTACGTCAGATGCACGCGAATGAATTCAACAATATTATTAAGAGCTACATGAGGAGGCACAATGGCTCTGCTATTGAATATTAAATGATCTATATAATTATGCCAACATTAAACTTACTTCACTGATCCGTAACATTATTTTGTAGTTTAACTTTGTATGCAACCATTTAACTGTAAATGCAATTATCGTTGCTTCGCGTGCTTCACGTGATATTCTTTAAGCATTTCTTTAAATATTAACACGATATACTTAGTTTAAATAGTTTTAAGGTTTATGTGGTAACGAGCTTACTCTATTTCATAAAGTTACGGGAATTGTTTTGGCACAATTCAAGGTGATTGTGTTCAGAAGGACTAGCAATTGAATTGTGTTTCAGATCAAGATTCAATGTTGATAAATTGTATAAGAGATAATGTCGAAGATTATGTCGTTAGAGACGTGTGAGAGTTAAGCGAAGCTTTTAAATTCGTGCTTTTCATTGAAAAGATCAGCTAGGTAGGTAAACAGAGAACATTGAAAATAGTGCTCATTATGCAGACACATTAAAGGGTTGAGAAATATTAAAAGAGCAAATGGTAATTTAACAAGTAAACAGCTGAACCAGCTCCGCGAATATAATAAAATCGTGGATCCACTTAAGTATGTGGACAATCTTATTAAACTTAACTGATATTTAACAGTAAAAAGCAATTTATGCTAAACTTGGAATCTAATGTTACGTGGCCACAAAGTTCGATTCACAACACTTCAATATAAAGCTTTATCAAGCTCTTTACATTAGTCAAATATTGTTAGTGAGTAACTAGCCTAATTTCTCGTCATAATAGAATTGAAACAGACTTATCTAAGAGTAATCTAAACATTATGTTAAAAATAATTAAGAAGGCAATAAATAAGTTTAAAGGTAGGTAGTAGTAAGTTTTAACAATCGTCACAAGTATAAAACAAAAGCTAACATCGTCCATAGAGTTAGACTTGAAGGGCAGTTAAATGCTAAAAGTACCTTCAGTGAAACAAGCAGTGTTATATAGACCGGTAGAGGGTGAGCGAGCCGACGACCGCCGGAGGCAGGCCCGGGCGCGAGAGCGGCGAAGCGCAGCCACTACTCTACATTCGCTCAAATACATTGACAGCGAATCATACTCGAAAAACAGGATAACAGTTTAGTGTTGCCGAAGGATCGATAGTTTCCCTTCTGAGATAGCGATTTAACTTCCTAACTATAGTTAAAAGAATATAAGCAGCTCTTTTTTTTGCCTTGCTTCTAAATACCACCATATTTTATTTCAATATTTTCGCAGTTTTTGGTTAGGTACAGAGAAATCAGAAATAAGAGCACTGTTCCTTATTAAGCAACTATCACAAGGCCCGACATTGACAACACTATTGACATCATTACTAGTGATCAAAATAGCATTTACTGCTATATTTATTTTTTTCCAATAACTAGACTTTAGTTTCTATTTCTTAGATAATCCCTCTGATTGCTACTGGTATTCGCTTATCGATTGGCAACACTAGAAAGGAGTGTTCAGAGACAGAACAATCAACACGTGAATTAAGTAAGTAACACACATTTCTAGATCACTAAGAATAAAATAAAAAATTAGGTAGTTTAGCCTAATATAGTAACCACTTAGTATAAAGACAACAATCAATGCAACTTCTCTTAAGAGGCACGTTCGACTGTCGTTTAACAATTCTTAAACACTAAATAACGACTTCGTCGTATGTCTGCAGCAGTAACAATTACTTAATAACCTACTTTATGTGATATGTTCCTTATTGCCGTAATGGATTTGTTTCTTAATTGCAGATATGCTCGATGATGCGACATGCCGCGTGATATGAGAGCGCACAATGCAGCAGCCAACGCGGGCGGAGACGGACCGTAACTAGGTGAGATTGCACTTTATCGACTTGTCAACAGCTCTAAGTTTCGAGCGCTTTATCGATAAATTATCATTATCTATCCCATGACTGTGGAAGCCATCGATAGAATATTAAAATGTCTATATACCTACATAGGTCCAACAGAATAAAGCTTTAGAAACAAGTTGTTATTGAAGTTTATTTATTGGAAATAATGTATTTGTAATTAAACAAATTGTCAAATTTATTCCAATTCAAAATAAAGTTATGTCTCACTGAGACACCAGAATCAGCATATTGTGTACAATTGTGTCAAAGTTTTGAATAGTTTTTTGATATCGATGAATAGTCTCTTGCCTAGATACGGTCGTCGATGAGAGAGGCATGCAACACTGATCGGGCGCCGGCGCGAGTCGCGGCTCGCCTATATAACACTGAGCGTTTCTCGGGCGACGGGGTGCTGCAAGCAGCCACCAGAGTCAAGTTCCCTCATCTTAATCTTAAACATATCTCTCCAAGATGAAGTACGACATCCATTACGATAACCACGTATACACATGCAACACACATCTATTGATCCGATTCACAATCATGCACTTGCCGCCGGGCATTTCCAATATAACCGCTCTATAAATTTATTTACACGAAATCGTTGAAGGAGAAATGACTAATGCGATAACATCGAATGCAGAGTAACACTGTGTGGGTATGAAGTAGAATGTGGTAGAATAGCATGTCTTGTAAATAAATGATCGCCATCGATGCAAAAATAATGTGTAGGAAGCGTCGTGCATAACGTAAAACAAAGTGCGTCAGGACCACGGAGGGTGCGGAAGGGTGCACAGAGTAGAAGCGTAACAGAGCAGGGTATTAGACAATAGGTACAAATATTCCATAAATAACTACAAGGTTCTTACTTAAATAGGTCGAGAAAGGGAAAATTAAAAAAATAGGCTTCTTTGTGTTGTTGTTTACGTATTATATGTAACAATGTGTAACATTATGAAAGTGTAACAAGTATTTATTGTACGATTTCAATCTTCTCTTAATTATTATTGATCACAAATTGATATAATCGAGGCAAAGTTTGTGAATGCAACAAATGTTTGCATATGCCTTCCTACTCTTACAGAAAGTCGAATAAGAAAAGTATGACGTGTGACGCTAACATTAGAATTCTAAGTAGTAACAAGTTATTACATTAAACAACAGTAGATTTATTAAGACCCACAGCCAATTGCGTTGCGTACGCATGTTTGCGATCTAACTAGTAAAATAGGAGATCTAAGTTTAAAAAGAGGCGCCCCTCGCCGGGCGCGTTTGTGTGTCGCAAGTGCTGCTTCGAAACTTAGTTTGTATATCGTACTGTCCATCTTATATTAATTAACTATACGCTGGAATCCGCGTAGCGACCGCTCAACTTTGCGAGTCGTTCAACGGGTTCGCAGCTGTAACTCGGTGCAGGTATCGCCCGTATCCGAGTGCTACCTTCAATTCGAACGTGCACGGCGATACAGGCGGTACCCGGGACGGGGTTCGGTTCGGATACACACAATTCCGCAGGAGGGTCATTCGTTGTCTTTTATCCCCCTATCGCCTGGGGTCTATTAAAAAATAATCGTCATCTAGCTCAAATTACGTAATCTTAAAAATAAATTACATAACCTGTATAAAACGATCTTACAAAAATATTCGACGACTACGGCGGCTAGGCGCCCCCGACAGTACCGGCCGGCGATCTCGCGCGAACACTACTGCGATTCAATGATGATGGACCCAACCAACTCAAAACTGTGCTTATCCGAGATCGCATCGGTCATCATTTGCTTCTGTTTAGTGCTAGCAACATTATCCTACTTGTTTTATTTGAAAATCTAAATGTAGTTTGAGCAATTCATTTGAAATGAGATTTTGATATTTTCTTTGTATTATACAGGTTTTTTAATGCTTGACCTTAGATAAATTGTTTCAGAGATACCTTAATAGTATGAGTGGCCTTTAAAATACAGTTTCAAAAATTATCTAAGTGGAATAACGCTGAATGGCATTAGACGTTATTGGGATAACGCTAGGTGGCCTTAAAGAGACCACTCTCCTAATGGGACAACACGAGACGGCCATAAAGCGACTCCTTCTAATCTTAAAAGGAGTCTCATTGGAAGCTGTTCACAAATACATTTCACTGGTCATTATTCCACCCAGCGCTGTCTAGTCCCAAATTAAGCAATTAATTGCTTGTGCTATGGATAATAGACAAAGACGGCGACAAATAGGATAATGCTCGCTAGTCCTAACAAAAGTGCTAACCCCGTCCCCCGAGACAGGCGACTTCGTTTAAGGGAACCTTAAAACAAGAGGAAGCTGACCCTGGTCCGGCGCGCGTCGCCCTTGCCGCGCCGGCCCATGCCGTACTGTCACATGGCGGTGTCGGCGCCGCTGCCGCCCGGCTTGGCGTCGCCGCCCACGCCGCCGCCGCCGTCCTCCTCGCGACGCCCGGATGCCGCCGTCGCCGCGCCCCCAGCGGACAGACCGGTGAAGTCCAGCTTGTACTGCAGCGGGAGGGAACGTTAGAGAATGGCAGGAGTGAGGTCACGCTCCCGATTGTTGGATTCGGTAATCGCGGTTCGTTAAACGGCAAAGGATTTAACTAAAAAAGCCAGTGTTCTATATTTCATGAAAAAGACACTTGGTGGGTAATAACTACATATTATAAAACAAAGTCGCTTTCTCTGTCCCTATGTCCCTTTGAATGCTCGAATCTTTGAAACTACGAAACGGATTCTGATGCGGTTTTTTTAATAGATAGAGTGATTCAAGAGGAAGGTTTATATGTATAATAACACCCTATTGCACCCGTGCGAAGCGGGGGCGGGTCGCTAGTATAGGTATATATTACACACCAAGTGCATTGAATGCTATATGAAGTCTGATAGCTTTAGAACTTAGTTAATTTCTTGAAATTATGTCATTAAAAGCAAGAGTGCCCTTACTGAAATAAATTCGAACTACGATTATCGAATCCGCAACGTTTTGGGAGTTTAAGCGACACCTAATAACCTAATGATATGACGGGTAACACCATGCACGCGAAATAATTTGGTTATGCAAAGCTGTTGCTATCAACGACCTATCCACGGTCATAGTTCTGTTAGTTAGTTAAGTATTCCACAATTAGTTTCAGATGGTAAATAAACGTCAATTCTAGCTTTACTTCAAAGGGGACCAACTTAAAGTTTGTAATTAAATAGTTTACAAACTTTAAGACCAATGATTAAATACCACACTGAAACTACACTAAATAAAATTCATTGCAACATCACACCAACAACATCCAAATATTAGCTATTACACCACCAAACAATACTACGCTATATTTAGTAAAACACGGTGTTAGTCCGGTCGGTCAGTTTGCATGTTATTGCATTGTTGCAAACTGAAGCTGTTAGAATACCACAACGTTGACAATGTTTACCTACTTCAACCATTCAATACACTATTTTCACTCTTAAATGTGGATGCTTTTTGTAAATTTGGCTTCCAATGCATAGGGACTCTCTCGGGCATACACAAGGAATACTGGAAACAAGAAATGAAATAAAACATAAACGAAACCCAAAAATAATCGCAAACGTAATAATTAAATAAAATGAATGACAAATATTTTAATTCAGAATTTGAAATAAAATAGCAATTTTAATTTACGTTCTAGCTTGAGAGCTGACATCGAACAGTATTTTCTTTTAACATTTAAAGATAACATCAATATTAGCGGTAACGTCGATCGATGAATATGGTCTCAGTGATGAGCATGATAACACAGAACATGCGTACTACATACACAGGTACACACAGAAGTACGAGAGGACATTATGTATGTATGTATGTTTATAATAGTGCAAGACGGAGACAGACCGAGTCGTCCCTTGTATTCGCTGAGGATTTGTTTATCGCTTTGTCCAGCGGAATAAGACCCTGGTGCGGTAACACCCGGTGCGTGGCGAATGGGAAAAAGAAACAAAAACAAATAAAATATACAGGTTACAAAATGGGAGTCGTCGTTACTTAAATTTCTCTATACTATTTCAAACTATTTATCTAAAGAACTAAGGAGATTTACTCTTGATTGAATAATGTCTATATCTTTTAATTAGGTAAATCATCCAATTTTGGGTTAACGTCAATTTTATTGCATTGTCTCTGAAGTTAGAACAAACAAGAATAAATCTCATAATAGTGATCACACTGTTTCGGCCGTTTCCCGAAAGTCTAACAGTCACGAATGAAATAGAGATTCTTTAAAGTACTTAACGGGTGCAACACTCTGGTGCCTTTTAACCACTCCCACACTGGCCTCCCACGGCAAGGGTACCTATGGAACATTACGTTCCAATGCACTAACATCTTTATGTTTCCTATAGAAAAATCACTAAACTTTCAAAATGTGCGACGTGTTGCTCAAAAAGGTCGTATTTGAAAAAATGTATTGCATGTGGAATTGAGTTGGGTTGGTCACCTTGTTGGCGCAGTCGAAACACGTGGTAACGACTTTGCTAATGACGTTCATGAGGTGCTTCGTCTCTTGGATGACGTTGTCGACCTTGCTGAAGGTGGCCGCGCGCCCCACCGTCGGCTCCTTCACCGTGAACTGCAGCTGTTGGACGTATGTAGGGACTTTGTCTAGGTGTTCTAGGAGTTCCTTTTTTGTCGTTCCAGCTGGTACCTGGAAATTAAAATCGTTATTATTAGCATTTATTCATAGCCTCTCAGCGAATCACAAGTTATAATTTGCACAGATTCTCTAATGGAAGAAGTTTACAATACAAAATTATCGTGAGTCTGTTACCTCCTTTTGCTCAACTCATTGTTGAAAGAAATGACACAATTACAGCAGCAGATCGAGGAAGTAATGCTTCCACTTAAACATAACATTATTTGTCGTACCTTCCACTAATTCAGACGGGAAATTTTGATAGTAAAGTGTGGAAGCCGGTCCCCTTAAAATCGTCAAAATGACGCACTAACGACTGACCCCCTTATTCATAAAAACTTAAACAGCTCTTATAGAACACGATAACTTTTGTATCGCTTTGTCACTGTCATTCTTGTTGCTGCCGCCATTTGCGAGTAAGTGACAGAACACGTCAATAGCTTAAACAATGCGTTAGCGTTGCGTTCGTTTTTATCTTGTGTCTTCAAATCCTAAAGTATCGCTTTATTTTTTTTAACTATTTTTCTTTCTTTCTTAATTTCTTTCATACAAAATTACAAACCATCATATCTAATTATCTCCTGTATTTATAAACCGATTAAATGAAATCCTTCGCTAGTATTCCGTGCCATTAGTAAAGTGTTTAACTATAATAATCCACTTATGGCAGAAAGACAGACTTTAATTAGGGTTCATGCATTTAACTCAGTCTTTTGAAGAGGATAATCACTCACCTGATATGAAAATTGTCGCACTATTTTATAAAGTCTATTCGCTTCTTCTGCGAAATATTCTGCTTGCGTGAAGAGGTCCTGCGTAGTATTTAATCGACCCTCGCCTTTTGTAAACTGGTACATAGCGAAAGCCATGGAAGACATATTTTTCGCCCTGGAAGCAACGACAAAGACGTTTGATAAATTATTCTGTTTTAATTATTGCGTGACAAGAAAGCTGACAACTGAACATGATTAATTATTCTGTTTCCATCATAATGGCCAGGAAAATGATATAATTAATCTATCTACCTCTGACTGTTCACACCCTAATTACTGCCCATTACAGACGAAGTGGTTGAACTACTCGGTCGGCAGGACTTTCCTGCCGGAATCTTGGGGTTGATTCTTGAATTTCTTTCAGTTGCTTGCCCTAATGCTTGTTCCTTATAATTTATTTACGTGTAGGTATAGGGTTTTTAGTTTCTATTAACAGATCATTTTTTAATTTATCTGTTAGCATGCATTTGTCATTGTCCAATAATAAGCCACTATTTCATTTTGCAAACGTGGTGGTTATTTGATTCTCTAAGACTGAGACTCTGTGCTTCATTCAGCCGCATCGAGGCCCTGGGTGGGGCTGATGGTAGCCCGCAGAAAAACAGAGGCCATTCTTTTCAAACAATGGAGCACCTCTTTGATTGCCCTCTGTGCCCTAAGACCTGCACAATATTGCAACGGATGACGCAGTCGAGGTCGCCAAGTTTTGGTCGGGTTTTATTTGATGCCATTGAAACGAAAGAAGAAGAAGAAGGCACGGAAAGCTCTGGTTTCCGCTGCTACTTACACCAAATTAACAGACAAAAAAGAATCACTGAGTCGGCAATGAGCCAGTGCCCCTGGTGTTAACGTAACCATAGGCTGCGGTAACCTATGGGGAGGGGCTTCCGTCCGAACGAAGCCGTGGGGCCGCGACGTTGAAGCGAAGTTAAAAAGCGCAGATCAAAGGAGCTAGCCTAAGATAACATATACTCGTAAACATTTTGCTAGCCAACGTGGTTTATGGGTCTACCTACAGAGATAAGTAAGTAGGTAGGTAAGTACGGATAGTACGATTCAAGGTTAAGTACCTCTTCACGATATCGTTGTTTTCATCTGCGGCAGCCCCTTGCCACTTCTCAGTCTCGGCGTCCATCTCAGAGGACATCATTTTCATTTCCAGACCCGACTTTGCAATTTTCGCTTGCTCGTCTGAGTCCAGTCGCACCGCTTTCAACGGTTTACTCGTCGTACCGTGTTTCTGTAAAATGCGATTAAAAAGTTGTTTGAGGTGTATACAAAATACAGTCGTTAGAACCAAACTCCGAAGTTGGGAGCATTGGCGTCGCAGCAGTCACAGGTTAATTTTGGAGAGTGTGTGCGGGATTTGTATATCCTGATACCTCCCTCTACTTTCTACCACAGGAAAGCATGTGGTGGACTTTCCAGCTATCCGCATCAAACGGTTTGCCGCGTAATTGTAGGTCCACTTAGCAGTGGACTAAGTCCACCAATTGGAACGATAGCCTTGATTCCCGGATTTGTATATATCCGGAAATACAGACGCAGGAATATCGTTGAGTGACCTTAGTTGCAACTAGGCAATTTGAACAAAGTGAATTGGTAATATCTGGTGTTAGGCATTTCCGAACGCAACTCGTCAAGCGCAGCATTCCCCGCCATTATTTTGACGTTTGTATAGCTATCTCTCTCACTCTTGTCTTGTACAACATTTGTAAATTAAATAGTTTAAAGCGTTTTTCTAAGCTTCCCTACACTGGGTTAGCGTGTTTTACCATTGGCCTCCTCATCGCTTACCCCAAGCGCGGCTGAGGTCAACCGCAAACCTATTTAAAATGCTGCTTAGTGGTCACACTCACCCCCGGCCTGGGTAGGCTGCTGTACTGCTGCTTGTCGGGCCGGTCGTCGGTGAGGTCGAGCAGCTCGCGCGCCAGCCGCGCCGCGTCGGCCAGCAGCCACGCCCACATGTCCACGAACACGTCCAGGTTCTCCCGCGCCGCCGCGCTGCCCGGGTGCGCCGCCAGCGTCCGCGCCGCCGTCACCACTTGAGGGCCGTATATCCTCAAGTTGATCTCAGCGAATTTTGCGCTTACTTGTAAGGTTTCAGACATCGCTATGTGCCTTAGTAGTTTGCATACCTGAAATGGTGCTGGAGATTAATGGTGTCCAAGCGCTACAGCTGATCTTCGGATCTTATCATCGATTCTTTATTTTAACATAGACATAGTTATGACCCCGAACTAACTCCTTACAAGTATCTATAGGTATCACTTTCGATACTATACAAGACAGCATTCTGAGAATTCGAAGGCACAAGATTATTCAAGTTGTCAAAGACTTGGGGATTCATATCAAAGTAAAAAACACTTCCGATTGCTCGTATACATTTTGAGACATCTTCGAATATAGCTACATTTACAACTGTATAGGTTATTGTACTGTTCCATACAATATTATTTCTGGATTTATTTATTCAAGTGTTACTTGATATTCTCAAATAAGCTTTTGTGTGTCAGAAAAATAAGGATGAGATTTATCAAAGCAACAGATAGCTACAAATAGTTATCCGGAAATACATATGCCCGCAACAAGTGAGCACGATTTCCCGTTGAATGATGTGGCAAATTGTTTATAGTGAAATGGAGGAATATCAACAAGTTGAGCTATGTTCTACGCGGTCAAGCATGAAGGAAAAGCAGACCAAGATTTCGTACGTGTTGAAATATGGCGATATGTATATCTTGAAACCTGGAAACGTGATCAAGTTTATGTTACATTGAAAACTAAACCCAAATCCACATGAACGGTAGTCATTTTTTAAATTTTACAGCGGTATAAGGTTAATCGGCGTTGACTGCCATCTATGTGCATTTGCTGATACAGCGGACATGCTGTAGAGACATCTAGAAATCTACTTCGCATATGAAAGTAGCTACACGCAAACCTAATCGATGAATAAGCATGTTTAGAAAAATATCACAAGGCTTTTTTATTTACAATAATGATATACCTAAATGTAAAAGCATAGTATTATCTACTAAAAACTATACTTAACGGTTGTGTTATTTTATTTGTTTTCTGAGCACTTTTGTTTGATACTTACACACAATAAGCTTAAAATTTGCAATTCGCTTGCATTGAATTGCAATTGGACAACAATAGACTTAAGCGAGCAAAATGGAACCGGAATGACCGGATTAATGTTACGAGTACCTCTATTATGTGATCTAATTGTTCGTGAAGCCGGCTGGCTATCTGGTGCAGTCTCTCTGATTCTCTCTCACCACAGGAACTAGCTAGAAACAGATGCAACATAAATTGGTGGCCGAGCCTCGAAAGTGACGTTAATGTAATGGAGCTTATCACATTAGGAGAGGTGGTTTATAGAGAGCGGACCTCCTTGCGACGTGGAAGAACACAAGTTATTATTTCTAAATAGAAACATGGTAAAAGAAATGTTTTTATCACGAGTAGGGTTGCCAGATCTAGAAGCACAAAATACTGACTTGACGTCAAGATATACTAAATGCCGGTGATTGTCCGGGCTAAGCGGATACGTCCAGCTAGTCCGGACCTCTGGCAGCCCCGTCGACCAGGGCGCAGGGAGTCCGCTCTGTATAGAAGCACCGCTGTACCTATTTTCCGTCGTAGGTTACCTATGTGCGCGAGGTCGGTGGCGAGCCGGCGCGCCTCGTCGGCCAGCGGCGCCAGGTCCCGCGCCTGGTCGCGCGCCGCCGCCACCAGGGCGCGCTCCAGCTCCGACGCCGCGCTGTTCGCGCCCAGGCACGCGCTCTCTAGCGCTGCGCACGCGCCGCTCGGACCTTGCTCCTCCTAGTTTGTTATCCCAAATACTTTACAGCTATAACTTTTTAGAAGAATTAAACAAATATAAAGAATAAGCAGTAAACCAAGTGCTGTTTCTTCTGAGAAATCTGTAGCGGAACAGAGCCTTCCGAATCCAAAGACCTATTTAAAAACAAAAGTAAATACATAGCACGAAATTAAAATAACGATGAAGAACCAAATCCACAAACTTGCCCTGACGGGATTTCTCACCATGGACACGGCGACGGCGACTAGCCTCTCCAACTCGTATGCTATCCTCTCTGCGAGTGCCAGAATTTTCTGTCTATGGTCATGAGAGGTGTAAGCGGAGTCGGTGAAGTCGTGCGTCCTCTCGACGAGTGCTCGCAGGGTCCCCGCGAGGGCCCGCCTCCGGGGCGCGTCGGCCCCGCCGCGGGCCCGCGCTGTGCGCACCTGCGCCGTGAGCCCCCGCAGCGCCCCGAGCGCCGTGCCTGCCTCCCATTGCGCGGCCTGTCAAAACATCCACCCGAAATGTCACTGACAAGCATAACAAAGTTTACGCCACCCTTAAGACTGAAAATCAGTTGAACAAAAGTTCTTGAAAGCCTTCTTTGTAAGGGGGAGAATTAGACGGTGCTATAATTCAAAAGAGTAAAACTAATTAAGAAAACAAAAGCCTCAGTAAGTGAGATCGACCGATTTAATAAATTTTGAAATGTCTAGCTGCCAAGAAGCATAATTTTTCACCTTTACCTAGGTAGGTATATTACTTTTGCTACTTCATAAGTTTATTCTTTTTTACTCACCAATGCTTTCGTGTGTAAGCTTAGCCCGTGCGTTGAGTGGGAAAATTTCTAATGCTTATTTATAACTAATATCGAATCCAATAGAATTTAACTCTTTTAGCGTCAAGCTTAGCTAGGAAGGCCAAAATCCTAAGCAAATTTGAGCGTGATTATTAGCAAAATTATGTGAGAGGAAAACGTAGGTACCTAGAGTCAAGTATGCTGTTTTTGCACTATTTAAACACTAAGATACAGTAAGTGCGACTTATTAACAAAAATACGCTTCCTCATACAATTTTTTCGTGCCTTTTAAAATGTCTACTGTCTATTAATGAAGAATAAATTAAGGTATCGGTTTCGCTGATGTATGAGGAAGCAGTACAGTGTTCTATTAAGAAACAGAAGCGGAATACTCTATTACATATTTACAATAAATAAATGCATACTGTCATAGATAAAAAACTGGAAGACACTCTTCTACCTAGACTGATTACTTTGTACCTGTTCATGACTATCCGAGAAAGGTTGCAACTACAAGAAAAGAAAAGTCGTGTTTATGCGTTGAACAATTTGAAACAGGAAGAGATAGACGCTATGTCAAGGATAGAAGGATTGTTACAGAGATTATTAAATAGACAGGACAGCACTAAGAGAGGTTGGGTAATGAAGGCATACTTACGCACCGAGTCCTCAGAACCTATCAGAATATCAAATAGTCGAGGTTGTTTAAAGTTTCATACCCATTAATCAGATCCCGTCGTAAAATATGCACATGGTAATTTCGGATCGGGTTATTTATTAACAGCCCCCTAAAACCTTATTGATCTTTACGTTCGCTGATTGCAAAGGGTGTTTGAATATATGATAAATTGTCTGTATCTTCGTTAATATAAAGTGCGTGCAAAGGATTATGTTCTTAATGGTTTGTCGAAAACATGTTTTAAAACAAGGGATGGGCTGTATCATAAAGTTGCCCATCGCGATAGCGCCATGATCCCTATCGTGCCTTCGCCCCGAGCTGGCAGGACAGCACAAATTTATCGATAACTATTATTTCTTGCCTGATACAAAAACAGGGCGGTCATTTTTCACGTGCTACGACGCAGAGCCTTTGAAAGTGTGTCTATTTTCTTTTTAACAAAGGCGTACAAGGATGTATAGCTTCTGGTTTGTATGCAAACCATTCAGCATAAATATATTATTTGATAATTTTATGTTGATTCTTCAAGAATACCGTATAGATTTTTTTATGTTTGCTTAACGTGCTGAGGAACGACTTTCAAAAACATAATAGAGGGACACATAAGAAGGAAGAAGGGGAAGAGGTAACGAGGCAGAGACGGAGTTTTATTCAACGAGTAAAAGAAAAGGCAGCCATGAGGTGTAAAGAACTGAAGATGCTGGCGGAGTCCAGAGTTGGAAAGGTGGTTGCTCCAACGACAAGAGCGATGCTCTTAAATTTGACGATAATAAAGGAAATTTGGTAGAGATTTCGAGCTTTCGTAGGAAACCGATAATAGTTGAACGAGTTAGCGCAATCGAATTGGAAATTGGACAATTACAACCAGATTCATACCTATTCTAAAAGATTCATCGGTCAAAACGATCATTCCAGCTAAATTACATTGAAGTCTTCCAAGATGAAATTTTAAATTATTTTTTAAGTTTCCCAACGAGGTTTTGTTTGTTATTGTTGTTATTAACGTAAAAAACATCGACATGGAAGTGTTCAGTCATCTCTACAACGCGTAGATAGATACACGTAGTGTAGATACTTCCGGTGACGTCTCTCGGAAACCACTTGAGCGTCTCAAGCCTCTCCTCGCGTCATGCACATGTTGCTAAGTAAAACGCGCTTTCCCGTCGTCAGGGGTAATTTAAGAAGACGTACAACGATACATTTTAATTCACTTATTTTGTCCTGTTTGTTGGAGGTTTTCTGCATTTTCCTTGCGTAACATTAAAAGCAAACATAAACAGTTTAGTATATTTTAACATTTTTTCTCCTACCCTGAAGTTGTGTTGCGAGCGTCCGTAGGCTGCGGCCGCTTTACCATCAGGCGGGCGGCATACTTGCTTTCCAACGTCCTGGTATAAAAAAGTAATCGCATCTTATTGTACGTATCATCTATTAACTACGTTTTGCTAAAAGACTACGAAATTTAAAAGTTTTTTTTAATATTAATTGATTGAAACCGGTTCTTTTTTCGAATTATCTTTGTCGAAAAGTGATTTATAATTCTGAAATATAGCTTAAAGCTAGTCGTTTAAATTGAACTAATAAACTGCAAGATAGGTCTGTATTATTTTAAAACCATTGCGCTCCCATTGAAATAGTTAGAATCATTACTAGTTCACTGTAAAGGAAGTATTTGCGGGCCTAGTACACTTCGTCGATAGCAAAAACTGAAGTATTTGCATAAAAATGCGCAGTGGTGCACTTGCAACATTCCTGCCGCGTTCCGGACGCGCGTCGCGTTTGCTCCGGGAATTAGTATTCTGCGAAGCTCCGGTTAAAAATATTTAACTTTATATTACGGTGGAGTAGAAGCTCGTTATATGAGACTAGAGTACGTGATAGTGTTGTAGCGGCGCTGTTTAAAGTGCTCCATAAGTCTGAAGGACGGTTCACATGAGCCAGGTACAGGCGTAGTTAAAAGGAAAAAAAGACACGTTTTTCATTAAAACAAGGAAATATAAAAAGCCGTAAGCTTTTGTAAGCTCGTAGTCCAAATGTATCATTGTCATCTAAGAATCATGTATGGGAATTACAATAAGTAAAGGCAAGATGTCTTCCAAATTCGCAACGACAACGCATGCTACCTATAACTTCGATTGTCTTAATCGGAAGTATATCTAATTGAAATAAAAGTCCAATTTGAATAATTAGTCACATATGAACAGATTCATTGTGAAGTTTGTTGCATTCATTTCAATAGAACTTGATTAGTTATTGAAGTATTTTTTAAGTTATTGTAACTACTTAGACAAACTTTGAAATCCTAAAAGGAGTCTTTAATATGAGATCTAATGCGATCAGAGAAGCTCGGTCCAGTTTATCAAACTATCATCAATAGCCTGCCATTGTGTAGGAGGCAGTTGTGTAACTTGTAAAGCCGTGTGCGGTGCTTGAATTCCAGTTAGCTCACGTCGCATTGTTGTACCCATTGTCTGGTCATGTTCAATTTGCATTTGACCTCCGATAATAGAGGGGATTTAGACACGAACATTGCGGTAACCAGCCAGCTTTAAGGCAGTTAGGCACTGATTAACAAACACTGGAGAGAGATGCTGAAACAATTTGCATAGTTTGCAAATAAATTAAATTGGAGGTTTGTAACTAACGCATAACTAACAATCTATCAACTGAAGATCAAATAGTATATTGTTAGATTTACGGTTCTGTCTTCTGATGTGTATTTTCGAAATATTTTAAATAACAAAAGCAGTGGGTTTTTATCAAAACCGTCCGCAATTTTTCAGACCGATGTTCAATTATTTTTAACACGGCCACGTAAGCGGCCTATTCTATACACAGTACAGCCAGTAGGATTCAATAATTTAGAAAAATATGCTACCATTTACGTTTGTAATGCAATAAAGTATTATTTTTATGAGTACGATAAATAAAACATAAAAAAGATGAATGACCAGCTCAGTAGAAACTGAATAGCTTTATCTACTTATTTCTTTTAAAACTTATATTAGAACCTCACATCTTCCTCCATCATCAGGTGGTGGTTAATATGGCAATAGCATTAAGTTTTTTCAGGATTATATCAGTCAAAGTTCAGTCTAGACTGTAGTCGTTGTTATAGTCACGCTATTTTTAGCAGGTACGGCTCCTATGGTTATCGCTGCTTTTTACTGATGTTGCATGCTTAATAATACTAATCAGATTAGTACACAGCGAGAAGTTTCTGGGGTAAACGGTAAAAACTTCGTGCACCTTATATGGTTCACAAACGTCTGGTTAAAAACGAATGACATCGTGAACATTTTAAGGATATAATATTTATCTGATATTATGAAAAATAATCACCATTTGACAAACATGGCGAGTGTGTGTGCGTGTTTGAGGCTGTTATAATACATACATACCCTTACGACCATATCCCTAATGGGTTAGTCAGAGGCACACTGATTGTTGCCGTCATGGTGAACGGAACATTCAGAGGCCCACATTTCACCGAGGGAATTTGAACCAAACGTGTTAAGGGGCGAGCCTACGGGTTGCTTGGGTTTCACCCAAGCAACCCGGATAATGGCGGTGTTTTCCAAAGTAGGTGTGTGCCGAGCAGATTTGGTCTCGGGACCATCTGGTTCCGAGCCAGAGTGTTTAACCACTGTGCCACGGCGCTCTCGTTGTTATAATGAGGTGGAGTACTTATAGTAAACCAGTGAAAAATTATAACCATTAGTTAGTGAAACGATGTTTTAATATAGTTAGGTTAAATTTTCCGAATGAGTTAGGTACCTAAATACAAAAACTATGATTTGTCTAATGACAACTTTATGAAGTGTAGTTTTACCAAACGTTAACTTTGAAATCCTAATTTTGTCATTTATCTTTATGTTAGGATAGGTTACAACTTTCTTAACTATTTGTCAATCATACCAATTTGGCAATAACCTGCTACATATTTGCTAAAGGAGAAGCAAAAGAGCAGATAAATGTCACATTCACGCTTTCCGCGGTGTGAAATATCTTTTAGCCTTTGAAACTTTTTAAAAAGCTATCAGTGTTTTTTCAGAGTGACTGTCAAGCTGTCCGCTACAGCCAGATGCAGCAGGGCAAAAAGTTCGCGCAGTGATGTGTTTGATACGGATCGCTCTACACTTAGTCCGCGGATCACGCCGCGATCTCGCGGAGCGAACTTGCCGCGAATTCAACAACGGTGCAGGTTCGAACACTCGAACGACACGAAGAACAATACTGACCGTCGCGGAAGTCGTGGAGTCATCATGCACGTTCGCGTCGCGTTCGCTCTTCGCCCTCCCTTTGACGCGGGACCAAAAACCGACCAAAATTGGGGAACAAAGCGCGAAACCGCGAAGAATATGCGAAACGGCTCTACACTTAAAGGCCGCTCCACACTTAGCCCGCGGATCGCGCGCGATGGCTGCGAACGGGCGCGAACGCTAAGTGTAGAGCCGTTTCGCATATTCTTCGCGGTTTCGCGCTTTGTTCCCCAATTTTTGTCGGTTTTTGGTCCCGCGTCAAAGGGAGCGCGAAGAGCGAACGCGACGCGAACGTGCAATGACTCCACACTCGCAGTCCGCGACGGTCGCAGTGAGCGAGCAAAAAATGAGCGCAACATGGACAAACGAGCTTGAGTTACAGTTTTTAGAATATTACCAAGCGGAACCCATTTTGTGGGATCCTAACCAAAAGGAATTTTTAATATGTACATAGTTGTAGTACGCTAACGCGCATAAAGTTAGGGACGCAGCAACAGCTACTTCAACGTCCATTTCATTTGACGTTGCGAACATAACTGTGGGAATACCGCGAACCGTTGCGAGTGTAGAGTCGTTGCTGAATTCGCGGCAAGTTCGCTCCGCGAGATCGCGCCGTGATCCGCGGGCTAAGTGTAGAGCGGCCTTTACGTTCGCGCCCGTTCGCAGCCATTGCGCGCGATCCGCGGGCTAAGTGTGGAGCGGCCTATACGGATCGCTGTATCGCGAAACAGGCTGATCCAGCTATATCGGTCCGCGAGAGATTGATCGTTTCTGGTACAGAGCCGATCTAGTTACGATATTTCAGTTGAACGCGTGATCAATCGCAGCAACACTATACTGAATCTTTGTGTACTTAACTTCTTTACATTGCACTCATCGAATGCAATGCTGACGGCTAGCGTTTATTTTATTACTTCGCAAGCAGGTTCATGTTTATTCGAGTCTTGCAATTATTTAATATCCTTTTAAACTATTTTTTTGTAGAGTTAAATGAAGGTTCTGTCTTGTATTTCAATCGATGAAGCTTCTACACGAAATTTTTAACCACAGTAAAAAAGCCTGTTAAGTTATAGGGATAAAAATGTATAAAACATGTTTGTGACTAGCCCTAACTAGATAAACCAACCAATAGTTCTTTAACCACTTTATGACTCAGTAAGTTTATGCATCTTTGATAGTTCTAAATATGTATATTTAGTGTTTGTTCGATTTCACTTCTATCCTATTCGATAATAGTATAAGGATCACTCTAAGAAACACACAACGAAACTTTAAGTTAGTTGGCAAACATTACTACGGGTTGTTTAAACATTTTATATTAGGAGGATATACTTGCAAGGAGGATAGCTCAATCAACCAGTAACTATAAAGACGATAGGGGTGAAATCGGTTATTCCTTCAAAGCATCATCAAGACAGTGGTATGTGATAAGATATGCCGTCAAACCTCGTGCGATGGCTCGTCGTGGCCGGGCAGGCCGTCGCGCACCACGTAGTGGATGAGGTCCATGGCGCGCCGCATCTGGCAGAACACCGTGTCGCGGTTCTCCCGGGCCGACGCGCTGCCCGGATGCCGAAGGCACGTCTGGTGGAACAGAAAATATGATGAGAGCTGTGGATTGACAAATAATTAATCAAATTATCGAGATTATTGTATATTCAAAATGACCTGAAGTACTAATAAGATGTAAGAAGAAATAAGTACCTAATAAGTCTTGACAGGATGCCATTTCGCTTTACCTTTTTCGAAATAGATGGACTTAACGATCAGATACCTAAAAGTAAAATTGTCTCAAGGTAAGGTACCGCTTTAATATCCTCAATGTTTAGGGCTTCAAACAATAACGAAACCTTCAAGCAATTATTAAGAACTAGGTTTTTGAGGACTTTACGTTCCAGATATAGTTTTGCTTCACCGGAGCAAATTTTCGTTGATAAAAGAGATATATTAAGCGTTTATGGTTTCGATTATCTGATGGTTGCCTGTGGCAGTATTGCACCTGGTCCTAAGTAAACCGTCCATCACCTACTTTAAAACTATCTTCTTAAGGTTACAAACTTGACCCTGTAAAAATAATTGTAGCAAAGGAAGAATAGAGCAAAACTCGTGAGTAGCAGAAGGCAGAAAAATTAATGGAAGGAAGCAGTGCCGTTAGTTGCAGGTTGCGCTTGAGGGAATGACGCATTATGGACTAGGCTCCACACAATAATGTTAATATAGCGAAATAACATAAGATATAAACACGAAAACGAACAAAATTGGTACCAATAGAACCAAACCCAAATTAGGCAAATGTTGTAGGCACAGATTAGATATTATGTTTTTTCGCCGGCGCGTGGTCGTCTCTTGCCTTTGGGCACCCAATGAGATGTTCTCCTAGTTCATCGCTCATCCGACATGCGGTGGACGTGTCCAGTATGCAGCTCAGTCTATGTATGCGGTCTGTTTGACACCATGCATAATACGCTCCATACCGTAGCTCTTTGACATAATATTACGATGGCAGACTTCTGATGTTTTGGCAATGAATAAGTTTGAGCGCCGTGAGGATATGGAATGATTCAGCTGAAGTTTCTTCAATGAAGACTATGGCCCAAACCTGTATCTAACTTTTCTCTAACAACACTATCCTGCTGCCTTTTAGAGTTTTGTATGATGCCATCAGCTGACTGGAAGCAAGGTACACTTGAAAAATTAGGGTTTCTGAAGTTCAATAGGATGATGATGTTAGTCAGAGTCCCAACTTATTATAGTTACCTCGATCAAGTTGACTTTTCCGAAGATCTCTATCTTAAACCAATGGTAAGGGGATGCGAAAACATGTTTTCGCATCATCATTTTATCACATAAATTTCGGTATGACTCAAAAAATAACACTCAAATCGTTTTTTAGTCGTAATAAAAGGCTTCTGAAAACGGGGCGATGCCGGAAGAGGAACCGGCTGTAAGCAGTTCCGGGAAAGATGACGTATTGCAGCCTCTGGAGTGCACATGACATCTATTGTTCATTCACCCCGTCGGCTGTCGGGCAACGGTTCATGAGAATGCATCAAATAAATAACTGAAAGCAAGATACTAATATTGCGTTTAGCAAAACTCAAACCAATAATAAATAAATAAATAAGCCCACATCTGATGAGTTTTTTAGAATGAGATATAGGCTACACGATGTGGACATTTTAAGTTTTAACCCATATTTGTGTGCAGATTTATTAAAATGTTTATGAAAACACAAAAGAAGGTAGAACAAACGGCCTGGAGAATTTTAGACACGAAGTCGTACCGTGAAAAGATGCCGCGTCGTAGCACGATGCGCCGTTACATCGTCTCATTGTGTACGGGCCGTACCGTAAGGGTAGGTAGGCAGGTCACGTTAGGTCTTATTAGTGTGTTGCGTTGCGAACACGCAACGAAACGTCAGCCGCTGCGTTGTTTGATTTGTATTTTAACTAGCGGCGCCCGCGACTTCGTCAAGAAATTTATGATAAAACCTTTCTTTGTGCTCACTTACACCTTTTTTTATTGTTATTTATTTTGGCTTTGCGTTGATACATGGGTCAGTCAGGTTTGCCTTTTATACTTAAAGCTACTAAAATGCATTGCGTCGTGTCGCATGCACACGTTGGAAGCGACGTCAAACAAATCGAGTAACACACCTCAACGCTACGCACTAATGGTGCCTCACCCTATAGTAAGCTTAACTTCAAGTACGTTGTTGTCACGCGAACAAGATAAAGTGCCATGTAAGCTGTCTCAAGTCACGAAGGAACAGTAAATAAAGACATTAAGAAGATTTAGTTTTTATTCATTTTGTCAAGCGAGAAATTGTCGCTTCCGCCTCCCTCGAAATAACATGGGGAAGTTTACGGGCACTTAAAACATTGAAATCTCAACGAAATAAAAGTACTATTATGAGTGCGCCTGAGCTTAAGTCCCTAAGCTTGGCTTCTGAGCTAAGCGCTCTGTTTGTGCAGTTTAAGTAAACGGCTAAAATTATGCAACCACCGAAGAAGTTCGCGCGGTTCTGTATTTATATTCCGTCGCGTGTTATTACGCGTGTCTAGCACAGTTTCGGCTATAAAATAAGATGAGGGATGGTCCGGACCATAAAGCCTGTTGTCGCGAACAACGGTGGGTGCGGGCCGAATTGTCGCGGTACCTACATAATTGATCGGCGGCCGGCCGACAGGGCTAATTTACGCCGAACCCGCTGCCCTCGCCGGACGCTGGGATTGGAAATTTATTACAAACCATTGGTGTTAATAACATTCCCCTGGGTAGGTCAAGGTGTTCAATTTAATACTAGCTCCGAATGGGGAATAATAAGTATCCTTTCTTTTATTCGCAGTCTCGAGAGCAGATTAGTTACTAGCCCTTTTATAAGTAAGTATTTTTAGTGTATTGCGTTTTGTAAAGGCTAATAAATTAGGTTTTGTTTACAAGAAGGTTAAGTATGAATAAAGTAACATTCTACGAAAAACTTCTTCATCAAGGAAAAAATTCAATAATGACGTTACTTCAGTAAGTGGGTACAGAGGCATTCGCATTAACCTTCACAAGTTGGGTGCACCTTGTGCTGTTGACATGAGTCCCATGGACCACGAGAATCCTTGCCCACCTAGTCTTGGACTTCGACATATCATCTGCTGCGAAGAAACCATTAGCAGCATGTGCTTTCCGGCTCGTAGAGCTACTATCAGTTCCATCAAGCCACCTCTGATCCTGCTTCCACCATGCTACAACTATACGTAACAAGTCGATGTCCATACCTTGGATGAGGTAAGTAGCATAAGTGTGGAGCGCTCCGGCACGTTCCGAGCGGCCGCGACCTGCGCTCGCCGGCGCTCGTCGCGCAGGTCGGCGCGCCGCCCGGCCGTCAGCCGCGCTATCTTCACCATGCCGCCGTGATACACTACGTAACAAGTAACAAGTCGATGCCCATACCTTGGATGAGGTAAGTAGCATAAGTGTGGAGCGCTCCAGCACGTTCCGGGCGGCCGCGACCTGCGCTCGCCGGCGTTCGTCGCGCAGGTCGGCGCGCCGCTCGGCCGTCAGCCGCGCTAGCTCCACCATGCCGCCGTGATACACTACGTAACAAGTAACAAGTCGATGCCCATACCTTGGATGAGGTAAGTAGCATAAGTGTGGAGCGCTCCAGCACGTTCCGGGCGGCCGCGACCTGCGCTCGCCGGCGCTCGTCGCGCAGGTCGGCGCGCCGCTCGGCCGTCAGCCGCGCTAGCTCCACCATGCCGCCGTGATACACTACGTAACAAGTAACAAGTCGATGCCCATACCTTGGATGAGGTAAGTAGCATAAGTGTGGAGCGCTCCAGCACGTTCCGGGCGGCCGCGACCTGCGCTCGCCGGCGCTCGTCGCGCAGGTCGGCGCGCCGCTCGGCCGTCAGCCGCGCTAGCTCCACCATGCCGCCGTGATACACTACGTAACAAGTAACAAGTCGATGCCCATACCTTGGATGAGGTAAGTAGCATAAGTGTGGAGCGCTCCAGCACGTTCCGGGCGGCCGCGACCTGCGCTCGCCGGCGCTCGTCGCGCAGGTCGGCGCGCCGCTCGGCCGTCAGCCGCGCTAGCTCCACCATGCCGCGGTGATACACTACGTAACAAGTAACAAGTCGATGCCCATACCTTGGATGAGGTAAGTAGCATAAGTGTGGAGCGCTCCAGCACGTTCCGGGCGGCCGCGACCTGCGCTCGCCGGCGCTCGTCGCGCAGGTCGGCGCGCCGCTCGGCCGTCAGCCGCGCTAGCTCCACCATGCCGCCGTGATACACTACGTAACAAGTAACAAGTCGATGCCCATACCTTGGATGAGGTAAGTAGCATAAGTGTGGAGCGCTCCAGCACGTTCCGGGCGGCCGCGACCTGCGCTCGCCGGCGCTCGTCGCGCAGGTCGGCGCGCCGCTCGGCCGTCAGCCGCGCTAGCTCCACCATGCCGCCGTGATACACTACGTAACAAGTAACAAGTCGATGCCCATACCTTGGATGAGGTAAGTAGCATAAGTGTGGAGCGCTCCAGCACGTTCCGGGCGGCCGCGACCTGCGCTCGCCGGCGCTCGTCGCGCAGGTCGGCGCGCCGCTCGGCCGTCAGCCGCGCTAGCTCCACCATGCCGCCGTGATACACTACGTAACAAGTAACAAGTCGATGCCCATACCTTGGATGAGGTAAGTAGCATAAGTGTGGAGCGCTCCAGCACGTTCCGGGCGGCCGCGACCTGCGCTCGCCGGCGCTCGTCGCGCAGGTCGGCGCGCCGCTCGGCCGTCAGCCGCGCTAGCTCCACCATGCCGCCGTGATACACTACGTAACAAGTAACAAGTCGATGCCCATACCTTGGATGAGGTAAGTAGCATAAGTGTGGAGCGCTCCAGCACGTTCCGGGCGGCCGCGACCTGCGCTCGCCGGCGCTCGTCGCGCAGGTCGGCGCGCCGCTCGGCCGTCAGCCGCGCTAGCTCCACCATGCCGCCGCCGAACTCCGTGAACGCGCGCACAAACTCCGCGAAGTTCGACACCGACTCCAAGCGGTCCAGTGTACGCGCCACCTGGACAAAACGCTACTTTCAAATTATAAAAATCTTTTATTTTGAAGTACAGCCACGCGAGGTCAAACTGCCTCAAAAATGCGGACAAAAAATATTTTTAAGTTTATCAGTAATTCACTTATAGAGCGCCAATCTTTCAAAAGTACTTTCAAATAAATTATTAAGAGGATATGTTAGAATTTTGGTGAGAAAGAAATTATAAATACTGAGACTATAAACCTAGGAAGGTGCCATTAAGTTGTTCAGCTGAGTGACCGATTGGGTTTCAAAAGCGTCGGTGTGCAGTGAGCACACCTGCGCTGTGCCGGAGGTCAACTCTCGCAACTAAGTTACGAAGTGTTAAGTGCCAAGTTGCTGCGTGAAATGGGAACTTGTAACGAAGTCCGAACTTTGGGAGCCGCTTTATTATTGTATCGGTTTGGGCATTATGTTAGTTTCGCAAGTTACGGTCACCTTCCTATTAACCTCATTTTTGGAATGATCCCTGTATTGGCAAAGTTTGTTACTGTTGTGAAAACTTGGTAAAGTTGGTTCCTACGTTTATGTTGCGCATCCTAAAAATGTTGAGATCATTTCATAACATTCATTTCAATGCCTGAAACTAAAGCTTATAAAGGAAGTAATTAGGTAGAGCCTATTTTGTGTACTTGTCACAATGTTGAAGTAATATGGATATTCCCCCAATTTGGTTTTTGAGTACATTAAGAAAAAACTTCACATCTTAAGGAGTACCTAATCAAAAAATACATGGGCAATGGTGGGCTCCCCGATAAGGCAGTATAACATAGAAACTTGATTCATTAAACCACATGTATTTTTAAGAAACAATTTCTCATATCTATACAAGAATCAACAATAACTTTACAAAAAAGTGACAAAACAGGTGCGTCACACTACCGACTGAAACACCCCGCTACAGTACTGGCTTGTTCCTATAATGCGGCGACATCATGCGTTTCAACAAAGCGGCAACGTCGTGCGTTTGACAAAAAAGTTCGGCTACGTGTTACTAATGTAGAATTTACGAGTCTGGGGCTTTTATAGGCGTACATAAACAATGTTCTATACTCATTAATGAAAGGTATTACATTCATTAAAATGTTGGAGTATCAGTCGAAATCACGTGGAACATCCATATTAACATCAGTGTTTGCGGTCAATGAACCTTAAAAGCTCTATCTACTCCAATCTCTGGCAATGTTGTAAGAACATTTATTTTATTATATTTGAAACAAACTGTACATTTTCTGATCTCTATTTTCTATTCTGTAATGAGATTTTAAAATCAATGAGGGTGCCACGGCTATAGTTGGACACTTTAATAGATAAATACCTTGTCCTTCGCGAGTAGCAGCTGGCGGACGACCACCATGTCCGCCAGCAGCAGCACGCGGGTGACGGCCTTGAGCAGCGCGTGCGCAGCCGACACCATTCCGGCGCCGTCTGCGCCGGTGCACACGCGCTCGATGTCTCGTCCTGTAACAATACAAATTACGTTATTAGTATAAAAAAACGACTACTCCATTTTTGGAAATGGTAATGCAAACACATAATTATTGCTGAAAATGCTGAAAACGGTAAGTCTAATAGCCCAGTGTTTAAACACTCTGGATGCCAGTCAGTATGGCCCTCTGTTCAAATCTGGCTAGATGTTATGTTATAGAGTATTTAGACTAGACTACAGCATCCACTTGTATCAGAAAACCGACCATTCGCCATTTTCAAAATTTAATTCAACCGCTATTCAAACACGACACTCGATGTTTTGCTACAGCCTTTTGAAGATTTTATAGCGCTCTAACTAAAGTTAGAGCGGTATAATACACCGAAACGCTCGAGGAAATGCTCAAGTTTAAACTCACCTTTACTTGCTAAGATATATGCTGGGTAAGTTGACACGATAAGAAGAATAATCAGGGGGGAAAGAATAGGCGGGCATCTTGGCGAGTGTACTTGAAACCCACCGTGTCAGGAAAATAAAAGGAATTTAAAAACCTAACAACAAACAAAAAATATCGTGACTTTAGTCTTCCATCAGTTTCAGATCGAAGTCCCTAGTCCCTTAGCGTTTTCTTAACAAGGAAAATCCGTTGTAAGTATGTGTTGTTCTCATTGTGTCTATCGATGCCTCCTACTTTAAGGTGCTAGCTTACGCTCAGAGGTATCAGCTTGAAGTGGTCGGTATTAGGTAGTCATTGAAAACATTTAAGATTTAAGTTTGTATCGGAGAAGATATTTACAGCTGGAAAATGGACCTTACCTTACGTTTCCTTAAAGGTAACTGAGACGGTAGAGCCATGATATTTTCTTGCTTACAAATACTTAATACAGTTAAAACTAGCTTATACTCGTATCAGCACACTTAAAACTGTATCACGTTAAACACAACGTCAGTCATCGGAAACTGTTAGTAATAGTTTTCTATTGCATTTAGTTTCTCTTAAAAGTAGTACTTAACGAAAAGAATTGGAACTGGATGGTGCTGTTTTTTTGTCCATTGCTAGTGGTGTTTATTCTTGGCAAAGTTTTAACAGTCAAATGAATTGTTAAGCGATAAAAAAGACAATAATTTCTGTTCGGTTTGCCACATAAAATGCCTTCGGCATTGGAATAGTGGAAGCGTTAATAAAACCTGGTATTTTGTTTGCACATGAAATCTAAAAGCTTTCGCAACATTTCCTAAAAAACTAACGCAGAAATCTAGCTGAAAAGTTATGCAATATGTATTATTATTTCATGAAGAAACCTAAGGCTTCAAATAATACGAATACCAGTTACTTACAGTTTTATATGTTTAGTGTCTAAGTTATTATACGTTGAATTGTTATGTGATTTTTTTAAGTAACCAGCACATTATGTACTACCATCTGCCGTTTCAAGGCATGTATAAAAAAATAATGTCTAAATAACCTATTCTGTACCCATAACCTTTGACTAGAGAAATTTAAACGAAAAAGTAGACTTGTTGGTCCACTGAAGAATTCGAATAGACTTGGTTTTCTAAAGTAGTGTAATAAGGCCCCTGAAATGATTATTAAGCTCTCAGTAATTTATTGCAGCGTCTTGGCAACAAAGGCTAGGCGGGCGGCATTCGTTTAATTATTAATTCCGAGCTGTGCCTGCCCACCTAAATTAATAGGTGCCGACACCGACGCCGACGCCCCTTTGTGACAACTTATTGGTAGGCCTGCTTATACAAGCTAAAGTTACTACGTACCTGTCAATAGCATTATTGAGAATAGAAAAATGAATTATTTTTCATTATTACAAATCAATATTATTATTGCCTCAAGGCAAAAAACGACCTCGCGGCAGACCGAAAAGGCGATGGCGGGACGAGTTAGACTCGCATTTGCATGGCTGGTTCAGCATGGCTCTAGACCGCACTCAGTGGAAGAGGGGTAGGGACGCCTTTGCCCAGCAGTGGGATAGCGCAGGCTGATTATAAAATATAAAATAATAATAACCAAACTATGGTTGGTTTGTGAGTCCCGTGACTCATAATAACATAAACAAAGTTTTTTTTTATCATGACATCTTTTTGGTAAGATAAATTATAGATAAGATAAATTATTTGATCGTCATTAACTTCCTAAAAGAAATGAATCACGGTTAGCAAAGTTCCGAGTTAAGGTGCAATCTGGCGAGTACGTGTTCAAGCTTTGTATCGCTTTAGTGTGCCCGAGGGATTGGTGCTCAGTAGCTACTACGACTGCCTGTGTCCTTATAACGTAGACAGTTACATAAGAATTCGTATTTTAGTACCTAGATACTATCTTACAGAATTATACATAGCCACCGTCATTACCGTTTCATTTTTAAAATGTTATGTAATAGATTACTATTAGAATATTTGTAAGATTTGTTTACACAGTCAATTACTTTAATAGTTACCAATATGGTTAGTAAACAAGGGATACCAGGAAATAACATAGTAAAAGTATTGCGTTTGCTAACGCGTTTCCGCTAGTTGTTGCATACATTCGAAAAGTGCACATCTTATCAACTCATGCCAAAACCTAAATCCTCCATTCCGAACGTATTGTGCGCTCACTCCAGCTGATACTCTGCAATGCTCGGCATGGATAGAAATAAATCGTTTTGGCGGACACGGTCAGATAAGACCCGATTTACTGAGTACTGGCAAGGTGTTGTACAATTCCTCTCAATCTGGCACACAGTTCAAGTTGCCACAGTAGGCAGGTAACTTAGATTAGAAACCAGATGGTTGACTACGTTTTGACCAAAAAATGATTGACAGATCATCATTCGACAGACAACGTCTAACCAAATGTTCATTTGGCAAATATTAGATTTGGTTAATTGTTTTTTGACCAATAGTAGTTTTATCTGATAGCTTAGTTGTTAAATGTTCATTTTGTGAAATTATTATTTGTATAATAAAAATGTAAGCGTTGAACATTTGGAGAAGTGACTCATTTGTAAAATGATCAATTGGCTAAACCAATCGTTTGGTCAGACGACAGGACCTCAACTAATCTACATCTGAACTCCATAAACTTAAGCCATCATTAAAGTTCTTGTAGTTCGGTCAATAAGGTGCTTCAGAATTCATTATCTCGTTTTTATTCGGGCGGCAGAAAGAAAGCAAGAGAGTGGAGTTTTATAAAGTTAATTTACCTGTGGTTAGGGTAGTGTCGTAACCGCAAATTGCTCTGATGTGTACTTTTAAACACCTTAGAGTTTCCAAACTTTGGTAAAGCTGTGTATGAGGCCCGGGAAAGCCATTGTCTCGTTGCGGGGAATAAATAACTCCGCAATAAATTTGCCACCCCGTCTTACACCTAAACTCAAAACAAAGTTGAGTTTTGTTTGAAAAAATCCTATGTATTTATTAGATTGAATGAATAGCATCGATACATAAGAAGAACACGCTGACTTTTGTTCGGGAAAATCGATGCAAATTGCCGTTTATTGGTTTGCGGTCACCCCTTTCATAACTAGGCCGCTGTTTCGTGATTCGTGACCACCGTTAGTTTACTATACCGTTAACTTTACTATTACACTTTTTAAACTGACGTAGACAAAAAATTATTGGAATTTAATAAAGTATACTCAATAAGTAGTTTAAAATTGTTACATTAGGTATAGTCAATGGCACATCAAGCCTGATCCTGAAAAAACGGAAATGGGTAGCCACCCATTTCCGCTTTTTGTCTTGCTCTTGCCAAGTGACATTTCCTCTCAAAAAAGCAAAGACATATGACCATAAATGGGTAGCCTGATGTGCCGTGGACCGTACATATTTGAAGTATTATGATGATAAGTAAGGAATCCATTATCCATTGAATATGACTTGGAAAGTAAAGTAAAGAGAGAGGTAGAGAGAGAAGCAAATAATATTTTCACACTACGCAATATCTCACCTCGCATAACTTCTTCCCTCTCGATTCGGTGTTAATTCAACAGCGGTCATAAACAATTTGGAGCTGGTTATTTCCCTACCGACGCCGACAGCCGCGGCCGCGACCGAGCGTCATAAATTCAGTCGCACCCGCCACAAACACCAGTACAGTAAAATATTCAATTTATTGACAAAGACGTCGTAACAAACCATCGCCTGCGACCTCTGATATTCCCGAACTTCCAAATCTACTTACTGAAGATTAAATAAAACAGCTTACAGATTATACCAACAACTGGCAAGAACAGATTGTAAGAAGTTGTGTTCTTACCCACACTTGCCTAATTGGATGGGCTGTGCATTGTTTAATTTTTATTTTCATAATATTATTATACCAACTAATTTGTCTTATAAAAAGGGCACCATTAAAAAAATTGCGACTTTATTTACTTGAATAATAACGGTAGGTATTACTTACAGAGGTTTTTAAACTGATATTTCGTAGGATAAATAAAGCGGAAACTTAAAAATTAGGACCAACCCCAGCAACGTAAACGTGGAATGGAGTTCTTTTGTAAGCACGTAAATATTTGACAAGGAAATTTATTTTTTTGGTTACTGCTGGCTCACGTCTCATATTCATAGGATTTATAGCCATAGGCACCAGGGGGTCCATAAATCAAAACATTGTTGTTTATTTTTTTAAGTTACCTAACTAAGTTACCCCTTTAATGCTCTCTCGGTATGATAATAACGACATGCTAAAATCGACTTTATTACTTTGGGAAATCTAAAACGTAACCAGAAAATAGTTTCGGTTTTGCTCTCAGGAAATCGTTTTTCCTTTACGACACCCCTAAAGGGGCGGCACACACATAGCGCCTCGCCTCACGTCCCCGCTATAGAAAACGCTGCTAAGGATATTCGTGCCGTATCGGAAGGTGTTGTAAAACCACTTACCGGCTTCGCTATTATATATTCCCGATGCGACAGAAGTCAAATATAATTTGGTTTGCCTGCGCTGCGCTAGAAACTTACTACCGTTCTGACATAACGATAACTTGCCTTGCAGCTCAATACTACAATACTGACGTACTAAACCCGCTGATACTTAACTAGATAAAAAAACTAAGCAGATTTAACAAAACCAAATTCCTATTTATGATTCATTCCTATGATGCAGCGTGTGTCGCCCACCTGGATGGCTAACTTTCGAAAGATAAGATATCAGTAGATCAAAATACAACGTGTAGATTTAGTGGCTAAATCAAAATCTATAGGCCTATATTCAGCATTGAATATCATTTAATATGTACTCGTAGATTATTAAGACGACTGATAGAAAAAAAAACTAATGAAGAAAGCAGAAATAAAAACGTACCAAAAGCTAAATAGTAGCAGTAACTCCGGTAGAAGCTAGGTAATATGATATTACTTATTATTTATTCTATGCTAATACTCAAAGTTCCGAAGCAGAGTAAGTACCTACCGCTCGGCGCACTGCATTTTGTGTGAAAATTGAAAAGATAACTTTCTTTCGTATTTTAAAAGAAGAGGTGTAAATAAATTCTGTTCTGCAAATATCTCCACGAAGCCGTTTGCATATTTTAAGCTCCTGTACTGCGTTTAATCGCGAAATTATTATACTTGTACCAGCTTTTCTGTATTGGAAAGATTAGGATCGTTTATTGATGTACGTTCCTACTTTCAGGGATTAATAAAAATGGCGCTGTTTGTCTACTAAAACGTTGATATCGGCAGAACGGGCGTAAAAAACGTTTCTTGTGTGATCGAATTTAATTTATTACAAAATGCGCACACTCGCGCTGGTAAATGCGGCTTATACGTCGTCATACGTGAGAACACTGCCGCCATAAACGTTTGTACACGTCGTTTCCTACCCGAACGCGGTGAACGCACAACCAAGAACCAACATGAGGGAGTATAGAAACTTTGTTATCGCGATGTACGAAATGAGCGGACTTGTTGCTAACTTGAAGAAAGAGCAATTCATAACCGTATCTAAACTACGAGACAAAAACTACGAAAATATCACTACCTACGTGAAACGTTGTCGCAAGCCACAGTTGCTGGTCGTGCCGCGGAGTAGGACCGAGCCTCTCAATACGACTCCTCTGACGCTCACACTACGTGCTTTAAATAGCAGAGAAGATTGACTTCTTTCACTTGTGACTTTTTTCTTCTGTGTGTAGTCACAAGGAAAACGCCATACTTACGTATTGTGCTACGTACGATGAATAGCTCTACTCCTGATAGGGAATGCAGAAACAGTTTTATGTAGCTCTTCTATTGTATTAGGCTCTGTTAAGATAGATGTATGCTTAGATGAAAACAATTTTTTTTTCGGTACCGGAGCAGTAACTTAAATTACATTGTTGAGATAGAAATTAAATTATGTTTTTTTTGAGAAGGTCTTTGATTCTTTGGCCTTTGATCAAGATGTGGGCAGTGCTAGTACCCGTGTACCGATGCCAGTTCGACTAAAGGTACATCGAAGTGTTTTAGTGTACAGCAAATCCACCACGCCAGGTACTGAATATCACAAACGCTTATATGTGCAGTCGGAAAGCAAGCAGTGCAAAGATGTAATAGGGCACAGTCTGCGGTGTTGCATTTAATTCGAACCAGATGCGTCAGCTGGCGCCCGCAATAAAGCGCAGTTATGGCCGACGGCTGCAGCGCCGCCGCGGGTTCGGTGGAATGCATCTCCGGAAACACGTACTACAGCTAAAATGCATAATATTCCATTTCTATGCAGTCGTTTGTCACGGGTATCGATGACTATCCAGCGGATACAATGGGGTGTTTACTCACCAGTTTCATTTGGGTATTTCATTTTCCCATAGATATGTGACTTTGCTTTAACCTTCTTGTTTGTAATATGATCGATATTAGAAAGAGCAAAGTAACTTTACCCTGACGCTGCATAGCTGAAAGTTTTCAGAAAGTTTATTTTATTGTCCTTGTTAACAATTTTAGTCAGTTGGTTGAAGATGCATAGGTACTTATATAATATACGCGTCTGTTGTATCGGAACCAACTTCACACTAACCATTTTCCAAATCCTAGGAATTATGCCGAAATGGAACTAGGCTATGCCAGCTGGTGCGGCCGCAACAAATTGCAGCTATAAGCCGCGGCTCGTCTGCGCCGCAGCATCGATGTAATGCCACCTATTGTGGGAAATGTATTCTCTAATGTATCCTCTGTGGCTATAACTTTCCTCGGTCTAAATCCCAAAATATCTGAACTTCGGATGGAGTTTTCACACCACACTCTGCTATGAATTTGCTTGTTGGCAGATATTGGTAATTTTACCGTAGTGGGAAATGAACGCAAATAAATTAAACAAAACAGTCATACTCACCCAGACTCACCCATACCACGGTCCGATACCATAAGCCGATTAATTGCACGAATATGTATAACATTAAATCCACTAACTTGCAGTTTGAAATGAAATTGCAATATCAATGTGAAAACATCCATTTCGTTCGAGTGAACATTGTTATTTTGTGATATTTTTTTTATGTGACACACACAGCACGCACTGACAGCTCATTTGCCGCCAAAATCAGCGTACCCCGCGTGCCCATGTAGGTACAGTGCGGGAGGGAGATGAACATACACATATGTTTTAATTATGAATGAAATAGATATATTTGTTTTTTTTTCTTTTATTTGGCACGTACGGCTTAATGGCTTGTCCAAATATATTTGTACAAATGCCGAAATCATACTCTTTTTTTCGGCATGTTTGGTGGCCATAGGTAGCCATAGCCAATGTTTCACGAAGTTACTTTTATGAAACAACTAAGTTTGCAAATTAGCATGCAGCATTGAATTGTTATTTTAGCAGGTTAATATATTTTTGAACATTCAAGAGCATGATTACGTAAACTAAGTAGTACTAGTTAATTACGGCTGTGTCGTAAAGTAACCGCTGAAGGTACAAGGGCCAGCTTTTTATTAGTAAGAAACTCTGGCACTCACCGGCGACTGGAGTGTAGGAGTAGCTAACGATACATTAAGTCGCTGAAGAGATTAACGGTTTACGAGGAAATTTATGTTTACGGCTTCTTGGACTCACTCTCTAAACACATTCCCGCTCAAACTGAACAGTTGTATGCGATCGTAACGATTTGGGACTTTAGCGTTGACATCTACCTTAACAATTTACTCCTGTAGTTAGATTGGATCGCAAACTTTTGCAACATGTTGTTGTTTTTTGTTTTGTATAATGGATAACGAATTCAAATAGATAACTGATACTTAACTGTATATTTTGCAGCACTTACATAAATGCTTATTATTATTATTTTTTAGCTACGAATGTGAAACCTTTCGAATTTTCTTTAAACATTAAACTCAAACATTTAATTTATTTTTACATTGCTTTTGTTGTTCAATACATTATAGGTACAATTCCTTTCTATCTCTTATCATAAAATGAAGGCCCTGGACACCGAAATTTCACAATCTGAAGTACATCACTTTAATAGATGCCTAATCGACATATCAGTATGATAAGGTTCCGAGTATCTAAAAGAGTATAAGCAAAATGATCGTGATGTTGATAAAATTATGTTTGCGATTGCGTATAAATTAGGTAAGCCCAAACCCTCACGTCTGTTGGTAAGCATTATTGTTGAATCACACTCTGATTTGAATACTCAGCCATTTGAATGATTGCTATATAGGGCATATGCTGCATGTTGTTCACTTAAAAAATAAACAATTTCAGTACCTATGTCTGATTGAAAAATATTCCCTATTTTTACGACAGTACAACACCACATTTTATGATGGCAGCTTATGTTACATTCTGATAAATTCGCTATGCGGAATATAAAGGAAAACTGGGATATCCGCGCTCCCAGGAGACCTTATAAACATTTTCATCAAATTTTATCTATGTAGCTAACCACATTTGTATGGAAAATTCAGTATGAAACAAAGCCAATAAATCTGAAACGCGAATGAGCCCATTCAATTTCGTATCACGTAGTCGTAATGCGTCAGGGCGGATAAACTCACCGCCTGTATCTGAGCGGGAAATTCTATTAATTCCTCTAATAGCCCCATTTACTGGCAACACCTTTTGACTCAGCACCTGGGACCACTTAAAACTGTAACGTGTACCGCCTAACTTCTAAATAACGTAATAGGTTGGGTGACATCCAAGAGCGAACACAGCGTTTTGGAAACTCGACGCAATTTTGTGAAGAACACGCCGAGGTGCTTGAGAAACGACAGACTTGACATGACTAGGCTTTTTGAAGGGTATTATTAGCTTTATTAAGGAATAAGAGCTTTTTATTTAGGGCTTGAAACGTGTCCATAGTCGCTTGGCTATAAACCACTCGCTAAAATTTACTGTGTAATTTAACAAATTAATTTATCGGTTGACCGTTTCTATTTGTTAGTGTTGTTGTGTTCTAAAAGCCGATCAATCTCAATTAGCATTCTGCAGCGGTTGTCACAGATTAATTCCGTAAAATTGAGCATAAGCCACCAGCTTCCTGCGGGACTTCTATTGATAATGGCGTGTCGCGTCGTGAGCTAAAATGTATCATAGGGAATATTCTCATGACTGCTCTTAATGCAAATTAATCGTAACATACGTAACGTAACATATCACATGCTTTAAGCTTGTGACATAGTCGCGACGTTTATATACCACAAATGGGGTAGTCAAACTTAAAGGCACGCTGACTTCGGCAAGAGAATTAAAATCTGCTTGTTATACTCGTACATAGGTATTTTGCATCGAATACAATGTAATTTTTGCTATTAATCTTAAGATTATGGTGTGAAATAAATGATATGATTATGAATCCTGGGTGGGGATCGAACCTACGACCTTTGGAGCTACAGGCAGGACTTCTACCGTTTACGGCAACTGTTCAAAATACATTAATTTATCATCTAATTGAACAAATGAACCTGCAAGTTGGCTCGCGACGGGGCAACGGTCGATTTAACATTAAGCGGTGTGTTGACACGCAATTAGCTCTGCAACTCATTAAGGGCCGTCGCGTGCGCAGCGGACCGCAGTGGACACGCGAAAAATCACGCGCCTACCACACTTGCAAGTGTCCGTGCTCCAAGCAAGTCCAACAAAATATGGTTATTACTTATCATACTTACTTAAAGCTAAAATTTATGTCTTGACATCATCATCATCACTATCAACAGCCACATGAAGTTTACTGCTGAGCAGTGGACTTTTCCAGAGCGGGCAGAGATTACCAGAGCGGTCGGTTGCGTAACGTCTTCTCGTCCAACATACCTCAGTGCCTCAATGCAAGGTCACAATGTCTCCCGAGATACAGCAATCAGGTACTCAATATGAATTTTTCGTTAGAATAATTGCCAGCGATTTTTGATGAGCAAGCTAGGAAAATGGAAATTTCTTCCCTTCAATAGGAGAAGGCTCTCAACATTTACTGAATGAGATGATGATTATGTTATTAATATCTAAATGTTTATTGGGCTTTCTAGGGGCGTGGACACCGCCAGCCGAGTTGACCACAGCTACACACGCGCCGCCTCAGTGCGAGGGCAGCTTACAAATATTATCCCGTCCATATAAATATTTTGTGGAATATATGCGTGTGGCTTCCAAACGAAAACACGTCCTGCTCGTTACAGTATAAGGGTTATGAATGTGTTTGTTTGGGCATAGTCATATAAACAACACGAACAAATGCTGAGAGTTTTTTGTGCGTAAACTACATTATCATGCTATTGTATCCACATGCAAATTCTGCTGATTGAACAGAGTAGGTAATAAAATAAGCAAATATACAAACAACATATCCCGCACGAGTACGTAACGAGATAACTTGAATTTAAGGGTCAAATTGAGTTACAATTTAGATATAATTTCGTACTAACTGAGAGTACCAAAATAGCCAGTTGTCCAATAGCCCAACGAGGGATCTTTGGCGAAAGTTTAATGTTAACGAGGATTCCATTTAATAATAGGTAGGATTAAATCGCAACTTAAACCAAAAACAACTTCGGAGCGACGACCTTTTGATACCAATTACTAATTTACCTGTTACTTTGTCGGAGGGGACTTAGCCGGTAAAACTCAGCAACCTGTATTAATATGAAGTACTGTTTAAGTACTGCAGATAATTACGTAGCCATGCAGTATTGCTGTACTGGAGTAAACCACAGGCCAACTGCTTACACCTGGGCAGTTCTCACCTGTGAATGTGATACATGCACATGCACTAAAGGTAATTTTCCAAATGATATGTTATGACGTTTGGCCTTCTATACGAAGGTTCATGAGAGTCCTTTCTGTGTGGAATAATGTACAATGACATTTATATTTATTCACTTTCGCCTTACTCCTAATTTTTAATTATTGAGGAGGAGGAAGGATCTCTCACATCATCAGCATCAACCAGCCTTCTACTAATTTTTAACAGGGGATGAAGTTAATGGGCATCTAACATGTTTTGCAACAACACCTTGAAAAGATTGTTTTGTTTTATGTTTAGGCTAAAATCTGATTGAACTGTAGTTCCTATTGTAGATTCAGACAAATATACGAATGTAAATTAGGATTTCATTTTGAAATCATCTGCAGGTGGCACCATTTAATTAAACGAAGATAGCGGCGAAGAGAAAAGAAACCCTGAGTCAGAACTCATTATACCCAAAACAATGATTGCCGGAAATCTGAACTGTATCTAACTGTTCCTCGTAATGCCAACTACACCCCCCCACTCAGTCTCCCCGGTGCAAAGTTTTTGAATTTATCAAAGTCCAATTTTTAGTACAAGTTTAACTGGATGAATATCTTAAGGAGCTTGGGCGGTTTAGCTTTGATAACAATATTCACTTGTTGAAAGAGTTCTTTGTTTAAAAATTCTGTTATGATAGTCATAATAGTATTTAAGAGTATTAAGTTTGTCTCAAAGTTCATTGTAAATTAATCATACTAGTAAGTTTTTTTTGTAAGTAAGTATGATCAAGATCGTCTGTCACTTAATGATAAGTTGTGTAGGTACACATTCCAA
Source organism: Udea ferrugalis (assembly GCA_950022985.1). Taxonomy (NCBI): domain Eukaryota; kingdom Metazoa; phylum Arthropoda; class Insecta; order Lepidoptera; family Crambidae; genus Udea; species Udea ferrugalis. The sequence continues at coordinate 11,277,563 of OX465516.1, forward strand.
GCCTAGTGAAGTTTACACATATTGCTTAGTCACATAGTTTCGCTACTGTATATACGGTATAACATGCACTTACGCTTCATTAAGTATTGATGCCGAATTTGCGATCCGATTGGCTGGGTCCGATATACAGGATGTTGTCTTTAAACCCTGCCACATTTCCAAGGGGCGGTCATCACCCAGCGACAAACACATTTCAGTGAATAATTGCCCAAATTAGATTGAAAAAGGAAACTTACACTCTCTGGAGATCCTTTTTTTTGACCCGGAGGAAATGACGTTACGCATACCCGTTCACCGGGGGCGAACGGTTTATGTGGGACTCACCACTGGACACCCAGTGACATACCCACTAGTAAATCCGGGACTCCCTCTCATCGTCCTTGTTAGGGGAAACTGCGGTGACTGGCACGAAGCCTTCTAGTCGCTACTCTCTCTGGAGAGCCTGCGTATTGACCGTCCTAAGTATTTCCATATAAAGTTCCACCACCGCACCTCTTTTCTTTTCCTTTTTCTCTACCTGAAGGTTGTATGAAAGTGTCGCTTTATTGGTGCCTAACTCGACCATTGTTACTTCTATGAAAGTTTAACTTTGTTGCTGTTGCTTTGTTGTAAGACGTTCTAAGTTTTACATAATAATAAAATGTACTGTTCTTGTTGTATTGTTATTGTTATTTTATAACTGATGCTATCTTTATTTTCTCAATAATCTTAAGTTATCATCGTCATTTAGCAGCTCACCATGTGAAAATAATAAATAATATGAAGAGAAGATTACAATGATAAAAAAACAAAAGACGAAATTTTATCAACGTAAGTATATTCTTCCTTTTTTTCTTTTTCCTATATCTTTAAAAAAAAGTATCATTTACTTTTCGATTACCAATACGTTCCTGTTAGGCCTACAGTACTCAAAACAAATGCCGACATCATTTCGGGAAGGTATCTAACTACGGAAAGCTTTATTCAATGGACTGAAAATTTAATGACCCGTACAGAACCAGATAACGAATATTGTCATCGGTTGTTTGTAATAAACGTGAATAATACAACTGTAACCTAAAATAATGTTGACAACACTCTCAATGACACACAGGGAGTGTAAAACTCATCATTTTTCTAAGTACCTATCTAAAGGTGCTTACTCACCGAGATCATTCGCGTGTAATGTAACGTTACAGGTTCGAGCAAATCATCAGTGAGGGAAGAGAACCGAGACTGTGTATATCTTGATACAACTTGAAGCATCCTTCTACTAAACAATAGTGAATGTTTGAAATTCAAATCTTTACTAAATGTTACATTTTACGCGAATGCAGGTCAGTCAGGTAGTATCGTAATGCAACGCTCACAGTCGAATCTATAATGTTACATTACACGCGCATGATCGTCAGTCTAGAGTGTAGTACGGATTTGACTACGCTACCAGTGAGTATGGTGAGCACACAGTGTCCAAAATTTAAGCAAGGACGGCCCCCAAGTAGGCGAAAAGCTAACAAATGGTTTAAAAAATTACAGTTCCTAAAGCTGGGAAAAAAACTAGTCAAACTGTACCTGTGTGAGCTGCAGAAGTAATTGGATAGATTAGGCCGTAGCTTTCCACGTTGGGCTAATTAGTCACCTGTCGCCGTCGGTGACTTCGCTATACCATTCAATTTCCGAACGAGTCGCGTATTTGACCTGCCTTAAATGCAAATCACGACCTTCGGAACATAAATCAGCTCAACGGAATACAAAATGTGCCGTCATTTGTGAAATCGAGTATGATTTAGGTCTTTGAATTTGCATTATAGCTAACCGATTACCTAACTGCTTTTGCGGGTGTATGTTTCCCTAAATGCTGAAATGTTTTAAAATGTTGAGTACAGTCAACTCTATGATTTTTGACTACTATCTTACTGCAGTATTTCTTTCTTTGTACGTCGTTTTTATTTACAGAAAATGAAAGTGGTAGCGTTGTGTCAGTCCTGATTAGATAGACAGACAAAATGTAAGGATTTCTTTTCTATCGAACATAAATTCAAAGCAGAGTATTGCTAGGGTGTGTTAAAAATAAAAGAGCGTAAAGCTGTTCTGACTGGAGATTGATATGTACGTCTTGTTCTAAAGCAAACGGAAAGAAATTAACATTTCAATCACCTGGGAATACGTTCACTCTCTTTCCCAATACAGCACATCAACACACATTTAATATCCATCGGTGTACTCCGGCTGAGCCCGAAAGATGTTGAGGATTTATTTCATTTGTATTCGCTGCGGGAAAGTGGGACATCTGCTATTTACGAAGGGATCGAAACTCCCAAAGAGAATTTAACACAGCCTTCGCCAAATCACGTGTGATCCATTTAGTTAAACACGGACATGTTTATAAAACCGATACAGTCTACGTATAGAAGATATCAATGTAGGTTAGAACACAGTCTCGCTTTTTGAACTAAGTGTATCATTTTGTTATTGCAGTTTCGTTCTTTATTTTCTAAAGTCTACAGTAAATGGGATTTGCAAGAAATCACATTTTTCAATAATAATAATTAGATAAGCGTTTATTGAACACTTTGTTTCATTACTTTGCATTACATTTGATACCGTACGTTTATTGTTCTGGTGATACCTGAATTAAGAATCACTGAAACCTTACGACAGAAGTTAAAAAATAGCAAATAATATGGAGAGAAATCGGGTTTTAGTTAATGAATCCAATTTAGTAAATCAATCAATCACTCATAAACCTTTATTACAAGAAATAACATTCGGGTAAGCAAGTGAAATACTTCAATTTTGGGTAAACACATAAAGCTCCATGTATTATTAGCTTTATAAGTGGATTGCAAAGCTCTAGGTCTCATGCAGAATTTTAGAGTGAGTTCGTTGGAAGAAATATAATAATATTTCAGGCGTTGTAATCAAAGAAGCAAAATGTAAGTAATCCAATCAAGCGCAGCAAGCTCTCAGGAAGAGCATTCGTAATGGGGAAAGGCAGAGACTGTCATTTCCTAGATTTTGAAGTTAGATATCTGAAGAAGATGTAATTTTCAAGGTAAATAAATTTTACTGAAAAACTATCTAGCTAGAGGACAGATGACTCCTTCTGAACGTGTTTAGTTTTAAAGTTGGCGTGTTAGTGCGTGCTAGTAATAGTACCTACTCGTATTATTCAAAATAGCGCGTATACAGCTCTCCTCTCAGTAATTTCTTCATTGCTTGGCAAAACTGAACCTAGCTTAGCCCCAGTCGAACATGGAGCAGCAACAAAAAGATGAAAGCAAGCGCGGTTGGAAAGGTAGATTTCGCGGACGAATGGTCGACGAATTTCACGGCGGTCGCCCCCCACGCCGTCCCGCTATGGCTTGCAGATTTTCTGCTTGCAATGTGCTTTATACTTCGCAGTTGGAGAGCAATGCGCCTATTGGATTGATATTTTTGTTGCCGTGAAGGTGGGATTGCTGTCAGCTAGTCCTACGTTGATACACACAATTACTAAATTAAAATACAATTTATATCATTGTTTTTTGACTAATTTATAATTTTGTCTTGATATCAAATCAAGACACAATTTGAAAATAACTTCTATTCGGTAAATTTCGATCCATTTTATAGCAAGCACTTCCATTATTAAACCCCATTTCAGGTACATTTTGTATCGTGTTAGTGGATTAGAGACTGAAATATCCTGCTGTAGTCATTATTGATTCAATATGTAGGAACCTTATATATAGTACGCAAAAGTATCCGAGAGAACGGTAAATATAATTTGCTTCCCGGTCGAGACCCATATTATGCCATTGAGACATTGTGTATGTAGTACATACACAATGTCTCAATGGCATAATATGGGTACATACTATGTACCAAATTACGTGATGTTCAAGTTAGGAAAGTATATAGGTATGGTAGCAAATGTAGCGTCGTGTAGTTCGGAGTTAGTTAGTACTGAAACTTAAACTATCTTATAATCTGGCTTGCGCTTGATACTAGCGCACTCGTGCTGTCCTGGTTTACAATTATGGTGTATGTGTATAGTGTAGTAAGTAAAATACTTTTTGATTAGTAAGTGTTTAGAAATTAATGATCTCATTTAGGTAGAAAGGTGAATGCGATCTATGCCCCAGACATATTTTATTATGCTTTCATTTCCACTGCATTGGTTTAAGTTTTTTCACTACCGTACATCAAATTGAAAATATTGCAAAATTTATGGAACTAAATTGTTAGCTAGAAATTCTGACCAAGCATTGTATGGGCGCAAATTGGCTTCGCTGGCGCGCAATCACAGCGTAATGGATGCAGGCGGACAAGTGCTTTAACGACTGCGAACGAATCCGCACGCTTAACCACTTTTGTCTCTGTCGATTTGCTCAGTTGCAATACATTTATACTCTCTACATTAAGCACTCTATTAGTGAAAAAAACTTATTTAACACGAACAAGAGCAAGCGGTCGTAATTATGTTCATGTGTAGTTACAAAAAGCTAAGTGTGAAATGAAACTGCTATTAGCACACGAACTCCGCGTACAACAAAAGTGACCTAAACATTGTTGTACTAAATAGCGATAAAAGCCGCCCAAAAGTTGAGGATTGCTTCGGCTTCGACCCTGATTCACCCAACAGGATCCTTTAATCTACAGCCTTTACCCTTTAATCAGAACCCTAACAGCCTTTACAAATGTAACTTTAATTACCATCGAATACGCTAATTGTTTATTTATTAAAACGGCGGTATTTAAGCGGCGGTGTTTAAAACCCATTTTCATATTTCCTCTCGGACATAATTAAATATTTTGAACTGTGAATTAAACTTCAGTTAATTACATTTGTAAACGGACAGCAGAAAGGATTTGCAAAAGGTGCGTTAATTGCTTCTCTACGACCTCCGTCTTCAGAGATGAGTGATGAGAGCGTGATGGACCGACAATGTTTCCTGATAATGTAGATATAAATAAATAAGCATCTTATATTGTCACTGTAGAACATATTTTATGATAAAGTAATATCTAAAAAACGATGAAGTTTCAACAACGATTGCATTTAATAAAGAAAGACGAGCAATATAGAAGAACTCTAAAAAGCAAAACAAACTAACGTTGATAGTATCAATAACCGATACAAAACGACGCAGCCGCCGTCGCATCATATTCAATGCCATTGCACCCTAAGCGTCTGATTCACTTATTTTTTAACATGTAGTAAAGAAGCCATCTTGCTCTAAATAGCACCATTGACGGGAGCGGGTGGGAAGCGATGGCGGGAGAGGTAGGGCGGCTAAAAATAGACGACCGTCGTTCTGGGACAAGGCCGTGGCCCGTCGTCCCGCGGCTGGCTCAGCCCAGGTATGGAATTACGGATCACGAGCATCCTTGTGATTAATCTGCGAGTATTTGCGCGCCGAGTGTCGGCTTAGTCGCACTTAGCGTAAATCCGAACCCTCTAGTTTAGATCCGTGCGTCGGATATCAAGGTAAACAGTTGCAATCGGGTTAAGTGATCGGGGACGTCGGTGGCGTGAGTTTACTAATATTATCGGCAAAATTATTTCGAGATTGCTTTAACGAAGTTCACAATCACTTCAAACAATATCAACGAAAGTTTTTTCTGAAAGTTTAACAGTTCATGTTATACTTTCGGAAAAAATGACGTGCTGACAATAAAAAAATAAAGAACTGAGAATTTCCTCGATTTCGTATTCAAGGCGAGGACGCAACTCAAGACAGTGGAAAAGAGTGTATGCGTCATTTATAAGACAAAACAAATGTTCTGTATGGTTTTTGTGTGTATTTGCGGCACAGAACTTATCCTAATAAAAATGAAGGGTTTTTGTGGCTCTTTCACTTAGGAGTTATACACATCTTATCATTGCGTGGGGTTTGTAAAAAATAAGTTGAAACAAAGGATAACTAGTTGTTCCATACTAGATTAATGATTAAACGTACTCAACTAAGTAAATCTCTAGCAAAATTATACGAAGCGCTATTACTATACATAAGTTAATGTAAATACAAAATTTTAGTTATTGAGCAAATGTACTTAACTTATTGATTTAAGTTGTGCTAGAGCGCCTTACGCACAGAAAGTTAATTTGTAGGTTACTTTCTTGTGTTTTCAAATAATATATTGAAGTCTCTTTTTTTTTGTTTCCCAGTACGGTTTCTTTCAGATAACGAACCGTGATATAACAAGAAAATAATTACACAAAGACTAAAAGAAACTTCAAAGGGGCAAAATCAACAATCTAGAGATAGAAAAAGGTTGAGTATTTTTTGTCGGCGTAGCTCGTTTCAAGGGTAACTAATGGGTGCTATAAAGCCAACTGCCTTATATCACGTGCGCAGTCTGCCTTCAGGATATAACCGGAGTTTCTTTCGGGTCTATTATTTGCGGAAACATTAACATGAGTCCTTGCTTTAGTAAATTTGTAAATAAGTATGAAGGTTTGGTTTCAGTTAGAAGAAAAGTTTTAAAACAACTTCATAATGTACATATTGCAAAATACTTATTTCTGCTAAAACCATCTTCTACATACAGAATCTAAAATAATGTATTTACTAAAATTATGTCGATTACGATACAAGCTCTTTCATCTTTCTCAAATGAACTAGTAAAAAGGTAACAGATAGTTTGAGAAAGACTAGGTGCAGCCTGTCTCTTAAAAGCCTGAGAGGTTTACCGAAACTGGGTAGTAGGTACCCAACTCAAAAAGCTACCTGTTCTTAAAACGAATCATATCAACACAAAACCATCCACATTGTGCCAACAAAAAACGATATTGCCTACTATTTGGAGAGAAGTCGATTTCAATATGCTGTTCGCAGTGGTCGTATATTGCGTCTACGACTGGGAGTGGCCGATATGTGATGGGTCTGCCGATATCAATCCACTCCGAATGCGCTGCCAGTTACCACTCTGTTTTATATAAATCACCTTGATGCTTCGGGGTACGGCTGACTAACGCTGATTTATGATATTCAGTTTTCGTTAGTTGCAATTTGCCGAAAGTGAATTCTGATATCTGAAAGCAAGGTACTATGATTGTAGCAAGAGGTAGTCCTCTTGTTACAATCATGCTTATGCTCTTGGCATACTGTTTATCTTGAAAGAAAATTAGTATCAAACATATTAATTTTAATTGCGGTATTCTGAGGCTGAATTAAATGATCTAAATACACGTTCAAAGCTGAACTTTCACTGAATTTTGAATGAAATTGATGAACATTCGAACAAACAGGAAAGCCAGTTTTTGTAAACGGTAAATCAATTCCTAGTTAAACGTCAACCTTTTTAGTGTTTTGAGTGAGGAGCAGTAGTTTCAAAAATACTTAGTTGGAATCTATGTAATTACTTGGTACGGTAAACTGATTACTTTTACCTACACTCTTTGCCTCAGCACAGTCATGTTGTCTACCGTTTTTTCATTGCGTCGACCAACTCTCGATGTTTAGTTATCTATACTGTTAAAAAACAAAGATTTCAAAGGTTATAATCTTCATAGTAATTGAATGGAAATAAATGCAGGTAATCTGATCGTTTTGTTAATCTTTTAACTACGGCTGAATGAGATATTCTGGGGGATTAATTAAATAGGGTACCGAATTAACCCGGCCGGCCGCAGGCAATCTGTATTTATTCTTCTTGATAACGTTATTCAAATCTGTAGGTAAAATAATCAATGCTGCCGTTACCTAATGATAAGGTTTAGCATAACATTATCATTTTATAAAATATTTATTTAATAATAATATTAGCCTGCTTTTTTTCGAAACATCTTGCTCAAATGAGTAGGTTTAAATAATAAATACTTAACATTTAACATTTAGCTATATAGTAAAGGAAAAAAATATGTATATACAGGGTGTTTCTTTTAAGGTGTCAAGCCGGCGCGAGCTGATAGTAGGGTATCATACCTATCGATTTAACCCCCACATTTTAATTACAACAGGAGTTGTGACTTTCGAATGATTGGAAGTTTAAAAAATGACTTTAAATGACTGTTTTATTAACAAAGGAGCTTTTAATAAACGTTAGAAGACAATAAATCTCAGAAATCACAAAATTATGCCAAAATCCTAGAAAATTATTAAGTATGAAAATTACACTATTTCCGATACTCAAGACTTAGCAGCAATTACAGCGAATAATGCCCCACGAAGGACATGTTTTCTTGTATTATTATGAAAGCTTATGATGCTGCGCCGTTTTTAAAATTAGTAAGAAGCTATGGAACACCTTTTGTTTTTTTAATTTACGATTGAATTTTCATTATGTTCTGCATGATTCACTTTTTTTTCACTATCAATCAAAATTTTTGTATCTTGTAGTAAAGTTAGGACGTTTTGACAAGTTGGGATTATTTTAATCATGAAACTGCAATCGATAGACATTATAATAAAAAGAAAATATCCAATAAAAATCAAACAAAAAAAATATATAATTATTTAAAGCCAAGTGCTCACAAAATTTTAAAAAATAACAAAAACATTATTATCTCGAAAACTACAAAAAATCGTAAAACATACATGGGGGTTAAATCGATAGGTATGATACCCTACTATAAGCAAGCGCCGGCATGACACCTTAAAAGAAACACCCTGTATATATAAAATTAAACTGTATTATCTAGGCACCAAATTAGCATTTCCTTAAAGTTCAAATTGTTGTAAAAATACAAATTGTTACTAAAGAGCGGTCTCTCCTAAAACAAGCAAAAGTTTGCTTAAAAGGAGATTCCAAACCCTGTTCTAACTTAAGAAAACTATTTTATCAAATAAATGTTTTGTATTTTGTAAATGGTGTCTGATTAGAAAACTCCTGTGGGCATAGAAGTTCAATATAAAATAATTTCACGAGTTATTTGTAAACAAATTAAAACATTCACAGCAATATAAAGAAGTAATTGAGACTTCTTAACACCCTTATTTTGCTCCTACTCTGAAGATTAATGCGACGTTGGCCTTTTTAATAATGCACCATTTACGCCTCTGCGTAAATGCTTCAGCTTTTAATTTGTCCTTAAGTGCTCTCACAGAAAGAATGAAAATCTTAAAATTGGTGCCTTTCTTAGGCCATATTTTGTTAAATTATTTTTTGGAGTAGATAATAAAAGGCTATCGCAATCGGCAACCCAGATTTCATTCATGTTACATAAATAATAATACTTAATACAAGTTGCACAGCCCAAACTACCCAAATACTCTGTTAAGCCTTGTGGTTGACTGGTAGAGAATGCCTCTAGGCATTAAGTCCGCTATTAGTACCTTTTGCTTGTCATTTGTGCAATAAAGTATGAATTAATAAATAATGTAAGACCCCAAGAGTAAGTAAAGAAACTAAATAACTTAAATATAAGCTGTTATCGAAACGTATGTTGCAAAGTTGCTTTCACCACTAGATGTATCTGAGTGCGCTGAATGCTCCCCTGCGGCTGAGTGGCTGCGCAAGCACCTGCACGCGAGTGGTCGCGCTTTGTTCCGCTTCGAGTGCACGCGCTGTGCTGACAACGTCCACCACTCAGTGCAGGCCTACTGTGTTCAGCAGCCGCATCTGCCTAGTTATCAAGATATGATATGTCTGATGGGGTATCAAATTAAAGTTTTAGAGCTTTGAGCAATTTCTTTCAGAAGCCGACTACAGATTACCTACAGTCACTTGTTATTCCTGCTAAAAGTCCATCATAACTGACTCAATATTTACATCAACTATGAAGCTTCTTTGCCAAAGTAAAAAATATTGATGACGATTATTTGCTATAGGTACCCAAAGTTAAGTAGTGCTCCCGATTCTTCCGAAATAACCGAGCTCTACAAATAGATGTACTTAGATATAACGAGTAGATCGAGTAGTCAAGTAGGGTATGGTGGATTTTTACCAGAACTAAGTCAATACATAGGTGCTTTGATACAGATCCCAGGTAATGTTGTGTACGTAGTTTAAAAGAACCATGTAAAAGTTTTAATCCGTTTTAAATGCAATTAATTAATTTGCACAATTTTGAAACCGTTGCTATCAATTATGTTAACTTGTGATCATGGCAGTTTTAATACTGCTTTAAGAATCTCCTTGTTTAAAACGTGATGAGGATTATTGATGTGTATTACCTGTACAAAGCTGTTTTAGCAAGATTTATCCGAGTGCTGCTGGATGGAGTTTCCGAGCGCAGCAGAGACGGATGAGCAACTAAAGGTAATAGCGCTTCTTCAGGTCTTGAGCTCTCTGACTACGGCTTAACGGCGTCCTCTACTCATGAACACGGTACTTAAGCCTTTTATGACGAGTTTTAACTAGCATTTGCCTTAGAATTAGATCTGGCTGGGATCAAATGAAATGAAAATGTGGAATAAATGTACACTAAATTTAAAAAACGTCTCTTCTAACACCGACACCACACGCAATTTTACTAATACTTATGATAAAGAGGTAACTATAAATTAGAAGTCAATTGAACCACGAATTTTACATAAAACTACATATTTATTGAACGATTTTGACTAATAAGTAAGTGAGTAACATTATCTTTAGTAAACTTTTGAATTGATTTAGTAATTTTCAAATAGGTATTACACACAACTGTTTCGTTATAGCACGAACATAAGCTAACATTTTCTTTTAAGCCATGGCTTCAAAAGGAGTTTCTTTTAAAGAATTCACGGGCAATTCAAAAGAATTGGCGCTATTCAAAAGAAAAATATAGGGCGGGCGAAGAGTCCCGTAGGTCGGCGAATACTAATATGACCAGTGAACGTATTCAGCCACGTGAGCCCGCAAAAATGCTAATATTTTGTACTGAATTTTGTAGGGATGCGAGGGATGCAGAAGACAGAAACGATGTGCCGTAATAATCACACACATCCTGCTATTTTATACTCTTACATTAATTACCAAACCCACTTCCATTTTTATTAAATCTAGTGAATTTGTTTTACCCAAAGATTGTCTGGATGAGATCGCTCCTAAATATTTTTTATAAGAGACTAGGCAGTCATTGCATCACAATCTCGTCTAGTGGGAAGTGATAATGTCTGTTATGATGGCTTCTAAGCGTTAAGTTTAAATTGTTTATTTGTCCAACAAGTAATTTATCTTTATCACATCACTCTAACCATGAGGTGTTTGAACATTTCACAAGTGCAAATGTTTGTAATGCAGCATGATATTTCATGCCGCATTTCTAAAACTCCCAATGTTCAAATATTAACATGATGAAAAAACGTCACACAGAGCATACATACTTCATTACTAGTAATTTCGTAGCAGCAGCGTCATCTTTTGACATTGCACGTGGTAATAAACTGCTCATGTCACTTCTCGTCATGACCTATCGCTGGCCACGTCTCCTATGCCTGAATCCGTGCCAAAACGAACTTGAAACGCGTGATCTGGGCGCAACACAAATTTTAAACGCTTCACCTGGCTGGGCCTTAAGGCAATACTAGCAGTCACCAAGTTGTAAAGTTCTCCCAAGTTTATCTCGACGACGCACTATTCAGTTTTGTTTATTCGAAAGTAAAGTTAGACGTTTCAGCAACAACGGCGCGAAGCCTCATTACTGTGCACCTCATTAGCATAAGGCGCTAACGACCCGGGCCGCAACCATGCACGCCACAATGCACCAGAACTAACCGGATAATTAACAGCTCTTACTGAGGATCTGAAGGATAATGCTTTAACTTATTTGTATTCAATTACTTTGGCTACGGTAATAACGTTCGCCTCAGGAGTTGGATGTTTTGATGTGTTTTCGTAATTTACTATCTACTAAGTAGCTTGGGCCGACGTCTTCACCTTCATAAAAATAGATTGAAAGAGGATTGTCTCGCTTTTGAATAAGAATTAGACAAATTGACATCGCTGACAAGTTGGCTGCCACGCCTGATGGTTGACTGGTAAATAGAAATTTAATTATTTAAGCATTCAATCCGACAGTGGTAGTTTTTCTGTGCAATAGAGAAAATAGGGAATAAGTGAGCACATTTTAACATTAGCATGAAACAACTACATAACACCTAAATATCCGATTTTTTACACTTATGAGGGTGATAAATGTATTTATTATCTTTGATACTCAATGTCCTAGTTTTACGATTAAATGTTACTGAGCATTCATGCACTAATCGGATCTGCCACACTGAATGCTTCATGATCGTCGCTCATGCATGAGCGGCCGATACCGCCGATAAACCACGACATGTTCGTCTCCACGCATTACTTACAGTGAAGTGAAATAATATGTATCCATTAAGCACTGATGACAAGCCGAACGTAAAAATAAAATATCTAGATAGACATCATCTGACTATTCCATCCATATATTCACCAGATATTCCACGAAGTTTCATTGCTCATACGTGCCTTGTTTTAATTAAATATAATTAACAATGAATAGTAAGATAATATAATATTTGCTAAATAATTTGAGTGAAAATCTTGTTTGAGTGAAAATCTTGTATTACAAAAAACCCTACCAAAGTAGCAAAACATAACCAGACAAAACAATAAAGAATGAGCACTGATAAATTGTCTGTGGACTAAAAAACAACGAGGTGTCGTTATTAGGAGGTGCAGGCAGCGCCCGAGGGAGGTGCACATACGTCCTGAAACAACACGACAACACTCGTTGAAACTTATTTACACAAACGTTCAAATATACTCGTACAACAATTTTTCCAACTCTTGCGCCCTCTCTGTTTTTACAAAATTATGTTAAAATCATCAACGTATTTTAGTAGGTTTCCTAATGAAACGCATATCATTTTTTGTCATAAAACCACAATGCATTGTGTTGGATAGCCATAATCATCACTTGCCATAATTCCTAAAAGCATAACTTCATAACGCAGACCATAACATGGCCGAAATTTGTAGTTAGTTACCGTAGCACTGCCTAGTGACAATAATAAAAAGCGATTCAAAATATTTGCCAATAAAAAATATGCTTTTTGATGTTTATGCCAACTGATGTATGGCAAATGAAATAATGCCAATAAATGGTATGCCTTCTAAAGTGTCACCATTTTAGTAAAATGTGCCGAGTGTTAAATTATGTATCTGTACAAATGATTAGGGACTTAGAAATATTCGTTCATATCAGTAAGATTTTTGTGCAGATAGATAGATACTTACCAGAAAAAACATTCGGTCTGGGTTTGATAATGCTAAGTAAATAAAATGAAAAGTAATTTTCTTTGCAATTTGTTTGTAATTGTTCCCAGGTTATTTTTATTTCTTTTGTAGCATCTTCTTTTCGAAAAATTAGGTAGGTACTTCATGAACTACGCAAAGTCACACAAACCAACACAACATGTAACATAACATGTTATTTGTATCTACAAATGCTTGAAAATATGTAATCTTTGTGATCTTTATGATTCTAGACAATGTTTTATAAGTTAAAATAACTAGATACAACATCAACAGCTCATGTCGTTCGTTTATCATAATTGCTTTCTTAATTTATTCCAAGGGAATGTGAAAGTCCTTGGTTGCAGTGTACGTCGTAGCCACTCGTAGCATTCGTAGCAACGCCAAGTAGCATTTATTACATTTTGTTGCTCAAACTACGGAAAAGTTAAAAGAAATATCGAATTATTAAGTCTGTCAAATATCTTTCGTATTTTTGATATTGACAAACATACATTAATAACATATTCAGATTATTTTAATTGAGAGAGAGCTTTAAAAAAGGCAACTGCCTTCTCCATTGAAATAGAGTGACGACTGCCGTAAATGGATATTCCACCACGCTTGCCAAATGCAGGTGGTCGCACTGATCACAAACACGAGTTGAAACACATGTTTTATTTTGCATTCGTCTCATTAGCTGGGGAGCTGCGATGCTAGTGGTACTTTAAGTAGAGAGAGCATCTACTCACTGATGTGAAAAAAAAACTGCTAGGCTTGGGGTTTCAAAACTCATGTACAAAGGGGCAAAAACCAGCTACTAGTATTCTCTAACATCATTTACTATTCAGTTTATAACGAAATGAAATACAAGTTATGCAAATATCTCATTACAAAGACAAATTACCATAAAAAAAGAATCTATTTTCCACAGAGACAATGTACATAAGATATTCTAAAAGATGAAATAACTTTGCCATTTTCCTTCTACAGCTCTTCTGAAAATTTAAAGAGAGGTGAAGTTAAATAATAAATTGAGCGAAAGTATCATTTTTTATCTTATTTCCTTTTTTGCGTTCCCAAATTTAAATTACTTCCCCAATTTGCATGCAAAGACAGAGTTGGATTGAAAGAAAATATTATTAGAAGTCTTCCGATCGCAATGAGGATGGTTGATTGATTTCATTTAATATAATCTCTATTTCCTGTCTAAGAATGATCAATAAATTTAATTTCACATTGTTGGCAACTTGCTACATATGTTTATACTTTTAGGTAGCATCTCATTTAATTATTTGACGGCCGATTTGGTGTAATGGCTAAGAAGAGGGCTATTACCCATCGGTCGCGGGTTCGATCTCCACGCAGTACAAAAATTTGTGCGTGCATGAACGTGTTTGTTTGCATTGGTCCGGGTGTTTCCTATGTATTATTTCCACTGTAGGTATTTACAAAGAAAATAAAATATGTATGTTTATCCGTTGTCTAACTAAGTGATTCAGGGGCTAGATGGCGCTATGTGGAATAATGTCCAGTATCCAGTGACATTTATTCTGAGGGGCTACTTGTATCAGTGATCAACAGGCGCCACTTGGCGATGTGTAGAAAGCGCCAGAAACGTATGGGATAACATTAGAAGTCGTCAGATCAGCGAATAGTGCATTTAATGTCACTTCATCACATTTTTGGTACTTCCTTCTTATACGAGTATGTCGACAGGCTGCGTGTTGTTCATGGGTAGTGCGTTTTATCAACAGTTCATAATAGTCCCAATTCATTTCAATGCCTTTTAATACTTTGTACGCCCGTACGGTACGTGACAAACAAATCTCCGAAGACATTCTAACAGAATGAAGTAACCCTCCGTAAATAATACTTGAACAAAAGTAGGTATCAAATCCTAATTGGTTTGATTGACTAATCATGCCGGTTCAAATAAGCAATCAAAGAAAGGCGAGTGTGTCTCTCTTTGATTGCTTATTCGAAGGCGGCGAAGACTGGCGCAGGGCGGGCGGCGCGAGCGTCTACAGTTTACGAAAGTAATAAACCCGAGAGTTTCGCGGGGGACTTGGGTAAGCTCCTCCATTTCTTTTAAATTTCATCCTGATCCTCCCTTAGAATGGAAAGCAAGCCATTTGAAAACTTAATTTCCTTAAATTTTACTTTCAAAAGAGGCTCTGCACATACTTTAGTCATTATTTCTTTTAAGGACCGTAATAAGTATGTGTTCCTCTGATGGGCGCGATTTGTAGGAAAATATCTGTACTAAAGATGGAAATACCGGATAAAAACAGGCGGCGTAGGTTAGAGGCGAGATTCGAACCAGGGTCTTCCGCAAACCGGTTTAAGATGCGTTAAACATTGATGGAGCTTACAGTTAAAATACCTACACAAGATACTTACTCGTATATTCGGCCAGTCTGTTTGAGTCTCTGCAGCTTAGTGGTTAAAGAAGCAGCCCGGTAGTTTAGGCAGGGAACAAGTGCGAACAAGTGGGCAGCTTTTTGCACATTTCGTTCCCCGCCTAAAACGTCTCACTAAAATTTTGAATAAAATAAACCTAAGCTTAGTTGTTTTCAAGAAGAAGCAGAATCGATTCTAATTCAAGTTCCCATTATATGCACAAAATTGGCCTTTATGTGTATGAGTATAAGATCACAAGAATGTAACTGAGAGCATTACAGCCTGTGTACGGCGATGGCATTTTGCCAACAACCCATCTTACCTACATTTCGTAGGGGTGAACCGTGGGAAGACAAAATTTCCTCTTCTTAGCTATTTGTTCAAGCGTATCGCGGTCACGGACATTTAGAAATACATATCTTCCTGAGATGGAAGCACGTAGATGTCGTTTTAATACACCAGGAAAATTGAACGTGCTTGTTTTCTAATTCAGAATTTCAGGAACCAAATCACACAAAAGCATAGTTAAATTAAGAAAGTAATGTAATACTATCGCAGTTTGAATTAGCGCCCCCGCACACGGGCCACAGATAGTGTCAGAACATAGTAAGTCAGAAATTGTCCTTCCTTACATTTCGTAGTTATCTATCTATAGTGCCTAGCAACTGTCGAGAAACGGTTTGATTCGTCTGAAAGGCAATAACATCGCCGCGTTGATGTTCCGCCGTCGCCTCGTTTAGTCGTCACCGGGAGTCGTCACCGGCGTCGCGCACAGGATAACTTCCAGACCGAATTCCGCATAAAGTCTGGAATTTTGTATAATTCAGCATTTTGCAAACGGAGCACTCTATGCACAAAATGTATTCAAAGACTAAATTTTGAATGCGCAAAATATCATCATAACTATGATCAATGTTGTACTGAGAAAAAAAGACCCCTTTTCCTTACAGGAAGCCCCACAAAATCTATGATGAAACCAGACAGCACAGAGTACCTATCACCAGTTATCTTCACAGCCAGAAAAATAAACTTAATGAGAAATCAGAAAAAAAAAAGAAATCAACTTGCTACAGCTACTACTACGTGCATTTGATGTATGGTTTTCCATTTATTTTTGCATAATAAGTAAGTCCGATACTGAAAAAAAAACCTTAGTCAAATAAAGAAAAAATATATGCTGTCTGTCTGGTATAACAATGTTAACAGTCTAACCTTGACTAAAATAGCAACGCAGTTTGTGAAACGATGAATGTAATTTGCAGAGGACATAAAATATGCACTTTGCCGTTGTTGACATTTCACTACTTTCCTAGTTTCAAGGCACTGATATAAACTTAACGGTTCCTGGAGAGCAGTCAGTCCCGGGAGTAATGTAGGAAAAACTTATCCAGTTAAACTTCCTCTAGCTATTCGGCCGTGGTTGCTCAGCTTGGAAGTTCTTCGATTCCTTGATATTGAGGAAGCGTGTTGACTCCCTAAAACAAAAGCTTGTCATCCTAAGCCTTGCCTTGAAGAAATATAGCCGTTAGTTTGGTACATAAAGATACGAGCGGTCCCAAATGTGTGTTCGCTTTTTTGTTCCAACTAACAGTTGGTCGGCTGACAATGTTGTTAATGCCGCTATCGAGCCGTGCGGAGTTCTTGGCCGACATAAAAGTTGGACCGATACTGGCTCTAATGCTTAAGTTGGCTGGAGTTACATTCGTTTTTACTGAAGCGTTTAGTAGACATAAAAACTTTTTATTAGATTTAGTCGGAATTTATATGACGAGTAGGAAATGGTGTGCATATCCGTTGTCTACGTTCAGGACACGAAGCGGGCAAATTATTCTTTGTTTTTTTTTCTTAACCATTTTGTTTTGTATGTTTTTATCTGTTGCGTCTAAACGTTTTTTCTTTCATTCTAACTTTCAAGGTTAACTTATAAAGTTACTTTCTGAAGGTAAAAAAGGCCTTCGTTAAAAACACTATTGACTAACAAAGTTAGTTGTTTTACATGGCGTGTTTAAATTTCGGACCATTCCATACCTGAAAACGGTAAGTATTGGAAAAACACAATAAGTTTAAAACGTTCAAAAAAGTAGCAAAATAGAAAAAAAAAGTTTGACTAGCGTTATTCTTCACAATCATGAACTGACGACAGTGAAATTCAAATCGTCTCCCAGTAGTCCCGTGCAAAAGTCAAGTTTTCTGTGAAACTCCGCAATAGTGAAGGTACGTATTCACCTCGGGACAAATGAAAGCGTAAAGAGACAGATGATAAATGTCGCTGGCTCCTGTCGCCGCGGGCGTCTTGTTACGGGGTGACAGTGCGTGTAGCCCTGACTCAGCACTTCCCATTCGCATTAGTAACATACTTTGTTTGAAGCACAAATTGTGCAGTCCATGCTCTAAATGGGTCGCATTTGTTAATGGTAGCAACGGCAAATTACTAATGTAGCGGATCTCCGGCGCCAGTCGTGAAATGACAGACAAGCTGTAATAGAGACAATGATTTAGTACTTCTTCTGAATAATGGAAAGCCATTGCTGTGATAGTACCTAATGAGAAACAGATGCTATGCAAGAGCGTAGAGTAAAAACAATTGAAGTGATAGGTACCCTCCAGATGTTTCAATTCGAATTGCATGTACCTAAGTAGACTTAATTTTGGGATTCTGCCAATGAAAAGCTGAAACATATGATTTATTGCAGAAAGAAAAGCAGTCCGCAAAAATGTTAGCAAAGATTGAAGACGTACAAATTAAGCGGCCTCATAGCTGTAGAAATGTAATAATTTATATTTTATTCAGCTTCTAACCTCTCGTGTTCCGTGAAACCAGATACAATAGAAATTGTATTAAGTAGGCGCCATATCCTATCCATTACTGTGTACTTATCGTTTCCAGCATTTACTATTTCTAGGAGTATTTATTTGCCTAGATCGTCTATCTTTTTCTGGGACGATTTTTCAAGGTTCATTCCCCACGTGGCGCGCCAGTCGAATAAAACTGCACTGTGGCCGATGTGGTCGGAGCCACTC
Source organism: Udea ferrugalis (assembly GCA_950022985.1). Classification (NCBI taxonomy): domain Eukaryota; kingdom Metazoa; phylum Arthropoda; class Insecta; order Lepidoptera; family Crambidae; genus Udea; species Udea ferrugalis. The sequence continues at coordinate 11,296,088 of OX465516.1, forward strand.
AATTTGCATCCCATTGTTATACCTATCTGTGTTCTGGATCGAGCCATTAATCACCTTAGTCGGACGTCCAGTCAAGATGCCCCGACGATTAATTGCACTTTGTGGAGACGCCACTCCTTTGCTATTCTTTGTCTAAGTTTATCATAGTTCCTTTTAAATATTTACAAGCTTAACGTCTTAAAGGTATTAAGCTTCCAAAAGATTAAATCATTTCATGTTATAATATTAAATGTTTAACCCCCGATACTGACGAGTAACAGCCCCCGATTTGGCTGTGGGGCATACTTAGCTCTCATAAGGACGAAACGTTTAATGAAATCGAAGTTGATTTAGAATATTGTATTTAAGTACTTGATGTTCACTGATTACGAGTGTTCTAGGTAATGTTCCATAAAAGGTTGTTCAGCTTCTAAAAATCATTGATACTTTTTTAGTTGCTGAAAGGGTATGAGCACTCGATACGTAACTTGCTATCCAGTAACTTTAATTTAGTAACAATAAGAAAAGGTGTCATTTTGCATGAGGTACAGACGATTATTATTTATGTGGGTTGCAAATGAAAGTAGGTACTGGTCGTACTAGGCTGTTTGGTTTATTGACGTTTACGAAAACGTAGCATATCTAGCAGGTACAGAGTTACGGACACATCTGGAAATAGTAATTGAAGTTGTACCCGAGGAATAAATTGGGCCCACGCCGCGCTCGTCTCCCGGGAAATTATTGACATTTCACTTCCAGCAAATTGCACTGTTGTTGCAAATCAACGTCTACTTTAGTCTGATAGACATTCGCAAGGAACTTTATTATTAGGAATAACTTGATTTCCTAAGCAGATTACTTTTGACAAGAAGAGATATTGGAGTGAGTCTTAGGGATTTGAAGTTTTTGCTAACTTCAGATATAGATATAAATAATGGTTGTTTTTATATTAATTTGCCTTTATGGGGGCTAAGTAGAAAGGTACCGAAATGTATCTTTTTCATGAGACATTGAACAAACAAGCTTCAAAATCACTTTTGACCCATAACATTGGTAACACATTGCGTGTACTTCTAGATAAGTGAGGAAACTATTAGATAGGTAATAAATCATTCTGCCTATTTTGGGCCTATGCCCAGCAGTGGGCGTCGTTCGGCTGACATGATGATGATGATGAAATCATTCTGCAAAATACTGCTATTAAAAAAAAAAAATTATAAACAACGAAGTAAGTTTTTACATATTTGGGAAGTGTAACAAAAAGATATGGGTAAGTTTTAGAAACCAAAATATATAAATTTCAAACCTAGCTCTCAGTAACGGTACAGTTTAAAAATAACCAGAGCTATATTACAAAGGCTTAGAAAGAGAGGACAGTCTCTTTGAGCCGTCGTTACATAAGACAAGGGGCATGGGGGCCCTGCCGCGTGCCTCTGCATGAATGAGGGCCGGTCGATAGGCTAAGGAGCTTGCGGCACTTGCCTTCCTCCTCCTGGACCGTGCTCGGTTCTAGTGTTGCTGAATAATTGATTATCGATTAATCAATAAATAATCTGATAATGGATTTAACTATCATAATTATCGATTACAGTTTAACGACAGTTAACTTGATTATAATGGTCTAGTTCCTGAATTTGTTTGTGAAACGTCAATCGAAGATGAACTTGCTTATCCCGTAAAGTGTAAACAGAACTGAGAGTTCTTGCTTGAGACCTCTGAGAGAGGTTGCTTCACTAACGTTTGTAAATTTGAAATTCAGAAGAAATTTATAGTATCGATTAAATAGATACTTTTAATCAAGGCAATATTAGTGACGTTATGTATATTTCAATTATTGTAATAACGTCGTCTAGCAACGTCAGCCAGGTATATAATGTGGAATTATAAGAAATCAAACTAAAACAATAACACTGAAAGCTCCAGTTATCGCTAGTGCAATTACGTAGCAGCACAAGCACATAATTGTTAACCGCGCCTAACGCCTTATTTATGAATAGGTAATGTCATACATTGTGAATGCGGCAGGCTGTGGTCGGTACATAAGTAATACCTAAATTGGCATACATGAATATGTATGAGAATTCATAATGACATAATGATAAACCTGCTAAGAAAGACTTTCAGTCCATGAATACACAGGCCATGCGCTTGAAAAATATCCGATATATTTCAAGGGGTTAAAGCCCTCTGGACTTTTGTTTAGTGCAAGTATTTCATCCAGTGTTAGTAGTAAACAAGAACCGGTTATCGCTACCGAGAAATGCCTGCACTGACAAATAAAAGTTATCGATGACCTCTGGTTAGGTAACTTGTTAGCAGGAATAAAATATTGCTCAAATTAGATTATTCTTACAGCCAGATGATCAACTCAACTACAAGCAGAATTATCCGCTCAACCCTAAACCTCCTATTGGCCAAAAAAACCGAAAGCCCCGCCGCCTATTAAGTATTGGTATCACCCAAAGCACGTACGAGTATCACAGTCGTATCGTAACGTAAATGGCAACCATTACTTTACGCGAAAATAAAGCTGACATCGGTTAGCGTTCAGTTCAATAGCGCTTTAACGAAGGGAAAAATGTTGGTCCATTCGGGACGCAGCTCGTAACTAACCGTGTTTTGTTCGGATGTGTCGCGCGAGAGCAATCAAATCGTTTCCGCAGACGTGACATGACGAGAGAGGCTGGCTCCAATCAGGATTCAGTTTTTTATGCATCTGACCTAAATAACCAGGAAATAAGTTAAGAGTTCATAATAACTCATAGGTGTGAAACACTGATAAGAGAACAAATGAGACGTTGGGCTGTGGACCTTATGTCGAGCGTGACGTAGTAGTAATGGAAGATCTTTCATGCATTGACATGATTTTATACGAACTATCACATGTAGCCCTCAGTAACACTACTGAGGTTCAGAGGTAACAAACAATTGGAAAGCGTAATTTGATTGAATGATAGATGACTATTGGCAATGCTATCATGGATCGAACTTATACGGACAAGTCATATATGCACGAATATAACTAGCTTGTTCGTTAGTGTTGATTGTATCAACACGTTTCAAAACAAGCTCGTTTGGAGCTACGATGTCGCAGATAAAAGATGTTTTTCTCGTCTAGTAAAAACTCTATGAAAGCAATTTCGACAACGTATCAATGCTGTGTGGGTTTATGTCATTCCAAACGACTGTTTTCATTGCAAAATGGTTTATCAGAATAATGAAAGGCAATACTTATCGGGCTTTTCTGACAGTGTATACTTTGGTTAATAAGCAGTGCATGCAGCGATAACGAAGCACGGAACATAATGGAAAATTATTTTACTGCCATTTCACACGTAATAGCTCGGCGGGTGTTATTAGGGAACGTTCAACTTCCACGGAATGATTACAGTGTGAAGTCACGGAGACCGCCAATATTTGTTCCGGACGAGTACGTGGTGGGACGAATGGTGGGACGGATCTTTTGTCGTCCGCTAGCTTTGTCGGGGGACACTGATTAATGTCGTGGGCTCCTGCGACAATGGGTGGTACCAGCTATTTTCATAACGAGGAATATTCATTAGTCTCGGGTATTAGAAAAAGTGCGGACTCGGGTTACGATGGCTGAAGGAAACGCGATCAGTAAAGTTTGTTGTCTTATGCTTTGCTTTATTCTTAGTCTCATAATATTTTTTTTTCGTTGTAATAATATTAGAGATAAGGCTCTAAAAGGTAGCAAGTTACGCCACAAGTTACGGTATGGAAACCGATAAATAAAATTGATATTTTTGGAGGCAATTATTGGGCAATACCAGCGCTAATTTTTACTCTTGGTTGGTTGGTTGGCCTTGGTTAGTTCTTATTAAGTATGAGGTACGATGTATAGTAAATTCTGCTGTTCGACCAAACAAATATTAAAACTGGATATATCCTCATAAGATATCTTTATTTGTAAGCTAGTTGAATGAGGTGAAGATCTATGGATAATTTTTGAAAAAAAAAAGATCAGATTTAAAAGAAACAGCAAGTTTTTTATCATAATACACACGTTTATGACTATATCTTAAATGTAATACTGGAGTCTAAGTCACAATAATTTTGCCGTTCCCCGGCTAATTTGAACCCACGTGGTAAAGGGAGAGCCTACCGCCCTCATCCGGGTTGCTTGGGTGTTTTAACAGTGTTTTCCATCACCGGAGAGTAAGCGAGAGTAAGCCGTACAATGAACTTAAGATAGGTGTTGCGCTCAGTATTGAACTTGGGTTCCGAGCCTGAATGCTTATAACTACTAGGCTTTCCAAACTGGTAGAAAATCAGTCGGAGTTATGACATGTGTAGGTACCTACTTTTGTAGATCTGCCACAGATGGAACTGGCGGCAGGCGCGCCCTCCCACCTCCCCTAATGGGTTAAGCGTGTTAGCTCCCCCCTTTGTTTCTCTTTAATTGACTGCTATTAGTATTCGTATTGCCGCTTTGATTCACTAATAGTCTATTCTAAGTTTAGCAATTATATTTTAGGTTCCAAGTTGAAAAAAAGCGTTATCTGATAGGTTAGTCACAGAATATTTTGCTGAAGCTGTAAAGCTTTTGATACAAAAGTCCAACTTTTTAGTACTTCGTCCTTAAGACTATTGTGTGCAGACACTATCTCCAGTAAATTGGCCAAATGAGATTTCCAAATTAAGAACTTCTGATCTGGGTCAGATTGAGATTAGTTTAAACAGTCTTACTCTAAGTCACCTGAACCGACAGTCGAGCTGAAACAAACTGGATCAAGCACTTTTGGGCTGAATTATAATGATGTTACCTGGAACAAAAATAGTTTTCAACGTTATTAAAAAGTTTTAGACTGAATGACTTATTTAATCTCTAGGCTGCAGTTCATTATCAGAGCTGCGGTATTTTCAAGTTTCGGGAGGTGCACATACATTATTACAAAAGAGAAGATTTTTAATATCCTTCAGGACTTATAAATTCAGGACTGTTATTATGTTCTATAATAATAATTTCCTTATATTAAAAACCTTTATAGTGTTAGTTAGCATTCTTAGAATTTGTTTGTACATTGGCAAATCATGGATAAGACATCAAAATGCACATCTCCCCGCAGCTCTCCGTAATCTATACTTATAATAAATCTCTAGAGAGGCCAATTCTGTACATTAAATATATTTAAAAAATAACTATCAAGGGGTGATTAGGGATCGCTACTGATGCCAAAAATGCAATCAGTAAAATTTTTGTCTGTCTGTCTGTCTGTCTTTCTGTCTGTCTGTCTGTCCGCTGTATATTCGTTATAGAAACAAAAACTACTCGATGGATTTTAACGAAATTTGGCACAATTAATCTTCTTTTCATTATGCTACGATCAATAGGAGCAGAGCAGTGAAGGGAAATATTGGGAAAACGGGAGAAGCTATTTCTGTCAACTACTTTCTGTTATCAATTGTTTTATTTTGTAGACTGTCAACCTGATAAGATAGAAACTTTCAAATAATTTTATCCTACTAATATTATAAATGCGAAAGTTTGTATGTGTGAATAGATGTACCTATGTGCCGTGTTGCTCTTTCGCGTAAAAACTACTGGATGAATTTTAATGAAACTTTACAATTATACAGCTTATGCATCGGAATAGGACAAAGGCTACAATTTATTTAGATATATTTCATTTTTTTACCTAAGTCCACGTGGACGAAGTCGCGGGCGGCCGCTAGTACTCGAATAATAGTGCGCCATGAGAGTAGTCAAAAACCGGCTCATGTCTTGTCAAAAACCCTAGGTCTATTAGCTTTGGCGATGAATTAATATTAACATTTCAAGTGTTCGTTTCCTGAAAATTTTCCCGCCCGTTACAAATTGCTGACGCCTCTGACGAATTTCCGCCGGCCGGCTCGCCGTATCCGGTCACAGCGCGCGGCTAACGGACCTTCGTGACCACTTCGCTCACGACCAATGATACCAAACGCCATAACGACCCATTAATCAATATTTTACTTACTCTACTCTTTCCCCAATGCTTTATTCGTGTCTAAAACTCCTCTGGATAATAAATTGCAACGTTTTCTGTAACTTGTTCGAACACTTTTATGACGGCAGTAATAATACGGTGTTCCTTCGTGGACTTCCGTGAGCGGTCGTCGTAAACATGTCAACATGGCTCTTTTTAGTAGCTCGGAAAATGCACGTATCATTTTTGTCGCGTACGGTATCTGACAGGTTGATTATAAAAACGTCTCGGGGAATTTGTTTGACAAGTCAATGCGAGGGACGGCGGTATTTGATTGCTCTATACGTTTTGTTTCGGAGAGTTACTGTTTGGAGTATGATGTATGATAGTGACAAGAAAATAAACGATTTTGCTTACACACACGCACGTTTGAGTTCATGGACTACTTATACTCGTGAATAGTTGGTTCCTTTCAAATACACCATGAAAAACGATTGGACATTCATACTAAGAGTTTCAATGTTACTATCGAGTAAACTTAGTAATAATTGTAACTTTAATTTTGCTCCTCTTAAAATATATTTACTTAGATTGTCTTTTCGAAACAAATAAAGTTCTAAATAAATGAGTTCTTTATTATTTATACTACAAACATTAAGTACTATTTCGTAGCACTAACTTCGTAGCAGTCGTAGCGATGCATTGAACTTGGAGCACGTATTTAAGTGCTACAGACACGTGGAACACATCTAAACATAGGTTAATGCTTATCCGCAACCCCACGGCCAGTTAGGTGGATATATTTAAGCACGGAAACGTCTTGTACGACTTCTCCGACCGAGCGGCTGCTTGTTGCATTTATTTTTGTGTATTTGCTTACGTGCGCAGGCACAGGGGTTGTTTGCGTTCATTCAATTTGCGCCGAGAAGCCCCTGACGGTAATCTCGAGCTTAGGCGTGTTGCGTCCCTTTTCCGTCAAACTCTTCCATACATCACGCTTTGTTCGACTGTCTCAAAATATTTTGTATGACATACAAAGTGCATGTTTTATTCTATTGATAAGAAAATGTGTATTAAGTCAACTTTCATAATAATTAAACTACCAGCCACCATGATATGAATGAATATGAATGAATTCGTTTTATAGCATTCAGAAAATAGCAGGTGAGTTTATTAATATCATAACCCGAAAATTGATGACTCCCTAAAGAGACGTACGTTCTCTTGACAATATACCCACAAATAAACCGTTGCGACGCCGGCATAAGAATGAAATGACACGGTCGTATTGCTAATCGCATTATTCCCACGGCCTATTTTTACGGCGGATGTATCGCGGCGAGGAAGTTGTGCCATTTTTCAAACTGTGACATTCCGTAATGTTACACTTCGCCCCAGCCGAGGAGCATTCGGGGACGTTCGGTGAATTATTTTCGCCGTTGCGAGTCAGTGGAAGTAACAATTTCCTGTTGGGCGTGTAAATTATTTTTTAATACAGTTGCTCAAAAAGTGGTACTTTTCGTAGCTGTTTAGCGTGCGGAAAGTTGGTTTTTCCGCACTAGTGCTTTTTACTTTTCCATTTTTTTTTTGATAATGTTAATAAACTCCATACATCCTACCAAAGAGGTTGTCTGTTCAATCACTTTATTTTGTATTTTGATACGTTATTTGGCATGAATGAATGAGAAGAATGAGTTTCACTTAAAAATACTTGAAATAAAATAATAGGTATTTATTGCATTTCCATGTTTAAATGCAATTAAATTACTTCTTATATTTTTACTAGGCTGAATACAACCGATGCCGTGTTAAAAAAATACTGTCAATCCTAAGTTTTTCATTCCCGCTTTCTTTATTTACGATTAGTCACGACTGTCACGATATACTTTGGTTATTGATCGTTTTTAATGTTGTTTATTTAAAATTTTTCGTACACAAGTATTTAACATATTTTTTCAAAATAGTTTATTTTTACTAGGCTGAATGCAAACAACCGGTGCCTTGAAAAAAAAAAGTTTTTTCATTCCCGCCCTTTTTACTCTTGAGCTTGACTTAATTGTGTTAATGATTCGCATTGGTTTGATATAATTTTTTTCGCAAATGTATTAAAAAACGTTGTTCGATACACGAGCGGAAGTGTCATTTTCACTCGTCCCGAGTCTTGACCCTCGCCTGCCGGCTCGGGCCAAAATGCCTCGAGGCTCGTGCAAAATGACATACTTTCCGCACTTGTATCGAAAACTACTATTGTAATGTATGATACATTTACATAATTAGGAAGTGAAAGTAATATGCTGGCAAATTATTGTTTCGCAATTTCCTTTCGCGTACGATGATATCATTATGCCTAATCTATTTTACCCATATGTTTAGCTCAGTTTTGTATACTTTACTTTAACATTAAGCTTTGTATCAAGAATGCCATAGGTAATTGTTAGAAATGTTAATGTTACGAACTTTTCTGTTTCTTAGGTACTGTCCATTGAATCAAAGACTGAAACTTACTCAAGTCTGGCACGTACTTACAATTTCCACTCATAGTCACTGTTTCTCGTTGGTTTCATTTCATTTCTATAGCCCTCCGGGAAAATTTCAAGAGCATGGTCTTCTACTGGCAGATGTAGGAACTCTTTCCGATATCCTCCAGTCAGGGACAAATGGTGAGGGACAGCGGCAATTGCAGAACCACAGGCGTCGTTAGGGCGTTACTTACTAATTTGAGAAGGAAATTAGGAATTTTTGAAGATGACATTTTTTCCATAATGACTTTTGAGAGACTAATAGACTGTGATTAAATATAGTGGAAAAGAGCGGTCAAATGAACTATTTCCGGTTAAGCCAGGTGATAAGCATCGAAATTTAGCTTATCACTTACGCACATTGTCTAGAAGTTTATTGTTATTTTTATCATCAACATCATCCGTCTATAAATATAACCAATCTGCGAATGTAAGCATCCACATCTCCACATGCGCGCTTTCTTTCCTCAGTTGCCTTTTAATTTCCTGCCTCCACCTGGCCGGAGAGTGCCTACGGTATTGTTTCTACGTCAAATATGGCCAGCTCACTGAAACCTCAAGTTGCGAATTTTAATACCTATTTTGACTAACTGGTTCTCTATTAGCTAGTTCCGTCGTATATTTTATCCTGTGGAGCTCATTGTGTTACCTATTTTAGGCACCGGGATTATTATTGCGGAAGTAATTTTCCGCGCACTAACTGCTCGCAACTTAGTGTTTGGCAAACACGGAGACAATACTAAAGTATCCCGTCGAAGTTCCAACTTCCTTAAACTGACGCAACTTGAATTTGCGTGCCGTCGTTAATTTAAGTAGGCTAAACATGACAAGTAACGACCTAAACTTGGCCCTCTGGCATAGTTCATAAGGCTTTACTTGTTGGAGAGCATAGGAAGTCGTTGGCAGCACCACAAAGGTTGTCAGTTGGCATTGGAACGCAAATAAGATAGACATTCAAGCAAACTAGAGCCAAATGCGGCTATAAAATTTCCAAAAGAACATTTATTGTAGGACAAAGAGGCGTCGGAGTTGTCTGGAATTAATTAAGTCCCGTAGGTTAGTATCACATGCAAAAAAATATGGAAAAATTTCACTTAGATCGTTAACTTTTGGGAACGCCAGACAGCAATAGAAGTCGCTAATCACCTCCGTTCGCGTTATACCTAGTCTCTGATTTAACAGCTACTAACAGACAACTTAAACACCTTTCTTTACGACAAAAAATACTTTTCATTAAATATTAAACGTTCGGTCCGCATGTTGAGGTGAAGACAATGCATACATTATGTAACAGCAGACTTATCTTACTAATATTATAAAGGCGAAAGTTTGTATGTCTGGATGTGCTGTGTTGCTCTTTCACGTTAAAAATATTGAATGGATTTTAATGAAACTTTACAATAGTGTAGCTTATAAATCTGAATCGCATATAGTTCACAATTTATGAAGAAATATTACTTTTTGTTAATCAACTGAAAATATTACTTTTAATTTATGAATGTAATGTACGTATAATAATAATATGATGAATTAACTATTTGATATAACATTTATTTATTTTTTCGAACCGATGAATTGTAAATAATTTAATCTTATATAATCAATTATGTAGTTTGTATTGTACTCATGTAAGCGACATATTTTTTGTCTTAATGAGCCAATAAAGATCTTTAAACCGAACTGAAGTCCACGCGGACGAAGTCGCGGGCGGCCGCTAGTCATTAATAATTTTCCGTACAGGGTCGGCAAGAACCTTCGAGAACCCCACTTGAAGAACTTCATGTTAAAACCTATAAAGTGTTTATTTAGGCTACTGATCTTGCTGAATGTAACTTCTTATCTAATTATAAGTCCAACTCAACGAACCGACCGCAATATCCTCCGTGAACTTACTCGTACTTGAAAAGTTAATGCTTCCAGGTTTCATTGGAGGAATCGTCCCTACGTAACGAAGTAAACCTCTACGACATTATTCCGAGCACTCCAATGTTGTTGAGTTTCAATATGAGGTTAATATACTTGTGTAGATGTAGGTATTCTTGTAAGGATACGGCTAAAGTTGGAAGTGAAAGTTAAACTAAGTTCAGCCGGGTGAACTTAGGTTTTGCTTCACCATACTTGGCTTCGGCTATCAACCTAAACCTATATTTAGGACATATTTTTCGCACTTGACTAGTGAATTTCACCTCCAATTTCAACTCTCTTTAAGTACGATTGATATTATGATTAAGTAAAAAATCTATAGACTGCAAGTCTGATTTGTCGATATTTACGCTCGTTTGTTTGCTGTCGACAAACGTAGATTTATAAAATGTAGATAGCTGCTGCAAACTAAAGTAACTAGTTTTCTTTTTAAAACTCGAACGCTGTTATTTGTTTTTTGTTTTTTTGGTCTCTTTGGTACAATACCAAATAAATATCCCCTAACTGAAGTGATAACTGTGTGAGCTGACTTCCAAATCAACGACTTTTGTTTCAGCCATGCAGAGGAATCAGTTTCACGTCACCTTGCATACTTGAAAGGCGGTTATGTAACAAGGCTGTCAGGGCCGCAACCAAGCACAAAGCAATTCACCCGTCGCAAATAAATAACGCAGGCGTGACACCTTAAAGTTTAATTTTAAATGAAACGCCCTTAGAAATTGACAGCTCCAAGGGGTAAGTGACAATTTTGCTACGGTAAATTTCCATGATATTGTTCTTTGATCTTATCAATAGCAAGTGAGAATTCCATAACAGAATTTCATCAGCAAATGGCTTTTTGTACTTCCCCTCTTTAGGTGCGTCTTTTACGAAGAATTTATGTTAAAATATTACGTGAAAAAATCAACTGCAGCTGTACGTAAGATGAAATAGCTTGCTGTTTTTGGGTTTACTTATTTCAGTGTCTCCAAACAATTGTACTTTCAATTAATTGTAAAATGTACCTATGTAATTTGTTAAGATAGGTCGTTTGTGTATTTACTTATAGTACAAGAGATCTTGATATTTGTTTTGTATTATCAACCTTCTTTGTATCGCAGAACCTCACTCGTGTCGGTGGAGATGCGAATCCATTTCCGACAAAGGATAGTTGAGCAGGCATAAAGAGCTTATTTGGGCGTGGATCCTCGGCCCATAATCCGCAAGCGGGCCAGGCTCGAGAGCACATTATCACGGCATTATGCTGATGCGTGGCCGACTCCACTCCGGGTGCCGTTTATGCCGGATTTATGGCAATAATAGGGCACACGTTCTCAGCCCACATTTTTTATGGCATAAGAGGCTGACTGTCGAGTTTCAAGTCTCACTTGCAGATCGGATTTAAATCATTTATTAGTTTCTTAAAATAATCAGTTGGCATGGAAAGGAGAGACATAAAACGGGAAAACCCAATCTAGATGTGTCTGTTTGTTTGTGTGTTTTACGTGGAAGTGACGAAGGTTATACAAGCTAGTTTAATGGCCAGAATAAATAATTAATCAATGACTAATTTGAATAAATAAACTCGTTAAAATCCGTTATTGGGTCTCGTAGCCTGGGTGCTACTACTGACGCGAAAAAAAGTGTTAGTAGTTAAGATTTTTCGGAAACTTTCAGGATCAGTACCGAAAGGTAATGGCATCTAAAGAGTCCGCTAGACGCTGAGCTAGAAAAGCTACCCATTGTCCTTTGGGTGTTCAAAGGGCACACTCTAGCTAGAGGTTTGGGCTAATGGGAACAATGGATCGAGACCTGAAGACCCTTCATAGGCGGACTTATCCGACCTTACAGTACTTAGGACACCTGAATTGGTGGAGCGGTGCGTGAAGTCATATTTTGGATCTCGAAGTTGTGAGCAAGTTTACACGTTTAATGGTTCATTATTTTTCAGGGTATTTTAAACTTATGCTTGCCGGTGGTTAAGTCACATTATGTTTCTTTTCTATACTGTGTATTTATTTATTATTTATATTATAGTATTTAATCCTACGATTGAAAAAGCTAACAGGTATATTTAAATAAAGATATTTTGAATTTTGAAAAATCTTGGAAGTATCTACCTAGGTTTTTCAATGAGCCCTAACGTAACGGAGAACGAATAACTTTCAGCATTTTTTCTTTTATAACATCTCATTAGGAGTGTCTTATCAAATCAAAAATAGTTAGAAGACTCGTTAGAGACCCGCTGCTAGCCAAAGCGTGATGTATCTAGAGCCTCTCGAACAATCTTACTCCAAACCCGCGCCGAGGACCCGTAACCAATGCCATCCGAAAAATACCCTCGTAAAAAATAATGGACACAAGCGGGATTTGGAATTTATGCCATTTTTATGAAACTAATATATTTACGTAGAAGGTACCTAAATTCCGAAACGACCGTCAATGGAAGTTATCCACATGAATTTTTATGCAAACGGCTTTAGGTCTACTTAAAAAGTGTTTTATGTTATGTGCTACTGTGTTTTTGCAAGAATTCAGAATCTTTTTGTTTAACCCAATATTTTCGATTTTAAATTGTCTAAGTACTTTGCACTTCAGACTTCTCATAACTTAGAATCTTGCTTGATTCGAAATCAAGCCTGTGATTTGTTGAATTTCAATATTTAGGGACAATCTATCAATCAATCAATCTATGTAGTTTCTCATTGGTTTTTTATTGCGTATTAATAGTACAGGCTAAGTATCGTAAACGTAGCAAGTCATTGAAGCTTTTTATGAGGAACGCAACTCTAAAGTGAACTGCTACTTCGCTGGAAAAATCGCTCACTTTACCTTATTGATCCATACTTATTCATGCTTTCAATACATCGTACGAATTGCACAAATCGCCTGGTTCTGGATTCAATGGATCGCGCTTATGGCTATGCAAAAAATATTTCTATCACATATTTTATTCAATTCACTTATTCCTCGCTACTTGCATTGATGTATTTGTTAAGGTAGAAGAAATTCTGAGTGTCTGCCTGCTACTTACTCGTAAGTTAATTGCTGTTGTTAAATAGCTATTCCTACATAATTTGATAATCTTGAATTACAGTTGATAGAACTCGATATCTTCTTCTTCTTATATATAAAAAATGGATTGCTGTTCGTTAGTCTCGCTAAAACTTGAGAACCACAAGACCGATTTGGGTAATTTTAATCTTAAAATAATTATGGACGTCCAAGGAAGGTTGGAAAGGTGAGTTAATATGAAAAAGCGCCAGGAATATATTCAAAACATAATTTAGTTTTCTCTTAGCAACCCTTTCTACCTGTCACGTGACACTGAAATCTGAATGTTTAACAACAGAACGAAGTCTGTCGGGACAGCTAGTTCGTGAAATAAAAAAGGGCCATGAAAGCGTGATTTCACTACGAATGTGTAGCCGTAGAAACAGAAAGTCCCATCACCAGCGAGACTGTTGGTAACCCTAATTATTTTGTATTTATCGTAATACACGTCTAAGTGGCTAATGGCACTTTGCAATTATAGGCAATCATTGCAATTGGCAAATTAGTCCTCTATGAAAAGGTTTCTTTTTTAATGGCCTGTCTCATTTGATTCTAAGGCCTTGTACGATGCAGAACACTAGTTAAACCTAATTGACCTTTACAATTTCATTGGAGCAGTTATGTCGATATCGTTTTGACGAAACTCTGTCTTTGTTGGAAAGGACGGCGCGTAGGAGTTTATTGTTTTCTAAAAATGACCTTAAGTGCTGAAAATAACTTACGACATGAACGTTTTACCTCATGTCGAGTGGGTGTCGCTTTGTTCTTAGGGATCTAAGGTCGGGTTTCTCTCGACAGAGGAGACGGAGCTCGCCGGCTCTATCGGAGGCTACGCGTCGTTGCCTCCGTCGCACTTTTATTCAATGAGTTCGTGCAAAACTCGCTTGACACTCGGGATAAGCACGGTAGCCCGTTTTATATCGCTGTAAAGTTTAGGGCGACTGAGGCCATTACTTCTATTTGGATGCTCCTCATTGCTGTAAATGAAATGTAACCAGTGATATGTAGTAATCGCAATCGAAGCTTTGCCTAGGTGTTTAAACTTAGTCTAAAGTACTCTAGAAGTAGTCTGGGGACGAATACCGAATAGTTGCTCAACATTTGGCTAAAATTATGAGCATTTCAAGCGTGGCTGGATATACCTGGTTTTGTATTTTTTGAACCAATATGCCATCGTTTGATAAATAGAACGCTGAAATATATATTTATATATATTTTTTAATGTACATATGAAATATTATACCTATAAGTATGAATAATCATTAAGTTTTTTCGGAATTCAACCGAAAAATTAGAGTAATCGTCCTTATTTCTAGTCTGAACTAAACAGGGGTTGTGAGCGGTCGGGTTGAAAGAAGGTAAATTACGTGGGATTATTTCGGCTGCATGCAGGCCGCGCCGTAATCACCGTAAAAGAGCTTGTTCATTTAGCAAGGAAATGTTTTTGTATTTCATAATTTTCTGTTGAGAGCCTCTTAACTTACCTTGCATTTCTTTCTTTATTTTGGAAAGCAGTATTTTATTTAAATTTTACTTTGTGTTTTCAAATTACCTGGAGTATTTTAAAGAACAATAAACTTTCGTCCTTTTGTCACAGTAAGTAATATATTATTAAAGGAACAGCTGCTTAAAATAGAAGCTTTTTAATAGCGCTTAAGGATCCATAAGTGCCAATTTCAGAGACTTGTTTGTCGCTAAAAGGTTTACTTGTTAGAAATTAGTTTGATTCAGATGGCAAATCTCTTTCCGAACTAACAGTGAATAGAACTTATCCGACAGTAACTGGATCGAACGATGGTTTGAGAGGGGAAAAGTTTTCTGGGGCGAGGCAGATGGAGTACTTAGTTAAAAATGCTATACGCAGAACCGCAAGCCAAGACTGCCTTTAAATGTTATTACAAATCTACATCGCGTAGATAACAAACAGTATGCAGATGTTTAGCTGACTTCAAATGAAATAATCAAATCACTTTCAACATTCGGAATCCATCCTGGTCGGTCAGTCAGTCAGTGAGAGGTAATTGATCAAAAACATAATCAACAATAATATTCAATTGAGCCTGAAACCAAACATTAAAACGAATAGTACAAACAATCTCTGAAACAAACCTACGTAACTAAGACTAATCCAGCATTTACAAGCACGATACGTTTTGAGGGAGCGCGGCTGTACGATATTTCATACAATCGTGTGAAAAGTTGGGAAAGTACTGTTACCTCTAAAAAAAGCTCAACTTGCGTATAGCAATCAACCCTGAATGATCATACAATAGTATTTTTGTTCATTTCTCATTTTAAGTAAAAGGTGAATCTTATGAGAAAAAAAAGTTATTTCACCCAAAACTTACGTATGTCGCATAAATAAGTCATGAAGAGCTAGTAATTTAATCACGTAAAAAAAGTCCTAACTGAGCACAACCATTATGTTTTTAAATTCACTTATGTAAATAAAGAAACGTTTAAAACTTAAGCTGTGCGTGAATGTTCGCTAAAACCGAAAGGAACCACAAAATATTCTATTAAACCATTTGAAGGAGATGTTTTATAGCTCTTGCCAGTTAAGGGTAAAAATTTAACGTTTTTATTAGTAATAAGATTTGATGGCGGGGGAGTCCGTGAATAAATGTCTTATAGCAAAGGAATTCAGTAGAGATGCTTTTACGAGTTGCGTGTTGTTGTTGGAGTTGAAATGTTACTGAAAGGAACAGTCGTCTCGCAGCCAGTTTCAGGGTTGATACTTGCACTTACTTGTATCAAAAAGACCGACAAGGTACTTACCTGATATAAGTTTATAGACTATCCTTTTCAAAGTACCGCAGCTAGAATAAAAGTAATGCAGTGCGTTGAAATAGTGATTTCTCATTAGAAGTACTCGCACCTACCAAACAATTACTTTGACGCACAAGCTTCAAGTCTTCAGCAATTACCCTAATTGCTAAACTATTAAATAAAAGCCCATTGCAGAAATTCTACTTATGTCTGTTCATGTTCCACTTATGCCTGTTGTTGGTGGATCAACATCCACCTAGACAGAAAATAGTGCGTCGGTACGAATAGTTTGTTACTGGCCCTCAAACTATAAAACCCTTGGGGACCAAAACCTAGGATTATGAAGGTAAACAATGACTAAGGGTCATGCGTTTACTACTGCTTCCTATTTAAGGATTCATTCTTCAAGAGTCTTAAACCAATTTTTTAACATCAGAAGGGTTTATTCAAATTGATAGATACTTTTTACACAAGAGTAGGTACCCATTGAACTTAAAGTTGCTGGTAAATAACTGTCTGCTTGAGTACCTTCAGTAGTGTTTCTACATAGTAAAATATAAATTGGCATTTACTAGAACAGGTTGGCAGACAAACGACCTTTTCGGGGCGTCACTTCCTAGAGTTTACGGCAGCCTTTAGTTGAGTGGAGGCGAAATTTACGCTACAGTAGTATTTACGGCAGGAATACATACATATATATTATACTCGATTACTACGGTCCCCAAACCACCTCCAGGTAAGACTATAAAAGTTGCCTTTAGGAAATGTAGTTCTAGACAAAACAGAAACACGCAAGCCTGGACCTTCTTTCTTATAAACATTTTGTATTTTTTCCTGAAGGCAGCTAAACCGTCAGTAGTTGATATTTATTCAGGAAAGTAATCATTGACTACTATTTTCAATCTAATTGTGGATATACCAACAATAGTACTGAAAATAGATTGATTTTTACCCTACCAAATGATGTCGAAGTGGGTAGAGACTTAGATACCTCGGAAGTGAGCTGGTCCAGGACCGAGAGCCTTGGCACTTCTGGTGTTGGAGGCTAAGATAGATCCATTTTGGGTTTCTGGGCCCCAATAGTTAAAAGCTAACTGTTTAAGTTAACCTTTTGATACTTTTCTATTTACTTTTAATTAGTTTTTTGGATTTGGTTTGTGTTTTTGTCACACGTGTTTGGTAAAGTTGTGTTTTTGTATTGTTGTTTTAGTTGTAATTGCTCCAGTAAAGTGAACTAGTGAAGCTTCAGCACTTTAGTAAAGCTTTCGCTAAAAATTACCTTGTTTCCTATTTACTACCCATTTTTGCTCGACCTTCTCTCTCTCTCTTGTTCTAATTGCCAAATTATATCTAATTCCCATCCCGTTGTTACATAATTCTTTCTTTTATTTCCTCGTCTCGTTCATTTGAAAACGGAAATTGCCTCTAGAACTTTGGACCCCAGCTATGGTTTTCCGGTTGGCGCCAAAACTCACTTCGCTGGCGGTGAGTTATCTTTAGGATTCAATTTCTTTGCGACAGTGGTCGGTTGAGAGGAAATAACTAAGCCAAATAACATTTTTAATTTTTACACACAAAATGAGAGAAAATACTAATTGAAAGAGAAGCATATTAATTATTGAAGTAAGCATGAAGCACCGAAATGTGGAGTGATGTTAGCCGAAATGCCACCCTCAGATATCAATTCAGAGCATATAATATGTTCATATATTTATATACATCTCCGAATAATGTTTCAAAATACTTCAGTCCATATTTCCATAAAGCAGACAATTCCTTTGCAGAAGTTTTTATCAAGGTTGTTGTCGGTCATAACTTTACCCTAAAGGTGTACAAACTTATTAAAATTTCAAACAAAAGCTGTCATAATCTTTCTGCTTTGAACACCCTTGTTGAGAACTTCATTGGAGCTTTTTATCTAAGTTTTTTCTACTTAAATACAGTTAGATACTTAATGAGCTGCAAGTTGAACGTTCCACAAACGTTCATGTGAAGATTTTTTAAAATTAAGAAACGGTTGATTTTTTTTTGACGTGTCTGAGTGTTTCATTACGTTTGATGCAATGTATAAACATCAGTTTGGTTAAGAAAATCAGATAGTTAAATGAAAATCTTCCTTGGAAAATACCATAATATGCTAGCTAGATCTATAGTTCGATCAACTACCTTGAGCTTCTGGACTAGTCTCGCTCTTAGTTACTACGTTCCGGTACCTGTCAAGCAGAATTTTCTGTAAAGCAGTTTAAAGCATTTTTTTCCATCCTTGAGGCTTAAAAAAGGGTGATATTAGAAGCAAGAAGAATTTAATTACGTATCTCGCTGTATCAAATCTAAAACAAGTAAGATAAATGAAGAAGAAAATCTTAATGGATAACGAGGCGTTATATATTAATTCGGCTGTAGAGCCGAGAAGACGGGCTCTTGTGGGACGTACTAAGGTCTGGTGATAGCATCGTAAAGCTAGTCGTCTGAAGCCTAAGTAGGGATGCATAATTCAGTTGCAACTTTGCGCTTACTTGCTTGTGTTCAAGCACAGCTACATTCTCAAAGCTGGTCATGCATGACAAAACGAATAAAATTACGAAAATAAAATTATGCTTAGGAAGATATAAAAAGATTAAGACAGGCTTTGCTTATTCAATTTTAAACTTAAATAAAAAAAAAGTCCCCGTTTAAAATGAATTTATTTAATGAACTAATATTGTAAATGCGATAGTTTGTATGTGTGGATGTGTCGTGTTGCTCTTCCACGTAAACACTAATGGATGAATTTTAATGAGACTTTACAATAATCTAGTTTGTTCACCTGAATAGGATATAGGCTACAACTTATAAAGACTTATAACTTTTTTTGAACCTAAGTCCACTCGGACGAAGTCGCAGGCGCCCGCTAGTCTAATAATAAAGTAACTTGTAAAAAGCTCCTTTTCAGTATTTTCCCTAAGTCCATTACTGCTGGTGTCTTGTACAAATTTGCGGCCGAGCTCACCCGCCCGGGTTACCCGGGAAAATTGTGTCCGGGAACTTTTACACTTATTTAAAAGGTCACCGTATTTTGGGAGCAGAACAACAAACTAATCGATTATTTAAATGGATTCCAGACTGCAGTTACATCTTTGTGAATATGTAGTGATATAAAATCAGTCATTAAACAAAAAAAGGCCTTAAAAGTAATTTCTTTTAAGGATATAAAAATTTGGTTTATCATTCCTCATATTGTGAAAGTAGTTCACATCGCCAATAGTATGAATGATCCATCTTGTTTATATTTATTTTGTCAGTGCTTACAATCATCACTTCAGTTTGAACAGACCGGATCCGGCGAGAGGACATGTAGTGGAAGTGTTTATCCGAATCCTATGTGGACAGGCTAAAATGTTTACCATGTGGCCAGCACTGAGGTCAGGTCCCCCTGAGGAGGGGCGCGGGGGACAGGAAGGCTCGCGACTCGTTTGTTATCATAGTGTATTATTACAGGTCTCAGCCATAACGTTGGCAAACAAGTGTTAGCTAAGTGAATGTTTGCTCCTCTGCGGTTACACCGAAGCTTTATTGTTCTAACGCAAGTCACGTACGTTAAAATCGCTTCAGTAATTGCCTTAATTTGATACATTGTTTATTTGCGCCGACGGGTTAACTTATTCACGATAAATTTACATTAGAAATTAAGGATCTACATTTAGTGAATTTATATAGAAATAGTTGCTATTTGCATTTGTAGGCTTTATCTAATTATAAAGCACTGTTGTTATGGAACACGGAACCCATGCTCACATCACATGGGAAATTTCTAAACCCGCACACGATTGTGATGCACCAGGTTTTACTGGAGCGATATGGTGATTAAGAACGGACCAAACGGACTTATCTGACATTTGGTCATGAAGTTTAGGTGTCGACCTGAACTGTGTCTATGCCCTATCATCGCGTTGCGTTGCGTTGCTCGATTTACGAATATAACGACACAGCAGTTGACGTTCCGTTACGGCGTCCCAAGGAATTGAAAATCACAGCTACTCTTTAAAGGGCTGCATAATTTCGATTGACACTCGTAGGGCTAAATAAGACAGTCATGTCTAGAGTACATAAGGGAAATTAGCAAATAGTGACGCAAGAATTCACAATTTATCCGAGTGCTTCTTTATTATCGCGCATTACTACGAAATACGTTTCGTTTTGGTAAGTAAACAAATACATTTAGGAATAGTGCGGATGCCGTCCATTACTCGAAAGTGTGGCGGAGGCCGGCAGGCGGTCGAAGGCCATCGTCGACACCTGTTATTTATTAGATTTGTTTCGATCTGGGATAATCTTGTTACAGCTGACCCGCCTTGCTACGTCTGCTGTAGTTTTCGGCGAGCGTAAAAGGTTCCGCATCTACGTGGGTAGGGTAGGTACCTTTACACGGAAATACAAACGTAGAAACGCTGCCCCTAAATCTTCCTATCTCGGGTTATGTTGCTTTGTATTTCGTATTATTTGATTTGAAGGGTATAATTTTGACCTCCATTGCTTATTTCGGAAGGTAAGTTAAA
This sequence comes from Udea ferrugalis, assembly GCA_950022985.1. Lineage (NCBI taxonomy): Eukaryota > Metazoa > Arthropoda > Insecta > Lepidoptera > Crambidae > Udea > Udea ferrugalis. Next base: position 11,316,776 of record OX465516.1, read on the forward strand.
GATAGATGGATTTATGCATATACTTTCTTGATAGAGTCGTCAGTAGGTATAGACTACATTTCACCTTTAAACTTTTTCAGTTTGTTACTTTGTTTTTATCAATAACCCTGGACACCCTGGACATTATTCCACACAGCGCCATCTAGCCCCAAGTGAGCTAATTTAAACCCGTTTTTATGGGATACTAGACAACGGATAAACATACTTATATACTTTTTCTTTTGTAAATACATACTTAATATATATAGGAAACACCCAGATCAATTCAAACAGACATGTTCATGCACACAAATGTTTGTACTGTGCGGGGATCGAACCCGCGACCTTTGGTGTAGTAGCCGAATCAATGACTTTATTTATAAACTGTTGTTCTGTTTTGAATTATTTTTGTTTCCGATCTGTTGACGAATGCTCTCAAAGCTAATATTATTGTATGCCTGTACAAAGCGAACTTATTTATTATGTATTACACAATTAAGCTTATTTGTAAGTATTTATTGCTTTGAATAGTAATTGCTTTTTTATGTAAGGGATTCAATAATAACTCTAGGATGTTATTTGATGTTGGTTACAAAAATATGTTTATCAAAAACAAGAGCATTTTCATTTACAACACAAACTAAAATTGACAAACAGGAAACGATTTGGGTGAGCGAACGGTTGCGGTAGTAAGTTTTCAATTGCATAGGGTGGATCGTATTACGAGCTAACATCCGATTTCAGTCATCTTTGTGATTGATGACAATGGTTTAATAATACAAACAGATAAAGATGGTAAACAGATTTCAAAAAACTACATTGACATCGGTACATTTGATTCGGCGCTGCGGTGCCGCGAGACAGATACACAGATACTCGTACACACGTTGAAAAAAATAATTATTTCATGTGGTTGATTGACGTTAGTGAATTCGGAAGAGACGACGAAAGCAACAAAATTATAATAACTTTTATATTAATGAACTACAGTTCGAGGTGGTGCTGGCAAGCTACGTCCACGAGTATTGCCAGAATTTTATTTAGACTGAGCAAGGTAACATGAATTTATTGTTGACTTTTTCTTGCCTATTTTTTTGCAGTCTGTTGTATGTTTTGTTTAGAATACCATAGTCTAATAAATTAAGCCAGGGGCGGTACATTGTATCTAGAATAATCAGAATGCTTATAAAATAATCATAGAAGTTGGTCTCTATTTTAAGTCTGGAACAAAGAGTATTTAGTACTAGCGGCCACCCTTGACTTCATCCGCCGGGACTTGAGTTAAAAAAATTGTAGCCTATGTCTCATTCCGATGCATAAGCTATATTACTGTAGAGTTTTATTTAAATCCATCTAGTAGTTTTTACGTGTAAAAATCTTTTCCCGTTTTCCCAATACTACCCTTCACTGCTCTGCTTTTATTGATCGTAGCGTAATAAAAAGTATACTATAACCTGCCTAAGAGTATGAAGAATAATTGTGCCAAATTTCGTTAAAATCCGTTCAGTAGTTTTTGATTCTATAACGAATATACAGCAGGCAGACAGACAAAAATTTAACTGATTGCATTTTTGCCATCAGTAGCGATCCCTAATCACCCCCTGATAGTTCTTTTTTAAATATATTTCATGTACATAATTGGCCTCTCTACAGATTTATTAATAGTATAGATTTTTATTTATAAACTACACGCTTATTGAGTCCTGATTAACTCCACATAGTGACGAACTATGTTGTTTTTTGTTGTGATCAAGTATTTTGATTTCATACAAGCCTGATAAGGGGTTTGATCAGCTGAACAGCAAAGACGATTTTGATTGTTCTTACTAAGTATTGCCATGTAACTGAAATAAAGAGCGGCCCCAATTGTTCACTGTCACCTATGTGCTACTACACTCATTACCGTTTGATATGAAAGCTTTAGCACAAACGTTGATGAAACTTTAACAAAACAGCGCCTGTTCACATCGACACATTACGACTTAGCTTTGGGTCCTAGGTGCTAAAGCAAGGCTACGGGGGTTTCATAGTCGTAATCTGGTGCACTAACAAAAATAGCCTTTTAGTGTCGTATAACTGATTTATTAGTCGTTAAAATGAGCCCATGAAAGTGGAATAAAAGAAAAGTGATTTATACCCGAGTAACATTGATTGTAATCACGACTACTGTGCGTGGCTTACAAGTTACAAGGGTACTCCTATTTCATGCAAATTTATTACTTTTTGGAGAGTTTGTTTTAGGCATTTCATTACGTAAAAGCTTTTGACTTTTGTCAACCGCTTTAAATTTAATTTCTGCGTTAAAATAAAAATGACTTTGCAAAGATTTACTGTCTATCTTAAAGACCACTGTGTGTGTGCTTATGAGTTTTGACCTCATGCTTTTGCTCTACGTTATAATCTTATCATCGTTTATATAATTGTAATTACTCGTTATGTAAAAAAAAATGTAATATGATTAGCAAAGACTTCCAAAGCTTATCTTTATGAGAGGGTAAGTAGTAAAGTAGAAATCTGTTGAAATATAATAATTTCGAACAGTAGCCGTTCCTGGCACTCGTCCAGTTCTAGTTCTCGTCAAAATAAATAATCATTTTAACGTTATTTCATGATGTGTTGATTGTTTTGTTGTGAAATATACTATTCCTTACTACAAAACCTCTATATTTCACGATTTCGTTAAATGTCAAATCCCTACTCCCCACATCATAAGTAACAGTTAAAAATCCTAGTTATTTTGATGCTATACATAATATTCGTTCACACATTTACATATTACCTTACTATTGCCGTAAATGATCGGTTTTTTTTCAAGTCGGAGTTTAATAATCCAAGTTGTAAGTTATCATCACAGGTTTACACAGCACATTATGACTGACCTATTAACCACAACCAAACCCACTGGGCCCGCAATCCAAATGGTCGCCCTTATGGGCCGCACACTGCCAGTTTTACTTTAACCATGCTTTGTTTTTTGTCTTTTCATATTTACTAAAGATCTGAAAACCAGAAAAAGACATTTGGTCATGTTGGCATCAGGCAGGACTCGAACCCGCATCTTTCGCAAACCGGGCGACTGCACTAACCAACTATGCTACCGAGACCATTAACAGACCGGCCAAATCTTTCTGGTATATTTACCCTACGAGCCATGGTGATTTCATCAATGTTATAGGCATCCACCTCTAACACTCGGAAGAAATATTATTTCAAACATTTAACTTCCGATTAAGATGAAAAAGCTATTACTATGTTTTATTATCGTTTTAGCATTTTCCACGCAGTATCTTTACTAAAGATCTGAAAACCAGAAAAAGACATTTGGTTATGTTGGCATCAGGCAGGATTCGAACCCATTTTTTCATATTTGCTTAATAAAGTTCCATGAATGAAGATACATCACAACACCATCCTCAAATCTGTTTTTATACGTTTGTTATTCTCGTATTATGCATCTAATTGACATACTGATATTATTAAAAGGCGCAGGCAGGTAGAGTTCTTTGTCAGTAGGTCACATTAAGTTAATAATAGTCGTGATTTACAAAATGGCTCTTGTCCTAAAAGATGGGAGGGGGCACAAGGGAGGAGGCCATTGTTTGGATCTTTTGTTTGTTGGCATGCTGGATCCGTTAATAGCTAGAAGCATTAAAATTCGGGTCAGGTTGTTGACACAAATTTATGAGGGCTTTGAAAAAGGGCAACCCCGAATGTAGGTAGAGATTTAATAGAGATGTTACGTTACGATAATAAATAATATTACCTTTTCATATATTTTGGATTGTTTATCGTATCTGATTACGTTATTAGCCGCTTGGACACCATCGAAACACCGATTTGTTACGAACTAAGCACCACTAGCTAGTTGTTGCTAATCATTGTACTAGTCGGGTGCAGTGATATTACAATTTAAAAGACGTAGATAGGTTATGTCAGTACAGACGCGAAGTCAAAAATTGTCCACAGGGTACGACGTATCAGTAATTTTGCTATGTTAACGTGTGAACAAGACAGTATGATTATTTACTAGAGCCTAAACGAGAAAGATACACGTTGCGCAGTGTCGTCTCAAACTGTCAACAATGTCAAGTTCTAATTTTCGGGTGCCACTTTTTTAGCACTAGTAACCTTTTTTGTTCTAACCTACATCATCCCACTGCTGGTAATACATATTAGAACATCTATTCTGACTAAAGTGACCTTATTCAAAGTAAACAACACCACAAGCAATAATCAAAATGAGAATGATAGTGTGGGTAGTTGGGTACATGTCATAATGTACAAAATCAAAATGTCGCTATGCTAAAAGCCTTTGCCCCAAAGTACCCAAATTAAAAATTTCAGTCAGAATTACATTTCTTGCAAGTGTTCGCATGGATCGCAGTAGGCCGCCTGTATCACAGACACACGCTTCATATTGGCTGTTCATTACCCAGCTATAACAATAAGTAGAGCAAATTGGACCTCTCACGCACATTTCCCCGGCAATCGACACAGACAATGGAAACGGGAGGCATCCTCGTACGTCACTTCACAAGCACATAGCACCACCCACGTTGTGAGCACACATACCGTGCTTAGGATAATTACTCCCTGACTACCAGGGACCTTAATAAGACACCCGACCCGCTTCAAACATCGCAATAAGACTTAACTTTGAATTGAGGTCAAATCAGCAAAGATTAACGGTTCGGTTTATTCTGTCACTAGTTTGGACAGAGTTCAGGAGTCATTTGAAATGGTTACACCTTGATAAGGATTCCGCTTTAGTACGCAGATGAAGTTTATGACGAGGCGAGTGGAGAACGTTGACAGATGTTGTGAAATTAAATTGCTACTCCACGAGCCCTTAGGGATTGAGTGCCTTAAAGCATCGAGGTTAAAATTCAAATTCAGTTGGCAAAGTGCAGTTTATGAAATTATGTGACATGGAGAGTTGTGACACCCTGTTTATGAAAATACTTTTATCAAATGCTAATAACTAATGAATAACTTTTATGGTAGGTACAAGTAGATTGACCGGAGTAGTATTTTACTAATTCTGTTAAAAAGGTATAAAAACGGGCGTTTTACATTAGATGCGTAAGACAAAGTACATAGCTAGTACTTGGTGTAGTTTACCATTTTTGTTCCTATAGCGTAAAAATTGTATGCTGTGCTATGTGAAGAGTAAAGTCTGTTGGCACAGGTTTTATTACATGAAAAAAGCTTATTAAATAAAAAAATCATTCGTTATTGAATTGAAAATCTTTTGAAAACATATTTTCTATTTATGTATTCATTCATCAAAATTTACAGGATCACAAATATTGTTATACTTGGATTTTTGTAGTTTCTCCACGCAAAATTTAAAAAAAAAACAATTTTGTATTTACTTTCAGTGTGACATGTCTACTTTAAGTATTATTAAAAAAAAAAACAATTATTAATTTCTAATATTATGAAGTTGTGCTGATAACTATATTTCTGTGATATGGATCCCTGTAATCCGAAATAAATGTTTTTTTTTAAAACCACTTATCGGAACTTGATGAAACTACACCATGTCAAAAGTATCTTACTCATAAGAATAGCACACAAGCTGCATGATTTTGAAGATACTATGTGAAAAAATACTGAAGTACACCGACTTCCACGGATTGCGGGCACAGGTTTGTCATAAGTTATAATAACAATAGCAATCAAAATCATGCAAACCATGCAATCAATCAAAATGTCCTCAAACTGAGGTGAAAATCAGTGAAACATTTCTCGAAAGGCATCCGCCCTCGACTCTGGTGGAGCACGGCCTAACTCGGGCGAATCATTTGCACTCAAGTACTATTAAGAGCTTAATAAAATATTTACGGTCAGGGCCCTAACCATGAGCTCTTATAGCAAGATTATTTCAATGTTACTTTGCTTTTTCGTACCATGACGTCTTCAAAACAATACTTATTAAGTCCTGCTATCCTTGAGCAATATTGCTGTCAGAGCCCATACAAAATTGAGAAATTAGTACCGTAAGATGGGGTTAATTGGTATCTGGGTCTTAATTGGGACAGTACATTGAAAATGTTTCAAAGCTCGAGAGAAGTGCTGTATTTATTTTATTTTTGGGTGTTTTTGTTTATACCTGTAGTGAATATAAAAACGTACAAGAAATTAAGAAAAATAATGCCTTGAAACATCTTCAAAGGCCTATCCCAATTAAGACCCAGATACCAATTAACCCCATCTTACCGGTACCATGAAGTGCTTTTTGACAATCAGCAATATTGTTTTAAGGCATCACGTGATCTGTTGCCATGACAATTAAAATTTTGTTATTACGTGAAATTTGGCAACAGCGCGTTCACACGGGTTACTTTTATTCATTAATTTATAGTACAGTCCTACCAACTTATCTGTGAAATGGCGAAAATTGGAACTACGACCGCCATGTTGAAATGTCATTCGATTGTCCGTGTCAACAATTTTTGAGTACAATGGTTGTTTTATTGTGATATTTCGGAATTTATGAAGTTGAATATGCCGAAAGCCATTAAAAGTGATGATTAAAACATTATTCTCAAGGTTGAAACCATTTTTAAAGAAGAAGCTCGGGCGAGATCTCCGATTATTCCATTTACCAAAATATACAAACGAATTTCGGCTGTAACAGGTTAGTGTTGTCAGCTTTATTTTTATAAATACCTTTAAACTTAACCAAATATTTAAGTCCACGGAATATTTGTATATATTCTTACTGTAGGTTAACGTAACGGTAACGCACATCTAAAAGGTCACCTGTTAAATGGGTGAGCCAACTAACCTGCCGGTTTTTAAATTTCGATTAAAAATAAAATCCTATGTTTCAGGTGTGAGTCAAGGTCAAGGACTTATTTCAAAAATAGATAAAGTAGGGCTTGCAGCAGAAGACACTGTTACTAAAATTCGGACACAAGGCAAGGATAGAAAACGCAAAAGTGGAATCATACACGTTGATGATTTTGACATGGGAGTTATACGGAGGAGAGTACATGAATTTGATTCTGCCAAAAACGAGGTGCCTACTGTTAAAAACCTTCTAGAGGTCTTAAAGACAGAAATAAATTACACAGGACAGCGATGATGATGTCGGTAGTGCAGGTTCTACTTAAGATCATAATGACTGTAAATGTGGGTTTTAATAAATAATTGTAAAGCAAATTGTTTTTTTTATTACATCCATTAGGTACTTACCACTGCGAATTATTATTAGTATATACATCGTTGTTAGGGGTAAGGTACGGTCTTAACTAAATGCTGCAAATAGTACCTGGTACCTGATGCAGGGAGGGTACATGAATCACATTGAATGAAAGTTTTAAGTGTGAAACATTTAGTATGATTGTTAAGTTTTCCAGATTCTAGTTTATCTCTCTAGTAACTGTTTTAGATATTAAACCTTAATATCTGCAGGATTTCCATTTCACTGGATCACTTTCTAAATAAAGCCAATTAATAATCCTGAAAGACAACTGTTTAGCGTACCTACTTAACTACAAATTAATATATACATTTTATTTAAAATTTATAAATAACTACAATACTTAATTTTATTATTTTTATTTAATACTTATTTCATATGAAAAATTACCTACTTGTAAAACTCACTCAATTTTAGGCACCTTATATTAATTAGCAACACTGAATCGACGGTGTCGTCCTCTTTCAGTTCACAGATAAGTTGGTAGGTCTGTACGATTAATAATTGTAGTCAGCGAAATGACAACTTCAACAGTGACTGATACAAAAAAGGGTGACCCGCTACAATAGTGACGTTCGGCAATCACTAGACTTAGACATTTAGTCATGCTTCATTTATTAGGTATCAAAGCCTTTTTTAAATTGTAAATTTTTAATAGGTACCCAACGAATTAAATAATACGATTTAAAAAATATGGACCCTATCTCCATATTAAAACTTCTCACTAAAAATTATAACCATAGCTGGGAAAAAAATGTTCAAAGAGGTTCAGGGGAATTAACACTTGAAAATCAGAAAAATATAAGTAATTATATACGTTTTTATTCGCTACGGTTGCTATTGATTCCGACTCCGATTCTGAATCGGTATATTCAGAATCGCAATCGGAATCAGTTACATTTATAACGAAGGAATCCACATATTGGTCTATAATGTGGTCAAGTTGACACATTTTGTCTTCGACTTTTATGGCATGGTGTATGCACTGTCTCCAATTATCAGGCGTCACCTCTTTCAGGCCTTCTTCAAATATTTTTGTACCTCTTTTATTTTAAAAGTTTTATTGTTCCTGGCAACGTACCCCTTTGCTTGAGCCCAAACTAACTCTATTGGGTTGAGCTCACAGTGAAAAGGTGGCAGACGCAGGATTGTGACACCGTATTCAGCGACCAACTCTTCCACAGCACAGCGTTCGTAATTTGATTTCAGTAATTTTACTATTTCGATTAATTGAGCCTTTATCATTGTAGGTTGATCCTATTTAATTTGTTTTTCATCTAACCACTGAACAATATCAGCCTTCCGCCAGTTTGAAGTGGGGATACGCTCGACTTTTCTTGAATGGTACGGTGCGTTATCTAATACCAGCACCGCATTTGGCTTTATTTGGCAAAATGCTTTTAAGCCATTTCTCAAAACACTCTGAATTCATCTCTTCATGATAGTCCATACTATTTTTCTTCGATTCAAAAATAAGTGAAGGTAGAAGGGAATATTCTACTGTTGTATCCTCCTAAGCTTTTCCAGTTGTATGACCTGTTAATAAACGAAATTCTTACCTGTAAATAATATGATACAGAAACAAAACATTTTGAAACTGAAAATCTATTTACTAAATACCGAAATACCTCTATGCCTCAAGACGAAAGTCTGACCAGTGTGTGTTGCCAGTAATGACATATGGAAGTGAGACGTGGTCATTCACTACGACTTTTTTGCCAGGCTGTAATGTCCACTAACTTTTAATTGTAAAAACTCGATTTACCACATCACTATTTATTTGGGACTGAAAACCTGCCACACTGAAAATGTCATTTCACTGACTACAATTAAAAATCCGAGTATACATAACAAATTCTATCGTTAGAAAAGTATTCTCTTTAACTAAAGGTAGGTTATTATTAGGTAAAAAAGTTAAATAAAAGATTATTCATAATGTTATTTAACTAAGTTAACTAAGTAGAAAATATTGTATCATAAATTTATCTTGAATACATTTCGACGATGAGGTGCGAGTCTTCTTCACCCTACTAAATGTTCCCATAAAACCGATTTATTAATTTCAACTAAGCAAGAATACCTAGTAAAACTAAATGCTTTTAAGCATTCCCCAAAAAAATATAGAAACATAATATAATAAATTAGGTCATAAAATAAGAAACTAAAGTTTGCGTTATATTCGAATACAAATAATAAATTCTGAAAAATAATCCCTAGTGTGATACACAATCGCTTACAAGTAAGGTTGCGTTACTTTTGCAGCAAGCTTAATTCAATATTACTTTTATTGACATCAAATGACATCCAACAAAGTAATCTTGCGAAGTGTGGGGAAAAAACGAATGATGATTCTGGTTGTTCACTCTTAAATATGTACTTATTATGCCAAGCCGTTACTGAGACTAAAATCAATTAAAAAACCAAATGCCATGAAAACTAAGCTACGTCTGTCAGTCAAATTGAGATTCATTTACCAAAGCTAAGCTGTTTTGTATTTGTATATTTTTCACTTCAGATACCTACATAAATAATAAATACTACTCTTAGGTATACGTAAACGTGTTTTGTTTCATCAGCCTTCCTGAAAGTACTTTTCAGTTCATTGAAGTGCACCTGGGGCCGCTGGATCCGGAAGCAGAGTCGCTTTCCTAGGGCCGTGTACTGTAGGACCCAGCAGGAAAGCCGAAGTAGAGATGATCTCGTGGTCCCAACGAGTGTTGAGGTACCCTCGAAAGGGTTTTCCCCTAGTTCTATTTGTTGAAAAGAGATTTGAAATGATTGTCCACAATGGTTTTATGTTATTTGTATCATGCCTATTCAGGAGAAAGAAAACGAACGTTGATCCCAAAAAATGGAAACATGGACATAAATATCTCAAACTTTACAAAAATTAAGCGAGTGTAAAATGCAATGCTATCTCAAAAATAGAGCGACTGAAGTAATCTGATGCAGATCTGAGGCATTCGCAGCAGTACTGGGTGACTTAAGTTTATTAAACAAAAACGGTAATAAATCATTTTAATCGGTATTTGTTTTAACTCATTATTTGCAGCACTTGAAAGGTAATTTTATTATTATACACTTACAATCGGTTTGGTGTGATGGTTTACAAGTGGACTATTACACCAGTGTGCAGTGGTCGCGGTTTCGATCCCCGTATGTCTGTTGGTACTGGTCTGGGTGTTTCATATCTCTTTATATAAAAACGGATTGCTGTTCGTTAGTCTCGCTAAAACTCGTGTCGGCCGGACCGATTCGGCTAATTTTGGTTTTGGAATAGTTGTATTGGTCCAGGGAAGGTTTAAAAGGTGAGTAAACATGAGAAATGCTAGGAATGTAGTGCAGAGCTATAATTTGGTTTTCTCTTAGCAAATGTTCCTACCCGTCACGTGACACTTAACGTTTGACAACAGCACGAAGTGGTGACACTTTAGAACGCATACCATTTATTGGCATAATTTCATTTGCCATACATCAATTGCCATAAACATCAAAACGCATAACTTTTATTGGCATAAATTTTGAATCGCATAATCATTTTAATGCATAATAGTAAAAAGGCATAATATCAAAAGGCATAATCATCAAAATGCATACTTTCGTTGACCATAACTTCAATAAGCATACTTTAAAACGCATAATGTCAGTACCCATAACTATCAAAAGACATAATGTCACTATGCATAACTATTAATATTCATAATTTTGTTTGACATAATATTAAAAAGCCTAATTTCCATAAGAGCATTTTTTCTACTTCAGGGCAAATCCGACTCAGCCAACCCCGACACCACGTGCTACTTGTTTTGCCCTACCCCAAGAGTGTAATTTAAACCCGCGTAGGCATGGAGTGGCGAGGCGGCCCGCGGGCTGAGGAGCAGGTGGCTATGAGCGAGGCACCGCGGCTGAGGCTGGCCGGCGAAGCCGGCCAACAAGCCGAAGCTGGGGTGCTGAGCGAAAGCCATCTGTGACGATTAGCACGCGTGGGACCGCCGGAGCCCCGCAATGCCGGAGCCGTGACAGAATTCTTTTGCTGTCTACATTTCACTATGAGCAAAATAATTAATATATTATATCACTACGAGAAAATGATGTATAATTTATTTATTATTAAACTAGATGAAGGCGGTTTTCGGACTTTACATGCAGCTTGCGGTGAACATGTAATATTTGTAAGCTTGCATAACAAATGTATGTTTTTTGAAATTATAGTAAATGAGAGTTATGCCTTATGAAAATATGGATTTTGACACTTATGCTTATCAAAAGTATGCTTTTTGAGGATTATGTCTTTCGAATTATATGGCAAATAAAAATTATGCCTTTTAATACTTATGGTTAGTGAAATTATGCCTTTCGATGAGTATGCCTTACGAAATTCGGCCATCTTATGGTATGCGTTATGAAGTTATGCTTTTAGGAATTATGGCAAGTGATGATTATGGCTATCAACATTATGCATTGTGATTTTATGACCAAAAATGTTATGCGTTTCATTACGTAACCGCACGAAGTCTGTCGGGACAGCTAGTGTTTAATAAGTATGTAGGTATTCACAAAAAGAAAAGAAATTAAACATGCGTCTAGTATCCATCCATTCAGTTGTTTTTACGTGAAAGAGCAACACACATCTATCCATCCACACATACAAACTTTCGCATTTAAAATATCAGTATGATACTTCAATCACGATATTTCAGTATCATGACGTGCTATACGACGGGGCACTTTGTACCTATCATATCAAGCACTGTATTCATTATGTATTTAAGTAGGTAGGCATGTGTCCGAAACCAACAGTACAAGTTTTATCTTATGAAAACAGAAGGATAGTGTTAAAATTACCCAATGTTAATTTTGTGTAAATGATTTTAGTCTTTCCCTAATTCGTCAAAAATATGAAATAGTTAGGTGCCGCTTACTGCCCACTAGCGCCATCAATCGTTTTTTATTAATAGAGGTTTATTTCAGATATTTTGATAAAAACTGTTCAATATAGATAAATTTATTCTGTCAACATCTTTATGTACAGATAATATCTTATTTTAGGATCATAATTGAACAGTGTTTGTTTAAATATCTTAAAAAAACCACAATTCATGAAAACTATTGGTGGCGCTAGTGCGTAGAAAGAGGCCCCCATTTAACTGCTCAGTGATAGTTAGTCAGTTAACTATATTCGAATAAGTTTATTATAAAACTGCTTAGAGTTTACCTATTTCACAAAGAAAATATATATTCTGGCAGCAACATTTTACTTTTTAACCCTTTTTTCCATAGCTAACTATGACACGAAAACATGTCAATGTCATGTCATGTCATGACAACCAGCGTGGTGAAATGAAACAGGAAAACTAGTTATTATTTATATTTATGATTGTAAAATTAATGCTTATTCATCATCGTAAGCAATAACGGCATGATCCTTAATCTCCGCCCAGAAAGTAAAGGTTGATAAATCTAGCAGCAGGAAGACAAAGTTTTGATAAGTTTGTGAAGACATGGATTTGGATTCAATAAGTCATAGGATTTCTGAATAGATGTTTTATCTTGGATTTCAGAATTGCTAAATGTTGTGCATTTTAACACAAGCATATCAGTCCAGACAATCCTTGTCGGTAGGTAGCAATGATCTGTGAAAAATAAACGTTAACGGTTTGAATGTCTTACATGCATACACATGCATATGTGAAACTGTGGAAAGTGAAATAAAGATTCGACTTATACTTTGTATTTTATTTTAAACTAGTTTCTAACATCTTTCACTGTGAAAGTTACACTACACTTAAAGCCGTCTTTTTTTCTCGGCTACATTTGCTGCGCGACATGGTGCAAAACATGAAGCTCAGCATGTTGATCAACGACGCGCAACTCCACTACCTACACGCCGCGCGTCATTCCACTACCTACACGCCGCGCGTCATGTTTTAAACCACGCGCGCTGTTGTGCAACGTCGCCGGACATTTTGAGCGTCACGCGGTGCTCGTCAATGAATGCCTAGTGGATACGCGGCTTAATTGTAGTCTGTATCTTTCATATTTCCAGCTGTTACTTGAAAACAAAATATTCAACATGCCTTAAGGTTTCAAAACCAAACACAATATGAACATTCACGTTAATGAACTCACAATAAAGTATCTTAAGCGATGACTTTCGTTCCACTAACAAGTTTATTTATTGTTGCTTTTTGAGCTTCTTTGTGTACCTACCGATAGTAGGTAGGTATAAAGATAACCGCCGAAGCAAAGGAAAAAACGACACAAACCACATTTCCGCACTAAAATAAATCAGCCGCCTAAATCAATGAACAAATATTTGTCAAGCTATTTTATGGTCCTAAGAAAGAGTTCACTGTGGCTCGAGTGGCTTGATGATGTTTAGTTTTTATATAATTTGGAAAACAATGATGAAGAAGTTGCATTCACGGAACTTTTTTCGTGTGTCAGAAACACGGCCGATTTTCTTCCTTTAAAAAATAATAGCATTAAGGTTAAGCTTGTCTATGGATGCTTTTATAGGAAATGGTAGCTTCCCCTCCTCCCGCGGATGATGAGGTTTCTAGTCTAAGGATTGTCTTTGGTTTGTAACCTAGGTTACGCTTTTGTTGATTGTCATTTGTGTCAAGTATTGTCAGGTTGGTTTTTATTTCATTGTGTCAACAATTATATTTTTTTCAGAAAATATAAATGCTTAAAAGAAAATAAACTTACCTACCCATCAGAAAATGCGGTAAGATTGTTTGGAAACATAATTGTAGAAGACAATCAAGTTTTAGAAAATAGCCCACATCAACAGGGTTTAATAAAAGAGTTGAAACATCAAATTCAGTCCAAGCATTCATCAGCATTCATATGATTCTTTGGGTTGTAAGAAGCAACACAAAAGTGTAGTTGCGAAAAGCTGTTTTGATTTAACTCTGCGATTAACTGTGTTCAATTGGTGCAACATTATAAACAAAAATCTCAAGGTACGGATGTTTGTAGATTGGAAAAGACGATTTTGCCCTGTATGCAGCGTAAAGCATTTACTAAATATTAAACAAAATTAAGAAATAAAAGGCATACTAAGTGAAAATTGTTTAATTTATACCCAATTTATATTTCCAAAGAAAACAAGCAGAATTTAGGTAGGTACCTATAATATACGTTATTTATAACGCTTACCGTTATAAATCCACAAATAAATAACAAAGGTTTAACATAAAACCTTTTTGTATTTATTTGTGGATTTATAACGTTAACATCGTTGCCGCATTATGAAAAAACAATTAAAAAAAAAAAGCTATCAAAATCTTTATATGCGGAAATCTCTATGGATCATAAGGCGAGTTTTTTGCTACGGAAGTTACCCGTCTGAACCTGTTCCCTATCTAGTTTGTGGTCAGAATTGACGTAAAAGTATTCCTGCATTAAGGCTGCTGGTTGTCAAAAAGCCACGCTCACATCAAAACCAAATTAAGATTGTTTTAGGCTTTGGACCCCTTGGATGAAAAATTGACCGAATGATGATCTTTGTAGACTAATTTCGGCTGGCCTTTTTAGAAAATATTATCTTTAGTGTCAATGCCAGTATAAACAGTTTTTTTTGCAAGAACATTCATGCTAAGTATTATTTTCTCGAAATTTTACTCCAAGCATGCTTTAAGACAATTCGGACCGTAGACTTCGAAAGAGATGGTGCTATATAGTTCATATAGCGCTATCCCTTTCTGGCTCTCTAAAAAATCATTCGTTCTTTCCCAACACTTCGCAGGACTAAAATGATTGACTTCATGGTACGGTTTTTGAGCATTCCTTCCGCAGTTCTGCAGCAGTCTTACTTTAAAACAAGATTGTTTTCTATAAGCTTATGGTTAGGGCCCAGGTCGTTTTTATGCGAGCTTTTGCGGAAAACCAGAAGCGATTTGAGAACAAGTAGATATGGAATTAAAGTGCACGTAAAATAGTCAAATCAATTAGCAATAGCTCAGACTCCTATCATTCAGTTCATCACACTCAAAATTAAACAGATGTTGTACTATGAGTGTCTGGATCCGACTATTTACTTAACGCTCAAGTATGGAACAAACACGGTCTTCACAAGAAAAAAGAAATATTACCTAAGAATATAAACTACAACTATACTATGTTCGTTAAAATCAAAAATTCGTGGAAGAAATGGACTTGGATTTCACTTTTCCTAAATTCATACTCTCTTTGTAACGCAAAACTTTCAGGTTTTCTTTGATACCTAATAGGGGGTAGTAAGGTTTCATCTCGGCCCGTACCCATTTGTTACGAAGGGTGTGTGGAACGACCCTACCGTACAATGGAGATATCGGGCAGATTTATAGGTCACGCGCGCCTTGATTAAAAACCTCCTAAATGGTGGGAGGGTACATTTAATTCCCCTGGTTTTCATTTACGTACCTATGTGAAATGGAAATCAAATATTGAAATGTCATTTTATCAGATTATGTAACCTTTTTAAAACGACGACACGTGAAACACCAGAGGCATCACACGCGCGTTGCGGACCCTGTCAGAACCTCTTCAAACACCCCTTGAAGAACTCCATACCGTAGCTTATTGGTAAAACCTAGGCAAGAAGTTAGTTCCGTAATTTTGGTGTCCTTTTAGGGAAGCATCTAATCTTAACTTTCACCACTTCAATAATCTGGATTCTTTCATACGGAGAACTGGCAACGGCTTTTCGTATTTCTTGCATGTTTTGTGTGAGGTTATACGAACGATTTTCCAACGTTTAAAAACTTTTTTTTAATTGATGAATGCAATTCGGACCAGCATTTCCCTCGGCCCAACCTTCGCCCTTACAGGGCTGGCCTCAAAGGTGGCTCCATAACACGGCTGTGTATTTCTTTTATCATATTTTCTGGTATCCTACCTTTCTTAGTTCATAGAACAGACGCTGGTCTTCTAAATAATCTGATTTTCGTTTTGCACCGGACACTCAGGACAATATAATATTGTGATGTTTTCTCATGTTTATCTTTATAACAAAATGTTTCACCTACATGATGCTCAGTTTAAATACAAAATGAAAACTTAATGCTTTCATGAAAACTTGGTTATCTTCGCCCATGGATGCACCGCCGAGGACAATCTGTGTGAGAGCAAGTAGCGTTATCAGCAAGCTCATTCTCTTACTAGTTATAAACTCCAAAATGCATTTACAAATTAAACTACTGTGTTAAAGCATATTCCTTACTGTGAGAGAACTCGCTTTAATTAAACACCACCTACGGAACTATTTCGATAGGATGCCACAATGAAACTATCCCAAAAGTTAGACGATTTCTATGCAAATTTATGTCTTTTTCGCTTCTGAGCTCATTAACTGCTTGGGTTCTCCTGAGCTTATCACAGCAATTTGATTTGAAATTATTATCCAACATAATATTCCATGCTTCCATTTCATACATATTCACTAGCCCTATGCAAACCAGAGTTGGGCGCCCATTTGTAGAGTTCCTAATTTCCATATATTGATACTTTAACTTGTACCTATAACAGAAGTCGAAAAACCAGAACATGTTTCACTTAATTACTCCCACTGGGTTCACCCATGTTTAATTTCCACTTGCTTCTGGAACTTAAAAACAAATTACGCCGTTAGAGGTAATTAGTGAAAATGAAACATGCCCAGTATTCTTTTTACTTCGCTTCCAAGTCGTTAAAAGTCGCCATCCTGTTGTGTAATGTTTAACATAAATGGTAAAATAAGCGACATTTCTTTATTTCTTTAATTCACATTTAGAAAGTAGGTTAAGGAACTAATTATAAATTATTATTTTTCTACTTGTAGCTTAAAAGTCGATTTGAACAACGTAAATCAACGGCCTATATACGTCCTTGCTGCTGAGCACAGGCCCCACGTCAACTGTGAGGTCGGGCCTGAGCTCCAGGCTCAGTGCGGATTGTTGGAGGAGTGTAAAGTCGCCCAAGTGGCCCTAAGGCCTACGACTAGGCTTAACGACTGACATCTAGCGACGTCAACCGGGTCCAACTGCCTAACGTGAGTTCCGAAGCGCAGAGATGCCCGAAAAATACGTCACTGAATTTCGGTCGGAATGATCACCCCATCCCATTTCCGGCCCGGCGTGTGTTTTTGTATAACAGCGATTGTTGCCGATCCACTGTCACAACTGCGCCACGGGCATCTTACTGCGCCACGGGCACCTATGCTATAACACAATATAGTAGCTAAAAATACAAATCTTTTAAGACCGTAATTGAAATCGATTGCTCACTCTTAATCAGCCCTCAGTACCAAAGACCACTATTACTTTCTACCGACATGTCTTCCGTGTACGTGCCTGCCGGGGGACTGATTGATGGAAGGACTTGCGCCAATACAGCTGACCCGATGAGCCTAATAAATAAGGCTTCCGATTCCAATTCATGCCACTATAGGTACGAGTTTCTTCTATACCGATCTACCTACGAGTGCATTTCATAGAAGTAAACATTATTTGGATTTTTTGAAAAATTTGGGAGAAGGTAATGTTTATTCAGTTTATCCATTGCATTTATTATGTATTTTATTTAAGTTTCTAAAAGCATTATTAAGATGTTTTTCTAGCTCCACTTTCTAGTACCTCTCAGTGAAATTCCTGCTAAGCTAGCCAAGTAACCGTTAATTTTAAACACGCTGGGTTCAGTAATAGGTTGTAAATCTGTCAAAATTACAAGACTGTTTCAAATATTGTACCTGCAGAGCGCGCATCCTTGCAGGCGAGCACCATGCTGTGGCGCACGTCGGGGTTGTCGTCGGCGATGGTCTCCCCGACGGCCACGAACCGCTCCACTGCGCACGCGACGGCGGCGCCCACGCGCTGCACCGCCGCGCCCCCCGCCGCCGCCTCCCCGCGGGTCGCCACCAGACTACTGATCTGTACAACAATTAACGTAAGTGATTAGCCTATGAGTCGCGCAGCAAGTAGCAGATGGGGCCTGAATGCCACGTACCCTCGGTCATGAAAGGGCCTACAGTGGGCTTGAAAGAGTCGCCAGCTGCAGCAAAAGATGTCTTTTGCTGGATTGACGAAGGCTTTCAAAAGAGAAAATACTTCTTCTTGGCCATCAGCCAGCCTTCTAAAGGCCGGTGTCATATTATGTCACAATTAACATCTACATAGACGATTAAGGACATGAGGCTCTACCTCTGCCTCAAAGACCTCATTTACTGACATTTAGTTATCTATACTATAACTAAGCCTCCAAAATAAAATTTATGTGTACATGAATACTTTTATGTCACTCGTAAAAGTTGGAACCAATGAATAGACGGAACAGTGAAGTACATCGTTCTCGTGTCAGTATTTACCGAAGTAACTGCCAGTGACACGAGTTGCCACGAAAGTAGCTGAACAATAAGTTATGTTCAGCTGATTTGACAGCCTCTTGAAAATTTCTGCGACAACTTTAACAATAAGACACCACAGTGTAAATATTTATATTCTGTGATAATACGCCAGTGTTTAGCGTTGTTCACTGTACCTGGGTAGTATAATACTATTTCACTCGTTTTTATGATTTCCTTTGTCCTCGCCATTGAGGGGTTGGACCAAACAAATTGAAAGATACCTACAGCTCACTTAAATTCATTTTAGTCCCTCCATTTTCGTTTCTCGCAGGACTCAAAGCGTGCTCAATTGGATTGGGACGCCGACACAAAACAAAATTACAATAGATACGTACGCTTCCTGCTGCTTTGACTCCGAAATCTTAAATCTTTTCATATTCTGCCTAAAATACATCTTCACAACATCGGGATAAATACCTACTTAAGTGAAAAACAGCAATTACAGGAGTCTCACAACATTTAGCATTCATTTCCTACACTTGAGTAGCAGTGCAACTTCGGACTTATTTTGTTGTATAATTGTCGCCTGCCAGTAGGTCTTTCATGAAGGACACGAGTGTTGTGTTTCTGGAAAAAACTTTTGTAGTCATTCAAGTTCAGCTTAGACGATCTCTACCTATTAATGGCAACTTTCAAACCTCGGACTGTCACATTTTAATAACTTGATTTATTTCATCTGCCATCCGTCACGCACGGAGTTTTTATCAATTTTCTTCCTTTATAAAGTAGACTAGCGGCCGCCTGCGACTGCGTCCGCGTGGAATTAAGTTGAGAAACTAAAAGCAATATCTTTCTAAATACGCGCTATTTTCGATTTGGTCTTAATTCAGAACGCACCCATAGTTACGTTAATGACAGCAGTCGTCTGTCTTTGTCATCGACTGTCATACCATACCACGTGATGCCGCGTACATTTCCATATTTTACTTGATATTTTCAACAATTTACACAATATCTTTATAAAATGTGTTATTCAGATGTATAAGCAACATTATTGTAAAGTTTCATTAAAATCCATTCAGTAGTTTTTACGTGAAAGAGCAACACAGCACATCCAGACATACAAACTTTCGCCTTTATAATATTAGTAGGATTAAGAAGGAGGCCTAGTTGTGATTTATAAAATTCGCAAAGACATTATTTTACAACAGCTTGAAGCGCCCGGTCAGCACTCTCCGGCAGCTCGTGATAAACGCGCGTTTAGCCGGCGTCAGCCTTCCCAAACAACTTGCGCTAAGAACTTCTAAGTAAACTTGGATGGCGACGGAAAATATTTTATTCACCACCTAAAAGCTGCTAATTTATTTGTTAAATAATGAAAGTACTCTGACCTGTCAACCCCGATAACTGATAAGGGAAAAACGGGCTGGATCCCGTACCGAGGGTGTGCAAATAAATAGATTGGGTTTATTTTGTAATTGTATTTAATATAAACCCTTTTTTCATTCGTGTTATTTATGTCCATAATGGATAAGTGGGAATGTGTTTTATGTTTTAAAATAATTTTCTCATGTTGTTCTTCCTTGATCATTATTTTGCACCAGTTATTTTGTTCTTCTGCTAGGATTGTGTCAAATGTTACTAAGTACACATAGAGAGATAGTACATTACGTTAGGTTCGAGTTGCGCAAAAACGCCGTTGCTATCATAGTGACCTCTTAAAAAAAATACTGATTCAAGAAGGATATTTTAGCCCTAGGTCGACTGATATTCTAAATAAAGGAAGAATGGATGGCCGACTAACCGGATATTGCTAGCGCTCCATCAGGCTGGATTATAAATCACACACCTCTATGATAGTGCTCTGATTAATGACGCGGAGGTCCGGCCATTTCGCCTGCATGGCATTTGCACATTTATTTTTCTACACTTTTATGTATTGAATATCTTATTTGAGTATAATAACGATGGCATTATTCTCTATTATGACATAAATGAAAGAAGAAAAGAAAAGGAAATGAGCGACACTAACTATTTATTTTCCTAAACACTGTTGCATTATTTTGCTGCCTTTTATAGCTGTTTGTATTTTCGGGTTGGTATCAACTCGTCTAAAAAGCAACTGGTCTAAAGAGCAACTGGTCTAAAATGCAACTCGTCTAAAGAGCAACTGGTCTAAAATGCAACTCGTCTAAAGAGCAACTGGTCTAAAATGCAACTCGTCTCAGGAGCAACTGGTCTAATCCACTGTATCTTGAACTTTTGTAAAAAAAATTCGGCATTTAAAAAAAGGACAAATTTGCGTCCAAAACCAAAACTATTTTAAACATAATTGAACATAATAAAAATAATATTTTCAGTTTCTTTTGGTGAATCAGACCGGAATCAAATTTTAAATATTATGATTTGTTAGATAATTTTCACACATAGTAGCGACTTTTCAGATCGCGATTTTTCATGATCACAAATGAATAAATCGTGTTTTTTCTTGAAGTTAGCTCAATTTCACGCGGCAATCTGTTAAAGATTAAATCATTAAAAAAGTGGGCGTGGTAGGCCAAATCCTGAACTATGAGGAATTTAGAAAAATTGATAAACGAGCCTTAGCCCAATTTTGGCAAAAACTAAAACTGCATATTTGTTTTTTTTTCTACTTTTTTTTAGCCAGGTTTCGAAACAGTTGGTTTTGGAAAAAAAATGACACTCTGTATTTTTAGATAAGGAACACACTTAAATTAAAATAAAAACTCAGCTTGTGTTTTGACATATGATTTTTACATACACATACACACAAACAACATTGTAAAATCAAGTGTTTATTACACTTGTAACTCAAGTGTAAAAAAATCATTGAAATTAACAAAAAGAGGAAGATAAGTAACGTTCATACTACGGGAATTCGAAAACTGACACATAACATTGACGTGCACGCGAACAAGTCGCTGTCATATTGAATTGAAAACAGGTCCATTAGACTTGTGTTTTGTGTGGCCAACTTTGGTGCGCGGATGCCGGATCCTCATCTTTTTGTTTATATCAATGAAGTTATACGGTACAATAACTTCTATACTACATAGTTTAGGAGGCTGATTTTTTTAATATGCTATAGGGTTACTATAGATAACCCATTTTAACACATTTCGTTGCTGGCGATTCTGGGTCTTTTGTCTATGAAATTTTGATCATGTCGTTTGTATTCAAAAAAACAGCCTTTTAAGCCATGTAGTATACACAGGAGGTATGGGCGTGCCAAATGTGACCAAACAAAAAAACAGGTCCAATGGACCTGTTTTCAAGCCAATATGCGACATTGTTAAAAGTCACTTTAGGAGAAATTGCTTCAGGAAAAAAGACTATTTATTAATTTTGCGATCATGAAAAGTCGCTACTATGTGTGAAAATTATCTAACAAATCATTATTTTTAAAATTCATTCCGGTCTGATTCACCAAAAGCAACTGAAAATATTATTTTTATTATGTTCAATTATGTTTAAAATAGTTTTGGTTTTGGACGCAAATTTGTCCTTTTTTTAAATGCCGAATTTTTTTTACAAAAGTTCAAGATACAGTGGATTAGACCAGTTGCTCCTTAGACGAGTTGCATTTTAGACCAGTTGCTCTTTAGACGAGTTGCATTTTAGACCAGTTGCTCTTTAGACGAGTTGCATTTTAGACCAGTTGCTCTTTAGACCAGTTGCTTTTTAGACGAGTTGATACCAACCCGTATTTTCTATACAAAAGCGGTGACAGACAAGTGTGGCGACCACTTGGTGGTAAGGTTAGCGAAGTTTATAGACTGGTATAACAACAGGAGCCACATCCAGGAGTTGCCGACCTTATAAAGACAATTAAACCTTTCTCGAAGGCTTCCATGCCAGTTCACCTAAAAACCTTGAGAGAAAGTTAGTGTATGCTGAACAGTGTTTTGCTAACCTTTTGATGTTAAATAAACTCACTTTATAAATGAGAAGGTAAACTTATCACTCGTGAAAACAATCCTCACCTTAGGAAATTAGAACGCTCATTGTCCTGAGATGGGAGATAGTGTTTTGAGATGGAGAGTGGTTTAATTAAACCTTGCTTCAAAGCAAGTTCTCTAGAAGATACTTTAATTAAAAACACATTTAAGCCTAGCAAACAATATGCGCTTAAGTACAGCTAGTCTGTTTGATTTATTTTCAACATAAGGTATATCTAGCTTTTTAAAGCTAAAGCAGCTGTTATAGAACTAGTAGCTGCGAAGCTAATGGGGGATTGGTCCGAACACGTGCCTAAAATACGTTTGCAAAATGATGGATGCTGTGTGCGCCACCGAAGTAGCATCGACAGCCTACCGGACAGACCAAGACGCAGATGGCGAGACGCGTTAGAGGAGTTTCCAGGGCTTGGTCCAAAAAGACTACGGAGACTGGCATGAAAGAGGGAAGAGTTCTTTAATCGAATTTCATTTCGATCAAATACTGATTGCACTTGATAATTTAAGATCGGGATTTATTTCTATGTCTAGAATAGTCCATAATACAATACACGAGTTATTTCGGAGATTTGCATTAATAATGCAACCCTGGTAGACAGAGACAGTATCAAGAATGGTATCTACTATATAAAAATAAGTCGGTTTTTCCTTCCTGACGCTATAACTTCAGAACGCACAAACCGATTTCCACGGTTTTGCATTCGTTGGAAAGGTCTCATGCTCCGTGAGCTTTAAAGCAAAGAAAATTCAGGAAAATTTCGACAGAAAAGCGGGAAAATCTTTTTTCACATACACGCGGACGAAGTCGCGGGTGGCTGCTAGTTTCCTATAAATAAATAAGGCATCAAGCTGAGATTAATGGTTGTGGTTTTTCAAGAAACAGCTGGCGTATCGACGGAACAGAGGGAGACGTAAGCATGAAATTGCTCTTACGAATAGAGGCCTGCATCAAATAACATATTACCATGATAGTGGTCTGATTAATGATACTGCCGTCTCAGGCGGCTGCGTGACTTGCTGCAATATCGCGCGCCACTTATCACACCTTATTTGCACTTTTACTATATTTATTAGTCGTCGCTGTCTACCAAGAGACTGCTAGCAATTCAGATTTAAACTAGGTTATTTGACATAATTCTATATGGTTATAGACCATCTGGATATAACAAAATCAATCACGAATTAACGGCATTAGGTTACATACTTTATTTTAATAATTTCTGCTTTGGTTTTTATGCTAGCCTTGGTGCTTTAGTTGATCCTTTGTTCATTTTAGTCATGTATGCAACAGCACGTTGATTGATAACAATAACAATTTTACCACTAACTGTAATAGTACCTACTGAAAAACAAATGCATTCGTTGAGGGTATTTTAATCTTGCATGAAAAGAAAAAAAAGATCAGTTTTTTTTCTAAACACATCACTTTTTTTATGATTGATGAAGAATTGTATTGGGGATCGTCACAGTACAGTCATGAAAATTGTTTGTGTCCTTATAAATCTAATTCGAATGCTTGGATCAGGTAGAAGGTAATCAAACCTGGTCAGCGTGCTTACGTAAATAATAATACCTATAGAGTGAAAATTTGTTCAGACTGCGTTTCAGTTAAAATTTTCACAATTAATTGCCAAAATGAATAACATTGCGAAGGCGCTCGTGACGTGGAACGGAAACCGGGGCGAGACCGCACGGCGTGGGCTCCGATCAAGGTCGCTTCAGCACGCGAGCTTCTTTAGCTGCCTTACTACTTGTTGCGCGGGAACCCTGGCTCCTTGCTGGGGCTAGGGTATCGTCTCAGAGAGGCAGGTGGACGTAAACATAGACTGGCCCCGACGTACCTGTGGCTCCCGGCGCGCATACTCGTCGTCATCAGAGAGCGCGTCCATGGCTGCGTGGACAGCGCGCTCGCGGGCGGTGGGCGCGCGCTCGGCGGCGGCGCGCAGTCCGCGGGCGCGCGCACGTGCTCCGTGGTGCTGGCTCTCGCTGCGGCACCGCGCCGCTCCGCCCGCGACCGCCGCGGCACTGACTGTGAGGTGACGGCTGACGGCCCGGCGCGCATCGATCGCGCCCGCCCGCGCCACCACCACCCGCCCGCCACTCCACGTGGCCGCCCGCCCTCGTGTCACACATACAACTTTTTACAACACCGACAACTTAGTTTTGCCATCAGAAACTTACATTAAACTACCCTACCTATCGAAAGATTATCAAGTTGTGAGTCTGCATTTAAATCTACCTAAGCAATAAGAGCAGAAAAACTTAGCAATGTTTTGAAAAGACCGCCGCTGGAGATATCTTCTGCGACTGCGCAATCAGATGCAACAGATAGTCGTAACCGGCACGGGGATGTAAACGTCACCGAGCTGAGCGTGACGAACGTCGCTACGCGGTCGAGTTTACGGCAGCTCCCGAAATAAGATTTGATTTTAGACGGTTCACGTAAAAGTTCGTATTATCGTCGCGACGTCAGAGTAGTGTCGACGCAATCGGCGCCAGATTGTTGTCGTGGGACGTCACAGTCAATGTGAGTCTGGTGGATGGCGGGTAAGGTGCTGCGGCCCGTGAGCTAGTCACATGCAGAGGTAGCATACCTGCTTGTAGAGAAGGAGCAGGGTTCTCTCGACGGAGTGCGTTTTGATTTGCGTAAGGTCGAAATCGGGAAGGCCGGCGGCCGCCATGGCTGGCGCAGGCGCGACTGCGCGTGTGCGCGCGCACGCGGCCGCCGCGCGCCCATTGGCCGTCGTGCTCGTGTCACGTGGCGCCGCCCGCCCGCGCCCCGCTCCGCTGCCCGCCCGCCCGCCGTAAACATCAGATTGCGTGTTTAGGTTAACGTTTACTCCTGTGGGCTTTAAAAACTACAGGTTGGCGTGTTTTATTTTGTTTTGATTGCAGACGCCAATTGTACACATGAACTTGTTTAACCTATTTTTCGTTTCATTGTAAATCATATTTTAACGTTATTTAGTCATGTGACCTTTTTGGGGTTCCGTGGCGAACACGGAAGTCTTATAGTTCCGTCTTGTCCTTCTGTTACTGTGGCTGTGACCCATTTCTCATTGTCATCAAGTTGTTTAGTATGGTATTTTTTTCATTTATTTATTAGTTCTTAAACAAATAGACAATGACAAGTGACATTATTTAGGACAGCAAAAGTACACGTAAGCTTATCTCTTATAAGAGATTACCGAGCTACACTAGTCAATGGACACACTTATCTGGATACTCTTAATTACAACACCTCCTCACATTACAACTTATTTGTTTTTTTTTTCATGTACATTGTTACTTTTGTTTGAGTATTAGGTATAAAAACAACCAAGTAAATTAAAAGACTTAAGATTATGATGTTCTCCTATTAAGGCCAGGTATTTTTTTACTCTTCGTCGTGAAGAAAGAAAAAAAAACACATGATCAAAGAAATATTTTTATCATCTGTCGAATTTTATCTTCTAGAGGCAGCAGACGCATTTTCATGTAGGTATGCTTCCTAACTTAAGGAGACCAGGATTAAAGTGCCGGCGGCTGTACGCAGGCATCTCGCGTTCAATGGCACTCGGTGGTTTGACTTCCCTAACAGTTCGGCTTCTTACAAGAAGTCACCCTCAGCTGGAGAGCCTCACTTATTTATAATTAGTGACTTTTTAAACTATACCATTTTAGTCGGGTCATTACCGATCCATTATCTAAATCAGTTATGGGAAAGGATTCACTAAATAAAATAAAACTTGAATGCATAGTTTTATATTTATTAGTTTTGAATTCTCAAACAGATAACTAAACTTATGATTAATCATTGGCACATTATCACAAAAAGTTGTCAATGATCCAATTCTACAAACATTTTTGATGGCATGATCAAATACCTACATATTCATTATATTCCATGAATCCGACTTCAGCGTGAGATCTGTTAATTTATTTCAAACTTCATATTTACACATTGTACCTAGAGATACATAATATAATTTAATACTGATATACAACAAGAAGATTTTTTAACAATATATTATAGATTTGTTTATTATTAAAATTAGAAATAACTGTAAATATTTTCATGTGGCCACAAAGTTCTTCATTACATTATAAACACTATTTACGAGTAAAGCTTTGGTAATTTGCATAACATAATTAGAATATAAATCAGGACAGGATGATATTACATTAAGTAAGTACTAAATATTATATTATTGGTGGTCCTTTGAAATTGTATTTAACACCTACGCTTAGTAATTTAATATTAATAGTTATCATAATAGTCTTATTAACTAACTCTCTAGTAGTCATAACATAGGGAAAACCTAAATTCTCCTTCATATAAATAAGTCACGCTTGACTCAAACTTCGTAGAAATAGGTGGATAATAGTTAATTTTTAAAATCTATGAGAGATATAATGTAACAAAACAGGGTAGGTATAATTATATTTCTAAAACGGGAGCTTACTAAGCTTATCACCATAAGGGAGGTACACACACAAACGCCTAACAACGTAATTATTCAAATTCAGATGACGGGTTAAAGGAAATGTTCATTGAATTGCAAATCTGCTAGTAGCGCGACCTCTGCATCCTTCACAATTGAATAATTCAAACGATGTCAGTAACTATACAGTTAAAAATACTAGAACCATAATTTGTATTTATTATTACCTAAGCATGTTCAAGAGCCTTGACACCCTTTTAGGTTCTCTTAGTTTGAGGTCAGATTAGTAATTAGTGGTATGTTTGTTTTTTACCCTCGAAAGAGACTCGAATTATCACCGACTCTATTGGCAACAATATTGCTTGTTGCATTATTGTTTTCCAAATACGCAAATGATTTTTATTATTTTGAGTTATTTTGATTGATATAACTGACACCGTACTAATGGGCTTGTAATTTAAACAACTTTACTAGCTCTATTTTATTGACATGTTTGTAACATGGACGGAATGGTATTTATAAATTACTATCTAACCTATACTTCAACGAACAAGTTACCAATGTCGTGACATTATGAGTTCAAACTTTAGTCGTTAAAGTTTGGGGTTTATAAAAAGGCCGTTAAAAACGACATCAGCAGAATAACAAATGTTCCTGACTATTAAGGACGTTTTGAATTATTTTTTACGCTACAAATATTTCAAATCGAACTATTTTATCGGAGTATAAATTATCATGAGAATTACAAATAACACTTCAAACGGATTTCTTCACGTTGCGAAGCATGGTAGGTAATTAGGACTAGCTAGACCGTATTTTCAGAGTACAGTTTCTTTTACGTAAAATAAGCCTGAACGATTTTTACTCGATTCAGTTAATTATGTGAAAAAAACGCCCATGCTGATCTGTGGACGTCGTTTGTTGAAAGCTTGTTTTGAGCTCGTACTATCCTGTGAGCTATCCGACATCCACGGGCTTTGCCCCGGGGAGTTTCTTACTTTTCTTTTGCGCAGGCTCTCTGTCGGGCCCAAGGTTGGTCTGAGTAGCTGTTTGAAGCGGAATGGTCCTTCAGTGTAGTCGTCGTCGGAGCTGAAGACGGGCGTGGCGAGCATCTCGGGAGAGTTCCGCAGAATCTTGCGCAGGTCCGACTCGGGGTCGTATGCGCTCTTGTAGACTGGCCGTGGAGGCGCCTCGGACTTCTGGGCGTGCTTCACTAGTTGGTTAATCTTGTTGCTGGAGGAAGCAATTGGAAGGTATTAGTAATCTTTTATTGATACGTTTCAGTCTGAGTCAGTATGATGTTATATATTATATAAGAGTGCATGCAACCTTTTACATTGAATATCTATATTATTTTTAAACAGATAGTAAATCATACATTTTATGAATTCTGTTAGTAAAAAAGAAAACACCTAGAAGGTAATATTAGCAAAACATGCGCGTTGATATCTAATATACTCGTAAATGTAATTACCTAAAGGATTTACTAAAACAGATGTAGAAAGGGTGAAGTAAATAATGCCCTATCAACCTAATGTATTACCCAATTAATTTCAATTGTGTTTGATTT
Source organism: Udea ferrugalis (assembly GCA_950022985.1). Taxonomy (NCBI): domain Eukaryota; kingdom Metazoa; phylum Arthropoda; class Insecta; order Lepidoptera; family Crambidae; genus Udea; species Udea ferrugalis. The sequence goes on from OX465516.1 coordinate 11,345,241, forward strand.
AAGCCAGAGAGGACATGTTTCTTTTAATTCGATTGCGTCTGTCAGAAGTGGAAATTTCATCACACAGTACCCAGTACCTCATTTAGTTATTCTAATGAAGTAAATCTGTCAGAGAGATCGTTAGTCTGCGCCAGACAGAGAGTCATATTTAAATTAAAATTTCACCTAAGTGGCAGCCAGAGGTCAACAAACATTTTAGGGGTTAGTGTTCATAACAAGCAACGAACTACCATACGCTGATTATGACATGCAAAGGTCATTAAAATAACACTGAAAAAATGATGAAGAGCATTCAATTAAACAAACACATTAGCCTAGAGTGTGCAAAGCGTGCGTGTAGCCGAGTGATTGTTAGATGATCAATATTATCTGCCAGTTATCCGCATACCCGTCGCTCCTACACCGCGGCAAAGCATGCAAGAAAGAGAAGGAGTTAGTTCAGGGCCAGAAGCGCGTGTACTCGTTCTGCGGGTGGTACCTGACGAGGCCGCCGCAGTTGCGGCTGCAGGGCAGGTTCTGCCAGTTCTGGTTGGGCTGGAGGTGCCGCTCTTCGTAATGCTCATTGCTGCTGGGTTGATATCTGGAAGGCGCCGATTTAGCTTATCAGCGTGTTTACACTTTGGTATTTAGCTAGCTCTACCAAAGGTAATTGAGAAACTATGGCCATACTTTCTGAACTCATTAACAACCAACCTGGAATACTTGATCTCAAAGTCACTCTTACTAAGCAACGGCTGATCCCATGGTCTCGATGGATTTTCCAAAAATTCTGGCGACGGACTGGTTGATATCCAATGGGAAAGCATGTGTGGAAATGACATAAAAATGAGTAGATATCGTTCAATAAGACTTAGGAATTAGGATATTTTTTACCTGACAGTGCCAGGCCCAATCCTAGACTGCAAGGAACATAAAAAGAGCAGAAATAATCCAAATTTCGCAAAAATGGTCAGGTTTTGAATACAAATTTACTTTTAGCCAGAAATACCAGTAACCTGTTGGTTCTGTTTAACCTATATTATTTCGCCATCCTGTATAATCGCTGTGTAAGCTAATGAAAAGATCTCGTTTTGGTGATTGTGTCTGATATTTTATTTTGGTACACTGATCCGCAGCCTATAAGCAACACAACTTCACACAACATTCAAAGTAACCCGATTTTATTTGAAGACTCAGGAGCCTTCACACATTATGCAATCTTACCTAGATAGTCTGCTAGCGTCCCGCTCGAGCTGCGAGGGCTGGCCGCGCACGATGGCGGGCACGAGCGTGAAGCCGGGCGGCGGCCGGTACTCGTCCGGCGCGCGCGCCACCGCCTGCAAGCGGACGCCTGGCTTGTTGCGCCGCAGGTTCTTGTGCACCTCTTGGTTCTTGTCATGCACCTGCAGAGTGTTTATTTTTATAGTAAAGTCTAGAACTTATTGTAGTAAAAGGGAAGCTCAGAAAAACGCATTAAACCATTTAAATTACAATTTATTCACAAACTAAAACAAATACAAGTTGTACAAGAAAAAGAGAGAGCGAGATAGCGATACAAAACGTCAAATAGTGGCGGGGAATACTGCTCTTGACAAGTTGCGTTCGGAAATGCCTAACAGTCGGCCTTCCTGTACCACTGCTCGCCCCGAGCAGTATTCTCCATGTAAAGTAACGTAAAAGTAAAACTAAGCTAAGTAATATTGACATACCCAGGCGACTTCTTAATGCCACCACAACTGACTTCTTAATGCCAGTTCAGCTGACTTCTTAATGCCAGCACAACTAACTTCTTAATGCTAGTTCAGGTGACTTCTTAATGCCACCACAACTGACTTCTTAATGCCAGTTCAGCTGACTTCTTAATGCCAGCACAACTAACTTCTTAATGTTAGTTCAGGTGACTTATAATGCCACCACAACTGACTTCTTAATGCCAGTTCAGGAAGTACACCTTCCAAGTCGCGACTTATACAACACCTCTTAAGGCAAATCTCGAGATTTAAACAGTCAGTAATAACAAACAGTCTGAAACGTTCTTAATCGTTTCCAGTTATTTAACAAGTCTGAAGCGTTCTTAATCGCCTCCAGTCAAATAACTTACAGTCTGAAGCGTTCTTAATTGCCTACAGTCAAGTAACAAACAGTCTGAAACGTTCTTAATCGTTTCCAGTTATTTAACAAGTATGAAGCGTTCTTAATCGCCTCCAGTCAAATAACTTACAGTCTGAAGCGTTCTCAATCGCCTACAGTCAAGTAACAAACAGTCTGAAACGTTCTTAATCGTTTCCAGTTATTTAACAAGTATGAAGCGTTCTTAATCGCCTCCAGTCAAATAACTTACAGTCTGAAGCGTTCTCAATCGCCTACAGTCAAGTAACAAACAGTCTGAAACGTTCTTAATCGTTTCCAGTTATTTAACAAGTATGAAGCGTTCTTAATCGCCTCCAGTCAAATAACTTACAGTCTGAAGCGTCCTTAATCGCCTACAGTCAAGTAACAACAATGAGCGAACAATTATCGCCTTCTTAATGGCAGCTCACTGAGTAATATTACAAACAATCACAAACACACAATGTAAATCAGATAATGTAACAAAATGAGCGAACAATTATCGCCTTCTTAATGGCAGCTCACTGAGTAATATTACAAACAATCACAAACAAACGATATAAATCAGATAATGTAACAAATGAGCGAACAAATATCGCCTTCTTAATGGCAGCTCACTGAGTAATATTACAAACAATCACAAACAAACAATATAAATCAGATGATGTAACAAATGAGCGAACAAATATCGCCTTCTTAATGGCAGCTCACTGAGTAATATTACAAACAAACAATATAAATCAGATAATGTAACAAATGAGCGAACAAATATCGCCTTCCTAATGGCAGCTCATTGAGTAATATTACAAACAATCACAAACAAACAATATAAATCATATAATGCAACAAAATGAGCGAACAAATTTCGCCTTCTTAATGGCAGCTCACTGAGTAATATTACAAACAATCACAAACAAATAATATAAATCAGATGATGTAACAAATGAGCGAACAAATATCGCCATCTTAATGGCAGCTCATTGAGTAATATTACAAACAATCACAAACAAACAATATAAATCATATAATGCAACAAAATGAGCGAACAAATTTCGCCTTCTTAATGGCAGCTCACTGAGTAATATTACAAACAATCACAAACAAATAATATAAATCAGATGATGTAACAAATGAGCGAACAAATATCGCCATCTTAATGGCAGCTCATTGAGTAATATTACAAACAATCACAAACAAACAATATAAATCATATAATGCAACAAAATGAGCGAACAAATATCGCCTTCTTAATGGCAGCTCACTGAGTAATATTACAAACAAACAATATAAATCAGATAATGTAACAAATGAGCGAACAAATATCGCCTTCTTAATGGCAGCTCACTGATTGATATTACAAACAAACACAAACATACAATATAAATCAGATAATGTAACAAATGAGCGAACAAATATCGCCTTCTTAATGGCAGCTCATTGAGTAATATTACAAACAATCACAAACAAACAATAAAAAACTTAAGAATACAAGAAGTAATGTTTCATTCTTATTAAGAACAATCAGATAATGTACTATTTGATAAAACGATTCAGTTTGTCATTAAAATAGGTAGTAGACTTGCTCATTTGCGCGCGGATTGACAACAGCAGTCAAAATGTATTTTATTTGTTTCTTGTAGACCACAATAATCCTTAAAATACTTACAAATGAAAGCTTTGTTTCGGTCGCATACAACTCCAAATATCTAAATTTCGTAAATCAAACACCAAGGTGGCCCACGTATTGGTACTATGTGGAACGGCAACGGCATCTTGCATAAAGAATACAACAACACTGCTTGACACCCTGTATATTTTTCACGCATAGTGTTAGGAGATGCAACCATGTACATTTTATTTTTGTTCCTAAATACAGCGCCGTATTTGCCAAACCAGTTTTTAAACACGGTAAAAGTAAGCAAGTTCTGTCAAATAGCCACTTTGAATTTTACCTTACAATTATTGGTCTACTGTTGGACCAATTGAATAGTCTCCCTGTTGCATTGCTTCTACAGAAGTAGGTGCTAAACTTGTATCATTTATTCGCTTAGCGGAAATAATATGGTTTCGGCTAAACCCACCCAGGTGGCCCGTTGACTTACCAGCACGGTATTCGACCTTAATCAAAGTCTCAACTTTGTACCTGGAGCTACCAGCGGGCTATGGTGACAAATCTCGTCTCCACTAAGTCCAATTAGTAAAATCGGTAACTATTTAACTTAATACCTGTAATTTAAGGTGTATGACCTTAAATTTAAACAAACTTATAACAACAGCAAGGGTCTCTTAATCAATGCTTTGACTTCTGCTAGGCTGTAAGTGATTCACCAGTCCCAAACATTCGTAAAAACGTGTCAACTCAAAACGATGTAGGTACTGCCGCTATCTTCCATCCGCTCGGCCATCGACAAACTACAATATAATAAGAGCGCTTTGAATTTGTAAGCTACGCACTTTTTGTAGAACCAATTACAATTACCAAAAAACAATTCGAAAACTCATCTAATAGTCATGAAGACTATTTCAGCAGGTAAGCTTTTGCCGATCTCATAACCACAGATCTTCAGACAACGATGCATATAATTAACGACGCTTTCTGACCCTTAGATAATATGACCAACGTGCGGCTGTCAATTAGTTAAGGTATTACACACTGCTCTAGGCACTCCGTACATATTGTAAACCCTAAAATGTATGATTATGTGCATAATATAATTGCACTTGCTGTGGCGCAACACCACAACACACCAATGTGAATATGACTATCACATTTGAACAAAACCGATAGCATTCTGTCGCGTCACGACACGCCCTGACACAGCAATATTATGTTGGTGTGTATAATTCGTGTACTAATATCCGTATTAGGGTCCGCCCTACAACGGTTTGATTGTCAAGAATCTAAATAACACATAATAATAAATAAATATAAACCTCGCTCTGTGAAACCAGGAACAACGAAGATACCACAGACAACCAGACCCAGCACAAATACTTGTTTCATCAACAAACCCCGCACTGTGCGGAAATCGAACACGCGACCCCTCGAGGCTCAACCGTTGAACCACTGCGCTAAACGGGTCATCATCAACGACTATTAACATCAAAATAACAAGTTCAAATCTTATCGACACGCAATTTTTTTAACACCTTGTACGACTGCACGGGGCAGTTCGATTAATTAATTTTGTAAATACGAAACATCTACTACATTTTTAAATAACACAAATCACCGTGACAATAATCAAACGCTTAGTTGGTAACAGGCTGACTCATATTAACCTCTGTTTTGGGCACAGTTTGGCCTCATCAGCCACCTAATTGAAGTATTTATTTTCGAATTTTTGACATACCTCACCTGCCCAATGGTTAACTGGCAGATATTGCGCTCAGCATGAAGTCCGCCATACCGTACTATTATGTGTAATGAAGATGAAATAAATAATTAAATATTGAAATTTTTAATTGAACAACTAGACTTGCATGGATTGAATATTCAACTGTAACTGTAACCTCTGGGCTCTGTATAACTCTGTAATTATTATTATTTTACCCAAGACATGACAACTGAAATCAATAAAAATGACAACTAATAATTTGCAGCTACAGTAATATCTGTAAATAATTAGACATAAGTTTGTCTGAAGTAACAGTTTACTTCAGGACATTCATTCTTATCATGGCCTGTACGATGATAACAGTGTGATGAACACCTTTTCTACCTAATTGTTTTCATCATCATGACAGACACAGCCACAGAATGCACAAGTTTTATGAATTTTGTAATGTTGGTGCAATGTGACCACAATGCTTACAACTGCATCATTTAATGATTAAATCAGTAACACTTGACTTACTTCAACGATGAAAATTAATATCTTTACATGCTGGACGTGTCCTGATAACCAGCAGAAATAGCATCAGCTTTCTGGTACGGAAGGTACCTACCTGTTATTGCTTCTGTAACCTGCATCAGGTAACCCACAAGCATAACCTTAAATAGATCTTGTCACATAAATTTATAAATAATATTCAGAACATTACACCATAAGCATTAACTTAGTCACACATCTGACTAACTTACTGATTGGAAAGAAAGGCAGTTAATAAACATTAGAGTTATGTAAGGTTGAGATATTAGTTTAGGTTTAGATAGTTGTTAGTATCAATGTTCGGCATACTTTTTTTTTTTTTTTTTTAATTTAAAAGTCCAAATAAGTTTCAGAAATAGTTTTCTCATCACCAGTCATACATCCACAGAATACAAAATACCTTTATCTTTTCAGATTAACTTACTTACTCAATAATAATTAACAGATCAGATAGGATCAGAATCAGAAAATGTATCATTAAGACCAACATAGGCTTGAACTAAATCAGCTGTAGGTTGCCAATGGCACAGATGAAATGGTGGGGTACTACTGAAGTGGGGTAAAAACAGACCACTACTGTGGCTACTGATTTCCATTATTCAAAGTACTAGCCATAGTAGATACCTAGCACTTTAACTAGGAGTAGTTTGACGAATGAAACTTGTTCGGGTTCGCAAGAACCTGCTGCTTAATCACTCTCCCATCAGGAGCATGATGAACACTCCGCAATAGGAGAGCGATTAAGGGAGAGGTCAGTGACCGCGCACACGGTCCGGTGCCGCGGTGCTCCAGCTGACTCCGCTCGGGACCGCCGAAACGCTGCCGATTTGAGACACTATTCAAAAGTTCACGAGGCAACGTATCATATGGGTACACCGTCCGTCACTACTACACATTTCAAAGATGACAATCCAATATCATGGGAAAATTCACGTCCACTCATTGTTTTTGGTTTGAAAGTTACTTTTATCACAAATTCACAACAATCCCCAATACACTCGATGAAAACTCGCAGTACCTGTGCAGCAGACAGGTACGAACCGGTTTTTGTTTAGGCCGCTCCACACTTAGCCCGCGGATCGCGCGCGATGGCTGCGAACGGGCGCGAACGCTAAGTGTAGAGCCGTTTCGCATATTCTTCGCGGTTTCGCGCTTTGTTCCCCAACTTTGGTCGGTTTTTGGTCCCGCGTCAAAGGGAGCGCGAAGAGCGAACGCGACGCGAACGTGCATGACTCCACACTCGCAATCCGCGACACGGTCAGTATTGTTGGAGTCGTTCGAGTGTTCGGACCTGCACTGTCCATTGTAAAATTGGTGAAAAAAATGAGCGCAACATGGACAAACGAGCTGGAGTTACAGTTTTAAAATATTAGCAAGCGGAACCCATTTTGTGGATTTTGCGTTTCTTTTTAATATCTACATAGTTGTAGTACGCTAACGCGCATAAAGTTAGGGACGCAGCAACAGCTACTTCAACGTCCATTTCATTTAACGTTGCGAACACAACTGTGAAAATACCGCGAACCGTTGCGAGTGTAGAGTCGTTGCTAAATTCGCGGCAAGTTCGCTCCGCGAGATCGCGCCGTGATCCGCGGGCTAAGTGTGGAGCGGCCTTTTTCTGCAAGGAGTCCCGGCCAGCGCGGCCGCGCTTAGCAAATTTTGGAAAACGATATAGCAGTTACTTTCACTTATTGTTTCGTCAGGAAAACGTTTTTGTAGGCGCTCGGTACACTAATCCCGCTTCTGAGCTAAAAGGGAAGCTCAGAAAAACGCATTAAACCATTTAAATTACAATTTATTCACAAACTAAAACAAATACAAGTTGTACAAGAAAAAGAGAGAGCGAGATAGCGATACAAAACGTCAAATAGTGGCGGGGAATACTGCTCTTGACAAGTTGCGTTCGGAAATGCCTAACAGTAGGCATTGGAAGAAGTAACGTTGAAAAGTAGCGTTAATAGACAAAAGGGATGTTGACACACCGTCCAACACAACAAGATTGCATTAGATGAGTGCCGACATGGAGGAGTGCCTAGGACACTGGCATTCTTCCATTTACTCCTTCATATCTGATTCGGTCTTGTAGCCAGATGCAGAGCACAGACCTCTTCATCGCACGTTGATTGACCTTGAACTTTACTGAGAAGCTCTTTGAGGGTCCGACGTCTCAGATCCACTAGTCATCACTAGTACGTAACATGCTGACAAGTATACAGATTTGATAAAATTAGGGCTACGTGGTCCACAAGGTCTTATTGCCGCACTCAGAGAGGTCAATTACCGTTAGTGGTTTATTAGAGTCAAAATTTTACATTTTTAAAAGCTCTTTATTCAATTAGTTATATGTATAGTCTTTTGAAAGAATTTTGACACTAATGAACCATTAACGTTAATTGACGTCTCTGAGTGCGGCAGTTAATTTCTGGCAACCGTTCGTATAAAACTAATAGGTCCTGACCTGGTCAGCAAAGGTCCTGAGCTGCTCGGCGCGCTCCTGCACCGAGTACTGCTGCATGAGCTGCTGCGGCGTGGGCGCGGGCGGCGCGTGCTGCGGCGGCGGCGGCGGCGCGCGCCCCTTCGCCCACTTGCGCCGCGCCGTGTAGCCGCGGAAGTCTGCCGACAATGGTGCTATTGTGGTCAAACTGCCAAAATGTAAGCCTCGTATTCATTAGGCAACAATTGACGTGCAACACGTAACGTTGTCCACATGTACATCAACATGTACGGCGACGTTGCACAACAGGGCGCAAGGTTGTCAAGCTGACGAGTGGTTTGTGCTTTGATACTATGCGCGTCGCTGATCAACATGTTGTGAAACATGTCGCGCTTCAAATCTTTCGTAGTGGATACGAGGCTTTATCCTCAATCATAAGGTGAGTAAGCGATGACAAGTGCTTCTCGGAGAATATCGGGAAAAGTGTGCCCCGTATAGATGAGACAATGTCTCACATCATAAATTACCTATCAAGACGCCATAAATGCGTGATAATATGTTCGAAGTCTCTGGCGGAGTCGGGCGACAAAATCTCGAACAAAACGTATCGCGGAAGTGGCCCGGTAAATATGAAGCTGAAAGAATCCATAAAAGCCAAGGCAAAGCAGTAGGGTGCAATCAAAGAAAACAGACAGAATAGGCAAGAGTGTGAAGATAACGAAGCTGAAGCAAGACTGAAGAAAAGAAAGAGAGAGAAGGCAGCAGAAGCAGAGAAATAAGCCGAAGATAAGAGAAAACCACACAAAGATTCCCAGAATACTTACGACTTTGAATAACAACCGCGGCTCGATTGGTATCGATGTTCTCCTTGTTACCAGAGCTCGTGTCGTTGCTGTCGCTGTCCTCGGACGTCAGCCGTCGTAATACTTTTGCTTTCATCATTGCTTTATTTTTATTTGGCACACCTGAGACAACCATAAACAAAATTTTTGAACTGCCTATACAGTTGATACACTCCTCCACATTACAGACTGACTGGATTTCAGAAGAAGCCAAATCAACTTGTTAAATAATCAGTCGAGGCACTCCAAAGTATTCAAAGATACCAGGCTTTGACATACTGATCTCCTGATATGCCTGGCAATCAGCTATTATGAAAATGACTGTTGCAAGCTAATTGTGATCATAACATTAATTAAATTGGTAGGTATAATTGATTTAAAATTCGATCATTTAAGATCATATATACGCTCACCACCATTTCCCAGGCGGGGTAGTCAGAGGCACATTGATTGTTGCCGTCATGGTGAACGAAACACATTTTATAAGGGGGTGATAAGGAGCGAGCCTACCGCCGATTTTCGGGTTTTTAATGGGTGTATTCCTTCACCAGAGAGTGAGCCGCAAATTGTAAAATGAACTCAAAGTAGGTGTTCCGGCCAGATTTGATCTAAGGGCTTCCGGGTTCCGAGCCTAAGAGTTCAAATTAAGAATAACTTAGGGGTCTTGCAGAGGGCAGAGGGGCTCGATATATTATGTATCTGATGCAAGTGGCCAGCCTTGTTCAGTTGCTTCCCCGATTCTGTCAAATGCGCCAGTCTTACCAGGTTTCGGATGCTTCCACAAGTTCTCCTGGTCCATCTGCTCCCGCTGGAACTCCCGGGCGAGCTGCCGCTGGCGCTCCTGCAGCTTCTTGCGCGTGAGCCAGCCGCGCACGTGCCGCTGCAGCGTCAGCGCGGAGATGGCCATCTGCGCCTTCAGCCGCTGGTAGTAGCGGCGCGCGAGCCAGCCGCGCCCGCATGCTTGGACTAGAACCACTTTTCGAATCTGGAATAATTAACAATAATTATCAATGTTATAATAATAGTAATAATACTTTATTGAACCAATACAAAGTGTAACAAAGTAGGTATAAACTAGTTACAGGGTTATGATGATAAGTATTAGCTTGACTGACTTTGATTTTTTAATAACAAACGTAAAATAAAAACAAAAAAAGTTTTTGAACTTCAGACTGTAATGCGGTGGGCTGCTGGCTTCTTTTTAGTTAGCTAACTTATGGGATTTTTTTGCAGTTCTCCTTTTTTGCATGTATGAAATTTTAAAATAGTCAAAGGCAATAGTCTCCATCTTTTATTTCGTATGCTCTACTCGGTGACATTGGAGATATTTGCTACTTATTTCTACTAATAGGTGTTGGCCTAATTACCACACTTATCAAATCTACATTTGAACTTAAAAACTTAACCACATCATAATGCGAGTATTGCTGGCAATTACAGGAAAAGAAGGCCGCACTTCGTAGAACAGAACACGTACCTGTTCTTCATATATTCTGGCGAGGACTTCCACGTGGTAATACTTGAGAAAGACTTTAGATTTGCCGAGCGCCCATCCGTCCATCTTGAGCCTCATTAACAGCATTCGGCATGTGTCTCGGCTTGGCTTCACTTCTTCCTCATAGCTAAATGCTAGAAAACTATATCTGGGAAAAGAAATAAAAGATTTGTATATGCTGTTCAAGAAGAGAGAATTAACTAGGTATTAATTAATAATTAATACCTAGCTAATTCCGAGCAATGTTGAGAAAAGGTGGTAGAGTGCATTCTGTCTAATTATGGTCAAATAAATATGACTTGTATGTACCAACCTTTTTAAAAAGTCTTCAAAAGTAAGCCGATGTGAGAATCCATTTTGCCTTATTCTTATCGTCTCCAGTACTCCTGTGTATCGTAGCTGCTTCAGGATCTTCGCGGAGTCGAAATGCTTCGGAGAGCGCGAGTCGTTGGGCTTGAGGCAGCGCACGAACTGAGGTGTGCCGCTCACCATTTTCTGGAGCAGTTCCATCAGGGAGTAGCGGAAATATGTGGCTACGGTTTGTTGCGCTCGTGACTGTGACGCCAGACCACGACTGTTGAACCGGTCCTGCCATGGTCAAAAGGTTAGGTAAGATGAGAAAAATAATCTAAGTACACAACACTAACAAACATATACAACTATGCATACATCGAATGTACAGTTTTTTGGTCTTTTCGCTATATCTTGATATCTACCAGATATCCTTCGGCAGAGGTAATCGTTGGAGGACGAGGAATAAATAATTTTGCATAACTACATGTTGAATTACATTAACAAACTATAAATTGTAAATGTAGTTAACTAATTGAAAGAAAGCTAAAGGTAAAAAAAAAACATGTTTAAATATTTACCCGTGAATCTCCATTCGTTGGACTTTCCAGTACCCTCGAGTCCATATCTCCTTGCAGAGGAGAGTACAAGTTCCCTGTTTTCGTTATAGGGCATTGGAACAAAAATCTGATTATGTCGTATTGACTTTGACGCATCAGCTGAACCACTTCAGGAGGCAAAAAGTTCCTGTTCTTCTCTAAAAACCCATCAGCCTGGTACACCACCCGACCAGCGAAGTGATGTACGGCGAAGCATATCGCATCAGACTTCGGCCGGACATAATATTTGCTTTTGACGTTATTATGAAACTTTTCTGCAAGAAACATTACATTTGTTGAATATTCATATTCCAGTTTGTATACTGCAACAGGTTCATCTGCAGCGGAAATTATGCGCATTGTTACAAAACTTTATACTCAATTAAGATGATGTCTGTACAATGGACACATGCCTTAATTAAGCGCATTATTTACTTTTGTACGTAGCTTTATTGCCTAACGAACTGAAAAGTCAGTTAATTATGCCGCTTTGTTTAATTTGATAGCCATTTCAACACTAGTTTATTTTTTATCTAATTCCCCACAAGAATTATTCGCTGAATTTGTTGCCAAGCGCAAAACTCAAGAGCCAAAGCGGCTAAAATATACTTTTTACCAATGAAGCCCGAGGAAGGCTTAATTACAAACGGATTTTTTTGTAGGATATCCAAAAAATTTGGACAGTCCAACAGCTTTTGACAGAACGACGTCTGTCGGTTGGCTATTAGGGATTTATCTACTCGTATATTGCTTACCAATGAGCGTTCTATCTGTCGATCGCGGGAATCTGCTCTCTTCATCAAGCAGCGCTAGCAGGCCTATTGGCCTGGACAGCAGCATGTCGAGAACAGGCCTGTTGTCCGAGAACTCCACCAGGTCCACCGGGACTCCCTCGGCCATGTACTCCTGCTGCTCCCAAGTGAAGATGTGCTGGTTGAAGTAGTACTGGATTTGTTCGTTCGCTACGTTGATGCAGAGTTGTTCAAACGAATTCTTCGTGAAGTTCTCGAAGCCAAAAATATCAAGTATCCCGATGGATAGTTGCTCATTGCTGTAAAATAGGATTGAAATATTTCAGCTATTCATCAAGCCAAATACAAATATTTAGTTAATTCCGATTTTTCATTAATTTTTATTGCTCTTTTTTTTGATAATTTTCAGGTGCTTTGAGGATGACATTTGCTAACTCGTAAAACCTATTATTAGTATCTATCTGCCTTAGAAAAGTCTGCTTCGTCTAACAAATTAGGAAGGTAGATAGTAAAACGACCTTTCAACAATACAAATATGTCTAATCAAGCCGTTATGAACAGGTAGAGTCAATGTTAGCTGTTCTATAGGGTTTTCTTCCCGAAAAGAGATGACTCTTACCCATGAGGCCTATTCTGACAAAGCAGAGCATTGATCCTCTCGACAATCCTGTCGAAGGCCCTCGCGTAGAGGCCGCGGGCGGTGGCGTCGCGCGCCACGGCGGCCTCGGCCGGCGAGCTGTGCCGCGCGATGGTCTCCCCGCGCGCCACCACGCTGCTGCTCGTGAGGCACTCGCGGAGGTCGGCCGTCTCTACTCCGAGGAGGCACGATGCTGGGTGGGAAATGTTTCTTTTAAACTACGATTTTTTTATTTAACATTGGAGTGCACGCAGACATAAAGGTGGAGACATTTCAACCACTTAGCCGCTTCGTTGTTGAGGTTGATTAGGTCATCAAGGCTAATGCCTAGAGAGCTAATGCTAATGCTAGGCTAATGCTAAGGGACGTCCCAATGGGCGTCTCTTCCAAAAATGATAATTTGTTCAAACATTGAGAAAATATCTTCAAAACGTAGGTAGGCCAAAATTTTATACTGTATGCAAATTTAAAAGCACGACAATATAATAGCTGCCTTGTTAGAGACGATATACTATGTAGAAATATATATCTACAGGTGCTTGCATTCAAAATTTGTCTCAACCTTATGAATATTTGTAGCGTGGATGTTAGCCTCGCTGATGAAAATTAAATATCTATGCAGTAGCAGATATATAAAAGTGTGTGTGTGTGTGTTTTAATGCCATGAAACATCCTTAAATTTGTGAATTATGTGTTAGTGAATAATCCTTAAATTGCCACGTACTTTGCTTTCCGTCTCCAAATGCGGGCTCAGGCAACAAGTTTCCCAAGCCAATTTGGGTCGGAACTAATGATTATCAGCAAGCTCAGTTAATTGGCGCTGCAGACCTTAATCTACACACAATTGATTGCGCTCTAGCGGAAACTTTGGAAGCAAAGAGCGAGGTCTCAATGTAGGTAATTATAGTCGTGAACAAACCACTAGGTATTTTTTATATACCTTAAGAAATCATGCATTTCTAGCTTATGTGAAATAGGTCACCGGTGAACAACATAATTCTTGATTTTAATCCAAAACTCTTGAAGCAATAGGTAACTCAAATGTTATTGTGACAACATCATAATAATATTATCCTAAGCCAAATAACGCCCAGACCCAGCATAAATATGTTTCAATATTAGGCTGCGATCTCATTCAGACGTGTGTATTTCTCAGACGTTTGAAAAGTATTAAGTGGTGTTGCTGCGTTATCTAATTCGTTGAAAGATTCGTACACGATGCAACGCCTAATATGGCATGTCATTAAATGTATATTATTAAACGGACGCAGTGGTTGACTCTGCGAAAAAACAGCACAACACAACGCACGAATAGATTACTGGCTGTAAAGCGACACGCGTCAAAATCGAAACGATAAAAATTATAAGTAAATGCGCGTTCGTATGAAAATTCAAATGGAATCGGGGCCTTAGACCTAAGGTTTTGTTTAGAAGTTCTAATTAAATCACCTCTATGAAGCGGCGCTGTGTCGATAACAGTAGCTTTGTTATCTGTGTTGTCCTCGCCGGCGGTTTCCCCAAATTCAATATCCCCGAGGTGCAAAATGGCAGCCAGCATTTTGTATATTATTTGCACTTCGTCCTCCTGGAACCCGACGACCTGGGAACATTAACAGCGAAGTTTAGAGAACGGCTATTAGATTTAACCACTTTGCTAACTTCAGAGGAAAAGTTAAATTGGATATTTTCTCGCCTAACGCTAGTTTGTCTTTGTTTAGATTAGGTAGGTAAAGTATGGTTTTATTTTGTTGACTTTGCGTGGCAGATTAAAAAAATAACCCTTTAAACACGGTGATGGTATATAACACCATAATAATACTTTTAACGAAGAATATATTGGCACAGAGGCGTTCACATCAATCTTTACAGCACCTTATAAGTACCTGACATAAAATGATGTGAGGTAACAAAGTCAAATAAATACATAGTAAGACAGAACTAAAGATACCTTAAATGCTTGATTAAGCTGTCTCCACCGATGCACGTTATGTTCGCGGTGCACCACAGACAGCGGCTGTAGGTAGCGGTGCCGGTTCTTCAGCTGCTCGTCTAGGTAGAACTTCCTCCAGCGACCTTCGCTCTCCAGACCATCGTATAAATAGTAAAATACATGGAAGTTACTCTCTCCCCTATAAAAAATAAGATGGTTTTAGTTAATGTATTTTTCAATGCCATTACATTGAAAAGAAAACGTGAATTAAACTTTAAAGCGCCCACAGAAGGCGACTGCTTATAGCAAATCAATAGCGATATATCAATCAATTACACTTAAAACTAGTATTTCAGCCTTTGTTAATTCAAAACTGGTGCGTTCTTCTACTGCAGTGCCTTGGAATTTATTATTGCATTTGAAGCTACGAAAAGCCAGTTATTATAAGGAGAACTAACTGTGTTTGCCACCAAGACAGTTGTTTAAACAAAAACACTGTTTGCCAGGCCCAGTATTCTTTTATCTAAGCACAAGTGAAATTGCTTTTTGAGTTATGCTTAGAATAGCATGTGCAGACTTTCGACTCAACTTTCCGAGCATAACCAAGGTTGTGCTTGTGTAGCCAGAACCGGGCGCCACAAATTTACTGTGGAATTAAGTTCAAAGGCTTCTTCATAGATGGCGTCAAATTGGAATCTCATCGAGAATGTACACTTATTTGAGAAATTATTGATTTTCACTTACAATGCTTGATGAACCACTCTTGACTGTTCGAGAAGGTAAACTGATATTCGAGCCCCAGAGATCCTCCCAACCCTCATCATCGATAGGTCCAAGTATTTACCAAAGCGAGAGCTGTTGGCGTTGATACCAGTTCGAGCGTTCCCGAACGCTTCCATGATTGGGTTCACTTGGAGAATCTTTTCTTCTAAATTACGATTTTGAGTCTGAAAAAAAACCTGTCCAATTAATTCACAAGGAAGTGAAACTGGATTGAGTTGTCTGATATTGTTGTTATGATGAATTGAATAATGAATCACTGTCCATTACACATGTCCATTACTACTCACAGCCACAAACTAAGCCTTTTTTTGTAAATACAAACATAGGAAACACCCAGACCACAAATAAACCGACATGTTTCTGAACACAAACGTTTGTACATTGGTTATCTAATATAGGCTTGGTTTTATGGGAATTTACACTTATAAGTACATTTTCGTTACCTATGACCATTTTTACCAGTGTAAAAAATAATTTATCGATTCTTTCTCTCGCCGTAGGTAGGTACTAAAACTATAAGAATTCCAAATATGTAAAGATTATTTTAAAACCTTAGGTACTGATAAGTCTGCTATGTATTAAAAATACTTTCTGCAAATGATAATCATCACCTAGCAGCTTAATATCTTAAAAGAGTTATAAATATCCTAAGATAATAATTGCAGGCCGATATTCTAAACCCTCAAGCCATGATCCAAACTCTAGCATGATAAAATTATAGCCAGTGACTTCTTACATTTTAATATTGAGAATATCCATATGTATTGAAAGTTGTTTTAAGATGGTCTGACTGACCCCAGATTTCATAATTACTCTATTCTGGTGTAAAAGACGGTTTCAAGATCATGAGAGACACTATACCTACATTTGGTCTATTTTTGGGAGGAAATATATCTGTCGTCAGATTACTATTGCGCTTGGAATCGACTTAAAAGTATATTTATGTTTCAACTGAACCTTTAATTTAAAACTATTTATTTAGAAAATTAGTGGAAAGGAATGCTGTGAAGTAATAATAGTTTAACAGCTCTACATAGTGCAAAGTAAGACAATAGCAATGTAGAACTTTATGTGACAGTTAGTGGTTTACTCGTATATGAATTCGGAAGTTTTTATGTAATTTATTATGTATGCAGCAGATACTGTCTTCCTTTATTTTCACTAAATCCCATCTGCCATCTGTTTAAAAATAACAGCATTTCTTATATTACCATAAATTACCTTTGACAAAAACACAAGCTGTTTTAACAACAAGTTCGCCGACTCAGTTTTACCAGCGCCACTCTCGCCGGAAATGACAATTGCCTGGTGCATCTTCTGGTGCATGAGGGCCTGGTGAGCCGCGTCCGCCACCGCGTAGATGTGCGGCGGGTTATCAGACCGACATCGACCCTGGTATATCTGCTGACTCTAAAACAACAATTAAATAACTTCATTTTGGCACAGACTTCAAGTCAACAAGTTGCCACGCTAAGCTAGCAAATAGCCAGATGCTCCAGATTTTAGTTAATAATATACTCAAGATAACGGTACAGCTCAAACATTAAGCTTTGTTTCGGAAACTTTTCTGAGATTACGAGGTGCTTGCGGCTATGAATTTTGTTATGAGGTGTGGAACGTTTTGTGGCAGAATGGCGCCGTTAACAGCTAGTGTGAAAAATAACGATTGAGAAAGTAGGTATAAGATCTATTGTTCTAGGGTCGAACATTTTTTTTTTTTTTTTATACTACGACGGTGGCAAACAAGCATGCGGGCCGCCTGATGGTGAGCAGCTACCGCAGCCTATGGACACGTGCAACACCATTTAGAAACAATAGAAGTTTCGTTATGTTTGTTTTTGATTTTTAAAGCGTTGCTATCATTTGAATACAAGGAGGTCACATAAGTAGGCATTATAAATATTGAAATAAAGATATGTTTCATGTTGAAAATATTGCAATTTATGCAAGTTGTGATTCAAAGCCATAGCGAAAAGTAGCTCATTTCATATGAATTATAAGCAATCGGCATCAAGGTAGACCACTATCCCGTTCATTGAACTTACCTGGACCAAAATGTCATTTACCTTAGTCGTGTAAATCCCGATATCAGTGAAAGGATTGACTGCGACTAATATATCTCCAATGTAAGTGTATATCTGGTTTTGCGTGTATCTTTTTTGCAGTTGCTCAACAATGGCGTCTTCTGTTAGGACCTCAAGCGTAGCTAAGTCATCAGTGTACATTTTCTCAGGCCTCGCTTTGCGATGAGACTTAAGCTTGCCTCTCTTGGTGGTGGCCTCCGGGGCGCGGCAACTTCTACCTTCCGCTCTTTGCCTTTTTATCTCCGCTTGAAGTTCTTTCCGAATCTGAAATTGTCACACCAGGGTATAAATCACTCTATGCCTACGGTCAAACTCATTCGTTTGAAAGTGATGTTGAACGACCAATGGTTTCATTACTCGCCTCTTAACTCTTGTATAGGTACATGGTGGGTTTTTAGATCACAGTACCAGATAAGTATAATAAGATTTATGCATTTTGAAGTGATGGTTCATTCATATTTCAAGACGGAAACTGTCTTCCTGTCAAATCCCATTTGGATTTCCGTATGAATAATCAGGTAGAGTAACTCTAATTTGATTTGCATTTATAAATACCTGTTAATACTTACTACGAGTACGTTACATTAATTCGGCTTATCGCAAGTATCAAGTATCATTTAATGAGTGTTTTAAAATAAGTAAAACTTTTTCACAAGTGAAATTTCTCTCTCACCGGTGGTGTGATAACCGGTTTTTAACTTAACGAAATAATAGAAACTTGCCACTAAAGGAACTTTAACGACAAAATAAACGTAAATCAAATTACCTTGTCTTCGAAAGCATTAACAGCCAAGAGTAATGGATGTTCGAGCAACTCCCTAGCGAAAGGTCTTTGATTCATATCTTTTATGAGGCAATCAGCGATGAAGTCAACGAGTTGCGGCGAGAATAGTTCTGGATGTGGTAACGATGGTGGTGGATTTCTAGGAATTTGGAACAGTGCTCTCATCGGGTGCAGGCCTGATAATGGAGGTTCTCCTTCTGCTAGTTCAATTGCAGTAATACCGACTGACCAGACATCACATCGGCAATCGTACGATTGATCTAATTGTTGCTCACACGCTATTACCTAGAATTCGAGTAAAGTTATTAACTTATACTTCTTAAATTTTTTACAATGGATATTAGAAGCAGTTTGTATGCAGAGGTATAACTTACTTCTGGAGCCATCCAATAAGGAGTACCAACTGAGGTATTTCTCCTCGCAGCCGTAGCTGCTAAATGCGAAGAAACTCCGAAATCGACGAGTTTCACCTCGCCATCTTCGGTGAGAAGTATGTTGTGACCTTTGACGTCACGGTGCATGCATCGGTGCGCGTGGAGATGCGTGAGGGCGCGCACGGTCCCGCGCAGAACATACGCGAGCTGCGGCTCGGTTAGGCTGCTTCCGCGGCCTCTCAATCCAGCACATAAATCGGTCACTGAACCACCGGTACATAGCTATAACATTTATCACATCAAATTATACAACACTAATGAAAACCAAAATAAGGTTTATTAGTTGTCAAGAACACTTACTTCCATAACGAACCATATTTGATCGTCATCGGATGAAATGCCACGTTTCAGAAAAAGCCCGAAAAACTCCGGAATATTTGGATGCGTAGACAAATCTCGGAAAACTAAAAACTCCTCTTCTATTTCCTCGATATTTTCTGTGATATTCTCCAATATCTGAAAAAGAAACATACCTTATCAATTTGCATAACTTATTTCAACCACAGTAGCAAACCTACGTAATAGCCGGCTAACATTACAAACATTGACACTAGGTAAGTAGTGTAAACTGAGAGGCTAACCGAACAAACCATGTATTGTTTGGTGGCCTTGACATGAATAGAGCATTTTGAGATAAAATCTAAACAATCAATTAAAGGTAGTATGCTAACAATACACTCTATAAAATACAACGACCGTTTATATAACACCTAAGCCTTCACACAGATATTGTCCGTTAGTGGGTCCAGCAGTTTCTACTGTTGCATTATTTATACAGTAGCCTATCAGGTCATTATCTTAAACAAACAATTCCAAAGATGGAAGCTGGCTTTCCAATATACCACGTACTATGCTCATTCTGCGGGGAAAATCGTAGGTTAAAAATATAGTAAAATATTTTTTCTTTCTTGAACGATCATTTTCTCTTACAAGGTTAAGTAGTAAGAAAATGAAGGCACTAAATCACAATGTGTACCTATGTCATAGGTACTACTACATTATAATTGCAAAAGCAAATTATAATCAGTTACAACCAAACCCGACTATTTGTGAAAACTCTACATTTTATTACTGGAAAGTAGCAGGTAAGGTAAAACACCCTAACCACCGAATTCACAAACGCAAATCAGCATCCCTCAGAATTTCATCTATTGACATTTTACGGGACGGCATAGCGGGAGCGCGTGCTCAGAGTTGATTGACGTTTGTGAATTCGGGGATAAGTATGTAAAGTAAAGTAAAGTAAAAATAGTATTTATTCATGTAAACTTATTAAAAAGCACTTATGACAAGTCATAACATAAAAATTAAAAAGTAATAATGTGATTCTACCACCGGTTCGGAGGTGTTGATTCTACTATATATTAGTATATTATATTCTGTCCCAAAGAACATAATTTCTATGAAAGTGTGGGCCGGAGTGAGTCAAGAGTGAATTCGGAGACGGTTAAAAACAACAAACAGTAACCATTAACAGTTCCCTTTCAGGTTTTGGTACGCGAGTTTTACAGGTTTTTTTCGAGACTGATAAACACATTTCAATATTTCTAAATATATATTCTAACAGATAATCCAGAAGCGCCTGCACACAGAAATTATAGAATAAAATGCAAACGTTAAAAAATTAAATTGTTACATTATTTATTAATAACGTGTTCGACGTACATACAAATCTATGTACTTGTAATAATTTTATAACAGTATAAAAAGTGCACACCGTTGATAATAATGTAATCAACTGGATCTTCTTGCGTGAGAGTGCGTTGTTACACTTGATTGCGCTATAGCGCATAAACCATGCTTTGATTAATTGCTTTTATTCACGGAGATTCTTCACCCCTTTAAGGATGAAATATGGAGATATTATTAATTCATATTTTAGATTCAAATCGAGTTTGAAGCTGTATTAAGTTTGAATGAACATTCCTTGTGCCGGTGATTCATTATTTACCAATCAGAATACTATACTGGGTGATGGTAGTGTGGCGATCAAAAGATGATCAAAGTAGATACCTAACAACATCAGCACCTTGTTCACATCATTACTGATGCTGTACCAACATATTTTATTCGAGACTTTACCTTAACATGAATCATCGTCATAACTTCAGGGCCCTGGAGGGCTCGCCACATGCTCGACACGGGCAACACGCTGCTCGGCGACAAGTAGAAAGCACGAGAAATGTATTGAAATGACCTTCAACGTCATCTTGACTTGTCGCCGGTCTGGCGTCTTTTAATGACTTCCTTTACATTTTTGGCACTTTCTACATGCCGCCGGGCGGCGCACAGTGTTGCCGGTTCATACAAAGAACCGGACAAAATTATTTGGGCCCTGAACTTGAAACATTTTGTCAGAAATGTATGGAATACCATTAAACAAACAACTATTTATACATATTTTAATCGTTATATATTTTAATCTGGGTATTTTAATTTAATTTTATTGAAAATTCCTGACACCTTATTCGAGTGGCAGTTTGTGGTTGTGAAGGGCAGTTAGTCTTCAAAATTATCAATTGTTGCAAATTACGGCCCTTTTGATCCAAATTCTTTACTTCGCGACGAGTAAATTAAACCACCTGACCCATAATATGAAACAAAACAGACCTACAGAAACACGCCAGTAGTGTATGGTAGCAAAATTGGTTTTTACAACATGAAAGTATGGTAACTAAGGATAACTTATGTCAAGATTTCGTCACGGAAAGTAACAGAGAGTACGTACTTACGAGCTTTGTGAAAACAAGAATTTCGTAGTTTCGACTTACTGATTTAATTCCTCTGTCATAAGTAAATGAGTTAAGTTCCAAAAACACAAATACATTTTTTTAAAAGACAGTACCTTAAACTACAGAATCCATGTTGTCAATCGTGCAAGTCGCAATAAATAACAAAGCTGTGTCTAATTGAATAACGCCCAATTTTGTTGAAAGTAAATCTTGCTAACGGACGTCTTACTTTGACAAGCGATATTTTAATTTCTGTTAGTAACTCAACCTCAATATTTTGGATTTTTACGATACACATATTTAGTTTTAATATTAGTTAGTCGATTTTCATTTACCCTTATGTTTCAAAATTTGGTTTTTGTCCGCCAACGGCAACACTGTGCGGCGCGTGTATTAGGACAAGCAAAACTGTTTCTCAAAAAAAAATATAAAGCTACAAATTGCTGAATGGCTATTGTTTCAAAACATCGTGTATTCGTGTCTATTTAATAAAACTTACAGCGTTTCCTCATGCTTCAAGATGAAAAAATACTAAAAATATTTTATTATTTTTGAAGCCATCGTGTTATCTGAATACCTACCTGGTTCAATAGGAAACTATCAATAAATAAAGATTGTATTGTGATGTAAACATAAAACCGGAATTCATTTGTTTTTTAAAATTTGCACTATCTAAGTGATAGGTTTCTTATGATCAATAATGGTATTAACACGGACGTAAAGGGAAGGTAAAAGTTTTTCTTTTATGTTCGTGGGTATTAGGTAATGGTGTTGTTTTCAAGGAAACAGGTAACACGACACGGTGTCATACATTATTCGTAGGTAGTTGACATGACGTTTCATGTCGCCGTTGTTTAAGTGTTACCGTTTTTGTGTTGATAGATTTTTTATTTCCACTTGAATTACTTACCTTAGGTTTTGCTAAGAAAATTACTTGAGCTTTTGTTGTAAGTATCGTTTATCATTGCCCCTTGCACCGTAAACCGACAGCGAATTTTGGCAGAATGTAAAAAAAAAACAAAACATACTTTGACAGCGACACGTCTGCCGCTCTTCTTGTCCCTGGCGCAGTAGACTTCTCCATAGGTGCCTTCGCCGATGAGCTCCTGCAGCGTGAACCGGTCGCGAGGGTCGGCGGCTCTATCCAGCTCGACGTGCTGCGACAGCCCGCGGTACGCCATGTCGCTGCGCATGGCTCACGCTTCGCCTTAAGCTCGCATCTGGGGGCAAAAGTATAATTAACTAAGGGCAGCAGCAATATACCTTCAAGCAAGAAAAATGTGTTGAAATGTTGGATTGCCTTTTTTTTAATAAACATGTTTTTTTAAAATGAAAAGCTATTTGAAACCGGTATTTTTGATCACATTACAAAGATTCACATACATGTAGTTAGATATTTATTTTTAGTTTTGTTTGTTTGATATTTAAATACTGGCATTAATGCCCCGACCAGTCTACTGTAATATTTATGTTTCTTTGCACATATAACTTAACAATATAAATTATTTAATCGAAGATAAGTAGTAGAAATATTTACAAAATCAATGTAAAATACATGTCGAAGTAATTATTTATAAATGAAGAGAATATTCGCAACAGAACACTAAACAATGCAAAACATGTAAAAAAAAATTCGCTATCTGTCAAAAACTTTTTTTTTTCTTTTAGCGCGCTTATCTTTTTTATTAGTGGCCAAGCGCATACAAGCAGTTTGTATGTTCCTTGTCGCCACACTACTCCCCTGCGGAGTCAACTAAGGCCCACAAGTAAAGTAGTTATATTTTAAAATAGGAGTACTAATCAGTAGCCAGGCGCATATTGTAAGGAGTTTCTATGCGCTGTGTTGTCGCCACATGGTCGCCACAACATCATTGGGGTACCTTCACTTAAAATGTGAAATGTATTGTAATAGACAGCGATTTGTATTCACATATTGCAAGATCTTCCTGGATGCAACTACCGAGCTGTCGGAAAGAGAACGGTATTGAATTTATAAATAAATTGTATGCCGTCGCATGCGCATTATGATGGCACTCGTGTGGAAATTGAGGATGCACTTAGCGGATGGAGTGTGAAACCTGGTCGTAATAATTTAAAATGTGTCAATAGTGTAGACTATACTCACATAACATATTTTATAATAAACTGAAAGTGTACTCCTCACCGTATGTAATTCAAGAGCAGATATTTATTTTTTTTACAGGAAATATCAGATATTTCCTTACATTAATTAGTTAGCAGAATTAATTTTTATATTATTAAGTTAAGTTGGTATCTTAGTTAAGAAATACCTTCCTTGAGAGGTTTTGTATGAAACAATAAGGGCCATGCCACACTGGCGGATTACAAGCGTTTTCAAAGCGGAGCGGCCACGCCGCCCACCCGCCGCGGGTGCGCGACGAATACGTCGCGGCTGCGCAGCCAACACGTTGCGGACGCGTCGCGGATTCGCAACGTTTCCGCCTTGAGTGAGCAGCGAACTGAATGGATTCCGACGAGGAAATTCTGCTGTTAGCTTTGTTACTTCGAAGACTCAAGAAATGTAAACTAATACTTCGAAGATATTGGGAGGATCCAATAACAACCAATCGACTGAACAAAGCGACTACTATGTTTTGTCCGCGGCGAAATCGTTGCGCGTCCGCAACGTATTCGCCGCGCAGCCGCGACGTCTTCGCCACGCACAGGCGGCGGGTTCGTTGCGTGGCCGCTTCGCTTTGAAAACGCTCGCAATCCGCCAGTGTGGCATGGCCCTAAAACAGCGTGAGAATATTAACTTAAGGAAGGCTACAAAGAGAAGATGTTCGAGATTAAATTAAAGATAAACACACAAAGAATTAAATTATTTACACTAATTCAATTCGAAGTTTTAATAGAAGGGGAACATATTTTATTAGGCAAAGTTCAAATTTTTCATGAACTTGAATCTTATGATATACCTATCTACTTATATTTATCACCAAAAAATGTTTACATGCTCAGAAAAATAAAAAGTGTCCCTCCCCAGATGTAATCACAAATGAATTTCAATACGCTTCTAAAACATAAATATATGCTTGAGGACAAACCAATTTTTAAATGCAAACCTGTTTATTTGATACTTGTTTGAACCTTACACTCAATGGATTTAGAATTTAGAGCATGTAAAAAGTAATTAAATAATTTACTCACTTGTTTAAAACCTATACTTAAATCATTAATTGCTCCGCTAATTTTTCTCCAACAAACAATTAATGTTAATGACTTTATAAACGTTTTAATTCGCCTACTTCGCTACGTGGAAGATAACATCTTGATTTACCCACTCGTATAAATTATGTGACGAGTTAAAATAACAGGTAGGTATTTAGCTAACTTTCGAATACATTACGGCTGTCGAGAAAAATGAATCGAGAGCAAAGTGACTTACTGTGTGTGTTGCGGAAAAAGTTGCAAAAATGTAACATCACATCACTAAGGGCGCATACACATAGAACGTCCGTTTTAAGTTCGAATGAAATAAAGGAATAAAATTAACTTTTTATTCACATTCGAGAACTTGATTTTAAGGCGTTCTGTGTAAAAAGCAAATGGAAACTCACTTGTTTTAGCGTATGTAGTTGTATTGTAGAGGTTACCCAGAATACAGTATTCTGTAGGCCTAGCACGAACCGATAACGTTTTGGTATTCGAAAAGTAAACGATTTTTTTTTCCTTTTCTAATGTCTTTAATAAAAAAAAGTATCGTTTACGATACCAAAACGTTAGCGGTTTGTGCTAGGCCTACTGGACCCAGTTTAAAATACCGATTCTACAAATTAAGCAGCAATCCGTTAGTTCGTTCAAACGTATAATGTAATTAGCGTATGTAGTTGTATGAGCCAGTTCACTGACATTCCATATATCAGTATTATGGATCCAGTAACAAGATTATATAAGTACGATCAGTTCCATAAAGACTATGTGAATATTACTTACAGTAGCGACGGATCCGTTAAACTCTGTCTTGAAAATGCTGTTTAAACATGACCGCCAGTAGCGCCAGATAGATCAGTTAAAAAGTAACGTATGTTTAAATGTGTACGAGCCCTAATGTTTGCTGTGCTGTGACTGTCATGTAATTGGCTTCTTTACCAGCGTCAAATTGGTGTCAGAATTATCACTGTTGCAATTTCAATAATAAAACGGTTTGTTAAAGTCACGGGTTAAAGTACATAACTTTGTACGATGGCTTGCGTTGGGTCAAACTAGTACATGACTTTGCGGAAACATAGATAGGAAATTATTGCAATTGATGTTAGATGCCATATAATGTAGATATGATGGGCCAATTGTATTGTATAATGTACCTATCGGTTATGGACGTAACGCTTGTTGCAACACTTTGATAATCTACATATCGATACCTGTAATCTCAATTGACGTAAAGCACATTTTGGCCAAAATGAGTTATGAATGCCACCTTACTTATTTTTTTTTCTCTATTTTTCTGTCTCATTCACGTTGCTCTGCGACCATAAACAACGATTTTAGACACATTGAAAACGTAACGTTAAGAACGTTTTCATCGTTAAATTTCGAAACTAGAGGTCGTATGGAACATCCATAAATAAACGAAGACGTAAAGGACGTCAAAATTTTGTCGTGTTTTTAACATCCCAACTTTTACTCAATTAAAACGCTAAATGTGCTTTACGTCACAGTCTGTTAATGAACTCTCTAGACATTCTAAGACGTAAGACGCACACTTCCTAAAAGCATGTGCTTTACTTCAGTTAGCATGATAATTTTTGCTTACTAGATGTGCTTTACACCATATTTATGTGTAAACGTCAATACAAATGCCACCCTACAGCCGTAACCCCTAGACAAATAAAATAGTTTTGTTCCTTACGTGCTAGGTATCAACATTTTATTTGATTTCTCATTTAATGAATAAAATCACAACAGATATTATTTCAACTCTGTTACAATGGCATAAGCTCTAAAATTCTTTGATAGTCTTTGAATGTCGATATAGCAGCATCAAAAGTTTCAACTTTGAGGCGCTGCGTGCGAGCAGCAGCAGCTCTGCTTTACCGACCCAATCAAACTTTCTCCAGGTTAAAATGTGGTTTACTCCCATTATTTTAGGAATGTTTATGAACTGCACCGATACCGGTTGATTCCGGTTAAAGTAGAAATTTCCGTGATGTGTTCTCGAAAAAACAAAAATACA
Organism: Udea ferrugalis; assembly: GCA_950022985.1. Lineage (NCBI taxonomy): Eukaryota > Metazoa > Arthropoda > Insecta > Lepidoptera > Crambidae > Udea > Udea ferrugalis. The sequence goes on from OX465516.1 coordinate 11,372,195, forward strand.
GCTTGAGGCTGCTGTTCCGGCATTTTCTACTTTATTGCCATTATTTTAGAGTATATTACTATTTGCCACCTTAAAATCCTGAAGCGTGCCGATGCCGATAGTGGGCGCCGGCCCTAATTCGAACGATTTTCAAACAACGAAAGACGATGAGTGTTCTTGCTGAAAACTATAATTATTTAGCTGATTTGTGTTTGAATGTGCAGTGTTTGATATCGCATCGATTCTCTTATGGCTGACAAAGATATATATTGTCCTTAGGGCCAACCTCGGTGAGAAACCAATTCCCTATCCTATTCTATCTCTATCCTATTTGTTGTGCCCGAGAGGGCCCGTAATGAACATACCAAGTTTGTAACATCTACCACTTCATTATGGAATGCAAATAAATTATTGAGTATTGAGTATTTCCCTAGCTAAAAGACGTAAAGAGATTTTAAGGTAAGAATTTTTCAAAATGTTCATTTTAGGTCCACTTGCGGCTTACGGGCTTCAGAAGGAGTTCATCATAAAGAGGTTCTCCTTCTCCATGAAATCTGCCAACATCTTGCCCCTACTGTTCCGTTGCCCAAATCTGAATTGCCCCACTCTCAGCTCATCACCGCAACGTTGCTCCAATTTCGCATTGAAGTCTCCCATCAACACTGTGTGGTGGGTTTTATGGCGATGCATGGCTTCAGAGATCTCCTCATACATAGCCTCCACTTCAACATCGTCGTGTTTCGAGGTAGGAGAGTAAACCTGAATGACATTCAGCGAATATCGTTTCGATATTCTGAGTATCAAGTACGCTACCCTGCTCGTAACACTTCCGATAGTGATCTTGAAGAAGGAGTTCATCATAAAGAGTAAGTAAGTAAGTAAATATTCTTTATTGCACACTAAATAACAATAATGGTAACAGATAACAAGCAGTAAACGAACGATTTGGGCGGTTTTATCGCTAAAGAGCGATCTCTTCCAAACAACCCACAGGTAGAGGAAAGTGGATAAGAAGAGTAGGTGTACAAAATAGTAGTCAGATAGGAATAAACGCAAACTATGATATAATACATACACATAATACACAATAAAATACTTAAACATACAAAAAAATGCTATAATACTTAATTAATGCGATAACGGAGATGTGTAACCGAATAAATAATATAAATAAACTAAAAGGTAAATAACTAGACTAAAGAGATAAGCACATATAGAAATAGCCATCAAACAACCAAAAGTGATCACGAAAGAGTAAGAAAAAAGGAGGAAAGACTGCATGTCAAAGTGCAAGAAAGTGTTCTTTGACACGCGTTTTAAAGATCGCCAGGGATTTAGACTCCCTGATGGAAAGGGGTAAGGAGTTCCACAGGCGAATTGACTTTACAGTGAACGACTGCGCGTAGGTGTGTGAGGAATGAGGAGGGAATTTAAGGTGGAGTTTCCTTGATGATCGCATGTCCTGACCCCGAGTGGGCTGCAGAAATCAGTCACCGGCCATGCTAGAACTTAAAACTTTAGATGCATAAAGAGGTTCTCCCTCTCCATGAAGTCTGCCAACATCTTGCCCCTATTATTCCGTTGCCCAAATCCGAATTGCCCCACTCTCAGCTCATCACCGCAACTTTGCCCAATTTCGCATTGAAGTCCCCCATCAACACTGTGTAGTGGGTTCTATGGCGATGCATGGCTTTAGAGATCTCCTCATGCATAGCCTCCACTTCGACATCGTCGGGTTTCGAGGTAGGAGCGGACATTCAGCAATATCGTTTCGATATTCTGAGTATCAGGTACGCTACCTTGCTCGAAACACTTCCGATAGTGATCAGGTTGTTGACAAGGGACTTGTGAACGATGAACCCGACACCACCTAGGGCCTGTTGGTCGCTCTCCCGGTGGTATAGTAAGTTACCGGATTGCAGGGTTATTGGGTCCTCCTCCTCTCTTCGGACTTCAGATAACCCAATAATATCCTAATGTAGTAGCCTCAGTGTGCGGGCAAAATATGTTGCCAGGACGAGTCGTCGATGTTGGCAGCCGGATGACGGATACAAGAAGAAAGAGTAAAGGCACTGGGGAACACTAAGGGAAGGAAAACAGAAACTTTAAACCTAACTAATGCTGATGAAGAGCCACCGACAACGATTAGGATAAAAAAGTTCAAAGTGTGCAAAGGAGTTGCATGACCTGATTCCAGCAGCTCCTTTTCTTCATCGGACCACTAGGCGCAGACCAGCTTTCCACCCCTATGTTGTTGATATCCCAGCAATTCGCAACAACCGTTTTGGTAACACATTCATAATGCGAATAGCAAGGGAGTGGAATGAGCTTCCCGCTGAAGTGTTTCCACAACAATACAACTTGGGCCTATTCAAGAAGAGAGTGAACAGCCATTTGTTGGGCCGACATGTGCCACCGTAGGCCACATCATCACTCACGATCAGGTGAGATTGTGGTCAAATGATAAAAAAAATAAAGGTATACAATACAAAACTCCCAATATCAGGGATGTATACCACCTAATGAACAATTAAATATGCTCTTTGATTCAAAATTTAAAAGAACAGATTATTTTTATTAGCTTTACACCTGCTAAGTTTATCTTTACTTACACTTCTTTACATTAGTTTTTAAGGCGTAAAGAATATTATTTTTTCAGCCGTGCGTTACGCCCACAATCAACTTGAAACTCATAATAAAAATTGACGTAAAGAACATTTTAATCAATTTTCATTAAGGTAAGGCACATCTAGTTTCTAAACTAAAAACAGTAGCCAAAATCTAAATATTTCATTATCTGCATCTCAAGGTGACATGTATATTTTGTCTACATCACTTTTTCGTATCTTTAAAAACATAAGCACAATGGATTTAAATCTGTAAAAAAAAACTTATTTTGTCTCTCCTGTAAAGTCGGGTTTTGTGCTTTACGTCAATTGAGATTACAAGTATCGATATATTAATTACGTCACAGCCTTCAAAGGGAAAAACTTTTGTCATATTTGATCAGAACATAACACGCTCACTACCTTAGCCCAAACGTGGTACCTAGTCAGTGACACGCTCATTGTTGCGGTTATGGTAAACGGAACTTTGAGAAGCCCTCTTTTCGCTGAGCGAACGAAAATTCAACGAGTCTACCGGCGCTATCCGGGTTGCTTGTTTCTTTTTCGGTATTCTACATCCCCGCTGACTAAGCTTCGAATTCTAGAATTCACATGATGTTGATGTTCTGGGAGCAAACTACAATATTTTAAATAAATTTAAACATATTGAAATTTAAACACCTTCAGCATCTTTATCTGTCTAGAGAAGATAACACAATAACAACAATTACAACGATTGGCAATGAAAAAAAATAGATGCGTTGTCAACCATCTAAATGCAATTATTTCATCAACAATTACAACAACACTGATTAAAACTGATTATATGCTTGTTTAACCACAACAATCAGAGTTACAAGCATCTCCAGTGCAGTGGAGCCTCGTAACTTTTTGCCTAATAAATCAACAATGCCGCAATAAGTGCTAAAAACCGAGGTCGTACCCGCCGACGTTGAGGCATTGAACTTAATCCATCAGCGGCGTCATACGTCATGCACAATTAGCGCACAACACAACGTAATGTTTAAAATGTTTCAGGTAAAAACACTTCTCAGTCTCCGTGATCGACGGACGGAAAGACGACACGACACTTTCGCTGTTTGTTTTGTCACGGCATGAACACTAAACAGTACCTCTGGCGTTCCTTTTATTGTTTCTTACACTGTTGTCTTTCAAGACGTTAGTCAGAGTATCTAGAAACCGCCAAACTGTTAGTGGTACATAATAGTAAACATTTTGCTTATTTATAAATCTTATCAAAAAGGTGTACATCACCTAGCTTATCTCCTTCTTCCAAGGTCCGCCTACTTTGATTCAAAGTTTTCGTTTTGTGAAGCTTTGGAGTGCTAAAAAGCATTAAAATGTACTTAGTGATAAAATAAGGCGCTAAAATACCAGAAAATGAACGTAAAATGCACACAACAAGTTTAATATTTTTTAGGATTACAAGAATAACGCTAATTACTATGTTCAGATGAACCGGAGTAAAGTAAGTGCCTTGCGTCACATTTGGCTGACATACTAACATATAACTTGAAGTTCAAATCGTATTAGACTATTAAGAAGTGATTGGCCTGACTGATCAAGTGAATGTAAACAAGACGACCACTCGTATATGTTACGAAAAACCAGTTCTGTTTATTCGCGCATTATGTGAGTCATTCTATATTTCCTCGTCATCGAATTTGCGGATATGTAAGCCTAGTAGATACGCGAATGTGACTCAATAAATAGGAAATTAACAACATTATAACATTTTCCGAGTGTCTCATTACGTGTCGACTGCACTCAGTATGTGGCCATTGTCTTCATGCGTTCCTGCTAGTTAACAATCTGTCAAATCTAGTCCATGAGCTTTAATTATAGCTCCAACGAAAGATAATTAAATAAAGGAATTTCAAATAAAGCAGCTTAAGATCTCCATCACGCTGCACACGCCACTAGGGGCCAAGTCTTTCACATGACAGTCATTTAATGCAAAGTATGGTGGGATTCTCAGGCTATTAAGTAGATACACAAACACATTGTTTCTCGTGATTTCCGGTCACAATGTAAAATTTTAATTAGTTTGTATTCACATTCGAAAACATTTAGCAGTGTAAAATTTTCTTTGTTTTTTTTTCAAGGTCGTTGTTATGAGAAATCGAGATAAGCTAAAAGTGGTCGATGTATGTACTGGCTTTATAAAGTGTTAATTTAATGACGCATCAAGCAAAGTAATGGCCGCTATTTTCTCGCGGTAAGCCACGTGTGGTGCTGTGTGCGGTGGTCGGGCAGCGCTCGTGTGTATTGGCGATAGACACTTTGAAGTAACGCCGTCCATAAGTTAGACGGCGAGTTCACCGATCAACTACCATTTCTTTTATGGTCAGTAATCAATTTTACACTCATCATATTACAAGAGAAATGGGGAAAGCGTTAAACGCCGCCAATATTTGATGTAAATTGTTCCAAATCTGCTCAATTATTTTGAGAATTTGAAGAGTAAAAGTTCAATCGCGTGCGCTTTCGACTTTTTGATTCTGACCCTGTCGTCGTATTATCGGATACTGCGATAACACTATTATTCAAATGTGCTTACGGTATGTAAGACAACGGACTTACAAGCGTTGTTGATTCAATATGTTGGTAAACTGAAACCTTACATGTTTGCAATGCAATCCTTTCATAGCATTAGAGTGTGGGCACTAATGCGACACCACGGCCGTTGGAACAGGCCGTCCGCCAGGTGCCATCTGCTGTCTCTGTCAGCGACATAGGAATTCAAACCTGTAAAGTGCTGACTCGAGCAAAATATTGCCTAGCACGCCCAGAGAGCAAACTACTAGAGGCTAGAAAAATTAGCACATACTTAGGTACTAGGTATTATGAAAGTTGACAAAAAATTAGCACAGTATAGGTTCAATAGCAAGTGGTTTCAAATACCGCAATGCCGCTTACTTACATGTTCGCGACCTCTGTAACATTTAATTCCCATCCTGAATTGAATATAAACAGTGAGTACGCTTTTGAGGCTAAATACTCATCGATATAATTTTTGAAAGACCTACGGAATTTATCATTTTAAAAGCCAACTTAGGAAATGGCTAACAGGAAAACTGTTATGGAATTAGTTGCGTAAGTTATATTATTCCGTCATGATGTTGACATTGTTTATTTCATGAAATGATACATGGAGGTAAACATTAATGATTAAAGATCTTAAAGCTTTACATTTTCTAAATACCAAATGGATGCTTGACGGTCAAAATTTCATCCAACCGCAACTGGTTTAACAGAAAAAAAAGAAAATAATGTATTTTCATAATTGATCAGAAGATAAAAAAACGATTCTTGCACCCATGCAATTCCTGCCTTAAATATGCCAAAACTTCTGGGTAAACAAACCGCAAAAAAAAAATGATATCTAAGTACCCATGTAGATAATTGCCCTTTACATTTTTGAATGTAAATCTCTCGAAACTTGGTTCAGCACCCCCTATTTTCCACTTGCAAATACAGCACAAAAATAAAATATGACTATTCGTTTTGGAAAGCGTTTACAATCATTGTTTATCTCCTCGCGGGCACAAATGACAAAAAGATTGTTCGCACCCGAGGCGTGACGACTGCAGTGCGAATGCAAAGCGAGCGTGGGCTCTTCAAAATAAACGTGAAGTTCGGATTATTTCTGCCGTCCGCGATAGAAAGTAACACTTTCTAGTCGCAATCAAGGGTGAATAGCGGTTCACAATTATCAATAACCGCCGAGGTCTCCCGAGATGAATCAATTCGCCATATTCAATTGTTTTGTTGCGCTATTTATTACGGGTTATAGCAAAGTTTAAAGTTCAAAATAGCTCAACCTTCAAGATACAAACTTTTATTGTACTATTATAGGCCATGTACTTAAAGTAGGTACTGCGTCTTTGCGAATAACGCCTACCTTATGAAATCTTTTATTTGTTAGCGTTTTTATAGCAAAACTATACGAACTTTCGTTAACGTGATGCTGGAATAAGGTAGATGATTCTTCCAATGTAATTAATGCCTTTCTGGATTCTAATGGTTGAACAAATTCTGAAGGATTTAATGAAATCGCCTCACAAATTAACAATTTTGTATAAAACCAGCAGTTCATCACGGCACAGTATTCGCCGCCATTGTAAGTTGCGTGGGATGGCTTTGAATCGTCTCATTGAATATCTGTAACGTCAGTCGATTTGGAATCGCTGTAACCCGGGTATTTTGATAAACATTTTGAGATTTATTTTATAGGATCTAGCATCTAAACTAAATATCGCCAAATAGATGATACAGTTACTAAAAAACTTGTACATATTCCCTATTTCAAAAATATTTTCATGATTTCAGAATTATTTTCATGATGAAGAAGATTTTATAATAAATAAGCATTACGTACCTACTTGATGTTTGGCACAATTTAACTTTATGTGAAAATAGATCCAGCTGTAGTGGTAATTTGAACATTTTCTTCATCATACTTTGATTTATATGGCCATTGAACCGGCATGAAAATACTAACGTCATATCTTGAGTTTAATGGGCAATAAAATCAATTTTCTCTCAATTGCACGTACCGACGATATCCCATCGGACGAACGTGGCTTGCATTAATATTGTGCTCTTCGAAACTGCACGCGAGGAATTAACATTTTGCGGTTTACAAGGAATATTCGCAACTGTAATTTCATCGCGCTCAGGTTACGAGGATTAGCGGTTAGCGTATGAGTAGCAAGTATTCGTATTATATGTTATTTAGTCGATAATAGCTTATCGTGTGAGTGAGATTGGCTGGTTATGCTTATTAATAGGAGCATGCCCGTTGTGAATCGATCAACTAACGGGTGCGGTGTCACGGTCCGCGCCCGACCGCGGCGCGAGCGTGCGCTCGACGAGAAAATAGCACTTGATACACATCTTTTAGCTTTAATTTGTAAAATTGAGGCTGATGGCGTAGAATTAACAACAGTGGAGGTATACAAAGTCTATACTTGTGTTATGCAGAAGCAATTACCGTAGTAGTGTTTTTTCAGCTTAGGTACCTATTAACCTGGCCTACTATTCAAGCCGTGTTTTTGATCGCAATCCTTTTGAACAAAGCTGTTTGGTTTGAATCGCGCTTTTTCTGCAAAATATTTTTAAAATGACATACTTCAATCGTGATAATTATAAGTTTCGGGATTACAAATTTTAAACACTTCCTCACCATTTAAATTGTGCAAAGTGTGGAGTGTGGACGCCTTGTAAATCCCAGTCTATACCAGTCAAATGGTTTTACTACCACTGGTGGTTGCCAATGGTTATCCATTTGACTGGGATTTACAGGTACGTAAGTAGAACACTACAATTTCCAAAAATATTGTTACTTACATAATAATTTTAAAGGTAAACTTGCTAGCCAAAACTAAACACAAACCGGCATCGGTAGGTTTTTCCTATTATTTACTGACTTACCACTTAAAATTTAAATCCGTACAAGAGTGTCAATTACTGGCTTACCTACTACCTACATACTCACTCACACGTGAGTGCCCAAACACGATCGATGTGAACGGATATCAAATATCAACTTTCCTTCCGCCAAAACCGTATAAAGTTTACTGCCCACTCGCACAACCTCTTGTTCATGGTCAAGTACTTAAGGCTAAACTCACACACAATAATCATTTATGTTTCAAATAAGTATGAGATACAAGTTGTGTGTGCGAAACTCAGATATCAATTTGATAAACTTAACTGAAGAAGAGATGTTTCTTGGTTAATTTCACTTTTTGTTACTGGTAACACACACAAACTTTGTTTTAGGTTAATTTAAAATAAGCAACAAAAATAGCTTAATAGTAATTTTTTCAGTATATTTCTTGGTTAGCGCACTGAAAAACTTCAGTATTCATTAATTTCACTTTTTGTTACTGGTAACACACACAAACTTTGTTTTCTGTTAATTTAAAATAAGTAACAAAAATAGCTCTCCAGTGTGTCTCAAATTACTATCTCTTCAAGCAGGCTTCCAAGTTCTGCATTTTCTCTTCCAGTCAACGTACTTTTTGGCCTTATTTTAGCAAATTCCAGTTGTAGGAATGCTTCGTAAGTCAATATAAGCTCATTTGCCTAAGTGCCTTCTGCTGTATGACAACTTTGGAAGAGGAGGATTGACATTCAAGTTTGGCAATGTTTTCGCTCCTATCTGGTAGAGAATGATTATAGGCATGAAGTCCGCCCATTGTACTTTTTTGTTTCTTGTGCAAAATAGATTATTCTCGTTATACACAGAACCACACATGCATTTAAAAATTCGTTGACATGTTTGCGTAAAAGTGAATGCTGAAATAACAAGTAAGTAGGTAGGTAAGTAAATATTTAACTTTCGTTTAAAAAGTTTATCCATTTACAAGATTATTGTTTCTTAATTATACTTAATAATAATCATGTAAGTAAATGAGAGCAGTTTCAAAACCACTTTAGACTGAAACTGGTTTGACTTAGCTCGTACGCTTATGGTAGATACTATTTTCATGTATGTGTACAAAAGCGCATAATACACTGACGAGCAAACGTAAGTAATAACACTAATAACTGCTTCTCGGAGTAAAAAGTAAATTTGATAAATAATATGTGAGATGCTACGAGTTTTTAATATAAAACTATTAATTTCATGAAGCTGTGTTTGTAAAAAAAAGCTTACTTATTTCTGTAATATTGACGATGTTGTGGTGGTCTAGAGATTATCCTAGGATGAATAAGGCCGAGAAACTATACAATACTCAATAAAACGTTTAAGAGTTCCGCACATGTCCCGTAACGTGTTTGCGGTTAATAATTCCTAGCAGAAATGTTGGTCCTTGTTGGGAAGACGCTACAGGCGGAATCTCTGCCAGTGGAGTATGTAGAATTGCCAACTTACTTTAAATATAATTGAGAAACAAATGAAGGGTGTATCCCACTATTTCTATTAGGTATTTCTATTGATAGAAATACTGGGACTGATTCAGACTGATTGTCCCATTATTTCTATTGCTGTCGGCTGCGTCAAAAAAACGATGCATTATCACCTCTTATGACGGCGTACATACAGAAACTATTTTATTTATTTCTTCGTTCAAACGAGTATTTGTTTTTTTTAATACCGAGAAGTCGTGTTTCAGTTTGAATCTATTCATTAAAGGTGGTATACTTTTCAAATACCTAACACGGCGTTTTTTTTGACGCAATAGAAATAATGGGATAAAAATTGAAATTAACGCTTGTCCCACTATTTCTATTTTCTATTTCCATGGAAATAATGGGACACACCCCAAATGAATAATATTCTGATCGACGGGGACGTTCCATGCACCTGGGCACGCTACACCGATGCAAATGAACCATCGGATCGCTGATTAGCCGGCGTATTGGGCAACAAAGGCGCCCGTTCAAGCGCAGATCCGATGTTGCAGGTTGCAGCCAGTGCGTAATTATGCGTCCGATTAGAGTCACTGTGTCTTTTGTTATGCTTTTTTAGTTCATTCATTCAGCCATGCAGTCAGCAGTAGCCTGAGATCTGCAGTGGAACCCCCTCTAGAGAGAAAAATATCCGGCGTGCAACTAGCCGACGTCTTACCGCCGCATTCATATTTTAGCCTGTCAGAACAAGGACCGCCTATACACATTACAATTTCTTAAATATTACCCCGTGACAAATTGATTACTTACAGCGTTTTAATTTACGAAATCTGCCTAGTTGGGCAAATAGTAGCCTTGCAAACTGTTGCCAAAATGTCATAGGTTACAGGTAAACCCGCAGTTCAATGTTGCAACTAAACAAGTTAAAATTTGATGTTTACATCATGCCCTGAGGTTTTGATTGTTTTTATTTTTTATTCTGAAAGACTTTAACTAAAGACAAGCATAAACATTTATCAGCCACACTCAAATGGTTATTGGTCATTCATTTTGTGTTCCAAACCAAAATTGAGTTACCACATGACTGCAAAATCGGCGAATTTAAAGCAAGCTGTTCGACCATTTCGCTTTCTGGTGTATAAACGTCGATATATATTTTGAACATAATCAAAAGGAGCCAAAAATCCATAACTGGCATTCACACTGAAAGGTTTCCCTAATTACCTACATTCACATCACGCAACACCCTCGGCCAGGGCTGTCACAAATAAATATTGGATTTTACTATCAAAAACTAAGCAAAACTTATACTAGGGGATGATGGATACCTAAATACTTTTTTTCTGTCAATACATACATATAATACATAGGGAACACCCAAACCAATAATCTCGAACTTAACTATTATTTACTGCTAAATACATATATTCCGGGCATAATATATTCCTACTTGCTCTCCCATTACCCAACTCTAACGCTCAGCGTGCTTCCCTTAGCGACTCCAGTAAAGTCCGAGGAGACAAAAGTCAATTTATTTTATACAATGTGTGTACATGAGGCGTTATAATACCTAGGTGTATTATAAATAATTGTGTGAAATGGGTGGTTCTTTTGAATAAAGCCTATTACAGCCCCGGCCTCGGCTTCCAATGTCACGAGCGGGGCTAATCCCTGGCCGTCACCTTCAGCTGCACGTGAACACGTGGCCTTCCCAAAGACCAATGTCCATTAACACTATCAGCCTAATTTGAAGTATACAACGTCCGAAATTTAAGCTCCTTAGGCTGTAGGTGATAGTGGTAACTAATTACTGCTAGCCTCGACTTGATTGACCTTTGTTAGCAACGTACCTAATCAAAATTGACAAATTGTTTACGTAAAGGCCGACGTGGCCCAGCGAGTTAGCAAGTTGAAGTGGCGGTGGGCGGGCGGGACACCTACCGCAAAGAACTGATAGCCGTTCGGTTGGGGCAGTAATCTTCTGGCATCGACAAACCGGTGTGGGATGGTTAAAAAAGTAAAACACATACTTATTGCATTGTCAGACAGGTAGTCAGGTTATAAAACAAGGTTAAGTTTGGCGTCAGACATAGTTCTAGAGAAGTGGTGACCATGACCAAACCAGTATACACCAAATACCTGCATCATTGCTATGAAAAAACAAAGAACACTGTCTGCAAATAGTGTTATTAGTTTTGATACTTTGCGGTTGGAGGTTTGTATACGTTTCACACTGCAAAACCACAATAGACTAACTGATTCATGTGAGTAGTAATAATAAGTCAAACATTGTTATCGTAGTCAGACTTCCTACTTAATTTCTACAGAAACTCTGGTCAGCTATCGTCATATTTTGCACTTTTAAAGATAAGTGCTAAGTGAAAGATAAGTTGGTCATGAGACCTGTTTTGAGACCGGTTCGTTCGAGCGCAAAGTTTTTAATTATGAGTCCACATAAAACGTTCACCTGATTTTTCCATATTTGTCTGTCTCTTGCATTATTTTTGCAAAATAAATGTAATGTTACAATTTCACCAGCTTTTTAGTTGGAAAGTAATGTTGACAAAAATAATCTTGTTTCGGAGCATTGTTATATCAGAAGCGTGTCATGGTATAGCTGCAAAATTACTAATCAGAGGACAGTAATTTGTAATGAATGACCAGTAATTTGTAATTAATGAATGAATCTGTGATTGACGTTTATTCTTGTGTCTAATCAATTATTAAGGCTGGTAGTCCAATTAGACCACGACCCCGAAATCCATCGAACTCTTTTTACACACCTTTAATAACATTATTTTCAAGGTATACTTTAAAAACAAAAATCTGTACCTTTGATGTTGTGGAGGTACTGCATCAATGACAGCGGTATCGTCCGATTGTTGTATAGTTATTGTTCTGCGCGCGGTATTCAGTGCATGCCGCGCCACTCATCCGTCCGTTGTTGCGAAATACACGTACTAAACCCGGATGGATTCATTTATTTCAATTATAATATGCACTATTGAAGTCAATATATTGTTCATTTAATCACATGACTCGATCCTACTTAACCTAAGTTGGAACTCTGTGCCCAAGGCGAAACTATCTATAATCAATCAATCAATACTTTAACTCAATCAATAGGTAAATGATGTTATTTATAGTCTGCGTTTCTATTGATAGTTTTTCTATCTGCAGCACTAGATCGCAATGTGTCCTTTCTTTGCACCCACTCTTGTAAATTGCACCGACCACTAAATGCTCTATTAATCGCTAATGTAGGTACTGTTCTTTCTGTGCAATGTTAATATATAATTTAGTCAACACAATGTTAGTTTGTTTATGTTTACGTTGCTCCCTAACTCAAAAGATCTTACGACTTAAAATAATATATTGTCGTGCTACGAATAGAAGAAGACACGCGTTAAGCAATTGTGAATATGAAAGGAAATTCATCGAAAATTTGTTAGATATTATTTCCTAGTGGGAATTAACGTAACCGCTCGCTGATTGCTTCTGGGTGTGAGGTGAGCAGCGATATACAACTCTCGCATACAATCGCTATGTCCGCGCACACAGGCAAAGGCCACGTCGATAATTCATTTTGTAAATCTATTTATTATTACCACAAGCGATTACGCGAGTACTACGAGTATACTTTTAGAAGTTCATTTACATCTTCATGTTTTGTTTAGCTTCAAACAAGAATCATAATTGCTAAACCCGCATTAAATGTGAGAGTAATTGGTAAAAGAGGAAGTGCAATAAAAGGTAGACTGCGCTTGAAAGCGATAATTAAGCTTTCCTTATGATGAAATGGAGAAAGATTTACAATTATACGTTTGACGATTACACGATTATAACAGCAATCGGCTTGGTTGAACGAACACGATTGATAGACAACCAAAATGTTATAGTTATTTGAAAGTTCTAATCACATGACATCAATGACATCCAAGCATGTTCATTAGCAACACTGGTTGGTTTTTGACTCTGAAGTTCTTATCTTAATAGGCACCATTCTTATTTTGAAACAAAACGTTGTTGAGGTATATTCCATTACCTTAGTATTGAATATTCACAAAACTGACTAATAGCAAATAGACTTAAATGTAGGTATAATAAGTGCCGCTTTACGTGAAGCACTGATCGCCACCGGTCGACCCGCACAATGGGCAGAGTGAGCCGTAGGCACTGTAGGTCCATTCCATGAATTAGAAACCATGACGAGCGCGATGCTCGGACCTAGCCGGTTATTAGTCGAAGTCAGGCATCAATTGGAATGACCAGCGGACCAATTCTGTACTGTGTACCTTATAAAGCGATGATTGATGTGCCAAAAATGGTAGGACGACTTTTAACCGAAATCTCATTGAAATGTTCCTTTTCTTTTAAATTGAACAATACAGACGTCAATCCTAAACCTCATGCTGCTCTCTCCAATAATGAGAAATCTACGTAACTCAGCTGTTTTATCAGCTATAAACTACGAGGAAGCACAGAAAAACACTTATCTTTGTCAAAACTTCTGCACATCAAATCTAACACTGACAGTGCAAAAACATTGACCAAAAGTTCCTGTAGTTTTCATACATTTTATATGAATTCTCCACACACGGTTCTCCGTTGGTAAAAACTATACCTACTTCTCTAACTAAACTTGTCACGAATAATGACTCTGTAAGGATTTCTACATATTTTGTAACCGCTAGAAGAAAAGAGTAAAACGGAGTATTTTTGGGCAATCACGTTGTACATTAAAACGAGTCAAGTTCTTGGAAAATCGCTTGTTAGGAACAGTTTGACAAAGCAGATAGCGTTAAACAATTACCAAACGCCCTGTTGAAATTTCACACTAACATGTGTATTCCGCTTCATAACAGTGATGCAAGAGAACACCTCGTACTTGTGTCTTGCATATTCTAAACAGCACCTTAATACCGTGAAAGCATATTATTATCAAGCCTATTTTTTTGAAAACTGACTATATTTCAAGTCTAGTCTAGGTGAATAGTCAGGTTCAACAAGAGTTGTTCCAAAATGTAATTTATGCAAAGGTTTGCCAAATTTTAAGACATGTTTTATCCAAAAAAGTGGTACTTTCATAGTGGCGTAATATTATAATTTCCTTTGTCATTGTAACACACCATCGTGTTCCATGATCGGTAAATGGAGACCATATAACTCAGAGTAAGAAGAAAATAATTAGCTATCTAGCAGTAGCAGCTTAGCAACGGAAATTTGGACGTTTACTGTAAATTTTAGAAGTTGAAACTAATTAGGAAAATCTTTGGAATAAACGAAATGTCACGATTACTTTATATGATTTTAATCACTCTTTCAACCCGACGTGAATCACAGTGGGATTGGTAAAAAAGTGCCTTCTTGCGTGCCAAATGCCGACATGATTGACGCGCTCTGAGGAAAGCAGCGGCCATTACATTATGTATACCCGTCTACAGCTGTCACGTGGGAACAAACATTAACCTTAATTTATGCATGCATTACCTGCAACCCATCAGACCTCGAGCTAAAAGTTATGACGCTCGTGACATTCTATTGTAATCACACAACATCATACAAAAATCTCACTTTTCTCACCTTTAAGTTACTGAAAAGAGACAGAACTTGGGCGCGATTGAAGAAAGTGAAAAAAAAGGGACGATTTTCATCTAATAAAGGCAAAAGTAAAACTGTCAAAGCCATCGCTGGTTGAACATCACTAGTAATTTAAAAAAGAGACTGGTATCTACTTACAAAATGAACTGAGCACTAAGTACTCATCAGAGTTTGAAAAAAAAAGGATATTTTGAAGCTCAAACACTTGTGTTTTTTAAACACAGAATTCAGACAATGATCGTCAAATCCGATGACTGATTTCAACATTGCGGTCAAAACACAATAACTGATTCATATCCAGGGCTGCCAGCATCTCCGCATAGGTACGAGTATTTTAAATAATTTAACGAGTATGAGAGAAAAGCGTGAGTTTCAACTATTATATTTGTTATAATGTGAATGTTTATGTTTATAATTTAAAAAGTGTTTGAAAATAACCATTAGTAAATTGTGAAATTAATCGTTTCAAAAAAATACGAATAATTATTCGAATCATTACTTACTGTTTCGTACCTAATAGGGAAGTAAAAGTGTGTAACTTACAATATACCTACTAGGTACAGTGTTTTCACAATTTACAAACTTTGTCTTAACGTGTTTACTTAATTAATTATGTATGTGGCAAACAGTGCTAAATTGAACCATTTGTTTTTCTTCATTGGCAACTGATTGTGCTTTAAGCAATTACCTATAATTAATTAATTGAAAAAAAGTGAGCTGCAAAAGGGTGAAATAAGGTAGCAGGTGTCAATCCGCCATAATTAAGTAATGACTTTCTAACTGGTATTAGTAGAATTCAAAATTGAATAACCAACTGTTTTAGCTGTATATTATTTACTATCACCAGCGAAGAAATTGAATAATTCTAAACATTGACATCGTTAGCCCTACCGTTGATATCTGAGTGAAACTGGTGCAGTAACGGGGTCGATCCGTCGATGCCGTGCAATGCAGGCGCATCTCGTCCGCTCTGATTGACAACTGCCGTGACGTATCGGTTCCGCCGGCCATGCCCGAATTAATTACCTTGCCGACCGTAACACGTGGCACTGAGCACATTGACCACGGACATGCGCTGTTCCAATAGTTTGCGGTACTGTCTGACACTGCGCTACAGATAGTGCAGCTATTTTTTATGATGGTAGTCATTTGTCTGTCATGGCGTGATATGAGGATCGAACCCACGACCTTAAGCGTTTACTATGTTTTCCACCCATTTCATGCTCGTTGCAATGCATTTAGAAATATTTAAGTGACTATTACATTCTGTAAAAGTTTTGCTTAGTTTCATGCAGATGATTTTAGTGTAAGACCTCCTTGGTATTTTTTTTTTATATTCCTATGGGCGGCTAACACCTTTTCTGGTGTAATAACACCTTTACATTACAGTCAGCGTCGAAAGCAACTGAGCACTTAGTACTTTGTCGTACTGGCTATTAACCCGGCAGCATGACCAGTGAAAAAGGCAAACTTCTTATTCAACACAATCAAGATACGTACGTCGGCTTATACTCTGTCTTGTATTTTCAATATTGTCTAACTAGCGCAGCATGGTTTGAAAATACACACGCCAATATAATTCTGTTAAAAGTTCTTAAAATAAGATTTTTACAGTTAAGTCACAAAGCGTGTGTTCACCACGATAGTTCTTTTTTAGCAACCGTAAAACATCTTCATCCCGCGTTGCGGAACGCAGTTAAAACGACCACTTGACAATTAGATCCGGAAGAGTCGCAGCTACAACCACAGACCGACGCTAATGCCCTGTGCATTTAAACCTAGAAATTACATAGGTGGACCATTAACATTTATTTTGGAACCTGCGGTTTCACAAAATGAGTTTTCAATTACATAAACAAACAAGCTTCCAAATATTATTCGGTTGGAGGCTTGGCTTTTTAACAAAACAACAACCAACTTTAAACGTTACACGTTTGGGTTTTGTTCTTAGAATAAAAAAGGGGAAAATGGTTTCACGTTTTGAAGAGTTCCTTCAATTTCTCGAGGATCCCATCATCAGATCCTGCACCGACGTCAATGACATCAGCTAGAAAGGTGAAAAGGGGAATTTTCTAAAAGATCGACATCAAAAAGTTCTGACGAATAGAAAACTTCCACCTTTTTTTGAAGACCCTTAATAAATGGATAAGTTAAGACATATAAGGACAGTACAAAAATAGAGATAAGAAAAAAGGAGCGAATAGGCACAGAAAGAGTCAATGCCAGAGAAGACGGAAGATTACATCTTTTTCAGTCAGCACTATCACTACTGTCAGTCGCACTCGCTGGATAAGGCGACTGGATAATATCTGACAGTAAGGTTTATCATAACCTTTTCATACACATCTACACCAATCCGCACCATTGAGCCCGCGTGTTGAAGCATGGTTCATACCACGTCATACATAGTTGAAGTAAAACTAATGCCCAGAAGTACGAGTATATTACGAGTAAAATACCATTGTTTTGCTTAAGTTAGTTTGCATCCAAATACCTTCAAGGAGATAAGTGATAGCAAATTCATTCATGCAAGAAATACCTGTGGCAGTCTTTACTAGCACAGGTATTTCTCTCTAGTGTCAGTAATATAATGGATTTAATTGTTTCTCTTCATGTTTACTCACGGTAAGTGTGTCAGCTTATCGACTGATTCCGTGTGTTGTGGAAAATCATGTGAAAACTGACACAATAGAAGTTTGAAAGCTCTCACGTATGGTAAAGTGCGCTCACGGTGCAAAAAAGTGAATGAGCATTCAGATGTATCGGAACGCTCGAGTTTAGTGATCCAAAAGCAACCAAGCACATGCTTTATACAGAGTGTTTTACTTCAATTCTATTTAGCTATCATGATTTAGAATCTCTAGAAAAGATGTTATTTAATGTAATACTCTTGAAGAAGGTACCCATTATTGCCATTATACGCAGTTGTATGTCACAGGTGAATGTCAGCAAGGGCAGCCACATCTTATCATTTAGTAAGTTAAGACTGTGTGGTCAAACATTGATAAGGAAAGTGAATACGGCAGACTTTTTGTTCATTCCCTAATCTTGATGATAACCCGTCTATGAGCAAACAATGACTTTGAGCTCTTAAGTACGAGTTAAGACCCAATGAAGTACCTACTTATGTATTTTTAGTAGGTATTTAGCTGATACATTTTTCTAGCTTCGAACTCCAATTTTCAAAATGGCAAAAAGTAGCGGTCTCTGTCCAAGTTAATTTATACCAGTGGTTTAGGTTTGCGCATATCCGCATGCATAAACTGATAATTAAGGTCTCTTGCTCACTGTTTATGACCGTTCATGCCGTTTTCTTCGATCGGCTACTGTATACTTAGGTAGCTTTTTATCTAATAATATTATTTAATTGCAGCAATAAAAACTAGCACATTATTTGATTTCTAGTATCGATTAGCGGCCAACGACTTCAGTGATTAATAATTAATCAGAAGCAATTTTTCGCAAAGTGAAAAACCATTTCTTTAATTATTACTACAAAAGTACCTAGTGCGATATGAGGATATGGATTCCATATGCGTTGTGTCATTCGTTGTAGTCATCATATACCTACATAGCTAGCAGTTTTTTTTATATTGCTCTGATGATGAGGATCTCTTCTTGAACAGACTGATTTATTGTAATGGTCAAGAAATTGGCTACTACATCAGATCAGAGGTCGTAAGTTGGACCCCCTTACATTACAAACATTATTTTGTGCCTGAACATCTCTGTTTGTATTGCTCTGGTTGATTTACTTTGGATTTTGGAATTTCTTGGTGTTGAGGAAATTTTCATTGCAACATTATTCTGAGAATCTCTTTTACGTAGTTTGAATAAATAATTAAACATAAACCGCCTTTATATGAATAAGAAGAGTGCATCTCCGCGCTAACGGCAACTTCGCCGTACACAACAAAGCGGCGTGCACCACGACGATCCGCATCGCGGAATACGTACAATGTGTCTAATCACTTCATGTGTCAAGGTTAGACATCATTATTGGGATAATTAATGGTTCATTTAGCTCTCTTCTACTTCTTCACATATTTTAGCTTCTCACATATTATTACGACGCAGCTTGCTGTCGAATTTGGGCCTTCGAGAGTTCTGAGTAGGACCTACTGCACAATATTTATGGCCCTCAAATTCCTCAACACTTGTCACTGAAGCCGTGTAAGTACCTATACCATGCAATCTGAATACCTTTGCTGATACATCGTTTTCTTATATTTCTGGAATTAAGTTACCCCCTTCAGGCCGCTATTCAAACATGTTACTTAAAAACAACCGTGAGTCACTCGTAAGACTAATATTGATATCTCCTTTAATCAATTCTTAATTCGGAGGATTATTTACGTATTTTTATTAACAACCACTATGAATCGGAATAATAAAATATGAAGATAATAAACATTATCAAATAAATCATTCAGGATTACTTTCCTGAAGAAAGGTATGATTATCATTATTTTTAAAAGCAAATAAACGGTTTATTTCCATAAAATGTTCGTGCGTATTATCTCTTAACTCTTACTACTCACCTACATATCGAGTCCAACCGTCCAGTTTATCGGTTATTGCTCAAACTATTACAAATGCAAAATTCAATAACTTACCAGCAATAAACAAAATGAGTCCACAAGAGCGGTCCAAAGTGGTACTGCTTGATGTTTACAACAAACGTCCAAATTCACATACACATTTCATTGAAACAATCGCATGCGAGATTCAACCGGCATTTTTCGTATTCGAGCGCGGAGCGAGCGCGCGGCACCGCGACTAGGCACATGTGAAATCAGCTGTGGCTGCGGTCGCGAGCCAACGGGACCTGCCCCCTCCGCCCGCCTGCCGCATTTCACAGATAACACCGATAAGATAATCACGCCTAAAACCTCTACTTACGAATCTTCCACCAAATTACGCACGCGTGGGAAAAATGTTTTTCAAAATCGCAGTCTCGCAACTTTTCGGCCCGTGCGTGTTCACGTTGCGAAACTTTTTGTGATACGAAAAGAAAGGTACGTTAACATCGATAAGATATCTATTAAACCGGTTCATCTATAGGAATCACGCATCACGCAATACGCTCGTAGATAATCATTTTCGCTGTTACCTTTCATAAAACGTAATTTACTTAATTTCTGTAATTATTTTGTGGTTTTGGTTATCTGCACTTGCCTCAATTTTAATGCTAACTACAAGTAGTATTGACTAGGTCCAATGAACAGAGAAGATCATCATTTTAGGACTGTCTAACAATCTTCAAATAAAAAAATAATATTTCAAGCAAACGTTTAGGTGCGGAATGCCAAATTCTCAAAATGGCATTCGAAACCTCTGAACCAGTCTTATCGCTAAATAATGTCTGGAAGAAATCATCGTTATTGGTATTTTTATTTTTATTTTATTTATTAGGTTCACCAGCAGTTACATTACAATACTTTTTTAAAAACATGCACAAGTACTTAAGGCTACGAAAATAACTATATTAAGGTAAACACCACATACTTAATATACAAGTTTAGATTACTAGTGACACTCCACAAGGAAATGAATCTGTATCATTACTACCAATACAAGGAAAGTAAGAATTGTAGGGTTACATTTTTTTTATACAACTTTACATTTGTATTATTACGATGTATAATGCTCGCGTAATTATTATAAACATTTGTTTTTCAAGTTCAAATAACCTATTTACTTTTCTTCTGTGATGTGATCAAATGTTTGAAACGCTTCAAGGAGTCTGCATGTAAGTCGGTGGATCCACCACACTCATTGTAGTTACGCGTTAATCTAGGAATAGGCGAGTTGGCACCAAGGACTGTTTTGCGGAATGGTGGACAAAACAAAGCTATTTTACCTCTTGGAAAGCGTGAAGGGACTCTATAGTTTATTTTAGACAACAGCTGTGGACAGTCTACAATATTTCTTGCTACTTTATAAAGGAATGACATGTCAAGCCAATTCCTACGTGCTTCCAGGGACACCATATTAAACCGCTCAAGCCGACCAGCATACGACGTTTCGCCAGATTTGCAGCATATGCCAGATGCCACACAAACCTCTTTTGCACTCTTTCTAGCCTGAGAGTATGGGTAGCATAATGCGGCCGCCAAACTACACTGCAATATTCCAAAGTGCTTCTCACAAGGGCGTTATAGAGAACCAATTTCGTTTTTACCTTATGTAAGACTTTGGTGGTCCTTATAACGAACCCCATCATTCTTGATGCTCTTGCGACAAGTGAATCAATATGAGGTACAAACGTTAATTGTCTGTCAAAGATCACACCAAGGTCACGAATCGTATCGACCTCCTGCAGAAGTTGATTCTGGATACGGTAATATGAGGCTACTGGCTTCCTACTTCGTGTGAACCTAATGTAGCAGCACTTACTGACATTCAGGTTCATCCTATTCCATTCACACCAGTAGACCAACCTATTCAGATCACTCTGCAAAAGAGCCTGATCAGTTTCGGAGTCAATCACTCTAGCAAACTTTAGGTCGTCGGCGAAGATATACGGGATGGAATATTTGAAACATTTGCTGATTTCGTTGATGAAAATATTAAACAATATTGGCCCCACATGGGACCCTTGTGGAACACCGGACGTAGTGTCGCGCAACAAGGATTTGAAACCATCAACCACCACGAAAAACCTGCGATTCAAAAGATAAGATGAGATCCACGCCAATTATAAATATATTTTTAATTTTCAACAATGTTTCCTATTGGATTGATGTCAAGGATACTTAACTCCATAAATTAATTAATTATTCATTCTGTTTTCCAAATCTCAAAGAATGTGCGTGAGGTTATATTGACGGAGACAACAAACGTATTGCATAAGGTGCCTTTGTGCCTTTGTCTATGTATTTATCCATACCTACATGTATTCAATTCGATCCACCATTTTATTGAATAATTGCTGACTAAGTAGGCAGGGTTCCTTAGAGTGTATTACAACAACATAACTTACTTTTCCTTAAAATTGAGAAATGGGGATATAAAAGGTTTTGACTGAGGAAACCTAGAAACGACAAAACTAGCAACCAACAAATATTCAACCAGCGCGGTCTTTCACGTTACTGATAAACCTAACCTAACCAATGCGCTGATTTCTTATACAAACAATTCTACGTTCATGACAATATTCCAACCGACAATATTGCCCACATGGTTACCGGGACATGCAGAAGCCAAAAATGTATTTTTTCAAAAGGCAATCAAATGTTTTTAAAATATAGAATAAGAAATCGATGTGTTTCGATGACTAATGGCTAAGGAACAGTCACAAAATTTTAAATACTACTATGGCAAGTTAGCAATATCGTTTGCAGTTGAACTTAATGCAGAAGAAACTGCGCATATTAATGAAAATGATTTCATTAATATGGTACATAATGTAATGCATAGAAACTTTCACTTGTCCGTTGCAGTTGTAAATAATTATAAATCAATACAATAATAATTAATGAAACGCTATTGATTCACGTAAGACTGGCTTTACGACGCGAAGGAAAAGTTAAGTGTTTTGTTAAACACTCGGAGTAATTCACACTAATTTGACGAATTAATTGTTTTTCCTTAAGTCAGTCTACAGCATCTGTAAGTATATAGGATTTTTAAATGAGAGTAAATCGATATCTTTACCCATTCTTACACTTACCTTTTATTTACCAGATAACCTCGTCTTACATTTAACAATGTAATCATATGTTGGCTTTAGTACAGAAAAGTCCCAAATGCTAAGTAATTCGTTAAATTGAACTGTAGTCTATCGTTGCCAGCACTTAGTCCAATATTGTTACCATTCCGTTAGTTTAATTAAAGTGATAGGCCTATGGGTATTATGTTTTCGATTAAAACCTTCCATAGTTTGATGGCACTAGAAGTTTTTTATAGGCACCTAGATTTTTGAAACACCTGAAAACTCCTAGTTGTTACACTAGAAGACGATTGTTTACATTTAAAATAGTTAAACCAAGTAAGCAAATATTTAAACGAAGCCAACATCTGTAAACCGAATTTCTGTATTTTGGAAGTAACCATGAAATCGCAGTGACCCAAATGGCGCCGTTTGTGGGACACGTCGCTGCATGCTCTAATAACTACACCTGTCCTCTAATACCTACAGCAAAACCATTTTGATAATAACTAACTCGTGATGAAATAATCTGTTCATTTTGTTTCTGTATGTCTGTGTGTTATCTACTTGCACTTGCAGACCATAGGCAATGATAAAGGTGTTGAACTGTTGACCGCGGATATAGCGAAACTGGAGTCATTGCCACTCCCTGCCTAAGCGTGAAGATAGCGACATAAACAGGTTCCTTGATAGAATTTGAACATGATGCTGAAGCGATAATGTTCAAGATTGACAAACTGAGTGAATATGGTACAAACTGAACTTTTCCTGAAAAAAATATCAAGTTTCCATCTCGTGCAGCTTTAAATCATTTACAAATCTTGAAAGAACGATAAAAGGACAAAGCAGGTAATGCCCCCAATTTAACCAGAACCAAACATCACTACTTACATAGTATAAAACAAAGTCGCTTTCTCTGTCCCTATGTCCCTTTGTATGCGTAAATCTTTGAAACTACGTAACGGACTTTGATGCGGTTTTTTTTAATAGATAGAGTAATTCAAGAGGAAGATTTATATGTATAAAAAGATCCTATTGCACCCGTCCGAAGCGGGGGCGGGTCGCTAGTTTCAATAAAGAATTAAACAAATTATTGAAACGAATTCTAAAAACTATACGGAATCCAAACAAATTTGTATAATTAAATTTGACTGATGTTATCTGACCCGTCACCTTGATCTTTAGAGGCGGCCACAACTAACAGCTTGACCTCCAGGCCTTTCAGCTGCATTGGCGCTTGCAGGCTGTGACGCTGGTTACTAGCGAACCTTGAGGCATAGGATAAAATTCCTTGGACTGTTAAGCTTAAACAACCAACTATGTGAGAGCTTAAGGTCGTTGCTATCACGTTGACATTATAACAGGGCACTTTTATAGTTTAATTTCGCACGTCGAGTATTTGGACAACATAGTTGCACTATAAAATAAATAAAACGTATCGCAACATATTAGTTAGCGTTCAACAAAATAGACTAACTAGGTATACGCACAAACACCTCAATCCAGTTACCTTTTTACTAGTTAATAATTTTCACCAAAAAAATTATAGATTCTAAAAAGTGGTTAAATAGTCACGTAAACATTAGTTGAGGTATTTCTCAATCTGTAAAGCAATTCCGACTAACCGCTATAATAATATGATGTAGTCTTTTAATAATAAAACAAACATTTAATTTCAATTACTTAGCGTGCGTGATATTTTTTCACCTACTTACAGACATGAACTATGCATTTACTTAGCGGTTTGATTAGAAATCGAACGTATTGATTTCTATGTAAGTATACAATGGATCAGCTGAACTTGCAATACCGTTGCTTCACCCGTTTCTTAGCACATTATCTTGCAAGGGAAAACAAAGCCATAGGCAATAATTTTGTAGAAATCGCTCCGACAAGAAACTTGGCGTTTGTCATGATACGTCGATCAGGTTGTGGCAAATAACAGGAATTCACAATATCCGTAAATCTAGTGCAAGAAGTGCAAGAACCTGTGCTTACCGTATGACGAGAGACGAACGAAGGGCGTCCACGTTAGTATGCATTGTAGAACGTACTCAGCCAGCGGTTAGTTCGTTTTAAATTATCATCGATCTGAACTTACTCCTGAAGTCTCAAACAATTTACAGAAGCTAGTATAAAACTATTCGCGTAATAAAGGAAAATGTAATTAATTTCTGCGGCAATGCTAATAATTAAGAGAATGGAACAAACATTATTGATAAATTAAAAGATGTTTGTTTTAATAATGCAATAAAACATTTAAATGTGGAAGATGATGACGAAGTTTCGTCGTTTAGGTGGTAATCATGTTGATTGTGATGGCGGTGTGGTTGGCAACTTTACTCACCATAATTTCACTTTAATTACCTCTGTAGTTACTAAGAGTTTCCTTACACCTTTCAGAGGATAGAAGGTGAAGGATCAGAGATTTTTTGGCTATGAGGCGAAAGCAGCTGCTGATCGCAAGTTAAATAATCTGACGTTTAACGTCAAAGCCAACGATCAATTTGATTAATCGGGCGATTACAACGAATGTACCACTTTTAATTATTTCTATTAGCGACCAAGTAATTTTCTAGGTATCGCTTTCATTTTTTTTCAAGCTTTGCATTCACGCAATGGAACATTAATTAATCTCTCAATCAAAGTCTAACACTGACATGCTACGTGTTTTTTTTGGCAAATTCTTCTAAAACAAATCGTGATTTTACCAAATTAAAACGATGACCGAGTTTTGATCAATCGCCTTGTCAGGAAACAAAAGGTTGTAAGGACTGTCTTTACTATGAACACATGTTTATTTTTATAGACGGAAATAGTAGATAACTTCTTTTTTGTTGACTAATAAATAAGACCCTGGGCAAGCATCTCCTCTAAAACCATCTATTTTATTTATGAAAATAATTGGTTTGTTGTTTGGGGACTAATCCCGCTGATCCAGCTCTCCTTATTCAGGTACGTCTTATTAGATTGTGGAATTTTGATGGTACAACTCACCTTAGATAATTTCAGTTGACTACTTAAGTACACTCATCGGTACTTACTATATATTTAATGTTCTAATACAGTTAGCAACTAGCGTGTAGATAATAACGAAACCGGACGCCACTTTCGGTAAAATTCTTCCACTTTTCCGTTTAAAACAATTGCTTTCATTGAGCAGTTCAATGCACAACAACAAGCGTAGTATCATTACTGCGCATTGGTCTCGGCTCTCGGTCGTTTAGTAACACCTCGCGACAAATAGCCGTCGTTTGTCATACATGCCTGTCCTAATCGGCAAAGGTGTGAGCGAATTTCACTATGATTATATATGATTGTACAATGTACAAGTGTAACCGTAGGATTCAGAGAAAGTACTTTCGTTGGCTAAGAACCAGAAACGACAAAAGTGACAGAATAATACGTAGGTACATAAGTGTGGAACTCTTTTTGCACCGCTTAAAAACTAATCGGCTTTTAAGTTTTGTTCAAAATTATCTTAGAGGAGATGGAGAACGATTCTATAGTTATTTTGAAAATATGCTTAATTGACCAGTCACGAGTTTTTTGAAAAGTAGTACGTATTCGGAATGGTTCTGTACTTATTTCATCAATAACAGACTGGGTGATTCTTGTTTGGATGATAATTGAGCGTGATTGGTGTGCAAATTCCAGTTAGAAATGAAATTACTTGTTAAGGAGGGCTTAATTAAGAGTAGGTAATTCTGTATTCTCATTACTTACGTGCGTGTAGGTATTAAAGGATTTATGGAAATAGAGCATGGTGACTGGTGTGGTGTGCAAGGAATAGCCAGGTTCGTATCAAGAATGAGATGTTCTGTTTATATGCTATCAGAACCTACGTAGTATATTCCCTCAGCATAAGAAAGACAAACAATTCTCATACCAGCCATGCAAAGCGATTTATCTATTTTAATTGATAAAAAAATACCGATTCAAGTTGGTAAATTCATTTGGAGAAACCGCTTGCTAATTATTAAATTAATATTGGCAGATTGCATAAAAAATTACGTAAGCAAAATAACAGAGTGGGCAATTTATAAAAGCATTCGCCTGCAATATACTCGTAGTCATGAGGTACGAGTAGATGACTATAATTGATAAGATCCTCATTATAATAGGAATGCGGTTGATAGAATTTCTAAATACTTATTTAAGATAATTTTAGTGTGAATATTTAGAAAAGGTCAGAGGCCTAACCACAATCCCCTAGAAAAGCACCTGTAATAAGTAAACTTAATTTTATCTGACTTTAGTTATGATGCCGTATGACTATTTATAGATTTTGTAAAGTTTGTGACTATGCCCCTGAAAACACTACGAGGGTTTTTATCAGATCTTCAGACAAAAGATGTAAGGAATTGAAATACTGATTCGATTTTTATGAAATTAACGATTTTCCGGCTCTAAGAGAGCTATAATCAAAATTATGTGAAGTAATATTTTCGTACTCAAAATTACTACCTAAGTAAACTGTTCAACTTTCGTAGACAGGAGGTCCACTCCTGTTTATCCAAACACGAAGTATCGTAAGTCTTTATGCAATCAAAAACCCAAAATACACGAAATCTACAAAGTTCAACGAAACTTCGAAATATAGTACCAGAGTAGACCGCTTGAACCGAGTGGGAGGCTGTGGGAAATTGGAAACGTCTCGAGTAGCGCGACTATTGTGTCTGCCGTGCTGTGTCGAACAATCACCGATGTTGCATCTTTTGTGCAACAATACCACATTTTTATTGTTTGTTATTGACTTTTAACATAGGTTTATCATAACGATGTAATAAGTAATCTTTTTGGTGGGTTCTACAACATTACCAGCAGCAGTGTGATTCTCTTACAAATTTGACGTCTGAGAGAATAACACAGCTGCACATCTTAAGACAAAAGATTTAGCTTCCAAAATAATTGTTTGTAAAGTCAGTACAGTAGTCAGTCAGTCAGTAGTTCTAGGTACTGACTTTACAAACAATATAATAATAATACCTTTAAAAAGGCTAGGAGTATACTTTTATAAAAATAACAAGTGTTACGGATTAACAATACAGTCTCGCAACATATTTAACTTCTTATTAATACCTACCTATCTGTACAAATTCCAATACACGTGTTACAAATGTTTTGCAACTTTTAACAACTCTTTATGTTACTAGAGCTATAAAAAGAAGGCACTAAGTTTACTCCACACTCATATTTTTCTCATAAGCTACTTACCTACTTAGACAATGTTGTACAAACAAAAGTTATGACTAACTAAAGCATAACGTGTAAAGTTTGAGAGTCTATGAGCAACGCTTGGTTTAATTACCACGTAACAGATTCGACCATAATAATAGTGTGAATGGCTCAAAAACTGGTCTGGTGATGATTTAATGTTTTCACGTCTGGCGAGTGTTTGCGTAGAGTTACCACCCGCGTAAATAACCATTGTCACGTGTAATTAAGTTTTTCTTAAATAGTTTCCTTTACTTCAACGCGCAAGGCCTTTAATAGCTGCATATAAAATGCTGATGTTTTAATTAACAGTAAACAACTTAATTCGAAGTGTTATTCGTTTATAATTTCACTGAGCCACACATCATCTTCTTTAGCATACTGTTTTTGCATATCTTCATCTATTTATGCATGTCTTAATGGCCTAATAAAAGTCTTTATTACTTATTTAAGTATATTACTTCACTTCCGTGGCATTTATGCACAAGTTGCCTCTTCTTTTCTTTTCCCTGTACCTACAGGTTGCGTGGAATAGATCAACATTACTGATTCAGGCGCCTCCAAAGTTTTTAATTAGTCGATAGAAATGGCAGATTTTTCAAGGATTCCTATCCCAAAGAAGGGAAGAAGGAGGTAAAAATATGTCAGTTTACAAAGCTAGTGGAAAGTATTTATTTATTGGCTTATATGTTGTCTAGTTGTTGACAAGAACAGCAGAAATTACAACTAGAAGCTATTGGCAAGTCCAGCTGAATTTTCATTTGTTTGATATTTATTAGACGTTTCTTTACCTGAAGGTTGTCTGGAAGAGAGATATGGCTCCTAAATTGTACCTACATTTTGATGATTTATTGCAATGTATTTATAACTGTTTTGTGCATTAAAGTACCTATATCCTGTCTTATCTCACATTTATTGAATAAAGTCAACTATTCAGTTTGTATTTGAAACTCACACTATATAAGCGTGCGTACCACATGTCAACGATCGTGTCTAATTTGAGCATTGAAAACTTCATAGATTGAATTACATTGAATTTAATTAGCGCTTCAGCTCTTCAATCAATTTAATACATACATTTAATACATAGTAGGGGTACTTGGTGGCAGTACTTTGTATATTATTATTATCTTTTTTCGTCCAGATAACTTATAGTAGGTATCCGCTGTCAGTATCGCTATTATATCGCGTCGCTATTATATGCTAATTTGAATGTTTTTTCTTCTCAAAGCACTCTCGTATTATTATGCGACATCGTCTCCAGAAATGAAACAATGATAAAATCGTAGAGTATTCATATTTTGATATACATATACGGTGTTCTTCTACAACATAGTGGATAATTACACTTCGCTTTGTCCTCGAAATTAAGAATAACAAAAATGTAGTAAAGCGTGTCGCGCTGGCCATCTACCACTAAAGTTGAAACCATAATCAAGAAAAAAAAAAATGGTTTCAACGTCATATTCAGCTGTCACAGATTGTCAAATGTCATTAGCGTTTTAGTGCTCGCGCCATTCTGCACGATATTTTTTTCTTTCCCAAGTTTTAAACAATTTCAGGATCTTCAGGGATATTAAGCATCAAAAACACAAAGTCCAGGATTTGGGAATGCATAAGGAACGAAAGATTAGAAAAATTAAAGAAAGTTTCAAGTGGAAACTACAAGAACGATCGAGTTTCTGGCGGATACCTGCCTACGTGAAAAACTGCATTTGCATTGAAAGTTTCTCAATATGTGTCTTCTCAATTTCCGAAGACGAATGAAGAATGAGTATAGTTCGAGTGGTTATCACCTTTCTTATCATGAGTTAAAAACTATCAAGTTCTGGTAAGTACCTACTTGAAAAACCATGCATTTGCTCTGAAAATTTCTAAAAGTCTAGTGTTCCCCTCAATTTTATAGCTTATGGGGCTATCACCTTTCTAATTCATCAGTTAAAAACGATCAAGTACTGGTAAGTACATAGTAACTTGAAAAACCATGCATTTGCATTGACGGTTGCTAAAAGTCTAGCGTTCACCTTAATTACTTACCTTTTCTCATTCATTTATTTATTCATTTAAGAACAGTTAAAGACAATCAGGTTGACTGGTAGAGAATGCAATGCATTTGAATTGATAGTCCCCAAGTTTGGTGTATGCCCCAATAGGTTTTTTTTCCAAGGAGGAATAAAGAATGTGTATAGCTCTGAGCGGCTATAACCTTTCTAATTACAAACCTATTACCCTATAATTTTGCTCATGCTTGTGTACAATTTGAAGTGATTGTTACCTACCAAAAGCAGTTATACATGTATTATGAGTATGTGCTTATGCATAATTTTGCTCATGCTTGTGTACAATTCAAAGTGATTGTTACCTACCAAAAGCAGTTAAACATGTATTATGAGTATGTGCTTGTGCACAATTTTGTTCATGCTTGTGTACAATTCAAAGTGATTGTTACCTACCAAAAGCAGTTAAACTTGTATTATGAGTATGTGCTTGTGCACAATTTTGCTCATGCTTGTGTACAATTCAAAGTGATTGTTACCTACCAAAAGCAGTTAAACATGTATTATGAGTATGTGCTTGTGCACAATTTTGTTCATGCTTGTGTACAATTCAAAGTGATTGTTACCTACCAAAAGCAGTTAAACATGTATTATGAGTATGTGCTTGTGCACAATTTTGCTCATGCTTGTGTACAATTTGAAGTGATTGTTACCTACCAAAAGCAGTTATACATGTATTATGAGTATGTGCTTATGCAAAAGTCTTCATTTAATTATTTTTTTAAATAAAGTTAATACTCTGAGTTTGTGAATGGATTACAGAGATTATTCCAAACTTCCTAACATGATAATGTATTTATATACATTACATTAAGGTATAACCTTAATGAGTGCTCAGTTAATTAAAAGTTTCATATATTAGTGATTTTCAGAAAGAAAACTTAGTGATTATCCGTCAGATAATAACAATTGTGTTACTACCCTATCTGGTCCCGGTGTGGGAAACACCCTGTCTCCGTCGAGGACAGAACAGGATTTCATCCTATTCATGACACCACATAGAATTGAAGAGCCAATAATAATACAGTCAGAACCCACTTATGTCTCATCTTACCCGGAGGAGCAGGATTTGCCTTAAGATTTGCCCAAACATATTAAGGTAAAAAGATCTAAACCATTTCCTTACACTGGGAATATACAAGGCGGAGGTCATAGACAGACACTGCATACCAGAAGATGCCAAAGAATTGGTGCCCTGTCTCCATTATGCTGAAATGGCTCTTTCTAATGTAATACTTTATATAAATCAGGAATAGACACTGGAAAGCTCATTTATGACTGTTTTTTGTACAAACAGAAACAATGCTAAGGAGAAAATATGTGTGCTCTTTCATTAAAAAAATATCAAGGATCAATAATACACAACAAAAATACATGAAAATATAATTGGTGACACTTAGGCAGATACTTCAGGCGGCTGAGGCCATTAACAGGTCTGTGGCTGATATTAAAAACAACACAAAATATCAAGATGAGATAAAATAGCATGAGATAAACTTTATTGCACTAAGAAAACAATCACATTGCAAAGCTTACAAAGATTTAGTTCTACAATGTAGGCGGCCTTATCGCTAAAAGCGATATCTTCCAGACAACCTTTCAAGCAATTTTTTAATAAACTGAATGCTTCCACTTTCACCACCAGGCAGGTGGTGAAAGTGGCTTATAATTATTCCCGTACGGGAATAATTTTAAGGCGTCTGCCTGCCAAGGCGACACCTTTGACATTGCCGACGAGCTCTTGGTATCACCAGCGCCGTCATGCACCGCCTGCAGCGCCGCCGCAGCGCTCTCAGATTTGCAACACCGCAAATAATAATACTGGTGAGTCATTCAGACAGTCTCTCATTGATCATTGGTGGAGCCAGTTGTTCTGTCATGGATTGAGGTTTATAAATAACCTGTTTACCAAACCAATGTACCACCTTCAGCAGAATTAAGTTCCGCAGAATTATTTAAACATGAGAAGTCTGATGATGATTCATTGAAATAATCAGTTTGTATCTAAGTAGTACTTACCCAGGTGTAAAAGTAGATTTACTTAAATTGAACTTAGATAAAAAGTTTATAAAAACCAACCACTTTAAATTGATGATTTAAGAACCACTTAACAATTTGTTTCAACGGATTGTTATATTACCATAGCATCCATTGAATTAAAAGACCATTTTTATTCTTTGTTTATCTAACTCAAAATATGAATCTTTTTTTTTTTGAGTTCACTGTGGGCCTTTTGGTTTGAGCACTGCTCCTTTGGTTTTTTACCAAACTAATCAAACCAGCAAAAAATCCATGGTCTATGTATCTACTATTAGCTTGAATGATATTATGTTGCATTGGGACCTCATATAATCAGTGTATCAGGTTAAGAGTTAGTCATATATGACAATAAAACCCATTTAGGATTCATTATTGTCACCAAACATTGTCATGTTGAACTCATCGACCAGAAAAGATATAACATTTTAAATGAAATCACAAAAATTACAGGACTGCAGCAATGCAAAATCAAAAACCAACTACCTAGTGGGTCTTTTACCTTGCATGCCCGCCCAGCCATTCAATTTGGCTGGTTCTCTATTGAAGTATTTGAGATGTGTAAATATCTTGTATTTCAACATACAAATGATTATGATGAAGATATGAATTTACCTGACCACCTTCAAGGAGACTTTAGTTAAGTGGAAAAATTCAGTAAAACATTTTTTGTAAGTAAAAAGGGGGGGGGGGGGGCTGCATACAAGAATAGACGGCAAGTGGGCAGTGGAGTTTTTTCCAAAAAAGATTTTTACATCAACTAACTAGAAATGCTTGGTGCATGTAATGCCAAAAATAGCTGTAAGTAATTTAAAATTATCATGAAAATTGACAATACAACGGAGATTATATATAAAAAAAGGTGAGGTGGCGTCAGGTTCCCTCACAACTTTCTAAATAACTAGAAAATTCTGGCAGTGGCGCAAACGTCGAATACTACACGTTTGCCTCCTGACATTGAATAGAAATTATGTGAAACTGCCTCTGATAAATTTGTCTCCCGACGTAATCTTAGCTTCATCATCAAGCAACATTGCGATACTACGTTTAAAAAATGGTTTAACTTATCATAAGACAGTCAAATCATATTAACTTCTTGGAAGCTGAATTGATATTTATTAAATATTCTATTGAATTATGGAGCGAATTATGGTACCATTGTTATCATTGTTAGTAAGTTCAAAAATAGACTTAAGTTCGAGTACAAAAATAACTTATCAGGCGGGTTTTATAAAATCCTTCCTATGCCAAAGTATAATTAGACATGTGATCCAGCTTTACTTTTAGAACTCGCAGTAACTCTGTATCATAAAAGTGATTTAATTTTTTTAAAATTTAATGGAGTTAATGTAGTTATTTCAAAATATATTCATCAAAATACTAGATTAACTTGACATCTAGGTTTACTTGAACCCTGTTTTTTTTAAATTTGACTTCCTTAACTAGTCGACCTCCGTCCTGCTGAGGCTTTTAAATTTTATTTGGATAAATCATGGACGATTATATAAACAACGAAAATATTGTTTTCTTCAGTTTTCAATAACTGTACAATCTCATAGGGTCTCAAACTATTAGTCGGTGGATTATAGGAATCCTAACAGGATCCTAACCGAAAGTGAGATACATACATCTTTATTCATTGTTCATTCGACCAGACATGCAAGTACCTCTGCTGTACTCCGGTGTTAATTAACTTTATAGAGTCACAACTGGTTGGAGTGAAGCTTCCTCTGTTTGCTAAATTCTATCAAAGAACAGTTTAGGAAGCTCCTAGGAATGTTATGCACATTCTTTAATGAATAAATGAGTCAACAACAACTACGGTATTACTGAAACTCATAACATAGTTGCAATATTATGTTGTAATATTTACAATAATGTTACAGTTATTTATTTGTATTAATATTTTTCTCAGAATGCTTACTTAACTACTGTAAGCAACCTACTGTTTTTTTTTAGGTTTTGTTTTTTTGTTTCATATGATACCTATGCTTCTTTACATCCCTTCATTATGCACATAATACTGTACTGCTTTCAAAGTCTACATTTTTGTTATTCTTAATTTCGAGGACAAAGCGAAGTGTAATTGATAATTAAACGAACTTACCTTAAGTGAAGTTCTATTATAATTACACGAAGGCTTTGTCCGAAGAAATTAAGACCCTCCCTACCCTAGGACCCCTACAGTATTATGTGCAGTTATCTAGCCTCTCGGAGGCTCCCTAATTTATGTTCCAGGTGAAGAAGCTCTCAACTAAATGACATTTGACAATCTGTGACAGCTGAATATGACGTTGAAACCATTTTTTTTTTCTTGATTATGGTTTCAACTTTAGTGGTAGATGGCCAGCGCGACACGCTTTACTACATTTTTGTTATTCTTAATTTCTTCGGACAAAGCCTTCGTGTAATTATAATAGAACTTCACTTAAGGTAAGTTCGTTTAATTATCAATAACGTTGTAGAAGAATACGCAACTAGTTTTTACCTTTAGCGTATATTTTTCGTTTTGGAATAATACCCAGTTGTTTTTAAGTTTTTGCGTAAAGAAAAGGAAAGAAGAATAGTTTTAATAAGATATTTATGAGTTTTTTCGAATTAAAATAAACGGAAACATTGAGAGGAATCAATCCTCTGTAGAGTTTAGTAAGAGTGTAATGAGTCCGTGGACGCCTTAAAAGGCCAGTTACTGAGTACTTCACCCTACTCAGGCAAGATTCTTACTCCTGACAGTACCGTATACGGTACGCAAATACATTCTAATTGCTTCATTGTTGGCGTATCGGCGGTATTTGAGAACGTTCTCATATTACGAAAGCATGTTGCAGCATGCTGCTTCAATGTATTAATCAAATATGTACTCCCATCTATTGTGTTCTCACACCCTCCAAGACAGCCATGTGGTCTTGCTGTCTTGGGGCAAGGCAAGGCAGTTTTAAAAATTAAACTATAAGTTGAACCGTCTGTTGTAATGTAACCTACCAGGTGAAGGACGTACGTACCCAAAATAAACATTTAATATATAATTAAAGAAAGTACCAGGTCAACAATGCAAAAGCCGTTATGTAAAGATATTGTAATAACTATTAATTCCATAAAGGCCAAAATATATTCCAACAAGTTGCAAACTTTACTATCTTGAAAGTGTTGCCATTCAGAGTCATATTTAAATACCACCGGCAAAAATGCTAAAAAAGTATAATCAAATGAAAGTTGAAGTTGCCTAATGCATATTTCGGACCTACCAGTACCTATCATCGATCAACTCGTAGCATTACACTATTCGTGTTTAGAAAACTCTGGATAAGTTACTTTATTTCCTAATGGCGTTTGCGTTTTCTTCACTTGTTTTGCGAAAATGGCTTACTGGCTATTTTCTTCTACTTTGTCCTTTTGATAGACGAAATCAAACTAACCTGATAAAATTTAAAAATATAGACAAAGTGCAAAGTTCTCACAACCTACTCGTACAGGAACGGAGGCCACATATTTCATTATGTAATAATCTAAACGAACAAAAAAATACACGCTAAGTGACACAATAAAATTGAATGGATACAAAGTCAAAATAATTAATAAAATTACGTGGACCTACGTAACTTATTATGTGGCTATACACGGTTACTTTTTAAGTACATCTAAAAAAAAAATAGGGCTTTCTATACACGTTACTGAACATATTTCTGCTGTTAAAAATTCAAAAATCAAAATCCAAAAATTATCCATCAAAAATAGTAATTATTGGTTATATCCAGAACAGAGTCACACACACAATGATGCGCACGCGTGTGTAAACTCGCTCGCTCTAAGCCACGTAAAACCTTAATGAAATGGATCGCGCATGCGCGTGTCTTGTGGCGCGGGGAAGTACCTACCTAGGACGTTCACCCCAAAGAGGCGCCGCGCGGGAGTGGGAGCGCTCCCAGTACCGCGCGACCGGCCGGGCCGGCACGCACCGCACCGAAAAATAATAACAACAGTGCCAAATTGCAAGCGAACCGCGTGCGTGCGTTTATTTTGCGATTTCAGGCTATTGTCGAATACCTAGTTACCAGTTTTGAGTTATGTGAATGACATCGTACCTACCTGTGTTCTTTTAATGTGGTGAGAACAAGCGAGCCGCTTTAGGTTACAGTAAACAACAGTACCTACAATAGTAAATGCTCATCTACGTTTCAGTGAAGGTGGACTATACCACCGTATTTACAAAAGTTATGTGTTACAACGATCCAGGTAGATTCTTCAGGAATTAGGCGTGCAGTAGTGGGTCCTGTTATAGCCTGGCCTGCACACTCGCCTGAACTTACGCCAAAGGTGTTTTTGTGCAGTGAGAATAATCGGGTGTGATTAAAATGCAAAGTTAGTGTTTTGAACTGTTTAAACATCGCTTATTTCACTGGAAAACAATTTAATGAAACGTACGCGTCACTGTGTTGATACGAGTAATGAAATGAAGGCTGCCATTTTGAAGGATAAATAAAATGCATGTAAGTTTGGAAATCAGCTGTTAAATGCCTACACCAAAGTTACTTTTACCTCTTTTGGTCCCGAAATTTTTAGACGTTTCGTGAATAATTA
Source organism: Udea ferrugalis (assembly GCA_950022985.1). Lineage (NCBI taxonomy): Eukaryota > Metazoa > Arthropoda > Insecta > Lepidoptera > Crambidae > Udea > Udea ferrugalis. The sequence continues at coordinate 11,408,809 of OX465516.1, forward strand.
CCTACTCGTTATTCGTAATATTCCCGTTTTACGTAATTGTTATCAAAAATAACAGCTGTAATGTAGATAGGCGGCAGGCGCGGCGGGAGCAAGCGAGAAAGAGAGAGAGGAGCTATATCTCTTTCTCGCTTGCTCTCGTGGGTTGACCGAACATGAATGAACACTGATTCTTCTAGGCCATGATTTGCGTGCAATTTTAGGATTTAAACAAACCTCAATATCTTGAAAACCTATGACATTATTAAAATTATTTCTTCACTCTTAGGTTCAGTAACGGGTAGTGATAAGCCCATTAAATTTTTAGATATACTTAAAAAGTAGTGGTGTATAGGTACACTTGATACCATATTGTGGCTGCATGTTGCATGTAGGACCTTGCAATTATGTAATTTTATTTCGATAACCGAGCCTTTTTAGTAAGACTAAGTGTGAAATTCACACAAATGTCACACAAGCCCAAAAAGTACCAATATTCTCAAAAAATTGTGACTGAACATTGAGAGCTTTACATTAAATGAATATATTAATCTTCTGCTTTCTATGTCTTAGGGCTCGTTTAAGGAGACGCGGGACCTCGCGCGTGGCGGGCCACGGGAAGTAGGCCACTTGAAACACAAATCTACGACGACATTCGGAGTTTTCAAAGAGAAGCGTTTCTGTAAGCGTTTGTTTGATTTGTAGCGTCAAACGCCGCATCAGACGCGGCGGAGGTCGCGTCGGGCAACGCTCCGCGTTTCATACTCTACATTTCTACGTTTGAGTTTGCGCGTGGGACAAAGCGGGCTTCTTCACAGACAGCATTACTTCAATGGTAAAAACGCCTGACGCCCCGCGGAAGCTACGTCACACGCGCTTAGTAGAACTGCTAATAACCGCTGAAAGAACAGGAACTGCTGCTGCTTAAACTGCCACCAGATGAAGCTAGTGAATTACACAGAAGAAAAAAATAGTCTACTCAGCTTTGAGCGAAGAACTAAATTCTAATTGCATTCCTCCTCCACCCGATTAAGATGGGTTTTTTTCATAGAAATGGGAATCTAAGTTATAATATGTTTTCACACTTACGAATGAATGTCTGATGGTGTGGAACCTCATAAAGTAGTATTTAGCAACTGAACCAGAATATTATGCCGTTACTTAATTTATAGCTTAAGTAGATAAACTAGATGCATTATAAAACTCTCTGGCGTGTGGAATCCAATATATTACCACGATTTCTGCACTAAGTGGCGCAAGAGCCATATAAGTCAGCAAATATACATATTTACATAAAGCCGAACGCTGCAAGACCGGGCGATGAATGCTGGTCACGAAGAATACATATTTTCACACGTTTTCTCAGACAGTAATGTACTAAGTGGTTTTATCATAGAACTACTTATATAGGATTAATTTGGCAACAATGATTCCCTAATGTATGTCTTTATAGAAATGTAACACTTCCTATTGTAAGTACCTATCTACCTCAGACTATGAGCAATGTATGTCACAGATTAAACTATATTGTATATATTAGCAGTAACGGACATATCTACCTTTCTCTGGAATAGTTTGTTTAAACCTTTCTCTGGAAAAGTTTGTTTAATCCTAGTATTTTTAATTTAAGTAAAAGTGGTAAGTTGTCAAAAAATTATGTCGATTGTTGATTGTTGTCGATTGCAGGGTAGCATGAGTCAACTAGAATATTCATTTTAGAACCTAAAACAACGCCTCTGCTAGGTTCTGACGTTAACTATTAAATACCTAGTTATTTGCACAATGGCCTGCAAGATGTCAATCAGCTATCAATATTACAAATACCTCTGATGTATGAGGATGGTGATAAGAAGTATTGGTTTCTTTGTTATTGTGATGTTCATAGCTAAGTGAGTATGCTGAACACATAAAGGCATCAGTAATTACCTAAGCAGCAATTTGTCAATCTTATTTTTTCGTTTTTCAATACCAGGCTGTTTGCGATGCTACACTAAATGATGCATAAGAGAAAATCACCTTTTTCATACAAGCGCGAGCGTCACACCTGTCACCGGAGCTCTTTAACTCTTCGCTGGACCGCGAAGAGTAATTTGCAATGCTTTGCTACTCATTTGCCCATTAGGCTGTGATCCCATGTACGTTACTTATTCCAACGTTCATAAAACGTGAATGCTGTGTTTTTACGTCAAGTTCACGTCGACAACCTGTGCAAGCTTCTGAAGCTTGCACTATATTATTTTAAAGAAAACGCTGCGGTTTATTTCTATGATTAAGCTCTGTTGTGTAGCCGTCGATGGCTAAGACTGCTTCAGCGGGCTGTTGGGTTCAACCCTACTATACGGTACTGTGCCTACGGGCGCCCTTAGCCACGGACTTTACCTTATGGTATTACTAGGAGAGAGCAAGCGGATATTATTAAGGTTTGTTAAAAAAGTGACTCAGTAGCAAAACAACAACGTAAATGGTGACGAATAACGTAACGCCGCGAAACAAACCTGACGCAAAGGCTTGCGTTTCGCACTTTTCAAACATCGTATGAACGCGCATGCGAGGAAACCGCTAGTGGGATAGGAGCCTTATATTTACGGCGTAGATCATACTCGAGTATGCCGTTTGTTATTGAATTTACAGCTGGCGATTACTGGCGAGTAAATTTTATGGCGACTGATTACGTTAGTGATTGGTGCGTAGGCGCGTACACGGGTGGTCAAACGCGCGATCAATGAGAAGATTAGATGACGATTGTGGTTTTACAAGTTAATAATGGTGGGAAATATTGAACACATTCCACTCTTCCGGATTCGTTGATTCAGGCAGAATGTACGTAATGTATGTATAATTCAAAAAGTTAACATACATATAGTTGCCAACAAACACTGAACTCAAATTTGACTATGAGTTTTATCAAGGGGGCTAGGTCGATACCTACTTCTAAAGTTCTCGAGATTAAGTACCTGTCGTTTTGCACTTGGGCTAGCCTTTCAATAGCCTAGTATCTTGACAAATTAATGTAGCTGCTAAGTACTTGAATGAAAGTATTACTTTTTCAAAATTATTTTTAATGTTGGATCCGTGTTGTGTACTTCTTTCAGGCTGAACTGTAAACTTAAATATCACTTGTTTGATTGCGTCTTCCGGACCTTCGTTCATAAATTTTAAGAATCTAGGGCTTCCTTCCTGTTTTGGGGGACGGCTTACGAAAACATCGCATGATGAGGTGCATGTCATAGTAAGACATGTGGTGGAAGGAGAAGTACTCAGGGTTCTTGTACATAAAAGCTTTACCAGCACCTAGGCCAAGGACCTAATAAAAAGAGAAAATGCATTTCTATAGGTACTTATTTTTTCGCCAGAATGTACAGTCAACAGCACATCAGGTTACCCCATTTCCGATTTTTCTCTCGCTCTTGCCAAATGTTATTAGTAGGTACTTTGCAATAAAGCAAGCAGGACTGACCGGAAATGGGTAAATGATGTGACGTCCACCGTACACAAGTAGGTATAATTTAACGAAACTGTACAAAAGGCTGCCGGTCAAATGATTATGCACATTAACAGTTCGTATCTTAATATACTGACACCAATGGCTGAGAGGAGCCCCCTCTCGTGCTTATAATAGGTATTTAAGTAATCGACTGTTGTTTAGTTTTTCGGAGGCTGCAGGTCGTTGACTAGACCCGAAGAGAACAAAAAAGAAATCTACGGTTTCCGAGTTGTCATGGAGGAATCTAAGCTAACACTGCAAAACCGTTTTAATCGCTCAGGATATTTTATATAATTATCCATTTGACTCTTAACTAAACAGAAAAAACCTACTAGAGGTACCTACTATTCTGGGTTTCTAACTGAAAATAACTTTAAAGAAGTACTAAAATAGTTGATAAGTACACTCAGATAAGTAACAAACTTAAATGGTCGTCATACAAAATTAAATATTTGTCCGGGGTGGGTACTGAACACCTTCGAGGCTACCAGCAGGACCTCTGTCCAATGCGCCACGGATCAGTGTACGTATCTTGTTGTGAATCAACTAACCTCGCAATCGGTGTTTCTGAAGATGCCCGTAGGTATGTGGGGTAGGGGTTCAAAACACACATTCACATTGTTGGCCGGTAGTGAATGGCCATATTTCCGTTGCTGAAAACAAAGCAAATAAACAATATTTTTGTTAACCTTTTCATATTATTTTCGCGGTGGAATTCTCATGGATTCTCGGACTCCTACCGTCTAGCAAAGCTGGATCTACCTAAATGGTTCTACCGCACTACTCCGCCTCCAGTGCTAGCCCCGTAGGGGCTAGCCGACCCCCCAACGAAGGAGGAGGCCACGAAAGCGCCTAAAGTAAGCAGGCCCGCTGGCTCTCTCCATACGCAGACACTACTGGGCCTGCAACCACGAGGCACCCAAAGGGCCGTTCCGTTGCCACATCGGGAAATACGGACCCGCCGGTCCGCGACGCAAAGAGGGGGTACCAGCCACGGATCACTGGCTCCCATCAAACAACAATTTATGATACCTAGTAGGTATGTCAATTGCGACATCGTGATTCGTTTCATTTTATTGCTTTCTTGATTGTCATCAGTGCACAGAATAATTATTAGTTATCATATTAGGTAGGTTATCTTACTATCTGTAAACTCAGTTACCTATATAAACTTTACTTACATCATACACAGAGGGAGCTGCTGGATTTGAATCAGATGGGGGGCAAGGAGGACAACACCATGGGTCACAAGGGTCGCTTGTACTACCCTGACTTCCTTTTTGATCAGACTCTGAACCCTTTGAACCCGAATTATCAGAACTACATTTGTCTGAAGAGTAAGAAGCAATCATACAACGGATAAAATTATTTTTAACAAAGTTTTTCGATCTCTGGTTCGTGCATGCATTGGCAGTTTTAGTGATAAGGCTGCAGCCCGAAAACATTGCGCATTACTTTTAACTAGGCGTTATATTGGATAATGTACTTTAATCACCAGTAGTACTTCCACAAGAATCAAATTTCGTTAGCCTTGATGTTAAGAAAAGCTTTTTGAACATATTTTCAGATCCTGTTTGATTTTTCACGAATAATTTTACTGTCTTACAAATCAAATGTATAAAATATAGACCCACGGCCGGTTTTCTTCCTTTAAAAAATAATAGCATTAAGGTTAAGCTTGTCAATGGATGCTTTTATAGAAAATGGCAGCTTCCGCTCCTCCCGCGGATGATGAGGTTTCTAGTCTAAGGATTGTCTTTGGTTTGTAACCTAGGTTACGCTTTTGTTGATTGTCATTTGTGTCAAGTATTGTCAGGTTGGTTTTTATTTCATTGTGTCAACAATTATATTTTTTTCAGAAAATATAAATGCTTAAAAGAAAATAAACTTACCTACCCATCAGAAAATGCGGTAAGATTGTTTGGAAACATAATTGTAGAAGACAATCAAGTTTTAGAAAATAGCCCACATCAACAGGGTTTAATAAAAGAGTTGAAACATCAAAATCAGTCCAAGCATTCATCAGCATTCATATGATTCTTTGGGTACAACCCAACACAAAAGCAACACAAAAGTGTAGTTGCGAAAAGCTGTTTTGATTTAACTCTGCGATTAACTGTGTTCAATTGGTGCAACATTATAAACAAAAATCTCAAGGTACGGATGTTTGTAGATTGGAAAAGTCGATTTTGGCCCTGTATGCAGCGTAAAGCATTTACTAAATATTAAACAAAATTAAGAAATAAAAGGCATACTAAGTGAAAATTGTTTAATTTATGCCTTATTTATATTTCCAAAGAAAACAAGCATAATTTAGGTAGGTACCTACCTATAATATACCGTACCGTTATAAATCAACAAATATATACAAAGAGGTTTTTTTTTGTTAAACCTTTTTGTATATATTTGTGGATTTATAACGTTAACATCGTTGCCGCATTATGAAAAAACAATTTTAAAAAAAAAAGCTGTCAAAATCTTTACATGACGAAATCTCTATGGATCCTAAGGCGAGTTTTTTGCTACGGAAGTTACCCGTCTGAACCTGTTCCCTATCTAGTTTGTGTATAGACCACTTTTTGACAACCGTCAGATTCATTAAACTCGGCATGTGATCTATGGTAAACAATCGTTAAGCCCCCTGTACACAATGGCCCTAGGGCCAACCAGTTCGGCCAACTTTTGTTTCTGTCTTTAGTCAAGGTGAAGGGATCGAAGGGGCATCGAAGGATGAAGGCTAAGGTTATAAGCCTTCATCCTTTGATGTGTGGACGAAAAAACCGACGATATTCGGACGGCCGGCGAATATTCGCGCCGACTGGCCCTCTACACAAACGAATAGGTACCTACTTACACATTGGTGAGATAATCATTTTAATTTTTTCAGGTTTGATAGTCAATCAAAATCAACTATGAGTATGTTCTTTTATACAGTAAAAACAAGCATAAGGCCCACCGCCCATTATAGGCATCGGCAAGGAAAACTATCCTTCGGCATCCTATTCATGTGATGCCGTATATTTTTAGGATATAGATTAAAAAAATATTTTCTATTTTTCGACGTTTTTATTTTTATTTATTTATTAAGGAATAACAACAGCCAGCTTATTAATAACTTAAAAATAATTTATTATCACTAGAACTAATTAGGCCAAAACTGTTATCCACATGTGAACAACACTATGTTTGACACATCGCGCCAAAAAACAAAGTAAAAAAGTAAAACTAAAACAACTTGGGCATGTTCTAACTATAAACAATTTGAAATGAATATGAATACCGGCAATAACTTTACTGAATTTAAAAGGGTAGGTTTATAAAAAAATAAATATTGCACTTGAGTATAATTTTATTAACAGTAATAAATATGAAGGTACCCGTTACGTTCATTTGTTTTTACAGTATTCATTTGCTTTTCCGACGTTTATTTGTTTGTACTGCATTCACTTCTTTTTCTGACGTTAATTTGTTTTGATGGCATTCAATTATTTTTCCGACGGTCATTTGTTTTTCTGATGTTCATTTGTTTTTACGACATTCATTTGTTTTCCAACATTTTCAGATACAACATTTTGACCTTTTGGAACATAATGTTGAATTCTCATAATGTTGAATTCTCAAAAAGTTGGAGTCTCAAAATGTTGAATCACAAAATGTTGAATTCTCAAAATTTTGAATCTCAAAATGTTGAATTCTCACAATGTTGAATCTCAAACAAATAAATGCCGTAAAAACAAATGAACATCGTAAAAACAAATGAACATCGGAAAAACAAATGAACATCGGATAAACAAATGAACATCGGAAAAACATGAACTTCGGGAAAACAAATGAACTTCAGAAAAACAAATGAACGTCGGAAAAAGAAGTAAATGCCGTAAAAGCACATAACGTCGGGAAAACAAGTGAATACCGTTAAAACAAAAAAATAGAACAGATTTTTGTATGAGAGGCCTCTTAAATATTCATGTCATTTTATTTTTAGTACAGTGATAAGTCATTTGTAAAAAAATCATTTTCAGTTTTTACGGTATTCATTTGTTTTTTCGACGTTAATTTGTTTTTACGGTATTCACTTGTTTTTCCGACGTAAATTTGTTTTTCCGATGTTAATTTGTTTTTACGGCATTCACTTCTCTTTCCGACGTTCATTTGTTTTTCCGACGTTAATTTTTTTCCCGATGTTCATTTGTTTTTCCGATGTCCATTTGTTTTTATAGCATTCACTTGTTTTTCCGACGTTAATTTGTTTTTCCTATTTTGTAACATAATGTTGAATTCTCATAATGTTGAATTCTCATAATGTTGAATTCTTAAAAAGTTGGATTCTCAAAATGTTGAATCTCAAAATGTTGAATTCTCAAAATGTTGAATCTCAAAATGTTGAATTGTCACAATGTTGAATCTCATAATGTAGAAAAACAAATGAATGACGTGAAAACAAATGAACATCGGTAAAACAAATGAACATCGGAAAAACAAATGAACGTCGGAAAAACAAATGAACGTCAGAAAAACAAGTGAATACCGTAATAACGAATGAACGCCGGAAAAACAAGTGAATGCCGTAAAAACAAATGAACGTCGGAAAAACAAGTGAATACCGTAAAAACAAATGAACGTCGGAAAAACAAGTGAATACCGTGAAAACTGAAAATGATTTTTTTTTTTCACAAATGTACTCTTTATTTATCTCTGTACTAAAAATAAAATGACATGAAAATTTAAGAGGCCACTCTAAAAAAAATCTTTTCCATTTTTTTATTTCGACTTTCATTTGTTTTCACGGTATTCACTTGTTTTTCCGACGTTCATTTGTTTTTACGGCCATTACTTCTTTTTCCGACGTTTGTTTGTTTTTATGGCCTTCACTTGTGTTTTCGATGTTCATTTGTTTTGCCGAAGTTCATTTGTTTTTCCGAAGTTCATGTTTTCCCGGTGTTCATTTGTTTTTCCGATGTTCATTTGTTTTTATGGCATTTACTTGTTTTTCCCACGTTCATTTGTTTTTCCGATGTTCATTTGTTTTTCCGATGTTCATTTGTTTTTCCGATGTTCATTTGTTTTTACGGTATTCACTTGTTTTTCCGACGTTCATTTGTTTTTCCGACGTTCATTTGTTTTTCTGAAGTTCATTTTTTTTTCTGAAGTTCATTTGTTTTTCTGAAGTTCATTTGTTTTTCCGACGTTCATTTGTTTTTCCGATGTTCATTTGTTTTTACAGCTTTCATTTGTTTCTCTACATTATGAGATTCAACATTGTGAGAATTCAACATTTTGAGATTCAACATTTTGAGATTCAACATTTTGAGAAATCAACATTTTGAGATTCAACATTGAGAATCCAACTTTTTGAGAATTCAACATTATGAGAATTCAACATTATGTTCCAAAAAGGTTTTTCCGACGTTCATTTGTTTTTTCGATGTTCATTTGTTTTACCGATGTTCATTTGTTTTACCGATGTTCATTTGTTTTTACGGCATTCATTTGCCTTTAAGAACAAAATGTTGAATTCTCATAATGTTGAATTCTCAAAAAGTTGGTTTCTCACAATGTTGAATCTCATAATGTAGAAAAACAAATGAATGCTGTAAAAACAAATGAACATCGGAAAAACAAATGAACGTCGGAAAAACAAATGAACTTCAGAAAAACAAATGAACTTCAGAAAAAAAAATGAACTTCAGAAAAACAAATGAACGTCGGAAAAACAAATGAACGTCGGAAAAACAAATGAATGTCGGAAAAACAAGTGAATACCTTAAAAACAAATTAACGTCGGAAAAACAAATGAACGTCGGAAAAACAAATGAACATCGGAAAAACAAATGAACTTCAGAAAAACAATTGAACGTCGGAAAAACAAGTGAATACCGTAAAAACAAATGAACGTCGGAAAATTAAGTGAATACCGTAAAAACTGAAAATGAAATAAAAAAATGTTTTTTATACAAATGATTTATCTCTGTACTAAAAATAAAATGACATGAATATTTAAGAGTCACACTCTTACATATTTTTTTAATTTTTTTTTTATTTCGACGTTCATTTGTTTTCACGGTATTCACTTGTTTTTGCGTCGTTCATTTGTTTTTACGGCGTTCATTTGTTTTTTATGGCATTCACTTCTTTTTCCGATGTTCATTTGTTTTTTACGGCATTCACTTCTTTTTCCGATGTTCATTTGTTTTTTAGGCATTCACTGCATTTCATTTTATTTTTAGTACAGAGATAAATCATTTGTATAAAAAACAATTTTTTTATTTCATTTTCAGTTTTTACGGTATTCACTTAATTTTCCGACGTTCATTTGTTTTCACGGTATTCACTTGTTTTTGCGTCGTTCATTTGTTTTCACGGCATTTACTTCTTTTACCGACGTTCATTTGTTTTCATGGCATTCACTTGTGTTTTCGATGTTTATTTCTTTTTCCGAAGTTCATGTTTTTCCGGTGTTTATTTGTTTTTCCGATGTTCAATTGTTTTTATGGCATTCACACTTGTTTTTCCGACGTTCATTTGTTTTTCTGAAGTTCATGTGTTTTTCTGAAGTTCATTTGTTTTTCCGACGTTCATTTGTTTTTCCGATGTTCATTTGTTTTTCCGACGTTCATTTGTTTTTACGGTATTCACTTGTTTTTCCGACGTTCATTTGTTTTTCCGACGTTCATTTGTTTTTCTGAAGTTCATTTTTTTTCCGAAGTTAATTTGTTTTTCTGAAGTTAATTTGTTTTTCCGACGTTCATTTGTTTTTCCGATGTTCATTTGTTTTTACAGCATTCATTTGTTTTTCTACATTATGAGATTCAACATTGTGAGAATTCTACATATGAGATTCAACATTCTGAGAATCCAACATTCTGAGAATCCAACATTCTGAGAATCCAACAGCGCCTACACCGTTTAGGCGCGATTGGTCCAATTCGCGATTGGTCCAATCGTCAAAAATTAGAAAATTCGCGATTAGTCCAATTCGCGATTGGTCCAATTTGCGATTCGTCCAATTCGCGATTCGTCCAATTCGCGATTCGTCCAATTCGCGATTCGTCCAATTCGCTATTCGTCCAATTCGCTATTGGTCCAATTCGCAATTGGTCCAACGTTGCCTATTAGAACATAATGTTGAGTTCTCAAAAAGTTGAATCTCAAAATGTTGAAATCTCAAAATATTGAATCTGATACTGTTGAAAAACAAATGAATGCCGTCAAAACAAGTGAACATCGGAAAATGCAGTGAATGCCTAAAAAACAAATGAACATCGGAAAAAGAAGTGAATGCCATAAAAAACAAATGAACGCCGTAAAAACAAATGAACGTCGGAAAAACAAGTGAATACCATGAAAACAAATGAACGTCGAAAAAAAAAACAAGATTTTTGTATGAGAGGCCTCTTAAATATTCATGTCATTTTCTTACGAAGTCTCAGTTAAAGGGTCGCGTTTTTACGCGCGTGAAAACGCGACCCTTCTTTTTTTTTATTCGACGTTCATTTGTTTTCACGGTATTCACTTGTTTTTCCGACGTTCAATTGTTTTTCCGGCGTTCATTTGTTTTTCCGATGTTCATTTGTTTTTTACGGCATTCACTTATTTTCCCGACGTTCATTTGTTTTTATGGCATTCATTTGTTTTTCCGAGGTTCATTTGTTTTTTACGGCATTCACTTCTTTTTCCGTCGTTCATTTGTTTTTCCGATGTTCATTTGTTTTTATGGCATTCATTTGTTTTTCTGATGTTCATTTGTTTTTACGGCATTCATTTGTTTTACAACAGTATCAGATTCAATATTTTGAGAATTCAACATTTTGAGATTCAACTTTTTGAGAACTCAACATTATGTTCTAAAAGGCAACATTGGACCAATTGCGAAATGAACCAATAGCGAATTGGACGAATCGCGAATTGGACAAATCGCGAATTGGACGAATCGCGAATTGGGTGAATCGCGAATTGGACGAATCGCGAATTGGACCAATCGCGAATTGCCTTTTGGAACATAATGTTGAATTCTCATAATGTTGAATTCTCAAAAAGTTGGATTCTCAAAATGTTGAATCTCAAAATGTTGAATTCTCAAAATGTTGAATCTCAAAATGTTGAATTCTCACAATGTTGAATCTCGTAATGTAGAAAAACGAATGAATGCTGTAAAAACGAATGAACATCGGAAAAACAAATGAACATCGGAAAAACCAATGGACGTCGGAAAAACGAATGAACATAGGAAAAACAAATGAACATCGGTAAAACAAATGAACATCGGAAAAACAAATGAACATCGGAAAAACAAATGAACGTCGAAAAAACAAGTGAATGCCATAAAAACAAATGAACATAGGAAAAACAAATGAACATCGGAAAAACAAATGAACATCGGAAAAACAAATGAACTTCAGAAAAACAAATGAAGTCGGAAAAACAAATGAACGTCGAATTTTCAAATTTTTGACGATTGGACCAATCGCGAATTGGACCAATCGCGCCTAAACGGCCTACACACCCACCATCACCTCTGTGTGCCTACACACCCACCATCACCTCTGTGTGCCTACACACCCACCATCACCTCTGTGTGCCTACACACCCACCATCACCTCTGTGTGCCTACACACCCACCCACCATCACCTCTGTGTGCCTACACACCCACCATCACCTCTGTGTGCCTACACACCCACCATCACCTCTGTGTGCCTACACACCCACCATCACCTCTGTGTGCCTACACACCCACCATCACCTCTGTGTGCCTACACACCCACCATATCGTTTAGGCGCGATTGGTCCAATTCGCGATTGGTCCAATGGTCAAAAATTTGAAAATTCCCGATTAGTCCAATTCGCGATTGGTCCAATTCGCGATTGGTCCAATTCGCGATTTGTCCAATTCGCGATTCGTCCAATTCGCGATTGGTCCAATTCGCGATTCGTCCAATTCGCGATTCGTCCAATTCGCTATTGGTCCAATTCGCAATTGGTCCAACGTTGCCTTTTAGAACATAATGTTGAGTTCTCAAAAAGTTGAATCTCAAAATGTTGAATTCTCAAAATATTGAATATGATACTAATGAAAAACAAATGAACATCGGAAAAACAAATGAATGCCATAAAAACAAATGAACATCGGAAAATGCAGTGAATGCCGTAAAAAACAAATGAACGACGGAAAAAGAAGTTCACTTCTTTTTCGGTTTGTTTTTTATGGCATTCATGCCATAAAAAACAAATTAACATCGGAAAAACAAATGAACGACGGAAAAAGAAGTGAATGCCATAAAAACAAATGAACGTCGGAAAAAGATGTGAACGCCGTAAAAACAAATGAACGTCGGAAAAACAAGTGAATACCATGAAAACAAATGAACGTCGAAAAAAAAAACAATATTTTTGTATGAGAGGCCTCTTAAATATTCATGTCATTTTCTTACGAAGTCTCAGTTAAAGGGTCGCGTTTTAACGCGCGTGAAAACGCGACCCTTCTTTTTTTTTATTCGACGTTCATTTGTTTTCACGGTATTCACTTGTTTTTCCGACGTTCATTTGGTTTTTCGGCGTTCACATCTTTTTCCGTCGTTCATTTGTTTTTCCGATGTTCATTTGTTTTTTATGGCATTCACTTCTTTTTCCGTCGTTCATTTGTTTTTCAGATGTTCATTTGTATTTTATGGCATTCACTTCTTTTTCCGTCGTTCATTTGTTTTTCCGATGTTCATTTGTTTTTATGGCATTCATTTGTTTTTCCGATGTTCATTTGTTTTTACGGCATTCATTTGTTTTTCAACAGTATCAGATTCAATATTTTGAGAATTCAACATTTTGAGATTCAACTTTTTGAGAACTCAACATTATGATCTAAAAGGCAACGTTGGACCAATTGCGAATTGGACCAATAGCGAATTGGACGAATCGCGAATTGGACCAATCGCGAATTGGACCAATCGCGCGTTTAGGCGCGATTGGTCCAATTCGCGATTGGTCCAATCGTCAAAAATTAGAAAATTCGCGATTAGTCCAATTCGCGATTGGTCCAATTCGCGATTGGTCCAATTCGCGATTCGTCCAATTCGCGATTCGTCCAATTCGCGATTGGTCCAATTCGCGATTCGTCCAATTCGCAATTGGTCCAACGTTGCCTTTTAGAACATAATGTTGACTTCTCAAAATACTGAATCTGATACTGTTGAAAAACAAATGAACGTCGGAAAAACAAGTGAATACCGTGAAAACAGATGAACGTCGAATAAAAAAAAAGAAGGGTTGCGTTTTCACGCGCGTAAAAACGCGACCCTTTAACTGAGACTTCGTAAGAAAATGACATGAGTATTTAAGAGGCCTCTCATACAAAAATCTTGTTTTTTTTTCGACGTTCATTTGTTTTCACGGTATTCACTTGTTTTTCCGACGTTCATTTGTTTTTACGGCGTTCATATCTTTTTCCGACGTTCTTTTTTTTATGGCATTCACTTCTTTTTCCGTCGTTCATTTGTTTTTCCGATGTTCATTTGTTTTTTACGGCATTCACTTCTTTTTCCGACGTTCATTTGTTTTTATGGCATTCATTTGTTTTTCCGATGTTCATTTGTTTTTACGGCATTCATTTGTTTTTCAACAGTATCAGATTCAATCTTTTGAGATTTCAACATTTTGAGATTCAAGTTTTTGAGAACTCAACATTATGTTCTAAAAGGCAACGTTGGACCAATTGCGAATTGGACGAATCGCGAATTGGACCAATCGCGAATTGGACGAATCGCGAATTGGACCAATCGTGAATTGGACTAATCGCGAATTTTCTAATTTTTGACGATTGGACCAATCGCGAATTGGACCAATCGCGCCTAAACGCAATCGCGAATTGGACCAATCGCGCCTAAACGCAATCGCGAATTGGACCAATCGCGAATTGGACCAATCGCGAATTGGACCAATCGCGCCTAAACGACCCACCATCACCTCTGTGTGCCTACACACCCACCATCCTTTAGGAACATAATGTTGAATTCTCATAATGTTGAATTCTCAAAAAGTTGGTTTCTCAAAATGTTGAATCTCAAAATGTTGAATTCTCAAAATGTTGAATCTCAAAATGTTGAATTCTCACAATGTTGAATCTCATAATGTAGAATTCTCACAATGTTGAATCTCATAATGTAGAAAAACCAATGAATACTGTAAAAACAAATGAACATCGGAAAAACAAATGAACGTCGGAAAAACAAATGAACATCGGAAAAACAAATGAACGTCGGAAAAACAAATGAACTTCAGAAAAACAAATGAACTTCAGAAAAACAAATGAACGTCGGAAAAACAAGTGAATACCGTAAAAACAAATGAACGTCGGAAAAACAAATGAACATCGGAAAAACAAATGAACGTCGGAAAAACAAATGAACGTCGGAAAAACAAATGAACTTCAGAAAAACAAATGAACTTCGGAAAAACAAATGAACGTCGGAAAAACAAGTGAATACCGTAAAAACAAATGAACGTCGGAAAATTAAGTGAATACCGTAAAAACTGAAAATGAAATAAAAAAATATTTTTTATACAAATGATTTATCTCTGTACTAAAAATAAAATGACATGAATATTTAAGAGTCACACTCTTAATTTTTTTTTTTCTATTTTTTTTATTTCGATTTGTTTTTCCGACGTTAATTTGTTTTTCCGACGTTAATTTGTTTTTCCGACGTTAATTTGTTTTTCCGATGTTCATTTGTTTTTCCGACGTTCATTTGTTTTTCCCGTTTAGGCGCGATTGGTCCAATTCGCGATTGGTCCAATCGTCAAAAATTTGAAAATTCGCGATTAGTCCAATTCGCGATTGGTCCAATTCGCGATTCGTCCAATTCGCGATTGGTCCAATTCGCGATTCGTCCAATTCGCGATACGTCCAATTCGCTATTGGTCCAATTCGCAATTGGTCCAACGTTGCCTTTTAGAACATAATGTTGAGTTCTCAACAAGTTGAACCTCAAAATGTTGAATTCTCAAAATATTGAATCTGATACTGTTGAAAAACAAATGAATGCCGTAAAAACAAATGAACATCGGAAAAACAAATGAATGCCATAAAAACAAATGAACATCGGAAAAACAAATGAAAGACGGAAAAAGAAGTGAATGCCATAAAATACAAATGAACATCGGAAAAACAAATGAACGACGGAAAAAGAAGTGAATGCCATAAAAAACAAATGAATATCGGAAAAACAAATGAACGACGGAAAAAGATGTGAACGCCGTAAAAACAAATGAACGTCGGAAAAACAAGTGAATACCTTGAAAACAAATGAACGTCGAATAAAAAAAAAGAAGGGTCGCGTTTTCACGCGCGTTAAAACGCGACCCTTTAACTGAGACTTCGTAAGAAAATGACATGAATATTTAAGAGGCCTCTCATACAAAAATATTGTTTTTTTTTTCGACGTTCATTTGTTTTCATGGTATTCACTTGTTTTTCCGACGTTCATTTGTTTTTACGGCATTCACTGCTTTTTCCGATGTTCATTTGTTTTTATGGCATTCATTTGTTTTTCCGATGTTCATTTGTTTTTCAACAGTATCACATTCAATATTTTGAGAATTCAACATTTTGAGATTCAACTTTTTGAGAACTTAACATTATGTTCTAAAAGGCAACGTTGGACCAATTGCGAATTGGACCAATCGCGAATTGGACGAATCGCGAATTGGACGAATCGCGAATTGGACTAATCGCGAATTGGACGAATCGCGAATTGGACCAATCGCGAATTGGACTAATCGCGAATTTTCAAATTTTTGACGATTGGACCAATCGCGAATTGGACACACCCACCATCACCTCTGTGTGCCTACACACCCACCATCACCTCTGTGTGCCTACACACCCACCATCACCTCTGTGTGCCTACACACCCACCATCACCTCTGTGTGCCTACACACCCACCATCACCTCTGTGTGCCTACACACCCACCATCACCTCTGTGTGCCTACACACCCACCATCACCTCTGTGTGCCTACACACCCACCATCACCTCTGTGTGCCTACACACCCACCATCACCTCTGTGTGCCTACACACCCACCATCACCTCTGTGTGCCTACACACCCACCATCACCTCTGTGTGCCTACACACCCACCATCACCTCTGTGTGCCTACACACCCACCATCACCTCTGTGTGCCTACACACCCACCATCACCTCTGTGTGCCTACACACCCACCATCACCTCTGTGTGCCTACACACCCACCATCACCTCTGTGTGCCTACACACCCACCATCACCTCTGTGTGCCTACACACCCACCATCACCTCTGTGTGCCTACACACCCACCATCACCTCTGTGTGCCTACACACCCACCATCACCTCTGTGTGCCTACACACCCACCATCACCTCTGTGTGCCTACACACCCACCATCACCTCTGTGTGCCTACACACCCACCATCACCTCTGTGTGCCTACACACCCACCATCACCTCTGTGTGCCTACACACCCACCATCGCTTTAATGAAAAATTGTAGAAGCTTAATATATTTTATTTTTTTCCACAAAAACGGCACTGTACTCCGACGACGGGGTACGCATATTCGGGGGGCTCCCCGGCGAGGCCGCTGCAGGCGACCATCTCCTGCGGCGGCCGGCGCACGTTGCTAGCAGATCTTGGTGCAGCAAGTGTAGATGGTGATGCATGGGCAGCAGCATCCGCCGCAGCCGCCGCAACAACCTCCACAGGGTCCGCAACACCTGAGAAATTTACATGGGAAATGAGAACTTAGACAAATTAGAAACCTAGGGGCTGGGGAACCTAAGGGTAAGGAGTGGTTAAACGATATACACTGTAAAAAAAAAAACGGTTTTTTGGGAATTTAAAACGAATACTTACATGTTGATTCTTGGGAGTTTTGAAGAGTACTTGAAAAAAAGTCGAAAAAGTCTAAAATAGACAAAGTTAAACTGTAGGTAGATAGTGGAGAATAATAGAATTTTATTAATATGAGATTTTTTTGATCTTTTTATACTAGGTATGTGTATAGAACAGATGATTTGATTGTACTGACCTACCATTGCAAATCACTTTTACAGATCACCTTTGTTGGTGTTTGAATGTGGAATCAGAAAGTAAAAACATTCTGATTCATTTCTTTAAGTCAATAACTAACTGCCAGAAGTATTTAATTGCAAATTGCCACACCACCTTCTTTGTGGAACTTTCTGTAGGATTACTATTCACAGGACTTTTTTGTCGGTTTTTACCAGGGGATTTTACAGGAAAGCCAAACATAAATATTTCATTTTTTATTGTAAGGCTGGCAGGGACTGTTACCACTTACATTTACGAAGGGTATTCCCATGCCTTTGACATTTAAGAGCCCATATAGCGTAGGTTTCTCATATTATTCTAGTAAAATACATCTAAAATCTGATTTTAATCCGATTTGTTTTTTTTTCTCCACCACGGTTTCAATTCAGCTAAATACTTTTTAGCAACTATCTTTTGAATTTTGTTTAAAAAATCAGTCGCATAGCCCCCGTGAATCGATGTATAAACTTTAATTTTAGGTAATCGAACAAATGTGAACAAAATTTTCCAGTAAATTATAATAATTGTAATATAATCATTGCAAAATTGAACAAGTGGTAAGTAGTCTTACATTGTTATTTATTAATAAAATCTCTAATATTCCTGAAATTCGCGATTGGTCGTGCGGATAAATACTTATTGATATTATGACTTTCAGTACCCGGCACCACTCAGCACAATGGGCAAATGCATGCAAGGTGCATCATCTATCCCTCTTAAACCTTGTAAAAGCCGAGAACTGAGGGGAGGACTGCTCTTCACAGACTGCTTCTGTCTACGGCGAAACGGGTTGCAGTCTGACTGCCGGCGAAGTGGCTGCCAGAACTCTGCGCTCTGTCAGCTGCTACCTGCGCCACAGTGCGAACCTTCTCACGTTGCTTGCGGAACACATGCACAAAACCCACATGCAACTGCATTAACCGAAATATGCAGGATGAGACCTCGCCAGGACAGTGGAAAACCAGTTTACAGATAGAAGAATGAAGCCTGACAATGATCACGTAACCGATCAAAGAAAACATAAACAAATTGAACTAAGTAATATGTGCATTTGCCTAATTAAGTACTTACTCTTCATTCAACAATTTTGCCTTAAAAACGTCCTTTCATGTTCTGCTTTATTGATATCAAATCTTCTTTCTGTTTTTTAAAAATACTGCTGGTTATGTGAACTTTTAAAATTGGAATGTAAAAAAAAGACGAACACGCTCCGACAGAATTTTGACAGAAGAAGCTTTGACTTCGAACCTTTCACATGATTTGTTTGTAAAAAAATTGTAAATCTTTCAAAATTCTAAATTTTCCAAGTTGTTTTTGTAAACTTTTTACATTTTTTAATGATTTTCTAAGAAAAAGATAAAAAAATATTGTAAAAAGCTACCTCCTTCGTTTAATTTCGAACATCTTCGGCTAAGGACTGCGACCACTTAGTATCCACGATGTAAGTAAACGAATATCCTTCATTTGCACCGCAATCCTGTAGCGCTCACGGGCCACAAAACTCCGCTGCCTAACGTTGCCACAATTCCCTATAATTGTGGCGGCGTTTTGTGGCCCGTGTGCGGGGACGCTAAAGCTAAGAGTTTGCGCGTGCACTTCTGCGTGGGGACGCAGAACGCGGCGGTTTTTGGCCCTTGGGCCCCCCGCCCAAGGGCCAAAAACCGCCGCCACGATTCCTATGCCTTGTAAAGTGTGGCCACCACTAAAACTATAGGAATATGCCGGTTGCGGCGTTAAGTGTCTTGCATTTGAAAAGCGAGAATTTAACGCTGCCATTCGACGCATACGATGAGTGTGAGATCGAGGCCATGCCATGATTAATAAGAAACGAGAGCTAGGTTTTTATTTTTGATTATCGCTTTACACTTTCAGGTGTAGTCCCTGTGGACCTATGGTATGCTACAAATACGAAGACTGCGGTCCTCCGGTGAGTTTGGGTACCATTTTTATAAACATATATGAACTAAGCATCTTTTGCATGAAATAGTAATAACATAAGGAACGTTCACACAGTCACGTAGACCCATGTAGCGCTTACGATATCCTCGTGTACGCGATCGTCCGTCTAGTGTAAATTGCGAACGCCGCTTGCACGCGTTTATCACTATATCAGCGATCACCTTCTTAACCGTAGGGTTTAGGGCAGGGCTTCAACGTTTGAAAAGCAAGGCGTCTAAACTATTCAAAAGTAGGAGTAACTAGAGCCTAGTAGCATATCGCACTAAGTAACGTGGTTTTCTGAAAGTCTATCAGGCTACTTCTACGTGCGCCTGAACTAGGTGCCAGATTTGTCTAATGTTGTGTATGTTCAGCTTCAGTGCCTGCCTCGTTCCGCATTCAAGCGCAATGGACTGCAGGACTGCCAGTACTTCCAGCAGGGCTCGATCCGGTACCTGTGCCGTTCGGGCCCTTGCTGCTCAAGGCCCTGTCCGCCGCCCTGCCCGCCGTGCGTCCGTCGCCCGCCTCCCGGCAAGACCTACGTAACCCGCTTCAGCGATTTCGATCTCAAGTCGCAGTGGTAGCGTGTACACGGTACCTTGCCCTCTAGCCGCTAGCTTTCGGTAATTAACCATTCTATTTCGTGACGCACGGCTGGCTTTTCCAAGTTCTATACTCCTAACAATGTATCATTTTTTGTTTACAGAAAGGTAAAGCTTCTGAAGGAGCGTCTAGAGCGGAGGAGGGTGGCGCTACAAAAAAGGATGAAAAGGAAAACCAGCTGAAAAGAACGAAGAGTCGTGAGCTGCGCGGAGGGGTTATGTACTACAGCTGCCATTGCATAAAGCGAAACGGGCTCCAACACGATTGTCGTCGGACGGGCTGCGGTGGCGAGCCGTCCTGCTTGGTCTTGCCAGACCCAGTGTGCGCGCCCAGTCAGTTAGCACGCGCTCGGGGACTTGCCGACCCTGCCCCATTTGCAGCGCATTTAAATGCCCAAGGGGGCAATGCATCTTCAGGTGCTGCAGAATCTGGTTCTGGTGGAGGCAAGAGGTTTATTGTGTGCGAGCTAAAAGGCATCGTTGGATCAGATGCTGCTGCCGCTGGCCATTCCGGAAAATGCTGTAAGTGTCCCAATTCAATTGCTGTTCCTACACAAAGTTTACCTGGCGCCTGTATTTACAACCGAGGCGCCACTGCATCAAAACCCGCTGAAAAGAATACTTCTTCTAAATGTCCTTGCTCTAGTAAAAGAGCAGCAGCGGAATCCGCTGCAGAAGCTCAGTCGTCAGTGTTCGTGCTCGATGAAGAAACGATTAAAACAATATTGAACCGATTCGAAACTAAAGAAAAGGCACCAGGTGACATGGTATTAGGACCTGGCGGTCGTATGCGGAAAGCGGTGAAGTCTGTTAGTAAAGAAGAGCCTTGTACGAGACCGGGCTGTGTTCATTGGCAGCCACCGCCGCCGTGTGTGTGGGATGCCCCTTGCAAAGCAGACTGTTTTGAAACTCATCCAGGGGTCCAGCCAGGCCGCAACCCACTCACTGGTGGCGGAGCTAGTGTAGTTAAGAATTCATCAGGTCGCAGTGGGGGTTCTCAAAGTGTGCCCAAAGCTCGTGATGGAATAAAATTGTTGACACCTGAATGTTGCACAGGTTGCTCTGCTTCGGGTGGTGGAGGCGCGTCGAGTAGTGGCGGGCCAGCAGCAGGGCTGCCGGTGCTGGTGATGAAGCTCTGCTAACTGTACATACAACGGGACACCGAACTTCGAAAGCTTAAGAAAAAGTGCAAAATGCTATACCTACATCTGAATAAACTGTTAAATATTTTCTTGGCTTTCTATTTATTTTAGACCGAGAGGGAGGTTGAGGCCCTTTGCCCTTAAGTGGAATGGAATAGGCTAAGATTTATAATTTGTTCAGGACCCTTAGGGTAAGTTGCACCATAGTAGAAGTTAAAGTTAAAATTAAATTTTTTGTTAAATTTGACAATTCGACGTCATTTTTGGTCGTCAAATTGTCAAATTTGACAAAAACTTTAACTTTAACTTCTACTATGGTGCAACTAACCCTTAAAGTTCGATAGGTAGGTAGTTGTTATCTAAAAGCCCCATTCTATTCGGCCTGTCAATAGTCAGTAGGTCCCAAAGATAGTAACGTTTCCAAACTATAAGACAGTTCGACTATCGATAAAGTTGAATGGCTATCGACACTATCGATAGGCCTATCGGTAGTATCGTACTATCGATAGCACAGTAGGCCTAGCACGAACCGCTAACGTTTTGGTAGGTACCTAATCGAAAAGTAAACGAGACTTTTTTCTTCTTAAAGACATAGGAAAAAGAAAAAAAAGTATCGTTGACTTTTCGATTACCAATGAACAATGGAATACTATCGAACTATCGATAATATTGCTGGTCACGAAGAAATAACTGTCGATAGTGTCGATACTGTAAATATAGTATATTGTTCCTCGTAAATGAATAACTATCGGTAGTATCGATACTATAAACCTACTTGTTTTGACCCATCGATAGTATGTCAATTTGCAATAGTAACGGTAAATTTTAAAGTAGGTGAGAAGGACCATTTTATAGGCCGATTGTATTTTTATTTACATTTCTATCGATTTTTTCCTCTACATAAACTCATAGTTGATTGTGACTGACTATTTAAACCTGAAAATTGTAAACAATACTATTGCAAATTGTTAAACTATCAATAGTCCAAAACAATCGATAGT
This sequence comes from Udea ferrugalis, assembly GCA_950022985.1. Taxonomy (NCBI): domain Eukaryota; kingdom Metazoa; phylum Arthropoda; class Insecta; order Lepidoptera; family Crambidae; genus Udea; species Udea ferrugalis. Next base: position 11,431,032 of record OX465516.1, read on the forward strand.
TTGATACTATCGATAGTTTATTATACGTGACCAACAACACTATCGATAGTATCGATAGTTTTGCACTCATTAGATAGAATTGCCTTGTTTTGTGCTATCAATAGTTTCGATACTATTAGTTTGACGTCAACTATCGATAGTCGAGTATCGATCGGCAACACTAAGCGATAGTAGCGATGCTAACGATAATATCGAGACTAACGGTAGTGTCGATGCTAACGATAACATTGATACTAATGATAGTGTCGATGGTAACTATAACATCGATATACTAACGATAATACATATCAATTCTAATGATAATATTGATACTAACGATAGTTATCAATACTGTGTTCTTGGCTACACTTTTATTGAAACCAGGTATGTTTACACTGGTGTTGCAAAACGATTGATCGTTCCAGAGTCGATAGTCGTCTTGAAAAATCAGTCAGAATATTGATAGTCATATCGATACTATCGATAACATATTCAAACTGCAAAAAAGACATATTACTATGTATCTAGGAACTTCCATTGCTTTTTGACCTATTATTGATATCATAATGTTATCGAAAGTAATTGATATATCGTTAGTTCTTCTTGTAATTTGTACAAAGATTGAGATAATATCGATACTATCGATTTTATTTTGAGACAATAGTGCAGATACTATCAATGGTTTTACTTTTAACGATAGTATTGCAAACTATTGCCTAACAATACACTCACTGCTTTTCAAGGTTGTGATAGTATCGATACACTACCGATATTTGACTGTTGATTGCAACACTAGTGTACTAGTGTCATTCATATCGAAACTTTTGAGTCTTTGTCTTCACGATACTATAGACACTATTGAGAGGTACAATACTATTGACTTCATTGTCATATAAGTCGATACTACCGACAGTATCTACGATATATCGAGAGTAGTAGTTAAGTAAGTAGTTTTGGTTTTGCTGCTATTGAGGACTCTTACAACTACACTTATCTCACATCTATGGCTTACAAAAGACATTTAAATACCTAGTTATCTATTTGCCTACCTCAGAAAAGGACCCCTCTTACTAAAGAGATAATTGTATCGTCGAGAGCGTCGTATGTCCCAGTAATTAAACACTCTGGTTTGGAACCCGATGGTCCCGAGAACAAATCTGGCTGTAACACACCTTGGTGTTCGTTGTACAATTAGCGGCTACCCAAAGCAACCGTGATAACGGCGGCAGGCTCGCCCCCTTTCGTTGGGTTCAAATTCCTTTAGGGAAACGTGGGCTTCTAAAAGTCCCGTTCACCATGACGGCAACCATCTGTGTGCCTCTGATTAATCCATTTAGGGATATGGTCGTGAGGGTAGATATGTTCTGTTATGTACACTTGTTATACCGCACTTACTAGAGGTGGTCAATCCCCACTTTGTAAAACCTATTGTTACAAAAATAAATATTTTCATTTTCATGTATGGAAGTAAAATAACAAATTACACCACCGATATACTATAGATAGATAGATAGATAAACACTTTACTATATTAACTGCACTAAGACCGCATTAGATAAAGACTTAAGAACGCACACTGAACCAGCTTCAGAACGACTCTAGGACTAGGTCCGGGTTGATGCCATCTTCCAATCGCTGTCTCCACGTAGGACCCAGCCTGCAGCTTCCAGCACCACGCCTGTGTCTAGTGCACGTCATGGTCAGCAAATCTTGGGGCAGCATGAGTGATCTTGGGGCATCTATCAAGAAATCTATATAATTCTGTATTTATGAGAATTATGTAAAGTTATCACACTATCACAGAAAACAATGAGATAATGCAGTACCTAGCAAAACTGGAGCGATATCGTTTTCCTTCCTAGGTATTACATTTTTTTTATTTCAGGTTAGTATTAATTTTATGGATTTTTTTCTTATTTATTTAAGTCTGTAAATTATTTACATAACTTATTGACAAGAAGAATTTTTTAAAACTGATGTCAGAAATGTCAAAAATTCAGAATCATACAACAGTAATAATGATAACAGGGCTTGATAACGTTACCAATTTCACACTATGAATTTATCTTTTAGTAACGATATTTTCAGAAGGTTCGAATTTTGAGGGTAACAAGGGTAGCGGTAATTTTGGTATCGAATCCAATTTATTAACGGTAACAATTAGCGATAAAAGTATCAATACTTTTATTGTAACTTGTAAAGTCGGTAGCTTAGTGGTGCCTGACTACTTAAATTGGGTATACTATTGTAAGAAAACGAAAGAAAGAGATGGCACAATAAATATTTAACTAAATAAATTATTTAACGATACTTTTAGTATCTTTAGTATCGGCAACACCAACATTAACCGACACCATAATCAGTAACGTTTAGTCAGTTCACCGGTAAAAGGCCACCCAAGTATCGTTACCGAATATAACGTTAAAAGCTATTAACGTTATCTGCGTTTGACAGAAGTAACGATACCCATTTTTTTACGTTTTTCAAAGCCCTAATGATAATGATAAGTTCTTCTCTATTCCAGCCAATTCCAGCCTGCTACACAGAAAAATAAACCTTCACTGTTTTGCATCAAGTTGAACACATCTTCTGAAAGTAGGGTTCTGTAACCCTGAATTATTTTATACTTATTTAATATTTAGTGATTTACTCCAATGAAATGATACCGTGTTTCTTATATCCAACTGATGCAAAGATTGTCTCAAATTCATTAAATAATCTCATAATGCATATCACAATCATTTAAATAAATGCCGGATTCATAAAAAATAAATACCATGAATAAAAGTCACAGGATAGGGAGCAAAATCGTTAACTTTTGGTTCACCCATGCCCCATTTGTAATTTTTCTCATTAACTAGCAGATCATCATCTGCGGTTTTTGTAGCTCTCTGCTGGTCATAGGCCTCTTCCAAGTTGCGCCACATGACAACTGCCGGTTCAGAGCCTCAGGTTTTTGGTCCATCTCGGCAGTTGGAAGACGCACTTCCATACCCTAAAATATGGTTGAGTGGGATGATTGCTGGCGGGAACTGGTCTGCCCAAGTTTACTTAGTCTACCCAAGTTTACATATTAACTTTCTGATTTATTTTATTGCATGTCAAAACTGTATGACTGCTGGTTTATTCTTGCATTTACTCTGTATTATAAAAACAAAAAGTAACTGCTGAGTTTCTTGCCTGGTCTTCTCAGTAGAAACATCTTCCGACGCCGCGCGCCGGTGGTAGAGTCACATTAAGTAAACATATTTTATGAATTGTTTATATATCATATTGGTATAATCATGAGGTTGAAATTAAGATTCTTGACGATTCGAAAATACTGTGTAATGGTCTACTTGAATAAAGATACTATTTTTTACTCAGTGAGTCTCAATGTAACGGGTACGATCACAAAATGTAAAACATTCTGAAGCTGCGTGCTCATCGCGTTTACGGTGATGGCGGGAACATTGCACATCGTAATACCTGGTCTATCGTAATTTTGATAATACTTTGCATAAACCACACGGATCCCTAATAATATGTAAGTTGACATTTTGAAAAACTCAAGAACATCTGACTGACAGTGTCACAAACATATCAAAATTTTCTGAGTATCTTCTGCTGATCCCAAAAATATATTTTAAATTTCAGTAACATTTATAAAATAAAAACCATGTGCAGCCCAGTTCTGAACTTGCCTAGTTACAAAGAACCGCCGGAATGCATTCCCTGCTACAAAGTCGCGGTAAGATCAGATATTAAATCTCTTTACCCACAGATCCTGGAAGCGTAATAAAATATGTCCTGAAACCTGTCAATAATCAGTTTTTGCGCAGAAAACGAACTTAGGGTAGGTCTTCTCTTGATGGCCAAACTTAGAGGTGGCCGTAGGTGTAGGATGCGCGAATTGCCCCCCAAAAAGCTAATTGTTGTTCAAGTTATGTACCAAGATTTGGGAGACTAACTTTTTTGTATACAAGAAACAAAAAGAGGACTGCCTGATAAGAGGTTTACTTACTTACTTACCGGTACGTAGTACTAAAGTGTACGGTGAACTATTTAGTCAAGTAGTGCAAACACATGCTGGGATGCCTAGGAACTTGCTCTCCAGGCATCCCAGCATGTGTTTAACCTGCCATGCCTGACCTAGTAAACCCCAAACCGACTGCGGTCACAGTATGGTATGCAGAGATAGTCTTAACAGGCAGGGGTATATCGAATATTAGGCTTCCCCCAAACTATTAACCACTTATTATCGTGCCCGATGTGTCCGAATATCTGAACACAGGATGACTTTATGAGCGCCAATGAATGTGCAAAAAAGTGGCAGAATAATAAGCTCCCTGTAGATAAGTGTCTTTCAGGAAGCCAAATCTGAATTTAACTTAAATTTTCCAGGGTCCACAATGTCTCCCATGCGGCATGGATCCGGTGACGGTCCGCCGGCCTCTTATTGTGCACGACAGTACTTTCGACTACCGCCCTACGAGCTGGCCTGGCATGCTGCTCAACAACCAAGACAAGAAAGTCCGGTATCAGCTGATCAACTATGAGAGACCGGTTGGTATTTTGAATTTTCTTGTGTGGCAAAAAATGCGAACTGCCTTATGGAATACGAAGCAACCGTGGCCTACCCGTACTATTGGCTTTAAAAAACACGTGTTTTTTTGACTGGACGTTTTGATTTTAGCCATAAAGGTATAATGTAATGTTTGATAGACCAGACCAGATTCCATGCCCTACCTACATCATAAAGCTTGACAAATTGTCAATTTGTCAGAATTTTTTTACTGTCCCCTCGCTGTCGCTACTGATATGGCTCCCGTGCTTAGAAAGACAAAACATCAGTTGTGGGGATTGGCATTGAGAACGGGGGAAAGGGGAACAGCTCATTGATTTCGGACCTCTTCATTGATCGCTTGGGTACAGACTGACGAGCAAAATGCGAAACCATGAAGGTTTCTTACAGTGAATTGTGCATTGTTCTTGTTTCAGGCCACATCACACTATCCTTCCTGCGCACCATCATATAATTAAACAGAGTGTAAGTATTACAGTACAGTATTTTGTACAGGCACGAGTATCAGGTGTGAGTTATCATCATGAATCTTGGGGGAATTGTCGATTTTATAACAAAGAAAAGAAAATTATTTACTTTGTTTTGTGTTGTGTTATGTAAAAAAATACCTATTTGCTGTTTATTTGTACTTATAAATTATGACTTCCAAACATTATGAAATGGGCGTAAATATTTTTTATTAACAACCAAACAAGGTTTTCAATACTTTTATTGGACCAAACGCCTACGGAGCGCCGCGTGGAGGTAAAAAAAGCATCGAAAACCCTCATTGGATTAAACTCGATACTAGCATTTCTAGAATTTTTCTGCCACCGGACTGCGCTTCGAAGGCGTCGCTCGGCCGTCGGGTCCCAACAGCTGTCAAATAGCACAGAGTCAAAAAAAAACCCTCATTCTAAATCTATGGATATAAAACTTCTTTCAATCGTTGACAAATTTTTCTACTAAAATTGAACGACATCAATTTAAAAAAACCATGACAATTTCTGTCAAACAATTTGTCATGATCAAAATTTTCGGCGTTTAACTTGAAATAAAATTCCAGTAATTGCCTATCAGATTTTATTTAATTTTATAGTTTAGCAAAATGTGTGATCGTATGTCTCTTATTAACAAGTTGCAAGGCGTTATGTCGGCTTTAGGGTAAGTAGGTATTTACTGTAGAGAAGCGTTTGGTTTGAGACAAAAAAATATTGCTAACTGCATAACTTAGCTTCTTCCTACCGAACCTAGGGTTTAGATCTCAAAACTCGTGTTACTATTTATCTTCAAATCCTTCTAGTTACTTAATCGAAGTGCAAACACGCGATTGATCACTAACAAGCAGTAAAACCAATAGCAGCTAGAGCTCTTTGCCAGCTGCGGAGTTTAATGTGATGGGCGGAGTCAAGATGTGTTTTGAAAATCCAATCAGCCCTAATTTCAATCAGCTGTTCCCTCCTTGCGTCGGTCTCCTCAATGCTGAGGATCGTGATCATCTTTATGGAGCACCTTACCGCGGCTCGCTCGGTGGCCATCTGTCAGAAGCAGAATGAAAGGCATTATGGACAGTGACCACCACCAGCCATTCAAGGAACGTTATTTCAGGGGAAGTTGCGGCGGAGGCCGGCCACCGTGCTGCCAGTCGTGCTGCCCCACACCGTGCTGCGGCGGCGGCGCCGGATCCGTCGTCACAGTATACAGTCAAGTAGCCCACATCCAATAAATGATAGCAATGCAGTGTACGAAAAATCCCTAACTAAACCAAACTAAGGTCATTCAATTTGACCTGTGTTGAAATATTTCGATACCTCCTACGTAAGTTGTTGTATCCCACAAAAATGCGATTTTGCGTTTTTACTAAAAATGAGCTTTATTATTAGTAATCTATGCATAAAAAAATTAAAACTTACGAAAACACAATTATATCATGCAATTTCAAGACGTAAAGAGTTGTAACTTTTAAACGGGAACGGACTATAACACTGTATAGTCCTTGACAACCGTTTACGCGGTGCGCGGGGCGGGGCAGATCGCGCGCTTGCGTGTTGTATGGGTTAGATAAAACAGACTACGCCGGAGAGAGAGCTGAAATGGTCCGTGTGTCAAGTGCTTCAAGTTTTCCGCACATGTTACGTTATTAGGGCTTGATAATTGATTAGAATACGTTATAACTATGTAACAACAAAAAATGTTGTATAGATTTCATACAACAGTATACGTTGTCAAGTAAACATTCAGCAATGTTGTATGTTTTACATACAACATTTAACGCTGTTGAGCGAGTATAAGAAAATGTTGTTTGTGATACATACAACATTTTACGTCGTAAAGCGTCCATCTAAAAAAGTTGTATGTAATACATAGAATATCTTACGTTGGAATAAAATAAAAATAAATGTGGTATGTAGTAAATTATAATGTTTGCATCGGAAGTTGATAGTCAAAATTTGTTTTATTTTTTGCTTAATGTTACGACATATTCCTATATTTTTAGTTAAGTAATTTATAGAGCGCTCTCTCTTTACTGATTCACCGATAAAGAGCCTTAACCTTGATCGTTTAATTGATAGCTTGCTTACAAGCAATAAAATGTCATATTTCATTTTTGTTTTAGAGTCTCCATTACCAATACACATCCCCCAAAGTATTTATGTATTGTATTGCACACTTTTACACTGGGTACACGTCACATTATATTTTATGTATTTTAAATATTTATTTTTATAATTATCATTGCTTAGTCGCTGCGAATGTCGGTGCGTCCACTCGGTTGGCCCTACTGAAAATCAGCGTCTGAGCCTATCAGGTCCAGGTATTAGCTGAGTGGGGTTAATTTAATTTTGGACATCGTGACACTGCTGCCTGGTCGAAATTATTCTTTATTTTTCTATTGTTTGTTTTATTTTTTCCTAACCACCTTGTTCTGTGTGTTTTTATCTGTTTCTTTCAATAAGTTTCAATGAATCAGAAATGAATGAGCTTGCAAATTTGATAGTTAGTGTTTTTTTTGATAACACAACAGAAGAACAAACTGCTTATTTATACGATACGTTCAAAGTAGATGACGTTTCTGACGACGAGTTATGGTTTTGGACTGAAGAAACAGTGCCAAGTTCAACGATTTGCTGAGTCAAATACTAAGCCTTTATCGTTCCTCAAATACTCCCAGAAATGACTTGGCTATCTACTTGTGCAAAATTCGATCAGGGGAGCCGAATAATAGCATGGCTTAATTTTTTAATATATCCGAGCGTATGCTCGGATATATTAAAAGGATTGGAAGAAAAATACATAAAGTCAGGCAGTGTCTCATTACTGAATTTGTTCCATTACACCTAGACTTAGACCATATTACCAAGGACGAAGTGATAGCCCGCAACCGGGTTTTGCCAAATGTCTTGTTTGGTAACGAAGAGTCACCAAAACCAATAGTTATATTCAATGGAACCTACATAGAAAAAAGTGTTAACTATTTACTTCAACGCCGCAGTTATAGCCTTCATAAGTATAGGAACTTAATAAAACCATTTATGATCGTGTGCGCGGATGGATATATTTTGGATATAATAGGTCCGTACTCTGTACGGACAACCGATGCTGATATGATGAAAATGAGATTGCAAAACCATGATGGACCCATTGAAGACGGACAGTTACACTTTTTTCCCATGAAGGAGACTCATTTATTTTGGACCGAGGCTTTATTCCTATTTATTCCTTTAATAGAAACATATGGCTATATTGCTCACATGCCGCCAACCAAACGACCACAAGACACGCAATTAAGCACCGAAGAAAAATCACGACTCATCACAATGATGCGATGGGTCGTGGAAACTATAAACGGGAGATTCAAGCGTGACTTCAAGATATTTAGAAACAGACTATTTAACAAACATGTGCCGCTTATACATACTAGAAGATTTTGAAATTGCTGCAGCTTTCATTAATTATTTTCAAGATCCTTACGGAGACATTCCATACACAGAAGATTTCATTGAAATAAGTAATCAAAATATACAATGCCCCAATCAATTATCTGGGTATGTGGAGGAAAATAATTTAAACCGACAAAGAGTGTCGTTTCACAGGAGTGTTTAAAACAAACTGACTGGAAATGATCCGGATATTTAACATTTTCCACAATTAACAATTGAAGAGTTAATTAAATTCTCAATCGGCACCTATCACGTGAGGTTAGCACGGTCGTATTGCAGTTAGAATTTAAAAGCCGGGGAGTATATAATATGGAAATATATAGACATCCAGCGGCAACAGGCTGCAGAAACAATTTTGTTTCAAGAGATATTATAGAAATTCAAAATAACTTAATATTAGTTTTATTTTTATTTGTTACAATTCTGAAACCCAAGTGATAGATCATAATCATCATAATTTCAACCCATAGCTTTCTACTACTGAACATAGGCCTCCTCCACCGGCAATTGATAGATGCTACTAAATAATCGAAAACCTACCACGATTTCAATGAATCCTAAGTTGATCGTTGTATCACGAGTTTATTTATATATCCAACTGCGTCTCCTGATCACCTAGATACATACCATAGCTATTGTTTCGTCATTTAATTACATACTTATACGAATTTTATAGATAATAGGCGTTTTGCATTTTTTTAGTGTATCGCCTGAATAAAAACATACGGCAATATTTTTTGGTGTTAGCCATTGATTTCGAATATAAAGTATATGTATTTTAACAATACACAATATACCAAAAAAAACGAGATATGTTACGTTTCTGTCGGGCCTGGGATTTTTTGTATGGGACGTGACCATTCTTCTTTGGTATTAATAATTGAACTCTTATTCCTTAACTGACAATATTTATCTAATATCAATAATATACACTTGAAATTGTATTGTTAATGTGACATATAGTGAGACTAGAATCATTTACAACAGCGAACTTTTTCTTAAACTTCATAAAATAATATTGTAAGTATGAGATACAACTAAAGATGAAACCAAGACCCCACCGTATAATCTTGTAAGTATGAGATATCACAGCTGGCACAGTCTGTGTTCCACAGTATAATGTTGTATGTATGAGATACAACAGTTTTCACAGTCTGGATTCCGTAGTAAAATGTTGTAAGCCACAATTCTCAGAAAATATGCAATTATTTCATATATTTGTTTCAACATAGTTAATAAAACCATATATTTTATTCATATAACAAATTTCACAAAGCTACATAAATAAATGCAGTTTCTAGGCCAGTCTGAATGTTTAAAACGCTCTCCTGTAAAATTGCAGTTTTGGGGATACAACAACTTACGTAGGAGGTATCGATTTGTGACATCTTCATTTACACTAAGATCATTAAATAAGACATCAGACTATATTTTAATAGTACATTGTTACCCTAGGGGTGAAAGTAACTTATTTAGTCCCGAGACGGGGTTTGGCGCCCGCAACGAAGTGAGGGCGCCAATAGTTCGAGGGACTAAATAAGTCCTTAACCCGAGGTAAACACTGTGCTTTTCATTACAAATACGAGGAAAGTAAAAATAAAAACATGAATTAGCTGAAGAAAACATGAGAAAAATAAATGAAGATCGAATTGCCGCTTTCCCGCCTATTTTGTTTGTTTTTTTTTCTGTGGCCGGCCCGCTATTCAGCCATAATTTTTTATTTTCATCATTGGAAAAAGGGTAAATATTTTGCTCAAAGCTAAGTTATTTTGAAGAAATTGTTGAAACTAAAATATAATAAAGTTATTTAAAAAATAGAATAGTCTCTAATCAATACTTAACTTTAAGTTTTGTCAATTTTACATCGTGGCTGTATAGGAAGTTAGAACATGGTACAGAATAGATATGTGAAAAAGAACTATTTTTTTTTTTACAATAATTTGACAGCTGTCAGTTGAAAGTGATTCTCCCTAGGGACGAAAAGTATTACTTTCAGCCCGCTTCTCAGGTCAGTAATGACCTACTTTCAGAGTATGAGTAATGAAAAATACTGTTGTAAATAATGTTTTTGTGAGAATCGCTAAGCTGGGTGTGAATCGACACTTCGACCTTTGGTGGCATAGGCGGGATCTCTTCGTCTGCTCATACCGGGATCATTTAATTGATAATCATTTTCATCCTAACAGATGCAGTACTAGCTGTGGGCCAACCTCCTCGCCCAGTGGCGGCCTTCGACAAAGCTACCATCGCGATCGGTCGCCACTAGGCTCTGTGTCTAGACTTGATGTGATAAAATTCCTATTTAAAGTACCAGTTGTGTGGTTTAGTCCGTCTTCAAAGTATTAATTTGATGTCTTTATAATTATGATAAGTAAGTGATGTTTAGTCAAAGTAACAATAGTGTGGTCGTATAAAAATTGTAATATCCAAATAAAGTTAAATTTAATTTAAAATTATTTTTCATTTACAAGCGTAACCTACCAAAAACTCATGGCTTAGCGTCTCCGCACGAGGGCCACCAAACGCGCCACACAACGCCGCCACAAAACTCCGTCGCAAAACGCCCGTACAATTCCTTATGTATGGAGTGGCGCGTGACCGCTGCACACCACACGCTACTAACGGTGGTGGTGGCGGTTTGTGGCGCCACAAATCGTCCCGTAGGCGGGGAGACTCAGAGCCTGTTCACATCTAGCGGTAGGTTGTGGGAACAGGCTTTTACTTCATATTGTTGGATGGAGAGAAACCTTATAGGACTTGCCCGTTATTCATAAAAAGTAACGCAACATTGCGGCATTGAGTGAGCGATCAATTAGTGTTTCTTGTCACTTTCTCGCAAAAAGCAACAGCAACAAGAATGAGGGAGACAAAGCGTTACAAAAGTTAAGGTCATGCTATAGCTCTGATCGAGTTTTCATGATTGGAAAAATGGGATCCCACATAAATTACAGAGTATTGAGAACATTGAGGTAGCTTCAGAGTTTCACTCGTGACCCATTAGTGGACGCTAAGCACTATGCAGCCCGTGGAGCTAAATCACCAGTGATAGAAAACGCCGATAATAAAACCGAAGAAATCTGGATAATAGGCTTTCCATTCCTATTTCCACATTGGGCTAGCTTTCTCCCCCGTGTGACACGTGTGGGCTTCCGAAAGTTCCGTTCACCATGATGGCAGCAAATGTGCCGCTGGCCGTCCCGTTTGGGTTAAAGTTGTGATCGTAGGTATTTATTTATTCCCGGGGATATTTACTAATACATTGACAAAACCCGACGTTCAATGCCTTCCTTGCCACGGTTTACTTGAATTAACAATTTCTGATCCACCTAGATTTTACAACAGAAACCCGTTGGTCATGGTTTAGTTATAAATACCAGTGACGGACTCATCACGCTCTCATTTTCTCCATTCCCTTACTTTGGTCTCCATCCTTTGTGGTGTTTCTAAATTAGCAAGTAATAATCAAGAATGGGTTACGGCAACTGCGAGAATCCCTGCCCGCCCAAGCCGATCTGTGTGCCGACCAGTTGCACGCCGGCCGCCAACATCTGCGGCCCCGCCGGGCCCTACATCTGCCAGAACAACATCCCAGAAACGAAGAGGTGCTACGCTGTGAACCCGTGCATCAACATCTACAGCTGCCATACCCAGATCATGTAAACCAAGTAATTTCAGCAAAACATTACCAAGACAAATATAGCAAAACTCACAACTGGAAGTGAATTTACCTCTTTGTTTGTGTTGTTTTATTAAATTATTAAAACCACCTCGTTTGTTTTAATAAACAATAAGTTAGGACAACGGAAGCAGTAAGCAAGTATAAAAATATAGGTTGCAGTCGTCATGAGATATATTTGAAGCAGACAAGATGATAAGAGCTTTACTGCGTCGCGTTGTCGCAGCGAAACATGGTTCAAAGCAAAAAGTGCATAAGGCTTAAGCACTCTGTATTGTTGACAGTTGCAAGTACTAGATTCAAATTATTATTTATATGTTTTTAAAGTCATACGCCCGGCCCCGAATTCACAAACGTCAATTAACGCTAAGCATGGGCTCACGCTCATGCTGTCCCGTAAAATGTCAATAGAACTGAAAGGGACAGCTATACTTCTCAAGGATGCTCAACGCTGATTACCGTTTCTGCATTCGGGCAATTCGGGGGTAGCTAAGTTATTTATTTAGCTGAGCTGAAAATTTTTTCCTTGATATTGAGCTTTCCTATAGCTCTCGCTCTCTCTCTGGTCTTAACATGATACCTATTACAAAAGAATAAAAATGAAAGTTTATTTAGACTAGTAAAACTACCAGCGATGGAAGGGAACGAGTACAAGAAAATTTGAAAGAAAACACTATTTAATCAAATTAAAATTTATATCAAACTTTCATACAATGTTTTACTGTTTTTAAACCATCGACATAACGACACGCTTTACAAGGCATCAGACATAAACCACAATTTCTTCACTACATCAAAGGAACTGGAACGTGGTAACAGCATCCTGATTGAGGCCCCTGTTGAATGAAAAACATTTTTTGAAACACACAAAATAGTTATGATGAAGCATAACACATGGGTGAAATTAGCTTGCTGGTCAGAGGAAAAAAACTATAAAATAATTACCTGTCTCACGTAGTTTCCAACTGTGTATCGGACGTTAGGGTTACGCCTATTGTAGCATGATTCCGGTAAGCCCGAGGGTCTGGTCGCGTACACGCTGTCATTCACAATCAGAGGTCTTCTTCTAGTGACCGGGTCGAGTTCACAGTAGGGGCACGAGCTACGGCAGACTGGCAGGCAGGGGTATGGGCAGCGCGGCGCTCTTGGACAGATCGGCCTTTGCTTAGGTAATATCGGAGGGGGGCATTGAGGATTGCAACACGGTAGAACAGGCTGATAGCACGGTGTGGGTTCAGGACAAGGGCAAATCTAGAAGAAATAAATAAATAAAAGTTACCTACTACACATTCTGGTATTACATAAAGCAATAATTTACCATGTTATCATAGCAGCAAAGGAAAAGTTACCGGTGGAGGATCACATGGTTCTGGTGGTGGACAGCACGGTAACATCGGTGGACAACAGACAGGTCTAGGCGGTGGGAAGGGAGGGGGATCACAAGGCGGCGCTCTGCGAGGACGGCAGGGCGGCAGCATCGGCACGATCGGAGGCACCAGGTCTGGGATCACCGGCGCAGGGCATTGCCGAAACATCGTCTCACATCTGCAGGGAGGACACGGCGTGCATGGACACGGAGGGGGGCAGCACGGCTGGCAACACGGCGCCGGCGCTGGACACGAGTACGTACATGGACCCGTTCCACATGGCAGAATGGCAGGACATGTAGGACAGAAACACGTCGAACACATTTTGCTATATTGTATTTCTTTTGCAATAAATTTCTGTGTTTACTCTAAAATTTTCCCTTTTTATTATTTTATCAAATTTAAATGAAACAAATTTTGTTTGCTGGTTTTTTCTTATTTTGTCATGAAGACATTGTCAGTCAAGTTCTGGCATACGTTTTTTAGGGCAACAAGAGTTTTCTTGAAAACCAGGTACAATTATTTAGCTAATGTTGGCCATCCGTGCCCATAGATAAGAATAAAGATGTTGACAGCCCTTACGAGCAAAAAAGAACAAACAAAACACAATTCTGTCACAATTCACTACTCGTTATTAATTTTCGTAAATTTGTCTAGTATTTTATAATTTAATATTTAAAGTTAAATTAAAAAAACTGCAAAACCATAAAAATGAGCGCCCCATTCTACAGCTTCGACCCTTGCGTGTGCACAGGGCTACCGTGCGGCGCCTGCTACCCATACAGCACGAAGCCCTGCGTGGCGTCCAGGAACGACCTCAGCGTGTGCTCAGTTTGTCCTGGAGGCGGCTGCTCTCCTTGTCCGGCACCCGTCAGACCGTGCCCAGAACCTTGCCATCCTCCTCCTATCTTGCCATGCCTACCACCGTGTCCTCCCTGTGACAAAGTACTGCTCTTATTTTTTTATCAACTTTTTTATCAACTTGAAAAAGTATGAATACGAGTAGAGCTCGTAAGAGTATAATGCTCAAACCACGTCGCTGAGCTAGCTAGACGTAACTTGATCCCATTAAATTGTTTCAGCCCCGCATTCCAGTACCAAATCCAGTTCCCGTCTGCGACTCCGTAGCGATACCGTGCTGCCGGCCTAACCGCTGCAAGCCGTGTCCGTGCTACTGCTGCACAGAGCCAGCTGTTTGTTCACCGAAACGCTGCAGTTACCCTGGAGTTCCCATCTGCGGGGGTTGCTGTGGCCCCTGTATGCCAGTCTGGTAGAAGCAAAATGTAAATGCAAGCGACACTGAAGTAGTCGTTAAATCGCTGCTTGGTGAAGTGCACTTACTTGCGTTATTATATTTTTGTGTCGTTCTAAATAGTCAAATTTATGATGTCAAATGAAAAATCGGAGCCAATAAAATTTTGTCCATAAATGAAATTCCTTTCGTTTTACTGGACATAAATCACCTGTATTAATAGTTTCAAAACAGTAATGTGTCAGCAGCTTGCCATTAATATTTGCACCTGTGCTGTGAGATAATAGTTCTTCCATAGTGAACGATGACAAAGTTAGGTATTTCATTTCCATCATCATTCGCGCAGTTTCACTCATCAACGTTGTCAGCATCGAAAGGTATCCTAACAAAGTGTTAAAAAAGGTAGTAATAAAGCCGCGTTTCCAACATGACCCGCGGCTTCACGCAAATCATGCGTAGTGGAAACGCGGCTTAATGTTTTGACAAACTGAATAAGCTAAACTTATTTGAAAACAACTCAAAAGATAGTCATCGACCACACAGCCTATGAGGTCGATGTACAGGCCACGGCACATCAGGTTAGGTACTATTTCCGTTTTTTTATTTGCTCTTGCCTCGATGCTCTTACCAGATATCATTTCTTTACATTTTCTTCAAAATAGAGCAAGGCGGACCGATTGCGGAAATGGGTAACCTGCCGTTGTCCGTACTTAGCAAATTAATGATGGCCTGATGGGTAATCGAAATATTACACCCGCTAGCGCCAAACGCATCGAATCGAACATAATGATTTTAGACCAAACTAAACCAAAGCTGTTCTTTTTTTTCATAAAATGTAAGCACAGTAGGTAAGGCCTAAAGGTATAAAATAGTACATTGTTATCCTAGGGGTGAAAGTTACTTATTTAGTCCCGAGAGGGGGTTTGGCGCCCCGAACGAAGTGAGGGCGGCAATAGTTCGAGGGACTAAATAAGTCTTTCACCCGAGGGAAACACTGTGCTTTTCATTACAAATACGAGGAAAGTAAAAATAAAAACATGAATTAGCTTAAGAAAAAATGAGGAAAATAAATGAAGATCGAATTGCCGCTTTCCCGCCTATTTTGATTGTTTTTTTTCTGTGGCCGGCCCGCTATTCAGCCATTATTTTTTATTTTCATCATTAGAAAAATGGTAAATATTTTACTCAAAGCTAAGTTATTTTAAAGAAATTGTTGAAACTAAATTATAATAAAGTTATTTAAAACATATATTCTCTGATCAATATTTAACTTTAAGTTATTTCAAATTTTTCATCGTGGCTGTATAGAAAGTTGGAACATGGTTCGATAGATATGTGAAAAAGAACTAGTTTTTTTAAAAATAATTTGACACCTGTCAGTTGAAAGTGATTCTCCCTAGGGATGAAAAAGGTTACTTTCAGCCCGCTTCTCAGGTCAGTAATGACCTACTTTCAGAGTATGAGTAATGAATAGTACATTGTTAGCCGAGGGGTGAAAGTAACTTATTTAGTCCCGAGACGAACTTGTATTACAAGACGGAATCTGCAACTTAAATGGATCTCGTGGACGTAATCGCTGATTTTGTATGGGTTTTTCAAACAATTCTAAGTTATTTCGTATGAATTTTGCTATTTCATAAACGTACAAAGATGTTAAAGTCAACAGATTATATTTCTTGAAAAAATCTCTGCAACTTTCAAGAGGGCCAATGCCAGCTATGGCTCGAATACATCGCTTTTGAATGATAAACGCTTTTTTTACATCCGTTGAGTTTGCCCATAAGATTATTGCATATCTCAGTACAGATGCAACATAGCCATGATAAGCAAGCAGTGCAGTTGCTTCACCAACATTAAGTCTAAGGCGATAAAGAGCGTACACGAATCTACTCAACTTGTTGCAAATATTAGATACGTGAGCTTTCCAGTTGCAATGATTGTCCACCACAATGCCTAAGAATTTGGTTTCACTCGTCTCGATAAGAGTATTCCCCTCACACTGTAGACCAAGTTTATACTTAGTTGTTTTATAATTTCTGAACTGTATATAGTTCGTTTTGACAGCGTTTATTTTAAGATTATTTGCCCGTATCCAGTTTTCAATACCTTCGATAGCTTTATTTATGACTCGTTCATATGTCATTGTTTTGTCTACATGAGGTATTACTAATGAAATGTCATCAGCGTACATAACCGTTTGAAACTTAGTTGCACTTGGCAAGTCATTTATATATAATAAAAACAAAATTGGTCCAAGAATGCTTCCTTGAGGCACCCCAGACTTGTTAAGCTGAAATGAGGACCGATAGTCAACACTCTCATTATTATTGTCAATCTTGCTAATTTGGACACATTGCGTGCGGCTACTCAGATAACTACTAATCCAATCAAGAGCTGGTCCTCTAATACCGTATCTTTCACATTTAGCAAGCAAGATGGTGTGATTAACAAGATCAAAGGCCTTACTCATGTCGAAGTATATTACTGTTACTGGGATCTTTAGATCGATATACTGTGTGATACTGCAAATTAATTTATAGGCAGCCAGACTGGTGGACTTTCCACTACGAAAACCATTCTGTTCAATAGCCAGAATCCGATACTTTTCCAAAAAGTCCAACAATCTAGCTTTAAAGATCTTTTCAAATATTTTGGAAAGCACTGGTACAAGAGTTATAGGTCTATAATTATTAATGTCTTGTTTACAGCCCTTTTTAAATAAGGGTTTAATTATGGATAGCTTAAGTTGTTGAGGATAAATACCCTGAGCGAGAGACAGATTAACCAAATACGTCATTACTGGTGCTATGGATTCAGCACAAAACTTAAACAGGTTGGTTGGAAGATTATCGTACCCCACTGAGCTGGTATTTTTCAAAGATCTAATAGTTTTCAATATATCCATTTCTGTGCATGGTTTCAGAAATATAGAAGAATTTACGTTATCAACATTACTTAAACTACCAGTATCCTGTGCATTTGAATAAATATTTTTATTTATGAAGTGGTTGTTAAAAGAAACTGCAATTTCATGTGGATCTGTGATCGTTTTATTACAAACGTTGATTGAGTTTAGCTCCGAATCCACCCGTCCTACCTGATCCGTCTTATCTTTGATTACATTCCACGATGCTTTGCACTTATTCTGTGCCCTTCTCACAAAGTTTGCGTTGCATATCTTTTGTGATTTTATGATACACTTGCGTAGTAGCTTACTATAGTTTTTGAAAGTTGTCTTGGTTTTCTCGCTTCTACATTTATAAAAATTCATCCTTAAGGCTCGCTTGACCCCAAAAGATACCTTCAAGCCCTGCGTTATCCACTTGCGCCTTTGACAATAGGAGTTAATTTTTATGCGTTTTTCGGGAAAGCAAAGACCGAAAAAGAGACAAAACTCGTCATAAAACTTAGTGAATGCGGAGCCAAAATCATCATCATCTGTAACGTCCTGCCATGATAAGCTTGCTATACAAGCCCTAAATTTTTCCATGTTATCATTAGAGATATCTCTAACACGTTTATACCAAAAACGCGGTCTAGGCTTGTTGCAAGTACTTTGAAAAGTTATGATCTGACAAGTGTCATGATCAGACAAGCATACCCTGTGGACTTCACAGTTAACATCTTCAATATTTGATGCAATGTGATCAATACACGATGATGCTCGTGTTGGTTCATTAACATGTAACTGAAGGTTGAAACTATGGACCAAATTTATAAGCCTTTGGGAGTTGTCATTATTTTGCAATGTATTTATATTAAGATCGCCTGCAAGAACAAGTTTTTTATTTTTTCTTGACAGTCTGTGCAAAAGAAGCTCCAGTTGATTGAAAAAGGTCGTCAGCGTGTTGTTTTTTGGTATTCTATACACACAAAGTATCAAACATTTATGAGCCGTTAACTCTATTCCACAACATTCGAAACACCTTTCAACAGCGTAATCCTTACAAATTATTAGTGGTTTGCATTCTAAATTGTTTTTCACTAAAATACAAACACCACCTCTGCTTTCGTTAGATCTACAATACAAGGAAGCTAAATTATAGTTTTTAATCTTTACATTACTTTCACGCCCCGGCTTTAGAAATGTTTCGGAAAGACACAAAATATCTAAAGTTATTTCCTTATCATTGAAACTATCAATACAGAGTTCCAGGGTATCTAGCTTACTTAATAGACCCTGGATATTTTGGTGTAAAATTCTCAAAGTACAGCGGGTTTCCTTGTTTTCCGAAAGTCTTCCATTCACCTGGTGCGCAAATTTACAAGGAGACACGAAAAAGATCATTTCTAGCTCCTATTGGCGGAAAATAAAAAGGAATAGTTCCTTTACTTGCTGGGGGAGCTGGATTTTTTGGTGCGCTTGTATTTAATTTACACTTAGGAAAGTAATAAGGAATAGTTCCCTTCCCATGCTCACTGCTTTCTCCCCTTTTCGTGTTGCCCTGTTTGCGAAATACAATCTTTTTAATTTCTTTTACATCTAAATATTTATGCTCATAGCTTATACAGTCAATAATGAATTGGATCTTCTTACAGATTTCAAAAAAGGACGATGTTTTGACAGAGGCCACAAAATGATGGTTTTTGTTGCGCTCACATAATTTGCTGATTTCATGATTCAACAGAGACTCATTAAAGAATTGATTATATTGTACACTTAACAAAATAACAATACAATCTCGATATCTTTGAAGCATCAAGCTAATCTGTGAAATTACGTGTTTTGGATTTTTATCATTTTGTCCTATACTTAGTATGACAATGTCTTTCTTGTTGGGCTTCAAAGTGTAGCAGTCTTCTAGTATAACAGCTGTGCTGGCATGGGGTCTGGTGCGAGCAAACACTTTGTAGTTCTGTGGAACACCCGAGTTAAGCAAAACTGATGCGATGCCCACACTCTGTTGTGCTCCATATATCCTTATCATTGGAACTTGCTCGCTATGGAAAGTTTTTTGAAAAGTTTTTGATTTGTCTGAGGAGCCATTTTCACGTTTAACATCGCTGCTGCCATTACAAGACTTTCGCTGACGGTAACCGATTAGTTCTTGATTTTTGTGTTTATGATCCCTCAAGTTCTGTTTTAAATTTTCAATCTCGCTGTGTGCCTTTGCTAATTTCTCCTGGAGATCCGCTATTAACAATTCCAGTTCTGTGTATTTTTGATTATTTCTTAATAGGTGGATGGCGTGTCTGCGTTCAATTTCGGAAGGAGTATTAGGAGTACTACTTCCCCACTGTCAGTTGCTGGTACTGCGCAGAGTCTTTTTTGCACTCATAGATTTTATAGGCGTAATTATGGGTCGTCGTATTAAGTTTTTCAGTGTATCATTTTCCCTGGTGACTTTTTCTAGAGATCTTTTTAGCTCGTTATTTTCACAAATTGTGTTTTCCAATTCTCTTTCGGAGCTCATATAATTGATTTTCAGTTGTGTAATTTCATCTTTCAGATCTTGAATTTCATGAGTGGAACAACCAACTTCGAAGCTTCTAGACATCGCGATAGACTGTGTGACGGTGTTTGTAATTGTGTCATCCACACTAATCTCATCGGACGTGGATAGCGGGTCCTCAAATAAAGTGTTGTCCACGGTCAAAGTGTTAGATTCCAGAAATGTCGAATTCTTGGGTGAGGGTACTGTTTCATCACTAAGTCCGCTAGGGCCAGTTAATTCATTTTGTTTTGAAAGTTCAGCCTGTCTTTTTTTCCTTGTCATAACATTAGACAGCTCTACGTTAGGTATTTGTTCTGTTTTTTTCTGGCATAGTTGACACTTCCATTTCTTTCTCGCCTGTGCATCCTTTAAACGATGTAGTTTCTCGGAGTAACCAATGCAGTCAAATTCAAAACAATTTTTACACAGTGAACATAATACTGTTTTTCTCTGGTCCACTTTTCTTTTGCAAATGTTGCATCTAACTTGTAGCAATAATTGGCTGCTTCCGCCTTTTACACTTGGCTTTCCTTTAGCGGACATGGTTCAACCAATCCAAAAAAAATATTAAAAAAAGATCAAAACCTTTTCGCGAGATTCGATCCAGAGTCTTGCTTCTTCAGATGTCCGTGTGTCACACCACTACACCATGTGCGTTAGTGTTTATACGGTTGAAATTTCCCTTGGCCTTCGTCTTGTTGAAGTTTAAAAATTGTTAAAACTATTGATTTGTAATGGACAAAATAAGTTAGTCTTTCGGTGAGATTCGATCCTGGTACCATCCGAGCTATCAACGCCGCCTGCGCCGCTGTTCCAAGGAGCGATTTACCAGCTTGACGAAATTAGGCAACGGTTGGAGGGTCGATTAGTAGTACCGTCTTGATCATTACACAACCTGATTCAGGTAGGTCTGTTTACACTTTTCAAATATCTACCCGTGTTCACTTTTATACACAAACATAAATGCACATTTTATCGTTGATTCTTTCCACTGTTCGCACTGATTTGAGTTGTATTATGGTTAAAACGTAGCACTTCAGAAAGTCCACTCACGAGAACATCTTGTTCTGTGCACATTTAACCAGTTGATAATTTGCACTTTTTTATGATATTGCTTGAAAATGTCCCACTGGTTTACTTCGCGAACAATGTATATTGCGAATCACACGGTCTTGATGCAACGTATCACTATTTTGGGGCACAACAACACGCCAACTATTTTTAATTATATTTTTTCAACGGAGCCGATGTTTACTTAGATAGCAGCGCCATCTGTATCGCCATCTGAAGTGAGGGCGCCAATAGTTCGAGGGACTAAATAAGTCTTGAACCCGAGGTAAACACTGTGCTTTTCATTACAAATACAAGGAAAGTAAAAATAAAAACATGAATTAGCTAAAGAGAAAATGAGAAAAATAAATGAAGATCGAATTGCCGCTTTCCCGCCTACAAAAAAAACAAACAAAATGTTTTTTTTTCAGTGGCCGGCCCGCTCGCCATTCAGCCATTTTTTTTTTTCATCATTGGAAAAATAGTAAATATTTTGCTCAAAGCTAAGTTTTTAATTTTAAAGACATTGTTGAAACTAAATTATAATAAAGTTATATAAAAAATATATATTCTCTGATCAATACTTATCTTTAAGATATTTCAATTTTACATCGTGGCTGTATAGAAAGTTGGAACATGGTTCAATAGTTATGTGAAAAAGGACTAGTTTTTTTTTATAATTTGACAGCTGTCAGTTGAAAGTGATTCTCCCTAGGGATGAAAAGTACTACTTTCAGCCCGCTTCTCAGGTCAGTAATGACCTACTTTCAGAGTATGAGTAATGAAAAACATTTTTTAATGCCCAAGAATAATACTGGCCGCGAACAAATTATTCCTTCTCTTAAAAAAACTATCATGACAAGACAGACAATAGTCTTTTAGTCTTTGATATTTTTTCTTAGAAAACCTATCAATTTATTACAAAAATAAGAAAAAAATAATAAACTTTATCACACTTACAAAAATAAGAAAAAATTCATAAAATCTATAAAAATTGGAAAATAGCTTGTTCACTATAAAAACAGAAACCCGTAAGTAATCCCTTACATTTTACATTTACCATTGATGTTTTTTTTAAAAGGTAGTTTTTAAATCAATTCTAGGATTTCCTGGTGGGAAGCCACCAGGATACTAAATTTGCGTTGCTATGTTTTTCCTTTTTTGCAGCATATGCTTAATATTCCTTACTCAGCAGTGACGGACTAGGGAGGCCATCGAATCTCTAAAATCACCATATTAAAATAGTGCTCTAATTTTTTTTCCTAACCCAACTGCAGTAATTATGTTTAAGCATAATTGCAAAACAGGAGTTCTACTGTTAAAAAAACATAACCAGTGCCCCCAACGAGCTTACTCTGTCACCAGCTCTTAAGCATTAAACGCGCCCTTCAGGCTCTCTATCACTAGTTATCGCGGCTAGACGGCAGCTGCCATGGGTTTTTACTGGATCAACCAGTCAACCTTCCCAGTGAAGAGTCCGTAATAACCCAGTCCGCCTTGGCGGGCGGGTCAACCATAAGTGAGTGCTACCTGTTCCTTAATACTGTTCATGATGCAGATTCCCAGCACGAGAACTGATCCAGAAGCATGTCCGTGCTGCCGCGAGGTTACGAGAGCGTTCGACCGTGCGCGAGGTACGGCTGCGTGCAGGGCGAATACAGCATCTACTACAAGCGGCCTCGCTGCGGCCAGCCGCGACCGCAGCCGTTCCAGAAGGAATGCGCTTGCTACTATTCTGGACCTACTAATGCTCCCGCAGAAAGGTTAAAAAACAAATTTGTTGAAATACGCACATCGGACATCACTTCACATCTCGGTGCTTCACGCTTACCTCAATCATCAATACACTTTACTTTGAATTAGTATTTTCCCTCATTTTGTATGTAAATAATTTAAAAATGTTATTTGTCTTAGTCCTTTTTTTTCAAACGACCACAGTTGCAAAGAAATTGAATTTTAAAGTTCACTCACACAAGCGAAGGGAGTTTTGGCGTCCGCCGGAATAGCATATCAGCTCTGGCAAGGCATAAGTTTAATAATGTGGGACTAAATTTTAAAATCTACCACCCAGATGGCAGTGATGGCACGATGAGCTGTATGCATTTTGGGCGGTGGGAAGACCAGGCCCCTATTCAATAAAGCTGACAATCCGACAATTCGACATATGTCGAGAAGTGACAATTCTACAATTTTTCTGTTCAATAAATCCGACAGGCGACTTAATTGTCATGGTGGAAAATTGACAAATATGTCGGATTGTCGCGACAATTCGACATATTTGCGTTCAATAAAAAATTTTACGCGACAGGTGACAGGTGACAATTTGTCGTGAAAAACTTGTCAAATCTGCTTTATTGAACACAAAATTGTCGCGACAATCCGACATATTTGTAGAATTGTCAGATAATTCTGACAGGTGCCTTGACCCTCTGTCGCGAAATCTTTTTCGAAGTTGTTAGGTGTAAATGTTGTAAATAAATAAAATAAGAATTCCTGACTGATAGATAAAGTAGTTAAAAAAACTAAACCTAATTAAACTTACCAAAGAGTATATTTTTATTTACCCTATGTATTTTTTTATTTTTTTTATTTGGCCTATGTTCAGCAGTGGACTACAACAGACTGATGATGATGATATTTTTATTTTGTTAAATTAGTCCTAAAATAGGTATTTTTGTTCATTTCTATTTTACATACGAGTTGCACTAGAGATTGATTAATTCTCACTGTGGCAAAACTAAATTACTACTTATCCCTAATTAGCTTCAACAATCAAAATTACCTGTTTGCAAACAGTTCAAAAGTCGACATATTTGTCACGACAATCCGACAATTGTCACTGACAATTGTCACCGACAATTGTAGTAAATAATTACTGTGGGTTTTTGACATATGTCGAGTTTTATTGAACGCTATTTTTCCAGACAAATTTGTCAAGATTTCACCTGTCGTTTTTCGACATATTTGTCAATTTTATTGAACAGCCTAAGCGCGACAATTCTACAATTATGTCACTTTTTGACATAATTGTCGGATTGTCAGCTTTATTGAATAGGGCCCAGAAATGCTTATTTGCTCAGCAGTATAATTTTTAGAGATAATTAAGATAAGACTAATATTAGAGACATAAAAGGCCGGTCAAGTACCTAAAAGATTATCATAGGATTGAGGAAGACAAAGGAGAAAACTGGGCTTAACTTCCAACTGCTGTGTTACCCTTGACGTGTGAGCAATGTATCTCATATCCATTTCGTTCATATACTTACGGATCATTTTCTTTCAAAATGTTAAATTAATCACGGATTAAATATTAACAGGTACCTACTTAACATCTGACATTAAACGTGTGTTAGTAATTTTGAGCGTTCAATGCCGAAATGCCGAGCTATGTCTTCCATCAACAGGCGGATATTTTTGGAAGCGCATTACTCTCTGAAGTTTCCGTAAATACACTGTACACTTCATTGCGAACAATTCCGCTATTACTCTTAGGTGTCTAAAGCTAAAGCACTAAAATTAATTTGCGTGGACATGTAGTGGTTCCTTTTTAGACTTATGTTTGTTGGTACGATGAATTCACTAGGACGGGACCCTCTGGATGGCTAAAAACGGTTGTAAAGGAACACCGCTGCTCTAAGCAGTAAGATTTGAACCAACTGTGCGCTTTACTTTGCTTTACTTAGTACCCACCTTGCTGTTTTCCAGCTGTTTCTACGGCACATTCCTTCATGAATTTCATTTTGTATTCCAATTACAAAAATTGCCGTTTGGTGAGATTGACTTTTAGCCCTATTTTCAAACAACGCTCAAAATTGGATTCCTACCCAATGTATTGCATTACTATTACAGATATTACAATAACAGATGATATTACAATTACAGATGCAAGCCTCTGATTGGTTGAATTTTAATATTAACAGTGGAATAACAGCCAAGGAAGAAAACCCAAAGAAATAAAAAGTCTTAACCTATTATTTTGTACAATATTGCAGGCCTTGCTGCTACGACTACCCTTGCAAAGCAGACTGCTTCAACCACGGCGCGTGTACTCGCCCAAGCGGGAAGTACGCGCGCACCGTGTGGTACCCCGGCGAATGCTGCCCCGCCGTGCCGCCCTGCCAGGCCTTCACCTGCCCCAATCCGCCCTTCCATCCTTGCTGCTACCACACCTGCAACAAGCTCGTCTGATTATTATACATCATCAGTACAGATTTGAGGATTGTATGGTTGCAAAAAGTGATGTTTTATGAGGCATATTTGTGAATCGTCTGTGTTGTCCAATAAATGTTAACAGAAATATACCTACCATGTTTTCTTTTAGATTCTAGAGCATCGTCTATAGCGATATTAGCGATCCATCAGATATGTATTGCAACAGAAAATTTGGCCAATACACTTTTGTTTATTTCACAATCAGTGAGTTCCATACACCCAAATACCATTAATATCTGAACATTGATTACTTCATTATTATCTGAACAGGATGCTAGTCCCATCTAGCCACTGACTTTCATATACGCACACGCACACACACATTATAACTATCAGCAGACTGACGTCATATTACGACGTCATTTTTTTCGCCAAGCCTGGTATTACATAGATGCGTCTTGTTGTTTGGAAATTAATGGATGAATAAAAATTAAATTAATTCGTTTGTGTCTCTCAGTGTCTCTACACCCAGAGGGATCACCTGTCTTGTTTAGGTTCTGGTAGACAGCGTCTCAGCCTCAGCACACGGGCCACAAAACGCGCCACAAAACGTCGCCACAATTCCCTATAAATCGTATGATTGATTGCCTATGTGTTTTTCAAACCTTGTCACTATATTTTTATGTGAAAACGACTAGATACTATGAAACTCGTACTCATAAGTAAGTATACTACAGCTCTTTCAGCGTGACAAAGAACAGACACTTACACATTTTGCTATGAAAATACGATTTTAGTTGTTTTGCGACGAAACTGTTTAGACGTGGTACTTACAATAAGTACCTAACTACTATAAGCTTCGGTGTTTGAGATGGTACGTTGTAAATTCTGTTCTACTAAGCGTTTTATAAAACATCTAATGCTATTCTGGCAGCGCTAGAGTCCACCTACGCCTACATTGAGCTTCGGGATAATAAATAGTACTTTTCGCGCGCTTTTCGCGTGCAGTTGCGTTGTTTCCTTTTTGAAATATTTTGCAACTTATTAAAATTGTAAGTCGTCACTAATTAAGTTTTGTGCGTAGCATCACGAATGTTTTTCTCAAGATGTGTGTGCTGTTTTCTTACTTTGTAATTGGATATTTTATTGGTAAGTATTTTTTATATTATAAAATTAGATAGATGACGATAAGGGTGATACCTTATCGTCATCTATCTAATTTTTAAACACATCCCTTCCCTTATCTTCTGTGCCGAATAGAGGGTATCGATCTAAAGTTGTGGCATATAACAAAGTCCTTCTTGAACAATGAGTTCTAAATAATTCTTCTTTGTAGTAGGTTACATCCTCATGTAAAAAAGCTGTTTTATGGACGATCCCCTAATAGACAAGTTACTCAATATTTTTTTCTCGATGCGATAAAATTAAAACCTCACTCAATCACTACATAGTATAAAACAAAGTCGCTTTCTCTGTCCCTATGTCTCTTTGTATGCTTAAATCTTTGAAACTACGCAACGGATTTTGATGTGGTTTTTTTAATAGATAGAGTGATTCAAGAGGAAGGTTTGTATATATGACATCCTATTGGGGAAGCGGGGGCGGGTCGCTAGTCATTCATAAATTTGATAAAAATCACTTTTTAATTGCCTTTTCAAGATTTTTGAAAAAAAAAATGCTAGCATTATTGACATCTAACACAAAGGTATCCAAACATTATCCTAATCGTGACGGCGAAAGGGAGAGAGGCGCAAGTCGCGCTTTTGTTTAATCCTTTGTTTAGTGATAGGCTAATACGGCTGATCTGTGCTAGTCGGCTCCCACTCGTAAGGAACAGTGAAATACTTTAACAAAATAGAAAACACTAAACGTCCACACAAAGAAAAATATCTTTCTACATTTTAAATTTTAGGGATTTTTAAGATTTCTTATTTAAAACCCCCCCTGCAAATACGTAAATCGGTGAATGTTATAAGTTTTCACCGTGATGTGGCATCGTGGCACCCAAACGGGTGAACCATTGGTCGAACCTATTTTGATTAAAGGTGACTTGCGCGAGATACCTAGTTGTAGCAACTGGTTTATAAAAAATGTTACAAGAACAAACTATTTACTAACAAAACAACTATAGAAATATATACATATAGCGAGCTGTTTTCAGCATTATTTAACGTTGAACAAATTAAAATCTTTACTCTAACTTACAAGTAGATACCTACTTGTTCTATTACAAAAAGTAACAAACATTAAAGTTTATTGACTCATTTAAATACAATTACCTAGGAAACTATACAAGTACCTAATTATGCATATCACTTGATGACACCCACACGTTGGAATCATAAGCATCTTACTTTGTAAATCATTTGAAGCAGGTACCTACCTATGTACGTCTTTGCTCATCTAACAAGTACTTAACTAACAAACAATATGTATGAACATGACGACATGACACGATTTTATTCCAGTGTCATCATCTTTATTAAGATTATTATGATATCATTGCAGTCTAAATACAAGCCATCGAGAGAGTCGTGGGTGGCTCAGTGGTTAAACACTCTGGCTCGGAACTCGATGGTCCTGAGATCGAATCTGGCCGCTATACACCTACTTTGTGTTCATTGTACAATTTGCACCCAAGACTCTGGTGATGGAAAACACCGATATGAAACTCAAGCAACCCGTATAACGGCGGTAGGCTCGCCCCTTACCACATTGGCACGGTAATGGATATAATACTATTACCGTAACATTGGGTTCAAATTCCCTCGGCGAAATTTGGGCTTCTGAATGATCCGTTCACCATGACGGCAACAATCAGTCCAGTGCGCCTCTGACTAACCCATTGGGGATATGGTCAGGGTGTGTTATATATGGCTAAATACAAGCAGCATTATCTAATTTGAGCAGCATTATTCGAATGTTAGGTAGTTTGTCAAAAGTGTTAATGTATAATCATAGCTTATACAGGATGGTCCAAAAGAGACGTACACTTTCTTTTAAAGCTCTCTCTGCCGTATATGTATATCCCACGTGTATGTTCCGCGATATTAAGTCGTGCTCAAATTAGATATTGCTTATGATATGCTTTTATTTTGTGTTTTTCTTCGAAATCATGAATAACGAACGAGTCAGAATTGCAGACATGAATAATTGAAGTTTTTCAATTCGATGTTAATAACCAAAAATGCCAATAACGGCCGGATGCTTAAACCACATATTATTTTGAAGATAACAAAACTACAACCACAACGAACCATAAATCCACCTCAAAGATTGACAAATGAAATTGTTACAGGCACAGCGGTATCCCGCGAAGCGAACATAGACATCAACAGGTCAGTTGATTCGGGAGTGACGCACGAGCCCGCTTGGCACGTCTCTCAGTCTTCACTCTTGACGAGTAGTGTGTCTCCCAGTGCATACCTGACACTTCATCAGTTATCTCTAGATTCATTAGAGGATGTCCATTTAGTCATCAGCTTGTTCGTTAATAGTAGAATTTGTATTGAAATAATGGTCGTAAAACCGATATTGTTCCTGTATCCAAATTTAACTAAGTTTGTAAAAGTTTGGAATCACTTACTTGCAGTCCAATTACAAGTGAGTGATTCCAAACATTTGCTCGCGAGTGTATACTTCGATTGTGTTCTCAGTTGTCAACCACAGACTTGTTGTTTATGGTAGGTACATACTCAGCTACTATATAACAGACTAACTAGGAACATGGCGCTCTGTATTGTGGATTGGCATTGGTCTTTAAAATATGATGTTTGGATTTGGGTCCACCAAATCAGCTAAGCATACTTTATTATGGGAACCAAACTGAACGAAACAGATAAAAAACAAAAGCTTTCTTTTTTTATTAAGCAGATAAATAGCTATTAGAAGCTTACATCGAAAAACTAGTGACTACTGAGAGCTTTTAGATTCCTCAATGATAAGCGGTTGCGACAGTGCGTTGTAATTCTATCAAGAGCCAAATGGCTGCCAGACCTAGAGACGTCAGCCAAACTACTTTGTTAAACTATAATCTTTAAAAAGCTACCATTTATGTGCCATCTGCAGGCACATTGTAGGTATCTTTAACACAAATAATATGTTGACGGACATTATTCCACATACCGCGGTGGTTTACCGACGTGTGACCAAGGGTTCGTGTGAAAGAATCACTTGTGCGGGATCGAACCTGCGACCTCTGGGTGTAGTAGTCAACTTCTTGACCATGAAACTAAATCAGTCGTCAAACGTACCCGAAAATCTATACAGGGGCTTTATTATGTTTATTTTCCAGCTCAGTTCAAACTCAGTTTACGTCTTTTCATTCATTGAAATTTGACTAAAACATGCAATATAAGTCACAGCAGCAATGAAAAAAAAATTAAGGTTGTTTTTGACACTATTTACCACACAAAACACGACTTGCGGCGGTAAATATGCAGCTCAAAAGTTGTCTGGTTTTATGAGATTGTAATAATGCCCCAGAAAGCCACATGGAACTCAACAAAGACTTGCAGTGGGGTTCTGCATAACCAACCTATTATCACATTCATAACATTAGAATATAAACGGATTGGGATCGCTCAAACATTTCACCAAATCGTGTATCAGACCAAAATAACAAACATCTGCGTCAATTCTATTCCTACCTATACATATAATATTCCAAATACCTTAGGTGAACCGATGTGCATATTATAGCAAGTACTTACCTAGGTATTCTGTTTTGAAAACACGTCCGTGCTTTGTAAATATTTGGATTGCGCCAATTGCTCAAGATAATCCTCTGCCTATTTCTAGTTCTTGGTGTATTCAATTCACCTAGGTATTAATTGTTTCAAAATTTTTGACGATATTTATATTTATAAGTGTGATTTTAATACTTAGAAATAAATGATTCTAATCTAATCTGTTCTATCTGCAGACCTAGGTGAACTTCCTGATTTTAACGAGCTCATGGAAGATTACTTGTTTGCAAGATGTTTACAATGACCACTTGTTAGGAA
Organism: Udea ferrugalis; assembly: GCA_950022985.1. Lineage (NCBI taxonomy): Eukaryota > Metazoa > Arthropoda > Insecta > Lepidoptera > Crambidae > Udea > Udea ferrugalis. The sequence goes on from OX465516.1 coordinate 11,461,433, forward strand.
TATAGTCCCTACAATTTAAGAGCACTAGTTTATACTATCCGATTAAATTCTTGGATTATAGCCCACCTCATAACTTGTGCCGAGCATTCCTACCTATCCTACTTACTGAATAATAGTTTTGATATTAACAATACAATATTGATTTCGTGTTCCAGAGTAAAACTTATATCCAACGAAGCGTATCCCACATACACTTCTCAACCCAAAGGATTGCCAGACAGATATTACCAGTACAAAAGAAGCAATGATTTGGACGATTATAGCCGTTGGTTCGTCCAACCGCGCGCGTCGTTACAATCTATACATGATGCCTCCACGGTGTCCTCTCAGAAGGCGAGCGAGGTCCACCAACCACGGGAGGACCCTAAACTCTTCTACCAGTCTGATTCGTATCTTAAAGAAAATAATAGGAAGGACATAGACAGACACGTGTCGTTAATATATCCCGGCAGGGACGTGGTCGCAGCTGGGGAATATAATTACCGGCCTAGGTCTCTCGCTTTGCGTTGGGATAATCGAAGTGCCAATAGAATATCCGCAGGTATGATTTCATTTCAATATCATTTATCTGAGCTAACATGTTTCATTGAATCATTCTAATTGTTATATTGTGTTTCAGGATACACCAGTTTGTGTGTAAAATGTCCTCAAGAGAGAACACTAGTCGCTAAATCTGGAGCCGATAGAGTGATGTTCCAGCACCCTCGTCTTACAACTTGCTCTGGCATGAAAGCTCCCAGAGATGTGCGTTTTATCTCACTTTACGGACCCAAGTTTGGTTCATTATTAACGCAGGGATCCCATACAATTATTGGGAGGATCACCTTTAAAGATAAGGTGAGGGCCTGAAAGCTTTTTTTTTGGACATAAAACGTTGACTGCAGGATCTTACTCTTTTTTTGTTACAGGTTGTCCAAACGTGCAAAATGCAAGTGAACGTGATAGTGCAAAGTTGTCCAGTTCCCAGTTACTTGAACTCGGTTTGCGACGAAAGGACCAAAGTGTGCCAGTTTTCTTGCCGCGACTCACGTTTGGAACTTCATGGACATTCTGCGCTGTCGTGCGGAGACACTTTTGGCTGGGTGGGATGGGCTGGGAATCTACCCTACTGTCGAGGTATATTTATCAAGTTAACTGGTTTCTGTTCTTAATGACGAAGCCAGCTCTCTAGTAACTACTTCCTTTTTTGTTATTTCGAATTTGCTTTTTGGACCAACTTGAACTTGAACAACGTAGTCATCTTTGGCAAAATAAACTTCAAACTTGATAGCCAACTGTTTTTTTTTAACTCATGCTTTTTTTCCCTAGCTCGAACCTGGTGCGAGCGCCCAGCTCCACCAGATCATGGCCATCTCAATTGCAAAGGCTCGCCAGAAGGCTCCGGGCTGGCTGAGGGGTCTACTTGCCGTGTGCGCTGCGCCCGCGGTTGGCACTGGTCCCCTCGCCCCGCTACGGTCTGTCGCAGAGGATCCTGGACCTTCGATGTCACCTGCACACCTAAAAGAAACTATAAAGGAAGATAGCACGCTTATAACAATAAATAAGCATAAAATGTATCTACCTGAAAGGAATATATTGTTTTTTATAATAAAAAATAATCACAAACTCAGTTTTACTTTCGTTTAGTGTTCTTATTTATTTATTTATAGTTAAAACAATGACATTATATAATTAACTGTCTTTCGAGTTATTATATACTTAATATTAGTTTTATTTAAATTAAGCAATCAAGCACACTGGTCAAAAAGTCTCAGTAAAAACCAATGAAATTAACAAGATTTTATTAGAAAACAAATAAAATAGTACTTAGCGATGGTAGGAAAGACCTAAATTTTCAAGTTTTTTTATCCTACTATCATTTTTGCACTCCAAAATGGAGCAATACGGCATAACTACGGAAATATGAAGTTGTCGCGAGACGAGCAACTCGATGCGACGTGAGAACACGACTGGGACCAAGTAATATTGATTGAGTGGGATTGTATGTATGTACTGTTATATCGTATTGATTATTTTATGTATGCTTATTTTCCAAGACTTACTTTTTCATATTGTAATATTTTTATATGTAGTTTGTTAAGCTAGGTTTATCATTGAAATAATTATTTCTAAATTGGAATTTTGCACCGCCAACAGCATCTCTGTCTCGCCCGATGGTTGACTGGTAGAGAATGCTTTTAGCATTAAGTCCGCCTTTTGTACTATTTTTGTGCATTAAAGATTAAATAAATAATAAGTAAGCACAGCAGTGCTTAATTGTGGCACGCGTGCCACGCCTACTTCGCACTTCCACTCTGTTTTTTCTGTTCCGTGGATGAGACCCGTCCCGTCTGTTTGACATGCAGGTAACACCCGCGGCGGCGCGAGCGGATGGTATGCGGGCGCAAACCCGCTGGACACACATGACCATGTATAATTATACTCTATGCACATGACTCGCTGAAAATTGCCAGAATAGATACTTAAAAAAAGTACTACTACTTTTCAGTCAGTCCGCTTCCGCCACATGTGAGACAGATAATAAAGAATACCGTCAAAAGTGACTTCGCTTGTTGCAAAAATCTATCTAGACAGCAGATGCATTCAATCCAAATGTTTGTTGATGACCTTCGCTCCTATAAGTACCTACATAGTTGGGGTCTAGAAGGCGCGCTGTTGTTTTTCCAGAATTTTATGGATTAAATAAAATTGAAAAGAAATAAAATATGAATCAATCAATCAACTTGATTTTGATGACCACGTGCTCCAAGTGCCGATGGGTACCACACGCCCACACACGCCCTTCAGTTTCCACAGAAACGATTGAACGTCCCCCTCACACGCAGGATTTTTGACGCCACAAAACGTCTCGTGCCTTTTCTTGTGATAGGGGCACAGATCTGCCCGCCGGGAAAGTACAATCAACAGCACATCAGGTTACCCCATTTCCGTTTTTTCTCTCGCTCTTGCTAAATGTCATTTCTTTGCAATAGAGCAAGGAGGACTAACCGGAAATGGGTATCGTGATGTGCCGTCCACCGTACGTACATATCCGTCGGTTAGATCTCTGTGTGTGTGTTTGTTTAAATCATTAACATTGTATAGTATACGTCAGTACTTAGGCGTCGAGTCACGCATTTATCTTTGCGAAACCTTAATTTTGTCAAAGCTCAACTATGTATGCAGATATAGTCATAGGCGATTGTCTGTTGGCTAGAACAAAAAAACTGATTCAGCGTGTTCAAAACTCCTGCGCTAGGTTCTGCTTCCCTATACCGCGAAGAGCCCACGTTACTCCTTATTTAAATCATAGTAATCTAATCAACATGGCGTCGCGAAGAGCTTTGCATTTTGCAGGATTATTATTCCGTATCATAAGAAACCGAACTCCACTCTATCTCTTCTCAAAATTAAAATTTACACAGCGCCAATCTCGTTTGACTGACCTTTTGATATGCCCAAGTCATAAAACAGCGTCGTTCCGAGGGAGCTTCCGTTACGCTTCCACTAAGTGTTGGAATAACATCCCTCCACCCATCAGACATTCTACAAGTGTTAGGAGCTTCAAACGTAATTTCAAAGACTTTTTATTAAAGACACAAAAAAATCAATAAATATAGCATCTTTATTCTCAGAACACACCGTAAATACCACACACAAAAAATGCTATCTCACCACATAATTATTACTATAATTATAAATACATACCATGCAATATATATTTTATAAATTTTTATTTTTTAAATTTTTAACAGTATTACCTATGTTTATTTAAACTTTTATTTTAGAAAATATATAGGTAGGTATTAGGCATCCGCAGAATATCAGCTATTAAGGCCGCTCTACACTTAGCCCGCGGATCACGGCGCGATCTCGCGGAGCGAACTTGCCGCGAATTCAGCAACGACTCTACACTCGCAACGGTTCGCGGAATTCCCACAGTTATGTTCGCAACGTCAAATGAAATGGACGTTGAAGTAGCTGTTGCTGCGTCCCTAACTTTATGCGCGTTAGCGTACTACAACTATGCATATATTAAAAAATCCTTTTGGTTAGGATCCCACAAAATGGGTTCCGCTTGGTAATATTCTAAAAACTGTAACTCAAGCTCGTTAGTCCATGCTGCGCTCATTTTTTGCTCGCTCACTGCGACCGTCGCGGACTGCGAGTGTGGAGTCATTGCACGTTCGCGTCGCGTTCGCTCTTCGCGCACCCTTTGACGCGGGACCAAAAGGCCGCTCTACACTTAGCCCGCGGATCACGGCGCGATCTCGCGGAGCGAACTTGCCGCGAATTCAGCAACGACTCTACACTCGCAACGGTTCGCGGTATTCCCACAGATATGTTCGCAACGTCAAATGAAATGGACGTTGAAGTAGCTGTTGCTGCGTCCGTAACTTTATGCGCGTTAGCGTACTACAACTATGTACATATTAAAAATCCTTTTGGTTAGGATCCCACAAAATGGGTTCCGCTTGGTAATATTCTAAAAACTGTAACTCAAGCTCGTTTGTCCATGTTGCGCTCATTTTTTGCTCGCTCACTGCGACCGTCGCGGACTGCGAGTGTGGAGTCATTGCACGTTCGCGTCGCGTTCGCTCTTCGCGCTCCCTTTGACGCGGGACCAAAAACCGACAAAAATTGGGGAACAAAGCGCGAAACCGCGAAGAATATGCGAAACGGCTCTACACTTAGCGTTCGCGCCCCTTCGCAGCCATTGCGCGCGATTCGCGGGCTAAGTGTGGAGCGGCCTTTAGAATTTAGGTTTAGGTTTAGGTACCAGAGAGAAAGTAGAAGACAGTAGTGCTGTACGTCAAAACGTCATAGATAAACCTCACAGATAACATATTTCCAATATCAGCGTCGCCGTGGTGCTGCGTCACGCACGACATATGCTTTTTCATTTTCATTTTCAAAATCAGAAACCAGGATAACATTTTGTTGAGGAATTTATTATGAAACCCCGAAACAGACAGGAAGTAGTTTTGTCGTAAACTAACTTGACCATAAAAAGGATAGACGCCTTTTTAACGCCACTACCAACGCCCACAAAAAGTTTAAATCGAATTAATACAATATCAATGAGATGAAGGTGGAACCACGTAACAATTTCAATTATACCTAAAAATCGGTTATAATCACGGAACAGAAATTCCGTGGTTATAATCTTTCCTCAATGCAGGTGGCCACCTAGGGACCCTTGTCATGACAACCTCTATCACAGGAGTAAATGAAAAAAAACTATAAAATGTTCTACCATTTCTACCAAGCCCAACGATGAATGAGGCGTGCAACTGTCAAAGTGGCGCTAGTAGAGCAAAGACCATTAACAAATACGTTTTCGTATGAAAGTAGAGAATTCATAAATGAAGACGAATAACACACAAATGCCCGGGTGATGTGTACCAAATTGCAAAGAAACTGGAGGCCACTAGTTTACCCGAGATGAGCAACTTATGAAAATGTGTCTCAATTTCATCATTGTCATTTTTTAACATAGTCCTCCACCGAAGGTTGTCTGGAAGAGAACGCTTGGCAACGACAAGACGATCTGAATTTTACAATCAATTTCTTTATACTGTTGTTTGATTTATGTTACGAGTATTTTTGTGCAACGAAGATTTTATTTTTACATTTTATTAACTCACATTATTTTCTACCATTTCTACCAACCTCATAGCATTAAAAGCTATACATTTCTTCATTGTTTATGCTACCAAACCAACCCATTAATAGTTGGGCTGGCAGACAAGAACACACACCCACTTTGAGGTTGAGAGCCCTAAGCGCTCACCCAACAGTCCGGTAAAGCTGTCAAGGCCATCTGAGGCCACACAGCAGTAGTCATTTAGAAAAAAAAAAAAAAAAAAAAAAAACACACCCACCAGTCGCCTTCTTGGGCCGGACCGTTTTTGGCCAGCTACTGCTTATATGGAAATAGCAACCTTAAATGTATTAACAATAGATTGATTTTTTGCAAAACAAATGTTTTCGATGCGCTTTCTTGTTAATAACGCTCCCAATGTAAAAATCGGAAATAATAGCCTGATATTTGACTGCACATAAAAATACACCGTTTTTATAATGGTTCCCTACAATAAATTTTGTTTTCTAAAATTTAGGTTAAATTTGAAGAGGCTATATAAAAATCATTTTCTTTGCGTAGTGTTAGCAACACCGGTTTTTAAAAAAGGAGTTTGAAAATAGAAACAACTTTTCTGACACTTTCGGCCGTTAGATGTTTTGGGTTTTTTGCTTTGCTTGGTAGATGAGTTTTGACTGTATTCATTCTATCTATTTAAAATGTATTATTAGCGGTGTTGAGTTTGGTATCACGTTATTTAAGTAATTTAGATTTAACACAATGGGAAGCAACGCCAGTAAACCGAATGGCGTAACAGCTGTCCATGTACAAAAAAACGAAGATGTTGGTGATAAATCTGATCCCAGATCGCCTACTCCTGAAATAACTCGTACTCCTTTACATGTAAGTGAAACTAAGCTGTTTTTAAATGTATTAAATACCTACCTTATAGATCTGATGATGTAAATGTAATTGTAAAACACTACGTGCGTCTCATTTGTTTGACCTGGTTAGCAGTTCATTTGGTTGAAGATGCATTTGGGGCTATCCTATGTATTAGTAATAATTTACAACATCTGATGTTATTGTAAGTGTAACCCATTTGTCTCAGTGTTCAATTATTTTGCATTTAATTGACTTAGCGTCATTTTTGGCGCCTTTTGTGTTGATATTACACATATTGTTTCGCCGCGTGTTGGAGTACGGCTCGCACCACCTCATAGTTGAGGTGGGGCCTGTGCTCAGCACTGCGACGCATGGCAGGCAGTTTATGTTTACGCTATTGTTTGTTGGACAGAGGTGTTCACATCAACCTTCACTTAAGAGCACCATAAACTGTGGAATTTACGACTTATGATTTTGATGTGAACACTGTTTCAGTAACTTACATCTAACTTCAAACTACTATTGATATGATATAAATTCATTTGTTTTGCTCTCCTGAATTAGACAGGTAGCACAACAAATACCTATCCTACTAATAGTGAGTTGAATCTAGACTCTCAACTTAAGCAATTGAAGTAGGCAACTATGAATGTCTTTATTTAAAGGAACCTTGAGTAGACTTTTCTAAAGGTACTTACATTTATTTTATTTTGCAGGGGAAAGGTGGAGCTAAGCACAACATTACCAAGAATGTGGATCTAAGAAAAACATTTGAAAAAGGCAATGGTGAAGAAAAGCTCATCCACAACAATCCAATTCTTTCTGCAGTCATTAAGAACCACTTGCAATCATATGATCCTCGGTCCCCCTCTCAAGATTTTGAGCGCACACCAATAATAATTGCAACAAAAGCTGACGAAGAAGCAAATGACAAACATGTGTTGCGACTTTTAAATGAAAATAATTGTGGTAGTCCAAGCCTCAGAGATGACAATGACAATAGCCTTGATAATTCTATAGAGGCTACCAAAAGTCCTGAATTAGTTGTACCTAAAAATTTGTGTGATGGGTTTTTTGATTTGAGCCTCAATGAAACAATCAAAGAAACTGAGGAACCACTAGGATCATCCACAGCTTCAAATGATGCTATAGAAGAAAATATATCACCTAATGTTGAGAAACCAACTAAACTGTTAGAAACTAACTTTGACTTTGTTGAGAGTGACAGTGATAAATTTGAAGATAGTGAAGAGAATGTTATGAAATGTATAGAATTAGACTCTTCCCTGGCTTTCATAAAAAGCATGCCACAGTTTAAGATCCTGAATGAAGACCCCAGGTCTCCATCTGTAGGGATTGAGAGGACTCCAATTGTAGTGACCAAGAAGAATGTAGATTCAGGTGATGAAAATGTTGAAGAAATGTCCGATGATACATTAATCAAAGTACTTCAGAATACTAATGCGGAACTTCGTCAAAATGTTGCCAAGCCCCAAGATAAAAATTCAGAAGGCTTACTAATTTATGAAGATGAATCAACCATGAACAATGACACTCCTAAGAAGTCTAAATCAAGTAGTAACAGTGGCTGTAGAACTCCTTTGTCTTGCATGAAGAATAAGACAGAGACTGGTCACTCCAGATCAAAATCAGCAAATACTTTATATGACCCCAAAACTCAAAAAGTGGGCCCTTCGAAGAGAGCATCTCATATTCCCAGATTGAAGTCCTTGACAAAACAAACGTTACCTACAGGAAGCACTGTATCTTTGAAGAATATTTCTAGGGCTACAGCAATAAGTGGTGACTGTGAAAACACTCCACCACATTCACACCGCGATAGATGGGATAAAGATAGCAGCATTGTACTTTGAAAGTTAAACTACACACACAAAATGTTGTTTCATCCTTTTGTGGCATGTCATTTAGTCAATTGATACAATTTGAAATTAGTTGGTTTCACCTTCCTTTGATTAATAGCTATTGTGTTTAGGACTAATTAAGTATTATAAATTGACATTTTATAATTTACTGGACATTATCAACTTTTGTTGTATACCGACAAGAAGTATTTTTAACCAAGTAATAAACATTTCTATAAAATGTTTTGTTGTTTTATTACTTACCTAATGAGCCAGTGTATTTCGATGTCCTGTGAGCATTCTGTGAGTCCCTAAAGCAAGCAAAGCTATTATGCTGCATAGAATCATGGAGCAGAATGATCTTCAGCTGTAACTGTATGCCACGCTCAGTCACCAGCATCAAAATCATGAAGAATCGAATATGTCATTATTTGAATGCAGGCGCAGATCCGGCCCTCGAAAAAGGTTGTGGGCACAGCCACCAAAAATTTGCAAAGTGAGAGTTGGATTGGAGTACGAACTCACTCATGAACAATCATAGACTTATTATAATACAATGAGCAAATTAGTAGACATGTGTAGTTCCGGACCTTAATAGTTCCAGGAACTATGTCCGGCACTGGAACGACATCGTTCCGATCCGAGGCGCCTTTTTAAACAGGTTCATCGTTCCTCACATGTCCAAGCGAGACGGACCGAACACAGTTGACAGTTGTAAGGACAGGGTAAGGAAAAGGAACGATCGGCGGCGGCAGCGCCAACTAGCCCGGCCGAGCATGACCCAATCTCTACCGACCCCAAAAGCGACAGCACATTGATTGATACTTGTACAATGTGTCATCTTATGTAGTTGTAATAGGTGCGATTTTGTCACAAAAAATTATGCGTTGACGTCTGTGCAAAGGCATTGTTGTCGTGTATGTGCAAAATTAAGACAGCTATATGGGCGTTGGAGTACTGAGAGTCTGGGCTTGTGTGGGCTTCCCCCCAAAAGTGGGCTATCTTAGTCCACGTGTGGGCTTATGTGGACTTCACCACAATCGATATCAGATAAGTTCCGCCAGTGGGATAACTTAGTGCACGCGTGGGCTTGTGTAGGCTTCACCAGAAGTTACATTAGATAAGTTCCACGTCGCGTCTAACAGTCTGCAATCTTAGTCCAATAGTGGGCTTGAGTGGACTTCACCAGAAACGACGAAGTTCACGTCGCGCCCGATACTAGTTGCATTAGAACGGTCATGATATTTGCAGATTTTGTTTTGAAATGTTGGAAATCCCTCCGTTCCAACATTTCAAAACACGGAACTGGAACACTGGAACTGTTTATGAACATGGTAGAACTAAGAGTACTAAGACCCTTTACGGTGCGATGTCGGAAAAGGTGCACGCTTCGGTGGAACTAGACAGTTCCGCGGACATGTTAACGGACATAGTTCCGGAGGGTAAGTTAATCGTTCCAGGTTCAATCCAGTGCCGGACATGATTTGCGCATCTCTACAAATTAGGGATTCTTGCCCACAACGGTGGAACCGCGCCTGTTTGAATGTGTGTGATGTGGAATAGTTCATAAGTCATGCACATCTTCTAAACTGACATTACGTACAGTATGCCCATTATCGGTATGACTGAGGATTTTAGGTGGCAAATAGCAATATACCTTTAACATAATGGCAGTAAAGTAGGAATTTCCGTGATAATTATGTGGTCGTAATAACAAAAACACTGCTTCGGTATGCTTGAGGCTGCTGTGTCGGCATTTTCTACTTTATTGCCATTATGTTATAGTATATTGCTATTTGCCACCTAAAATCCTCAGAATAGGTACTCTTTGGTCGTACCGATGCCGATAATGGGCGCCGGGCCTAAGACAGCCAACGCACGATGCTGACCAGCCGCGGTTCGGTTAGCTGCAACGAAGGACGAATGGTCGTGGGTAACCACTATAAGAGCGAGTCCTGATTAGACGAACAGTGAGCGGCTGCCTGTTGGCTTCCAGTTAGCCTCCCTAACCATTTTAGGAATGTCCATACCGCGCGTAACGTACGCAGTTTGCGACGTTACGCTCGCGACTCATTCTGTGAGCAGCTGATGCCCGCAGTCAAGTTCAAGTACTAGGTAGGTACGCCGAGTTAGTGACCGATCCGCCGCTCAGAGTCAGTCATCAGTCATCTGCTCACAGTTAGCGTAATCGGGCGGGACGCTCCCTTGAGGCAAGTCCAGACACGGCGCAAATCGCGCGACTTAAAAAGTACGGAGTCAGAAGGAAAGAGGTATCTCGCCAGTGCCTGGGCTGGCACTGGCGGACGCTCGAGTTCAAAACACGTGTTCCGGACTAGATGCTATTCAGAAAATTAATAAATAAAAAATATTGCATTTCAATAAATTTATTCTATGCCATTACACGTAAATACACTACGCGCAAGAAGGTTTTAAACAGAGTTTGTTATTTGAAATACAGATACTTTTGTATAAAAATATGCAGAATCACAAAAAGTACATCATTATTATTCTCAAAACTGCTAATCTTTGTGGAATGGTTATAAAACTCAACATCGAAATGAAGATGATTCGGATTATTTACAAAAATAAGCCTTAATAATACATATAGATAGGCAGTTAATTTCTTATACTACGCAATAATTAAATAAATCGACGTGGGACGTCCCTTCCAACACTCCTTTACAGGCCTCGAAGAGCTAAAATCAAAATTGGACAGTAAGTTACACAAGAAGAAAATGTATTAGGTTTTCAATTGGTTTTAAACTATCCGACAATTCTATTGCCCTATTACTAAACACCAATATGCAATAACTAATTCTAAAGCCTGTCTCCTAAAAGTATGTAGTACTAAACACAGGTACGACATCAATCAACTACACAACAATTCTATAGACTTTAAAGACATCAACTTTATTTCAACTACATATCCGCACAAGGTGCAGTTAGCACATGTCCTGAACTCTTCAGTGTTTGCCCACATTGTCTTGTTTCTTATTTGTCAGCCTTTCACACTTGGAAATGTAGCAGAGACAATAGTAAGGTCACTACTAAAGTGTTCAGCCAGCTACCTACTCCTTTGAACGGTTCAAGTTACAATTATGTAATTAGAAAGTACTAGGGACCATCAAGCGTTACAACCCACAAACAACCCTTTCAGAGTACTGGTAACTTAGGTATTTATTTATAAATATTGCGGTAGATCGAATTACCCTACAAACTAAATTTCTAACTTGTTGGATTGGGATATTTTTTAACACGTTGAACGCCACGCGGGTCACAAACAATAGGAATTCGATTGTTAAAGTGACCGACGGCGGTGAAAGGCTTAATACTGCCTAAGGTGTTAAACTGAGATGCCATATTAGCGCAACTCAGTCGCGCTACCAGGTAAATGGTTTCACAATCAAGGGTAAAAAAATGAGACTGGATATCTGTGAATCTTAAAACATCTATGCCATATAACTCTTTAACATCGGAAACTCAGCCTAAGATAAGGATATAAAACATTGACAGTGTTTCACAGTAAATTGAAATAAAGCTGACAAGGAATATTATTTTGTAAATTAGGCCGCGTTTCCACTAAGCAACATTTGCTACGCGACGTGTTGTACAACATGTAGCTCATCATGTTGATCAAAGACGCGCAACTGTGCATAGTATCAAACTACAAGCCGCGCGTCATGTTGCGCAACGTCGCCGCTCATGTTGAGCGTCACGTGTTGCAAGTCAATTGTTGCCTGGTGGAAACTAAAAAATGAGATAACTAAGCCATCGTAGAATGAATAAGTATTAATTAGATCAACAACCATGGCCGCTTTACTCAAAAACACTACACTCGACGTATAAATAGTAAATAAATAGCTACTTAATTAAATCAATAACACGTATTGTTAACATTTTCAGATGGTTTGGTTCTTATTAATACAGAAAGTATAGAATTTTAGTTTTGTTTATAAATAAGCAAAGGAACATATTAACAAAGTGGTACTGAAACTAATCAAAACGATATTTATTTATTATGCCCAACAATCTAGCTGTAATAAATATAGGTATCTATCTATTATAATATGAACATCTTAAGAACTTGGGATATTACATAAAATTCACAACAGAGACACTACATGGCCGACATCTCAAGAATATAATTAATTTATGGCTCTTCTTTCTTGTGATGTTTGGCACTGCGTCCATGTATTAACACTTTATTATAATGAGGAATGTAAGAGCTAAATATTGAATTAATAAACCTTATTATGCGGCTGAGATTATTAATGGTGATACCAACGTGATACATAAAGACATTGATACAACATCAAATGTATTACTTATCTTTACATACAATAACTTCTGGAAGTAAAAAAACATAGGTTGAAGCAAAAAGATGTCATAGTGACTTTTCTGTAACATACATATTTACTTACATTAAGTATTATCAACAAAGAAACAATATTCTAAGCAGGTAAGTACTGTAAAGATAAAGTGACCAATGTAAACACTCTGTCATCGAAAAATTTGTAGTTGGTAAGTTAGTTGGTATATTATATTACCTACAAGTGGTGGAACACTTCAAAATAACACAGACTAAATTCGTCTGCAGTTTACAGAGTTTCAACCGCCAGGATCACAGAATAAATATTAATTATTTTTGTGATTAGAAAAATATGAGTTCTTAAATTAATTTACCCACATAGCCGATATTTCTGCAACAGTTATTATGCTACTTGTTTCAACTATTTAGAGCCATAACACAATTAAATAGGCAGATTCGAACTTTTAAAAGTTTTATACACAAATAAGCCTAAAAGTAATTGCCTACTTAATCCAAATTCTACAAAATATAATGGCAGAATGGCAAATGGCGGTAATTGTCCAATCTCTAGATCTAGTATATCTCTCGCCTCATCCCTTCGATGAAAAGACAGTAATCAAACTATTTCAGATTTTTTACGATTATGATAAGCCCAATGTCTAACTTCAGTTCGACAAAAACCAGAACTTTGAAATAGTTTCTTTTTTTGACGCAAATTTGAGTAACCGTAAGACTAGAAAAATATAAAACATGGTATGGTATGATATGGTTTTAGCTAGGCTGACGAGAGGTCCAATTAAACTTTTCTTAACTCGTTTTATCAATTTTTACCTAGAATAGAATTCTGACTGATGACAGACATTGCGAGATAACCTGGAAATCTGTTAGTATCCACAGTGAGTAGTGAGTTCGATTAGCCTTCCAGAGAGGGGGAAAAGGGGGTAACGGACAACGTGAAATACACAATTATGAATAGTGACTTACTATACCAAGAGCGAACTCAAGAAAAGACTTCTTAAAAAGCCCCCATAAACCTTATGAATTTCAGCTAAAACCAATCATACTTTGGAAGTCTACTATACTCATTTCAGTTTCAATTACCATTTCATATGGCTTTAAAAATACTGATCATTAATATCATAGGAGGTAGTTTGTCAAATTCATTATTCAATAGATATAATATAAAATGTATTTCCTAGAATTCAGGTGTTTTGTTGGGGCGTTCATTTGTTTCACATTTAACAACAATAGGCATAGCCTGCAGCGTAAGAGTTAAGAGCCACGCACAAAAGAAGGTTTTTTTATTAAACTATTTTTCAACGAACGGTTCTGTTCTATCATTAAGAAAAAAATCTTTGTTGTCCTTTGCTATTTACCTTATTTTTATTTAATCATTTATTTTAAAAAGTAATATACAACTACATATTCTGTGAAAAACACGAAAAAAAATGCATAGCTGTAAGTAAAATTATTCACCTCGACTCTTATGCTGCAGCCTATGTTATAAAATTACACATATTACTCTTAAGAGTAACTAGTAAAGACTCCTCCGGATCTTCAGTTGTCCTTCGCATCATTGGCGGTGACCACCGGTTCTGCGGAAATTGTTAGTGAAATGTTAGTGCACACCACATGCAAGATTTGAAGGTTTCAAATTACTTTGTAAAATTAAAAAACAAACCCAAACAACTCATAAACAGAGAAATGCATTTATTTACATTTGAAGTCAACGTTTTTCTAATACACACATCAAAAGTGTCTAGGGATATCTCAAGCATTTTCATACAAAGTATAGCTATTTGGGAGGCTGTAAAAATTAAAATATTGATACCAACGTAGAAATTTTTAGAACACAGAAACTGCTATATCTGCCCTTTCAGATTGTATATAAAAAAATATTGTAGTAGCATTATTGTACAATCGTAAGGACGTTAAAAAAAGACAGATTTTTCTTTTAAAAGGTGTCAAAATTTTAGCAAAATCAAACGTTTTTTTTTGTAATATTCTTAACCTTTATCTTATGCCACTGTCCTCGCGTTATTCTGAGATAATGCTCAACTTGTAAACCAACTTAACTTTATGAAATATTTGAAAAATGATATCCCTATGATATCCCTAGACACTTTTGATGTGTGTATATTATTCCTATTCGCTAGTATGACAAGAAAACATAATTCCATCTATATCTAAAGTAAAATTTAACAAAAATGGTTAATAACCAAACACAAAAATACTAGCGCTTCGATGTGTGTCTTGAATCTAGGTACCAAGTAGGTATACATTATAACGGTGTAATCACATTATTATAATCAGCCTGCGCTATCCCACTGCTGGGCAAAGGCCTCCCTACCCCTCTTCCACTGGGTGCGGTCTAGAGCCATGCTGAACCAGCCATGCAAATGCGAGTCTAACTCGTCCCGCCATCGCCTTTTTGGTCTGCCGCGAGGTCGTTTTTTGCCTTGAGGCACCCACTCGGTCGCTCTCTTAGCCCACTGCTCATCGTGCATGCGGCAGACATGTCCAGCCCAATCCCATTTTAGCTGAGCGGCCTTTTGGGAGACATCGGTAACTCGGGTTTTGGAGCGTATTGTTGTGTTGCGTATAATAATTATTGATGAGTTACATTTTGCAACCTAATAGCTTTTGAGTAACTTTCTATACTCAAACTTTATACTTTTGCTTGTTGCCCAGTGGTATTGAAATGCTGGGCAACGCAAATAAAATAACTGCAGTGTGGATGCACAGTAAGAATAAAATAGTGTTTAAAGAAAAGCAACCCACCGATTTGAGTGACAGTGAATGTGATAAGTGCTTCATTTACGAGTTTCTTTTTCCTGGCACTTAAAAAGCTACAATAATGTATTTTACTCTCCAAAAAAATTTGTTTGAGTTATCTCTCCGACATGATTCAACATAAACATTGATAAGTAATTGTGGTAGCTTAATAGGCGCCAGGCACATTATAAAATAAAATGCCATCTAAATAACAAATATTTCATAAAACACACACACATGCTGCTATTGCCTTTCAATTGTCTCCTTATGTAGCTCTCGACAGAAAGAACCAATGAAGTAAGATGCCCTTGGCTTATAATTGTAATATTATAAACATGTCAGTTGGAGAGCAACCTGAAAGTTCTTAATTTAGTACCATTGCCGCATTTTATAGCAGAAAAGTATATATCCACATGCATATAAGTAGAAGTTCAAAAGAGAGAGATAAAACTATTTAAGAGGAATCTTGAATTACCTTGATCTTTGTCCACTGTGTTCTGAGAGATAAACTCGCGTAGCTCTGAGTAAGCTTTGTCCAAACTATCATTTAGTATTATGATGTGGAAGTTGCCAGGTTGTTTTCCTGAAATTATTGCATAAACAAAAGATATTGGTCATAATCGCAATAGTGATAAAAATATATCTAAGTTTCTTATTAATTAATAACATAGTGAAATAAGGTCATGACATAACTAAAGTTATAATTATAAACAAATGATAACAAGTAAAATGGGACTTGTTACTTGTTGCTACTCTTATTTAACAAAAACATTATTAAGCCACATAGTTATACATTATGTGTAATCTGCCTGATATATTTGTCAAGTAAACAACAGCCGATTAGGTACACATACAAAGAGATAATGATTATATAGATTTTGATCTTCATGTTAAAGTTATGGGGTTCAAATCAGCCAGTTTGTAAAAATTTTACTGTTTAGGGTAAACAGGTTATACTATAACTTGATGTCTTTACTATTAGAGTAAAGGTCACAATATTGTTTTGCCATTTTTCTTGCTCTCCCCAAATATCATTCCTTTGCCATAAAGCAGAGGTTCCCAAACTTATTTTATCTACTGCCCACTTTGAGAATAAATATTTTTTTAGCGCCCCCATTTTTTCACCTACCGCCTCAACACAACGCCCCCAATTTCTTTCTGGGTCTATTACCGCCTTGGTCTATTACTACCCTTGAGACCTGCAGCGCCCACAAGGGGGCGTTATCACCCACTTTGGGAAGGACTGCCATAAAGCAAGGAGGACTGACCAGAAATGAGTAGCATGATGTGCCATTTACCATACAATGTTTATTTGAAATTAAATACCTCATAATAACCTAGCAGGCCGAAATAAAGTTATTTTACCCTGGCTTATGCAATAGTTAAAATATAGTAACTAATCACTGATGTTATAACATTATGTGCAACTAATGGACATAACAAGGTAAATGCCAACCAGGAGCTGGAAATGCTGCAAGTATCTTAAATTAAAATTTATTAATGTAATTGTTATTTTAGAACATCCTTAACTATTGCAATGATTTTTCTACACTTTCTACACACTGCAAAAAAAAGGTTCTTACCAAATTCTATTTCCTTTGTGGCAACATCCAGTCGTTTCTTCAAAGTTTCTTCAGACTCGGTGTTCCTTGCACGTAGACGTCTCTCAAGCTCCTCAATGGATGGCGGCATCACAAATACCAGGAGAGGATCCAGATCAGTACGCTTCACTTGTTTTACTCCTTCAATCTCAATGTCCAAAACGCAGATCTTGCCTGTACGGCGAACATCATCAACTGCTCGTTTACTGAAATCAAAACACAATGAACAACAAACTATCATTTGCCTCTCCATATTAACACACATTAGTGATAAACTAGCATTCTATATCCAGCAACTCCAATAATATAAATTTTTAGTGACCACTAATGTTGGAAAAATTCACAAGGAAATCTAAAAATAGCATTTTGGGGGCAATGCCCTGCTGTCTCATGCAACTGAAGAAATATGTCTTATACGCCATCTGTATTGTTTTCTTCAGTTTCTTCTACAAAAACAACACCACAAAACCATTTTTATTTACTTGCAAATACTTATCCATAAGTGCAACAGAGGTAAACAACAGTGAAACCAAAGCAAATCAGTTTTGGCCAAATGCCAATGCTCTCAAAACAACGAGCACATGGCCAAGTCTCATTGGATATGGAAATCAAATGAACCTACCTTGTTCCATACATGTTCCCGCTAAATGTAGCAGATTCGATAAATTCGCCTTTCTCGACAGCAGCTGCCATCACATCCTTTTCCGTGAAATGATAGTGTATACCGTCTTTTTCGCCCGGACGTGGATTTCTTGTCGTATGGGACACGCTGAATCCGAATTTATCCGGAAACTCTTTCAGTAGACGCTTCAGCAAAGTACTCTTGCCGGAACCTGAAGGGCCACATAGCACTAAAGGACGAGGCCCTTTCTGCACCATTGTCGCAAAAACTGAAAGTATTAAGAAATTAATTAGATTAAGCCGCTCACTACCCCAAAGGTTACACCGACTGCGCTGAGAACACTATACATAAATTTCTTACATCTTCTGAGATACGTGATCTATGGAGGTGTGTTTTTTGTTGGCTTAATATTTCGACTTGCACCTGGTGACAATCTCCGTATTGAAAATCCCAAATTATATGAATATCAAGAGCTGAAGCTGAACGAAAGAAGATTGCCATGCGCGACTTTTCTTTTCTTTCTTAGGTCTCAAATGTCAAGTTTGACAAGCCTGTCAACAAAGGGTTCGGTCCGAAATGTAACTGTAGAGCTCACAGTGCTGACTGCGGTTAGTGTCATGATCATTTCGGACCTAAATTAAAGATTCAAAAATATAATGCGACATACTCATTAAATTTCATGCTAAGGTTATGTCTGTCGCTACGTGTGATAACTCTCCGAAGCTGTCATGATATTCAATAAGACACACTAACTGTCATCTTGCGCACCCGTTCAATTAAGTACCCAATACGGGTTGCGTTTGACTCATTTCGGACCGTATTCAAAACGAGCCCAAGCCACAAGCATCGACTACAAAGAAAAAAAGTACCTTGGATTAAGAGTCAGCGCTATTGTATAGCGCGATTTATTCTTTTTCCACTTTCGCCAGCTGTGTGCACACACTAGCTACTGCAGCTAGTCAAATACATTCTCTAATTGAAAACACAACATTGATAAAAAATATACACAGGGGACACAGGCTACACGCCACGCGCCACGTAACGCCGCTACAACGCCTTATTTTCCGTAGATTTTACATATTTTAAGAGGACGTCACACACGGTGAACCCGGTGTGGCCGCCACGCGCCGCAAACTATAGGAATATGACAGTTCCCTGGTGTCCTGGACGCTAACAGTGCCATAGAAATTCAGGAAGATTATAAAGCTTGAAATGGGGGAACTAATAAATAAAATAAATATCACTGGACGTTATTCCACGCAACGCCTTCTAGCCCCAAACTAGTAGTAATTCTTTAAGTTCATCTGGCATTATCATAAAACACGTTGTTACCCCAGACGAGAAAGAAAAACGGACGTCACCTCGTCTAATCATGAGTAAAGCATCCCCGAGAGTTCCCCGAGTACCACCACTCTACCGGCGGATCCCTGGCGCGCTTTGCCGGCTTCCCAGCTCAACTCAACTATTAACGCGTAGTACTACGGCCTCTGGTGGCGGATAGACGTAACCGTTTTTTCTGTGTTGTTTCCACGCGGATTTCCATGTGCCAAACACGGCGAGGAAGTAAACGCTTACTTCCTCGCCGTGTTTGGTCTGTTCACATCGAAAACGGCACACAGAAATCCCAAAAGGAACCGTTATCATCATCGTCACCAAAAAAGCAGCATTCTAATATCTAATAAATGGTCGTACTTAGTAAAAAAATGATGATATAATTTGCTTCTTTTTCTTTCCAAAAGGGCCAAAATTCTTGTGTGCCCAAGGGGCCCTAGCCTGGTTTAAGACGGCGCTGTCACCGACACGACAGATCGCGCCACGTCCACCACACCACGACACAGAGAGAATAAACCCAACTTATCTCTGCGAAAATAATAATCGGTGATAATTGTTGGCAGTTCGTGGATAGTGTCCAGGATTGATTCCAGGGCCTTGCCCCCAATAATATTCGACGGATTTCAAATTTCCTTCAGTGATGAATGTTTAACTTGGACAACTTTAGTATAAATTCGTTCACAGAGCTTTTTTTGTAATATAGCGCGATATAATGTCAACTAGTCTTGCAGTATGTCCTTTTTTTGATCTTTGGGTAACATTAACTTGCTTTAAAAAAAAACAAAAACCTTACAGCTGTTTCCGGTGCAATAACTATTTAAATGATAACATTGTTTTAAATCTTCATAATACAAATTATTTTGGCAATGTTATTTATGAACTAAATCGTCATTTTGGAAAGTAATTACTGCAAATTTACTCACTGCGAAATAATGGTAGCAAAATTATAAGTATTGTCTCTGACCATCGAAGTTTTCCATCAGCCAATCACAGTGCTAGGATTTGATTTAAAATTTAACAGCCGTTATTTGTAGTCAACCAACAAACATCATACAAATTCCAGCGGCCAGTGAAGAAGAATCAAATCCACGAAGAAATTGTGGCAGCGTGCCTGGTGTAATAGCTATTTACATTCAGTTTCAGTGTTTTCCTTGTATTGTATTTAGTTTATTGTAGACCGTGCGAACAGTTTGTTCCAGAGAAAAATGGAGATTATCAGGAGACAAAGACCAGTAAGTTTGGAGTTGTAACGCTTGTAATTCGTTGGAATCAAAATTGTTGTGACATGGAATGCTCAAATGCTGTTATTGTAGATGCAGATGCAGATCCAGGACCAAGAAAATGTGTATGCTGTTAAGGGTAAATCTGGGATGGCATTGCCCTCAAAGCGGCAGGGCTTGACTGTGCGCGGGGCTCTGGGAGACTTGAACAGTAATGTCCAAGCACAGCGCGAGATCCATGTTGGCAAAGTGGCCGTGGCTACGGCGGAATACGAGAAGAAAGCGTCGTTAAATCGGGCAAACTTACGGAGGTGCGTTATTACTGAGTTTAGACTACCCTCTATATTTTTTGTCAATAAAACCTTCGTCTTGCAGGTGAAAGTCAAGTCTTTTTACAGTTGAAAGACTTACAAAATTAACTCGAAAATACCATTTCTTAGTTCATCAGAATTAACATAACATCCAGTCCAGTTTTTGGGAAAACAACATGTGGATGCTTATGGTCATGATTAGAAACATATTTAAATGAATCCATTTTCTGCAGCAATTACAGCCATGTGACATCTAAAGTGGACACTGGACTGCCTAGCAAAACCATTATACAACCATCATCCCGACCACCTCTTCGCCGTGAAGAAAGCACTGCCGGATTAGCTGCACGGGCTGTGGCACGCTCTAAGGTAATCAGTGAATTTAACCTTCTGACAGGCCGGTTGGTGCACCGCATAGAGTTCCTATATTTGCAAAGGCAGAAACCTCCCAGTCTGAGGAGGAAGATCAGAGTTTGCTCTGTGTATGTTTGTATATTGTTTTCAAGAATATTTAAGTATGTGTTTCCAGACACCTTCAAATTCATAAAAGGCAACCAAAGTTAACCCTTCATATTAATGCTAAAACAAATAGGACAGCTATTTTGTTTTTTAGTTGTATTATCTTTTGCTTTATTCAACATGTGGATTTCATAGATTTAGGATTGATTAGTCTAAAATGTCATGTAATTCAGTGTGCCTTTTGGCAAAGGCTTTTTTCATTTCTCTGTCGGCTGCCACCATTATCCAGAAAGGTCCCTAGGCACTTTTCATATCTTGACACATGAGGATGTCAGCTACTTCCTTTATACTTAATGCCAGTGCTTCTGACATGGTCACTGAGCTTCACTCCTAGCATAGTTCACTATGTTGCATTAAAATTGCATTAATATATTTGGGACATGGATTATGTGACATGTTTTAGAAATCATTACACTTATTCGATTTTATTCATATTTTAAACTGCAGTTGAAAATTCAAGGTCATGCAGCTCTAGGTTGAGTGAACCCAAGGATAACATAAAATGGCAGTTTGCTTGAATGTTTTGGAACAAGCTGTGTGTAAAAGTATTCTCGAAAAGCACCCTTTTCATTTTGTAATGCAGCCTTAGTAGCATTTAAATGCAAATTAGTGAAACTAAACTACACTAATCCCTTGACCCTGTTGTCTAATTGCACCTACTAAAAATAATTGTGTTTCTTAGGGAAAGGAGAATAAACAGACTGAATTCAAAGATTCAGTAAACATCCTGATCCAAGCCAAAAAATGCTTCCAAGACAGCAAGAAGTCTTCCAAACTGCCGACCCTGAAAGAGACGAAAGAAAGAACATTGAAACCAATACTTAAGGAATCCACAGAATCTTTGGGTAAACTTAAACTGGCAGAGTCCACTACCAACTCTGAGCTTTACCTCGGCATTATTGATCACAGCAAAGTTGAGAAGGCTGCCCAGTCGAAACCTGACTTGCCTGGGGATATTGAAGATATTGATGCTGGAGACAAAAACAGCCCTCTGCTTATGTCAATTTATATTAAAGACATTTATAACTATTTGACTGAACTTGAAGAAAAATATCCCATTGAATTGGATCACTTGAAGATACAGGTAAGGGTTGAATTATTATTTTATTTTTGATAGTATCTAATCTTTAGATAACAGAAAACAGACTTAATTATTCTATAAATTAACAGATTTAATTATTACCATAATAGGTACTTACTAGTTAATTTAATTGAATGAGTTAAATGTTTTGCGACTCATTCCATGTATTTACTTCTTTCTCAGACTGTAATCACTGGCAAGATGAGGGCTACTCTGATTGACTGGCTTGTGGAGGTTCAGAGACAGTTCTCTCTAGTGCTGGAGACATTCCATTTGACTGTTGGAATAATTGATAGATATTTACAGGTGAGTATTTATTCTATTTTCGAAAAAATACTACAGCATTTCATCAGGAGGGTTTATCTTTGCTCTTTATTTTTACCATTAAGTCATTCAGACAGGTTTCTTCCCTATTAATGACCTTTCAGCAGATGTTTTCTCGATAAGGGAGATAAGACTCACGCGCAAACGTAATCACTAATATGTTGTTGACTGTAATAACTTTCTGCAAGAATTGGCGACTATGAGGTGAATGACGCCGCAGTGTCGGTAACACTGCACCAGTTGCGTATGCGCGGAAGCGCTAGTCACAGCCTTAGATAACTTAGATTATAACATGTGAGCAGCAGAACGGCCTCCCCGTTCTTCGCATTTTTATCGATTGAACACCGAAACGAAAGTGGTCGAAACGTCGGGTTAGAAAATGAAAGAAAATATAAGACCGCGAGTAGAATCGGTAAAGTTGTTTTATTTCGATGTATAGTGTTATTGTAAATATTAGAAAACATTATGCTGCTGCTTGTTATTTAAATAATGTGACATAACTATAACACACTCAACTGAATAATAAAGCTACCATAAGGTCTGGGAATAAGTGAACTCTGCAGAAAATTTGTTGGCTGGTAGTGAATGAATAAAACTAAAAACAAATTTGAAAGTTTGAGCTGGCTCAGAGATTTCAATCAAGTGATTAGATGAATTTTGTTTTCATTTGGTAGTGAATAATAGTAATGTGGAGTAATTCCTTTTCAGGCTGTGCCCAATGTCCAGCGCAACCAGCTGCAGCTAGTGGGGGTGACCGCCATGTTCATAGCGAGCAAATACGAGGAGATCTACCCGCCGGACGTCGGCGACTTCGTCTACGTCACGGACCACGCCTACTCCAAGTCTGACGTCTTCCAGTGCGAGAGGGAGATCATGTCGAAGCTAGGCTTCTGTCTCGCTCGCCCGATTCCGCTTAGTTTTCTGCGGAGGTGCGTGTTTTTGTTCTTTATATAATTGTCAGCTTTTATTGTTCATTTTCAAACCAACAATTCGATGGTAAGTGCAGCATTGTTCATTCACCAGCAAGGTGTGAGTGCCACTTGAAAATGGACTTGAGATTTCGGTGTATGTAGACTGATCTTCGCCTAGTGGCCTTTTATGGCTACTAATCATGATGACTGAAATGCCATCCCTATACTTTTGGTTTTGAACTGGTACTACTGCATGCAGTAGAATCAATATGTCACAAGTCAAGAACCAAGAATCAGTAGTCAATGCCATTGCAGATCTTTCTAGAGGCAGATTTAAGATTGACCATAACCTAGTTCTGTGTGCATAGTAATTCACAGCTGTTTAGTTGAAGATCACCAAAGCAACAGACCTTTACAAGGAGGCACTCTATACTACTTTACTGCTAAGTGCTGATAAGACCCATTTTGCAATGGTTTTGTAAAGGTTGATGTGAATGCCTCTGTATGTTAAATGCAATAACAAAATGGTGATAATGTATTCTTATTTCAGGTTTGTTAAAGCTGCTCATGGAACATCGAAGAATCATCACTTGGCCAAATATTTCGTAGACCTCAGTTTGATCGAATATTCGATGGCGCACTACAGACCTTCGGAGCTAGCCGCCGCTGCTATTTGTCTCTCCTTGTACCTGCTGTCTAGTAAACAACTTGAGGATGTCTGGACACCCACACTTATCTACTATTCGGGTTATTCACTAGGACATATTGACCCCATCTTTAGGAAGTTGGCTAAAATAGTCATCAGTGTAGAGAATTCTAAGTATAAAGCAGTTTACAATAAATATTTAGACACAACGTTAGCGAAAGTCTCAAGCTTGCCGCAGCTGAAAGGAGAGGCCATTTATGAGTTAGCAAAGATCCCCTCAAGTACGTAAAATACTAGGTATGAAGTTCTGGGATTAATATAAATCATAGCATATGAATTTGTGTGTTGCTGCAAATGTATAAAGACTCGTCTTATGACACTATTTTGTACTGTTTTATAGTAATGTGACTATGGACCGAGTTTGTATAAGGTTTGTTTTAGGTACCTGTTTTGCTTACTTAGGATATTATTTTTAGATATAATATTGTATGACGGTGAGACTAGGTTATCTTTAGATGATGTTGACATGATTTAATTAGGTAGGTTTGTATTTATGAAGCAACCGTCGTTATTAACCACTTATTTTATTCCAATTTTGAATTGTAATATAACTGATGATATTTTTGTATTGTATTTATTAATATTGTTCTTTTTGTGGATGTCCTTTGTGTATCTGAGGTTTTAGAATCTCTATTGTAGGTACTTCATATTTACATGAGGGCCTGGATGAGTATGGTTAGCGTAGCTCTAGCGACAGTGAATAGTTAGCTAACTTTTTGTGATTAGCTAGGATAAAGTTACGGATAGCGTAGGAAGACGTGTCTATGCAAATCACGAGTTGTTCTACTATACAGCTAAAGCGCTAATGCCTCTGGTACAGGCCCAGACCGGAAAAGGGTATTGTTTTTACTAAATCAAAACTTATTTAAACAAACATTTCAATATAGTTTCTTTCAAATCTATGATAATGAAGTTGAGACACAATCCCGATCAGTAAATAATTACAACTGTTATAGAATAATGGGTATTCAAATTAGTGTTAATTTGGAATATACTTGTTGGTAAGTCTACGAAGGTAAATTTTAGTACTAAAGTGACATAGAGGACCAAAAATAAATCCTGACGATTTAAACTAAGACTTGTGTATTATTATTTTATATGCTTAGGTGTTTTTAAGATATTTTGATTAATGTAATTTGATAAACCTGTGATTAGAATAATATACGCTGTAATTTGTTGAAAATAAAATGTTTTATGATGCCCAATATTTTTTTATTGAAATATATACTCTTGCTTTTATTTTACTTATGCCTGAATTCTAAAACGTTGCGTGTAAGTTGACTCTGCGTTTTTTTCTAATTTAATCTTCAAAGTAATCTTAGTTTACCAAAACCTAGATCTGATGTCTAGTGGTACCAACCATTAGACATTATCAGATCTGAGTTTTTTTTGTTACCTATCACTGAAGAGCCACGATTTGAGATAGGTAGTGTTTTACTTGGCAATTTTCGTATATCAGTAACTATTTATCTATTTTCGCTTCGCTAACTAAGTCCAAAGCTCGTTGGGTGCAAAACAAAGATTTAGTTATCAACTCTTACCAACCACCTGCTCAAAATCATCAGTCATCAACCCTTCTTGAAAATATTTTTATTGCGCTACGTGAAGAATTCCAGAGATTATGGTTATTTTACTTCATTTAATTTCTTTTTTGTTTTTTTTTTAGGCATGTCCTTGTGTCAAAAAACTTAGTTTTAACAATCACGACGAACTGTGTTTATTGCGAATTGTAATAAAGGCTCAGCACGTCTAATATTAAATGACAAACGGAGATCATGGCGAAGTGCGAACGCTGAATCGCGAATAATTATACGGACTCAGCAAATAAATCGCTTGATGACGAACGGAGTAGACGTGACGAATAGTTAGTGACAACCAGATAGAATTTCATTTCCTTTGATAACAATACCTATCTAGTTTCTATTTTTTTGGTAATACCCACATATGAATTAAAAAGTATGCCATATTCCATGCAGGGGTGGCATTCCGCCTGACATCACTTCACATCTCGGTGCTTCACGCTCAGAAATTATCTTGTTATTCGAGCATAAAATTGGCGTACAGTATATTTTATAATATCAATAAAAGAAAACCAAACGGCTAGCAGCTGACCGCGCCCGGTTAGCGCGCTAATGGCGTGCTTACAGCGAGCCGGCTGCGTGCTTACAGCGCGCTAACGGTTGCTTACAGCGCGCTAACGGGTGCTTACAGCGAGCCGGCGGAGTGCTTACTACACGCTGACTCCGGGTACTGCGAAAATACTGCGAGCTTGCGCCTAGCGGCCGTCGCGCGGGCTGCGAGCTTGCACCTCGCGGAAAAAGGCTATGGCGGCTATCGGTTACCTGGATTCGAGGTGAAGACGTGCTGGAGCCGTGCAGTTGCCGTGCCTGCATAGTGTGCTACGAGCTTTACTTCAATCATCAATACGCTTTACTTTGAATGAGTATTTTCTCTCATTTTGTGTGTAAGTAATTAAAAAATGTTATTTGGCTTGATTCTTTTAACTCAAACGACCATAGCCACAAAGAAATAAAATATAATTTAAAAAATATTAATAAAAAATAAAATTTTTAAAGATAACTCACCACGTGCGAAGTGATTTTTGGCGCCAACCACCATACCAGAGCTGATTCCAAAACAAAAAAAGCTTTTAAGTTTAGGGTTAAGTATTCTAAAAATGAACAACAATCGTAGGTAGCACATTTGCTGTGGGTCCGACGCGGTGCAGCCTGCCGGCCGTGTCCGCGCTGTGTCGCTCCCCGGCCTCGGCCGCAAATTCAAAGAATTTATTAACGCTTGGCGGTTAGCCGAATCGTTTTTGTTCCCGTTTTTTCGGTGAGCGGACTCCTGCAGTGGAAAAACAAGGAAATCTGTCCGACTTTCGTGCGCTTTTTCAGGGATTTTCGGTTTGGAACACTTGTTTTCGCGGACCAACCTGATCTAAGTTTTTATGTTCAAGCACCACAAATGAGAGCCAATTGAAAAGCAGGAACTTATAGGGTCAACGGCGTGGCCTACCTATTTATTTACACGGTCATCCTTGTTGACTCTATTGAACAGAAATTTCTAGCATGACTATGGCCAAACACAGCGTTGTTCTAGATATTTTAAAGCGATTTCCAATAGTTCAGCATTTTAATTATGATTTAGGTACTCCTATATCTTAATTTCTAACTACCTAGGTATATGGATCTTAGAGGTTTTAGAATAATTTCTAAGCTAAAGGTACGATTATCGTGCTAAAAAGGAATAACTTTATAGCATGACCACGACCAATCTGTGTTGTTCTGAAATTTTAAGACGGTATAAAATAGTTTAGAATATTTACTATCAAATAGGTAGTTCATGAAAGTTTGACCAACGAGGGGGCAGGCCTTCAAAGCCGATTACAAAGTGATTCGAAGATAGATGAAAATGATTAAATTTAGGTACCTATGGGTTAATTATTTATTTCATTTGATGAGGTTTTATATGAAACTAGCGACCCGCCCCCGCTCCGCACGGGTGCGATGTACAATAGGATGTTATTATACATATTAACCTTCCTCTTGAATCACTCTATCTATTAAAAAAACTGCATCAAAATCCGTTGCGTAGTTTCAAAGATTTAAGCATACAAAGGGACATAGGGACAGTGAGAGCGACTTTATTTTAGAAAGGTAGTGATTTAAATGAAAGTGGTTTTTTTTTCTCTCTCAATCTCTAACTAATCACTAAATTACAAAAATATTCGGTACACGTGTCAAGGTCATGAAAAGGTAGAACATACATTATTTATTCTGAAATCGGAGAAATCGGCTTTTTTAAGTTAGCCGCTTTGCGTGGAATGCCCCAGCTTCAAGAAGTCCACTGCTGAACTTAGGCCTCCCCTATGAATTTTCAGTTTTCAGCAGTTGCGTGCGGCCTGCATCTACCGGAATCCTGCGACGTTTATCAGGTCGTCCGTCCACCTTGCAGGTGGGTGCCCCACCCCGCGTTTTGCGCCTCCAGTCTAGAACCTTACGGCCCCAACTGCAACACCATCCAATTCCATAGCACAGTGTGTCTCTAGCCTTCATAAGAGTAAAAAAGTTATTAGTAAGACTTATGATTGTTTTTTTAAATTTTACTATTTTTTTTACTTAGTAACAAGTGTCGTCTATTGTATTGCTGGGCCCCTTTCTATTCACGGGGGCTTGGCCGAACGAAAGTCCAAAAAAAACCATAAATATAGATCCGCCCCTGAGCATGTATTTAAAATTAACTGACACTCACAATACAAGCTTTGCGACTTAATTTGGCCAGACATATGTTTGAGATAGGTATTTACTTATTTTATATATAATATCGTTCCTTTATTTTATATTGTTCCCCGACCAATAAACATCGCAGTTATCTAGTTGGCGGTGGTTTGTTAATGCAGCATGGGGCATGTTGCATTTTTGCAACAAGCGGGCAGCGGCGCAATGTATGCACATAGCCGTAATGCCGCTAAAGCCTGTCTCGTAAATATTTCGCTCACGCAATTTACAGCTTTGAGAATCCTCTTAACGGAATACTGGGGCAGTTAGGCCCTGGATATTTATAATTTTACGCCTACACTAAACCGCTATTGTTCTTTAAGGGGTGTTTTTGCAAGTTTTGATGAACTGGCCTTGTCGGGGTCGTTGTAATGTACTACAATGTTAGTGTAAGGAGGAGTTATAGCTAATTACGATCCATGTATCCTCCTACTAAAATGAATAGAGACAAGGTTCTTAACATTGTAAATTACTTTCTATAGCACGTTACTTACATTGCCAACACTTTGATGTAGGTATACTCGTATTGTATACGCTATGACGCGTAGCTGTTAAACCATATTTGTCGCAAAGACAAAACAAAAAAGTAAGTATTGTCTCTTTCGACTAAAACACTTTCTGCCAAAACACATTTTCGCTGAAAAATTAAAAACTTCGCCGTCTAGTCTAGGTATCAGCTTAAATATCGCGAAGTTTCGTCTCGCAACAAAATGTTTCATATTATTGTCGTGTTATATCTACTTTTCTACTTAACGTCGCAAGTCGCAAGTGTCTCCGAAGTAACGTTTCCGTTGTTTCGCCAACTTTTAACGAGTTTGTCGGACACGGATGGTAGCGACGACGGTGGCGGTGGCGACACACACTGGCTGTGCACTGTACATGGACAATGTGTGGCACTAGCACGTAACTTTACGATCTGACGTACCGTTGCATGTCCGTTGTCGGGCGAGAGTCGAGGAGACTACCCAACCCATACCAGTATTTGTGAAAGCACCGAAAGCTTTTTATTTTTGTGTAAGAAGAGAGGTTTGGTAGTCGAAATGAGTTCTGAATAATGGCGTGCCAATAAGGTGTTCAAAATGGTTAATTTTAGAAAAAAAAACCCCCAAAGATCATGAGACCACCTACCATTTTATCTTGTCTGTATGGTGAAAAACCTAAGCTGATGTATGTGATAAGGCTCCTCGCAAATTTCTAGGACCATTTAACGACGTGGTATTAATGGCGTCAGCCGTCAACCAAGAGTTTGAAACCTCACTTCACCCTTAGGCGCTTTGTAGACAGCGGAGCGGGGTGGGGCGTGCTGGGACGGTCGATTCCACCGCTAAAGATAGCGCAAAGGGAATCCTTTAGGGTCAGTTCGCCTGTTCGCGTCCATTTAGTGCAGTTGCAAAGTTTGACTGCCAAATTAAAAACGTCCCAGTACTAATTTCTATGAAATAAAATATGCAGTATGTTCTATAGTCTATTTTAGGATGATATTTTAGGATTCTATAGTCTATTCTGCGTTTTTTTAAAAAAATATACCTTATTCCGGAATTAGGCGTTTTACCCAGTTTGCGTCCAAAAAAGGCAATTCGTGTCTACCCGTGAACCATTTAGCGTCCACCCGTGAACCACTTAGCGTCAACATTGTGGTTGTGAGGATGACTGCGCTAAGCACACCCTGGAGGAGTGCCCTGCCTGGTTTGAAGAGCGCACTGTGCTCAGGAGAACGCTCGGAGGTGCTGTCAACCTGCTGCTTTCGAGGCCGCCGAAAGGATAAGGGAAGCAGAGAATCCGGCTCGGCGTAGAAGGTGACGTAGAGGGTGGCGGTGAAAACGTCCCTTTCCATCCGCCCTTCGCCCTGTGGTCTGGGGCGCAAGAATGCAGCAAAGGTCCGCCCCCGCTTGTCGTAAGAGGCGGCTAAAGGGAGCCCTTGGGGTCGCTCGGAGGGCACACCACGGGGGCTGTGTGCTTCCATTGTACTATTGACCCCGAGGAGGACGACAGTGTGGGGTGGCCTCGCACTGTCGTACACGGTGGACGGATGTAAGAGGGGAGGCACCACTTCCCTCGCGGTGAGCCGGACTGCCGGCACACCGCGGCAGGGTTTCGGGGAGGTAGAGTGCCTCCTCAGGACAGTTCTCGGGAAACCTTGGTCACGCGCAGAAGAAGGCCGCCCGAACTGAGGTATTAGCGCTATTGTTATGGTTTTTAATTCGTGGGTTAGTTAACTCATTTTCGAGGAATTTCTAAGGGAAATCCGTTAAATGGACGCGAATTGGCGATGGACGCGAACAGGCGAACTTCCCTACCAACGCACATGAAAGGCGAACAGTCCGCGCTGCAGGCAGATGCCCGGCGGGCACTCGGCGGTATGAAGTGAGTAACGCAGACGGCGGCGCGGGGCAGCGCGGGGCGGCGCGGGGCGGCGCGGGGCGGCGCGGGGCGGCGCGGGGCGGCGCGGGGCGGTTAGCTCTGACCTCAGTCCGCGCCGCTCGCTTCCTAGAGATGGATGCCTTTGAGAATGAGAGTTTAATTGCTGAAGTGCAGAAAAGATCGCCATTATATGACACAACATTAAAAGAGTATCACGACGTAAATAAAAAAAAGGAATTGTGGTACCAAATCTGCCAAATAATTTACACGCCTGCAGTATGGGACGAGTTGTCATCGACTGATAAAACTAAATATGGTAAGTTTCATTTCATATTTTATGTTTTTAATATTTTAACACCTAGTGTTAAATAAAACTTAACATAATTTGAAATACCTATGTAATACATAGTATGTATAGTACCTATACAGCGTGGCTGGTTGAACTTCCATAAGAAGTAGAATACCTTTTACACTAAGCTTCTAAAACGACCACCTATTTATTTTTTTTATATCCAAACGTCAGACGCTAATTCCGCTAGTGTTTTGACAGCGTCTGTCAGAGCCACAGAGTAGGTAGGTACCTGTCGCCCCTGTCGCTGTGCGCCATGGACGTACAAGACCATGGTATGCGCCGCACCGCGCCGCGATCGAAGCTGAGTTCCAGTGTGGCCAAATATAGCTGAATTCTGCGATTTCAGTAGAAATTTACTCTGCATCTGCAGGTCGAGCAGATGTTGTCGCGGATCTGAAAACACTATCAGTTAATAGGTAGCAGAATTGTACGACATTCAGAAGAAAAAATAGGTGTGTGTAGGTGGTTATTTTCGTTTCATTCTGATTACACAGTCACTGTAAAACTGGTATGAAAAATCTACTATTCACAATTGTAATGCACAACACAAATTAACCTGCCTGTGCTGTAAAGCACGTTGGTATTTAGAGTAATTCCTTAAATATTTTTTTTCACTAATTTTCAGTAACTACGTAACGTCTTTAGATGTCCAAAGATTTTCGTTTCTAACGTGCCTGAGTTTTTTTTACCAGACTAGCAGAATTTTGGTAAGCAGCTTGCATAATCTCTAACTTGAATCTGGTCACACTGCTGAGAACCCTGGTCTGGCCGTCAAACTGTCAAAATTTATAGCTGTGATGTTGTGAATGATGATGATGGTTGTGAATGTAATTTGCTCAAGTTAAGCTGCGATCGCTTACTTAGAAAAACATATCTTTCAATTCAAAGCCTCTCTGGTATTCGAAGTTCTGTCTTGAATATCTCTTAATAACGAATGCAATTTTATTGTGTTAAGTGTTAGAAGGAAGGTTTTACCGGCGAAACTTCGTGTTTCGTGCATTGGAACTAATCAGATAGTTGTTTTTTTAACTTAGTTAAAGCTCCGAAAGCCTCTTTAGTCTGAAACTGAAGAACTTTTTTATTTCTTTCTTTGTTATTAGTAATTACTACACAATAAAATTATTGTTGCTAATCAAACATTAAATAAATTATGTGATGGATGACTGATAAACTGATAATAGGATTTCTTATTTCCAGAACAAAACTGGTAGTGACCTTATAATGTGTCTTCTAGGGCCACTGTGGCCTTATCAAGTGATACCTAGTTGTAGACATTGTCAAGGGGACAATTCTCATCCTACAGAGGCACATAAGGCTAAAAGTACTGAGGCACTTCACACAATTGCACAAATATGTAAGGAATATTGTAGAACGATTCACAGCTATTTGGAAGAATTGTTCAAACTGTTCAGGCAGAG
Organism: Udea ferrugalis; assembly: GCA_950022985.1. NCBI lineage: Eukaryota > Metazoa > Arthropoda > Insecta > Lepidoptera > Crambidae > Udea > Udea ferrugalis. The sequence continues at coordinate 11,493,865 of OX465516.1, forward strand.
ATTTACGGTTTTATTTAGTGCCTGCTACATTGAATACTTACTATTGAACATCATCTCCATACTCCAAACCTCTAGTTGTCTGCCTGCTGCAACTACAAACCATTGCACTGCCATGCCATGTAACAGATATCAATAAAAGTGATAGAGAAAGAGACTTTTGCTAGCTTGATAACACAAGGTGGTTATTGACTCCTATGGCATTAAACTGACAGCCCCGGAAAACCTTTCTAGTACATCTTTATAGGAAAAACGGATATTTATAAAATACTTAGGAATTAAAAGATATTTTTATTACCTTCCTTAAAAAACAGGACTTTGTTACCGTTTACTTTGCTAACAATTTTTTAAAACAACAAATTAGTTAAATATGCAACTAACTTTGTAACCAATTAAAGGCTTGAGGGTCTGTTATTGTGTACTTAGAGTATTGTCATAGGGCCACCATTTTAAATTAGTTTGCTAGTAAAATTGTTACAAAATCAAAAAGCAGTGAAACTAAATTGGAGTAAACATTACATTGCTTGTTGCTTTGCTGCTGAAATTATATTCTTTAGCTGACCACTGAAAGAGAGGATGTGTAAGGAGAAGAGGATCTCCAACATCGCCTCCAACCACTTTGAGCCTGTGTGTTTGAGTATGACTCCATAGTTGAGGTAAGGCATACGTAGGCAGTTATGTTTATAATTATGACTAATCTACTTCAAGAAGTTAGTAAATAAATTATTTATTAATAATTTATAAATTAAACTAATTTGGTTATGCATTTTAAATATAAATGTACAATCTATTAAAAAACACATTAATTGAAAACATGAATTAGTCTTAAATCTTCTCAAGACATGTTTGTAGGTATACAGGTACATTCACGTACCTAGCGTAAGGGAGGAGGAAGCCATTCTAGAACCAAATAGAAAAATTGTTGCTTAAATTATTCAAATTATGTTTTATTTATGTTACACTAGCGATACCCCGGCCCCGGCTTCGCACGGGTGCAATGGGATGTTATGGTATAACATAAACGGCCTAAATACGACCTACTACTGGTCACAGGCCTCACCATAGCCATACTCCAACACGCGGGCTCAGTGCGGATTGTTGGAGGAGGGGTGTAAGGTTAGTGAGCAACCTTAATGTCAGATGTTATCAAGCCGCCCTAAGGCCTCCGACTAGGCTTAACGACTGACATCTAGCGACGTCAACCGGGACCAACTGCTTGACGTGCCTTCCGAAGCACGGAGATGCCCGTAATACCAAACTTCAGAGTTTGGAGCATCGGCGTAAAGTTGCCTGTTTATCGGTATTTTATAAGGTGTATTTCGGAGAGTGTGCGCAGGAACTTCATGACCTGATCCCACCCTCCACTTTCTACCACCGGACCACTAGCCGCCGTGAGGGCTTTCACCCCCATGTGGTCGACTTTCCAGCCGTCCGAACTAAGCGGTTTGGTGCTTCCTTCCTGGTCCGCACCGCTAGGGAGTGGAACGCCTTCCCTGCGTCTGTGTTTCCGGATACATACAACCTTGGTGTCTTCAAGGCAAGAGTGAATAGACATTTTCCGGGTAAGCGTGTTCCACCTTCGGCCTCGTCATCGCTTACCATCAGGTGAGTCTGAGGTCAAACGCAAACCCATAAAAAAATTCCGACCCGATCGCGATCGTCGCCGATCACTGTTACAACTGCGCCACGGGCACCTACTTATGATATGGTAAACATAGGTATAAACCTTCATCTTCAATCACTATCCATCAAAAACATCTGCCTCAAAATCCGTTTTAAAGATACATAGGGACAGAAATCGACTTTGTTTTATTTGTTTTGATTTGGTGTTGTGGTTGAAAGTCTGCTACTACACCGAAGGTTGCGGGTTTGATCCCCGCTCAGTACAAACATTAAATGTTTAATTAATCTTTAATCCAGTCACACAAATTTTGTGTGCATGAACACAATGTAGCTGCCCAATTCATTATGTTTTAGAGGATAGGCTATTGTCTGCTTTTCCTATCAATATCGATAGGCAAATATGTCATCCGAAAGCAAAACCATCTAAGTAGGTATAAATGGATTGTAGAAGAGAAGATGGTCTAAAGTTTTTTCAATTCTTTATTAGAATAAAAAAAGCTTATTTAGAAATGAACAGTCAGTCAGTCAGAACAGTTTTTAATCGTTTATAATCATTATTAATAAATTAAAGAGTTCTTTTGTTAGGTCTTTTGTAGGTCTTGCTACCCAAACTTCTTTTGTTACTTACCAAATTATGTGAATGTGGTAATCAGTCAGTAGTTAGCAACTACCTTGCCCTAGGTAGATGCTCTCAATGAACTATATATCTATTATATTATACTGTCGCATTTTGCAACTATGCACCAACTGCGGGGATGTTTCAAAATAACAGCTATAAAGTGGGTCCTCAAAATTCACTTCATATCTTTTTCGCACAAAGTTTTGTGAAGCACAGGCTGCTTTTATTATTGATAAAGCTGCTTTAATCAACATCCTTTTGGTAGTTAAAATACCAAAAGCACATTCTACCTACAAACAGTTAAAAATGCGTTGTTGTAGACTTACCCCCTTATTCATAAAAACTTAACTGCCGTACTCAGAGACGTCAATTAACGTTAATGGTTCATTAGAGTCAAAATTTGACATTCTGAAAAGTTCTTTATTCAATTTGTTATAAAGTCTTTTCAAAAATGGAATTTTGACGCTAATCAACCATTAACGTTATGTGACGTCTCCGAGTGCGGCGGTAACTGCTCTTCAACAACACGTTAACTTTTGTATCGCTCTGCAACTGTCATTCTTGTTGCTGCCGCCATTTGCGAGTAAGTGACACAACTAAGAACACAACACGATAATTGCTTAAACTATGCTTTAACGTTGCGTTCGTTTTTATGAATAAGGAAAATGACAAGCTAAGGCTTCCTCACCAATAAAGACTAATGGCATACATTTTCATCATGGGGAGACAGTGATTTTCTGGTATGTTTGTTCGGCTACTCTCACTCACTGTTTTCCGTAATGTGCATCAACATCTGCTAGCAGAACTTTTGAAAAACATGTACCTAGTTAAAATAAATGGAACCTGAGTTGGTAGGCTTCTTTAATTAACCGAATGTGAACCATTGCTCCCAAAACATTCTACCTATTAGGAAATTAAGTTCGCTTTTAAAAATCACTTGCTGTCTCTAGCCATATTTCTTCTGTCAAGCCAGGAAAGCACAGGTTTATGCAACGTTGGCAAATAGCGTCACATATAGTGTTCTTCACTATCCTACGTATATAGTATTCGCCCCAATCAAGAAATCATCCTCAATTCTTCAAGCTCGGAGAATGATGACCTGGTACTTAGCTACTGGAAAAATAAATAAATTATTTTATTTGAGAGACTCTGAACTAACAGTATAGGTTAAGTATAACATCAAAAACGAATTAAAAAGTAAATATTGTTTCAGGAAAACATATTCAAAATAAATGGTCAACTCTCAGGCGTGGATTTAGAAGAGAACTGGCTTTGCAAAAATCAACTCCTCCTGGAAGTGCCGCAAAAAAGAGAAAAAAGTACATTTACTTTAGTTCTCTACAATTTTTGGTGCCATTTACGACTCCAGAAGATAACGAAACAACGTTAGATGAGGAAAGTAATGAAACTACATTAGAAAAAGGTAATAATCGTAGTGCGAACCAAAATTTAGAAGTTAGTGTAGAATATTCAGTTCCGGAACCTAAGAGAAAATGTCATCCGACGGAGTCTGAAAAGAATAACGATGAAGAGATACTTAAATTGTTAAAAGAAGGAAATCAATTGATTGTTACTAATAGACACAAAGTAACAGACCATGTACCAAACCAAACAGATGATGACGACGAAGCATTCTTGAAATCTCTACTCCCAAGTATGAAACCATTTACATCAGACGAAAAATTATTGCTCAGAATAGAAATAATGAAAACCATTTTGAATTTTAAGAAATCAATAAATTACAATCCGCACGTTATAAAGGAGGAATCTGATTGGTAACATCACTGGTCACTGGGTACATAAAAATAAAATAAAAATTGTTTTCACACTCTGCCCCCGGGTTGACGAATTTTAGCTTGAGAGGTTTCAAAGTGAAATAGGTACCAAAACCTCTACGTGTTCGCTTCGTCCCCACGCAAGCTTCAAAGGACCGGGTCCCCATGGACCCGTGAATTTAAAATGTACCAACATTATTCTTATTATTAACAGCTCAGTTCGTAGGACTGATATTAGAGGTTTGGGAGTTATCTTTGATCGAGACTTATCATTTCGCTGCCACTACGACCACATTCGTCACGTATGTTAGGGCTTATGTACAGGGTGTCAAAGGATTTTAAAATATTTAATCGTACCTAACTGTTTATCATGCACTGGTGCGAAGCTTGTTGAATTATTATATAATACTCCGATTAGATTAGAGATAGGAACAGATTCAGAAGCGGTTTCTGGGGCTGCTTTGTTTCATAATCAATCTCTATCGCACTCTGCATTCTTACGAGGACATACTAGCTAAATTCACAATAGAATCATCAAACAGAGGGATCTGATGCTACTGTATAAAATCATTAATCATAAAATTGATCCACCGTACCTTCTTACTGCCGCAGTTGAATCTTGAAAATTATCGTGTTAACCATAAGCCGAAGTTATTTACTCTTAGCCCCTCATTCATAAAAACTTAAACAGCCCTTCAACAACACGTTAACTTTTGTATCGCTGTCTCTTTCATTGATGTTGCTGCCGCTATCTGCGAGTAAGTGACAAAACACGTCAATTGCTTAAACTATGTTTTAGCGTTGCGTTCGTTTTTATGAATTAGGGAGTTAATGTCTACACTAACCATACCCGAAAGTGTCGTCGGTATAATGAGGTCGTTGTTGGTTGCGTTGATAAGAATGTCGATATTTTTGAATGTAATGTGTCTTGTAATTTAAATATTGTATTAAAAGCCTTGTAAAGCTGTATTGTCATTTGTATTAGTTTAAATAAATAAATGTTGAAATCTAATTTGAAGATAGCGTAAAAACCCGTCATTAGGGACTTTATTTCTGATCCGCTCTTTAGTGTGTATGATAGTATACGCATACCAAGGGTTTCAAGTTTTCAACCTAGTTTGTATGTTATACAACTAAACGGTTAAATTTATATGCTGTCACCTGTTTTGTGTTTTTTTTGAATAAATAAATGCTCGCGTCTCTATGAATTTTGCCTTTTTTGTAGCCTTTCTACGAAGTCCTCTTTTAAGCTCCGAAACGGGCAGCAACGAATCCATTTTACAGTAAAACAATGCTCTAAACGTATGGGAGTGAGACGTGGTCCTTCACTATGGGTCTTCTAAAAAAGCTCAAGGTCACCCAGCGAGCAATAGAGAGCGACGTTGCTATTTCCGTGCTTGATCGAATCCGATGTGATGAGATCCGCAGGAGAACCAAGACAACCGACATCTATTCTTTTATTGGAGACGCTCTATGTGCGTCTGTAAAGTGGTCCGCCAGCACTCAACAGCAATCTTTAAGAGGTATTTAGGAAAACGTTAGATTCTCTTCTACGAAAACAACTTTGCTCTAAGTGTAAGCTTTGTTCAATGAAAAGCAGTTAATTCGAACCCTCGCCGTGTAGCATACATACTCGTACGTTTCCTGAAAACCTACGTAATTGGAAACTTTAAAGTTTTAATGGTCAAGGATAATTATACTTGCAGAATTGATTTATTTATGAATCGATTATGTTTCATATATGTAGGTAATGCTTACATTTGCCATCATTGTGTGGTATAAGCGATAAGCGTGTGAAGTTTACCCTTGTTTTAAAGTTTAAGCTGACTTGCCAAACTCTTAACTTTGGCAACGATTCTCACGTCCGTCACTCTATAATGTACGAAACAGTTACAGATACATTACAAGAACTCCTGAAAATTAAGGCTCGCCCTGTGGTCTGGTGGTAAAGGGGGCCCCTGGCCTCGCACTGCCGTACACGGCGGACGGATGTAAGCGGCGAGGCACCACTTCCCTCGAGGTGAGCCGGACACAGCCAGGGTTTCACCGGTGGAGTTCCTCCGCAGGAGAGATCTCGGGAAACCCTGGTCACGCGCAGAAGAAGGCCGCCTCTGTGTTATAGTGGTTACTCCCAACACCTTCTGTCTGGGATGGGTGAGTCCGACACTCCTCCGCTGCCTTCCTTCAAGCAGCGGAAAGTACGTAAATGTATTTCACCGGGTTAAAAAAAGGTACTATTTTGGCGGCCTTAAGTGCCTAAGAAACTATCGTAAACGCATTCGTCAATGTCGTATTTGGGTTTACAAGTTTGACCTTGTTTATGGATTGACATGTTTAATGTGGAGTAAGTAAGTACTAGCTCATAATAACAGATTGGGAAAATCAATGATGTCTTTAAACTCTCTTATATCCTTACATGCAGCCTGGCCAACTTAAACTTTTAAAAACAAATTCAAGAATATAAGCATAAATCGGTAAACTCAACCTAGACTTAGTTGACTTTCGTTGCATAGCTGAAACCACAGGTCAAGTAGTCATCATTATTGTCATGTCGTCCACACCGTATCCGTCAACGTCGACTCCTGCGAGTCCTTCAGGTTGAGTCTTTCTGGCGATGGGCTCCGATGTGACTGTAACTGTCCAGCTGAATGGCACGTGGAGGTAAATTACCTGGACAAATTATACAGGGTGTTACAAAAATACTCCTAATAACTGAAGGGGGTTAAATACAAACTCCTGAAAGGAGTCCCTTGTTATTTTTTTACAGTCGTAGCTCTTAATTTGAATTTCGAGTGAATTAATGTATTGTTAGCAGAACCTCCTTTGCAGAAGTAGAGGGCCACTACACTACAGAGGATTTACACTACCCGAACCATAGACGACGACCATAGATCGATGCGTTCTGTCAATCACATAAATTTAGGCGCGCACTTTTTGTTGGAATCTCCATCACGAAATAAGCTTGTAAAAATATTGTGTGCATTGCGGGTGAACTCCTATTTTCTTGGTTTTGGGAACTATTTTGTTTTGATTTAGTAACAAATCAATAATTGTTTTACTATGAAAGAGTGCATTTCTGAATTATTTCCCAAAATCAGAAGTGGGATTCGTTTGCCTTACCGCTTAGCTTGATATCTTTTTGAATTTCTGTATAGTTTGAAATTTATAATTTTCCCGTTGAGTTTTTCCATTTACTACTAAATGAAAAATCTGGTTTTAAGCGAATGTGCGAATGCGAATGATAAGTTTGTGACAAAGATGTTGTTTCAGCTTACATTGACTTATTTGTGGTTCCTAAAGTAATTCAAGATGCTTAACAAACCGCATGAAAAGCATCGTCGTCGACGTAGTAGAAGTCGAAGCAGATCGACCGACCAACCTACGAGTATGATGGAGATTAGCGCTTTAGAGAGGCCTTCCGAGGGGTCTCCGCGTGGCTCAACAGACAGGATTGTGGAGGCAATAAACGCTATGAATCCGGTGAGGTCCAACCACTACTTATTATATTTCAAATTTTGATTCCCATTTTCACAACATTGATGCTTGGTATGATGAAGTCGACGGCGCTAGGGCCCTCGATCGTTGGGATGACGGAGAGTGTCTTTCTCGAGTTGGGAATTGTATTTAAGGCGACGCAAAGCCGTGGTTATTGCCAAATTGAATTCAAATCACTGTGTCTGCGGACTATTGAAAGCGCCAATGTGCCTTCCTTACAACTGAAATTGAGTATCTTGGACGTATTATTAGCTAAGGTCAGGTTAGACCGAGCCGACATTAAGTAAAATCCTTAGTCAAAGCTCCTTAGCCATGAAATAAAAAGCCAGTTCGTAAGATTTTAGGACTTGAACATGGTTCGTATTGAAAATAATTGAGGAAGTCTAGAGCGGGCCTCGGAAGAATGTGGCTTTCTTTGAGGGTGAGACATTTGACATTTGTATTTTGTTTGCCAATATATTTTTGGTCATGCTAGAGTCAACCCCGTTGTAGTTTCATGACATGCTAACTTGGGGGTGCCTCTGTCATAATATTGTGTGCAAATCATGTTACGTTTGGCCACTATGGTTTTGTTGTAGCAAGCTAACTTGTTTGCGCCTCTGCTACTGGTGTTGCTCGTGGCATGCTAACTTGTGTGTGCCTCTGCTACTGGAGCGTTGTTTGAGCATGCTAACTTGTCCGCGCCTCTGCTCCTGGTGATGCTCGTGGCATGCTAACTTGTGTGTGCCTCTGCTACTAGAGCGTTGTTTGAGCATGCTAACTTGTCTGCGCCTCTGCTCCTGGTGTTGCTCGTGGCATGCTAACTTGTGTGTGCCTCTGCTACTGGAGCGTTGTTTGAGCATGCTAACTTGTCTGCGCCTCTGCTCCTGGTGTTGCTCGTGGCATGCTAACTTGTGTGTGCCTCTGCTACTGGAGCGTTGTTTGAGCATGCTAACTTGTCTGCGCCTCTGCTCCTGGTGTTGCTCGTGGCATGCTAACTTGTGTGTGCCTCTGCTACTGGAGCGTTGTTTTAGCATGCTAACTTGTCTGCGCCTCTGCTACTGGTTTTGATTACTTAGCAAGCTAACTTGTGTGTGCCTCTGCTGTCGTTGTTTTAGCATGCTAACTTGTCTGCGCCTCTGCTACTGGTTTTGATTACTTAGCAAGCTAACTTGTGTGTGCCTCTGCTGTTGTTGTTTGTAGCATGCTAACTTGTCTGCGCCTCTGCTACTGGTGTTGATTACTTAGCAAGCTAACTTGTGTGTGCCTCTGCTGTTGTTGTTTGTAGCATGCTAACTTGTCTGCGCCTCTGCTACTGGTGTTGATTACTTAGCAAGCTAACTTGTGTGTGCCTCTGCTGTTGTTGTTTGTAGCATGCTAACTTGTCTGCTACTGGCGTTGCTCGTAGCAAACTAACTTGTGTGTGCCTCTACTACTGGAGTGTTGTATAAGCATGCTAACTTATAAGCGCCTCTGCTAATTGTTTGTAACATGCCAACTTGTTTGTGTCACTGTGACATGGTAAAAGCAAGTAAACACTTTTGCTTGCTTGCTCAAATATTTTGATGTTATAAGTTATACTCATACGTGAATTTTAGAAACTGTAGATGACGCTGAGTCACATCCAAGTTGCTCAAAGGATGCTGGGCAGCAACTGGGCTGCTCGAAGGATGCAGCTGTACCTGTACCTAATACTTCCGAACAAGACGTGGACGTCTCGGTGTCAGGAGAGGCCGTGTTAGCAGAACCTCCTTTGCAGAAGTAGAGGGCCACTACACTACAGAGGATTTACACTACCCGAACCATAGACGACGACCATAGATCGATGCGTTCTGTCAATCACATAAATTTATGCGCGCACTTTTTGTTGGAATCTCCATCACGAAATAAGCTTGTAAAAATATTGTGTGCATTGCGGGTGAACTCCTATTTTCTTGGTTTTGGGAACTATTTTGTTTTGATTTAGTAACAAATCAATAATTGTTTTACTATGAAAGAGTGCATTTCTGAATTATTTCCCAAAAGTATAATAAAAACATCGATCATACAAACACCCAGCACTAATTTGGGTTCATGGACCCAAGTGGACCCTAACGCCCCTACGTTTTATATCGATAAATCGAATTAACATAAAATTTTTTGTAAACATTTGATCTACGTTTTTATCGAAACCGTTAAAGAAATGAAAAAAGGGACAACACCTATTTCAGATTCATTCACTGTCTATGCCATTTCAGTCTTTAGGGCATTTTAGAAACATTTTGTATACACTACCAAAGTTCGTTTGTATTTATTCCAACCAATTTACAGGTAATTTTCCAACTGCTATGTTATAGGTTATTTTTATTTTAGCATTAGGCATAATTCATTATCATCTTACTAAAGATAGGAAAACCAGAAAAAAAGACATTCGGTCTTTGGCTTCAGGCGGTAATGAACCCGCGTCTTTCGCTAAACCGGGCGACTGCACTAACCACTGCGCTACCGAGACCATTAACAGACAGTTTTTTTGGTATCCTTTTTTTTCTGTTTTTTTTGCTATGTCATACTTTTGTAGCCTCTGTAGCTGTCTAGCCAGAAGTGCCTTCAACAATTCACGTGATTTGTTTATAAAAATTGCGCTGTCGGATGACGTCACCGCTTGCGCCCCAGGCTTGCGTCCGCATTACGTGGAGCGATCAGCGATCCGGCGGACGGCCACGGGCAGCACTTAAAACTGCCGTTAAAAGGGGCACCGTTTCAAAAGCGCCGTATAAATAACGCAACCAACAGCATTTACGTTAGCGACGATATTTTACGATATTCTTTCATTTCCATTTAGGTACCAATTCAACCGTGCGGCTTCTACTTATTTACGTTGCTGTAGATTTCATTTATAAAAGCACGGTTCGCCTATTATTTAACCATTATGGATGAGCTGTTTAATAGCGTTCTGTAAAAAAGAAACGTAAAAAGTACTGTGTAAGAATTGCAAGTACCTAGTTCTGATTTAGCATTGTTTTTTTCGGTCAGAAATTAATTTAGTAGTGATCGTTTCCCCCGATGAGTTCTCGGCTTGTCGTTGTGGGGGCTAAATACCTACCGAAGGATAAACCGCCAGGAAGCCAAGACGTGGCAATGTGGTGGACTTCCCATCCACCCGCTGCCTACAGCTGGAAGTTGCAGTGGGGCTGATGCACGCCGAGACGGGCGTGGTGAAAGCGGCAGTGGCCCGACTGCTGAAAGCGACCGCTTGGAAAATATTACCCAACAACAGTGGCAGAAAAAAAGATCACGATAAAGCCTGCCAACTAGGAAGTCGGTTTGTCAAGAAGGTACGCCGCTGACTTCAGCATCAAGCATTCATAAGATTTAACTCAGTCAACGATAACTAAAAAAATATTAAATTGTTTTAGGCAGAAAAAGTTCGAGAAAACTGTCAGACGATAAATTATCATGAATACATGGAATGTAAACTCAACTTTGACGTTCGGGTCCGCCAAATCTTTTTGCCAATACCCGCCAACCGGGGGGTTGGACGGGTTATGTCGGACTCTCCACGGGCTACCCCAGGTGGAGGCCTGTGCAATGCTGGCAACGGTACCCCCGTACCGCGCGCCGGCTGGCCTCGGGTCCGCCACCTATTCTCTCGTGAAGAAAAAATATATGTTCCGAGAGTGCAAGCTCCTGGAGAAAGCACGAACTGCTGACGTTTTCAAATCGTAAAGTAAACGATTATTTTTTTATTTTCCCTATATCTTTGAAAAAAAAGTAATGTTGCCTTCACGATCCAAAAACGACAACCTATCATCATCATAAAGTACCTAAATAGTAAAACTGATTTCCGTAAACAGTTTTCCTATGGGCGCGTTATTATTATGATAATTAAAATCAATAGCAATTTTTCGTCAATCGATGTAAAAAGTAAGAGACGATGGCATAACTCCTATACAATATTGCCGGGAAAGTTGTGTAATACACTCGGTACGGCGGAACACGAGGCAGTTCGCGTCGCAAATTGTATTTTTAATTTCATCTGTCTCCTAAATAAAAAGCCCGTTTCATTACTCTGGTAATTAAGCACGCACAAAAATAATTGAGTGCAGGATGCACTGCAACTGGCTGGTTGTTTGTCGCTGAGGGCACGACGAGTGGGCGAGTAAAAATTCACCCCAACAGGGTGAAAACTGTCGACGCGAGCCTGATACTCAGGTGTTAGGGAGAGACCCCATGTGCTCGGTCGTGTCGATATCGATAATGTGACTTGTTGTTTAAGTCTAGACCAAAGCAAAGGGGTGGTTTGTTTGCAGTACTTAAACCGTTTTAGTGCAACGTGTTTTGTGAATTTGAGCGAAATTTTTGAGTAAAATACTCCGCGGATGTGCTTGAAAGCTTTGTAGGTCTACGCTTAGGTACACATACAATAATCATACATGCTCTGAGCTTCTCGCAAGAGCTTGATAATGACAGTTTGACAGATAACTCATGTGTATTAAAATATTGAGGATCAATTTGGCGGCGAACTTACGAATATAACACACGGATTTTTTTGTCACAGAGGAGTAACTAGGTTTAAAGATCTTGCTCCTTTGCTTGGAGGTTATCTAGCTCATACATTTCAAATGTATCGATTTTTTCCAACCCTTATGGTAGGTATCAGGAACTCTTATTAGGCAGCTTATTTTATTAGCAGTCGGTAAATCAGGAGACAGGTTCGCTCGCACCCCGCGCACGTCCCGCAATAACTCTCCGTTCATTTGATTTGTTCGGTATCGGTGTTGTCAGAAAATTAACCAAAAAATACACTTACAAAAAATTACACACACGAACAAATTTATTTAACTTTATTTTAGGTGACAAATGGGTTATGGGACAAATGAAATTGTATTTATTGGACGTGTATGCTGCAACTTTGGCTTTGCAATCAGCTAACCATGCAACTTTATCATTTCAAGTACTTCTAGACCAACCTGCTCACGAATGTTTTAACGTAATTAACCTTAACTCAATATTATTAGTCGGCGCTTTCTGTGAATTGAAGTGTGCCGTCAACTACTGCTCAAGTGCAAAACTATGGCCTTCGTACCGTTCCGCGCCGTGTAGTTTGCGAGCATAGCATTCAAGCTGAGGTATGCTGACTGAGTGTCACTAAGCCAATTAATAGAAAAAATGATTAGAAAACAATACAATACAAGTGGTGTATTTCGGTAATATATAAAATTTATATTGAACATTGATCTTTAGTTTTTTTTTGTTCAGGCAACATACTCACTGAAATAACTTACTAAATTCACCTACAACAATGAACAAAATAATCTTAAATTGTTACCTATGAGGTACTTGGACTTTTGGGATTAGAATGACAGGTTTTTAGGCAGAAAATTACTGATTACCAATTTTCTATGTAATAAACTAGCGTTTCAGTGCACCTTATTGAAAATCAGAGTATACACACGTTGTGTCAGCTGCTAGCTGATCTCAATATTTCGGGAATCCATCTCCCTGCGTCCAACAATCCTCCTATCTAAAAGGCGCCTGAAATACCGTGAAACATTTTTTATTATTTATTTATACCTTACACGTTTCTATGAAAAAACCAAGTGCCCATTCTTGGTTTTAAATCAGGTTACGCAAAACGTACAATTTTTTTACATGGTAACCCGATGCGGCATAAAGATTAACACCTCAATACGTGCTTTCAGTCTATTCAGGAGGAGAGCTTACCGGTGTTTGACTAGTTTGATCCAGTTTACTAATTACGTGTGTTGTTCTGTTAGGGGAAGAGTTGAATACATGGTACGAGCTGTATACCTACTCACTCGCAAAATATCTAGCAGGGGTGAATTTGGCCAACCAACATAATCTAAATTATGTTGTTGTTTTTAATTTTGTATTTCTTCCCGTTAAAGATACTCAGTATAGGACTGATTGTTGTACTTTTCAGGATTCTCCGTTCTTCGTAAGGCACGTTAACCAGTTGGTTGCGGCCGACGTCACTGATGTCAGTCGTTAAGGCTAGTTGTAGGCCTCAGAGTGGTCGATAACATCTGAAAACAAGGTTTATCACGTAGGTCAACTATTAGGACAGAGCTCGCATATTGGTCTATTACTCATAGTTGAACTAAGGCCTGTGCTGTGCCCAGCAGTAGGACGTTTGAAAGCTCTTGTTTGCTGGCATGCTTTGTTTTACGATCACGCTGCTGAGCAAAGAATACCATTTAGCACTACTAGTCATGAATGTACACACTTCAATGAGTCATTAATTGGCTCGCCCCAATAAAAACCGTATTTCTGGGAGTGTAATCCTGCGTCATCGGAGCTTCGCTACATCGTCAGTAGAGCAACGGGAAGTCCTACGCGAAGAGCGCCATTTGAATCCTAATTAGTCACAATAACCTAAACGAAAGTTCTGTTTAACCATAAAACAAAAATACACATTTCTGCAAAACTGTTTTCAAGCCAAATTACTTTCAGCGTACATGCATAATGCATATTGCTAAGAACTGTTTATTTTCAGAAACTAGGATTATTTCTCGCAAAGTTACAAACTTCCAAAGACACCGCCCAAGTTTTCATTAGGTTTGCTCACCGTTGTATTTCAGTCCGGCCATTTCCCGCCTTTCATACACAGATTACGTAAACACGTCTAGTAGATTTACAACGTGTGATCAATAAATACCCTTGCAGGGCCTACCCTTGCTTAAAATCCGCGTCAGCGAGACCCAGGCCCGGACTGATTGCTCCATCTATCTGCACAGGGCCGGTCGAGGGTTGCAAATAAAATAAGAGCCAAATAATCGGCACTTAAGGGTAAAAGGTGCACGTCTCAACAAAGATATGACAAGGGGATTATTTTTAATCTGCATGCGGTGGGCGATAATATTTTGCAGTTATAAAATTCGCGTATGGAGATGTGAGAAAAGTGTTGCTTAGTCTGTAACATGATTTCAAAGAGTACGTTCTACTCTTCTAAAGCGCTAGTCGTTAATTTATGGAATAATGGGACTGGAAAAACAGGATAACAGTGTTTTTATTATGTACTTTCATAAAAAAAGAAATGGATATTTAAAGATATAATCCAATACAACTTTTAGTATTGACCATTTATACACATCAGATATTAATACTGTGTGAGACACTCTTAAATTTACATGATTTTTTATTATTATATTGTCAGTTCAGACATTGTTCAAAGGGTATGTTATGTAAAACCCGCTAAAACCACGCGTTTCAAAAAAAAATGAGCTTTGTGTAATCGCTTCTATTTCAGCATGTCAGTTGTAACCAACGTCGCCAATTTGTGTTTTTGAAAGCAGATTTCAGAGATGAAAAAATATTTCAACAGAGTAAAATGTTCGGAACGAACTCGATACTCGAATGTACTTGTATTTATAGACGAAATTGCGCATTGCTAGACTACAATACAGTACAATACCTTTCTGTGCGAGAGCAGAGCAGCTATAAAATTGCCTATTGTCGATACACGCGTAAAGCTAGCATTAAACTAAAAGCAATTTTCAAAAGCGTCTATTTATAAGTATCATTCTTTTAAAATACTGCATTCACATTTTGTTGCTGTAAAGGTGCTTAAAACGTAACATTATAGAAGTAGATTTGCGGACTACTGCCAGAGTAGGGTTCATGGATTTGGTGAGTCGAGGTCTTAAAAAGGTCACTGACTATCGTGATAAACTTTTACTCTTACTATGAACAAATTTGAGAGCGTCGTGGCCCAGTTGAGGGAAAATAAAACAGCCCGAATAACGCAGGTAGGCTCGCGCCCCTATCACGTTCGGTTCGAAGATGCGCTTCGCTTCTGAATGTGCCGTGCACCATGACGGAACCATCACGATGCTTCTGGCTACCCCATTTTGGTATAGTCGTGATCGTGTCAAGTATGTTTATACTGAACAATAACTTTGCCAAAGCTCCCTTGATATCCTTGAAATAAAATCTGTCAGTTAAAACTCATAGCTGGGGGACGGACCCCCAGGCGGCAGGGTGACAGCGTCGATTGCCGAGTCCCTTCCGGTTCCGGCACGGCAGGAGTCAACTACCGGCTCATCCGCAACTTCTCTTAGAACATTGTCGGCGTTCGACTGAAAAATATCAACTTAAGCTCACTGTATTTATGTCTCTGCAATAAATTTCCGCTTAGCTTAAAGGAATTATAAGGCGGAGCATTGGTCGCTTTCGTAGCGCTTAGCGCTCGTGTCGCTGCGAGCGTTAGTATAATAGATTGTTATTGTATAATTTTCGTATTACGCGGGGATAAGTTCGAATAAAATTTAATATGGTCTCTCTAATCCATTTTGATCTAGTGTTCATAAAATGCCAGAGCATCGTGGTTAAGTTCTGTGGTTTGGGCCTGTGTGGTTCAGAGTTAATTCAATTCAATTCTTTATTGCATACCAAGTTTGAGGCCAACCGGAATACCTGTGACAGAAGACACCGATATAACCCATGTAGCGCGGATAACGGAGGTAGGCTCGCTCACAGGTAGGCTTTTCACATTTAGAAGCAGTTTCGATAAATACATCTTCCAGATAAAATGACAAGTTAATAACGGTTCTGCTGTAACGATGCCACAGACTGGCATAAACATTGGCCTTAGCATATCGATCTAGGCACAGGCCTCCTGTTACTCCACTATATGGTGGTGCTAGTATTACAACTCCAACATGTGGTCGACTTTCCAGCGGTCCGAACTAAGCGGTTTGGTGCTTCCTTTCTCGTCCGCACCGCTAAGGAGTGGAACGTTGGTGTCTTCAAGGCAAGAGTGAATCGGCATTTTCTGGGTAAGCGTGTTACACCTTCGACCTCGTCATCGCTTACCATCAGGCGAGACTGAGGTCGAACGCAAACCCATTTTAAATAAAAAAATAAAAATATTATGAAGTTATAAGTATCACGTAAGTACCCGTATCAGTGCGTTGGTCAGTTATTTGCTTCTAAGGTTGAAAACTGTAAATGAAAGAATATTCAAAAGTAGATGGTGGACTACGAAGCCACGCAAACATATCAGTCAGTATTTCTGCAGCATTCCATGGTGCGGCTTATATGGAAAAACAATCCCGGCCATCCGGGATGCGTGAGTCGCCTAAATTGTTTAGGCTTCTTGCAGGTTAGACGAATGTGTGCCAGACCATCGGAAAACTCACTCAAAAACACAGTTTTCAATCCGGCGTGTTTCTTTTGTTCTTTTGTTTTCCCAATACACTTCTAAAACTAGAGCGATTTTTTAGGCCCAGCCTTGATTACCCGACTACGGCGAAGATAAAAGAATTGTTATCAAAAATTTGTATAAGCTTAACGCTTATGTTTTGCTCCGATATGATTAGAGTATCAAGCGCTCAGATAGATGGAATTTTAAAAATCACGAATCTTTTAGAGCTGCTCTAAAACTCCTCTCCTACTTAGTCATCTTATTAGTGTTAGGTCCGAATTCGCATAACACGTCATTGATATCATTTTTAGTCAGAACCTAATACTTTAGCTACTGCTATCCTACAGGTAGAATCAGGACATATCTAATATGTGTAAAATATATTGCTCAGAAAAAGACCCTTCCAATAGGTGTCTGAATAAGATTCTACTCAAACTTTCTAATAAAGTTGCCGTATATTCGCGAAGATGGGAAAATCAATAAGTAAGGAAAGTAAATTACATGTAAAAAGTTGAAAAAACAATTTACCTGTCTTTTCGTATAAGTTCGCTCGCAACTGCTTACTAAGTATTCGTTTTGAGGAAATACGGAGTAGGATCGTTACCTGAACTACTTCGAAGTTGTGTTGCAAATGAAGCGTTACAAAAATGAACGCTCCTTCGAGCCATGACGGGTTTCGGTCTTAACCCTAGCGTCGGATCTTGAGATTTGAAAGCGAAAATTGGTTCTGAAGTTCGAAATTGTACAAGCTTACCCAGATAAAGACTAATACCGATACCACGATGCCATTTATACCGTGAGGTACAATGAGCTAGCAAGGAGGTAAATATTGAAGTAGTTCTAGACCTGTCTAGCCGAAAGCTAGATGAGGTGACAGGGCTTAGGCCGAAGCAACAACTGGCAACTTGCAACTTTATGATCAGATTTACGGTTAGGGCTGGGAATGGTGATGATGATTGTTCGAGTGTCCTGATAAGTAAAAAACGGAACTGTTGACAATTAGCGTAATTGTTGCTATTGATTGCGATGGTGGTCAAATAAGTCTTTTATTCAACTTGAATCTCAAAAATAAAAAAATGTGATGTCTTCTCGTAACAATTTCAACATTATGGTGAATTTATGAAGTACCAGTACATCTCGATTCGATTCTATTGTACACACCTTCAATTTTTTATGTATTTCGATTAAGATTACAACTTGCCGATGAAAAATAAATTGAGCTATATTCACTATAAACCGATGAGAGACAAAATAAAACATGCTTTCAAAAAAGGTTTAAAACACTTAACTAAATGCGAACCGACAGAACGCCGGCAGTCCGTCCGACTCGCGACAGGTTGGTTCCGCTGGATCCCCGAAGTCACTTTTAAGCCATTACTTACTCGCTTGTTTTCGATTTGTTTTTTACACAAGAAAAAAGATTGCGCAAAATACAAGCAAGACTAACTTTCGGGCAATCAGCAGCCAAACTTTGGAAAGGGTTAAATCAAAGGGTTCCGGTTTTATGAAGACTTATTTCAGACTTACCTTCAAGTTGAAATTAGATTTAATCTGGCTCGAAGCTTTAGGATTGAATTTTGTAAACAATTTCGAATACCTCTACAACTTCCAGGCTTTGTTGAAATACCATTGGGAACTCGGGATACCGTTGTTTAGAAATTCCTTTGAAATGAATTCGTACTTATATGGGGTGGGTTATAAAATCATGTGGGTCCATCAATGGACCACGTAATGCCAGTTTGATTAACTTTTTTTGCGTGTTTGTTTGTTTCGGGTTGC
Organism: Udea ferrugalis; assembly: GCA_950022985.1. Taxonomy (NCBI): domain Eukaryota; kingdom Metazoa; phylum Arthropoda; class Insecta; order Lepidoptera; family Crambidae; genus Udea; species Udea ferrugalis. The sequence continues at coordinate 11,512,277 of OX465516.1, forward strand.
AATGGAAATACTATACAATAGGAAAGTATAGATTTTCCATCCCAAAAAAAAACTCCTAAAGTCCCGCAAAAGTTATATTTTACGATTTCTACTTAATTATACGTTGTTGGTTCATCTTTTTAGTACCTTTCAAATTGAGCATTCAGTATGTACTGAACTGGTGCAGTGCAGGAGCAGGCTGTGGCACTCTTATTATTTTGCTATGCATTTCATTTTAAACTATTTTAGAACATGATGGGGCACTGAGTTAATTTGTCACTCTGTGATTTCTCTAAGTGTTGGTCATTTTAGACGATTCCTGACTATCCATTCCTATCGTGTTAAACATGAAACATCTATCTATCTTCATTATCATCATCAGCCTGTCGTAGTTCACTGCTGGACATAAGCCCCTACCAAAGTCCGCCACAACTCCCGGTAAACAAACATCTACGAGTATGTATAACTTCTATGTTAGACATCTAAAAAGCGAATCGATAGCGAATTTCGATGTAAAAGTAAACAAAAGGCGGCGTATGAGTGGTAGGAGCCCCTCGCAGAGTGAGGCAGTTGGTGACAATAGGTAAAGGGCCAGATACGTGAAGCCTTTGTCAAGGCTTTTAAACTGCATCGCCGATCGAGCAAGTTGGCGAAAAAAAAAAAACGTTTGAGATCAATTTACTACACATTTTGAAACACATTTTCTTGTGAATGACAGCCTGGTTTCGGTGATTATCATTGAAAGAAATTTAAAAATCTTGAAAATGAAAAGTTGAGCAAAATACGACAAAACATTCAGGCAGTAGTAATACCTACTAATACTACTGCCTGAATGTTATGTCGATTTTTTTTCAAGCCAAATAACAACAGCATAAATGTTATTTATTTTGTCTGCTTCCTGGTATTCGTAGCAATGTCGTAGCACGTTACTATTGTAGCGCAAGATTACCGTATCTTAGTTTCACATTCGTAGCAATTCGTAGCTTGCGTAAGCGCAGAATTATTGTTAATTATTACATTCATATTTATACAGTGATGGGTTAATAGACTGTTGACGTTTATAATTGTAGCCATTTCGTTTATTCACTTAAAATGCGACAAGGAGAGGATTGAAACGATCTTCTTGTACAAACAATTCAAAGCGCTACCAGGACCACTTGAAGAAGTAAGTGAATGCTATTACGCACTCCAACATCATAATCTACCACTCAGATAGACCACGGCATTATGTAAGACTAGGTAAGGTTGTGGTCAAATGCCTGTACTCTCGCCAATAAGAAATAATTGAATTATTTTTTCAGTGATACAAAAATTCGACTTGAGACAATCCTGAATTCTGAGAAGTATAAATAAACGATTGTCCATGTGCGATTGGTTAAACGTTTGGGCCCACCGTGGGAGGCCGTCAGCGACAATGGCTAAAGGGTCGGATACGTGTACCCTTTTGTGGCGGGTTTTAAAGTGCGCCGCCGGTCCAGACACCGACTGAAAAAAAGACGCACTGAAAATGACTTTTCTGCCAGAATATTCTTTGCCCGATATTAATGCAGAAAATATTTGTATTGAAAACGCAGTATTATCAAGACAACCCCATACTATATTAAATTGGGTGGTTGTGATTTTTCGTAATTGTTTAATTAGAAATCAGAATTATAAACTATGTTGTAACTAAATGGTAATTGGCTGAAAAATATTTAAAAGTTGTAATATCCAATGCATTTTACACTGCTCTTTTGAAAAATATAACTAAGCCTGAAAAAATCCTAGTATTCATTAAATAATTCGTATATATTAAATGAATACAGAACATTTTGCAGGCTTTTGGATTAGTAGGCATCTACAATTTTCATGAAAGCCGCAGAATTCGGCTGGTTGGTAGACTTTTAAGAATGCAGCTGCATTTGAATATACCCTCGTGCCAGTACTCGGAAATGTGCGCACATTTAGACTGAGTATTTAAACCAGCACATAAGCGGTAATTTAATTAATGAGCCTTGCACGAAGAGACGAGCCATACCACAGTTTTACCGCATCAAAAGTAAGTGGGTTTTCTGTTCGCAATAAAGGCAGTGTATTCAGAAGTTTTCTGTGTGAAGTATTTATGAACAACAAACTGGAATCCAATGCTGAAAGAAGGCTTTAGCGTGAGTAGGACACAATTTGGAAAGACTTGACGATAGCTAGGAAACAACACTTTTGGAATAGCGATCATTCGTTAACCCCAGCCGGAGGCAGGCGTTGTCCTTACAACATTACACTACACTTGTCGCGACAATCGCGCGAATAACTGATGCGACCGTCAGACGAATTGACGATCAAATATATTGATATAGAAATAGTGTGAATAGTAATATAATAGTGTCCTTAACTAACGTCCCAATGCGAGATCACACCCATTGAATGGCTGGTACCACCTGACAGTAAGATTAATCACTAACCTTACACTCCCAATGACTCGCGGCACCTCAAAGTTGAGGTGAGGGTTGTGGCCAGCAGTTTAATCTGAACCGAGCACCACAGAACTTCTACATGTCTTTAGGCGCTAAATTAAGATTTGGTCTCATGAATCATTTGATCCCAGTGCGGTAGTAGTACGATATACAACTTCGGCGATTGCTTAAAAGAGATTGCAGAAGTTCATTCCAAATTAAATGTTGTGAATAGCGACGTTTGAAGTCCGTCGAATCCTATTGCTGACCGTCCTCGACCGAGAGTCGCGGTGCGACGCGTCACCCGCGGCAGGTACAGACCAATCTTTTGTAAACACTCTTCTGAGGTCCGCACTCTTTTTTCATTGTCCGATTGCAGGATAGGAAATCGATGACGTGTGTCGAATGTAAGTCTTTGTTGACGCGACGTAGGATTGTGCCGGAGACCACTTTTAGAGGTGATTCGATATTTTTAGCGGTTAGAAAATCATTTGATGATGTGTTTGGTGTTTTTAATAAGATTTTAACCCAAGAAATCAACAATGTCAATTAAAGTTAAGCACGCTGCGACATTTACAGTTTCTATACAACTGAAAGTGACAAAAGAAGTGAGTACAGCTTTTTTGTAGAGGCTGATCAATTTTGATCCACGTTTGTGAATTCGGCAGTAAGTGGGACTTCCATTCAATAACCTCAACAAGAGCAATAATGCATATTCAATTATCCGTACTGAGCTAATTCATAAGTCATATTATCAACGATAAGTTACAAATTAAATGTTGATTCATTAAATGGTGTATTTTCACATCGTTACATAATAAAGTTTAAGACATATTAGGGAAATTGAACAACTTGCGGTAACCTGATCAGATGTCCTCTGTGCATGTTACACGTTCTTTTTTTAATCCATCGTATGGTGTCCACGCTGTGCTGCGTCAACAAGTGTTTCATAAAGGTCGAGATTCAATTAACTATCTAATTAAAAGCCAAAATTACGCGGTATTATGCGGGAATGTTAAATGGCTTGACTAAATACAGATAACAGCAATTTTAATCTCATTATTTAATTAATTAATTTATCAACTCATCCATCGCCCTTTGTTGTGTATTCGATTAAGGATTAAAATAAAACGAGAAACACTTTCCATCGAGATTCCAAAAATATTGGAATTAAAAGCTTCTAGATTAGACAATTTGCATAGAAATTACGATATCAAAGAAATAACGTTTTCATTTCAAATTATGCTAATGATAATAGAAATGCGTCCCCTTTTCACAAACATCTGACAACGAAAGAAAATATGCTGACGAGATTGCGAACGACGAAGTGATTATGGAACGGCCTTTCCGAAGTAGGTACAAGTACAAGTGTAGAGGCAAAGGTAAAAGTTAATTATGGCGTACAAGTCTTTACTTCGAGAGCACGGCCATCAAATCGCTTGAATCGCTCGCTTATATTTATAGGGGGAAGGGGGAACGATGTGCTGAATTAAGCCAACATTTTTTCTAAGTGGGCAGTAAATGCTTTGCTTTCGCCCATATATTGAAGTGTCGTATATTTTACGATCCATCCCGCTCGAGGGTGCTCGGGCCGGGGCAATAGGGCGAACATCCGCATTGAGTGGACAAAATTACCTGGTGCGTGTTTTACAAAGCGTTTCACTTGGTTTTAAATGCCCGTTTTGTCCGTTTATACATTGTTTGCGTTATAGAAATTTATAAAATAGCAAATCTTTTTTTAATTTTGAAATGTTTTACGGAATGAGTTTCTGGAAATAATTTTAAACATGGTATATATGATGATTCGGTTGTTAACAATACCCACATTTACAAACATTAATGTATTTTCTGGATCTGTTTGAACAAAGTTAGCCTATCTATTTCGGTTGATATGTTGCGTCCTCTACACTCGATAAAGTAGGTTTAAACTTTGCTAAGTTTGGCGTCAGGTGGTCATATCATGTGATGTTGTTCATACGTGTGTTATTATTAAATAAGCATTGACTTAAAGAATGATATTTTTCTATGTCAATAGCAAAACACAATGTATCACCACCACCAGTTCGGAGTTTGATTCTAGTGTTCATTTAATACTTATTCTCATCCTTTTAGTCACACATTGCAGATACAGCAAGGTCAGCTTTTCGTTAACTGTTTCGTTAAAAATATAATTGTTTCAAACTCAAGCTTAATTCTCAAAAGCCTTTTGAACGACAAAAACAAAAATCCAGGTGGTCCAACATCCCGATCAGTCATCATCAGCTGGATCGTCACCGCTCTCGGCCAGTTCGTTAATTTAAATTATACTCGGAAATTACCGGAGACAGAGCGTTTCTTCCGCGGACATGCGAACAATTAATTACTAGGGTTATTAATGCGAGGCATTAGTCAGAGCGGCCGTCAGCGGTCTCGGACCTCGCCGGGTTGCCAGATACAGCTATTGGAATAACAATTTAAATGGACAGTGCCACTTTGATTCTAAATTTAATTAGCAAAATATCCAGTTTGAGGCATAGTAATTTGAAGCAAAACGTTCAAGCATAACTACATGGGCTGAGGGCTGGCCGTAGAGTAGTAAGTATGGCATCACTCATATTTTTTAAATTACTTTTCTACTAGATGGTAAATAGGTCCACCACAATCAAATAAATTATAAGGAAAAAAAACTACAGTGACAGCAAATTTTCTTTCAGATAAATGTGGAAATAAACGCCTGAATTACAGGTAGCATTTTTAAATCATGTGTCGTCACGGAATTCAATGGAATGGTATCCAAGTGACACTGGCGGCGAATAACTGTGACGATCACTGGATCGTCACAGTTGCTCACTGGAGCATCGCCCGTTAGTATGAAGTTTAATATTTGTATCACAATTACTTTGCTTTTTTTGATCCAATCTTGGTAGTAAAACAGACATTGTGATTGAAAGACTGCAAAATATTTTAAAGAGCCCTCCGTGACTTCGTCTACGTGGACTCAAACCGCCTTATTTCACCACCTGAGGGGTTCCAAACATCCATTCTTTCACTAACATCATGAAAGAACTTATCTAGAAACTTGAAAGTGCTACAGGGGCTCCCTGTACCACTTTCAAGTCACTAGGTAGAATCGGATGTGTGTTTAGGCTTTTATTGACATAGATTAACAGAACCAACGTTGCACATAAAACAAAAGAATCTCAACGATTAGGTTGGCAGCCCTGACGCCGGCCACCCGCACTCATTCTGCACCATATTCTAATTTGTTGTTTAATGTAAACTCCTTTATTGCCTTTAGCGGGTCGCCCGTGCAGAATCTTTGTGCGCATTGTTTTTGGCTAAGCGTTATAAAATGCAAAGTGTTGTACTCCTGTTGCTGTTAGTTATAGATATTCGTTAGCTAATTATGTTTTGAGATTTGTTTTGTTGGCCTTATGTATTTTACCAATTATACTTTGTAACTTCAATTATTCTGAACAAACGTCAGAGAGCGAGCGCCGTGGCCCAGCGGCTAAACGCTTTGGCTCGGAACTCGGTGTTCCCGGATCAAGACTGGCTGAACACCTTTTTTGTGTGCATTGTACAATTTTCAGCTAACTCTCCGGTGATGGAAAATACGATGAAAAACCTAAGCAGCCCGGATAACCGCTTAAAACGATAAAATTAAATTATAATATTCGTAAATAAACAATTATTTCCTTCTTTCTTTCCTAATAGCATCGTCATTTCATTTAGTTTGATGTAGGCAGCAACTTAGGCTGCAATAAAACTGTTACATTTGTACATTCGTTAGTTGCTTTCTGGATTATTTTCCATAATTATTTAGTTGGTGCTGTATTTAGTATTGGTTTTGTTAAATCCAGCCATCGCCCTTGGGTCGATGGATCCAAGTAATACCTAGCTGATATCCAATTGTTTGTATGGCGACATTCATGCTGACGTTAGGTACCTCGTTGAAAGCAATGATAAACATTTTTACTTTACGACGCTTCGAGTACAATGTATTTTTATATTAGCAACAATGTGAATCTGTGGGAGATATTTCAGCTTTTTGTACTGAGAGCTTTTCGTACTTTGTGAGCTAAGCCGCGAACTGAGCCCATGGGCTGGTGATTTTATCATAGGGTTTTTTATATTGGCTATGGGACCAAAAAAGGCATGTTACGTGCAGAAAAATTTCAAATTTCCATTTTGTTACACAAAAACCTATAGGACTTGTAGCTGCATTGTGAACACTTAGGTACAGTATTTCGAATGCCTTATTTTTAACCAGAATGCGATGTCGTTCCTCAACGCACACATCGGGAATTAAAAGAATTTATTGACGCCACACATCAGACCCTTTGCTCGTCCAGTCGGAGCAATACATTTGTCAGCATTGACGCTTGGAACGGAACGCGCGTATTGACGAGATAGTGTTGCATGTTATACAAGTCACTTCTAAATGGGAATAATATCGACAGCTCTATCGATATATTTTAATGTGAGTAATTATACTCATTACAGAATCAATATAGACTACCTCTTGTACTTATATAATGGTTACTATTAATAGTTATTAATAATATTGTTTTGATTTTTCTTATTATTGATAACCCTAAAAGCTGACAAAAGTTAGTCCAAATGAGACAGTATCTAATAAGAGCGTTTCATTTTTCAACACAACTGATCAGTAATGTGTTCTTATAGCTATCACACCTGCTATGGTATTCCGATGGGCGCCAAAACTCACTTCGCTCATGGCGAGGTAACTTCAAAATTCAGATCCTTTGCGACTGTGGTCGTTTGAGAGAAAAGTACTAAGCCAAATAACATGTTTTAATTATTTACTTACAAAATGAGAGAAAAAACTAATTCAAAGTAAAGCGTACTGCTGATTGAGGTAAGCGTGAAGCACCGAGATGTGAAGTGATGTCCGCCGGAATAGCAGCCCTGATGGGAAGCGACGATGGGATCGACGATGGAGCATACCGAAGGTAAGTACAAATCTGGAAACACATACATCGGTAAAGCATCACACTTACTAGCGGTAAGTCTGATGAATTTGTAATATCAACACTATCCACTAATAATATCAATATTCTCAAAACTCAAATTATCGATAGTTTGTCAACATTGGCCGACGTGCTTTGCGATACGACATACGTGCGCAGTTACTGTCCCACTACAGCCATTGCGTGAATGGATAGGACGCCCACTATCACTCAGCCTCGGACATAATACATAGAGTGGATCACCGTTACCTCGCCTATACCGGGGTTACACCAAAATTGTTAGACTTGACCACTGAAAATAAGAGAATATCTGTTTGGAAATCTGTTGTAAGTGTAACCCAATGATTTTTGCTCTATTTTTACTATTTGAATAGTGTGTGAATAGTGTGTGACAATTTTAAGTTGAATATAATAAACGGTAATACAAATACTAGAGTCCAAACATGATCTAGCAACAATTTTCCCCCACGAAAAGGTCAGGGGATTCGATTCTGTATCGTGCTATACAGACAATGGTATTTCCTTCTTCCTATAAGGGAGTTCCCGGGTTTTTTAGCAGTGCTTAAAGGCACTTAGCTTACTTGTAGGACTACACGATGAGATTAACCAGCTCTGTAGTGTTCTGTATTTTTTCACTTGCCGACCTCATATTCGGCTGCTTACCATACGGGGGTTACATAAACGGGAGTGTTGATTTTTAAATTTTATAAACACTCATTATGGTAACTTAAAAGAGTGATTGAATCCAATAGAGAGGTTTCAGAAAGCCGAGGGAGCCAGCCATTATTCCACTGACCTTTAATATATCAGAGTACTCTCTACTCTATGTGACAGTATCTGTATACTGGCACTGGAAATCACAGCGTAGAATTCTCAGAGTTCAGATTCAATACAATCAATGCGTTTGGTGATGAATAAGAATACTCGGACCGTGTATTGGCTAACCACGTGACATTGGCAGAATTGTGGTAAACACAGATATTGCCACCAAACAAAAAGAAGAAGAAGAAGAAATAATACTCGAACAAAACACATTTTAAAACAATAAAAACGATTCTTTGTTTATGAAACACAGATACTCGTAAACTTAAATTAATAAAATATTTTGCAACGATAAAACTACTTATAGACTTAAAAAAAACAAACTACTTTCCAAAGCTATAAATGTATGTAAAATAATGTCATGTCTCAGTGACTTTTAAATATTAAGTAAATGTAAATCAGAGATCTTGCTCCTAGACAAACTACAAAGATTAACGGCCGACTCGAGAGTAATTCGGATCTTAAGTATGTACCTACCTTTATCGCCCTTTATTGAACCACTGAAAACATTGTAAATAAACGTAATTTCTACACTTACAAATTTACAAAACTAAATCGCAACACTTTGTGATCTAAAATTTTAAGCCAACAAAAGGGTGCGAACTAGTAGCAATAAGCAATTAGCATAACTTAGTGGCATAAGGCGTACAGTTAAAACGTTGGTTCTACGGCAACAGGTCTCATGAACAATTCACTCCAGCTACTGGGTCCACGTGAACTTCTAAGTCTATCTCGTACTACAGATCAGCCCATCTTCTGTAGAACAGATAACGCGCGAGTTCAATGCAAAGCTCAGGGTACCTAGCCAAAAGCACGCTTGTAGGAAGCGCCAAAAATGTATCGGAAGATCTAAGAAGTCGCCAGATAGGCGACAAGTCAAAGAGAAAGAGATCACAAATACAATATAAAAAAAAATACTGGTAGAAACATATTGACGTTTTCCTCTTCCAGTTGTTATTGTTTTGTCCTTGCCCTTTTGCACCTTAACGTTCGAACCTATCACGGCCAAGTCGGATCCACCCTCTGCATTCAGCTTGTAAGCAAGCATGCAGCATGCAGGCGAGCATGCAGAATGCAAGCAAGCATTAATACAAACAAGCATCAGGCAAAAATTTAATTTTGTGAGTGTTGTTAAGAGTATCAATGAAAGCACTACGAGTAAACTGGAGAAGCATGAGGGCAGATGTACGGGAAGGGAGGGACTCAGGCCCCGACTGCATTCAACTTGCGCTTCATCTGTAGGTATTACAAATAAACAGTTCTGCCTAGGTTGTTTTTATCTTTTCATTAATGATAGGAAATCTCCTATCAATAGTTCTGTCGGCATGCTTAAATAACAACGAATGTTTCTTACTCAGGTACTCGTAGCTAGCAGATTAATAAAGATGAACAAAAGCACATTTACAAAGCACATGGGTATTTACTTTAAGCACCTATTTGAGAATTCAAATTGGCCCATTCTCTTTATTAACGGCCATTTTATGTGGGCATAAGTTTGACCGCACTGAATGTAGATGCCAGTACAGAAGCTAGTGGCAAGTTATTAGCATATGATGAAATGTCAATATTTTCGTCATTTCGGTCCTCAATTTTTTTTGTCAATTTACGAATTATAAAAGAGTTAAATTCCGACGGCCACTTCTTTCCTTTCCCTGTGCCTCTTTTGAGGGCACCAAAATGCACATTTTATACATACATTATAACACCCGGACACACAAGAAAATGATTGTCCTAGAAAGGGAAACCATCCCCTGTCGTGCTACGGGACACGGGCCCCTTCTAACCGTTGCACCAGTCAAATAAATCATATTTAAACAGGATGCTTGACTTTTTTCGGTGACTGTAGTGATAAGGTATATCCACCACCACCTTAGACCACATCATCATCAACGATCAGGTGAAATCGTTTTTAAATGCGCGCGTAATTACGTGGCTACGTGGGTGCGTAGTTGACTGGCAGAGAATGCCTCTTGGCATTAAGTCCGCCATTTGTACTTTATTTTTTTAATGTGCAATAAAGAATAAATAAATAAAATAAATAAACTAGATAGGTTATATGAAAAGATATATTATAAAGTATATTCTCACGATGTGGCTTGAATTCTTGAGGAGGAGAGGCCACCACCGCTAATGGCGGGGGATTCCACTCATGGTTACCTACGCACTAAGTGTTTTGCTCCCACATTTGTCATGAAGTGGATTGCTTTCCAGTGTCTGTGTGCCCGGATAAGTATCATTTGGGAGTGTTCTTTTTTGGACTGACTAGCTGTTAGTCCAAGGTGTGACTTTCACAGCTTTACCGGGCAAGGTTCACACTCACTGGGGTGAGCGGAAGGCTCACAACCCCTACGGGAGTGTTCAATCAGTGAAAGCCTTGTTACAGTAGTGGGATAGGACAAAAACAAGACATTGCTTAAAGAGTGGCGAAGAACGCCACTTTTGGACTTAAATTACCTAGTTCAGTGACTCCGGCAGAGGTCGGAGCAATGCAGGCTCTGAGTGAGCTCGGTCATTTATAACGCAATTGGGCCCACAACGTCTTTGACCGAAATTAAATGTCCGAGTGCTCAAATGTGAGTATTAATGGGTTAATTTTAAACAAGGTTTGAGCGAGGCGAGGGCCCCGAAGTGCGAACGGATTGCGGCCACGTGAATTACTAAAGTGGAAACAATATCTTTACTTGCGTTTGCTTTGCGTTTAGTAGTTTCATAATTTTATAAAATAGCAAATAATTAAAATATTAGTTACAATTTGAGTGGTGCTCAAGATGCTGACTTCTGTTCTAGCGGCAAATGAGTCGTGCTGTTAATAGTCGGAATCTTTACTTTCTTCTCAATTTTGTGCTACTTCTGAAACAACAATTATTGTGAAACTAAATTAAACTAATAAAGAAGTATCATTTAAAGTTTTAAATGAAACCTATCTATGTATCAATAGAGCTAAAAGCGACTGGTAATAATAATATACTCATACTTCTAAGGGGCGTTTAGCTTTGAATGACATTTTAGAAAATCGAAATGAACTAAAAATTGCCAAACAGCGTCTTCCCAAAACGCTGACCAGTTCAAGACTAATGTTCCTTTAATGTTTTTTTACATTGAGAAACATTATCTTATACGTGTACTCTCATTAATTCGCAAGCACTCAGTCAATACATTTATTATAACCTCATAAGAGAGTTAATTAGCCATCGAGCGGCGCGGGCGCGGCTGATAACGCGCTGTAATCCGATAAAATATACCTATTGCCGGCCGGCCGCCCGTTACTCGTGATTACTAGCCGTGTGCACGCTTTTGCGCTTTTTGCGCTTTTCCCACGATGGACTTATTTACTCGGAGCCAATTATTGAATTTTGGCTAAATGGGAATGTGAGCTAGAGTTATGGTTATGGGATCAAGTGAAACTAATGATGAGAATAAAGTGGTTACTCAATGATGGTTTATTATGCCTGTTACCTTTAAAATACATCTATCAAATATTGCATGTAGATAAAATCTACAACGGAATGCTTTTGTAAAAGTCAGAGGCAATATTTTTTTGTGTTTATTTTATTTTTAATGATATCTACTATTCAATTCAATTTATTTATTCAATAAATCAACAAAAGGATCAATAATCATTCCAGATTAATAAAATACCAATCCTCAATTCCACCAATTGAGAAAAAAATATTAAATTAATACAAATTAACAAAATGGATATTAAATTGAATAAAACAATTGATAACGTCAATAAAATAAATTAATTTAAAATAGTATATTGACATTAGTTTGTAAATGCCATGACATGAGTAGCTATCTAACTCAATACACACATTTGCAAAAGATGTGATTTGTTTTCTTAGATTGGACAGTTCTATAACGCTTTTACTGCTTCTGCTCGATTAAATTATATTTGTGTTTAGAAAATTTGGTTACAGAAAACTAATTTGCTATACGCGGTGCACTCGGAGGTTTAGTCGCTATAATTGTAGACAAAGCGTGACCGTTGGCTCTGACCCTGTGACTGGCGACTGGGCGGACTCTGACTGGCTTCAATTTCGCTCCGTTTGATGTGTTTAATTACTTTGTTTGTTCTTGTTCGGCTGCGATGCTTGCTGCGGTCGCCCTAAGTCGAAAACGTTTCCAAAACTGTTAGCATTCCCAAATTAAATGTAACCCACGTCAAACTAACCGAATAGTTTTATGCTGGAAACGAAACAATTAAATTCATAGACGAAACGCCCTTTGCAATGACCGGAGGTTTCTTGTGAGCGTCAGAACGGTGGAGTACCTACGTCAAGAATTTTAATGTTAAGTGACAAAGTTCAGATTATCTTATACAAATAGACTGTAAAACTGATATCATTACAACCTTATCCTTAATGGGTTACTACTATGCTTAGTAGCAGTGTCGTAGTAACTACTGTTCGCCCGCCCACCACGAGGGCGTTTGCGGGTGCGAGGTGAGAGCCATGGTGTCTGGTCATAGCGGATCGCCGTGGCCGTCGCCACAGCTGGATGTGACAGTAGTCACCCTTTGGGTGGCTCAAAGTTATGGGTCCACTAGGGCCATCGTACGCTGGGACCAGCCAGCGAGCTAAAATGCGAGTTGAACAGCGTCAAAGTGCTTGCGTACTCAAGGCGCTCTCGTGGCTTCCCCTTGTTGTTGCGTGACTAACCTCAGGCACCGTTAGAGGCAAGTTCTGGCGAGTCAAGCCGAGTTCGAGTACGAGAGTAGGTAGTAGTAGGTCGAGTAGGTTTTCGTCGACTCTGTGTCCCTCGGGCAAGGTATCCATGAGGATTTTCCCAGAATAATAATAAAAAAAGGTAATGCAAGGTCTGGTAAAAATAATTGAAAAAAAACTGTTCCCATGAAAATTGGTCGGACAGACTCCCATGTATCTTGAATATTAACTGTTGAGCTGTAATAACACACCACTTCATTCTAACCAGGCAAGGTAAACAATCATTAAAACGGTTAATTTTAAAGTAACGCGAGAGTTGAGGTTCCGCAAGGACGAGCGCTGGGCCCACAATATATCTTGTGGGCAGGCAACCGCGATTTGACTGACGGCGTGCTCTGAAAGGACATTCATCAGACTCACTAGCGGGTTACACTAAACCAAACAACAATGAATTCTCATTGACAAATTATCTTAGCATTTCTTGTTCCAACTATAAGTCCTTTCTTTTGACTAATAGACACTTAAGACTAATATTACGGCATCTCTCGCACTGTTTCGCGGTCGGGACCGTAATAGATCATACAAAGGTTAACCATTATTTTGACTCAGAGATGTGTAGTGTTAGTAAAAGCGGAGGCTGTGCAATTGAGTATTAAACATGTACAAACGTTGGCTAGGTTTGATCTTAAGCAAAAATGTAAATGAAAGTAGTGGAAGCCAATGTCATGTTAGAAGCACGCGTTGTAAGTTCCCTGTATTTTGTGACGGCCCCAGCCAGCATGGCTAAATTAGAAGCTTCGTGTGTCTCACCTGTGCTATTTCTAGCACTAATTAACCCGATCGGGTAGCTTACTTAGAATTGTGGTGCTGATGCGCTAGAACGAATTATTAATAACAAGAATCTGATACTTCCACCACAAATTCACAGACATTTGTAACATCCAGCCACAGTGCAGATGCAGAAATCACATCACATAAACAAATCGCAACTAGGGCGCCATGATATCAATGAAACTGACAAGTAAAAACTGATAAAACAGTACCAAATAAACGTATTCTTTCTTTCTTCAAAATAAACGAATAGCCAAAAAAGTTCAATGAAATAATTTTCACGCGTTGCAACCAAAACAACGGTAGGTAGGTACCTACCTACTTATATAAAATCTATTGAATCTCTTGCGCTGATGCAAACTGGTGATACCTTTGTAGGATTACTTGAAACTTTGCACAGAATACAACACAGATACAAAACGAAAGCTCTCTATTTATGAGGACTCGATCCGTGAGATAAATCTCTACATCTCAGCGTCCATCATACATATGCAAACAAGTTCGGACCGGACCCACGATAGTTAGGGCTTAGCAGTTGTACCCTGTTCGTTGAATGTAAGCCACTTATGAGAATGAATGTAAAACGCGGATAAACCAGAGCCTATTTTCCGCGCGAAGTAAAGCGGGCGGTTACAAATTGCTTTGGGCAAAGCGTAAATTTTAATTTTATCTCTAATACCCAAATGAGCACCGTGACTCGACATAATAAATGTGGTTTTCCCACGTTAGCGCGGTCGATCGCGCGCCGCTGTCTGCGAATACTTGCACTTATTGCATTGCTAGCACCAACTATTGACTGCTAACTAGCCACGCCTGCGGCACCAACAGCTACTAAAAACAAGTAGTTCAACTCCTTAGCGCTCAAGTAACAAGGAATCCTCTCACTTTAAAAACTGCATTTCTTGATGAAGTGCTGCACACCTATGAGTTGTTTGGCGTTGTTTAAATCAATGAAATATTGTGTAAAGTTTCTGTAAGTATCAACAAATACAATAAATATTTTGATTCACAAAATAAATTGATATAACTAAGTACGTATGATCGAAATATTTGGAAAGGATTGGGAGAGACCTTTGCCCAGCAGTGGGATAATGAGGGTTAGAAAAAAAACTTAGTAAGTAGGTAAGACCCATTCAACTTAGTAGGAGCCCCGGTTGAAACGCGAAAGGTCGTTAGTTGTATTCTCGCACCAGCAAAATCATCTATTCTTTGGTTCTTACTCTTAGTGGGTGGTTATGCTTACACGCAAGGGTAGACAGTACTATCATTATATTGTGTTTTATGACTTCGTCTTACATTTATGGTTTTATTAATTTATAATAACTTTAATAAGGTTTGCCATGAAACCTAGTACCGAAGTAGGTACTTATTGTTTGGCTTGAAAGGAGTAGGAAAAGGAAGCAATTGTAGCATTTTTACTTACTACCCAAAAGGTGCGATTTGTTAACCGTCCCTGGTTTTTTCGAATGATCAGAAACTCACTTTTCTGGAATTTAAATCGGAGCCCTCTGGTTTCAGGCTTGGAACTCTTACCCCTGCCTTGGCCAAAAAGGAGATGTCTACAGTATCTACTCACTTTTATTTTATAAAAAATAGCATAATGCTGCTAATTTTATTATTTTATTGGCATTTTTGTTAGCGCTCATCGGGCTATCGCTGTATAGGCTGGTTTATCCGCTATCAATCTGAATGTGACTTGCTCACTGTAACTTTTATACAAAGGTATACATGCAGAGCTTCATCAATACATATTTATCATCTAGAATGACTATAAACAGCTGTTATTGCAAGGCAGATGCGCCGCCCGGCCAGCCCGCGCGGCATCGGCGTGCGAGTCACGGCGGGACAGTTTATTTCAACTTCACAACTTCTCCCAAGCGTTCGAATGGAGCATAATTTTCATAAGGAACGCGCTGCTGCTCCCCGACACAAAAATTAGATTCATCAGCCTTCCAGGCACATTTGCTCGAAACATTCGCCTAGCTAACAATTCGATTTGACTTTGTAACGAGTGCGTGAACAATGTAATGGCAACTTTTGTACTTTGCATTCCGCTTTCTAACTACATTACGCTCGATAACGAGTTGAATTCGGCGGAAAACGTGAGAAAAATGGTTAAGTTAAACGGGTAATATAATTCGTAACCACCGAATTGTATCAGCGTCATTTTTCTTCGCATGATTAGATGAAGAATGGCAAGCTCGTAAAACACTCGACCATCTTTATGCCGGAGTAATTCTGCACTGCTCCGAGCATATTTTATGTCGGAAATATTTTCTTCAATTTCTAAAACACGTGTGGAATTGCTAAACGAGTCTTCATCAACGTTTAATATTGGTAATGTATGGGGTCGTTTGTAATTTTTTATCGCCCGTTTTCCTCGTTCAGAGTCTTATTATTTGGTTTTATTTTCATATCCCGTAAAGGGAATAGTTGAGTACTTTTATGTTATTTAAACAACGTTTTCAATCAAGGATATTTAAGAAGGAAATGTTACTAAAAATATCAGAGAGTCGGAAATGAAATCAGTTAACTATAAGTATATTAACATTGCTTCCGATATTGATGACTAGTTTTTTCCCAGAGATTTAAATAATGCAGAACTTTCGAAATTATAGTGAAATTATACGTTACTTAGGTATACGTTGTATGAAAAAAGGTATCAGAGTTAATAGTAATGGCAGAGCCTAAAATAATAGTAAACCTGTTATGCTGCTGTTATTAGAGCAGCCTAGATCCTATTTTCCACATGCTACGTGATTGCTAGAGAACGCTCCAGGTAAATGTTATATCTAAATAGATATAGTAGTCTATAAAGCAATTTGCAGATGGATGTACTTAACAGTAATACGAAGACAATTGTATTAATGCTTTAAGAGCAGTCTACTCACTAAAATGCTCTTAGCTAATAGATAGTTCATAGGACTTGATTGTCATTGGCAGCAGCATGCCTTTCTTGTTTCTTGGGGTAACATATTGAAACAAACGCATTGTAGTTTTAACATTCGCTTTGCCGTCCCACTGGTGGGCTTATGCCTTATCTTAACTTTGACAAGGCAGAAACCAACACACATCTTAATGGGTCTTCAAGTCGCTTTCTGACTGGGCTCAAAGACTATCAGTTAACCGGTACTAATAGCTAAACGTGCCTTTCGTAGCACGAAGATGCCCGAAAAAACCATTAGTAAATTTCATTTGGAGGGGTTACCTCTCAATACCCGAGCTGACATGTGTAGCTTAACATTGACGATCGTTGGCAATCCCTGTTGTGTGTGTTACTGGCACTCTAAAAACATTTCGAAGGAAACTTTATACAGTGTAGATATCATAGAGTGCGCGTGTACGAAAGCAATCGTAGGTACCTTTATTGGATTGGCAGATTTCACTCAGCGCAAACCGATACATATTTCTATCTGCGTCTATAAACTTGACGCCTCTCCTATCAGCCGAAGCTGTTTGTTCCTGCGCTATCTCGCGCGATATCGTAAACGCAACGTTCACAATCAAAGCTATAAAGTGTGTGTCGGTGTGGAATCGGTAAACGTGTCGCGGGACGGAGACTGTAAGAAGGCTTTAGGACAGGAGACGTGCGACAAAGTTTTTATTTCCCCCGGGACACACCGATCGCGCCGCCGCCCAGGTGCCCCGCACCGATGGAAACCTATATTATTTGTTTGAGCGAACTTTCTGGTCTCGTGTGAGATAAGTAAATTATGTTTGTGTCCGGACGCCACTTGTGTTCAATGTCTTGTTGCAGATTTGGACGAACAAACATGTAAAAAAGTACAGATGTAGAACGGCTGAAAACTTATTTTTCTACTGACCAACTTCGTTTCTTCGATACAAAAGAAATGTATTCTGAGCAAAATTTCCAAATAACCTTGATTATATAAATTTAATTTGACATTATGTCTCTACTTACTGTAACTATCTTCTGTATTGGTTCCTGCAATGTGAGTCAGGGCCTGATTCACATTTAAATAAACAATTTTTTAAATGGACAAACAGAAAATTTCTGTAATTAATGTGGTGGGTATCGAAGCCACGACTATGGATAAACCCATGATGTAGTCTTCATTGAAATGAGGAGTCATTCTTTATATCACTGTATGTGTACAGTACTTGTTCAGTTCACATTATAGGTTTGTTTTTACTCTCATACCACAAACATCAAAGAATTTTCCCATCTCCAAAGTTTGCATACCTGCTTTCACACAACACTCTTGTATTCAAAAGTATGTGAAAATTCACAAGTTGGTAATAAGAAAATTAACATTCGTAGTCTCATTCAAATGTCAAATTTCCTCGCAGTGAGTTCGCTAATATTACTAGTGCAGAAACTTCCCAAGTCTCGAGTTCGATAACTGCTCGGATCTCGGCAGGAATTTTTAAATTAATTCAAAGGAAAAATAAAATTACAAAAGTTGGTGGAGATTAAATTATACCGATGTAATTTGTGTCGCGGACTCGGAATGCGCTTAGATCATGGCATCTCAACTTTTGAAACGCAAAAGCAATGATTTAGGTGTCAAAAGTTCGGAAATAGTTCTTGTTTAAGCATTTTCTCTGTAAAATGCCGTGATGGATAATCTTTCTGGAGTTTCAAAATATAGAAAAAACTTATAGCGATTCTAAATCCTCAGACAATTGACAGTGAGGAGACTAGATGAAAATATAATGGGAGTATATTTAAGAACGATGTAGGTGTACAATAAAATGGGCAACAAAATGTACTTAATCTATTGGAGATTTTAGGTCCAGAACCTCTAGAACGAGGGTTAAAAAACCGAACACCTATTATTGACTTTAAATTTCCTTTATTATTACATATACATACCTTGTACGGTCAGGAAGCTAAGTAGTTGTAAGGCACCGCCTCCAGGCCGCACAGAGAAGGGAATATAAGATTAGGAAGGGAACTAACTCCCTAGAAAGCCTAGAGCCCCTTGCGTCGAGACGCTAGGTCGCTAGAGCCCTAGCCCTACCTAACAATAGATACATAGATAGATAGTGAGGGAAGGAGCTTGCTCCCATTCTTGTCAGATACCATTACCATCAGAACCATTTAGACCACCATGGTCTAAATGGTTTACACTATTTGTAGTATCTATAATTGTTCATTCAGTATAAAGACAATGGGTACTATTGATTATATTAAGGAAATTGAAATTAGTAATTTATTATTCATTTAGATTTGTTTATTTATCGCTTGCATCACTTCCATAAATTCTACAGCACAAATTGAGATTATAGGAGCATTTTATTTCGCCAATGTGATTCTCTACGATCCAATAAAGTCGTACAATATCCACTTCTCGTTTTATCGCTCTATGAACTTTGTCTTCTCCCTTTCACTCAACACAATCTATAAAATCTTTGAATAAACATTTGCCTTCTTTGCCCTTTTGCACTCGTAAAAGGGGCCTGAGAAACTTCCCTTAAACTTATTTAAACTTTTACCCTAGAAAATCCTTTTCGCAAGCAGTTTAAATGTAGAATAGAATATGTATTAGAGAATAGAGTGAGTTGGAGTGAATGGTACAGGTAGATAATACCACGATAAGAAGCCTTCTAATGTGTTCGGCGTGCGATAGTGTACTCTGTTTTTGTAGATATATTTTGTTTTCAGTGCGATTACAGTGTAATTGGGAATTCATCTAGATATGTGTACGGTCATGTTGCAGAACTATAGAACCAAATACTGCAATGGGCAGATATTGTTCGATACATTCATGAATTCAACGCAGCATCCGGTTTTTGAATAGACTACACATACATACACAATTGGCGTGTAGGTAATTATTTATACATATTAGGTACATGTATTGTTTTGTGTGGAATTTTCAAGCCTTATAGTAATGTTACTCAAATGATATTAAAGAGATCTGAATATTTCTGCCTTTTTTAATAACTTGAGTACGTTTAGGAATTCAGGGGCCAGTGTGCTAAAAATAAAGGCATTGAAGAATTTCACATTTTTTTTTGTTACTTTAATGAAGCTCGGCAGATAAACTGGCCTATTTCAGATCATAATATTTGAACAAATCGAAGTAATCTTAACTAGACAGTTAGGAAATAATAAAAATAATTGTTAACTACTTTAAAACACAACAAAGATGAGTTTACTAATTTAATTTTCTCAACTTTTTCTTGGTGGTTGAACTGATAATTTAGCAAAGTGTATTGAGGTTAAGCCTAATGTAGATAGTAGATTTACAAGCATGGGCATAAGTTGGCAAAGGCTTTGTAGCCTGCCATTCACCCGTGAGTAGTTTCCGAAGATATGATAAGGGTACATAATACCTACTTTTCGATGCTTTCGTAGATCAGCTTTTCGCTGTTCAAAGGCCCAAAGTTAAAGTTCGCCTCAAGGTATGTCTTGGATCATCAAGACGGTTTTCTAATTTTAACTTTGCCCGGTTACGGTAGCGATTCGCGAATTATCTCCCCGCTTTGACGGACTCATCAAGTTTTGTTGATTTTTCAAAGAGTTTGGTGTTAATGCCTACCTACTAATTTTGTATTGACGGGTTGTAAGATTTTAGCAGTGGTTTGATTGAATTAGTTGCTGTAGTTTAACTGAGATGTGAAGCAATAAAAGTTTTCTTAATTGCTGGGCAGCAAAAACAAGTAGGACAATTTCGTAAATCGAAATTTAATTAATTAGTGCGAATTAGGCAATCTAAGCAAAAATGCGATGTGTGATCTTTTTTCATTTCAACAAGCTTGAAATGTTTACCTTATTTTGCTATATAGTATACTTTCCTTTTTTTTAAATGATCGTGGGGAATGCTTATGGATACCTAGCCACCCGGGACGATGACGGTGTTATCTCGGATTTCTACCGACTTAACCCCCCCGGCGATTGACCTCGGCACTTTAGCTGGACTGGGTTCCCTAAGGTTTTACAACCACGCTTCGTAGCCACTGCTTGATTGGGGACTACCGGTTTTGTTATTTACTTCTAAGTAACTAACTTGTTCCTATTGTTCCTTTTAGTGGAAAGTAATCCAAATAGAAAAATTATAGGCTGTTGTGCACCTCACTTCTTACTGAAACTCCAATGTAGGCTAAGGGTTGAAAGTAGAGAACAACTCTACTTACTTTATTCTTCATCATTTGCCGCTTTAGGACCTCATATTAAATGGAGTCCATCACTGACCTTGGCCTTTCCTATTGATTTTCAAAAAAGCCTGCACTCACCAGAATACTGTGACCTTCCTTTCTTCCTGTTTTTATTAGGTTTTCCGTGTTTAACTATATTATATGAACCCGAAAGTCATTACTGCAGTAACGTGATAGTCACAATATTTGTGTTGATTTTCGAACCTAACTCTCATACATATTGTTTGAAAAACCCAGAACCTGTACACTTCAGGTCCTCGCCTATCACACTTATTAGTCAATCATGATTGGCTAAGGGCTAAACATGTCTGAGTCAGGTAGTAGAGGTGCACTCTCGCAGAATGTCGTTGTTTAGAGATCTCGGAGACGTCGCCGAAGTCAATATGCGGAACATTTCCTATTACACGCTCACTTCTTCCCCAGAACCAAGTAACATTCATAGAGCTGTTAAAACCTAAAATTTACTGACCATTTCGTGTTACTTGTAGGTCCTATTTTCTTTGTGAGATCATGAAGGCTAATAATAATAATGATAAGAAAGGTTTTAGACTAGTTTTAAGGGCCGTTTACTTCCAGTGGGTTTTTAAATATTATGTAACCTACATGGTAAGATAACTTCTTTGTGGCAGAGATCTTCTCAAAAACAGAAACATGCTGTTGGATGTTGTTAAAAATCGAGTAACGAGTTAGCCTGAAAAAAAGTTCGCAATCTTAAAAAAAATATTATACTAGCAGATCAGCGTCCATTTTAAAAATTCCCTTTTTATGCCAATTTCAGTATTATCTAAAAGCTGACAGCTCTATATATTTCAGGGCATATTTTTATTCAAACACAATTTGTAATGGAAGCGACGCGCGGAGACAAGAGAGCAAGCCGGGGCCGGGGCGCGGGTCGGGTGGCAAAATTACTTGCAAATTCCATTTACGGACTCGCCGCCACGCGTCAAAGAAACGGCACTGCTACCTCTGTCTGTGGCCTGTTGGGGGTTAACCGGAGCCGATGTTTTTAAAAGGTCCCTTTGTGCTCTTCAATTAATCTATCTTTCTCATTTTAGAACAGCGAGGGAGCTCCGAATCTACACTTGACCCCTCTTTACCCTTCTAGCACCTTTAGATACGACTCCAGCCTGTACTGTACTTGTACTTTGTATTTGTAAGTGTACTGTGTTTGCTTTGTGTTTATAGTTTTGTAATAGATATTCAGCTGCCTAAATGGCTGGCTGTGCGCTTTGCAAGATATTGATTTTGAATTTGAAATGATATTGAATTGATTTGCTCTTGCAAATTACCTATAAAAGCACATAATAGGTTAGTTGCACATGTGTATAGAGTGCGTAAAGAGCCAAATGATTTTACATCCGAGTACTTTTCTGTCATTAAAGATGTTTAAGATTTACAATTAACGTTCAAATTGACAGTGGTAAGTACTCCTAGGCATTTCTCAGACATTGAAGACAGTAAAGTTCTAATAAGTATTAGTTTTGCTGTCAGAGTTCAACCATCAAGTTCTGGAACGACGGACCACCACCGGAAGCGACGCGCGGAGACAAGAGAGCAAGCCGGGGCCGGGGCGCGGGTCGGGTGGCAAAATTACTTGCAAATTCCATTTACGGACTCGCCGCCACGCGTCAAAGAAACGGCACTGCTACCTCTGTCTGTGGCCTGTTGGGGGATAACCGGAGCCGATGTTTTTAAAAGGTCCCTTTGTGCTCTTCAATTAATCTATCTTTCTCATTTTAGAACAGCGAGCTCCGTCCGAATCTACACTTGACCCCTCTTTACCCTTCTAGCGCCTTTAGATACGACTCCAGCCTGTACTTGTACTTTGTACTTGTAAGTGTACTGTATTTGCTTTGTGTTTATAGTTTTGTAGAATCTGGCGTGCTTATGCCTCGTCTTACCAATTAACTATAGGGTAAAACGGTAAAAGCTCAAATCGGAGTTGAATTGGAAGGGTTGAAAATAGACAACTAGCAGCGGAATTGTTAATAACCTTATAAAGTTATAACGCCACGTCTCTCGGTAGTTTGTGCACTAAGCAACGAATAAAGTGTCTATTACATCATCATCATCATCGGTCAGAAAAAAACTGATGATTTCGATGACGCATTGAACAAAACAAATACAACATTGCGTTTAAATATTCAGCTGCCTAAATGGCTGGCTGTGCGCTAGGCAAGATATTGATGATGAATTTTAAAATGATATTGAATTGATTTGCTCTCCCAAATTACCTATGTAAGCACAAATAGGTTAGTTGCACATGTGTATACAGTGCGTAAAGAGCGTATGCGTAAAGAGCCAAATTATTTTACAACCGAGTACTTTTCTGTCATTAAAGACGTTTAAGATTTACAATTAACGTCCAAATTGACAGTGGTAAGTACTCCTAGGCATTTCTCAGACATTGAAGACAGTAAAGTTCTAATAAGTATTAGTTTTGCTGTCGGAGTTCAACCACCAAGTTCTGTTAATATTCAACAGAAAGAAACATCAGAAGTTTGTTTTTGTGAAGCTAGTGGCATGATTACTAAAGGTTCAGACCCCGATTGGTATGTAAGTTACGAGCGTTACCGCGAACTTCGCTCATTACCACTCCGCGCCGCGGGAATGACAATGCTCCTACTATCCTCACGATCCCACGATCATTACCTACTCAACCAGCAGAGGGTGTACTTGAAAGTATGTTGAATTGAGGCTTTAGAAGAGTAGTAGTAATATGACCTTAGGCTTTGTATTCACAAAGCCTAAGGTCAGGTTACTACTCTTTTTCGTCAACTTTTAGAAACTCTCCTTTTGGTTTTAAAAACATCAATAAAAAAAATATCACATAATCTGGAATATTTTAGAAGTGAAAGATCTAAAAATACATCCAAGACACAAAGCTCAACATTAATCAACCCCAAGACCCACAAATGAAAAATTGCCACAGAAACTGATCAAACTGCCAGTTACTTTTATCTTGTACCGCCGATAGTAGAATTTATGCCACATTAAATTTTGCAAGCGCGTCTAATGTCGTCTAGAGTTCATAGTACGACTATCTATTCCAAGACTTATCACAAACCTTTGGCTTATGAATAATTTACGAGACCGACGCGACCGCAAAGTGTTTATTGTGATAGCGCGCCTGACTCCACAACCGCACTCTCATGTGAAATAAAACACCTAGATTTTTCCTCTCAATCTCTCGGGGTATGTCTGCCGGATTTGCCTGCAACAGAACGTCGCAACAGCCGCCGTACATCCCGGAAAAGTCTATTATACCACGCGGAGATTAAGCTCCAATGCTTGTTATTCTTTCAAATTGTTTTCCGTCTACCGATCCTTGCACAAACTGGAGAGTGTAAGGAACCACGTCAGCGGATTAGAATAAACCATTTAGTGTCGAATGTTGCCGGGATAAGGTCGATAATTATTTGCGGGTGGCTGCCGTTTACCCGCGAGGGCAGAGACTGAGGTAAGGTGGCAGTAAATAACAAGCGAGATCGGATTATTTCGATAAGATCGTAAAATGAAACAAGGCGCGCCTCGGCGGGACGTTTTCTTTTGAATATGTTACACGTTAACCGGAACATTGCCCACGTACGGATGTAAAATGTTTTGACTGGGACATTTTCTTTTTTGCATCTACGAGTGTGATGTGATGCCGGTTTACTACTTTGTATTAGGTGACATGTTGTAATAGGTAAGTGTTTGCTCTATCATACTTTCATTGACCTATTACAATCTTTGTTTTACATCAGTAAGTATTTTTTACTAATGTTAGTAAAAGTTAAAACCTGATTCCATTGAAAAAAGTATGGCTGCGATATGCAAGAAAATTGAGAAATGATTACAACCTACCACTAAACCTACTTTGTAATGCAACGTAGTTCCAAATATTTTTAGCTTGATCGATTCCAAACACTTACAAATTACAAATTTTCAAGTTACTAATGGTATAAATATACTATTGGTAATACCAGATCCAAATATGATTTTTCCAAAGAAATTCCTTTGCTTTTACATTTAGCACGTTTTACGGGCTTCGAAATTAGTGAGTTTTATGGACGGCAACGTATGGAAAAGCACGAGAGGGCCTAGGGCTACCTGAATCTGGAATCTGAAAGCTACCAACATCCAAAAAAATTCTGAATCGTACTCTGTACCTTCTTTTTCAAATACTTTCTCAAATACTCTTTCCACAAGCTCGTTTGCTCATATAACAAAAAAAATAAATGTAAAGCTTATTCATCACACTGTAATTTTCTGTTTAAAGCCATGATTGTGGTTGACGTAAACAACAAAATAAACTGAAATAGTAAGTGCCATCAAAATGACATTTCAGTGTTTGTAGGAGCCAAAGAGTTGTTCATAGTTGCTTAAAAAGATTACAGAGTGCCTTAACCCTAAAATGCCGTTGGAAGAGTATCATCTCTGTTTGTAAACGTCAGATGTATTCCAAAAGACGTTTGTTGTCCAGCTCATCGCGCGGTAATGGCGGCTGGCAGCCCTCGCGAGTCCACCGGCGAGCAATCTTATTTTTCCTCGCGGCTCGCACGCTGGCGCGCTGCCGGGGCTTATTGCCTACGTGCCGGCGGCTGAGCGGCCGGCCCAGTCGCGCGCCCGTCATATTATTCTATCAGGCGACTATCGGCCGCAGCCACACGGACGATATTAGTATACTCGCTGCCGTCTTCAGATATTGCCCCGGATCGTAAATAAAACTGCCACAACGAACTAACCGCGCTCGAAGCTCGACTTATCACAGGGGACAAATAGTGTTGAGCGCGTTAGGAATCTTTTGGCAAATACTTCTCGGTGAGTATAAATTGCGCTGTCTGAATCAGTGCGCTCTGCTATTTTCGGGTTGTTATTCCAGCTTTTTGTCAGGAATGTTCACATTTTGTACAAGCTTCTAAATTCTACCCCCAAAGGTACCTACTTTCAAAACGGTGTTACAGTGAAAGAAATGAAATAGTGATCATTGTGTAAAATGCCCTCAGCCCTATAAGTTGAAACTTTTACTTAGGTTAAAACTATAGCTACTCATACATAACAATATTCATTCGGTTTATACTAGTACAAAAAAGAACCGTTTGGAGTTTAATAACACCCTATGAATGAACTCTCCGAGAGCTCTCAATGTTAACAGCAGAAGGTGGTCAGTGGTCTGCTAATTATATAAATTGAGCGATTGGTAACAGAAACGGATAATGTTTGAATGAAGTCCAGCAAGTCCGGGAGGCCATAACTCAATCTCTGGTTCGGATTTTCCCAAATATGGACTCCATTGTGAGTGAGAAGCCTAAAATCGCGGCTTAAGCCTGTACTGGTGGTACAATTGCGAAAACAATAACGTAATAAGGCGACCGCAGCCGGCGTTATTGCCGCCGAGAATGTCGCCGCGGAGAGTTGGCGGGAAAGTGAAAGTTTTTATCAGCGCCGGTCCCGCGCCGCCCGTTCTCATTTCACGGGCCACTCTTGATCACAATCGTCGCGCGCAGGGTTGAAACAGTTACTGCCTACGTTACTGGTTAAGTGCTGAAATAGGCAAAAGGTACACTTTCCTGATCATTCCAGCAGCTAGTGTGGAGTGTGGAGCATTTGTAAATCCGCTTTATGCGTTCAAGGTTTGATTTTAAAAATGTAGAAAGGAAGGGAATCAATTAATCTATGCGTTTTTAATGAGTAAAATTATAAACCACAGAACTGTGCAAAAGCAGCAAAAGCGTCCATCATTGAAATGGATGCATCACTGTAGTTGACAGATATTGGCTTCAGCCACTAAGCTTACCATATGCAGGATGCCAAACATATAATTCACAAAAAAAGCAATGCTTTTGCTCGTGCATAAAGCTCTGCTACGAAATTATGCTACAAAGGCTCGATGCGTGCGTAGTGCGCTATTTTTAAGACAACTTCTCAGTCTTTACACTTTCACCTGAGTAGCAAATACAAATAGCTTAATTAAATCGCTTTAATTCAGCAAAATGTACGTTGGCCCTAAGCACACAATGCGCAGAAGGCATGTGCTCGCAAAACCACATCCATTAGTGCCAATCGTAGCAACAGGAGCAGAGCAGATCGTAGCAAAAAATGAGCAGCTTTTTCTTTTTGATACCCATATATCTATGGACATGAAATTCAATACTTGAATTCATTTTTTTAGCGAAGCCTTTACTCGCTGTCCTGCTCCCTGGGTAGGAGAGTGGGGGAGGTGTGTGACTCAACTCCCCAATGGGGAAGGAAATAACCACTAAACTCCGGGGGCATCTTCTGCGCGTTACCAGAGGTCCCCGAGTACCACCGCGAGGGACTCTACCGGCGGACCCCTGCCTCGCTATGCCGGCTCTACTCTTACACCCGCCGGTGTTAACGCCAGCGCGAGGCACCTCGCACCGCCGCCCTCCTCAGAGTTGCCTGTGAAATGGAGGCACACGGTCCTGTGGGGAAATCCTCATGTATATCATACATTACGTTTTTTGCGCCATATCATTAAAGAAAACAGGTAGACCCCTGAAAATTTCACACAATATTTTGTTGTATACTTTACCTTTCGAAATAAATAGTGAAATAAAAAAAATATTTACATAAATTAATGGGGGGATGCATACAACAAACGTGTTTTTTCTTTTATAGATGATGGTACGGAACCCTTCGCGCTCAAGTCCAACTTGCACTTGGGTTTTTGGTTGAACTTTTGAGTACTAAACAAATATCATACATGTCTATGCATTCCTCAGCATGGCTTTTGCTTGTGATGCTGCTTGCTTTTGTTGTGGAAAACCAGACTAAACATTCTCTGGATCGTAATAACTTAAGAATGTGGCTTTTCTAATGGACCAACGTCGTCTGTGTTCATATCGAAGAATGAAAAGAAAAGAAAACAAAAGACTACAAACGAAAGAAAACAAAATTGAATGAAGCTATGTCAGATTTACAAATATTCCTACACAACGCACTGCACCAACCTTCTTCAAAAAGCGTACAAGTAAATGTTCTTTGTGATTCTAACTACGTTAAAAGCTTAGACGAAATTAGATGAACAAAACCAACAGCCCTAATGTCGTTGGGAATGGAGAACAAAGAAAAAACTGTATACTCAAGGGGGCGATGCGTCAAAAAATTATGTGACCCAAGCAAGGCGAGACGAGACGACTCTTGCGCTGGCGTCGCGACAAGCCATTTATAACACTTAGCGGCGCCTTTGTGCGTTATTAAGGTCCACTTGCACAGCACGCTAAATCTCAATGTATCTTCTGTTCTGTCATTTTCTACTCAATCTCTAAATAGGATTAAGGTCTATACAAACTAACAATGAGCAATACGGCCGCTAAGGTAGTGTTTTCATTGCAATAAAACAAGAACATGCTCAGTGCTTTTTCACAACTTCTGCAAAGGTAGTGACAGTACTTACTGAAGTCAAAACAAAAACAGTGCAAGAAAGTTTTACAATGACAGATCAGGGTAAGATGATCTTCCTTGACGACTAACTTCCTTGGGATAAAAAAAAGTTAATTCATTGCTGTAATGCTACAGATTTAGCGATTGAAATAATTGTCATCACACTCAAATGCCGTTGGAAATGAGAATGAAAGAGACAAAGCTTTGACGTAGTTAAAGTGGTACTGTAGAGCTTTTTAAGAATAAGAGAAAGAGTTTGTTCGAAGTCAAAAGAATCAAAATTAATTTAGGTACCTTGGCTTGATGATGATGATGATGAATTTATTACAGGATTACGTAACGCCATGTTCTCTCATCTCTTTTAAAAACGAAGTATTTAATGGACGAGAATGTTCATGATCAATTACATACCATGTGCTATGTTCACACGCGTCCTCTTGTTCATTTCAGGAATTCATCATAGAAGTTCTTGTAAATAAGTCCAACTAAAGCCAGATCAAAGAGGGCATTGATCCTACTCCCACAGTAGCGTAATGAAATGCCCACACTACACACTATCCAAGCGCAAAGAAATACCGATACAATTTTATTAGCCGTCGCGTTGGTTCGCGCGCGTCGGCACGGCCCCTAATAAAATAAGCCGAGGTAGCGGTGTGTTTGCCCTGACGCCCCCGAGATGACAGATAGGGCACGCGCGCCCGGCCCGTTCTTATAAACTAGCGGCGTAAACCACTGACTGCAAGTGTGTTGGGAATTTCGGGGTTTTTAAAACACGCGTAGTGTGATATAAAGGCAACAAAGTACCTAGGTTAGAAGTTTGTGTGTGAAATGGAATGTGTTAGGTGGGAATCCGTTGAGACGTTACGCTACGACGACCGGCAACTCTTGGTGAGTGGGGGTAGGTACGACACTGGGGCGTGAATCAACTTGGAATTGATGAATAAAAAAAAAAAGGAACCGTCAATCAAAGTAAAGTGCCTCTTTAAGCTCATGTTGTCTCTTAAGCTGTCAATTGTATGAGAGTGACAGTTACACCTCGAAGGCCTACTTAAATTTGAATTTTGTTCGTGATTTAGGGGGAATGCTACCAACTGGACTAAGATAATGGAAATGCCACGCATTGTAAGTAATGCACCAAAATAGAACACGGAACATTAAAATACCTACCTGGCAAAATTTCGTGCCATAGCGCAACGTTAGCCCTGCATATTGTTGGAATAATTCATAAATTAATTCTGTTCAGAAATACCTTAACAAACAATATGTAAACAAACGATTTGTTACTAACTGTTATTACGTTTAATAATCACCTTTGCTGCTAACATTTAAATGTTGTGGTTTATTTTCCTGGATAGTTATCGCAAAGGTGAGCGCCGAAAGGCCTGTAGAGCTAGTTAATGATACATTTATTCTTGATCCTGCGATTAACAAGGTAGGTACGTGAAGGTAATAAGGTGCTTTTAAATCTTAAATTGTATAAAGAATGTAAAATCTTTGACGAATACACCGCCAGTTGCGTGTGTATGAACATGTCTGTTTGGATTGATATTCTGTTTGTTAAATAAATGTTTTGATACATATTTTCCGTTTTCTAGTTCCCTACTACAAGCTTTGCCTTATTTGGGGCTAGAAGGCGATGTCTGGATTATGTCCAAGAATAGGTTTTTAAACTTTCTTGTTGCATTTTTCACTGTATAAACACTAAAAAACCGGGTTTTCAACAACATTTAAACTACGGTAAAAACGTAGTACGGTACGGTACGGTAGTTTTTACCGTAGTTTAAATGTTGTTTAAAACCCGGTTTTTTAGTTATATGTCCAAGAATATCCAAGAAATACATTTTATATTCTGTTCATCTTTTAATCATTTTAAATTTGTACCGATTACGACGTTGGTCATCCTTATTGATCCACTGTCACTACTAAGTCACTGTGGCACTGCGAGAAAAAATAGGATAGAATATATTTGAATTAGATTATAGTACGTAGGTATATCATCTGCTACGGTGAAACTAAAAAACACACATGTCCCTGTCTTGCGCCAGAAACCGCAAAAACATGTGAGTGCGCACACATTTACATAACTCGGTTAGTCGAGTGTAAAGTGTCGGCTGAGTTTTATTTGTGTCCTGTGTCTTTTTGCGCAAAAGGATGTGTCGGCATGCATCGTTGCACTGTCACAGGTCACGTATCACTGTCGCTGCTGTCCGCAGAGTTACTGGGTGCGTGCTGTACGCACCTTGCGATTACAACCTCGCCTTTAATACTGTCTGTCTAGCGATCCTTCTGAGCAGAATATAACATTTAATTTTTTTGTTTTAAAGTAGTACAAATTATTTGAAATTGAACCTTTTATTTTTCATTACCGCTGCCGTAACTTTTTTTTTACAACGACGGTGGCAAACAAGCATGCGGACCGCCTGATGGTAAGCGGTTACCGCAGCCTATAGACACGTGTAACACCAGGGGCATTACTCGTGCGTTGCCGATCCTGCAGGAACCTTTTCAAACCCCTCTTGAAGAACTCCATGCTATAGTTCATCGGGAAAACCTCGGCAGGGAGTTCGTTCCACAATTTAAGTAAGCTGTAAAGGATAATTAGGCCCCTGATACAAGTTGCGTTTGTCAAAAATCAAAGCAGCGTTTAGCTGTTTGATGCGCGCCAAAATCAACATGTATATTGTAGGTTAAAAGTTCTCGAAACACCTCTGTTTATAATTTTTAGTGACGGTTATAACTTAAAAAAGAGTTCAAACTGGAAGGAGCCATTTTATTGACCTGTTGACTGTAAGTAGGCGATTATGTTATAAAGGCGTAAAAATAAGCTCTTCGGCTAAGCAACTTAAAACAACTCGTAACAAAACTCCAGTTTAATACTTACCAGGCCATATTTCAGTGTTCTAGTGTTTCTTAGGACCGTTAATAATATAATAGGGAGCAACTAGCGCGCTAGGTTCATAACTCAAAGCTGGATTGTGTATAAATCAGCAGTTTAATATCATTAAGCTACTGCGCCTAAAGTACGCTTTAGAACTTTCCACTTTTAATTCGCCTGTGAGAGATTTTAATTTAGCAGGAAACTGTTTCCTCGAACTTGGTATAATGTATTCATATATTAACAAAATACCGACATCCAAGCCCAGTCCGGTGGCGGCATTGCAAAATCCGTTTAACAAACTCTTAATTTATGTTAACTTGATTTTTCTTGCGTAAAAAGTGTTTCCATTTTCATTTATACTGTGCTGACTTTTGTAATTCACACTTGTGTATTAAAATGGGAAATTCGTTTTCTGTCTTTTAACATCCTATCTCTATCTCATCTCTCTCTTTCTCTTTTTAGAGCCTTAAGAAGGTGTGGGATTTTAAAGATACGCTGAGTGACCGAGTATGTTCTCATGAGGGGTACTACTCATAGCGAAAGTCAGGTGTATCACCAATCATAGCTTTAATCTGGGTGCACAGTTCAACGTGGCACAAGTCAGTCGGGTGCTGATGAGATGCTGCTGATTGCTGTCAAAGTGGAGAACACGAATGGTGCTGTGGTCCTAGGTAAGAGGTAGTTTGAAGGTTGCAAGATGCATTTAAAGAAAATAATGTATACGTAAAATGCATCTATGTAGGTAATTCTATTAAAATGACTAAAGTACCAAATAAGGATGATATTTGGCATGAACGAAAGGTTGTCTTTGTTAAACTATCTTCGTTTGTTGTTAGAGTCAAATAAACGATTAATTTTTTTTTTATGTAACAAATACCATTGCGGTGCCTTGTGTTGCTTCGACAGCTATGACAATATTAGAAAAAAGCTTAAATCTTTTTCGATTAATTATGTTTTTAACGAATATAAATCAATTCAAATTAATAATTTCATTTGCGATCTATGATGTAATAGACAGAAACATTTTCTTTTTTACTTATAGCGCCCCTCTGTTTGCGAAAGCTTAGCTCTACGAGTATTTCAGATATCACACGTTAGCAGTGTTTGGAAAGCCGCCGTCGCGTCTGTCGCGGGAACGAGCACGCATTGCTTTTCTGCAGTGACATTTTTGTTTATGAACCCCACGCCTTATTTTTATTAATTTCTCCTTCTTCAACGGAAATCAAGCTTAAGCCCTGAGCCACACTTCGCAGAAAATCCATTGAGTAATGTTCGCCGAAACCTTATTAATTGTATTTTTATCATATGCAATTCAATAAAATAAAACATGGTGATTATGATGTTTTCTGCTGCCTTTGGAGCTTAAAGATTACTTAAACTATAATTTACTATAAATAGAGGTAAAATATTAAACTGTTTTTACATTTCTATTACCCAGCATTTTAAAATTTATTTTCACGAAAACTGTCACGCTCTCAAGCATCTGTCAAAAGTAAAATGAGTGGAACAACTTTTTCTGCTTAAGAGGTATGTGATTGGATAATTCACAAGTAACAATAAAAAACATGAAGAAAAGTCAAAGTGAAAGTAGACGATTAATTTCAGTAGAGTTCATGAAAGTAAGTATTTGTGCAGTCTAAATATGCTAAACCACTATTGCACACCAACTTTTTATGAATATGCGTACTTTATTTTAATTAAATTTTGCTCAGACTTTGTTTAATTCCACCGTTGAATGTTAACGACTTTAGCTTAAGCACTAAGTGTGGCGTTAACGCCGAGCTTCCGAGAGTTCATAAAACTCTTCGATGATGCATAACTAAAATTTCAGTTGATAGTTTCCTAAAACATAGCACCGCAGCTTTGAATTATTAAGTTCCTTTTGTAAATTTGAGTTAGAATTGTTTTTTTTTTATTTTCAATCATAATGTAGTTAGAGTTGCCCTGTTTTCATGTAATTCTCTAAATCCTTAACCATTACTGATGACTACCTTTTTCTCGACTTATTGAAAATTATAAAATTAGAGTAGGTACGTATATTTACAAGGGCTGCTTAAATTTGAAAGAAGTATCATCAAGTATCATCATAAATCAGCCATGAGGATCCCACTGCTGGGCAAAGTAGTCTCTCTCTCCCCCTCCTCCACGCGAGTCTATTTTGGCCCGTTTAGATGTCTGGTATTAGAAAAACATGCACAGTGGCACTATGATTTATCGACATCATGTTGCGACGTAAACCTGCCACTATTTTTTTATTTTTTATTAATTCTCAATATTAATTTAATTAAACAACTGAATTTAAACAAGTTTCCGCCAATAGCAGACGTAAATAGTTAGGCATAATAATGTTAAGTGATACGTCTCCTCAGCCTTCCCCTCGGCACTTCGGATAATTCCGAGGCTCACGAGGAATTGATTCGACAAGTTAACGACTCATTCAAGAAGTCATAAACTTGCCGGCGTCTCACTGCTTAATATAGCCGCGTTGCAAGAAACAATTAGACGGGGTACAATCATCCTAGAGTGTTCACGGGGACGCGCTGAGCTCTGCGCGGTGGATGCGGCATACCTTATTCAAAATATTTTTAAACTTTCTAACAAGAGGTAGGCCTGCTTTTAGAAGGAATATTTGTTTGCTTAAGATATGTGTTGCTATATGTTTATAGGTTTGAGGGTTCTAAGTGTAGAAATGAATTAAATGCAGATTAAAATTATGCTGAACATTGTGAAAAGACAGGACAAAAAAGTTGGACGACGCACCGAAAACCCCTGGAGGAGCTATTGGTCCCTCAAAGATCTAATGAAGGGCCAAGTTCCTCTTGGTGTCTTACCGATCAGCAGAAGTTCGCCCTGCAAGTCTGCCAAAGAGCAATGAACCGCAGTATTCTCGGAGTTAACTTGACAGACCGTATCTGGAACACACACCTGTGCTCCAGAACTCAAATAAAAGACGTCATGCAGGAGGCTGCTTAACTTAAGTGGGACTGGGCTGGACACATCTGCCACATGCCAGCTGAGCTTTGGGCCAAGAGGGCTACTGACTGAGAGCCTAGCAACAAGAGACGTCCCGGTAGACCCAGGTGACGGTGGAGAGACGAACTGGATGGCTAGTTGAAGGACTGGTCATCACTAGCCCTCGATCGCAGTCAGTGGAAGAAAAGCAGGGAAGCCTTTGCCCTGCAGTGGGACACATAGGGCTAATAATAATAATCATTGTGAACATCATACTAAACGTTCAAGGGAAACGGAAACAACTGCAGACCAAGTGACTTTTAGCGGAGCGTAGAAAGCTCGTGGAGCTTGACTTATTTTCCCTTGCAATCTGTAGGCTATTGTAAGCGTCGCACGTTCCTGCTTTCTCCAGTAAACGTTGTTCATATCTGAACGTTATTGAATAATAGGCAAAAACCGCGAATCTATAGAAATAAGAGATTTTATTTGTGGTTATAGGCTCAAGTTTAAGCTATTTTTACTTTCAAATCTTATGTTCAGTTAATATGTTATACTTAATCAAATAAAGTAAAGTTTTATGCGAAAGTTACATTAAGTAGGTTACAAAAAAATCTTATCGCATCTTCCGCGCTTCCCACATCGACGTGTCAGGTGCGGCAACGTGTCGAATGGCGTGTAATATGGTGGATATAAATCGTGGAGACACCGTGACGAGAGCCGAGGCGCACTTACACGCGGAATGAAAGACATCCCGCGACTCGAAGCGCGACAAAATTCCCTTTTAATTGTCGCCCCCGACGTACCTCGCCGTATTATCTTATACGAGCCCCCGAACACTGAACCATTCTCAATATCAATTAACGCTATTACTATTTTCCAACTTTAAAACGAGTGCTTTTATGAGCACTTTGTATTTAAAGTGTTTCAGGGCTATAACCCGGGATAACGGGACTTGCACAATATTCAAATGAAATTGCATCTTTGCCAAAACTAGCGAGAGAATGGCGTCGCAAACATTAATATACAATAGAATTTCTGACCCTCCTTGTGTCGCGGCAGCTCTTTGTTTTTATAGGTTGTTGAGTAAGCGTTAACTAAGTAATTCGGGGCAGGTACGAATTACATCTCGTTTTGCTTTTCTTTTGGCCCTTGCTAGAACTAGTAAAGGTTTTTGTACGCCAGATAAAACAACTCACGGTCCTCTCCTTTTATATCTCTATAACTGGGGCCTTACAACGGTGTCTTGCCACAAGCCCATCTTCTGGAATTCAATTTCAATGTAACAAGTTAAAACCCGTATGAATTCACTTCAAAGGTGCAACAGCCTATTTTTGCATTGTTAATCAGTTTATTAATAAATTACCTTAAAAACTGCTGACACAGAATACTATGATCCTTAACTACGTTAACTAACAATCAATATCGCAGATTATGAACTATAACCGTATATTATGATTAGACTTGTGTGGGTGCTAAGTCAGGTACTACAAGCAACCCCATAAAGCCATATTAAAATGTCATACCAACTCATAACAATTTGACGTATCGCTCAATGTTAACTGTTATCCAATACTAACTATGTATAAGAATAGGTACCAAGAGATATGCATAATAGTTATAATACTGCTTAAAGCGTCTAGTCTTCTGAATTGAAAAAAGTAATATTTTCATAATTAACTATGAAGTCCTTCAAATTTGAGGCTTTTGTATTTTAATTAATTTCATAAAAGGCATCTCAAAACTTAGGCCATGTTTCGCTTGTCAAAGTGTCCCAGCCTCGGGGGCTAAAAAGGCGACATTTGATGTTTCATATCTGAATCATAAATGAAACATTTTTTATTCTAAAACGGCAACTTATTAAGTGAATCATATTATGATTCAGATATGAAACAGATATGAAACAGATCTGAATCATATTAAATATGAATCATATTATGATTCAGATATGAAACGGATCTGAAACATATCCGTTTCAGATATGAAACAGATCTGAATCATATTAAATATGAATCATATTATGTTTCAGATATGAAACAGATCTGAAACATATCCGTTTCAGATATGAAACAGATCTGAATCATATTATGATCATAATGTGATTCAGATCTGTTTCATATCTGAATCATAATATGAAATGCTAAAATGTTGCTGTTTTAGCCCCCCTCATTATAGAACTTATAAATTTTGGAAAATATTAACATCTTTATTCTGTTTTAAACTACTCGATCATTCTTACACTTTGCAAAGTGCAAAATAGTCTGAAAAGAGCTAACTCCTTTTAGAAAATAACTTAACGAGCAAACTTTATCCTTTTATACTTGGCGTTCACGGAGTAAATGTGGTTGTTGTTTTGTATGAGTGCCTAAACTATTAAAATAATAGCTGGCAAGGCAAAAAAAAATATGTTGAAGCTTATTTCTCTGGCACGGATAAAAACATTTGTTGTAATACACTGAGCAGCAAACATAAGTATACAAGAAGGACTTACAAAAGAGTTTTGTTAACATATCACGCAATAATTATATAACATCGAATGCTCCCTTTTACTTCAAAAAGTTATTGTAAAGGTTAGGGAAATATCTCAATTTATGTGAGTGGCACACTATTACACTACACAGATTGTACACTTTTAGGCACTGAGGTATTGAGGTATTCGAAACACTGTCTTTATTTTTACGATGGTGGAAAAGAAGAAATTCTTCCATGGAATGAAATTGGTTGAAACCCACCACCCGTCCTCGTTTGCAAACTGTAAAACATTTTTATAGCCGGGCTAAAACAGCAACATTTTAGCATTTCATATTATGATTCAGATATGAAACAGATCTGAATCACATTATGATCATAATATGATTCAGATCTGTTTCATATCTGAAACGGATATGTTTCAGATCTGTTTCATATCTGAAACATAATATGATTCATATTTAATATGATTCAGATCTGTTTCATATCTGAAACGGATATGTTTCAGATCCGTTTCATATCTGAATCATAATATGATTCATATTTAATATGATTCAGATCTGTTTCATATCTGAATCATAATATGATTCACTTAATAAGTTGCCGTTTTAGAATAAAAAATGTTTCATTTATGATTCAGATATGAAACATCAAATGTCGCCTTTTTAGCCCCCGAGATATATATTTAATTTTGTGAAAATAAACGTCTAAGTTTTGAAAACCTCACAAGAAAACCTAAATATGAAAAAAACTGTCCATTACTGGAATCAAATTAGAAATGCAATAATTTTAAATACTTTACACACATTTTATGGCGCAATCAAATTTTGTCCTAGAATTGAACACCCTCTCACATCAGGAATGCTTTGAAAATCAACGCTTCCGGTTAGTGCTGATAGGTTTAACTCTCATAATTATGCTGTTTATATTAATTTTTGGATTTACTATTGCTGGATTCAAATGATCGATCAGTAGTCAATTACTGTGAACTGGTACTTAATGAAGTATGTTTTATAAATATTGAACCTAATTCAATTTGCAACGCTTTGCGGTCAATACATACATGGTTTTAGGTATCTTGGCTTTATGGTTATGGTCTACCCTAGCACTAGTAGTATGCTTGCTGGCTATTGGCCTTGTCACATAGACTTTCACCTAGTAAATAAAACCTTCAGTTCCACGCACAAGTTTAACAAAGTCAATATAAAAGTCCCGAAACCAAATAAGCATTTAGGGTGATAAACCTATTAAATTTTCTAACTCAGTGACAAAAAATATTCTACGTGTAGTAGAAAATACCTACACCTTGTACTCATAGGTAGAGTACCTAACTCTATTTAAGCTAGCCGTTAAGCTATTGAATGCGAGTAGGACCAGAAAGCCCTATTTGTATAGTCAACAGACGTGTATCAGGTTACCAGGAAGCCTGGAACTGACAAATTTTATGCACCCATCTGTCTTGAACCATATCCTTTTAACCCGAAAATCAGAATCTTCTGTTGTCTTAACATTCGGACTAGACTTTGCGTATAGTTTCTTCAAGATGTTAATAAATTACTATTTAGTTTAAGTGTCAGTGAAGTTTAAGTTCATTGAGTGATGTAACTAACACTCCAGGTAGCTGTATGAATCAATAGTTTACATAGATAAGTCCGGCATTTACGGTTATTTTTAAATCAAGTTAACAGTAACCGTTTCTATAGCTTTCAATTGCGTTACAACATAATATTATCTTCTTAGTAACTAATTTGTTTCGCTACATGTTGTTTCGTATTCGTTTACAGCTTAGTCGTTTACTTCAACGTTTATAAAGTAGGTGCCTATAATTGCTTCGTCCCATTGAATCTTCGATCATTCAACGTCCAGTGAAAATTTAAATTGCCGTTGATAAACTAATCAATTTAGTATATTACCCGTCCAGTCCGTCCAATTTGTACTTAGCTAATAGCTCGCGTCTGTTGGTCGGGTATTTACCGGCCAAAGAGCCGGTAGGCTTGCATCAATAGCAAATGCAATTAGTTGAAGTGCATCGTTTTTGATGTAGTGCCGAGTGCCGACAGCCGCTCGTGTGTGGAGAGCTATCCGATGTATAAATAATCCATGACGTTAATCGTAGTATCTCTCTATCGATCTAGAATTGAATATTCTGGGTTTGATTTTGACTGATATGCATGTGTGTAGATATTTAGATAACTGGCATTGAAATGGGTTGTTATCAAAATAACGTTGTACCTGACGTTATCATTTGATCCGTTAATTGAAACGGTATTTTTGAGTGTCTCTGCTTTCATATTTAGCTTCCAATTGGTTACGCAGGTGAGACACAACAGCACCGCCATGAAAATTAGTTTCAAACACTTACGAAATAGCACTTTAGAAATTATCATAGTCCTTATCAGCTCTCATTTCATAAGATCTGATTTATTTTCACAATTAATTGACAAGTAGTAACGGCGTTCATCAAGTTTGGTTTTAATTCTATTAATTAACAAGGTGCCGCGACAGTAATGCTAAACGAGAAACATTTGGGCGGCTGAAATCTGTCGATGTGTGCCGACTGTTGACTGTTGACTGCTGACTGCTGAGGGTTGATTTACGATTTCATTAGTTTCGTTGCGTGCTGCGACGGGCGAACAATACGTAACGCGTTCATTGCAATGATTATGTGCATTTTGTACGCGTTCAACCACGTATTTAAATATGCGTTTATGTTATTCGAATTCACACTTTTGAGTGTAAATGTTATTCAAACCAGCTTAAGTCTAGCGGTGCTACGGCAATGCTAATAAATTTGTCTCTGTTTCTAATAGAGCTTAAATTCGTTTCGTTTCGTTCTCAGAAAAATATCTTTCAGTAAACACCCCACAGCAGGAAAGCATATCGGTGAAGCAGATACGCACCACACCACTTAATAAAACCTTGATGTACAGTTGAATATTACCTTACCTAGCCTGTGATAGGCTTTGTCCAACTACGGAGAAATCCTGATGCACCAGGTCACTTCCTCAGAACATATTACACTCACGTTTATATCCCAAGCCAAGGCGTCAGCACTGACTGTCCACACATTGCTGAGCTAATTGGAACTCAACCAAGTATTTAGGGGCAAGCCTGTCGCTGTAATGTTGCTTGGATTTTTTATGGGTTTCCCATTTTTTCCCATTTGCACTTGGTTTCACTTCGAAGCAGATTAATCCAGGTCGTTCATTATTAATTCATTGAAGAATTGGTCTATTAATGTATTTAAATATAATAAATGTCAAGACGCACCACCACCTCACCTCCCCTAGGTGAGGCCTGTGCCCAGCAGTGGGGAGTATAGAGGCTATGGCTATTACTGTTTTTAGCATTTTCCATGCAGTATCATTACCAAAGATCTAAAAACCAGAAAAAGACATTTGGTCATCTTGGCATCAGGCAGGAATCGAACCGGCATCTTTCGCAAACCGGGCGACTGCACTAACCACTGTGTTACCGAGACCATTAACAGACCGGCCGAGTATAGAGGCTGTTTAGCTGTACGTTTGTTTGTGTTAGTTACTCGTATTATGTTTTTGCTCAAATTACGTTAAAAGCTCTTACGTTCCGATGATCGCAAGCCGATACTTGCGGAACAAAGGAGTAAAGATTGCCAAGTTATTGTTCGCATGGGCGTTGTTTCCCTCCTATTTTCATTTCTGCTTTACAACGTTTTTAAGCAAATACATAAAAGTAAAAGAATACTCAGATAAATGTTGCTATTATGTTCTCTGTACCTACTTTGGACAGGTTCCAGGAATGTAATAACTTTGCCTGGGTCTGGCATGTGCACTACCTAATTCGTTTTAGCTTTGTAAATACACTCACTACTATATTTCCATCTGTAGTGTTAAGACATTTTGATAAACTCACGCTTATTTCCGGAATTTCTCTGCACCACCTAAAAATATTTCCCTCTATGCAAATAATTTTATAGACTTAAAATTATATAAGAACAAGTCGTGTAGTCTACCAATCAATTCACCTTCATGAACCTAAATTCCTATTCGTAGAATATTAGCTTCTGTACATCTTTGCACATACACAATATTTAAAAATTTGGGGCACAGCTAGTAAAAAAGATATCTCTTAAACTAGACAGCAATTTCATAGTGATAGCAATACACATTTTAATTTCAAACTTATTTTATGACCAATCTGTTATAACGATATTTTGTTCAAAAAAGCTTCAGACATTTTCCCTCCGCTTAGCTGTCGAAAATACACTAATGCAGTTTTGCCTTCAACTACAACACTGACTTTTTGTTCGCACATTCTACACATTTTCCGTATAAGCACAACTACTTCTATCGCTAAAACAGACAGCTGAAATGCGAAAACGTGCGCAAGAACACGGTTCTGACAGCTCTATTTGCAGAGTTCTTGAACGTTCAAGTCAGTGTGTCGCTGCACTCAGCACCCAAATGAAATGAAATCGCATTTAGCCAATGCGCAATCGTCGTTCGTCATATTATTTGTCACGCGTCATCGGCAGGCGCGGCGAGTGCGGGCGACGCGTGCCCTGTCCAATTACCCATTCGCAATACAGCAGACAGACAAAAATTTTACTGATTGCATTTTTGGCATCAGTAGCGATCCCTGATCACCCCTTGATAGATATTTTTAAAATATATTTCATGTACAGAATTGGCCTCTCTACAGATTTATTATAAGTGTAGAAAAGCTTCAGACATTTTCCCTCCACCTAACTGTCAAAAATACAGTAATGTAGTTTTGTCATCTACTATAACACTGACTTTTCGTTCGCTATGGTTCTACACACTTTCCGTATAAGCACAACTACTTCTATCGCTAAAACAGACAGCTGAAATGCGAAAACGTGCGCAAGAACACGGTTCTGACAGCTCTATTTGCAGAGTTCTTGAACGTTCAAGTCAGTGTGTCGCTGCACTCAACGTCCAAATGAAATGAAATCGCATTTAGCCAATGCGCAATCGTCGTTCGTCATATTATTTGTCACGCGTCATCGGCAGGCGCGGCGAGTGCGGGCGACGCGTGCCCTGTCCAATTACGCATTCGCAATATTTTCTATGCGATGACGCTGAGCGCAATCAATCTGCACCAATCCTAGTGGAATCTGTCTGGAATACACTTCAATTACTTTTATTTTTTTAAACGATTTATTTTGTATGGTGTTTTGTAGAGGTTCCTGACATAGTAAATACATGCATGAACGGCCTATATACGTCGAACTGCTGGGCACAGGCTTCACCTCAACTATGAAGTGGAGCTCATAGCGAGCTACAATCCAACAAGCGGCCTCAGTGTAAGGTTAGTGATACCTGACATATAGCAATGAGTTTTAATTAATTTGTAATATGTATGGATATCATTGACCATATTCATTGGGACCGTTCTTTGCCTGTGCCATTCCTCACCTAAATATTGACAATTTTAATTTCTGGGTTGCATATTCACTATGAAAGGACACGTTTTATGTGGTAGAGTCAAAATAAACAGTTATTCACTACTGAAGCTGCAGTACATTTGCATGTTTTTCAGTAATTTGAAAAACGTTAAGTTCGCTGAATGGTAATAAGGTATCTGGTAGCCCGCTCTTCTTGTGAAGAGAAAGAAAACGGTCAGTTTTTTTTACTAGCAGGGCTAAATTGTGTTGTAAAAAAATCTGTGTTTCAGCCAAATTTTTGCTAGTTATAAG
Organism: Udea ferrugalis; assembly: GCA_950022985.1. Classification (NCBI taxonomy): domain Eukaryota; kingdom Metazoa; phylum Arthropoda; class Insecta; order Lepidoptera; family Crambidae; genus Udea; species Udea ferrugalis. The sequence goes on from OX465516.1 coordinate 11,554,486, forward strand.
TGAACTGTGATTAGAAATAGAGGTGACCTACTTACTAAACTGCAAGCTACGGTTTGTACTCATTGTTTTCTTTCTAAGCCTCTGTCTGAGTTAAATTTAAAAGTTTTACATTAGCCAAATCTACTTTTACCTCGGGTACCTAAGCATTGTTACACTTTTTTCCATTTTGAATCATCCAGTGTATCCCCGCCGTGCCGTAACGAAAATAGTTCTCTCACACTTAAGCGGGAGGGGGCGATTGAATCGAATATTCGCAAGTGGAGGAAATGCGACCCGATCGAGCCGAGACTTCCCACTCGATTTCTGAACCGAACGAGAATGTCATGGTACAAGTGCTTGTGTAGACTTATTGTATTTTTAGCATACTGAAATGTAAACCTCTCGTGTGAGCTGAGCAATCGTGACTAGCAAATTGTATCAAGAAAGCTGGATGATAAGCAAAAGAGGTGATCTGTAAGTTTCAAAGTTGTTTATAATAGCTTTGAATTTTCCCGTAGTTATAACAGGAAAATAAAATCAGGTGCCAGGCGGGATTTGTAAATGCAAGCAAACCGAAAATATAAAAAAAAACAAGTTATAACTTTTCGACTGCAGGAATATAGCAGTCTACATCCCAATCCAGCAGAAAAAAAACAGCTGGTTCGTTAAAGTATTAGTAGCTATATGATTGAGATTAGAATCGAATCTAGCCTGACACCGAGACTAAGTTGGATATTTTTATCTTCAGATAAAAATACGGCATTCTGCAGTAGAGCTATAGAAAGATTTTCAATCTTGAATTTTAAATGGTATAGATCTATTAAAAAGTTAATCTCACCTGGTACAATTTGGATGAAACATGCCTTGTCACTTGTATACTCCAATAAGAAAATGTAGCGAAAAAACTAAACAGATTAAAACGAATTTTGTAAGCCCGCGCAGAGCGGCGACACCTAAAGTGTTGTCTGTAATTTTTTGGGCAATAAAGAATGTCTATCTAAATATCTATCTTCTTCCATATAAAAATCCTCAACAACTATTTATTAAGTTATTTAACTACTAAGTAATTTACCTCCACACCCTGACTAATTCAATTAGCCATATACCTTTTCATTAAAAGGTGCTCGACTTGAGCTTTGTGTAAAACGTATTTTAAGTGTACAAGGCAGCCTGAAGTCCAATATTTATTTACTGGACACCCTGTACCTAAGATAACATCGGTGCCCCCCGGTCTGTGGGAGCAGCCGTTCTGCTCGCTTTATAACAGAAACCCTGCTTCAGTTCAATATTCTAGTCCAACAACTGCACTACTGAACACTTAATGTAGCTAGCGTTAGTGAGAGTCAGAATTTATAGTAGTGGACAAAGTTTCCGCCATTTTTATTTAACGCAGCGCAGCGCATGCACTTGGCTTCCATTTGCAGTCCGCGGCGACCGCGACGCGTTTTTACCTACACTACAAACATTTTGGGCGCAGTGGCGCACAGGCCAAACTAGATCACTGGAATCGTTTAGCCGCCGTTGAGAGTTTTTTATAAGGTCCTTTTAACGTGGCAGACACTTTATCCACGACCGCACGGCGTAGTTGAATAGTACTCGACGTTTTATTTTTCAAGCTTGCACAGTAAAATGTTTTGAAAGGACCGATTTCACTTTACGTCGGCTCTCCGCACTCGCCCCCCCGCCCGCATGTCTCCGCCTGCCATTGTAAGGGCAACTACAATCGCACATTATTGTTTCGTCGGCGGTGTACCTATTCTTTTTTATTTCAGACTCCAAGCGGAGCCCTATCTTTGCACGGTTGAGTTATGGAGATGAAATTAAAACGGGCTTTTAGGCGGGTGTTTTGTTTCTATCCTAGCCAGCGATGCTGCGCGGTTTATCCGCATTTTTATAAAGATTATTGTTTCCGTGCCCCATTTTAATGCAATTGAAATGCAGAGCAGCTCCAATTCAGAGAAATTGAATTGTAGACTGGTTTTAGTTTATTTTAGTGTTGCAAACTACATAATGTTAAGAGTACTATGTAGGTACCTACTTATACAGCCGAACAAGCTGATGCGTGACCCACTTGGCCAATCATTTCCTTAAAACCATGTTCGACTGTACCTATAAAATCATGAATAATCCAGTAGGTATACAGTTTTGTCACTTTATGCATAACTCTAAATAAAATGGTCGTAAAAAATATAAAATAATAACAAATAACTACCAGTAGATCTCAGTTTAAGTGGTAATATACGAGGCGATCTCTTTCACACAACCTTCGCTATAGGATTTTCCAAAGGAAACTGAGTTAAGGTACCTATTCAGAAGCTAAAGATAAATCTGATCATGATCTTGGAGTAAGGTAAGATGCCGCCTAAATTGTTAATTCATGTGAACATGTATCCTTACAAATGTGTTAATTCAGCGTGCAATTCTTATCTTATCTTAAGATAATATTTTATTTCTGATTACATTATATTTAAGACATTTGTGCCCCATTTTAGATTTTCCAGGCGAAAATATTATTAAAACTAAAGCAAAAAATCCGAAAATACATATTTCAGTATTGAAGATAGATATTCAAATTTTTACGAGAACATTGACTATTAAACGCCTTCTCTAAAGTTACGTGCTCGGCAAACGAATATCTGGCGCATTAACAAATGCATATCTCTGAATAACATTACTCGGTTTTGTCCGAGGATCGCGGTACTAAATCTAGAGCAGTATTTTATCTTCGCTATGTTAGATTAAAGTGAAGTTGGTGGAGTGTATTATGGACTTATAGCACGGGGATCTGTTCGTTAATTTAATTGTTTAATGTTTTATCGCATAATAATATGGACAATTGAGTGCGTACACATTTGGGACAGCCAAGTACTTATCAGCTAGGCACATTGTACTTCTTGGAAATACGTACTATGGGAGTTATTGAAGGCCGGGCCATTACATCATTTCAACTAGAGGAGAAAACAACATGCACACAGTCTTTTGCACAGGCGGCTACATACCGGAAAGTGTGCAAAAATACATTTCATATTCGTTCCGCCAGCATATTAACTCCAGTGTTTGTGATATATCAGCCACGAAACGTTTTGCTGATTCGTTCATAATGCGAACAGCTATGGAGAAGAACTCGCTTTCTGCGCATGTGCCCCCAAAATACTATAACTTGGGTCTCTCATCTCACATCATCACTAGTCATCAGGGAAGTTTGTGATGAAATGACTACCAACCTCTAAATGAAAAAAGAAATAACACGGAATCTTCAGTGTGTTGCGATGATTTTCCAGATTATGTTACGGTTGACCGATACCCTAAACTATCAAGGGTCACAGGACAGATCAAACGTAACATTTTTCGGTAATTATGGCGAATGCACAAACGAATATTATTCTGGAGAGTTAACAAATGCATTGCTCTGAATAACATTACTCGGTCTTGTCCGAGAACCGTGGAACTACATCCAAGTTCGCTAGTGAAGCTAAGCTAAGTTGGAAACAATGCCTTGCCATACCGCCCCCACCGGGTCCTGGAAGAATAGATAAACCCAAAAAGTGTTGGCATGACGACATATGTGGCAGTGGACATTACAAAGATGCACCAGATCGTTCGAAGTGGAGGAGTGGAAGCAGAAGAGCGGATATCTGTGGATGGACAAAAGAGTGGATAGCAGCAATCGGTAAAATAGTTTACGATGATGATGGTGGCCACGGAAGGGAAGTTAGTGCAGTGTACTACAGAATCATTGCAAATACATATTGTATTTGTTCAGTTAATTATTTACTTAATTTTTGGCCAGCTAGTTTGTGCCATTTAAACGTCCAAAAAGGCATGAGCCATGTATTTCCTAGTTCTCTTTCAACTATGAAACATAGTACATTACGCCAGACTGATGACTTAGTCGCACTTAACTTGTAAATACCCATTTTTTTAATCTTTATTTGAAACTAAGTAGATTTAAACTTCATCACTAGTGGCTGCGTGTGGAAGAAGCCCTTGAACTATGAGTGCTGGATAGCTTTCACTTACATTGTAATACATGGCCCTACACCAGGGTGGTGGAAGTGCACACATGCACCATGTGGTTCCATGTCTTCTCTCTGCCTGAAATATCTGATTTTTCTTTCATTTTGGGTTAGCGTCAAAGGGCAAGGTCTAGCAGAGGGGTGTTGCAAAACATTTTGAGGTAACCACGGGCCCCTACTTAAGTGTCGAGGATAAGTACCGTGGGGTTTAAGTCGACCGTAGACTGAAATTATGTCGTAGTTCCCATGTTTAAAATATATAGAAGTTTGTGTCTAGTATGCTTTGATCGTTTTTTACCGAAAAAACTAAGTTGTAGAGTCATGACTAATCTGGCCAACCTCTGTAAGCCAAGTCTGTATGAGGTGTTTTCCCCAACGTAACCGGTCGGCCTGGTACTAAAGCCAAGTATCACGTACCAGTACAGTAATCTCGCAGGCAGTGGAGCCATTGCAAATCATTAGCAGGATAGAGACGGCTGCGGCGGACCGCGCTCGCTGTTTGCATTCGTAATTAATACACTGTTTGCACTCCTGATTTACGATAGCGTCCGTTGTGTGCCTCTAATGTGTTAATAGCTCAGGAAATTAATATTTGATCGGCGAAAAAATGGCCATAAAAATATTTTGGAATTTGAGAGGGTTAAGTAAAGAGCAGTGATGTTTCGAGGTTCAACTATTATTTAACAGTAAGAGTTGTTTTAATTGGTTGGAAAAACTACCTATTGTTTTTTGTTTGTTTACTAACAAAACGTGCAACATGCTGCTGCAACTGACCATATGGAATCATTTTGGGGAGAAAAATGTCATGGACACTTTTACACATAATGTATGCCGCACAAACTGTTAGCCCAAGTGTGGCCGTAACACCGTATGATGGGGCTTGATAAGCACACTTAATATGTCTTGATTACGTCGCACACGTAATCATTAAACGTAGATCAATGTAAACACAAGATACTAATATTACATAATTTCACCATGAACATGTAAGTAATGGCTTCTTCTGGAACTAGTTCTCTTGTTACTCCATAGTACCTATGAGTAAAGTTAGCTAGACTCCGCAAGCTCGCAAGACGAGACTGTAGTAGACGTGTGTAACTCTTTACTGAAGCGACTCACTGAGTCGTTTCATTAAACTGATGCACTGATTCGAATCTCTATCACCGCCGACAAGCGCATCATTTGAATCATTTGAATCTCGATCTCATTCGGAACACGACAGTTGACGCGATCACTGAGCGAGTGAGCGAATGAAGCATAACCAACGCTCGGAGCGGTTCGAGCAATATCGGGTCCCCCATGCGTATGAGAGAGACGGACGTACACATTCTGTAAGAGTAAATGAGATGCAGAATGAGTGGTTTTTATTGAATAAGCGTGATATTCTTCTAGTTAACATTTGTTTATGAATGCAAATCAACAATTGCAATAAAAAATGTAAAAAGGCATGATAAATTACGATATTAAGAATTATAAAAAAGCAATTTTTTAGTGTTTCAGTTGATTTGTGCAATCATCTGCGCGATTCAAAATCACTGATTCAAATGATCCAAATGATGCGTTTCACTGATCCGCATCTTTCAGCTGATTCAGATGCAAATGATCCAATCATCAACCAGATACGTTTTTACCAGGCCTAGACTGTAGGTGCTCGCGCATGCTTCTGATTAAGTTGCTAATAACAAACAAGTACGGCCGATAAACTTCACCTACAACATAAACGAAACGGGGCTTAAAATCACGCGCTATAATTAAATACCAGCCCAGAGCGTCGTCGCACTTCCAAGTGTAAAGATAACACGTAGCGACTAGCGACTCGTTTACATGTAAACGCAAAAAAGTTAATGCCGGAAGCTTTTTTATATTTTGTAAAATATGCTTGCGTGCACAAGTGCCCATTCCCTTCCTTCTTGATAAACCTTAGATTGTTATGCTATAGAAACACTTGTGCAGGTACCTTGTTTTGATTTTTTTCGTAATCGTTTTTAAGTCTAATGACCAATATTCATCAAACATCAAATATGATCTACGACTTGCTTGAACGTTCTTAGAACTTAACTCGTTAGTTGAAGCCTACCGATACGTGAAATAAATTTGAGTCTAACACAGTCACAATCTAAAACATTAGTATTTTTGCTATCATTATTTCTTGTAGGGACGCCTTCAGATTTCAGTGACCTATCTCAGTAACGACATAGGTCACTCAAATCTGAAGGCGTGTACATGATCAAACAATGAGTAAGTATACAAAAAATCTAATTCTCAGTTCCAGAAACAATATTTTTCACACCACAGCATACTTTCTTCGTTGTCGTTTTTCAACAAAAACTCGAATAACTCAACTTTCGTTTCACCAAACGTTTACTGTATAAACTCTTGTACTTATCGAGGCTAGGGGTGTGTCTTCCTCATTTTGGTTTGGTGAAAAATTGTTGCTTGTTTCCCGCTGTCACCCCGATGGTCCCTAAGTCAGCTCGGTAGAGGGCGTGGCGGTGGAATTTGCATTTTTAGCGAAAGTACGATGACGCACGTCCTCAACAGACGGATTGCGGAGACGAATGATCGCATCGACACGAGCGTTTGTGGTTTCAGAGACAGGAACGCAGTGGAAATACTCTTGGCTGTGATACGAGGGTTTTAGGTAAGGGGTTTTGAAATTTTTGGACTTCGTGGTTCATGTTTGATAAAACTATAGGAGATGCTTAATGAAGACCAAAAAAAAAACTTCGAAGGAATCTGAATAGAGATCTCAAAATAATTAGTTCATCTTGTTAGTAGAAAAAAAAATAATATTGAGGAGCAAAACTTGCTGTTACTCTTATGCTGATTAACATAATATTACACTGAGAACAAAACCCATGACGTAACATCAGAATGGGCTGGATAAAAGCTTAAAATCAAACGGTTAGTCTACTTGAATGTGTACCGAATTATGGGACAAATATTATTCAAAATTTAAAGAACTAAGTGGTAAACAATACTACTACATAGTTAAGAAAACCACGATTTACGTAACTTTCGTCCCTCACTGTAAATATTATAATAACACATTTGAACTGTAAATATTATTTCGCGCAAAATACACAAAATAATCTATTACACCTGTCTGCAAAGTACACACGTTTGCGTGTTCTATTAAAATTTTAATATTATTGCGTCTCACGTTCTTCGAAAGCAATAAAAATCTAAAAAGTTAGTTTCGCGAGCAAAGTTTCGCCTTGCTTTCGGCTCCCGCGGCCGACTCGAGTGGAACGCAGGGCCCTACAAGGAATAGGCGTGTGCGGAATGCATAATATAGCGGGAGATTAAAAACTACAAAACCTTGTCAATAGCAGGCTCCGCTTGATCCTGTAACGCCTCGTCATCACCACCTTTATCGATTTTCTTGGGTACATCGCCCTGGGTTGTGAGTTATAGGATCTCTAAGTTAAAATCTCTTTGGTAAACTAACGCGTTTTCGAGTGTCATAGTCTAGGGGCAGACTGGCAGGTCTCTACTTACTTCAAACCTAGCCAAGACGCCTGAATTTATGTTGTCGGTCTTTTTGTATTGAGCTAACAAATGAACAAGTATGTTGTTGTATGATAAAGACTTTCTGTGATATTTTAAAACCGCAGACATAGCTTCTGAAAATCAAGTTCACTCTTCGAGGATGTAAAGCTGATGAAGTATCCCAGAAACCTGTTATTCGTTCATCATGAATGAAACAGTCAGCATGCCTATGAAAGATGAGATGATAGTTAAGTATGTTACAATAATGGTGACTGGCAACCGGTTATTAAGCAGCAAAAGTTATAACAACCAAAATAACATGTCGGTCATCGCCTGACGTGCCAATGATGTGGGCCAATAACAGTTTTGTTTCGCATTTCATTAATCTCTACTCCTTGCCGTACCGTCCAGTACCAATAGCACCCAGCTCCCCGCACTTCCTGAGGTGTTGTGATCCCACAATTGGGCACTAGCTTAACGGCTCATTCATACTCAACTGTGTAGTTTTTAAAACTTTCTTTTCTCTGTTGAAAGCGGTGGTCCGTTTTCAAGTGATCTCGGGAGGAATGGTAACCAAAAATGAAAGAAACAACTCGACTACGAGTACTCAATAAAGTTAAAAGCAAACGTTATCCAAGCCATTCCAGATTTGATCACATGAATTTTTAAACTAGTAGAGTAAAAAATAGAGGCCAAGAATAGTCGGTCTAGTTCTGAGACCATTACTCTGAGTGCGCGGTCTGGAGTTAGCCCGTTTGTCGCCTTTAGACATGTTGCCTTCAGAATTTTGGGTATTCCCGATATATCAAACAATTTACTCAGCCTTTTATAATAATTTATATTACTTACAAGAAGCTTTCTGGACAGTTTTGATTGTAAGAAGTCAAATTACGATTATCAAAAGAAAAAAGTCGCATTACCAAAGTTTGTTTTCTGTATTGTTGTTGTTGAGAAATTGTTCCAATTTTAATCAAACGTAACCACGAATACGTGTAGTGCTTGTACTTACCATAACGAGCATGACGGTAGTCACTTTATCATGCTTACAGTTAATTGAGTCGTTAACATTATGAACGACAATTTATATCAGAACAAGATACTACACCCAAACAGCTTCTGGCAAACTGACTTCTATATCTAGTTCCATAAGGGCGAGCCTATCACTGGCCCTGTATACCTTATTTACGGGGAAGCAATATAATAAGCATTTTTCAAGCGAGGCGAGATGTCTCAGGTGTTGGCCCGCAACTGAATATTGAAACGAGTGTGATCAGAATCGAGATGCAGTTTTATTGTCACTCCGCCCGAGTAAAGCTATGAAATTTTATTGCTTTCTTTGAGAATTTCAGGGGAATTCTCCGCGTTCGATATGCAACTGTACGTGTTATGTCACGGGTACACATTGGCAATGATTTGATAACAGTCACAAACGTTTTCAATGTTTGGTTAGTTTTTGCATCAGTTGTTCGATGTAAAAGTTAGTGGGTGGAAGAGGATAGTTTTACATTTATTATTCTTTCATTGATCTCGTTGTTGATTTGTCCATTGGCACAATTCACAGAGAAAACGTTTAATGTCGTAGGTTGTGTCGTTGTCGTACAGCTATTTACAATAGCAGGACTATTTAAATAAAGATATTTTGAATTGAAATGTATTTCATTAATTGTGAGTTTACAACAGTCACAATTTAAGAGTCGTTGACTGAAGGTTCTGATTGTAACTTTAAAATAAAAATTTAATAACAGGGTAACATCTCACTGTTTTTTTGTTTGTTTTTTTATAATAAGGTACTCATTTTTGTGGGTTCTGGGGTCTAATAAAGTTCAAATTCATCACAAATAGTTCAGGCTATTTGAGATTGACTCATTTGATACATCCTGCGCTTTTTCGAATTTCACTAACCCTCTCATACATGCTAGACGCTTAAATGGCCCCTTATTTCTTTGAAAAATTAATTGGAACGATTTTATAATTAAAATGGACACACACATTATTATTGAATAATGTGATGATGTAAGTTGATTGATATTATGAACGAGTACGTCCGTATTTCTCAAGCTCAGCGAAATGGGAGCTCGAAAGCCAGCGATCCCTATAATTATCAGACTTTCAGCTTTTCCTATTATTAACATTCGCATGGAATTTCGCGCGCAGTGCTTAACCCGAGCGTAGGGGAAATGAGCGTCTGTATCTTAGGATTCACACGCGAGCGGGCTTCGGCGCAGATTGTCACGAAATGTGGCGTAAGTAACGCAACTAATGTCGTATGAAAGGGGCGCTATTACTATCTTAATCGCGCATTCCTCGTGTCGCGGGCCCACCGCCGAAATTGATGATTGGTGGCCATCCATAACACTACACTTGATAGCTGATAGCACGTGATTAGAACGCGCGATGTTCATTAGTCTAATTTCGAAGCTGTGTGTACTCGCGGGTTCGACATGATTGATTATGGAATAATTTTCAATTTAAACGTTTTGAATTTGGTGACTCTCTTGTTGTGTATTTGGTTCGTTGTTACTGTTTTTAATAATACCTACGTGGTTTCACACACAATTTAAAACTAAAGCTGCCTGTTAATTTGTAATAGCTATATTTACATTACATATTCTGAAACACCACGAGACCTTTAGAAACCTTAAAATTTATTTTCTTCGTAATATAGCAACCGTGATACATTCACGAATGATTGTACTGTGCGAGGATCAAACCCGCGACCTCTGGCGTATCATCCAACGTCCTAACCACTATACCGAATGTTGTTCAATAACAATTAAAATAACCGTTTCACGCGTAATAGTAATTGCGTATCCATACATCAATTATAGATAATCTTTGTCCATCGAGCGCGGCGCCGCCATACATCAATCAGCTTCGTCGGCGTGACGCGCGCGCAATCAAATAAAATTTAACTCAAAAGCGCCGTCGGCTCTCGCGTACGCTGTTTATTGCATTGAGGAGTTCAGTTTTTGATATTATCATGATTGGTGCAATTTTCATTAAGTTCTTGTAAAGTTTCACCGTTGTGGTAATATGGAGTACCTGAGTGTATAGTATAGAGTATTAATAGCATTGAAAACGAGACTGAATAACGAGTACTTACTCTTATATCGTTGGAATATTCCGGGATGAGAAGTGTGTGTGAAGAACAGACAACTTCTCTCGTAAAAATTAGACACAGTCGTAGTTGACAAAAAATTAGACACAGTCATGACGTGCAGGTCATGAACATATAGAGGAAATTCTAAACAAACAAAAAAACCGTGACCAAACATCGACATTAATCTAAGTCTAACAACAGGTATACAATCGGGAGTGATTCGTAAACCACTATTGTACAGTAACAGACAGCTTGCCTCCTCGTACTCTGTAACACTGTAGACTTCTTACCGGGATTAGTACGTGAGCTCGTATCTATGAGAGTTCGGCTTATTCTAGCAGTTCCGTGCTTCTCAAATTGTAGTCGACTGTATTATAACGATAGGAAAACCAGAAAAAGGCATTCGGTCTTGGCATTATAACGTATTAATCTGCTACGTCTTAAAAGAGCCAAATTAAAAAATATGTATGTACATTCATTTGTAGTGTAGTTTTCAAAATCTAAGAGAAAGCCTTAGAATCATGCTCAAAAGGCATTCCATTAAACAGCTTGCCAAAATGAGTACGAATAACTTATTAAACACTTAAAACGAACTTCGCGTTTTAACTCACTGGGAAACTCTCGCGTTCATCGCATAATTTTGAGTGTCGTATAAAGAAAACAACTCAGAAACATAACTGTACAAACCCATGGTTTTTTGATTTAACAAAATATCAAAATGACCACCGTTTATATACTAAGCTGCAATAATTAATATTGTAATTTTAAAAGACGAGACTAATTTCTAAATTAGTCTCGTCTTTTTGGGATTAAAATTACGACCTCGTTGCTATTTAGGCAGTGTAATTTCCAGAACATACTTAGATATCGTTATATGAAAACTGAAGGTTTGCAGCGGAAGGCAAAGTTTGGCTACAATTAAGGTAGTTAGCCGAAGGTGGCCTGATTGGAAGGATGTCCGTATTGTCAGTCCCCGCCCGCGGCGCTTTCGCTTGCTAGGCTGCTACAAACCACCCTCAAACTTGGACCACGTGAGATCGAGTTATTCATTTTACGTATACCGTATACATTTTTCAATTTGGGTTAATATGCTAAACCTAAATGTTATTCGACAATTCGTGCATCGATTTTAACATTACCTAAAACTGTATACTGATTTTTAAAAAGATTGTCCATTCTCTACATGGAAAAACACAATCTCTATCACATTACCATCTTATAGTGTCGCTTAAAGGGAGAGAAAATTGAGAAGTACATAATCTATTTTAAAACTGTGCAATAAATGTTTACTTACTACGCCCTGACGAAAAATCCACCCTGTATACGCATCTTGTTCTTCTCGCTCAATGAGCTTTAAAAGCTGTTTCAGAGTACGTTTTTCTCCGCGTTATTTAACCTTAAGTATCCAGTTTGTGCTCAGAAGCTTTGCTCACGTATTTATCTGAGTTACTGCAGGTAAAGTCAAGTGTGTGCATTTGAAGATGTGGTAGATTTTTTCGGTAATTTTTCCGCTTAGAAGCTTATTGAATTATCATATTTATCATGTCTAACCATCACAGTCATGTGTGACTTTTACATGTTTTCAAGAATTGTGGTCACCCATTTGTCAATAATTCGTACAACAACATACGGACAGCCTGCCTGTTACCTAGAGTATGTATCCGAACAAGGTGAATGTTTTTGCTAGACACCCAAAAATAACATTTCTCATCCATTTTCAAACCAGCAGCAAAATGAGATCGGCAAAAGATCTGAAACAATACAAATCAAAAGCAAACAGCCGGCCCTGCGTACAATGGGCGCGATTATAATGAACAAAGCCAATCGCATTTCACGCTTATTAACCGCGCGACTGTGATCGACAAAGTCTCAAACTGTCGCGCGCACGGCTGATTTTAAATCTGACCCATGCGTTGATAGTGCTGTTCAAGTCCTCAATCGCGTTTTGTGCTAATATGGAACACATTCTTATAGGAATCTAGGCTGAGCTGAAAGCTTTAAATATGTATGATTACTTTTAAATTTTAAACCTGATCTCGATATAGAGATTGGTTTATTTCAGCACCGTTAGAGCGGCTTATCATCTGTTTACAGACATGCAAACGGTAGAAGAAACAGAGATAAATACATGAGAATTAAGACTAAACTAAACAACCTACACACAAAGAGTAATTACACCTTATGTCGTGTATTATTTGTGCACTTGCTTGCTCGCTCTGTCATATTTCCTTTGCTTGTAGGTTGTCTGAAAGAGATTGCTTTCAGCAATAAGACCACCTTAATTGTACATCAACGTGTTATTGTATTTATTTGTTTCATTATCTTTAAATTGCTTTGTTATGTGTGCAGTAAAGTGTTTCTTATCTTATCCTACTTAACTACAATAAAAAAAGTAGAATTAGATTATAAAACAAAGCTGTAAGCAATCTTCAGACCCTGGTTAGAGCAGCTGCCTGGTTCGGTTCGAATTATAGGTTTAATAATATAATCACAGATATAATTTCACATCTCGGAATTGATGAGCCCAGCATAATAATCATTACATGAAGTTCTGAAGGGTAGCAGCACTAGCCGGGCGGTGACATGACTCGACGAGAGGCGTCGAGGAGCGCCCTAATGCAGCTGCAGCTGATCGGGCGCATTAATTACCTGCAGGCGCGCCACTACCTACGAGTAGTTTGTGTACCTGCCAAGTGATATGAAGCGCTCGTCACGCAGCGCCGCTGAATTATAATTTCATGTTATTTTTCTGATATTTAGCATAAATAATCGGTATCTTTATTAAAAATAGAAATACCAGAAAAATATTGATTTTAGGTTTCAGGTGAGATTAGAACCTCGACGACAGACCCGAGGGCCTCAGTGATTTGGTAGTTACAGTAGCCAACAAGTATGTAACTTCAAATCTCGAAATTGATTGGGCCAGCTAGTATTATAATAATAAATACATGAAATTCTGAAGGGTAGCACTAGCCGGGCGGTGACATGGCGCGACGAGAGGCGTCGAGGAGCGCCCTAATGCGGCTGCAGCTGATCTTCACGCAGCGCCGCTAAATAATAATTTCATGTTATTTTTCTGTTATTTAGCATTATCATTTAGTATTGGTTCCTTTATTTAAACGTAGAAATACCAGAAAAAACATTGGGATAAGATTTCAGGTGAGATTGAAACCTCGACGACAGACCCGAGGGCCTCAGTAACTTAGTGGTTAAAATGGCCACCCAGCTTGCGGAAGACGCAGGGTAGTCGGCCCGCTACATGATGGTTTGATGACCTGACCAAGATCTCAGGATTTTAGTTTTTTTACTGTGTTTGCACTCTCTAAGTAGGAGAGGATGTTCTTAAATGATGATCAACCCCTACAAGATGAAACATAGTAAAAGATCGTTGTTACGACATTGAAAAAATTAAAACTGTGTTCAATAGTGGATTGGAAATGTTGTTGGAGCCCTTTTCTGCGAAATAAAACATTTCACATTATATAGAGAACCAGATACAGTAACCGTAATTACCTGCAGTCGCACGTCAACTACCTACAAAGTTATTTGAAAGCCCTTTTCACACTGCGCCTTTCTCGAAAACTACACAACATGCACAGGTATTGCCAGCGTCTCCGTTTAGGTTTGCCCTAAAGTTTAAAAATTATGTAATATTAAAAAATAACTACTATAATTTATTTATAATCAGTGACTGTTTAGTTTTGTAAATTTTTTTCACAAAGAAACATTGCAGGTTGATGACAAGGAACCATTAGCAAGAATCCTGTTCTAGAGATGGCCCCACAGTGTTTAGAATCCGACATGTATACCTCCTCTTTTGTTGGGCTCCACGAACAATATCCTGCTTCTGCCAAAGATTGACCTGAAACCAGATTTTATTTTATTTTTTAATTAAAAGCCGGCTTTTGCGCATTTTATACTTTTTGTTTTAAAACAAAGCACTGTCTAGCCCCAAACTGCCCAAACTAAGCAAAGCTAATAAAGAAAGGGCATCATACGGCTGACATAACCATTTTACTATTTTGCAATGGTTTTGTAAAGGTAACGGAACGCCTCTGTACTGGCCAACGGTAAACATACTTAAATACTTTTTTCTAAAAATAATAATTATTGATTGAGCTGTGCTGGAATCGGACCTGCAACCTCTGGTGTGGTAGCCAGCTTCTTAACATTACACCCATTGTTAAAACGTTCCAGGTACATATATGCTTTTTTAATTTAGTTTAATTCTCACCATTGATTGTTCTGTATTGGAACGGAAATAGCAGATCACTGAATCCTAAAAATAGAATATCTGGATCAGGTGCTTCACTATTTAAATGATCTCCAAGGAACTTGGTGACCAGCGCGGCTTCTTCAGCCGAGTTTATAATGGCCAGGTCTCCTTCCTCTGCTTTACAGACCATGTAGGCATCGTGCCAAGATAGGGGCTCTTCGTGGAATTTGTAGCATTTACCATTATCTTGAGGGGCATATCCTAGAAAAAATAATAATATTGCATTTAAAATTGTCATAGCATTACAAGCTAATGGAGACTCCTTTTAAACATAAAACGCCTGTCGAAGTAGACTCTGCTTTTCCAGTCGTCTCGTATTACATTTATTAATCTTAACGTTAAAACAAATTTAAATAACAAGTTACAATAAAACAATTGTTAAAATCAAAGCATGTTTCATAAGAAGTTACTTTCGACGCTGATGTCGCTAGGTGTCAGACGTTAAGCCTAGTGGGAAGGCTTTATAACAGTTATTTCAGGGATAAATTCTTTTGTGGAAAATAGTTGAAAAATCAAGAGTGTATTTACCTCGGTCGTAAACTTTACAATTATCGTTAAACTCTGTTTGATCGCCTGCTATTTTGCAGACAAATGGATAGAAGTCATTGCATGATCTATCGTCAAATAAGCCTTCCCTTGTCATTACGACACAGTGCTCTGAGAAGTTATGGTTGTCAGGTAGGCCTTCGCCCCAAAGAAATTCTAATATCGTTCCTTTTATTGGCTCTCCTGAAAATTACAGAGTTAATGACAGTTTAATTCAAATGACAAAATACTGCTCCTGGGCATGATTTAAATTATCAGTCAACTATAGTAATTACAGTACCTTTGAGGTTAACGAAGTCACCTGTAGAAAACTGGTCATGTAGTCCAATAAATATAGCGGTGTAATGCGCTTTCATGTTACTAATAAGTAATTTCAGGTTTTCCATTTCATCCAAATTAAGCGGGACCAGAAGTGTAGTTCCTTCTGCTTCACATATTTGGCGGGCCTGATGCCAGTTTGTGGCCAAGTCATGGAGACGATAAAACGTCTTGAAAGATTGGGCCCACATGTAATCCATCCGAAATTTCTGCGCTACGGAAAATTTTGGCTTTAAAGCAATTCTTCAATTCACAAAATAAAACAAAATGATTTTACCTTTAGAAAACATTATTGTTAAAAACAAGATCGCGATCGAAAATCGCATCACGTGAATGCAAATCAATTTCATGGTTAAATGTAAAAATAATACTTACAATTACGATTTCCACCGACATAAATGTTTCATATTACGTTTCGCAATCAATCAGTCTTCAATTACTTACGATTTCCTAAGGCTTTACTCAACACAAAAGCGTCTAAGTAATTGCCATCAAGCGGCAAGAACATCCGCTTCTAAGAAGTCCGGATAATTCAAATTCAATCACAAACACTTGGGTGAGCAAGTCCCAAATTCAATTGGCTGGTATCCGGTTCCGGCCGATCGCTTGCTCAGATACCGCGGTATCAGTTATTTTTCCCGGCTTGCGGCGCAGGTCGGTGGCCGACTCACTTGGTCCTTCGCACACGCTTATTTGAATCTCCTTCCAGAGCGACTTCCTTTTCTGTGAGTGTCAGGTAATTATCTGTGTGGCATTCCAATTTTCCGATCGAACGGTTAATTCAGTTTAAATCTCTTCGTGTAATACGTACTTGGCTATAGCACTGCCTAATCCTAGCCCCTCCAACCAGTTGTGGAGTTGGGAATGTGTATAATATGGAAAAGGATTCTCTATACATACAAGCTTTTGTGCCTTTGACTCGTCGGTTAAGAAATTTGACTAAGCATATAATAGATTTATGGTGGCATGAGTACTTTATTTTCTTAACTAGGAGGTGTTCGAATAACGTTTTCAGTTTTCGTTTGCGTGAAGAAACAATTTGAATTTCGTTTATGTTAAAAAAAACATTTGAATATGAAATATTGTCCTTTGTTAAGATAAGTATCGTTTAATGTTGTATTTACTACGATTTTAGCAATAAATAAAAAAACATATTCAATCAAGTTATTCCAGAAATAAATATAAGTACTCATAAACATTTGGTTTCCATGTCATGTGATTCAATTTGGCTAAAACCCAGGCATTCAACGAAATAACTTTAGTGATATCCCAATTCCGTCTCCATTGAATCGGATCGTGGTTTCAGTAAATAAAGTTCGGTGCCAACTCATCAGCCGCAGTAGGCTGGGATCTGATAAAAGTTGTCGAGAACTTTCTTTTGCGATATCGCCACCTTCGTCATGTAAATTGGACAAGTTGCGGCCGCCCCCGATGCTTGTTTCATTGGTAAATATAGATTAGCTCTTAATCTGACCACTTTTCGGACAAAATTGTTTCCAGATGAACGGAGCTCTCTGGACTCTGCTCGGGTCGGTCGGGTCAGCCTTAATGTAAACTCCGAGTAGCTGTATTGATACTTACGGCCAACGGTATTAATTGAATGTCCGTTTTACAATTTACGAATGTGATTACGGTCCATTTATTAGCATCATTCACGATTTTATAAGTTTCCTTTAATGTTTGTGACATGTTTAAAATTGGCATTCGCAGTAAAAAATCAACTAAAACGTTCCAACTTTCTTAATTAATATCGAGGTTTTAGAATTGTATTAAAAGTCATAAAGGTAAAGTCAGTGATCAAAATATTAAAAATAGCCACTAATTGAGTTACAGAAGAAGACCGTAAGTTTTTAAAAAGTCTCAAAGAATATCGACACCTAATCGAGATGAAATAGACGATTAAGCGGCTCCACTTCATTTCCGTTTGAAGTAAAAAGTTTGAAAATCCCACGTAATAGGAGCAAATGTCTTCAAAGGATTCCAAGTTTTTTATTGAGCCGCCGCCGATCCAAAAAGTAAACGCAGATACTTTTATCCTCCAACCGGGTTAACCCGTAAACCATCTCGGTTTAAGGAGGCATTAAATCGCAACTCAAACAAGAATCGTTACACTGAAGTTAACTCACATATTGCTTTGTGTCACGAACGTTAAAACGAACAGAGTAGAGTTGAAGAGATGCGGGGTTGGAGCGGGATGCCGAATGGGATGGTGAGGAGGGTGTAAAAGGAGAAAAACTGCAACGCTAAAAGTGAATGCGGTCGAAAGCCTCGCTTATTTCTGCGCTAAGTGCATGGATTTTTTTCAAGTGATGCTATGAGAGCGTGTTGTCGTGAGCTATGGATACGTGCTGCTGCACAACAAAAGATTGACGGTTTGTTCCCTCTATCTGCACTTTCATGTTAGGTATGCTGTTAGATTTGAATTAAAGTAAACGTTTAATGATTTAACCGTGATATCAAATCAGTGTGTTATAATGGTCTTGCAGGCGGTGTGTTAGCTTGCTTGAGCTTGAGCGTGCGTGTCAATGGTTTGATATTTTTATTTGTGATGCTATTATTTTGACGATCATAACTATTGCAAAAACCTCTTTAAAATAAATAAAATATGTGGACTTGTGGGTCATCATCAGTGAATGAACGATATCGGTAAGTGCTAGTAGAGTTTTTCGAAAATCATGTTTCGTGACCATGCAAGGTATTTTATAAGGACAAATTTGATAACAAATTATCGCATCATCTTGTTTTAAGGTTGAGTAGAATCTCAATTTAGGTACTCGTACATATTGATGAATATAGTGTACAATATAAACTATTAAAATTCGAATAATATGCCTAAAGTGATGCTTCTGGCCCACAGGTCCTACGAAATTGCCATCATGACTATACTATTTGATAATTCTCACTCTTTGATAACTTATATTATCTCGAAAGACCCATCTTTAAGAAGACTATGCAGTTTGAATAACGAAATGTATTGGACGGCAAAAATACTGCAATATATTTACTGCATCGTGGATCAGATA
This sequence comes from Udea ferrugalis, assembly GCA_950022985.1. Lineage (NCBI taxonomy): Eukaryota > Metazoa > Arthropoda > Insecta > Lepidoptera > Crambidae > Udea > Udea ferrugalis. The sequence goes on from OX465516.1 coordinate 11,573,236, forward strand.
AGGATATTGCAATAAATGTAGAGCAGGCAATCGCAATGAATTAGAGCTATTGATGGATTGGGCTATGGACCAGTTGCTACAACCTACGTTATTACGTATGCTTCTGCGTTATTACGCAGAAGCATCGAAGGCAATATCGATTTCCTATGTCGATTAAAATTTGCATCAATACGTCTTACTAGAAATAAAGAAAATAGTAGAAGGGTCCTCCTACGGTAGCAGCAAGTCAACTGAAGTGGGGGGTGCTATACCGGTTGCTTGGGTTTTTATAGTGGTTTTCCATCACCGGAGAGTTAGCGGTCCCAGAGTACTTAACTTCAAGACCGCTGAACTCTTACAAAACTGTCTCGTGTGTTGTATAGGCTCTAAGCATGAAGATAATAACTTTCCCCAGCAAACACTAAAAACTAAACAAAGTTTAAATGCGATAGATGCAATGATTATTGAAAATCTCCATTAGCTCTATGCACATTTTCATATTTAGATGCGATAAAATATCAATTTATATGCACATTTTGCGCACAGTTCGGTTAATTAGTCAAATGCATGCGGCGTCGCCCGTGATGGTGGATAATAAAGCTTTTAAAGTTATCGGGCACTTAATTGATCAGTCATTAAAGCACGCGGTTTGTATCGCCGGCATGGTTTCATAGGCCTGTTATGGCATTTTGTTGAATCAAATTGTGTTTTCCGACTCACCGTAGTATCGAGTGGTCCAGCAAATTTTGTGGTAGGCTCTGCTTTTAAGTGGCCTTTGATTTTAGGAGTAAATATTACATAAATTATTTTAAGTTAAGTAAATTGTATTAATGTTGACTTAATTTTTTAGTTAAATTCTAACCACTCGTAATCTGTTGTTGAGTATTTTTTTTATTAAAACTTACGGATTGTTTGAAGATTTATGAATTCATTATTTATTGCATATTTGAGCTAATGCCGATAACACAATATGTTCTACTAGTCAACCATAAGACTAAGTTGCAAAGTTTTGTGGGCGGCGCGACAAACATTTTAAAAATACATAGAAAAAATCCTTCGCAAAATAATTACTTATTTTCAAAAGTCATTACCTTTTGTATACTTATTAACTTAAATGTACATACATAGACATATGTATGCATAACATAAGATTATTCTTGTTGTATTTTTAATTTTATTACGAATACGACAAAACACTGAAAACCCCTACTAGGTAGGTATTACTTTACATTTACCTTTTTCAGTTTAAATAGAGAAACGATAATGGAGCAAACCTTTACAAAACAATCCTCTACTATTACGCATATATAAATAAAATTCACGCAGTTGTTTCAAATTCAATCGCTTTATAGTTCTATAAAATTCATTGTGAGTAAATCGACGTTAAATATAACAGTACAGAATCAATTGTATGACAAAGGTTCAGGTTCGAACAGGTATGCTTTTTTATTACCTAGTACATATTACTAGGTGGGTAAGGAACTCAGGATTGTGTTGGATTGTGTGTACCAGTTCATTCAACAAACAAGTAACGCGTAATCCTTCATGCGGAGTTTCTTGAGAATAACCTTTTTTGATAATATGGTGGGGAAATTCTCATGGATACCTCACCGCTCGTGAGGATGAGGAGGTTACCTACCGACTAAACCCCCACAATTCTAGACCTCGGCACTTTGGCGAAGAATCTGGGTTACCTCTAAGATATTTCACAACCACCCTCCGCCGCCAGTGCTTGTCCCTGATGGGGATCGGCTCCTCAGTCAAGAGGCATTCTGACTATTTATTTATTTTATTTTATGGTGAACGGAACTTACTTAAGCCAACCCTTTGCCGTACGAATTTAAACTCAACGTGTTATGAGGCAGTCCTGCCGTTATTTTAAACGTTCGTTTTTCATCACAGGAGAGAAAGCCGCAAGTGTCATAGTAAACACAGATTACTGTTTCATTCAGATTTGTTTTCGGGGCCCCACGGGATCCGAGTACACTGGACTGGAAAAAAACAATACCTAATTGTTTCAAAGATGAAAGCTTTGTCGATAGCCAAAACAAACTTGCGATACGTAAATAAATGTAACGTGTTTTATTTAGACATTCATAAGGTGAACGCGTACGCACCTGGGCCCGTCGCACAATGGGCCCATACAATACGCCCACTAAACTGAATAACTTTATTTAAGAACACAATAAACCACTTTTTAGCAGAAAGGTCTGAATTGTGTTATGCTCGCGCGGATCGTGTAGATGGAGAAAAAAACACGGAGAATTTTCTATCGCGGCTCTGTTTGCCTCAATGGGCTTAGTGGAACATTATTCACTTTAGGGTTAGTGGTTATCGGTGTAAATACTTATTCAGTTTATTTTTATTTCTAGAGAACATTTGTGAAGTATGTTTTAGGTGTAAGCTTTAGGTTTTGTTATTGGCTGTTGATTTACAGTGGCTACACGCGGAAAGTTTTAATAGCTTCTGATTTGTTGCATCGCACCGAACCTTGATAGATTCAATCTCTATTCAATATATCTATTAATAAACATAGCAAAAAAAGTGTATTGAATTGAGTCTTCATTGACTGATTTTTTAGTGTTTTCATTATGTGCCTCCGCTTTGATCGCTGTAACTCTTTGAAGCACCTGTTGACTTGCAGAGAGTACGGATGCTTGGCACGAATGTACAACATTTGTCTTGCTAATTCTCAATCAACAAACTAGATCGCATCCAACCAATGTAGCGGATTATGCATTCTGTGGTAACGTTTGAAATATTCCAAGAAGCGCGTTTCAATATGCATTAATTAATAGGTACAATTAGCATTTTGGACCGCAAATTATTAAAAAAAAAGATAATTATAAACACAAAATGATTTAATTTTACAAAAGCTAGATTCTAGGTTATCTTAGGAGCCCTAAAATGAGACACTACTCTGCTAGTGAGAACGTCCGTCCGATCCGCTGGTCGCCGCAAAAGTGGGAGAGAGCCTCGCCGTCGATACTGTCGTGCGCTGTTCCCCTTCCAAATCGTGCCACCTCACGCCATCGTGACGTCACAGCTAGGCCACGCCCCCTTGAGCCTGCTTCTAGGCTAATACGGCCGTTCCTGAAGGCGGTGCGTCCTCGCCCGCGTCTTCGTCAGAACTTGATGGTGGCTGTGCTGATGCTTGGCGTCGCTGAGATGGTGGCGCGTGAACCTCTGCTAGCACCTCCTGTATGCTTGCTCCGGCATTTTCACCCTCATCTGAGTGATCGCTTTCACTTTCATTTTCATCACCTAAAAACCAAAATTGTTTGCATTACTACAGTGCAACAGAAATGCATAAAGTGCATTTATGTATTTTACTAAACATTGCCCGGGTTGTTACGTAAAATAATAAATGTCAATTTAGCAGAGCCCTCAGGATACTAAACAAACACACGTATAGAGCCCTCAGGATATACGGTAAAAGTGCTGTACAGAGCCCTCAGGATGTACGCCAACATACAAGTACAGAGCCCTCAGGATGTACATGACAATGCAGAGCCCTCAGGGTGCATATGGCTGAACTCAAGCGTTAGCCCTCCTGTCGTAACAGAGCCCTCAGGATGTTAACGAACAGTACCACAACAGAGCCCTCAGGTTGTTGTGGTGCGTAAAAGTCAAGTCAAGTCACACTCGTCAAGTAGAAAGTTATTAAACAGAGCCCTCAGGATGTTAAATAACGTATGCGGACGCCATACTCACAGTCGAAGAAAGCTGTACACACATCAGGGGTCCATTCCCCTCGCCACAATACCATGTACTCTGCTGCGGCTTGCGTCGTCTTTCCATACGACCCAGTCACTAGTCTAAGCTCGTAGCGACCTTGTGGCAGTTGTTTCGTGACCATATATGGACCCCGCATGCCGGAGTCTAACTTCCCGGTAGACTGGCTCGTCTTGCGCACGAAAACCATATCGTTTAGCCGGAATACGTGAGGTGCTCTGCGCCGCTCGTTGACACGAGCATCTTGCTGCGCTCGGTTCGTGTCCAGCAGCTCACTCGCGCGTTGCCTGGCTAGCTCACGCAGCGCTTCGCGGTTCGGACTCGTCCCTTCCAACGCGATATCGCGAACCAGGGATCGTATGACAGGCGTCGCACCATCGCTACCGATTAATAAATTCAAAGGTGAGTATTTAGTCGATTTTTGCATTGTAATGTTCAGGTTGAGCTGTAACTTCCAAATAATATCTGACCAGCTTTCTTGTCGAAAGTTTGTTTCAACTCTAATCATATTCATAACTGTACGACAATACCTCTCAACCTGTCCATTACATTGGTGCATTTGTGGAGTAATGAAATGGATTTCACATCCTAACTCTCTAATCCAACTAGTAAATAAAGTACTCTCATACATTCGTCCTCTATCAGCTACAATCGTGCGAGGCGTTCCAAATAAAGAAATTACATTTTGAAATACACGTTTCAATTCATTGGCATCTTGTCTAAAAATAGGATACAAAAGGCAATACTTTGTAAAAGCGTCTATTACGAGTATTACAAATTTATAACCATTTGAGTCGGGCAAGGGCCCCAAAACATCAGTGTGAATAGTATCGAATGGAATGGCAGGTTTGTCCCATGATTTAATCGGCTGCATGGGTTGACGTGGTACCTTTTTATGAGCTAGACAAACAATACAGTGTTGAACATATTTTTGGACAAATTGGCGCAATCCGGGAAACCAAAAATGTTTTAAAATCAAATCGGTAGTTTTCTCAATGCCAATGTGCTGGTGCTCGTCATGAAAGACTCGCAATAAGCTCAAACGGTGATCTCTAGGAACATAACATAATAAACGAGATTGCTCGCCTGACACATTTAGTTTGTAATATAAAACATCGTTCTGTTTAACATAGCGTCCAGCGTCTAAATCGCCGTCTACAAGTTTTTGCAATAACGATTGAGTCTCTTCGTCAGCGGCCTGCGCTATCTGGGCCCAGCTATGTGGCCTTTGAATTTGGCACATGTTAATAGCGTTACGACTTAAATAATCGGCATGAGATAACGCAGTCCCCTTACGGTAGTCCAACTCAAAGTCGAAATCCTGTAAATACATCCACCACCGAGCTACCCTCGGCAGTAGATCCTTTTTGCGTTGGGTGAGTTTCAAGGCGTTGCAGTCTGTAATTACTTTAAATTTGCCACCAATCAAATAGTGTCTAAAATGTTGCAGCGCCTTGAGAACTGCCAACGTTTCCAGCTCATAAGAGTGGTAACGGGACTCCGCACCCTGGGTAACCTTGCTGAAATACGCAACAGGTCGTTTACGCTCTTTCGTGTCTTTCTGAATCAAGACAGCTCCATATCCCTTTGAAGATGCATCGGTGTGCACTTCCGTGTCCAGTGAGGGGTCAAAAATGGCTAATACTGGTTCATTTGTTAACTTTTCAATAATATCTTTACGAACCGCTTCATGTTCACTGGTCCACTGGAATTGCACACCTTTGCGAAGCAAGTTTGCAATGCAAGCTGTCTTAAGTGAATAGTTGGGGATATAACGCCGGAAATACCCAGCGAGACCCAGAAACTGCCTTACTTCCCTGACATTGCTAGGAGTTCGGGCCTTGACCAAGGCTTCAATTTTATGTTTGCTTGGCCTCACCTGACCGTAACTAATTGTGCGTCCCAAGTACTCTACCTCTTTGGACAGAAATGTACATTTTTTTAGATTGATCGAGAATCCTGCATTGGTCAAAGTCCGTAACACCCCACGAAGAGTTTGTAGGCCCTCCTCTATGGTCTCACTTGGTATCAAAACGTCGTCGATATAAACCAGAGCCCTTCCAGAGGTTATAAAAGGACGTAACGTGTCGGATATAATGCGCTGGTAAACGACAGGTGCGTTAGCGAGACCGTACGGCATTTTCAGATATTCGTAATGCCCCTCGGGCGTTACGAAGCCGGTTCGATGTATTGAGTCGCTATCCAGTGGCACCTGATGGAAGCCTGTAGCCATATCTAAACTTGTAAAAAACTTGGCTTTGCCCAAACGATCGATATGGTCCTCAATAAGTGGCAGTGGATAGCGATCCTTAACAGTGTTTGCGTTTAATGCCCTGAAGTCAACGCACATCCTGTCGCTACCGTCTTTCTTCTTCACCAGCAAGATGGGACTGGCAAACTCGGATTCAGACTCTCTGATAATGTTTTTGTCAAGCAGGTCTTTAATTATCTCACGAACGCGCATTTTTTCGTGATAAGACATCTTATACGGCCTGTAAACTACAGGTGTCTCTTTGTGTAGTCGAATATGCATAGAACCAGTGCTCACTGTTGTAGTGGCTGTACCAGTTACAAGGAAGTCTGAAAATTCATTAATTATCTCTAGCAATCGTTTTTTGTCATCGCCACTAACAGGTGTGTTCACAGTTTCATGCACCTTCGACTCCACAACAAAACTGTGCTTAGCTCGCGTTATACGTTGGGCACCTCGTGTTCGTGTATAGACCACACCGTCCCTATTCAGTACATCCGTACCCAGTATTACCGGTATACTTAAATATCGGTCGGGGACAACGTGAAAATCTACTTCGAGGGAAATCTCAGGAAACTCAACGGTCAATGTAGTGAAAAAGCTAGACTCAACTTCCTGACTGCCTATTCCACGTAAAGTACAGAATGAAGGTGTGTGGGTACATTGAAAATGTTTTGCAATCGATTCCCCAATTAAAGAAACTTGCGAACCACTATCTATGAGTATATCTACAGGTACCCCTTGAATCACCGCTGTTGCTATATCATTCTGCCTATATTCATCCACTGCCTCACGACAAAAATTCACATTTGATTTTCCACGTGATTCTGCGCGTTGCTTTGTAAAACAATCTTCGACCTTATGACCACTTTTTTTACAAAAAGAACACGGGTCACCTCGTGGACGGTAACTGTTTGGACTAGATCTCGAATTCGACGGTTGATTATTATCAATCGGGTCTGTTAATGATTTTAAACGTTTGGGGCACTCATATTGCTTATGGCCAAAATCACCACACTTAAAACATTTAGATTTGGGAATGGAATGATCTCTTTTGCGTGAGCTATGATTATAGGAGCCACGGCTTGTCACAACACGAGTTCTGTCACGATTCGACGAAATTGAATTAGGTTTTACATAAATAGATAAGAATCCTACTAGTTCTCCAGGTAGCAAATTTGCGTTTGTGGCAGCAGCACGAATTTGGGGGTCTGTTATTCCACGCACTATAATCGCGCTGATCAATTCCTCGCTTAGACCAGTAACGATACGCAATCGTAATAACGAACGCCTAGCATATTCCGCATAAGTAGGGTAGTTATTCGAGTCGGTGCGCATCACATCGAATAAAATATTCGCTATATCTACCCTACGCGGGCACAATGATTGAAATTCGCGCTTGAAATTAGACCACGTACGGTCATTGGTCGTCCACTCACTAAGCCATACACGCGCGTCACCTTTCAGACAGTTGCCGACTCGTGCCAAACACTCACGATCATCCCATCGATGTATATTACGCAAATGATCTACTTCACTACACCACACAGAAAACTCATTAAAAGATGGATCAAAATTAGAAATAAAAATATGGTTTGACCTTACCGGGTTTATGGCGTTAATTGCTGTGACCAGTTTATCCGTAACCTCGCTTATTACCACTTCAGCACTCGAAGGTAGTGTACTCGGCGGCACGGACGCAGTGACGCTCGCAGCACGCGACGACACATCGCTAGGCAGCACTCGGGGCGCGATGGGCACGCATGATGCGTCGAGCAGGGGCGGCGGCGGCGTGAACGAGCGTAGCAACTGCGCAGGCGGCGGCATGGCGCACGCTAACGCTTCAGTATGAGCGCCAAGCTGTCCTGAAATACGGCTCCCAGAACTATCTTCCAACACCGCCAAACGAGATATTATCGTTTGAAGTTGTTGCTCGATAGCCGGAACGGACGAACGGCCGCTTCTACTTGATTTTGTCTTAGTATTTCGCGACATAGCAACCGTTAAATGTTTAAAAGAAGCACTCGAAATTCAAATATTTAACAGCCGAGAAAACCAACTCAGATAGTAGGAACTATCCCACTTCTGAAATTAGCATTTTGGACCGCAAATTATTAAAAAAAAAGATAATTATAAACACAAAATGATTTAATTTTACAAAAGCTAGATTCTAGGTTATCTTAGGAGCCCTAAAATGAGACACTACTCTGCTAGTGAGAACGTCCGTCCGATCCGCTGGTCGCCGCAAAAGTGGGAGAGAGCCTCGCCGTCGATACTGTCGTGCGCTGTTCCCCTTCCAAATCGTGCCACCTCACGCCATCGTGACGTCACAGCTAGGCCACGCCCCCTTGAGCCTGCTTCTAGGCTAATAGTACCTATACTTCTTTGAGTTAGTTTTGGCTTAATTACATTCACAGACACCCAGTTTGTAAAACTACTATTTTGTTTGTATTTTGGTGCTGTCATTGGTGTACCAACGGCGAGGTCACCATCACCATCAACAAACTTCGATAGTAAGAACTTATAAAATTTTCTGAAGGTTAGACATTGAACCTTACGATGTCGTCCACATAAGTGGTGACAACAACGCTAAGTGTTCAGACAAATCCGATTAGGTTGTACGAATATAGCCTCGAGCCTGCGACAAAGGGTCGTGACGTCTTACAGCCGAGTTCGTCCACTTCATTAAGACATGAATTATGAATAGAGATGGCATTAGCATCCATCTGGAGGGGTAACTATGGAAGACCATTGTTATGCAGATTGTGACCGGACGTCCGCCGCCGCGGGTATTCCCAGAATATGGTATGCTTGTAAACAAATAGGTACGCTACAAATCGATGTGCATTTAATGCAAATGATATGTTTTAGTCAACAGTTTACTACTAACATGATTTAGGGCTGATTTTTCAAAAGCTAGATGAAACCAGACCAATAATTTTCAAGTCGGCAGTTTGGGAAATTTTGGATGTCGAATCTACTGGGTGTTTCAAGAATACCCCTAAAGACTGAAATGGCATAGAAAGTGATTGAATCTGAAATAGTACGTGTTCTCCCTTTTTTCATATCTTTAACGGTTTCGATAAAAACGTACATCAATAGTTTACAAAAATGTCAATACTAATTCGATTTATCGATAGAAGACGTAGGGGCGTGAACAAAGGAAGTCGCTCCTGGTCACTCCCGCGTAGGGTCAACTTGGGTCCGAACAAAATTAGTGCTGGGTGTTTCTATAATCAATGTTTTTATTTTACCTTCAAATACTCGAAATTCAAATTAAGAGCTACGACTGTAAGAATTTAACAAGGGACTCCTTTCAGGAGTTTGTATAACCCCCTTCAGTTATTAGGGGTATTTTTGTAACAACCTGTATAATATTGTCCTTAATTGCAATATCTATGTCATTTTGACATACATTTGAAAATCTACCGAGTTGTAATTTATTGTTCTGATAATTTCTATCTGACTATTATAAAAACAGCTCAAGGCAAATTAAAGTACTTGGTTTTGAGGAAGTTATTTTAAAATGGTGCTTACCGACGCTAGAAGCCTGCTAGGTGTCCTTTAACCTATCTTGGCTTGAATCTATCAGTGGCAGTGAGACATCTTGTTATCATTTAAGAATATTCAGAAGTATAATAATATTAGGTAAGTATTTATAACATTTTTTTGCAAAGAAAAATCCCACGTCTACGTGCGGGCGGCCGCTAGTACCTAAATATGATCCAAATTATTTATTATTGAAACTGATTGGCAAAACCTACATAAAAATTATAATGAAATATAAAATTAGAATTTATCAATTTGTTCCACAGCACATTATATTTATTTTGAAATAGAATCTAAGTAGGAGTTGTATCAAAATGGAATCGGGGGCTTATTTGGACAAAACGCCTAAACTTGAGAAGTGACCATAGAAGAATGATCAAGAACCATTACTTGACCCAATTAAATTAAAATAAAAAGGTACTTGTGCCAAAGAAGTGGCAACCGAAATCAGAACATGGTGCACTGGAGCAAAGCATTGACAGTGTTGACAGTTTGAGACTTACAACATGTCTGCAGCATGACTGCGCAACATGTATCTGTCTACTACTACGCAACATGTATCTGTCTAAATAATCATACGTCGTTCAGACGTTACGTCCGTACGCAGTGGACAATTTTTGACTTCGCATCAGTACTGACACAACCTATCTTCCCCTTTTTTATTAAGATATCATTGACTTGGCCACAATCGAGAGCATACTTCATCATACCATCAGACATAACTATACAGCACACAGAACTGTCCAACCAACAATATCGGACAAAGCACTTACGTGCTCTGTGAAGCTGTTTAGTAAACATCTCCATAATTTTAGGTATGTCCAAACTCCAATGTCCATCTAGGAATACTTAAGATGCAAACCATGATATCGCAATGGAATCCCACGGGTCTTTGACGACGTGCACTGCCTATTCGGTTAGTGTCCCACTCTAGTCTATTGCGAACAAAGATACCAAACTCCTTTGATAGTACTAGGCAGGGCGCTTAGATATTGTGTATTCGGTAATAGGTTTCTACTGAAATATGGACACATATAGCAAGTAACTTATAGATTAAGAGGGCACACCGGGGATCCTACCAGATCGAGTACCACTATATGAAACAGCCATTGTAAGAAGTGCAAAAGTAATGTTTATAAAAAAGTTGGTAACTCTAAGACACGGGCCACACGCCACGTGCTACAAGACGCCACCGGCATATTTCCTGTAGTTTTTATACATTTTATATGGACTCGCCGCACACGGTGAAGCCGGTGGCCGCCACGCGCCACTCGCTACAAACTATAGGAATATGACAGGTGGAGACGTTTTGTGGCCCGTGTGCGGGGAAGCTTTAGAGAAACCTGGCAGGTCGTGTAGTACCTATGAAACTTTTTTTAGGGAAAACTGCAGCGGTGACAAATGACCGATCAGGTTTTTCAGGGTTTCAGTGTCGAAGCTATAGTATACTGAAACTCCATTATGTGAAAACGTATAACTAAAGCGAAACCTCTCTAACCCTTCCCCCCCCCCCCCTCTTAAACCTTCAAACAAGTCGCCTAATTGAGTGGCCAAGTGATTACACCCAAGATGCTCCAAATTTGGACACTATGATTTTTTTGGGTAGCTTATTAAATAGGCAAAACCGGAATTATATTTTATTCACTTTATTGTATTTCTTCACTTAGATGCATTATTATTTTTCTTTATTAAGCAATAAATTGTACAAAAGGTGTACTTAACACCGATACGACTTCCTCTATGAGGCCAAGAAGAAATCTAAGCATGATTCGTATTTGAAAAACCAACTTCACAATGTTAAAAATGTAATTTTATGTGCACAACTGAATCACGGGATAGGAAGTACCGGTATGCAAAACATTTACCGGTATTCCTGTTAGCCCTACCTGCAAGTACATCAAAGAGACGACTGAGCTCGTCTCAGCTGAAACAATGCACCAGAACGTTTTTGACAAGAAACTGTGGAGAGCTCAGCAGCTCCAATGGTTGTTTGTAGGTGAGCTGAGTCGTACTTGAAACGTAAGCTTTGAAAATTCTTCGCTTTGTAAATTACCCTTTAGGGCAATTTGTTCTAAGACGTTCAGATCAAAGTATTATTTAATAAGTATGTATACTGTCTATTGTTGAACTTTTTACTTTTTTGAACTGTTGATAAAATTAAGGGAGAGGTCTTATTTTTATTTTTGCTTGTTCTTTTAATTCAAATTAATCGTATTCGTTACTTGCATGGGTTCTTTTTCATACAATATAAAAGCGTATTGTATGCTGATTTGCTGAGAAGTACTTAGTTCGAAACATGCTAGGGAAATAAACTCTACCTGTTAATGTTCAGTCATAATATCCCTACCCTATTAATAAAACCAGATACTAGAGGATTGCAAATCGATGCTGAGCTTTACTTTTGCACCATCAGCATATAATTTCATTTGACTATCCCGAATGGCAACCCATTCAAAAAAGTATGGTTGAAATAAATTGTCATAAAAGATGTCCCGGTTCATTCATACGCTACACATTTGACTTCTGCACTACTTATTTCACACGTAACAAGCAGTTACAGTGTAACAATAACAACAGTTACTCCTTGTAGATTTGTCTTGCGTGTTCTGTAGTAAATTTTCTTACCGTCCTAGTCGAAAATACAGAATAATATTCAAAATTAGATTGCAAGCTACTCACGTAATTAATGCAAAGAGTCGCGACGTCGTATTTAAATCTTCCGTATCTATAGTGAGCCCAGCGCCCGTTTGCACCTACAACTCGAGCTAAGTCTCAATGAAAATAATAAAACCCCTGGTAATTCCGCTAATGCAAGTGGTTACGGTATCTAGATCACACTTACACGCTCGCCCGAAGGTGCCTATTAAGAGGGTCGGCACACAGGATATTGTCAGACCCTTGCCGAAATTGTCTATTTTGACTAAGTGTTAAATTAAGGTACAAGATCGTATGAGGGGATTCTTGTTACTTGCTGGTTGGTTATGTTTAAGGCTTTGAACATATGATGATGGCACGGAACAGAGGTTAGGTTGTAAAGTTTAACTGCTATATAAATATAGTGTAAATAAATTAAAAGGTGGTCAATATTGCGCTAGTGCCAGCTATGTCATGAATATTATATAGTATAACTGTATGTTTAAACTCTGTTTCACTACATAATTTCGTTTTGATTTTCATAAAAGTCGACACAAATGTTCAAAATATTTAGGTGCTTTTCTCTTGTTTCATGGATGCATTTTTGAAATATGAGTAACTTTGAAATACAGCTCGTTTCAAATCGATATCCATAATTCAATTTCATTTTATTGTACGAACCAGGCAGCACTGTGGTACCAACACAATGTTAGGGCGATGCTCAGAATAGAGTTTACGATGTATCATTTTACCAGTTAGAATGACTTAAAAGATCTTGTGAAATATTCAGTAGGTAAGTTATGAAAGTAAGATTTTGTTTACCTTTTTTGTATTTTTGGTGAGCAATTTTTCACAAAAACTTCACGAGTTATGACCAGCAACCACTTGACAATACTTTGCGATTACAAAAGACATTATATTGCATTAGAAATATCTAAGGTCTGTTTTTTAGAATGGCCAATCCCCTAAATAGCGCAACTCGAAACTTGAAGGAGTTGCTCAACTTTGATTTGCGATTAAGAATTCAGTTGTGAGTCACTATGAATTGGTCTATTTTTGTGTAGGGTTTCGACAACTTCAGTTCTCACAAATAACTCAGCAAATTTTCTTAATACAGAATTTGGCAGAGTTGCTATGCCAGCAGGAAATGTGTCTTTTGTTTATGTCCTTTTAACAGTGTTAGAATGAATTTGCTAAAGTAAAAATATGAAGAATTAAGTATTTTATCTATAGGTACGTATACAGTAATATTGTAGAGCCTACGTAAGTATTGTCAGTATCAATCAAAAGTTAAACTGCACGACTGGAAAGGCAGGTGAGCTTTCTGTAAAGTAGCTGCTTTACTTCTGAGCGTTGCTCAATTTAAAGTGTCGATTGAGTTATCCCGGCGTAAATGGGTTGGAAAAGGAAATATCTGTAAATATTTTTACTGTAATACTTTAATTATCAAGTATTGAATCTCTCAGCGTCCATTACCTATTTTATTTCTTTCATATCTGTTGCCACTTTATAACTATCTGTTGTGTTAGATTTTCTTTTTAGTAGAGAAAAATTGAAATAGAAATAACATTGAGTTTAATCTGTATTATGATGTCTTTCACATCTTTTTGATATCTACTACTTAAAAGTGATGAAAAATTGAATTACAGTAATAAAGTGCAAAAGATTTAAATGGGATAAACATTTGCAAAGTGTGTAATGTATTTTTGGGGTTTCTATCTAGGAAGGTTTTTTTTCAGTAAATGAAAGACCAGCATGGACGTTACTTCGTTTATATTTGTTTCGCAGGCGATATTATACATTCATATAAGGCCGTTATATAAAAACTGTCAGAGTTTTTATAGACTCTTTACACAGTACGAAAAAAAACTGTTAGTTTTTCAAAAATCTACGTAGGTACAGGATGTTCCGAAAAATTATTCCTTACATTACATCACAACTAAACATCTACTCAACGGGCATATTTATTTAGTTTACAAATAATTGTTTAATAAATTTCAACAATATTAAAACATTAACAATTTACAAAATAGCCTAGTTATAATATAAACATATCTTAAGAATGTACATTCATTTATTTAATAATATGCAAAACAACAAAACAAATTTTGCGGTTAATTTAATTACATCGCATAGCAAATGATTGAGAAATAGAAACAAGTAACATAATTCTCCAAACATGACAAAAAACAAGCGAATTCATTTCATGTTATAGCTATATGGCTACTATATAATATTATGTACATACACTTTAACATTCCATAATTTTAAAATACAGTATTACGACATATACACTTTTGCGTTATTTAATGATAAATGTTTGTTTTATTTGTGTTATAATATTCATGCAAAAACGAAAAAATATAGTTCTCATTATAACAATTTTTCGTTAAAATAACGGAAAAAGAACCAAACCTCGCTTAATTAATTCTCGTAAACTTTTTCTCTCTTTATCCCTCTTTTCCCGGATAATAAAATAAAAATATAAGAAAAAATGGTAATTGTATGATATCAAGTAAAAAAAGCTGTATCATGCAATCATGCGACGTATTTTCATCACCTTGTAATCTGCTAAACGTATCTACACACACACTCTTGTTTATTTTAAACAAATCTAAAAAATCTGTTACTGCATGTTTACAAATCACAAGAATTTACAATTTATCGAAGCTTGGTTCATTAAATATTATCACCTATTTTAGAGTTACGTACCACCACAAGTTATTCGTCATTGGACATAAACTACATAACTTTACCCTAGTCAATAACTATTCCAGTCCACCGTTCAATTACAGATTACACTGTCTCTAATTGCTGTACAATACATACGCCATGCGTAACGAGGAATTACATTAGTATTAACAAGAAATATGCATATACCCGGTAATATTCGCGCGTCGAAACGAGAAAATCATGTCTGAACTTGGAAGAACAATAAATATGTGATGTAACACGTTGGTAAGTTACTTCATGTGGTTTGAGGGTAAAGTTTTAGGCGGCGTAGACGACGGCAGATATTAAAAAGATCGTGTGGGGCAGAATGCGGGCCGATGCGGCGGTGGGGGGCGCGCCCCCGCCCAAGAACCCGGCGTCCTCTCCTCGGGGCCCTCCTTCCCGGAGTGGACCTTGGAGACTGGAGCGCACATCGTTTGTCTCCTCCAGGGAGTCGCTGCGCTCGTCTTCGTCTCGAGATTTTCGATGCGGTAGCTCCATTTCTGTATCGAGAGCCGTAAAGTTAGAGGTGCAATCAAGCGGTTCTCAGTTCAATTTAAATGTTAGCAGTTCTGAAATTTAACAATACTATGGATAGTGTAGCAACGTACAGTTGTTAAGTTCATTTTGGTCATTTAGTGAAACATACAGCCTTAGAGATAATATTTTATCTATTTTCAATATAGTATGCTGTGTTCAAAATCTGTTTATTTTTGTTAAAACATTATGGATATATTGAAAATTTGTTTTAAAAAAAATCTTACTATTTCTTACGTAAATCTAATTCTAATAAACTAGTCACGAACATATGCTAGTATTTATTTCACAGAGTATTATTGTGATCAGTTACGTGAAAAACAACTCCGTTTAAAGTGTTATTAAACCTTTAAGACAGAGAGTTATTTAAAAAAAATGTTAATACGCTGAAACCGCAATCCAAGGCTATGTACAATACCACGGAGAATGCTCACCATAATGATAAATAATCTTTTCTCACTGCCTCGATGTTTCAAAATGTACTTATTACTTGTACTAAGGCCTTCCATTGGAAAATAAACGCTATACTTAGTACTACAGTGTGCAGCTTACTTACCATACAATCTAATATTTCCTTCAGCATCCCCTATGGAGTTCTTGGAGATGCATTTGTACCCCCCGAGGTCCCCTCGCTGAATATTGCGCACGATCAGTCGCATCTGGACGCTGTACGCCGAACTGTTTATCTCACTCATGTGGTACTTGTCGTTTGAGATTATCATCTCACCTGGAAATAATATTCTATTAGACTGTAGGAATTTTAAAGTTGATATTTATAATAAACAGATGTATAAAAGCTCTAAATCAATGCCTGTTTCAAAGTGTCGAAAACTTGATGACAAAAAATGGCAACTGCCAAAACGTGGACAGATCACCTAAAAAGGCGGCAAGATTTCAGTAAATGCAAACCAAAGCGAAAAAATAATGGTTATCGGAGTAGATACACTTTGGAATGGAGACCATATTTTGATGGTAAACGCAAACGTGGGTCGCCCAACCATATGCAGCCACAAGGCTGACGGATGACCTGATAAAGGCCGCAGAATTTCAGTGGCCGCCTACTAATTCTAGAGGTAAACTCTGTAACTCTATAGTATCTTTAGCACGTGACGACACCAACTAAGATGATGATGGACAAACATAAAAAAATAAGGATGACTGACAAAAACATCTGTGTAAAGTAGTCCTTCATTATTTTATTCTTTTAGAAGTTGCTTAATCTCATTCAGGAAAGATACCCTAAGTTTAGAATATCTGTAACCCGTGCGCAGCGAGTTTTATAAAACTTTAAAATCCAGCCAACCAACAATATTTGTGTCCGAAAATACAACAAAAATAACAAAACTAGCGGGAGCGCCACCTTTCAGTTTACAGATGAATTGACTCGAACCGCGGTACCTTTCACAATGTCAGTTAATACAGTTATTTGCTTCGGCACCCTTACTCGATAGGCAGAAGCCTTTCCGCCATTCATATTCGCCCACTTCCGACCATTGTCCGCCCGATATCGAATTGAAATATGTTGTTTCGGCGTGTCGCATCCTGAACAGGGTTACCGAGGAGAAAATCCTGTTTGAATTTTTAGTTTGACATATTCGCCAAAATTTAATCGTACCTATAGGTACAGTATTTCAAAGGATCATACCCTACTCTATCTACTATCTTTATAATTGAAGTCGTTGTGTCATTTTTGAGAAGAAGCGTTAGCAGGTAAGCTATAATGGAAAAAAAAGTTACTAATGGCAAAATGGGTCCACTCCAATCAAAAAAAAACAATACATCTTGGGCTCCTTCAAGAAGGGAGTGAACAGCCATTGGTCAGGCCAGCATGTACAACCTTACACCACATCATCACTAACGATCAGGCGAGATTGACAGTAAAATGCGCACTTAATCACTTATAAAAACGTTTTTGTGCTATATTTGAGTTAGATGTTGTTAACTGTTCGTTTAAAATTGTTAAGTGTAAAAGTGTTGTATAATCCCGATAAAATTATAATGAATGAATGAATAGAAAGAATGTGTGATTGATTAATTAATGTGTTAATAGTAGTACGCCTAGTGATTTATTTTTTATTGTGATTGATTTTGTTTTGTCCGCAAGTGAATATGTTGTTTTTTTCTTGGGAAAATAAATATCTTTAAACCTTAAAACTAAACTTATTTTTCGGCGATCAGTAAATTCTACTGCTGTAGATTTGGTAGAGCCTATAAAAACAATCTTGAAGTGATTCGCTTTTTTTAAAAGCTGTACATTTATGATATGACACAGTTATTGAACTTCAACATCAACAATCAAGCAATTTTGAATAATAGAAGACGTCATCCCAATTTTAAGTGTCTCACTGTTTCAAATCTTCAATTTCTTCATGAAATGAACTGACTTGTTTTCGTGTGCGCTGAGTGAATTCACTAAACTTACAATGTATGCTCTGTGTTACATAGCATAAGTGTGTTTTGTTGTTGTTGTTTTTACTATGTTATCGCATAAGGTCTTTTCCTGTTATGATAATGTATTTGGTTAAATAATAAATGTACTTGTATCCATACACATAAATATGTATACAACAGGAATACAAATATGTATTAGCGGCAACCCTATCTGCGTCCAATTCGGTATGTTAGCGCTATACCTACTTTTCCACATTACCAGCATTAAAATCAACTACAAAGCCACGGACGGTTAAAATAATATCCACATTTCCGTCGGTCGCTGCAATGTCAACAGCGAAATGTTGATTTTGCAAGCAAATATTAAACATTATTTGTTACAGTCGAAATCAGTCTGAGTTAAATACTTGTCAGATAATTAAGGGTCCATATTCAAAGCGCTAACTCAGGCTTTGAGGGTTTACTAAGAGTTTTCGCTTTGACAATTATGAGTATTGGATTTTGTATAGCGCTTTTCTTGGTACTAATGCAATCTCACAGTGGACATCTGTGAGTAGTTCTTAAGGAAACCTTTGCCAGAGATCTTAAAAAACGACCTAAAACTCAACGAGGTACATACAGCTGAGTGACTTTCAGAAGTGAAAAAAAAACACTGACTTATAAATGTTACCTGTGCTGCATTTGCTAGACTTTCGGGTCGCTAGTATTCATACAGGAAATTATTTTCTAATTACTCGTACCAGGCCGGATTTGGTGGAGACCTTAGAAAAAAAACCAGTATCGAATCTAGAGGAGATACTGTTTACTTTTGAATTTGTATTACTCTGTAATAATTTGTTTAGTTTTTTTTGGTTATCTAATTTTTATCAGTAGCCTGAATTTGGATTAACACATGAACGGCTTTTCCCTAATTCAGCAGCAAGGAGACAGTGCACCAGCAGGCCAGTGAAACAGTCGAAAATTAATAAGTCACCTTTTGCACACGGGTTTTGTACGCTTTTACTAGATATAAAGTATACTTCGTTATGTAAGTTCCACCCTTTTTTCGTTTTTCGTAATTGCAATTCTCACCTTTTAAAAGATCGTTAAATAGTTGCGGGGCTGCTTAAAAACTATGATATTCATTGGAGTCAAAAATAAAATAATGATAAAATGCAGCCAGCAATTATTCAAATTGTATCGAACATAAGTCCAAACAAGCTCAGGACAAAGCGTGTACGCAAACGTTTATGTCTGTGAGTCGAGCGATTCGCCCGAATTTTCGTCGTTAGCTACATTATTGCTGCGGCCGCGGGTCGCGTTGCTCGTTCTACATTAAAAATTGCTTGCATTCTTCTTGCTCCGCTTATTTTGCGGGAGTTTTATTTTTATTTCCTTCCAGCCACCATGGTTTATTCAGTTACAAAGATATTTAATTGAAATTTTTCACTTTTTTTTCGTAATAGGTATTTCATTATGGGATTCTTGGAATGCCTGTCGCGTGCCGCAGTTTTCGCAAAAAATAGGGTGGCGGGACTTCTACTACTACATTTTTTGTCTCCATACAAGGATCCTAGCCAGCATCCTAGCCCATACAGCTGTTAAGTACAAATTATTCATTCAATAAATAAAACCGACGCAAAGAATCCAACTAAAAGTTTTGGAAGTTGCTCAGTAATAATGAGTCCTGCCGGAGCTTCATCTTTCTTATAAACTATCAGTATAAGCCAAGTTTTTATGTAAACACATAACAATGTTTCTTCATTAAGGGTGTTGCAGTTGGCAAGACATCCGAAACAGACGCGGGTCTATTTGCTATTCAAACTTCATTAATAACCGCGGTCCGCCAAAGACAACGGGATCGGTCAAGAGAGCTCGACCTGCGATTCGACCACAAATCTGTGCATCGCTGCTGCTGACACCTCGTGGCCGCTAGCCGCAGAAACACCCTCTTTTGTTTATTACTCGACAACTTTAATAATTAATTGTCAATATTCCAACCGTTTCCTATCGAAGCATTTGCCGCTACGAAGTTTCCAGAAATACGGGCGTTCGATAGTTGGGTTATAAACGCAGTTAGCCAAGTACTCGTTAGTACGTAAAACATTAAAGTTTATTAAAGTTTTTTGACAGCTCTGCGATTTGGTGCAACTTGTTGTTTTTATTGAAGTTTGTTTTTATTGCGAGCCAAGAGCGCTGTAAACTTCATTTCTGGAGGTGTTTGTTCAGTGTAAGCACGCAGTGGTTGAAATATTGCTTCTTAATGCAGATTTTCATATACTTTGGTAACTTCTCTATGCAGCAATTTTTAAGCCTTTCATAAAAACCTTAATTTATTTCAGCATTTGCTTAATTTTAACAATATTTATTATTTGTAGTACCTATTACGGTGAAAGAGATATTTTTTAACTTTTCGACACCAGTGGTAAAATTACGTTAGGTTAAGTCCATTATTTAGTGTATCTTTTGTTTGGTCAGTTTGGTCTTGACAATTTGAAAGTACTTGTAACAGATATTGTAACAGATTTTAAGATGAATAAATCGTTTTAACAATATTTCAACATCATCATTAATATTCCCCATTAATCACACGAAGAGATGTAGCCTCATCATATACTTGATACAAATGTGGTAACAAAGCTTCGCTACCGATGATTTTTACCAATGGAATAATACAGTTTTATTTTCTTGTCTACATTTCTCTTAATTGATCACTGGCTGTGTGAATTTTCATTAGAATTGAAACGATTAAATTTATTACAAAAAGTTGTTCGGCTGCGTACACGTCGCGACGGCGGCGTACCAGCGCCGGCCCCACCCATTCCATGTCCGCGCGGCCAGCCGCGTCCTCTCGTCACGGCTGTGTATTACCTAATTTAATTTGTACTACGCGCAATTTATGGGCCGCAGAAGAGCCGTCTGCCCTACCCCCACCATTCGTTAGCGCGTCTACCACGCAGATGCGTCCTACGTCACCCAAATTGATTGAAGACTCGCTGCAACTGCAATCAGAAAGTGTATTGAATTCCTAAATTGAATTTTGATATGGACGAATATTGTTGTAGGTGTGCGAGAGTAAATATGGTGACTGTGGCCTAAAGCAATTTGAAGCGGGCGGGCCGGCGGTCTTTGCTGCATATCAGGCGGTAATAGAATTTGGTCCGCTTTTTGCGCGGTCGGTCGCTCCAGCCGCGTAATGGCGAGCTCGGTTGCCTTTGTAACTGCATCTAAATCTGCCTGTACTATATAACCGCCTAGTTATGGTACGACCAATAATCCGCTAGTGATGTTCTGTTTACACCCAACATTTATAGATGTGGCTTTTCTGTCGCCGTATCTGAGCATTATTAAAGTATACGGTGAAGCTGAGTCTACATCTATTGTAGCTTGGACAAGTGTACTGTATCAGTATGCTTGACGTTCGCTCTCATTTAATTAAGCTATTTCATGTCAAACGTAGCGTTCATATTAGATCTCAACTGCAGTAAGTGAAACGCATATCATGTCATGTAACTAGCCATAATACTTATGGTGAAAAAAAAGTTGTTTGAGATAAGATGTTAAAATACGACCATTAAAATACGATTACAATTCATGTGTTCTTTGCGGAATAACAACGACAAGTCACGAGTCAAGATAACATTTTTAAATTAAGTTCATACTAGTGATCATGACATCACTTCAATGCAACGCGGCAGATACGGATACCCAAAAATGCTAAAAATGTGTACCTACACGGCTTTTCATTCTGGTGGCGCGGTGAATGTCATACGGCACCACCAGAGTCACATCGCAAATTCAATTTCCTTTCGCATAACCATAACTATGAATTTAAAAAGTCCTGATTTTTGTGGAAGAAGCTTAAAAAATGAAGAGTAATGTTAAAATTAATCACCCAAAATTAAATTGAACCATATCTTTTTTCGAATAACCCACGCTTCTTAGAGAGAAAATGTTGGAAAATAATATGTTGTCGTTCTCGTGTCGGAAAGAAGACGTCTGCACTCAACCGATACGACAGCGAAGTCCACAAAAGTCTCAATTTCCCGCCAACCCGTTCGCACTCGACCGCATAAACTGTTCGATTAGACCGACAAAAAATATAAGTTTAAAGACCGCATTGCGAAAAAGTTTTGTTCGTTTTGCCGGCCCTCGGGCAGCTGCGGGCGGGCCTCACACATGTCGCGGGCGCCGTAAATCCATTGCTAACTCGAGTTTAGTAGCGGCGTTGTCGCGTCGCCGCTCTCGCCCGACGCCCGCACCCGCTGCAACGCATTGTTCTAGCTGGATATTGCTGACGTTGTAGTTTTACGCATTTAGCTTTAAACGCAGGACTTTGAATAAATTGTTTGAGTGTTAAAATAAATTTGGAATTTAGTAAGCTGGCGCCAGGGGCTTTGATTTTTTATTTTTTATTATTAGATACAATTATAATCTACAAGTTTTTATCTTTAGGGAACCGATAAATCTCTTCGGATCTTGAATTCTATTAAATTTTTGTAACTGTACATGTATGTGTGTACATGTACAGTTACAAAAATTACACCTTAAAAAATCATTTGCTCTATCTTTCTAAATTGACATAATAATTTTCCATTGGACTACACAATTTATGGCCTTATAAAAGTTGAGGACGTATTAACCGCAGAATGTTGTGGCCGCCGTTAACCCGTTGCTTACTCGCGTGTAGCGGCTTGTCATCGTTTATTTTTTTTTTTTTTTGTTAAGTAGGGGAAATGCCTTACGCATACCCGTCCACCGGGGGACGGACGGGTTATGTCGGACTCTCCACTGGAAAGGTGGTATACCAGTGGCCCTACCAACTAAAACCCCTACTACTCCCTCTAATCGTCTGTAGTGGGGGAACACGGTGAGTAGCGCGAGGCCTGTTACGCGTTCCCCCGGACGGAGCCCGCCTGCACGGCTGGCCGGAAGCGACCCCCCCTTCGTGAGGGGAGGCCAGTAGGGACAGCCGAGGATGTCAAGCCGTCCCTACCAGGCAGTGGTGAAGCCCGTGCAATGCCGGCGACGGCACCCCCGTACCGCGCGCCAGCTGGCCACCGTACGCAGACCCTTCCGGGCCCGCAACTACGAGCCACCCAAAGGGCGGCTCCGCTGCCGTAACCGGCGGTACGGCCCCGCCGGGCCGCGACGCACAGGGGGAATCAGCCTCGGATCACTGGCCCCCACCAACCGGTTGTGCGTCGCGGCCCCAACCACGCGCCTCAAGGCGCCTGCAGGCCCCACTGGCCCCGCAGCCCCACGTCGCCCTTACGGGCCGCAGCGGGTGGGTGTCCAGTCCACCACGCTGCCACGCCTGGGTTCTCTTTGCTTCTCGGTGGTGCCCCTACCACCGGTACTAGGCCCCCACGCCGAGGCGAGAACCCATGAGGGGGGTCATCGTTTAACTGCTGCGTCCGCTGCTAACGCTTCATCATCGGGATGTTGATGCACTTTCACATCTTAAGACTCAGAAGACTGATGAAAGTACCTACTATTTATTTATTAAAACATAATGAATTAAAATTTTGTAACAGGTATGCCTATCGGTAGCTGTCTTTGTCCTGCTGCTACTAGACAGACATATTCGTATTTTCAAAAAACGAGCTTGATTAAGAGTTTATCTGAGTTTTACGCAGCTGAACTATATTAAAAAAAGTTTCACAAATGTGCATTACATTAAAAATAAAATCAATCAAATCAATCAAAATAAAATCAATCTTCAAATAAAATCATCACAACACATTAAGTGTCTTGTGAGACTAGAATCGTCTCTTTGCAGAATGTTGAGTTGACACCAGTAGTATTTACCTCACACCATTCAGTTTTCTGTAGTCTGTCTGTTCTGAAGTAAATATTAAAGTTGTCTTGTGCTTCGCCCACAAAGCAAAGAGTGCTTTTGTCCATCTGTCACTCGGGCACTAAATAAGCAACTTTCATCCAGAGGGCGCCACTTTGATCCCGAGCGCGAGCGCCGTTTTAATGAGAAGTAATGAAGTTCTCGACCCCTCAGCTGATGTTTTGTTAGGTTAAGAGCCTTATTTGTATTAGTTAGCAGGTGTTTTTATTGAGTTCACTTTGGGGTTTTCATTTGATTCCAGTCAAGTTTGATTCCACATGGTTTTGTTTAATGTTGAAATTTTTGCTGGTTTGACTGCCTTTTCTGAGCCTCTAAACAAGAAATTGGCGGCGAGCAAGCTTATGATCTGACTAAAAGATGGCCAATAGGTATAAAGTCAAATTGTTCCCAGGGAATATTATTTTTTGAACTCACGAAACGCTTGAACGATTACTGCTACAATATTTATAATGCTGTTATAATTTGTGACCAAATTCAATAAAGTAAAATTCGTGATGAGTTTATTTACGGGACAGAAAATAAATAGGCAGTAAATTTCTATGTATCATTGCATTTTACAAATACAGTCTTTTTAGTTTTCCCCGAATTTTGGGTAACCAAATAAGAAATTTCTAGATAACGAAATCGCCCTCAATATTTTTAAAGCCAAAGCCAAGCCATTCCGGTACCTTCTTATTAATTTCAGGCTATATTTCACGTTGTCATCTCGGCATAATTATGGGGTCGTTAATAAGCCGTAACATCGACGCTGTATAATCAAAGTCAAAATAAATCTGCACGAAATGAAAAACGGACATGAAATAACAGCATAATTTTTCCTTTTAGATACGATCATAAAAATGCCGTAACTTGTAGCGGGAACTAGCCCGGAGCTGTCAGAGAGGATACTAGGATTATGAATAACGGACCGTTTAATGAGTACTTTAACGCTTCCAATATGGTTTATGAATAATGAAATTAGCAGCTCATTCCGTTCTTGAGGTTCGTGCTTGGGACTTAATAAGCTTGTAGTTTACGACGCAAACGCAAACAGTCGTCTTAGCCTTAATTCGAGCTCAGAAATGGCCGTCTGGGAACGGAAAAAATTTACTTGTAAGCCAATGCTGTAAATAAAATAGTCTACTGCTTGTATGTAGGTCGCTATTTTTTTTCTAAAATAACACATACTTTGTTAAATGTTTAATATTGTTTATTGACTGCTGAAAGAGGCGTCGCCTAAGTAGCATTTGAATTAAGTACCTACAAAACCATTTTTTTGTTTAATTGTGAACACGTCTTTCTTAAGTCCTTGTGAAAGATTGCATGAGCCTATATTATTTTTACTTTCATAAATTACACACTCCTTACACTAATTTTAATGTTCAAGAGTACCCATTAAAACAGTCGTGCTATTTAAGCGACTATTAATTTAGTTTCGAATAAATTTTTGATCAAAGGATTTTTCATACCTCCCGAATGAAAGATAATTTGCCATGGTCAGTATATTTTTAATGAAAACCTCAAATTATTACAATGTGAAATCGTAGATTAGTCGCTCAAATAATACTTTTTATTACTGGACTAATTAGAATTTAAGATTCGAAACTTGAATAAACTTTGTGTTAATACTCACCAGGGATAGACTAAAGTCAAAACTGTAGTGGCACAAGCCTGGATCCTTACCGTTTTCTCTAGTCCAATAGTTGATAGCTTTTGGTGAAGCCTCCACGTGGCACTGCAATGTGACGTCAGTCCCACTTGGCGCTCCCACCAGCTGATTCGGTACTTGTACAAGAGGGTGAACTGTGGACAACGAGATAAAATAAGATTCTATAGAAAATGCTTGTATTTTGTCGCAACTTATCGCTATAGATAATAATAAGGTTATTTGAGAGTGTTAATGAAAAAGGCGGCAGGACTTTTCAATGTTTTTCAACTTGAGTTCATAGAAACTTCAATTTTATAAGTACTTCATAATTAATGTCTTTTAATATGTACGCGAACACATCGAAATAAAACAACTTTACGGATTCTACTCGCGGTCTTATATTTTCTTTCCTTTTCTAATCCGACGTTTCGAATACTTTACAGCAGCCGTGATCACGAGATGACAATGATGTTCTAGGTATGTCACAAAACAGTACATTTTTTTAGCAACCCTCACTCAACTACCATCATTTCCACTAACATTATTGGAAATGTTACTATCCACGCAGTACGAACTAACCGTATCTTGAGATCTCACAGTATTCAGTACTTCATAATTACAAAAATAATGTCTACATACTAACAACCTCTTCATAGAGCTCACTTCAGTCAAATCTTAAACTTTTTTGTAAAGTTTTATACATTTAGACTAAGTGGTTTTAGGTGTGTGTTGATATATCGATACCTCCCACGTAAGTTGTTGTATCCCCAAAACTGCAATTTTACAGGAGAGCGTTTTAAACATTCAGATTGGCCTAGAAACTGCATTTATTTATGTAGCTTTGTGAAATTTGTTATATGAATAAAATATATGGTTTTATTGACTATGTTGAAACAAATATATGAAATAATTGCATATTTTCTGAGAATTGTGGCTTACAACATTTTACTACGGAATTCAGACTGTTAAAACTGTTGTATCTCATACATACAACATTATACTGTGGAACACAGACTGTGCCAGCTGTGCTATCTCATACTTACAAGATTATACGGTGGGGTCTTGGTTTCATCTTTAGTTGTATCTCATACTTACAATATTATTTTATGAAGTTTAAGAAAAAGTTCGCAGTTGTAAATGATTCTAGTCTCACTATATGTCACATTAACAATACAATTTCAAGTGTATATTATTGATATTAGATAAATATTGTCAGTTAAGAAATAAAAGTTCAATTATTAATACCAAAGAAGAATGGTCACGTCCCATACAAAAAATCCCAGGCCCGACAGAAACGTAACATATCTCATTTTTATGGTATATTGTGTATTGTTAAAATACATATACTTTATATTCGAAATCAATGGCTAACACCAAAAAATATTGCCGTATGTTTTTATTCAGGCGATACACTAAAAAAATGCAAAACGCCTATTATCTATAAAATTCGTATAAGTATGTAATTAAATGACGAAACAATAGCTATGGTATGTATCTAGGTGATCAGGAGATGCAGTTGGATATATAAATAAACTCGTAATACAACGATCAACTTAAGATTCATTGAAATCGTGGTAGGTTTTCGATTATTTAGTAGCATCTATCAATTGGCGGTGGAGGAGGCCTATGTTCAGTAGTAGAAAGCTATGGGTTTAAATGATGATGATTATGATCTATCATTTGGGTTTCAGAATTGAAACAAATAAAAATAAAACTAATAGGTATGTCGATATAAAGTTATATTGAATTTCTATAATATCTCTTGAAACAAAATTGTTTCTGCAGCCTATTGCCGCTGGATGTCTATATATTTCCATATTATATACTCCCGCGGCTTTTAAATTCTCACTGCAGTACGACCGTGCTAACCTCACGTGATAGGTGCCGATTGAGAATTTAATTAACTCTTCAATTGTTAATTGTGGAAAATGTTAAATATCCGGATCATTTCCAGTCAGTTTGTTTTAAACACTCCTGTGAAACGACACTCTTTGTCGGTTTAAATTATTTTCCTCCACATACTCAGATAATTGATTGGGGCGTTGTATATTTTGATTACTTATTTTAATGAAATCTTCTGTGTATGGAATGTCTCCGTAAGGATCTTCAAAATAAATAATTAAAGCTGCAGCAATTTGAAATCTTCTAGTAGGTATAGGCGGCACATGTTTGTTAAATAGTCTGTTTCTAAATATCTTGAAGTCGCGCTTGAATCTCCCGTTTATAGTGTCCACGACCCATCGCACCATTGTGATGAGTTGCGTGATTTATTAGCTTCTTCGGTGCTTAACTGCGTGTGAGCAGTATAGCCATATGTTTCTATTAAAGGAATAAAGCCTCGTTCCAAAATAAATGAGTCTCCTACATGGGAAAAAAGTGGAACGGTTCGTCTTTAATGGGTCCATCATGGTTTTGCAATCTCATTTTCATTATATCAGCATCGGTTGTCCGTACAGAGTACGGACCTATTATATCCAAAATATATCCATCCGCGCACACGATCATTAATGGTTTTATTAAGTTCCTATTCTTATGAAGGCTATAACTGCGGCGTTGAAATAAAAAGTTAAAACATTTTTCTATGTAGGTTCCATCGAATATAACTATTGGTTTTGGGACTCTTCGTTACCAAACAAAACATTTGGCAAAACCCGGTTGCGGGCTATCACTTCGTCCCTGGTAATATGGTCTAAGTCTAGGTGCAATGGAACAAAGTCAGTAATGAGACACTGCCTGACTTTATGTATTTTTCTTCCAATGGTACGCTCGGATATATTAAAAAATTAAGCCATTCTATTATTCGGCTCCCCTGATCGAATTTTGCACAAGTAGATAGCCAAGTCATTTCTGGGAGTATTTGAGGACCGATTAAGGCTTAGTATTTGACTCAGCAAATCGTTGAACTTGGCTCTGTTTCTTCAGTCCAAAACCCGTCGTCAGAAACGTCATCTACTTTGAACGTATCGTATAAGCAGTTTGTTCTTCTGTTGTGTTATCGAAAAAATCACTAACTATCAAATTTGCAAGCTCATTCTTTTCTGATTCATTGAAACTTATTGAACGAAACAGATAAAAACATACAGAACAAGGTGGTTAGGGAAAAATAAAACAAACAATAGAAAAATAAAGAATAATTTCGACCAAGCAGCAGTGTCACGATGTCCAAAATTAAATTAACCCCACTCAGCTAATGCCTGGACCTGATAGGCTCAGACGCTGATTTTCAGTAGGGCCAACCAAGTGGACGCACCGACATTCGCGCCGACTAAGCAATGATAATTATAAAAATAAATATTTAAAATACATAAAATATAATGTGACGTGTACCTACCCAGTGTAAAAGTGTGCAATACAATGCATAAATACTTTGGGGGATGTGTATTTATAATGGTGACTTTAAAACAAAAATGAAATATGACATTTTATTGCTTGTAAGCAAGCTATCAATTAAACGATCAAGGTTAAGGCTCTTTATCGGTGAATCAGTAAAGAGAGAGCGCTCTATAAATTACTTAACTAAAAATATAGGAATATGTCGTAACATTAAGCAAAAAATAAAACAAATTTTGACTATCAACTTCCGATGCAAACATTATAATTTACTACATACCACATTTATTTTTATTTTATTCCAACGTAAGACATTCTATGTATTACATACAACTTTTTTTGATGGACGCTTTACGACGTAAAATGTTGTATGTATCACAAACAACATTTTCTTATACTCGCAAAACAGCGTAAAATGTTGTATGTAAATCATACAACATTGTTGAATGTTTACTTGACAACGTATACTGTTGTATGTAATCTATACAACATTTTTTGTTGTTACATAGTTATAACGTATTCTAATCAATTATTAAGTCCTAATAACGTAACATGTGCGGAAAACTTGAAGCACTTGACACACGGACCATTTCAGCTCTCTCTCCGGCGTAGTCTGTTTTATCTAACCCATACAACACGCGAGCGCGCGATCTGCCCCGCCCCGCGCACCGCGTAAACGGTTGTCAAGGACTATACAGTGTTATAGTCCGTTCCCGTTCAAAAGTTACAACTCTTTACGTCTTGAAATTGCATGAAATAATTGTGTTTTCGTAAGTTTTAATTTTTTTATGCATAGATTACTAATAATAAAGCTCGTTTTTTGTAAAAACGCTAAATCGCATTTTTGTGGGATACAACAACTTACGTAGGAGGTATCGATATGTATGAAACAGTTTCTTTTTTTTAAACACAAATGTTGTCTCCTTGTATTAGTTGTAATAAGCGATGTTGGTATTTTCCAAGGTTCCGTTCCGATAATGTGAATAGTTGACAATGCTCAGTTACTTAGTACGAGTTTCGATATAATATGGAATTATAACTAATCTAAACGTCACTTTTGCTTCAACGCCTAAGTTTTCATTTGCGTCCGTTTGCTGCCAAAAGCTTGGAACTAGCCGGTGTGAGGCGCACAAGCAAAGCCCCTCGGATTTGCCCCGGCTGAACGCTCATAATATGCTTACTGCGAACGCTTTAGCGGCACACCGCACCCGGAATGATTGCGGAAATAACTTACATTTATACGATCCGGTAAAAGGAAATGTAGTTTGTAGACTTTTGGCTATACACTAACAGACTTAAAGTGAGCCAGAACAAAACTAGACATCGCTTTATTTTCCAGGAATGTAATAGTGTAATATGCACAGCCACGAGAACCAGTAAGGTACTCACCCGTATTTGAACCATTCTTAATATTAGAGGTTGAATTGAATTTAAAAGTGAAGTAATAAAGTAGGTAAAAAAGAGTGCGTAATGGTGGACCGATGACCAAATAAAGGTGGCTTTCAGTTCTGAAAATATAATATGAGGGCGTGAGCATTTTTTGTAGTGGCTATCATCCGGCTGTAGACGATGAAAGCAAAAAAGTGCGACAGACAAGTAGAAAATGCTCAGTTAAGCCAAGTTCAAAATACTCAGTCAAGCATTTTGTTAAAATTATCTCTGATGATGATGATTTATCTCTAGTCTTTGTTCCATCCCACATCAAAATATTCTAAGCTTGATTTACCTATAATACTCGTACGTAAGAGTATATTCAGTAAAAAATATTCAGCGAACGAACTGATATTTCACGCCACCGTTTCATTATAAAACAAAACATCCATAAAAATGCGTAAAAAAGATATTCCAACCAGGCAGGTGTAACATTTTGCTGATCTGTATTCGCAGAGTGAGTATTCGCAGTTCTTAGTTGTGGTGTTTGCTCAGCAGCTCGCTCCGGCACTTTGGAGACCGATGCGACTGTCAGGTGTTTGCACTAACATTATCTCCCCGGTGTAACTGCATCCACACTGCGTGCGCTCCAGCGCGGACTGTGAGCGCAAACAACTTGTGCGCAATTAAAGCTCAAGCTAAGTATTTTGATATATTTATATCTTTTTACACTGTGGTAAAACTACTCAAAAACACTCTTTATTATAATACTCGTACGTAAGAGTATATTCAGTAAAAAATATTCAGCGAACGAACTGATATTTCACGCCACCGTTTCATTATAAAACAAAACATCCATAAAAACGCGAAAAAAGGTATTCCAACCAGACAGGTGTAACATTTTGTTGATCTGTATTCGCAGAGTGAGTATTCGCAGTTCTTAGTTGTGGTGTTTGCTCAGCAGCTCGCTCCGGCACTTTGGAGACCGATGCGACTGTCAGGTGTTTGCACTAACATTATCTCCCCGGTGTAACTGCATCCACACTGCGTACGCTGCAGCGCGGACTGTGAACGCAAACAACTTGTGCGCAATTAAAGCTTCAGCTGAGTATTTGAATATATTTATATCTTTTTACACAGTGGTAAAACTACTTCAAAACACTCTTTAGTATGCTACTCGCACGTAAGAGTACCTATATTCAGTTAAAAATATTCAGTGTACGAACTGATATTTCACGCCTCACTGTTTCGTTTAAAACAAAACATCCATAAAAATGCGAAAAAAATATATTCCAACCAGGCAGGTGTACAATTTTGCTGATCTGTATTCGCAGAGTGAGTATTCGCAGTTCTTAGTTGTGGTGTTTGCTCAGCAGCTCGCTCCGGCACTTTGGAGACCGATGCGACTGTCAGGTGTTTGCACTAACATTATCTACCCGGTGTAACTGCATCCACACTGCGTGCGCTCCAGCGCGGACTGTGAACGCAAACAACTTGTGCGCAATTAAAGCTTAAGCTAAGTATTTTGATATATTTATATCCTTTTTACACCTTGGTAAACAGTTACCTATAAAGATTTGCAATTCCAAGTTCTTCACTCTTGCAATATGTTTTAGGCAAGCTCACTGCAAAACTATCTCACAATTAGAGCGTCCTTTTAAAGTAATATTTAAGATTTGATCGAACTATTCTAGCGAGTAAGCTTTAAAGCACCCTTCAAATATTGTCTTTTTAAAGTAAATCAAAGTGGCATTATGACTTATATAAAAGTTATACATACGCCTAATGTAATTCTCATATCTAACCTCCAAAATACCCGTATCACACATGAAAAGATTTATCAGCTAAAGTCGTTTTTAAAGAACGGATTACTTTCAAATGTAAACAATCGTGCCGACATCCCCTGAAGTCTGTTTAGGGTGAATTAAGGAAAACGGAATTTTCTTTCTCGGCTTAGATCGGAGCTTATTTGCGGTTATTCTCTTTGACCGTCGTTAAGTTCCTTTAGACGGCTTTTACGAGTTCGAGTGGCCAATTTAGCGAACAGAATCTGAACGATCAGAATTTTTGTTCTAATTAATAACTCCAAGAGGCACGAGGGCAACCTTTTGCTTATTAAATAAAGCGGAATAATGAACCGTCGGAATGTTAATGTGATTCGAATTGTCTGGTTACCTTTTAAAAGTAACAGTTTATCGCGGCTTTGCTTTGAAGAACAAGTTAAGAAAGTGATTAAGCAATCTTTAGAATTTATAAGTAGATAGGTATCTACGGTGGCAATCAAAAGTTACGGTGAGTTTTCTTGGGAAGGATTCCTCCGCGAGGAATTCTTCAAGTGACAGTTTGATTAACTGAGCGGCGCACACGCTTCACCCGTTTTCCGATTTCTTGGCACTTTCAGCTATTGCGTATTTTAGCTATCTTAGGAAGTCAAACGCTAAAGCTTCAACCAGAGCGATAAAATAAAATACAAAAGCGCTTAGCCCCGCATTCACCCGAGAGTCACAAAACAAACATTAAAGAAAGCATCCCAAAATTAATTACACCAAACTGCTGGATTCTGTGCAAATTGATCGCGATTTGTTCACTTCGTTTCCTGTGTTTCTTTTTCTCTAAACTCAATTTGCCGTCTCCCCGGCTTCTGTGAATCGACTAAAAGAAACTCATCGCGTTACGAAGCACTTACTGTTACAAATGAATTGCTTCACTCCTGCCGGTCTAAAAAGTGTTTTTTATGTTCGGTGAGCGGCCGCAAGTCTGCACGACCCGCTGTTATCATTCGTTTTCGGGGGAGGAAATTTAAATTAAATATTTGAGAGCGTTAATTTTGTCTCCTCATCGAGCGAACGCGACGCATTCTTTGTGAAGTAATTAAACTGAGTGGAAGGGTTTCAGACGGCAGTAGTTTGTTTGTTCGCTTGAAATTGCGTTTCCTATGAAGTGAATTTCTCCCGGTTGTCGTCAAGTCGTCGCGCCCGTAGCTATAACTGTCTATCTACTTCAGCCACTTGTGGGTGGCGAAATGAACTCTGAAATCACTTGTCCTACCTCGATTACTTTCGTCGGCTCTTTAAGGAAGATTGTGATAAAATTTTGTTCTTGACTTTTAAACTTCTTTGGCATGGGTTGTCGACAAGCTAATTTCTGATTAATATTAGCAGAGCGTTATTAATATTATTATTCACGAAGAAGGTAAATTAGACGAGTAAAGACTATGAATTAAACTGATTAATGTAGGTGTAAGGCCGTGTAGGGATAGTGATGTGCATTTCAATGACGTCATTCATCGATACATGTAAAAGTATTTGTTCAATCAGACGAGTGTTTACATCGAAACTGCCAATAACAGAATGCAAATAGTGGAAGTGCGCGGACGAGCGGCCGCCGCAGCGCGAAAAACTTGCATGCCGGACCGAACCACAACTGTAAAGGCCAATCAATAAAACTTAATTAAAATGTTTGAATAATAATCATTTCGGTGAAATAAATTTATGGAACAGCGATTGTCCATAGATTGCCAGTAAAATGGCTAAGTAATTAGGTTACCAGCCGGTATTTAGCCATATTTAGTGTTTCAGGAAAATATCCCCTTAATAATACATTAGGGTCTGACAGTT
The DNA here is from genome assembly GCA_950022985.1 of Udea ferrugalis. Classification (NCBI taxonomy): domain Eukaryota; kingdom Metazoa; phylum Arthropoda; class Insecta; order Lepidoptera; family Crambidae; genus Udea; species Udea ferrugalis. The sequence continues at coordinate 11,606,808 of OX465516.1, forward strand.
TTCTTGAAACACATTACACTTGTTTATAACAAACAAGAGGCTTCAAACAGGCTTCAAACACGCTTTATAAATACGTCCTACTGCTGAGCACAGGCGTCACCTCAACTATGTTGGGATTGAAACTGAACTTCCACTCCAAATTACCAGTGCTTCTCAACAAAGTTTATTAACAGTTTCATCAATTTTAAAAATATGTGAATTGTTTCAATATTTTTTTCTTAGAAAACCTTTTTTTCTAGGAAACTCAACCGTAGATAAATGAAAAGCGTAATAATCTCACACTATTTAACTAGAACGAAAACGTTTCCTAGCTGGACACTGAGATGGAAACCAAATTCCGAAATTAGTTACGCTTGAGTTTTCGGATTCATGAAATGTTGCAACGTCAATCCCCAGTTGTACAACGCTATCCATGCAAATGGAAATGAGCATGTATGCCACTATGTACGTGCGGTCCCCACTGTCCAGAGCACAGATTTTGTGAGCTGCGTTCAATAGTGCAGTCCTATTGACATCGACATTGTATCGAAATCACAAATTAGGAATCTAACCGATCCACAGTGATTCGTCCCATACAAACATGGTGGACAAAATTATTTATACCTTAAAATTAAGTTTATACGTTGCGTCTTTATGTGGATTATTGGAATAAATAAGAAAAATAACAATATATGTAATAACTACTTCGTAAACAATAACCAACATAACTTAAACTCTTCTTACCTACTTGTACTATGTGAACTGAGGCCAGCTTATAGTGGGTTTTTCAATAATCATTCTTCGTCGATTTTTAAGCATAAATCACTGACTTCTAGCTATTTTTCTTTTGGTTTTCAATAGCTAAGCGTGTAACTGCTGCTAAACTATGACGTGTTCATGAAATAATAATAAACATTGAACAAAATATAATTTAATTTATAAAACCAACCAAGTAACAAGGAAAGTTTACCTCGTACTTTCCTTATAAAATCCAGGAATTTCAAAGTACGCTTTTCTTCGGGCACCCTATCCAATTTGAATGCAACCAGTTTCGCGAACTCCTGATTTCTTGGGTCCCTGGGAGCTACGCCACCGAATTCAACATTGCTCAATGTATTGGTACTTGCACATACATCAGTGACAGTCATCTGTTGGTGCAGTGGTCTTGCTCCGAAACCAGCGTTTCCTTGACCAACGACAGTGACTCTAGAGTGGGTTTTTTCTCGGGAATTGACGACGAAGAAAACTTTATTTTCCTAAGCAAACCTCGACTTAAAAAACTTTGGAGGAAGACACCGATCTTCATTAGACATTTACAAAGTATTATTATCACCTTAGGGCACCTCAATCAAAAACAAAACAATTAGTACACAGGAACACGAATGGCAACTTTTTCATTCAATTTGCTGGAATTCTTAGATACCACCATCTTCAAATACCTCATGGACTCTTCAGTCGCATCATTCAAATCAATTTTGAAAGTAGAAAAAATATGAACGTTCAATTTTATCCAATTTAGAAGGTTTTGTCCATTCTTAAAAAAATATTTCTTTGAAAAATGGATAAATCCTTCTAAAAAAAAAATTTTCTTTGAACACCTTCCGCTTGAGTCCGCTGCTTGTAATTATTAATTTTATGAAGTACGTTAATGTAGCTACCGTGCTTAAAAAATGCAGCCTGGGTACAAGAGGGTACATGTAAGTTCTAGTCTAACAAACATTAAAAATGTAGGAAAAACCTAGTCTCCGTGGAGTTCGACTGTACATATCTCAATAACAAAACACATATTTGCTTTGGTGTTTTATAGTAAAAATACTACATACTTACTATTTCACGACTCATAAGTAATAATTTAACTTTCGCTTATAATTTGACGTTAAGATGTTGACAGAGTGACGACCAGAAATCAACTAATTTTGTAATTATTTACCCAACTTCTGACACTTGAATATTTATATTTTAAAACTTGAGGGTATTTGAACAAAACTTTTATTTGATCCATGTTAGCTAGTATGTTGGCTATCGTTATAGCTAGTGCAACGGAAGGAACTCGATCACCCTTTTTGTCCACCATGATCGGGAAAACGAACCACTGTGCGATCCATCCAACATATTATTTTTCTGGGTGTGTTTTACTTTGCATTTGACTTTGTCAAACCGTCTATACCTTTTTGACCACTCTATGAACAGCCATGATTTTGATACTTTACGCGTTCTTGAAAACCAGCATCAAACTGTCCTCAATGTCAAACATGACCAGTGAAAAGCCTCGTTAACCATGCTATTGAGTAGAATGACATGGAATAGCCACAGTCAGCCATGGCATAACTGTGACGGCTCTTTTTGACCATAAAAACCCTAAAAATACCATACCAGCTTAAATGGTTGTATGACTAGTAAAGAATCTCGTGTGAAAGCAAAGAGTAAAAACTAAGACTTCAATGATTCTAACATTACATCTAAAATGGTCTTACACAACGATTTATTTAAAAGCAAGTGAATTTAACGATTATTATACACAATCATAAAATTTATATTTATAAATTGTAGGATATAGGGTACAATTTATATATTTTTTTGGTGGTATAAGCTGTATTACTGTATTTAAAAAAAAATATATATTCAGTAGTTTTACGTGAAAGAGTAACAAGGCACATCCACCCATACAACCTTTCGGATTTATAATATTAGTAGGAAGTGAATGAATAGTAAGCATAATCAATTATCGATACTAATACCAAACACGTCTCTAAACCATGAATCGCTTCCAATAGCAACTAATTTTGTAGAGTAGTCAGCTATCTAAAAAGAATCTATGTGACATAGTAGACAGAGCAAAACAGTGTATTTGTTTAAGCAGGACAGAGGGAAAATCGGTCGGTATCAGTATTGCTCGGCAATATGTAGATGATTTCGATAAGCACATTGTATTTGGATTTTGTTTAAAACCGCATGCACATAATTCAGGTAGGTACTTTAATTTTTGAATATTTGTGCAAAACTGAAACGACAAGCAGAAGGAAAAGATAATTCTAGTCGATGTCTGCAATTTCCATCATAAACGTTAAAAAAATACACTTTTTTTTAACGACACGTCATTATCATTTAAAATATCAATTCGATCAATAATCCATACTTCTGCCATGATGTCTAGTTTATTTGAAATGTTAATAAAGAATAATCTTCTAGAGTTATCTAAATTAACCTAAATCTAATTGAAACATTAACTGATGTCATATTAAGCATAACAAAAACCCTAGATTTCTGCACTAACCTCAACCAAAGTACCAATACGATTTAAATTTAAAAATCGATGCTGAATAATGAATAAATAGAAACATCCCCAATTTAGTTCCCAGTTCATTGGTGGCAAACGCAAACTGAATTCCGAGTCGACAGGGCGGTAAGTTTCACTAAACAGTCGAGATGGCTCAGCATTCGGATGCGAGACACGCACCGAAGATGATACGTGATAACACGAAAATCTCCCAATTGCTTACGTGTTCGAGCCGTCGAGGCTCGTCCCGACAGCGGTGAATAACTCCCTGCTTATAAATTAGTCTTAGATAGGGATGTGCAACAAACTCGATACCAGATAACTTACCATACTAGAAATACGAGTATGAGTATTTCGATGTAAGTGAAAGCGTTTGTATGAAGATAGGAGATCAAAATTAGAAAGTATCGAGAATTTGAAGAAGAAAAAGGATGAGTCAGGTCACATTATATTTAGGTATAAATTTGGATGAAATCATCTTTGTCTCTTATTCGCTGAATGGGTTTTTGTTTTAGTAAAACGCATGGTTGACTACTTTCCAGGAGCTAAGTTGTTGACCATATGGGAAGACTAAACGTGCAGTTTCCATCATGTCGGAATTGATAGGAATCAATTTCGATCGTGGAGTTATTCAAGAGGGATTTAAAGTGGTTGATAAAAAGATAATAAATAAGCAAGTATCCACAATAGGCAGTGTAAAACTGAAGTAACCGAATTCCTGTTAAATAAGATATTGCACAGTCGTAAATTTGGTTGTATCGTTGTCACTCGATATCTTTCGTACCACATTGTATTTCCTTTTTAAATACGATACCATGGTACACCAAATACGAGTAGTACGTAATTAGAAATATGTTCTTTAAATGTGTTCTTAGTAGCCGTAAACAGATGAATATTTAAGTCAGTAATCATATTATTGTCATCGATCAAAAAACTGATCACATCCCTAACGCCAATCGCACGATAAGTAAGTTCAGGCCGTACCTCTTTTTGTCCCACGCAGGTGAGTGCCGCGTTTTATCGGTGGACCAATTGATTCATGCCCTGAATTCAAATTCCATATTCTCCATCACAGAGGCGACCGGCCGTGATCTTCGTCTTATTAGTATGAAAATCACAAATTGATTCGGAATATTAAGTAATTTATGTGATATTCAATCTATTGGACTACTAATTGGGAATGACTTCGAAATGTTTTATGGTCTCGCGGCTTTGATTTCGCTTTTAATTATTTTAGTTACCAAGTAGATATTTGTGTTGGATGGAATTTTCTTCATGAACAGTTTTTCATTACTAATTAAATAATATCTAATTTTCCACATAGAACCGTCACTGACATTGTTTTAAAACTTATCTTATAATGTTAGAAAATGCTGTCAGCAATGCTAAGTGTGTGTCACAAAAGTAGGTGTTTAGGCTGTATTTGAATTCAAGATACAGTAGGTATTTCATACAGTCGGTTTCGAGTCAAAGTTTTCCAACACTGGACATTGTTGGCCAGGAGGGATTTTTCACGGAAGCGTTGCACAAATTAGATTATTTCTAGATTTACAACTTTTTCTTACTGGTGACAAAAAGTGACTACTGAGGTGGGTTGTCAGTTAAAAAAAACCTTCTACCTGTCTCAATCAAAGTTGACATAATAAAAAAAATCATTTTAGTGGTATCTTACACGTGATAGCAAGAACACTTACTTGCACTTCCCTTTTCAAACCCATGAGTACATTTCATTATTAAATTGTCCAGTGAACCATTTCTCAAGGTACTTACAGTTCTTGTATCGTCCGTGCAATGGGTTCGCTTTGGCTGTAACTGTAACTTTCAACTAACGTAAAGCGAAACTTACAGTGCACATGCAGCATTATCCTCTTGCTCACGGAGGGGGGCACACCGTTGGCGGCGATGCAGAGGTACGCGCCCATCTCTGAGCGCGTCACTTTAGTGAGGTTCACCACCTCGCCCTCTATCGACGTCACTGGGGACAAAACAAAGTTACTTTTGAAACACTGAAAACATATTGTGAACTCAGTTGAAATTTGGAAGGTTATAAAAATAAAGTTGAAATATGGATAACTATGGATATGGATAACTTTAATAAAATTGTTGTGTTAAAAATACAAAATAATGTAAAACTCTATTGCTTTGCCTGTGTCATTTAAGTGAATTTTATTTTATTTTGCAGCCCGTATTACAAAGAGTACTTAGGATTAAAAGATGTGTGTGTTAAAACTATAAGTGTACACCTGCAACACAAAGAAGTACTAGTTAAGCCCTAAATTGCCATCGGAAGCCAATTAAAGAAAACTGTAATAGAAAACCTTATCCTAAATCAACAGTTGCTTAAATAATACCCTGAACGAATAACTAACTAGTATTTCAACGCAGTTTTCTTATACCAAACACTCGAAAACTTAGATACCTACGTCCTTCCTAAAATTTTCCGAAGTCGTTTGCGCTTTATCCACTCTAGTGCTTGCTTTACATTCCGCCAAGTGTTAGAAAACACTTCCATTCGGCAAAACTTGACGCGTTCAGTAAACAAGCACCGTTAGTGGTTTGAACTAGAGCTGTTTTCCTGACACCTTGCTCAAATGGCACCCAAGTACGTTTACAGCCATTATTCAAACAAGAGGATAAAAAGCTGGGGCAATATTTTCCGAAGGAGCTGAAGGTTGATGGTTTAAAGTGTAGAGCCCTCCAGCCCGGCCGCCGCTTCGTTAGCAAACAATGCGCGGACAGCGGCGTCTGTTGAGTACTCTCTGTTGGTAAATTTTGGTTTGCAAAATTTTGTGACGGTAATAAAATTATGAATTGAAGTGGAGAGGCACTCAACTGCCTACTATCCATAAAAACTCAATCAATCTTGTAACAGTATGCAAACGAATAAGGTATCTCTGTCAATATTAGTGCTGCAAACTTTTGCGGACAAGACGTAACTAAATAGTACATAGGCTTGACAAGTGTTGAGAAAACTTATTACATTTCATTAATAAAGAGGTCGGTCAAGTCTTAAAAATCTTTTAAGACGTTTGAGTTTTCGGAATTTACGCTATGGATGATTGTTATGGCATTCAATATATGAACAGACCTAGGAATAATAAACCGTTACCATATGAACAAACATAGGAAAAGGACAGGTAAAGGTTTGGAATTCTACTAATTGTAAATACGACGCGATTTATATACTTGAATGATCAGTTACTTTAAAGCACTGTTTTGCATAGACCTGAGACAAAAGTCGTAAAACAAAAGTTTAAATGGAATGTCTGCAGAGGCGACTCCATGCAGCTCGCACGTCGTCTTCGAGGCGGGCCGTTGAATAAACTTGCCCTGTCGATGTGTCATAAGTCAAGTGACACTCGGCCCGCGGACTCTAGTGGTTTTCCGTAGATGTAGGAAAATGATGACTCGCCAGGAATTGACAGAATAAAAATATGGGGTATTTAGCTATGCAATACAACGTACTTTTCAAATATTATGACGACTTGTCACTCCTCGCAAGCCTCGTTTATTTGTTGATAGTATAAAATATAGTTTTAAATTCAATGTTATTGTAGCTGGTAAGTTAAACAAAGCAAATATATGGAGGAGACGAAGTCCCGAAAAGTGGTATTAATTGCTGCATAGCTGCTTTTTTGTATATTGTATGGGATTAACAAGCACGTGGACCGATGGAAAGGACATGGGCATTGGCGCGATGCCAAACCTACAAGATAACAGAACAAAAACCAAACCAAGCAAAAATGGCTAAAATGAACTTTCAAACACCTTTTAAGGTTACTAAACACTCCATTGGCGTGTTTGAGTCCCACTTGCGAGAACCAGGAAAGTCGTGAAGTAAAATTGAAAAGCAACATTTTCTCATCACTCTTTGTTTCCAAGTTATAATTTTAATTAAGAACTCGAAAAGTGTTGTACCGAATTGGTAATTATTATCTTCTACGAAGGTAGTCGTTCCACCCTCGCAAAAACGGACTTATAAAGCCATGGAAGTAGATAAGTCTTAATGGATTTCCTTATAATTGGGTTGGTCATGAAAAGGCTTCAGCAGATTCGTGCAAACACTCCTCTCGAACTCAAAAACTGTTATTAAATATTCAAGTTATTTGATAATGGGGATTAACGAGGGTTAGGTAGTGCTGTATCTGTTTCAAAGTTTGTAGATGAAAGCGTCGAAGAGAAGGATGGCGGAGTTAATTTGCATCAGTGTACGGGTAAGTTTCCGCCATTCATTCGCTTATCTGCATAATTTGGTGTAGAACATGAAACAAATAGGCGCGCGACACGCCTTCGTCAGCGGAATATGTTTTATGCGGTACAATAAAGGGCGAATTTTGAATAATACCCTTTGTTTAGTAGCTTCTCTCGCCATGGTTATTGCACTCTCTTTTGTCCCATGAATATCTTGCATTAAAATGTTGGAGTGGTTTGTTTGAGATTGTTTCATTTTTAAACAACTTCAGTTATGAATGGAAACATACAATTTTATTTTAACTATATTTTGAAATCAAACATTTAATTAGTTAACATTTGTCATCCTACTTGACGAAATAATTGGGGACCAAATATTGTAAAATTGCAAATCCGTTACATATTTTAAATATAATATTTTGATAAAAAATACCTAAAACGTTATAGTAAATGAAATTATCACATCCAAAAAACTTTTTAACTTCATAAAAGCAAAGAATTCAAAACATATATCTTCTTCCACTGAATACAAATATCAAAAGATTGATTCGCGTCTGTCCGAGCAACTACTAAATTTATCACAGCTAGTGCAAAACAAGTCTTGCACTTAAAAGTGATTTATGTTACTGAACTCAATGTTGAGGATAACAAATTTGAAAGAGGCCCGTTCATTAAAAAACTATATTTGTCGAGTCGGAGCCCCTCGAACTTTCCTCATTGGAATATTAAGCGGAGAAACATTGGCCTACGTAATGGATAGCCCGTATTGTTTCCAGCACAGATTTATGGAGGTAACTTGTAACGGCTTCTTTAATTATACTTCTTTACTCAAATTAATGATTGTTATTGATGCCAGTTAATTTAAAATTGGTCGAGGCGGGGATTCACCCTGATACCCGGTCAATTACAGATAATTTGGAAAATTGTTTGGCGGTATCACATGATTAAATATCTTCAGAATAGAACTTTACGGGTTTGTTTACATAAAATGTATTGAATTTGAGTCGGAGTGTGCTCTGATCGTGACTGTATTGAGCGCTCGGTTCACTCTGAGTCATTACCTCAGTACTTTGTTAGCTTAACGAATTGACTGATGGCTGGAAGAGGTCTGAACAGCGGTGGGGTTAAGTGGAACCAGCTGATTAATCGTCCCTGTCAGTGCCGCTTCCAATTGCCACTAGTCACGTATTGCCTTCGTATAATTTTTGTTCATTTTGATTGCGCATAAGTCAATAATCAGAGTGAAAGAGCGTAATCAAACGTCAATTCGCTGATCGGCGTTCGTGGAATGTGAAAAAGCGATGGGATTTCGATGAATTTTATCCCAGGAACACTGTGATTGCATGTATTAAAAATAGAATTTAATAAGCATATTGGGAACCGACTTGTTGGTTTTGTTGGTAATCATAACCGATGGTAAACATTAATTTCACGAAATATTGTGTTTGGTCTGTGCGTTATTATCGAAGTATATTTTAATCAGTCTTTGACACCCATGCACAGGGTGTCGAAGAGCTCGGCTTATTATGGTCAGATAAATTTGATTTATTGTGTTCTAGATTTTTTTATAGATAGGAGGAAGGAGGAGTTGATTGAATATTGAAATAACTTTACTACGAAAAGAAAACACAAACTATACATAACATCAAACAACTACTGTTTCAATGTAGAAATTAATGTAATTTGTAAAATGGACGTGGCAACAAAAGTGCAAGCCTTTTTTTTTCTCAACTTCAGAATTAAAAAAAAAAAAAAACATGCACAACTTAATTTATAGCACAGAGCACTCTTGATACCTGACAGTACAATTGTAAATTATTCGACACAGCGCTGTCTAGCCCCAAATGTTGAACCTTTTTTTTGTGAATACAAACATCCAATCACCCTTAAAACCCGCTAAATCCGAATCGGTTCATACGCGAGCTACAACTCCACAGACGGATACTCTAGCTCGAACTAAGACATCTCAAACGTTGAGTGAAAAGAACTAGCAGCTTTCTGCTCCATTGACAATGAGTTTAGAAACCTTCAACTCTCGCTGTACAGACTTTAATTTCTGTTAAGCATTTACCCGTTTTATTTGGTCGAGTGCAAAGACTAGGTAAGTAATTATTGCCGTTCCGTCTAGTGGCGTAATCCCGCTGGATTAAGAAGGGCGGTGTGAATGGTAATAGCAGCTCCCGAGGTGCTGTGGTGTGATTTACTGCTAAGATTCAATAGTGAATATTTTAAGCGTTGATTTATCTGTTAACCGTTTTCTTAGAGTTCTTGAGACGTTTTGTTAGTTTCTTCACGATGTTGCTGCTTGTTTATTCTTTTGAACTTGCTAACTTATTATCTCAATGGATTGAAATTATTTCTGTTTCAAGAAGAAAATTTTGAAAAGCCCTGTTTAATAATAAATGCCAACTTGTTGAATAATAAAATTAGGCTATATCATGTGTTTTGAAATTATTTTTGCCTACTTGCCACTACATAGTCTACAACAGTAGACTATATTGAAAGCATTTTGAGCACTTTAGCATCTATGCGCTACACGCTTTTGTTTTAATATTAAAATGTATGACATTTGTTTGGTTGTTTGTAGTTTTTTCACGATGTAAATAAACAATAAACACATTTGTAACATATTTACAACCGGTTGTTTGCTAATTTATCTTCTAAAAATAAGAACTTAATATTCAAAAAAAGCACCCAGTCTAATACAAACAGACATATTCAAAAATGAAAATATATGTACTGTGCGGGGATCGAACCCACGACCTCTGGTGTTACTAGCAAACTTTTCAACCATCACACCTAATTGGTTGTCGCGTCGGTCGTTTCCCCACTAACTTTTGCGGATTCCCTCATCTCTGATTCGATTTGAACACAGAGTGAAATCCAGAATAGAACTCTCCCTCAAAGTTACTTTTGAATTGTAATTTTCATGGCTTATGAGAAGCCAACAAAATAGTTTATGGAGTGCGGGAAGTGGGTGACCGAGTTACCACGCAGACCAACTGTGAGATGGGTCAAGCTCCGCAAGTTTTATGAGCTCGTGTGTGCAGTTGTACACTCGGTTGGTGTGCTACTGGATTTGCATTTTAAATACAACTAGGGGCCACCCGCGACTTTGCCCGCGTAGACTTAGGTTGAAAAAAAGTGATATATCTTTATAAATTGTAGTCTAAGTATGTGCTATTCAGATGCATAAGCTATATTATTGTAAAGTTCCAATAAAATCCATCAAGTAGTTTTCACGTGAAAGAGCAACACGGCACATCCACACATACAAACTTTCGCATTTATAATAGTAGTAAAAATATAAAAACAAACAATGAATATTATTAACAACTTCACAATTAATTGAAGACTAGTAGAGAGGATAAATCCTCTCCTTTGGTGTCATCTTTATAACCAGCGACTTAGCTTAAACAGTTTTTATCTCTGTTATAATTATGTTTAACTTTAACCAGCCTTCACAAACAATTTTGTCCCATTAACTCAGACTTCATCCACCGATCCTGTTTGAGATAGGCCAAGCTTGCAACTCAGCTTTATGACTTTCCGTATATACAGTCAACCTCATCTAAAACGACGCGGCCTGTATAATCTGAGCTTTTATTCTTGTGAGCCTCCATACGCGCGGATGGTAGAAAGTCCTCTGGTGGAACGCTTGAGTAGAGGTAGACTGTATGAGTGTGCACGGCGCACGCGGCTTGCAGCAGTAAATGTATAATTTTAATTAAAATAAAGCGAAACACATGGCACCCGTACGAACTACATCGAGAAGTTTTATGACCCGGCCTCGTGTGAAAGAACTCGCGTAAATTATTCGTAGTGCGAACTATATAACTTAGCAATTTATAACATTACTGTATTTATTGAAATTAAATTGTGAATTTTTGTATTAATGTCTGTTGGTATTTCATTAGAAGTTTATAAACTAGTAAAACAAATACGATTTTTTTTGGATTGAACTTTTCACAGTACTCGTTCGAGTGAACACCCCGCGAAGTGAACACACTACTTGATTATGGTCACAGTATTTAAGTGCAGGCAGACCACCTACCAGCCATACTGAAAACCATTTCGTAACAAATAATGATGCTAATGATAAATAACGTTCAAAAATGTGCATATTCTGATTTGTTGTTATTCAATTAAAACTAATCAGTTTGGTCAATTTATATCTGGGTCATTTTTCACCAAAATTATCAGACATCAAACATTTAACAGTATTCATGTACTTAGAGACTGATGAATTAACTGAAATATTTTTAAAAATATATCTCCTAGAACAAAATACATCACAAGAACGAATAATACAACTTAAATGCTTACTAGTTCACAATTGAAATGAAAAACAAAAAAATAAACAACAACAGATGAAGTTTTGACCAACTTTAAACGAGGGTAAAGTTAGCCGTAACAATTTTAACTAATGCAAGTTTTATCGGACAAATTATGTCGCAATTTCCAGAGTTAAATTAACTACGGAGTAGGTAATTAAAGTAAATAACACGGACACAGCACGCTACTGTTTAATGGCGGCCATTATAGAATTAGGGCAAATTTCTATTCTAACTGAAATCTGATTAACGTGTAACCGAATCAGGCTGTAATTCCGCCGGGGACGTGTTAACGAATATACCTAATGATTATGATAATTGCCTGATACTGCGCGGGGATTTCGCATTTCTGTACTTGCATTAACCTGTTGGTAGCTTTTTGTAGAAATAACAATGAATTGAGAATAGACTACGGATGGGTGAAAAATGAATGGCATGTAGCGCAGCTATGAACTACCAAATGTTTCTCTTCTTTAATGAATAAACTACATACCAATTTTTTATCAACCAATAATGATTAAAATGACTATGATAATTGCCTGATACTGCGCGGGGATTTCGCGTTTCTGTGCTTGCATTTACCTGTTGGTAGCTTTTTGTAGAAATAACAACGAATTGAGAATGGACTATGGATGAGTGAAAAAGAAATGGCATGTAGCGTAGCTTTAAACTACCAATTGTTTGGTTCTATGTTGCTATTTTTGATAAAGAAACTACATACCTAATTATTATCAACCAAAGATAATTTACTCAGACCATTTTTTTTTCTCGGGGATAAAAATCCTTTATGGACTATCCGACCGCTCGGGGAAGCGGTGGGGGAGTGTGGGATTCCTCACCCTTATGGAGGTGAGTCTACCGCACTAAAACGCACCCCGGTATACCCTCAATTTACTCAGACCATGGTAAGTGATAACAATTATTGTTTTGTCTAGTATTAGCTATGTATCCATCTGTCTGTCTAGTTAGAACCCCATAGTTCGCATATTTTCTGGCTAGACGGCGCTATATGGAATAATGTTTAATGATATTTTGACATCCAAAAATAAGTTAAGTTACATTTAAAAATGACGTCTTATCTGTGTAAAAATCTCAACTTTTAGTGCACATTAGAATATTAAAAATCCGTTAATTATAATTTTGTGTTTGATTTTTTAACACAAGCATGTAAGTACAAAAAATACCACTTTTTGAGTAACAGCTCTCCAGAATATCACCAAAAATTAAACGCTTTTCGTACCCTTCAAGTACAGTAGTTCTCTTTTCCATTTCAACCAACATACAGCTTAATATTATAATTTCAAGTTCATACCATTAACTAACATTTGACTGATTTTGTTTAAAAAATTATTAACTTCTTACCTTTAGTTTTCCCCTGCGGCCCTCCTCTGGATATGATATCCCCTCCATCTTCCCTACGCCATACAATTTTTGGGGGCGGATACCCTCTCGCCCTGCACACCAGCTTGGCTGAACCGCCTTCTGGCACCATCATGTCCCCAGACGTCTCCTCGTTCACTATGTCTGGAGGTATCACCACTTCCAAAAACGCTGTCTGCAAAACATATAGTCGGTCTGATTTCAGAATTCTACTCGCCTAACTCAATTCGACTAGAACCAAGTTTGGAAAACACCACGCTCTGACGGGCTAGGGAAATTTCAAGTGTTCGCAAAGTAGTTAAGTTCGTTTATCGAGCGAACAACTTATGCATTGTAGGTGAAACTATTAAAGAAACAGAAAACTATTTTCGGGATTTGATTTTATTGAAGTGTCATTTCATTTTACAAAATCATTTTGGTTGAGTTTGACCAACATAGCATGGAGGGTATGGTGTGTAGATTGTAAACTTGCAACAATGCCGCTGAACAAAGACCTTAATTCTTAGAACAAAGTTGTTAATGCTACACCTTGGCGTTTGTAAAGGCGTGAAGTTCCATCTTGACCTGGGACTTGAACTAACATTAGACCAAAACTTAAATTCAGAGAGAGCGCTTTGACCACTCTGCTTAACAAAAAATATATAAAGGTATGACTATAAAATCGTACCTGCATTTTCATGGGATCTGTGTTAACTTGGCACATGTATTGTCCTCTGTCCTCTCGCTTGACCCCTCTAATGTTGAGCGTCCAAGTATTATAGTCGTTGTGTGTGACGCTCAGCCGCGCATTGTTCGTTATCACATGCTCGTGGATCGCCAGGATCGCCTTTGTGTCCGCTTTGATCCATGCTACCTGATCCGCGAACAATCCACCAATCCCATGCGGCGGCCGAAGCAAACAAATAACATTTTTAGTACGAGCTACAAAAGTGTCGCGTTCCCTTGCCGATTATCTTCGCTTATCACGCTGACTAAAAAACAGCGGTGAAGAGTTTTAGAGCGAACAAGTCTAATTACAAGCGAATGCTCCCCAAGAGGCAGTCACGACAACGATCCTCAAGCGCCCAGCAACACTATCTTGTTGCGAGCTCCTAGCAAAATGCTCTCGGAATTTTTAATTACATTTTGGTCTGGTCGCCGCTATGAGCCGCTGCGGCGCACTGTGAAAACGGCCCTCGTTTCACCCGCTTTACCGAAACCGTCGACATCGCAATAGAAGCTAATTTCCTGCATAGCGCGTAACAAAAAACGAACGGAATATGGCGTTTATACTTCTCTGGGGTACGCTCTGAGTCTGGTATTAAAACTTTATTGTTAAAAACAACATTCACTACTTCATTTGGACTGACAGTAAGAAAGATAATGAAATTAGTTCCTTCACAAATTTTATATAAAATTACTTTAGTTCTTAATTAGAATTAATAAGGTTATCATTAAAATTAAATAGGGCAAGAATAAGTTAGTGCACTACAAGGTGTCGGTGCAATTAAGGTACTACATATTAATAGGTCTTATATTTAGTGCTTGTGCGAGAACACTAATTGTATTGCTAATAGGGTGCTTACGGTGAAAATTAACTATAAGGAAAAAACTGAAACATTTAAGCGTCGTGCGAGACTTGGTCCTGCAGAACACTTGAATGTTTCGTTTGTTTGCAAAATTACAATCCTTTCTTTTGCACCGTTTTCTTGTCAGAAGTTACTCAGTTTGCAATATTCAAACAAGCAGAAGAAGGACTGTAAGAAAGGTAAATGATGCAATTTCAATCCAGAATAAATCAGACTACACAAATCACGGAGTTTAAATAAAAACCTGAATGTAGAATTTGAAATTGCATCACTTGAAAACAACAAAATAAAGACAAGGTATAGTTACCACTTTTAGAACTCATCCATACCAGCGGTGCATATCGAAGTGATGTGTTTTACTAAAAATATTATCAGAATGTGTCTTATGTCATGCGATTTTGAAAACCAAACAAACTTCATTGATTTAGATCAGTGGATAGGAAATAAAAATTACCAATGTTTATGTGTAGACCACTTAAAAGACCAAAACATTGCGAAAACACATTAATTTTTTTTAGTTATGATGACTTTAAATAGAATGGAAAGTAGACCTATTCTAACAAAATACATAATGTAATTGTAAGTCTAAATAAGGCTTAGGTATCTCAATATGAACATTACTCTTGGGACCAGGAGGCAAGATGTTATTAGTGTTGTGTAATTGCTCACCAGGATAGCGTGGCGAGCAAATATGTGACGGCCGGGGGATTCGGAGCATCGTAAGAAATCGAGTGACCTCAACTAACGGTCCCAATGAGACTATTATCGGAGCTTGTTTGTTGCGAAACCGCTCACGGTCGAATTGCGGGCTTATCTCATCGGTATCATAACGTGTGGAAACAGCACTACCCTTTAATAAACATTTGCTACATTTATTCCTAGAGGGGGAATTGTATTTTGGTAACTGTTTAATTTTTTTAGGTTCCTTTATTATTATTTGTGGATAGGAAACGAGTGTTTATTGTTTATTTAGATCTCTTTCGAACAAATGGGACAAAGCTCTGAACATTACGATTTAAAGTTTTGTCATTTTCATGATTAGCAGATCAATGAAAACAGAAACAGAAAAGTGTGTTACACTTTTTCACTATTTTGTTCTGTAATCTGTAATTAGGTAGCATATTTTTACCGACCATAAAAAATATGACAAAATGTTAAATGGTCATATTTGATTAAATTAAGTGCCAAATATTTGGTTCGTGACGAATCTGTGATATGGATTGGTTAGACGATAGTGTTCTAGATTAACTCCCGGGACAGTTTGAGAGCAGTGCCTCTCGAAATGATTGAACGGGGACCAAGGGGCTTGTCCCGGCTTTATTTTAATTTCGTAAAGTGACTGTTTTGCAACGTAAATTCTTGGCCAGGGTCTTCCATCGTGGTCTCCGACAGTTTCTGTTTTGACAGTGATTGACTTTACCTTTATTGGGAAAATAATGAAAATGAAAGCTTATGTGCTCATGTATATTAACATGCTCATTTGTATCCCATTCTGGACTTGATTAGATTTCGTAATTTTTACTTAAGTAAAAATATTTTTATAGTACAGAATTGGATACAGGAAAATAGGTCGTAACTTTTAGGGGAAAAGAAAAATGTGCGGTGTGAATTACAACTTAAAATAAGGTGGCTAAAAATACATTCCGTATTCTTAAGTCGTAGTGCTTTTAGTTCTATGTTGTGTTCAGTGCGAGTGTCTAGCTCTACTGCTATGTGGACAAAGTTACAGTTTATGTGCAGATATTAGTTTGGTGTGCGATGCTCTATGCTAAGATAGAGAAACAGGTTCTATAGAAAGTGCTTGTGAGTTGGAAAGAGTGCGGAAGAGTGAATCGAAGGTTGTGTGCTAAGAAGTGTGGAAGTTTGTGCAGAAGTATTTTGGGTGAGATCTATAATAGTTTTCGTTTTATGAACGATCTACTGAATTTTGTATGTTTTGGGAATTTGATTCGTGAATCTTTAAAGTTGAGGTATTATGTTGGCGTTTTATTAAATATAATCATGTTTGTTATGTTACAATAAGTATGATAAACTTTCATAGCACTAAGCCATATTGGACAATAACTGTAGGTAAGTACTGAACTTAAAATATTATTCTGAGCGATACTGAATGTTTTGACATTATTCAAAACCATTTTGTCAGAAGACTCAAATGCAAAATAGCAAAATGAACGAAATGTTTATTTTTCTTCTGTTCATTTGCTATGAAGCCAATGCTCTACCAATTCACCATTATAAATCCCAACCCTTAAGTGCTCAGTGAGGGTGCTCCTCTAGTGCTAGCTGTAATGAGTCAGTCTGATACACACCCTGGCAGTGGCGGAGTCGCCACTCACCCTGTAACCACCCAGGTTATTCACCACACACGTGAACATAGCGTCCCTCCCTTGGGCTATGGTGACGTTCTCCAGAGGATATAGGAAGTCTGGCTCCAGACCTAGAGCTGAAAAAGAAAAACCATATTTTAGTTATACAGAAAAATGGCGTGGCAGTACAAACATGTTGTAAGTTTTGTAACATGAAAGTAGGCTTAAATTGTTTTGTGCCCGGAACGAAAAATACTAACATGAAAAAGTTAATCGTCGAAACAGTTGTCCATTACTTAGTCAAAATAAGTTGTTTCAGAGTAAAATGTGATAAGTACATCGTCTTTTAAATGCGTATCCGGATATACGATATACTTATCACATTTTCGACACAGAAATGTCTTTCTTTCTAAACAGCCCCTGGGTGACAGATTCTGATTATCCACAATGCTTTCGCTTCTTCTCTCATCATTTGTTAAAGTCAGGTATAAATGTACCCGAAGTCGAAGTCTGATTGACTTCGAAAGCAACTGAACAAACAGCAGCCTTCATACGTCCCACTGCTGCGCACAGGCCTCACCTTCACTATGTGGTGGCGCGAGCAGGGGTGTGGAGTTATATGGTAGTTTTAAAAAATATTTCAATGTTCGACATCAATGAATGTTAGTCATGGGTGGGCATCAAGCCCACGGACAAGTAAGGGCCTCTACTCATGTTGCCTATAGGCCAATCATCCCTACGGATTAAGTTTATCGCTTTCCACGTTTCGGTAAATGTATCGCTATGTTAAAAGTATAGTTACATAGATACCCTGATGGCAGCTGTACTAATTAATCGGTCGGTATTAATGTTATTTCGTACGCGCACTATCGATAACGTTCGGATTTAACCATAAAAGGTTTTGCGGGATAATTTAAAAAGCCTGTCCATTTGTAGATCGAGGAGTAATCTCGCAAATAAAAATATTTACAAAAGAACAGTTCAAAATTCACTTGAATAATGTTTGTGATTGAAATCAATTAAAAATGTGGTTCATTTTGCTTTTGTAAAAAGAAACCAACAAAAATTGGAGTTAATAATATCTAATTCATTTTAGAAAAGGTTTTCAAAATGCCATGAACTTTTCCATGTCAAACTGTTTGGTCTGATAGTATAAAAGTAAGTAAGTAAGTAAATATTCTTTATTGCACACTAAAACAACAACAATATTACAGGACAGTAGCTGAAGTAAACACGAAAAACACGAAAAATAATGTTTTGACGCGGACATTTTTAATTTAATACGATGGTCAACGCCAATGTAAAGTAAGTCATTTAATTTATTCGAATGTTTACATGTTACGCCCTTTTGTATTAATCAGACGATTGAGTTTACACATTTGTGTTCTTTTGTCGTAAAACTCACGTGATGTCTGCTAGCCGATATTAAAGGGATGGTTGTAAAGCTCAACTAAAGTTCGATGTATTTACAAGGGTCTATGAAGTGATGTCAGCGGGTTACCAGAGCGATAAGTGATTTCGCCCTCGACGTCTGCGACGCGACCATTTGCATAAATGGCGAGAAGCGGGAAGTTTGGCAGATACGAAAATATGCATTGGAGCCGCGTAAATGATATTATAAAACAGAAGTCAGAGACATCGTTTTGGCGAGATATTTGAGGGATATCTTTTTACGCTTTTATTTTAAATTGTAGGATGAATTTAATGCTGACAGCGCTATATAAATTACTAGAATCCGTTCACGACTGCGTCCGCGAGGATTTTGGTTTTTTTCCGTGATGTTTTACAGCCTTATAGCCTTCTTTAGTATATGAACCGTACACTGGGAAAATAAATTTTCGATTAAAATCAGTGGTTCCTGAGATTAACGCGGTCAATAAGATTTATAAAAAGATTGATGCATAACCCTTAAGTTCTGTTTAGCTTAATATTTTATATTCGTTGTAGCGTAGGTATGAGTATTAAGAGTGCGCATAAAGCAAAACTACCAATCTTTTTCTTGATTGTACGTGATAAATACTAGATGAAATTTTATGAATTTTTTAAATGTTACGCTACATGATATTTTCAAGGGTTGTGTTTGATCAAAAACATAAAATAATTAAATTATCTCGATAAAAAAAAATCACGAAGTTACGTCTGATTTTCCCTTTTTTTCGTTTTATACTGGACATGGCAATTGCTATGATGACAATTTTTTTATAAATAATTATATTGAACAATAAGTAAGGGCTATGTCTAGTCATTTTTTTAAATTCCTTTTAGTTTTGGATTTATAACGATTAAACACTTTTGGCACTTAATACGTTTTCATTCCGCGGAAAAAGCCATCTCCCATCGCACGTTTGTGAAGCTTGACACATATTTCTATTTCACACATCAGTACCGATCGCTCCGTTGAGACGAGAAGACTACGCTCAAATTCTTAGCTGCTCCGAGTTTCAAAATAAATAGTGAAATGGGGAAAAAGAAAAGGACTTTAAAAAGACTTAGTAAACGAGAGCTAAAAAAGTTACAAACTGAAAAGATGGCTAATTGTCGAAGGTATGTTGTATTGTATTTTAAGAGAAATAAATTCATTTGAGTCGATCTAGTAAGATGACGTAAACAGATGGTGTAAAGTATATGCTAAGTAATCACATGACTTTAGTTGGTCTCTTCAAATAATAGGTTGATTTCGAAGGAATTTGTTTCAATCCACCAGGTATTTATTGTAAGTAAATTGTTTTCAAATAATATTTAATTTTCAGAATTGCTGTATCTCAAAATATTTCACAATCTGACAGGTGTGATCAAAATGAAGTTGTGGAGGCATGCGCGTCGTCGACTATGTAGGTTTCTTTAAAAATAGTATCCATACTCGCTTTTCCATCTTGGGTTTTTTTTTTAGTAAAGTTGAAGCTGGCTGAAACAATAACTAGTTACTACCACATGAGTAAATATACTAAGTACTGTGTTTATTTTACAGAACAACATTGAATTTGGAAAATGTAGACCCTAATAGACAGCCTATATCTACAGACTATTTCATATCTCTCTCATTTGAGAAATAACGTTAGATATTTTCTGATAAAGTTATCACTTTCCAAACCATCCTTTCTTAAATGAAAGTAACTAAGCGCAAACAGACGCCGAAATTAACCATTTCCCGCCTACTTTTTTGCCTGGCCGCTGCTTTGCACTCTCCTGTAAATATATAATAAATCCGATCAGTTGAACGGCAAAGGGTTGATTTGGGTAGGGGGGTTAGAACTGCAACCACAAAACGCGTGAGCCGAGCGATATTTTGACTCAGAACGCCACTTGCTACGAGTACTTTAATGCTTAATTGCAAATGACTTTCCTAATAATAGTGGGTAATTTGTGCCTTTTTTTAACATAAATTCCGTAAAATATGGCTTCCGCATTATTTTTTTTCTACTGTGTCATTTCTGCATGTTTTTTTTTTTGGAAATAGCTGAACTTTTTCATTACAGTTCATTGAAGCGACGACGCACTCTAAGTAGTCGGCCACAAGCTCAGAATGAAGATCAGGCTGAAAATTTGTACGATGCAGCAGAGAGAGTGATAATAGACAAGTTGTACTTTTTTGAAAAAATAAAAATGGTATCAGATTATGCTCTTCAATTCGGTTGCACTCTATCTAACTTAAACATCACAGGAGAAACGTGGGTAAAGTGGGTTTTTATTCTAAACTGAAACTTTCGTGTAATACCTATGTGCAGAGGTGAATTCATACTGAACACGTCAGATCCACAACCAACCCAGAACCTAGACATAAACACAGCCGCTGTCACTGGGATTACTAGTGTAGGCATTGGCTTAGAACCATTTCAAGAATTGAGTGTAGCCATGAATCTTCCCACAATGACGCACCAAATGTAGAAAAAACAAGCAACCAACAACAAGCGCAACCGTAGGACCACATCGGAGACGTGTTTGGCGCTGTTTAAGCGGAATCCCGCGGAGTTTTTGCGTCGTTTTGTGACCGTCGATGAAACCTGGATCCACTGGTACACACCAGGGACCGAGAAGCAATCAAAACAAAGGATTCAGACCGGGGAACATGCTGGAAAGAAGGCGAAAACTGTAAAATCGGCCGGAAAAGTTATGGCCACCGTTTTCTGGGATTCACAAGGTTTGATCTACATCGATTACCTCGAGAAGGGTAAAACTATAACAAGGCTTTACTATGTCGATTTATTGGGCTGATTCGACGCCGAATTAATGAAAAAACGACCCCACCTGGCGAAGAAAAACGTGCTGTTTCACCACGACAACGCACCGGTACACACGTCTGCCGTTGCCATGGTCAAATTGGTCAAATTGCGCTACAAATTGCTGCCCCATCCACCGTATTCTCCAGAGTTGGCCCCTTGAGACTTCTTTCTGTTTCCTAATCTGAAAAAAACACTCCCCGGGAATAGATATGGATCAAATGAGGAGGTCACTGCCGCCACGGAGGCCTATTTTGCAGAGTTTGACAAAAACTATTTGTCGGACGGGTTAAAAAAGTTTGAGCATCGCTGTGCTAAGTGTATCGAACTGAATGGAGACTATGTTGAAAAATGAATTGCCATTTTCCAAAATTTTCCTTTACTTTTTGTAGGCTAAGTAAGTATTTATTGAACGACCCTCGTATAATATGTACATACTTGAAATAAAGATGATGTTTTGGTATTCATTTTCATTTTTCATTCACCTTTCAACGCCCTATAAACCAGATACAATTGAAAATCTATTATTATAATCGCTGACAATCGCGCCAGGCGGGATGCGACCCTTTAATTCGTCTTCAGTCGGTGGAGGAGAGTCAAACCACCCCCTCATGAGTTCTCACCTTGGCGTTGCGAGGGGGCTTAGTACCGGTGGTAGGGTCCAACCGCCGGGAAGCGAATAGAACTCAGGAGTGGCAGTGTGGTGGACTAGCCACTCACTCGCTGAGGCCCGTAAGGGCGACACGCGGGGTTGCGGGGCCAGTGCGGCCTGCAAGCGCCTTGAGGCGCGTGGTAGCGGCCGCTTGGTTTTAGTCGGTAGGAGACCAACATAACGTCGACGTCTCCCCGGGCGGCGAGGTATCCATGAAGATTTCCCCACGAAAAAAAAAGGCGGGTCAAATCATGACACCGGGGAGCTTTTATTTATAAATATACAAATGCGTTCACCTATTACCGTCACTAATATAGAACAAAGAACGCAAAAAAAAACCCGCTTGTGTATTTACTTTAAAATATTTTATTTATATTTCAGTATATAAAATAAGTCGTGTTTTCCTTCCTGACGCTATAACTCCAGAACGCACTAACCGATTTCCACGGTTTTGCATTCGTTGGAATGGTCTCGGGCTCCGTGAGGTTTATAGCAAAGAAAAATCAGGAAAATTTCTACAGAAAAGCGGGAAAATCTTTTTTCACATACAGCTAAGTCCACGCGGACGAAGTCGCGGGCGGCTGCTGGTATTTAGTATTTATCATGAAAAAATCAACTGGTGACAGATAGACAGTGTAGTCTATGTAATAGGGTCCTGTTTTTACCTTTTGCATACCGATCCTTAAAAATAATTTAAAAGATGAGACTACTATCTACAACATAACATTCAACTTATATACAAAGTAAAATTACACACATTAAAATGTAGATAATGTATTCACAAAAATAATGCCCACTGTGTTATCTGATTGTTTTACGTATACTACGGAAGCTACGCGCTGAGCGAGCGAGAGAGATGTATTGTGGTTCGGCGGGCGATAGTGTTCGCAGAGAGGGGGGCGCGGGTGAATTTTAATAATTTGCTGGGTTTATACGCACTCTTAACGCATTAAAAAGTGACTGTAAGATCAATTTCATCAGTCACTGATGAAACAAACTGTTTAGTACTTTAATCAGTTGACTGACAAAGAGCAGTGTCTACAAGTGCTGGTGAATATGTTAAGGTCATAGGTTTCAAGAGAGTTTCACCACAGACAGAGTCTGGGTGATTCTGGTTAATTGTATCTGGTCATCATAGTCAAGGCAAAACGTAACTTTGTAACAAGAGGCCATAAGGATTACACTACTGGGCAAAGGCCTCTGTCTATTATTAAATTAATTATGATCAAATTAGTAAGCAATCTAATGGAACATCAATTAGTTCTTAATCGAAACTAATCAGAATCAAATCGATAACGACATAACAGACGTAATGCAAAGGGTTATTTATTTATTTATTTAATAATAAGGCATACCAACAGTGTAACTAGGTGAATGAGCGTGCCGTCCGAATTTAAGCGTCGGCATTATGGTTGCGACCAAAATGCTCGCGAGCAAAAGCCATGTTTGTTGGATCGACATTTCGGCTTGTCGACATTTGTCCCCTGCTGGTTGACCCATTTGGAGCGCCACACGTGGACCTGAATACAGGACTGTTTGAAGGTCATATTTTAAACTTGTATTATTAATATGTCCTTGCTTTTGACTAGATAATTATTTGTGTTATATAAGTCAGGGATTGCTCAAAACTAGGATGATAGGCCTTCTATGTTGAAATGAAATAGGCTGATTTAGAAAACGAAATTCGACAATAACCTTAACAGTAAGGTTTATGATGGTAAAAAAACATCCGATTTCTAGCAGTGTCAGTATTAAGGAATAAAGAAGACCGGCGAATGTCGACCTGGCCATTATTTGGGAACGTTCACGTTGAGACTGATAATATCTTTATAAAATGGTATTAGTTGATTTCTATCCATAATTTATAGGATTTTGTAAATCAGGGATTTGATTTTTTAATAACAAAACGTCGTAAATAATTATGAAACTAAACAGAAAACCGGATAAGTGATCCTTCACTGTTCCTGTTCATGCATCAGTGTTATATTACTTTCTTTCTAAACAGAACCTTCATCTAGGTTGTATTGTTTTGCCAAGTTTTGCTGTTCTTATTTTACTGTTATTGAAGCATCTCTGACTACCTAGATTACGATGTTTCAAGTGACTAGATTTTAACAAAATGGTTCAATGGCAAGTCAAACAGTAAAAGAAATTTAATAAATGTCAGTAACGGAACGTTTAAATGTCTAATTGTGTCAAACGTCAAAGTCAGACTGACATGCATGCATTGTTAGTTTGTTGTTGTTGTTGACTTCGATTTCGTGCTTGCTTGCGTTTGCAAAGATTTCGTGGTGTTTTTACAGTGATTAATATTCGGACTACGCGTGTTTCTCGGACTTACGATTGAAGCCATGAAGTGCTCTGATGAATAATACAGAAATTAATGAAAAACTCTTTAAAACCGGATGTTTTTAAAACCTTTCCTCTTTAATTTATTCTTTTTATACCTCTATATTCCTAATTTTTAGAGGGTAAGTTTTAGTATCATTTTGATAGCAGTGTTAAGTTGTTCAAATCTTGGTTAATTTCGTTCATGAACGAGCCCTATTTATAGTTGGGGCTCAAACTCAAGGAACTTCGCCAGTCTTCTTTTCATGTAAATAATATTTGTAAACAATAAGAACTCACTTTTGATTCCAACATCCTCAACCAGAAACCATGACAACGAGTACACAACTACAACGAAAACAGTGATTAAAATTTTCCTTCCCAAATCAAGCGCAGTACAACTTGTTCAGGCGCACTTATCTTTTTTTTATGACACGTAAATTACGAGCTATAGCAGCGCCAGAGCCGGTACATCGCAAATAAATAAATCAATGTAATGTATCTGGCCGGTGAAGCGGCAAATGCAGATGTAATCGTGCTCCAGCGTGCCCGGTTGTACTCGTACATACAAATAATTTAGTAGCGAGATCGCCATTCTGCTAGCAAATAGATAGTTCTCACTTCCGACACATGTTTCCGCGACGCGGGGAGGTGGTCACGTAGAATATTGACGCCTCAAGCTATCCCGACAATACCTACTCGCTAGAAGACATTTTTATGTGGAGCCAGATATAAATCATTCTTACCGCGCCGAGGAGCAATAACAGTGACTTTGTGCTATTACGTGCAGACGTTTTGCAACGTACACGGGGTTTGGCAAAAAGTGACACTAAGAACTTAGAAAGCTAGGTAATGGAATAGATACACCTAAGGGGCGTGACCTCTTACAGTTATTTGGTTTTGACTATTTACTTCAACCACATACGATTCACAATAACAAAAATTTGTATTTCGTAATTTAGATGAAAAATGAAATATTAACAATTAATAAAGAATATTAGAAGTAACTAATAATACATTAAAGTGGCCTAAATAATCTCGAATTCAAAATATAAAATTGTTTGTTAATTCGATTTGTCGATTTGAAAGTATTTGTAATAGGTCTATTTAAATGAAGTTTTTTTGATTGTTTGAATCACAATTTAATCAATTACATTGCTTCATGAATATTTTATTAAGCTGTCGGGTAGGTAATCATCATTGAAATATCTTTTGTGTATCAAAAACTTTTTCATTTCTAAATGTAAAGCAGTTGCAACGTTCAGCTACCTGATTGAACCGACCGATTTTCGAATTCAGCATTCGGCATTGAATATCAAGTGTCCTCTAGCAGATGTTCGGAAAGTAAATAGACGATTTGTACAGCGACGCTAGTGATCGGACTACCGATAACTAGGTAGTCATTGGTCACTGTGACCAGCTGGAATTCTGATAGCTACTGAGGTACAGATCCGATGTCGTGACCATCCCAACTTGGTTTTACGTCTCTATAAGTCGTCTGATGATATGCGTGGTCTTTTTTCTCTCAAGAAAAATGCATGGTGCATACTAAATCGAGAAAGAAATTGTGCCGGGCTCTTCCAAGCAACACAAAGTATCTCCTACCGTTCTAGTCAATTTCTCACGGTGAGATATTTCACATTCATGAGTGAACAGTCATCAATATTTAAATAATGAAGCTAGATTTAAATATTCTTAACAGTGATTACGATGAAGTGGTTTATACTTATTCAGAAGTATGTTTCTATAGTTTTGTCCCTACTAGTAGAAATATCTTCATGTAATACACTGAGGTAGGTATATTAACACAATCGTGGTTCCAAACTGTTTCAGTAATTGAAATACCTGCACATTTGAGTTTATTCAGGGTAGTACAAGATCCAATCGCAAATTTAACTACGTCTTCATAATCATAGTTATAAGTGGCTAGCCATCTCGAAGTTAAGTTTGATGAATCAACTCTAACAAAGTTTGGATGCAAGGTAGGCACAAGGATAGATGCCATGTTCCTTATTCAAGTCTTGGAGTGCCTAAACAGGTCATGCACAAAATTATAGCTAAGGATAGTGAGGGTGTGAAGTGAGTGTAGAACATACCCACTCACGATCATATCCCTAATACGGTAGTCAAAAGTACACTGATTGTTGCCGTCATGGTGAACGGAACATTTAGAAGCCTTCATTTCGCCGAAGGATGGTGAAAATGAATGATGGTGATGATGAAAACCCAATGTGGTAAAAGTGGCTTGGGTTTTTAATTGGTGTGAAAAAAACAAATGAAAAAGAGGAGGAAAATTAGTGAAAATATAGTTTATTTTATAGTAATTACTTTGAAATGAAAATTAAGTTTCAATTATTCAGAAAAAGAAAGATACTTTAATATTTTACGAATTGCGA
This sequence comes from Udea ferrugalis, assembly GCA_950022985.1. Classification (NCBI taxonomy): domain Eukaryota; kingdom Metazoa; phylum Arthropoda; class Insecta; order Lepidoptera; family Crambidae; genus Udea; species Udea ferrugalis. The sequence goes on from OX465516.1 coordinate 11,633,436, forward strand.
TTTCACTTGTCTTATGAAGCTACTCATGACACTTAGAAGAGTCAAGGGGATAGCCTGGTCATGGGAACTTTGCCTGAATTGTTTTTATATGTAAAATCATTTTCTACAGCACATGAGACACTCCAGTAGTCATGAATTGTTTCATGCACAGTATGTTCTAGCACAGTTATCGTTTAGTGCAATTCGGACTTACAGATCAACATGATTCAATATCAGATTTTGATTTCCAGATTTTGCTTATGAACTGAGTCAAGGAACGTTACTTTAAATAGCTCTTCCGGTCACTGTTCCCGATTAAGGAATAAATATGTGATTGGATCTTGTAGTATACTAAATTCCAGAAAGGCTTGAATTTCCATACGCATCGCTAGTTTTCTGATCGATTTGACTTTTCAAGTATCTGAACGTCTCTATTATATTAAAATCGGTGCCCAGTCTAGGATCTAGTTTAGGTTACGAACAATCAACTAACACGGTTCCGTACTTTAGAGGAGATCAGAAGTTAGTTACACCTACAACACTGGCACTTCCAAAAAGTTTTGGCTTGCAGGTTGGACGATTTTCAATAGCAGGGAGCTTGATGTAGCGCGGTACTTGCCTCGGAAAATTTAAACTAATATTTTAAGTACGCAAGTGTGTACTTTTACATTAGCAAAGTTTCATTTTAGTTCGCGTCCTATCAGTTGGTCGGGTTACTTTGTTGTATGTTATATTATAACTTCAGAAAATTGTACAGAATTTGCAAAGTATTCAACTTCGGAGAACCGTTGTTATTGAGCGCCAGAGAGTATTAATCACTTCTGTAGATTCACGAATATTTTATGAATTGAGATGAATTTACAGATAAACCTGTTGCCCAGATTTGCAACCCTGTTAATAATAAGATGACTATAGTTCGTTTTAGTCAGTTAGTCAGCGGCTGTAGATACAATAATTCTAAATAAACGCGAATTTGTTTTTGTTTTTATAAAGTAGTATCATTTTCAATCCACACATAACAACACATTACGTCACCACTTATTATCCAACCTGACTTTAGCTTTATCGTCTTTACTCAAAGATTAAATCTTAAAAAATTATACAGCTCGTAGTAATCTAATCCGCTGTTTATTAAAAATATGTATATATTTGTAGAGTTTTGTAATGGAAACTTCTGTATTATACTTCACTTTTCCAGCTAAAATTGTAATCAGACCAATCTTCTGATTGGAAATATTTTTAATACGGGATAAAAACAGTGAATTTCTTTTCCATGTAACTTTGTTAATTGCTGTTCCGAATAACACTTGTTTCATTCTCATATTTCGTTGGGAAAATAGTAATTTTTAAACTTTGATAACTACGCTGCTACGGTAAATTCACAATATCGTAGCAGTGGTTGTAGCTTCGTAGCATCAGAGCTACAGCGCTACGGCCCGCATGCGACCGGTGACCGTTACCAGTACCAGACTGGGTGCTTCATTTGCGATTTGGTCCAGTGATTTCGTTTGGCCCGCTCAAGAGCCCTCTGGCGGCGCAGAGTGAATTATGGTCTATTGTTGTCGAGAAGAGCCGTATCGTGGGCCGTAATTTACAATATCTGGTGTAAATTGGTAACTACATTTTAGAGGAATTTATCATCCTAATAATGGAAAGAAATTTTCGTTTTTAAAATGGAATCTATTTTCTGAAATAAGACTTTTACAACTATTAAGAGTTGACAAATACGTGTTGCAAAAATGTTCTGCAATTGCGAAATTATTTTTTAAACAACCCAGTGTTTGTGATTTAGTTAAGAAACTCAATATACAGAAATGTATTATTGTAGACTTGTTTGTATAGTCTCACATGCAGAGTAATGAAGATGTTCCGAGAGAAATAGTCCCCTCAGTCCGGCCCTGCCACTACACTCGCACTCGGGTTTGTTTGCGTCCACTAGTTAAATGTTGGTGCTAACTTTATTCGGGTCCGGACTTAGATGCGTCCTTGTTATGTTTGTTCGAGTGTCTGATACTGACCAAGTACGAAGCTGTTGGGTTTTATTATAGCTTTACGCTGTTGGTTGAATACTACAAGTATTTATTTTTAATTCAGCTAGTTATGGATATACCCGTGTCTTAGTCATTCATCATCATTCGTCATGAGCAACAACCACCGATGTCAAGTCATGCTTAGTCGAGGGGTGAGATGGGTGACCGCTCCAAACGAAAGCGAGTGTTGTATTTTTAGTTTTAATTCAGAGGAAACTATAAGCATTTGGTCCCGGTCGATGTAATTTTAGAAGTCAGACATTGAAGCTAATCGAAGTTAGAAGCTTAATGAAATTTGATTCAGAAGAATATTTATGCTTCTTGAAATATGTGGAGGGCGGTTTTTGAGACTCCAAACAAAATCATATAGTTTAGTTCCGAGGTATTGAGATACTTGGTTACAGATAGAGAGATTGAGTTACAGATATTTGGTTCTGAGGTGTATTAGCCTACATACTCCAACAGCTGGTCAAAGAACTCCATCTTTGGAATCAAGTCAACAGATGGATGGTTTAATCACCATTCTTGCCAAAAACAAGTCGAAAATTCGATCGACAGAGGTTTGAATATCTGGGTGTAGATCATTAATTTTTAAAATAATTTCAAAAACAGCACGTTTAAGTCACTGTTCCTGGTTTTTAATTCGAATTTATAATGTATACCTTAAATTATAAAAGAAGTAATCTACGAGCGGATTTGCTCTAAATATTTTCACTAGAAAATGTCTTATTTAATATCAAAAATATCATCTTGTTTATCTCGGCATCGTTTGAAGATAGAATTCATTTTAATTAAACGTTCCGCGGTTAGGTTTAAAGGCCTCTTGGAATTTATAATAACATTCGCCAAGAACAATCTTTTAGAAAAAGAAAATCGAATGAATCGAGCTGAACATTGTTACGCGAAACCAAGAATTCTGGTTTGAGGTTTCTGAGTTCACTCGCAGTAAGGAAATTCTTCAACAACATTGTTTCTAAATTAAAACAATCTCATAATTGCACATTCTCCAACTTCTTTGATGCAGCGAAGGTATTCGGAAGGGGTGTAGCTATACTCTATAGGGTTCGTAGCGGGAAGGGAAGGAAGGGGTGGTTGGAGCAAGTTTGAGGTGAAGTTAAGCCGATTAAGTGTCATTTCCGCCCCAGAACTAGCACTGTTCATTAAATATTTCGAGTGACTTAATTGCTGAGGTCGGTCGTCTGGTAAGTTCTGAAATGTGAACAGATTCGTACCTCTTATTGTGTCGTAAACTTGCCCCAACGAAATTAATGTCGCAAGTTTTTATTGTTGTCGCGCTTATGTCATGCCGCGTTCTCGGTCTCCTTTTAGACAAGTGACGGTAACCTACTTCTCTGAGTGCATTTGGTTTTAAACACCCTATTTAGTTTAGTACCCATTCTGCATTTAGCCCACCCACCTGGGAACTTTTTCGCAATATTGAGACTACAGGTCGACATTTTCTTGACAAATAAAAAAGGTACCAAAGCCAGTATACCCGGTAACTTCATAGCTTCTACACGAGGAGAAAACTTAAATAAGCAGTAATCTTAAGTGGAACATTGTTTTTTTTGTAAATCATTACGTTGAATTTTCATCGTTTTAGAACCATATTTCTAGGTAATTAGTTGTATGAGTTAAGTTTTCTTTTACAAAAATAGTAATTCGGTGCAAGCACGGTGCAAGGCTTCACTTATTCTCGAAATATAAGATAAATTGTAATAATCAGAAAGGGTTTCCTCCCCACTAAGCAAAAGGTAATACCTATCAGTGTAATTTTTAAGATATGAAGCCCAAAATATCCCAAATACAGATCCCTCTTAAGGGCAGTCCATTACAATCAGTTCGTATACACGGGACGCGTGTGGAAACTATTCTTACGGGTAAACGAATTACTCCGTTGCGGTAGGGTAAATAAAAGTACCTGCTCGCCACGGATGAGACCGAATAACAATTAGAGGGAGAAATAAAAATCGTAATGTACTCGTAAGTGGTAGCACAATGTTTGCGCGGGTCGCCGCAACCGCAGGGCGTCGTGTGGCCCGGTGAGGATTTAGAGCACGTTTTGTACGAAAAATTGTAGTTTTGAGGATAGAGTTTGTTTAACGCAAACGTCGACTGACGATGCTGGAATTTATGGATAACGGTGTCAACTTTTGTCACCAGTATTTTTTGGCAAAGCTTTTTTAAGTCAACTTGACGGGCTTGGTTGACAGTAGCTAATATTTTTAGTAAGTAAATTAAATGTGTAATTTATATTTGGCCGTCTGGTCACTCTTTCAATATTTAAAATTTAATGCGGTTGCTTTATAAAATTAATTAATAAACTCCATGATGAGTTTGGGGAAAGCAACGATGCTGACGGTACGTAATTAATAGTTTTGTTTTTTGTACTTGTTGGTTGATACGAGTATACCATGGGCACGGACGTAAAAGAAAGACGGACGGAACATCACACTGAAAAAATGTGAAGCTAGCAAGGTCATACAACTTCGTGAGTTGCACACGACCTACGCTCACACAAACTTACTAGGTGCTACAATCTATCGCCATTTTACCCCGTGTGACAGCGCGAATAACACGCGTGTTGCTATGACAATATTTATTTAAAAATGCCGTCTTGTGTGGTGAAATCATTTAAAAACTACATGAGTAAACTTAAAAAGTCACAAGGAATCACCTATCACAGGTAAATTATGATTATTCGTTGCATTTTCTCCCAATTACATTTATAAATTGTGATGACAATTTAAAAGTCAAAACACAACAGTGTTGCCACTTTTTTGACGGTAAAATTTCCCTAAATGAGGGGAAATCTGTATTTGTCGTATTGGCTCGACTTTAGTATCATATCGGGTAGCTAAGAGCTTAATTTTTTTTTTGTTAATAGAGTTTAATAAAACATGTAATCCTGTGAAGTTTCATTTTGCGGAAGTGAATACTGTTAGAGAAAAAAAATCCTAAAGTTTAAGATAACATCGGGAAATGTTAGGTTTTTTTACGCCATTTTAACGATTTGTTGCATCAGACCAAGGTTCATTTCTGAAATTAAATTCAGAAAACCATATTATTATTGCTATTCTCTTTAAAATATGTTTTTAATGAAAAAAAAGGTAAGTAGTAGTTAAGGGCTTCAATGACGAAAAAATAAAAGTTTAAAGGTTTTGTTTTTTGGAATTGTCATGAACAAAACGCAATCCGCCATTTTGTGCTGTCAGTGGCTGGCTGTTGACCTGTCACTCGTTGTTGTGTAGGTACCTACCTACTCGCGTCTTTTTATTTTTTCACTGCCTTAAGCTAGAATCGGGGCACAACCGACTGGTTAGGGTTAGGTCAGGTTGGAAGGCTAAAGGCCGGAGCGTGATCGAAAATAAGAAATAATGATATTGTATATAAATAATCTTCAGACTAAAGGTATCCCTAGGTTAGGTTAGGTTAGAACTGTGACCAAAACCGCGCGAGCCGAGCGAGCAAAGCGAGCGCGCGATACAATTAATATAAAATAACCCTTGCGTTATTTTTAATAGGTTTCCTAGTAGTAAAAATCGACGGGATGACTCGGTTTCAATTATTCGCAACTGCGGAGGAGAAAATTTTTGGAACCCCTCATCTGTCAGTACCGTGTGCAGTGCACATAGTGCACAGTGCATAGTTAGAGGGGTGTAAGGTTAGTGACAAACCTTCTGTCAGATGTATAAAATAATTACAATCATAATCGGACTTAAGTTAATAAACCCGGTTAAAATAAAAGGTAAACTTTAGGGAAATTTATGATTTATATGGCATCCCTCAAATTACGCACACACCATTGACTGCTTCCTTCACTCATGATTCGACGAAGTGGCGTCCGTCTTTCTTTTACGTCCGTGACCATGGGATCTTGGGCGATATTCAGCACAGCACATTTCAGCAACTTAAGCGTTAGTTGATAAGCGCAACAAATGATTGCTAATTCGCTGTAGAACACAAAATAATTATCCTTAACTACAAATGAAAAGCGAGAAATTTCGGCGTAGCTTAGCTGTGACCGGCGTACCGACGAGCGCTACGTGATTCTTGTCGGTACATATTTGCCGATATCAAACCAATTTGCAGCCCGTTATTGTGTTAAGAGTTCGGTCGAGGTGAATGTTACGAGATTGCAAGATTAAGGGGTGTCATCGCGAGATTAGAAAATAATAATCTTTTGTGAACGCTTTCATAAGGAGATTAGCTGCAAGCTATGCTGAGAGGGAAACCTGGTTGGACATACATAGAAGGCTGAATTATATCCGATTTGTTATTTTTTTAACTACGACATTATGATAATTTGTGTTTTAGTAATCGATTTTATTTTACCTGTTTACGCGATTCCTTCGTAAACCCAAAACCACTACATAATCGACAGCAAAATTAAAAAGATACAGTTAGAGGAGTGAAAGGTCGGTAGTTAATGAAGTGTTTGGAATGGTTTGCTGACTGCATTTGCATTGCTTTATTTCACACCAAACAAATCGATCATTAAGCCTAAATAAATCTTTGGAACATATTTTTTCTTAAAAGTTATAACACAATAAGATCAGTCCGAATATAGCAGCTAATATAATGACAAGAGTACGACAGTAACCTTATTTTTTTGTACAACAAATGAAAAAATCCCTGCATGAGATAACGTTACGGATATTCGGCAAGCGCCCGCGATCGGTCCGGTTTCACTTTTTCAATATCCCACATCTAATGGCCAACAGATGGCAAGTTGGGAAAAGTGATGCTATCAAAAAGCGATAGGCCGCGGTTCGCCGGTTATCGAGCACTTTGCGCTTCCACTGACGCGGGTCAACTTACCACATGTTGTACACGAGTTTACATAATTAGAGAATACTTTTAGAGAACGGTTTGCTTTTTGTTTGCGACATTCTAGATTATTATTAGTTATGTTAATAGCTGGAAGATAGTCTGGTCAAATTAGACATGGAAATAGTGATCGTAAAACAATTACTTCAGATCATAACTAAGGTAAGAACAACCGTTAGAAGTAAAGTGTCAAAATTTTCGGTTCGAAAACAGAAAGTTTTATCAAGGAAATAATTCCCATTCGAAAATTCACAAATCTATTTTTATTTTATTCAATTGCAATTATTTATTGAAATCAGAGAGCATAACAAAAAATATTACATGTCTGCCCTATAATAGGTATTAAAGTTATAACTTAGCCTTTAAGAGGCAGCCTTATTTGAGTTGTGTTTCCACTTCTAAGCTTTCTGCCCAGCAAAAAGTGAATTTGTTAAAATAAAGTATCTTCACAATAACCACCAAGCAAAATCACATGCTATTTTTAATTTGATGGAAAAATTGTCATTGTTCCTCAGATTACAGCTGTACATTTCTGTTTAATAACAAAGCCCTTTTAATTTGAGTTAATTGTATTTGCCACGGGACGTGATTACAGCCCCTGTCTTTGTTTTTCAAGTCAGGTAAAATTAGAGATATCATGTTTTGTGCTATTGTGCAAAATCTTTTGTCTCCTTGTATTTTCAGCAGAATGTTATTTACGAGAGTGGAGGTTAATGTAGGTATGTGAGTAACTTGTGAGTTGTGAAATGAAAAATGTACCAACACCTAACATCAAAACATAACGTATTTCGTTACTCAAATATATCCAGCAAATTATGCCTAAAAACTAGAATGTTGCGGCCTTGCACGAAATTTTGGTGAAGTAATGATGTATTTTTGACCACAAATTAGCTCAATTTGGCTTCAATTAAGTTTTATTAATAAAATTCTAATTGGGTTAAAATAACATCAACTGCAATCATTTGTAGCTAGTTCCAATAAATGTTAAGAGTGCTTATTCATTTAAAAAAATTTTTTAATCCATGTAAAATTAGTCTTGGTAATTATGCTTTCAGAATGATCTTTTACCGGTTGCCTAGTCATATACCGAGTTAAGAAAAATCACGTTCATCGATTCACAACAAATGTTTAGTAAAATCGTACAGGCTTTATTTTATGTTATTAAATTAGATTAGGTTAGAACGGAGATAATTATTTTCATTCCTGTTAAGTAGATGGTACCAGAATACTGAAACACAGTCATAGCTATCCATCTAGTGCAACTCTTTTAAACGCTGCAGCTAACTGCACTTCGAATAAAAGATTAAATTACGTTTGCAGTTCGTATTCGAGCTATAGTGGCGCGGTAAGTCGCTGTAGGGTTAGCAATGAGCTACTTTCTTGAGTTTAGCCTTACTCCATTATGCGTCAGTCTTGTCATGGTACATGGAAATAGGAGCTCTAAAATGTTCGTCGTCCAAGTGTGTTCCTCATATTTATTTTATTTCGTTTGTTTCGCGACAGTGGCTTGGTCTTAAGTTTTGTGACATACACGATAATAGGAAACCATTAGATATTTGGATGAATTGGATTGAAGAAATTAATTTTAGCTCTGTTCAAATATTTCCTAATATTAAGAACCTGTTTTGTTTCTCTAAAAGGCTTATGCCTCCACTCGTATTCCGTTATAAACTAACGAAAATTAATATTACCATATTAACTAAGATAATAGTATAATTTTTAAAAATGTTTTGAATCCTTCAAAAAAAATATCACTACATGCTCTACTTACATGCGGACGTATTTTAGCACATTAACTTTCGTGAGGTGTATGATTAACTAAACTTCTTCCAGGTCATATCCATGTGTGTTTACTTTGTGGTAATTTTACCTTATTTAAATTTTAATTTCACCTACTGCTATCATGTGAATTACTGATATAGTTATAAGGCATTCATTACTAACCAATGGACTACGCAGTTTGAAAAAAAAATTCAAAAAAAAATTCATGCTTGACAGCAGCAAGTTGAGATGCAGAATAGCATTTCTTTTCTTATATTAGTTTCTTCCTCGCGATCTGAATGTCTGAAGTGGCATTTTAGCGGTCCGCCTGCATTGTTATTCAGTCGGCGGCGCGGCGCTCACGCCCCGCAGCTTATCGCCGGCCCCAGCCGTTGTAAATTAAATAAATATACACCTAATGAGCGGAAATACAATGCATGACTAAGCTAAATAATTGCTTCATCTCCTTATTCGCAAATTTACTTTATTCGGTTATGATCTCGATGTTTCGCTACGCGGGTTGATTGCGATTTTGGATGAGATTCATGCTCTGTTTTGTAAAAGCAATGGAATTTTAATTTAAGTGATTGTTTCTTGAATAAAAATGTCTTATGTGTAAAATACTGATTTGTTTCTTTTTCCCATGTGTCGAGAGGAATTTTATTCATTATTGCAGTAATAATAATTGTCAATGCAGTAGACCAGAAATAAATTGTTCTCAAAGTAAAGTTTTGTCTTGTGTTTTGTGAAACCAGTATTAGTAACCAGGTAGACTATAGCTGCCTTCAACAGAATTACGCGATTCATTGTAGATAGCCAAATACCTTATTGCGGTCGGGTAATTTGGCATTTGATAGTAGGTGTTTAGCTAGACTGTGGTAGCGTTTGAGGTGTTCTAATGCTTTGATAGTAATCAGCTTGAGCATTACGATACCTCGCGTCTCGTAGCCAACAGTTTACGAGACAAGATTCGGAAGGAAATCTCAAACGGCAATCAAAGTTAGATGGCTCTTATTAATTATAAGGACAGCTTTAGACCTTCCTTGCTTAAGTAATTCGACAGTTATCTTATTGAATGCAAAGTGTATAATAAAACCGTTTCAAGAATCTCTTGAATGTGAAAATATTATTTAGACCGTTGTCCTTTATTACATTGACTGGGCAAGTTTGAATAGAACTCGTACAGACTGCACCAAAACTATGTGACTTTTCAGAACAATGTATGCTTGTTTTAGAAAGGTAATATTTTAGCTACACTAAAATATTACTTTTAAAATCTAAAACAAGCAAAAAACTATTTAACTACCAGGAGGTGGTATGGTAGCTTCTTTCGAATATTGTTGTTACATTACATTCTCCCATACTCAAACTATCGTTTAAGACATTTGTTTCTCTAAAACAATAATTCACTTATGAGAGAGAAACACTCAAGAAATATTTTGACTCAATATTGATGGTTTATTCCCGGGAACCCGTCACTTGTCCGAAATTTACTACTCCGAATTTCATTTGACTGAAAACTATTGACCAACATTTCATTTGCCAGATGTATTGTTTGACATATTTTCAACTCGTCGAAGTATCTTTTGACATAAGTATCGCTATACCGAACTACGTTAAACCGAATTTCAGAATAAACTTTTTACTATTGCCCGAAGTCTTTTTCCAACTTTTTTCATTTACCAGATGACTTATTTGGCATATTATGATCACTTTACCTAAATCACATTTTACCGAATATTGCTAGGCCACAACTACTTTATGATAACGTTCAACGTCTCGTTAATGTTGATTTTCAGTATTTTCAACATCAGGGCGAATCCGAGTCAGTCAACCCCGACACCACGTGGTACTTGTTTTGCCGTACCCCAAGAGTGTTATTTAAAAGCGCGTAGGCATGAAGGGGTGAGGCGGCCCGCGGGCTGAGGAGCAGGTGGCTATGAGCGAGGCGCCGCGGCTGGGGCTGGCCGGCGAAGCCGGCCAACAAGCCAAAGCTGTGGTGCTGAGCGAAAGCCATCTGCGACGATACGGTACGCGAGGAACCGCCGGAGCCCCGTAATGCCGGAGCCGTGACAGAATTCTTGTGTGTTTCTTGAACTTGCATGCCGTTTGCCTTTTTTATTTTAAATTCAAAAATTCCTTGACTGCTTTTATGTTGCTTGCATTAAACCCGTAACTTTTTTATAATCGTTTGGTAAACTAAAAATATGGCAATCAAAACAGTGGTCTAATGATTGTTCTGGAAAACAATACTTCGGAAAATTGTTATTTCGGCCAAGCATCACTTCGGTAAAACGTTTTGTGGCCTAATGAAACGTCTGGCAAACGAAAAAAATCCAGTTGATAATTGGTAAACTGATACAGTGGCACACGTCATTTTGGGAAAATGAAAAAATGCCGAACGAAAAAAAACGAAACGTTTTCGGGAAAATGAAATTTGGGAAAAGAAAATTCGGTCTTATGATAGGTAACCTTTATTCCCAGTTAATAAATTAGTTGGTTAATCTTCCTAAACAACCTCACTTGTTGGTTATTAAAAAATATTCAAAATGACAAACTATCGGAAATAAAGCAAACATAAATCCTTTGACAGTCTCTTGATATTTATCGAATGCGTTATTGCGACGAACGGGCGAGAATCAGGCCCCTAGAACGAAAAATCTTTACTCTCCAAGTAGGTTCTGCATAAATAAGACGATAGACTCTGTATTGCATAGATAGGGCAGCAAAATGCAAACAATCGACTATACGGAGGAGCGGAGACTAGCTCATAAATAAAAGAGAATTTATTCAAACGAGTGCCGCTGCGTAATTTATTATCAGTCTCAATTTTTAACTTGTTTTAGTTCAAAATCTATACGGCAACTATAGCATTATTTATCGTTCTCTTCCTGTATTTAAATTTTTACTCACAATGTTTGCTAGAAGGAAAAATCGGGGATGGTAAGCCACCCTTGTCGTAGACAAAGTTATGATAGAGGGTGACTTTATGCGATTTGACTACTTGCTTTTAGACAGATTAAAGCTCCTCGTTCAGACAAAACAAAATGTGGTTTATGAAAGGATTTCCTGTCCAGATTGTATAAATATTGTAATTTATGAGTGTTTTAGTCAAAAACGGTACATATCTTGGAATATTCATCAAGATATTCATTCCTAAAAAGTAGTAAGAAAATATATTTTGTAAATTATCAACTAAAAAGCAAAACCTAATTATTTTTTGTCTATATTCAATTTATTTACGAAATACGAGATCGAGTTCAGTGGCGTGTAATGGGAGAGGCCTATGTCCAGCAGTGGACTGCAACAGGCTCATGATGACTCAGAATTTAGTGAGAAGGTCATTATTTTCAATCAATTATTTGTAATTTGTATTAATTTAAAAGGGGGAGGATAGGCTTTTTAATATTTTTGAAGCAGCGCACATTTTATTAAAGTCTTTGAATTATTGATTATGAATTTTTGTTGATATGTAAATTTAAATATTTACACATCATGTATTTTTGTAGTAATACATTTGTTAAAAAAACGTTTACCTCACTTTTCAAAGGGCATATAGGCATAAGCATATAAACTGAAAATGAAAAAAAAAACTCAAACTCCCTAAGCTTTACAACCAAATCTAATCAATATAAACACTGCTTAAAGAACATTTCAATGCTGGAATGTTCTATTCAATTCTTAAAAAGAAGCAGTTCTTCTGAGGACCAAAGAACTGACTACTAAAACTAACGTTTCATTTAGTGCATTTGGCAAGCGCGAAATAAAGTAAAAATCCATTCAGTAGTAAAATCGATATGCTATCAAAATGCACCGCGCTCTCAAAGGCCGGTTCGCGCCTCAAAGGATGTACACTACGTAGGTAGGTACAAATAAGATAGTACTCTAATGGCTGGTGAGGCTTTTGACTAATAACATTTTGTAAGGCTGAAAATAGAACACACTTACAATGAATCGTTATTAAGTAATTGAGACAAAGCATAAGGTTCTTTCAAAAGAGAGTTGGCCAGGTGCAAGTGATATTATGATGTTATTCGTCACAAGATAATCTTATCTTAAGTTCTTTATTGTACGTTTTAAAAAATATTAAAGATCCGAATATTAGATGTGTTCAATTTAGACGACCCTATCGCCAATATCGTTTATTAATCACTGTAAAAATTTATCAAATGGCGAACTTAATCTCTATAGACATTCTGTAATAGTCAATCACACCATGTAATGTATTAAATTCGATGTTATACTAACTTTTTGCAATTCTACTAAGATTAGTCAAAAAGTCTTCATATCACATTAAAATAAAATAAAAATAACGGGTCAATAAGCTTTTTTCTACCTATTATTTTGTATTACAAAAACTAAGAACAGATAGAAAAACTGCGGTGGATTAAAAAAAATACTGAATTTAACAACTAAAAAAAATTAAACACTGGTGCATCCTTCAGCCTTACAGAAAGATCGTCACTTAAAACGTTTAACAGCTTCTAGGGTACGAGTAGTGTAGTGGGTACGCTACACTCAGATCAGCACGAACCGTGAAGGTTCCGGTTTTCAATCGGGAACACTCGCTTGCCTCATCCTTTCTTGCAGTTTATCTTTGTAAATATGTGGCATGATCTCCACTGTGAGCGTTCCTGTTTTGTTTCTACTGATCTGCCCTCTAGGGTTCTGTTTGTAGCACTTCACTCAGATTTGGATCATTCGTGCAATTTAATATTTTGCGGCAGACAAACTTTGTACATGTATTGCGTCTGGAAGGACAATGCTAGTTATTTCAAAAGTACGATACCTAACAATTGCGGCCAAATGGTAATGATGAATAATATTATGTACATTTATGAACACTTATCACTACGGATGAATCACTTTATATAATTTATATGGAAAATCATCATTGACAAGCAAAATATTGAGGATGTAAATCGGTTTCATTAAGTCAAGTTTCAAAATTCAAAATTTCATGTATATCTTGACATGTCTCCGAAACCAAATACAGAAATAAAAGACCTAAGTAAAAGACAATACATTTAAAAACGACGCCGTGTGGTCATTGTTTAATTAGCGGCCAGCTCTCCGGTGTTGGGAAACACCGATAAAACTCAAGCAAACCAGATAACGGCGGCAGTTCTAATTTATCTGGCAAAATGTAGGCTTCTGAATGTTCTGTTGCTTCAGATGGCAACAACAAGATGTACTTCTGACTACCCTGTTTGGATTATGGCCGTGAGGGTATGTATGTATGTTGTTCTAAGGAACTACATAACTATCAATAGAAATATCTATTTCATCAACTAACCAATGTCTTTATGTGTAAAGCACCCCGATGTAAACCCAGGTACTTGCCTATTATGTACTGGCCTTCCTTTGAGGCGGACCGGTCTTTGAGAACGCAGGTGCATTTTGATACAATATCGATTTTTCTATTGAATGCATTCTTATTTCGTTTGTTAGAATGGAAGTCCATTTTACATTATAACATTTTTACACAGTTTCATGACCCGTTTTACGCAATCGTTAAGTACGTTTATTGGTGCATAAAGACCTGCATCGTACAGAAGGCAAAAGGTAAAGTGTTAGACTTTGACAGTTCATAGCATCTTATATTATGGCGATAAATACTTGTCACAGTTGACGTGTAGCCTACAGTACCTACCGAAGAGGTAGGTAGGTACCGTAAAAACGTCGTATGTTTGCCATTAATTTAAAAGCTGAATGTTACTCAACGTGCTACATAAAAGGATATGCTCAGTACATCGCTACGTAATTAAATCAGAAATGAGAACCACCAGAAATAGTATGACAAAGTGGGACTAGCTGCAGCCAGGTTAAAGTGCGATTCGGCTAGACACTTGTTTGGAGGCCAGATGTTCTATGGGAAAAGATAGCAACAATGGGTCTAACCAAAGGTGCACACACGACACAGCAGACCACGACGTAGATGGCGCGACGAACTGGATGGTTTCGTGAACTGGTCTGATAAGTCTCAGAATATGGAACGTAGAGTTTTGCCCAGCAGTGGGATCAAAATGTCAAATTTGAATTAGAACATACAAAGGTATGACATTTTGCAAATTTTTAAAACAATTAAGTTTATACGTAATATTTTTGTAAAACACAAGTCGAACACATGGGCACATTTCCTAAGAAAAAATATCATTTGATCGCATTAATCGAAAAATTTGTAAGTATTTGTCTTTTGGCTCGTGCCCCACCCAGCAGCGAGGGAGACCGTTCGAGAATTTCAATTTAGGAGAAGAATGCGCCGACATAACGTGTGGGCCGAGATATTTTGATAGGACATGTTCTCCGTGAATAAATTTCTTTTCACATATTAAAAGTTTTAAACGGTTTATTTATTACCGATTTATGGAGCAGGGGATGCATCACGACGAAATTGGAAATCTATTACTAGCAGTTTGTCGGGCAAACCGCGCTTAATTTGTAATTTTTGAGGTGATTGCTTTTTTGATGACATAGTTTTTATGAATATTTTGTTATTTATTGAAAGGTTGTTCATATCTTTACAGCCAACAAATACTTAACTTTAAACTCATTTACACCAAAATATTTGCAATTTGCCATAGATGAATCATAAAGATATAACTTTAAGTATAAAACTATTTTGTTGTTTTGGTTACGTATTGAGATTAAACAATAGTTTTTTTTCAAAATTTTTGTACTAAAACCGAACAAAGTTGATCATTTATTACTGTAAACTCTGAATAACAAAAGCTCAACTCAGCCATTGTTTTATCATAAAAGCAACCTATCTAGGAAAGATAGTTCCAAAACAATTTCGGTAACAATTTAATTTCAGTGTCGATGCACACACTCTGACCCTATCGATAACCCTTCGGAATTTTCAATTTGATCAGGAAACGCGGCCACAGAGGGAAGAAACGCTGATATTTCCATGTCGAGAGTACCGCCAAGTTGGTTAGTTTTCAATTTATTGTATCAATTTCGTTTAAGGCACCTAGGTGAAACAGGCGGGAGGTAGACGAGATATTTCTGGAGCTTTGCAGTTGCGATACAAAATATTAGTCTTCGAGAAAAGAAATGTGAGCTGGGAGCGGACTGGTAGTAGATTATTCATTCAGTTTCAATAAAGAAGGATTTCACTCAGTTTCGTTTAATATTATTTATGCTTTCTGATGACACCGGTCTTTATTTTAATTTAACAAAGTCGGGCTTAAAGTCAAGTAAAAATAGTAGTCATAACGATGAGAAAGAATCAATGAATAATGATATGACTCTATCGCCAAAATATTATGTGCAGTTACCTGAATTCAATCTTCATAGTATCACTACACTAGGCTATGATTAAATAATACAGGAGGGCTATTGCATTTTTTATTCGTTACACACTATTCTGTAGCAAAAATGTAACAATACTCGCAAATAAAACAACTCAATGGACAGAGCTTTCAGCAAATTACCAAAACAAAAGATTCTTATCAAACTTATAAAATAACATTTAAGGGCAACTAACATTTAACAAAACAACAACGGATGGGGAGAGATAAGCCTGTTTTCATACGCCATATCAAATTCATTACGACAATAAACTCCCAAATGTATTTACGAGGGATCACGTCATGAATAAATTTCGTCAACGGAAAGTTTGATGCGTAAAATAGCTGAGGCAACTTAGACAAAGCTTTATGAACGCCTGTGTACACACACCCTTACTTCCGCCCACACGCGCAAGTACTAGCAATTTGCAAAGGTTAGTTAGGGTGGAAAACAGATGAAGATGAAATAAGTTTTCACTCAAAGCCTCGTTGCCGCAATCATTAATAATACTTCATCGGAGATCGTATGCTCGATGCTCACCTGGTATTTTCACCCTTGTGAATTTTATGTTTGTTTGGAAGCTAGATGTTAGCCAGAATACTTAAGGGGCAGAAGGTTCACTTTTAAAATCAGTTGGAAAAAAAACCTTCCTGCGCGTTAATAAAGTGCGTTATAGCTCTTTTTTTGCATCACACGACACCGGATCGGGTAAGCAAAACTAACCTAATCGTTCGTTTTTTTTCAGTTGTTAGTAGTAAATTACGAGTATTACATGTTTATCCCATGTTTTAATACGCCTAACTAAATCTTTCCATGAAAAAGTCAATGAGTGCTTCAAAACGTGTAAGTATGCGGAATGGTTTTGACGAGCAAATGTTGACAGGACCGGTGATATACAGGGTGATCAATCCAAATGGGTCAGTAGGGGGAAGTCAGAAACTATGAGAGATAGCGAAATATGTTCCGAGGAACCATGGCTTCGATTTTAGATTTGATAAAATTGTAATTCAAACTTTTTTTTAAATCTTGTAATGTATCTTTTTCAATTGTAGCATAGCTTATGCATCTGAATAGGATATATCCTATTTAATAAGCTATGCTATTGTAAAGTTTCGCGAAAATCCATCCAGCACTTTTAACATGAAAGAGCAACACAGCACATCCACACATACAAACTTTCACATTTATAATATTAATAGGATTTATTATTTTTCAACAATTACAGAAAAATTTCGTTCACGAACTAAAAAATTAAAAACCAGAATTCAAGACTTTTTTTAGATAAAGCAAAATCAAGTATACATACAAAGAAAGCATGTAGGTCGGTAGCTGAATGAGAAAGAACTTTTGAAAAGTGAAATATGAGACACAAGGATAAATGTTAATGACTTTTGTCTGACACAGAATTTAATTTAGTCTTCCAACTAACTCTATTAATTGTCACGTGACACTTCATTTGTGAAGTGTGAGAGTTCATAAC
The DNA here is from genome assembly GCA_950022985.1 of Udea ferrugalis. NCBI lineage: Eukaryota > Metazoa > Arthropoda > Insecta > Lepidoptera > Crambidae > Udea > Udea ferrugalis. Next base: position 11,650,812 of record OX465516.1, read on the forward strand.
ACATCCAGACGGTTGTCTACGAAGTTTGAAAGATCTTGAATCCGTTAACTGACTTCTATGTTAACGTTCATAACTATTTTAATATACTTAGTTTTATTACGCTCAAATGTAAAGAGCTAGAAATTCGTAGCTGTCTGCGTCTAAGTTGTATAATATGAGGAAAAAAGTTCATAAGATAACTTCTACAATTATTGGTAATGTGAAAACGTATCTAAAGAACACCTTAATATTATGTTTAATGGTGGATACGTAATTTCAGAGTTTCATTCATTCACCGTTTCAAACGTGCAATGAAATAATAACCAATTCTATCATTATGAAAGTTTGATTATTTTGGCCGGCATGTACCACCTTAGGCCACATCATCACTTACGATCAGGTGAGATTGTGGTCAAATGCGCGCCTAATTGAGTTATAAAAAAAAAAAAAAAACTATTTTTTCCATGTTGGCTGTAAATTGTTACTTTGTGAGTAATCAAGAAAATGCCAAAAACAAATTTCATTTTCATTTCACAAATATTATATTAGAAAAACGGTGTGCTCTCATGCCCGCAATGTGCGAGGTTGTTTAAAAACATAGATAGGCTACGTGAGCCACATGCGAGCACATCAACGCCAAAACCGGAGTTGAAGACAGTCGCCGTGGCCGAAATTGGCCGGGATTACGTCATCATCATCATAACAGTCACAGAGCTGTCTTCACTTAACGGTTATTTAACTTGGCATGATCTGTTTTTTTTCGTGTTTCCACGGAGTTATGTGAATCGCCAATGTAGGTTTTTTTGCTAAAAACTATCATAATTAACAGAAAATGCCTTCGCATTTTGTAATGAACACATGAATACAAGGAATCTTATTATTGACACAGCCTTTTTGAAGACGCTACACCACAAAAAGAGCCAATAAACTGTAAACGAAAACAAAACGTACTTATAAGTGATCCGATAAATAAACAAAGGCAGCGAGTGGGTGCCGCGGAGTAGATAAAACCCTCATGGGCTCGGACGACAAGTGACGACGGTCACGTTTTTAATTACCCAAACTCATCCGTAACGTGTCACGCGGGAGTCGGAGTACGCGCTATCATTGGCGGAACTACAAACGATTGGTCGTACGTACCTATCGTATGGCTATCTACGTGTTGGCAACAAGCATTGCTTGAGCAAACTGTGGCAAAATCGAGCTTCTACTGGCTGTCGGCGCATAAAGAACAATCTGAAAACAATTTTACACGATTTTATGTTTTTACGACAGTCATAACTATTGAATTTAATGGTTTTATTCAATAAGAAAAACATTAGCAAAGTGTGTCTCAAAAATAGCTCATGGTTAACAACTCGTATTTGGTTCATAACAATTATATTTACGAACCTTAAGACATAAGTACTGCGCGTACAATTTTAAGACCCTGTCTGTAAAGTTCCAACCTAAAAAAGGAAGTAATCAGTGATTATAGAAAAAACATTGCACATGGGTCCAGATCTAAACAAGATTGCATTTATTGAAATAAACAAGTTTGATCTTTCAAGTTTTTTCATCAACCCTAAGACTCCTCGTCATCCAACTATTCCTGGGGGAAATCACAAGATGGCACACTCACATGTGATAACCTGGGTAGTAGGACCGAACACCGATAGCCTAAATATCGCAATAGTGAATTGTACCTACCCAAGTTCTGTTATGTAGGTACTAGGACGTCATCCAAATTCATGACAACGATTGATGGAAATAACAAAAAAAAATGAATAACGTGAACAAAAATGACTCTTCATTGATAAAGCGCGCTAATGCATTTCTTTTTTTTTAATAAGCAACAGAAAATTTAAATTTTTGACTGTTATTCCGATCCATTGTCACGGAGTTATTGAGATTAAGTAAAAGCTACTGCCCTCCTTCGTGCATCGTGTTTCCTCATCGCTGCGGGTCGTGATTCTTTTGACGATACACCACCAGTGCAGTCCTCAGCAGCGTGAAGTGCATCATGCAGCCCTGCTTCAAAGAATGACTGGGCAAGGTCAGACCACGTCATCAGAGCTCATCCTCTGCTATCCACCTTGCCAGTAATCAGCAGCTGAACAAGGTTATGCTTGTCTTTCCTATAGCAATGTAGCCGACTCTGATTCTAAGCCTCTTTGCAGGTACCTACCTGCAAAGAGGCTTGTAGAAAACCTGGTGTGGATTTTTAGTTCACAAAATCCAGAAGGAGCTCAGTTCACCACTTTTCTGCAGCACCAAATTTAAGAGCATTAATACACATATCACAAAAGCCTTAGCTGTCAAAGGCTCTTATTTATTTCTAACATGCTTACATAAGAATCGAATTGCCGGTCGAAAGCGTCTTCGTAAGCAGAAACTATTTAATAGCACGAAACTACAACGAAGTATTGATCATAATAACAAATCTCTCAGGTTTTATTCAAAATCAAGCTGTCACATTATGAGACTCAAAAATTACAAGTACAAGTAGCTTAAAGACCCATGAAAGATCACTGATCACCGTGTGACTCACAAACAAAGCGTGCACCTACAATGCTTTTGTTTGTTCCTAAACAATACCAGCTTGCAGTTTAAAGCGAAACTGTAAAGAAAGTACGTGAACTTCTTAAATAGACTCTTCGGTAGAAGGAAATAAAGTATTAACGCAACGGACTGACGCAAAACGTGTTATTACGAGGCGGGCTGAACTATTTTCCAGATTATTTGTGTAACTTCTAGGCTCTGGCGAGTAGTTATGAAAGAAGTTATGGCGCTTGCAAAATTTAAAAGCTTTTACATTTTTTAGAGCATAAGTACAGGCGCTTGAATATTGTTGACCGTTTTAAAAGTGCTTTGAAAGACCATTAGGTGCAAAACTACGAGGTAGGTGCACCAGAAAAACATTGAGTGAATAATAAAGTTCAACCCTGTTAAACATTGGCCTTCCCGATAGATTTGCAGAGCGGTCGCTTGTAGGCGCCCTTTATTCCCATGAAGTTCAGAGACCTTAATCAGGTCATCTGTTCACTTTGCGTCCCTCATTGTCTTTGCCTGCAAACTGGTCTTATTAAGGAACGTTTCGCCCCAACGGCCATCAGCTCGCTATGAATGTGTCCCGGCCACTGCCACCAGCCTGTTGACTTATTGGACTACTCGATTTGATCTCGTAGCGAAATGCCGAGTATAGCATTTGACTAGTTATTTTGATCACTGTTTGTGATCGAAAGCTATGCTCAGAAGGCTAAAGTAGTGCTGGCATCGTGCATTACTTATAATGTTTTGTGAGCTCTGCTGCACTATGCGCGTTTTACATAACTGTAGTTAGATAGTCGGTGAAGGGATGGCTGGAGAAAGGGCCCTAGCTACGATTTGTTTAATGAACACAAGGAATTGATTAGAATTCGAAACCGCATGGACTCATAGCCGAGTTTTAGCCAATGGGTCACGTCACGACGCTTGGTAAATAAATATTTAATATTGTTATCGGAAAAGTTCTGTCAAGAAATCCTTTGTTTCGGATATAAATCACGGATTGTAACCAATACCTGTTGTTTGTGTTACCCTTACTAAGTTTTTTATCTCACAGAAAAATCGACGATCATTGTTAGACGTCGGAAATAAATATTTTGTTTTGGTTTAGGTTAGGCTTTCTAATAAATAGGAACATACCTATATTTTGTATCTAGAGTCTAGAGCTTATTGCGTAGGAGTGACCCGCCTAACCTTTTTTCGTCTTTTTTATTACTTCGAGAAGGAGGTCCATTGAAGGTTTTGCTCGGGTCTGGGCTTTCTGCCTGTCTGGACGTACTTAACCAAAACGTGTACACTAACAGCGGGACTAGTCTAAATGTTTAAAATAGATCAGCGTGCTTTTGAAGAAAAAATCAGAAGTGAGGTTATTCGGTGAAGAACCGGCTTTACCGAGAAAGCTCGCAAAATTAGTGAACTAACGTGTCAGTGAGTGGGTCAGCTCTCTCTAAGGACCACTAGTCGTTGTTCCATCTAAGTCCCAGGGTGGTGAAAACTGCGGATTGGCAATCGCATTGTATCCTGCATTGCTCCTGCCATATGATCAAATGACGTGAGGATGGTAACGGCACTTGTACAACTAGTCATCAAAGTAAAAGAAAAGGAACGGGACACATATTAACGGTGAAGACAAAGTAAGGTTGACGTGAAACTTAACAAAGATCGTAGTAATCATACTGACTGTGACATCATAACTTCAAGAAACCCACAAAAGCCTAAACCGGTTTACATTGGATTACCAGCCAGTGTGATTTGCAAAAAAACGCAAGAAAACCCGGCAACCTTCAATTTCAAGATTATTGACATGTACTTATTTGTCTCTGTTATCTTATCTAATGTCAAAACCGAACTGGCATTTACCGCTATTTGTAAAAAACATGACATCTTCCGATTGGGATTTGGCGCTATCCTGCAATTTACTTTACTAATGAATTATTTTAAGTGTTACGCCGCACAGATAGCTAATTCCTTCTAGGAATTATTTCCACCATTTTTACTGATCCATTGAACAGTAGAGAAAAAAATGCGTTTTATTAGACTGGTCATGAAGAGCACAAATGAGTCTGTCCTTCTGTATCTACTTATTATGCCGAGACAGTAATACATAGAATTGTATGCAAATAAGATAACAGCAATAAATATTTTTTGTCCCCTAGCATTTTTTTCCTCACAATTTCATTAGCGCTGAAATTTTATGGGGTCGTCGACCTGGACGTCGCCGTTTAATATTATGCCATCTTTGTTTTGTATTTATCACAAAATAGGATTGTAGATTTTATCTTTACAGTTAAATTTGATTGAAATTTAATTCTTAAATTATTAAAATTCTAATTTAATTAACTGTGGTGTTTCCGTGTTTCGGAAGGCACGTTAAAAGCAGTTAGTCTCGGCTGACGTCGTAGATGTTAGTCGTTAAGCCTAGTCGGAGCCATTAGGGCGGCTTGATAACATCTGACATTAAGGTTACCTTACACCCCTCTAACGATCCGCACTGAGCCCGCGTGTTGGAGTATGGCTCAATCCACCTCATAGTTGAGGTGAGGCCTGTGCCCAGCAGTGGAACATACACACATCAAAAGTGTCTAGGGATATCTCAAGCATTTTCATACAAAGTATAGCTATTGGGGAGGCTGTAAAAATTAAAATATTGATACCAACGTAGAAATTTTTAGGACACAGAAACTGCTATATCTGCCCTTTCAGATTGTATAAAGAAATTCATTGTGGTAGCATTATTGTACAATCGTAAGGACGTTAAAAAAAGACAGATTTTTCTTTTAAAAGGTTTCAAAATTTTAGCAAAATCAAAGATATTAGATAATGCTCAGCATTATCTTAGAATAACTCGAGGAAACAGGCATAAGATAAAGGTTAAGAATATTACAAAAAAAACGTTTGATTTTGCTAAAATTTTGAAACCTTTTAAAAGAAAAATCTGTCTTTTTTTTAACGTCCTTACGATTGTACAATAATACTACCACAATGAATTTCTTTATACAATCTGAAAGGGCAGATATAGCAGTTTCTGTGTCCTAAAAATTTCTACGTTGGTATCAATATTTTAATTTTTACAGCCTCCCCAATAGCTATACTTTGTATGAAAATGCTTGAGATATCCCTAGACACTTTTGATGTGTGTATATTGACCGTTTATGGTAACTGCGGTATGTTTTGTTTGTTATGTGACAGTACCTAATGAGGAAACTCAGCAATAACTTTCTCCAGCTTGTTCACTTGTAGGGTTCCGTATTAAAAACGGAACCCGTATAGATTCGTCATGTCCACCGGTCTGTCACTGTTTTTTTCCGGAACTATAATAGAGCTTTATTGTTGAAACTTGGTAATTAAATGTAGTCCGTGAACTGTATTAAGATTTTGACACGAAAATGGATATTTTGTTACTTAAAACTGAGAGTCAAAATAATTTTTCATCTTACCCATGCGAGTGAGGTATCTATATGGGTAGGTCATCGAAAATTTTTGATAACTGAATAGTATGCTTTAAAAAATAGAAAAATAACCCTGATAAAATTTTCTAGGCGAAGTGTGGACTTCTGAATGTGCTGTTTACCGCGACCGTCAGCACTCAGCATGACTACTTACTTCTTTTATCATTTAATCGTGAGCGTATGAATGTATTACTTTAAGTAGTGTAACACGAGAATTCAGGAACTCTGATATGAGTTCGAAACGTAAAAATGCTACTAGCTTGTTCAAAATTTTCGAAATTTTTGCGGACCGTAGCCAGTAATAATTATTTTGGCCGGTTGCAAGTCGCTGGGGAAGGATTATTCGTTCGTGTTGTCCAAACAGGACGGCTCATTGACTCCCTGATTAATTGCGAGCGAAGCCGCGGTGACATTCTAACGCAAATTATTTAGAAAACAACAAAAATGGTAAGCTTTTCGCCTTGCCTTTTTGCAAGGAAATTTGGTAGCAACGTTAATAATGCTAAGTGTTTTGAACAACAAACGGTCTTGTACATACAGCGTTAAAAGGAACTTAGTAACTTTGAACCATGTTAAGATTAAAATTTATTAGGCTGTAGTTTTCACAAAAAAAAATAAGAGACTTGAAGATTAGCTTACTGTGGCAAAGAAATGAAGTTTTCTGTTAGTACTTTTGGTGTAGAGTATACACTGTACCAATGAGAAAAAAGCTAAAGATGTTTATTTTTGAACTCTATCTCTAAAAGTTCACGGGGTAGAATTAAAGCTCGAAAGAAGTCTCACCCATTAGAGACTGAGTTTTCAATTTTTGAATTATGAAGTTTTATTTCGTTAAACACTTTTATTAGGACATACATTTAACGAATAAAATATAATTTTGAAATATATATACATATATTTAGAGTTTTTGCCTGTGACCTTAAAGTCACGCTAGGACAGAATGGAGTACAAAATGTCCTGTTTAGCCGGGGATAGTTGAATGTGCACTATTTCCTAAATAATCATTTTATATACCTATTTTTGTACCTAAAAACCTATCGGGTACATGAAATGTATATCAATAAATAAAATAGCGATTAAATATTCTAACAAAAATTGTATTTAGAATTAGAAAAAATAAAATAAAATAGTATAGAAAAAAAGCAAATTATTGAGGTGTGTGGTAGTTTTCAAAACAAGCTAGACAGAGACCAACGTTGCATTTTGCGCATGTTATTTTACAAACAGTCTTGCATTCGTCCCCTGCACATCTTCGCCTTTTTTCCAGCTGCTTCGGAAAATGGTTTAGCCCATCATATCGTATGCCACTAAACACTTTTCCACCAGATTTCCCAGTAGATGGGCGACCTCCAGACTTTGGTGGATTTTTATACCTTTGTAGATATGTTTGGGCTATTTCCCGGCGAAAGTCCAGCTGTGGGATTGGCCGGACATGCTTTCGCATAAGAATCCATGCATTATTGATGGTCACATCAATGAGCCATGTGAATATCGGCCACCACCACTTTTTTCCTCTAACGCCGATTCGGTAAGCATTTATATGGGCGTCCATGAGGTCTGTTCCGCCCATGTGCTGATTATAAATGCCAAACAAATATGGACGCGGAACTTTTATTTTCTTTTTTTGGATCCTTGAGTATCGATCAGCTTGTCCAACAGGGTTCACTTTATAATCAGTTGAGGCCATCGTCACCACAGAATTGTCCATCCAGCGAGCTACGACAACATCCCCCTGAGTAGCATACTCGTAAGAACCTCTGTCGCGTTTTTTCATTGTCTCTACCTTTGCGATAGGGCATTCTTTTGGTAGACGATTTTGCCTAAGAGTCCCGGTGCCACCATAACCCTCACTTTTTAAATATATAAGTAGTGGTATACCCGTGAAAAGATTGTCAAAATAAAATTGTAATTTTTGATTTTTCATTCTGTCAGGCAACTCCTCAATCATAGATAACATCGGCGCTGTCGCTTTACCAAAATCTTTTTCATGTTGAACATTAGCTCCAGGAATACTGCCCTGATAAATTTCAAAATTTGCTAAGTATCCGCCACTATTATTCAAGCACCAACATTTGTAACCAAAACGAATAGGTTTATTTCTAATACATTGTTTGCAACCGTGTCTTCCAAAATATTCAATCATACTCTCGTCGTAATTCATATGCTGTTCAATAGGTACGTGATCCAAGAATTTCCGCTTCAAAATATTTATCAGGGGTCTCAGTTTCGTCATTTTATCTCCTGCATCTAAATTATTGTTGTCAGCTGTATGTATAAAGCGCATTATTTGAATAAACCTATCCCTCCTCATAGCATTATAGACGAGATGATTTCGCATATCATCGCCTGAATCCCAATACGACTTTTTGCTTGGAAGGTTATTATATCCAGATACAATAAGAATTGCAAAAAAACACTTCATTTCTTCTATTGATATTTTGGGATCGGGACAGTTACAGAACAATGCATATTCGGTACTTTTTTCTATAAAGAACTTATATAAATCTTCGTCAAAAAACATTTCGAAAAAGTCAATGCATGTGAAGTCTTTATATTCAACCCTCAAACCCTCAGAAGTAAAATCAGAAGACTCACAATCAGGTAAATCTTCTTTTTTCCAATTGTTAGCCATTCTAGCTCTTTTCCTTGGAGGCTCTGGAAGCGCCACTTCATCTTCATCAGACGACGATGACTCCTGTCCTGCCAAAGAAGCCTGGGCCAAAGTAGCAGGTGCTCGTAGCTGACGCCCACTCAGGTTATTCACCAAACCGCCATCATCTTCGTCCGCAGAATCCTCATCCGTCTGGACAGCGACATCGGGAGGTTCAATGAACAAGTCCCCAGCAAAGGTCTCGTCCCCATTTTCCAATGCGTCCAAAATTTCAGCAACGGACAAGCTGAAAAATAAAAATTGGAAAAATTGTACTCCTAATGGACTAGCGTAACCATAGCGTCACACACGAATAATACCTACTTAGCTCAATAAATATGACACTTACAATGCAACTCATTTGTTTTTAGTATATTTAGGATAACAATAAACATAAATTCATAAAAAGAAAACATCTAAAATAAAATAAAAGTCACATAAAAAATACTTACTTTTTTCGGTCTGCCATTTTGCCGTAGTGACAACAAACACTAATAAAACTTTCGTTCTACCGCGCAAATGAAAAAAAATACAAATGTCAAATTGTACTAGGTCATAGACAATACGTTCCGTTTTACGTAATTCAACATAAAATAGATGCGAATCAAATAGTTTTTATTTAAATTTAAAATAAGTGGAGTACTATTAGCTGTGACGTTAACGTCACGCTAGTACATAATGGGTTTAATCGAGCTCTTATCTAACACATCATTGGCATCAGCAACACACAAAATCCTTTCTCTGTATGTCGAGTGGATGACAATCACAACCAAAATTTACTGATGTATTTTTCGGAAGGTTAAGCTATGGGTCTCGGCTGTCTTCGTCAGTCGTCTTTCGTAAAGTCTTGTCAAAAGCACCAGGATGACAGTGAAGTTACCTTTCCTAGAAGTCATACTGAGGCCGAACGTTGGAGTATGGTTTGAGCTGTGAGTGTGACGTCTGACCTGTACCACGTAGTAATAGTTTAAAGGCTGTTATTTCGTTTGCTATGTCAAACAAAGACAAGACTAGGTGCTTAGTTTAGAGTCTGAATATCGCACATAATTTTCTTTTACTTAATCAAACTATCCACAGTTATTTGAATCAAGGTTCAAAACACGACTATTTTTTATTTTGTGTTAAAATATGGACTTCAAATTGTAAAAATATTAAAAGTAACTGATAGAAAAGTTATCTTGAATATTGTTAAAGCTATTACATTTGATATTAGTCTGATAAATTTTGTTATAGGTCTGGAGATCAGGGGGGCTAAAATGGCGACATTAGACGTTTCATATCTGAAACATAATATGAAACACTTTTAGAAATCCTAAAATGGCAACTTATTAAGTGAATCATATTATGAACATAATATGATTCATATTTGTTTTTCATACAATTTGATAGTTTTGTATGGGAATTCGTAAAATGGTGCACTTTTAAACGTCAAATTGGAGGAATGTTAGATGTTTAGGGTCATTTCGCCTGTTCGCGTCCACTACCCCGTTTGCGTCCACCACCCCGTTCGCGTCCATTTTACAAATCAAAATCCTCGAAATTAAGTAAACTAATACAACAATTAAAAATACGTCACTAATGCTAATACTTCAAAGTTAAGTTCAAAGACACACGCACATAAGGACAAATAGTGTGCAGCGGCGCATTCGGATGTTTTTTATTGATTTATGTGAATTTTAAGATACATTTTTAACGAATAAAATGAGGTAGACGCGAATTAAATACATCTTATTTAGAACTTAGCGTTTGCGTCCGCTATGGCTGCAAACTTCACCTACAGCAGATAATCATAAACCAAATTGCGTCCACTACTTTCTTGAATGCAATAAAATTAACTTGCTTGTAAAAATAATTTCCAATGTATTGTTCATAATTATGATACATTTTTAACTAAGACTACGGCTAATAATTATATTTTTAAATGAAATAAGTAATTCCTTTCATTATTTTTATTAGTCAAGACATTAATTAGGTCTTCGGTGACAAGAAATAATGATGAAGAGAGAACATAAACTGAAGACCATTTAAAGAAAGCGTAAAATGAAATGCGAAATGAAGAGACCTGATTACTGTTTATTCATTCATAGACAGACCACTGGAGAACAGACACAGGTGGGCTTATATGCTACACAGACGGATTCAGGAAATAATCAATCAAACTCTTGGTTGCTGGCGTGCACAGACGCACTATGTGATGATGGCTCGGCGATAAAGAGATCAGTACGCTAGGGCAGGCTGGCCAGCGTTCTTGAAACCAAAATTTATGCATTCTGGTTCGCGCTTACATAGCAGGCAAGCGTCACAACGATGTCACAATAGTGACGGTCTATAGCGACAGCAAGGTAAGATTAGCACTGCAAGCATTCAACAACCAGCGACAACATCAGCGATTGTCAAGGAATGCAAATCAGCGCTAGGGAGACTAGCTGGCAAAGCGGAAGTTGGATGTGCAAGGGTCCTCTGCCAAGAGTTAATGCTGGCAGTAAAGCAGCTCATAAATTATTCCCGCGAAATGGTCTACAGTGGACGCTAATTGTAATTTTTGGAAAAACACCTAATTCTGTAATTTATCTATTAAAAAAATGCAATGTTTCGGAAAAAACTTTAAGTTGATCCTAAAATAAACTAGAATATAATGGATACATTATATATTTTTTTTATATAAATCAGTGCTGGTGACTGCTGGAGCATTTGATTCACTGTCAAGTTGGCAACTGCACTAAATGGACGCGAACAGACGAAATTACCCTACTAGGTGACAGCGCTGAGCTGTCAAATTCACATAGCAGTAAACATTATTTAATTGTTTTTAGGATAAAATTAATTATTCCTAGTAAAATGTGTTACTGTGAATTATTATAATGACACCAAGAATACATAATAGTGACAATAAATTGAACCAATTTCCAAGACCGTGGTGGAAACGACACTAAAGGTTTATCACATTTTGAATGAAATTCCTGAGAACTTAGTTCATCACATTTACGTTAACTAGCTGTCTTCTGGTGAATATTACAATATTATAGAGTAAATAAAAAACGTTTTTGTTATTATAATGTGTATTATTTAAAAAAAGTGCGGCATTAAAACCTAAAAATCTGCTCCCAAATAAAGTCGTCTTCTACGCCATTGCCGAGGCAGAAGTTTGGCAAATTACTCGGGCTTTGTTGTTACAGAGTCATGTCTCCTTGCAAATATCTTCAATCTCAAGAACATGCCTAGCTAGCACCAATTTCTTGTCTTCATTCATCGTTTCGGGTCGGAAAATGATTTTTATCACAAGTTTTCACGAACATTATTTACAATCTCGATTGACAGCTGTGACATTATTGTTCTTAGGCCACCTGTCACGGTCCTCATTTGACATGACGCCAGACATAAAAATTGTAAATTAAAAACATTCTACAATTATTAGTGACAAGAAATCACACAAATTCAATAATAAGCTACTTTTTAAGCCTTAAATTATTAGTTGTAATGATGAAAATATTTGTTTAATGAAAACCGTTAAGTTTACAATTATTAGGCGCGACACTATTTTTTTTGGTGTAGCAATGTCGTCAAACTATGTCTAAGAGTCCAAGCCATGAAATAAATTTAAAAAAGAAAAATATGTCTAAGATATGAAACGTCAAGTAGGTGTTTCACTTTTCATGTCGCCGTTTTACCGTTTTTAGCAATTCACCAGATGAAACGTCACTTAGATGATTCATATATGAAACACCAAAAATGTTGCCGTTTTAGCCCCCCAGAACTTCTTATTACTAGTTTATTTGGAAAACAGATTTTGTGACCAACTTAGTTTGTTAAATATCAGCAATAAAGAAACCAAAATAACACTCTTAAGACTGAAAAATAGATTCCTCGACATATCTGTAACCTCCTACGAACAAAAGTACGTAGAGGAAGAACTAAAAAAATCATTACACAGTTCATCATTCCGCCTCATCACGTACTTGTCGTTGGGGGCCTACAGCGTGTCGTGTTTCACATAAGTAGGGATTTAGGAGAAAGGTGGTAATAAGGTATGCAAGCCCTCTTCCCTTTGTCGGCCACTCGACAGCAACGTGAGAGGAATGATCGCGTGAGATTTGCTAACTCGCAGGAGGAATCCGTCTGAAATGTACACGGGGATCGCGTACTGCTTACGCATTCTTTTATTTATTTATACCTACTTAACACGCTGACAGTCGTGACCAATTATTCCTATACGAAAACGTAGTACCAGTAGGTCGAATGAAACGACTACAGCACTAGCGTAATTATAAGACTAAATTCCATGGCTGCGAGTATGTTTGCAATATATTCCTACGTTTTAAAAAGGATTTTTGTATTTTTCGACAAAGAAGCCAAAAAAGCTTTTCTCAAACAAAAACAAATTCAAGCACTTAGTGGATAAAAGAACCTTAACCACAGAGCGTGGCCTAGTGGTTAAACACTCGGCTCGGAACGAGATGGTCCTGAGTTCGAGTCTGGCCAACACTCTTAAATTATGTTCATTGTAGGTACAATTCGCTTCTAATTCTCCGGTGATGGAAACCACCGATAAACAACCCAAGCAACCCGAATAATGGCAGTAGGCTCGTCCGTAATCGCGTTGGGTGCGAACTCTCTCGGCGAATTGTGGGCTTCTGAATGTTCACCATGACGGCAAAAACTAGCCCATTCGGGCTATGAACTTGAATTCGGGACTAAAACGCTAAATCACCAAGGCTACAGAAGCTACAACGTTGATGGCAAAATGTACAAAAGATACATGAATATTTTTTGAAGTTTTGTCAAAATGATCACTTTTCAGGGTAGAAAAAACTAGTGTTGTTTAAAATATCTACAAGTGAAGCACATCTGGGTATTGCCGGTCTCTTAACTGCTCATAAAAAGCGTGTACGATTGGCGGACTTAAACTCTGAAGGTATTTGTCCCGGTTAGATTTTATTGCAGAAGTGTTTTCACTATGGGATTTTGTGTTTACTGTTGTTGTCCAACCACTGGACGCCTGAGATAGTTAAACAAACCTTTACAAAACATCGCTCAAAGCTAAGAAGATCTCAAAGAGAAGCTGACCTGCTATGAGTATAAATATAGCAACATTATTGTCCTGGTATCAATGCAAGGTTTTTTGTTTTATGCAACTATGAATTTAATGTCTAAATGATAATTGTGATAAGATCGAAATCGCTTAATTTTGAATTTGATGGAGTTCAAAAACAAAGAGCTCATATTCTCAATTAAACCCATTACAATTATTAGCATTATACCAAGAACAATCCTCAATATACGCAAAGCGGATCATCATTCGCTATAGAAACTCGAATTTGTATGACGGCGCAAAGGTAAAGCGAGTTATACACGGGCGGGGTCGCGGTCCGGGCGTACATTGTGCGGGCGAGCCGCGGGCGCGATCACAATGCCGGCTGTGACATTTTCGCTAATGGTTCCAGGGCTGGCACAATAAAACGACAATACGACGCGAGATAAGGTGGCAACTGAAAATTTTACGTCGTGATTAATTTAATTCTGGCTGGCACGTGGGTTCTTAGCTTAAGTGGGTTTTAGAAGGTGAATTTAGCTACTAGTTTTAGTTGAGTAGGAATGGTAAGGTAGTGTAATTGAACCATTGCACAGGATGACTTCCAGATAAACGGAGTTTTCACCTGGGTTCACCATGTTGAATATTGAAAAGCCTTGCTTGACTAACTTATTGAATGTCAGTAGTTCCGCAGATCAGACACACGTATGACAAATAAAAACATGATAGGTCACTCATTGTTGCAATAAAAACTCATAATGACAATTTTCATGATTTCGGATTAGGCATGGTAATGGAAAAAAGCATAACCACCATATTGTTATACAATAACAAGCACTAGGTATTACTTATCTGTATATTATGTTAATCAAGGGTGAATCATTGACCAGAAGGTTTCTTGTAGTGAAGGAATGCCTTTTAGTTTCAAGTGAACAGAGTTAGCTAAACAAGAAGTATGTTTATAGTTCAAACTAAATTAAACTTAAGAATAGCCTAATTAAGGAGTAACTTCAGTAATTAAATTTTAATACTCTTTGTTTTCCAGATCAGTTAACTGACAAAGGATGTCAGAGTCGTGAGCGACATAACGATGCAATAAGTCATGTTTGACGCAGCGCGATGTTGACAGGTTGGCCTATTTGTACGCCCATGGATACTCTCATAAAATGGCATTGTTTTTTAATAACGGCGAGCAAAAATAATTGGTTAACGATGCCTAAAAATATTGAAAAATGATTTATGAATAAAATTGTATGCTGCGTTTAGGCAAAACGAAATATATTTTGTGATTATGTCATGTTTAAACTTTATCACATTTACATTATACTTGAACTCGTTTTTCTTACGACTAGCCCAGTTTAACCCCTTTAAATTCGAACACCATGCGTGTTTTACGGAGCGCGGTGACATTTTGACCCGTGGCCCGTTTTTGAATGAGAATTCCGAGTTGCGCTTTGAGTCCTGAAAGGGTTATCCGCGTTACTCTACTCCATTTTACATTTTTATCACCAACGAATGAATTTAATGCATCTAAAAAAATCAATTTGCAAATGTTTCCCTTGTAACGCTTGGGCCTATGTTGTGTTAGCATTTAATAATTTGTAAGCAAATAGTCGTAGTTTTGCTGTAGAACAACTGGATAATATTCAAGTGTAACTGTAGTGTATTAGTAAATGCAAAAATAATCAAATTGCATTATATCCATTGCAACACAGTTATGGATACACAGTTATATTGAAGCTTCTGTCTCATCAGTTTGTATCTAAAACATCATGAAAAATTCTCAATTTTCAATTGGCCGATTATTCGCCATGACTGAGAGGCGAAGGCTATGGTATTTTTATCTTTCCAACTACTCTAACGAACTTTCAGTCTCGTTAGTTTGACGTAAGTTTGTAGATGTATGTTAACATAAAAATGATATTGAATGAAGCCAAAAAACATTTGAACTTTACAATTGTAATAAATACTACGCATGTGCCGTGGGTAACTAAAGGTGAGCAAAAGCTTTTCGAAATTAGTGCTTTCCACAACTGCACATACCTTTCCACAACTGCACTACTGCACTTTAGTGTTAAACTTTTAGCATTCGCGTAAAACATGGCTATGAAACACGACATTAATACAAGTAGGTATATCTCTGTTTATCTTGTTTATGTAGACTCAGAATAGTTTACTGTCATAAAAACCGTATTCGTAGGGGCGTTGTGAAAGCTTGCACTTCATGAAATGAGAGTGACTGCAAAACAAAACGGGGCACGCCAAATGTTTTGGATGTGTGGTTTGTTGTCCCGCGCCTCGTCCTAGCCAAACAGATGCTTCAGCTACTGTTTGCTCCGCTCTACGATGCGTTAAAGCCAGCTACCTCTGGTGGTAAGTAGGTAAAGTTAAGTGCTTTTATAATTTTGCTGATTACAATTTTCCCCAAAGGCTTAATATTTTTAACGTGGTGGCTAACTACTAATATAATTTTTTTTTTTTTTTAAAGTACTTTTCTATTCACTTCTATCTCTTTTTCTCTGCAAATAGAGAGTTGAGCTTATAAGCTCAACTGTACTTTTGTTATTCTAGACCTTGTCTATCATAATCGTCATTTAATAAATACATACAATATTCTTCGTTTTCTAACTTTTTTTTAGTCTGAAGATGATACTTATAAATTTCACTATGAGCTACTCTACAATCCTCATAGTTTTGAATATAATCTACCAATCCTCATTCTTACGGTTGAAATCGACACAGCAAAAAATCATGAGGCTGCCAAGATGAACTCATTAAAATATATTTCAAATCAGTTGTTATCTGGGGCCGATTTGTTGCTGTTTCTTTGACTTAGTTGTTTTGTTTTTCAAAAACTTACCAATAAAATTGACATGCAAAACAGCCAAGACAAGCAGCCGCGCGAGGGGACTGCCGCCGCGCGTCTGCGCGCCCGCTGCCATCTTGCCTCAGCGCGTCACCGTCCGGTGCTGCCATCTACCGCCGCTGCGCAGTCTTGAAAGCCGTCTCGATCTTCTCATCTTGTGCACGTGCCTTTACTTTCCGCTAGAACATAGCCTCGCTACCTGTGGAAACAACAAAATGGTTACTATTCATTCACAATTTATTTATTTTACAGAAAGTTTAAAATCCCCAGTAGGTACCAAAACTGCTTCATCGTCATCAGCTTGTCACAATCCACTGCTGGACTTAGATTATGGTTTTGAGCCAATTTTTTTAAAAGATGAAGTTGAGAAGTGACGTTAAGAAGAAGTTATTAATCAAAACATAAATATATATAGGTACGCTCACGACGTGCGATGGAAGGTTCGAATGCTGACTGTTATCATCATGCCGGATAGGAAATTTAGAAGCCTACACTCTTCTAGCGAATTCGAAAAGCTTTCTCAAGTAGATTATACACAAAATACGTGTCCCAGATAGATTTCATTGGACCACAAAGATCTTAGAGTAAGTTTTACCATGCTTTCTTCTTGCAAGTTTTAAACCATTTGAATAATTTGAGGGTCTTAAAAATGATGAGCTGATGAACATTATGATGATATATCTTTTCTCTATTCAAAAATTATCACCATTACTTTTGAAAAAACGGACGTTTCTAGGTGTAGTTTCGAATACAACAAATAATGAATTCAAATGATAAGGTCATTCACACGATATGCAATTGTTTGTGTTTAGATCACAATAAATTCCAGTATCCCCCGCGAATGGTAACTGCAAAAATATTCGTATTTTTATTCACATTTCGTTTGCCGAGCGCAGGAACGAACAGTCGAACGTTATCTAAAATATGAGTGAATGCGGGGTCGGCTACGTGCGGTCGGTTCTAAAAGAATTTGATATCAAAGATTCGCTCCCGGGATACGCTGGGCGCGGGCTGCCCTGGGCGGGCGGTAAAAGCTCTAAGGCGCAATGGAATGGACCAACAGAAATAGCGAGTTAATTAGAGATATATTAAAGTAACTTTGGCGGGTGAGTTGGTCTGCAGAAACCCGATTTAACCACATAAAGAGTTTTTCTTAACCCTCTCTAAGTGCAGACTTGATATAATTATCCCGAAGTATAAGGCACACGTAAAAATGATTTTTGTATTCTGCAAATGCAGTCTTAAATTTAGACTCATCGGTAGTTCTATTAACACATGAAAATGGCTTTTTTAATAATTGAAGTAGTTAAGGGCTTGAGAAAACTGTATTAAACAAGTGACTGCAAGCGGATGCGAACCTGAACTTAGCTTGTGAATCTACTTTAATTTTCTTGGTTGATTGTATATTGTAACACTAGTAGTGTTTTGTCCCTAGACTCCGTAACGCTTTTCCTCATTAGTAAAGTAGACTACTGTTTTATTTGAAAAAATAAAACAACATCAATAGCCAACAATTTTGACCAGTAGAAAATGCTCCTTTGTGGTTTTTTGTAGTTTGTGCTTATTGCAATAAATAAATAAATAACATCGTAAATTGTTATTGAATGATGCCGTTTCTAGCAAAGTTCTTTATCTCTGGAGTGGTCGCTACGTAACATATTATCACAAATGGATACAGTGGTGTCTTTTGGCCTCTCGTTCTGCTATGAAATATTATGTGCATTACGGTACGCGGCTTTTGGCTAATGGTTGTTTTTTTTTGTTAACACCATAACGATTTTTTACCCTTTGGGATAAAATATTTCTTTATGGTTATTTTTTCACTTTTTGTGAATGTTTCCGTTTTTTAAGATTGATCGACTTAAAAAGTGGAAAGCAGACGTTTGTTTTCCATTATAAATGATATTTTTCACTGTTTGTCAATTAGTTTATTCGAGCATATTTATATTTGTCTGATCACTCAGTAGGTTTAATACGGTGTAGAAGTTCTTGAAGCTTGATGAAGATGATATGTAACAGTTTTTAAGCAAAAGCAGCCTAGGTAGATTTACGTGCCTTTCAAAACACGAGTTACAACAATTGGAATCAAGTTATCACTAAGAACAGCTTATGGTCCTGATTAGCTTGGCTTGGTTTAACGAACAACCTGCCGAGGTTCTTAGCAAAAAAATATTTTTATACTTTGAGCGAATCAAGGTTTTGCCATTCTTGGTACGGCTGCTCTGCTCACTCATAACAAGTTAAGCTTTAAAGTTATGCAGCGAACCGTGGTGAATTATTTCAATTTGAAGGCAGCGGAAAATAGTTCAAATCAAGTTTTTAGGGTTGGTACGCATGACTACTTTTTATCGGATAAAGGATGAAATCGTTGGTACCCTTCTGATAAGTGCGACGCTCGCGTGGGTTTCTTAATAAAGGATTATCTTTATTATACGAGACAAGTTGTACAGAGTTAAAATGAAGGGTGTTTTGTTCGCTTTATTAAATTGAAACTTTTCATGATTGATATACTTAGAATGATGGTCGGATTTTAGTGGATACAGGTTGTCTACAATGTGGCTCTCTAGTCTATGAAGAAGGGGCGGCCTATGAACAACGGCGGATGTCATTGATTATGCAATTTAATGTAAGATTACAAAAGTCCATAAGCGCAGCGTCACATGTCAAATGACTTCATGAAGACCTTTGCTATTGGTTTTCTATTAGTTATTAATTAACCACACTTTCCCCCAACGATTCCTTGCATTATCGTAGCGGTGGTCAGTTACGGTGTCTTACCAGTGTACGATAAGGCAGCTAAGTCGCCTTCTGGGTGGTTTCGTACTGGTAGGACCAGAAGGGAAACTTATGGTAAAACAAAAACGTTAACTACAAAAAAAGGAACAGCTAAAATCACTTTTAACCAACGCTTTGGCTTGCTTTTATGCATTGGCAAATGTCATTTGACATACGTGTTCATGCTCATTAATGAGTGACTTGTCATCGTAGCGACAGTGAAAGTACGTGTTACGAGTCAGCATCATCGATACGACCAAAAACACGAACATCATTACGCTAAACGGCGCAAGCACTTATGGCAGACAACGCAGATGAACTCCGAATTTAATCAGGGAAATGTCGATACTGACACAATATACTCAAATTAATGATTGATCAACTGAAACATTCCGCCATCGGCGAATTGGCACAGGCTCATTTGTAAGGGCAGCAATTATAAAGCAGTGTAATCAGGTTCCGACCGAGTGCGGTCGCTAGTCCGATTTCAGTGCAATCAAGTGATTAGTATTTTGGCGGCTTTAGTGTGATGCCTGTTGGGGGTCGTGTGACGGCGAGCGGATGCAAGTCGGTTTTAATCTCTTTCAGGATGGCAGCACCTCTGGCCAAGCCACAAACGGCCCCTACATGTTGTTTCGGTATATGTTTACTAAAGCCAAGCCAGGGGACAGTCCACCACAAATAGTGTTACAAGATCGGGATGGAACAGAACGAATAAGAAACGAACTATCAAGGTGCTTTCAAATTACCAATTTTACTGGGACTGCTGCTGTTAGGATGGTTTTTTCGTGGTTTCAAGGTGATGATGATATCAGGTGATGGGAAGCAGCCGTGAGGTCCAGATATGGGGTTGACAAGGAAGAGCATTCCACGTCTGGATAGCAGGATACAGGAACGAACCACTGAACCTTTTGGTGCGGACCGATAGTCGCTGAATCGTGTTTGGATGTTGACGCAGACCAGCGCGTGTGGTGCGGAAATGGTTTTTTCTTCACACAAATCTGTGGTGACTGTCAATTTGTATGACAAGATAAACCTATGATACGCAGTCTAAAACCCGTACTCCTCTCGCACAGCAGCAAAATGGCCTATTCGAAAAAGCCCTCAAGCCCACAGTTACTGCAACAGCCGTAGTTCATGTTTAACGAATAAACATTAGGTTTGCAAAAGCGAAATAAATTCATTGCTTTGTAACTTTGGCCGATATGAAATAGGGATCTGTGCCTTCTCGCCGTAAATTGTTAGGCCGATTTTCATTTGCCAACTAACGTTACGCAGAATTTTACTACGCCGAATTTTCATTTGCCAACTTTTCATCTAGTCTTGTTTCATTCACCAACATCGCGGTTACCAACTACACGTTTATTCTGCTTTTTATGGAACAATTTCAATTTTTTATAGTATAATAATATATGGCACAACATTACCTCTTATAGTATGTTTGAATATTGATTGACGAGTGGATTCACCTGAATTCTTATGACATAATTTTTCTTAAGCATTGTGTTCCATAAGTTTTATTCGACTTAATGTTACTCGTATGTCTAAAAACACTCGATTAATATTATTCTAAGTAGGCTCAGATAGTGATGTCCTCATGCACTCTTAAGTAAGCCCATAGTAATTATAGTAACACCACAGGCTTACGAGTATTAATTAAATATACCGCACATTACACTTTAAATTACGTATTTAATTGTATACGCATATCAAATCTTGTTTTCCATCTTGCGGTCTATAAAATCAAGTTGAAAACATTGCCTCTCATTTTCTTCATAAAAACTTCACAGGACAGGTTACGTAAACTTCGTAAACTGAGGCTTTACGAACTGTACGTAACCTTTTTTATTAACTTGAATATTATGTGAATGCTAAAATTTCATCAGAGAAAAGTCACAGTGACTTTGGACTGTCCAAGTTGAAATTTAAAAGGAATTTAGTTTGTGCGTGAGTAGGTTATCTTTAATGCAAAAGGAACTTTCATCTCTCTATCAAAAGCTGTGTTTTGCTCAAAACCATCTTTTAACACCTAAAACCATCTGTTAGTCAAGTCTGAGTCCGGGTGAATGTCCTGTGCGTGGTTCGTCAGGGTCCTGTAATTATTACGAACATGTTCGCTGGGCGCTGGCAGGCTAATGAATGGGGTGTACCGTGCTCGCAAAAACTCGCCGGTCATACAACACGCGGATATCCCAGATAGCGGGATTCCATAAGCCGCGTACGAAACTCTAGATGTCAAAATGATAGGCACATATTGGTCAGCTATTGATTTTCGCCCGATAACGGCTGACGCTGCAGATTTATTTTCGGTGAGTAAACTATAAAGGCAAGTGGATGGTTAATTTTAAACCGAATTGAAATGTGGGGTTTTTGATGTTCAAATTGTTCACTTATTTTTATTGTTAGAGTTCAATGATTTATTTGTGAGGCATTTGTTTCAATAGCTTTTGATAATTGAATTTTTGCTCGTTTTGTACTTGAATTACGTGCTGTGCTTCGTTTTGTAGTTACTCAACTTGTATTTGGTTGGATTGGACTAGTTTTTTGAATTTATATTCAACTTTTTTATGCTATACGCCTCTAAAATAACAGGATTTTATCTTCTGATTTAATAAGAGATAGGGTCACTAATCAGTTATTGGAAGCAACTTATTTTTTGAAAATAGATGACGACTTTAGAAAAAACTGGGGTTTTGAGTTTGTTCCTATTTAGCAACAAATTTCTCAATCTTTGTTAAACTTGCAAAGATATTTGAAACAGCTCTCTGAATCCCATCGCTGGACAAAACTCTATCTTCCCCGTTTCCAATGTAGTCCTACCTACCTTGAGCCTTTCCAGTCAGTCCTTCACGCAAGCATTCAGTTTCTCTGGCCACATGGATCGTCGTCGTCTGTGTGGCTATGATGGGACCCACTCAAATTAAGCACTTAATTATAAGATATAGGTATAAATAGAATGAAATTTAATTTATCAATTAAGTAAGCTATACACAAGGCTCTCAGTACCTACAAAGCTTCAATGTATTCTAAGCGCAAGCTAAATGAGATCTTTGCTGCCCATAATCATGTTACCCTATGCTTCGTAACATTATTAGACCTAATTGAAATTTCATTCACAGCCAGTACTAACAGTGATTAGCCAATCAACATTGAGCATGAACAGTGTTGTATTCAAGTTTTACGTAGTCGATATTTTGCTGTGCTCACCAATACAGCCCAGCAATAGCTACTATTGAACGTCGTACAAAATTAACGCCACAAAGCTATCGCCTCGGAATTATTCACGAGCCACAAGCGGCGTCTGCTTCATACGCAATCGAAAATTTACAGCTCAATATAAATCAGAGAATAAGTATTCCACCTAATAATTTATGGTACACTTCTAACCCGTTGTAGGGTAATGAATGTAGCCGCAGATATCAGTCGTCTTTAAATTACCACCGAGGAAGCACGCCTTTACCCCGTTACTTCAACCGCGAATCCACTTACTATTTCTCACACTATTAAGATAAGGGTGTCGGAATAAAAATCACCTCTATCACGTTTAAAGGTGTAATTGGTTTTTATCACTTCCTACTTGTGTTAAGTTAGGTCTAGGGTCGTGAGAAATGCCGGTCAAGATGTAATAACTATATCTCACTAGTTTTCCGGTCGCTTTCAATGTTTTTGTTGAAGAAGTTTGATATATATTATTGGGTCTTCCAATAGATTTGGGTTCGAGGATAACTATGATGTTCAATATTTTAACTTGGATAAAACTGGTTCTTTTAGTTTTCTCTACATAGTTCAAGTAATTTTCAACTTATTATTAACTAGATTATGGGATTTCTAAAAGTGTATATTTCGAAAAATGTATGTAATTGTATAAAAAAGTAATTTTAAATAAAGCAAAAAGTAATAAGAGGTGCTCAGCTTTTTGCCAAAGCTCTTCAAAAATTCCGTACACAGAAATTCATACAGAAAATGAATAGAATATTAAATTATGTTGGCCCGCGTTTTGTAAAACTGACGAAGCTTCTTGTTAAGCTTTCAAGGAGCTTTTAAGTTAATGAACAACTTATAAAAATATCTATTGACTCTACTCAGAATCTTTCGTTTAATGTTATGATAACAGTTTCAAAGTTAAGTAATTAAGTATTATGGTTATTTCTACGAGAGTCAAAGTGTTTTTCTAATCTTATTAAATTATGGTTAAATCAGCAATGACTACATTTTTACCTATAATGCCGAGTGATTATAACGCTCTTATTGAAATCTAGATGTCACAGCTATATCAAGGTTTCAGGTTTTTAGATTGGGTTCTGGATTTTTTGAATTGTAGTGAAAATTTGATTTTTATATTTCGCCTAAGACTGTTCCTGAAGATCGCTATTAATCTAGGCTTTTAACTATATTGTCATTTTCAATATGAAATCAACAGATAGACAAGGCCCAGGTGCTGTTCGATTACTTATCTTGCCTGACACCTATATCTACACCTGATACTTTAGTTGATTTTTGGAAATTTAACCTTATGAGTTAATTCATTTCGAATGAAATACGGCTTATTTGGTTATTTGTGACAGTTACCTTGAATCACAAGTATTAGCCAAAACGGTAAGCTGTTTTTTACCAGCTCATACGTTTGCATGGACATTGATTATTAAAGGTACATAAATATTATATTACATGAATCTTTATCCGTAAATTTTGGTCGTTCAACTATTAATATTAGCTTCTACGCCGTCGCGATAAAGTTAATTATGCTAACCGATGCAGGTCCCAACCCGAGTGACTTTTTAGCTTCGTCTTAATAAACTGTCTCGTTTGAGACTGGCATGATAGGAAATTGCGAGCAATTTCTTAACCGTTTCACAACCACATTTTCTTTGCAAGTGATGGGTTTTATGACACTTTTAAATTGTTTTTTTTCTCAAGTTTATTCAATGTTGGATTGAAAACATTGTAAACAATATCCAATACTGGCAAGTATGAAATAATCACTGAAAAAATTAAAACAGTGGCAGAGACGTAACAACCTACTTTGTCTGCCTACTTTGAGACAGAACATTTACTTAATGGTGTAACCTTTACATGTGTACGTACACATTTTGGAGGAAATAAAACAGAATGTTCTGAATGAACACATTTTTCCTAGGTGGGAAACAAACTCCTGAACCTCGGCGCATCAGACAATCCACAAATCTGCAAGTATTTATGCATTTGTATCTGTTTGTCTGGGTTGACTTCTGTATTTTCCGTTTTTTTTTTAAATGGGTTTGCGTTTGACCTCAGTCTCGCCTGATGGTAAGATGGTTTTCGGATCACTTTTTATTGCCGCTCCGTTCCGATAAGTGAAAGCATGATAATATTTATCCTTCCTCAATAAATGCAGTATTCAACACAAAAATTTGGAATTTACGCAATCAGACAGACAAATATACTTTCTATTATTAGTCTAGATTTATTCTGTTAGTACGAGTTTTCCCAAATTCCTTCCAAGTATGCCACATTTCACATAAAGACGTATAGGTTTCTTACATACCAACGATTTAGCTCAAGCAAATCAGTACTGACAAATCAGAAAAACAATGTAGCTACCGCAACACAATCTTAGCTCAGCGAGCCGTCAAAACAGTTGCGCTCAATTTATACCTAGAACAGAATCGGATTAACTTATTTCAAGAGTATACTTCCGTATTTTCTACACGCTACAGTTTGTTCTCGTGTACGAGTACATTAGTCTAAAACTAGCTCAGGTGAGAGCGCAGCAGCTTCCATAAATAAGGTATGTGACAATGTTACTTAACTTGTGCCGGGCAGATCTTGTTTGGAACAAGGAAGTCAAATTATAAATCCAGTGGTTTAAGAATAACATTGTTCTTTAATCTAAAGATAGGAACACCAAAAAAGTGATAATATAAGTGTGCCTTCTTTATTTTTTTGATAAATTGTGAATACGTTGTATAGCAATGAAGATTTTAACTGAAATGTGGTTCGGAAGTCTCATCTGCCTTACAAACCAGGTTTTTTTCAAATGTATCAGGTAAAAAGTACTCTTTAACTGAAGATAGCATGTCTACGAAAAGGAGGCATGGCCTCCTTCCCCTTTTAGTCCCTTCGTATAAAAACAGTTTAGCTTTCATTGGTTTTTTATTATGTCAAAAAAGAAAATAAAAGTAAAAGATGTTATTTTTCTCAAACTTTTAAATGTGAGTGATTAAATAAGAGTTGCCACAAAATAAGTATAATAACTTCATAATTAATTAATTTTGAAAAAAAAGGAAACTTTGAGCCTATGTTTCATCAAACGTGCTCCGCCAAACTGAAAGCAAATGCAGTCATTATATTCTCAATTGAAACTGTTTTCAGAATTACCCAACAGTTTTTTACTTAAAATAGACCGATGAGAGATTCGATACGTTATAAATAAATCTCTGCATGAATGCTCCGGTTTCACCCCGACTAGAAAAAGTACGTACGCACGCGTTTTGTGTCTAGCCTTACATACATTTCTCTTACAATTCTCACTGATCCTAGATTTTGGTGTGCAGTTGTGATGATGTAAGTTTTGATAAAATGTTTTTATTCTACTAAGAACACTATGTTAGTTTTAAACTAACAGGGACATTAGAAAAGAAAGATTCTTATTGTTAGAAAGCGACCTCTTCCATATAGCATTCAGGTAAATGATCGTAAGAAAAATTTATCTCTATAAATAAAAATGGATTGCTGTTCGTTAGTCTAGCTAAAACTCGGGCACGGCTAGACCGATTTGACTGATTTTGGTTTTGAAACATTTAGGAAAGTCTAGGAAAGGTTTAAAAGGTGAGTAAACATGAGAAAATGCTGGGAATAAAGTAAAAACCACAATTTAGCTTTCTCTTAGCAACCGTTTTTACCTGTCACGTGACACTAAATGTTTGACAACAGAACGAAGTCTGTCTGGACAGCTAGTATAAATTAAAAGTATGGCAAAATGGC
This sequence comes from Udea ferrugalis, assembly GCA_950022985.1. Classification (NCBI taxonomy): domain Eukaryota; kingdom Metazoa; phylum Arthropoda; class Insecta; order Lepidoptera; family Crambidae; genus Udea; species Udea ferrugalis. Next base: position 11,677,049 of record OX465516.1, read on the forward strand.
CGGGGGAAATCAAGCCAACTAAAATTATTGGTTAGTGGAAAGGAACGAAGGAAAAATATAATTTTAAACAAGTTCTTCCATTCGAGGTGACGATTTAATTATGATAAATGTATATAATAATATAGTTTTCGTTCGCCGTCATTTAACCCGTCTATGATTTTAACTTCGTTTGATACGAAACAAGTTTTTGTTATTTTAAAAACTTCTTAAGTGAGTTGGTTAAGAGGAACGAGGTTTACTGTAAGTAACAACCCAGTTAACTTCACCAGTTCTGTTTACTTGTCACTTTTACTCTTAACTATTCCTCATATTATGTTGACGCAATTTTGTATCGCGATCCGAACGTGCATAGGCACTACTTATTATCAATATAACCCACGATAGCAACACTAAGCAATCTGATTCTTGAGAAACAAACACTCAATGCCTGTTATCACTAGCAGTGACACTATTGCAACTTGTTTTGAAGTCAAATAACATTGAGCGGTTTGAGATCGCATAGTCTTCCTTTGTTTATTTATATTTGCGCTCCGCCTTAACCCCGTTGAATGTTACGTAACATTTTCTTTACATTTTTCATTGTTTTGTGAAGACAACATAAAAAGTCTTAGCTTATTTTTATTGTACATCTTTACAATGTTTTTGGAACTTTGTCGACCGTGAAACAGTAATATTTTACGCAGATGATGGCGTAGAAGCCAAATACTTTGCCCTTTCTGATTTGTAATCTTACTCTCTTTTGGTTGTTTTGTTTTTCTTTGCTGGTGTAACAAGCATAATACTTTTTAGATGCGCCAGAAGCTTTCAATTTATTAACCACCCAAACTTTCAGTCACTTTATTGTAAAAAAACCGTTTTCGGGAAAAAAAACGGTATTTATATCACAGTATAAGTATATTGCAAAAATGCTAGCCTTCAATAATACCCTGCCATCAAACAAAACAATTCGCTTGCAAAAGATCTTAGGCAATAAATGACCTTACGAAATACCTTCTACTAAAAACGATATTTGATACTTACTGATTTATTTTATAATTTATTTCTCAAACGAGCTTTATGCGAAAAGATTTGAGTAAGTAACCAACATAAAGTGCAAGCCAAGCGAGCAAAGTGAGCGCACACTTTTTTTAGTACAATACGTTATGACGCTAGTTTTCTATTAACTCATTTATTTGAATTTCTATGATTTGAACAATTGTGTAAAAAAAAAGATTCCGAAGCAATATTTTACTACCATTCCACAAATAATTATCAAAAAAACTTTATGAAACAAATTCTGAAAATAATATCTGCTAAGAAAAGCTTCCGACTAAGCTAAAAGGAAGCCGTCAGGCGAGTCACTTAGGAGTTAGCTGAGAAATCTTTTAATTTATAATCTATTTTAGTTAACAGCAGAATTTATGGATCCTGACATGAATATCTTTTCGCGTAATTGATGAATTAATATTGTTGTAACTTCTCTACCTTATTGATTTTAACTATACTATTTATACCATCTATTTTAACTATATTATGCCTCCGTTTCTCTTTCATTTTATTAAAAAAATATATATTTAAAACTAAAAAAACCGAGGTATTCGGTACAGTCGTTATCAAGTAATGACCCAAGTGTTAAACCGTTTACTAACCCTGAATACCTATTTCCCTAAATAAGCGTTCATTTATATAGTATTAGTTGAAAACAATCAGATGCAAAGCCCAGGAAAAACGCCGTCGAACGGGAAAAAAAGTCCTATGTCTGTATTTTGTTTCTAAGTGTCTTCCCTACCAATTTTTAGCCCCATCGGTTCAGCCGTTCGTGAGCTATAAATAGTGTAACTAACATGTCTTTTTTTTATCCAGGCTGATTCTGCAAGTAATTTCCAAATTGTAAGCGACTTGGTATCTTCAACTGAATAGATTTTTTCTCAATTTTTTCAAGTTTTATCTATGTATATTTTTGTTTATTTTGTTAATTTACTTCATTCATGGAGTCGAACCCCAAGTGTTGAAGTACATTTTGTGTGTGAGAATAGCCCAAACTTTTATTGACTTACTATTTAGGATATTTTAAAACACTTAAAATCACTATGTTTAAAAACAACACGATGAAGACGTGATTTTAAATGTTCTATAGAGCTTATTTTCAAAATTTGGCAATTGGTGGTGACCAACCAACCTTGCAAAATCACCATGTTTATAGAAAAGAAAGTCTTATATTTCGATTTCATTAACGTTTGTTGCAACCTTTTGTTGAATTATCTGTGATTTGCCAATAAACTCCAGTTGCAACTTTTCACCATCAACTTTTAAGCGTGTTACTGTTTTTTTCATAGTATTTGTTTGTCATCTTAATACGCAATAACCCTGTTTGTAAAGCAAAAATGATTGTTTGAATTATTTTGGCACTTACTAGAAACTAGTTTTGTCCTATGTGGATATCGAACACCCGACACACGGTGCTACGAAAAAGTTCACAAGCCTACGTGCCTATATGCCAGTTAACGCTTGTTCTAAGCTTAACCTTTCTTCAACCTGCAGTTTTAAATAGAATCGTAACTTATTCAGAATCACAAAATCCATTTTCCAGCGTTGATTCAAATGCTGTATAGTTTCATCTCTTTGTGAATTAATTGAAGTAATTCAGTTGAGCTTTGTACAGTTTGAAATTAAAGCTACGCTTAGCAACTGGATCAGATTGTTTTCTGCCGTAAATTCTATCTTCGCAACAAGAGAGCCAATGTAATTATTTTCTTAAATTGCTTTGTTATAACTTAGTCCATTTTGTGGTTGTAAAAGGAAATCTTGATTTAAGGCCTTGTTTTTAATTATCGTCAGTATTTTTAATTAAAAATTGTCTTTGGTTATTCGCAAACTTCAAAGTGAAGAAGGAACTAATAGCAGCTTAAAAAATTGTCGCGTTATTTATAATTATGAATGTATTTGAATAACATACAATTTAAATATTTATAAAAAAACGCAAAATGTGCACAATTAACATGCGTTCACGCATGTTAATTGTGCACATTTTGCGTTTTTTTTGCGACCAAATTAAGTGTTGTAAGTTCGTTATATACGTAATAAGTTTTAGCTTTGAACAATTAAAAAAAGTTATACATCATTGTACCTACTCGTATGGTTTGAGTTAATTAGGGGTAAACTATTTTTAAGTTGGTACATCGATTTAAAGTGTTGGAAACTCACCTTAAAGCACTCCACTTAAAGTTATCTGAAAGTCATAATAGCATTTTCATCTATAACAACAGGCAAATCCGCTCTACATAATATATCTCCACAACACTGAACAAGTTTTTCACTCAAAACTCCTTCGTCGCAAGAAAATGTTGTCTTAACTTCATTATTCGTCTTCTCCTCGCATTATCGAAGTTGAATTTATCGCTATTAAGTCACAAAAGTTCGTTGTGGAACAGAATCGCGAAGTAAACTCGTGAAGAGTAAAGTTGCGTAACGGTTCGACACAGGCCCGACGCGCGTCTGGGTTCGCACTGAGTTCATCTATGTGATGCTGGTACCACGAAGCGACGCGCGAGCGACGAGCTTGCGATTCATGCGCGAATCACTGAGTAGGAGGAGTCTTGGACCAAACCACGCCTACCAAGGAGCTACACATTTCTTTTTCAATATGTGTAATTCAATTTCGCTTATGTCTTCGCTGGGAAAGTTGATGCCCCGTTGTCGTTCAACACGATGTTTTTATGTAAACTGTAATGTAGTTCGCGAACCGAGTCGGCCCGTGTTGCTGCGCCGTGCGATTTTCTCTTCTCTTTTTGTTGGCAATTTCACGTGCTGTTGCCCATTTTTATCTAGTGGGGTATTATGAATCAAGAGAACTTTACTTGGATATGCGAATGACTTAGACAGAACTTGTTTGTAGTTACAGTTCAGATTTCTTTGAACAAACTATGTATTTTCAGAACTTTTTCGCGAATATTTTTATTCTCCTACTTATCATGATGTCTCAATGACAATGATTGTATGATGCACTTTGTTAAGTTAGAAGTGATCTGTAAAAAATAAAATCCATAATATATTTTGTTTTACACTCAACTAATGTCAATAACAAATTGATTGGTCTTTGCCCTAGGAAAATGACGTAATTTCTACTTGACTCCAAATCAACGTCAGAGATTCTCATTCACGAGACACTTCGAAATAGTAGGTCGGATGATAATACATTCATTTCTATCAATCTAAAAAATATTCTTTAAACATTAATCCAAGGTACTTGAATTATGGATTCATGCATTCAAAGTCAACCTCAGAACCAGGATGCTATGTACAGTCTAGGGCATGACAGGCTACCCATTACCGATCTGATAATCAGCAAGAGCACGATAGAAAACGAAAACAGCCTGATGTGCCAGAGACTGTACAATCAAAATGTCTACCATCTCAGAGTCTAACACAATGTCATTGAATCCGTAGCTGTCGTAGCAGTACCAGCAGCTGGTTTGACAGTCTTCGATAATTTCTGTGACAACCAGGTTAATGTGGCTGCCAAGGAGCTCCAACAACGTACTTATTCCGTAACATAAGTCGCAGCTTAGCATTGTATTTTGATTAACCACATTGTAGGCTTTTTTTTTCGTGGGGAAATCCTCGCGGATACCTCGCTACCCGGGAGGGGGGGGGGAGGTTATGTCGGACTCCTACCGACTAAAACCCCACGGCACTCAACGGTGGCACTATGGCGGTGAAGCTGCATATCGCACTACTCCGCTGCCAGTGCTAGGTGGGAGGCCACGAAAGCACCTGGAGTACGCGGGCACTTCCGCCGTCTCGGTGGACGCCGTGCAATGCAAGCCAGAGCACCCCCGCACTCCGGCCCGCTGGCTCCCACCGTACGCAGACCCTTGTGGGCCCGCAACCACGAGCAGCTCGAAGGGTAGCCTAAGGGCAGCTCCGCTGTGGCAACCGGCGGTACGCGACGCACGGGTGGATCAGCCACGGATCACTGGCCGCCACCAACCGATTGTGCGCCGCAGCCCCTACCACTCAGCTCAAGCCGCTTGCAGGAACCACTTGGCCCGCAACCCGGGCCTCAGCGGGTGCGTGACCAAGTCCACCACACTGCTACGCCTGAGTTCTCTTGGATTCCTAGCGGTTCCACCCTATCACCGGTACTAAGCCCCCTCGCTACGCCAAGGCGAGAACTCATGAGGGGGACATTGTAGGCCTTTAACTAGCCGCCAACCTATTCATTAAAGAAATTACCTAAAATATTGTAAAATGCCTAAAAATTATTGCTTTCCAGTAGCTCGACCACGATTGATTCACCAAGTGACAGTTCACGCAAAGTTTTCAAAGAAAAGTACAACGGCATTATTATTGTAAAATGAATTAAAATTTTTATTGTTATAATTTTTTAACTCTATGATCAATCAAATTTTGTTGTACGTTTTTCGTAATCAACAGATATTTTTCTAAGGGTCAGGGTATGGTTAAGGTTATTCAGTGCCAAAACGCCGTGTTGAGTGTGAATTCACAAAAATCTAAGAAACAATTCGGAAAATCTAGTACACCTTCCATAAACTTATCACACGATTATCCCGTAATGTTCGCATAAATCTATGCATTTACCTTCATATCCTCCTTAATACTCATACGAAAGCAAAGCCATAGAACCACTGCGGGCCCCACCGCGACACACTTCGGCTTGTAAAGGAATTCACTAAATTATAACACTAAATTAAGCGCAGTTTCATTTGCGTTACCAAGTGAATTATGTGTTGGTGTCTTAGTTCTGTCACCGCCTAACTTACTACGGTTCAAAATTAATACAGTGCCATAAGCCGCGTTAATACCCGCGCTCCCGTACACTTGTATTTACCGTATCAAGTTTTACGAAACGCTTCAAGGAAATTTCAACTTTAAACTTCACCAGCCTAGGACAAATATTACGTTTAGAGATCGGGTGGTGGTTAGGACGTTTTGTTCACAATCAATCATTATTAAGTGAACACCTATTTGTTTGGTGTCGTATGTAACAGGATCCTAATGATGACTGACATCAATTCTATAAATTAAATAGGTACATGTGCTTCGTTGTTTTGTTAGTACGCATACGCAGTATAAACCGTGACGCTAGTAGGTACTACGAATTAATTAAATTTCATATTTTTTGTCATTTGGATGACCTCAAACAAATCATGAGTCTGTAGTAGAAATTTTCCATAGAAAACTAGGCCATTAAAAGGGCCTTTCTAACTTTATGTGATTTGCTAGGCTAGGAATAAAATCTAAGTTATAAACAACTGAACTGTTACGACTTAACTGCTTACGTATAATTAATGTTTGTCAACAAATTATTAAAACTTAAGACTTCACAACAATTCGATAGTAATAAATACTTGAGAAACAAAAACTTTATAAGTAACGGCGTAGAAAAATTAAACGTCCTAAATATCTGTAAACATTGTTGTGTGATAGTTCTCTTTGTGCAATAAAGTAAATCTTATCTTATCCTTTAGCTTAAAATGCATTTTTTGTGTTTTCTAAACCACAAATCGTATAATTTAGTTTTTATTATATGAACGGATATAAAAAGGTTGAATACCTGTTTCCGTGCAAAGTCAGCCAATACTTAGCTTGTTCGAAACTAGGGCACTACGAATTCCCGCTGCTCTTAGGCTGAAAATGTAACAGCGTGTAAACGGTTAATTTATTTTTTTAGTTTAAGTCAGGGTGTATAATTGTGAAGGGCTACGATTAAGAACGTTTAATATTATGACAGTAGTCTGTAGCGTTTAAAGTCAGTTACGACAAAGTCAACAGTACTTGTATTGGAAGTGACAGCGATGCTGTTGTGATATTTATATGTGGACACCTCAACGGACGCCTGAATGCGAAGGACCACCGAAATCGTAGCCGGCAGTTTTGGGGTTTTTTTATAGAAAATATACTGAATATGTTCATACAGAAAATAACAACCCTTTATTAAGAATTACACCTTTCCTTTAGTTTGCCTTTAATTTCCAGAATTTGTTCCTGATAAATGGCACGACGAGAACACTTTAATTGTAAAAGGAAAGCATTTTTCATTCTCTACTAAAACAATGAAAAAAAATATTCACTCTGTATTAAAATTATTAAATCATCTCGTTCGTAGTGCCGCTTGCCAACGTTACCTGAATGACCCTTTTTTAAGATGTTAAATTATTTGTATTTTTTAAAGACGTAATACCTATAAGAAAATATGTTTCAGATGAAGAAGACAAGAAAAAACGTTTTTTTTTTTTTTTTTTTTTTTTTTTTTTGGGTGTGACTACTGCTGTTTAGCCTCAGATGGCTTTGACAGCTTTGCCGGACTGTAGGGTGAGCGCAGAAGGCTCTCAACCCTACAGAAGGCTCTCAACCGAAAAAACGTGATGTTTATGATTTCTTTCGAGATTGTCAAAATGAAATTGAATAAAATTGAAAAAGCCGTCGGTTTTGACGGACGGCTCAACAATGTCAGGAGGTTCCAAGAAAATGTATTAATCAAATTACACATTAAGATATCCATGTTAAGTTACAAAAGATATTCATATAAAAGTATAAAATGTAAAGTTGTTAAATTTTCATCAACTCACCACCGTTTTTTGTGCAAGGGAAAAGCCAAAGAAACCAAAATGGGTCCGATCGCTCGCTCGCTCCCCTGGGCCTCGTTCGAGCGAGCGGTCTTATGATTAAGCGGACTCTAGTGGGACTGAGTCGCGGTTTCTCGCCAATTTTTAGCAAACGAGGCACGAAATAATTGCTTTTGCAATTGTTTCTAACCAGTTGATATTAAGTGAAAGAATTGTTTCAGTTTATAGTAAGGTGAAGCGATTTCTTTTATTTACATTTTTGCGTAGTTTTATAACCGCATCAAAAGCCTCAGATCCTTATAATATAGCTATACGGCTTCAGGCAAATAAGCGAACAGAAAAACAACACCCTCTTTAAAGTAAGAAAAATACATGTCCAACCATCGACAAACTCAAAACCAGGTAGGTTGGAGGTAAGTATGTAGGGGACATTTGTTTCAACTAATCTTAGGGTGTCTATTGTAGGTAATTTTCTACGGAAGTTTTCTCTGTTATTTATTACTGAATAAACCAACAAACAACCAAAAATGACTTAATTTGTATTTATTAGAACTGTCACAAGTACTTACAAATCGTTAAACCTAGGTTCAAAGGTAAAAATTTACTCTCTCTTTATTTAAAATGAGATTGACCAGCAGAGTAGTTTTCCATTACTGTGCTTGTCAACCCCATATCTGGTGGACCTCACGGCGGCTTCCCATCAGGTGGAGTGAGGTCATCTTGAAGACCACTTTAAAAAAAAACTCTCGTTTAGTGAAGCATCGAAATGTTAAGTAAGTAGGCACCGACACTACAATTCTTATACCTACGATTATTTGTTTTGAAAACTTACTTACCATACAAACTTTATTATTACAGGGTGGAAAGTAATGAAATTGAGCGTAAATAAGGTTTATTGCAGAGGAAATGAAAAAAAGTGGTAAAGAAACAAATACCTTGGTGACCAGGGCTATCTAGTGCTACCTTGGCTTTAGTACTACCTACATAGATTTAAAGTAACATATCTGCCACAAGCCCAAGAAAACTAACTTGTTGAAAAATTTAATGGACGAGCTTTCCTGGAAACCCAGTTTACTGGGGCACGTTTTGAAAAAGTTATAGTGTAAAATGTAACAGCGGTCTACTAGAGTAGGCCGCGCATGTACCTTAGTGTGAAACAGATGGAGTCCTGATGGCGTAGTAGCTCCAGTAGCTGCAGGAGCTGCAAAACCAAAATCCTGACCGATGACCACATTGATTCACGAGTAGTTGCTATATATGTTTAGTAAGTATAGTCATTCTCAAAAAGTAGTGACGTGAAAGACGATGGAAACCAAAATTTAATTCAGATAATTTTTGTTTTATTTAATATTTATTCAATCAAAATATGTTTATGATTGTCACCTGCAGTTTAAAAACACACAACATAGGTAGGTACAACAAACTGAACCCGAGGCCAAGTATTATTGTTATATCTTCCCGGCGCCTGCGACACAGACTATGTCTAAGTCAGGGAAAATTGTCACAATAACCGCCACATTAAACAATGTTAATTCTTTTTTATTCATTTATTGTAACATTGAGTGTAAGTACCTACATCTGTTTATTGAAATAAATGTTTTTGTTTTTTTTTTATTTGGTATTTCGTATTTGTCAACCTCTTTTTGAAAGTTATCTTGAATAAAAGCAAAATGTAGCCCAAAAATTAATAATTAATTTCACTCTTTAATATCTTCATCGTTTTTTAATTATAATTTGTTTCAAGATATATTTCAGACATATTTCTCTGAATTAGCTGTTTGGTACAGATCGCGTTCTGTTGAACGCTCGTATGACGTAACGGATGGAATGGTTTTGAGCCCCTCAGGCTGGTCATGTGTAAGCTTTTTGGACTATAGCATTACTGGAAGTTTAACTCGAAACATTCTGTTGAAATTGAAAATAATGTTTCAACAAATTGAAAATCCCTGATGACACGTCAATGTTCGAGTTAATTGATAACTCTGTTGCTTCTCCGGGCGATTTTTCCATTTGCCGAAATGTATTGTGAAGTTTTTTCAATATTTTATTGTTTCTACTCGATGAAATTGAGATTTTTATATTTTTAAGGAAAATGTTATCCTTTTTGCTCTATATGGAGTTGTTTAGTATTCAAATAGTTTAGATATTCTAGGTAACTAAATTCAAATCTGAGTCGACTTTTTTTCCTGTTTTTGGCAACTGTCAGCAAAAAAATTAATGCAGAAACAAAAATAACTTTATTAGTTTTATTTCAATAAACTTAAGAAAGTTTAAACTAACTTGATCAAAAAGCTATATTATATCTCTATGTGGAAAGAGAATCTCATTTTTAAGTAAGTGTATCTGCTAATCTCCAAAAAATGTATCTCTATTGTAGTAGATTACGTACAGTTGTTTAACAGATAGTAGAAACAGAATGAATTTCACCCCTCACCCCATTACCTCCAACCCAGAACAATGGCCGGCTGGGTCGCCTTAACGTCTGATCTTATTGTTAAAAGGAATATGCGGTTTGAGTCCCAGTATTGTTGTTATCTGTTCCACTCGACCTTAACCGTAGCCCTCGGGAAGAAATTAAAATAATAATGGACACTGAAAAGACTATTAAAGGTATGTTACGTTTGTCAAAGGTGGTTTTGCATAAAGTCCTCAGTCTGTGAAACCCACTTTTGTGGATTTAAGTCATCATGGTTCCTTTGGCAGAATTAGTTGTGGGTCTAGCGTGTTATTTTTTCGGTTACCTACTTATTTTAGGTACTTGTAACTGTTGAGAAAGTTTTCGCTGAAGAAAGCACCACTTTAAGTCAACTTGCCAAAAGTCATTTTTTCATTTGCTGAGTAGGGACACGTACACGTTCACACGCAGGTGGTCCCTTCAAAGTTACAAATATAAGAAAAAAACATTAAACAACTTTTTTCATTTCAATGCAACATTACAATCTCCACTTGACCTATAAACGTGCAAATTCATGAAGGCAATAAAATACTATCTCCTTTTGTTTTCTTTTTTATACTATAACGTCAGCCGTAAGCAAACCCATATGATAGACCACTTGATGTCAGGCCATGCAACGTTCGCGTGTGGTCTGACTTTGTAAGTCTAATTGACAGTTTTGTGTTGTCAACAAGAGAAACAATTATTACAGACCCAAGCTCCTCAGACTGACCAAGCACACAAACCAAGCATCAGCTCCAGGTAGGTCACAATACTTCCGATATTTAGTGGTATTTACCTCGATGTTGACGCATTAGTATCTGCTCAACTTAGGGCAAATGAATTCTAAAATAAGAAAATAAACATTTCTCAATTTCGAAGATCACAAACAAATTCATTCGCTTAAAATCATTATTCGCTCGAAACACACCAAAAAAAAGAACATAGGTAAGTGTCAAATTTCATGGTACATATTATTTAAAAAGAAAGTTATTTCTACCAGTCAGCGGTGTCACAATTTCTGAGAAATAAAATGAACACTCAACAACACAACACTAAACTGGCCCTGATTGGCTCAGCCACTGATTTTCAGTAAGCTTAGCTGAGAGTGCACGAACCATAGAGCTTAAAGTCCGTGTGCACAGGCCTAATGTGTCAAACAAACAAAAGGATTGTATTATGTCTCGATATGCCCACTGAGGGTGAGTAAGTGGTGCCATCCCAATCACAACTACAGCGCGGTTTTGTTTGCTTAGACTGTGTGATACGCTGTCCCTTTCTTCCTGATAGAAGAAATAGCGGTGCACGCACTCAATGCACTCAAACCACCTGGCGCGGAACAGGTCTGTTTATTCCGTCATCAAAAAGTGAATACGACGAGCGTGTGCCGTTGACAAAACAAAGAAAACCACGCCCGTTCGGCAGTGCAATAACAGTTTTGTATTCTTGCGTGCCCGTCCCCGCGGACTAGGATATTCATGGTCAATTTCCCACTGTGTTCGCTTCAAAGTTAATTATTGAACTATTTACGACACGGGCGGCTACATCGACGGTCGCTTAATTTCGCGGTTTCCATGCCAGTATAGGTAATTAAACGATTGTTTGCCATTTTGCGATAATTGATGTCGTGTATGTTTGATTTGCACTAATTATCTTGTACGCATTAAATTAATTATTAATTCAATTGCAGCGTGTTTTGTTACCATTTACATGGTTTAAACTGTTAATTTGTTTGGCACAATACTTTTGTACATGTCAAATATGAGAGCCACGTAGCAAGGAAAAAAGTCGAGCTATTCAGCTGCAACTGTCTTTAAAAATTTTGCTTCTTCTTTTGACTTTAAAAGACTATTTGGCGGACTAAAATATTTTCTGGAAACGAAGAAAGAATAGTATATTTGTTGGTTGTTCCTTTTATGAGTTCTGTTGTCCATGACAAGTCACAAAGCGTAGGTACCTATGTTTTGTTTATTACAAAAGATTTGTTTGTAAAACATGCAACAAACTGTTTGTTATGGTCCTTTATCCTAACCAATCAATCTCTCTTTTGATTTGTAACTTTGCCAATAAATAAATAACTGTAATTATAATATTGGCGAAAAGCGACGTTGATGGAAAACACTGTCCGCTAAAAGTGAAATCCGAAACTGTCATCGCACGGGCGTTTAGACTAAATGAATCGACTCAATAGATCATAGGGTGTCATGTAGCTGTAATAAATAACACGAAATTCTGTATAACGACCGTCGTAAAAACACTCGACGAGTTAGGAATTACGAGCGACGAACGCGATGAAATAAAATATAGAAGATTAAAGAAGTGCCCGGCGATAGGTGTGTTAAGTGCCGATAAAGTAAGTGTGTGTAAGTGGTTCTCTTTAATCAATAAAGTTAGAGGAATCGAGAAATAAACTTAATATAGTTTATGTGAAGTTCCAGTTTTTTCTTTTGGGATTATGCGGTTGTCACAGCAGCCTTTTCGTTCGCATTTTGTGCAGGTATACTTGAGCTTAAGACTTCGATTTTGCCATTTTCTTGATCTTAATGTTTTTTTCCTGACACAGATGTTGAAAAAATCCTGAATAATACAATAAAAAAACATTCATAAAATATTATATTGCATTTTATGCTCACAACCATATCGCAAACGAGCAGTCAGATGCACACTGACTGTTGCCGTCATTCAGTAATCCACACTACTCAACTAGGTTAATCTGGTAAAAAATAAAGGATCTCCTTGAAGAATCTCAGTTGAAATAGCGAAATATATTTAACCGACTCCTAATAAGATGACCAAAAACTGTTCGCACACCGAACGGGAAATAGAAGTCCTCAACTACATTTTGTAACTATTTGTTACACCGACTAGCTGTCTGGTTTCATTAATCATTTGCACTATTTGCACTGAATTAGTTACTTCAAATGGGTCTTTTTGTGCAACATAAATGTCACTATAAAAGGTTTGTTCCGCGGTGGTGTTTGTTTGTTTCAAACGTGACGTTATTTATTTGAATACTAAACCTGCGTATTCAAGCAGTTATCGACACGTAGGGTGGCATAAAATTCATTTTAAAATAATGAACTATCCTGTAGTTCTGGCGGGATAGCCAAAAACTCAAAAACCAAATCTATTTACTACGACAGATTACGCTGCGATCCTGAAACATACAGTTTCTTCCGCTTTCTTTAACCTTTTCTAGGATATAAGATAGTTTCCGGTGAAATAATTTCTGAATATTAAATCAAAATTACATATTAAATTGAAATCCTTTAATGTAAAAATACATTAAGTAAACGTCGTGGCCCAGGTGGCTGAGCAGCGAGTTCCAATCTGACCGGAACAACTATTTTGTGTTTATTTAAAATTAACTTCCGAGTACCTCTGCAGTGATGGAAAACAAAGAAAAACTAGGCTCGCCCCTGACCACGTTGAGTTACGAAAAATTGTTCGGAAATGTGGGCATCTGAATCATCTGTTCAAAATGACGGCATCCGTTGGCGTGTCTCTGACTACCCCATTTAGGATAAAGTCGTAAGCGTGTTGCCAGATAAATTAAAATCAAAAAGTGCATAGTTTTTGATTTTAATTTATCTCAACACGCTTATCGTAAAAGAGTGAGCCTGATCATTTTTGAGAACACCTTAAACTCGAAAACTATTTCATGTCCTACTTAATTAAGGTGCATATAATAAACATTTAGTTAAGTGACGAGTCTATCCTCTACAAGGTATCCTCTATCCTTTCTAACGTCACAAAGCCTTGCTTGATTTGTTTAGCTATACTGGAGTCTGAAGTTGATTACTGCATACCTTGTAAACAAACATGGATTGGCCACTCAGTAATAAAGTCGTAAAGGATTTTTGACTTCAAAATCAGCATTAATCACCCCGATAAGAGTTCACTCAGAAGTAAAATGAAATCAATCGTCAATTAATTAGCAGATTTACTGTTAACACGCAATAGCTAATCAACCGAGGAGCCTATCACAATTTTTCAGAATTAAACACAGTATGTTTCTCAACGTAATTTCAAACTTGGAAGCAGTCAGCATTTTCAGCAGCAAAAATGCTATCCAAGCGAATGAGAACACATATGCATTAAAATCATGTTGCGTTTTGCTCTCATTCGTCTCATAATTTTATTTGCAGGTGAAAACAATCTGCTTGTTCAGAATTTTCCTTTGGCTTATTTTTTCATGAACGCCAAAGTTTTCGCCACTTAATAAAAAAGGAGAAATATTTGTTTTGTTCTTTTCTTGTCACTTGTTTGTGTGGGAAGTTCTTTTTGTAGAATTATGTTTTACGTAAGTAAAAGACGTTCTTATTTGGGTCCTTTTCATGTGAGGTCATCGGGCGAACAAATAAATAGATAATGGAAATAAATAACATGTTTTCTTGACACAATAAACCAACCCATACCAGGTATCGTAAGAAAGAGACTAGAGTTTTATCAATTTATTTCAGCCTATTTTATTTCTAAACAGCGTGGGTAAGGATACCATATTATGGTGCCCGGTGATCTTTGTCTAAGTTATCACAAAGTCTTATATTTTGATAGCGTTAATTCTTTCGTAGTTCAAAATCGTTAGGGTTGATTGTGGTTCGTTGGATGAAGAACATACCTTGGGCTTAATTTCCTTTTGCGCTCACTCTGATGTCCAGTATTGATGTCAAAGCCGACAGCGGCTAAACAGCGTTAGTCAAATAAAAAAAGATAGTAAGTATGACCTGCGTATGAACTTCAGTGTATAATAATGTATCTACGTATGTTTTTTTAATTTTAAATTTATGCGTGTACCTTTTGCTTTCCAATACTAATACAAACAAACATGTTCATGCACACTAATGTTTGTACTGGGAGGGTATCAAACCGGCGACCTCTACTGGACCTTTTGTTGACCAAATCGGCTAGTCATTACATTAGTCACTGACTGTAAACTAAGAAGATCTTGTACTGAGTGTCAGAGACATAATAATAAGGATAATTACAAAAAAAACTATTATACACTGGAATAGATATGCCACTCAGATTCAAATAAAACAAAGATGTTCATGAATTTTGGTCCTTGGTGGAGATCGAACCTGTGCAACTGAGCTCTGTAGGGTATTTCAAAACCAAACCGTGCCACTGAATCAGCAAACTGTCTAATCAACGTTTATTAAATGCATATTGACATGTAAAATCGGGACCGCGACTGATTGCGGTGCGCCACAACATGCGTGTTGCAGACGCGCTGATGTCGATAGGTCGTTTGAATTAGCAGAACAGGACTAGCGTATAGCAAATGGATTGAAACAAGCACACAATTGCAACACAACAAATGAGCGATTGGATTAGATTTGATGTTTGTTTTCTCTTCACTCATGGAGCGCTATAGTTTTCAAGCTTAATTAGGTATGTGGTGTTATTCTCAATGCAGATTTCAGTTTTTAATTTTTTAATTTGGTCTTCTATAAAATAAAATAACTTCGCGACTGTGATCGTTTTAGTGAAAAAAGCTAATTCGCGATTTTGAAATGATATTTAAGCAAATTAGGGAAAATACTAACTCTAGGTAAAACGTATGGACGATTGAATTGACCGTTGTGAGCGATGTGGAGTTATGTTAGCGAGAATCGCTGAAATTGATTTCTAAATAAGACATTGTTTCCTGCAATGTAGTCTTTACATTAAATATAGCTGTAAATATATCAAAATATCAGTAATTTAATTGCACGTTACAGATTGAATTACAGTTAAATTGAAATATGCGCGCAAAAAAATGATGTTGCTGTTGACAACGGCCATGGGGAAGTGTTAACTTAACCAGTGCAATATCTGGTGTTTAGCAAAGTAAACTGTATCTTTGACTGTCTTTTAATGTGAAAGCTCATTCAGAGGCTTTCAGAATTTTCGGTAATTTTGAATGAAATTGAAAACAGTAAAATTGCCTCCAAAGTTGGTTTCATTTTCATTCAAACACAATTTCTGGCATAATATGAAAAATCAACACAGTTGGCATAGTTGCCATAACTTCAAAAAAACATTTCAACTGTCAAAAAGCTAAGGGGGTTAAAACTAGAGATTATTTTCACGCGGTAAAACACATTTGGTTTATTTAATTCACTTACGATCCTCTACCTGAAGGTTGTCTCGAAGAGATCGCTCTCTAGCTATAAGACCGCCTAAATTGTACATTGTTCTCTGTAATTTGCTTAAAATGTAACGTTTTTGTTAGTGTCCGACCGAACTTTCGGTTTCGGTTTCGGTTTCGGCCAGTTTCGGCCAAAAAATCGAGTTTCGGCCGGAGTTTCGGTTTCGGCCAAAATCGGCCGAAACTTTGGCCGAAACCGAAACTTATTTCGGAAGATGTCGTGCGCGCTTGTGTAACTTCGTTTTTCGCGGTAACGTTATGGCAGAGCCTGGCGACCTCCACAATGTTCGGGAATTGTCGTGGGACATTCGGATGGCTTCGTAGCAACACAAAAATTGGTCAGTGCGTAATCGCCAGACGCAAAACTTTAGAGGTAATGTTTTGACGGAACTGATTACAATATGTAAGACGTTGAGACTGTTCTGTTGGGACTGTTGTTGACGAGTATGTCTTGGCCAAATGATTTAAGTAGGCAGGTCCACCTTCGAGATAGAGGCTAATTGTTGCATCCAACACGGCTGGGCACTAAGAAAAGTAGGTTGAAGTGTCAGTTGGCAGGACACATTGCACGAGAAACTGGCCATCAGTTTGGGGTCGAAAAGTTGTCGAGAGGCTTTCGTTTGAAGCCAAACGCAGCGTGGCACTCCCACCAGCAAAGAAGCAGAATGACCTGATAGATATCCACCCCGGAAGTGGGCCCCCATTACCAGCCGCTCTGGAAATCCAAGGGGGAGTCTTGATGTTCAGAGTTGTACGTCGTGCGTGTGGTTGTTGATGAAGTTTTCGTTTCGTTTCTGTACTCTAATGATGTAAATAGTTCAATAATGGATCACTCAGATTATTCACTATCGCATTGGAGGAAGTTTTTAGGCAGTTGGCAAGACCCTGGTCTAATGAAGAAGTCGATGTCAAATTAAAGAAATCGACCGATCGTTATGTCGACGACATCGTGCTTTTCGCCAACACATCCGCCGAGTGGCAAGTGTAGCGTGCTATCGCATTGAACTGGTGATGATCCAGACGAAAACGAAACTGACGACAAACGGCACACAAAGTAAGGAAGTGGTAGACGGCAGACAATGCAACTTTGATGAGTATATTGACTTGGGCCAGATAGTCTCCTTTCGCCTTGTGGTATGGGGCGTTAGAATTCTGGCACGTTTCCGCCCCGCCTGTCGTAAGATGCGACTAAAAGGGGGCTTTCGGGGTCACAGGGAGTGCACACGGCGGGGGCTGTGTGCCTCCATTCCAAGTGGCCCCGAGGAAGGGCGGCGATGGAGTAAGAGTGACCTAACACCGCAGTACACACTAGCGGGTGTAGAGGGGAGGTGTAACTCCAAGGTGGGCTGGTTAGCATACCGCGCCAGGGGTCAACCGGCACAGCGTTCTTGAGATCACGGGGACCTCTGAATACGCGCTGAAGCAGGCTGTCCAGGGGGGTTTAGTGAGTAAAGTCTGCCGCCTCACGGCAGGCGAGCCTCACACACACTCGGCTTCCCCCCACAGTCTCGCCCTCTGGATCGTCCGTAACAAGTCCAGTCCATAAACGGATTCCCCCGAAAAAAAAGACAGTCTTCTTCGAGAACAGGCAGGATGAGGAAATCGAATGACGAATCACCTAGCTCAAATAAATGAAGTGCCACCTTCCTATATCTTTAAAGCGAGAACTTCTCGACGTTTGCATTGCTCATGGAACACCCTAAGTCAAAGCTCGGAATTGGGCAAAGGCTAATGGAGTGCAGTGTGTTAGGCATTAAACACACAGACAGAAAATGGTCACCACGATCCGTGCCAAAACTGACGTTCAAAACGTAGGTCAGAAAGTCGCCAAACTGGCAAAATGAGAGTGAGCATTGAGCAGTCTGTAAGATGCATCCGGCCCGAATCACAACCCAATGGCTCCTCAAAGACTGATGTATCACTGAGAGACGAGGCCTAAAAAACGATGGTGTGACCACCTGGTGTGATTACTCTGGCGAATGGCTGACTTGAGCAAAAGACAAGGGTAAATCGAAAAATTTGAGGGAGACCTTAGCCCAGCGGTGGGATCTTGTGTTGAAAAAAAGAGTCTGTAACTTAGTTTTGTTGCTATTAGCAGAATAATGAGTAAAATTCTTCAGATTTTAGTATTTGTAGGTATTTTATACTTGACCACGTGAGTTTCGGTTTCGGTTTCGGTTTCGGCCGAAACTGAAGCCTAGGCCGAACATTCGGTTTCGGTTTCGGTTTCGGCCGGAAAACCAGTTTCGGTCGGACTCTAGTTTTTGTACAATAAAGAATATCTATCTATCTATCTATCTAAAATTGTTGTATTTCTTCAGCAGTGGAAAATCATTCGACAGGACCGTGTCCCACTAATTGCGGTGCTCCGCAAACATTGCCGAGCTGATGTTGTCATGTTGACGATGTTGGTGGCGTTTGAATTACAAAATCACTGTTTGTTTACTAAACGGATCGATGGAATCGGCAAAACTGATGACTGATTGAGCATAACATGCAGCAAAAAAAATAAAATTACAGATATCATTCCGACCTTCTTTTCATAGGTTTCTTCGGTTTTTCATTTTAACTTTAGTTTTGATTGTGGCACGTAGTACAAAAATGTAGGAAAAAATGATTTTGAGACTATTTTAAGACGAACGCAGCGTGTGATGCCTCTAATCTTGAGGTGGGCAGGCGGGTGGGCGATTCGCGTTTTCTAAAGCTCGCTTCATTAATTATCGTTTTAATTTCATTTTGAATGTGGGTGGTGCCTGTATCATTTTACATTTCATGTTCATAAATATTTGAGGCCATTGGCTTTGACATGTTTAGAAAATTCTGTCTTCTGGTGTCTGTTTTGTTTTCATAACTAGTTCATAGATTGAAAAATTATTTTGTTAGTAAAAATCAATGCTGATGAACGTCAGTAAAATTGGTGCTTAGGCAAAAAGAGGGTTATGACTTTAATCTGTACGGTATGTATGTGGAATTTCATCAGTTTGCTCGGAACTTCTGAACTAGTAATCATAATTAGACAAATTATGTGTCGTTTGAAGACTCCCAGATTGCCCAGTGGTTATGGGCTACATGACTGTATTTACTTTAACTACCGGTTATCCTATCCGGCTAGCGGGGAGTGCTTTCTTGTTTCGTGCTTTTAGAGCGTATTTTTAGTAGTCGTGTTTTAGTTTTTGAGCTGTTTTTATTGATTCTATAAAAAAAACAAAATAAATAAAAGAAGAAGAGAAAGTTAGAACTCCTTTTTTGTTTATTGTGCAAGAAATGTTTCAAAAAGTCCAAAGTAAAGCTCCTAGTATCGTCTTTCAGCCTAGTCTTTCTCTCTCGTAATCACACTTATACAAAGAAACCTCTTGAGCATATATCACTAATTTCACAAAAATATAATTGTAGCAGAATCAATCATATTATAGAAGTTGAATTTGACAAAAGTTACTAACACGCCCGTTGTTATCTTCTCCACTGTTATGAATGTGCCTAGAAGAAATGCCAATAAACGATCACCCTTCCACGTCTACCGCTACAGAAAAGTCTCTATTATCATATTCATACACCCATGCATTGTGCATCAGGTCCATAAGTCAGCCGGCTTTTGTTCTTTAATAAAATATAAAGGGAGGTCGCATGTCTAAAGATGCTCCATAGACTATCCATCGAGATAGTTTACATGACTTCTTGCCTTCAGTCTTCAAAAATATCTTCTCAGTTCGATTAATTACCTTAAACTTTTGTGAATAAGGTTTACGTTTGTTTGATGATCGCAGTGAGATAGCCCGAGCATTTTAAGGCTTGGAACGGTTGCGTGTCCGCGTGGCGTAGTACTACGGTACTGAATAAGTAAATGCCGCGAATAAATCAAGTTAATTGCGCCGGAGCACCTCCTCGTATGAACAGCAGCCCTCGAGTACAGTTTTCGATAGAAGAGTTGTATTGCCTCCTTCCGGAACCTCTCTATCTTGGGGCCTCTTTGTTAGATATACGAGTGTGTATCGAGTTTTACAAAGGGATGGTAAAATAGATAATTGTGTTTACACTAATGAGCCTAAAAAAAACCTAAAAAAAAACCTAAATAAATACCTAAGCTGTCCAACTATAATGTTGGACAGCTTAGATACTTAGCTCATGATCTTTCTAAAAATGCGTCTTACTTACTCGTATCCCAGTTTCTTCTGTATAAACTCTGTGTCCACAGAATTCTCTGCAAAGCATGGTCACAATTGTTTGGTAAGTTCCAGGTTTTTTCTAATACTGCATGCGACTTCGCCCTTATGTCACATAATTAGACTTTGTAAAAAAAATAACGTTTCATTTGTCTATCTATGCCACATAAACCAACATTACTTACCTAACTCGGCCAAAAACTCCTAAAGGCCTACTCAGTCGAGTTCTCTGAACAAAAAAACTGCTTCGTAATAAATAACAACAACTAAACAGTAATTAAAAGTTTAAATTAGCCTCAAACTGATGTCCTTATAAAAAGCAGGTCCAGTATCGATCTGTCCAATTTGGACGCTCCGTGAGCCGAAAATCCTAAACTTGCCAGTTGAAAACTAATAATGTAACTTATAACAACTAAACAGCTTGGAGTTGAGAACAAAAAGTGGTGCCCGAAACTACTGCTGCATTCCTCTGAGAAGACGAATGATATTGGATACCTACTCTGTAATTCAGTTTTGTGGCTGAACGGACGAAGACACTGCCAGAACCGGTTATGTAGACTGAAAAAAATTATAGTTGAACTATTTTTGTGGCTCAATCTTGTTAGAGGAAACAAATGTTTGTTGTTTTTAGAACTTCTGCTGCTAAAGGTCATCAGGAAAACTTCGGCAGGAAAACCTCGACATATAAAACATTGTTGTTCGCAAGTCAATTTTCCTCTGCAACCACTAACATACAATTAAATTACTAATTAGCCACCACATAGTTTTTCAGTCGTGTTAGTAATATAACTATTAATTCATTCATTATTTTGCAGAGGTGTACAAAAGGTTAGAATGTATAACAACAATTATATTCCAGTTAGGGGCTGTCCATTAATCACGTGAGGCTTGAAAGGGGGGGGAGGGGTTTGATAAAAATCACGAAAATAACACAAGGGTGAGGGGGGGTGTAGTAAGATATCTCGTGTATTTATTTTTTCGTCTAACGCGGGATTTTTAAACAAATATTAAGCGGCACGGCGCGGCGTGTAGTGACCTGTGCACAGTGCCAACAACTGACCTGCAAGATGCTTATCCAGTTGTTAGTGTTGAAGAATGTCTTGCTAATCCATGGTCCGAGGACAATATATATTAAATATATTTATGTACTAGTACAATACATGTTTTTCCTTTGATTACACTCTTCGTTTATTATTATTGTTATGGCAATAAAAAAAAACTTGCAACCTGGTGTAGACATTTTTATTATGGTCCTTAATTTCAGAATAAAATAAGATTATAGTTTATACCTGTATTTAAATTAAGATAATATTCAGAAAATTTTAAGATTCGTTGTAGATACTAAAAATACACGTGATGTTGAGAAGGGGGAGGGGGGGTGGTCTTAAACCTCACTACGTATCACCAATGGGGGCGGGGGGGTTAAAAAATGCTAAAAAAAGATCACGTGATTAATGGACAACCCCTTAAGTGAATGAACTTGCCAGGTACAAAAATTAGTTGAGTTATAAAATTTCAGAATTATTGAGCGTGGCCACGAAGCGTGGTCTTTTTTTATGAAGCTTTAGTCACGTATTTTTAGGTGTTTTAGTAGCGTCAATAATCTTAGTTTATCACTGTTCATAATTTTATTCCGTAGGGCTTTTCAACCTATTATGCGACCTATTAAAATACACGTAAGATATAAATTGGTTCTAGTTATTGTTTCATAAAAGCTGCTGCAATTTGGCAGAACCTACAAGTCTACCGGTTAAGAAATAAGTAGTTTTAAAGGCGTATTTTTTCCGTCATCAAGGAGGTGGGCGTTGCAGCGATTACACTCTGATTTCAGCGAAGAGCCTCGGCAGTCTCGAGTCTACTAGGGTTCCGAGGGCCATTAAAAACGTGTAAGCGTCGCCGCCTCCAGCGAATTTGTCAGCAAGTCGCGAAATTAACACTGCGAACATAAGTTAGGGGCCAGTGCTGCCCCGAGGGTTTGTCGATGAAATTCTCGTTAAAATGTTTGTGTTCCAGCAGTTTTTTAAAATATTACCAACTTGTGATTATATTGCCAGACAATAGCTTACCACGGAGGTGACATGTAGTTCAACTAACCAGAGTTGCCCCTGAGAATTTTCAACAATGGTTTTGTAATTTTTTTGGCAGGATACCCCGCTAAAGTGTAGAGTTGTAATCATCGCTGCATTGAAATACCTTGAGAAAACGGCAAAGATGTAGGCAATGTAGATGTGATACATTGTTATTATATGTTACTATCTTCAAAAAATTAAATGCAATTATTTATAAACGTTTTTTTGAATCTCTACCCAGGTTTTGGTCACATGATTTTAGTGGATTCTGCATTCAGCAGTCGACGTCTTATGTTTGTAGTGAATGAAGATTATAAAATCTCGAAAAATACACAACCTGACGCTAAATCTAAGAACTCGAACAAGTCATTTTTCATGATGATGCATAGTTTCCTTAACTGATACCTTGACCAAAATGAATCGGCCACGTAATTCTTAATATTTTTCGATGTTACAATATTACATATTTTCTTGATCTTACAATAAACTGCAAAAAAACTTTCAGAAGGAAGTTTGGCGCAACACTAACCGCGTTTACAGGATCTAGTAATAATTGCATAGTTACATCCAACTCAGCCCGGCTATGTAGTCACTATCCCGCCGCTATACAACCGAGGAGCCCGGAACCTGCAACTGCTCGGAGGAATTCTTAAAACATCTTACCGCAGTGAAATGGAGTTTTGTAAGAATAAGACCGCTTATGCCAGTGTGTGTCAGATAATAAGCTTATGTTTGTAATTCTCATTTAGCTTGAACGACTTCGTGAGTGATGAATTAGTAAAAACTAGCGACCGCCCGCGACTACGTCCACGTGGACTTATGTAAGAAAAAAAGTACGTCATGTCAATTACTCGTAAATGGAAGCAGCAACAAGAATGACAGTGACAAAGCGATACTCGTACAAAATTTTACGTGTTGTTGTATTTTTTTATAAATTGTAGCTTACGGTCTATTCAAATGTATAAGCTATAATATTGTAAAGTCTCATTAAAATCCATTAAGTAGTTTTTACGTGAAAAAACAACACGGCGCATCCACACATACAAACTTTCACATTTATAATATGAGTAGGTTCTGCATTTTATCCAAAAAACGGACAACCGTTGCGCTGAGGCCTAGGAAAAGGTCGACAGACGAACTAGATAATAGGAAGGATTGGAGACACAGGCTTTAGACCGTGTGGGGTGGAGATTGGGAGGGAAGGTCTTTACCTTGCAGTAAGGCTAAGGTTCTTTTTCTTGAAAGAGTTCTCTGAATATAAAACTTCGACTCGTGCGTAATGCAAGTGATATTATAATTTATCTTATTTAGAGACAAAGAGAATAACAAGGAAGAACAAAGTGAAAAAAATAAACCTAATCAGAAGGAAGTTCAGTAGGTGGTCTTGCGCTCGGCGGCGAGGTTCCTTCACCCGATAACACGGGTGGCGTGGAGTTGGCTTCGTTGGTTGAAAATTAAGTTTTGGAAAATAACTTTTTCATTACTCATACTCTCAAAGTATGTCATTACTGACCTAGGGAGAATCACTTACAACTGACAGCTGTCAAATTACTAAAAAAAAATTAGTTCTTTTTAACATAGGTATCTATTGAACCCTGTTTAAACTTTCTATACAGCCACGGTGTAAAATTGAAATAACTTAAAGTTAAGTATTGATAAGAGAATAAATATTTTTAAATAAATTTCTTATAATTTAGTTTCAACAATTTTTTTAAAATAACTTAGCTTTGAGCGAAATATTTACCATTTTTCCAATGATGAAAATGAAAAAAAAACGGCTGTATAGCGGGCCGGCAACGGAAAAAAAACAAACAAAATAGGCGGGAAAGCGGCAATTCGATCATCATTTATTCTTCTCATTATTTCTTTAGCTAATACATGTTTTTATTTTTACTTTCCTCGTATTTGTAATGAAAAGCATTCAAGAAAGTCCCGAGACGGGGTTTGGCGCCCTCACTTCGTTCCGGGCGCCAAACCCCGTCTCGGGACTAAATAAGTTACTTTCAGCCCTAGGGTAACAATGTACTATTATGTTGCTTATGATTGGCTTGTAAACTCAATCTGAAAATGTAAACGAATGTGAGATTTGAAATGGAATGTAATGAAAAAAAATGTATAGTTTACGATGTATTTTAATAACAAATTTTCAGCATTTTATGTTGCAGGTATGAGTGATTTTTTGTATGTATGATTATTATAATAAGAAACTTTTAATTCATTATCTATCAGAAGGATGTTTGTTACTCATTTATGTATAAATTTCCGAGATTAATAACAAGATGTAAGAAATAATAGTCATTGTATCAGACAACAATATTACCAGTTTTAGTACCGGTGGTAGTGTCCAACCGCCGGGAAGCCAAGAGAACTCAGGCGTGGCAGTGTGGTGGACTTGGTCACCCACCCGCTGTGGCCCGTTACGGCGACACGTGGATTTGCGGGCCCAGTGGGGCCTGCAAGCGCCCTGAGGCGCGTGTTAGGGACCGCGGCGCACAATCGGTTGGTGAGGCCAGTGATCTGTTCCTGATCTCCCGGGTTGCAGCAATGTAGCCGCCCTTAGGGTGGCTCGTGGTTGCGGGCCCAGTAGGGTTTGCGTACGGTGGGAGCCAGCAGGCCGGAGTGCGAGGGTGCTCTGGCTTGCATTGGACGGCGTCCACCGAGACGGCGGAAGTGCCTGCACACTCTAGGTAAAAAAAGACAAAGTTCTTAATGAATTGAATAATTTATCCATCGTTGTCATCGTTCAGCAACGTCACATTATATAAAACTGAGCTAATACACACCATAATATTTTTCTTTTTATTAAAATAAAACAAATTACCCGAAAAACATACCATTATTCGCTTAGGCACAATATCCGAAAGCAAAGAAAATGTTGTTCCACTCCATAGATCTCTAATTCAAAGACCTGTAAAAACTTGGTTCATTTGGTCGAATGCATCGAGAATTTTAATACTTTTCTTTATCTTGAACTTTACTTGTTAGCGTCTTATCGTGTCCCAGTTCATTGACAGACCACAAGTTTTCCCATGTTATTATCATTTTTGCCTCGTCTGACTAGGTAATTGGAATTTGCGGTCATTAGGTACGAAGAAATCTTGAGCATAACTCTAAGAATAAGCACTAGGCTTTCTGAGTCTTATTTCACGAATAGAATGTAGAGTGAATTAAGTGGAATTACGTTTTCTAGGCTGACATCAAGACTTATGGCTAAAATAGAAGTTAATTGAGTTTGGTTTATTCTTAGAATTCTGTTTAAACTTACCTACCTTTGTGGTGGTTAGGATACCAAGTAACGTAGTATTTCAGCAGAATGAAATTCAAAAACATGATATAACTTCACTCCTCCCCCCTTTGATACTTCACTGAAACTATGTACTGTTCAACGAATCGTCTGTAATTTCGGGAAAACTGAGAATGTGTAAATACACATACAAATGAGTCAGAATTAATATCACTATAAATTCTTGGGAAATTAAACAGTTGGGAAAATATCAAAAGATGACAACTCACATCAACTGCTTTGCGCGCCGCGCCTTCTGATGATCGGTGATGCCTGAAAAATGTATCATTAATTTTTGGTTGGATAGGTCACCCATCCCATTGTTTGACCCAGCATGTGAGGCATAGTATCAGTAGCCGGATCTGACAAACTCGCTGTCCTCACAGACACCTTAAATATATTCCTTCCTTGTCCACGCTGTTTTGTTTCACCATTTTAGTGAGTTTGAACGTGATTTGTTTATCTATACAATATACATCTGCAAACTGTACACTCAGCATCAGAACTACACACATCAAAACTGTCTAGGGATATCATAGGGATATCATTTTTCAAATATTTCATAAAGTTAAGTTTGTTTACAAGTTTAGCATTATCTTAGAATAACGCGAGGACAGAGGCATAAGATAAAGGTTAAGAATATTACAAAAAAAAACGTTTTATTTTGCTAAAATTTTGACACCTTTTAAAAGAAAAATCTGTCTTTTTTTAACGTCCTTACGATTGTACAATAATGCTACTACAATGATTTTTTTAATACAATCTGAAAGGGCAGATATAGCAGTTTCTGTGTTCTAAAAATTTTTACGTTGGTATCAATATTTTAATTTTTACAGCCTCCCAAATAGCTATACTTTGTATGAAAATGCTTGAGATATCCCTAGACACTTTTGAGCAGTGTATTTGTGACCTTCCAGAAAGGTCAAATATTTATATTCATGTTAATCTATTCACATAACATACGGTGTCCATAAAATCTTGAAGACGCAGATCGATACCTCCTACGTAAGTTGTTGTATCCCACAAAAATGCGATTTAGCGTTTTTACTAAAAATGAGCTTTATTATTAGTAATCTATGCATAAAAAAATTAAAACTTACGAAAACACAATTATTTCATGCAATTTCAAGACGTAAAGAGTTGTAACTTTTGAACGAGAACGGACTATAACACTGTATAGTCCTTGACAACCGTTTACGCGGTGCGCGGGGCGGGGCAGATCGCGCGCTCGCGTGTTGTATGGGTTAGATAAAACAGACTACGCCGGAGAGAGAGCTGAAATGGTCCGTGTGTCAAGTGCTTCAAGTTTTCCGCACATGTTACGTTATTAGGACTTGATAATTGATTAGAATACGTTATAACTATGTAACAACCAAAAATGTTATATAGATTACATACAACAGTATACGTTGTCAAGTAAACATTCAACAATGTTGTATGTTTTACATACAACATTTTACGCTGTTGAGCGAGTATAAGAAAATGTTGTTTGTGATACATACAACATTTTACGTCGTAAAGCGTCCATTAAAAAAAGTTGTATGTAATACATAGAATGTCTTACGTTGGAATGAAATAGAAATAAATGTGGTATGTAGTAAATTATAATGTTTGCATCGGAAGTTGATAGTCAAAATTTGTTTTATTTTTTGCTTAATGTTACGACATATTCCTATATTTTTAGTTAAGTAATTTATAGAGCGCTTTTTCTTTACTGATTCACCGATAAAGAGCCTTAACTTTGATCGTTTAATTGATAGCTTGCTTACAAGCAATAAAATGACATATTTCATTTTTGTTTTAGAGTCTCCATTACCAATACACATCTTCCAAAGTATTTATGTATTGTATTGCACATTTTTAAACTGGGTAGGTACACGTCACATTATATTTTATGTATTTTAAATATTTATTTTTATAATTATCATTGCTTAGTCGTTGCGAATGTCCGTGCGTCCACTCGGTTGGCCCTACTGAAAATCAGCGTCTGAGCCTATCAGATCCAGGCATTAGCTGAGTGGGGTTAATTTAATTTTGGACATCGTGACACTGCTGCCTGGTCGAAATTATTCTTTATTTTTCTATTGTTTGTTTTATTTTTCCTAACTACCTTGTTCTGTATGTTTTTATCTGTTTCTTTCAATAAGTTTCAATAAATCAGATATGAATGAGCTTGCAAATTTGATAGTTAGTGATTTGTTCGATTACACAACAGAAAAACAAACTGCTTATACGATACGTTCAAAGTAGATGACGTTTCTGACGACGAGTTATGGTTTTGGACTGAAGAAACAGAGCCACGTTCAACGATTTGCTGAGTCAAATGCTAAGCCTTAATCGGTCCTCAAATACTCCCAGAAATGACTTGGCTATCTACTTGTACAAAATTCGATCAGGGGAGCCGAATAATAGAATGGCTTATTTTTTTAATATATCCGAGCGTACCATTGGAAGAAAAATACATAAAGTCAGGCAGTGTCTCATTACTGACTTTGTTCCATTGCACCTAGGCTTAGACCATATTACCAGGGACGAAGTGATAGCCCGCAACCGGGTTTTGCCAAATGTTTTGTTTGGTAACGAAGAGTCACCAAAACCAATAGTTATATTCGATGGAACCTACATAGAAAAAAGTTCTAACTTTTTATTTCAACGCCGCAGTTATAGCCTTCATAAGTGTAGGAACTTAATAAAACCATTAATGATCGTGTGCGCGGATGTATATATTTTGGATATAATAGGTCCGTACTCTGTACGGACAACCGATGCTGATATAATGAAAATGAGATTGCAAAACCATGATGGACGCATTAAAGACGGACCGTTCCACTTTTTTCCCATGTAGGAGACTCATTTATTTTGGACCGAGGCTTTATTCCTTTAATAGAAACATATGGCTATATTGCTCACATGCCGCCTACCAAACGACCACAAGACACGCAATTAAGCACCGAAGAAGCTAATAAATCACGACTCATCACAATGGTGCGATGGGTCGTGGAAACTATAAACGGGAGATTCAAGCGCGAATTCAAGATATTTAGAAACAGACTATTTAACAAACATGTGCCGCTTATACCTACCAGAATATTTCGAAATTGCTGCAGCTTTAATTATTTATTTTGAAGATCCTTACGGAGACATTCCATACACAGAAGATTTCATTGAAATAAGTTATCAAAATATACAACGCCCCAATCAATTATCTGAGTATGTGGAGGAAAATAATTTAAACCGACAAAGAGTGTCGTTTCACAGGAGTGCTTAAAACAAACTGACTGGAAATGATCCGGATATTTAACATTTTCCACAATTAACAATTAAAGAGTTAATTAAATTCTCAATCGGCACCTATCACATGAGGTTAGCACGGTCGTATTGCAGTAAGAATTTAAAAGCCGCGGGAGTATATAATATGGAAATATATAGACATCCAGCGGCAATAGGCTGCAGAAACAATTTAGTTTCAAGAGATATTATAGAAATTCAATATAACTTTATATCGACATACCTATTAGTTTTATTTTTATTCGTTTCAATTCTGAAACCCAAATAATAGATCATAATCATCATCATTTAAACCCATAGCTTTCTACTACTGAACATAGGCCTCCTCCACCGCCAATTGATAGATGCTACTAAATAATCGAAAACCTACCACGATTTCAATGAATCTTAAGTTGATCGTTGTATTACGAGTTTATTTATACAGTGTGTCTGGTCACCGATGTCCGACCCGTTAAGGTGAAGTAATATGATCTATTTTATGAATAAATCCACCATAATTAAGCACTTTGCCCCAGTTGTTTTAAAATGGCCGCCATTTTAATTTTTTTTTCTCGGGAGTACGGGTGGGTTATTTTAGTTTGCAATATCTGCCGATTTAGAGGTCCTACAGTCACAAAAGTGGTATCGTTAGACAGCTACAAAAGTAGGCAATAAGATGACAAAAAAGCATTTTTTCATAACTCCCTTAAAATACCTCAAAAAAATGTTTGAACTTGAAAATTGTGATAGAATTTGTTAGTTTTTTTTTCATTTTTTTTTTTTTCAGAAAAACTAAACTGTCAACATACATTTATTTTTAACTTTTTGGATACCCAAAGACATCACCTAAACACTGAAGCAAAAATCAAAGTTCCAAGTAAAATAGTTTAGAAGTTGTGACAAATTGAATATCACCCTGTCATCAGAAACCCTTTGAAACGCAGGTAAAATTTACCTGAAATAAAGAAAAAATTTTTTAAAAAAAATTAATTAAAAGTGCTTAATTATGGTGGATTTATTCATAAAATAGATCATATTACTTCACCTTAACGGGTCGGACATCGGTGACCAGACACACTGTATATCCAACTGCATCTCCTGATCACCTAGATACATACCATAGCTATTGTTTCGTCATTTAATTACAAAGTTATACGAATTTTATAGATAATAGGCGTTTTGCATTTTTTTAGTGTATCGCCTGAATAAAAACATACGGCAATATTTTTTGGTGTTAGCCATTGATTTCGAATATAAAGTATATGTATTTTAACAATACACAATATACCAAAAAAATTAGATATGTTACGTTTCTGTCGGGCCTGGGATTTTTTGTATGGGACGTGACCATTCTTCTTTGGTTTTAATAATTGCACTTTTATTTCTTAACTGACAATATTTATTCAATATCAATAATATACACTTGAAATTGTATTGTTAATGTGACATACATTGAGACTAGAATCATTTACAACAGCGAACTTTTTCTTAAACTTCATAAAATAATGTTGTAAGTATGAGATACAACTAAAGATGAAACCAAGACCCCACCGTATAATCTTGTAAGTATGAGATATCACAGCTGGCACAGTCTGTGTTCCACAGTATAATGTTGTATGTATGAGATACAACAGTTGTCACAGTCTGGATTCCGTAATAAAATGTTGTAAGCCACAATTCTCAGAAAATACGCAATTATTTCATATATTTGTTTCAACATAGTCAATAAAACCATATATTTTATTCATATAACAAATTTCACAAAGCTACATAAATAAATGCAGTTTCTAGGCCAATCTGAATGTTTAAAACGCTCTCCTGTAAAATTGCAGTTTCGGGGATACAACAACTTACGTGGGAGGTATCGAGATGTTAGGACGCTATAATGGAATAGGTAAATAATTCAATAAAAACATAAATACTACTCCATATTTAAGTAAAACGTTGAGTTAAAAATTGTTTTAGTACTAAAATGAAGCGGTTTTTCTCTTTTGTTTTTTATTAGAGTGATCTAAAAACAATACAATAGACGACTCTATAAATGTAGAATAAGAGTTTGGTTTCTGGAACAATAAATTGCTTTCTGACCTTTCCAAAAGCGCACATGGTTTTCACTGTACCTTACCTTTCCGCGTTATTGACTCTGCTTTCACAAAGTTAAATCAAATATTGTGCCTAAATGAAATGAAAATGGAATTGTTTGCTTTCATGTTGGTCTATAATATCTACAAACAAATCTCCCCAGTGTATTTCATTCGAAACAAATCCGACTCGTCATTGCAATATTAAATTTGCAAACATTTTATTGCATTACTTACGAGTCTTGAGGTATTTTTTGCTTACTTCGACAATCTGCTTTTTGAAGAAACATGGAACGAACGCTTACAAAGTACAAATATACTTAGGGGAGATAATACGTTTTTTTAAGATTCCGCTCAAGGTTTTTTTAACAATTATCAGTTGTCTCCTTTTCAAGTTTTTTTTTATGGATAGTGTCGTTTGACTGACGTTTGGGATATATTTGTAAAGGTGAAAATTCTGTTATAAGTTAAAAAAGAATTAAACCCTCCTTCGACTCGTTTAAGCTTATGAAGTGTCACAAAACTACTGAAATCATAAAGTTAATAATTTAATTTTATCATCACACATCCTTAGGAAATCTGCAATAGTTGTTTTGCATAATTTGTACGATCGTTATAAAAGTTGTGCATTATGCAGCAGTCGGCGCCTAATAAGAAGTTAGGCAGCTCAACTCCAACTTCCTTTTATAAAAGTGGGAATATGATAATGTGGCAATGTCTGTTAGTGGCATTACAGATAGAGTTTGAACTTGGAACCTACCTACTCTATGCATGGTTTGTTTACTTACCTAGATTAGGTAATAAAATTCAAATGATGCAAATTCTTCACAAAATAAGGTCTATTTTTAGTATATTCTGTGAGAATCCTATTGTCTAGTAGTGTTTGAACAAATCTAGATGATTGATAGATCATACGAGTAGTTCTGTGTTTAGAAAGACAATACTTATTATTATTGTATCTAACACTTTGTAGTTGATTAACGGCTACGAATGTGACTACGACTGCGACACAGTAACTACGAACTACACCGTGCGAAGAAAATCCGTGAAGTATATTCCGTGCTGTATTAACTATTGTGTTGTGCGGACTACCAGAGTAAGCACCACCTACATGATTTTCTCTGAAATATTTCAAAACTAGGTTCTTCCAAAAGCAAGCGGACTGCTCCATAGCACGATGCACGCTTCGTAGTACTGCGTGGAAAAGTCGACAGATGTCGCTTTTCGGAAAGCACCGTTTTCGCTGAAGTTTCATAGGGGCTGTGTAGATGACGCTGAAAAATAATTTTGAAGTGAAAACTTCTTTGTTTTTAGATTTTCTACGAGTACTTAGCATAAACTTGGTTTTGCCATAATTCTTAATTTGTTTTTCTTTACTTATGATAGTTAAACTTTTTCTTGCTGTCGAGGAAGATTGAAGTTTTAAGATCCTAAAGTTTCTCTCAATCGGTATAGTTCAAACTTAAATGGTGTTTTTAGTTTCTGTCTCATCATTGAACAAAGGGTTTTCCTCTTATTGGAAGCAAATTATTGCCAAAAATAGCTGATATTGGTTTACATAATAATACTCTAGCCCGGTTTCCTCAAAGACACCACAAACACATAGACCGAAAGAATACAACATAACTCGAATAATTAATCAAAAGCATCAGACGGGATTAGTATTTCGTCTGTCGTCTGCCAAACTTACGGTATTTTTCCTCCGCTCCGCTAATCCAAAATGTCACAGTCGCACGTTCCATATTAGCATGCGGGAAAACAAATCCAATCTGCCAAACACGGTAGCGGTAACAAGACGCGGGAACTTTCCGGGCTCGTCACGTATACACGAAACAGCTCGTGTATGATATGTGTAAGTAGTATCTTGGTAGCAGTCGAACTGTGGAATTGGCTAGATAGCTATTTTGACCATTTCACTAATAACTAAACAGTTTCATTTCAATAAATGACACTATAATGTTGGTTTTTCAAAATCATGATTTTGTAGAAGTTAGTAATATTTAAAGTATCCATTAAATCCTCTGTCATCCCATCATCAGCAATGGTTTACTGGATTTTGATAAGCCAGGACCATTTTGGAAGTATATTAAGTGCTTATGTATGTGCCCAATTTCTGGTTACGGACGACCGTAACAAATATTCAAAAGTTAAACCAGCTATTTGTCTTAGTACCGATATACAAAAGAACGAATTTCATAATACCTGTGAATAGAATGCTGAATATCAAAATGCCGAATGTGTATTAGACCGAATGTTCCGAATGGACGAAATACCGAAAGCACAAAATCCCAAAGCCCAAAATGCTGAATAGTGTCAGCAGGCAAGTCATTTTTGGCTTTAAAACAATATTTTTTTCTTCATCTATCGCTTTGCTTCGTTCCGCGCAGCTGACTCCTTTCTAACCTAATCTAACAGAGTCGGTTCCGCCCCGACTAGTATAGAGCCTGGACTAGTGTAGCCAACTGACCGCAGCAACCAGTTGACTTTAGCATAAACGTGATCTTCATGCTCTAACAGCCAGTGACCGAATTGACCGACACGCACCGGACCGCCGCGTTCCGGTTCGTGAAATCTCTACATCATCCCAATTTTTACAAACAACTTATTTCTCTTATTGAAATTTCTATTCCTATAATTCGGAAATTATCTAGGTAGACGTTCCGGTTCATCAACAAAATTGATCGCAGCTTAATTGAAGCTTCTACAGCTGGTCATAGTTTTAAATTTGCGTGTTGTGACGTTCAGAGCCAGCGACGCTGCTTATCGCAATGCTGGCGGACGTTCGGTTAATTTAGGTAAAAGTTAATCCGCTTCATTACAAAACGATTCCGTTTTTCAAATGGTTAGCCACTATTTAAAACGGCGAATTTTATAATTTGACCACCACATCCACAAACTTTCGACGTCTAAGCCTTTATTTCGTCCCAATAAGAACCACATTCGCGTTTTAAAACTAGTGATACGACGTAAAGAGACGAACTATTCCTATTCTGTGCAGACATGAATCACTTGCGCGTTGCACGGTCGATGCAGTTGTCGCTTATTCAATTTATTTGTTCCGATTCTGTATGTATTTTGTGGGGTTTGCTGATATTTAGTGCTTAAAGCAAATTACGAAAATACTGGTTGGAAAATTTCATGCTTCGAAACTTGGTAACCTAGGTATTTTAGAAGCGGTCAAGCGCTGGGTTTCATACCCGTAAGTAAATGCCATAAGACGTCATAACTATATTATTTTGAGTATATTGTGTTTTTTTCTTTTTAATTTAGGTATTTAAACATTCTTGTCTTTGTGTATTTGATTAATCGTATTAAACTGTTCGATCGAGAACTAAATCCAGCATCACAACACTTCCATCTCACTCAATTCAATTCAATCAATTCAATTTTTACTCAGATGACCTCTTCCTCTTCTTCTTTTGATTCGATGGCAATCTCTGTGAATTGAGGTGAATTCTGCCAGTACCTCCTCCTCCTCCAGGTTTCCTCAATTTCAAATTTTTTATCACACCAGGAGTTGTAACTTTCGAATGATTGGAAGTTAAAAAATGACTGTTTTATTAACAAATGAGCTTTGTTTAAACGTTAGAAGACAATAAATCTCAGAAATGACAAAATTATGCCAAAATACTAGAAAATGATTAAGGCGCGATACCAGGAAAACGGCTCTCGGGAAAACTAAAGTTTTATATAGAAAATATAAAGTATGAGGCACGAAAAAAATCGTAATAGTAGTCAAAGAGTTGTACAATCAGCTCAAACTTCCAGTATATGGATCAATTTACTAGATTAATGTGAAAAAAAATCAGAATATCGCTAAAAACGTGCAAAACGCACTCCCGTATTTCAAAAGTTTAGGCATCATATAAACTAACAACTTACGTGTTTTAAATAACGTGTAAAGATCAGATATCAAAGAAGCATTGCCAATCAGTTGTTTTTCATTGCTTTATTTCAGTTTTGTGCAAAAAATTCCCAAACATTCCGAATTTTTCGCTTGAAATCTCCATACAAATGACTATGGAGTGAGTGAAGTTTCTTTGATAGCTGTCCGCGCACCGTCGCAGCTCACTCCCCCCATGTCCCCAAGGTGAGCGCACGTCGCTTTTGACGAAAATGACATTTATAATTACGCGGATAATTTACACGAAATAGGCGCACATAGGGTCTTTTGTTGAAAATAGTACAACTTTTTTTTTTTTCCTCCGTACTGTTTGTTTATATGCATTATGCATAATTTATCAAACGTATGATTTTATCATGATTCACCATGAGAGTTATATGGCAGGTTTATATTTATAAGTACACTTGATTAAAAGCTCTCTTGGGTTTGACAATTTCGTACTAGTTGCCATTTCATTTTCCTATTCTTTATGCACTCACCCGGCGTCATGTGGAAGACTGACTTGCGGGACTGCGCAGACGGCTGTCAAAGAAACTTCACTCGTTCCATAGTAATTAGGATGGAGATCTCGAGCAAAAAAAATTAAAGTTTGCGTTTGCTTATACGAAACAGAAATAGTTATTGCAATAGAACATAATGACAAGTTATTCGAAATGGAAACACACTTCACACCGGAACAGCTTTTACAATTGTACCAAGCACAAATTCGGTTGTGTATGGAGTACTTCTGCCACCTCTGGGATGGCTCTGCCAAGTATCAGCTGGATGCACTGGACTCAGTAGACCGAAGAGCCAGGAGACTGATAGGTGACGAGACGCTTGTTGGAACCAAACTCGAGTTTGGAGCATCGGCGTAGAGTTGCCTGTCTATCGGTTTTTTATAAGGTGTATTTCGGAGAGTGTGCGCAAGAACTTCATGACCTGATACCACCCTCTACTTTCTACTACCGGACCACAAGACGCCGCGAGGGCTTTCATCTCCATGTGGTCGACTTTCCAGCGGTCCGAACTAAGCGGTTTGGTGCTTCCTTTTTGGTCCGCACCGCTAAGGAGTGGAACGCCCTCCCTGCGTCTGTGTTTCCGGATACATACAACCTTGGTGTCTTCAAGGCAAGAGTGAATAGGCATTTTTTGGGTAAGCGTGGCTGGCAAGACTGAGGTCAAACGCAAACCCGTTTTAAATTAAAAAAAAATGGATCAGATAGAACTTTGATATGAATATGAATTATCATATTTACGTCAGCCATGGAAAAAAGGCAGTGCAAGCATTTTTATCTCTAACTGGCTATTTGCACACAGCTTTTCCCTGTAGTAATTTGAATGAACTATACAGACAAACGTTCTAGAAAATATAATTAGCATCAACTATCATTTAGATAGTGAAAGCTTATGTAAAAACAGACAGAAAAACGCGGAGGGTGACTTCCTTTCATACTATGCTCTACTCGTAGATCAATTCCAGTAAGATGAAGATCACGGTGGATTCTGTATTAAATTCAGCGCGATGGCCTCTACAGGAGACTAAAGGTATCACTCAAGTGTTATTATCTAAAACAAATTATCCACTAAAAGTGTCTCAACTGTTGACAGCTGTTAAATTCCTCGTTTTAGTTAGTAACAAGATAGCTCCGTTTAATGCTTCTTGCAGCTTTTCATTACAAGTAACACCAATTAATTAGTGGGTTCTTCTGCATGTTACTAGAAATGGCTCCGTGTATTGCTATATCATATGCATTGGATGTAAGAAATATTTTGTGTTGATGATGATCGAACGGATAAACCAAGTTACAACTAAATCTCGATGGA
Organism: Udea ferrugalis; assembly: GCA_950022985.1. Taxonomy (NCBI): domain Eukaryota; kingdom Metazoa; phylum Arthropoda; class Insecta; order Lepidoptera; family Crambidae; genus Udea; species Udea ferrugalis. The sequence continues at coordinate 11,713,754 of OX465516.1, forward strand.
ATCGTCAAGTACCAGATATAACATTGTGCAAATAACGTGGTCACGAGAATAGATTGCAAATAATAGTGTAAAAAAAATATTGGCAAAACCGCTTGTTAGTATGTTTAATAAAATAAAATTTTTGGTTAGTTTCTTTTGTTTGCCCTATATCCTGAAATATATTGGGTGGCGAAATAAAAATATCTTTGGTGAACGCATCAAATGATTATCATGCCACGATTTATAATAATAATAAATAAATAAATATCCCTGGACATTATTCCACACAGCGCCATCTAGCCCCAGGTGAGTTAATTATACTCCGTTTTTATGGGATACTAGACAACGGATAAACATACTCAAATACTTTTTCTTTTGTAAATACATACTTATTATACATAGGAAACACCCAGACCAATACAAACTGACATGTTCATGCACACAAATGTTTGTACTGTGCGGGGATCGAACCCGCGACCTTTGGTGTAGTAGCCGACTGCTAAACAATTACACCAAGACGGTCGTCCGGATTTATGCATTGCATTTATGCACGGATTGCGATAGCTGTCACGATCGCTTTCAAATTTGACAGATTTTCTCTCCGGCCGACCCTAGTAGCGAACCTTAAGTATGAAAATTACACTTATTTCCGATTCTCAAGACTTGAGCATCGATTACAGCGAATAATGCCCCACGAAGCACACGTTTTCTTGTATTATTATGAAAGCTTATGATGCTGCGCAGTTTTTGAAATTAGTAAGAAGCTATGGAATAAATTTTGTTTTTTTAAAATTTACGATTGAATTTTGGTTATGTTCTGCATGATTCACTTTTTTTCACTATCAATCAAAATTTTTGTATCTTGTAGTTAAGTTAGGACAGAGATTGTTTTAATCATAAAACTGCAATTAATAGACATTATAATAAAAAGAAAATATCCAATAAAAGTCAAACGAAAAAAAAGTTATAATTATTTAAAACCAAGTGCTCACAATTTTTTTAAAAATAACAAATACATCATTATCTCGAAAACTACCAAAAATCGTAGAACATACATGGGGGTTAAATCGATAGGTATGGTACCCTACTATGAGCTGGCGCCGGCTTGACACCTTAGAAGAAACACCCTGTATACCACTTGCCAACGTTGCGTCCTATCAACTCAACAAAATCTACTGCCCTGTCGCACTTGTCTCAGGCTGGCTTAGCACTAAATGCCTTATACTAATGCTGGCTTCCGGCGCGGAAAACAGTGTTTTATAAATTAAATTACGTTTCATGTGTACGAAATAAACTTTTTATATTCTACATGTTTAACGCTTACAATTGTATGCTCGGAACTAACGTGAATACTGAATTCTATTTAACCTACTTTCAGGATACCTTGATATATTTTGAATCTAGAAAAGCTGTTTGTTAACAGTAATTGGACGGGTAACGTTCGGCGTCTATGCCGTTGGGATAAGGTCTAGAATAGTTTCGATGTCGGTATTGAAGAGCAATATGCATGCGACGCTGGCGTGGGGTGTAAATTGTTAAAGTTGGGCGCGCGGTTGCAATTTTCGCAGCTGTATAAAATATTGTCAGGAACAATATGAGATATGGTCGCGGGATGGATGCTCTCTTTGGCTTTTCGGCACGTTTCGGTGCAACCGTCACAATTGGAGGAGAATCTGAATTCTGACGCGGTGACGAGATACGGACGTGTCGGAAGTTCTGAGTTAGTCGGTGCTAAAGTCGTATCTTGCGCAACATGTTACGTGCAATAATTGCGACACAAAGATGCTACGATGCAAATAGAGGTTCGAATCTATGATTTCATGAAAAACGTCTCTCGAGTTAGGTCTCACAGTTTCCATATACCATATGGCGGCGGTTTGGAGAACGCAAAATCGCGAGTTCTACGAGTAATAAACGCAACTCGTTAAGGATAACGAATAATTGAAACACTTTCTTTTTCTAAGATACTTAATCATTATCATCATGATCAATTTTGGTTTTATTTCGTTCAAAATATAGTCTTTATTTCATAACTTTGCGCCCAAGTGCCTATGAGGTATAAGGGCTGATTTTTCATTAGTCAGTTAAAATGTATCTTACCAAATAATAACAACGAGAGATTTTAAATTGAAGAACGTCAAAATTACATTTTGAAGGAAAGGCATAAATATAAATTTCAGACTAATGAAAAATCAGCCCTAAATAATTAATTTCAAAAAAACAATGAATACCGCAAATATAATATAATGCGTGCAAATTGACTCAACTAGATAGTTCGGATAGAGCATTCCAAACCTAATACCGCGACAATAAAACCTCAAAATTATTCCAATAAACTCTAAAGTTTTTTATGTGAATATAAACTGCCTGTGCCTATAATAAACTATCCGGTGGATGTCCGCAGCCGGTTGCGGTGGTCGATGTGTTTGCGCTGTTGTTTATTGCGTCCAAAAAAAAACAAGCGTGTAAAAAACACGGACTGCCACTTTGTAAAAGGATACAGTCGTTTCTATGGAAATACAAATTCGTATTGCACCTAAAATGCAACCAAATGTCAACGCTTACATAACATAATCGGCCTATATACGTCCCACTGCTGGGCACAGGCCTCACCTCAACTATGAGCTGGAACGAGCCATACCTACTCCAACACGCGGGCACAGTGCGGATTGTTGGAGGGGTGTAAGGTTAGTGAGCAACCTTAATGTCAGATGTTATCAAGCCGCCCTTAGGCCTCTGACTAGGCTTAACGACTGATATCTAGCGACGTTAACCGGGACCAACTGTTTAACGTGCCTTCCGAAGCACGGAGATGCCCGAAATACACATCACTAAATTTCGGTCGGGCGGTCACCCATCCCATTGCCGACCCGGCGTGTGTTGCTTTACGACAGCGATCGTCGCCGATCACTGTCACAACTGCGCCACGGGCACCTCCAACGATTCTTAGTTTTAATTTACTACAAATTTAATTTTGTTTTTATCCATAGATGAAGCGCATAGATCTACGTCTACGAGTAGGTTCATCTAATTTCAAAGGTATCGTGTGTCGGTACATATAAATGCAATTAGTAAGTATGTGTTATGAGTCTCGCTTAGAGCTCCCGGGGGCGTAACGCTCGCTATGTATCATATTTGCGTAAGTTTAAGTACCGATAACGAGCAAAAATAATTTGTATCCGGAAAAAATGTTTCACTAGGTCTAGGACTAGGACCACTCGTGTCTAGAACCAATAACCGTGCTTGAGTGGATACTTTGTCCTTCGTCTTTGCAGGTAGTGGTAGATAGCTGTATGCGTCAAGCTAAGGATAAGACGAGATAGCGTCTATTAGCAGTGGTCTGATAGAGGCTGATGAGGAAAAACAATAATGAGGCCAATTTGAGAAATAGCACAATATTTTTCTTTTTCAGAATCAAGTCAAACCATTTTTAAAGCGATGCATTAACCCCCGAATTCACAAACGGAAATCAACGTTGAGCACCCTGCTGTCCCTTTTAGTTCTATTGACATTTTACGGGACAAGATGAGCGTGAGCGCGTGCTTAGCGTTGATTGACGTTTGTCAATTCGGGCGTAACTTACGCGTATTTGCATTGTTGAATTTTTTTTTTAGGTCCAATTGGTCCCATAGACCAATTTAAAAACTTGTGTTAATAATACTTACTTGTGCAAAAATTAAATAAAGTGTACTATCTCTATAGTTGTATTCTAGACGAAACCTTTTAGTGAGGCGCCTTCATAGCAAATTGTTTTAGTGTGTTTAACGGCCAATTTGAGCAAGTTCGAGCTCATTTTGTATACATAAAGCGAAATTAGGTAATTTGTTTCTCGTCCCTTTTTATGAGTCTTTGTGTGAGAATATTTATCGAATGTTGTGGTTCTTAATTTATTATGCGGTGCCAAGATACATTGGAACTCATTTTATGACAGACCTTGCAATAATAGACTTTGTTCGGGAAATAACTACGAATTATTTTCGCACTATATCTTCTCTGATGAAAATCGTTCTGTTATTTGGTATTAGATCATAACAGACTAGTAGGTACTGACAAAAATATTGGCATATTAGTATTACAATCTGAAGTCATAGAATATTTTTAACTGATTATTCCATGACTTCAGCTTCAAACGCCAAGAATCGTGAGTTCTATTCCCAGGCCAGACAAATTATTCGATTGTCACTTTGATTGACACCGATATTTCGGGACAAATGCCTTCGGCCTTATTGTCGTGAATAGTGATTTCAGATACAGGACTCTGACAATCTATCTTCTTACTAACAAGCTCAGGTTTAGCAGAGAACTACACTACTTTTAAAAACCACTGTGCTACCGAGACCATTAACAGACCGGCCGAATCTTTCTGATATATTTTACCCTATGAGCTAGGGTCATTTCATCAATGTTGAAGGCAATCCCCCTTCAACTTAGGTTAGTGCAGTCCCCAGTTTGCAAAAGTTGCGGGTTCGATTCCTGCCTGATGCCAAGTCGACCAAATGTCTTTTTCTGGTTTTCAGATCTTTAATCAAGATACTGCATGGAAAATGCTAAAAACAATAGTAACTATACACTACTTTTGTTGAAAAACTGTTAAATCAGCCATCGTTCATGCCAGAATGTACTTACGTCGCCGACTGTCCAAGTTGCTAACACTCTACCTATTTTTTCTGTCAGAATTTGCTTTAATTTTAATACTTGTCTCGGACGGCGAAATCTAATTAACTGTATTCCTGCATTTCGTCTACAATTCTAACTTGCGAATGTTCCGTAAGTGGCTGTTCGGTTCGCAAAATCGTCGTTCATTCTCCGTTAAACTCGGTTTAGGTTTCAGCGATGCAAGTTCTGGCACGAAACTATTTAGCGCGCCGTCCGGAATTAGGTACAGCTGTCAGATTTAGGCAAACAGTCGAGGCTGAGAACGCTCTACTACTCACATTAGTTCAAACCCGATGAATCGCCTCACTTGCTTTTGCTTGGTTCGATTTCACTTTGGATATATTCATGCTGTTGAAACAAAGTTAGGTACCTACCCCCAGATTATCAAATGACTTTTGAATTTCAGCTGCATTGACACTATGTTCTGTTTTAGAAGACCGTTAGTGCAATATAGGGGATTAGGGTGGCCTTCTTATTAATCCTACACTCTCAAGTCAAGCAAGACGTACCTCAGTCTGTTCAATATAGCTACTTTTTAACCCGTAGGTATTTTAGAAGGTTACGCAAAAAGTGATCTGACGGTATACCATGTATTTTCACTCACGCAGTTGCAAGCGTCTGTGTTATTATTTGTACAGTATTTCGTATAGCGCCTTTAGCAAATGGTAATGGAATAAAAATTGTATGAGAGACGAATAATGCATAAACTGAAATCTTCACAGTAATCGCTCGTAGCGACAGGAGTTCAGGAACAATAACTGATTCTTAACTACGGTTAATTGGATGGGTGACCACCCAAGCTTGGCATTGAAAACATGACGTTGCCTTCCAGGTCCCTTAGTGTCATCTTACAGCTGCTGTGTATCCGAAAATCGCGACACTATTACTTAAGACACTTTATTTTATTCAAATCAACAAAATACGCAAATAAATGTACTAACTAGTTTTAGTGATAATTTCGTCTAACTTTTGATGAGTAAGCATCATAAATGTCACTGATAGGTATTAATTATCATACACAGTGTGCATGGTTACATTGAATTGAAACTGAACTGCTGAAAGTTCTCATCAAAAACCTATCACTTAAAGCAGCAAGCCCGATCATGTTCGTTATTTAAAGACTCTCTTGTAATTTTGATTACAATAATGTAATTACGATCGGCACACATTGCTCACAGCCAGTCAGGTCCACAGTATGGTTAATTAAAACTCATCTGAATTCTCGGTTGTAAATTTTGCGTTCGCGAGTTTTTTACGGAACTTTTCGACAGAGCATCCAGTTTTCTGTTTATTTATGAGCTTTTGGTACGACCGACGGACGGCTTGACCAACAATATTTTCACATTAAAGGTTCTTTTTTTCGAACTGCCGATTTAGACGCATAAATACACACTGCCCTCGGATAACCATTGTTTTGCAAGCCTTTTAAAGGCTATGGTATAACGCTTGATATTTAAACAGTGACCTTTGAAAATATTGCAACGAAAATAAGGGTGAATAATTTTGTCACTGAAAGGATTGCCCAAAAAGGTGTCCGTTTGTATGAATTTGTCTGTTCATAATTTAACTCCAAGTGTTGTTACTGGCCTCGGGAGATAGGTTAAGCATGTGAAATCCAGTGGCAGGATATTTTTTAGCATTACTCAGGAGATACCCATAATGGGGACTCACTCTGCGTTGTGCGTTGCTGGATTTGTATTACTCTGCGTAGGACGACGCAACGGAACGTCGTCCATAGGACATTAATTCACACTGCTAGCCCCAAACTGAGCAAAGCATGTAAAATGGAATATAAGATTAGATAAGGGATAAACATGCTTAAATACTTTTCTCTGAAAATACATTCATTTATATAATAGATATGTTCCACACAGTCCACTAACGCAAATGTGTATACTGTACGGCGATCGAACCCGCTACCTACCCCTGCCAAAGTAGCCTACTTTATAACAACCACACCAAATCAGTTGTCAAACATCCTCGTTGTTATTTGACAGATGATAATTAAAATCGTAATAAGTTTGTGGCATCGTTCTACTGCACATCAAATCCTAAATAGCTCTGTGATATAGTTACACCCTAGTGAGAAAACTAAAGGTGGAAAAGTATTACAGAAAACAATACAAGACACGGCCGGAGTAACGAGAAAATAATCAATCTCCCCAGTCCATATGGAAGCAATCAACGGTCTGTTATTGCGTCGGTCCAATCCAATAAAAGAGTCGATATATCAAAGACGTCTCTCAATTACCACTGCTATCTCCAAGACGCAGTAGTTGGAAATGAAAACTGTCGTTGCAGGCCGATGTCAGAGATGTCAGGTGTCAGGGACAGAAGCCATGTTCTGGGAAACCACGCGGAGGGTACACCCGATTTAACAATCACGCAGACACTGGATAGTAACGTGCTCCTGCGGATTTTTCTGCGTCTGGTGAGTTTGAATGTGGAGCAGTTGGCGGAAATTTTATTTTGAAAGCCCGGTTTTTGTATTGGTCTCAACTGAATCTATGTCAGTTTAAGTTGAAGTTGTTTTTTTTTTCATTTTGTCGGCGAAACCGTCTGTTTGCGTTGTTGTGATACTTTCTTTGATATCCTTGTAGTACAAAGTCGTGTATAAGTTTCTTCCTCACACGGTGTAGAGAATTTAAATAAAACATGATCACAGTCTATTTTAGCAGCTGTTAATCAAATTTAAAGATAAAAATAAATTGGACATTAATGCACAGCGCCTTCTAGCCGCAAACTAAGCAGAGCTTGTACTATGGGAAGTGGACACGGGATAATCATACTTAAAATACTTTCTTATGTAAATACATACTTAGTATACAAAGAATTCATTAAATTAGGCGCTAGACATGCAACTGTGCTTGCTTTTATAGTCAAGTAAAGATTAAATAAAATAAGCAGTCTAACTCCCAAATTCACAAACGTCGATCAAAGCTAAGTGCGTACTTGCGTTCAAGCTTATGCTGTCCCGTAAAATGACAATAGAACTAAAAAGGACAGCTGCTATACTTCCGAGGGATGCACGAACTTGATTTGCGTTTTGTGAATCCGGGGGTGAATTGTGTTAATTACTATAGTAAATTATAGTTTTAAATAATGACCACATAGAGCCGTAGTTTGTTTCTTATCAAAACCAATTTTAATATGATATTATAACCATGTTTTTGTAGTCTAAAATTGGATGAATACCATATTAGATTGAATATTATTCTTCACAACTTTTCAATCAGAAATTTATTCTGTTTTAAATTTATGCAATATGATTCCACTCATCTCGATAAAATTAATCACGCTAGTTACTAAATAGGTACTTACAGTCTGTATTTTTGTTTTAGATACTTGTTTGCTACAACATCCGTAGAATGGACTCACTGGGACCCATGCAAGCGCGTTATTATATTCATCACTAGTGATATTCCATGACCCTAGTGCAATGATATTACAATAAAAAAGATGTAGATGGGTTATGTCAGTACCGAGGCGAAGTCAAAATTGACCCCTGGCGTACGTACTTATAACTTCACCGTAAGTACAAGATAGTATGATTATTTACTAGAACATAAACGAGACAGAGACATGTTGCGCAGTGTCAAACTGTAACTTGCTCAGGTGGTCGAAATCCTGATTTCGGGTGCCTCTTTCTTAGCACAAGTAACCTATCTACGGGTTTTTATTATAATATCATTGCCCTATATAGTGTATGTTTCACAGTACATTACAAAAATACCGAGCACACAGAAACTAGACCTGACTTCAACACAACGACTTGGAATCAAGAAGCCAGTTAGCGCGCAGTTGCGGTCCCCAAGTTCCCAGCCGCGGATTACCAACCTCTTCCCATCTTCATTATACGAACAAGTTCGCCATTTCACACTCTGCCTACGGACTTGTTTCGTTGCTATGTATGCAAATGAGCGTCAAGTTCTCGAACAAATACACGACTTTTGGCTACATCGAATTGAAAGCGTGCGAGTTTTTCGTACTTGAAGTTTTGTTGAAAATTTATTACAAGTGTATACTTGAAATCTTTTGGTGAAAGTATTTGGCAAAGTTAATTGTATTATGGATTGAAGAACAAAGAGTTTTTCAATGATGTACAAAAATATTAGGTACTGCAATTGCTATCATTACTATCACAACCTGGCACATGTTGTTATTGCGAGAAAGTGTACAAAATATAGGAAAACAAAATGATGATGAATGAAATCGGTATGCCTAGATGGCGTGATGAAGGACGAAGGGTTTAATTTTATTGAGATGGGTTTAAATCATCATAAATCATTCAGTTTCATTCAGATATGAGAACCGCTTAGAACTAAGTGAGTAAGTTTTAGAACGTTAGAACGGGTGATACGACTGTGACGACGTAATCATTTCAGTTGAATTTTACCTTGCAGCTTTACGGGATGCTTAAAAATAACCTACTGTAAAATCGGTCAAAATACGGTAATCTGACTATATCTTCCAAACATACTCATTTCCTCCTCCCCACGCTGCTTCTTCCAGTTTGTGGTCGTTACTCCAGGATCTTATCATACTAATTCCTAAACAATTACTTCACAAAAAGTAATTTGATGATAATTTCCTATCGGCATTTCGTGATAATATATATAGTAGTTCCTATTCCATCCTGTGTTGTCTCATGTCATAGGACAATGAACGCAGACAAACGCCAGTAATATATTACAAGTGACCATAATTATTTTCGGTTTCCACCGAGAAGTAGAGTAGGTAGCGAAGATCATTTCTGAAATCTTCAGTAGAAATGATGATCATCATGACATCTTCACTACTCTCTGATACAGTGGCATACACATCAAACTCTAAAAAACATTGTGAAATGGGTCTTATGTCAGCAGTATAGGATGCCTCTATGTAGAGTTAGATGTTGATGTCTCTGTACAAGCTGGAACTAAACCTCAGTAACCTAAACGTCAAACCATAATGTACCCTACAACAGTTTTGGAATCACACCCAAAAAGAAAAACTAGTATGATTTTGTAACGAAATGAAGGAAAGGAAAGCAAATAAAAAACATTTACCTAACAAAATCCTTTTATTTGAATGATATTCCCTTTATGCAATATCGATACAAGGTATTATTATCACATAATTTACGGCATAGTGATACCTGTGAAATATTATATTGGATAGTTGTTACAGTCTGAAAGTTTTCTACAATCATAAATACAGTTTACAGTTACTGAAAATTTCGATGGAGTAGGGTACAATTGCCACTTTTAGTAATTTATCAAATCCACATTTGTGTATTGATAAACGGTTCTATATTTAAGTAGTTAGAGTATGATATAACATGGTTCATATTTGATTTATACAATACAATCTTAAATTGGCTATCGCCCTGACGCGTATTTACAAAACAGGGAACGGAAAGGATTGATTAAGTATTTGAAACAAATTTTGATAAACAGTACACAAAATCTTATATCTGTTGATTCACCGAAATTATTCAGTAATAAAAAAACAGGGTAAGACTTCTTAGCATTTTCATTTTTGGAAATGTTCCTTTAAAATTATTCTTATTTTGTTTTAAATTTTTTATCACATTAAAGAAAAGCGTTCAGCTTAATAATTGATGATGAAATCAATTAATATTCGCCAATACAAATGAAAATTAAAACGCCATTGCTTTGAGTGTTGTTTAAACGCGTTTTAAAATCCACTTGCTTTGAAAATTTTGAGTCCGACTATTTGATTGTTAGTTGCATGATGCAGTGATAGTTGCATGATTATCAAAGATATTGCCTAATGCTATATGTTTTGTTTTGTCCTATAAAATTGACAATGGAATAAATTATTAATTTTAATAGAAATTGGTAAATGGAATGTAACCATTATTGCCACTATTCAGTCAGTAATAATTATGGTCAACGCTATTTATATCACAATTGAATATATTAGTAGATTTAATAGTAAATACATTTAATTATGGTCACCATGTTTGTATAACATAGAGAATTCAGTACTCTGCCGTTTTTGTTGTAAAGTACGTAAACGTACTTTGATGAAAGAACAATGAATCGCAACGTAACTATTATACATGTTTTTTCAGGCTTACGATTAATTAAGACCGCTCCAAATAAAATAAAACACACAGAAATGGTAACACCATTTTTTGCAATTTGTCTAAGAAGATTTCGAAATTAAATTGGTTTCAGGGGCCTTAGCCAAAGTAACATTTAGAAAACGATAGCGAAGTTAGAAATGTCAAAATGTATGGGATTGATCACGTGATTTAGCGCGGCTTATGTCAATCCCATACATTTTGTTCTTTTCTAACTTCGCTATCGTTTTCTAAATGCTACTTTGGCTAAGGCCCCACTAATGGGGTTCTTTTTTTGGTTAGTAAATATACAGTGTGTCTGGTCACCGGTGTCGGACCCGCTAGGGTTCTGTAATATAATCAATTTTATCGACAAATCCACTGTTTTTTTTCTCTTCTATTACAAAATGGCGGCCATTTGTGTTTTATTTCGCCGAACCGAATTTTACCTTTCAAGTGTTTTTCAAAGGCTTTAATGGGAACTTTTGTCCTTCTTTCATGTCAACTTTTTGTCTACTCTTTCAGCTGCTAAACGAACCCTTTTTCATGCTTGGAGGTCCAGCACATCAGTAGATATTTCAATTTAAAGGAACACACCCTGGTTCGGCGAAAAATAAATGGCCGCCCTATTGTAGAAAAAAAAATCAAAAGTAACGGTGGATTTGTCGATAAAATTGACTATATTACAGAACCATAACGGGTCCGACACCGGTGACCAGACACACTGTATAAAAAAACTAAATAACAATGACTCTCTATTTAATAAAATAACTTAAAAATACTTCTGTACAAGTATAAAATAAGATAATTATTCTTTCGAAAGGAAGGGTCAATCAAGAAGAACGATACCATACCTCGTTCGTTTGTATTTTGTAATTTGTGCATTATTTCACAACAAAGTGCTACTGGAATTCAAAAATATAAAAAGACATTTACTAAATGAGCATCCAGTACTGGATTTAAAATCAAGAACAAATACTTATGTATTTTTGAAGGGAGTTAAAAACGGGAGTTACGTTATCGTAGAAGATCTCCATCTAAGTAGTATAATAATTGGGCATTTACATAATGCGGTCGATCTTATCACACGACCTACATAACCATTCACGTTCAATCTAACTTTGCAAATATGTAATACCATTAAAATACCGCGATAGCAATCTACCAAGGTATTAATTTTCATAGCTACGGAACTCTTTCATCAATATTAATTTGTAGTTCCCTAATAATATCGAAACGTTTAACGATAGTCTCTTATCATAATGTTTTAACAATATCATCAATAATACTTTAGGCCTGTATAAATATTTTACCATTTTACTTAATATGGAATTATCTTTTTACATATCTACAAGGATATTTTTTTTTCTACGTACAGCTTTTGTTTACAATATAAATAGATTGAAAGAAACTAAAATAACATTTGTTAGTATTACGATTAGAGAAGACGAATACTGTTTAGAATTATTAACTTCAAATTCGTCTATGTCAAAGATTTTTCTAATTTTATTGCTAAGTTTTTGTTCATTTAGCATGTTGGTGGAAAGAAAACTGTGTGTCCTATTCTTGCTGACATTGTCAATTTTGGACAAGCTAGGAGTTCGTGATGAGACGTCGTCGAGGGTTTCACGTTCGTCTTCGTCGTCAGAGCGGTCAGCTGATCCAAACTGGTTGTCAGGACCCTCAATGGGCGTGGAGTACTTGTATTCTTCTTTCTTGTTGGCTGGACTCGTGTTCCTAATAGTGGGTCCTGGTATTTCTGCAAATACATTATTGCTTTTAATTTCGAACAAGCGTTTTCATTTAAGTACATAACAATGGTTTTGTTCCTGCATTTTGGCCGTGATTTTTCATTTTAGTTGTTTAGCTTACTTATTTGCTTTTTTAACTATAGTTGTAACAAACATAAATCCTACATCGGCGCCTGCCGCGCCGCCTCGAATACTTTCCCTCTCGCACAGCAGTCCCTCTCACTCATCAAGCCTGTGTACGTCACGCGAGCCCCCACCATCGAGTCCCCACGCACGGCACGCCTCGCCGAATTCCTATTTAAGCGGCCGCGCGCCATACAAATTTGTCAAGGGGTTGTGAGCCTTCCGAGGGGTTGTGAGCCTTCCGCTCACCCCATTGCCCGGTAAAGCTGTGAAAGTCACACCTTGGACTAACAGCTAGTCAATTCAAAAAAAAAAAAAAAAAAAACAAATTTGTCATTACCTTCCCAGCTAGCGACCGTGCTGGAGCGATAGCCCCGCAGTCCATTCTCAAGCCCTGATTAGGTTAGATCATCTATGGGATAAGAGTGCGATAGCCCCGCAGTCCGCTCTGATTCCTTGTTAGGCTAAGTATAAGTAGTTGAATGTACCATGTATGAAGAAGCTTAAATAAATAGCAACCGAAGACATTGGCGTTTCACTTGCTCCCTTATATAGTGAGTTTTTTTTTTCTCTGCTATGTAGCATTTTCAATGCAGTATTTCAGATAGAAAAGGTAGAAATACCTACTACGAAAAATTTAACATTCAAGGTTTCGGTCGGAGATTTGAAACTGCGTCTCTCACAAACCAGGTTGCTGATTAAACCACTAAGCTACTAAGACCCTAACAGACGGCAAAATCTTAATGGTTCAATTAAGTTGACAGCTGGCTAGTTGTTACGCTTAAATTCATCAATATTTATGGCAAATATCCGAAATCCTCCAAAGGAAAACTTAAAAATCTTTTTCCGTTCGATAAAGGCGAAACCTCGACAGTTTGTTTTTTTCTGGTGTTTTGCCTTCACCATGAGTTATGTTTGATTGTCACTGTATTCACCCAAATATGGTAAGCAACAATTCACCCATTGGCTTTTTCGATACGAGAGCATAATCAAAATCCAACCGCATCCGAATGTTTGTCTTTGAACGCCCCCGAGTCGAAAGTGGAGTGATTGCTCTTTCCGGCCCCCGGCCCGACATAACGATGCACTGCGGATAAAGTTGATGGACCGGGTCTACTTTAACGAAGTATCAAGTTTTGTTCTTCTTTATTTTTGAGGAAACAGAAAATGTAGAACGCCTTTTCCGATTCTATCTAAAATATACCTACTTAACTCTTTATTTTTCAACTCCATAAAACGCCTTTATTTCTCCGTGTTACCGTGTGGTTGACTGATGGGAAGTATTGAGATCGCCATTTTGTACGTTTTTATGTGCAATAAAGAATGAATGAAAGAAAACGAACTTGGTTTACAATACCATTAAAAACCAGCAACGTTCAATTTTTAATGATAAATAACTGCAGCGAAAGAAAACTACAAAGCCGGAGGAATAAACGAGTAGAACTGGCAAAGAGGGCCATGTTTGTCATTATGACAAACATTGGCTTAAAACATTAATTTTATTGTAGTCACTTAAGCTGACCTAATACTTAGGATTTCATCATTTCAGCCGAACGACGCCCACTGCTGGGCATAGGCCTACCCCAAAGATCTCCACAACGATCGGTCCTGCGCTGTCCGCATCCAGCGGCTTCCCGCGACCTTGACAAGATCGTCGGTCCACCTTGTGGAGGGCCTGCCCACGGAACGTCGTCCGGTACGTGGTCGCCATTCGAGAACCTTTCCGCCCCAACGGCCATCGGTTCTTCGCGCTATGTGTCCCGCCCACTGCCACTTCAGCGATGCAATCCTTCGAGCGATGTCGGTTGCCTTAGTTCTCCTGCGGATCTCATCATTTCCGATTCGATCAAGCAGGGAAACACCAAGCATCGCTCTCTCCATTGCTCGCTGGGTGACTTTGAGCCTTCTTATGAGACCCATAGTGAACGACCACGTCTCACTCCCATATGTCATTACTGGCAACACACACTGGTCAAAGACTTTCGTCTTGAGACACTGAGGTATTTCGGACGCGAATATATGCCGGAGCTTCCCGAACGCTGCCCATCCGAGCTGGATTCGACGAGAGATCTCTTTCTCGAAGTTGGACTTACCTAACTGGACTGCCTGTCCCAGGTAAACATAGTGGTCAACAACTTCGAGTGTAATGTTCCCAACGTTAACTGGAGCGGGTGCAACATGGGCATTGAACATGATTTTCGTCTTGTCCATGTTCATCCTAAGACCCACTCTTTGAGAAGCATTACCGAGATCTTCGAGCATTATGTTCAGGTCTTCCAAGGTCTCAGCCATAAGAACTACATCATCGGCGAATCGTAGGTGTGTTAGGTACTCGCCATTGATGTTGATGCCGCGTCTTTTCCAGTCCAGAAGCTTGAAAATATCCTCCAACGCAGCTGTGAACAATTTCGGAGATATGACGTCTCCTTGTCTCACGCCTCGCTGTAGTTGGATCGGATTAGAGCTCTGGTTCTGTAATCGGACCGACATGGTGGCGTTTTGGTATAAGTACCTAAGAACCTCGATGTACCTGTAGTCTATTTGGCACCTTTGGAGAGACTGCAACACTGCCCAGGTCTCAATCGAATCAAAGGCCTTCTCATAGTCCACAAACGCCAAGCAAAGTGGCAAGTTATACTCTTCGGTCTTCTGTATAACTTGCCGCAGCGTATGAATGTGGTCTATGGTACTATAGCCTTTTCGGAACCCGGCTTGTTCGGGAGGTTGGAAGTCGTCAAACCTGCGAGCGAGACGATTCGCAATGACTCTCGAAAACAACTTATAGATATGGCTCAGAAGCGATATGGGTCTGTAGTTCTTCAAGAGAGTTTTGTCACCCTTCTTGAAAAACAGCATCACATCGCTTCTGCCCCATGCCTTTGGCGTTCTGCCCTCAAGGATGACAGAACTGAAGAGCGTCTGGAGGACCTTGAGTATCGGCCGACCGCCCGCTCTCAGAAGCTCTGTTGTGATTCCGTCATCACCCGCCGCCTTGTTGTTTTTAAGCTGCTTGAGAGCCATCCTAATCTTGTACAGGCTGACGTCCGGGATATCTTCGGTATAGTGTCGGGTAAGCTTGGCTCTAGGGTCTTTAGCCTTGCTTTCAACAGGTGTTTGCGTGGAATACAGCTGTCCATAGAAACTCTCAATCTCCCTCAGGATTTCAGGTGTGGACGTAATGATGCTACCTGCCTCAGTTTTCAGCCTCGTGAGTTGGCTTTGCCCAATAGACAGATCTCTGGCGAACACTTTGGAGCCTTTGTTCCGCTCAATGGCCTTTATAATACGCTGGGTATTAAATTGGCGAAGGTCGCTCGTCAAAGACTTAGATATCTGTCTATTGAGTTGCCGATAACGATGGGCATCCACTGAGTCCTGTAGCCTCATTTCGTTTCTTTGATCCATGAGTAGGAGAGTATGGCTGGAGAGTTTCTTTAATTTTGGACGGCGGGTTTTAAAGTGCTTGGACCCTACCGTACGGACAGTATCCACCACCATGTTGTATTGATCGTCCACATCGATGCTGTTCTCAAGGGCTTCGAAGCGGTTTTGAAGCTCGAGCTGAAAGCACTCGGGGTTTTGAATCTGAGCCGGTATTGGTCGGAGCGTGGATTTTATCAGTCGCGCTCTCTCAAGCTTTATGTCGATATTCAATGTGCCTCTGACCATGCTGTGATCGCTTCCTGTCTTAACAGCGTTGATCACAGTGACATCATTGAATATGTGCTTCTTCGTCGACATGATAAAATCGATCTCGTTTCTCACCTTACCGTCCGGACTGAACCAGGTCCATTTGCGGCTTACGGGCTTCTTGAAGAAGGAGTTCATCATGAAGAGGTTCTCCTTCTCCATAAAGTCTGCCAGCATCTGGCCCCTGTTGTTCCGTTGCCCAAATCCAAATTGCCCCACTCTCAGCTCATCACCGCAACGTTGCCCCAACTTCGCATTGAAATCCCCCATCACAACTGTGTAGTGGGTTTTATGGCTATGCATGGCTTTAGAGATCTCCTCATACATAGCCTCCACTTCGACATCGTCGTGTTTCGAGGTCGGAGCGTAGACCTGAATGACATTCAGCAAATATCGTTTCGATATTCTGAGTATCAGGTACGCTACCCTGCTCGAAACACTTCCGATAGTTATCACGTTGTTGACAAGGGACTTGTGGACGATGAACCCGACACCACCTAGGGACTGTTGGTCGCCCTCCCGGTGGTATAGTAAGTTACCGGATTGCAGGGTTATCGAGTCCTCGCCCTCTCTTCGGACTTCTGATAACCCAATAATATCCCAATGTAACTTACCAATTGCCTCTTCCAACTCAATCAGCTTCGCGTCGAGCCTCAGTGTGCGCGCGTTATAAGTTGCCAGGTCGAGTCGTCGATGTTGGCAGCCGGATCCTACCCGGGGATTCTTCGCACCCCCTGCCCCGCCGTTACCATAACCGCTGCCGTAGCCAGGAATAGCGGGGCCGCCGGGGACTGGGGGCCGTTTCCTATGTCGTGCCATCATTTTGGGGGGGTTTGCCGTAATCGCCACGCTTGGCAGGCGGGTTGGCGATCGCAGTAGGGCCTGCTGTTGTGTGGAGACGCTGCTGCCCATCTCCTGGTGGCTGTTTTCCCTCAGTCGGCTCTTACGACACCCACGGGAAGAGAGGGGGTAGTGCTATTCTATTAACGTGCCGGCACTACACGGCACATTAACGTGCCGGCACTACACGGCACCCGGCACACTTAGGATTTAGTGATATTTAACTAAAGTCCTTTTTTCTTTGCCTTATTAAGTCCTACTAGACGACGTGACTACACGTCAACTTATAAAGCTCGACTAACTCCCGAATTCACAAACGTCAATCGTCAATAAGTTAAACACACCTCCAGACTCATGTGTTACCGTGAAATATCTATAGAACCAACCGCAAGTAGAAGCTATAGTTGTAAGGGTTGCTTAATTTTGATTGGCGTTTGTGTATTCTTTCTTTCGCCTAGACCTAGTGATAATTTGTATGAAGAAGGTATCTATTCAGATCGCGTGATTTTCCATGAACTGCATTATTGCGGTACAGTCTAGACGATGTTCGATCGAAGATTTAATCATTCACAGACGTGAAGTTTGAATTGATGAACCGAATCGGAAGATTCACATTATTAACCCTTAGCGCGATTCTCGGGGGAGTTAGGTCCTCCAGCAAGAATATTAGCTGAAAAATTGATGTTATTTTGAACGTGACGTGGTTAAGTTTCAGAATACTTTCTGTCAAGGCCAAGATCTCTTATAGGTAATCGAACTAGTTAGTAGGTAGTTCTAGTTCCCATTAGAACGTAGTTAGGCAGATTGTTGAGAATTGAGTATGAAAGGCAATTTAAAAAAACTAATCAATCAAATAGGTATTTGAATTTATAAAATGACATGCATGTTACATCCATTACCTAAAAGATTTATTAGGGCATCAATAATGATATTCGACAAAACAAAAAAAGTCCTCAACATTGAGCGACAAAAGTGGCCACCAACGATGACCACTTGGTCACCGTGCCTTGGTGACCGGTGGTGAGGTACATTGGACTTGCACAGCTGTAAGATTGATGAGTATAGAAAGCCTACTTAAAACACACTTACCGGGTAAAATAACATGATATGAATTATGTATAGGTATCAGACTCACCATATAACCTGATAATGCTGTCGACTTCACCCAACGAGTTCTTGGCGACGCAGCGGTAACCGCCCACGTCAGCTGCTGTCAGTCTCCGCACGGTGAGCGCCATGCGGCTCTCAAACGAGCTGATGACAGTGTTTACGACTTCGTACTTGCTAGATGATATCACCATCTCGTCTAGTGGAAAAAAGGAATTATGGGTATAAGAAAAATATTAAGAGAAATGTAGTACCTACTTACAAAAGTTTTGAAAATGAAAAAAAAAGAAAATCTATAGAAATTAATTCTATAATCAGACAGGGCCAGTGGCAGAACCAGGTAATTACATAAAAGGTAAAGTAATTTACTGATTTAAATAGTGCATAAGTCTCAATATTATATATCACAGCTATTTACTCCTCATGGCTTAGTACCTTTTTACCGACTCTTATAAGAGCTAAATCGACGCTGTAAATACGTAGATAAAGGGTGGTAAGAATATAACAAGTCTGTCCTTTACTATCGCTGTAAAATGGACGATATTTTTCAAGACTGCTTCGAAGCGCTGACATTTCCTGCACCTTTTCAGGGAAACCCAAACAATCCTTCTATTGGTAACTAAGCACGTCGTCGCCGCGTTCGAGCCACCCCGAGCCACCCGTGAGCCCCGAGCCAATGTTGTCCGCAAATGATAAAGTGAGTGGCTTTCTTATGAAAACACTGTTGCACCGCACCGCCGTGTAAATAGTCCCCCGCCTCGAGTTATTGGAGGCAATAAAACAAGCCGCAAGATATTAAATTTTTCATCGCAAAATAAAACTGCGTTAATTCAAAATATAAAACCAGATAACGACCTTACAGCTTTTCTAATCTTATCGAAACTTTACTGTTGGAAGTATATTGCTTGACTTCGCGACGTGCCAAAGATGACCTTCAAACGAAATTATCCGACAACCCGAGCCCGCCCGCTTCATTATAACAGAAATTTCATCTCAATTAATGTCTAAAATAACACTGTAACACTCTTAATTACGCTCGAGTGAGGGCTGCTTAATTAACACTTACATGTCAGCCGCCCTAACATAGATTGATGACAAACGAAAATGACGATACAGTGCTGTGTGCCCTTTTAGGTTGGTTTTCGCGATGTACTTGCGCGAAACGCCCAGTCATTCGAAGCAAGTTGGCGGCTGAACAAAGCCTCCGACACACCACGGATCATAACACAAAGTGAACTAACTTGGGCCCTTAATGTGTTTTAATAATTAGCGCTTGAAGCCCGCTCTGAACGGCGCGGCCCGCCGTTTTTATCATGCCACTGCACGGCTAGTATTTTTCATTAGAACTCTACAGAGAGTAATTGCTGTAACTGTGTTTAAAAAAGTATTAAGACTTTTCTAAAATAAGTTGCAGCCTTTTCGTTTTGCTTTGCGATTAAGATTTTAAAAGCAAGGAAATGATCGTCCGCCTACTATGGTCACAACATATTTTTCGATTTTGATGAACCATCACGTAAAATAAGATAAATTACAGGGAGGAAAGGCAGACGATGGTTTCGGTACTTAACGAATGCTAAACCAAGAACAACAGTGACCAACATCCGGCACGAATATCAGTTGTATCAACTAGAATTTGTACTCCCACTGGGGTTGAACTTATTGCGTCCAACCGGCGCACCTGAGTACTCCGCTAAACGGACCTATTGTGCACCGTGCAAACATAACAAATAGGTAGTTGCGTGCTAGGCTGATAGGCAAAGACATCGTAACCATTTCTGAAGACCAATTTGCTTTGATACTTAAATTTCAAGCATCAGATAATTTCGATCTCATTCACTTTCTATAGTGCATTTGAATTGCCGGCGTCTTCTAATGTATTCGCCATTTGGTTGCTTAAACTGTAGTTAATTGATATTTTCCTACTGAAATAAAATGCATGATAAACTGTGAAGGCGACTCATTTCTAGGCCTATTTGTAAGTGTGGTAAGAATGTCATTTGAACGTATTTTATGTAATTTGTACTGAAACATGATGCAAAAACCCACGTTTTTTGGGTACACAACAGAATAAATTGAAAAATATTATGTTTTACCGGTATCAGAAGTGTGGAGTGAACTCTTAAAATATCTAAATTCAAATATACCTGTTTCAAAGTACAATGAAATCTAAGAATCTAATTTGAAAAACACAATTTACTTAATAATTCACATGAATACTTCAATTTAAAGGGTTGCATACATGTTATGTAAACATTTTACGCTAGTAAAATGAGACAAACATTTCCCCTGAATTTACAAACGTTAATCAAAATTGAGCACACCTTCAGACGCGTGCCGTCCCGCAAATTGTCTATTGAGCTGAAAGCAACAGCTAAATGTATAAGAGATGTTCAACTTTGATTTGGGTTTCTGAATTTGATGATTCTGAATTTGAATCGGAAAATCTTAATCCCCACCTGGCAAAAGAATATAGTCGTCTATTTTGACCAACATGCCATTGAGTGAGTTGAGAGCGAGTGAGAGTAGCTGTTCTCATTGGCTAACTAGACCATAAACAAGCAGATAATGCAACGGACTAGCGCGATGCGGTGTATCCGCTATTCCACTGAAGTTATTATGACTGTTACTGCTACTCCCTATAGGTTTTCAGCGAGCTGTAAAGTTCACTGTAAAATACTGTTGTAAAATAAGCTGATGAAGTTTCAGAAACGAGGTCAGAATTTATTTTTCTGTGAAAAATTGCTCAAGACCTGCAATTTTAAGCGGTGATTAGTGAAGTTTCTTGATTATCGAAAGTGATCTGTGTTTTTAATATCATTTAGATATATTTATCCTCAGAATGTGTTGTATCAAACTTAATCCAGTAAAATACTAAAGAATGTGTTTTACATTGTGTCACATAAATACACATAGAACACAAAGACAAAGTATTTTAGTATTTAATTTTTGGATATTTATGAGTGTTAATAAGATGTCCATAAGAAAAACTTGGAGAAGGTGTGTGGTATCTTAAAATATTCCTAATGCTTATTATTCCAAGTGAAAAAATTAGTATCGCATTATGCATACAATATTTTAAACACTAATGTCTGAGAAATCCGCTATTGTGAAAAAAAATTGCTAAAATCAATGTTCATTCTTGGTTTAAATATACGCAACCCCAACGTACGTTCCACAATGTTTTATGACGTCACGTATTCCACATTTCGGATGAGCACCAAGCATAATGTGGAACTTAAATTTTCCAGAAGCTCAAAACTCCGGTCCCCATTGAAAATTAACCCGTAAATTTCGCGCGACAACTGCCGAGTGGAGAACTTTGGAAAACCGCCGAAGGCTGCGGAGCGAGTAACACCTAGTATCGTATCCAGCTCATTACTGCTTACTTTTTCTAGTTAAAGTGTGGGGAAAAATATCACATAACTTTGGAGTTTTAATTAGTTTATTTCATTCGATATTCGTAGACTTTGAGTCTAGAAAGTTTGTAGACAAAGAAATTGCATGTTTTTAATAAAGAAAACTCGTTATGTAGCTATTATGATAGCTTTTGCCCGTGATTATTACGTCTGCGTGGGTGAACCAGTAATATTCCATTCCTTCGAGGGGTGACATAAAATAAACGGTTTTGTATGTTTTTTCAGATTTGTTAATTGAACATATCTTTCTATATATCAGATGTTGAGACCACATTCACGGAGGAAACCCCTGTTTTAAGTGGATTTGTTTTTTTTGTCTTTCTTAGCCCATTAGGACGAAACATTGAAAAACATCTCCTTAATCGCCTACAATTTAAGATAAAGCCAGCTCCAAACTTTCAGATTCTTAGACACAGTAATTTGGACTGTAAGTTGATATTTTAACGAGACCGTCAGTTTCTGATAAGCTTAATGTAAATATAAATCTAAAATCAATAAAAGACAGGTAAATATCTGAGGTATTAGTTTTTCTAATAGAGTGGATTTTTTAATTTCCGGAACAGCTTCTCAACCTACGCAAAATCCTACTAATATTATAAATGCGAAAGAAAGTGTTGCTCTTGCACGTATAAATTCATCATCATCATCATCATTATCAGCCGCAAGAAGTCCACTGCTGAACATAGGCCTCCCCCATTGATTTCCAGAGCGCCCGGTTGCGTGCGGCCTGCATCCACCGGGATCCCGCGACTTTTATCAGGTCGTCGGTCCACCTTGCGGGTGGGCGCCCCACTCTGCGTTTGGCCTCGAATGGTCTCCAGTCCAGAACCTTTCGGCCCCAGCGGCCATCAGTTCTACGCGCTATGTGCCCCGCCCACTGCCACTTCAACCTGCTTACCCGCTGAGCCACGTCGGCGACTCCAGTCCTTCTACGAATCTCCTCATTCCTGATTCGATCTCGTAGCGAGACGCCGAGCATTGCCCTTTCCATAGCACGTTGAGTGACCTTGAGCCTTCTTATCGACACCTCCTACGTATTACGGTGTATCTGCCAGATACACAAAATCGGTTTTATTTCATTTTTGGCATCTATGCACTTAAATGTACCTTGTGCAAAAAATATTATATTTTTTTTTCTACTCCAACCTACTTTTTGCCAGACGCATTAGTATGTATCTACTTACGTTGTTAAAAAATGACACCGATTAAATAAGTATCTGCCTGTTACACTTCTAGTCGCGGGGCGGAAGGACGCGGTAGGCGGGCATCTACCCGTTGGTCAGTTTTGCTGCGGTAATATAGCAATGCGCACGTGACGCCTGACGTTCTGCGTTCATTACAAAAATGACGAGTAAAAGGTTACAGTTTTTGGCTACAATAAAAGAAGATTCAGTGTAAGGACGAGATTCTTCTTAAAAAGAAGAAGAAGACTCTTCATCAGAACGACATGCAAACTTATCATCGAGACAAGGAGAGTTTTAATCGTCCAAACTTGTTCAAATTGATTATGAAAGTTGAAATTGAATTGTTTTTATGTCTCTAATTACGAGTAATTCACATACTTAAGTGAAATTGAGTATAACAAAATAATCACCTATTGTTTGGTGTGATCTCGATGTATAAGTATGTAACTACGTAGATACACACTTATTCACTGTAGTGTCTTTTTATCATAATGTGTATCTAGCCAGTTACACATTTAGTTTTTGGAATCCCGTTCGATAAAAGAATGTATCTGTATAGTTAAACATTTATTCGTTGTAATCATCTTAAATAGAAAAAAAATATTGGTTAGCTACCTAGTTAAGCATCCAAATTATGTAAGAAAAAACTCATTTACCAATACCTCTCCGGGATTCTACTGGCAGCTTTATACCTCTGTCGCCAAATCCGTTAATAGCACGGCCAAAGATCCCAGAGCCAAGCTAACCCGGCACGACACTGAGGAAATCCCGGACATCAGCCTGTACGAGATTACGATGGCTCTTAAACAGCCAAATTACCGCTAAGCTTCTGAAGACAGTTGTAAAGCCAGTTCTTAGAGTCTTTCAGAGGCTATTTAATTCCGTGTTGTGTGGTGGCACAATGCTAGAGGCATGAGACATAGGCGAGGTGGTGCTGTTCTTCAAAAAAGGAGACAACACCTTGTTGAAGAACTATAGACCCATCTCGCTTCTGAACCATGACTACTAGTTGTTTTCGAGGGTCAGCGCGAACCGTCTCGCTCGCATCTTCGATGACTTCCAGCCTCCCGAACAAACTGGATTCCGAAAAGGCTATAGTACCACAAACCACATTCATACGCTGTGGCAGATAATACAGAATAGCAAGGAGTACAATCTGCCATTCTGCTTAGCGTTCGTGGACTATGAGAAAGCCTTCGATTCGATCGAGACTTTGGCGGTGCTCATCGTTTCTCCAGCGATATTACATCGACTATTGATACATCGAAGTGTTGAAGTGCTTATACGCGAACACCACCATGTCAGGCCGAGTACAGGAGCAGAGCACGAAGGCGATTCTTTTGCAAAGGGGCGTAAGACAGAGAGACGTCATATCTCCGAACCTGTCTACGGCCGCATTGGAAGACGCCTTCAAGCTCCTGGAATGGCAAGGACTTGGCATTGACATACATGGCGAGTATATGATTCACCTTCGGTTTGCCGACGACATAGTGGTAAGGGCAGAATCGCTGCAAGAGTTCGGCAGCATGCTCGAGAACCTCCATCTCGCAACAAGTCTCCCAACAAGTGGGCCTAAAAATTAACAAGGACAGAACAAAAGTCATGTCGAATGCCCACTCCAGTATCTGTTGCAGGCTCTATTCTCGAAGTTGTAGACGAGTATGTGTACTCATTAGGACAAGTAGGTAGGTCCAACTTCGAGAAAGGGGTAAATTGTCGAGTTCAACTCGGCTGGGCAGCGTTTGGGAAATGGCGTAACGTCTTCTCTCCCAACACACCTCAGTGCCCTCAAGACAAAGGCTTACAACCAGTGTGTGTTGCCAGTAATGACATTTTGATCTGAGACTTGGTCACTCAATAAGGGCCTCATACAAAGGCTCAAGGTTACCCAACGGGCTATGGAGAGGGCTATGCTCGGTGTTTCGCTACGATATCGAATCAGAGGAAATCCGTAGGACAACTTAGGTCGCCGACGTAACCCAGCGTGTTAGCAGGTTGAAGTGGCAGTGGGCGGCACATAGCTCGAAGGACTGATGGTCGCAAAGTCCTCGAGTGGAGACCATTCAAGGCCAAGCGCTGCGTGTGACGCCCACCCGAAAGGTGGATGGATGACCTCATTAAGATCACAGTGTCTCAGTGGATGCAGGCCGCCTACAACCGGCCGCTCTGGAAATCTATAGGGCAGGCCTATATTCAGCAGTGGACGTCGCATGGCTGCTGGAGATGATGAAGCTACTCACGCCTTAGAAATTCAATGGATGGAAAGATGACCATATTCACCAAGTCTTTGTCGTGTTGTGTTGCACTGAAGCCTATTATAAGACTGATAATTTTGCATGTATAAGATATTTAATATAATACATCTCGTTTTGTCGCCTAAAACCTATGATAAACATTTTTTTTTATAAAACAATAGATAAAAAAACATTTAATCGATGCTTTTTATTACGTTTAGTTCAGTACAGTGCCTCATAGAATAGGTCGTTGTAGTTGGTTCATAAAATCAGTCAAAAGTCCTGCAACAAAGCATGTAATTATCATTATTTACAAATATTATAATCGTTATTGCATTCGGCTTTTAGTATATTGTTACCGTTACACAATATTTTCCATGTT
Source organism: Udea ferrugalis (assembly GCA_950022985.1). Taxonomy (NCBI): domain Eukaryota; kingdom Metazoa; phylum Arthropoda; class Insecta; order Lepidoptera; family Crambidae; genus Udea; species Udea ferrugalis. The sequence goes on from OX465516.1 coordinate 11,739,186, forward strand.
TTAAGCATAGTTTAACTGTGTGTCTGGTAGTTGTGCAATGGGACCGGGAGATGTCTAATTAAACAGGTGTTGTTGGTTCTATGTTGCGCTTTATTGTGTCACAAATTGTTCATATAGACAATGCGTATATATAGGGTTTGGTGCACACACTACACCTCCCCCGTTTTTAAAAGAAAAAAAAATACAAATAGTTTTTTTTTCAAAGTTGTTAAACAGTATTTCAAATTATGTAGTTAATAACAGTATTTTTGTATGAATTAAGCAAGTTACTAGATTTTAAATTTTGAAACAACAACAAAGTTCCACAGATTTTTTCATAGTTACGTAGGTATAATATAGGTTTAAAAAATGGTTACATTCACTAATTACTACTGATTACATTGTCTTATAAAGAAGCACTTATTTACTAGCATTTATAATGGCACTGTTACTGGCACTGTTGACAACCACTAGGTAAACAAAAAAAACATTTCGACAAATTAGGTAGTTTCAGGCTGGTCATAGTTTGAATACAATTTCTTCAAAATATTTAAAGAATTAATAATTTTAACCTAACAATTTCATAATGTTGTTTCCTTTTACATATAAACATTTTATTTTTCACTGTCACACTTTCCAAGAAAAACCATAATCTCAACTAAAAATCACCATTCTAATAATAAACATGCCTATTGATTCATTCTATCTCATTAACTTTCGGGCTTTATCATAAAAAAAATTGCCTCTCTAAAACATTTGGTTACACTTTTTATCTTTAGTTTTATTCATTTATTATCTTTATTCTTTCATTTCTACCCTTTCACATATTTTTCTAATCGTTATCATTGATTTCATTGAACCACACTATTTTCCATTCTCTTGCTCTTAAATATTTCATATCACTTCCACTTTGGTACAATAACACGATACAACATAGGTAGGTACTTTGCCTATCTTAATTCACTTGGCTTTTCCTTCAGCCTTTTTCTTCTCATTTATTCTGGTACATTTATTTAACCATTTATTTATAGTCGACTCTTATCATTCATCATCATAACAATGGACACCCTTGTGCCATTTTATTTCTCTGGGGGTCACCATTTAAGCCTCATCAGGCCCCAAACACTATCTCACAGAGGAAAGCTCGTTCACACCATGATCGACACGTAGGACCTGACCACCCATGTACCATAACAATATAAAGTGTACCGTATTACGAGCATTTACTTTTCCTTTCATACATAACAAACATAAAAACTCAATTCCTAATAGAGTTTATAAAAGTATTCTAAGCTCTCAGGTGATCAATCCGCTAGCATTAAAATCTTTATAAGCTATATTATTTTCCGACATCTTTAAATAAACACAAACCTTTCTGTCCAAAACCTTCATAAATTCAACTCTTTTTCCAATAGCTAACTTCTGTGCTGTACCTAATTGTACCTACCTAATACAGCTTTCCAATCCTATAACCATACTTAGTTATTTACTTCCTTATTTCAATACTAACCAACTCAATTCAAAATTAATCCTTACTTGATCCTAAGCAAATTAAAATAAAACCTACTAGTGTGACAACGATCTTATCAAATAATCAAACATAATTAAACATTTCAAGTACAATATTATAATAAATTTTCTTGTGATCGTAAGTGATCTTAATATTCAAACGAAACTAATTCATCATCATTTCTGGAACAACTCGTGTACTCTTTATTTGGACGAGCATTAAGTTACCGCTCTGTCTGTTTCCAACGAATGCAAGCTACGCTTTTATATCTGGAATGCAAACGGTTTGATATTACGATGACCATACCTGCCTTATCTGGTGAGTTACTGAATAGGTACATACCTTGTTACCTAGACACAATTAAGTATTACGATGTTTATTATAATCTTTCTTATAAAACTTATGAATTTAATACATGCCTAAAACATCAAAAATTAATGCCAATGTGTAATTATTAACTAAACGTAATTTGTTGTTTAAAAGATGACAATACACCTAATTTATCAGACAATACTTTTTTTTGTATAATTTTAGGTATTTCATTATCTCAACTATTATGGCAATTTAACAATCAAACTGAAAGAAATTTCCTTTCTATTTTGTTTCATTACAACAATTATTCCTCATATTTCTTTAAAGTCTTTCTGGTGACACAGAATAATACAGACATATTTCGATAATCATAATATTTTAGGAATAAGTTGTCAACAGCGTACATGCTATACATTGTTAAATACATAATAGTTTTTTAAGAGTACAATTAAGGTTCATTAAACATATACTTTTCTCAACGTTTATTTTCTATTTAGTTTCAACACATTTTTTTTTTAAATGATTAATCATCATATAATTAATATTCCAAAATTTTAAATTAGGAATAATGAACCTTTTAATAATATTTATAAGAAAACTACACGATTATTTCTTAACTACCTCAGTGTTTAAAAATACCTCAATTCGATTTAATAAAATAATAATATTCAAAATTATGACTGCTACTGAATTAATCAAAAAATATCTTTGATTCAATAAAATATTGACAGATTGACTTTTAAATCAGTCATTTAAACTTAAAATTGAGAGAAATAAATTTTGGTACAAATACGAATTTATATCCTGGTGGTCCGTGTTCTCTGGGATCGACTGGAAAATTCCTTGACTGAAGCAACTCCCTGCTGCATCCACATCCGACTCCAACATCTCCCTGCGCCCCGCTCTTAACAACACACATTTTCAGTTTCATTGCGCCACTCCAGCACCAAGATCTTCATTTAACTTTTCACCATTCTTCCTGTACTTATTTCTTGATTATTTTTCATGATATATATTTTTTCTTCATACACTGAGGTCCTTTAATATATTTTGTTACTCATTATTACTTATATTTAATTTATTTTTGTGTCCTTGTCACTTCATTATTTAATAGTCACTTTTTTAACTTTTCACTAGTTCTTTTAATTGTTCTGTCCGAAATATAGTTAACACTGTAATCTAACCATCTTGCGCAGCGCCGCCGTAAGGCAGCACTGGCAGGGTCGCCATGCAATGGGACCGGGAGATGTCTAATTAAACAGGTGTTGTTGGTTCTATGTTGCGCTTTATTGTGTCACAAATTGTTCATATAGACAATGCGTATATATAGGGTTTGGTGCACACACTACAGTTGCATGATTATAAGTTAAGAATATTCCAATGTTAAAATATGCATTAGGTACATACACAATTTTATCAAATTTTTGGAACAACGTGTAAGTATGTATGTGCTAAAACACAAAAACCACTACATTTACCAATAAAATTCTATAACCTATGTTAATTTCACGTCAATATAACGCAACTCCCCAAATTTCAGGTCAAAAGTCCTTACAGTTGCTACGATATGACGATTTTAACTTTTTGGAACCTTTAAAACGCTCTCCTGTAAAATTTGATTTTTGCAGATGCACAGTTATACGTAGGATGTGTCGTTATGAGGCCCATAGTGAGAGACCACGTTTCCGATCCGTACGTAATCACTGGTAACACACAATGATTATATACCTTCGTCTTCAGGCACTGTGGTATGTTTGAAGAGAAAACATCGCGTAATTTCCCGAATGCTGCCCAGCCGAGTTGGATTCGGCGATTTACCTCTCTCTCGAAGTTGGACCTGCCTACTTGGACAACTTGTCCTAGGTAGACGTACTCGTCGACAACTTCGAGAACCGAGCCTCCAACAAATATTGGAGTGGGCATAACAAGGGCGTTTGACATGACCTTCGTCTTGTCAAAGTTCATCTTTAGGCCCACTTGTTGAGAGACTCGATTGAGGTTCTCGAGCATGCTGCCGAGCTCTTCAAGCGACTCTGCCATGACCACTATATCGTCGGCAAACCGAAGGTGAGTTATACGCTCGCCATTTATGTTGATGCCGAGTCCTTGCCATTCCAGGAGCTTGAAGGCGTCTTCCAATGCGGCCGTAAACAGTTTCGGAGAGATAACGTCTCCCTGTCTTACGCCCCTCTGCAAAGGAATTGCCCTCGTGCTTTGCTCCTGTACTCGGACAGACATGGTGGCGTTTGCGTACGTATAAATTACTGAATGGATTTAAATGAAACTACAATAATGCAGCTTATACATCTGAATTGCACATAGGCTACAATTTTTAAAGAAATATTACTTTTTGTTTTTCAACTTTCAAGTCGCGGGGGGCTAGTACTTGTATTATATGCAGAAAAACGACCTTAAGATGCAGAAGGTGACGAGGTATTACTTATTTCATTTCGTTCTTTATAACGAAAAGGTTACTTCATTCAAGCAATAAATCTACTCATACATTTTAAGTTATATTAGGTATAAGGTGAAAATATCGAAATACATTGTTATTTACCGCAACTGCCTTAAAGTCAGCCATGTATCCGTCACTAATGGGTATTTCACTGTGCACACGACACGTGAGCTTTTATTATGATTCTCGAACCGTAATGTATCTACTTTTCAATGTTATTGGAACATTTGGTTTTATGCGGAGAAGATACGAGCTGGAGTCTGCGTGACAGATTCGCTTATTGAGCTTGAGCTAGAAGAGATTGCATGGTTGCATTATTGAATCACAAATGAAGACAAGCTGCAAAGCATCTTACTTTTTGAAAGGCTAAATAACTGTTTTTGACCTGAAAGCCAAAGATAGGCAGATATGGAAGAGGGAAAGGGCGCTTTCGCTCAGCAGTGGGATCATATTAGCAAATGAAGATTTAGATAGGAAGTTTTTTCTTCACTTCCCCACTTCTGAAAACGTTCAAAGTCTATTTAAAAGTGATTGAAAACATTTCAATGAAAAGATTTTAATAAAAAGTCTCAAAATCGTTCAATGAATAGTTTTCAATTAAAAGCCTCACTATCGTCAATGAGTAAAAAGTTGTTTGCTTCATTCATAAAAACTTAAACAGCGCTTCAACGAAACATTTACTTTTGTATCGCTTTGTCTCTTTCATTCTTGATGCTGCCGCTATTTGCGAGTAAGTGATATAACACGCCAATTGTATAAACTATGCTTTAGCGTTGCGTTTGTTTTTATGAATAAGGGGGTCAGTGTTGTTAATATGCATATTAAAAGTCAATTTGCTTCAATGCAAATATCAATCACTTATTAAGGTTCCTATTTTTTTATTTAATGTAATACTAGAGATAACTAGGTATAAAAAGTGATGCAAATTTTTATCATCGCGTGAATCAAAACAAACTAGACTATTCATAATTTTCAAACTTGTGTTTATGTGATATTCCTTCGCCTTCTCCAATTAAAATCAAAGCTGGTTATTTTGACAGTGCTTGTAAGTACAGAAACGATTTATGCGAATATCCCGTGCCTGTAAAGAATTTTATATGAAACCGGGTAGCATAGGAAGATGGAAGCTCTCACCTCATACGTGGCAATATGAATAAAATATGGATTCATCAGTTGAATAAACGAACATTTCGTGCTCGAATAACGTTGTATACGTATGAATACAAGTTGTAATAATGATCATATGGTTTTATTTGACTACATCTTTTAGAAAGAGCACGACGGGAATGTATGTTTACGGGACTACTAGTACGACCATCTTGGATAGGTTATAATAAGTGAACTTCCATAGTAAAACGATGAAATCTGTGTCATCATTTTTATCACGTTACAAAAAAATGATTAGGACAACACATTTGGAAATATTTTTTTGTAATTAGATATAATGCTATTATGCATTCATCTTATCGGCTTGAAGTACTTATTTCCAATGTTGATCATAAAATTAAAACCATCTACCATTTTTTGATGAATGTTTTTCAATTTTACTACGGCCTTATATCTTTAACTGCAATTGATAATGATAATCATTTTAATACTTGAATAATCATTGATTGATCGCAATAGGCAATAGTTCACAATCCTACTGGTTAAGCCCAAGCCAAACTAATTGAGCCTGTAATCGGATTAAATCGGTAACATGTTATACAATCTTATACATGCGAAGGAGCTTTAAAAGTTTCTAGTTATCTAAGGTTTTAAAAAGTCGATATCTAGTGACAAGATGATAAACGAAGCCCTAACTACAAAATGTTAAAACCTTAATTAAAGGCAAAATGCTTATGAAAAAGTATTTCATCAGGCAATTAATATGACAATGGCCTTTCTTAAGCCAGCTTTTGTCGGTAAATAAGTCTCTTAACGATTTTGATTTTAATTAGGCCGAAATAATCGGGATCTAATTTAGGGATCACATCTGGACAGCAAAGTTATAAATAATAATAATTAAGGATTACTTTCATTAAAATTTTGATATTTTCTAGCCTTCTAACAATTCCTATCAGAGGGTGGGAAACCTTTAAATATTAAAATCTTAAATATTTTTAGTAAAAAAATCTTTGAGCTTTTTTTCGTCACGAATAAAGTGAAACTTAATCGGAATTTCTTTTTACTAGAACCAGGAGTTTTATCTGTGCATTAAATAAGAATTTCAGGACCAATTTAAAGATGAACTATTTAATTTACTCAAGATAATCACATTTATTTTCCTAAAGGTAAGTCCCAATTTTATGGTGGTATACGTAGTATACTTTACAGTCGGATTAAACGGCACCCGAGTCATAATAAATAGGCGTTAAAAAGCAAAGGGAAGGAACCAACGACGTGGATATCATTATAATTATGAACGCGAAAAATTTTCCAACTCATTCTTAGGCCTGTTTCAAATTGGTTGAGTTTTTTGGCAACTGCAAATGGGCGGGTGAGGCTTGCAAGTAATGAGAATTTAAAACCCGATTTATGATTGCGCCTGATTCAAGTCCCGTGGAATTGAACTATTGTGGTGAAGTAAGACAATGGTACTTAGTTCCGCGTCAGCGAGCCGCACTTACGCCAGACCGGCTGGCCAACAATGCTTTTATAATTTATCTACTGCGGATGTGCGATATTGCCCACCATCTTCTCTTGTGAAACTGATTTCAAGAAATACTTCAATGTGACGTTCTAATGAAGATATTTAAGCTTCTGAAGGAATTTTCTTAGATATTTTAACCGCTCTTATAGGAAAGAATGAAGGCTACCAAGCCATTGCATTGCTTCATTATTTGAGACCAAAAAATAATATTATTTTCTGATTACTCCGAAAGTACTTTACTTTTCAAGATATGGTTGAAAGGGTGTATTTTTTTTGCTTATAAAATAAACTGTTGTCATATTAGTAAAATTGCAAGATACTATTTTAGATAGGGCTGACACAAAAAACCAAGTACAGTAAACAAATACCCCAATCCCAACAATTCTAGGCAAGCTTTTGATTTGCTAAGTTTCTGCTAGAGAACACAACTGACCGTAAAACACCAACCATAGCCGTATATGTTGAAAACTATATTAGGTATAATAATTATACTAGGTAGGTATATTGTATTGTTAATAAATATAATATGAGAGCGTCGTGGCCCAGTGGTTAGACGCTCTGACTAAGAACCCGGTGCTCACGAGTTTCGGACTGGCCGGAGCACTACTTTGTGTTCATTGCAAGCGGCTTACTCTCCAGTGATGGAAAGCACCGATAAAAAAACCGAAGCACCCGGTTAGGCCCTGTTTGTCGGTTAGGTTAGGCGAATGTTCCGTTCACCATGACGGCAATAATCAGCGTCAATGTTGCGTTCATAAATATACTGTTCAAGTAGTATGCCTGAGTTTCACAGTAAATAACAAAAAAGATAATACAGTCATGGTAAAAATAACATTAAAATAAGTAGTGTTTATTTAATATCTGTCTATTCTGCTGCTCGTATTTGGATTTTTGTCTGAACATCTAGCAAGTGGTTTGGTTCGTAGATCTATTTCAAGAGACAAGCGAGAACTTAGATAATCTTGTCATCTTATGAATTCATTTTCGACGGTCTCTGGGGCAAAGCTGTTGGGGAGGCAAAGCGCGGCTTACGTGGCTACACCTGTACAGACAGACGACGACGCAGTAGACGAAATCGTGACACGTTTCGATATCGTTTGTACCTAGATTTAAAACCTAGTTAATGCACTTACTTGAATCTCTAACCCAGTAGTTGATAGACTTCGGGGACGACTCCACGTAGCACTCTAGAGTCACGTCCGTGCCCAGAGGAGCACCCACCAGCTGATTTGGTACTTGTATTACGGGGTGAACTGGACAATAAAAATGACAAATAAATAAAAACTCATTTAGACACACTTTTTGGATAAACTGACCAAGGCCCCAAAAATTTTTTTATTCACTCGTGATTTACTCATTTCAAAAATTCTGTATGAAAGGCTAGTGATGAATCTCATTTTCTTGTTCATTTTTCAAGCCGTCAGCCAAAACTAGATGCTTTACATGCCTAACTTACGTTATGTTTGAAGCAACCAAAAAATTTATTTATTAATTTCAGTTGGGGTGGTTACCCATCTCACTACATGGCCTGGCGTAAGTAGCTAAGCAACTGCGACAATCGACAAAATTATTAAACTTAGCCCTGGTTTGTGACCACCACACTGAGCAAGAAGATTTTAGTGATACTTCTAGCTTTTCCTGCCTTCACTAGATGGTACTCCAAAAAAGGAGCTTAGAATATGTCAGGAGCTTGAATAGGCTTATATAACTCTGACATCAGTTTGTCCCTAGCAGTTACACACGGAAAACGAAGATCGGAAGTTCAACGTCATTTATAACGTAGAAAATAGAACACTAATATCAAAGTTAAATTTAGCTTGAAAGCAAAATGTCCGCTTGAGTTGACGCAAAGACGCAAACAGTAAGTAACAGGCTGAAAATAATTAAAAGCTACTACTCGCCGACATTAAATAACACCATTAATAACAAGAAACCTCTGAAAGTTGCCGAGATAAACAACAATTACCGCGAATTTGGCGAGAACCTATTCCGTCTTCTGAATGAGCTCCGAAAAAGGACGGTTTCTTATAGAGATGCGCCGAATTTGAGTACAACCGAATACAAATATTCGACCGAATCATTCGGTTCAATTTTGCGTGGTAAACAGTGTTGTGAGGTCTGCGCGGCACTCTGCAAGAGCCGCGATTTTTTTGCTGACAAAGAAGTTTGATTAAGCTTACACTATACTAAAAAAAACGAATTTAAAAGAATACACTTGGATTTACAGTTAACTATTTAATTTATCAGTTGTTTACACAAAGTAGTTTTACTTTTATTCACAAAAACTGAACAATTATAAAGAAGAACATAAGAATAAAACATGTATCTAACCTTACTTTTTAGTTAAAACTTTTTTAATTTTGAAATATAAAGAAAATCGACCTAATACCTATTTGGCAGAATAGTAACTGTGAAACATCTCGATTATTTATAATAAACAATAGGCGCATCTCTAATTTCTTCCAAAAAAAGTTAGTAACAAAACGAAGTTCCTTCCACCAATGACGGTGATAAATCTTAGGCTTACTTACTACTAATATAGCAAAGCCGTTCATATTCGTTTGATAGATACGTGTAATAAAAGAAACAAAGTATGTTATTAGTAGACAAGAAAGAACTCAATCATAGCATCATATATTTCCTAATTAGTCATACTTCGGCAAGATGTTTATGAGATATTTTTGTAAATGTATCTCATAGTGCAAGTTTTGAAACTCCACATAAGATTAAGCAGTTTTTACAAGTCTAACTTTTTCATATAAAAAATTTATACTAAGATTCGATTGTAGACAGTTTAAGAAATTCAACTGTCTATAAATAACAGAACTGTATTAAATTACATAAAAAAGTGAAATGTGGATTGTGCCTTGACCTTTAGGTTCACATTTAGCTTCCTTTAACTTTAATGTAGCCAAATTGTGCAAGGATCACTTGTACTTGTAGGACACTAAATAAAAAGGTGAAGACGGCACGACGACATCAAGTTGTCAGCCAGAAGGAAAATCAAAGTTGGAGGGAAAAGCTATGAAACTTAACCTTGACTGGAACACGCAAATGTGCGTACAGCATAATGACCATGTTTGAGTTTGCCATTCTACATTGAAAATATTCTGAAATAACAAAAATGGTTTTGAATAATGAAGTAATTACTTACAATGAACTTTGATTTGAATCCTTTTACTGACTGAAGGCGGAACCCCATTACTTGCGATGCAAAGATAGGCGCCCATGTCCGAACGTGAGATCTTCGTTAGCGTCAACACCCCCTCTTCGTACACCTGAACTGATAAAACACATTCGAACAATCGAAACTCGATTTGAAAATACGGACATTAAAAAAGAAGAAGAAAATGGAGAAATAATACATATTGATTTAGGACATCGCAATTCAAAGTGCAAGTGCATACACTGGCAGTTCAAGCTGAACCTTGACCCGCATAACTCTAATTTTGACTGTCAGTCGGCCGTAGCTTACAATGGAAACCTTTGGTTTTAAATAGAGAAAATTTGTATTTATTGCGAGCGGCTTCTGCATGTACGCAGTATTGACGAAGACTATCCCCAACTATTCAGCGCGTCATGCTTGCGTGCCTCAGAAGATTTCATAAAGATATTGTTAAATGACTTGTTCTTGTAAAAATATATGGAAATAATCCTAAAAAAATATTAAATAAGATAAATATTTATTAATTTTTATCTAAGATTACATTCCTCATTGCAAGCGAACCTAATACAATGCAGAGCAACTTACAATCTTACTATTTTAAAAATAAAGTATTTTCCATAACACAGGACATATATCCTTTTTATTATTACCTTTATTTTTGCTTCCCTGCTGATCCCTAATGACGATATCAGCGCCATCTTCCCGGCGCCACATGATGCGCGGCTCGGGCATGCCGCGCGCACGGCAGGACACCTTCGCAGTCCCCCCCTCGGGAACCATCACGTCTCCTGACGTCTCTTCAGCTATGAAGTCCGGCGGGATCACCACGTCTAAGTAACCCATCTAGTAAAATTGTAGAAACTTTGAATCTTTTGCAACTAATTCTAATAATTAGGGGAAAAAGTACATTTTTTTCAGTCTATAAATGATCACGACTAACAATGTACTGTGCTACAAATTCTAAAATATCACTAGAGGATGAAAAATGGAAAATGTTCAGTAAAAAGTTCATTTAAAACCACTTTTAAAAAGTCGCCGAATACCCAGTCAAATTTGTTTTTACAGAAACAATTTTTGTAACAGCGAAGCGCGACATGACGCGCCGACGCGCTACGCGACGCCTGCGTCAACGCGACGCTGTCGCCGCTCGCGATTTATGCCGTTATCAGGCCCGCATATAAATTACACCGAAGCGCAATAATTTAGGAGCACCACGCACGAATCATTACCCGCTGCGTTCAGTACTCGCCCCGCCTGCACTCCAATTCACTTTATCTCACAAATGTTCGCTGCTATTGCATTTTGATTCGTCGATCACTCACTAAATTAAACCCCCATGGAGATAACCAGTTTTGATAATTGAACAAAAATACTGTCAAATTTGTAAATTGTGGTAATGTTGTGGATAAGAAAACTACATGGAACAGAGCTCTGCCCACAACCCTAAAAAGCAATACGTCATACCTACATACAAATTATACTTGAAAGGATGTCTTACTGTCAACCCTAACTTAATTATACCAATTAAACTTAGATATACGTCTATGATAGTTTAGTATTGCTTTAAGAGGTGGCGGTTGCCATCTAGATTAGTTAATCCAGGTGGCTTTATCCAATGTTTGATTGAAATTGTAACGCTTCTAATGGACTTAGAAAAGAGTTTAGTAGATGTAAGGTATTCTCCAAAACATAACTCTAGATGGGATACTTACAAGCATTACAGACTGATTCTGTGGGCGTGGATGCTCAACGAGGTATCTGTAATGGTTACCCCATCAGAAGTAGCTCATAGTGGATTCTACATACATGGAACATTACATACGATTGCGATAATATTTATTGGAATACCGTTGGTGTATTCTGAAATAGTTATTTCTCAGTACACAAGCACTGGAATAATTTCAATGTGGAACTTTCTGCCGATTTTACGTCCTGTGGGATACAGTACAATATTTTTAGTATTTCTTAAGACAATATACATTATGGCGTTGACTTCTTGGTACCTACAATATACATTTTACTCAGCATTGGATCCCCCACCGTGGTATTCGTGCGATGACTTTAATACAACTAAATGTATGGTAAAAAGACTGAATGTGTCAATTTTCCAACATTGTTTAGAAGCTCAAATACTGTTCGATGAAGACTGTGGTGTCAAAACAGCAAGCAATTTGTTTTTTGAGCGTGAAATTGGTAATAATAACAGAATCAACTCATTTTACTGTGCTCTATCATGGAAATCAATAGTTGCGTCAGTTTCAATAAGTTCAATTTTATTTGTTTTGTCGCTTAGAAAAGAGAAGTTCCTCCAAATGTCTGTGAAGCTATTGGCAGGGTATATTTGTATTGTAATACTGGTATTGCTATGTGTCGCATTGTCTACCAGCGGCGCTTGGTACGCGACGAAAATCACAATAGATTGGACCAAGTACAACTTAAACAACTGCTATAAATCTATCGCTCGAGGTTTTCTTTCCGTCGGGACGGGTTACGGTATAATTGGCTTCTTATCGCGTGATGTACACTTCCGTAGTCCCTCAACTATGACAGCTATAACAACAACATTATTTTCAATGCTTGTAACTTTACTGTTCTCATTGATTGCTTTCAGCGGCATCAAAACTATGTCTTACTACCACGGAGAGGAAGAGAATGTTATTGAAATGGGTATAAGTAGTTTTTTCTTAGAATTTGGCTCTATGTCTGAAATATTAAGTTACTATGATGAAACTCCAATTTGGGGTTTTTTTTGGTTCTCTGCTATGCTATTTTGTTTATTTACTCATTTATGGATACTGTACATGTTTTTGAGAGACTTAGTAATGGATAATATAGATTTCGCGTACAGACACTCAACATTATTCAAAACTATGTTTGCATTTATTTTATGTTTAGCATCTTGGCCTCTATTTTGTTCCGATATAACAGGAGCTGTAGAAAATGCAGTAAACATATTACAGATAATAAGCAGTTTGTTATTCTCTATCTCGTTGTATTGGATCTATGGATTCAAAAATCATAATGTTGACATAATTTTCATGATAGGAATAAAAGCAAGCTATTATTGGAAAATCGTCTGGATATTAAACCCTTTATTGATTTTCACTCTGCTTTATATGGAATTCAGCACTTTGGAAACACAAGAATATGACGATTACTTTTACTTGAATTCTTTATCAACGTATTATGATTTGGCCATAACCTATGTTCTTATCGGTATTTATGGGTTGATTGTGTTCATTGGTATTCTAATAAAATTTATTCAGTGTTATCGACGTGGATCGATTCGAGATTTGTTCTATCCAACAAAAGACTGGGGCCCAAAAGACAAAATTTTGTTTAAAAGCAGAAAAATGTTTGTGCCAGAAATTATGACCCGAGAATTTTTATATAGGCAAGTTAGGACTCATGGGTATGCCAAGAAAGATAAGCTTTCTGTCAAAAGTGACACAGAAAATGAAATTACAGAGTCATCAAGTGACGGCACCACATGGAGTATTTTGACTTCAAATTAGCTAATAAACTAATTTGAAAGTCAATGTATTCCATGTGGTAGGGAAACATTGATCAACACAATTCATGTTGAACATAGCTGTGTCTCTGTGTTGAAAGCCTTCTATGATTAGCTTGATTGTATGCAGTTACCAATAAAAACTAGTTTTGCTCACTCTTGATAAAACGCCCAGAAAACCTATAATGAAGCATTAAAATAGAAATAGGTTTTTAAACTTTCTTGTTGCATTTTTCACTATATAAACACTAAATAAACCGGGTTTTCTGCAACATAATATAACTACGGTAAAAACTACTGTTTTACCTGTATTTGCCCGACGTTTCGGCGACAATTGCATGTGCCGTGGTCCGCTCGTGACCACGTCGTGTTTATATATTAAAATAGAAGTTCAAAAACGGCGTTGTTCTTAATTTACATTAATCTGTAATTATTAACTGTTGTAATTTTGTTGTTTTGGTGTACAATGAAAAAAAGATCCATCTTTTTATCTACAAGGTGATACGGACAAACATTGAGCAGTAGTATTCTGTTCAAAGAAAAATTGTACTTACCTGACTTTTCATAGGGTCAGTGTTAATTTGGCACATGTACTGCCCTCGGTCCTCTTCCTGGACATTCCTGATGTGTAAGTTCCAGATTGTTTGACCATTGTGAGATACCCCAACTCTATGGTTGTTTGTTATTACATGGACGTGTATTGCTTGTATTGCCTTTGTATCTGCTTTTACCCATCCCACCTGCAATATAAACGTTGCTTGAGTTTAAATAACTATGTGTTTTATTATTCATTCCCCAATTTGCCCAACCAATCAGACATCGTCAAGCGCAAGCTGACTTCATGCGTCAAAGGAATCCCGAACCTGAGTAATGAGGAATACGAAAAGAGAAAAAGGTATTTGACTCACCCTGTATCCTCCTAGGTTTTGGACTAAGCATCTGAAAGTAGCATCACGGCCGACTGGTACTGTCAAGTTTGTTATGGGTTCAGCAAACTCTGGTTGAAACGCCTCGCCTGTCCACAATTTTTAAAGTGTTAGTTGTTGATATTAATTTGCATATATAACTCTCTACTTTGGCAATAAGTGTCAATATTACTTGTGCAAAAATAACGAAGTATGTTAATTTCGCAAATTAGATGTTTTTGTTTTTGATTTTAATGTGTGTAAGCGGACCGGAGAGCAAAGAAGGAACAGGCAGAATTGCACTTATGAATTAAGCAACACTATTCATCTCTAGAATAAAAAAATACATTTTATAACTTACCAACAAGTTTTGAATCAAGCCCAAGCATGAAAACCGCTAGCAAATATAACGACCACCAAGGCTGCTGCATATTTTAAGTAGTACTGATCCTCTACTCGGCGCCAAAGCCTGGGATATCCATGAGACTGCAACAAGGGTACTTGATTATCATATTTTGCAGTTTACATTTACTTTATAAGGTGGTTTTTACAGTGACCGGGATAAGGTGTTTCGTGTTAACTATACGCTTCACGAAATTTGCCATGAAGTTACCTACAAAGCAAATGTTCAGTCAATAATTTTGAAATATAATTATGAAACAAAATAGTTAGATCAACAAACACATACATTCACGATTCACTAGCTAACTATCATAGTATTGATATGAGATAGTAGTTTGATCTTGATGACGCCTTATTTCATTTACTTGGGAAAACGGGAGATAGTGCAAGTTGATTTAGTTTAAATACAAATTTTAATCATTTAGCGTTTTAATGATAGTTATGGTTCTTTAAGGGCTACAAGACAACTGTTGACAGTTCACAGTTGTTGCAAGTTGCAGAACCATTTTTTTTACATCAAACCCGTTTAAGATTAAGAACACTTCAGATGAAGTCTTATTTCAAACTGAAACAAAATTAATATGTTCATCAGAGAATGCATATTATGCTACAGACTGATATACACTTGAAACGTCCTCTGTTCGCGTCTGCGTGCGAATGCGATACATGCGTGGTGTATATGCAACACTACACGTATTCAGATCACATGCAACGTTAATCCTTGCACACACCGCACGTAAAGGATAGTACCTATGCACTGGGAATGCCCCGCAAGGAACCCAGACCCAAAAATCATCATACAGCCCGGAACAAAATATGGGACCTGTTGGACAGATCGACTTTTGGACAGAGCATTTTTTGCCATGGTACCGAACGTTTAAGGTCTTAAGTATTGGCTACAAAGCAAACTTTTGACTTTTGATTAAATGGTAAAGGCCAATTTTTGTCTGACAAAAAAACATTAATTAAACGTATTCTCCTGGTGAGTACTGCCTCTAACTCGGTCTACGGAAGGAATGACCTCAATCAAACACACAAGAAGATTGATATCCCTGAAACGTCTTTAAATGTTTAAAAAAACACTAAGAGTACTTATGTCTACACATTATGACCCCTAAACCGAAACTAATAATACGCACAGCTTGTACTGTGAGTGTCGGGAAGTTAATCGCCTGAATCGTCCTTAAAAAGTGATTATTTTTTTTATATTATTCCGTTAGATACCTACCTTTACTTTCATAAATAACTCGTTTTTCAACAAGTTAGACCTAGTGTTATTGATTGTCTCAAAAAAACAGGATTAATAAAATATTATAAATTAAAATGTTGCTCTTAGCAGGACGGTTTAATTCTCAAACGTAGAACGGTAACGAGCCCTTAATATAAGTAAAGTTATAACTTGTACTTAAGTATTATTGTATAAGTTGTACTTGGCGAAAGCACTTGGCGAAGGTACTCTCACCTTTGCGAGGACAGACTACATCTCATGTGAAGGATTCCTACCAGTTCATTGGTGAGTTACAACAACTACAACTTTCTGATGATGAGACAATGGTTAGCTTTGATGTTCAGTCCTTGTTTACATGTTTACCAGTAGAGGATTG
The DNA here is from genome assembly GCA_950022985.1 of Udea ferrugalis. Classification (NCBI taxonomy): domain Eukaryota; kingdom Metazoa; phylum Arthropoda; class Insecta; order Lepidoptera; family Crambidae; genus Udea; species Udea ferrugalis. The sequence continues at coordinate 11,755,662 of OX465516.1, forward strand.
CATAGAAATTACTAGGAAAAGGTTAGTGGACTGTGATATGCCCGTTGAATATGCAGAGTTACTTAACCTGTGTCTTAGGGCAGGTTATTTGTACTGGAATGATAAATTCTACGTACAGCTTGATGGTGTAGCGATGGGATCTCCCGTGTCCCCTGTGGTAGCTGACATCTTCATGGAGGATTTCGAGGGAAAAGCTTTAGCTTCAGCACCTGTCGTTCCACGGTTTTACAAGCGGTATGTGGATGATACTTTCACAATTTTACCATCCAACAAAGTATCAGCATTTTTAGACCATCTTAACTCTATACACCCTAGGATAACATTTACTATGGAATTGGAAGCTGACAGTAAACTACCTTTCTTAGATGTGTTAGTTATTAGGAATCCTGATCATAGTTTGGGCCATACTGTGTATCGGAAGTCTACCCATACTGATAGGTACTTAAACGGTGATTCTCACCACCATCCTTCGCAGTTAGCTACTGTTGGTAAAACTTTGTTACAGAGAGCGGAACGGATCTGTGATGATGACCACCTGCATGCTGAAGTCCAGCATGTCAAGCGTGTGCTGGGTGAAAACAAGCTCAAAGCACCGCGACGTCGCAGAAACCGAGTGGAACCAGCCACAGTTGAGCGTCAGCCTGCTGTATTGCCATATTTGAAGGGTGTCACTGACAAGATTGGGAACATCTTGAAGCGTGCTTCTATTAAAACTTATTTTAAGCCGCCGAAGAAGATTAATCAATTTTTAAGACCTGTTAAGTGTAATATTCCTCTTCAAACAGCGGGTGTATACAAGCTTGATTGTGACTGTGGGCTCTCGTATATAGGTCAAACCAAAAGAAGCATAGGGACGCGTATCAAAGAACACATAGGTGATATTAAGAATAGGAGATCTACAAAATCAGCAGTTTGTGAACATGCCCTTGATAAGCCCAACCATTTCATACGATTTGATAAACCGCAGGTCCTTGCTAGGGAGAATCGTTACTTACCAAGGATGCTGCGAGAGGCTATTGAAATTAAAAAACATCCGAATTTCAATCGTGAGGATGGTTGGAATTTACCACCAGCTTGGGAGCCTGTTATACGCTTGATCAATCCCAGAGGGCAGCACAATACTGTGAGGTCTCAGGATACGGTTAGTTCGTACTGCGTGGATAGGAACATTTCCAATAATGTTAGTGGAAATGACGGTAGTTAAGTGAGGGTTGCTAAAGAATTTTGTACTGTTTTGTGACATAGAACATCTTTGTCATCCCGTGATCACGACTGCTGTAAAGGAGTCGAAACGTCGGGTTAGAAAATGAAAGAAAATATAACACCGCGAGTAGAATCCGTAAAGTTGTTTTATTTCGATGTATAGTGTTCGCGTAAATATTAGAAATCATTATAAGTAAAGTTTGTACTTAAAGGAACACCAGTAATTTACCAGAATGTAACTTTTTCAGCAACATAACAGAACACCTAAAAGAAATATGTGACTTTCATTCGCAACGAACGCACCGTAATTAGGAGCCCATATGCCGAATACGATACATAGGAAAACCATTTGGGTCCCTTCCGCGCGTCATTTTTGCGATTTCATCAGTCAATAATGACTCGATGTCGGCGTTGTGTCTGCAAAGGCCTATCGCGGCGCTTTGTGAACACGAAAGAGCCTGTGCGACCGCGCACCGGTAACTACTTTTCCGCAGAAGTGCGATAATGTTTGAGAAAAATTCGAGGCACATCTGTGCGGCTATTTCGATACTGTAAGAGTTTGTATCGTTTAGCCAGTGTGCTGCGTAACTCTCGAGAAATATTTGAGTGAGAATGTTGTTAAGTGAGCAGCTTTACAAAAATTATGGATTTATGTAACTTCAAATTGAAAAACTGTACTGAAAGGTCCATTGGCAAATCCCTTTGCAAAGGTTAAGAGTGGTGAGATAAAAAAAGTAAGTCGTAATACTTCAAGGGGCCATTAAAATAAATTTATTTCAAAAATGTTTTCCCCTGTTTCCCCTGTCATTAGCAATGAAAAACCGAACATTTTCTACAATCGATTTATTAAGGATGAATAAAAGACTTATGTTAAAACATGTGACACTAAAAATTAACCCCGTACGTTAATAATCTAGCTAAATAATTTTACTAAATTTAGACCGAAGCAAAGCTAGCATGGAATTCAGTTTTCTCTTAGCTCAGTTTTAAAAGCTGCAGCGCGATCTCTTCACTATTTTGTCATTATCTCTGCCTCTTCATAGCAACAGTTTTTACATTCTTCCCTGCGCTTTATTATAACATACACAAAACTGGATGACGAAGATGTTTTGAGTTAAAATGATAGTTTTCATTTAGTTAAAACACTGGCACTTAATTTACATTAATATTAACCCCCAAATTCACAAACGTCAATCAACGCGCTTACGCTCATGCTGACAAAAATGAAGTTGTTTTATTGAATTTCATAAAGAGAGGGTATGATTTAATTCTTATTATTTTATAATCAAATGTACGAAAAATTTAACAAATGAACTGGCTGATTTGAAGAAACATTATTTATATACGTCTACCTGATTGTTGAAAAAAAAGTAGATAAATCTGCATAATATGGGAATTCAAGCCTAGCTCTATTTTTTTATTGTTTATTCCTATGATTGCAATAACAACATGATCCACAACATTGTTGCACACCGCCCAGAGCGCTGTCCCAGACGAATCGCGTCCTAACTTGGCCAAGGAAACTAAGTTTACGAACGCTGTCGGAAATTTCATACCGGCCCGGTAAACTCTCCCTCGTACCTAAACATTGGTACAAAACAAAACTTACAATCTCGTTGCATGGGAGTTCTGTAACTAATATTATTGTGACATTTGGCTACGAGAGTGCTTAGGATTTGTGCCCCCAAACGGCAAAATTGTACAATAATAATATAGGAGTGGTGTTTTCGTTAAACTCAGTTGCTCTGTTATTTATTGACAGATTTGACAGTAGATTCAGCACTCTAATCCTTGATTTGGTATATTAATACCATATATTATCTGTTCTAGGATATTAATATGACGGATTTTCCCTAATTATTTTTTTGGTAATTTGATTTTTCGTAGAAACCCACAACGATGAAGTCATATATTGTTCGTAGTAGAGCGTAGTAGTAGGTTATTTTCTTAAATAATAAAGATATTTGACCACGGTAACGAACTGTATGGTTCTAATGCTAACCGAACCTACCTATTACGAGTATAGTTTAAAACTAGTAAACGGGTAGTTGAGTGAGCATATGACATTAACATTTGTAAAATTGGACTATACAATGTCAACAGAGCACGAACGAACTATAACAGACAAATGACAGTTAACTGACTTTCTGGATGCTCTTCTTTGACAACCACAATAACGCAACGCAGCGGGGTCACCGGCAGTGTTGTCCGTGGGCTGAGGTGATCACTTCCCATCAGGTGACCCTCAAGCTTGCTCTCCCTCTTACATTTAACAAAACCTATTCAATCTTCATAAATGGTACGGCAATGGATGAGAAAAAGAGTCCTAGGGTTCGAATCCCGCACCATCATAAATTTGTTGATCGAACAAATAGTTGAGCTGGGTGTTTGTGTGCCTAACCTCGGAATTCCTGAGCGAATGAACAAGCCAACTGTCAGGTGTTATCAAGCTGGCCTTGACTGACATTTAGCGATATCAATCACCCTCGACCAATTGCTTCAAATATGCCTTGAGAAGCATTGAGATGCGCGAAAGATGTACGGTCAAAAGCACTTCATGCTGCCCATTTCCGGTCAGTTTTCCTTGCTCTATTGCAATGAAATGGCATTTGGCAAGAGCAAGATTAAAAACGGAAATGGGTAGCCTGATGTGCCGTTTACTGTATCATCATTAAATTTCAGTTGGAGTGGTCGCTTCTCTTATTGTATGAATATTGTTCTAACATTTTTTACCACTTACTTAAGTTTTTTTAGGTCTGGTTACATATATGGGTTCCGTGAGCAAGGGAAGGCACTCTTCAGAATATAGGTATACGTAACAATTATTAGTTTAAGTTCAAAGATGTTTTGTCCACTAATGTAACACTGTGCAATAGTTATGAAGAATAAACGATTCATTTATTTGCTTTTGGATATTTGCAGCATTGAAATGAACAATTTGCGTTTAGAAATCATCATATCATTTAAGTTAAAATTGATCAGCGGAAATCGGTTCCTTAGTTTAATTAATTTCAATCAACTATCAGAAACTATGACATGCTTTTGTATTCTGTCCCATTCATACGTTCAATACGCAGAGAAATGTACGGAATGGCTAGTTAAGTGCGGTAATTAGGTGGTAAAATCTAATATCCATCAGCCTTCCATCGTATGCAGCGGACGCGCCGCAGTTAGCGAGCGACGTGTTAAACGACGCGGTCCATTTCGACGGTTAACGGTAGCATTGTTTAAAGGATAGTCAATATTGGATTGATAAACCAATAAGTTCTGTTTGTTACTTATACTCATAGGAGCCAAGCAGCGCCTTTGTTAAAAAAAACAAAATAGAATAGGAAATAAAGATTAGAGAACCTACATGTAAAAAAAGTACGTAAAGTATGTTTGCATTCTTAAAACAGAACTTAAAACTCACTTCCAAAAGTACTGAAAACAGCCCTTACTGGCACCTTTGTTTTTTTTTACTTTAGTGATATTAATATATCTTATTCAATGTACGTAAAAAAAATAAGTAGGTGTTTAAATGACAGAGTTTTGAGTGACCAAACTGACTTGATAATCTGCGTCGCATAGTTTCTGCTAAAAAAACCGGCTAGACACTCAATAATTATTATTTTGAAGTACTACTTTTTGCTTATGAATTTAGGAAGAAATATAGGAAAAGCATTCAAATTAATCAAAGGTACAAGGTAATGTACCGTATAAATCAATTAATATTTTTCACAATCACTGTGCGTAGTCATCTTTAAATTGTAAATTACTTAAACAGTAATGTGCCATTCAAGAAGTGTGCCTATTTACTTTTACTAGTACGAAAACTACTAGTAAGTTAAATTGCTACATTTAAGACATCGATATCAAAAATATCGTGTAGCAAATTCTAGAAACTTAGATTTTGAGATGTTTTTGACAATTCAATATCAAGTCAAAAAAGTTATCTGGGTTTCATTTCCATTTTTTTTATGCTGAACGTATTTATAAGTATAGACAAAGAGAAGCAATGTAATGTAATCTTATTATAATGTATTTGATTAAATATTTGTAAATAAGGTATATAATAAAATACGCAATAAGAATGTTATTTAAATTATGTTGCCATGGAATTACGCTTTATATTTAGAAACGAAAACAGCAAAACAACAAAAACAGAAACAAGCAGCGAGACGGAACGCGGAAAAGTTTACGGCGTCAAAAAGAAATGAGCACACTTATTTTACACGTGAAAGCGCTCAGATTTATATGTCCGCAAAAAGAAAACACAACATCTAAATTATGTAAAACTGACTTACCTATCGTCGTATCAAGTGCTAATCAAAGTTGGCAATGTAAGAAGTTTGTTTGTTGATGCTTTTGTTTTTTTCGCGGGATATTTTCGGTTATTAGGGAGTTGCAAACTCCTCGGTTGGCGAGTGAAGTTTTGTGTTCCCGCGGGAGCTATCGCGCGGGCGGACCGGCGAACTGGGAGGCACACACTGAGCCTGCCGATTGTTCATTCAGTCCTCCACTCCGCAGTTATTCTTACGCAGATGTCCGTATGATGGAGGCAGATATGAAGTATGAATTGGGGTGGCAACTTCTCGTAGCGGTGTGGTAACACGTAATAGAATTATGGAATCTTTTGTTAAAAAATATTTTTTCATGTTTCCACGTAGTAGGCACTTAACTTTTAATTAAATATGGAACTTTTCAAATAGCGAGTTCTTACGTGAGAATACTGTTTTAGCTATAAGTTATTTTGTGACAAAAAAGAACCCACATAAAGACACAAGGAGGTGCCCGTGGCGTAGTTGTGACAGTGATCGGCGACGATCGTTGTTGTAAAGCAACACACGCCGGGTCGGAAAAGGGATGGGTGACCATCCGACCGAAATTTAGTGATGTGTATTTCGGGCATCTCCGTGCTTCGGAAGGCACGTTAAGCAGTTGGTCCCGGTTGACGTCGCTAGATGTCAGTCGTTAAGCCTAGTCAGAGGCCTTAGGGCGGCTTGATAACATCTGACAATAAGGTTGCTCACTAACCTTACACCCCTCCAACAACCCGCACTGAGCCCGCGTGTTGGAGTATGGCTTGTTCCACCTCATAGTTGAGGTGAGGCCTGTGCCCAGCAGTGGGACGTATATAGGCCGATTATGTTATGTTATAAAGACACAAGGACGGCGCATTGCACCTCGAGCCGGCATTCCACCTACAATAAAAAGCATCATTTTGTAAATAACATTTCATGAAATATTTCTGATTTGTGTGTCTTCGTGTAGTGAAAGCTTATGAGAAATATAATTAATCTAACTAGCCTAAACTTTAAGAGAAAATGTCTACTTAGATACCTAGACATTAGTTATTTTACTTTGAAATTAATTAACGTCTTCAAAAATTGTTCTAAGTATTATAAATGTAATGTTTGACTGATAACCGTTATTATATATATCAGGCTGCTTAATTGTCTTTTTCTTCATAATTTCTGAATAGGTGTGTTTGCTTAATTTTTCTAGCTCGTCTGTTGAAAAAGCGTATTTACTGAGGTTTTCAATTTCTGCATTAATATCAAAATCAATGGATAGCCGCCAAAGCTAGCCCCTGATGGAGCTACCTCCAAACGACCCCCCAACAAAGGGGGGTGGCCACGAAAGTGCCTGGAGTACACAGACACCTTCGCCGTCTTGGTGGACGCCGTAGTAACTAAAAAGTAGGTATGATAAATTGTCAATAATACTACGGATCCTAAAGACGGTTATGATTTTTTAATTCAGTTTATTGAAACAATATACGTTCAATTGAGTTAAATAATGGATAATTAACTAAACGAGTTAGAGCCTAAATACAGATATCAAATAAAACTCCACAAATACTTTTGTTTAATGAGTCCTTTCCCAATTTCGTTGACCCACGGTCTTCGCAAGCAACTAACTTAATGAAATGGAGATAGAATAATTAGCCACTTGGCGCTAATTTCCAAAGTTATTAATTGAAGCGTTAGAAAGGACCGTCATCTGCTCGCTAGGGGAACGGCGGCCATCTTATATGTATATGTGTAAGCGTTCACTAAATGACGCGCCATTGTGTCAACACAAAAGCTCATTAGTGAACAAGATTTAATTCAAGTTATGGTCGTTGCCGCATTTAACTTCGCAGCTATTCAGGACAGATTTTTACAAAGGAATCTTGGCATTTTGATACAAATGTAGAGTAGGCAGCTGAAAGATACTAGTATAAAAAGAAAATAGTTTTCATTCAGTACTAATAATTCATTAAGCACCTCGAATAGTTAAACTAAACTTATCAGAGATCGTCGAAGCTGAAATGATGCGCCCCTCCACCGCATCCAAGCATACTCGTATAAGCGAGCTTGTTTGTATGCGTAGATGCAGAGGAGGGGCGCATCATTTCAGCTTAGACGATCTCTACCATCTTATGATTTGTTCAACTTATTATTTTTCTGTTATCCGACGTTAAGTACAATGGGCCACAGATCAAGCGTAACATAGCAGTTGAAAAATAACCTTTAATCCACTGGCATAAGGTGATACAGATGTTCGCAGTCTATAAACCTGACCAGTGGTCTTCTATACGCAATTATGTTCGTCTTAGCTTTTGCTTTCTCCATCAATTTAGTATTTGTAATAGTATTTTTTTAAATATGCTGAAAAGGTTTGTAAAAAAACATGCTTTCCAGTTAACATAATTGTATTTAGATGATAGTTTTAAAATACCAGGTACAAACAAGAAAATAAAATACACCCCAAATATTGTGAAACCAAGTCTTTACTTTTTAGGAGGAGGGGGAGGTGTGTTATATCCCTCGTGGAAATTCCTCAAATAATTCCACGGAGACTCTAACTGAAAGCGACGATATTCTTGTGCGAATTCGACCGGCTCATAGACAATCTTTTTTAATTCGTCATCATAACGGAGCTCCGTATAACCGACAAGAGGAAAATCTTTACGCAAAGGATGGCCGTCAAAACCGTAATCTGTAAGAATCCTCCTCAAATCTGGATGATGAGTGAAGATGACTCCGAACATATCGTACGTTTCCCGTTCGAATATGTTGCAAACGGACCACAATGAACATGCTGAGTGCAGCGGTGTGAGTTCATCCGTGTAGGTCTTCACTCTGGCACGCTCACCAAATCTCATGCTTAGTAGAAAGTATATTACTTCGAACCTGAATTGCCTGCTTGGCACATCGATAGCAGTCACTGCCGAGCAGGCGTTGAAGCAGGCGTGTTGATGGTGACACATGAAACTAAGGACTGGGAACAGCCCATCAGGAGCCACGAGGATTTCAAGTTCGTCACAATGCTGCATCTGGACTTTTTGAACGAATTTAGGCATACAAGCAGCTACGTATAGCCCATATTCGTATAGTTTCTGGCGTTTGGTGTTATCATGTTTCCGCAAAGTATGTGCTTTGTTTTCTATTGGTTTCAAACGAACTGGATCATTAACCTGCACATCACTTTTACTTTCTTTTTGGAACAAGATTTGTTTCGTGCTTAAACTCCTTCTTATGTTTGTTACTAAATTATTTCTCAATGTAATGTTCAATATCCTATTCATTCTGATTACAGTTTCTTGGATTGTAAGCTTCACTCACTGCACCAACTTTGACACAAGTGACATTGGACTTCAAATTATCAGTTTTCATTTTGCAGTCGTGAAATGTTTATGCAAAAAGTTTTCAAACATTACTCATATTTAACCGACTCCAGGAAAAGATGAGGTAATCAATTGAACTGCATGTTTATTCTCATAGCATACTAGCGAGTCAAAACGCGTACCATTTCATTTACAAAAAACTACAAGCAAAATAATACAACTGAAATCTGAGAGATAAAAGTAAAATTCCCGCAAAAAACATATTTAGTTAGGTACGAGAAGAATAAATCCAACGAGCTACTTGTACCATTCATGTTTGCTAAAGCCGGGTGTTGTTTTAAATAAAAATTGAGTAACAATGTCACTCAGGAGAGCTTTATCAAATCTGTACATGTCACCCGAACAGGCAAGCAGTCCCTAAATTTTGATTAAATTTTTACAGCCTATTTTATTGCGAATAACGGAGAACGTAGAAAGATGCGTTCGTTTAGCCTACATTTTGTATGTAGAATTTAAATGGGAGAAGTCCTTAATTAAGACAGACTTGATGAGAGCTGTCTTTTGTAAATACTAGTCTAATTATTTTAAAGTAACAGGGTTGGAAAACTTTGATTTCTTAATTAGTTTAGAGAAGTACCTACTCACAAACCCTAGTCGAGAGATGAAGATGGTAGTCACTTAATTAGAACCTAACTTGTTTTTTAAAAGGTCTGTACAGATTTAACATAAGTGCATCTTGCACTATATTTCAAACTGGCCGTCACGGAGATCGGAAAGTTCAGAAGCTCACATTTTGACGAGTGAATTAAAACCCAATATGGGACAAGGGGTGAGCCTATCTTTGTTTTCCATAACCGGAGAACTAGCTGCAAGATATACTAATGAACACAAAGTAGGGCTTCCGAACAAGATTTTAACCCAGGGTCTCATGTAATTCGAACCAGAATGCTTAACCACTGAGCCACCACGCTCCCACTGTATGTATGTTTAATAATTATTATGAAAATGCTAATGACTTATGGAAGCGAGACGTGATCGTCGATCGACAAGACCCATAGTGGTCTCACAAGAAAGCTCAATATCACCCAGTGAGCAAAAGAGTGAGTAATGCTTGGCCTTTCCCTGCTCGATCAGAAATGATGAGAATAAGACAACCGACATCCCTCGAAGGATTGCATCGTTAAAGTGGCTTTTTGGTTCATCACAGCTGCATAATAATAGTACGAGTATTATATTGCATAAATTAAACTGATGCTCAATAATACGGATGTCTTCATATTTTGTGTAAGTACTTTAAACCGGAACAGCTCTTACAATTGTTCCAAACACAAGTTCGGTCGTGTATGTAGTAAGTACTGCTGCCACCTCTGGATGGCTCTGCCAAGTTTCAGCTAGATATACTGGATTCAGTAGACCGAAGTGCCAGGAGACTGATAGGTGACGATACGCTCGTTGGAACCAAACTCCAGAGTTTGGAGCATCGGCGTAGAGTTGCCTGTCTATCGGTTTTTTAAAAATTGTACTTCGGAGAGTGAGCGCAGGATCTTCATGACCTGATTCCACCCTCTACTTTCTACCACCGGGCAGTAGCCCATATGGTGGTGAAAGCCCGCACGGCACCTTACTAGGTGCCGTGCGGGCATATGGTAGACTTTTCGGAGGTCCGGACTTTGTGGTTTGGTGCTTCCTTTCTGTTCCGCCTCTAACGAGTGGAACGCCCTCCCTGCGGTGTTTCTGGATACATGCAACCTTGGTGTCTTCTAGGCAAGAAAGAATAAGCAACTTCTGGGTAAGCGTGTTCCACCTTTGACGTCGTTATTGCTTACCATTAGGCGAGGCTGGGGTCGAAAGCTAACCCATTTTTAATAATAAAAAAATGTTTAAAATACTGCTATTTGAACTAAGTAAAAGTCACAAATTATCATCTCTCACTGGATAATACTGTCTTGAGACACTAAGTCCAACGAATGTATAGATGACAATTACTGAGAATTCTGGGTTAATATCAAAAGAGTACCTTCTTAAGTTAACCACATGTTTAGTCTATGTATGTGTTCAAATGCTTCGGCACAAGTTTTGTAAAAGATAAACAAAATAAGCCTTGTTATATGAACTTCACGTTGAAAATTCCTAAGAATAACATTGCGATCCGGCATTTGCTAAAAACACACATGTGTTTTAATTGATTTCTGTCATGTTTTCGTAAAATGTTCAGCGTCGAAGTGAAACATGAGTTTTTGTGTAAAAATAGGTGGGTATTATCTCACAGTATATTTTGACTGAGTACCTACTTTGTTTTTCTAAACATAAGTTAACGGATTTAAATAAAAAGGTAGTGCCAGCGGTATTTAATATAGTTTACAAAGTTTAAGAAAACCACTGATACCTGAGCTTTTATAGTATAGAGATCGTCTAAGCTGAAATGATGCGCCCTCCACGACATCTACGCATACAAGCAGCGCTCTTGTTTGCTCAGATGCGGTGGAGGAGCGCGTCACTACACTACCTGTATTAACTCCCAGGCTTTTATCAGTTGGTATATAAGTAACTTGGTCACGAGTTAGTAATTATCAAATTATGTTTACCCAAAATCGGGCCGTGAACACGAAACAAGACTTTACACTTCGCCCGAAACTTTTCTAGTGGAAGTTCCAGCATGTGTCCCGCAGGACTAGCGTGCCGCGCTACAGACAAACGAAACGAAGATACAAATATTTTATAAATGGAAGAGCCTTCCAATTTCTTAACTGGTTTTTAAATCAGTGATTTACAGAGCTAGCCGCTATTTATATTAAACTAAGTACCAGAGGTAGGGAGAACCGCCGGAAAGACAAGAGAACTTGGTACGTTGGGACCAGCGGGTCAAAGTGCGTGGGTACTCGGGCTAGCATTGCACGGCCGTCCACAGAGACGGTGAAGTGTCTTCGTACTCGAGGCGCTTTCGCCTCCCAACCTTTGTTGGGGATCGGTTGGACCCCCGTTAGGGGCTAGCACTGCTTTAAAGCAGTGCGGTAATAGGTACTGTAGGTAGGAAAGTGTAGTAGATTGAAAGCCTCGGGGATTCAGTCGGTAGGAGTCCGAGATAACCTCGTCATCCCCATAGGCGGCGAGGTATCCATGAGGATTCCCCCACGAAAAAAAGGGTGCACATTATGTAAAAAATTGGGGAAATTGGGGCTAATGATAAGCAAAGATTATTCTTTGAATATCATTAGTTTTTTATGTCTATTATAGTGCCATTTACTATAATTAATCCGCGTTTCATACAATTTTACTTTTGGTCAATTTTGGACAACTTACGTAATGTTGGTCTTATTTTTGGGTCGTTGAAAAGACTGGTTTGGGATAGGGAAACTGGTTTGGGATTGCAATAATAGAGTAGAGTTCGCGAATATCAGTTATATCTAGTTCCACGTAGCTATATCTTGGACGCAGAAAGCTCGGCTCCGTAAAAGGTGTTCCAATTCTTTGCTACCGCGTTGTTTTAATTACAAATGTTTATGGTTTTACTTCCCTGCGTTTTACTGTTCAATGGACCGTTGGGGTTGTATTTACTCATTATGCGATACTTTTTTAAAACGAAAAGGGTTTGGAATGTAAACTTTATTCATGATTATTGTAAGCAAATTCAAAATTCATGTTTGTAATATGAACATGTATCATAAAAACGATCGTAACGAAAGACTTCAACTAGAGCGACGTATAAATGAAAATGTTAACGCCGTTAGTAATTGCAAATCTTTGTGGTACGGTTTATTTCTAAAAGTGAGCACCCATATTAAAAGTTGTGTAAGGCATATTGAAAAAGTATTTATATATTTTGTGCTTTTCTAGGAATATACTTTAAAGGTTCTTTTGTAAAAATTTAGGAAAGTTATTAAAGACAGAATAGGAACCTTATTTTAAATAGTGTTTGAAAACTGTTGTTGTTTGTCCGCTTGATTCCTAAAAAAAGATTTGTCCAATAATTACAAAGTGTTTCATTATTGTTGTTAATTGGAGTATGGCTCGCACCAACTCATAATTGAGGTGGGGCCTGTACCCAGCATTTGGATGTTTGTACACAGTTTATGTTATGTATTTTATTTTGATTACAAAAAATAAAAACATACCAAGATCTGTGTACTAAAGCCAAATGAAGTTACTTAAATTATAAAACTAAAAAGATTATCAGTAAACCTAGTATTTAACATTATAAATTGATAGTTTAAAATTAGCCCAGAATTTGCTGAAACAATCAAATAGGAAAGCAATGATGAATTTTCAAATTAGACCATATTTAACAGGCACTACCGGAAGTGATATAGTGACGTCACAGCGGCCTGGCGCAAGCGCGCGGCCACCGGAAGCGGAAGCTGCGGTGTTGCGGCGCACAATCTGGAGTTGGACGGCGGGAAACACTGAATCAAGTGGAGTCTCTGTTTTATGCACGACCTGTGAAAGATAAATGAACATTTGAGCAACTATTCTGCTATAATACCCTTTGAGTTGTTAAGCTTATGAGAGACTAACCTTTATTTTGCAGATAGGCGAACAATTCCTTTTAAAATGCTTTTTCTTTTCTGGTAAATACAATGGTTAGCATGTGTGTCAATATGGAAATATTGGTTTGTGTATGGTGATCACTGAAAATGATGCTTTGGATAAAAATTTTAGCATCCACCATTTCTTTCTCCTCCTCCCCACCATTGCCTCGATGAAAAATAGCAAAAGCGGTTGTTTGCTTTCAAACACAGTAAACATTATCTATCATAGTAAACAAAATTTAACCCCGTATTTATTGATAGCTCCCACATGTTTTTTACAAGCTGCTACTTTCGAACGTGCTGTAATCCTTATCCTAGTAATCCTGCTAATATTATAGATGCAAAAGTTTGTATGTGTGGATGTGCAGTGTTGCTCTTTCACGTAAAAACTATTGGATGGATTTTAATGAAACTTTACAAGCTGCTTATGCATCTGAATAGGACAAAGGCTACAATTTATAAAGATAAGTAACCTAACCTTTTTTAACCTAAGTCCACGCCAACGAAGTCGCAGGCGGCCGTTAGTGTGAAATAAATGTTCCTCTTCGTGACTTGCTATTAGTTTAAAGGTTTTTGGCATTTCTAATTTTCCCTTCTTTTGAACATCCTTTTCGATAAAAGTGTCCTTCTCTTTTTATTCACATAAGACTGAAGGAGATAGGTAAGTTGTGGAGTAAAAGATAAAAACCTACTTAAAACATTAGAGGCAGCTTTGTTACTCCTCTACATATGTAATAAACTCATTAAGTACAGACAAAGACGAAAGTAATTTTAAAAATCTAGGGTAATTGCTGAGGCCTCCAGGTCCTCCTCTGGTCCCAGGAGTACTATTTTAAGCGTCTTCCTGTCAGTTCAGTTCTGAGACGAATGTCTTTTCTGAAGCCTTTCAATTATCATGATATATTTTTCTGATGTTGTAAGGAAATCGACATTTATATTAATTATTACATTTATCTGTTAAATAGCGACCCGCCCCCGCTTCGTACGGGTGCAATAAGATGTTATTATACACATAAACCTTCCTCTTAAATCACTCTATCTATTAAAAAAAACCGCATAAAAATCCGTTGCGTAGTTTCAAAGATTTTTAAGCATATAAAGGGACATAGGGACAGAGAAAGCGACTTTGTTTTATACTATGTAGTGGAGTTACCTTAATTACTTACTTAGTAAGTACTTACTTAGTGATCTGACAGTAAGTTGATATAAAAATATATAAACATATTTTATTTTCCTGTGGTCTCTGCCTACCCCGTTGGAGAGAGGCGAGATGGTATTATGTTCGTATCTATCCTTTTCATAGAGGTTACTTATAAGTAACGAAAAATCGAGAGCCCTAAGCGCTCACCCAACAGTCCGGTAAAGCTGTCAAGGCCATCTGAGGCCACGCAGCAGTAGTCAAAAAAAAAAAAAACGAAAAATCTAATTTCTAACCAATTAATCGAGGTGAATCAATAATCTGCAATAATTGCAATTTCAATAATCAATAATCTGCAGTATTGCATTGAATTGCAATATTGTAGAAATTGCAACATTGTAATAAATGGCACCATGAAAGGTGAAACCATTTTTCCTGTTAGTTTGAAAAAATGCATAATTTCTTTCTTAGCCACATAGTTGACTGGGAGAGAATGCCTTATCGGCATTAAGTCTGCCATTTGTTTCAAGTTGTTGTTGTGCAATCACTACATAGTATAAAACAAAGTCGCTTTCTCTGTCCCTATATCCCTATGTATGCTTAAATCTTTAAAACTACGAAACGGATTATGATGCAGTTTTTTTTTAATAGCTAGAGTGATTGACGAGGAAGGTTTATGTGTATAATAACATACTATTGCACCCGTGCGAAGCCGGGGCGGGTCGCTAGTGAAAAATAAATAAATTAATAATAGTTTTCGATCTTTTTTCATACCGCTCGTGATGCCTGTACCTGCACGTTGTAATATTTAAAACGATGCGCGGTGGTTCGCGTAGGTCAGTCTTGAGTACATCTTCCTTTCCGGCCACAGCTTGTTTCGGCCACTATAATTTGGACGGTCCGAAAAGGGTTTAATTTTGCATGTGCAGGGGTTTTTCAATTTTTAACCGAGGTTAAATAAGGTTCCTAACTTGTTTGTTTTTCTATGCACGCTCTCTAATGCCACCGCCAAGTAATCTTAGTTTTAAAAATGCTTAAATTTTATTAAAGGCTTGGTTTATTCAATACTGCTAAGTTTTGGCAGATTTTGAAAATGACTTTAGGAGATAAAGAACGAATTGCAAAATAAGTTTCAAACTCTAGAGCCACTATCGGACAGAACCATAGTATATTTACAAAGAAGTTTTTTTATTACCTATTATACTAATACTGATTAAACTCAATTTTCCAGAACTTTACCCAAACAAGGATCTCCAAAAGCATTACAAGACCATATTGTGGAAAGTAATTAGAATGTGAACTAGTTATAAAGTGTATATTGTTTAATAATAAGATGACAAATGTAGTGATTGACCTACTCTCAAAGTGGATATTATGTAGAAGGAAACCAAATCCACTAAATAGTAGTTTTACTCGTATACCTATTGGAACAAAAATAGATAAAAATACAGGCCCAAAAATAAGAATTACTAGACCCCCAGGACTTCGTTGTTGGATATCTTCTTTCGATAAAGAAATGTTTCAGTTTTATGAACCGTTCGTATAAGGAAGGGTCAATCTGCCTCTGTTCAAGAAAGTCAGTTCAATCAGTTTAAAGTACCTACGTTTGTTCATATTATGTTCTCTTAGGAAATATAAAATAGGTAAGTATGTTATTTTATACCGTAGTGGTATGATTCCTAACATGATTGCGAGAAAATATTTTGGCCCGTATCCATCAGTAGGTTGTGCCTTAAATTTTAGGAAGTTCCCAATGTCCACTGGACCTGAAACATTTTTGAAGCATTTGCGTGTCTTACCCAACATTATCAAGCATCATAGTCTAGGTGTTATTAGTGGAATATACTGGCTTCGAACCTGTAGGGGGGTCCACTTTAATTCTGCCCGGAACGGAGACCTACGTTGTTTATTTTCTACCTTGCCGGATAACGTAGGCTTACCGAAGGCGGATCTATTTGTTACTATTTTTTTAGATATTTAATAATAAGTTATACGGCGACCGGGACAATCAATCAAATATAAAATGATATTAAGCGGTTACAGGCCCTCCACAAGGTGGACCGACGATCTGGTCAAGGTCGGGGGAAGCCGCTGGATGCGTACACCACAGGGTCGATCGTTGTGGAGATCTTTCGGGGAAGCCTATGCCCAGCAGTGGGCGTCGTTCGGCTGATATGATGATGATGATGAAGCGGTTACCGTTTCCTAAGGATATGTGTAACCCCAGAGGCAGTACTCACACTTTGCGTCCAAATAAATAGACCACACCCTAACATAAAGCGGTAGCTGCAGCCTAATGGAATAAGTAGATTGTTTTCACTAGTAACCAAGTCATGGGACCAGAAATACTGTTTTTAAGTAATAGTTTGCAGTGAGAGGCCGACATTATTTTAATTTTATTCCAAATTTTGTCCTCAGTTTCAATAATTAGATTTATTATTTTGATCTTTTTATGTTTAGTTTTTAAAAGTAGGTAGGTACTTACTTCGTTATTTGATGTTTTAGTTCATTGATCATATTTTTTTATGCATGATGTGTTTACCTGTTACTGTGGGAATAGTGAGCTAAAAACAACTAGTTTTGTGTTAATTCTTATTGCTAATTCCTAGCTGACACATTTTATCCTTTATGTTTATTGTTTTTTTAAAGAAAATCCTTTACTTCTTCCTAAATACGGCGTTTATTTTGAAAAAGAGTAAATGTCGCCCAATAAGGAAGTAATTTTAGCGGCGTTTGATCTTATAATTACGAACGCAGCCAGAATGAGCACCAAAGTCAAACACAAATACGAATAATTGCGTAAATCAGTCACAGATAAATATGTGGTACATTTTAAGGCAAATCTCAATCGTATCATGTTATTTCTTAGCTTTTTTCTTATTACGTGAGCGTTCCTTATTTAGTAACGTTTTCCTTTTTAGCTTTTCTTATCAAACGAGTGTATTCCTGCCAAACATACAGCAAAGTTTTAGACAAATGCGTGAATAGTTTTTTTTGCGCTCGATACATGTAATTAGGGTAAGTAAAGATCAATTTTTAATTCTCTGTGAATTACTTACACCCTGACAACGAGGTTTGGAACTGCTTTTTGCCCAAAGACATCTGATTTAGTTTTTCACATAACGATAGTAGAATGACTGTTTTAGTTTTGAAAGCCTAGTGCCATAACGGGCACGTAAGTAATTCACAGAGAAATGAAAATTGATCTTTACTTGTTTCTTAGACCGGATGCTGGACGCTGTTACATGAATAAATTCGTAATAAAATAACGTTTTTATCGGCGGAGAATCAAGTAGGGTCAGGCATGAGATTGTAAATTTTTCACACCCTTTCTTTGTTCGTCAGATGATATGATTTGAAGTTAAATACTAATAATTTAATTCAACATAATACTTCCTTTGCGTATCGCGGAGCGCCCTCCGGCAAGATGGATCGACGCCTTATTAAAGGCTGCTGGACTATAAAGGGCTCCCACGTCCAGCAGTGGACCGATACAGACTGATGATAATAATTATCTGAGCAAAATACTTTCCACGCGTGCGAGCCGTTTTGTTTAACTCGTCCCTAGGCCATCTTCGGTCAGCTGACAGGCTAGCTACATCATGATAGTGTTGCACAGCGAACAAGTTTATTAATGTCTCTATTTACACGCGATCGTGTATGCAAAAGTGCCGTATTATCTACATTATATAAAGAAGCCTACACATTTCTTTTAAAGGACGTTTTAAAGGGGTAATTTGTTAATGGAGCGGCCGCAAATCTCCCTTTATCTAGATGCCACCTCGACCCGCCTTTTCGAAACAAGTAAACTTGGCGTGGTTCCTTTTTTTCTAAATAATGTTCGCAACTCGCCTTGTTTAGTACCCCTTTCGCGATAAGAACTCTTAAAAAGATATTAAGGGCTTTTAAAGAAATTGTCTCGTTGGTTTCCTAAAGACCACTAAGCTAACTCAGGTTTTATCCAACCGTGAGACAGCTACTTTGAGCTTGGAACTTTATAATGTTGCTTGCATTTATTGCAGTACATTGAGGAAAAGGCGTGGTATTGTAATAAGGAAGTCGCTACCGCGAATTAGTTGGCTATATCGTTGACTCGGTTGATAGTGATTATATTACTGTAGGGATTCGGTTTTCACCCAGGATTGCACAAGAAGGATGGTGGTGATGGATATCGGTGTCACAAGTGGCCACACAGTTTGCCGTAACACCAGAAAAAATGTAAAATGAATAAAAAAATGTCCTTGTCAAAAGATTGGCAAAGAGCTTTAGCTTTTCGGTTAATGTAAAAAATATGCCCTAGTAACAAAAACACATCTACTGTTGCAAATAAGAGTCTATCGACGAGTTTGCTGACTGGTAGTGCTAAGTAAGCAATTGAGGTGTGTTCAAGCAGCTGCTTGTGCAATCACTGCAATTGTAACTAGTATCTTTATTTGTCTAGATTAATATCTAGTAAGAGACGAAACAATAAAGTTTTAATTCATTCATTAATAATATATCGTATTGCAGAATGTATCAAAAACAAACTAACCCGTTACAAAAACAAAAATAGCTAGGTAATTAATTACGGAACGGGCAGCAATCTCTAAAAAATATTGAAATAACACGCCTTTTGTAAGTGTTGATCCTCACAAGTTCTCATATAACCTGTCATCGCTCGGTAAGTAGGGAGCGCAATGTGCTACCAATATTGTTAACACGCTAGCGGCCACAGTGATAAAAACAAACAAACTTGGTCCCGGGTTTGTTTACACCAAGCCACTTGTTGGACGGCCGATTTCGAACGAAAACAAACAGTGCGTATGAATTATTGTGATTGTGTACCTTGTTTTTGAAGGGGCTGTGTAGGGTTAGTTTTTGTTTGAAAATAATTTGGTAGTTTTTTTCTGATGTGCTAGCATAGCCATCTGTTTTGCGGTATCTTCAAAGACACTGTTTAAAGCCGTGATAACTGGTGATAACCGTACCTTTTATAACTATTTAATGTTTTGTACGGCTTGAATACACATATTGCTTTGGTTATTTCATAAATGCTACTAATATTATAAATTCGAAAGTTTGTATGTATGGATGTGCCAAGTTCCTCTTTCACGTAAAAACTACTGGATGGATTTTATGTAGGTAATTTTACAATAATATAGCTTATGCATCTAAATAGGACATAGGCTACAATTTTTAAAGATGCGAGTATATCATTTTTTTTTAACCCTAAGTCTACGTGGATGAAGTCGCGGCGGCCGTTAGTTTTTATTATAAAACACTATTTTTCATGAATTGATAAAATATTGCAATTCCCAGTGGCAGTTCCTTTTTGATTGCTTACACCAATTATATCTTTTCAAGCACTACTTACATACATAACTTACTGCCGCATTTACCTACCGATGATTAATTATTATGTTTAGTTAATGCTTCCTTAGTCCCAAAAATGCTTATCACAAAAACGATTTTATACCTAACTAAATAAATAACTTTTCAGAATGTCCAATTTTGACAGTAATGAAGTTAGTCAGCCGTCACTTAACCTTTGAAACCTTTGAACTAAGTTTCAATCTTCTGAACAAAGCAGTTGTATTTCCTCAGAACTTCTCTAGATGGCGCTGTGTCATTTGACCAAAAATGTTTGCATTGCGGCAAACCATGAATCTCCGACTGCTAGGTACTAGGTAGGTTGTTTTACTCTGTTTTCAATTCATTTCATTGTAAATTAGATGGTTTGCTTTTAATTGTTGGTGATATATTGTTCACATACCTAATTATTGGTTTCGTTTGATTACTCCGTTACGTTTATTGAAAGAAATCCACAAAAATACTCAACTTCGAAGAAGTTATACATAAAAGATCTTATCCGTTGAATTCCAAGTTGAAAAAAAAAGGTGCTTTCAGTTATAAGACTTAATTTAGTTTCCATTCATGGTCAGCTCGATAATATGTTAGCACTAGTTAAACTTTGTGTAAAGTATTTATTTTAGTTCGCAAAAAAAAGCATAAAAAATGGTTACAAATGCATGTTCCGCATATTTCTGGTCTCCCAACGCAAAGTGCAACAGCATTTCGGCTATCACAACTGAAAAAATCTTCCGAGGCACTCAATCTATTTCAGAAAAGTTAAACTGGGTTAAAAAAGTTCCCGTTTGCGATCATAAAAAAACCAGCCGACGGAATAACGGGCGACGGAGCTGGCTGAAGCAGCCATGAATAATCCTCCCGTCAGCACCATGCGAGCTCACAGCCCAATTGAAAACGTACTCTTTCCACGATTTTTAGCTTAGAATATTGCATAATAAGCCAATAAAATACCCCACTTAACGCCTGCGCGGCCCGGCAGCTATGAAATATGCACTTTTTACCCTAATTACTGGGAATTGAAATTAAATTCAAGAACTGAATCGCTTAATGCCTATCAGTTCGTGCTTTGACTACAATCGTAACAATTTACGTGTAACGCTGAAGTGTTAACTGGTAAGCAGTATTTAAATGCATTCATAAGGCCCTCATTCGTGTAGGTACGAGTACAGAAACGCTTATTGAGCGGAAAAACTGCTTAATGTGCTTTGGACTTTCATGTATTTGTAGTGTATACTGATGTGTATGCACACAGTAATATACAGGGTGTTTCAAAAATATCCCTAAAGACTGAGATGGCACAGAAAGTGAATGAATCTGAACTAGTAGGTGTTGTCCCTTTCCCTTTATCTTTGAGGGTTTCGATAAATACGTACATCAAATGTTTACCAAAATATCGAAATTATTCGATTTATCGATTTGTAACGTAGGGGCGTGAACAAATGAGGTCGCTCCTGGTCACTCCCGGTTAGGGTCAACTTGGGTCCATGAACCCAAATTAGTGCTGGGTGTTTCTATGATCGATGTTTTCACTTTACCTTAATTTACTAGAAATTCAAATTAGGAGCTACGACTGTAAGAAATTAACAAGGGACTCCTTTCAGGAGTTTGTATAACCCGCTTCAGTTATTAGGGGTATTCTTGTAACAACCTGTATATGATAGGGAAATATCGGAAACTCCAAGAAAAGTTCCAAGTCAAAACAAAAAAAGCAACGATGTTTTTGGCAAAATTATAAATAAATAACTCTAGAATTACCTTTCGATCACAAATCGTAAATAACAAGAATGCTTTTAGTATTGTTCGATAGATTATCATTCATGATATCAAATACTTGGAATAAAACGTGGATATCTTTTAAGTGTTTCAATATTGAAGAATTTTCAGCACATAACGTGTTTCCTACCTGGCGTATTTCTATAAGCGGGACTTAAAAAGACATTTCAAGACGAGATTGATCAGCTCAGTAGCAACTGCATGTCCCACTGCTGGGCACAGGCCTCACCTAAACTGTGAGGTGGAACGAGCCATACTCCAACACGCGGGCTCAGTGCGGATTATTAGAGGGGTGTAAGTTTAGTGAGCATCCTTAATGCCATATGTTATTAAGCCGCCTTAAAGCCGCCCTAAGGACAAGGCTTAACGACTGACATCTAGCGAGGTCAACCGGGACCAACTGCTTAATGTGTCTTCCGAAGCACGGAGATGTCCGAAATAAACATCACTAAATTTTGGTCGGGGTGGTGACCCATCCCATTTCCGACCCGGCGTGTGTTGCTTCACAACAGCGATCGTCGCCGACAACTGTCACAACAGCGCCACGGGCACCTTAAAAAAAGTTAAAATGTAGTAGAAAATCAATCAGCGACGAGAATCTAGTTGAGCTAACAGCCATCTTACACCTGGAATCATCAGGTACAAAATTGCTTAGTTGCAAATAGCGCTGCCTTATACCTAGTTAAGTATTTTTTCATCCTTATTTTCCACATCAGGAGTAACTTTGGTCATTCCGAAGTAAACGTAATCCTGTTGTTACCTTATCGCAGTTCGCAGCGCGTTGAAAACGAGGCCAAACGCAATTAAGTACATTTATAATAAAAAGGCGGCTGAAAGGATCCATTATGCAGTTCCAAACGGGAGCTTTATTGCAGTTTTAAGTCAAATAATGTTGTATTTTGCGTCCTGGTATTTCAGTATGTAGCTTGATTGGTGTTTTGCCCAGGAATGCAAAAAAACTATCGTTTCAATAAATTAAGGGATATTTACCCCCTTTGGAGCAGCATTATTAAGGAAAGGTTTTGATCCTGAATTTTGTTCTCAAATAGATGATCTTTAGTGTTTCCTTTATGACATTGCGTTGACGTATGTAATGATGACAAAACATTAATATAAATGCTGAGTTAAACAGTTAACTATTTTTTTTGCTGACATTAATATGCGAAGAGTTGCTTAACTATCATTCTTGAAGTAGACAAAGGGATCCAACGCCAACATTGGGGTTCTAAATAAAATTTCAAGCAATGATGCAGATATTGAGATTTATGCACTGAATGCGCAAGTTCAGGCGTTTATTATTTGGCCACTTAGGTATTTTGATCAAAAACCCCACGCATAAACTTGCCGGTGAATGATAAAGTGACACCGTTTAGAATCACTTGTTTCTCGAATGATTTTATTTGGCATCTGTATATTTAAATGTATCGTTTTCACTTTTATGAATAAACAAAAAAACGTGATATGTTACGTGATTATTAAACTCATATCAATGTATTAATATCTTATTTTAATTAACTATCAGGATCCCATAGATGGGCAGAGCGCTCAATTCCCCTTCTTCAAGAAAAAATATTTAGTAACTTGTTAGGCCAGCCACTAAATGTATGTTAATGAAACAGGTAATTGCGCTAGATCTGGGTGTTTTGGATCCTGTAACACAACTACAGTGTATGTAGTTGTTAGTTGGGGACCAAGCAATATTTTGTGGTTTCAAAACTAAACAGCGCTTCAACAACGCGAGCAACAACTAACGCGTGCGAGTAAGTGGCAGAACACGTCAATAGCTTAAACTCTGCTTCAGCGTTGTGTTCGTTTTTATGAATAAGGGGGTTAGTCTGAAATCACAACGATCAATTGATTTTCAGCGGCGCTGTAATGTTCTGGCATGGTGTAAATAATCTAGCCAATTTCCAACGGATGTTGAGTGAAGCGAGCATATCAGATTGCGATAGAAAATGCATATACGAGCTCCACCTTTGTACTGAAATTTACAGAATGGTTAAGTTTTAATCTTTAAAAGTGCCATCGGATCTCTCAACTGAAAATAATTGCCAATCGTTTTTCAGATTTTATTATTCATGAATTCATTTCTATTTAGTTTTAGTAAAAATCGCAGCAGGCAACGCAGATCGCGATTGCGATACATGCGCACAAAGCTTGGAGACAAGTAAAAAATCGAATTCATCATTTGTAAAAAAATATTTATTTATTCAAAACACAAAAAAACATCTAATATGACCAGTACATTGGTTACAATTTTGCCGTATATTTTGTTGGTCTATAAACTGTCAGTTTCACAAGGTTTCACATAAATATTTTCCTCACGTAGGATATCTGCCCTACCAGTGACAGACAAACTCCTGGGATTGGATTGTCTTAAGGTGGCAAGTTTACTAGGACGAAGAAAAAAATAGGATTATGGTTCTTCAAAACCAGAGTTAACTGAACATTTTTGTTTTTGGTCACACCTACTTGATCAGAGAATGCAAATTTTGACATCAACCAATCGTACTAACATTGCATTGATGAAAACCCGCGTCAGATGCATTTTGATTCGACATATTAAAAAAAAAAAAACAAAGTGAGTCATAATATGACTGCCATGGCACAGGTTCAGAAATTGATTTCCACTAACGAACTTCAACTCAAGGTGGCCGAATGAACTAACAAAGGTTGCAGCATTTCGGTGGATGCAGACCGCCTACAACCAGCAACTCTGGTAATTAAAGTAGAGGCCTATGTTTAGCAATTAACGTCCTGCGGCTGTTGGTGACAAGTTTATCGGTAAATTACCAAAAAAACTTATAGTCAATAAAGTGAAGAGAACCTCACTCTATACGCTAGTCAATTAATACTCCAGTCGGGCTGTGCGGCATTTCAATTCGATGCGGTTTCACACACGCGCGTATTGCATTTCGGCGATTAAATTTTAACACACTGCTATTATACATATACTAGTACAATATCAAACCGAACTTATTTTTATCCGCAAAGGATACATTGAAAGGCACATTGTTCCTGTATTTTGATATATGCTGATTATTGAAAAAGGGAAATCATTCAATACAACTATTTCCTTTGTCACCATAGTCATTTTTATTATTATGTCCACTCATGATAACATGATAATCAAACGACTTTAGCTGAATATTTATAGCTGTCTTAATGGAAAACATAATATTCTGTTGGGTCTACGCTTCATTCGTTCTAGTAATCTCAGTTACCTTTAATAAATAAATGTATTTGATCCTAAACCAAACAGTTTTAGTAAGTACCAGGGCAAATTATGGTTATCAAACAACGCTGTAAAGTAAGACGTACGTCTTGACTACATACTCATTTATTGTACTTTTAAGGTTCAAAACGTAGTTTTTTTTAGCCTTTAGCAATAATTAACCAAGCAAGGAATCAACAATATCAAACAATGGAATTGAATATCTAAATGCAGTAGGTTAGCTCACTATACCTCGCTATGTACATTCATCCATTGGATTAAAATAGCAAAACAACTGCATCCATGGCGTAAAGATTCAGTTTAGACGACGTGTCCCTAGAAAAAACCTTCATAAAATGTTACAGCCTATGGTATACACCAAATATTTTAGGGTTCCGAGGTTGTGGGCCGCGGCGTAGCAGCGCTTTTCAAGTATTTGTTGTACGTTGGCGCCGAAAGAGGGCGTGCGAATCTATTACACGCACATTACTCAGCTGACTTATGAGTTATTGCAGCTGTAAAACTCAGCACATGTCAGTCCATTTACCCGCCTTTTTGATAATTTGGAAGAAATAGCTCATGAACACGACTCTGATTTAGAGGGCAGAAGAGCTATTATTTTAAAATTAGTTAGATTTATGTATCTGCATAAATCTGAGTAACTAAAATTAGTTAGAGCATTTAAAAATACATTTGTAGAGATTGGGTTGAGTCAGTGGTCGTGAGTTTAGATGACCCAGGACAATCTAGTATTAAAGTGACGATGTTTTAAGGAAAATCAAGTGTAAGTGTCATAAGTTTTTTTTCTCCCCACTTCTGATCTTTTTACCCTTTTCAGTTTATCAATGAAAAACAATTAGTCTTAAAAAAAAACGCCCACAAATTCACAATTAAAGTTGGTATATTTATTTCTATAGAAGCTTGTGAGACGGCATCAATTGGTTATCTTCGATTGACGTTTATTTGTAATAACTTATTTCTATATTATAATTATTATCCGTTTTCTAAATTAACACGAACAAATAAATACCTATGCTACTCCAGTTTTATTGAACTTTTATTCCCCGTATAACGCGGCAGTCAAAGTTCAGCAAGTTCATTTTCCTAGACTTTGTAACTCGAAACATTCTCTTCTATCTCATTAATAAGGTTTATTTTGCAAGTAATGAGGGCGTATCTACATGTGTAGCAGCGTATAAGCAAGCTTTGCCATGTGATTACCTTTTGCACAGTGGAGTGTGATATTATATCGTAGAGTCGAGACGCGGCGGCGCCAATTCGGAGGAACGACCACTCAATGGGGGCTGATACACCAGTGGTGCCGGTTGATACACACTACAGGCGAATTCAGCTAGCTACGAGCAGACATTTCGATATTAGTTTTTAAATAAAAAGTTGCGATCACACTGGAAAATTATTAAGATTAAGTCGATGTGTAGGTATTGTAACCATATTAGGAGATATTTTTTTTCTTTTGATTAACCGAGCAACAAATTCTTCAGACAAAGTCACATGACAATCAATGTTTTGTGAG
This sequence comes from Udea ferrugalis, assembly GCA_950022985.1. Taxonomy (NCBI): domain Eukaryota; kingdom Metazoa; phylum Arthropoda; class Insecta; order Lepidoptera; family Crambidae; genus Udea; species Udea ferrugalis. The sequence goes on from OX465516.1 coordinate 11,781,993, forward strand.
TCAAGTGTACCTACATGTGGTTCAAGTAAAATTTTGTTCGACTGACTTATTTTTGCAATGTTGAGGCCTTGTAAGTTAATTCCGATACTGGACAGATATTAGTATTATATTTCTACTTGATGTTCAACTTGATGGAATGTAGAGCACTACGTTTTTTTTCAATTTTTGATTGTATTGCAACATATTAGTGTAGGTTGTCCTATATTAAATGTTTGAAACTATTTTAAAAAAAGACTATCTGGATAAATTCACACTGTTAAAAGTTAACTAGTGTGCGCAGTGCTCGTCTATTGAACCTTAACTAACAGGTCAGACTAAGGAAGTGCGCTGAGATACCGAGAGCTCCGTACAAAAACATGATATGACAGTGAGTAATTCGACCGAGGAGCATACTCCCCGATCTCTTTTAAAATCGTGTCGTCATTTTTCTTATAACGAATGAATAATTCACGAAGTCTTGTAGTAAAAACATTCAACGAGACTTTAAATGCACTTTATATTTTATGACTTACAATAGTTATAGGTATAGGTATTTTGAAGTGATCAAAGTTTTTTCAACCATAATTTGCAGGACAAGTTTTTTTTTACTGAAAAGTATTCTATTTAACTTTTGAAGTAATTAATGTTTTTTCAACCATGATTTGCAAGACAGGTTTTGTTTCTTTTACTAAAAACGTATTCTATTTAACAAAAACTTGTTTAAACTAGCCCAAAATAAATTTCCAATATTAGACCAGCAACATGCTTGAATATTTTTTTTGTGCACGATGCGAATACAGAACTGAATTTTGAAACGTACCTCAAAGTACCCTTGAAACTAGTGTTGTTCTGTAAGTCCATAGAAATGAAACAGTTATATTTGTGAGGGCCGATTAATTTTTGATAACGTTTGATACCCGTATGATTAAAGGGGACAAGTCATGTTCAACACGCCATCAGCACCACCTCGCGACATGTAGAACGAGCAAAAATGACATTGATGGTAATTTTGATTTGTCGTCGATTGAGAAGTCACCAGCTTCTATTGTCGAATAAAGAAAAATGTGACCAACATGGCTAGCTGCAATTCCCTTCAATTTAGCGGAAAAGAAAAGATATACCTAGAAACATATTTTTTGCACAACTACAGTAACTAATAGAAGGATTATGTTATAATGTCTTAATAAAACGAGTAAAGGAACCCGTCTAACTACCGAATGAGTTTCTTTGAAGCTGCAAAGAAAGGCCATCGAATAATGTTACTCTATTATAAGTAGTGCCTCATATCAAGCCGAGTGTTCATATTCGATGTTCCAATAAAGTTTTGTCAGGGGATCTTTGCCGGCACATAATAAAGTATTACAAAAGCCAAAGACCGTCATTGTTGCTGGTACTTCAATCCCGAGAGCCGAAGTACCGTTGGAGTTGGCAAGTTGACTTGCATGATCCCTAAATTGTTATGTATGCAATGTGACTTTGTTGCCAGTCGCTTTGTGGTCAAAAGCTGACAAGAAAGTCTAGTTTTTTTCAATTCTACCAAGAGAGTTAAACAAAAAACTTTTGACTAGATTACAATGTGAAACTTTATTGTAACAACAGCAGCATTTTCTACATATTTTTAATGAAAACATACATTTTAGAAAATATAAATCCCTTTTTCTATTATATAAGGACGTTATTAAAGATCGTCAAAAGTAGTTTGGTTTTACTACTGGCATTACTGTTCAATTCCAATTTCCAACCAGAAATTACAGGCCGCATCCGAAACTATGAGGAATAAAATAGCCAAGTGCTCAAAGGAGTTTGTAGACAGATTTTTACAAAAAACTTTTTCATTTATTTTGTTTGCACACAAACATTTAGTAAAACAGATAAGAGAAGTACAGGTAAGAATATCTCTAATAAGAGATTTCTGCTAGCGGGCCATTGTGATCATAGTGTTGGTGGAAAATGTAACTGAATACTTAAAGTTCGAAAAAAACCCTAGCCACCAACCAACAAGGTTTTTAAAATTATAGCGCCATCTTGTAGCCTTGAAGGATAAGATTATAGAAAGTCCCTAATATCAAACGGCAAATTTCTTTTCTTTTCTTTCGTTTCTTATGTTTGCTATATAATATTTTCCCCAGAATTAGATTCTTAGGAGGTAACACAAAAACAGCGGGTGCAATGTTTTTTTAACATCGAATCAAACAGTTTTCCATCTTTGAGTCTTCTTATGATATTTTAGGATTAGTTTTTATATTTTTAATAAAATAGGAGGTAACTAAAGAATGTTATTTTGGTACCCCATCAAGTTTTCAGTAGTCCAATAAAAATATTAGACGTAATAAGCTTAAAAATATCTTCTTATACTTATACTCTTACTTACTTTCTTTGCCTTTACCTTGTTTTTTATAACTACATTGAAACCAATGTCACGTTTGTTAGTAGGGCCAGTTTCCAAATATTTTTTTCCATTGCATGGTACTTCGAAAAAAAACGTTTTGAGGTTAACACCCGCGAGTAGTGTAAACGTTGCTCTACATAAACCTTACCTTCGTAGTTTAAAAATGTTTTGCATTGTATGTTATTAAACGAGATCAAATATTACATCATAAATTCGTTTTAAGCGAAAATGTTGGAATAAACCAATGGCCGAAAATCTGCCACTTTGGTTTAAACTTGTGAAATTCTATAGTTTGAATGGGAATTGTTCCGTGAACCAATAGCGATGCTGTTGTTATATTCATATGGGGACACCTCAACTACACCCAAGTGCGAAGGACTACCAAATTATGTATCTTTTCTTAGAACTGCCGGGTCAGATTTCAGTTATACTTAGCAAGGGGGTGTAGTTTTTACTCCCCACATAAATACCATAACAGTATTACTGTTGGTTTACGGACCATTTTTTTCCCGTCTCCTTTGTTTTCGCGATCATAAGTGAGTCAAAAAGCTCAGCAAGAATAAGTTTAGAAAAATGAACGTTTAGTGTCTATTTGATATAATCACTCCATTATCCAATACAAATAACAAGAAACGACCTGAATAGTTGCTTATTCTAACTATGTATCTTGAAATAAGCTAAAAAGCAAACAAAATATAATTTGTGATAAGTTGTTCAAAATATTTCAAACGCTCCTGCCGTGCGAGCCAGTTTCTTATTTAGGCAAGTAACAAACTGCGTTCCAACGCGCCCGCAAGGGGACAGATAAGGTTTTATGAGTCCACCACGTCGTTTATGTGGACTGAACAGCGAATGTGCACTGCATAGTTTGTACAGAAAACCAATTACGCTCTCTTTTGTTTAGTGTACCGAATCACTCTCACTGGCGGGTAAAGTAAATGATGCCATTTCAGAGTTAGTTAGAGGTAAACGGGTGCATGAAAAAGCTTTTGCTGTTGAAAAACAGGTGTTGCGTTTCACAATCTTTGTTACTGGGTTTGAGAACATAAGCAACGTTGAGGGCTAGAGCAAGAGTGGCGTATAGAAGGATTTACTTAGCCTTCCCCCATGACTTTCAAGCCTTGTGCTGTCCAAATATTGGGATCAAATAAAAATCATGACTATTCTCATCATCTCGTCACTATTTTGTGCACTTGCTTACCCTTCTCATCAACTTCAAATCTCTACCTCGAAATTAAACAACCTTTTAATTCACTACTTGCTGTAAACTATTGTTGTTGTTTGAGTGTGCAATGAACAACATTTAATTACTTTTCTTGTCACCATGTTCAGCTGGAAGAAATCTCTTGTTATAGACTCTCCTGTACTTTTGTTGTTCTGGATACTGTTTGTTGTAAGTAGCTGTTCTGTATTTTTGTGTTAAAAAAATATTATTCTGGCAAAAATAAAAAGTGTACCTATTTTAATTACAGGTGTTTCACGTTTTCAAACGATCTTTGATGTTTCTGGCGCGGTCAGATACTTTACTTTGATATGTAGCTAGTCACATACACTCGACAATCAAATGGAACCTCTAACAGTCGAGTCCGTATTCAACCCGTCAACTGAACATCAATTACATGCGTTGATGACGCAACGGCGCGATCCCATCTGGTTTAAACGTCATCGAGGTAACTGGTGGACATTCTGACGTCATGTCAACGGTTAGGTTACATTTGACGTAGCCATCAAGTGCATAATGGAAACTGGATATGTATTATTGTGTGTCTTCTACGAATGTTGAAACTATCTTGTTAATGAAACTCCTATTGGCTGCAAAATAAGTAGCATTTAAATTGAAATATAGAAAGATAAAAGAAATTGAACACGTTCCAAACTTTAATTCATTGCTTAATAAGACAGTTAAAGTACTTAAGACGTGAACAGGTTTCAGCTGGTACAATAAAGGGCTATTTAAGATAAACTTTAGTAAAGCGTCGTGCCTCACGGGTTAAAAATGTGGTGTGAATAGTGAGTAAAGAGACCAGGAACATTAACTAAATGTTGATATTGGCGCGTGCTTCCCGCCCACTAAACACAGCTTGACACACGTCACACATCGCGTCAGCGCCCCAGGTAGTTCATGGATGTGTTCACGTCAAATACTGTATTCTGAATACAAAACGTAGATAGGAGATTACTAGCTGCGGTTCAATTTAGTGGAAACCAGGGTAAACATACCAATAATACGAATTAAAAATCCTGTCGCACGACCTTGTTAAATATCAACATTTCACAACATGTTTCATCCATCATTCCAATACTATAACGATTCTCTAAACGTTAATTGCTACCAACAATTTCATTGCATTACGTAAACGGCGTATATACGTCCCACTGGCACAGGCCTCACTTCAACTATGAAGTGGAGCGAGCCATACTTCAACACGCGGGCTTAGTGCGGATTGTTGAAGGGGTGTAAGATTAGTAAACAACCTTAATGTCAGATGTTTTCAAGCCGCGCTAAGGCTAACTAGGACAAACAACTGACATCTAGCGACGTCAACCGGGACCAACCACGAAGATGCCGGAAAAATACATCACTAAGTTTCGATCGGGGTGGTCACCCATCCCGTTTCCAATTCGGCGTGAGTTGCTGTACAACAGCGATCGTCACCAATTTCGGTCACAGCGCCACGGGTACCTCCATTAGTGCATTAGTTACCGTGTGATCACAATCGTTGAAGAATTCACAGCTTATTAGTCCGTAGCAAATTGCGTGAAAGGTTATCTTAATATTTTTCTTTGAATGTGCTAAAAAGCTGGAAAAACAAAAGAATGCAGGTGATTTAAACGAATCCGGTTGTTAGAGCGGGACTAGCAGGGCACCGCACGAGCTTGTCTCTTCAGCAGCAGTAATGGAATTCTCATGCTCGCGAGCTGACGGTTTGCGGCGTTGCGGAACAGGGGCCGGAATGCTATTTTGACACAACATTATGTTTACCTTACCTATATTTGCGCATTTTTTTGCAAATGACTGGGTAAAACGCAAAAAGTTCCTAGCTCCCAAAGATCTCCAGTTTTTTTTTATGACATAAAGAAAACCTTTCTTTATCAGTGTATTTTAACTATCAATTTAAAACTGAAATCTACACGTTTTGATAGTTTTGTTAATTTTATGAGACCTAAAACCTAAAATTAGATTGGACCTGTTTAATGTAACATTTAATTAATTCAAGTAAAAGAGTGTTAACCTAATTGTTACATTAATTTTGGTCGGCGAGCTATGCGAGCTCATAAGCTTAATGTGAACTCAAAATTGAAAAGTGGTCATGAATATTTTTGTTCAAAGGCTTATCATAAAATATCTGCACAGGCACTGAAAAAAAACAATCTCAATAACAAATTAATTGGGAATATTTTGACACAATGTATCCTTCGAAAGTACGACCATTTGTGGTTTTTGATTACATTATCCCCATATTATTGTTTGCCTGATTATCAACACACAGCAGAACTTGTTAACAACGTAAGTGAACATCAACTGAGATATATATTTGGAAAATTCAACTTTAACTTTATTAACTTGGAAATAGGTAATTTAGTATGAATTGATACAAACGAAGACCTAGTGTCTTCGTTTTGTATCAATTCATACTACAGCAGCTGATGAATTATACTGAAATTTTACTCAAACTTTAAACGTAGCTCAATAAATTGTAACGGATGTCAGCCCCTAGTCTATTAGTAATACATACTTTAAATTTGCACCGGTGACGCCCGCGAGCGCTCAAGAAGAAACTTTTCACAAGTTTTGAAGGGATCTACCTAAATGGGCCTCATGTATTTCAAAGTTTATCTCTGCTTTAAATCATGATTTAACACATTTTGATTTAAAATAATTTGTATATGGCAAGTAATTAATTTCGAAATCAATTCATTTTCTTTACTTGTTGAAGTTGAAGTAAGATAGTTACTATAAATTTTTAGAGTAAGTAGAGTTCATTCATTGGTAGAGTAAGCATACGAGCATTTCAATCAAAAGCCAACTTGTCGGAGAATTGGAGAAATAATAACTTCTCAAATAAAAAAACAACCCAGCTTTTCTCAATAGAAGAGTGCTTAACTGAGAAACAAATGAAAAAACAAAAACTAGAAAGAAATAAAAACTGGTGCATAATTGTGGAGCTCAGTCGATGGTTAGCCGTGGTGTTCCGGAACGAGTGCGCCATCGAAGCGCCCTGAATGGAAACGAAACAAATCCAATCAGCCTTGAAGCGTTTAGAGAATTGTTGCGTTTTAAATTCCTTCGTATGCTTCTTCTGGATTAAAACCGCTCCGTTCATGATTCTGTTTGGCGTCATTGAGATAGGTAATATAAGCACAAAGGCGTCTCTACATACCAGTATGATAATAAATGCATTAAGTAGATACGTTTGCGACAAAAAAAGCGATTTATGATTTTCATAAAATAATAGTGGCCAGGAGGAGGTGCCCGTGGCGCAGTTGTGACAGTGATCGGCGACGATCGCTGTTGTAAAGCAACACACGCCGGGTCAGAAATGGGATGGGTGACCATTCCGACCGAAAATTTAGTGATGTGTATTTCGGGCATCTCCGTGCTTCGGAAGGCACGTTAAGCAGTTGGTCCCGGTTGACGTCGCTAGATGCCAATCGTTAAGCCTAGTCAGAGGCCCCTAGGGCGGCTTAATAACATCTGACATTAAGGTTACTCACTAACCTTACACCCCTCCAACAATCCGCACTGAGCCTGCGTGTTGGAGTATGGCTCATCCCACCTCATAGTTGAGGTGAGGCCTGTGCCCAGCAGTGGGACGTATATAGGCCGTTTATTTTATTTTATTTTTAATAGTGGCCAAGTAACGATCGTCCAGTACTTTTCATAGTTAACGATAAGCTTTTCTACTTTTAAAGAATTTTAACTGCAACCGAACGAATTAAATGTGTGCACAGAATTAACCGGAAGGATAAATCCGGAAGGCTAAATCCAAAAATTTTGGAAACGGTAAAAATGAAGACCGGTAAGAAGTGTCTGATTCTCATAAAAACTGAAACTACATACTTATGTTAAAATAAACTCTAGCCACTTTCTGAAGAAAAAAGTATGAAAGGTAGTAAGGTAGTTACAAAAATGAAACGTGAAAAGGCATATTCTTATATTTGCTAGACTAAAACAATGTTTGAAGCCAAATTTTACCGATTGATTTTATCGCCATTCAAATTGACGCAACATTGGAGTGTTATATTCGCAGAATGGTCGTCTAGTACCGATGTTTCACTGTAAATACGCAAGCACAACAAACTAGGACTTTTTCTTTTTTTCTCCTTTTTGTAGTTGTGAGAAAAAAATATTCGAACATCCAAGACTTGCAAGTTCTCAGCAGGACTTGGTTTTTTTTAAACACTTGAAGGATGAGGTCACGCAGCCGAACGTTTGTGAAAAAACAGAAAGTTAAAAAATAATGGCTTGATATTTTTGTAAAAAGAACAATTTCAATTTATCGCTTTAGCAACAAGACACGATACAATAAACAAGATAAGAACGTTATTTCAACCGTTCTGACCATAGAGCTTCCAGAGCGTGTTTTCAACACTTATAGAGTGATCAAGTGAGGAAAAGAGAAACTATTGCATATATGGACATCACACAAGAGGAAAAGAGACAGAGACATGCCCAAGATTTGTTGCCAAAATCAAACCGAAAACTACACCACCACACCACTGCCAAAAGCGGGAAATTTTAGTTTTCAAAATTTATGTAAAGTGGGCGATAAAAGTGGATGAAGCTTTATAAAAATAAAATAGTGGTTTGTTGCGTGCCCAAATATAAAACGAATCATAGAAATGATCCAGAAATGCAAAAGTTTCACAGGTAAATACAGAAAGTAATTGGTTTTTTCAAACTATGTTTTGAGCAATTATTTTCACTACCCAGTTCAATTAATTCATTTCAGCTATCATTATATTAGTTCCTCATGCTGCATAAGTAATTATTTCAGAAATTAAATAAGAATTGAAAAATATTTTGTGTAAAAACTGAATTGATTCACTTACGATAGGGATGTACAAAATGAAGAATGACACATATCGATATACGTAGTCGATATTTTTTTAACAGCTGAAGTCATGGCCCAGACTAGAAGCCTAATAAAACTACCAAACAATAACAATCAATACTTGGCGCCATTTTTGAGCAATTTAGCGATCATAATGACCACTACCGTACTTGTTTGAAAAAGCAGATAATTAAAATTTCTTTATTTTTGTAGGATACCAAGACCACCGTATTCTTATGTTAACAAAGACTATATGCCTAGGCCGAAACAAGAAAATCAATTTAAATCTACAGAGTACGGGCCAACAAAATACTATTTAACCCAGTCCTAAAAAAAGGATAATAATTGATGGTGTTTATATTATTTCATCTCGTAGTTGATGTTTAGATATCATAAACAATGTAACGAGTAAACCTAATAAATAATAAAGAACCTCAGCCTTTTATTTTCAAGAATACGAGTAAACCTTTATTCATTTGTTGTTCGTGATTTCGATAATCTGTTAGATTGTTATGGAAAGTACCAACACTATTGTGCTAAATGACAGCAGATGTCAACGCATACATAGACAATCACTCACACATGCGCAATTCATTTTTTGGCACGTTTTTAGAGGCGCTTTATCAATCTATTACTTTACATCATTGGTTCTGACTGTGTGCCTAAAGTTTACTAAATAAATCATAAGGATATTATCCTGCTGAAAAACAAGTCACTAAGAAGAAGACAAAATGTCCATCGTATGCAAATTCACAGAAATATCTATGCCGATCATGAATGTTTTATTTATACCTATGCACCTGGTGCATTTTAAAAATTTCTGAAAAAACTTTCATATTATTAAAATAATGATAATAGCCGTAAAGCCAGTTTTTATTTCTTCCTATTTTTTTTTTCTTCATTAGTTTCTCAGTTGAGCACTCATCTATTGAAAAGAGCTGGGTTGTTTTGAATTACAAAATAATGTTCAGTTAAATAGGTTTTTAAACTTTCTTGTTGCATTTTTCACTATATAAAAACTAAAAACCGGGTTTTCTGCAACATTTAAACTACAGTAAAAACGACTATTTAACCTGTATTTGCCCGACGTTTCGGCGACAAAACAACATAAGCATAGTCATAATCAAATAGTCATAGTCATAGTCGAATAGTCGTTTTTATTGTAGTTTAAATGTTGCAGAAAACCCGGTTTTTTAGTTTTTATATAATGTTCAGTTATTTTGTATTTCAATGCTTTTGTGTTACAGTCAGTAATTGTAATTGCTTACTCTACCAATGAATGAACTCTACTTACTCTACACATTTATAGTAACTAGTTACGTACGTTATTAGTAGTAAAATATTTAAGTATGGTTTAGTTGTTAAAACGAGCTTTGTTGGCCAGCTATTGATTTAAACTCATAATTGAAGTAAATAACGTGCACAAATCAGGGAATATATAGCACCTTATCATACCTTGAGTTGTTGGGCCTATGGGTGTGAGGGCTGAGTACTCCCACAAGTACACACATCAAAAGTGTCTAGGGATATCTCAAGCATTTTCATACAAAGTATAGCTATTGGGGAGGCTGTAAAAATTAAAATATTGATACCAACGTAGAAATTTTTAGGACACAGAAACTGCTATATCTGCCCTTTCAGATTGTATAAAGAAATTCATTGTGGTAGCATTATTGTACAATCGTAAGGACGTTAAAAAAAAGACAGATTTTTCTTTTAAAAGGTTTCAAAATTCTAGCAAAATCAAAGATATTAGATAATGCTCAGCATTATCTTAGAATAACTCGAGGAAACAGGCATAAGATAAAGGTTAAGAATATTACAAAAAAAACGTTTGATTTTGCTAAAATTTTGAAACCTTTTAAAAGAAAAATCTGTCTTTTTTTTAACGTCCTTATTATTGTACAATAATGCTACCACAATGAATTTCTTTATACAATCTGAAAGGGCAGATATAGCAGTTTCTGTGTCCTAAAAATTTCTACGTTGGTATCAATATTTTAATTTTTACAGCCTCCCCAATAGCTATACTTTGTATGAAAATGCTTGAGATATCCCTAGACACTTTTGATGTGTGTATTTTGAGGGATTTTAAGTTACCATCAATTAACCCTAAAGTCTTAGGTATAAACTAATATTTACATTGAATCAGGAGTAAGGGATTCCGCGGGAGCACTAATCGCCGACGTTAAATAAAATCCATATATCCATACAGTTCCTTATTACGTCTGTTTTTAGTTCTCATGGCAAAATACCCTGTCTTTAATTTAGAAAAAAAAACATATTAATTAATCCACCAATCAAATCATTACTTTTCGATTAGTCCTACCACAAAAATCCCATCGAAGCATTTCAATTAGATCTTGTTGAAGGAATGCTTCTTCTTTAGACAAAGGCTTTCCAAAGCCGTTTCAGGTAATTAATCCTCTTGGAATTCTTTTTGATGTAGCCAGTCAGGGAAAATAATCACAATCCATCTCGACTCTGACAAAAGATCAAACGATTCTTTCTTCGCATGGGCTCATTTTGCCGGCATTTTGTGTCATTTTCTTAAGTCCGGTACCCACAATAAGTGCACGGAACTTGAAATGGAAAAACGAGGAAGTAAAGTATTTACCTAATCGTAACGGTTGAGCGCAAATGTATGGAACCACAATCTCAAAACTCAAGGTAAGGATTGTGTGGCGTTTGGATTCGTAGCTTTGCTTTGCATTTAATTGCCTACTTTATAACACGTTAGAGTTTAATATTGAATATATTGCATATTTTAGTTAGTAAATTCAAAGATTTACACATTTTTTTGAAGTCATACAGAAACCAGAAAAATACATTTGGTCTGTTATGTCAGGCGGGAATCGAACTCTCATAGTAAGATGATAATGCATTATCCCTAATGCTAAAAATGAAAAATAACCCTGAAAACGCAAAGGTTCAAAAGAAGGTCCCACTTATACAACACATAAATTGTTGCGTTTACAAAAGATATGGTAGAATTGATAAGTAATAAGTTAAGTCAATGATATTCGTCTGAGGCAATGTAGGATTTTTTCAGACCTTTTTTTTCAATTTTATAACTGGAGTAGTTACCAACGAACAACTTCAACTCCAGGTCCACGTTGAAGTGGTAAACATAGTTACCTACTAACGGCAACAAAACTGAGTGTCATTACAATTGGAACTATGATTTTCATGATCATTTCTAGAGTTTAATCAGGAACTGCTAGGAACTATAAGTAAATCAAGGAAGCCTGTCATTAGCTTAACTATTCACTTTAAAAGCCGTTGCGCCCATAATATTGATTTTCTTAATTGCCAAAAACAAAAGACCTTTGACAGCAACAGTCGGCCTGTCTTTGACAACTTCGCTTGGTATAATACCTAGTCGTGAGCGCATGAAAAACCATTTCTTTATCTATGCTGTAAATAACAGCCAAAGTAATATGGGTAGCCGTGCCGTCGGGAACTCGGGACTAACGTGCAAATGCAAACGGACACTGAGGACCGCTGCGTCTGAGCAGCGGAACGCCATTTGCAGGACCTATTTTATTCTACTAGTCTGGTCGGCCATTTTGATCAAAAAGAATATAAATCAAAGGATTGGGGCCAGCACATGCCACGTCACTTGGTTAAGGTTATGTTAATGCGATTTGCAATTGCAATAATGCTACGATGCATATCCGTAACAACAGTGAAAGAAACGTTTCGATTATCTATAACTGAAACGTTACGTTAATATTGTTAACTTACAGATTTGTGATGGTGGAACGCTAAAAAGGATTAATTATTGAGAAATATCAGACAAGATAGGTACTTTAACAGATGATTCTATTGGTATACATGTCTTTTAGCATTACGACTGATAAAGTTTACAGAGCGTCGTGGCTCAAACTTAAAAGCTCCTTACTGTCCTCATCTGCAGATCAAGGCTCAAAGCTATTAATATCAATACCTTTCTAATTTTAAAAACTGAGAATCATCTTTAATCACCTAACTCACCATTGACTGAATGTAACAGTAAGACCATCAACTGCGATTAATATTGAAATGTGGTAACATAATATTACATCATGAGGGAAATACATCTGACTTAAAAAACTTATTTGTTGTTTCTTGTTTCTGCATAGACAAATACGCATAAAACTTGCTTAGAAAAAACATTATACTTGGTTTAAGAATGATATTGTGTGTCATAAAAGTATGTGACAGCGACAACAGCAGTTTAAGACCAAGCAGAACTTTATTAGTACGGCGGTAACAGTTGGTTATATTCGCGCCATTCAGTGGATACCTTTTAAACCAGAAAATGGATGGTACAAAGAAGTTATAAAAAGAAATACGAGACTCCTCGTCTCTGTTTATTACCGTACATTAGTTATACTGCTTCCGTAGTGTCGCCTTGGCATGAAATGGGAACTAATGAGATTTTGATGTTTTTTTGACTGTGCTTTTATTTGCCTTGGTAACGTTAAGATGCTGGGACCTTGCTGCGGCGTAGGTGCAATGTTATTTTAAAAGCCTGTAGAGGTGGCATCGTAAGATAATAAATCATAACAACTTGACATAAAACGTACGAGCATCAATTAATAAAACATATGAGATAGAAACAAAGTTTTAGTGTACCCGACACATAAAAACATACATTTTATTGCAAGCTATTGTAGAACCTTTTTGGTTTTACGAGAATTGAAATCTTATTTTATTTTAGAAACGACTTTACTGTTCATAATATTTTTTTCACTTAAGGACGACTCTTTAATAGTCGTATACAAATAATTAGACCACCAACTAAAACTTGACAGATTTTAAAATGCTGAGTGTCAAAATCTGAAACCATCTACGAGTACCTGTCCTTTATTTCGCATGCTTTTTGACATTTAACATCAACAGTAGGGTCGTTTTGTATTTGATTAGTCTGATAAATGTTTTCCTACCCGTGTTAGTTTTAAACAACTTCGAAAATGTTTTATAAAATTAGGCTTATTGATGTTGAGGCTCATACCTTATTATTTTAATAAATATTTTTTTGGATTTTGTTAAAATAAAACAAGCTTCTTTTGAAAATTACTTTGCCAGACTAATGACATTGTAAATTTTTGAAACTCACAAATTCATTTTTAATTAGATTCTTAATACCTACTAAGAATACATTTATTAAAGAGATTTTAAGTCTGCCCCAACGCTAAACAATATCAATCTGGTTTATTTATTTATTTATTTACAATATGCATCATATACAGAGTCAGGAGGTCTTAATAATTAAATTTAAGTAGGTACATGTACCCTGTAAGGGTGTGGCAAAGATAGTGTCGCAATAGCGAGGTTAACAATTTAACATGCTTAATAATAAGAACATACATAATACCTAACTTACATCAATACTGAAAGCAATTTAAATAAAAATTGAAATATAACAATTAAGATTTAAACAATTTAGATTCAACAATTAAGATTTCACAGTTCAGAATTAAGTTCAGTTCAGTTTAGAGTTGTCACTAGCGTTGTTACAATAAACACCTACGATGTCGTACTTAGGCAGAGTCCAATGATCTTCTATACGGGAGTGGACACAGCACTGCACACTATAATACAGCTAGAACAAGACACGCGTTTCAAATTTCAGTCTATTTACCTTCTAGTGTTCTAATTATCTTGAGGGTCTGTCAAAACGTGTTCGGTCATAAGCATCAATGTACACAATTACTTAGTTGCAGCTATACAAGCCGATTCTGAAAGATTTGTAAATTAAAGAATCATAAGTATGTATGGTACTGTTAAATTAAATTTTGACCTATTTATACATCAAAAAAATGATCTTCAAGGTTCTTGTGCCATTTGAGTGTGCTTGAAACACCTGTATTTGTACTGAGACAGTGCGTAGATGATAATATTGGAGGAGTTAAAAATACTTTAAGTGCCTACATTCGTGTTTGAAGAACGTGAAGAAACAATATTGTCAGTGTTTGCAGAGGGCTAGTTATTTCACATGATTGCCCGCACTAAGCACAGAGCAATGGAGAATAGACTCGGACTCGAACTGCAATTTTCTCGTTTCACCTAAGCCGCTCTGTCACCGTATCAATGAAATTCTTCCTGTATAAAAGATTTTTCTTCCGGATGTTTGAGCTTTCATGACTTTACTACGAACGTTGAACGAACGTTGTCTCTGACCACTACTGAAACGACCTACTATTTTAGTTCCAGTCTAAACAGTGCAAAACTCAAGTCTTAGTGTCGCTAAATTATGTATAAATTGATTTTACTGTCTGTAACTGTATGGGTTGTTTGGATGAGATCGGTTGTTAGCTATAAATCCGCTCAAATTGTACATTGACACGTTAACCTATAAATAGTTTACACATTAAACTCTTTATTACACACCAAAACTAAGTAGTTTTGGTGTGTAATAAAGAGTTTAATTACACATCGTGTTATAAAACAATGACCTTTTGAACTTAAAATGTTTGAGACATTTCTCAGGTAAAACATTGATTTTCAAGATTGATTCAGCTTTCAAACAAATAAATCAATCCTAAATTCATCAAAACAATAACAATCTTATTGGACTCATTGTGTTGTAGATGTCGACAATTGGCTGATCAATTATTTGCATGCGATCGTGTCGCGTTACAATGCTACTAACAGTTTGAAGTGGGTGACAGATACAACGTTTGGAAAAGGATTAAATGATACAAAGCACAAAAGTATGAAACCTGGCACCATTCAAAATAAGTACAACGTTAAAAATGATGTTTGCTATAAAATAACTATAACCGGAGCGCTAGTCTTTATTCACCTGTCCTGTTAAAGTCATCAAGGCAAGAGCCTTGATACCCAGTTATTATTTCTTTATTTTTCAGTGGCATTATTCTGTAAATCATCACTGATTATAGCAAATAGATAGCTAATGGTGTTGGAATTATAAAACAGTAATAAACCTAATGATAATGCTTGTTATTCGATTTTGCTGTACAAAAATAATTAGGCGTTTTTATCTGCAGCAAAATTATTAAGGATGTGTGAATGTTAGGGATGATAAACATTATTTAGCCTTATTCTGGAAGTGAAAATACTGCGATTAAGCTTTAAGTGGAATGAAAACGGACATGACATTTTCGGGCTGCAAACATTCAGCAAACCAATCTTAGTTTCTAAAAAACCGCTCCTTTTATTTGTAGCTATATCTAACAAAGCAAAATGAAGTTTTACTGCTATAAAATAGGTAGGTATTCTTTTAACGATACTGTAGTTGCAAAAGTTTTTTACAAGATATGAAATGCATTTCTTCAGTTCGTTAAATATGTCTATTCTTCCAAGTAAGGAGCTTTCATTTAATTTATTTTCCTGCTTAAACCGCAGTGCGAAGCAAAGAAACAATATTGGTAGTGTTTACAGAACGCCTTATTCCGCATGATTCTCTTCACAACATACGAGAATGCTTCTAAAGGCCTTCACACACAGCGCGCGATCCGACCTGGTAATGTGACCTCAGAAATTAGATTAATCTAGAGTTTTCACTTACGATAACTAAAATGGGGTAAAAATATTTAATAACGAGCTAAATCATGCTATAATATTTACTATGTATTTGTAATGGTCTTATGTCACTAAAATCGATTCGATTCGAAAAATATCTGCAATTGTTTTGGTGATACTGATTATTTATTGGCTAATATGTTAGACTCCTTTGGTTCTATTGACTTACAAGCGACTGTTAACTATCTACAACTTTTAACTACTTGTAGATAAAACATGAATCGCATCAACAGAGGTGATCTAAGGTGAGTTTACGCTTACGCAGTCACTAACAGAACTTTAGCTCTCTGAGATTTTGTTCGCTATATTACTATTTGTGACCTATGCGACCTAATAAAAGTCGCAGGATCACGATGGATGCAGGCCTCACGTGGCGCTTTGGAAATCAATGGATGAGGCCTATGTTCAGCAGTGGACTTCTTGCGGCTGCTAATGATGATTACTATCCGTTTAAGGCACTATAATATAAACTCTACTTATGTTACGCCATAATCTGTAAGTATTTGAGTAGGCGTATAAATTTATTCATATAGTTTACTTACAGGTCGGATCGGGGAGACAAATTGCTAGATGTGAGTGAACGCCTTAAGAAGGTACACATTACAACTCCTCAGCGACCGCATTGTTCCAGACCTCAGTTTGAGCACACGATTTTACAAACCAGACTCCAGGCTCCATAACTATCTAAATGAATAAATGATTACAATGGAACACCCCCATTTTTTATTTGTTATTTGATATTTATTTCACACTATTAAATTTGATTACAGTTTTTAGTGAACAACTGTTCTTAATTTTAACTTATGTTTAATACTATCTTATTAAATTGAGTATGTTTAGTGTGAGGAATGGAAAGGTTGTTTTTTAAAGGTGACAAATTGTAATGCCTTAACTTATGTTTTACTCCACGCTGAGAAGTTGAAAGCCGGCAAAAGAAAATTATAATCATATGGAAAGGTATGGTATATCTATTAGGTTGGATATGTTATGGTCTTAGGCATGCATGACAAATGTATGATAACTAAATTGTTTTGCAGTATCATACTTTTGTACATTTACACCCCTCTAATAATCCACACTGAGCCCGCGTTTTGGAGTATGGCTCGCGGCATATTATAGTAATTGAGGTGATGCCTGTTCCCATCAGTGAGACGTATAGGCAGTTTATGGGTATATGACTTTTTAAATATAGTTTTTCTAAAAAATATTCCCTTGAACTATGAATATTACAATGAAATAACAAAACTTTAACAATCACGTAATAATTACTTGTAAGTCAATGTACGAGTATAATGGTATAGAAATGAATTATCACCACTATATTATTTATATTGTAAAGAAAGCTTTTTGAAAATCAGCACTGACTACCCGGCTTTCTTGAAATTTAATACTGAACCTATCCAATGTTTGTTCTTCTTAAAAACATAAAATAATACACTTTACCCATACATAGCTCAGCGAAACTGACAGCCGGAAAATATACAAAATTGTGGGCGCTGAGAGTAATCCAGCGGTCTTGCCTCGGAAATACGAAAAGGACCCTCCAGATTTACGCGCTACTCGGTGCACAACGAAAATGAATTTATTTAGCGGAGACTAAATTAAATACAAATATATTCATATTACACAAACAAATGTTTATTGCGCTGGGGACCACGTGCTGAAACAATGTTGCTGGCAAACCGTCTTATCTAATTAGCTAATACAAATGGTGATTATAAAGCGCTGTTTAGTTAAGCAATTTCTAAAAGTAAGAAGTAATGTAAATATCCTTTATACTGCTATGGACTCTCCATGTACTCTGCTTAGAATTTGCTACAAGGTGGAATCAAAATGAGGAAATACGTAGTAGGTAGGCTGGTAGTGGGCGGAGATAGCTATTGGGGTAGAAAAGTTCTGAAATAGCGACTTTTTGATAGCAAACGCAGCGGGGGAGACCAATGTTTTCATAAAGATCACTGGATCTCATTACATGCAAGGTGTCTGCAAGGGGACGATGATGATGATGCCTAAACGGTTGCCAACGTCTTTAAAAATTAAATACAAATTATCGGTGCTGTTTTGTAGTGTACTATTTATTATGTCAAAAATATTTTTTTATTTCTATTTTGTGACAGGGTGGTAAAGAGGGTCTGAAGGGGGCTTAACTTTGAGTTACAATTATGATAGGTCTCATTTTTACTTTTAAAACCAAGCCAATTTCGTCTAGATACTTTTTGAAGCCTCAAAAACATAAGATAAACAATAGACACTTGTTCCTTATGCAAGAAGATGACCGTCCACAAAGCTAAGAAGCGTTCCATCGCCTTAAGAGCTCTGCATCTGTCGACCCCTGCATTAAACATGAGGTCTTTTGGAAGTGATCGCCCACAGGCGTTACTGGACGCATTACCCTACACACACATTATGAATTCTGGCTACATTATAACATAGGTTTTGAGAAGCATCGTCGAGTGGTTGAATTCGGCTTGTAGTTCAATTTGTTACTTATTTTAAACCTCGACCAGCAGGGTTCACTTTGAGATTCAAAACTATAATAACTAGAATAAGCATAATAAGACACAAATCAAAGTTGAATTTCACTTAATCGCTGGTCATGTCGGCATCTTAATGGTTTTAGAGTGCAACTTTATACTTGATTTTGCATTTATTATACGAGTATTGTATATTAGCTGTCCTGACAGACTTCCGTTCTGTTGTGAAACATTCACTGTCACGTGACTGGTAGAAACGGTTACCAAAGAAAACTAAATTGTTGTTTTTCACCATATTCTCATGCTTTCTCAACTTTTAAACCTTCCCTGGACCTTCATTTCGAGATCAAAATTAGCCAAAAGCCAAATCGGTCCAGTGATTCTCGAGTTTTAGCGAGATTAACGAACAGCAATTGATTTTTTTGTATAAGAAGTTAATATTGGTTTCGAAGTATTTGAAATTTGCTTCAATAAGGCACGGTTGCTGTTGCTGCCTGAGAAGTACCTCAACAGGCGGCAAAAGCTATTCTGACGCATTTGATGTAACATACTCGTATTTACTTGCTGAAGGCAATCAATGGCCTCTTAGTTAAATTAAGTTTTAGACCTTACATCAAACTTTTCTCTTAGACTAATAAAATAGGTGTAAATGTTAGAGATGAAAAAAAAAAATTCTTTGAATGAGTTACACAGGTGAATTTTGTTGATAGTTTTAAAGTCTGTCAGTCTCTGATTTAATAGAAAGAATCAAATTATATGTGTTATATTAGTTCATACAAGCTCACTGCTTGAAAACTAATTAGACTGATAAAACAAACAAGTTTACACCTTTCTTGGCGTTTTCTGTTTGAAACAAAATTTTGATTTGCTGTTGTATATCATTGCTGACTTCTATTTAGTATCTTCAAGGGGTAGTTTATTGGTCATCTGTTAGCTTCCCCACAAGCGGGCCACATGCCACATGCTACAAACTATAGGAATATGCCGGTAGCGGCGTTTTGTGGCGCTTCAGAATCAGTTTCTTAACATTGCAGAAGCCGCAGAGTTTTGCAAAATTGGTCCCTCTAATATTATGTAGTTTTACATTTGCATGTCACTAAAATTGGGTTCACTAGGAACAATAAATAACGAATCAGAATGGAAATTAAGTTGGCTCTGTAATCCAAAAAACAAACTCATTGAGATTCGTATCAATAACAAATGTATTATTCAACTCTATTGTTTTTGTATTATTAGCATTTATCAACACGATTAAACTAGCGCTCACTTGTTTATCTCGTTTTTTATCGGCACCGGGATACTTGAAAAAATAAAAATCAGCTTTAAAAAGTATTTACATGTTTTTAATTATTATAATATTCTTGTTATTCAGACTAGAGACCACGACTCACTTCCTACTAAACTAATTAATTCGACTGGGGGGAAATATATCAACAGCGACTATGTACAACCATGTTTCGACGCCTCTTTCTGCTTCTCCAACTGGTATCACTTAAGTTTCACAGCCTTTTATTTTCTTAGGTACGTGACCATTATAAGTATTCCTATTTCAACTTCTTGTTGAAGTTTTTGATCATTCTCTTTTCTCAGCTACGTTTAGTGCTACGATAGTGCTAATTGGTTCATTTCCTTTTTCCTCTCTTTCCTTTCTTGTATCCATAATATCAGCATGTCTGGGACCCACGTTGCTAGTAATACTAAAAGTAGGATATTCTGTGCGGTAATACACACTACATAGCTTCCAGTGTAATCTCTGATCCAGCCCAGGAAATATCCCGCTGGTGGGACTATTATGCCCATAGTTAACATGCCTAACCCAACTGCGGCGGGCACTTGCTCCATTCTGCAGTTCTCAGAAATGGCAATATTCCTTGCCACAATGACCATACTTCTTCCAAATCCGTAAAGGCAAGACATTACTATCAAGACGTATAGGTCTGTTTGATAAGCCAAAACTGAAAAAAGACAAATAATTATTTAAAGCGCTTCACCAGTAAGTATTACTCAAAAGATTTAAAAGCAAAGTACACTTATAAAACGCAATTTGTCCTTATCGTATCGCTTGGAAACCGTGTTATCTGAGTGGGATTTTTTCTATTTTTGTTTTGCTTAAGTGTTTTGCAAGTTTTGAGGTCGAGTACTTACTTTGCCTCGTGATAATCAACCACACGCTGGTCATTATGAGCATCCACCGCGCCTTGATTCGGTATTTGTCTTGGAATATCGGCAAGATAAGGCGCCCGCAGATATCTGCGCCTGCGACTGCCGACATACAAACTGCAGTCTGATGTTTATCCATGTTTGCTACTTTCTGAAAATTTACAAAAAAAATTAAAGTACCAGCAATCACTTTAAAAATATTTTGCTCAGATTTTTATGACATTATGTTTGTATAGGACACTGATTATAATCATGAAATTGGTATCTATTTACAAAAATGACTGCACCAATTTTGTGACCTAGTAAAAATAGGTAATAGGTTCATTACCTGCAGGAAAAATGGATACAACATACTGAAGTTTTGTATAGAAGTAACAGAGAGAGCAGTTCCAATCAATATGTTTAAGAATCGAGGACTTGATAACAGTGAAATGTCAAACAAGTCGTAAATTTTCTTGAACAAACTCTTTTTTTGCGGTGGCACAACAACTCGAACCTCTGTAAGAAAATGATAACAATGTTTTAAATTATTCTAGCGTGCAATATTATTAAATCAATAAATGATATTGTTATTGTTTGCGACCCAATTGCATATAAACTGTTAATTTAATGTAAACGTTACTATCAATTTATTACTCGTTAAGTAAATTGAGATAATTGGTCAAAATATTCCAATGCTGTTTCGATTTCAACGCTTAGTATCGTATTTCGGTTTTTTGGTTAGCTGGATTTCAAAGCCCTTACCTGTAGATTTTCCATTGTATGTTATGTCTCTAATGCTCCCCGATTTGTTACCATTCGTGGCATTTTCATTTCCATTTTGACTGGGAATGGTGGGTTCTGTTGAGCGTCTCTCTAACTTGTTAGTCAATTCCATAGCATTCGAGTTCTTTCTTATGACTATATTCTTATGTTTGTCTAATAACTGCAAATGTTCATCTACTTCTACTTCAACTTCAATCTTCTTCATGTGTCGTTCCACGGGTTGAATTAACAGGGTGCCGCAAATCTGCCAATTTCAATTTGATAATTTAAAAACACAAAATAGTATACTGCCTTTACTTCAAAAATTTCATTTGTTGAGAAATGAATGTTAAATACAATTATTTAGGTATATCACCTATATTATTTTAACAAATATCTTTAAATGACAATATAGTATCAGCTTACACTCAATTGAAACATTGTGAAGGTACCTCTTTATTATTACTTTAGTGAAATACTTTTGAACTAATAATTACCCCATGTAAACTTAAAGACGATAGCAGCAAGCATGCGCCTCGGAACCCGTAATTTTCCAACAGGTATCTTACTAAATGCGGCATTATGGTCTGTCCCACACCTGTGCCCACGTTTGCCAGGCCCACCGCACGGCTCTTCTTGAGCTTAAAGTACGCATTTATAGCTACAAACGACGAATTCTGGATGAAACCCAACCCCAAACCTGAAAGATTAATTTTAATTTATTATCCAAAAACATCGTTACTTCGACCGCAGTCGATTAGAACCTGTTTTCATAATATCAAATATTTATTTGAATGTATTAGTTTGCTTATCAGTAGTTATCTCACCTAATAAAACTCCGTAGGTGAGGATCAAATGGACGATGCTTTTGGAGAATGCACTCAAAAAGATACCGAGAGTGCAACAGCAAGCTCCAGTCACGGCTACCACTCTTGGAGAGCTCAGTTTAACAATAGCACCAGCTATAGGCCCGCCGAAATTCGTGACAAACAACATTGTACTCAGTACAATAGCTGCGCCTTGTGTTCTATGTCCCATAGCTTCTAACGCATCTCCGTATAGCAAACTGAATAGAGACAGCATAGATTGATTGAATATCTGTGAGCAAATTAGATTAAATTTTTAGTCAGATTCCAAAGGTTGAGAATGTCGAAATCAAACCTGATAAAAATATCATCCGCTAATACCTACCGATCAATTAAATATGCGTTGTAAATTAAGCGGCCTTCGGGTTAAGTCATATCAAAAAATTCGAGATAATGTTTGAAAAACATCCTATAGTAGCAAAAGATAGATTTTAAAATATTTCGTCACCCGAGAGAAAATGGTGTTTTAGTAACCTTTAGTTTTGATATGTAGTATACATTGAAACAGATCAGTTTTTTTTCAACATTTTGCTTTGGAATACAAAAATACACATACGAATTAATGAATTACTAGTGCAAAGGTATTAAAACAAGTTATTATTATTTTACTCTATGATTGATGAAATTTTCATTCGCAAGTTTGTTTCGACATTAACACTGTATTACAACGTTTACTGCGAAATGATTACTTAACTTATTGGATAAAATAATTGAACGAAGACAAGGTTTTGAATATTTCTATCAACTATCTGTTATGTTTCAATTACGAATGGCTCCCAGCAATATTGGAAACAATTATAATTAAGGAGAAACGCATTGAGTATAACAACTGTTGTTAAATTTTAAATCAAGTTTGCTTAGTTTGAAAAGCAATAGTAGTATCGAAATATTATCAAGTCAATGAAATGAAATTACATTCGCTGAATTATCTAAGCACCACACTGAAAAATGTTGTATTCCATTTAATTCTTAATTTTAGGATCTTATTAAGTTTGGCCTCAAGCCTCATTAATCGTCTCCGAGTGCTGCCGTGAGACTTATGTACTCTACTTAGTTGTAGTTTTAAAACCAATACTTACATTGGAAAGAGCTGTTCCTAATAAGACCATCCATCCCCACCCGCCATCTGGTGGTACTAATTTTGTTACTTTCTGTACCTTATTAGGTACTAGTGCTACCTTCTCTGTGGTCATTTTCGCTTGTTGTTGTCCTTCTTTTGTCTGATTCACCACATTTGTTTCGTTTGCGGAACTGTTTGTATTATTGCAGAGTGTTTCCTGAAACAATCATGGCAATTAATTCATTGTGGGACGCCCCTTGTGTTAGTCATTGTCACATTTCAATTCAAATCACGTACATTCGATAACGTAAGTGTCTTTTTGCTAGTAACTTTTTACTAGCTGAATATTAAAAACGTAGATAGACGGCTCTGTGTGAAATAATTTCCAATATCATTCAGATATTAAATTCACTTTTAAAGTATGCGTGTTTTAATATCTGGTAAAATGGTTTTGAAACTATGCTAGAGCTGATGTTGTTTGATTCCTTCAACATGCAATTTCTTTTTTTTATTCGTTCACGCTTTTTTTTATTACTGTGAGCAACAAAATATAACATAGCCAACGTGGCCAACTATTCATATTTGAAATAAACTTGCTGTGTGAAGTTATATTAAGAGCAAAGACCCAAGTGTATTATCTAAAACATGCCTGTTGTACTAGATCTATTGTAAACCTTATGGAGATTATTGTCAGGTACTGTTTTTAACTCACAACAAAAAACAATATTATTTATTGAGACGATACATTCGATATAGGTCCCTAATGTTGAATCCATGACCTCCCGTATTAAAAAACTGCATTTTCCAATGAAAAAAGCTTATGTAACCTAAATTTTGTATTCACCATAATTCACATCATATGAAGGTGTCAATCTACTACGGAATAATTCATGTTGAAAACAGTATTAAACAAGTTATTTATACATTGTGTGAAGGCACGTAGTTACTGAACAGACATCAGACTTCAAAAGAAAGTGAAAGAATGATAAGACGAGATCAGGGTTCCAGTTCGTAAAGTGCGACGTTTCTCTGTAACATGACCCGGTTTTAACGAGCGGGTGTGTCTGCATACATTCAAGTACTTACGAGTACTTTATTACAAGACGTATGACCCTTTTATCTTAAGTCAAATGCTGACGTCATTCATGAGAAAAATATCTAAAAATAAGGAATCACTTTTGTAGTATCTCTAGTTTGACCACGCAAGTGATTAAATAGTTTCGTGATTATTTTGAATACCCAGCTGAAATAACATTTATAATGTTCAACAAAACATAAGCCAGAAGGCTTTAGATTTTCTTTTTTTATTTGGTTCAATTTTTTTTAAAAGTTACCACGTATATTTTTTTTTTAAATGGCAGTCATAAACATAAAAACACGCGTAAGTTATGTATTTTATAAAATTATACTTAGTATCTCTTATAACAAAATCTTCTTCCTAAACATGATCTCACGTTAGCTATGAATTCATTAAAACACCTAAATAGCTTTAATATCGGTAGATATTCTGACACCCCGCAAAATGTTTGCGGGGGGTATCTAAGCTACATTATTGAAAAGATAAACCAGTTCTGATTATGGTATCGCGGATTATTATTTTCGTTAGCTTGTAATAATATGCAAGATTTTTATTTCTTATAAGCTGGAACTATTTAAAAGCGTTGTTTCCAAGCGGGAACTTATGTTAAGTAAGTATATAATGATTTCATAATAAATCAGTCATCTTTTAACACTTCGCCAAAATAGACAAATTAACATATTAAATGTGACTCAATTAACAAAATTGAAAACAAAGCAGTTCTAGAGATAATGATTCTGTTACATCAGAATGATCGGTCTTTGACCGTTGGTTTGATAAAACGCATTTTCATAACAAACATTATTATAAATCATTAATTAACTAATATTGTGAGTACATTATATTCTCCTTTTTGCTTGTGTAATATTAGTTTATAGTTAAAGAAGAACAACTTAATACTTAGTATCAGCTTAGAGTATTAGTATTAATACTACCTCTATAGATAGGCAGAGTCAAAACTATGTATACTCGTGTTTTGAAATATCTTCCGAGAATGAATACTTTACAAAACGAATTGTTTTTTTAAAATATTCGAAATAATTTATATCATATACTAGTTCCAATACGTATATGTTTTTTGTTGCCTTGGTATTTTTTAGGTGCTGACTGTTTAAGGATGCTAATCCTAACTAATCAAATCCTAACTAATGGATCAAAATTATCAAAGTGTGGGCTATCTCAGAATAAATGTTTAGTTATTTATGTACGGTCAACGGCACATCACGCCACCCATTTCCGGTCAGTCCTGCTTGCTTTATAGCAAGGAAACGTTATATGGCAAGAGCAAGACTAAGTCGAAAATTAAGTCAGCCAGAATAGTGAAAAACGGTACGGTAATGTACAAAATATTGTTTTCGATTTGCACAACAATAAGTAATGTCCCCTTGTGAGGATCGTAATTTCTGTAATTATATCAAAATCTGAATTTAAAATGATTGAATACTGAATAAATAATTAGAACTAAGTACTTTATTGAAATGAACTAAATTAATACTAAACTAATTGAAATAAATAACATATAACTAAAAACTTTTAAGTGTTGTTATAACAGAAATACATTTTGCATCATTTTTTCTTTGTTTATATTTTACCTCGATCCTTTTCCTCTATAGTTTTTCGATCTAGCAAACTTGTGAATTATGCAGAAAAATCTAAGCAATAACTACTTAAACTTACTTGATAACTATTTAAATGATAAGTATTTAAATTTAAAATTATGATTTATCAAGTGTCCGGGAGTACCTGTTGCATGTTGAGTTGATGTCCGATTATGGGTTTTGTTATCATTTATCAATTTCAATTAATCCCACACGGTAAATAAAGATAATGTTTGAAAGGACAGTAAGTATCAATAACACTTTAACACTGTATTAATTAAATTAAGATAACGTTATTTAAAATAACACTTTATGTTACGGTATTATTTTCAGAAACAAAAAAAACGTTGCTAAATTTTTTTAACATGTCAAAAGTAACAACTCTGTAATATTGTTTGATAACAATTATCTTAAGCCATTTGTTGCTTAGGTGCGAATTTTTACTAAACGGACCAAACACGAACTGAATGAATCATAGCGCACTTTAGAACTTGTCTGTCACAAAGAATTATTATTTCAACATGGACTAGACGGAACTAATAACAATGGTTCTTACGTAAACTATGTTATAGCTACAATGGAGTTAATAGGCGAAACAATTTGTTCACAGGTACTCTCGACGCTGCCCACTGAGTCACAGTCTAATTATCCAGTACACACGTGTGGCTCGCCACACTCCAGAGCCATCAATGAACATTGACACCACGTCTCGGTGTGTAAGCGGGCGTGATAACGACTAAACGTAATATCACACCGACCTAGGATTCAGGAACTATTAATCGATCGGTTGCTATCAGGATGCGAAATCGATCGATAACGTTTGAAATTTGTTTTGATCCATCATTAGCAAAAACTCACAGCACTGCAAATCCATTTAAAAGTAAATATAAGAATTAAGATAAGAGACATTTAAGGTTAGAAACTAATAACAGAAAAATATGATAAAATAAAAATGTTATTGTTCTTTTGAAGAATTTATTCGTTCAATCATTTGGGATGTTATTCAAAAAAATTGATGAAATAACACGATAAAACTAAAATATGGCCTCTCCAAATTAGATTAGATATCAAATGACAAATTGCTTTAATATACCTTTCATATGATAATGTGTAAAGGTTGATATAAATTTGTCTTTAGCAACAATTGGTAGGTAAATGACGTTATTTTGCCCTTGCACGGTGTGAAATGGTTGTGACATCAGTGTTAACAGCTGTTTCTTACTGATATCAAATTCGTGACGTATCTGCTGTTTGACTCATACCAGTTTCGATGAATCGGTTAGCTCATTTGCCAGTCAAGTAGAATCTCGTTTTGACATTTACATATTTAACCGCGCCTCCAGGTTAACAGTATGAATTCGGTTCGTGCAATGAATTTAGCGTTAAACCGTGGTACAAATCTGGCTGTCAGTATTTAACACGGAATATATGACCTTTGTTTTTTTTTAAATATCTGGTGCATCTCACCAAAAACCAACCAGCGTGCTTATACTGTGGATGTCAGTGATTGGTAAACATACCTGAATATTTATAAATACCTACATACTTAAACATTTATTATAATAACACCCACATACAAAAAACAACAAAATTGATTATTAATTTCTTTAGAGAAACCACGTGACAAATTAGACCAGACAACTAAATTTTAAAGTGCAAATAAAGAAACACGTTTTACTCACTGTATTTTTTGTTTGCATTGTAGAGTTGATTTCACGTGTAGGACTCGTCATCGGAATATCCAACTGTTCTTATGAACATCAGAGGACTTTGTTACTTAATGTTGGGTAATATTGAGTTTTTTGTGAATTTTTTGCCATGAAAGTAGTCGCGACACTAAACACACTTGTTTTTTCCGATTTTATGCACTCAGTTCATTGCGAATAGGTTAACAATAAAACGGCAATTTGATTTTACATTTCCTTTAAGGTATTAATAAATCTAACCACGAGTGTTTCCTTTCGTTGTTGGTCAGTTATAACGAACACTAGTCTGCTAATTTATTGAGAGAATACTTATAAGTTTTAGCTACACATGTTAAGGCACGTCGCGAAGAAAACCTTTAAGTGTAAACATTTGCCAAGTCAACGAAACAATTTGAATTTTATTAAAGTGGGTGTTTATTTGTAATTTTATAATCTTAACCAAGGAAAGAAAGCCACATCATAACATCTGTTCAACAGGGTAGTTACAACACAAAAGAGTCAGGGTTTGATTACCACATGAACACAATATATTTCGAAGAAAAACCTTCCTTATTTATGTGACATACTCAGTTTTATTTATTTTTATGTTAAGAAGCGAGTGAGTCGTCTCTTCAGCTAGATTAAAATGCCTGAAAATGTAAAGAAAGTATGTCCGATGATCCAAGACGTAAGCCTTCAGAAGGCTCTTTCTTGTATGTAAATCACCTATTTTTCCTAATTTATATTCAACTCTCAAATCATTGTAAAGAAAAATCTAAAGAAATCTTCAATGTTTTCAAATAAATTTCAAGCTTCAAATAAATTTCTTTACAGAGCCACATTCATCATAAAAACCCTGTACTGAACTTGGCGGAGTCACTACCTTCAGCGGATTTTTGGTATTGACTGGCTTGGAATCGCCACAAAATTCAATTAGTCAGCGAGTATAATCCGTCTTAGTGACGTATGTCAAAGACGGCGGCAATCTCATACTGTTCATACTTATATTTTTTTGATTTATTCATAAGCTGAGATTTTTAAAGTTCTTTAAGGAGAGGATGTGAACTAAATAATACTATTACTGTGCTTCCGGCGATTGAAGTGGGTGGAAACAACAAATCTTGATAGATATACTTTTTTCAGTTGATGGGAACACATGGCATAAAACTTGTACCTTCGCAGTTATTTCGTCCACATTGCAGGAAACCATAGTATTATAAGTGTTGCAATATTTTGGTTTAACACGAAAAACCGAGGACGTCGTATGATTAATGATAGTGAATACCGATCCCAATACCTGAATTGGATGATTATTCGAATGTTAATTTGTAGTAAAATACAATATTTCATTTATATTTAATCCTCCAGCTAATTGAATACCAACCAACCTACTAATACCTAATTATATAACATAATAAATAGAGCCAGTAAATTTTCTTTTTCTTCTTCTTCTTATGGTGTCAATGGCTGTATTCAGGATTTTTGCTTACTTTGAAGCAAATCTTGTACAATATGATACAATACTAGTCGACGGATAAACTACATTTTTTTGTTAAAACATCCATAGGTAACACTGAGACCAATAAAAACTAACAGATTAATGCACATACAAATGTTGAAATAGTGCGGGGATCTAACCTCTAGTGAAGTAAGTAAGAAAATACAAACAACGCAATACTGTGTAAAATTAAAACTAACGTTTAATGTGATCCAATTAACTTCTGTATACATTGAAATGCTGCTGTAGCAATTCTCAGCGCTGAAACCGTGAATGTGTAAGATAAACGCTAATCTCGAAAATAAAAGGGTAAGTAAGCTAAGTAAACTTGTAAATATGCATTGGAGAAAACTATTACCGTCAGCGAAAGCGCGTTTTCATTAAATTATATGGAAAAATACAGCGAACAAGACTGCGCTAAGAAGTAATTTACACTAATTTATTTCATTTTAAGCTTCAACGGGACTGCAGCTGGAATCCGAGAAATTCAAGTAACATAGACAAATACCTTCACTTTAGTAACTTTGTATTAGTGAAATGGCTGTTGAAATAGTTCTACGGGCCAGTGACTATAGTGACCAGCTTTGTTAGTAAGGTTTTTCAAAACGACTCAGTGCTTTGATGAAGATATTGATAATATTAATAGAAAAGCAATTTAAAAGAATATACATAACATAACATAAGTATTTATTCTCAAATTCAATATAACGAGATAGCAAAACCCAAGAAACCATACAAGATCTTTTTTTAAATTTTTACTTGCAGTGATTTTTAGAACGTCAACCTCTAAAGTAAAATTCATAAAATACTTTCTTAACTTTGTAAAACAATCCTGATGGGAAAATTCAGCTTTCTAGATTTAGTGGTAGTGTGCTTATCCTCCTGTCAACGCATACAAGGATAAACTTTTCCTCAACATCAACAACCACACAACATCAATTGCTGTACATTGTCCCCCTTTGATCCCCCGATTCCTCCCCCTTTGATTTTCAAAGCGGCCTCTTGTAAGCGGCATATATCCACTGAACTCCTGCGATCTTCATACGATCATCCTTCTGGTTGAATATCTCACGATGCATTTGCCTGCCTGCCTGCAATGGTCTCCACTTCAGAACTTTTCGGCCTCAACAGTTGTTTCATGTGAACTTAGAGCTCTTTTAATGATTTCATCAATTCAAACCCGTAGCAAAATGACAAGCATTGCCCTTTACATGGCACGAAGGTGACCTTGAACTTTCTAATAAGGCCCATAGTAAGTGATCTATTTCACCAATAATTGTAATCTAACTTACTACACAAACTATTCTTAACAAATACTATAATATGAAATGTTCACATAATCATGCATATACTGTACTTCAATAAATGTGGCTCTACCACCGTTACTTAGAAGAACTGGATGACGGTTCAGAAAGCAAAGAGATCTTAAGCGTTGAGAAAGGAGTTCTTTTTGGATTTCAATGTTAAGTAAGTACTCGTTCAATCAATGGAGTAGCACTAAAAACAGAGCAACAGAGAATATTTTTTCATAATAATTACACAAATTTCGCACACCTACTCAAATAGTCGGCTCTGTCAGATAATATTTTTCAGACATTTTGAATGATCGTCGTGCGTGATGATATGTTGTATCACCAAATGGGTATGCTTTCAAGCCATTGTTTTTAATCTGCTACATTTCATTTTTCAATATGTTTTGTTAGTTGTTCGTGGTTTTCGTTAGGTAACAAAGTTGTTTACGATTCAATGATGAACTTGACATTTATAAATTTCATACATGTGCATGATCAGTTTTATTTTTATCAAAATAAGGATTCACTTATTGGATAATAATGTAGATAAGTTTTTATCTAAATTGCTACTAGTTCTTTGAATGCGTGTAGGGGATCAGTATAATTCTTAGTGTACAGGTAATACTAACAGAGGTCACTTAACGGGTTACAACAATATTTGGTCTAAACTTCTAAAAACATAAAATGGAAACTACTTAAAAAAAAACTAAACCATTGAGAAAAAATAAAGGTCACTCATGTAGATGAGCTATATTTTACTAATCAATAAAAGTGACAAGTTCAAGTCTGGTAGTTAAATCACTCTTTCCCAGTTGGTAAAGGCAACCTCGTAAAGTTAAAGATTATTTTTAAGAAGCACGTTACGTCCAAATGGTTTCCTATCTTATCGAGCAAATAAACACCGCAGGTTTATAGGCTTGTACTTGAGATAATCGTGTTTAATCAGGATACCATGATCCTGACTCAGCTAAAGCAAATATTAACCTAAAGATAATACTCAGGCAACTGCTATCGGTAATAAATTGAAGAAATTGAAAATTGACCTACAGAACTAAATAATCTTTTTATACTACCTGCTCGTCAATGGGACATTATGTGTCATGTAAACCTGTCCTAAAGTAGGTCATTATAGCCCTACGGTGTTTAAAATGTTTAGGTGCAATGAGATTTTATCCTGAGTTCGAATGTCGTACTGGCCACTAACAAAATAGATGCCAAAGAAAGAAAAAAGGCGCCAACGGCTCAAATAGCTCCTGAGTCCTGTGCTGATAAAATGAACGTACCAAAGATTGTAATTCATCTTTCCAATGTCTTCACACAACTGTCTTATGTTTCTAACATCACTTTTAATTTTTGATAAATACCTACTAATTTCTCATATTTAATTACCTACCTATTTTCACTTGAAATAAATACTTAAGCACTTATTTTTTCAGCCATTAATTTCGATTGCCTGGCAGAAAGTATAAAAAGTAGAGTATGCATCGCGGGCTTAAAAGTGTATTTGTCTTGGGCGGTCTTGAACCCCTCGTATTCAGGATTCTAACTTTAACTCCCTCGCCTAATATGACGCCCGGGACATAATACACTTCTTTAAGCCCTTGTGGCATAATCTACTATTTATTGTAATGCGTGACGCCAGAGTGCTACCTACTCGCCGCCATTGTTATTAGAGAACAAATAATTCCGACCATTTCCTCGAAAACCGCGATTACTACGCTCACTCAGGCGTATAAATAGATATTTTGATATTTATTTTATAGAAAGCTAGCTTAAATAATTATGGTTGAATAAAATTCCTCATTAAGTTGCATATCATTTAGTTATGGTTGGAGTGCACAATAAAAAGTTGCTTTTGACAATTAGTTGGTATAGATTCATGGACTCTGTACCTGATAAAGATGAAAATATGACATGAAGACATGGTGACGGCGTAGCTCCCAAAATTAACACGTTGAAACTGCAGTGGTCTGGCCACACACGAGGAGCATGCTGCTGTAAAAGGTTATTCATGTGTACGTGTATGTATGTGTGTTCTGGAGTGGAGACCACGTCACAACATGCGTAATTTAAGACACGACTGACTGTGAATGGTTGCTGGTGGGAATGCGTCAATCATAGTACGTACAAGATAAATTTAGCTTAAAACAATGTTGAAAATGACAGTTAAAAACTATGTGAAAGTGAGTAAGAAGATTGTGCGTAAATACTATGTAGGTGCTGTTCCCAGTTTGATAATATATCTACGTCATCTAATGGCATAAAACATATTTCTGAATAATGAAAACCAGCCTAGGAATTACTTGAGATCATATTATAGCAGATTAAAATATTACAAATAATTAAACAAACGAAATCAAACATCCAAGAACGCTAAGTAGATTCACGTTTAAATCAATATCTAACAAAGATAAACCGTAGCAATCCGGATTCTTGCCATTAGCAGAGAGCGTCTTAGCGAATAACTAAGAAAGGGTTGTACCCGGTGACAACAGTCGAATTAACGATGGCCTCCTCCACTTGAATTTACATGGGTATGCATGTTGCCGCTAGATAGCACTACTGGCGACTGGATTTAGTGCCACAAATAGTTTCAGCTGCATGTCGAGTGCAGGCGCTGTAATTAAAGAACCAGAATAAACGGGTAAACTCGGCTCAAGTTAGTGAAAGCGTCCGTCTTTTAGCTACTTCTCAGGTAACATTTTTCATGATTACATAAATGATTTGCCACGATTTATCTATTAGCTGCTGAAATCAAAGAAAAAAAAATGTAAACGACTTCAATAAAGGTGTAGGTTTACGTTGGTTTCATAGTGCTTGTATTCTTAAGCCATTTAAAATTTAGGACAGAACAAGAACGAGTACAAGTGAGCAATTTGAAATGTTAATTTTATTTGTAAATCTATATTTTCAGTGTGAATAGAAGTCGGGGCCACTCCTCAACTTTGAACACCTGGCCCAAAAGCACTCTTGGAGCAATTAGGGTATTGTATAACACTTTTTTTTAACAAAACGTTGTCGTTATGTTTTCAGAATACATGTAATCAACATTGCATGGGGCTTTAAATCATTGTTTTTACTCAAGTACCAATAAAAGTATAAAAGTTCCTTCCAAAAGTTCCTTAAATCAGGAGTAGATTTAAGGAATTTTTGATTTAAAAAGTTAAAAACAACTCTGTTTAAAAGATAGGAAACCCAGAAAAATCATTCGGTCTTGGGCTCAGGCGGGATTCAAACCAGCGTCTTCCGCATTTCGGGCGTCTGCACTAGCCCCTGTGATACCAAAACCAATAACAGACCGGCAATGCATTATCCCTAATGCTAAAATAAAAACTAACTTATACCTTACAATTGTCTGGTCTTTGTTGGTTATTTGATCAAAAAACATCATAATATGAGGTTGTTTTGTCTAAGAGGAAGAGGATGTTTCCTACTTACTCGTATTTATAGTAAAGTGCTTAATATTCAATGGTGTCTGGTGTCTCGACACGACGCTCCTTACTCTAGAATAATTTACGTTCCCTTGTTACTTTTATGCTGGGAAATAAATTGAAATGTTACAAATACACTAATATCAGCAATGAAGATTGAAGTTTTAATATTGAAAATTCTACTAGTCATAATTGTGATGTAATATTTTTTATTCATGAAATTAAAACAAAAGATAAAGATAAAAGATAAAATAGACAATACATCAGGGAAATTCCTTCGTTTTGAAAAACATTAACATTTTCACCGAATGAGATCCTTTGCTTGAAAAATATTTCTTTTGTGCCTAACTTTCAAAAATATTTGTTATAACTTAACGCCACTATAAGTAAATTACATAGCATAAATAACAACATATTCCATATTCATAGATACTACCAATAGTTGAGTCAGATAATTATTTTTATCTAATAGAGTCACGGCCACGGTCACACATAAAGCAACGCTTGGGTTACTCAAGGACGTCATTCTTTTGTTAACAGTGTGTTTTCATTGTCAGAAGTACATTAATATTATTCAGTCGGCTATGCTATGCATAAAAATATATTTTATGCTATGAGCAAAAAAATATAGGATGTGTCTGTTAACATTTGGAGAGCAATAAACAAAGGCTTGCCCCTTTGAATTTAATGGACGTATGTTATATTTAAGATTTCAAGTTATAATGACTTTCGAAAGTATTTGTGAATGACCCTGGAATTAACTTTAAGGGCGATTCATATCTGACGCAAAATCGGCAAGTCGGAAACGAAAGTAACCGATTTATCGGCTATCACACGATTTGGCAGGAAATGCGAATTGGGGAAGTTAAATTAAACGATTCGGATCTTCTTTACGGTTCGATAACTCAGTCCTCGTCGCCGGACTATTGGTGCATTTGTAGCATGCGGTGGATACCGAAACACATAGCTCCGCAGAGCGCTTAGCAGGGAATTCGATTCAACTAATGCCGCCTAATCCTGACCCGGGCACACAAATGGTACAGGATGCATTCCAAAAGGCCATGTGCAATTTGCAGTTGGTGATTGATGATAATCCCTAGACCATCTGCACCGGCGACGAACAATGCAGGAAGCCCTATAGCTCCCAGAAGGGATTTGTACCATTCTTAATGTAGTTTAAGCAGGAGCATATACTTGAACACTCATCCGAGGACGTTGTGGTGACCGCTAACTGTCAGACAGTCCGCAAAATTGTTTTACTACTGATTTTGTTTTGAAAAAAGTGGATGGTCATTAATTTGGCTAAAGAAGTGATACTGACGTCATTTCGCCAAATGCTGGTGTCCTTTGATTGATTCAACGAGGGCTAGAATAATTTGCCGAGCCAAGAACATCATACAAAGAATAGCGATTGAAAATACTTAATAAGTCAATGCGATTAAAAGTCTATTTATGAAAATATTTTCAGAAAGAAGTCTTTACCGGAATCCTGCACTATTTCAAAACTCGCTCACGAGCTATGATCTTCGTAAAATATTGCGCATGAACCTTGCCAAGTGCTAGCTTATATTCTTATTCCAATTGGGATAATCGTGTGCAAACGTTTCAAAGTGCACATAAAAATGTAGCTATGTTTTATTCTAAATAAATCCCCGTCTGTTCCGGTGTGTAGTCTGCGAGGCGGAATGGCGGGCGGAAGGTACCGCTTCGGAAACGGGTTGGTGTAAGATAAAGAGAACATTTCCTATAGCGTCTCGGAAGATTTAGCAACATTCCGGGCCGACCCGTCCTTTAATGCGCCGACGGTTAAATGTAATTCGCTCCTTATTTTCTTTTGTTATATCTAACATGGACGCATCCGTTTACTTTGTTGTCAAAAGGCATTTGTGTCAAGTGACTGCAGTTTCCGACGCAGATATGCTTTTTGAGATTTAAAAAGCGTTTTATCTGTATTATTGCGAGTCGAGACGGCTTTGTTAGGAAATATAATATGAACTGTGTAATATTGAATGCATTTGAGATGTTTCGTTAAAAAAGAATTTAGGTAACCAGTTTTGTAAATTAAGCACTAATGTCGATTGTAATCTACATTGAAAGGTACCCAACTTGGTATTGGTGAGGGGAAAAAAAATATTGGTTTTGTTTGTTTACACAATTTTTTTCGTAAGTTTGAGCCTTTATTTTTCAATTCTCGTATAAATTTATTCGCTTTTTTTGATGCTGATATACTCAACAGTGTTCTTGTGTAAATTTTGCACTGTTATGTACAAATATTGAATATGTAATTTATTAAAAAGTCTTACCGCTAATAATATTGTTTGATAGAAACCCTGTCAGAATCCCAGTAAGACCGTGAAGCATGGTGTGTGTGTGCCGTAGTTCAGCAGGCTTAGAGATACCGTCGGTATATCATGGGAAGGACGTTATTAAGCTCATGCTTACTTTAATCCCGTATTATGGTTCTATGCGCATGTTTATCATATACCTATCTGCTTTGATAGCTAAATCCCTTCAGTAGTTGACGATTTCATTGCCACACACAATATATTGGTAAGATCTATGTGTATCTAATTATTTGAAAGACAACACCTCTTCTATGTAAGTATTTCTAAGTATTTTATTAATAATTGTTTTGCTTGAACAATTAACCCATTGACTTTTGGACGCTTTAAAACGTCTATGGCAGTCAATGGGTTAATAACTGCCGCACGTATCAGTCTTTCCCCAATCAAGAAGTTTGTTGTTTAAGGTACTGATTTTACTTAATTCATTGCAATACGAACGTAGCAATCGTTCAATCGTTCAATTGTGCGACGTAAGTGTTGAAAGTCATTTAGTGCCAGGTGTTTTTATAATAGTTAACCTCATTTAAGTAGTTCTCACCCGCACCCCACATCTCTTCTATGTTTATATGACGGTGATCATTTACCATCAGATGACTTGCCAAATGTTTACTTAAAAATTACGCGACGATTTTCAATCTTTCCATTAGAAATTAACCATTCTGTGTTGTAACTTTAAAGTTGATGGCAAAGCTCCATTAATGACGAATTCTCTAAACCGCAGAATGCAAAATGAGCAGCAAAATTTTAATAGACGAACAAGTAAAAAGTGTACGTGAGCGCAGACGTCTCTCCGCTCGTCTGGGAAGTTCCTCGTGGGAGAAGTTTCTGAACGCACCTGTCTGTGACTGCCGTCAATGGGCACTCGAAGCGGACTGTTGCTGAATATGTCACAAAAAAGGCGCACTGGAAACTTTTGTACCTTGAGTTCTTTGCTTTTAGGTATTGCGGAAACTTGTAAAGTAAAAAGGACGGAATCGTTTTGGAATACTGTGATTACTGATACTTTATAAACTGCTCAAGGTAAAATAATTAAGTTTGAACGACTGGACTGGGCTAAAGTTGTTTGGTTTAAACTGATGCTCCTTAAGGTTACGTGTCTGTTTTGAGTATGGACAAGAAAATGCCTTCCTTGTTTGAGCTACTTAACAGTGCCTTTTCTTAGTACTAAGAGGCTGTAATTTGGTATTAGTTTGCCATAATCATGCCAACAAAATCTTAAAAAGAAGTACCTACCAAAAAAATAATATGGTCCCGTGGTATAGGATGTCGTTGGTTTCGCTAAAATAAATACTCTACACGCACCACGTTCACAGTGGTCAAATGCCTTCATAGAGGTGCTTGAAATTTTGAAAGAAAACAAACCATAAAACAATTAACCTTAATTAATTAACCTTCTCAACCAGGCTGTACGGTAAACAAATGTCTTGAACTTGCCATAAGGAAAATGGCGGCATCGGTGCGTGAAATGAAGATGGTAATAGTAATCATATCCGGTTGCAGCAGGGGTGGAAACCCCATGGCTGGACTGGTTTACCGGGCAACAGGCATCTTTTATTTATTTATTTATTATTAGGTCTTTTTTTGTTGTGCTCTCCAAGTTGACTCTACTAAACTTGATGGGAAGCAGTCGTAATGATATGGGAGTCACAAGTACAGATATTTACTACTGTACTAGTCAATAGATGACTTCTCACGCCTTGCTTAAGGACACGGGATTATAAGAATGAGAAAACACAAGTTGAAAAAAATACATCTTGATCTAAAAAGTATAAGAAATTCGTGAAAGCTTAGTTAACTGTAGTAGTAGTTATCACTCGCTTTTTAGGTATTTTGCCTACATCAAAATGATATAAATATACCTATCTGATTCTACCGTTGCGATTATATCATTAACATTACCCGTGAAAAACTGCCAAGAGAGTCCTTACGTTCGTCCCATTCCACACAATTAACACTCAGAATTGATTCAAATGGGTTGAGAGACGCCTAACAGTAAGACGATGACGTTGTATTTTGCGTCAGTTACTGCCAGTTGAGTAAAGTCAGGTTTACTGACTGTTCGGATAGTGTAGATTTTGTAGATTTACCGCAGATTTGTTGAAATCAGTTGATTCACAATGGCGTGAGCAATAGCTTATTACAATGGATAAATATGAGCGTTAGGCCAAAGCAAGGCCTGCTGTTATAATTCAATAAATCTACAAACAAACTAACAAATAACAGCTCTTACAAATCCCATGTAGTAAGTAAGCAAGTAAAACACATGTTTTTTTTCGATTTCGATTTCGAAGTG
Source organism: Udea ferrugalis (assembly GCA_950022985.1). Lineage (NCBI taxonomy): Eukaryota > Metazoa > Arthropoda > Insecta > Lepidoptera > Crambidae > Udea > Udea ferrugalis. Next base: position 11,820,474 of record OX465516.1, read on the forward strand.
TCGGTTAAACCAATGAAAAGTTAAGGATCGCTGTTTGATTACCGACAAAACCACCATCAGAATGTTTAAGGCAATAGCTTGAAATGATCTTAAATGAAGATGTCGCTTCGTTAAACGAGAATTTATAGCAGTCTTGAATCTCCTACGGATTTTAGTGCTGTCAGCTGCACAACTCACTCGAGTGATTAGTGCTACTGTGTACTGTAGTTAACTGCTTAGAGCACGTTCGGATACGTCGGCGGCATGGCTTTGCATTTATAATTAGATTCTACTTGATACATGTTGCGTATATACCTTAACGGACTATCTACAGCCGTTAAACATGAACACGAAATGCACATTTTATTTCAAACCAACTTTTTTTCAAATCTTAAAAACTACTTTTATTGGTTAGGGTATGTTCGCTTAAAATTTTGTTCCCCTAAATAGTCTATCGATAAAACACTTTAAGGTTGTTTCTTTTCTTACAAAGTGGAAGAGATACTGAGGAAAATATTATATTTAAAAATAACTGAGAAGAACACATTAGCTTCATAGGTTTGTTATTCGTTTGTAAAATGATATTTTGCACCACAATTTTACAGATTGGCATCATACGTTGCGGAAAATTTCAAGATGAAACTCCCTCGATAATCATACAGGTACACAAAGAGAGAGATAATTTGCTTCTCAAATCAGATGATATTTTTATCAACTGTCAAAGGGAGATAGCCTTGTCGCTTTTTGTTCAGACGTCATACGTTCTTTTTAGGCAGTCCAGGGAGGATGATGAAATCCACTCAATATTTTTATCATCTCATTAGAACTATTTACAACATAACATACCCTCACGACCATATGCCTAATGGGTTAGTCAGAGGCCAACTGATTGTTGCCGTCATGGTAAACGAAACATTCAGAAGCCTACATTTCGTCAAGGGAATTTGAACCCAACGTAGTACAGGGTGAGCCTAGCGCCGTTATCCGGGTTGGTTGGGTTTTATAACGGTGTTTTCTATCACCGGAGAGTTAAAAGCAAATTGCACAATGAACACAAAGTAGGTGTGTTCAGGTCAGTTCAGGTCAATTATTTACGATCAGTATTCTTCAACAACACCACATTCAATTTACATTTTAGAACAGAATACTAATGATTGAGTTAGGTGTTTATTGTGATTTCGCCCTGTGGTCTGGGGCGTAAGAATGCAGCCAAGGTCTACCCCCGCCTGTTGTAAGAGGCGACTAAAGGGGGCCCTTGGGCTCGCTTGGAAAGCACACGACGGGGGCTGTGTGCTTCTATTGCACATGTGACCCCGAGGAGGACGGCTGTGTAGGGTGGCCTCGCACTGCCGTACACAGCGGACGGTAGTAAGAGCACAACGCGCCAGGGTTTCACCGGTAGAGTGGCTCCTCAGGAGAGTTCTCGGAAAACCCTGGTCACGCGCAGAAGAAGGCCGCCCAGGTGTTTTAGTGGGTACTCCCACCCCCCTCTGGGGTGGGTGAGTCCCACACTCCTCCGCTGTTTCCCCCCCAAGCAGCGGAAAGTACGTAAACGTATTTCACTGGGTAAAAAAAAAAAGGTGTATCCTGTGATTAGTTTAAATATTGAAATGTAGGTTAACATAGGCTTGAATCTGTGCTTTTGTTTGAATTGAGAATTTCTAAGAACATGACTTGAAACCGGCTACACAGTTTTTTATCAAGGCTATGAAAGATAGTTTTAAAATTTCCAACGTTATGTCACCGCTTATTACAAAATGATAATAAGTTGCGTAAAACGGTAAGGTTATCGTATTTCTTTTTGTAACATTGGATAGTTTATCGGTATCATACCAATATCAGCATTTAAGCTGAATAAATAAACATTTTTTATCTTCTAAAGGTCGTTTACTAACTACTCACTAGTATCCTCTCACCATGTACATTTTTCTTTTACTGTATTAACTAAATTGAAATAATGAAATACTTTAATTGCATAATGACATCAAAATAAGTTTACATGATGACTGAGACCCTATTCATTCTTAACTTAGTTTAGACATCTATCATACATAAATTACCTGACCTTCATGCCTTTGTCATGTATAAATTATTATGACTAAGCAAGCACCGCGTGAGCATAATTGATATGTCATCAGTCAGCAGATCCTAAAATTTGTTCAAATAAAGTTTTGCTTTGTTATGCATCATAATTGTAAACCGAGACAATAATTGTAAACGTAAGCAGTAGTGACGTGTCTCTATTTACTGATAAAATGCTCCAAACCACACAATTTGACTGGAGCTCCAGTCCCCATCAACCGATCGCTCCTATGCATCGTTTACGACAACCAATAATTGTAGATCAATGAATGGGCCAGGAACAGGAATCGCTGACACACCAGAGCGGCCTGCAGTACGGTCGGCTACATGCACTGTTGGCGCACTCACTCTTGCCCGGCCGTAAACGAGATGTTTACAACATAACTTCGGCCGCGTCTTATAATTAATGTGGGGAACGGAACGCAACTCAGGACCGGCCAGTTTAGAGGCTCTTGCTACTTAATTTTAATAGGCTATTTTTGTATTCATGTCAAGGGGTTTGCTGTTTTGATAAGCAAGTTTGCTTTTAATTATTTAAGATTAGGTATCCGAAAATGGGTTTAAGACTTCATCGCATTGTCTACCAAGAATAAACTATTTGAAAAAACAGGGGGGCTAAAATAGCGACATTTGACGTTTCATATCTGAAACATAATATGAAACACTTTTTGAAATCCTAAAATGGCAACTTATTAGGTGAATCATATTATGAACATAATATGTTTCATATTTGTATTTCATACAATTTGACAGTTTTGTATGGGAATTCGTAAAATGGTGCACTTTTAAACGTCAAATTGGAGGAATGTTAGATGTTTAGGGTCAGATCGCCTGTTCGCGTCCACCACCCTGTTCGCATCCATTTTACGGAAAATCTTCGAAATTAAGTAAACTAATACAACAATTAAAAATACGTCACTATTGCTAATACTTCAAAGTTAAGTTCAAAGACACACGCACATAAGGACAAATAGTGTGCAGCGGCGCATTCGGATGTTTTTTTTATTGGTTTATGTGAATTTTAAGATTCATTTTTAACGAATAAAATGAGGTAGACGCGAATTAAATACATCTTATTTAGAACTTAGCGTTTGCGTCCGCTATGGCCGCAAACTATACCTACAGGAGATAATCATAAACCAAATTGCGTCCACTACTTTCTTGAATGCAATAAAATTAACTTGCTTGTAAAAATAATTTCAAATATATTGTTCATAATTATGATACATTTTTAACTAAGACTACGGCTAATAATTATATTTTTAAATGAAAGAAGTAATTTCTTTCATTATTTTTATTAGTCAAGAAATAATGATGAAGAGAGAACATAAACTTTAAAGACCATTTAAAGAAAGCGTAAAATGAAATGCGAAATGAAGAGACCTGATTACTGTTTATTCATTCATAGACAGACCACTGGAGAACAGACACAGGTGGACTTATATGCTACACAGACGGATTCAGGAAATAATCAATCAAACTCTTGGTTGCTGGCGTGCACAGACGCACTATGTGATGATGGCTCGGCGATAAAGAGATCAGTACGCTTGGGCAGGCTGGCCAGCGTTTTTGAAACCAAAATTTATGCATTCTGGTTTGCGCTTACATAGCAGGCAAGCATCACAACGATGTCACAAAAGTGACGGTCTACAGCGACAGCAAGGTAAGAGTAGCACTGCAAGCATTCAACAACCAGCGACAACATCAGCGATTGTCAAGGAATGCAAATCAGCACTAGGGAGACTAGCTGGCAAAGCGGAAGTTGAATGTGCAAGGGTCCCCTGCCAAGAGTTAATGCTGGCAGTAAAGCAGCTGATAAATTATTCCCGCGAAATGGTCTACAGTGGACGCTAATTCTGTAATTTATGTATTAAAAAAATGCAATGTTTCGATAAGTTGATCCTAAAATAAACTAGAATATGATGGATACATTATATATATTTTTTATATAAATCAGTGCTGGAGCATTTTTTGATTCACTGTCAAATTTAGCAATTGCACTAAATGGACGCGAACAGACGAAATTACCCTACTAGGTGACAGCGCTGAGCTGTCAAATTCACATAGCAGTAAACATTATTTAATCGTTTTTAAGATAAATTTAATTATTCCTAGTAAAATGTGTTACTGTGAATTATTATAATGACACCAAGAATACATAATAGTGACAATAAATTGAACCAATTTCCAAGACCGTGGTGGAAACGACACTGAAGGTTTATTACATTTTGGATGAAATTCCTGAGAACTTAGTTCATCACATTTACGTTAACTAGCTGTCTTCTGGTGAATATTCCAATATTATCGAGTAAATAAAAAACGTTTTTGTTATTATAATGTGTATTATTTAAAAAATGTGCGGCATTAAAACCTAAAAATCTGCTCCCAAATAAAGTCGTCTTGTGCGCCATTGCCGAGGCAGAAGTTTGGCAAATCACTCGGGCTTTGTTGTACAGAGTCATGTCTCCTTGCAAATATCTTCAATCTCAAGAACATGCCTAGCTAGCACCAATTTCTTGTCTTCATTCATCGTTTCCGGTCGGAAAATGATTTTTATCACAAGTTTTCACGAACATTATTTACAATCTCGATTGACAGCTGTGACATTATTGTCAGTGTTGCCAGTATGATTTCCCAAAGAAGGACGGTTGGCTTTCAGAAAAGGTACGGTTTTTGACTTCAAGGTACGGTTGGTCTATCCCTTCTTTACCCGACTACGGCGAAGCAAAAAGGGCGGTTATGATCGCGACCTGTATTTATGTATAATTGTATGTATGTCTGTTTGTGCCAATGTACGAGGATTTTCATCTGTTCGCTCGTGACTTCTTAACTAGCATTCATAATAATTGCAAAAATGGGGTGCCGTTGGAAGCCTCTTGATTGGCCACTGGTTATAGGCTACATGATGTCACGTTAAATGGACTACAGCGCCCTCTAGGGGCTTCAAAATGAAAAACTAAAAGAAACCTTTTTCGACGGTGTTGTGTGCCACTCCACCAAGGAAGGATCTAGCTTTGGCGCCAGGAGGGGGTCACATAGTCGTGGTCAAGTCAAAAACTTAGATCCACTTTATAGATACAAGTAAAAAGTTGGTATTTTATTCATCTACGTAGGTAATGCGCTTAAAGCATATTTAAGAATTCTTTAATGTATACTTGAAAAACTCAGGCTTACTACAAAAACTCATTAAAGAGCAGGAAAGTGATTTCGACAGTGGCGGCGCTAGACCACTTGTGGACGTCGGCGACATCAAGTTCGCTAGGCCTCATTTACTTCGCAGTAAAGACGTTAAAATAGGTGAGCCAGGCAGAACATAGCAACAGAGCTCAAGATAACTGAACGCGAGCGGAGCGAGCGCGTTTTTTTTTGCAATTGTTATTCGACTAGATTATTTACTGGAGTAAGAGACTTGAAAGAAAGAGCAATCAAGTCTAGGAAATTCTCATTTCTTTTAATTGCGTTTCTTACGATTTGCCTACATAACATAAACGGCCCATACACGTCCCACTGCTGGGCACAGGCCTCACCTCAACTATGAGGTGGAACGAGCCCTACTCCAACACGTGGGCTTAGTGCGGATTGTTGGAGGGGTGTAAGGTTAGTGAGCAAACTTAACGATTTGCTTATTTAGTAGAAAACTAATTCTCAATAACAGATAGCCTTTCTGGGAGGTGGACAAGGCCGTTAAGGCTTTCCTCGTGTGTCTGTCTCGCAATAATCTTCAGTTAGAGCAGAAAATGCGCATACAGCCTCCCATCAAGAAAATGGAAACATAAGTATTATAACGCGAGCGGAGCTAGCGCGGATTTTTTAAAAAGCAATGTGTTTTGAAAAAATCCGGGCCTCTTAGGACCCCACAGGGTATCAGAATCGGAATCAGAAACACCTTTTAAATAGACCTGTTACACGTGCTTTCAAATCGTCAAGAACTAAATCAAACAACCAAAAATGTACCTAATAATAGACTTAAATACTATGATGGATTTAATAAATAAATAAAAGATCAAAATGCTTAATTGATTTATTTGAGGTTGCCAACTAACACGTTTTTTTGCAATAAAATGTATCTTAGATTCACGAATGTATTTGGGATTTAAAAAGTGATGATGATTATAAATCCCTGTTCCAACAGAAGACGTACACTTCCATTAAAATTGAAAATAAAAAACTTTTAAATCTATATCTATCTATCGGTGATAGTACCGATGTCTAAAGTCGGTCTGTCTGGAACCGAGAGTTATCTTGTAAAAAGTGACCTGCAAACTATGTTACGAAGAAGGAAGGCAACGAATGTTGAGAAAAACAGGACATGGCAATTTTTTTATTACTCTATTGTTTGCGTTGAAAAATAAATCACTATAGGAAAGTACGAAAAAGGTACGGTCCACACTAAGGTACGGTTGTAGTACGGTTGCATGATGAATAGTACGGAAAACCGTACCTTTTGGTACGGTCTGGCAACGCTGATTATTGTTCTTAGGCCACCTGTCACGGTCCTCATTGCCAGACATAAAAATTGTAAATTAAAAACATTTTACAATTATTAGTTATAAGAAATCACACAAATTCAATAATAAGCTACTTTTTAAGCCTTAAATTATTAGTTGTAATGATGAAAATATTTGTTTAATGAAACCCGTTATGTTTACAATTATTAGGCGCGACACTATTTCTTTTGGTGTAGCAATTTCGTCATCAAACTATGTCTAAGAGTCCAAGCCATGAAATAAATTTAAAAAAGAAAAATATGTCTAAGATATGAAACGTCAAATAGGTGTTTCACTTTTCATGATTTCATGTCGCCGTTTTACCGTTTTTAGCAATTCACCAGATGAAACGTCACTTTGGTGATTCATATATGAAACACCTAAAATGTTGCCGTTTTAGACCCCCAGAATTGTTACATACTTCTGTCAAACCATCTATCAAATTCGTGATTTAAAAAACATGAGATAACATCTTAGGATAAAAAATGCAAGTCTGCTTATTCGTAAAAAATGACAGTGTTTCACTTTCAATGAAGCAGCTGATAACACTTATGCGATAGCGTGATGTTCACGTGAATATTGTTGCTAAAAACAGAAAAGTAATCATGTTGACAATTATATTGATTATGTGTCTTATCAACTTTTACTAATGAAACTACCTACTGCTCTGACCAAACTACCACTAAATTTTTTGATTGCTCAAATACAATACAAAGCAGATTGTTTGCTGATTGAAACTTCTAAACATTGTTACTCTCTGCATTTTCCACAATTGCAAAGTATTGCCTTCATATATTTTTATAACGGCTATTTATAGTAGCCACCTGTGTATTGCAAAACTTCTTTTACGGTACGGTGAACAAAAGGCGGTAATAACTCCCAAGGCACCAAGCCGCTGCAAAGTACGGACAACGGGAAAGACTCCATCTTGGAGAAGCGACCATTGATGGCCAGGAAGGTGTGCAGTTTTGGAAGTTTTAAAAAAGAAACTTTGCTGACGCTACTTCTGAGTCCTTTAAAAGGAAATAATGTTTTTGTAATGTAGTAGGATTTGATGCCAAAGAATAGCTTTGAATGTTAATGGTAGGTACTTAGCGTCTCGTTTTTATTATTGCGTAATGTTATGATGATTAAAGATTTAATTTTAAATATTGTTGTGTAACTTATCAGTTTTTTTTTTAAGTTTTGTTTCACTAACAGCGGAACATGGTGCAATTTTAGTACCAATATTTATGTTACTCGTTGCAGTAACCACCAACAGTGGGGTGGACGAGTGCATCGATGGTTCAGTTTCGCGGGGTCCAAGTCTCCATGTACCATTTATTTTATGGTTGGTATGGTACGAGAACAAACTTTGAAATTATTATGGAATGCATTAGAAACAATTAAATGTTTGTACCCGCTGCTAACTCCGTGCTATGGAATTCTATGAGGAAGGACAATTTTCAGCTACGAATGGTAATAATAATAGCAGTGACGACTTCCTGAGCTCCATTCCTGTTACAAAGTACTCCAGTATTCCGTATTTCAAGGAAGGAAACGTAAATCTTATCTAAAACACGATAAATAAATCATAATATTATCTACTAAAAATCCATTAAGTTAGAATTCAGTTTTATTTGCGTTGGAGTAAAGCAATAAACGAGCGCTCCATCTTTTCATTTCCGATACAACGACATGCTCTCGATACCTCCCGTTTTGAGTGTACTTTTATTACTTTTCAATACTAAAAGTGAGTATAACTCAAATAAACCACATGACTAGTGTCCCGAAGCACTCGTAAGTCCTTTCTAGTGCCGGTAATATAGTGCAGAGGACCACAGCTAGAGGGACAACATTAGTGCCACCAAATGGGACATATTTGGCCAGGCGTAGGAGTTCAGCGAATTTGCGTGATAGAAAGGGAGATTTGTAATTTCACATACTTAAATGTTGCTAAACAAAGTTTATAATTTCTGCGAAAACATTCAAAAATATTAGGTGCTGTTATCTTATAGTTTATATTTCAGGAATGGAACAAAATGTTTCTATTTTACATGAATGAGAATCGAAAATATGCATTTAAGTGATTAAGTTATTAAACGTTTCTTACAAATCAAATCAGATCAGAGATCAGATACAAAGCAAATCAGTTTGCCTCAGGTATTTTTTATGAGTATATTATCTTTCAATTTATGTTGTCCTTATGATTTGGGAAATCTTTATCACAATTTGCACTTAAAGACTTTTCCTACGTGGCACATGCTCAAGAGACACCCTTGCATAACTGTAGTTTGTAGCTGCTAATTGGGACAGTTCTATTTGTAGGGTTATTATCAGCTGGATTGCCAATTAACCACTTAGCGCCTAGTAACATTGCTAAGTTTCCAAAGACAGGTTTATCAGACTGTGCCACAGTAAGAGTTTTATGTTGAAGTTTATATACTGACTTTTGCTGGTTTGGTATGGGTTTTCTAAATTTCTGTTATACTCGTAGAACTGCATAATATCCAGTTCAAAAAAATATATAGAAATGGCAACGCACAAAGTTACTTCTTCTGGCTGCTGCTAAAACCGCTACAACCATTTGTTATTCGAATAAATAAATCCTTGTATGATTTTAACATTTTGTAACAATTTAACAATCTTTGCACAAATGGGGAATCTCTAACGGTTTTTTTTTGGTATTGACGACTAAATAAATAAATAGTAATAACGTTTTTGCAATAAATAATAAATAAATATTTGAATAATAGAACTAAATAAAAATGATATAATTGAATATGGTGAATATAAACTAAAAAAAAATATGCGGTCCCTGTAAACCCCATAAAATTAATTTACTGAAGTTATGGGATTATCCTACTAAAAAAAAGAGTTTGGTCGCAATAAACATATTGCGTTATTAAAGTATGAGAATCCAGAGCGTACTTCGGATGGTTCGACTTAACTCAGAAACGGACCGTTTTCCGACCACTATCACCGACTACCATTGTTAAGAGTTTGGTACAGTAAAGTTGAAATCTGTCAGCAGTTTCTACGCTCAACGTACATAATAGCGTCCTAGTTTTTGACGTTACTACAGAATATTTTTACCATACACATCGCTATTATGCCCATCTAAAAACCAACCAACTATTCCAGAACAGACATCAAACAAGGGTCAAGCCACATTGTCTTGAAATAATGAATAATGTTAATATTTCACAGATTATTGGTAGGTAATGCATTAGAGAATAATAAATGGGATGTCAGTTCACTCTATTAAAAATTACATAAAACAATGATATAAATGAACTATGGGCAAGAATTAACCGTTATTTTGCAAAAAAAGATTGCCATAGACTGTTTATCGGATTGAGTTAAGAAATGTCTTAAATGAATAACATTTATTTTTCCAATCAAGCAACCATTTCTAAGAATTAAACTCAGAGATAGATAAAGCTTACTGTCAGCATGGTAACTAGGCAACTACAGTTATTTCTTAAGAATAACAATAAAAAAACCTGGGCAATTTTGTAGTTGGTCTAGTTTACAACACATCCATATTCTTATTTTTATTCTACTGTTGTTCGACAGCACTCTGACGTTTTAGTCTTTGTAATCAAACAACTTTGACATGAGTAACCCCTTCATACTGAATAATGCCTTGTTTTTGAGTAAGATCTATGTACAAACCATTAGTAGAGTCAAATCATGTTTCTTTTATTAGCATTCGAAAAAGACGTCTCCTGATTGAACTTAATAAATAAAATACCGTTGACGTTCAATAGTATGGGAATGGTACTTACAAATACGATTGGACATTTAATGTTATTTTTTGTAAATATAGGTATGAGGAACATTCAGACCAAACATTATATAACTTCAAAATCACCCTCAGTCCTACAGTTTAGACTTACAGTAGCTTCTTTTGTCTTTTGTTTTACTATGAGTAACTCGAGCTAGTCATGTTCACTCAAATATTTCTGGGGTAGTGGCGTTGTGTGACGGGTCATTACATTCCCTAAAATATGGTTGAGTGGCATGATGGCTGGCTCACACGTCAACTTGTGAACAGATGCCACCTTCGGGAACTGGTCCGCTCAAGTTTACTTATTAACTTCCTGTGTTATTTATTTTCATGTCAAAACTGTATGACTTAGTTGGTTTATTCAAACATTCACTTTGTACTGTAAAACATTAGACGATTGAAAAAGAGTAACTGCTGAGTTTCTTGCCGGGTCTTCTCAGTAGAAATAACCTTCCGACGCCGGAAGGCGTCGGCCGGAAGGCGGAAGGCGTTTATTATCATGTGTATGTTTATTAAGTGGTTAAAATTAAAATTCTTGGCTATTCGAAAGTACTGTTTATTGGTCTACTTGAATAAAGAAATATTGAATTTCAATTTCAATTGAATTTGAGTACAAAAAGACAGTGTCATGAACACCATTTTTGTTCTGCCCCGGGTTCGAACCTTTCGATCGAAATGTTGAAATTAACAATTGCAGCTTCAACAATGACCGTGCACTTGCATTAACTGCGGCGCTGTTGTATTGAAAGCTCAAAATAGAGCAGGATTCCATTCAGGCACTATCGTTATTTATGTACACCCTAAAAGGGGAATCTGGAAGGTACTGCATTGGCACTAATAAACCTAGGTAAACCCCTCGTCGCTTAGAACATACGGTTGACTCATCTGAAGATACTATGAATATTCAACTGTTATTTGTGATTGTGGGATTAAAACTGCAGAAATAGATTTTTGGTATAATTATCAAATAGATCAAACATAAAATGACTATTCAAAAAACTCAAACTTGAGAAATATGCCGATGCGACTGTTTTTCCATCACGATAAAAGTAAAACAAAAACTGCGAACCTGCAAAGACTTCGTTCTACAAATGAATTTACACAAAACATGGTTAACTTATCACAGAAAAGATGCAAAGTTCATTTGTTCGCAGGGTGGAAAACCTAAGTAGTAACTTTCGCTTTTTGACAGGAAGGTGCGTTGAGAGAGGTTGTGAAAACTTGAATGGAAATCCAGTTTCGCCGCCTTGGTGCCGAGGTCAAAATACTGTGGGGTTTTAGTCCGACATAAGCTCGTCGTCCCCCTGGATGCTACCTCACCACCAAGTTTTCCCCACGGAAATAAAAAGTGTACGTACTATTTTCAATAAATAACAACGTCAAATATTATTCGCCTCTAAGGTCAATTGAAGATCCTATATCATAAAACACAATAAAATGCTTACATAATCCTTAATCAGACTTGAGCTATGTCTATAAAATTTATTCACAATAAGCGCTACAAATCCGTGTTTCAATAACAAGTACTGATAGTACGCACAGGCGTGATTTAACAGCAGTATTAATACAGGTGGGTCCCGGTCTCAGATGGCCGGTAGTGGTCGTCAATTACGCCGCAAATCTGAGGATAACCCCGTGTTATTGTGGCATACGCGATAATGTACTGCAAATTACTTGACATTAGGCTCAAGCCAGGTAGATCCGGTAATTAGTTTAGCCAGTGGGGGTTAAATTAATTACATTGTGCTGAGTAAACTGCGTCGGGAATCAGAAGTTTACAGGGTAAAGATACTTATCAAATTTTTTAGGATTACTACTTTGGACGTACTAATACAATGTGGTTGAAATGATTTAACCTGTAGATACTAGATTAAAGTTTAATCTTACCATAAGTAAACTGAGCTAGTATACTTGCTTAAAACGTTAGTAATTAATGTAAGAAATGTTTAAATACACCCAGTTGATGTGAGACTCAAAATTTACCCGCCATTTTGTAGGCCACTACGCCAAAACAAATTTTGAATTAAATCTTCTCTGATTTAAATTTTCTTACAAACCATTCATAACATATGGAAAGTGAGAAATTTGAATACACGTTTTAACGAATTATTCAAGCCAATGTCTATGTCTACCATACATATTCCCTCATTCACAACTCTTGAATCTTTCGTCATGAGGATTCATTTAAGTACCTTTAGTGACAATATCTAAGCCGATAACCTTAGAAGAATTTTGTTACACTCCTGCGACCGGCTACTCTGGAGATTATGCTATGCTGATGATCTAAAAGTATAACTGACAGCCAAAATCTGTATGACATCACGAATAGTCGTTATGCAAGCTACTGAGCGTCAACATGCATGTTTGTAAGCCCTAAACGTACGAGTATCATTAGGTACTCCTTACACTAACCCATTCATAATACACACAGTCTACCTACAGCGCAAAATACTGTGTAGACCGAACCCCGCCTGCACTTGTTTAGCAGTGTCCGCCCCCTTAATAGCGGCTATTTCCCGTTCCTCTGGGTTCAACGGCTCGCTGGAACGTTTCAGTCCATTTTGTATGTGCTCCTTATGGCAAGTGCGCTTGTTTTGGTAAATAATAGTTTTACGCAGAAGCGCTTAGTAGTGTGTTGCCAGTGATGACCTATGAATGGGTTTGTCAATTTCATTATAAAACAGCAAAAGTGTCGGTGGAGGCCATTTTTGCCGTTAAACAAAAAACTCTAGGTGAGCTATGCTTGGTATTTTACCTTGGAATCATAAATTATGAAATAACGGGAACTGTCCCACTGTGACAAAGTTTGCCAAAATACAATAAAAAACACACGCACTCTAGTAAGCAAACGTGTAAACCTTCAATCGTTTGGAACGCCGTCATTGTTCTAACCACGTTATAACAAAGAATAACTTAATTACAAATTATAAAAATCATCCAATTCAATTGTGAAACATTCCACTTGTCTCAACTTCGTTGTTGACTCCAAGTAAAGAATAAGTAAAGTAAAGTTAAGAAGTCAAGTAGATACTAAGCCGTACATATTTTATGTTGTTGAAATAAAAAAGTAAAAAGACATTCACAGTGAAGTCTCCCTCCGCATCAGTATTCCGCACACCATTCGACGCGAGGAAACAAATTCCCAAAATTGAATTTTAGGAAACGAGTTGAATACGACACGGAGTACACAAACTCGAGAAGAAACGAGATTTTTATCATTTCAACAATGACTTTACTAGAGCCTTTGGGCTGTACTGCCACTTCCGACTTTGCAATTCAAAACAACGGTTTTCCTATGAAATCTATACGCGGTTCATGATTTTTATGGTATTGGTATTGTTTTCAAAATTCGCCGTATGTTGAAAGGGTATTCCGAATCAAGCAATTTATTTGAACGTTTACGGAGAATTCGGATATTTTTTTCGAAAATCAAATGATAAAATCCGAATCTGACTGTCAAAATCTCTCAATATAAATATTGTTTTTCACAACCTAACCGACTGACTAATTGCTTAGTTGTATACTATATATTCCGATTTTAATGACAACTCACTGTAAAAGTGCATCTAAAATGTGCTGCATACCTATATGTTCCGATTTGACGCAGTAAGCAGCCCTATAATAATTGTCTGTTGCCTTAATTTTACTGTTTGACCGTGTGGTTGGCTGAGAGGCGTTAAGTCCGCCAATTGTACTTTACTTTTGTGCAATAAAGAATAAATAAATATAATAATGTTGAATTTTCAAAAAAGTTCTAGTTGCATGTAAGGTAGTAGTCGTTTGCTATCACCATCGCGCATTTAGCAAGTTAAGTGACTGACTCCAATATTCATCAAAAATTCAAACAGCCTTCCAACATCACTTGACTCCAGCATCATTTGAGTGCTGGATCGTTTTGTCTCTTTCATTCTTAATGCTGTTGAAACTTGCGAGTAAGTGACAGGACACGTCAATCGCTAAGCCAAACGCTTTAGTATTTATTAATGACCGTCTCCGTGGTGTAGTGGTTAGAGCGTTGGACTCGCAACCTGGAAGTCGTGGGTTCGAAACCGGCGCGAAACAACAACATGTTCATATTTGTGTTGTTGTTTCCGACAACTAAGATTTTCAATGCTGTCGGTTGGGTCGGTCCTTCATGGTCCTGAAATAGGTGAGTTCTCTCTGGAATAGTGGTGGAAAAGGGAGCGCTGTAATAATCAATTTACCAACCAAGCTAAGGATACAAATTAATTGACTCTGCCAAATACCAGCTGGATGCACTGGACTCAGTAGACCGAAGGGCCAGGAAACTGATAGGCGACCGGAAACATACAACCTTGAAATTTTCAAGGCAAGTGTAAATAGGCATTTTCTGGATAGGTTTGTTCCACCTTGGACCTTGTCGTCGCCTACCATCAGGCGAGACTGGCGTCAAACGCAAAACCATTTTTAATGAAAAAAAAAAATTTTTTTACTACTGTGATGTTATGGAGCAAAAAGAATACCTTTTTAAATACAGATGTTTCCTCTTGTCCTTGGAGCCAATTGTTCTAATGACAAAAGTCTTTATCTGTGCAAGAAACAATAAAAATCCTGACAAATCAATCAGCAAATGGCAAAACCATTTATTTAAGTAGAAAATTTCAATTTCCTTTATAACTAATTACTAAGAGTTATCTTCAATGAATGCGGATTCTCCTCTATGGCTTCCATCTTTAACTAGATTCCAAGATTAATACCAAGATTTTAACTCTTATAACTTTAAAGTCCCGCGGAAGTCGCAACTAGCATTAAATTCAAGTCTTTGTGCAATTTAACAACTGCAGCTACGAAGATACTCGTCGTAATTCAACATTTTTAATTCTAAAGCTCTGAGCTAGGTATTTGATTTATTAAAAATACTTTACGAAGTTCTTAACTAATGGTATGCTGTAAATAGTGTTAATTAGTTTAAATAAAATCTTGATGAAAATACTGCTTCTGGCGGTTAGAAGATTGTAACTAACCCAATTCAAATATCCCTGGACATACTTTTTCATTGTAAATACATAATAATATACGAACAAGGTAACACCTAGACCAATACAAACAGACATGTTCATGCACACAAATAATGTTGGCACTATGCGAGGATCGAACCGCGACCTCTGAAATGAAATGAAATTTTAGGAGTTAGGAGAGGGGAGGGGCAAAAACTCATTTTTAAAATTTATCGTCAAAATTATTTTAAGCTGTAATAATTTTATTTTTATTTTTATGGATAAAAAGTTCCTTTAATTTGGTTATGAAAATATTCTCGCGGTCTATTGTTTTTAAAGGTTCTGGAAGCGTTTTATATATTTTGTCGACATTGATAGAGGGCCAGCCAAGTAAGTTTTTAACCTAGAGCTAACCTAGGTAGTATTAGTTTATCTCTGTGGCGTAACATTTTTTTTGTGTTTAAATCTCCTTGGTTCCTATAAAATTATTGATATCTTTCAATAAATTACCATGACTCTAAAATATAAATACATGGTAAGGTAAGTATCTTGTGTTTACCCAATAATGGTTTACAGCTGACAGTGTTAATCGGTAGTGAATCTTTGTTACAAGTACTTTCAATTCATCAAGAACGATTTGACCACCGGTCCTTTGAAACTATTTTTTTTTCTAAGCCAACTTTTCGATATTCTTCTGAGTTGTGTCTAAATGGAGGTGCCCGTGGCGCAGTTGTGACAGTGATCGGCGACGATCGTTGTTGTAAAGCAACACACGCCGGGTCGGAAAAGGGATGGGTGACCATCCGCCCGAAATTTAGTGATGAGTATTTCGGGAATCTCCGTGCTTCGGAAGGCACGTTAAGCAGTTGGTCCCGGTTGACGTCGCTAGATGTCAGTCGTTAAGCCTAGTCGGAGGCCTTAGGGCGGCTTGATAACGTCTGACAATAAGGTTGCTCACTAACCTTACACCCCTCCAACAACCCGCACTGAGCCCGCGTGTTGGAGTATGGCTTGTTCCACCTCATAGTTGAGGTGAGGCCTGTGCCCAGCAGTGGGACGTATATAGGCCGATTATGTTATGTTATGTTATGTGTCTAAATGGTGTATAAGTTTTTTATTCATAAGAGATAAAAAATATATATTGGCCATGATACGGGCCTCTATTTATGGCATTTTCCATAACTCTTGCCGTCACTTCCAATGATAGGTTACGCAAGATTTAAGAGTCTGAAGCTAGTTGACATAGACTATTTCAAAATAAGTCTGAACGATTAAATCGGGTGATTTTGGCGGCCAGTGTAAATCACAAAAACGAGACAGATTAGGCAGACCCGGAAATTTTTCCTTAGAGTTTCGGTTATGGGACATGCGCCATAAAGTTAATATTATGTCTTATTTTCGTGTATTTTGACCAAACTGATATTAACCCGCATTTTCAGAAAATAAAGAATCTTCCTCTATATGACGTAGAAAGGTATCCCTATGGATAGAATTAATACTGCCCTTGTAAAATGTGGTATGTTTTAAATGCAGAGTGATTATTGGATTACAATGATAAAGGTTAGGATGAAGCGACAGCAAAGCAGACTAATTACATAAGCAAAACATGCAGCGGCTCAAAGGCCTTCTTTACAAAAAACACTTTAAAAATGTTACTTTGAAATAGCATAAAGCGAAAAAATGGAAACATGTTTGTTTGAGTGCACATAGCATCAGTTGCGCCATTATTTGTAAAGGTTTCTCCCCAGTCCCCATCGACTGACTCGCTTCATTCGTAAAATCAAATTTCCGCCATCAGAGTCATTCGATTGGTTCGCGCCTACATGAACAACACGTTATGTTACGCCTTTTGACCTTTTATCTTCGCCTTTCTTTTGTGGCTTTTTGTTTATTTGCCAATCTATATTTGTGATTCAAGAATCACGGTTGGATGGCTACCAGAGTTTGTTTTCATTTTGTTCATTTGGGACAGAAATACAGTTAGAATTATTTCGTACATTTCTGTATTTGAGCATTCAAAATACTATACAGCGTTTTATCCAAAAATATAAATACCGGAAGAAAATGTGAAAATCCTGTGATTAAAGTATATCATATCGCATATCTACGTTTTCCGACGCATAGAAAAGGTGCGTAGCGGAATTCCCTCCTGCGTCTTTGCAAAGCGGGTGACAGCTCTCCCGACACAGTAACTTTTTTGATATTTTAACTATGAGATAAACAAAGCGGGGTTAAATCAATGTATTTTTGTAACATTTGAAGTGCAAATAAATCTGAAAGAAAATATTTTTAACCAATATAACTTTTGTGCTGTATAGTATACACCACAATTTATTATATAATCGCAGTTCAGCATAGACTAAACTTGTAAAATCGGTACTTATATCAGAACACGACATAAATGTTTAAGTTTGTGCTTAAGTAACCGTTGACCTAGCAGTATAATCTGATTTCTGGATTTGATGGTATTAAAGTGTAGGTAATCAAACGTCGTTACTCTACTTAAAACTACACATCAGTTCCTGCTAAATACACACTTGCAAATGCCACAGATACCGCTAATAGGCCTTCTTATAACGAAGGTGTTTAATTAATAAACTGGCTAGAAAACCGCAACGACATGAAGAATATTATACATAATTGAAACTGACGGTGTACAATTTACTATCATTAAGTGCCAGTGGCAGAAAAATTATTTATCTAATGTTAAGTAATATAAAAACATATTTCTTATATGCTGATGATGAACTTGTAGGATTTAAAAAGTACATATTATTTACTGCTCAAAAGTTAATGATATGACAAGTAGATAAAATCGTGAGAAGAAGCATAAATAAATTTAAAAGGAGAATGTAAAAAGATTGATAACAGTCTGATTAGCTTCAATTTTCTTAGAATTTGGACCGTTTTGTAAAAACAAGGTTGCTCAATCTTTTGTCAACCTCATGAAAATATAAGTATTTAATAAATCAGTTTTACTGAACAAATGCTTAATCGGTGATAAGGGACATGTCAATCAACGCTAAGCACGCGCTGTCCTGTAAAATGTCAATAGAACTGAAAGGCACAGCTATACTTCTGAGGGATGCTCAACTTTTCATCATCTTCAAAGTTTGAGGTATGTCTGCTTGCTTGCTTCAAACCGAAGCCTTCAACAATCCGAGGAGGGGTGAAGCGGGGCACACGTTACTAATTTCATTAGTCAATAGAACTAATGGCAACTTTCTTGATTGATCATTTCGAAGAAGAAATGGTTACAGTACACGGAAGTGGTTGACTTTGAGTGACTCAGTGACAGAAACCACTCGTCTGTCATCAGGAGTGGATTCCTATTTACATTCTTCTCAGAGACTTTACCGTTTTACATTTCTAAACAGCCAGCTACTGGCGATTCGGTTCTAATTCAGAAAATTGAAGAATTGTGTTTTCATTTCTGACTTGGTCGGGCTCATGAAATCCGAAGTCAGTTTTAGTGGAGGTACTAGCACTGAGTGGTAGTTTGATTATGTTATTATTAACTTCGACTGGCTGAAACTAGTTGATCGGAATTGAACTATTCCAAACTGTTGAAAATTTTATAAGTTCTAAGAAATCATTTTCGTGCATGTTGTTTTAGGACTAGTTAGAATGTTACATCAGCCAAAATATTGAACTCGTGCCAGTGTTTGTAGTTTAGTATGCTAATGTGAACCTGACTTAGTTTGGAGTTAATCGAGTAAAGTAGAGCTAAACATTTTTAGTGAAGATAAAAAATTGAAAAACACTTAAACTGGCAGAAATGAACTGTTACCAGTCAGAATTATAGAGGTTTTGCTATGTATTTATAAAAACCCAACATTAATGTGTGAATTAGTTAATAAAATTCGCTTAAAAAGATTGCAACTATTCTAGCTTAATTAGCCATAGATAACCCAAGTGTTAACTCTTATCCCCTTATTTATAAAATCCCACCTACAGCCCAACATACCACTTTAATTACTGTTGTCTCTTTCATTTTTCTTGCTGTTAACATTAGCTAGTAAGTGGCAGGAGATTTCATTCACTAAGCTATAGGAATAGTACGACAGCACTGAGATAGCTTTTTATAAAATTAACCTTTACGAAAGGCTTACTTTTATCGTTCACTAAAAATAAATATAAAGATGAAAACTGTAAAACATTATTCGTTTTTGCTTTGTTTATAACAAAGTGGTTGCTTGAAAGAAGAAGTTTAACGTAATATGTCCACCTTGTTTGCAATAACTCCGCGACAGTTGCTACAATACATTCTCAGCACAGGTGGCACCGCATTACAGTAAGCAATGTAGGGTCCGTTAGTCCTGTTACACAGTAACGCAGAGCACAAATTGATATTCAACCGGCACCGCGGTGGTGCGCCGAAATGCAAGCGAAACGCCGCGTACACAACATAAACTTTGGTTTCCGATTTAAAATACAAGTTTGCAACAAATGCGGACGAGTTTATTTTGAACTTTGATATTGCGTAGTGTAACTTGTGCGGGTATTTACTGGAACGTTCGCCATTTAAATAGGAGTCATATCAAAAACATATTTTTATTGTAGTTTTGGCAGTTTAAAAGACCTATTTAGTTAGTAGATAACATAATTATATCTACTGGGCTATTCCTGGTACATCTGGCATCAAGCTTCATAACGAACTATCCACACGGTGCGCACGATGTGCTAAAAAAGTGTCACCCGAAATCAGAACGATTCGTACACCTGAGCAAAGCATTGACTATGTTGACAGTCTGAGGCGACACTTCGCAACATGTATTTGTCTCGATTATGCTCTAGTAAATAATCATACTGTCTTGTTCACACGTTATAATAACACGGTCAAATTAACTACGTGTCGTACCCCTGACACTGACACTACTTATCTACGTCTTTTTATTGTAATATCATAGACCTCAGTAGTGAGACGTGTGCTTATTGGGAGAACTTTGTATCTAGACAAACCTAGCAAAGGTTTTAAGATGCTACAATTGCAAATATAAATAAATATTAGGCCTGCTGTTTGTTTTTAAGATACCTATTTTTTCAGTGAAAAAGTGACGCGATGTAAGAACCAGACTGGAAATGGCTAATTGGCTAAACATAATCATCGTGTGACTTCGCAGTTTACACTAAAGAGGCTCCAATTTTAATTACTGTCACACTAAAGGACTAAAGTAATTAGAGGAAATTACAGCACGCAAGGCTTATGGACTTAAAAGTTATAATAGAAAGAGCACTTTGTCATGTCAAGCTTTTAACAGGCTCTTTAATTTCTCTTTGTGCTGAAAATGAAGACATTAAATCGTTTACGTGCCTTATATGGGAAAGGTAAATGAATCAACTTGGAGCACATTGGAGTTCCTGTAACGACGTTAAGGATGACCTAGAACGTTATCAACTTTGATTAGGTGCTTCGGGGATGCAATTAGGAAAATTTGGTTTTAATAGAGATAAATTAGGGTTTCATTTGTTTTGGCGTATCTCACTTTGGCATAACTGGTCTTGCCTTATTCAAGACCACTGTTAAAGGTTACACAAATAAACAGATGAGTCATGTCAGATTGGTGAGAATTCTTTAATTTCCGCTGTTAGATAACCTGATGAGCAAAATTTCATAAGACACAGGTTTGACCTTAAAAGGTTAGTAAAATCCAACTCAAATGAGTTTTATTGAATTAATGACAATATCATACGTAAATACCTAGATTCACTGTATATTATGCATTAAGGTAAATATGTACAACAAACGTGTTAAAACACCAAACAAAGTGAAATTGCGATCGTTATAAAATCAACGCAGTTGTGGCCAACACAAAGAAAGCGTAAAATCGCTCCAATACCATTTTATATTAGATCATCAACACCAGAGTCAACAAAACCTCAACCTGCGTCGAATCGATACAATCCGTGTGAATCCCCATTTTAGTCAACGAAATTAAATACATGTCCCGTATAGCACACAGCCGGCGGAAATTGAATGCGTCCCACTATCGATGGACGTACTGACACGGTGGACATACTCGTCTGACGGATCTATCTACCCGTCGGATGGACAAAGACATCTATCTCGTGCCGTCAAACTTGTGATTGTGACAGTTTCAATTAGCAAAAACTGCTATCGATTGCGTTGGTGACGTTTGATTTCGAAGATTGACAGCTGATGGGCCTTTGTCAGTTCAATGAACTTGAGTTATAGAACTGCTGAGTCTGTAGTCTTCTTTTCTATTTCTGTATGTGACTGTTGTCTAAAGGTCAACCTCGTCTTTAATGATCTTGAAGCGCTTATTGTATTTTATCAGTCCAATATCTTGGTGTTCTTGAAATATTTGATATGGAAAAAATACCTGATATCATCTCGACAAGACAGCAGCATTTACATATCACCAGTAGGTATTTACTATATTTTATTATTTTCAATGATAGTGATCTATCTTCGATTATTTTTAAAAAATGCCAATTTTTTCAATACTTATGCTTATACTAATACTTTCAATAGTTGTAATTAACTTAATAGCATAACTTAATGGCAATATTTAATTATTTTTTCAGCATTAATTTTTTAGATACTTATTCCAATTAAAATTGCTTGCTATAAACATCGAGCCAACTGGTTAATCATTCCAAAATTACATCGCGTTTGATTTGTATCACCTAAACACATAATACGTAGTGCTGTTTAAGTAAAAACATTTTAAACTAAACCAAATCACAGGATATCGGCAGCGCGGCTCTTCATCTACTTTTGTTTCGCTTTGAATAGTAAACTCATTAAAAAATATGATTGTGTGACGCTAAAGAAAATAAGAAGTCACTAAAACTTGTTATGACATAATGGCCTAAGACCCAATTACCTTCGCCTATTAGAACTAAATAGAGATCCGTTCACTTATAGCCATCATGAAGAAGTTTCTTGCACAAGCACAAAACTTGTCCGAAGCCACGTATCGGACGAACGGTCGAAAGATTCGGAAACTATCGCAAACTTTCAATAATCCCACTAAGTCTATTGTAGCAAAGTTATTTCAAAGTTAATTGTAACCGTTGTGCTTTATATTATGTAGGTTATGCAAAACGGTATATGCAGAATAAACTATTTAGGCCTTGTTTATTTAATAATTTGGTCAAATAGTACCTATCACATCACGATAATGTTTTGCATACGTGGTTATGCATGCGTGGCGTGGTGGCGTGTCATGTTCATCATGTTTTCATAATAGGTTAGTTTTAGACACTAGCTTGCTGTCACAGCCTCACGGGTTGTTTTAGCTGCGGTCTGAGTTGAGGCAGTGACACTTGAACCAAAAGCTCAACTGATACTCCCAACTACTTTTATTTTATTGCTTTATAATTTTGTTATTTTTATTACTTATTTATTTTTATTTTTTTGCCCCCTTTCACTATTCATGCTTCTCTTATTTTCATTTTTAACTGTGTTGCAATTTTTGTAAAAGTTATTTTTTTTTTAATGGCCCTTGGGGTCAATAAGTATTTTATTTCTTTCTTTCATAATATCTGTTCATTGTGATCTTGTACGCGTAGTTATTCACGTTCTGTTAATAGAAAATTAAAAAAGGTCACTTTGTCAAGAGCTTTGCAGCGTAGTGGTTCAATATGTCTTGGAACCCTTGTGGTGCCAAGTTTAAGGTTAGCCGAAACACCTTTTTGTTGATAAACTGTTCTGTTGCCTTAAGGGGCGACTAAACAGAGGTGGGGGGACGTAGAGATCCACGTAGGGTTCGAAATTAGCTTGGCCTGGGCTTTTGAATGTTTCTTTCACCATGTCGGCAACAGTCAGCGTGCCTCTGACTGCTAGCATCTTTGGCATGTAGCCGTGAGCATAATTAAGTTGTTTTATGTTTGTTTCGTTGAAAATAGTCTAACTAACAAAAATGCAAACGGATGATTTTCCTTTTAACGATAATATTGTGCTGCATTGATATGCACCATAATGAGAGCGTTACATTTCAGACTGTTTCAGACAGATATTAATTGACCATAAATTAGTTATCAAAACTGGAGCGGAATGATATATGTCCGGTTCATTTAAATCATCAGTTAATTGACAATGTTTGTACTATCCATTAAAAAAACAAACAACATTACGAATAATAATTTACTGAATTCTGATTATTGCGTTATTTTGGGGTTCAACCATCGACTGCCACAAAGGTAGGAATAGGAAATGTTTAGTCGTAATGCATACGGCCTAATTGTAAATCATATTCCCATGAGTCGATTGAAAGACGATTTTCCATAGTAAGATTTCCTCATGGATACCTCAAACCCCTTAAGAGACCATGATGCTATGTCGGACATACCGACTAAAATCCCACGGTACTTGACAGCTCTCAACGGCCAAAATGGCCTTCCAAAGAATGGATATGTCCATTTATTACGTAACTAAATTTCAGTCGGAGTACCCATCCCATGTCAAACACGCCTTTCGTTGCTTTACAGCGGATATCGTTGCCGATCCACTGTGACCACTGCGCCACGGCTACCTGAATAATTCGGTATGTGAAATAAGCTTTTTTACTGCGCTTTCTATAACAATGTACACCATTGATTTCAAATGGAAGCTGTTTATTTAATTTACAAATATGTTCATAAGTGCTTCAACATTTTGAAACTGTTATTTACGCCTGTAGTGTAAAATACAATACGTTTAAACAAAACGTGACCATCGAATTCAAATTCTCGTCCACAATTTCTGTTAAGCTCAAATTACTGGAATAGTAAAATAGTGCTGTACGAAATTAAGCAAGTTCATAATGAATATTTATCGCTTTAATACAGCAGTTGTAGCTGAAGTTAGCGCTGCAATCGGTGCAAGTGGGAATTGCCGCAATAAGTGAGCTTTTTTGCATCGAAACTGCGTTTGTACCCATTCATGTAGAGAAATAAGCTGCAGTGTTGTGAATTTTAATAAATCAGAAACAATGCAATTTAGAGTTTACACTTTCGTGTTTGACAAAGAGTTAACAGATACATCGTCCACAATTGTATGACAGTTAAAAACCAATTTGTTCACAGACGATAATTATGTGGTCAGTGGACAGTTAAGGCCATGCCTTCAGCTAACGATAGGGTGCGATGAGGCTTCGGGCGGCTTGATAACATCTGACATTAAGGCTGTTCACTAACCTTTAACCCCTCCAACAATCCGCACTGAGCCCGCGTGTTGGAGTATGGCTTGTTCCATCTCATAGTTGAGGTGAGGCCTGTGCCCAGCGCAGTGGGACTTATACATGAAGGCCGTTTTTGATGAGTGCAATGAGTCTGACCCAAATCCAGTAAAAGTTCACTATTATGATAACTTTTAAAATAGTGACAAGCAGAAGAATCGGCAAGCTTTTTTGGCGATGAATTCATCAGGTTTTTCATTATTCACCTGGTAACTACGTCCTTGAAAGTTCTACTTAATCTCACAATATCGTCAACTTGCAAGTTATGGCTTTGGTATAACTTGTCATATCACGCTTTTATTTAAAATGACTTGAATAGCTTTAGCTTACCTGTACTTGTTCTGTCCTAAATGTTGTATCACTGTAAATATCTGCTTGTGTACGAATAAATAAATAGTAATCCTAGTAAAATCAGATTGTGTTAGATTTGATACGAGTACCTAGTTTATAATTTTTTAGGTCACATAACAACGATACTTTCGAAAGTATTGGTTCCTAACACGTAAATGGTATTTAGCTAAAAATGATAAGATATTACTTCCAAATTTACTTACTGTCATTTGTCTTAGACTATATCGCAATCAATATATTAAAATACGAAACTCCGAAAATACTTACTTAGGTACTACAACAGTCGAAGCACATAGAAAATGAAATTTCATAAACTAAAACTATACTTTACTCTAAAAACGCATATCAGTGTTACATGAGTTTACCCTGCAATAAAATAGTTTTTACTGAAAAAAGCACTTTGCAATAATACCAACCGATAGTCTAGAATAAATACGATCAAACGCTCGGCCGAAATCGCCATCCAATTCGAGTCTTATGCCATTGGCATAAGGGTACGTGTCGATGCGGTCGTGAGTACACAAGGGTGCAGACAATGAACAGCTCTATTTGAGCACCAAGGCAAACGTAGAACTGCTATTATAGTGTAGAAAACGCCGACAATATACTCGGTGACACTGCTTTTCGACGAATCATTTGTTTGAACTGTACACAGTCTGTGTTAATATGCACAGAAGTTATCCAGACAACTGTTATACAAGAGGCATTACAGGCGTTATCAGTTAGTATGGCTAGCAACGTTCAGTAAGTGGATGTATACCTACTTACTCGTACTTGAATTTATATGTCACTATAACCCATTTTAAGTAAATAAAAAAAGCTATAAGTGATGACTAGCCTGGTGATGCAATGGGTGAAGAATAGGGCCGAAGCACCGAAGGGTTCGATTCACACACATACATGTTTTTCTAGGCCTGATTGTTTTATGTCCCATATGTATTTGAATAATATTTCAATGTCACCAATTACCAATATCTAAACTGTTTAGTACAGCCGACAAATTAATCCATGACATGAACACTCAAAATCATCAATTTTATAACAAAAAAAACCAAGGCCAAGATTTTTTTAGTTAGCTCTATTATAGTAGTATCTTCATCCACTGGTGATACAAAAAATGTCTGTTAGAAAACTGAATCATTTATAACCCGGAAATACGCCGGTGTAGCGACGTCCGATATACCTAAGTCGTATTTTCTCGCAAAGACATTGCAATACTTTTGTTTGTTCCGGTCCGTATCTTCTTTTTTAGGGTTCCGTACCCGAAGGGCTAAACGGAAGCTTTTGAGCGTTCACAAAAAGGTCGCTTTCGCTACTAACTCCTTAAGTACATTTCCCAGAAAACAATCTGGACTGTGACAGAGTCAGCATAAGTAAAAATGTATTGAATGCCAGTCTTGTTTGTATTGCATCGTATCCAAGTATCATAAACCTTTAAGAAAACATACTTACCGTTCAAAATGTATCTTAATATCTCTGTATGTAAAAATAGATTGCTGTTTGTTGGTCTCGCTAAAACGGAACGGAACGGCTGAAGCGATTTGACTAATTTTCGTCTTGAAATATTGGTGGAAATTCAGGGAAGGTTGGAAAACTTAACATGAAAAAACGCTGGGAATAATAGTAAAAACCACAATTTGGTTTTCTCTTAGCAACCATTTCTACCTGTCAAACACTAAAAGTTTGACAACAGTACAACGTCTGCCGGGACAGCTAGAATAATTCAGTGTTGGAGGTGCCCGTGTCTTAGTTTGTGCAATACACACTGCCTGGGCCATGGGTGACCACCCACGAACGGAATTCAGTGATGTATTTTTCAGGCATCTTCATGCTTCGGATGGTACGTTAAGCAGTAAGTCCCGGCTGCCGTTGCTCGATGTCATCGTTCAGCCTAGTTGGAATCCTTGGTTTGATATTACACGCAAGGTTAATCAATAACTTTACTCCCCTCCAATGATCAACACAGCGCCGACGAGTTAGAGTATGGGTTGCGCCACCTCATAGTTGAGCTAACGCCTGTGCCCAGGAGTGGGCCTTAAAAAAAGCTGTTGTTTTTTGTTGTATAATAATTATTATTCCAAGCAAAACATATTATTCAACAACATACACTTACATTAAACTCTTTTTAATTACTTTCGAGCTTTTCAAAGTTATTCGTAACTTCGCAAATAATTTATCGCTCAGACATCATTGTTTATTAACCAGAGACCGCTTAGATAGTCTATCGTAACTTAATATATCGCGTGATATACTGCCCTCTTTCTGCCACTTTAACTTACCCGCTGGGCAACGCCGGTGACATAGCACAAGGAAATGATGGCCATTTGGCCGGAAAAGTTCCGAGAACACCATGATGGTAAACGAAGGAAGGCTCTTGCTTCTGGCATTATAATAATCTTCTTACTTAGTGCCCTGTTCGCATTCCTATTAACTTTATACCCGACTGCGCCAGAAAGAGGGTTATGGTTTTCGAGTGTTTGTATGTATGTTTGTTTTATATGTAATAGTGTTTAGAACGCTCTGTAGCCGATTCGTAATTACTGCGAAAGTGATATTGGGTATATGAAAATAATTCCAGTTTCTCATCATCAACAGTCACATGACGTCTACTGCTGAACATAGGCCTTCCCTATTGATTTTCAGAGCTGCCGGTTGCAGGCGGCCTGCATCCACCGAAACCCTGTGACCTTTATGAGACATCATAGTGTAGAGGTGGACGGATGTCATCCACCTCTACTGGTCTCCACTCGACTTTTTGACCCCAACGGCCATCAGTTCTTTAAGCTATGTGCCCCGCCCACTGCCACTTCAACCTACTAATACGCTGGGCTACGTCGGCGACTTTAGTTCTCCTACGGATTTCCTCATTTCTCGATCTCGTAGAGAAACACCGAGCATAGCTTTCTCCATAGCCCGTTGGGTGTTTTTGATCTTTTTATGCGGCCTATAGTGAGTGACCATGTCTCAGATCCGTACGACTTCATCTTGAGGCACTGAAAGAACAAGAAGAAGGTCTTGGAAGAGAATACGTTACGCAATTTCCCGAACGCTGCCCAGCCGAGTAGGATTCGACGATTCACCTCTTTCTCGAATTTTTACGCCCCTTTGCAAAGGAATCACCCTCGTGCTCTGCTCCAGCACAGCTTATAGCTGCTCAGTTTATAGTTTGTATTTCATTATCATTTCCTCTCTAATTACTTTTTTGTGCACTTGCCTACCCTTCTAATCAACTTTCCTCTACCTTTGGGTTGTTTGGAAGAGATCGCTCTTTAGCGATAAAACCGCCCAAGTTGTACATTTACGTGTTTACTTCAGCTACTGTCCTGTAATATTGTTGTTGTTTTAGTGTGCAATAAAGAATATTTACTTACCTACTTACTTACTCCAATACTCGGACTAACATGGTGGCGTTTGCGTATAAGCACTTCAGCACTTTGATGTACCCATAGTCAAACCAGGGGGCGCTGCTGTGCTAAACAGTTCAAATTAAACAGCTCCTAGTAATTTAAAATATTTTTATTAATTATACATAGTTTCTAAGTGACATTTTCTAAATATTATTATTCTGACACATTATTCGACGTTTTGACTTATAAATTACGCAAGAAAATGGCTCCAGCAAAGAAAAAATCAACAGAGGTGGAGTACGAAAGGTTGGTCAACGTTATTTTAAATTTGAAAACTGAAGTGATTGAGGTGAAGAGTGAAATTACAGTCTGTCACAAACTCATCCAAGAGCAGCAAAATAAACTTACCGAGCAAAATGAATACATCCGAATGATTCTGGCAGCACTCACTAATTCACAAGGACATAGCCCAACACCTATTTCACAAGCACGATTCAATAACTCACTAAACGAATCAGGTCCTCAGGGCCTAATCTTCATTGAAAACGAGCAACAGTCAGAAGTGCATGATGATCGTCCACCTACTTCATTGTTTCTTTCTCCGACAACTGATGCTGCACCCGCTAGCCCTGCGGCTCCGAAGAAAAGGCAGCGACGCGCACGGGAGACTCGTGCGCCCAGTACTGCCCACGCCAAAAAAGCCATCCAGAACCACCACCAGTGTCCTGCCGTTGCTCCATCTTCATCACCAACCGCAACCCCCTTGCAGCCCTCGCCCAAGACTAAGTTGTCCTCCAAACAATCCCCCCAAGCCTCAATTGGTCTTCAGCCCGGCTCGGGATGTCTTCGTGCGGCTGCCCCTCGGGTCGTCAGTCTGCACGTCTTCAATTTGAGTGAGGACACGACAGCAGAGGATGTCGTGCGCCACATTCAGACGCAGATGCATGTCTCGGCCCCGGTATGTGAGAAACTCGTCGTCTCCAGGGGGAAATACTCCTCGTTCCGCTTGGATGTTCCAGCCGACAAGCAGAAGATCCTCCGTGACCCGAAGTTTTGGCCGGAGGGAGCGGCGGTGCGACTATTCAACATCGTACGGCCAAAAAACGAGATGGCAACGCGCGGCCAGTCAAAGTTAAAATGAACACTTTTGTTGTTGTTCACCAGAATGTTAGGTCTATTTGTGGCAAAACATCACTGTTAGATCTGTTAAATAGTCAAGAAACACCTGATATTCTAGCTTTGAGTGAAACTTGGTGCCGAAAAAATGAAATTGAACGTGTTAGGTTATGCGGTTACTCGCTTGCCGACTGCTACTGTCGCACGCGCATCGCCCATGGCGGTGTAGCGATATACATACGCGACGGTATACAGTATAGGCAGCGCGGAGACTTGCGGACCCTCTCAGTTCAATATCATTGTGAATTCGCGGCGATTGAAATTTTTTGTTACAAATTAGTTATTATTGCGCTGTATAGAACTGGAAAGGGTGACTTTGATGTTTATTTAGAGACATTGGAATTGTTGTTGAGTAAGATAGCAGACGAAAATAAAGGGTTTCTCATAGTTGGCGACCAAAATGTGGATTATCTTGTAAATACCACTCAAAAACAGAGGGTAAATGACGTCCTACATAGTTACGGGTGTAGTAATGTTGTGACGTTTCCAACTCGCATAGGTGCAGACTGTGCGACGTCCCTTGACTGCGGCTTAGCGAATCATGTTCGAGATTGCATCACTGTGTCGCCGGTAGGTACTCCGATCAGCGATCATGATGCACAGCGGTACGAGTTCGCTTTTGAACAATGTTATCGTAAAGAGACAAACAACTTTATTCAACGACGTTTATTTCATGACGAATCCATTTATTCCTTTTTTTCTGACATTTCCTATTATGATTTTAATTTTATAAATAATAATAATCTTGACATTAATTGTAAATTTACTAAATTATTTAACATTTTGACTCATTACATAGACATACATTTCCCATTAAAAAACATTAGAATTAAAAATAAAAAGTCTGTTCCATGGCTGACCGACGAATTGTCTGAGTACGTTCGAAAATTCAATGACTTCCACGAACTAAGACGGCAATATCCGAACGAGGCTTTAATGACTGAATGTTTAACCCACTATGCAAAGCTTATAAAAGATGGAACGTTGTGCGCTCGCCAAAACCATATCGAAAGTAGTCTTAAAAATAGCAAAAACCCAAACAAAGAAATTTGGAAAATTATAAATAGCGAAGTAGGCACTCATGTAAACACTCTCAGTATTCAATTAAATGAAATAGGCACGAATACTAAAGTACCAGATAGTGAAGTGCCTAACCGATTTCATTCTCATTTTTTAGATATTGCGTCAAAATACACCATACAAAGTAATGAGTCAGAATCCGCAAAATACCTACGGGACCATCTCTGTGATACATATGTGCCTTTATTCACTTTACCCAGAATAACCCGTGATTGCTTGGATAAAGAATTGAAATCAATGTTAAAGACACGTGCAACAGTTGATACTTATGACATTTCTATGAACATTCTAATTTACATTTGGCCAATTATCCCTGACATTTTAATAATATTAATAAACGAAATGTTTTATGCGGGTGTGTATCCGGACGTTCTGAAAAGTGTACGAGTTTGTCCTGTCTTTAAGGGTAAGGGTGACAAAGGTGACGTAAATAACTACCGGCCTATATCAATAGTTCCTACTATCTCGAAGATAGTAGAATCTATCCTGTCAACGCACATCATGCGTCACCTTGAGTCCAACAACCTATTGACGGACAAACAATACGCGTATAGGCAGAAAATGTCGACGACCAAAGCCGCCCACAGGATTTTTGACTGTCTTTTGACTGGTCTGGATGACAGGTTGAAGGTGGCTGGAGTGTTCTGTGACCTGTCAAAGGCCTTTGATGTTATTAGCCACAAACTGTTACTCCATAAACTGGACGCGTACGGTATAAAAGACAGGTCACATCAATTACTTGCGTCTTTTTTATGCGACCGCCAGCAGGCTGTACAGGTATCGGTTGCCGGCAGAAAACTTAAATCGAGAACTGGCCATGTTGGTGTGGGAATTCCACAAGGATCTTCTCTCGGTAACACCTTATTTTTGTTGTTTGTCAACGACCTCCCGTCTTGCATATCGACAGGCCTATCAGTATTGTTTGCTGACGACACTAGCGTAATAGTAAGTGCTTGTAATTATGACAAACTAGCTGCAAAAATTGAAGACACGTCTGACCAACTGCGAAAGTGGTTCTCAACGAATGGCTTGATAATAAATGTTGAGAAGTCCAACTTAATAATATTTTCAGGGCGACCAGTTAGTCTACCTGCGTGTCTGGCGGAATGTAGTCAGATGCCAATTCGCAAGGAAAGCAAATTGCTCGGCTTCACTTTTGACTCTCATCTCAATTGGAAGTGCCATGTTGATCAACTGTGCAATAGACTGGGTAGTGCAATTTTTGCGATGCGAAAATTAAAACCATTAGTGACAGTCGATGCATTGAGAAAAGTCTATTTTGCACATTTTCACTCCATCATGTCGTACGGTACTCTCGTTTGGGGAAACTCCACAGATGCTGGCAGAGTACTAATATTACAAAAACGAGCAGTCCGTACGCTTGCTGGGGTGAAACCCAGACACTCGTGCAGAGATTTATTTAAAACGCATTGCATTATGACCCACTACTCAGTCTATTTATTTGAAGTATTGTTGTTTGTGAGGTCAAATCTATTAACATTCCCACGGATGGACGTTGACGGCAAACGTAAACACGTTGCAGGCCGCCTAAGAGCAGTCCCTCGTCGCATGGCACTGTCTGAAAAAAACCCGCGTGTCATAGGCCCAACGTACTACGAGCGACTTCCCGTTGATCTTAAAAACGAACCGTCTGACGAAGCATTTCGGCGCCGACTGAGAAACCTTTTACTTGATAATCCTTTTTATTCTATAAATGAATTTATGAATTTGACATCAAAACCACCTCATTAGAAAAATTCTGGATTATTATTAGTATTATTTTGACAAATGACATATTTTGTATGTAATTAATTATTATTTTCATAGGAATTTTGTTATTGTTTATTTTAATTATTTTGACATTTTTAGGTACTCTGTTACCTAGCTGTTATTTTTATTGTGATTGTTTCTTTTATTTTTTATTGATTTGACAATATTCTGAATTATTATTATTTCCTGACATGATTTATATTGATTTATTTAATTTATTTTTTTATTGTATTGACGATCTCAAACTGACATTAATGTATTTTAAATGTTATGAAGCGCATCGATGTATTTTGAGTAATAAATTATCTAATCTAATCTAATCTAATCAATATGGCAACGCTGGGTAGACTGCAGCACCGCCCAAGTCTCGACCGAATCGAAGGCTTTCTCGTAGTCAGTAAATAAAGGGGCAGATTGTACTCTTCGGTCTTCTGTATAATCTGCCGCAGCGTATGGATGCGCTCTATGGTACTCAAGGCTTTCCGGAGTCCTGCTTGCTCGGGATGCTGGAAGTCATCGAACCTGCGAGCGAGACGCGCAGTTCCGCAACCTACGTTTGATTCTTACATCTTATTTCTTAATTACTTGAGTCAAGCTGCAATCATTTTGTAGTAGTGACATCATGCGATTGGTTTTCTGATTTGATTAATTATAAAAATTATGAGTTACTAGTCTTTATAGTTCCAAATTTCTTCAAGCAAGGATACCGATTACGCGGTACTTTAAAATCGTCGTAAAACAATATTTTTAATGACATTAACCACACGTGATTATTTTTACAAAATAATATCCTGTGGCAAATGTAAACTCAAAATATAAATACAAAGTCCAATCAATAATGCACACAAAGTTGTGCTTTATTCAAGTATTAACAAAGCTACAAACGCACTGTGTTTATGGTGAAGCGCATTCCAATAAACGTGTCCATTGTATGCGTTGAAGCTTGATGCACTCACATGATTCCTGCTCTGGCTTTAGTTCTGGCGCAGACTTTCACTTCGTTTTCTGCCATATAATATTCATTTAGATAAAAAACGTTGTTGAATCCAAATAATATCATAAATGCGAAAGTTTGTGTGTGTGAATGGATATATGGATGGATACGTGCTGCTCTTTCACTTAAAAACTGCTAAATGGATTTAAACGAAACTTAACTTTAAAATAGATTACATAAAATATACTTCATAATAAGACGTAGACTACAATTTATAAAACGCAGACGCTGGGAGAGCGTTCCACATCCTAGCAGTGCGGACCAGAAAGGCCGAAGCAAACCTTATTTCTAGAAGGTTGGCCACATGGGGATGGAAGTTCTCTCGGCGTTTAGTTGTCCGATGGTAATAAGTAGTCTCATTAGTCTCAGTCCATAAAGTTCCTGCGCACACTCATCGAAATGCATCATATAAAACACGCGTAGACAGGTGGCTCCATTGCCGATTCTCTTAATCCTGGAGTATGATTACGCTTGCAGGCCCCACTGGCCCCGCAACCCCACGTGTCGCCCTCACGGGCCGCAGCGGGTGCGTGGCTAGTCCACCACACTGCCACTCCTGAGTTCTCTTCGCTTCACGGCGGTTGGACCCTACCACCGGTACTAAGCCTCTTCGCCACGCCAAGGCGAGAACTCATGAGGGGGACATCTGCAGCAACCTGGGCGAGCGCTCTGCCAATGAAACTATTTATCCCCGCCTGATGCCTTCACCGAATTTCCTTTGGTGATTTTACTATATCTTCTTTTTTTATCAAACTTGGCTGCACGAACTAGGTACAATACGACCAACTGGGTGACGATCTACAGTGTTATGGTTAAGAGCTACTACACCAGAGGTCGCGGGTTTGATCCCACCCCCGCTCATGTGCATGAACATGTCTGTTTGTATTGATCTGTCGACCACGTAAAATAGAATATTACTTATTCCGAGGCTTAGGTAGTAAAAAAGTTGACTTTTTTAGGTGAAAACAGCAAGAAATGGAAAATAATTATTTTTGGAGGATTTTTGCATTCGTCTCCGGCCAACCTAAGACTACAGATACCATATACATTGATTGGCCGTCACAGAGGGGCAGATATCTATTGATGTTGCAATTCGGTAGCATAATGAAATACAATAGGATGTTGTGCAATGCGGATGTTTTAATTAGCTAAAGTGACCTTCGAGTTTCATCATTGTTCAGATTTATTCACAGTAGACATCTGATTTTGCTGTCATTGGGATACTGGATCTGAGGGAGCTATGGAAGTTTGTTGTTTTTACACTATGAATTTAACAACAAACAAAATATGAAAAAAATACAGTATAAAACAGCATTCATTCGTCCTAATTCAAAAATTAGGATGATTGAGTGCTGTCATAGCCTGGGCTCAACAGAAATTGTACAGAGGCGTTCACAACAACCATTACAAAACCTCTTGAAAAAGGTGCTTATGTCAGCAGTATAAGGTGCCGTATGTAAAGGTTGATGAGAACGCCGCTATATGAACCATACTCTACAACGTGGGCTCAGTTTTGGATACCTTTTATCTTTACTTTAAAAATGATATAACTTTCATTGTTAATGTGTAGTCGTTCTGTAAAATGCTATTGGACTGTGAGAAATCAATAATAATACAATAGTTGCAGACCAACAAATATGTCGGTTTCGTTCGATTTGAGGGGTACAAAACCCCAACCCACCTCCAAAAACCACATTTTGGAAAAATCAACATTTTCACATTTCTATAAATTTAGTTTCTTTTCCGGGACCGGAACAAATCCACCAATAATGAACTATTGAAATTGAGTCATTTGTTATGAAGCTGTAAGTGTTAGAGAAATCTTGTCTTTGTTTAATATCTTAATATTTATCTTAAAAAATATCAAGTATAGGTACTAGCTACCATAGCAATACCTAAAGTAAATAAACATTTATTTTTCCATTCAAATTCTAATAATCAGCTACTGATTACTCTCACTTACCAATGCTTCTTATCCCACCGCAAATAAATCCTTCAGAAGTACGAATAACGTTGATTACCAATAAAGATACTATTAAGTGGCAATTTGGGGATCGTCTGTCACCCTATGATGACACTGGCCCTGATGAGACGGTCTCAATGTCACGATAAATAGGAGGTAATATACTTAGCAGGGAGGTGTCGTAATAGGGTGGGTGTAACGTGATTTGCGAGTGCTATATTACAGGACGGTCCCCAAATATTCGGCCAACAAAGGACCTCTTAGTATAATATCGATGGGCTTCACGTGTGTATAATGCTTATATGTCTGGAATTTGAATAATTACGTAAGTAATTTTGCTTGATGCCCTGTTGTGACCTGCAGTTTAATGTGTTTAAACATAATATTAGATTCATTATAATCCAAAGTTAAAATGTGTTATTACTATCGCGAATTCTTTATGAATCAAAAAACGTAGCAAAATTTGTCAAAATCAAAGAAAATAATTTTGAAAATATTGAGGAAAAGAATATATTTAAAAATATTTCTTCTTCTTTCCTTTGCTAGCATTCAAAAGCCAATAACTTTAGCTTCAAATAAATTACCACACAATATAATTTGATTGCTTAAAAAATAGTTCAAATTATTTTGTAGTGTATATTCCTAGCATTTTTTCATGTTTACTCACGTTTCCAACCTTCCCTGAGCTTTACCCCGACTGTCCAAACTCTGGAGATATTTTCAAAATTTTATCACAAAACACTAAAGATCAAATTGTGTCTACACTGGCTCTATCAAGTCAGTTACGAGGTAATATCATCTTCTGTCCATTGGACGCCCATCGCTGTCTTAAGTGCACTTCACATGTCCCCGACTTAAACATGTTACTGACACGTGCGCGCAAGGATGGAGAGTGAAGTGTGATTGACTATACTTTTGTAAAAGACCAAGCGAATTATATATTCATTTTGTGAATAGATTTCTGTATGATTCTATACTTATTCGCTTTGAGACATCAATCAGATTTATTCTGAGACCAGATTCCTTACAAATACAATAATTTCATTTCAACGTTATTTCTTTTTCATTATTATGTCTAAACTACAACTGTTTTTATTTTGACGCTTCATATGCAGCAAGCAAATATGCAGCCTAGTGCAGCCTAGTATATAAGAATTGTTAAGTGATTTATGCCACTTATCTCTCTTGATGCAAAACCTGTAGC
The DNA here is from genome assembly GCA_950022985.1 of Udea ferrugalis. Taxonomy (NCBI): domain Eukaryota; kingdom Metazoa; phylum Arthropoda; class Insecta; order Lepidoptera; family Crambidae; genus Udea; species Udea ferrugalis. Next base: position 11,856,822 of record OX465516.1, read on the forward strand.
GGACTCTGCTATTATCTGTTCTAGAATTAAGATTTATTTTAAACAATAGAATACCTACCTGTTAATGAGAGACGTTTTTTGGTCAACTGTTTATTAGTTACAGAATATGTCACTATTTAAAAATATACATTAAAAAGATATAAAGACATAGCAAAAAGTAGCAAAAAGGTAGGTTGGCATTGCTGGTCACCAACACTACCAGCAAACTGCAGATTTAACTAAAAAAATTGAATAACAGCAAAATGTAATAGAACGATGTTCCTTCCAATACCATTATAGAGATTTGATGATGCCATTCACAAATAACTGCTGTGTCCACTTATGTCTAGCTTCCACTTAGCACTCGCTAGCCAAACTAGCTCTAAGTCTTATCTCTCGAGTCAACAATGCATCGCCTAAGACAAAGTCACATGAATATCATGTATGCGTGTGCTAAACCAAAACCCGACACAGATATGCCTTTTACGGAGTGAGTGAAGAGCACTCAAAGCCAAGAGCTAGCCGATTTGTGAAATTACGTTACTGCCCCCTGGTGGCGTCAAGGCGGGCACTACAAGTGTATGCTACTCTATAGGGGTGTTGTCAGTAATTAGGAAGTGAGGCCTTTGAAAGCTGCGGATTCCCACGGTGCAGTCTATTTGGATGTGCTGTCGAAATTTAGAAGGAATATAGGGAATAGGAAACTTGCACTTATTTTTAAATTTGTTGTTTTTGTTGAATGGGGCCAACCGCTGTTATCCTAGCTTCTTGAGTTTTTTATCGGTGTTTTCCTTTACCAGATAGTTAGCCGCGAAAACACACAGACAACACAAAGTAGGTGTACTGGGGACACTAAACTTGAACTCGTGAACTCATGGATTTCAAGCCAGAGTGATAACCCACTAGACTATGACGCCAGAGTTACGAGAATGTAAGGCATACGTAATTATACGTATGCCTTACATTCTCGTAACTGGCTGAATACATAATTATTAAAATCTTAGCCTCACCTCCAAATCTGCTCTTATTTTCACCCTGAACAAAAGTCAGTGACTCCATAAAGATATAAATTCATTATCTTTAAACGAAGATGAGAAAAAGGGGGCGCTTAGTGTTTACTTCAAGAACTATTTTGGCTTCTGCGAGCCAAGTAAATGGGTTAATGAAGGGGAAAATGACGTCATCCATCTTAGTTGGATTCCTCTCAGCATCCTCATGCCTCGCTGCCCGGCTTAATTCACTTCATTAATGTTTTTTTACGTTTTATATTCTGCTATGCATAAAAACAAAATGAAAAAGATAAGATGAAACAAAAGTTTGCTGAACTGGTTAAGCCTATATATTTTTTTGGTGCCGTTTGTATTTTGTTTCCCGATTTGGCATTAACAAAAATAATGTATTTTAGAAACTGCTTTGAGTAGGCTTTTTTGCAATAAGGAAACAGCTTTAAGGCCATTCGAATTTTCCACCTTAATCTGAGAGTCTGACTGGAGTTTTAAAAATCTTTCGTACAGAACATTTTTTTGATGTTTAACTTAACCCATAACCCTCTTCGTGCATAAACAAGGTGGCGCAAAATGAGTCACTCGATGTTCTTGGATTTTTTATCTTTATGAATTAATTAATTTAGTTTTCTCTTTAATTGTGTTTAATCATTTTGTTTTAATTTTTACCCAACCCCGTATTTTTAAAATATTGTTCGTTGGACAGTAAAAATACTCTAGCATGAATCGGACTCACAGATTAGTAGTGCAAATAAATAGCAAATCAAATGTGTCCAAATCCCAAAGAATACAAATCATCCACTGATCAGTTCAGGATTTAGGGGTGATCATGTAAATCGAATAGTGTAGGCATTGTCGGCCCCCACGCCGTATCTGTATCTCGTAACGGGATAGACGCCAGGCGATCTTTTTCTGCATGGTGCCATTCCAGCGACAATATTATGTGCTTTATTACGAATATTGGATAAAGATCTGCGATTGAAACAAAGGGATGAAATAAACTTTATCTCGACAAATCCGAGATATGCAAACCTATTGTTTATGTGAAAGAAGCCGTGAAAGGCTGCTGTTCAATAAGCTATGTCGTGTTCAATATTCAAAACTATTCTTTTGCATTTTTTGCTTCAAAATGTGTAAAAATATGGCGTTCTGTTAAAAACTTTAAAACGGCAATGCAGCATTTTAATAATGAACATCACCTTCCTCCTGTATATAATTTAAAACAGACTCTAGTTAGAGAGAACCACAAGATGTTGGTTATAGTTATAGATACAGTGAGTAAATAACTATGATTTAAATACATTCTCGAATGTATTGGTAAAAGTAAGATAATGGCAACTTTAAACTTCAGAATTAATAAAACAGGAATTGCTACAGGTGAATTTATTGTTTGATAACTAGTGGCTTGTTTCATGAAGCATACAATAGCCAATGACAGTTGACAAGTCAACTGTTGCCCACTGAAAATCTGATAAAATTGTGGTTTATGAAACACATTGTTGTCGATACGCAATCAAAAACTTACGGACAAGTGACACTTTGGCATGCGCACTTGATGTCAGAATTAAATTTTAAATTGTCGATTCAAATCGAGAATTCTTTTTGTGTTCTTATATTATGGTGGCGAATTCCAGGAGTGGTAGTGGAAATGATAATTAGTGGAAAAGGGCTGAAAGAGAGAATTCAAGGGACAAAGTCTTCTTTGGTCATCTTCTTTGGTCGCCGAACTCACTTTCAACGATTAATTCCATTTCACTAAAGTCCTTTCCAGATAGAAAATTTAAAAAAAGTTAGTGGACTTGTCATGCTTAAAAAGGCCCAGGTATTTTTTTTACTGGAACTCAACATTTTCAGACTCAGATTTGAATATGGACGGAAGTTCCAGTATTGTTTTTTTTAGAAACAATGATGCTATTAAAGCTTATAACTATAATTTAAACTGTGCGCAAAATAACGCCCAATACATTTTTCACTTAAGTGTAATGTGTACATCTTCGAGTGTAATGCTTAGAGTTTTATTTAGTAATATCTTGTAAACCACATTTCTTTTATAAAACACCCGCGGGTTGTTCTACCCCGTCGCACGATATCACTAATCCGATTCCAAGTCGCGCCTACCGCCCGTCCGCTCGGAACATCCGTACAAAGAACTTCCATTAACTGACAAAAACCCTAGAACGTTTTACCTTAACGCCTCCGGCTGCCACATCTCACCTATGTTGGCAATAAAGCTTACGGGATCGGAACTAAACCGGTAGTTGTTTTAAAAATCACTGAAAATATTTCACACATATTTATTGTAGTTGGCAGGCAACGGGCAGCTATAGTCAAGAAGTAGACCATAATTTCCTAAAAATACGTCTTAATGTCAACATGGATAAGTCTATGTTAAATGCACTTGGGTTTAAATAAATTCGTAGCTCCTGTCACACAGTAGATGTGTAACTTGATATAAACCAATACATAAATGTCAGTGTTTGGAAACAAAATACTAACGTAGGGTATGAACTTCATGAAACATAACCTGATAAAGTATATCCAACATGTGGCCTTAAAACATACTGTTTGATTTTTGTTTTTGACGGGTGGAATGCGTTCATGCACTTATGGAAGGGCGGGAGAGTATGAGACTCGCTTGCCGTGAATCAGCAGACACTACTCACTAAACCCCACTGTAACCGTCTTTTACGGTCTTTCTAGTGGTCAACATGATCTCTTATCAGGAACTCTGCTGGCGGACTCCTCGCCGAAACTCGAGAGGAGTTATATCTCCCCTCTACAACCACCGGTCTGAGGTCACTCTCTCACCGCCGTCCTTTCCTTGCCACTTGGAATGGAGGCACACATCCCCCGCTGTGGGCACTCCCAGCGACACCAAAGTCACCCTTTAGTCATCCTTCAGTCAGCTCTTACGACACGTGGGGGGGGGGGACCGTGGGAAAGCGATAATTTAACCTGGTGAAATACCTTTACGCACTTCCCGCTATTCGGGGGGGGGGGCTTGTGGGACTCGCCCATCCCAGAAGAGGCTGAGAATACCCAGGAAAACACCAGGGCGATTTTTTTTCTGCGCATGACCAGGGTACACCGAGGACTCTTTCGAGGAGGCCCTCTACCGGTGAACCCTTTTTTTTTTTTTTTTTCGGGGAAAAAATGCTCTTCACGCACTATCCCACCGTTAGGGGGAACGGTGAGGGAGTGTGGGACTCGCCCACCTTTGAGGTGGGAATACCCACTAAAATAACCCCGGTGTATCTCCGCTCCACTTTGCAAGGGGCGATGTGGGATTCCGCTTGAATATCTCCACTTCGCCCCGAGCGGTCGGCTACCGGTGAACCCTGCCACGCTGTGCCAATATCCCCGCTCATCTCAAGAGGATTAGTACCTCTCCTCTTACACACTCGCCAGTGTTCGACAGTGCGAGGCCACCCGTCACTGCAGTCATCTTTGGGGACGCTTGTGCAATGAAGGTACACAGCCCCTGCCGTGCACACTTCAGTGACTTCGGGGCCCCCTTTAGTCGCCTCTTATTACAGGCGGGGTCGACATTGGCTGTATTCTTACACCCCAGACCACAGGGCGAAAAACTGTTCAGTCTTCGCCTACTCAGACTTATACACGACCAGAAAAGTGAATGCGTTAAACTTAATATTGATTGCGCAATAGTCATGCCTTTGTTCTCACCAGAAGCAGTTCAATAAAGATAATATCAAAAAATAAAGCATAGCACTATCTATAGTGAGGTAACGACTAGTAGAAATTTTAATAAAACTAACCGAAGAGAAAACGCTACCAAGTAATTATTCGACATTAAAGTTAGGATTAAAAAGTAACGATTTAAAATTGAAGTCATTTTATATGAACCTCGGTACGATCATTGTACGGCGGGAGCGGCTGCCGGTCTGAGATTTTGGGATAATATGGATAATCCTCGCCGCTCGAAATGAAGCAACGAAGCGATCCTTTGCCGTTCATCCAACTTGAAAATTATTTATTCATTGCTTTGTTTATGATTACCGTGTTAAAGTTGTGTATATTATACGGACTGTCCCGACCTAGATGGCAGGAAACACCAGCGCGTTTTTAATCTGCGGTCGAGACAAAAGAAAAACTAGTTTAACTTTTTGCAACGCATTCTTTTCTTTTAAACAGAGTACGTAGTTCTTGTTTTAAGCATTTTCGTTTATTATCAGCTAGCGACCCGTGCTAGTTTCACACAGTCAAAAATAATGAGACCTGTTTAAATTATAGTTTGAAGTAAGCATGTTTTATGAGCAGGTAGGTATGAGACTACATGGCTTATTGTACCTACTGAAAAAAAGTTTAATAAAGTTTTATAAACTTGTCAGTAATTGCAGAACAATTTTGTCAAATAATTAAAACACTCACGGATCAATTTAGGTTCCTTCCGTATACTGACACCTACGATCAAATATGTTGCGTGTCTAAAAAGAAAGAAAATAAATAATCCAGTCTTTTTGTTCATATTATTTAGTCTTAATAGTTCAGCGATATTCATATTCAGGAAAACTACTCGTACGCTACAACTAGAGCATAAGCTGAGCTCTTGTTTGAAATTCACAAACAGTGTTAATCCGTTATTCGTCGTGTAGCTATAATTCTGTTTAATAGACCTCTTTTCTTTTTAAAAGTTATTTAAGATCATCCAAATTTTACTTTTATGAATCAGTTTTATTCAAAAAATTACAGAATAACAAACTTAGCGAGAGATAGTCCATAACATTCTTTCCCAAATAGCATCGATAATATTGAACTCCAAGCACCGATTCACAATATCTACTTATTATACCTTTTTATCCTTGTCTTTGGAGCTGAACATTTATTACTGTCTTATTGCTCTGGAGTGCTCGCAGCCATACCGGGGCAGCAGTCAACAAGGGGTTATTATGTTGGAACTGGCTGGGAATGAGCAAGAATAGCAACTGCACCGCATTTGCGCTGCCTAAAAGGAGACAACTTTTTATACGCCAAGAGTAAACTGTGATGGTCTGGTTTCTTTTTGGGAAAAGTTTAAAAAAAATTGAAAAAATCATGTTGACTGGACAAAAGCAGCGTAGTGTACGTTACGCTGCCTATACATTAAGTGAAGATTTACTAATGCAAGTCTGTGTTTTTAAAATGCACGATTACCATAACCCCAAACCATACTTGGTTTCTAGGGCGATGGCATTGTATCTCATTTGTAACTAGAATTCCTAACGTAAGTTTTGTAAACATTAATGGAATAGTAAAAACATTGCCAAGTTTCTTTGCCAAATATGCTTGTAATTACACTAAGTAAAATAAAGTGATCTTATTTGAGTAATTTTTAGTCGGCGAAGTTTCAGCAATTTTTAATTGCCACCATATTACCATTATCAAAAACTCGCTTTTTTTGTCGTGAAAATGTAAAGCTGTATTGGGTTGATAAACAAAATAAAGCGTTAATTATTACTCTTTGACAGATATTTCGGTACTTAAAAACGCATATCTTTCCTCTCAATTCGAAATATTTTTAGATTGATTACAAACACACAAATGGGCAAAAAACATTGATTGAGTGCATACGATGCTAATTGAGTACCAGAATAGCGTGCTCCATTCATTCATCAACTAGCAGTTATTAAAATCCGCTGCCACAAACCTAATTTGACTTCCAAATACCGTCGCTTGTAATAAAACCAATAATCAGCTACAGATACGAGTTATTTGTTGGATTTAAAAGCATTGTGCGGCAAAGAAACCTCGTTGTTATGGCATAATGCGTAAAAAGGTACATTCAGTCGGATTTATGAAGGAGGCCTCGGTTGGTTTATGATGACAATACCCCGCGAAGCGCCGCGAGCACCACCTCATTTCCTCACTGAAAGTTATAAAAACATATTGAAAATGAGATTCCGCTGTGCAAGACCTAGCGAATGTTATCTTGTTTTGTGATTTGCCTGTTTTTATGTACGCTCGCGGGGAAAATAAACTTACTTCTGGCGGGACGTTTACAATTCGCGCGGATAAATTTTGCGCTTACATCCTGTTGGGATGAAAACATGTTTTTAATTGGGTACTTTCGGAGTACAGCCAGTTTAACATGTATGTTTACCACATTATTTCCAGTTTTTTTATGTTGAGCGTAGCGTATGGCCGTGGTGAATAATAAACAATATCTCCTAGTCCTCGGGTCATGGCTGCACTTATTTATGCAATTCAAACCACATTCGTCTCATATATGACATGGGACTGGTGTTTGACAGTATATCATTTTATATCATTTTGCTATGACGCACGTAACATTTACTGTATTATTACATACATACAAACGGTGATAATTATTTTAAAACATAAACACAACTTGAAAATAATCTGTGAATATCATTTTTTAATATAAAATTAGAAAAGTTGGCTAAATAATTAGTGCTACCTAAAATCATTCATTACAATAAGATTAAATGAATATTTAAAACGATAAAGTTAAAATGATTTGTATTAATAAATTTAAGTATAGTGAGAACAAAAACTGTTATATTTACATAACAAAAAGATAATCTTTATCAAATTGTAACGTGCAGTAGAACAAACACAAACATTTAATAACAAATTGTTATTAGGATTATCAAATTGATTTAAACCCAAACTCGTACGAGTACCAATGCAACTTCAGTAACTTTAATAAGAGTTTATTTCCAGTTTAATGTTAGTAAATTAGAGTTCTTAAGTAACATGCACGCACGTGAAAATGTCATATAATTTAGTTAACAAGTTTGTTACTCCCGTTACTTGCTATTTAGCTTAAGCTCGCTTTACTGAGAGCGGATCTAATTATAACGAGCTGGTTACGTGAACTTACCTCTGAGTTTGAACATACTTTTTACTCTGGAGCAATTTGGCTAATAAAGGTATTCTTTAGTCAAGCTGGTTACAAACATTTCGCTACGTTTAGCGAAGAGATAAAATAAGGTTAGTTAAAGCCAGTGGTAATGTTACCTCGTTGTAGAGCTTATATTATTAGTCTATTTTAATAATGCCTTGTTAAAAAAATATTTGTATTCAGGAATAGAACTGTTACGAGTGCTAGAAGCAAGAGTTCTGAATGTACACAAGTTGCATGACGAGCCTTCATTCAGTAAGCATGAAAGCTGTTGATGATGATAAGCTTTACTGGCTGGGCCCAAATATAGTTTACAGCGATTTCTGTTCCCCATGACGGCTACTAACTTTCTTCCCCCCTCTAGCATAAAAGTCTTGAACGTTTTATAACCATGTGTTAAAAGTTAGCTAATGAGTCTTCTTTGTGTCTAATATTTGATTAGGCATAAAATTATACATAAAGGATCAATAACACCGACGAGATATTTATTTTACCAGTCTGACAATAAGAGGTCTTCAGTTTTCTTCAAATTCAATCAATTGTTTTTAAGAAACTAAAAAAAATATGAATTGTTTTTAAGAAGTTGTGATTTCCTCTACAGGTGGAGTAGACATAGTAGACATTTTTAGTTTTGGTGTTTTCCGTTATACTGAGTCTCTTAACAAGGATTAACCCATTTAGTACAATATCCTAAGAATTGATCAAACTATCACTGATGAAAATCAGCTTAATTAATCCCGTTGTATTCGAAGCTAAGGATTCTAATCCTACAACCAAAACCTATAGGTGCTCGTCTAAGTACGTATTGCACAATTGTGGTATAATTATAGTTCTGAGAAAGCCCTTTGACACGTAATATCCGAACACAAGTGGGCGCCACAGACGAGATAGGATTGCAAAAGCGACTGCATTCATGGTGTTTGACCATGGGGTTATGTATGCAACACGCTGGATAAACCTAGCAATCCTTAAATAAACAACACCTAAAACCTAAACACAATATGACATTGTCATTTGAATACAGTTTTACTAGATTTGACTAGATGTTAGCCAGTGTAGTGGCTTTACCAGTTAATGGGGTGAGCCGAAGCCAGCCCCTATTCCTCTTTATTATTGTTATAAGTGGCCATTCCCTATTTTTTCTATGTTTCTATGAGTCATATTAATTCATAATCTTCATTCACAAATGGTACTAATGAGACCACTCAGCCTACTTTGTTCTTATGACTGGTGGTCCTCCTGACTAGTGGGATCATGAACTCTATAGTTCGCTCGTGTTAAGAATGCAGTGATTTCATGCCTGAACTTCGACCTAGCAGGCCCCCAAAGCAATCAACTCGTTCCTTATTAGAAAGTCAAGTTCAACGTGCCCAAATGAACACATTTTTTCAAACGCAACGGCTTAGTACCTAAGTTTAATGTGTGTGACGGAATTAAATTTAAAAATTACTGCATTCTTAACGCGAACATACTAGAGTGTTGAAAATCAGTGGTCCCACTGTTGATGTACGAAATTAGTGAAACTACTCGTCCAAAATTTGATTGTGCTGTACATAGCAAAAACTTATTTAATTGCTTAAATTTTCCTTGCTTAAACCAGATGATAACTAAACAAGTTCAAGCTAGATGATTTGTGCTGTGCAGAGGCAGTATGTGTGTATCATCATTTTTGACGTCGCTGTCCTGCCGCTATGCGTGTGCGATCCGGTGGAATTACTGCGCTGTCAGTTGTCAGTTTGTAAAAAAAAACCGACACCAGCACTGCTCATACACAACAGTAGTTGGTCATTATTCACCGAATTTGCAAAATCACTATTAACGCCTGCCACGAAATTAGTGCTCAAGGTTTTTCAAGTGGCCGTACTGGTCTAAACTAATCGTAGAAGTCTTTAATGGAAATCTCATCTACAGTTGTTTTGATTACCAAACTAAATGAGTACTAAACTAAATGCGAAAATAGGTAGAGAGTAGAATCCGTAAAGCCGTTCTATTTTCTAGTTAAAAAAACAATGGGTTGGATCAACATATTTAATAAATAAATAAAGTTTGAGAAGCATTATATGTGTCGTCTTGTACTCCTTAAATAATTCAACTAACATTTTAAACCTCCAACTACTCAATTAACCGACATCTATATTATGTAACAAAGATGTAAGTAGGTGGTATAATACCGAATATAACCAACTTTAAATAAATAATATGGCATGTCGACAAAAACGTTGATTGTTAAATATTTAATGTTTATATTATTGTGTACATAAATCTACAAAAAGGAAAACGCTGTTTGCCGTCTATATCATTATTTTAATTTAATAAGACAGCAAATATTATTTTCGTCTCTAAAAATATAATAAAGTCATGCCATTTCCTTGGCATTCTCAATGAAGCAAGTAATAAAGGAATTCCAATAACAATTAGATAAACGTCGGCAATTAGCGACGTGACAGCCGAGTTAAAAGACGGAAGACAAAGGGCGCGCGTTATCCGTGTGAAGCGAGTTGCTGTTGTCAGAAGGGCCACTGTAGCAAAGATTGTCTTGTCAAGAGCGCGCTCAGTGCGATCCACCCCGCGGCTCACGGCGGACGCGCTACGCCGTAGCCCCGTAGCGCTACGACCGCCGTGCCGGCTACGAACTTTGTACAACTTTAAACAATCGGGACGTGCCATTGGTTCGTTGTTGGAAGTTATTGCCTGTGACATTTTGGATTAAGAATTAGTAAGTATATAAAGCAATGTTGTTACAATCAACGTCTCTAAAAGATTTTAAAATTAATTCTATCTATTATTTTCCAACAAAAACAAGTTGTTTCGAATTAGGTACATGATAAGCGAAATGAGTGTGAGCTATTACTCAAAATCCATATAATACCTATCATAGTGACTAAAGGTCTGCCACTCAAACATTTAAGTTGAGATCAGCAAATAATAATCAGCCTTTGGACAACCACTTTCACAACTAGCGTTAAAAAATGGACGGCCTACTTGATAAAGTAACGGATATAAAAATTAAAAATTTATAGCTTTTGTTGTTTCATGATTAATTGAACCATCATGTACCAGAGGTAACTTTCATTATGTACTTTCAATTCTTTGTTCTTGGGTGTTTTTAACGTGGAAATACATTATGAAGGTTGGATAAAGAGTTACAGGCTATCTCACAAAATTAAATCAATGGTGGAAAACCGCAAATTCCGTAATGTTTTCCAACCTACAATTTAGCTTAGGTCATGATTTTCCTTTCTTCAAGTTTTAATAGAACAACTATCACCCTGTTGTTGTTATCACATTATGGCTAATTACCCAGAGACGTTCACAACCGAACATTTTACTCTACTTTGGATCTTCATATAAAATAAATAATAAAATCTTTTTTTTTCAAAATGTTTAGTGAATTGATTCAAAATGAGATTCATTATCTTATTTTGGAATTGGCAGATTCTTATCACTGTTAACAAAAGTTAACATATTCGTAAGAATTTAAAAAAATATGCCCATGTTAGTATGTCTCTCACATACCAACACATAGGTATTTAGGGAGCTTTATTTGATAATTTTTAGATCAATAAAGAAGTATCCCGTTGTATTAGCCCCAGTTCATGATATAAAAACTCATCCAACCAAGAAACTTTAGGTGGCTCTTATTTATCCGATGAGGCGAATGATGTTCACTCAGAGGTCTGTCAGCTAAATTTCCTACACGTGAAACTGTGTTTGCTTACGGTTGCAGTTATGACTGTATTTCAGAGAGATCATACTATGGGATCTTTTGGCTACTAAGTTTTATAATCCGTTTTAAAAGTTATTTAAAACTAGTAGAGTACTAAAATACTTTAAAATGAATTTATATGTAAATATGTGGTGTTCCTTGACAAACAAAACAGAGTGTAACAAGAATGACAAAGAATATTCTATTTTGAAAGAACCTGTAAACAAAAATGTTTTTGCATGGAAAAATACATCATTAAATGCAACTACAAAAATAAATATGCCTTTGGTAAGTCAAAAACAAAGAAAATGATCCCAGTAATGGCAAACAGGGCTCCATTTTGTTTCGGCTCCTTTGATTTCTAAGCCTCTGTCAAATAGCTTAACGTTGCCAGTTAGTACAAGATGAAAGGAAAAATAATTAGTTCCAATAATGTGCTACGATGCTTTGAACGATCTATCAGATACTTCGCCTTTGCGTCAAACAATGAATTTAATTTCCTTAGGTACCGGCCTCCATACCAATACGAAAGGTAAATAATATCTTTCAATTTACTTGAAAGTCTTGTCAAATAATCATTCAATACTACTTAGACGGTATCTTTACCCAGTTAACTGATCAAACTTAATTGATTATTTTAGCATTAATATTTTTTTAATTGATTGCAAATGTTGTAGGATATGTTTAACTTGACATTGAATTTGAAGCTACTAAACGTAGTTTAGCTTCCTAAGGGGGCCTTTGATGACATCACTTCCTGGCTTACCGGTTATTCGTGTAAGAAAACTAGAATTTGTTGAATTTAAGAATATTTACAAGGTTGGAAAAGATAGTGGGATATATAGTGCACTATAATTATTTATTATTTATTCTACAACAGTGAAGGAACAGATAAGCAATCATAAACGATAACCACTATTTAATTTTAGGCAACATAATTCACTATGGTAACGATAGCGAGGTGAATTTAATGTTCGAAGCACTCACCTTTGTGGACCTAAGAGTGAGTCTGCCATCGGTAGTTGGCGATTGGATTAGACTTTTAGAACTTTCGAAACAACTAATTTTCAGCAGTAGTACTTACTTATCTTTGACAAAACCGATTCGTTATTGCTGCAGTAGAATGATCAGTCGTTCCTTTTTTTCAAGTTTTGACTTTGTTTTATTTTTGAATGTTGCTGCAACAAAGAAACAAACAACAGGTTGAAAATAACGCTTTGGTCATATTGGAAAATACACATTTCCAGAAATATTTTTGATTATAGAACTTTTGTAACTTTGGATAGACCAGCATTTGACCGCGATCTCACCTGATGAAAAGCGCCGATGGAGCAGGCTTGCAACATGAACATTTCCTGCTGTAGTCATTGTAGCTTGGGATTGCTCTACACCTTGAATGATGCATTTAAGTACACTGGAAGCTATATGCTTGAGACCCATTTTAGATAGGAAAACATATTTACTGCGCAAAAAGAATATTACAACAACCTAACGTTTGAATATCAAAACTTGAAAAAATGCATGCTGTATAAACCCTACAAAGCGATCTTTTGTAATTTTTTCCATTGATACCAAATCTCCTATGATATTCTAGCACGCTGTAAAAACAACACTACAAAACAGTTTATTTGTTTCAGAATAACATTTACAATCGTGTCAATTCCTTACTAAATACACAGTTTTGTTGAGCCAGTTTCAATAACAACTAGGTAACTTCAAGAGCCTATTCAGTAATTATTCCGCTGGCCCAAATGGTTTTAATTGATAAAGTATTCCGTCAAGCATTCATGGAAACAAAGTTTTATTATCAACACACTTTCGGTCCCTTTGAACTGGTCGATCAAAGAAATTCACGATGATAATTCAGGCTATTTTGTTACCAATTAATGTATTCATCGTGGAGGCCGAATCGATACATGTTTTTTGGGTTTCTAGCAAAATAACTGGTCACAAACTGGAATAGGTATTTAAATTTCTGAAATCTTGTTTGAATAGGATCAACGAACTCCCAGGTGAATCCTACGTAGTGATTTTTTTACTTTAGGTTTTTCAGACTATTTTTAATTAACACTAAGCTAAACCGTTTGATCTTTTTCGTTAAGGATTCAGACAGTTCTTATCTTAACACTAAATTGTTGAAGTACCAGCTTTTGAAATATTAATATGAAATCAAGTTAAATATACAATGATACAAGTGGGCGCTCGATTTTCTTTTCTTTGTAAGTACTAGTCAATTCAGCGTTTCCAGACTTAAAAGCATCTCAGTATTTTTATAAAGCACTTTTCGATTATGGAAATAAGATGTGAATCAAAAAGAAATATTAACAAATTGAATAATCTCAAGTCATAACAGCTTTTGAAGCAAGATGTGTACCTTGTGGGGCATAGGGCACAGGTTTTTTAGTAAACTGTACGTAGGAGTATATTCATAGGTTTAGGTAAAGGTATAGGTAAAGGGTTCGATTTGATCGCTCAGAGAAAATTACACCGTATTTAAACGTAACCTACTGACAGTGGCATTTTTGTAGAAAACTTTATCATTTGCCAAGCAGAGGTCCTTAGCCCATGTTAAATGATCGCAAATGAATTATGAAAAAACAATATTTACAACTCAACAAGTACTTGCGTTGCACTGTCAATAAGCAGTGTGTTCACAGTTTAGAAATAAAAAAGTGCCACACGGTACAAACACTACAAGCTTGACTTTTATTTTTTAAATTAGAAAAAAAAAGAAGAGAAACTCACTTACAGGTACCTACTTGAATCTCAGGCAAGACCTCGACTGACGACAGGTCGTTCGCTTGAAAGAGACAAACTCTACTCGAAGATAATAATGTACCACATGTACCCAACAGCTACCTACACATCACTATTTCAGATAGACGTGTTGAAACCTCGCAAATTAATCTTGTTTATTTCCCTCAGAGTAGATTCATACAATTACTGTTTAATTACGCCGTCACAGCTGAACAGATGCGGATGAAGGGTACCTTATACAATGTACCTATTATAATAGACTGGTGACTACAGGCTGCAGTAATTCGACCAGTTTTTGCCGAGATTAGTTACTTCGTCGAACCGTTTTGCCGGAGTCACGGGTGTCTGACCCTAAAGTTTCGCCTCCCTTCTGGTAATTACTTACCGATCAAACTGTAGGTGTTTATCCTAAACGCTTTCCTAATAAGGGATTAAGATAAGATTTTGGGCGAATTAAAAAGAAATTGGCGATATTTACAAAAAAAGTGAATAACTAAGTTGAAGGCAAAATAAAAGAGTTAAAAATTTTAAGCATTACTATTAATGTTTTTTATTATTGTTGCTATTGTCTTTAATAGGTTGCATAAAAATGAGAAAATTAAAAAAAACCTTTTTTTGAAATAGACCCTATACTAGTACTCACTTCCAAACTTTGATTTCATCAAATAAGAAAAAAATACTATTATGTAGTAGTGTAATAGTAGTAGTAGGTGCTTAATTATTTTAGTAAAAACATAGCAAATATGGGTACAATGTGATTGCTACCACTTATTACCGATTTTGGAGAGCTCATATAATTATTATAACAAACAAATTGAACAGTATAATTAAATGAAGCACAGACGCTAAAAAAACCTTGGCAGTTACTAAAAATCAGTTACTACGAATCCCTCATTATTCGTTTCACTTACGAATATTTTTACAAGAGTTTTATAAAATAAAGATAAAAACGAATTATTGAAGCTCATTAGTCATTAAAACAGCGTAACAATAAATAATCATTTATCAATGTTATACACACGGAAATCAAAGCTCGGCTATGTGCCAACTACGATCCAAAACTTTACTCATGTTATATTTACTGTGGAGTAAATATTTGTTGCTACCAATATGTAAAAACAATTTAAAGTTATGTTTTTAATGGCACCGAGACTAGTTTTCTTTCATGTGATGCACAGAAGGCTCTTCTTTAATGATTCTTAAAAGAAGATACTTTGCGAAAAAAGTGTACGAAGATGCCTGAACGAAGCACTAAAATAAACTCAAATATTCACAGGTTTATTTTCAGGAAAATTTCCCGTTATTAAACATTATTTTAAAAGTTACGCAGGCATGCACTAACACGAAACAAGATTAGAATAGTTTCCTGGAAGACAGAGAATAATGTTCTAAACGTGCATACACTCTGCAACATGACAGACAGCTTTAATAAAAATAACTGTCTATGCAATTTATTGAACTTATTCGAATCCTGTGTATGCTGTTTGTATTTGGAGTAAACAATGTGAGTAGTTTTCTACTGAAAATGTCAATTTAGTGCATGATAAATATGATATATATAACTTACTTAATCGTCGTCAGGCGTCGGTTTGGCGAATGTCAGTTCATTGTTAACACGCTTTTGTCCACCAAAATATGTAAAAAATATTTGAGTCCATCCCATTTGACAAGTATGAACTCCAGGAAAATGTTGGGTAGCAATTCAATCATTTGCAATGTTTTTTAATATTCACTAAAAAAATATAGCAAATCAAACACCAAGAAAATCATTACAACAGTTCTTGAGTTATAAGTGTTTGAACTAACCCGACTTTGTTTCATTTCTCTTTTTTTGCTATTCTTTTCGTTTCCTTGATCAGTAAAGTATTTTTTACAATACAGTAAAATCAAGCCTTCTCAACGCCAAATTCTAAATATTTGCACATTAGAACTCTTCAATTAATCTTCTACAGCTCGAACACGTCTGCCATTACCACGACACGTCGAACGCTGATATCTCCTTAGAGTCATTAACGGCGGCGTTGTTGTCCGAACTTATTATCGCCTAATTTATAGCCACACATTACCGCTTAAGGCACCATTAAGCCGCGCGACCCGGGAATATATAAGGCAGGAAAGTCGCATGATGAACCACCGCACCCCAACTTCATCTCGAAGGCTTCACGGCGCCACGTGCCGACTAATTTGTCCCAGTCACAGGCCATAAACTGTTTATAGTTTTCTATTAGCGTTATCAAAAGGGGATTAGGGGTGGTAAGTACAGTAAAGGCGTATTCATACCATTATCTTACAGTCTCAATGTCTGTTTGAACTTTTGAATCTCATTTTTGCCCCAATTGGTAGTGGGCATGCTATTCTATTTTGTTTTAAATGTTCGTGTTGTTATTTTACTATCTAGGATTGCAAAGAAAGCTTTATAAATAGATAAACTCAAGCTTTGATTTGACTTCTGCAACTTATGAACATAGATTGAGAAATTATTTGCGAGAAAATCTTGCGCACAATGGGATCGTACCAGCTTAATTATTAAGCTGCCTAAAATATGAATTAAGCAAAAATTTTAAAAAACAGTTACTTATATAAGCAAATGGTAGTTAAGTACACTTATTAAAAACCATTAAGTACCTACAAAGTAAACTCCAAGTTACATCGTCTATACGTATATCGACAGTAATTACTATAACAAAGGACTCCTCTCCGCTCTTACCTTGATTCAATTAAGAGCTATCGATGAATCAGTTTTAATCACAACTTGAGAATGGTTTCATAAACTCGGTAAATAATATCCAAACTTTCTTGCAAACTCTTGCGACCAAAATTATTTATGACGTCGTTTTTTTAGATTGTTAACACAATTTAATACCCCCTTTTTTAGTAAAAACAAAATTTTCCCCAAAAGAAAATAAGGGTACCTTAAAATTGTAGGAGCTTTAAGCACACCATTCGTAAAAAGGGTACAATTTTGGAATACCAGATAGCAGTAAACAGAACTATGTTTACACGCCTCTATTTACCTACAAACAATGTGTGGGGTAAAAGAAAATAAGTCTTACTACATTTGCATTAAATCCTTATTGTAAAGACAAAAAAGGTGGAGGTCGTTGCAGGGAAAAACGTGCCATAGTGCCGGCGTTTTAGATTTAATATCAGAACGCGTCCACGTGGATCAACTCAGGTATTTGAACAAAAATTGGACTGTATATCACTGTAGATTTTCTTCCGTACACAATAGAACACAGTTTGGCGTGGAGGAGGTGTCATCAGGAGATTACCTAGACATGCAGACGACGATAAGCGGGCAGTCGTTATAGAGGTTGTCGGGGCCCCTCAAAATATAAACATTGGGCAGATGTCGCAGATAACCGAAGAGCTTTTTGCCCTAATGGCAGATTACTTGAGTTGAATATGTTGCGTGCCGACCCTAAGCAAGGCCATGACTTATTGAATGGAAAATTTCTCACGATCAGATAACTGCGAGGGTTAAGTAACTGACGACTAGTTTCATGATACATTCTATTCATAATGGAGCGAAAGCATTAGCAGTATGGATTTATCGAGATTTCCAGAAAGCTTTATCAATTTTCTTGACAATATCATTAATGCAATGTATCTATAGGTAAATATAATAAAGTGCTTACTGAAGTAATTAAGATATGTCTGAACAAATTAAATGAGAGTATAAATCGTGTAATGATGACAATGTATTTCCACTTGAGAAATTTTGATGTTATAAGAGTTACTGGCATCGAAAACGGTTTTAAAATCACCTAGCCAGAGACTCCACCGTGAAATTTTCTTTATTGAAACTGTGTCAAAAAGCTTTTTTAAATAATGGGATTAGCAAATAATATAAAAACAATGACAAACAGTAATGAATTCGAGTAGTTCAGCTTTACTAGATGGTTCATTCCTAGCCAGCCAGCGGTACAACTAAACCTCAAAAGTACTTTTTGTTCGGTACAAGTAAACCAAATTGTTTTTTTTTGTGAAATCATTGAAAATAAAGAGAGAGGACCTTTAATGACAGTTTCCAAATAATTGTTATGGTAAAGCCACATAATAGCTTGTATTAGGAGTTCTCGGTTTCCAGTTTTTTTTTCCTATTACAATATGTCATAAATACAAAAAGAAATCTATCACCTAATATACTTATGAACATAACGAATGATATGTTCAATAAGCCTGACAAAGTCTCACCTCACCACTCGCGGATTCCCCTAATTAGGTTTGCCCTAATGAATACAGGGTGAGGTTCATTCGTAGTTGTCTGGATAATTAACAGCTGAGATAGGAAATATTAATATTTATAAGCCCCGGGGCTGAGAGCAAATTTTCGTTATACGTTTTAACTAGCTCGAAGTGGCGCTTTGAATTTTACATACTGATTGTAAGAACCGCCTCGAGTTCCGAATTTACGGTTTTGTAAACATTGATGTGGTTGCTACATTAATAAGACAGTTTGTTTACCTCTTTCTATGTGTAAGTTTTACGAGAGAGAAACTAATCAGTGCTGGAAATATTAAAACTTTTTAGATGAATAACAATGTTTTCAACAAAAGTAATACAAACCGTCTTGAAGTTATTACCTAAAAGAGCAACAGGTAATTTACTAAAATATTTTTTTTCGATTAGATTTCTGTGGTACTTCGCACTTGGGTGTCGTTAAGGTGTTCTTTCATAAATACCAAAACAGTGTCGCTATTGGTTCTCGGACCCCTTTTGAATTGTACCCACATTTTTAGGAGTTTCTTGTATTGTATCTGTAACTGTTATGTGCAATAAAATATGTCTTACTTTATTTAATTTTTTGCCCAGTCTCCTTTGCGCCTAATTATAACGTTAGCTGATGCCTTCAAGTGTAGGCGTAAGAAAGTGTGGCAGTTAGTCTGTATTAAAGATATATGATGAATTTATCATGCATTAGTATCAAAAAACAAGGATACTCTCGCTAGATAAAATAATATTTAATGGATTAAACCTTATATTTTTACAACCGAAATTTGTTTGCATTTCAGTAACTTAAATATGCAGCAGTAATCCATAACTAAGTAAACTTACCGGCAGAATTTCCAACAGACAATCCATTCACAAGTAGGTACATCTTACAGTTCAGAATACCCAAATCCTAAGCTACAACGGCCTTAATTTAGACTGTAAACCGACGTCATAGGGCCTATTTACGTTTAGCTTGAAATTGCTACAACTTTATTAGTCAAAAAATAAGGATGAACGGCGCTGCGGGCTCTACATAAAATATTTGCGGACTCTGAACACAAAATGGAACTGCTGAAAATATTAACCTGTTAAACAAAAGTGTATTGTTAGGTAAAAATAAACAAACTGTTGAAACCTTAGGTAATTACAATGAATACAATTATTCGTGGTCTTATTATAGCATTGTACTAAGTGAAAAAGGCTTGCTATTTTTATTCTGGTTAGCAACAAAATAAACACTAGGTTAGCAAGTAAATTGTATACTGCTTCTTTTTTCTTAATATCTTAATACCTCATGAAGTAGTGAATCAAAACATTTGGTGCTGATTTGAAAAATAATAATAAAACGTTAATGTCGTTTTTTTAATCGTCAAAGCAAATGGGAATCAAAATAGTTTTGTGAAATATCTTGCGAAATTGCATATAAATGTACTTAGTTTGTAAGGACAGTTTCTAACAATACCAAATCACATAGGAATTAGCTAAATAAGTAAAACCTATGAAAAATCCGATGATAGAAGGTTTAGTGTTTATTTTTTACATTTAAACTTCGCGGTGATGGAAAACATCGTCACCACTTACCACGTTGGGTTTAAATTTAGGTGAAATGTAGGCTTCTGAATCTTTCGTTTCTCATGACGGCAACAATCAATGTGCCTCTGAATAAGTACCCCGCCCAGGATTTAGTCGTAAACGCATGTTATGTTGTTGATATCCATTTTGCTTACAAACAGCAAATCGTTCAACGTTCAGACTGAAATTTCAGCGCAGGGAGGAGCCACCCTGGCAGTAATCAGGATGTTTTTATTACACCGGGCCCTCCTAATAAGCGGACACTAACTGTTTGTACACAAACAACCTCATCCCATTTCGTAATTTTACACCTATATCCGCCAGTTTAGTAAACAAAATTACGCAGACTAAATAAGTTGGAAAAACAAAAGCCGCCTCAAATGAAAATATTTCCTTGCTTTTATTTCTGGCTTTTGGACAAATACTGCAGCGTTAACGTTTGTGACAATCATAATGAAATAGAAAACGTTAAAGCACTTTAAGGCTGAGGGCTAACGAATCACATCTCAGTTTTTTATGAAACCAAAGACGAACTCAATCCGTTTTAGATTTTTGTTATGATACGTTTTCAGTTATCAGTGGCAAATAATGCTAAAACCAAATCAAGTGTGAGAACATTTGATTTGGTTTGATGGATTTTAAGAATTTTCATTTGATGAATTTTAAGAATTTCCTCAATATCTGCAGTATCTTTAGTGATCAGATCGTGACTAGATGACCATGAAACTTATCCGTAAGTATACCTTTTCAAAAAACGAAGACTTTCGAAGTCGGCCCAGGCACTTTCAGTTAAAGGGAAACGTGCATGTACACATTAGCCGATTACTAAAAGTGCATTATACAAGCCTCCGACCCTGTCACGTTTTTGTTATAAAAAAAAATCTTATCACATACCGACCTTATTCTATTCATAAGCACACAAGCCAAGTATCAATGTCTTAAATTCGGATTAAATTGGAGCGATCCGAGTGAAAGTTGCCGCTTATCTGGCGACATGCTCGTACGCTACATATTCATGGGCCAACTCGATGCGGCGGATAAGTCGCTGAATTCGTCACCACTTAGACGAAGTTTGCCACTCATGAATACTAAGCTGATAATGCAGTTATAATACACGGGCTTGATGCTAATGCCGTGCTTAATTACATGTGCCTAATAATTCTCAAGTCTTTAGCGGTAACACTTACGAGGGTTGTAAATTTTATTATCTGCCTCAACTGCGCTAACTTTGTACTACGTGACGCGGAAACAGTTACATTTTATATATTTAGTCGCAGCACCATTTGCAGGATACTTATAGTACGCTTAGACGTTTATATGTATATAACAAGCTGCCGCCCGCGACATCGTCCGCGTGGACTAAAGTCGTATTTTTATGAATTGTAACTTATGTCCTATTGAGATTTATAACTTTTATAAGCAACATTATGGTAGTTTCGTTAAAATCCATTTAGTGATTTTTATCCACACATACCTACTACATTTCGCATTTGTAATATCAGTAGGATTAGGGTAGAGGAACCATTAAATGAACGATTAAGCGTTCTTTGTAACTTTGAGTATTTTTTTCTCGCCCTTTTCTAGCTGTTCGCATTTGCTGTTATTTTTTAATGTTTTCGGTATATACTCAAGATTCTATTAGCTTAAGAAAATAAAGCCTTAAATCTCCCAGTTATTAATGAAAAAATGTTTTCTACTAAACTTTTGCTTTTTGCCCTAAAGATGAACACTGTGCCCTAATTATGAACGTTTTGAACCCAATAGATGAACTACCATTTTAACGGTTATAACTATGGGGTAAATGTTATTGGAGTTCTTTAATAAGCAATGAACTAAAGTAGATCTTATGAATAAGTTGTTTTTTATATTATATATCATCATATAAACACATTGACGCGAAAATCTGTACTTCTAAACTGAGTTTTTTTGTTGTTTCTGGAGTACTTTAAAGAATTTATCTACCTTTTTACTTAAAAATCACGTATATCATTATGAAAATAATTATTTTTAGGCGTTCCTACTCTAATTATGTGTTGGTTTCTTAAATATCAATAAACAATGTTCGAATTTAGTAAAGTTATACGTCTGAAATTCAAACCTCATTATGTAGTTCAAGTTTTGGGGTATCAATTCAAAAGTTGAACAATGAACAGTTTCATACTAAAATAATAAAATCATTGTCGTGAAACTTAACAAAAACCTAAACAATCTATGTTCAACTTTTGGTAGGTGACTTCATAATACTTCTATCAACTAATTTAAACGGTCTTAGCTAGACTTCCAACATGATTTATAAGGTTTTCGGAGTCTGTAAATATAAGCACTCTCTCCATTAGTTGAACGCCGTTCATTTATTGGATCCAAAGGACAAAAATGGATCCATTACTTGAACAGTAAATTTCTCGAAATATATGGTAAATGATGTAAATCTGCTACAAAGCAATTGAAACTAAACATATCAAGATTTTAATAAAACCGAAACCATTCAAACACAGCTGTTTTAACGTGTTTGACTTAACATTATGCTTAAGCGTGGAGGCTGCGTACCTTAAGTAGGTTTCCATAGAAAACTGTTTTTTGCCAGGAACAGCTTGCGAAACAGCCGATTGTAAGCGCGTCCGTGACATTTCCGTCAATATTTTTATGGGTTTAGGAAGTAAAAGTGGCACTTTATTACATATATAAATATTTCACAAAATAAAGGAGCAATTATTTTTTTATCGCATTATTTCTATCGATCGTTCATCTATTGGGGGTCGTTCATCTTTTGGTTCCACTACCCTATTATAGGTTTGAATGAAATTAGTCGCACTTCACATTATATAACATGAATATGGTCACGCCTTTATCCTAAACGGGATAGTCAGAAGCACATTGACTGTTGTTGTCATGTGAACGGAAGCTTAGAAGCTCACTTTTTGCCGAGCAAATTTGTAAGGTTGTGAGGGGCGAGTAGTTATTCAGGTTGCTTAAGTTTCTTATTGGTGTTTTCCATCACCGGAGAGTTTGCCGCAAGTCTTCAGAACGTAGTTTATTAGTACTCGTATAAACACTAACTACGAGTTCCGATCAGATTTGAACTTGAGACGACATGGGATCCGAAACTACGAAGCTTAATCAACATTATTTTGATTACGATGAGAAGTTCCATTGTTAATTCATGACTGCCCGATCATCGCTTATCATATTGTAGGTATTTTACGGATCAAGATTGGAGATCAGAATTTTTTTGACTACTAAATAGCTGTTGTGATTAAATAAAATAATATTGTGCTGTACAAATTTTAATATACCTATTTAAAATTTCAACCATAGTCACTTGCGTCAGACACGGAACTGGTGAGTGTTGAATTTGTTAGTGTTTCTACTTCTAGTCGTAGGAACAATCATTAAAGAGAAGAGGTATTCGTGATTAACCGGGCAGTAGATAGTTACCAACCGTTCTTCTAAAACTTACGCCAACTTTATATAGCGTTCATTTACCATCATCATCACCAGCCTGTTGCCGTCCACTGCTGGTCATAGGCCTCTCCTATTACACGCCACTGAACTCGATCTTCGGCTCGAGCATTCATTCGTGGGCTTCTAATTCACTTTTATGTTCAATCTAGATGTAACGACTTCTAAACAGAAATTAGAAAAAAAAACATTGATCAATTGCTATTTACTATTGGAGATATATTTTTTGAAAAAAAAAAAATTTTTGGTTAATTTGATGATGATTTTTATTACGCGTCTTATTGTCTCGATGCTGGGCAACGGCCTCCCCTCCCACTTATCACTCTATGTTTGAAAAAAAAAACAAGTTAGTAGCTAGTTTTATAATAAGACTATGTTCTTAGGATTTTAACTTGTGTAAAATTATTTGGAAGCCTCATATTTTTCAATGATATAGGTGGAATAATATGACATTGAAAACAGAGATGAACGAAGAGAATGTGTTTCAAGGAAGCGGGCCAAAGAGAAAACAGTAATACTATCAGAATAATGGTAAATCGAAGAAACAGTAACATCAATGTTGTATCCAAAACGGAGCCGGAGATCTGTACCCCATAATGTTCTACAGATTACTTCGAGATTTAGATTAAGCTCTCCCGCGTAAGGGCCAAGTGATATCGGCTAAATAAAAATCAATATCTCAATCGGTCGCGAGTTTTCTTCACAATCCATTTGCTCAAGAACGCGGTACTTTCTCAAAGGGAATCCTTGGGCCCTTATTTCAAGATCCTTTAGGACCACACTTGAGGAACGGCACTGCTTTAGGACCCCGCTTCCGCCCCTCCGAGAAATGCCCAAGATAAGAGAGACGTTTTGGCGCCATTCATGTTTATGGTAGGGCAAATGGCTCTAGAATACTGCGCACTTATTATAAACAAGTACCAAGTACACACAGTATATTTTAAATAAACTGGAATTGTTGAAATTAAACATTATGAATTTGTCAGTAGATAGACAGAACAGTTTTTAAATTTGAAATACCTTTTGAATGTATTCATACTTTTAAAAGCAAATTGAAGCAAAAGCCTATTGTTAACTCCAACAAAAATTCGTTAACTCCTAATGGTTGAAAATGACAACAAAGGCAAAACTCAGCTCATGAAAACTAACAATATCAAAGAATCCGTTATTATTCCGAGGAATGGCGGACTCCATCCCCGGACGGCTGGTATTACTTTATTTTACAAAATGTAGCCACCGTAAAATTTTATGTGAACCGTTTGAGAAGGGGCAGAGGCGTGGTCATTACCGGCCTACCTATACGGACATGACACGTCGCCAGGGCCACCTTCCAAGTCGTTGATTTCAATTACCCCCGATGTTAATGTTACAAGTCTTTATGGAAGCAATTCCTTCAATTTTATCCAACGACTCCTCCGTTCGGCGTCTTATTAACCAACGAGCTCAATTTAGCCCGCCCAGGAATGGCCCAGACGTAAGCTGATAATTTCAGAACAACCCGCCAAATGAAAATTCCTTTAGTGGAACGAAAGAAAATCAAAGGAATCTTGATAAAAATCTACCTCTGTACGTTATGTAAATTAGAGTTAGGGAAATAAAAATACGCCTAGCAATGATCAGCTCGGGCTAATAATATACCAACGAATCCAATATGCCTATTTACTCGTACCTACGTAAACTATTGTTTGCTAAGTCTTTTCTGCTGTTTTTACCTAAAATTATTATTTTTTGTTTGTTTCGAACAGACAATGAACAGTAAGTAACACATGAAATGAAACGCAAAATTGGAATGTAGAGTCATAACCGCCGGCGGGTCAATGGAGTACGCGTGTCCCTCGGGACACTTGCCCAACAAAGTTTCTGTTTTATCAAACTGGTAATTCTCATTTTTTGTTTTATTGCCGTAAAGCTCAAGAGATTTATGGCCGGCCACTTTGCATTAATTTCACATTCATTACAGATCTCTTGAATTTTTGCCGAAATTTTTTGCAGCTATTGAGTGTAAATTACACTGACATTATGCGTATTTTTATTCAAGTTACGAAGGAAATATTGTCGTAAATTATATGACACCCCGCCCTCGGCGCAGTTAAAGATGTTATGTTAAATTAACCGCTATATCGTGGGTCCGTCTTACTTAACAATTACTTTGGCGCCAGCTAATGGCAACAAATGCTAAAATTCATAGTTAATACCAATTACATTGTTGAGATGGATAGTTGGTTGTGTATTCTAGCTGAGAAACTGTATTGTATTAAAAAAATATCTTATTGAAATTCAGTCACCAAAAAAATTAAAAAAAAATCTTAACACTAAAACTAAAAACCAAACTAAACACTAATGACCTTAACAAAATTTAAACATTTACGCACTTAATGAAGTATATTTTGGAAATCGTAAAAAAAACAAAAGTACGCCCAATTTTTTAGTAACAACAACGTGGTAAATCAAATTTTAGCAATAACTTTATTTTATTTTGCTTGTCTATATTACCAACTTTATTTTATTATTATAACTTTACTTTTCATTCCTTTAAAATACGAGCCTATTTTTAAGTATTTCGGTGCTAAAAAGAAAATTGTTATAAACAAACAATAGCTACCCTTATTTTTGTGGCCCATAAATTTATTACTGCCCATTAAAATAGTTTGAGACCGGACGTCTAAAGACGTTGCAAGTGGACGACTTTGTAGCAAGCCGCACATAGCTTTTGTAAACCTTTAATGAAGATTAATTGTCTTCTACGAAACTCCGTACTTAGCTATAGCGGATGTTGTGTCCTTCAATTTAACAATATCTGTCTTACTAATCGAAAAAACAGGGTTTTTAATTATTTTATTTTTAATTGACTTATTTTTAGGGATGATAAACTCATCCATGTTCATGTCCATAACGCTGAAAGAAGCAGGTTCACAAGACGAACATTTGTGGTTGCGTTGTGCTGTTTAGTTAAAAAGTAACACAATGTTTAACATTTTACTAACAGAAAAAAAAAATTTACATTTTAGAACTACCAGAAAAAATAGACGTGATTTGAACTTACATCTGCCGCTAACCGGGCGGCCGCTCTTCCTATTAAATACTATATAACCCCAGTGGCCAACTCATTGAATGAAGCATTAAAACAGTTAGCCTTACGAGACCCCGACCAACAATTTTTTGCTGGTGTAGTTCTTATTGAAAAATAAAACATAGTCATATGGTTTTAAGATTTAACTTAAGTCGAATACTATCTTCTCATTATAGTATTTAGCTTACCCTCTCCAGCGTAGATTGCTGTCCTTTGGCATCCGTTCCTTATCGCAAGGAAGTGTCGTGTAGTCCCCATTGTACCCCGAAATAGTGGTAATCGACTGCGGAGCCCGCGGCTAACGACTCTTTGATTAGAACTAAGCATTGGGGCACGTGCACAGTGACGCAGCGTTCTTGAGACGAAGCCTTTGTTTTTATGCAAATACTTTGTGTAATAACAACGTTTATAGTGTAAAATTTATAGTGATGTAGTGAAGTAAATGTAGTTTATCACTATTGAAATATAGTAAGTAATATATTACAGTTGACAACTATTTAACCAACAGGTAAATGAAAAAGGAGGTTGAACACGGAAGGAAGTAAAAGTTACCACCAAATTGCCATTATTTTATTAATGGGTACACCATTTTATTTGTCATCTTTTGGGATCATTTTGCTTTTTTCTCAAGTCAAAGTCAGTGTTTATCTACCTATTTTTTAAAAGCAGTTGTTAGTCTGAAGCCGCATTTACGCGCGATGAAATTCAGGCACTATTTTACCAAGTATAAATCTGCATATTGTGGATGGCCTGAATATAGGACTACCGAAAATTTGGATCATCCCTCCACCCACAAATTGCATGCATGTGCTGCAGTGAAAAATATATGTAAAAAATGTTTATTATTATTTTTAGAATTTCAGATCTTCAGTAAAGGAACTTTTCCTTTTAAACCCACGCGCGTCCGCATTGCTATAGTCGCGGAGCGGTCGCTAGCTAGGTGCTCTACGGAGCGTTCAGATTCAGCCGCGATGCAAACGCGATACTCCCACGCTTCTGTCGCGATGCAAGCGCGCTTCAGTCTATTTTTCCTCTCGATGTGGTCTGACAAAGTCCCGTTTTCCCTTCGATTTAGTGACCATGCAGTATCGAGTCGCGATAACGTCCCGCTTCTGCCGCGCTGCAAGCGCGCTTCAGTTTATTTTTCCTCTCGATGTAGTCTGAAACAGTCGTGCTTTCCCATCGATTTAGTGACCGTGCAGTATTGAGGCGCGATGCAAACACGATACCATCCCGCTTCTGTCGCGATGCAAGCGCGCTTCAGTTTATTTTTCCTTTCAATGTAGTCTGACACAGTCGAGTTTCCCATCGATTTAGTGACCATGCAGTATCGAGTCGCGATGCAAACGCGATACCACCCTGCTTCTGTCGCAATGCAAACGCGCTTCAGTTTATTTTTCTTCTTGATGAAGTCCGACACAGTCGTGCTTTTGCATCGATTTAGTGACGATGCAGTATCGAGTTGATAGTGGTTTGTATCGCTACTGTTACGCGTTTTTTTGACTTCCGCACTACAAAAAGTCGCCGTAGGCGGGGGCATTTAGTCCATCGTTGATTGTTTGCCTATCACCGCTGTATAAGTCAGGCAGTCCATAACGATATCATATAGATTTGCACACATGCTGTTTTATAGTTTTGGTTAAACCTTTATTAAAAATGTGGTATCACACAAAGCAACCTTTATTTGCTCTTTATTTAATTGCAACACTAGTTCGATTCAAGATCACAGACGTAATAAAAGCCTCTTCAGACGCTTTTAAATAAACTTGAAATCAAGTAGATCTGCTTGATTTAAAACTGTTAATGTAGAGTGGAGGTAGAGATAGCTACTACCTAAGGGTGAGGTTCATTAGCGATCGATCAGTTGATACATTCGTTTGACGATGGAACGCATCATGTGGCACGCCAATAAAAATACATATAAAACGACAAAACCGCACATCGCAATAGGGCCTCATTTTTCGACATCATCAGTTACCGGACAGAACTTGGAAACGTTCTTGGATTTCTTTCTTCTTTACAATCAATACATGACTTACATCTCCATATTTCCAAATAAACAGTATTTTAAAATGACATTTTATCTCCTGCTTCCAATTTCAAAATATCTCTATAATCAATAATATTATGAATTTCTAAAGTTGGGACAACAACCTTGTGCATACATCCTAACGCTGTTTGCTCTTGGCAAGAATCCTTATTGAACGTTTTGATCATCGTTATAGTAGGTGATGTTCAAGGCTTCAAATTACCTCCTACACAGTTAAGGCTGTGTAGGTGAGTACCTACCAACTCAGCTTTCATGAAATTATGCAGTAACTAAGTTTATAAAATGAGGCTCCAAAATTGATTTTATACAAGACAAAGTGATTTTTTGATGAATGGTTTTTGAGTTGAATTTTAAAGCCAGTTTTCTGTACTAACTTCTTATACCATGTTTTTGTGCAAATAAATATAATTATCATTACCTTCATTTTCACGGCTAATTTGGTTTAGCAATGCAGGTCCTCAAAATAAGATTGACCAGCACAGTAGCTCTCCATTTCTATACTTGTCAACCACAAATCTGGATCTCACGGCAGGTCATCTTGAAGACCTTAATGAAAAGAAATGGTTCAGAAGTGGGTTATTACACTAGAGGTCGCGGTTTCGAACCCCGCTCAATACAAACATTCGTGTGCATGATGTATGTTTGCTAGTGTGGTTGTTTCTTAAGTAAAATAATTTTGCATATATTTACAAAGCAAGTAATTTGCAATGTTTATCCGTTGTCTAGTAGCCCATAATACAAACTTTAACTAATTTAGTTTGGGGCAAGATGGCGCTGTGTGGAACATTTAACTCTAAGAAACATAAAAAACCTTCGGAAGATAATTTGGAAATTATTTAAATGGATTTCTTGCTGAATATGAAAGAAAGAAAGAAAAAACATTTATTGATACTGAACATCGCAACAGATAAAAAACATACAGAGCAAGATGGTTAGGAAAAAAATAAAATAAAACGAACAATAGAAAAACAAGGAATTATTTCCAACAGGAATACGGTGACTACCTTAAACACAAAGTGTGATTTAGTTATTTCAGGTCAAGAAGAGTTCAGTTAACATTTTATTTTAGCAGGAAGATGTTAAAAAAGATGCAGCAATAATATTTTTTTACAATTCGTACCAAAATGTGAAATAATTAAATAATGAAAGATAGCTGAAATCTAATTTTTTGCTTGAGGCTTTTTATAGTTACCACAAGTAAAAGAAAAACAAAATATAAACTTTTATGATTTTTACTTCTTCGTTTAATATGATTATTTCACTTTAAAGTTTTCTGAAACTTTATTACCTAAATAAAATTGTTACAAAAATCCGCCACTAACTCATATATGCCAGCGCTATCTAATCCACTTAAACGTTCCCTCGATACCCATTTCATCACGGCTCTTATAAACGATGCATCAAATTTGACAAAAACCCTGGGTGTCGATAAACGCGACATTGTTGCAAACGCTCGAACCGCTCGCTCCGACCGCTCGCTCGTTGCACGTTCGAAATCATTTATCTAAAAGCCGCTCCCTTCCGCCATCAAAACTAAATCAAGTAGGGCGTAGGGCGACCGCCCTTGCAGTAAGATAAAATGTAAAGGGAAGTTTGATTCACTCGCATGACACACGTAGGGTTTCGTCCCTTTCTGGGCCAGATTGAATTGGAAAGAAAATTATAATAAATTCATGCTGCTCACTTGCAATATACGGCATTTTTCGCCGCCGAGCGAGATATCCAATAACGATAAAACACATTTTTCGCTCGAATAAAACCTTTGTTTACATTTTTAAAGAACATTACGTACCTACTAGGTACAACAGATATTTATATTATGATAAAATATTTGACAACATACACAATACCTAAATAAGTGTTTACGCTATTTTCAGCGTAAAATCAATACAATACTTGCATTGTGCTCTTAGTAAGGGCTTCGACTGCGTGATTTCCAGTGAGAGTGAACCTTAAAATTTTAAAGATAGTTTCAAAGTAAAAGTAATTGGTCTGACTTCGTTTTAGATCTATTTCAGCTGTTTTCAATTACCGTTTAGTTCAACTTTGAGCATCCGCAGCAGTTGAGTCTTTGTTGTGTTACTTTTGCTTTAAGTTCTTGTTAGTGTACAATAAAGAATTCATTTTTAAATATTAATCGTAAAAATAAAAGTTGAAAATAAACTAGAATATGCTTTAAAGAGTTCATATTAAGATTTGTTCATGGCCAGCTTTGGCGATTTACTTTATGTGTATGAAAACATAATAGCAATAATGTAAAAGATTGTCGATTTATGATGCGTTAAAGGAGGATAAACTCGCGTCCGCACGTCCCAGCCAAGCCATAACGACGTCTTCATACAGATATCTTTATATTTGCCTACAACTCATATCTCCGAGTAGAGGGTACTTAGTGGGACATTATTGGAAAACTCGAGCTGAGTTTTATAAGAGAAAGTTTGATTCTATCGAGGTTAACTTGCGTGTTTCATTTATGTTGAATTAAATTTCGTCTGAGACCGGGAAATCCGTGCTACATTAATTTGAACCAAATTTGATTAATGATTTATTTTGCTTATAGGTAGTTCGGAAAAAAACATTTAATTGGAAGAGCGGGGGCGTAAAATTATTATTAATTTACTTTTTGAAACTGATAAAGTCCTTTGTACTAACCAAAAAGTGAACATATTAGACATTAAATAAAAGTCTACTATCTTAAATACATAACATGGCATACGGAGAGCCTGATGAGCAGTTACCTCATTTTATCCTAAGGACACGTTCCTTAAGGGATGACTCTTATAAAACAATATTTCTTAATACAAAAGAAAAAAAATACAATCCTACCAGCTTCATTCAGGTCATACGATTATTTTAAAACCATTTTGTGGCTTTATCGTTTGAAAAATAGTATCGTTTGAATATCTATTAGCCTCCTCCATCGTTTGTTTTTTCCCATAAGTTTGCTTCAAAACTATATCAAGCATCTTATTTTTCTAAAAAAATCGCTGCTTTGTACCTTCATAAATTAATAATAGCTATTAAACTTAACGAACAACAAGTCTGCCGAGTGAAAACTTACGCGTGCGTTCAAGACCCGAGCTTAGAACACTATAATCAGCAAAGGAATAAATTATAAGCACATTTGCTGGTTCTGTAGGTGCATCCGAGCAGGTGACGGTGTCAGCACGAATAATGAGGTCCCAAAAGCAAACAATAGACCTGGAGGTTGTGAATGACCTTTTGTATTCGGGGTCACTTTAAACAAGTGCAATGACACTGTGTGCGGAGAAAATACAGTAATGATCTCAGTTTTAAGGGTAATTTTACTTAATACACAATTTTTGGTGTTAATGAAGACAATTAGGGCTTGCAAATCCTTTTATTAGAAGAATTGTTTCTAGGAAAACGTTGAAACAATAAACAACAGTAAAAATAAGTTATTACCGATAAAAAAGTTTTGCTTATTTTATTTAAAACATAACATTTAAAATGCGTTTTCTAAATAAGATTAATTATTTAAAGACCGTTTTTGCTATTGTTAAGCACAGTGCTTTTTGTACTCCTTTGAATGCTGATTTCTTTTTGATTACATGTGCATCTTCTCACCCAAGCACAAGCACTTTATACTAAAATATATACTCCTGATGTCCTTGTCCAAGTAATTCCCGCATATCCTACGCTATTCTCTTCATTGTTTTCCGGCTGTATAATGTAACGTTCATCGTTATTGCAACGACGGGGAGAATGTACTACATCCCAGTGCTCGACGCTGTCGAACACATTCTCGTAGTCTACGGAAGCAAAACACGGACTGAT
The DNA here is from genome assembly GCA_950022985.1 of Udea ferrugalis. Classification (NCBI taxonomy): domain Eukaryota; kingdom Metazoa; phylum Arthropoda; class Insecta; order Lepidoptera; family Crambidae; genus Udea; species Udea ferrugalis. The sequence goes on from OX465516.1 coordinate 11,889,294, forward strand.
TATTCGTTGCATTTCTCCATCAGTTGCTCAACCATTTATGAATTACGGTCCAGGGGCCTTATCAAGATCTTATTACAGCTCAGTTTTCGCTCAGTTTACGTCTTTTCATTCATTGAAATTTGACTAAAACATGCAAAATATGTTACTACGGCAATGAAGTAAAATTAAGGTTTTTTTTTACCACTATTTACCACACAAAACACGACTCGTGACTAAAACTGTCAGGTTATAAGAGTTTGCAATACGGCCTCAGAAGTGGAAAGAACTGGTTTAATAGGAAATCAAATATTATTATGATCACTGTTACACTTAGCTATGACAGAACAATTTTACAAATCGAAGTCTATTAAATATTACTTATTGGCTTTTTTAAAGCTAAAGTAAGGGAGAGAAAAAAGGCTTCTATTTTCTTAATAATAACAAATTTACTAAAACTTAAATAAACAAAACTGCGAGCATTAATTAAAAGCTTCATTATGATTTTTTAGCGTAAAAACGGGTTAGAAAAGTTATTCCCGCCAACGTCATTACCCTAAAAATATTACAAATTACGAAATCCTATCGTTTCTTAATTACTTAATCCGCCGCTTGTTCCTCGTGCTAACAAAGATTCAGGATTTTTATTCTTGGCTTACTTTTTAGGAAAATATTATGAAATTGAACAAAAAGACGAGACATGTTCTTCACTAGTTTAGCAATGTCGTACAAAAGGTGGTTAGCAAACAAAATATTAAAACAATTGCAATAACAATTTTAAATAAGTATAAGATTCCAGCGTCCCTTAATTACATAATCCACGATTCGTTTCATAATTACTAGGATTGGGGGTTGAAAAAAGTCGTTGAGGCACGTCTTAGGCAAATATCATGGCTCGAGGTGGGGTTCATCTCGAGATAAGCGGCGGCCGGCCGGCAGCTGGCCCGGTAATTAAGCACATCTGCCCGCGTTCAATTTTGAAACGGCGGATGAGTTGCCCGCGCTTCGGGTCCATTCAGGACTCCGAGGGTACGAGCAAATTGCTAAACTTTCAATTAAAGAGTTGTTATTCAAACCGCTCCCAGTTCCTCGATGAAATTATATTTTATTTCACATCAAACTCTTATAGGCACTTGTTTTTCACTCCACTTGGCCACAGTTTTACGATTTCTTGAACTAAGTTGTGTAAATTTATTAACAGCTGTCTTGAGGATTTCAATAAGTTTTCTGATTAGCTTTTATGCGATTGGGATTAACTAATTGCTTTTACATTATATTCATTGATTGAATTTCACAAACACATAATTTCAATTAAGGTCGAATTGTTTAGAAGGAGGTACTTGGATCGAAAATCATACTTATTGCGTTTCTAATAGCAAATGTTTCCATCTAAACGATCAATAGCTTTACTTAGAAGTTGAAAATTAGGCTTAAATTAATTCGACTGATGAACAATATCAAGTATCGGTGTTTTTAAACATGCTGTTTTTTGGTTTAAGTTTCAGATATTTGGTTTGCTTTTAATTTCTTGGTACTGTTTGTTATTTTGTAGTTTAGGGCAGCACAAATGTTTTTCATGTATCAGCTAGCTGCTCCGATAGACGTTGTTCTGACTGATTGTGACAGGTCAATTAAAACAATATTTTAATTTGACATACAACAGTTACTTAAATCCTGTTAGACAGGTACAAACCCCCGGAAAACTTAAGCTACTAGAACATTTTAAAACATTTCATTCTCCTATTCGAGGCAGATCTAAATCCAGCGAACCAGAAACCAATCCAACAGTTTCCGAAATATAAATGCTGGAACAAACTCAACTTTGTTTTTATATAGATTAATAATGAATTAATCCAAGCAGACTTAATTTAACTGTAAGTGCTATTTGTAGCGTAAGCGGAGATTGTGTTGACTAGAGACACAGTCATAATACCTGTTTGTACATCAGTGTAGTCTCTGTAGCATTATGTTATGTTTGGTGCTCAATTTGGCTAATAGTCCCCTTTCAATCCGAGAACGGAGTATTAGAGCTAATCTATTATACCTACATTAAACATATAATATGCAGTTATTATGTATATGGGGATTAAATCAACGTTTATGGATTTCCATCAATGTTTAGTTTCAGTGTGTGAAAGGCATATCAGTGAATGAACTGGTGTAGTGGCTAAATTGATAGGATTGAATGAGAATTTTCATTATTTAGAAAATCGACAAACCTTTATTTATGATTTGACTCTCGCTGTAGATATTTTGCCTACATTTTTCTCGCAGGTTGAGAGAGACTGAATCTGTCTGTATGTCATCGATCCAAAATCTAGTTCGACGCATTATAAATATATGCCTTGCTATTTTGCAAGCCCTTTTGAAAAAAAGTATTTCTCTAAATTGTATTTCAATAATGAATTTACGAAGAAAATGTATTTATGTAGGTATGTTTATCAGTTGTGTGGTTTCTACAATAGAACAAATTCTGTTACTTGGGAGTTGACAAAGTTGTGTGGAATAATTTCTAATAATGTAATTGTTTTTATATTCACCTCAAAAAGCATAGACATTGTCTAGTAGCTACCAGATACAAAGATTTTGTTTTTTTAAAGAAATCGATTTCCTAACTCACCGTGACAGCTTTTTACATCTTTTCCCTAGATTACACATGGTCTCAAGTGTGACATTCCCAATAACATTTTATCTGAACAATGAGATTGTTACGAATGGCGGACTTAATGCCGAAAAAGGCATTCTCTACCAGTCAACCATAGGGCTAAGCAGAAAAATATAGTAGGCGGTGCAACAGTTGCATAGTTGAATATACTTCAAACTGCTTAAATAATAGTATTAATATCTTTTTCAGTATTACCGGTGTTGCAAGCGCGGTCAGCTCGATGCGCGGCCGGCGGACGAGGAAGGAGTATGCTGGTGCATCTCTTGATACTTAGCGCCGCGCTCGCGGCAGTCAACACTGGAAAACACGGTATTGCTAATATTAGAATTACCCCCGAATTCACAAACGCAAATTAACATTGAGCATCTCTCAGAAGTATAGCTGTCCCTTTCAGTTCTATTGACATCTTACGGGACAGCATGAGCGTGAGCGCGTGCTTAGCGTTGGTTTGCGTTTGTGAATTCGAGGGTTACTGTTTCTTAACAATCCTACCAATATTATAAAAGCGAAAGTTTAAGGATTCACCGTGTTGCTCTTTCATGTAAGAAATGAATGGATTTTAATGAAACGAATGATAATGGAATGAGCTTCCTGCTGAAGTGTTTCCACAGCAATACAACTTGAGAGTGAACAGCCATTTGTAAGGCCGGCATGTACCACCTTAGGCCACATCATCACTTACGATCAGGTGAGATTGTGGTCAAATGCGCGCTTAATTAAGCTATAAAAAAAAACTTCACAATAATGTTGCCTACACATCTGATTAAGACATAGGCTACAATTTATAAAAAAATACGACATGGTTTTTTTACATCAGCCCACGCGTACAAAGAAGCGGGCGGTCACTACTTGTTACATACAGTTGCGTCATTTAACTGCTTATGACTGTTTTTCTGCGTCACTAATCATAACAGTCCAACTAAACTAAGAAATACGTTTTTACAGCTGCCAGTGTTATTGGGAAATAAACTTTATGCAATGCTTCAAGAGTTCAAGTTATTTCATGCTCAAAAGTCAAACCACTGCTAATGATTCATATATCTATTGCATTGGAGACACTGACATATGTCAAAATATATTTTTTAGATGTAATTTCACCACCACCAAACTTTGGTGTGGTAATTTCAAAGACTCCTTCTACTTAACATTTTGTACCCAAGAAACTATGCAAAATAACGTAATAAACACTCGCGTTTGAGTTACAAGCACCGCCTCTTACGTCGCAGCGTCGTCTTTATGCACCGTCTGAAACTTACGTAATCTAACTATTGAGAAAACATAGACAAGGGGGGCTAAAACGGCAACATTTTGATGTTTCATATTATGAATCATCTAAGTGACGTTTCATCTAGAGCGCGGTCCGTTTTGAGTTAAAAGTGATCAAAGCGCGCTCACGTCCCTCACGCTCATACAATTTATTAATTCGGGACGCGTGTAAGCGCGCTATTATCACTTTTGACTCGAAACGGACCGCGCTCTAGATTAAACGTCAGTTAGATGATTCATAATATGAAACATCAAAATGTTACCGTTTTAGCCCCCAAGGCGTCTGCTGCCAAACATCGTTTTTTTTTTGATAACGTGATCGCAAATACAGCAACGCATCTCGTGACACCTTTACCCCGAATTCACAAACGCAAATCAGCGTTGAGCTTTCCTTAAAAGTACAGATGTCTCTTTCAGATATATTGAAAATTTACAGGACAGCATGAGCGTGTGCGCGTGCTTTTGTGAATTCGGGGGCTAGTGTCGCAGTTATAAAAATAACTCCGAGAGAGGTGATTACTGTCCATCAGTTGAATAGGTAGTTTGTTTGCTTATAAAAAAAAACAAAATACCTACAAATAAAGTTGATTGTGAAGCACATGACATTTGGAATGATAAAATACTTTCGTAAGGATCTGTCTCGCAGGCGAACAATAATATTCGACAGTTGAAACGATCGTCAACAGCTATGGTATTCCGGCGGGAGCCAAAACTCACTTCACTCGTGGTGAGTGAACTTTAAAATTCAATGTCTTTGCAACTGTGGTCGTTTGAGAGAAAAAAACTAAGCCAAATATCATTTTTTAATTATTTACATACGAAATGAGGGAAAATACTAATTCAGAGTGAAGCGTATTGATGATTTAACACGTTAAACGCCAAGGTAAATTTGGCAAGTTCGAAAAATTAAAAATTTCGAATTATGGTGCATAAGGGTTCGTAATGCATAAAAATTTATCACTAGGTATTTTTTTTATATTTATTTTGATAAATTACAAAAAAATATATATATGTCAGTCACCAGTGCCTGACGAGGCCCGAACGGGATAAAAAACATGAAATTTATTTCACAGGGCCACGTCAGTCACGTCACCACTCACCGTTATTCAATCGAAACAAAAGGCAGAAGCATGAATTAGCTAAGAAAGAAAGAACAGTAAAAAAAGCACGAACATATTGTTCAAGATGTTATAGAATAAACATAAAAAAAGTTGATAGAGTATTTGCTAGAAAGAAAACAGAACAAATAGTTACGTACTGCCACCAATGTTCAAACCAACCACATTTCTAACTATAATGTTTTAATATCGAACATAAATAATTATCATAATAAAAAATAAAACATAAAAGTGGTGTGCTATAAGTTTATTTATTTATTTTGTAATTGATTATGTCAAAAACACCGTGTTTCATTATGTTTTTCAGAAGAATGTTTAAAAAAAACCATTTCAAAAAATATAAGTCACGGGCCACTCCGAACGCGCTTTGCTCGGGGCCGCGTCAGTCATTTCTAATAGTAAACTAGCAGCCGCCTGCGACTTCGTCCGCGTGGACTTGGAAAAAGATTTTCCCGCTATCCTGTTGAAATTTTCCTGAATTTTCTTTGCTATAAACCTCACGGAGCCCGAGACCTTTCCAACGAATGCAAAACCGTTGAAATCAGGTGGTGCGTTCTGGAGTTATAGCGTCAGAAAAGGAAACCCGACTTATTTTTATCTAGTAGATAAGTCCAAAAACGTGCCCTACGGCTCACTGCCTTCAGTCAAAGTTGACTCTACGATGTCAGGCACCAGTGACGGACATTGCTCGAACAGATGGTGTACCTGTCAGTCCTCGGTGACTGACATGGCAGTTAATGTGTTAAGGTGCGATACCAGGAAAACGGCTCTCGGGAAAACTAAAGTTTTATACAGAAAATATGAAGTATGAGGCACGAAAAAAATCGTCATAGTAGTCAAAGAGTTGCACAATCAGCTCAACTTCCAGTATATGGATCAACTTACTAGATTAATGTGAAAAAAAATCAGAATATCGCTAAAAACGTGCAAAACGCACTCCCGTATTTCAAAAGTTTAGGCATCATATAAACTAACAACTTACGTGTTTTAAATAACGTGTAAAGATCAGATATCAAAGAAGCATTGTCAATCAGTTGTTTTTCATTGCTTTATTTCAGTTTTGTGCAAAAAATTCCCAAACATTCCGAATTTTTTGCTTGAAATCTCCATACAAATTACTATGGAGTGAGTGAAGTTTCTTTGATAGCTGTCCGCGCACCGTCGCAGCTCACTCCCCCCCATGTCCCCAAGGTGAGCGCACGTCGCTTTTGACGAAAATGACATTTATAATTACGCGGATAATTTACACGAAATAGGCGCACATAGGGTCTTTTGTTGAAAATAGTACAACTCTATTTTTTTTCCTCCGTACTGTTTGTTCATATGCATTATGCATAATTTATCAAACGTATGATTTTATCATGATTCATCATGAGAGTTATATGGCAGGTTTATATACATAAGTACACTTGATTAAAAGCTCTCTTGGGTTTGACAATTTCGTACTAGTTGCCTTTTCATTTTCCTATTCTTTACGCAGTGACGTGCACTCACCCGGCGTCATGTGGAAGACTGAGTTGCGGGACTGCGCAGACGGCTGTCAAAGAAACTTCACTCGTTCCATAGTATTAGGATGGAGATCTCGAGCAAAAAAAAATAAAGTTTGCGTTTGCTTATACGAAACAGAAATAGTTATTGCAATAGAACATAATGACAAGTTATTCGAAATGGAAACACACTTCACACCGGAACAGCTTTTACAATTGTACCAAGCACAAATTCGGTTGTGTATGGAGTACTTCTGCCACCTCTGGGATGGCTCTGCCAAGTATCAGCTGGATGCACTGGACTCAGTAGACCGAAGAGCCAGGAGACTGATAGGTGACGAGACGCTCGTTGGAACCAAACTCGAGTTTGGAGCATCGGCGTAGAGTTGCCTGTCTATCGGTTTTTTATAAGGTGTATTTCGGAGAGTGTGCGCAAGAACTTCATGACCTGATACCACCCTCTACTTTCTACTACCGGACCACAAGACGCCGCGAGGGCTTTCATCTCCATGTGGTCGACTTTCCAGCGGTCCGAACTAAGCGGTTTGGTGCTTCCTTTCTGGTCCGCACCGCTAAGGAGTGGAACGCCCTCCCTGCGTCTGTGTTTCCGGATACATACAACCTTGGTGTCTTCAAGGCAAGAGTGAATAGGCATCTTTTGGGTAAGCGTGGCTGGCAAGACTGATGTCAAACGCAAACCTATTTTAAATTTTAAAAAAAATGGATCAGATAGAACTTTGAAATAAATATGAATTATCATATTTACGTCAGCCATGGAAAAATGGCAGTGCAAGCATTTTTATCTCTAACTGGCTATTTGCACACAGCTTTTCACTGTAGTAATTTGAATGAACTATACTGACAAACGTTCTAGAAAATATAATTAGCATCAACTATCATTTAGATAGTGAAAGCTTATGTAAAAACAGACAGAAAAACGCGGAGGGTGACTTCCTTTCATACTATGCTCTACTCGTAGATCAATTCCAGTAAGATGAAGATCACGGTGGATTCTGTATTAAATTCAGCGCGATGGCCTCTACAGGAGACTAAAGGTATTACTCAAGTGCTATTATCTAAAATAAATTATCCACTAAAAGTGTATCAACTGTTGACAACTGTTAAATTCCTCGTTTTAGTTAGTAACAAGATAGCTCCGTTTAATGCTTCTTGCAGCTTTTCATTACAAGTAAGACCAATTAATTAGTGGGTTCTTCTGCATGTTACTAGAAATGGCTCCGTGTATTGCTATATCATATGCATTGGATGTAAGAAATATTTTGTGTTGATGATGATCGAACGGATAAACCAAGTTACAACTAAATCTCGATGGAATCGTCAAGTACCAGATATAACATTGAGCAAATAACGTGGTCACGAGAATAGATTGCAAATAATAGTGTAAAAAAATAATTGGCAAAACCGCTTGTTAGTATGTTTAATAAAATAAAATTTTTGGTTAGTTTCTTTTGTTTGCCCTATATCCTGAAATATATTGGGTGGCGAAATAAAAATATCTTTGGTGAACGCATCAAATGATTATCATGCCGCGATTTATAATAATAATAAATAAATAAATATCCCTGGACATTATTCCACACAGCGCCATCATTATACATAGGAAACACCCAGACCAATACAAACAGACATGTTCATGCACACAAATGTTTGTACTGGGCGGGGATCGAACCCGCGACCTTTGGTGTAGTAGCCGACTTCTAAACAATTACACCAAGACGGTCGGCGGATTTATGCATTGCATTTATGCACGGATTGCACGGCCCAACCACTGTGTGACCATAGCTGTCACGATCGCTTTCAAATTTGACAGATTTTCTCTCCGGCCGACCCTAGTAGCGAACCTTAAGTAAGCGTGAAGCACCAAGATGTGAAGTGATGTCCGCCGGAAGAGCACCCCAGATCGGAAACGAGAATAACATCAATCAAACATTTATTACAACAGAAAGAAAAAGGAGTCAAACTATTTATCAACAAATCAGATTTGTACCGGTAGTGATTGTGAAATGAATAGCACTTTTGAACGAGGTGAGAATGGAGTTTAGTTTTCAATATGCTTAGATTGTCAATGTTTGGAACCAAGTCTGGAATCTATAATATAAAAATGAATCGCAAAATGTGTTGGTAAGCGCATAACTCAACAACGCCTGGACCAATTTGGCCAAATCTTTTTTTAAAATGTTCGTTGAAGTTCAAGGATGGTTTTTACGGCAAGAAAAATAGTTGTGGAAAAACAGTGGTCCACGCGGACGAAGTCGCGGGCAAAAGCTAGTTTCATTATAAATACGAGGAGCATTTACAGAACATACTTTGGTTCAACAAAGCAGTGCCTTTGACCATAATGGAAAATTTGTTTTTATGAAATAGATAAGATAATATACTTTTTTGAAAAATTTATATTACATGGATAATGCAATTTCGCGGAGACTAAAATAAAAACGACATAAAGTAAAGAAAAAAAATAGGATAGTGAACACAGTGATATAAATTCAAGGTGGAATACGTATCGTGATCGCACCAAAACGTTTTTTTATAATCATCCAAGATATGAGTCAAACATCGCGTAAGCTCGTTCACAGTATTATTGACCCAAACAGCAAAGAGGGTATACAACTTGTTAGTAATATGATACCATAAACAGCCAGGGCTAGCGATCGCGCCTTTATTGTCCAAGTTTATGATCTTCGGATTATTATATTCAAATTCAGCACCATCCACAGACAGAGTAATGTCGGTTTCGGCCCTTGCTGTTCTCAAATAAGTACACAGAGTTGCGAAGTTAAAAAATTCGCGTAAAATTTGCATAAACCTCACCGCTCAGTTCGCTTTTTCATGCTTTCTTTTTCATCTCTTCCCGCACGTTGGTCCGTAACTCATTTCATTAGAAGATTTTATAAATTATTTATACGGATAATGCCTACACGCTCACCGTGTAATTTTAAAACACCTGTTTTCTCACTATTTTTTATTAAGTAAAAAGAGCTAAATGTTTGGGATAGTTTTATTATGTGCGCCTTTTTATACATGCGGAGTATTTCTTCAAAGCTCATACCTATACATTTCTGTTCAAAGTAATTCGTATAGATATTTCAAAAGATCCCTACTATTCTCATCAGTCCACTGACACCTTTTATAACTTCTAATTATTTATATCCATTAGGAGATAAATAATCCAAGCATTGGCTCCAAACATTGGCTTGTAGTAGTATTTTGAGATAAGAAACGGTGACCAACAAACGAACGGACCAATAAAAAGAAAGAAAGAATACAAATTATTTGGTTTGACATCACACAGTTTATAATATGGAGTTTTTAAATATTTCATTAAAAACCTTTAGATTCATAAGGATTTCGTTCATAAATTGAATAAAATTACAGCTATTAATTTCACTTTTAATAAACGATTTCAACCATATCGTTAGGTACTGAAACTTGGCACGTTCTCAGCTGACTCAACAAAATGTCGCCATTAAATGAGAAGTTTGTAACTGAAAATTATTCACATCATTAAACAGCTGATATTTCGAGGTTTAGCCCCCGGCGCATTGACTTATGAGTCTGGCTGCATGCTTTATGATTTGATGAGATGAGCTACAATTATATCTGCCCTGTCTTTTAGGTAGAGTCAATTTCCTAAACGTTAATTAATAATGCTGACATAGCCGTGTACATCACTACATAGTATAAATCGTAGTCGCTTTTTTTGTCCCTATGTTCGCTCATCTTAAAAAATACGCAACGGATTTTGATGCGGTTTTTTTAATAAATACAGTGATTAAAGAGGAAGGTTTTATATGTATTATAGTAACCCATTGCACCAGAGCGAAGCCAGGGTGTGAAAAAATAAAGGAGGTTGAGTTTGAAAAACTCAAAAGCAATACAAGCTATGAAAATCTATGGCCGTAGCCTATGATCAGGTCAATATTTGCCTGAGAATGATGATGTGTCATGTTTATGGAATTCAATAACTGTTGAAATTGATTCTAGCGAGTAGGTGGATAATGTGTAGTAGATATTTCTATAACTGGCGGGAAACCATAAGTTAATTTTTTATTAAAATAACCCGCCACACAACGTGTATTTAGGTATTTTTAGGGTTAGTGTAAAAACGGGACTCAATACAAGAAGACCGCTGTCTATCTGTCTGCCACCAGGCTATAATACTTCATAAGCTGTGATAGCTAGAAAGCTGAAAAAAAGGAAAAGGTAAAATGTAAAAAACCAATAAACGTGTTTTTTCTTCGTAGTTTCGCTCAATATTAGTAACGGTAACATGTAGTCGCTTGAAATTTTCGCAGAATATTTAGTTGAATAATAACCTTCGGAATAAACATTTAGAGAAAAATAAATAAATATAAGTTGAATATCATACAAAAAACGCGTTTTTCTTGCATAGATGATGGTATGAAGCCATTCAATTAGCCGGTTTTTAAAAAAAAACTGTCAAAAATAACTTGAGGAAACAAAGGTAGATAGACCTAACGGGTAGGTAAGAAAATGACATTCCTGAAAGTGATATGCAGACATATTGTATTCAATGCACTCCGAGTATATTATAATGGTCGTTGCCGCCGGACGCAGGTTCTGTAATTTACGATACGTTCGCCGGACAAACGTCCGGGAGCAATAGTGGGGCCGAGGCTAGACTAGCAGAATGTTATCTAGCATTTTGGTACTCGGTTTTAGCCCAATTTGGCTTGGATTTTATTCTTGATCCAGACAAAAATCGAATAAAAAGGTATTCGCAACATATTTTTTAACTGATTTATTTTTCTTTGAACAACTACACACATCAAAACTGTCTAGGGATATCATAGGGATATCATTTTTCAAATATTTCATAAAGTTAAGTTTGTTTACAAGTTGAGCATTATCTTAGGATAACGCGAGGACAGAGGCATAAGATAAAGGTTAAGAATATTACAAAAAAAACGTTTGATTTTGCTAAAATTTTGACACCTTTTAGAAGAAAAATCTGTCTTTTTTAACATCCTCACGATTGTACAATAATGCTACTACAATGAATTTCTTTATACAATCTGAAAGGGCCGATATAGCAGTTTCTGTGTTCTAAAAATTTCTACGTTGGTATCAATATTTTAATTTTTACAGCCTCCTAAATAGCTATACTTTGTATGAAAATGCTTGAGATATCCCTAGACACTTTTGAGCAGTGTAGATTGCACTACGCAGTATCTTGTCTTTTTTCCCATCGAGGACTGAAATACAAACTGAAACAACTTACGAACATAATTAGAAGTCAGCTAACAAAAGAAGATTGGAAAAGACATTACTTACTAAATGTAATTTTTTTAAATTTTCATTTATCTAGTTTAGGCTAGGAGGCGTTCCTTTTAAAGCTTCTTAAATAACGTCCCTATATCTAAAAATGGTGTTCGTACACACATTACATTTTTCGATGACCTATAAACGATATCCCACATAGCACTGAAGAGAAAAATAAATTAATCCAACTTCACGTGTGGGGTATGTTTTTTTTTATTAACTTGTCAGTGTGGTTAATAATATGTAAACTTATGGCAAATGACAGCTTTCTAGTGAAACCCCTGGGCAGATAAATGAACATAGCGAAACCATATACCTACTTTGGTTATTATTGTTTTTAGCATTTTCCATGCAGTATCTTTAATAAAGATTTGAAAACCAGAAAAAGACAATCCTTTTTCTTCAGCGCAGTCGCCGGGTTTGCAAAAGATGCGGGTTCGATTCCTGCCTGATGCCAAGATAACCAAATGTCTTTTTCTGGTTTTCAGATCTTCATACACCTACTTGTTCACTAATTCCTAAAAAAGGGTTCAGGTAAGGGCAGAAAAAAGGCGTAGATTACAATCAGTCGAACTCATTTGGATTACGCGAATTGTAGTTACGTGACGTGTCTACATAACTTCACACGTGACTCCATACTCAAACTTTCAAGTATTCCTAAGTACATGACGATCGGACTTAATTCTCCAAGGGCGCAACTTGAAAGTCCACAACAAACACTTAAGCACTTCATCCAGGTACAAGCGTAATTCCCGGTGAGCACGTGTTATTCCCGTGATCCCGACAAGTAAACAGGACGCTGATCTTCAGTTGCCGGAAGACGTTCACTAATCCTTAATTCCGCTTGACTTGCGCAAGAGGGGAGAAGGCCCTGTTTGCGAATTATGTTGTAACTACACCGTAAACAAAGTTCACCAAAAAAACTTATTTTATCAGTTAGACAAAATAATATTTTTTTCATGCATGCCTAATTTGTTACGGAACATTTCAAAACTCATTTTAAAATTTGCTTGTTCAAAGGCGTTCCCTTACAAAATTATTTGAAAATGGGTTTTAAAAAATAAATAGGTATCATTGTAAATCATGTGTCATATTATATTGAATTGTCACATTGATATTTGAAAATCGTAACATAGTTACAGGTGCGCATTATTTAAATAATTTGTAATAATAGAACCACTATCCAGAGGGACTCGTACCTTTGGTACCTCGAATACCTATACACTACACGAATGACAAAACCAAACTAATTGCTGACTTTATCCTTGCGCCTATTATTTTCACGATTGACGGAGCATAGCTTCAGTATTCAACACAACAAAGAGAACATTAATTTCTCTATATGAATTTAGCAACCAGCCTTATAAATTGCGCGGCAAACGGAGCGAATGTGGGGGCGACAGCGTTCTGCTAATTAGGCAACAGCTAATTTGATCGTTCACCTACCAGTCGTTTGATGGCATTAATTGGTTGGTGACGTCACTCAGGTACACTCAGCAGATAGTGATCATTAGTGGCTGGAGTATTTTCTTATTTGACTATTGCTTGCGTTGCGGGAGCATGGTTCACGTCGCGTCGTTGTCATGGCAATTGCCATTCACCTTTGTTAATTTAGTCTAATAATTTCTATACTGTAAAGTTCATAAAGGGAAAATGTCTTGCGTGAAATTAGTTTTGTACATAAAATAATCGTTAGGAATTCGCAAGTTCAATCGGTAGCAAAAAAATCCACAAGAAATAGTTTCTTAATTTGATCAAACATCGTAACGAAGAACCTCTTTATTCCTATGCAAAGGTTGATACAGAAAACTTGAATATTTTGAGTGAATTGCAAAGCTACTGAAATAAGAAATACCAAATGAACATTGCCTTTGTGAACTTGGAACTGAATCCCTGGAGGTTTATGTCTTTTCGGATCAGTCGGCTTACTGGGGACGCGAGGGAAACTCCTTCCCCTCATAAATATTTACTTTATGAAATAACACTCCCAAGATCAGCTTAGCTACATACCTGAGAGCAGGTGATAACTACCAAGTGACAAAAACAGTATAATACACGGCGCTTATAATAGAAATGTTTATTTTGCAACTGTCTGCATCGTGACATTTTCTGACGAGTCACTTCTGCTACGTCACAATGTAATCTATTTTGTGTTTGTGTATCCTCAAACCTTCGAACATCATTTCGAGGAATTGAATGAAAACACTGGCGGCTTGTGACGTTTCCACACTCATCTGATGTTTTCGTTCGCATTTATATACTCGCGCTTTTACTTTTTAATTTGGTATTTTTTGATATGTTGTTTTTGTGTAAATTAAAACAAAAGTTTAAAGTTTTCTGATGCAAAATAGTAGTGATTTAACTACAATGATAATGAATGTCACTAATTCTGCCGACTTATCTCTTTCTCTAGGGATGTAGGTTAGATTCTCATTTGGAGCAGCGATTTCATCAGAAGATTCATTCTCATTTAAAATGGAGTTAGCTTAGGTTAATCTCTTGAAAGAAAGGAGAAGAAAATAAGTATAACCACACGTGTGTGGTGGTCTTGTACCTAAGTATGATTATAAGTACCTAAGTATAAGTAATTTAGGAGGTGCTCAACTATAGTACAAATAGATGAATAGAACAATGGTAGACTCACAAACATTGAATTAAGTTTTTCGTTTGTACTATGGAAGTTTGAAACAACAAGATACAGAGGCATTCACACCAAAGTTTACTAAACCATTAGAAAATAGGTCTTATGTAAGCAGCATAAAGTATAGTGTATAGGTTGTTTTAAAGGTCTCTGTACCAAACACAGACTTAGACTCAGCACAAATATCTAGGGCCACGACAGCCGACTCCCCGAAAAAGGTTTAGAGGCTACAGAAGCAACTAAGTATGCAAGCACTGTAATGATCCTGAATGGCCATGCAAAGTGAATGTTTTCTCCTATACGAACTAATATTGTGACACGTCTTTGAATTATCAAAGACATGTTTGTTCGCCAATTGTGCTTTTTCTTTGTGCAATAAAGAATAAATAAGTAAATAAATAAATGTTTATAGATCAGTTTACAATAGTGATGTGTACATTGACAACAAAACCTCGTTCCTCACATTTTAATTCAAATAATTTTGACCTGTTAGTCACTCAAATCTAATTTCTCGATAATAAAACATCGTAAAAAGGAAAAGACACGACCGTCACGTTATTATGATGAAAGGCGTTATTTTAGCGGAGTTTCTGCCTTTTTACTACTTTCATAACGATTCCAGTGAATTTGCCGCTTCACTCGTTGGCTTGTACAATCAGTGTTTATGGTTTGATGTGGCTGGCGAAAATTAAATTTGTCTTTTCCAAACTTTCCGGAAGTTATTTTCGCGTGAGGGAAAATATCTTGCGTTTATCTATTAGACCCCTATTAGGACTGCACCGAAAACAATTAGGGGCTTGAGGAGTCTGCGAGATTTCACACGGAACTTTTTACGGCTAATGACGGTGAGACCACTTTTTAATGGTGTTTTGAAGATGAAAGTTTATAAGATTGCTTACTTTGTTCATAGTCTTTCACCATTACTTTCAATTCAGTAAATTTTAAAGTTTGGATGGTTGGCTTACGTATCTTTAACTACAAACTGTAAAAAATGATTCAAAAATTATTTAAACTGCTTCTTATTCTAAACGTTCTTAAATGGTAAAGATCTACGTCCTATAATATGAACGAATGATTTTTATTCTAAGTAGAGTTTTTTTAATCTATACTTATAATAAATCTGTAGAGAGGCCAATTCTGTACATGAAAAATATTTATAAAATGACCATCAAGGGGTGATTAGGGATCGCTACTGATGCCAAAAATGCAATCAGTAAAATTTTTGTCTGTCTGCTGTATATTTGTTATAGAAACAAAAACTACTCAACGGATTTTATCGAAATTTGGCACAATTAATTATTCTTCATACTCTTAGGCAGGTTATAATATACTTATCATTACGCTTTCATCAATAGGAGCAGAGCAGTGAAGGGTAATATTGGTAAAACGGGAAAAGTTACTCCATTTTTTACACGTAAAAACTACTAGATGGATTTAAATGAAACTCTACAGTAAAATAGCTTATGCATCTGAATAAGACATAGGCTACAATTAATAAAGAAATAGCGGGTGGCCGCTAATTTTAAATACAATTAGCGGCCACCCGTACAGTACAAGAACATGTTGGTGTGCAATAACGTGTCGTTGACTGTGTTCATGACCATGAAACCACCTTTCTATGCTTTCGATATGATAAAGACTCCACAATCTTCGTCATTTTTCAATATTTACTCCACTATCGAAATGAAATTTAATTAACCATGACAACAACAACGTATCTTGTTATTTTACATAGGTGGCTAAAGTACAAATTGGTCATACCAATCTACATACTAGAACAGCCATTTTGTAACAAGCCAGGTATCACACCAATCCAAAAAAAACCTCATCGTTCATCAGGACGGCAGTATCGCGCGATCGAAATTCCAGCGACTATAAATAATTACAACCATTAATATTCAACTCGACACTGTTTAAAACAACCACGACTGAAACGGAACGTAACGTATTTTGAATTTTAAACTGACAGCGGCTGTCAAATTCATTCGCGCGGTAGTTTCCCGCGTCATCGATTTCTGTTAATTGGACGTAACTTTTCACAAGTGGTATGCGCTCGGCAATGGACATCGGCCGTAACGCGCCCAGCGAACATTTAACACGTCGTTGGATGTATTCAGAGCCGCATTGGATGAATATTGTATTAATTCATCCGCTAGCTCACGTTCGGGTAATTTATTTTCGTTTCATTGAGTGTTGAGTGCAGTTATCCAGCCTATATTTGAAGCTTTCGGGTTGGTGACAAATCTGTTATTTGTACTTTTTCAAAAGAAAGAGCAATCTAACAGTTATTACAAATAGTATTTGCAACACATTTTGAAGAAATACAAATTTTATTATGAAATTGCAGACACAGGGAGGGAGTTAGGGAAACCTCAATTTCAGTTTCCCCTTAGAAAATGTTACGACCTGTCACGTGACACTAAATGTTTGATAACAGAACGAAGTCTGTTGGGACAGCTAGTGTACGATAAGGCTGGTCTTGAAGCTAAAAGTAAGCGCTTCCAGACCATTTATAGATAAAAAAACAAGAGAGAGAGAAGTTCGAAAAACGAATGTAGGATTGAAGTTTGGTTTTACTAAATAAATTACACAAAAGATTATTTATCTTTATCCATACTCATATGAATTTCATGCCTTTGTGTTCTATACTTACAATATTACATATACATTCAACACAATACAGGATATTATAAACTCCATAATCACATGTTTACGCGAACTCTCGAATAAGTGGAAATATTTTAATAACTGGATACACACTGCTTTCCAATTATTTATTTTATGCATCGACAGATCGTTTTGATAGCAGATAAAGGTAAAGCGTAGCTCAGTTTGGCTGTATTATTTTACTTCAATTTAATAAAATGTGTGGTTGAACGAATATATGGATATTTATTCTGAATTGCGAATCACTTTGAAGATATTTAAAAAAACCTACTTGAAGGAAAACTGAATTGTATGTAGGTCTCTTAAATGAAATTAAGAATAAATCCTCATTCCGCTTACAAATTATTTTATTTTACCCTAGCAAGTTGGAACTCGTGAACTGAGTGAGATAGCCCGAGGGAGCGTGCCACAGTGACGAGGACGACACAGAACTGGTTCTCATTATCGCCGATGAACTGGAGAAATGAATGAATTGTGTCTCGGGAAATATTGTCGGAGCATAAAGCTGGTCGTAAACATTGTATGAAAAGGCTAACAACAAACTAAAGCCTGTACAAAACTGTTCAATGAGGCAAAAGTTTTAAGTGCTGAAAATCATGGAATGTTTTGATTATGTATCTGATTATTGAATAGTCAAGTTCATTAGAATAACCTTGACACACTACTTATCCTCATGTGAAAATAATAATTCAAATTAATTTGAAGTCAATCAAAAATTGCTTACTCAAACTTACGGAGTATTTTCTGACTTTCAAAACTACAATGCTTAGCCAAAACAATCACACTTTGCACTAGATATGATAATATACAAATATCTGAAGAAATAAATAACTTACTAATGCACGGAATTATATTTTAAAAAATATTGCAAGAAGGCAAAGGAGATACTATGTCAAAAACTGTATGATTTATTAACTACTTTAGTCTTCAAGTTAACGTGTTTATGTAAATAAAGCAAGAAAATTAAT
Organism: Udea ferrugalis; assembly: GCA_950022985.1. Classification (NCBI taxonomy): domain Eukaryota; kingdom Metazoa; phylum Arthropoda; class Insecta; order Lepidoptera; family Crambidae; genus Udea; species Udea ferrugalis. The sequence goes on from OX465516.1 coordinate 11,907,386, forward strand.
ATGAAGCGTTCACTATAGATAGAGCCAAAAATATAAACATTCGTATCAAAAGGACGTCAATAAAATGAGTATATAAAGCAATAAAGCAAAACTGAGTAAGACGTGCCCCGGGGAATAACAATATAATCCTCCTTGATGGCTGCAGCGGCGTGCCCACCGTTTTCGTTTTCATTATCCGCCATTGAATATTCGACTCGGTAAATATTTGTCGCACAATAGCCCGGCGCTTTCAAAAATAGGTAACTTATTACATCAACAGCAAACTAATTTCTGATATTGGAAATAGAATCTAGATTAGAAACATAAATTGCTGTATTTTTATATTTCCACTCGGACGATAATAATAGTCAGTAGTCAATAAAACGAGAGATTAAATCAATGATGCTTTTGGGTAAATACACTACACTACAGTACAGACACTACACTACAGTCGCCCAACAACCACGCGTTAGTGCGGCCAGTACGGCCAAGGTAAAGTAGCGGTCTTTAAACTCTTGTAAAAATGACAACCAGGAACTACCCAAGGGATTATATCTATGATTCTTTTTAATCACCATTGAATGTCATTGAGTTGCAGGTACCAATAAATCACTAGCATTTGCTCTCAGATTTAATCATTCATTTGGTTCGTTATTTCTTTGTCTCTTAAAGTCAGCTCTGTTTTTCCTTTTTCATCATCCTTCTTTATTGATAAATGTAACGAGCAATGTCATCTTCATAATACGTCATATCGGACAATGTCCACTTACAATCTCATGACAAAATCGAAACCATCATTAGGAAGAAGCCGCTTAGTATTTGCAATATAAGATGGTTACAAGTGGGGCTTTCTAAAAAGGCAATTCTTAAGAAAAGGAAAAACGGACGGGATACTCTGCAAACAAAACGGGAGCAGAAGGTTTAATCTCTATGAGGTACAAATCGCTCGTTATGTAAATTGAATCTCTTGCAAATTTAAATCGCTTTCATAAGCCAATTCTCTCTGAATAAAAACAATAGGATACTCTTTCAACATTCATTTGAGATATTTCTTAGGGCGAAATTTATCTTGGCTCATTAATTATTCAGTTTTGTATTGAATTAGCTTTCATTAAACTACTTACCGTTTTGTTTTATTATTTTCAACATTTTACTGCCCACCTTCTTGTTCAATGTATAAGCTAAATGTTATTCTTACCGTGCTTAATTGGCTTCTTTGATATTTATTTATTTATTTATTTATTTATTTATTTATTTATTTATTTATTTATTTATTTATTTATTTATTTATTTATACTTCAATTATAACGTTATCATAACAATTACAATAATTAAAGTTTATAATTTATTCGGGACACACAGTCATGCAGATCTCTCCCAGAACATCAAACACACCGACAATACATCTTTCCATTCATCAACAAACAAATCACATTATATCTTTATATATCGTTATATCTTTCCATTCAGCGATATTATTACCTACTGGCAAATGCGCAATGGGTAGAGGTCTTGTCCATTTCGGCTAAAGTTCTGAATTCTATTACAAAGCATTTGTTTTCGTTCTGTGTCTGGATGGCATTTCCTAAAACTGTGTTATTAAGGGTGGGTTGCACCATCTGACTTTAACAATAACAAACATCCAAATTTCAGTTAAAGTAGGCCAAAAATGACGCCAAATTGTCACAGTTGACAAAAACTTTAACTTTAACTTCTGCTATGGTGCAACTTACCCTAAGAGTATAATAATTATATTTGTTTTCATCGCCATAGACTACAGTGCTCTAGTTAATGCGATGAACTGAATGAATAATAAACATTTAATAATTTGGGTTCGTTCTGTTGTTTTTGTATTCATTGAATTGGGTTGAATTTGAAATAATGTCGAAATTGTAACATTTCAGAGGTTTTTCAGGCCTAGTACAAAAAATCCTGATTTTTACAATGCAAAATATCGACCGATTCAGGACAGAGTATATCCCCTTCCTCCAATCTTAATACAGATTCCTTAAGACCCTTAATAGGTCAATCCACCCGGAAAAGTTGTCCAATTGTAAACAACGCGGCAAGCAATCTCGGTCCCGATTTGACTTAAATGTCCGAGGCCGCATAAGATAAAAAATGACAGCAATAAAAACGAACAAAATAGAGCAGCTGAGTTCCACAATGTCGCCAGACACGGTGTCAAGTACAGAAAATTATGTCCATTCATCCGGAGGCTTGCGCGGATTAACCGGAACCGGGTCGCCTTCTCAGCCTGACTTGTGACTCCGCTGACGACAGATTTAAGCGTTTCGTTTCAAATCATGACGTAAGCCTGCTAATTAAAATGTTTGTTTCACTCTTTTTATATTTTTAATTTCCTTCTTTTGCTGAAATGGCCTTTTCTTTGTTCTGCGGTTGCTTACTCAAGATGCTGATAGCTCCATAAAACAGAACTTATTTTTGCTAGATTATGCAAACTTAATTTTCGTTTCTAGACAACATGTTAAAAATAATATGATATTTACTAATTTTCTGCATATTTTACGAAAACATTAAACAAACCAATATACATTGTAGATCCGGCCTACTTTGCTTTTGCCGATTCACTGCTCTTAGTGGATCACAGGCACTTTCTTTAAAAAAAGGTGTCTAAATCTGTAATTTCAATTCGCTTGAAGTTTTAATTCCGCGATGCACTTAGAAGTTCTTGTAAGCATTATTAGTTATTTCCATTTTTTGTAACTATTTATTATCTTTAAACTAGCTGGTGCTTAAAATACTGTGTAAACCACACTTTCTGCATGTTACCCACTTAACTCTCTAAGGAGATCAGGGGTGACATTCTCAATGCAAACTTCGAACGTGTCACGAGCGAATTCGAAGTGAGATTCCATTTAGCCGTACTGTAAAACTCAATCACTACACAAATGTGATCGTTTGATTGAAACAAACTAAGCCGCATAAGGTTTTAAAATTATTTCCAAGCAAATGAGGATTAATTCAAGATATAGCGAAAAGACGATTAAAGTAAGCTTTTTATACCGAGGGAGATCGAGATGTGAATGGTGTTAGTGATAATCAAAGGGAACGCAAATAAATACAGATGAATTAGACTTTAAATAACGCATGAATGATCATTGATCAACCATGCAGCACCCAAAAATTATTAATTTAGTTACGTTTTGATTTCGAATGGTACTAAGAATATTATTATCACACTCCAAAGCTCATGTTTATTTCATAAAACAAATCTGCGGTTTTAAGACAGCGATTGTGCTTATGAAACTTAAAAAAGGTATTTCACGGTTGCAAGACCAACGGCCTGCTCCGACATCGCACGGATTTTTAATGTTTTCTGGTTTTATGACATGTCACTTATTACACCTATAATAAACAATTGAGAAGATAGGTTTTTGAACTTTCTTGTTGCATTTTTTACTAAATAAACACTGAAAACCGGGTTTGTTTGGGTTACCTATATACAGGTAAAATAGTAGTTTTTACCTTAGTTTAAATGTTGCAGAAAGCCCGGTTTTTAGTGTTTATTTAATTCAGAAGATAAATCTTAATGATGTTGAAAACTGCATAAAAATCAAATGTGTGGTTTAGAAGGAGTTAGCTAGTTAGTTCAGGCAGACGACCACGGAGAACGGCTTCATTTTATAATAGACTAGCGACCCGTCCCCGCTTCGCACGGGTGCAATAGGATGTTATTGTACATAATATAAACCTTCCTCTTGAATCACTCTATCTACTAAAAAAAACCGCATTAAAATCCGTTGCGCAGTTTCAAAGATTTAAACATACTAAGGGACATAGGGACAGAGAAAGCGACTTCGTTTTATACTATGTAGTGAAGAAGTTATACATAACCTCTTAGTTCAAGGAACAATAAAAACCATTAGTCGTTGCATTGTGACGTTGTTGGCTGTGGTGAAAATGCATTATACCACCCAATTATCACCTGCAGCTATGCGAGTCGGACTAAATACTAAGCTGTTAAAGCGATTACTTCGCAAGGATTTACACAATGAATTCACTTCTTTATTGCAGAGTTTTACATTAGCTAGCAGCTGTTGCTCTAACTAGTTTTTGAGACGAGAAAATTTGTATTAACAAGCTGAATTTTAATGAGAATTCTATCTATCTTCCATATGTGCGGGTGACAATGCTTTTTGATTTATGGGTCACCACTTAGAAGTGAACCTAAACAATTCAATAAATATTTTGGGCACTTGCAAGTTTTTTTTTGATTCGAATGAAAAAAAAGATAAACTATTTACTTTTCAAAAAACATTCTGTTGGCATTCCGGATGTTAAGCAACAGTATAAGTGGACATTAATCTGACCTGTTCATTCGATTCCAAAATAACAACGTCAAAAATATTTTTTGCTAAAATAGACGTTAGGGCAACGAAAATATTTTTTCCCTTCAATCATACAACGGCTCGGAGTGGCCAAAAATAAAAAGTAACGTTGCGGTTCGATGACGTCATCTCGTCTCCACAATCGATGTCATCAATCTTACGTTCATTACAATGGCGACCTATTGATGGGATACTTTCGTTGCACAATTGGTTCCGTACCTCTGAAATTGAATTTAGCTATCAATGTCTCTAGGACGTGTTACTGGTCTTCTTCTTGTGGGAAACCGCTTTTTTATTAAAGCTAAGTAATTTTCATACCATCTCCAGCTTCACCCGGGGACAGATAAGTTTTATCAAACTCTAACATGTATCATGGGGTGACCCGACCTCATAGAATGAGGGTCTCCTCACAATATTATTTTGATAATGTGATTGTTTAGGGAGTTGCACCCTGTTGTAATAAACAACAACATAGTTGGCAGTATTGTGGTAAATAATTTTGCAGCCATGACACAGTGCCAGTTGTGCCAGTTCTTGCCTTAAACTACTACTCAATAAAAAGCCATGGAGGTGACTTAAGCTCTCCAACCACTGTGTTAGGGGCCAGAATGCGCTAAGTATTCTAGTGACAAAAAGCGGTGACTATTGTATAAAACTGTAATATTTCTAAGTGAATGACCAAAAATGTAGCTTTGACCAAACCCTTGCCTTATTTAGTCCCATTCGTTTCAATATTGCCATATACGTTATTAGAAACGGGATAACCTCAATCAGGGACCGATCGTGCGTCAAAAACAATACAGACTCACTCAAAGGAGCCGTGATTCGGGAATAGGGATTAGGACCTTGCGAATACTGCGCGTTCGTATTTTTGGGAAGATGCTACACGCTAGTGCAGTGACCGAAAAAACAAAACATTTTAGAAAGTACTGTGATAACATTAAAGTTTGGATATATTTTGTGCCTTGATATTTCTTTTTGTCTAAGGCAATTGTGCTTAAATTTTAACATTGGAGCCGTCGTTCAGGAATAGGGAGGACCTTCGAATTTTTGGAATGATGCTACACCTAATAGAGAATTTGCTCCGTTCATTTGGCCACTGCACTAGGTGCAGTGACTAAATGAACGAAACATTTTAGAAGGTTCTGTGACCTTTGGAATTTTAAATTTGTGCCTTCATATTGCTTTTAATTATCAATTTGTTATTTATTTTTATTTATCACCCACATGTATGAAAAATCATACAGCAACGAGTTCTCCAGCTTCTTCTGATAGATATATTAAACAGAGTGGTTAATGAATTTCGAGTAACGTTGAATTATTTGTTGAATGAACGATTTTATTATTTCATCTTCATCAAAAACAAACTACGTTTAATTACCAAAACATGTTTGTGGAAATTCCCGAAACATTGTAATGACCTAGTCGCCAGCAAATTGAGTCTAATAAACAAAATTCTAAAAAAAGATGTTAGATACTGTCGAAAGTTTTGCAAAACGTTAATGCGCATTAAGAGTAAAATCGGATATTTCGGAAAGGAGTTCCAAATAGCCGTCAGAAGTAAGAAGAGCCTGGATAATGTCCTCTGGCACTAATTAAAACTTTGGGAACGGCGAGAAAAAGGGTTGAGAAATATGGCATTCGGTGGATAGTAATGGCGCTGTGGTCTTGTTTAATATCCGCACTTTTTCGTCGAGCCGTTTTGAATTAGAATATTAAAATGGTCCGTACAGCTGCTCCTTGACTATTTATGTTTTCCCTTAATGGGTTTATATATCAAAAATCCTTGATTGAATACATCGAAAATGGCAGTGGAGGATTTATGAGACGTTTCCTCTTCGGGACGCTTAAATTCTGTAATAAGCTCGCTCTCTCTGAATATTAGCAATAAATTGCTGAGGTTGTCTAACCCCTGAATTAACAAACCGAATCGACGTTGAGCATCCCTCAGAGGAATAGCTGTCCCTTTCATTTCTATTGTCATTTTACGGGACAGCATAATCGTGAGTGCGTGCTTAGCGTTGATTGCCGTTTGTGAACTCGGGGGGGTAATTAATTATTTTTGGTCATAAAAGTGTACATAAGCTGACCTTATGGTCTTATGGCCACAGCCCACAACAGACCCTGTGAGCATATCACAGTTTGGCTTACCCTCACCATCAGTTCCCATGTTCGATTCAAACATCAACTTGCACCAAGATGTCTAAGATCCAAAGCAACACTTAAAATAAACGCCAAATCAACACTGATGTTCCGTTTTCATAATGACAGATGTGTATTGTAACATAACAAAGTATACCCTCTCGCCCATGATATACCCTCAGAACTAAAATATACCTTCACGACCATAATATCTCTAAAGAGTTAGTCAGAGGAACATTGATTATTTCCGTCATGGTGAACGGAAACATTCAGAAGCCCACATCAAGCCGAGGGAGTTTGAACCCAACGAGTTAAGGAGCGAACCTGCCGCCCGTTACTTGGGGTTCTTAAACGGTGTTTTTTATCACTGGAGAGTTAGCTGTAAATTGTACAATGAACACAAAGTAGGTGTATTGGGCCAAATTTGAATTCAGGACCACCGGGTCACGAGCCAGAGTGTTAAACCACTGGGCCACGAAGCTCTCGATGTGTATTCATACCACTAATTAAAAAGTTTTCCACTTAATATCGGCAACTCAGATTCATATTATTGCCAGACTTGAATAGGTATATATTTTAGCACACCGTGAAAATTCATTGTATCCGAAAATAGCTTTCGGAAAAACCCAAGTAGTGTTAGAAGGAAATGTGCGTATATTTTTGGGTCCGTCGACTTTCTACCATGACTTTGGCTCCAAGAGAACGGCAATGATTGATGAGGGAATTAATTAATACGCCACTTCTTTCTCGCCTGGGAAAAAACAAAACGACCGGCTTGGGATATAAATACTAATTCTGTGATTCGACTTCGTTTGTTCTTTTTTATGTTTGATTTATTTTAGGTTTTTGTTTTTTTTTATCTATAAAATTCTTAAATACGAAATCCTTTGGTAAAATGTGTTGTCATAATTACGGTACTCAACAATCATATATTTTTTTGATTTTACGTCTCTCTTTTTCTCATCATCCAACATCATGGGTTTCGGCCATACTACAAAATTTGAGCTAACATGTGCGGTACCTGAGATTTCATTCCACCTCAGTAAAGTGCGAGTTGCCAGTGCGATAGCTAGTAGTTATACAAATAAAGATAAAATGATAGGTATTTTTCATAGAAACAGTCGCTTTCAAACGACAATACTTCGCACTGCAATCGTGTAAATTGAAGTTGCTACCCAGAACGAGTAGATTAACACCAAACAGGCTTCCCCCTACCCTTTACATCACCCCGTCTAATCGGCAGTCTGGCCGAATCGTTTGCTATCCAAACGGCAATCTTTTAACTTCCTGCGTCTCCGATATTCTCCGGCGACGCAATTAGCCCCCGGAAGGGTCAGCCTGTTACAACCGTCGTATACATTTGTCATAGGATTATTTGGACTGTTTTGTATCGTTATACCTACAAGCGATGAAACTTTTGAGTGGAGATTTTTTTCCCATTGACAATTTCAGTATTATAGTAAGCGATTAAAAAAAACATGCAATAGATTCAAAATGTATTTAGCGTCATTTTTATGGTTAGGCTTTTTGGAGCCCAACGTTTTTTACTGTGAGTATGGGGTTTTAGTTCCAATTTGAGGATCAGCATGTCTTTTTTCTCTATTGATGGTGGTCGCTTTTGAAATCACCTGCAGACCGTTTGAGAACCAACAACCCTTACAAACCAGATATATCTCTCTGGTTGTATGGAAACCACAGTGAGAGAAAAGAATAATAATAATAGAGAGGCACTTACTTACTTTGTTTTTCTTTCACTTTTATATACTTACTTTGTTCTTCTTTTACGAACCTCAAGAACTGTGATCCCGTATCCACGGTGCAATAATAGCAGCGTTTGGTCTCTTGCCATCGTCTCTGGAAAAGTCACGAAGCAATCATGAGGTTCCAAGAAAGCAGTAAATATGCCAGTGAGTGAAAATATGAATTAAAATTACAAGTGGAATTACGAGTGTACTTTTCAATGTGAGTGATACATATTAAATCTCTTCAGTCATCAGTGAATTCCCAATTCTGATTAATTTCAATATGAGTTGGTAATACCATCGTAACGGTACTTTAAATAAGCCAGTCTCGTCATATTATTGCGGTCAAATTTAAACGATACCTGGAATTAATATCGCCGCTTACCTATACATTCTCCACGACGTAGTTAATATGATATTGGTTAACATGCTACCTATAAACTGTGAGCGAGGTAGTGGTTTATATAAAGCCTCATAACTTCGCGATATCAAGTTGAAACAAACTGCAGCTTACTCGTACTTGTGGAAGTTTCTAAATTGAAACTTTAACTTTCGTTACGTCCGGAGAACTATTATCTAATTGACAACCTGCGGTCTTTGTTGAACAATAACTAGATCAAGGAAACAATGGATTGCAAGGCTGGTGAAGTACTGTATAACGGAATAGTTTATTTATTATTCAACTGTGTTAAGGCTACGAGTATTATTGTCGTAGTGGAAATTTGACTGTTAAAGTGATATTGGATTTTGGGAAATAGAATACACATGAAAGTATTACTACCGTCAATTTTTGTAGCCATGAACCGAAAAAAGCTTTATTAAACTCTTTAATTTCTTGTAATTTTAAAACTTTCGTACTTTTCCTAGTAGTAGGTACTCTAATACTGTAGTTTCGTCGGTAAAATGTAAATACATACATTCATTGTAAAAAAATAAATTTGGTACACTAAACACCATACTAAATGTCAAAAAAGTACCTAATGCAAATAATAATTGAACTTTCAAACTATAAATTAACAGCTTTTTCTGTAAAATTGCAGCTCAAAATATTCATAATAACCGTATACTCGTTATTTTAAAACACCATAGTTAAACAGCATTCTGATTGTTTTAAGTTCAATTTCAGGTTTTGTTTTAAACCGAATAGTTCGTGATCAGGTTTTAGTTTATAAGTTCAGATTAGGTAGACATAATAATACTCTTAGTCAGATTTAAGTCATTAAAATCCTCTTACTGTCTTAAGAAATTTATGAAAACCATCAAATATATAAAACCCTCGTAGAAAACTATATTACGGACGTCAACAGTACGCAATAAAGAACAGCTGTTTAGATATTATGACAGCAAGACAAATTCACCGCTGCTTTATTATGCGGAAAATGGAGGATACCGTCGACAGAAGCCTTAGTGGAGCCGCGATACTTACCAGTCCCTGGAGGGAACCCCGAATGCTATCAGAGAAACGTTATATTACAAATCTACGGTTACTAAATAATGTACATACCTTATAAATAGAATGAAATTCTGCGAAGTAACTGAATATCTTCAGTCATTGTCTGATTTTCGTGCGGTGAGTAGGTTTTTAATTGCACTTATTAAACTTCTTTTTTCATTACTTTGAACAGGAAACCATTTACTACGTTAACTAGTAAATCCTTCTGAAATAATGAAGAACGTTCGTTGATAAACAATACATAAACAACTCAAACTAAAACCCAGTTTATTATTTAAAAATAATTGTTACATTATAATCATTCTAAATGATGATCCCCGAGGTCCCAATGAAACAATAACTACGAACCTTTTTTACAAACATTTGCTATCCGAGAATCCTCTTTTGTACCCAGGAGGATAATAATTTTTCCGTCTTTTTATGGGCATTTCCTCAAACCTGAACTTCTACCAGCACCAACTGTTACAAGTAAAGGTTTTTCATATGAGCTCTTCACCACATCAGTATCTAAAGCTGTTCGCCAACATCACGCAGCTGCTTGTTCTCTTCTGCACTTGAAGTACATAACTTCTCCAGATCATGTTCACCAAAGCGATTTACTCTACATCAGAATATCGTCGAGTATACGAGAAAGAAGATCAAATTCATTTTGAGGTTCCAGCCGCATGTTAGGCGGGCCACAAGTTTTAATTGTAACGCTTTTGCGTGCTCTCTGTACGACACAAAAAGTGCCCAACTATATTATGTTTTTACTATCGTATTCGTATCTTGAATAAACATAACATAGATGGCCTTTACTACGTCCCACTGCTGGGCACAGGCCTCACCTCAACTATGAGGTGGAACAAGCCATACTCCAACACGCTGGCTCAGTGCGGGTTGTTGGAGGGGTGTAAGGTTAGTGAGCAACCTTGATGACAGATGTTATCAAGCCGCCCTAAGGCCTCTGACTAAGCTTAACGACTGACATCTAGCGACGTCAACCGGGACCAACTGCTTAACGTGCCTTCCGAAGCACGGAGATGCCCGAAATACACATCACTAAATTTCGGTCGGGTGGTCACCCATCCCATTTCCGACCCGGCGTGTGTTGCTTTACAACAGCGATCGTCGCCGATCTCTGTCACAACTGCGCCACTGGCACCTCGTATCTTGAATATTAGACCATAAAGTGTTTACTGTATGGACTTTGTTAACTAAAATAATTGTTTGATTGATTGATAATCTAATATGTATCATAAATTATTAAAAATTGGAGTACAAACCGAAAGCATCTGTAAACAATGGAAGCACGCCGTTTCATCTTTATTTCCCAAAGAGCGTAATAATACTCAAAGTTTGCAAACAAGCCGGGGAAATTGAAATAAAAGAAGTGCGAGGGTTCTTCCTGCGTGAGTTTATTACGGCAAAGGTGATGCATTCCCGAGTTCTGTTTACTTTAATGTTGCCAACCGCTGCCAAGTTTGCGGATTTTCACAAATGAAATTTCACACGCCGCGCCTGGATTGAATAAACTTAGAGAGTTTTCTTCGCTCTCAGGCGGAAGGTTTAATTGAACTTTTCATGTTGTTTATATGACATATATCAAGGTCAAGATCAGATTTCATCTAATCAAGAACTAAGAAGTTACAATTTGAGTTCGTTATGTGTGAAGTGGTTTCAACTTTTCACATTGTTGTTAGGGAGTTGATAAAAGAATAAATTTTAATAACCTTACAAAGACCGTTAGTTTAATTAAATGCTATTTGAGCTGAATAAAATTAAACAATGCAGGAAAAAATACTTAAACTCACTTACTCTAGCAAAAAGAAAATTTTACCTCTGAACTATCACCACAATAAATAAATTCTAATAAAACATGTAGTAGGTAGGGCATTATGCCACTTTCATAAAACATAATAATATTATAAAAAAATGCAATCTATTCCTAACGAGGCTCAAGATGTAGTCTGCCGGTTAGTTTAGTAAAATATTGCACCCTGACATTCAGCCGAGGCGTAAAAACGCTAATCTGTTTATATTTTAAATAAATAAAGAGAAACTTCTAGAAATTTAACGAGTCCCTCCTCCCTTCGCGTCAGATAAAAGCAATCCGTGCACAAGATATAATCGTCAAAATAAATTATATTAGCGAGCAAAGAGCGACTGTTCGTCACGCGATCTCTAATGGCGTAATAAAGTTACGAGAAAGAAAACTTTGGAGCCCCTGCTTTTTTGCGTATTTATTAACCTCGCCAGCCAAGCAAGAGCTTTCAAGATTTGGTTCGGCCTGTGTTTCAGGTGTGAATGTTGCTTCTGGCTGAACGGTTGTAGGTCTAGTGAGAGTGGCGTTGTTGTGAAATCTGTTTGTGCTAAAGTCGTCACGTGCAGCCGCTGATGAGGCGTAGACGTGATATCACTCACTCGAACGTGACTCTTGCTTTATTTGCCCAGCACCTAACTTTAGTTCCAGATGTAAACGTTAAAAGGTGTAGCTTTTTGGTCGTTCAGTAGAAACCGTAGGTAGAAATTCAATTAATCTATGAGTCGTTTCGTAGTTCAATACATTAACTATGTTTTTTCCTAAAACTGCATAATAGCCTTGTGTAAACTAAATATTTCGCTGAAAAAGATTGTCGTAATAGTGTTGCCAAACAAGTTGTTCTTGAAATTCAATATCGCTATAGTATTGACAGTTCCCAAAACTAAAAATTCTATTGATAGGATCCATTTGTTGAAAAACAGCATTATTCGTGGAATCCACTATTATTGATAGTGTTGTTTTTTAAACATTAATAAACTATCGATACGCTCAATTCTACATAGAAAACCCAGAAAAAGCATTCGGTCTTGGGCTTTTCTGAATTTTCTATCTCTAGTAAGAAGTTAATGCTCTATCCATAGTGCTGAAATAAAAATTACACTCTCAATTATATTGTCAGTTTTACAATTTATTTTGGTGTCATTAAGGGATTTTTCATTAATGAGCAAGATAATTAAAAAAATATTTTGTAGAATATTTTATCGTCATTATTACCACCGATTTTAAAATTAAAAAGAATACCCTATTTCGATGTTATTATTTACTGTTCTATAAAACAAGTAAAATCCGCTCCAACTTTAAGTTTTCTCCAATTAGAGGTAATTACGAAAATGAGAAATGGGAAAAGTTCATTCTGCGGCATCGAGTTGTGGCCAAAATTTTTTAATGAACTCCGAAACGTCCGCCTTTTTCCTCGTGAAATATTAATTTACCTCCTAATTCCTTATACAAAAAGTGACTTCAGAGATAACTTGTTAATAAGCACCTAATCTGATAAGGTTTTACTCATTTTGAATTTGACAAACGTATATTTTCGTTGATTAACACAATTATACCAGGTTCTTTAGCAAACACAAGTTTAGGTATCAACTTATTTGATTTCCTAGAATGAAAATTATTTTTTCCAACTGCAATTTTCTCGCATTTGCTACCACTTATTGACTCCCACTACGGGTATTACGTTATCAAAGCTCTGTAATTAACACAACGCCGTTATTCAAATAACAAACTACAAGTTGAAAATGGCATTGCAATTGGTATAAATAAATAGTTAAATATTTGGGTCAGCTAACAACAAAAATATCAGGCCGAACTAAATAGAGCTTGAAATGGGGGTGTCAGAGACCTATAACATGCTTTATCATTTCTTAGCAAATAGGTAGATTTAAACACCCAGAATATATTCACACGGGTATTTTCCAGGGACAGTAGCCTACGAGCAAAACCTACGATCTTAACTATAGGCATATTTTACCTATTGCGTCAATTTGCCAGTCAATATCGCAAGCTAACGAATAGGCAGGTCCTTACGCGGACTGTGATCCAACTTACCCCAGAATTAAGCACCAACGCAAAGTACGCGCTCACGCTCACGCTGTCCCTTTCAGTTCTATTGACATTTTACGGGACAGCATGAGCGTGAGCGTGTGCTTATCGTTGATTTACGTTTGTAAATTCGGACGTTAGTAGGCCGTGAGCTATCATTTTGATGATAATTAAAGTTATTAATCTAGCTGTAGATTCAAATAAAGTATTTCAGTATGTTAATCCGTTTGCTTAGTTTGGTGAAAGTTGTCGCTGTGTGGAATAAAAATTAAATTCCCAATGATAATGACATAGACCTTTTCGCGGTCAGTCTTAATCAACCCATTTTACACCCTAGCGTTAGATATTGCCGCTATTATATGGATGGGGTCTACGTCAGTTTGTGGTAGAAATCCAGATTAATAGTACAACATCCTTAGCAAACCTAGCTAGCGGCTGAAACCGTATAAATTATTAACAAGGTCATCTCTCTTGCCCACTCCAGGGTAAAACAAATACACCGACGTCACAATAACGACTTTAGAACTTGTTTAGGAAGTACGTTTAAACTTAGGTGTGTCTTAGGGCAAATTTTTCAATAGTTAAGATAATCTAATAAATTACAATATAATATGTATCGAATAAATTACAACTCGGCAGATTTAAATCTTGAATGTTAAAATTTATAATCATGTGTCCTATAATTCAGTATGTAGTTTTGAGATTAATTGTTTACTTAGCAGTCAGTGTTGTTCAGCTGAGCTAAGAGGTATGGGTTTAAAGAATAATTTTCATTGACTTCTCATAAAGATTACAATAATCACTTACATGAGAAACAGTTTCAACATTCAACATTTGTAGGGCTTCACTTATACTCGTACTTATAACAGATACTTGAGAAAATACACACACACTACACACAATATATCCTCTAGCTCCCTAGCTAGCGTCGCGTGGCCCAGTGGGTAAACACTCTAGCTTGGAATCTCATAGTCCCGAGATCAAATCTGGCCGCTACACATCTACATTGTTTATGGTACAATTTGCGGCTAACTCGCCGGTGATAGGAAACATCGATATGAGACTCAAGCAAATCGGATAACAACACGTTGGGTTCATATTCCATCGAAATGTGGGCTTCTGAATGTTCCGTTCACCATGACGGCAACAATATGTGTGCCTCTGACTAACCCACTAAGGATATGGTCGTGAGGGTATGTTATGTTGAGAAAAATAACAAATAGGTAGGTACCTAAGCTGATTCACGTATGTGTGAATATAGACTTGTAAAGTTGGAACTCTTGACATACAATTTACTTTCTTTTGCTGTATGTAGATACAGTCAGCTGCAATAGTAACAAATGTGTGAAATTCAAATAATACATTTTGACGATTCTTTAGCATGGTATAAATACGCACAGTTGACGCACAGTTTGGGTTCAGACCAGGGGGGCTAAAACGGTAACATTTTAGCATTTCATATTATGAAACATCTAACTGACGTTTCATCTAGGCCGCGGTCCGTTTCGAGTCAAAAGTGAGTAATAGCGCGCTGACGTCGCTCACGTTCATACAATTTATCAATTCGGGATGCGTGTGAGCGCGCTGTTACTCGCTTTTGACTCGAAACGGACCGCGGTCTAGATGAAACGTCAGTTAGATGATTCATAATATGAAATGCTAAAATGTTGCTGTTTTAGCCCCCCTGGTCTCTCTACTGAAGCAGCTGTGCTGTGCCTCAAGCAGACTGTCCAGTACTACACGGCGAGGGAGACGCCAGTCTATGCAGTGTTCTTGGACCTGTCAAAAGCGTTCGACCTGGTTCAATATGAGGTCCTATGGAAAAAGCTTCTTGAAGACACCGATCTTCCCCTTGAATACATTTCAATCTTGAAGTACTGGTACTCGCATCAGCAAAACCACGTGAAATGGGATGGGGAGCTTTCAGGCATGTACAGGTTGGAAAGTGGAGTGAGGCAGGGTGGGATAAGCTCACCGGCGCTCTTCAACTTGTATATGAACAAACTGATCGTTGAGCTCAGCAGTGCTGGCGTTGGTTGTTCCATTGACGGCACATTTGTCAATAACATTAGCTACGCCGACGATATGGTGCTGCTGTGCCCATCGATCAGCGCTCTCAACAGGCTTATTGGCATCTGTGAGCGATATGCGGTGGTCCACGGTCTCAGGTACAACACTGCTAAGAGTGAACTTCTAGTTTTTCAAACTAAGAATAAGTCCTACAAAGTTCCACCTGTTAGGCTCAATGGTACTCCGCTCAAACAAGTGCAGAGCTTTAAGTACCTGGGACATTGGGTCACCGAGTCGCTCAGGGATGACCTGGACTTGGAGCGGAAGCGCAGGGCGTTGTGTGTGAGGGCTAACATGCTTGCCCGCAGGTTTGCACGCTGTACTAAACAGGTGAAGATTACACTTTTTAAAGCCTACTGTAACTCTCTGTACACGTGCAGCCTGTGGACAAGTTACACCCAAAGAGCATACAGGGCCCTGCGCACTCAATATAATGACGCATTTAGGATGCTGATGGGGCTGCGACGACACTGCAGTGCTTCAGGAATGCTTGCGGACGCTGGAGTCGATAGCTTTGCGACTATCTTAAGAAAACGTATAGCATCCCTGATCCACCGTGTACGGGGCAGCTCCAATAGCCTCCTACAGAGTGTCGAGGCTAGGCTGGATGTGGACAGTGCTATTATGCAGCACTGGACGCGCATGCACCTAGTTAAAGACACAAAAATATCGTATTTTTGTAGTGTTAATTAGTTTACTAACATAGATTATAAGTCCTTTGTTACTAACACTATATGGGCAATGCTCGAAATAAATGATTTTTATTTTTTATTTTATTTAAATAATTTATCAATTGCTGCTAGCATACTTGAAATCAAATCTGCGCTATCCGTTCAGGAACCTAACTAGCCCCAGTTCAAGATATTACTTACACGAAACTTACTTCCTTGTTTGATGTGTGATTAAGTATTTTTTATTTTATTCCATAGTAACTGTCCTGTAAAACGATACATCGACATCTATTTATCTTATTCGACAACCAACTAATTTGTTGATCCCATCCCGTTCAACAATAGGTTCAAACCCAGGAATATTTTGGCGAATATGTTTTTTGCCTGATATTTTTTTTTAAAATTTATTCTCCTATTTGAGACGGAGACAAGTTCAACCAATCAAAAACCATGAAGATTAGTTCAGCAGCTTTCGTCTTATAAGACCCAACTTTGTTTTATACTACATAGAAGATTATGTTTAGGTTGTCAATATCATTTCAGTTAGATGCAGATTAAAACATTGATTTCGATATTGCAGATTTAACTGCTGTCATTGACAAAAATCACTTGAAAAACAACTCCGTTCACCATTTTGAGAATCAGACAGCCCCAATAAAGCGGATTACCTAATTTTTATGCTAACTGTACAGCTAAAATTAAGCCGTTACTGCGAAGTTTTATCAGAAGGGTCTTATTTAGAAGTAAGTGAATACTCTACAACGTAGCAGACGCCGAGTTTTAATGAGGAAAAAGTCTTGCTGCTTTGTCAACATGTTGTTAATTTTGTTGGTCGCTTCTTATTTTAATATGGAACGTCGACACAAACAATTTCAATGTTCTAACACTCTTGAAAAATGTGTTTTTTTAAGAACACATAGATTTAACTGGGAGAGGCGAATTTAGGAACTTTATTCGAAAACTGTACTGAAGCTAACTGACTGTCGTGGTCCATTTGAATGGAATAGAGATCATTAATTTTTCCACAGATTTTCACAAATTCTTCTATTCGTTGACATACAATTAAGCTGCAAGGATCAAAAACCCATGCAGTGCTGGATTGAGCTAGAGCCGTTCTCTTTCAAATGTATACAAACTAATTATGTGAATAGCCTTAATAAAAAACTTAAAAACAAAGCAGTAAAACACCTCAACCAATGCAAATAATGAAAATAAACCGCGTCGTTGCATGTCAATAAAAAATATATATTCGTTGTTGGTATGTGACTCTTTAATTTAAATAATATAAAAAAAAACAAAATCAGTCTACTAAAACATTAACTTAATTAACTATGTCGGATCGCCACAATGTAAGATCTCTTACACATTCACACTTAGGATTCAAGATCTGCGAAAGATAGACTCTATAATCAACCACACAATTCTCCCTTTTTTTTCTGTCGTGGTCGGAAACGGGTCCTTGAAATTTGCCACCAATGTGTAGGTAATACTTTAAGCAGTCCTTGGATTAAAGTACTAATTGATCTTTATCCACTTGTCACTAAGTGAACTGCTTTCTGCATGTCTACCACTCTTACAAACATATCAATCTTTCTTAGAGTTAATGAGGCCAGTACTCGCTGACATAAAGAGCTCTAAGATGGTTTAGTCCTAGTCGCCATCCAGTAAACTTATAAAACGAGTGGAACATTTATCATGGAGACCGCTTCGGACAGATGAAATGCAATTCTTAGGATGCAAGTGGGTATAAACGACATTCTATGTTGTACATTGCAGTTTTTGTTTGCATTTCTTTCTAGTCGTTAAAATTCACTGACAACGCATTCCCTTTAAACTCTGTGTGTAGCCTCGAATCGGATATCCGGTTGTTATCTCTGATAGTAATATAATATGATATATTGTGGTGGTTGAAGGTGTTCTCAGCCTTTGCTTTACAATAGCCTTTGCAAAAGGCCTAAGTATCGTAATCATCTAATATTTTCGCTAGTCCTGGCGTTCGCAAATTTGGCAAACTTCAGCGCCCCATGCGAACCGCACCGCTTCGCTAGCTTGCGTCGGCGTCGCGTCAGCGTCGCGTGGGCGTCGACGCTCAAAGAACGCTAGTGTGGGGCCTCTCTAAGTGAGAAATGTTATAAACTTGAATTAATATGAATACATAAAAGAGGTTAAGATTCTCCAAATAAATATTGGCAATCACATCCATCAAAGGTTTTATTTTAACAGACCACTTTTTGTACACAATATTCTAACATTGATATTGCTGAAACTTAAATGGTTACATTTTGGATTACCAGAGACAGTTTATAAAAGGTTTGCGATAGAAAATAACATTGAAATAATATCGAGTATTATTTTTTGATCAACACTCAAAATGTGCGTACTTACTCGTTGGCTACAAAAAAAACCATCGGTTGGATTTTATTCTCCTTGATTGTTAAAACAACACATATTCTTTTATGTGCAAGATGATTAAAAATACGTCAATAAAAATGTATTCACCTATTTTACGGGTTAGGTACCAATTTACCGAAAACGTTTTGCCACATTTTTGTTTTCCATAATTTAATTTTACCGAAACACGATTGACATGTTTACTGATATTCTGATGTTCAAATACCTATTTTTTAATTTCCTTTTAATAAGAAATATTTCTCAAGCTTTGTTCAAAATATGAATGTTAGAATTCGGTTTCCAGAAAAACGTTAACGTATTATAAAAAGACAAATATTACAGGTTTAGTTTGAGGGGTATTGCTCGGTAACAAAGAAAAAAGTGCGTTTGTAAGAATAAGGAAAAGGAAGGATAATTGGCTATTAGTTTTTATGGAAAACGAAACACGTGTGAAACAAACTTATGACTTACGTAATTGACATTATGGTTAAATGATTTATCTGGTTCAAAACTTCATTAAACCGTTTTCGGTGTTTTGAAGTTAGGACAAAAAAGTAGGAACGGAAAAATGGTAAAATATCTTTCTTTTTCTAAAGTAAGATAGGTTTCCATTTTTCGTTTTCTCATACGGCGTACTAGTGGCAGCAAAGACCAGCCTGTAATCGTAAAGTTAAAAGTTCTGAACCCAATCTCCAGACATTGTAGGTATCTTGTGTGTAGATGGTTGTCCATGAATCAGCCTAAATACCTACATCTACTTCTGAACCACCTGCACGAATCACAAGAGCGGCCGCCAGCAGACAGTCGGCAACAACCAAAACTACATAAAAAAAACGATGGGTCGGTTACGAAAGACACGAGACCTTTATAACCCTCAAATGTGCTCGTAGAGAAACCAACCTCGCAAGAAAACCATCTTTGCTAGCCGACCCATTCACCACTTTCACCCATTCAACGCTGCATCTTTCATCCAATGGTCTTCAAATAATATGTCGCAATCCGTGCAATATTATGGCCATAAGTTCTTTTCACTGCAGAGTACGCTCTGCTCATAGCGCCTAACTGGCCCTATTTCAACATATTCACATGCTGGGTTTCGTTGGAGACTTCAGTTCATCCACGTTGTTGTTAATTTCATCTTCAAAGCGAATGCCGAGAACAGTATTCTATATAGCACGTTGGATGACCTGAGGCTATATTATTTATAAGAGGCTCACTCGTAGCAAACTTTCATTTTAAGTAGGTAAAATATTTATTAAAAGCTCATAAGCTTATAATAAATATTTTGTCATATCAAGCTGTGCCATTATCCGCAGTATGTTCCAAATTATGCACTCAATTAATATTTATTTTAAACCATAAGAATAAATACTTATTTCAAATGAATATTCATTAGTTCTTCGGAAGACGAGCGAGCTCGGCAAAGCGTTCCGTCAGCCGGGAAGATCGTAATAATTGAAAAGCTTTAATCCGAGCCCGACCGGAAAGCTAAGAAATACCGAAAGTGCAGTGAACATTTATTTTTAAAGTTGAAGTAAATGTACCTCTTCACCTTAGTGACCTACTCACTGACTGTTTTGATATACAACCAGGGTTTGAACTACCAACACGTTACTTGTAAAAAAACTGTACAATTCCAATTTATTATTTATTTGTGTAGTGTGATTTTGAATCAATTTTTACTTATTAATTCTTAGAAGACCCACTATACGGTCATCCCCATGCGGCCGACTTTCCGGTCCGGACTAAGCGGTTTGGTGCTTCCTTTCTGGTCTGCACCGCTAAGGAGTGGAACGCTCTCTCTGCGTCTGTGTTTAGAAACATAAAACCTTGGCACCTTCAAAGCAAGAGTAAATAGCCATTTTCTGGGTAAGCTAAGTAAGGTAAGGTCCACCTTCGACCTCGTCATCGCTTACCATCAGGCGAGACTGGGGTCAAACGCAAACCCATTTTGAATTTTAAAGAAAGAACACATTTCATTAAACAGTTTACCACAATAAAATAAATGACTGGCATAACTACTAATTCACCCGCGAACTCTAAAACATTCAATGATTGTTCAATCAAACTCATGGATTTTAAAACTCCTGACGTAAGAGTCACTAGATACCAACTTATCAATTAATCAGCCGTGAGGTAGTTGTCACTTTCATCCACTAAAAATTTTAATTAAAAAGTCAGAATATATTTGCGAAAAAATAATATCAGTTTATCTGTAAACATACGAGTAATACCTATTGATTGATACAGAACAACACTCCTCTCTTTGCGTGAAGAGTTAAATATATCACACTCAAACTTTTAAATACCTATCTTATTAGGTACTTGTTCGAGTTCGATATTTCAAACTTTTAATTGCTGAACCATACCATTACTAATCCTCGGTGCGAAAGTGAGTGAAGATCTCTACAAGGAATGAAAATAGATACTCACTTCTTGCCAATTCGATTCGATATTTAACCACACTTCAGAAACATCAATTTTCACGTTCGAACTAAAAACAACAAGTTGAAAGCTCCCTCAGTGCTACTACTATAATCTAGTCCAGTTTGCCCATCGAAAAACAGATGTAACGACCCGAACATCGACAAAAAACGGGTCACAAAACACAGGCTGCGCGGCCACATTAATAATTTATCAACCACATGACGTTGTTTGCTAATAAAGCGCAGAATCGCTGGAAATATTAATAAAAGCAGCTTGCAAACGGAACTGGGATCGTCGGACCGGCGCCCGCCTATGACAAATGACCAGCTGGAACTTTCATTTAGTTTCCATTTAATTTAAACAAGCAAATCACGGATTATCTGACAATTAACAGTGCAATTTTGTTGGCGAGAACTGCTAGCTTGGTTGCCAGCTTTACAAAACAGTTGATTTAATCGGCGGCAGATGGTTAGGCTACTATTTATAACCATCTTGTCTTAAGAATCGTACTTCGGAATAATGTCTCACGTGACGTGGGGTCAAATGGCTTACTTAAAAGTTTAAAATTACTTTCAGAACCGGAATGGCATGCTATGACACTTATTTGACAATCACGGTGGCGCCGTGCGATTGAATATGATCCTACTAGAAAAGACGCAGCAAGCACTTGACTGGGAAGTTGCCTTTCCTAATTTAAGCTAGACCCAAAAAAGACCTTTATACTTCTTCTATGACAGCGGCTTAAAACTGACACTATATTAAGGACTTTACAGCACAATGAAATCAATAACTACGATTGAATTGAAAAGAGGCTTCAAAAGTGATTAAATTAATCCTTACTTTTTCGTGGTAGTAAGAAGGTATTATACCTGACTAAAGACAAAAATACCTATGTTATTACAAAGTAGATACATTCACCATTATCATTCTCTCTAATGAACATAATTCTACCCCAAAATCGGCGTGCAATTTAAATTTAAAAATTCATGAGCGTAAGCTTTTTTCGCGATATTGCGGACCTACTGATTTATCACTAGCGTGATGGGCGCAATGCAAGGAGCTGTCTCCAACGGGAAATATATGGGCCTCTTTGAAGCGCAGAAAGATGGGTAATTTCATTGAATTTATGAACGTATCACCGACGAAATTGCCAAGTTGAAAATTCAGATGTAAAATTGCGATAAACATTGTGACCGAGCCGTTGAATGGACGTTTCGGTGCGGAATAGAAAATAGCGTTTTTTTAATTTACTCAATTTTAAAAAAGTACTTAAATTTAAAGAGTCCGAAGAAAATTATCTTTTTACAGTTGGAGCAAAAAGAAAAGAATTAAACATTGGGTGTTTAATTAATTTTTCTTCAATTACTGAGCTTGAATTTCGCCCAGAGACCACCATCGACGTGTTCAATGAACAATCATCATAAATAAAAAGGAAGTCAAAAATACAAGCAAACGACTCCTCAAATAAAAGAAAATCTAACGCAGTATGCGCAAACGGGCAAATACAAAAGCAATATGGAATACTTACAAAACGGCACCAGCAACAAAACAGGATATTTTGTAAACATTTTACTGCGTCCCAGACTGTGACGATATTGTGGACGCTGTCGCGGCAAAATGGCACTTTTACTGCCCTCTGCGGCGCTCAGTCGACGTCTTGGGGTTGTTGCCATTTTGGAGGGGGGCAGTTTTTAAAATAACATTTTGGACAGATCTCAAGGCAGAATCAATTCCGAAGTGATTTTAGCTCAGGAGACATTATTATCTAGCTCACAGTTAAAACACACAACACACAATTAGTTATTAGTTTGTTAGTTGTAAAACTACGAAGACTATGGGTTTTGCCAAAGTAATTTTTTTGGAATTTGGAAAACGCATCGTCTGGTTTCGCGAGACAAGTGCAGGTTTAATACCACCTGAACAGATCAAGCGTTTTTTTATTTGGTTGGTGGTGAAGTTAAGTTTAGTGAGCAAATAATGAGAATAAAAATATTAAAAACTGACAATCAAACATCTGAACAGCATTTAGATAACTCTTTCAATATTTTTCTCCTTATTCTGTGATACAATTTTTAGTTCCGGGATTCAACCCATTGATGCCCGTACATGAAGGAAATAAAAATCAGAATAAGGGCGCGTGTGATGAGCTCCGTTCGTAAAAAAACTAAGCTTTCCGTCGCATTCAAAAATTGATTATAAGTACCTAAACTTAAAAAGAATACTAGTACTCCCATCCGACTAGATTTGAGCCCTTGCTTAGTTTTCTTGCTCTCAGTGACCTATAGTAGTATCATACGATGAATGCAACGGACATTCGAAAAAAATAACTTTGGGGATAGGGGTTCGATGACGATGATTCCAGTGTCTAAATAGTTTTAACTACGAGTATCTATAGTAGTACAGTACTAGTCAAGTTTACTCTGCATGTTGTTTTTATATTGAACGATTCTCATTAATCTTAAAGAGAGTGAAAAAAAGTAAGGGAAAAAACAGTCAACTTAGGAACTATTATTAACTATCCTTAGCAAAAAATGTACAAGCAAATAACATCATGGAAAGGCAATAACTAATAATTTGCTACAGATAAAAATAAAACGTCCTTCTCAAAAGACTTACCTTAATATAAAAATTTAATAATCGTTCAGAGAAATAGTTTTCAGAGGAAAAAAGGGTATTAAGTAGAAAACATTTTTCCAGCTAGAAGGCCGAGAATGAATTGCTGAAAAAAAACATCAGAACTTTTTTCCTATTACTGAAGTCACTACTTAGTAGTCGTATACTTAGTTAATAAATATTATGAATAAAGAAAAGATTTAATTCTCGGTTTTTGCCAAATATTCTTCAAATAAGAAAATAATTTGTAGCAGCATTTTGGTTTATGGTAGTCATCAATCGCATTTTTCATGAGAGTCTTGTGTCACTGTGTGACCCCCCACTACTTCTAACCGATTGTTTTTGATCATGTGGAAAAATTAAAATTAAAATTAGGACTACTCAGAATTTGAATTGGCTACACCTAGTTATAACTCATAAAATATACCTGTAGCTGTAATAAGTTAAACAAAAACAAATATCCATATTCAATACTGATAACCACTGTAGTTATAAAAGTAAGTTTTGGAAGAGCAAAGAAAGCCAATAAGTGGGAATATCAGACGCAAACCATATCACATAATAAATTGAACCATTGAACGACAAAGGAGAACAATATCAACGAACGCGTGACCCGAAATTCAATTTTGTTTCCTTTTACATGTCAATAAACTCGTATTAAACATAAAAGTATTGTTCTCAATTGCATTGAACACCCACCCCCTAACAAGAACGTACTTTTAACTAAGTCTATTGCGTACGGTCTTAGAGTTCAGTTTCCGGTGACGGTTGAAATCTTTCCAGTACTCAGGTCTATTGCCTCGTGTGACTCGTAAAGTTGACAAAACACCATTCGTAGCCTCTTAGAAGTACCATATCTTTGAGCCAACTGCAATTTTCGTATGTGTACGACCATTTCGTGTGAGTATGAAACTTAGGTACTTAGGCACCGGACGACGGCGGAGTTAGTACATTAATTTAGCCCTAAAAGTCGTAGCCCGAGCCCTGATGAAATACGTAAAAAGTTCAGAAACGAAATCCTTGTACGAAACAATAACATTACTAATCTTGCTTTGAGAGTCTTCTCCTTTATTTTTAGTTATTCTATTGTGAAATATAAATATTGCTGAAAATGATTTCCTTGTAACTTTGGACCGAGCAGGCAGCAGAAAACTATTTTTAGCTTTCTGTTTAGAACGATCCTTTCTATGACATTCCAATAAATCTGAGGTCAAAGACTTGCTGATCAAAGTCATCGTTACAATTTTATTGATAACTGTTTTTCATGGTAATGCTCGTGTTTTTATTGCTGTCATTCTTTAGATTCATTTAAAATAACAGCAGCCATGGCTGTTTTTTTCACGATACACCCTTGTTACTTCAAAAGGACATGGAATCCCTTTCAAATGTGATGTTTCTCATTAATGAATTCACAAATGAATTAATCTCAAACAAAATATGCATACTAATCTCTCTATCGGTCGACTGTTATGTATTTAAAAATACCAATGCCATTAAAATTTGTTCACGCCAGTTGCAGTGGTCTTATCAACTACTGAACAAAGTTGCAACTGTCTGGTGATACTGTCGCGCGCAGTTGCACCTCGCTCAGGACCCGCAGCGAAGTGTCAACTAACCACTCCAAGTTGGCCCGTTACGCGCGCCTCAACTTCGCAAGTGATAGTAACTACACCGCGCCTCTAACAGAATTATTCAAACTGCTGGTGTCGCGGAACCTAAATAATTAGATTTTATGTATAGATCGTACTTGCTCCGATCCGCAGTCACACTAAGTTGCTCTCCAGTGTGAACATAGATATAAGATACATGTGTGCATGAACATGTCTGACGACCGATGAGGTGTAACGGTCGAGAAGTTGGTTGGTCGCAGGTTCGATTCCACACACTTGTGTGCATGAAAATGTATGTTTGTATCGGTATCGATGTTGGACTGAATGGACTCGCAACAAGAATGGAAGATACAAAGCGACCCGCTGTTTCACTTTTTATTACGGAGTTAGATTATTGGTAGAATAGTTGTAGTTAAACGTAGCATAAATACGTGATCAATCATACAGGTTTATCTACTGCTGGTATGATGTACTTCCTTAGGAACATTTCTGCGAAGCAAGGCGTGGAATACCGCCATTGTACGGTGACTAGGTGAGACTTCGGATCGGCGGGGTAGTTGCGCGCTCACTTGGTGTGAGCTCATTCACATAATTCTCAATGAGATAAGAGGAGTTGCCTAAGTAAACTGCTTGCTTTTAATCTCAAGTATTGTAAAACAACGTTGCATTTCGCGTTTGTCTCTATATGCGCCTTTAGTAACTTCAAAGTGAATTTTAAGTGGACGGCTTGGGTTGGTATTTAGTTGACGTCTATTTTCATTCATCGTCGTTTGACGACTACGCCATTTTATTGATTTTCAGAGTAACCGATTCGACCATTCGTGAATTCGAAACGTTCGTTAAATGACAGTTCAATGAAACAACAATTTGATTTTATGGCTTTCCAATTAATTTCCATCGACGCGTTTACACAACGACAAAAACAAACTCTTCAGTCAGTATATAAGCGTGGTTTAAAAACAGATTTCGGTATCTATTTTCAGTAATGAAAAACTGCCTTTTACAAAAAAAATAGCTACTTTCATTAGCCCGTTTGAATTATTTTCCATAGAGCTGAATAGTTCTCTATTGCATAACATAACAGAAACGGCCTCTATACACAGTATAAACATACAGTAGGTTATTTAAGGCCGCCCGCCGAGTTATTAGCCTAGCGTGCACACAGACACGCGGCACAGCCCGTTCGTACTGCCACCACCCTATACCCCCCTATTTTAAGCTAGCGTGTGCGTGAAATCGCGACACGGCGCGCGACGCGCACGCACACATTCAAACCGAGAGCAGCACGTTTGTATGTAGGTGTTCTACTGTAAGTTTATACTGTGCTCTATACGTCCCACTGCTGTGCACAGGCCTAACTTCAACTATGAGGTGGTGCGAGCCATACTGCAACATGCGGGCTCAGTGTGGTTTGTTGAAGGGGTGTAAGGTCGGTGAGAAACTATACTTAACAATGACTATGCTTAACAAATGGCACCTAGCATCATCTAGATTCTCTACAAATCTCTGTGAGTTAACAATAAAAAATAATAATAATACTGATTGCTACGTTGTTATATTTACGACTGGAGCTCATTAAGCATATTTTTGTGTTGAGTAAGTTTTTCCGGTAACTTCCTCAATATGCCTAGTCTCACAGGCACCAGGAAGACTTACTGAAACAACGTACACTTTTCATCAGTATTACATATAATGGACTTCAGTTTACCAACTCCTATCTTAGTTGGCTTACAGGAGTTTTATTGGTCATGCTAATAACACATTACGATTATATCATACCACCTTAAACAATGTAGCAACTAGCAACTATCGAGCGTTTGCCGCATGCATTTCTGTTGCACCTGCTGCTAAGCACTGTGCTCATAACTTCGCTTGCAAGATTCAGCTAGACTACATAAAGCTAACTGTCCAAAACCTAGACAATATCGAAAACAAATATGCTTTCGGTTATTTACGTCAATTACGTGGTTAAGTCAGCAAGCAGTGTAGGAGGATTTTATGAACCTATCGATTTAAAATTTTGATAATACTTGGCAAACTTGACAAAGAAACTTAGTTTTAAATTCGGATTGAACTGTCTTTTTTAAAGAGGGATTATTGGTATTAATCTGATCGGATCACAACCACTTTTTTAAGGTGTATCCAAAATAATTGAAATTACTATGGAAATGGGGTTCCAACCACATGAACAACGATTTGGTTTTATAGTTATGCGCTTGAAATGAATGAAAAAAAATCATGATAAACATATTGTTAATATGAACTTGTTTACTTTCAGAATAAAAATCATACTCCCCTCTCTGTTTCAGATAATAATCATTTCGAAGGCACACATATTGTATGCAACTGAACACTAGCGACGCGTCAGCCAGGACCAATTGCATAGCGTGACTTTCACATGTTTCTAGTTGCTATCAGTTTTTTTGACCATCCTAATAAACAGGTAGAACCACAGAACGAAAAAATATGCCTGTGACCCAGAGGTTGCTATAGTTCACTGTTGACAATTGATCAAAAACGATCAGTTTTGAAGAAGCCTTATTAAAACGAAACGCAGAAATGCATTTACCTCAGCAAGTGAGTGAGGCTTGCTTGACTCTTTAACAGTTCCACCAGAAGTAAGAATATGACAAGATTAGTTAGTTAAAAAACAAGCAAAAAAGATTATAGCTTCGGGATTGTTTACAATTTGTAAGTGAGGTCTAACTATATCAGATAAGGTTGGATTATAACACCCTGCACATCATACACATACACACACATGCGGATGCACATTATATTTACACACGCGCGTTAGTACGCGCAAACTCTACGAATGATGACTGCACAACGCGCGACGCATTCTGTCGCATTAACTTTATTAGAATTATTCGAAATTCTGGTTTCGCTGAAACGGAATAATTGGGTTTATGTGTCCATCGCGTTGTTTAATGTTAACTCACTCTAAGCTCACCAGTTCTAACTACGTAGTGTGAAATGATGAATGATGAATGTCATGGCTATACATTTTTAATTCTTTTATTTCGAAGGGACCGGATTTCGGTGTAAGCAAGACACTTATAACCGGCCGCCCTAGAAATCAAATCATCGTATCAGCCGTACGACGCCAACTGCTGGGCATAGGCCTCCCCCAAGGATCTCCACAATGATCGGTCCTATGCTGTCCGCTGGAAATCAATTAGTGTGGCCTATGTTCAGCCGTTTTCGATGATAATGCTGATTATAAATATTATTTTAATACAGTTTCAAGAGTTGAAGTGTTAATATGAAAATAAGTACCGACATCATTATTTAGGTGCTGAATTTACTTGAGCAGACCAACGGCCGTTTCGGCGTTCTTAGAGTTCCAACTCGAGCTTTTAACAAACTTACTGAAGTAGCAGCAAGTAAAGTTTGACTTTTTCTAACGAGTGTTTTTATCGCCTTAAATACAGGGTGACCCATTTACAGCTAGTGACTTACTCTACAGAATGTTAGTTTTAAAGATGTTACATCAGTTTAAATCACTGCATCTTTTGCACCACCGATCTCACTTCAGGACAGTTTTTGAAATTACAATTGAAATGCAATCTTGCAACCCTGTAATCCTAAGAATAAAAAACCTAAATAAACCAATAAGTTAATAATAAACGCACAACTTGCACATGCGAAAAGCATAGGGTCTCCATAACCATTTTACTTGAAAATCAACCTTGAAGTGACTCAATGGAGTGGTTTACAAACAGGAGTGATTAAGTGACTAAAGTAAATTAAAATTATAATATTCTTCAGATTATTATAACTTGAATTTCACTAAAAAAGGCTTCAGGATGTCTTCTGCCTAAAAAAACCACCTAGTCCACTTTGAATGTACCACCCTGTATATTTTCGGTCTACTTTAGACGGCACAGTGAGGAGAATGCACGTAGGTTTGCTATCTACCAAGTTTACTGCGCAGCCGTTCTAGTTTACTGAGCTTCGAATATTTCGCAACGCAAAACAAAATAGTGAACATACAAATTGTGCACGAAAAAACAAACCTTAATTCAAATACACTGCTCAAAAGTGTCTAGGGATATCTCAAGCATTTTCATACAAAGTAAAGCTATTTAGGAGGCTGTAAAAATTAAAATATTGATACCAACGTGGAAATTTTTAGAACACAGAAACTGCGATATCTGCCCTTTCAGATTGTATAAAGAAATTCATTGTAGTAGCATTATTGTACAATCGTAAGGACGTTAAAAAAAGACAGATTTTTCTTTTAAAAGGTGTCAAAATTTTAGCAAAATCAAACGTTTTTTTTGTAATATTCTTAGCCTTAATCTTATGCCTTTGTCCTCGCGGTATTCTAAGATAATGCTCAACTTGTAAACAAACTTAACTTTATGAAATATTTGAAAAATGATATCCCTATGATATCCCTAGATAGTTTTGATGTGTGTAGATTTTAAAAGTATTATCAAATCACAGAATCAAAGGAAAAAAAAAATTATAGTAACAATAAAGCTTAGTATATTTTAAAAAAGTGATTAGTACCTAAACCAAAATTATTTATTTATTTATTTATTCTTCAGGAAACATACAGTATTTAAATTATTTACGGCTATCACTTATAAATCTCACTAAAACCAATAAAGTTTCCACTTATATAAAATACATATTTAAGCTAAGATATACAATAAAAAAAGGAAAAGGGGGGGGGGGGGAAATTATGTGACTTTAACACTGCCCTTAGGAGAAAGTTTTCACTACAGAGACCTGATGAAGCTTAACAGTTGAACTTTTTAACAGGATGCAATGATACTTGTTTTCAGTTATCGGTGGCTTAACATTCAAGAATTTGTTTCACTAGATGAATCTTGTGAATCTATAATTATTAAATGTGCAATTATCAGAAAAAGGAGCCTGTTTCCAGAAAGATAACTAGGCCCATTCCTAACTATAGCTGAGTGGAACGAACATGTTAATGCTCTTAAGAGTTGCATTTTACACACTTAAGCTAAACTGTATCATACACACATCTCAAACCAGCTTCAAGTCAAATACAGCTTCAATTAGTTTACCATAAAACTTGATATCTACATTAGCGTTTCTCGCCTAACGGCAGGATAAACGGTGGTAAATAATTGCCGGATAGATAGATACTCGTAGGTGGGCTGCAAATACATTGCAGTTGTAACTATTAAATTACAGTCATTGAAAGTGTCTATGATCCTATCGATATTAAAAATAAGAGAGGTATCAGCTAAAAATAGTACAATCACAGTATCACCAGGACTTAAATAGTCATGGTCTTTTTCGCCTATCTTTTTCGCTTTCCTTTGTAATGCAATTCTCTATTCAGTTTTTGACAAAAACTGTTCTGCTGCAGTACCCCCAAACTAGAACAAACTGTAAAGAGAAAAACTGAACGTAGCGAGTGCTGAAAAATAATACTCTCCAGCCAGTCTGCTCAGTCATGTGTCCTGAAAAACTATTATTAAAATAGCATTTTGGGTCGTTCTACGCGCTACTTAAGTCTCTTTATGATAGAGGGGATCTTGTTATCGCCGCTACATTTATTGCAGTTTATGCACAATTTACAGATTTTATTTATACAACGTGAATGTGTGGAGGTTTTGTCGTGGCAAAAATTGCCAAATGATACCTCTTCAAGGGCGTCCTAAGAAGAACCTTCCCAAGTTCGTGCCCAGCAGTGGGACGTACAAAGGCCACTGTGTGTGTGTTCAAGCACCTTCGCCAGGAGATGTAGATGAATAAGAAGGATGTTGTAGCTGTATGTTCGAAGGCTACTGGCAATCAGAATGGTGGCAGCAGTCGTAAAGCTCGTTACTAACCCTGACGTGATGATGCTGTATTATATTGTTTTATCAGCCGCAATATATTTTTAAACATCGTTTTAAGCTGAACAGCATCTGTTAGATGATTTCTTGCTCTTAGCAAAGTGATCAAGTTAAGAAGTGGTACACAATGTCATCAGTTGCGCAAGTTAGCAACCCCAAGTATCCGTATTCTGTAACTCACTACATTCGTCGCGATAAGCCGAAATACGAGCAAACCACTGTCGTTCGAAGTTGTCTCTTGTCGAGCGCGACGTCAACGTTGTCTTGGGAACTAATTTGCGGCTTGTACGTTTCTGTCCGACTTAAGCGGCTGACAAGACCTAAATGCGCATTACATTAACCTATTTAATACTAAAAGTTACGACGTTTATTTGTCAAAAAAAATCGAGAACATTCTATTTGAAGATTGTCTCTAATGAGAGTGGCTGTCTTGGTTGAAATCTAGTGATTATCCTGCGGTAAAATTGTTTTCGTGACTGCCAGGTAGGTGCTGAATGATCCAACAAATTCGTATCATATTGTCCAATGGTACTGGAAAAATGAATGGCTGTCAACAGTTTATGTGGCTATGCGCAACAATACCTGGGAAGTCATCGTTTGTAAAAAAATAGGGAAAACAATCATACCTATCTACTTAAATCACAGAACATTTATTGGGCTGATTGCTTTACGAGTGATCTTACTTTAGCTTTTTGGGAGAAATATTCTATTTTGCATACATTTTCCAGATTCTAAACTTAAGTGCGTGCTTAAGTCCTTCTTGTTATGAAAACCTAACACCCAGGATCTCAAAACCGAAAGTGCGAAAACCAAACGCGTGACCATTTGGGACTCGACATCATAACCGTCGCCCCTAGGGGTCGGTAATATTGACGCAGGAAAGAGATACGTCTACAAAATCCCGGCTAAGTAGGTATAGGTCCTATTCCCGCACCCCTCTGACAACTTAGATTCGATCTTCATTATAGATAGCGAGTTTAGACGAAGGTTTCTGTTTAAATATTGACCTGCAGTCGTCACTGTGACACGGATAAACGGTTTATGTTAAACAAATGAAATTGTCTAACTTACGAAGAACAATAATCCATCTTCATTACTTTATGAGTTTCCGAATGATTACTCAACAAAATTCTTATAGCATCTTTATCATGTTGAGTGATATATTCAAAATATTTTTGATGAATTTTTGGTTTATACAGAAAAGGAAAAAAGAAAGGTTACCCGCTGTCCCAAAAAACCATAACCACCTATCATGTTGGCCTATTTATAAAAAAAGCAAAGTGCATAAAAAGCGTCGACGCTTTATTCGATTGAGAACACAAAAAGTTCGTTATTTGTAATTCAATAATACCAGATGAATGTAAATATTGCTTTCCAATCTCACTTATTTCAACCACTTTTGCCTACATTATGGTCAGTCTGTATAAGAAGGATATTTTGTTTGTCAGCAGGTGTTGAGGTGCCCGAATTTGGAGAGCCTATTACCAACCTGACGGTGTCCATAGGACGGGACGCGACCTTCGAATGTATCGTCGTGAACCTTGGAAATTACCGGGTGAGTAAAATATTTTTAGCTTTAATCAGCCAAATGCATGTCCTGAAACCCTGAAGGTCGGTACCGGTAGGAAGATATTATTAATCATAGAACCAACAGCCTTTAGTAAAAACACAATAAACTTATTATCTAAAACAAAACTGACTGCCAACACCAGGTCACAATTAGGTCAAGTAACATTTTATGTCTATATTGGTAATCCCTTTTCCTTTTACAGAAAATTTTAAGCTGAGTTCTGGCATATTATTGTTATATTGTGAATGCCAGTTAATTCAACCATAGTAATACGTAACATAAGGCCAAAATTATCAAATTAAATTTTGGAGAGGTATTTAAACGGCACGCAGTTGGGACCTGTAAAGTTTTGCTATACATATGTAGCTTGATTAAACCTAATTGTAGAACTGTGGAGTCTTAGCATGCATCGGAATTACTGACTTGACTCTTGTCTATAGCAACTGACTTGACTCTCGTCTATAGTTTTGTGCTATCAACATTTGTGGTTCTCTCTGTTCGGAAAATGACGCTAAGCTAAGGAAAGTAGAAATTTCAATCTATTCAACTATCAACATTTTACTTCCCTGAACAAGACCTGAGTGGGTCAAATCCCATCAAACCTAAACCAGGTTGATATTGAAATATTACGTTTACACAAGCCATTTGTTCTTGCAATTGGTTTCGCATGCTTCAATTTTATTGTTGCGTTCGATGTGGCGGTGTTTTTTCCAGATTTTAATCAGTATGATTCCGAAAATAATTTTAAAGTTCGAGCAACTTGTAGTCATTGATAACTAGAAAAGCATTGGTTCAAATTCGGAAAACTACGTATTTGGATGAGGCTAAAGCAAGTAAATAATCAGTAGATTTAGATAATTTATTATTAACTAGGTATTCTATATACTCCGTGACTATCATTTTAATATACTCAGACCGCTTTCCTTGTGATCATTAATTCAATACTTTATTTGTTAAAGCTAAACCATGTTAAAATTTAGCTGTTTGTAGTTTTACTCAATAAATAATTCGTATCCGGGAGGGTCGCAGAAAAGCCGGAAAGTTATAGCAATAGAATCGAGCAGGTAGTTGCCTTTTTGTACTATTAATAGAGATAAATAATGAAACAAATAAAATAGGCGAACGTAGGTTGATTTTGGTATATTTTTGGCTAGTTATGGGACGTCTCAATCACATAAATATGGGCTGTTGGCGAAATATCTACTTATTTTTATCCACATTTAAGGTCACCTTTTGTTATGAAAGAGGGACTAAAGTGAGCTTGAGAGTCAACTGATGGAAAGTGTTCACCTTAGCCCATGGGAAACCGCAACACCGCCGGTGTCACCGCTGCGTTGCTTACCTAAATTCGTCCGGACTACTTTTCAAGATTGGCTCAATTCCCTTCTTTATGAAACGAAGAAATGTTATTGTATTGTATTGTATGAAGTTATTCTTTATTTTTTCTCGGCTGCAGATGTCTTGATTGCAGGATAAATTTTATAATCAAAATATCCTAAATGTCACTGTCTTACAGGTGGGCTGGGTGAAAGCAGACACGAAGGCGATTCAAGCCATACACGAGCACGTGATCACACACAACCCACGGGTTTCGGTGTCCCACAGCGACCACTCTACTTGGTACCTCCACATCAAGAACGTGCAGGAGGAAGATCGGGGCCAATACATGTGTCAGATCAATACAGATCCTATGAAAAGTCAGGTAAGATATCTTTTGTGGATATTTTTTTGGGAATAAGCCAGATAAGTACGAATACTTTCACTTAAACAGGTGAAAAGAACACCGTCCTTCAATAGCTCACTTAAATGGTTTTGGTTGATAAAGCCTACAGTCCGTCAAGGTAATGTACCCATTTATTGCGGCACAAACATAGTGCTAAACCATGTAGAAAGGTCACGCAGTAATTTTGAGGAATATTTTTAAAATACAAAGTGAAGTATTAGAAAATACAAAACAGAGAGGAAGGTGCGCGAGAGACAAAAGCGCGATCAATGCATTGAGAAGCAGTAGGTAGCTAGGTTGTCTCATGTACTAGCGTTATTAAATCCTTGAAACTTTGTGTTAAGTTTCAAGATTTCATGTAGAATTGACTATTTTCGTTTTATAGAATTGACTATCCGCCAATTTGTTATTGAATATTTTGAATGTAGGCAGAATCATAAAGTCAAAAAATGGCTTTCCATTCATGTAACTAAATCTTAGAACTAAATAGATGAAGCTCAAACTCTTATTACTAACTAACCACTTTGTCCCTATGTTTATAAACGAATAAATGAACATTATTAAACTGGTGATAAGGGTACACTGCTCATCCTCGTACTGCTAAGTTTTGTACATTTTCACAAATTTGCCATGCATTTTCGGACCACTGAGCGTCCTTGTACCTCTCTGAGGGGAAAGGACATCGCTCAATAACTTTTCACGGGTTTGGTTAGGTCTATCATCCATTTAGTAACAAGAAATTGTCATGCATGTCATCTTGTCATCACTCTATAAAAAATAAAAGGATACGAAACCCGACTATTATTTTTTTCTTTAGATGGGCTTCCTAGACGTCGTGATACCCCCAGACTTCATCCCAGAGGAGACATCTGGAGACACAATGGTACCAGAAGGTGGCACTGCAAGGGTATCCTGCAGGGCACGAGGAGTGCCCCCTCCAAGAGTCATGTGGAAGAGGGAGGATGGGCAAGAAATAGTTGTTCGGGACCACTCAGGTGCAAAAAGCAAAGGTAACTTAACACATTTTTTTTAAATGCTTTACTGCAAATGTTAATTTGTCTTGGTGTTGTATTTCCTCATAATTGTTGCTTTTAAGTTTATTTGAATTTTTACCGCAAATAATCTTCAATGTGAATGTTTCGTGTTTTATTTATGGTTTGTTAATTTCATGTTTTTTTTTAATTCTTTTATTGAGTTTGATAATCCTACAATTTGTATGTGTGTGTTGATGTTGGATGCTCTTTTACGCAAAACTACTGAATGGATTTTAATGAAACTTCACAGGTATGTAGCTCAAACATCAGAATAAGATATAGGCCACAAATTATTAAAACAAAACATTGTTTCAACTAGATTTCACATGGACGTGGTCGCGGGGGCCGCTAGTTATAATTATTAACGTGTGTTTGCGCCTAAAAAGCTAGAAAGTATTGAACTATTATCTTACCTTGTATTTCACCTCCTAAGTTGATATTATAATACTGCTAAAACACACGTTAGTTAACAAGCGCTGATAGTGAAATGAAAAAGATTATTGTGTGCACTATGAATGAAAATTTGCATACTCTTTCGACTAACGAGCTCGTTTGCCGTAGGTGTAAATGAGTAGGTAAAGTTCCAAGCTTTTTGAAAGAACTTATTTCAACATTTTTCATTTCCTGAACGGATATTCCAGCAGTATCCTGTTTAGCTAAGCTAATAGCACAGTTTTGAAGAAGTGGAACTAAAACTCTTTATGCATGGGATTTACTTTTTTTTTCATCTTCATTTATATTTCCTTAGCTTTTTGTTCGGACTAGTGTTGCCAAATCTTGAAATTCAGATGCAGTATTGATGAAATGGATACTATTGATTGTTAAAAATACAATTTCAGGGATACCCAGTGTAAACTGAACCCTATTGATACTATCAAGAGATCTTTTAATAATTTATGTTTGTATTTCCGAGACGGACTGCAATCTGCAACCGCAGCACGCAATGCGGTGTTGCTCGCGGTCTTAGAGCCTGTTCACACCTAGCGTTTTTTGGGCGATTTCACAGCGAGGCAATCTCGCGCTGCACCTTTTTAAAAACTTGGGGCTGACGATCCTGTGATAGGAAACACCGACTAAACCTCCAAAAACCGGGGGCTGGCTCCCTAAAGATCATATTAGGTTCAAATGAGGGCTTCTGAATGTTCCGTTGTCCATGGCAGGAACATAATGTAATCGGGCACTTATTATACTCGTAGGTAAAAATTCCCATTTGTATTTCTTATTTCTTTAAAAACCATACAATTCTGAGATATATTCTCAAATTTTATTTGATCTCTGCTTTGGAAAGCGTCTTTATACCGTTATAAGTTGAATTTGGGAATATCAAATAGCTAATTGCGGCCATAGGAAGCTAAACCCTTATCTAGTTGTTTAACTAAGCAACTGGATTATGCTATTGTATTTGAGTAATTATAAATCCAGCGAAAAGTGGTTTAATCATAAACTGATCCTAAGATGAAACTTAATTACTATTACTTGATCCTCGAGCCTTACTGAATGCTAAACGAAATTAACTCTTTAATTAATTTGCTAGTGATCTGCTAAAAAGAATCTCTTGGTTAACCTGTAACTTACCAAATGATGCAATAAATAAATGAATAGAGAAAACTATGAAATATCTCAAACAAAGTTATCAGACACAAGCTGACGATGGCCGTTATGGTGAACGCAACATTCAGAAGCCCACATTTCGCACAGTGCATCTTTTTGTTCTTCGAAATAATGAAAAAATTAAGAATTTATTTAAAGTACTAAATAAGAAACGTGTAGTAAAAAGAACAGCCAGGAAATTATCTTGAGATTTAAGCCAAAATATATTATGATGGTAAGAAAAATGGCACTTTTTTTTTAAATCACTTGATGAAACGACGGAACGAGGAAAAAGGGCAAGAAAAAAAACATGGTCGTTGTTAACTGGTGTAGTGATACTTATTTGACAATTTCGGAGACCTTTTTTTGTGCAGGTTTCTGTTTTCCAAAGCTGATTATATAACTGAAAACCTCGCGTACAGTTTTTTTTTTTATTCTACGATACCGACAATGCGAACACTCGGCTCAGTTGTTTGTTCCATACATAAGCCAAACTATAACATTTAATATAATTATGTTTTTGGCTCGATTATGAGCTTTAAGGTCTCAAAAACCACACCCAGTATTATTCCCAGGTGAGGAAAAGCCACAGCATTTCCAATGTCCAATCAGTGAGTCACGTTCGCCGTCGGAGTTGGTTAGCCTCTTTCCATTTTTTGATATTGGCCCCAATGGTCACGTATGGACTATTTTGGTCAAATTTCTCCTATGTTCTTGTTTTAGTGTAGCTTCATAATTGGCTGTGTATCGAGTTTACAAATCGATGCTGGCGATTCAAAATATGACAAACAATAATCGATTAATCGGCAGTAACGATGAGACTCATAGTTTTGATTTCTAGTTCCCAAAAACATATTCTTTTGTAATGGAATGGTTGTACAATATAATAGATTGCAAGTTTGTTACAATATTATCGATTTTATAGTCGATTTTTTTTACCAATTAGTACCCAATTACAATCATCCATACGAATGTGAATCATCAATTATAATCGTTTTGGTTCTGCACCTAAATCACCACGGTGATTTCCATTGCCGCTATAACAACAAATACTAAAAATGAAAATATGAAGGGCGTCCCACACAGTGAAAGTGTTTTTTTCGTACTTGATCGGTTTTTAGTTAATTAGTACTTGGTAATAAGAATAAAAGTACAGATGAGGTTTTATTGTATTGCATGCTTAGTGCAAGTTTAACCAGTTGTTTCTAATATTAATTTTTATTTTTTCATTTAATATGATCATTTAAATTGAGTACTGCCAAGTTATCGCGTTGCCTGTTTGGATAATACTCTCTATACCGGGTATAAAAATCAAACGAAGAGTGCAAGTCCAGAGCATCAAATAGCAGAGTGCCATACTATTTTGTGTAGCGAAAGCAATATCTTTTACAAAGAGTCTACAAAGGTATCATGTTAAACTTCAAAAGTATGTCTCTACAGTCCTTGAGCAAACGAGAACAATGTTTATTTTATCCCATAATTTTACTGACTCTTGTCCACCGTTCAGTTGAGTGACAATGAAATTTTAAAATATTGTGGGGCTAAAATTAATTGTATTGTGAATAAGATTGAATAATCATTGCTATTGTGACCATTACTCGCTCTGATGAACGTATCTATTATTTGGCAATGCTACTTTAATCCGACATCGTCACACCAAAATAATGCATTTATGTTTATTCTTTGTTAAATTCTCACTGAGCAGGATATTTTCTCCTTACAAAATTCTTAGGCATCGCATTTTAATATCAATGCAGTAGATATTTTTTACATTTCTGCTTCTTTGCCATTGAAAATGCTTTAAAAAGTAAGAAAGCTGCCCTCTATAAATACAATGACATAGGAAGTAATTGTATTGATTGAGAGGCATGATTTGAGCTATAGGAACTAAAATCATAGGGTTTATAGGTTGCGAATCAATTATGTGCCGTACAAAACATGTAAGACCTACAAGACGATTTTGCAAGTACATGCCAAATTTTTAGGAGCGATTTGGAATCAGGTTGATTCCAAATCGTTGATCAAAAAACACAGAGTTTTTGAAATTTAATTAATTTACTTCATTCATCGAAAAATACGCCAGCCCACGTTACGATATGATTGCACGAGTTGAACTACAAGTGAAGAAGTCATTTTGTGCGCGAAAATAAGTGGAATCCTTTAAGTTATTTATTTACTTACTTTTTAGGACATACAAATACATTTTTTAAAAATCAATTGCTACTTACTAAAAAAATACGATGAAGATGTGGTTTTATATTTTTCTATTTAAAGCTGATTTTGAAAAATTGGCAAGTACTTGCAGTCACCCTGTTTGTATACGCTAACTCTTGAGCAGTTAAAAGTTATGATAAAAAACAAAATTAGTGTAAAAATAGAAATTGCGATATTTTGTATGGATAAAAATGAATTAAACTAAGGTTATCGGCTACCTTTAATTCTAAATTGGTAATGAGCCTTTTTTTGCTCAAATCTCAGTTATACATTTATCGTAATGAAACAGGCTAAGTATAACTGTACGTCAATGTAGATGTAGATTAATTATTGTTTTCATCAACCCTAAAATATCACAAATTTAACAGTAACAGCGTCCTGATTCAATTAATCTTTTTAATTTTTGTGTATAATGTCTTGCAAAACATGTTTCCTTAATTAAGTCCCAAAATCCTAGCACCCAGTGTTGGAAAAATATTCCATTTATCTTAGTAATTTGAATAGCGCAAGGACGGCATTGTTTTTCCGAATATGTATAATAATACGAACGTCTGTGTGACCGCATTTGCGGCTCCACAATGAGCTGTGCGGCGACCATTCTCGGGATGAGTTTCGAGTCGAGTATTGTTTAAAGTTTGTCGTAATTAGTAGAGTTCCACGCTGAATAGACTCCTAGATCTTATTGTACTGCGAAACCGTTTTAATGGTTTATTGAGAAAAAACTATCGTTGCGCCTGTTAGCGCTAAGTACTACACGAAAAAAACACAAATATGCGTAAAAAAAAACGTAAGATGACCTGTCCTTTGCGGAGTTTTGCTTTCATTAATTTTAAGCGAATGTATTCTACCAATTGAAATACAATTTGTCTGGTTTATGTCTTAAAATATTTACTAGCTATAGCTTCTAGAAGTCGTTTGGTTGGTATCTTTTTTAAAAAGGTCATATCTTGAAAGAGATGGCGGGATGAGCTCGACCATCATCTCAGTTACTGGCCGAAAGTAGCTTTGAACCGCAAGGAGTGGAAGGGAACGCCTTTGCGCCTTTGCCCTGCAGTGAGTCAGCATAGGCTGAAAAAAAAATACAATCTAAATAAATCTAAATGTGTCTAAAAACTAAAAATGTCTTGTTTGTCCACAGTGCTGACGTACCAAGGCGAGGTGTTGAAGCTGACAAAGATCTCCCGCTCGGAGATGGGCACGTACTTGTGTTTGGCCGGTAACGGTGTCCCACCCACGGTCAGCAAGAGAATCCATATCAGTGTTCATTGTAAGTGCATAGAAGCAACATCTCGACCACTTAAATGATAAACAGGGTGGCACAGAACGACCGATAAAGTTTTGTACTATTAGGGGGAACCTAAAAGGGATTCACATTTTTATGGTGTTTTTGCTGTGTGTTTTCGCTTTGCGCAATTATTTCAGTGTATTATGTAGTTAACTTTTCATTTGTTTAATTTGTCACGAATAGGAGATGCTCAAGAAAAACCAAAATGCTCCTAGGTTTTGTAACTGACAATTGGGACGAGACTGACATATTTGGTAGTTGTTGAACATTATTTTTATTGAAGTATTACAGACCAATAGCATTGGACAGACCAGTTTAAAATTATTAACTCGTAGTACAACAAACCTGGAGATGGTTTGGCTTTAGGTACATCATCTTCGAACAATTAACATAAATCATATTAACGACTAGCAAATAACTTATTGTTTATTTTTACGTCATACATATAAGCATTTTAACATCTGCTTTGAAAGTTTTCAGCTTTCATATTTACTCTGGTTAAATTATATCTTTTGGGGTTTTAAATAGTTACAATACATTTACGGTCCCTTCAAGCCACCCGGTGTATTGAAGCTTTAGAACAATAGGTGTTTTCAACGTTATTTTATTATTTGCAGTTCACCCAGTGATTCAAGTGCCAAATCAATTGGTGGGGGCTCCTCTCGGAACCGATGTAACCCTTGAGTGCTACGTCGAGTCCTCGCCCAAATCCATCAACTATTGGGTCAAAGATCCAGGTAACAAACGGATTTCACTGTTTTTATGATTTGTCCTTGTTTTTTATATAGCGCAGAAGTCCTAAGAAATAATAAGGGTTATTTAAATTCTAGGTCCAGATTCCAATACTAGTGCCCCTCGATTATTTGATAATTACAGAGGATAGAGATATTTTTCAAGGAATAACTGCAGATATCTTACTATACTTCTTTAGTCCTATTGGTTTGGTTTCCTCTAATCCTTCCATAGAGGAACATCAAAAAGCCATTTTTTCCTTCTCTTTAAATTAACAGGATATTTTTTTTTCAAATTTCAGGGAATTCTTTCGGAAAATAATTTTGATTCTTTCATAAACTTCAAATGTACGCCAACAAATTAAACTCCTACCTAATTGGCAGGCAAACTGTTTATTCATATTGTGTTTCTAGTTTGATTCTGAAAATTCATTGAAAAATAAGTCGGTTTTGAATACAACAACATGTATATTATTATGTTACAGATAGAATATTATTAATGATGAGATTACGAAACAGAGTAAAATTCTTTAATCTCTTGTAAAAAAAGTTATATTGTTACATAACCTAAACAAATCGATCCCTTGTGGATCGCTTTATTAAACAAGCTTTACCCCGTAAATATCACCTGGATTTAAATACCACTTGCATTTGATTAACTCTCTACCAGCCCCGATAAAAGTGAAACAAATTATAAGACAGCCATAAAACTCTAGGTGTCTGCGCGAAGTTTTTACATTTTTCATAAAACTTCCCCGTGGAGAGATGAAATTCTAATATTGAATTTGAAAGCAAGTGTTTTAAGTAATAAATTGTTCCGCAGGTGAATTGATAATACCATCTGAGCACCACGAAATGACTGTAAGGCAGAAATCTATGTTTGAGGCAGAAATGACTATGACTATAAAGAACATCAGGCGAGAAGATCTTGGCAGCTATATTTGTGTCGCCAAAAACTCATTAGGTGACGTGGAGAGCAAAATAAGATTATATGGTAAGCAAAAACATTGATTTACATTACACACTTAACTCAATTCCCTTTTTCATTTAGCTTCCTTAAACTTAATCCCGATGAATAAAAAGAATACCGAAAGTCGACTGGATCACAAAGTGGACCTTTTTTGTACTCAGCTAAAAACATAACCTTCTCAAAACGCCATCTCATTCGGGACCTCCATTCTAATCCTAAGACGATGTTTTCGTAGCGGCAGTGTCTAATACAAAAGTATAATAAGAAAAACCTTTTGCCTTAAAAAACATAACTTTATCGTGCAGAAATCCCGGGAAACGATAGACATGTCTACCAGTATCCGGACGAGCGGATAACTTCTGAGGACGAGTATGGAACTGAGTTGTACGACGAGGAATTAGATGGTGATAACTTGAAGAGTAACAGAGTACCAGACCGCGCTA
Organism: Udea ferrugalis; assembly: GCA_950022985.1. NCBI lineage: Eukaryota > Metazoa > Arthropoda > Insecta > Lepidoptera > Crambidae > Udea > Udea ferrugalis. The sequence continues at coordinate 11,950,068 of OX465516.1, forward strand.
ATAAATGGTACGCCAACGACGGGAAAACAGCCGTCCCACACAGTCTTGCCAACAATCTCCTGCCTCTGGCGGCCATTAAAACAATTATCTTCCTACCTGCTCTAAGAAATGTGTTTATTTTTTTTTAACCTGTATCTACTCTCTCTTTTACGAGACTGTCTTATTTATAGATTGCTTACATACAATTATCAACGACTACGGCAACGTTTTACATGTTTGACTTAGTACATTGGCAACGAGTTTGCGTAATCTTTAGTTGTTCCATTAGACAGTACCATTCCTCGTTTGGAGAACCAATTGCCTTTTGTTTTGTTTTATCATCATGTAACGTGATAATAACTAGTTTTAAATGAAATGTATATAGTTGTTTAGTAAAGTATGTAAGGCGATGTAATAATTATTAACAGTAATATTTACCTCCTGATGTCTTTTGTTGGATGCAACAGAAGATTGTAACTGTCAAAATATAAGAAACTGTTTATATTGAATGTGCCATGTATATTTGCTATTATCTTAAATAGAGACATTTATATTTTTTTGATAATTTGAGTTTTTATTGATAATGGTAAATTTTTAAGTGTAAATATATTTGGAATGATCAAATGTAACTGTTACGATAGAAAGCCTATTTACATGCTAGTTATTTGTTTCAGACGTACAATATAATGTATAACTAATAAAATGATGCCGACAGTTAAACTTTTCAATTGTTTACCGTGCTTTAACTCCTGTTGTGACTTCGGTTGGTCATTACTGTGAATTGTTCCTGATACTAAATCTGGTTGCCAGGCTTTACGACTACTAACTTGTTTATGACGCACCCATCTAACTTAAAAGGTCAAGACTTTCCGATGTTACAATAGCGATTCTTTCTGCGTATCTCTAAACTAAAATAGTGTAGTGACAAACATATAATTAATAACCTCTTCCGAACAATGTATGTTAACATCCTGATCGTTACAAAAAATAATAAAAAACGAAGACATGTATCATGTGTTTTAATAACCCAATTGTAATAATTCTGTGATTGGTTAATATTCGAACAATGGTATTGAATTGCACTAAAATTGTGTCCCCAAAGATTAACGAGTCTACCATGAATGGCCAGAGCATTGAGTACCGAATACAGTGCAATACAATCCGACGAACACATTTTAACACACTAATTAATTCAATCAACTTGCCTGTTCGTAATTGCATCAATTTGACGCCAAGCAATTAAGTCATAATTTAATTTACTAGCACCAACTGTGAGATATCATTAATATTAATTTGAATCCTTTTTGACAATGGAGCCGGTGGGACACTCAATTGTTCTGTTCTCACTGTGACTTTCATTCGACATTTTTAAATTAAATAACGTTTCGTTCATTCAGGTGTTCATTCACTATTGTTCTTGTTTTCAACGTGGAGCCTTATGGACTTTGATTACAATCACCATAGAGGATGAATTCCGGAAAAGTCTTTCACAGTCGATGGACGAAAATTGCTATTTACTTTTCTGATTTGTACACTCATCAGTTTTATTGGGCTATGAACAGTGGGACTGTCAGTGTAATCAAAATGTTAGTAACTTTACACATAAAATTGGTTTTCCGGAAATTTGATCGACGCACAAGCTAAATAGAAAGAGGAAATTTGAAAAAAGATATTTATTTAATAGGGTAAGCGTTTTAAACTAATATAAAAATACGTAAAAAGTAAGAGGAACGCTGAAAGGAGGAGGAGGAGGAGAGAGGCTGATTTTGCCAAAACCTAAAACTGCAATATCAGATGTTACAAAAAAAAGGTGTATTGATTTTTAATTAGTTTTGTTTCCTAAATAATACGAAATAAACTTATCTGATCTAAAAGTGTATTTCGTATTAAAACAGCATTATTTGGCCTTAAGGATCGAGTTTCCCTTGTATATTGAAACAAATAAATGTGTTTGATATATTATTGTATTGGATGTGGACTACATTAGTGATTTCAAAAGATTACTTGATCGTAACTAGTTGTTCAAAGAAAAAAAAAGTGTTGTGTGTCTCAACCGGTTGCGAAGTATGGTTGCCATGGATGGAAACTAAAAAAAAAACATGCAACGTAAACATACGTTTGCAAACACGGTGTGAAAGCGTGTATCTGGCAACGAATAGTATATTTGGGTAAGATTTTATTCAAACTTTTTTTTAGTGCAAATACTTGTAAAGACATAGGTACTTTTTTTGCAAACACAAAATAAAAATATTGTGTTTTAACTTTTTAATCTACCAAAAAGTTTTAGCAACAAATCATTGATAATTTTAAATTAACTAATTTTAAACTAACCTAAATGAATAATAACCTATTACCAACAATCACGTAGGCTTGTTGTTCTATACCATGAGCAAAATTAAATCCCACTTTGTTTATGCTTACGTCATATTGTTATTTACGTTATCTCATTCTAAAATCTGCTGAGTAGCGCCCTGAGTAATTGTACGGTAAATAGGCTAAATGAAACTGTCGATCACTAAGCAAGGTGAATCTAGTTTATGGATTTAATAAGCCAAAACGATTTGATTAGTTTGAATAGATGAAATTCATACTTTCAATAAAACTATAGCTTTTCGTCTGCCTGGACTTTACCCCTTCATTTCATCGCGGATAGTGCGTAAATCATTCTACGCCAAAAAAAAAGGTTTGCATTTTTAAAATTAAATATATATAATACTGCATTTGGTTACTAAGGATTTTTGGGGCTGATAAAGGGTGAAACTTCACGCAAACGCGAACGAAGTCAATGGCGGTTGCTAGTACTATAATATTTGAAAACAAAAATCAAATCATTACATAACTATTTAAAAAAGAAGTAAGATTTACAGTCAACTACAAAACGCCATTTGTTTTGAAAATTCATGCCATTGATCTCATTACTTCCAGATTAAATAATTCGTTAATATTAACAACCAAGAAATGGTTTCTAAGAAGAAGAGTTGAATAATTGCAGTTATTTTTCTTCCCCCTCCCTCAAAGACAGGCTCTCCCTCAGAGGCATAAAGCCGTGATTCGGGCAATCTAAACATAACGAGCGAGTGATGAATGTTCGCCATTTGATCAGACTGTGTAACAAGTGTTTTTACGTGACTGTAATCAGCGCCTTATTTCTGATGTTTAGGCTACTAATCCAGAGCGGCATTGTTTCTGAACGGAAATAAAGGTTTTTTTTCTTACACATCGTTATTTCTTAAAACTAACGCAACCCTGCAGCATTGAGAGAATGAAAAGGACAAAGCGATATTAAAGTTAACGTGATGCTATTAATTAGGTAATTAACGTTATTTTTATAAATAAGGGGGTTGAATATAAATGCAGTTTTTCCGAAAGAAAAAAAAATATTTTTACATGAAGGTCTTACAAAGTAGTAGAAGTAGACACCTAGTTCACGAGTAATGTATTTTTTTTAAATCAGTTCGACTATATTTTCTAATTTTTCACTTTTCATACGACATTCTATATGGAGGGAGTCATGACGAGATCGCTCTCTAGCGATCAGTTCGCCTAAATTGTACTTGTTTCTACTACTGTAATGTTTTTCGTAAACTATAGAATATCAGTGTCAGCGTGGGAGAGCGTCGTGGTCCATAGTGGTTAAACACTCTGGCTCGGAATCCGGTGGTACCGGGATCGAGTCTGACTGAAACATAATCAACACAAAGTAAGTTTACTTTGTGTTAATTGTACAATTTGCGGCTAATTCTCCGGTGATAGAAAACACCGTTAAAAAATCAAACCAACCCGGATAACGGCGGTAGGCCCGCCCCTTGCTATGTTGGGTTCAAATTGCTTGAGAAAATGTGGGTTTCTGAATATTCCGTTCACCATGACGGCAACAATCAGTGTGCCTCTGACTACCCCATCAGGGTTATGGTCGTGAGGGTATATTATGTTATGTAGAATTTCATCCAACTATCTTTTTTGCTTGGAAAAATATATAGGTACTTCGTTTTTGTGGAGAAACGGTCTTATGATAGGAAATTGGAACAAATTGACGAAGCGGAGCGGAAACGTACAGAAATAAATAACAATGACTGGTTGGTTGTTGATCACTAATCCAGTTTCACAGCGAAATATTTGTACACAATAGAACATAAAGACACATTATGTCAACCAATTTTGATTGAGAATATATATGGTTAAGTTGTAGGTAACAACTTAGTTCCCAAGTTACTTTTTCTATGTAAACAAAAGTAAAGTTAATGACTACTAGAATTTTTTTGATGTAATTTATGCTCTGCTTAATTTGGGTCAGCGGCTCATAGTTAAGAATGTCTGTTATTTCAGTTACACAAAAAAACAAGAACTAGTAACGACGTCAGACTAAAAGTCAAACCTATTCCCTATTTCCTTTTTCCCTGAAAGCGTGGAAATCAAAATACGTGAAAGCCATCGTCTGTGCTCCATTAAAGAGTCATTAACGGAGGGTGCTCAGCAAATATCGAAGCAATTTTGTGTTCGTACACGGAAAATATTATTTTAATAATAGGTTTTATGCAGAAATGCTAACAGGAAATAAAAGAAACGAAATAAAAGTTTTCGTTACTTAGACAACATAATATATCCATTAGTAAGTAAGTACAACTATAGCTTATATTAATACTACCTTCGTCCACAGCTTTGCCCGCTTGTAATTCTATTGGTCACAAATAAACACAACACTTGTAAACATAACATAACATAACATAACATAACTTGTAAACAGCGAATCTGCTTTTCCATCATCATAATTTAGGCTACAACCAGGTAAATAACTTTACCAACGGTTACCATTTGTCAATTTTACTGGTTTCGAGTTACCAACTCGCAAAGTAGGATTTCATCCTCGAATATTATGAAAGACCAATGCCAACATAGGTCTTTTAAAATATTCGAGGACACCTAAAAAGCTAGACAAAAATCGATTTATATGGCACATAACACCCGACCTTGGGTCATGTAGAACGGTACCCTATCACACATTGCGAGATAGATAGAATACGAGCTTCGGCATTAGCATATTTATTTTATCTATGGCTCGCCTGGGTAACAACATTCTCCAAATATACATTTTCCATTCGGCTGAAGTTGCCGGCGTACTGGATGACTGTTTATTGAGAAACTTTTAATCGAATTGAACCGAAAACACGTGCCTCGAGCGGTGGGACACCTGCGTAACAACCTCCTATACCTACACTAAAAATAAGCATGGCAATTAATCTGTCAAAAAGGTTTATTATACCTAGTGAAAGCTTGCCAAACTTTAGTTGAATTAACGGCTGTTTGACAAGATGCGATTAGATATTTGAAGGATATTTGCTTATGTTTTTTCAATGAATAGTAGAAATTAAGTACAGTAATTGAAAAAAAAAATTGTCTAGCAAAAGAAAAATAAGCACATGAATGATGTTAAGGATTAAAAACTTATTCGCCAAATCAAAAAGATGAATACTATAAATGATTGAATACTGTGATTTTATGGCAGAATAACAATGAATACTAGAACTGGGCTTGAAGACTGATTTTATCCCACAGAGTAAGCTATGTACTAATTAGTAATTCATGGATACATATTTCTGCCCGTGGATCAGTGGAAATAGTGGATCGGCAACACCGCCAATGTTGAGATGCGTTTGCGCCAGTACAGCGATACTCGCATCATGAACTCCATCTCGCAGACTGGCTCAAACTGGCTGTAGAATTACTGTTGGGAATCTTGTGAATACAAGCAAGGTCAAAATATAAAGAATGCCGTGATATGAATATACCCGTAATGCCAAAATGAACGCTCCCTTCGTATTCACTCGTGTGACGTTTGAAGAGTGTGTTGCGAGTTGCTCTACATAAGAGTAATTCCAGAAACTCCCTTCGATCTGTAACGGGAATTTCCCTGGCATAGAGTTTACAACGCATTTCTTCTTTACAGCTGTAAAGAGTTTCTTTCCTTATCGTACAATGGAATGTGCTGAGTTATGAGTATTCATAGGATAGTAATATAACATCACGCGTCTGAAAATGACGAAAGTAAGTGACAGGTGAATTCGAATTCATGATCGGGGTGAATTTCCAGAATTGCCATAATTTATGCAAACATAGATGACTAGTGTCACCCATAAGTAACGTACGTATCTAAGACGCAGATTGACGCTGATGTATTGTTATGTAACGACCTTTATCCGTATTATCTCTCGGCACAACAAAGCGATGTGATTATACATCCGAATCCGCATTATCCGTGGTGACCTTTGCCTACAAATCGCTCCGGAAGCGTATTCAATTAGCAATAACGCATTCCAGTCGCCTAGTTTAATCTGATCCTAATCACTGTTATAGCCGATAACACCCACCTGACTGAGCTCGTCTCGTACAACGTTAATTACAACATTTACAGCACAAACTACAGTGGAAAAGGGCAGTAAAAACGGTTTCGATCAGGCATTACTTATTTTGAAAAATATTAAATCATCATAATTATTCTAAAAGGACATCACGCTAGTCTTTTTTGCTGTTAACAATGAGGTGTCAGTGGTTCAGTGGCAACAACGGATCGACAACATGCATAGTTTTTAAGAAACGCGAGCCAAGACAGGTAATGAAATGAGTGACCAGCCCGACTCAAGTTTGGTTAGTATATGTTTTTAGGGCATCTCCATGCTTCGGCAGGCACGTTAAGCAGTCATTGTTGAGATGTGGCCTATGCCTAGCAGTAGGACATAATTCATATAAAAAAATATTCTATTTGTGTGCTGTTAACACATAGTATATACACGTAAACGGCACTTTGGCTTGAGTGATAATCAAATAATACTTATATTCCGCCAAGCAAATCAACAAAGAGCATACCAAAGGGATCAATGTCAGCCAAGAGATTGTAATAACAGGATGAACTGTATGAAGATGCAAGATGGCTACAGAAGGTAAGACTCCCTTAACTCATGCTCCACCCTAACTTACTGTTTGGGTCATTTTCACATACGTAATGATACAATTTCACTCAACATAAAAATCAATCAACACATTGCGTTATTCGTGATTTCAGAGCCACTCAGAGGATAAAAAGACGCGCTAAGTAATGACAGTGAATACTAATGATCTCATGAGAGCATACTTTTTTGGTGCTACAATTTTTTTGCTTAATTTTGTTTCTCTGTTTTATTTCTATTTTTGTTCCTACATGTCAATACTAAACTTGAGCATTCCTCGAGCGTTTCGGTGTAATGTAAAGTTCTTACAAATGTTACAATACAGGCAAAAGCTCCAGTTAGCTTTATCATTTTTATAAAATTATCAAAAGGCTGTAACAAAACATCGAGTGTCGTGATAGAAGAGCGGTTTGAGGAAACTCAAAAATAGCAAATGCTCTAATACAAGTGAATAATCTAGTCTATACTCACCTATAGATGATACAACTAATATTCTGACGCGTCCCAGTCTGACCAAAGCGCTAAAGCTTTTCCACACTTCAGAAGTTTTTCAGAAACAGATTCGAATTTCACGTATGAGACTCCTGTACACTGACATCAAATCGTTAAAACACCTGCGAGCTGCGACTTGTCTATTCAGCATTTCATATTCATCCGGCCAAATAGAGCAGCTTTTGATGTTTTATTTTTGTTTTAATATTGATTCAACTATATTTCAATGCAACGAACGCTTAGCAAAGTTATATGTACACGTTGTGTTATGTTAGTTAAAAAAAGTGTTGCATTTCGCACCTGCCAATTTTGTAAAGGAGATTCAGCATTACGGTAACGAAACAATACGGTACGGTAATGAATAAATTCAGGCATTTTTATACATTATCAGCTTAATGCAGCCAAACTGTTCATGGCTTTAACGGCCGCATTCAGAGACATCAATTGAAGTTAATTTTCTGATAGTCCCGGAATTACAAAACGAAAAATGAAAAAATATTTTAGGAAATGATAGTTTTAACACTACATAACTATAATCTTTATTAGACGATTCTAAATGCACCTTTTCTAACACGATTCTAACCCTACCTTAAAAAATTGCAATGTTCTGAAAACAACAGCCTGGGGGCTAAAACAGCAACATTTTAGATGATTCATATTATGAATCATCTAACTGACGTTTCATCTAGACCGCGGTCCGTTTCGAGTCAAAAGTGAGTAACAGCGCGCTCACACGCGTCCCGAATTGATAAATTGTATGAACGTGAGCGACGTCAGCGCGCTATTACTCACTGTTGACTCGAAACGGACCGCGGCCTAGATGAAACGTCAGTTAGATGTTTTCATAATATATAATATGAATCATCTAAATGTTGCCGTTTTAGCCCCCCTGTCTAGAATAAAAACCACTAAGTAACTGTCACAGATTATCACAAAAATAATATAGATAGAAAAGTTTACATACACTTTTGTGAAATTGCGACAGGGGCAAATACATATATCTTTATGCACATCTGTAGACGAAAAAAAATCCCCGGTAATACAGCATGCATATTTTGGTAGGGGAACAGCCCCAAATAGGGTGGAGAGATAACGAAATCGAATCAAGATATCTTTAATCAAAACTCGCACACATGTTTTGTATCATCATATGAATAAAGACAATAATTGTAAATAATGAACATAAAATAATAATATGGATACATAAAATTATTAAAACGTGACTCTAGACGACTAGAAAGTCTGCAATTACTCTTTTCAAATAATATGTTCTTCAATTAAAAGGACGAACGATATGTTAAAAGCTTGCAAGATTTTGTGGATGACTAAAACTAGGAGTGGCCTAATTTTAAATGCTGACGTCACAAGTTAATTTTGATGATTAAGCTCTATCCTTTATTTTTTTATTTTATATTTGCTTATTTAACTTAGTTCAATAATTTGAAAAATTACATCAAAGCTGTATTTAGCTGGTTTAATTTTCAGGATTTTGCTGATTTTAAACTTATGAAAGAATGTATACCCTGGACTAAAATAATGTTTTGATTGTTATCATGAGTTTCCAGGTAGGTGATAATAGCCAATTACACGTCTGTTGATTTGTGGTCAAAATCAATTATCACTGACCAGCGTCGAAATTTATTTGCATGATTTGAAACAAAACCTATTGGCAGGGCCTATGGATACCTACACATTATTGGCCAGGTACACACGGCCGCATATTACGCTATACACCACCACTGAAACCAGACCCTTGTTGATAGTAAAGTTCTAAAGTCCACAATGTATAGCCCGACAAACGACCGTGTGTACTTAATTTTTAATAAATGTTTGTCTAACGTAACTTATGTTTCGTTTTGATAGGATCTAATGGCGAAACAGCGTCCAGTAGTTCTAGCGTCAATTATTTTAGTTTTGGCAAGCAGCTTTGATTGATAAAATTAGAAGGATTTTAGTGGATGAACGTCGCCTAAAACGTATGACTCAAGTGAATTATATGTGGAGAAATGACTTATACATATTATTATATTATATAGCTATATAGCTATGACTCAGATACAAGGTATCAGCTGGGATTCAGACAGTTCATCGCCAGCCTTAGCTTAGAAAGATAAGAAACATCAATGAGAAAGAAAAATCTAAGAAGTGAAAAATGCGGTGATATTTGAAAGTATGTAAATTGCCGATAAACTTATTAACTCTAATAGTTAGTGGCTTTATTAGTTTTGAAGTCTTAGAAGTACCACACTGTATAAACAGTTCATACATTCTGACTACATAAATTCACAATAAATTGACGTTCTATTGCCAGTAATTGTTAACCATCTATGTTTAGAAATTCAGCTACTTCAATACACTTGACTCTAATTACTTGGCAGTCTCAACGAATCTGCTACCAAGCTTAAAATACCATTTATGAATAAATTCCAGTAAACGGGATCAGAAAATCTTTGAACTTCTGATACGGGAGGCCACAGCTTCGACAGTTCGTGTTACCTTGTATCAGAGCAATAAAGTTCATTTTCCAGCCACTATGCTAGACTTGACGTGTGGCTTACTGTACAGCAATCTACGTGAAGCTGGGTAATACGCTTTTATAGAATTTCCTTCAAGGTCCGGAAATAACAAAAGTTTATCTCGGCGCTCTGTAAGCCGCTATCGGCCAAAAGCAAGAGTTGAGAGGCTAATGTAAATGTTGATACAGTGAACTCTCACCTCGCGCTTCTGAATTGATAATGTTAACCGCATTGAACTATGCTCTACAACTGCTTCGGATCCACATTAAATTTAGAATGAAACACAAACAATCCACTTGTAGAATAGATACGGTTTGTTTTGTAAAATACGGCAAAACTAAAGTTGGTTTTGGTATATCTCCCGGGCAGCGCGTTAGCGCCACTCTAAGTTTACATTTCGGCGCAGCGTTTCGTCAGTCAGGCAGAAGCCGTGGGCAACTAAACTCGGACTTTTAATTAAGTAGTTGTAGTAGAATAACTGTTAATGAAGGATCTTTTCTTAAAATAACCCGTAGTTTTACTGCACCTAATTAACAGCCTGCATATGGGTGCGGATTATTTTGAAGCAGATGTGACTGTGGCATAAAGGAATATCGTTCGTTATAAAAATAGATTAAAATTTGAATATAAAAACAAACGAATAATTTTGAATTATCTATTCAATAATTTTGAACATACTTTTTTTTGTTTTGTTAGCGACAAGCTGTAGTATAGAACCTGGTAACGGCACTGATCGAAGTAAATGATGTTTACGTTAAAAAGGTTGTTTTCTGTAGTTAAGAATAATCGCATAGCTAGTTCTGATTCACTGCCCTATCAGAGTTTATTTTTCTGTGACATGATTCTTAATTTAGGAAAATGTTTTCTGATATTCACGCGAACACCATACCAATGTTTTTCAATAAATAATACAACTTCCCGGATTTTCCTCGCGGTCTTATTTTTTTTTTCAGTTTTTAACACTATAAAAAAATTACCGCGAGTAGAGTCCGTTAAGTTGTATTTTTTCTTTTTTTTTACATTTTTTATATTAAATGACCTTCGTTAATTATTTTCTCGTTTATTATCTTTTTATTTGTTTTCTCAGTGAAAAAAGGTAGTTAGTAATTAGTAACACCAGATATTCTAGCGCGAGCTAATTAACAAAAAGTCTTGGTCACTGACGATGCTAAGGTAAAACAACAAAACAAAGATTATGTAAAGCGGTGTTTATGGCAAACGTATTTTCAAACATGAAATTCGGACGAAAGAAGTAGAACTAAACGAAACCCCCTTTAAAACACACATGTTTAAAAATAAGCAACTAAATGATTGTTAAGCTAACTAAAACATTCTGCTAATTGGAAGTTCGCATTTTTAAAATTCTTATCAAGTAACAGACCAAACATACAGTTGGTAACTGTGAGGTAGGGAAATTAGTCGGCGAAATAATTTAAAATTCTGAGAAATATTAGTTGGCAAGCTATAATTGACGAACTTTTCGGAAAAAGACAGAGATCCAGAAGAAAGACTGTCTGCCAAAGAGACTCCTGGTAGACATTTTGCCAAGTTGACGTTTTGCGTAAAAACCCTTCAACAAGCACTGAATAAATTAACTTTTTTTTTATTCGTGTTATTACTACTACTTTTTATAGAAATGAAATTCGACCAATTTGGATTGGAAGCATTCCAATTCTAAATAGTCATTGGCGTTTTGAAAGATATCACTGGTGCCAATAGATTGCAGTGTAATAGAACCTCGTCTATCCCAGATTGGATCGCAGGCCCAGACGCGCATATAATTAACTACGTCAAGAATTCTAGATTCAGTTCTTTGGCAATAGCAAGACAATAGGACGTCCAATTGAAAGGACACGAAGTCAACGTATTTTATATTTTACAGAAAATAAGTTTATTTTTCATAATTTTACTAATTTACTTCTGCTGCTTTATCTTGAAGACTAGCCAATGCACTGAAAAGTTATTATTTGAAGTTTTTTTACTCACCAAAAAATACTTGCGATCTGAGTTTTGTGATAGGGAGCAAAAGAGCTTTTTGTTTAAAAATGGAAACATTTATTTCAAACGAGATTTAATATTTTTTATTTATCTGTAAAATTGTTCAAAAACGCCTAATTAGGGTGAAGGACCTTGCCTCGAAATCATGGGTGCTAAATTTTTACAAAACATTCATGCGTTGAATATTTCTGTAGGTCTTATTTAATGGTGTTTCTTTGATTTTGACCATATTATTTTCGCCGGTTTACTCCTTTTTATAAATACATCAGGATGCATCAGTGACTATTAACCCACAGTTGTAAAGTTCTTTTTTTACATGCATATCATGCCTTAAAGAACCTACCGATAATTAAGTTCATTCAGCTCAGTCTTCCCACATGACAATGCAACGCCTGGCTGCAGAGCGCACAAAGGCGCCGGCCTAATGGCGCGAGGATAATCCGTACAAGACCCCATTCATTCGAAACGGCCATTTTTAAACGATGGCTTGCGTCACATGTTTGTGTTTGTTGGATTTAAGGCATATCTTGCCATGTGAGAAAGAAAATTGGGAGCTTTTCTTCAAAAACTCAGGGTAAAACGCTGATTTTTTATAATATAGACTATTATTTGCAAACTGCTTTATTTGAAAGTTTCATAGATAAGTTGAACTGTTCAAACTCATGCCTTACAAATTCAAACGCCGCGTAAGATTTATCCTCATTTAATTATTTTATATTACTTTGTATTGTTATACACAAAGGAAATTAGGTATTTATTATATCTATCGATTGTGGACTCTGGAGCAGCAATACTTTGACATTATGTACAGTGAACGTCCAAATTGCATTTTTGACATTTGAGTACTTTGTCATACTGGCTAATGGTTCATCTCTATTAAGTATTAAACGTAGGTTACATCCGTTATGAATTCATTTCTAACTACAATAATAATTAAAACTTATAAATGACGCATATTTTATGCATAAAAAATGACAATACAAATGACCTAAATGAGAAATTCTCCAGTCGATTGTTTCTCGCTTTTCATAAAATCTACTGACGTTTTCCGTTAAAAGCGTGCAGCGTAATCAGAAAGTCTATTGATTACGTCACCGAATGAACCAAAAAGTTCATGTCAGCACTATTTTTTGGACAGACTGAGCGTTTGCAGAATTAAAACTAAAGGGCTCGTTTAAGGAGACGCGGGGCTTAGAGCGTCGCGTGTGGCGTAGTTTCCCGCGGGGCGTCGAGTGTTTTTACCGTCTATAGTGAAGCGGGGCGTGAAGCAGCCCGCGACGACCCACGCCCGAACCCAAACATACAGAAAAGTAGCGGCGTCCCTCGCCGCTTCATCCGCCGCGTTCCCCCGTTGCGAATCTTGCTAGTGCATTAAACCGCCGCAGCGGCGCACTCATGGCATGAGGGGGCTTCCTCTCGGCGGATGCGGTGCAAGTAAGACCCAAAACACCCGTGCCCGGTCGTGACTTGCACCATCCTATATAAGAGGGAGCCATGTGGTCGCTCAAGCCAGCAGTCTAAGACCGGAGTGAGCGCCTCAAGCGTTCGGCGGCCGAATTTGGCGCCCCTCAAGTCTGCCGTCCACAGGCGGACCAGGCTCTCGTTAGCTTCCCTGCAGACGGCCTCCCGCTCATCCGGGCAGAAAGGCTCTCCTGCGGCCCGCTTGGCCGCCGTCCAGCAGTACACGGCAGCCAAGACACCCGCCTACAACTCCCACGGAGCAGTGCCCGCAAGGGCGCAGGCCGCAGAGAAGCCTACGGTACGGTAGGCGCTCACGGCCCGCTGCGCAATCGCCCGTTGGGGCGCTCGGAGGAAGCGGACGTTCTCTCTGTTTTAGAGAGCGCCTCTGCCCAGATGGGCGCGCCATATAAAGCCATGCTTCGCAAGATACCAGCGTACAATTTCCGGCACTTGGAAGCAGGCCCGCCAAGATTTGGCAGAAGCCAACGGAGGTTGTCTGCCGCTTTAAGGAGTCTAGGTGACAGCTCGCAGAAATGTGCAAGGAACTGCCACTTAGAAACCAGAATAAGACCGAGATACTTGATCTACGCTACAACGCTTCTCCTTGAACGCTCCTAGGATCGCCGTATGATTGTGTGCATACATAGCTTATATCTGACGGCTAAAAATGAGAATATTATGTCACAGCAGATTTTCACCTTGACAACCTTAGAAGGTTACAACAGAAACGCATTAACGTTCTACTCGTAAGAAATATTCCAAAACAATGACAAAGAAATGCTATCTGTATCATTTGATACCTCATCACCGAGCAAAGCCAATTGCACGTGGGGAACCTTGAGTATTCGCCTGAGGCTCAATCAGAACTGGCTTCAGACATTTTAATTGATGTCTAAATCGTTGCAACATCTCGGAGATTGAGTTATAAACCAAATCTTAATATAAATTAGGAAAAATATTGTAGCGTGTTTTTTATTACCTGCCATAAGCGATTTATGATTATTTGAGCGTTTGAAATGTCTAATAAAATTTTAAAGCCTATTTTCGGACAAGTAATCTAACGAAATTGCTTGACGTAGGTACATTACTGAGTTATGATATAAAACCTGGGGCCATTAAATTATACCTTTTGATGATTATGCCTGCCATGTACTTGTACATAAACGACAATAATGTTGGCCAAACAGTCGTACATTAGGAAGACTGGTATTTCGCACAGGTAGATACTCGGCACAAAATTAGCTTTCTAGAAGTTCATTTTGGCCCAGTTAAAAGAAGACTTTATCCGATGCTGACTATTTTCTCTTCTTTTTATACAGGGTGGCCCAGCGACAGTGGTCCAAAAATTTTTTTTAGGTAGAGGGCATCATAACAAGTCATTTAAAAAAAACTTTAGTTCCGCGAAAATCAATACTTTAGAAGTTATGATTTTTTCAAGTTTCTTTTGATATTTCTCAACTCCAATCACTTAATTCACTCTTGTTTGGAAACTATCGCACTGAATCAGTTCAAATTTGGTATGAATGTACAATAGTAATGTAGAAACCATATTATGTGCGAGTTTTGAGTTTATTCTTAGACAATTTGTTTTTTTTTAAAATTTTCGTCAATAATTTTTCACCAATTCGAAAACCAATACAATTTTCAAAAAATCATAGCTGCAATGTTTGTGCACTTGATGATTTGTTTATGATCTTTAAAACTGTCTAAAAGTATGATAATAGTCTATGCAAAAACTTGAAGTGATGCTGCTAATGGAACACTTTCAAAATTAACATCATGTACGGTAAGTCGCTAAAACTCAGAATGGGTCATTTCCGTACTGACCCTAATTTTAAAAAAAAAGTAGCCATAATATTTTTTTTCGGATAGCGGGCATCACAGCAACTCATTTTAATAAAACATTAGATACTATAAAACCAATAGTTTGGAAGTTATAATTTTTTAAATTTTGGGCCTAAATGGTTGAACTTCAGAGACATAGATCACTTGTGTTTGTAAACTATCCGACTGAGGAACTTCAAAATGAGTAAGAATAGAGGAAAGTGAAAAAGGATTTATCTCATTTATTCATTACAATACAATGAGTGATACAAAAGGCGGACTTAATGCTATTAAGGCATTATCTACCAGTCAACATAAAATAAAGCGAAGCCAATTAAAGTTTGGGATTAATTATTAAGTCATCCCATATTTAAAGTTCCTTAGTCGGATAGTTTACAAACAAAAGTGAGCTGTGTCTCTGAAGTTCAACCACTTAGACCCAAAATTTAAAAAATTATAACTTCTAAACTCTTGGTTTTAGATTATCTAATGTTTTATTAAAATGAGTTGCTGTGATGCCCGCTATCCAAAAAAAAATATTATGGCTACTTTTTTTTTTAAATTAGGGTCAGTGCGGAAATGACCCATTCTGAGTTTTAGCGACTTACCGTACATGATGTTAATTTTGTAAGTGTTCCATTGGCAGCATCACTTCAAGTTTTTGCATAGACTATTATCATACTTTTAGACAGTTTTTAAGATCATAAACAAATCATCAAGTGCACAAACATTGCAGCTATGATTTTTTGAAAATTGTATTGGTTTTCGAATTGGTGAAAAATTATTGACGAAAATTTTAAAAAAAAACAAATTGTCTAAGAATAAACTCAAAACTCGCACATAATATGGTTTCTACATTACTATTGTACATTCATACCAAATTTGAACTGATTCAGTGCGATAGTTTCCAAACAAGAGTGAATTAAGTGATTGGAGTTGAGAAATATCAAAAGAAACTTGAAAAAATCATAACTTCTAAAGTATTGATTTTCGCGGAACTAAAGTTTTTTTTAAATGACTTGTTATGATGCCCTCTACCTAAAAAAAATTTTTGGACCACTGTCGCTGGGCCACCCTGTATAACATTACTAAGTATTGTAAGGCTCTGTAATTTTCTGTCATCTTTCTTTCAGCATGATTTTTTGGTCAACTTTTGGCCATATGCGTGATAATGGTTCTCTCTCCAACAACGCTGCTTACCGGTTTGTAATACCATACCTGGCTGTTGGTTCAGCCAAATTTCGTCTCACTGTGAGATGTCTTCAGAATGACCTTGTGGCTCCATTTATCGTCGACTCTATGACACATGTGGCCCCCTTATTTCCTATACTTTTACCTAACAAAACCTCTCTTATACCCAGACTTTGATTGCGTTTCTTTCGGACACGTGTAACGTGGTAGCTGAAAATACCTCCATCGTTTTCATAACCTATTTTCATATACCTTCTGTAGGTGGTTCTTTGTCTTTATTCTAATTAAATGTCCTTCTTTACAAATATGTTATTATTTCTTCCAAAAGAAAAAGAGATGATTTAAACCAAATCACAGGCTCGGAAATTAGATGTTGATATGGGGAGAACGTGATTAATAATATAAAATAATCTGGGCAGACTCGCCCAAAGGTTAAGTCATGTATCCTGTGTGCGTAAAACGCAATTAACACGACCTTCCTACCGGCTAATACTAATTAAAGGAAGTAACACGTGTAGGGTCAGCAATGGTAAACATTTTGCAGGAAAAAAGCAAACAAAATAAAAGACATGGGCGGCGAATGGTTCTACTGGCTCTTTTTCGCTATGTAAACAGAGCTCACTGAACTTTAACCCCTCAGTAGTCGATATATAGATCATACATATTCCTAATAATTTTGCTAATTAATCGCAATTCTTTTGTTTCATCCTTGATTGTTTTTGTAAATGTGAGTGGAAAGGCGTTTGTTAGCTCAACCTTAAAGTTATCATCTGTGAAAATGGAAACAGTAAGGTCCTATTTCGGGTGTCCTGGGTAAAAATCTCAGCTTGGGCAAATTGTGTTTCCAATTTTTCGAGAAAGACTGTGTTATCACCAAATCTCTGTAGAAAAGTAGTATTCAACTAACAATTTGTAACGATGAATGTAGTTTAATTACTTTCCTCTTAAGTTTTACAATAGGGTTTAATTTGCTTTACTGAAAATTAAAATATTTGGTGCACATTTCTCAAATTAAAAACCTCCTCTAGCTCCTTGAGCTGCAAACAAGCGGAATACAAATAGAAAACAATTGCGCTGCTGGCTGACCTACATTTCCCCAGCGATTCCAGACCTGAATCTTTGAACGATATCTCACATCAAATATCTTAGATAACTTACTGCCTTATCGGCTTACGAAATAAGTTCTGGAACAAAGTTTAATGACAAATAATAGAAATTATAAATAAAGTGTTGTTTTTTGATGATTTTCCTGCAAAATAAAAACCGTACATTTTGATATTTCTTTTGACTGAGACAAAACACAAATCAATCTTTGTTATGAAAGGGGCTTCCAAACACCATGCTATGGCGAAGTGCCCGAAGTGACTGTCCTTTGCAGTCCTGCAAACTTCATTCTTCACTCACTCACCGCTGAGAAGGCGACCTAGTGGCATAGGCACTAAAAACTTCGGGACTCCCCCCCATCGTCCATGTTGGGGGAAGAGCGGAGACTGGCACATGAAGCCTTCTGAGATGTTCACCCTGCCTTTGTCTCCCAGAACATGAACACTAAGCAAACCTTGGAATATGAGAACTATTAGACAACGGGAATTATACTCAAATGTTTATGCAGTTGTAAATATATTGTAGAAAACACCTAGACCAGAACAAACAGCCATGTTCGTTCGTGCACACGATTTGTGTACTGTGCAGGGATAAAACCAGCAACCTCTGGTAGAGTAGCTAACTTCTCGAGCATTAAACCAAATTGGTACATTTTTAATATAAACATTTCATACATAATATCCACTCTATCGTCACCGCTAAATACCTAATGTCTTCTCACCTGTCACATCGTTTACGCCATATTGTTTTTTTCTGTTGCGAATTTATGCGAATTTTCCGAGAATTATTTGCAAATTTTCCGAATAGGATCGCAAAATGATAAACACACAGACGAAAAGCTCATTAAATAAGCGTTTATACTGAATACAGACTAACGTGTTTTTATTTTAAGCAAACTAATATTAATTGGTTGAATTTATTTAATGGCGAAAAAAAATCACTTTTTTCGACTTTCACTTAACTAATTTTTTTAGTATTTAAAAATCAAATCTGTAACCTTTTTTCACTGCATCTGTATAATACACAAATTATTAATTATTTTGAAATATATTACAGTGTGTAATATGTAATAATCTATTTACAAGTTTATTTTAAACTTATAGCATGCACTTATTATCATAACATAACCTCAACATGAGCTTTTGACTTTTTATTTTTCTTACTTTGACGTCTCGTAGGGACGGTCCGTTGTTGCCAGGTCGATACAAATATCATAGACAAGTTGTAGAAAAATATTCAATTGAAATAGTAACAGCAAAATCGATTCCGAACGGAAAATGAGTCACCTCTCAAGTGCCTCAAAAACTGGTAGCTAAAGCTACCAGTGACAGTTGAGACGACATTGGCATTGGTAGCTCAAGTTACCAGTGACATTTGAGTGGATATACCCGCTGCAGCTTATTCATCTTTAGCTGATGCCCCTTCCGTACCACCAGCTCGCTCAGCCTGCCTAGAGGGATACTCTATTATACCGATTTGTATTTTAGAAAACCACTCAGCAGAAGAGACGGTATTAAAATCTACGGTGCTCAACTTAGCTATTTTTCCGCTTACTACTCACTGTAACATGTGCTACAAAACGACCTTTGGCAAAAGACAATAAATTTAAATACTCGTCCTTACTAGCCGTCGGAAATATCCGTGCACCTCGCTTCCCCTCTCGCTACCTCACACTTTGCCCCGTTCTCGCCTATCTAAGCGTCATTAAGCACAGATAGGTGCACAGATATTTCCGACGGTTATGAATAAACAGTTAACATCAATCTCACCTGACTCCAAACTAAGCAAACCTTGTACTATGTTAAAGACTGATAAACATAAGTTAAAATAGATAATGACACCAGAACAAATACAAAAGTCACAATAATGTTTGTTTTGGGCGGGACGGGAATTGAACCCATGCCCTTCAGCGCTTTAGGCATGTACTCTACAAGTTGCATTGATACAACGGACCAATCGCCGTGGTGAGAATTTTCAGATTTGAATGCCAACTTTTTCTAATGGAATCTCCTGAAATGGCTAATGTTCTTTGCTAGGTCCTATAAATTTCTTTAGCGATAAATTGATTAAATAAAATGAATGTTTTTCTTACCTACTCCTCAATCTAAATTACATGGCATTACGTGCTAATATTCAGTATAATTATGAACACGAAATAATTTGACGCCCCGCCATTTTTCGCTGCGTAATTTACCGTAAATTAATTGTAAATAACGCTTCTTGTTCCTCCTCGTATAAATCTCGTAAAATATGCTTAAGTATCGCAGTTCGTAACACCATTCCTATTTGCTTTATTAAATTTTACCCCTAACAGTCTTCAGGGAGGAAAATTTATTTGGCTGTCTGCGAGTGTGGGTGTTTCATTATTCGTGGCCTAAGACGCATTGAATTAGCAAGCTTACAGTATTCAATCGCTATTTATACCTTCATTCTTATACACACCGTTAATATTTTGAGTTATGTTTGTATTAAGCGATAAAATGATGATGTTTGAATTGAACACTTCAATAATTTTGAGCAAAGGCAAAACAAGGAAACTCAAACTAGTAGAGCCCAAACATTCAACCTTCTGCTGTCACCAACTGATGCCTCCCAATTAAGCCTTCGAAACCTGAGCCCTGGTTACCTGGGTATTACCTTTTTAAGTTACTTTAATCAAGCAACTTTCTTAGCTTAACTGTTTAAACCTTATTAATATTTAGTAGTGGGTGCTTAATCGTTTTTGCAACCCCCCCAAACACGAGGTGAGGGCTCATTGGGTAGATGTCCCTGACGGACATTTCATGTGTAACCGTACACTTGATGTGTGGCGAACTGTACAATTAAAATAGGGTGGATGCCAAGTTTGTTCGGCCGAAAAACGTATTATTCTATTTGAATTACGATCGCGGTTTGCTCCGCTACATCCTGTCATATAAGAATTATTATTCTTGTTTAACGACACACAGTATCATAACGAAAGTGTGGTGTTAAATACTCGTAAAATGTGAGTGTGTGTCTGGAAAGATTCTGAAGATTACTCAATTGGAAAATAAACTCACAGTAGTTTGTTTTGGGTAAGTGATAGGACCGTTCCAAGGTTTGATTCCTTGACTAGCTCAAACACCTAATTATAAAGTGATATTTTAAAACCTTGCTTTAGAACTGACGCAATACGTGATAAATGACTGACGAGACTAAATAAAATATGAAAAATATTTAGATACTAACTTTATTTCCGACTTAAAGTTTCAAATTGTACAAGACCATTTTTTGACTGTAATAATATGTCACCGAAATTTGTTTCTTCAAAAATGGTGCTAAATCCGGCTATAAAAAGTATTTTGGATGCATTTAGCAATAAAGGCGATCCATAAAACATGGAGGCGAGGCAGTCGGCGCGGACTGCAGTCTGTGGCCGTAAAATTGCTCAGAAATTATTCCTAGCTGCCATCTGTCGCCGGCGCGGGCACCTGTCCACCACACACCATGTTTTTGTCTGTAATTGTTTTAGTAGTATGTTTATTCTGAATACATTCAGCTTCAGTCAAAGTGATGTTCAAAGTTTAAATCCCTTTATTCAAATGTACTCTCTAAAATTTTCGCGAACACTACACGTTTAAATACACACATCAAAACTGTCTAGGGATATCATAGGGATATCATTTTTCAAATATTTCATAAAGTTAAGTTTGTTTACAAGTTGAGCATTATCATAGAATAACGCGAGGATAGAGGCATAAGATAAATGTTGAGAATATTACAAAAAAAAACCTTTTATTTTGCTAAAATTTTGACACCTTTTAAAAGAAAAATCTGTCTTTTTTTAACGTCCTTACGATTGTACAATAATGCTACTACAATGAATTTCTTTATACAATCTGAAAGGGCAGATATAGCAGTTTCTGTGTTCTAAAAATTTCTACGTTGGTATCAATATTTGAATTTTTACAGCCTCCCAAATAGCTATACTTTGTATGAAAATGCTTGAGATATCCCTAGACACTTTTGATGTGTGTAGATTAATTTATTTACTGTTTCGTTATATTTTGTCGGCTAAGCTCATGTTGGTTTTCATAAAACTTGAACCCGCATTCAAAATAACTTCCACATTGCTTACCTACCAAACAATGTTTGCTTATACTAAGTATCAAAACATTATTGTTGCTACGAGTATTCATATTGCTCATAAATATTCAAATTGCACAAGTACATTATCTTTAATCGTATTTTGCAAGAGAATCTTTTTAACACGACACCCTATCTTGGGCCGTCCAACGAACCGTATTTTTTTTTGTGAAGTGAGTTAGGATAATTTCATTTAAAAACTCTACAACACCAAAACTTGTACGAAATGTTTTAAACAGTCTGATATTATTATTTCTCCCACAGTTTTGCCGGGAGACTGAAAACAAAAGTCTCATTAAAATAAATTAGTTAAAATTGTTAGAATCTTTCACAAGAAGTTTGTTCGTACGCATGTATTAGCACAATTAGGTATACGTAAAAGGTGCTTACACAGTCTAAAGCCTCTTGTGAAGCATCGAAGTGAAATTATGTATATTTATTCAATAAACTCCCGAAAAATATTCTCTGAGGTTGCGCGGTAGAAACTGATGCGATTTTCCCTTTTGTTCTCATTTTCTGTCCCATATTTTTGTTTTCAACTTCAGTGAATATTTTTATTACATTTTCTTGTCTCTCAACACATGAGTTATTTTCACGTGCTCTTCGTGGTTTTTACAGAGTCCGGGGGCGTTCGGCTGTGAGAAGTTATAAACACTACACTTTAAGCCGTAGCTACTTAGAGAAAAACGAAATACAACTGGTTGGCAGTAGCGTTTTTTTTTCTAATAAAATTACTTTCTGCTGCCTCGTTGTTATTGGTTATGCAAACTGTGAAAAACACAGTTTTTTTGAATCAATAGTACTTATTCGTTTAGAAAATAGTATTAGGCCATCATTTAGTTGAGTGAGATCATTTTGAAGTAAATTATCATCATCTCATTAAACTTTTGAAACTTGAAACAAAAATGTGTACAAAAGAAGTTGTTATTGCTGAGATGAGTGTATACCAAATGAGTACACAGTCTCATGGGTATTGGCCTGGTAGCGATCGAAACCACGACCCAACTATTAGTTCTTCCAAGAAGTGACCAAGTTCTGACGAGGCAGTCAAACAGAGGCTACATTTTTACTAAACTCACATTCTGTATACATGTTATTACTTAAGTAAGTAGTCCCAGAATTGAATAGTTGCAAGTTTTATCAAATGGGCTCAAGATTTCTCTAGCTGCCCTGGGGAGCCACCATGAAGGCAAACTCGGCAAGATTCTAACACAAACGAGACTCGACTGTCTTATCTTATTCATAACATTGTAGAAAGGGATGTTTGTGTCATAAAACGGAAGTTGGAAAAGGTACCGTCAAAACCGTTAGGATGCATAGTAACGGATTTTTCCAGATTTTCCTTTTAGACTGCAGATTAACAACCTACCTGTCTGACTTTGTGGCTGACTTAGAATGGCTCTTCGCATAAAATACGCCATTTTATTTTGTAAATTTTCATGTGCAAATATGCATATTACAGATGGTTTGAAACTGAAATATATTAAATCTACAGATTTTGTTTGGAGTGCAATAACAATTACACTAAACGTTAACACTCACTTAATATGACTGCAATACACGGTCGTAAAAAGGTACTAAAAACACACTATATTTCCAAGAATGAAATCGAAAAAAAAACTTAATCTTGGTTTAAATACTTTATGAACTTTAAAAAACAGCCAAAAATTTTCTGTATTCTTTTTTATAAATAAATAGAGCCAGCAATGCTTAAGTCGACCTCCAATTTCCCCCCATGAATAACTTAAAGAAGGCAAATTAAAGGCGTATTACACTGGTTAGCTAAAATAATTTTTTTTGGTTTATGAATTAGGTAGGTATTTCTTTAATACCCAAGGAAATTTTAAAAGCTCTATCACACACATCAAGGATGAAAATTAAAAATCCGTAAATCTTACAAGTTTTACAAGGCGTATTACACTGGTTAGCTAAAATACTATTTTTTGTATATAAATTAGGTAGGTATTTCTGTAATACCCAAGGACATTTTAAATCCGTAAATCTTACAAGTTTTACAATAGTACTTATTAATCGTAAAATGAACCAAATAAAATGAACTAAAACATCATTTTATTATTAAACATTATATTAATATCTATAGATATACAAAATACACAATATAGGTGATGTGACTTTCACAGGTCTCGGATATTTGTTTCTGTTCTGAGAAGAACTGACAAGAAACTAAGTATTTTCCATCATGGTCTTTCATTCACACATTGCGTAAGTGAAAGACCGTGATGGAAAACGACCTCGCGGCAGACCAAAACGGCGATGGCGGGACGAGTTAGACTCGCATTTGGAAGGCTGGTTCAACATAGCTCTAGACCGCAGTCAGTGGAAGAGGGGTAGGGAGGCCTTTGCCCAGCAGTGGGATAGCGCAGGCTCATAATAATAATAATAATTATTATAAAATATATTCCGCATGACGATAACCTCGTGAAGGCTGAGAAGGACAAACTCAGCAAGTACCTTGACTTGGCTCACGAGGTGACCGCCATGTGGAATGTTGATTCGACGATCATTGTTCCGATAGTTGTTTCGGCTAATGGCCTAATAGCGAAGAGCCTCGACCGACACCTTGAGAGGCTCTCGCTAAAAGGTTGGGTCAAGGGTCAGATACAGAAGGCGGTTCTCCTGGATACGGCACGTATCGTCAGGAGGTTTCTTCCTTTGCAGCCCTAACCACCGGCAATTTGAGCCCTGCCCGCCCCGTTGCCGGTGGCATCCTAGGTTAAGGTTTTTATAGTATTTTTGTAGACTTTGTTTCATAGCTGACTTAAATTTTATAATTGCAATTATTTAATTTTTATAATTATAATTCTTGAGTGTTTTTTAATTGTTATGATCCTTTGTTTTTATAATTGTACTGTAAAAATGTTATACCTAAGTTTGAGATTAAATAAAGAGAATAATAATAATAATTGCGTAAGTAGTTACAGTTAAATGTGAAGTATAAATAAGGCTTTGCTATCTGAAAGGTCTGGGCCACACTTGGCACTGTACTGTACTAGCGCAATGACTATACCGCATGTGCGTTGTCACGTTCTGATGATAAATATGACTTCAAGAGTCCCAATTTATGGCTTTCGATTGCCATTGTGCAATCTAAAAAAGTTATATTACGCTTCTATCGATTTTATTTCATGATCCTCAGCCTGTCGCAGTTCACTGGCTTCGGCTTTCAGGCGGGGCTTTTTTTTTTACCAGTGAAAAAAGCTTTTATAGACTTCACGTGCCTGGGGGAGGCCCGTGGGAGTGTCGGACTCACCAGCGCCCTCTGCGACTTACGGCATACCGACTAAAAAAGACACTGGGGACACCCTCATCTGCTAGTGAACGGCTACGGGATGGAACAAGTCACTCTCCGCTGACGTTCAGCGGTTAGCCGTTGGACCGGCTTTTCCTCACTAAAGAGAGACGTCAAGTGTCCAGGACGTCTCCCAGACGGGCAAAACCGTGCAATGCATGTGGCAGGCACCCCGATCCGCCACTCGCTGGTTCCGCTAGGTCGGTAAGCAAGCTTACCTCCCGCGCCTATGATATGATGGCGGTCCGCCAAGACGGACCACCCGCGGTATAGTCCCGCCATCCTACGCCGCCGAAGCGGCCGCTGGGAAAACACAGCCCGTGCCAAGGGTGCAGAGCGTCCACTGCAGAGAGCGAATCATCTACCTGGTTAGGTGCAGAGCGGTGGACGCGCGCTGAGCTCTCCCCCTCTTCCCCCTCCCTCTGCGAAGTGCCGGCGCAAACCTAGCAGGCTTGCCAATCCACGCTACTATAGACAGCCTTTGACTCCGAGGAGTCCCCCAAATAGGACCGCGTCCCGTGACTTCCCCCAAAAAGGGAATGTGGGAGCGGTCCCCCTCACGCTGAGTTTTTCGCCAACGAGGAATAAGAATCGTTTCCGGGAGTTATTCCCCGTTGCCCAGGATGCACCGGACCAAAGACCTACTCTTCCCTGCGGAAATAAATTTCAACAGGGACCAACAAGCCTCTGGCCACACGAGAAGGTAACTCAGCATGGCACCCCTTCAGGTGGGGCCTACCGTCTTCAAGTCATCAGTACATCTGGGTGGCCTGTGCCGATTTTCCAGTCCAAAATCTACACGCCGATGTTCTTCAATAGGCGTGACCAGCCCATCGCCTTTCCAGTACAGCAGCTTCCCGGTACCGTTTGAGTTCTTCTACCAGCCATAGGCGTACGAAATCCCAAACAAAAAAATGTGACGAAGACGCTAGCTCAAATACTCATGGAACACAGCGGCTAACTCTGCAAGCTATGCCCACTTAAAATTGCATGTCGTTAAAATGATCAAAACCACATTCAATAACGCAATTCAATTCCTCTTCAAAGACTAAAATAAGTCTCAGTGACTTTTAGATTAGGAAAGTTATTCATTTACCAGAAAATATTCTGTGAATCAGACATCAATCATACCCCACTTCCAGGAAGCTCTTAATATTAAAAAATACCATCGTTCTGAAGGAATATTAAATTAACAAAATTTTACTAAAACAATCTACTGCATATCACGTTACAATGTGAACTTCTGCTCCTAAAATAACTTTGCTTGAGGGTGCGGCGTCATTAGAGCATTGCGTTGGTCAATTCGTTGAAAACCTTCGTGCGATGACGCATCGCATAATGTCATCATCATCATCATTTCAGCCGAACGATGCCCATTGCTGGGCATAGGCCTCCTCCAAGGATCTCCACAACGATCGCTCTTGCGCTGTCCGCATCCCGCTTCCCGCGACCTTGACCAGATCGTTGGTCCACCTTGTGGAGGGCCTGCCCACGGAACGTCATCCGGTACGCGGTCGCCATTCCAGAACCTTTCCGCCCCAACGGCCATCGGTTCTCCACGCTATGTGTCCCGCCCACTGCCACTTCAACGATGCAATCCTGCAATGTCGGTTGTCTTCTTTTTTTGTCTCTGTCTTCTAGTTCTTAGCATTATGTAGTGAACAATAAAAGCGGAAGAACGAAAGAACGATATAACCTACAAGTTTATAGTTACTTCTAACATAACAGAATAGAAAGTTACATAATTGCTTAGCAATGCATAACCAGCCATGGTTTTCCATACGAAACGCGTGATTTTTAGTCTAAGGATCAGCGCAAACTTGTCACCGGCCACGAGTGTGCTGGGGTTTTGTGTCCGCAACAAGTGGTTCACGTAAGACTTGTGCGTAAGACTGATGTTGAGACGGAAGATAAGATCTTGCTACTATGCGAATAAGGAAGTGACACGCGATTTTGGCTGTATGATACCAAGTAACTACCACTACAAGTCGGAATTCTTCATAGACAATGTCCATAATATGGTGTTTAAGGAAAGACAAACACGTGCAAAAGTTAGTTAAAAAGAAAGTTTACTTATTTACCTACGTAGCTTCCTCACTGAAATCGCTCATAATAATTCCAATTCCATATTTCCCCTGAAAACACGCACTTAAATTAAAACATGGTAGCAGTAGTTGCCTTCAGGTCGCTGCTAAGGCGGGTCGACCCTTATCAAGTGGCTCCGATTAGGCCGGATTAACCGGACAAATGGAATGTGTAATTATCTCCGGGTAACTAATCGCATTTGGCGTACGCGTGCGCCCGGCCCGTTTTAACAGGTGAAAATTTCAGTAGTTTCAAACTATTTTTGTTTATTAATAACACAACATACGCTCATGGTTATATTCTGAACAGGGAAGACGGAGGCACACTGACTGTTACCACCATGGTTAAATGAACGTTCAGAAGCCAACACAGCGTCGAGCAAATTTAAAGAAAGAGAATAGAGTGCTTACTGAGGAGGTTTCATGGATGGTTTTGGTTATTGAGTATTCGTTTTTTTTTGGCCAAGAGTGCAAACCAAGAGCCAAGAGGAAAGCTAAGCGGAAGAGGAAGCCAAGAGGAAGTTCTAAAATGAACACAAAGTAATTGCAAGGTAAGTGATGGAAAATAAATTACTAAAAAAGGGGGTTTGCTCGCTCACAAACAAAGGGCGTTCGGATATTGAATTTCAACCTCATTCCTCGCAAATTAGTATCATCTTCCTAATGTCGTAAAAAAATGCACACACAGAAGCTACTCAAAACAATCTCTAAAATAAAATGCACAGCTCTATGCGCTTATAATAAAATTGTATAGACAGTCACGATCAAAATGTACGAACTTTAGTAAGATGCAATACAAATTATTGAATTGCTCTGATCCATATTCAGTCAGTTATCCAATAATGAATAGTTTCTGTGTGTATTTTAACCCGTTATGTGATACGAGTATAGTCGCAGTCGTCGTATGTGTGTTATTTCTTCTGAAAGTTTTCATTCTTTAATTCTACAATGCGAGTTGGTTATATCCGTCTACCTGTACCTGTACCTATAACTAGAAAAAGGTACCTGATTTAATTAAAAGTCTAAACATATTACTGCTATCATATTACGCAAAACCACCGCTAAACCGTATTAACCGACTAAATGGAATGTGTAATTATCTTCGAGTAACTAAACGCGTTTGTCATGCGCTATGTTGGCTGACTCGGTAAAATACAAGCCAACCCTGGCTAAGTTATGAGAAAGAGTATTCTGCTTTATGAAATTTATAAAGTGCCTTAGACGTAGTTGGAAATAGTGCCGCTTTTGTATTTGAGCTACGAAGCATAAGTTAGGAAATCTAGCCGACTGGACTACGTAAGTAATTGATGGAAAGTATGTTGAAACTTTCGCTTTGACTTATTTTGAATGCAAGGCTTAAATTATTTGGGATATCAAATTGCTTCACTCGTGTCATTTCATTTCGCAACAAATTTCCCGTAGTTACTGGGATTATAATATTATCGAGAAGTAATGCTTTATCTTGTAAACAGATGTCCCTGTTCACAATTTAATCTGTTGTTTATAATATCACGAGGTACATTTTTAACTAACGATGACCACAATGATACTACGAAATGTCTTATGTTTAGCATGTGTTAAATAAAATATCAATAACTAGTTGTACCTATATTAATAAGTGAAGAAGTAATTTTGCGATAACTTATCTTCAAACATACAAACTACTGGCTTCATTGCTTTATTAATTACCAATAGTTAATATTTACCTTACGTTACGGACGGACACTACCTTAAAAGCAAACCAAAGCAATGTTCCCAGAGTTTGCAAAGCAAAAAAAATATTCTGCAAACAAAGCAGATTGAAGTACTAAACTATGATGAAAAAGTCGCGGCCGTTAGTAAAACACAAGTAGTAGTTGTATAGAGTATTCGCAGTTGTAAAAACCAACGGCATAGATGCTGTGAATAATGGCAGTATACTCACAATAATACAGGTCTCTGTGGTCTAATGGTCATACACGACACGTCTGCTCAGATTGTGGAAGATCTGGGTTTAATTCCCATTTAAAAGTCAGTGACCGTATAAAATATGTTTTTAATAATATTGGAAAAGTGGAAGTGGATCTGAAATAAATAGGTATCGCATAAACATAATTGGATACTTTTTTTATATTGCTTGTCAAAAAAAAGGCGATTACTAATTCTAAGCCCCTTTGACCTCCTATCTTCGATAAATAAGTAAGAAAACTACTATTTATATAAATTATTATATCCCCATTCCTCACTGCAGATATCCACACTTTTTTTTTGGAATACTAATTCGAGTTTGTCTTACTGGTTACCAATCAATTGTCAGCAAAACATTTTTTTTTATGTAAGAGGGAGCAAACGAGCTTGAGGGTCACCTGATGGGAAGTGATCATCTCAGCCCATGGACAACCGCAACACCACTGGTGCCGCTGCTGTGTTGCTTGCCTTTTAGGAAGGAATACGCTTTTTTCTTGAAGGCCCCAATGTCGTATCTCCCCATTGTATGTCGTATGTCGTCCTTTATACGTCCTACTGCTGGGCACAGGCCGTCCCTTTGTTCATCTTAATTTTAGTGTGTTTTCAAATATTTCTAGCTCAATTCTTAGCCTCCCTTAAAAAAATACAACGCACATAACTATGTACTACAATACCTTCTGCGTACTAGCCTGGTTAATCTCACTAAGATTTGTCCGAAGTCTGTAGCATTTTTATCTTGTATAGTTTTGTTTTCTCCATTTTTGTTCATCCTATAACTAAAAAGCACCATATTTCAAAATGCAATGAAGTACATTATGGATTCCGTACTAAACCGATTTGTTTGTTATCGTGTTTAGTTCACTGTGTTGTGACAAGACGCTGTGATAATGTTTTACATACTTTTTTTTTTTTTTTTTTTTTTTTTTTTATAGTGGTCTTCAAGATGACCTCACTCCACCTGATGGGAAGCAGTCGTGAGGTCCAGATATGGGGTTGACAAGCACAGTAATTGAGAACTACTTTGCTGGTCAATCTCATTTTGAAGGCCTGCATAAATGCCTTTTCACGCCCCGCTTAAAAAACCCGGGATTGTAGGAAGAAGGAAACACATGCGCTGGAAGAGCGTTCCACGTCTGGATAGTACGACACAGGAACGAATCACTGAACCTTTTGGTGCGGGCCGACAGTCGCTGGATCGTGTGTGGATGTTGACGCTGACCAGCGCGTGTGGTGCGGGAGTGGAAGGGTGAGGACGGGATCAGTTGGAACAACTCTTCAGAGCATTCGCCGTTGTAAAGGCGGTAGAGGACACTCAACCTGGCAATGTCTCTACGCAGTTGGAGAGGCTCCAGAGCCATAGTTGCCTCTGGGCTACCAATGATGCGGATAGCGCGTCGCTGCAACCTGTCGAGAGCTTCTAGCAAATACTTGGCGGAACCGTCCCAGAGATGAGAACAATATTCCACACACGAGCGAACTTGTGTCTTATACAAAAGACAGAGCTGCTCAGGCGTGAAGAATCGTCTCACTCTGTTCAGGATTCCAAGTTTCCGGGATGCTGTTTTGATAACGCTCTCGATGTAGTCCCGTTGGTTGAGGTTGCTGCGAACATCCATGCCAAGGATGTTAAGGCTATCTTTCACTGGCAGTGGGGTGTTCTGAAGAGTGGGATGGGAAAGGAATGGCGACGTTTTGGCAGTGAATGCGCACACCTGTGTTTTCTTGGCGTTGAACTCGACAAGATTACGTTCTCCCCATTCGGAAATGCGGTCCAGCACACCGTCAAGCTCAACGACAAGACAGCGCCTCTTCTCCTCGATATCGGTTCGCTTTGCCACAGGGCGCTCGAAATAACGCGAGTGGACTGTGCTGTCATCCGCATAGCAATGAATGTTACCGAGTGATAACATGTCATTGATATGCAGAAGAAACAAAGTCGGCGATAAGACGGAACCCTGCGGCACCCCGGCATTAATCTGGAGGAAACGCGACTCACTTCCGTCACAGAGGACACGGATCCTACGTCCCTCCAGAAATCCAGCGATCCAGTCACAAAGGCGAGGAGACAGTCCATATGCCGGAAGCTTGGAAAGAAGCGAACGGTGCCAGACACGGTCAAAAGCCTTGGCAATGTCAAGACTGACAGCCAAAGATTCGCCGTGCTTGTCCATAGCCTCACCCCATAAATGCGTTACGTACGCTAGGAGATCACCCGTGGACCGTTTCGGCCTAAAGCCGTACTGGCGGTCGTGAATCAACGAGTGGTCTTCTAGGTAGCGGGTGAGCTGTGCATTAATAATCCGCTCAAACACCTTAGCAAGTACTGAGGTTACAGCTATTGGACGGTAATTGGCTGGGTCTGACCGGTCCCCCTTTTTGGGAACAGGTTGAACGTTCGCCTCTTTCCAAGCCTGCGGCACGAGGCCTGATGTGTAGGAGAGGCGGTACAGGCGAGTCAACACTGGAGACAACTCCGCTGCACACTTTTTTAATACTACGGCTGGAATACCGTCAGGTCCACTGGCTTTCCTTACATCTAGTGACTGCAGCTCCGCACGTACGTCACACTGCCTGATACGAATATCAGGCATTGTGGTGCCGCAATTCGGGGCTATAGGCGGCTGTGCACCACAGTCATCGATGCAGGAGTTGGCGGCAAAGAGGTTAACCAGTAAGTCGGCTTTCTCTTGCGGCTGATGAGCCAACGATCCGTCAGGGCATTTCAGCGGTGGCAGCGAAGGCGAACAGAAGTTAGATTGCACGTGTTTGGCCAGTCGCCAGTAGGAGCGGCTACCCGTTGGGTGTGAGATGAGTTCTTGGCCAACACGTGCAATACGCTGGGCGTCTGCTCTAACGTATGCCCTCTTGGTGGCCTTGGTGGCTTCATTGAAGGCTGTTTTGAGGGAAGCCACGTCAGAGTCATTGATAGCTTGGGCCCTGGCCCAAGCACGGTATGCCGCCTGTTTACGTTGAACAGCTGCGGAACACTCGCGATTGTACCAGGGACCAGCTTTGCTGGCGCTGTCGACATCAGTAAATGGAATGTAGTATTCCATTCCGGTACTGATCTCGCCAGCGACAGCAGATGCACTATCCGACGCGTCTCTTTCCCCAAAACAGCACTGCCGCCAAGGGACGGAGGCGAAGTACTCTCGCATACCGTCCCAATCCGCCGACGAGTAGTGCCATAACCGCCGCTTCACCCTCACAGGCTGTGGGGGAGCTGCACATGGCACTGTCGCGCCAACCAGGCAGTGATCGGAGGAGCCCAAAGGGGCGCCGACCGACACTAGGTACCCAGCTGGGTGGCTCGTCAGCAGAAGGTCCAATAGGGAGGGCGCATGACCGACAATATCTGGTATCCGGGTGGGCTGGCGTACCAGCTGCGTCAGGTCTTGCGTGAGAGCAAAAGCGTGGGCGGTTCGGCCTGCATGGTCTGTTTTTGGAGAGCCCAACCAGGACTCATGGTGGGCATTAAAGTCTCCCAAAAACACCATTTCAGCATTAGGGAACCGCGCCTGAGCGTTATCTGCCGCCTGACTTAGATGGTCAAAAAGTCGAGTTGTCTCGGCGTCGCCTTCGTGGGAGCGGTAAAGGCACGCGTAAACTCGGCTCGTGGAGCCCAAGTCTACGTGCACCCAGAGAGTGGAGAAGGATGGGTCTTCTAGGCAGCGAAGACGGTCACAGCAGACATCCGCCCTGACGAAAAGACATACTCCGGCCTTGGAGAGGAAGGACTCTTCCAATACATAGCCGGGATAGTGCAGGTATGACGTATCGGCAGGGCGACCTATCTGTGTTTCCGTCAAAAAGAGCATTGCAGGCCTCACCGTCTCGAGGTGTTGGTGGACGGCGTTGAGGTTTGCATGGAGTCCGCGGATGTTAGCGAACTCCACCTCAAACAGCGTGTTGGTGGGGGATGGGGATGCCGCTGTAGGCCTTTTTCTTTTGCTGACTGCCATAGAAGTGGGGGGGGGGGGAAAGGGCGTGAAAGGACGACTATCATCGTAGCAAGGGTAGACAAAGCGTGGTGCCTTACATTGATATTTGGACGTGTGGAATAGCGTGGGCCGGTCCGCCGGACGGAAGGGCTCCCGTACCCCCTCGGGAATGGTCGCCGGGCCCCCACCGGAACCGGGCACCACCCGGCACGACGAGCCATCCCGAGATTATGCGCGACCTGGTGGGGCAGCCTCCAGAGGTGGTTAGCCCCCTTTGGGCCCCTGTACTATGCCGCGGGCGGCCAGCGGCACCACCGTTTCTACGGGTCTCCCTGGCCGGCGGGCCGATACGCACCATCCACACAATATCGCCGTTAAGGCTTCCACTGGTCTAACGCTTGCCACGACCACAGTCCCCCTGGCTCCGGTTAGTGCAGTGCTGATCCCGGAACGCGACCCGACCGAGATAGGCCAGGGTCACTTGGCGGGTTTTACGCTACTGCATGGTGGTACCAGCAACCGGTCGACATGTGTCTCCCACCTGGAAAGCAGATGACCTGCCACAAGGATCCCTTAGTCGCCTCTTACGACACCCACGGGCAAGAAATGGGGCGGTAGATTGTATTCTATTAACGTGCCGCCACCGCACGGCACAACGTTACTGTTTCCCGTTTAGCTTAACGCCCACAGTAAAAGCAGGATTAGGATGATGAAGCTGCGAGCATTCACTGTTAGTGAATACGATTGGCAACAAACGCTCCGCTTCGGAAAGCAAATGGGTGAAGGAAATTGAAGCGTCAACGCAGGTAGTAAAACCTAAATTTCGAGCGGCTTTTGGGTTTTATGAAAAATCAAACCTAAATAAGCCTCAAGACACTCCAATTTTCTCTACTAACTGCTGTAAGCAAACTGCGATGCTACGAGTACGTTTGGGTCATGTTGGCAGAAGGGGCCTTCTGAAATACAACGAAACAATGCAAGATATGTTCAAAGTTTTTAGTTGAAAAGATGGGGTCAGAATCGGATAAAAGGGGCAGAATTGTAGTGAAAAAAAAATACGTGGAAATAAGAGATCGTAATAAAGCCGGAATCGGAAGAGTCGTGAAATGTCAAACATACCTATGAAATAACAATTATTTCCATATCAAATAACTATACAATGTAACAACAAATGTATGTTGACAGGTACAATAGGACATGCAAAATGCCTGAAAAGCTACTTTTGAATTGTTATTTTACTTTGTTTATTGTTGTGTTTATTTTTACTGTTAGTTGGGATTCAAATGAACTGTTAAATTGAAACCGTTTCCAATAAATAAAAATCATTTTGTGAACTACCATGGAAAAATAAACTAAAGTCATTGTCATGTTGTAACACCAAAGGTTTAAAATACGCCCTGTTTCAAGCTTTTGCAGATTTAAACTATGTTGCTAAAATGAAATGTCAATATTTCGAGCTATTGGTCGGTTACTATGAAACCAATAGTTTATCATCATCATCATCATCAGCCCATGTTAGTCCACTGCTGCTCGTAGGCCTCCCCTAATGCGCGCACTCGCGCCCTATCTTCAGCAGACGCATCCAACTCCTGCTAGCAGCCTTTCGTAAATCGTCGCTGCACCTAGCCGGATGACGTCTCACACTACGCTGGCCGACCGCTACGTGGTACTCTAGAATGCGCTTACCCCATTACCACAGGTTATTTGTTCTATGGCAAATTGCAATAGTTTATACCATCCGATAGTTAATCATCACTTAGCTTAAATTCTCTGCAGACGTCGAGTGCACACCGGGCCGACCCGTGAAAACAAACAACTGTCCCAACTCAATTCATTTACTTTTGCACTGTATCCATTAACGGTGTATTTGAAGGTCCAACATGGACAATAAATGTACACGTTATAGCTATTGCTTGAGATAAACAATTCTTATATGTACTACAAAGACAAATCATGATGATTATCTTAAAATGGTGATGAAGTGGTGGTGATTTTGTTTTTCCTACTAATATTATAAAGGCGAAAGTTTGTATGTCTGGAAGTCCTGTGTTGCTCTTTCACGTGAAAACTACTGAATGGATTTTAATGAAACTTTACAATGATGTAGCTTATAGACCTGAATCGCACATAGGCTACAATTTATAAAGAAATATGACTTTTTATTTTTCAACGTAAGTTCACGCGGACGAAGTCGCGGGCGGCCGCTTGTAGTGTCATAAATCTGAAACAAGGACAACATTAATATTACAAGAATTCTTGCTTATTTAATCTATGATAAGCTTAATATTAGCACACCAGCAAATTACGAATTTTCTATGTGTATTGGGTCCATATTTGAATATTTCTCTATTCCATATGGCTATGCCTACTAAGGCGCATGTGTATTTTTGGTGCTAAACCTATGTGATTATAGCTTAAGGTCACATGTAATGCTATTGTATAAATAAATAAATAAATAAATATTTGAAATTTCGCTTGTGCGCGTAGATGCAGTAGATAGACTGAACAACCAATCATAATTGCATGTTTAGGTGTATTGCGTCCATATTAGAAAGTGGCTTGTGTGCGTAAATGCAGTGGTGGGGAGCGTCAGTTCAACTTAGACGATCTCTACCTCGTTCTGCATGCCCATGATCATACGGCGATGCCACTGGCAGTGGCTGTAGTAACTATACCTAAATGTGAACAAAAATAATAATTGCCATAGAAACGACTTGCAGTTTGTGCTGGGTCTATACCATAGACTCGAATTGGAAATTTCGTGAAAGCTGAAGCGACCGCCCGCCCTGACGCGACCGCCCGCCCTAGTCACAATTAACTCCGACATGTTTCAATTTCCACTCCCACTAAATACTAAATCCTCAGTTAATATTCAACTTGGCAGTCACCGCTTAGACACTTGAAGTAGTTGGATTAAATGTAGGGACAAACATACCATAGCTGCGGTTAATTAATGAAAATTGTTTACCTCAATGATATCAACGTTTTTGCTGAAAACAATCTGGAAAAGAAGATTTTAAATCTATGTCAAAATAGGTTATTAGCTAGCTAATAACGCAAAAAGTCATCGTTCATGTTTTCTTTACCGATATGTAGTCTTTAAAAAATGACTTTATTTAAAAAGACTGCCAAAAATTTGTGTACAAAGAACATTCAATGGAACTTTGTTTATTGACTCGATTATAGTAATGCTTACCCCATCATTCCTTATCATAATGTCAATAAAAAACCCTGGGGATAGAGTAGCCATTAGACTAGGAAGCGTCATTATGAATGTTCAATTTCAGGCACATTTTCTTGAGAAATATTTTCTAAAAGGATAAATATTAAGTGCGCAACATCGTTGAAATACAAAAGTAAATACAACAAGCCACCCTACAATAGGCTAGACGACTGTAATTTTTTTTTGTTTACTATCGAAAGACGTTACATTTATGAACGCAATCCTAAAAGAATTACTGCTATAGTATCAATACTACCCGAGATATCACAATTTGAATTGCACATTTTTGGACTTGCCCAAAAACGCTCCATTCAAACGTGTCCTAAGTTATGACGTCACACCAACGTAGTTATAAGGAGCGCGTAAGAAGTTTGTACGACAGCTATATTAAATATTGCGTTTATGAAAATGGTATCTTAACAAAATTGCTTCCTAATAGTCTCTGTTTGAAAATGGTATTTTTTTTACAAAATATGTATACTTTTGAAATGGACTTGCCCACCCAACTTTGAAGGCCTATTGTGGCTTCATACTGAATCAAATCTTGATTGTGGTTTCACAAATCCATTTGATTTTAATGATTTTATTTGGTAAACATAAAATAACACGCAAAATGCATCATAGTCGTCTACCCTATTCCTGCTTGACTGAACAGCTCGTTTCCAATTAAAAATGAGCAATACTTATTCAATTGATTCCTGGGAACCGCCGTCATTCTATTTTGCCTCGTTTTGAGGTAGTACCTACTATCGCTTCATTTGCTTTTCTGATATAAACAAAAAAATGTTTTTCTTTTTCCACATTTTTTACAAAATCTATTGATCTATTTATGGTAACGCATTGACCCAAAATGGATCTAGGCATCTGACACCAGAAAACGCCCCTAGGTCCTGGGCTAGCTTTACAAGTGCCTATTTCGGGGTTCCCAAGGCCTTTACCCACTTCGTCAATACAATTAAAATGTGCATAAGACAAAACCTAAAAGCAGAGTGCAAGCTAAAAGGCATGATGTTGTTTCTTCAACAAATATTAATTAAATTGAAATACACCCTATCACGGGCATTCCCGCGTTCGGCACGGCAGTTTGCGGAAGAATCGCCGCGTGTCAGTGCGCAGTAAAACATAAGGCCTCTCCATTACGTCGTCTGAGTCCTCGTAATTCTGACTAGTTTATGTAAGGAGTCGTCATACGAACTTGATCGACGTGACTGGAACGGGGATTTTATCTACTGAGCTAGGGTAAGAATACTCGTAGAAAGTATTTTGGGACGATTTGATGCCTGTTAACAATAACAGTTTGCTATTGCGCTAAACGTAGACCTTTCTCCATAGATTCACAGAATGGCCTATTATAGTCTTGATTCACCTAAATCTAGCAACTTTTATAAGGTCTACACCTGCGTGCACCGACTGCGTTCTTGGGGGACGTCTGTTTTTTGCGACTATACCCATGCTCTGCCCTTCATAATACATTTCGCCTTATACCTTGTCCTGCGAATTTGCTATTTCTTTCTATCGGATGAGAGGGTGTAAAAAAACTTGAACTTCTGTGAAGGTTTGTCACTTAAATTCTCATTCTCACCTTTGATGAACAAGTAAGCTAGAACTAGAAAAAAATAACATTACGTGTCTGTAACTTAACCATAGCAGTGGAATCTACAGTTTGCGGCTCAAGTCGTAGATAATCTACCCGGATATGGCTTGCGCCCCTGCAATTAATTTACATTAATTAATTTTGCAGTCGCTTTCATGAGTTACCTTCCTTAGCAGTAGTTTGGATATAATTTGTTACGAACTTTTTAATACTTTATACACAAGTCCTTGCAAACAAGGATGAAATCTAGTAAGCAAATGGTGAACCACATTCCCAAACTTTATACTTTAATTTGAAAGTAGCTTTTCAACGATTCAAAAGGTATAATATTTATTTATTTATTTGTTTGTACACAAAAAGACAATTTACAATAGATATTTTATAGGACAGCAAAAGTACAGGTGAGCTTATCTCTAAAAAGAGATTTCTAATATTTTTCTTAAGAAACTAAAAAAAAACCAACCACCAAATCGAACATCAGTTCAATTGCATAAAAACCTTGTTTTTAGACTTACTGGGCTGGTCAATCTCACCTTGAGGGTACATTTACAATTTTTTTGAAGTTTATAAACCTCATTTTAGTTTGGAAATTAAATAATTCCCTTCAATAATACTACAATCATTATAGTTGATTATCTATTAAAACTAAGACCTTAATTAAATGACATAAGTTAAAAAGATAAGTTTATTGATGAGAGTAGTTTTTGTAAAAGTTATGTAAAATCAAAAAATATATGTACTTCGTTTAAAAGCACACGTTCGAAAATGTTTTTTTAAGAACATAAATGGATGGTAAACGGCTGTGTGAACGGAAATTAAAAACGACAGGATGATAATGAACCGCACGTTGATGGTAATGGCACTTAATTAAATGGAAAGAGCACATTGATTGTTTTTGATGTTTTACTTTAATCTGCTTATTTTTAATCTTTCAACCAACATTTACAAGAGTATAAAAATTAAACATAAATTGATTGCATTGGACATTATTCTACACAGCGCCATTGTGCCGAAACTAAGAAAAGCTAGAGTTAAAATGCATGCATTATGTACATAGGTAACACTGAAACCAGTACAAACAGACACGTTCATGCACATGAATATTTGTACAGTTGTAGGGTTCTAACCCGTGACCTTGATGTAGGAGCCAAGTTTTCCGAACCACTACACCAAATCAGTCGCCAGATGATGAGTTCAATATAATTGAACGAGCAAGACACTCTCACGAAAATGCTTGCAAGGATTTGGCATGTACCATTTAGGCGGTCTAATCGCTGAAAGCGATCTCTCCTAGAAAAACTTCAGGTAGAGAAATAGTGAAAGTAAAGTAGAGAAGTTGATTTAATTTTGTTTATTCAATAAATATCATATTGAATAAACAATATTAAATCAGTACCTGGGAGACTAGCCGCCGCCTGGCCAGGCCCGCCGCTAGCTGTTTCGCCGCCCGCGTGCAATACCGAAAATGCCGCCCTACTCTATGAGCCGTTTTGCCAAAAAAAGGATACTTAATAAAATTAATTATTTATGAAATTGAAAAGCGGAGCGAGCGCAATTTTTCGGTTTAGAATGAGCTGGATTAGGCCGACCTATTGGCTTTTAAAATTTTTAAACTACCCAGTAATTGGATCTGTATAGCAATCCTCGCAAAAATCTGTTCTCATCTCTATGCCCCTTAGGTGAGGCTCACTCCGATTTATGGAAATCATTTTAAAACCTCATCTCATATGGGATTGTGTCGTTGCTAAGAGTAGTCGCCATCAGCGCCAGCCCGAATAATGCTGAAGGAGCCCTTTTTAAGAAAGTCAGAGCGAGCGAAGCGAGTGCGAGGTTTTATGAATTGAAATGAGACTTTTTAAGGATTTTTTCGTCTTTTTTACCTTGCCTACACTAGCTTGAATTAAACTAAACTGCTTCAAAGCTGTTTTAATAGCTTTTCAAGGAGGAGGCCATGGTCATTATGGCTATTCAATACACGTTTGTCTCAATGGTCCACAGTTAAAATAAGAAATTCTGCGAACGGCTCCCATAAAGAAAATCAATAAAACGTACTAGATTAGCGCGAGCGAAGCGAGCCCAAGTCCAAAATAGTTTTACATGTTGAATAGGCAACATGTAAAACTATTTTGCGAGGTCCCCTCAGACGCGATGCCAGCAACGCCGGCACTGGCGAGGTGCGAAGCGTGCGTTAAGAGAGCGATGCTCTCTTGGGCCAGGTATGGAAACTGCGTGAGCGCGCGAAGCATATATATTTCAGTGTATGCATAAAAACCTCATTCAAACAAGATAACTCGAGTGAAACAAAGATCTGATTCTAAAGTAAAAAATCCTATATACTTAGTTTCAGGCGAGAAAATCGTAAACAGTTCAAGAAGGTGTATTAGGCGAGCAAAGCGAGCGCGATTTTTTTTGGTTAAAATGGGCCAGATTAAACTAACCAGTACGCAAATAATTACAGATGAAATGAGGAAATAGGGTCAAAGGTGTTTTTTTATTTATTTTCCGCCCCTAATATCTGGCCGGCGCCGTAGGCTCCTGAGTTTTAGGCTGGTTTCAGAGTCATGTCATCACGACGGGCCGGCAGCGCCCACCCGTTTCAGCATTCATATCCCCCTTGGCAAGGCGTCACCCGTTTAGGCCCGTTTAGGTAAATCCGCCACTGCCCCTAACATCATCAGTCCCGTTTCCCATAGGCTGACAGAGTCGACGTTTGGTGCTGTATCTTAGTTTTGACGGATGCCAATAGATGAAGGCGTTAATTTAATTCGTTCAGATGTTTTTACATTCTATGTCTTAATATTTTTTTCTTAAAACTAGTTTATATTAGCTCAATTTGCCGCCCCCTGTGCGTGCCGCCCGCGTGCGGTGCACGCCTTGCACGCCCGCTTTCGGCCCTGCGCCTGGCGACATATAGAACGCGTTAAAAATGTATTACACTTATAGTAATTTTGACTCCGGGACCTTTGGGACCTCTTACTACAAAATCACGTTACCTTAAACGAAGTAGAGCTTGTTCGGCTTGTTCTACAAACATGAGTTAGTAAAGACTGCTGATACTACTTATATAATACTTAGATTTTTATTTCCATTTTTCCTTTTTTCACTTTTTTGCTTTGATTCTGTTTCGTTTTATTGATAACGTTGTGCAAAGTGTTTAAGATGAAATGACTTGCTACAGGTTTTTTGTATTGATTATAAGCTTAACAGTGTGTTTTGTTATTTCATTATAACCTACTGTGCTTTTCTTTAATAAAATACAATAATATATACATAACACCCACATAGAACAAACACAAATGTTAATCACATAATTAGGAATCGAACTCGAGACCTTTGACATTGGATACGATCTCTACCCATTCCGCCAATCAACTTGTTCCTCTCGTTAGCAGGGTGCCATGCCGGGCAACCTCTCAGTGTACTCGAGCAGACTTGTTCCTAGAGAAATTTATTACAACACGGATTAATATTAAGGTTCGGAACGGATACTGTCTCTTTCATGAATGGGAGGAGAGCTACATAAATCTCCGCGACGACAACCTTTTTAAATAGTATTTGTGAGATTTTCTGAAAAACTGTAGCATCAGACAATAATTGTGAATGCTACAGTTGTTCTATCGCACAAGCACGGGTGAGCCTTACTTGTATTGTAATGCGTATAGACACGTGCACTTGTGTGCGCAGCCGGTGACTCGTTCTATAATTGGCTCAGAGCGTACGCACGCATAGACAATATGCTGTTCATTTACACACACACAAGAATATAGCTCAGCCGCGCTCGTGAGATAGAACAACTGCAAAAGTAGCTTGTACCAAATAACTTATTAACTGTTACTAAATAGTAAGAATAAAGAGAAGAATCAAAACATAAAGTAAATACTTTATGTTTTGATTTTTTTTCGATGTTTTGAAGAATCAAAACATAAAGTAAATACTTTATGTTTTAAGTAAATACTTTATGTTTTGATTCTACTCTGTAACATTATGAGGGAAGAACACAAAATATTTAGAAAAACAGATTCAAATGCACATTGCACAGTAATGATTTTCCATATTTTATTTGCCTTTAATTGCTTCTGAAATTCTGATAATACCAGATAGTTGTGTAAAGGCTTATTGGAATCATAAAATGAAAGTAGATAATATATTTCAATATCAATAAATGGCTCATAGGGTAAAATATACCAGAAAGATTCGGTCGGTCTGTAAATGGTCTCGGTAGCACAGTGGTTAGTGCAGTCGGGTTTGATTCCCGCCTGATGAGAAAAAAAAATATCATTGCCATTGTCATTGACAATTTGTTTTTTGTTCAATTGTCAGCTCAATCCGGTGCAATTTCATTCGATTTGCAGCCATATATTCCAAATGGCAAGGCTCAATATTGTAGATGAACAAAAAACTGCACACAAATCCATCATAACATGTAACTGCAAACGTTAGGAGGCAAGAAAGTGGGCGGGCTAAAGCCACGGATAATCCAGCGCCGCCCCACGGGGCCCACGGGGCCCACGAGGCTGGACGCAATTAACTCTCGACATGTTTCAATTTACACTCGCAAATACGCGACCCGACAACTGCTCTATTGTAGCTGTTATACCGGCCGGTGCACATTTCGTCCCGAATATGGGTCAACGTAAACGCAAGCTCAAATAACGACATTGCCTGAATACGGAACCGAATTGCGATGGCCGCCACGATATTGACTGACAATGACGATTTAATTGACCACCTTGTTGCCATTTGTATGCTGCTAAGCTAATGGGCTCGTTATTGTCATCAATATGGAGCTAATTTTTGGTGACATGCATTGAGTAGCGAATTTGATGCGTGACTTATTTTTAGACATATACGCATAGGCTTAGGATTATATCCCAAGCTAAGTAGTGATATGCATGTTGGCTGTTGCCATCGTGGTAAATGTAACATTCAGAAGCCCACACAGCTAGATAGATAGATAGATATTCTTTATTGCACAAAAACAACAAGCAGGTTGCTTGGGGTATAATGGGTATGTGTGTAAGTTATTGCTATTTGTATTACAGAAAAATAATTCTTTCTTGCCGGCGTCACCAATAAAGAAATCTAGCCAAAATCACACGTTACACATCACGCTCTCTCAAAGTATCCAATCAAATCTCGCAAAGGGTATCCAGATCAAAATAAACCGGTAAAAATTCCGCATTAAATAAATTCTCACCAAGTAACAAAATACAGCTCAAGGAATAAGAGACAAAACAGAATAAGGAATGCCATGGCTAAATACAGTAAGCATTCATAACTGCGGGATCCGCATCCGGAGATAACACGAAATAATCTCGACAAGAATAATGTTGTTTCCATTTCATACACTTTTCTTTTAACAACGGTTCCTGTTGTGGCGAATAATAATTCATAAGTAAAATTATATGCCGCCGCTGTTCTAATGTAGCTGTAAATGCGAAAGGGAACTTATACAAAAATAGCGCTGGCGTGTTTCGGAATAGAGTTACAAATCAGAAATATCTTACAATTATTTCGTCATCATGGGTACAGTCAGTGTCGAAATTATGTAAACATTCAAAGTGGTCAAGTATGTCTGAAGTATTTGGGGAAAGTGTCATTGTGTAGTATCACTACAGAATGAAAATAGTATTTCACTTTTTTTAGATTTTAGTGTCGTTTCAAACTACTTGGCCTAATTCAAGTATTCGATTTCTTTTGTCAAACAAAAAGGTTTTTCTTAATACCTATTCTGTTTGCATTCAAAATTTTGATGGTGACTGTATAAAGCGGGAGAAGTTTAAATATAATTTTTGTCCCGTCGTCGTCAGGTACTTTTGAATCGCCCAAGTACAAGGTAGTCGTTGTATCTCATCGATAGCACAGTTTATATCTCGAACCTTGGTGGAATTAGATTTAAACACAGAATAATATTTATTCTAAAAGTAAAATGCATTTTCCTAGAGCTAAAAATAATTTACAATTAGGCATCCAGCTCAACGGAGGTGCCGAGCTTATGCTCATAAATATTGTAATGACTAAAATATAAGACGAACTTAAACCGGCTCAATTATAACCCGTTCTAAATAAGAATGCCATTTGAACGAGATTATTCTTAAATTCAAGTGCGAAGTTTGTAGTTTTTAAGGGCGCCTGATTAGGCGAACAGTGAGCGGATGACTGTTTGCTCCCAATTTGCCTCTTCATACTTTCTTTTCAGATGGAATCCAGCCTTACAGCGTAGTGTTAGCATTTTGCGACGTTTCGCTTGCTGACTCATTCTGTGAGCGACTGATTCGCGGTGAATGATGCGCGCGGTCGGCCGCTCAGTTTGTTCCCTACGCCAATTTAGTGACCGTTGGGA
Source organism: Udea ferrugalis (assembly GCA_950022985.1). Classification (NCBI taxonomy): domain Eukaryota; kingdom Metazoa; phylum Arthropoda; class Insecta; order Lepidoptera; family Crambidae; genus Udea; species Udea ferrugalis. Next base: position 11,994,123 of record OX465516.1, read on the forward strand.
CCGATACACCACTTACCCCCGAAATCACAAACGCAAATCATGAGCATCTCTTAGAAGTATGGCTGCCACTCTCAGTTCTATTGGCATTTTGCAGGACGGCATGCTCAGCGTTGATTGACGTTTGTGAATTCGGGGATTAGTCAGTTAGCGGACAGTCAGCCGCTCACGATTCGCCCAATCGGGACGCGCCCTAAGGCTGAGAGACAGTGGCGCGGTCGGATAGCGCGAAGCAAGGTAATCCACGCGAGAATAACAATGTTTTCACTTTATTTTCAGTTGTTTTGCTCATTCTCATGAATGCTCCGGGGGGAAAAATGGGTACGACTGGGACCTTTACAATATTTACCGGTTGGATCCTGAAACGTTTCGTTTACACAAGCTCCATACACGGTTTATTGTTTCAGTACAATTAAAATCGACAGATGTGAGCTGATGTTGATTAATGAATCGTAAATACGGTGTGTGGTTGGAAAATTTGTGCTATATTTTGAAACTGTTGTAAAAGTATTTGGATATTAAAGGTAAAATGCTGTTGTATTAATGTATTCGAAATTCCTAGTAGTGTTTCTACTCATCATTACAGTTTAATTATTTATAATGAATTAATTTCACAAATAGTCATGGTTCGCAGTCAGAAAGCGTCCTCTGGTGAACATAGGCTTTGCTCGTTGATTCCTAGAGTGGCCACGTGTAACTTAAATATTTGTAAATGCTTACTTCAAATACATCATAATACCTTAACACAAAAGGAACAGCTATTGCCAAATGTATATTTTGTCTCGGGTGGAATTCAAACCCACTTCTGCAACCATCGGCACTATTAGACTCTAACTCTACCCATTACGACGCGGCCTAATCAAATTCGGGCTAATTCAGATATTCGATTATTAATGTTTTTAAGTTATCATTGAAAAAAAGTTTACATCATTCTAATGTAGAAAAATCCAAATACTTAAAAGTAAAGCGGCTTATCAAGCGCGTGAGAGTCAAAGAGGATGGGAAGCGAATAACGAACACTCCGCCTCAAAGGCCGCCCAGAAATTTTGTATCACTTACACCGACACGGAACCCATTTTCAGACTTCCCAAGATATTCTGACGAGAATGGCGGATCCCGGCCAGGGGAGGACTAGGAGCGGTGGCAACAATCGCAAGTGCTATTTTGTAACTATTTCAAATAAATAGTGCCACTAAATAAACTGGAAACTTTTGGATGTAATCAATTTATAGAAGGATATTGCGATTGTGCAATGATTACGAATACCTAACATGTACAGTCAACAGCACATCAGGTTACCCCATTTCCGTTTTTTCTGTCGCTCTTGCCAAATGTCATTCCCTTGCAATAGAGCAAGGAGGACTGACCGGAAATGGGTAGCGTGATGTGCCGTCCACCGTACGTGGATTATTAATCATCACAGAATTTCAAAATTCTCAAGTACTCTTGTTTTTACCATTGTAAACTACGCCAGCTTAATTTTGATCATGTTCTAATCGGCCGGCACTTGACAAACAGACAAAATACATGAAATATGAGTAGTACCCAAATGTTGTACAAGTGCTTTCCTTGTATTTTCACATAAGGTACAGACGCCTTTAGACTTAAGTTACCCAACTTAGTAGCGAAATCGCGTATTATGCTTTCGTTTTCCTTGTAGGTAAGTGTGTAGCCGTGAAGATTCCTACCTACGTCCTTGCGTTAGTTATCTATTTTATCCTCGTAGCAACAAGCCGCTTAGCACAGTGGCACAGGCGCCTGCCTCAGATTATGTTGGAACTCAGTGGTCGTGGGTTCGAATCATGGCCAATACACATATTTTTACGTCATGAAAAGCAATTGCATTTACTATTTGCTTCACTTGCACTAAACTTATGCCTTTACTATCATCATGCTGAAGGTAATACCTATCTCCTAAGTGTCTAGTTTCCAGCCTTTCGTCATAAACTTTCTAGCAATTTTAAATGAATCTAAATACCGATGATTTATTTCAAATTATTAAAAATGTTCATAGAAATACCATCTATACCTTTTCCAACCTTATGCTATCTTAAAAATATTTTGATGTTCAAAATACTAACTTTCAAAATTCTGACTTGCGTGGTTGACACCAGTCATGTATATTAACAAAGAAATGATTAAAATAAGTAAATCAGGATTTTTAAATTATGTTTTTTTTTTGTTAAAGTTTCAATAACCTTAACCCGTCACTGCTTAAGCTAAAATTACTTTCACGAAGACCGTGCACCGCGCTTGTCCGCTTTTGTTCGATAATGTATATGATATATCGGTTCAAGTATGCTTTGTAATCTCAGAACCCAGCACTATGTGGCGTGGGGCACCCTACTCGCCATAAAATGCCGGTCTGGGAACCATTATTTGTTTATTTATCGCTCCAGGAACTAGCACCGGACGACACGAAAATATAATTGCTCGTTATAATTCCCTTGGCACAAGTAAATCAATTAGTTTTATTTGCAACGCTCTGAATTATAAGCATTGGTAGATTATTTGAATATACCTACGTTTGCTTATGAAGTCGAACGCTGATTTACCTATGAGTACCACCGAATAATTGATGATTAAACGAACTTACCTGTAAGTGAAGTTCGATCATAATTATACGAAGTGCTTCGTCCGAATAGATTAGTATACTTACCACTTATTTAATATGAACTATGTAGTAACGCGTAAGTGTAGCCACTTTTGCACTTTAGTTGAAAAAAAATTTTTATTTATCGTTTCCGGTTTAAATGTGCATTTTAAAACGTGAACGATGATAATTTGACTAATTTCCGGTTGAAACGGATGTAGAAAAATGAAACAAAAATGGAAAAGGGAAGCTTTTTGACTTCCCGCCATTTTAGTTTCAATCAACCCCACCTTTTAGGATATTGGTTGTCAGTTCGTCATATAGTTTAGAGATTTAGTTAGGTTTTTGTAACTTATTGGGTACTCATTATTGACGAATAATTGTAGGGTGGGTGGGACCTTGTATACTAATCTATTCGGACGAAGCACTTCGTATAATTATGATCGAACTTCACTTACAGGTAAGTTCGTTTAATCATCAATTATACTCGTGCTTCGTCCTCTAGATTAGTATACTTACCACTTATTTAATATGAACTATGTAGATTTTGAGAGAATACAGTTACAAAAACATAAGTCTTGAGAAAAAGGGAAAGACTTTTCATGACATTAATTATTTATTTTGACTCAATGAACATATTGTTCTAGCAAATAAGGCGTAATCATCGTTACTTATAACAGTCCTGTTATAGAATTTGGCAAACACAGTGGAGTTGCCGCTCCAACCTGCTGTTTTCCTAATTAATTCTATATTGACTCCATTACACAGTGCAGTTGACGTTGCAGCGTGACTCGTACTGTGAGCAGAAAAAACTGCTACGTCAACTCCACTGTCTTGCACCGTGCATTTAATCCACTTGCTAATAGTTTGACTTCCCACAGGCTTGTGAGGACTTCTAGTGCTTATAAACAATGTATTTGATTTTCTTAAATTCTTAGTTCTATCAATGTAACAATTCAATGCTGTCGCAGGGCATATAGAAACTCTATCGTGAAAATATGGTATATGGAGTGCCGGCTGATTACAGCCAACTCTAGAAGTTTTAATCAGTGCTGGAATTTTTATAACAATATGGTTTGGCAGGGAAAGAATGTTATCAATTGTTATCTTAGAAATTGTCTGCACCCTATGGGCAGTTACAAGGGCCAATAGCGTAACACATTTCTTTGCAAGTTTTTCTAAAGGTATTTCTTCAAGAGGGTATAAGGAGGAGAGGTAATCCAACACAATATTCGCGTCCCACGTTATGTTGTATCGTGGTAACGGAGGTCTAGATTTATAATTACCTTTAAAAAATCTTGTCAGTAAATCATCGTTCAATGATCCCACGAGAAGCGTTATTGCAGCTCTATGACAATTAATTGTTTGATATTGACTGCCGGCATTGAAAATATCCGTAAGAAATTTTATAACATCGGGTATTGACGGGTGGAACAAGTCGATTTTGTGTTCATTACAAAAACTAAACCATTTCCTTAGACAAGAGTCATATTGTTTCATAGTATTTTCAGATAAAGACGCCAACATTATGTTGATGGCGTCGAGTGGGACATCTCGCCGTAGGAACCCCGAGCGGATAAGAGCGCGGCCTCCAGGGTAAGGTTGTGGTGGATGTTCCCGCTGGATATTAAATCAGAATGATTTAAAACAATTATTTCGGACACAACAAGGCGTCTGAATAGCGGGTACCACGGTTGTGTCGGCCATGCGGGCACTACCATAATACCTTCGGCCTTGTCTGAGATAACCTTTTTTAGTGTTTTAAGGATAATTGCCACTGGTGAAAAGGCATAGAAAAAATAAGCAGAACACGAGAATGTAAATCCATCTGTGACAAATGCGTCTGAGTCACGATTCCATGACGCATATAATTCCCATTTATGGTTAAGTCTATTTGCAAATAAATCTATTTGTGGAAAACCAAATGCATTTATTATTACGTTGAACCCTTTCATTGACAGTTCCCATTCGACATCAGGATGTGATCGTCTTGATTCCCTATCCGCAATCACATTGTCCGAGGACTTAATATAAGCTGCAGTGACCTGTATGCGACGACTTTCGCACCACTGCCAAATATTTCTGGCAATTTTATTAAGATGGGGAAATTGCACACCACCCATTCGATTAATGTAACTAAGGGCGGTGGTGTTATCGACCCGAAGAAGTATTTGGCAATTGTAACAATCTTTTGCAAATATTTTAATGGCAAAAAAGGCTGCTAACAGTTCTAAACTGTTTATGTGTAATTTACTCTCGGAGGTAGACCACTGGCCGTTAGCTGTCTGGCTCATACATGCGGCCCCCCAACCCGTTGTTGAGGCGTCAGAATATCTTTCTTTTGTATAAATGTCATCCTTAATTCTGTGATAGCCATTATCTATCACTTTTAACCACCAGTTCAAATCACTATGTAAAGAAGTTGGTATACGCATATTTCTTTCGTAATCGTTATGTATTTTCAAATTCAAGTATTTGCAACGCTCTAGTTCCTTGGTATATAACCACCCATATTCAATTGCAGGGCAGGCAGAAACTAATAACCCTACTAATTGAGCAAATTTACGAATTTTACAAGTATTTAAGGTGAGAATCTCTAAGATTTCTGTTTTAATACGAGTTAGTTTTTCTGATGGTAAGGATATACACCAACCATGTGAATCTATTAGGTACCCTAGGTATTTACAACGCATGGAGGGGATCAATTCACTTTTCTCTATGTTAATAATAAATCCCAAGGATTGTAATAATTTTTTGGTCATTTTGACATTTTCTAAGCATTGCTCATATGTTAAATCTGATAAATGTATGTCATCCAGGTAAATAGATGATATTAATCCACAGGAGCGCAATAACTTGACCACAGGTTTCATTAACTTTGTGAATATGTAAGGCGCTGTGCAAATACCGCATGGTAACACATTGAACTCATACATTTGTGTACTGTTTCTGTTATTTTCTTCCATTAGAATAAAACGAAGATATTTACGTGAGTTAGGGTGGATACTTATTAAAAAATAGGAATCTTTTAGATCCATAGTTGCCATGTAGCAATTCCTTGATATCAATTTTAAGACTACGCAAATCCTCCAATTTAAAATGATTAATGTCTATATAATTATTTAAGTTCTTCAGGTTTAGAATAAATCGCATTTTACCATTAGGTTTGGGTACAAGAAAAACGCGAGAAACATATTGGCCAGCACAGGGTTCACACGGGGAGATGGCTCCAATTGATAACAAATTTTGTATTGACTCTGAATAATGTAACTGGTCGAAATCTGTACATATCTTTGTGATGGGTGGATTCAATTGATTTACAGTTTCATTAAACTGTATTTCATAACCATTAATCCATGATAATACGGCCCTATCCTCAGTGATGAGTGACCATTGGTTTTGGAAATGACGTAGTCTACCTGCGTGGCGTACCTCACTAGCGGCTAGCGCCTCCTCGTCTGTCACGGCCGATACGAGGACGCGTTCGAGAAGTGGCCGCGCGAGCTCGTCTGCTGCTGCTGTTGTTGCGGCGGCGGCGGCTGGTAGCTCGTCCCTCGTGGCGCTGGGGGCGGCTGGGAGCGCTGAGGACCCGGCGCCGCCCTGCGACTCCCGGGACCAGATTTCGGGTTTAAATTCCTTGCCTTGGGTTTTCTTGCTGCGTCGGCCTTTAAGTCGGAGCTCGATCTGGACACGGCCTTGGCGGCTTTTAACGTTTCGGTTAAATTCGGCCCGAATAATAGTCCATCAATTTTGGTACTGATTAGCTGCTCTTTGAGATCTTTTTTAAGAGACGCCAGAGCATAATTACGTCTGGAAGTGGATTGTATGTATTGAACATCGCATAAAATGCGACTCACGTCCATTAGCTGTCGTAACAACTCGCTATCTCTCGTAGAGCTGTTAATTTGTTTGGTTATAACTTGGCTTATGCATGTCACAGCAGTTGCGATTTGTTTTTGGTTAATCTCAATGGCCTTATCTCGTTTTTGCACGTATTCAGGGGTTGTGGCCTTAATTTCGGGGTTTAATTGTGGAGCTGACAAGTTTTTACAGTTCCCCGGGATGATATATTTCTGTAAAAGCTCTTTGCTTGTATCTTTATCCAAGCCAGAGGTGGCCAGGTGATTCAGGCGGGTTGCTAACTCGTCGTTAATATCTTGGCCATATTCTACGACTGGCAATGGGATCTGGTCCCGTCGCGGGGGCTGCGTCTTCCGACGGCGCAAGGTAGCGTTCATTCCGATCTAAAGTTGAATGGGAACTGTTATTACACTCGTAGGTGTATTCGAGATAAGATTATCTCTTGTTAGCCTTTAATGCTGGTTGGGCACCGTGGGTGCGAAGAAAGGTTTCGTAAAACCATAACACCAAGGGTGTCAGTGCCGCGGAGCGGTTACATGCGTTTTTTGGGGCGAAGTGTACCCCTAGCCCATGGGGCTAGCTTGACACCATGGGTGTCAGTGCCGCGGAGCGGTTACATGCGTTTTTTGGGGCGAAGTGTACCCCTAGCCCATGGGGCTAGCTTGACACCATGGGTGTCGAACAACACCATGGGTGTCGAACAACACCATGGGTGTTGAATACAACTAGTGTATTTAAAATAGAATAAATACTTACTTTCATCTGATAACGCTAGTAAAACCGGCGGCGCAGGGGAACATTCTCGTGAACTTCCCGAAGATGTATTTCTTGAGCTTGAAGAGCTTGAAGATGTTTCTGAGAGCGATCGATGCTTCCGTGACCGCTTGAATTTCTTCTCAAGCTTTCTTAGCTTACTTGCTAAGTATTGCACAGAATTTTCATGTCTTCTTTTCGGCATCTTAGTGAACGTGCGAAGTGGCTGAGCACTAAACTGCGAATGACGAACTGACAACCAATATCCTAAAAGGTGGGGTTGATTGAAACTAAAATGGCGGGAAGTCAAAAGGCTTCCCTTTTCCATTTTTGTTTCATTTTTCTACATCCGTTTCAACCGGAAATTAGTCAAATTATCATCGTTCACGTTTTAAAATGCACATTTAAACCGGAAACGATAAATAAAAATTTTTTTTCAACTAAAGTGCAAAAGTGGCTACACTTACGCGTTACTACATAGTTCATATTAAATAAGTGGTAAGTATACTAATCTAGAGGACGAAGCACGAGTATAACTGCTATTATACAGAAGTTACAACATCACATATTTTCACCACAAAAAACAAGACCCATCACAATTTGTATTCTTCATTAACAGTGTGGTGCTGCCTGGTTATAAAATAAAGAGCACAAGTCAAAGTATGGTTTAGTCCGTTATTTGGAGATCTTTATTAAGCAAAACGGAAGCGACTTAAGGCATTGGTATTTTTTTAGAATAATATGAAAGAATATAAGAACATATTAATATTTAATACCCGAGTGCGCAAAACATAAAAGTATCCACAAATATTTACTTAGCCAGAAAATAGGTTGTTTTCTTTTCAGTTCCCCGTAATCAAGGCTCCTTGCTCAAATATGTTAAGCACTGAACTTCAGAAGAAGGTCAAATTTCATGAAAAAACATTCAAACAATTTCGAAAGAAACTAAACCAATTTTAGGTCGGAATTTATTACTTAAAAGTTTATGTAAAGACATAAATCAGGCTTCAATATTACAGGGCAACTCAGATGATTGATTTAGACACTATTAACTATTTAATAATAGGATGTGTCATTTTTATTACCAAACGGATATAATATATCAATTGAGGTTTTGTGACTTTATAAATCAATTATCAGATGATTGCGAGCAAAGCTGTGAGCAGCAGCTGATAATGCTTAAATATTTGAAATGTGCTAAAATAGCTCTTTCATACCCCAGACTACACTACACTATCAAAAATACATTTTTATTATAGTTCTTCACTCCAAGTCCTGTAAAGGGCGCTGCAATGAATTTGACGTGACGTCATGTAGCCCATAACCTTCGGGTAATTTAGGCCCGGCGCCCATTGCACTATCGGCATCGGTACTGAGGATTTTAGGTGGCAAATAGCAATATACTATAACATAATGGCAATAAAGTAGACATTTCCGTGGTATGTGGTCGTAATAACAAAAATACCGCTTCGGTATGCTTGAGGTTGCTGTAACGGCAGCCTTGATAATGCTTCGGCATCCTTCGGTAGGTACGCCGCCGGCGCCGAGGCAACACTCGGGGGATAGCGGTGCACCCTTAATGACGCCTCGTCATCCCTAAGAACGTTGCGGCATGCCAAAGCATAATTGCCGATAGTGTGCGCTTGCATGTATGATGCCGAAGGATCCTTGGATCCTTTTCCTTTCCGATGCCGATAATGGGCACCGGGCCTAAGAGGCTTCCAACGACAGCTCATTTGTCTATTTGTCTACATACAGGTCACAATCATAACCCTCATTTTTCCTCGCCGTAGTCGGGTGTAAACTAGTGTAATATTTTGTCTCTTTCATTCTTATTGCTATTAACAATAATGAGTAAGTTCAAGATACTCTAATTGCTGAACCAATGCTGCAGCACTGATTGAGCTTTTATGAATAAGGGAGTAACATCACAGAAAAAAGGCACGTTAAACCAACTTTCTAATTAATAATGTGATACTTTATATCTCACATTCTCGAATCCACTTCACCATCATAAAGGTATTCATCATCATACTCGAGACCAGCAATAATCCTGTACATTACTTTTTCTAATGTTGCCTTCTCATGAAGGTTCAACTAGAGAGGTTTATTGCAGGTTTATGAAATAGGGCGTCAAGTTACGTCGTGGATTTTCAAACATCTCGATATGAAATCTAATAATGCTATTTACATTATAAACAGTAGGTCAATAGAGATATATCAAAGTTGATGAGTTCATCTCTGTAAAATGTAAACTCCACTACAGGTACAACTAACTACTTCTCGAAATGGAATGAAAGTTACTATCCGAAGCTGTGGGAATTTACTCAATCAAAATTTGAGTTACGCCGAGTTCCACGACCTGACGGCAGGCTTTGTTATTTTGTAAACTATGCCAGCCTTGTTGGCAGTACCATAATATTTGATTCTACCTGTCTCATGCAACAACAATGTTATCTATCTATACGTATTCAAGGCAAAACTAATTGACTTATACATCAACGCAACGCCGAAACTATTGTAACTAGAAACTTTTAGTACAGGGGTTCGTTTCATGGTGTAAGTGAGCACTAAGCGTCCCGGCCACAAAACGCAGCCACAACATGTTCATATAGTTCGATTTTACAAACTATAGGAATACCTATGACAGGTTGCGACGTTTTGTGGCACCACAAAACGCTCCGTTTGCGGGGTCGATAAGAGGGATTTTTTACAAATTGTTTTCGAGAATCATATCGAGCCGTCTCGCACGCAGGTTCGATGACTTTTAGCCTCCCGAACAAGCCGGATTCCGAAAAAAAAGGCTAAAGCACCATGTGATAAACCACATCCATACTCTGTGGCAGATTATACTGAAGACGGAGGAGTGCAATCTGCCACTTTGCTGAGCGTTTGTGGGCTATGGGAAAGCCTTCGATTCGAAAGTACTGTTTATTGGTCTACTTGAATAAAGAAATATTGAATTTGAATTAGAATTTGAATTTGAATCAGTCCGAGTACAGGTGCAGAGCTGAAGGGCGATTCCATAGCAAAGGGCGTACGACAGCGAGACGGACGGATGACCTCATAAAGATCGCAGGTTTTCGGTGGATGCAGGCCACCTACAACCGACCGCTCTGGAAATCCATGGGTTAGGCCTATGTTTACCAGTGGACATTGTGTGGCTGTTGATGTTGACGATGACATCATGATCAAATAAACAACTAACATGGCAAACGCGAAAAAATTACGAAATTTATAATTGTGGAGACTTTGCAGCCACTTGAAAGACCGCAGGATGTTGGAAGGCCTAAGTGAAATACACAATAATATTATTTAACAAGCAATCAGAAATACTACTGGACATTAGCGAAACACCGAGCAGTTAAAAAAGTATTCAGTATTCGTAGTTTTAAAAGTTCACCAAGGAATACTATTTTTGCTAAACTTAAATGGGTAGATAACACAATAATGTGCAGCTACTTTGGGATAAACATTAACTTACTTTAAAAATAAACTAGACTTGTTGTTCAGCTCACATTTTTCTTCTGAATTGCAAAAGATTTTGAACCGAGAGTAAAACTTTTAAAAGTCTAAAAAGTTTAATGTTGGAACATGAACTTCCGCCGCGACCGAGGTCAGCTCCACGCAAAACTATTAGAACTTTAAATTTGCACACTACTCGTACTTGTAATGTTAGCGTTATCTTGACCTAAACTACATTTTTTTTTAATAAACGCAGTATAAAACAATAATCGGTCTCCTAAAGTCTCAAAACCGAGGTCCCCGTAGCTAAGTTGGCATGCATTTTAGGGCATCTCCGTAATCCGCAAGGCAAGTTAATAATTTGGGCCAGCTGACGTCGTAAAGTGCCGTTTGTTATAGCTATTCGTAGGCCTTAGGGTGGCTTGATGATTGAACGTTCATCACTAACCATCTCTCTCTGTATCGGTCCCTCATATCTGAGGATCGTGATCAGCTTCGGGATTGCATCTGGAGCGGATGATCTGCCTCCACCGGTTTCCGTCCAGCTCTCCTTGTACTACCACCACCACTACCACCGTGTAAAATTTGGAGGAAGACGAGTCCTTTAATTGATAGGTTGTCGGTGAACGACCTCGCGGCTTCAGTGTTCCCAACCACTATCAATTTCTCCAAGTTATCTGGGCATAGTAGCCGAAATAGGACAGCATGCGCTGTTGACACACATGGTAAACAAGAGAACTTTCATATTGAGCTGGTTCAGGATCGATGCATTGGTGCGTTTTGCACTCCACGGTATTTTTAACAACCATACCCAACACTAACCATACCCTTTTAACAATTCGCAATGAGCCCGTGTGTGAATATGTATGTCCACCAAAATTGACTGGACCGATATACAGCTCCCAATACTGAAAATCCCCTGAATTTGAACTACGCCCTTCAGCAGAACCACTTAGCCCCTATTATTCCATGGTGCCTACTTTAGCCGCAGAATATTAATACTGTTATAAAGCTCTTACATTTATTATTATTGTAACTGAATCTTCCATTAGCTTCAGATGACCCGTTCTATTCATCCCCCCTCCCGCGTTCCGGTCGGTCGCTACATTTATGGGAATGCTATTATGCCCAAAACTCGTCGTAACGGAATTCACGGACGGACACTCCTAATGAACTAACGGGGTAATATCATTAATATTCGCCATAGTCAGTTCTATAGAATTGAGTTAGGATACTGGGGGAATTGAAACTAGTGTACTTAGTGTACGGATAGATGTCTACTACGAAGATATAACTATACAATACAACTGTTACCTTATCTGCAAGACCTTTTTGTTACTAGGTACTTGTTTTGTAACTTAGTGGTTGGGCTTGTTTTAGGGTAACTAAATGACGGATAAACGGAAGAAAACTTAATAAAAATGATTTCCTGGCCTTTGCACAAGTACGGAAGCATAAGCTTGTCCGAAGACAAGCCAGCTTGATCACTTGACAAAATAACACAGCACAGCTCGATTTCCAAATAATAAAAATCTACATCAAATAGTTTCAAAAAACACAAAATAATCCTGCATTCTCCCTAAAGCAGCAACAAACATTTCAAGTAACACTTTAAACGAATTATACAATAAACATTCATATTCTCGCAAGCTCCCCGTTAATAACAATGAAAAATATTCAACAGCTATCAGTGTCGCGGGCCGTCGCAATTTAATTTTAAAGTTTGCCAGTAAGTATCTTGGGAGGGATGTACCGAATTTGCATATTTGTGCGTTTAAGGCCGGGTTCCGCGGGGGCCGACTGATTGAATTATTTACTGACAGGCGGGGGCCGCGGGGCCCACCGGTGCTTCGCCGACGTGAGCTGACTACGGCCGGAAGCGTGGCTCTCTTAATTGTTATAATTACTAAACCGCCTCTGTCCCGTTTTGATAATAGCCGACGCGGACAGTGTTACCTGTTTTGGGGAACTGCTCTTGATAGGACTGGATTTTCGTCGGATTTTTCTGTTAAATTGCTTGAATATGTAGCAGTTGACATTTTTATTGTGCTCTGCATTTTATTTTGTTATTTACTTTACGTATAACTTCAGAAACCTTGAGTTACTTTGTTGTAAATGCTTCAGATTATTATAATACTTTATTGAACCACAAAGTTCAGACTGTCGATTGAAAGATTTGAATCGCCAATTCGATACAATCAAGCTCATGGTGGTACAAGTTATAAAATTGCGCTAATTTTATAACTTGTACCACCATGAGCTTGAAATATGTATATTAATAAGTGCAACAAATACTAGAATGTTTTCCTAGTTAACTTGTTAATTCTGAAAAACTAAAGCAGAGCTGCGGCATTGGTTTAGTGATTCAAGTATTCTGTCACTTACTCGCAAATGTTGACAGCAATGATAATGAAAGCCACGAAACTTCAAAAGTGGAGCTGTTAGGGCCCTTTGAGTTTTTTTATGAATAAGGAGGTGAGTGTACCTGTGCCGGCGTGAGCATTGTTCTAATTTCTTTTGCCTGTAACGCCATAGGTCGTGTAGATGCTCACCAACAAACATTTATATGCCTATTTATGTACTTTAATAGAATTTAAGTAAATATATCAGACACTCTTACACCCATTGTACCAGCTCTACTTTATATAGAGACAGAAATGATGTGTGATGGTGCTCTGATACATGTTTTTAATTTGAAAATAGAGTGATAGCTTAACAATATGTAAAACAAAATTATTCCATATTATTTATTACACAGTAAATTGTTTCCGTCTGCTAAACAGCGTAAAAACTTCAAAATTACAAGTAAGTAATAAACCTATTATTGGGCGCGGAGATATCAAAAAGCCATAATATCGTAACGTCTAAAGTTGTTGTACAATTTTATGATACGACCCTGTTCTGCTGAAGCAAACTTTTGTGACGGCGATACCCAACTTTATGTTGCGGTACAGGTATACACATAAACAAGTATATTGGACGCGAATAAATTTACTTAATGATACTCAACCACTCATATTTCACGAAGTACAGGTTGTAAATTGTAAATTAAGGCTCGGACAATAGTAAAATAAAATAACGTATGCTTGTTGAATACCTATTTGCATTCGGTTAATATAACTGATTCGGTGGCTTAGCTGATAGCGATGTGGCATAAAGGGCCTGAAGTCCGATGTTTAATCCTAACCCTATACAAGGCTGCTATCGGTAAGTTATCAGTAGATGGCCTTAATTCAGTAACATCGAGCCATCAATAAGCATATCTTGATAAATTCATAGGTCAAAAACGTTCAAATGTGTATCAAAAACAGCCAATGACCTTTAGTTGTTTTTAAATAATAAGCTAAACACTGAACCCGTACTAAAAATATGTATATGAAAATTACAATATACAAATTGCACTGAGTGTCATTTTGACCGATTATAAGGTGGCTAGATTGGCGATCCGATTTGAAATTGCAAATAAAAAGACAGACCTGGTAGTACTTTAGTAACGTTGTTAAACACGGGCATCACATAATGGCCTAGAACAAATTAAGACATTCCACGTTTTTTCTTAGAAATTATAATAACGGTGGACAAAATTACGTCATTAATTAAAATTAACATTCATAATAACGTTAGAATTTGGTAAGCGAACGATTTCAGGATTACTTTTTGTTGCGGTACCTCATAATGCTTAAGTAATTTCAGGTCGATGTAGACTTCAATCAAACGGTATTCTTTTGATGTCGCAGTTCATTGTGGCATTGATTTCACTTATTGAAATTGTAGCTTTTTGGCACATTTAACTTTATAAATACTATTTAAGAGTTTTTCTCATTGAATCAGTTGATCTTACGTTACCGTAAGAATATACCGATATATTCTTTATGACACACTAAAAAGACATATCGAAGCTAGGATATTGAAGAGTCTTTATTACGATGAAAATATGAAGCCTCTAAAATTACCTAGAGCCAAACAAACCACGTAAGTTGACAAGATAAAAAAACTAACCCGTTATTAAGTACATACCTCATTGGCAGTGGTCATACTGGTATGGTTGTCATGTAACAAGACCTGTCAAATCAATCATGACGGTTTTAAAACGTTTAGCTGACTGTATAAACTTTGCGTAGTGATACGAGTACTAACTACCTACCTGATGTTAAGAAGTTCAATATCAGCCAACAACCTTTGGATAGGGCTCTAAGTACCTACTTGGTATTTCGCTACATGATCGAATCAGAAATGAAGATATCCGTTGAAAAACTCAAGTTGACGTTCACTAGCAGACAGACCTGTTAAAACGACGAGAAACTGATCAGTATTAATTCAGCTGAGGATAGGAGATCATTTCAAACTTCCTTTGAGGCGTTGTTTGATGACATCGGATTAAGTATTCTCCTTTTTTTTCATTATATTCGTGGGGAAATTCTTGAAGATACCTCGCTGCCCGGGGAGGTCAAAGTTATGTTGGACTTCTACCGACTAAAGTCCCACGGCTCCCGACCTCGACCCTTTGGTGGCAAAGCTTGCCGACCCAAAAAGGATTCGAGGATACAAGTTGCAACCCACTTGGAAGTTTAAAGCATATGTTCCATTGTGATCTTACAGCAGCAAATGGTGGCGATGACGACGAAATAATTAAGGAAACTAGCGCTCGTTAAAGCTACAGCAGTTTCAACCTATTCCATGTTCATCCGCGCGTAGGTATTCAAAGATAATATCTTAGCGGACGATTCCGCTTTTAAAAGGATAAAAGTGGCAGTAAAATACCAGAGTCCGGTTTAATTGCGAGTTTTAGAGACGTTTCAAAAGTGCATAATCAGCGTGCCAGGCGGCATCTTGCCAGGGCCCTGTAGTTATAAATCTGCGTCTTCCGTTGAATAGACTCGTGCGATTATCAACGCGCCATTAGTTACGGGCGAACGTCTTTATTTGTACAGATTCTTACGTGTGTGCGCATTCGTATGAGATATGGAGCAATCCACGGATTCAAGACCGCTATAACTCAACCGCAATCCATAGAATTTTACTTGCTTATGCCGAGGCAAGGGAGAAAAACTGGCATTTGCAATTGACACTATTGGTATTCTTCTTCTTCTCTTTCTTATCGTGTCAATGACTGCCTTCAATTAAATCTGACTGGATTCGGCATTTTCATTTCCACAATTAAACACGGAGGAGCACGATAGACACGAGTCTGACACTCCCACGCATAGTCCGCACCATCGATGTACTCTCATCTGCTCAGACTTGCCTTGCGTTTACAAACCTGGATCTGTAGTATGTATTAGGTCCTACTATGGGTATTAGATGGAATACATACCTTATTATCTGAACGTAGGTAATAATAACCATTACCACCAGTTCAACATCAACTGTGAAAGTACACAAAAAAGTAAACAGCGCAAACTAACATTGTCACCTTTTATTTTTTGTTGTATGCAAGGAGGATACTTTAGGCATGCTAAGTAAGTACAATGTTTGGTCCGCTGTCCTGCAGAAACATGAAAATAAAGTAACACCACTTGATTGCGAACATTGCAGTTTTGGCAAAAAACGGTGTGAAATGTGATCACTGCACAGGCAAGTTGCCAAAATCCCTTAGTAGGTATATTAATGTTTATTTCTTTTTCAACATGCTACTTGTGTGTCCTACATTTTTTTGTTTCACGTTAAATTGTTTCGAATGCAAACTTTTTACCATTTTATGTCCATCACGTATCAGCACTTACCTAAAAAGGTCTCTTTCGGATAACATAAAATATTTAATGTCAACGTTATACGAAGATATTTTACAGTCCTAAATTTCAAAAATACACTACTTCTGTTTCTGCATATCAAACAGATCTCACTATTAAACAGGATATTGAATCCAAGAATCCATTTGCTTTTAAAACGACCAGTTCAAAGTCTGAACTATCATAACATTACCCTCTATTCTATACCTTACAGAGTAGATGCAGTCCATAAAAGCAGCCGAATGTTTGCCCGAGGGGCCGTACTGTAACAGGTTGTAAGGATATAAAATGTTTAATAGCAGACACTACTCAGAACAAAACAAAACGTTAGGAGCGGTAAAATTTCACATCAATTTTTGGCACCGGGTATACTTTTTTAACGATCACCAAATCTGTCAGTGGATAAAAATTTAGTTCTGCGAGAGAGTTGTCATAAACTTTTGGTTTTTACACCAATCTTACCTAAAGCGTTAAAAATATATAGGTAGTTTTCGCAGTGATTCAAGCAGGAAACTGCTTATAACAAAGTGATAGCCACGTAAGATAGCCGTAACCAGTGGCCCAGGTAAGAGCTTTCTATTAGGGTTAGTGTCCGCAAGAATAAATAGAATAGATAGTTTCAAAATCGAAATTTAATGTTATAAACTGACTATTTACATTGTCAGGATCAGTTTAGGCATTAGTTTTTTACAAAGAAATGCGAGATTCATAACATGTGACCTGAAACAATTAGATTGTTATCTCTTTGAAGTAAGAATTATAGAAATGTATTTAGGTACTATCTTTCGATGTATTAGTACGTGATTGCTTAATAACGCTCGTTCCATCTAAGTGCAATGCAATAGTTAAAAGGAGTTTCAAAACTCTGAAGATACGTCAACGTGACATGTTAACGGGCTTAAAAATCCAACCACGAATAAGTAATCCGTGCAAATTAATTTAGAGTTAGTTAGCAAAATTAACTAGTTTCCCGTGAAACAATTTATTTGCAGAAAGCAGACACGACGTGGCTTTGTGTTGCTGTGCTTTATTTTAATTGAAAAATAACATGCTGTCTTCTAACAAATGAACAAAAGCATTATCGTAATGCGGTGATGTAATTTGGAATAATGTTTTGTGTAATGGTAACGTTCGGCAAAGTAGAGAGGGCGCTGGGCTTTTTGTCGAATTTCCCACGCCCCGGCCGCTATTTCAACCAAAGCAATCCACAAAAAGATAAATTGAGAGTAAATTTATTACAACAGAGTGCTCTCAGCACGACAGATACTCTTGAGAACACTCAGGTACTCATTTTTTATCGTGTTTTGTTAATTCTTTCTCTTTTCTAATGATAAACACGTTTTTCGGCAGCCGCCTGTCAGAGCTCTGAGATAGGTGTGCGTAGCACGAATTTTTGATAACGCCCAAAGATTATATTATGCTTACAGAAATAAAACCAGAGGGAAAATGTTTTGCGAAATGCACAGTTCTATTTCAGACTTAAGAATCTCTACTTTGTTTTCCGTTGATTAAGTTTTAAACGCATGACTTTCCTGTAAGAATTCTTAAGTATCGTAATCGAGCTGATTTTATTACAGGTTTTGTCAATTATTTTGTGAAAATGATAGCTTAATCATTTTGTTTGAACTTTTTTTTTGGAACAAACATCAAGAGGTAGGTAGGTATAAGTCTTATTAACACTTGTTATGGGAATTCGAACACTTTCCGTCGTTAATTCCTAGAAGATTTTAAGTTTCAACCAAAAAATATTGAACATGCCGCTATGCCAGAAAACATAACTTTAGTAATTACTAATTACAGACTAGTTTAATATTTAAACAGTATTTGGAAGTATCAAATAAAAATTACTTCATTATTGTTGTACCCAATGTTACTAGATTTTCTTTGTCATACGCTTGAGTAACACTCACATTTCAAAAATAACATAACAAAGCAAGTTTAGCGAAAAGGAAATTGTATCTCAGCTAGAGATATTATGTTTCACATATCTCTTCGGATGCAACGAATCATAACTAAGCGTCCCCAATGTATGAAAACTAAGGAAATATGCCGGTGGCGGCGTTTCTGTCTGTGGCGTGTGGCCGTACGGGGCCTCTAAGATCGAAGTGCACTTACAGTGAGTTTATTTTTTTTTAATCACTAAATATAATTTTAAGAAATCCAAAAGCCCAAACCTTAGTTTTACTTTTTTATTTTGGGGTTTCCCTTTTGAAGTGTATTCAATAGAATACACTAAACAATAGTTTAGTTGCAGATAGCTTTGACAGCGTTGTAGTACAAAAGTGAAGGTGCAGAAGGCTTTCAGGAGACCAATTCAGCAGGGCAATTCGGAACCGAGTTATCGTATGATTCGGAAATTTTCATTAAGTTTTAAATCCATTTTCAATATGGGAGGTGCCCGTATCATTCTTTTAATAAATACCAGATGCCAGTGGCTTTAATATTTACAAAATCCAAGCGCTTTAGCTGAACAAGCGATTTACTATAGTTCGCACGCCGAATGATGATCCCTATGACGTTTCAACTGACAATTGAATTAGTGATGCGAAACAATTTCGAACAATTTCGATAAAATATATTTTTTTTAGGCAAATGTCATGTCATTCAGCTAGGTCATTCAACATAATAAGCAATTTCTATTTATTTTGAAAAAAGATTACGCGCATTGATGGGCATAAAACACTAGATTTAAAAAAAGTAACAGTCTTGTTTTATTTGACTATATTTAAAGTGGTCGAAAGAACGAAGACAATTTGTTTACAAGACTGAGATCGAGATGTACCTACAATACGACAATATCATTGACCAACCGTTAATATTAAACGTCACGGATAGCTGCAGTTCAGACTCAGATTTTGAAGATCCGCTTGACCCTGTATCAGATTCAGATTGATATAGATAAAATACAAACTCAAACCATTTGTTAAATTTTTCTAACAAATTATCGATATTTGGTTTATCGATGTGTCCCTTCTTAGTCGATAACAGCTTGACGATGTAACTTTCGCAGCACGTACCATGTACATTTGCATTGAGTTTTATTCCATTATTTACGAACATTACGTAATAATTTCTTAATATTCATTTTTATAATTTACAAATGTACACAATTATGATTTTTTCGAGTTTTTAATGGACTTCTAAAGGATTTGTTGTGACAGGACGTCAGTACAATGTTGAGCGCTAACGAACTGTCATAGGGATCATCATTCAGCGTGCGTAGTATAAAATTAAATGAAAGCTACAGAATCGTACGATAACTTGGTTGTGATTCGCCACCCAGACCAAAACTTTAAGTAACGTGCCTATACGCGCCTCATAGTGGGTGGAGCACGGCTTAGATCGTTACTAGTAGGGGCAATCGAAAATATGTTTAGGGGAGAAGCGAACAGCCACGTGCCGGTTATTCAGGTGGGTCTTGTTGGTAATCCCAGTTGGTCTAGACCGAACGCATCGTCACGTACCGAAAGCCTTTAGATTATAGCTCTGTCTACGAAAACACATGTGGCTCTGTGATAAAATAAGTAACGTAATCATTTAGGAATAAAAATAACAATGCAATAGAAAACATTCATTCGATCAATTTGACTCTGACAACACACAGAAATGCAAGAAAAAAGATAGAAAGATATTACAATCGAAACTCAACACTTAAAAAAAGGAGTAATGAAAAATAACCAAACGAACCAAAAAAATACTACTAATATTATTTTTTTAAAAAAAGATGCACTACCGTGTGTACACATACACATACCGTACCATGAGAGGATAGTAATGCTGCTGTTATGGTGTTTAAATAGAATAGTGGTCGGAAGCAGGTTCGTATCCAGTGTGATACCTTCATGGCATGTTTTTTTTATCTCATCTGAGAGCAATCGTTTAAAGGCCAAGCCAAGCAAAGGATAGCTTTACTTCGCTTGGCGTGGTTTATGCAAGTATTATCATCATATTTTCTTAACCCCTGATATTATTTAACCACCCAAAGCCCTAATGAGATATAGTTTTCGCTTTTGGCAACTTTGCCCGTTAATTAGTAGCTTCGCGTTCTATTCACGGGCCCAGGTGGGACCAGCCCCGTGTGCAGAACTGCGTATTTACATAAAAGTTAGAAGCATAAATAATTATGTCACGTTTTGACGACGAAATACCTGAATCTAAAAAGTAATCCTATTGATGCCGTCTACATAACGTTATTATAATGTTATTCTGAATAGCGGTCAAATTATATGTGTCGGCCTTTTTTATTCCACAAATGTAAGCAAATAAGTAAATGACTATTTAGTTTATATTTATTTATGAATTTTTCATTGTACAAAGAAAAAATACAATTGTTGACTTAATGCCTAAAGGCATTCTCTACTATTCAAACATCGGGCCAAGCAGAAATCTTGGTAACAACAGTGTCAATTATTGTCTTTCTAGTTAGTCTGAAAACATCTTTGTCATCTCTAAAACAACGTCAACGAAGTTAACATGAGATGATTTAAAAGTGCTAAGTGCTTTACTATTAATTTTGGTGTGATAAGTGCTAACAGAAAAGTCAAAAAGTAAGGCCTCCTGGGGTCGATTCCGACCACAGCGGCTAATCTCAAAGAGATTAACCAGGTACGCAGGAGATATTATACTGCTCAAGTGTGCGCGCAATACACAGGTGCACTCCCTATTCCATCACCTTTCTATGACCCGATGGGACGACAGTTCGACACGACCGGAGAAAGGTGAGGCGCAGGGCCGACTTTTTACATGCCCATCCGACAGCATGGATCATCTTACTTTTCGGACACGAGGTGATCGGATCTGTCCTAGCCAACTCGAAACAACAACACAAACATAACCCATTCGGGATTCGAACCCACGACCTAACCGCGACCTAACCGGGTTGAGAGCCCAACGCTCTAACCGCTACACCACGGAGGCAGTTAACCATGACCGAATGTTTTTTCTGGGTTTTCTATCATTAAAGTCGTACGAAAGTCGTTGTAAACATCACTAATATCTGAAAATACTCCAGGTATATTTCACCACACTCAACGTACGCATTGTTTTGATGCCGACTGTACACACACACACTGTGTGTGGCTGTGTCACAGCCACACTTCACGGAGCACAGGTATGTAAACCATACTCGTACGTGGTTGGTTGCGAGCTTACCGCCGCTATTCGGTTTGAATGGCTTTTAGAGGGTTTTCCATCGCCAGAGAGCCAGCCGTATCAATTAGCACAAAGCAGGTATCAACATAATTCTGCAATCCTGTCTAGCCAGTGACTGAATTACGAATGGCACTTAATTTTTATTGGATTCTATTCATTATTGCTTAAAATGTGGACGTGAACACAATAAAAGCGAGGTCAGATAGATAGTTTTTTTTATTTTAGGAAATAAAAAGTAGGAGTATTTTGATTACAGAAACGAATTTACAATTTAGGTTGTCTTATTGCTAGAGAGCAACCTCTTCCGTAATATGAGTAGGTAAGGTAGTGTAAAATAAATACGATGAGTGTGAAAATGTGAGAAGATAGATAGATAGATATTCTTTATTTCACACCAAAACAACAGAAATCAACAACAAAGAAACACAGATTAACGATAATGTACAATTTGGGCGGCTTTATCGCTAAGAAGTGATCTCTTCCAAACAACCCACAGGTAGAGGAAAATTAACGAGAAGAGTAGGTAAGTGCACAAGAAATAATAATAGTAACTATACTAGTACTATAATAGTACTAGTAGATACAGCATAAATCTAAGATAAATGAGTCGTACAGCCTCATTAGCGCGTTGCGTTGCGCTGTTTTGTCGCAACGTCAGCCACTGCGACATTTTACATGTGTTTTTATTGAAAAAGAAAGAAAGAAAGAAATAAAGAAAAATTTTATTAGTCCACACAAGATCATTTGCGAGTTCACAATAATAATATAACTAGCGTGTGGCGCTAAGAGGGTTTCCACTCAGCATGTGTCAAGTACACCTAGTGGTATTCTTGACGCTGGTCTTCCGTGGATACCTTTAGGCAAGAGTAAGGTACTACTCTACGCAAACAAACAACAACACAACTAAAATAACAATAATAACAAAACATTCAAAAAACAACAACATGCAAACACAACAATAATTTTGACATGCATTTTCAAATAAAAACAGGTTATAGGACTTATCACCAAAACATACTAGCGATGCAACACAACAAGATTGACACATCACAATATCATGCCTTGCGTTGTCAACAACGCAGCTCAACACAATACTTTTATGAGGTTTCAACCATAAAGTGATCTCAAACTAACCATAAAGTGATCTCAAACTGGGTAAAATATTTAAACAAAATCAATTAACGTTTTTTAATAAGAAAATCTGTCCAGACTGTGGACATCAATCGCCATGTCCTAATAACCGGTTAAATAGCTCGCAGATTTATGGAAAAGCCCAACAAAGACCCTCGATCCGCCCTTGCCGATAAATCTGCCGCGAAATAATACGATCCCCTCGATTTGTTCTCAAGACAGACACTGTGTTTTGGCTAACGTTTAGGAAAGGATTCGAGGATGGTCACACACCAGATAAGTAAACTAAGTTACGCGAACATTATACATCGAAATAATACTACTTTACGGATTCAAAATGAAAAAAATATGCTACCCTACAATTCTCACTTTCCTTGTA
Source organism: Udea ferrugalis (assembly GCA_950022985.1). Taxonomy (NCBI): domain Eukaryota; kingdom Metazoa; phylum Arthropoda; class Insecta; order Lepidoptera; family Crambidae; genus Udea; species Udea ferrugalis. The sequence goes on from OX465516.1 coordinate 12,017,182, forward strand.
TTTGATCCGTGGTAGTATTGATACAGATTAATTTCCTTGTGAAGAGTCACTAGTAAATTAAACTTGTGTGTTATGTATGTGGTGTTTACCTTAATATAGTTATTAACGTAGCCCTAAGTACTTGTACATGTTTTTAAAAAGTATTGTAATGTACCTGCTGGTGAACCTAATAAATAAAATAAAAATAAAATGAAATTAGATTTTGTGTCAGTAAAAAACTCTTAAAAATAATTTACGTTGCTAGGAATTAGCGGAATTAGTAAGCTGGTGGTATTGGGCTGGCAACATTTGTCGTGAAACTGATATCCGTTAGGAAAGAGGGCTCCTGAGCGGAGACCGTGTCTCGGCAAAAATATCATGGTTCGCCTTCAGACTAGATGACAGGTCTGCACCACAACCAAAATAACCATACGAATATCTTGGTTGAATTAATAGTTGACTTATATTACGAGGATGATATTTTTCTTTTCCAATAATCGGTTGAAATTTACCTGATGCTTCTTTAAATTATGTCTGGACCTAGAGGCAGTTGGCATTCCATAAATTTATATTTTCCCCAAGGACTCGTTAACTCGGCAAACCGCCATTCCTAGCAGATTTCAGAGTTAACAGAACTTTCTATTCACCGAGTTCTTGGAAGCTGATATCCGTTTGAAAGGACATGAAAATTCGGATTTATGAGAAAAAACAAGTGTCTGTAATTTAGTTTTACCGTCGTCGGTCCCAAGATTTCCTAAAGAGAAATCTGGTGAGAAATCGATATTTTTACGACGTAACGTTTTCACTATAAAACCGTTTTATGCATTTGCAGCATCTCCTGCGCTTTATTGACTCCGCGAGCGCAGTCAGTTGCACCTGATATAAAAATGATTTCTTTTATGTATGAAACAGTTTAGGCCAGCAGATTCGTTTCAAACAAATAATGCTTTACTGCAAATACAACTTTTACATCTTGAACAAAGAAAATTCAATGGGTGATTTTAAAACTGAAGGCAGCTAAGAATTTCGTTTCATCAATTTCCAAATATTGTGATATTTCACAATACTTTCAACTTACCTCAGATTGTTTTAAATGAACACAGTAATATAATACATTCAGAATTCATAAAACAGCTTCCTTAAAAAAATTTTTTTTTATTTATTATTATTTTCTCTATTATCAACATCACAAAATATAAAGTTCATCAAGTTACAATAAAATAATAACGATGCTGCTGATGACCATCCAGGAATATACGATGTGATAAATAGATATATTGAATGTCTTACTCTAGATCAACTAACCAGACTCGCTACCCTCAGCACTAATATAGGCCCAGTAAATGCAACTTGATCTGGACATCTATGGAATAGCCTCAGCAGTTTGAAACCATAAATTTTAGAATGACTAAAAAAACTTGCGCGTTCTTTTTACTCCCCATCCGATACAATAGACAAACTTCACTCATAGTTTACCAGAATGTAGGTCAGTCCTTACTAAACAATATATTTTCCCGATATCCCGGTTCTTGACCCACAAACATCAATGTACAGAAAAATTGGATCGACATCGGCTGTCCTCCCGCCTACCTAAGTCACCGGTACTTACACAACCCTTTCTAATCTGTTCTATACTAGATACATACTCGTATGTCTTACAAATCGCGCTTCCACTCACAAACGAACGACAAAAGAGCTGAGACCACCTTTTTTATCTTTCTCTTTTCGGTTGGACGAGCGCCGCGAGCGAAGGAAATTATTGCCTCGTAGAAAAACCTGTGGAGTTCGCGTAAGGTCAAGAATGAGCATACAAAGACGGAATTGCCAAATTGAGAACGTACCCGAAATAATCAAACAGCACTCCTCGTCAAACAAAACGGTGTCATTTGTCTTTTAACGCGGGTGCTTCAAATAAAAAAGGCTTTTACCTGTTCCCACCCTTTCACTGGTTCCGCCTATTGCCAACTCGGTGTTGAAATCAAAATGGGGACAATGTAGTTCGAAGTTCTAACAATATTGTAGGTGTGGATTTAATTTCGTGCATTAAGATTACAAGTTATTTGAGAGAACCTTTTGTAATTTCCTTTATTTTTTCAAATTAAAGTCCGAGCTTAAGCTCTGATCTAGAATCAAACAAGACAGCATGCAATTTAGGGCTGTCCAAAATAAAATTGATAAGTGTTCAGACACCCACAGATAGTTTAAAGCAAGGTAATACCGTATAAGTGCGTATAATTTATACAAATATAATTAAATCACGTAATTTTCATGTTACATTTACTATTTTCGTTTATAATAAAATTTAATTCATCGTATACCTACAACGCAATCCGCTAACGCTGTCCATCAGCGGCTCAACAGCTACGATTGCTACGAATTCGTAGCAGTAAATCGTACCGATACACAATGATTCCAACGATGAAGGCTGAATCTTTCTTTCTTCATACAATGATTGCAAAAAACAAGAATGCCGACCGCCTGATGGGCATTGGTGCTATCCTAGGGGTCCTTCCTATTGTGTATTATGTGTAACTCAGAGTTGCTTCCCTTTATCAAGAACCTGTTCAAACATCTTTTGAAGCTAATGATACTTAGACAGCAGACATGACTTCAAAAGCAAAATTGGTGGGACTCTTACCCCCGAATTCACAAAGGTAAATCAACGTTGAGCATCTCTCCTAGTTCTATTGACATTTTACGATACAGCAAGAGCGTGAGCGCGTGATATTGTCAACATAAAATTAACGAAATCACGGTTATTTTTATGTTGACAATATAAACATAAAAGTAAGTTAGCCTCTTCTCCAAGTCTACGAGCCTTCAAACCCGCAACGGTCGTGCCTTTGTGTTCATACTACAACGTAGACGTGAGAAGGCGGGTCGTGCACCCAAATGCACGTTGTTATCCACAGACGAGCGGCGCGCGGAATACGCGCGTATGTACCCACCAATACTCTAGTGAGTACCCTAGTGAGTGACTCTAGTGTGTCTGCTTTAGAACTCATAATTATCAAACTAAGAGTTGTTTTTCATCTGAGATGAAATGAACGCAGTGGAAATGTGTTTTAAAAACAATCATAAAGCCGAATTTTAACAAGGGTGAGTCAAACTAAAAGCCAAATCATTTGTTCAAAGATGTATATCTATCTAGATTAATATTGACAGTCCATCTCGTTTCGTTTCTCAATCATAAAAAATATATAGAAACTTATTAGGAACAGAAATTGAATTTTTCACTACAGCTGTACAAAGTTTTTTAAGAGCTTTCGTTACAAAAAGCTCCTTTAGTCGTTGTTTTTTTTTTGAGAGCTTTCGTTACAAAAAGCTCTTTTAGTCGTCGGATTTTTGAAATATACTCTTATCACTTTATAACTAAAATATAGAGAATGAATTCTAGGAACGATAACAATGCCTTGTGTCGAAATTTTTCCCTTTTATTTTTGTCATTGTACGTAATAGGCTATCGCTATACAGGCGGGCTTAATTATTTTATCAGAGCTGTTACTGTACATTTGTTGTCTACGTAGATAGGTATGTCTTATTTTAGGAAATTCGCCTACACACCAGGTCTTATCGCGACTGAAAATAGATCTCCTTTTTCCTCGTTAGCTCTGCTATTAGGTTAGTTCAGATTATGGCGCTTCTTAGGAAAAGCTTAAGATGATACTGGCTCATTTGAACTAGTCTGGGTGCATCTCCATTTCTGCGCCACACGCGCCTTGTGGTGGTCTAAGTGGTGGTCAGGTACCTAATGTGATAGCCTGATATTTTGTTCCTTCACACTGACTCTCTGTAATCAATAGAGCAGTCTGAAATGAGTCAGTATGGCACTAAGTGCTGACGTAATTGGTGACTGATAACTTCTGATACATTTCACCCTTAACTATGAGCGCGATGCTCAGGGGTAGACCAATTCTGACACTTCTTTTGATTCTGCATTCTTATCCCCTTGTCAGAGAATTTACCACGTGTGCCTTTATATCTGTGGAGTGTTTTAATTCCAAGTTTGATCAGAATGAGATTATAACATCACTCAAAATGATGAGAAAGTAATGAGTTCTGAGTAGATTAAATTCAAAATCGAAAGGAGTTTACTGAATGGCTCTACAGTTACTATTCCAGCCTTAACAGCCACTACAACCCATTAACACAATGCCGGGCACAGTGCAAAGTTTAGGCGTAATCATACCTACGCGACCGCCGTAGGTATACCTACGTCTCATTAAGGGCCGCGGGTGAGTGTACGACTCAGGCACAGTATAAAACATACAGTAGGCTATCTAAGGCCGCCCGCCGAGTTATTAGCCTAGCGTGCACACAGACATGCGACACAGCCCGTCCGTACTGCCACCTGCCTATGCCTCCCATTTTATGCCAGCGTGTGCGTGAAATCACTTGTGCGTTACATCGCGATGCGACGCGCGGCGCTCACGCACACATTCAAACCGAGAGTGGCACGTTTGTATTTAGATGTTCTACTGTATGGTTTATACTGTGACTCAGGGCAGTTTAGCAGAAAGCCCCAAGTCGTAATTCGTGGCGTGGGGGCCGCTAACAGAGCGACTGGCAGACATTATTAACGCGCCATTAGCCCCCATTCGAGCCTTGAGGATCTGCAAGAAGCCGCCGCGCCATGGACAACTATTCGCCGAGCCTTGCTCCCGATTGTAAACCCGATAATTGTAAGGCTTATAAGCGAGGCTCTTTATTGTTGAAGGGTAAAGGGGTATATTACTTAAATTGAATTGAGCACGGGTTGTTTTTTATATATAACTACATTATACATTTATTATTATATTTGGAAAGTATAGAGAACGGTACATATTGAGGTACATTTTAGGTATATTCATAACTTTCAACTTTTAGTTTTGTACATCAGAGCGCATTGGCAATTTTGTCTTGGACTTTCATTTTTATTTGCTGGACTTTGAGTAAAAACAAAAATGCTTAATTGTATTATTTAAAATGCATAAATACCAATAAAACCCTATTTTTCTCTACATCACAGCATCCAATTTTTTGTAGGCGCCTACTCTTATTCCTTTAACATAAAATAGAGAACATAACTATTTCTGTTTAGCACACAAAGCGAGTGCTAATGCAGAAATAAAAATAATTAAACCTTAATCTGCTATTAAATATATTAAAACAGCGAGATTACAAACCAAAGATCAGAAATACTAATCTCATTGAAACAGCGGTACCTTCGTCAAACCACAAAATGGGATTTAAATAACTTACAGCGCTGAATGAAGGCACGCGATCGAAAAGTGCCTCACACGTCCCGCATCCATTTCTATTCTGGCGCAATTCCTCAATGCGGCTCTTAGGAGAATTGCACCCCAATTGTAGTGAGCAGCGCAAACCGCTCAAACGCCGGAATTGAATAGAATTACCCCCTCAGCTGGGCGATTCGCGACAGTGTTATGCACAACTTTTGTGTAAATACTCTGTGGAAAACCTGCGCACTGGCCAGTTTGTATACTATTAAGTTATTTTTTTTGGTAATTATTAAAAATCTTAATAAGATTAATGCTGTAATTATTAAATGGATTATATAAGTTTTCGTACTTCTTATTGATTTTATACTAAATAGGTTTTTAAACTTTCTTGTTGCATTTTTCACTATCTAAACACTAAAAAACCGGGTATAAAAACTAAAATACAGGTAAAATAATAGTTTTTACCGTAGTTTAAATGTTGCAGAAAACCCGGTTTTTCGCATTGAAACAACGGTACCTTCGTCAAACCACAAAATGGGATTTAAATAACTTACAGCGCTGAATGAAGGCACGCGATCGAAAAGTGCCTCACACGTCCCGCATCCATTTCTATTCTGGCGCAATTCCTCAATGCGGCTCTTAGGAGAATTGCACCCCAATTGTAGTGAGCAGCGCAAACCGCTCAAACGCCGGAATTGAATAGAATTACCCCCTCAGCTGGGCGATTCGCGACAGTGTTATGCACAACTTTTGTGTAAATACTCAGTGGAAAACATGCGCACTGGCCAGTTATATACTAATGAGTTAAATTTTTACTAATTATTAAAAATCTAAATAAGACTTACCTCAATAAATGCTGTAATTATTAATGGATTATCAAGGAGTGGAAAGTGAGAGGGGAGGCCTTTGCCCTGCAGTGGGACAGCATAGGCTGAAAATAAATAAACAATAAATAATAATAAGTTTTATACAGTTTCAAAAGCAACAAAATAAGAAAGAAAAATTATTTGATTCAGCAAACCTGTACCCTGCCTAAACGTGGACACTCGCAATGTGATTGATGCACCAGTTCAAGATCGCTCAGCAGGCTATGTAAATAACTACGATTATGCTTGGAGTTTCTCTATAAGGCCAAATCAGTGATGAGGTTAACAGAGGACCAACGTCAATGTCATTAAGATAGATCCCAGAATCAGTAAGCTGAAGTGGCAGTGGGCGAGCCAAATCTATCGAAGAACCGATCACTGTCAGAGTGAGCGTGATCTCGAGATGGAGACCTCCTCTCAGTAAGGCCTCCGTCCAGTCGGGGTGACGATGTGCGAACAGCTGTTGATTGGAGATGGATGTGTTTTATGTGATGAGGACTTATCCTCCCTCAGCCCCTATACTCCGTGCCCTACCACGATGCCGCGCATTTTAGGAGGCCTACGTCCAGCTTTAGGTGCTGCTGTGAAGATGTAGTCAAGTGCCGTCTCACATAAAACAGCTGATATTCTATTTGATTAGTAGTCAGAATCACTACCAAGCCATTGAACCAGTCATAGTATATTTCGGGCATAATCGATATGTGCGTCACATTGCAAACCGACGATACCCTATAATATGATACCTACCTCTAGTTTACACTGTTCTGTTTCTTGGGTAAATTACATTCGTGAGCCATCATGAAAGGCTTCAGTTAAGATAATGTATTAATTACCGATTCTGGGTATCATTTGAACCTTAAAGTGCTTACGACTATTTATTGGTCACGTCATTGGCCTTGGACCGTTTGTGTTCAAGATAGAAGAGAACACCATTTTTCTGTAGCATGTTACAGACATAAATTACACGTATTAGAGAAACCTTTATCATAATCGTCGAACGTGTTGAGGCACAGTGGTAAAATTCACTGGTTCGGAACCCAGTAGTTCCAAGATTAAATCTGGCCAGAACACCTTCTTTGTGTCGTGAAAAATACTGATAAAAACATTTAAGCAACCCGGATAGCGGTGGTAAGCCCCACCTCACCACGTTGGGTTCAAATTTGCTCTTTGAAATGTGGGCTTCTGAATGTTCCATTCACCTTGCAACTATCAGCATGTCCCTGACTACTCCGCCAGGCAGTCGGGAGCGTATGTTATGTTATGAGTTAGTATTGGTCATATTACGTCTTGTAATCAAATGCTTTTATGTTGAATCAAATAATAAATACTACTGAATTGAAGTTTGCAATAGTAAATCAACAACCAACGAGTATATTGTACATTCTCTAATAGGTATATGACGATTTTACTTGTTCAATTTCGGTAGATAAAACACACATTCCTGCCTTCAGTGTGGAAAATGCTGACGTAAATAAATTCTTCAGAGAATCGTTTGATCGGTCTCCTGAGAGAACGGAGGATAATCTGAAAACTAGTGAGAGTACTTCTAAAATAACTAATTTGTTTTAAACAACATTTTTCTAAGTACGTTTATTTCGAGCATTCCACAATGTAATAATATTGTAATTAGGTCTGTATGAAATGATTGTCGCATTGGTCAATTTGAACTGATATCGAGCCTTGTCACACGTAAGTGACCTATGTCGGGAAGATGTCGCTACTGAGATCACTTAATTCTGAAGGCGTACCTATATTAATGGGGTCACTGGATAAACGCAGATAGGGTAGGTCTTGGGATAGGTCTTTCAGATTTCTTCTTTCTTGTGACTAAGTTATCATCAACGCTTGTGCTTACCTTTTACAGTGCCTTCCAGCCAGCGGCAACCCGATCAGCCAGCAACCAAGAGCCAGTTCCTTGAAACGCACGGTCACGCCTCAGACTCTTGGGTTCAGACCTGTATGACCTAAGTCAAGCTACTAATACCCCGAGGTCGAGACAGAAAAAAGGCAGTATTTAGTCACTATTCTTGAGAACGAATAATCTTAAGCATTAAGGCTATATACTTTTAATAAACTTAAATGCTGACCGACCTGGGCATGGAACTCGAGACCCCCAACAGGTATTCAAACCACTCAACCTCTGAGCCATCGCAGAGGTGTAAAGGGTAAGACTAAAAACAAATACGCACATTACCATATCTGAAAAGCGGATTTGTAGTGAAAAATAGATTACATTTCCTTTATGATTTATTATGTAACACGTCGCCTGTAATTTGAAGTTTTGCCATAATTTGTTTAAAGCAAACCCTCAGAGGCATTACAGAGGCAATCCCAATCACATAACAAGGTAGGTCCGAACGGGAACAACCCAATTTAGTTGTGTACAAGTTTATTTGGGTATCTCCCCGTTGGGCATTATAATAAATGGAAGGACAAATTCGCGACCTTTCCGTTATATTGAAATTTCGGCAACTACTCAAATAGAAATTTATTTTAATTAATGACTATTGTTGGTAAGTAGACGGCGTATTTCATGACCTTGATTATTTGGATGTTAACAATTACCCTGTGACAATGCTTATTAAGTCAATATACATTATAGATTTTCATTAAAGATAGCAATATCACAAAGAAAAAATTGGTATTTACATGTTTCTAAAAATATACGGCATTGACAGTGCATTAACAGAAAAAAATAAGATAAGTATCTTTTATGCTAGTGAACCTGAGTAGATCTTGGATAAACAATCTAAAAAGGAGACATTCGCCCACGGCTCTGATTTTGAGTGGGCGAGATGTCCTAAAGCTCTTTTGTTTCACTAGAAATCCGCAGAATACCAGTGGTCGTGACGAGCTCTGCCGTCACGGCCTTACACTGAGCGGAGACCATTTTGGTACACACCATTTTGTAATTATAGATAAGTTTTTTTATTGTATTTCGTTCTTGCTTTGCGTTATAATTTTTCATTGATTGTTTTTGTTGTACCAAATAAACATTTTTCTATTCTATTCTATTAGAAATTTGTATTTAGTTATCCACTGGTACTTTTGGCTTTACGAGTACCTACTTATCTTTATGACCTCAAAATGTAGTCTGTCATGTCCACTTCAATCAAGCGTTTCATGCATGCAGGTGAGTCAGATTAGCCATAGAAGTGGACCGTTGACAGCGCCATATGACACTTGTCATACTTTTACCACTTGCGCATACGCATAAAGGCTCAGGATGCAAAATACTTGTCCGAAAACAGATGACATTTATGCTGTTTCTAAGCCTTTGGAGACATAATGATCAAGCACCAGCGACGAAATGATGGCAGTTGAGACAAAGAAAACTGCAATGTATATTATTGGAAGCCTGGAAGATCTAAAGATCTGTCTCTCTTTGACAGGTTAAAACCTGTCAAAGAGAGCGTCAGCGCGGAAGGCCCAAAAAGAGGTCGATAAGCTCAACCACTATCTGAGTAGCTGGCAGACAGTGGTTGGAGGAACATGCTCACCCAGGTAATGCTTATTCACTGGTGCCTCGAAGACATCAAGGTTTTATGTATATGAAAAACAAACAATGGTTCAGTGGGGTTCAGGAAGGACACAGCAAACCGTTGAGTGCAGATAGATGGAAAGCAGACGACATAAGGGTGGAAATCCCCTCAGCGTCTACTAGTCTAGTGATAAGTAGAGGGTGAGAGATAACTTTAAGATTAGGCCCGCCTAAATGTCATGAACTAACACATCTTCAATCTGGCCAGAGCCCAAAAGCCGAATATTTCGTTCAAATCGATTCACTAAGCTGACTGTCCCTTTCCCCTAAATCTCCACAGTATCGATCACAACGCGACATCATTAAAAATGTAAGTCAGCGAATCAATTATCCGACAGTTTATTGTAATCCCAAAAAAGTCAAAAGCAGGGATTGGTTTGCAGGCTGGCCGGGGCAAGTGGGGTAATTAATTGCGCGTAGCGTTTTTGCAACGGCTGAGGAGCAAGCGGGCAAGATTTATAGTCCGCGCCACTTCACTCCGTCTCTCCGGCAAATTACTAATCTTTTCTTTAATTCTGATCCCTTGTTTTCTTCAGACGGTAATAGAGCCGTGAGCCGGATTAAAGGAAATGCTCGTTCCGGCCTCGTTTATATTGCATTGCCCGGGGAAAAAACGCGAAGCTATATAGCGGACGTGTACATTACGCGATATAATTAGTTGTATATAAGCGGAAATAACGTGTGTCGATGCCTCAGGGGAATTAGGATTGGAGCTTGATTTCTGACTTGCTGAGTTATTTTATCTTTTACGTAATATGTATTGTATTCTGAATATGAGGGAGGAAATCCGCTTGCTTTGAATGTAGAGTAACAGTTTTACGAAGCGTAAGCACTTAGTTTTGTTACATACAATACAATATCTGTGTTCAAGACGAATAGGTACTATGGCTCACGATGATATTGAAAGCGGGTTAGTCAGAAGCACACTGACTGTTGCCGTTGTGGTGTACGGATCATTCAGAAGACTTCATTTTGTACTGTGAAAACGTTGCACACCCAACGTAGTTCGTGGCCTTTTTTCTGGTGTTTACCTATCAGCAGCAAATTGTACTTACATATAAACAACTCAAAATATAATATGTCCAGATCTCAACTTGAGACCACACGGCTGCAAGTCAAGTTCTCAATCACTGAGCCAAGAAATAAAACGTTTCAAGTTAAATCGGCTTCGAAATCGCTGGAAACCACCCGTTTCCTTATTTAGGAAGCCAGACTGAAGAAGTTTGACGTCAATGCTGGCGTAAAATATCTGCGAAGTTTTCAACTTACCTTTACTTCAATAGCTCATTGTGTATAATGAATAGGACTTTAGGTTGTCTTTTGCAAATCTCAAGCGACAGTTGGGTCAACTCGGTCGTGTCCTACCGACCGCAGTCGGGATTTGTGTTGCAAAGTTTGTTGCTGTGAAAAAATATTGCTTGTCAATTGTTTTGGAAATTTTGACTTGAACTATGATTTAGATATTTGAAGCAATGATTTAGATGATTTAGAAGAATTTGATAACAATTGAAGCATTAAATCATCAATTTGTATCATTCGGTGTTTATATTTTTTCTTGCGTGCAGTTAACTGATTTAGTGGCTATGTATAAATACTCGTATCAAACAAATACAATGAATTAAGACTTTTATAAATCAAGTTGAGCTCTTCCTTCTCCCAAAATACACGCTACAAATATTTTATGTATCTTTCTAGTACTGTGAGTCGGTTTTGTGGTGCCCCTATGAAGTGTCATGTGCTGATAATTAGGAAGAATTGTGAACAATATTTATTATCGACTCTTACCTAACAACTTTATTTTTTACCCTTATTTTTCTCCCTTTTTTCTATTCTTGTCTGGATAATTTTACGAGTGGTTTATATATCGACGGGCATCGTTCGTTCAAACGGTGTTAGATAGGCACGTTCACCTTTGCACTTGAAACCAAGTGCCCATCGCTCACGTCGTCGAAGTCAACTGTGACCGACCTCATCGATCTGCGATCTTTCAGTGATATTCACTCCGTCCGCGCGTCCTAGTGTTACCTATTAAACATCCACTAAAGTGACACTTTAATCTTACAGGCTCGGCAATACGCGAATGAATTTGGAGACAACTGAACCTATAGTCCATTCGCGTTAAGAATTAATATAAGAAAGTCTGTTCACAGTGCCCAAATGAACACATTCTTTCAAACGCAACGGTTTGTACCTGAGTTTTGATGTGTGTAACGGAATTAAATTTAAAAAATACTGCATTTTTAATCGTGAGAATGTTGATATGCACTTATCCCTTGTTGATGTGCATCTTGACTGTTGTGAGTTACCATGCCTTTCTTTCATTAAAATTAATGAAAAACTGCTTCTTGTTAATAAAGAAACTTTCTGATACATAACAAATATACTACCGAGTCTGGATACATGACAGCAATTTGTCTGGCTCACACATTAATTTAACTTTCGGGATAACGATTACTATCGCAGGTGGAAACCTATTTGATGACCTCTGAGATTATCACACCAACTGAATGTAACGAAGTTAGGGAATATCGAATGTTTGTAATTAACCTGATCAAAGTAGCATGAAGGTCATCATTTAGTTAAATAAATTGACTTTTGTTACCTTATTTACCTACTCGAATACTAGTTTTTAAGTTCATAATATAACTAGCGTAAGCTGATTCAGTCCCTCCAACTCCACTCAGAACAACCGGGACAGTCAGTCAGAATTAACAAGAAGAAGGAGAATGGCTGTAATAGAATACTTTTTCCTATCGCAACATTTTTCATTAATGCTCCGCTATTATAAGTTGTTCTTGAAAGAAGGACTTTCCAAAAAAAAAAATTATCACTACCAGTACTTCCTGAGATTGGCGCGTTCAACCAAACATACAAACTCTTCATCTTCTCCATCATTAACAGCCGCATGTTGTCCACTGCTGAGGGTATAGATTTCCGGAGCGGTCGGATGAAAAAATATATATTTGACACATAAAATAGACATACAAAAAAATTCAAGCATACACTCATAATAATTAATACAAAACGTGTCAAAAAAGCTCCCACTCCGCATATGCCGCGGTGGCACAAGAGCACCACGACGCGACGCTGGTTTTCAGAGGTTGTTGTTGAATTGGAGAGGGAGAAGTGGCGTAACATTCGAATGATGAAGGCTGCCGTTATCCATCAAAAATCTGCCAGTCAGGTTTTCCATCCAACTTGCAAGCAGACAAGGTCATCCGTGGGATTTCCTCAGCTCTGATTCGATCCTGGAGCAAAATGATGAGCATGACCTTCTCGATTGCACGTTGGGTGACATTTCATAAGTGGCCATAGGTATTTCTGCCCACCTTGTAAGGTCACGATGCTGACTACACTAGGTTCCCAATAATGCCAACGCAACTTAACAAAGCTAAACTATTCCGATAGCAGGTGCGCAAAACGAGTCTGTTATTTAACCTATGTTTCGCATAGCTCCCAGTGTACCCGGCGCTTAAGTAACAAAACCCGTTGCATAAAAACCCCCAGACATAACCGTGGTGAGTTGTCTGGCAAACTTTTGTTATTTATTAGTGTTTGACTTCGCTAAGTGTTCATTATGTTTTAGTATTCTGCTATCTGAACATGCTGTAAGCTCTGAATTTCCCGCAGTATGATCTACGCTATGTACAGGCTGCTACTGAAAGTGAGGGTCATATCGAACAAGCGCGTAGCGGGGGTCATTCTCAAACCTTCCAAAAATTATCATTGAATTTCTGCCAGTGATTTTTTTCTTGAAAATGGCGATTTAAACTTAAAAAACGTACGTGTTAGTTATTATTTGTTATCAATCTACCTTCTCATGTCCCAAGTTCCTAGAAACAATATTCAGAAGTCCTTAGTACATATCTTTTTGATTTATCGAGCTGTATAAAAAACTTACTGTATAACTTAACTTAACTTTTGAACTTTCCAAAATGCGATCGGCAATCGAAGATGACTCTTGCTACGTGCTAATTTGATTTAATGCTTACTTCTGGGAGCATCCTGTATGTACGAGTTGGAAGTTTGGCTCTTTAACTTGGTAATGTGCTAGCTCGGACACGTCTCCTAGGATACTATCTGGGCCAGATGTTTCATTCAACTAGTTTCAGATGCTTCCCGGTTGGTTAGTTGGGTACAGAATGCTACTCCTACTTAGATATTTTATCTTATTCTAGAAAAGCAATACGCAATTACACACATCAAAAGTGTCTAGGGATATCATAGGGATATAATTTTTCAAATATTTCATAAAGTTAAGTTGGTTTACAAGTTGAGCATTATCTCAGAATAACGCGAGGACAGTGGCATAAGATAAAGGTTAAGAATATTACAAAAAAAAACGTTTGATTTTGCTAAAATTTTGACACCTTTTAAAAGAAAAATCTGTCTTTTTTTAACGTCCTTACGATTGTACAATAATGCTACTACAATATATTTTTTTATACAATCTGAAAGGGCAGATATAGCAGTTTCTGTGTTCTAAAAATTTCTACGTTGGTATCAATATTTTAATTTTTACAGCCTCCCAAATAGCTATACTTTGTATGAAAATGCTTGAGATATCCCTAGACACTTTTGATGTGTGTATATAAGTAGTTATATTAAGTATAACGAAAACACTATTAAGATCATTAATTTTACTTTTTCGACCAGTTGCTACTTAGACCAGTTGCTTTTTTAGACGAGTTGATACCAACCCGTAATTTCATCTTGAACACTATGCATAAAGTTAACAAGGTCTGAAATACTTGCAGTTAACTTGTAGATATGTTTGCCACGTTTGATTGTGAAATTCGCTCTCTGAAATGAGGGCTTCTGAACGTTCCGTTCACTTTGACGGCATCAGTCAGTGTGCCTCTGACTACCTCGTTTAGAATATTTATTATTTGTCATTGGGATAAATTTGAATTTGCATCTGCTGCATTCTGTAATTTTAAAAAACCTAGAATTTTAATCAAATGATAAACGGTAAATTTAAGATAGCAGAGATAAGCTTACCTGTCCGTGTTCTGTCCTAAATGTTATACCACTCTAATTATCTGCTTGTGTACGAATTAATTTTAAAATAAATAACGATATGTTTCAACATCTCCAATCCTGGAATGAAACCGTATGACGTAAAAGTATCTCATTCATCACTGCACCTACCCCAATCGACACCTTGATGGAGGTCGCAACCGAAAAGGGGATGCCGACTCTCCAGAAAATGAGGGAATGAAATAAACCTCGAATATGTTACAGAAGAACATCGTACTTATTTACTCATCCACCGCATTCTGTTATTTATTGTTAATGTATTAGGGTACACAATTAAATTAAAAAAACTGAAAAATTAATCGCTAAGTATGTAAGTACAGAAAGCTACGGGTCCAGTCTATTTAAGTAACTTGACAACAGATTTATATGCTGTATGTACATTATGAACAATTCTGCGTTTTAGTCAGGACCAACATTTGCAATTGCAAAGTAAATAATGCTTACACATTTTGTAGTTAGGTATACCAGAACCACAGGCGCACATAACTCTGTTTGGTTTGGAGTCAGTGGTCTCGCTGTAACAAATATTGATTTAGTAACGGCCGTCCGCGACTTCGCCCGCGTGGACTTTAAGTATATTTTTTAAATAAATTACAGCCTATGTCCTATTCAGATATCTATAAATCTCGTATGAATATCAAAATTTCCCTTCTTTTGTCACAAAAATTCTAAGTGTTTGTAATAAATAAATACAGAACGCTTAGTACAGTAAATTTTCGTCTCTATCAGCGTAATGGTAAAGTTTTATATTTTTCTTTATGCTTCTACAAAAACTGATGTTTCCCCGCAAATGACTTACCGCAGCGTCTGATACTGGAACAAAAAGGTCCTTTTAAACTCGCTGCAGTCGGAGATCTCTGTAACGACCTCAGTAGTGGCTGGAATAGTTTTCATTCGTTCCTGCGATGCCCCAGCAAACGATCAGGTGACCTGCTTTATAGATCTTGTTAGATTTATGGCTTTCGTCGCGTTTGCTTTGTTGGCTTTCTAACAAAATAAACAAACAACAGCTTTTATACACCCTACTGCCTTGGTACGGCTTGTACCTAGCAGCGTAGTATTTAAAACTCTTGTACCAACTGCGAGACACAATTGCTGGCAGATGTTAACAAGCCGCCTAAGCTTATTTGACGTCAGCCACGGGCACGAACTGCTCAACTTATTATGTTTAATACAAATATGGCACATATTATTAATTTAATACAAATTCTTATTAAACCTATCAATTCCTACTTATGTCCTTAAGATTTTATATTTTATGGTAAGTGACGATATAAAGAAAATATGAAACAGTCTCAATTTATGGCAAAAACAGTTATTCGTTACAATCGGCAACCAAAAACCAATTTAAATAACAGAAACATTACCGAGCACTCCCCAACCTATCTTAATAACATTAACAGAGTACCTTCGTCAGAGGAACCAATACGAGGCTCGGTTTCGAAAGAGATATTAAATCCTTTGCAAATGTCAGCTGTGAAATACAACCAGGCAGGGTGAAGACGGTCCGCTCTATATTGCCTCTATAAAATGTAAATGTGAAATAAACAAGAAAATCCAATTATTACGTGTCTACACAACTCAATAGTTGTGTTGCTTGATTAAAGTGTCGTTATTTTCATGGTACTTGTATTCTACGATGTTACGATTATTCTTGTTACATTTATACATACCTTTACTCATTTATTTTTGATTACAGTAATTGAAATGAAAAAACGTTATGATATCGTTTGTCCCTACTGACTATCTCTATTTCAACGCGCGGCCAAAACATCTATCCAGAACAGTGTTTTCCAAATTACGAGTTTGTTCTAACATTGCCCGGTATTTTTTATAAGTTACTATCAAACCCTAGCTGGTTACATTAATTAAAATTATAAAGTATGTTGATTGTTTGTTTGTTAGGTATGATTTTATAAAACGAGGTGTAAATGTTGTGGCGTATTTTATTTTGATGGGTCTTGCCATGTTTTTTTCAAAAGATGGTTTAATTCGATGTATAAGTTTATATTAGCTAGTAACATAATTGTGTTCATGTGATAAAGCATTAACGATGCTGTATTTAATGAGAGAAATACCAGAAAAATTAGAGTCAAAGCATCAGGCGAGATTCAAACCTTTTTCTATCGCAAGCCAGATACGCTAAGTGTCCGGCAGAATCTTTCGGGTGTATTTTAGCTGTAAGTTGGAGCTATGTCATCAATGTTAAGTTCTTTGTGTTATTTCATCCTTTAAAGCTGCTTAATATTATGAATCGCTCATTGAATTGCCTTCAACCAAAAGCCTTTTGTCAATTACACCGCAAATATCGTCTTCAGGTAGTTCAGTTGCACATGGCACCAGCTCCGGATCAGCTGTCCCCAGGGGGCGTCTCACACACAACCCTTGTGTTTCTAGCCTACGCATTCTGTTCCCACTGGTATCAGTCGTTGACAGGTCGACAGACGTTACACTGGCAATAAACCTGCCTTTTGTTTTACGTGCACAAAAACGGAAATTACGTGCGGAAAACCGTAATTGAATACGTTTCATAACTAATTTGTTTGAAAAATGCTTTTGTTAAATTAATGCCTTTGGGCATTTGAACTTTTGCTCGTCCCATTCCAAACTAAATTGGCCTAAGAAGTATCAAACGCGACAGTGTAAAGTAAGTGAGTAAGTAAGTAAGTGAACATTTATTCAGAATAAAACTTAACCTATGAAACAACGGTATCAATACATTTATAACATAATACTACACACATCAAAACTGTCTAGGGATATCATAGGGATATCATTTTTCAAATATTTCATAAAGTAAAGTTTGTTTACAAGTTGAGCATTATCTTAGAATAACGCGAGGACAGAGGCTTAAGATAAAGGTTAAGAATATTACAAAAAAAAAGTTTGATTTTGCTAAAATTTTGACACCTTTTAAAATAAATATCTGTCTTTTTTTAACGTCCTTACGATTGTACAATAATGCTACTACAATGAATTTATTTTTACAATCTGAAAGGGCAGATATAGCAGTTTCTGTGTTCTAAAAAATTCTACGTTGGTATCAATATTATAATTTTTACAGCCTCCCAAACAGCTACACTTTGTATGAAAATGCTTGAGATATCCCTAGACACTTTTGAGCAGTGTATTTACATAATTCAAATCTGCTGACAGATGGCACCACAGACACACAGATTGTGTGTTGTGTGTACAGATTAGTCAGTTATGACTCAGGTATTTTAGATAAACAAGCTTATACACACTACGGAATTAAATAGTATTTCATTTGGTAAAAGTGTTGATACTTCAAACAACATAGTATTAAAATTACCGTTACTCAAACCGTTCAAACATTTTGACCGCTATTGTAAGACCACAGATCATTTTGATGCTCGACTGTACACACGAGTTATCGTAACAATAATCTTTGCCCAGACAAAAAATATTAGTAAGTATTTCAGAAAAAAACTGTAGCCCTATTACTTCTCTGGATAATTTAGGATTGGGCACTTTTAGACTTAAGTCTAGGCCAAAGGTTAAAACTAACTAATGGTAGCCCAATAACTCACCTTGCTATATCTTAATAGTAGTCTAGAAGCCGACTCGCCAGAATAGATGGGTATCTAATGCCAGCGTTTGTGAAGAATCGATTGCGCTGCAAAGGCCGGCGAAGACACGTTTGCAAGTCCGTGGTTCAATTTTAAAAAGAACATGCCAACTGAAAAAACAACCTTCCGCTGTTGAAATTGAATTGGATTTCGGCTACTTTCTTCAGTGAGGTAAACCTCAGGGTCCTGACAGGCCGGTGTTATTGTTTGTTTTTGCGACTGCTGTAAAACGATAGCCGCAGCTTAACGTGCTTTCTAAAGCGCAGAGCTTCAAACATTTTTTATAAATGGTCTCTTTTACGGGTTATATCATGCCCAATATAGGTGTTTTTATCAGAATGCTTGATATTACTTAAATCCTAGTTTAACATAACATACGCTCACGGCTACATTTCGAACGAGATAGAAGCATGCTAGTGTTAGCCATCATAACATGAACAGGAACTCACAGAAAATCCACATTTCGCCAAATGTCGAGAGATAGAGTGCTTAACCACTGGGTCACTACACTACGCTCTCCACGGTGATACTAGTATCATGTTATATTTTAGTGTGTACGGATTTTTCTTGAAAATCTATTGTTCCCAATATCAACAGGGGACTTAAATTCAGATGTTTATGGATGTAAAGCTAGGTCACCAACTCTTAGTTGGCGAATGGTGTTGTTTTGTTTCATAAGTTAAATTATGTTTCGGATATAGGTAAGTATCTAAGTAAAGGTACATTTTCCGCACAAATATTTGAACCTTACTTCCTGTTATTTCGTAGGAGGATCTGAACTTTGTGTTACATATAAATCTTATTAGCTATGTGACGGTCGCCCTTTTATACTCGACTAATGAGGTTTAATGACCTTTGGCGGTAGGTAATGAACGTATTTCGCCTTCCTAATATATTATTACATTAATTGAGATACAAATATGGAAGTCTATGTACTGGTTCTTGGCGAGATATGCTCAATTGTTCTTTTCGTTCGAAAAATTACTTTAGAAGACACAAACACAGATATACATAAGTTATATCTTAGAGAGATACGTACCTTATTATGGTGATTATAGAAATAGGCATGTTTGAGTTAAACGTTATCAGATTAATCAGTATTTTCAAGTATTCGATGTTAAAACATCAGGTAGTGGTTTAGAAATTAAATGATTTTCGTTTAGAATCTGAGCCCATTATTTGTGACCATGCTTAAAACTCGTTTGGAACACAAGCTTGGATTGGGGGAATTTCATTATATAGACCAATGACAGTGTCTAATCTTGAGGTGCCCGAGGTGCGGTTCCAACAGCATATCGACAGCGATCGCTATTGTTAAGCAACCTATGCCAGGTCGGGTAATGGGACGGACGACCACTCCGAAAGTAATTTAGTGATAGATATTTCGGGTATCTCCGTGTTTTAGAAGACACGTTAAGTAGTTGGTCCCGGCTGACCTGGATAGATGTCAGTCGTTAAGCCTAGTCAGAGGCTTTAGGGCGGCAACATAACATCTGACAGAAAGGTTGTTTACTAGCCTTAGACCCCTCCACAAACCTACTACTTGACTTCTAGTGTGGCTTACGAGCCATGAGGTTGTCGAACTAGCCGTGACTTATGGGGTGACCAACCACCAACATCATAGTTGAGGTGTGGCCTATGCATAGCTGTGGGACGTATAAAAGTTATTGTTTTATTTCTTTATGCCTACTCCTGTTAGGATTTTTGATGTTGTTTTAGAATACATGCTTTAGTTTACTAAATGTCATTACTTCAGTAATTGTAGTCTACAATGCAATCTTAGTAGTTTAACTCGAACCAGTTAAGTTCTTGAACTGTGTTAGCAAACTGTTCAGCAATGTAGGGGTAAATTAACATTAAATGTTCCAAATTAAGGGGTAAACAGCCTTATTACCATTAGCCCATATGAACAACTAAAACTATAACAGTTCTCCGCTCATTTAAGTTCGCCTCAAATGGCTAGTAGTGCATTTGTTGTAGCAGTATGAAAATTACAATTGCCAGATGTTATTAAGGCTGTATTTAGGCATAGTCAGCATCATAACATAAGCATAAACGCCTGTATAGGCGCCTGTGCCCAAAACTGGGACGTTTGAGGTGGCGCGAGCCATAATCCAACACGCGGCCTCAGTGCGGAGGGGTTTAAGGTTAGTGAGCAACCTTAATGTCAGATGTTCTCACGCCGCCCTGAGGGTTCCAACTAGGCTCAACGACTGACATCTAGCGACTTCAACTGGGACCAACTGCTTAACGTGTCTTCTGAAGCACGGATATGCCCGAAAAATACATCACTAAATTTCGGTCGGAATGGTCACTGATCCCATTTCGGACCCGGCGTGTGTTGCTTTACAACAGCAATCGTTGCCGATCCATTGTCACAACTGCGCCACATGTAGGTACAGTGAGCATCAAAAGTACTTATCTCAATAGTTCAGGTGTCCACAAAGGGTATGAAATTAAAGTTACCTTTATCAACATGGCAACATTTTTTTTCCAATTATTGTAATTGTTTCAATAAAATTGTAAGCTCGGATTTTTAATTGTAGTCAGTGAAATGACATTTTCAGTGTGGCAGGTTTTCAGTCCCAAATAAATAGTGATGTGGTAAATCGAGTTTTTACAATTAAAAGTTAGTCGACATTACAGTCTGGCAATCACTACGACTTTGTAGTGATTGACCACGTCCCACTTCCATATGTCATTATTGGCAACACACACTGGTCAGACTTTCGTTTTGAGACATAGAGGTATTTCGGTAAACTGTATTTAGTAAATAGATTTTCAGTTTCAAAATGTTTTGTTTCTGTATTATATTATTTACAGGTAAGAATTTCGTTTATTAACAGGTCATAAAACTGGAAAAGTTTGGGAGGATACAACAGTAGAATCTTCCATACAAGTGTTTTCTAAAGGTTTGACTACAGGCCTAAAGGGCCCAACCAGCAAAGGACGACGCCTTATATTTTCATATATAGGCAGTGATGAAGGTTTTGTAGATTCCGGTTTACTTATTTTTGAATCGAATAATAATAGTATGGACTATCATGAAGAGATGAATTCAGAATCGGAGTCGGAATCAATAGCAACCGTAACGAATAAAAACGTATATAATTACTTGTATTTTGCTGACTTTCAAGTGTTTATTCCCCTGAACCTCTTTGAAATTTTTTTTCCAGCTATGGTTATAAATTTTTAGTGAGAAGTTTTAATATGGAGGTAGGGCCCATATTTCTTAAATCGTATTATTTAATTCGTTTTGTACCTATTAAATACTTACAATTATTTAAAAGAGGCTTTGATACCTCATAAAATAAATCATGACTGAATGTCTAAGTCTAGTGATTGCCGAACGTCACTATTGTAGCGGGTCACCCTTTTTTGTATCAGTCCCTGTTGAAGTTGTCATTTCGCTGACTACAATTATTAATCGTACTATAGTTAGTAATGATTTCATCATGTGATTCTAATTCCTAATTAATTACTGAACACTCACATTGTCAAATTGTCCAGACTAGTTGGATCTCATGAAATACGAAGCAAAGCAGGTATTAATAATGAATCACAAATAATGACGATAATTATCATCATAATTGATCAGTGTAAAATATTGAAATAGACAAAAAGACGAAAATACGTTATGTTAATACTCCGCGAATTTCAAAGCTGGCACATGACATTGACGTATGAATGACGTGCACGCAAACAAGTCGCAAACAGGCCCATTGAACCTATTTTAGGGTTATCGTTGTTTTTAGCATTTTCCATGCAGTATCTTTAGTGAAGATCTGAAAATCCAGAAAATTGGGTAACTATACCAGAAAGATTTGGCTGGTCTGTTAATGGTCTTGGTAGCACAGTGGTTAGGGCAGTCGCCGGTTTGCGAAGATGCGGGTTCGATTCCCGCCTGATGCCAAGATGACCAAATGTCTTTTTCTGGTTTTCAAATCTTTAGTAAAGATACTGCATGGAAAATGCTAAAAACAATAATAACCAAATCTAGTGGCATCAAATCCTTGGTGCTTTTTGATTGTCTAAAAACATTTGATGCGAATAAATTAGTGTTCGTTTAGTCAATTTTGGCGGTTTAGTTGTTAGCAATAATGATACTGTATGCAGATTCTACAATTTCACCGATGTATAATTGTTTAAATAAATGGCATGTTGACATGCTGTTTTATTACGATCTCTTTAACCCAGACAGTTTGGGCTGCATATTAACTGTCAAGGGGTATATTTCATGGCTACATAGTGTCTAAAATGGTTCAGAAACTGATGTGCATTGTTCGCTCATATTTAAATATGTAGTAAGTTGTAAAAATATAAGACCTCTGAGGATTTTACATTAGAGCTTATATGCAGGGGTAACTGCCAAGAAACTTACAATGTATCGGTGACAATGACAAGCTCGCCGGAACGTCTGCGCAGGGAGACTAGCCGTACATACTCGTAGTATCAGTTTATATTCTTTAGATCAATGATATTATAATAAAAAGACGTAGATAGGTTACTTGTGTTAAAAAGTGGCACCCAAAATCAGAACTCCGAACACCTGAGCAAAGCATTGACAGTTGAGACGACATGTAGGTATCTGTCTCGTTTACGCTCTAGTAAATAATCATACTACCTATCTTGTACACGGTCAAATTACAGGTACGCACGCCAGGGGTCAATTTTCGACTTCGTATCAGTACTGCCATAACGTATCTACCTCTTTTAATTATCATTGGGAGTAACAGCCAAGAAACTTACGATGTGTCGGTGACAATGACAAGCTCGCCGGGACGTCAGTGTGCAGGGAGACTAGCCGTATATACTCGGAGCAAGTATCAGTTGATTTACTTTAGATGGTTAATGTGTCTACGTCCTAAGGGCGTAGCACTTACTATATGTATAGTGATTTGGCGGACGATGGCCTTTCGTTTTACAAGGGTTTTCTTTGATTTCCTCCGTAGTCTCGACTGAAAGAGTATCCAACATTTTTGTATGAGCTCTGGCGTACCTACTTGTCCGCCATTTTGTGTGTTTTTTTTCTGACTACTTTGAAGCTGTTGGTTCTGGTGACTTCTCTGGATTTCAGTATGTAAGCACCGCACTCAGAGGTGTCAATTAACGTTAGTGGTTCATTAGAGTCAAAATTTAACATTCTTAAAAGTTCTTTATTCTATTTGTTATAAAGTCTCTTTTGAAAAATGGAATTTTGACTCTAGTGAACCATTAACGTTAATTGACGTCTCTGAGTGCGGCAGTGAGCCTAGTTAGAGGCCTACGTTTTGATAGCATCTAATACTAAGATCTACCTTAACATACACCTCACCGACAAGCCACACTGAGCCGACCCTGTGTTGGAATATGGCTCGTAATGCCCAACCACTATTGGACATTACGTTAATCGTGCAGAATTTGTCTTCGTCTCAAGGGCAGCTGGCGTTCGTAGACTAGACTGTCTTTGCGGACAGTGGCCTCGCATTTTACTACAAATAATTCACCTCTCTTCGTGTGTAGCATACCGACCCATCGTCCTGCTTGACGAGGCCAACAAACTGTTCGAGCGCCTAATAGCTGCTCGCCTAGTAAGGCACTTGGAGGACGGTGGACCGGGTCTCAGCGCAAACCAATTCGGTTTTAGGCGAGGACGTTCTACCATAGACGCCATACAGAAGGTGAAGGTTGCGGCACAAGAGGCGGTATCCCAGGGTGATGTGGTGTTGGCTGTATCTTTAGATATCGCCAATGCGTTCAACACCCTCCCCTGGGAATGCATTAAGGAGGCCCTAAATTACCATCGGGTCCCACTTTATTTAAAAAGGATTGTAGCAGCCTATCTCACGGACAGAGCGGTTATTTACCCCACGTCAGAGACCTGGGAAAAGCAAGACATGTCATGCGGTGTTCCACAGGGTTCAGTTCTCGGACCTCTCCTGTGGAACATCGGGTATGACTGGGTGCTGCGCGGCGCAAATCTCCGGGGGGTCGACGTTACATGCTACGCCGACGACACCCTCGTGACCGCTCGTGGCAACTCATACCGACAAGCGAGCATACTGGCCACAGCTGGAGTGGCTAACGTGGTCCAGAGGATTCGGACATTAGGGTTAAAGGTGGCCCTTCACAAATCGGAGGCGCTCTGCTTTCACGGTCCCCGCAACTCGCCACCGGATGGGGCTCACATTACAATCGGAGGGGTGACCATCGTCATCAAGTCGACGATGCGGTACCTTGGCATCGTCCTTGATAGCCGATGGTCCTTCAAAGAGCATTTCCGCCAGTTGGCTCCAAAGCTTATAAGGGCAGCCGGTGGCCTTTCACGGCTGCTCCCAAATATCGGCGGACCAGACGTAGCTTGCCGCCGCCTGTACACCGGGGTGGTTAGGTCGATGGCCCTCTATGGCGCACCAATTTGGGTAAACGCGCTAGGTTCCCAAAACCAGGCCCTCTTGAGAAGACCGCAAAGGGTGCTGGCCATTCGCGCCATACGAGGGTACCGCACCATAGCTTGGGAGGCGGCGTGCTTGTTGGCAGCAATTCCACCATGGGATTTAGATGCTGCCGTCCTTGCGGATATTTACCGTAAATGTGCGGAAAGAAGGGCTCGCGGCGAAAATCCAGCCGCAGAGGAAATTTTAAAATGGAGACAAGATTCCCAAGCAGATCTTCTAGAATCATGGCGGGAAAGATTGGCGAGCCCCAACTATGGGCACCGAGCCATAGAGGCGATACGTCCCCACATGGACGATTGGATCGGACGTAAGCACGGGGCGTTGTCCTTCCGAATCACCCAAGTCCTCACGGGCCACGGGTGTTTTGGTAGGTACTTGTGCCGCGTTGCCAAGAGGGAACAGTCCACCATCTGCCACCAGTGCGGGGATGCCGACGATACGGCGGAGCACACTGTGGCCCACTGTCCCTATTGGCAAACGCAAAGGTTGGAACTGGAGAGAGTAATAGGCCCTGATCTCTCACTGTCCTCTATTGTCCGAGCAATGGTGGATAGTGAAGAATGCTGGGAAGCCTTTGCAGTCTTTTGCGAGGCTGTAATAAGCGAGAAGGAGTCGGCGGAGCGAGCACGAGAGGCGGACCCCATGTCCCATCCGCTCCGCCGCCGGAGAACTGGGCGCAGACGGCGTAACCATAATCGCTTGATGCTGCCGTAAAACCGGCTCAATTTCTACGGGTGACAACAGCGGGGGCTGCTTGTCGCTCTGTAAGGGGCCAGGAAGATGGAGGGTGTGCCGAGTGCTCCTCGCACACCCTGGCTGAAAGGTGGTGAAGTGGTGTCATATCACCACACAAGATGGGTCCAGACGTGGACAGCCGTTGCCGGGTTCATGGAAGCGCGACAAAGCGATACCCACGATCCCAACAACACGATGGCAACGTTGGAGCACCGGGGGGTTTAGTCAGTATTCCCACACCCATCTGGGGTGGGCGAGCCTGACACACCCCCGCCCTTGCCCCGGAGGGCGGGATGTCCGTAAACTGGATTCCCCTCGAAAAAAAAAAAAAAAAAAAGGTACTCTTCACGCTTTCAAGACACAGCGCAGAGTAACAGTAGCGGTAATAATTGCTCGTTCGTTAGTGAGGAACGTGTGTATCTGCACATACACTGTACACAACTCATATGCATATCCGTGCCGCACGCAGCACTAACTCCCGCGGAACTTATGACGGCGTGTCGGTGACAACCTCCTGCCGTGATGTACGTGGAGCGTGTCTACTGGGGTAATAGACACATATCTGTGCTCTGGTACAGTGTTGTGTTAATTCTGCCAGTCAAACGCTTGGTCTGTATAGCAAGAGTCGAGAGAATATCAAAGGAATTGAATACCTACCTCGTGATTGTAGAAAAACAAGTGAATTCAGAAACGTCTATCAAAGTTAGGAGTTCCTTCAAACTCAGTATAAACTATGTATAGTGTCAACAAATTTAGAAGTGACAGCTATACTTGCAAAGGCTGCTACACTTTTGGGGTTTGTGAACTGGTAAGAATACCTGATAAGATTTTAATTGACATGACAATTGCAAATTAAAGTTCAATCCAGTTCACTAATCTGATACATCAGATTTTCATCAAATTTAGAGCCTTCTTAAATTCAACGTCCAATTACACAACACAACCATGACCCCTTACACAGCAACTAACACTGAACTAAACACTAGCCCCTTACACTAAAGCAATAATAAAACAGTCGTATTTTACTATAAGATCCACCCAGCTTGGAGTCAAAAGGTCCTGTCTAAAAATATCCAGAGACATTTATTTACTGACAAGGCATTTCCGTATTATAACGATAGCTTTCTTTAATCCTCTCCTTTAAGATTACGGATTGCGAAGATGCCTCAGGGCATCAGGAAAATACATTTTTGTCTTAGGGATATTTGTACAATACAGTTTATTAATGAACATTATAGTACGCTGGATTAGCGGTCTACGTCCAACGGTGGACGAGTATTTAATTGTAGGCTGATGATGATGGTCCCGTTTTCTTTACATACATTTGTTACTCATCTAAATGACTATGTAGTCCTTGGACTCGGTTAGTGGTCTACTCGTGAATTGAACTCGTACTTCGGACCTTTTTTGTTGTTTGTTCTGTGTCTGAATGTAGATTTTTGGAATCATACGTCATGTAGTATACATTTGAGACTTTAAATGCATGTATGCATGTCACGGCATGCATGCTCTATAAATAACGCAAAGCTCTGCTGAGTTCAGGTAATCCGCCCTGAGTGTTGACAGGAATATTTACCTCCTTATTTGTTCTCTCAAAGATCCATGCATGACGGTCGCCGAATCAAAAGCATTGAAACATCAAGGGCAACTATTCGCCGACAGCCGACGGCTCGATAGCGCTGTTTGAAAGCGCTCCAATTTTATTTTCACGCCTGCAACTCGCAGATAGGATGAAACTTTCATCGGAGGCTTTCACTCGACGCGCGGCGCAACATAAATTGTGGACGGACGCCGAGCGCTTTGCGTCCTTTTTTAAACTAAATAGTTAACTGTTTTTTAGATTCCGTAAGTTTTGAGCTGAACATTTCTTGCCTGCTTAACTTTTAGGTGGGAGGTTTACAACGTTTTTACGCAGTTGCATTTTAAATGGGGCTTCGTTGTCCGTTTTACGTTCTTAGTATTCATAAGATGATGAAAAGATAAGATGTTATGATGGTAGTAAAGTTTACTGAGAAAAACTTAGTTTTGCTCACTCGTTCACTACATTGACCTATGTACATAGCTTTTGAATGGATAGCACTTCATCACCGGCCACTTGCAACTATTGTGAAGGTTTTAACGCTTCAATATGAAAAAAGAGCTTTCAATCACCTTTAGTATCTACTACGAGTACGAGTAGTACTTACGGGTATCTTCAAATCGTAAGCTGTTTTAGATTCATGATCTTTTCTGCGGATTGTATTAACAAAAGAAACTTTAGGTGTAAGTTAGCAACAGTGACCTTATCGATTATTTGACTTGAAATGACATAGATATTTTTCAAGTAAACTTCGTGAAAAGCAGCTTGTTGAAAGTCCAACTGTAGTGAGGGTTGGTATGCTACTATTTATTTGATTGAAATTCCCTCTGGAACTGAGATTTCTATCTATCCCGGATAAACATCAAGGTTGTGTTTATTAAACTTATTTTATCACTGACAAATAGTACTATAAGGTCACTGATGTAACATTGAAATTAAAATATCAGGTCACAATAACACGGCTTAGTCCTACGTCTAATAATCAAACACGAAGTGTGGATCATTCGAGCTGCAAAAAAGGGCAAAACCGCTTCATGCATAATCCTGTTTTGATGGATACTCGTGCCTGTTTCCTAACAAGTTGCTCAAGCCCCAAGCCCGGTGTTCCCGGTCAAAACAAAATAGCATCAACGTAGACAAACAAAGCACGTCAATTCCCGCCATTTTCCACTTTTTGTGCCCGTTGACAGATGCGACAGATGAATGAGAACAAATGAATACCGAAGACTTGGCAGGACGTATCGGTCCCCGAACTTTTGAGCGCCCCTATTCCAAACCGTTTTCTCATAACTCGGGATGAGTAATGCGTTTGAAAAATGACGACGTTCGAGAACCGCACTCGTAAATAACGCTTTTAAGAAATATATTGTATTTCACTTATATGTATAAAGTTGTAAAGAACTAATTAATGCTCTTATAGTCTGAATAAGATTAGGTCACTTATTGAGACAAAATTCAAAATTAAAAGCAAGATTACGTAATAATATTTAAAGAATGCCACCTGGGCATTAGGGTTATTTCCTAATGATGATTCAATGATCTTTATCATTATTTATGATCATTCTAATCGGAGCGTTGTCTAGCCCCAACTAGCCCCTAAGACGAATATACTTTAAAGTTTTATTACGATATCGACGTCTAGAATAGTAGCCAGTTTTTTAGCCATTACACCAAATCGGTCGCCAAAGAGATTGTTAAGTCTTTTATTTCTAAATTGTAAAACCCTTTGCGCTATGCTGCATTAAAAATCTTTTTATAAAAATAAACCTGAGTCAACTCATGAACGCATCTTGGAACTTGAGTTATTCCAAGCGATCGTGTCAGAATACAGGCATTATTAATACCTCCGAGTTCCAGGGCATTGTTTCCTAAGGGAAAAAATGTGTCTTTGCCGTCATCTCATTTTTATCGGAGCTCTCTCGCGCCGTTGCGTCGGCTGAATGCGATATTTATTGCGCTGTACAGCCTGCGAGGCGAGGAGTTAGCCAGCAGTCGGCGCCTGCGGCCCTCGCAATCACAATACCCACGTTACACAAGCATAATAGAATATTTTACTTGTCACCGACAATTGTTTTTACATTAGTGAAGACAGAATAGATATAGAATATGGGCGTTAGCATTATGTTTATTGTTGGGATAACTTTAGAAGCCGTAATGGTTAGTATATTGTGGTATGGGTGCACTGGGAGTCGTTATTGTGGAGGAGGGAAGGTAGCCCTCGTAGAATAGTTACGACCCGTTTAGAGCAGTGGTAACGAGCGGTAGTTGAAACGCAAGGAGTCACGGGTTGATTTCTTCACAGGCTCAATGAATTATTGATGCTGAAGTGTATGTTTGAGGCCTATATAAGTGGCGCCCTCTTTGAATTAAAAATAATATCATGGAATCGAAAACTGTAGTTCATTATTAGTATCCAAAAATATCAAAATCTGAAGTTGTTGACACTTTTGGATACTAGGTACAGCTCTGTGGGTGGCAACTACTGGTAAATAAACAACAACAGTCTTTGAATGTCCCAATGCTGAACACAGGCCCCACCTGAACTATGTTGGAGGACCGACCACAATCGGGCGTGGTTGCTTGCGATCTTTATCATGTAAGTATCAATAAACTTGCATGAACATTAACACCCAGACGCAGAACAAAGAAAAATAACGTCTCGTGAATGTCTGTCCGTCGCATGAATCCCATGACCTTCGGCGCTATAGGCAGAAAATCAGCCAGCAAATGTACGGAAAGATACGCTTTAGTCGCGAATTCAAGACCCGACCCTAAATTAATTAACTTATTTCAAACTCCACCGTGTCAAGTTGTAATCAGTAGCTTAATCTAAACTTTACATTTTCCAAACAAGCCGAACCCAGTGTTTTGTTTTCTACAAATTGAATTAAAACGTCTCGATGACCGAGTGGTCTCGAACTCGACCCGAAAGTCGGTTACGGATTTTTCGAAACAAAGGGTGAGTTTTGATCTCGCATTTAGCAAGTTTGGTGAGGAAGATTACTTTCTTTCAGTTTAATGAAAATTCTAGCTAAAACCGGAGCTTTGCCTAGATCTACAGGGAATCTTTGAGAATAATTATTCAGTTTTAAATTAAATCTCTGACTTCTTAGATGATTCACCATTCCCGAATGCTCGCGCAATAACGTTCTTGGAATACTGTAAGATTGACCTTTAGGAAGATGCTCCATTAAAATTTCCTTATGCTCCATTCCGCTTATTTGTATATACAGAAAGACATTGATTAATTTTTCAGGTGGTTGCGATCGTGTCACCAACACTAAATATGACTAATCCTGCCCCGTTGCCAGGTAAAATTAAGTATATTTTAGACTTTATTTACAACAGCGACGTGGGGTGAATAAATCAATCCACACTAATTTTCGCGATAATTTGCCTTCAATGATACTTAGATCAAGAACTGAAAAAGGCTCAGAACCAGAACCTGAAGTAGTGGTGCTCTTTGGGAAAGGCTTATGTCCAGCAGTGGACTAAGTCAGGCTGACAGTGACGATGATGACGATACTTAGATCAGTGTTCAGAGAGTACTCATTTACATATTATCTTTGGTCACTTTTTGTCCGTTTATAGATAAAAAACTATCTAAAATCTCGCCCCACTTTGCCTTCCTCCAAATAATCATATGGATCTTTGATAGAAAGTTCAGATTTTTACGAAAAAATCTTAGACTTTTTCCAAGATTCACGCTTGCCAAATTCTCGCTCCAGAACCTCCCAGGAATACTTACAAGAATGACCTAAATTTTAAGGCCGTGCCCCATCCGGATTCCCAAGCTATTCCGCCTGTAGACAGACATAGACTAATTCAGCCTCTACCTAATTGAAACGTGTCGCAGGGAATAAATATTATACGAAGTGCCAGAGCCAACATCGCGAGATTGTTTCGGATAAACGCTCACTTTAGCAGGAAATTTTGGAAATGGCTTTATGAGGCTGCTATAGGTAGTATACGCAAAGTAATTACACGAGAGAAAGCAATTTGTGAAGATATTCACAAAATTGCAAGAGTATTTCCTAAGTTGAAGATTTCAGAAAGGAGGTTTTTGCACTTGTATTTTGGTATAGTTAAATTTTCCTCGTAGAGTTTAAAGTAGCTTATTTTGTTATTATGATAGTTATTTAAGTAAGATATCAGAAATACACAAAATGTATAAAAAAGCTATACATATACACGGTCTCGTTGTATTTTTGAAGTTTTTCGGAAATATTAATTAGGATGAAAAACATAACTAACGGTTATGCTCAAAATCAGTTACATTTCACCAGCACCAGCATCCATTGCACCAGCAAAAATATAACCATAAAATACTAAATAGTTATTGAATTGAGTATAACTTGCACTAAATGGATCCGAAGACGTAACAACAAGATTGCACTAAGTGAATCCGTGAATTTGCTTAATGGCAACCCAAGGATTGTTGGTTCATTTGAGGGTACTTTGAGATAGTTGCCTTACGTGTAAGGGCCAACGCTGCGCCACGCGGGCGGCGCGCGTTTTCATTCAAAAATGCGCGTCCGATAATCGTTGGGTGGGTTATGTTATTTTTGTCTTCTTCCATTCCATTTCATTTTGACAAGTGATTTGGTGTAATAGCTAAGAAGTTAGCTACTACACGAGAGGTCGCGATTTCGATCCACACACAGGCTGAACATTTCTGTGTACCCACATGTTTGGTTTTATTAATCTGGTTGTCCGACACCAGCGTTTTTCCTTTAGATACTTACCCGCTTATTCATAAAACCAACGCAACGAGACAGCTTAGAACAAGCTGTTAACGTGTTTTGTCACTTACTCGCAAATGGCAACAGCAACAAGAAAGAAAAGGAAAGTTAACGTGGTGATAAAGCGCTCTTTGAGATACGTACTTAGTAAAAAAAAGAATTTAATTATGTTTGTCCGTTGTTTAGTTCCTATAATACAAGCTTTCCTTAGTTTAGGGCTAGATAGTGGTAGTAGGGCAGTGAGGTCAATGTCCAGAGTTTTTTTTATGTCCAAGGATATTTATTACAACCCTTCAAATCGAATCGATGAACCATTACGAGCATCCCTAGTACAAGACAAGGGCGGAAAGACGCGCGGTAACACAGCGCGGGCAGCTGCTCAATGCAACGCGGCCCCTTTGCGACCCCCGATATGGCCCAACGATTATTTCATGGAAATAGGTTCACATAGAGGCCGATATTGGGAGCCAATATTCAGTTAGATTAGTGTCCATAGAGGTAGTCGTTATAATATAACGTTTGTATTAGTAGGTAGGTAATACCTAAGATGACATTTTGTTTACTTTATACTGAACCTTAATGTTAAGGCTGGTGTACACTGTGGAGCTTTTTATGAAGACCTCGGAAGCTTAAGTTGAATTGGCCCGTTGTGTGGGTGAGCTCTTACCTATGACAACAATAGATAAGTTTATTTTATGTGTGGGTGTTGTTTTGTAGTACGTACTTATAAATATTCCTATAAGTATTTTAGTCTTGCTCGGACACGCAGTTGTGCAGGTGACCAAGTTTGAACACAATATTTATTATTTCAAATCTGTAGCTCCTAAAACTTGCGCGTTAAAACAAACTTTTCAGCTTTATATTATTAGTATAGATAGATAAATACCGATAACAATTGTGTCCCAGGCTTTATAAGCACACGGGTAACAATTCTTAAGTAAACATTACCCCGGCAGCGCGACTCACCCGTGAAATGCTGCGGGGTATTTGATGGGCAGCTGATAAATTTGGAGGCGATCATATCTCGCAATTTTATTGACCGTTAGATTCGATATTACCCAGCCATCGACCGACGAAACTGTTCTCGACGAAGCAACATCATTCACTGACAATTTACGGCTAAAGTTAAATAATGCTTAAAGCTGGTTTTAAAAAATGGCGTTTTATTTAGGTCAGGTTGTACTTTAGACTCAAATTTAACAGTTAAATAGGCCGAAGTTTGCGATTAAATCCAAGTTTCGAGGTTATTCATCACTCCACTCCACAGGGCCCCCGTCTCGTCCTAGCGGGAGACTTTGTAGCCGTAGACTGGTCACTCACACGAAAGAAACCTTGGAAGCCACGAAACTGGTTCATGCCTGCCCAACGAATGCACATTAAACCAAGATATAGTTACCAGATCCATTCCTTAATTGTAAACACTATAAATTGATCTGAAACGTTTTGTGTGGATTGCAGAAATTTACACAACATGAGAGTGAGGGCTCATTGAGTTGTGTTGCTCGATTCGTTAAGTCATTCGAGGGACGACGAGGACGCCACACATAATATGACATACATACATACATACCATCACACCTTTCTTCCAATGGGGTAGGCAGAGACCACTTCTTTCCACTTGCTACGGTCCTGACACACACCTTGCGCCTCTTCTTCTTTCATGAGTTCTTTCAAACATGCTCGTCAGTTAAAGGTACTCCTGGCCTGACCTCTTCTGAGAACATCTTGAACTTGTCCATGAAACGTTCATCTAGGTTCATAAATGGCATGATAATAAAAATATTATCATGCCATTGCCATGGTTAAATGTCAAACGATGTAACTGTTGGCGTTGCCACGAAACGTCTGCATGAGGCCTCACCCTTTTCCTGACAAAACCAACGTGGGTCCAGCCACGGACGTAAAAGAAAGACGGACGCCACTTCGTCGAATCATGAGTGAAGAATACTGGCAGCTACCAGTCTATGGTGTGTGCGTAATTTGAGGGATGCCATATAAATCATAAATTTCCCTAAAGTTTACCTTTTATTTTAACCGGGTTTATTAACTTAAGTCCATAAAGAATTTTGAATTTTTTTTTGAATTTTGAATTATGATTTTAATTATTTTAAACATCTGACAGAAGGTTTATCATTAACCTTACACCCCTCTAACTATTCGCACTGAGCCCGCGTGTTGGAGTATAGCTCGAGCCACCTCATAGTTGAGGTGAGGCCTGTGCCCAGCAGTGGGACGTATATAGAAAGAACATGTTTAAATTTCTGAAATATCGGAGCCGGGAGCTTAAGAATCATAATGTTGTTGTTGTTTGTTGTTGTTGTTGTTACACTTTTAGGAATGGCATGCGGAATCAAACAACGTAGCCCCTTAGCTGTAGTCACAAAATCAACATCATCAAAATGTGCACTGCACACGGTACTGACAAATGAGGGGTTCCAAAAATGTTCTCCTCTGCAGTTTCGAATAATTGAAACCCAGTCATCTCGTCGATTTTTACTACTAGGAAACCAATTAAAAATAACGCAAGTGTTATTTTATATTAATTGTATCGCGTGCTCGCTTTGCTCGCTCGGCTCGCGCGGTTTTGGTCACAGTTCTAACCTAACCTAACGATACCTTTAGTCTGAAGATTATTTATATACAATATCATTATTTCTTATTTTCAATCACGCTCCGGCCTTTAGCCTTCCAACCTGACCTAACCCTAACCAGTCGGTTGTGCCCCGATTCTAGCTTAAGGCAGTGAAAAAATTAAAAGACGCGAGTAGGTAGGTACCTACACAACAACGAGTGACAGGTCAACAGCCAGCCACTGACAGCACAAAATGGCGGATTGCGTTTTGTTCATGACAATTCCAAAAAACAAAACCTTTAAACTTTTATTTTTTCGTCATTGAAGCCCTTAACCCTTTAACCGGTAGAACATGTTGCCATTTTTCGTTGGTTTTGGACCCTATTCCAATCTTATAAGGTTCAAAATAAGATAGCAACTATTCAGCCACTACCGGTTAAAGGGTTAAATGCTACTAACCTTAATTTTTTTTCATTTAAAACATAATTTAAAGAGAATAGCAATAATAATATGGTTTTCTAAATTTAATTTCAGAAATAAACCTTGGTCTGATGCAACAAATCGTTAAAATGGCGGAAAAAAACCTAACATTTCCCGATGTTATCGTAAACTTTAGGTTTTTTTTTCTCGAACAGTATTCACTTTCGCAAAATGAAACTTCACAGGATTACATGCTTTATTAACATCTATTACCAAAAAAAAATTAAGCTCCTAGCTACCCGTTATGATACTAAAGTCGAGCCAATACGACAAATACAGATTTCCCCTCAATTAGGGAAATTTTACAGTCAAAAAAGTGGCAACACTGTTGTGTTTTGTCTTTTAAATTGTCATCACAATTTATAAATTTAATTAGGAGAAAATATAACGAATAATCATAATTTACCTGTGATAGGTGATTCCTTGTGACTTTTTAAGTTTACTCATGTAGTTTTCACATGATTTCACCACACAAGACGGCATTTTTAAATAAATATTGTCATAAGCAACACGCGTGTCATTCGCGCTGTCACACGGGGTAAAATGGCGTTAGATTGTAGCACCTAGTAAGTTTGTGTGAGCGTTAGGTCGTGTGCAACTCACGAAGTTGTATGACCTTGCTAGCTTCACATTTTTTTAGTGTGATGTTCCGTCCGTCTTTCTTTTACGTCCGTGGGTCCAGCCTGTCAATTTTCACTGACATCACTTCACATCTCGATGCGGCACGCTTACTTCAATCATCTATTTCCTACACCTTGAATTAGTGTTCCCCCTCATTTCTAGGAAAATAATTTTAAATCATTCGGCTTAGTTATTTTCACTCAAACGTTCACTTTGGTGAAATTATTTAGTTAAACAGAAGGTTACAATCAAAGTGAAGTGACGTGTGCATTGAGAATGACACCCCAGTATCCCAGTGGTTTGAAGGTGCTGGTATGAAGACCGCCAGACTGAGACAAAAGTTATTAATAGAATAATCATCTTAACGTGAGCCATGATCATTAGGACTGACACTAAATCTACCGGACTTGTCGACAACACTTTCCTGAATCAAGGGAAAGTTTTCACAAATACTCGTATAAACCGTACTATGCCTATATCTAGGCCATTTGTAGTTGTTTCTCGTCCAGTCTCTATTACTACAGGTACAAAGCGTACATCCGTTTGTTCATCTGTCATGTTAGAGGAAAAACCTTTATTTGACGTCCTCCGCAAATGAGCCGGGATGGGGCGCCACTCGAGTGTGCGGGACATCCGCTCGAGAGTTTCCGGACTTCTGTTTATACAAGTTGAGACGTTTGTAAATATACATTCCGGTCGGAATTTGTCTTAATCAGTTCAACTAAAGCCTTTTGCTACTTACAAGAGAGAGGCTTTGCTACAAGTGTAGAACAAAATTATATAGGTATGTATGTAGTTTACCAAAACTCTAACCTTCTTATTTGTAAAGCCGTCCTATTTATATGCGCCTTTAACTTTTATGTGTAGCCTTAGCGCTAATCGTATCATCCATCTACCTTGCGGGCACATATTTTAAACAAAATCCACAATATTCATATCATGAAATTCTAAAGGTAGTATTTTGTTGTTTTTATAAATAGACAACGTTATTTTACTTAAGTAGATTTCCGAGTGTTACCAACTCGGAACTGTAAAATTCCACTTCGTAATATGAACCTACAAAAAATGATAGGGGTTTCGATGTTGACAAGACTAAGTAACGAATGTAGTATTAACTTATTACATTTATGATTCATCAAAAAGTATCTACAAAACACAGAATAATAAATGGTACCTATGTACGTTTATTAAACCATAGATAGAAATAAAATATTCCTAATTCATTCCATTTAAAAAACAGTCACAATTTTACGTAAGTACCGAAAATCCTGTACAACTGCGAGGGTCGTTGAGTTTCCACGAATATTCCGGTGAATTCTGGAATAAACAAGATTTTCCCGGATCAAAAGTATCAGATACGTCAATCCAGTGGGTGAACTGTCTTGTTCGACGCTCTGTTACACATCTTGCGCGCGCTCCGACGTAACGACCGGCGGCTCTGTTCGGCCGAATTTAAATTCATTTCTTTTACTTTGCTCAATTGACAAACAAATTAATATCAAACCCAATGCAAACAGTATCAGCATCATCATCAACAGCCATATAACGTCCACTGCTGAACAGGCCTGCCCCATGGTTTTCGAAGCGATCTTTATGGAGTCATCCGTCAACCATGAGGTTGGCGTCACACGCTGCGTTTGGCCTCAAATCGGGAATGTCTCCACTCGAAAACTTTTCGGCCACAGCAGCCATCGGTTCTTCGTGCTATGTGCGCTCCCCAGTGGCATACGCTGAACTACGTCGGTGACCATAGTTCTCCTACGGATTCCGCATTTATGATTCGATCTCGTAGGTAGCGAAACACAGAGCATAGCCATTGAGTGAACGTGATGATTATGAGGCCCATATAGCACAAAAATATTATTATAAGTCTGATTTGTTGACATTTTCAGTTATCATGGTGTTTTATTGAATATACCCTAAACAATAGAGGGTGCAGGAAGGGTGCAGGCCATGTAAAAAACAATTGTTGATCGATTAGTGTTTTGACAGTCCATACGAATTTGGTTTTGATGCGCCTTAGTTCCTCGGTATATCATAATAACATACCTTTATCCCGAACGGGGTACGTGAAGCCGTTATGGTGGAAATTTAGAAATTCACATGAAGCCAAGCGATTTCAAACAGAACGTCGTGAGGCCGAGCCTCTGTTAGACAAATCCT
This sequence comes from Udea ferrugalis, assembly GCA_950022985.1. NCBI lineage: Eukaryota > Metazoa > Arthropoda > Insecta > Lepidoptera > Crambidae > Udea > Udea ferrugalis. The sequence continues at coordinate 12,054,749 of OX465516.1, forward strand.
ACCTCGCATGAGTAATCAGAATCAAAAAATAGTCGCACTCACGGGTCGAAGTGAGCATCAAGTATTTTTTCATTGCAAACAACAAAAAACATAAAGACCATTAATCATCAGTCGAATATTAAACTCTTAATTGCAGCAGTAGTATTAATTACAGAGGCCGTAAATTGTATCGTTTTGTGACTGTTTTATTGAGTACTTACTGGTTGAGCAATTTATGCTTAACCAGGCTGAGAATGAAATACGCATGTTTGTGTTAAACACAGAAGGTAACTAAGTACTTAACCACCTTAGGTTTAGACCCTGTCCAGATAACTCATTTTTTGACTCGCGTGGATCACAACAAGGGAGATCAGGAATAAATCAAATCAGCAAGAACAATATCCAGAGGATTAAAGAAAATTATCAAAACAATTTCACCGTACCTTTTTATAATTATATTCATAAGCTCAGATGTTGACTCAGTTTAGAGTCAGATCCGATGATCTTGTAGTAAGCTGTTGCTGTTCATTAGACTTAGTTATTCATATTTTATTGTTTACCTTTTTAGCTGCGCTGCTATATAATGTCCCTACCTACCAAACTAACATAAAAAAAAACATTAAATCAAAACCAATTCCAAACCAACATAACCAATCTCTTGGTATACTGGAAATTACCGCAATGATGAAATCTTATTTTCTGTCACAAAACATGACTATAAAAATGCATGCTGACGGTTATCTGATAATATAAACGCGTGAGTTTATCCACTTTTTAATGATTTAACCTACAACTTCACAGTCACAAACGTAAGCTGGAATAAAATAAAGGCATCAATAACCACTACACACAGTAATAACCGTCATCTAAAAATGCATTTAACTTGAACGAGGCCAGATGATAAAATGCTGTACTTTGTCATTTTAAGTTTTAAACCCGCACATTTGAACACGAAGCCGTTTCATGGGAGTAAACCTTAGTGCTGGGGGAGAGCGAGAATCGTGCATGTAATTTATAGAACAGATGTCTTATTGCTTGTCCGGCCACACCAGATTTTACTGGCTGTAGGAGAAACTGTCGCTGTCAACAGACGATTTGTGGACATGGCCCTCGTCCTAGGGACGAGGGGACTATTCACGAAGCGGTAGAAAATGGGTGTATATGATAAGGTGCTTTTGAGAATGACCGATTTCATAATACTGGAAATAGCTAAGTTTAAAGTTTGGGCCCCTAACAAAATAATAAACGGCCTATATACGTCCCACTGCAGCTGGCACAGGCCTCACCTCAACTATGAGGTGGATTGAGCCATACTCCAACACGCGTGCTTAGTGCGGATTGTTGGCGGGGTGTAAGGTTAGTGAGCAACCTTAATGTCAGATGTTATCAAGCCGCCCTAGGGCCTCTGACTAGGCTTAACGACTGACATCTTACAACGTAAGCCGGGACCAACGTGCCTTCTGAAGCACGGAGATGCCAGAAATGCACATCAATAAATTTCGGTCGGGGTGGTCACCCATACCATTTCCGACCCGGCGTCGACCACTGTCACAACTGCGCCACGGGCATCATAAAAAAATATAGCTAGATAATTTGTTGTAGCTATTCAAAGTTTTCATTCAAGTTTGTTAAGCTTACAGTGCATGATGTAGCGTACCCATTTACATTGAAATTACCCATAACATTGAAATTGAAATTATTAGCATCAAATTAAATAGAAAGTAGGTTAATGAAATTACTTTAGCCATTTACTTATTTTGATGTTAAAAAACCGTAATAGGTATTTTATTTTAATTAATAAAGTGTTCATTATGGTTTAGTGCTATTTAGAATCATTGTTTTGTGCAACTAAATCGGTAAATTTTATTCAATCGTTATCAATTTTGTTTTGCAGATTTTCCCAACAATTCCCGTACTATTTTGTTACAAATCGTATTTTCAGGAAAACTGAAGACATAAATACATATTAAATAAGTAAGGGTGTGTGGGTGGTCAGTGCTCGTGATTCAACTCCAACGCAGACACGTGCTTGGTTGGCACCGGCTTCAAAGAGATGGATAGCTCCTCTATAATCTACGGTCGTTTTATTTTAGTTTTTTAGTGAAAAAACATTAGTTTTACTAAAATTTCTTGAATTTTGCTAGCTGAAGTGTAAACGTCTGGTTGCCATTGACGATGACGAATATTGTATTTACCAAATCTTGAGAATCTCCTGCAGACTTAGGTAAATACATATGCGAATGCGCACGAACATAATTATCAGTAATAAACAAGGGTCCGCCTTATCTACAATCTTGTTAGCTAAGTCTACCGTCTCACACATCAGAGCTGTCTAAAGTTTTTATAGAAAGGGATAACGAACTGGAGGTTTTTATTGTTTACGTATTCAAGACGAACGATTCACCTCTACCTGAGCCAAATGCAGTTCTCTGGTACGGCACCTCGACATTATTCGCTGGGAACCTAGTCGGACGTGAAATTCGGCACTTTGGATTTACGATGCTACCGGTTGCTGACCCCTTTTATTGAGTACTTACTCCGATTTTGGCGATTGTGACAGTTGAAATCATCTAGACCGTGTACTTAAGGAATCAAATGCCAGGGACAGTTGCGATGGTCTTAACTGCTGAAGATTTAGGTATCACGATCACGTTCCTTATACCTACTACCTACTACTACCCTACCCTACCCTACTACTACCTACTCGTATACCAAAGATCCTATTTCATAGATATAAAACTTTACTGAAAATAGAAACCTATCCGGTTTCATTTTTTGACGTCCATGGTCATCTTAAGTCCATGTGGCCAAAACTCTTGTGATTGTTTTTCAAAGTGACTATTGGCTTCAGCGATGTTTTTGACTCCAATGTTTATATTTTTTATTCTAGCTGATGCAAGCAACAATAACAATAAATAGGTATTTTTCATGACAAGCTACTTAATTTATAGCAATGCCCAAATTCAAACATTCAGCGTTCTCATTATCAGCTATGGCGCCACAAACTAGATAGGGAACAGGTTCAGACGGGTAACTTCCGTAGCAAAAAACTCGCCTTAGGATCCATAGAGATTTCCGCATGTAAAGATTTTGACAGCTTTTTTTGTTTTAATTGTTTTTTCATAATGCGGCAACGATGTTAACGTTATAAATCCACAAATATATACAAAAAGGTTTAACAAAAAAAAACCTTTTTGTATATATTTGTTGATTTATAACGGTACGGTATATTATAGGTAGGTACCTACCTAAATTCTGCTTGTTTTCATTGGAAATATGAATTGGGTATAAATTAAACAATTTTCACTTAGTATGCCTTTTATTTCTTAATTTTGTTTAATATTTAGTAAATGCTTTACGCTGCATACAGGGCAAAATCGTCTTTTCCAATCTACAAACATCCGTACCTTGAGATTTTTGTTTATAATGTTGCACCAATTGAACACAGTTAATCGCAGAGTTAAATCAAAACAGCTTTTCGCAACTACACTTTTGTCTTGCTTACAACCCAAAGAATCATATGAATGCTGATGAATGCTTGGTCTGAATTTGATGTTTCAACTCTTTTATTAAACCCTGTTGATGTGGGCTATTTTCCAAAACTTGATTGTCTTCTACAATTATGTTTCCAAACAATATTACCGCATTTCCTGATGGGTAGGTAAGTTTATTTTCTTTTAAGCATTTATATTTTCTGAAAAAAATATAATTGTTGACACAATGAAATAAAAACCAACCTGACAATACTTGACACAAATGACAATCAACAAAAGCGTAACCTAGGTTACAAACCAAAGACAATCCTTAGACTAGAAACCTCATCATCCGCGGGAGGAGGTGAAGCTGCCATTTTCTATAAAAGCATCCATAGACAAGCTTAACCTTAATGCTATTATTTTTTAAAGGAAGAAAACCGGCCGTGTATGGCGCAGACGCCTGTCCACTGTTGAACCTATAGTCAATGGTAGAGGTCCATGCCTCATCTACTTCCAGTGTGGCTAATCGTAAGCCTACATTCCCCAAAACTCATCAGCCCAAAGATGGGTTTTTCATCAAATTATCTTCATTTCAGAAGTAACAGATTAACTTAATTACGCGTGACTTGTTGTAGACATACTTTTGTAACAGCACATTTTATTGCTCATCAGCAAATTCATAAAAGCCATAAAAGATTTCAAGAAAGCTAATTAACTTCATAAAAGTAAAACACAAAGTTGTTATGAGGCTTTCAGGTGTAATTTGTTAAACTTCTATACATTAAATAAATACATACATTCAATACGGCTTTCTAAATACTTTCAATGATCGGTAATAAAACCCATGAAAGAGTAATTATAAACTAAGCTGTAATAAGGCTTCCAGTGTTTCATAAATTGAAAGCAACTAAGATTTTATCGTCTAGCGGTCGCTAAAGGTTCTATTATGTCTTTATAAGGTGTCGATAAGTTGTATTGAGCGAGGCGATAATAAGGCGCCGATCAAAATAATCTGCTCACCTTGTGAAGTGTAAATGGGTAGGGTTTATCGCGGACTGCAGACGGGTTCAGGCACAAAGCTACGGGCGTAATATAAATAAATGAGGCTATAGTTTAATTAGGGAGTTCCCCAAGGTGACACATTTTGACGCTTACACCATTTTGCAAGGCGATAAAAGGTCAGCAACCGAAAGGAGATTGGCACCCATGTATTTTGAGAGCACTTTTCGGCGGATTTTGTGGTTCGTTAATAGGATTCCTGTATTGAAAAACCAAAAATAAATATTATTATCATTATTAAGGTCATGGAGTTAATGTTAGACATAGGTATGACTGACAGGATTGGGATGCCATTATGTACGGATTGTGAACTGATGGTCGCAGAATTCCATGAACGCTAGTAACGTCCACTCTAGAATTCCATAGGAAAGACTTTTGCTGTCTCAAGGTACGAGTATACTGTAGTACCTATAGATTCTGATGCTCTGCGGTATGAAATCATTAAAGGTGCCTTCACAAACTTTAGTCAAGACAGTTTGTATTATAAATGAAATATGACGTTCCTAACGTAAAAAGAGCAACGCAATTTGCCGCTTGTCTAGGCTCAGTTCAGACCGAGTCGTTTCGGCCGCGTCGTCGCGTCGTCGCTAAAATGAATTTCACCGCGCAACTCATGACCCCTACTTTGGAATTAGAAGATTATCCGCGAGAAAAACGAAAACCTGAAGCACCAGGCTGTGCTGGAGTATGTGGCTCCACTTGTGCGGTGCATTGTCTGTCACGACGCAGTGCATCGTCAACCGCTGCCAACCGCCGCCGTATTAGAAACTGATTTGAATGTAATGCATCGGTGTTGTTGTTTTTTTTCAATAACATATAATTGAGTTCCTTTGTTTAGTAAGCAGTAACCCATCTATTTCAGATACAAGCTACAACTCTATCATCAACAGTATAGAGACACACCACAACCACAATTTAGTTCATTTTTCGAAAAACTCACAGTTAATGGACAACTTTTAACAAATTTGGCCACAGGAGAAAAGGCATCTTACTTCAAAAAGCCTTTGCAATGTACAATATTGTAACATTTTATTTATTTTTACAACACAGAGGGCTGAATAATGCGAATCCCCTGAAATTTCGAATCAACATTAATAACTGAGCGAGTACAATGTATAAAATTAAGGCTCAAAGGACCGAAAAAAATCTTTACGGGCAATTTTTCAGCAGTGCAGTTAACGAATACCGTAAAATTTTCATAGGCGACTCCCACGGAACATAAATTGTGGGCGTGTTAATATACTGTGCCGGCACCCCGCTTCTTTTATGTCTACAGAGACGCAACAAGACTGTGACAAAGATTAGAAAACTATGACAACAATCTTCCTACGTGAAAGTTGAAAATAAAAGTATGTGTTTATATTAGTATCTAGGTTTACGGTTAATACATCAGGCAGTCTCTTATTGCTTAATCGATAGTATGTAGGTACTTAAGTTCAAAAATCGTATCAATGACGATCTAGCTGATGGCTTTAAATTAGTAGTAGACTCATAGGCGCTGTGCAGACGACGCGCGACGGGGCGGGCGGTCTTTTTGTCTGCGAAGTAATAAAGACCGCGTCCGCCCGACTGCCCCCCGCGAACCCAAAACATTTTAATGCTTGGTGGGTATCGGCGGCACGGGCTCTTTCGTGTGCGTTGTTTGGCAGTTTGATTATTGAAAAGTTTCATTAAATTCTATTCAGTAGTTTTCACGTGAACACGGCACATCCACACGTACGAACTTTCGCATTTATAATATTAATTTGATTTTTTACCCAAAAATTATGCACCTATGATAGTGTGTGCATAAACAAAAAGAATAAAGTTTAATTAAAGAAGAATTAAACATACCATGTCTAAGGGGTAGAAACAGTTCTGTGTTAGATATCTATTGCAACTTTAAAATTTTGTGGATAGGTCGGTATCTAGGTATAACGCTGGTAGAATTTTTCGGGACATAGAGCTATAAACTTGATAACGAAGGAAGAGTTCTTTAGAACGTCGTCATCGCTTAACAGAATGGGTTTAGTATGTACCTGACAAGTCTCGACACGATTGTAATTTTTACATGGCTTTTGCAATCTAAAGTTGTCATTTTTGTTCCCATTATTGGTTATCAAACACAATCTTAGGTTTAGTTTAACTGGACAGCATAAATATTTGAACAATGTTGTGTTCAAGAGCCCAGGAGCATGGGTGTAGAATTATCCTACATCAATTTTAAAATCGTTCATTGTTATACACCAATTTACAATAGGTATGTTGTACTCGTATTTCAGTAACACTCGAGCTCGCAATGTAAAATATTTTAAATGGATACCTATCTAAAATTACTCTAGATAAGGTAACCTAGCTTGCACATTGATAAAATACTAGTACATATAGCAAAAAAAGATTTCGCAGGCACTACAAACTCTGCTTAGTTTGGGGCTAAAAGACTCCGTGTGGAATAATGTCCAAGATTCAACCGTTACACTTAGAGGTGTACCAGCATCTTGGATCAACTACCGATGAGCAAACATATCTACAATCACCAACGACTGTATCCTAAACGGTGGCAAGTGACTGATGCTTTCTGGTGAACGGAAACACCAGAAACCCACACTTCTTCTTCTTCTTCACATTATGACTTAATAATTTTAATTAAGTAGTAATTTGAATAATTTGATAATTTGCATAATTTTATATAATTTTAGTAATGATATGATTTGAATGTAATAATTATGCAATTTAATTTAATATTCGCATGCCGGTGAGGCTGATTGCAGAGATACATTTTTTTTAATGCCTAAGATCCGGTGGTGACACCACGACCTGTTAATCACGAATAAATGATTTGATTTGATTTAATTTAAGCCGATGTAATAAGGGGCGAGCATGCTCCCGTTAGGCTGCGTTTCGACCAGAGACGCGTTGCAAAGAATGTATTTTTGAACCAAAAGAATCAAAGATTTTGGGAATAACATCTTTTTGGCATAACAAAATGAAACTTCATCTTCAGACAAGTTCACGCTCAAGGTTTGCCACTGAGGGGCTAGGCGCTGACTTATGGCTGGACTTGGAAATGGGTATGTTATTGGGTATGTTAAGCAATGCGTATGTTATCAGTTACTAGGGGCTCAAACCTGAGTTTGGTTTATACATATCCAGTTTTTCATATCGCAGTAGGTACAGCAGATTGAAATCCATCTCCTCACCTCAAGCGATGCCGCCCTATCTATCTACTTAGCTATCCCATCAGCTTGCCGACGCAAGTAGTTTATAAAACCCGTTGATAGAAACTTTAGATGCACACGCAACGGAAAACTCCTCGGGTCTCGCCTCGAAAGTACCCAGATTATGCTTATCGGGGACACTGAGGCGGGTAGGAATTTCCACTGCCTTGTGTATGTCATAAATTACGTCGATGTAGTCGGTAAGTAGGCAAGTTTTGGAATGCCAACGATAAGTACGAGTAAAACATGAGAAAAACTTTCCCTGCGTGTGCAATGATAGCGCTGAGCCGCTGACAATACGAGACAAAAAATATTTAAGCAATTGATAAAGTGCCATGCCATGCAATAGCTTCGAAGTGTATTCAATTGGGTAGAAAGCGGTCTCTAAATGCGACACAACATACCTCAGTGCCTTAAAACGAAAAGAAAACACACTACCAATGACTTTTACTCAGGATGAAGTATGATGTTTCAAAGCCTGTCTTAATTTCGAAATCGAGCTAGAATATTTTTCAATGAGCAGGTTTCATAAATTCGTTCGCCCACGAGCAAACACCCTTACAGAACAGAACATTTACGGTTCCATACTACAACGCCCACGGGCTACAAAAAATCTCTCGTGTATGTTTGTGTATGGGAGGGGAAACATCGCTTAGCGTCTGTCGCTCGCGGGCGAGTTCACTAATTCTGAATCTCTCAAAAATTTGCCAGGTTTTTAAAACAACACACCTTGTATAACTGATGGAACCAAAACGTAGACTTCGTTTATGTTTGCAAGTGCTCTTAATTTTTTCAATAATTATGTAGAGATACTAACATATAAGTCTGGTCACAGATCATGGGCAATGTACGTGCATACATACATTAAACAGAAGCACAATTTAAGCTTAATAAATGGCATTACCGTTGCTCTGCCGCTCGTCATACGGATAAAACTTAAAAACTACCAACTGTAAATTCCCGCCAATAATGCCGGGAACAAGCGGCTATCCCTAATAGAATTTATCGCGGGGTGAGTGCGGCGCATCCAATTTTGCGTTCCACATTATCTCTGTTGTTGCAGCCTGTTTCGGCGTCTTCAATTTCCCAAAGCGGTCTGCACCAAATGCTTATTCGAAATAACGTCATTGTCTGACGGGCTAAGTTAAATTACTAAACGATTTAGATGAAAATGTCAACCCCAATTTGTTGTGATGTGATCTCTGCCTTTGGTTTAAAAATGTTTATGTTATGTAAGTGCCATGCTAGTAAAAAAAAAGATTTTTTTAGTAGGCTGTCAGTTTGTGGAGATACTTGTGGCTCAGACACGACTCGCCACAATCAAAGATGTTAAGCTACGCATTCTAGTCAGATGGGTGACCTCGGTTCCCTATTTTATCGCATAAAATTTTATGTCATAATTTAACTTCGAATACTTTATTTATCCTAATAATAATTACGCATGGGTACAATTCCCAAGCGCGGTGCTGCAGTGCTGCAGTGTGATCACGCTTGGGATCACTTTCTTAGAGAATTCATATAAACCAGTAGTGTCGCTTGCAGTTTGCGGTCTGCCGTCCGTCATGGACTTGTACTTCATATGCACATTTTTTTAAGTGATATATTTTTAAGCCTAAATATCCTTACGCACAATGATATTTAACAAAATACTTTTACTTCATACACATTTTAGCGGCTTTAGGCCAAGGGCCAATCCCGCCGCACCCTAACCAACTGTCAACAAAGAAACAAATAAAAATTATGCCAAACACCTTTGAGCGATTCAGAAAAGCAAACAATTATTTGTCTTCAACTACATTTATGCTTACTATATAGTTTGCCGAAAAACAATTATGCCAAAATATGATTATGCCAAAAAATATGCCTAACCAGTTATGCATTAATGAAATTAGGACCAAAAATATGCGAGAAAGGGATCCCTGTGACCACCCGTCCTACGACCACCTATTCATTTCATTAATTGTGTATTTTCATTAGGTGATCAAAATGGGTAACAAATTATTATTATTTAACATGGAAATGTTTTGTTTTTAAAACGTTGGAGTGATGGTTTGAGACATCATGAGGAAGATTGGCAGAGCCTGGCACGGGATCGAAATTTTTGGAAAGGATTGGGAGAGACCTTTGCCCAGCAGTGGGATGATGAAGGTTAGAAAAAAAACCGGTATATTTAGCATCTGCAGGTATTTATGATAGTAGAGTTAAGGTATATAATAGGTATAATGTGTTTGGAATATTTACTTTTTTATTTTATCGATGAAACATTTCGTCATGTAAATACGTCTTTCGCACTCATTACCGTACCATACAAAGCCCTAACTGATAACTGGTAGAGTAGTACCTTCAATGATTAGGGCTGCCAATGGCACTTTCGTCTAATATGAGCTAATAATCACTGAACTGAGTTTGAATAAAATGAAACAAATGTTAAAATCCAATAAGGATTATAATTTATTTAGAAAAAGATATAATACACTTTACAATTGACCGAACGCTGGTAATGTGACCGAACCACCAACATAAAAACAAAACTTTAGTCCTTTGTAAAACCTGCGAGTCCAGGTGCTTAAATAAGTACATTTAAAAAAATACTCAATTAAAATATTAATGAAAAAAAGATAATAATGTTCGGGCACATTAAAAGTCGTTTTCTGATGCAGTTCGCAGTCGCACCCTCCTACACAAACATTCTCATTGGTAATAATTATACAATCTAATATGTACAAAGATATATTTACACAAACATTTAAGAACACACATTTTGCTGTCATTTTGTAAACATCAAGACACGCTCGGCACCTTTCAATACATATTGCTTCGTTTACATTAACCATTTTACCGGACACAAAATGACAGAAAAACAACTTAGTCTTTTTTAACACTCGCAAAGAATGAAGAAATTCATGAACATTTATGATCGGATAAAATGTAGAATTTGAGTGCATGAATAAGCATACATAAATGCTTGAACAACTTTATGATATGGTTGATTTGAGATGTGAGATTTCGAATATTATTTCTAATGGTAATATTACACACAGTCAATATTTGTATTGCTTACAATTTACACATGTATTCCGGCATTTGAGCTAAAAGATAAAGGTATGCGCACATTACATTTGGGGGACCGTATCTATTGAAAGTATTTCTATTCGAACAGTTAACCCTGGTAGACACGTGTTTTATAAAGCATGTTACACATCAAATATATAAAACACTTACATAACACATTTCCTTTTTAGTATTCATGTTTTAAGACATTCCATTGACAGATGTAGTGTTAAATAAATTAGCATAAATAAATAATTGTTCATTTTGGTGTTTGTCTTTTAACAACTTTGTTAAATATTTTAAAATTTTTGGAAAAACACTATTAAAAAATTAGAAATATTTTGAAGAACTCACATTTTCGTCAATTGTCAAACCCTTAAGTGCTGTGCGTAAACCCTTAACATCAGTTTACATTACATAGCATTATGACGTTTCGATATAGCGTAATAAATTTCTTTAAAGTTGCAACATTTGTTCTATATAGTCTACGGACCGGATGACCTATGAAGAAATTACGATTCAATCAATTTTTCCAGTAACGAAGTATTTTAGCTAACTGTAGTAATCGCTTCAGTTAACTTTAAGAGAAGCTACAAAAGTTAAATCAAGCAAACATATATTTTAGCATAGTCCCTAAAAGTAACCAAGTTAAATAAAACTTTGTGACTTAAATCTTGCTGTGATGCCCTTTGCATTTGCAGATCTATACATGAAATATTTGCTAACAACTTTTTTGGCCTATCGTCTAATGCCATTAGATTCACAATCTCAGTGCATTGAACCTTATGTGCCAGGCACAAATCTACAACACCACACTGATAAGTGATGCCTATCACCTTCACTTATCTTTTATCAATTGCTACTTCAAAAACATCCAAAACGTAATCTCTTTAGAAACGATTTTAAGCACAGATTTCGTTTTTCAGATGTCTGGTCGGAGTTCATTCATTCCAAATGAGACAGCTGTGAAATGGTATTTCTTGTTTGACAATAGAATTAACTGTTAAAACTGAGTGGACTGTTTTGTTAGCAATATAAGAAAACGGCAATGAATAGCCTGATGTGCCATCAATCGAACCTACTTCATGAACATATATTTTTACTTGGGTGAAATCTAGCCAAACAACACAATGCGAATGCATTTTCAAGGACGTTTATGTTAAGCAACGTAATAAAGTTACTTATGGGTTAGTTTGATACGGATTCTTCACTGTAGCCTAGTGTTGTTAGATTTAGTTGATCGAAACCCTCCAGAAACCAGACCCAGCATATGGCAATCACTAAATGGTAGCGAACTTTTTTCAGGTGTTAAAATCATATCTGACTCTAGTCTACAGTTCCCAAGTTAGTATAAGGAGTTAGAATAAATATCTGACGGTTTTATATTTCCCGTTGAGTTCCCATTTACGTAAATATTGGGCATTTACCCGGAAAACTCTCCGAACGTGGATATAAGACTTTAGAATAATTAAACCACATTATCTATAATACCATTTATACCAAAGTAAGTTAAAGGGGTCAGTGGGCAGGGCACGAAGCGAGTACAACTGTAGTCTTAAGCACTGGTAAAGTTCACTGGAATTTCTATAAGAAAGAACAGGCGTTTATCAACCTCGGCGCCAACAACAGGGTTATGTTGCGCTGGGTTCCGGGACACTGATATCCCTGGTAACGAAGCAACTGATGAGCTGGCCAGGGCTAAGGCGGAATACGTCAATGGCCAGGAACAGTACCAACGGACTGGCGCATGCCAAGGCCCTGATTATGGGCTACTCTCAAAAGTTCACCGCGGAGGTCCGAGTAGGGGACAAATTAGTATCCTCACCAGAACCCTGACTGGGCACTTCCAGCTGAACAAGCACGGTCACGGCATTTGCATGTGAGAGGTGCCAACCTGTAGATTCTGCCAAGACAAGGACGAAACTCCGATCCACGTCGTTGCTTGGCCCCCAGGACGCCATGATTATCACTCCCAGAAAAATCGTGCAATGAAAGCTGCTGGCTTGGAGAGTGATCTCTAAAGCGATAATGGCGACAATAGATCAGCAATGGTGGTAGACGACATCCCTATCCATAACGAATAACGAATGCCTTATAGCAGCGGCGTCTTAGCAAACAAATGCTTAATTTCAAAGCATGCTGGTTTAATACGCAGCTTGCCCTTATGAGTAATGATGCGGTCGACGATGAAGCATGCTGGTCTGTCTAAGTTTTATTTATGAGTAAGGCTTTCGAGGACGATAGACGTTCACATGCGTCAAAATTGTACTACTGTCTGAAAGATCCGAATTAACCGAAAAGTTACAAAGATGACCATCAGATATCAGGAATAATTTAAACAGTATAGATAATAATACGTGTATTTAAGTCGAAACATAGAAACATTTTTAAGACTACTTACTTTAATTCATTACTTTAATATTTATTGCAAATAAATCCTGTACAGTAACGATGTGGTCCTACATAGTATTTATATAATTAGGAGGTTTGGAAAAATTGTGCTATTTATCAAGCAGTGGTTTTTAAAGTGTAAGTTCAAAGTGTGATTCTAAATAATACAAATTCAAATTCCGGTTCCGGTTCAACCCCATATCAACGCTCGATCAACCAAATCTAGCACTTCTGTAGGCAAACAATACAAACAATACATACTTATAAGTCGATATTATGTAAAACCTTAATATTCAACAGAAATAGTAACGAGCATCACATTATATTGCTCATTTTACATAACTTCAATTTATTCTTTAAGTATTGCACTGATTTCAGACAAGACATACTGAATTTGTTGAAATAAAATTTGAATAAATCTCTAACTTCAATAAGAAATTATCCCATTATAAGTACACTGACTGGTAAGTAGTAAAGTTAAAAGTACTGGTAGTTAAATCTGTAAAAGATTCATGATAACTCATTGAGTTAAAATATTTTTAATAAGTCATACATATTAAGAAGTGGTTAAGTTTCTTCCAGCCGAATTCTATAACATGTCGATAGTAGAAAAGAGACTTTCTTTTCTTAATTACTTAATACAAGATTTATAACCCGAAGTAGACAACATTCCCGACTACACAGATCATAAAGAAATAAATAATTATAACAGTTATTCAAAATAAAAGTTTGAGAATTCGGTGGCAAGCGAACCAATAAGCACATTAATTCAATGACAACAACGCGGTGTTTAACAAGGTATTAACTGTTTAATAAAAAAACACTTCTGTTATAATAACAAGCGAATTCACATTTTCGAAGTTAATTTGAGACGCAGCTTCATGAGAGTCCTTTGCGAAATCGTCCACGTCACTTTTGAGCTTCTCGCACTACTATTCGATAGTTTGTCTCGAGAAGCTCGAGCGGTACATCACTAGCTGTGGTTGTTGTTGGCGCTGCTGAACAGCGAGGAGGCGCGCTTGTTCCCGCCGCCGCTGCTGCCGTTCTTCTCGAGCCCAACCAAGAAGTCCTCCAGAAGCTTCGCCAGCGCCTTACGTTTGAACCTTAACGATTCGTTTATCACTTCACGTAACACTTCCTTTTTAGTATCCACGCTACCTTTCAATTGTTTTAAGTGTTCGAACAGTCGCGAGAAATCTGAAAAGGAATAATGTAATTGATTATCGCCTGATCGCATTTATTTATCGTGACATGTCATTGAATAAAAAAATAAAGAAAAATCTTTTATATTAAATTCTCGTGTCACAGTGCCAAACTCCTCCGAAACGGCTAGACCGATTTAGACGAAATTGTAGGATGTTTGTTTAGTTTAAGAGTAGGTTGTAATCTATTTTTTACATAACACTAATCACCAGCGCTGACATATCTACACATACCTAGGCTGTCTACAATTCTATTGTTCCGTCATAACTTTAAGCAGTAAATACCTCACGTAATCTTAGTGTACGGAGGCTTCTACATTAACTTCTACATAGGGGCACCTTATATTGCTCACGTAAGACCCATTTTACAATGGGTTTGTAAAGGTTGATGTGAACGCCTCTGTAGATGTGCATGTTCACGTATTCATTTGTGCTATGTTGTAATTGATGTATGGTTGTAGGCTTTGGTAACCGCTTACCACCAGGCTGTCCTCATGACTGTCCGAAACTTGTCTGGGGAGATCGCTTCAAAGCGATAAGACCACCTCAATTACTTGTATGTATTTGTCTATTGCAATAAGATTTTTATCATTATGCTTGCTTGAACACGACGTTGAAAAAATGAGCTTACCTCGTCCCGGGCGCCGTATCGCCTTGAACACCTCTGCCCGCACGTCTAGATTGTGCTTCTTGATGTCGGCGAGCTCCTTCCGCGAGGGTTGCGGCGGCGCCAGTGGCGGCGGGGGCGGGAGCGGAAGCGGAAGCGATTCGCTTATCTGTACACATGAATCAGAATAATTTAAACGTTTATAATGTTTTTTTTAATAAAATTAGCATGCTTGAATCAGTTTAAATTAAAATTGGATAATTCATTTTTTATGCCTAATATTATTTATATTTTGAGTCACTTACAGGAAGATTTTTTTAGTGGATGTAGTACGACTAATCTTAAAACTGAGAGGAATATAGGAAAATGCTCAAAGGAGTCTCGATGCATCCTTTGACAAGAACCTAAACTGCATACTCAGAAAAAAAAAGAGTCAGCGATCGGAACCAGTTGGCTAAGTAAATAGCACTTTTAAAAATAAATGATGTTCAATGGCAAAAGAGAAAAATACTCGCTAGGCTAGGACCTTTCAGTCGCTAAGCGAACTTAGGTTTAAAATGTGGTCTTGAGGTTTAAAATGTGGTCTTGAGGTTTAAAATGTGGTCTTGAGGTTTAAAATGTGGTCTTGAGGTTTAAAATGTGGTCTTGAGGTTTAAAATGTGGTCTTGAAGAAGTTTAGTCTAGCTAAGTCCACATTTTACGGTAAAACTATAATATGCCCGATCTTGCAGGGCACTCTAGCTGTGTACCATTTCCTTTAAAAGAGTTTTAGGCATGAAATCTATACTGAGACACACACCTGTGGATTTACCTTTCGTTTCCGCTTCGCAGGTCTCGAGTGCGAGTAGGAGTTGTTCTCCGCGGCGATGCCCTGCAGGATGGCGTTGATCTGCAGTTCTTGCGTGTCGGGCGGCGGCGGCGCGGGCGGGGCGGGGGGCGCGGGCGGGGCGGGCGGAGCGGGGGGAGGGGGAGGGGTGGGGGGTGCGGCGGGCGGGGAGGGGGAACGAGGCATCTTGCTGCCCATTGTTGTGTATGCGTCTGTAACAGAATCATACAGTTTGGTTCGCGCCATCCACGAATTCGCGTCCTACTCTTGTTCACTAAGGCAAACGCGGCGCGGTTAGCGGAAGGTTGAACTAGAGCGTTAGTCAGGGGGTAAAGAGTAGGGTCTTTGTAGATAGCACGAATAACGCTATACGAATTCTTTCCCTGTTTCCCAAGGTCCATGTGCAATATTAACCACACATTCTATAAACTGAGATAAATTCCTGCTTCATACATACAGAATACTTTTCACGATGTTATGAAGTTTGTATACTCGGTATGAGCGCATCAAAAATGAGGAGATATGAAAAAAAGCCAGTAACTGAACGCGCACACATAGTAATCACTGTTATGGAAAATGTAACTGATAAATGTTCAGTAGCAAATTTCAGGCTCTAAACGATGCTGAAGAAGGAAGCCAGCCAGTTTTTTTTTTTATCTCATAATTACCTAATATAAACACCAACAGATTTGTTTAGCATTTAAGAACCACAAAGGTTTGTGACAATACTGAAATTTAATGCGTATACAGTAATTAGGCATCAACAGTTGGCAGAAATTTACAAATTCATAACACTAGGAGGTAAATTAATTCTTAACTTAAAGTGGTAAGTAATAAATATGCCATAATCCCTTTGAATAAATTATACAATGAAGTGGATAAATAAATATATTTTACCTCCATTGAGAAAGGGTTTGATAACAGGCGGTAAGTTGACAGGCGCGACGGCCGGCGGGGAGGGCGTGGGGTTCGGAGTCGGCGCGGGTCCGCTAGCAGACCCGCCGGTATCCACGTTTGGCGGCTCCTGGAATTTCAATAGGTAGAAGATAAGAAACACAATTGCACACGAAACAAAAAAATACAGATAATGAAACAAATAAGTACAGTATAACACGTTAATGTACAATTTATTAGGTATTTTTCAATAATATTATAATAAAACACGTAGATAGGTTACTTGTGCTAAAAAAGTGGCACCCAAAATCAGAACTTTCGCCTGAGCAACGCATTGACAGTTTGAGACAACACTGCGCAACATGCATGTGTCTCGTTACGCTCCAGTAAATAATCATGCTATCTTGTACACACGGTCTAATCATAGGTACGTAAGCCAGGGGACAATTTTTGACTTCAGTACATGTATATGTACTGTATATTCTGATGACAGAAAAGTATCGAAATCTCTCACTGCGTAAATCAGACGGCCGAGACGCAGGCAATGGAACAGGTGACAGCTGTAGGTCAAGCACGAACCGCTAACGTTTTCGTAGTCGAAAAGTAAAAGATTCTTTTTTTTAAGACATAGGAAATAGTTATTTGTTATACAAGAGTGCAAAGTTGCTTCTTAACCACGTGATCAATTTTGACGACCGAGCAAGCGAAGAATTCTAAATTTGAATCACGAGCGTAGCGAGTGACAGGTGACAGAGGCGCGGCGGGGGGCGGGGTGACCGGAGCTAGCGGCAAGATGACCGCAGGTAGTGGGACAAGGTCGGGACGAGGCGTGGTAGGCCGTCTCGCTCAGACGTCGCGTGTCAAGCGCTCGATGGCTCTTCCGCCCGAAATGATTAGAGGGCTGACACAGCGCGCGCTCAAATTGTAAGCGGATCGCAGCCCTAGTAAAAGCTTGTTCCAACTTATGGGGTGTCAGGCTCTGATTTCTAGCCGATGGACTATTTTGAAAGAAAAAGGGTGTTACTCATTAAAAATCCTAGCCCCGACACGTCACAAAGGGGGAACAAGCTTTAAAGTAGACGAAAAAAGGGAAACTCACCTCGGGCGGGCGTCCAGATGGTAGATCAGATGGAACGGGCGCTTGTGGTGACGCCGGGCGCCTCAACGTAACAGGCGACAGCGGTGCAGCGGGCGGCGGGGTAACTGGAACTTGCAGCGGTAAGATGACAGCCGGTAGTGGGACAAGGTCGGGACGAGGCGTGGTAGGCCGTCTCGCTCGGATGTGTGCGGGCAGCGGGCCGGGCTTGCGTTTCGGCGGGTGTGGTCGCGGCGAGTCGGGCCGCTTGCCAGGCGCGCCGGGGCCAGAGATGCGCACGCTCGCGCTCACTGGGTCCACGTCTGCTTCGTCTACCATCATGCGCTGGAATTTCAGAAAGGAAATATTAGCACCATTGTAAGACAGGTTTTTAACCCAGTGCAGATACCAGTCTCTCACACTATAGCTTAACCATAAGTAATTCAAATGTAGACCTAGAAGTGTACGCTATTTGTAAAAGATAAATAAATCCTTTTTTTTTATTGTTGACTTATTTAACATACATATTTTGAAATCAGCATTGTTATCACATGTCTGAAAATATGACTATTTCTCTGTATATTCACAATTATTCGGTAGAGAATGACGCTTTAACTGAATACTGTTTAACTGAATAATTAAATTTTGGTGCGCATAGCTTGACATCGGTGATCGTCTGCACCCGATGAGTCACATGCACCTCAAAAGTGAACTTCTGAACAACAACATAAGCGCGCTTGTGCCAGTTCACTGACCTTGTCTATCTTGAAGGAGTTCCCGAACATGTGCTGCCAGAGTTCGTTGGAGGAAGTTCGCTCGCATTCTCTTGATCAACACGTCGACCTCATAGGAGTCTATGCTTCCCGAATCACAGGCGACAGACTTTGGTCACAAAATCAGTTAAATACGTCAGAATTCGGAAGCTACCATGAGTTACTGCCATTTCTGTGAGCTGTCAAGCGACAAAGTCGCATTGGACAATATGCGTATTGACCAAACAAAGTCGTTGCGCCCCGTCACAGGAAGTTGACACGCTTGATTTCATACAAGAAATCAAAAGCATCAGGCGTCTAGTAAGGTCGATGGATCAACATAATGTGCGCGAGGGTCGGTTGAAGAAAGTTCGCTCTTATCTCTAGCGACATAAGCGCGCTTGTGCCAGTTCACTGACCTTGTCTATCTTGAAGGGGTTCCCGAACATGTGCTGCCTCACTGGCTGCGACTCGATCTCGCGCAGCTGCGGCGTCATCCGCTTGAGGTACTCCTGGTAGTTGCCCATCTGCGCGACCGGCATCGAGTGCACGCTGTCCTCGTCCACGAGCCGAGTGTGCGCGAGGGACGGTTGGAGGAAGTTCGCTCTTATCTCTAGCGACATAAGCGCGCTTGTGCCAGTTCACTGACCTTGTCTATCTTGAAGGGGTTCCCGAACATGTGCTGCCTCACTGGCTGCGACTCGATCTCGCGCAGCTGCGGCGTCATCCGCTTGAGGTACTCCTGGTAGTTGCCCATCTGCGCGACCGGCATCGAGTGCACGCTGTCCTCGTCCACGAGCCGAGTGTGCGCGAGGGACGGTTGGAGGAAGTTCGCTCTTATCTCTAGCGACATAAGCGCGCTTGTGCCAGTTCACTGACCTTGTCTATCTTGAAGGGGTTCCCGAACATGTGCTGCCTCACTGGCTGCGACTCGATCTCGCGCAGCTGCGGCGTCATCCGCTTGAGGTACTCCTGGTAGTTGCCCATCTGCGCGACCGGCATCGAGTGCACGCTGTCCTCGTCCACGAGCCGAGTGTGCGCGAGGGACGGTTGGAGGAAGTTCGCTCTTATCTCTAGCGACATAAGCGCGCTTGTGCCAGTTCACTGACCTTGTCTATCTTGAAGGGGTTCCCGAACATGTGCTGCCTCACTGGCTGCGACTCGATCTCGCGCAGCTGCGGCGTCATCCGCTTGAGGTACTCCTGGTAGTTGCCCATCTGCGCGACCGGCATCGAGTGCACGCTGTCCTCGTCCACGAGCCGAGTGTGCGCGAGGGACGGTTGGAGGAAGTTCGCTCTTATCTCTAGCGACATAAGCGCGCTTGTGCCAGTTCACTGACCTTGTCTATCTTGAAGGGGTTCCCGAACGTGTGCAGCCAGAGTTGATTGAAGGAAGTTCGCTCGCATTCTCTTGATCTAGACATAAATCTCATAGCCAATTGACTTCTTCTTACATTCTTACAGGCTATGGTCACAAAGTCAATTAAATACGTCAGAATTCGGAAGCTACCATGAGTTACTGTAATTTCTGTGTGCTGTCAAGCGACAACGTCACATTGGACAATATGCGTATTGACCAATCAATGTCGTTGCGCCCCGCTTCAGGTAGTTGACATGCTTAATTTCATACAAGAAATCAAAAGCATCAGGCGACTAGTAAGGTCGATGGATCAACATAATGTGCGCGAGGGTCGGTTGAAGAAAGTTCGCTCTTATCTCTAGCGACATAAGCGCGCTTGTGCCAGTTCACTGACCTTGTCTATCTTGAAGGGGTTCCCGAACATGTGCTGCCTCACTGGCTGCGACTCGATCTCGCGCAGCTGCGGCGTCATCCGCTTGAGGTACTCCTGGTAGTTGCCCATCTGCGCGACCGGCATCGAGTGCACGCTGTCCTCGTCCACGAGCCGAGTGTGCGCGAGGGACGGTTGGAGGAAGTTCGCTCTTATCTCTAGCGACATAAGCGCGCTTGTGCCAGTTCACTGACCTTGTCTATCTTGAAGGGGTTCCCGAACATGTGCTGCCTCACTGGCTGCGACTCGATCTCGCGCAGCTGCGGCGTCATCCGCTTGAGGTACTCCTGGTAGTTGCCCATCTGCGCGACCGGCATCGAGTGCACGCTGTCCTCGTCCACGAGCCGAGTGTGCGCGAGGGACGGTTGGAGGAAGTTCGCTCTTATCTCTAGCGACATAAGCGCGCTTGTGCCAGTTCACTGACCTTGTCTATCTTGAAGGGGTTCCCGAACATGTGCTGCCTCACTGGCTGCGACTCGATCTCGCGCAGCTGCGGCGTCATCCGCTTGAGGTACTCCTGGTAGTTGCCCATCTGCGCGACCGGCATCGAGTGCACGCTGTCCTCGTCCACGAGCCGAGTGTGCGCGAGGGACGGTTGGAGGAAGTTCGCTCTTATCTCTAGCGACATAAGCGCGCTTGTGCCAGTTCACTGACCTTGTCTATCTTGAAGGGGTTCCCGAACACGTGCTGCCAGAGTTGGTTGTAGGAAGTTTGCTCGCATTCTCTTGATCTACACACCAACCTCTTAGCCAATAGACTCATTCTTACAGGCTATGGTTACAAAGACAGTTAAATACGTCAGAATTCGGAAGCTACCATGAGCTACTGCCATTTCAGTGAGCTGTCAAGCGACAACGTCACATTGGACAATATGCGTATTGACCAATCAATGTCGTTGCACCTCACCTAAGTAGTTGACACGCTTGATTTCATACAAGAAATCAAAAGCATCAGGCGTCTAGTAAGGTCGATGGATCAACATAATGTGCGCGAGGGTCGGTTGAAGATAATTCGCTCTTATCTCTAGCGACATAAGCGCGCTTGTGCCAGTTCACTAACCTTATCTATCTTGAAGGGGTTCCCGAACATGTGCTGCCTCACTGGCTGCGACTCGATCTCGCGCAGCTGCGGCGTCATCCGCTTGAGGTACTCCTGGTAGTTGCCCATCTGCGCGACCGGCATCGAGTGCACGCTGTCCTCGTCCACGAGCCGAGTGTGCGCGAGGGACGGTTGGAGGAAGTTCGCTCGCATTCTGACCACCTGGAAATGTATTAAGTCATGTAATATTAATTTTCACCAAACCCTAAACGGAGCCGATCCAGATAATACACAGATACAGATATTTAAATTCAACGCATTAACATTCATGGTTGTTCAGGGTGCATATGAAATCCACGTTTCGCATCTTAGTCTTAGTGTGAGTGGAAGATATCCTCATTCAGAGAACTATTTTTTATTCCATCCTTAGATTTTTCTAAGTTTTTTTATTGCCGTGAAACGAAAATGTTCATCTTGAAAAAAAACACGTCCAATAATTAAATTAGTTTTTGTCCAAATCAGCCTCGACGAATTTTCCTTTGAGCATCTTCCTAAATGCCTCATAGTTTTAGATTTGATCTACCACGCCCACTGATAAGCTTCACCCTGAACGCCTCACTACTAGCCAAAGGACTCGATCATCGTGTTAAAATCAAGTTATTGCTTCCATTGATGGCTTAGAGCCATTTTTCAATCTTTTGACTTTTTGACGACTTGTCAGTTTGTGTTACGGGACTTTTTAAAGACACAGCGACAGCAAACTACTTACATACCAAAGACACTAACCTAATCTAAAAGATCTCTCCTCTGTATATCGAAAGGGTTCCTGTAAGTGTGTGCTTGCGCCTTGTGCCTCGACCGCGAGAGGCCGACCACGAACCCGCCGAACTCGTTGAGCTGGTCGCGCAGCGCCGAGAACTTGTGTGACTATTGTCAACTGCATGCCAAAGACACTAACCTGATCTAAGAGATCTCTCCTCTGTATATCGAAGGGGTTCCTGTAAGTGTGTGCTTGCGCCTTGTGCCTGGACCGCGAGAGGCCGACCACGAACCCGCCGAACTCGTTGAGCTGGTCGCGCAGCGCCGAGAACTTGTGTGACTATTGCCAACTGCATGCCAAAAATACTAACCTGATCTAAAAGATCTCTCCTCTGTATTTCGAAAGGGTTCCTGTAAGTGTGCGCTTGCGCCTTATGCCGAGATCGCGAGAGGCCGACCACGAACCCGCCGAACTCGTTGAGCTGGTCGCGCAGCGCCGAGAACTTGTGTGACTATTGTCAACTGCATGCCTAAATACTAACCTGATCTAAAAGATCTCTCCTCTGTATATCGAAAGGGTTCCTATAAGTGTGTGCTTGGGCCTTGTGCCTCGACCGCGAAAGGCCGACCACGAACCCGCCGAACTCGTTGAGCTGGTCGCGCAGCGCCGAGAACTTGTGTGACTATTGTCAACTGCATGCCTAAATACTAACCTGATCTAAAAGATCTCTCCTCTGTATATCGAAAGGGTTCCTATAAGTGTGTGCTTGGGCCTTGTGCCTCGACCGCGAAAGGCCGACCACGAACCCGCCGAACTCGTTGAGCTGGTCGCGCAGCGCCGAGAACTTGTGTGACTATTGTCAACTGCATGCCTAAATACTAACCTGATCTAAAAGATCTCTCCTCTGTATATCGAAAGGGTTCCTATAAGTGTGTGCTTGGGCCTTGTGCCTCGACCGCGAAAGGCCGACCACGAACCCGCCGAACTCGTTGAGCTGGTCGCGCAGCGCCGAGAACTTGTGTGACTATTGCCAACTGCATGCCAAAGACACTAACCTGATCTAAAAGATCTCTCCTCTGTATATCGAAAGGGTTCCTATAAGTGTGTGCTTGGGCCTTGTGCCTCGACCGCGAAAGGCCGACCACGAACCCGCCGAACTCGTTGAGCTGGTCGCGCAGCGCCGAGAACTTGTGTGACTATTGTCAACTGCATGCCTAAATACTAACCTGATCTAAAAGATCTCTCCTCTGTATATCGAAAGGGTTCCTATAAGTGTGTGCTTGGGCCTTGTGCCTCGACCGCGAAAGGCCGACCACGAACCCGCCGAACTCGTTGAGCTGGTCGCGCAGCGCCGAGAACTTGTGTGACTATTGTCAACTGCATGCCTAAATACTAACCTGATCTAAAAGATCTCTCCTCTGTATATCGAAAGGGTTCCTATAAGTGTGTGCTTGGGCCTTGTGCCTCGACCGCGAAAGGCCGACCACGAACCCGCCGAACTCGTTGAGCTGGTCGCGCAGCGCCGAGAACTTGTGTGACTATTGTCAACTGCATGCCTAAATACTAACCTGATCTAAAAGATCTCTCCTCTGTATATCGAAAGGGTTCCTATAAGTGTGTGCTTGGGCCTTGTGCCTCGACCGCGAAAGGCCGACCACGAACCCGCCGAACTCGTTGAGCTGGTCGCGCAGCGCCGAGAACTTGTGTGACTATTGTCAACTGCATGCCTAAATACTAACCTGATCTAAAAGATCTCTCCTCTGTATATCGAAAGGGTTCCTATAAGTGTGTGCTTGGGCCTTGTGCCTCGACCGCGAAAGGCCGACCACGAACCCGCCGAACTCGTTGAGCTGGTCGCGCAGCGCCGAGAACTTGTGTGACTATTGTCAACTGCATGCCTAAATACTAACCTGATCTAAAAGATCTCTCCTCTGTATATCGAAAGGGTTCCTATAAGTGTGTGCTTGGGCCTTGTGCCTCGACCGCGAAAGGCCGACCACGAACCCGCCGAACTCGTTGAGCTGGTCGCGCAGCGCCGAGAACTTGTCCTGGAGGCTCGGGTGCGTGGTCAGGTCCTTCTTGAGAGGGGAACGGGGCACCACTCGCACGCTTTCTGCTATCTGGAGTTACAAATGAAATGTTTGTTAATATGTTCCTTTGGAGAGTATACAAGTAATGTGATGAAAGAAAAGTCGTTTTGACTGTCCTTTACTAGCCGGAACTATTTTCCAAGAACCTTGGTAAAGATTATTTGATAATACATTACAAGAACACAAAAACATTATGAGTACATCGGTTCATCTCTCAGTACGTCTCTGTCAGACGCTAATATTCTTCTGATATTAGTTCTCATTAGTGCTGGATGAAATCACTTTTATTACCAATCCGTAACTAGGTCAATTTGTGCTCATAAAATCTCAAAATACGATTAACGAAGAGCCCAAACAACTGAGTCCAAAAGCTGAAGTTTGGAACAATGTTTATTCATGAGAACAGATTTCCAGCAATTTCTAATTTTGAGGAGGCCTCCTACAATCGGTAATCCGATTGCACCATTAAAAGACAAAATCTAAGTAACTGTAAAATATAAGCAGTCAGCGTTAAGCAGACCTACCTCATTCGTAAAACAAACTTACCTTTTGTGTGTTATTACTGGATGCCTTGTTGATGACATCAGCACACAGCTTCTCGAACTCAATTTTTGCTTGATTCTTCAGTCTTTTTAAGTAGTTCAGTACTGAGTAACTAAGAGAGTTGTCCTGCGTGTCTGGAATCAGGCTCTGCAGCAGCGGTGCCGATGCTCCCATCTTGGTCAGCGCTCTGCGTAGGGGCTGAAAAGTCATAGCACAATGTAAGATGGCTGACAATCATTGATAAAAGGTTTTTATATCAAATAGGTTTCAAATGGGGTGATCTTTTAACACCTCTCTCCTCCTTGCCAATCCTCTATCTGTTTCTTTTAGTTCCTGGAACTCTCCATTTTGGACTAACTCGTCAAATGTTTTCATAGATCTGTATGCTTCTCTTCCGGTAGCGACCACAAACAACCGTAAGTCCACCTCCGATTTTCCAATCAGAATTACATCAATGCAATTTTGAAGAAAAAATCATTGACTTACCGCTACATAATAAGACGGCATCCTATCCAGATACTGCTGGAAGGCCAGCTTCCATTCAGGAGTGGGCTTGCAGCGGTGCACCTTGAACAGGTCGTCCAACAACGGCAGCAGCACCGGGTAGTTGTAAGGCAACACGAACAGGTTCACACAGGTCAGGTTTGTGGATGCTTTCAGATATCCAAAGGGGTGGTTAACTTCGGCGTTTTTGCAGCCGCTGTTTGCTACGAAAACCTGGAATACAAAAATATTTTAAGGTTCAATACTGCGGGTATGTTATACGCATCGTCACATATCATGTCATCGCACCAAAACCACAGCAATCGCTTGAGATAACGTGTGGTACAAAATGTATTAAAGTATTTATTTGTCAATTATGTTTTAAGTTATAGTTTGTATATATCCCTTCTCATCACCTTTCCTCTACCTGTGCGTTGTTTGTAAGAGGTCGCTTTTTTCCCTTAAATAAGTCCAAGTAAATTGTACATTTTCTTGTTAATTCATATCTACTTGTCTGTAATTATTCTTGTTTTTTAGTGTGCAATGAATATCGACACACTTGGTTACTTGAAGAGACAACTTGAAGAGAAGGTTGATAAATAGGCCAGAAAATATTTAAGTTGGTATTTAAAGGAAAGTTGCTCTATGAAGCGCATATTGATATTTTCTCAAGAAGTAAGGTACACAGTAAACAGGGTGGCCTTATTAGGTCGTCAACTGAACTACTAACTGACCTGCCAGCAAATAGTCGGCTGTTTTCGCGCCAAAATGAATTGCGTCAGCGGACTCGGCTCCAACTCGTACTTGTCGAACGGCAGGTTGTCGATCACCATCGGCTCCTGGCTGGAGCAAGTGAACTTGACCACAGGATGCGCCGAGCGAGGTGGCTGGAATAGGGTCAACGGAAACTCAAACACCTGAATTAAAAGTTATAACTGCGTATATGCGAAGGCATAATATGCCTTCGCATATACGCAGTTATAATATCATAATCATCATCATCATATCAGCCGAACGACGCCCACTGCTGAGCTTAGCTCCCCCAAGGATCTCCACAACGATCCGTCCTGTGTCGAATCATTCAATTCATCAATCATTGAAGAATCTACCTACTAGCTTGGATAGTGTTTCACTTTACAACTATACTAATGGGTGTAGTAAAATGATAGGTAATTCGTACATAGTTAAATGTTCGAATAAAGGAAGATTTAACGCGACGGTTAACATAATTATTGAAGACAACTAGGTACTTTGAACATGCAAAGTAACTGTTTGTAGGTATGTCTCATTCATAAAAAAAAATCAAAAGTATTTCACCCTTTAGTTTAAATTCGTTATTTCGAACATTTTGTTCATGATCAAAGGCATAGTAAAAATAGAGCATATAAATAGTGCATTTAGGTCCAACAAAAATACATGATAAAGTAAATAGATAAGATTAATCATAGCAACAGAATTACAATGTACACAACACAAACACATTTTTATTTAATGCCACAGCTGAACTAGCAGAGTTGTGATTAAAAGCATAATTTAAAAAAGCATAATATCAGTAGTCTACTTATAGACTACATATATTTATAGTCTACATATCAAAGACTACTGATATTATGCTTATTTACAATTGGCTACGCAAGGACAGAATATTCAAACAGCTAAATTACTGTTATTAATAGTGCAGTGAAAATACCTAGGATTGCCACACCCAAACCGCCACTTAAATTTTTTATTTGTGATAAAGTGGTTTTATAGATTCAACAAGGATGGTTTTTATTCATAGCTTTAATGTTTAGTGTAATAGATAACAGCTCAAAACAAGCACAAATGTTTATCACAACAATGATAGGGAAATAAAGTGTCCCCGCCCCTAGGGGTGGGGATTGAATCCGCAACCTTTGGGTAGGATCTCCAGACACAAGCACTCGGAATATTTTATTGGTTTTAAAACCTTATGTCATCAGCATAAGGTTTTACCAAATTATGGGTAGGAACTATTTTCCCTCTGCCTGTTAAGGGTTAAACAAAATAGAAAAACAGTACTACTCACCAAAGTAGGCGCATTAGGGTCTGGTCTAAACGACTCTGGTATAGGCCAGAATCCGACGGCGAATCCCTTCTGGGCGACCGTGCGCGGCACGTAGATGAGTCGCCGACAGGAGTGCCAGGCCTGAGGCGCGGTGGCGCCGGCGTTCGGGGCTATTCCAGTCTGGTATGGACCGCCGTTCCAACGCTGCAATGAATGGGCAGTGTTTAAATAAATAAAAACCAACAATTTGTGTAAAATGACATACCGAGCCTCGGAATCGTCCATGATGATAGTGGGAACCGATTACTTAGCGAATTTAATTTGATTGAAATCGGTTGACTGGCGTCTTCCTATTCAAATGTATCGTTCGTCATATTTGTAGATCATCAAAATAGGTATCCTGCCTTCTACCCGATCTTTTGGCCGTTTTTATTTACAAACTACGTTTCTCCAACTCTCTCGTGTGAATAGGCATCTAACTAATAACTATTTTGTCAGATTCTGTAAAAAGTATCTTACTAAAAAGCAGACTAAAGAAGATTGGGAAATATAACAAAATTAGATGATAAATTGGCAAATGATTATCCGGTACAATAAAATAAAATTCTACGATACATCGGTTCGGAAATGGAAATCGGAAAACCAATTTTCGGCGAGAAGGCATCTCTCCATGGAAATATAATTTGCAAATGCGCTTCCATTCCTAACTTCGGGTAACCTTTACAGTTAACAATATCAGTCTCTATGCAGTGTGACTACTAACAAGCTATTGTTTCAAAGAATTTGCAAAGGTCACTTTCACGCGCAGTAGACCCTGCAATCGTCTCACTTTTACATACGTCGCGACGAGATTGACGGACCGTACTGCATGTTGTGCTTATGACTTTCGTCAAGTCGAACAAACGACCGCTCATCTAAAACTGCGTTTGTAATCAAATTATAATTTTTTTGGAACTCTTTCGCCGTAAAAGCCAAATTGTTTACTCTGTGTGGTCTTAGTTGTCCGATAAACAATATACTTGGGACATTTATCGACACAGCGCCTTCTAGCACACTAGGCAAAGCATGAACTTTATAACTGGATAATTTATAAACAAAGATTCTAAGATACTATATTTTGTAAATAACTACTGACTTATTGTACAAAGGAAACACCCAGATCCATATAAACAGATATGCTTATGCACACGAATGTTTGTACTGTGCGGGGACCGAATCGGCGACCTCTCGTGTAATAGCTAGCTCATAAACCATTGCACAAAATTGATCGTAAAATCTGCTGTGTGTGTGTCGGCTACAACTCTTCAACGAATTTATTTTCTACCTTGAAAAGAAATACCAAATTCGCAAAGTCTGCAAAATACGATTTTTAAAACAAAGAAGTTGCAATATTATGAAAATATTTCAAATATATTACCCCATTTCTGTCAGCGTCCCCTTCCATCTCCTTTTCAACCTCATTATTCAAATCATCAGTAGGTTCGCCTTCCTTGTTAGTGACTCCATCGATGGGCGGTGGGTCTGGACCAATCTTCTCGAAGTTGATGACGACGCCACTCTGCACTTTCTGGACCAGACTGTCGATGCACTGCATCAGCATTCGGTGTGACGTAATGCAATAGGATCGGCCTAAAAAGGAAGAGAGAAAATTACTTGGGGAGTCCTTACAAACAGATTTGCATATAATTAGAGTGCCTCGGGACTGAAATAATGATGTACCCATGGCTGAATTGTAATAGGATATTGTCAGCGATCGCCATTTTAAAGAAACACACGCCGGGTCAGGAATAGCACGGATAACCACCACGACTTAGATCAGTGATTAATTTTTCGAGCATCTTTGTGATTCGCAAGAAGCGATAAGCAGTTGGCCCCAGCGGCCAGTCGCTAGATGCCAGTCGTTAAGCTTAGTCAGAGGCCTAAGGGCGGCTTGATAACATCTGACAGTAAGGTTACTAACACTCTTCTAATAAATGGCAATGAGTTATTTTTATTTTTAGCATTGGGATAATGCATAATCATCTTACTAAAGATAGGAAAACCAGAAAAAGACAATCGGTCTACCTGGGATCAGGCGGGACTCACTATATGCCTAAACATTGGTGAAACAAACCTGGCTGCCAGGTATACTACACCAGATAAATTCGACCGGTCTGTTAATGGTCTCGGCAGCATAATTGGTTAGTGCAGTCGCCCGGTTTGCGAAAGATGCGGGTTCGAGTCCCACCTGATTCCAGGTAGACAGATTGACTTTTTCTGGTTTTCCTATCTTTAAATTGCAATGAGTCCGCGTGGTGGAGTCTGGCTCGCGACATACAGCACGGGGATCATCAGAAACAGTACCTCATAGTTGCAGTGCAGTTAACACTATGGCATATCAAAGAAATGTTTGTTCACCATAACTACTTAAGTAGTAAGTTTAGAACAACGCTGACTATGCATTTTTTACCAATGATCTTCTGAACATCTTATTAAGATTGCTTTGCAAGATATCTTGATTTTAATAAATTAGGGATAAATCATTATTTTTTATCCATCACAAATAACTCAACTTTTGTTTATGTGTTTTTTTTTCAATAAGCATATTTTTCGTGTTTTGGAAAGTATCTGGCATTATACTTTCCAAAACACGAAAAATATGCTGCAAGGTCTACAATACAAAGTTGCGTCTGTATGGAATTAGAATCCAAACGAGACTTTTGAAGATACCTATTGACTATTAATTGAAGTATATTTTTAATTTTATGCAGATGTGCCAGACAGATAGTCACGTACAACACAAATTAATTATTTACATTATTTACAAATTAGCAGTATTAAAAAACTAACTTGTAAAAAATCGCAAACGCGGTTTGATAATTTCTTAGAATTAAAATTTACGCGCTAGAATTAATATTACGCGCGCCCGTGCGCTTGGTGTGACGAGAACTCGAAGCAAAAACCAAAACGACCTCTATTTAAGGTTTGAATGATAATATATTTCCATAATAATAATACAGACCACCTTGATACTTAGTGAACTACACAAAACTAGTTTGACAAGTTTTAAAGGGTTTACACACTATCCTCTTTTCATTTAGAGATGTTGCATTTTTCGTGGATGTTGTTGTTCATTACTAGATGGTATTTACGCAAAATAGTTAAGACCAATATAATTTTTATGCTAGGCCAAACAACACACAATAATTGGCGCGAAGTCTCAGTGTATTCTTAATAGACAATTCCAAAAGCAGAATGCACTTATTTCTAATGCAACAACTTATTTTTAATTAAACATGGGTTTGCCTTCGACCGCATTCTTGCCTGATGGTAAGCGATGACGAGGTCGAAGGTGGAACATGCTTACCCAGAAAATGCCTATTCGGTATATACAATTGTACCCTAGATCACATAGTAGATATTTTGCTAAATCTAATTTACAATTCTATACCAAAATGGTATAACTAGTAAGTAATCCTTGTGGTGATATTCGACTGTCTAGCACAGTTCTCTATCTAGTTTCTGAGATAAGTACTGCTACAAACTAGACAGGCACAAACTAAGAGTTCTTAGGTATTATGTTTTCTCACATCTTCTTTGATATTTTGGTTGATTACTTCACCAGATTAAAACAAGCAAAATTTGCTTATACTTAACTCAAAACAACTTACCACCAGTGACTTCACACATAGCATCGATAGGTGAAGAATCTGAAGGAACAAGGCCAGTGTCTCTCTCCACTGCAGGTGTACCAGCCAGTCGGAGCACCAATGAGAACAGTCTTTGGTCCCAACGGAACGGTTCCCGCGTCAACTCAGACCCAGGTATCGGGCAGTTCATGGGCAGGTTGAACTGAGGAAAAAGGAAAACAATTCACTAAAGTTGAAATACCAGAAAAAAACACTTATTAGTCTACGCCTATTTGAAGCAGTCCATTTTTTTTACAGGTCAGCAACATGTCATTTGTCTTAAGAGGAACATCAGCTCTATGAATATCAGTAATTTGTACTCATAATTATTAGTCCAGTCTAGCTTAGCGCGACGTCGAACCAAACGTACGGTTCGGTCGCCTCGCTACTCATGAATAGGTATAATACAATAGAGGTTTATACGAGCCCACACGCCAGCACCGGGGTAGGCAAGTATTGCCGTCGCTGGCCACTGGACAAAAACAGTCGTATCTAACAAAGCTCTTAGGAACTGCGGAACCGGTGCAAATCAGTACCAAGTAATCAAGTGACCAAACTGTTACGGTGGCACCATTGTTTACGGGAAAAAACCAACCATCACCATCTTGCAAAACCACATCTATTTCCCTCTCTTTTTCCCTACCGGAAGGTTGTCTGGAAGAAATCGCTTTTAGCGATAAGGCCGCCTGAATTTTACTACCGAATCTCTGCAAGCATTGTTATGTCATTGTTTTCTTTGTGCAATAAAGTGTAACTTATCTTATCTTACGGGGCACCCCGTAGATGATAGAACATAACACTTTGGATCACCAGAGTTGTCAAAAAATAAAAGCCAGAACAAAGTGTGTAATCATCATTAAAGCTGTATTTACAGGAAAGTCATTCATCCATGTTGTAAACTTTTGGTTTGGTAACTACCTATAAATTGTCATCAAGATAAAACTGCTGAAAATTACAACACCACAAAACTAACTCCAGATAAGATATTATAAGCATACAAACAAAGTGTTTGTTGTTCTAACATTCTATGTCTGTGGTTTATGTTCAAAAAATATTTTTATCATTTAATAAATACAATACACATAGGTATATTCATATGTTTTATGTGTTCTGGGGTGGCATTCTGCATGTGTACCTTGAGTGAATTCGAAGTGAGATTGTATTTTTGCGTTTTGTAAAATTCAATAACTACGCGAATGTGATCTGTTGAGTGGAAAAAACTAAACTAGATAACATTTTGAAATTATTTCCATACAAATGAGAATTTCAATGTGGAGCCAATAGACAATTCAAGTTGGCGTTTTTTCCTGAGCGAGATCCAGATGAACTTTTTGCTAGCCAGAGTTGCATAGCTGTCCCTTAAGTGACTGATAACAAAAGTTATCCCTCTGTGAGCCCCCGTCTGTCTATCACTTCATGTAAAATTTAATAAAACTTGATTCCAATGCAAGATGCAACAAGTTGGAAACTATATTTAC
This sequence comes from Udea ferrugalis, assembly GCA_950022985.1. NCBI lineage: Eukaryota > Metazoa > Arthropoda > Insecta > Lepidoptera > Crambidae > Udea > Udea ferrugalis. Next base: position 12,087,133 of record OX465516.1, read on the forward strand.
AATCAATACACAAACACTACTCAATAATTCAATTGACAATATTAAACTAATGGGTTTTTAAAATTTAAACATACTGAAAAATGACTACTATAATTCTTCTTAAATTTAATTATATGTATGTATTAATTACTACTAATAGTAGTAACCATCATAAATAAAAGTAAATCAAAAAAATAGGAAGTATAAATAAATATTAAAGATTTATCTGTCTTCATTTAAAGCCACTGCTGGAAATAGGGATTTTCACAACAGAGCTTTTTCTTTCCAATTCGGTGGTTGATTCAGTATTTGTTTTCAAAGTACCTAGATTAAGTTACAAAAATTAAAGATAGGAATATTTATCTCTGGTTTTATTACTACCTTTATTTTTTGTGAATAAATAGTGAGAAGTATTACTATATTTTTGTATAACTTATTTATGATATTAGTCACGCAAGTAGGACAGAGGGGAATGTTATGGGAATGAAGATGCCATTCCTTAGCATAGGTAGACAATTTGACAAAGACTGAAATATTTATGAAACCAAAAGTAGCAAATAATACTATCCCTAACTACAATTATAAATATTATATTTTTAACAACAAAATATACTTACTTCTTCCTGAATACCAGCATTACTTGACAATTTTCCTCCATCTGTTATAACAACTATAACAGATGGCTCCAGGTAAAATGGGCATCTGCCTTGCCCATATGTGTCGATGCCGGTTTGCATGCGGTTTATGTTTAGAACATCAAAGGCATGTTTCAATGCAGCGCCCATAGTGGTGAGACCCAGGCACTGCAGATTCTTCAATTCGTTGATAAATGTTGCTAAGTTTTCCTTCCATCCTGCCTGGAAACATACATTCCAAATTTAGCATTCATCATTTATATTACTGCAGGACATTATTATTTTATTAAGATCTAAAAATGCTGAAAGGGATATGGTTCATATGGTATGGATATAGGCATAGGTAGGTCACTCCCTACCTATACCTGCTGCTTGCTTACTGCAGCCTGTGTGTACATAACTACTAACCAAAAGGGGAGAGGTAGGTCCTATAGGTAAAGTAAGAACTTAGTTTGCAAATAGGTAGGGTTGTCTTTATCTCAATGCAATACACAACATCTCAAATTGGTTTATTGATGAACTGACAATAATATCCAATAAGAAACTAGTGTTTTTAATTTATCTTGTCATTCTAACAGAACATACAAGGTTTCTACTAACTACGCACTATTTCAATTCAAATTTCCCCCCCAAAACGCCATTTCGTTGTATGTTAGCGTGGCCAATGAGAATGCGATGAGAGCGCAGTCGCGTACGCTATCGGAAAGGCAGCAACGGTGGCGGCGGCTCGTCCTGTTTACGTCGTGCTGTCTATTTCAGTAAATTTCGTACTATCCAAGTATGTTTTGTTCTGGATTGCAGATTTAAGTGTTTTACAGGTTGACCCCACAGGACCGGCTTTGAAATGCTCGCCTACAGCATAAACAACAAAAATATCCTCAATAACGTGTTCACTTTGATGTACTAACCTTGATGTTCGCGGGTGGCTCTTCGAAAGTTAGAAGCATATATCTGTCGCCTCGGCTCTCAGGAGATCGTTGCCGAACCTAAAGAATACAATAACTAATCAGTTCAACACACTAACACGCGATAAACAAATCGATCACAAAAACGAGGCGGTTGACGAGTCGATGACACTGCACGTACCTTTACGAACGTTTCCACAGCGCCCTTGGCTACATCGAGCAACGTTGGGCGTCCGCCCAAATAAGCTCTTTGGTTCATAGAAGCTGATGTATCTATTAGAAAGACTATTATAGTCATCGTGAAAATTGCCTAAATATCCTTCTAAAGACATTAAATATGCGCACGCTATTATGAACTAAGAACAAAAATGGCCGCTACATCGTACGCCGACTCGCTGAGAGGCGACCGTCCGACAGCCGCTTCGACGAGCAGCTGAACAAGCTACGCCACGAAGACTCCAAAAGTACCACGTGACCTAATCATTCGTTCGGCTATTCCCGTGCTCCAATAGAAAAACGTTCGGTAACACTCGTGCACTAGCAATAATGTTGCCAAGAACGTCTAGATTTTTTTCCTGACTGCTGCAAAAGGTATTTTTGCAAGACGAATGAATATCAATATTCAAGCCTAAGCCTGAGAAAAGGTTACTCAAACAACATTATAAATCTGAATGAAATAGTGAAATAGAGTCTCGATACCGATATTATCAAAAACTTAAACTGAATACCTACTCAGAATTAAAAAAAAAAAAACTTAACTGGTAATCGAACCTGTCTGAACATCTTGTGCATCGCTTATAAGATCGAATGCTGAGAAGTAACCTTTTATGGCGAACTAAATAAAAGGTCATTTTTTTTATAAAATCTGTATTTTGCCGTTACATCCATTTAACTAAGTGATTAAATTGCTCGAAAGGGTACATACTATTTGATATTTGAATTATTTGTGCCAACCAATGTCCTAACTGTGATTAATTCAATTCGCAGGCGTTTAAATAATAGAAGTGTCTTTTCGAACATTGTTTACGGTTTGGTTTGGTGAATGTGATGAAAATAAAAATATTTTTCTTAAAATTGAGACCTTTCCTTACGTTCTTCAAATTTTACCTCCCGGAATATGATTCTGGTAAGTAACACTACCAGGTGGCATAATAATACAGGAATACAGGATCGTAGCTAGAGCATCAGATTAAGACATAGGCTACAATTTATAAAAAAAAACAATTTTGACTTAACCTATATGGCGAGCCTTCAAGTTATTGTCATACGTTCTGACACGTTCTGACATACATTCTGTCACATGTTCCGTTATGATAAGAATAAGAATAAGAATAAGAATAAATTTTATTTGCACAGAATACAGGTCACACAGGTTAATAATACATTTGTGCTTACAGTACAAATCTATATTCTGCCAGTCCAAGGCATGCAAAAGTTGAAATAACAAATGACACAATGATCTGTCACGTACAGTCGCGTTTATATCAATCTTCACAAAACCATTGCGAATTGGGTCTTATGTCAGCAGCATAAGAAGGGCTATGTAAAGATTGATTTTATGTCAGAGTGGTTGACTTCACGGGCAGTGGATAGTGATTGCATAAGCCGAGCCTTCAATCCGATCGTGCGTTTCGCTCAGTCGTGTAGCGCTCTCTCTTTTGCCCTTCTGCCATTAGTCATGCTTTTTTGTGCATGCCCTACAACGCAATGACGTCCAATATTTTTTTAGTTTTCGAAAAAGTGGAAAACTAAAAACTAATTAAAGGAGCGAGTTAAATGTTTACCGATGTCAAATTCCATCTTTATTTAGTACCAAAAGTCTCTAGTGAACTCATCCGTAGACAGACAGACGAACTGGTTGTATGACTGGACGACATTATAACCAAATAAATAACAAGAATGTATCGTTTTGACAGATTTTTTAGAGATATTATTATTGGGTTTTTGCGAGTACTTTTTGTCTTCAAATATTCCCTTAAATAATGGATAAAAATATCGCATGGTAACACTTAAAAGTACTGCATAATAAGCACACGTACCAAAAAAGGCAATAATTAAATAATCTTTTACTAAATTTATTCTCTGGCATCAACTGAAAATTATTGATTGAAAGACAATGGTCATTGATTAAAGTTCTGACGATATGTATCCAAGTTTTGATAATACAAATGCTGAAACGATAAGTTCAAAAGAAGGCGGCAAATTCAAAAAACATTAAGGAGGCAACTTTGAATTTGTCAGGTGTTTGGAAGTGATAACAAATCTGTGAATGCTAATATTGCTAATTTCGAACTCGGCTAATTTATAACCCGAGTCAGGTAAACAGGGGCTAGTGAATACCATAGCAGCATACAATGCTCACCCATTAAGTAAAAAATAACAGTATGAAGCAGAGCAGAGCAGCCAGACTGCTATTATGTCAAATTCATTTACGCATTCTTTAATTTACAATTTATACCTAGTACCTACCTACATACGGTATGTATGTACAGGGCAGGGCAGGGTGATAACTTTGACAAAATATCTAGTTCAGTTGGTAAGATCATCGGGCAAATCGGACTCGGTCAGTGCATCTGAAACATTTCGACCAACAATCCAAATATATTGAAAATCAAGTTATAGACCTCTTTAATTTTCTTTTTCTGTTCATATTTTTTTCGAAACTGCCGGAGATCAATTATAGGCGATTAGAACTTCATCAATATTTTCGTCCAGAATATTAGTTTAACTCGTTTAGTTATTAACATTATTTCCGGTTGGGAACGTTGTTGGCGCTGGGCCGGGTAATTGATCCGCCTGTTGTGGCCTTTTCACCAATTGGAGTTTTAGCGAGTTTTCCGAATAGAAGAGATTAAAAAGTACTAAGGCCGCCAAAGGTCGACAGGCATATTTTCATACATCATCATCATCATCATCATTAGCAGCCGCAAGAAGTCCACTGCTGAACATAGGCCCCCCCATTTATTTCCAGAGCGCCCGGTTTCGTGCGGCCTGCATCCACCGGGATCCCGCGCCTTTTATCAGGTCGTCGGTACACCTTGCGGGTGGGCGCCCCACTCTGCGTTTGGCCTCAAACAATAAATACAATTTACTTTTAATGTTCATACAATAAATCAAAAATCAGGCGTATAGTGGTTGTAAGGTCGATGGTAGAAAGTTTTTCCGTAATACGTTGGTGGAATAACGGTAGCTGTAAAACCTCGACCTCATGCTTATACCCAACTGTAACACAACATACTATCGGAAAAACGTGACTCCTTTTGTCACACAATTTTGTTTGTCCTAATTTATATTAGCATAACTTTCTTAATGCATTTTTTTTTCATATTAATAAGTAAGCATTAATTTAAGTAAGACAATGTTTTCCCTTTTGATTCGCAAAAAGTAAAGTTAGGCATACTTTTTATTTGTCCCACAAAACGCCGCCACCGGCGCGCGGCGTTTCCACCGTGTGAGCCGGCCACGCTAATAGTTTTAAAGGGACCATAGCGTGGAAGAGGGTGAAGGTGTATTTTTGTTGTGTGTGATTTTGAATTAAGTCTTGAATATCATTTTGTGCGTTAGTATATTTCGGCCTAAAAAAACTATGCCTATAAAGTGCCAACATTATGCGTAACTAGCATAATGTTGGCATAACTTTTACGACCGATTTGGTGTGGTGGTTCAGAAGCGGGCACCAGTCACGGGTTCGATCCCCGCACAGTACAAACATTTGTTTGCATGAACATGTCTGTCTAGTTTCCCATAGCACAAGAATTTAGTTGCTTAGTTTAGGGTTAGATGACGCTGTGTGGAATAATGTCCAGTGATTTAATAATTAATGGGATTAACGAAAGTATGCCAAGTTAAATTTAGACTTTTTGAAGTGAAAAAATAAGCCTGGCGCAAACGTCTGGGTTTTGTTACTGGCACTTGCCGGCACTGAATTCGGGTTCCTTTGATACCTACGGAGTTTACACTATCGTGCCATCGACCTCATATCCACGTCCACTATGGCTATAAGGTCGATGTCCATGGCATAGATCGATGTGACAGAAAGCCGTCATTTTGTTTCTATTTTTTATCTGTGGTTGGCTGCTGTCGGCTAGGGATGCGCCATCCGGGGTTCCGATCCGATTAAAAGGAGCCTAATGCCACGTTCGCATTGGATGCCGTTGATTGATCCAATACTCATTTACGGAATCAATCCAAACCGATTGCAATACTTAGAAACTGTAATAATTTACAATTGATGTAGGGAAAAATAACGTATTATACGAGTTTCTTCGAGAAAAGATGACGAACGTCAAGATCAAATACTCAAGTTTTACCAACCAAACTTATTTCAAATTATTATTCGTAATTTTATTTTTATTCAATGATGGCAAATAATGATTTAATTTGCGGCGTGTGGTATTTCTAGTTGTGTTTGGCCCCACCTAAAAATACGTTTTTTCGATCTGATCAAAAGATCGCTGTATCGTGTGCTTGCAACCCGATTTTATAAAAGATCGGAATGTATTGGCACATCCCTAACTGTCATGATGTGTCAAATATCGGTGCGGCGAAAATACAATTTAGCGGTTCTAATTTAATTTTATTTCACGTATTTACTGCGAATTTCTTAGCTATTCAGACGTACGCTCCAGTTGAATTGAAAAGCTGTGTCTTGGCATTCTTCCACTGTCTTCTTCCAATGCGACAATGGAAGAAGTTTTGGATAAACTGGAATCAGCTGCCATCGGCTCGATGCCCAATAACACTGTAACCGAATATGATCATTTATATAAAAATTGGGGGAAGTTAGGTAATCAGGAACAAAGGCGGAAAGAACTATTAGAGAACCAAAAAAAGTGTGACTTGTTTTCTTTTGATATACAAAGGATATGCTCTTGCTTTTGTCCAGCTTTCTATTTCATTATAATGTTTACCTTTTTTCAGTAAACGATTGAACGAACTTGACCACAGTAGAGGCATAATAGAACTTGTGCATGCTGCTGAAGAAAATGATGCTGATGATGAATTCAATCAAGATTCTCATAGAAGAGTAAGTTTCTAAACAAACTAAACAACCGAGGTGCAGGTAGTGAAATAGCAAGCATGGTTGATGAATATTTCAGCTTTTAACTATCATAAAGCGGTTTTTAGGTAATAAATTAGGTATCAGTAAAGTAATGCAGTGGTGTTAGTTGAATAAGTTGCAAAAAAACATTTTAACATGACCATTTGAGTCACATTGTTTTGCGGACAGACAAACTCTCATTCATAACAACTTCAAAAACTGCTTAGCGCTGAAATACTTGATACCAGTATTTTAAAGTTGACATGAGTTCTTTATTATTAGTGTAGTATTTACAATTCAATAGAAACTTATATCCTTTTGTTGCATCATAGTTTATTTTATTTAAATTGTTTCTAGGCATATTACAGACCCAGTATCTATGTGGCTGGCTTTCACAAAGTTTCCAACAAATACAGAAAGGTTCTCACAATGTCCGAATGGATTGTGGAGAGACCAGATGACTTACATGATGAATGGTATGTTTCTCCGTGCCCTGTGGGAGTCAGAATGCTAGTTGTTGCCAACAAGGTGAGACATCTATCTCAGTTCAGTAGTTCAGAATCTTCAGATCGAAGCTTGTTGGACCTGCACATTATATCTGGCCCCAAATTGAGCAGTTAATAGTGTGGATGAATGTTATTTTGTTTGATTTATTTTAAAAAGACCTAACATTAATGTAAACAAAAGAAAACCAGAAAAAGACATTTGGTCATGTTGGTATCAGGCAGGACTTGAACCCGCATCTTTCGCAATCCGGGCGACTGCACTACCAATTATGCTACCGAGACCATTAACAGACCGGCCGAATCTTTCTGGTATATTTTGCCCTATGAGCCAGGGTGATTTCATCAATGTTATAGGCATCCACCTGTAACACTCGGAAGAAATATTTTTTCAAATATTTAACTCCCGATTAAGATGAAAAAGCTATTACTATATTTTATTATTGTTTTTAGCATTTTCCATGCAGTATCTTTCTAAAGAAAACCAGAAAAAGACATTTGGTCATGTTGGTATCAGGCAGGACTTGAACCCGCATCTTTCGCAATCCGGGCGACTGCACTACCAATTATGCTACCGAGACCATTAACAGACCGGCCGAATCTTTCTGGTATATTTTGCCCTATGAGCCAGGGTGATTTCATCAATGTTATAGGCATCCACCTGTAACACTCGGAAGAAATATTTTTTCAAATATTTAACTCCCGATTAAGATGAAAAAGCTATTACTATATTTTATTATTGTTTTTAGCATTTTCCATGCAGTATCTTTCTAAAGAAAACCAGAAAAAGACATTTGGTCATGTTGGTATCAGGCAGGACTTGAACCCGCATCTTTCGCAATCCGGGCGACTGCACTACCAATTATGCTACCGAGTAAAGTAAAGTTAATTAATGTAAACAAACCTAAAAAAACACTTCATAACTATTAATAGTACCTGAAATATCACAATTTAAAATGCATGTTTTTGGACTTGCCCAAAAACCCTTCATATAAACCTGACTGATAATGACGTCACATTCACTGTCCTTTATAAGAACTTTGTTAGACAGCTATATTAAATATTGCGTTCATGAAAATGGTCCCCTAACATAATTGCTTTATAATAATAAATAGTATGGGTTACAAAATTTTGCCCAACCAAGTTAGCCTGCACCTATTGTGGACTCATTTTGAAACAAATTCTGATTGTGATTCGACAATAAGATTTGAATTCAATGATTACTTTTTGGGAACATAAAAATATGAAAAATGACTCATAGTCATCTACCCCATTGGTTGTGCTATAGCATGCTAGACAACAGATAAACATACTTGAAAACATTTTTTTTGTAAATAAATTAATCTATATATATAAAAGAAAGTTGTGTTAGTTACTCCACTTATAGCTCAAGAACGGCTGAACCGATTTAGCTGAAAATTGGCATGGAGGTAGTTTAGAGCCAGGAAAAGGACATAGGATACTTTTATTTATTTAACTTTTTTTTTTTACTTTTTTTTTATTTATTGCCCTTAAGGCGGAACAAAGTTCGCCGGGTGAGATAGTACTTAATATACATAAGAAACACCCAGCCCAGTTCAAACCTACATGTTCATGCACAATCATGTTCGTACTTTGCGGTGATCGAACCCGCGACCTTTGGCGTAGTAGACAACTGCTTGACAATCACACAATACCCTTTTTTTGTTCTACATGAACCCAAACCACTTTTTTTCCACCATATTCTATGTATCTTAAGTAGGCTAGTTTTCAAACAAGAGTGATTTGTGTGATTTGTATTGAGTAATGCAATTTTAATTTTAAGTAGTGCAAATAGTTATTTATATATTTAATTTTAAGTAGTGCATTGTCTGTTATCATACTCCAAGACAATTTTGAAGATGATGAACAAATTTTTGCGCAAAGCCAGATGAGAGTAGTGATGTTGGCTGAGCTAGTATCCTAAAGCACTCAAACTCTGCATAATTTGGGGCTAGATGGCGCTGTGTAGAATTATATACAGAGATTTTTAATTACTTGTGTTGATATTACCTCTACCTAAAAAAAATAAGGCCCTTTAAAGAGGCCGATCGGCACATGTTGAACACTCAAAAATATTTATGTTATTTACAGGGCGCAACTAAATGTTACACAAAATATGGAAAATTTAAATTCAAGACGCGTTCAGCTCTGCCTGGAAGTAATTGCGGTGATAATAATAATACATTATCAAAATGCTGTGTCCTGGATTGCTTTTATGATGAAAACCGCAACACAATGTATGTCATAGACTTCCTTGCATGGAACAATCAACCAATGACAGACTGTGAAGTAAGTCATCTATGCTAAGCATGATCTTTAAAATGTCGCTATTTAGTTCATACACTGTAGACATAAATTGTTGACGGTCTGGAGGCCTATTAGCTTTCGTTACTTTCCATATCTTATCAAGCTAAAATACCTTTGATATTTATCCTTACAAAGCTTTATGAAACTTCATAGGAGTTCCACTGTAGTAGATCATTTAATTTACCATTTTACTTACTAGGGCATTCTAATTAAAATGCTCCCTCAACTTAATTGTTTTTCGTTTCAGGCTGAGTTTCGCAATTTTTGGCTTCAATCACAGTTTGCAGAGAGACCGGAACTGGGGGTTATCAGCAAGAACAACCAAGTTAGATTTGTTTTACTGCCGAAAGTACCATGTACCCCTGATAAATTAAATGAGTAAGTGTGTAAGATTATTTAAGTTGTGAATAGAAGTTGTTCTGCAAGTACTCCATGATCAGTGGTCTAGGCTGAAGTTCAATTACTCTTCTAGTAATTCTCCTTTAAACCCAATCGAGTATTAAGCTATCAAAAATAGGAAAACCAGGAAGATACATTTGGTCTTGGCTTCAGGCGGGCACCGAACCCGCGTCTTTCGCAATCCGGGCTACTGCACTAACCACTGTGTTACCGAGACCATTAGCAGACCGGCCGAAATTCCCTGGTATACATATTTTACCTGGCAGTCAGGTTTGTTTCACCAATGTTTGGGCATATACCTCAAAGCCAAAAACGAAAGTCTTTTTCTGGTTTTCCGATCTTAAGTAAGATGACAATGCATTATCCCTAACTAGCGACCCGCCCCCGCTTGGCACGGGTGCAATAGGATGTTAAACACATAAACCGTCCTCTTGAATCACTCTATCTATTAAAAAACCGTATCCAAATCCGTGCGTAGGTTCAAAGATTTAAGCATTTAAAGGGCCATAGAGACAGAGAAAGCGACTTTGTTTTATACTATGTAGTGATGCTGAAATAAAAATAACCTACTATGCTATTGTTTCAGGTTCATGATGATTTGGCCACATTTTGAGCTCACTCAACTCGATGGTTTTCTATTCTACCACAAGAAGGCGCATTATGTCTCAGGTCGGAGTCCATTAGTGGGCTGGCTATATCCCTATATGGTTCAAGAAGTTTTGGGCGCTGGTAAGAAACTTGATATCTCTTTCCTCCAAATTCATAAAGGTCAATTTATAGCAAAGAATCCATTCAAAGTTGTGTTTTCTTTAATGTTTCAATAAACTGAAAGTTGGTGCTACATCCCCCCCGCGAACCAAGTGCCAGAGTTGGAGGACCCATGTCAAAAAGATACCTAAATAAATATTTTAAGACAACATACATTGCTCTGGTCTCAGGGTCATTGTTCCACCAATACCCAGCCTGAATAAGGTGATTGAATCGAACTCGCGACCCTTCTATCAATGAAAGGATAACGAAGTCTCATCTAGTGCCACTAGATTTAGACTTCATATGATAATATCAGCTAATCATTTACAAATACATATTTGAATTGAGTAAGCATGTATTATAGGTATTTATATGCCACTCATTTGTTTTGCACTAACTAAAACAATAAAGAGATTAGTCAGCCTCTATACAGTTCTGGTTTATTTTAAATAGTGCTAGCCGGATTTTATGAACTATGTTATGTTGACCTTTTTAGATATCACGATGCATCCAGTTTGTTTGGCACTGAAGCCCAAAGACTATGTTGACCAAAAAACCTTTATAAAGCAGTTCGATGAATTGGGCGCACGCAAGCACGTGGAGCGCAACCTGAATCAGAACTACAGGATGGACACGTCACAAGTCAAACCTAAGACGTCACAAGTCAAACCTAAGGTAAAGAAAGAAAGAAAGAAAAATATTTTATTGGGTACATAATGAACAATAAAGTAAAATAACAATAAAAACGATTTACCAGAGTTCGTTAAGCAGCCAAAATGGTGGCCACTCAGCATATATGTTACGCATAAGTATATGCGATAAATAATAGTGGCACCATGTACACAGTGGTTATTACAAAAAGTTAAACTTTTAGTTTAAAAAATAAGAACCGGCTGTCAATTTACCCCTATAACCTAAACCTAAACCCCTTTGAAACAGCATCTGCAAAGTCGATGGATTGCACAAAAAAACTTCTAATAATGTGCCATAAGCTTGCTATCAACTTTTGCCCAGAGAGCATCCTGGCCCATTGGTAAGACACTATGGGTCTGTACCCGGTGATCCCGAGTACAAGACTGGCCGGAACACCTACTTTGTGTTCATTGTACAATTTGCAGCCCGAATAACCGCCTAGGCTCCCCCCTACGACGTTGGGTTAAAATTCGATAGGTGAAATGTGGGCTTCTGATTCCGTTCACCATGACGGCAGCAATCTGTGTCTCTGACTACGCCGTTTAATATATAGTCGTGAGCGTATGTCTGTATGTATTAACTTTTTGATGAAAAGCATCGAGTGAGCAAGTTTTGTTCTTAAGACCAGTCGCACTGCAAAGTTGTCTTTCTTCTAGAAACATGGTCTGCCATGAGTTTTCTTTTACACAGGCGCTAAGGACTGCTTATATTATATGTTATATTTAATGGTTTTTATATATTAGTTTTGTATATTAGTTTATTACCAAAGTTAAATTAGTCCATTAAATTTTTAGGCTGAAAGTGACGTATGGGGCTCATTTCTGACTGGAAGTGAAAACGTATGGGACCCATATCAAGCAGAAGAAAAGTTACAGGAAGGGAGTAAAAAACACTCTTACAGAGCAACTAGACCTAAAAAGGCTTTAGCAATGGACTCAGAAGAGGTACCCCAAAGAACAGCTGATGATGACGAGAAAGTAGAAACTAAACAATCAAATGAAGAGGCTTCACTTATGGAGGCAGAGGAGAATCCACAGGGTTCAACTGTTGACGATGAGAAACTTGCAATGAAAAGTACCGAGAATAGCCCTACGAAATACGCTGTTAAAGTATAGTGTAATATACGAAATAATTGTTGGAATGATTGTATTTTGTTCAAACAAGTTGTTTAAGTTTTGTCACATTACCTATGTGTAAGCTATAGAAAATTATTACATGTAAAGGTCAGTTAAGAGGCCGAAATTATAAATGTTGTGATTGTAATGATAACGTTTTATGAATGGATTACTAATACTAAATGTTTCTTTTAAACTGGATTGTTTTGTTACTCATAAGTAAGCAACATTCAAAAACAGTTTCATTCAAAATAGTATTCAGTATTTATTTCTCACTGAGTGTATATGATTGTATAGTAACGGATGTACGGTGGCCGGCACATCACGCTACCCATTTCCGTTCAGTCCTCCTTGCTCTATCGCGAACAAATATCATTTGGCAAGAGCGAGAGAAAAAACGGAAATGGGGTAACCTGATGTGCTGTTGACTGTACATAGTAGATCCTATCCCATTACATTGAACTTATTCGTGAAAAAAATGATAAAAAATTGGTAATACTTGGGTCAGATTCGAGTCGTGTGAAACAAAGATAGCTGTCTGGCAAAGAATGCGCCTTTCGACACTCCAATTTGAGAATTCACGGAACACGGACGGTTCGGGACAGTTGCAACCATCCCCGCTACAGGAAATATCATAATACCATAATCAGAACTATTAGAGCACCTAAGCAAAGCATTGACAGTGCTAACAGATTGAGACGACACTGCGCAACATGTATCTGTCTCGTTTACGCTCTAGTAAATAATCAAACTATCTTGTTCACACGTTACAACGCGGTCAAATTGTAGGTACGGACGCAGTGGACAATATTTGACTTCGCATCGGTACTGCCATAACCTATCTACCTCTTCTTTATTATAATATCATTGGTTACAGGCATAAAACGCGTTGTAACATGTATGTTATGTTAATGGGGCTAGCCATGAGCAGCGCACGCGCCGCCCAGCGATATGTTACACCCAAAAACTTATTTACAACAACTTTGCACTACGAATGTTAAATAAACTGATAAATATTGTAAAATGGTAGAACAGTTATTTCAAATTCAGCGTGTAAAGAGCTAAATCAGTATTGAAATGATATTAAATGTCAATTTGACTTGCCGCCGATGCGACGACTTCTAAAGGTGCTCACTCACTGGGAGAATTCGCGTGTAATGTAACGTTACAGGTTTGAGCATTTCATCAGTGAGGCAGGAGAACCAACATTACTATGCGCACCTTGTAATGAAACGAAACGAGGTAACTTAAGAGCAATAGAACCGAGCACTACAATGCGGACATTGTAATGATACAATGTATAATATCTTGAGCGTTGAGTCGGAAATATTGTTTGCAGAAATAGTCGAGTCGTTTCAAAATAGATGTTTTTCACCTTAAGACCCTGTTTTGATATTATAAAATACAATTAGGTATGGTCAACGGCGATGGGCTATCCATTTCCGGTCAGTCCGCCCAGAGTAAGATAAAAAGTGTAGCCTTATAGGCCGTTAACTGTGCTGGCTGTGATTTAATTTAATTTTTATGTTGATTTTGTGTGACGATATTTTGTCAAGAATTCGTAGTACCTACCTACAACTGACAGACACGCTCATACTCAATGAGTCTTTCAGCACTTAAAGGTATTTATTGAAATTATGTTCAGTGTGTATCAAACAGAAATAATTTACTAACCACGTTCCTGTAAAGTTTTACTTTCAGTTCTGATTTGTGATTTGTCATATTTTGAAATTGCTTATTATGATTGCTAAGCTGTTTTTTGCCAATGTTGTTTGTTGAAGATAGGACTTATTAAAAATTGTACGATTTGTTTGCAAATAATGATAGCATAATACCACTTTAAAATATAAGGCAGGCTTTGTTCCGTCTCAGGGCAAATATGTACCTACGAACATGATAAAAGTATTTTTTGAAGGCACGAAACTACTTACTGGCACTCATAGTAGAGCAGATTCATTCGCCTAATGTGTATTCAATTAAAATATAAATGTGATGATCCAATTATGATTAAAGAAATACATACAAGTACTGTCAATTCCCTTTTAATTTGAACCTGTAAATTAACAATAAAGACAATAGACGCTCAAAAAATATGTATTTGGTAACCTTTTCTGGGGTGCTATTCCGGCGGACATCGCTTCACATCTCGGTGATTCACGCTTACTTATATCATCAATACGCTTTACTCTGAAGTAGTAAAATAAAAAAATGATTTATTTGGCTTAGTTCTTTTCTCTCGAACGACCACAGTTGCAAAGAAATTGAATTTTATAGTTCACTCACCACGAGCGAAGTGAGTTTTGGCGCCCGCCGGAATACCATAGCTGGTAACATTTATTTAACTGATGGCGAAAATAATTGGGGTAAGTAGTTGTCTAAACAACCCAACAACAGTAGTTGTAAATAACTGTTCCTATTGCTACACTATTTTTTAATTGCGTGTTTCGGTTTCGCCAAAAAATGAATAAAATCAATCAATCTAGTCCTATCTTCCATGTTCAGCTTTACGTAAAGATTCGGACCTGTCAATACGCAATCTAATGCACGGTCCTGCCATCATACCTACACAAGTAATTGATAAAAAACTTGATTTGAAATCCCAGTTAATCCATTTAAGATTCGGGATAATCAGGCCTTTTGATAAATACCAATCAACAGATAAAAACTAATATTTAAACCCAATCCTTAATTAAATCGTTGCGTAGTTAATCTTTCACCATGAAGCTGTTGGTGGTATTCGCTGCTTTAGTTGCAGGTTAGTATGAATTTATCAAGCTGCATTGACTTTTGTTCTGTTTTTGAAGTAGATTTTCAAGACGTGTTTCTTGTTACTTTACCATTGCTTTAAATCTCCCGATTTGAAACCTCGTTCTTAATTCCTTTATACCATTTATATTTATTTTCTTGAATTTTAGTAAACAACTTGTTCGGCGACTGCGTGTAGATAACTTTTATAACAACAAATAAAAAGAAACCAAAGCAAAGGCCTTTAGCATTAGCACAATAATCAAGGGTTTGCAAAAGACGCGGGTTCGAATCCCGCCTGAAGCCAAGACCGAATATCTTTTTTTGGTTTTCTGATATTTAGTAAAGATACTGCATCGAAAATGCTAAAGAATAATAGTAACAATAATCAAGGGTGCTACTATTAAGTAAGTACCTAATAAAATAAATTATTTATGGTTTTCCTTTTTACAATTTTACATAACACCATTTTCCGTTTTTAATTTTATGCATTTAAAGGAAATAGGTAGCATGTTATGCCTATAAGCGTAAATATAATTTTGGCAATTAATGGCGTATAACATATAGCCGATAGCAGTTTTTTTCTCACATACCTATTTACCCACAAATCATATGGCAGACCAAAATCATTCCCATATTATTATTTTAGTTTGCGCTGGTGGCGCCATCCCTAAGGACAACAGCGACTACGTAGAAGGCGAAAGCCGCTACATCTGGATGCCTGATGGTGAGGGCCAGTTGCACCTGGTAGACCTCGAAGAGCCCGTGGGGGCATCCCCAGCTGGTGCCAGAAATGGCGCCCGCAACGAGTACTGGCTCTTCACCAGGTTAGAATAAAAATAACATTTCTTTACCAAAACAGTGGCTACCTATTTTCAGAAAATAATTTATTTATTTATTAGAATAACAATTGCACAATATAACACCAAAAAAGAAAGTCATTGGACAATTTAAAATACACAGCTGGTTATCACATTTTCAAATATTTTTTTTTACTAAGTGCAAGACGAGACACAGGATGCAGTACGCTCACAGAACGTCAGGCACAATGTAAGGCATAATGTAAACTATTGGTCCATGCACTACCCCTAAATCTTTTTCTATATTAAGCATTTTGCCTTATATCTGAAGAGGAAATCCATCGTGTTATCCACTCACAACTTGTTTTAATGTTTAAAGCTCTCTCTGTCTCTTTCGATGTTTGCAACTTGGTTAATATTTTTTTTCTATAACTTTCGAGATCTTACTGCCGGACAAAGGAGTTCCCCGAAACTTTTCCATTGGTCCGCCATTCTCTCTAGTAGTCTACTCATACTAGGTTGTTTTTTACCAACTTTTTAGGCTGTGAATCATTAGACATTGAAAAATATGTCTTTACAATTAACAGGCAAAACCCGACCAATAGGCAAATCCTCCGAATCAACGACGTCAACAGCGTAAGAAACTCTAACTACCGAGCCAACCGAGGCTTGGTAGTTATCGCCCACGGCTGGTCAGGCAGCGGCACCAGCTCACTGAACCCTGCCATCACCTCTGCTTTCCTCGCCGTGATGGATGTCAACGTCATCGTACTGAACTGGAGTAACGTAGCCGGCAAAGGATACAGATACGCCAAACGCGAAGTGCCTGGTGTAGGGCATCACCTGGGAGACTTCCTGTCATGGCTCATCTCCAGCTCCGGTGGAAACTGGAACAACGTGCATCTTATTGGGCACAGTTTGGGCGCTCACGTCGTCGGTAATGCCGGTCGCAGAGTTGGCGGCAGAGCCTCCAGAGTTACAGGTATGAGTAATAAATAGCAAACTAAATGAACAATGAGTTAGATTTCAACTTTTACTTTTGTTTTATATAGATTCCATTGAGACCATATCTTGAAATTCGCTATGATCCTCACAAAATATTGGTGTAATCAAATAGCTACAGACCTACCCCCTGCTCAAAAATGAGTTCCTCATTACACGACCTGCAAGTTTGAGGTTATGATGTTACAGTGTGATTAACAGGTTTGGACCCAGCTGGTCCCCAATGGGGAGGACACAGAGACCGTCTGCAAAGCAACGCTGGCCGCTACGTCGAGGCCATCCACACCGACGGCAACGCTTTGGGCATCTTCGACCGCAGCGGTGACGCCGACTTCTACCCCAACGGCGGCAGGCACTCGCAGCCTGGTTGCCGTGGTGGCATCACTGATACCGGCTGCTCTCACAGCCGTGCCCACGAGCTATTCGCCTCCAGTGTCAGGCAACACAACCGCTTCGGTGGAAGACGATGCAACGACCTGAGACAAGCCAGAGACAACCAATGCTCTGGAGCTCAGAATTTGCACATGGGCAATGGAATATTTAACAAAAATGGGTAAGTTATTTTGGAATTTGAGTACGGAATGATAGCGACAATCTATACCTTGTTCTAAATGCAAAGCTTAGACAAACTAGACTTGGGTGTTATTCTACCCAATGCACACTTCGCTTTGATTTTTGCCTTCTTTATAACTCAATAACTTCGCGACTGCGATTGTTTGAGTAAAAAGACCTAAGCGGTATAAGATTTTGAAATTATTTCAGGCACATGTGTTTAGAACACACCCATTTATATCTGAGTATTAGCGAAAGTCAATACTTTAAAGTTCTTAACTTCAGTGACATAAATTAATCACTCTTATATGAAAGTGAAATTGAAAATCACGTTATTTGCGAATTTCATATTTTTCCTCTGATCGCTTGTTATTTTAACTTTTTGTCAATCTTTTTTGGCCGTTCAAACACTAATCAATATTTAATACTTGAATGTTTCATTATTTCAGAAACGGCATTTACGGATTGAGTACTGGAGCTAGCTGGCCGTTCTAAACGAGGCGATTCAGTTGTGTACAATAATAATTCCTTATTGCTTCATGTCAAGAAAACAAGTTCTCGTAATATAAAATAAAGCCAATTGTCAAGCATCACAAAATTACCCTTAAAGAAATATGTAAATTTACATTGTTATTGTAAAAAAAATATATAAATTGCGTTTTAAATAAATATCAGCATTAAAAAGGTGTGTTATTTACTTCATGAGTGGTGAAACATTTACTCGTTGCAGATACAATAATATGATATGACCAGTAGTGGTCGGAATGAAGTGGCTTTAACAGATCACAGAACAAAACTTCTACCCAGTTTTACAAACGCCAATCAAACTCAAGACACGCCTTCTAATTAGTCCTGTATCTTAAGTCTCATGCTACGAGGGCAGTTACTGATATGAGGGCGAGACTGAGATAAGATATAATATAGGCAATAATCTAACAAACAACGTGTCTCTGCGAAAATAATGATACCTATAAAGGTAAACAGGGTGAGTTCCTCATGTGGGCGTGGCAGGCCAAATCCCAAACCATGAAGAATACAGAACTTATTGTGATCACCATCATCATTTTAGCCGAACGATGCCCACTGCTGGGCATAGACCTCCCCCGTGGATCACCACAACGATCGGTCCTGCGCTGTCCGCATCCAGCGGCTTCCCGCGACCTTGACCTGATCGTCGATCCACCTTGTAGAGGGCCTGCCTCCTGTTGTCGTCTTATTGTGGTACTTACTACAATTTAACCTTTTTTCACTTCGGTGCTATCATAAAGGCTATGCATGACCAAATTTTATAGGTAAGGATTTGTAAAGTATTATTATCACAAAAGTAGCTTATATTTCGTCTTACAATAGATAGGTCATGACGGATTGTCGGGATAGCTTATTATAAGTAGGCAGGTATTAACAAATTAACATATAAAATATCAAAACTGTTATCATAATCGATCGTACTTAAGTGTCTCTTTAGTTATTTTCAAAAGAATATGTAGATAAACATTTTCAAAACAGGATGTGGAAGTATTCTTTGTGTAGTGGTTCCGTGGCGAAGGTCCGAGGTGAAGCGATAGATGCAAAATGGAGGGCCATATAGTGATAGGGACAGTTAGTGATAGTTAGGCAAATCTATGGTCTTCTCCTTTGTTGAAAAGGGGTCTGGCTTGTGGGGCTCAAAGTAGACACAAGCTTGGACACACTTATACCTTATCAGGTAATCCCGCTCCGGTACCGAAGTACTCAGGTCTAAAACCGACAGGTTTTGTTCGGCAGCCGCCCGACATAACCGTCACGTCTGGACTGCCTGAAGATTTCGATCCCCGATCGACTTTTTTACCATCATTATCATGTATAATGATAGTTCTTCGGGTCATCGGTAGATCTCGTGCTATCTGTGATATCTAAGTAGGTATATAGCTTTTAGTATATTTCATTTGTTTTAAACCGCAATCCATTCACATGATGGTCATATTATGTCTCCGTCCGTATGTTCGTCATGGCATGGCTCCATTGGTAGTGTTGTGTTTACCTACCAAGATATAGACGGTACGAATTGGAGTGCCCAATAAAACGTTGACGGTTATTTGCAAGCCGTAAATCCGATGACGCTATAACGGATGATATCGAGGCTTACGGAGCCGCCGAAATTATAGAGAAACTCGTAAAGTAGTAATTTATCCATTGCATATCAAACGCGCCGTGGGGATATTTAGGTAAAAGGTAACGGGCTGATTAAAATATCAAGTTTCATACAAGTTGGCGTTGGTTGAATGGTCCCAATTTTCGACAGTAGCGAAATCTGTCAAAAAGTGTTTTTAGTAACATTAGGCATCTTTATTCGGTGAAAATCCCGAATCCAATTTGTTACCTACTAAATTGTAATTCATATCGTCTCGTATTTGCCGCATGTCAGTTTAATTCTTTATCTATTTCATTTTCTATCGAGAACAATAGTTTCTAAAATAGATAAGATAAGAAACACTATTCCACGCAAACAAAACAGAGTAATTACCAAACAAGAATAACAATAAACAGAAAAAACAACAAAATAGTTAAACGTCAAAGTTAATTAATTCTTAGTCTCGATCCTTAATGTTATTTTATTCGAGTTTTACTAGATTCGAACGAACCCCGTCTGTACGTGACGCTTGATGCCATGCCTCATGCTAGTATTTAGATTGTGGGTATTGCAAGTAACGTGTAATGTAATGATACGAAAGTAACGAGTAGGTACTGATTGTTTCGGTACCAAATAGGCACGAGTTTTCGTAACTTTCACAGCTCTAGTGCCTCAACAACTAATCAGATATCGTAACTCTAACATCGCCTAGTGGAAATAATAAAACCTAATTGGTAGTTATGAAACATTTGCTTTCCGCTTAGCTTGGAAGCATAACGTCTTTCTCACTATTCTAAGCTTTTTCTATTGATTAATGTCATTCGATAGTGAATCTAGATAAGTTTGTGTTCGTTGCCCCGGCAATGTTACATTAAGAATTCGGTGTTCGGGTATTTTTTGATTTACTGTCGACAAGGGCTACATTACCCGGAATTGAACCGTAAAACTCTGATAAATTTATGCTATAAATCGACAGCATAATATGCTATTATGGGTGTGCAAGACTTATGCATATATTACCACTTACTGTAAATATGGGTTGGGTTATTTTTTATCACATCAAACTTCCTCGGAACATTAAAGGAATAGTTAGGTAGTTCGGTTGGGGCTATGAGAAAGAGTTTCTTTCCTATACAATTGTTGTATTAGGTAAGTCACATAAGTATGTTTTTCAAACATACAAAAGCCCTGAAAACCTAGGCGAATTACTAGTTTTGAGATTCACATGGTGGACTTATTAAACCATATCTTATACTTATATGATTGAGGTACCAGAGTTATGCCTGATTCACCTGATTGTCTTTATTGAGTTGATTAGTGAGACACTTCGAGACTACCTACCTACTAAATCCCTCTATCCGTTGCAGTAATGCTATGGGTTCAATATTATTGACTAAAGCAGCCTAATAAAATAGTTTCCACTTTGAAAAATAGGTTCACTTGATGAACAAGTTTTCACATGAATGCAAAGTATTAAAATAATTCATTCGCGCTGAACATACTGTAGTTAGATATCGCAGTGCCCTCTAGCCAGGTGGACAAGGTGTGGTAAAAGAGATTTTGTTCACATTTTAGCTATCACGGTCATCAGCTGAAGGGTTGACGCTCTTCAACTGTGTGATCACTTATTACCGTTTACAGCTTAGATATGGAACGCTCTACCAGCGGCAGTGTATCCTGACGGATATGACGGGACCTTCAGGAAAAAAAGCGTAGGTATTCCTTCCTTACTAAAGATCTGAAAACCAGAAAAAGACATTTGGTCCAGGAATCGAACCCGCATCTTTCGCAAACCGGGCCACTGCACTAACCACTGTGTTACCGAGACCATTAACCTCTCGCGTTTCGTGAAACTAGACATAATAGAAAATCTTTTGTATGTGGGCGCGATATCGCATCAACGGGACGTGAGGGGTTAATAGACCGGCCAAATCTTTCTGGTATATTTACCCTATGAGCTAAGGTGATTTCATCATTGTTATAGGCATCCACCTTTTACACTCGTATTCCTCTTTGGAAGGCAAGCAACTCATCTCGTGACACCTGTGATGTTGCAGTTGTCCATGGACAGAGTTGATTATTCTCATCTGGTGACCATCTAGCTCCTTGGCTCCCTATCTCGTAAAAATATATATTGTTTATTGAATTCGTTAGTGTCTGGAAGTTTACAGTTTAAGGTATAGTTGTAGGTTGCTAAAAGAACCAAAAGCAACCTAAGATAAAGAGCGAATACTTAGTTGCAAGAATAATTATAAGTTTGGATACATAACAAAGGTACCTACGAAGTAACGACATTATTGCCTTTAAATACACATATATAGACAGACAGTACATTCAACTCTCTAACGGTGTAAAGATGTACTTATACAAATAATTGTGTTATGTTGCTCACAAGGTAGGTACTTCTTAGGCATATTACTTGCGAGAAAAAGCAGTTTTTATAGTGCGGTGTCAGTTACAAAGGATCGAGGTATTAGGGTGATGACCTGGCAACTAGCCAACGTGATGTCCAACTGGAATGAGGGGTCTTGTGGAACGATGTCCATATAATGGATTATAAATGTCATTTATAGAAATAATTAATTAATCAGTGCTTCTTTCTTCGTTATCAGGGAGAGAATTGAAAAAAAGACGTTTGTCATTCGCTTGGATAATAAAATTAACCCTACGTAAAACAGCTAAGAGTATTACCTACTGATTATTTACTGTTGAATTGCATCGCACTAAGAAAATAAGAATATTCATTTTGAGTTAGTTACTCAATATATTTTTATTTAATTCTGCGCGATTTTCTATTTTTTTTGAAAATCGTCTTAATTAAGAACCTTGTTTTGACATAGCATACACACACACAGCAAAAATTAATTTCGCCAAATATTTTCACTTATACAGGTTGATTTTGCATGGAGTTGCCAAATTAGAAAGGACTCTGAATCAGTAGCTTAATCGATTCACGTGAAGAACGTTTTTCTTCATATTTTTGATTCCTAGCCGTTGTTTAAAAATAGTACGCTTGTATAATTTACTTCATTTATGGAAAAACCCGCGGATGTCACGATATTTTCGCACGAGTTAAAAAACTACAAGCGTAGTAGACATTGTGGTGCGGATGATAAGCCTTCATTGACTTACTTCTTAGGACTTAAAAGAGCGATTTAAGAAAAATAACCCACTACCTACATTCAAAGATAACTACGGTAAAGACGTAGTTTTATATTATTATAAAGAGTTAATTTAAAAAAAAAAACTTTATTAAAGTCACCCTCTAAAGAAGACATGTGCACTATACTGTATTCTTTTCATAAACTTCCGCTCCCATATCTTGGTTACATAAGATGTGAAAAGAAATGTTAGTGTTGAAAAACTACCCCAACGGAGCATCCCTTTGTGTAACTTCATCAAAAAGTTTCTGGCAAATCATTTGAAAACCAAGTTTTATAGTTTCACGGTTTGTTTTATTAGTTCTTTTGTACACAACAATAGTTCATAATTTGTTTGTTCTGTGAAAAGATAGGAGCGATGATATTCCATCCGAGTATGAAAGTAAGAAAGTTTTACTATCGAGATCTGAAAGCAATAAATATTAGTCAGACAGGGAAATAATATCTGTACGGGTGGGTTGCACCATCTAACTTTGATATTAACTACGGATTTCAGTATGGATTCCCGCTGGCTATCGTCAAAGTTATTGTTAGGTAAGGTGTATGTTACAGTATCATCAAGGGTGTAACTGTAGGATTAGGAATATTGACATAATCGGAAGACCAAAAATAACTAAGCCAAATACTAGTAACATCTCTTAATTATTTACATACAAAATGAGAGTTCGTTTGGTTGGAGAGCGTCGTGTCGGGGCTCAGTTATTAAACACTCTGGCTCGGAACCCGGTGGTCTCGAGATTAAATCTGGCCGGAAACCGCCTAATTTGTGTACATTGTACAATTTTCGGCTAACTCTCCGGTGATGGAAAACACCGATACAAAGCTTAAGCAACCCGGAAAACGGCGGTAGGCTCGCCCTTTGCCACGTTGGGTTCAAATACCCTTGGCTGCTGAATGTTCCGTTCACCATGACGGCAATAGGGTCCTGATAAAAGTTAAATTGCGTTGACTACGCCCAGTCCAAAATATCTAGTAAGCACAAGTAAACAATAGTTCATTATGTACCTAGCCATAGGTGAACTGTAACAAGATGAAACGGGTTCTGAAAAGGCGTAGTGAACCCGATGGATTACGAGAAAATACACGCCAGGGGAATTTTTACGCATACCTACCATCTACTAAAAACACGAAATAAGGATTAGACGGGCGTAGGAATTTTTATGCGTTGTTTTTATTCTGTCCCAGGTGGTTGTTGTCTAAATTTCATTTCTTGTGCGCAATTTCGCAATTCATTCGCGGTAATAGGGGGTGCAAAACATTCTACCGGCTCTACTTTGCTCGCACGGTTGTTATTTTTTCGGTATACTTAAAGGATTTTAGGTACGGTACTGTGAGTTTTGTGATTACAGTTTCTTGTCCGGTCAATGTCACTTCAAACCCGTAGAGTCGTTGACCAACCTTATTACTTAATTTACTATACCTCATTTATTATAGCATTAGACAGAAATAAAAAAAGGTTATTTTTAGGGTACACTTTGCGGTAAAACTACAATGAATGATAAAACTTTTAAGATCTACGGCTTAAGCTAAAAGTCACACTTAATTGTTCTCATTTAAAGTAAATAACTTCAGAATTTATGAGGCTTTTACTCAATTAAAAACTATTTTGTCGATCTTATAAACCTTAAAGAGGCAGGGGTTGTGTATCCAATCGTACCTTTACTGTCATTATGACTCTACCAAATCTAAATGTTACTAAGCTCCTTCATACGTTGTGGCGGAAGGGCTTTTAGTAGGGCGGTAGTGTTCAACTACTTCAAACTTCCAACACTGTAAATTCAATTAAATTCTTTAGAAATGTAATGTATTAGACAATAAGCTTCAGGAAAATTACAAGTGTTTATCACACTTAAAAGGAGAAGTCAACCTTATTTATTGTAAAACACACTAATTAACGAAATAAACCATTTTTAAATTTTTTTTCAGTGTTTAGCAATGAGCTTCTTTTTTCTAATGTTATAATAAATCGGGTAGCTATTAATAAAAAAGTTATTAGCACATATTTTGATAAAAAAATGTGCCTAATGGTGACAAAAACCAATAATTTTGCTTTTCGCCCAACTACCGTCCGAGTTAGAAAAAATCGATTTCAGGTATCTCCGACTTATGTGAAAAATAAAATCAACCATGTCATAAAATACGCTCACATTAAATCCCAAATGAGATAATTAAATAGGAACATTTAGAATACCACAGTTTTCTTTAAGCCAGTTAAAACTCTACCTGAAATGGTGTTCGGGCACCTTCACGTTATCCAAATTGCTTCGGTTGTACTCGTATATCACCGAAGAATTAACTGCAACTTGATGATCCCTAGATGACAGTTCGTTAGCGCCTAACATTGTACAGACGTCCTGTCACAACAAATCCTTTAGAGGTCCATTAAAAATAGAGAAAATCATAATTGTGTACATTTGTAAATTATAAAGATGCATAAATATTACTTAATGTTCGTAAATAATGGAAAAAAGCTCAATGCAAATGTACATGGTACGTGCTGCAAAAGTTACGTCGTCCAGCTGTTATCGACTAAGCAGGGACACATCGATAAACAAAATATTGATAATTTGTTGGAAAAGTTTACAAAAGTTTGTATATTATTTATATCAATCAAAATCTGAAACAGGCTCAAGCGGATCTTCAAAATCTGAGTCTGAACTGCAGCTATCCGTGACAAGACGTGACAGACTGAATTTAAAAAAATACGGTAGGTCTGTGGCCTCCTTTTGAATATTTTACCATGAAGCTGGCAATTATGAATTCTTTAAAATTTAAATCAAAAAGAATTCTTAACTCTTTAAATTATGCAATTTGAATAAAAATAAGGCTGTTACTTTTGGTCATCAATGCGCGTAATCTTTTTTTCAAAATAATTAAATATTGCTTATTATGTTGAATGACTTGACATTTGTCTAAAAAATAGTATTTTATCGAAATTGTTTCGCATCTCTATTACAACTGTCAGTGAAATGTCATAGGGATCATCATTCGCCGTGCGAACTATAATTAGTTGTTCTAGCCAGATTAGAAATTGGGTCAATATTAAACAATTGACAATGCGGTTTTAGTGATGTGTAATATTTAAAACAAGAGATTTAGATGTTGGAGTGGTTCGGAACTCACGTAAAGCAGTTTGTCCCGGTTGACGTCGCTAGATGTCAGTCGTTAAGCCTAGTCAGAGGCCTCAAAGCGGCTGGATAACTTCTGACATTAAGGTTGCTCACAACCTTACACCCCTCCAACAATCCGCACTGAGCCCACGTGTTGGAGTATGGCTCATTTCAGCTCATAGTCGGGGTGAGGCATGTGCCCAGAAGTGGGACGTGAATAGGCCGTTTACGTTACGTTCACGTATTAGTTTAGACAGTAGAATAAACAATTTTTATACCCTTATTGAGTAATACAATTCATTCATAGGTAGGTACACGAAATAATAAAAGATGTCCATTCTCTTAAGGGCTAAAGAACTCACTCGTAACGCTCGCAGTACATTATAAAGTAAGCGTTATTCACGGCCCTTTCCGCGTTATTACCATAATAAAATCTGCGGAAATAAAAAGTGTAATTTGACACAAGCGTCTTGTGGCGTATCGAGCTCGGGAGTGCTACTTATATGGTTACTGTAAAAACGTTTTTGTATGGCTGTATATACCCATTATATGTAGGTATAGTTTAGGCCAATGGTTACCCGAATCCTTGACAAGATGATTTTAATATAAAATACCTAGCTAACTTTTGATTTTGTAAATTCACTTTTTTGAATTCTATTTTATAAAGAGTGTCCTTTCATCTTTTTTTTTGCCACTTGGCAGCTTAAACTTATTTTTGGCAGCTCTACCACTTTTATAGTGGTTGAAGTATACTAGATTATAATTTAATAAACAAACATAATAACCTCGTAGTGTTCTAGTATTTTATTAATGACGTGTAATCAATAAGTAGTGGTTGGTGATTCAATTGATATGAGGGTAATATTATTTAAAATGAGCGAGCTTGGATGACCGCAATATTGTTGCGTCACAAGCTTCATGAGAGACTCCGTTGTCCATGAACGATCATAAAATATGAAAGTCACTTATAAATACTTATTACATACTATGAAATACAAAGCACCTTGTAGGTAAGTATATATTACTACAACTGCGTGTCGCTGTGACCGGTATTGCGATCATCGCCGTCAGACTGCATACATGCTACGTACTGGTAGAACTAAAAAAAGAGGTAAATGTTAATACATTAACTACACTACCTGCAAAATCTGCAAGCTCGACTTACACATTGACTTCATGTCAATGTGTAAGTCGACTATTAAAGCACCAAATATATGAAAAAAACATCGAATATCTGCTTTTGCTTTTAAAGCAATGAAATGGGACACATTTTCAAGACAAGTGAGACTGTTTAATTGATTCCACTGAGAATTTGGAGGTCACGTAAAACTATAACGATTAAAATATTCCGAAAACATCAGATAGGTAAACAAGATTTTACATTGCCAGTTTGGTTTATTTCATTTTAGGACAGAGTTAAGAATTGGTTGAAAAGCAACTGTCGCGTCGACTTTTAAACGGTGACGGAAAAGTCAATAGATGTATACCTAACTGCTTTTTTTCAAAACTATCTGCCTTTGATTCTTATTTTTTAAATCCAGAACCTTTTATTGTTTGAACTTATAAGAAGATGCTCCTTGGGGACACGCAGATAAAAGGAAGACTTTTCGTTTTCACAGAGTAGGAAGTTATAATTAACAGTTGGATTAGATTACGTGAAATCTTCAAGGCCTCCATTGTATTACGATACTCAACCAAAAATCGTATTTAGCGCAGTCATACCATAATCCGCTTGATATTTTTCTATGCGCAGACATTCGAATCTTATGTCTAATCAAGAAAAAATAATTGCTTGCCAACATTTCAGACTACGAGCCTAACATACCACAAGGTTTTTCACGCTACTAATACTGTTATCATAGTGCCAGAGTGCTCTAGAATGTACCCAACGGAAGCACTGATCTGTCTTTGAGTACATATTTCACAATATCAGTTTCGTCCCTCAAGTACACAATTCAGTTCACATAAGTGTATTCGAGGATGCTGGCCAAAGCGTTGTATAACATGTAGATAATATTGTAGTTCACAGCTACGGACGTAGACTTACTCGTAGTAAGGCGCTACGATGGCTACGAGAAATGATGCCTGTTACAGTAGTTTCAATTAAGTGATCACCTGATTACCAAGCTGTGATTAGTAGGTTTTTAAACATTCCTGTTGAATTTTTTCTCAAATTGAACACTGAAAACAAAACTTCGGGCAAAACAGGCATAATATTTGTCTACCGTTTTGTGATTGTGTTGCAGAAGATCCGGATTTAGTGTGCAAATTTGAGTTGTGCTTCTCGGCTTTCCTTCTTCTGACTTGATTGATTTAGCGTGCACACTGTGCTTAGCTTTCTTAACAATTTATGAATATCTGACTAGCTGTTGCCTCCGACTCCGTAGGCGTGATTTCGCGCTTTTTCATTCACATTTCAACAATTATTCATTTTCAGTAAGTAGCTGAAATAAAAGCGGGGAGCCAACATAACGCATATAACCACTGATGTATCTATTTTGGCTGTGTTTTAGTTGCATATCTCCAGCAAAGTCGCTTTATTTCACATGTAATATAACTTCAGATCTATTTTCATCAGATGATAAGCAATTTTATCCTACATAGTTTTTTTTAAATCGTATGATATTCAAACAACTGGTAACAGAATTACTATAGTCCGTTTACGTTAAGAATGCATTAATTTCACACTTGTCCTTCGTTCTCGCACGCCCCTTAACCAACCAAATCGTTCCTAATCAGAGAGTCAAGTCGACAGTGAAAAGTTGAACGCATACTTTCGAACGTGAAGGTTGTGGATCTGAGTTATTTTGTGTGCAACAGAATTAAAATTTGAAACCACTGCATCCTTAACTTGGATGGACTATAGTGTGGTTACCTTAGTGCTTAGTGTTTACGCAGCACAGCGACGCGCGACGCTTCGGGGGTAATGAGGCGGGGAGCCGACGTGTCCGGGGACTTCCGTGGTTCATAACACGACTAGCCTATAGGGAACTAGCTTTAATTTTACATGCAATGTAACTTGTAGCGCATTTTTAATGGATGAAAAATTGATTTTCTCTCCAGTTACCTTATTGGAAGCTATCCTTAATGGGTCAGTCAGAGGCACACTATAATTGTTGCCGTCATGGTGAACGGAACATTCAGAAACCCTCATTTCGACGAGGGAATTTGAAACCAACGTGCTAAGGGGCGAGCCTACCACCGTTATCTGGGTTGCTTGGGTTTTTCATCGGTGTTTTCCATCACTGGAGTGTTAGCCTCAAATTCTACAATGAACACAAAGTAAGTGTGTTCCGGCCCGATTTGATCTAACATTTCCCGATCCCGTGTTTAACCACTGGGCCATGATGCTCTCATATTATTTTTAATACGAGTAGTAAGGTGGTTACCTTACCTTACCTTACCTTACATTAGTTCTTACGCAGCTCAGCGACGGTTTCTGGGGTAATGAGGTGAGGAGCCGACGCGTCCGGAGAATTCCACTGTTGCATCCAATGATATTATAGTTAAAAGACGTAAGAAATAGACGAATGTTGATGATGTGTACAGCTATGCTGTAAAACCTGGATTAATATCAGAAGCTTCAGTCTTAAGTTCAAACCGATGCGAATTCTTATGACGTAACCTGTGTTTCGCTTCACTTTTCTTAAAATTTCTATCTTGATTGTTCTATGAAGTAATTTTTGGTACAGAATCAAAAATAACAGTAATTAATTTAAATAAAATTCTGTGCTTGCTTGCTCTCTCTCCCTTTTCACTTTCCATTTCTGTCAAGTAGAATCACATCATATCGTCGTTTCGTCGAAGATAACCGTAATATAATATAAGTCTTAATTAATAACGTACAAAAGGCGAAAATACAAGCATCAGTGGTCCTAATCCAATCAAAGAACCATCTGGTCTAATCTCGGCGCGTTCCTCTTCGTATTAAAAACGTATCTACTGTTCGATCGTAATCTTTCCTCGAGCGAGGCGTGAATACTAATTATGAAGCGACCAATGATATTATAATAAAAAGACGTAGATAGGCTAATTGTGCGCAAGAAGTGGCACCCGAAATCATAACTTTCGAACACCTGAGCAAAGCATTGATAGTTTGAGACGACATGCAATATGTATCGGTCTCGTTAATGCTTTAGTAAATAATCAATAATCATACTATCCTGTTCACACGTTACAACACGGTCTAATTATAGGTATGTACGCCAGGGGGCAATTTTCGACTTCGCTTCAGTACTGACATAATCTATCTACCTCTTTTTGATTATAATATCATTGGAAGCGACGGCATCTGACGGGGAGTAACGAATTGCGTAATTTTCTATGGGCGGACCCTTGGAGGAAGACATCTAGTGATGCATAATGCTGATGGGGAATTGAGGACTTATGCTTAATTTGCTAGAAACAAATGAAAGTAGACAGTTTTGCCACTTATAAAACATTAATAGCTTCGTGTGCATAGAACCAGTTCATCTCTAGCGATTGTATTGAAGCGTTTACATAAGGTTCATACGAGTAATATTACGTGCTAAGGTGCCATTTTTTCTTTTTTAAATTAATATGGGACAACATCAAAAACAAAGCTGTAGTGTAGTCCTAATTTCTTTCCAGGTACTTAGGTATATTTTTTATTCAACAAAACAAAACATCTCTTTTTGGTACTAGTACATTACAGATCTGGGTACATAGGTTTGAATGGATTTGTTTATCAATATGGGATAAAATGTTGGCTTCCATTCATACAATTTTTAACATCTGTAGTAATTACCCTTTATAGTACTTTGTTTTGAATGCCAAGAACTGTTTCTTATCCTATCTTAATACGGGTATTAAAATACTATATTTACATCTGACCTAGTCAGCATACCGAAACGTCTTAACTAAAATGTGTAGCTGTAAAAATGGTTGAAAATACATCTCATAATAAATCTCTCATGTTTTACTTTACCTAATCCGAGAGTTGTCTTTTCCTGAACTTTTTCTGAACTGTGTTGACTTTTTGTTTAAGCCTTATTATGTAGAATCCCCTTCATAACGAGCTGATAGAGTTCCATGGGTCTCTGGATACGAACTGAGTTATATGAATGCTGTAGCATTAAAATGGATTGAATAAATTACTCAGCTCGGTGATGGACGATCCAATAGAATGTTTGCGGTACGGTTTACTACCGATTTCCGGAGCAAAAACTAGTTTAAGAGATAATTCACTGCCCACTAGCGCCACCAATCTTTTTTTATTAATTGTGGTTTATTCATGATAGGTAAACAAAAACTGACGTATTAAAATCATACAATAAGATATTTTTTGTATTTTAAGATGTTAACAGAATTTGTGATTTATGGTTGAATTGGCCACCGCCAATTAGCTCCGCACCTTAACAAACTAAAATGTGCAAAAATGTAGTATGGACGAGCAACATTATTATTATGCTGGCATGCAACTTAATTAAATATTGAGATTTTAATCAAGCAAGATTAAAGACAGATTCTTTATCAAAGTAGGTGTTAGAAACTGAAGAACGTAAGTTTTTGAATACTTTGTTTTACTTCTACTGACTCTAGTGAGAAGTAAAATACATTATATCTTTGACGACATTGTAACGAGAGGACAAACTAAGCAAGGATTGTTTGATGGGACAGTTAATAAAGTTATATACTTTAAGTTATTTTTTACTTTATTTTAGTGTTCAAACTGTTTGCACAACTGTTCCCAATTCCAATTTAATTTTAATTGAATGGACATAACGAAAATAATGTCTGTGATCATTCCTTCCCGGCACAATAGGGATGTGGATTTAGGCAATTAAAACTATTGAGATTTTTTAACTTTCGCACACCTCATAGGTATCCACGCAGTAAGATAACTCCTTTTGTAAGACCTTTTCGTAAAACGGTATTTGGCTCCAACTCACCTATCTCGAGAATGTGTAAAGTTGTGAATGACCATAATGTCATCATAGATATTTACGCTGACTCACCCAATAGGCTTCGTCGAGCGGTCAGGGACCATCTAGTCTAGAGAATAGTTTTGATTGTTTTACTGTTTTAAAAAAAAATACGTCATTTGTATATTTTATAATAGTGCATGCTGTATTTACCTATAAGTGTTTGTTACATTTTGTTATGATTTTTTGTACCTTCCTTTTTATATTCATGTATGATTGTGAACAGACGTTGGTAGATCTAATAAATAAATAAATAAACCAAAAAACTCGAAAGTTCTTTTGAAGTACCCATGCTGAACCATATAATTACTAGGTAGGTATAACGAATATGTACAATTTTCAATTTTTCACTTTGTAAACACAACATTCAAAAGTTAGTCGACCACTACTCGTTTAAAGTTGTAAAGCCTGCCTAGTTGTGATAGCTTTCCGTTTAACTTTGGTCCATTTAACACAGACACTGTTGTGAACATTTTCACATATCAAAAACAAGTATTAAGCTGGTTAGGGACACTTCACTAAAAAGAGGTGTCAAGAGGTTCCCTCAAGAGAAATAGTTTTTTTTTATTTATTTAAAATGGGTTTGCGTTAGACCTCAGTCTCGCCTGATGGTAAGTGATGACGAGTTCGAAGGTGTAACACGCTTACCCAGAAAATGCCTCTTCACTCTTGCCTTGAAGACACCAAGGTTGTATGTATCCGGAAACAGAGACGCAGGAAGGGCGTTCCACTCCTTAGCGGTGCGAACCAGAAAGGAAGCATCAAACCACTTAATTCTCATTCATTACTTTTCTGTTAGGTTATATTTATTCTCAACGTTTGAAAGAAAGTTAATCGTAGTATCAGTTTGGGAACTGAAAACTACGCTATAAGAGAATACAGTGAATATTATTCACTGTATTCTGTCACAAATGATTGCCTCATGAATAGAAATGCTTGGGATTAAGCTCTTTGCTCGATGCAAAGTCTAATTAACCGCTGCACTAACAACTTTCGGATGGTTTAACTTCTCTTATTATATCCGAGAGTAGATATACCTACGAAGTTCCTAAAAATATTCGTGAACTTTATCATTTAACAAAAATGTTTCTACACCCTTGCTGAATATTTGAATCCACCAATAATATAAATGAATAATAGCAAAACTAAAACTAAACTTGATTGTATTTAATGTTATAAGATAATGATATTATGTATTTGAATTGTATAATTTTTACTATAAAAGATAGCATGCACCTAGTTTGAGTTGCAGTACTCGAAAAGAGTGACTAAGTTGTAAGCACCTCATGTAATTTACCATACCCACTAAGTGTACTTTAATACCTCCTAACTAGTACAAACTTATCCATTTTCTTACCGTCGGAACGGGTTTGGATTCGTTAGATATTTTGCAATCACACATCATATTTCAGTTTCGAATGAATTAATGTTTAAAATTTATCCTTTCCATTGTTATTTTAATTTGACCAAATGGCGCATTAGGGTTCATTTCACGAGCGGTGGATTTGGGAAATCCACGGCAGTAAAAAGTGGGGTTCATTTCAGGAGTGAAGGGTGAGCGTGGCTTAGCGCCGGCATCTCGTAATCCGGCGAATTCAAAATAAATCCGCGCTCGCCTGTTTCGGTGGCTAACTCTTTGTATCAAGTAGGTAGTATATACTTATTTGGGGTGAGAATCATAATTGAAAGGACACTTTAAGCACATAATGCATTAAAGCTCTCATCTAGCACCAACATTTTCTGCATCATCATCGGATATTAATGCACATTGCAATATTTAGACCCATATTTAGCAAATATTGTACGGAACTAGACAACGAATTAAACATACCCAAAAACATTGTTTTTATGTTAATAAATACAGTATATCTATCAAGGAAACACTTAGACGATACAAATGGTTACGAGCTAGAAGATCTCTTTGAAGAGTGCTAGGAGAAGAAGGTCACAGGTCCACAACTCTACGAGTATAACGTTGTTTAGGTGCTGATCGGTTTGACGTACAAAAAACTCTGATTTACACTCAAATATAGATCTTGGCTCTTGGTTGAGATACACTCTTACTAGAACACGAGCCTCACCTTACCTAAAGGTTTGAAGTTGTAACTATAGTTCTGTTAGAGTTCAGAAACTAAGTATCCGTCTTTCCTATTGACTCTTTGGAGGCTTTGAATAAAACACGTGTTTTTTGTCTAGACCAACGAGTAAGGCTCTTGTGCACCTACAGAATAAACAAGTAGGCGAGAGATACACTACTGTTATGTTCACAAAATATTGGTGTGAACTTTTACTAGGGACTCTAAGCGCTAGTTTATGTCAAAATTAATTGGAGGTATTGAGAGCCTTTGCTCGCCTCGTGTTCTAACAGCTAAGTAGTCAACCCGAAAAAACCAGTGTCACCATCGAAGCTATTAATGACAGCACATATTATTCATATAAACGAGGGCTTCTGGTAGAAGAAAATGGTCTACTTACTGACTTTCGAGGAAGGCTTTCTCGGACCCCAGCACAGTTTTTATACTTTTGTTACTTGTTAGATTATAACTGTAACTAAGTAACACTGTAACTAGCAGACTGTGATGTTATTTATCAGAGATGAAACGGATAGCGGTTGACCGGATACCGGATCTCCGGCTAACCATGTAGTCGGATAGTATGATGCATCGAAAGAAGCGAACTTGCCTACGCAGCAACGAGCGGGCGGGCGGACGCGGTTGGATTGGGTTTATTGCACCAGCAGAGTTAGCAATTATTTATTTCGTTTATTGACATGCAATGATAGTTAAAACTATAAGGGTTAGTTGCACCATAGTAGAAGTTAAAGTTAAAGTTAAAGTTTTTGTCAAATTTGACATTTTGACGACCAAAAATGACGTCGAATTGTCAAATTTAACAAAAAATTTAACTTTAACTTTAACTTCTACTATGGTGCAACTTACCCTAAGTAGTGAGAGAAACTAACGGTAAAGAAAAATCGCTTAGATACGAAACGTCATATTTCAATTATCTCATTTTATTTTTGACGTTGGTTTGGGTAAGTTGACTACTACACCAACCAAAGTTGGCGAGTTCGATCCCCGCGCAGTGCAAACATGCGTGTGCATGCACATGTGGGTTTCTACTGGTGTTTCCTATACTTATATAATAAGATATGTATTTATAAAAACAAATGGTGTTCAAGTACGTTTATTCGTTGTCTTGTATCCTATTGCACAAGCAATTCATTGCTTAATGTGGGGCTAGATAGCACTGTCAGGAATAATGTCCAGTGAATATTTACTCGGAATCGAATGAATGACAGATTTGTGACTTTGTAAGATAATAAGAACGAATGCTAATATCTTTACCATTTATCTTCACAAAGCTTCAAGGTGATTTTAGACCGTGAACAGTGAGTAATAAGGAACTAAATACTCGGAGCGTCTCCGTAAGTACGTAATATCATAACAAGGGCAGTAAAAGCTGTTTTAACGGAAGACTCACTCGACGGGGCGTTTGTTTTAGCGAGAACGGCTTTCCAGCAATAAAATACTAAGAGACGTTTATATTTTTAGGGTTCGTTGCTAGCTTTGATGCTCAGAAAACCACATGCTAAACTGCATTCGAGATTCATAGGTTTTATTCAAAAAATAAAATTTGACATTGATCCACATAGCGCCATCTAGCTATGCCAAGCTTGTACTAAGGGAGTTAGACAAAGGAAAACAAACTTGAATAAATACTTGTTTTTGCTATTTTGTGCATACACAATATACGCAGGAAACACTAAGAATACTATAAACAGTCCTCACAATGTAAGGAAAATAAATAAATAAATAACCTTGGACATTATTCCACACAGTGCCATCTAGTCCCAAGTGTGCTAATTATATAGTCCGTTATTATGGATACTAGACAAAAAAATAAAAATACCTTATTGGAAATTAGCTCATTCCTTCAGTATGCTATGTCATTGTGTTACTTCGAAGTATTTGATCCCTACAGGTTCGATTCCTAGCGAGGGCCGAAGTTTAAAAAAATCTGAGAATCTATACTAGGATTTTTAATTGTAGTCAGTGAAATGACATTTTCAGTGTGGCAGGTTTTCAGTCCCAAATAAATAGTGATGTGGTAAATCGAGTTTTTACAATTAAAAGTTAGTCGACATTACAGCCTGGCAAAATAGTCGTAGTGAATGACCACGTCTCACTTCCATATGTCTTCCAGACTTTCGTCTTGAGACATAGAGGTATTTCGGTAAACTGGATTTAGTTAATAGGTTTTCAGTTTCAAAATGTTTTGTTTCTGTATTATATTATTTACAGGTAAGAATTTCGTTTATTAACCGGTCATACAACTGGAAAAGTTTGGGAGGATACAACAGTAAAATCTTCCAAACAAGCGTTTTCTAAAGGTTTGACTACAGGCCTAAAGGGCCCAACCGGCAAAGGACGACGCCTTATAATTTCACATATAGGCAGTGATGAAGGTTTTGTAGATTCCGGTTTACCTATTTTTGAATCGAAGAAAAATAGTATGGACTATCATGAGGAGATGAATTCAGAGTGTTTTGAGTAATGGCTTAAAAGCATTTTGCCAAAATTAAAGCCAAATGCGGTGCTGGAATTAGATAACGCACCGTACCATTCAAGAAAAGTCGAGCGTATCCCCACTTCAAACTGGCGGAAGGCTGATATTGTTCAGTGGTTAGATGAAAAACAGATTAAATATTAACCTACAATGATGAAGGCTCAATTAATCGAAATAGTAAAATTACAAAAATCAAATTACGAACGCTATGCTGTGGAAGAGTTGGCTGCTGAATACGGTGTCACAATCCTGCGTCTGCCACCTTATCACTGTGAGCTCCACCCAAAAGAGTTAGTTTAGGCTCAAGCAAAGGGGTACGTTGCCAATAACAAAAAATCTTTTAAAATAAAAGGGGTAACAAAATTATTTGAAGAAGGCTTGAAAGAGTGACGCCTGATAATTGGAGACAGTGCATACACCATGCCATAAAAGTCGAAGACGAAATGTGTTAACTCGACCACATTATAGACCAATATGTGGATTCCTTCGTTATAAATGTAACTGATTCCGGTTCCGATTCTGAATATACCGATTCAGAATCGGAGTCGGAATCAATAGCAACCGTAACGAATAAAAACGTATATAATTACTTGTATTTTCCTGAATTTCAAGTATTAATTCCCCTGAACCTCTTTGAACATTTTTTTC
The DNA here is from genome assembly GCA_950022985.1 of Udea ferrugalis. Lineage (NCBI taxonomy): Eukaryota > Metazoa > Arthropoda > Insecta > Lepidoptera > Crambidae > Udea > Udea ferrugalis. Next base: position 12,124,123 of record OX465516.1, read on the forward strand.
CCAGCTATGGTTTTAATTTTTAATATGGAGGTAGGGTCCATATTTCTTAAATCGTATAATTTAATTCGTTGTTTACCTATTAAATATTTACAATTTAAAAAAGGCTTTGATACCTAATAAAATAAAGCATGACTAAATGTCTAAGTCTAGTGATTGCCGAACGTCCCTACTGTAGCGGGTCACCCTTTTTTGTATCAGTCACTGTTGAAGTTGTCATTTTGCTGACTACAATTATTAATCGTACTATATGTATATTTATTTTCTGTCAAGATCGATCTCGAGACCAAACATACTCTTTATGTTTTTTCGCGCTCTCTTGAAAACTTAACTCTGTATAATAAGGAATACGTGTAAAAAGCCGGATAACAAGGGAAAACGTGTAAAAAGCCGGATAACAGTTTCCACTACAGTAAATTCTAAAAACTACTGCATCAGGTGGATCTTGAACCCTCATCTTTCGCATTCCGGGTGAATGCCTTGTCTATTTGATAAATTCACTGACCCTGAGCTTACTATAAGTAGATAGTTAAATAAAAAATATATTTTGTCGAAAAAATCATTCCATTTTACTGAAATTCACGTTATAAATATTTTCTAAAGTTAATTCCACATTATTTGATCACAGTTTTACAGTGAACACTTTTGTACCAACTCATGTTTCCTAACGTATCTCACAGAAGTTTGTTTCATCATAAAACTGATGTAAGTAATAGATTGCATTATTTTAACATTAATTAAGCGCAGGGAGTGCTCTGCACCACTTGACGGTTTAAGATTAATGAAGGAAGTTGGGAGAGCCGTGGTTTCCGCGAGGGCCCTTCACAATAAGTAATTATTTCGCCGAGTTTATTTAGCGTGCGTATTTTTATCTGCCGAGGAAAAGCAGGGAGCAAATATCCAACTTTGACAAAAGAATTACAGGTCTGACAATAGATTACTAACTTTTACCTACTTAGTTATTATTAGTTCATTTGAATCTTGTGCCACGTTTAGTTAGGTAGTGCTAGCGAATGGAATCGAGAGCTAAAAGGGTGTTTGTACAACTTTTTCAATGTTTATCTTTCATAAAAATACATAAGGTTGGTGAATATCTAGTGAACCCTGTTCATGAAATGTATCTGTCTTGACGCATTTCAATTGAGTTTTTTGTATGGCACACTTAAGCATCGTTGATTCACTGATTCGGAGATAGCTTCAGCTGTCGATAAAGGCATTATTTCTCGTGTAAAATTTTAATAACTTTCAAATGGGCCGTCTGGCACAGTTCGAGGGAATTTGTCACTGATTTCAAGTTTCACAAGATTTTGTCTAATTCAGACACAAGTTTTAAAAATGAATTAACGCAGTAATCATTTTTTTGTGACATGTACGATAATGTACAAGCTTCGCTCAGTTCGGGGTCAGACGGTCTATGTAGATATAAGTTGCACCAGAAATGATCCATTTTCTAAAATGTATTTAGCACAAAAGCCTCGACCTTTAATAAAATATAACAATCATCACAAAAGCAATAACTACACAAAAAATTATCTCCTCGTTAGTTTCAAATGTGTCGATGAATTCGGAATAAATTGATTTTCCATCAAATACTCATTTGAAAGAAGTTAATGGCACATAAAGCGCAATAATTGATTGACTGAGATTTTAATGACTTTCGGAAACATAAAACACATTTTTACCATCGAGCATAAAAAGGGCGAGTGAAAATCGTTCAAAAATTGGCAGCTGAACTTTGGTTATTTCTATTTTAGTTAAAAGCAAACATTCTTGAACGAATTTTGTTCCAGAGTAAACAAGGTTCTGCTGTAGTTATCAATCCAGTTTCCAGGACCCTTTTTATGAGTAGGCAGTAAATCGTAACTTCTTACCAATCATTTTTTGCAGTCTGTGGGCATCAGCAGTGACCATCTCACCTCTACCACAAACCGGTGGCAGCCAGTTGGTAGTCAGGCCACCACACTTCCACCCTTGAGCTTTCTTGGCTTCCCTGTGGTTTTACCACCCTCTGGCGAAGGCTCCTCTTTGCCCTCACCTAGTAATGATAGCTAAATTAATATATCGAAAGCGAAAGTAACTCTATTTAATGTTCAGTGTATAATCAATCTTATACAACATAAGTATACTACGCATTTTTGTATATTGCATGTCAATCTAAGAAGTGGCTCGTGTTTGGCACATGCCAGTGGAAGAACAGTTGTAGCTTTTAATTAAAGCAATTCGCTGGAATTGACCCAATCGAGCGTTCGCACTTGATTGCGGCATTTGCGCCCCAAAGCACATTCATTAAATACGCTCCCATCGAACTAATCCCTGAGTACAGGATTATTCTGTGACTATTACCTACATTACTTCTTTCACTCAGCTTTCATTGCGCCACCAAACTATAACTAGAACTATTACGTTAAGTAACAGTTTAGTTAATAATTGTTGATAATTGTTAACGGGGGCAAGTTTCGAGTGTGCTTACAGATACTACAAACAGCTGTAGTATTCTAGAACTTCGTTAACCCTGAACCAAATAATCGTTTTTTTTCCAATTATCTTGTTTCAAGTTAAGGGCTTAACTAATGAAGCAAGTTAAGGAAGTTAGCCATTTAAATAATCTAAAAGTCTAGCAATTCGAGATAAATGTTCACGCATGAATACTCCTGATATAAGTAGCCAGAAATCGGATAAGGTTGACCTCTAGAACATTCATTGGACTTAATTGACATCACAAATGAAGTTAAAGCGTAAATTAACTTTCGGTTAACATCGAGACTGCCATTAAATCAGATCTGCTGATTTTTAATTGGTTAATAATTTGGAAACAAACAACGGACAAAAAGCTTGGCGGAGGGAAGTAAATGAGGACAAGTACAATTAAGTTTGACAGCAAATACACGAACGCTGTGGTAAAGTGAAGCTTATAGCTACATGCGTCGGATGAGTAGGCGTGAGTAGGTATAGTCCACCACAGGAACAGAACATCAATAGGCCTGTCTTACGTTAAAAAAATAGTGCGTTCAACATTCGCTGACATTTCTCCCGTAGCCGTAAGGCGAGTCTAATAGAATAGTTAGTATCTACTAAGTTCAGTGGCGGCACTGAGTTGAGGACGTTTTATCATCCGCACATACGCGAGGCAGGATTTTGCTCGTTGAGCAAAACTTCCATTGAAATATTTGCCTTATTGCATAGTTGCGACATTGACATTTTATTCTCCTTCATGAGTATTTTTATGTTGATTGAAATATTTTTAGTAGGTATTGTGCAAAAAATCGTTTACTTACTGTAGCTGTGGTTGGCTGTACTAAAGAAAATTACTTCTAAGGAATCCCTCAAACGGATGAGCTCGCGGACACCGACGTCTCATTACAACGATTTACTCAGAAGGAACGAACACGTTAGGGCGTTTGCTCTCAGAAAAGTAAAATTGTTGGTAATATTCGCTTCTTCCACATAAAAAATCTCAATACTCTGGTTATGCCTCATTGGACACCATCAAAAATGTAAGGACTGAGTAAGAAAAGGTTCTTACTGACATCCCTACTGACATTAAATCGTCCGTAAACTTATACCAATCCGTAATTCTTATTCGTTATTGTATTTGGCATAAATGCTAATAATTCACAATAAACTAAATTTGACGTTATTTCACATGTGAAAGAGTTTTTATTAACTATCAATTTCAGTTAGTACACACGGCCGCACGTCAGGCGATACTGTATACCGACCGCGCCTCGTATTAAACTTCCCTACTAACAGAGGTACAGTATGCGTACGGTGGTGGTGTGTAACGTGTACATAAACATTTAATTAACGAGGTATTTATTATGTAGCTAAGTTCATATAAATTATGTAAACTTTAAAAGTTTCTGTTGCGACAGTGAAGATAATAATAAGTGAATAAAGCCAAGAACCCTAAAAAATCCACGAAAATGCGGAAAACGAAAATCAAATGAACATTGAACACATAGGCACACCGAAGATCCGCCGTTCAAACTGCTATTTGATATATTCACCTCGCGTAGCAGGCTTCACTGCGAATCTACTCAATTGGAACGTGTAATACGATTTTATATTTACACTAAATATATATCTTCTGCCTGTATCGTTAACCGCACAGCTGGGGAATCGCGCCACGGAGGCTAAGTTAAAGGTCATTTATTGGATTATCAACGGGGCAATGTAAAGTTACAACATTTGTAAATAGGCCTTTGTTATTCTGGTGATATATTATTCAAATGTTTACAAGAAGTTTGTATTATACAGGCTTGGAGCTCGTGAAGCCCCGAGCTATAATCTAGCCGGAACATCATTTATACCTAATTTAATTATAATTATTATTCAACAACATTTGTTACTAATTCACCAGTGTTGGAAAACACAAACAAAAACAACTCAGTTAACGGCCGTAGGCTCGCCCGTTGGTGAAATGTGGGTTTCTAAATGTTCCGATCACCTTGTCCGTAATAATCAGTGTGCCTCTAACTATTCCGTTTGGTATATACTTGTCTAATATTCCTGTCGTATATCATTTTTACATTTAGTAACTAAGTTAGATACCTTACTCTGATTTGAAGTAATAACATAGCTTTGTATAGCAAGTAACATAAAGTAGCTAAATACTCTGGTGCTTTGTTTTACTCGTTGTAGCTTAACAAACATTGCCCTGGAAATTGCTACGATTACTTCGACAAAGTTGTGATAAGTTGCAAGATACCTACAACACAGTTCAGTTACTTTGGTTGCTAGCTGTATTCAATTGTTTTTGTTCTTTACCGTTAGAAAATAGGCCAACATCACGTATTTAAGTGATTGGTTGTAGACATCTACAATTGAATTTTATTGCATACAAAATGTTACTTCAACGACTTCTTAGAGATAACGCAATTCTTAAATGCTTTTATATGGTTCATTCAGTAAAGTCTAGCATTGTTCTTCAATCATTCTTAAATTACTAATCAGACTAGCCAAGATTGTGAATGAAATATGAAAAATAAACAAAAATAACTTTAAGATTAACATTATCTAGTTTAACAACCACTAACTTCACCCTATCACTACGTTCGTTCGCGTTAAGAATGCAGTGATTTTTAAGTTTAATTCTGATGCACACAAAAAAACTCAGATCGAAAACCTTTGCGTTCGAAAGTATGCGTTCAACTGGTCACTGTGGACTTGACTTTCTAATTAGGAACGATTTTATTGATTAGGGGGCGTGCTAGATCGAAGGACAAGTTTGAAATTACTGAAACGCGAACGGACTATATGATGGTATCACACATTTATAATGTCGTTCAAAAAAAGACGTTACACAGCATCCCTTTGCACTCAAGTGCATTTTAACAACACACCTCCACCTTAATAATGCTCGGCAATTAGAGAGGCGACAACAGAGGCTGGGTTCATTACAGCGCGCGACTTACAGCCCTTAATGATCACTCCGGCGGCACACCCGATACATGCAAGTGGGAGGAACACTCGTTTTGCTATTTTTGGACTTCGTAAACGTACGTACTAGTCAACATCAAAATCATGAAAGCAATTTAGCACTATGTCATACCAGCTAATTTGACAGCATCTTCAATTTTTTTATGACAGCTTCAACTAAGTAAATGTAGGCGATTTCTAATGTGTTTACCAAGCGAGATAAACATGCTGTTGCCGGTGCCCAATGTCAATCAAACTTCGATCATAAATACTGTTAGATGCACAGTTAGCACTCAAATGTGTCGTGGTCAAAATGAAGCTAAATCAGGCTAGCTTGCTTTTTGATTTCATTCGCTCGGTGACAGCGTTAACTAATAACTATGATATCACACAATCATACTGTCGTTCAAAAAAGTCGTTACACAGCATCCCTTTGCACTCAAGTGCATTTTAACAACACACCTCGACCTTAATAATGCTCGGCAATTAGAGAGGCGACAACAGAGGCTGGGTTCATTACAGCGCGCGACTTACAGCCCTTAATGATCACTCCGGCCACACCTGATACATGCAAGTGGGAGGAACACTCGTTTTGCTATTTTTGGACTTCAAAGACTTACGTACCAGTCAACATCAAAATCATAAAAGCAATTTAGCACTATGTCATACTAGCTAATTTGACAGCATCTCCAACTTCTTTATGACAGCTTCAAGTACTTAAGTTAAAGTGACCGATTTCTAATGTGTTTATCAAGCGAGATAAACATGCTGTTGCCGGTGCCCAATGTCAATCAAACTTCGATCATAAATTACTGGTAGATGCACAGTTAGCACTCAAATGTGTCGTGGTGAAAAGGAAGCTGAATCAGGCATTAGCTTCCTTTTGATTTCATTCGCTCGGTGACAGCGTTAACTAATAACTATGATATCACACAATCATACTTTCGTTCAAAAAAAGTAGTTACACAGCATCCCTTTGCACTCAAGTGCATTTTAACAACACACCTCGACCTTAATAATGCTCGGCAATTAGAGAGGCGACAACAGAGGCTGGGTTCATTACAGCGCGCGACTTACAGCCCTTAATGATCACTCCGCGACACACCCGATACATGCAAGTGGGAGGAGCACTCGTTTTGCTATTTTTGGACTTCGTAGACGTACGAACCAGTCAACATCAAAATCATAAAAGCAATTTAGCACTATGTCATACTAGCTAATTTGACAGCATCTCCAACTTCTTTATGACAGCTTCAACTAAGTTAAAGTGATCCATTTTCTAATGTGTTTACCAAGCGAGATAAACATGCTGTTGCCGGTGCCCAATGTCAATCAAACTTCGATCATTAATTGTACCCGCACCGCCCGATTCTTCGGTAACTTTAGCCGTCACGGATATGCGGTGGGTACGTACAGGCCAAGCGTACTTGGTCTGTCGGTTGTGAGAGTGGGGGATATGAAATAGTAAAAGAGTGGTTGTATTTAAAAATACACGCCTCCTCTAGACTCATATAACTCTTGTTCGTGATTGCCGGTCACTGGGTGTTAACGTTCTCAAATTCTCGGGACGCAGTCGCTCTTCAGGTCGGTTCGAAGCTGTGTATACTAAGAAACTTGCTATCTAGCTGACACCTAATACATCTACTTAAGAGCGCGGTTTCTCGGTTCTCGGTCGGGCAGGGGTTCGCCTTGTCTTCACGGTTGCTTCAGGACTGTCACAATTTCGGGGTGCTTTGGCCCGATTATATTGCATTCTCTCGCTCGCAAGTAGTAACACTCATCCGCAGTACCTTTTACGCCGTCCGGCCAACCGCAGCGCGGGAGAACGCCGCGCAGCAGCATCTCTGCGAGAGCGGGACGGCGTATGTGTGCGAATGGACGAGCACTAGTTGCGAGCGAGACAGCATCATATTCCTATCTCTACCTAGGCAAACTTGAGTCTAGAGGATTTGTTTTTCCTTTATTGTTAAAACTTAAGCTAACATTATAAACAATAACTAAAACATTAAACACTTTACACATTTACACTGTTAGAAGAGTACTAACTGTTAGAAGAGTACTAACTGTTAGAGCAGAGCAGCCGTCCAGGCCGAAGGCCGTCCTGCACATCTCTCCCGCCGTGCGCCGTCCTTGGTCGACGCATCCTTTTGGTAGCAGGCGGCCGGCTCTGTAGACAGGATGACGAGCTTCGATGCCTCGTCTGGTTTGCGTGGCGGTGTCCCTTCTGCGATGACCACGACGTCGTTGCTCTCGATCGAGGGCCCTCTTCCTTGGGGCTCCCGCCGGTGTTGGAGCTCTCGCAGGTATTCTCGGAGCTACCTGGCCCAAGATAGGTTGGCCAGGCGCTGAGAGGCGCGCCAGTGCGTGCGCCCGATGTGGTCGTATTGTAAAACTCTTTGTAGGAGTGACACAAGATTAAAAGGAAGAAGACATGTCAAGTATTTAAAATGTCTGTTACTCTGTGAAAATAGAAATAAAGGAAAGCTACATATAAAAGTTCTTTATATTTTAACTAAATAAACAACAGGTTATGGGCACATAAATATGAAATAAAGTGTAAAGAAAAATGGCAGGCAGCTCATATCGTATAGAGCAACTAAATCGCGACAATTATGATACTTGGAAAGTTCAAGCACAAGCGGTCATGATAAAAGCTGGATTATGGAAATATGTCGTAAATCCAAAACCACCCAGTACTGAAAACGATGTAGCAGCCGTTACTAAGTATGAAGAAAATGTACTTCTTGCCAGGTCAGAACTATTGTTACTTATTTCGTCACAAGAAATAAAAAACGTCAAAAAATGCGAAACTGCACAAGAAATATGGCACAAACTTGAAGATACTTACGAAAGTAAGAGACCCACCAAAAAGGCTTCACTCCTTAAGCAATTAATTGTATCGAAATATAAAGAAGGTAGTGATCTACGACAACATTTGGATGATCTAACTGATACGGTAGACAAATTAGCGAACATGGACGTAGATATTAATAAAGATCTCATATCCGTCATAATGCTATACTCATTATCGTCTAATTTTGAAAATTTCCGTATCGCGATCGAATCCAGAGATACTCTACCTTTACCAGAGGAGCTCAAAATTAAAATTTTAGAAGAAACCGAAGCTCGAAAATACTCTGAAGTCAATGATACTGAAACCAACGCAATGTTTACAAAAAAATATTTTCATCAGAAGAAGAAACCAATATATTGTCAGATTTGCAAGAAATTTGGACATAAGGCACAAAATTGTAGATTCCGAAATAAACATAACGAGCCAGAAAGATCTAACACGGCACAAGACATATGTTTAGTCACGGAACCAAATAGCAATAAAAAGAAATGGTGTTTAGATAGTGGGTGCACATCCCACATGTGCAATAATTTGAGCATCTTCACATCCATTCAAAAATACGACGGAACGCTTAAATTAGCAGCCGACAATACCACAACTCATATTGAAGGCAAAGGAAATGTTCAAATTAAAGTCGATGATAAGAATATAAAACTTGAAGATTCACTGTATGTAAAAAATCTTACTACAAATCTTTTATCTGTTTCAAAAATAACAAAGAAAGGGAAGACCGTACTATTTAAAGAAAATATCGCAACTATTAAAGATTTGAAAACAAACAAAATAGAACTAAAGGCTAAAAATGTAAATGGTCTATACTATTTGATGAACAATAAGAATGATTATGACATACATTTGAAAGAAGAAACTACGTTCAATGCTGAAATTGATGAATGGCACAGAAAACTAGGCCACATAAATGAAGTAAATCTCAAACAAGCACTAAAAGATGAAGCTATGAACGGACTCAAATTTGACATAAATCAAAAACTCAATGAATGCGAAGTATGCATAAAAGGAAAGATGAGCAGACTACCTTTTCCTAAAAATAATGACAAATCTAGAACAACACAACGTCTTGAAATTGTACATTCTGACGTCTGTGGGCCCATGAATGTCGAATCCGTGAGTGGAGGAAAATATTTTGTCACGTTCATTGATGAATACTCAAGATATTCAAGAGTGTACATTATCCAAACAAAAAATGAAGTATTTGAGAAATTCAAACAATATAAAGAAGAAATGGAAACATGGACTGGAAATAAAATAAAATTATTTCAATCTGATAATGGGACTGAATACATTAATAAAGAATTTGATGGGTATTTAAAAGGATGCGGAATACGTAGAAGACTTAGCTGTGCATATACACCTCAGCAAAACGGTACAGCAGAAAGAAAAAATAGAAGCCTACAAGAAAAGGCCAGATGCCTATTACTTGATGGGAACATGCCTGAAAAATATTGGGCAGAAGCTGTTTCTACAGCAAATTACCTACTGAACCGAACTCCATCAAAGACAATTAAAAATAAAACTCCATTTGAAATTTGGGTTGGAAGAAAACCGTCTGTACAACACCTACATATATTCGGATTAAAAGCATTCGCACTTAATAAGAATAAGAAGCAGAAACGAAAATTTACTTCAAAAGTAACTGAAGGAATATTCCTGGGATATTCGGAAAATAGTAAAGCTTACAGGATATTAATACCTGAAACAAATAATGTTATTATATGCAGAGATGTGAGAATAATGAAAACGTTATATTATGAAAATAAAGAAAAAGTTAATAACAAGAAAGAAAACAAGATCGAAAGAAAGTCAGTAGAAATAATACATGTAAATAATAAAAAAAAACAAAATGAAGAACAGCATCAAACTAACGACATCGAAACATTCGTTGACTCTGAAATATTCAATGATCCAGAAAGAACAGAAACAAATGGCGATTTACTACAAAATGAAGCAACTTCTCTGAATGATGATCGTACAAATGAAATGGAGGCAAACGACAATGATGTCATTCAAGAAACAGAACCTGAAAAGAATCAAAGCGATGACATAATAATAAATGAGAGACCTCGAAGATCCAGACAACCGCCGGTTTGGACAAATGATTATGTTTGTGCTGTTTCCATGGGAAAAGAAGATGATTCAATATGGACTGATGCGATTCTTTCTGAGATAACAGCACATTTAAAAAATGATACCTGGTCTATAATAAAGAAACCCCCTTGCCGAAATGTAATTGACAGCAAGATGATTTTAAAAGATAAATTGGGACCAGATGGAAATGTTGAACGCAAAAAGGCTCGTCTAGTAGCCCGAGGATTTTCGCAAATACCTGGTGTCGACTATCAAGAAGTGTTCGCACCTGTAACTCGACTAAGTTCAATACGACTGTTAGTATCTTTAGCTGTCCAAAAGGATATGCATTTAAACCAGATAGATATATGTACTGCATTCTTAAATGGTGACATTGAAGAAGAAATATTTATGAAAAAGCCTAAAAATTTAGAAGGTTATCTTGAAAAGATTATGAAAACTACAAATGAACCGGACTTAAAACAAAAAGCGAGTAAAATGCTAAACGACTTAAACCAAGACAAAGAAAACGCTGTATGTAAATTAAATAAGGCGATATACGGATTAAAACAATCTGGAAGGCAGTGGTACAAAAAGCTGGATGCCGAATTAAAAGCCATTGGTTTTACTCCTACTAAAGTTGATCCATGTATGTACTTATATGCGAAAGGCGGAGAGGATACCATTATTATTAGCATATACGTTGATGACATCATAATTGCTTGTAAATCACAGGATAAAATAAACAATGTCAAGAAATTACTATTGAAAAAGTTTCAAATGCGCGACTTAGGCAAAATTAATTATTGTCTCGGAATAACATTCGAACGAGATCAGAATCGAATGATATTGAAACAAAGAAAGTATATTGAGACAATATTAGAGAAATTTGGATGCCTAGACTGCAAACCTGCATCTACTCCAATGGAGACAGGATTAAAGTTGGCAAAAGGGTCAAGTCCCGTGAAGGAAAAAGATATACCTTATCAAAACCTCATAGGTTCTCTCATGTACCTAGCTGTTGCCACTCGTCCAGAAATAATGTTTGCTGTTAGCTACTTAAGTCAGTACAATAACTGCTATACTTCTGAGCATTTTAAAGCAGCGAAAAGAGTTCTGCGATACTTACAAGGAACCAAGGACTTGGGGTTAACCTACAGAAAAGGAAACATGACGCTTGAAGGAACAGCTGACGCAGATTGGGCATCATGTGACATTGATCGTCGATCTGTAACGGGTTACATATTTACCTATGGTGGAACGCCAATAAGCTGGGAAACGAAGAAGCAGCGCACCGTTGCACTGAGTACTGCTGAAGCTGAGTACATGGCTCTCACGGAAGCATCGAAAGAAGCCATATACCAAAAGAACTTGCTGAATGAGTTAAAATGTAATGTTGAAGTTATTGATATTTATAATGATAACCAAGCAGCTCAAAAACTAGTCAAAAACCCAGTCATCAGCAGCAAGTCAAAACATATTAGTATTAGAGAGCATTTTATAAGAGATGCTGTGAAAGATGGTCATATAGATGTCAAATACCGTCCCACAGAAGCAATGGAAGCAGATCTTTTGACAAAGGCTTTACCTGCTCCAAAGTTTGATAGACTAAGGACTATCATCAATGTAGTCTAATAGACTAATCTCGTGAGGCGGAGTATTGTAAAACTCTTTGTAGGAGTGACACAAGATTAAAAGGAAGAAGACATGTCAAGTATTTAAAATGTCTGTTACTCTGTGAAAATAGAAATAAAGGAAAGCTACATATAAAAGTTCTTTATATTTTAATTAAATAGACAATAGGTCGCCGGGCGTCGTCGTCCCGGCCTCAGCCAGCAGAGTTGCGAGGGCCTCCTCGCTCTGGTGTAGTTTGCGAGTCGACGATGGTGTGCCAGCCTACAGGGCCCTAACCATGAGCTCTTATAGCAAGATTATTTCAATGTTACTTTGCTTTTTCGTACCATGACGTCTTCAAAACAATACTTATTAAGTCCTGCTATCCTTGAGCAATATTGCTGTCAGAGCCCATACAAAATTGAGAAATTGGTACCATGAAGTGCTTTTTGACAATCAGCAATATTGTTTTAAGGCATCACGTGATCTGTTGCCATGACAATTAAAATTTTGTTATTACGTGAAATTTGGCAACAGCGCGTTCACACGGGTAACTTTTATTCATTAATTTACATAACAAATTCTATCGTTAGAAAAGTATTCTCTTTAACTAAAGGTAGGTTATTATTAGGTAAAAGAGTTAAATAAAAGATTATTCATAATGTTATTTAACTAAGTTAACTGAGTAGACAATATTGTATCATAAATTTATCTTGAATACATTTCGACGATGAGGTGCGAGTCTTCTTCACCCTACTAAATGTTCCCATAAAACCGATTTATTCATTTCAACTAAGCAAGAATACCTATTAAAACTAAATGCTTTAAAGCATTCCCTAAAAAAATATAGAAACATAATATAATAAATTAGGTCATAAAATAACAAACTAAAGTTTGCGTTATATTCGAATACAAATAATAATTTCTGAAAAATAATCCCTAGTGTGATACACAATCGCTTACAAGTAAGGTTGCGTTACTTTTGCAGCAAGCTTAATTCAATATTACTTTTATTGACATCAAATGACATCCAACAAAGTAATCTTGCGAAGTGTGGGGAAAAAACGAATGATGATTCTGGTTGTTCACTCTTAAATATGTAGGTACTTATCATGCCAAGCCGTTACTGAGACTAAAATCAATTAAAAAACCAAATGCCATGAAAACTAAGCTACGTCTGTCAGTCAAATTGAGATTCATTTACCAAAGCTAAGCTGTTTTGTATTTGTATATTTTTCACTTCAGATACCTACATAAATAATAAATACTACTCTTATTTATACCATAAGGGGATAAGTTTTATCTCTATTTTAAGTTGCTACTAAACGTGTTTTGTTTCATCAGCCTTCCTGAAAGTACTTTTCAGTTCATTGAAGTGCACCTGGGGCTGCTGGATCCGGAAGCAGAGTCGCTTTCCTAGGGCCGTGTACTGTAGGACCCAGCAGGAAAGCCGAAGTAGAGATGATCTCGTGGTCCCAACGAGCGTTGAGGTACCCTCGAAAGGGTTTTCCCCTAGTTCTATTTGTTGAAAAGAGATTTGAAATGATTGTCCACAATGGTTTTATGTTATTTGTATCATGCCTATTCAGGAGAAAGAAAACGAACGTTGATCACAAAAAATGGAAACATGGACATAAATATCTCAAACTTTAAAAAAATTAAGCGAGTGTAAAATGCAATGCTATCTCAAAAATAGAGCGACTGAAGTAATCTGATGCAGATCTGAGGCATTCGCAGCAGTACTGGGTGACTTAAGTTTATTAAACAAAAACGGTAATAAATCATTTCCAAAAATGTATTTGTTTTAACTCATTATTTGCAGCACTTGAAAGGTAATTTTATTATTATACACTTACAATCGGTTTGGTGTGATGGTTTACAAGTGGACTATTACACCAGTGTGCAGTGGTCGCGGGTTCGATCCCCGTATGTCTGTTGGTACTGGTCTGGGTGTTTCATATCTCTTTATATAAAAATGGATTGCTGTTCGTTAGTCTCGCTAAAACTCGTGAACGGCCGGACCGATTCGGCTAATTTTGGTTTTGGAATAGTTGTATTGGTCCAGGGAAGGTTTAAAAGGTGAGTAAACATGAGAAATGCTAGGAATGTAGTGCAGAGCTATAATTTGGTTTTCTCTTAGCAAATGTTCCTACCCGTCACGTGACACTTAACGTTTGACAACAGCACGAAGTCTGTCGGGACAGCTAGTGTTTAATAACTATGTAGGTATTCACAAAAAGAAAAGAAATGAAACATGCGTCTAGTATCCATCCATTCGGTTGTTTTTACGTGAAAGAGCAACACACATCTATCCATCCACACATACAAACTTTCGCATTTAAAATATCAGTATGATACTTCAATCACGATATTTCAGTATCATGACGTGCTAAACGACGGGGCACTTTGTACCTATCATATCAAGCACTGTATTCATTATGTATTTAAGTAGGTAGGCATGTGTCCGAAACCAACAATACAAGTTTTATCTTATGAAAACAGAAGGATAGTGTTAAAATTACCCAATGTTAATTTTGTGTAAATGATTTTAGTCTTTCCCTAATTCGTCAAAAATATGAAATAATTAGGTGCCGCTTACTGCCCACTAGCGCCACCAATCGTTTTTTATTAATAGAGGTTTATTTCAGATATTTTGATAAAAACTGTTCAATATAGATAAATTTATTCTGTCAACATCTTTATGTACAGATAATATCTTATTTTAGGATCATAATTGAACAGTGTTTGTTTAAATATCTTAAAAAAAACACAATTCATGAAAACTATTGGTGGCGCTAGTGGGCAGAAAGAGGCCCCCATTTAACTGCTCAGTGATAGTTATCTATATTCGTATCTTAAGTTTATTATAAAAGAGTTTACCTATTTCACAAAGAAAAATATATATTCTGGCAGCAACATTTTACTTTTTAACCCTTTTTTCCATAGCTAACTATGACACGAAAACATGTCAATGTCATGTCATGTCATGACAACCAGCGTGGTGAAATGAAACAGGAAAACTAGTTAATATTTATATTTATGATTGTAAAATTAATGATTATTCATCATCGTAAGCAATAACGGCATGATCCTTAATCTCCGCCCAGAAAGTAAAGGTTGATAAATCTAGCAGCAGGAAGACAAAGTTTTGATAAAAGTTTGTGAAGATTAGACATGGATTTGGATTCAATAAGTCATAGGATTTCTGAATAGATGATTTATATTGGATTTCAGAATTGCTAAATGTTGTGCATTTTAACACAAGCATATCAGTCCAGACAATCCTTGTCGGTAGGTAGCAATGATCTGTGAACAATAAACGATAACGGTTTGAATGTCTTACATGCATACACATGCATATGTGAAACTGTGGAAAGTGAAATAAAGATTCGACTTATACTTTGTATTTTATTTTAAACTAGTTTCTAACATCCTTCACTGTGAAAGTTACACTACACTTAAAGCCGTCTTTTTTTCTCGGCTACATTTGCTGCGCGCGCGACATGGTGCAAAACATGAAGCTCAGCATGTTGATCAACGACGCGCAACTCCACTACCTACACGCCGCGCGTCATTCCACTACCTACACGCCGCGCGTCATGTTTTAAGCCACGCGCGCTGTTGTGCAACGTCGCCGGACATGTTGAGTGTCACGCGGTGCTCGTCAATGAATGCCTAGTGGATACGCGGCTTAATTGTAGTCTGTATCTTTCATATTTCCAGCTGTTACTTGAAAACAAAATATTCAACATGCCTTAAGGTTTCAAAACCAAACACAATTTGAACATTCACGTTAATGAACACACAATAAAGTATCTTAAGCGATGACTTTCGTTCCACTTACAAGTTTATTTATTGTTGCTTTTTGAGCTTCTTTGTGTACCTACCGATAGTAGGTAGGTATAAAGATAACCGCCGAAGCAAAGGAAAAACGACACAAACCACATTTCCGCACTAAAATAAATCAGCCGCCTGAATCAATGAACAAATATTTGTCAAGCTATTTTATGGTCCTAAGAAAGAGTTCACTGTGGCTCGAGTGGCTTGATGATGTTTAGTTTTTATATAATTTGGAAAACAATGATGAAGAAGTTGCATTCCCGGAACTTTTTTCGTGTGTCAGAATTGACGTAAAAGTATTCCTGCATTAAGGCTGCTGGTTGTCAAAAAGCCACGTTCACATCAAAACCAAATTAAGATTGTTTTAGGCTTCGGACCCCTTGGATGAAAAATTGACCGAATGATGATCTTTGTAGACTAACTTCGGCTGGCCTTTTTAGAAAATATTATCTTTAGTGTCAATGCCAGTATAAACAGTTTTTTTTGCAAGAATATTCATGCTAAGTATTCTTTTCTCGAAATTTTACTCCAAGCATGCTTTAAGACAATTCGGACCGTAGACTTCGTAAGAGATGGTGCTATATAGTTCATATAGCGCTATCCCTTTCTGGCTTTCTAAAAAATCATTCGGTCTTTCCCAACACTTCGCAGGACTAAAATGATTGACTTCATGGTACGGTTTTTGAGCATTCCTTCCGCAGTCCTGCAGCAGTCTTACTTTAAAACAAGATTGTTTTCTATAAGCTTATGGTTAGGGCCCAGGGCGGGTGTTTACCCGTAGGCGGCACTGGTGACGCGCCGCGCTTTATGTGGCACGGCAGGCAGCCGTATAACAATGCCCGCACCGTCGATCGAAGTCGCACGATGTAGTAGTCTTGACTACACTCCTTGATAGTGGCGTCCACGCCGGCGTGATGTAGCCGACCGTGGACCCACTCGATGTATAGGCGTGTGATGCGGTGGTTGCCGTCAATCACAGGCGGCCTCTTCATGACATCTTCTGAGACATCGGCGGCGTCGTTATTGCGTGTCTTTAGTGTAATCACGCCACTTATCACTTCAGTCGCCAATTTATGTAGGCGGCTACTGTTAGGTACTTGCAGGCCGTTGCTCAACATCTTGATTTCTTTAGGAAAGCTGTCTTCCTGACCGGCTTTCATCAATAAGGCTTCGGCTGTGCGCAGAGTGTCGACGTCCAGTGTTAAATAACGTCGACTTTTAACTTCACTTTTCTTATCATTTTTCGCGCCCTTTTTCTGTTGTCTATGCCAAGTTTTATCGCTCTCTGCATCCTTCCGATTTCTGTGGACTGTATTCTTTAGTTTTCTATTCCTGCAGAGATCGATAAATTGAAGTACCCTGGCCGTAGTTCTCACTAAGCGCTCCCAACTCGTATATCTCTTGCAGTCAGGCAGGGCTTCTCTTAATGTGATAACAGGGCTTACCTTCTTCACTGTTGACAACACTTTATTGCTCCTAGGCGGCACACTTTTATCACAGCCCTCTATTATGGGCGTGTCACTTCCTTCAGAGCCCTCCATTATGGGCTTGTCACTCGCTTCAGAGCCCTCCATTATAGGCTCGTCACTTTCTTTAGAGCCCTCCATTATGGGCTTGTCACTATCTTCACAGCTCTCCATTATGAGCGTGGTACTATCTTCACAGCCCTCCGTTATGGGCGTGGCAATTTCTTCTTCAATCACTTCGAGCTGCGGGTTCTTCTTTAGGTTTGATGGTCTTCGGAGAGCGTGGGGATTAAAGTGCTTGTCCTTGCTACCATCAATGTCCATCACGTGGTTGTAAGGCACGTGTTGGTCAAGTGTGCGCGCGCCGTGCAGCACCCAGCCCAGCGGTGTGAGAGAGGCGACAGGTTGGTCGCGTCGGCCCCTCCGCACTTCAGTTGCTAACAACAGGTGAGAGTTGTCTTGCCCGATCAGAAGCCTTGGTGCCGCATCAGTTGTTGTAAGCAGCTGATGGGCGATGTCTGATAGGTGGTGGCAATCGGCAATGTCCTTATTCGTCACCTGCTGTGCTGAGAACTTCAAGCTGCTCAATGTATGCGCCTGAATCTTGCATGTTTCGCTTGTACCTTGCAATTTGAGTGCAACCCGCCTTGACTTCGTAGCATCCACTTCTGTGTTCGCGATGACCTCGATGTGAAGAGGATCGATTGGCCCTCTGGCGCCGGTCTGCCTTGCTATCTCGGCGTCTATGAGGGTGACTGTCGACCCGTCGTCCAGGAGCGCGTGCGTAGCGACGTCGCCTTTGGGCCCGGAGACGCGGACCGGGACTATCTTTAGATAGGTCTGCGTCTGCCTAGGCGTCCACGTCGAAGCGACGACTTTACCACTGGCTTCAATCTTGGTTTCACTGTCACCTTTTCTGTAGTTGTGGAGCAGGGCGTGATGTGAGCGGCTGCACCCATCTATGGTGCAAGGCTTTTCTTTGCAACTATGATTTCTTACTCTTCGACGTAAGCACTTGAAACATATAGACTTACTCTTTGCTATATCCCACCTGTTATTTAATTCCGCTTCGAGGAATTCTTTGCAGCTCCATGCATCATGACCACTCTTCTTACAAACTGGGCACTCTTTATTATCACGCGCGTCCCCTAATGCGGTGTAATCCTTCGCTCTTCGTTGTGGTTGCGCGTGGCCCGTTTCTGCTATCACTTCCGGTTGAGCGTAAGGCCCGCAGCGGTCGGCTTCGCGCATTAAGAAGCGCGACAATTTCAGTAAGTGGGCCTCTTCCTTATGTTGTTCAGCCGCAAAATCGAACCAGCGATATCGCATCGCCGGTGTTAACTTATCGATAGTGTTCTTCGTAACCTCCGGGTTGTATAGGTAGTACACTTTTTCCAGCGCCTTAAGTGTCGAGACTATGTTGGCCACCTTTGTGGCGAAGATGCAGAGGTCTCTCGGTGAATCAGATGGGCGTGGCAGGGCCCGCAGACGCTCAAGTTCAGCGAGGGCGATAGCGTCTGGGCGGCCGAATCGTGACTCCAACATCTTCATCACTTCCTTTGGCTTGGCGTTGAAAATCAGTAAATTCTCGACTACTTCTTTGGCTCTTCCTCGGAGGCTGCGACGTAACCGGGCGATATTTTCCAAGTCTGTGTTCAATCCCGCTGTCTCATTGTAGGCTGCTCGGAAAGATAGCCACTCTTGATATGAACCGTTGTAAATGGGCAGCTCTATTAAGTTGCGCTGTGGCGCCATCTGTCCTCCTGACCGGGCGGCGAGCGCGATCGCAGACGCCAACTCCGCCAAGTTAATTGTCTGCGTCGCGTTATCTCCCGCCGGTGGAGAAGAGTCTTCTTTTGCAGGCACTCGCGGCGGCGACGGTTGCGGCGGCGGCGCGTGCCATTCATTATGCAACGCTTCATGTTGCTCTTCCATAAAATGCAGCTCTTTATGCTGCTGCTCTAAATCAGGCGCTCGCGGCGGCGGCGCGTGATAAATTTCTTCGTTATGCAACGCTTCATGTTGCTCTTTTGTAACAACCGCTATTGGCGGGCACGCGGCGTCGTCATTCTTGGGCGGCGCCGATAATCTGTCTTCGACAGTCTGCAACTCTTTATGTTGCGGAGTCGCCCCCAATCGTGGGCGTGCGGCGTCGTCCCTCGTGGGCGGCGCCGATAATCTATCTTCAACATTTTGTGTTCGCGGGAACGTACCTTCAGAGTATGCCGCGACACTTTTGTTCAGCCACTTCGTGACTCGTTGCGCTGAATTATGCTCAGAGATTACGGTATCTGCGTATGTGCTTTCCGCGTCGTCGTATTCTTCTTCAATAGCGGCGACGCGGGCGGCAGCCAATTGGATTTGGAGGCGCAACAAATCTTCTTTCGCCGCAGCGAGCCGCGCAGACCGTCTCGACTTCATAGACGATCGTGCGGACCGAGGAGGCGCCCCTCTCTCGGATTCCAGGCGGGGCGTGGACCCCGCGACATTATGATGCAGTCCTGGCATATTCGTACTCTCTTCGCTCGCCGTGGCGTGACTCCTATTGTGTCTGCGCGTTACGGTTTCAGGCGGCGGCGTCGTCGGCCCTCGGGAAGGTGCGTGTATTACACGGACATCGTCTGAGGCGACGGCGGCGGCGGCGGCGGGCCTGCTGGCTACTGGCGCAGCGGCGGTAACGGCGGCGACGACGGGCGGCATTACAGGGGGGGGTACGGCAACTAACTCATCGCCAGCGGCGAGCGCTCCCTCGGGCAGCTCCACCGCTGGTGGCGTACCGGTACGCCTGGCCGACACAGCTCGAACTGAGCGGCGTCCCGACGTCGAACGCGTGACCGGCATTTTCCCCCAAGTTCTCACAACCTAAAACCACTATCCGGCTCGAAGGACCAAAATGTACCCGCACCGCCCGATTCTTCGGTAACTTTAGCCGTCACGGATATGCGGTGGGTACGTACAGGCCAAGCGTACTTGGTCTGTCGGTTGTGAGAGTGGGGGATATGAAATAGTAAAAGAGTGGTTGTATTTAAAAATACACGCCTCCTCTAGACTCATATAACTCTTGTTCGTGATTGCCGGTCACTGGGTGTTAACGTTCTCAAATTCTCGGGACGCAGTCGCTCTTCAGGTCGGTTCGAAGCTGTGTATACTAAGAAACTTGCTATCTAGCTGACACCTAATACAGCTACTTAAGAGCGCGGTTTCTCGGTTCTCGGTCGGGCAGGGGTTTGCCTTGTCTTCACGGTTGCTTCAGGACTGTCACAATTTCGGGGTGCTTTGGCCCGATTATATTGCATTCTCTCGCTCGCAAGTAGTAACACTCATCCGCAGTACCTTTTACGCCGTCCGGCCAACCGCAGCGCGGGAGAACGCCGCGCAGCAGCATCTCTGCGAGAGCGGGACGGCGTATGTGTGCGAATGGACGAGCACTAGTTGCGAGCGAGACAGCATCATATTCCTATCTCTACCTAGGCAAACTTGAGTCTAGAGGATTTGTTTTTCCTTTATTGTTAAAACTTAAGCTAACATTATAAACAATAACTAAAACATTAAACACTTTACACATTTACACTGTTAGAAGAGTACTAACTGTTAGAAGAGTACTAACTGTTAGAGCAGAGCAGCCGTCCAGGCCGAAGGCCGTCCTGCACATTAATACTGGTAGATGCAAAGTTAGCACTCAAATGTATCGTAGTGAAAAGGAAGCTGAATCAGGCATTAGCTTTCTTTTAGATCTCATTCGCTCGGTGACAGCGTTGACTAATAACTATGATATCACACATTCATACTGTCGTTCAAAAAAGTCGTTACACAGCATCCCTTTGCACTCAAGTGCATTTTAACAACACACCTCGACCTTAATAATGCTCGGCAATTAGAGAGGCGACAACAGAGGCTGGGTTCATTACAGCGCGCGACTTACAGCCCTTAATGATCACTCCGCGACACACCCGATACATGCAAGTGGGAGGAGCACTCGTTTTGCTATTTTTGGACTTCGTAGACGTACGAACCAGTCAACATCAAAATCATAAAAGCAATTTAGCACTATGTCATACCAGCTAATTTGACAGCATCTTCAACTTTTTATGACAGCTTCAACTAAGTTAAAGTGATCCATTTTCTAATGTGTTTACCAAGCGAGATAAACATGCTGTTGCCGGTGCCCAATGTCAATCAAACTTCGATCATTAATACTGGTAGATGCAAAGTTAGCACTCAAATGTATCGTAGTGAAAAGGAAGCTGAATCAGGCATTAGCTTCCTTTTAGATCTCATTCGCTCGGTGACAGCGTTGACTAATAACCATGATATCACACATTCATACTGTCGTTCAAAAAAGTCGTTACACAGCATCACTTTGCACTCAAGTTCATTTTAACAACACACCTCGACCTTAATAATGCTCGACAATTAGAGGGGCGACAACAGAGGCTGGGTTCATTACAGCGCGCGACTTACAGCCCTTAATGATCACTCCGCGACACACCCGATACATGCAAGTGGGAGGAACACTCGTTTACGTACCAGTCAACATCAAAATTATTCAGCAATTTAGCACCATGTCATACTAGCTAATTTGACAGCATCTTCAACTTCTTTTTGACAGCTTCAACAAAGTTAATCGAGACATACTTCTAATGTGTTTACTAAGCGAGATAAACATGCTGTTGTTGGTGCCCAATGTCAATCAAACTTTGATCATTAATACTGGTAGATGCACAGTTAGCACTCAAATGTGTCGTGGTGATAAGGAAGCTTAATCAGGCATTAGCTCCCTTTTTGATCTCATTCGCTCGGTGACAGCGTTGACTAATAACTATGATATCACACAATCATACTGTCGTTCAAAAAAGCCGTTACACAGCATCCCTTTGCACTCAAGTGCATTTTAACAACACACCTCGACCTTAATAATGCTCGGCAATTAGAGAGGCGACAACAGAGGCTGGGTTCATTACAGCGCGCGACTTACAGCCCTTAATGATCACTCCGGCGACACACCCGATACATGCAAGTGGGAGGAACACTCGTTTTGCTATTTTTGGACTTCAAAGACTTACGTACCAGTCAACATCAAAATCATAAAAGCAATTTAGCACTATGTCATACTAGCTAATTTGACAGCATCTCCAACTTCTTTATGACAGCTTCAACTAAGTTAAAGTGATCCATTTTCTAATGTGTTTACCAAGCGAGATAAACATGCTGTTGCCGGTGCCCAATGTCAATCAAACTTCGATCATTAATACTGGTAGATGCAAAGTTAGCACTCAAATGTATCGTAGTGAAAAGGAAGCTGAATCAGGCATTAGCTTCCTTTTAGATCTCATTCGCTCGGTGACAGCGTTGACTAATAACTATGATATCACACATTCATACTGTCGTTCAAAAAAGTCGTTACACAGCATCACTTTGCACTCAAGTTCATTTTAACAACACACCTCGACCTTAATAATGCTCGACAATTAGAGGGGCGACAACAGAGGCTGGGTTCATTACAGCGCGCGACTTACAGCCCTTAATGATCACTCCGCGACATACCCGATACATGCAGGTGGGAGGAACACTCGTTTTGCTATTTTTGGACTTCGAAGACGTACGTACCAGTCAACATAAAACATATTAAAGCATTTAGTACTTTCTCATATTGGCTAATCCGACAGCA
The DNA here is from genome assembly GCA_950022985.1 of Udea ferrugalis. NCBI lineage: Eukaryota > Metazoa > Arthropoda > Insecta > Lepidoptera > Crambidae > Udea > Udea ferrugalis. The sequence goes on from OX465516.1 coordinate 12,147,065, forward strand.
TATTCAACTTTTTGATGAGAGCTTCAACTAAGTTAAAGTGACCGATTTCTAATGTGTCGCTTGGTAAGCGAGATAAACATGCTGTTGCCGGTGTCCAATGTCAATCAAACTTCGATCATTAATACTGGTAGATGCACAGTTAGCACTCAAATCTGTCGTGGTCAAAGGAAGCTAAATCAGGCTAGCTTGCCTGTTGATCTCATTCGCTCGGTGACAGCGTTGACTAATAACTATGATATCACACATTAATACTGTCGTTCAAAAAAAGTCGTTACACAGCATCCCTTTGCACTCGAGTGCATTTTTACAACACACCTCGACCTTAATAATGCTCGGCAATTAGAGAGGCGACAACAGAGGCTGGGTTCATTACAGCGCGCGACTTACAGCCCTTAATGATCACTCCGCGACACACCCGATACATGCAAGTGGGAGGAGCACTCGTTTTGCTATTTTTGGACTTCGTCGACGTACGTACCAGTCAACATCAAAATTATAAAAGCAATTTAGCACTATGTCATACTAGCTAATTTGATAGCATCTTCAACTTTTTTATGACAGCTTCAACTAAGTTAATGTGACAGACTTCTAATGTGTTTACTAAGTGAGATAAACATGCTGTTGCCGGTGCCCAATGTCAATCAAACTTCGATCATAAATACTAGTAGATGCACAGACACTCAAATTTGCCTTGGTCAAAATGAAGCTAAATCAGGCTGGCTTGCCTTTTGATCCCATTCGCTCGGTGACAGCGTTGACTAATAACTATGATATCACTCAATCATACTGTCGTTCAAAAAAAGTCGTTACACAGCATCCCTTTGCACTCAAGTGCATTTTAACAACACACCTCGACCTTAATAATGCTCGGCAATTAGAGAGGCGACAACAGAGGCTGGGTTCATTACAGCGCGCGACTTACAGCCCTTAAAGATCACTCCGCGACACATCCGATACATGCAAGTGGGAGGAACACTCCTTTTGCTATTTTTGACCTTCGTAGACGTACGAACCAGTCAACATCAAAATTATTAAAGCTTCAGTACTTTGTCATATTGGCTAATCCGACAGCATCTCCAATTTTTTTATGACAGCTTCAATTAATTTAATAAGATATACTTATAATGTGTTTTCTAAGCGAGATAAACATGCTGTTGCCGGTGCCCAATGTCAATCAAACTTCGATCATTAATACTGGTAGATGCGCAGTTAGCACTCAAATGTGTCGTGGTGATAAGGAAGCTTAATCAGGCATTAGCTCCCTTTTTGATCTCATTCGCTCGGTGACAGCGTTGACTAATAACTATGATATCACACAATCATACTGTCGTTCAAAAAAGCCGTTACACAGCATCCCTTTGCACTCAAGTGCATTTTAACAACACACCTCGACCTTAATAATGCTCGGCAATTAGAGAGGCGACAACAGAGGCTGGGTTCATTACAGCGCGCGACTTACAGCCCTTAATGATCACTCCGGCGACACACCCGATACATGCAAGTGGGAGGAACACTCGTTTTGCTATTTTTGGACTTCAAAGACTTACGTACCAGTCAACATCAAAATCATAAAAGCAATTTAGCACTATGTCATACTAGCTAATTTGACAGCATCTCCAACTTCTTTATGACAGCTTCAACTAAGTTAAAGTGATCCATTTTCTAATGTGTTTACCAAGCGAGATAAACATGCTGTTGCCGGTGCCCAATGTCAATCAAACTTCGATCATTAATACTGGTAGATGCAAAGTTAGCACTCAAATGTATCGTAGTGAAAAGGAAGCTGAATCAGGCATTAGCTTCCTTTTAGATCTCATTCGCTCGGTGACAGCGTTGACTAATAACTATGATATCACACATTCATACTGTCGTTCAAAAAAGTCGTTACACAGCATCACTTTGCACTCAAGTTCATTTTAACAACACACCTCGACCTTAATAATGCTCGACAATTAGAGGGGCGACAACAGAGGCTGGGTTCATTACAGCGCGCGACTTACAGCCCTTAATGATCACTCCGCGACATACCCGATACATGCAGGTGGGAGGAACACTCGTTTTGCTATTTTTGGACTTCGAAGACGTACGTACCAGTCAACATAAAACATATTAAAGCATTTAGTACTTTCTCATATTGGCTAATCCGACAGCATATTCAACTTTTTGATGAGAGCTTCAACTAAGTTAAAGTGACCGATTTCTAATGTGTCGCTTGGTAAGCGAGATAAACATGCTGTTGCCGGTGTCCAATGTCAATCAAACTTCGATCATTAATACTGGTAGATGCACAGTTAGCACTCAAATCTGTCGTGGTCAAAGGAAGCTAAATCAGGCTAGCTTGCCTGTTGATCTCATTCGCTCGGTGACAGCGTTGACTAATAACTATGATATCACACATTAATACTGTCGTTCAAAAAAAGTCGTTACACAGCATCCCTTTGCACTCGAGTGCATTTTTACAACACACCTCGACCTTAATAATGCTCGGCAATTAGAGAGGCGACAACAGAGGCTGGGTTCATTACAGCGCGCGACTTACAGCCCTTAATGATCACTCCGCGACACACCCGATACATGCAAGTGGGAGGAGCACTCGTTTTGCTATTTTTGGACTTCGTCGACGTACGTACCAGTCAACATCAAAATTATAAAAGCAATTTAGCACTATGTCATACTAGCTAATTTGATAGCATCTTCAACTTTTTTATGACAGCTTCAACTAAGTTAATGTGACAGACTTCTAATGTGTTTACTAAGTGAGATAAACATGCTGTTGCCGGTGCCCAATGTCAATCAAACTTCGATCATAAATACTAGTAGATGCACAGACACTCAAATTTGCCTTGGTCAAAATGAAGCTAAATCAGGCTGGCTTGCCTTTTGATCCCATTCGCTCGGTGACAGCGTTGACTAATAACTATGATATCACTCAATCATACTGTCGTTCAAAAAAGTCGTTACACAGCATCCCTTTGCACTCAAGTGCATTTTAACAACACACCTCGACCTTAATAATGCTCGGCAATTAGAGAGGCGACAACAGAGGCTGGGTTCATTACAGCGCGCGACTTACAGCCCTTAATGATCACTCCGCGACACACCCGATACATGCAAGTGGGAGGAACACTCGTTTTGCTATTTTTGGACTTCGTAGACGTATGAACCAGTCAACATCAAAATCATTGAAGCATTTAGTACTTTGTCATATTGGCTAATCCGACAGCATCTTATTTTTTTTATGACAGCTTCAAATAAGTTACTGAGACATACTTCTAATATGTTTACTAAGCGTCAATCGAACTTTGATCATGAATTACTGATAGATGCACAGTTAGCACTCAAATGTGTCTTGGTGAAAAGGAAGCTGAATCAGGCTTTAGCTTCCTTTTTGATCTTATTCGCTTGGTGACAGCGTTAACTAATAACTATTGTATCACGCAATCATACTGTCGTTCAAAAAAAGTCGTTACACAGCATCCCTTTGCACTCAAGTGCATTTTAACAACACACCTCGACCTTAATAATGCTCGGCAATTAGAGAGGCGACAACAGAGGCTGGGTTCATTACAGCGCGCGACTTACAGCCCTTAAAGATCACTCCGCGACACATCCGATACATGCAAGTGGGAGGAACACTCCTTTTGCTATTTTTGACCTTCGTAGACGTACGAACCAGTCAACATCAAAATTATTAAAGCTTCAGTACTTTGTCATATTGGCTAATCCGACAGCATCTCCAATTTTTTTATGACAGCTTCAATTAATTTAATAAGATATACTTATAATGTGTTTTCTAAGCGAGATAAACATGCTGTTGCCGGTGCCCAATGTCAATCAAACTTCGATCATTAATACTGGTAGATGCGCAGTTAGCATTCAAATGTGTCGTGGTGAAAAGGAAGCTGAATCAGGTATTAGCTTCCTTTTTGATCTCATTCGCTCGGTGACAGCGTTAACTAATAACTATGGTATCACACATTCATACTGTCGTTCAAAAAATGTCGTTAGACAGCATCCCTTTGCACTCAAGTGCATTTTAACATCACACCTCGACCTTAATAATGCTCGGCAATTAGAGAGGCGACAACAGAGGCTGGGTTCATTACAGCGCGCGACTTACAGCCCTTAATGATCACTCCGCGACACACCCGATACATGCAAGTGGGAGGAACACTCGTTTTGCTATTTTTGGACTTCGTAGACGTACGAACCAGTCAACATCAAAATTATAAAAGCATGAAACTAATAAGCATCTTCAACTTTTTTATGACGGCTTGAACTAAGTTAATCTATTTATTTAATTAATAAAATTAGTTAGCTTACAGTTTACTATCAAAACGCTAGCATTCTTGACACGTAATTTGAATGAACTATACAGACAAACGTTCTAGAAAATATAATTGGCATCAACTATCATTTAGATAGTGAAAGCTTATGTGAAAACAGACAGAAAAACGCGGAGGGTGACTTCCTTTCATACTATGCTCTACTCGTAGATCAATTCCAGTAAGATGAAGATCACGGTGGATTCTGTATTAAATTCAGCGTAAAAAGCCTGAAATACGATGGCCTCTACAGGAGACTAAAGGTATTATACTCAAGTGTTATTATCTAAAATAAATTATCCACTAAAAGTGTCTCAACTGTTGACAACTGTTAAATTCCTCGTTTTAGTTAGTAACAAGATAGCTCCCTTTAATGCTTCTTGCAGCTTTTCATTACAAGTAAGACCAATTTATTAGTGGGTTCTTCTGCATGTTACTAGAAATGGCTCCGTGTATTCTAGACTAGATACAACAGTACTTATGCTAAGTTAACGGCGTGGACAGTTCGCTGGACCGAACCTCAGAACAGCTGATGTCGGCGAAGATTCCCAGTGCGAATGTAGTGTCAATTAAGAGGTGGCGCGAGCCATACCCCAACACGCGGGTTCAGTGCGGATTGTTGAAGGGGGGTAAGGTTAGTGAGCAACCACAATGTCAGATGTAATCAAGCCACTTTAAGGCCTCCGACATAGCGACGTCAACCGGCACCAACTGCTTAACATGCCTGAAAATTACATCACTAAATTACGCCCGGAATGGTCACCCATCTCATTTCCGCCACGGCTTGTGTTGCTTTACAACAGCGATCGTTGCCGATCCACTGTGTTAACTGCGCCACGGGCACCTCGTTACATTACGTACGATACGTTCGTATTTTAACATAAATATGAAAATATTATGTAACATAATTCTTACTAATAACGTTATTGGTCAGTGCATTTTCGATAATTTGCCATGTATATTTTGGATTGGGCAACTATGGAAGAATAGATCGATCGTGGTCCGACACGCAATAACCTGCCTGATACACCTTATAATGAAAGTTGTTGATTATAAAACCTGAAATATGATGATAGAATAAAGTTGAAAATTTAACATACTGTCAACAAACCGCTTTACGTCGTTAAAAATTAAAGAAAGTATCATGTATTAAGTCATACCTAAAGAGTCCGTTAAGTTTTTTATTTAAGAAAACTTTTTCGATGAAACGATGATATAGCGAGTGTTTTTAAGAAATCTCTCCCTCTTTTACTCTCGTATTGGCACATTTTGATAAAAGGTCGAACGGGAATTATTCACAGCGCAGGAATTCACTTCATCACCGCACTATCGCCGCCCTTCGCAGCATAAAAGATGGCGCACCTTCGGTAACGCATTTATGATGACTTTGCTTTGAGCAACCTGAGTTCGGCTTTTAAAGTGAATGTTACGGTATACGCATGCTTACGTTATGACGGCACTTTGTTGAACTCATTTACTATATAGTCTTTACTACTTAGTCGTTCTAGCTTCGTCAGCGTTTATCACACACTTTGTATGTCGGACTACTACCGACTAAAACCCCACGGCACTGAACGGTGGCACTTTGGCGGCGAAGCTGGATCCTACCGAAAGTAATGACGCACTGGCCCCGCAACCCCACTTGTCGCCCTCACGGGTCGCAGTGGGTGGGTGGCTAGTCCACTACACTGCAGCGCCTGAGTTCTCTTCGCTTCCCGGCGGTGGACCCTACTACCGGTACTAAGCCCCCTCGCCACGCCAAGGTGATAACTCATGAGGGGGCGTTTATCAAACACTCGGTCGATGGATTTTTTCCTATTGATTAGCAGAAACGTCATTTTCGTTACTAATGCATCAGTTATTACCACATATCAGTATCTTTTCAAAAGTAGATGAATTCCTTGAAATCAACAGTTTTTTTGGCTTTTTTAATCCCCAAGGAAAATCCACCAAAACTTACTGCAAGCTTTATTTACACGAAGGTAAGCCAATAAAAGTAAATTGAAACGCTGTAACTGAAACCGATGACCGAAGGAAATCGCCAGAAATCTTGGGGGAAAATCTACAGAAACATCATATTTCAAGTCACCAGGTGTGCTCTAAATTGAACCTGCTTCTGAATTTCTTACGATTGAACGTATAATGTATATTTTAGTATGTGAGCAGGCGACAGTGAAGTAAAATACTATACCATGAGTCAGAGGACCGCCGACTACCCGTACGTACTTTACACATTACGAATTTCTTAACCATGAAAGGTATTTAATATTCACTTTACATAGTGATCGGAAAATCCAATGTCAGAAAACATTGAACTAGCTTCAATCTGTTAGATTCTGAAGTGATTTAAGTTGAAAAACTACTTTTAAAAGTAGCATACTATAGTATTTTTAAGCTTAACTTACCTTATTTTGGCATCATCATTTTGTATCAAAAAATTGCCTTCACAAAAATAGAAAGCCTGACTATTCATTTTAAGTTTCAGAACCTAAACACATGCAAGAAATAAGCAGTATATCCGTGCTTTAGACATACAATTCCCGAAAAGCCTTGAAGGAAAATTACTGAACAGAGCAATTTTCCTCGTGTTCGTACTTATACGATTAGTTATTACGATATAGCACTTGCCTTATTATATCATATTATAACAGTCGTGGCCTGATTAGGCTGACAATGCGACAGGCCGCCCCCAGGGCCGCTCGCTGCTTTGCAAGTCAATCGTGCTTACAATGCATGAATCGGGACAGTGTGTTTTAAATACCATGTAAATGCGAATATCATGGATTTGCATATTCATTAATAGAGAGGTCATTGATAAAACATATGTTCGGATGCAAAATCTGGAAAAAAAATAGATTTCAGAGCTTTTTTTTTGGTCTAACCTAAAACATGTCACATTTCTGAACTGTGATCTGTGTCCCTCCATGTGGCTGCATCAAGATAAAGTTAAACCCTCCACTACACCCCAAGACCCTGTCTTTGTAATCAGAGGCTTTGTAATCAGAGGCTAGTATCGTAAAGGGTGGATAGTGGAAACTACGCATTTAAAGAAAGTTTAAGATAGCAAATTGAAAAAAAACACGTTAATAGTACATTGTTACCCTAGGAGTGAAGGTAACTTATTTAGTCCCGAGACGGGGTTTGGCGCCCGGAACGAAGTGAGGGCGCCAATAGTTCGAGGGACTAAATAAGTCTTTCACCCGAGGTAAACACTGTGCTTTTCATTACAAATACGAGGAAAGTACAAATAAAAACATGAATTAACTAAAGAAAAAATTAGGAAAATAAATGAAGATCGAATTGCCGCTTTCCCGCCTATTTTGTTTGTTCTTTTTTTCTGTGGCCGGCCCGCTATTCAGCCATTATTTTGTAAATTCATCATTGGAAAAATGGTAAATATTTTGCTCAAAGCTAAGTTATTTTAAATAAATTGTTGAAACTATATTATAATAAAGTTATTTAAAACATATATATTCTCTGATCAATACTCAACTTTAAGTTATTTCAATTTTACATCGTGGCTGTATAGAAAGTTGCAACATGGTTCAATAGATATGTAAAAAATAACTAGTTTTTTAAAAAAAATATTTGACAGCTGTCAGTTGAAAGTGATTCTCCCTAGAGATGAAAAGTGTTACTTTCAGCCCGCTTCTCAGGTCAGTAATGACCTACTTTCAGAGTATGAGTAATGAAAAATATATAAAAAAAATAACAATCAAATTTTTGGTTATTTCAGCATCTCGTGAATCGAACCCGGAAACTAACTATCTAGAGTAAATTTAGTAGGATTAAAGTATTTTATTCATTAGAAAATATACACACAAAGCTACCACAGAAGAGATAAGTACGGGACAGGAGACGTACACGTAAAATTAAAACTTCATAAGAGCTACCTGTGAGAGTGTTTGTCTACAGTGAACTTTTCAAACGCGTTAGAACAGCCGAATGCGTCGCCGCTGCTGCTGCTGGGAAATAGCAAACAGGGAGAAGATATATTTGTTTATTTTATTATCATCATCATCATCATATCAGCCGAACGACGCCCACTGCTGGGCATAGGCCTCCCCCAAAGATCTCCACAACGATCGGTCCTGCGCTGTCCGCATCCAGCGGCTTCCCGCGACCTTGACAAGATCGTCGGTCCACCTTGTGGAGGGCCTGCCCACGGAACGTCGTCCGGTTATTTTATTATATTAATATTTTATTGCAAAAAAAAAAAGTACAATTGGCGGACTTAATGCCTTGAGGCGTTTTACTGAATATACACTAGGTACTAAATTAATCGGTACACGATTTATTAGACGTCGTCGTATAACGTCGTATCGTGGGAATCTACTACGAGCAAGCGACATTCTCACGATGCCGCGTCGTAGCCCGATGCGAAACGACGTCGTATCGTCTAATTGTGTATGAGCACTAATGGGCTTGGAGCCATGCGATGGCGAGCGAGTTCAATTATGTGTAGGTCAGTTCAGCGTCACCCTTCACATCTCTACCCTGCCCCGCACTGCTTCAGTGAAAATACCTAAAGTAGTTTCCAACTCTGCTCCGCTTCGCTCATATGGAAACGCAGCCTTATATCAGGTACATGTCAAAAAGCTAAGTTAACTGGACAACCACAATCTAGGCTCCATTGTATTAAAACAACGCGCCAACTCGTTTGCATGAACAAAAAACATTTAAAGTTTTCACTCCGGCGCCGGGCACGTGTCCCGCGGGGAAATCACTTTTAACGAATTTTTTTACACGCTCAATGAATAGAGAATAAGCTTAGGCATCTGCAGTGTTCCCGCCAATTTCAACTTTAATTTGAATGAGAGTCGAGCCTTTTTTGGCCATGTAGGTTTCCATTTCATTCCGGCCAGGCATTGTAGGTTTTGGTCTAATTCTACGACAAATATTATCTTTGGATGTGTCTTTGATGCGGTTTGCGAATAATCTTATTAGCATGAAGACTTTAAAAAATGTTTTGTATCTACTCTACAGATAAAGCTAGAAGTATTTCCGTAACATAATGTCATGATATTAAACTATTAAAAAAAATGGATTGAAACGTAATTCAATTTGAAACTAAACTAAGCCTTTTTTTATTAGGCACATATACGACCTAATGACATTAGGCCTGTGTCTCCAACTATATTACCTAACTAAATCTTAACATTAGGCTACCTTTCCTATTTTCCCACGTTTAGTTAACAACATTACGGGTAATTGCCGCATTTTCGCTTACAGAGTAACAGAATCTGCTAATGATTTCTATTTGTCTGAGCCTTTTTCTGTAGATGGTGAAAACTTCCGTATCGTTGCGTCATCTCATAGTTTCAGATCCATGGATTCAAAGTTGGCAAATAAAGGACAGCCTTATTTTCTAGTAATAATATTTATACAAGAACGAAACGAAACAAATTGATTTAGGTTACCACAGAACATGCCTAGAAATATGTACACACAGACAGAACTAGCGTTTCGAATATGACATAACTTTCGTACTAACCTTTCTTACTCATAGTATGCTTTTTGTAAACGGGCTTTCTCAGTCGAATACCTATATTACATTCTTGAATACTGTAGCACCAAAAATCAAAATATCACGAAAACTATAATTAATGATCTAAGGATTCATATAATATACATAGAATTTCAAAACTTTTTTTCACCTTTTAATATCCTGACTGACGTACTTATGTATAATGAGTATTTTAATGAAAACGAAAACTTGTTCTTCCTTCTATTAAAATTGAGTTTTTAGGCATGACAAATTGCACTGCACATCATTTTAAGAATTTTACATGAGATGACCATGTACGAGTACCTAGCAAGTGTTTAAATATAAATCACGTTTGCATTTTCTTGTGGGCATGGCAAATTAATTTGCTCGCTCCGTGTAAAAGGTTACACAAGGCACACAGTATGTGCGCCAACATTATTCTAGCATAGGTTAGTATATGCTAGAATAATGTTAGCTTACATATGTGTATTATGAGTGTATATGAACTAGCCTTATTCCTATTATCGCCAGGTACAGTACGACAAAAGCCAAAGGAAGGGTAGCATCGGCTGATTTGGTATCAAAATACCAAATATTCACGCCGCTACATCGATAGCGTCTTGGCGTGAATTTGCAATATAACGAATGTCGTGGGCAACGAATTATACGAAGTGATGGCAGATTGATTTTAATGATCATGCGATAAGATCCACAATCACATGTTTGATTTCGGATTCAGCCTATGATGCGAAAGCATCTCCTGAGCCAAAGGGCTCAGGGGTCGGAGGCCAGTATATAACTTAATATGGTTTATTACAACAAATCGAACTGGAACGTAATCCTATCCATATAAACTGGCCTTATTCCTTTTATCGTCTTGTACTTAGACACATAACGCTCGGCACCGTAAGGGGACCGTGTTTTTTCTCGAATCCGGCGGCAAACGCGATTCCGTGACGAACCCTTTCGAATCCACTATTTAGAAAAGGGCCTTCTTAGAAAATAAACGTGCCTTTCAACGTTCAGCGGCTACACATAATATATTTTCTTTATCACTACTTTGGCCCCTTGACCCTCGGTTTACAGCTCATTGTGTTTACTAGACGCTGCAGGTAATGTTATAGCTCTATAAAAACTTTCTCTAAGCTACTTGATGTCATTATTTGTGGAACTCTTTAATAGAATCCTTAATACAAAAAGTTTCCGTTAGCGAGAAAGCTACGACAATCAAAGGGAATGCAACCGGGATCTCGCGTTATCTCGATCTCGCGAGATCTCGTGTCATTTTTCGAGATCAGTCCCGTAACATAATATGACGAGATCTCACTCAAGATAGACGGGATTGGGATAGGGGGAGACTCTCAAAGTATCTAAACTGCGTGCATTTACGAAATTAGAGTTACGATACGATACGTTACTTACTTAAAAAGAAATTAGATCACAAGTTTTTTTCTAAATTTGGTGAAATTTCGACTAAACCAAAAACGACCAGATATCATTCCCTACCTACAAAGGCACTTGCATAGTCGGACATATAATTATTTACATGTTATTTTACTGCACCAATATAAAAGCCTCGTGGAAGAGAGCGTCGTGGCCCAGTGGTTAAACCTCTGGCTCGGAACCCGATGGTCCTAAGGTCAAATCTGTCCAGAACACAAGTACCTAGGCCGCCTGAATTGTACCCACATTTAAAGAGTTTCATGTATTGTATCTGTAATTGCTGTGTGCAATTAGGTATATCTTATCTACTTTGTGTTTATGGTACAATTTGCGGCCATCCCTATGGTGATGGAAAACACCGATAAAAAATCCAAGCAACCTTGATAACGGCGGTAGGCTCGCCCCTTACTACGTTTGGTTCAAATTCCCTCTGCAAAAAAAACCTGAGTGAGAGAGCGCTCTTTAACAAAATATTTCTACTAAATTACAAAGGTTATGATCAAACGTAAATGAAGGTTGATGCTAAAATATTGAACTAAACCAATCCTGTAATCGGCTAAGGGCATTGGCAAGAAACTAAGGGCGAAATTCGTACGGTAAACAAACAAAAGTCCCGAATTGAAGCCGGATCTATAGCCCTTGTTTTGTTCCAAGGATTTAACCAACGGCCAATTAGATAGGCGGTGTACACATGCGGCCAAGCCCTTATTCATAATTGTTGGTTGCGAAGCCAACATTTGGAGTTTATTTGAGAGCAGAAGTCAGAAACCAAGGTGACCGAACATGGCGCGCTGGCCTAAATGCCAACGACTTGAATTCAATGCACAATATTGTTCTATATTACATTTGATTTTGTTTATATTTCGTTTTTTAGTTATGCATTTGTATTTGTAACTTGTTATTCATTGAAAAATTATGAAAACAAACGTTATTTGGGTTTTGTAGAAAATCAACAACCGTGTTAACTAAACATCTCTAGTAGAAGGCGTCAAGTATTCAGGAATATGTGATACTTAATGGGTGATTAAAGTAGATATAGACTGTTTAGAACTAGATATAATAATATTCAGGATTTACACAAGATTGTATATTATTGATTGTATATGATTGTATATTGTACTAACAAAGTGTTTGTACTGGTACCTATTCGTAATATAAATGTTTGTCATTTGCGTAATGAAAGAAAGAAAGGAAGGATTTCAAAGCTATTTTAGCTGTAAGTAGGTAAGTGCGAGTTACTCTTAGAATACGGAGACATTATCCTCAGCCAAAGTATAAATTAGATCTGCGAGTTACGTCCGTTAAATACCTAGACGGGTGTGTATTCAGCAATATGGCTACGTCCGTAGATGGAATCAATACGATAATATTATGTACCTATCTCATAGAACGACGTCCGTTCTCGTTAGGGTTGTCAATACAATACTGACAACACAATCAATTTTAAAAATAACAACGTTAAATACATGACGAATGACAAAAATGTCATAACAAAATAAATGATATTGCATTAGAAGATCTACAAAATTATGTCTTCTTTCGCTATACAGCGCAAAATTCTCCGGTGAAGGAAAACCCTGAAAGCGGCCGTAGCCTCGCTTACCATGTTGAATTCTAAGTCCTCTGGGTAAAATGCTGGCTACACAATGTTTCATTCACCAACTACCATCCTCAGTCGGCGTCATCATTCCGTTTAGAATATTGTCGTGAGGGTTTCTTTTAAATAAAGATCCATATTCAGAAAAACGACGAGGTGCCCGTGGCGCAGTTGTGACAGTGATCAGCGACGTTCGCTGTTGTAAAGCAACACACGCCGGGTCGGAAATGGGATGGGTGACCACCCCGACCGAAATTTAGTGATGTGTATTTCGGGCATCTCCGTGCTTCGGAAGGCACGTTAAGCTGTTGGTCCCGGCTGACGTCGTTAGATGTCAGTCGTTAAGCCTAGTCGGAGGCCTTAGGGCGGCTTGATAACATCTGACATTAAGGTTGCTCACTAACCTTACACCCCTCCAACAATCCGCACTGAGCCCGCGTGTTGGAGTATGGCTCAATACACCTCATAGTTGAAGTGAGGCCTGTGCCCAGCAGTGGGACGTATATAGGCCGTTTATGTTTATGTTATTCAGAAAAATGTGTCAACCTTAAGCCCAGTGAGTTGTGTCTGTGAGCAACCCAAGCCTGTTCCGATCGCAGTTTTCCATCCGAGCGATCTGACGGGTCTCAGCGCATTTCTCGTGTATGTCCCATTTATATGGGGTATTATACCTATATGGGGTATATTATCACATCGCGGAAGCAAGAAGACTTAAGCCCTAACTCAAGAAGCAATATTACACACATCAAAAGTGTCTAGGGATATCTCAAGCATTTTCATACAAAGTATAGCTATTTGGGAGGCTGTAAAAATTAAAATATTGATACCAACGTAGAAATTTTTAGAACACAGAAACTGCTATATCCGCCCTTTCAGATTGTATAAAAAAATTCACTGTAGTATAATTATTGTACAATCGTAAGGACGTTAAAAAAAGACAGATTTTTCTTTTAAAAGGTGTCAAAATTTTAGCAAAATCAAACGTTTTTTTCTGTAATATTCTTAACCTTTATCTTATGCCTGTGTCCTCGCGTTATTCTAAGATAATGCTCAACTTGTAAACAAACCTAACTTTATGAAATATTTGAAAAATGATATCCCTATGATATCCCTAGACAGTTTTGATGTGTGTTTGTAGTTTGTGCATCTAAACTGGTAAGCTTTGGTAACGAGGTTGGTTAGGTAAGTAGGTATACTTGCTTAGAATAACTTTGAAGTATGGTAGAAATTGAAGTAGAAATCACAAGAACTTAATGAAACAAAGGAGAGTAGCAAAATTTCCATTTCAATTTAGTATTTTCTACTGAAATTATGCCTTAAATAAATGTTAAATATAAAATTCTACTAATTCCAAAGGCAAAATTGATACGTTAAGAAAAAATGAACGTTATTTTAAAGGCTTCATGAAAATTGGTGACATTAAAGTCAAATGATTACAACAACATGTAGCTTTCAAGTAGGGTTTATTTTGTAGCAGTTTGTTTCAAAGCCGATTAAAAACGGCGGAAAAAGCAAAACGGCAGTTGTCGCAGAGTATGTTATACCGTATGTTGTAGCTCAATATATTGTATTAGTGACGGGTCACAGCACCCGTTCCTATCACCTACTGCCGGCTCGCTCTGATTGTTGCTGTGCCAAAGAGTAGCAGAGGTTTAGCTTCTTGCTAAGTAGACAGGATATATGAAGCAGATGTATTTGTAGTTGATCAAAGTTCTACATAAGACTACGTGTTACCGAAAACTGTGCATACCATATTTAATAACGACCACTGTAATTAAGTAGAGGGACGAATTCTTTAATTAAGAGTATTTTATGAATCTATAGATAGAATGGAATAGAATCTACTTTAAACTGCAGGCCACGTATCGCCTGGGTTCTTCCTCAGTTCCAAGGTCATTCTCCTTAACCTTATTCTAATAAAATTCTAACTACAGTTACCAATAGCAGTTTACGCATTATTGCGGTATTTAACATTTTTTCAAGAGCAGTTCTATAACTAATCATAGCCACATAAAAAAGAACTTACCACCACCAGATAATAAGACTCAAATCATTGACATTTGCCCTAGTTCAACACATAAATCTTGGGATATCACGAAGCCTATACTCAAGACAAATAAAGCCCAACATTGAATGCCAATTTTACTGACACTCAAAAACCTAATGTGTTCCTTTTAACATTTTTCGAACCATGAGCCGTGCACATTTCGCAGACCTCAAACAAGAGAACATTCTGTATGTGTCTAATTTAGTGTCGGCAGCGAGTCCGCTGTTTCCTACATAACTTCTCAATAGAGTATACCTGAGAATTCGCGTGTGTTTCACTGAACCCGAACACTGCATAGTTTTCCGCGCCTGGCTGGTTTCGAGCAATCTATAGTTGACTAATACACAAATGAAACAAATGTTTGCAGGAAATAAACCAGCTGTTGATAGGAAAAGCCTATTGAAAATAGCCCGTGGGCGAATATATGAAATGAACGGAGTTTTCGTACTGTCGGGTTTGAACAAATAGTGATAAGAGCACACACACGACTGTTTTTGATTGATGATAATGCACGTGAAAGTTTTCTGGGAGTAAATATTGACTCCTCGGCTGGCAAAGTTATTGATCCCGATGGGGTCGTAGGTTCGATATCTACCTAGGACGTAAACTTTTGTCTTGGGAATTTGTACTTGAGTTGAAATACCATTTTTCAGTTTGTGACTCATATAAGTTGGAACCTAGCAATGCTTAGTATGTTTTTATTTAATTTGTTTTACGAGTAAAAAATATATCTATGACAGCAGCCTAGCAGTTGTGATTTAAAGTCCAAATAAGTAATTAGTATCACTTCTATTTATAAACACCAGACATAGAGTTCCTTGTTGCACTAACAAACATTGAAAAAATGTTCACGTACCTAGTGGATTTCTAAAACTATGTAAACCAAAGATAGGAAACCGGAAAAAGACATTCGGTCTTGGCTTCAGGCGGGAATTCAAGGCATATGCCTAAGTATTGGTGAATCAAGCCTGGCTAAGAGGTAAAATATACCAGAAAAAATCGGCTGGTCTGTTAATATTCTCGGTTAGTGCAGTCGCCCGGTTTGATACCTTCCTGAAGCTAAGACCGAATGTCTTTTTCTGGTTTTCCTATCTTTAGTAAGATGTTAATGCATTATCATAAGTGCTAAAACAAAAATAAACTATGTAAACCTCGACTATGCTCTGAAACTCTGTTTAATAAATCAGAGTTTGCTTTGAAAAGTTTGTCAAACTTAAACTATTCAGATATGAAACAAAACTCGAGCAGCAGCCGGGAAACACGCTCACAAACGGAGAAACTACGAGTATAAGTGTTCCTTGTTGACCATGAATCCCTAAAGACGGTATTCTAGAAAATACAAGTTTGGTTTCGAAGGTAACTTGCTAATAGGAAATGCAAAACGTGAGTCTCTCGTTTAGGCATTTACATCTCAATGGAGATTACAAGCCTTCTCCAATTAGGTTCGAGGCAAAACGGACAACATTCACTTGCCAGAAATATGGGCGACTGTGATTAACATTTGTGCTTTATTAGCCATCACTAAGTATTCTTCTTCCCTTTCTTGGACCCTAGATGCATAAATATTGTATAAGTTGAAGGTGTGTATGTGTATGGCTGCCTAGTGTTTTCGTAAGTATTCAAATACCTACATGAATATACCTTGTAAAGCCTAAAAGTTTCCACAGAACGAAAGATTTCCTTGACCTTATTATCCAACAAGATGTTCATATTTATTACACTTAGGTACACCTTGTAAAATTTTACGACTTTTGGGCACTCACCAAAAGGTTCCTAACAATAAAATCCTGGATACTCTGGTACATAAAAAATGGTGTCAATCTCGTTATTATCTGCGTTAATTCTCGTCTGTGGTTCTACCTT
Source organism: Udea ferrugalis (assembly GCA_950022985.1). NCBI lineage: Eukaryota > Metazoa > Arthropoda > Insecta > Lepidoptera > Crambidae > Udea > Udea ferrugalis. The sequence continues at coordinate 12,163,828 of OX465516.1, forward strand.
CCACTCGAAATTGATCAAAAGTAGCGAATAACCGATTGACATTTCCAATCATCCTTAATTTTTCAACTCAATCACCGCCCAAGCCCGCTTCCTCCGTCTCTGGGAGAATAGAAGTAAGCTAATGAAATAATAAAAGCCGATAGACAGAGGTCAATTAACGCGTTTACCTATGCACGAGGACTTTTTAATTTATTGTTGACCTACTGACAGTTTTATCTCGCACACCACTCAGCTCTCTGCTAGACAGGTGCCAAATATATTCCTAGAGTGAAAAGTGATTTACTTCTATAGTACGATTAATAATTGTAGTCAGCAAAATGACAACTTCAACAGTGACTGATACAAAAAAGGGTGTCCCGCTACAATAGTGACGTTCGGCAATCACTAGACTTAGACATTTAGTCATGCTTTATTTTATTAGGTATCAAAGCCTTTTTTAAATTGTAAATATTTAATAGGTACACAACGAATTAAATAATACGATTTAAGAAATATGGACCCTACCTCCATCTTAAAACTTCTCACTAAAAAATTATAACCATAGCTGGGAAAAAAATGTTCAAAGAGGTTCAGGGGAATTAACACTTGAAAATCAGGAAAATACAAGTAACTTTATAAGTTTTTATTCGTTACGGTTGCTATTGATTCCCACTACGATTCTGAATCAGTATATTCAGAATCGGAATCGGAATCAGTTACATGTTTATCGAAGGAATCCACATATTGGTCTATAATGTGGTCGAATTGACACATTTTGTCTTCGACTTTTATGGCATGGTGTATGCACTGTCTCCAATTATCAGGCGTCACCTCTTTCAGGCCTTCTTCAAATATTTTTTTTACCTCTTTTATTTTAAAAGTTTTATTGTTCCTGGCAACGTACCCCTTTGCTTGAGCCCAAATACTATTTTTCTTCGATTCAAAAATAAGTAAACCGGAATCTACAAAACCTTCATCACTGCATATATGTGAAATTATAAGGCGTCGTCTTTTGCCGGTTGGGCCCTTTAGGCATGTAGTCCAACCTTTAGAAAACGATTTTTGGAAGATTGTACTGTTGTATCCTCCCAAACTTTTCCAGTTGTATGTCTTGTAAATAACGAAATTCTTACCCGTAAATAATATAATACAGAAACAAAACATTTTGAAACTGAAAACCTATTTACTAAATACAGTTTACCGAAATACCTTTATGTCTCAAGACGAAAGTCTGACCAGTGTGTGTTGCCAGTAATGACATATGGAAGTGAGACGTGGTCATTCACTACGACTATTTTGCCAGGCTGTAATGTTGACTAACTTTTAATTGTAAAAACTCGATTTACCACATCACTATTTATTTGGGACTGAAATCCTGCCACACTGAAAATGTCATTTCACTGACTACAATTAAAAATCCTAGTATATTCAATCTAATGAACTGTGTCAGTCACCTTATGTGTTTTTTTTGGTAGTCAAATTCAGCTAAGTCAAAGCGCAAATGAGAAATACGTACAATACTTGTAGTTTTATTTCATTCACAATATGTGCCTCAGATGCTTACATACGGCAGGCGTCATTTTCAGACAGCACAAATTGCTAATGAACAGAGGAATTCTGTTTGATTTTTAGGTAGTTGAATATTTTTGATATAATGAAAGCGAAAGCAGTGAAATGACAGTATGATATACTATAAATAAATGTATTCTACTTTCTTTGATGTCACTATTGAACTCTCGAATGATAATAACGACGAGTTACTGATCCAGTTAGGATATGAGCGAAGAGTACATTTTGTTTGCATAAATAAACTAGATCAAATGTATCGCCCGTTCAGGGACTTTCCAACTCTACTCAATACGAATGAAACTAGTTGCTATGTAGAGGCTGTTCATTCGATTGTTTTCCGTTTGTGGTGTTTTAATATTTTTTTAGCCCACAGCCAACAAGCAGTGATCCATTTTTATAATAAAGGTAACGTCAGAAAAAAGGAACACATTCGATTGAAAACGAATCCTACTAATATTACAAACGTGAAAGTTTGTATGAGTGGATGTGTCGTGTTTAAGACGTAGAAATATATTTCTATCAACCACTTCTTAAGATACGATTTAAATCTGTTTAGTGGCAGCATTTTTATGTCCTCATTTCCTCAGTTGTAGAGTTTTATAGAGATCCAATAAGTGCTCCAACTGCACAGTGTTGTTGTGTTGATGGGTTTTCATGCTGATCCACATTAGTTGCATTCAATATTTAGAGAGACGCAGCGCAGCGCAATCTTGCTAACGGAGTCTCACCTTTACGCAATCCCAGCCCGTTTTTGATTCCGTAAGCGTCCATAATCAAGTAATGGTCCCTAAATATCGCATCAGAGAGTGAAAACCGATATGTAAAATCAAACATCGCTGTGAAAACATCATCGAGATTTCCCAAGGGATGTCCATTTTTACTGGAGCACGCGTCCATCCAATTTGATCCGCGGCACTCCGAGCGATCGTCACGCCGCCCATAATTCCGCACGAGACGAGCATACTACTGACATAACCATCTAATTGTCAGTTAAAAGTTCCGCCAGGTAGTAAGTACCTACATAATAAATGGAGGAAGTGATCAGAAACTTGGAAGACCTTCTTAAGACTTACCTACAAAGGAACTGAAGAAAGGACGTTAAAAATTGGTTCAAACTCGGCGGAAAAGAAAGTTTCTACTTTGTTTAAAAGTGCGAAGGAAGTTTCAACTTTGTTGTACAATGTCAAGAATTTACTGATTTAGATATTTTATATCAAGTATCTGGAATATTTTACTAAAAATCTTCTGACCTCGAATAATCGAAATAGTCAAATGATATTGTAGTCAATGTCTTAGAATTTTATTACTATCTAGTTTAAGTCAACGCTACCTATAAAAAACACCATGAAAGTAAACTCTCAAACGTTCGCCACGAAGAGGCAGCTTTGATTAACGACCACCCTTCTCGCACGTTTTGTAAAGCTATATGAAGACAAATAGTTTCCAGGCCACAAAAAAGCAGAAGTTGCCGCGGTTAAGATAAAGTAAGTAACGGAAAGTGGCGTGCGGCAGCTGCTGCATACGGTAGAATGAGATGAATGGTGATGTCTGTTTTTATATCAACATTATATATTTTTTCTGTGCCATCACTAAAAATTCGTGGTTTAGTAAATGAGCAGTCTTGTTACGAGCCCATGTAGGTCATCGTTATCATCATCAGTCTATGCTGTCCACTGCTGAACGAAGGCCTCCCCTATTCTCAGCTAGACACATCCACCTCCTAGCAGCAGCCTTTCGGAAATCGTCAGTCCACCTAGCCGAAAAGGGGTCCCACACTACGCTTGCCAAAACGAGGTCTCCACTCAATAATGCACTTTCCCGAACGGTTATCGGTTCTACGGCAAATGTGGCCAGCCCACTGCCACTTCAGCTTACTCATTCTGAGAGCTATGTCGATGACCTTGGTTCTCTGTCGAATAACCTAAACCTTGTCGGGTGCCCATGGGTACCGAGACATCTACTTTGTATTTAATAACATAAAAATTGACGGAGAGTGAGAGCTTCAAGGGCCATAATTTGTGCAAGAGTGGACCAAAACGCATGCTTATTGAAGGAAATACTCTGCTAAGCACAAAAGTTAAAGCGTTTCACTTAATTGATAAGACAAATAACAACCTGCGGCTTCTCATAACATCGTTAAAAACCTACTTTGAAAATAAAAATCAAGATGAAAAGAAATTCAATTACACCATTTCTGTTGCAGTTAGTACAAAAAGGTTTTACTCAAAAGTCCCTACCACGTTTATCTCCTGAGCGTAAGTGAAGTGTTGGAAGAACAGATTGCTCGGGTAACAAATGGCCCAATTCTATGAGTCAGTCTTAAAAAAACTGCCGGTTTTACTCGGAATCCCTCAAGACTAAAAGAGCGTATTACTTTCTTCAGTTTTGAGACTTAGGATTTGTCAAGCTCGTTTTTAGTGGTGTTCGTTCAGCCGTAAAGTCAACAAACTCATTAACTTTTTTTTTATTAAAGAATACTACTAGACGAACGTTTCTTGGACAAGTTCAAGATGTTCTCAGAAAGGGTCAGGTCAGGAGTACCTTTAACCGACGAGCATGTATGAAAGGGCTCATGAAAGTAGAGGAGGCGCAAAGTGTGTGTCAGGATCGTAGCAAGTGGAAAGAAGTGGTCTCGGCCTACCCCGTTGGGAAAGAGGCGTGATGGTATGTATGTATGTATGTATGTATTAAAGAATAGGCTGTAACACTACGATATGATATGATGTGAAAATTCAGTTTAAATTGGTGTTAGGGCCAATGAGCGGGAATCTGGATCTACTAAATGTTGATAACTTACATATTCAGGCGTCAAAAATGGCTTGTTTACTCTGTGCCGCCTAGCTCTAGTGTTTCTTAACGTGTCTTATAGAGCAAGCATTTGTGATCATTTAAACTCTAATAGATGCTATGAATTGGCGTAGATCTAGACGTAGACGAAGAGAACGAACGAATCGAACCCAGACCCGCCAAAAATCCACCCTTACATTCTGATGGCCTCAGATACCGTCATAACATATAAAGCACAAGAAGTCGAGTTTGGCTATTAAACAATACAAATAACAACTAACATGGTTACATATTTAATATAAAAAAAATATCACTAATGAACTTTTTAAAGGCATACCTACATGCTTTAGGAAAACTGCCTCTATTGTTACAACATTTGACCTCAATGTGCATTGTATAGTTTTTTGTATTCACGAAAACGGCACTAGGAATGGGCTCGCGAACACGCAGCCGCGTCTTTGAGGATAAATTATATCACAATCCATTGACTTGCAAAGCGGGCTTGTCCCAACTTTGCATAGCAGCCGAACTCACCGCTCCGGTATACTCGCCAGTTCGTCACTTCAGGCGAGTCGTCCCATGAAATTATTCCTGATGCATAAATTTGGATTTCGAAAAAGTTTTAGCTTTGGAATTATTTTGGTTATTCCTACTTTTGTGCGGATGCGATACGACAGAGTTTATGGAATCGTGCTTTACATTTTGCAGCAGTTGTTTGTTTTGTCTTCTGTTTTATAATGTTGCCGTTAAAACATACATAAAGAGCATGGCATCAGTCCCTTATTGTTTTTTCGTCAGAAAACTATTTCTCAAGCATACGGAATATTGAAGTTCGCGAGTTTATCCGAAGTGGATTCAGAGGTACGCTGACTGTTTTTAAGATGATCGAATTAACACTCAGATCAATTTGAACAGCAAAAAATAATAAAAAATTGAGTGTGACGACCCACTGCTGCACAGATTTCAATGAAATTGTGAGTTAGAGGTAGCCATAACTGGAAAGGTTTTAAAGGCTAATGATGAACCTTACTATCAGATGTTATAAAGTTCAGAAATAGTTCCTCCATCCAGTAATCCCTCAGCTAAACGAGTACGTATGTTATAAAAAGACAACTGCTATCTTTCCGAATCAGCCATTCGTCGCGAGTACCTAGCGAACGAGTTACCAATTTTCGGAGGGTCGCGAACATTTAAGAGGCAGTAATAAACCCAGCGTTACATTTTCTCATTTAGCGCTGGAATAGGAGCGGGTTGTCACCTGCCTTGCGCGGTATGCAGATTAAATATTTAGACAACATTCTTTCGCGCGCGCTTCGCAAACACTCGGCTGATGACGCGTAAGCTCAGGCCTGGAGAGCTAACCATAACAAAGACTGTCTGTGATATTAATATCTAGATAAATTAAACAACGGTAATAATCAAGTGTCGTCAGTTCAAAGTGAGAAGGCACGAGTGTGGCAGGCATCATATAACACTTGTCTACAACATTAATCCCGGATAGATAGTGGTTACAAGACGTAGGCATTCAAGAAACAATTGCAATTCATAACAAATAACGAAAACAGCTCAAAACAAACAAAACAAGACGTTACTGCATATCCACATTGTATTTATTAACAAATGTAGCAAGTATGCATAAGTAATAACATATGCATACTTGTTTGCCAAATAAATTAACATTAAAATATTTTTTTGTCAGCCCTCGCTGTCTGGTTAGAAAGATAGGCTGTTATGCGATCCCAGAACAATTAATGGTAAAAAATGTATGGAACTAATTTCTGTATTTCATCTGTTTACAACTACAGAATAAGTGATAAGGGTAGCATTGGTATTATTACATAAATATCGTTTGCTACTAGCTACCTATTATGGGTCTGTATATCAAATTCATATCATATTTTTGTGTGTTTGATAATAACAACTTATTTGGTTTTTTGTACGTATGTATAACTATTATTTTATATTATTTTAAGTCCTAGATGTATTTATTGCACGAGAATGCCAGACCTAAAATATTATTTTAACTATACACATACCTTAGGTAGTTGCTAGCGTAAAACCGAAGTACAAGACAAGTGGGACCAGCTGCAGGCTTGTTGAAGTGGGATTGGGGTGGACATGTCAGCAGAATGCCTGGTTATCTCTGGTAAAACTAATGCTCCACATAAGACCCGGCCTACCACGACGTGAATGGCGCGACGAACTGGATGCTTTCGTGGAGAATTGGCCTTAAAAAGCTCCAGACAGACTAGCGTGTAAGACAGGCCCAATTTGAAGGTTAGAGATGCTAACGCTTACTTACTTGCTGATGCTGCTGAAATAAATGTCCATTACTTTGATGATAAAAACATGTAAATATGACAATAACCTCGCAATACCGCAGGCAAATCTACTCATTTCTGTCGGACTTCAAGGAGAAAATCGCCAACGACGACGAATCAACCCGACGAATTTAATGAAAGCTCTTGCAAAAATGGCGATCGACTGCACTCTGGCTAAGCAAGCTCTTGGCAATTAGATTTAAAGTTCCCCCGACGAGAAGGTTTTAAGCATCGGGACTATTAGGGTTGCAATTGGTGCAGCTGACTAGAGTTTTTAAAGTTACATTAAATGTTCGCAGCGGTATCTAGTTGTTGAAAGTATGGCGCACCTCCGAATGATTTATCGCAATTGATAAGAAATTTCGGAACTTTACCTCTAACGATTATGGCTTAGTATTCATTGTTAGCTTGCAATATGATTGTAGGTTGCCTATAATCAGACCCTTTGGATTCCTTTGGTATTGTATTTTGATTATAGTCCGTTCGCGTAAAGAATGCAGTAATTTCATACTTGTTGTTCGATCAAGTACGCCCCCTAACCAATCAGATCGTTCCTAATACTTTAACCATACTTACGAACGCAAAGGTTCGCAAGGTGGATCTGAGTTTTGGTTGTGTGCAACAGAATTAAATTTAAAAATCACTGCATTCTCAACGCGAACGGACTGTAATGTCATACAGATGCTCTAACTGAATGTTGCAGTTATTGTAAATGGAAAATGTGGAAGCCTATTACTACATCGCCGAGAAAGAGTGCTCAACCTCTGGCCCACTCGACGCTCTCACTTTTAAAGGAGTAGTACAAAATAGCCAATTAAAAATGCAGCGGCGGCAAGACAAGAATCGTCACGGACTCGCTTTCACAATGTACACACTCTTCGTATGCATCTTCGTATGTGTACGGACGCGTCTCGGGCGCAAGCATATTAACATTTTGATTGGTAAACCACTTCTGATGGCAAAGAAGTTTAAGTGAGAACTTGCATTAGCATGCAAATTAATTCACCGATGGATTTTTCTTTATTCATGGATTTCGTTAGCCTTATGAGACAATCAAAAAACCGATTAAAACTGACTTAGTTTTTGCTGTGTTATGTGAGTAACAAAAGAAGGACTGAATTAGAATGGTAATCTAGTTTTTAATAAATGTTGGGGATTGGATACCTAGGGGTTATTCCATGTGATTAGTAGTACCTACTGCTTTGTTAAAATATAATAAAATATACATATTTCTAGAACCTTTTTCTAATGACTACCGGGCCTAATGACATGCACACCAATACTTGTACACAAACTCACAATGTTCACATAGCCCTTTGGCAGACCAGCCGATTCACCTTGTTAGTCATGAAATGCAAGGTGTGTTCTGTGTTGTTTATTTTAACCTTCATAAGAAAGAACAAATGAAAAACACGGTTTTCCTTTTAACACAGTTCACATTGCAGGAGATTAATAAACCTTCTTTTTTATTGCGACACTGATTTAATTCTGCATTACTACGCGACTATTAATTGTGTAATTACATTTCATAATGCAAGAATGAATTTGCTTCTACATTAGTTAACGAGAGAACCCGTTAAAATCGCCCTGTATTCTTTGTTATTATTACGTTAAGGTTTGAAGTTGGTAAGAAAAAATACTTTTCCTTGCCTTGGAAAACTAAGTGACGCTAACAAGCAACTGTAAACAGTTGTGTCAGTCGGAGACAAGTGTTTTGTTAAGTCGCGTTTGAAGCGAGATTTCTAGTTGATAAAATAATTCTGTACTTTTCCTTTGCGCTGAAATCTTATCAGCTACAAAACGGTAATCAGGGTTTGTTTTAGGCGCTGAAATAGAATAAAGGCGGCGGTTTTAACTAGATTAATACTCTTTGTTATTTTAAACAGATTTGTACTACTCACTTGGCGTATTTAGAGTTTTTGTGACGTTTTTAGATTATTACTTTTCCTGTTATTCTATTTGTGGCGATGATGGTGATGTGGCGAGTACCTACCAGGTACTCAAAAAAATGAAAATTAAAAAAGCTGTCATTGGTTCCCTTGGTTTTGAAAAAAACTTAACAGTAAATACGTACGAATCCAACTCAAACATAATAATCAGTCTTAAGAAGTATTCGATTCTCAGGAACAAAATATCATTTTCAAAAAGGTCCTCTAATGTTGGGAAAAACCCTGCTATGAAAGTTTTGTTTAGTCTTCTGCGATTTATTTATCTGTTAACTCAACATTTTTTTACAATTTTGTTTAAATGGTATTTTACCAACGATTTCGCTGTAACTATATCGCAGCTATGGCTCGTGTTGATCTAGGCGTGAATGAATATGGCGTCGCCTGTAGCATGATATAAAATTCATTCTACATACATGAATGAGCGGAACATGGATGGCGGGCTCTGTACGTCATACTGAACTACATACATACCTAGTTAATCGATAACATTTTTAGCTATACATATGAGTACGACGGCAATGACTTTGAAAAAGGAAGCAATGAAATTACAAGATTATAAAGTCAATGATCATAGTTATCCCATGTAACTATGATTTAAAATTTGCTTCTGCTTTTCCCATCCGGAGAAAATACTGACATTAACGATTGTCTGAATCTAAGTATAACGGCATGGACATATTAACTGATTGTTCGGGTAATCATTATTAATCCTAAACAGTTCAAATAGCAAATCTCATAGAGAGAGAGTAGCGATTAACGGATTACGTGTGTTGTGTCCCTAATGGTATATGACAATTAACATAATTAATCTCGATTAAATCACATTGTTCGCACTTGACGACACTACCATATCCCTAATGGGTTAGTCAGAGGCACACTGATTGTTGCCGTCATGGTGGACGGAACATTCAGAAGCCCACATTTCGCCGAGGGACTTTGAACCCAACGTGGTAAGTAAGGGACGACACTACCACTGGCGTCAATACGTTATTTCTACTGAAATAAGCTTTAAAAGAATCTGCATGGACTCATTTAAAACAGTAAGATTTTTTTATGTATGAAGCCAAAAGCAAATTTTTAAGTGGATCAGAATAATAATTTAGTATGAGCGAGCATCCTTAAAGCTTGATGCTTGGATGATTCGCGACACAAGTGTGATGTTAGCAATTTTTACGCATTTTGTAAAACTTGCGGTCAACTGTCCGCTGATGTAAAATGCGAATAAAAACTAGCCACCCGGATAGTGGCGCTACCGCCACTATCCGGGTGGCTAGCTTACACGACGTTGACGCCATATTGTTTTTTTAAAATTGATTTCTTAGCCTTAGGACAGAAAGTCTATTATTAATATTTTATAGTCCTTAACAATCTACTGCGTGTTAGAGTTAACTGCAGAAGGCCAGGACCCTTCCGCAAGATTCCGGTTTCGTTTTCTAAATCCACGTATATAAGTTAAGGCAGTAGCTAGTTCCTAAAGTTTGTGTGTCGACTGCCCAATGTCCGACACTCGGTACAAGCACGCGCGACACCGTAGCGCGTAGCGCGCGCTCGTAGCGGCAGTGTGATCCCGCGGCGCGCTGCAGTCGCCCGCCGCGCCGCTCAAGTCTTCCGCTCGGTGCGAACGTCTCGCGTGCCAAACTTGCTACGGTTAAGGCGAGTATCCGATGTCGTAGCCATTTTAAAGTTTAGTCATTGATCAGTGGCATGATACATTTTAATGATGGAAGTAATATGAGCATTTAAATGTGAACGGCTTAGTTTTGCAAGTGAAAATTTAGAGTCTGTAAGTAAGTTTCTATAATTATAATGTTACTTCATTGTTTGTTTTGCTATTTAAGTTTACTGATTCATAAGAATAAATTTTAATAACTAGTGTCGAACTTAAGCTTACTTTTCAACTATGCACGTATGTTGTATAAATTCCATACAGTTGTATGGTTAACCAAAATATTGATTTAAAACGTCAAAAAAAAAAATAGTATATCAATCCATAAACTTGTCTTACGTTACACTGTTGGGCGAATACCGTTATCACTAAAATCTAATCGTAGCTCCAATTGATGAGTACTAGCTTAGTAACTTAAGGAACTTGGAAATTGCAATTAGTGAATTAGTACGCAGTTTCAAAAAATCTTTAGAACTTAGTTTGTACTTTGTATTTAACCATGCACTTAGCAAGCTTGCTCTGGGAATGGAACCCACATCACTATGATGTTTTCCACAAATAGGCACAGCCTTAGCTTCTTCTTAATTTTAAAGATGAAGACAAAATTTCCGTAATGAGTTTTACTTTCATCGCATAGTAAGTGTGGATATGAATTGACAAACATTTGCTACTAGGCTTTTAATATTAACCCGATATCATCAATACATACAATGCGAACACCTACCTACTACTACAGAACTAAAGATTTCCCATTGAGCCCCCCTGATTAAGTAGGTACGAGGTCTGTGATGAAAATTTCTCTCATTCATATTCATTAATCCCGAATACGTCCAAGCTTGGTATGCCATTCAATCTTTTTCAGCAGTTACAAAATCCCGTATTTTGGTGCACTTTGAATACTTATGTTTTCCTCTTCTTTCACTTTTTGCGAGGGAACAATTATGAAAGGATGACTTTTAAAAACCATTCAATATTCCAGTAGATGAGCAGTTCTGTTGCGAACATTTTTAAATTTGTAAGTTACGATTTCACAGTCAAAGTAATTTAAAAGCACTCTTGTTTTTATTTTCTCTTGAAACATGAAGCTTTTAACTCTTTTATTTCTTAAGAAGGGCACTGACAAAAGCCTATAGATGATCCTTATTCTTTATGAATTTATTTAATTCGATTGTGTTCCATTCACTGTTTATAAAATTGCTTTACTGTTCAAACAACAGTGTTTACTGTTTCACTCGTAAAACCGTCCACTAGTTCCTAATTCAATTTTGTTTAATGTCTCTACGAAAGCGTTGTTGAGTTGGTTAAAATTATCTTAAGTTTAGCAGGAGTCAAAGTTTTATCATTTTTCAAGAGACTAACCCTCTTTTTCATGAAAGCTCGAACAGCGCTATAGCATCCCGTTATCTATTGTACTGCTTTGTCCTTTTCATGCTTGTTGCTGCCGCCGTTTGCGAGTAAGTGAGACGTCAATTGTCGATTGACAAGAGACGTCAATCGCTAACTCAATGCTGCAGCGTCGCGTTAGTTTTCATAAATGCGGGGGTGAGTTTTTACCACAATGCTACCCTTGCAAAGCAGCCTTTATAAAAAACACTGCTGAGCACAAGCCTCATCTGTACTATGAGGAGAGGAGGTAATGTTATTATAACTGTGAATTTGAAAACCAAGACGATATACATTCTCGATGTCTTTGATATTCCAGCAATCCGAGTCAACTGTTTCGGTAACTCATTCAAAATGCGAACAGCAAAAGAGATGAATACACTTTCTATTTAGGTATTTCGAGAGGCTTACAACTTGTGCGTATGGGTATAGGTAGGTGTTTCCTATGTATATTATGTATGTACTTTCAAAAGAAAAGTACTTGAGTACAACGGATCAATGTTGTCTATTATGCCACAAAACAAGTTTTTTGCTTAGTTTGGGGCTAGCCGGCGCTGTGTGGCCAATACCCAATTATGATCACTTTATTTACAACTAGCAACCCGCCCCGGCTTCGCACAGATTTAATGGGATGTTATAATACATATAAACCTTCCTCTTTAATCACTCTATCTATTAAAAAAACGCATCAAAATCCGTTGCGTAAGTAGTTTAAAAGATTTAAGCGAACATAAGGTACAGAGAAAGCGACTTTCTTTCACATTATGAAGTGATGACTTCGACACGATACAGATGAGTGAGACCTCAAATTATCAACCTATAATTTGACCCCCGTAAACTAATACAAAAACCTTCAAGTAGGTATTCATGGTGATGACGGTAACTTCACTGATTGAAGCGTCGTGCACAAAGTTAGCCGTAAAAAAACCTCTTCAGAGGCCCAAATACGCGACATTGAAATCTTCGAAACCATAAATATGGTTTCAAATGCTTAGAAGTTAACCAGACGAAAAGAAGATAAACTTTTTCGTTTATATTAGAATAATATTAATAAAATGCGCTCATAAACAAACATATTAATCGGCTACGTTATTATAAGGCATTGCCTTTACGTGCTTACAAACACAAACGGGAAAAGAAGGAAAATATGAGCTGAGAAAATATTAGCAAGGGCGAAGGCGACGCGTCGTGCTAAGGAAATAAGCGAATTAGCCTATACACGAAAATTCATGTAATAACTTCAACTCGCCCACTTTTCTAAGCGAATGCCATTAAAGTCCGTTGCAGAATAATAGGGCCATAACTCATGAAAGCGTAAGAGCAGTGCGTTAAGTGTAAAATAGCTTTTCTTCGGATTCAAGTGGCGAACAATGGCCAACGGGTTATGTTTATGCTCGACGCAACTGTTTACTTACAGATATTAATCTTTTTAGGATGTTCAAACAGAGTTTTGATCTACTTAGTGCATAGGAATTTGAACTCAGTACTTCGCTGCTGTGCAGGTACCGTTTCTGAAGGACGAACTTAAGTGGACAACCTTCACCTCTAAACCAAATCGGTTGTCAAAATAATCGTTGGTAGTTGAAGAATTGATCTTCCATTATCAGTTAACCAGAATAACTTGAAAGTACACAAATGTCTTAGTTTTATATTCGTCCCATAACTTAACTTAACTCCTATACGCTGAGGAGTTGTTGTATCAATTCAGCCACAACTTGCAAATATATTATTTACGTTCATGAAGATCTTGGCTTGGCAGCAAAAAGGACCAATTCAGAAGTACTGATTAAGAAGTGTGAGTAAATCGCTGGAAACACATAAAAAATACAGGCGAAATATAATTTCTTCCTTTAAGATGTTAACAAAAATAGAGAGTTTTACCTAAAAATAAAACTTACCTATTATTTTTTATTCAATATCCGGAATCCATCTTGAGTCAAGCGCCTGTCTTTTCACTTTTAAGTCAGCTTTTCCTGTTCCTTTTCGTCTGTGGCGCCCCCTATAGTGATTGTTTGAAACCTTCTTGGCGTGTTGCCGCCATGTTGTCATTATAGCACTCATGATGCACCAGGTAGAACTTACCTGGATTCCGGATATTGAATAAAAAATAATAGGTAAGTTTTATTTTTAGGTAAAACTCTCTATTATTTGTTTAGTAACAATATCCGGAATCCATCTTGAGTGATATGTTTGTTATCTCCTGGTGCAAATAACTTAGATTAAGTTATTCACGCTATATTGTGTATAAATAGACTTACTTATAGAAGCAATTTAACAAATAACAATAATATTAAATTGCAAAGTAACTTTATTATGTTTAATTAATAAACAACAATCACAAACTAAACAAAAATGCATTATAATGCTATCCGCAACAAAATAAAACTTTTACTCTCTAACTGCATCAAAATAATTTGATAAAGAAACAGATTGTACAATATTTGAATCTGGTAACATTAACTCTCTCTGATAAAAATTTCGAAAAGTATGTACTGATTTCCAATTACCAGTTGAAAGTATTTTGTCTAAAGGGAAATTTTCTACCCAATTTAAGGACGCCACTGCTGATCGCACTGACCCTGGAGAGGCCTCAATATCAGCATCTTTTAGAAGTGATTTAACCCAACCGCCGATTATGGTTCTGGTTGCGGGTTTAGCATCACCTCTTGCAGTTATAAACAAGTTATTGAAATTACCTCTACGGTGTATTGACACTTTAAGCAACTGTCGGATCCAGAAAACAGTATTTAAGTTTTTATCAGGATGTTCTCTTAGCCTCCAACCGGATTGTCTATAATTTACACTATCAGTTTTGGATCCAAAAGCTGGCCATAGAACAATATTAGTTTGTTCATCTATTAAATGGTCGCTGTCAACGCGCAACAAAGTCAGATCGTGCACTCTTCGACCACTAGCTAGCAACAATAAAGTAGCAGTATGTTTGGATACCTGGTAAAGATTATTTTCATCGGGTCCACATGAACTTAAATAATGTAATAAAAATTTGGGATTCCAAATCGGTGGCTTAACAGGTTTAGTACGAGCAACAGATATGGCTTTTAGCATATGCTTTATAAAGAAATTCGCAGAAAGATCTACATTAGAACCTAAGTGCGTGAAAGTCGATATTACAGATTTATGGACCAAAATAGTCTTATATGCAAGACCTACGTCACAATGTAGATAAGCAAGATATCGTGCTACCTGGTCAGCATTGGGGTATTTAAAACTTATAGAATGTGACTCACACCACTTTTTCCATCTTGTCCACGCTGGTCTATAAGTGTTGATCGTGGAGGGCCGCCAGCCCGACATCAGTAGCTCTTGCTCTTGGACAGTCCACTCAGTTAACATATCTTGCCACCCAAAATCAGCCATGCTTCCAATTGCAGCTCCCTTATCTCCGGCGGGTGGATCCCTGTCTGTGTGTCGATAAGGACTTCCGCTAGATCTGGAATCAGAAAAGGAGGCCGCAGAGCTCGGCGTTGTATGTCTGCTCGCCAAAACACTTTGTTCCATTTGGGTACGATTAGTATGTAATGGCCGCTGGCTTGGTTTAAGTGACTGAGAACTCTGGGAACTAGGTTCGGAGGTGGAAACAGCCAAGCTAGTCTGTAGTGCCACTGGTGACAAAATGCGTTGTGTTTTTGAGCTTGAAGGTCCTGTACATCCATCGAGACATACCTCGGTATCACGTGAGCAGTCTTTGATGCAAACAGATCCATCTCGGGCACTCCCCACATTTGAAAAATAGTTGATGTTGCTATTTCTGTAAGGTGCCATTCGGGGCAAATCTTCTGGCGTGATAGAGCATCTACTACGGCGTTGAATCTCCCTGGAAAGTACTGAGCTACCAGATGGATGTTTTGAGTGTCTAAAACAGCAAGTAGTTGTCGAGTATGTTTCAATAGCTGCTTCGACTTCGTGCCGCCCTCCTTGTTTATGTACGAAACAACGGTTCGATTGTCTGTCTGAAGGAGTATTTGCGTGTCTTGCAGTTGATGTTGTCTGTAAAAAATCGTAGCGTAAACCGCAAACATTTCCTTTCTGTTGGCGTGCCAAGACATCTGTTGTGTCGTCCATGTTCCTGCAAGACACAGGTCGTTGAGTTGAGCACCCCAACCTATGTCTGACGCATCTGTAGTCAATAGGTGGGTCACATCTTCCATGTGTATTGGCAAGCTGGTTCCAATAGTTTTGGACCACCATTCTAAGTCTGATTGAACTGGTTGGGGGATTTTCAGCTTGCGATAAGGGTGAATTTTCGATAACTGACGGCTGAAGAATTGCAGCGTTCGACAGTGAAGACGACCTCTTTTTGTTACAAAAGTGGCAAAGTTTAGTCTCCCCATTAGCGTCTGATACTGTTTCAGGGACCACTTGCCTGTTTTGAGCTGTTGCTGAAGTGCTTTGCGTAGCGATAGGCACTTCGACTCCGACAGGGACATTGCGTTGCGTTTGGTGTCCCATGTTATGCCGAGGAACTCGAGGCATTGAGTCGGAGCTAGAACAGACTTTTTGAAATTTATAATCCAGCCCAGTTTCTGCATGATATTCACTGTCAAGGCTATATCGTCTCGCAGCTGCTGAATAGACTGGTTTGCGAAAAGAAAATCGTCTAGATAGACTACACATCTTATGCCGTGACTTCTCAGCAGCTCCGCTACCCAATTGGTAACAGTAGCGAACGTTCTCGGTGCTGATGCTAGACCAAAGGGTAAGCAGGTCATCTGAAGCAGCTGGTGCTGATTTGGATCGTGATGATAAGAGAGCCTCAGGAATCGGCGATGCTGTTGTGCAATAGGAATGTGGAAGTATGCCTGGCTGAGGTCCATTTTCGCCATCCAATCTTGGCGCTGCAGAAACGTTGGTACACGAAAGTGGCTGAATAGCTGAAATGGTTTTGCTACAACGAATTTGTTCAGTTGTTTTAGGTTGAAGATTGGGCGTTGGCTGCCGTCGGGCTTGGGAACCAGAAAAAACGTTGAGAGATAACTGGGGCTCATGACTGCGCGTTCGAGCACTCCTGCATCTAACATACTTTGAATCTGATCTGTCATATCGTATGAAGTTTTGGTTCTGTAATTTTGCATCATAATAGGATCCGGAAATATAAGTGGCGGTTTTAGAACGAACGGAATAAGTGCTCCGTTTACTAAACGGCATATTTTTTTCGGTGCACCCATGTTGCTCCAAACATGTTGAAATGGCTTGAGACAACCGCCGTGAAATGTCCGACAGTCATTGACGACGCTTGTTTTTAAAAGATGCCTGATTTTGTGATTTCTTGGCCTTCTGCCTATTGTTTCCATATTTCTCTTCGTGAGATCGGTTGGACGGTCGAGGGGGGTGTCGTTTCGAATTTGCTTTACGACGAAAAAATGATTCGTCGGCTTGTTTGCTGGTTGAAGGCTTCTGATTTTGATAAAAACTTTCTCTTGGGCGCGGTCGAGCTACTGGTTGTGATGTACTCACTAATTTATCTGCTCCCCCAATTTTTTGTAAATAGTTTTGAATTAAATCGTCATTAAATAAATTTTCCACACTAGGGGGTATTTTATAAAAAACATCTCGATGAAATTCCTCTGGTATTTGACGTAAAAGTGCATCTCTCCTCGAAGTTATCAAATCTGCACGTCTACCACACACTATTTGCAACAAGTCATCAGTTACTTTACTGTATGAAGATTCCTTTGCAAACAAAGACTGAATTTTGTCAAACAACGCATTAGGATTGACTGTCTCATTTGATTGGTTTGCCCAGTCTACTAAAGTTTGCAATGTTTTTTGTAACTCTGCCTTTTGAGAAAGCAACGCATTTGTTATACCAGCAAAGGAACGTTCTAGCAAATGAGAACGCGAATCATCACGTAACATGGCAGCTTCAAATCGTTTAAGTGAGTCGTTAACATTGAGTTCCACAAAACCGGGAGTAGCTAAATATTTTTTCTGGGCGTCGGCAAATCGAACCGCATACCAATCATCGCACTTGAACCGTTGTAAATCTATTAATTTTTTAACATAATTGTCGTTTGCATGTGCATAAATAGGATCTTTGACAACTGTACTCAGTTCAGACAAACTAAGTTGGTTAGGTTTTGTAACGGTTTCAGTAGCAAGTTAAGGTCACCCGAATCTACCGCCCTTGAATCTTCTTTATTAGGGTTCGGAAACTCATTATTTTTAGCAACGAGATTTGTTAAAAATGCTACTTGTTGAGACAAGAATTCAAAATGTGCATAGCTCACGGTTTGATCAACTTTCCTTATTTTTGAAATCCTTGGGCACTCACTGCCGATGGACGAATCGCTGCTCGCCGAACTTGGTGATGGAGAATGATCCCGTTTTCGAGGCGAAATGTTTTCCTCACTTACACGTTCGGGATCATTGTTTTCCATTTTGATTTTCGAAAAGGAACGCAATAAAAATATTTTAAAACGTATTAATAGTTTGAAAAAACACTTATTTTAAAATAATTATTTGAAAACTATTGCCGTAAACTGACATAAAGCGAAGAACACGCTATAATGACAACATGGCGGCAACACGCCAAGAAGGTTTCAAACAATCACTATAGGGGGCGCCACAGACGAAAAGGAACAGGAAAAGCTGACTTAAAAGTGAAAAGACAGGCGCTTGACTCAAGATGGATTCCGGATATTGTTACGAAACAAATAATAAGTACTTTTCGTACAGTATATTTTCTCTTGTGACATTTTGGCAACACCATGGAGCATCAAGCACGCGATGTGTCTACTCTAGTTGACATTTGAACTAACGTCCCGCTGACTAGAGACGTTATAAAGTTTTTACTTCTCGTGTCGCTTTGGAATAAATTACGAATAAACTTTTTACTTCTGTCACATCCGTATTCATAGCTCAGCATATTCGACAGAGCCGTAAAAACGGAACGATTTGGAGACGCGTTTACATCGCGATAAATCAGATTTTCCCTCGATATGTGGAGTGGCTCCTCCGTATTGGATGTGACTGAGAAAGTTTTACTTTGTCTGTATAAATGTTTGATAGCAGTTTTATAAGAATACGAGTACTTTTGTGTTAAGGCAAAATATTGAGTCTCGGTAGCGGAGTGGGAAGCTCCAAAAATTGGATCTTGGGTTTAAAGCCAAGATTGAGAAATGCGTTTCGAATTTTTCAAAACAAAGCCTGAGTATGTTTTTTTATAACCCCGAAAGCGAACCGGCCTGGCCGTTTGCCATGGATAGATAACAAACTTTTAAAAAATACTTAGTGCACAACCCCAAACCCTTGTTTCAGTTGATAAAATAATACCGTGAAATAAATCATGAACCTACGATAATCAAAGATACGGTGACTTTACTTATGACGGGTATAACAATGATAGTAACACCCATAGACATGAAGACTTGACTTTTGACCTCCTTTTGCGGACCGAGACCGGGTCGCGTCACATACTACAAAACACACGGAGACGATAGCGAACGTAGCTCTATGGAGTGTAAAATTTTATCGCCTATATTTTATATGAAATTGCAACGAGGACCATCGCTTATCACTGAAAAGTGAAACCAATATAATATATAATCTTTTAGTGAGAAACAGTAAGTAAGTACCTACAATGAAAATGGTTGTATAATGAACAAAAACAAACGTCTACATATGTCTATTTGAGCTTTTGAAACGTTATGCCACCTGTCAAGCTCAGTTCTTTCTAGGGCTTTATTTAGTAGCGAAAATCTTAATATATAGAATGTTACTTGCCACTTACCCATTATGGAGGACATATTTTATCAATTTTTAAATGAAGCTACTCAACTTATACAACTTCAACACGTTTTTTGTACAAAATATTGCCAATAAAAACCATTTATTTCTCAGTCATTTCTTTTGCTTGATAAGTTTAACAATTTTACAATAAATCTAAAGACTTGAAGCTGAAAAATATTATAAAGCCCTCGGATATAATCAGGGGGGCTAAAACGGCAACATTTTAGGTGTTTCATATATGAATCATCTAAGTGACGTTTCATCTGGTGAATTGCTAAAAACGGTAAAACGGCGACATGAAAAGTGTTTCACCTACTTGACATTTCATATCTTAGACATATTTTTCTTTTTTAAATTTATTTCATGGCTTGGACTCTTAGACATAGTTTGATGACGACATTGCTACACCAAAAAAAATAGTGTCGCGCCTAATAATTGTAAACTTAACGGTTTTCATTAAACAAATATTTTCATCATTACAACTAATAATTTAAGGCTTAAAAAGTAGCTTATTATTGAATTTGTGTGATTTCTTATCACTAATAATTGTAAAATGTTTTTAATTTACAATTTTTATGTCTGGCAATGAGGACCGTGACAGGTAGCCTAAGAACAATAATGTCACAGCTGTCAATCGAGATTGTAAATAATGTTCGTGAAAACTTGTGATAAAAATCATTTTCCGACCGGAAACTATGAATGAAGACAAGAAATTGGTGCTAGCTAGGCATGTTCTTGAGATTGAAGATATTTGCAAGGAGACATGACTCTGTAACAACAAAGACCGAGTGATTTGCCAAACTTCTGCCTCGGCAATGGCGTACAAGACGACTTTATTTGGGAGCAGATTTTTAGGTTTTAATGCCGCACATTTTTTAAATAATACACATTATAATAACAAAAACGTTTTTTATTTACTCGATTATATTGGAATATTCATCAGAAGACAGCTAGTTAACGTAAATGTGATGAACTAAGTTCTCAGGAATTTCATTCAAAATGTGATAAACATTCAGTGTCGTTTCCACCACGGTCTTGGAAATTGGTTCAATTTATTGTCACTATTATGTATTCTTGGTGTCATTTTAATAATTCACAGTAACACATTTTACTAGGAATAATTAAATTTATCCTAAAAACGATTAGATAATGTTTACTGTTATGTGAATTTGACAGCTCAGCGCTGTCACCTAGTAGGGTAATTTCGTCTGTTCGCGTCCATTTAGTGCAGTTGCCAAACTTGACAGTGAATCAAAAAATGCTCCAGCACTGATTTATATAAAAAATATATATAATGTATCCAATATATTCTAGTTTATTTTAGGATCAACTTAAATATTTTTTTCGAAACATTGCATTTTTTTAATAGATAAATTACAGAATTAGGTGTTTTTCCAAAAATGTCAATTAGCGTCCACTGTAGACCATTTTGCGGGAATAATTTATCAGCAGCTTTACTGCCAGCATTAACTCTTGGCAGGGGACCCTTGCACATCCAACTTCCGCTTTGCCAGCTAGTCTCCCTAGCGCTGATTTGCATTCCTCGACAATCGCTGATGTTGTCGCTGGTTGTTGAATTACTCTTACCTTGCTGTCGCTGTAGACCGTCACTTTTGTGACATCGTTGTGACGCTTGCCTGCTATGTAAGCGCAAACCAGAATGCATAAATTTTGGTTTCAAGAACGCTGGCCAGCCTGCCCAAGCGTACTGATCTCTTTATCACCGAGCCATCATCACATAGTGCGTCTGTGCACGCCAGCAACCAAGAGTTTGATTGATTATTTCCTGAATCCGTCTGTGTAGCATATAAGTCCACCTGTGTCTGATCTCCAGTGGTCTGTCTATGAATGAATAAACAGTAATCAGGTCTCTTCATTTCGCATTTCATTTTACGCTTTCTTTACCTTCAGTTTATGTTCTCTCTTCATCATTATTTCTTGTCACCGAAGACCTAATTAATGTCTTGACTAATAAAAATAATGAAAGAAATTCTTCTTCCATTCTTCTTTCATTTAAAAATATAATTATTAGCTGTAGTCTTAGTTAAAAATGTATCATAATTATGAACAATCCATTTGAAATTATTTTTACAAGCAAGTTAATTTTATTGCATTCAAGAAAGTAGTGGACGCAATTTGGTTTATGATTATCTCCTGTAGGTATAGTTTGTGGCCATAGCGGACGCAAACGCTAAGTTCTAAATAAGATGTATTTAATTCGCGTCTACCTCATTTTATTCGTTAAAAATGTATCTTAAAATTCACATAAATCGTTAAAAAACATCCGAATGCACCGCTGCACACTATTTGTCCTTATGTGCGTGTGTCTTTGAACTTAACTTTGAAGGATTAGCATTAGTGACGTATTTTTAATTGTTGTATTAGTTTACTTAATTTCGCAGATTTTCCGTAAAATGGACGCGAACGGGGTGGTGGACGCGAACAGGCGAACTGACCCTAAACATCTAACATTCCTGCAATTTGACGTTTAAAAGTGCACCATTTTACGAATTCCCATACAAAACTGTCAAATTGTATGAAAAACAAATATGAATCATAATATGAACATAATATGATTCACCTAATAAGTTGCCATTTTAGGATTTTAAAAAGTGTTTCATATTATGTTTCAGATATGAAACGTCAAATGTCGCTATTTTAGCCCCCCAGATCAAATCCTAACAAAGTTTGATCAAAATAAGTATTGGCATTCACTGAACAATAAAATTTTCCAAGACCCCAATGTTTCCGCGCTCACTCGTTTAAAACAGACTCAAGAACAAAAGTTTCTAAGAAAAATAAAGGAATGTGTGAGAAAAGCAGTGAAACCGAACCTTTTACAGCTTAAGACGAAGTCCATTTAATACTTCGGTAACTATTATCTAATCTTTGATTTACCTCGGATGTGATAAAATGCCAATTAAAGTTAGAAGTCCCTTTAAATTTAACCTAAAATATGTGTTTGTAGAACTGAGAGTGACAGTGGTAGGTACTTAAAAGAGCTGCTTAACTTTGATTAAAGTTTTTCAAATTCAGGGGTCCGTATTTGTCTGTTGAGTACACAAGCATTAAATTCAGCATCAGACCAGTGCCGCCCATCAAGCATGAAATTACCGATTTTTTGCAAGAAAATTCCGATTTTGACCATATTGCAAAGTGTTGTAACTAAGCCAAAACTTTTCTTCCTTACTTTATTGATCCGCTAAAACATTGGTGTCATCTCATCAGTGTTGATAGATTTTTACAAAAAAAATATAAGTAATATGTATTCGTTTTGAAATCTTCTCTTATTAGAAAAAAATATTTGTAAGAATATCCCATGCTCCTTACAAATCGGCAGTTTCATGCATAACTCTCAAGTTCACCAGTTACCTACTTGATATATTTTTATTTTACAATTAGTTTTCTTCATTCGCATTTCTATATAGCATTATTTCGTTTTGCAGCTATAGTTAAGTTGTGCTAGAGAGCTAAGTTCAGTTCTAGTTAAGTTAATTACACTAACGCACGTTGGAATGCGAACAGTAATGACCTAAACCGTTCTCAACTACCTAAATAACGTTAAAGAAGACCCAGTCCACTTGGGTGGGCGGTGGTCAGACACCAAATGGCACTGCTAGGGCTACCAAAATTTCTAGGTTTGAATATTTATTACATATTTTAACAGAAAAAACAATAGAAAATTAGAGAAATGATGAGTTACGCAGGAGAAGAAGGACCCCCCTCATGGGTTCTCGCCTCGGCGTGGCGAGGGGGCCTAGTACCGGTGGTAGGGGCACCACCGGGAAGCGAAGAGAACCCAGGCGTGGCAGCGTGGTGGACTGGACACCCACCCGCTGCGGCCCGTAAGGGCGGCGTGGGGCTGCGGGGCCGGTGGGGCCTGCAGGCGCCTTGAGGCGCGTGGTTGGGGCCGCGGCGCACAACCGGTTGGTGGGGGCCAGTGATCCGAGGCTGATCCCCCCTGTGCGTCGCGGCCCGGCGAGGCCGTACCGTCGGTTACGGCAGCGGAGCCGCCCTTTGGGTGGCTCGTGGTTGCGGGCCCAGTAGGGTCGCTGCGGCCCGTAAGGGCGACGCGGGGATGCGGGGCCAGTGGGGCCTGCAGGCGCCTTGAGGCGCGTGGTTGGGGCCGCGGCGCACAACCGGTTGGTGGGGGCCAGTAACCCGAGGCTGATCCCCCCTGTGCGTCGCGGCCCGGCGGGGCCGTACCGAAGGTTACGGCAGCGGAGCCGCCCTTTGGGTGGCTCGTGGTTGCGGGCCCAGTAGGGCCTGCGTACGGTGGCCAGCTAGCGCGTGGTACGGGGGTGCCGCCGCCAGCATTGCACGGGTTTCACCGCTGCCTGGTAGGGACGGCTTGACATCCTCGGCTGTCCCTTCTGGCCTCCCCTCACGCGGGGGGGGGGTCGCTTCCGGCCCGCCGTGCAGGCGGGCTCCGTCCGGGGGAACGCGTAACAGGCAGGCGCTATTCACAGTGTTCCCCCACTAACGGACGATTAGAGGGAGTAAGGCAAACGTCCCAGTACCCGCCACTTTTTGCACTTTCCTGACTTTGCAATGCTGCTGTGCAGAATCTACTAGACTGAAAATACATATTTTTACGTCAGGAGGTAGATAATTTAGTTGTTTTGCTTGGTGACTAAACAATTTAAAGCTACGCAGCTGCATAAAATAGCAAAACGGTCCAAAGCAAAAAATGGCAGTATGTCCCAATATGCGCCACTTTTGTCCCAATAACCGTTTAATTGTCCCAGAAGCCGCCATATGTATGCCAATTTGAACTTTAATACGAGAGCTTAAGGTTGAATTTTGAAGTCATTCGGCTAGGGTTCGCTAATTTATGTGATATTGCTGCTTTTGTGTTCTTGCTCAACTACCAGCAGATGAGACCAGTCCTTCACCACTTGAATTGGCTGTAACTTGTGCTATTAGAGGTAAAATATGGTTTGATTTCGAGTTAGCCAAGTTAATCTGTTTTATTTAGAATAGTTTTACAAAGTAGTTATGGGCCTCCTTAGTTCAACACCTATATGGAGTCCTCGCCTTGTCGTAGCGGCCAGGCTTAGGGGCTGGAACCACCTCTGTTAGTCCAGATGTGTGAGGCTAGATATAGGCGGCGCAAATGCTTTCTAATCGGATCATACCGCCTGCGGTCTATGGTATATAGCCATAGAGAAAACCAGAGGCCCAGACAGTATACCAACAAAAGTTCATCAAACTTATTAGCCGACCTGACTACGGTTTTTATCCCTTCCTCCTGCAGAATGGCAATTGCTGAACTGGATAGGTGAGTTGGTAGGTATTAGCTGCACCTTAACTTGTTTGCAAGAGGAAGAACAGACTGAAAAGCATTTTCAGTTTTCAACGAGGAATGTTAGTGTATGATCTTTATATCGTGTATCTTGTTTTTGCTTGCTTGCTTGTAATGAATGAATAATTGTCCTCACCTATCAATTTAGTATCTTGCTATATTAAAAATTGCCTAACAAGCTCGATGTCGACTTATTTTTTAATTTAAACTTTGTTTTCAAATGGCTTCTTACTTCTTCTCTCTTTTCTCGACCCTATGAGGTGTAGGCCTCCTACAGCATATGCCATTTTTTTCCGGTCAGGTGCTGTCTCTATCCAATTCACTCCAGCGGTTTTCTTGATGTCGTCGTGCCAACGCGTTTATGGTCTTACTCACGGTCGTCTTACTCCCACGGTCTCCTCTCTACGGTTTTCTCTCCACTCAACCAGTACCTTGCACCATAAGTCGCAACGTGGCCCGCCCATTGATATTTTACGATGACTCTGTGACTTTACTTTGTTCTCTGAGCCACTTGTTTCTTTTACGGCCCTGAAGCCTAACACCTACCATCTTTCTCTCAATTGCTCTCTGGGCGACTCTGATAGTTATAGGCGTTTGTTGAGGATTTTTTTGGTAAAAACCTAGGTCTCGGCTCCGTAAGTGAGCACCGGCAGAATGTATTGGTCGTGTATGTGAGGTTTTTGTTCCGGAGTTATTTCATTTTGAACACATAGTCTCTTTTTAAATAGGCGGCCCATGCGCTGATCGTATGCGTCTGGTGATTGCGTTAGCCGGATTTTCCCCACCCATCTGATGATGGGTCAAGAGAACTATTCTCTTGACCTAGATACACATATATTTCCACCCTTTCTATGTCAAATCTTCGACTTTGACGTTGAAAGTGGAATCGGAGCCGTTGGTTATTTATTACCTTGGTCTCATTCAGATTCATTTCTAGTCCGCACAGCGAGGTGAGTCTACTTAATGGCAAAAGCTATTTTGCCAAGTGATCGAATCAGGAACAAGGCAATCTGTAGAAAAAGTAAGGACGCCGACATGGCCCAGCAAGTCAGCAGGTAGTGGTGGCAGTGGGCAAGGTACATAGCGCAAAGAACTGATGCTCGTTAGGGCCATTTGAAGGCAAACGCAGGTTGTGACAAAGTAAACGGATAACCAAAAGCAGCAGATTTCGGTGAATGCAGGCCGTTTACCACCGGCCGCTTTGGAAATTTACGTCATGCGGCCGACGATCATCGCTTGATGACGATGAATTACTAAACTTGTATCAAGCTCAAGTACATACATTTATGGAGTACAGCTCTTATATCTGGGATGTTTAGCCAAATACCTGCTTGAGTACAGTTTATAGAATATTGAGCTGAAATATCCTTTGTCAGCGACAAATTAGTGGATGCGATTGGATCGATTAACGACGAGTGGATCGATTAGCGGCTTTACTTTTGGAAAGTTTCATGTTTGTCAGCTTTTTACCTATTGCTGTTTGGATGGTGTGTATGAGTACAATACACGCGTATTGTACTCATATTATTCGATGAAGTTGGCAGATAACCATTAACCATTAATTGGTTTTTGGCAGTTAAATGCCAGTTATCAGACACTAATCCAGAGCACGCGGTCTCGATCTTCAGGTTCAAAGAATACGATTATACTCGTATCTCACTCAAAACAACACATGTGAGAAAGGAGAATGCAAATCGTTATGCTACCCTCTAATAGCATAATGTCTTACATCATTAGATAAGTATTTTTTAGCTGAACGTAAGCTATTAAACGCTATGTTCCAAATCATTTCTCTTCTCTGTTTGGGACTCATCCTGACCTCGTAGTAGCTGACGACCGGGATATCTTTAGTTTAGTTCAGTGTGCTGGATTATTTTAACGGGATCTTCGGCAGTGCTAGCCGTAGTAACAGATTTGGCGACCGAGGTGTATAGCTGGCCGGATCTCATAATACAAACATTCGTATTGAAGACGCGGATGTCGTGTCGCAAGGGCTTCCAGATACGTCTATTGAGCAGTAGGCGGTTTATAGCGTCATCGGTAGTCTGCAGTGCCAGAGACCGACATTCAGCCATGAGGTCAAGGTTGGTGGTCACAAGTTTCTGCAGGTTGTTCTGACGACCAGACTGGCAACCAGGTAGGCCAGACATGTATATGTAGGACCTGGATCCAACCGCATGGACAGCTTCTACAAATCCGTTACCTACTATCTCGCCCGCTGTAACGCAATTGTCCAGCCAGACAAAGCAATTCGAGTTGAGAGCACTCTTGGATTTTGTTATGGACGCGAGTATGTCGGGGCGTAGACTTCATGCGTCGAGTTCGACCCAGTCCCACGTTCAAATAAAATATGCCAAAATTGTATTGTAAAATATGTTAAATTTGAGTAACTGTACAAACTTGATACCTACTTATTTGTTTTTAACAAAATTCTAAGCATTTTCAACATTTCTTCCATAAAAAACACAGTGGCGGATTAAGATACAACTAATTCGAAAGTGTCCCAATTACCGCCAAAATAGCCTGAAATTGTGGCGAGTACTGGGCCAAGCATGAGTTTGAAAGACCCAATACACGCCACACGCAAAAAACCTAACAAAATTGAAAAAAATGTTCGATGTGATAGTTTATATGGATAGGGAATAGTCTTAACTTTTACAGAATACATTTTCTTCACTGTACGGCTCACCAAAACTGCTAGACTTGATAAACATCATCAGCTGGTAAGTCCCAAGTTAACTCACTGAATTGTCAAAAGTTGGGAAATATTTGGTTTGCATACTTTGAAGGCCGATTCCTTCGATAGTATAGCCTATTTAACTTTGAAGTGTTATTTTTACTGTTTCAAATATGACCGAGAATGTAAATCTACAAAAAGATAACCTCTGAATGTTAGTAAAGTAGCTAAAAATTGAGTTTTTATAAAATGTGGCGCGTACTGGGACAGTGGCGGGTACACCAGCGCTTACCTTAGTAGGGGTTTTAGTCGGTAGGGCCACTGGTATACCATCTGTCCAGTGGTGAGTCCGACATAACCCGTCCGTCCCCCGGTGGACGGGTATGCGTAAGGCATTTCCCCTACTTAAAAAAAAAAAAAAAAAAAAAAAAAAGGAGAAGAAGGACAATTTATACAAAATTAAAGCTGAAATACTTGAAAACAGTGTTCTTTCCCGCTACTGTTCACACGTAAAAAATGAAGTCACTTCATTTGCTGGGTTTCTACAACAAAACATTTTTTCCTCTAAACCAAAATAGTAATAACAAAAACATTTTGACTCAGGTGTCCATTTTTTTCTGTATGTGTCTGCGTTTCATGGGAGGTTAATAATATACTTTATGCGAAAAGCCTTTTTCCCAGCCTTATATGTAAGTCACCACTCTTTGTTCGGGACCAGACGAAAAAACACAGAATAATAAATGTAGCAAAAAAAGCAGAGGTAAGTGATTAAATCGACATTGTAACGTAACACACTGGTAAGTTATCTCTCTACTGGATGTTCTACAACTCAGGAAATTCCATCACATCACCACCTCGTGGCCACGAACAGCAACGTTGGCTGCAACAAATCTGTATTCAGTTCACTCGCTGCCACATAAGGTCGTTTATTCTACGATGGCAGTTGGTGACTCAGCTCTTTTGCAGATAATTTCATTGCTGCTCTCAAGGAGTTAGCTTTTATGTGGACTCAGAAAATAGCTAATTTTATACATTAGTCCAAATGTGCGGTTGACATATCAGCACTACATGAATAATAATATACACATTTGTAAATAGCTGGGACATCTAAGCAGAGAGAATATGTAAAAAGAAAAAGCTAAAATACACCGACGAAACGCAAATTCTCGTCACACGATTATGTGTTCTGTGTGGGAATCGAACCCATTAGCTTCAGCGTTATAGATATTACTCCTAAGTATTTTCGTTCGTATAGTATAGTAGCATCGTTTTATGCCTTTAATATCTCTTAAACATTAAGCATTTTTATTAGCTTTGCAGTCGTCCAAAGTTGTTCGAAATTTCGTTAATGTTGCACCGGAGTAGGCCTTCAGAATCTTCGAGAAGTTGCATTGGATCTCTCGACCCTTGAATTAGGGGCAATTTTGCCACTTTGCCGCTGAACCGTCAAAAACATTGCCTGTGTAAGTAGCTTACTCAAATTCTACTCGGTAAGTATTACATGTCATGCCATAAAGTCATCGCCGCTGTAGCCGCATCTCACAAAATGGCATCTCTTAACTATTGCCTGCAGCGGATCTGTATTCATGGCTCACACGAAGGCATTTCGCTGTTACGACCTCATCTCCGCTATATGTAAAATGTCACATGGAGAATTTAAAGATGCTAGCTCAAAGTGTCTATATGAAATATGCACGAAGTTTTCTTGAAAATATTCTGTTATATAAAAAGAAACTAAAAGCATTTGTTTTATTTTGGTATTCTAAATATAGCGTCTAGACGTGCCTTTCAAATGGAGAAGAGGAATGATTGAGTGTTCGTACACTTCATCGAAACATTCGGAATCCGCAATGCTTGGTTCATCAGGTAACTGTTAATTCGTAGATTCTTAATTTATGATTGGTAAGTCACTGTTAAAAGCCAACATTATGTTTCTCTTTTGTTATTACAAATTATTTTTGAACTTCTTATTTTTGAAAAGCCAATCAGGGGTAGGTATTTTCGTATTCATCCGAACGAAGTGACACAGTGATTCTTTAGGCGGTATTTTCTTTGCTAAGGCACTGTATACAGTGCTAAATAAACCCTACTGCAGCAATGTTTCCTGTGGTTTTATTCCTTTCATATTTTAGAAGTACACGGTATGAAAAGACGTGTAAATAGCATGGAATTTAAAAATGAAGTGTCGAGCAAGGTTGAAAGTGAGCGACTTGTTTTAAATTAAATGATTATTCAGAACACACTTAATTTTATCTATATTCATCTGACATGCAATGTGTTTCCGCAAAACCAAAAGATAAAGACGCTCAGAGATCAGAACATCACCAAATCCAACAGTTCGAGAGATTAAGTTTTAGGGGCTCTAATCCAAAGATGGCAGCAGTACTCATCGTTGGACTTCAACTTGTTGTGTCCTAGTTAAAGTAAAGAAAAGTTTCCTGAAACATGACAAGTTTTATGTCGTAGTAGGCCCCCTAGTACAGGCATCAACTACGAGCACGGCGGCTAATACTTCACAAATGCTCAGAGTAATGACTCGTCGCGTCGCCTGGCACGCTGCCGTGTTTTCCCGCTTAACTCAACTAATCGGTTTATCTATGCTCGGTGACGCTGTGCAACTAATCAGTTTGATACCAAGAGCGCTGAGATGGATAGATATATCTTCATTGCGTTTTATACAAAGGAACTTGCGGCTAAATGTACTCGTAGCTATAACGCTTGGTACCCACCAAACCAATGATCAATCCTGCCTTTATTAGGACAAGTTAAGGTAAAATCTGCATCATGCGTCATAGTAAAGAGCAATATGTGGAATATGAAATGTTGAACCGCGTTTTTCTACCTGAGAGAAAATGCTTCATAGATAGTGATGGTCCACTGGTCAAGGTCCGCCCAGTATGTCAGGTCAGCCAGTAAGATGTCAGACACTGCAAGGTTTCTTTCAAGACACTGCAGCAGTCTGTTGTCCGTTTTAGTCACGGCTTGTTCACCAAATGTTCCATACTTTTTTCTTTCAACATTAACCTGAGTCAATTGAAAACTCCCAGAGACATGACGCAATTGTGTCTGCACGTGGCGCTTGTTGGGAAAAGCAGAAATTCTCGGAATTTTGCTTATCGTAAAAATATTCCTTTTGCGATGGATTCTTAGAAATATTTTCTCACGAACTAAGTGAGAATTTGTCACTTCTTTATCAGATCTTACATAGTTATAGTTTTTTCTAGACTGCCCAAAATTCACATTACGACTTCATGCCCTTAACTTAGACATAATGTCTTTGACTAAATTTGGGAAGCTACTGAAGCAACTTCATTTTTAGGTAACTTGAAGTAGTCTGCTTGATTCATCTCACATGTACAGTCAACGGCACATCAGCCTACCCAGTCCCGTTTTTTATCTTGCTCTTGTCGAATGACATTTCTTTGTAATACAGCAAAAATGATTTTAGTACTTATTCAAATTTATGAATATTCAACATTTCCAGTCCGCCGTCTAATTCAGATACGCTTTGTGTAACGATTCAGTTTCATTTTTTATGTGAAATTCCTGTGTGTGTAATGTAATTACTAGATGCCATTGATTTGCCATATACAAAATTTCAGCGTTTTCGCTAAACAAGCGTTTTACTAAAATTAAATGAAAATTACTGAATTGTATCCTGAATCACCCTACAGTGATCCTAAAATAAATGAGCGATTTACTATAATTGAAATAAAATCAATCATTCCATAGCGTGGTTCGGAACAGCCTTTCGTAGAATTTATGTAAGTGCGGTATTGCTGTTAGAGAAAGGGAATGTACGAGTGGGATGTCATTTACGAGACCAGCTCGCATTCTTGCACAAGGAGTTCCACCTTCAAATCCACTAAGCGGCAGATCTTTTCAAACTGACGCAGTAACTTTCTGTACAATTGACATAAATCTCTAGTGACCCCGCCGCTTTCCGGCCTTTCACGAAATATTGGAAAACTGAAAAACAGATTGAGATGTTTTTGTTTGTGACGGAGAACTGAAGTAGACGTTAAGGAGTTTATGTTGTTGAGAGTTTAGCAGAAAACTTAAATTTTAATAAAAAGTCACAAATCAATCTTATTCTTTAGCTTTTCGTCGTTCTGAAGGCTGCCTGGCCAGTCATGTACGATCATCTGATCGTACACATCGATATAAGAGTCATGATTTTGAAAGTATTGAGTTTTAGTTAAGGACAATGGCACTAGACGCACTTTTAAGAAAGTACATCCGCCCAGAAAGTTCAAGATAAAGTGACTTTATACCGCGTCTTTTACTAAATTTATTTTGTCAATCTTCTTCAAATGTATGAATAATAAAAGTATTAATACAATCACCTAACGTGGGTTAGCTTGTAGACATGCCGAACTGTAGATAGAATATATTTTGGTGCTTATAGGAATGACGTTGCGGTTTATTTCGTAAAAATTTGCAGCTTCATTTTTTTCTCTTCAACAGACAGCTGTAAAAAAATAGCAAAATAATATTACGCTATAGTGAATAAAGGACCATAATTATCATAGTGTTTCTGGGACACGAACTCTTTATTAAAGAGTAGTTCAAGTTGAGTGAAAGAAAAGTAAAAATATGAAATGAATTTTTCATGACTTATGTGTTATTGTGAATTCATTTTCGACAGGGAATGAATTTGATTGCGTTGCAATCAAAACAGTGCTTAGTTACCCATCAATTAAATCTAGTATCTTTTAACGACGTCGTAAACCTCCAAATAGGTCATGACTTGATTTTAATTGAACGCTGATTTTTACTAGGTCAACAATCTTCTTATATTTCTATCGCCGACTGCGCTTTATTAAAAACTTTCAGTGAATGTTGAGACCCGAAATGTGAATGATATTGGACAATCCCACTAGCTGTCCCCGCCATCTGTCGCCAGACAGGCGCAATAAGACAAGACGGAAGTAATAACAGTTGTATGGGCATTCTCTGGACATGATCTTGTCATTGTTCGTATTATTACATCTTCCTAGTTGGGGTTCTATACCAAAATAGTGGAAAAAGAACCACTATGTGAAGTTCGTTCATTCCGTTTGTCTTAGCTGCTAATAGTCTGAGAGACTGGCTAGCCCTTTTTATAAGTGAGGTATAGATAAATGTCTCCAAAAACTAAGTAGATCATAAACCACAATGTCAAAGCCTGGAGAACATGTATTTAAAATCATATTTTATTTTTATCATAAGATCCACTATCACAACATACACGATAGTATATAGTACCATGATAACATGATAGTACATTGCCAACGATCACCGATGTAAAGCAACGCATGCTGAATCAGAATTGGCGTTGGTGACCACTTCTACCCAAATTCTGTGCTTTGGAAGGCACGTCAAGCTGTTGATCTCGACAAACGTTGCTAGATGTCAGTCATTAAACCCATTCGGAGGCTTTATGACGGCTCGATAACACCTCACAGCAAGGATTCTAACTAACCTTACACTCCTGCAAGAATCCGCACTGAGGCCTCGGAATTAGAACTTAGACTTGAATTGAAACATACAATACAATACAATTATTATTATTATTTGATTCTCATACTTGACATATTATTTTATACATTTGGACTTGCTTGTTTGTTTGTGTTTGACTTTTGAGTATTTTATATAATTGTTTTACTAATCCCTATACTAGCTTGTAAGTTTGACTAATATTTTGAATTGTAATTTTGTATCTTTTGTAATTTAATTTTAACTTGTTGGCGTTTGGATAAAATGTGTTAGCCTTCAAGCCACCCTTTTTAATAAATAAATACAATTTCCTAAATACTACCTAGAAGAAAATACTCGTTTTTTCTTCTAGGTAGTATTTAGGACATCTTAAATACAAAAATAGATTAGTCCTGTTATCGAGCTAAACTCTTAGGTATAAAAGGTAATCTAGTTAAACACGTTGTTACCAGATCTCAAAGAGAAATGACGTAGCGGTTCAGTTCAGAAAAGCCTTCATTCAGGAAACCAGGCCGAAGAGGTGATTTAGCACGTTTTTCTTAACGATGTTATTTCTCTGTGTTGATTTCTTTAT
This sequence comes from Udea ferrugalis, assembly GCA_950022985.1. NCBI lineage: Eukaryota > Metazoa > Arthropoda > Insecta > Lepidoptera > Crambidae > Udea > Udea ferrugalis. Next base: position 12,197,265 of record OX465516.1, read on the forward strand.
GGAAAGGAAGGTTGAAAAACTGCGAACAAAAGACGGAGGGAATGTGAATTTTAGAAGCCTGACGAAGTAATAAGGTTACATCATAGGATTCTGGTTTCGGGAATCCGGTTGAGATGGTTAGATTATTATTGTGCCCTGAGGTGCGTATTTCATTTATTTATTTTTTCTTTATTGCAAAAAATTAAGAAAAAAATATTCAGGAGGCATTCTCTACTAGTCATAAGAATTTAGGAAGTTTGGGCTGTGCAATTTTACCCGTTCTTATGAGATATGGAAAATTCACTACAGACGACCCATCACCGGTTATGGTTCCTTCAACTTTTGCAAAGAATTGACATTTGGTCAATGTGTGTTTGCACTATTGCAAAGAAACGCGAATTGGCAAAAGCAAGATAAAAAACGGAAATGGGTAGCCTGATGTGCTGTCGACTGTACTATATATTAGTTAGCCTTCAACGCACTTAATAAAACGTTTATATTGTGTTTTGCAACAAAATATATAATTTCAGCCGACTAGCTACGGTGTTTTCTTAATTTGGCCTAATTGAAATTAAGCCAAAATTGTTTATTCTTTGGCAACAAAAGCACGATTTTTGAAGACTGAAAAATATGCCCTGTATTATCCGTCCTATAGGTTAACGGCGAAGAAAATTACCAATGTTCGTTAAAAAAAAGTTTCAATATACCCACGACCAGATTTAAAGTTCTGAACAACTCTCAACTTTCTTGAAAGATATTGGTCTAAAGAAACATGACGCTTCAGTAGATTAGTGTTCGAGTCTGCTGGTATCAAAATGGATTGTGTTAAACGCGAGTTGTCAGCAACATCGGCACTCGGTGTCGGGAATCTGACGCTTGTTAATGGCTTCTGACAACAATGAGCCATTCGGCCAACTTCGGTTTTGCCATTCGGCCAACTTCGGTTTTGTGTGGTCCACACTCAGCTGTGAATATTTGGAGCAAGAGCAACGCCCTAAACGAGGTTATACGGTCTTAACACGCCGCCTAAGTTATTTTAAGGTTAAGTTATGTTAGAATCTAGATTGGCATTTTAAAGAAATCCTTATAACAAAGGGTCAAAACCATTAGTTTTTGGTATAAAACTAAATAACATATGGGTGCAAATTACAATAGCTGCTAATCGTTTGGGGTCCAGAATCGATTTAAATCAAATAGTTTGCCTAAATTAGCTTAAAAAGCAATGTATGAATGAAACTTAACAAAATGAAGTGTTTTATTTTCGAAAATTTTCAGCGAACTCCTTAGATTCAATTAAATTAGATTCATTTATAACTCAAAATTTAAAAAACATAAAACATTACACAAACGACCTAAATAAGAGATTAATACTAAGATCTTAAAAAAATTCAAAAAGATCACTGACAATTAAAATGACAATAATTTAAATAATAACAATAATGAATTAAATTATCAGTATTAACTTAGAAAACGTGATTCCCAATGTACTCTGAAAACATGAATTTTTCTTAAACAGCCCTCTTTAAACACTTTTCCGCTACTACACCAATAACTCTACCTTACAATGAAGTCATCATGACACTGCAACTGATGGTGGCTAGAGCGTCATCACTACGCTTACCTTTGATTGCAGCTATTAGTTAGACATGGAAAAATACTTTCTATCTAAAGCACACCGTAATAATGACTATCTTAGCTCAGTTACATGTCACAGGCACGGTTTCCATTATTTCCATTTCCATGGATTTTAATTGCACCCATGACAATGTCAAACTGGCTACAGCTGTCCATGAATTAACTCTTTCGCTATAAAAACGTTATGAATCACGTGGGTGCTACGAATACTAGTCGTCTACAAAGTTAGGTAGTTATTTACGAAGTTAGGATTCAAAATGGTTCTGTTAACAGACGTTATTAAAATGTAACGGTTGCTCGGTTTTGTATTAAAATATAAAAACTACTTTGGAATCTGAACGTTTGCATATTTATCTATTTTATAATGTCGCCTTCATGGTTATAGCTGATGCAGCTCTAACCCGAGGAAATATTTACTAAATATATACTAAATAGGCGGGCGAGATAAAAGCCTAAAGCTGCTGGATGCAAAACTTAACCCGTCGTCACTGCTGTCCTACCTTAAGGTGTAAAAATGCCTCGACAAAATTCTGCGTTCAAATATCGGCCTCAGCCCGAGTTTGGAATAAAACAATTGTTCTACCGGAGCGAAAACCACAGCTGACGCCTCGCGCAAGCCCCGAATTTGGAAATGTAATTCCAATTGGCGCCCGAGCCGGCCCACTTTGAGCGGCATTGTTATACAGTGCAGAGTATTGAGAGCGCCATCTTATAGCACTAGATCCGGTCGCAGGATTGCTTACGTCACAGTGCAAACTGAGGACCAAGTTGTTATTAGTCATATCAACCAGTTATAACACTGGCGTACGCAGAATTTAGTGCTGTTGTCTTTTCGAATTAATGAAATTGGCAAAATTGCTTACTATGCGTACCCGTTTATCCAAACTAACAATTCTTTACTAACATTATTTTTGACTTAGCAATATTGTGTAAGTAGTTTAGAATATAGCGTTTTGAATTAAGTAATGACAGTGAAACGTATGTGAAATAACGTGTTACAAATGATCACGCAGTAACCAATATTTTATTCTGTGACTGAAGGAACATTGTAAATATGGTGAAAGTATGGAGTTTATGAAAAAAGATAAAAAGTTTCGAAAATTATCTTGTACATCTTTACCCTCACGATGATATCACGAACTTTACTCTCTACGGTTTTAGTTTAGATATCACTTATTAAATTAACTATATTATGATTAAATGTGAAAGAAAGCTCATCTAGTCGAGATCTCTGAGGCACATGTCCCTTCTCATACGAGTTTCGCCTTTACTAGTTAACTCTAGAGAGATAAACATTATGCTCCTTCGCGACAGTTCTTACTGAGTAATGAAGTTCAGGTGGTCGCCTGGGAAATCTGCCATAGTCTTCGAAGCCGCAAATTTAATAAAGATCAAATATATTGAAGGCTGTGTACAAAAATAATACAAGCTTCGTAGAGTAGCTTCATTTCTGTTGATTGCCTACTGCAATCAGACAGTATTGGGTAACCAAAGGATTAGTGCACGAAAATACTTGCGTCAAATTTTTATTGTATTTGTTTGGGCAAACGAGTTGGCTGACAGACTGATGATTCAAGTGAGACTTAAATCGACATTTACCTTCATAAAAGTATTTTTAATTATATTTGTGTTAGGTAGTTTGAATAAAAAGTGTTTGCAGTGTTAAATATGTCGGTAGTGGATGGGAAAACGACTTGCAACAAGCATAGATGTTGCAAGCGATTTCGGATAAATCGCCCGAAACAACTCGAGCAACAGCGTCGCGGTATGAATGCTCTCTAGTAAAAACTTTACTTAAAGGAAGTGCTTAGGAAGCATCCCCACAACAATCTTCGATCGCCTTATCAGTTCCACTTATTCTAAAATATTTTGACGTCACTGATGACTTCTTCGGTAAATCAATCGAATAAAACCTTAAACCTAGGGGGCTAAAACAGCAACATTTTAGCATTTCATATTATGAATCATCTATTTGACGTTTCATCTAGACCGCGGTCCGTTTCGAGTCAAAAGTGAGTAACAGCGCGCTGACACGCATCCCGAATTGATAAATTGTATGAACGTGAGCGACGTCAGCGCGCTATTACTCACTTTTGACTCGAAACGGACCGCGGCCTAGATGAAACGTCAGTTAGATGTTTCATAATATGAAATGCTAAAATGTTACCGTTTTAGCCCCCCTAGTTATAGTCCTGTTAGAGTTCACATTTGTTTCGGTAACGTAAATTGTAAAAGTATAATACTAGGCTGTATTTAAATTTAACAGATTCTCTGTTTCTCAGTTTGCATTGTGAAACTTTCTCAAGGGCGGAACTTTGGCTTTAGTGGTTGTTTACGCGTACAGCCTCATCGGCGACCACAGCATAATTAATTTATGTTATACATACCCACTGAACTTTTTAAAGTACCTAATGGGGTTGTCTTTTGTAAGAAGTTTTGAAAATCATTTTTAAAAGTGTACGGCGTGATGCTTGCAAAGAGACCAAATCCCGACCAGCGTTCAAAAATATTTTTTTACAACAAAGATAGATAAATACATTCTTCATTGCACACCAAAACAACAGAAATCAACAGCAAAGCAACACAGATTAACGTAAATGTACAATTTGGGTGGCTTTATAGCTAAAAAGCGATCTCTTCCAAACAACCCACGCGTTGCTTGGGCACTTTATCTGTCTGGGTAATCTTGCCACTAGCGCCAAAGGTCATTAGTTCGATTCCTACCCATTTCTTTATCTGTGCCTTGGTGTTGTTAGTTATTAGAGATCTGCTTAATTTAGTGTTATGTACTGCTTAAATGCACCATTATATTTAGTTGTATCGCATAGCTAATAGTAGCTTACGGTGGTGTTCTTGAAATTTTCAGTTTATACTCATTAAGTAGAGAAAGCTAAGTAATTGCAGCTTAGTTTGTACTTAAGTCGGCTAGAGGTCGTTAGATCTAATCCCACTTTATTTTACAAATGAACAATAAAAAGCTACAGCATTATTAAACAAGGGGTTGAAAAACTGCATATAAAATGCAAGAAATGCAACAAGATATTGCAAATCACTGTATTTATTTAACCGTAAATTAACCTGAAAAAATTAAAATAACCATCATCTACTCGTTTTAGATATGGTTTTATTGCTTCTCAAAATATTTGCCGTAATGCTCGAATTCGATACAACTTTTGCATTTGATGAACCCGTTGAAGTTTACATACCACGTTTTCATGACTGAAAACATGATTTTTGAATACCTCAATGGCTTCTTCACGGTTTGCAAGTTGACCACGTAGTTAATTCTTCTCGGTTGGTAAAAAAAAATATAGTAGCTATAAAAATAAATCATAGTCACCATCTTGTGTGAAATGTTTGAGAACTTCAACCATTACAAACTAGACGCTCATATTCCTACTTAGTTACCTCCACACTTGAGCGATTACATTTTGACAATGGCTGGCTTCCAAGTTACTCCCTGACCACACAATAGTTTATTCACAATGTTACTGTAATCCGTCTAGATATGGTTTGGTTAGCCAAAGTTTCGGTTTGGGGCGACAATCTGACTACGGCAACTAACTTTACGCCTACCGCTTCTGATGTAATGAGTTGGCTTGATCATAGAATTATACAATAACTAGCGGCCGCCCCGACTTTGTCCACGTGGACCCCCACCTTTCCCCGCAGAGTTATGTCATATCCTAAAGCCTTTCTCAAAAATGGACTATACAAGACAAAACATTTTTTTTCAAGTCGAACCAGTAAGTACTTTCCGAGATTAGCGCGTTCAGACAAACTAACTCTTCAGCTTTATATTATTAGTATAGTAAGTATACACCAACTAGATGAACCGAATAATTAAAGTGAGCCCTTTTTATTATTGGATTCGATGGATGGAAACTTCTGTAAATATTAATATAGAATGATACATACAATGAGATGAATTTTCATACAGTCCTGAAATCTAAGGTCCATAGTTTTAAAGCCTTACTTAACGCTGGTCAAACATTTTATTCCTCTTCCCCCAATCGTGACACCCGTTTGTCAAGGGAGAAGTTCTTTAGGAGAAAAAGAACTGAATTTTAAACATATTGCCTAAATTATAAAACCAGCCATGCGGCTTTTATCTTAGTTTTTCTCTTAGAAATAAATATCTGCATAAACTGTAGGAACCAAAGCTCCCCAAGACGATCCTCCTTCAACCTCGTTTTAACCCATCTCAAGCATTTTAGTTTTCCGATAATGCTCCTTTAACCTTCGTGAAATGAAGTGTCCTACCTTCGAAGATAGGCTATTTAGCAGTGGCTATTAGTCGATTTATATATTTTACCTTAATGGAGACCACATACAAAAAAAAAACAAATTAAGGTTAAGAATAAGAGAAATAATACAGGTATTTTTATACTTAAAAGGAAAGTTACCACAATATGTTGTTATACTAATTTATTTAAGAAATATTTTCTTTTTTAAATGTTTTAATTTTTCGAAAGAAAAAGCTTTACTTTTTTATAACGGCTGGCAAAGTACAACAGATTCTCATCAACAACAGAGTCATTCCTTAATTCCTCGTTGAATACTAAAGTAACCTAAGTACGACACTTGTTCCTAAAAATAAAAATATGGAATTTATTTCTTTCACAAAAGTTTTGCAGCTCCGGAAATGTACCATTTTACATTTTGTTCCCAATGTGTACCGAGTCGTAAGTGGTTGTAAATCATTCCTCTTTCGCCTAGAAGATTGGAATATTATTACCCTTTGCCGGTTCACATTTACGTATGAGTTTCACCGAGTGCGGTGTGAATTGAATGTCGGATAAGTGTGATAGTCGCTGAGACGTCTACGAGGTACTCGTAATTGAGTGGAATATATACCTTATGTAAAGTATCCTCTTACTTTATAAATGTTGGAGAGGATCACGATGTCCGTTTGATGAATTAAGTTTAAAGATTTTTGGGTTAAGTTTAAAAACCTACGGGGTTGATGGTTTCGAAAATAGTATCAAATTTGAATCATAGAAACTACTTTTGCATAATTTAAATAGTAATAAATATTTCGGGCACGATTTCACATTGCGCCATCTAGGCCTAAGCTTAGCTTGTACTCTGGGAACTAGACAACGGATACACATACCTACGCAAATACTATTTATTTCTAAATATACATGAGAAACACCCAGACCGTGTTCTGTTCATTAACACGTATGTTTGTACTGTGCGGAGATCGAACCGGAGATTTATTATTAAATCGTACAACAATAATTATCCAAAGCTCAAATTACGGGAGAGAGTAGTTTTGAGTTGCATCAAATGCGCAACAATTCACAGAAGGCGGATTAAGAAAAACGATGGTTTGTAAATTGGCGCAGGGATTGTGGAATGATATTTGATCTACTAGTCCGTGGTCGAGCGAGAAGCGATTATGCTGCACGATTGGCTCGAGCGCCCGCTCGCCTTCATAGGCACGCCTCACGCTCCATTCACGTTACGTTTCGTCTAAACATCGTGTCTAGGACAAATATTCATGTGATGCGACGATAATAACGGTTAGTTCTTCAAATTTGGAAATTCGATTCCAAATTTGAAGAACTAGGACATTTGAAAATTTATGTTTCAATATTTGGCATAAGAGGGAAAACACTGCTCAGTTTTAACTTGATAGATGATATCGCTTTAAGTTGCGCCAGTTACTTACTTTGAGGTGATCATCATTGCAGAAACAAACAAATAAAGAAAAGGTTTCAGGTTTTCAGTAAGTCGGTGAACTAAAGTAAAAACAATAGTGTATTTCTACTCCACAAAAACATTAGTAAGTAAGTGTAAGTTTGTGTCCAATGAGAGTGGTGGAATGTTGTGTCATATCCATAACATTGCTAATTACATTCTACTTAAAATTCATTCCCAAAACAGAGAGAGGAAAATATTTTACACATTGTTTTCTTTGTTTAATGGACGTGACAATGTTGTGAACGCAGTGTACAACGAATATTGGCTATGTTTTTGCTGTGAACAGTCACGCTACAGTAATAATAATTTAATGAACCGCACCGAACTGAATTTCGAATAGGTTTTAAAATTTTAATCACGAGAATAACGTCCAGATTGCGTCAAGCTCAGTAATACCCCTGCACGTCTATTAACACTGCGTTTATCTTTACTGCGTCATCGATTATCACTTAGGCCCGTCATGTCGTTACTATTAAGCGCAAACTATCATTATCAGTTGGCGTAAATCGGTTCCAATATCCCAATTGATAAGCCGGAGCGTAATGCGCCGACGACATTACTGACATTACGCGCTGTTAACAACGGCGATGGGGCGGTGCCGTGATGGGCTTTCCTGATAACTATGCTTCATTTAGCTTATATGTAGTTAAATTTTAAGAGCTGCTTTGGACTTGCGGCAGATTGAAAACGATGTCCATCATCATCATCATCATTGCACAACTATCTAACTAATGATCTAGTGATGGGTTCTTCGAGCATCTGCCTCGGTAGGCAGGTTAAGCAGTTGATCCTACAGTCCGTTCGCGTTAAGAACGCGTGGAGAAGCACAGCTACATCACATTTCTTAGGCACTGTAGTAATCTTGCTGGTAATAAAGGAACCACAGATTAACATGTGCTAAAGTGTGGTCAGCGTTGGAACATGAGGTCCGTCCACCTGTTATGCGTCTTAGTAACTTCAGAAAAGTTCTACTTAGGCATACAGGGTTCTCAACGTGCAAGTTATAACCTCCTGTCTTGTTAACGTTCACGGGCCGGCTAAATTAACCATGAAGCATCAAGTGCTCCTCATGGTTGCTTGATACAGATGATGATGTGCTAAAAATACTTGCAGAAAGTTGTATGCAGCAATCCCATTCCAAAAAGGTCAATCAAACAATTATTCTTCAATGTTAAGCTTCTCCTACAATTCTCATACGCATACAATTGCTCTAACTTGGGGAAAATAAGTAATTCTCGTACGTTTAGAAAAACGTTATTTCTCATACGATGAGATGATGAACGCATGAGAATTACACGGTAGCGAAAATCGCAACGCAAATATCAAATTAATTTTTGGTGGAAAAAATAATCCTGAAAAACTAGGATAAACGATATCTGTTTGCCGCCTGAAAAATAACAAGTTCAAACGCAAAATGCAATTTGGTGCTACGAAACTCGCGAAATATCGAGAATATTCCAGAAATTGAAGATATATGCGAGGACACGTAGGAATTTGCACGTTTATGTAAAACTCGACACGTTTTTGTGGTTTGTTTCGACGTATTTACGTTAAATAATTTACCTGTCGATATGAAAAAACACTATAAGTATTTAATTTGTGCAAAAGTACAAAATGAGGCATTATCATTATTTGCACCGCCCGAAATCGTTTCAGAAATGTTTTTTCACATTATAGTTAGGTTAAGAACTTCACGTTTGCGCACCGGTTCGTGATCCTACTATATTCTACTGTTAGGGTCGTGGGTTCGACATTCGCGTGACAAACATTTGAATTTGATTTGTGTATGGATGTGCATGTAATACAAATATAAAGTTCTGTATCTAAGTAAATATAAGCTGGTGCTTAAGTAGCGGACGCTCTGCTTATTTTGGGGTCACATACATTTAGTGCTGACAACAATAAATCATAATATAGTACACATTTTCACAAGAAAGGAGTGTAAATATTAAAAATATTTAATTAAATAACTTGCTGGCAAATCGGGATGCCTGATAAGTACTTGATACCCTTCAGTAAATAGGTACGGTTTGTTTTAGTAATCAGTTCCAGATCGACTGACAAAAAAAATACATTTGTACAATTTTCCTTTATCGTATATACTCTCTGTAATTAATTATCGTTACAGCATTTCTCATTAATCTTTCGCATTAATCAATACGATTGGAGACGTCTGAAATCTGACGTGGTCCATGACATGAGAAAATAAATAAATAATTAACGAATCTTTGCTCATAATTCACGGCTGGCTGCTTTGTGGTTTTAATCAAAGCCAAAGTTTGCGAAGAACGCTGATCTCCTGGTGTTGGGTAGGAAACTTGCTCCGAGTTGCCGTATACATGGCATTGTATGCGTAAACACGAATTTAGTATTCACTGAGCAAACTCAGACTTAGGTCTTTAGTCGAGTAAGGCACGCCGCACGCAACTGTGGCTACTAATTAGTACTTAACTTTAATTTGTATTGACCTACTAACTTGATTATTCCTCATGGCTGACAAAAGTTTTTTGCAGTGAGCCTATTTAGTAAATTCATGCTAACAGTTAGGTATTTGTTTTGCGTTTTCAATTATTGGTGCAGCTTTCAAGCATAGTCGACTCTGGGTTCCTTTGGTTATGTTCCTAGTTCTTTCAAGGTATTAACAAACAAACAAACAACAGCTTTTATGTGTCCCACTGCTGGGCTCCGGCCTCACCTTAACTATGCACGAGCCATAGTCCATCAAGTGAGCTCAGTTCAGTGGAGATTACTGAAGGGGTTCAAAGGTTAGTTATAAACCGTACAATCAGGTGTAATCGAGCCACTTTCAGGCTTCCGACTGGGCTTAACGACAGCCCTGCGCCAGGCACCAAGTGCTTAGCGTGCTTTTCGAAACTCGGAGATGCCCGAGGATGGTATTAGCAGCTCAACTGTTCTGACCACTGTTCTGTGTCACTCACCATCAACCAGGCAAGAACAAAGGATAGGAACAAAACGGAGCTGGAGAAGTAGGTAGGTATTTTCGTCACGCCTTACTCCGGAGCTGCGGAGTAGACAGATACCACATCTTCCTACTTGCTTATTGCCAGTAATCCTTCCACGATTTGATTTATTATATTTACTATAGTTCGTTACACACTGAATTTTAAAAGTGTTGCGAACTTTGATATTGTTTTCCATTTAGTCAAACTACCAGTTGAAGAAACTTAAGGATGAGAAAACAAAATTTTAGGATCGAAATCGGAATACAGAAAAAAAATGACAATTAGTGCACAAAATAATAGAGTACTAAGACGAATCAGAGTAAGTGTTAACCTAGTTCCCACAGCTATTTCAGTTCGCACTGAAACTTGTTTGCGCAAAGGTTAAATAAGTTTACACATACAATATTGAGTAATTAATTCGTAGCATGTACACACTTCACGTTTAATAACTTCGTAGCGATATTGCGTGCCTTATTATGTACAGTTGCTGGCGAATAGCTGCTCAGATCGGTAACGAACGAGCACACGTTGCTCTCACGCAGAGCTAAAAGCGAATTTATTCGTAGGAGCCGTCAATTTCGCGATGAAAAGCGGCCGTGTGAGAGTTCGCCTGTTGGAGCCTCGTCTCGTTAACTAAGAACTGGCGGAAAATTAAGCCTCGAACCGACCCGCGAGCGAACGGCGCCATCATTGCCCATTAACCTCATAATAGCTTAAATATGCTAAAGAGCTCGCATTCACGAGTAATAGTGGCAGAAGCAGTCTCCAAGTTTGTTGATATGCGCGTCGCGCCCTTGGGATCCGTGTGCTTAACCCATACGTACTTAGATGTAATTATTGTGGGCGGCGACATGTGTGGACTGAAAGATATCTCTTGACAACTTTACACAAAGCTATCTGTTTGACCCCAAACTAAGCAAAGTTAAACTAGTTACCATGCTATGGATTTTGTTTCATGCTCACATAAATTTAAAATCGTCATTTACATCATTTGCAGCTAAATGGCAAGTTGATTTCCAGCGTTAAATTTTTTAATCCCTATCCGTAACAAGGTAAAAAAGTTTTCCGAAAACAGCCCTTATCTGTCTACCCAGAGGGCTTTCATTAACCAGAAATTTCCGTCTATTATGGATTACTTTCAGGTCACGTGCGGAAACCCCGTACCTTGCCGGCCGGTGGCCTCCCATTGCGCGTGCTAAGGCAATATAAATTTAACAAAACTCTACAGGCGGTCATAAAAAGATATGACATGGAAGATAACACAATAAGCTCAATAAGATTAAGTGCATTATCCGGCTGCCCAGAGCCTGAGTTGGCCGAGGAGATGTTATTGTTTGACCCACTTCTCAGAATGGCGGTTGAAATTAAATTCCTGCAGTTTAGATGCCACCAGATTTTTCAAGTTTCATGACTTTGGGAAACGCTTTCGGCAAAGAGGGACACAAATACAAAGGTTTTAATAAATAATGAGTTTTGAATGCAATGTTAAGATTGTTACTTATGTGGTACCTACGTCATTTTAACTCTGAAAAACATTTAATTTTATTGCTGAATGTTGTTGTTTGTATAGATTTAAATACTTTCGACAGAAATGTGCGAGCTTGGGTTTCAAATCAGTTTAAATTCCGTATTGATATTAGTAAACTTTGTTAAACTTTGAAAAAAAAAATGCTTAATTTGACGATGTAATCGATGGATTCGCTTACAGTTACCATAAGAGAAAATACTTAGCCTAAAGTTGAAAGAATGATCGCAGAGGTGAGTATACATTGGAAGATTATTTATTGAAGTATTTGTATCGAAAGATCTATAAAATACGCCAGGGCGTCGCTTGGCTACATTAGTTGGAGATGTTTTTCAAGGAACCTGCCCTAATGTTATTTACCAGAGCGCCATGGCAACAAGATGTTTGCTATGGTATTAGCATCCTGCCCATCTCCATCAGGCTGGCTCAGCCGTCTGCGCCTGACAACCGATCAGCAACCCTTCCATCCCACTTCCTTTCTCTCTTTTAATCTAACTTAGGTTGCTTTTATTTTTAGACTCCAATGTTTTGGTTTTGTATTTTAACGACGTTTGCGTCTGACAAATCTGATTTCAGTCCGCTTTATTTTTAATTTAATCATTCTCAGAACCGTGACCAATTTACCGTTAAAACCCTTTTATTACGCCTCGAATGTTTTACTTCAGATTTCGTCATAATATTTTTAAAGGCTTTAAATTTTTCATGTTTATTACGTTTAGATTATGACTGATATGAGCCAGCCATGGAAATGGCGAGCCATGAAAAAACGAGCCAGCTTCAATATTCATTACTTATACTGGGGACATTTTTACCTTTATCTGAATGGTGATCACTGTGAATTTATTTTGTCATGTGACCCTGTGCAGATACATAATTATGTTTAAGTCTATTGGAATGTAATGCTTTTTCAAAAAACATAAAAACGTTGATTAGAAATGAAATGGCAAGATGTTCCACTCACTCGCACTTCGCTCATAGTTTGCGTGATACTCCTACTCGTCAATTCAAGATTATTATCCTGTTTACCAATAATATGCATTTATTTTATTTAAGATAAATTTTAAAGATCGGTCCACCCTAGCTTTGCACGAAATGGATAAACGGAGAGGCCTTTGCCCACTACAGGCTTATATTATTTTTCTTTCTAGTATGTTATTAACTCACGAAAATAGTTCCACTTGCTTCATGAAATACAGGAATTTATAACAGAAATGAAAGAACTGCCACCAACCGAAACAGTTTATTGAAAACTTGCTTACTTAAAATAACAATCGTAGCATACAAAAAAGGATAGAAATGTTGTGAATGAATTAAAAGACAATCATTAAAAAGTATCTAATGATAACAAGTAAGTATAATCAGACCAACTTTTATCTCCAGTCTCCTTTGGCACGTATTTATGGTGAGTTTGGCACCCTTAATACTTACAAAGTTTTAGATTTGGATGTATTCCGTAATAGCTTGCCAAGTTTAATAATTAAAGTCATTATAGGCTATACCCATAAATATAAATAATAAACATGAAAGATAATAAATAATAGTCGAACTCCATTTTTATTATATTACAAATATTGTCTTTCAAAACATCATTTATACAGTCGGGGAATGAAAGGGTTGACCACCCTAAGATCTGTTTTCGCTTGCTCAATGATGACATTGACAAGATCATTCCACGACTTTACGTCAATGTTCACTATTACTGATCACTTTAGTACTTTGTCATAGTGGCTAATCTGACAGATCCTTCACAAGTTTTATGACAACTGAGGCAAATTATTGTGAAATGGTTCAAATGGTGCATAGGCACCAATATCGTTGTATGTACTATGTGGTGATAAATAAGTAGGTGCCTACCAGAGACAGCACTACGTCAGCGAGACAATATTTCACCGGAGCCCTTTTAAATAATTTCTACGACCGCCCTGTGTGAAATAGATCGAGGGATAGATCCCACTATGAAATTGAAATTTCTCACAATTAAATATTTAAACCTTTAGTTCTGGTCAGCACAGAAACAGTTTTCCAATCCAGTGGTAGAGTCACATTTATGACATTGAATAAATTATTGAAAGCACTTTTTGATAAATTCATCTGGACTGTGGCATTTGTAAAATAAATACTCAAAAGGAAAAATATTAGTTAATACATAGTTTTTTTACTTAGCCTGTACTGTCCCACTGCTGGGCAAAAGCACGGTTTTACGATCCTGGACCACCTTCCCGGACTCATTCTGCAATAATGGCGCGCTCAGTCCTACTTCAGTTCCGCTGTCTTTTTGGGTACATCAGCAACACCGGTTCTGGACTAGACGTTTCTCAATTTATCTATCCCTTTCCTACACATGAATCAAAAAATAAACGTTTTTCTTTCTATCACATGGGTTTTCTTGTCGCTGATCTTACGTGTCTAGTTAATTTTGTTTCTAAGTACAGTCAACAGCACATCAGGTTAGCCCTTATCCGTTTTTTCTCTCGGTCTTGCCAAATGTCATTTCTTTGCAATAAATAGAGCAAGGAGGAGTGGTTTAAAATGGGTAGAGTGATGTCCCATCCAGCGTACATAAGTAGAAATTGGCGATGTCACAAAAACCTACGTGTACTTACTGTTAGTGTAGGTATCAAAGGCACTGTTTCAGTTGTAGAGTGGATACTGGTTAGCGGCGCGCACGTGCCCAATTTGGAGCTGTCCACGCCGCGCCGCGCCGGTAACTAGGATCAAGACGCCGCCTGTCAGCAGAAAATACCTTTACAATAGGGAGAAAATATTCCTGCGCGTTTAAAATGTGATTTGCCGTGGAAAAGGAAATATGAATTTATGGACTGCGTTCTCATACGGATTTATTTTCAATAAAAGTTGAGATTTCCCGTACTAAAAAAAGTTATCCTGTAAATAAACAAAGGACGCATACTATTGTGGGTTCGATTCTCTCTCTCTAGTCGGTCCCTCATTACTTAGGATCGTGGTCACTGGAACTCATCAACCAAACTAACTTCCTCCATTGATTCCGATCGGAAGTAGCCTTCACCACCTCGTAGAACCTTGGCAGGGATGTAGCTTTCTTGATGTGGTCAGACCATCGTGTTGGTGACCGGCCTCTCGGTCTTTTCCCTTCGGTATTGCCAACAATAACCAGTTTTTTAAGGCTATCATCCCCTCTTCGCATTATATGACCGAGGGGGCTAAAACGGTAACATTTTAGCATTTCATATTATGAAACATCTAACTGACGTTTCATCTAGGCCGCGGTCCGTTTCGAGTCAAAAGTGAGTAATAGCGCGCTGACGTCGCTCACGTTCATACAATTTATCAATTCGGGATGCGTGTCAGCGCGCTGTTACTCACTTTTGACTCGAAACGGACCGCGGTCTAGATGAAACGTCAAATAGATGATTCATAATATGAAATGCTAAAATGTTGCTGTTTTAGCCCCCCGAAATAAGAGAGTATGCGTTGCAGACACAAACTCGACAGTCGGGATTTTATGCCAAGTTGGGAGATAATAGACACATTTGTGCGTTTAGCCGTCCAAGGTATTCGGAGCATACACCTCCAGCACCACATTTCGAATGCATCTATTCTCTGTCTTTCTCTCTCTCTTATTGTCCATGTCTCCACCCCATAAATACATATCGGGAATATTAGGGCCCTGACTAGCCGTGATTTCGTCCTGAAGCTTATTCCACGGTTTTTCCAGATGTTCTGGAGACGTGTCATCGTATCTCTGGCCATAGCGTTTCTGCGCTTGATCTCCGGGACACAGCTTCCTTCATTATTTATGTTGCATCCCAAATATATAAAATTGTCCACTGTATTAACGCCCTGAATGCCTTGAACATCCGACAGCACGATCAACTACCATCAACTTGTTTTTTAGGGTTCCGTACCTCAAAAGGAAAAAACGGAACCCTTATAGGATCACTTTGTTGTCCGTCTGTCCGTCCGTCCGTCCGTCTGTCAAGACCCTTTTTCTCAGGAACGCGTGGAGGTATGAAGCTGAAATTTATATCAATTACTCAGGTCTACTGTCCCTTGAAGCTGTGAAAAAATCAAACTTCTAAGCCAACGCAATCAAAAGATACAGCCGTTTATGCCGCAAATTTTCGACACTTGCAAGGGAATCAAAACCTACAGGGTGCTTCCCGTGAACTCAGAATCTTGAAATTTGGTACGAAGCAACGTCTTATAGCATAGATAAAGGAAAAATTACGAAAACCATAAATTTTTAGTTACATCACATAATATATATTTTTTTTAATAATTTTAAACTTACTACCCATTTCCTCATAAACGCGTAGAGGTTTTAAATTGAAATTCATACCAAATACTCAAGTCTATAATACCTTTAAGCTGTAACAAAATCATACTTCTATGTCAACGCAATCAAAAGAAACAGCAATTTAAGCTGCATATTTTGAAACTCGCAAGTACTCGCAAGGGAATCAAAACCTAAAGGGTACTTCCAGTCGACCTACTAGAATCTTGAAATTTGGCATGAAGCAACGTTTTATAGCACACATAAAGGAAAAATTCCGAAAACCTTAAATTTTTAGTTACATTACAAAATATATATTTATTTTTGGATGACAAGTGCACATGGGAGAAGCATGTAAACAAGTTAAGCAACAAAATTAATTCATGCGCTTATGCCCTATGGAAGCTTGGTAAGACTGCTAGTAGAGTGGTAGCTCTTCAGGCTTATCACGGTAACGTTAGTTCTATTCTGCGGTATGGCATAGTGCTGTGGGGTAACTCATGTCACATAAACAACTTGTTTATAGCACAAAAATCGTGTATTCGGGCCATTTATGACGTGGATAGTCTGGTCTCGTGCAGACCTCTGTTTAGGGAGCTCAAAGTCTTGCCCGTTCCCTGCTTATATATTTATGAGGTGTGTATATTTGTCAAAACACATACAAAGCTTTTTAAATGTTCGAATGATTATCCGCGTATCCATAGCTGTAGACGACCAAATAAACTAGTTCTCCCAGTTATGAAAACCACCATGTATTCCAGAAATTGTCGATCTATGGCCATAAAAATTTATAACAAAATACCAATAGCCTTAAAGAACTTAACATTAAATCAATTCAAACATAAATTAAAAATTTGACTGAATATTTTGAGTACAAAGGAGTTTAATTAATAGAATTTTATTGTGTCTGTGCTTTTTAATTAAATTTAATGTACCTATATTATCTGATCATGAATGTATTTTTTATTTAATTTTTTGAAAAACTTGACATTATTTTATTGCCGACATTGTTAATGTATTTGCATGCCCCAACGGGTGAATGTGTCTTGATCTCATAATTGTATCTCCTATAACCACCTAAAATGTACCACATTCTTGCGAAATAAACGTTCTTTCTTTCTTTCTTTCTTTTTTAATAAATATAAACTTATTACTTTTTACCATAGTTATGACTCGATTGTCGTAATGAACGAACTTTGTAAACCTTGCAGGTTTGTACGGAACCCTAGGTGCGCGAGTCCGACTCGCACTTGGCCGGTTTTTTTGGCAGTTTATTGCTAGTCCTAGCTTGGGGGGCGTGGGTTCGATTAGCCCTAATTTTATTGATGAACTAGTTATTTGTGTGGTGAGTACTCTTCTTGAAGTTAGACGAGAGATAATATAGAAAACTTTACTTTGGATTCCCATGATATATCGAATATTTTACTAGCAAGCTACAACACTAAATACTTCGTGTCTGTGGCTCCTTGAACCTAAAAATTAAATCTGTGACTGTAGTCTGTTTTTAAACTTGATAAATAAATATAAATAATGTTTGTTCTGAGTGGAAATCGACCAACAACCGTCAGCACTATCCGCAGGATATCTATCCATCGTGCCAACAAGCCAGCCCATACTAGATTGTAGATATCGGAAGTCTAGTCTAAGATAGGTAACAAGCATCCTTAACCTACAAAACGGCGGTCACGTAGCGCATTCTCCGAACATCTTGTTCACGCTCTGTCAGCGAAGCGCGACACCGATGCAAATGCTAGACTTGAACATGACACAACCTGTGCCTTGAATACGAGAACACTTCATCTTATAAGTTTACCGAGACTAGAGGCTACTTGAGTTTAAAGGTCGTTGCTTATTCTAACACCTCGGTTTTAATTCCAATATACAATTTTCTATTAGAATTAGTACTTGAAGATGTGTATGGTACGAATCGTTTTATGGGTGAAAAGTGACTAAACCCCGCTTTGACTCTTCGTCAAAAGCGGCTTGTGGGTTATGGTACAAGCATTCATGACGAATTATTACTAGTATTATCGTTAGATTTCTCTTTTTCTAACATTAAGATAAGATATATTTTATTGCACATGACAGTTATAGATACATTACAAGAAACTCTTAAAAATGTAGGTACAATTCAGGCGGCCTTATCGCTGAAAGCGATCTCTTCCAGACAACCTTCAGGGGGAGAAACGAAAAAAAAATGCGGTGGTGCAAGATAAGTAATAGGAAAACAAAGAAAAAGAAATCGAACATTTACGTTATTTTGAACATTTTACTCGTAAAGCGGGTTCATCCTACAATGCTGACCTCAGTCAAACTTCAAAGGGTTGAGGTCCCGATGGATTGAAACTTTTGAGTGATACGACACGTATTTAATATTAAAATTTGATTAGAAGTAACTCGTTCTTGCTGGTATCTCCAATACTTCCTGGAATCATGACTTTTCTTCAAAATTTGCGTTATTGTTCTTGTGGATGAATATTGGTACAAGGAGAACAGTCAGTGCTTGCCATATGTTTTCACTGCCCCTCCCCGCACCGCACCTCCCTGCAAAAACCGCACAGTAGTTACAGTCATGATGAAAATACCCAACTAATATTTTGGTAACGATTATGACGCAGTGCGACCAAACAACTAACGTATTTAACTTTTAGCCTTTTACGCATTAAATACTTTTAAGACGCAGAAGGCACTGGCCAAGTCTTGTAGATAACTTGTTTCTTAAAATGAGATCTATAAAACATTATCTAAAAGGAAGAAACTTTAGTCTTGTCTGCTTTAAGATGAATAAACTTAAAAAAGATTACTGATGAAGTTCAGTAACTTGCCAAACTTTTGTTGTTTAAAACAGATACATTTTTAATTAGGAGTGAATTGACCTTAAAAACCGTCGCCGTTTTTTTTTCGTTGTTTTAATATAAAATATCTACAATGGCTCACATCTGTGCATCTCTCTTAACGGTAAAACATCAATTTATTACGTAAGAAGTTGCATTAATGTTAATGTTACGGAAAAGACACACAAACATTTGGAAAAATCTGTCCTTTGAGTAGTGATTGTTTTACATAACCTATAAAAGAAAAGAAACCCATTGCAATTATTCTGTTACATTTCCATTACTAATGAGAAATAAAAGCTTGTAGAAAAATAGTTTTTATGTTACCTTCATTTAGAGACGGTTGAACCAAATGGCCACTGTTCATCCACCCTTTTTTCTTTAAATTCTCTACTTCTACAAAGAGTTTACATATGAAATCATGTAGCATGTATGTTAAAATCAACTCTAAGTAATGAAACAGAGGGTTTGAATACGTTCCAGAGTCGGTCCTGGCCCTGGGCCGCCGCGGTTCGGCGCCTCGCATTTACAAAAACGCCAGCAAATGAGTTGCGCGGAAGCTTTCAACCATTTGTAGATCGCACAAATCCTAGACGAAAAAACCTCGCCCGCCTCATGTCAAGCACATCCGTTCGGTCTAAGAGCGCATTCCTTTTTATTCCCAGTCAAAGTAAACTGTCTTGGTATTTCGGACTTACTCGGTTGGCTTGCTTGGGTAAATATTGCCAAGGAATTCTATTTTGTAGAATGAAAAACATGTTTTCAACTAATAAACATACTTAAATATTTATATTATTTTGTATTTGATCATTATAACGAGTGGTATACCTACGTAAGATCTTAAAAATATGTTTTCGCACATGGACCCTGTAAGGGCACTTTGTAATGGAAATCAATAAATTGAATTATAAGGTACCATTTCTAAATACTTATTTAACATATAAAACATCATTTTATTTGAACAAAATAATGTTCAATGATTATATGACGCAATGAAGTTATGGAATAACTTTAGATAATTATTATGAATACTCAAACAGAAAAAACACAAATGTTCAGCGTGAGATATTTGTCTTGGGGGGAATCGTACATAATCCTTTGACCTCAATAGACAGGGCCTTAGGTTATGTTTAATGAAATTGATTTACATTTTACTTAAAATATATTTCCTATATAAAGTAAAGCCTTCACCAGTGCAAACCTAGCTTCCCTCAAAACCGTACATCGTAAATGGTTCCTACATTTCTATGTAGATTGAGACAAACCGTCAACGACAGATCAGAATCTGCCGACAAGCCATGGGCCCCGAGAGCATTGGAGAAATTGTATCTGTTGCATTTCTTGAATCACTCTTATTGCTCACCACATATGGCTGAAAATAGCACTGAGCTGTAAATATTTCGGACATAGCCTACCCATTTCCAAACATTGAGCCGCGCTAGTAACTCTCATGGGTGCTGTATAGAGGGACCGGGAAATTTCTTCCTTTTGTCAAAGAGGGACTTTACTGAGATAGTAATAATGGTTATATCTGTTGGTATCTGGTTAAGTTTTGTCAATTGCACTGCCGCGGATCTAGGGAAAGAGTTAGATTGGTACAGCATGCAGTTAAGTGTTCTGTATGATGAGTGGACCAATATTTAAGATAATAAAAGGTTTCTGGTGTATTTTTAATGTTTTAACATCAAAAATACACCAGAAATACAGCATTGGAGCATTGTAGCGCTTAAATTGAAAGAGTTTTTAGCATGTAAAGATTGAGTTAGCTGTTCTGAATTGATATTTAGAATAAGAAGATTTTGCGACATATTTGGAAGTTAAAACTTCACCTTCTTTGGGTGAGAAGGCGCCTCTGCACGCGTGGTGGTTTCAATTTGCATTCGTAACAAATCGATCGTTCAATATTGTATTCATGCAAAATATATTTAAAATATTTGTAACGTAAGCTTTATAATTTCCCGCCGAACTCAACGTCCTTTCACTTTGCGAGAAATGCCTACTACAAGGGCAAGGATCCATATCATTTTTGCTGTTGATTGGCGAACGCAAAAAGGCGTTCTCGAATGATAACCCTCGTCATTCGGATATTGTTGGCTCTTACTGGGCCTTTTACTTAAATATAAGATATATTTTAGGATATATCATAAGATATATCATAGGATTTGAAGGAAAGACTTACGAATTGGCTAAAGACTTTAACCTATGAGGAAACTGAACAATTACTAAAAATAGGTTCTCTCTAGTGGGATAAACGGTTTTCTTTTTCTTTTTCGCACAACGGTCAAGCACACACACTCTCTCTCTCTCACACACACACACACACACACACACACACACACACACACACACACACACACACACACACACACACACACACACACACACACACACACAACAAAGATGTTAATAAAAAATGTTTTTGTAATTTGTTATACTTCTTTTTAATTGTAAACTTCATGTTAAGGAAGAGTGGCTCTTTCTGTTACAGTTGCTTTATCGCAATTACAAGAAGGAGTCTACATTTTGTTGTGATTGCTTTTCTTGTAACGAAATAAACTTTATTTTATTTATTTTTTATTTATTGTATATCTGTGAGGTGATATATTTTCAACGAAACTACTACATCTATGTTTCAGGCGTTAGAGGCGTTTTGCTTATACATAACCAATTTGGATGATAGTAATAAATTAGATTTCATTCAGATGTGTTTCAATACTTATTTCCTTTTTTTTTGTTACAGATAACACTGATTCCAGAACAGAAAAAAATGCTGGGAACAAGTTAATGAAAACCAAATTCAACAAATTGAAGATACAAATGAATAATGATAAGAATTAACTATCAGATAGTTAAGCTGTGTAAATATTAGATTCGATTATTGTGCCTCTAGTTTTACGAATAATTTAATCAGAAATAAAGCTCATCAAAGCATCAGTAAAACATAAAGCCAAAGTTAATAACTAATTAAAAGTAAGTAGCAAAATACTTAATAAATGCGAATGAAGTGTAAGAGTACCTAAGCTAATAAAGACGTAAGATTTAATATACTTCAGTGAATAAACACGTGAGTGTACCTTAGTGAAAAAAGACGTAAGTAAATTTAAGTAGCCAGAGTTTAGTGTGAGTGTAAAAGGACGTAAGTGAAGTGAGTGACAATGCTGCCGGTACCGCAGGATCGTATGTCTGGCCGGAGGAGTAGCTCCATCGTCAGTCGAACGCTGCTCGGAAGGCGAGCCTCGGTCTACGCCAGCGGCAACCACCAGGATCCAGCTAAGGTACCTATTTCTTTTGATCACCGTATCTCAGGGATGGTAAAGAACTCCATAACTATGACCGAAACTATCCGATATTTTAAAACCTATCCGTAACCGAATCCGACATAAATCTTTCGGATAACTTCGGATAAGAGGGAAGTCTAAATGAGGCACATTACGATAATTTTCGTTCGATCGGCCGAGATACAAGCCGAGCGGGTCTTTTACATTCTTTGCTTTCTCCTGTTGTTTAGTCATCAGTTAAGTATTTGATATTTACGTGTAGTGATGAAGTTAAAGCAGAAATTTATAAATAATTTTATATCCGTATCCAAGCTGCATCAGAAATTTTACTGTCAGTAAAGGATTTCAAAGTATGACATTGGGATTTTGATCATTATCTATTTAAATACAAGTTGTATTTAAAAAAAGTGTATTTTAGGTTAGGATACCAACTTGGAAACCAACATAATGAAAATATATAAACACACATGCGTCTTATAATCCACTTTTATTAGACATACATTTTTAGATCTCGATTACTATCTCACATTCCAATATCAGAATGCGGCCAATTTTACGCATTTCAGGGTATTAAAAACTCGTTGGGTTTATTTTTACAGGGCTTAGGGAGATAAAAGGTTATTTATAACTTTTCAATCCATACAAACCATTTCAGCCTGAGATATTCTAAATATAGGTGCTCATAGATTTTATTTAACCGCTTCTTTCCGATTGAAAAGATTGTTGGTATTTTTCTGTTAGGCAGCAGATAAAATTTAATGCGGTGTAGAATTGAATAAAGCATGAAATGGCAATAATAAGATCGTATTAAACTACATAAAAAGTAACACTTTTTATGTAGTTTAACCGTAACACTGTTTCTAGTCCTATTAATCGACTTAATAGTGATCAGAGTTAAGTCGTGCTACCTAGTTTTTGTGGTTAACTGTTATGTTGAAGAAAAAACTATGCGTTGTACAAGAGGTTTTTGAGGTATTTCAGACAGTTTTCAGTGACTATTTACCATTTCAGACAGTTATTTCAGACAGGTATTTCAGACAGTTTTCAGTGACTATTTACCATATGACATTGTAAAGTTCCAGGGATTTTGTTCATGCATCGTTTTCAGAACATTTAAAATACTTACTGCTGAATACAGACATACTCGTATCTGCGTACATTTCAAGTGTATGGAACCGGAAAAGTATCTGTCTTGTCTGCTTCTGACAATGTGGCGTATCTTTCATATACCTCCATTTAATTCGCCTGCTTGTTCAAAATTCCGTGTCATGTCATTAATGGTTTTAGTGTTATGCTTCAACTTTTGGTTAACTAACGTATGAATTGAAGTTGACAAATTAATTAACTTTGTAATAAATAAAAATGTTGGCTACTAACTCTAAGTGGCAAAAACTAAACATTTCTGTTATAATTTCGAATAGGTGAAATTGAATTACCCGAACGAAATTACATAAAAAAACGATTTGTTCTAACGTGATAAATTCAAGAGTTTTTTCCAAATTGACTCACAAGTAAGAAAAACGAAAAGCATTTAAAAACAAAGCTCAATATTTCATTACATAATTTACTACCATTTGCTGTAGTAATTTATGTTCTCCTTAGTACTGGTATTATTCTGAACACCCTATCTCTCTAATTTATTCCAATAGCTTGTAGATCGTTATCGGCCTGTGTAGATGATTTAGTTGGAACAATGGTCCCGCCCGCATATCTAATTCAGCATGGAAGTTAGTTTGCGCCCCTGATGTCACCCCCCCCACCATGAGAATTTTATTAGTAGTAGTCCATTGTTTCAAGAGGTGACCGTG
Source organism: Udea ferrugalis (assembly GCA_950022985.1). Lineage (NCBI taxonomy): Eukaryota > Metazoa > Arthropoda > Insecta > Lepidoptera > Crambidae > Udea > Udea ferrugalis. Next base: position 12,221,248 of record OX465516.1, read on the forward strand.
GCGCAGTTGTGGCAGTGATCGGCGACGATCGCGTAAAGCAACATACGCCGGGTCGGATGGGTGACCACCCCGACCGAAATTTAGTGATGTGTATTTCGGGCATCTCGTCGGTCTCACGTTAAGCAGTTGGTCCCGGCTGACGTTCGTTCGCCTAGTCGGAGGCCTTAGGGCGGCTTGATAACATCTGACATTAAGGTTGCTCATTAACCTTACACCCCTCCAACAAACCGCACTGAGCCCGCGTGTTAGAGTATGGCTCAATCCACCTCACAGTTGAGGTGAGTAAAGAAGCACTGCGATTAATCATTAAAAGTATATAAGAAATTCAATTTTGCCTTTATTAAGATTGACTTATTTGTTACTATTACTTGGTAACTTTGCCTGTCTGTTATGTACTACAAAATATTGGCATATTAGTGTATTATCGCGTATTGAAACGGTTTGCACTCAATTTCGTCTTTAGTCCGTGTAGTTTTGGCTTGTGACGTAACGCGTTAGAACGGTATATACCAACATAGCATTACACATTCACGCGTCTACATCAACAAGACGCGCTTACAATCTAAATTGATAAGCATCCGTTAATTGAGTCCCGTTTCCGAACACCAACTTACAGACCATTTATAATGCAAATTCCTTTTGCCTGTTGCCAGACTGGCACGATCATGCCCAAAATAAGCCGCCCATGGAATAAATAATCCAATTGTACGTTTCACGCCATAGGAAGAAAGAAAATGAGAGCGTTGTTTTTATAATCCAATAAGGACGACCTAAAAAAGTTGTCCAAGTCCAGAATGACTAATGACAAATCTTGTTTTTGAGGGAATTAATTAGAATTCACTTTTCGTTTTTGGGGCGGTTGTAATGAATTAGGCAAATAGGTGAGTAAACACATTAATTATGTTGGGAAGTTGTACGATGAAGTTTGAAGGTAGAGTAGGTAATACCAGTTTTTTAAATAATGTAAGTACTTATCATTTATTATTTAAAAGATCCTTTGACTGTGAAAAACATACCTTAGAGTCTTTTAAGTGACGTTACAAGGTATAGCATTGAATAACTGATGCAGTTGAAGAAAACGAAAACATTTCGTAAATTAGTGTGTTCAACACAATTATAGGAGCTGGTTTGGGGCAGAAACTTAAAAAAGGTTTTTTTAATGGTATCTCAATAACCGACTACCTATACCTACCCATAAAGTATCCCTAGTCTTATATTATGTGCAAAATTTGCCTTGAGCACCTTCCGTAGGTAAGCAAAGTAACATTCGAATTTCAGGGTGTATTGATCTATAGAGTTGATGATAGCTTTTAGAGATTTTGCCTACTGAAAAGTCAGTAGGTAAATTCAAAGCCCCTTCCCATGCATTTCGCTCTAAAATATAAGCACAAAGTACTGGATGAATGAATGGAAGTCACCTGAAGTAGGTGCCAGAGGACGCCGAGTAGGTAATGAATTAATGGTGTTGGATGTCGTGTAGATATTTTAATTCGATTCCGTACCCTTTTCAAAGCGAATACGCGCTCGCTGTCATTTTCATTTGCTTTTTATCCGGCCTGGAGAGCCAGAGCCAGGTATTACGGACATATTGCAGAGTTAGTAAGATTCGCTGCGGAATAAACAGGTACTTTCCTGTAATTACATTTTTAATTGCACTTCCAACTGATTTGTTGGGGAATCTCTGGACTTGCATTTTGAATACGCGTTTTGGTTATGCATATATTTGCGAGGATTAGGTTTTCGCATTATTTAATTTGTCCTAAATATGATATGTTCATTAAGATATACACAAATGACATCATCATCACTTTATGAAATTTTACTTATTTTGCGGAATAGTCATCAAATATTTTTTTTACTTATAACTTAATGGACATGGTGTAGCGCGTATGGAGACATTAAATGATTACTCAATTCTTCCTTGAGTCGTTAAGCAATGACGTGATAATTCTATGGAGTTTTCTTTGCCGCCAGCAAACAGATTAAATATTCAGCCTGAACATTATGACAAATGTACCGAATACGAACATTCGGCTCATCTCAACTTCAGACTTTATCAGTCACTGGCACTCATAGTTAGGTGATCATAGGTTTAGATGTCCCTGATATTTTTTTCACTTTATTGCCCGCGTCTCATAATAATAGCGTATGTATGAAATGCAAAATAATAATAATTTAAATAAATGCACACAAACTAAAACTAACTTAACTATGTGTCTACCTACTTAAATTAAAAATCTTAATAAATAAAAATATTAAAAAATAGAAGTGATGATTGACTAGCTAGCTGAGCTAACCTCATTCTGCTGCTGACTAGTCAATCATCAGTTCATCTGTTTGTAGCAAGGCGGCGAGAATGCTGGCTGCATTTAACAATAGGCATGACGACAGTATCAAATAATCAACGATTTGAATACATTAGGGGAAAATACATATTAAAAAGATTTAAAAGACACATTTAGTTTGATTTTAAAATCTGAGATTAATCAGATTTTCGATAAAGTAAAAGGATAAAATACTGCAATTCGCCATTTTGACTCAAACGTCAATCACGCTCTATGACGTCACTCTAATGGAAATCAACAAATGTCACAGTCGTATTTCATACAAGTGAGTTTGACAGACACTTGATATTTACATTAAAATTACGTCACACGGACGCCATGACACCTGCGAGTTTTTTCGCGCGCTGTTGATAAAATACTAGAATAATGTCCTCAAACTTTGTTAAACTGACCTTTGAAACCGAAATAAAGTTTTTTTAGTATACAATACATTTGTACCTTTATCACGAATAATCCGGTCAATTTAGACATTCAAAGTTACATAAATTCCCACCAAGCTGAAAATCGGTAAGATTGTTTGAAATATCATTAAAAACAAAATTTGAAAGTTCCCCATCTTTCCCCTGTAAGGAAAAAAAAATATTCAAGGTCAAAGGTAAAAAAAATGAGTTTTTCGCGATTTTCAGCAAAACGGTAAGTCTTATCATAAAAATATCTCAGACAAAAATTGTAGATCATAAAATTATCTACAAAAAATAATTCATACTTTTTTTTCTACGAGCCACCGTTTTTGAGATATAACGATTCAAAAAGATGTAAAGTTGTAATCGTCATAATATGCACACGTTTCCACGCCACCTATGAGGTAGTGTACTTTTTTTTTTTTTTTTTTTTTTTTAAGTAGGGGAAATGCCTTACGCATACCCGTCCACCGGGGGACGGACGGGTTATGTCGGACTCTCCACTGGAAAGGTGGTATACCAGTGGCCCTACCGACTAAAACCCCTACTACTCCCTCTTATCGTCCGTATAGTGGGGGAACACGGTGAGTAGCGCGAAGCCTGTTACGCGTTCCCCCGGACGGAGCCCGCCTGGACGGCGGGCCGGAAGCGACCCCCCCTTCGTGAGGGGAGGCCAGAAGGGACAGCCGAGGATGTCAAGCCGTCCCTACCAGGCAGCGGTGAAACCCGTGCAATGCTGGCGGCGGCACCCCCGTACCACGCGCCAGCTGGCCACCGTACGCAAACCCTACTGGGCCCGCAACCACGAGCCACCCAAAGGGCGGCTCCGCTGCCGTAACCTTCGGTACGGCCCCGCCGGGCCGCGACGCACAGGGGGGATCAGCCTCGGATCACTGGCCCCCACCAACCGGTTGTGCGCCGCGGCCCCAACCACGCGCCTCAAGGCGCCTGCAGGCCCCACTGGCCCCGCAGCCCGTCGCCCTTACGGGCCGCAGCGGGTGGGTGTCCAGTCCACCACGCTGCCACGCCTGGGTTCTCTTCGCTTCCCGGTGGTGCCCCTACCACCGGTACTAGGCCCCCTCGCCACGCCGAGGCGAGAACCCGTGAGGGGGGAGGTAGTGTACTTAGCGCAACTTTTACAGCTTTTTGAATCGTTATATCTCAAAAACGGTGGCTCGTAGAAAAAAAGTATGAAGTAATTTTTTGTAGATCATTTTATGATCTACAATTTTTGTCTGAGATATTTTTATGATAAAACTTACCGTTTTGCTGAAAATCGCGAAAAACTCATTTTTTTTACCTTTGACCTTGAATATTTTTTTTTCCTTACAGGGGAAAGATGGGGAACTTTCAAATTTTGTTTTTAATGATATTTCAAACAATCTTACCGATTTTCAGCTTGGTGGGAATTAATGTAACTTCACTCTTATTTTTTGGTCTAATTTGACCGGACTAGAAAGAAGATTTCAAAATTGTTCGTCATGCCTATTCATTCGGTAAACCATGAACCAATCGTCTTCTTTCTCAATGAAGTTTGACACCATAAGGCAGAATACCAGTCGGTCAATATTGACACAGCGGAAAATCTCCTACAATAAACCAAATCTTCGCATAGAGCATTAACGTATTACTCCTGAGAATATTTTGTCAGGCCAACAAAACACATACTCGTAGCAGGTTTTAATTTTGCCCGCACCGAAATACGACATTGTTCGCGGGATGAATGGACTGCGATTTATAAGTACGTACGTGACGTAGTAAGTTAGATAACTGGGGTAAACACATCTGGGGTCTACCCTAATTTTACGAATATTAAGCGACGCGGACTTTATTCTAAACGCGTCTAAAAAGGGACTTCCAACTCCGATAAGTTTCAGCGCAACCCTCGGTAAATCCCATTTCCACACATGGTAAGTGTTTTGTTCTTGCTGGTGAGGAGGCGGTCTTCGGGAGCTGTTCTGTTTTTGAGTGACCTGAGGTTCACCATTGGTGACCTCGTTTACTGCACAAAAGTTTCTCTTGGCGCGGGTAATGGCGCGAGCCATACTCCAACACGCGAGCTCAGAGCGGATTGCTGAAGGGGTGTAAGGTTTGTGATAAACCTTACCGTCAGATGCTATCTAGCTGCCTTAAGGTGTCCGACTAGTTTTAACGACGTCAGCCGGAACACGGAGCTGCCAGATAAATACATCACAAAATTCCGGTCACCCATCACATTTCGGACCCGGCGAGTGTTTCTTTACGATGGCGAACATTGAAGATTCACACATTGTGATCCACATAACTACGTGTCACAAGCAGATATGATTTCTTTAATGTTCAGCGTGACGTGTCACGTGGTCCGTGTTGTGATAGTTTCGCTCCAAAGTATGGACGTGATGCGGAGTATTTTGTCGAAACTTACTATGAACTGCTTCATATTTATGTAAGGAAGTAGGCAACGGCGACGTTGCATGCAATGCCATCCGGGACTTGCTTTTTGAACTTAGAATCTTGTATAAAACATACACCTAAAGTGCCTCAGATAACCAGTTTCATGAACATTTTCACTTGAAACTGGAAGATAGTAAAGTGGAAAATGTAACAAAACAAACATAATTATGATTAATCTGTTGTGTTTTTTTCTGTATTCTATTTTTTATGCGCCAATCAATTAGTTTGCTCTAATAGTTCAGCATGCGTATTTAACACCGACGACACACTTTTCAACAAAGAATAGCTTATTGTTTATTTATCCTTTACCCGTAAGCGGGTAATGGTTTCTTAAAACTGGTTATCTACATGTTTACGTCTGCGTGCGAAGAGCTGTAAACGTTTAATGAGTTACGTGTTTACAAAAACGTAACGTTTCACGATTGTATCGTTTCGGATGGAGTTCAATGGCCCAATGGAGAGCGTCGTGGCCAAATTGTTTCAAGTCCTGAGTTCAAATCTAGCCGGTAGTCCGGAACACCTACTTTGTGTCCATTTCATAATTTGCGGATAACTCTCAGGTGAAGTCTCATAACTGTCTCATATCTCATAACTCTCATAAAAAACCAAAGACACCCGGATAGCAGTGTGTAGTGGTAGGATCGCCTCATACCATGTTGCATTCGAGTTCAGCGAAATGTGGGCTTCTGAATGCCCACTTTCTGGGCTGCATGTTTGCTAATTGCTGCAGTTTTACTATGCATTATCTTTCCAATCAATTCTCAGGTTCTCAAGCGGTACGTTAGAAATCGCAAGGTTATTTAAGTAGATTCGAAATCATTTCGACGACGTAATTCCTCGCAGTACTTCGACTTTAAATAACGATTATCCTTACAGGTACATTTTGAATTACCATTAGTCGAGTCAAGGGTAAGGTTTCTAATCAAGCAAATGTCGGAGCTATTTGGAAAAATCCATCATTTGGGCAAACGACAAGGTGATTTAGATAAATGTCGCTCAACGACAGGGGTTTTGCCAGGAAGCGAATTTAAGGGCAAAGTGGATATTACATGAATCAGACTTGAATGAAGATTAGTAGCTGGCCTAGGTACCGAAAACTTAAAATACCGTTTGCCTGACTCGGGAATCCATGACCACCAATTTAGTATTAAAACTAGTCGTAAAATGCTTTTGACTTTGCATTCATTATCACATATCCGTTGACGACGTGTGCTCATAGTCGTATCAAAAATGAGCGAATCAGAAGAGTTAGTGACCCTGCTTGTAAGCAAGTAGTACTTAGTTTAAAGTCTATTTTTATAAAAAAAAAACATTTTAGTCATTATATCAGAACTCGATTATTTTTTAAGGGTAGTAATTACCTATAGATACTTCTTTAAAAGAAAAATTTTGAATTTTCATAATCGAAGTTGCCTTCTAAATTACTAAGTCAGTCACATCAACGCGCATCTATACAGTGTGTTTGGGAACCGGTGTTCGACCCGTTAAGGTGAAGTAATATGATCTATTTTATGAATAAATCCACCATAATTAAGCACTTTTCCCCAGTTGTTTTAAAATGGCCGCCATTTTAATTTTTTTTTCTCGGGAGTACGGGTGGGTTATTTTAGTTTGCAATATCTGCCGATTTAGAGGTCCTACAGTCACAAAAGTGGTATCGTTAGACAGCTACAAAAGTAGGCAATAAGCTGACAAAAAAACATTTTTTCATAACTCCCTTAAAATACCTCAAAAAAATGTTTAAACTTGAAAATTGTGATAGAATTTGTTAGATTTTTTTACATTTTTTTTTTTCAGAAAAACTAAACTGTCAACATTCATTTATTTTTAACTTTTTGGATACCCAAAGACATCACCTAAACACTGAAGCAAAAATCAAAGTTCCAAGTAAAATAGTTTAGAAGTTGTGACAAATTGAATATCACTCTGTCATCAGAGACCCTTTGAAACGCAGGTAAAATTTACCTGAAATAAATTAAATTTTTTTTTAAAAAAAATTAATTAAAAGTGCTTAATTATGGCGGATTTATTCATAAAATAGATCATATTACTTCACCTTAACGGGTCGGACACCGGTTCCCAAACACACTGTATATCTCTGTTTTTAGTTTGTTTAGGCACAAACAGTAGTAACTACGGAACACATAGTGCCTTCAAACTCACTTGGCCAATTTTATTGGCGTCGTTTGGTGAACATTGTAACTGAAGCAGTTTACGTTGATTTATCGGGTTATCATCAAACGCCACAATAGCTATTTCTCGTGGAGATTTTGGCTTTGCTGGGGTTTATGGATGCGCTGTGATAAATGGATAATCCCTTGCTGTTATAGGCTTTACCTTTTCTATATTAAATAGTTTCATATTACACAATTTCCTTTTAACTACCAAACTTTTGTTTGTTGACAAAATGGTACTACACAACCTGACATCATAAAACTAACAAAACTGCAAAAAATTTATTACAAAATGTTAAGTGAAATGTGATCTTTTATCATCATTTAAGTAGTGTCAGCAAATATCACGACTTGTATCTTTTGATTGTGAATAATGTAAACAGTAATAATTATCATGGTTATTTGAACGCCGCAAAGCACTGACCTGTCACTGGTCTTATATAAAAAAATTGAAGCTAATTGTGAGTTTTCACTACTTATAAGTTAACATTTTTCAAAAATCTACGTAAGAAAGGACGGAGGGGGCTAAGTCAAAAAAGCCTTGCACAAGTAATGCCACATAATAAATACACACAGTTTGTTGCTGCCCAAATATGAAAGTGATGTCACAGTTTTCTTAGACCATGGGCGCCATCGTCGTAATGGGAGCATTAACTAACAGTCGACGAGAGCTGAAGCGCAATATTCCGCCAGTTGGTATCACTTTATGTCGACGCAGGAAAGATCATTTCCCAACTGCCGCAGCGCTTTATGTGCGCTGTATGGGAGTAAGGAATTTCTGATCTAAGACTATTTACCTTCCCCAAACCTTCCAGCATCCCCAAATTCTATTGCGCCGTTTAAAATTACGACGATGCTTAACTCAAACTATGCCTTATGGTCACACAGAAGTGGCATTTTGATTTTAAGATCTGTTTTCCTTGATTATTTCCGGTTTATTCTTCCATTTTATTACATTCGTAATCATCTCTCTCGTAATTATACCTAAGGACTGTTTTATTATTATTTCCTCTTAGTTGTTTCACCTCGGTACAGAGATAATATGGTCATGGCTAGAGAAAGCTCCCCGCTTACAAACGCTGATGTCATGCGCTATAATGTTGCTAGTTGAATAATTCACCGAATACCTGTTTGGTAAATAATAATTCAACTTCATGAACATGCTTTGAACTGGCTTGCTACTTAAAACAAAACCTTGAAAATGAAATACCTACCAAAAATAATTCACATTTAAATTTTTTCAGTGCTGTGCTGCTAATGCAGTGATATTTTATAAATAACTTAGCCATAATATCAATTTATTACGGACATTATCGTTAATTGTTGTAACATTAACCCTAACAATTAAATTGAGAAGTTACATTGAACCGGCCGAGGAGTAAATTGCGGCAGCCCGCAAGACAGCTCGATATATTGCCAATGGTCCGAATTGGGGAAACTTTACAACTTCATCAACCTATTGAATACCTACTGTTAAATGTTCTTGCAATTGTATGTTAATTTCATTTTAGGCTAAGAACTTATGAGTAAGTGAACACTAATTTTTCAATTAAAGAAAGAAAGTCCGACACCAAAGTTGAAAATATGGATAAAGAAGAATAAAATGCTGATTATTTTTAATTGGTAATGCTGTGCATTCTTATTAAATGTTGACACAAACTTAAAATAATAAATTGACTATATCTATACTTACAACTTACCTGCATGAACTAAAAGGCAAGAGAAAATTACCTACAGATATGACAGGCACCTTGTCAATGTTATTAGAGCGCCTACATAAATTAGGGGCGACGGCTTGAATAAAGGCTCAGTTAATGCTGGTTACTGACAAGCACTAGGGTCCCATTCTCATCTCATTAAGCCGGAAAAATTACAATGAATCTGACCCACAAACGACCGCTTCTCGCCACCCGCCTTTAGCTTCTTTATAATTAAACGTGTTGACACAGATTTTAAACTGTATATTCCCATTCATTTGTTTTTTCCTTCACAAAGTCAAATCTAAAAGGAAACTTTTCGAAAATAGAACCATTGAACTGCTAAAGAGACAATGGAGCTTAACTTGACTGTATGCACAGAGTTTTGTGAACTTCGCTCAAACCGGTCTCTTTTTGGGAAGTTTTCGTTTTGGGTCGACCCTATTGGAGCGTAGGCCGAACAACTGAAAATAATTCAGCATTTGCGCGCTGTCGGCTGAACCCGGATGAAATAAATGCGATTATGGCTTACGCAGCTCACTGTAGAAATAACACGGAAGAGCCTTCCACTCCATTAATTCAACCCTAAACTGGAGGAGTTCCTAACACGTCAATTTAAACAGATGCAATGGGATTACCTCAACTTAGGGATCTTCAAAGTTTCATTCGGTTGATATTTATCGTAGGTATATGTGTGAATAATATGTACCCACTTATCAAACTTGACAAATATTATGGAGTTAAAACGTTTTTGATGTATGTAATTATCGTAAACAGTTATGTAAAGTAGCTATACTACAGATTTCCCATACAGTCAGCCATAGCAGAAACATGATCTTTATCAGTTGATAAGACCTTATATTGAATAACCGTTTCAACTGGTGGGTTGCTTGGAAGAAATCGCTGTTTAGCGATAAAGCCGCCCAAATTGTACATTATCGTTAATCTTTTGTTTCTTTGCTATTGATTTCTGTTGTTTTGGTATGCAATAAAGAATATATCTATCTATCTATCTATCTGCATGTTTAGTCGTTACATCGTTGGGTGCCCATTCGGACCGAAATTTAGTATGTATTTTTTGGGTATCGCTATGTTTCGGAAGGTACGTTAAGGAGTATCCCGGTTGACTAGATGTCGGTCGTTAAGCCCAGAGGCGAATGTTTACATCTAACATTAAGGTTTCTGATCCTACACCCCTCTAACAATTCGCACTGAGCCCAGCAGTGGGACGTATATTAAAGGCCGTTTATGTTATGCTAGGCAACAAAGAACCTCTTTAGTTTCGTCATGTTTATCTGTCTCTGCAGAGGTTAGCTTAAAAATCCAGGGGGGCTAAAACAGCAACATTTTAGCATTTCATATTATGAATCATCTAACTGACGTTTCATCTAGACCGCGGTCCGTTTCGAGTCAAAAGTGAGTAACAGCACGCTCACACGCATCCCGAATTGATAAATTGTATGAACGTGAGCGACGTCAGCGCGCTATTACTCACTTTTGACTCGAAACGGACCGCGGCCTAGATGAAACGTCAGTTAGATGTTTCATAATATGAAATGCTAAAATGTTACCGTTTTAGCCCCCCAGGTTAGTACCTAGAAAGCTGTAATTAGACATGAGTATACCTACAATCTGCTTACATATTAACAGTTGTAACCCATTCTTCAACCAATTAAATCTTCCCAAGGAGCCTTGTAAAATTTAAATAGGTCCCTGCGGTTAATCCTTCTATTTCGTAAGTTCAGTTCTACTTTAACAGCATTCTTAACTACTGGGCTCGTTTTTTTGCTTTTTTTACGCAGTCGAGTCTTTCGTTTTTGTTAGAGTCAAGGCAGGACACATAGCCGTGTAATATTAACCGCTTAGTATGTTTGAAGGGTTAATGAGAGCAGAATGAGGGCCAGACAATGATATTATAATAAAAAAGACGTAAATAGGTTATTTGTGCTAAAAAATTGGCACCCTAAATCAGAACTTCGAACACCTGAGCAAAGCATTGAGAGTTTGAGACGACACTGCTCAACATGTATTTGTCTCGTTCACGCTCTAGTTAATAATCATACTATCTTGTACACAAGGTCACATTCCTGCCAGGGGACAATTTTCGACTTCGCATCAGTACTGACATAACGTATTTGCCTCTTTTAAATATCATTTTGGCCAGATGTGTGCCAGGATTGTAATAAATAGAGAGAACTCAGTCTACCCCGTGAGTAAACCGGGGTAAATAGTCATCCATGACACAACGTGAATATACCAGTTTCCTGTCTGTGATCTTTTGTGACCTATTTAATAGTCTAAATGAGACTTACGAGCCTGATCTGACCCGAAAGAGCGCGATGGTCTTAATTCGATGTAATATCCGGTGAATGAATGTCACAGGATATTAGCCACACTAATCCCTTGAAAACATTTCCGTTCTACTTACGTATGTAATGATACCAGTCGGTTTCATTTGCGTACATTTTCAGGCAAAGGTATTTATTGACAAATGACTAAAAATTCAAAGCCAAACTTAAAATCGTTTTTTATCCATTGATTGAAATCCGAATTGACAGATAAAGTTACAAGCAGCAAGTTATGTTTAAAAATTAGGAGATGCATTTATTTGTCTCAATGCTTAAGGTGTGGACTCAGTATTTCTCAATAAAATGAAGTAGGTACGTTAAATTATGGAAGTACTATCTACTGCATTTTGATTATAGGTATGAATTGGATTAGTTAATATAGGTAACACCAGAACTGCTAGCCTGATTTTCAAGGGTTTTGAATTGTTGGATTCGTTTTCACCTCAAATAAAATAACACACTAAGTTTTAAAAAGATAGAAAAACCTGACAATAATATATCACAAGAGTAAATACACTTTCACGTGCTCGTCCTTTTTACTCGCTACAGTATCAGTGTCCATGCAACATCCACATTTATCAAACATGCTTTAACTCATACCTAAGGGTAAGTTGCACCATAGTAGAAGTTAAAGTTAAAGGTAAAGTTTTTGTCAAATTTGACAATTTGACGTCATTTTTGGGCCTAACCGGTAACTTTAACTGAAATTTTGATGTTTGTCATTGTTAAAGTCAGATGGTGCAACCCAACCTAAGTGTTGTAAAAAAATGAGTATAACACTTTCCAACCTTACACATTTGCTCAAACAGTCCGAAAACAAAAGTACCTAATTACTCAAAAAACGAATACATTTTTATGTGCGTAGTCATAACCTTGATAATTTCTCTCGTTGATGGCAGTTCATTTCTTTGGCACAGATGTCCCACTCTTGCTCATTACCCCAATTCATCTAAAATGCGGCCACCAAAAGCCACCCACATCAAATGTAGCGGCGAGCACATCGCACCTACCGCATGTATTTTAATCAGTTTCAGTTGTAATCTGGCGCTGGGCTCACGTGCGGATGTGCCGCAGTCGGTAAATAAATCTTAATTAGCCGCAGCCGCCGGCGCCCGGGCTGCACTAGAGCTGGCCGCGAGCGCTGAGCGGCTCAGGGTTAGATGCTCAGTTAGAAAACCAAACAAGAAGAATCAGTTACTGACCAAACAACACATAATTATTAATGAATGAATTAGTTAAATTATTTATTGCAAGTAAGACTCATCTTGTTAGTGGTGCTTACAAACTGTTAGTAAGAAAATTATAATTATTTTTTTTTTATTTCATTTGAATACATAATGAAACAAAGATTTCTTAAAAATGTTTAGTTGAATCACATTGGTTCAAACAGTCCCTAAAACAAAAGTAACCAACACCGATTCATCTAACACAAAAGCCACCCACATCAAATGTAGCGGCGAGCACATCGCACCTACCGCATGTATTTTAATCGGGTCTACCCTTTTTCGCAGAACTTTTTTTGTCATAATTTTATAATGCATAACAACGGATGGCAGAAATTTCATTTCGCAGAAAATCATTTCGCATACACTCATTAAGCATACATTCAAAAAGCATAATTTTGCATAGCAGAATCATCTTTTGGCATAATTTTAATATCCATAATAATCAAAGAGCAGAACCATGGTAACGCAGAAAGTTAACATGCAGAAACATCACATAGCAGAAAGTTAATATGCAGAATTATCTTTTGGCATACTTTTTATATCCATATAAAAATATGAAATGAAGCAGCAAGCTAAACAGGCAAGTCGTTTTTTGGGTTTAAAAAAAAAATAACCACGAAGGTTTAAGGTGGGAGCTTCGCTCCGCTTCGCTCCCGCCTTAAACCTTCTAACCTAATCTATCCGTGTCGGTTTCGCCCCGACTCTAGTGTAGGGCAGACAAGTACTCCAATTTGTTGTTATATCAAATACCACGAAACCACGAGAGAAATGGAATGACAATAGTATGCCAAGTGAAATTCTACCAAATAAGCATTTTGCAAAAAGTAATTATGCGTCATAAAATTTTGCCAAATAAAATTCTGCTATCTTAAAAGTATGCTATTGAAAATTCGGCCACACAAACTTTCTGCGAAATGATGATTATGTTAAGCATTTCTCCTGCCTTAAACATATTCGGCCAAAGAAGATTATGCCAAGTGTGTTCTGCAAAATGAAAATCTGCGAAAAAAAATTCTGCCAGATAGAAGGAACCCATTTTAATCAGTTTCAGTTGTAATCTGGCGCTGGGCGGCTCACGTGCGGATGTGCCGCAGTCGGTAAATAAATCTTAATTAGACGCAGCCGCTGGCGCCTGGGCTGCACTAGAGCTGGCCGCGAGCGCTGAGCGGCTCGGGGTTAGATGCTCAATTGGAAAAGGAAACAGGAACAATCATTTAGGGACCAAACACCACTCATCTAAGAACGAATGAAGTTATTTATTGCAAGTAAGACTCATCTTGTTTGTAGTGCTTATAAACTATGTTAGTAAGAAAAACATGATTATTTTTTATTTATTTCATTATTATACAGAATCAAACAAAGATTTCGTAAAAATGTTCAGTTGAATCACATTGGTTAAAACAGTCCCTAAAACAAGAGTAACCAACACCGATTCATCTAACACAAAAGCCACCCACATCAAATGTAGCGGCGAGCACATCGCACCTACCGCATGTAGATATTTTAATCAGTTTCAGTTGTAATCTGGCGCTGGGCGGCTCACGTGCGGATGTGCCGCAGTCGGTAAATAAATCTTAATTAGCCGCAGCCGCCGGCGCCCGGGCTGCACTAGAGCTGGCCGCGAGCGCTGAGTGGCTCGTGGTTAGATGCTCAGATAGAGAAGCAAACAGGAAGAATCATTTATTGACCAATCACCACATAATTGTGAATCAAGTAAGACTCATCTTGTTAGTAGTGCTTACACATTAAGTATGTTAGAAAAACATGATTAATTTTCATTTACATCGTTATACAGAATAAAACAAAGATTTCGTAAAAATTTTCAGTTTAATCACATTGGTTCTAACAGTCCCTAAAACGAAAGAAGCCAACACCGATTCATCTAACATGCGGCCAACAAAAACCACCCACATCAAATGTAGTGGCGAGCACATCGCACCTACCGCATGTATTTTAATCAGTTTCAGTTGTAATCTGGCGCTGGGCGGCTCACGTGCGGATGTGCCGCAGTCGGTAAATAAATCTTAATTAGCCGCAGCCGCCGGCGCTCGGGCTGCACTAGCGCTGGCCGCGAGCGCTGAGTGGCTCGGGGTTAGATGCTCAGTTAGAAAAGCAAACAGGAAGAACCATTTATTTACCAAACACCACATAATTATGAATGAATGAAATTATTTTGCCTCACTTTGTCAGTAGTGCCTAAAAACTATGTTAGTAAGAATAACATAATTATTTTTATATCTCATTATTATACAGAATAAAACGAAGATTACTTAAAAATATTCAGTTTAATCACATTGATACTAACAGTCCCTAAAACAAAAGAAGCCAACACCGATTCATCTAACATGGGGCCAACAAAAACCACCCACATCAAATGTAGCGGCGAGCACATCGCACCTACCGCATGTATTTTAATCAGTTTCAGTTGTAATCTGGCGCTGGGCGGCTCACGTGCGGATGTGCCGCAGTCGGTAAATAAATCTTAATTAGCCGCAGCCGCCGGCGCCCGGGCTGCACTAGCGCTGGCCGCGAGCGCTGAGTGGCTCGGGGTTAGGTGCTTAGATAAGTAAGAAAAAAATTTATGGAACCAACATAACATAATTATACATACATTACATGTCAAACCGTCCTTATTCCCTGCACAGCTGCATAAGGTGCGTTGGCTGCGATGAGTTTTCGTCCACACCATGAGTAAAGTAAATTTCCTAATTGCTATTCAAGAAGATCAAAATATACTTAGTGTCTTTTTATACAACCACTTTACGCATACTACGTAAAAGAAAGAAAGATAATATGTCCAATGGACAAGAGTGGCAAGAACGAAGACATTTAACTTTTTGAGTTAGGTAAAGTACGTACCCTAAGATAAGATAGGCCTTCAGGATAATTTATTCCCCTCCATACCCGTGCAATGATGCGCTGCATAGCGATCGTGGTCAGGCAGGCCACAGTTAAGCCGCTCTTGGGAGAGTTTTTGCCTCAAATTAGAAGGTGCCTTTTGACCTCACACGTGAATGGGATGTTTTGCGTTCGGAATACTTGCTTATCTAATCTTAAGTAAAAAATGCTTTAAAATGTCTTTTTATATAATTATTAAATTGATTGTTTTCGAATTGCAAATCTGTATGATATTGAGGAACTTTGGCGAACCCACGGGTGAACCAAGATGTCAGTCTTATGTTTTTCACAGTGGTTATATACACACACAATGTATCACAACTACTTCGTATGTATTATTTAGCATGTTATTCGAAAATGGCTCTAGAAATACAACACAATTAAACACCAATTCAAATACGTCTTGTTACCTAGGAAGGAGCACCCATTGAGCCGCATCGCCGAATGAATCCCAATTAACCACAGCCACGGCTGCACTGAAACGACCTGCTTGGTGACGTCATTTCCCTTCAATTACAAGGGACAGAGCATGTCGAAGACCGACAGAACGACCGTTAGACTTTTTGTACAAGTTGTATACCTATTTGATGAACTAGGAAAAAAACAAAAAGTATTGTTTCCCTTCAAGGGCGTAAGAAAATAGCCACTCTAATGAAAGTATTTTTCGGTCATAGGTACATATGTGGTTGAAATTTTTAACACCTCATGAAACAAGTACCAAATTACGCTTAGACAGCTTTGATAACAGCTGATAAGGCTTCCCGTGCTTGCCGTGGAAACCACAACTGACGTTAACCAGAACCTTGAAGATGTGGTTCGAGTCCTCAGGGAAGAAGGTACGAGATTTTGTAAAATGCAGCGCATGCAAGAAGTCGAAGCTTTCCGAGGAGACTTTAGGGCTAATGAAGAGACGACGAGAAGACCCACCCGTCACTTCGTCAGGGAAACGGACTCTAAACCGAGAGATTAGTAAGCACGTGGGACGCGATCTCCGTTGCTCTAATACCCTCTCGATTGAGAGAGCGATCGAGCAAAACCGGGGATCAAAAGTGTTCGTACGATCTCTTGGAAGAAGCCACCTGACGAAGTTGACCATAGAAAGTGGAGAAGTCGTTGTCTCGAAGCCAGCAGTCCTTTCGGAAGTAGAAAACTTCTATGGCCGGCTATACGCTTCGCATGCATCTCGACCTGACCCCGGAAATGGGGACTCTAGAGCCACTCTAACACGCCACTACACCGAAGACCTGCCAGAAGTCAGCATTGACGAAATCGAGATCGCTCTTGGGCGGCTTAAAAATGGAAAAGCCCCCGGAGAGGACGGTGTTACAACAGAGTTGTTAAAGGCAGGAGGCAAACCCTTACTCAGGGAGCTTCAAAAGCTTTTTAACGCTGTCCTCTTCGAAGGGAGAACTCCAGAGGCGTGGAGTAGGAGTGTGGTCGTCCTGTTCTTCAAAAAGGGAGACAAAACCCTACTGAAGAACTATCGACCCATTTCCCTTCTAAGCCACGTCTATAAGCTGTTCTCAAGGGTGATCACGAACCGTCTTGCGCGAAGACTCGACGAATTCCAACCACCGGAACAGGCTGGGTTTCGGAGCGGATACGGCACCATAGACCACATACACACAGTGCGGCAGCTTATACAGAAAACTGGAGAGTATAATCAGCCCCTGTGTCTAGCATTTGTGGACTATGAGAAGGCCTTTGACTCAATTGAAATCTGGTCTGTTCTGGAGTCTCTGCAGCGATGCCAAGTAGATTGGCGATATATCCAAGTGATGAGATGTCTTTACAAAGCTGCCACTATGTCCGTCCAAGTACAGAATCAGCAAACAAGTCCCATACCGTTGCATCGGGGTGTGAGACAAGGGGATGTTATCTCACCGAAATTGTTCTCAAATGCAATGGAGGATATGTTCAAGACGCTGAACTGGAAAGGACGTGGCATCAACATCAATGGCGAGTACATCTCTCACTTGCGATTTGCTGACGACATTGTCATCGTGGCGGAAACGCTGCAGGACCTACAACAGATGCTGAATGACCTGGCTGACTCTTCTGTGCGCATCGGTCTACGGATGAACTTGGACAAAACCAAGGTCATGTTCAATGAACATGTACTACCGGAACCGATTGCGGTACACGGCGCCGTTCTCGAAGTTGTTCAAAAATATGTATACCTCGGGCAGACATTGCAGTTAGGTAGGAACAACTTCGAGAACAAGGTGAATAGAAGAATTCAGCTGGGTTGGGCAGCGTTTGGGAAGCTACGTCGGGTCTTCACATCGTCGATCCCACAGTGCCTAAAGACAAAAGTCTTCAATCAGTGCGTCCTACCCGTCATGACATACGGAGCCGAAACGTGGACACTAACGGCACGGCTGGTCCACAAATTTAAAGTCACCCAGCGGGCTATGGAGAGGGCTATGCTCGGCGTTTCTCTGCGGGACCAAATTAGAAATGAGGTGATAAGGCAGAGAACCAAGGTTATCGACATAGCCCACCGGATTAGCAAGTTGAAGTGGCAGTGGGCTGGCCATGTAAGCCGTAGAACCGACAACCGTTGGAGTAAACGTGTTCTTGAGTGGAGACCGCGTCTCGGCAAGCGTAGTGTAGGACGTCCTCAGGCAAGGTGGAGTGATGATTTGCGCAGGATGGCTGGCAGGAGCTGGATGCGAGCAGCCGAAGATCGAGCTCAGTGGCGTGTAATGGGAGAGGCCTATGTCCAGCAGTGGACTGCAACAGGCTGATGATGATGATGATGATAAGGCTTCAAGTGAATGCGCCACCTCAGCGTACTAAAAGAAAAGACAGTGTTCACAATTACGTTCCTGCTATTAAAGTCGGTTTCTCAAAAGGTTTATTTGAATTCATGGCATCTCAAAGATACCATTAAATTCCGAAATGTTTTTTGAACATTAAATTTAGAAGTTAGCCAGTTTTATTTTACTAAAAATCTCGTTGTTTTCTGGTGACATAGTAGGCAGTTTTTCAAATACCAAAAATACAGGGAAAACGTAAAAGTCAGGCTGACGTATTTACGTGGCATTCAGACAATAAAAGCGATGTAGATCATTGTAGCCACTGTTTTGGTGTTATCGGTTCAGTCGAAGTTTAAAAGGTGTAAAATTCTAAATCAATTGATTGTCTTGAAACAGTTAGATTAAGGTTCAAATTGTCTTGTAATCAAAACGTACCTAATATTGCTAACCGTGCTTCTTAGTACACAGGATTGAAGTGACAGTTTCTTAAGTTAATTCAAGCTAGTTTCCTCTTGTTTATAAAACTGGCGACATGATGTGGGATGTAAACACGCAATTTCGTTTCAAGAACCTATCGCGAGAGTGACGTAAGTAATAATTTGATCATGCCCGCACGTCGTCGCCGTCCGATCTTCCATTTTTCTCCGGTAACTCGTAGTTTTATTTTAGCTCAGCCATCTTTTATGACCAAGTTTTCCTTGTGGTGACTTCGGTGCTTCCTTCCCTGAAGTTAGAGTAAGAAGGAAACAAGTTTAATTAGGTAGCACAATAAAACATACTGACATATGTATCTTTTTTAACATAGTCGTGGGCATAACACATAACATAAAGTGAAACAATATTGGGTATACATGGTAATGTTCAGAGGCGCTCACATCAACCTTTACATAGGGGCAGCTTAAGCTGCTGACGTAAGACCCATTTTGCAATGGTTTTGTAAAGGTTTGAAAGAAGGAAAGAAAAATAAAATAGTTTATTCAGTAACTTGGGACAGTCAGCGGCAACATGTAAACTTTTGTCACAGTTACTTTGTTGACGTTGTCATAGGAACGATGATGAAGCTTTCAAATGAACTAGTATGACAAAGTGCCTTACTTGATTTCGACGCTGACTGTAAAGAAAACACAACATCTAATTAACATGAAACCTTAGTTAATATCATTAGTGTTAATAAAATTACATTATAAGCAAATCCAAGCGTCATTGTGACACTGTGTCTCTGTTTACTTAAGCGCTTCTATTTACTTAAAACCTTAACAGACTATGAAAATTGACGATCACTTTATCTGTGCAAACATTTACAAAATAATATTTTGTTTCGCTATCAGTATGAAGATGAAATCAGATTCCAGACAGCGACAGGCAGCGAGAGTGAATGAAGCAGGAATGAGTTCATTACATAATTCAGTGTCTCACGGAGCAAGTGACTTGCTTGACGCGACCCTGCATTATTAAACACGAAATTAGCTTTCTCTCTCTAAACAATTCAGTAGTCTATGGCAACTCACCTGAATGGATGGGATATTAATGGGCGATAATTGTTGCACTTAACATCATTAAGGTAAGGTTAAGGGTTTCACGGCGTTAACTCTGGCAACAACTGTGACGGTGGTTAATCGTAATGAGTTGACATTAAAAATATTGTCAATCTTAGTAATCGTTTCACCCTTATTATTATGAATCGTAGGAAGCTGGGAACCTCATTGAAGTGAAACGGCCAAATGTTACGATTTGCGACACCTCCATATTCATCAACTTGTAGGTAGGTATCTTACGTGTCGCCGTCTTATATAATAAAAAAAAAGATATAGTATTAAATATGGCAAGCGACCTTAGGTAAGCCTTGGTTTTTTTTTCTAACCACACAAGCAAATGATGGGTGCATATATGAAGAAAAGGTTTATTTACATCTATTAACATTATTTTACTATCAACACTTGCTGAAAATATTAGAATTTCATAAATACGTGGAAAGCTTTTTAATTACTTTACTTACTTACTTTTACTGGACAGTGGGTATAATTTAAATTCAGCACATTATTAGACCCAGTTAATTTACTAATTCTCTCAAAATTTACGTGTTGTTTAATTAGAAAGTTCGCAGGGCCTATACATCAGGCTGACGTCAGCCGGCTCACAAGTGTGCTGTAATGGTCTACTGCGGTACAGACAGCAACGAAAATAGCTAAACTTCAGGCCTATTTTCCTCCATAGCTGATGTGTGATTCTCTGGTGGTGCCTCTGGTGGTCCATCTTGCACCACCACATCTATTTTTCTTTCCTTTTTTTTCTACCGGAAGGTTGTCTAGAAGAGATCGCTTTTAGCGATAAGGCCGCCTACATTGTACTGCTAAATCTCTTTAAGCATTTTTATGTAATTGTTTTCTTTGTGCAATGAAGTATACCGTATCTTATCTTATCTTAACTTCATTTTACTTATCTCATGCAGTGACTTACGAACTAGGTTATTTGTGTGTACATTCGTTTTATAAACAACAATCATTTTCTTACCTTTACCCAAATTTGTTACTAACAACGAAAATACTCGTGTCTTTCCGTGAAGATAAGTTGAATTGCTGACCGTTCCCACAGATACTATGTAGAAAATACCGACTGTAATAAAGAGAAAAACTGTCTGCTCTATCATATCCCAAACGACATTGTACCTCTAGATAAGCCTGACCCACCCATGTCGGTAAATCGCTGAAATCACTGACCGAATCGTAAAGCCTTAACTGCATCTGCTGACCACCGCTCTCTCTACTTTGACAAGTACTCGTAAAAGCTTTTGCTGTAACTTCATTGTATGTAGCAGATTAGGAGTATTTTCTGAAACCAAACAGAACAAACAACTCGGCCTTCGAAATGATTTTCAACACAGTAGATAGGTACAAGACAGCCTACATCCACATAAATTATACGCCACTAATAATATGTAGCTTATGCTAAAAATTTACAATGACATGAAATAAATATAAATATACCTACTAGTTATACTACAGCTGATTGGGTTGTTCCAAACCGAATAAAAACATTGAAAACCGATCTAACTGTAATTTCTGAAAAACCCCTGATTAAGAGAACTATGTATATTTACTTCAGTTAAACTTTCTGAATTTATTTTTTAAAATTAAATTTTCTTCTACAAATATTGAGCATTGGGTAAAAAGTCGACTTTTACGAAACAAAATACTTGCTACACTAGCTTTCATCTTTGAACTCACAGTAAAAAGGGTTTTCGATTACCATGTAATAAGCGGATCCGCTTCAATTTGTAAGAAAATGCAATAATACTCGTACCTTGATCAGTATACAGTTCCCTTGTAGGTCGTAGGAGTAAAGCTTTGTTCTTGGTGCAAGCGGTGCTTTTTTTTTTCAAATTTTCTTGTAGAAAATTATGTAAGAATGTCTAGTGCCTATACGATTTCTTAATGTTCAACACAATAATTTTGTTATTTTTTAAAAACGAAAATATTTTGTCTCCATCAGTGCTTTTTTGTTCGTACAATTTTTTTTACTGCTTTCGGAAATGAGGTGCTATTTTCTTTTTTTAATGCCATAAATGCCACCTGAGTTAACCTTAACCTATTACGGGTACTATTGCATGACCACGCTAAACAATGTCGTATGCAATCAATAGACTACAAAACCAATCGTCATTGTGGCAACAGGCAACTTTCATACGTAATAAAACAACATTACCTACTTCCGCACAATTGGATTTTTTTTGTGAAGTTACAAAAAAGCAGTTAAAAGAAAGTAGAAAAAGTTATCGCTTTAACATGCTAGTATTAGTAGATACCACACTACCTCCAACCTCGCCGCTAGCTTTCCTGCCGCAGGCCTAGGATTTCGCGAGTCGCTTCGCCCTTATCAGTATAGAGCACACGCCACAATGTCTGAATATGACATCATCTCCGATACTGTATTCTATATTATTATGTATATTAGGTACAGTTTCGTTCCTTAGGACTTATTGCTTAATTTGTCAAATTGTTAACTGTGCAATTGGTGTAAAATTACAAAATTAGGAAATGTTCGTCTTCCTCTAATCAGAGAAGAGAATTTTACCAATGCGTCACCACTAATCATGTTCGTAAAGTCTGGCGGTTGTGCACAAAATGTCTTATTAAAATACATTTTGTGAACAACCGCCAGACTTTACTTTTACTTTAGTAAATTGAAATTACTTAGTTTTTCACTTCCTACTATGTATCTTGTTTATGTAGGCTACAAAAACTTTGTTTTACCAGTTTCGTGACTGTAATACCGAGGTTTATGCCGTTAAGTTTCGCTTTATTGCGTTTATTAGCTATTCCCTAGTTTACATAACAAATGGGGTAGTTCTATCTTTGAATCTAACCGCAACCCAAAGCCTGGCAGCACTGGCAAGTCTTAAAAAGGAATATTTAGGGTCGGTTCCGCCAATATAAAAGATGTTTATTTATTTCAGATAGAGGGCTGACGGTCGTTTTGCGCGTACCCTTTTTAACCTTTTCAGCAGGCCAGTAGTATCTCCACTCCACCCCCCATTTGACTTAAGTTATACAGTCAGTGTACTATCCAACTTTTAAGTTACATTAGTTCAATGTTTGGAATTTTTCTTTTGTTGAATATCATATGCGGATCATCGTTTTAGTGAATTATTTATCTTTTCATCAACAACAGCCGCAAGATGTCCACTGGACATAGGCATCTCTAATAGATTTCCAGAGCGGCCGATTGTAGACGGCTTGTAACCACTGGAATGTTGTTTTTAATAATTCTGATAATACAAGATAAATAATAATAATTTATTCATTATCTTTTGATGAAATAGGAATAAGCATGCTCAAAAGCGCCCCAGAGGGCTCCACGGACCTCAAAATAGGGCGTTACTTGGAGAGAGAAACCGGATCCGACATAATCTAGGTAAGCAATATAATTATCAGAAAAATTAAAAACGTTTCTGTGAATATCTGATCACTGGCGGCATTATTACCTAATGACGCGTAGTGAGCTGTCGGGTAAACATTTTAATTGGATTCGTCTCTGGCAAAGGCAGAGTTTGAGATATCTTTTAGGTGTTACATTTTTTATCCGTTTTAAATGTTCCTTTAATAATCTCGAGCTACCTAAGTTAAGAGAAATATGTTATTAGAGAGATTTAGAGTTCGAAACAACATTTTCGAATCTATTTTGCATTGCAACGTCGCTAAGTTGTACTACAACAAACTTATAACTCGGTTGTATTGAGGAAACCAACTTTCTCTAAATTATTCAAGTCTAAAGTCAGTTCTTTCGTGAAGGAAAATCGATTTCAAATTGGTTTGGCCTTTTCAGATATGAATATGCCAATAACAATGCTCTTACTGTACAGTGCATTTACTGGACTTTCAATTTTGAAATAATGTAGTATTCTTCTTGTATACTTAGTCTATTATTTGCGTCAGCTTTCAGCGTGACGGTTCCAAGATATCATTTTAAAAACTCTTTGACAAATTTAACCCTAAACTGCGAGGTTGTTACGTAGAAAATCGTGAGGTCGATTTTCTTTTTATTTATTTTATTTGGAGTCTGTCGATTTGTATTTTTTTTTAAATCTCTCGATTTCAGAAATTGAACAGAGACAACACTAGCAGCTTTGTCTTGTTCGCATCACTAGAGATCACGAGAGATGTCAGCTTCTGAAGACTTCAGACTACTAAATATTACTATTTTTATGGTTTTTAATTCATTTCAGTGCTTTTGTTCTCAACAAACAAGGTAGTTTTTATACAGGTATTTTTCAAAGCCTAATTCTATAAATTCATTAAAAGGCATGGCCTTATTCACCTTTTTCAATTTGAACATTTTCGGAGGATTTTGGTCTTTGCTATGGCAACACACCGGCTCGATATCGATTTTGCGTAGGTCATTGCGTCCTGCCATTTTACTTTTCGAAACCGGCGTACGCGCTGTATTTCCAAATATCTTAAACCCCTGATACCGGTAAGTTGCAGCTCGAAGACCAGGATTAGTGGAATCCATCGTGTTTGTGGTGTGCTGATTAATCAGTGTCGCTTTTTTCCAGCTCGTGATGTGCTTGGTGTAGACGTGACCGATGACGTGGTCTACGTGAAAGTGTTAGTTTTTTCTCAACCCGGAACAATGCCCCGGAGTTGAATTGCTGGAGAAAGCATTGAGCGTCAGCATTAACCTCCAATAGGTATGTTAAATTGCTTATTTTGATTAGGGAATCCATGCACCGCACGTTGTCGAGGCACGGCTAGGTTAAGTCACTTCACGCCGCTATTTCTGAGCACCTAGGCCATAAGCACGCCTTATTACTGCATCTGCTGCCTGCTTATGCTACGGCACCCTCGCTTTGCCTCTGCAACTGTGGTTTCCTGCATTTTTCTGCGTCTTGGGACCCTTCTCTTCGTCTCAGTCCCAGACACGTGTGTCTTGTGTTAACGCTGGTGCCTGTAACGCTTACAGGAGGTGTTAAGTACGGGCGTCAGCTCCCGTAGGTGTGGAAGTCGACCCACAACCGCCTGAAGGTGCTGCCCGATCCATGCCTGTGTCCTGACTGTCTCCGTGGAGTGGCCGAAAACATTCCACGGGCTGTCCGGACCTGCATGCTGCAGCCCTCAGTGCTGTGTCCCACCTGATCCCGCAGGATAAAGAAGTAGGATCTTTCTTTTTTTTATTTTCCACGCATTTAGAGCGTGGTGGCGCCCCTCATCTTAATTATTTTGAACATTATGATCAAACAAACGCTCGGTACCTCTCGTCACCCAAACCCAAAGGCTCCTGAGTCTGGCCGGCTCCAATAGGGCTTCATTTTCTGTGCCTAGCCTTATTTTAGGCCTAAGATTTCAAGGTAAATAAACTAAATTCATTTCCACCAAAATTTGCTTTAATTTCAGTATTGTAAAACCCAGCTTCCCATTTTTTTTAGGTAACAAGGTATAATATTGATAGTCAAACCCATATTATGTGTATCGAGTCCAGATTAAGGGACAGACTTATGAATTAAGGGTTTCAATCGAAAAGTCTTAACTTTCTGGGAAGTTAAGAGATATCCAATGAGTTTTAATAATGCAATCACTAAACAAGGGAAGCATTTTTGGAGATCTTGGTTGGTTGAGAGACTTTTCCTCACACGTCTGGATTGACAGCTTAATTTTTTTTGGCCAAAATAGTTTATAAACTTACCAACTACCCACTTGCTGTACATATTTAGTACCTCAAAAGATCGAGTTTTTACTACTTTGAAATATAAGTTTCGTAATAAGCAACGTAAAACCACGGTAAAGAAATATAACAGTAATATGACTCGGCCCCGTCCTTGAGATAAGTGCCTACAGCCGCGCGGTTCGTCGCTACGCGATAGGGCTGCCGCCTGTAGTATTTTAAAACATCCGGATACCTACCTGTTTCAATCTTGTTTTGAAATTGTTTTTTGTGATGGTAAATATTGTATTTCTATTTAAATAAATGTAATTAGTATGTGAATGAAAAAGGATGTGTTGATGTGAAAAAAGGATCATACATACATCCTCACAATTTTTCGCATTTACAATATTAATAGGAAGTAAAATCAATTAGAGCGTAAATTTTTTGAAAGACCTCCTATCTTAATACCTACAATGAACCAAATTTTGCGGTGGACTAGCTATAAAACTATTGCGTTAGCAAATCCCTTATTTGAAGAGTAAGTATGTAGGTCCATAATTGCACTACCAATTGACACGTCGTGCGCGCCAAGGATTTCCGACCTAAGATCATTCACCCGGTGTGGTGAAGTTAAACCGTAAACCCGCGAATTTTAATGCAAGCGTACTTTACTAATTACTTACTTATCCAACCTACCTATTCTATCTACCGCTGAACCACGTATTTCACTTGTCTGTCACTATCCTTCACCCTGTCAACTCATTTATTCAATAATCTAGGAGTATTACTCGGAGGATAAAGCAAAATACAAGCGTCTTTAAAAATATTGTAACAAATTACGTGCTATTATGTAGGTACGTAACAAAACATTTTAAGCTTACTCGTACGTAATGTAAAGAATGATATCTCTGAGTGCGTTACTGATGAATTTAAACAACCAACAACAGCACAATAAAAGAAAATATCTTGCCCTGCCATAGTACATTTACAATACGTTCACAAAATGGTGCAAAACACACAAAACTGTCCGTCCGACACTGCACGGCGCGCGGCGCATTCGCGACTGACAGCCATCGTATCACCCTCGTAACCGCCCCGGCGTAGGTATAACTTGCGTTCCGTCCGCTTGGTCGAAGTCACAATACTGTTATATTCCTTTACTGTGGTAAAACCCAAAGAAATACGATGCCATTTGGTCGGTTCAGTTAAGAAATAGAGAAGTTGTTTAGTATTTTTTTCATTATTCAAAAGTTTATACACCATAACGGTAAACCAGCAACCACCGATACGCTAGTTTAACTTCGGAAGCGTAAATCCAGAACCCATTAGGAGCCCCGAAGTTCAGATGAGTCAAGTCAAACAGCGCCGCGCAACACAACTAGTGTTACGTAACGCGCGGCTCGCTGCTTCAATTTCACCGCTTTTGGAACATAAGCGGTTTGCGGGTTTCATTTTTTTTTCGGAATGATTGCAATAAAAAGTAACAGACGTTTGCAGGCGTTATTACGAAAGTTGGCAATATTTCGAGCTCTGTTTCTACAATACCTACTCTTTGAAAATTGGAGCAGAATAGCCGCTTTCTTTTGAAACTTCGTTATAAATATGCCGTGTGGTTGGACTCTGCTATAAAAATATTTTAAGTGAGAGCGACAAACAACATCGTGAGATTAAACAAAAAATAGGAGCTGCAGTTCCCGCTTATTCATATTGTGGTCATAATTGTTGCCACAGTCGATTTAACGAATATCCGACCGATATGCCATCATTCTAATAATTATTTAGCTTATTTTATAAATACCACCTAAACACGGCAGCAGTTTACTTTTGACAGCAGTAGAATTGTGTTTTGTCGACAAGAACACCGATTTAAACTTATTTTCTTGTATTTATTATTTACTTTGTAAATTGACGAATAAATGTTGCTTTGCGCACGGCATAGATATTGTATATTCGGTACAGCAACTACAACTAGTAAGCGTAACTGAGAATGAATTGTTCCATTAAATAGAGTTTTGCAACTTAAGTAATTTAGTACGACTATAGTCAACAACAGAACAAACGTTTGGCCATATTTTTTTCCGTTTATTATCACATTAAAGATTTTATAAAACATGCAGTAGGTTATTTTTTAAATAATATAGGATAGCAAAACCACTAAGGTTTGAAATTATACCAAGTAACGAGTTGACAATAGCCAGTGGTCCATTTAGTGGTCTATCTACATTATTTGAGGAAAACAACCTAATCTCTTTTCTTTAAAAGTATTCTCTAACTTCTTTAGATTTGGGTGATGCCGAGATGTAGAGCAGTATTAGAAATTTTTGTAACTACGAGTACTAATTTCTATTCATGAAATAAATTGCATATTACTGTAGAGATTTAAGATTTTAGATGAATGGTGGTGCCGCAATTTTATTAATTAAACCATTTATTTCAACCTGGCCCCATTTCATTTCGCTATGCTTTCTGTAGAACATAATAATAGATTAAATTTTATTGTAATCACTACAAATGTCACTGTCAACAATGGTTTATTATCATGTAATTTTTTGTACCACTTTCCACGAGCGATTTTGTGCAATATTATGCGACTCGTGGCATCTGCTTTGAAGTGGACTATTCTGTGAACACTCTAGTTTGAATTTTCATTATCTACGTGCCATGATACCCACTATCTAAAGCACTAGATACTTTGTGAAACCGGTTATTGAGGAATTTTTGTCTCCAGAATCACCGTGGTGTAAAGTTTTTAGGATAACATTTGGGAGAGTACATGGGCGCAGCGCCCAAAACGCTCATGTGGCAAACAAAACATTGTCTGTGATTTATACTCAAAGTGTCGCAGGTTTGAAGAGTTTTTGTCGTTGAAACAGATATTTTCTTTTGGGTCTGGGTGTTCATGGTGCTTTTGTAGCAAACCGCTGCAACAAACCGTTTGCGTTCGTTGCCGAGTAACGGATCAAAATCGTTACTTACGAAGTCATAACGAATTATAAAGGAGGGTTAACGGCAGAATACTTAGTTAATAACAAGAACAGTTCAAAATACATAGAATTTAAAAAAAGTACTGAATTTAAGTTTTTTCATTAGATACGTCGCACGAACTCTAACCGGCCGCCACGCGACTCGGTAATTAAATTATTTATCTTGCTAGTTTGTACTCGATTGTAACAAAAGTAATGAAAACTTAACGATTAGCGTAACGAGTACTTATTGTTTTAGTAACAAATACATACGGGCCACGTTTTTATTATTGTTTTAGCATTTTCCATGCAGTATCTTTCTAAAGAAAACCAGAAAAAGACATTTGGTCATGTTGGCATCAGGCAGGACTTGAACCCGCATCTTTCGCAATCCGGGCGACTGCACTACCAATTATGCTACCGAGACCATTAACAGACCGGCCGAATCTTTCTGGTATATTTTACCCTATGAGCTAGGGTGATTTCATCAATGTTATAGGCATCCACCTCTAACACTCGGAAGAAATATTTTTTCAAATATTCAACTTCCAATTAAGATGAAAAAGCTATTACTATGTTTTTATTATTGTTTTAGCATTTTCCATGCAGTATCTTTCTAAAGAAAACCAGAAAAAGACATTTGGTCATGTTGGCATCAGGCAGGACTTGAACCCGCATCTTTCGCAATCCGGGCGACTGCACTACCAATTATGCTACCGAGACCATTAACAGACCGGCCGAATCTTTCTGGTATATTTTACCCTATGAGCTAGGGTGATTTCATCAATGTTATAGGCATCCACCTCTAACACTCGGAAGAAATATTTTTTCAAATATTCAACTTCCAATTAAGATGAAAAAGCTATTACTATGTTTTTATTATTGTTTTAGCATTTTCCATGCAGTATCTTTCTAAAGAAAACCAGAAAAAGACATTTGGTCATGTTGGCATCAGGCAGGACTTGAACCCGCATCTTTCGCAATCCGGGCGACTGCACTACCAATTATGCTACCGAGACCATTAACAGACCGGCCGAATCTTTCTGGTATATTTTACCCTATGAGCTAGGGTGATTTCATCAATGTTATAGGCATCCACCTCTAACACTCGGAAGAAATATTTTTTCAAATATTCAACTTCCAATTAAGATGAAAAAGCTATTACTATGTTTTTATTATTGTTTTAGCATTTTCCATGCAGTATCTTTCTAAAGAAAACCAGAAAAAGACATTTGGTCATGTTGGCATCAGGCAGGACTTGAACCCGCATCTTTCGCAATCCGGGCGACTGCACTACCAAATATTTCTTCCGAGTGTTAGAGGTGGATGCCTATAACATTGATGAAATCACCCTAGCTCATAGGGTAAAATATACCAGAAAGATTCGGCCGGTCTGTTAATGGTCTCGGTAGCATAATTGGTAGTGCAGTCGCCCGGATTGCGAAAGATGCGGGTTCAAGTCCTGCCTGATGCCAACATGACCAAATGTCTTTTTCTGGTTTTCTTTAGAAAGATACTGCATGGAAAATGCTAAAACAATAATAAAAACATAGTAATAGCTTTTTCATCTTAATTGGAAGTTGAATATTTGAAAAAATATTTCTTCCGAGTGTTAGAGGTGGATGCCTATAACATTGATGAAATCACCCTAGCTCATAGGGTAAAATATACCAGAAAGATTCGGCCGGTCTGTTAATGGTCTCGGTAGCATAATTGGTAGTGCAGTCGCCCGGATTGCGAAAGATGCGGGTTCAAGTCCTGCCTGATGCCAACATGACCAAATGTCTTTTTCTGGTTTTCTTTAGAAACATACGGGCCACGTTTTCTCGGGCAACTTTTGTAGTTTTAGGCTTTGTCTATTCCTTCAGTGCTTCAAAATTTAATGATAACTATGATAAATGAGATACTTGTATGCTAGGATTGTTCTTTTTACCATTACTTCTGAGTTTTAGTGGTGGATCTGTAAACTAAAAAAATAAACAGCGATAAATTCATACATATATCAATGACGCAGCGTTTTTTCTTAAAATTAGCTGTCCTTTCAATATTTCCAATAACATAAGTCATAGTACGTAAAGATGTGAGTTTTCGTCAGTTATTTTCCTTGTGAAAGTAAAGAAGTGTAAGATGGTTTCAAGGACACCGCTAAGACGTTCTGCTCGGATGCGTCACCTCGTTTGGAACGCGACTTCGCTTATCAATGGAACTGTCCAACTATGTTCTGCTACTTAGAGAACACTTCGAGCTTTGCGACGGAAGTAAGGAAATATATTCACTAAATCTTGCACAAAAATAAACTTATTCTCAAAACATTTCATAACTTTAGACAGATTTTTGTTAACTTGGGTTAACAAAAATCTGGGTGAAGTTTTGAGATGTTTTCACAAACGTGACCTTATCTGTACTGTATTCATTTAATTTATGACGAAAATAATATTTTTCTTTTAATCTAATGAACTTTTTAATGCTTTTTCTACTTATCTGTTAATTTAAGCTTTAAACAACGGTAGGTTTAAATATATGACGTTTTGAGGAAAGAAAGGAAAGTAAAAAAAAACTCATAGACGCACGGATAACAAATTGATTCTGAAAAGTTTCTTCTCAGGTCGGGAAATAGTATTTTCTAGCGTCCGCCCGCGATTTCATCCGGACTCGTAGTTTAAAAAGAAATATTTTTTATAAATTGTAGCCCATGTCATAACCTATTATTCCTTTATATTATTTAAAGTTTCGTTAAAATCCATTCAGTGGTTTTTACATGAAAGAGCAACACGGCACATCCATCCATCGATACAAACTTTTGCATTCGTAATATTAGTAGGCAGTAGGATAAGTGTGGTTAACAAGCAAAATAAAATAAATGTAAAAAACAAACAGAAAAATGATCGAGTAAACAGAGCACCATTATTTATTAAAAATATGTAGGTACTTAGGTGAGAAATAGTCATAGTCATCAAACAATCAAAAAAAGATACCCAGTTTATCAGAAGCTGCCTGCGCCGTTCAAATGATCTTACCCTCTACAGTAGCACGTGTCTGACTCAAATGCCTATTTAAGCTCAAGAAACTTTGTTCGTAGCGATTCGTCAAACCATTCTTATACCGGGAAAGTGGTAAAAGCCCAACAGAAGAACAGAGCGGAGTTAAATCGGCGAAGTTGTTCAGACTAACTGCGCCATCCGCCATTCATAGACAGAGCAGCAAGTTTGAATGAAAGCATTCAAAACTTGTGCGGCCGCACTGGGCCTCGTCTTCTGAGGAATTAGGCCGAAATGGCAAGACAGATTAGAAAAGTTTTATAGCTCAGATGATATTTTTCTACCAAACAAAGAGCTAGAATTCGATGGTAATTCCACGCTTGACCCGAATCAAAAGTTTAAGACGGTTTCCTGTAGATAAAACGCTTGATTTATATTGTTTATTAGCGGAACATACAATATCCGGCACATCTTACAGTCTACTAGGACAAACTAAATGATAAGTTCAGCTATTACAAATAGGGATAAGTGCGGGTTTGACTCGTGTTCTGAGGTTTTCGTAACTTAAGCTTAACTTAATAGTTGCATAATTTTCTGACGTTAATAGAGTATGAGAACATCCTTTAGCCAGTCAATGTCTTTTGAAATGCGACTTTTTGAGCTGATGCAATGTTCGCCTCCTACTAAAGGATTATGTCCATATTGTACCATCACTTTGCTTCATAAAAGGCAAAATAAAAATATTTTTCTTTTTGTCACTCGTGGGATGGTAAAAGTTAAGATAAGTAATACTTATCTTAACTTTTACCATTTTTGTTATCTAACGTCGGGTTACGCCATGCTTGATCACGTCGAACCCTTAGCACCTTTCTGCAGAAATACCGGGAGCGCTTAGTCGCTTGAGTAGCTACATACTTTCCCACTCACGCGTTACATTTGGCCCCTTCATCTTTAACACCATTGGAAGGTTTCTACCGCAGTCTCGGTCTCTTGTTGTTGTCTCCTTACCTGCGTTTTACGATGTTCCGGAGATTTATTATGAAACGTACTTACAAGATTTTTCGAAATTTGATAAAGCACTGAGCAGTAGCTGTATTGTATTACGATACTTGCATGGGTCTTTTTAAGAAAAGAGTCAATTGGAAGTTGCTTGACAGATATGTACCATAACATCGTCGCTCACAACATACACCACAACTAAGGTCCATTAGCTGTCATGTGGAACTATTAAAAATAACACTTTTATTTCAAAAATGTTTGATAGGTATACCCACAAAAATTTTGCACAATCACTTTCTACACCAATATAGACGAGTAAAAACTGTACCTACCTAATTGTACGATCCTTATTCATTTGGACTAGCAGCGGAACTCTGAAATAACCTAATGGTTCTATTACCAGATTTAGTGAAAAAATATTAATGTACATAGTGAATGCAGTCAGAGGAATACATTAGCTTTAGGTACCATCGCCGAGGTTCGTTAGAGGCAATGAACAATAAAATTTAGAAGCAGGTTCGTTACTGTTTTGTTCATGCAAGCAAATTCGTTTAGAGTAGCGATAGAGCAGCTTAACAAAGCACACACAAAAAAAGTTGCGCAAAAAATCAACTGTGCAAATTAAATGTTTATTCAAGCATGTCCAATTGTCTAAAAAAAAAGACTCTTGCGGTGTGAATGCGCTTGATTGGATAATGCCTACAGCGGCAAGGTTCATAGGTTCGATTTCCACGCAAGATAAACATTGACGTGACGGTCAAATGTTACTGTTTTGCGCCTCGCTGTGCATCAATCCTTGACATACATCTCTAGTATGTTGTTTTTGAGGTTAAATGCTCTTTGAGTAAGATATTGTTTATGATGTAGACAGAGACGAAAAAAGTGATAAGAAAACAAAAAATCATGTAGTAAGGTAAATAAGATGTTTTTTTTTGTTTGTCCTAACTGTTTTTTTTCTCTTCTTTTCTTTCCTTGTCAGTAAGTAAGTCTTTGTCAAGAGTATTTTTTTGTCTATAGGTGAAAACATGTTATCACATTCTGTGTTTTATTAAGAAATAATACTGTATTGTTTTCCAAATAAAATAAATAAATAAAAATCATTAAAGGTAAAAAAAAGTTAGTTATTAAGTATAGGTCTATGAATATCAGGTATCGTTTTAATTTTAGAGATATCATTTGCAGCTTCTATCATAGAATGAATTAAACATTAAAAAACAAATAAAACATCACTGCAATTAACGACTCCCTTTAAAAAGCATTATTGCAAAGAAACCTCCTCAATGCAAAGTGGCTGAGAAGTCAGCAACGTCCGGGCTATATTGGGAGTGCCCAGTCAGTCTACAAATCTCCGAGCATTAGGGAGGAGTAAATTCTCCAGGCGTCAATATTGGAGCTTGTGTCCCTCTTTGCCAATTCTGCGGGCACTTTATTTTGTTCAATCTATCGTGGTGGGACTTTTTATTTCTAGAGTCAATATTGCTTTCTTTTTTAGGACGAACATCCATCGCAGCGGCTATCTAAATGTTTTCGTGGCTCGTTTCTCGTTCGTACACGTGGACGCCGCACAGTGTTTTC
Source organism: Udea ferrugalis (assembly GCA_950022985.1). Classification (NCBI taxonomy): domain Eukaryota; kingdom Metazoa; phylum Arthropoda; class Insecta; order Lepidoptera; family Crambidae; genus Udea; species Udea ferrugalis. The sequence goes on from OX465516.1 coordinate 12,255,187, forward strand.
GAGCTGTTGTTGTCTGTACCAAAATAGACATTTACTGTGGGGACCCAACATATATTTAGAAAAGCAAATAGTCGACGCTGACCTACAGGCGCTATAAGGAACAGACTTGCGCTATTTGTTGCTACATCAGAATTATTCACAACATGTGATACTTTATTCTCATTTAGTGATTTGGTTTGCATGCATTTATAAATATTTTTTGTTCTTTATTTTGAATTTAATAGAGTGTTTAGATTCGATACTTTTCCAGCTAAAATCTGTCTTTCTTTCTACTTTTATACAAGATAAAAAATGAAATATCCAAAAATAAAAACGGAAATACAACGAAAGGTAAACAACGAAATTAATAAACTAAATTACAAGTTAATAATAATAAATGTAAAGCAATAAAAAACATCACTACATAGTATGAAACAAAGTCGCTTTCTCTGTCCCTATGCCGCTTTGTATGCTTAAAACTTTGAAAATCTTTGTTTTATTTAATAGATGGAGTGATTCAAGAGGAAGGTTTATATGTACAATAACATCCTGTTGCACCCGTGCGAAGCGGGCTAGTAACGCATAAAATTAACTAAACATACAAAATTGATACGAGTACACCTTTATCGAGTTAGATTCCCACCTTATCCCCGCGAACGAGATATGAACAATTGACGCGTTTTAAAATTATCAACTGAACCCTCATTATGTTATTTTGTCACTTGATACTGCAACAAAATAGCATTAAGAAAACTCAACATAGCAACTTGGTTTGTATTAACGGACCCGTCGGGCCGCGCTGAGCCGGTTCGTGACAACTTGCTTGATTTGTGGATTTCAACGGTTTCATTTGTTAGAACAACTGTCTGCCTGGCCCGGCTCGCAAGACAAATTCTATGGACGTTATGATAGCCCTCAGTAGCCTTTTAATGGCCTAACTTCTCCATTAGCGGTTAAATGGATGCGAATAATCTCATAATAAAGAGAGCTGTTTGAACGAGTGATACGCGGGCGACCTATTTTGTGCTAATGTTGTTTCATTGTAAAAAGCGGTCTTAAGTGGGCGCCGTTAACCGCTGAAATGAATGAGAATATTAAAGAGTAACGCTATTTTCAGAACGAATGCCCGTTGCTATCGTTGAATACGTTGCTATCGTAATATTTTTGCGTGTGTGCCTCTCTAACTGGATTGCAATAACAGGAAAACACACACGAAAATCCACACGTATGATAAATGACATCGAAATCGGAAAGATTTTGTATTGGCATCACATTATTAGGTAAATCTATATGTGTCTTCTCTAGTGTTTCTTTACAAGAAGTTTGTCGGAAAGAGATGGCTGTTAGCTGTCGTTGCCTACCATACAGAAAATAAAAAGCCTCTATACGTCCCACTGCTGGGCACTTCAATGGGACGTATATAAGTACTCATCCAATTTTCGACCCGGCGTGTATTGCTATACAATAGCGATCGTTGCTGACCCACTGTCACAACTGCGCCACAGGCACCTCCCGTCGCTGCCTAAATTTTACCAAATTTTAAAGGGTACCCTATCTATTGTGGCACTTTATGTTTTGATTTCTGATATTCTAACACGCACGTACTACCTATATATCAACTCATACCATTACCAACTACTTATCGCTTTGTACATATTGAAATGGAATGCTGTTCCTTAGACTCGCTAAGACGCGAGAACGGCTAGACCAATATGAATAATTTTAGTTTCACCAAGTCCAAGTTTAAACTTACTTAAATAAATTGAATACTAATAAAAGTAGCGAAAACCTCAAAAGAACAGAATTTCTGCTCAAAAATGAAGCATAATAAATGCACAGAATTTGCTATGCACCAGACTCGCAAAAAATCCGAAAACCTTTCCTATTTGAACCTAAAAGATAAAAGGCGTTAAAGGACTTCCTAGTGGACAACAAGAGAAGCTGCGGGCTGCACCTACACTATCTACTTCATACTCTGAAACGCCTTAAATACCTGTAGGTAATCTTATTAAGGTGCAGTTAGGTTCAATATTGCATTTTAAAGATATTATAGTTGTATAAGGGGAACAATCGGGCTTAGGTGAAAAGCCGTCAAAGAGAAGGCCTGTACAGACTATAGGGGACATCAATGGGCTGAATACTAGACTGTCAAGAGTCTTAGAAGATTTCCCTATAACATTGATTTAAACAAAAGAGGAAGACGTTATATATTGATATCTACTTAGATATCAACGTCTTCCTCTTTTTGTTATATTTAAACAGAATATAATAATTATTTTGGCACTACCGGCGCTAGGGGCGTCCGGATTGTTGTTCCTACTAAAAAACTAAGTACCTAGTTGGTCTTTTCAACAAATACATGCTGTAAGTTAAAGTAACATTTGGCTTGGCACAATGGGTTTATGTTTCATTAAAACGGAAAGCAAGAATTTGGTGTGAGTATTATACGCCCACATTTTTTTCCTCGAAGCGCTACCCTAACTAAAAGTTTTTCGGGTATTCCAAACCCGTTTCCCATTAGGGTGATGCTTTTGTAACAATTACGTTAGTTCATTTATTACCAAAAGAGCTTTAATAACTTTTGTTCTGCGCGTCTGGTGAAATCTAATGAGCGCCATCTATATCTCTATCTATCTGTTAACTTTCGGCGTTAATTGAATCAGCTGCTAGAAACTGCATCTTAATTAGTTTGTGGAATCTATAAAGACTTTTTGTTTATTGGTTTGTGTTTTGTTTTTCCATTTTGCAATTCTAGTATTTTCATTTTTACTCTTTCTCTAAATTCCTAGGTTTGAAAACATTTATGCGACGAACATTTGTGTTTGGTTTTATGTTTTTACTAATTTCGACAAGTGATCGAAGGCGACTTGTTGTCGTATTGCCAGGTGTCACGTGAATAAAAAAATTTCCAGGAAAACTGTCATCGAGGGAATAGTAAGTACATTATGGTACAAGTGTGTAATGTTGGTGATTACCGCTGAGGCGCCATTGAGACCCGAGCCGTAGGCGAGGGTCTTAAGAGAGCCGAGGACGGTAATCATCAATACACACGTGTATCATACGACGTTTTTCAACACAATTGTGAAAAAAATAATGTTAGAAACTCATGTTATTTAGTAAATAAAAAGTTTATTTTATATCCTACCTGGTCGTCAATGGCGCATCATGTGTCATGTAAAGTGATTTGAATTTGGAATGCAAGGCCGTGTAGTCAAAAATGTTTAGGTGCAATGAGATTTTATTCTGAGGTAGGCTGTATGTTATCGTTTTCTTTGCATATTAAAAAAAAGAGAAACATGAAAGCTTTTCACCAAAGACTTAGAGCATTATGAACTGGAGATGCCTTACGTACATTACCCCTCTGCCCGCGTTACGATTAAAAATCCGAACGTTGAACAAAACTACTTGAAACTCGGAAATTTTGACATAGCGAGTCAGACGTCGATGAGTAAAGAGCTCTTCAAAAATGCCGTTTTGTGCTGTAGATAGTTGTAAGAACACTTCGAGAAACTTAAATTGGAAGAAGGATAATGTTATGTTCCATCCGTATGTATTTTTTTGGTTCAATTTCATGTTTCTTTTGCAAAAATCACTAATAATTAAAACACCTGAAACATTGTTTGGAATGACATTTGAGTGTTTTCGTAATCACACTAGTGTTGGGGTTAATGGCAAGAAAAATCGATTGGCAAGTTCCGATTGCACTCGAATAAAATATTTCAATTAATTCGATTGACGTAAGAATAATGTTTCTAGTTTTTTTTATTTATTATCCGAATGCGCTAGAAGGCGGGTTATGTTTTTCGAGTGTATATATGTAAGTATGTTTGTATGTAATAGTGTTTGACACGCTCTGCAGCCTGAACGGCTCGATTTATTTCAGCTTGAGATGTGTCGTTAGATTTGTAATTACTGCGAAAGTGATACTGGGCCTAACAATATAAAAAAAACATTAAAATTCATTTTAAAAAAAAATTATTCACCCGGTAGTTAAAAATTAAAAGACCACCCTGCGGTTCTGTGTAATGCAAAAACCGGAAACAGGAAAGTTGGCATACTCGATGGCACTTATCTTCGGGACTCATTCTAGAATGGGTCGGGAGTCGGGACCCGTTATAGAATGGGTCCCCATTGTTACAATTTTTCTTAAATTAAGTGCGATAAGCATTGATATTAACAAAAAGACGAAGATACGACACCCGCGTACCAAAAGTGGCCACACTAAGCTAGGTCCAATGGACCTAACTTTCGAGCTCATATTGCAGCAACTTGTTTACGAGCACGTCATTCATATACGTTATTGTCATGTGCCAGTTTTCGAATTTGCGAAGTATGAACGTAACGTACTTTCCTTTTTTGTTGGGCGGGTAAGCCGACTATCTCGTTTTAGGTTTTTTACATTACACATAAACCCAGTAGGGTTTTTTAACTTTTTTTGGCAGTAAATTGACTCGTCATAAGTGTTTGCCTGAAATTAATGCAAAGACTTTTTTTTTATCGAATGCATACGTCATAATGTATTCTACAATGTTATACAGACACCATTTGAATCCTTGATTCATTTTAAAAAAATAATCGGATGAAATGATTTTTTATCAGTTGAATAATTAAGAGAAGTGATTTAAATATTCACCAAAAAATTACTGTGGGTGAGGTAGGTACCACTGTTTGAAATAAAACTTGTTATTTGTCCAGCTGTAAGCTTCATTATCTTACAATACGAAAGCATGCGTTTAAAACCGATGTTTCCAATCCCATAATATCAAGTTTACTAATTTAGGCAGTCTGTCAAGCCCTAGAAACATACATACAGCTCGTTTCAGTTAGGGCAGATTATTCAACAATTAGATCAAAGTTATCGGATGAACAAATAACAACTCGGCAGATTTCAAAATATTGAATTACGAAATCTAAATGTGGACCATCTATTTCAGACTATGCACTAGTCATGGGTAGATTTTAAAATCTGCGGCGTTATTATAGGTTAAAAATAAAAGGTTAACCGGTTCACAGTTCACAGCCCACATATGGACTGCGAACAATTAGCTTTTAATTGTTATATATTTGTGGACAGTGAACCTGTTAATTTATCAGACCAATAGGTCTGATAAGTTTTTAATCCTCAAAATTGGTCCTTAGTCCAAATTTTTACTCTAATGATTTATTTAAGGTTGCTTTCTGCTATATTGCTTTAAAAGATTAGAACAATCTACACGTTTCAATAAGTTTGTAATTTAAAATATTCGTCTAATAGTTTTAAGTAAATATTCATAAAGGTAAAAAGCCTGATTTTAACTGTTTACGTGGACTTCTCCACGTAAACAGTTAAAATCAGGCTTAGAAATTATGGAAAGTGCGTAATTTCCAATACATAATATAATTCACAATTTCTAATCGAAACATTTGTTCAATTTATTTTTGTACATCCAATAGCTGTGTTATGGTCAGCACTAGCCAAGTTGACATAAGGACCGTGTAAAGACATAACTAATGTCAAAAGTTGTGGTAGTGTGAATCATTTTATTGACATGTGTGTGTAAAATATCTCTGTGTTGCTTAATTAGGTTTGTGTGCGATTGTGCCAACAAGCCTCTTCTGTTATAGTAGAGGTAAGTTTCTTTGTGTAAGTGTTCCCCCTGCCCCCGCAAAAAGGGACAGACTTTTTTGCATTGACGGGCGGCCCAATCGCGAGTCCATTTCTATATTGTCTAAGACCAAAGACGATTCATTCGAATGTCGAACTGGCCACTAATAAAATAGACTTGGAGCATTCTTGTAATATTGTCTTAAAAATAAACGAGAGTAGAAAAAAAAGGCGCCAACCGCTCAAATAGCTATAAATTGAATGTACCAAAGAATGTAATTTACCTTTTCACATACTTAATGTTTTCCTTATTCATTCTTATAATTTGAAATAAATATTTTTATTTGTAAACACGATCTTTTTTGTATCGAAACTTTTTTAAGAACAAAGCTATTCAACCAATAAAAAAAAACTCTATAACTCACTTGTGAGTAATGGTAATGAAAAAGTCACAGTTTGATTATAGGTGTCATTATGTGCCTAATTGCAGTGAAATAAGAGCCACTTTATGAGCAAGTGTGTTGAAAAAAAGCTTTTCATTACTCATACTCTGAAAGTAGGTCATTACTGACCTGAGAAGCGGGCTGAAAGTAATACTTTTCATCCCTAGGGAGAATCACTTTCAACTGAAAGCTGTCATATTATTTAAAAAAAAAACTAGTTCTTTTTCACTGAACTATTGAACCATGTTCCAACTTTCTACACAGCCAAGATGTAAAATTGAAATAACTTAAAGTTAAGTATCGATTAGAGAATATATATATTTTATATAACTTTATTTTAATTAGGTTCCAACAATTTCTTTAAAATAACGTAGCTTTGAGCAAATTATTTACCATTTTTCCAATGATGAAAATAAAAAATAATGGCTGAATAGCGGGCCGGCCACAGAAAAAAAAACAAACAAAATAGGCGGGAAAGCGGCAATTCGATCGTCATGAATTAATTCATGTTTTTATTTTTACTTTCCTCGTATTTGTAATGAAAAGCACAGTGTTTTCCTCGGGTTAAAGACTTATTTAGTCCCTCGAACTATTGGCGCCCTCACTTCGTTCCGGGCGCCAAACCCCGTCTCGGGACTAAATAAGTTACTTTCACCCCTAGGATAACAATGTACTATTTTGCTCTTTTAAATTCAAACCCTATGACCAATGGAGCAGTTGGCTTGAACGAAACTTGATGACATTTATGTGAACTTCTTAAAAGTATTTACCTGTCTAAAAATATGTTTCCACGAAATGATGAATGATAAACAAAGAAACTAACCTAAAAATACGTGACGATTATTATGCTTAGAGTGATGAAATGTGTGATGTGAAGTGTTCCAGATAAAAACATTTCAAACAAACGTCTGAGTTACGAAAGTATGGAAGAAAGGTTGGATGAAATTGGTTAACTCAGATCAAAGTATAATTGTTTACATCATTACCATCGTCTTTTTTATAGTTATTATTAAGTGTATTTTGGGTTCATCTAACAGGAAACTACAAGAGGTGCTCAACAATTTTTTTTTAAACTAATTCATGAAAACCATACTAGGTAAATGAGCATTATATGGTGTTAACACGATGTGATTAATTTAAAAAGCGGTCAAGTGTGAGGCGGGCTTGCGCACGAGGCGTTACCGTACCATCATCGAGAAAATAATATTTTTGTTGTATGGAGTTTTATTATTTATTTTCAAACAACTACATATTCTGTGTAAATTTCAAGCATTACCTGTTACCGTTATAAATACTTATTGAGCAAATTACAAAAAAGAACACGTTTATTGTAATTTCCTTTGACTCTCAGGTTCACCATTCATGCCATGCTTTGACCATGCGTTCTTTCCTCCTTTTTTCTTGCTCTTTCATGATCATTTTTGGTTGCTTAATGGCCATTTCTATATTATGTGCTTATCTCTTTACTCTAGTTATTTATCTTTTAGTTCATTCATATTATTTATTCGTTCACACCATCTCCCTCATCGCATTAATTAAGTATTATAGCTTTTTTTTTTGTATTTTTGAGTATTCTATTGTGTATTATGGGTATGTATTATATCATCGTTTGCGTTTATTCCTATCTGTCTACTGTTTTGTACACCTACTCTTCTTCTTATCAACTTTCCTCTACCTGTGGGTTGTTTGGAAAAGATCGCTTTTTAGCGATAAAACCGCCCAAATTGTACGTTTACTTGTTCCTACCATAATTGTAACCATTATTGTTATTTTGTGTCCAAAAAAGAATATTTACTTACTTACTTACCATTTGTAGGAATAGTCTGAGTCATCTCCCCTTAATGTAATCATATGATCTTCTGTTCTCAATTGTTTGATGACCTGGAGTCACAGAAGAACGATTATATTCCTTTTAATAAACATAAGTATTGCTTTTGTGCGGCACCATCTGCTACGACAATGTATGTTGGCGATAAATTAGGGCGCAATTAAAGTGGCCCTCGGACACTGACTGATATACAGCCTCCTAGCGATGTTGCCGACATATTGTGCTGCCGCCGACCGGAAAAAGTGAGATTTCGCGGACACGTCTCCGGAGCGATTTATTGGCTCTCCAGCCAGCCGAAATTAGCTTTTATAATTTTCGAACCCTCGCGAAGATGGGAGAAAATTATGACTTCCTCCTTTAAAAACGCCATTCTTCATTTTTAAAAAGATGTGAACCTTGATTTAAAGCGATTGTGTATAGACGTTATGGCACTGATTATATCTAGCCTTTTCCCTACGGGGTGCTAGAAACCGATGTCACCACCCAATACGGGGCCTTTTTCGCATGGTCAAAAAATTTGCTGAACTTTACTTGATGATATCTTAGGAACTAAATGACTTACCATTTTGAAATTTTGAGGGTATATGGAACAAGTAATGAAGTTTCATATTCACACGCACTTTTCACAAATTATTCGCAGAAAATAGAGGGAAAAAAAGATTTGTCACACAAACAAGATAGTGCTGTAACTTTCAACCAAAACACTTTTTCAACCTAAGACTTAATAAATCAACTATTTTATCAAACTATTCATATTTCTAAAGTAATATATGATGAAAGAATTTGGAATAAAACACACATTAAAAAACACAATATTTTCTGCTACATTTTAGTGATGCCCCTTTATTCGATATTTTATCGATATTGCGACAACCTGGTTTTGGTAATATTGAAAATCGCCTATCAATTATGTATTTTTATTTTTAAAAAGCTATATCTTATGTTTTTGTATCGGTGTCTACTATTTATTAATATAAAAATTATAATGATGATGTGATAAAGTGTTAAACTAATGAAAAAATTATGTACACAACGACTAACACTACATTCGTAACATATAAATATGATCATTTTTATTTTTCTTGGATCGCGCTTAAGTAGATGCACATAAATCTACAAAAACTTCAATTTTGTGAAAATACTTTCAAGATATCTAAAATACAATATTTCGATAGACCCACTTCTATCATCATACCTCACTAGCAGTACGCCATGTTGGTTACTAAAAATGATGCCTCTGCAATACGGGTGTCAACTATTGTTGACACTAGAATCAATGGTATTTTCGCGCTGTTTTTTCAATCCAAAGACACGTAGAAATGTTTTTTTAAAAAAATCTCTCATAGAGTTTAACTCCTCTAGTTTTTTAATCTGCAAGTAAAACAGTATTACCATAGACACAGAAATTGAAAAAAATAAATGAAAAATGTCTTTGCAAAATCAACAGTAGTTGACACCCGTATTGCAGTGGGCCTTTCTCAAATCAACCATGGTTGACACCCGTAGGTAAAGGGCTAGTATGCCATAAAAAAGGAAAAAATTCAAGGGAAATTGCTATCTCTAATTTATACCTCCAAGGAGATACCGTTAAATGAGTGTCATGGTTTTGAGTACGGTTTCAGGTGACTATGTAGGTAGGTACTTATCTTGTGCAGTCGTCTAAGTGTGTGTTTGTGGTGTGTGTGGGAAAAGGGACATTTCTCTCTCTTTTACTCACAAGACTGAATACCAATTTTTTGAACTGTTTGATGTAATGTTCAGATCGACATGTTAGGTCAACTACAATAATTGTTACTTAACTGAATAAATTTAGAGACTTATTTTGTAAGAAGTAATTTTTATACTACTCGTACTTATCGGTCCTATGTCAAAAAATATTCCACCTATAGGTACTTAGCGTCTTACCTTCGTGGTGGACGTAGGCACCACATACTCAGGTCTTTATTCGTTTAAACTCTAGCAAAACCGCATTTTGGTTGTGTTGATTGTCTTAACATATGTCCTTTGTTTTCAATTGAATGAAATACACGCTACTAACATGTAAATAGGTATTCTGATGTCTACATGTGAAAGCAAAGTTCAATCTCGCTCAGCTAGTGCATTCAGAATTCTGCTGTTTAAACATTGTTCAGCTTGTTCAAACAGAGTGAAGCGAGTTCGATTGTTAAATTATTAATAAGTCCATTGATTTATTTTATAAATTATGAAGATGACGAATTTTAATGTAAATCCTAAAGTTAAAAATCGCATTCGTTGCCTGCATTTATAGTTTTTTGACACATCATCTAGGTATTCATTGAAAGTGACTAATAAGATTCGCTATTTCATTGCACAGTTTTACTATTTCTTTAAAAACTTGACCAAAGTTTTGATAATCAATAAAACAGGATGGGGGCTAACAATATTGTCCAATGTTTGTCCTTTGGGTTTTTCTATCAAGTTTACAACGGGTAGACGGATTACTTACTTAATTTCTGTACTCGATCAATCATGGCTGAATAGTAAACCTAACATGGTCTTTCAAAGCAATACTCTTCCTGTGCTTTATAGTATTTTAGTTGGAAAGAAAACGCTACTTCGAATAGCGTGAATGGAAAACTTCTTTACTACTGGCGCCATCTAACGGGTTTGTGGAGTAAAATGTGATGGCTGCTAAAAGTGCTTACAGAAGGAAACCCTCCCGACCAGTCTGGGAGGGAGGAGTGCCACGTAACTAATGATAGAGGGCGCCAATTATTTAATACTGAAAGCTGAATAAAAAAATACCAAAATGCTTTTCACGTAACGTTTAGCTTTCCGTAGTGGTGAAAAAATATTTCAAAAATAATTATGGATAATAGTAATGCATTAACAACTCATCGCCACTGCACAATCATTTGTGATGCTACGAACTGTTGTTTCAAATTTTAGTGACGCTTCGAACGAAAGGATGTAGGTCTGTACGACCACGGAACAGAATTTTGTTCCGTGGGTACGACTCTGTCATTGTAGTATTACAACTTAAACCGACCGTCATGCCTTTGTTAGCACAAGCACAGTACATTTATACTGTGGCACAAGTCTCTTTGATGCTCCACATAACTTGGGGCTATACAATGCGCTAAATAGGCATTTTGGTTTATAAAAAAACACATTACTTTCTGGTCATTTCCAAATAAATTATTAAATCTACATTTAGATATTTTAATTGAAAGGTTTAGAACAAGGTCTAAATATTTGAAGTCTATAACTAGCAGAACTTAAGCACCACAACATAGATGTTATATGATTAACCCCCGACTTCACAAATGCAAATCAGCGTTGAGCATCCCTCAGAAGTATAGCTGTCCCTTTCAGTTCTATTGACATTTTACGGGACAACATGAGCGTGAGTGTGTGCTCAGCGTTGATGAACGTTTTTGAATTCGGGGGTAAGTCACGTCTTAATCAAACATTATAGAATAAATTGCTTACAAAACACGAAAATATTATAAGAGGCAGACTGTAAAGCGAAACCGACCGATTCACAAGGTCCTTGCTGTTTGTTTCGAATAAGAACAGAAGTCTGTTCCTTTATATACAGGACGATGAAAAATAATTGCCTTCCAGATATGATTAAAGAAACGATGCCGCTGGAACTACTAGACTGTAACCATTGTATTTATAATCTAAGCACCTTCTGTAGCGATTTCTGAAGTTGATATGCCTTACTTAGTTGTGTGAGAAAATAAACAAATTACCAACTTATGGCATTTTGAAAGCAAACGTAACTTTTTTGAAAAAAAGAATAATTCAAAATGGTTAGGTATTCCATTATTATAAATGAGTGCTCGCATTCGGTTCGTTTGTTTATCATGGCAGCAACGATAAATTTTAACATTTTTAATAATAAATGAACAATGAATATTGCATGGTGGGAGGAATATTTATCGGAAACAATGAGTGGGTTTATGTGAATAAGGGCAACGTTAAAAATTTGAACAGGCTTATTTTTCAGGAAGGCATCAATACCTACATAGTTATAGCAAATATTTCGTGAGCAAAAATAAACTTGACTTCTTACCAACAATTGGTCAAGCTTCACTTATTTTTCTTACTACCTACTTGTAAATTTTTCATTGAGAATATAATAGTTTCAGAAGTGCAAAATAATAACAAGCTTAACAGAGCATAAAACAACCTTTCAGCGCAAAAGCATTTTAGTTTTAAACTTCAAACTCGCGATATTTTATTCATGAGTTTCCTCTGCAAAAATTAAAAAAGTGAAAAAGTGAAATTGGAATAACAAACCGCTCGTAAAGCTGGCACCTCGTAAAAGTGCCAAATCTTTATTTGCTGAAGCTGCGGCGCGCTGCATACAAAGGACAATAAAAGCCAAGTGGGCGAATGTATTCCAGAATTAGGGTGCTTACTTACATCAGCGTCAAAAATTGGTAAGTCTTTAATTAGTGACTTTAGAACTATGTAACATCTTTTTGTGATGTATGTCGTAGAAATGATAAAGAAACCGAAGCAGAAGTCAATTAAGCTAGTATGACAAAGTACTGAAGTGCTTGCATAATTTTGACGCTGACTGTACATACAAACCACTGTGGAAAGCTCCTGGAAGTGTTTATCCCTTTTCCGAGATTGTTACTGTTAGTGACGTCGAACGAAAAATAGAGCCAGAGTAGTGAAAAAGGGAACAACAGGGATTGGCTCGAAAACACTTATTTAAAACTTTGAAAACGTTAATATAGCTGCACATTTATGATTGCTCAAATCATGAATGTGCAGCTATATTAAAGTTTTCTTGTATTTGATATAAAAAAACGTTTCCTTTATTGTTAAAAAAAAACAGGTTCGCTATACGAGCTCTATGACCTTCGCTTTCTGTTATGCTATAGATAAATTCAGGCAGTGCCGAAAATAGGGATTGTATATTCAGAAATTGTAAGCACCGTTTAACTCTTCCCGCATCTTTATGCAAGCGTCCTATTTCTCTCCGCCCGGTACATGAGCCGTTCTCGAGTTCTACTGCCACTGCGCTGACTGAGGTCTCACGACAAAATCCAATTCAGCTTGAGGAGATGACGCTGAAGAATGCTCGCAGACATTTGCATAAACGAGAAGCTTCGAAGCTTCTCAAATTTTCTGGTACTTACAAGTTTCAATGAAAATTAGAGAGGCATGAAGCAAAAAACTTATGCTGTTCCAACAAGCACTGCCAGCCTACCCTGTTGGTTAGAATAGACAGGTACACTGGTGGAACATGGAGAAGTTTTTTGCGAATGAACCTTAAATCAACCTGAATTGCATTATAGGCCAATTCGTCTTACTAAATAATAATAATCTTTCGTTCAAATAGCATGATTAGTAATTACTTACGATTTGAATAAACGACTCACAGGTATTCTTACAACGCTTAATAGATACTCGTGCTTCAGTCGAAAAAGCTTGGGCTAGCCATTTACACTTACTTACTGTATATTATAGAACCTTCCACAAACTGACAGTATCAAGTTGCGGGGGAAAAGGCAAAAGCTCTCAAAATATTCAGTTTTCGCTCCATTACCTCTTCCTCTATCTTAGAGCTTTTTTTCTTATATTATTTCTTCGGACTGGAAAACTATTCTCCAAATGTTTGGTGGAAAAGATTTTGTCCAGATACTTTTCACACGAGTGAGACTTTAACTATTAATGTTAAAGTAAGAATTGTAGTTTTAATAGTATTTTGACGGTTTAGCGGGTGAGTACCTAAAATTCTCGAAAGTCGTAAACTCACTATAGAGGTAGACTTCATTTTGAGGTGTGATTCGCACGCGACCAAAGAAAGAGAAACGTACACTACCACTTAGAAGAATATTGCAGTTATACTTAGTAATAAATTAATACCTTTGGGATTTTACACTCTGTCGTACGCATTTATAGGTATTACGTAAGTTTTTACAAGTTAGGGTGAGTGCTCCAATTTTCATAAGAACAATCTAAGTGCATTTTGACAGCTTCCAATGTATTTGGAGTTAGGTTGTATTGAAGGCTGAAAGGGTTCAAGTATTCTGACAGGCTTTAAAGTAGAGCCACAGATAATGAATACTATTTGTGTTGCATTGAAGTATAGTTTCCAACGACACTGAAACTTGACAAAATTAACTTAAATTAATTCAACTTTAATTATTTGATTTTTAAAACATTCCGTTGAAATTTTGACCTGAAAAATATTAGTTTTCGGAAGTTACTAGTTTCGCTTGCCGATATTTAAAAGCATACCTTGCCAGTATACGTTAACCTTTACTCTTATTTCGTGACCAACGAACGGCACCGTTTTTTGGGCTTCACTTCAAACTAATGCGTCACTTTAATAATGTCATAAAACATAAACTCGCTTGCTACCTAATTAAAAATACTTATTTCGGTTTCGTGCTATGCTAAACAGTACACGAACCTGGTTTTTCAAACAATTTGATGTGTATACTCGGTACAGTCGATCGCTTTAAAAACGTACGTGTTTTGCCGTCCACGAGTAGCATATTATGGGTGTTAATAATTTGACCAAGAATAAGGTACCTAACCGAAAGGTAAATTTTACTGTTTAAAATTAATAATTGACTGAAAGTTGGTAACCGAAATTACGATCGCTAGAAGTTCATCAAATGCTTAATTTTCACGATCTAGAAGTGGTAGGCTTTAATGCCAATTAATCTGTTTTCAAACCAGGCTTAACGTCTTCCAACGGGCATTAAGAATGCAAGCCGCGACGCCTAAGATTCTGAGGGTAGATCAGATTTTCGCATTAGTGTTCAATCTTATTTTAAAAGTCTTGATTTTTTTAAAGAAGGATTATTTGATGAATTTATCAAACTCAACCGTTCGGATTATAGGAGGTTGCCAAGCAGTAAAGTTTAATGGCAAACACATACTTAGTGGCAAGCTTATCTGACCTTGAAGGGTCGTATAATTTCATATTTTTATTTTTATTTATTTATTCATAAAAGTAAAAACAATACATGTGAATATTCAGATGCCACATAAACTCATTCGAGTTTTACCGGACATCAGAGCCGTCAACAATGGTCTTAAGAACTTAAAAATCTAATTTTCACAACAGCAAAAAACTATAATCTAAAGGCAAAAAGATGAAGATAGGTGGTTATTTTTGCAACCCACTTCGACACCGCCAAACCCGTGTACGCACCGACCATGCAGAGAAGTGTCTTTGCTTGTGAGCGAGTGCTATCAGCAATATACAGCATGTGTTTTTTTGTGTTAACCATGTACAGGCTAAACTGGATTTTCGTATACGGTCTAAAGCAAAAGGTGTGATTACACGATGGCCGCGAGTGAAAGGCACAGTTCATGGATTTGTACATAACTTTTGGACAAAGTACTTTTTCAAATTTTTCTTTATATGGTGCAGCTTGCCTGTAATCAGCCGCTCTGAAACTCTGAAAGCCTATATTCAGCAATGCCTGTGCTATGTCCGCGTTGAACAATACAATAAGAGTTCGTTCCTTATTTGAAAAGAACCTAAATCCCCAATTTGGTCCTCAGTCACAAGTTCATTGACACCTAAAAAAGTGACGTAATGTCGCTGGCGATGGTGTAGTACCTGAAACCAATCATATTTCATGTGTGCAATAGCAAAAAGGTCGCTCTTAACATTCCTGGGCTAACGAAATTTTCGTCTTTGAAACATTACACACCAATATTTTTTCCGGCTCATCCTGTTTGGAATTTAATTTCCTCGTCTATTATGCCTAATAGAGGCATTTTTACGTCTTACCTTAACATAAATAGGTTCTTAAGGACTTGGATATTCAGGCCAGGCGTATGCTGCTATTCTGTGATTACCAGAAAATAGAACAACTTTCTAAATGAAATGTATCGTCAGCATCCAATAAATGTCTGGACCTTCGAGAGGTGGGCCAAACTTACGGTTTTTAAAAACCATCTGACACATAAAAAACAGTGTTAAAATTTCAAAAAACTATATAATCCTAAGCTTCGTGGAGCTGACCTTGCGAAGGCTTGTATCCCACTAATACCGGAATCAGATTGAAGTAGAAACTTATCCCGTCGAGTTGTATCCACTGCTACTGCGATCCATTTCTAATTAACAATATTTTTACTCGCTGTTAGGGTATTAGTGCGTACTAATGATAATATGCTAGTTTTGATATAGGTAAATGTGTTCACGCGTATGATGCTATGCATTTGTAGAAACTAGAGCCCAACTTCTGTAAATGGTGTTGCAGTCCACCTGTGGTTGACTTTATCCATTATATTCTACGCAGAACTTAAAAAACAAAAGTTCAGGGCACTATGATTCAATCGTTCGTGTTAAACACACAGGGTACGAGTAAATCATAAATTAAGTCATAACATAGAGCGGTCAAAAAAAATCTTGCTGACTTTTATAATACTCGTATTTAAAAAAAACGAATGAACTAGTATTTCAAACATTTTAACTCCGTTTGTACACGAAAAATAACTTAGATAAAGATAAGATAAGATAAGATAAATAATCTTTATTGCACAAAAAATACATTTTACAGGGTTTTGGTAAAAAGAACGTGATTTGTACAATTCAGGCGGTCTTATCGCTACAAAGCGATCTCTTCCAGACAACCTTCGGTAGAGGATTTTTGCAGGAACCAGAGAGTTGGGCTGTGCAAAAAAAAGATGAGCTAAAGAGCATAAGAATAAGCAAATAATATAAATAATTATTAATATGTAACTAACTACTTATATAGGCAATATAAATGAAAATAAAAATACATGAATAAACATACATAAACAATAAATCATAATACATACTTGAATGGATTTTCCAGTATTCATTCAGAAGCTAGGATAGGAGAAAGAGTCAGAGGGAAAGGAAATGCAGTTTTACTCGGGACTTGAAAACATGTACGGATTGAGATTGACGGATGGATAAAGGTAAGGAATTCCACAGACAGATGGAGCGGACGACAAAGGATTGGGAATAATAACGAGAGGAATGTTGAGGGACTGTCAGGTGGAGTTTCCGGCAAGACCGCGTGTCGTCACCTTTGGTAGATTGCAGGAAATGAAACAGTTCCTTCAGATATGGAGGAGAGAGAGGGTTGAACAAAATGGTGTACAGGAGAGAAAGAATATGAAGATCGCGGCGAAGACGTATTGGTAACCAATTAAGTTGGGCACGGAATTTTGAGACGTGATCGTACTTTCTTAGGCCGAAGATGATGCGTATGCAGAAATTTTGAAGGCGTTCAAGTTTGTTTAGCAAATTTTCATTTATATCTACATAACAACAATCCGCATAATCTAAGATTGGCAACAATAACGCCTGTACGAGCGCAATTTTGGTGGGTATAGGCAAAAAGTTACGAAGTCGACTGAGACTATTAGCTGATGCAAACACCTTCCTGCTTACCTCGCCAATCTGTTTTTCCCAGCTCAAGGAGTTGTCTAGGCAGATTCCCAGGTTTTTGACAGTGCTACTGTACGGTTAGGTTTGTTAACATAACGGATGATGTAGGTACTCTCTGATAAATCGCGTGATTGACGAATTTTGAATTGTGACCCCATCCTGAAGATCACATTCTAGCTGCAATTCTTGAGCTGTCTTGACAAGAGGTAATATCTAGTGGGAGGAAGAGCCAGTTGGATGTCAAGAGTAGAGGGCTTCTTTATCAACCTACTTCCTGCCACCTTGCTTGGTGTTGCTGCATACCTCAACCTGCCCCGAGGGGCTTCAGTTGAGCACATTCAAAAGTCGTTATTGGCTAGGCCCTAAAATCTTAAAAACCCTTAATTACCTTCAGAACAACTGAAACAATCAAAACCCTGTTGCCTTAGTTTGGTACGGAGTTAGTACTAGCTAAAATAATATTCAATGAATGGGCACCTATACCTAGTACACACTTGTGTGTGTGGTATCTACTCGATAGGCGCTTATTCCAAGCTTGACTGAACCGGGAACACAATGCTCTCGTGCCTCTGTTGTGTAGCTTCAGTCTATTCATTCGCCCTCATCCATATTTACCTTATCTACACGACGCCGCCTCTATTGAATGCACATTATTTAGAAGTGTTTTGCGTCGGCTTCTTATTCAAGCTCAATTTCAGAAGCTACTTTATTCCAGAGACTTCTCACTCGCTTACTTACGTCAGTATTTCTAAAACAAATCTTCGAATGTTATTCCAGGGAAAAATACAAACATTCAAGTAGGTATGTTTATCAGTCCGTGAAACCAGCTTCGTTCAGTTTCAATTCAGAATTGGTGCAAATATGTTCCTCCACGTGCTTATTGAATTTTACTACTGAACAAATAGTGATAACTTCGTTCCATACTGTTTAGAGATTAACATACAAAGGCCGTGATCATTGTGTTGAATTGGGATCATTTCAGCTCAATGGTTATGGAAAGAGGCAGCTGGCATCGCTGGCGAGCACGGGCAATCGCCCCCGCTGTTTGATTGTGCCTGTCGCGACCACCTCTTTCTGCGCCACTACCTCGCTTGCCGCTGACCGGTTTCATTAGGCTTAATTTTCTCTACGGATAGGCTGGTATTCCTCTAGGAGTAAGAGCAGATAAGCGGCAGTTCGCTTGTATAAATTGTTGAGATTGCTTTCCCTAAATAGTCATTTTGGGAAAACCATGTTTAGGAATAGTTATCCAATCGACAATTTACAACTATTTCACGTATCTACAACGTAATGGTAGAATACGCCGTGTATTTAGCCGCAGGCTATTGGGCCAATTTTCACTATCAATGTTTCGTTCATTTCAACTGAAACATTACTACAACCAATAAACTTGATATTGTTCCAAAATATGTTATCTATCATTTGTAGCTGTTTACATATGCTACTGGTAATACGAGTATGTATGGAACACTTTAAGTAGGACCTATTGACTCGTCGTATTTGACGAATCATTCGGCGCATAGCTTAAAATTGAATCGCGGGAACGCATAAGGATCGTGGGTTGGGTTCCAGCACTTTGTTGATTATGAATATTCGTGTTTCTGGGTGTATAAGGTACCTTGGTATGGTGCGTCGTTTTTGGTTGCCAAAACACAAGGGAAAACTAACTTGACACATTTTTTTACTATCAAAATAGAGGTATTGAATAGAGGTATGAATTTATTTTAGCTTCATGATTACAAAACGGGGCGATTGGCAAGCACGGCTCATTGCTCTATTTGTTTGATTGCGGCTTGTCACAGGCCCCTTTTTTATGCGTCGCCGCCTCGCTGGGCTTCTTACCCCGCCCTCTCCTGCTATTGCTCGTCTGACCCTCCTCTTCTGCTCGATTTCGACCATAGCAGCTAATGTCCATGACATTTACCAGGTACGTTACGTAGGAGATATTGTAGAGCACTAGGTGTGCGCAATAAACATGAGCACTCTCTCTTCCAACACCTTCCTATGACCGAATCGACACGATCGGATAAGGCTGGAGGCCTATTTTTTCTCCGGTCGTGTCAATTCGGTTTTTATAGCGGTTGGAGCATTGAACTCTGAAGCCGGATTCCTAAGTTAAGTTAAAAATTACTGAATGGATTTGAATGAAACTCTACAATAATGTAGCTTATACACCTGAATCGCACATAGACTGCAGTTAATGAAAAAATATCACTTTCTTTTACTTGAGTCCAAGCGGACGAAATTGCGGGCAGCCGCTAGTATACTTATATTTTTGTTGCAAGTTTTACACATATTTATCAGAAATCAAATTTTGCTTTAGAGGAAAATAATTCGCAGGATGTGACTTTAGTATGTTAACCGCGCGTTTCAAATTTCATAATGAATTTCGTGTAGTTGGTGGTTGGTGTGGTAATTCGGTTGTACGAGTATGTCGTATGGCAGCCGCGGTTTTATTGTCGCTTCAGTGCAGATTGCTAACTAAATTTTTTATATTATTCGGTCATTGCTCTACCAATGTGCGTTTTACCTTCCTAAACAGCTTTGTATGCAATTGGTCTAAATTGTACGTAGGTACCTACATACATCCACTCATTTGAGTGGATGTATGGACGTCTTGGTAAGAGTGTCGTGGGGCTACCTTCAGCAAAGAAAAACACGACTTACGAATGGCTACTGAAGGAGTGGAGGTGTCAAGCTAAAGGCAAGTCTACGTCTAGCAGTGGTAGTGATGTACAAGACTCGAGGCGTCTAGCCCTATTTTTGAAGCCTCGAGGCGGAGCTCTCTGACACATGCATCGAGGCTTCAAAAGAGTTCGAGTCTTCAAAAGAGCTTAAAACTATTAAAAGCTTAAGGGCTCGAGACGTAAAAAGAGCTTGAGCCTTAAAATAAACGGAAGCCTTCAATAAGAGTTCAAGCTTACATATATGACTTAATATCTCCGTAACTTAGTTATAAATTAAAAGTAGTTAGTGGTGTCTAAAACTCAATTTTGCGTGAAAGAGCAATGAACATCTTATACACAAATTCTTAAAAACTTTCGCGTCTTCTATCCTATTTTCTTATTCTCCTCTATCTATTCTGTAATGAACATACCAAGTTTGTAACGATTTTTATTAGAAAAAGACTTGAGCCCTGAAAATGCTTCGAAATTGATCGAGCGCTCAAAAAGGCAAGAGGTCTTCCAAATTAGGCTTGCTTTTCCAAAGCAACAAAAATGTGTGTCCTTTCAACCAAGCTTGAAATGATAAAAACGGTTCGGTGCAGCTGTCCAATATTTTTCAGTGTACCTGTTAACTTGGTTGTACAGTGTCCGGTGTCCTCTAAAGTGGTCTAACTGGCCATTGGCCAGTGCTGTATTGGGTCATGCGCGGCCGCCGTCCGCAATTACCTCTGTGGGATTGGCAATCCGCTCGCGGGCTCGACGGATTCGCGCTACATTGGACTAGAGCTAGGGTTGCTGAGAAATTTAATGTCATTACAGCTTATTAGTGAAGTGTTTTTTATAAGAACAGAGATTTATGAGAGATAAAAACTGAAATTCCGTCAGCAATAGAGACGATAAATGAATGATTCACTGAGGGCCTGTTGCTCTTTCGGCGTTCCTATATGATCACGCGTGGAGAGGTACAATAGGGATCTAAATTCTTGGCAATTCCCGACAATCACTGCCTATTTAGACCAAAACCCAGATAGAAGCTTCGACCCTAAAATTGTTGAAAATTAATTTTACTGATATACTGACTGAGTGACAATGACACTGATAGTCATCATCATCCTAGCGATCATCCCGGTTGCTGCCGTTACGGCGCCCGGGGTCCGCACTTCTACATCTGCTTCTCCACTTTGCCAGATCTTGTGCATCCCTCTCTGTGAGGCCACTGGCACGCATGTCATCCCTCACGACGTCGAACCGACAGTTTTTGGATCTACCCAGTTTCCAGGGGCCTGGCGGAGGCGGCATGACAAGACATTTGTTTCCCACGTGGCTTGCCGGTTGTAGTAAGACCGTAAGCGACTCTTTTTAAGCTTGTCGGCAATGTCACGAACACGAATGTGAGACGCTGCCGCGAATGTGAGAGTTCTTGGCATTGTCTTTCCGCGTGACTCCACACATCCAAAGCAGCATATTTATCTCCGTGACACACAACTCTTGCTGTCGGTCAAGTAACAATGACACTGAAAGTGACAGCAATAATTAGTTACTTGGCTGATAAAATGAGGCAAGTTTGAAGCTCGTTGTGCTGTTTTGTCCAACGACATACAGCTCGTATCTTTATTTCGTGAGTTTTGCCGATTTTTTTTCTATCATTTAAGTACGGTGTGGAATTCCGTCTCAGCCTTCCTTTTCATCTCCAACCTTCTACTTTACCCTCGTTTCGCTTCAAACGGTTGTCATATTCGATTTTCCCGCTATCATTCCTGCTACCGCCTTCAAATATTTCCTTTCACTTGCTTAGTTCCAACCCTAGCGGGCACCTCCCTATCTATAGTCTTGTCATAATCAACTGCGTTGTTTTCAATTCAGCGCGGAGTCGGCGCGTCACATGTAATTTAGCACAACACTGCTCCGGGCTCTGGGGTGTATTCACTTATTCCAAGCTTCACAATGGGCTATGAAAATTAGTTGGGAGTTTCTCAGGAAGGGAAATTACGTCATACAATGTACGAGACAATGCGTAATATAGAAATATTGTAAAGTATATCAACTGACTATCCAGTAAGGAAGAAAATACAAAATATAATCTCGTGCCCTCATTCGAAAAAAGCCCATCAGTCTTTGGTTCAAGTTTTTTACTTTGGCAATTTGGAATAGTATAAGTATGGTTTTGTCAAACTGCTATTTAAAACAAAATAAAGTAGGCAGGTCACAAACATCGTTAGCGACAGTCATTAATGAAAAAAGGCATGTTATTGGTTGAAGAAAAGTCACGTACTGACTCTTAGAATAACGTGATGTTTCCTTAACTAACCACGTATTTTTAAGGCCCTTCTCAAATGGAGGGGTGTTTTAAGTTTAACTCCTGTGTATACAGTGTGTTTGGGAACCGGTGTCCGACCCGTTAAGGTGAAGTAATATGATCTATTTTATGAATAAATCCACCATAATTAAGCACTTTTAATAAAAAAAATTTAAAAAAAAAATTAATTAATTTCAGGTAAATTTTACCTGCGTTTCAAAGGGTCTCTGATGACAGGGTGATATTCAATTTGTCACAACTTCTAAACTATTTTACTTGAAACTTTGATTTTTGCTTCAGTGTTTAGGTGATGTCTTTGGGTATCCAAAAAGCTAAAAATAAATGTATGTTGACAGTTTAGTTTTTCTGAAAAAAAAAGAAATGTAAAAAAAACTAACAAATTCTATCACAATTTTCAAGTTCAAACATTTTTTTGAGGTATTTTAAGGGAGTTATGAAAAAATGCTTTTTTGTCAGCTTATTGCCTACTTTTGTAGCTGTCCAACGATACCACTTTTGTGACTGTAGGACCTCTAAATCGGCAGATATTGCAAACTAAAATAACCCACCCGTACTCCCGAGAAAAAAAAATTAAAATGGCGGCCATTTTAAAACAACTGGGGCAAAGTGCTTAATTATGGTGGATTTATTCATAAAATAGATCATATTACTTCACCTTAACGGGTCGGACACCGGTTCCCAAACACACTGTATATGTCTATAGGTAAATGCCATGACAAGTGTTCAGGCCGTTAGAGTGCTCTATTCCTACATGGAATTTTGAATATACTGCTTTTGTCTCTCGATAAATTCCACCAAACCGGATTTACGCAGTTCCGCTTGATTTCGCAAACACAGCGACCGGTTATCTGACAATTGAACGTGAACACTGCTCGGTACTTATCTAGACAAATGTGCTGTACAACGTCAGCCTCCATGAGAAGAGTTACGACAAAAGGATATAGGTCTACGAAAAACAACACACTGAGAAATATTAGAAAACATTACACTGAAAAATGTTTGGTCCTTACTAATTAAACTTATTGTATGTACATGCACAAATAATCAGGAGCGGGGTTGTTACCTTCATATTTCAGCAGTACGCATTTCAGTGAACACTCGAATCTACATTATAATTTAACTAACATAACATAACATAATCGGCCTATATACGTCCCACTGCTGGGCACAGGCCTCACCTCAACTATGAGGTGGAACAAGCCATACTCCAACACGCTGGCTCAGTGCGGGTTGTTGGAGGGGTGTAAGGTTAGTGAGCAACCTTATTGTCAGATGTTATCAAGCCGCCCTAAGGCCTCTGACTAGGCTTAACGACTGACATCTAGCGACGTCAACCGGGACCAACTGCTTAACGTGCCTTCCGAAGCACGGAGATGCCCGAAATATACATCACTAAATTTCGTCGGGGTGGTCACCCACCCCATTTCCGACCCGGCGTGTGTTGCTTTACAACAGCGATCGTCGCCGATCACTGTCACAACTGCGCCACGGGCACCTCACTAACTTAATCTAACTTAATATATATTAACTTAATTTAACTAATTTAATCTTTAAGAAACGAAAATAGTACAAGAGGCGAACTTAATTCTAAAATCATTCTCTACCATACATAAATTAGTTCCTTATACATTATTAGACTAGATGACAGCAGAAGTTGCCACTGAAAGATAAACACTGCTTACAAGTAGTTACTTACTACTAAACTCGAGCTCATTCACCTCTACGATCATGGTGTTATCAAATAACAATTAGTGAGACGACATGACGTGAGATAATTGTGTTCAATTTAAACGTTATTCTATTAACTAAACAGTGGAGCTAAGCAGTCAGATAATAAGCACCGTGACGACCGTCTTGGTGTAATTGTTGAGAAGTCGGCTACTAGACCAAGAGTCGCGGGTTCGATCCCTGCACAGTACAAACATTTATGTGCATGAACATGTCTATTTGTATTGGTCTGGGTGTTTCCTATGTATATTAATGATGTATTTACAAAAGAAAAGTATTTAAGTATGTGTATCCGATGTCTATGGGATACATAAAAACGGACTATAATCAGCTCACTTGGGGCTAGATGGCGCTGTGTGGAATAATGTCCAAGGATATTTATTTATTTATTATTTTACCCTTGAGATTATTCATTCATACACTCTCGACGAGATCATAGAGTGGTGGTCCGAGGCACACTGATTGTTGCCATGATGGTAAATTGAACATTTAGAAGCCCACATTTTATATTGTACACACATAAATGGTATAATAATATCGTAGTAGGAAACTAAGAAAAATCCTAATCAGACAAGCTGTCGCAAAAGCTGTTAACAGTTCATGTAATCGATTAGGTGAATGTCATATACTTACCACATTATTTTATTTATGAGGTGCAGGTCTTAGTGCTTATCACATCCAAATGTGGTGTAAAGTCCGTATAAAATTCCCTATTTATAACGTATATTTTTGTTTGTCGCCTCGGATGACTGAAAGAATAATTTAATGATAACAACCCTGGTGCCGACGCAAGCAACGTACCCCAGAAGGCCGTTTCTTCCTCATTTCGTGTTTACACTTGGTTTCAAAGCAGGCTTGGCACTGACAACAAATCCGTTTAAAGTGTTTTGAGCAATCTTGTCGCTGCCAAAGTGTATAATTTCATTCGAATCTTTTCACCATATGTAGATACATATTATCTAATAAATGAAATTCTCGTGTCACAGTGTTTTCGTTGCCAAACTCCTCCGAAACGGTCCGACCGCTTTTGATGAAATTTTGTATAATTTACAAAATTCCATTCATTATATGGTCGTTAAGTTTGAGAATAGGTCCTAATCATTTTTTTATTCATAGTCCACGCGGGCAATTCGCGGGCGGCCGCTAGTATCCTTATAAAACTCGGTTAAGTTTTTCAAGATTTCATTTGCAGGTGCATAGCGAGAGCCAACTTGACAAACACGCGTAACTCAATCGTACACGCTTGATAAACTTAGAATAAGCAATGGTGAAATAAAGAAGTAAATAGGGGTTTGTTTTGACATGGTGGTAAAAAACTGAACTAGCGATCGGAGCTCAGTTAGATCTAGTTACAATGCACAAAGCGACGGAGTTTCCTGTTGCTGCCGCTGAGTGCTTCCGCCTGGCCACGTCCGCTACCTTCACTACCTTCGCAATGCCGGGGGGTCTACTCTCACTCGTAGAAACATGTTATAGGTAGCGTAAGCCTTTGGACGTTTCATTACCACAGTTCAAAATGTATGATTTTTTGGTATCTAAAGCATATTTTTTTTAAAAAATTTTCGAATACATCAGAAGTGTCTAACCAAAAAAAGTCGTAGCATTTGTTCGTCAAACACCAAGGGCATCACTCTCGCGTGGCTAACCCTGTTAAAATATATCAGTACCCCCTTGAAGCACTTTATACTACTAATGTTCACCGAGAAAACACCGGCAGGGATTAACACTACAATTTAAGTGGGCTGGGCAAAACTAATCTTTAAAACCGAACTGCATGAGACAGCGGCGGTTTAGAAATTGGTGAAAACCTGAGAAAAAAATGGCATAAAAAAAAACAAGCAGTACGACAGTGCCGTAGTGCAGTAGATGGTAATACACTTGAACCTACCTACCTACCTGCCTACGAACTACACCTTAGTCTCTAAAGTTAAACAAAACTGAGTAAGTTTCGCAACAGAGTAGACCTCCAGCTGTTGGCTACGGCTGCACACCGCCGCTAACACTATAATATCGCTTTACGTAATCTGATTAGCAATGAAAATAGTGTTGTTACAAACATTGTTTCAGTGTAAACAAACTCAGGTAAAACCTTAATTTAGTAGGCGTGTTTACCTAAGTGAATATTAGCATATACATTTTCAGAAGACAAACGGCTTTAGAAAGCTCTTAGACACAGTTCAAAGCAGTTAGATTAGCTTAAAAAAGACTATTTTCACTCAATTCCCAATTTCTATGCGTGATTCACACCATAAATTGCATTACCTCTGCATAGTGGAAACATTATGCAATTAAATGTGTAACCGCAGGGACGTACTCCAATAAAAAGCAATATCCTTTGCTCAGCACTATATTTCCGAATCACATTAATCACTGGTTAAACATAGGTTCGTAACTCGAATGCTCATTCACAATGGCCCAGGCGTTTTGTAGCGCTCGCTAGACGTCTGCTCTTGGCGACTGTTGGCGAAGGAATGAATGACAGAGTCAACATCACGTCACTTTTATAGAGTGAGGTGTGGCCAGCTTAATACAAATAATGAAACTTGATATAACAGTGTTATTAGCAATAATTATAGTTAGTTACGTTATAACAGCATTGAGATAACCTAACGCACAGTAATTGTGGTAACAGCTCGGCCATCCTTTCGTTCAACAAGTCCCATTGTTGCATGCAAGTATTTAAAAATCTACTTAAATTAATGAAACACTTGTCAAAGCTAAAATGGCTTATTCAATAAGTTTGATTAGCCTTTTAAATGGAAAGCTAAAAATCACAGTCATCGTAATATTACAATTTGAACAAAGTCAAAAAGTTTTGTTTTCTTCTTCAAACCGTCAGGAACATAAGTCATTCATATGTCACTTTTTCTTAAGCTATTACTAAGTGAGTTGAACATCGACAAAAAAAATACAAATCATTGTTCTTTACAAAATAAAAATTAACTGCCATACTTAAAATCAATCAAAATACAATGTCAATTCAATTCATTAAATGAACAATAACAATAGCTGCCATGAAATACGCCTCCAGAAGTAAATTCGTAAGCTTATTTATGTATTCGCTCATTTAGATTACACTTTTTAATTCAATGGGTAATTTATTCAATAATCTGATCAACTGAAAATGCGCACTGTGCTGAACGATATTAAAATATTAAGTCTGGATATCAAATTTCAACGTCTATTTGTCTCCCTTTTCTTTGTCTTTCTACACGAGTCCAAAGTTACATAATAAAACTAAGATGTTGATTGATGTACAAGCATAGAATCGTTGTAATAAAAGTCTCTCCTCCTGCTGTCGATTAAGGATCATGGTTCTCACAGCCCTTTTCCCCTAATGATTTAGTTCCATTATTATTAATCATGATATCGAATTATCCAAACCAAAGTACACATAATAATAACTTCAAAGACATGACCGTTATCCCTCTCTATTTATTGTATCTATGACTGAAGAGACTTCCGTGTATTTCCTGTCATCAAAAATGCATGAGTGGTTGTGTTTTAAAAAATGGAAAAGCTCAGTAATAATTCATATTTGTAATGAGACTTGTACGGCCAAAAAAATATTGTTCTTTCTTTTTCTTTTTTTTTTCTTGGGCGACTCTGTAGTCTCTCCTGCCCACGATATTATAATGGCTTCTCCTTGGGCGGCCCTAGAGTCTCTCCTGCCCACCGTAATATAATTGCTTCTCCTTGGGCGACCCTATAGCATCTCCTGCCCACAATAATACAATGGCTTTTCCTTGGGCGACCCTAGAGCCTCTCCTGCCCGCCGTAGTATAATATCTTCTCCTTGGGCGACCCCAGAGCCTCTCTTGCCCGACATAATAAAAATTGTTTTTCCTTTGGCGACTCCAGAGCCTCTCCTGCCCACATCAATATAATTGCTTCTCCTTGGGCGACCCTATAGCCTCTCCTGCCCACAATAATACAATGGCTTCTCCTTGGGCAGCCCTAGAGTCTCTCCTGCCCACCATTATATAATTGTTTTTCCTTGGGCGACCCTATAGCCTCTCGTGCCCACAATAATACAATGGCTTCTCCTTGGGCGACCCTAGAGCCTCTCCTGCCCGCCATAGTATAATATTTTCTCCTTGGGCGACCCCAGAGCCTCTTCTGTTTAATTAATCCTTCTTTTAATTCTATTCCGGTATGCGCGATCTGTCATCTACTGTTATCTCGATTCATTTATAGATCTGCTTCTGAAATTATCGTGTAGGCTGGATAGACTGCGGTCCTAAGCGTAACGGCTTCGCTTCTTCAAGTTGTAACGATCGTATCTTCTCTCGCGCTCTAATCTGCTGCGCCGTCCCTTCTAGGTTCCAGTATGGTGCTCGCTCTTCCGCTCACTCGGCACTCGGCCCCTGCTGCACTCGCTATGGCGCATTTTGTTGTACTGGTTCTCGCTGCAGTTATTTTGATTTCGAGGTCTTGGAGTTCATGCGACGTATTTACTTATGCCAGCGTCCCTTATAGCCTGCGGCTTTGCATGTGGCGTATTTCCTTGTGGTGAAGTCATCACCCGAGCCATATGGTGGACGCAGTTATGGGCTCAAGTTCGGTGTTGGTACTGGTTCAGTGGCTCCTTTTTTTCTTTGTCCTCCACACTATCTGAAAAACATAAACGGCGCCATAACTGTCCATATTGGTATTAAAGTTGTACAACTGATGATATTGCAATTTTCACTGTAACCTAATAGCAGAACGGTCTGATATACCGCTTCTCAATATGTAAATAACAAAGGTAATAGTATAGGAATAATTTCAAAATGCTACTCGGCTTAGTTCTTCTCACTCAAACGATCACACTTGCGCAGCTGTTGAGTTCTGCCAAATGCCAAATTGAAATCACCCTTCGAATTCAATGTTTGGACGTTTTAAGTGCGCATCTAGAATGCCACCCCTGAACAGCTTACGAGAACCTTCAAAATAATAGAATGACAAAACCAACAGTGTCCATCCAACACATCCACTGAAAATTGATTCGAACGAGATCCAATAAGTAGGTTTTCTTCTTGATACGTCAGATATCGTAAACCACAATTTACCTTCCATTCAATCTAATATTTTAAAAAAAAGGCACTTGAATTCAAATGTTGTTCTGCTCTGGAACTCTCCATGGGTGAACCCGACTTGCCCATGGCCGCTTTTTGCTATGTATGTGTGATCCACCAAAAGGCTAGTATTTACAAACACTCAATTATGGTCTGGTTCCGGTCATATGTTTTATAATACGCCTAATTAAAAGCTATCTTCATTCTACCCTGTACTATGGCATTTGTCATTTCATTATCTTACTTTTCTATTCAACTAAATAACACTGACATACCAATATAAGAATTTGAAATAATAGATCTATTCTCTTTCAGAATTGGTCGATTAGTGGCATCCTCGATGAATGTCAATACGGGATCTACCTCCAATTGGTTAGATGACCATCAGTCATTTGGCATGTTATTTTATGTCCACCAAAAATAATAATCGAATTCAAATCTTATTGTGAAATACCAATCGAAATTTGTTTGAAAATAAGGCCACCATAGGTCTGAAAAAGTTTGGGTAAGCAACTCCATTTCAAAGTAGTACATTTTTGTAAAATAATAATTATATTTTGAAGCCCATACTATTTATGAAGCAATCATGTTAAGAGACCATTTCCATAAACGCAATATTTAATATTGTCAACAAAAATTTCTTACGCGCTTCTTTCTAACACAGTGAACGTGATGTCAAATGCATGAATGACTGGTTGATCAACACGTTTGATCGAAGAAAAAAATGTTAAATAAAGGCAATGTGCAAGCAAAAACAGATCCTTTAATTTTATTATAAATACTTTATGAAATAGCAAGGTCATTATCATACTTAGTTTCGATCAATATGTGGTCACCCACATTAAAATAAAATGTAAATAATAGGTTAAGGTGGGTCTACGCTAGACGAACCGAGCACGAGCGAAGCACGAGCGGAGCCGTTCTCTGCTTCGTCGTTCGCGGCGTCAAGTGTGGACGTACAACGAACCTGCAACGATTACTTCCCTCGAACGTAGTTTTCCGCAGTGTGCTCGCGGCACTTGGCGAATATGGACGATATTAATAATATTGCGGCGCCGCTGCTGTTGCAGCGTTTATTATAGCAGTAGTCAGCAAAAAAGGAAAAAGACCGACGATGGGAACCTACAAATCTATATAAAATGACATCCAAGCAACAAAATTTAGATTTATTTTGATATAATTCAATTAATTGCAAGGAAGCATCTTCGGTCCACGTTTCCATGATGCTCGGCTCGAGCGACCAACGTATGTCACTAAGCACGTCCACGAGCGCACTGCGAGCGCGAAGCAAATCTCTTTGTGTTCGTCAAAAAACCGACAACCGGCGGAACGCAAACGAGCACGAACGGAACACTCGCAGTGCGCTCGTTCGAGGCTTGTAAGTCGGTCCACATTAGACGAATTGTGTTCGGCTCGTGCTCGGCTCGTGCTCGGCTCGCCTAGCGTAGACGCACCTTTAGACTTCAATTTCTTATAGGAAAAAAAAATTCTCTGAACATGTCATTATTCTTTATAAAATCACACTGTGACGCCCATGTAAAATTGAATTTTATATCAACTGTAGATTTGTAGATTGATCGTCACAATTAGGTTCGTTAATAATCCTGTAGTTTTGTATGAGAAATGACCGAATAAAGCACTTTTACCTTGTTTGGGGCTGGTTTATTCCACTTCTGAAGATGTAACCGCAGGGACGTACTCCAATAAAAAGCAATATCCTTTGCTCAGCACTATATTTCCGAATCACATTAATCACTGGTTAAACATAGGTTCGTAACTCGAATGCTCATTCACAATGGCCCAGGCGTTTTGTAGCGCTCGCTAGACGTCTGCTCTTGGCGACTGTTGGCGAAGGAATGAATGACAGAGTCAACATCACGTCACTTTTATAGAGTGAGGTGTGGCCAGCTTAATACAAATAATGAAACTTGATATAACAGTGTTATTAGCAATAATTATAGTTAGTTACGTTATAACAGCATTGAGATAACCTAACGCACAGTAATTGTGGTAACAAATGTTTGAAGTTACCTGCGAGTGTTTACAGGTAAGTAGCACAAGTAACTAGAAATAATAAAGTCCACCGGCACTGCAATGGTCTCCACAATTTTTCTAAGAAAACTTTTCTGACCATCTCGTAAGTACTGTAGCCCCATTTACAGACCTCGTAAAGTTAAAAAGCCCAGGGGTAGCATTTTGCAATGGCATATCACTTCACTTCGAAGTGAGATTGTATTTTGGCGTTTTGTAAAACTCAATAACTACGGGTATATTGTGATCGTTTGAGTGAAAAGAACTAAGTCAAATAACATTTTAAAATTATTTCTATAAATGAGGTAGAATACCGATTTAAGATGTAACCAATAGACAGTCAAATTTGGCGCTTTTTCCTGATCACGAGCGAAGTGAGATTAGGCGTTAGCCAGTATAGCATAGCTGATATGCCGATGAATGGGCGCAAGTGACTGTAATTCAGAATGTACTTATGTATTAGCTTGAAAAATGATGGCTTTCCTTCTAGTCCTTTAGGAACAAAGTATCCTTTGAAGAATCGTAGAAACAACCTGATCAAAAAGATGACTCCACAAAACAAACTAAATGTAACGTAAGTAAATACCTATAAACGTATTGTCATAATATCGTTTGACTACCTAATCTCCCAGCAGTTTAGATTTCAATGTTTGAAATGCATTTTGCGAATGGCGATATTATCGAATTGCGCCTCTCGGCAAGTTCAGCAGAATTGTACGTTTTCTGCATAGGTTTTGAAAAGAAACATTGAATTTATTTCGCTTTTGTTTTCCAAAAACTAGGTCACGGCAGACATTGTTAGCTGTATCACATATCTACTCAATCGGAACCTGGGCAAAGCTTGGTCATCAATTCGAAGAATGTTTAAAGAGGAAATTTGGTAATGTGCTTGCTATTTATCAATAAATATACACACATTTTAGTGTTACTTTTTAATTTAGGCATAACTATGCTATTTTGTATTTTGTAGTCGGAGTTTCTATATAATTTGGGTCTTTTGATGTAGAGACCCGAACTCTTATTCATTTTGGTTTCTGTTTGATTAAGAAACTATATAAAAACGTGTTGGCCATTTAAAAAGGCATAAAGAGATGAGACAGTGACAGTGCATTTTGATGCACTACGAGTAATACATGTGCACTCGTCTGATAAATGAGACGGTCAAAAACAAAAGAAACCAAAGAAACTATTGAAATATATTTTTTCCTTAATAATATATTACGGTAAATAAGGAGCCAAATGGAATCCGTTCAAGATAAGAATGATCTCCAAAATATGTGCATTGAAAACATATTCAAACGAAGTTGATATCGGGAAGCCGGTAAGCCTTGTCAAGAATTTCACTGATTTAATAAATAATGCACCTAAGTTTATCTCAGTCAGGTAAAATGGCCTGCTTTCAAACTAAGACATTATCCCAGGTCTTTTGAAATGTGTAAATCACGCGGCTAACCATGCCGCGACAAAATCGTCCAGGGGCGGCCAGGGTGCCGAAGTAACTTCCCCGGGAAATCCTTCATTAATCACAATCTCGTTTCTCCCAGTCCGTGACTCAGCGAATCTGCTTAACTAATAGCCTAAGTTGAGCTAATGCCAATTAGGATTCTTCGCCGCCACTTCTTTATTTATAAAGATGGGGCACTTCTCAAACTTTTCGGATTACAGCTTTATTACCTAAATAAATAACTATAACATCTAACTATAAATACTATAATATCTAACTATCTATCTATCAATGTTTTATACTTGTTTAAGAAACATTTTTCCGACCTAACAATGTGTAGACATTACAAAAAGACAAACGGTCCTATTCATAAAAATCTTGCTCACTTTATGAGGTCCCTGTAGGGTTCTCTGTCGTTGTACGTTGAAACTTAAACAACTTTATATAGGTCAACTTTGCAAGTACAACCTTGCCAATTTTTTCAAAATAAGCTCTATAGAATGATATTAAACCACGTCTGCATCGTATTTTTTTAAATGTATTAAAAAAAACATAAAACAACAAGTCAATAAAGGATTGGGCTTATTTTTGTGCAAAAAATTACTTCTATTCTTGTAGTTAACTTGTGCAATAATATCGTGACGTGCGTTGACATATTTTTCGATGAATGAAGTAAACTCTTTTTAAAATAAAATAACACATGCTAAAACCCAAAATATGAAAAAAAACACGGAAATTTATTGAGTTTCTGACACCTAGTCGCTCTTGCAAAATCATCCTGCGCTAATATACAGGAGTATATTAGCGCAAAATAGCGCTAATGTCATACATTAGTAATACATGACGCTACTGTGGGCTCAGACCGTCTTTAAGACAATAAAGAGACGTGATGACGTTATCGGCCCTTGTCTTCATATTTTGACTAAAAACACTAAAACGGAAAAGTTTTAGTGATGTCAGTGGCAAAATGAACATCCTAGAAACCATATATGCAATTTAGCAAGAGGCCAAAAGGCAACCAAACACAGACGACGTTACGTGATTAGTCGCTTTAATAATTTACTTTGGTTGGCTATTGAATTAGTACCCTAACTAACGTTTTTTACTGAAGGCCTGTAAAGACAATACAAGCTTACTGAACATTGCCAAAAACATTAGTGAGTTTTTATGAATAAGACCGAAAAATGGCCAGTCACTGTGATAAATATCGATACCGATGTTTTCGGTCAGTCATGATAACAATTAATTTATTATTTCTGAAAGATATTTATTTATCTGATTGTCCGCATCTGTACGCAGTAGTAAATTCAGCCGACCTCGTTAACATGACTCCCAGCAGAAATGTCAAAATGTCTGGTTCTGAATTCAGAATTATTTTATATAGTCGGAAACTGTAAACTATGCAGCAGTTGTTCTGATAAGCGCGGGTTTTACCCGGGAAGCGTTGGAGAAAGGTTATTACTCCGTTCTAAACATTATCTGTTGACCTAGTCTAGTCTACACTCTTCCTAAAATATGTACGAACAAAGACCGCTATTATTCATTCGTTATCATTCATTCTATCCGTATCTTACACTCGTAATTTAACAGCCATGTTTCATCCAAAAATGTAACGGTCACATATATTTCTTCTTTACAGCAGTTTTTTAACTTCAGCGGTGTAGATCCTATTTAGAAACGTCTTTTTTTGGTATTGTGCTGTTTAAAGGATAGGCACTTTATACATATATCAATGTTCTGAAATCTATTTAATTAAAATTTTATAACGTGTTCCTATAATTTTCTAGGCAAGAAATAGAAAATTCGTAAAATTGACTGTTTTTAACATGAAAACTTTAAACAAAGTATCCACTTAGGATTATTTGCACTCCATTTAGAATAGTAAATGAATACTATCTTACACTAGAATATTCCTAGTATATCACTGGTATAGTAGATCACCAGGTAAATAATGAACTGACATGCCGGTCAAGTACTACGAGTAATCCAGTTCACTATGTAGTCATATACTGAGGTAAAAGCGAAACAACTAGAACGATTATACAGGCTGAGAGAACAGACAGATTCTGTACTTGGCGTTTCTTGCTTGGACGCAAGCCAAGATTTCGCACCAGTAGTATTCATACTATACAGGGTGTGTAGAAAGAGGAACCAATATTTTCAGACATGCAAGAGGCCCCAATATTCTATGCATATTGTGAAAGTTTTATGTTTACCATACCTCAATTTGAATACTCTTGTTAGTACTGTACTATGTTTGGCAGGTAGTACAATATATCAATGAGTACATTTACTTAGGCCAGAAAGTGCCCTCCGAAAACAGGCACGCTAAAGAAATTGATCGCCGCATCTACTGGTATGATGCCTGGAAGAGCTTCTGATCCGTGAAGGCCAACATGTTGAGTAACCTTCCTATTTCACTTTAGCGAACCCTCATTGAACATGAAACTCATTAAGTAGAGGTGTATGCGTCTGGCTAAAGAAAGGGCGCGATGGCGCGCTTTAGGGGAGACCTAAGTCCAGCAGTGGACAAGTATGATTGACTGATGATGTTAGAATCAATGATGTTTATGTCCTGGCCATCCTAAACTACGGTGTGCCAACATGGTCATTAACAAAAAAACAGAAGTCTAAACTT
Source organism: Udea ferrugalis (assembly GCA_950022985.1). Classification (NCBI taxonomy): domain Eukaryota; kingdom Metazoa; phylum Arthropoda; class Insecta; order Lepidoptera; family Crambidae; genus Udea; species Udea ferrugalis. The sequence continues at coordinate 12,290,275 of OX465516.1, forward strand.
AAGGTGTCAAAGAGTGAAAAATAAAGCAAGCAAAGACAGGCATAAAGCTAGCTGTCCAACCAAAGGATGTTCGCTCAAGAACTGCCATAGCAGATGTGGGTGAGAAACCTGCGAATTTGAAGTGGGAACGGAAGGGTCTCGCTGAATGCACCAAGCAAGTGGTCTCGAATCGTCACGTGGCAGCTTACAGACAGAAATAGGTGGGGTGACGATTAAAGAAATCATGAGAAGCATTGGCAGCCCATGGAACAAGATCGAGACCATGGAAGAAATTGTGAGAGACCTTTGCTCAACAGTACGATGTTAAAGGTCAAACAAAAAGTACTTTGTTCTAACTTTTGACGTCACCTAATGTGTAAGTAAAGGACAATTTTGTCACGTATACTTTTTTTATGTTTTATTTGAACCAAGAACCAAAACTTTAAAGTCGTTTATTTTCTCACATAATTAAAACATGAGTTTTCTATTGCCATGGTCTGGACAATTGTTCCTCTGCCGTCACTGCCTCCGAACCACTTGGCCAGAACGTTCTACAAACACAAAAAAATGTGTATTACTCCTTCGTTCCCCGCTGTATAGGGATTTTACTGAGAGGCACGTACAAACTTAGTGTAGTCCACGTGTACGCGTATGGCTTGTCAGGTAGCCAAGTGCATGTATTTTCTTTTTAAGGTTTTTGGCACACTCCCAAAAGTCGTAAGGTTTTCATTGTTGTTTGACTTCGAAAATAAGTTTCAATTAATACCCATACAGTAATTTAGTATGATGGTATCTTGAGATCTGTCGGTATCCTAAGCCATCACTGACACGCGGTAGACGAGCGTGAATGTCCCTAATTACGGAAAAATCCGTATTATTTCCATCCATGTACAACATGACAAACACATTTATAACGAGTTACAAATTATAAGGTGTTTATTTCCAGCGGTTATTCATTTTCCTTGGTTCATTTTTCATTGGCCTGATTCACTGCTTTGCTTTTACTCTGATTTAAAGGTGCCTGCATGTCATTTCATCATTAATCGCGGGTTGTGAGTTATACTATGACACTGTTTTCCAACTCTACAAAAATGCTAATATACAATTATTTGCATAAATTTATTCTGATAAGAGTAACTAATGGCTTTATGCTGACATAAGGGCAGGAACATGTATATATTTATGCATGTGAGCAGACGCAATTTGAATGATGGAAAGTATTCAAGTACACAGCTGGTTTTTTAACTCATTTATTCCATTTTTTTAATACATGGTTCAGTTTGTCAAATATTAAGCTTAGTGTATGTATTTATGAACATTATCATAAATAGAGAGACCAATATAAAGCAGTCAATACTTACATTAGGAAGTCATTTGTTTTTGAATCCAACTAAATAAGGCATTGTCCCACGGCCTAGTATTGTTAGGTAAAAGACAACTTCTAGATTTCCCCGGAGATGGCCTGCTAACTTTAATCTTCAACGTCAACATTTGATCACTGTTGTTGTTACTGATACTCTATTTGAAAACTACACGACAATCTTTCAAAAGTTTAACCCATATGTACACCGCTATAGGAACTTAAATCCACACTAAAGTTTTAGTATATTGGTTAAGTTATATTGAAGCTAGTTTCATTTGTATGTGACACGTATGTGTTATTGTTTACCAGTAAATGCACCTGTAACATTGTTGTGAGTGTGGAATGAATAATCATATAACTAACTTAATAAATGAGATATGAACTACTGAACCAGTTGGTAGTGTTCTAGTCTTTGACTCCAAAGTTTATTTATTTATTTATTCATCTTTCTCTTATACTATCATTATAGGAAGACTTAACCTAATTCAAAAGTTTGCGGTTTCTATCTTCGCCAAGTGCAAATATTTTAGTCTGAGAGTGACTGCTCTTGATGTTAGCTGTCTACTGTCTAGATAATAATTAATTCATTGGTTATAACTTTTGGAAGTAAGGTATACAGAAACTAACTAGTTGGAGATACCACATACTCCAGACATGGCCATAGTCTGGCAGATACATGTCTTCTTCTGCAGCCTGAAAGCATTCAAAGTACGCGTAAATGGTAGCAAAATATTGGTCGTGAAAGATAATCCTACTAATATTATTAATGCGAAAGTTTGTATGTGTGGATGGATGTATGTTGCTCATTCACGTAAAAACTACGGAATGGATTTATTTTCAACTTTACAATAATACAGCTTATACATCTGGTTAGGACATAGGCTACAATTCATTAAAAAACATAACTTTTTTTTTCAAACCCAAGTCCTCGCAGACGAAGTTGCGGGCGGCCACTAGTATTATAATATACATTTCATATAACAATGACCCACTTTTAGTCTGTCGTTGACGTAATCCACCTTCAGTAATGTAATGGAAAATATACATCTGGTTCAATAGAGAGTATTAGGAGCTGGCACAACGAATGTTTTGTTGTGAAACAGACGCAAATCTACCGAACGGTAAACAAGTTAGGAAATGTTTTACTTTAGTATGAATAAAGGCAACTGGCAAGTACCTACGAGTACAATAAAAACCCGCTTGATTAAACACAAGAGTTTGCTAGGTTGATAAACTGTCACGGATCCATTGAAACTTAGCCCCCTTTCTTCGAGTAAGGTGACTTACGGTTCATTTCTGCTTTTTTTGATGGTAGGTAGTTGTGAAAACCATGCAACTTAGAGGTCTACCTGAGCGTAGTGTTAGAACATATTATTATGTGAATGAAGTAATAATATAAGACAGCTAGAATAACTAGAAGTAATTAGAAAATATCACAGTATCCCCCGAATTCCCAAACGCAAATCAACGTTGAGCATACAACAGAAGTATAGCTGTCCCTTTTAGTCCTATTGACATTACGGGTCAGCATGAGCGCGTGCTCAGCGTTGATTGACGTTTGTGAATTCGGGGGTAGCTGCTAAGATAGCGGTATGTCTATATGATTAACACCTGGTTCCAGATTAGATTGTCCATTACATTTAGCTGGTTAGGAACGCACGGTATGACAAAAGTAGCTACACCTACCTATAGGATATGTTTCTATATAAGATATCCCGTCCAAAGAAGCAATTCTTAGTTACCTACTTAAGGTAAGTATTTTACCACAAAATATATGTGACATAATTCAGGATAACACCGAGTGTTCACCCTAGAGGACTCAAGTCCCCATAATACCTCACAACACTTTTATTCATTAATAGTGAATCATCCATCCATCAATATCAAGCGGAAAGGAGTCACCGTTTATTCTTTTTGCAGCTACAAATAGTCTTAGGTAGTACACGCCTGCTACGAGTATATGCATAGGATCGATGTTCACGTGACTTTCAACAGGTAGTTGGATACGGAGGCCATGAAGTTCTGTGGCAAGGCTGTATCCGCAGGGCCGCCACCAAGCGACAACTGGGAACTAAAAACGAATTGATGTTTATCTAACTAGTTCAAACTCTTTGTGTAATCTAACTTTGGACCTGAAACTTTATATCCTCAAATGAACTTTGCCGAACTTACTAAATCTGAGCTCAATCCAGTTTTGTTCCTAAATCTTAATCAGCCGTGTCTACAAGATGTTGATCTTTTTGGCATTACATGAATCAGAACAAATATTTGGCGAAACCGATAATAGACAAACTATTACTAGTTATATTTGACAGAAGCGGTGGTGTAATAGTTTGTAATCTGGTAAATCTACTGTCTTGTAAATCAGTGTTTAATAATGCACAAGATCATGGTGTCAAATGAAAGATATTAATTTTAATTTGTGTTAGCATTGAAGCGTCATCTTGAAGGAAATTACAATTTGAAGTATTATCTAGGCGTAGCCCTAAGAACAACAACTCCATACAAAACATCGTGCTTCACGCTCAATTCAGGTGTTGGTCGAAACGCCTCTGAAGATCTTTTCAATTTATTGCTCTGTCTATTGTGAACCAATACTTTTATTGTTTTGATATTGTCAATGTCATCATTAAGCAAGTAAAAACAGATCTTAGGATGGCCAACCCTTTAATTCCGCGACTGTACATGCATAATTAATTATATGGACTCAATCATCTTACTTTTTTAACATTACTATGGGCTCTTTCAACACTAGAACAAATAGTGATGAATATTCAAGCATGTTTTGAAAAATCTGAAACATGCATGCCTCTCTCCCAAGTTTGGTAAGTATTCTAAGCACAGGATGCCTAGAATTATTTAAAGCACACTCAAGTGTAAAATCAGCAGGTTTACGACTATTTCAAAACTATGTTTCTTTCTATTTATTTCCGTAATAGACAATGACGAACGAATGACTACAAAGGCGCTCCTGACGGATAGCGTCCCGGTCTTTGCCCCCCACGTATCTGCTCGAACAAAATGGCATTGCACTTTCTAGCACACCTAACTCATTCATTAACTTAATCTCAAGCTGTAAGTCAAGCACGAAATAAAACATCAAAAGCAATAAACGTTAGCAGTAAAACTTAAGATTAGTTGTGGTCAGACTGCCACTCGCGTGACACTGACTATGCACATACAAAAACGTAACTGTAGCAGAACAATCTTCTTTACAACTTTTTCAAATGGATACTTACTAGAATTAGAGGTAATTATTTTGGTAAGGATGTCTCAAGAATCTAAAAATTTGCTCATTTGTGAAAGTAGATGAACTTTGTAGTATTTTAGAAAATGGCCAAGTGCGTGCCGGGTGAGTGGTCCCACGCTGCAGTCTAGTCTAGAACTGTAGACTTACGAGAAAGAACCTGGATGCAATGAGTTCCTTCTCTCAAGTTAGTTCACGTACCCATATAAATTTACAGGTTTCTAGTACTTAAAGTCTCTGAACTAATCCTAACAAAGGACAGACAAAAATGGCAAAACATTAAGGGTTCATTGTTCAGTAAACTACAGTACCCGTAAAAATGCAAAGAGTTTGCTTTTATTATTTTTTATACACTACATGGATACATTGTTACGTATATCCCATCTAGCATACACCTACTAAAATAATGGCATAATCCCACATCGTCTAGTTATGCTAAAATATTCACCCAAAACTAATTTATATCTTTCGCTATACTGGTTCTCCATCCTATTGGTAGTTGTTTACGGTAAGTTGCTCCCTAAGAAAACACAGGTGAAGTATTTTGTCAATCATTAGGGCGGAGTGCGCGGAGAGCGGGCGAGACTTGGCCTGCGGCAGTCGAGCGCCGGCGGCCAACACGAGGACGCGCTACGACGCGGCTACGAACTCGTAGCACGATACGCGACCGTAGTCCGTAGCACTACGGAAAAGTGCGTTACACACCTCAGTCGTCCTCACTAGCTTTTAAAAAATAATAACGCTCAAAAGTGACGTATTTGTTCCTTTTAATAGTTTTTTTTTTCTTCAAAGTTTGTGTAATCTAATTACTTTTTTATTTGACTTAGACCTAATGCTCAAATAAGTAAGTAACTTAAAACTTTTTTTGTTCACTTAAACACTGCAAAAGAAAGTTCCATCATGCGAATATAATGAGTTTTCTATGTCCGACATGAAGCAAAAGCGGTTTTAATTGAGTAACTTCTGTTTGCCTGCTCCGTCGATTACATTTCTAATTAATGTATGCCTTACAATGGTTAATTGATTCCAGTCAAACAATTATGTTTCGTGAAAGCGGGATAGGTTTACGAAGTGAAAATGTAGGGACGCTTTGTTTTGAATCACCGTGCCTTTTTTTTCATTTGTATTAACCTTACGACTTAAAATATCATCACTCAGACTTCCACAAAAAAAAACATAAGGAATTGACAAATCCTGTTTTATTCTCTCTCGATAATTTATAAATTCATTATTATTATTTTTTCTCATCATCTTATTAACATTAATGTAATACTCGTTAAAGTCCCGTCTTATCTAATACTTAATTAAATATTTAAAACAACTAATGGTATGGATATTGTAGTGTTTCTTAATAGGGTAAATAATGTGAATATTAATTAATCCTGAGTAAGGCGGCTAACTATTAATAGCAGCACCCTGCGCCCTGCAGCTACTCCATTGTACACTTCAAGGAAACTGTTAGTTAAGTAATTATAACATTCTATTCTTCTATATATTTTCAATTTTCTTTTGCAACTTAAACAGCATTTAAACGAAAAACTGCAATTGCTTTCTCATCATCATCATGAGACGAATATTCTCCACACCAAATCACAAATCTTTACGTAGATGAACCATCTGTTCACCTTGTGGTTGAACACCTCACTGCTGTGCCACAATGGCCATCAGTTAATTAGTTTGTGTCCTTTCAACTGTCACTTCAACTTACTGTGGCTATTGTGTCGGTTACGTTAGTTCTTTTGCGAATTTCATCTATTTTAATTTCATAACGTTAATACCCTTCCTGGCATAGCACATACGGTCATAGCTGAGCAAACGTGCTTGTTACATTAATTCGAAATCTTCTGCTCGAATTTAAAACACTTGTATTTAAGGACTTCTTTAGGAAAGTCTTCTGCAAAAGCGTCATTAGACGACCAGTTTAGCTTAGTGGTTATGTTTAGTTGAGACGCGTCAATGTCGCGGATTCATTTCAGAACAAATGTTTGTCGGTAAAAAGTACGTGTATTTGTTCTGTCGGGGTTATTGTGGTACCTTTGTTGCTTCTTACATAACACAAGGAAAAACTTCACTAAAGGGCCAGAGTAATGTACGTAATATAGTCTCATATTAAAAACAGAAACGGCATAGAAGTCATACCAAATCAAAGGAAAGTTATTGTGGTTGGTATGTGTTTTTTTTTGAACCAACTCACTGTACCTGACAGATGAATAAAAAAAAACGTTCATTGCATCCGGACATCGCAACATAAAAATAAAAAGAAACAAAACAAAATTGTAACACAAAAAAAACAAAAATGTCCAACAGACAGCAATGTCACAATGTCTAAAATTAAATGGAACGCACTCAGCAGGACAATTACAATTTAACAAGAGGATTAAAATAAAGTATAGGTATGAATTTGTCTTAGAAAAAATCGAAATCACCATGTCAATCCATCCATCCACCAACCATTAAACCTACTGTTGGAAGCATTTGTATCAAGATGAATTGAATAATAAGTAGTCAAATAGCCTTTCAAAGACCTTTTGATGTGTCGCGTTCTTGACTGTATGAACCACACTGTATTAGCATTCGCGTACTAACATCAAAGTGCCACGCAAAACGACGCCGCGTGTCTCCTAATAAAATTATAAAATGTGGCTTTGCCCCATTAACTTTGTTATTTAGGGTTAAATGTATTTTGCTTAGGGAAATAGGCGCTTCCTTATCGAAATAAAAAGTCGTAAAATTTTCAAATTGTTCCTCGTAATTCTTCAAACTTTTACCGTTTGTCAAAGATGTAACATTTATAGCCGCTTTAGTTAACTCATATTTAAATTGAAGTATTCAACATTACATTAATGATTTAGAGCCTAATCATGATTCAAACTATTACTACACTTTTATTCGAAATCATCACGAGAATAGGTTCTGGGATGGCTGGAAACTTGTTTAAGTTCAGCTTTTCCAGCTTTGCCAGCTTTTCTGATGAGGTAACCTAACACAAAATTCGTAAAATTTTATATGTTTTGCCCCTGAACTGTTTTTCTTTAATATCTTACTACTTAACGCAACTAGGTAATCCTATCCGCGAGAGCCTCCAACCACAAACGTATATTGATATTCTGCAGGAACCATCCAGTGTACGGTGGCATTAAAGACCGCTTTATCATTTTAAATCTCCGTCTTTTCTCAACATGCGGGTTTCGAGCGAGTAAGAATAGATACTAATCCCTGTCGAGGGAGTGAAGGCGAATGGCCTTAACGCAACAATCACTTACTTTCCGTCACCCGAATAAACATTTCATTGATGTATGTGTGACGTATTGATTTAAATATATGGAGTTAAATACTATTTGATTGCAGATAAAATAATAAAAATGCAGTTTAACACAGACTTACTTCAATTTACATCAAATTTTCATTATTGGGATATCCCAATAATGTAATGATATCATTACTTACTTAATTTTACACAAAATATACCATACATATTTTTTGTAAATGCGAAAGTTTCTTTGAAACATTCCTTTTAACTAGTAAATTGGCGAATTTGATTGCAGCAATAATTATACTGGGAACCTAACATAAGGAGCTCACTTAAGCAATTAGCAACATATGTAAGAAAGAGGTTTATTCATGAAGCACTACTTTAATACACTTTATTGTTACTTTCTGCTCTAATGTCATAATTGTCTCTTATAAGCTTCAACAGGTGATCGACTTCCCAGTGTTAAACACCAATTATTTTTATATAATTATCGGCCCATGAATGATAACGGTGAACCACTTTTAAACCTAAACAGATTACTCCTAACTTTTAATTAAACGGCAATATTATTGAACCACTTCGCCATTGTAAAGCTGCTTTTGTGGACGTAGAGCGATCAAGCGAGCACAAATGGACACTAAGCTTTGAGCTCTTGTAGTTGTAGGCGAACTAATCCGTACACAACCTCATAGAAGTACCTACTACGGATAGATTCTTGGTAGATCTATTTTTGGTTGATAAATGCGATTTTTTGCTCGTTATTGTACAGAACATGTTTAAAAGAGTTACTGCTGACTTCATTGCCGCTTCTTCTTACTACAGAAACAACTTTCCGACACCGGCACCGGATAGTCTCGTCAAGATATGTATATTTATTTTTATTCATGCCTTTAATACAAAGAGTATCTTTTGTTTAGTTACTCATTAACCAAACTTGTCGATTAAAAAGTAGTAGATTTTGAAATAAATAAATTGCGATAAAAAATACTTATTTTGTTTCCTGAACAACCAGTACTACAGACAGATTCTTGTTAAAACATTTTTTTTTTTTTAATTTAATAGTAGCTATTTTCCATGTTAATGGTCAATTCAATTCAATTCAATTCTCTATATTGCGGGTCACATAGGATGTTATTGTGAATTATTAGCTTTTACAATATCTCAGTACTTTATTAGCCAATATAATATCCTATTATGATACAATATTTCAAATAAAACGTTAACAACATAGCCAACCTAATTCGATAGTAGTATCTAGTGCGGTTTGTCCTGGAATTTCCAGAGCACTCCCAACATTCAAAACAGAGTTAAAATGTTAAAAGCCTTCGACCGGAATCAGACGTTCTCCAATGAAACTATCGTAGTGGTGATACTATAATGCTATCGGTTATAGTTCATAGATTGCAACTAAGTTACTAACGCTTTCAGCACGAACTCATAGCTCTTGCATAGGAAAACTTTCCTTTGTTTTAGTACTGCAATTATTTCTATTAATCAAATTTGCTAACACCTTCTTAGATTAATTTTCAGGGGTATTTGGTACAAACCTTATTATTTTCCAAAACGTCAGAGGGTCAAAAGATAATAGCGTAGTGCCCTAGGTGCCAAATTAGCCACATACTCAAAACTCTAATACGCTCCAGAACTAGCATTAGCCATGTCCCCCAAAAGGCTGATTTGATAATCCACTTTAAGTTTATCCACTAGGCCGACCTCGTTTGTCGCATACTAAGAGGGCCACATTAGGCTAAAATATCGCGGTCTAGCGGGAGACCTAGAAGGCGATGACGGGGTGAACTAAATAGGGGACTATTTAGAAAACTGGCCTCCCACACCTCAGGACCCTACGGTCCTCCCTACAGTACCTCCTACTCCTTGTAAGGAGGCCTTTACCCAGTAGTGTGACATTATGGGTCGGTCATAAAAAAATGAAATTTTTACAGGGATTGTCTTCAAATATTACTGGGTCTTCCTGACTTATTGTGGTGCTTATTTACTAACTCGACTTACCTGACAACTTTATGAATCTTTTTTCCTATGCTTGTGATTACTAACATACATAAATGGATAGTAATCAGATAGATATATATTTTAACAAGTGGCCGCCTGCGACTTCATCCGCGTGAACTTATGTTAAAAAAATATAATCCAACTTAATACATTTATTACTGAGAAGATTCATTAAAGTCCATTTAGTAGTTTTACGTTAAAGAGCAACACGGCACATCCAAACAAATTTCGCATTTATGATATTAGTAAGATATAAAAGATAATAATAAAATATTTAACATTATACTAAAATAATAACCAAGATTATATCAGACACAAAGTTGTAGGCTGTCGGGACTTAACATAAACTTTTTAATAAAACGATACGTACTGCTAATGAAATAAGTCGAGGAGGTAAATAAGAAGCTCAAGTTCGCGAAGCGCAAACCGGCAAAACAGCAATCTCAAACTTGTGAATGAAGTCAGAAAACGGACATAGAAAGCTATAATTCAGCCATTCGGCAATTGCCTTTTGAATGTCTGACCTACCATTTTATTTTCTAAGGTCACATTTTACGTCACCTCACATCAAGATTTAAAACACAATAAAGAAGTTTAATAGCAGCGTTTTACCTACCAATAAAACGCTTATTAATTTACTTACCTTAATCGAAGCTTATTAATTGAGAGAGGCAGTCGATGTTTCCCGCTTATATATCTGTCTCTTTCTGCCTTGTGTATCTTATTTGCTGTCTCTGTCACTCTGACCCCCACTACCACCTGGCAGGTCCGAGCCTGTGTAGGCCTCGGAGATCTTTGCGCCATTGTGTCTCAATTCACCAGGCAGAGCTAAAAGCTAAGCTTCGATTAAGGTAAGTAAATTAATAAGCGTTTTATTGGTAGGTAAAACGCTGCTATTAATTTGACTGTACCGTTAATCGAAGCTTATTAATTGAGACGTGTTTGTTATCGCCTGGTGGTAGTGAAGCCAAAGACGCCAATGTGATACGTCCAGCTTAATTTGGTCAGTTTGTCGCCTATAATATCTTTCAAGAGAGAATGAATTATACCGACGATGTATTCTACGAACTATGAAGTTTTCATAGAAATATATAGAGCCAAATCTGATGTAAATAGAGCTCCATTAAAATCCATAAAATTTCTTGAACATAACTAGTTTTGCCAGATAGGATCGCGTGAGCAAAAATTAAATTGGTTTAAACAAACTACTCATGATGTGATGGTAGGATATAGGTAATCAGCCAACTATTGCTCTACTAAGTACTAATGAATCGCCAAAAAATAAACAGGGTTATTAGTCTTTCCGAATGATTTCAGCAGACCAGAATATCCAAGTTTTACAGAGGTGAATTCGGCGATGGTCCCAATTACAGGATCAGCTTGACACTTCGAATGGCTATTTATAATAAATAGCAATGTGAATTACATTATCAGTTTAGATTTACAAAAACACGTTCTTCGTTTATAGCAATCATGGCTACTTATATAGTTTGTCCGAGACAAAAAAAAAATAATAATAATATTTAGCTATAAGTATACAGCTATGTGTTCATTGTTTAAACTCTCAACTATTGTAGGTATGTAGTTTGCCACAATGGGTCACTCGTCTCGAGGAGTGAGACAATCACAAGCCAAAAAGTTATCAATTTTAAGGTCGTAAAACGGAATTTTTCCTCGAATTACATTACCAAGCATCATAATAAGTAAGACTTATAACACTTCTGGTACCCTATTTGGTGCCAACGCTTCAGGGCAGAGCGCAGTAAAATAACATTTATGTTTTATGATTTGTACATTTTTAAATCGGATTTACATTACCTCAAATTAAAATCAGTGTCAACTCCTTGAGCAAAGAAACATAGCGTTTCGATGTAGGTACCTAGATAAACTACTTGCATTGATATGCATTGATAAATGTAAGTATGAAAGACTGCACTATAGTAATGCCTATATGATTGTGCCATTTGTGTTCCACGCCAGATTTAGGTAGGTACTATCTTTATTATTTAAGTGACCTTATTCTTTTCATATTTCTGGCATACAAAGAGTGCAAAGAGCGCATTTTGAGCAACACTACACCAATGGGTAAACGATGGATAGCTTGTGGATTGGATGAACATCTAGCAATATCATCATCTTTCCGGTTTATTCATCCGATCAAAAGATGCATGAACCCCAAATATACACTGTTAACTATATTTTGTTTATTCAGTACTAATAAAAACGATAAAACAGCCTGCGTGTCCGCTTGTTCAATGCACCACCTCGAATATATTAAATACCATATTTTAACGCGACACACGAACGAAAAAGAAAGTGGCCCCTGTACTAGTAATCGTCCTTGGGTGCTTAACCCTGAAGCGATACTGTTCCAAAACGGTCTTCTAGTAGGAAAACGGGGCTAATGCTTGGGTTTACTGAACCTATTGCCCATTATTTGAACGCTACTTGTTGTGGCTAGGTATTTCATTCACTTGCCTAGGATACCCTAGGATAGGTGTAAAGCAATGCCTGTAAGCATGCTATGTGGATCCAGCCATGATCTGACTGACGCCTTTCTGGCCCAAAGCGTATTTTGTTCGTTCGTTAAAAAGGTGAGCAAAAAGGTTACACTGGAGAGTCCCCTTATTGGAAAGTAAGTGTGACAATTTCAATCATACTTCAATCTTGTAAAGATTTACCAACCTGGTTTCAGAAGTTCTACTGGTTCGAGGCGAATACAAACGAGACCTGTTTGTTCTCTTTATTAATTTGTTCTTGTAGTTTCCAACACCAGGCAAGCTACAAAGAATAAATGGCAGGCAGGAATACCGGACGGTATTCATGCAGTTTACATTTGACAATTTCAACGTCAAATTCATGTTATTCATTCAGGCGGCGGTAACAGCCTATTAACCTACTAAAGATGGGTAACAACACTCATTGTCCTTTGATCTGGCCGCCACGTGTTCGCCAAATATATGTAGGTAGTCTGACACTATCTAACGAAAATACCAAAAGTGGCTTTTGGCAATCAGGTATGCGTTACCCAATGAACATTTTCAAATTTTGGCTGGCCTTTGAACTTCGCAACTAACTGTGAGATTAGGAAGACAACTGCCGAGCTTTTCAGGTCGAAATCTAATCGAATTTATGTCTTCATCATAGGCAGAACTTCGTTTCCATACCTGTTAGGTAGGTATGACTCTGCGATTAAGCATTAGATCCGGACAAGGCATATCCTTGAAAAGGAATTCAGCTTTTTATTCGGTGCAGCCGAATATTTTGAAACTGGTGAGAACCAGTTCAATAATCCAAAATCCCCTTTTCATCCTCAAAAAGGGATTTAGCATTAATTGTTTAGTGCAGCCGAATATTTTTAAATTGATTCCCAGACTATCAATCCTTTAGCCATCTTGTGTAGATTAGAATATTGGAAAATGGTCTACTACACCACTGCTCCAACAGGATCTCTACAAGGGTCCTTGACGAAATCAGTCCTCTGCGAGAGGACACTTTTTTGATCTAGCTACCTTAAAGGCTGAGACCACCATGTCTTTATTGCAGTTATTCTATGCAACAGAATACAGCCGTTTCTAAGTTTCAATAAAAATCATAGTCACCCATCCTGCGGGGTTATTAGAAAAAATGCTCAAGAGAACAACTGACATGAATTTGAATTTATACTGAAATCTGTCCCTTGCGAGTGGACACGGCCATTGTTTTTGATGCCAGCAGACACTGACCACCTTATCATTATTGTAGCTGTTATTATTAATAATTAATTAATTTATTATTAATTTATTATTAATTTATATTATACAGCCGAATAGTTGCACCGTCATCATGGGTTGCATTTTGTATTTTATTTAACATTTTACATATTTATATAACCCTGCGAGGGTCTTCTGTACAAATCAGTCCTCTGCGAAAGGACACGGCTTTTTAAACTGCCTGCGAGGCAATGGCCATCTTAACTTGCCTATAGCAATTTTTATTCAGCATGGCCGAATAGTTTTGCCATCAAATCTGAGTGGCAGGATTTCTAGTAGCCACCCTGCGAGGGTAGATTATTTTGAAAATGCGCATGTGAATATTGGCAATAGCTCTGATATCCCTGCGAGGGTTATCTGCGGAATCAGTCCTCTGCGAGAGGACAAGTTTCAGCGCTTTTTCAAGATTTCTGCTCGGTGACAACCTACATACTAAGTAGACCCTGCGAAGGTCTTCTGTACAAATCAGTCCTCTGCGAAAGGACACGGCTTTTTAAACTGCCTGCGAGGCAATGGTTACCTTAACTTGCCTATAGCAATTTTTATTCAGCATGGCCGAATAGTTTTGCCATCAAATCTGAGTGGCAGGAACTCTAGTAGCCACCCTGCGAGGGTAGATTATTTTGAAAATGCGCATGTGAATATTGGACATAGCTCTGATATCCCTGCGAGGGTTATCTGCGGAATCAGTCCCCTGCGAGAGGACAAGTTTCAGCGCTCTTTCAAGATTTCTGCTCGGGGACAACCTACATACTAAGTAGATACATACACGCTAGAATTTTAAAGCCTTATATGAAGCAGCAAGGACTTCATGGGCAAGCAGCAAGGGCTTCAGCATAGATGTAAGAATAAAACGGATTCAAAACCTTTCGTTTAAACGAGTATGAATTTTGGTTTTATAAATAAACGTTTAACATTTAATTTAGGGTATTTTGGTAATCATCGATTGCGATGATTCACAACACCATGAACATTATCCATTAATTCGAAAATAGAATGTCTTGTAGGTACTTATTTTGGGAATACAAGGTACTCGCGATACTTGCGTACTCGTTCTCGCCTGCCCCCCCTTTGTAAGTAAAATAAAATTCATACTCGCAAGACTTATGTGACAAAACTATTGAATCTCGGAAAATCGTTGTCAAGCTCAAATAAATTTCGTAGCAAACTTAGACACTCACTCGTGACAACAGCTTTAAGCAAAGCAGGTTGAAGCGAAACGCTCGAGCGGAAACTCTGTTTACCTTGCAATACAATGCTTGAAAAGCTTAGAGGCTCCTCATGCGAAAATTTAATACTAGACGTCAGAGTCTAAACGGAGGTACTAGTCGTATTTCAATATAACTGTTAAACACTCATAAACTTTTCCTAGGAAAACTGGAAAGGTATTCCTTAAAAATGTGCGTCGTCACATATTCGAACAGAAAACTCGCTTATCTATCAAACAAATCTATTTCATTTCATGCATGCTTCTTAGATACTCATAAAATAAAGGATTAAAACGAACGGAAACCCGTTTAAACGTCTATAAAATCATTGTAAGGAATGTCTGTTGCATATCCTTGTATTCAATCCAATGTTAACCCTTAAATTTATATAATGTATGGGTTTTGCAATATGGCAGAATTCTTAAATGATTTTGTGGGTAGAAACCGTCACAAAACTTATCATGCATACGAAACTTGATAATTCTGTGAAATGCAAGTGAGCTATAAGCATGACGAATCAAAATTACAGAAACAGAAACCTAATTAAAATAATAGTTTTTAGGTACTTACGTGAAATTCACTTCACTTCAATTAGTTACACTTTTTAGCACGTAAGCCTTTAACGAAAATAATTTGTTGCAGAAAGAACATTATTAAATATTTTTTTACAACTAATAGGTAGGTCTCAGGAGACCTGACACGACCGTCTGTAGCGGGAAATCAGACGCCAATGGCGCAAAGATCTCCGAGGCCTACACAGGCTCGGACCTGCCAGGTGGTAGTGGGGGTCAGAGTGACAGAGACAGCAAATAAGATACACAAGGCAGAAAGAGACAGATATATAAGCGGGAAACATCGACTGCCTCTCTCAATTAATAAGCTTCGATTAACGGTACAGTCAAATTAATAGCGGTGTGCGTACTAAATGTAAAGTTGGGCGCTACGATGTTTGGAGGTGTGTGTAGTGTTGTTCGCTTGGACAGTCAGGCTGTGAATGTGTGGGTGTGCGCCCCGTAGCTGGAGCCGGCGGGATGGCTGGGACGATCCGGCACCTCTCCACGTATCACCACGATGCGGAACCCTCAGCGGCCTCGGTGAGTCCTAGACAATCAAAAGTTTGTTGGCAACGCTGCAGCACTATAGTCGCACTCCGACTAAATAGTCACAAAAGGGCAGGTTTCAAGCTTTCACCAATTCATTGCTTTGGAACTACCTAAAAGATGAGAGTTGTCCGATCTCCCTCCATAAAAAAAGTCATTACAAATCATATCTAAGTATCGGATTTTTTCCCATTTTTTTGTAATTTGAACTGGAAGTTCTTGAGATTAGCGTGTTTAACCAAACATACAAATATTTCAGCTTTAAAATACCTATAGTGTAGATGAAACACTGACTTCAAATTCTCATAAACCACTCTCAATTCAATTCAATCGTTGATTGCAAAACCATAATATTTTATAAAGGTGTTACATTTTAGGTGAGACCAGTATTATGGGGCCTAAGTAGGTACTAATAGTAGCTTCAAACGAATATTGTCCCGTAACCTGCAAGTAAAACTGTGAGTGACAGCTGTCTCGTACTTGTAAGGTCTGTCTAACTTTGCCTCTGAGTTAAAAACCAGCTAAATAAAATATGAAGACCTTTCTGACTTCTTATTAGTAAATACATGCGGCAAGTTGGTGTCGTCCTGTTCAAGTATGTTTTACTGTGTCCGAATCTTTTTACTTTTGTAGTTAATGTAATGAGAGCGTCACCGCTCAGTGGTTAAACACTCTGGCTCGGAACCCGGTAGTCTTGAGTTCAAGACTGGCCGGAACACTACTTTGTGGTAATTGTTAGTAGCAAAATATGGGCTTCTGAATGTTCTGTTCACCACGTCGGCAACAATCAGTGTGCTTTTTGACTAACCCGTTTATGGATGTGGTCGTGAGGGTGTGTTATGTTATGAGTAATGTATTACATACAACTACCAAACTATTTCATCAGAATAGTACCCCTTATTTGTACTTGTTCATAATCCCAATGATATCCTTGAGTAGGTAAGTAACTTTTGTAAATATTATCACTTAAAAAGCTTGGAAAAGCTGATTCAACTACAGCTTGCAGATAAAATACATTTAACCCTGACTTAAACTTTAGACTAACACTTTTAAATGTGCGCATAAAATTCTTTAAAGTAGCCCCTCGTTTGTCGTTCGTCATAAAGTTTATAAAAAGAACAAGAATATAAGTCGTAAATTCACCTCTGCACTAAAAATGTTATCATTCAGCCGAATGATAAACTTTTGAACGAGGCTAATTATTTGTACTAAGTCAAGTATAATACTAGTGTGAGTGTGGTGATATTATGTCATGATATATTTATTTTGTCATTTTCTCCAACAACCCGCATTGAGCCCGCGTGTTGGAGTATGGCTCGTTCGACCTCATAGTTGAGGTGAGGCCTGTGCCCAGCAGTGGGACGTACACTACAGGACCTTTATGAATTACGTTTCGAAAAAAGGTACTTACTATTTGATAAAAATAATGTTTTGGTATCTCAACTGTTACATACTTAAATATTTTCTTTTTATATCAAACCAATGAATCTTGTTTTCTTTTAGTAATGGTTTTTCAAACCAATTAAAAAGAGGGACGTCTGAAAAGGGTGACAATGACGAATTAACAAACGACACTACAGTGAATTGAGAGTTCGGGGATTAAGAGTGCGCATAAAGCAAAACTACCAATCTTTTTCTTGATTGTACGTGATAAATACTAGATGAAATTTTATGAATTTTTTAAATGTTACGCTACATGATATTTTCAAGGGTTGTGTTTGATCAAAAACATAAAATAATTAAATTATCTCGATAAAAAAAAATCACGAAGTTACGTCTGATTTTCCCTTTTTTTCGTTTTATACTGGACATGGCAATTGCTATGATGACAACTTTTTTATAAATAATTATATTGAACAATAAGTAAGGGCTATGACTAGTCATTTTTTAAAATTCCTTTTAGTTTTGGATTTATAACGATTAAACACTTTTGGCACTTAATACGTTTTCATTCCGCGGAAAAAGCCATCTCCCGTCGCACGTTTGTGAAGCTTGACACATATTTCTATTTCACACATCAGTACCGATCGCTCCGTTGAGACGAGAGGACTACGCTCAAATTCTTAGCTGCTCCGAGTTTCAAAATAAATAGTGAAATGGGGAAAAAGAAAAGGACTTTAAAAAGACTTAGTAAACGAGAGCTAAAAAAGTTACAAACTGAAAAGATGGCTAATTGTCGAAGGTATGTTGTATTGTATTTTAAGAGAAATAAATTCATTTGAGTCGATCTAGTAAGATGACGTAAACAGATGGTGTAAAGTATATGCTAAGTAATCACATGACTTTAGTTGGTCTCTTCAAATAAAAGGTTGATTTCGAAGGAATTTGTTTCAATCCACCAGGTATTTATTGTAAGTAAATTGTTTTCAAATAATATTTAATTTTCAGAATTGCTGTATCTCAAAATATTTCACAATCTGACAGGTGTGATCAAAATGAAGTTGTGGAGGCATGCGCGTCGTCGACTATGTAGGTTTCTTTAAAAATAGTATCCATACTCGCTTTTCCATCTTGGGTTTTTTTTTTAAGTAAAGTTGAAGCTGGCTGAAACAATAACTAGTTACTACGACATGAGTAAATATACTAAGTACTGTGTTTATTTTACAGAACAACATTGAATTTGGAAAATGTAGACCCTAATAGACAGCCTATATCTACAGACTATTTCATATCTCTCTCATTTGAGAAATAACGTTAGATATTTTCTGATAAAGTTATCACTTTCCAAACCACAAACCACGGCGCAAACAGACGCCGAAATTAACCATTTCCCGCCTACTTTTTTGCCTGGCCGCTGCTTTGCACTCTCCTGTAAATATATAATAAATCCGATCAGTTGAACGGCAAAGGGTTGATTTGGGTAGGGGGGTTAGAACTGCAACCACAAAACGCGTGAGCCGAGCGATATTTTGACTCAGAACGCCACTTGCTACGAGTACTTTAATGCTTAATTGCAAATGACTTTCCTAATAGTGGGTAATTTGTGCCTTTTTTAACATAAATTCCGTAAAATATGGCTTCCGCATTATTTTTTTTCTACTGTGTCATTTCTGCATGTTTTTTTTTTTGGGAATAGCTGAACTTTTTCATTACAGTTCATTGAAGCGACGACGCACTCTAAGTAGTCGGCCACAAGCTCAGAATGAAGATCAGGCTGAAAATTTGTACGATGCAGCAGAGAGAGTGATAATAGACAAGTTGTACTTTTTTGAAGAAATAAAAATGGTATCGAATCATGCTCCTCAATTCGGTTGCACTCTATCTAACTTAAACATCACAGGAGAAACGTGGGTAAAGTGGGTTTTTATTCTAAACTGAAACTTTCGTGTAATATGTGCAGAGGTGAATTCATACTGAACACGTCAGATCCACAACCAACCCAGGACCTAGACATAAACACAGCCGCTGTCACTGGGATTACTAGTGTAGGCATTGGCTTAGAACCATTTCAAGAATTGAGTGTAGCCATGAATCTTCCCACAATGACGCACCAAATGTAGAAAAAACAAGCAACCAACAACAAGCGCAACCGTAGGACCACATCGGAGACGTGTTTGGCGCTGTTTAAGCGGAATCCCGCGGAGTTTTTGCGTCGTTTTGTGACCGTCGATGAAACCTGGATCCACTGGTACACACCAGAGACCGAAAAGCAATCAAAACAAAGGATTCAGACCGGGGAACATGCTGGAAAGAAGGCGAAAACTGTAAAATCGGCCGGAAAAGTTATGGCCACCGTTTTCTGGGATTCACAAGGTTTGATCTACATCGATTACCTCGAGAAGGGTAAAACTATAACAGGGCTTTACTATGTCGATTTATTGGGCTGATTCGACGCCGAATTAAAGAAAAAACGACCCCACCTGGCGAAGAAAAACGTGCTGTTTCACCACGACAACGCACCGGTTCACACGTCTGCCGTTGCCATGGTCAAATTGGTCAAATTGCGCTACAAATTGACTAATGCGCTGCCCCATCCACCGTATTCTCCAGAGTTGGCCCCTTGAGACTTCTTTCTGTTTCCTAATCTGAAAAAAACACTCCCCGGGAATAGATATGGATCAAATGAGGAGGTCACTGGCCGCCACGGAGGCCTATTTTGCAGAGTTTGACAAAAACTATTTTTCGGACGGGTTAAAAAAGTTTGAGCATCGCTGTGCTAAGTGTATCGAACTGAATGGAGACTATGTTGAAAAATGAATTGCCATTTTCCAAAATTTTTCTTTACTTTTTGTAGGCTAAGTAAGTATTTATTGAACGACCCTCGTATAATATGTACATACTTGAAATAAAGATGATGTTTTGGTATTCATTTTCATTTTTCATTCACCTTTCAACGCCCTCTAAACCAGATACAATTGAAAATCTATTATTATAATCGCTGACAATCGCGCCAGGCGGGATGCGACCCTTTAATTCGTCTTCAGTTGGTGGAGGAGAGTCAAACCACCCCCTCATGAGTTCTCACCTTGGCGTTGCGAGGGGGCTTAGTACCGGTGGTAGGGTCCAACCGCCGGGAAGCGAATAGAACTCAGGAGGGGCAGTGTGGTGGACTAGCCACTCACTCGCTGAGGCCCGTAAGGGCGACACGTGGGGTTGCGGGGCCAGTGCGGCCTGCAAGCGCCTTGAGGCGCGTGGTAGCGGCCGCGGGGTTTTAGTCGGTAGGAGTCCAACATAACGTCGACGTCTCCCCGGGCGGCGAGGTATCCATGAAGATTTCCCCACGAAAAAAAAAGGCGGGTCAAATCATGACACCGGGGAGCTTTTATTTATAAATATACAAATGCGTCCACCTATTACCGTCACTAATATAGAACAAAGAACGCAAAAAAACCCGTTTGTGTATTTACTTTAAAATATTTTATTTATATCTACTATATAAAAATAAGTCGGGTTTTCCTTCCTGACGCTATAACTTCAGAACGCACGGACCGATTTCCACGGTTTTGCATTTGTTAGAAAGGTCTCGGGCTCCGTAAGGTCTATAACAAAGAAAATTCAGGAAAATGTCAACAGAAAAGTCCACGCGGACGAAGTCGCGGGCAGCTGCTAGTTTCAGTATATAAAATAAGTCGTGTTTTCCTTCCTGACGCTATAACTCCAGAACGCACTAACCGATTTCCACGGTTTTGCATTCGTTGGAATGGTCTCGGGCTCCGTGAGGTTTATAGCAAAGAAAAATCAGGAAAATTTCTACAGAAAAGCGGGAAAATCTTTTTTCACATACGGTACAGCTAAGTCCACGCGGACGAAGTCGCGGGCGGCTGCTGGTATTTAGTATTTATCATGAAAAAATCAACTGGTGACAGATAGACAGTGTAGTCTATGTAATAGGGTCCTGTTTTTACCTTTTGCCTACCGATCCTTAAAAATAATTTAAAAGATGAGACTACTATCTACAACATAACATTCAACTTATATACAAAGTAAAATTACACACATTAAAATGTAGATAATGTATTCACAAAAATAATGCCCACTGTGTTATCTGATTGTTTTACGTATACTACGGAAGCTACGCGTTGAGCGAGCGAGAGAGATGTATTGTGGTTCGGCGGGCGATAGTGTTCGCAGAGAGGGGGGCGCGGGTGAATTTTAATAATTTGCTGGGTTTATACGCACTCTTAATGCCCTTTCGAAGAGATCCTTTATTTGTTTGGCATTGATTCAGGAAATGTCATCGTTTAAATAAAATTCAGTCTTACATTTTCAAGTATTTACCACGTTGATGTTGTGGCACTAGAGTACACTTAGCCGAATGATCAAATATGCAGTTTGACCGTAGAGTGTGCTAGTTGTGGTGATTTTAAGTACCTAATATAATTGTTTATCTTCGTAAGTTACATATTTCAAAATAGAAACTTACAACACGTTATCCAATTTCAGTTGTTAGTTTCATAGGATACTAGCTCACCCGGCGAACTTTGTTCCGGCAATAAATAAAAAAAGTAAAAAAAAATAATAGTAAAATAAATAAAAGTATCCTATGTCCTTCTCCTGGCTCGAAACTACCTCCATGCCAATTTTCAGCTAAATCGGTTCCGCTGTTCTTGAATTATAAGTGGAGTAACTAACACGACTTTCTTTTATATGTATATGTCACCGGAAAATAACAAGAACCGTAAATTTATAAATTTCCTAGGAAATTTACGGTTTTTGTTATTTTCCGGTGACATATATATAGATAATCTTACGTTCTTTTAAAAAAATTGGAAACACTGTTTCACCGCCTTCAATATTTTTCTGCTTAGCCCTATGGTTGACTGGTAGACATTGCCTAGTTGGCATTAAGTCCGCCATTTGTATCAGTGTCATAATTGTGCAGTGAAGAATAAATAAATGTAATTTACATCAACAGTATTTGTGTATCGTTTTCAAAACATAATTCTAACATAGGCTTTGTGATTACCAACCAGCGTTTAACGAATGTGGTGGTCAAGACAGTACCCATAAATTATAGTGATGGCTTGATTTCAATGATGGAGGCCTATGCTGGGCAGTTAATATTAACGAGCTTATATACTAACTTGCTAGGGCGCGTCAATTTCGTATGAAATAACTTTAATGCTCCACCGACCCGGTAAAAAGAGAATCTCTGTTAATTAAAAACATTTAACTTAAAAGTTGCTTTTCTTGCTACAATTGCCTCGTACCGTTTGTTGAAATTCTATCTGTAAACTTTTAACGAAAGACTTCGGCTGGCTCCCGTCTGCATGGGCTCTGCAGCGCCTTCGGCTCTATTGCTTTATTTAACTCTGCTTTTTGCTTCTTACTAACTTTACACTAGATGAACGTGACCTCGTATGTATGAAGATCAATTATCCAAAATTTGGCGTTTAATTTTATATTTTCAAGTAGGTAACTACCATGATCCCTGTTTAAGATCTAAAATAAAGCGGCGGTTTCATGAACCCAAAATTGGGACTGAAATAAAAATCGTGCAAATATCAAAAGACCTCGTTGGCGATAGATAACTCCGATAAAAAAACTACAGGCATCCCTGATAACGGCGGCATGCTTGCCCCTTTTAACGTTGGGTTTTAATCCGTTCGGCTAAGTGTGGGCTTCTGAATGTTCCGTTCACCATGACGAAAACAGTTAGCGTTGACTACCCTGTTTGTGATACTGTTGGGAGCGGATATCTTTAAGACGTATACGAATACGTGTGATTACGATAATTTAAATACTTATAACTCTAGCGCAAAAGTTCATTTAGTTCGTTTATCAAAATGTTTTACCGTTTTTCGACTACAGTGTTTCATCCATTGTATTTTCCAATTATTACTTACTGTACTTTTTAGGTTTTAATAGTACATTGTTACCCTAGGGGTGAAAGTAACTTATTTAGTCCCGAGACGGGGTTTGGCGCCCGGAACGAAGTGAGGGCGCCAATAGTTCGAGGGACTAAATAAGTCTTTAACCCGAGGTAAACACTGTGCTTTTCATTACGAATACAAGGAAAGTAAAAATAAAAACATGAATTAGCTAAAGAAAAAATGCGAAAACTAAATGAATATCGAATTGCCGCCTTCGCGCCTATTTTGTTTGTTTTTTTATTCTGTGGCCGGCCCGCTATTCAGCCATTATTTTTATTTTCATCATTGGAAAAATGGTAAATATTTTGTTCAAAGCTAAGTTATTTTAAAGAAATTGTTGTTAATAATACGGTATAACGGTATATAGTAAAGTTATTTAAAAAAAAAAATCTCTAATCGATACTTAACTTTAAGTAATTTCAATTTTACATCCTGGCTGTATAGAAAGTTGGAACATGGTTCAATAGTTAAGTGAAAAATAACTGGTTTTACTTTTTAATAATTTGACAGCTGTCAGTTAAAAGTGATTCTCCCTAGGGATGAAAAGTATTCCCCCTCATGAGTTCTCGCCTTGGCGTGGCGAGGGGGCTTAGTACCGGTGGTAGCGTCCAACCGCCGGGAAGCGAAGAGGACTCACTCTTCGCTTCCCGCTGCAGCCCGCAAGGGCAACACGTGGGATTGCGGGGCCAGTGGGGCCTGCAAGCACCCTGAGGCGCGTGGTGGAGGCCGCGGCGCACAATCGGTTGGTGGGGGCCAGTGATCCGAGGCTGATCCCCCCTGTGCGTCGCGGCCCGGCGGGGCCGTACCGCTGGTCGCCCTTTGGGTGGCTCTTGGTTGCGGGCCCAGTAGGGCCTGCGTACAGTGGGTGCCAGCGAGCCGGAGTGCGGGGGTGCTCTGGCTTGCATTGCACAGCGTCCACCGAGACGGCGAAAGTGTCTGCGTACTCCAGGCGCTTTCGTGGCCATCCCCCTTCGTTGGGGGGTCGGTTGGAGGGGGCTCTATTAGGGGCTAGCACTGGCGGCGGAGCAGTGCGGTATTACTTACGGTAGGATCCAGCTTCGCCGCCATAGTGCCACGGTCGAGTGCCGGGCAGCGAGGTATCCATGAGGATTTCCCCACGAAAAAAAAAAAAGGGATGAAAAGTATTACTTTCAGCCCGCTTCTCAGGTCAGTAATGACCTACTTTCAGAGTATGAGTAATGAAAAATTATTATTTTACGAGCTGTGTTACTTTTTGCTTGTTTGTTACTTTCGACGTCTGTGGTTCTATTTTTGATTTGTTTCATTTAAGCTGACAGCCGCGGAATGATCATGATATCACAATTTAGGAGAAGAACAGAACTCAATCCCAAATGAGGCAACATTCATTTCGTTGCAAGCTTGTCACGATTATTTCTCTGTATAGGTGTCATTACAGATGCCAATTTCATCAAATATTTTAAAAGCTGAAGATTTTAGTCTTATTTATGATTAATGCAACCAATCACAAGATCGCTGCTAAGTACTTGTATTTTAATCTCCGCTTAACTTCGCCCTCACTGGCGTGCTCTCAAAGCATTTTCAGAGGCACTATAGATCAAAAGGCATGGAAAGAGCGGAGAGATACGAAACGTAGAGAACTTTTGTAAAATGGTTCTTGTATGTAGGTAGATTAAGGTTTCTCTGTTTTGACTGTTTCATCCATTATCTAAAGTCTCATAAAGTTTTTTCTTCATTCAGTAATAACTTGACTTAAAATCTCATGAAATACAAATACCTTTAATTCATAAATATCACATTCAATAATGAAAGCATTGAAAGACATAAATAGTTCTTAATCATAAATCCAGAACAAAGGACAGTTTAGGATTTTATGTCATGAAAAATTAGGCGAACCAAATATTATGAATAGTACAAGATGTGAAGACAAAAAAGTATTTGGGCTAGATAAGATGATTAAAATGTGTGATGACTATGACAAAGGTTTTATGAGATATGATATTCAGACAAAAAAATGTTTAGGATACCCTTTGTGTAATAGAGAGTTGCTAGTTATTAAATTAGCAATTTCATCATAAATACTTGAACTACCCAAATATTCACTCTCACCTTGGCAGAGGAATGTTAATAAGCAGTCTATTAATACCAAAGCGATTAAATGCTATTAATTCCGCGTCAGAATAGCTACAAAATATACAGTTACGTCTGGAAATGTGTGACGGCTTTAAGAAAACAGTAACGAAACCGAATCATGGCTTAGTATTGCTATTTAAATGACCCTTTTTTATCAAAAGTTGTCTTGTAAGGCTTTCGTTTTTGTTTCATCAGTGAGTTTTTTACGACATGCTCTTTGGCAAACCCAAACAAAGCTTTGCGTGTTTAGTGAACAAGGAGAGTTACTACAAGATAGGTATCTATAGGTACGCTAAAAATAAAAATAGGTACATCTGTAGTTCCGATGTAATATTCAAATCAAAGTGGGCTTGCTGGGGAGCATGCTCTGCAGCAGGCCAACTTTGATACACACGACTTTCAAAATACATTTATGGGACCAAAGCTTTGAAATTAATAGTACTTCGGTCTATAGCAGTCAATTTGTTAATTCGTTTAGTCCATAACAATTTATGGGCTAGAAGGATTAGCCGAAAAAAAGTGACTAAATTTGCAAAGCGTGGTGTAGCTCTGCATATTTAGTATTTTGTATAGATCAGTTAGGATAGTGCGATTTCAAATTTGCAACTTCAGAAAACTCGTGGAAATTGAGAAAATCACGAAAAACTTCATATTTTTGATACTTTTTTCACTATTTGCTCTCGAGGGGCTAAACTATAATGTTTCTGCGAATAATGTTGTCTAAACTTGTAAATTGTATTTAATTGCCTACGATATGAGCCCAATAGCAACTCTATTAGACGAGTTCAACATTTTGCAGATTCCTTCTCAATTTCCACAAGTTTATCGAAGTTGCAAATTGGAATTCACACTACTATAACAGGCATATACGACATGCTAAAAGAGCCAAACTACTTATATCACGTCTGCAAATTAATTTGCTATTTCTACCGGGCTATTACGAGTACGACCAGTTTTGAATTCATTTCCGAAATATTAAAAAAGCGCCTGGTAAAACTGCTATGGCAAAATCTTTTTTATGAGTATGTAAGCGTAGTATTCGATCAGGACGGTGGCATGGTATGTTACTGTTTATTGACAAATATTCCTATACCTAGATAGAGTAAGATGAAAAAAAAAACAGACATTAGATATAAATTTAAATATACTGGATTGTTATACACGGTTACTTTTTAAGTACATCTAAAAAAAAAATAGGGCTTTCTATACACGTTACTGAACATATTTCTGCTGTTAAAAATTCAAAAATCAAAATCCTAAAATTATCCATCAAAAATAGTAATTATTGGTTATATCCAGAACAGAGTCACACACACAATGATGCGCACGCGTGTGTAAACTCACTTTTTTTTTTTTTTTTTTTTTTTTTTTTTTTTATAGTGGTCTTCAAGATGACCTCACTCCACCTGATGGAAAGCAGTCGTGAGGTCCAGATATGGGGTTGACAAGCACAGTAATGGACAACTACTCTGCTGGTCAATCTCATTTTGAAGGCCTGCATAAATGCCTTTTCACGCCCCGCTTAAAAAACCCGGGATTGTAGGAAGAAGGAAACACATGCGCTGGAAGAGCGTTCCACGTCTGGATAGCACGACACAGGAACGAGTCACCGAACCTTTTGGTGCGGGCCGACAGTCGCTGGATCGTGTGTGGATGTTGACGCAGACCAGCGCGTGTGGTACGGGAGTGGAAGGGTGAGGATGGGATCAGTTGGAACAACTCGTCAGAGCATTCCCCGTTGTACAGGCGGTAGAGGACACTCAATCTGGCAATGTCTCTACGCAGTTGGAGAGGCTCCAGAGCCATAGTTGCCTCTGGGTTACCAATGATGCGGATAGCGCGCCGCTGCAACCTATCGAGAGCCTCTAGCAAGTACTTGGCGGAACCGTCCCAGAGATGAGAGCAATATTCCACACACGAGCGAACTTGTGTCTTATACAAAAGACAGAGCTGCTCAGGCGTGAAGAATCGTCTCACTCTGTTCAGGATTCCAAGTTTACGGGATGCTGTTTTAATAATGCTCTCGATGTAGTCCCGTTGGTTGAGGTCGCTGCGAACATCCATGCCAAGGATGTTGAGGCTATCCTTCACTGGTAGTGGGGTGCTCTGAAGAGTGGGACGGGAAAGGAATGGCGACGTCTTGGCAGTGAATGCGCACACCTGTGTTTTCTTGGCGTTGAACTCGACGAGATTGCGTTCTCCCCATTCGGAAATGCGGTCCAGCACTCCGTCAAGCTCAACAACAAGAAGAAGAAGAACTGGCTCACTCGCTCTAAGCCACGTAAAACCTTAATGAAATGGATCGCGCATGCGCGCGTCTTGTGGCGCGGGGAAGTACCTACCTAGGACGTTCACCCCAAAGAGGCGCCGGGCGGGAGTGGGAGCTCCCACTCGCGCGCGACCGGCCGGGCAGGCACGCACCGCATCGAAAAATAATAACAACAACAGTGCCAGTGCCAAATTGCAAGCGAACTGCGTGCGTGCGTTTATTTTGCGATTTCAGGCTATTGTCGAATACCTAGTTACCAGTTTTGAGTTATGTGAATGACGTCATACCTGTGTTCTTTTAATGTAGTGAGAACGAGCGAGCCGCTTTAGGTTACAATAAAACAACAGTACCTACCTACAACAGTTAATGCTCATCTACGTTTCAGTGGAGGTGGAGAAGACCACCGTATTTACAAAAGTTGTGTGTTACACCGATCCAGGTAGATTCTTCAGGAATTAGGCGTGCAGTGGTGGGTCCTGTTATAGCCTGGCCTGCACACTCGCCTGAACTTACGCCAAAGGTGTTTTTTGTGCAGTGAGAATAATCGGGTGTGGTTAAAATGTAAATTTAGTGTTTTGAACTGTTTAAACATCGCTTCTTCCACTGGAAAACAATTTAATGAAACGTACGCGTCACTGTGTTGATACGAGTAATGAAATGAAGGCTGTCATTTTGAAGGATAAATAAAATGCATGTAAGTTTGGAAATCAGCTGTTAAATGCCTACACCAAAGTTACTTTTACCTGTTTTGGTCCCGAAATTGTTAGACGTTTCGTGAACAATTACTCGTTATTTGTAATATTCCCGTTTTACGTAATTTGTTTTCAAAAATAACAGCTGTAATGTAGATAGGCGGCAGGCGCGGCGGGAGCAAGCGAGAAAGAGAGAGAGGAGCTATATCTCTTTCTCGCTTGCTCTCGTGGGTTGACCGAACATGAATGAACACTGATTCTACTAAGCCATGATTTGCGTGCAATTTTAGGATTTAAACAAACCTCAATATCTTGAAAACCTATGACATTTTTAAGATTATTTCTGCACCCTTAGGTTCAGTAACGGGTAGTGATAAGCCCATTAAATTTTTAGATATACTTAAAAAGTAGTGGTGTATAGGGTGGCCCAGCGACAGTGGTCCAAACATTTTTTTTGGGTAGAGGTCACCATAACAAGTCATTTAAAAACGACATTAGTTTCGCGAAAATCAATACTTTATAAGTTATGATTTTTTCAAGTTTCTTCTGAAATTTCTTCGGACCTCTTCCATACTCCCTCCTTACAATTTGGCGCCCAACCCGTGGCATCCAAGACTGGATTAATCATCCCGGCCAAGAACAGAAGATTCCAAGATCCTATTAATCTAGTCTAGGTGTGTTGGAGACAGACAAGTTGAAGGAGGACAAGGATAGAAGATCATGTTTGCGGACAAGGCTGCTGTACACCTGCCTGTTCTTTGATGTGGAACTTACGAGGGAACCTCTTAGTTACTTCTATATTTTGGACTCCAGAACACAAGAACATAAAAGCACTGACGATCACATTTTTGGTACGGAACCGGCTTTGTGCACGTTGTGTTATAACGCACTTTGCAAGGTCCCCTTTCTACCAATACCTCACTATAGTTTGGCATTTGTAATATCATACATACGTACATAGTCAGAAAGCACCTTAATGGCACTTAAGACATTTTGGGTCCTGGTTAGGCATCTGACTGTGCACGATGACAATTATTTTGGGAGGCACCGGCTTTGTGCATATCAGCTTCTAATGCACATTGCAAGGTCCACCTATTTTTAAAAACCTTATGACTCCTGAAGATCCAAAAAGTTCCAAGCATAATCAATAGATGGCGTTGCCAGTACCTTACCTCGCGCAAGCATTGTGTTTTGGTTATCTTGTATATGTTTTCCGTACTTTATTGTAACTTTTTAGAAACTCGATTGATTTTGATCATCTTTACTACAAATTTTGTGGTACCATCTCAATAGCTACCAATCACATCTTTTCGGAAGGAAAGGAACCGGCTCCGTAGACGTCGTGTGTGACGCTCTTTGCAAGGTCCTCTTCCTACCAAAGACGTACTGTCTGTTCAATCGCAATTAAAGTGCAGTCCGCCCAACATACCTTTCACAACTGGACGTCGGACCTCTTCCATACCCTGACACCCGCTTACAGTATTGATTTTCGCGGAACCAATGTTATTTTTAAATGACTTGTTATGATGCCCTCTAACTAACAAAAAAATTTGTACGAGCGAAGGGAGTTTTGGCGTCCGCCGGAATAGCATAGCAGATATAGGAATAATCATGTCAATAAACAGTGACATACCATGCCACCGTCCTGAAAGAAAACTTCGCTCACTTACTTCTAAAAATGTTTTTGCCAAAGCAGTTTTACCAGGTGCTTTTCTAATACTTCGGAAATGAATTCAAAACTGGTCGTACTCGTAATAGCCCGGTAGAAATAGCAAATTAATTTGCAGACGTGATATAAGTAGTTTTGCTCTTTTAGCATGTCGTATATGCCTGTGTTCCGTATTTTAGTTATTTCTCACAAATGTATGGCACAAACAATATATGCTTCCATCCTTTTTGTATTGATATAAAACCTCACTCTGAAGGTATCAGGCCAAAGTTCGCTTACTCTAAAAAATAATACAAATGTCATAAACTAGCGCCCCTAGCGGCCAAGAAAAAGTTGCTTCTCTCAACCAACAACGCACAGAACGGTGCGCCTTTGCCGTGACGCGTAAAACCACAAAATACTTCTCGCTATTCTTATAACAAATCTGAAAAACCAACAAGAAAGAAATCCAAGCGTACGAGCCACGAGATTGCCAGGGCCCTGGACGACCGAAGACTGCGTCTTGGGGTAAGTCGGGCGGCAGCCTGTGGATCCTTTTTTCAAGAGTGCAGGGTTTCAACATTTTCCAAACATAAAATTGGTCCATCGGAGCCACATCTGCTCTAGATTTCTTTCTAGTAAATAAATTTTTTGTGCTAAACATTTCATACAAGTTATTGGAAAATTCATTCTGTCAAACTGACAGAAGAAGATAGATTTTATTCAGGTAGCGATTTGTTTGCGACAAACCACTGATATTATCGTTCTTTAAATGCATTAAGCTTGTTATGTTAAATATTCTTTAATTATTTGATATTATTGAATGTCACACCAAGCATTCATAAGTACCTATATTACGAACGCGAGTAAGTTTGGGTCACGCGCACGAGTAAGGCAACGCGTCCACTGCACTACTGCAGTTCTGCTGTTTGTCTGAAGCTATTTTATTTACGTTTACTTAAAAACATATTTCTTCATTATAGCGGTATACATACCCACATATTCTTATTTGCACCTACGATTGTATAACGTACAATAGGGCAAACGTTAATTAATTTCTTAAGCGATCTATTATTACGTAATAGGTTCACATATTAGTATTAATGTTGTCGAGTATTGCGTACTAAGCACATAATACACATTTACCAGAATATCAGGATATTGCGTATCTTGATATTATCATAAATTATTTATAGCCTTGCATTGCTATGCAATGCTATGATTAGCTCCACGTATAACATACTGGACAACTTACCTTAACTTTCAGTCTACGTTTGCATTTCAATCTTATACTTTTTGAAAATGGAATTCGAACAGCTTAGCTTCGAAAGGGACTTATGCCTGGCTAGTCTGCAGAAGCTGGACGATTGTTCTAATGATGAAGATCAATTTCGCGCTCGTGTAAAAGATTTAAACTCTCTTAAAAAACAATTTTCAAGTGTTCAATTAAAAATAGAAAAGCACTTAGTGAAATCGGGTGAATTTCAAAAAGACGAGCAATTGGCTGTTCGTGAACAGTTCGATACCTTATTCTACCGAATTCAAGTAGTTTCTGATCAACGAAAGGAAATGAAACGTAGACGAAGTTTGATTGAAAATGAATCACGCACTTCTTCTCAGTCACCCATAGAGCAAAACCGCATAAAGTTGCCCTCTTTATCCTTACCGATTTTTCAAGGACAGCTGACGGATTGGAATGCCTTCTATGATTTATTTAAATCTTTGGTTGTCGATAACGATGCTCTTTCGGATGTCGAACGTTTTCGGTATTTATTGTTGTCGTTGCGCGGCGAACCGTACAATCTTATCAAGTCTATACCTGTTACCGGAGCTAACTACAACAATGCGATGCAGGTTTTGATACATCGTTATGAAAATAGACGGATAATTGCTACAAGACACTTAGAAAAAATATTAAATATTCAACCCATGAACGAACGAAATGAAGAACATTCGTTGCGAAATATTCTTAACGTTTTTCATGAGAACTTAACCGCGTTACAGTCTTTAGATCAGCCGGTGTCTCATTGGAGCTTTATTCTTTTAAACATTTTGCTACGCAAAATTACTAATGACGTTCGCCGACGTTTTGAACTCTCCTTGACGTCATCAAGTGAGATACCTAAAGTCAGTGAACTACAGGACTTCCTCGAAAAGGAACTCTCAACATCGGAAGTGATGTCGTCGTCGATGCTCGGCCGTGCGCCTGCTACTGCACGCCACGCGCCGGGAACGGACCCGACTGCCGCGCGTGGAGCGACCGCGCGCGCGTACTCGGCCGCCAAGCACTCGCCGCCTCCTGCGCGCTTCATTCCTTCGATGACTCGTCCTCGCTCCACTACGTTGTTCACCAATCACACTGCGCGAATGAAATGTTGTTTTTGCAAAGACCCTTCACATGTATTGTATAAATGTGATCAGTTTAATAAACTAACGATCGCTGAACGTATTCGTTTCATTACAGAAAATAGAATTTGTATAAATTGTTTATTTAGCGGCCACGATCTAAAAGATTGCAAATCACGCCACAACTGTCGCGTGTGCTCTGAACGTCATCATACTTCGATTCACGACGGTATAGGCACGGTAACTAATGTTGCTCATACGAGTCAACACAACTTCTTCCCCAAGTTATTCGAATCGGCAGCGGGCACACCCCCCACGGATAACTCGGCAGCGAAGTCTCTTTTTCAATTAGATGTGGTAGAAGAACCTACTACTTCTTCTGAGCATGCCAGCTTGGTGGCAGAATCATCTTCGCCCGCATACACACGTAATGCATCGGGCCCCAACAGTAAATCTACTGTCTTGCTCACGACGGCGCTCGTAAACTTACGGCCGATGGATAAACCCTCTTATGTCTCGCGTCCTGTGCGCGCACTTGTCGACCAGGGGTCGCAGGCCACACTCATTACTGAGTCGTGCGTCCAACGCTTAGGCCTCCTGCGTCATTGTTCTAACACGAGTACGACCGTGTCGGGAATCGGTGATAAAAATGAGCAGCCAAGTGGATATGTCGTTTGCGAGGTCACACCCCACGACAGAAGCGAGCCTAAACTTGTCATAGAAGCACTCATTTTACCTAAGATTACGTCTTACGTTCCTACTATTCCCGACTCGTTCGAGCATATCTATCACTTAAAAAACTTACCACTTGCAGACCCTGACTTGCGCTCAGCACGTCCCGTAGAACTTTTACTTGGATCGGATTATACTGACCAAATTCTACTATCTGAGATCATAAAGGGTCCCCCGGGCACTCCTGTTGCCATCAATAGTATCTTCGGATATTTACTCAACGGAACAATTGCACATACTATCCCTGTCCAGCTGCATACGAATTTAGGTACGTGTCAACTTGACATTCAGCTTCAAAAATTCTGGGTGCTCGAATCTGAACCTGAGGTCAAGTCACTCACAAAGGACGAACAGCTTTGCGAGAAAATAGTCGTTGAAACTCATAGTCGTGACATAAAGGGGAGGTATACTGTTGCCCTTCCGTTCAAGGAGGATACTCCTCCACTTGGTACTTCTCGTGAAATCGCCTTGCCGTGTGTTCATAAACTTGAACAGTGCCTTGAGCGTGACTCTGCTCTGCGAGTGGAGTACACAAAGTGCATCGATGAATATTTAGAGATGGGACATAAAGAGCCTGTCATAGAGTCAAGTACCAGTAGCAGCATACCATATTACATACCTCATCATTGCGTGATGAGGAAAGCAGCCGCCACTACAAAATGTCGTGTTGACCATGCCATTTTGACATCCTCTCAAACTGAGAGGGTCGATTTAGTATCAGAGCTCGCTGAACGAGTGTCTTCTCTCCCCAAAATGGTACGAGTTTTCAACTTGGTCTTAGGTTTCATTAATAAATGTCGCAAAATTCCCTGCGCTCAGAATTATCATACAGTGCACTGCAATAAAACTTCACTTCGAAAAATTATATCTCTTGTTCAACAGCATGAGTTTTCGGATGACTTAACACGTATCAAAGAGAAAGACAACTGCTCCAGTCGTCTTCAAAAACTGAAGCCATTCATAGATGAAGCCGGACTCGTCAGGGTCGGCGGCAGAATACAACGTTCTTTTTTATCTTACGATGCCAAGCATCCTATTCTTTTACCAAAACGGCATGCATTTACAACCCTTTTAATCGATTACTATCATGTAATCCATTTACATGTAGGTCCTCAAACCTTACAGAATATAATTTCTCAATCCTACTGGATAATCTCGGCCCGTAGTGCCATTCGAACGCGTACTCGGCGTTGCGTCCGCTGTTTCCGCACGCGTCCTGTCGCTCCACAGCCTGCGATGGCTCCTCTTCCGGCTGCAAGAGTGCGACCACTTTGCCCATTTTTACACGTTGCCGTTGATTTTGCTGGTCACTTTAACCTTAAGTCCGGCCCTCAACGAAACGCTAAAATTTTCAAATCATACGTATGCGTCTTTGTATGTATGTCCACGAAGGCCATACATTTGGAGTTGGTTCCTGACTTATCAACAGATTCGTTTCTTAACGCGCTACGACGCTTCGTGTCAAGACGTGGCCTTTGTAGCGACATTTATTCAGACTGTGGTCGTAATTTCGTTGGATGCGATCGGTATCTGAAAGATCTTCGTGATTTCCTTCAAAATGTTGAAAATCAAAATGATGTCAACAATAAATGCAACTCGTTTTCCATAACATGGCATTTCAATCCGCCTTATGCCAGTCATTTTGGTGGAATCTTCGAAGCGGGGGTTAAGAGTATGAAAACTCACCTCTATCGAGTAGCAGGCAACTTAACTCTTAACTACGATGAATTTAATACTCTCTTATGCCAAATTGAGGCAATTTTAAATTCGCGACCGCTCACTATCCAGAGTAACGATCCTTCAGATCCGTTACCCCTTACACCTGCCATTTCCTCATCGGGGAACCATTGACTTCTTTGCCAGAGTACGATTTTAACTCTGACAATCCGTCACGTCTTGTTCGTTGGCAAATGATTCAACAAGCTGTACAACATTTTTGGAAACGTTGGTCTGTAGAATATCTTCATCAACTCTCCCAGCGAAGTAAATGGTTCCGCGAAACATCAAACACACCGCTCAAAGAGGGAACGGTGATAGTGCTAGTGGACAACACGTTGCCGCCTCTGCAATGGCGTCTTGCGCGTGTGCTAAAGCTACACCCCGGTGTGGACGGCATTACCCGAGTAGTAACACTCCGTATGGGTAATAGCATCGTCAAACGACCTGTTGTCAAGGTCTGCCCACTTCCCATCGAATAAATGGTTATGAAGGTGGGCTCTTAGCTGTAAGTTAGTGTTAAGGTTTTTCTTTTTAAAAATACGTTATTTTAAGGTCGGCGGCATGTTCCGTATTTTAGTTATTTCTCACAAATGTATGGCACAAACAATATATGCTTCCATCCTTTTTGTATTGATATAAAACCTCACTCTGAAGGTATCAGGCCAAAGTTCGCTTACTCTAAAAAATAATACAAATGTCATAAACTAGCGCCCCTAGCGGCCAAGAAAAAGTTGCTTCTCTCAACCAACAACGCACAGAACGGTGCGCCTTTGCCGTGACGCGTAAAACCACAAAATACTTCTCGCTATTCTTATAACAAATCTGAAAAACCAACAAGAAAGAAATCCAAGCGTACGAGCCACGAGATTGCCAGGGCCCTGGAGGACCGAAGACTGCGTCTTGGGGTAAGTCGGGCGGCAGCCTGTGGATCCTTTTTTCAAGAGTGCAGGGTTTCAACATTTTCCAAACAGCCTGTTATAGTAGTGTGAATTCCAATTTGCAACTTCGATAAACTTGTGGAAATTGAGAAGGAATCTGCAAAATGTTGAACTCGTCTAATAGAGTTGCTATTGGACTCATATCGTAGGCAATTAAATACAATTTACAAGTTTAGACAACATTATTCGCAGAAACATTATAGTTTAGCCCCTTAGCCCCTCGAGAGCAAATAGTGAAAAAAGTATCAAAAATGTGAAGTTTTTCGTGATTTTCTCAATTTCCACGAGTTTTCTGAAGTTGCAAATTTGAAATCGCACTATCCTAACAGATCTATACAAAATACTAAAAATGCAGAGCTACACCACGCTTTGCAAATTTAGTCAATTTTTTTCGGCTAATCCTTCTAGCCCATAAATTGTTATGGACTAAACGAATTAACAAATTGACTGCTATAGACCGAAGTACTATTAATTTCATAGCTTTGGTCCCATAAATGTATTTTGAAAGTCGTGTGTATCAAAGTTGGCCTGCTGCAGAGCATACTCCCCAGCAAGCCCACTTTGATTTGAATATTACATCGGAACTACAGATGTACCTATTTTTATTTTTAGCGTACCTATAGATAGCTATCTTGTAGTACATCTCCTTGTTCACTAAACACGCAAAGCTTTGTTTGGGTTTGCCAAAGAGCATGTCGTAGTTTTTTGAGACTTTTTTTCTAAGCGACGCTGACGACGATTTTTGAAATATAGTTTTAGTAATTGGGTTAAGGTTTCTCATAAGAAGGCTCAAAGTCACCCAGCGAGCAATGGAGAGAGCGATGCTTGGTGTTTCCCTGAGTCCGACTAGTAAGTACTTATCCACTTTTTTAAATAACTAATCTCAGAAAAGTAAGAAATAAAATCCGCCCCACTTCCCACGATATCACTGAATAGCTTGCAACTCAGAAAAGCATGTAACAGTTAGAAGATCAACAAGTCGGCGGCGAAGCGTGTTTGCTCCGCTCCGCCGCGCGCGGCAGGATGAGCTTCCATGTCGGCTGACGTTGCAAATCTCATTCTTTCTTGCAGCATCGCTGGTTTCACTGATAATAAAAATGAAGCTACAGCAAAATTGTTATACTTTTCGTGCAGTATTGAGTCATAGGTTTATTTATCTACTAGCGGCCGCCCACGACTTCGTCCGCGTGGACTTAAGTTAAAAAAAGGTGATATATTATCTTTATGAATTGTAGCATATGTGTTTTTCAGATGCATGATATTATTGTAAAGTTTCTTTAAAATATATCCAGTAGTATTTACGTAAAAGAGCAACACGGCACATCCACACATACAAAGTTTCGCATTCTATTAGTAGGATTTTACAGGTGATTGCAGTCCTAAAAAGTGCTGTGTTCTAAAAAGTCAGCAAATAGTGAGCATAACTAGTAAATAATGATATTAGGAATTATTGCAAAAGTGGTTTAAGTATTAACACTATTCAAGTATAGTATACATAGGTCATTATTTTAACAACCAAAACTACATTGATGGGAAACATGAGATCAGCAAGAAGGTCAAAATGGGATTCAAATTGTGTCCTGTTCAGGTTCTTTTTTGTTAATTTTAAGGATCGCTTAAATCCACCAACATACTTCATTTGTGGTTTCACTGTCTCTTTTAGAAGGGTCAGTTTGTGTCGAAGGGTTTCAAGTATTTTTTGTCTGTGTCTTTACCATTTGTGATTGGCTTGCTGAAGTGGTAATAATAAAAGCAAAATTAATAAATTAGAATACTGTCATTTTCCAAGAAGTACGTAAGTAGGTCCCATCTAATACAAACGTCTCCAAAGGTTAACCACCTTACGCTCAACAAAGGGGCTAGTTAGTAGGGGGTAGTTTCTAAGTGTTCCATTCGCCATGAGTCAGCTTACCTCTGAATGTACCTACCATACCTGTAAAGCACGTGCCCATTTCAAGTCACAGTGCTATTGAATTAGTTCAGTACAAGTTTACAGAAATGTATGTCGTTGTAACTTCGCGCAGTGAACTGGAACTACTGCAGCAGACAATAGTGTAGTACATCCAACTCTGGGAAATACAACAATCTCTATCGTACATTAATAACATTGGTTTCTGCAAACAATTATACTGTGTTGTAATATTCTAAGTTATTTCACTTGTATAAATTTCTCAAACACGTGAGAAATTACCCAGAAACGTATTTATTTATTAAATGACATCCAATAATACGCGAAAACTTTAGTATCTATAGGTAAATAATGGAATTATTTTATTACAGTTTTTCTACGAAATGAAATTATTAAACTATCACGCAAAAAAAGTACCATTTATTCCTCCACACATTATCAATATATGTCAATCATGAATGTGATTTATGTTGCAACAACCTATTCTTGGAACAATTGTATTAATGTTAGCGGAAACTTTACTAGACTTTGTAATTATGTGTCATTAAATCAACTTTACAAGAGAAACGCAACTGCTGCCTGTACATTGTGTTATTACAATAATTGTATGTACAGAGGCGGTCACATCAACCTTTATATAGGGGCACCTTATGCTGCTGATATAAGATCTATTTTGCAATTGTTTTGTGAAGGTTGATGTGAGCGCCTTGTTGAAAATATCCATAGGTCGATTATTATTTAAAACCGTGCTTAGCTATCAACCAGTTTTAGTACCCAAGTAAATACTCGAAGTATGCCACCCCTTATTATTGAATAGTTTCCTTCTGTAAGTTACAGCTTTTTTGCAATCGCACTATACGTGTGAATAATACAGGAAATCCGCATCTAATGAAAGAAAAAGCTCCAAACCTTAAACTTTTACAACTTGTTCCGAATATTTTTTCCCAAACACCGTAGCCGTGTTATCAATGTTTTATTTACAATTTGCCGGTGTAGGCGAAAGGTAATCTGATTAAAATTCAACTTATTGCAACCCGCGCTCGGCCGAAAGGGAATTGCGTAGTGGAGGGGCAATGCAGGGAGCCGCCAGTCCAGAATGTGTTGCTCTTAATGACTCAGTTTACTGTGTATTTTGTTTGTAGAGAGTAAATTGCTGTTGTAAAAAATATTTTAACAAATAATTAAACAATGCCATTGTGTTAGGTCGTTTCCTCAGATAATGCGAGTAACTAAACTGACTTGGTTTTACCAATGATAGGAAAACCAGAAAAAGACGGCCGGCCCGTTAATGGTCTCGGTAAAGCACAGTGGTTAGTGCAAACGCCCGGTTTGTGAAAGACGCGGGTTTGATTCCCGCCTGAAGCCAAGACCGAATGTCTTTCTCTGGTTTTTTCCTTTCATCTTTAGTAAGATGATAATGCATTATCCCTTATGCTAAAAGAAATACCTTGTGACTTGGTTGCGGATTAGAATCATCAATATCATCATTTTTTAAACTAATTTCAAATCTTGTTAAAGCTCATATACCTGTTCCGTCCAGCCTATTATTTCCTAAGCAATAACCGGTCTACGTGGAAGTTCTACCTCTGGAGTAGCACAAACACGTCAGTTCCGTTAACAATTGAACGTCTTGTTCCCCGTAGAGAACTGAATTGCTCGCAATAGGCATGACGACAGTATCAAATAATCAACGATTTGAATACATTAGGGGAAAAAACATATTAAAAGGATTTAAAAGACACATTTAGTTTGATTTTAAAATCTGAGATTAATCAGATTTTCGATAAAGTAAAAGGATAAAATACTCCAATTCGCCATTTTGACTCAAACGTCAATCACGCACTATGACGTCACTGTAGTGGACATCAACAAATGTCACTGTCGTATTTCATACAAGTGAGTTTGACAGACACTTGATATTTACATTACAAATACGTCACACGGACGCCATGACACCTGCGAGCGTTTTCGCGCGCTGTTGATAAAATACTAGAATAATGTCCTCAAACTTTGTTAAACTGACCTTTGAAACCGAAATAAAGTTTTTTTAGTATACAATACATGTGTACCTTTATCACGAAAGAAGATTTCAAAATTGTTCGTCATGCCTATTGTGTGGTTTCGTCCTGTTTTGAAGTACTCGGCCACCGGAAAGTGAGCCTCGTGTAATGACCAAGGATTGCTTTTATAAACTTAAGTAAGCTTTTGTGAATAACGAATCCACTAACACCAAAATACCAAACAAAAAAGCAAAAATGAATTTAATATAAAATGGAATCTTCACTTTGTACGCCAGTGAAGATGAAAGCACTTACAGCTTGTAGGTAATAATTAATGTTTTAGTGATATTTATAATTGTAATGATAATTATTTGTTCTGAAGCAACCACGTTCCATATTACTAAACTTGTCATTAGTCTCTACCTCAGACCTCACTATGCTGACATGGCTAAATTGATCGATCGATTGACTCCTTGTTACTCTGTAAGGATACATTATATTATTAAATTATATATATATTAATAATTATTACGGAGACCGTGCACTAAAGAAACGCATCCCATATCTACTCAATAGTTTACCTGAGGGCATTGGAAATGAACCTATATTAATTAGGTTCAAAATTATGATCAGGAGGCATTTCATGTGTTTACTGACGTGTGACCTAAACCTAATAAAAACGTGGCCCTGATAGTTAGTATAAGATAGTATATTTATAATCTGTGTTTTAAGTAAGTTAACTCGCTGATCCTGCAGTTAAACTGTTTTGCAGTTTTGCGGGACATCATTTAATTTGTATATGTAAGATTTGTTGTTCAAAATAATAGTTTGAATATGTTTTTTCATATTCTCCTTCTGAAATGTTTATGATGCCTCCTTGAATATACTTTCATACTTAATAATATGTATCAAGTACATTAATTGGTGCCCTTTTTGGCACGTTCCACATACTTGGTGACCTAAATACATCTTCTATTTTATTCGTTTCTCAGTAAATTCATCAAAAACTGGAATCATCGGCTAGGTATCTAACAAAGACAGGAATTTGTATCTTCAAATTAAATTTATAACTAGGAATAAAATGGAAATTCGGGTTGGAAACTTGTTATAAGTTTGATTTATCGTTTGATCTGCCGGATTTCCACCAAAGTTAAAATCACTTGGTGTGTCTAGTTAAAATCTGTTATTGTTTATGGTTCAGCATAATTATTAAAATCAACCAGATTAAAATACATTATGTAAGCGAAGTAAAGAGTTGAATCACAAAGGTCTACCTATGTAAATATTCACACTAACCAGAAGTAGATCAATTCCGTCTTCCGTCAAAAAAAATATTCACTGGGGAGGGTTCCTCAGTGAATAATATTTTTTTTTTACTATTATTGTTTCACAACATTTTCGTAAACGATTATAGAACGCTAGTTTTCTATAATCGATTAGTTTGGCCACCCGCGACTTCGTAGGAGGAGTTTGGCAACAAACTCCTCCTACGTCCTACGAGATTTTTTATTTTAAACTAATTTTGTCAGGTGTGGATCGCAGAATATTTTTTTTAGAATATTGTTAAAAAACTGTAATAAGGAGATGGAGATGCCGCCCTCAGGTAATTGACACGTCTGATTTCATACAAGAGATCAAACATCAGGCGTCTAGTGACCGTAAGGTCGGTATACTTAGCACTATGAATGATGACTATTGAATCGCATTGTCCGCATTGTTTATATTATTTAGTATAATACTGCGCGTTTAAGGACTGCTATATATTTAAAACTAAGAATGCACGTTCAAGGCCTACTGAAAAAATGTGTGATAGATTACTTTTTGCAACTTTTTGATCCTGGTTACTGGTTAATAGTACATTGCTATCCTAGGGGTGAAAGTAACTTATTTAGTCCCGAGACGGGGTTTGGCGCCCGGAACGAAGTGAGGGCGCCAATAGTTCGAGGGACTAAATAAGTCTTTCACCCGAGGTAAACACTGTGCTTTTCATTACGAATACAAGGAAAGTAAAAATAAAACATGAATTAGCCAAAGAAAAAGATTTAAAAATAAATGAAGATCGAATTGGCGCTATCCCGCCTATTTTGTTTGTTTTTTTTTCTGTGGCGGGCCCACTATTCAGCCATTATTTTTTATTTTTTTCATTGGAAAAATGGTAAATATTTTGCTCTAAGCTTAGTTATTTTGAAGAAATTGTTGAAACTGAATTATAATAAAGTTATTTATAAAATATACATTCTCTAATCAATACTTAACTTTAAGTTATTTCAATTTTACATCGTGGCTGTATAGAAAGTTGGAACATGGTTCAATAGATATGTGAAAAATAACTAAGTTTTTTTTTAATAATTTGGCAGATGTCAGTTGAAAGTGATTCTCCCTAGGGATGAAAAGTATTACTTTCAGCCCGCTTCTCAGGTCAGTAATGACCTACTTTCAGAGTATGAGTAATGAAAAATAGGTTATAAGCTTCAGTAAAACCTTGTTGAAAAAC
Organism: Udea ferrugalis; assembly: GCA_950022985.1. Classification (NCBI taxonomy): domain Eukaryota; kingdom Metazoa; phylum Arthropoda; class Insecta; order Lepidoptera; family Crambidae; genus Udea; species Udea ferrugalis. The sequence goes on from OX465516.1 coordinate 12,332,359, forward strand.
AAAAAAAAAATTCAGCTATTCGCTTTTTTTCAATATGTTACACATACAAAAGCAGTCATGTTTACTGAATTATTTATTCAGAGTTACGAGGCCTCTAGCTGAATAAGCAGCAGGTAACAAAATACGCGCGGAATAATGAACGTCATGATAGGTGGACCTCACGCAATCATTACTGAATAACGGCTAAATAACCGCAGCGCGATGCCGCGATGCCGCACGTGTCGACTACGCCGTTTTCTTGTTTTGTTCCATTTTTATTTCAACGAACAAAGAAATTTGAGCCTGAAGCTTTCCCGACACGATAACTTCTCCCGCTCTCTAGAGAATGCAAAGTGCTATCTTGAGTTTCATTTCGAATAATAAAAGACGAACCGGGCCCAATAATTTTTCGGAATCATAAAATGCTCGAGCATAATTTGTTGCTCCTTTCTTGTATTTTTGATACAGCGAAACTGATTACGCCCCTTCGGTGAAATTGATGTTAACCAACTGCATATGATGACCTAATATTTAAAATATTTTCAGTTATATCAGGTTTTATTCAACTACATCCTTCGGATTCTTGGTCAGCTATTGAACGCGTGCCGTCGTTTTTTAAATCTTTTGTGATGGAGGTCGTGCATGGTATCGCTAAAATCCGTTTTGCTTTAAATTCAAATTCAATATTTCTTTATTCAAGTAGACCAATAAACAGTACTTTCAAATCGTCAAGAATCTTAATTATGACCACTTAATAAACATACGCATAATAATACAATGTATAAACAATACTTAAAATACATGTACATAATGTGACTCTACCACCTTTGAAGGCTACAGTCAGCGTGCCTCTAATTACCTGGCTTTTGGAAAATAGTCGTAAGCTATGCTACTACGTTATTCACGCGCGCAACATGTGACACGTAACCAGTCAAACGTCTTGGGGTGAGGCCCTATTAGTGGAATGCGTTGCGCTGCGCTGCTCTATCCATACACAGCGGACCGCAACAAGCGAATGAGGCCTTACTCTTACAGCTAATCAAAACATAAGAAGAGTCACATTCCCCCGAATTCACAAACGACAATCAACGCTAAGCACGCGCTCACGCTCATGCTGTCCCTTTCAGTTCTGTGAACAGTTCTGTGGACAGCATGAGCGTAAGCGCGTGCTTAGCGTTGATTGACGTTTGTGAATTCGCGGGATAGTCATCTATTTTGTCTTTTACTCTCATTATCTGGCTAATTTGCTCTGTACATATTATTAAGAACAGTGCCCGGTGTGAATAAACTTTCTTGTAGAGTCTATGATAAATTATTTTGAAATGCGTTAAATATCATAAAAAGTAACACATTTTCTGATGTCTATCTAACTGAATTTAAATACGTACAGTTGAATATCCGTTTCGCGTAGAATAGCATTAAAACAAATGGAACGATAGTTAAGATTCTTATCGCTGGAAAATAGATCGTATCTACCCTTCGGTTTCAATACGATGGGGACCCAAACAGGTGTAGTTAAATCACGCTTGTTTCCAAGCATTGGAAACCTGTATCTAAGCATTCATGCAGAGAATTCAGCTTGGCGGAAAACTCTTATTACATATTTATATTTTTAAAATTCTATTCAGAACGTTTTTTTAAAATAATCAAGAATTGGTTCTGTTTTGGTTAGGCATACTTGCCATAACAACTAGTAATCACTCAGTCTACCCTTCTGAATTCTATTTTTCTCTACCTATTCCCTTGCCCTTATCTTCTCATAACATTTCTTGTATTTGAAATGCTGGATGGTTCCGCATCGACCATTTTCATTGATTTTCTTGTTCACGTTGTCTTTGCTAGTGAAATAACATTATTTGCCGTTCTGAAGCAAGAGAAGCAAGAAAAGTATCACATGGAACGAAAAATAATTATTATAAATCAATAGTCTCCAGTGTCTGTCAATAAGACCCTGGAGTTCAAAGAACATGGGAATAGAAAAATAAATGTGAGACTTTATTGAATAATTTAAAAAACCGGCCAAGTGCGAGTCGGACTCGCGCACCGAGGGTTCCGTACAAACCTGCAAAGTTTACAAAGTTCGTTCATTACGACAATCGAGTCATAACTATGGTATTTTTATTGCAAAATGAAATTCATAACATTATATATTTTGTAATGTAACTAAAAATTTAAGGTTTTCGGAATTTTTCCTTCATGTGTGCTATGAAACGTTGCTTCATGCCAAATTTCAAGATTCTAGGTCGACTGAAAGTACCCTTTAGGTTTTGATTCCCTTGCGAGTACTTGCGAGTTTCAAAATATGCAGCTTAAATTGCTGTTTCTTTTGATTGCGTTGACATAGAAGTTTGATTTTGTTACAGCTTAAAGGTATTATAGACCTGAGTATTTGGTATGAATTTCAATTTAATACCTCTACGCGTTTATGAGGAAATGGGTAGTAAGTTTAAAATTATTAAAAAAATATATATTATGTGATGTAACTAAAAATTTATGGTTTTCGTAATTTTTCCTTTATCTATGCTATAAGACGTTGCTTTGTACCAAATTTCAAGATTCTGAGTTCACGGGAAGCACCCTGTAGGTTTTGATTCCCTTGCAAGTGTCGAAAATTCGCGGCATAAACGGCTGTATCTTTTAATTGCGTTGGCTTAGAAGTTTGATTTTTTCACAGCTTCAAGGGACAGTAGACCTGAGTAATTGATATAAATTTCAGCTTCATACCTCCACGCGTTCCTGAGAAAAAGGGTCTTGACAGACGGACGGACGGACGGACAGACGGACAACAAAGTGATCCTATAAGGGTTCCGTTTTTTCCTTTTGAGGTACGGAACCCTAAAAATGTTAAAGAACAATGTACTCGTATCAAGACTTCCCATTTAAATTAGCAGTATCATTTAAAATATTGAATTGGTCATAATAATTTTGCCTTATACATTATAAATACTATTAATTAACTATACCGCTCGCGAATAGGCTTTTTTAGTCATAGCAAAAAGTGCTCCATCTCTAAAGTCACTGTCACTGTTTCAATCGTCTGTGAAAGACGCAGAGGCCATTGATGATAAAAAGTATATTTTTTAAAAAGAGTAAACACAGTTCAGTGTGCTAAATCTTGTTGACCTTCAGTGTAGCCTTGAGCGGACGTTCAGCCAATTGTATGGCTCGGTAAAATAATCGAATACAATTTGCAATAATCCAAAAAAAAATGAATTTTTCGCATCCACATTTAGCGATGTGTTAACAAAATTGTTTCTGTCGTCGAAAATGGGTCACATCGTATGAAAGTTATGCAAAATAATACGCGCGGGTTTGATCGAGTAACGTGATAAATGGATGAATTGATCATTTATATGTACGCGGGTACTCTTTCGCTTAGTTAGGCTGGCTGCTCAAACAAGTAGCGAGAGATGAATTTTGTCCATTAAAGTGAAACTACTAATTGGAGAGCGATTCACTAGCGGAGTACCTAATACTTCACTTGACTGTTCAACTTCAAACAATCAATTAGTATCGAATCTAACTCCCTATAGATATCTATTACGACAAAAGTTTCACTAGTTATTTTGCTTCCTCGTAAAGTAAATATTACATAACATAAAACATAAACGGCCTATCTACGTCCCACTGCTGGGCACAGGCCTCAGCTCAACCATGAGAAAGACGAGCCATACTCCAAATAAATAAAATAAATATTATGAAAGAAATATTTAACTAATGCAAAATAATGTTTCTACAATTCTATTCAAATTGGAACGGGACAAAACTGTTTAAAAAAGTTCCTCCGTGCGCTTTTTCTAAGTTAATCTTGAACTTTCTCAAGTTTACCTTGTTTTAACTGTATAAAAGAAGCCTTTAGTAGCCGGCAACCAAAGTTAAATGCTTCGGTAACTATGTAAACTAGACAAGTTATGGATTCATTGAAAAGTTTGTGGGTGGTAGCGTTATTGGCTTATTACGTTTTCATTAACAAATAGGTACAAGGAACGTTTTGGTAGTTACGAGTATTATAACGCATCCTACTCGTGCATGTAATAGAGCTCCAAAAGAAAACAAAATAAATAAAGTTTTGAAAGATAAAAGATATCTTGCAGATCCCATGTAAACAAATAAATAACAAATATAACTTATTTTATAAAGAGAAGCTTGGAGACAAAAAACAGTCTCAGAAACAGCTAGTTACTTACTGCTTTCGTGTTTTATTACTTCATTAGTCGAGCATTTGATTCAGGTTAGTTGCAAGATCAATCTCTAATGTATTTTTCTTGTGTTAAATACTCGAGAGAAGATTTTGGCCTTCCACAAAGCTAAAACTGTCTTAACTTTCATTCTAAGCGTGGCTATGGTCTTCGGATTTCCCAAATTAGGCTTTATCCCTTCACCCTCCACTTTGGTGGGCACGCAGCTTTACTATTTGTTATGAATGACAGGCATGTGTTCCTGTCGGCTTTGCAGTGTACGTGTCGGAATATGCGGGGTGCGTGTAAAATACCACAGTGCACATTAATCTTTTGGGTTCGTACAGAGGGCCAACGTGAGTTTTTGCGTACGCAGACTCTAGCGACTGCGTCAATCATTGGAAATTTGCTGACAGTTTTTCGTACGCTAAAGGTACTCGTATGTTTTATAACTTATCTGCAAAGGTAGGGTTTTTGAATATCAAAACTTTAAGGATGGAAAAGGGCTCAACTTACCTTTGGGCAAAGTCTTTTTTAGGGCTCATAGGTAAAAACGGAACCCTATTACTAAACCTCCGCTTTTTGTCTGTCTGTCACCAGGCTGTATATCTTGCTTTAAATAAGTAACTTGTACGTTTCAAATACAACTCTCGCGCATGAATGTGCTGGCAACAGCTTTTTTGTACTTAATCATCAATAACCGCACGACGCCCACTGGTGAACAAAGATAGATTAGCTTTTCACCAAAATCTGCGACTTTTATCAGGTCATCTGTCCACCTTGCAGGAGTCTTCATTCATCATCAGTTCTTCGCGCTATAAGCCGAGCCCACTGCCACTTCAACGCTAGGTTAACAGCTCATTCACATTAGGACGCAAGCAGCGCGGCACGGCAGCGGCACGACAGCAGCGGATGCCTAAAACTTTACCAAAAAAAGCAGCGCGGCAGCCGCGCCTAATGTGAATGAGCTCTTAAGTCAGCGAACTATTTATTCCACGAATTTCTACTTGATTACTTACATAGTCGTACATATCTTCCATTTCTCAATCGTATATTAGCCGATACGCCGCGTCATTACATTTTTTCGGTCGATTACAAGTTTCCTACGAAATTGATTGCCGTCGTAAATCACTGTGGCGTGAACTGGCTGACTGTACCCTTTGTGTCTAATGCAAGCACTCTCCGGTTTATTTATTATTTAAGGGCGCCATGATTTAGGTTACAACAACAATAACATCCTTGATTGAAAATGAACTTGTATCGATTCGTCGAATATTAGATTTACGGTGACTTCACAAATAAATATTTGTTTTTTTGGATCAAACTTGTGTGATTCTTGATCTTGACGTTTCGAGGGTTCCGTAGTAAGAAATAGTATACATAATCATCCTGTTTTTTCATTTTGCGTAGGCTTAGGATTCGTATGATTATATTCTTCCCTTTAACAGCTATGAGACAATGAGGAAGCTGTAGATTGCCTACAGAGTTTGTGAGCCAGTAGGGTTGAATGTCTTAAATATGTATAGAACTGTTACCCCAAAATGGACTGACTTACACGAACAATGCGGGCTCGGCTTTACATCTTTTGCTGAAAGTCATGTAGGTAGTTCCGGGAAGCGGTGAAGTATAGACGACGAAAATAAGCAAGTGGTCATGGCGTAAGCTCAGGCAATGCAGTAATTATTCGAGGATTAGGTTCCCGAATAAAACTGAAACTTAAACAAGCACGGCTGTAAGTTGGAATATACGCTCTATATTCTGTGATAATTACAAAGCCATTATTCAATTAATAAAGAAAGGTGTTTTTGGTTACCAATTTAACTTTTTGTAACTGGTTACACACGAACGGTTGATCAGCAGCTTTATCTCAACTGTGGTATCCACAGTCATATTCCAACACGCTGGCCTAGTCCGGCTTGTTCGGGAGGTCTATGTAAGACTAGTGATAAACCTTATTGTAAGATGTAATCAAGCGCCTCAACCTTTTTTTTTCGTCAGAAAATCCTCATGTGTGTCGGAATCCTACCGACTAAAACCGTGGTGGCACTCAACGGTGGCACTTTGGCTCTACCTAGCTACCTCCAGCAATGTCAGCCACTACCAACTGCTTTTCGTGCCTATCAAAGTACGGAGAGGACCGAAAAATACATCACTAACTTTTAACCCAAACTTTAGATTCGGGAGACCGGTTATCCACCCCATTACCCAAACTGGTGTGCGTAGCTTATAAGTGTTTTTTTCCGATCCACTTTTGTCACTAAGCCACCGGTTATTCAACAGCCTATTTACCTTGTTCACAGCTTATAACGGAGATCAACGTCCAACTGGCGCTGTTCCGCGACCTGCTGATCCACATCGGGCAGCCGCACGACTGCCCCGAGCTGCGCGAGCGCGTGCGCCGCCTGCGCCGCGCATGCGTCGAGGCCACCAAGCAGACCAGCCAGCTGGTGTTGCCTAACTGTAAGAAGTAAGTGAGCAAACTTGCTTTTTTACTGGTTAACTGATGATGCCGGCGACGATCGCGAGGTGCCCGTGGCGTAGTTGTGACAGTGATCGCCGACGATCGCTGTTGTAAAGCAACACACGCCGAGTTAGGAATGGGATGGGTGACCACCCGATAGTAATCTACAGTGTGTCTGGTCACCGATGTCCGACCCGTTAAGGTGAAGTAATATGATCTATTTTATGAATAAATCCACCATAATTAAGCACTTTTAATTAATTTTTTTTTAATTTTTTTTTATTTATTTCAGGTAAATTTTACCTGCGTTTCAAAGGGTTTCTGATGACAGGGTGATATTCAATTTGTCACAACTTCTAAACTATTTTACTTGGAACTTTGATTTTTGCTTCAGTGTTTAGGTGATGTCTTTGGGTATCCAAAAAGTTAAAAATAAATGTATGTTGACAGTTTAGTTTTTCTGAAAAAAAAAAAAAATGTAAAAAAAACTAACAAATTCTATCACAATTTTCAAGTTCAAACATTTTTTTGAGGTATTTTAAGGGAGTTATGAAAAAATGCTTTTTTGTCAGCTTATTGCCTACTTTTGTAGCTGTCTAACGATACCACTTTTGTGACTGTGGGACCTCTATATCGGCAGATATTGCAAACTAAAATAACCCACCCGTACTCCCGAGAAAAAAAAATTAAAATGGCGGCCATTTTAAAACAACTGGGGCAAAGTGCTTAATTATGGTGGATTTATTCATAAAATAGATCATATTACTTCAACTTAACGGGTCGGACATCGGTGACCAGACACACTGTATATTTCGGGCATCTCCGTGCTTCAGAAGGCCGTTACTGACATTAAGGTTGCTCACTAACCTTACACCCCTCCAACAATCCGCACTGAGCCCGCGTGTTGGAGTATGGCTTGTTCCACCTCATAGTTGAGATGAGGCCTGTGCCCAGCAGTGGGACGTATATAGGCCGTTTATGAACAATGGCCAGCAAGCAGACCAGCCAACTGGTCCTTCCTAAATGTGAGAAGTAAGTATACTGGCTCACATATGGGGCTACTAATAATATTAAGGGCTCAATTAACATTCCCAGCACAAAGCTGAGCTGGGGTTTGGGGTACAAAGTTTTGATAATTTATTTTTTTACGTATTTTGGTCATGCTTTTTATTATCAATACTGTATTTTAATGATTAGTTGTATCACATTTTAAAGAAAATATGCTATAAGCACTATTTCTGGATTCATCTGAGGGTTCTATTTAAAACTGACTACCTAATTCTTGCAGCATTAAATAATGCTCAGTAGATTGCCTTAACTTCGTTATTTTGGATCATTTTAAAATCTCTAGCCGCTTTGAATGAGCTATCTAGATTTGTATTCTGCTGCGAATTGTCTTAAACAAAGTAAGGGCAAAAAGGAGCATCAGCTTTTCTATGAAACAGGAAAACAAAAACAGTGTAACGGACACCTAAATCGCGCCCTCCCTCGGGCGGTGGTTGTCCAGGGTAGACAAATGCTCCTTCACTGCTGATAAATAGCCAACGGTTTTAAGGAAAAACAAAACACGTAACATTTTTATTGACAGTCAATCTAAACACCTGCACACTATCCAGGGGTGCTATTCTGGCGGACATCACTTTACATCTCGGTGCTTCACGCTTACTTATATCATCAATATGCTTCACTCTGAATTAATATTTTCTCTCATTTTTTTTGTAAATAATTAAAAAAAAAAAGTTATTTGGCTCAGTTCTTTTCTCTCAAACGACCACAGTAGCAAAGAAATTGAATTTTAAAGTTCACTCACCACGAGCAAAGTGAGTTTTGGCGCCCACTGGAATACCATAGCAGACTGCGTATTCGTTGAAAGAAAAGATGACAATAGTGATAGATGCAGACAATAGTTTTCACTTGTTTAGTTTTAAATATTTTTACTTGTTTGAAACAACTTCCCGTTTTAGGGGTTTATTAGATCATAAATTAGTTTAGGTAAGTTGGTAGCACTAGGATTGTGGGCGTAGGGCTCGTATGATTAGTTCACTTCCGCTGGTCTGTGACTTCCCAGCAGATGATGGCCAAGCTGACACGTGGCCAACTTGTGACACATCAGAACGGTGGAGTGCGTGGCAGTGGAGTTACCATTGAGCGAGTAATTTTGCGTGATTTGATATTTACTTGATATAAAACTATTATATTTAAGATAAGATCAAAGACACTTTATTGTACACAAGACAGAGTGATTTTATTTTTCAGAATATTTTTTTAGTGCAAAAAACCTTATTTTATTCTGTTTATACGAAAGTTTTAATTGAAACGGACGGTAAAACAAAAGCAAGAATCGTATTTCATCTGTCTGAATGCAAACGTACTGTCTTTAGTGCAATACCATTACAGCTACAGGTATATTTAAATTATTAAGCTACTCAACAATTTCAAAGTTTCAGCAAAATGTGCGCTTGAATACGTAGCATAGAAAGGAAACGTGGTAGGAGAGAAAGTTACATTTGTTTGATGAACTCGGATGTTACGAGAGGATAACCTCGACAAACTAACCACTAACGAAATTTAGGTTTAGATCCAACACAAACTAATACGTGTTAATAACGTAAGTTATTTTAATTTAACCGTGTTATTGGTAGCCATAAGTTTTTTCGGTAATACTTTTATACCATCGTTAGAATGTACGCTTTGGAAATTGGAAAATGGGATTAGTTTTATGCTTTTTGCATAACAATCACTAACTCATTTTTCATAAGTTATTCGCAACTCGAAACCTTGGACCTAAATTAGTTACATGTCCCTGGATAATAGAAAGTATTAATTCTACTAACCGGCTATTGGTTTTACAATTTCAATAGATTTTAATATTTATTGCATACAAAACAACCACAACAGATCCAAACTACCATGAAATTAATAACATGTCAATTCGTGCGGCTACACCAAACCACAGGTCCCACAAAATAACTACCCAGATTTAAATTTGCTGTGCACATATAAAATATTATATTTGACTTTACAATAGAATATGATAATTATTCAGTTAACAAGTTATTTTCCTTCAAGGAATCAGTGGACGGTTACATTACAAGTTACGAATTGTGTTCACGCAAAAGTGAATTTACCTCGTGCCCAATTATTTGCATTTCAAAAGGCAAACCCGGACCAGTCCTTCGGGAGGTCAAATCAGAACGAGAACTAATTACGTAGTCCAAAGTTTCACCTTTTCACTGTCCCAGGTGATCTACCTGCTCGTACCTAAATCAGAAAACTAGTCAATCATCTTATTAGTATTTTTTATAACGATTCAGTAGCTCAGTTAATTTTATTTTCTATTATTTCCAACACCTGCCTGCCTTTTTAGCCTCTATGTCAATATCACTAGTTATCGAATGAACTGAACACACTTATTTCTGAAATGGATTAACCATGATACCTCAGTTTATATCTGGTATGAAGAGTTCTTAAACTGTTAAATTTATAAATACACAATAACAATAATTTTCCAGGGATATTTACTCTAAACCATCTAGCCCAAAAGAAATCGAGTGAAAGCTTGTGTTATTGGATACTAGACAACTTATAAACATACTTTAGATACTTTTTCTTTTGTAAATACATACATATTATACATAGGAAACACCCAGACCAATAAATGTACCCGCGACCTTTGGTGTAGTGGCCAACTTCTCAAACACTACAGCAAATCAGTCGTCCAATTTTATTAAAATGTTGTTGCCAAGCAATTAGTGAACATTTCAAGTTACAATTTATATTGCGTTCACCCAAAAGTGAACTCGGGTTGTCATCTCGACGGTTAAGTCGGGGAAACCGCTCGTGACTACGGTCACTATCGGGTGGTTGCAGTCGCCATCCGGAAAGACGGATGGGGCGGTGGGGTGCCGCTGGCGAGATCGGCCCTTCGAATCTCAAGCCAGCGGTGCGGTCGTGCGGCACGGCGAGGCTGTGAGCCTACCAGCCGTGCAGCTGAGCAGTGGTTGATTGACCGCCAGCGAGGCGATGCCTTCTAGCTGGCGGCCGAGCAGAGGTGGGCCAGGCTGATGGTCGCCTGGCGTTGGTGGGAGGTCTAGCCAGACCCGTAAAGGTCGGCTATACCCCGGAGAATAACCGGGACAGGGTTCTGTCCCGATTGGATGGCCTCCAGTACCCCTTGGAGCACCTTAATGCACTCCGCGATCACCTCCTGGCGCTCTGTCTGACGGCCTGCACCATCCAACCTCGCCTTAGCCCCTTCGGGGGCCTCGGTTGCGGCTGGTACCGGTGCGCCGGCAGATGGCGTGTCCACAGGAGTGATCTGCGGGGCGGAGTCAGTGGTGGCGTCGGAGGTCACAATGGTCGTGGCCGTCGAGGTGGTCTTGGCTGTCGCGGTGGTCGTGGCGGCCGTGGTGGTAGACTTGGCGGTCGGGGCGGCTGACTTTGCTGCCGCAGCTTTAGCCATCCGTCTCCGTCTTCGCTTACGGCGTCGGCTAGCCTTTGAGGGTCCGAGTCTCTCATTGGCTGCTGCCATAAGCGAGTTCGGGGCGTTAGCCTCGGGATGGTGGTCTCGCGGTGGTGGTGGAGGCGCTGCAACGGTCCGTGCCATGGTCCCGGCAGCTTTGTGCCGGAATTCCTTGCGGAAAACCGGACATTGCACGTTGTTCGCCGTGTGCGAGCCATGGCAGTTGGCGCAGGTCGGCGGGTCTTCAAGTGGGCGCGGGCAGTCGCGGGCGGCGTGCTCCTCACCACAACGCACACAGGCTTGCACCCTGTGGCAGTTGTGGGATGAGTGGCGGAAGGTTTGGCACCTGTGGCACTGCGCTGGGCCTTTCCTGCCTCGCCAATTCTCAATCTTGACTCCCGGCATTCCCAGGAGCTCGGAGATTTCATATAGTTGCACTATTGGGGCCTCTGACGTTCTTCCGATCTGGGCGTAGAAGATGCAGCCGGGCCTGCCGCTCCTCGCCCTGATCTGGCGAACGTATTCTGCTGTAAATCCGTGGACTCCAGGGCTTCCGCGATTTCCTCGGGCAGGGTGTTAACAGGTAGCCCTCGGATGGCTACCTTAACTGACCGCTCTGCACGGGGGGAGTAGCAGAACCAGGCGATCTTGTCAGTCCGCTCCAGTTCTGTTAGGTATCGCTGAATGATACGAAACTCATCATCGGCTCTGGGAAGAAACCGTATGCCCTTCCCATACGGTCTCGCGTTCGGTGGCTCTCCGAGAAGCACCCGCAGCTCACGGAAGTGACGCGCCCAGTTGGGCAAGACCTCCACGATGAGCGGCGGTTGCTTCTTCTCCGGTTTGGGAGGCGGCGGCGCAGCGGATGTAGGCGTCGGGGATGGCGGAGTCGGTGGTCGAGACGGCGGTGCCAGTGTTCGAGGCGGCGGTGTCGGCGGTCGAGGCGGCGGCGTCAGCGGAGGCGCCGTGTCCATAGGGGACAGGTCGAGCCTCGGCATCGATGCCTGCTGCCGACCACCGGTCGGTGATGCACTCTGCGGGCGCTTCGCAACTACTGCGGCGAAGGGCAGAGGCAGATTCGTCGGTGGCGAAAAGCGGGATGGAGATATCACTCGCGCTCGCTCTGGCATCAGAGGCTCGGATGATGCGGCGGGTGCGAGTGAGACGGAAGATGTTGGTTTCTTCGGCTTTCCGGTAGGCACTGGCAGCCTGCTCACCGGCTGGCGCACTGGCGCGGGTACCGCGGCCTGTGCACCGGTGGGGCCAGCCTTGCCTCTCAGGCGGGGGTCTCTCGATTGAGAGGGTCCGGGTTGCGGTTCGGTTTGGGCGGACGGGACGGCCGGCGGGCGCTTCGACGCAGCGAGCTCTCCGGAGGCTCCAGCTGCGGAAGGACGCGGCGCGGCGGTGGGGGCGGTCGACGCCGACGCAACGGGCGCGGCGGACGCGGCGGACGTGGAGGCCTGGGCGGTCAGGGCTCGAGCCTTGGCGGCGGTGGCGGACGCGAACGCGGTCAACGCCAGGGCGGCGGACACGGCGGGCGAGGGGGGCGCGGCGGGCGCGGACGCGGAGGGCGCAGCCTCGGGGCGCGCGGCGGGCGCTGGGAGCTGGCTCAGGATGGCCGAGCTGTCCCACGAGAAGTTAGAGGTGGTGGCGGTGTCGGTTGTGGATGATGCAGGAGCCATGAATTGGCGGGCTACATCTGGCTTCATGAAGGCGTGTAAGGCCGACCGGACGAACACCCTCGTCCGGGCCGGCTTACGGATGCGGCCGTGGTCGCCGTGGCGAGGCATCGCCTGATGAGCACGGGAGTGCTTGTTAGAGCTGCGAATATGGGAAGCGTACTTCGGCGACTATTAGCTAGGCGGACTCGACCGCAATCGCTACTACCCTCCCCGGTGAGACCCGCTGGTGGGAGGCCGGGAAGGAGTAACAGTTCCTGCGGGAGTCGACGCTTCGCTGGGATGCAGGAGTAGTCCGTGCCGAGAAGTACGTAGCCAATCCGATCCCAAAAGTGAATCTACCGCTTACCCAATTATTTGCAGTTTAAAAGCAGACCCGAAACCAGTCGTGGGGAGGTCAAATCAGAAAGACAACTAATTACGCCGTCTAAAGTTTCACCTCCTCACCGTGGTACCGGCTATGTAGTGAAATATGTCTGAAATATTTTAGAAAAGCAACCTTATTTCTTTATACTTTAAACAGTCTTTCTTTGACGCTACAAACAACACACGACTCTACCATTGTGTCGATGAAATCGCTTTACTAAAACAGTAGGCAAACGTATAGATCTTTTCGGCAACTCTAAGGGCTCAGATAGTTTTGATGTTTAATAGATTATTGTTTTGAAATTGATATGTTAAGAAAAATAATGAATATTTATTGGCATGAAGTACTATACAATGGGAAATTTGAGGAAGTTTTACTCACATAATAATGTGATAATTTTTGTAGTATTTCTACGTTCGCAATAGAAGTTCTTGAATCGTAACAATACGAAGGCAAACGCAGCGTGAAACGCCCTACCGCAAGGTGGCCTGACAAAGATAGCAGTATTTCGGTGCCAGCCGCTGACAATCGGCTGCTTTGGTAGTTCATATGGGAAGGGGCCTGTTCAGCAGTGGACTTCATGAGGTTGATGATGAATATAAATTAGATAAACGTCGGCTTTGTTAAATTTCATACAAATTACAATACAAATGAAATTGAAATTCTGATGGAAAACTAGGGTTGTTATAAGTTTATCGTGTGAATCGACGAGTATATGTCGTCTGTGAAATTGTAGCTTCCAAACGAATGAACATCGGTTCATCCTACGTCATTTATTGTTTTGCGTTTGAAAAATTGTTCGTATACAGAGTGTTTCAAAAATACGTCTAAAGACTGAAATGGCATAAAAAGTTAATGAATCTGAAATAGTAGGTTTTTTCATATCATTAACGGTTTCGATAAAAACGTACATCAAATGTTTACAAAAACGTAGAGACGTGAAAAAAGGAGGTCGTTCCTGGTCACTCCCTGTTATGGTCAACTTGGGTCCATGAACCCAAATTAGTGCTGGGTGTTTCTATGATCGATGTTTTTTTTCTACGTTAATTTACTCTAAATTCAAATTACGAGCTACGACTGAAAGAAATTAACAAGAGACTCCTTTCAAGAGTTTGTATAACCCCCTTCAGTCATTAGGGGTATTTTTGTAACACCATGATAATTTTTGAAAAAATTGGCTCGGGTTTTTTTGAATTATTCATATGAAGTTTTCTTGAAATATGAAATTAATCCTTCACTTTGCTTTAAATCGATTTTTGTGTCTGTACATCGATGATAAGATGTAAGCATGGTTTTATATTTAAGAAAATATTTCTTCCATTTCGGTACATATTCTTAACGGTAGGAATCGCGCATGGTTCAATATAACACGCTCATATTTCACCTCGTCTAACTTATTCGTGTTATTTACGATGGTATTTCGCTATGAAACACACGGAAGATTTTATTTATTACACGTGTATTGAAAATTAAAGAAAACTGCGCTATAAATGTTTTTCTTCACCCATTTAATCTCACTTATTAGATAGGTATGTTAGCATAAAAATGGTAATGTTATCAAAATGTTTATTTTAATACCTACATCATTTCATTTGCTTTGTGTGCAATTAAGTTTTTCTTTTCTTATCTTTTTTTTTGGGGTATTTATACATGCATTTGAATATCTTTCTTCATGACTATTACTGCTGGTTAGCTGCAGTATCACTATCCTCTTGGCAATCCTAGAAGACGCAGTACTATATAATGCAGTGCCAGGATAAGTATGACAATTCGGTCGACTTTGATATTGACAGTTATTCCATCTACTCATTTCGATAAGCCGATGGTTCTTGTTTTCACAACCACAGGGTAAATGTGAACTCGACTACCAAAATGCATTGAGTGAATATTATCATCGACTAACATTTTGAAATCACTCGTATGTAAGAAGAAGTTCGTTATATAGCCAAATTGGTGGACACTCGGCATATTTTAGGCACAGTTATGCGATGAAAATAAGCAAGTAGAGATCGTCTAAGCTGAAATGACGCGCCTGATTTCTATCTAATTACTTTTCTGATAGGTGATTTCAATTCCGAAATGAGTTAACAGAATCGCTCTATAATTAATTCCGTAAGTGACAAGCTCAATCAATAACTCGACATAATACCAAGCTAATCACAGACTGGATCTCTACAAAGTGAATTGTAGAACGGAACCACAGACAGAACGGCCAGCTATTCAGCTATTCAGGCCTCAGTCACAGTAAACAGAGAACAGTAAAATATCTACATACAAACGTGCCGCTCTCGGTTTGAATGTGTGCGTTCGAGTCGCGCGCCGTGTCGGCACGCGATTTCACGCACGCGCTAGCATAAAATATGGGGGAATAAGGTGGCGGCAGTACGTACGGGCTGTGCCGTGTGTCTGTGAGCACGTAGGCTAATAACTCGGCGGGCGGTCTTAGATAACCTACTGTAATGTTTACTGTGCCTCGGTTTGAGTCTGTTAACCCTGCACAAGTATCAACACAACACCTGTGCCGTATGATTAATGCCACAAGCCTGATACTGAGCCTGTGTATGATAAAGATAATCCTCTGTTAATGAAGCAATGAAGTTCGTAGTCATTCGCTTTATGCGATACGTTCGGATATTACAGATGTGTACAGATAATTCCCTACTGATAAATTTATATATTAAACTGGCTGTCCCGACAGACTGCGTTCTCTTGTCAAACATTAAGTGTTTGACAGGTAGAAATAGTTGCGAAGAGAAAACTAAATTGTGCTTTACACAATATTCCTAGTATTTTTTACACGTTTTCTCACCTTTCCAACCTTCCCTGAACTTTCACAAACATTTCAAAACCAAAATCAGCAAAATCGGTCCAGCCGTTTCCGAGTTTTAGCGAGACTAACGAAGAGCAATCCATTTTTATATACGTACAAAAAATTTAATTTCACAATATATTATCATTTATTTTAATTCGAGAGCATCGTGGCCCCGTGGTTAGTAGCTCTGGCTCGGAACCAGGTGATCCCGAGATCAAATCTGGCCGGAAAACACCTACTTTGTGTTCATTGTACGATTTGCGGCTAACTCTCCGGTGATGGAAAACACCGTTAAGAAACCCAAGCAACCCGGATAACGGCTCGCCCTCTACCACATAAACATAACATAACAAGTTGGGTTCAAATTCCCTCGGCGAAATGTGGGCTTCTGAATGTTGCGTTCACCATGACGGCAACAATTAGTGTGCCTCTGACTAACCCATCAGCGATATGGTCGTGAGGGTATGTGTATGTAACATTTATTTTATATACTTACCAGCAAAAAAAACAAAAAACAGTCTCTACTTCTGGGCGTATACCGTTCCTGTCTTTAATAATTATATCAATCTCAGGAACTGTGCTGGTTGGAATTAAACAATTGTTTTAGTGGTGTCATGGTCAATTAACTAAGGTAAGCTTTAATAGGCTGTTTATTATCACGAAAATAAACACGTTGTGAAGTCGTGGGCGGCCTCTAGTCTGATAATATTACAGCAGACACTGTCTGATATGTCACGTGTCATGTTCAGATATGAATGGAGTAATGAATGTTCAGATGTTAATGGCAACTTGGGTGTACTGAACTAATTGGCAGTGAATCTGATCAGATGAACTATTTGGTCACCTTGTCTGGTTCAATATCTGATGGCGACTAAACATTAGTGTCCGACCGAACTTTTGGTTTCGGCCGAAAAAACGAGGTTCAGCCACAATTTCAGTTTCGGCGAAAATCGGCCGAAAATTTGCCAAAACCGAAACTCATTTCTGAGGTTGTCATGCGCGCTCGTATAGCTCCGTTTCGTTACGGCGGCAACGTTACGGCAGAGCCTGGCCACCTCCACAATCTTCGGGAATTTGATTGTCCTAGGACATTCGGATGGCTCCGTAGCAGCACAAAATTTGGTCAGTGCGTTATCGCCAGACGCAAAACATTTTTAGGGGTAATGTTTTGACGGAACTGATTAAATGTAAGTTTTCGCTGAGACTGTTCTGTTGGGTTGATAGTGCGACCACTTGATACATTACTCCGGCGAATGGCGGTCTTTAGTAAAAGACAGGGGTAAATCAAAAAAATTGAGGGGGACCTATGCCCAGCGGTGGGATCTTGTGTTAAAAAATAAGTCTGTAAGTATGTTTTGTTGTTATTAGCAGAGTAATGAGTAAAATGCTCCAGAATTTAGTATTTGAAGGTATTTTATACTTGACCTCGTGAGTTTCGGTTTCGGTTTCAGCCGAAACTAAAGCCCAGGCCGAACATTCGGTTTCGGTTTCGGTCGGAAAACCAGTTTCGGTCGGACTCTACTAAACATGTTATTTTTCATTTTTTTTTTGACGCGGAGAATACATTTACGCACTATCCCGCTCCCAGGGTAGGGGGGGTGTGGGACTCACCCAGCCCAATGGGAAAGGGAATAGTATGTTCATCCTCTGTCAAGTATCCTAAAATACATGCTCTGCTAAGTTTGGGACTAGTTGGCGCTGTGTGGAATAATTTTCAGTGATATTTATTTACTTATTTTATAACTCGTATTAACCTAGTCGTTTCTTGCTGGCAGGTCCACGAGCGAGGGGTGCACGGAACAGCCGCAACTGGTGCTGCTGTACTTCATGGCTCAGCTGCTGCTGCGGGAGCTCGCCAAGTGCCATCGGCTCGTGCAGCTCGTACCCATGGACATGACCTCTTACTACGGTATGATAACCACCCGACAACTCACGCAGAAATCCCCAATGATATTATAATAAAAAGACGTAGATAGGTTACTTGTGATGAAAAATTGGCACCCTAAATCAGAACTTCGAACACCTGAGCATTGACAGTTTGAGACGACACTGGGCAACATGTAACGGTCTTAAGATAGGAAAACCAGAAAAAGGCATTCGGTCTTGGCATCAGGCGGGACTCGAACCCGCGTCTTTCGCAAGCCGGGCGACTGCACTACCAATTATGCTACCGAGACCATTAACAGACCGGACGAATTTCTCTGGTATAGCTATTCTGGTAAAGACGCGGGTTCGAGTCCCGCCTGATGCCAAGACCGAATGCCTTTTTCTGGTTTTCCTATCTTTAGTAAGATGATAATGCATTATCCCTAATGCTAAAAATAAAATAACCTATGTAACGGTCTTGTTCACGCTCTAGTAAATAATCATACTATCTTGTATACACGGTCAAATTATAGGTACGTACGCCAGGGGACAATTTTCGATTTCGCACCAGTACCGACATACGTACCTATCTACTCGGGCACAGCATCAAAGTTCCGTCTGCACCGCGCCGGCGACTAGCGTCCCGATAAGCTCGTAGCATACTTTGCAAGCACGGCAACTGCACGGCTCTGACTCAACAATTATCTTGCCATTCTAATTTGAACCGTATGTTGTAAGGCCGCAAGCTGCGAGTTGAATGGTAAAGAAGCGGCAAGCGCGCTGACAGCTCGCTGTAGGCTTACTTATATTAATTATCATAACAAAATATATTGTTCTACTCACAACCTAAAGTTCAAATTTAAGTAGGTATATGGCAAGATAATAGTCGGAGCCGTGCAGTTGCCGTGCTTGCCTAGTGATCGCAACCGACACGTGCCGTGCTTTTCTCCACAATCCTCAATGTCAGATTGTTTTTCGTGGTGTTTCATACCATCTGAATAAATAAAATACCAACAATTCCATCAATGTAACTACATTGATATGACTAAGTTTTTATCGGTGATTTTATATAATGGTAACATAATTGTGATATTTTTGCGTATTTAATTATGAATGTAGCTGAATAATCTCATAAGAATAATAATTCGTTTATCAACCAGTTCTTAACCAAACACATAGTTCTTATTTCTGCATACCTACATAATTCATTTAATACCAGGATGAAAAATGTTTCTTGTCAGACAAATGGGTTTGCTTCACCCGGGAGAGTTTCTGTGGAAGGTGTACGTAATATACACACATCAAAAGTGTCTAGGGATATCTCAAGCATTTTCATACAAAGTATAGCTATTGGGGAGGCTGTAAAAATTAAAATATTGATACCAACGTAGAAATTTTTAGGACACAGAAACTGCTATATCTGCCCTTTCAGATTGTATAAAGAAATTCATTGTGGTAGCATTATTGTACAATCGTAAGGACGTTAAAAAAAAGACAGATTTTTCTTTTAAAAGGTTTCAAAATTTTAGCAAAATCAAACGTTTTTTTGTAATATTCTTAACCTTTATCTTATGCCTGTTTCCTCGAGTTATTCTAAGATAATGCTGAGCATTATCTAATATCTTTGATTTTGCTAAAATTTTGAAACCTTTTAAAAGAAAAATCTGTCTTTTTTTTAACGTCCTTACGATTGTACAATAATGCTACCACAATGAATTTCTTTATATAATCTGAAAGGGCAGATATAGCAGTTTCTGTGTCCTAAAAATTTCTACGTTGGTATCAATATTTTAATTTTTACAGCCTCCCCAATAGCTATACTTTGTATGAAAATGCTTGAGATATCCCTAGACACTTTTGATGTGTGTAGTTGATGCTTGACGGTCGGAATGTGTACAAACTAGACAGGTGGTAATAATATTAGAGTATATCGTATTTACTTATTTTTTTTGGCGGAGGGGTTGGAGGTGAAAATTTGAGTATTTCGCTTTTATACAGGAGTTATTTTGCACAGTTTAGAGTTATCAGTGCACCAATTTAAATATATTTTTTGGTCCATGACCATCGCTGTTGTAAAGTAACACACGCCGGGTTGGAAAAGGCATGAGCGACCACCTCGACCGAGACTTAGGTATTTTTCGGGCATCTCCGTACTTTGGAAGTCACCTTAAGCAGTTGGTCCCGGTTGACGTTGCTATATGTTAGTCGTTAAGCCTGATATTAGCCCTTAGAGCGAAAAACTTGGTTTCGAAAATCAGCCGTAGGTAAGACTGTTCCAAAAGATTTACTCGTATGAGATTGTTCCAAGTTTGCTTTTCCCGAGTGACTGCAGCAGTTCAAAACAAGTTTTACGATACTTACCCAAACTTATTTAAACAACTTTGAACAGCGAATATGGGTAGTCAGTGTTCTACAAGTGCAATTCAACTTCTTTGTAGGGTAACCTGTTACCAACCTGGTACCTATTAACCGAACTTTAGGACAATACTCGTATTCAGGTGAAATCGTTCTTCTTTCTATAATCCAAGTGCTTGTAACTTAAATGAAGGAAATTCGTTACTTTTTACATGCCAAAAAATGTACTTCAATATATTGACGTCCTTTGGTCCCAGCGGGCTTGCAGGTGTTTGTGCGTAATGGGAAATTAGTGTTGTGCCTAAAAATGAAACCCCGATAGAAATCTTTCTTAAACTATCCAAATAGTTCAAAATGGCTCTTTCAAAACCCGGCTTCGTCGTGCCACTTCTCTCCTACAATTTGCAATAGCTAAACAAAAGCTATACATCCATATGTAGCTGTAAACATTAACAGAAGTAGCGGAAGAAATCGCTAATCACTTCCCCAACTGGACCTTTTCCTGGACCGTCGAACTTGTTTTCCTAATTTGTCAAGTTAAAATAGCGAACACGGCTGCTGGCGACATTGACGACAGCAAGGGAATCTAATTTAAGAACAACTTTGTAATCGTAAACATCGACTTCGTATTTAGAAGCATTTAGAAGCATTTAGAAGCTTTTTCCATCATAACGCCGTCATTTATCGCTCTGAGAAAACGATTAAAACTGATCAGTGCGTGCTCTTTTGACAAGTCTTTGTTGTGATCGTGTTTTGTGTAATTTATGCTGAAGATTGAATATTTTCGGGGAAGGTTGCAGTCACCAAAGTCACTTGAGAAGGTTGACCTTTGAAAATGATATCACCTACTTATTTTTATGGACTTACTAACTGACCCCCTTATTTATAAAAACTTAAACAGATCTTCAACAACACTTTAACTTTTGTATCGCTTTGTCATTGTCATTCTTGTTTTTAGGAATGAGGGGGTAAATGTTTGCATAGTGCTTTAGAATAGTGAGCACTTATAATTCAGTTACTCTTTGCGGCAACTGCAACGGTATAGTTAAGTTACAAACGAAGAAAATACGAACGTAGTCTAAGTACATTCCTTTTGCTAATTTAGTTACTTTCTTGTCACTTGGATAGTCAAAATTGTTGCCAGCTCTTACCGTACTTGTACGAGTATAGTACTCTCTAATCTGTCTCTGTTCCTCAGTTTACTTTGAAATCGAAGTTAATGCCTACTAAGGCTTCATATTTTGGCAGAGAACCGGGCTGGCCCGTCAAATTTCGGTAACGTCATCAGCCAAATCCTGCTGTGCAAGCAGATCACACCTGACTTCAACCAAGAGGAGCTGTGCAGCATCGTCAAGGACACGCAGGAGATCACCAGGATAGTCACCGACATCCAGGAGCATCTGCCTCAGCACGAAACCCTAAATCACTTAGGTATGAAAACAGAGGGTAATGAGTTGCAATATTTAGTATCTCTGCTTGTACAGTCGGCAACAGAACCAAAAAAAATCAAATAGTGTTACCGCTCTTTTAGATTTCGAATGACATCCGCTAAATATGTTTACCGTTTTCTCAAACAGTAAATATATTTTTGGCTGCTCTGTAAGCTTTCATGGTTTTGATGCTGATTGTACGGCAGTTGCAATTATATTTTTCTTACGTCTGGTAGCTTTGTTTAATCATAATCATAATCATAATAGCTTAGTTAAATCATAATAAAAAAAGCGACAACCTGGGACGATATGTCAAAGCAGCCTGGCTGGAGAGGGGTGAGTCATTCATGCTGAAAATGGCGTTTATTGTAAAGGTCTATGTCCAGTTGTCCACAGCAAAGTATGCTGTAACAGCAGTAACAGAAGATGATACATTAATAAAATGATTCAGTTAATTTAACAGCACCTATTTAATTCACAAGTTATAGTTATTTTACTACCGTAAATTAAGGCGATTAGAAATCTCCTGGCCTATAACGACGATGAACTTACGAGTATTAGATACGAGTAAATACTTTTAAACCCATTTTATACTTGTGACTCCTTTACCTTTTATTAAATGCAGTAAGCCTAGAATACGCCGCTATAAAACGAACTTGTCTACCCACTCCTACCTAAATATGTGCAATGTATGCATGTTAGCACGACTAAGTAGTTAATTAAGCGGGTTAAACAAGCATTACGGGTGCCTAACGAGCTGTGACCTTCTGGGTCTAATGGCTTAATTGGCATCAGGAAGTTCACCGGATCGCGCACCTGAATCATAACTTTAGCAAAGGATGTTTTATGAGATCGTTGTACATGTCAACGTGTATGTATGGAGGTGGCATTAATCAGCTCCTCTCGATCTTGGGGATGGATATTACCGGTCTGATACTGACTTGCTTGGTGAAAGCGTCTTTCATAGAAATATTTGATTCATCGCTGTCATAACTCTTGTCAAATAATTCCAAAAAATCAATTTTCTGGACCTCTGCCTTACGTGTAATATACACATCGGTCACTAAGGCGAAAGTCATACTCATCTTACGAATATGAGCCTTCCTAGTTGACCATTTTAATTTTACTCATTGCTTATCAATTCGCTGGCCGAGAATCCTACTAAGTTTAATTTTCCTTTTTAATCACATAAGTGAATTTCTCTGGAGTTACGCTTGCTTTTGAACGCTAACTGTACGCAATATGTATCTCTTGTATGCCAAAAGGTCGTATCTTGATTTTATCGGCTTTCGTATATGAATGGAAGGGTTAGCCTTAAGCCTTCGCATGTCTATCTCGGGCTTCACACATCAATTCACTCAAGATTAGATCAATGCCTATTTACACCACGCATGTTCGTAGATACATACGCCTCCGATTTGGACGAATACCTTCTAACCGGGAACCAATGTGGTTTCTAAGGTACATTTTCCACGTTTTCAATCGGATTCCGGTGATCCTTCCCCCTGTTAATATTCTACGAAGGGCAAATCCGTTTGATGCTCGTGAATTCCTTAATTACTTACAATTATCAATGCCAGTGACGTATGTGGTACACATAATAACAAAGGGAGGAGAAAGGTCCCATTTACATAAAAGGATTAGGAGCTTTGCGTCGGTTTCTGTCTTTCCACTGACATTAAGAGCGCTCGCAGTGGAGTGCGGAAAAAAGTGCTTCATCCAACACACTCGGCGCGACTTTTACAAATGATACTACTTAAGTACTTATTATTTGCTCAGTTAGCAGATTTTTAGTACCACTTGTAATTTACTTCCAACTAAATTTCGAGGCATTAAACGGGGCTTATTGGTAATCAGCTTAGCACGCTCAAACGTCATGATATTGCAGATCTATTTCATTTTTAAAAATGCTACTTTTTCTGTTTGTCTTATTGCTGATTTTGTCCAGCGAGGTTTTTATTTAGTTTCATCCGCATGGACCAGTGATTAAGCTGACTTCACCTCGTCCCGCTATCTTTCTTTAGGCCCACGCAAGGTCTGCTACCTAACCTATCCACAAATATTAGTTCAAATCGTCGCTGATAACTAAAACATTAAAAATATGTTATAAAAGAAAATTTCAAAAAATATTCCTTACTGCTGGAATTTACAGCTGTATATATTATGCGAGTTATTTAACTTTGGTGTCACTATTTCATTAACATCTAACCTGAGATGACGCATCAGAATCCTTTGGCATGACGAGCGATCCGGGTACTGTAAAGCAACGCCAAGGTAACTGAATACAATCCCGACTAATCGTGTTAACCCCCGATCTTGTTTCAGAGACCAACGTCGCGCTGAAAGGTGACGACGTTAACGGCCTCTGGCGGAATAAGAGGCGGGGCTCGTTGTACAAAGGCATGGGAGTGCTTTGTTGTGTATCGAGGCCGAACTACCTCTGAGGGTGACGCGTCTCGCCGACCAGGCGGACCAGTGTGCACACTGACTGATCGCCAGTTCGCCAAGGCGGACTGCACCCTTCCAGGACTCAAAGTGATCAGTGGTGTTAGATGTAGCGAGATGGGTGGCCAGCGCGTTCTGCTGATTTAAAGTCTGGCAAACATAAAAAAAAATATGACTACTTTGAAAGAACAATCATTAAAAACAGTATTGAGTGAATACCTATATCGTTGTATTACGAAGTCGGTCATGAAAATTATAGAAATATCCTTTAGTGGATTATTTAAATTTCAGCTCGAAACTCCATGAAACAACTCGTTTCATATGAACTACGATAATATTTGAAGTCATTAGCCCTAAATCAACAATTATAGTGTAATTAGTAATAATCAGAGATATTATTAATATTTATGACACATTTGCAGAGCGCGGGTTATACGTGAGTTATAAGGTGTTCGTAATAGTAACAAGCCCACAATATTATGTATACACCTAATGTTCATACTAAGTGATAATTAACGAACGTTTGATGTGTATGCTCGTACATTGTACAGTAGTAAATGAAAGGGTCCATTGTTTAAATTATAAAGAGGTAAATATCTAGAGAAGACGGCTGATTTGAACGTAACAAATCACAAACCGTACGTAGTTCACTTAGTACCTTTTAAATAAGTATTAGTATAAAATACCTACTCAATATATTAGGTACTTACTCAAATATTTAACTATGTTGTAAGTGTACGTGTAAGTAGCAAGATTTATTGTGAATTTGCCTGGATTGGGATCAATTGCGTTTAAGTAGATTTAATATGAAGTTCTTTGCACACAGTTTTCTTTTGATTTTTTTAAGTAACAAGTGGTTTCTAGATCCACTGGCACTAAAACACAATGATTGTCAAGTCAAATATTTGGCAACATTCTGATATTATAGTTAATACTTCTTTAAGCATTGTAGACTAAACTATAGAAGAGAATGAAGCATGGCAGGGCTGCTTGGCACAGCAGTACAATCAATTTTTAAAATGAATGTTACAAACTCATGTCTAATATTCATGTTCAATTTATATTTTCAACTAATATGTTCAACTCAGACAAATTGGAATAACACCTAGTCACTTGTTTATTTGCTGCTTTACCTTCAATGAATAACTTTTAGTTTATTATTTAATCAAAAATGCAGGACATTTTGTACTGAAATTGAAATTGCTGTGAGCCCTTGTGGGTAAAAACTGTATATGATTGGGTAAAATGTAAAGAAGAAATTCGTTATTTATAATTCGTTCAAACATACCTCTGTTTGGTAGGCTTGATGAACTAACGTAATGAATAATTGTTAAGTTAGCGAATTTACAGTCAGTTCTCATGTTCTAATGACATTTAGTAGAAATTTTAAATACCTAAGTAGACGGATTTGATTGAATACTCGAAAGATTAATGTCATTTGTAAGTGAATCATGTATCCTAAAGAACTACGGCAACTCAACATTTTATGTATAAAAATTTAGCAGACATAGATGTTAACAAAATCCCGGCTTTTATACCTACATATTGTCAAATTTATACATATCAAATATTGATTTGCTGACTTTTAAAGTCAAAATACGCTATGATCTCAAAACTTATAAAAAAGTGTTAATGAAATGGTGCATACTTTTACATTCACGGTCTTCTTGTTTAAATTGTTTTTTTAAGACAAGGAAAAGGCCTTGTTTGGGAAAATTAAGCTCTGCAATATTATTTTCAAATACAGTTGAACATCAAAATGTAAAGTCAATAAGTATTTAATATTGAATATTGAATCGACAGTTAGGCATCAAAATGCAGATTTAAAATGGCCTAGTCAAAATTGTGTAATGTATGTATGTACTAATTGCATTATTCTAGTCAATTATGTAATGTCCTTAAAGTATTTTTACCTAAGGATGATATATTCTTTAAAATTAAGGATTACGCAAGATTATGCAGTACATGTAAATAACGATAACTTTTTATATGTTTACTTTGTATAGACTATCTTCTTTAAATGCTCGCTTTATTATCAAGTAATACTTACTCGATTGGATCAACGGAAATCAGAGATGGTTACATAACAAATTTATTTAATCTTAGTTAAGGTTTATAAGAATTTTAATAATACTTTTAAGTTTTATCCAAAGAAGATAAGTATTTGTTATTTTATAAGAAGTTATACGCGTCTTGCGCGTGGTGCGTTACTTCAGCAAGTATAAGTATCTACTTATTCCTGAGTTATGTGCTTCTCGTATTTTCCTTTTGGTTATGCGAATTGAGCTTCCTCAATCAAACTTATAAATTGAGTAAGTTACAAATTGGATACTCCGTAAGCAATTCGTTAGCTTGTTATTTTTGAACTTGTAAATTATCGGAGAGAAAGTATTTTAAGTTTTTATACAAGCTTTATTTATTTTCTTGGATCAATTATTCACTATTTTATGTTTGAACTTATCAGATTAAATTGTAATTTATTACAATGAACGCTACACGCAAATGTCTAATTAGATTTTAATATTACTAATTCTGTAAGCTTAGACGCAGTATACCTACTCAAAGCCAAATTTAATTTTTGTTTAGTTTATTTAAACAGGTTTGGTATTTAGAATCGTAATATTGTGAAATTACCTCTTACCCAGTATAAGTGTAAAGCATAACAAGTAGATCACTTACGTAAATCTGAACAAAACCATCTAAATTAGGTGCTTGTATTAACAAAGTACCTTCATATTATATAAATAGACATCAAAGATTCATTATGTCCTTACATTTAAATGTTCCTAAATTAGGAGTAAACACTTTCAGTTTGGAAAAAATATATTTACGTAAATGAACTATTCATATTTGCTCGCTAGTGGAGTCATGAACTTGTATAAATAAAAGACAACCATTCCCATTTTCCTACCTGCAGTATTTCCATCCCGTGAGGTGCTGTGGCCGAAGAGTATGACGTTAGAGGACGTCATTGTCCGTGTTACGTCGTTGTGGTAACATTTGCCATTAGCTGGTCTATCTACAGTGTGCTCTGGGGTGCAAAAATATTGAGATAACAATAATACAATGAAATATAATTTATAAATCATTTTCAATCATTGCCGGGTTGGCTCAAAGTTGGTGAACCTATTATTTTAAGGAGCACTTACACACATATGCCAAGCTTGTTAGTTCCATCATACATTGGACTTGAATCCATCAGAATATAGGTTTACAGGTGTTTATTTACTTAACACTTACGAGTTCTCATTGCTGCTGCTGAAAAACACGTAGAGTAGGTTTATATAATATTTATCATCACATTTTCCTATATTCAGTTAGGTACCTAATATTTGCCTGCATCTGTCCCTTTACCTTCGATTATATACAGTCAATAAAACTGAGTCGTTATTTAAGCCATACTATACTACTTTTCTGACCTTCATCTACATCTACAAAATACTCACGCTATGTTAAGTTAATCTTCTCAAAACTTAAAGGTACATCGTAACTTTGAAATGGTGCACGCTTTCTTAATTTGTTTTTCAAATGTTGCTTATTAAACAACATCATGTTTTATGTTAATTAAGAGAAAATAGTTGATACCGTATTACTACGTTTTATTTGCCTGAAATAAGTGATGGCGTCATCGCCCTCTTAAGCGCTCTCGTGGAACAAAGAATATGCGGCACATCTCTTTCATGTTGCATTAGGTTTAGCTAGTTATTTTCATGTTCTAAAATGTGTTATACCTAAATGCATAAAATAGATGACATTCAATGTTGAAGAGCCTCTCTAACAACAATCTACGTTCGCTTGCGGTACGGATCGTCAGAATGTACAAAGGCGTCCACATCAACCTTTACAAAACCATTGCGAAATAGGTCTAATGTCAGCAGCATTAGGTGCCTGTATGTAAAGGTTAATGTGGGCGCCTATGTACATATTTTGAGGAGTCCTTGCTGAGTTATTTATATTCCTTGCATGTTCATGTACTCTTCGGCAGGTCAATGCGTTTAAACATTAGTTTCACCGTGAGAGGTATACTATTAAAAATTATAATAAAAAGGCATGTGCCAGAGCTTTAACATTCGAAGAAAGTGTATTACGTCTAAGTAGATTTTTCATTATATAATCTAAGTGGGTAGATAGATGCTCCCATCATATTAGAAAATAATGTGGAAGACACAGGACACAATCTACGTTATCCTTCAATTATTAGACGCACTAATTATCTAGTCCAAATGTCGGAATATGTTTATTTTAGTATTAGTATCGGTTAACCGAAAAATAATACTTTTAAATTTTACTAGTCAATACTGTTTAACTATTAAAACTCAATATATTTAATATGTTAATGCACTTATTAAAGTGATGACTGTGATATACTCGTAAATTAAATTATAATAGAAGAAATAATTACGCATTAGTAAAAACTTAATCAGATATGTTGCTGTTTTAATATCCTTCTCTATCCCTATATGTACAGAAAGCCAAACATCAAGTTTTCTCTGAGCAAGGTGGCGAAATGATCTTTAACGCATTTGTATTGGGCGTACGCTTGATCTGTGGCTTGCTGTAAGTTTATCTTTCAACTGAAAAAAACTATTTACATCAGCCAATACTGCTAGGTAAGTATTTGGGAAATCACTTACCAGAAATGCTCAGGAATTTATAGATTCCTCTTGATTAAGCAAACCCTCTATCTCTAGCTCTAGCTCTATCTCTAGCTCTAAAGAAAGTCATTTTTTACAATTTCGATTTATTCATTTTCGAACTATGTAAGTGTTCAGGGCACTCGATAGTTACCAATTCAAACCTTATCCTTGGTCCTATGAATTATGTACTTAAACAGTTCACTTAATTTGGACTTGGAGCATCAACAGAGAACGCAACGTTAATAAAACATGTGAGTATGAAACTTTTCACTATTTATTATTGTAAGCTAGTTGTCTCTCTCATAGATGTCGCCACGGTGCCTGATGTAAGGGATGGCAGTATGTCCGCCTGCGCCGCCGCCGCCGCCTCTGTCGTTGCGAACGCGCTTAGGTTTGTAGTCGTCTTCCGCTGAATCTTTACCCCCGTACACTATAATTAGAAATAAAAACAGTTTCAATGAACTGCCTCATATCGAGAAAGTCCGACCGATGCCCACGTTTGAGACATCACACATCACAGATACAAATCAAAATTTTCGTGGCTCCGGTGTAGCAGACAGGATCACTACCAACCGATCTCTAAACACTACATTAGCTTTTACTGGCTTTTCAGCCTGTCAAAATTTGACGAAGCTTCGTAAATGTGGTACCAGACGGAGTCCACAAATGTGTTCATGACCCCTCAACCGATACACAAGCAGGTTAGTTCACAGAAACTAATTATTTTTATGGAGAGGTGAGTTAAACTTACCCCAATATACATATTTACAGACATTTTTGGACCTACAATTTAGGCAACCTCTTTAATTTCAGGCATATTTTCATTCAATCTATAGAGTATTCAATTGTACTGCCAAGCTATGGCCGTAACTGAAGTAAAATGAGACATTCCATAAGTTTGTTTTATTGAGACAGCGACGTATTCTGTAGATTCAAGGTATTTTTTTACTAGTCGGCTTTACGAAAATAGTAAGCCTTCAAGGGGCTTGAATGCAGTATGATAACAATGTCTCAGTTTTACATTCCATGCTATTTGGCATACCTACAATTTTTATTGCATTTGTGAGAAGCTAGACGTTTCGCAATATTTTATTACGCTGCACATAAATACGTACACTCTCTCGAGTCGCGTCTTGCCCGTCTGTACAAGACTCTCCTTCTTACAGGGAATCCTTTATAACGAAATTCTTTGGCCCTTTTCTCTTTCTTCTTTGCTGGAGATGTTAACGTTGCAGATAATATTTTGAGAAGCCTAGAAAATCAATTATTATCCATAATATCTGTACTTAAATGAAAATTAATGAAAGTATCAAATATCAAACTCACAAGTCGTTTAGTTCATTCTTATTTGCACTCTTTTTAATCGCCCTAGGATTTAGCACGACATACACTTTAGA
This sequence comes from Udea ferrugalis, assembly GCA_950022985.1. Classification (NCBI taxonomy): domain Eukaryota; kingdom Metazoa; phylum Arthropoda; class Insecta; order Lepidoptera; family Crambidae; genus Udea; species Udea ferrugalis. The sequence goes on from OX465516.1 coordinate 12,362,427, forward strand.
ATATCCATCAGCTTTTTTATTATCAAACATGTCCAATTGAAACGACCCAACTAAATTGTTTGGTGTGATTTTGGGTACATTTTGATGTCTTTTGTTCAAAACATTTTTTCCCAACAACTCCTCAAGAGCTTGTTCGTTATATAGAGTATACTTGTAGCGATCGCCGTCATGTTCTCTAACTCTGTTTTTAACTCTAAACTCACGTGGTTGGTTTTTAGCGTTACCATTTAACCGTTTAAGTTGATTAATATAATTGTAATAAGCCCCAGTTCCAGTTTTTAAACGGCTGTTAGTTAAATCATTTTCTTGAGCTGAAGCCTTATCATCGCTTTTGTAATTTTGTGATTCCAAATCCGCTTCATGAGTTGCTTCCTTTATTAAGTCCATTACTTCATGATTCGTTAAGGAACCGTAATGACTGTGGTCCTTTTCTTCCTCCAGAGTCTCATACTTGTATTTTCGCGCAGGTTGTAGGTCTTTCTGTGAGCTTAGTTTCTGCGCTAGTTCCAAAATGGTCTGAAGATCTATCTCTTTGGGCGAAATACTGGAAACCACAACAAGTTGTAGCCCAGATGTGATAGCTGCAAGCAAATAATGGTAACATTACTGTTATCGCTGGTTTTCTAGGATTCTATAATATTTTTATGAAAGTTCTAGCAGAGGGTGAAAAAATAGAATTTGCACTAAGTTACGGATGTCATGGTATATAAGTAGATGCTTTTCTATTAGTAAAGACATCAAATGTAAATATTCACACACGCATATTAAACGGCTCGACGTGAATATAAATTTCGACCCCAGTCGAAGGATTAGATAGGTAGAACCACAAAACATTGTTTTAATTGGCCTACAAAATGTACCTTAGGCCGTCTAAAACGTGATTTAGTTTTCACCAACTCCATCATTCTAAACGCCTTATTTGCTCATTTGAAATAATTTGAATAATTTTACACAGGTATTGGAATGAATACCTCCAATTTTTGTTCAAAAATGCCTTATACATCGCAGAAGCACGGCAGAAAACTTTGAAAAGAGACATTTGGGCGGCTGTGAAGGATGAGGAAGGAGTTAAAGTTTCCCGGCGACGAGACGCGACCGCCCCAAGTTAAAAGTATCAACAAACACTGGATATTCCTCAAACTCCTTACCGGCGAATAAAACCGCTAGGCTTGACATTATCAACGGCTCGTTATAAAGTAACGCTTGGAAGAAAACAGTTCAAGACGTTATCGGAGCAGTAAAAAGTATATAAAGTTACACGCTTATTTTCAATTTTCATTTTCTTTTATCGGTTTAAACATCTAGCCTATTTTTACGTATGCTTGCTGTACGAGTATACTCGTATATCAACTAATACACGCAACAGTTCAAACACGAAACCATTCGTTTAGCGCTATCGTGGACCTACTTATTTTCAAGTTTTGAATGTTTGTAAGCCTGCGTAAAGATATTTGTATTCAATTTACTTCATAAACTTTTCCTATATACAGATATGACATGCCAGTCAAGTGCTGTGAGTGTAGAAACTTTGGTAGTGCTTATCACGTTTATGTTAATGCACTAATTGTAATTTTCCCATTAAATGTTTGACTTGACGTGTAGTCCACTGTATGTAATACATTTTTGTCTTGTTGTCTGATTGTCTTGTAGAGCCCGTGGCAGTGATTTAGCACTGGCTGAGAACTCGTGTGGTCCTGGGTTCGAATCTGACCGGAACACCTTTGTTTACATTGTACGATTGCGGCTATCTCTCCGGTGATTGAAAACACCAGTAAAAAAGTCCAACCACGTTGGTTCCAATTGCGCTTTGGAAAATGTGGGCTTCTCGATGTTCCGTTCACAATGACCGCAACAATCAGAGTGCTGCTAACTACCCTGTTCGGGATAGATATAATCGTGAGGATACATTATGTCATTATGTGTTATGTTGACGCGTCTCATGATTAAGCTTTAAACAAGTGTTTTATCCTTACTCGTACGTAAATATTAAAAGGCAAAATTATGAGTTCTGTGAAATTTTGATCATGACGTACCGGGCTGCATTGTATATTTATTATTGTGATCTCCCGGGGCGGAAGGTCAGATGGACGACATTCACGTAAATTTTTTTTTTCTTTCCGTTTCTGGTTTTGTCTGCATTGCAGGCTTTTCGTTCGAAATAAGGAAAGCTACATTGTGTACTCCTGGGATGAAATAATAAAATTAAAGTTATGCAATGTTGGGAAAAATATTTACAGAAAGTCAAGTAGTTTATCATTTACCATCGTAAATATCTGTTTTTGAACGAATGAATAAATATGCGCGAATAAAAGAACCCTTTACATCTTAATTATTTAACACATCGGTGTATCAATACGAGTAATGTATAAATAACTGCAGTCCTGTGATTCGTCTGATTGAGGTCGCAGAAGGCATCCATGGCAAACCTGTGTATAGAAGTGCTGAACGGCATTACTTTGAATAGATAAGGGAAAAAATGATTTTCTCTTTGCTGTAAAGGCGCACACTTGCATTTTCGTCATCAATTAAACTTCATCACACAGTTCCACAGCTTTCAGTGATATAAGTGAGAGCGAATTTACTGCCTTCTTGGCATTATTATTAGGATATTAGCTTGACACTGTGCTGTTTTTTTGCGTAAAACCACCGTCGTAGGGGAAGTATGTTGTCGCTGTGAAAAGGAAGTAAATGAGATAAAACGATATGAAATTTTTGTAAGCGTCTTAAATTAGTAATCTTGATATTAAGCTTAAAGCTAGTCAAATCGGTTGTCATCTAAAATTAAGCACATAATAATGTTACTACAACCAAGCATAACTTGCAGTATAGTTATTCGCTTTGCCATTTTAAGAAGTTAATCCGTGGTAGATGAATTATTGGGTAGGAAATGGGAAAGAAAATGAACCTTAAATGACGGAGAAATACTGCTTTGTTCCAAATAGTCAGTATTTTACTAAAGGTATATTTCACTTTAATAACCCATAATTACAGTTACCTACAGTAATATTTTTCAGAACCGGGCCCTTAAACTGTGCGTAAGGGATTGAACATAACGCGAATCTTGATTGTGTAGATAATAATGTAAACACTGTGGTAAATACAAACGTGAAAAGTAAACGTTAGAAAATACACCTTTCTATTGTTAGTTTATATACTAAATGTGAGGATAGTTATTTTCGAACGACTTCATCAATTTAACTACTCCAGATGATATTTTCTGGATGCAAATGCTAACAGTCAAGACAAGTATTTTGATTAAAAAAATACAAATCTGAAATGGCAGAGAGTAGTGTTATTGTTGACCATGTCGCAATTTTTTTTTATCATTTTATTTCTTGCAAAGACATAGTAGTCATTTTGCTGTAAAATACCTACCACACAGTACAGTACAGGTTTATTTTTTACAAAACCTGACAAAACCTACCAAGGTACAGGGTGTTATTTCCGAAACCATGTTAAAGTTGGTATGGTACACATGAGTACATATAGGATGTTATTGTGAAAACCCGTGAAATTTGAAGGGAGGTTTGGGATTGAACTTAAACACCTTTTAATAAAATGTGTAATGAAAATGACGTTCCAATGGAAAGCCTGGTTCCCATCCGTATATTTTTACTGAAACATTTTACAACCATGCATCTGAATCCCGCTCGAAAACCATCCTACATTTTTCTACTAAGTACTTAGCTTAAAGACAATATATTTTTGATTGTATCTGTATATTATGTTTTCGAATCATATTATAATTCAGATATGAAACAGATCTGAAACATATCCGTTTCAGATATGAAACAGATCTGAATCATTTCTGTTTCATATCTGAATCATAATATGAAACGGCTTATGTCGATTTTTTAGGCCCCCTGTATATTATGTTTTCCCAGTCAATAGTATTTACGACGAAAGCTATTTTCAGTTTAAGAAACGTTTCAAGGGCCTACTTCTTCACCTAGGCTTAGTCTATGCATTTGGTCATAAGAAACGTTTTCTCCCAGGAAATAACGGCCCAAGAGAATCGTGATTAATGTGAACTACTAACGCAAGCCTGAAACGCGGGTAGTTTGTTACCACATAATAATAATTTATTTCATCCGCTGCCTAGGTATATTTAGAAGGAAAATAGACCTTCTTTATAAGTAGGTAGTCTGTGTCTGATTCCCTAAAATCTGTCAATAGCGTAAATATAACAAAGTAGCACTTGGAAACAACACACAACAATTTCCGACGTAAAATCGTTGTTTTTAACTAAATTAAAAATATTTCCATTTTCTTGTATACCCATTATTTTTAAGTGCAAAAGGCCTTTATGCAGGCCCCCAAGATAAGATTGACGCTGTTCAATCTCATCTTGGGGGCCTGCATAATAATGCATAATGATGACTGTCAAGTGTATGCTGATACACTTGATAGTCATCATCATATCAGAAGAACGACGCCCACTGCTGGTCATAGGCCTCCCCCAAGGATCTCCACAACGATCGGTTCTGCGCTGTCCGCATCGTCGGTCCACCTTGCTGAGGGTCTGCCCACAGAACGTCGTCCGGTACGCTCACTAGTAACTCAGTTAGCTTTTGCAGATTGCAGGCAATGTACTTGCCAACCCCGATCTGCAAAGCATGACAAGCGGTTAGTTTCGGCGGTTGCCGGTGTCAGCCGTGAAAGATTATATCTTGATAACAACTGTCTAAGACAGTCACTAGCCTTAATAGGTGAGCTGACAGTAACAGCCGGTATTCAATGAAACGACATAAACTTCTGAAAATAAAAGATGGCGTTAAGATTGTTTTCGGGGTTTACTTCCTTATGCAAATCGGAACAAAGGCTGAGGGTTGCGGGGTGGGGGTAGCGTGGGCTCGCGTGTGTATTTAATGACTTAGTGAATTTGACCTAACGGGCCCCCAACACGGAAAACTTGACCGCTATTAATTATGCGCAGATATTCAGTTATGCGCCAACATAATAACAAAAACTTCGGTAGAGCTTTGGCTGTATTGCGTCCTTAGATATAATTATAGACCGACAAGTTAGTCCTGGAATCGCTATTATGGAAATGTATATAACACTATAACAGTTAGAAATAATTGTTTAAAAGCAGAGCAAACATAAAACCATTTTTATACCATTCTTAGTTAGTAAGTGCTGGATGACAGCGTATAGTATCGCAAGTTTTAATTATAAATCAATAAAAATCAAAAAAAAAACGTAAATAGTTCATATAAATTAATTTCGACCAATACTTTATGAAACTGAGCACTCCTCTAAATTTTCCTTGTCGTAAGTCCGTTGCATTACGTTCTGATGCCCTATTCTATACTCGCCTTAAAATGCAGCATACAAGTCTCGTGACGTGATTCTATATTACATTCTGCCAAACGCAGTGTCCTCTTTGGCGAGAGGCAATCTAGCTAAACGGGCCTTTGTGTGTGACCTCTGTTAGTATTGCTCTGTGTTTTGCTTGTCTATGGTGTGGAACTTTTAAGGTGCTCCCTCACCGAGAGCATTGGCGTGTAATATACCGGTACAGGTTTGAGCATTTCATCAGTGAGAGGAAAGACTGAGCATACTAATCCGCACCTTGTAATGATACAATATGTAGTATCTTGAAACAACTTGTAACATCACTCAACTATATCAATAGTGAATGTTCGAAATTCAAATCTATACTAAATGTTGTATTGTACAAAATGACCGTGAGTCAGAGAGGTAGTATTGTAATGCAGTGCTCAAAGTCGAATCTATACTGTTACACTACACGCGAATGCTCCCTTTGAGGGAGCACCTTTACAGACTCAAACTAATGTTTACGCTTCTGCTCTAAAGCCACTAAATTTGTTTCACAGCTTTTTCAGACTGTATATAATAGTGGTGACAATTCTGTTGTAAGTACAGTGGGCCACACGGTAAGCGTAACATAACAGTGGAAGAATTACTTTTATTGCGTTGTTATAAGATCGTATACACTTTGCGCTGCTTTCTATAACTGTTTAAAAACTATCTCCCTCGACACCTTTTTATTGTGTGTTTTATTCGTATGTGTTGTGTTTGTATTATCATTAAAATAGTAGTAACTTTTTTTTTCTTCTGATCGAAATAATACAGATTTTGCCGTTTTTGATAAAATTATAAACACTCATGTTTAACTAACAAAATCTAGTTTAGAAGTTCATACTCATATTCTGTCACATTCAATTAAACAAGATAAATGCAGAGCTTATTGTGTTAGCTCAGTCGTAAGACTGGTTTATCTCAATTGTCACACTGATTAACAACACTAGGCTTTATTCAACTGTTAAGTTTTAAACTTGGCAATGCTTTGAGCTCTCGCAGTAAATATTTAAGCTTTCTTTGAGTAACAAGAGAGGAGCTTACAAATTCTGTTCCAAATAGGTATAAACATAAAATGATTCCAAGGGTTCTGAGCTGGAGACATCTATTATGCATATTTATATATTTAGGAAACAAAATCCACAGCTTTTGAAAATATTACAGCAAGCTTTACTAACTAATTAAACCTAAAGCCAAAAACGGACTAACAATAAACTACTTAAAATTAATCAACAGTCACAGTCTAAGCATGTTTTAAAAATATATAAATAAAAATAAAATAAATATCTTTGGACATTATTCCACACAGCGCCATCTAGTCCATCTATCTAGTTTAACGTATTATTGAATGTAACTTAATGAGAGAAGAACTAAGGGGAAGAAGGATTATTATTATTATTATTTCGGTTAGGGACGCTGGCAGTGGGCCGGGTGATCGGTCCGCTTGTTGTGGGCCATTTCACCCATTCAGGCTCCGTGGGAGCCTCAAGTTGTCCCAACGGCGTCCCGTCGAATCTTCCAGTGGCCTTACAAAGTCTGATGATCTGCTCCACCGTCAGTGCTCGTAATTGTTCTATATCTAGTTTGGGAAGAAGGATACATTATGTGCGTGTGTGTCTCCCTGCATGTAATAATAATAAACTTGGAGGACTAGACTGATTGTTATAGCTTTTGTGTGTATAATACAATAGAGATTAAATATGGTAATACAATCTATGCTTCTAATTAATTGATGACTCCTAGCGTTTGCAGTAAGACGAGATTGTTTGCTTAGGACGGAGCTACAATCGGAGTAAATGCTTGTTAATATTGAATTGATACTAATTGAGGGACCAGCAAATTACTTATTTATTAAAAATGAAAAAAGGCTCTGAGGCAACACTGCAGACTAGTCTTAATTGGCTAAGGGAATGCGATAAAACGTTTGCTCATTAATCATTGACTAATTACCTATATAAACGAAATTAATCATAACAGGCTGTCGTGATAACGAAGTTAACGAAGGGTAATTTTATCTTGAAGTTGGTAGCAGATGTGTGATTGATTTAGTTACCTTTCTATAACTGGCTTTATAATGTAAAAGTTATGATAAGCAAAAAAGTTTTCAATGGTGTAACGTTATAACGCAAAACATTTCGAAGTCCATAACAATCAGTCTAGTTATCTAGTTTTAACAAAGTAAAACTAGAGAACTAGACTGATTGTTATGGCTTTTGATTTCATGGATTTGTCTTCGCAATTATTTTTTTAAAGTTCTTCTAAGTGTTCCTGGGTTTCGTACAGGGTACAAGTACAACGGGATCGCCATAATTATTTATGGTTGTAAATTTGAACCATTGAAAACTGAAACTACCTATGTAGTTCAATTTTAGTTTAAATACCCGCTCGAACATAAATTTCACAACTTGAGTCCTGTCGGTTGTGAACAGTTGTGAAAGCTAGATTTTTTATTTCGTAACACGAGCGTTACGCGTGCACGTCACTCAATATTCTATAGAAATTGGACTGAACTGGCCACGCCAGCAGCAGCGCTTGTTAAATACTCATACAGGGTTCACGGTACGCTTGCTTTGCCATTAAACAAGTCAAAATGTTCGACAAAATGGTCCAATGTTTTTCCGACTTGGCTAGAATATGGTTACTGTCCGATGAACAGCGGCTCGTGGACTCAGTCCTTCTGAAGACTTTAATGTTCAAAATTATGTCTGGGGAAGGTATTATCTTATTTATTTATGATATTTTGAGGCCATTTGTGTGTATACATGCGTGAAGATTTTATCTGTCACACAGTGTTATTTTGGCCCTCAAATAAGTGTTAAGGTTAGTTTAAAAAAACTTTGTAATGTTAGATACTCGTTCAAGATCCTTCGCAGAATCGAAAGCTAAAATGACATTCGCACTCTCTACTCAAAAACAGATCAGAGTTTGAGAACGTTTTCAAATGAAGGCCTAAAAGTAGTAAGTTCGCTTAAATTCTAAAGCACTTCAACTTGTGTAAATGTGTTAAAGAGAAATAGGGACAACGTCATTAAGACGTCATTAACAACTCTCCACGTCTTTAGCAGGATTTCCCCCGCCGCCCGCCGTGCACTGATAATAATTTAACTTAAACAACACAATTGCGTCACAGTATAAACCATACAGTAGGCTATCTAAGGCCGCCCGCCGAGTTATTGCCTAGTGTGCACACAGACACGCGACACAGCCCGTCCGTACTGCCGCCTGCCTATGCCTTCCTATTTTATGCTAGCGTGTGCGAGAAATTGCGTGTGAGTGATATCGCGACACGGCGCGCGTCGCTCACGCACACATTCAAACCGAGAGTGGCACGTTTGTATTTAGATGTTCTACTGTATGGTTTATACTGTGATTGCGTACCGCATTAATCAAGAGAATTGTAACCAACCAACCAAAGTATCCTACATAGACAGTTATATGTAAATGGGTCCGGAGACAAAAGCATACAAATGAAAGAGCCATCATTTATACAGGGTGAGCAAGAAACCCTCATATTTTCATGTGTGCGCTTGAGTTGTCCGCAAAATATTAAACACGACCTTAATCTGCGCGATTGTTATCTTTTAGTTTTAGGGTCTCGAGAACCTAAAGCAAAAACCCTTAAAGTCTTCCTGGTTGTTACAGCAATTTTAACCGTATACACTTTGAACTTTGTGTTTTTTAACAAGTAACTTAATTCAATCAAAAATGTCTGTCTTTACTTCGTTACAAAATTATAATATAAACATAAACGGCCTATATACGTCCCACTGCTGGGCACAGGCCTCACCTCAACTATGAGGTGGATTAAGCCATACTCCAACATGTGGGCTCATTGCGGATTGTTGGAGGGGTGTAAGGTTGGTGAGCAACCTTAATGTCAGATGTTATCAAGCCGCCCTAAGGCCTCCGACTAGGCTTAACGACTGACATCTGACGACGTCAGCGACAGACGACAAAATTATAATAAAAACATTAATTGTTAAATAACGATTCCTTACATGTTAGGGGAGGTGAGCAATTTGTTTTTTAATTAACGAGTCCCTTAAGGGAGTCGCTAAACAGGTGATTAAAAAATGCGTTCCATAATAATGAACCGCTTCTAAAACATTAAGGTATAAAGTGTACTTTAGTATTTTAATTCTTAAGTAGGTTCGTGTAGTTATTTACTATCTCGTTAGATATTCGGTAGGATGTTACTTAGATTGCACGCCGGAATTGAACCCAGGAAATGAACTGGAAGCTCGGTGTTAATCTTAGGAAGCAATATACAGCTGCGAGCAGACGTCGTCTTTTTAATTGCTACAAATCTGAGCCAGAGTGCCTCGATGGATCATTTCCGAGCTACTAGCCTTCGTAAGTAATATTTAATATTGGTATTACTTAACTTCAAACTACCTATATAGTTCGTCGGTGCAATTATTCTAAAATGTATAAATGGCTAAACATTTGATTCAACTAAGTAGATATTTATTTCATATATATTCTGTTAATTCAGGCAGGCATTAAAAAAAACATTTATGCTATAGTGCTTTTTTATTGTTAAGTGTTACATGATAGAAGGTACTTGCAACCTAAAAAGTCGCATCCTTTATGGACAAACGTGTACATCATTTACACTGTTCTAACTTAGCCCCTTAATTCGCGAACGTCAATCGAAGTTAAACCATCAAACTCTTGACGTCACTTACAGTTTATAAAGAACTGAAAGTGACAGCTAAATGTGTAAGGGCTGCTCATCTTTGATTACCATTTCTAAATTCGGAGGTAAGGCATGCATTCTAATTATGTACTAAAGTATGAATATACTCGAGAATAATATAGAGCCGGCTTGGCGTGTAATTAGTCTAAAAATTTGTTATTTAAATTCAACAAATCAGTGTTGGATTAATCCTTGAGTTTGGATTGAATTTTCAGCGTCTTTTCAGAATACGGGCCTAAGTAAAATAAAACTTACTAATAAACTGCTTTGAACGAGCTAGGGTTGTGATTAGTGATCACAATAGAAACTGCTTCATTTTGTTAATAGGTATTGAGCTGGGTACTACACCAGTGGTAGCTAACCTTGTTAATTAATAGATAACAAAATAAAAACTTACGAGTATTATTGTAATTTTATATTTATTTATATTAATTAAATAGAGATAATTTGACAAAGTTTAGGTACACCTTTGAGATTATTGCTTTAAATTGACTGTGCATTCCTGTTGAGGGCCAAGGCTACATCTCATTGGTGAAATGGTGATGGATCGACAGGTAAATCCTTAAATTGACCCTCAGAGTATTTTGAATGTCTTGCAGTCTCGGGAAAAGTTTACAGTTATAACATTTTATCTTGATTTATAAATAATACATAGATTCTATCTTTCCAAGTTTGGACAAGTCAATTTGTTGCTAGCTAATAGCGATAAAATCACCGTTCAGGCGCCAATAGCTCGTCGCTGTTGTGCGTGCCGCCACACTTCTCACACAGCACCAAGAAGTTCTGGAACAACAACACAAATTTGTTATAGTCATACATACATACATACGCGCACGATTATATCCCAAACAGGGTAGTCAGGGCCAGGGACAGGGTAGGGCACACTGATTGTCACCGTCATGGGGAACGAAACACTCAAAAGCCCACATTCTCTTTTTTAACACAACGTGGTAAGGGTATGCCTCCCGCCGTTGTTTGTATACTCTGCTTCGCTGCCCCATGGTGAAACTTGGAATGAATGCACGATGTCTAGTATAAGGTCTCGTGGACGCATAGGTAGGTGTATAGATCTACGATACTTCTAAGTCACATTCAATGTTGTAATTTCATAATACAAAAATCGTCAATAAACAACAGTTTCTGTCTAAATAGTAAACTTAAGAAACTTTCAGAAGTAAGAACATTACCTCACATTAATTTATGCTGTCGTCTTATTCTTACAAAGCTAACATTAAGCAAACGTCGTGTTGTTGAGGAAAAAGCTTCTTATCCCGAAGCATATGCAAATCCCACTCATAGTTTTATGCAAAACAATTCAGCGAGTTTCGACAATGCCCTAAAGTAGATGCTTGGACCTCTTGTCTGCGTCATTAGTGTCAGGATTTGACCCATTTTAAAAGGGTTTTGTTTGTTTCAGCACCGGAACTCTTGTTTGGGACTGGAATAATGACTCTATAACTTTTGCTAGCGACGTCTCTTCTTTAATGTATGACATTATGGTTTTGCATACTGACTTCTCTCGTTTAATGTTAAACTGAACTAACTATCTTCAAATGCTGATACATCAAATGTGGACATCTTTAGGCTCAGAATTATTTATCTACTGTTCGCGACATGTTGATATAAAATTTTCACATATTGATATAAAGTTAGACGATATTTATAATTGGGACGCATAAAATGAGATAAAAATCTTCTTACTGACCTAATGTAGGTCCTAGTATTTTATTATTCACAATCAAAATCCAATCAATAGTATGCTAACATTCCTTAAAAAAGCTGCGTGGATATTCATAACATTTATGCTCTCTCACTGCCATTATTTTGTAATAGGCACTGTCCTTGTCCTGATATATGACCCACGAGTTAGTTTATAGTAATATGTACTATATAGTAATATGCCTGGCCCGATCATGATCGTCCCGAATCAACGAATCGGCCCCTGACACATTTCACGCCACTTGCTTAATTTCCAGCCGGCTAGGGACCCTGTATACCAAGAGCACACCTTTTATCGGAGAGATTTATCTGGTCGATAAACATAACCTCTATCTTGCCAACACACCTCCTGTCTCATTCAATAATATGATTAATCATAGTTGAATAGAAATAGTTTGTGTCTTTAACTTTACTCACCAAATTATATTGCAGACGCAGCAAATCCATAACACGCACATAGTTCTCGTCTGATTTCGGATTGTGTTTTTCCATCACTGCCACAGCGCGTTTCGTCAACTCCTCGAGCCTCAAAAGGCCAGTGGGTTCACCCATATTCTTCATCTCTTCCCGACGTCTCCCGTACCTGAAGCCGTAGTTCCGATGGTTCCGACGAGCCGGCCGGTCACTTCCTCGCTCGCCCACAGGCCGGGCCGGCTGCTCATTCGGATCCGGTAACTTCATTTTTACAATTAACCAAAATCCTACTCTTACTTGTATATTTAAACAATTCGCATAAATGATTTCACTAACGACTCAACTAGTTAATTGATTCCCCGTACGTAATGAAGCAGATAAAACCATGTCAGTACTCGTCAACTAATTACTTTAAACTGGATTCCGTGAACGCAAACAATGCAGAAAATGTTTAGCCATCTAGTCCGGCTCTAGAGATAGAATGATGGGCGAAACATTTCTCCAACAAAGATGCAAGTAACGGCCTAAAAATAACACGTGCATAAGAACAATAGAAGCTTAAACACAGGTAAGGATTTAAAATTGACCTGAACGACTTCAATCCTAACGTTCAAAGCCCTTTTTGTCAGTCGCTGTTACTTAGTGCAGGTACTGTGGTGATACGGAGCATTCGCAATTAGGTAGCGCTCATTCTCACTATGGTAAAGTTGCCAAGAGAAGTGGTGAAGGAGCCTGAACCGAGCCCAGTGACTTTCCTACACAAAAACTACCTCTTCAGCGTCACCAACGAACCTATCACGTTGGTGGAGCTTGAACAACTGGCAGAGCTGATAGCCTCGCGTGTTTCTTTGTATTCGTATACTTCAAGAAGAAGAACTCGACAGGCCGCCATAAACCGCCTTCGGGAAGTTTTTAATATGGTAAGTGTTACTTAAGTACCTGTACGATGGTACCATGCCTTAAAACAATATATTTTAAGGCATCAGTTATATTTTAATACAAATTGCAAAGCACATCAGCTCAACTATAACGATCCCTTCAACATCAACCATTTTTTTGAGACCAAGATTAGTGCAGGGTGCTATACGTCAAGCATAATTTAAAAACAGGTTGTTTTCTGAAAATGTATTAAATATCATTTTATTAATATTTGTTAAGATTGTGGAAATTTATTCAGATCCCTATTAATTTTTGGCAAGGTAATTTTGTTTCTTTCCTGTGAATATCAATTCTAAATTGTATCTGTTGTAGGGCATTCTGGTTTCCTGGGAATGATCCCAGGAAACCAGAATGCATACAATTTATTTTTTGAGTTTACAAGTATGAACTTGTAAACTCAATAAATAAATTCTAAATGATTTATGTGATGATGGTTGGTGATGATAATTATGTGATGTAAACACGTGTGCTAACAGGATGGTCAAAAAGGATTTTCGATAGTTTGACAAAAGTTGTTAGACTAACATGAGCGTCGTAGATATGTCGACTCGCCACTAAAATCTAAAACAAGTGAAACCCTATTAAAACTCAGTAATAATAAGGTTGGCTTTCTTAAATGCTTCAGACATAGGTAATATTTATTCGCCCACTCCCTGTATGCACTCTTCAAAATGATGCTGACTATACAACTAGGAAAAACAGCAGTGCTCTTTTATTTTGAACTTTCCACCTGACAATGTTTCAGAAAATATATTACGAAGTATAATTTTATAGGAATCCAAAGGTTGCTTTTCTTAAATACTTCAGATGTTCAGACATAATACCTACCCAAATTATTTGACCACTCTGTACATTTTACGCTCACTGTACAACTAGGAAGACTTGGACATCAGTGTAGTCAAAGTGCTCATTAGAATTACTGGTTTCATTGTCTCTTCCGTTTTGAACATTCCACCGGATAGTATTTTGTACAACAAATTATTATAATGAGTCCAGCTCGTCCCGCCATCGCATCTACGGCCTGCCACGAGGTCGTCTTGCGTCTTTAGGCCCCCAGTCTGTGACCATCTTAGCCCAAAGTTCTTACGGCCATGCTACAAACGTGGCCAGCCCGGTTCCACTTCAGCAGAGCAGTTTTTTGGGTTACGTCGGTAATGCCGGTTCTGGATCCAAATAACTATTGCGAATGTGGTCTGCGAGTTTCTCGCCCAACATACTTACTGCGTTCTATAGCTCTCTGACAAACCTCGAGGGCAGACCTCTGACACTCTGAATAACAAATAAATGATGTCTATTTTGCTATAGGAATTCAAGTTGTACTGCTCGTCGTGCGCCAACATGCACCACCAGGACGAGATATCAGCTCCTGAAAGATAAAATGTAATGGAGGAACCTACATGGCACATTCACAGCATTTATACTAGCTTTTGCCAACGAATTGTAGGTAATACTTTATAAAATTCTTAATAATAAGTCAGATAATTTTATGCAATAAAAGCATTTCTCAATTAAGTACATCAATAGAGTTTCTTTTTTAACCTAACCTAACCTATCAATCTTTCTCACCTGGCTGAAAATTGTTTGCAACTTTCGAATCAGTTTATTGCTAGGCTGTTTTAAACGCTCTTTTTTAACTCTAAAGTAAGTATTTGCTTCACAAAAGCATACTTAGTTTTTTTCGTCTTTCACTTTACGTTGAGTTTATTTAAGTGATTTTTTACAATTTCGATAGACCAAAATACCAGAAAAAAACAAGTCGGTATCGTATAGTATCGTATCGTAAAGTAATCAGTATCAGGCGGGATTCTGACCTGCCATTCGCTCGACACCCTTATAACAGATCGGCTGACTCTATCCGACGTATTTTTAAGTATTAAACTAAACTAAAGTACTTAACTAGGTATCTGATAGAGAACAAATTTAATAAATCATTTGGAACCGTCATCATACATCACATAATATTTTATAAGTACTGATAATTCCCTGGCTATGTTTTAGCCCAAAAAATAATTACGCTTGAGTTATCTCACTATCGATACAGAAGAATCATCTTCCAACATCGCGTCCTTTATTACAGAGGTTGCGTTGCATTAATAGACTATTCTGGCTATTCTGTACAATATGAATTTTGTAAGTTCACCGACGACGCCTGACAAAGACGGATTTGAACCACAAAGAGGTGGTATTACGCCGGCTCCCAGCATAATCCGGATTCAGCCTGCAATTAAAATACTTATCCTGTCGGTATTTCATCCCGCTGAACTCAAGCCTATCCCAAATTGTGCCCCTCTTTAATAATAAAAACGTAAGGCTGTCTTTAAATTCGATTTGATGCGGAAAGCCGATAGCTATAATGTTAAGGAGGCCAACATTCCATACATTAATAATGTCCCCACTTGTTGACTAATGCACGTCACGTTACATCTGCAGAGAGACGATAGACGTCGCATTTCTTTTGATTTCAATTTTTTTTTTGGTATGAACACCTTCGAGGACTAGGTATGTGTCAAAGGCACACAAAAATTAAGAGTTACAACTGTACAGGTGATTTATATAAATTTCCAAAGAACTGAGTTGTCTGACTACGAGGGTCTTAATCGACGGTCAGATTCAGAATCAGAATAATTAATTTTTTACAGGGCATTTACATCTCACTTTGCTTTACTTTGAATTAATATTTTCCCTCATTTTGTGTGTAAATTATTAAAAAAAACATTTGGCCTAGTTCTTTTCTCTCAAACGACACAGTTGAAGAAACTGAATTTTAAAGATAGGTCGATAGGTCACCACCATCGAAGTGAGTTTTGGCGCCAACCGGAATTATATAACTGGTCATCGAAAATAATTCATTAGTTAAAAGAAGGAAGGCTATCCTGGTTATATCTGGTTTGCGTATACCAACATAGAATGAATCTTTTTGGTGTGATTGTTGAGAAGTCGGCTACTACACCAAAGGTCGCGGGTTCGATCCCCGCACCCTGCAAACATTCGTGTGCATGAACATGTATGTTTGTAAGGGGGGTCTGAGTGCTTCCTATGTATATTAAGTATGTATTTACAAAAGAAAAAGCATTTAAGTATGTTTATCCGTTGTCTTGTATGCCATAAACACGGGCTTTAATTAGCTCATCTTGGGGCTAGATGGCGCTGTGTGGAATAATGTCCAGGGATATCTTTGTAGGTTTATTCTGCAATGGGTCATCAATAATGAACTGCTTACGCCTACGCTGACCTCCACCGAGGCAGGAGTATCTGAGCAGGCCTAAATTGAACTTGCCGTTTACTTTGGAAGTTAGTTACAAAGTCCAAGTAAAATATTGACATTGTGCGGAAGTTCGCTAGGACACCGATACGATAAGCAAATTTATTGGTTACCCCAAACAACTTACTCGACAGTAATAGTGGATCTAGTTGTATGATCAGATGAACATAGATGGAGATACTCGTAGATAGAGAAAGACATAGATAGCGTAGTCAGCTAGACTAACTTCAGGTGTTGTGCACTAACCTCCGAATTCACAAACGTCAATGAACGCTAAGCACGCTCAAGCTCATGCTGTCCCGTAAAATGACAATAGAGCTGAAAGGGACAGCTGCACTTCTGAGGGACGGTCAACGTTGATTTGCGTTCGTGAATTCGGGGGTAAGACAGCTATCTACGCTAAGGATCTATGTCTTTCTCTATCAACGAGTATCTCTATCTATGTTCATCTAACAATCTCCAAACAATCCTACCGAAAAGTATGAATGAAATTGGCGTTAATAACAAATTGTTTTCCATTGGGTTTTACATTTCCATAGCTTTAATAATCAGTGGATAAATTCAATGCGTTCAATTTGTAAATAGGTCGATCATAACAGTAATTGAAATTGAGCAGTGCTGTGACACGGCCGGGGATGGGGAGCGCCAGCTGGGAACACATTTTTGCATGTTATTAATTAAGCTGAAACCTCATGCGACATCTTCGTCACTGCCGGTCGGGAAATTTTATCATTAATTTTGAATGCGTATTATTTTTCATTGATATTACGTGCATGATTTGGTTTTATTGAACGATTTGACGGACGTTTGGTTCTTTTTACGAACTATAGTCCGTTCGCGTTAAGAATGCAGTAATTTCATACTTGTTCTTTGACCTAACACGTCCCCTAACCAATCAAATCGTTCCTCATTCGAAAGTCAAGTCCACCAATGACCAGTTGAACGCATACTTTCGAACGCAATGGTTGTGGATCTGAGTTTCTTGTGTGCAGCAGAATTAAATTCAAAAATCACTGTCTTCTTAATGCGGACGGACTATGGTTGTAATTTTAATCATTAATAATGTCATTTCTGCCCTAAAGACGCAATGGGTACCGAGGTACCATACTGGCGAGGTCGTGTGTCTGGGAGTATGGGTATGTTTATGAGTTTCTTAGACCCATAGACTGCCTAGTCTGAGGTTAGAATCCTGGTGTGAGCAGTGTCAAATATTCATTTATTATCATCGGCATTGTAAATTGTTATGACATATCGATACTGTAAATTGTCGTCATCACCACATTCAGCCAATTAACGTTCATTGCTAAACCTGAGCGTCTAAAGCAATACCAAATGCACACAATGCAAGGTCTGTCCCTGCTTTGGGTTATCGCATAGATTTTCAAATTGGGCGGTTGTAGACGGCCTGCATCCACCTAAACCCTGCTACCTTTATCTTCATATTCTCCCCTTTTTAGGTAGGCATAAGCAATTATTAACAGTTCATTGAATTGTTTTTCTTCAAGAAAGTCAAAAACTTTTAGTCACAAGTACTTAGAGATAGACCCAGCATGTAGCTCAAACAAGGCCTGAACTAAAAGTGGTCGGGTGTGGAGCGACTCATCAATCAAAGGCTTCAAAGCATCCGTCCCCCGAACGTCTCCGACAGCCTCCATGAACCATCTCCAGTTACAATTAATAGGGATCAAGTTACAAATAACGGGCGAAGGCTTAGGATAACGTGACACTGAAGCGTAGGTACATAATAGGTAGGCGCAATATGCTCGAAAAGGAGTTGTCTATTTGCTATAAATACATGTATTGTAAGGATATTCCGTCGGTTGAGGCTTAATTAATAATTTGTCTCTATTATTAATGAGTGTTTTCAACATGACATATTTACAGTATGAATTTATTGAGAACTTGTTGGGGGGTCAAATTAAACATAACGTAGCATCTTTTTTTTTTTAAATTGTACGCGGTGGCCCATCGGTTGAACACTGGCTCGGAATCCGTGTGGTCTCGACTACAAATCTGGCCATAACACCTCCTTTGTGTCCATTGTTAAATTTCTTCAGTGATGGAAAATACCGACAAGAAACCCAAGCACGGTAAATGACCCAGATAACAGCGGTGGGCTCGCCCCGTACTACGTTGGGTCCTATTCCTTCGGCGAAATATGGGCTTCCGATTGTTCCGTTCACGATGACGACAGCAATCAGAGTGCTTCTGACTACCCCGTTTGGGATATGGTCTTGGGAGTATGCAACGCTAATTTTAAAACAAAATATTTAAAAATCTTGTAACTACTCACTTACTTATATCAAATATACACACTCTTGGTACCAGCATCCGGTTACTCAAATCCTCCATCTGACCTCGGCCTAATAAACTTTTGACTTGTTTTAATTAAACGTTCATGCTTCGTGAAATGGTGAGCTTGCCAGTTAGATTAAATTCTGTGTTCATTTGTTTCTACAACACTCGAGATTTGAAAGCGGAGGCTTTTTGTGGCAATTGTATAATTACAGCGATATCATTCGCCGCCTTTATCATAAAAGATATAATAATTATATTTTAACTGAAACTATGTATGTATAAGGGCATGTTTTGGGGTATGGCATCCCTGGACATCATAGATACCCCACAGCGCCAGCTAGCCACAAAGTGAACTACCTAAAACTCGTATTATGGTAGTATCTACGCTTATATTATAGTATATTATTATATGGGATACTAGACAACGGATAAACAGGCTTAAAAACTTTTTTGTAAATACATACTTATAAGTTATTAGACATAGGAAACAACCAGTCCAACACAAAAAGACATGTTTGTACTGGGCGGGGATCCAACCAAATCGTCTGAAAGTACCTTATCTTAATGTTATTTGTGGCAAAGTTTACATAAATTGTAATTGCATCTTACAATAATGATCGCTTAGAGAAGAATTCTTAAGACATGTTATTTATCGGTAAATAACAATTGTTAAATAAAAATCAGGACGTAGGAAAACATCAGGATTAAGTATTCAATATCAAATACATTGTCGGTGATAAAAAGTACTTCCATATCACAATTAGGTAAAAATCAAGATAAAGCAACGTAAATATTACATTGCTTGTCGGCCGGATATAAATAAAATTTATCATTATCGATTAAGATAGCTTGGTACTAATTGGCAAAATCAATTAGATAATAATGAATTTGAACAAAACCTTAATTATTACCATAATACCTAAAGACACTAAAATATTCACTGTGGTCTCTCTACAATGCCTGTCACCACGGCATTTGCGCTTTTTCATAACAACAGCCATAATTAAGTAATCACACCTAAGAAGGGCGCTTTCAGTCTATTCGTTTCGTATCGGACCGCCGCAGTGCCGAAGCGGTGTATTTGTCGTATCGTATGGCGTACGGACCGCGTCGTTTGTTTGCATACAAAAAGGAAGGAGCGGCAACAGTCCTGCTGTCGAGCCTTCCGGTTCCAACGTCGCACTGTGACGCTGACGACCGTCGACCGTCCGTGCGCCATACGACAAACGCACCGCTTCGGCACTGAGGTGGTCCGATACGAAACGGATACATTTAATGTGCCCTTATCTTAACGAAACTAGAAAAAATACAAGTGAATAGTTAACTGATTCATCAATAAACAAAACATTTACATTACCTTCGTGCTGCAGCGGACATCAAAACCCGCGGATTTTTGCGTGTTAACCGAAGCTCGTAACCACTGCCATTTAGCACAGTCTTCTGTTATCAGTTAAAAAAATCCACCGATTCTTAATTTTCTGATAGCCACGTGACTACTTTTATTAAATTGGTTTGTACCTATGTAAATATCAATCACTGTCACGCAGGCTTGACGCGCGAGGTTAGTGGGCCCGTCCGTGTAACCTACGGGTAGCTGTGATTTTTTAATCTATTTCTCTGAAATGCAAGCTCATCGTATGTGATCATTTGTTACCCTGTGCATGTGGTCTTAAGCAATGAAGCCTGAAGTGTTAACTTACCAAAAATGTATTAAAAATCGTGCAATCTGTCCGTTTGTTCTATAATAATTGGAATTTACTACCTATTACAACATCTTATATACTTTGCACTAAGCTCGTGATTACGAAAACCCCTTGAGTCTACCCATCTTACTAAGAGTATGCCGATTTATTTGATTTATTTTGAATGCTTCCTAATGAAGAGCTAAAACTTAAACATTACCTTCATTGCTAATTTTACAATTTGTAGCTAATTTAAAAAAAATATGCGGAAACTCCAAAAGTTTTATCTTCTTTTGAAATAGCCTTTAGTATTAGAAGAGATGTTACCTATATGGAACGTACAATGAAATAAGTAGACAGAGAATACTATCAATCACAGATATCGGCGGATGGGAACCAATTTCATTATACCTATACCCTTCAACCCCTTCACAAACAATATTCTAAGTTGGAATGATTCCAACTGGTCTTTCAGTATTTTCGAACGGAGAAACTCTTCAGGAAGATAGTTGCTGTTTCATAACAACGGAACGAAGGACATATTCGTTCATTCCGTTACCTCAACCATAAAAGACTGAAGCTTTTATAACAGATACCCTGACAAACGTAACAAAATCATCGGTTTTATTAGGTTCGAAGTTCATGATCTTCTTTTTAGCAAATTTAAATAAAGTGCTTACCACCTATGCCTCCAAACGAATATACTTAACTATTTGAAAATCAAACAGTTGACACTTTTCTGTGGTGTAATCTGTGCTCAGTGAATCAAAGTTATACCTGCGCTAATTGATACCAATGAAGAAGGATTCTTTAATGCGCTGTAAAAATCTGAATGATCTAGGCAGACATAAACACCAGACAAGACTAATATTTGAAGATACCTACATAATTTTGTTCTTTTTCTGTTAGTATCCTTTGCAAATAACTGGTCATTGGAAATGTAACGTAACTAACGGATCATTTGTTGAAAATTGCGAACAGCTAAAACACTCCTTCCTTCCTTCCTTAGATATTCCATTTACTTAAGATACCTTCAATAAACCATATCACATATCCTGCATTGTTTTAACTCTACTCTATGTACCTAACTACCTAACACTCTCACAGCAGACGTGCTTTTAGTCGTTCCATGGCATAGGTGATCCCCATCGTACGACCTGGTGCGTTCGACGTTGCCTTGCTTAACTAGGCGTTCGATGGAATCTCTGTCTTGCCTGGAGACTTGTCCTTCAAGAACTTGAGGATGCTGATAGGCGCTCTTTGATGCCGAGTCCATAAACGTGTTCGAGGCAAACGTGCGGAACTCGGTCCATGATACTCCGGCGATTCTTCTCCAGGAACACATTTTGCTAGCGTCTATCTTTTATTTTTCCTTTAAAGTAATCTCCGCAGGTCCTACGTCTTCGCTGTGTAATGATTCAACAGGTTCATAAAAGTAACTAGGTACCTACATAAGCAAATGTATATTTTATCATTATTTCTTATACGTGCAGATAAAGTTTATACGCTTGATGTGTAGCGGACATCAACGTATACACTGATCTTACCCACCTACTTTATTACAAGAAATAAAGGTAATTTTCCAACTTTTATATTACGCGTGTCTTCTAGAGGTATGTATCTATCTTATCGGCTGACGGATCTGACTCACTTATCAGGTATTTATTTTGGATCTTTTATCAGCTGGTATGATGATGACGCATGATTGCTTAGAGTGCTGCATGCTCATCTTATTGAGTCAACTCGAATGGCATGTTCCAATTTACATATTCCATGTGCGAAGATGTCCGATTATGCAGATACAGATTAACATACATCAAGAGATTAAAACCTAAGTACCTATCCAATAATTCTTCATAAACATGATGACAATCGTACTTAACGTATGAATCACTGGCATTACAATATTCGAGATTTACAGAATCACTCTGTAGTTAGGTATAAAAAAGATGCGTGTGCAAAGCCTCTGTGTTATTACAGAGAGGCTTTGCACACGCATCTTTTGCCAAACTTTTCCGTGTGCGTTAGTTATGTGTTTGAATCAAACACCTAAGGGGCTGTCCATTAATCACGTGAGGCTTGAAAGGGGGGGGAGGGGTTTGATAAAAATCACGAAAATAACACAAGGGTGAGGGGGGGGTGTAGTAAGATATCTCGTGTATTTATTTTTTCGTCTAACGCGGGATTATTATTATTGTTATGGCAATACAAAAAAACTTGCAACCAGGGGGGCTAAAACGGTAACATTTTAGCATTTCATATTATGAAACATCTAACTGACGTTTCATCTAGGCCGCGGTCCGTTTCGAGTCAAAAGTGAGTAATAGCGCGCTGACGTCGCTCACGTTCATACAATTTATCAATTCGGGATGCGTGTCAGCGCGCTGTTACTCACTTTTGACTCGAAACGGACCGCGGTCTAGATGAAACGTCAGTTAGATGATTCATAATATGAAATGCTAAAATGTTGCTGTTTTAGCCCCCCTGGTGTAGACATTTTTATTATGGTCCTTAATTTCAGAATAAAATAAGATTATAGTTTATACCTGTATTTAAATTAAGATAATATTCAGAAAATTTTAAGATTCGTTGTAGGTACTAAAAATACACGTGATGTTGAGAAGGGGGAGGGGGGGTGGTCTTAAACCTCACTACGTATCACCAATGGGGGCGGGGGGGTTAAAAAATGCTAAAAAAAGATCACGTGATTAATGGACAACCCCTAACTAAAAGCGCGTTTTTAGCGTGAAGTAGAAGAGGCCTCGCGAACATGATGTCGCCGACGTCCACATGTGGTCTAACGCCGCCACTAGCACCGGCCGGAGATTTTAAATGACTGGGCTAGCTTGCCAAACTATTTACTTACAAACGGACAGTAAAAAAACACAAAGCAGCCACAAACACTATGTTACACTTAGTTTGCAAATAAATGCTTTGACTTTGACTTTGACTTAACACTAGGTCCGCTTTTAATATTTTTTCTGAATAGGAAAGATAGGTGATTAATCGCCCGTAACACGAATTCAGCCGTTAGACAGTTTTAGTAAAAATCAGCCGAGCGCAAACCGTAAATTGTTCCATAAAAAGTACCTACATCGGCGCCGCTGAAACTGAACTGCCGTAACTTTCATTATAAATACATAGGACATCTATTATTTTATGACGGTGGTAAAACATTTAACGTTGTTGGTCACGTCGGCGTGGGCCAGGTACGTTTGGCAAAAAAGGCAATTTTGCGACATACCTAGTCACTTGGAATTATCTAGGGACTTAGGTCGGTACCTTTTCCTTACTATCTGTTGCCGAGTGGAATTGGCCTTGCCAGTGTAAGTAAAGGAATCTGAAATAGATATGTAGATATAGCTACTTAACTTCTGCAAAATACTAGCCCAGCTTTTAGGGTGTTACTCTTTAAAGTAAACTTTAACTGGAACGTAGAAATAGACTGACTCTAAATGTTATTTTATGCCTACGCCTTACCAGTTAAACAATACCAACCTCATATGAATCTTATGATCATCATCTCTGTTATACGACTTCATCAAATCTTCTGCGTTGCCAGCATGACAAGTTGCTGCCTAGACTGCACTAACGTTCGCCCTGTGGTCTGGGGCGTAAAAATGCAGCCAAGGTCCACCCCCGCCTGTCGTAAAAAGCGACTAAAGGGGGCCCTTGTGGTTGCTCGGAGAGTAAACGACGGGGCTGTGTGCTTCCATTATACAAGTGACCCGATGAGGACGGCAGTGTGAGAGAGGCACCACTTCCCTCCATGTGAGCCGGGCTTCCGGCACAGCGCGCCGGGGTTTCACCGGTAGAGTGGCTCCTCAGGAGAGTTCTCGGGAAACCTTGGTCACGCGCAGAAGATGGCCACCCCGGTGTTTTAGTGGGTACTCTCACCCCCTTCTGGGGTGTGGGAGTCCCAAACTCCTGCCCTGGCCGAAGCAGCGGAAAGTCCGTGAATGTATTTCACCGAGTAAAAAAAACTGCACTTACGACTGTAATTGAGTAAACGTGAACTCAATTCAACAAGTTTTAAATTTTCCGTAATTTTATGTGGCATTTCGATCATTTATTAATATATGATGGATCTTCATGTGCACATATTGGAATTGGGTATTTTATTGACAAACATTTTAAAAATATTACAGGGTGAGTTTTCAAGAGGGCGTGGTGGGCCAAACCCTGAACTATGAGGAATTTAGAAAAATGGTCAAAGGAGTCTCGAGACTGATTTTGACAAAAACCCATCCTGCATACTTATATTTAGGTACTTACTTTACTTCACTGTTTTGAAAAATTACTTTTTTCATACCTCCCCGGTATAATTGCTCCGTCCGCTAGTGTAAATCACAAGGATCGAATTTTAAAGTAATATGAGATGGCGAACTGATAGAAAGGTCGCATTTTTATATTAATCTTTTTTACTTTTCTGATTTTCATAAAACTATAAGGGTATTATTTGTATATTTTTTTTAAACACTAATTCTTAAACAAGACATCCGGTTATAATATTTTTATCTCTTGTCCGGCACTTGCAGAACCAGCCCAAAAATCTAAAAATCTAGGCTGGGTGATCTCCATTCTAACCATCGAGTTCTAAATAAAATAGCTAAAAGAGTTTTCTGCCTCATTGTCCGTTTTGCGTCGCGCAGCGCGTAACCAAAATAATTGTCTATGGTACAAAATAATCTATTGACTTGCTGTAGCTGCCATTTAAAATCTCTATTATCTGTGCTCTAACTTCGTTGACTTTTGTAAGTGACGGACGGTCGACGACAGCTCATCGTAAATTTAGGTTGATGATATTTTGATTGTAATTTGTGTATTCCAAAATTGCTGCTACTATTATCCAAATTTTGGCAAAATGTGGGATCCTACTCACGTTCAAGTTACGATTCAAAGAGCTCGAGGACTCCTGATCAAAGGTAAAAACGGTGCTAATAACTGTTTTGTGACCATCGCCCTCGGTAAGGAAAAATTCCAAACTTCCGTCAAACACAAAGCAACTGAGAATGTGGAATGGTTGGAAGAATGCGAACTGCGTATACCTACACAGGGTAATACTGCTGAGATCGTGCTTAAAGTTTGTGATGAAGATTTTGTAAAGGACCATTTACTAGGTCAAGTATCGATTCCGTTAAAAGACCTCGATGTTTATGAGCGCCCCAGAAACCGCTGGTATACTCTACAGGGGAAAGCAGGTAAAGAAAACGACAAGAAAAGGGGTGAGCTAGAAGTCAAAATTGGATTCACTGTCAAGGAAGGCAGTCTCACAGATCTGAGCAAGAAAGATAAACATAGATCATCTTTGTCTAGCATCGCCCAAAACGTCGGTGGAAGCCTTATGAGCATTGGAAGCATTGAGAAACGTAAAGGTCTGAAAAAATTTGCAAAGAATCTTGGATCAAAAATGAATTTGCATAAAAAAGACAAAAAAAGTGACTCATCTTCCCTAAGTGGCAGCATAGGTAACTTGAAAAACTCTGCTCTATCTACACCTGAGCATTCTACTCCTAAGAGACTGTCTGGCGAAGCAGATCCTGGTGTTATTAGTGAAGATGAAGATGAATTTGCATTTGATGACTTATCTCACAAGAGCTCAGGAAGTTCACTCAATGTTAATACATTACCTAGAGGTCACAAGTACACTCCTTCTCCTATGAATGCATCCTTGGAGAATCTTGGTGGTGGTGAGATTTTGAGGAGATCTACAAGCAGTAATTTGGCTAACTTAGATAAACCAGCACCTCACAAACCTGTACGCTTGAGCTTAAATTTATTTTCTCCACCACAGCTGCCTTCACAAGTTGTCAACAAAGATGATGAGTGGTCTCAGAAACTGTATTCCAAGCCTAAATCTAGCAGTCAAATCACTATTGATAAAGAGAAGTCATCAAGCCTGGAAAGGAACAATAAACTTGATAGTCCTAACTCTTTCAAAGAAAAACCCAGCCCTAAATTCTTTAAGAAATTTGGAACCAACAATAAGCCTAAAAAACTGTTGGAAGAACGAATTATTGTTGGTGAGGAGAACATTGCAGAAGAAGATTCAGTGAATCCTGCTTATAATAATATTCCTAAGGCTGTTATCGAGCAATTCGATGGAAAATCTAGAGAAGACTTAATACTTATGATTTATAATATGCAACTGAATGCAGAATCTGAAAAAAAGAAAAATAAAGACTTGGAGAACTATCTTGATGAACTGCTACTGAGAGTCATGGAGACTACTCCAAGAATATTACAAAATCCATATGTCAGAAACAAAAGCATGCACATTAGAAACAAATAGATAGTTTTCATTTGTCTGATATTTATTTTTTAGCATTATGTATTTCATTAATTGCATGTGTGTGTCCCTATTCATAGTTTTCTAACTTGTCTAACCCATGAAAACATATTAAATTATAGTCTTGATTATGCTAAATTAGATCAATCATTCATTGTTAATTTAAAAATACCTAATTTGTGTGCCTTAAAATTATAGACTGTACTGTGATACTTTGGAGTATTGAAAAGTCAATTCATTCTACATCAAATTTATATTTGGAAGATTTAAAAACAATTTGTATTGTACTTTTATCATAAATTTAATACTTACCTCTTTGCTCTGAGGAAAATATTGCAATCAAAATTACTCACTGCCGTTAGGTGAATAGCCTATTTATCATAAACAGCAACATAAATGTAACTTATTGCTCTGTTATTTTGCAAAACATTTACAACATTTTGTGTGCCAAACTTTAGTATATTGTTCAAAAAGAAAATTACGATTAACTAGTACTTTTAATTGAATATTAGACAATAGGCTTACCGAAAAGTAAACCTATTACCAAACTCAGGTTATTCTGTAATAACAGCAAGTAGCTTGAAATAGTTCTACAGTGTGTAGTACAGTTTTTATAACTATTTGTAAATACCAATTAGGTTTTTATAGCAATGTAGTAACTAAGAAATATGCTGCACAGTAACATCACACTGTATTAAGCAAACAACTATGACAATGGCTTGAAATTTGTTCCCTCCATAATTGAGTGAGAAAAGATAATTATTATAAAATGCTTGGAGCATCTAGGTATATTGTATAAGCACTCTCGCATTAGTAGATCTTTATTTGTATAGTTAAAAAAGCGCCTAGAATTATAGTTCTTCCTACGAACTATATACCTGTACAACTTACTTTTTCTAGGTATTTTGGTCAATTTTGATAAGAATTAACTGATTTTCTGCTAATAGGAAATCCCATTTGCAACAACTTTAGCAAATGTACACATAATGGCTAACACATATTTCAAGCAAAGTACCTTTATACCAACTACTTAGTTTAAAAACTAACATAATGCGTAACAAGATGAAGTAAGTACTGTATTTTATTATTCAATTGAAAAAAAAAATGTTTCAATATTAAGAGTATTGATGGTATGTGCGCCTAGTTAAGCCATTGTGCAATATAATATGGTAATGTAATATTTTATAAAATAGGTTGATATTCCATTAGATTATAGAAAAAGTAACTTTTAGCAAAATATATAATATACATTAGGGCATTGTTTGAACTGGGAGGATCTGAAAGATTAAATTTTGAGCAATTAATGTGTCATAAAAGTTTAAACAGTATAAATTACGCCAAGTATTAAAGATATATTTATGTTGTTTTTATAAAAAAAAAAAACATCTTACTTTATAATAAGGCAATAATGTTCAAACATTAGATAACAGAACAAAGTAGGTTGTATGTTAATATATTTTTAAATAGTTGTGTAATGATCTTATGCCACACCACATAAAATAAGTGTAGTTCTGATTAACACTAAGTTATGCAAACATAATACTTTTTGAAATGGGTTTAAAACTATGGAAAGTTTATCTCAGTTTTTACATTGAGGGTCTAAGAATAATCTCAGAAAATGTGTGCAACATCATGTAGATAACAGATATTGATTTTACGAAAACTTCGACCTCTCTTCATTTCGATATTAACTTACGTAAAAATGTTATTGGAGCATAAGCCTAATAATGGGTGATATAATATTACAAGATTATTTATTTCAATCCAGTTAAAATATTATCTAATGAGTTAACGAAAATACAAGTATAAACTACTTCCTCTTTGTTTATTAGTTTAAATAATCTAAAGGTTAAGAGAAAGTTAAGTTTATAATCATTATATTTGTGATGAGTGAATATACAAATAAGTAAAGAGTAAATCTTATAATTTATTGTTTAAATACAATTGATTTTAATAAATATATATTTTTGAAATTGTACTTTATTATCTTACTGCCTTCAAAAGTAGGAATGTGGTTTGAAATAGGTACCTAGTTGTTATGTGGGCCTAGTCCCAAAGATTTAACCTTGTGTTATGGTAACAATTAACTACATACTACCAGCAACTAGACCACAGTATACCCTGCACAGATATCCATTTAATCAACTGTTGTTAGTGCTGGTATGGAAATCAATCCTGCGAACCTTTTCTTATTACCGATTGTTCTAAGCAGGCCAACTTTTATATTTAAAGAAAGATTAAGATTGACTGGTAGAGAATGCCATATGGCATGAAGTTCGCCTATTGGACCCTATTTGTGCAATAAATTTGAATAAATAAATAATCAAAAGCAACTACTATCTTTGCTGTTGGTAGTGCTGGAACAAAAATCGAACCCGGTACCTGTCTTGTATATACCAACTTCTTCTTGTATAGGCCAACTTTAATATTTAATGAAAGGCAATTATAATATTTTTGTAGATATTTATTGTGACAAATTACAAAATGCAGATATCCTTAAATAACTATTTGTGGCGGCGCCCCTTCACTGGAACTGCCACTGGTGCTGAGGTTGAGTAAGCTTTTTGGGACAGTTTATTCATGTAGTAGATCGTTATTATCGAAAATATCAAACTGAAAGAAAGGAAAACAATGTTATTAGAAACTAGACTTATTAAAAAATATATTGAAACATATTCAGACTTCTGGTTTTTGGTCTAATTCCATTTTGGAAACACCTCGCGGAGTCCGCAACGGAATTTTAAATATTGCAAGGGGCAGATAATTCGGCTTTGACGTTGCAACAAAGTTACACGAGCCAACAAACTACACCGCGAGTTGAGAATGAATAAAGGTAATACGTTCAAAAACTAAAGTGTATTTTTAGCTATCATTTATTTGGTTCTGAAAAAATGCTACAGAATTGCATTTCAACTCAAAAGAGCCTGTCCATTCCTCCTTGTTAAGCCATTGACTGTGCAGTCAACAGCACACCCATTACCCACACAGCTACCCATTTCTGTTATTTACCTTGCTCTTGCCAAATGTAATTTCTTTGCAATAGAGCAAAGAGGACTGACGGGAAATAGGTAGCCTGTCGTGCAATTGACGGTACATAAAATGTAAGCAAACAGATATAGGGAATTAAAAAGATAGGTAAATAAATTTACAAACCATGTAGTGAAACAAATCCTGTGAACCATTCCAGCTGCAACCAATGACACTGCCATAGATAGTACTATTTCTGGCAGCTTTAGTTGGAAATTTTTGCCAAACAAAGTTGCTTCTAAATTTCCAACAGCCTGTGAAGTGTGTGTCAAGGAAATTGTAAAACAAGGATTCTTTTTAAAGTATACAATTTCAGGTACATCTTACACCAAGATTATCCTACTCAAAATGTGTAGCTTGCACTCATTAAATAGACACATAAAAAAGCAAACATTTGTCAGAAAATAAGTATCGACACCAGGACCATAAGGCAAGTATTTATTTTACAGGTTTTATTGAAAAGAGTAACTGCTGAGTTTCTTGCCAGTTCTTCTCAGTATGGAAACCACTTTCCTACACCGGTGGTGTGAGTCACATTATGTTTGTATACTGTGTATTTATTTATTATTTTTACTATATTATTTAAGTCTATTATAAAGTGTATTTTAGTTTGTTTTTTTGATGATTTAAAAGAGCCTGTAACAGGTCTATTTAAATGAAGATATTTTTAATTTCAGGCTTTAAAAAATTTTTTGGTAGAAAGTAATGTGAAATTCAACGGAATGCACAGCATTCCATTGCAGTAGACTTATTACATTTAATGTTATGAGCCTAATACTGGCTGTTTGCAATATCTTTGAAAACACTAAGTTTGGCACTCTGATTTTAAGAAAAACTCTAATACAGTTGTGTCTGTAATGTTATAAAAAAAATATAGGTTCCAGGAAAGGTAGTTGCAGTATTATAATCTCTCATTTATTCAAAACTGTGCCCATCTGGCCAGTGTGTACTTAGGGCATTTTGAGATTAGGTAATGTCTTTTAGTTCAATTGATATTACCAAGCTCTGTTCAAAATAGCTGTTTAGTGAAGTCTCTAAATATGAATACATGAAGGATTGCAACAGAAGTACAGTAGCCTAGCCAGTAGTTTAGTGTTTATATAGAAGTACAGTAGCCTGAAGTAGGTATTGAGAGGACAGGTAACAAACTTGTGTTTGAGCTCATGGATTTACTGCGGACAGACCCCATGCTATCTGCATAGTAGAATACTTTTAAGTGGTAAGGAGTCTTCATCGTGGAGGGGGCTCATTTGTGCACTGAAATCACTTCTATCACACATATATTATCATTACAATTGTCAGGTTATACTTGTTGGTGTGTGAGCAACCCACACTCCTGCCAGATGCCAAATATTGGTGGCTACTATAGGTGTTTACTGATTGCCATTAATTAGTCGGTCTTCAGCAGTCAGTATTTTAATTCACATTTAAGTTTTTATTTCGCTATTACCAATTTGTTTTGAAAAGGATACAGTTACGAAGAACATGAACATGAGTGATCCTAAATATCCTCCAAATATAATTGTTAGTGGTGATTTCACTAGCAAGGGCTTGTACATTTGCATGCCAGAGAATATCAGAAGGGCTAAAATTGAAGATAATATAAAAGACGTGGCACTGTTCACCGCTGAAACAAAACGAAACAATATTTATGCCGCCCTCGGAATTACACATTCATAGCTATTGTAATAATTAGTAATATACTCAACCCATTTCAGTAGAATAAAATAATCAATTCACAAAAGTAAGGTCCCAAAACCCCAATCAAACTAGTAGCAAACCGGCAAAATTTTGAGAATAAAACTGAGCGAGGGAGGCGAAGAGGCAGACGGCTAACTGACAGTGACAGCTCTTTTTTTTTTGTTTTTTATTTCATTTATTGTGACTTTGGCGACTAGGCCATTAGCCAATAGCCAAAAAACAAACATAGTCATCGATGCAGGAGTTAGAACAGAAAAACAGTGGAAGTGCAAAGTAGGCGTGGCACGCGTGCCATAATTAAGCCCTGCTACGCTTACTTGGTCCCAGTCGTGTTCTAACATCGCATCGAGTTGCTCGTCTCGCGACAACTTCATATTTCCGTAGTTGCGCCGCATTGCCTATCTTAATGCTTAATTAATAAACCCGGTTAAAATAAAAGGTAAACTGAAGGGAAATTGATGATTTATATGGCAACCCCCAAATCACGCACACACCATAGACTGGCATCTCCTAGTATCCTTCACTCATGATTCGACGAAGTGGCGTCCGTCTTTCTTTTACGTCCGTGAGCCCAGTGCGTAAATAATTACCAATAAAATGAGGAAATAGGGCTGCCCAAAAATTTTTTTTACATTCAACAGGTGGCGGAAATTAGCTCAATTTGCCGCCCCGCGTGCGTGCCGCCTGCGTGCTGTGCACGCCTTGCACGCCCGCTTGCGGCGGCCTTGATTAGGGCTGCTTTCCTCCCACGTAAAGAGGCTCTCTTTTTCTTAGTTCTTCTTTCATCTCGCATGTTTTCCAAGTGGAACACATCGCATGTTTTATTAAATTATCACACTGTCGCAGATAAAGAAGGGTTCATGCTATGGTGGCGCCATCACTTGTAGGCCCCATCCCGAAAAAATCACGTGTGTTTCTAAAACTTTACTTCCGTAAAACCAATTGGATTTTATGTCTCATGTATTCTGACAAAACCATGCATTTTTTTTATTAATTCATTTACCCCTTGACATAGTAACAGATCAGTGCACGCAACTTAGACGATATTTTTAATGCTCTAAGACATGTTGTGACTAGATCTAGATTCACATTTATGTGTTGTGGTGTGGCGCCAATCCAGCAATCTGATACCTAGCATCCTGTAATCCTGTCCCACCACGACACACCCAACACAGAGATGCAGTTGTTAGCAAAATTCTGCCATCAAACGGTTCGGCTCACTTCGACCCCTAAAACTCCTATGAAAATGGCAACGGTCAGAAAAAAGCACCACCAACTTTGGAAATGTAGAGTTTCTTGAAAAATATAAGAGCACTTGAAAAAAGGTTGTTTATAAAGTTTATTTTTTGT
The DNA here is from genome assembly GCA_950022985.1 of Udea ferrugalis. Lineage (NCBI taxonomy): Eukaryota > Metazoa > Arthropoda > Insecta > Lepidoptera > Crambidae > Udea > Udea ferrugalis. The sequence continues at coordinate 12,395,132 of OX465516.1, forward strand.
CCAAACAAATGTTTCGATTTTTGAAACACCCCGCAGTGTCGAGTCACCCCGTTTTACAGTAGTAGGTATGAAACATCTAACATTTATAATTAATGCACAATTTATTTTTTCTGTGCTGGACCGTGGCTGGAATCCACGCAACATAACGTTATTCAGTAGAATTTAGAGGAGCATGCAGGCTGCATTTTAAATCTGGTCACCCTTTATAATACGTCAGTGTTGAATTGGTGTTGGTTTGTTTGGTGATAGTATCTGTCAGTGCTTATCAGTTTGTAAACAACAATCATTTCAATTACTTGATTGCTCTGTCGCTATCAGTAAGTCTGTAATTTGATCTGAGTATGTTTTAGAATATCGTTCAGATTCCTACCAAAATCATGAACTCCATCAGAGTAATAATTCAACGATATAGGCGACCGCTTACTCTTCGCCGTTACATAGTGAGTACATTTGCTTAGTGTTTTTAAAAAACTTACACGTGAACGTAAGGTGCCCATATCTTAACACATGTTAGCCTTTAGTAGGTATATTATGCTCTTACAAGACTTTGAGTTTACTTTACTTAAACAAACAGACTACAAAGTGTCTGAACAATGCGTGCGCTCAAGTACGAACGAACCAACATTACTTTCAGAATATTTTATACCAACATAAAAGGCCTATATACGTCCCACTGCTGGGCACAGGCCTCACCTCAACTATGAGGTGGAACAAGCCATACTCCAACACGCGGGCTCAGTGCGGATTGTTGGAGGGGTGTAAGGTTAGTGAGCAACCTTAATGTCAGATGTTATCAAGCCGCCCCAAGGCCTCTGACTAGGCTTAACGACTGACATCTAGTGACGTCAACCGGGACCTACTGCTTAACGTGCCTTCCGAAGCACGGAGATGCTCGAAAATTACATCTAAATTTCGGTTGGGGTGGACCCATCCCATTTCAACCCGGCGTGTGTTTCTTCACAACAGCGATCATCGCCGATCACTGTCACAACTGCGCCACAGGCTCCACCATACCAAATCAGATCTCAAATACTAAACCCTTTTGTTATTTCAGAGCTCTTCATCATCTCAAATAAGAATTTATGAAGTAGGTCCAAGAGATGGACTCCAAAACGAAGCGAAGTTGGTACCAACAGAAGTTAAAGTTGAACTTATTAGTAAGCTGGCTGAAGCCGGTCTCAAAGATATAGAATCTGCTAGGTAAGCAATACTCTACTATTACATTGCACACTTGGGATATTAACATACAATAATATTTGCTTGCAAGTGGTGGTCAGGTGGTATGGACACACCACCACTACTACCAGAATACCAAGTTTACATTTTCAATTTGTAAAATCTTATTTCAATGCAGTAAAGGTCCTTAGTCTTATTTCTATAATTTAGGATTTAAGTGGACACGGAAATCAATGTCTGGAAAATAGATCTTATTTCATTTTTGTTTCATATTACAGTCTTTAATATGAAACAAGATTTATTCTCAAGCTGTATGTCTGAGATTCTTTTTGTTAAAATGGGCAAGATTAAACTGGTCTGTTGCGTAAATAATTACTCAGGCGGCTCATAAGTGTTTTTTTAAATTTATTTGCCGCCCCTAATAACTGGCCGTCGTAGGCTCCGGCGCCTGAGACTTAGGCTGGTTTCAGGGTCACGCCATCGCGACGGGCCGGCAGCGCCCGCCTGTTTCAGCATTCATAACCCCTTGGCAAGGCGTCACCCGCTAAGGCCGGTTTTGATAAATCCGCCACCGCCCTAACATCATCAGTCTCGTTTACCACAGACTGCCAGAGACGACGTTTGGTGTTGTATCTTAGTTTTGACGGATGCCAATAGATGACGGTGTTAACTTAATTCGTTCAGATGTTTTTACATGCTATGACTTGATATTCATTTTCTTAAAACAAGTATAAATTAGCTCAATTTGCCGAACGCAGAGCGACGTGACCAAGTTAATACATTTTACGCCACGTCGAGCTGCGGTCGCGTCGCGCTGACGTCGCGTCGCGCTGCGGTCACGTCGCGTCGCGCTGCGGTAGCGTCGGCTGTGTGGCTTGACCTTTAGAAGTAATTATAAGCTGTCAAAGTGTACACTTGTCTTGTGGCCTTATGTATCCGCAGAAGACTGTATATCCAGATTGTTACACTTAAGATGTGATTGACCTTTCACAATGAATAAATAAAAGAATAATAAATACTATCGGACATGAACTATCCACCATCCAATGCTTGAATTAGACAACGCATCTTACTCACTCAAGTACCTACCTGTTTTTTGCAAATCATACTTATTAATTAATATACATTAGAAAGTGGAAACATTCAGACCAGTATTAACAGACATGTTTATGCACACAAATGTTCGTATTATGGAAATAAACCGCAACCTTTGGTGTTGTACCCAACTCCTTTTCAGTAACCCAAATCGGTCATCAAATGAAATCAATCGTCAATATTTTATTGTTAACAGTTTTGTAAGTCCCAAATGGGTGAAACAGATGGCAGATGGATCCGAAGTCATGAACACTATCAAAAGAATTCCTGGTGTTAACTACCCTGTACTTATACCGAACCTAAAGGGTTACGAAACTGCGGTAAGTGGAAATTGATATAAGCATTATTATTTAACTAATGTGTTTAATATAATATACCTATACAGCCAGAGCGAGATGTAATAGGAGATTAGTAGCCTGATAACTGTTTATTGCACAAACAGTTGATAGGACTTCATTCGCTTTTTGTTTGAAACTTTTATGTTTGGGCATGAATTTAAAATAACGCAGACACTAAAAAACCCCAAAAACCACTGTTTTTTTTTGGCCGTTATGTTATGTTATGTTCTTAGGTGTAAATGGACAAAATTCGACGAGATGCTGGAGCATACCTACGGACAGACAAAACTTTATATCCCTAACATTAATGTGCAAAAGCTTAAAGTCAAGTCCCTACGGGCTGTGTACACTCCTTTTTTATTTACTTGGTCATAGCCCAATTTTCACCTTCACAGAGGGTGTTGGGGACGGCAATCAGACCTAATGAAGGTACACTCGCATACCTAATTACGCTCAGCTAACATTTTCACAGTTCATATCGCCCTATTCCAATGCACACTGCTATGTTAAGCTTGACAGTAGGGACTTCTTCTCCTCCTGTAGTCTAGTTCTCCTTCTGTAGGTACCTAACATTGGGTTACGCTTTCATCGGTCAACGGGATGACAGCATACCCAATTTCATTCAGTCTTCCTTACTCTATTACAAACAATTGTTTGGCAAGATCAAGATAAAGAACAAAACCTTGATGAGCCGTTGACTGTACCTAGTTATACCTTTTTTACGTTTTTTAGAGGAAATGCAACGTCGAAGAAATAGCAATTTTCCCTGCAGGATCTGAAGGATTCTCCCAAAAGAATTTAAACTGTTCCGTAGAAGAGGGCCTCAGGCGGTTTAAGCTTGTGGCAGATCAAGCTGTGAAAGACGGCGTGAGGGTCAGAGGATATGTCTCTTGTGTCGTAGGGTGTCCATACGACGGGCCAGTCAGTCCGAAAATCATAGCAAAGGTAAGTGAAACATTCGATAATATCATTTATTTCTACAATTTCTTTTATACCTTTTTTTTAAACTACAAAAAACACGGTGAGTACATGATAGAAATTACTAGGTAATAATGACGACATCAAAAACTGGTTTAATTAGGTTAAGTAACCAGTCAGTGTGTTGATGGAGTAGCTGACTGTATCCAAATGATCACTGTGATTCCCTATCACCTACTTCAAGCTACCTAAGTATTTAAAAAGATATAGAAATAAATATTTATACCCAGAAATCCTCTTATTTTTATTCACAATTGCAATCACATTGCGTTGACCTAGACCTATTAGAGATTTAAACCACTTCTCGTACGATTCTGGATATTTATTTCCATTTTTAGGAAAGAACCATATTTATTGTTTTATTAAGTTTAACTGAAGTTTCTCCTTTCTACCTCGAATATGTAACGCTGCCCCAAGGAAGCTACTATTCAATCATTTTAGATATTCTTTTTAACAAATACCTAATCTATCAAGACTAGGTTTATTAATGAGTGAATAGGTTTCATCTAGACAAGCATGCTCCATCGTTGACCGCATCGTCGCTTCCCATCAGGTGGGATCGCGGTCTAATGCTGGTCTATCCGAATAAAAAAAAAGCCACTGGTAGTGCCATCATGGAGCTAATAAAGGAACTGATTCAGAATCATCGCCTAAACCTTTATTTTTGACCCGGAGGAAATGCCATTGCGCATACGGGACGCATCCATAAGTGGGACTCACCACTGGGCATACCCTCTAAAAACTCCGTGACTCTCATCGTCCATGTTGGGGGAACGGTGACTGGCACGAAGCCTCCTACGCGATTCTCCGGAAACATCCCTTGAACCTAACTCTTTTTAGTTTTCTTTCACTTAATGCCAGTGAAGAGTTTAATTGCTATAGCAGAACCATATGATAGCCCACCGGTCTAACAGTGAATCGGCGTTGATTTACACACACTCAAGTTAATCAAAGGTATAAAATCAACCAGATAACTGAAGAACTGCTTGCCATGGGATGCTACGAAGTGTCCTTGGGGGACACCATCGGCGTCGGCACAGCGGGATCCGTGCGCAAGTTGCTCAAGGAAGTGCTCTCCGCTGCGAAGCCTGACCAACTCGCGTTGCACTTCCACGATACCTACGGCCAGGGGCTGTCCAACTTGCTAGCAGGATTAGAGGTAAGACTAATACCAAGGTAACTGATGACCTACACTGCCTCATTTAAATTAACGCCGCTTTTTTCCCACTACCCTTTATGTATGTTTTTTGTCCTTAGTTTTGACTGTCTAGGTACCTAACGGGAATTTCTGTATTGAGAACCTCACATCGACCGTAACAGAGCTTTTTTTCAAACTGTACAAATAAGGTGATATCAACGAAACTGTCAAAATATGTTACACTTGACCTTGGCCATCTGTACAAAAAAATCGCACCGATAAAATTATTAGTAGACGTTTTCTACACCTTTTTACCAACAAAGGTAGCGCCAAAAACCTTGACATACCACATTTCTCTTTAATAAGTAATTACCTATCTTACTGCCTATTTGCGTAGGTATTTTCGCCAAAAACATCTTAAACAGCAACAAAACAAGTACCTAGGCTATGGACAATCGCAAATACAGATAGTAATGTGATAAGAAAACTTTTATCTCGTTACTACCTACCCATTAAACACTTTTTTTACGATAATTCAAGAATCATAATAACAACATCCGAGCAGCAAGTCATAAAAACCTAGCAGAATCGTCTAAACGGATTACGTCATAGAGATTATATTTAACATAACTTGTTTTTGCAGTTCGGTATAAAGACTGTGGACTCATCGGTGTCAGGGCTGGGCGGGTGTCCGTACGCGCGGGGGGCCAGCGGGAACCTCGCCACCGAGGACCTGGTCTACTTCCTGTACGGGCTGGGTGTCAACACCGACGTAGACCTCGTGAAACTGGTCGCGGCAGGCCGATACATATCTAACTTCCTCGGCAAACCCACGGAGTCCAGAGTCAACAGGGCTCTCGGTGACAAGTTTAAAAACCATAAAGATGTAATTCAAATAGCCTCGTGTGCCATTTAAACTGAACACTGTGTACAAAATAAAAACAAGACCTACTGTGATAATACGTACTTGGCTAAGTTATGTAAATACCTAGATGTAAACACCAAACATCTGTTCCTGTACATAGTTATGCATTTAAGTAAAGTTTAATACACGGAGTTGTTCGTTTATTTGTGTTGTTTACCTCCGACGGGACATGTGTGCGTGGTCATGAACGTGGTCGGCGTACTGGTTTTTTTTATCAATTATCATGCGGAGTGGGTACCGCGCCGCGTCGGCAGCGCACTAGTGCGGCGCGCGCGCACCTAACAGCTCGCTTTTATATTGAATTGACCTTATTTACCCAATCTGATCTTGAGCGAGAGGTCGATAAACCCTTGCAATATAGTGACAGCCCTTTCTCGCGTACTTACGACTCGCGCGGACACATTCGCTTTGTTATTCTTATGGACTGACGCACCGGCTGTGAAAATGGGCGAAGTAAAGATAACCGGTGACATTAGAATTGGCGGTAACAATCCGTGTTTTATAATCGCGGAAGTGGGACAAAACCATCAGGGAGACGTCGAAACCGCTAAAAAACTAATAAAAGCAGCTAAGGTAAGTGCCAGCTTGGAATATTCTTTGTTGGTTACTCGTAAGGTTACTCGTAGCAGGAAGCAAAACAATGGGACTGTGTTTGCAAATGGCCTCTCACTTAACTAGAAAACTATTCATAAATGCATTTACACTTAGTACTGTCCAAACTTAACTTATGAGGATAAAGATTAACTGATTGTCGATTTATGTATATTTTCCTGACAAAAGACTGCGTTCCGTGTCTATAGATATTATTCATAAATCATAATAAAGTAAAACATGTCTTATCTACTTCGAGCCGGTTTTGACTAGAAGTACCTCTGCCCTCTGCTTCCATTTGTTAGTATTTATGTTACAAATCCATTGCGAATTAAAGTGATTATAATTTATTATAAGGTTAAATATTGGCAGCCAGAACATTTGTATTAATTGATTAAGTTTACCAGCTATAAAAACGTCGAAAAAAAATATATAATTTGGGTAGCCAAATAATATGGTTTTGTACTCACATATTTTAAGTGATATTATGTTTTATCTTTCAGGATGCTGGTGCAAATTGTGTCAAATTCCAAAAAACATGTCTCAAAGAAAGGTTTACAAAGAAATATTTGGAGCGCCCCTACGAAAACCCAAACTCGTGGGGCAAAACATATGGTGAACATAAAAACCGCTTAGAATTCAATGAAAGTCAATTTAGAGAGCTATTGAGATATGCGAACGAGGTCGGCATCCCGCTCGCAGCCTCCGCTATGGACATGGTAAGATGGAACAACAAATTATTTTGGTCGATAAATTAATAACCTCTTAGCCGGGTAACTACGTTAGGTATGTTGGTATGGAATACGGGCAATTAGGTTTAGAGTAGGCGAAAACAAGCAGGAAGTTTACGTACCTATAGCTGAAAAGTTAAGTAAATAATACAAACATTTAAAACCACGTAAAAGACTCTATTTTTGCATGCTATGCATGCATACTTGCAATCCTAAAACAGTGAGAAAGGGTTTTGTTACAATCAATTGGAGGTGTCGGTACATCAAGAGCAAGCTTTATTTCAATAACATTCATATTCATTGTGCATCTAAACATCGTGCTCATACAGGTTACCAGATAAACACAGAACTTCGCCTTAAGGATACATTTTATGACTCTGATCCTATTTTTAAACGAATCGAAGTACCTACTTAGGTCTTTTAGCTATACCAATTTTTTTCTCAAATGCGGAAATTTCTAACAATAACAGCCAATCTGTTTGTTTACGCTAGCAATAGTATGACAGACAGCGTTGATGTTTAGCGACACAATAGCTTACTTTAATCAGCAGAAAAACTTCGGTTTCAGGTGTCATTTGATTTCCTCGTCAACAACAAAGCGCCGTTCATCAAAATTGGATCCGGTGACTCGAACAACCCATTGTTCCTGAAGTACGCTGCATCGAAGAAGGTGCCCCTGATCATATCGACCGGTATGGTAGACAAGAAGGCGGTGAAGACGATCTACGACATAGTGTCGGCCCAGCATAAACAGTTCTGTCTACTGCACTGTGTCTCGGCGTACCCGGTGCCCTACGAGGACTGCAACCTGGCGGTGTTGCAGGATTACAAGCAGACGTTTGATGTGCCCATCGGATATTCTGGACATGAAACTGGCAATGCCGTTGCTTTAGCTGCTGTTGCCTTGGGAGCAAAGGTACCTATTGAATATTTAATTTTATACTGCTCAACCTAAGTAACATTTAAAATGCACGAGAAGTTAGGCAGGATATCTAAGTTTAAACCGCCTAACTACGACAGTTTTTAGCTTCAACGTAAACGCGTTTCGTTTACGTTCGTCGTTCGTTTATTATTTTTTCGGATCAACAAAACGTGTAAATCGCGCCAGGTCATTTGTTATTGATAGTATTTTTGTCGTGTTTACAAATTAGATAACATTCTTATTAAACGTTAACTAACGTGATGATGCTGTCATTTCGGCATGATAAGATTCATCCTGTTAGACAAAGCTGTCTATATTTTAAACATCATTAAACTCCTGTTAAATGACATGATAATGTGAAGTCTACTAAATAACTCATTATAAAAGTATACCCTCACTAAAGTTATAATTAATTAATTTAAATGTATGAAAATATAATACAATATGAACAAGAGTCGATGACAAAGGAATCGAATACACGTCTACATTCCTACTGTGCCATTATATCCGTCAATAAAAGCAGATAATTGTCTAAAGGCAGGGTTATTGTAATATTATCTTTATCGCGAGGAGTCATGGTCGTTTCCATCAACCACATTATCAGTCTTTAAGCCTTTATTGTTATTTACTTGTTCAATAAAGTTACTCAGTGTGTTTCTTGATTAGTCAACTAAAATCTAAAACCTAAAACGCACTGCTAAAAGATGTTAGTACCTACTGTTAAAGACCATAAATTATGCTGTATGAAGGCAGACATACATTAATTAAGATATTGCCACACGACGCCAGGGCTATTAGCATTTATGCAAAGTAAAATAAATAATGCGTATGTACAGTCAGAATCAAACGTACCGGAGCACTTTAGAACTCTGTCATTTAACTGTCAATAATTTCAGAGATACCGTAACTCACTGTAGTGCGTGTGAATGGACCCTTTGAGACAAATGTCTAGAATAAAATCCAACTATAGTTCTACCAATCTACGAAATACATTTTGACAGCTGCCAGTGTCATTGGAAATTAAGCTTTATGCAATGTTAAAAAGTGTCCTGTCAGGCTCAATCAAAAGTCATGCCACAGCTCATGAATCGTATTTCTTTTGGATTGAAGTACAATTTCCAAGGACACTGGCAGTCGTCAAAATGTATTTTTTAGATTAGTGAGACTGTAATTTTATGTTCAATATTTTCAGGTGCTAGAAAAACACATAACCCTGGATAGGAATCAGAAAGGGACCGACCACGTGTGCTCGCTCACTCCCACCGAGTTCCAGCAGTTGGTACGAGACGTACGCGTGATCGAGACTGCGCTCGGGACTCCGGTGAAGAAAGTCGTCACCTCCGGTACGTGGTTACTGTGCTAGTTAATAAATATCAAACCTGGTGATGATCAAATCTGGCCAGAACACACCTACTTTCTGTTCACTGTACAATTTGCGGCTAACTCTTCGGTGATGGAAAACACCGATATAAAACCTAAGCATCCCGCATAACGGCGGTAGGCTCGCCCCTTACCACGTTGGGTTCAAATTCCTCCGGCGAAATGTGGGCTTCTGAATGTTCCGTTCACGTGCATTTCTACTCTAGGGTAAGGAAGACCGCCATTCTATGTACGCCGTGTGCCAATGGGTCATCTTTGGTAATGAGGTACAAGTATGTGGTCTGGAGAATCGGTAGCAGACCTGACTGCATTTTTGCCCGATAGGAATGTAAGAATAATCCATGGGCGATGGAGCTCATCAATAGGTAGTTAAAATAGTTCTGGTTTACTCCTAACTTACTCCCTTACCCCTAACTTAACTCCTAACTCCTAACTTATTCGTTTTTCTTTTTCATTCCAGAGATCCCTTGCATCGATAAACTGCAGAAGTCCCTAGTGATGGGTAGCACGAAGAACAAAGGCGAGATCCTGTACCCTGGCGACGTGAAAATCAAAGTCGCCGAACCGAAGGGTTTGAATGCGCTGCACTTTGAGGAGGTTATCTACAAAACGCTAATTTACGACAAAAAGGAGGATGAACCGCTTAACGAAGGAGATTTCTGCTAATATTAAGAACTCACGTCATTCCATACATATAAGTGTCAATGTTTCTGCGACGACGCGTTTTATATGTCAACGCTATTCATATTTTAAATCCAGAGGCTCAGCGATAAGTATAATAATATTCATAAATATGTAATTGGCTGAGACTGAGTCACGGACAGTGTTACTAGGCGACTAGGATAGGATGCCGTGACGTTGCCTCAGTCGATCACAAACTCACGCTAACGTCACTCCGAGTTTCCTCGATCAAAGGCATCGAGAAGTAAACACGAATTTGCATTTTTTAAAACGGTTTCTTGACGCGCCACCAGAGGCGCCACCACACGTTGATCGAGGAAAGTCGCACAAGACACTCAGATCCCGTATTAAACACGTCACAAGCAAGTGCAATTTGTAAGTGGATGCAACTTCTTTCTACAGCTATGCAGTCTAAGCTATTGATCTACCATAGTATTTTTTTTTCAACCTTTACAATGGTAAATGTTGCCAGTAGACTGAGACTGAGTACCATTGTAGCCATTTCCAACTCTCAGTCTACTGGCATACCTAAGAAGCTGAAAATTTTAAATCAATGATGGTCTAAATAATATGTATCTTAAGTGTAAACTGTGTGGCCTTATGGATTACGAAGAAAAAAAGTGCTTGCACAATTCTTGTATATTATGTTGCGAGGGCTTATATTTTTCATAAATGTTTAGTACTCCAAAGTAATTATGTATGTTATATACGTCGGTAAGCTCAATGCCACAAGTATTTTAAGTACCATACCTTACCTATACATAATATTAAATTCTAAGAACTCATGTAGGTAGTTACAATCAACTTAATTACAATCTACGAAAACACTAGCTATGAACCTCCCTATTCATTTATGAATACGATTCAAATTCAAAGCATGAAATCATTTTAAGACCAACATTTTTGTAAACACTCATTCATTGCAATTTATACTGTAATAATATGATTAAGATTGCAAAATCCATTGTTGCTCATAAGCTGTGGTTGAAAGTACCTGCCTACATCACTGTATAATAAAGGAGAATGAATTAATTGAATGGTTGTTTTATATTAAAATACTCTTTGTTTTAAGTCATTTTGATCATAATAATATACATGAACTGAAAATTGATTTTGTGTTACTTATTTGAACTCCTGCTCATAAAAGTCAGTCCCGTTGTAAAATATTTATATTCGTAGAAGAATTTCCACGTTACGCACGTCGACGTCAAACCCATTCATAAAGCCGACATGACGTGCCAATTTATTTGGGGCGGTATTTCCTCATTGGGCGAGCGTCACAGCCGTTTTGCGCAGAAGCAGTCCCTATTTTACATCTACCCCGAAAAGCTGGCGTGCGTGTGCGCATGTAAGCGGCACGTCGCAGTTGCACAATTGCACCGCAGCGCGCTACGAGCTGTACGGAGCGCTACCACTGTCCGGTCCGGGAAGACAGGGTTCTCCCTGAAACGTTTTATTAGAGACTGTTTTATTTTTATTGACGATCGGTAGTCGAGCAGTGCGAGCGGCATGTGGTGTAATAGAGCATAAGTGGCACAGCAGGCGCGGCGACTGTTGGCGCGATGCCCGCGCCGCTCGCAGTCCCCGGAGCGCCTCGAACTCCCGCGCTCGTCCGCACCCCATCCTCGCACGCTCCCATACAATACGCGACGCACACGCACGAATACGGGCGCGGAACGACCGACCTATTACTACCTGCTTCGCACTAACCGCTTTCGCCGAGAACTAGTATTCGCGTTTACGCCTAGAAAGTCTGAGAAATAGTCAGTGGCTCGTTCTGAGCTGCCGATTTAGGTCGCCCGGTTCAGTGCTAGCAGCGGGATATTTTTATTGCCACTGTTGGGTGCAGACGTACTAGCGCGGAGAGCGCGCCGCTAGTTAAATAAATTATTATTTATAGAGTAGAATCGTAAAGCTCATTCCATAAACATTTACATTTGTGCAGTCGGAACTAGTATTCCGCGTCGGCCGCGAAATATTGCCGAGCGGTGTGCATGCGCATAGTGCGAGACAGTGTGAAGGACGAGGAATGTGATAAGTGATAGTGTGTGAATTGTGGCATTTAGGTGAAATCTTTGTCATTTGTGAAGTGCATTTTCGTGTGGGTGGTGTGTGAACATGCATCACCTGTATCCCCTTGCGAAGGGGGACTCGCTGTGCCCGCTGGGCTTCCACCCGCAGGTGCGGTGGCCCACGCGCTGCAAGCGCTGCTTCCGTGACTACAAGGAGCACGGCGGCGGACGCAAGAAGGAGGAAGACTTTACCTCCTCTACTCCTAGCCTTTCCTCTTGGAGCTCACCGGCGTCACGGTGAGTTAGCTTTACGTTTTTTAACTTCCAGGTTCCTTCGAACCAGGCTTCGAACTTCCGGGTTTGTTACAGAATTATTCCACGTTTGTCATAAACTTCAAGGAACCTGTTATTTAGCTGCCAGCTTCGTAGAGATACATTTATTTCGCCTCTCCTGTATTGTAATTAGAGAGAACGTTTGGAAAATTGGTTTTTATTAATTTACTTCCTTGACTTTGCTGGAAAGTAGGTACTCATATAGGTAATCTTTTCAGGCAGCCTTTTTAAAGGTGTTAGTGATGTAACTTGTTTAGTGAATAGGAATTTTAAGCATAAATAGTCGTAAGATCGTCTGTGTTGTTTTATTGTTTTCAGTATTTCAATCAATCATCAAAACATTTTTGTGCTTGACCTACTGGTCAATAACAACACAGCTGCTTACTTATTATGTTACGCCCTCCCCATGGTGTACCAAGCAGCTGTTTAAGTAATATTTCACTGTAGGTATTACATGATGTCATGTGGTACGTAGATTTTTAGCACCTGCACTTGCAGGGAGGTGTTAGATCTAGCCGATATCTCTGACCTTGTATTCTGTGAACTAACAACATATTCGTTCTGCTTTGTAGGCACACTAAACACCCATATTATGGAAATTAGTAAACACACTTTGAAATTTTGCTCTATTTTTCATCCTTGGCTGGAACATTTCATCAATTTAGGACAAAAAGTTTCAGCAAAATGAACTAAAATAAACGAAATCAGATGATTGATTTGCGTTAGTTTTCAACGATACATTCAACCACATTCCAATGATGTGAGATTAATTAAAATCATCTATCCTTTTTACATCTACTTAAAACCCTACCAATCTAAACGCTGATGTTGACGGCCCAAGCAGCTAAATTCTAGGTAACTGCTTCTTGAGAAGATCCAAATCCAAAGACACCTATGCCGTGGTCCTATTATCGGAATAATATTTGGCTAAGGATCGCGATGTCGTGGCATATCTGAACAAGTGGTTCACCCTATCGCGAATCATTCGGGTGAACTCGATCGCGATGTTGTGTGACACTATGATGTAGAGTGCAATTGATGAAATGATGATACAGCGACGGTACCATGGCTCTGAAGTGGATAAACCTGCCGTGAACTCACACGATACCACGACACAGTAGCGAGTATGTCACGTTTTATTATCAACTTTACCTATCAATCAAGTTTACCTATAGTGATTGTGCTATTAGATAAATAAATCATTTGAATTAAATTAAATCTATTACACCAAAATCTTTGCTACATTCCAATGTACGGAACACATTGCTTACATTCGCTTAACATTATTAGGTAAGTACGTCTGATGGCCGCTCTCATCACAACAATATCTAACAAAGAAGCTTTTCTGTAAAGTTTAATCAAATGTTAGACAATTCATTTGCTGTTTTTGTGCGTATTATGTGCTTGTTTGTAATAATGTGTTTAAAATGCATACCGCCTACAAAAACGTAAAGGATAAATCTGTAAAAGAGAATCGTGGCACTATTCCAAATTCCCCGAAGATTTAGCGAATTGTTTGTACTTCGAGATGCAGATCTGATGGATTGACGCTTGCGCGCTTCGTGGGCCAGCTACATGATCTGTCGGTAGGTATACTCGTAGTTTAAAGCCCGTCATAGAATAGAAGCTAAAAATTAAATAATGCGGTGTGCGGGGACGCGTAAGGAAAGTACACAGGCAACGCGCTTCTAGCCCACGTTGCAACAACTGTTCTAGACCAGTTTGTAATATCATAGCATACACAGTACGATGGTACAGAAATACAATGGAATTCGACGAATTTATCTACTGCTATAAATCTGTCTATAGACTAAGTAATTCAATGAATGTGACAGCAAGGGAATCCCATTCATCAAATGCTGAAAACATTCTAATCAAATTCTAATTATTTGTAGATACAAATAAAAATAAATATATGAAATAATTACAAAATGTAAAATATGGATTGTCTACGAAGACAGCCTGTACGAACAGCCAATCCATGCAGCAAATGTTGTTTTTCTTTTTCAGAAGTCGTGATGAAGAAAATGGTGCAGAAGTGGAGAAAACAGGCCGTAGCTGGTCTTCTAGCACAAATCTTAGCTCTATCGATCCTTCTAAGAAAGACTCGTTCTCCACAGGTACGTACTTTGGCACACATAAGATAATGGTTATGACTTTAACATTTACCTACTTACGTATTTCATCTAATGTAATTTGTAAATCGGTTATAATTTTAATGCACAAGCAACGTGCTTTATTTTTGAAAACTTAGCCTTTATTTCATCATAGGTAGATTGTAGGTATCTGACCTCCCTAATTTAGCTAGTGACTATTTGCCTGATGAATCAGTGTGACACATACGACATACGTGTGTGATACCTATGATAATCATTTGCCTATGAAGACAACGTGTTTGATATGAAGGTACCTATAACCTTACCAAAAAAATAAACTAACCTAAGCAAGTCAAGTTGTAGGTCACAAGAAACACATAAGCACTGAGAATCAATCAGAAAGAATCAGAATGAGTCTAAAACAATTATTGTTAACCCTATAAAAGACATGACAATTCCTGTTATTTTTGCTAAAGACCCTAAAACCTAAAAAAGACATTCGGTCTTGGCTTCAGGCAGGAATCAAACCCGCATCTTTCGCAAACCGGGCGATTGCACTGACAATTCCTCTTACTTCTATTCAATACTCGGATACAGTCTGCTTAAAAAAATGTATTATACCAACAGGGTTCAGCAGAACCAGTGCATCGTGGACGTCGACGCCGGATCTGGGGGCCAACGACACAGAACACACGACCGCCGTGACAGTCAGCCTTAAGCTGCCCAAGCGCAGACTCACTGGTCCACTGCCCTCTCTCGACACGGGGCAGACGCAAACCACCACCTCAACAGCAACAACAACAACAGGTAGAACTACGGAATTGTAAACATTTGTATCTTCAATCTCACTAACAACACAACACGATGAGCAGTGACAGTCAGCCTTAAGCTGCCCAAGCGCAGACTCACTGGCCCACTACCCTCCCTCGAAACGGGGCAGACGCAAACAACCACCTCAACAGCAACAACAACAACAGGTAGAACTACGGAATTGTAAACATTTGTACCTTCAATCTCACCAACAGCACAACACACGACGAGCAGAGGCAATAGTAGTCCTAAGCTGCCCAAGCGCAGACTCACTGGCCCACTGCCCTCGCTCGACACGGGGCAGACGCAAACTACCACCTCAACAGCAACAACAACAACAGGTAGAGCTACCGATTTATAAATATTTGTAACGTAGAACTCACCAACAACACAGAACACACGACCGCCGTGACAGTCAGCCTTAAGCTGCCTAAGCGCAGACTCACGGGCACACTGCCCTCGCTCGACACGGGGCAGACGCAAACTACCACCTCAACAGCAACAACAACAACAGGTAGAGCTACCGATTTATAAATATTTGTAACGTAGAACTCACCAACAACACAGAACACACGACCGCCGTGACAGTCAGCCTTAAGCTGCCTAAGCGCAGACTCACGGGCACACTGCCCTCGCTCGACACGGGGCAGACGCAAACTACCACCTCAACAGCAACAGCAACAACAACAACAGGTAGAGCTACCGATTTATAAATATTTGTAACGTAGAACTCACCAACAACACAGAACACACGACCGCCGTGACAGTCAGCCTTAAGCTGCCTAAGCGCAGACTCACGGGCACACTGCCCTCGCTCGACACGGGGCAGACGCAAACTACCACGTCAACAGCAACAACAACAACAGGTAGAGCCACCAAATTGTGAACATTTGTAATTTAAAACTCATCAACAACACAGAACACACGACGAGCAGTGACAGTCAGTCTTAAGCTGCCGAAGCGCAGACTCACTTGTCCACTGCCTTCCCTAGACACGGGACAGCCGAAAACAACAACAACAGGTAGAGCTACCGATTTATAAATATTTGTAACGTAGAACTCACCAACAACACAGAACACACGACCGCCGTGACAGTCAGCCTTAAGCTGCCCAAGCGCAGACTCACTGGCCCACTGCCCTCGCTGGACACGGGGCAGACGCAAACTACCACCTCAACAGCAACAACAACAACAGGTAGAGCTACCTCATTGTAAACATTTGTAACTTAAAACTCACCAACAACACAACACACGACGAGCAGTGACAGTCAGCCTTTAGCTGCCCAATCGCAGACTCACTGGCCCACTGCCCTCCCTCGCTCGACACGGGGCAGACGAAAACAACCACCTTAACAGCAATAACAACAACAACAGGTAGAGCTACCCAATATTGAGATTATACTTAACCCTTAACCAGGCCGGGTTATGTAAATTCTTCATTGTTTTTGAGCTTTATCTCAGAGGGCTAAGGTTCAAAGTAATGTGGGAAGAATATATTCGGGGGCTGGATAATGGTTAAAACTCACCAACAACAAGAACACACAAACGCGCTATCACGGTCCTTCTGATCTGCCCAAATTGCACACTCACTAGGTAGGTTCACTGACCGAGTGGTCCCGGGACAAGGAAGAGACGCGAGCTAACACAACATCAATAACAGGTTAACTCAATTTGTCAACATTGGTATCATAAAACTCACCTACAACACAGAGCACACAAACGCCGTCACGGCTATCCTGAAGCTATCCAAGCGTTGGTCCACTGGTCTAGTGGTCCCTGAGCACGGGAAAAGCAACATATTGTAAAGTATGTAGGTAATCCAGAGTAAATATACTTTAGGTAGCACAGAATGGCCTAGGCCACGGGCAACCGACTCCCAGCCGCCAGCCCTGGACACAAAGTAAGGCTCATATGCGTATTAATTTAAACGTCTTAAGTTTATTTACTCGTGACCTGATACGTACTTATTACATGTGCAAAACTAGCTAAATAAAGAATAGTAGCCGAAAATAAAAAAATACCAACATGCTTTAGCAAGTCCCCTTCTTGTGTATTTTTAAGAATCATAAACTAAAAGAGGGTATAAATAGTTGTTTGTTTATGCTATTCGGGGGATAAACTGGGGTATCAATAGTTGCATGAACGAGTAAACAAAATGTGCATTTTTGATTATAAATTGACTTTGAGTTTTTGTGTTACAGACACAGTGACGCTGCGCCGGCCTTCGCCCTCGCCGCCGCCTGTTGCAAACCTCACCATAACCAAGAATGACTCCCTCGCAGAGCGCGTGCGTAAGGTAAATACATTTCGAACATTAGCAGGTACGAAAACTTTTTTTGCCCTGACAAACCTATATAACAAAACTGTATACCCGACGCTCAAACTGTTTGTTAAAACTGCCCCTAAAATTATTACCTTTAAATAACCCCCAAAAAAAAACAATCAACCGCCTTCATACGTCTCACTGCATAAGCCCCACCTATGAATCGGCACCAGCCATACTTCAGCACGGGGGCCAGTGCGGATTGTAGGAGGGGTGTAAAGTTACTAATAAACCTAATAGAAGTTAGATGTTACGATATAACAGACAGACAATAATAACAGAAGTTAGATGTTGCGATGTCTGTCTGTCTGTTGTTACGATGCATCGGTACTCGATTGCTAATTGCTATAATATGCTAAACAATAAGCCCATCAGCATCATCAACAGCCACTACTGAACATCTAGCCCCATAGATTTCCAAAGCGGCTTGCATCCACCGGAATCCTGCGACCTTTATTAGGTCTCCCGTACACCTACCGAAATATAACTAGGTACTAAGCTTTAATAGCATAAAAAATACGTGGGATATTACTACGTAAGTGTGACGTCTCCGCACCGTAGACGAGACAAATTACGACAAGGTGAAAGGATCGACCACGGGTACATAGGTACTCTAGATAATATATGAAAACTATTTAACCTTATTTTCAAATGGATTTCTATTTCTTTTCGAATAGACGTGAAGCACATTTAACCCATGTTTGGTTTTCATGCCAAATTATTATTTGAATTATCCAACAGGATAATAGATTTTATTGATGAAGCTGTACCGACGAGGCTTAAGTTATTTCGGTCCACTGGTCATCGTTCTAAAAAAACCCAAAGTACTGGGAAGAACGTGTTGTATGTCGACAATTAAGTCACTCCGGCAATAAAGTTAACTACCGACCATAAAGTTAAACAAGTCTGAGGATGCGCTAATCGCTAATTCCCATAAATCCGAAAGCGCCTCCCTCGGCGCGTGCGCAGGGCGAACAGCCGGATAGTATGTAAAACCTATTTAACCTAATTTTCAAATGGATTTCTGTTTATTTTCGTGTAGTTATAAAGCACATTTAACCCATGTTTGGTTTTCATGTCAAATTATTATTTGAATTATCCAACAGGATAATCGATTTTATTGATGAAGCTGTACCGACGAGGCTTAACTTATTTCGGTCCACTCATCATCGTTCTAAAAAACCCAAAGTGCTGGGAAGAACGTGTTGTATGTCGACAATCAAGTCACACTGGCAATAAAGTTAACTACCGACTATAAAGTTAAATAAGTCTGAGGATGCGCTAATCGCTAATTCCCATAAATCCGAGAGCGCCTCCCTCGGCGCGTGCGCAGGGCCACAGTATAAACAGTAGGTTATCTATGGCCGCCCGTCGAGTTATTAGC
Organism: Udea ferrugalis; assembly: GCA_950022985.1. Lineage (NCBI taxonomy): Eukaryota > Metazoa > Arthropoda > Insecta > Lepidoptera > Crambidae > Udea > Udea ferrugalis. The sequence continues at coordinate 12,414,045 of OX465516.1, forward strand.
CTAGCGTGCACACAGACACGCGGCACAGTCCGTCCGTACTGCCACCACCTTATCCCCTCGTTTTTTATGCTACTTTGTGCGTGAAATCGCGTGCAGACACGGCGCGCGACGCGCACGCACACATTCAAACCGAGAGCGGCACGTTTGTATGTAGATATTTTACTGTTCTCTGTGTTCTGTGGCAGGGCGAACAGCCGCGTAAACACGGCCCGATTTACCGACGAACGATGCCGTGCCGTGCTCTTGATTAATCGTGCTATTGTTTTGCCTACGGGTAAAATAGAACTTTTTTATGTAACAAACAACGCAACGCAACTGTAGGCACCTGGCATAATCTTGTTTCTAGGGAGATAAAAATGAGGACTAGTTGGACGAATTGTACACAGTAAACGAAATTCGTGAAACAATTCAAATCAAACAAACACTTGTGTTTGGTGACGAACATTTTTGTTTTTCTGTTGTGTACATTATTTTATTTATTTAAAAAGAGGTTGTCGAAGCTAAAACTGAAGGCTTTTAAAGTGTGCTCATGTCCACATGCAAACCAAAAATCTATATAGGCACAGTTCATCTAAAGTGTGTTTCATATTAGTTATTGAAACAACAATTGGTGTCCGCTCGTGACCACGGCACATGCAATTGTCGCCGAAACGTCGGGCAAATACAGGTATAACAGTAGTTTTTACCGTAGTTATATGTTGCAGAAAACCCGGTTTATTTAGTGTTTATATAGTGAAAAATGCAACAAGAAAGTTTAAAAACCTATACAACAAATAGAACCAAAAGTATAAGTCTGCATTCATTTCGGTCTGATGAAAATTTAACGAAATAGCATGTTGAGCTCTCCATGTGTTTATCTCTGACACCCATAGTACAGGCTTTACTTAGTTAGGAGTAGAGATGTGACAAATTGTAAATGTTCATTGCTTTGTGCAATTTAAATAAAAGATCATGATATCATGAACTAGAATTGTCGCTTTTGCTTTTTAAAAGCAAATATCCTTTTACATTTTACTAAGCAGCATTTTAACTGTACTTATTTCATGGGAGCATGGGAGAGATAGGAGGGACTGATGAACATACCTCAATGTTAACAAATAAATAGGTACTTAGATAGACAGTAACACCCAGACATGACCGAGATTATTTACACATTTTTCGCATGGTGCCTTTTGTGGTTGCATTTACGACGGCCAGTAAAAGAAACATAGATAAAAATACTACACTGTTTTCAGAATACACAGTACAGTACAGTTTTCAGAATTTCACTGCAACAAAAAAAACCTGTATATCCCAACTATTGAGATACCTAATTCATATTGTCATAAGTATGTCACATTCCTTTTTGTTTTTAAACACAACTGCTACTGCTACTGATTCATATGCCCAAGAATGCTTTTGCTGACCAAATTGTTTACTATTAGTACATTAATAGTCATATTGAATTACAAAACAATCTTAGAACGCCTTTGTTTCTTCAAACACACTTTGATTCAATAATATCAACAGTATTCACCCACAAAGAAACATGTCGGTCCCCGCTTTCGCATAGTTTACAAGAAAACTATTTCTAATGAAGGGTTTGCCACAACGGACATGTTTATTTATAATATTTCACCTTGAATGTTTAGAAAAACTATAGGAATAATAAGTGGGTCACGCCGATAGAGCTGTCCACGGATAGCTTTCAACCTGCGCGTGCGCCGTGGCGTGGACCGAAATAAACTTAAAAGGTCGCCATCAACTTAGCGGCTGGCAGAGCGCGAGACGTTATAATTAATTGAGGAAATGACCTGTTACTATTCCGCTTACTTGCAGCTAAACGCGCCAAATCAGAATTGGACTTAATTGAATTTCTATTAAGTTATTTCTATGGAGGATTTAACTCATGATTAAAAACTGAACATAATGTGCTTGCTATTAGGTATGTTATGTGTCGTCACACACTCACGCCGTATCGGTTGGCTCAGCTTTTACTTGATAGTTTTTAAAATGTATAGTTTTTAAAAATATATCTACCAGATACGGTTTGACAGCCTACGAGTATCACGGACACGTATCCCTTATTTCAGTTACGGAATTAGGTACATTGTGGGAAAACTTCTGGAATTTTAAAGGGCGATTTAGTTTCCAGGGTCTTTAGAGAGCTTTTTCCTAACCATTCCATTATGCCTTACTTAAAGCTTACCATAATCATAATCATTTATTTGTTCAAATGTGAGTGACAAAAAGGTGCCACGGCTAACTTAGTGCTACATCTTCTAACTTACAAACTGTCTTTCTCATGTTAACAGATGAACCTGATGAAGAGTCAAAATAGTTTTGAGAAGGAATCCAGTATAGAGAAGGAAAGAGAAAGGAGAAGTTTATCAAGAAGTAAAGAAGTAGAGAAAAGCAAGGAAGAAAAATCTAGGGAAGAAGAAAAACCACAGCGGCCGAAAGAGGATCGAACGTCATCTAAAGAGGATCGAGCGTCATCTAAAGAAGACGTCAACTTCATGATGCAGGTATGCTGATGTTTTAGTAACAGGCTTGAACATGAAAACGGCAATGGAAAGAGATGTCACAAAGGCTCATCAGGCAACCCATTTCTGTTTTCTCTGCATATCAAATGACTAGTCTATGCAATAGAGAAAGGAGGGATATACCTACCTTGTCGGTACCTTGCCTACTTTGTAGCTGCTTTTGTCAACAAATTGTGGCGTTCTGCAGACTTGTCGATCCCAATTCCGATTTAGTCAAACTGCAGCTTTTCCTTATCAGTAATTTTAGTTTGTTAGTTTCGATCTTAATTATTGACGTAGGTACTTCATAATAGTAGTCAAATATGCATAGAGATATTAATCTCCGTTTTGCAGGTGAAGAATTCGCGGAACTCGTCGGCAGTCACAAAACCCCCGAAAAGAGGGGGTCCATCGAGGGAGAAAGAGGAGTCTGATGACGAGGCCAGCACGGCCGGCACCGCCACCACCGAGCACACGCTGGTGGACGCCAATGTCCAGGACTATCAGGCAAGTTGAGCCAGATAAATACCTAATGAATTTAACCCGACTTGTAATGCGATTAAGATTGAGTCTTAAAAAGACTGATAAAATATTGAAAAGAAACGTTGAGTAGAGATAAAAATTAAAATTATTGCTTAATCATAGATTCATGAAAGTGTGCGTTGACTGCACACCATAATCAACTACAACACTTGCTTACTACCTAACAACATACAGATTCATACATTTACCTACCTAGAGGACCAATGTATTAAAAAAGAGGTAGTTATGTTATGTCAGTACCTATACGTACCTATACATATAATTTGATCATGTTAACAAGATAGTTTGATTATTTGCTAGAGCGTAAACGAGACAGATACATGTTGCGCAGTGTCGTCTCAAACTGTCAACTCTGTCAATTCTTTGCTCAGGTGCACGATCGTTCTGATTTTGGGTGCCACTATTTTAGCACAAGTAACCTATCTACCTCTTTTTTATTATACTCATAACATAATATAGGACTATTTAGAAAATCAAAAATAACAATTTAGTATTTGGCAAATTTTACGAATGTGGTAACATTGCAGGACCAAGTCGAAAGCCTAAAGCAGGAAGTGGACACCCTAAGAAAGCGTTGCGAGAAAGTGGAGAAGGAGAAAAGCGACATCTTGCTCCGGCGGCTCGCGAACATCGACACGGCCAACAAGTACACGTCGGGCCGCTCTTCCGAGGTGCTCAAGCTGCAGCAGAAGGTCAACGAGCTCACCGCGCAGAATGAAGACCTCAGGGACGAGAAGAAACATCTCTCGTTGAAGGTCAAGGAAGTCGAGAGCGAGCTTGAGGTAAGTTTTGAACTGCTCATTCCGTTTTTTTGATTAACGTTCTCCGTACTCGTGGTTTTAAACATAACATGCACTCACGTCTGTAACTTAAACGAGGTAGAAGCATTTGTCGCCGTACCTAATAGTAGACGGACCATTCAGAAGCCCTCATTTCGCCGTGTGAATTTAAACCCAACGTAGTAAGGTGACTGGCGAGCCTACCACTGTTATCCAGGCTACTGGGTTTCTATCGGTGTTTTCCATAACCGGAAAGTTAGCAGCAAATTGTATGATGAACACAATTTTGGCCAGTCTTGGACTCGGTACGTTCCGGGTGTTTTGAAACAAAAACAAATCTTTTTGGATTTTTCAGAGCGATTGTTTTTGTTTAATACTAAATGTCATACACGCAATACTGTAGTGCAAAATGGCGTACATTTCTGACCCAAAAATCAAATAAATAATTTCTTACAGGCCCGTCCATCTGTAGAGTCCCAGACGCGACAGATAGAACAACTGCGCGCGAAGCTTCTCGCGGCCGAGACGCTCTGCGAGGAGTTGATGGATGAGAACGAGGACATGAAGAAGGAACTACGGGACCTGGAGGAGGAGATAGAGGAGATGCAGGATAACTTCAGGTAAATGTTTTGAGGTGGCCGTGGCGCAGTTGTGACGGTGATCGACAACGATCGGTGTAGTAAAGCAACACACGCCGTGTCGGAAAAGGGATGGTTGACCATTACCAAATTTAGTGATGTGTATTTCAGGCATCTCCGTGCTTCGGCAGGCACGTTTAGCAGTTGGTCCCGGCTGACACCGTTAGATGTCAGTCGTTAAGCCGGGTCGGAGGCCTTAGGGCGACTTGATAACATCTGACATTAAGGTTGCTCACTAACCTTACACCCCTCTAACAATCCGCATTGAGTAGTATGGCTTGTTTCACCTCATAGTTGAGGTGAGGCCTGTTCCCAACAGACAGACGTATATAGGCCGTTTATGTAAACGTTATTCACAATGTCAATCATAAACAGCAAAATTTTAGACTTGAAATATTAGCTTTGGGCGTAGTTTTTAGCTATTCGCACAACTGGTTAGCTGGCTTGTAGCATGCGCACCGCGACATGAATATCTCACACTCTTTCTCGAGCCTAATTTTGTCGCAGTGTCTGCTACGTTTAGCTGGCCTCTCAAACACAGGAGACGCTGGAAACGTGCTTTAGATTCAATCAGCAACTTTCGATAAGATTCAATTAGACGAAGCTGGTTAAATTTTGAAGATAATGTTTCTAGAATATTTTCTATGCTTTGGTAATATTTTACCGCAGCAGTGTGTTCTTGTAAAGTAGTAACTTTTCTTCTTGATTGACTAGTGCCATGGTTGTCATCAAATCCAAATTGAAATTTTTAGTATTTTCTACTGCGCAGAGCCTTAGCCTTTTGTTATGTACGATGATAAGCTATACCTCATTGAGTAGTTTAATATTGCAGTATATTTTCAGGGAGGACCAAGCAGATGAATATTCTTCAATTCGACGAGAGTTGGAGCAAACCATAAAGAACTGTCGAGTTCTATCGTTTAAGTTAAAAAAGACTGAGAGGAAAGCTGACCAGCTTGAGCAGGAGAAGGCTGACCAAGAAAAGAAACTGTTAGAGGTAACATTAGTTCCGCGAAAATCCGTAGTTTAAACTTAAGATCTTTATGTTTGAATGTTTTAGTTAAATGAGTTGTTATTTACAGCCTACCTACATTTATCCCTTGATTTGACTAGCTGTTAGGCCACATTTTTGGTTTTTACAGCTTTGACATAGAGGTGAGATGAAGGCTCTTAGCCTTTAATATCGTACCTCAGGGTACCGAGCGCCCCAAAGGGGGGCCGATCTTCGGCCTAAGACTTTCCTGGGAAATTGCAAGTTGTCGTAAGTTGTCTTTGTCTGTGCACAGTTAGTGGGAGGGCGCGAGGGTCTGAGCCGCGAGAACCGCATCAAGGAGCTGGAGCAGGAGCTGGCGCGCTCCCACGAGGTGGCGCTGCGGCTGCAGCGGGACCTGGCCGACGCGCTCAAGGGCTCGGGGACCAGCCTCAAGAAACCCAACGCTGATGGGGTACTTACACTTTGTACAGCTAGTGGGCGGCGCGAGGGGCTGAGCCGCGAGAACCGCATCAAGGAGCTGGAGCAGGAGCTGGCGCGCTCCCACGAGGTGGCGCTGCGGCTGCAGCGGGACCTGGCCGACGCGCTCAAGGGCTCGGGGACCAGCCTCAAGAAACCCAACGCTGATGGGGTACTTACACTTTGTACAGCTAGTGGGCGGCGCGAGGGGCTGAGCCGCGAGAACCGCATCAAGGAGCTGGAGCAGGAGCTGGCGCGCTCCCACGAGGTGGCGCTGCGGCTGCAGCGGGACCTGGCCGACGCGCTCAAGGGCTCGGGGACCAGCCTCAAGAAACCCAACGCTGATGGGGTACTTACACTTTGTACAGCTAGTGGGCGGCGCGAGGGGCTGAGCCGCGAGAACCGCATCAAGGAGCTGGAGCAGGAGCTGGCGCGCTCCCACGAGGTGGCGCTGCGGCTGCAGCGGGACCTGGCCGACGCGCTCAAGGGCTCGGGGACCAGCCTCAAGAAACCCAACGCTGATGGGGTACTTACACTTTGTACAGCTAGTGGGCGGCGCGAGGGGCTGAGCCGCGAGAACCGCATCAAGGAGCTGGAGCAGGAGCTGGCGCGCTCCCACGAGGTGGCGCTGCGGCTGCAGCGGGACCTGGCCGACGCGCTCAAGGGCTCGGGGACCAGCCTCAAGAAACCCAACGCTGATGGGGTACTTACACTTTGTACAGCTAGTGGGCGGCGCGAGGGGCTGAGCCGCGAGAACCGCATCAAGGAGCTGGAGCAGGAGCTGGCGCGCTCCCACGAGGTGGCGCTGCGGCTGCAGCGGGACCTGGCCGACGCGCTCAAGGGCTCGGGGACCAGCCTCAAGAAACCCAACGCTGATGGGGTACTTACACTTTGCAACGCGGTTTCTTGCCACTAACAGTCCGGGTCAGGAATTTGTACTTCAATCCTAAAGAAATACATTTCATGAGCTGTGGCTTGACTTTTGAGCCTGACTGAACTCTTGAATCTTTTTAGCATTGCATAAAGTTTTATTTTCAATGACACTGGTAGGTGTCAAAATGTATTTCTTAGATTAGTTGGACTATAGTTAGATACAACAATTTGGTCTATGATGAAACTAGTAGGTAGTTATTTTTCATATAAAATTATAATACGAGTTAAATTAGACATATATACAGTTTTAGAAGGTTTTTCACATTTATTTTAAAGAATGGTGAAAGGTGATTTTGAAATGTTTTTGAGTATATTTGTCCGTTGTCTTGTCTTGCTCATGGTACAAGCCTTGCTTAGTTGCCTAGGCTATAAGGCGCTGTGAGGAATGACGACTATGTTTACTGTGTTTCTTCAGCAAAAGATGTCCCGGTCGTCCCTGACGCGCGGCGGCAGCCAGGAGGACCCCGCGCAGCTGCTGCGGGACCTGCAGGACTCGCTCGAGCGCGAGGCCGACCTGCGCGAACAGCTGCGCAACGCCGAAGAAGAGGTAACTCACTCTAACACATCTGTAGGCCTAGCACGAACCGCTAACATTTTGGTAATCGAAAAGATTGTTTACTTTTCGATTACCAAAATGTTAGCGGTTCGTGCTAGGCCTACTGGGCCCAGATGAGAGTTGGCGGTCTAGGATAAACCTCAAGTAGCGCCCTCAGCGACCGAACAGCGGCCGTTATTGGCACTTTTGGTTACTAGGTACATGAAATACAAACATCTTACATACACACATCAAAACTGTCTAGGGATATCATAGGGATATCATTTTTCAAATATTTCATGAAGTTGAGTTTGTTTACAAGTTGAGCATTATCTTAGAATAACGCGAGGACAATGGCATAAGATAAAGGTTAAGAATATTACAAAAGAAAACCTTTGATTTTGCTAAAATTTTGACACCTTTTAACAGAAAAATCTGTCTTTTTTTAACGTCCTTACGATTGTACAATAATGCTACTACAATGAATTTCTTCATACAATCTGAAAGAGCAGATATAGCAGTTTCAGTGTTCTAAAAATTTCTACGTTGGTATCAATATTTTAATTTTTACAGCCTCCGAAATAGCTATACTTTGTATGAAAATGCTTGAGATATCCCTAGACACTTTTGATGTGTGTACATTCCCTCATATCCATTTCCCAAACAGGGTTCCTACTACAGACGTCGTCCTGGAAAAGTTATTAGACAACGATAGTCTGATTCGTAAAAATAAAAATGGGATTTTTGGGTAGGTAGAATTTTCTCTTTATAAAAACCTTGCTCGCTACTTATAGCAACTAAGGGTGGGTTCCACCATCTGACTTTAACAATAACAAACACCCAAATAGTTAAATGACGTCATAACATTAACCGTAACCGCTCAATTTTCCCTGGTTACTGTTATAGTTTGTGTTAATTAATCTGTCAATTTGTCAAACGCGTCAACGTAGTCAACGTTAATGTAACAGTCAAATTTGACAAAAACTTTAACTTTAACTTCTACTATGGTGCAACTTACCCTAAGTGTCGTGTTGATCGGCTTTTGGGACATCTAAAGCCCACTATGCACTGCGACTGCGATGAAATCGCGATACACTGACGATGCAGCATTGATGAGAGAGACCACACATCTTGGAGAGCGTCTTAATCACGGGTGAGACTGAAGGCCACTTCTGGGCAAGCCCGCTGCTCCTTAGAGTTCCTAAATTAAAACTAACCGCTAGTATTTTTAACTAATGATTAATTTTCTTTCCTTTTCGCCTCTGTTCAAGTAGTATTCATCGTTATTAGTAGGTAATGGCATTCAATCAGCTAATGCCTTTTTAATTATCTTTATGAAGGTGTGCAATACGTAACATCACAATGTTTTTTGTGGGCTGTTAGCCCACATTTAAAAATTACAGCAGTCGTTTTATATTGCCTCTAAATGCATTTAAAACAGAATGCCCTTCATTGTAAAGCATGCCAAAAATTAGAAAAAACCTACACTCGTCCCGTTACTCGTTCAATATTGAAGCTGTCGCTTAGAACGAAAAATGTGCGACAATTTCCGCTTCTGAGTATTCGCGTTTTAACAGTATTTATTCCATAAATATTAATGAAACAAATCACAAACTTTTCTGCTTTAGGACAAACATTCCATTTGTATATGTGATTTCATTTTTAAATAAGTTTGCGTCACCGGATTAATTCTTCACCCTTTCCCAAATTGGACGACATCTGTAGGTACAAACATGGTTGGCACCTTTGCAAAGTTCAATATCTCTATCCATCCAACCTTGTGTTCTATATTTATACCTCACTTCTCACACAAACTGTAACTTGTTTGTTGGAAATCTCGAAAAAGATTTCGTTATTTTTGGATCTTATTAATGCAGGTATTCCCGATACTTTGCATAGCAGTAAGAAATATGCCCTACTTAGATAAAAAAATAAGAGTAAATGTTTAGGTTCATTTAGACACGCGATGAAATTTGTACGAAAGTAAATATGAAAAACGTTTTTTAACAGCGCCACAGCACATTACCGTATCACAGCAATAAATCAGCACTGGTTAACGGCTTCACGCCTATTACACGTATTCCTCCAATTACTTAGTTTTACTAGAGAACAATTGCATTTAATAGGGCATTAGCTCTTGCTGGCGGCCAGGTGGCAGCCTGCCAGCTCCGGGTGACTCAGCGCGCGACACAAATATACAACCCGTAAATAATTAATGATACCTAACACGATATTATTATATTTAAGGCAGACATTTTTTGCTATTCCCACACACTAGCGCCATAGACGCCAGACGTTCATAGTATATTATTTTCGAACAGGCTAGCCGATATCGGCAACGCTTCGGAGGCAGAAGGATTCCTCCGCCACCGAAACTTCCGCAACTATTCCATCCCGATCTCATTCCTCCGCAAGCTTCTGCTGAAAATGCTGATAAACAAATCATAGAAAACTCAACACAACGTATCTTAGAAATGCAACTAGCGTTAGAGAAAGGCTTGTCTTCTCTCGAAGTAAACGGAATATCTATCGGAGTAAATCGAATAGGTCAGTCACCACAAGATTTAATACCCCGATATTCCGAAGGTTCTCAGACAGAACTTATAATGGTACATGATGTCTGTATCGAGACTAGAAAGATCACATTAGATTCTTCTATACAAACTGATAATAATATACTTGAAATGTACACGCAAACAGAAACAGCTTTCATGAAAAATAAAAATATACAGGCTGTTTTAAGCAAAAATAATGGTTTCACTCAAACAGAAAAACAAAAATTGAGAAATGCGGTTGTTCAAACACCAATTAAACTTTCAAGTGATAAGTTTCAGCAGGTCACGAAATCTAGCCTTGAATATACAGATGCCAGCACAGAAACTGAGGCCAAAGTTGTATATGATCAGGAAACTTCCACTGAATACTTTGAAATGAGTGACGAGCCTATATTCTCAATTGAGGAAATAGAAGTCAACTTAACAGCAGATGCGCGTCAAGAGAAATCTGACAGCCCCCCGCTCACCCCTGACAAAGCGGAAACCGGTCCTTCTTCTCCTCTCACGTACCCATTCGTGTCATTATTCAACCCTCTGGCAGTCAGATTACCAGCGATAGGTACATATCATTTTTATCCCAAATATATTCATGTTTTGGTTCCTTCCTTATTTAACTTGTCCATAATAACGTGTCCTGTAATAATAAACTAGACGAAACCGTTGTCCGTTAATAATAACTAACGAATATTTTCAGGCAAATAGTTTGCGTAAAACTGCGTCACGGGTCGAGGATGACAATGAGTCCTTGCTTCTACAGCTGAAGAAAATGGCTACCAAAGCCAGAAGTACGTCTAACTAATTGTTATAAAAGCCATTTATTTTTGTTGAAAACCTCTAAGCCTATCCCTGTGTATATATTAATTCTAGGTAACATTCCAAATCCTGTAACCACCCACTTTCTTTTGCTGGTATTTGTTTTTCTCTGCAACCATTGAAAAATACTAACCCGCTTATAAGTTTCGATACAGGAGGCGTATCAATGGTAGCCATTTTCTCCAGTTATTGATAAGTTCTTTCTTTGTGTTGTACATAAACGTTAAATGAAATGACTTTAGTTCCGTTATACCATCATGATGCTTGACTGGTTAAAAGTAATATTAAGCCGCTGTGATGCAGTGGTTTAACACTACTAACACTTCCTTAACACAACCAGAAATAACAATCGTATTGTAATTATCACTTGGAGATTTTGTTTTGTCTGTTTTGTGCCTTTGTTTGTTATCAAAAATAGATGACTGTCAATGATCAAAATAATTTTCCTCAGGTCGCAAATTATCACCAACACCCCCATCCAATAGGCTTGCTATTGAGGCTCCTAATGAGAAAGATGAAGGAATCTCCGATGAAGAAGATCCAGCGGAATTACGTCTTCTCCTTGAACTCAATGAACAGGTGTTAATTATAGTAAATTAGGTAAAACGTATTGAAACTGTGATTAATGTTAAACTTGCTTACAAGCCACTTTAATTCAAGGAAGCTGCTGTATTACGACGGAAGGCAGAGGACTTAGAACAAGATAGAGAATCGTTAAAAAAACAAGTAAAGGAGCTAACTGACAAAATTGCTAACACAAGCACCAAAACAGTCAATTCCACATCAACGCTGAGACGTAATACTGGGAAGAGCAACAACTTGGCAGAAGAAAAAGTCAAGGTAATTCGGTTTAATGTTTAATCATTTGTAATAAATAAATTCAGTCAATTAAAAGATCCCATCTCTATTTAAGTTAGGAAAGTGAATTGGAACAAAAACGTAATTAAATAAGTCAAAAACTTTGATGGCTATATTTGCTTATTTTCAAAGGTTCTTGAAGACGAAATAGATGAATTGAGAAAGAAATTAATTGGAAAGGAACGTGACTGTGAAAGATTACATGCCGAACTTAGCTTAGCACAGAAGAAACCTAAAGCATCACTGATAAAAAGCAAGTAAGTAATTTCATTCAAAAAAGAAAATATAAAAACATGGGAGCTTTGATCCCTAAATAGTTTGTCATTTTAACATAAACTTGTTGTTCTATTATAGATCCCTAGATAGTTCAAGCGAGCAACAAAATGTTGATTTAAAACGACAACTTCAGGTGATAGAACAAGAAGCCAGTGTACTAAGAGCCAAAACACAAAGTCTCGAAGCTGATAATGAGAAACTTCAAGCTGAAAATAAAAAAATACAGGTAACACATATTAAAGTCACTACCATCAGTTTTAATATTCGACATTAAATATTAACGTCAATATTTTGTTATAGTTACTAAAAAATACAAAAACGTTACGGTCTGATAAGGCTGTTGAACAAAATGCTGCTAAAATAACTCAACTAGAGAAAGAATTAAAGGAAGCACTAGCTAAAGTAAAAGAATATGAAAACAATAAAGATGAAAAAACAGAAAAGAAAGTAAGATTCGGTGGTGAGATCACCAAAAAGGACACCGATGCTCTCAAAGTAAAACAAGATGAACTAGATAGATTAAAACTTAATTTCGGCAAGGTAAGTGGATATTATACTGTCACGACATATTATAATCACTAACATTTTAAAAATGATCATGTTTCCACAGCTGGAAAAAGAAAATGCTAAACTACAAGCAAGTCTTAAAGCATTGAAAGAAGACGCAATAAAATCATTCAGGCCGCGAACGCCTAAAAAGCTGACTGACCTAACAACAAAACTACAAATGAAAAGAATGGTAGAAGACCTTGAAAATGAAATTGGTATAAAAAATATTCACAAAACTTACAAAACTATAATATTTTTTAACTTGCACGATAACATCTAAATTAATTTTAATTGATCAACAGGAGAAATGTTCGTGGTTATGAAAAATGCTGGCCTCTCAGCCAATGAAATCAGCGCTAAAGCTCAACTTGAAAAAGACATTGAAGAAATTAGGTCGAAACTGTCTAAAAATGAATCTGAGTTTACAAATGAAAAGAATTGGTTGCAAACAGAAATTGCTAAACTCAAAGATCTCAATACTAAGTTAGAAACTGATAAAACTAAAATTATGGACAAATGCAAAAGTTTAGAAACAGAAAAAGATAAAACATTTGGTGAAGCAAAAACGCTCAAGGAAGAAAATAAAAATCTTGAAGCTCAAATTGCTAAACTTAACACTGATCTCAGTGAGTATCCAACAAAAGTTCTAAAATGGCCTCATATAATTTACGATTGCTAATAACTTTCAAAATATTTCAGAAAATTCTACCTCTCAACAGACAGCGATGGCTGATTGTATGAAGAAGATAGAAGACCTCAAAAAAGATATGGATACAAAAGATAAGGAAATAGAAAAATTAAAGAAACTAGCTGAAAATGTTAGTAAGTTAGAACAAGATAAGAACAAGTTGCTCAAAGAGGTGGGTAATGTTTTTAGTGAAGAAGATCATTACTGTTTCAATATACAAGATAATGACGTCGTTGTTTTGTTTCTTGCTTTAACAGGTTGGAGATAAGGCTAAGAAAATAGGAGAGCTAGAAAAGAAGTTAAAAGAAGCTGATGAAAAGTGTAAACGAATTGAGAATCAGCTAGCCACACGAAAGGTCCGCGTGGCTAAATTAGAAAAAGAGGTTAGTATCACAGAATACACTTTTTGGATCAACAGTCACAAATAACTTCTGAAATAATTTATAGGCTGTGCAGCGTATTTTTAACAGAGAATAGTGCATGAATTTTTTTTAAACAAAATCATGAAGCAGAAAATATTTTTGTCTCTTTTACAGCAAAAATAAATTAAGCTTATAATATAATGTGTGTAATGCTAACTATGTCTGAGACGTTTCAGTTTCTTGAAATCTGGTATAGTTTCGACTTCCTAGATTTTCTCAGTTGAAAAAACGCTGTATACGACTTATAAGTAATACATTTCTTATAAGAACGTTTTCTTCATCGAAGCGATTTACAAATAATACCATTTCATTTCATACACATTAACAATTTTAATGACACTAGCTCTCAGAAGAAAAGGAGCAAGCTGAAGCGCTGGTTAATTCGCACAGACGTCTATCTGTCGAGTTCACAAGCGAAAAAGATGAAATACATACGAAACTGTTCAAAACAGAGGGCAAACTTATCACTATAGAAACGGAAATGAGAGACATGAAGACTGATTACGAAAGTAAAATTACAAATTTGGAGTCGACCATAGCGGCTAAAGATATTCATATTAAACAACTGGTACATAATTCATTATGGAGTGGATGTTTTTACCACTGCATGTCACCTTGATTATCACTCCTGAAACCTCGTAGTTTATGAATGTACCTATATTTTGTTGATAAACTTTCTAGATCTTTCTAATCAAAACAAAAGCTTACACGACCCATGTTTGTACATCCACGCCTCTTAAACAAGTGATCCTATAAGGGCTTAATTTTTTTAAGTGTTGTTATGATATTCTTAGAATGAATTTCTCCTAAAATGGAAATAGGACTAAATATCTGATCTACCTTTCAGGAGGACGCATTACGAGAGACATCAAATCAGAAATACGATGAGGCAATATCATCAGTTGAAATGGCACAAATGCAAGACAAATTAGATAAAACCATAAAGGACTTCCAAGAAAAGGAAGAAGAATTGTCCAGAGCCAAACAGGAGCTTAGCAAGACTGAGAAAGAATTATCCACATTGCAAACAGAAACATCCCGAATGAAGTCTGACCTCACTAAACTAGAAAATGAAAAGAAGGACCTAGATAATAAGTTACAGGCAGAGAAGAAGGAATCGTTACTGGGAAAGCAAAGCATCAGAGCTTGAAACTGATCTGCAGGTAGGTATCAATAATTTTCTGCTGCAGTATTAAAAAGGGTTAGTTTTATCGTCAGTATTGACAGTCTTGACAAGGTCTTGCATTTAGATAATTGGAACCTTGTCACAACGTTGTCAACATACATAAATAAATGAAATCACAACCATTCCTCTCATTATACTTGAACGTTGTAAAACCAATTGACATGGTAATTAGAATGGCAAATTACTGCTACCCAAGCTGATCTGACATTTTTCATCATATTCTGTTTTATGATTTTAGGCAGATAGAAAGAAGCTCGAGCGCATGCGCATAGCTCACGATAAAGACATAAAGAACAAAGAAGCAGAACTAGCAACATTGAAGGGTAAATTGAAGGTTCTCGAACAAACATCCGGCGCAGGCGCCAAGAGAATTGCCGATCTCAAGCAGGAGTGTGAGGAGACTGTTAAAAGTTCGTACAACCATACTCATGTTTAACATAACAAAACGTGTCTTGTCGTGAAAACTAATCTTTTCTATATCCCAAATGTAAAACTTGCCTATGGCATCGACATTATCGATATGGCAAGGCAATCATCTCATAGAAATTTTAAGCTTTGTCAAATATTATTGTGATAATTAAAATTACAATGCATATTTCAGAGTTGGAGCACTCACTGGCAGTAGAGAAAGCAGAGTACGACGAATTAACTGGCAAATACGAATTGTTAGAAGAAGAGCACGTAGTTACTAAAGCTCGACTAACGGTTGAAAAGGAACAAGCACAGGGGTATGCACTTTGATTTCTTCTTATTTTGATAAATTGAAAAATCATACTTCCGACGGTTTATAGAGATTTACTTAAATAAAAAAAACTCAGATCATGAAAAAAAAAAATATTAAATACCTATTTCTTTCACAGAGAATTAATACATGTGCAGAAAGAACTGAATGCAGCATTAGCAGAAATAAAGAGCCATCAAGAGTCGTATGAAACACAATCTTCAGCTTGGCATAAGGAGAAAGCGGAACTGCAGGTACGTACTGTCGTCAAAACGCACTTATTGGGTGTCACCCTTAGAATGGCGTAGTTATCCTAAGGTCTCACCATACTTGAGTGGATACTGATACACTGAATAAGCCAATAGGTAATATGCACTTGAAACAGATAACGGTCATTTTCGGCGTCAGTCGAGTGGGTCGAGTGTGACGTCAAAGTCTATGTGTCACTGTCAAAAGCACGACAAGAAGAAGAATTTAAAAGTTTGTAGGTTACATTTGTTGTCATAGACTTTGACGTCACACGCCAAGCGCGCCATAATGGTAGGCGTTTAAAACGCCTGGAAAAGTTTGAATTTATGAATATACTACTATATTTTGCGTTTTTGATGATTACTATTATTTACAAGCATAAAACGACATAAGCTATCTTAAAAAATATAAAAAAAACAGTGCATATTCCCTTAACAGTTTTTGCTACGTTTTATTGAATGCATGGGAATTAGGTCCCAGGTCAAACGCATACATACAGGTAGAAATGTGATATAAATATGCAATATGTGATACAGGCGGAGATATCGTCGCTCCAAGAGCGTCTCTGCGGCGGCGGCTGGGAGGTGGAGCGCGCGCGGCTGACGGCGCGGCTGGACGCGCGCGACAAGGAGCTGCGCGCCGCCACCGAGCGCGCCGACGTGCTCGCGCACCACCACGACCAGGCCAAGAAGGAGGTCAGGGACAGTACACTCGACGGCAAATCAGGCTACCCATTTCCTGCATCAGGCTACCTTTTCCGTTTTCTAACTTGCTCTTGCAAAATGATTTGCAATACAGCGAGAAGGAATTGCCGAAAATGCCTGTCGTGCCGTTGACCGAACATAATATTTACCAGCTGTGCCCGCGGTTTCTACCGCTTGGAATTCTGTCTGTCACAGGCAATTTCATAAATTGTATTTGTACTTAGGTATCTATGTGCTTTTTGATGTGAAAGCTATGAATCAACTGGCCAGTATTTTTAGCGTAAAGGAGTAGTATGAGCTTCTATTCATATTATAAACCTTTGCGCTTTAATAAGTAATATTAGTTCGATTTCCATTCAAAGGAAGAAGAAGAGTTACTCGAAAGTGATTGGAAGAACCGAGAAGCAAATGACCGTAAAATATTCCTCAAAAACTACCTGTACTTTACTTTTGTACTTCTTTATATAC
Organism: Udea ferrugalis; assembly: GCA_950022985.1. Lineage (NCBI taxonomy): Eukaryota > Metazoa > Arthropoda > Insecta > Lepidoptera > Crambidae > Udea > Udea ferrugalis. The sequence continues at coordinate 12,430,916 of OX465516.1, forward strand.
CTTTCCAAATCAATGTTTCGTTGAGTTCAGTAACATCAATAACTGTGTTCGCTCCTCAGCTGGAAGAATGGCGAAAGAAACTAGAAGACTACGAGAGAGTGTCCAAGATCCAGCGGAACCTGACCGCCGAGAACGCGGAGCTGGAGCGCGAGGTGGCGGCGCTGAACGCGCGCCTGGAGCACGCTGAGAAATCGCGCCGAGCCGAGCTGCAGGACACCAAGATGCGCTACGAGGGGCAGATGAACTCCATGAGAGATGAACTCAAGTCGCTGCATAACCAGGTACGTAGCAACTGGGCGTTAAATCCTCCAGAACAGAGAAAGAACTAGGGGACTACGAGAGAGTGTCCAAGATCCAGCGAAACCTGACCGCCGAGAACGCTGAGCTGGAGCGCGAGGTGGCAGCGCTGAACGCGCGCCTGGAGCACGCTGAGAAATCGCGTCGTGCCGAGCTGCAGGACACCAAGATGCGCTACGAGGGGCAGATGAACTCCATGAGAGATGAACTCAAGTCGCTGCATAACCAGGTACGTAGCAACTGGGCGTTAAATCCTCCAGAACAGAGAAAGAACTAGGGGACTACGAGAGAGTGTCCAAGATCCAGCGAAACCTGACCGCCGAGAACGCTGAGCTGGAGCGCGAGGTGGCAGCGCTGAACGCGCGCCTGGAGCACGCTGAGAAATCGCGTCGTGCCGAGCTGCAGGACACCAAGATGCGCTACGAGGGGCAGATGAAAACTCCATGAGAGATAAACTCAAGTCGCTGCATAACCAGGTAAACAGGGTAAATTGTTCCAATGGGCGATAGTTGCTCCAGTATTGTGAGAAAACTAGCAGACCACAAAAGAGAGCATTCAACCTTCTGCATAGGACCCGAGGAACTGAAATCGATGCATGCTTGTGCATACTGGAACGAACTCCTAATTATACACATTCTGATTTTTTACGCTTTACGATAGTATTCGACTCTAAGTATGCAGTATGCGTAATCAAACTGTTTTTTATCGTCAAAATTAAACTTCTGGGCATCTCCCACATCGAGACGGCAATAAGTAATCTAAGATGACCCGTTATTTCTTCCTCCAGGTGTCCAGGTTCAAGCGAGAAAGGGATAACTACAGGCAGATGTTGGAAGCTGCTCAGAAAACGATGGCTGAAATAAAGAGCAGTGACAAGAATGCCAGAACGCCGAGAACATTATCCATTTCAAGCACCGACGAGGTCAGTGCAGTCACGTTGTTGATTTGTTAGTTATACAAATGTGTATCTTGTTAAAGTGATAGATCTCTGCGACCATCACTGATCTAATTGTGGTCGTCATTTATTTAGATATTACTAGAGCAGATGATTGTGACCGTGACCTTCATCAGGAGTCGTGGGCTCGATTCCCTTCCACCCATGTTGAGTGTTGAATTGTTTCAGCAAACATTTTTAGAATTTACCTACGTATATACGCCTTGGTGAACAAGTAATGAAAGTGGGAAATTGTTGCACCATGCGCTTCTAACCACGCGCCATCACAATACAAAGTTACTAATGGTTTTATGTCTACATTATCGCATTAGGAAAACAATTCATGATTTGTGTTTCCGATGTACCTCGTAGGAGGAGTACCGCAACAAGGTGGCCGTTCTGGAGCAGCAGGCAGCGTGTCTTGAAGACGAGTTGTGCGAGTCGCGCCTGCTCGCCTCCAAGCTCAAGACCGAGCTGGTCAGCGAGAAGTCCGCCGCAGAGATACGCATCGCCGAGATGCAATCCAGGCTCAATGAGGTACAGAATCCATTGGAAAATAACACCATTTATACGTTCAAGTAGGTGCAAATTTAACCACAGGCTCAACTGATCATTTATTTATTTAATCTTTAATGCACAACTAGTACAAAAAGTGATGATGTCGTCTAAGATGGGACAGTGGCCTAACAAATGGCTATTTACTCTCTCCCAAGTTGTATCGCTCGTACCATACCACAGAATGCATACGTGCATACACTTACCTACCTATACATTATCTCAAGTAAAAGATAATGTTAAATTAAAAATTGTTTATTATGCTGTTCCCAGCAACTTGTGTGTCTTTTTTCTGATCATTATCTTAACTGATTTCAAAAAAAAAAAATTGCCTATTAGATCAAATTCTTGTTACTTGATTTTTACTTGAATCGTAATAACAATTCAGTCAGAATGTAGACCGCTAGCTAGTGAATGAATAGCGCCATAAAAGTGTATTCGCGCACAAATTCACTTTAACGTTTTTTTGGCCAGCTGATAAAAAGTATGTCGATTTAATTGGTGTCAAATAGCGTATAGTTAGCTTCTACAGGAGCCAACAACTTATTCAAAGTTCTTCCCTTTCTCTATGGCGGCTTGATTCCTTGAACTTACCGCGCTGTGAACCTTTGCAAGACCTGGCCATCTCCTCTTTCGTAACTTAATTCCCATTGCGTTGCCAAGAGGTGTAATCTAAATGTGTTGTGGTCAATGATTTTATAATAAAAAATGGATACTTATGGGAACAAAGTGGCACCCGAAATCAGAACAATTCTAACACCTGAGCAAAGCATTCACGGTGTTAACAGTCTGAGACAACACTTCGCAACATGTATCTGTCTCGTTTACGCTTTAGTAAATAATCGTACTGTCTTGATCACGCGTTATAACACGGTCAAATCCGCCCACGGTTCTTATTGTAATATTATGATGTGTTGTTGTCCAGTACGAGGAGGAGCGGCTGCTGTCGTCAGGCCGCGCGCGCGTGGCGGGGCTGGCCACGCGCATGGAGCTGGCGTGGCACAAGGAGCGCGACGAGCAGCAGCGCCTGCTGCAGGAGACCTCCACGCTCGCACGGGACCTGAGGCAGACGCTGTTTGAGGTTACACCACCTGCTTATTGTATACTTTAGTGGCTGAACGGGGCAATACCGCTCTGCTGCCAGCTGGCGTGGCACAAGGAGCGCGACGAGCAGCAGCGCCTGCTGCAGGAGACCTCCACGCTCGCTAGAGACCTGAGGCAGACGCTCTTTGAGGTAAGTTGTTTTTGACGTGATAACGTCTTTAAAATCGTTTTATCGTTTTACCGGTTTTATCGGTGACATGTTCAGAAACTTGTGTCACACCAAAAAATCACGAGCGCGATCGCAGGTATAACGAGAGAGAGACGGACCGATCTCCCGTCTCATCTCGAGCGCTGCCAGTCATTCCGTGAAATGCCGTTATTATGTAAACATCTCGATCGTAAACCTACTTGACAAACAACCATTTTTTTTATTTTTAGCATTAGGGATAATGCATTATCATCTTACTAAAGATAGGAAAACCAGAAAAAGACAATCGGTCCTTTGGCGTCAGGCGGGAATCGAACCCGCATCTTTCGCAAACCTCAAGTGCAGTCGCCCGGTTCGCGAAAGATGCGGGTTTGATTGCCTCCTGACGCCAAAGGACCGATTGTCTTTTTCTGCTATTTGAGGTTACACGACTTTCTTTGTTGGGTCCTACAGTGGCTGAAGGGGGAAATCCCGCTTCGCTGCCAAAGTGTCAACGTCAAGTGCGGGTTTAGTCGGTGATCATTCAAAATAACTAACAAGGCAATGTTTCCATGATGATGTTAAAATGAAAAGAAAGTTACACATTTTGTCCCATATTTTTTCCGATTTGACCGAACAGGTTTCAAATACATTATCCTAGTTTTTATTTTGAGTATTCATTCAACTGTAACATTATTACAGGTTGAACGCGAAAGAGACAAAGAAAGGCTAGACATGAAGAGAAGGATAGACCAATTGAAGAGGACAACCGAGGAAGAAACAGAAGAAGCTAAAAAGAAGGTTGGTCACAATAACTAATTATCTTCCAATTGACGATTGAGACTGTCTTATCTCCATTAATGTTACTACAACTGTATTGAATGAAATAAGCCCCAGGACATAAGCTTCCTCCAACTGCATCCTTTCATACCCGTTCCTTGCCAGCCTTCTCTACAGTGGCCCAGCATCTTCCCATGTTCTTTAGTACGGTTTCTGCTTGCATGTCTGGGGAACCACTTTTTTACGACGTTTCAAAAACGTTGACCGTTCTTCTCATGACGTGTCCAGTCCATCTCCACGTCTGAGTCTTTCTAATTTCGCGTCTTGTTTTGTATTGTTCTTATTATTTTGTTGTTTTGTTATTTTGAGGTGCCCGTGGCGCAGTTGTGACAGTGATCAGCGACAATCGCTGTTGTAAAGCAACACACGCCGGGTCGGAAATGGGATGGGTGACCACCCCGAGCGAAAATTTAGTGATGTGTATTTCGGGCATCTCCGTGCTTCGGAAGGCACGTTAAGCAGTTGGTCCCAATTGACGTTGCTAGATGTCAGTCTTTAAGCCTAGTCAGAGGCCTTAGGGCGGCATGATAACATCTGACATCAAGGTTGCTCACTAACCTTACATCCCTCATACAATCCGCACTAAGCCCGCTTGTTGGAGTATGGCTCGTTTCTAACTCATAGTTGAGGTGAGGCCTGTGCCCAGCAGTGGGACGTATATCGGCCGTTTATGTTATGTATGTTATTTTGAGTTGGATTTATCCTCTATTTTGTCCCTCAGGTATCGGAGCTGCAATGCGACCTGTTAGAGCTCCGCGACGCGCACGCAAAGCTGCGTACAGCCAACGAAAAGCTGCGCCGCGACAAGGAGCGCAACGAGCGCGACCGCGACCAGAACAAGCTGCTGGTGGCCTCGCTTAAGCGCGCGCAGCAGGTACGTGTCTACCCACGTAGGAACGACCTGCTGGAGCTCTCTGTAATGACGGTTTCCGATTCTGATACTTTTTGACATTCGGTTACAGATCGTCTAAGCTGAAATGACGCGCCCCTCCACCGCATCTACGCATGGAAAAGTACTTGCTTGCAGTGGAGGGTTGAGTTCAGCTTAGACGACCTCTACTTAGGGTTAACTTTTTCTGCCACCAAACGGCGTTTCGGAGGTGTCGGGTCCAAACCGCTGTCAAAAAGCGCAGAGTCAGAAAACCCTCATTCGAAAATTAGCTTCTTTCTGTGGGCCGACTTCGGCTATAACCTATGTCTGCGACGCAGTTGCTTGTAATTAGGTTTTCTGGGTGGTTGGTGTTTAGCAAAAGAGTCCTAGTGCGAAAGCTCGGCTTTCACATTTGTGAAGTAACTTGAGTCATTGAGCTCGGGCTTACGCGGAATTCAGCCTCTGGGCTCACAATCATAGCTTTGCTTTTGATTCTTTGTCCTCATGTAAATGTAGATGAAGATTTTGACTAGATTATACCAAGCGCCCTCTCAAGAATTTTTAAAATCGACTATTAACTGTATTCACTATAGTCTTATGCACGAAATGATTGTCAACTTCGAAATTAAACAAATTCCGTGTAAATTGCTAGGAGGATGACAGGATAATAGCTCAGCTGTTGGAGACGATCGAGGACCTGATGAAGCAGACGCCGGAGCTGTTCCGCGCCGACCCCGCCGTCAAGCCGGAGAAGAGTCTGCTCACGCCGACGCCGCCCAGGAGGAATAGGGTAAGTTGTACACCTGACACCGGTGTCCGTGACTTGCAAGTGTTGAAGGGCTATAAAGTATGTGATAGAACCAATGAAAAGTTGTAGGTAGTACAAAAAACTTTTAAGATGATCATTGTTTGTACTATTTAGGTGGAATTGAGTAATCATTGAAATCTGATCAGTGTACATTCATCGGCAAATCAGGCTACCTATTTTTACTTCATTAACTTCTAAAACTTAAATAAGTACTTTAATAATGGCAATGAATAGGTTCACCAGGCTATCTATTTTCATTTTTGATCTCTCTCTTGCCCAATGATAATTCTTTACAATACAGCAAAGACAAAACCTGAAACGGTTAGCTTGTCATGCCGATCATACATGCCAACAATTGTATTTTAAAATCGATAATGTTTTATCGGTTTTGGTGTATTCCGGGAACATAACCTGTGTCAAAGCATTTCTAGATGAGAAAACAAAAAGCTAACTAACTGTGTGTATTCGGCCGGTCTGTTAATGGTATCGGTAGTACAGTGGTTAGTGCAGTGGCCCGGTCAGCGAAAGGCACGGGATCGATTCCCGCCTGAAGCCAAGACCGAATGTCTTTTTCTGTTTTTCGTATCTGTAACTGTGTGTATTTCCGCAGTCTTCGAAGTCCCGGTCCCGCTCGGCGACGCCCGAGAGCGCGGAGAGCGGCGCCGACGCGGCGGCGACGGGCGCGCGCCTGCGCCGACTCACCGACGAGCTGCGTGCTTCACGCATCGCCGAGCGCGCGCGCAGACACAACGCCAGCGCACGACGGTCAGTACTCACCCCATAAAGCGCCTAGCACGGACTGTGTGTACTCGTGCAGTCGTCCCAGTCCCGGTCCCGCTCACCGACGAGCTGCGCGCCTCGCGCATCGCCGAGCGCGCGCGCAGACACAACGCCAGCGCACGACGGTCAGTACTCGACCCCATACAGTAGGTCTAGCACGAACTGTGTGTACTCGTGCAGTCGTCCAAGCCCCGGTCCCGCTCACCGACGAGCTGCGTGCTTCACGCATCGCCGAGCGCGCGCGCAGACACAACGCCAGCGCACGACGGTCAGTACTCACACCATACAGTAGGTCTAGCACGAACTGTGTGTACTCGTGCAGTCTCTACCAGTCCCGGTCCCGCTCACCGACGAGCTGCGTGCTTCACGCATCGCCGAGCGCGCGCGCAGACACAACGCCAGCGCACGACGGTCAGTACTCGACCCCATACAGTAGGTCTAGCACGAACTGTGTGTACTCGTGCAGTCTCTACCAGTCCCGGTCCCGCTCACCGACGAGCTGCGTGCTTCACGCATCGCCGAGCGCGCGCGCAGACACAACGCCAGCGCACGACGGTCAGTACTCACACCATACAGTAGGTCTAGCACGAACTGTGTGTACTCGTGCAGTCGTCCAAGCCCCGGTCCCGCTCACCGACGAGCTGCGCGCCTCGCGCATCGCCGAGCGCGCGCGCAGACACAACGCCAGCGCGCGACGGTCAGTACTCGACCCCATACAGTAGGTCTAGCACGAACTGTGTGTACTCGTGCAGTCTCTACCAGTCCCGGTCCCGCTCACCGACGAGCTGCGTGCTTCACGCATCGCCGAGCGCGCGCGCAGACACAACGCCAGCGCACGACGGTCAGTACTCACACCATACAGTAGGTCTAGCACGAACTGTGTGTACTCGTGCAGTCGTCCAAGCCCCGGTCCCGCTCACCGACGAGCTGCGCGCCTCGCGCATCGCCGAGCGCGCGCGCAGACACAACGCCAGCGCACGACGGTCAGTACTCACACTATACAGCTTGAACTCCGTGTAAACACATTATTGTCTCCAATGATATATTGGTACCGCCGTTTTCCAGGTTGCTTAGGTTTTTTATCAGTGTGGTATTGACGCCGCTCAAATTATTATGAAATTAACACAAATCCAGCTATTACGTCCAGTCTAGTCTAGTTTCAAAACATCTTCCTTGTTATCTTTGATAGGCCGTACAGTGATTCACAAACAATCTTGGAAAATTATGATTTGTCGAATCAAATGTTATGGTGTGAGACCTGAAACTGTATTTTATGATATGCGTATATAAGTTTGACGTTTGTATCAATCGACAAACATTATGAAAAATGTTTTATATCTCACAATACTAAATCTGTTCTATTCGTTTTGCAGTGCGATGTCGACGGAGCCGCGCGACACGCTGTCGGTGACACCGGCTTCCCGCACGCCGCAGCGCGCGCCCTCGCTCAAGAAGCGCTCCATCTCCTTGGAGCAGACCACCAAGGATCAGGTAACAATCATCACAACAATATTTCGTCCACGATCACCAACCTGCCACTGCTAGACTTAGGTATCCCCTAATATGCATGGGGCGCGACTTCTCAGGTTGACGTATGTATCCACTTAGTATCAGGAGCCTTTCTTTCAGTTTCAGGGCGCTTTACACTATTCTTGTCAAGATGAGGTCTCCACTCAAGAACGCTTTTAGAAATAATCAAAGTCATGCTAAATAAATGATTGGAACATTCAACTTTAACGATAGAGACTCATTCGATGCGCTGAAATTTAGTCTTGCTTGGCCCTGAGCTCTTCTTATTTTTCGGAATTTCCCATTATTTTCATTTTCTACGAGGTTAGGCCCATTTTTTTCTAATGTGTATGCACATATGACAGAGCCTGATCTGGAAGACAGTGGAGGACAGCAGCGTCTCCTCGATGCAGTCTCTGGACGGAGACGACGTGCGCCACTTCACCATGCAACGGGACACCAGCCTCGACAGGTAACAAAACACCACCAATTGCGAAAACATAAGATTAGGACAGTTAAGGCGGAGGGTATCCTAAGGGCCGGCGCCCAGTTTCGGCATCGGCACGCTTCAGGATTTTAAGGTGGCAAATAGCAATATACTTTAACATTATGGCAATAAAGTAGAAATTTCCGTGATGTGTTCTCGTAAAAACAAAATGCATTTGTTCTGTTTCTGTTTCGGCATTTTCTACTTTATTGCCATTATGTTAGAGTAAATTACTATTTGCCACCTTAAAAGCCTGAAGCGTGCCGATGCCGATAGTGGGCGCCGGCCCTAAATGACTTTTGGAATTTGGCCTTGAATTTTGAAAAGTTGCACTCCTGTGCGCGATAGATGGCTCGCTGTGTCGCTACGATGATGGCTAGAAAGTATGACATACAAGTTTTGTGTGTATCACAGAGTAGTACAAGGTTCAGAGATACTATTTCATAGGAAAACTAAAATACGCCTTAAGATGTTATGAGACAGCTTAGCCAAGTACATAAATGTATTTTATACCGAAATTCGATAAAAGCTCTTAACAGCCGAGTTAGTTCCGTTGTATCACAATTCTAAAGAATTCGAATTACATCATCTTTTCAGGTCCTAATGTGAATGTGCCGGTCAAAAGACAGTAATGCTATATTCGGATAGAGCTTTACCGTCTGAGCATTTGTGAATATTGCAATTATTTATACAGGGTAAACTGTCCAGCTGAGCATTGAACGCTCGAAGGAGACAGATTTTGACGAAAATCCATTCGGCGAACTTTTACTTAGCCAGGCATCGAACCTGTTGCTTCTGAAGAAAAAAACAGCTTAGCCCCTGTACTATCGCTCAGTCGGCTTAAGTTAATAACGCGGATCAAATTGTTGAAAGATCGATTATTCATTAGACTGCGAAAGAAGCAAGGGTGTCATTCTCAATGCACACTGCACTGAAGCGTGCTTCATTTCATTAGAATTTCGGCTTTCTGTAAAACTTAATAACTTTGTCACTGTGATCGTTTGAGTGATAAAAACTAAGCCGAATAGGGTTCTTAATGATTTTCGTACAAATGTGGGAGAATACTTACCAATTCCAGGTGATGATTGATGTGAGCGTGCGACAATCGTCGACAGGTCAAGTAAATGATTTCAATAGTATACGGGGCAAATTTTCCAAGTGGGTCTGGTAGACAAAATACTGGTTCTCTGCCTTATCGCCGAATAATTTCAGGCCGAATTTCATTTCCCAACGAGTGTTTTGCAGAATTTGACTACGCCGAATGATCATTTTGAAAACTCAACATATAATTGTATTTGTTTTTTATTTAGCGTGTGGTTAATCCGGTTATTTATTATCTACCGAATGTTGAATTATGTGGGGTTTCGTTCTAATAACTATTTAATGTTATGTAGATATAACTTACTTTTTGTAAATATTATTATGGTGTACATGAACTAGCCGCCAGAAATAATAGTCCGAAAAAAAAAACTTTTTCAATACATTTTGGTAAGAAAAAAAAAAGTTCTCGGCGCGGGAGTGGTATCGGGGTTTGCCTCACTACTAACCTTTCCTACCCCTAAAACTCTTAATCGCCCCAAAATCGTGGGAAAATTATCTAAACTCCTCCCCTAAATCCGTCATTTCCAAGAGTGTCCCACCTAAATTTGTCACTTTTAGAAGCGTCCCACCTGAATCCATCAATTTTAGAGCGTCCCACCTCTAACCGTCACTTTCCAGGGCGTCCCACCTGAATCCGTCACTCTTAAACACATCCCACCTAAATCCGTCACTTTCAAGAGCGTTCGACCAAAATCCGCAATTTTTTAATACATCCCACCCAAAACAAATGGACGACCTGCAATTTGGAAGGAATTTAGATTGTTTTCCTAAACCCCTAAAACCCCTACGTTTAAAGGTTTTGGGGGGAAGGGTGGAAGTGGAGCAACCCTCGGATAAAACTCCAGGGCCGAGGAAATGCTTTTTTTTCCTAACCTCGAAATGTATGAAAAAAAAAATTTTTTTGACTATTTATTATTATTCATCTGGTTCATGTACACCTAACATGCTCGTCGCTTCGCCCTACGCACCTATTATTTCCCGTGACTTCCTAACAAATTAAAAAAAAACATTTCCCGGGCGCGAGTGTGGTGTCCGGGGTTAATCCCACTATCGCTCTTCCCCCCAAACCTCCAAAACCCCCCCCAATTATGGACAAATAATCTAAATGTGAGCCGCATAATAACAATGTAGTACAATGAGAAAACAGTTAATCTGACCAAACGTCATTCGTCTAATCTAATAGCTGTGTAGCCAAGTGAATGGTTTGACCATAGAATTTCAATCTAAGGGTTTGACAAATTATAACTATCCGAAACGTCCATTGACATTTTAACAATCGGCATACCTATTAATAGTTCTCAAATGAAATGTTGCCTTTTAAAAATTTGTTAATCGTTAGTTGACAAAGTGAATAGTATGTGAAACGTTGGTTAGGAAATGAAATTTGGCGTATCATTTTTCAAAGAAAAGGCTGGAAACCTGAAATACATTTTAATCCCAAGCGGATTTAAATCCTAAAAAATAGTAGGTACTTAACTATGTTTTTAGATTTTATCAAAACGGTTTGGAGAATCCTTTACCGAATCGCTTCTGAGAATCACAACCCCTTGAAAAACTCATCCTGTGTACTCGTATTTTGAAAACTAAGCATTATTTTGGAGGAATTGCGATGTAGGTACCGTGATGTGTACCTATGTCTTGGATTTGTATCTAAAAGTGTATTATGAGTAATGTGCATCGGTTAAGTCAATAAACAACCTTTTCGGAAATACGGTTTAAAAAAACATTCACAAGAACAATGATTGTATTTATTTATTCATACAACATAATCAAAGCCAACAACATATAATTTTTAATGTACCATCTTTATCTTTTTGGCATAGTTGACGCAACGCAATGTTTTTTCCTTCTTTGCTAAATGGCTTCCATGACGTAAACTGGGTCTGCAACACCTAGAGGAAGGCTTGTTGCAGAACAAGCCTTCCTCTAGGTGTTGCCTTGTCTTTGTTTTTTCTGGTCAAAACGGAAGTTTTTATCTGCCACGGCTTTTTCCAAGCCAACTGAGAAAACTGTAAAAAAAAATTTTGATTAAAAAACAGGAAGGTTTTCTATAAAAGCGTGATTTTCCTAAAAAGGGTGACCATATGCTGCTCACAGGATAGGTTTCGGTTGCCTAAAGTAATGCTACAAAGCAGAGTAACTCGCAACTCAGTAAGTTCACGGGACAAACAATATACAGAGTGAACGTTTCAAGTGGGCGTGACAGATAGGCCAAATCCTGAACTATGAGGTATTGAGAAAAATGTTGAAAGGAGTCTCGAGACCGATTTCAGCAAGCTTTAAACTGCAAATTTACTCAGATTTTTGAAAACACTTTCTTTTTAGCCGGAAATCATACCTCTTCGTTTCGAAGAAAATACACCCTTATATTATTATGCTATCGCATAGTGTCGCTTATAAAGATCAAATTCTGCGAAGTAACATTATCTGGCAAACTGAAGGAAAGGTCGTTTGTAATCTTGTAAAAATGTAGTCTTCAGTTTCAGTTTTAGTCCAAATCGGTCTTTAGACTCCGTTGACCATTTTTATAAATTCCTCCTAGGTATTTTAGCATCTGACCTATCACGCCCACATGAAAAACTCCAAATCCAATGTACAAATATTTTTATCTTTCACAACAAAGATAAATAATAAACAAAGATAAACAAAAAAAGTCAGGCAAGGCCTAGAAGGCAGTCTCATTCTGGCCCAAATCGGTAAGGACCAGACGATTTACTTTAACTCAAATAAATTAATCTCTGTGTTGGAGGTGACTCTGTGCATTAAAAGTTTGACGCGAGTCTAAAATCACCAATATTATATTATGTACCTAGGCAAACAGATTGCCTTTTGAATTAGCTGCCCAGCAGGGACAACGCACAATACAATATGAATTATTGCGCCATTCATTGCCATAACAATCATTTTCATTAAATCAGGTAGATATTTAGGTAGGTACTTACATTGCAGCTCCAATCGTTTGTTGGGCTCGTTGTGCTGTAGTGATAACTGCAAGTCGTGCGGGATGTTTTCGTGATTCTACGAAAATCATGGTTTCTGTCCATTTTATTATAAATATTTATTAAACTGATATATACACATCACACACATCATAACATAGACTGACAAGAGCCGCTGCTGTTACGCTGTCTAAGTGACAAGTCATTCACTCACACGCATGCGCTGTCAGTGCAGTCACGTGATATAACGCCACAAATAATGGTGTGAGCAAAATCTCTCATTAATGCTCTATAGCCGTTAATTAGAAAATACCAATATATCCTTAATTTGTCAGCTAATTAAGAATATAAAGAGTAACAGATCTGGCTGGACTGCTATGCTTCCCTATACCAAGTTCGATTCTAGACCACAATGTCTCGAAAGAGTATTAAATGATGTAGAAATTTGCGGCACTCTGCGGATATGAATTGAATTTTGAGTGCTAATAAGAACTAAAAACTAGTGTTTTCGAACTAACACTTATAGGTCAACATATAAGTAATAATGTTGTATCAGTTTCAACATCTTAGGTTCAACGTTTTTGCCATAAAACGCAATGAAAGTCACCTCTTTAACGCGTATTGGCATAACCCGCCGCCTTCACCACATCATCATGAAAGTACTGAATGAATAGTGCACAAAGCTACGCAAGTCTATATATTGTTTTGTTCGGAGAAATAACAGCTTCTTTTACCACTAAACTAGGCCACTTATTAGTTATATGGGTACCTACGTCTTCGCATTAATTTTAAATACTTGTTTTCTTGCCACTAGTCGGCTGTCCGGTGGGTCTACCCAGAGCGAAGTGCTGCCAACGGATAAAAAGAAAAAGAAGAGTATCTTCGGCAAATTGAAGAAGTTGACCAAATCACGCTCTATCGACGACCAGGCGGACCCCGAGGTGGTAGAGTTCAGGCCCATTGGCACTGTATCACAGGTAAATAGACGTCTTATGAAATGTCTGCTTTCCAATTACCTACCTATTTAAAAATATTTCGTTTTTCCATTACGTTTTTTAATTACATAACCTTTTTTTTTGTGTCATTAGGGTTCCGACTCTGACATGAGTGCGGCCGGAAGCAAACGGGATCTACGCGGCAGACTGTCAGATATGTTTAGCAGAAAGGGACCAGTGTCGCGCGGTAACAGGTATTTACAACAGTCACTATATGTTATCTATTGTGTTTTATTCCAGATATTTTTGCTGGAATTTGTGTCCTTTGAAAACCTTGTTGAATAAGCCATCAATTAGTGTTTCATTGAATACGATGATATTTGTATGATTATAGAAAGTCTCATGAAAAATGATTAAGTCATAAGTTATTTAGAATAATGAGTGTTTCTTATCCTATCTTATCTTGATACTTCTCTCTCTCGACACTCAACTTTTCACTTTCTTTTTGCTCAACTTCCTTTTTTGTGTTATCAAGTTCAATTTGTTAACTAACTTAATGGTTCAACGAGTGTGTAATTGAATCTGGTCTTAATTATATCATGTTCAATAAAAGTGATATAATGAAGTTACATAGCGTTCTTACTATAGCTAATTGTGTGTGTAGCAAAGAGAAGAGTCCGGAGCGTCCTGCGAGCGCGATGGCGAGCGTGGGCGCGCGGCCCATCCTGCGCAACTCCAGCTCCTCGCTGCTGCCGCGTGCCTCGCCCTCCAAAGCGGTAAGCGGGTTCAGTCATTCGAAAAAACATAATCGGTCTGCTGTTGTAGACAGACATAAAAACGAACCATAGTCGGAACTTTACGTAAAATTTTCGGGACAGAGATAATTAAGCTTTTTACCGTTCACCGCTACTTGATTTTTACCTTAATACTCAAAATCTGATTTGTTGACCTTTAATATTTGTCGTACTAAAGTTTTACGTTGGAGTGGAAATTACCTGCACTTGTCACTTGGCTCACCACCATGAAAAAAGTGTTATTCCCAATGAGGATTTTTTTCCACTGGGCGTCCTTTCAAAAACCCATACTGGGTTGTCAGCTGTACGGACCCGACGCTTACAAAGCGCCGCCTGGTGGCAAAAAAAGTATCGAAAACAATCATTGGGTTGATTTAGATACTTGGGTGACACTTTTTCTGCCACCAGGCGGCGCTTCGTAAGCGTCGGGTCCAAACAGCTGTCAAATAGCAGTGTCAGAAAACTCTCATTGGATTGGTTGGTTGTATACTGAAAGTCCTAATTAATCAATTACTGTGTCTACAAGCTTTTTCATAATTACTGAAATTGTAAGAAGCTATAAGAAACGAAACAATACGTAACTAACTCTGTATTAACAAAATTGGTCAACGATCATGTCAACTTTACCCCTTATTCCACAGAACGATGCGCCGAGCCGAGCGGCGAGCGCGACTCCCGCAGCGAAGAGGAAAGGGAAATAACTAATAATATTCGTGTTTCGCTTTATTATAGTGTATTTATCCATTCTCCCAAACTTCCACATAGCATGTAATATCACAATACATATCAATTTCTGTATAACTATCGACAATACGGTTCCAGTGCCATCTCTCTTAAGTCAGCTGACATAGTGAAAATAACTGCGCGAAAGTGCAAGATTTATACCTTATATTTCCATCAAAAAATAAGGGTATCTGACGCTCTGTAGTAGCCGTCGGCAGTATGTATGACGGCATGATATTATTGTGTTGATATCATACGCGATCGCTAGTGTTTGTATTAACTATTTGTATGGAATTCACTTAGTCCGTTTTCTATCCGCTAGAGGCGCTGAACGAAATCCTATACAAATACTGCCTAATATTCACGCAGCGCACGTCAGGTGTAAGATTTGTCATTATAATTGCTCATGAGAAACATTGATTCAAACTCTTCGCTTTAGACTTCTAGGGGTCAGAGGCAGCCTATAAAACGATAGTTATGCAAGGCTAGTTTTTGCATTAGTCACAATATATCTGTACAGTGACGGCCTATAATTTTCCTAATTCCTACGTCCTCTCGTTAGTGAACATCGAAGGATTCTGACGTGGAATGTATCGCGTCGGGAAGTTCAGTAGCCACGTTTGTAGTTATGTACTTGTAATTTTTTAATAAAATTGTTGAACGAAACTGGACTTTTAATCGACCCAAAATAACTCATAGTGGAGTGCACAGCTGTTGTTGTTACCTGTCTACAATTAATACTTCCCATGAACCTCCTGGGCCGAGTTTTCATATAGTGAACTAGTGTTTTTTTTTTATTTCGTCTTTGTAAGGTAGCCATCAGAAGTGAAACAGTTCCAACTATTAGAAGGTAACGGTTGACTAACCCACAAGGCATGAAATTTGTTTTCTATTCAAAACTATTGTATGTATTTTATAGACAGGTTACCATAACAAAACTATTCAGCCGTTAAAAAGGTGTATTTGTGCCTCGTATATTTTCATAGAATTTGCTGATACCTGTATGACAATGCAGAGAATTCTGCACTTTAGATGCTAACGGCACTCCATAATAATTATTCTAATTCCTGAATAAAACGTGTGAAATGAAAAAAAAACTTGTATCATCTGTCTATTTCGAATATTTTTACAATAGAAGCCAGATGAAAGAGTATTGGTTCATATAAAAACCAAACAACAAAAAAATAATAACTAAAATAAAATGTAGTGTGAACTTTTAGTCGCGGGGACTAGGGGAGTAAATGCCTGTCGAGTGTCGAGGGCGGGACGTGGGGGGAAGGGGGGCGGCTAGCTCTGGTCCATGAGGTTGGCGTCGAGTCCGGCGCCGCCCGCCGAGTCCTTCAGGATGGACTCGAAGATGGGCTGCAGGTCCGGGAACGACTTTATTTGCGTCACGAAGTCCATCAGGTGGGGGTTCTTATCTGTAAGTCGAGGGATTGCATGAGGATTATTGTTGATTAGTTTCTTGTGAGTTAAATAGTGATTGTTGGTAATGTCGGTATAAGTTAATAGAAGAGCCTCCTAGTCGGACTCGAATCCTGGCCTGGAAGAATCGCAAACTCCAAGTTTAAAACTTAACAAGTAGCAATAAACAAACGGCAGTACAAAGCTGCCTGTAGAGTGGTCACCAAAAATAACCTACGTAATTTAAAAAGACTAAGGATGCCTGCACATTTAGAAGAACTAGTTAAAAGAACTCGATGCCGAGGTTTTCCTAATATAGCTTAATAGGAAAACCTTGGTAGTTTTTGCAACATGGAGCTATTTAAGAGGTTTAGCAGTTCTAACAGTCGGCAACAGCTCCAACACAACTACAGCGCTTCCACCCTTCCCTTCCCCTCCCGCACCACACGCGCTGCTCTGCGTCAACATCCACACACGATCCAACGACTGTCGGGCCGGACCAAAAAGTTGGGTGACTCGTTCCTGTGTCGTGCTATCCAGACGTGGAACGCTCTTCCAGCGCATGTTTTTCCTTTTTCCTACAATCCCGGGTTTTTAAGCGGGGCGTGAAAGGGCATTTATGCAGGCCTTCAAAATGAGATTGACCAGCAAAGCAGTTCTCCATTACTGTGCTTGTCAACCCCATATCTGTACCTCACGGCTGCTTCCCATCAGGTGGAGTGAGGTCATCTTGAAGACCACTATAGTGAAAAAAAGCGCTCACCCGCTTCAGGTATCTGCAGCAGCGCGGCGGCGGCGCGCAGGGCGGAGCGCTTCAGCTCGTCCTGCTTCTCGTACTCCTGCTTCACGGAGTTGGCCTTCACCTTCATCGTGCACGTCGCGCGCAAAGGCTCCACTAAGCTCTCTAGCCCTGGACATAATCAAAAACTTTGATAAGCGCCAACTTGCTTGAATAGACTATTTGACAGGTTTTTAAAATCCATTTTTTTATAATTCTGGTACGTATTTGCTGAAAAATATCAAATTAAAACTACAATATTTAAATAGTGTGCTAAAACGCTACTTTGATAATATGGCGCTACAAGGGGCAAGGGGCGATGACATCAGTTACCTGTATTCTTATCTGTGGCACATGTCATTCACTACGAGTTGTTATTACGATGTTTACAAGCAGGTGACGTTATAATAAACCCGACCAATAAGAAGCATTTTGTGTCATGTGACAGACGTTCAAAAATTATACCCATACATTTTGTATTAAATCAAAATATTTTCAACTTATGTCAGTAAATAACTATTTTGTAACTAAAATTCTGTCTGGGGACTCTAACAGTTTCTTTAATGAAAGACATTTTTAAGCAGACCATTACCTTCACCAACATCTGTGATTGTCATCAATCGCTTGTTCAGCACATTATAAATAGTGCGCTGTTCTCCTAAACCTTGACGAACAGTATCTTGAGCGTCATGCAATTTATGAAAATGCTTTTTAAGGTCGCTTGGTTGCCTGTCATGATTATACGTTTGTTGTTTAATATTTTAAAGAAAGGTTGTGAGAACTTCTCCAACAAACCCATGATGACATTGGACATTTTGGGAATGTTTGGAAATCGTTGGACATTTTGGGAATTGGACAACCTAAACTTCCGTGAGTCTGAAAGCTACAAATATAGAAAGCACTCACTCTGCAGCACAACGGCCGGACAAAGCTGCGCAAGCCGCGCGCACATGAGGTATGTAAGCATCTTGATGTCGTAGTGGTCCCTCAGCCCGTCCTCCACGTGCCGCAGGAACTGGAACACGTCGAGCCGGTCCAGGCACGAGCCGAGCAACGTGTACATGCACTCGAACGCCGCTTTACGCAGGTCTAGACACCTAACACCTAAAGTACTTACTCTGCAGCACGACGGCCGGACAAAGCTGCGCAAGCCGTGCACACATAAGGTATGTGAGCATCTTGATGTCGTAGTGGTCCCTCAGCCCGTCCTCCACGTGCCGCAGGAACTGGAACACGTCGAGCCGGTCCAGGCACGAGCCGAGTAGCGTGTACATGCACTCGAACGCCGCTTTGCGCAGGTCTAGACACCTAACACCTAAAGTACTTACTCTGCAGCACAACGGCCGGACACAGCTGCGCAAGCCGTGCGCACATGAGGTATGTGAGCATCTTGATGTCGTAGTGGTCCCTCAGCCCGTCCTCCACGTGCCGCAGGAACTGGAACACGTCGAGCCGGTCCAGGCACGAGCCGAGTAGCGTGTACATGCACTCGAACGCCGCTTTACGCAGGTCTAGACACCTAACACCTAAAGTACTCACTCTGGAACACGTCGAGCCGGTCCAGGCACGAGCCGAGTAGCGTGTACATGCACTCGAACGCCGCTTTAGGCAGGTCTAGACACCTAACACCTAAAGTACTTACTCTGCAGCACGACGGCCGGACAAAGCTGCGCAAGCCGTGCACACATAAGGTATGTGAGCATCTTGATGTCGTAGTGGTCCCTCAGCCCGTCCTCCACGTGCCGCAGGAACTGGAACACGTCGAGCCGGTCCAGGCACGAGCCGAGTAGCGTGTACATGCACTCGAACGCCGCTTTACGCAGGTCTAGACACCTAACACCTAAAGTACTCACTCTGGAACACGTCGAGCCGGTCCAGGCACGAGCCGAGTAGCGTGTACATGCACTCGAACGCCGCTTTACGCAGGTCTAGACACCTAACACCTAAAGTACTCACTCTGGAACACGTCGAGCCGGTCCAGGCACGAGCCGAGTAGCGTGTACATGCACTCGAACGCCGCTTTAGGCAGGTCTAGACACCTAACACCTAAAGTACTTACTCTGCAACACAACGGCCGGACAAAGCTGCGCAAGTCGCGCGCACATGAGGTATGTAAGCATCTTGATGTCGTAGTGGTCCCTCAGCCCGTCCTCCACGTGCCGCAGGAACTGGAACACGTCGAGCCGGTCCAGGCACGAGCCGAGCAAAGTGTACATGCACTCGAACGCCGCTTTACGCAGGTCCAGACCGTCGTCCACAGAGTGCTTGAACGGACCCATCTCCACTTCGCGGATCAGCTCTTTCTGTTGACGAACAAGGCTTAAGATTAACATCAGAAATTCTAATGATACAGAAAAACGTCGGCAGAACGGAGGCGCGGTCAAATTGCTTCTGTAGCTTGGCGCCTATGAGGTCAATAGAGTTGCAATGGGCTCAAATGTAGGTAATTTGATAGAATCTATAAGTATAAGAATCGTTCGAAAAAAAACATAGTTTACGCCCTGGAGAAATGATGAAAAAAGTCCTAAAACTACGAAGTTTTTCTCGATTTTCACAAGTTTTTTGATGTTGTAAATTGTAATTCACACAACTAAAACAGACTTAACATACAAGAATGCAGAACTACATCACACTTGGTAATTTATCCTCTTTTGTTCTATTTCCACTGGCCTACGAGGGGATTACAAAGAATGACTGACCATCGAGTCGCATTGCAAGTTAGATATTTAAGATAGGGATAAGAGAGCGTCGTGGCCCAGTGGAAGAACACTCTGGCTCGGAACTCGATGGTCCCGATATCAAATCTGGCCGGAACACATCTACTTTGTGTTCATTGTACAATTTGCGGCTAACTCTCCGGTGATGGAAAACACCGATATAAAACCCAAGCAACCGGGATAACGGCAGTAGGCTCGCCCCTTACGACATTGGGTTCAAAATCCCTCGGCGAACACAGGGCTTCTGAATGTTCCGTTCACCATGACTGCACCAATCAGTCTGCCTCTGACTAACCCATTAGGGATATGGTCGTGAGGGTATGTTATGTTATGTGTATGATCACGTACCTTAACTTTGGTCTCGCTGTAGATGGTCGGCAGCACTTGCGGCAGCAGGTCGCGGATGAGCGAGGGCTTGTTGTGCGCGGCGGAGTTGAAGGCACGGGTCGATGGCTTGAGGCTGGGGACGGGGAATGAGTTATGTGTATGATCACGTACCTTCACTTTGGTCTCGCTGTAGATGGTCGGCAGCACTTGCGGCAGCAGGTCGCGGATGAGCGAGGGCTTGTTGTGCGCGGCGGAGTTGAAGGCACGGGTCGATGGCTTGAGGCTAAGGACGGGGAATGAGTTATGTGTATGATCACGTACCTTCACTTTGGTCTCGCTGTAGATGGTCGGCAGCACTTGCGGCAGCAGGTCGCGGATGAGCGAGGGCTTGTTGTGCGCGGCGGAGTTGAAGGCGACGAGCGCCACGCGGCGGACCCCGAGCGACGGGTCGCGGAGCGGCACCAGCAACTCAGACATGCACGCGCGGAGTAACGGGTCGATGGCTTGAGGCTGGGGACGGGGAATGAGTTAAAACAATCAATAATGGACTTTATTCCACACAGCGAGAACTAAAAACTAAAGCTTGTATTATAAGAATAGATCAGAGTAGGTGTTATTACTACGATCGATCGATTGGTCTGGACACACCTCAATAAACTCAGCGTATTAGCGATTGTTGCTTGAGCCGTCTTAAAGAATTTACTACGCCAACAAATCTAGACTGTAGCCCATACTTTGACATGCCGTCCTATTTAGGCCAAGATGCAATAATTTTAAAGTTATATTCGTCATCATGCGCAAATCACGCTTATAAATTCAGGCCTGCGAATGCAAGGCCAGTGTGAGTTGTAAACTTGCGAATCACACCTTACGAGTTTTCCAATCGTCAGAAGCGCTCCCATAACTTTGTATGGACAAGAAATAAAATCAGAACCAAATAAGACTCACTTGATCAGATATGGTGAACTTGACAGCAGTCACAGCAGTCGTTCTGGTCAGAGCCTCGGGTGACTTTAGGAATTCCTTCAGGTGAGGTAACAGATCTTGTGGTTCTAAGAGACATAATTTTCCTAAGCATTCAGCAACCTGAAAATAAAAGTATACGTGTTGCTAAATCTTGATACATTGAAAGGTTAGTTATCATGCATTGTAAGAACGTCTAAAGTACTCACAACATTACGTGAGCCTTCCTCAGCGCACTGGCAATGTTTCGACAGCTGGACCCAGATTTCAGGTATGAATGGTCTAAGCGCTTCCACGCCTTCAGGAGAACACGATTCGCAGGAGATAATCTGTAAAAATAAAAAAAACAATGATCTTATTATTATAAATATATTTACAATCGCGACTACTGTAATGAGTCATATGTAAATTGAGTTACTACTCGTAGAGAGAATTGTTTTTTTTTATTAGTTTTTCTTTTCAATTCATGCTATTTCTCCCAGGTGTGTCCTATAATGCTGATATTTTCGCGTCAAATTATTTGCGGATCAGTGCGGATTGTTAAAGTGGTGTAAGTTTAGTGAGCAACCTTAATGTCAGATGTTATCAAGCCCGAAAAATACACCACTATATTTCGGTCGAGGTTGTCGTCAGTCGTCACCCATCCCATTTCTCTGTTTTTGAAATATTGGATGTCAATCAAGCTTCAATTGCTTTGTAGTTAGCTCTTTTTTGAAGGGGGGAATCCCTTTATGTAATGGCGGGGGTGTGTGAAGCACTATTCACTAAACCCCCCGGTGCG
Source organism: Udea ferrugalis (assembly GCA_950022985.1). Classification (NCBI taxonomy): domain Eukaryota; kingdom Metazoa; phylum Arthropoda; class Insecta; order Lepidoptera; family Crambidae; genus Udea; species Udea ferrugalis. Next base: position 12,452,690 of record OX465516.1, read on the forward strand.
CTCCCAGTGACCCCGAAGGCCCCCCTTTAGTCACCTTTTACGATAAGCGGGGGGAACCGTAGCAGAACCCTAACGCCCCATACCACAGGACGAATGCTTTAGTTACCTCTCTCAAGGAATGCAGCAGCAGATACTGCCGCTTGGGCTGCGCCTCGATCTCGCGCAGGATGAAGGGCAGGAACTCGGGCAGGTTGCCGACGGCCACCGAGCCCAGCGCGTAGCTCGCCGCCGACTTCACCTCCTCCGACGACGGCGTGAACGAGTTTAGTAACACCATTTTTAGGTTCGGGATCGAACTCAGGTCACTGTGAAAAATTGGTAAACAAGCCAAACGTTAAGCACAAGAAAACTACTATTTAGGACGAGAATTCGGCAGATAGTCTTATTGTAACGGAAGTCGAGTGACAATAATGACGTTTGATATTTAAAGCCTTATCCCCTGCTTTTCACGGCGCGGCTGCGCCACGAGTGCGCTCACGTGCCGCGTTTTACTCCGATCATATTGGACGCTCGAATTACCTTTCTTATGATAACCTGCGCCGAGTGAAGCTAACTTTGGAGCACTTTGAGTGAATGGTGTAATCGCGCTACAGATTTGTTATTTTTTTATTTATTTATTTATTTACACTTTAATGCACAAACAAGTACAAAAGGCGGACTTAATGCTAAAAGCATTCTCTACCAGTCAACCATTGGGCGAGACAGAAATGCTGTTGGCGGTGCAAAATTAGAAAGAAGTAGAAGACTATAGCCGATGGAAAGAGGAATAAATACTTATAAAATAAACATACTTAAACAATACATACACATATGAGGATATAATATATTTATATAAAATGCTAGGATAGATGACAGAATCAATTATTCATAGACAGACGAAGAAATTCACGGACAGATTTCTTGAAAGTCGCTTTACTCGGAGCCATCTTGAACTTGAACGAGGTGAACAGAAGAATTCAGTTGGGTTGGGCAGCGTTTGGGAAGCTACGTCGAGTCTTCACATCGTCGATCCCACAGTGCCTAAAGACAAAAGTCTTCAATCAGTGCGTCCTACCCGTCATGACATACGGAGCCGAAACGTGGACACTAACGGCACGGCTGGTCCACAAATTTAAAGTCACTCAGCGGGCTATGGAGAGGGCTATGCTCGGCGTTTCTCTGCGAGATCAAATCAGAAATGAGGTGATACGGCAGAGAACCAAGGTTATCGACATAGCCCACCGGATTAGCAAGCTGAAGTGGCAGTGGGCTGGCCATGTTAGCCGTAGAACCGACAACCGTTGGAGTAAACGTGTTCTTGAGTGGAGACCGCGTCTCGGCAAGCGTAGTGTAGGACGTCCTCAGGCAAGGTGGAGTGATGATCTGCGCAGGATGGCTGGCAGGAGCTGGATGCGAGCAGCCGAAGATCGAGTACAGTGGCGTGCAAAAGGAGAGGCCTATGTTCAGCAGTGGACTACAACAGGCTGATGATGATGATGATGATGATCTTGAACTTATCAGGAAGCTTATTCCACAACCTGATGGCATTCAGCGTGAAAGAGTGCTCGACGTGGCTTGTCCTATGAGCGGGAATCACAAGAGTGTGCAAGTTACAGGAGCGCTGATTCCGAGTACTTGTGTCACCCTTTAACTGAAACCTACACCTCAAATAGTCGGGAGCATTTGGGTCATTCAGGATGCTGAAAAGCGAGCAGTGTTCTCAACTCCCTGCGCTTGCGTATGGTCAGCCATTTAAGTTGTGCTCGGTATGGCGAGATGTGGTCATACTTACGCACGCTGAAGATAAACCTCAGACAACTATTGAGGAGTCGATCTAGCTTATTGAGGTAGGCTTGGGATAGGTTCGAACAACAAACATCTGCGTAGTCTATAAAAGGGACCACAAGCGCCTGAACCAGAAGCACTTTGGTGTCGTAAGGAAGAAAGTTTTTGAGACGGTAGAGCCCGAAGAGAAGCTGAGACTTTGCGACTGGTTTCGGAGACATGCATGACAGTTTTTTGTAAATTAAATGACGTAAAGACGTCACTTAGCTAGGCTTACACGCACAGTTGTGCTATGCCTGAAATAACATTTACAAACATAAACGGCCTATATAATATATACGTCCCACTGCTGGGCACAGTGTGACAGCAGCGCAGTTGTGACAGTGATCTGTCTGATCTGATCTGTCACAACTTCGCCACGGGCACCTCCTGATGCCTGAAATGAACAGACAAAATGGACAGCCGCATTAGTTTCGTTATTTCAGCTTATGTTAAGAGGATTTTGTTCTTATTCTGATCAAAAGGGAACAATGTTTCGCTGAAGATAACAGCCCAACTTACAGATGTCGTCCGACCTCGGCGACGGCCAACAGAGAGAACATGTGCGTGGGGTCGTTGGGCGGGTGCGCGATGTCCCGCAGGAACCCGCGAACCACGTCCAGTGCGTCGGCGCCGCCCGCCGCCACTACCGCCGCTACACACTTCGCCAACGAGTGGAAAGCCTGTGAAACGATATGGTATTTTACTTTAAGATCGATCAAAACACATGGTAAACGCAAATGAAGGCTAAGCTAGTAAAGGTTGTGATGTTAAAATACTCTTTATACAAGTTCCAATTTTTTTAGGTAGCGTACATTAGTTACGCGAAAATCAATACTTTAGAAGTTATGATTTTTCAAGTTTCTTTCAAACTTCAATCAACTATCGCACTGAGTCATTTATATACTTATTTTATTATTATAATATGTGCGAATTTCGTGTTTAAAGATATTTTGTTTTAATTAATTTAATTATCTTTGGCCATTTCGAAAACCAATCCAATTTTCATAAAATCTCCGCCGCAATGGTTGTGCACCCTGAAGATTTGTTTATGAGCCTAAAAACTGTTCATAAGTATGATGATAGTCTCTGCAAAAACTAAAGTAACATAACCAGTGGAACACTTTCAAAAATAACATCATGTACGATTAATGTCTAAAACTCAGATTTGGTGATTTCCGCCCACGAAGTAACTTCGCGGCACTGTGTACAGCCGGAGGTGGAGACACTAAATTTGCAGCGCATATTTTTGCCCGAGCAGGGTAGACAACGCCAAGGAAGTCGCAAATTCGCAATCGGCATTTGCTAAGATTCTGTCTGTTATGCCGGTTCCACACGTGCGTCAGCAGATGGATCACCACGAGAAGTCCACACGTCTGTCGCCTTATTACTTCTCTCCACACGTTTGCAGACGCGTCTGCCGATGCGTCCGCAGACGTGTGGTGCCGGCATTAGCCAGTGTTTCGGTGTGGTACCTGCTTCATGTGATGGGCGGTGGCGCTGTGGTCGCGCGCGCGCTGCACGGGCGCCACCAGCAGCGCCAGGAGTTCTCGGCGCGAGCAGCCCGCGACGTCGGCCGCGACCAACGCGCTCAGCACGCTCAGCATCGCCTTCAGCGCGCCGCCTGTGCACAACACAATAAAGATATTAACATCTTACTTTCAACATGATGAGAACTTGACAGTCGGTCTGGGCTTCAAGCGAACCGGGCGACTGCACTTACCACTGTGCTAATATACCAGAAGGCGGAAGGTTCGGCCGGTCTATTAATGGTTTCGGTAGCACAGTGGTTAGTGCAATCGCCCGGTTTGCGAAAGACACAAATTCGATTCCTGCCTGAAGCCAAGACCGAATGTATTTTCCTGGTTTTCCGATCTTTAGTAAAGATACTGCATGGAAAGTGCTAAAAAATAATAACAATACGATGAGAACTTGTTCCACGAGCGTCCTGTTTAGCCCTAATCAAGTAGATTATCATACAGAATACGTCCACTCGGAAAATTATCGCGTTTACTACTCGTGCCCGATAAGTTGAGACCTTTTCCGCCCACTGCCTCCTCCACTTCCCCGATGTCACCCGCACAATTCGCAAGTTATTTGGCGCGCGGTACAAACACGCCACTCTGTCAGGTCTCAATTTGTCGCGCACGGGTAGTACTACATTTAGATATGAGCGCCACCGACGTGCTACATGCGCCACCGCTGACAGACGTCAGTCCTGGCGGGCCCAGTCCGACTAGGAGTGCGTTCCGAATTGAGTCAAAAGTGATTATAGCGCGCTCACAAGCGTCCCGAATTGATGATATCGCGCTTACGGCAGACAGCTTGACGCCATGGATGATGTTAATACCGGCGCCATATTGCGCTCACAACGATAATGCTCCAGAGCGTTATCGCCGTGAGCCTTGTCAGATTCATAGATGAAACGTCACAGACATTTTCGCGTAAAAATATTTTTGCTAATATTCCTCAGAATAAATCTTTGCTAGGACACATAGTTTTCTGTTAACGTAACAGGAAGTTTTGCTAAAAAAACCGCAAGTTTAACCTGGTAATGATAGAAATTAAAAGTTTTAAAATTGTTAGGTTAAGTGTCACTATATAGCGGTCCGCATTGGTTTTGAAGCTGACAGCGCTGTGAGCACTGTTGACGCGGTATTTCAATTCAGAACGGCTAAAATCGCCGTGATCCCTCACAGGGCTTAATCGCATTAAGGTCCAGTAACAGTGAAATTTGGACCCAATGACGGCCCACTAGAGGAACTGACCTTGCAGCAGCGGCGACTTGGCGAGCGCAAGGATGTTGGGCGTGAGCGCCTGGCGCGCGTCGTGCGTGAGCGCCGCGGGGCAGCGCACGCAGGCGCCGCGTACTAGAGCGAGCGCCGTCTGGGCGCAGTGTAAGTCCGCCTCGCACACCAGCGGCGGGACCTCCATTAGCACCTGGACACAATCGTTTTATTACAAACTAAATATCTTACCACAAATTCTTGCCCGTCAAGATTTTGGTGGCATTTTTTCGCTGTTACGCTGTCCAAAACTATCATTTTGGTACAAAAATATCCATTCAACAAATCTTGTCATGAAAACTACACTGCTAAACGTAATCTAAACCGAGATCAGTCAGTCAGTGTCAGAAGTTAGAAGAAAAATGATGTTTCTACAGTTATTTTTAAAATATCCATGTCTGGTATTACCATTAAATTTGAATAAACTATTTTACTTTCTTTCTGAATCCGTAATTACTTTGCACTCGCAGTTAACCGCGCTGTTAAAATCTTTGTTATCTGATTGTATTCATAAATAAATAGACATAAGTCTTTCAATGTCTGCCAGATAGTTGAAATAAAACTGATGAAGAAATCAAATAACATACCTTACTAAGCAGTTCAATGCTAATTGCATTGCTATAGTTCTGAACGAGGGTATCCAGCAACACCAATGTAGACAACTTCAAGGCTCTCTGGTTCTTCCTCAAAAATGATCCAAGAATAGGCACGACATCAGCCTAAAAAGGAACAACACTTGTAAATGTCATCTTGAATGTTTATTCAGAATACAAAACTTAACCTCTGTAACATTGGTATAACCCGCGCATATGAAGAAAAGATCTGAAAATGGCGGCGGATACTTAGGGTACGGTTGACAAAACATGTTTGGTCCTTCCTTCCATTTGGAAAGGTGAAGGGATCCATGTCCGTACAAATTAATTTGTTTTCTTTGCAGCGCTTACTTCACTGTGTGAGTATATACAGCGATCGCGAGTGAGAGAGAACGCATGCGAGCGGACGCCATTTACATATCATTTTCTATCTGCGCGGCTTATAACAATACATTAATAGGAATTCACAATTCCAGATCTGCTGGCAAAAAAAATGCTTATACTAATACCTGTTTCGTGCAAGTTGTGTGCTTGCTATGCTAGTCACAATAATTAAGGTCAATTAGAATGCCAGGTTGGTTTAATGATATAACAACAATAATAATATAATGGTACTGGGCTTACCAAAATAGGCCTCAAATCAATTCGCAAGGGCGAAGCAGCAATTTTGGTAAGGGCTTTGACGGTCGTCAGACGCGTTATTTCGTTGCGAAGTCTCTCCAAGAAGATTGGCAGGCATACAGGCAGCTCATTCTGTAAAGATGTTGAAAAGCTCAACTTGGGATTCTTCAAGATAAGTTTGAAGACGAATTCTAATGGACGTTGTACAGAAAACCTGGACCCTAACTGACTGCGAAGCCGAGGAGTGTGATGTCCAATAATTTTACTACCTTCCAAAAATGAAATGAATGTCATTGGAAGAGTAAGATAGATATTTAATAGTGTGACAGAACGTCGCTAAATACGTGGGATTTATATTCTTATAAAATATTTTGTATTGTTGGTTTAAGGGGGCTCGACCAAGATCTTGAGAGCCCCAAGCCAACCTCACCTACGCGCGGTGCGTCCTGTTGGATAACGGACGGGGCTCTGGCGACCGACCGATGGCGGGATAACCATCTTCGTATAGCGTCCCCAAATGCCAGGCCGCGACGGGCAGCAGCGTCGCGGTGCGAAGGGGGCGTTTTCTGCGCTCGCCAACCCGCCTGCCAAGCGTGGCGAGTACCGGCACATCCCCCCGTATGATAGTCGCAAGAAAGCCCAGGCCCCTAGTCTCCGGCAGCCCCGCTATTCCTGGCCCTGGTAGCAGCCATGGTCACGGCGGGGCGGGGGGTGCTAAGAATCCCCGGAGTGGATCGTGCTACCACCCCCACCGACAACTGGCCCTGGTGACACACAATGTCCGCACATTGAGGACCGAAGAGAGGATTTTAGAGCTGGAAGAAGAGATCAGTGGGTTACGCTGGGACATCATGGGTCTATCTGAAGTCCGTAGAGAGGGCGAGGACTCGATAACCCTGAAGTCTGGTAACCTGCTGTACTACCGGGAAGGCGACCAAAAGTCCCAAGGTGGTGTTGGGTTTCTCGTCCACAAGTCCCTCGTCAACAACATTGAGACCATCGGGAGTGTGTCGAGCAGGGTGGTATTCCTTATACTCAGAATATCCAAAAGATATTCGCTGAAGGTCATACAGGTTTACGCGCCGACCTCGACACACCCAGATGAGGAGGTAGAGGCTATGTATGAAGACATCAGTGCAGCCATGCATGCCTCGAAGACCCATTTCAGTGTTGTTATGGGGGATTTCAACGCAAAGCTGGGCAGGAGAGGCGATTGTGAGCTGAAGGTGGGGCAATTTGGATATGGGCGGCGGAACCCCCGGGGCCAGAGGCTGGCCGAATTTCTGGAGAAAGAGGGACTCTTCGCGATGAACTCCTTTTTCCAGAAGCCGCCTCACCGGAAATGGACCTGGTTGAGTCCCGATGGTTCCACGAGAAACGAGATTGACTTCATCATGACGACAAAGAGGCGCATATTCAATGATGTCTCAGTGATCAGCAGGGTGAAAACCGGTAGCGATCACCGAATGGTAAGAGGCACATTGAATCTGAACGTCAAACTGGAAAGAACGCGTCTGATGAAGTCTACGCTCCGACCTACTCGCGCCCATATCGAAAACCCCGAGAGCTTTCAACTCGAGTTGGCCAATCGCTTCTCATGTCTGGATGATTGCGTTTCAGTGGACGAGATAAATAACGGATTTGTAGAAGCTGTCCATGCGGTCGGATCTAGGTTTTTCAAGCCTGGTCGACGGAATAAGCCGCAGAAACTTTCGACCCACACCCTCGACCTCATGGCAGAACGTCGGTCTCTGACACTGCAGTCCTCTGATGATGCTGTTCACTATCGCCTGCTTAATAGACGCATTTGGAAGTCCTTGCGACACGACATTCGTGTCTTTAACACAAACCGTGTTAAAGAGACAATCGAGCGGAACAAAGGTTCCAAAGTGTTCGCAAGAGACAAGTCTATTGGGCAGAGTCGGTTGACAAAGCTGAAGACGGAGGATGGCGGTGTGGCGTCGACGGAGGAAGCGGTGTTGAGGGAGGTTGAAAGATTCTACGGGCAGCTTTATACCTCTGTCGCCAAATCCGTTAATAGCACGGCCAAAGATCCCAGAGCTAAGCTAACCCGGCACTACACTGAGGACATCCCGGACATCAGCCTGTACGAGATTAGGATGGCTCTCAAACAGCTCAAGAACAACAAGGCACCGGGCGACGATGGAATTACTGCTGAGCTTCTGAAGGCAGGTGGAAAGCCGGCTCTTAAAGTCCTTCAGCGGCTATTTAATTCCGTGTTGTTCGAGGGCACAACGCCTGAGGCATGGAGCAGAGGTGAGGTGGTGCTGTTCTTCAAAAAAGGAGACAACACCTTGTTGAAGAACTATAGACCCATCTCGCTTCTGAGCCATGTCTACAAGCTGTTTTCGAGGGTCATCACGAACCGTCTCGCGCGCAGGTTCGATGACTTCCAGCCTCCCGAACAAGCCGGATTCCGAAAAGGCTTTAGTACCATAGACCACATCCATACGCTGCGGCAGATTGTACAGAAGAGCGAGGAGTACAATCTGCCACTCTGCTTAGCGTTCGTGGACTATGAAAAAGCCTTCGATTCGATCGAGACTTGGGCGGTGCTGCAGTCTCTCCAGCGATGCCACATTGACTATCGGTACATCGAAGTGCTGAAGTGCTTATATGCGAACGCCACCATGTCAGTCCGAGTACAGGAGCAGAGCACGAGGGCGATTCCTTTGCAAAGGGGCGTAAGACAGGGAGACGTCATTTCTCCGAAACTGTTTACGGCCGCATTGGAAGACGCCTTCAAGCTCCTGGAATGGCAAGGACTCGGCATCAACATAAATGGCGAGTATATGACTCACCTTCGGTTTGCCGACGACATAGTGGTCATGGCAGAATCGCTGGAAGAGCTCGGCAGCATGCTCGAGGACCTCAACCGAGTCTCTCAACAAGTGGGCCTAAAAATGAACATGGACAAGACGAAGGTCATGTCTAACGCCCGTGTTACGCCCACTCCAGTATCTGTTGGAGGCTCGATTCTCGAAGTTGTCGACGAGTATGTGTACTTAGGACAAGTGGTCCAAGTAGGTAGGCCCAACTTCGAGAAAGAGGTAAATCGTCGAATTCAACTCGGCTGGGCAGCGTTCGGGAAACTGCGTAACGTCTTCTCTTCCGACATAACTCAGTGCCTCAAGACAAAGGTCTACAACCAGTGTGTGTTACCAGTGATGACATATGGATCTGAGACATGGTCACTCACTATGGGCCTCATAAGAAGGCTCAAGGTCACCCAACGGGCTATGGAGAGGGCTATGCTTGGTGTTTCCCTACGAGATCGAATCAGAAATGAGGAGATCCGTAGGAGAACGAAGGTCGCCGACGTAGCCCAGCTTGTTAGCAGGTTGAAGTGGCAGTGGGCGGGGCACATAGCTCGAAGGACTGATGGCCGTTGGGGCCGGAAAGTCCTCGAGTGGAGACCATTCGAGGCCAAGCGCAGCGTGGGACGCCCGCCCGCAAGGTGGACGGATGACCTCATAAAGGTCGCAGGGTCTCGGTGGATGCAGGCCGCCTCCAACCGGCAGCTCTGGAAATCTATGGGGGAGGCCTATGTTCAGCAGTGGACATCGTGTGGCTGCTGATGATGATGATGATGATTGTTGGTTTACCTATGAATAAATATTATTATAGTCCGTTCGAGTTAAGAATGCAGTGATTTTTAAATTTGATTCTCTTGCACAGAAAAAACTCAGATACTTACACAACTTTTTTGCGTTCGAAAGTATGCGTTCAACTGGTCACTGTGGACTCGACTTTCTAATTAGGAACAATTTGATTGGTAAGGGGGCGTGCTAGATCGAAGGACAAGTATGAAATGCGAACGGACTCTAGCAGTGCTAACTCTACCCACCTGCAGATAGTCTCCAAAGTGCGATATAAGCTGTCCGCAAGTGGCTATGGCGCGCTCCTTGACTTCCTGGTCCATGTCGGTGGCGCGCAGGCGCACCAGCGTGCACGAGTACATCGCCGGGATGAACTGCTTCAGCTCCTCCGGCGGCGGCTCCACGTGGATCTCTTCGTCGCCCTCGATGTTCTCTAACGCGTCTGGGAATAAGGTTCAAATTAAGAAGTACTCAGATTATAAGCTTTTGAGGTGTCATCAACTCTGAAAACACAAATTTAAAAAGGCTGTCATATATTTTGAAATTTTCCAATGGCTGTGGTAAGCCAATAAAAGAACTATGTTTTAATTAAAATACAAATCATTTATTCGAGATTAACAGGTCGTGGTGTCACCACCGGATAAAAATAAATAAATAAATATGAGGCCTTTCTTAAAAATATACAAATTCGGAGTATTTTCCGGTGCGAATCTAGTGGCTCCTCGGGGAGCCACAGAAGTGCAACTTGTGGAGCTAGCTAGTGAGGCAGCTAGTTACCCAAGGGGCGGATGACCTTGACGAGCGTCTGCAGCACGCGCAGCGCCTCCGCGGTGACCTTGTAGAAGGCGTCGTGCACGCAGGCCAGCACGGCCGGCATCAGCGCCGCGACGTGCGGCCGCATGCTAGCGGGTTCGTGCCCACGCACGAGGCACACCACGAACACTAGAGTCTCGATCTTCATTGATGATGCTGTGCCTTTGTCTCTGCAGGAGAACATTTATAACAATTCAAAAGGCAAAGTCGAAACTCTTGACTGTCTTAAAATGAAAAACAATTCGAATGGCGGAAAAAATAAAGCGCGCCTTTGTGTGTCTGCAGATTTGAAACAAGTGTTGGAGTTTTCTTTTGTAAGAACTTAATTGAAACTTAATTCGTTTAATTCAGTCAAAAATAATGTTTAAAAAAAACGGATCATTGGTTGCTTTTGTATTTTAAAGAATCAAATGAGATGTGGGTACAACTTTTAAAACCCCTAAAGACATTTGTTGGAACGTAACAAAATATGTGGTTCAGCAGTTAGTCTGCTGCATAAGCCTGTCATACCTCCTTATTCATAAAAACTGAAAAAGCTCTTCAACAACACGGTAACTTTTGTATCGCTTTGTCACTTTCATTCCTGTTGCTGCCACCATTTGCGAGTAAGTGACATAGCACGTACATTGCTGAATGCTTTAGCGTTGCGTTCGTTTTTATGAATAAGGGGAAAATGATTACATACACAGACCTAGCACCGCGACAAAATATTTGGTGCGATTTATGGGTTTGGTTTGGCACAGTAAAAAGATCCAAATTAGTAGGTGTAGCAAGTACCACTAACGTTTTCTTATCGTAAACGTAGCTTTTTTAAAGTTAGAAAAAAAACACAAGAAAAACATTTACGATTTGAAAACGTTATCGGTAGGCCTAGCACAAGCCGCTTACGATTTGGTAATCGAAAAGTAAACGACACTTTTTTTCCTTTTTCCTATGTCTTTAAGAAAAAAAAGTATCGTTTACTTCTCGATTACCAAAACGTTAGCGATTCGTGCTAGGCCTACAGTTCGTGCAGTGTATTAGTGTATGTGATACGTACGTGAGCGCAGGCGTGAGCGCGCGCACACAGCGCTGCGCGTGCTCGGCCAGACAGCCGGGCGCGGCGGCGAGCAGCTCGCGCAGCAGCGCCAGCGCACAGCCGCGCGCGCGCACGCTGCGTCCGCGGATCACGCGCAGCGCCCCGCGTACCACGCCTGGGACCTGACATAGAACAAACACTTACACTCAGTACCACACATAACCTACTAATATTATAAATGCGAAGGTTTGTATGTATGGATGTGCCGTGTAGCTATTTCACGTAAAAACTACTGGGTGGATTTCAATGAAACTTCATAATAATATAGGTTGATGAAACTTTACAATAATATAGCTTATACATAGGCTATCTGACAGTACGAAAAATAAAGTGTCAATTCATGTTACTTGTATAAATTAATAGTTTCAAAATAGTTATTTACGGTCGTTAGTTGAAAATTTTAACACATTTATTTAAAAATCCATAAATAAACATGCTTTTTTGAACGTTTGTCACGTGACACGAAACGCTCCTGATTGGTCGAGTTTATTATGACGTCACCTGCTTGTAAACATCGTTTGAAAACGCGTAGTGGATGACATTTGCCACAAATTAAAATACAGGCAAGTGACGTCATCCAACCCATTGCACCGCCTTATTGTCAAAGTAGCGTTTTGGCACGCGATTTAAATATTGTAATTTTAATTTGATATTTCACAGCAAATGTGAACCAGAATAGGCATGACGACAGTATCAAATAATCAACGATTTGAATATCTTAGGGGAAAATACATATTAAAAGGATTTAAAAGACACATTTAGTTTTATTTTAAAATCTGAGATTAATCAGATTTTCGATAAAGTAAAAGGATAAAATACTGCAATTCGCCATTTTGACTCAAACGTCAATCACGCACTATGACGTCACTCTTACGGAAATCAACAAATGTCACTGTCGTATTTCATACAAGTGAGTTTGACAGACGCGTGATGTTTACATAAGAGTTACGTCAAACGGACGCCATGACACCTGCGAGCTTTTTCGAGCGCTGTTGATAAAATACTAGAAGAATGGCCTCAAACTTTGTTAAACTGACCTTTGAAACCGAAATAAAGGTTTTTTAGTATACAATACATGTGTCCCTACATCACGAAAGAAGATTTCAAAATTGTTCGTCATGCCTATTCTAAAGAAATACTTATACTGAGTCCCTAAAACTCTACTTCATAATACCAAATGGATTTTAAAAACCTGTCAAATATTCTATTGTTCCAATCTGACAAAGACACCAAACCACTTGTATTTATAATAACTTGATCATATTAAGATATCATGGTAATATGCACATTTTAACTGATTAACTGTAAAATCAAACAAAATTTATTTTAGAAAAAGTATTAAGAAATACTTGCTGATGTATTATCAATATTCAACATAACAGTACTATCTGCTAAGATACTATAGTTTACGTCAAGTGCTTCGTTAATAACAAGTGAGCTAAGGTATAAGAAAAAGCCACTTACTCTTTGGATAAGCAAAGCTTGAGGAGAGTTTTCAGCTGGCGCAATGTTGGCTTGTAGAGAAGGTGGCGGCCGAGTGGCGCGCAGGAGAGCGGTGTACGCACTCAGAATATCACATTTCACGTTCTCTTCGCGCTCTAAAGATTAACAATTGACATATTATTTCACTTGATTAAATGTACTTATTTTACTCTTCATTTTCAAAATAAGACCTCATTAGCAAAGCATACCTTTAAATCTTGCAATCAATGCGGGAGAAACGGTTTGATACATTTCCGCCAATAGCTCATGACGAGTAGAAATGACTGATTCCAGACACTTGGCGGCAGCCCTCCTCACCTGAACAAAGTAAAAGAAAAGTTATTAAAGTACATGATAGACAGAAACAAAGGCTACCTTTTTAAGCTAGGCTTTTTATAAAAAAGGTAAAACCTGTCGTGTTTTTGTAAACATATATTCTACATACCTTCCATGACATGTCGTCGTCATCAGAATACTCTTCGGAGTCGGATTCAGGATCTGCGTCCGGCGCAAAAGATTCGTCTTCCATTTCCTCATCCTCGCCTCCTCCATCTTCCTCTTCGTCCTCGTAATTATAGTTAGGGTCATATGTGATCATTTTTAAGCAGAGGTCGATTATCTGTAAAATGATTGATTGACTGTGATACATGAAGATAAATCGTGACAGTGGCAGAATTGGCTATAAATTATAATCCACTTTCAAACTTTAAGGCGTATGCCTAAATTATTTTTCTATTGTTTTTAACTGTACCCCAACCACAAAAGGTTCTCAGTAAGACGACATTTATTTTCACTATTAGAAAAAGGTGAACTACTTAAAAGTTACCGTTGGAATATGAGGCTGCACTTCCTTAGGGCATTTCAAAACAAAAGCTTCAAGAGCTTGGAGACAGTGCTCACGCAACTCTTCATCAGCGTCGTTAGAATGTTCTAGCACTTGCGGGGCCACACGCCACAGCTGTTCACCAAATCTATGACCTGCTTGACGACTGAAAACATGGCATAGCAATGAATATAATATAATAAAAGATTACAATATAAAATAATCATTTATGTCCTTACCACACTGAAGCAATGCACTGAATGTGTGTGCGACTGACACTGGAGGAAGTGGCCGATCCCAGCCCTTCTAGTAGATGATCAATGAGTTTATTGTAGAGAGATGCATTACAGGACATGACCAAGTGTGAAAGTGCAACTATGGTGCGTTTGCGAACTGCCTGAGGAAAAAAGTATTATGAGTCCTTCTTTTATTTACTAACATGCCATTAAATGCATTTACAATTATTTTTCATTACTCATACTCTGAAAGTGGGTCATTACTGACCTGAGAAGCGGGCTGAAAGTAACACTTTTCATCCCTAGGGAGAATCACTTTCAACTGACAGCTGTCAAATTATTTTTTTAAAAACTGTTTTTTTTTCACGTATCTATTGAACCATGTTCCAACTTTCTATACAGCCACGATGTAAAATTTGAAATAAGTTAAAGTTAAGTATTGATCAGAGTATAAGTATGTTTTAAATAACTTTAATACAATTTAGTTTCAACAATTTCTTTAAAACAACTTAGCTTTAAGCAAAATATTTACCATTTTTCCAATGATGAAAAAAAAAATGGCTGAATAGCGGGCCAGCCACAGAAAAAAAAACAAAATAGGCGGGAAAGCGGCAATTCGATCTTCATTTATTTCCCTCATTTTTTCTTTAGCTAATTCATGTTTTTATTTTTACTTTCCTCTTATTTGTAATGAAAAGCACAGTGTTTACCTCGGGTGAAAGACTTATTTAGTCCCTCGAACTATTGGCGCCCTCACTTCGTTCCGGGCGCCAAACCCCGTCTCGGGACTAAATAAGTTACTTTCACCCCTTGGCTAACAATGTACTATTTTTAATGTTTTTTTGGGGAAAACTACAATATGGTTTGATGAATACTAAAATAAAACACCAGGGCAAGGGTTACAAGAACATTCGAAGTAGTAGTTTTTCCAGTAGTTTTTACCATGGCATTGCCTGGCAAGGCCACCAAAACTATTAGCCTGACTAACTGATATCCTGTATTACACAACATATAACCAAATTAACTGAGTTCAATGGAGTTTCCAGGCCAATTTGGAACAAAAACAAAGCAAAACTAAAATCTCAGTGTGCTTCACTAAGATAAAGAATAATTGATTGATATCCTCCCAGTGGAGGGAGAGTCCGACATAGGCTGTCCGCCACTCGTTGGACGGGTAAGCATAACATATTTCCTCAGTGTCATAAAAAAGAAGTCATATCTATTGGTTTGAAAAAAGAAGTCACCCCATATTGATGCACCATGTCGTACTGTCGCTTTTTAGAATCTGATTCTGGAGATATTTGACCTTTCAGACCATTGTAATAATTGGATTTCAGCCCATCAAGCGTTAACAGTTGATCACTACCAGTATTAAAAGTATTGGTGAGAGAATGTTATTTTATTAGTAGTATAATCTATAAACATACTTGTCTTGGTGACGCAAGCTGAGGCAACAATGAATTGAGCAACAAGGGATGGAATGATATGAGTAGACCACCAAATCGACTCAACAGATCAGCCAAGATATCCAAAGCCTCCAACTGAACAGAAACATCTTCTTGCTGGAAAATAAAATATAAAATTTTGTAAATACTACTAATAATAATTTATCTCACATGTAAAAAGTCAAAGCCACATTCCTCCTCTTTTTGGTTTAATATGTTATTATTTTTTTTATTCTTTATTGCATAAAATAAAGAAAAAAAAAGTATTAATGCATTGGCTGACTTAATGCCTGGAGGCATTCTCTGCTAGTCAACTGCAGGGCATAACAGAGAATTTAGGAAGTTTGCTTTGTGCAACTTGCTATAGTTATAAAGATATGAGAGTGATACACAATATAATACAATTTTAGCCTACATTTTAGGAGGAATTCATATTAAGACATTAATGACAGTTGATTAAGTGCTCCTTCACACTAGCCTTTGCTCGGCGCACATGCTGTATTTCCAAAAAAAACATACCATTCTTCTGGCGTTTGCACAGTGCATACAATGCATGAAAAGCCAATGCTGGTAAAATGCAAGTGTGAAGGCACTTTGCCATCTAGCCTTTTAGGATTATCTTAGATCATATTCAGAAGTTGACCAATATTACCAGAAAATTGTTGTGTTATCTTTCTTAAATTGTTGTTGATTAAAAAAAACATTAACTGAAACATCAGTCTTGTATTATTATTATTTTTTATTGCAAAATAATACCAACCTTTTCAATAGCACTGCTTAACCTTCCTGTAATTTTCTTGCAAACATTAGCAGCTAATGTATTGGAGCCTAGTGGTAGTTCAGATATTACAGTTTTCAATCCAATGCTGCTAATATCCCTCAGCTGTTCTGTATCTGAGAGCATATTCGCACATAGGGTTTCCACAATACTCTCCACCTGGTATTCTTTAACTTTGTTCACAAGAGGGCCGAGGCTGTAGGAAAATAAATAACAAGAAAATACATACTGCTAATAAAACACTATTTGTTTAATAAGATAAATGTTTAAGAATACTTACCACTTTACTGCTAAATTTTGAACTTCACCATTCTTATCTTCAAGCAGTCGTAACAGCATCTTTACCACTTTTCTTTCAGAATCATCATCAAGTTTTATACTATCTTTCTGTAATTCAGTCATCAAATCATTCGTAGCCATGAACCTAAAGTCTTTATCGCTAGATGTCATCTGCCGAAAGAAATTGATTATTGAATTAAAAATAGATATTTTCGATGTTACAAAGGAAACAATTCACAAATTACGCCGGCTTACCTTCTCAAGAAGATTTGCAATTTGATACGAGACACTAGCCATTTTGAAAGTTTTTCGTCTCAGTTATTCTAAAAATGAACCAATCGATGAAAAACACATATAACTACACAATTTTTACAAAACGTTGGTGTCGGAGTAGCATCTGAATGATATCCAAAATAATATCAACCAGCGCAACCACTAACGAACGACCGAAAAAATATTCATCATCCTTTCAAAATGACAGCCATGACGGATGCTGCTGCGCTGCGCTGTCATCGCGCATTACTTTTTTTTTCTTTTTTGAATATGAGTTTAAGCAAACAAAATAGCGACTAAAGATACATGCTTAAAAAGGTAATAAACTAAATCACACTGCCTTTCTGAGTAAATGAAAAATCGTAGAACTAGAAAGTCAGCCCGATTGCACATAACCTAAGTTAAATTATAACCATTTTAGAAACAGATCTTACCAGGGATATTGCGACGACACGCAGCAAATGCGGAGCTTTCGCATAGATTTGAACATTTGCATTTGCATGCGGATGCAGATGCACAAGATGGCAATGACGATCTCAAAGAGCACTTAAGTAAGGGTCGAGGCACTCGAGGTGGAGGATATTCTCCTCTTGATAGTGATAAATGATTTAAAATTGCATTTCGACTGCATCCAAAGTCGACTCATCAACTCGTTGCCATTCAAAGACTCGTCATCTGTTTATGGCTAATGGCCCAATCGCCAATGCCACAAAATCTTAAGATAAGACCTAAGGATAAAACATGCTGTGCGGTCCGTAATGCGATTACAGTTCTGTGAGCGCTCACGGTGATATCAGGTGTCCTGAATTGAAATATCGCGTCAACAGTGCTCACAGCGCTGTCAGCGTCAAAACCAATTCGGACCGCTAGATAGTGACACATAACCTAACAATTTTTAACTTTTAATTTCTATCATACCCAGGTTAAACTCACGGTTCTTGTAGTAAAACTTTCTGTTACGTTATCACAGAAAAAGATTTGTCCAAGCAATGATTTATTATGAGGAATATAGACAAAAATATTTTTACGCGAAAATGTCTTTTTGACGTTTCATCTATGAATCTGACATAAGGCCCACGGCGATATCGCTCTGGAGCATTATCGTTGTGAGCGCAATATGGCGCCGTTAGTGACGTCACCCATGACGTCAAGCTGTCTGACGTTAGATGAATGTCAGCGCGATATTTCAATTCGGGACGCTCTGTGAGCGCGCTGTAATCGATTTCGACTCAATTCGGAACGCACCCATGATTGTTTAGCAGCTGCCGAAGTCAGTGTTTGTCAAAAAACGGACAAAAAACTTTGGGCGGGAAAATTTTAAAGGCGCCTTTTATGAAAAATATTTTCATAAACAGTTTAAAAGCCCTATTTTTACCAAGCACCGGCTAGATGGGTAAAACAAGCGACGGCGGAGGCTCTCCCATGGAGTTCTCCCATTCTGAGACGATTAAACGGAAATATCAGGAAACTAAAGATGACGATCAAGGACCTGTAAGCAAACAACCAACTAAATTCATTTCAACCAAACGTGGTCTGTTCAAGGACATCAACAAAATATACAGAGAAGAATTCAAGAATCAATATCCTATTTTAGTCACCAGAGAAAACTCAAGTTCAAAGTTCAATCTATTGCAAGTCAACAGTATGCTCAGAAACATTTCAGGCATTGCGCACATTAAACAAACAGGACCGTCATTCTTAAAAATCTTTTTCAATAACATGAAAGATGCCAATTCTTTTTTGCTTAATAATGATCTTCTAGCTAGAAACCAATGGACGGCAAGAATCCCTTATGACAATATTGAATGCCAAGGTCTTATTAGGGTCCCAACTGAATTAACAGAAGAGGAGCTTTTGACTTCATTAAAATCGAAATCCCAAATTATCGGTGTGAAAAGATTCATGAAGAAATCAGCTGATGGATCCCTCATCCCTCTTCAACTGGTTTTACTCACGTTCCAGTCAACTGTGCGACCTGATCATGTTACCTTTGACCACTTATGGTTTGACGTTTTGGAATATATTCGGCCTATTCTGCAGTGTTTCAGCTGCTACAAATTTGGTCATAGCAAGGGCACGTGTAAAAGTAAACAAGTGTGCTCGATCTGCAGTGAAAATCACTTCTACACTGAATGCAACAACAAGGACAATGTCAAGTGCACTAATTGCAATGGCCCCCACGTAGCAGTGTCTCGAGAATGTCCTGTGAAATCAGCCAAAATGGATGAAGTAAGGAACAAAATAGCCCGCAAAACATATTCATCGATTGTTGCCAGACAACCTCCCAAAATTACTCTCCAAAATCCCCCAGTTTCTTCAAATTCCCCGAATCCTGTCCCTTCTCCTACAAATAGGTCCCCTCAAGGGAGGGCTTTAATTACAGACATTTTAAATTCTGACACTGTATTGAATGTAATAATTAAAACATTAGTTGATTTGTTGAAGTCACAAGTGCAATCGGGCTCGAATCAGACAGGTAACAACATTTGTTCTAAATCAATAAAGGAGTCACTTATTAAAAACTTTTCTATCTGAAAATGGGTTCAAAAGTTTTTAATAGGCAAATAAATATCATTCACTGGAACTCCCGTAGCATCTTACCAAAACTAGACCAATTTAAACATTTTCTTGCTAACTCAAATTTAAATTTTGATGTCATAGTCTTAAATGAAACTTGGCTCACTTGCACAAAATCTCTTAAAATTCCTGGTTTCACTATCATAAGGCAGGATTCTGATCGGCCTCATGGAGGTGTAGCAATTGCTGTAAAAAACTGTTACAACTTTCAAACAATTCAAACCAATTCTAGTTATAATTTCCAAAATATTTTATTTCATGTCAACTTTAATTCTTTTAAACTTTACATTTTAGCTGTTTACTGCCCGCCGCCGCCGAATGGTAAATTTCATATTAATCAATTGTCCAGTGTTTTCAATCAGATTGACTCAAATAATTTTCTAATAGTTGGAGACTTCAATGGTCATCATGCTTCTTGGGGCTCCAGAAACAATGATAGAAGAGGCAATATCATCCACTCCTTTGCAGAATCCCATAATCTAGTATGTTTGAATGACCACGATTTAACCACTCTGGCACCTCACGGGCAAACAGGTAACATTTTGGATTTAGTTTTTGTATCGCCTTCGTTAAGCTCAAGCTGTGCCTTCTCAGTTGCTGATGATCCGCTAAGTAGCAATCATTATCCAGTAATTATAGAAATGCTGTTTAATGAATCTCGCCATTTTAATCAAATAGAAACTTCCTCGGCCTCTGATTCAGTTGGTTCACAATCTGATATCTCTCTCTCCAAAGTGAACTGGAACAAAATAGATTGGACAGACTTTTCTGATAAATGTAAAGATGAGTATTCACTCTTTTTATCAACAGGTGATCCTCTAAAAGATTATGACGCTTATATGGAAATATTGTCAAAAATTTTGACTTCCGTCTCTACACGTAAAAAATTTAGAGCTGACCTATGTAAAAATAGAAAAGCTACCATTTGGTGGAACAGTTCATGTGAAGAAGCTGTAACTAAAGCGAAAATAGCATTATTGTCATATAAAAAATACCCAACTTTAGTTAATTACTTAATTTATAAGCAGTTTGACGCCAAAAAGAAAAAAACAATCGCTGAACAGAAGCGAATGTCTTGGTTCAATCTTTGTTCTACATTTAACCGTATGACATCTTCTAAAATAATTTGGGACCATATCCGTAGATTCAAATTCTCAAAAACTACTCAAACTAAAAATAATAATTTTTTTGATGATCCTGCAATAGCCATGGAATTTTTAAACAAAATTGCGAATACCAATGATGGAAATGATAATTTATTTCTAGATTTAGAAAGATATTTTTCCTCTAGCGGGTCTCAAGCAGCGCTCTGGTTGACTAATCAGTTTTCATTATGCGAATTAGACGCTTCCCTTCAAAACAAACGCAATAGTTCTCCAGGTCCAGATTTTATTCCTTACCTGGTCATAAGAAAGCTACCTTCTATAGCTAAGACTATTTTATTATCAATTTTTAATTTACTTTGGACATCTGTCTGCGTTCCCCCCTCTTGGAAAATTCAACATACAATCCCAATTTTAAAACCTTATAAAGACGCCAACAATATTGATTCCTACAGACCAATTTCATTGACTTCCTGTTTTTCAAAAATATTTGAAACCATGCTCAAAAATAGGTTAGAATGGTTTGTGGAAAATAACTCTCTCATCCCTAAAAACCAGTATGGATTTCGTAAAGGCCAAAGTACAATGGAAAATCTAGGCTGCCTCATTGGAGACATCAAAAATGGGTTTCAAAATCAAGGTTTTACCTTAGCAGTCTTTTTAGATATTAAAGGCGCTTTTGACAACATCGATCACAGATTTTTAGTACAAAGTTTGCATTCATTAGGTTTACCTGGGACTATATTGAAGTGGATATTTAACTTTCTTCACAACCGAAGAGTACAACTTAAAATAAATAACAATTTGTACGGGCCAAAATTTACTTCTAAAGGCACACCTCAAGGGTCCGTTATTTCACCTTTAATTTTTGTTTTATCATTGGTGACTTTGATGCATGAACTTCCTCATAGTGTCAAGTATTTACTTTTCGCTGACGACCTAGTCATTTATAGTACTAGTAATGATCTTCAAATAGCTGAATCATTAATCAATAGTTGCCTTAACATCTTACATAACATCCTAAATAACTGTCTCAAGTTAGAAGTTAACATAAATAAGAGCTCTGTTGTAATATTTTCTAAACATACTATACCGTATCAACCCAAAATTATGTTCGATGGTTCTGTAATATCAATTAATTCCTATGTCAAATATTTAGGAATTTATTTGGAGTCAGATTTGTCCTGGAAACTTCACACAGAAAACATAGCTAGAAAAGCCGAGTTAGGGTTAAATATTATGAGATCCCTGTGTGGCGTATCATGGGGAGCTGATCCAAAAATACTTAAATTGTTGTATATAACAACTGTCCGTAGTCATTTTGACTATGGTTGTATTTTTTATGGTGAAGCAACCAATAACTTACTACGTAAATTGGATTTGATCCAGAATAGAGCCATGCGTATCATAACTGGAGCTCTAATGTCTTCTCCTATAAATTCTTTGGAAGTTGAGTCAGGAATCGTCCCTCTAAGCGTAAGAAGAAGTTATATAACAGATAAATATTGCCTTAAACTAGTCAGCCGAGACAATGACATTGTAGTAAAATATTTAGAAAATTATGTATACCCTAATTTTAATGTGACTCCTTTAATTGTTACTACTTCGTTGGCTCACGCCATAGCCTACTTAAATTTTGAATTCCAGGATGTTGTTTATTGGTCTAGTTTACTACCATGTTTCAACTTCGATTACGCTTGTACTATTGAAGATTTAATAGTCAACATTACTCATTTTAAAAATAAGTTTGAGTTTCTAGAATACCTTAGCCATAAGTCTGATTTTGTAAAAATATATACCGATGGTTCTAAAACTGATAGTAGAACAAGTTTTGCCTTTTATGACGCATCTAACAAAATAGGGAGGGTGTACGGATGCAACGATCATTTTTCTATTTTCTCAGCCGAAACTTTGGGTATCTTCTATGCACTAAAATATGTACAAATTAATTTAACAACTTCACGAAAGATTTTGATTTTATGTGATTCGATGAGCGTGCTGCAAGCTTTATCCGTCAGTATTTTTAATGCCTCTGCTAATTATTTAATTTATGAAGTTAAAAACCTTGTTAATATTTTGAAAAAGGTCAATATTCAAGTAGAATTTACCTGGGTACCTGGACATTCGGGTATACTAGGCAATGAGTTAGTAGACTCTCTTGCTAAATCTTCTGCTAATCTGAATATTTGTGATTTGAAAGTCCCTTTCACTGATTTGTACATTTTTATTAAAAACAATATGTATAAACGTTGGGATATTTGCCTTACTAACTCCAGGGCTATTAAAGGTAAATGGTTGGAACAAATTGCTGTTAAACCTTCCACTAAAGCGTGGTTTGAAAAAAGCCCAAAATTCTTAGGTAGATCTTTTTCTGCTACAATAAGTCGTTTAAGAATCGGTCATAGCAGAATTCCATCACATCTACATCGTCTTAATCTCCTAGAAAGTCCTTCCTGTCCACATTGTGACTCTGATTTTTGTGATCTCGATCATTTAATTTTTGTTTGTCCTCAATTTGCTATTCAACGTCTACTATTAATAGCTCAAGCGCTAAATATTGTAAAGGGGGACTTGCCTAATAATACACAAAAACTACTGTGTATCACTGAATTGTATTTTATTGTATATTGTTTCATAATTAATACCTTCGGGCGAATTTAATTTTTATTTGTTTTCCTTTCTGTATTTTCAATGTGCAATTGAATTTATTGATCACCATGTTAAGTTATCAGTTATTTTTAAGTTTTTGTACATACTAGCAATATGGTTACTTTTGATTTGTATATTTTTTGTAGTAATGTGTAGAATAGAATAACTACTACTTAATCTCAAGTTTTTTGTATTGTGGTAATTTTTAAGTTTGCTTTTTGGCTGATGGCCCAGTCGCCAATGCCTTAATAAATTAAAAAAAAAAAAAATCAGTGTTTGTCAAACTGACACCTGTCACAAACACGTGTTGTTTGCGGGTGTTCTGTGCTGTGCTAAGAGTGTTTAAAATATTATTTCGAACGAAATGTTCAAATTTGCTAATGTTGCATAGCGCAAGTCAAGTAGCTTGAGTCGATAATTCTTTCTCGGACTAGCTACTACAACCAGTAAAAGATAAATATTACTAAGCTGGTCAACAACAAATAAAATGGATTTATTTGTTATAAACAGGTATGTTGCTTTTTTGCCTAAATTACTTCAATTGTTTAGGTGCAAATGGCTTTGACAAAGATCCAGTTGACGCAGGAGGCTCTCATCTCAACTCATGTCAAAGCTTTAGGCAAGCGGGTTCTACATATTGGCAGCATGGATATTTGCCTTCATGTTATGTTTGATCCCAAGTAGGAGGAGTTAGATTTACTTTGCAATATTTACTAAATTATGATAATAATTTGTATATTTTTAGATACAGAGAAACAAGTGGCTTGGATGCAGTCAACCAAGAAACAAAACATTTGGAGAAGTTGAAGAAAGACATTGAATTGAGGAAAAAGGCATATTCTGATGCTAAGAGGTTAAAAACTAGCTCAGAAACAATAAACGCATCCCAAGATGTAGTTCAAGATGAAACTATTTTAGAAAAAAGAGAAATAACAGCTAAAACTGAACAGTCAAAGGAGACTGCTGCTATTGAAGTTAATCTAAAACCTCAAGAACACAATAAAATCTCTCATGAATTTAAAATACTGGGTGGTAATGATTTTGAACAAAAACCAAAGGTATGTACAGACCTCTGCATATAAGGTTACCACAAGCCTCTAATTTCCTCAATCCATCTTCAACTTTATTGCTTTTAACATAGAATTTCATTCAGGGAATTGGGTTTGTCTAGTAATCTGATGTGCTTTTGTCTAACTATCTACTATGCATTTATTTTTGTTTTTCTGCATTGTTAATGGTTTTTTTGTTTTGTTTATTTTTTAAATTAGGTACACCGGATATTGCCCTATTGGTTATCACACCCTCTAAGTGTATCCAGAGACTTGCAGAGTGGTGCCTTTCCAATTAATGAACAGAATTGGTTACACAGTACCCTTCAGTCCACACTATTGAGTGAGGGGGTAACTCATTTATTTCCAGTGCAGGCACAGGTTATACCATTTATTCTTCAAGAACATGAATTAGCCCATCCTTTATGGCCACGTGATATTTGTGTTTCTGCACCTACAGGGAGTGGTAAAACATTATCATTTGTTTTACCCATAATACAGGTAATGACTCATTAGAACATTTTTGTTGCAATAAACATTACATAACCTATTGTTATTGTGCTCTTGCAGTATGGAAATATTATTATTTTTTCAGATTTTGATGAAAGATTTAGGGCATCATATTAAAGCAATGGTGGTTTTGCCAGTACAGGAATTGGCCACACAAATTGCTAAGGTGTTTAAAAAATATTGCAACAAAACTGGTCTTAAAGTTGCTTTACTGAGTGGTGCTACTCCTCTTCATTTAGAACAGCAACAACTTGTACGATATAGTATGTGCTTTTCATATTTTGTTTATTTTTTATTTGAATAAATTCTGAATTAACTTCTGTTCTAGTGAAGCTGGCCCATGCTTCTCAGGAAGCCAAACAATCAAATATCTAAACCATCTTTTAATTCAATATCACTCATAGAAACAAAGATCCACAGTGGCCCAATACCACAGATTTATCACATTTAAACTGTTCATAGTTTATGCATATTAAAATTTTCGTAATTTATGCCTGTTATTTGCTTACAGCGGAATCCCATGGCTGGGTCAGTGAAGTTGACATTATTGTCTGTACTGCTGGAAGGTTAGTGGAACATATACAGAATACTGAAGGATTTTCGTTAAAAAAATTAAAGTTTTTGGTGATAGATGAAGCTGATAGAATAATGGATAACATACAGAATGACTGGCTTTATCACATGGACAAACATATAAAATCAGAGAATGAGCTGATGACAGGGAAAGTCCCTAATTTAAGCTGGAACAATCTTGTCAAACAGAAACCATCACCTCATAAGTTGCTATTCTCTGCAACTTTATCTCAGGATCCTGAAAAACTGGAGCAATGGGGACTATTTCAGCCAAAGTTATTTTCTGCAGCAGCTGTTGGAAATTTTGAAGATGAAGATCACATAAGGAAATACACCACTCCTGAAGAATTATCAGAGAAGTTTGTTGTATGTGAAGCTGAACATAAACCATTGGCATTATATCATTTCTTGGTGGACCAGAAATGGGACAAGGTGCTCTGCTTCACTAATGCTGCCCAATCAGCTCACAGGCTAGCAATCCTTTTGAACACATGGAGTAAAGGACAAATCAAAGTAGCGGAACTATCTTCTGCTTTAGACAGAACAGCAAGAGATGATGTGTTAAAGAAGTTCACTCAATCAGAAATTAATGTGTAAGAAAATGTCTTGGTTTTATCTTGCTTTGCAGTTCAAAAATTCAAATTAGAACACACCTAAAATGATATACCTACATACAGGAGACAGAGTGAGTTTTTCAAATGGGTGTTGTAGAATTTTGACAAAAGCTAAAACAGCATAATAGTTTTCAAATAACTTTTTTCTTAGCAGGGATTAAACCTGCTGATTTAAAAAAAAGGTCACAGTGCATTATTATGCCATCATGTTGTGTCACATAAAGGGATCAAATTCTGGGAAGTAACATTATAAGTATGGCAAACCGAAAAAGGTCTCATTTTTAATCTAATAATAATATGTTTATTTTCCTTACATTCAGAAAACTAACTTCACAAATTGTTCGAAAGGTATGACATCGGGGCCTTCGAGAAAAGAGCGTATTCCTTTTTGAAAGGCAAGCAACGCATCTCGTGACGCCTATGGTGTTGCAGTTGTCCATGGGCAGAGGTGATTACTTTCCATCAGGTGACCCTCTAGCTCGTTTGCTCACTATTACATTAAAAAAAAATGGCCTTCACTATTTGAAACTTGAATTATTTGCAATTTTCCTTCAGTTTGCCAGATGATGTTACTTCCCACAATTTGATGCTTTTGAGCGACTTTCTATGATGGCGTAATAATACAGGGTGTTATTTTTTTTCAAAACCAGCAGGTTCTATTCTGGGCTGAGGGAACGCTTTTTCAAAAGTTTTAGTATGCAGATTTATTTTTTGTCAAGTTGATCTCGAGAATCCTTTGATTTTTCAAGATCTTTCATACTTTACCATAAGGATTTTGCCTACGTCGCCTTTTTTAAAAACTCACCCCACTTATGTATAAAATACATACATTTATCTGTACAAGTATTAGTAACTGTTCCTTACATAAAAGTACAGCCTGGCAAGAAAGTCGTGAAATTAATGAGGGCGCCACTTTCGTTAATGTGGTCACCCCGTATACTACGACACGAACAGTTTTGATAATTTACTAATTCAACTTTTTTTTTAGAGGGAATGGCTAGCTCGTTGTCCCTATACAATCTCCCCACTACCTATTCGCCTGACGAAATCATCGCGCGAACCACAGTAAGGACACTCCTTTATCATCAATAGGTTTGATCTCGCGTTCGCACGAACTAAGTTCGCGCAAATGCATCACGACCACCTAATAGGACACCAAATTCTAGTTCAGTACTTTCTCATTCCTATAAGTTTCGCGTTATATTATTAAAACGCGTTAAATTTCTTTGAACATTATCTAGTAGAATAATGGAATTAGTCATACATGTAGCCAGGTCAATCGGGTGAACCGCTAGGTGGCAGAAATGGAAAGGCAGTGGCACCAACACATTTGATTCCCACCACATACAAACACATTATCTGGACGGTTTGCTACTACCAAGCAAAAAAATGAAAGATAGTTTCTTCTTTCATTTTTTTGCTTGGTAGTAGCAAAATCATAAAAAAATTAAAATTAGAAACAACAAAGCAACAAAACATTTGCTTATTCAAAGTTTGTCCTCGTTGGTAATAACCATTTTCAATTTTAATGACGTGTTATCATGATTTCCTCCTTTCTTCGGTATATTCTCAAAAGCTGGCTCAGTCGCTGCTTTGAAAATAAAATTAAAATTAAAACCTAAAATCAATAAATAAAGTATCAATTAGCTAAAATGTGCTAACTTCCCAATTTGTTTTTTTTAAACACAGTATTGCCAGTGATAATATTTTTTAGTTCCCTTTCAGGACTTTTTTGCCAAGCTGTAACTAATACACTGCGTAGTGATGAAACAACTCGACGTTTTTTAACCAAGTTGAGCATACTCGACTAAAGCATAAAAACAAGAGCTGCAGTCATGTTTAAAATGTTAACTATTATACAGGCTGTTCTTTAATACCTGCTTTTTGAAATTTTACTCAAATAGTGCTTTCAATTCTTCATCTTTAAATTCTTGAAAAAAGATAATATTTTCGTTGCATTTATTCACCTCTGTATTTCATTCTCAAACATCTTGTTAACATTATTTTAGGTTAATAGGAACAGATGCTTTGGCTCGGGGAATCGACATACCTGATTGTAACTATGTAGTGTCCTATGATCCACCCCGGAACATAAAAACCTACATACATAGAGTGGGTCGAACAGGACGAGCCGGACGCATTGGCCATGCAGTCATTATACTCATGCCCAATCAAACGAATGGATTTAAGGTGCGCAAATTTAATTAAAATAAACAGGCTGGACTTTCAATTTTACGTGGTAGGCTAAATTATAAAGTATTTACTAGTTGAGCGAGTTAAAAGAGTATCTGGGGCTCAAGGACAATGAGTGTGAGTGAGGAGGTACATTAAATTATCGTTATTATTGTTATCGGCTTACAACCCCCCTTAAGGTTTATTCCACTCTATTCACCTGGGTGATATCACCCGGGTGAAGAAAGTGGACTCTTGAGTGTCCATATTTCACCTCGGAACTATTTCACACAGGTGATATCACCCCGGTGAAATAATTCGACTCGAGCGGTGTCCGTTGTTCACCTCGGAATTAATTCACCCAGGTGAATAAAGGAGACATTTTTTTATGGATGTAGTGGAACTATATCACCCACACGAAGAAACTGGAAACTATCAATTTAAAGGACAACTTGGTATCTAAATCAGATTTATGTTAACAGAAGAAATGAGAATGAATTTAAATATTGCTTGATTATTTTTCAATTATTTTCTCAACGTTATAATGTGTTGATTAAACAATCCTTGTGAAATTTCATTAAAATATACGGAGCCCATTGGTATAACACATCACAAGTGGAAAGGTAAACAGGTATTCCGTTTGGACCTACTCGTATGACCCACCAGCGAAACGACCATGAATACCTACTACCCAATAAGATGAGTCGCATTTTTCATAAGCTTGTGAAAGGTTTTTTTTAGCTCATAAGAATTAATATAAAAAACTTGTCTACGTATCAAATATCCACTTTCTTCTTAATGTATAAAATCAAAACTGATTACAAATATTGACGATATATTCCTAAAAACGTAAACAGCCGTGCTATTCCGGCGGTGCACATCGCACATCACTTCGCATTTCGGTGCTTCACGCTTACCTCAATCATCAATACGCTTTACTTTGAATTAGTATTTTCTCTCATTTTGTATGTAAATAATTTAAAAAAAAATTTTGTCTTAGTTCTTTTCTCTCAAACGACGACCGTCGCGAAGGAATGGAATTTTAAAGTTAACTCGCACAAGCGAAGTGAGTGTCGGCGACCACCGGAATAGCATAGCAGGGCCCATAGTTACACCGACTACACGCCACCACCGTAACCCTTCGTTAGCATGAAAGTTCGACATAGTCCTCAATGTTCTCAGTCTTGACATGCGGCTGTTGATTGAAAATCAATACTTCGGAAAAAATCAGTTGATTATTTTACTGTAAATAATTATTGACTTTTACATGAATTAAATACTTTTGATTTTTGTGTAAATTTTTTCTTATGTTTCCTTTTGGTCTAGTGACTGAATCGAAAAGTAATAGCAAAACAAGCAGTATTTTTGATGACGTTCCTACTCGAAGTCTTTAACTTCAAGGGATTCATCCCCCCATAAGAGCCTGTTCAGCTTTTTTTGTGATTTCACGTCGAGGCGATCTCGTCTTTTTTTGGGAAACGTTTTCTCGCTTTGCGTTTTCTCCCACTTCTATAACGGGTTTTGTTCTGAGAGCTGTTTGATATGATGCCCACGGCCTCTTTCTTCCATCGCACCGCCCGCCATTATCAGGGTTTTCATCCACATACTTTGGAGCCGCCATGGTCTTGTACAGTCCGATTCCTTAGATGTTTCCTTCCCAGGACTCTTAAATTGTGGAACAAACTCCCTGTCGTGGTTTTCCCGATGACAAATAGCATTGACTTCATCAAGAGGGGTTTGAAAAGAATCCTGCAGGGTCGGCAATGAGCGGGTAATACCCTGGTGTTGCACGTGTCCATAGAATGCGGTAACCGCTCACCATCAGGTGGTCCGCATGCTTGTTTTCTACCGTCGATGTAAAAAAAATCTGACTAAAGATATTTAATGGTGTTAAATACTGAGTAGCTTTGAATAAGTAACTTCCAGATTCATGAATACTATCTTTCGTGGGCGATAAAGTTCCACTACATTCATCAAAAAGTGTCGCCTTTATTCACCTGGGTGAATTGATTCCGAGGTGAACAAATGATACCTTTCGAGTCGAATTGTTTCACCTGGAGATTTTGCCCGGGTGAAATGATTCCGAGGTGAAATAAAGACACTCATTAGTCCACTCTCTTCACCTGGGTGATATCACCCAGGTGAATAGAGTGGAATAAACCATTCATAAAAGCGAACGCAACGCTATTGCATAGTTTAAGCTGGTTTAAGCAATTGACGTGTTAAATCACTTACTCGCAAATGGCGGCAGCAACAAGAATGAAAGAGCCAAAGCGATACAAAAGTTAACGTGTTGTTGAAACCCTGCTTAAGTTTTTATGAATAAGGGGTTATTCAGTAAACATGTCTGGTGGTAAGTGTCTGTATAGTTTATGATTTGGCCTACCTCATCAAGTTGAATAATGCACCCTGTATTTTTCTTAAATCTGAAATAAGCTTACTTAGCCCTATTCTAAATCCTTCTTTAAATAGGCTGCTAACACGAGTTATGGTTCATTTTGTTTTCATTATAGAACTTGCGTCTAACTTTCTGGTGATGGTAAAAAAAATAAACGTAACCCGTAGAACGGCCGTCGGAGTGTTAGCGCGCTCTATACGCGTTGGGTTCAAATTCGTTCGGCGAAATGTGTTCTTCTTAATGATCTTATCACCATGCATGACTGCAAACAGTGATCATCTGACTGCGTTTGGAATAGAATCGTGGGCGTATGTATGGATGCCTGTAGCAGTTAAGCCCGCATATAAAGCTCACGACTTCATCTTAGGTAGCAAACTGAAGTTTACTCGATCAAACGCAACGAGAATTTGACGCGGTTTTGAATGGCATTCGTTCTGCGCCTCTGGCGGCGGGTTGACGTAACCGTTTTGAATGAGGATCCGCGTTAACTTTCTCGATGCATTTGGACGGGTTAACTCGCACTAGACCCTGTGTTGCCCTATGTCGAATCACTCAAGAGGCTGTGTGGAGCAGAATATTTTAACTCGACGAGTGAACTTAAAGTGGCTCTTTTTTTTTCTGTATTTTCTCAGCTGAAAAGTAAGTTGCAAGTTCTAAACTGATCCATACGTGATTCGCGAAGTCTATGACGACTCAATGATTAAGTTTTGTTTGTTAATTAGATTTGACGATTTAAAAGTACTTTGTAACAGGTTCATTCAAACAAAGTTATTTTTGATTTTGATTTGATTGATTATGCGAGTGACCCTTGACTTCGGCGACCGCTATTTTAAAGTCTTAACCAATTGTTGTTCCAGGAAATATTGGCATCCGGAGGTAAATCTGCAATTCCAGCAATTGAGATTGAAGAAGATGTATTTAATCGGTTAAAAACTGGTTATCAAAGTGCAATACAAGAAACCAAAAGTTTTATTCATACAGAAATTAATACAAAAGTGAAGAAATCTATTGAGTTAAAAAGAGGGAACAAAACAAGAAAACGGAAATTAAAATAGTTGAAGTGGGTACCTATATAAAGCCATCTGACAAAGTATGGCCTAATGTGCTGACCTTCATTTAGTATCAAATAAAGAACCTAACTTACCAACTGTAGTATCAGTTAAATCCTTTTTTTATTTCAGTGACGGGCCACCAGAGGGCCTAGAATGCGCGTACGATTTCTACTTTTTAAATAAAACACTTCAAATACTCTTGAAAAACACTCTTCTAGCTAATTAGTAAAGTGGTTAGGTCTTATATCACATGCCTCCTGAACGCAAAATACCTATAAATTTTATAGTAATAATTTAAAAAGTCAGAACCAATCTAAATTGTCGCATTTTAATTGAGTAGTTCTAATAATCGAGAGGCGTGGCCCAGTGATGGCCGGAACACACCTGCTTTGTCTTCATTGTACCATTTCCAGTGATGCAAAACACCGATAAAAAACCCAAGCAACCCGGATAACGGCGGTTGGCTCGCCCATTACAACGTTGGGTTGAAATTGTCGGCGAAATGTGGGCTTCTTTCTCAATTGCTAAAACGACTGCGCATTGCGCACTGACGAAACATTTAAATTTTTGGAGATGTAAGTATCAAGCACAAAACTGCCTTGCCTTGTTTAAAATGTAGCGTCTGGTAAGAATTAACACAGACTGAACCAGATGCAATAAGCGAGTCTGCGAGTGAGGTGACAAATAAAATGAAATACGATAGAATTATTTTGTAGGTCTAGATTGTTAGTAGTCGAAAACTGTGCTTACGCAAATCTTATTACGTAATGATAGCGCGATTGACGTGGATTGAACGTACTGCTGACGCCATCTTTTGATTTTGAACGTAACTAACACTTCTATGAAGATTTGGTACATTTTCATAATCCATGGAAACGTTGTAGCTAGTTAGACATTATGCATTTATTTTATTAAATAAATTAAACGGTTCACTAATGTATGACCAAAAAATTTTTAACAAATGATCATTTGACAGACAACGTTTCACCAAATATTCATTTATTAAATATAAAGTATCATCTCACAAAAACTCATTTAACAAATGATCATTTAGCAAACATTTCATTAGTTAAATGTTTCAACTAACAAAAAATCAATTGACCTATTTTTATTTCACCAAATAATACGTTTCATAAATGAAGCATTTGTCCAAGTGTGATGATTTTAGATGGCACTTTTAAAGCTGTGCCTAGTATTTTTACCTAGTTATATACAATACACGAAAATATATTCTCGGACGACAATAAGACATTTCCATTGGTAATTTGCCTTTGTTCCCACAAAGATAAAAGAACATATCACATGATGTTCGAAATGCTGATGGAATATGGGGCAGAAAATAACATTGTCATCAAGCCAAAAGTATGCGTCTTAGATTTTGAGAAAACCGCCATCTCAAGTTTGAGGTCAAACTTTGTAGAAACAATTCTGCATGAATGCAACTCTCATTTGGGCCAAATTATTTACAGGTAAGCTACAAGATTAGATAGAAGGCGAATGCATGCCTTCTATCTAATCGGGATAACTTTCAACTAAAATACCTACATTTAAAACCTCGAAAATCATAATACAAAATGCTATTGTTGGCAATACCGATGTTAAAGTAACCATGTATGTAATCGTTTTTGGGTTTGAAAAAAAAAAATAACCACGAACCTAATCTATCCGAGTCGGTTTTGCCATGACTCTAGTATAGGTCAGACAAGTATCACGACAGGTCAGCGTTTACTCATTTCTTCTTAATACCGTTTTTCTTCAAACTAATAAAACGACATGCCCGCTCATACTCTTCGGCAATTTGGGCTTCGGGATATAAAAACGAATCATTTGTCAAATAAAACATTTTGTCAAACGTTTTTTTGCCAATCGTAGTTTTGTCTGATGATACATTTGTTAAGTGTACGTTTTGTGAAATATTTTTTTGTAAAATGAAAATTTGAGAGTTGATCATTTGGTAAGTGAGTCATTTGTGAAATGATTAGTTGTAAAATGATCAATTGGCCAAACGTTGTTTGTTAAATGTCATTTTGCCAGATGTCTTTTGGTCAAATGGCAGGACCCCAAAATAAACGCATTGAAGACAGACTGATGGGACGAAAGACGTGTGTGGACGGCTCGACGGATCCATTTGTCGACGTCCGCAGACGCGTCTGCCGCCGTGTGGAACCAGCATAACTGCGCGCCCTTCAAGCTTTAAGTCAGGTTCAAACAGAACGCTATTGTTTTCGTTCCTCATTGTGAGCTATGTGAATCGTTCATTTGAACGAAACCGATGGCATTTTATCGCGCCACGGCTACGACACATAAATGTGTGTGAATTTCTCTGTGTTGGGGTGTGTCGTGGCACGACACAAGGCTATCGGTCTCGTTCATATTATATGATGTGATTCGTGTGATTCAGATTGGTGTATCGCAATGTGGTGTAGCGGCTTGTGTCGGGCGCCACATCGTTTGGCTACCGCGCCAGAGAGGTAGTTGGGGATCTGTCGCGACACAACACCGGGACAACACGCCACATTGATGTGAATCTAGCAGAACGACCCACGTTTTAAAGCGTGGGGTAACGACGTGTTTTATGAAAATGTCAGACGAACTTAAAGAATTAGTGCTCTAGGAAACGAAATTCCTCAAACTTAACAGAAATTGCGGTGAAATCTTACACCATAACTTTCTAATTCTTGAACGAGACCATCGTCAGGCACTCAGGCAGGGGACTATTGGGTATGAGGTCGAAGGTCTGTGAGTAGGTACTAAAAGGTACTTGTACTTAATCATAATGAAAAGCCTTTCATCGATTGAAGATTTGGCTGTATGGTTGACACCAAAGCCGTAAAACCAATTTTAAAAAAACATTTCAGTGGGTGCGTTCCGAATTGAGTCAAAGTCGAATACATCGCGCTAACGGGCCATCTAACGTCAGACAGCTTGACGTCATGGGTGACGTCACTAACGGCGCCATATTGCGCTCACAACGATAATGCTCCAGAGCGATATCGCCGTGGGCCGTGTCAAACAGACATTTTCGCGTAAAAATATTTTTGTCAATATTCCTCAGAATAGATCTTTGCTAGGACAAATCTTTTTCTGTGATAACGTTACAGAAAGTTTTACTACAAGAACCGCACGTTTAACCTGGGAATAATAGAAATTAAAAGTTTAAAAATTGTTAGGTTATGTGTCACTATGGGTGCGTACCGAATTGAGTCAAAATCGATTACAGCGCGCTCACAGAGCGTCCCGAATTGAGCTATCGCGCCAACGGGCCATCTAACGTCAGACAGCTTTACGGCATGGGTGACGTCACTAACGGCGCCATTGCGCTCACAACGATTATGCTCCGGAGCGTTGTCGCTGTGAGCCTTATGTCAGATTCATAGATGAAACGTCAAACAGACATTTTCACGTAAAAATATTTTTGCTAATATTCCTCAGAATAAATCTTTGCTAGGACAAATCTTTTTCTGTGATAGTGAAACAGAAAGTTTTACCACAAGAACCGCAAGTTTAGCTTGGGAATGAAGAAATTAATAGTTTAAAAATTGTTAGGTTATGTGTCACTATCTAGCGGTCCGAATTGGTTTTCACGCTGTCAGCGCTGTGAGCACTGTTGACGCGATAATTATTTCAATTCGGGACGCCTGTTATCGCTGTGAGCGCTCATGGACCTGTAATCGCATTACGGACCGCACAGTATGTAGCGGTCCGAATTGGTTTTGACGCTGATAGCGCTGTCAGCACTGTGAGCGCTCACAGAACTGTAATCGCATTACGGACCGCACAGTAATTGTTGTTGACATGACATTTGTTGTTTCCGACTACTTTGTCTTTAAAAACTTGTTCTATAATTAGTCTGTGTGTTTAGAAATAAACAGCAGGGACCGACTATAAACAGGAGGTACAGTTTTTTATTGTTTAAATGGAAGTGGTGGGTATGTATTTATTGCTGTATTTTAATTGTGATACAATTGTAGATCTTGAGGCCGACAGGCCGCCCAAATATAATGTTCTCTCTACATTATATTATTTGAGCGTCCTGTCGGCCATATGACTGTACCGATTTTACGGTACCATACCAAGCCTTCAATTAGTGCAGTTTCTGCTAGTAGATAGGTACCTATTCCTATTCATTCGTACTCGTATAATCGCTAAATTTGCAACAGAAAGTACAATGGTAAAAGTATTGTTAGGTACCTATAAGTATGGTTAAAACTTTCTAATTTTCTTTAAAGGTCTAAATACAGCCATTAAGACTTGGAGAATCAAAAATAATCAATTAACGATGTCAGATTCGGAAGAAGAATATGATGCATTTGATCCCGATGATTATAGAAACATTCATGAAGATATTGTTAGACAAAAACGAAATCCAGACACTTCAGGAATGTTTGTGTCTGGGTGGGATGATGCTGAAGACGATGTAGATACTGTTGAAAACCCAAAAGGTAGGTATTCTGTACAGTTTTATGCTGCACATTTCTTTGTTACTTCAAGAATGCAGGCAACACTTAATGAAATGGGGGTGA
Organism: Udea ferrugalis; assembly: GCA_950022985.1. Lineage (NCBI taxonomy): Eukaryota > Metazoa > Arthropoda > Insecta > Lepidoptera > Crambidae > Udea > Udea ferrugalis. Next base: position 12,488,540 of record OX465516.1, read on the forward strand.
CAAGATATAGCAGGAAGCGTTTGCTGACAGTATCAAATTCAGAGCAATTCTTCATTTTATTCACTAACAATTCATACAGTGGCAAAGTCTGTTACTTACATTATCTTAATCATTCATAATTCTATTTTGCAGCAAATCCAGTAGATCACACTCTATGGGCAGCAGAAAATGGAGATGTTGATACATTAAAAGAGCTATTAACTGCCCAGCCTGGTCTAGTTCATTCACGAGATTCTGATGGCTATACACCACTACACCGTGCTGCATATGGAGACCATACTGCTGCAATAGCATATTTGCTTAGTGTTGGTGCTTGTGTCAAGGCAAAAACTGAGCTGGGATGGACACCACTGCATTCTGCTTGTAATTGGAATAACTATAATGCTGTAGCTCGGCTTTTAGCAGCAGGTGCTGATCCAAATGATACATCTGATGGAGGTAATGTTAATAGGCTATTTGATAATGTGAAAAATAAAGTATCCATTCTTGTTATCAGTATAAATTAATAGTTTCCAAATAGAGTTTTAAAGTAGTGTTATGGCACGCTATTTTATTATTGAGGTTTAATGTTAATTTTACAGCAAATATGTGGCAGAATTAAAAAAACAAACCTATAATTCTACTTTATAATAAGTAAAAAGTATTTTAAAAACCTGTCAAATAGCATTTTCTTAGGACACTAAGATTGTATGTTAAACAGGTTGTTCAAAGTATTTATTTATATTTTTCAGGACAAACACCTATGCACTTGTCAGCTGCAATGAGTCACTGCAAATCAACGTTACTTTTGATGTTACATAGAGAGGACACAGTCGAAACAGCTTTGAGACCAAACAACTCTGGGGAAACACCCAAACAGTTAGCTCTTGGACATGGAATATATGCACCATTGTTTGAAATGATTTTGCCTGCTGCTTCATATATCAAAACAATTTCATTTACATGTAATGCATACACTCGTCCACAAGAAGAAAATACACCAGCATAAAAAAATATAGCAGGATAAATTATTTTATGTATTAATAATATTTCAGACATGTACAATACATCATTTTTCAGATCAGTAAATTAAATCATTCACTTGGTTTTTATATAGATTCTGTTACTTAATATTAGAAAAACCACACATCAAGTTCACATCACAAGGCGATATAAATGTTAACACTTGGCAACTGTACTGACTGTACTGTAATTTGTAACAGCATGACAGGCTACCCATTTTGTAATTTTTATTTTGCTCTTGCCAAGTCATTTCTTTGCAATACAGCAAGGAGGACAGACGGTAAATGGGTAGCCTGCCATGCTGTTGAATTATGTGTAATATTACCTATCTAAGTAATTACTTAAAACCGTGATTCACTTTCTAAGATTTGACCTACGTCCTGGTCAGGTAAGATTTGGAGCATGAATTATTATTAGGAATGGGTGTGATGAATTTATGTTAACCATTGATATAAATAAAAAGATGAAGATACGACAACCGCGTACCTAAAGTGGCCAGACAATTAGGTCCAATGGACCTGCTTTTAAGCTCATATGACAGCGACTTGTTCTGCCGCACAATTTATAAACGCAGTAAAGCACATGCGAACAGTTTCGAGAAAAACACGATTGAAGTTGAAATTTTGTTTTTGGTTGTCTACAAAAAACTAGTCGAGAATATGTAAAAAAAAATATATAGGTTTAAAGAGCAAATCTTGTAGATCATCCTGAAATTGGTTGTTTGCTATTCATTCCATATTTTGAATGTAAAAAAGGGGAAAAACTGTTTATATTTTGTCTTACCCTAGTTTCCACTGCTAGTCATACTGCGCATGAATGCAGTAAGACTGTTACTTACTGCGTTCATCAGTTGGTTACTGTACTTACGGCACATATGTTAGATAGTTGGATGTGATTTAAGATCTTACAACAAAACATATGCGCCGTATCTTTGCACATACTGCATTAATGTGTAGGAATATAAAACAACATAACTGATCAAAACTTTTAATGAGCAGTAAGATCACAATCATACTGCGTTTATGATATGTCAATGAATGTTGAATTTTTCTGTTTGAGCTAGAGGTAAATGAAACAAAAAATGCAAATTATTGCCAAAATTTATTGATTTAATAGATAACAGAAACTATGATTTGACCATTTGGTACTAAGTGGTAAATCTGAGGTTATAATCACTCTCATGACTTAAATATTTAATCAATTAAGTTTTGAACTAATAACGTATTAAAAAACACTTTACTTGTTTTACAATAACATCCACTTAACTTAAAATATCTTTAAATGAAAGCAATTTAGTAGTACTACTTCACGTATAGAGTACCTGCGTACGGATGTACCTACGTTATAGAAAAATAGCAATGGTTAACTTCTTTGCACTCAACGTTTCAAAGTGACTCGTGCATAAATTAAGGTTTTACAAGTAACTGGGGCACCTTAGTTTCGTTACTTAGTTTATCTTAGCTAATCACAGCTTTGGTAATTTAATAAGTACGTAGATGGAGCACGATAAATTGAAACGTTGCTTGCTAGGTTTGGTGGTACCTCGGAAGTACTGTTGCCGTGCTGTTGACATGTCGTACCACATGATAGAACGATCAAGTTTCGTAATTCAATCTGAAGAGTCCCAGTATGCATCGATGAAGCTGAACCACTTCCTGATTTTACCTTCAGAATCTGGTCCAGTGGTTGGCACAACGTTGCATTTTCGATTTAGCCGGTTCTCCAGTTCATTCCATTTTCAAGTCGAGCGTCTTTTTGACCGGCTTGCTTTTCCTGCGTTTGCACAGGTCCAGTGGTTGAAGTACTTGCCGCCGCACCTTTCCACGAATCCGCCGTTTCCCTCCTTTACACCTGCCTTTCACTGCCTTCCCAAGGCGTAAGTAATATGTTGAATTGCCCTTCTGACACCGATGTTTTCGTAGAATACGATAATTTATTTGGAAATAAAATAACAAAGTCTAAACACAAACAAACAACACTCATAAAACGCTGTGTGAAAACACGCACTATACACAATTACTGCACTAATCAAGTCACTGTCGCACTGATACCACTTAAAACCGTAGAGTGAAGAAAAAGGGAAACTTAAGACTAACTCAAGAGCCGCCTCGCATCTCTTTCATACAGCCGAACCCGAGATCAATCGAGCTGGTTTTTGATGTTTTCGTCTGTAAAAATGCGTGGAACGTGGATAACAACTCCAATATTCATAACATTCTCATAGATATCGGCCATAACATCGTTTTTTTAAATTAAATTCTACAAAAATTGGGTTTCTTAATTACTTTTTGAGGTACTGAATCATATACGAGCAGGTAACATAAATGCCGTATTTGCCAGTTACTGTGTTCATAACATGTTGCACCTATATGCAACATGCTGACAAACCTAACCATGAACGCAGTATTTACTGTAGTTACTGCATTCATATTAGGTACGCATTATTTGCATGTACTATGAAAACATATTATAAAGTGTTTAAAGTACACTATACTGCGCATATACTATGTGCAAGGTTTAAATCGCAATTGCTGAAATATGACAAGAATGACGTATTGGCACATACTGCACTATTGTTATGTCGCAAGTCAAGCTAGAACGAGTGTTCACGTAATATTTTGTTATTAAGTGCTATTACCGCGATTATGTTATGTGAATAAAATAAAATCTGTTCTTTACTGCGTTTATGAGAATTAGTATCTCGCCTCCTGTGGCAGATAGAAGAAAACGGGTCTTTGATTCTTGTAGAGCGTGATGTCAGCATCTCAAATATATAAAACAACTATAAACACAGTAAGTGTTACTTACTGCGTTTATAAATTGTGCGGCAGTGTTTGCGTGCACGTCATTGTCATGTGCCAGTTTTTGAGTTCGCGTAGTAAGAAAGTAAAGGCCGCTCTACACTTAGTCCGCGGATCACGGCGCGATCTCGCGGAGCGAACTTGCCGCGAATTTAGCAACGACTCTACACTCGCAACGGTTCGCGGTATTTTCACAGTTGTGTTCGCAACGTTAAATGAAATGGACGTTTAAGTAGCTGTTGCTGCGTCCCTAACTTTATGCGCGTTAGCGTACTACAACTATGTAGATATTAAAAATAAACGCAAAATCCACAAAATGGGTTCCGCTTGGTAATATTTTAAAACTGTAACTCCAGCTCGTTTGTCCATGTTGCGCTCATTTTTTTCACCAATTTTACAATGGACAGTGCAGGTCCGAACACTCGAACGACTCCAACAATACTGACCGTGTCGCGGAGTGCGAGTGTGGAGTCATGCACGTTCGCGTCGCGTTCGCTCTTCGCGCTCCTTAAGTCTTTCACCGCCGCCGGTCACTTTAACAATTGAATTCCTATTGTTTGTGACCGGCGTGGCGTTCAACGTGTTAAAGGCCGCTCCACACTTAGCCCGCGAATCGCGCGCAATGGCTGCGAAGGGGCGCGAACGCTAAGTGTAGAGCCGTTTCGCATATTCTTCGCGGTTTCGCGCTTTGTTCCCCAATTTTTGTCGGTTTTTGGTACCGCGTCAAAGGGAGCGCGAAGAGCGAACGCGACGCGAACGTGCAATGACTCCACACTCGCAGTCCGCGACGGTCGCAGTGAGCGAGCAAAAAATGAGCGCAACATGGACAAACGAGCTTGAGTTACAGTTTTTAGAATATTACCAAGCGGAACCCATTTTGTGGGATCCTAACCAAAAGTATTTTTTAATATGTACATAGTTGTAGTACGCTAACGCGCATAAAGTTAGGTACGCAGCAACAGCTACTTCAACGTCCATTTCATTTGACGTTGCGAACATTACTGTGGGAATACCGCGAACCGTTGCGAGTGTAGAGTCGTTGCTGAATTCGCGGCAAGTTCGCTCCGCGAGATCGCGCCGTGATCCGCGGGCTAAGTGTAGAGCGGCCTTAAGTACCTTCCTTAAGGCCGCTCCACACTTAGCCCGCGGATCGCGCGCAATGGCTGCGAAGGGGCGCGAACGTTAAGGCCGCTCCACACTTAGTCCGCGGATCACGGCGCGATCTCGCGGAGCGAACTTGCCGCGAATTTAGCAACGACTCTACACTCGCAATGGTTCGCGGTATTTTCACAGTTGTGTTCGCAACGTTAAATGAAATGGACGTTGAAGTAGCTGTTGCTGCGTCCCTAACTTTATGCGCGTTAGCGTACTACAACTATGTAGATATTAAAAATAAATCGCAAAATCCACAAAATGGGTTCCGCTTGGTAATATTTTAAAACTGTAACTCCAGCTCGTTTGTCCATGTTGCGCTCATTTTTTTAACCAATTTCATAATGGACGGTGCAGGTCCGAACACTCGAACGACTCCAACAATACTGACCGTGTCGCGGACTGCGAGTGTGGAGTCATGCACGTTCGCGTCGCGTTCGCTCTTCGCGCTCCCTTTGACGCGGGACCAAAAACCGACCAAAGTTGGGGAACAAAGCGCGAAACCGCGAAGAATATGCGAAACGGCTCTACACTTAGCGTTCGCGCCCGTTCGCAGCCATCGCGCGCGATCCGCGGGCTAAGTGTGGAGCGGCCTTTAAGTGTAGAGCCGTTTCGCATATTCTTCGCGGTTTCGCGCTTTGTTCCCCAACTTTGGTCGGTTTTTGGTCCCGCGTCAAAGGGAGGGCGAAGAGCGAACGCGACGCAAACGTGCATAATGACTCCACGTCGTCGGCGACGGTCAGTATTGTTCTTCGAGTGTTCGGACCTGCACCGTTGCTAAATTCGCGGCAAGTTCGCTCTGCGAGATCGCGCCGTGATCCGCGGACTACCTAAGTGTAGAGCGGCCTTTACGTATTTTCCTCTTTCTTTTAAGGCCGCTCCACACTTAGCCCGCGGATCACGGCGCGATCTCGCGGAGCGAACTTGCCGCGAATTTAGCAACGACTCTACACTCGCAACGGTTCGCGGTATTTTCACAGTTGTGTTCGCAACGTCAAATGAAATGGACGTTGAAGTAGCTGTTGCTGCGTCCCTAACTTTATGCGCGTTAGCGTACTACAACTATGTAGATATTAAAAATAAACGCAAAATCCATAAAATGGGTTCCGCTTGGTAATATTTTAAAACTGTAACTCCAGCTCGTTTGTCCATGTTGCGCTCATTTTTTTCACCAATTTTACAATGGACAGTGCAGGTCCGAACACTCGAACGACTCCAACAATACTGACCGTGTCGCGGATTGCGAGTGTGGAGTCATGCACGTTCGCGTCGCGTTCGCTCTTCGCGCTCCCTTTGACGCGGGACCAAAAACCGACCAAAGTTGGGGAACAAAGCGCGAAACCGCGAAGAATATGCGAAACGGCTCTACACTTAGCGTTCGCGCCCGTTCGCAGCCATCGCGCGCGATCCGCGGGCTAAGTGTGGAGCGGCCTTTAAATCAATGATGTTATCCCTTCAAGTGAATGGTAGAAAATATAAAGATAATAGATTAAGATCTAGTCTTAACTACCATACCGCACTTACCCCCGAATTCACAAACGTCAATCAACGCTAAACGCTAACCACGCACTCACGCTCATGCTGTCCCGTAAAATGTCAGTGCAACTGAAAGTGTCAGCAATACTTTTGAAGGATGCTCAACGTTGACTTGCGTTTCTGAATTTGGGGGTTAGAGTTCCATTGGATTGAACTACCATACCGCACTTACCCCCGAATTCACAAACATCAATCAACGCTAACCACGCACTCACGCTCATGCTGTCCCGTAAAATGTCAGTGCAACTGAAAGTGTCAGCAATACTTTTGAAGGATGCTCAACGTTGATTTGCGTTTCTGAATTTGGGGATTGGAGTTCCATTGGATTGAATGGTTCATTCGTGTCAAAAGGGGACATTCTGAGAAGCTCTTCATGTATAGTTTCTTTTGCAATACAGGGTGGCCGGGGAGTTGACGTCCAAAGCTAAAATTTAGATTCCTTACATCAAGGTGTATCCAAATCACCCCCATGTATGTAAGTATGTTATACGATTTTGCTTAGTTTAGGAGCTGGAATTATTTCTATGAATTTTTCTCTAGTTTTCACCTAACATTGGTTTTAAGATGTTTTTATAGAATAAAAATACTCTTGTGTATGAGAGTTTATTATATCAATAACATTAATTGGCGTCTCTGAATGCGGCCGTCAGTGACTCACATAGGGTTAATGTATTTAAACATAATTCCTCAGGAGATTCAATTTGTAACTAAACATAAATTGAGTACCTATGTAACAAACTTAGAATAAATAAACAATATGATCCAACATGAATGCTTTGATTTGAATCCTAAAGGTTTTTTTTCTTGGGTTTTAGAAACCAGAAAAAACTAAGGTACCACAATACCCAGACATTTTCACTTGACTTACATAATTAAAATGAAAGTGAACTGCGCGGAAAAAGAATCTGAGTGTTGGCCACAGAAAGCAATATGAACATATTGTTATTTCTTACATATCGCTAGTATTTACAGTAATTTATTAGTCAAGGAAAAACAATAAAAAAGCTCATTAAATTGGTAATAAACTTATAGCAACAATCAAAAATTGTTCTTAAAATATCTCTGATGGAAACGCGGCGGTGGCCGGCAGTTAGCGTTTAAAAACTGGCGGCCACCCTATAATTAGGATTTATTATCTCTCAACACAATATACTTCTAAGTTATAATATAAATTGTTTCATTTACTTTTAAAAGACATATTTTCTATTACATACATAGCACCAGATACAAGATAAGATTCAGAGTGTAAGTTTTTTAGACTAGCAATTAGGTTTCTCTTATCAACTCTGTGCAATTCATTCAAAGATTGACGAACCTGAGATGTCATGTACGGTAGAACTAAGCATCCTATTCCCAGGCATTTGCATCTCAAACAATTTTTCCATATTTCTACTAGATCTTCGTCTTTAATGACAGGACAAACAGGCAGCAAATTTATTGCATTTAAACAATTCTTTTTTTGCTTTTCTGTTATAGGGTAATCTGCGCGCTGAAACGGTGATACGATTACAACACGCCATGCAGTACATATCATTTCGTTGGGAGGGGAAGACGCCTTGAGTAAAAGTGAAGTCATTTGTTCATATAAACCAGCACGTAACAACATAGGTATCAGGTCTCTGATAATCTTCAAGTTACCATATCTACGTGCTAATTCTGCGGCAATTTTTAGTCCTTCAACATTTGTTCCAGCTTGAAGTAGCTGTTCGATAGCACGAATTTTGTCTTGCGTAAAAGTCGCTATCACCCAAGGCATATCAACATTTTCTAAATTAACAACACTCAGCAATTCCAAGAGAGAAGTCCACAAGGCCTCACGTTCACGGTTTGTTACTTTAACAGCGGTGTCTGCTTCTATGACACTTATCAAACATTGTAACGCACGTAACTTTTTACATTTATTATAATCACTATCATCGTCCAGAGCTATTCGGGATAGGTAAATGGCACCCATTTTCGGACATGTTGCTTTTAAAATGTATTTTGCTGTCATTAATTCTCTCGTGTTTAAGCCAGATATTTTTTTATTCTTATTTTCTTCATATGATTTTTCTAAAATGTTTTCTAAAATTTGTATTCTGATTGAACTGATGTTGATTCCATTTTTATCTGCGATTTCATTAGCAGCACGATTTATGTCATGACGGGCCATTTTGTCTACAAAAGAGGGATGCAGATACAAGGCTCTAATTAGTTGGGATGGCTCAGTGGAAAGGCGAACAAATTCTTCACACACCCATTCTATTTTATGCAGTGCATGCCTTGTTGAAAGGGTTAAGTGTAGTCGTTCCATTTGTCGAACTGCCCGGTTCCCGGGTTGCACAGCAGCCCATCGTTGAGCAAATTGGTAACACAACTGAGCAGCAGCAACTTGGTCAGCTCCTCGAGCACAGCCTTGCAGCACATAAAATAAGCATGCACCCGCCCACTCCATATTTGCAATATGTCGTACACATCGATGTGCAGCACGTAGCAGAGGCTCCTCTCTAGTGATCAGGCGCCATGGTTCACTTTCTTTTCCCTCTAAATTGCTACCATCGGTATGCTTTCTAGAAGTCATCGTTTGTTTTAAGGCATTACTGCAGATCATGTCTCTTGCGGTTTGTACATCAGCATCCAACGATAGCAGTGCAACGACAGGTAGCCAACGCTCGTAGGTTTCTAACGTGATTTCTGATTTCAAATTTGACCACATGTCTTCACGTATGAATAGCTGGAACGGTAGACGATAATATCCAATCTCAGGGAACATTCCTTTAACGGAAAACAGTTCAAACTCGTATTGTTTTGGAGGACTTGTTCTTCTATAATCTTTCAAGTAATTGAGCATCAAATACTCCTTTATATCCCTCGATTCAGTACAGGGTCCAAATATCAAATGATAAATACACATGTAAACTTCGTAATAATATGGATTAATAGAAATCATTCGGCCATGTAAAGATACTTCACCGTTTTTCCATAAATCATTTAGTACATCTCGTATAAAATCTTTGTTGTCGATATTGTCCCAAATAATGAAACACTGTGAGATTAATTCCTTCTCATCATTGTCAAAATATACCTGACGAACGTTAAAATCGTCACTTTTTATTTTATATTGCAATTCCCAGGATACAAGCAAGCATATTAATTGCAATGTTAATCCATCATTTATAGAAACATTCAAAGTATGACATAAATCAATTAGTCGATTAAAAGCAGTATTTGGATACTGTTTAAGAACGCACAAAAGCAAAACTTTTACGTCCCATGTTTCTTCAGTGCTATCCGGCAGAGCAATATCTGCTAAATTGATGTTAAACCTACTCTTCAGAACGTATTGTGGAGGATACGGAAGTGCGGCACCACAATTACCGTCTAAAATGAACGTTCGACGTATAACGGGCGAAGATAAATAACACATAACAGCAGGAGGTAAAGCATCACTTGCTCCTCTTAAAGTGTCTGTTATCCATACAGAGTCATTGGAACGTTCAAATCTACTTAAAATATGCAATAGACTTGTTATCAAGATTTCATCAACTTCTTGACACAATATTGCTTTCGACAAGAGCTTTCGGGCTATTTTGTCGCGCACTACGTAGAAATCTTCCGCCAATGAAAGTCCAGTGACAACAGATTTTTCTAATATCTGAGAAATCATTCTGAATGGTATGAAATCAAATCCTTCCGAAATACTAAAAACATCGATTTCAGATGCATTTACGGAAATATTTTTCTCAGTAAAACTTATTAAATCATTCATTCCGGTTATGGATGACATGGGTAAATAAATATACTGAAACTTCCAAGCCACTGATAAGTTTTTCAATGTTATATCCGCATTTACAAACGAATTCAAAATGGCAAGGTAGTGCATCAGTAGGTGTAAATGGTTTTCGTCGCATTTTATTACTAATTCGACCAATATTTTGAAAGATTCTAATAAAAGGGTAGAGTTGTTAGCATCTTTGAAACATGACAAGGGTAATATATCAGCTGACGGCGTCCAAAGAAGGTTCTCGATAAACTTACGAACTGTATGACTCGTAGAAGATTGTCGTAACAAATTAGACAAAATGGAATAAGTTGATTGCTGCGTTCGTGCAAGCCGAGAAATGCATCCTCCTCTAGCGGAGCTAGAAGTGCGACCACCGTCACGCATCCAGGCATTCGTATTTCTGGTACATGTATTTTCAACATACAAGCTATTAAAATTTACAATTATATTGTATGAATTTTTGAGGTGATACAGATTTTCTGCATCTTTAATCTGAATTTCCGGCAAAAGTTGTGTTCCTTTGAGAAAATCTAAATAATTCTTTTCAAGTGTCATATTGCTGGTACCTGCATTCACGATTTGCTCATATTTATTGATTACTGTCTTGATTAAAATTTGTTTGTTCTTGTAAGACTGTTTTTTAAAGTATTCCAGGGCTATTTTAGTTTCACAATCGCTTAGACAACGAATTACATACAAAAAATCACCGTATTTTTTTAAAACAGTCATAACACTGGATATGACTTTCAAATCTTGCAAGTCTACAGTTGCTGCCATCATTAATTTGTTAAGAACTAACAAGTAATCTGTACATGTTAATGGAAAATTATACTTCTTAAGAACTACTTTTACTTTGGCATAATTTAGTTCTTTCTGAATTTCATGTGCTAATGTACGGTCAATATCAGTAACTGTAAAATCGTTAGATGCTGATGCTGCAGCAGCAACTGCTAATTCAAGCACATTGTTATCCCATGGCACATGTAGTACTTTTAAAACTTGTAGTAAACATTCAAGCTTAGTAGTAGTTGAACGAAAAGCATTTAACATAATTTTTAAGCGAAATCCGTCAACTCCACCACCACTTATAGCTGCTTCACCTTCTATGTATGATCGCAATGTATCATCCATGTCAAATAAATGGCGTGCGGCATAGGGCGGTAAATAATTTTGCAAAAATATATCTAGATCTTCTGTATAGCACCGGCGCAACATTATAAGGGCCACCTCAGTGGGACCCTGAGAACTTAACTCACTCAGTAACATATTAATTTTGTATTTCTCTTTTAGTTCCATGATGTAATTAATGTGGTCTTTTAGAATGTCCAAGTCATCCATAGACACTGGTCGAACTGTTACCATTTTTAATGACGCTTCTAAAACAGTTATGATCTCCTCAATAAACTTCAAACCAATTTTTGGCCAGTACCCTGACTGCTCTAATTTGAAAACTCTTTCCATTGTCCATTTAACAAAAATATCGATATAAAACGGATTATCGTCCAACAGTGAGGGAACAAAATGTTTAAGCCAAATTAATAGGGTTCCCATTTTTATATTGTGGGGTATTGAGTTTAAAATATCATTAACATCTTGTTGAGTGAGAGCCACCTTAACTTCATTGTACTTTAACCAACAGATAGATGCTAAATCAAAATCTGAATTTGATATAAATGTTACACAAAGCTCTTTAAATTTATTTTCAAATAAATCTATGCTGTCATAATTATTATTTCTTTTAAAATGAATGTACTCCAATAAATCAACTTTGATCACTAAATCAGCTAAAGCATTAACCAAATCATTGTTGCCACTAGCATAGACTTTGTTTTGAAATGAATACAGAATAGATTTGTATGTGAGATTGTGTCGACAGAGCTTCGAAGCTATATCTAAAAGTAAAATATTATCATCAATTTTTTCAAAGTATGTTTGCAATTGTGTCATTACCTCAGCTGGTTTATTTTCCGATTGAACAATCATCTCAACCAACGACAAAAGCTGGGTTTTGAGAGTTTCTTGAGAAGAAAGTTTAACTCCAGTTGTGTTAAGCAAGTCTTGATCCATGTAATCTTCTTGTAGTGAAGCAGAGGTATTTAAAGCGCAAAAAATTTGTATCTGAAACAGATAAAATTAAATATGGTAAGTCTACAAATGTCTCAAGTTTTTTTGATTTGGTTATCATTAAGTGCCTGATCAGACCTAGCAATTTACGGGCAATTTTACACAGGGTGATTTCGCTGCTAGCTCACGTCGTGCAAGCCGCGATATCGCCGCGGGCGATTGCGTGAGCCTGCGATTTCAACGTGATAAAATAGCATATAAATTAATCGCAGCAAATTCGCTCTGCCGTGAAATCGCCTAAAAACGCTAGTGTAAATAGGCAGTAAAATTAGAAAAGTAGGTAGCTCACACCCAAATCAAAAACAATTCTAAATTAACAATCCTCTGCTGGTATTCACCATCTCAAAAAAAAACATTGAAGTTTACGAGTACGACCAGTATTATTACAAACTATAAAAAAAACTAGGTATGAAACTAAATTTCAGTACCTGTAGCCTCTCTGGTCCTACGTTAGTACATGTGCTAGAATTTAACTCACAAAGCTACCTTTGTGAGTCGACGTTTAGCTTCTAACGGTTAAACAGGGAAGGCTCCATGGTCACCCATATTAGAGAGTGACTAGGGCTGTAGCCAACAAAGCGCACCTGTCAGTTGTAATAAGTATATTTTATTCTATCCAAAAAAGTAAAAAATCCTACATTCCAGGATAATTTACCTCAGATTGGTCCCATGCGACATAGTACAGCATACTATTGTAAATTGTGACAGGGTAATAATATTTACTGTCATTGGGGAATTTAAATGAGATATCAGCATTTTTGAAATCAACAACCCACATGTCTGATTCATGAGCTAGTACTACAGCATCATTCCATAATATTGTGTGTTGTATCATCACATTCAACAAAGCAGACACATGTATCTCTGTAATTGGGCATTTTAGAACAAAATTATCCCTTTCTGTGTGTGTAGAAAGACCATTCCATGAATTAATCTGTTTGAATTCCATTTGAGTGAGTTGGAGAGCACTGTAACGTTTCGAACATTTTTCTAAATACACTGTTTCTTCAGAAGCACCTTCCTTGAATTTCTCTTTCAAAGCCTCACTATTGTATGGCATGACAAGATATTCTCCACCTTCACTTGACAAAAATATGTTATTATTATCATATTTAAATTTACTTAATTTATAGTTATCAACTACCAAACTGAGCTGGCGCCCACTATGAACGTCTATTATAACTATATGATGAGACTTCAATAAAAGCCATAGAAAGTTATCTTGGTTTGCTTTATCAATAACTTCATCAGCTAGTTTCACTACAAACTCATCGTCGTTACTCGTAGGTCCAGCATCTTTATTTAAATTCACAATATGCACAACATTGTTATTTTCCACGAAAATAATTTTTGGATAGCAAACTGTTGCTTCTATTTGATTGAGGTTTTGTGATGGAAGAAATCGCTTGACTAACGAAGTAGTAATAGACATTATGGATTAACTAAGTATCAAATTAGGTTCAACAAAACGAAACGAACGTCGAAACACCACATTACTTGGTAAAATTAAAATTTAACAACATTTTCAAAATTACTGGTAAACTTTTTTTTTATTACATTTGTACGGCTTTGGTGTCAACCATACTGCCAAATTCCTGGAAAAAAGAACAAAAAAACCACAGATGATAGAGAAATTTTGAAGACATCGCCAAAAAAATTGCACTTAATAACAAGAAAGCGCTTCAAAAATAATAATGTTTTGGTAAAATTTTATCTAAATTCACAAGTCAGTAGTAGCGCCAACTTTTGATCACAAATGCGGTAGCCTCCATTCAGTTTTGGTCATCATTTTTCATCACTGCTGGGCATAGGCTTTCCTCAAGGATCTCCGCAACGATCCGCTGTCCGCATCCAGCCAGCGGCTTTCCAGTTTGGGTCATGGTCTAAGGGCCATGCCACACTGGCGGATTGCGAGCGTTTTCAAAGCGAAGCGGCCACGCAACGAACCCGCCGCCTGTGCGTGGCGAAGACGTCGCGGCTGCGCAGCGAATACGTTGCGGACGCGCAACGATTTCGCCGCGGACAAAACATAGTAGTCGCTTTCATTTAGTCGATTGGTTGTTATTGGATACTCCCAATATCTTCGAAGTATTAGTTTACGTTTCTTGCGTCTTCGAAGTAACAAAGCTAACAGCAGTATTTCCTCGTCGGAATCCATTCAGTTCGCTGCTTACTCAAGGCGGAAACGTTGCGAATCCGCGACGCGTCCGCAACGTGTTGGCTGCGCAGCCGCGACGTATTCGTCGCGCACCCGCGGCGGGTGGGCGGCGTGGCCGCTCCGCTTTGAAAACGCTTGTAATCCGCCAGTGTGGCATGGCCCTAAGCTGGGTGATACAAAAAAATGCAAATTATACTATCTGTGTTTTGTTTTTTTTACGGTTACCACACTAAACGTCGGCCATGTTTGGAATTTAGAAATAATTTCAACATGGCGCCCGGTGGCTCGCAGTGTGTGTGTGTGTGAAAGTGCAGTGAAATTATGTTATTATCTAGTGTTTTTAGTGATAATTTTAGTGTTTAAGTGAAAAGTGTGTGCATTAATGCAGCGGGTTTCTTATCATGGCATTGGATTTACGCCTGCACTCTCCTGCAGGCGCGGAACCTATTGTTTATACATGGCCCCTCACTTCAGGTCATGGTTCGGTAAGGAAATTCTAAATTTTATTGTTGTAGTCAAGTAATTTGTTGTTGACAGTAGCTAAATATAGTGTACAAACAACTTTTCATGCCCTCTCTAATCTTACACATTGAATATAGCAATCAATGCCAATTTTGTATTCACGAATGTACTCTACAAAATAGTACACGAGTGTCTAGCCTGCAGTATAATTTTGGCTTAGGGCAGATGGGATGATGGTTCTCAGTGAATTTTCTTTCGTTTGAGTTTATTTTGATGGCCTTTACCTGTAAAAAAATAATTCAATGATTATGATTGATAGGCTACTCTTCATATCACATGGATCTTGCAGTAGAGTGTATTGACCTCGTGTTTTGTCAAGGTGTCGGCTTTTTTTAGATATGTACACACTGTTGCGTAGTTTTCACTCGCCAGTAAAAGCTTGTTTCATTCTGGCACCTAATGTCTAATGATAAGGATAATCAATATTTTTGTTAAAACATTGTGAAAAAATAAATTTTACTATTTCGAAATGACAGGTCAATACAATGCAGGCCGAGGTACATAATATTGAGTTGCTATTTGCATTTTATTGTTATCATATATTTAAGTGTAAACAACAGAAGATTACACTTTCTGAACTTGTGTTATACATTACCAGGTTTGGAATTGGTGTTATTTAAAATTAATAATTATTACAATATTCATCTGCTAAAATACAGTAGTACAGTACTAGTTTGATTAGGTAATTTAGTAGTTATCATAATGCTGGTACTGAAATGGATGTTATATTGTCTGAAATTCAATGACAAGTGGGAATAGTCAGCATTAGAAATAATAATCATGAAACTTTTCAAAGTGGTCAATGATATGTGAACTGTTTGGGTATGATGCAAGTTGTATGTTACAAAGATAGAGTAGTTGGTATTGTTTGTAGTGCCACTCAAATCTCAAAAAAGTTACTAAAAAAAACCTTTTACTGTATGAAAATGTTAGTTACTGTACTGTATACTATGATACTAAACAGAACAGCATCTCGGCACCGCATCAGGAATTAACAACGGTCAACAAAAAATGCATTTTGTTTGACTTGAAAATCATTTGAAAATATTACAGTTTTTTAATAAATGGATTTGAAATTATGGCAGGGGACTGAGTGGACTGTATCAAAATTCTGAGGACAAACATTATAGATGTATTAAATATAATGAATTCGTAATAAAATCTCATTTTAAGAAAATAATTATTATTTGTTTATTTTTTTCTATGATATTAACTGCTATGTAGGTAGTTACAATTACTAATTTATAAATCACATTTCTAGGCGGGGACAGTACAGTTATGGGGACAGCCAGGGTATTGTATTTTTAGAAATGAAATGAAATATTTATTTGTTTGTTAAAGCTTCTATCATCTAAAAAGATTATGTTTCTCAAAACAATTTTCTCATGGAGTTTCAGGGTTAAAGTTTCATTAAGAGTGATTTTTATTTTAATAACTAAACAACTTTTTAAATAAGTTTGTCAGTACAGTTGATAACAAGTTTACAGAGAATGAGCCATACATCAGATTAAGACAAAGCTACAAGTTATAAAATAACCAAAGTCCATGCAAATGCAAATTCATCTTCTAAACACTCCTGAGAGATAATGATCTGAATTTCACTAAAACTAGAGTCAGACGCAAAACATTGAGAGAACCTGTTTTGGTATAAATAGTGGGCATAATAAAGAGGGCTAACTTATCTAAAGTTATTGATTGAATCAACTGAGAGTGGTTGAAACCTCCAAAAGCTGACTACCCCGAAATTCTGGTGAGAGTATTACTTCAAAGTTAATGAGTTTCATTATTATGAGTATTATTATTGTTTCAACTGTCATTATTTATAAATCTGCTTAAATGAAATTTAGTAAAAAAAAACATTATAAACAGTATGGGCCTAACTGCCCAGTTCAACCATTCCACTGCCCAGTATTTATTGAAATGCCCCTTTTAATTATTTCATGACATTAGTTATTTTGGAGTTATGTTTATTATGCAGGGGTCCATATTGGTTCATAGGGTTTTTTTCCGAATTGTTCTTCCTACAGATTTGTGATCCAAATGATCACTCTTTCTAAAGTTTTTATTCATACATTTTTAGTACTACCAACAATCTTCAAAACACTCATGTATCCTAAAATTGCAATTCATAATACCTATTTGAACATACCTACCAATTGAAATAATATTTTAAGTAGAGGGTGCTGTAGTCAATTTGCCATGAGGTCCTGTAGCCTATAACCAGCAGGTGCTCAATTCAAGAGGCTTCCAACGATATCTGATTTGTCTTATTATGATTACTGGTTAAGAAGTTTAGAGGGAAAAAATTGGAATACAATCACGGCTATCCTAGCTGTGACTACTCCCTTGTTTTGTACTTTTTAGGGCTGCATTTTTAGTAGTTGGGGTTTCGTTTACAAACGTTTTTTTTCTTCCTTTAATAAATGTAAAGTGCTCAGTGACCCACATCTTATTGTCTTTTGATTATTGAAAAAACCGGCCAAGTGCGAGTCGGACTCGCGCACGTAGGGTTCCGTGCCATCATCAAGTGAAAAGTTGCTTTAAAACTAAAATTTTTGTATGGGATGGATTGTTGGGTTGCTTAAAAATTCAAATTGTGGTATGTTTTA
Organism: Udea ferrugalis; assembly: GCA_950022985.1. NCBI lineage: Eukaryota > Metazoa > Arthropoda > Insecta > Lepidoptera > Crambidae > Udea > Udea ferrugalis. The sequence goes on from OX465516.1 coordinate 12,506,207, forward strand.
TCCTCAATATGCTAAAAGCTTTAAAAATGGCGATGTGCAAACCAACTTTCAAGTTAGTACTGGATAGTTAGTATGGGATGGGTGACCACCCCGATCGAAATTTAGTGATGTGTATTTCGGGCATCTCCATGCTTCAGAAGCCACGTTAAGCAGTTGTTCCCGGTTGAGGTCGCTATATGTCAGTCGTTAAGCCTAGTCAAAGGCCTTAGAGCGGCTTGATAACATCTGACATCAAGGTTGCTCAATAACCTTACACTCCTCCGACAATCCGCACTGAGCCCGCGTGTTGGAGTATGGCTCGTCCCACCTCATAGTTGAGGTGAGGCCCGTGCCCAGCAGTGGGACGTATTTAGGTCGTTTATGTTATGTTAATGTACCTAGTTACTTTTTTTTTGTTGGCATCCTATGTGTGTGTACCAAAATTCTGCGAATGTCGCAAATATTCCGTCTAGTCTTCAATACGATAAAGTAATGATGCATGTTATAGCTCAGCAATGGTTGCCTACCGCTCGGACGATATTTTAATGTAGTTTTAGCTTACACGCCAGAATAGTAAATTTACTCAAAAAAAGTACATTTGGATATTACATGATGAATTATTATCCTACGTTTTATCGAAATTTCAAGCGAAAGAAAGTCTTTTTATAGATCTGATTTTGAAAATTGTCATGATGTGACAATATTGAAGCTTTTTCTTAGTCCAGTACAGATTTCCTAAAGTAGGTCAGTCAAGAGGTTGATCGTAGGGGACCGCGATACGAGTTACATGGCGGCAGACAGCTAGTTTGCACGTGCTACACGTTTGGCGGCACATGTGCGACTAACCACTGCGCAACATCGGCTCAACGAAGCACAAGCAAGCCCATCCATCACATTAATTACCTTAACTTTCTTAGGACGATGTTAAAAAAGCCTAAGAAGCACGTGGGTCTGTGTGCAAGCCTGAAACCCCCTTATTTATAAGTAGGAATATAGGTCATGTTCGACTTACGTGTTTATGCGTTATCACTAGAGATTAATCACAATGCTTTTGGGCATTTTTTGCTATCGAAGGTCTGTAGGAAGTATTCCATAGGTTTCGATTCTCTTGCGGGCGCGAAAATATTTGGCCAAACGTCCGGATCGTGTGGAGTTGGAAGTTTGTTTTTGCCCATGACGCTAGTAGTGATGGAGATGAGACCTGAGTATTTGAAATAATTTCAGCGCGATCGACGTGAAGGTCTTTTAGGTGACAAAAGGTCTTCTTGGAAGACGGATGGACAGCAAAATCATTCAATAAGTTAACCGTTTTTTGCCTTTTGAGATATCTACGCAACCCGTGAAAGTAATTTCACAATTGGTTATCACATCATGTAGCTACCGTTAAAATGATGCCACTAAAAGATACACACAGACATTCGTAACATTCCTCTGTTTGCGTCGGGGTTTAAAATAGCCGTTGAAGTGGTTGTTAACCCCTAACCACCTACCACCCCTTTCTCATACTCTGCGGTGTGACAGGTCGTGGACTGTTATGTTTTTTTTGCAGTAACTGATTTAGGTACATAGTTGATTTGATTGCATAATGGTGGCTAGGGGAAATTTTTCATTTTTCAATCTATTCTCTTATTTTTAGCTTGGAAGGAGATACTTAACATTCAGATAATAATAGGTTGCCCAATAAAATTTGCAAAATACCTAAGTGCTAATGCTTGAGTAAGTTTCACCGTTTACGCGTCTATCTATTCATAACATACCCTGCCCTACCATATACCCTCACGCACGACCATATCCGTCATCAGGTAGTCAGAGACACTGATTGTCGCCGTCATGGTGAACGGAACATTTAGAAGCCCACATTTCACTGAGGGAATTTGAACCCTTCGTGGTCAGGGGCTAGCCTACCGCCGTTATCCAGGTTGCTTGGGTTTTTTATCGGTGTTTTCCATCACCGTAGAGTTGCCCTTAACCTGTTCAATGAACACAAAGTACCTATGCGTGTTCCGGCCAGATTTGATTTCGGGACCATCGGGTCAGTCGCCAGAACCAGAGTGTTTAACCTAACACAGACAGACATACAGAGTGAAGTGACAGGCTGGGATTACCAGTTTGGCCATAAAAAAATCCCTTATTATCACTAGCAAACTATAAAAAAACGATGTCGAAACCACGTATTGCAATTTTTTTATTCAACAGAACCTATTTTTTGGCCTACTGTTTATCAAATTATTGGGTGGCAATGTTTCATTTGGCAAAACTTAGGTACTTCGCAAAAAGTGGCAAGGCAATTATTTGATTTACAAAACAGTGTGTGTGGTGCATAAGATTGTTTATGAATACACACTTAGTAAATACACAGTGTAAAATTGACATTAAGAAGCTCGTACGTATTTTAATGCAAGCAACTTGCAATCAAGCAAGTCGTTTGCAGGGTTTAAAAAACATAACCACGTAGGTTTATGGCTACGCTTTGCTACGCTCCCGCCTTAAACCTTCTAACCTAATCTAGTCGAGACCGTTTCGTTCCAATTCTATTAAGGGGCAGACAAGTATCACCTTGTCGTAGTAGGAATTAAAGATTTAATAGGTACCTACAGTCTTTATTCTCTACAGTCTTTAGTCTTTATTTAACGACTCCATAGAGCGTCTCGTGGTACAGGGGAAAATAGAAGGCACCAGGCCACGTGGTAGACCTCCGATGAGGTGGATAGACCAGATCAAGGCCGCAACGCAATGCGCAGTTCACGAATGCACCCGAAAAGCTGCAGTCCGCGAAGAATGGCGCCGTATAACTAAACTAAGCACTCATCGTGATACATAATGATGACCACGACCACTCTGACAAGAGTGTAGCGACTAAGAACTCTTCTCTTCTTCTTCTTCTAAGAGTCTTTATTACATACCGATACTGATACGCACCCTGTTGATTTGAGTATATTTAAGTATGCGAAGTGATAATTTAAACAAATATTTTTATATTTTATACAAATATTTGCTATATTAACATTTGTCCTAATAAAACTTGACTTGTCAATTTTCAACCAATCATATTCAATCAATAATGAAGTTGGTACAACAACATCGATTAGGGGTACTTAATCGTTTTCTTCATAAACTGACGATTTGGTCCCTTCTCTACTTTGATTGCTGGTAGCTTTAGTGTCAGCAACTTAATCTGTAAATATTTATTTTAGAAATAAATACAATGTGTGTTTTTAATTTTTCTATCAACAACCATTTAAGTTTTATTTCTTTGTTACAGGAAAAACACGATGGGGCCTTGGAGATAGTAGACACTATAAAGTAGGTGCACCTTTAATTTGATTTTGTAAATGTTTCCATTTCAAACTTATTATTATTTCTCTATTCTAAATTCTGTTAGCTGAGTGATGAAGATACAAAACCGTGCGTACTAAATATCGTTTCTGAACTTTTAGTCGAATAATTAAATTTGAATTTAATTGCTTTTGAAATGGAAATATTTCATTCTTACCTTAATTTTCTAAGGCTGAAACTATAAACAAGTCACTGCGGTACACTGTAAATGTTAGAGGCACGGAGACAGACAGAGTTATTGTATGATCTTTTCCCTTGTTAGTTAGTCTATGAAGGTAACACCTGCAATTCTTTTGTGTGAAGGACGTGCAGGGGGATGACAGAAAGCAATTTCATGCGCACTGTCATGTAAACGCAATGTCGCTCTTCTGACCGGGCTAGATTTTCACAGAGCAAAGAAATTAATAAACTATATCCCTGGAAATAATTAACAGGAATTCAGCTTTAACCCAGAGCTTCGGACCGAATCGAAACCCACTCTTTATGATTAATTGCAATGAGTACAGAAAACGTCATTTTAAAATAAGCTGCCAAATAATTAAACAATGTTGAATTGGTACTATTATTTGCGGAATATCATCATTAATGTAACACATTTTTTTTCATCTTGGTCTGTGTGTTTCTTCGGCTTTTGGAACGCACGCAGCGTTTTCTTTCAATAGATACTGATTTGTTTTGCTCGCGCAGCGTTCGCTGCGTTTTTGACTATCACGCACGACCGCACACGCGAGGAAGTTTAGTCGCTGGAGGACCCGAAACCTTACTTTGAATGTAAAAAAAGCTAACAGTCTCAGAATGTATATGAAACTGGCACATATCACGATTCTTACATGATTATAATACTTTCATTCAGAATTTGAAGAGACAAACAAACAAGAATGTTTTTGTGACTAAAGTGAAGAAATGTAAAAAAAAGAGAAAATGACTATTGATGGGTTCATATGATGATTGATGTCTTCTTCCAAAATATTTTTAAAATTGTAATACTCGAACTAGATAGATAGACTATTATCAATTACCTTGTTGCCGCGGATTTTTAAAATAACGCGGAACCGTTCTCACCACACAAGGTGGTGAGTATAGCTCACCTGTTGTTTCATGTCGGAAATAAATCCGGAACCAGTTCGACAGGTAGGGAAGGGAGGCTCCGCGGGCCCGAGCGGCCGGGACCGCGGGAACCGACGCGATGCGACGTTGCGCGTTCTGACCTCATCTTGTCCGGACGGCTATATTCACTCAACTCGGGTGACCTTGGAAAGGTCCCCGAATCCTGTTTGATAATTTGTATGTTCGTATAGTCAGGATTGAAAATATGTGTGCTAACAGAGCAAAAAGGTAGCTTCAGTTTGACCGAAGCAATTGTAATACTTATTACATTATAACAAAACCGTATGTCGTTTGAAGCTTAACTAGAATCTCAAGATTTCACTTGAATCGTTCGGTTGTTCACTAGTTCTAACAAGTGAATAATATATAAGTTTGTTTTTTATTAATACATCAAACATATTTCGCCACTCTGTTTGCAGACATATTATTTTGATGTTGACTATTCGTTGTTCTTATTTTTATGTGATTTGGACTACCAAATCGCATTCAGTTACATGATTTTATAAACTTCACTCGATAGGAAGAAATCTCAAAGTTAACCACAACAGTGTCATTGATTCACGGACCAATTTTGCCCAGTCCCTTTCGATCCCTATTATGAAAACTAGTTTTTTGATATGTTCTTTGTCTGGTAAAGTCTGATTTGATGATGATGAAATACTAGTCTTAGGGATATCTTTGAAAACTGACAGATCATTGTTCGATCATTTAGACAAATTATTAAGGTGTTTTTGATAATTTGTTTGGTTGTCATTAATTGTTTCGTCTATAACAGGTGGGTGTGCGACGACCTGCCGGAGATGAAGGCGGCGCTGGAGCACAACATCCTGTGCGACTTCGACACCCACTCGTACGAGAGCATGAGAGGTCTCTGCGACCGATTCAACCGCGCCATAGATTCCGTAGTCGCTTTGGTAAGTGTCTTTTACAACATTTGATTGGTTACATCACAACTATTTACATACTATATTAGAATGTGTTATCACGATAACAGTACACGTACAGCAATTGTCATACAATATTTAATCAGCAATTAAAATCATTGACGTAGAAATCAAACAAAAAGAAGAGACCGAGCTGCAGTCCCTCTTGTACAATTTTTCCTGTAACAGAGACATTATGTTCACCAAGCAGAATTCCTAATTTCCTAATGAATTGATTATCATAAATGACTCCGATGAAATATCTCTCGTAATAATTAATGAATATTATGACTCAAATTTGTAGCAATTACTTTTGTTTACCTAGTTATAAATCATTTGATATCGTAAAGGAAAACGTGATCAATTAGGTAGGCGACCGTGAATATGTGCGTCATTCGCGCCCTGACCTCCACGCGCAGAAGTTTATTCCAGTGGTCGGGTGACTTGCGCCCACGGCCTACCACCGCTCCACTTCGCGCCTTCTGTTTAGGGTTGACAGCGCTTGATAGGTTGACATACTTTTCGTTTACAATGGCACATACTTAGGCAGTGAAACTTATGAGGCCCTTACCTCCACAAAGTAGCCGACCAGCCGCAGCTATTCAATTGGACGTATAAGATGATGATGATGGTATTAGAACGACGCCTGGGTGTCATAGTTCGGTACAGGGGTACAGGTGCCTGCTCTCGTGAACTGTTTACCACACCAAGATCACTTCCTATTAAACAACAATAGGAAATTATACAAAATTTCGGTTTGAATTAATATAAATCATATTTACTCGGTAAACCTTCATGTTCGTTCTGTGAATGCTAATAGAAAAGTAATTCTATGAATGGATTCTATTAATGTTGTTTGGTTTGTAGTGAAGGTCAGGTATTTTTTATTTTCAATTCAGCCTGTGTTCCCATTTCGTGTCTTATATTGATACTTTGGAGCTGGAGGCACCCGTAGAACGCGGGCGGGGGTAGCGTAGCAACCGGCGAAAGTGAAAAAGCCTGAAATAGGGCGCGAGTTGGTCCGGGCCGGAGCGCAGGGCTTGACCTCAATACGCGCTTATGTAATGTTTTGTTTACCTCAATGGTCTGTCGCTTCTCTAATAGGTAAGTTCCTGGGAATTCAGATTACATTGGTCCACCCTTTAGGTAGAGTTATAAGCACATTGTCAAATATGCCTGTGCCTTGGCTGGTTGTGAAAAAAATGACACGTGGCGTGGCTTATAATAATCTACACACTAACAGACTCACCGTTATCTGGTCACAATAGCGTTCAGTTGTTAAAGTTATCTGGAAAAAGTTTTTTTTATACTGACTGTTTTAAAAAAAATTACGCCTGGAAGCTAATTAGAAACCTTACCTACATAAGGTAATTGTTGATGATTTATAATTATAATAATTGACACGGTTTGTTATTTATTGAGTGCAGGTACTTTTATACTAGGTTTATTGCGTTGATGAACCTGCAAATGAGAGTGATATAGTAGTCAGGGGTAATGTCGGGGCTACGCCCTCGTGGCGCGATCAATATTGTGTGTACTATTATAAGCCGAGGCGGTCGGCCGGCCGCGGTGCACCGGCCTGCGGGTGGGTCGGGAGCGACGACCAGCCGCCACCCAGCCGGCCCTAGCCTCCTTCGTGTTTACCTTATTAAACAGGTTCATCGATTGACGCTTTAACCTTCATTCATACTTTTCACACATGTAAATTAGATTGATTATGAACAAAGTAGTCAAGTACTGAATTACTGTCAGAACGTAGTTTCAAGTCCGAAAAAAAGCGTGTCACACGATGCGTGTGGTTGGCATATTTTCGTTGTTCCAAGACCAAATGGAGTGAAGTGATATGATTGAAACTTCTTATGTTTGAAAGATGTTGTGCTTGATTTCATTATCGGCATGTGGTATGCGATGACGAAGCCGATGGGGGAACACGCTTACCCAGAAATATTCTCATGAGCAGGGTCCCAAGTCTGCCAATTTAAGAATACTTCGATTGAATCATAATTAAGTCTCAATTTGATACATTTGGTATGATATATGTGTCAAATTAGAGGATTGAAACTTAATTACTGTTCAATCGCATTCTTAAATTAGTTGACTTGGGGCCCAGTTTATTGTTGACCTACGAGCAAAATCCGATCAGATGGACGGAAATGGCAAAACTATAAAAATGAGTCCCTTGTTTACTACGGAAACAAAAAAACAGAATAACTTATTTAACACAATAGGTATAAAAACCTCACCTCAGTTTAAATAGGTCGCGTTTCTAGCGAACAATAACAGGAGACTAAAACCTTGTCCGAGCTGAAATACCTTGAATGTAAATTACTGTTCTCGTAAACTCTCTATTTTTTATCATCTCTTTTTGTAGTTTTTATCATCGCTCTTTATGTAGTTTGTGATCGATTCTATTGGAGCAACCTGTTTTACCCACCACCAATAGCTGAGCAATTTCTAAAACATCTAAACTCCAATGCATACATTGTTTTGTTTAAAAGCGTTGTAGGAAAAATAAATGTTTTTTTTAATTTACGTTCAAATTACATTTTTGTTTTGCGTAGATATCACTTTCGAATGCTGTTAGCTGGTTATACAACATCAGTGGAATTAATCACAATTTTTTGCAGCTCTTATGAAACAAGACTGGTTATCTAAACCAGTTGAAAATATCAATTTGGGTCAATGAACTGCTTTTAGTATTGCTACTTCTGTTCGATATTATTTCCTATAAATACATTATACAATTTTAGTGGTGTTCATTAGTTTAATTGCTCTGCCTATTCCACTTTGTTCAAAGGTTTGTTATCATTAAACACATTATGGCTGTTATCTCAGAAGGTCGCCTATATGTACTGAAGTTCACCTTCAAATAGCTACATACTAGAAACCTATTTTATTCGGTTTTATAATAGCAGTCAATCTTGTAGAAATTTTTTTTGTTTCTTTTCTACTAGACCACTCACCTTAATTTATACATGGTGAATTTAAAAAAAAACGTGGGAGGCCAAACCCTAAAAAAATCTTGCTTTGTATAATTGCAGTAAAATAAGGAGCAAGTTCTGAGAAGTATGTTTAAACAGACAATATTGATTAAAATCCCAAATAGTAGCATCTTAATATGCAGTACCAGTATCATAAACGAGTTTAATTATTTATCTCCCAGAGCAAACTACACTTGGCATACTTTTCACTTCGCGGAAACATCGTCAATGTCACCTTCAGCTATTTCTATTTATAATCTCCCTTCCTACATAGATGGTTATATCATTTTTAATACAGTTGCTCAAAAAGTGGTACTTTTCGTAGCTGTTTAGCGTGCGGAAAGTTGGTTTTTCCGCACTAGTGCTTTTTACTTTTCCATTTTTTTTTTGATAATGTTAATAAACTCCATACATCCTACCAAAGAGGTTGTCTGTTCAATCACTTTATTTTGTATTTTGATACGTTATTTGGCATGAATGAATGAGAAGAATGAGTTTCACTTAAAAATACTTGTAATAAAATAATAGGTATTTATTGCATTTCCATGTTTAAATGCAATTAAATTACTTCTTATATTTTTACTAGGCTGAATACAACCGATGCCGTGTTAAAAAAATACTGTCAATCCTAAGTTTTTCATTCCCGCTTTCTTTATTTACGATTAGTCACGACTGTCACGATATACTTTGGTTATTGATCGTTTTTAATGTTGTTTATTTAACATTTTTCAAAATAGTTTATTTTTACTAGGCTGAATGCAAACAACCGGTGCCTTGAAAAAAAAAAGTTTTTTCATTCCCGCCCTTTTTACTCTTGACTTAATTGTGTTAATGATTCGCATTGGTTTGATATTATTTTTTTCGCAAATGTATTAAAAAACGTTGTTCGATACACGAGCGGAAGTGTCATTTTCACTCGTCCCGAGTCTTGACCCTCGCCTGCCGGCTCGGGCCAAGATGCCTCGAGACTCGTGCTAAATGACATACTTTCCGCACTTGTATCGAAAACTACTATTACTTATTTTAAAATGAATGTTGTTTTGCATTTATTTACCCTGCTGTGCCACCACCCAGCACTTTATCAATACAGGTGCATGAACCCATGTTATACTTTTGTGTTAGTGTAGACTGTAGATATCTTTTGTTTAAACCAGTACTACCTACCTGCTTGTAAAATAACGGTGTCATTGAAAGCAGGACATCTATAAAATACAGGTAGTAGTGTAAAAGTTTTTGTTTATGTTCATTAGTCAAGCTCATAAAAGACGGGCATCTTTCTTGATACTGAAACGCTTACCATTGTTCTGATAACATAATTTGTACAGAACAGTTTACATGCAGGCACTCCTGGCCAATTTAGAAGCAACTAGCAGTACTAGTGCATGCTAGCATGTGCAAATGCGAAACGATGCGGTGAATGTGGGGCAATTGCGGGGAGTGGGGCGTTCGCTGCAGGAGGGAGACATGAGGGCCAAGATGGCGGCGAGGACGCAACGATCGATGTCCACAGACGCCGCGCGAGGCTAACTCTATTTATACACTTTGCTAGCTACTTCACACTAGCATAATAACATGCAAACTAAATGTGTGCGTACACTGAATTCCGAATACAATACTTCCTACTCCGCATGCATAAGACGAAAAAAAGATGTGCGTAATCGTGGCAATGCGATGGAATGATGATTTTAGTAGAATTCTAATAAACTGTGATAGGCCTTTTTTCCCTTTGACTTTTCCTAAACAAAGAGTTTTTTTTACATACGACTGTGGTAAATAAGCATGCGGGGGTCTGATGGTAAGCATTTACAGCTAACACCACATCACAGCCTATGCGCAATCGAATAAGGCAGGCAATCATCTTTAATTTAGGGAACTAGCAAACTGAACTAAAGAGCTATTGAGTTATCTAGTACAGACAATTTCAGACGATAACATGTAAAACACTAAAAGAAAACACACGTTCGTGTAAAAATAATTAAGGCAGTCTCTATTTTGAGATTAACTGTTCTAAATTTGATAGTCTGCCTCGTTTGAACTGAACGAAGGAAATAGAAGATGAAGTTTAGTGTCGTAGAAGATATGCTTTGTTGCTTGTGCATCAATGCTACTTGTGACTCCATATCTTCTCATCGTCATAAAATTTTGATTACGTTCGGGAATCCCGGGATATAATTATTAGATGAGCAAAAAAAAATTCTGTGATTTATAAGTCTTTTTTAATGTACACATTTCTTGACTGGTTTTATTGCATAGGCAGCACTGTCTCAAAAAACTAAAGAGCTTGATAAGCATTTCAAGCAAAATAGGATCAAATAGCCAACAAACGAATATGAGCAATAGTTAGAGTTCGCACTATAGGCTACAGAGTAGTCTTCTAAGATGTGTCATTGTTGTCGACAAGTCTGAACCACAGATTACTTCCTGATTAATAATTTTTCTGTGAATGTATTCATGTAGCTGCTGCTGTACGATTGACTATTGAATTGCCTATGATGAATATTTTTAACTATAGTTCAGATCATTATTATTTAGCTCATCACGACACGACCCACGACAGTGCAGTAGGGTGCTATAATGTGTTCCTTAGTGACGCATGCACCTGCTGCTCATTGCTCACGGATCCTAGGTTGTATTGTATCTCATGGAAACTAAATTACCAAAACTATTAACAATAATGGTTTAGGAGTTGCAATAGTTACGTACTTAAAAAATAACAATAAATTAAAACATTTTTGATTTATTATTTAGGACTATAACAATAGTATTTGTGATAGAACATAATAAAGTAAATTCGGCATGTAAACCATATTAGTAAGTAGGTATAGTGAAGCTGGCTAGGTGCTAAACGGTTCAAGTCGTGCGTGCATTAGGCAGGTACTGGTGAATGATGTCACCATGTGATTGATGCCTAGCATACTAAAGGACGGTAACCTTGTAGCTGACTTGTAGGAACTTATAAAATAATATAGTAGGCTTGCTCTCAAGTTATGTTATTCATTCGTTTACCTGTGTGTGTGTGTTTGGAATGATTTGTTCTTGATTAGGAACTGGTTAACGTCTCACACAAAACGTTACTAAGATCTTAGAATAAGTACTGGATGACCGAATTTAACACTGAACTAAAAATACCACTTCAATCTTTCGTTGAACATACTTAATATCTGAAGGATCCGAGAATCGTCTTAGGCTCCATTTCCGTGCCTTAGGTACCTACATAGAAACAATAAAGCACAGTTCAATAGTCACGTGTAGGTATAGGTACTTTTTAAATAAGTTGAGAGAATAATAATAACACGATATTCGCGTTGATAATGTTGCGGACTCATTGACGTGTTTGTTTGTGATCAAATTATATTCTATCAAATACCTACATGTATTTATCAGATGTTTTTTCTTAGACCACGATAGTGGTCTGCTTCGTTACCGCTGCGTGTGGGGGCGATGACCGCAATATTGAGCGAACGCGAATGTCTCACGTAGTGTTAATGACCTTTTTTTGGCTGCGCCAGCGTCGAATCCGTTCACAAGAATGATCTTTCGTAACTTTGAATCACTAAACATTTTTTGATGGATGAATTTTGATCGATGACGCACGAAGCGTTTATTTAATCTGTAGTTCAGATGCTAGAGTTTTAAAATACAATCTTGTAGGTTGGTGGTGTGGCTTTGTATTCTTGTTTTAGACCAGAAACAGATAATGGGTGGTTCTAAATTAAACTCCGACAAGCAAGATTACTTACAAATGTATACTCTCATAATTCGACAGATGTGGGTGACCTAGAAGTCTTAATTAAGTTTTTGAACGTCTATTAGACAAACACAGATAACAAAGTGGGCGACCAACGCTCCAGTTAAAAAACTTAGAAAGAAGGCGTATCTTTCCTAATTGTGATGTGTCAGGTGCTATTTTTTTCTGAGATCGAGAGGCTTAAAATATATTGTTAAAAATGTACTTATTGAGCAAGCTAGAGTAAGTGCATGAACTCCAAAGTAACTTTTGTTGTTAAAGGTATGATGATAATTATGTATGGCAGCTTTCTAATTTTCACCGAATAGTACTTTGTGACGCAACACCAAGCGCGTATGCGCTATTTAGGCAACACGCTGCCCTACGAAAGCTGATTGCGTCACCACCCAAGCAGCAACCAAGCGTAATGAACACCTTAAAAGCAGCCAATACAGCTCTTAACGCTGTTTAACTGCTGTATAAGAACGTTGAAAAGATATTGTAGTGTTATAATGTCGGTTAAGGAGTAAATATTCAGCTCTAACAGTATTAAGTCTGTATTAAGGAGTCAAAGTACGCTTAAAGTTCTAATTCAGTGTGTGAAAACTGTCATTTACAGCTTTAAGTTTCCTGTAACGCTTTAATCTTCATTTCAGTTTTAATGCTGTTCAACAGCTGTATATTGCATACCGTCACTTACTTAATACAGCTTAGAGCTGTATTATGGTGGTCCTCTAATCTTATATCTGTATTATGAAGTAGGCAAACTCTCTTCTACAGCTTCTTTTTATGGTGTAATAGTACACCCTTTTACAGACTATTGCTGTATAATTTCTGTCTTTGAGAGTAATAAACAGCAATAATAACAAATGACGCCTATAGTACAGCCTTAATCTGTATAAGTGACAGAGTCGCCATTTTGAATTATTGTGCATTTGTATGCTATATTTTGTGATTGTTTTATAAATATGTGGCAAAAGCAAAAAAGACTCGGTACTATTAGAAGGAAGATTAAACAGGAATATTGAAATGTTACTAATTATCAACTAAAAATTGCAACAGATTAGATCACCTACAGTCAAGTGTCAAAACCGACGACATCTAATGAAAGAGGTTCCGTAGAAAATATTGTGAATGATCATAGTTATATCGCTAGTTAATAAACTACATAATTATGTTGAGCCTGTTTATTTGTGTTAAATAAAAAAATATGACAGATGTAACTTATTAGCTTTAACTTTTGCAGTTGATGACGACATTTCATCATGCAGCAGTTCAATTGACGGTGAAAGTGAATATGAAGAAAAAATATTATTTCGCCAACAAATACAGAATTGGGCCAGGGAAAGAAACATAAGTAGGATCGAATGATTTGGTTATTTGATGATAAATTAAAATAATGAAATATATGGGTACTTCATTTAATGAGGTTTTTTATACAATTTTAAAATTAGAATGAAATGCTATTTTTCTTGTAAAAAAATACAATTTAAAGTTAGTTGATGAGCAAAATTGAGACAGATATATGGGCGTATTGTATTGTGAGTCTGGGCTTTTGTGGGCTTCCCCACAAGAAGCGACGAGGGGTATTTCCACGTCACGCCCAAGCGTGGGCTATCTTAGCCCACGCGTGGGCTTATGTAGACTTCACCAGAAGCGACATTAGATAAGTTCCAAGTTGCGCCCGACAGTGGGCTACCTTAGTCTACGCGTGGGCTTGTGTGGACTTCACCAGAAGCGAGATCCGATGAGTTCCACGTCACCCCTGACAGTGGGCTATCTTAGTCCACACGTGGGTTTGTGTGGTCTACACCAGAAGTGACATTAGATAAGTTACACGTCACGCCCGACAATCTTTCATCTTCACCGGAAGTGAGATCAGATAAGTTTCACATCACGCATGACAGTGGGCTATCTTAGTTCACGCGTGGGCTTCACCAGAAGTGACATTACATAAGTTCCACGTCACGCCCAAGAGTCGGCCATCATAGTCCACACGTGGGCTTGAGTGGACTTCACCAGAAACGACTAAGTTCCACGTCGCACCCGATTACTAGTTGCATTAGATCTATAGTAATGGTTCGGGGCGTAAGAATTCGGCCACGGTCCCCCCCCGCCTGTCGTAAGAGGCGACTAAAGGGGGGCCTTCGGGGTCGCTGGGAGTGCACACGGCGGGGGCCGTGTGCCTTCATTACAAGTGGCCCCGGGGAAGGGCGACGGTGTGGGGTGACCTCACATCGCCGTGCACACTGGCAGGTGTTAGGGGGAGGTACAACTCCCCTCGAGATGGGCCGAGCAATCGGCAGAGCGCGTCAGGGGTCCACCGGTAGAGTCCATACTGGGGTCCTCGGGGACCTCCTGGAATCGCGCAGAAGACGGTCACCGGGGGGTTTACTCGGTATCCCTGTCGCTCCACGGCAGGGGAGCCCGAGACACCCCCGCCCTTCCCCCGGAGGGCGGGATGTCCGTAAAAGGATTCCCCTAGTCAAAAAAAAAAAAAAAAAAAAAAAGATCTATAGTAATAATAATTGCAGATTTTGTTTTGAAATGTTGCGCATCTCTAGTTGCAGGCGTCCAGTTTGGCCATTTCTAAATGCTATTTGTTTCCCATAAACTGGTTACAATGGAAAGTGAACTTTTCACTTTCTCCACTGTCTCCACAATCTCGAACGGCATTTTTCCTGAAAAATAAATAAATATGTAAGTGCTATTAGTTATTACCAAAGGGTTAATTTTTCAATTTTAAAATACCTATTTTTCGAAGACGTGATATGATCTCACAGTGCATTTTGGGTTTTTTACTTAATATTACGTATCCCTAAAAAGAGTTACAGGTTATGTTCGAAACACTGCTATGCAGCATTAACAGTAAATTTATTCGTTTATACAGCCCATTAACAGCTAAAAAGCTGCATACAAGTATAGATTACTTACATAGTACAGCTATTGGTGCTATAAAACCATTAAAATAGAATTCAGGCTGCTTAGCAAATTGTCGCCATTTTATCAATTACAAATCAAAGATTACGAACATGAGTTCATAAAAACTAGACTAATGATTTTATGTTAATCAATATTTTCAGTTTGTCCAATAACCTACTATGCACCAATGAGGATCTACGTCCATTAATTCAACCATTTTTAACTTCTAACCTATAAAACTATATTTACTTACCTTATTTAATATCTCTTCCTTAGTTATTTAGCTGGCGCGTTTATTTTTAATCACAAAACATATATATCTTCACAATAAATTCACTTTTGCACGATAATGAACTGTATCCTGCGCCTATCGAAACTCCATGCAAATCTTTTATCACAATAAGCATTTAAATAAATGTCACTTTGATCGATACTGTTAAATCTAAACGCCATCTTTAAAATATCGTCTTCATTTCGTTTTATTCTTTTGCAACTCTGTTCA
This sequence comes from Udea ferrugalis, assembly GCA_950022985.1. Taxonomy (NCBI): domain Eukaryota; kingdom Metazoa; phylum Arthropoda; class Insecta; order Lepidoptera; family Crambidae; genus Udea; species Udea ferrugalis. Next base: position 12,521,684 of record OX465516.1, read on the forward strand.
ACAGACTTTTTACACCGTAAAACTTGACAAATGAGTTACAATGTAGTAATTAGAGTGTATTAGTTTCGTCGTACACCATAGTACAGCCGCAAAACAGCTAATATGCAGCCTATTTTATGCTTATACAGCTACTGTACAGCTAATATGCAGCAAAAGGCTGTATAATTTGTGCCCATTTTGGAGGTATAAGGGCTGTATAAGCGCTTATACAGCCTTTATGCAGCCAAGAAATACAGCCTTAGGAGTAAAACCGAACTTTAATACAGCTGTTATACAGCTTGTGATGCTGCTTGGGCACTTGCCATCCGCCGATGCGATGCATGCCACTCTGCTTGGAGTTGTTTTGTGTGTGGTTGTAAAGACGCACTCGTTCTTAAATCTTTTTGTTCTCTATTTTATGTAGGTACGCCTTATGCTTTTGTTCGTAACAAAATATTAGCACTATTCACCATTTTTAAGCTGTAACCTCCCTAAAGATAATAAAATCTTAAGGGATAATACTGATCTAGCCAACCATGTAACTTTTTACAACTAGGCAAGTGCATGGTTAAAGTATAATCCAACATGTTTTATTTGTTACGGAAAGTAGGTAGAACACTGAAAAATTGGAAAATAAATATCTGATGTAAAAGGCCAACTAGGATATTTTATGAATGCAGTTCTTGTAGGTATGATTGTGATGTTACTGTAATTTAGTGAATGAAATGCTCGTGGAACGTAAACAAACATTGTATATAGCACGCGGGCACGTCCATAAACCACCCCTTCTCAGTGGGCGCGAAGTGGGAAGGTGGGTCGGGCCGCGGGCCGCGACTCGAGCGCGTGCCGCATTCGGCCGCCTGCTTCTATAGAGGTCGTTATTGATTTTCCAGTCTCGGCTAAATATAGCCCCTCTATAACTAACCTTGCGTCTTACTGATTATCCAAACAATTTAGTCGGTTTAAATTCTCAATCTGCGCATTGGTGCATACCTTACATTTCGGCTTCAACATTCTAACTAGTTATCCTAGGTACCTACCTTTTTTCTAAAAGGTCTAAAACGTCTTGATTTACTAGATTAGCCGGAATAGCGTAATTATTTTACGTCTGCATATTATTGATTGGCCTGTTGACACAGAGGTCAGAGATTCTGCTTACTGATCTGTGGGTCGTGCGTGACTTCGTGATATATTTAATTATGAAAAACCTTTCAATACAAATATCTGTATTAATAAGTCTTATTTTCAGAATATACATTATCAGTGTTATTATAAATTACGCTCATGTTAGAAGTTCTACCTTGTTTTGGGTCAGGTTATTTAGATAGATACTAGATGCCAGAAATGTACTTATTCCTGCAAAGTACCCATTTAGTATTATTGTTAGCGGCTAGCAACACGATGCAAGCAATACTGCCGACTGCCCGTTACTTCCTGTCGGCTAGAATATCGCGAGCCGCTCACTCTGACCACGTGCGCACGTCACACGTCTTCCTAGCATTTCTATGTATAGCGAAGCTAATGACCGCTTGTCCACATTTCAGAGCGGTTCGTATGATATTCGCGTAACTTATTGGTTTACCTACATGGAACTGAATAAAACCTTGAGCTGTGTTTTGGTTCAAGGCCGTCGACATTGCTCTTAAATGACGCAGTGCTTGCATCGATCGGTCGGTCATATCACCATCTCAGCAATGTCAAGGCTATTAAAAACTTGCATAATATTCGTACTGCTATTATTTAAGTTATGCCGTTGGATCGAAAATGGACTATGCTTATAGACCGTGCGATCGTTTCAGTTTTCGTGAATACCTATGTTGTCTATAATAAAATTGTTTGTAATCTTATCTTATCACTTAAGTGGTTGTTGAACTCCAGACTGGTTGATGTACTGTTTCTTCTGATATTATTTGTTAATGTCATTGCGTACGTAATGCTTGGTTATCTGGAGACACGGCATTGCCCCGCCAAGTCGAGCAAAGGCAATCATGAAAGCACAAACTGTATCATCCATGGATGGCGGACTAAAAATAATTGGGGTTCCATCACCGACATAACATTTGAAAGATGCAAGATGCAACACAGTTGGCTGCTGAATAACTGACTTGGTTTTAGTCAGTTAGTAGTGAGATCACATGTGAAGCCAAGCCAGATATTTTAGTGACCTAAAAGCTGTAACAACTGCTCGTTTAGGACTTTGTTTGAGAGTCTTGCACCTCAAGTTTTCTATGATTTGGATGGGATAATTTATTTCCCCACAAACAAGAATTCGTACAAAACATTACAAGTATGCATAAATCTTTTTCATTAGGTTTGATTAGCACACGGGTAGTCGCATCGCGTTCAGGGCAATTCACAGTTTCACTGTTATGTCCACAAACATTTTTTACCGAAAAGGATCGGCCATGTTCCTACTCACTTGTAATAACATTTTGGTTCTCTTTATTTACAGGAAAAAGGAACATCACTGCCAGCTCAACGTTTAAACAAATACCCGTCAAGAGGCTTACTGAAACATATTTTACAGCAGACATACAATCAAGCAGTCTCCGACCCAGATAAATTGAATCAATATGAGCCCTTTTCACCTGAGGTTTGTGATTTATTTATACAGCATACGCATATAGGGCCACAAATCTAGTGTTACAAAACATTTGGATAATAACCTTTAGCTTTTTCCATTGCTAAATCAGTTGATACGAACTGTATTCATGAACACTTGATCTGTGGCCTATGTACCTACATAATTTATGTACGTGACGATATCCCAATCGGGGTTCTCACATGTACGGTGGACGGCGCATCACTACCCATTTCCGGTCAGTCCTCCTTGCTCTATTGCAAAGAAATGACATTTGGCAAAAGCGGGAGGAAAAACGGAAATGGGGTAACCTGATGTGCTGTTGACTGTACACTGGCTGTTGCCATAATTGGGAATAGAATTGATAGGAAATTAGAACCCAACGTCTTAAGATGCGAGCTTACTGCTGTAATTTTGATACTTGGGGAATAATTGTCGCTGTTTTGTGCCATCATCGGAAAGCTTGCCATGTGAACTTCGAACCCGAGTGCTGTCCCTAACATAAACTTTCACTTTGTCCTGTCTCAGGACAAATTATTGTATAAGTAACCTTTTCTGTCTGCAGGTGTATGGTGAAACATCTTACGAGTTGATATCGCAGATGATAGATCAGATCGAGATAACGGCTGAAGATGTGTTCGTGGACTTGGGCTCAGGTGTGGGGCAAGTCGTCCTGCAGATGGCGGCGGCGACACCTTGTCGCATATGTTTTGGTGTGGAAAAGGCAGAAGTTCCTAGCAAATATGCTGAAGTATGTGCCCATTATTCTGGTTTATTTTAATGTTTATTAAAGCTAATTACCAAATTATAACTCTAAACTGTTTTGTTTTTGTTTTTCAGTGTATGGATTTTAACTTTAGGACGTTAATGCGGTGGTACGGGAAGAAGTTTGGAGAGTATAAGTTAATTAAGGGTGACTTTTTAATGGATGAACATAGAGAGAAAATAAATGCAGCAACAATCGTCTTTGTAAATAACTTTGCATTTGGCCCTAACGTTGACCACCAGTTGAAGGAGAGGTTTGCCGATTTGAAAGATGGGGCAAAAATAGTATCATCGAAAAGCTTTTGTCCATTAAACTTCAGAATAACGGACAGGAACTTGAGCGACATCGGGACCATCATGCACGTGAGCGAGATGTCGCCGCTGAAGGGATCCGTGTCCTGGACGGGGAAGCCAGTCTCGTACTATTTACATATTATAGATAGGACCAAATTGGAGAGATACTTTCAAAGACTGAAAAATCCGAAACTCAAGGTCAGCAAAAGGGTCTGTTTCCAATCGTATCTTTCTATTATGATTATGTTTATGTAATTATATCTATTTGCATCAAAAATATAGTATGTTATTAATTTAAATTTGTGTAGCAAATTTATGATCACATTAGATGAAATTCCTTGAAAACAATTAAGTATTAATGTCTAAAATAGTTATTTTCATAGAATTATAAGATATCGTTTTAATATTTATTGATATTTGATATATTTTTATTTAAATCTGTTTACTAACCTCTGTGTAGTTTATGTATGTTTTAAAATAGGAGGTTATCCAGTATCAACATAATTATAATATCGATTGTACTATTTATCATTTTACCTAACACAGTAATAATTGAATTTTCAATATACAGTAAAAATATCGATGAGAATGATGTTGTTGTTAATCACAAAACTAGCCAGCCTTTTGGCTTGTGTGTAAACGATGTAAATGTGATGTTTAGGGTGTCCAACTGGAGGAAGGCGAGAGCAGCGGCAAGCGCAACCTGAGCGCGCCGCCGACGCGCCAGCCCACGCCCGACCTGCTCAACGGGAACAGCAACCACAGCACCGCCTCGCTGCCCGAGCGCAGGCGGAAGGTCGCCAGGCAGCGGCCAGTCAGGTATCCGCACGCTCATGTTTAGGGTGTCCAACTGGAGGAAGGCGAGAGCAGCGGCAAGCGCAACCTGAGCGCGCCGCCGACGCGCCAGCCCACGCCCGACCTGCTCAACGGGAACAGCAACCACAGCACCGCCTCGCTGCCCGAGCGCAGGCGGAAGGTCGCCAGGCAGCGGCCAGTCAGGTATCCGCACGCTCATGTTTAGGGTGTCCAACTGGAGGAAGGCGAGAGCAGCGGCAAGCGCAACCTGAGCGCGCCGCCGACGCGCCAGCCCACGCCCGACCTGCTCAACGGGAACAGCAACCACAGCACCGCCTCGCTGCCCGAGCGCAGGCGGAAGGTCGCCAGGCAGCGGCCAGTCAGGTATCCGCACGCTCATGTTTAGGGTGTCCAACTGGAGGAAGGCGAGAGCAGCGGCAAGCGCAACCTGAGCGCGCCGCCGACGCGCCAACCCACGCCCGACCTGCTCAACGGGAACAGCAACCACAGCACCGCCTCGCTACCCGAGCGCAGGCGGAAGGTCGCCAGGCAGCGGCCAGTCAGGTACGCACGCTCTAATGTTCGGCTCTTCTAACTGGGTGGAGAAAGTGCTAATACGATTCTCCAATACACTCAACACTGTGTGCTCAGGCGGCGAAATGTTATTTAATTTAGTACACTTCTACCGGGTATGATAGGGTTTGATTTCTGCCAGGACAAACATCCATGATAAATTAATTTGTGTTATTTTTGTGACTAGATCTTATTAGCTATCTAAGTATGCCTTTAGTATTACGTATTTGGCAGAGAGACAAGGCATTTATTAACAAAGGACAGCAATTTACAAAATAACAAAAAGGACAAGTCAGAACAACACGGAAGAAACTATTAAAATAAACATAAAATCTACCAACAGCAGTGTTATGACTGCTATGTATGATATACAAAATAAAATGGACCACACTTAGCTTACGCCTAACCTAAGAACCATTGTAAGAAACGCGAAGCAGGCGCATGCAACGCTTGACTTCACAAGCTCAGGTTCGGTCAGATGACCTTGCGGCCTTGGTGTAAGATGTCAGGCTTATAATTTATTGATTGTTCCCAGGGGTGAGAACGGTCGAACCCGCGCCCGCGCAGCCGCCGTGGCCAAGCGGCGGACCGTGCGCCGCTCCACGGACGAGAGCGACGAGGAGTCCAGCGGTACCGACGACGCGCCCCCTGGGCCCGAGCCCGCGCCCCGGGAGTGGGGCGCACCCTGGGCCTCCTCCTCAGACTCCAGTGAGTATCTACTACGCCTCACTTTGAACCTCCGAACAAATGTTGTGAAAAACCACAACAATTTTATTGTAATGTGTTGAAGCTAGTAATGTCGCCGCAGCTGCCTGCACTCAGCACAGTGTTTTTTTTTCAAAGTCAATTGATTCTGTTTCTGATAAGGATTTTCTTAAATTATCAAGACAGAGCCCGTGACTTAAGATAGTGTTTCGCTATTCATGGCGAATGGGAATAGTACACAAAGTACACTCACCATCAAGATAATGTTTGTACCTAAGTGATCATAAAGGTATTAATGATGGTTTAACGGAACAAATTATAATACCGCAATGACAGACACTTATGTCGTTTGTAGCGTCAATAAAATCTAAAACAAATGAAACACTATCACCATTCTGTAGTAATAAGGTTGCTTTTCTTAAATAGGTACTTCAGAAATATTTGATCAGTCAGTCACACAAAATTTCTGATGCTGACTGTACTTAGCATGTACGAACGTTGGAGCTTCATTTCATTAAAGGATAGCCTGTTCCAAGTGTATTGAATAATGTAATGCGTTTACACATTGTCAGATACCACACGAATGCTCCCATAGAGAATGCTACCACAGTAAAAACAGTTATCTATGGCCGCCCGCCGAGTTATTAGCCTAGCGTGCACACAGACACGCTGCACAGCCCGTCCGTACAGCCGCCACCTTATTCTCCCGTATTTTGTGCTAGCGTGTGCGTGAAATCGAGTGCGAGAATCGTGCCAAAACGCACACATTCAAACCGAGAGCGGCACGTTTGTATGTAGATATTTTACTATTCTCTGTGTACGGTGTTCGGTTACACATTGTCAGATTCCACACGAAGGCTCCCATAGAGTCCTCACGTTAACAATTTGTCGGTTGTCCCCCCAGACCGCAGCCGCCGCTCGGCCAGCAAGCGCAGCGCCAGCGCGGGCGGTGCGCGCCGCCGGGCCGCGCGCGCCAAGCGCCGCCGCGCCGCGCCCGCCGCCATCGCCGGCCTCGACCTGCTGCACTCCACCACGCTCGCCTCCACCGCACACAACGGCGCTGTGAGTCATACATACATACATACTACATTATCATCACTGCTGCATTACCCATTTGGTATAATAGTTCAGAAGTTGGCTACTACGCCAATGGTCGCGGGTTCGATCCCCGCGCTGTACAAGCACATGCCTCTTTGTATTGTTCTGGCTGTTTTGTAATATATTAAGAAAAGTTATACGAAAAATTTTAAAATAATTATATCAGGGAAGTCTAAATGACACGATAAAAAGGACATAACATGCCGAAGTCAAGATCTCTCAGTGCATCATGTGTGTGTGATGTATGATGAACACGTGATTTTCGAAAGGGTGCTAGACTAGAATTTACAGTAAATAAAAACTAAAGCAGAGATTTGCTCAGTGCTGTTTTTGAATAACAAATCGTTGATGTTACGATGTTACATGAATTTAAAACAAAATCTACAATTTTGTAATTTAATCTTTTTAAAATCTTGATCGTAAATTTTACGCTAATAAACGTTTAAGTACGTTTTTTTCTCGTGTCCTAGAATTAATGAAGAGTTCATAGTTTAAGTTTTGTTTAAATTCGGTTACATCAGGATATAAAAGCACTTGTGTTATATCTTCCAGGTGACTCTCGACCTCCCGCCTCCTGCTTACGACATCAACAGAGTCTGGGTTGCGATTACAATAAAATTCAAAACAGTCGTGTAAATTATATTTATATGACGTGTGACGGTTCGTTCCATTCTCCAAAATATGGTTGAGTGGGATCATGGCTGCATCACACGTCAACTTGTGAACAGGTGCCACTTTCGGAAACTGGTCTGCTCAAGTTTACTTAGTTTACTCAAGTTTGCTTAATTCATTTCTGTTCTATTTTATTTTATGTCAAGACTGTATGACTCTGTTGGTTTAGTCACTTATTCATTTTGTACTGTAAAATCATATAAAATAGTAACTGCTGACATTCTTGCTGGGTCTTCTCAGTAAAATCAACCTTCCGTCGCCGGTTGTTGTGTTGTAGAGTCACATAATGTACATGTTTTTATGTTTTGTTTATGTATTTTATTATTATACAGGGTGTAAAAAGACTTAACTTAGCCGTTGTGTACTATGATGGGAATCATATTTTCAATTCAATTAAATTTTAAACTTCAGCCTAAATTGACCACTTGGTTGAACGTTTTGTAGCAATTTTTCGATAGGAAAACTTGAAAATTGATGATGGTTCATAACCATAAGACAAATTAAAAAACAATGGTTAGAGTTCGTTTTTATCAAAATCTTAAGCCTTTTTTACTTTGACCTTCAATAACTTGGTAACCAATAACCATTGAGTTCCCAGGTATGGTCTGGCTAGACCAAAATGGTCCTAATATGTGCAAAGTACGTCTTTTTACACCCTGTATGTATGTTTAGTATGTGTTCAAAAATTGATTCTGTGATGATCCGAAAGTATGGTCTACCCGAATAACGCAATACTGAATTGAAACAGGTGACCCTTCCCCCGCCCGGGTGTGTGGAACAGCGGCTATCTGCATTGGGCGTGCAACTGCAGCCCGCGGACCGGCTGCACTCGGAGCTGGACATCCCGCGCTCGCCGCACACGCCCTACAGCCTGCAGCTGCTGCTCGACATGTTCCGCGACCAGTACGTCGCCTTCATCAACCGCATGAACACCACCGAGTACGCGCACGACCTCCGCCAACAGATCGACAAGGAGAAGGTATGCTACCTGACCGCTTTTTAACCCTTAATTGGGCATGGCATAGTTAAATTTTTCATTGGTTTGCAACTTTATGTCGAGGCATTAAGGTTCAAATACAGGTGGGAACTATTTTCCCACCAACAACGTTCTGCTGGCCTAACCTGCGCACCGCGGCAACATTTTGTCACGCGCTGGTGTATAACATAAACAGCCTAAATACGTCCCACTGCTGGGCACAGGCCTCACCTCAACTATGAGGTGGTTGCTGTTGTATGCTACGATATAAAGCGAGAGATAATTTTGTCGCGTTGCGCATGTAAATACCATGCCAGGTGATATCGTGCTGTCGATTGAGTGCAGTTTTCTACAACTTATAATAGGGTGCTTGACTGGATGACTAGTTTGTTGATTTTTCGATATCACATTAAAAGTTTCGGACTTTGAAAAGGGTTAAAAATGAATTGGCCGATTTATAATGTGGATCTTACAGAATTTGATTTTACCTTACTAACGTTTATCTAATTTATTTCAAAACCGAGAAATTTTAACGTTAACTTTTTTACAAAACCTTATGACACTTTTTCCCGAATTCACGTCAATTAACGCCAAGCATGCGCTCACACTCATGCTGTCCCGTAAACTGTCGATAGGACTGAAAGGGACAGCTATACTTCTGAGGAATGCTCAACGTTGACTTTCGTTTGTAAATTCGGGGGTTTGATAACTAAAACTTGTGTCATGCAAGTGAAGTAATGAGGTTTCGTGTAAAGGTTCCTTAAGAAAAAAAAACAACATAGAAAATGAATGTCGCTTCAGAAAAATGGTCAAATGTAATGTAAAGCAACATGAAAATCTGAAATAAAAGTGGTTATCCAGTAAGCGGCTCATTTTAAAAGCCTCAATCCCATACTCAAACCCATAAATCATCATATTAATGAGAGACTATACTACACTGTGTTTGTACACTACTTGTATTATGTAAATTATGGTTTTGATATTTTGTTTGGAGAGTATTGTGGCTAAGTGGTTAGAAACTCTGACCACCAGGTTCAAATTATCACCCACACTGGGTGCAAATCCGCTCGGCGAAGTGTGTGCTTCTGAATTTTTCGTTGGCCATGATGGCAAGAGTCAGCTTGTCTCTGACTTCCGTTTGGGATATAGTCGTGAGCAACTGTAGGTATGTATATTTTGAAAGAAAAATACAAAGAATTAAAATGATAAAAACTAAAATAATAGGATGAAAAAATATTTATTTTGTTAAAATAATTCAAAATAAAAATGAGACAAAAACTATTCAGCCTAACTAAGGAACACACCCGGTTTGTCTATCCCTCTATGTGCAGGATATGTTATTTAATAAAAACTGACTTAGGTTTGATTCCGAATCACGCGGCACGCAGCAGTGCTACGCGCCGCTACTGGTCCACATACAATTTGTATATGCTTATATGAGATTACATTCCGAGCTAGGCAGCACTGCTGCGCAGCAATGTCCACCAGACCAGTAGTGACACGTCTGCCGCCGCATTATTGTCAACTCAGAGTAAACTAACCAATCACAACGCATCACCGCGAACAGAGCAACAGTGCTGCCTTGGTCGGAATCAGGCAGCACTTCAATGGCCGCACTGCTGCTTGCTGCCGAGTTCGCAATCAAACCTTAACTTTTAAATATTTATATTAATATTTGTATTACCCACAAAGGACATCGACCTCTGCTTCCTAGAAGCTTGCTTTTGAGCAATTGCCTACTATTTATTTATTTATTTATTTATTATCTATAAATCTATTATTTACTATAAATCATCTTTGTTTTACCACTGTAACTTCTTTATTAATATCGTACCATATTTCAACCACAATTCCTCTCAAAATATTGAACTTATTACAATTTATTTACATACAACAAATACTGTATAAAATCAAACAAATTCAGAGAGTCAAGTGTGCTATTATTTTCAACTGTGCGATTTTCGTAATATTTGTTTGTTTTTTCTAATCCTACTAATTCAAATAAATGGTGATGCCCATTTCAGGAAAGAAACCAGAAATTGAAGTCGCGTGCGTCTCAATTAGATAAACAGATCAGTGTGCTCATAAGTGACAGTGTTGCGCTACTAAAAGCACGCATGAGTGAATTGGGTATACACGCCAATAATACGGTGGATTTACTCGCCAAAGCTAAGGAAATCGTGGGTAGGCACAAAGAGCTACAAAGCAAAGCTAGCAAACTGCAGGCACAGGTAATCATTATGTTTATTTCAAGTTTTTTAGTTCCTTCCTAAGACTATGCGTAACTCAAATTGACTGACTTTGTTTTTGGGTTTAAGATGCTTTCAGTAAATCTTTTATGTTATGTTATGTTTTACGGTTAACTTTCAGGTAAATAATATAGAAGCGGAACAAGCTATACTCGTAAAACAAAGGACGTTTGAAATTACGGAAAAGTACAGACAGTTAGGTCATATCCCGCCCGACGTCGAAATAACTCAAAACATAGCTCATGATTGTATATTAAAAGAAATATCGGCGACTCTAGCTCACAGGAAGCGTTTGCACGCCCAGGTCGGTCATCTACAGAATGAAATCGTTCAAATGGAGCGAGCCAGCGAACATCAGAAGGTCGTCCCGTCCGGCGTGCCCGTCGCCACCGTGAAGCCGCACACGGTCACCGTGAAGCCCCGCAAGGCGCGCGAGCACCGCTCCCGCTCGCAGGACTGGCCCGACGTGCCCGACGTCGGCAAGATCGAGGAGCAGAACCCGGAGCTGCTCGCGCAGAAGATCCTCGAGACCGGCCGCCAGATCGAGTCCGGCAAGCTCGCCAAGCCGAACGTGATCGTGAACGGGTACGCGCGCGAGCCCGACCTGCGCGCGGCCAAGGGCGCCCCCTTGCACCGCGCGCCGCCGCAGCCGCTGCCGCGCGCCGCGCCGCCGTCCGCGCACCGCCACGACCCGCCCAAGCCGCAGAAGCCGCTCAACGTCGTCGGCAAGGTGCAGGAGTCGCCCAAGGTGATCAACTTCGAGGACCGGCTCAAGAGCATCATCACGTCCGTGCTCAACGAGGACCAGGAGCAGCGCAAGGCGGCGCGCCAGCCCACGCCGACGCACGCGCCGCACGCGACGCACTCGCCGCACCCCGCGCACCCCCCGCACGCGGCGCACGCGTACGCCAACGGCTACGTGCGCCAGCCCGCCGCCGCGCCCGCGCCCCAGCAGCAGGCGTACGTGCCGCGCGCGCCCCAGGGCCCCCCCGCGCCCCTGCCGCGCGCCCCCTCCGCCGGCGCCCCCGGCCGCGACTTCCGCCGCGAGCGCTACGGGCCCGGCGAGCGCGCGCGCCCCGACGCGCCGCGCATGGCGCCCGTGCACCCCGCGCATCTCGACCCGAGGCACCATCACATCGCCCAGCCGGATTACACTCAGGTGTGTATATGTTGTGTTTCTGTTTGTTTGTTGCACATTCCGAGTGTACGATTATTGAACCTTACCGGATCGCGAGTCGAGTTCCGTTCCGACGAGCATCCCCTGCGCGCCTCCGAACGCCCCGTACTGTGCGTTCGTTGATAATGAGTCTCGCGTGCTATTCAGCGCCCACGGTCGCTCGCCGACACGGAACGCGACCGGCGGTCAGGTAGGGCGTTGCCGAGTGTTGTGTGCCCGCGTGTGATCCTATCGAGCCGTCGCTGACGTTCTCGTTCGGAACCGTCCTCATCGTTTTCGCCCGAGATTTCGTAGTGAGATTTCAAGGCGAAAGTTAAAAGATATTGAACAAAACGAGCGACCGCTCGGCAGGTTTCCCCGGCTAAACTGGCGCTGCGTCGGCATCTATCGCAGGAGCGGCTGGCGGCGCCCGCGCGCACCATCGGCGACCTCGTCAACGGCGAGATCGAGCGCACCCTCGAGATCTCCAACCAGAGTATCATTAACGCGACCGTCAACATGAGCGCGCGCTACCACGAGCCGGCGGCCCAGCACCAACCGCTCGAAGGTAAATCTAAATTTTTGTTTTCATGGCGCCTTAAGGGCACTGGCGCGCCATGATTTGCTTTTTTTTAATGCAAGCACACATTTTGAACAGCTCATAACGAAAAGCATGTAATGCTTGTATATTTTGAAACCGCATGCGAGTGTTAATGAGATAAAACGTGTAGTAATAAATGTGTGTGTTCGTCAGGTTTAGCGGCGTGCCTGCAGGCGCGCGTGCTCGCGTCGGAGTACTGGCGCGGGCGCAACGGCGCGGCGGGCGCGGACGAGGAGCGCCGCCGCTCGCCGCCGCTCGACCCGCACTCCAACACCTCCACGCCGCTCGTCGACGAGCTGCCCGACGGCGCCAGGCCACCAGGTAATTACTCTTATGACACACTATAACTAAAGTTATGTAATGAGCCGACTCTCAAACCGGTTCAAACAGATTTGAGAGTAAAGCGAAGTGTATCAGTGAACGTGTCCCTAAACAGGACAGATTATCCAAAAAATTTACAAAATTAGAACATAAGAAGGCAAGAGGATAAATCTATCTATTCAGGTCCTACATAATCAGGGCCCGAATAATTAACAAACCGTGAACCGTTGGTTTCATTTATCGCGTGAGTTTCGTAAGATTCGTTTGTTTGTAAACTTGTCAGAGGGTTCTAACAGTGGTTTGCTATGAATTTCGGGTTGGGCTTTGCCGAATTTTCTAATAAATTCAACCCGGTTTGACAAAACTCTAGACCGCTACATCAGTATGCGAGACCCCACCTACGTCGACGTGGAGAGCTGAGCGACCCACCTACCGCACGTCACACGTTATTTTTGTCATTGCAGACGGAGAGGGAGCCGAGGAGGTCGACGAAAGCAAGTGGCAAGACCGGATCGCCTTTCGATTCGACCAGATAATATCGTTCGCGTCGACCGCGATGGAGGACAAGCGGCGCCGGTCGGACGAGGCGTGCAACACGTCGCCGGACTCGGGCATCGGGCACGGCGAGGCGGCGCGCGGCACGGCGGGTGCGAGTGCGATGGCGCGCGCGGCGCCGGGCGCGAGTGCGAGCGGGACGGCGCCAGGCGCGGGTGGTGGGGGCGCAGCGCGGTCGCCGTCGCCGCTGCCGGCGCACCACTTCAAGAAGCGCTTCTTCCGGCGCGAGCGCTGGGGCGCGTGGAGCGGCGCGCCGCCCCCGGCCGCGGTGGACTGGGAGCGGCCGGCCATGTGACCCGCGCGCATGTAGCGCTGCGACGAGTGCCGGTTCGCGCACGCGTACTAGCAACATCGCGATTCCTTTCCACCTCCTTAGCGTAATTTTCGGAACACTGCCGACGCGAGAGAATGTTCGTTGTATTTCTATGTAAATAGAGTTCGGTCGCCGGTCGTTGGCGGCCGCGTTCGCCTCCTCCTCGGATGTTGACTGTGTCGTTTTTTGTTATTTTTTCGAATATATAATGTAATTATGTATATTATTGAGTTTATTTTACGTTTAAGATTTGTAATTATTTAACACTAGGTTTATTATGTCGCCGCTCCGGCGCTCCGAGAGAACTATCGCGCCGCGACGGTTTGTATTTCATGTGTTCATTTAGGTCTTAGAGTTTGAAATACATGGTTCGGTGACGATGCAGCGGATCGTTCTTACGCCGGTAGTTTGATGAATGTTTGTTGTTTTGTGTTTCATTCTCGATGTTGCAGAAAGCTCAGTCTGAATAATGTTTATCATTTCTTTGGGAAATACTAAACTTACATAGCTTATACTGCTAACTAATGTAAAAATTACGAATGTATTGTATTGAATTGTAGCCAATAGTCACGTGATCTATCCAGAAGCACCCATGCTGCCAATTACTGCCAGATAAAAAACGTTAAAAGTGAGACAATTGTTGAATTCGTATACATAATGTAAATACAAATATTTTTAACAAGGAAGACTGTTTGAGTGGTCATTATTTGCGTTTATTGTGACTAATAATGATGTAAGTTTTTTATCGTTATTTTAAATAAGTTCTGAAAAATTAATTGCAATAATTCGGCCGTGAACCATAATGGGGCTAGATGTGCATGAGACCAACGCTGCATAAGTAGTTTATACTTTTGCGGTCTGTAAGTACAATTATTAGTTCAGACGTTTTACTATTATGCTGACAGTAACTTTTATGTCTGAGAAATGATACTTCTATAGAAATTAGAAATCACGTTAAAATTAAGCGCACACACACACAGCGAGATAACGAAACATATGTGCTATTGGCAATGTTACTGTTATTCAACCCGGTATGTCCAAAAGAAATGGATATCGATTTAGCCCAAAAAATCGTCCATTCTAGTGCAATTCTCATTGGTATTGTTTTAGAGGAAAATCGGAAGATGAAGGTGTCATTACAAACAACACTGACAAAAGTTCATCTGTGAGTTGGCGTAAAGGGATACCCCAACCAAACATGTAAGTTTTACGATAAAAAAGAGGATTAACGGTAAATCTTGAGTTGATTTTGAAATCTTTTTTGACATCCTGTGCATTTTGCATGGTTCAAAATTGTATAATTGTTAAAGCCCTCAATTTGTTTCCGCAGCATCTCGGTCTGCTAGATTGACAAGTTTTGCCAAGGTGCTTTTTCGAATTGTTCCAACTATCAGTTCACTTTAACAATTTTTGGTGAATTTTTAAGTATAGTTGTTGTGAGCTACTAATTGTTGAAAATTTGCAAATAAATAATTGAAAATTAGCCATTTTGACTGCCTGTCTAGAAAGTGTTTTATGCAAAACCAAATGGCATCACTTAACATCGGACTTAAAATTAGCTCTAGTGAAATGACAGGTTATTTTCCAGAAAATTACAGATTTTTGACAAGCAACTGCCCTTGCATTGATTCAAATGACAATGAAGTTAGTGGACTTATTGGTTTTCGACCAAATAATACGTGATCCAGACAGGTATACAATTAAAGATTTTAACATGAAGCGATGGTGACATTCAATAAGACTGAGTTAGAGGTGAATTTCTTCCATTCAGTCCTTCCCAGACCGATTTCTCTTTCTTTAGCTGCTGAAGTTATTTCACATCAGCAATTTGCTTCTGGCTACTTCAGTTTCACCTTAAGCATCTGCCAATGAGTCTAGTGACTCACATTCACAATATAGCTTTATTCAGACGTTTTTTGAGTTCAGTTAGCAGTGCAGAGCATTGTAATTTCTGGAGATGCTAAAAGTTACTTGTTTAATGATGTTCATGACTAGGAAACCAATATTTAGAAAACAACTACTGGTTAAGAATTTGTGGAATGATGTGGTGGTTAATTAGGATTTAATGCCAATGCTAAAAGTTGGAAAAGTTATTAAGTATCAATAATGAAGTTGATTGATTGTATAATGAGTATGAGACGCACATTGATAACTTATGTAGTCTAATATATTTTCGCTCACGAAGATTATCCGCCTTCTAGGTATAAGACTTACCAAAAATATGAAATTCTATGAAGTATCATAGATAGTTGTTAAATGTACTTATGAAACTTACAAAAAGCAATAAATGTATTATCAAATTAAAATTATAAACTTCAGCCCGCTGTAGTTGTCGAAGGCACGTAATTTTATTAATGGTTGATAGACAAGCCCACACCCGCTATGTGTGCGCCTTCACAACGACTTCGTCTCGTTACTTAGTGCAGGGAGCAATGTACTTTGCTGACTTTGGCTAGTAAACTTTTTGTGCTCACTCGCGCTGTTGTTTGAAATTGTCGAGCTAATTTTTGTATTTGGGTGGAAAGTGACAGCTATAGTCTTTTCGTTTCCTTCAATCAGATAAATCAGGGATATCATCACACGATACTATAAAAACATATTCCAAGGTAATCAATCAAGTAGGTAAGTCGTCTGACTCGTAAATTCGGATGAATAGTCTTTGATTCTAATATCTTCTAAGACTACAAAAGCCCAGTTAAATGTTGCGGGTTGTATTGTTTTACATTATACAAATGCGGATTAAAATGAAACCTTTTAAGATGTTCTGGAAATAGTGTTGAAATAACTGTGCATAGTTTTTAGAAATAGATTTTCGAAGACAAACTTTTAAAACGGTGTTTCTTAATTCGACCTGGGGCCTTATAACAAGAATATATTTTGCAATCGTTGTTCAAAACTGCCGTTCCGATGAAATAATAGTCATGAAAATATAAGAATATGTTTTTCATTGGTTAGAACAACGATCGTCAAAACAATTCACATTTTTTATACAATAGAAGCATAATGTAAATAAATTCTTGGTCAATGAGTGATCAATTAAACAATCGGGTAGTCAAATGTATGGTAATAAATGGTAGGTAACAGTACTACGCATATTTTACATGTTATTATTTTAGGAACCTAAATTTTAAATTATTTGTTTTAATATTTTACGTGTTTAGATTCTCTGCTAGAAATTCTGCTAGAAGTTATGTAGAATACATATTTTTGAGAAAGGAAGCTAGACTCCGTTAGTAAACGTTGTAAACAATGCGATTTCGTAATATAGAAATAGCCGTTTTTGAGTAAGTCATTAAGACCTTGTAAATTATCTTTGAGTACGAAGAAAATTCATACATCCTAGAATACATTCTGAAACAGAAACACCAACTATTTTTACATAATACCTACCTATCCAAAATAGTAATAGTATTTATTTACATTTTATTTGGTTTGTTGTGCACTATTGTTATATGTAAGGACAAAAGATGTTGATGTATATGTGGAATAGTAAGTAATTACTGAATTTGAGCGATTGGTAATTATTTGAGACCGACCACTATTGTGTCGTAAGAGAGATATACTCAAGACATATGATGTTTATAATACATGAATGATATTGAGTCTAGTTGTTACTGAAATGAAAATGTAATTGGAATCCATCTTCCGTCAATAAGTTATGATCAGTCTGCAGGCTCATTGTGTAGGTAACCGCTCTGAACTGATAGAACTACCCACGATATATTTAGATAGTTTTCATCAGGTCAGACTGGATAGACAGCTAGCTATTCCGGTTGGTGCCAAATCTCATCTCGGTCGCGTCGAGTCGTCGTTATCTTTAAAATTCAATTCCTTTTCGACTGATCGTTTGAGAGACAAGAACTAAGCCAAATAACATTAAACTTATTAACATACAAAATGAGGGCAAATACTAATTCAAAGTGAATTGTATTGATGATGCGTGAAGCACCGAGATGTGACATGGTATTAGCCAGAATGCCACCCCTGATCTGGACGCCAGTCTGATCGCGTAGCTCCAGCCTTTGAGGAAATGATAACTTATCTTTGAATAATGTACTTGTCAATGTCGTTTAACAACATTTTACCAGAAATAATACGATATTATGTGAAGGTAATGTCATTCTATGTATTTTAAACATCGGAGTGCACTGGTTTGATTGTGCCTGAAAAACTCATCAATGCCGCTCCAAACCTCAAAATTGTGTATGTATTAGAATGTTAAGATAATATGGATTTTGAAGTAACTGTAAGATATTGTATTTTATAGACTACGGTGTATATTGAATTGCGACTAGGTTGCCTCGAAGAGTGATAACATTATTCAGTAATGATGATTTTATTTTTGGGGGAAATGAGCTAATCTGTGTGACGGTATAGTGTCTAAAATAGTACAAATGAGAAGACTTATTGTCATAAGCCTCGGACTATTCAACATTGCAAATGCTAGGTTTGAGATGTATCCCTGTGTACTAGTTTTATTTTGTACTAAAAGTTAAAATAAATGAGTAATTATATAACTTCTATTTTATTTTGCACTTTGTAGTTCCTATCTAGACAGACAACTTATCGACTTTATAGCCACTAAAACCCATTCCAACCCATCCACCCATCTAAGAGCATTAAAAACTATATCATCATCATATCAGCCACGACTAAAAACTATATTGTCTCAGCTAAAACCTGATCTGGCAAGTGTTTTCTTTCAACGGATCAGACTTAGGCACGCAATATTCAGAGCATTAAAAACATTGTCTAAGACCCAATAGAATAGACGCGTCAGCAGCCCAGCGCGGGAACCCCACACAACCACAATGCAAAGCAGCCTGCAGAAACCCAAATATAGGCGTTTAAAGAAATCCCATCTTGTGGATTTCTTTAAACGCATAGTTTTATTCATTTATTCATACTTAGGTAGGTCTGGACCGGGGGCGGGGTGCGCCGAGGTATGTATGGTTCCTTGCTGTCCAAGCAAGAAGCGCACTGTGGGTTAACATTAAATTAAGAAAACACTTGAAAGGTCTACCACCAATAATTTGTACCAAGTAAAGTCGTCATCAGATATTTTGTAGCAGACTAACGCCCGAATTCACAAACGTCAATCAACGCTAAGCACTCTCTTACGCTCATGTTGTCCCTTTCAGTTCTATTGATATTTTACGGGACAGTATGAGCGTCAGCGCGTGCTTAGCGTTGATTAACGTTTGTGAATTCGGGGCTAAGTGCCCAAGTTCTGAATAATACAAACTACACATTCGTTAGGGTACTACTTCAATAAAGGAAAAAAACCGTTACTTCTACCCGCCATCGCCACCAGAGGCTAACGACCAAAATGCCATACAAAAAATGTCTGAATACACTATAAGGTTCAAATTGCTGTGTTGGGGTGTGTCGTGCGTGTCACGACACAAAATTTTGTACCTACCTATCAGTTCGTCCTTATTGTATGTTATTATGATTAGATTCAGACTGGTGCACCACATCAATGTGCATCTAATCATAACATTGAAGGGAGCCGATTGCATTCTGTCGCGTCACGACATACCCCGACACAGCAATTTGAACCTAGCTTATAAGCTAGGTTCGAACAGCCGAACCTTACCTTGAGGATTTAGGTGCGGTGCAGACGGCGAGGCGGGGTGGGCCGGTCTTTTGGACCGCGGACCAAAGCGCAATGGGAATTAACTTTTAGAGGGGGTTCCAAAACGAGTAAAAGTCATTCTGGGTAGTGTGAAAATTAATCACAGACGCGAGAGGCCGAACGTTTACTCTGACAGTTTAGAACGGGTTGAGTGAGAGTAATTTTCACACTGGCAGGTGAGATTTCTACTGACATCTGGGCCCAGGTAGATTAATTCACCTGACACCATTCTATCGCTCTTGTGTTTCTCTTTTTTATTTCTGTCTTCTTTCTTTTTTTGTCTCTTTCTTTTCACCGAGGGTAGAAATCAATTGTCGTTTTGAAACGTAACCTTGCTCGTTTTGGAACGGCCTCCAGTTTGACAACTAATGTCAAATGTCAGGCTTAGTGAAAAGTCAGATTCAATATTATTTATTTTTAGAAAATTAGTAGAGCATTAAATCGTTCTCTGTTCTATTCTATATAATAATTTGTGCCTTATTGATCTGGTTTTGCAAATAAACTTATTGTTCGAAATTTTCTTTATATTCTTTGCGAAAGTTCACAATTGTAAAATACCAATGAAATGTAATGTTCGTGAACTCGCTCAACTGAGCGATCAACCCTGCGTAATTGAAGGGAGATTAAACTATAAAAAGATTACCAACAATGGTTATCGTAATCAAGCAGGTGAGGATATATTTTATAATATCAGACATAATGTATGAAAGCCAGTATGATGCTCCTCCTAGCTTGCTATCTTTGGCACGTAATGAATCATTTTCAAACGATATTCCAATGAATTTGTGGTATTTGGTGAGCCTTTTTCCAGCATGTTAGGAGGGTTGTTACTACTGATCATCATTATTACTTTGATCCAAAAGCAAGCATCATCATCAGTAATTTCACTTACCTAGCTCACAGTGAATGCACCTATTTCATATTTCTTCCTTATTTTACGCCACCTTATTTTACGCCACCTATCCCCATGCGGCTAAAGACTAACTAAATACCCTTGAATAAAATGTTTATAAACAACAATAGGAAAGAAAATCTTGACACTGGCCAAAAGAAAAGCAAAATAAACAAATATAAAACTAAACATGTTAAGCATACACATAATTATGTTACACAAATTACACTTAATACATGTGAGTTGCCAAAGCCAAAGTGCTGGCTGACGCTCTGATTTTCAGCTAAGGTAATACCATTCAGCTATTAGCTGGTTACTGTTTTAGAAATTGTGTTTAAAATGTATTTTAAGTATTACTCTTCACTGAGATTCTAATATATTCTTATTTTACAGTGTTTAAGGAAAGATGGTTTCGCCTTATCAACAATTATCTTTTTTATTTCAAGATAAGCGAAATGGGTAAATTTGATACAAAAAATCCAGCTGGTATATTTGTATTAGAAAATTCATCTATTCAAATGGAACATGGGCAGAGTATACCATTTTCGTTCTCTATATCTTTTATGTCAGTATAGATTTTTAACAGTTTGTTTTTTTTTTAAGTGACAATATCTTAGGGTCCTATTTCTAATGCAGAGATGAACCAGAGAAGCGGCATGTCTTTGCTGCCCGTGCTGAAGATAATGTGGTCCAGTGGGTAATGAAGCTAAGACAGTGTTCATATGAATACCTGAGGAACAGGCTACATACTCTTCAGTCCAAAGTATACTCGATTACTGGCAAGGTGGGCATTTGATGTTTTGTAAAATGTTATTTCAAGTATGAATTAAAAATATAAAGGTAGTTGAGATTTTTTTTCACCACTTTTCTATGATTTCAGGACCCCCTGCTACTAGTTCCTAGGAATGAAGGAGCGTGCTTGTGGGCCCCATCAGTGCCTTTTTCTACAGCACCAGCATGCACTGTGAATACTTCATCTAGTTCATTCAGTTGTCATCTTCACACAAATGGTGCTTTTACACTTGAGAGGAGTAAATCAGATGTTCAAGCACATAAACATTTACGAGGCGAGTATGT
This sequence comes from Udea ferrugalis, assembly GCA_950022985.1. NCBI lineage: Eukaryota > Metazoa > Arthropoda > Insecta > Lepidoptera > Crambidae > Udea > Udea ferrugalis. The sequence continues at coordinate 12,542,924 of OX465516.1, forward strand.
AAATCAGACTACTTTTTATACAGATGACCAAGAAATAAAGAGTGTTGTTAAAAAGGATGAGACATCAAGCAGCAGCTTTGCATTGGGGAGGAGTAAGACTGCTGCTATGTTTATGGGAAACTCTAATCCAATTGATGTATCCATTTTTGACAATAGGCCAGCTTATTCTCGAGCTGCTCCAAGTCCACCAGTAAGAACTAAATTATCACCATCTAGTAAAAGAATTGAAGTGAACTCTGAAGTCAGATCATTCACAGAACAGGGAAAGTTGTTGTGTGCCACTGGAATCTTAGATGAGGCTCCAGTTCCCCCTAAAAGAAAAGTATCTCCAAAAACAAACCATATTGATCGAAATGTAGGAAGCAGCAGCCAGTCGCGTGACTCTAGTGAAGATCTAATTAAGTTCTAAGTAGTGACAATATTAAGAGTTAGTTGATCCCACCTGCCAACCTTTTTTTAAGTATGCTTGCCTCAGTTTTACATATTTGTTAATTGTATGAATGCCAACAATGCATTGTTATGGAGCTGCATATACTGCCCTCTATCTTAACCTCATAATCATAAAAAACCAGTACTTATAGCAACACATTTTTCTTCCTTTCATTTATAATAGTTTGGGTAAGGTGTCTCAAGTGCCTAAACTAGGACGTTTGTTTGAAGTGAACCAACTAGGTATATACTGAACACCTACAATATGTATAATTAAAATTAATAACTAAAATGACCACACTCTAGCTTCGAAATATGTTTTTTTAGTGATTTATAAGCAGCAGTTGGACAATGATTAAATAAAACCAACAATTCACTAGCTTAATTTACAATAGGCGTTCGGTATCACGCTTGAAAAAGCCCTGGAAATTTTGTTAACATTAGGTAAAACGCTGCGCGCTAGTGCTTCATAGAGAGTTCAGAAAATATTTGATTGTAACTTTTTTTTGGAACATCCCTTGAACATTTGACTAGTAATCCAAAAAACCGTGGTTATGTAGGTTTATAGTTCAAATGGTGCTTGTATAGACAATACAATTCAATTATATTAGTAGGTAGTTAATTCATAATAAAGGAAAATACAACAACAAGGATGAGAATGGTTAAATAATATTTGAATTACTTTCCCGCTCCTTAAAGCTCACGCATACGTACATTTATTGGGCCTCGATAAATATGATAACATAAATAATTATGTACCGTTGCATGTAAAACTTTACTTAACTCATTATCTTCTTTTTTTATCTCTACAGACGATCAATCGGCTGTCTTTACATTGTTGTAAGGTGCTTTTAATTTTGCTCTTAAAGCTCTTAAGTTTTAAAGACAGTAACTTTTCAAAGTTCTTGTGCTTGCTTAATTTGAAATTACTTACTTAAAACTAACTCGATACGATGCACTTAGTAATATGAATACGTCGCTAAATTACTACGTTACGCTTAGTATTAACTAAGCGTAACGTAGTAATTTAGCGACTGACTAGATTAAGTACTACGTATTCATATTACTAAGTGCATCGTATCGAGTTAGTTTTAAGTAAGTAATTACCGACTACTACCGACTACCGACGTTTGGAAACACAATAATATTATAAGGGACCTATGAAGAAAAAATACCGAACTCTTTGGGATCAAACGATGTTATCATTTTTCATGCGATCATATTACTAAACCTTTATACAGGGTGTCCCAGTAAACCTGTACCAGCGGAAGTCTGTGTTTAGGAGACACTAATACCCATCGATTGGACCCCCATGTATGTTAAGCGAAATGTTATAGTTTAGGAGATATGATTTTTTTTGGTTTATTTTTCGTTTTTTTTTTATTTTAGATGTTTTTGGTTGTAACTTTTTCTGAGTGGTGATTCCTTGTTTTTTTTTCTTGTCAGTATTGTGGTTGGTTATTAGGATAGCACATATGCTATCCTAATAAAATACAAAACACCTACATCCTAACTGAAAACAGCTCGAATTTTATATCAAAAGATGAAATTTAGTGTTAGAGATATTTTTGCACATGATTTCAATTTGAAAAAAAAAAAACTTTAGCCCTACTGAATGACTTCTTAGTAATCTTATAAACTTTATGGGTTCCTAAACTTTAAAATAGCTACAAAAAAAATACTATTTTATGGGGCATTTTTACGCGAAAATGGAGTTTAAATTTGTCATAGCCAACAACAGGGGAAGAAGAACAACCATTTCGTACCCAAAAATGAAATTGCCGAAATTGCTGAAAGACCTATATCAAAAAATGCCCAAAGAAGTCATTAGATTGCTTTTGACAAAACCAAGACTGCATACTGAGATTTTGCATAAAAAAAACTTTTTTTTCTAACCAGGGATCGAACACCCTGAAATCCGATATGGCAAACATAAACCATATTTTTCAACTATGCTTTATTTTTCCTCACAATCATGAAAATAATAACAACTCCATGGTTCTGAAAGACACCCATTATTTTGAAATGCGAATCATTTGCGCCCGTTATTTTTTTATCTTTTTTTTTTGTATGTGACTGAACAGAGTTCAATCTTGTATGTTCCTTTGGGCGTATACATTCTTTCCGAAATCAACTAGTTCAAGTTCTGCGGTGGCATTCTCTATGCACTTTCAAAATCGAGGTGAGCCTTGGTTTTTGTTTTTGATAAAACTGGTCCCTACTTCCTTTTATCATCTTCTATATCTTTACCTGCGTCATAGTTTTAGATTTTGCCAGACCTATAGCGCCCCGTTTAGCAAAAACCATGACTTTTGAAAGCCCTGAATTGTGGCAAATTAAACTATGCCATAATTGCAATGCAAAGATTCTCGTTGTCCTGCAAAATGATGATAAATGAGTTTTAGTTGAATAACATAAACATTTTCCTTCATTTTCCAAGCCTTTTTCGTAAAAAGCAACCTGTCTTGCAAGACTGTTTCAACAAAATGTACCTACTTAGGTACTGTTAACCTTTTATTTCGCTTTCATACTAAGCACCGTTACAATAAATAGGAATGGCAGAACCGTGTGCTACCTATTTATTTGCTAAAATACTTACAAGTGTTTAAGAAGTTGTTAAGAATAAGAGACCCTCTTTGTATAATGTTGAGTCACCTGTCCAATCCCTTTAAATATCAAGAGTACCTACGTACCTAATAATAATGTATTATGGTGTCTATTTAAACGAATGTAAGTTTGCAAAAGACATTTATGAATGTGATATTTTATATTGTTATTAAATATTTCCTATTAGGTATGTTAGAATTGATATCCAGTCAACGGCTTATCAGGGTACCCATTTCTGTTTTCTATCTTACTCTTGCCAAATGACAATTCTTTGCAATAGAGCAAGCAGGAATGACCGAGAACGGGTGGCTTGTCATGCCGTGGACCATAGCTATTATCTATGCTTTGCATATTGTATGCATGTCTTAGTTCCGCTATTTAATTAGAGTTAGTGTGTATTCAATTATTGCTTGAGCTGTGACAAAAGTTAGGTTACTGACAAGCCGATGTTTTCACGTGATTTGACTATCGAATTCACAAACGCAAATCGAGCTTGAGCATCCCTCAGAAGTAAAGCTGTCCCTTCCAGTTCTATTGACATTTTGCGGGACAGCATGAGCTTGGGCGCGTGCTTAGCGTTGATTGACGTTTGTGAATTCGGGGGTTACAGACTTACGTGTTTTGTGTATACGTGGGCCCAAATGCTAATCCTGTAATGTACAGTGAAGTGTACAAATCTTTTGAAGTTAAGTATTGCAATAACATTGTTAATAATAGCGACCTGAATTAAAAAGAAGGTCATTGTTTGATTGGCATTAATACTTTTAATTTATTCAATTCTCAAGTTATATCTGAAATTGTAATCTGATTTCGATAGGCACGCTGTAATGAGTTTCATTTGGTGATAAATGAATAGATATCTCTACATTTTTACTACACATGTTACCATATAATTCATGTTCAAGAAGTAAAATAGATTTTAAGAAATAAACACTTTTGTTCTTGACTGTACCCTTAAAATTAGTCACTAGTGTTACAATTATTAATCACACCGATTGTCTTAAATACTCATTAAAAATCACAATTAAAACTCTGTAACGGTTTTATATTAATAAGGACAAATGCCTTTAGAATATGTACTGCCACCGGCTCTTCAGGCTACCGATTTCGCTTATTGCTCTCTTACGTCAAAATGATATTTTTTGCCATAGAGGAATGATCGGGAATGGGTAGCCTATCATGTCGTTGAACGAACCTAAACTGAACTCTTCAAAAAGGCATTAAATAGATGTTTATTGGAAATGTATATTTTTTTATCGCATTTTGTAAATAAATGCCAAGAATGGAAGAAATGTTTGATTGTTGTTTTCCCACTTACGAATAAGTACTTCTTACCTATCCATCATTCCACTTGTATAAACATTATATTAATGAAAGTAATAACAAATTATCTAGAGGAATATCGCCAAATAAAAGGAAGGAAATGTTTAATGAAGAAAAATAAAACTGAAATTAAATTTAAAAATACGTTATGTATTTGTGAATATTAATACAGCATTATGTTGTTCATGCATTCATTTATAATATTGGTACTTATGTTATGTTAAAACTATCTTAAAACCCCACAGTTAACATAACTGTGGCGCTTACATTCGAGGCACGAGGTGTTCTGTAGTGTACATTAGAGCCTAGACAAGTTCAGAGGAGTTAATAAGGTAAACAGTCAAGTTTGTATAAAATCGTTTAGCAATGCAACTGGACCGAAGACAATCTTCTGCCAAAATACACAGCGCTCGGACGGTCTGTCATTTCTTTCCCGCACATAATGCCTTCCCGATAGAGTACTCACGGTTCAATCGTAGTCCAAATACCAAATTTTACAAATTAACATATCCAGTTAGCGTAGGTGGACTAGTTGGCTAGGGAGACGGCGCTCCCTATTACAGGTAGTTCTTTAATAAACGCTACTCGTGACTCCATGGCCAATAGCTAACTTTTTATTTTATTAAGATTGTCGCTAGCGTTATCATTACTAACGTCGCTTGTCTACAGATCCTGCTCTACATTGTACATTCCTGAATGAATACACGAGTATTCTTCGCAGTCACTAATACATAAAGGCGGAGCGTCGATGCAATCATGAGACCTCATCACAAAACATATGTGGAGAGATTTTTAGTAGATACATTAGAGACTTCTTGGAGATGTTAAGAAATATAATCATAAGTTACAGCTCAATAGAACTTTCGGTCAGAGAATAAAAAGTTACTCTACCTTCTAGGGTTCTATTTAGTGAGTAGTTTAAAAAAACGTATCCACGTAAATTAGTAAGAAGACGGGTAAATTAAAGATATGTTTTGTGATTAAAATGCTTTGCAATCGACTCTCAGATCACAATTAAAAGATAAACTATCTATATGTAGATCTACAAATATACTAGATATAATATTAAAATATATTTTTACGTCATACTTAGATAATTAACATGCCGATTTTTAAAACCGCATTAAGTGTGATTAATAGTATTTTATCTCGGGACACACACAAGAAGTGTTTTACACATTGGATTTGCACAATTCACAGATTATAAAACTTAGATTATTATTCGTCCTAAGTACCTACTCATCAAATGAGATTCACCCTTTACAAAAAACACTTTGGCTTGGTGAATTAGTATATCTACCTACCTATACTCACTTAGTAAGCACAGCAGCCAGTATTGTTCTGTTCAAAGTATTATTCCCAAAGCATATTTATGTGTATTACAATCATAAAATATTATTATATTCGATTAATGTATTATTATCAAAATCAATAGTGGCCGAAGCAGCTGCGAAGTTCTAATGATTTTCAGTTTACAGCTATGTAAACTGAAAAAGACATTAGCTGTGTTTTAAATCCTTAAATTAAATATATGGGCACAGAAAGGTTTGTTCAATCCAATAATGATGCATAATTTAACAACGCACTTTTAACAGGCTTACAAATAATGCTGTTGCACTGATTTATCACTGAACATGCACACCGCCTGTTCAACTTTTGCACAGAAGAAAATATTCGAGGTGGTCAGAACTTGGAGATGCTGCACACCACAATGCGCTTGTTCCACGTCTACTGAGGCCGGTATTGCTTGAGCGGGGAAATATCAAGAGTTATGAGAGCGTGCGGCTAGGACACAGGACCAATGTAGCATTTCGTTTTTTATCGCGCGCTCTCTCCGCTCTGGTGGTAAGTGAGAGAGTGTTGTAGAGCTGACAACGCTGCCGAGGAAGAGCAGTGACAGTTGTCAGTGAGGGCAGCGTTAGTTGCCGGCGCCGTAGTCGCGCAGCTCGCGGTTGCCGAGCGGGAGCGGCGGCCGGTAGTTGTGCAGCAGTTCCATGGCCTCCTCGCCGCACGACGCCTCGCCGCAGCGCAGCTTCCGCATCAGCGCCAGCTGAAATGATTCCGTTCAACGTTAACATCATAAAACGAGGCATTTACCGAGATTAGAATCTAACTGAACGTGTATTGACCTTGTTTTTATGGGTGTTGGCTGCTATTTATTACACACATTCCCTACATTGTAATAGGTATGTGTTTACACACTTTGTTTATAATTGTAGGTACGTGCACTGCTAAATACATCTATTATTGGACTGTTCTAACCACAACGCAGTTATTGACGAGTAAATAACACCCCCTTATTCTTAAAAATTCAAACATCCCTACTACAGCACAGCATTTAGCTAGGTTGGAATGTTTTGTGTCTGCTGCAACTAACAGCAGTGAATAAACTTTTATGAGGAGGTTTCAGGTTAGTCTAATTGGAATGTCTTCAGTGCTTAAAGTCACAGAAGAAAATATTTTCATTTAGCGCTACATTTTTGTTATTAACGCTTATTATTTACCTAAGTATTTTCAATCAAGTGAATTTTTCGAAAGTAAGTGTTCTAAGTGGGGCATGCAGCGAACGGTCGACAATGCTTTTTAGATGTGTCCGTTTGCGCATCGGAAACCGGTATCCTCACAGAAACTTGTTTCGAGGAATAGATTTATCCTTATTGCAGTTTTAAGTTTTTTCCTCTCACCGTATTGTCTTGTGTCCATTTATTAAAATTATTTCGTTCAGATTAAACTTTCTCTTGTTGTCTGAGTGCGATTAAGCCTACTTATGAGTAGTTCACGCGCGCAGTCGCGGTCGGTATAGATATGATCATAATGGAATGTATCACACCTTTACGTCCATTTTTTCCTTTTCATTTTACGGCAGCATAACGTGAACCGTTACGTCAAAACCTTTTGGTAACAAGTGAATTCTGTTTTTATCAAACCTAGAACCAAAGCATGTTCGAATCTTTCCAACTAGCTACTGACCTGTTCTCCGGAGACTTCCATCGGATCCTTGAAGAGTATCCAAGTGACGGACTCGGTGCAGGGCGGGGTGGTGAGCGAGCCAGGGTAGGTCCAGTAGGCGGTGCGCCGGGGCAGCAGCCGCGCCGGGTCCAACGGCGTCTGCATTGTCACCTTGTCGCCCTTGTGCGTGATGTATGGAAGCAGCTGAACCACTTTCTCCAACTCTTCGTGTTTAGATCCTACCTGGAATTTTAAAGGCATGGCTTAGATCAGTGAAATGTGATTTACCATTTTGACAGCAGTCAGTGTACTTTCTGACTAATATTCCGTTAGGGGCGTATGTTTTGTTTACTTAAGGATAATATTTATTTCAGCTAAAATATTATGCTTTATTTTAAAATGTTTTGATTAAAAGCAATTTTTAAAAACATAAAACACAGAAGACCAAACGGACTTGTTTCAAATAACAAGTAGGTATCAAATTGTGTAACGTACACATCAGTTACAGCGATAAACCAGCTTGTATCGATACAGCAGAGGCTCACCCAAGGGTCATTTCTGTTTAGGTAGGTAGTGGTTGATTATCAGATATGCTAATGGCATTTTCGCTGTTCGTTTTGATAATTTTATATCTTCATATCAGTGTAGGTAGGTTATATGGAGCTTTAGGATTTAGAGTTTCAAGAGCGCTTCCGCTTTACGAATAGAATTCTTTCTGTAATAAAATGCAGGTAGCACATAGGTGAATAAAGAATTGTGTGTCATCAACTATTGTAAGTATCTGTGCGTGTGTGCAACGCATTGCACCTAAAAGGATTGCCTTGCAAGGCTTCAGTGACGTGAATCTTCTAAACCTATTGTTGTTCATAACTTGTACAGAAGGTAGAAATATAAGTGCGCTAGTACCTATTTCCTTCCTTAGTAAAGATTAGCTCTAACTTTGTGTTTATATTTTATTTAACATCATTTTACTACTAAAAAAGAGAGACTTTGTGACGTTAATTAACGCTTGCGATGACGTCGGTGCGATCTAAGTATAATCATTAATTCTGCTTCTCGACTATCACCACGATGTAACCATGTTATTATGACCTATGTTGGCTATGTTAGATATAGTATCGGTGCAGTATGTTCAGTTCACGGCTAAAAGTTAACTGCGTGTCTACTATCTAGTGTTAATTTCCTTTTATTTGATTCACTGCAAAGTCTGTACGGGCACAAATTCATCGAGAGAAAGTTTTTCTCGGAATGAGAGAGCGCCATTTAACAGATTTGCAGTTGAGTGTCCTGGCCAGCAGGTTAGGCTGTCATCTATTGTGCTTGCATTGAAATCGCACGTGCCATTATTGTTCATATGACGGAAATTCTCAATCATCCTAGCGTCCATTCAGTTTGCGTCATGCGGTTACTATAGGTTGTACATCGGTGTGAAAAACCAACTGTGGTGAAAAAACTATCATACCTACATTCCTTATTAGGTATTTATTCAAAAGGTAAATATAAGATGACTGATTGCCTAATTACGTCATTTATTCACATTTAGGTAAAGGTAAGAGGTACTACCTACGTACAAGCACACACGTCACCCTATCGTTATTTTATGTTGTCCAGTCTGTAGGTAACGGCTCACGTGCAACCATGGTTTTAAATTAGGTATCTACGGTGCTTATTTCTTATCTGGGTTTTTAAACTATATAGATTTTATAAATAAAACTTCAGTTAATTAACATTTTCAACAAATACGAAGTAAGTAGAAATACGAAAAAGAAAAGAGAAAAACAACAATACTAATACTAATAACTAAAGAAAATAAAAGGAAAGTAAATATTTATGTAGGCGAGTGGGTCCGGTATAATGTTGTGTCAGGTTGCCTGAATCAACCTCGGGACAAAGGTTATAAACTTAGCTGTGAGGTTATCGACTTACAAAGCTTAATCCCAGAAACGAGTTCAGCTTTCAAAAATGCATACTGTGTCCTTGATATTGTTTTCTTAAGAAATCAATCGGTATATACGTATTTTATTTCAGGTTAAGGTGAGGACATTACAACTTTCAGTGCATAAAGATATACCGACCATCGGCCACTCCCAGTTGCCACTGGCAGAGGCAATTGGGAAGACTTGCCGTCTTGAAACATGTATGCAGTTTAACCAAATGTTACTAACCATTAACAAAACTCCTAGGACTGCGAGACCATCAGCCTTTCCAGCAGCTTCAGTGAAGCTGTTGTACTTGGTGGTGTTCCAGTGCACCAGGTGCAGCTCGCCGGAGAAGGAGCGCCCGTCCACCGTGTGCTCGGAGCCTTCGCCGTCCACCGCGCCCCAGTGGCAGTGCCACTGCTGCAGCTTGTATACGTCTCCACCGAGTGGGCCACCTCTCAATTCTGGAATAGAAACCACTTGTTTAAAGTCTTACTCTCACAAGTTGCCTATTTTTTTTTCTTTCAACCTATCCTATCCTATTGCTGGGCCAAAGCCTCCCACAAAGTTCTCAAAACGTGTCTGTCCCGGGCCTTGATCTGCCATTCCCGGTAATAATGGGATATAATGGGATGTAATCACTCCATCGTTTCGCCTATCGCATTTTAGTTTTATTTTCCTTAATGCGTCATACCTAGATGTTTTTGTAAAAGTCATAACCGTTTTTCTGTGTTTTTTATGGCCTTCAATTATGCACTGCCTATCCTCTTAGGAATTGTTGGCGTATGTCTCGGTATGGCCTTACGAGCACTCTTGATGTTCAGCCCGAAGACTTAAGCTTAAAACTTGTATTACAGGTAGTTTTTCAATACAGTAAGAAATTATTCAAGCCCAGAATAGAATTGCTTAGAAGAAATGACATGAAATGAATCGTCACCCTGCTGGTAATCATGAGAACATATTATATTTTTCTAGTTTTTGGATCTTTAGTAAAGATACTGCTTATAATTATAATAACATAAGAACATATGTCTGCAGATGGGTAGTTGGTTACCACTGCTGACACTAACTAGCTGAAACTTTTTGCCTCGATGCTGTGGTTATCATCACCCTTAGCATCCTTGCTGAACAGACAATCCAATTTGCAGCTGTCCTCCATACACCGAAACCCTGCCACAGGCATCGCGTCTTGGACGTCGTCGTTGTGTTGGAAGAAATACCCTCGTTTTTAAGGAGTATTACTACTCGCGCGCGTTTCGGCAATTTTTGAAAGTGTCTTGTTAAAATAGGTCGCGTGTGTGACTGGGATAGTCAGTGAGTCATCGGGAGGGGAGCCGTCTGGATCGATGGAAATGCAAATTGGATCGTATTACTGCGAGGACCCACACTTCCGTTTGCAGCAGTAGACAATTGGCCAACTTGATGTTTGTATGCGCTTCATTGCTTGGCATTTCCGAAACGCAGTTTGCTTAAAGATATAAAGTTACTCGACCGTAAAACTAGGTGTAAAGAATCACAAGAAACTTAGGGAAGTAAACTTGGATATCTACGACAACTATCGTATAATTCGAATACCTACTGAATAAGAATCTAATGTGAGAAGTCGATGGGGGTTCAAAAAGCTTTGTGATTTGTCCCAATATTTATTTTGGCATAAGTTTCTAAACGTAAACCCTATGATGAAATTCTTGCTAATAATAAGATGCCAAGAAAATCATTGCATGAGTTGACGTTGATGTCCGAACATCCATCCATCTATGAAGATGATGACTTTTTTGACGGAAAAGGGAGCAACCGAGCTTATGGGGTCACCTGACGGGAAATGATCACCTCAGACCATGGGCAACACCACCGGTGTCGCCACTGCGTTGACACTCACCAGAATCAAATCCGTTTTCGTCAACTCGCCAGCAGTAGCCCGGGTTGACGACGGAGCGCGTGTGGTTGACTGAGTAGCGCCACTGCAGCGGGGGCGCACAGCCGCTGTTGCTGGCGCGTGACGTCACGATGTCCACGGGGCTCTGGCGGGCCCCCCGCGCTTCGGGGAACTTCTCCGTCCATGTAGCAGGTCCTAAAGAGAAAACAGGGGTTATTATAGTTATTATAGGTACTTTTTTGTTGAAAATTTTTAAACTTCTTAGTTGCCAAGTAATGGAGCACTCGGAAATTCAGCATTCCTAGGTTCTCAGGCAAAACCAATTCTCAGGTCGAGTAAATAATCTTCAAGTTCATTCGAAATATATTTATGGATTTAACGATACCCAATCAATAGGTTTAGTAATTCCATTTTTTAATAATGTTACAAAGTTCACAATCAAGAAAAAATCCATAATAGTTCACTCAGAAACCCAAATACTTAAATATAAATATAGTCCTGTAGAAAGACGCCGAGTTCATAGCTATCAGCAACATGAGTTCTGATTTAGATAACCTACAATTTCTTATAATGTAAGTAAACTTGGAACTAATCCTATGTTCGGCCTTTCATCTAAAGCGTTTAATCTGTGAAATATTTCACTCGTAGATAAGTATACCCGTAGGTATACTAGGTACATCAAACTCCAAAAACATACGCTTAAAATTATTTAACTAGGGTTTTTTATCTTCCGAAACGAATCTGCTCTACCTACTTACCTAAAAAAATAAACTTCGGCTTGTGCTGTATAGTAAACGATGTCAGTAATAAGTGTAACCACGTGATTCGATTACGCGTACAAATTACAATGTTTTGGTATTGCATTTCAAGGTTGCTTATAGGTAACCGAATATTCATGAATATTGTTTTTCATGCGAGTTATGTACTCACGAAGTGCGTAGGTACTCATGGAAACGAATTCAGTTTATCAGAAGTTATTTTGTGGGTTGGTTTTGTAGACCAAGCTAACCAGCTTTTGGGCGTTTTGCATCGATTTTTCCTAATTGTATGATAGTATTCTAAAACTCTAGTATCTATGAAAATGTATTTAAAAGTGTAGTCCTGTGTTATGTTAGTTCAACGTTGTGGTAACAAATACTGACAAACAACTATTTCTAGACCATTATATAGAGTCGCGATAGAAGAGTAACTAACAGAATTGAAGTAATTACCGTGATCTAATCAAGTTTGCTGCCTCGAGCGAGCGCGATTTTTACAAATATTTCAAAACTAAATTCATCCAAATCGGTCTAGCCATTCCCGAGTTTAAGGGGTCACAATCGGAAACGCAATCCATTTTTATATATAGAGATAGAAATTTGTATAGTCACTACATAGTATAAAACAATGTCGCTTTTTCTGTCCCTACATCCCTATGTATGCTTAAATCTTCAAAACTTCGCAACGGATTTTGATGCGGTCTCTTTTTATAGATAGAGTGATTAAAGAGGAAGGTTATATGTATAATAACATCTCATTGCACCCGTGCGAAGCCGGGGCGGGTCGCTAGTATTGTATAATTTGTCTTTGGTTTTATTTAAGAGAAACCTAATCAGGATTACGCTGCTGTACCACAGCTTGTTGTGGCATGTGCCATGCATGTTGTTTCAAGAAGTGATAGTGTCACTAGTCGTTATCTTATCAGCTACCGTTAATGAACGAAACAGCGCATTTTCCTCGCTAGACGTTTTTATAATGACTAATCATTTACAAGTGAATTTTACTTGTAAATCTCCCGGCGTAATGTTTTGACAATGAGATAAGGGTTGGTTACTAAGTTACTAAAAAAACTAAGCGTGTGTCGAATTCGCGAGAAGGTTCTTTTCAATATTTCAATGATAACTTCTATAAATCTTAATATGAATGATGTTTTTTCTCAGTACTCAATATGGTGCATTATCAACTGGAATGTCTGCTTATTTCGTATCGGCTCTGACAATTACCAATTTTTATCTCTTTTATTATTGTAAAATATAGATACACTAAAATTTCAACAGGGTTAAAGGGAAATGGACGAGCTCTCTTCGAGTCCAATGTTCAAGTCAATAGCATTTGTACCTTTCTAAGGAGTTATGTTAAGTTGGACTAATAAACTGACTAATTAGTGTCTCTATTGTAGGATTTGTAGGTACCTCTCTATTTCTAATGTCTAAAAACACCGTTACAATGATGATGTGAGCAGACGTTCAGGTACTAGATACATCTATACGTATTATATTTTAACACGGTCGTACAGTGAAAAGTGAAACGTCTACACGACGAGCAAAAAATGACCTACTCATTCCAAAAAATGACCTCCCACTATCTAATGTCTACCTCCAAACGTTTCTGCTAGTTCATTAGACAGGACTGTTAATCACTTACCCACTGATGAGAGTAGCTCTACATATTTCGTGTTTTTCTTGCCACGGTACAATATTTCAATAACAACGTAGTTGACATTTATCTCGGTACTAACCTTATTTACTTAGTTGTACTTTATTAACTAATGAAATAAAATATCCATTATACTAAAAATCCCTCATTTTTAGTATAATGGATATGCCTAAAATGCCGCTTTTTGGCCACTTAAATGAACACGTATTCTGTTAGGGTACGGTTACGTATCTTGCGATTTTTGAATTGTCGAAAATATCGTTTGATATCTTAATACGTATGTACTTAAGTACATGTAATTTTAATATTTATTATTATACTACTTACAATAGGATAATAGCATAGTTAATTAAATACATGGCACTATTGTTTCTCCAAATATGTAGATAGTCGTATAACTAAATTGGTTAATTGTGGTATTAACGCAACGATTCTTCGCAGATATGGAGTGAGGTAAAACAAATAAGGAAGGGGGCTTTGTACCTTTTCTGGTTTACACGCGTGATTTGTTTAAATGATGTATTCAAAACAGTTATACCTTAGTTACATAACCTACGTCGACTAAACTTTATTTTGACTCTGCCTGAGTAAGGTAAGTTAAAATCAAAGTTACAGGATAAAGTTTTAAACAAGATACGTTCTGGAGTCAAGTAGCTGAAAATACTAAATAACTAAGTAGACAATATGTAGAAAGTACCCACGTCAAAATTCGCTTACGTCAGTTGACTGCCTTATTTGCATAAACTAACAGAGTTCAGATTTTGCCATTTGTATCTACGGATGGAAAAGGATTATTTAAACGGCAAAGGAACAATAGAACCAATAGCAAATGCTATTTGTTTGAAACAACTTCAAAAGCGAAGTAATTATCATGCTAACTCTTCTTTAGACGATGTCATTGACGGTTTGTTACATAACTGCACTTTTCTAAAATACAAACAGCGTCGTTTGGCAAAGTTCTTCAAACTGAAAGCAGGTGTTTCAGTTGTTGAGGTTAATCTAATTTACTTTTGGCTTTCCATACTAATGTAATGTGTAATGTAGGAACTGGAAGTCCTTACAGATTATTACTTTGATAGATACTTAGATTTACTTAAGAATAATGAATCCCAAAACAAATGAAAATTTATTAAGGGCAAGTACCTACTTCCGAATTTAAGAAAACGACTTACTTAAAGTATAGGTACCTAATACACATACATAAGCCTCATACATGAGCGTACGTACATATTTATGAAGCTGTTTTGCATGTCAAATGAATGATGGGCTGAAATTAAGCATAAGTACGGTTCAGGTGAATGATATTCTTTCCTTAATATGGGCACATTATACCTACATACCACAGTCATGTGGTCGGACGGACAGACAGATAGCTAGGGCATATACGTAACCATCACGTGGCAGGCATTAGTAAAAAACATAAGTCACTTCATTTAAGCGTGATTTAATACATATCTGCGAGCCATAACATTACTAGAGTTAACTACCAGGTTAGAAGTACGTAGCTACGTACGTAACCATTGCTGCATTATTTCTTAGAGAAGGATAAACCAAGATAATTTCAGCAATATTCTTTGATGTCTAAAAAAATAATTAGGAAACGGCAGTGTCACCAATTGACGCCACTCATCCGGATGTAATGATTGATATTATTTGTAGAGCTGTCGCCAAAAATAATATTGGTGCGATAAACCGACTCGCAAACGGCGGGCCGTCAAGCGAAGAGTATAGACGCATCGGCAATTCAATCAATTGATGAAAGGTCCACCAGACCGGCGTAGTGCACGCAGTTGTCACGTGAAATAGGGCTCGTACCAACCTACCTACCGCTACCTAACTAGGTACCTACTTTGTTTCTTGTATATGTCACTGACCATTTACCCATACCATACCATAGACCATATTTTATTCCTTAGGATTGTTCAGTTGGCACTCAGCCGCAGATTAGGTAAAGCTTACGTGAACTGATCTGTGCCTTTCACAAATCACAGCTTATTAATCAGTAGGCCTAGCACGAACCGCTAACGTTTTGGTAATCGAAAAGTGAAGGATACTTTTTCCTATGACTTTCAGAATTTAAAGTCATTTTGATACAATAATACTCTGGAATGCTAGGCAGAATGTTAGGTTAGCATCGGCGTCGAAACAAACGCCAGTCTATACTTAGATATCCTATACTAGGATTTTTAATTGTAGTCAGTGAAATGACATTTTCAGTGCGGCAGGTTCTCAGTCCCAAATAAATAGTGATGTGGTAAATCGAGTTTTTACAATTAAAAGTTAGTCGACATTACAGCCTAGCAAAAAAGTCGTAGTGAAACAAAATGTTTTGTTTCTGTATTATATTATTTACAGGTAAGAATTTCGTTTATTAACAGGTCATACAACTGGAAAAGTTTGGGAGGATACAACAGTAGAATCTTCCAAACAAGCGTTTTCTAAAGGTTTGACTACAGGCCTAAAGGGCCCAACCGGCAAAGGACGACGCCTTATAATTTCACATATAGGCAGTGATGAAGGTTTTGTAGATTCCGGTTTACTTATTTTTGAATCGAAGAAAATAGTATGGACTATCATGAAGAGATGAATTCAGAGTGATTTGCGAAATGGCTTAAAAGCATTTTGCCAAAATTAAAGCCAAATGCGGTGCTGTTATTAGATAACGCACCGTACTATTTAAGAAAAGTCGAGCGTATCCCCACTTCAAACTGGCGGAAGGCTGATATTGTTCAGCGGTTAGATGAAAAACAAATTAAATACCTATCAGCCTACAATGATAAAGGCTCAATTAATCGAAATAGTAAAATTACAAAAATCAAATTACGAACGCTATGCCGTGGAAGAGTTGGCCGCTGAATACGGTGTCACAATCCTGCGTCTGCCACCTTATCACTGTGAGCTCAACCCAATAGAGTTAGTTCGGGCTCAAGCAAAGGGGTACGTTGCCAGGAACAATAAAACTTTTAAAATAAAAGAGGTAAAAAAAATATTTGAAGAAGGCCTGAAAGAGGTGACGCCTGATAATTGGAGACAGTGCATCAATCATGCCATAAAAGTCGAAGACAAAATGTGTCAACTCGACCACATTATAGACCAATATCACCAATATGTGGATTCCTTCTTTATAAATGTAACTGATTCCGAAGTCGGAGAATCGGAGGCGGAATCAATAGCAACCGTAAAGAATAAAAACGTATATAATTACTTGTATTTTCCTGACTTTCAAGTGTTAATTCCCCTGAACCTCTTTGAACATTTTTTTCCCAGCTAAGGTTATAATTTTTTAGTTAGAAGTTTTAATATGGAGGTAGGGTCCATATTTCTTAAATCGTATTATTTAATTCGTTGTGTACCTATTAAATATTTACAATTGAAAAAAGGCTTTGATACCTAATAAAATAAAGCATGACTAAATGTCTAAGTCTAGTGATTGCCGAACGTCACTATTGTAGCGGGTCACCCTTTTTTGTATCAGTCACTGTTGAAGTTGTCATTTTGCTGACTACAATTATTAATCGTACTATAACCTAATTTAAAAAGGGCAGTAAAAAAAGACGAAAGTGAAGTTAATAAAAGAAAGTCAAGTATTTCATTAACTTTTTCTTGATAACGATAGTATCTAGGTGCTTCAATTTGCCTGACTGACTGCAATAGGTGCCATTGAGTAACTTTTCAACTTTATGAAACTCGTTGGACCTCGTCAATTAATTACATATCTGTTTTTTCATTACCTATAAATATAACTGGGCAGGATAGTTTTTGCGGCGCGCAATTTATTAGTTTGCGAATTGCCATAATTTCCGGCTAGCGGTGATCTTTGATGAAGAATCGCGGTAAGGTCGGGTGTTCACTGGGTCTGCCGTGCTCATTTCATGTGTTGCGGCCACTTGCGGCGTGAATGTGCGGTTTAATGTAAACAATGATTAATCAAACGGAGGCGTTTATCACTGCCGCCGCTCGGATCGTCGCGAGTCGTGACGCGGCGCCTGCGTGAGTGCTCCGCTCCGGCCCACTCGAGACTCGGTCTCGGCCCGCGGGCCGCCGACCTCGGCCTTGTTATCTCGAATGCATTTATTTTATCCAGTTTCGTACCATTCTGAGTGTCCTCGTCCAAATTAGTCGCCGTTATATTTTGTTAATTGCTTATAATGGTTATTGCATATCGAAATAAGAGCGAGTGAACCTTGTGTGGCACATGTCAATACACAATAAATTAGATCAAGCGATACGAGCCTGGCCTGTTGGCGCCACGTTTAAGGATCCTGCATACTGCGTGCATTGTTTGTTGCAAATCCGTGCAGAAAATATTAGGTACCTAGTTACTGATTCTACTTTTTGATACTGGTTACACAGAACAGTGATATTGTTTCGTTACCAATAAAACCTTATTTCCTTTTTGTTTCTTTCAGCGTAAACAAATATTTCACAGAAATGTTACCGGCTAACACCTAAAGGATTGTACACATTGTAATCACAGGTGGTTTACCTACATAAACTTGACGTTGATGACTAATGTCAGCGTGGCTACATTTGGACAGCCTATCGTCGTAAGTTGTTACTGTGATAGCAACGCATGACAAAGAAAACATTTCATTTAATATTTTTTTATCTTGCTAACGGTGGAATTCACAAAGACAAATCAGATCACTCACTCAGCTGATTAAGCCATTAGTTTAATCGCACGCTTAACTTAAATGCTATTCACAAACGTTCATTAAGCAGTTTTCTACCGTGATCAGCTGAGCATCTTTCAAACAAACCGAAATGCCAACATTGCAAAAAGAAACAGTCGTTCTCGCTAACCAATTGATAGAACTATGGTTTTGTGCCTCGATTCGTTTCGTTGTTTGTCGAAATTATTGCTGGAAATGAACAATTCTTGGGTTTTTTCACAGATCTATCTCAATTTAAGATGACTGTACCGTAGCTTGGTTATTAATTCGAAATTTACGCATGTTTGAACAAAAAAAATAAATGGAATAAACAAAACAATACTTTTTCATTTTTATGTAAAAACGGAACGCAACCAAATGTCAAATATGTGTCAATCAGTCATTTTAAGAATTTAGGTTAGAATTAAATTTTAAATTAATTTATGTAACTACATTTTCAAGTAACTATCTGGGTTTCTGGAGGATCATCGTTACAGTCAGTGTAAGATCTTGCACTTGATCTTATCAGTTCTTGACTGCAGATATAGTACCTGCAAAGACAATAACTCAAATAAAACAAGCCAAGCTGAAAATTGATAGTTTGGAAATGGATTATTAGGTAAGTAAATAACTCTATTTAGCTGAGTTTACAATCTTCGATAAAGTCAGTTAAAATCAAAACAGTTTTTTGTTTGATGTTAAAAGTTCCACTCTGTAAATTTAGCCATTACCTACCTTTCTTTATTTGCCGAAAAACAAATGTAATTAACAAGTATTTTACTTTCCAGCTCTTCATGGAGTAGCAGATAACCAAAATGAAGGAAATAATTAATAAGGCAGTACTACCACAAAAGTTGAACATAAAATATGATGATATTGCATATTATTTGCCAACTGTGACCGCTATAGTGACTAACTTTATATGGAGAAGGAGACCTAGAAGGTGCAAGAGAAGAAGAATTATATTTATGCCAAAACAATCAATTTTATTGGTAGTAGACTCTATTTGTTCAATAGAATATTGACACTGAGGAGCATTCAATGTATTGTATGCATTGGTATTGTTTGTAAAACACATAACTTTAAACTTTAATTTGGCAGGCATTACAGCAAAATATGTATTTCATAGCTGTTTGAATCTTTAACCACTTGCATTAAATCAATAGTGGACACTGAATATATAATACAATATAAATATAATGTTTAAAATGATAGCCTTTTTTTAAAAAGACAGTACCGTTCTGCTGGGTATTTCAGCAACAAACTAGCTTGACTTGTAGGTTGTCTGAAAGAGATTGTTTTTAGCAATAAGACTGCCTAACTTGTATTTTATGGTGAGAATGTATTACTTTCATAACAATAATTTTGCTAATAATTTAGTGTGCATGCAATAAAGTGTTCCTCATCTTAACAAATTGTTATCTTGTTGTGATTTCACATTGTAATGTTCTATTTCAACTGTGTGAACCTATAGTTTATTTGTTATTTTTGAATTATATAAAATAAATTATTCATTTTTATTTTGTGTTTTCATTAATTATCATGAAACTCATAATTTATATTCGAGATCCACACCGGGGTCCACTGCTCCCAAAATTTAGCATAGATCATGAAGACTGAACAAACAATATTGTTTCTTAATACATAGGTACTTTAGTAAATAGATATAACACCCAAACACAGTATAGACACAAATATTCATTACACAATTTTAGGTGTATAGTGGGAAACAAACATACAACCTTAAGTAGGTGCACACCTTTTTTACTTCAATAACTTAAAAACTGGGAGTGATGGCTTTTCCCCTGCAGTGAGACATGATGGGTGGATAGATTAGGAAAAGAACTTGTGTTTTAGAACTAATCAATATGATGTAAAAATTAGTTGTTAAATGAAACAATTATTGATTTGACGGTGTTTATTTATGCAGTTCGTGTTCACTACACTATTACATCATGTTAGGTGCCTTCTACACAACACCAACGATTTAACTTCATGTATTCCTAACAGAGCCCGCAGTTCACTGCACATTCCACTGTTGTTGGTGGGATTATAACTATACCAACAGACCATTCCCAATAATTGATATAAATAAGGACAAGAAAATCTTCTTTTGAGAATACCAAACAGTCTCTTTATTGTGGTCCAGAGCCTTTAATGAAGCAATAATGTGTTTGTCCAGCAGCTATTCTTAAAATTGAGATAGAAACATGGGTAGCCACACTTTGAATCACAAGTTCACTACACTTTAGAAAGGCGCACACTGGACTTTTTTTGATAATGGTACCAACTATTCTTTTGACCCAGGATTTTTGATAACTGGCATTGGCATCCAAGCTTCAGTTTAGCAAACATTGGAGTCTGGAAGAGTCTTTTGGAAATGGTAGTATCCTGTTCTGATTGTGGGTCTTTGATAACTGCCCTTGGCATAATGATGGAGAGCGAGGAGTATTCCGTATATTGGCTGTGTTGCTTGATTGCTTTTCTTCCAATTTGGGGACGTGCTGACTAATTTCTTTTGTCGGAAACTGCAATTCTTAGTAGCATTTGAAATTGCGTTTTGACATATTTCTGTAGTGTTTTTAGGTATTACACATTACAGAGACTTCTAACAAGGGGTACTTCTTCTACCAAAGTCCTTAAAACGGGCGTTAAAGCTGAAATACTTCCAAATCAAATATTTAAGATAGGTCGCGACCGCTCTCAACTTTTTAAATATTTGAGCATGCTATTTGTCACATTTTATGGCATTTTATTATCTGTGGCACGCTGATTGTCTTTCATGAATACGATTTTCTCGTTTGAGTGCTTAATCAACTTAGGTTAATCACGTGAGAGGAGGAGCAATTGATGAACCTTTGTGAATGCGAAAAAACAGTTTGAGCGTTGTTCAAGTATTTGTTAAACGCTCAACTATTTAATTTGCTTTTGTGAATTCCACCGTAACACATGTATTTCTATTCGTTCGATTCGATTCATAAAAAAAATTAAGTTAAGTATTTTTTTCAAATACAATGATTATTTTTATTTTCACTCCTGTGCAGCCTGTTTCCATCTCCATGAATCACCAGAACATCAGTACAACTTTCGGATTATTTCCCTTTTAATGATGTCAACTTTTTAAGTGACGAACTAACGAAGTTAACTTTAAGATTGCGGTGCTCTGTGCGGTAAAAATGGAACAAGCTTTTTTCATTTTATATCATGTGTAAGAACCCAGTATACCCAGACAGAAGACGGTTCCTAAGGTTCACGTCACTCTTGGCCCTTTTT
This sequence comes from Udea ferrugalis, assembly GCA_950022985.1. Classification (NCBI taxonomy): domain Eukaryota; kingdom Metazoa; phylum Arthropoda; class Insecta; order Lepidoptera; family Crambidae; genus Udea; species Udea ferrugalis. The sequence goes on from OX465516.1 coordinate 12,564,367, forward strand.
TACTTCCGCCATAAAGAGCGCTAATACATGCAACAGGCGCGATTGTCCGCAAGAATAATGGATTTATTATTTCCGCATTTTGCGGCATGTTGCGGTGTCAGCGTTCAGAGAAAACTTTATCTGATTGTGTGAACAGCGATAACCTTCCCTTTCGTAGTGGAGCGACACGGCCGAGGCCGGGGTGCGCGGGAGTAGACGAGGCTCCAGACACGCATGCAACACGCTTGACGGCGCACGCGCACCCACATACTTTTACTCTTAATCGGGTCATTGTTTACAGTCGCACATATCTCTCCAGCTACTAGCTCCTGGAATATAACATGGCCACATAATGCTTTCAATTCTCAAGCGTCTGCAATGTGTTTTGTAATTATTTTACACACATTTCTGCTTTTCTTCCTGTTTTTAAACTATAAACAACCGGGAATGAGCTTCTGTTATATGTTCTCTGTTATCATAATAAATCTTTAAGTCAAATTTTGCTAATGCGAGGATGTTTTTGCTATAATTTACTTCTGTGTCCACAGTTGATACATTCAGTGGCGTACAAACAAATTTTTGAGTAGGTGGTTTTAACAAAGACGTGTTGATTGATGCTTAGTGTCTGAGCTGTGAAACAATCACAATTTTAAAAATTGAAGAGTCTCGCCTACTCAGGAGTTCCTGATTGGTGGCCATTGCTTCTCTGTTTGGCAACTTATCATCGTCTTTAATGGCAACAGCATATTTCAACGTAAGCGTAAAACTAAGTAAGCAGTCGATATTATTATTTGTATCTGCAGAGTTCATAGCATTTGTTGAAACAACAGTAGGTACCTTATTCAATCGTTGACAATACCGTCTCTCGGTGTGTTTACCAGTGACCTTGTCATTGACTTTTCCGCTCGAACCTCTCGAACTCAAACGCACTTCGGTCACATGATTTGGTTCGTACTTGACTTTGAATCTCAGCTTATGTTCCGCCATCTAAGCAGTAATTCGCATCAACGAACGGTCGCATAAGGCCGCGCACCGAACGGCGAGTCGCGAGCGCACGCCTCCGCGCGGGGATGTCTCATCTCATTCATTACTGCCTGCCCAATAGCCTGTACTCACGTATAATAACCCACCATTATCTACACGCTAACTGTGCACCATCAGGAAATATATTGTGTTTTGTTCCTTCCTACCACATATTACATAATCATTATGGGCAGAAACCGGAACAATATTTTGATAATTTTCGGCATTATTCAATCAACATTTTTTAAGAATAACTTCCTCCGGTTTGTGTTAGCAGATGGTTATTTGTGCTGAACAAAATTGTTTAAAGAAACTTCTGATGGGCCATGTATGACCTTCTCTTTGTGTTGCCTACCTTCCACCTAGGTATAGGGGATTACCAGAAAGCCGACAGCCAGGATAAGTTATCAACCCATTTCAACATTCTCAACATTTTAATAAATAGTTGGATACCTTAGTAGTAGTATATAGTACCGTATAGTAGTCATTTTACAGTATACCTTGTTAGTGTAAGAACTATTTCAAAAGCACAAAGTACTTAACTACTTGTTTACAAGTTTAAATATAAACAACAAGATGATTCCTGAAAACTGACGACGCGTGGAGAGAGAAATAAAGTGAGACCAGTGCCGTATTCAGACAGCGCCGTAGAAAATGCTCCCATGTGGATGCCCTTGGTTTTTTTTTTTTTAAAGCTCTTGGCCATAAGGATTTCCACACTCGTGGATCTTGCCGTGGCTAACCTAAGATTTAGTTTTTTGCGTGAGATATCATTCTGTTTTTAAAAAATGGATGAGCCCATGGCAAGTTCTATTCTTGCTACTAGGATAATGAGGCACTTTTATTGAGCGTTTTCTATTATTTCAAGGAAGCTCGGTAGGCTTGTGTGCCATAAACTCATCATCATAAAACAAATTCAGATAAACAATGATAGCTTGTCGTATTCACCAATGTATTTTGTTAAATACACTGTAAGTGGGATTTGAACACTTGCGCGAAAAGTATTTGAGCGCGCGGGATTGAATAAATGCTTGAAAATACATTAGTAACATGTGTGAAAACGTGTGTGCAAAATGTTATATTGACAGTTGTAACTCATATTGTAATGAATCAGGGCGGTTGGTTGAGGGCCACCTGACTGATGGAAAGTGAACATCCTCCGCCCTCCGCTCTGAAAAAGGAATGGGAGCTTTCTGTGAAGGCCCAATGCCATGTCTTTCCGAAACATGAACACGATAGGAGACCGTTCGATATTTTATTTGCTCTTGGTAATAAATACGCGTGAAGCGCATAGAGGAAGAGTGGCAATAGCAATCCAGATGAATGCCGACACTTTTGCCACAAAAAACACGCCAGTCTCCTTTCCTTTCGATGACTCAATTGTCTTCAGTGCAAGGGTTTAAGAAAAGACCTACCTACTTAATTAGGGCATGAACCATCACATAAAGATATTACATTGTTTAATAAATTATAATTGTATTGCGTTGATGCTTGTAAAATATTATCACAGAGCGTCATAAGCTTAAGTCTCATTTCAACAGGTGCATTCCTTTGTCTATGAAAACCTATTTTGAATCTATGTTGCACAAGGTGCGTTCTGTTTCAGGTAAGCTCCTAGCTGGAGTAGTAAGTAATGCACTTTATTTTAAATGTAAGTTTTTTCTATTCAAGAGCACAAAGTAGTACCTATCTACAAGTTTTTTTTTTTGAAACCATCTAAAATCATTTGTCTTATTTCATTGTTGTTTCTACACAGGATTTTGTAGTGCCAAGTGGACATACCTGAAGCAGTGTTAGATACTTTTTTTTTTCCTTTAAAGTTTGACTGTACTTAACTAGATACGTGAATTTCTTTTCTATTTTAATATGCCTCTTTTTCGTATTTGTATTGTAGGAAGATACATAACTCAGAAAACTCAAGCGAACCACACAATGAATACTGGAGACAATCTTGTTATTAAATGGAGGCTCATGTATAAATGAAATGGATTGCGAGGCGACATTGTGAATACTTGTGCTTTCGATAAGTGAAAATGTTTTATTCATCTAAACTTTCGTCAATTTTGTACCTTCTAGAAGCTTTCAAATGACTATTTGTCGTTCTTCGATTTATTGTTTTATCCTTTTTTAAAATTATTGGAGCTCGGTGGCAACAAGCATGCGGATTACCTACACCACCACAGCTTAGAGGCATGTGTAGCACCAGGGGTACCAATCACACAGATTGCTGCACAGGTTCACAGGACACATGATTTTTTATTTAAAAAAATATGAATTTTAGTAACTATTGTTATTTTTTCATAGTTTAGGATGACTTAAAATGGATATTTTTTAGCGAGTTTCCGGCATAGGTTTGAGCGTCGAGGCACGTTTTAAGCATACCTTACAATTTCACACTATTTATGCACCCTTAATTTAGCATGCTGAGAAATTCTAATATTCATAATTAACAATCTAAGAAAAAGGCAGTGTTGTAGGTAGCCAGGTATAAATTTTACCTGTACTTATCTTTTCAAAAATCAGAAACGGCTCATGAGTGTTTAATTAAATTATTTCGAACTGCATCATTAGATTTTGAGGATCAAAGAGCAAAGCAATTTATTAAGTAGACATTGGTTGAACTACGGTCAGTGGAAAGGAAACATTCCATGTCATCGACCTGTATTCCGATAATAACACAATAAATAAATATAGATATGGATAATTTAAGGCTTATTAATACAGTGCACTGACGAGGACAAAGTGGTCTAAGAAGTTTCTATTTTAAGCAGCTCAAATGTTATAAAGTAATAGTTATTGAATTCAAGTGAATACAATACGCATATACCTATTTGTTTTAAACAAAAAAAAAAGTGCGGTTCTGGGGCAGGTAGCTAGTACATGTATAATTGAAATTTTTACTACACATATCACATTTTAGTTCAATTTTGATTAAAGGACCAATTCAACAATTCAACACATTTTAACGTCATCATTGGTGGGTAGAGTATCTGGTCAATATGTATAATTTTACTTGGTTGTTATGGAATTTGCTAATTTGGGCGCTAACATTTTCATCTGACAAAACGGTTTGGTCAGTTCAGTATATGAGTTGTGAACACGCGAGTCGAGATCCGAATTTTATACGTAGCTTGGAAAGTAGTAGGTAGATAGATAGTATTGGAAAAATGGTCACAGGACAAGTTCATTTTATAGTTTTACAACATCAATATTTATCACATTGTCCTCATAAGAGCCTGTTCACACTAGCGTTTGTTGGGCCATTTCACGGCAAGGCTATGTCGCTGCGAGATCGCGACATGTACGCTGCGATCTCGCAGCGATAGTTCCGCGATAAAATGAACGCCGCGAGGCCCGCTTTGAATTTGACTGATGGATGAGTCGTTCACCCGCCGCGTTACCAACCGCGAATGCACAGTGAACTCGCGGCGAGCTCGTGGCGTGATCGCAACGTTTATTAATTCATCTCGGAACTATCGCTGCCAGACCGCGGCGTCTAGGCTGCGAGGTCGCAGCGGAATTGCTCTACAAACGCTAGGTGTGTAAGATTGCTCTCTCTCACTCACGCCGTGAGCCGAGGACCGTGCCCCGCTCTGGGGCGCCCTTAGCCACTTTACTTAAAATTATTAGGGTTAAGAGTCCCTGCGTTCACCCTCCAGTCTGGTGAAGCTAAAGCCATCGGCGTCTAAATAGCAGTAGTGATTTGGTGAAAAATCATAGTCCTCTCACAATGTCTAAATGTTTTTAATTCAGTCAGTACGGTCCACAACACACACGAATTAGTTAAGTTCATTTATACTCGTGGTTACTAACTAGTAAGCTATAGAGTGAATTTGGCTTATATATATCATTTCTTACACAAACAACACGTTCGTACAATACTACTATCAGCATATAGGTATTTGATACATATTAGAAACAAAGAAAGGAAACACCGGCAGACAAGTGGTTATTTTAGGTGAGTGACAAGCGTCGAACGGTCTCAATGTGAACTATTCATTTCAGATAACGAGCTATTTTAATACAGTAACAGTCAATTTAAAATGACGTTAAATTATCATGTGAATATAAATCTTAACATATAATAAGCTCCTCCTGACGATGTCGTTGTCTATTAGTTAATTTTAAAAGTAAGATGGTAAGTAGGTAATTTATTTTATTTTATTACAACGTTCCGACCGAATAATGACTTTTACTTAGAAGATGTACTTAGTTAACTTATCGTCATTGTCTTATGAATAATCAATTCCATTACGTTTCAGGCAAATTAATGCTAATTAAGATAAAAAGCTGTAAAGTCATCAAAACTACCGTAGGTTACACTGTCAGAGAGAAGCACAAAATCTTACATCTTATTTTTTGATAGATCTTAGAAGCCCTCTTTTGGTATGTCTAAAGGCGTTATAAGTAAACTAAACAGATGATTTTTGGTCGAAGCAATTAATTGCCTTTGGTAGACTAGACTAGAAGTAGGCCACTTCGACGTCTTCGACGCACGCAACACCGCTCTAGCACTCGGCGGCACTCGGGCTTTGTTCAAACCTCGATTATGCATTACTTTGAGATACACAAGTAAAGATGTACAAAAACGAATAGATAGACGATTTCTGTTGTAAAAAACAGTTTTGCTCGACTGCAATTAACGCTATTAAATAACTAGTCAAGTACAAGCTGTATTGTATCCTGGAAGGAGTGTAGTAGAAAGGTGATCGGTTCCCTAAAATTGTATATGCAGCAGGCTAGTAGGAACTTAGGTTAACCTAAGTGAAAAAAAAAGCTATCCTCCACATTTATATATAATGGTCCTGATAGTAAAAAAAAGTTAAGTTTGAACATAAAGTTATTATAGGTACCTATGTAATAGCTATACGATAATTTTACAGTGAGACAATTACCTAATTAACGTTGATGCACAATAATATGCACTAAGCATACGACAGGTTACATACATAGTCAGTTTATCAGACAATTCGTTAAAAACTTGAATATAGAAATTGGTTAAGTACCATTCAGTTCAGTACTTAATATTAAATAATTGAATTTGTTTCGATTAAATAAGTAATTAACTATGAATAATTTAGGGAATTGTAAGTTGTCTTACTCATCAAACACTTGGATGCGAATCGTCACCGCGATTCCTATTAAGTGTATGTTATTAAAGTGATTTCTCGATAGGTAATTAGTCAGAAATTATAGCTATTACGTTTGTCTAATAATCACATTAATTGCAGGTAACAGGAAATTTAATGAAAATTGTATGATAGGTGGTGAATTATACTTATACGTAGGTTTATCTGATTGCAGAATTTATATAGGTTGGCTGGCTATTTATGACCCGAGTAAAAACAAAAAACAGTAAAAATAACCAAGTCTAGGTAACTTACTTTTTTATACTAGAAAGACAAGAAGTCTAAATTGGTAAATTGCTAAATATTATGACATGTCATGCATGATGAATAGTGGTGTAAAAGGAACCAGTATTAACGTTTTTTTCAGAATATATCAGAATATTTATTTTATTTAAATACCTAGGTCGTTATTTAGGTTACGTAGAAACAACAATCAACAGGTGTAGCAACCGATTCTAAGTGACTAATTTATGGAAGAAAATTTAAGTTTCTATTCAAATACGTCACGAATGAATAATTTACAAAGACATTGTTTATTAAGTACTTACATATTTTATAAATGCAAATAGTTTTTTTTGCTACGAAATACCTAAGTTAGTTTTATTGCCTATGCGCAAACGCGTCACATAATTTTATTTTATAAAAAATATGATTTATTTACATAGACAGTCACGTGAGTCGATGTAAACAAACCGGTCTGCGGTTGGTCGCATGGATGTCATACAGCATCGTCGAAAACAAGTAAGCTCACCGTTTTCACAGGTGTATCCCCACTCGCAGTCAGCCATTATCACCGATAAACTGCTTTCACAAAAATTAAATGTTTAGAAGGAGGCGGGCGCGTGGCTCGCGAGTGCACGGAAGATCGCGGGTTCGTGACTGCGTGCGAGTGGCGGCAGCGGCGCTGCTATATACCGCGGAGTAGCGGAGCCGGGCGGCGCGGAGGCGGTGGCGGGAGCGGTGGCGGCTGCGGTGGCGGATACGGTGGCACTGCACTGCCGCGCGCGCGCTCTCCGCCGGCCCACTGCCGCTGCGCCCGCGACTCGCCGCGCGCCAACCACGCTAAGCCCCTCTACTAATGGCTTTCTACTAGTCAATTACACTATTTACTCATCTGATCATTATCGAATGTGGATGTCATTAATCGGAGTACATCTACAGATTAAAGTTTTGCGTTTGTGATACTTATGAAGAAACGAACGGAGGAATTTGAGTTCAACAACTGAGAATGCCACACGAATGGTCCACTTGAGTGTCCAAGCAAAATTTCGAAAAAATCGAACTATACCACAAATTGGATTAAATAAGTGATAGAAGACAAAAACGCTGCTTCTACGTTCTGTGCACGAGACACAAAATCATCCGCAAGTGAATTCATGCGGCACTAAGAAAAACGGATTTATCTGTAACTTTTTAAAGTATTACGCGTTCCGGTTGAAGTAATAAGTTTTTATAAATAACATTTGGGAATAAAAATGACTCTGTTGAAAGAAAAATCACAACATAATGAAAGTTCAATTTTCTTATACGAGAACGCTCTGTTTGGCTCCTTACCAAAATAAGACACCGGTCCAAATATCACAATTGGAGACGAGCTTTGATTCGCAAATTATTTTATGCTTCTGCACTAAATAGACACCAACGCGTCAAACGATAACTTTTATTTTCGAACACAGCCTTTTAATTAATTGTCTTTGACACTCGAAGGTTAGTGTAATAAATTATCTCATTTGCATTTTGTTTTTGGTTCTTTAAAAAAAATGAATTAAGTATTTAACCGGTGTATCTATAAAAATGTAAATGCATTTTGTTTTTGCCGCTATGCTTTGCATGTGTGCACTTCGAACAGTGGCTTAATTTACAATCCCTATTTAGCAAATATTTCTGCTAAGTGTTTAAGCAAACATTATTTTGTTTATAATGACATGATCAATAGATTCACCCAGACCGCTTAAATGTAAATGGGCCTCTCTAAGTCGTAGTCAAGTATTTGTATTCGTATCTGTAACTTCTATGCACATTCACATAAAATATTACTTACACGTTTGCTAGGAATTGACCTCTCGGATAACCTACGTACGTATTAATACAGTATTTCACTATGTATGCGCATAAATATCTGTAGGTTATGAGGAGACAACAACAATGAGCGGTCGATGTAATGGAATTGAATGGCCGTACTTATGCCGATAATAAACAAGGCGTTGTTTATTGTTGTTTATTCAGAGCAAGTTAATTGGGCTGTAAAAAGGACGGTAGATTGTTCCTTTACGAGATGGTACCTAAGTAGTTTTCTTAAATAATTTGATTAAAATAAAATAGTTAATAAACGTAGATTTCATTTCTAAAAAAGATAGTCAGTATCACTACAAATCATTTCGCATTTAATTTGAAGAAAATCTGAAGTTGAAAATTAACAGTTTTTATAAAGAACTTTTCATTTTCAACTGTAGGAGTTCGACAGGTTTTAAAATGATGCTATAAGCCATCATGATACCTATACCTACTTGCATCTGTGGTTAGATGATCTTCGTGTTGATAGGGCGACCCAGATATGCAAGTAGGACGAGAATATCTGGATATTTTGAATACATTTTTTGAACTCAAGACTCTCAAGTAAATAAATGCACTCATCTGTTTGTTTGCAAATGTTACAAAAATACCACAAAATTCCAGGTCAAATTGTGCGCGCGCGCACCCAGTTCATAACGCACGGTTAATTTTATACGGTCCCGATTGAGGCTTCTTTCAAGTTCAATATTATGTAAAAAATAAGAAACGGGTATGTAGTAAAATCGTTAATCGTTAAATATTTTGTACCAATGCAGAACTTGCAGGTTTTATTGAACAAAATATGACTAATGTACATGTACTGCGCACAAGCAAACTTGGAGCGCAGGTTCTGGCTCAGGAGTATCTACATACTCTCTGATAGCCAGGCCGCTCTTAAGGCTCTAGCCTCAGTTGAAATCAACACTAAACTTACCCTGGATTGTGCCCAAGCGTTGAAAAACCTCGGCGCCAACAACAGGGTCACGCTGCGCTGGGTCCCGAGAACGAAGCAGTGGATGAGCTGGCCAGGGCTGGCGCGGAATCCTCCAACCAGGCACCAGAGCCGATGGTGGGTATACCCAGCTGGGCCCTGCGTCAGCCACTAAAAGCCCGGGCGGAGACCCTTGGCAGGCTGGCCTGGACCAACACAAACAGACTGGTGCACGCCAAGGCTCTGATAAAGGGCTACTCACATAAGTTCACCGCGGAGGCCCTAGGGCTGAGTAGGGGTCAAATCAGAATCCTCACCAGAACCCTAACAGGACACTGCCGGTTGATCAAACATGGTCACAGGATTGGGATCTCAGAGGTCCCAACCTGTAGATTTTGCCAGGACATGGACGAAACTCCGGTCCACGTACTCTGCGACTGCGATGCATTATCGCAGTGTAGGCACCGCGTGCTGGGAAGGCACTTGCTTGCTCCCCAGGACGCCAAGAATATCGCTCCCGGGAAAATAGTACAGTTTATGAAGGCTGCTGGCCTGGAGAGTGATCTCTAAAAGGGATGATGGCCACAATAGATCAGTAATGGTCGCAGTGGCCTATCGCTCAGGCGACATCCCCATCCACAACGAATACGAAATGTCCATGTATGGTTTTTATTTGACGATAGCTAGTCTTACTTGAAATAAATATCAAAACATCTGTTGAAACGCCTTAGCTACAGTGATTCCAAACCTTTTCAGATTATTCAATGTATTTATTGAAGTCGTACCTAGATATATGTATGTCACCGGAAAATAACAAAAACCGTCAATTTATAAATTTCCTAGGAAATTTATCAACTTTCGTAGGATTCTAAACGAGAGATAAATTGTATTATTTTACGCCAGCATTTCCGGAAATTTATAAATTTGCGACGACTCGTGGTAAATTTATTAACTTACGGATATCTATTCGTAAGATTCTAAACGGTTCGACTAATCACAGAAGAGCTTTTAATTTTACGCTTTTATAAATTACGGAAAATAACACACTGCTCTCTGATTGGTCGATGTTGACAGTAGCAATGCTTGTGTTCGTAGATTATGGTACAATCAGACTTGCCAAACTGTACATTATTTCGAATACCTACTTGCCTGGACTTTTACTTTAAAGCTGGGTAGGTTTAACGGGTTACTTTTTACAATTAATGGGCTGATAACCCCTACTTAATCGAAATAAGACAGCAGAAATCGTGTTTTACGAAATCAAAAAGTTTATAAAAAAATGAAATACACTTATGAAATATAACATACAAAACATGGCATACCATCTCGATCATATCAAGAATGGGGTAGTCAGAGTCACACTGAGTTCCCTTCACGGTGAACGAACGGAACATTCAGAAGCCAACATTTCACCGAGGGAATTTGAACCCATCGTGGTAAGAAGCGAGCATACCGCCGTTATCTGGGTTGCTTAGATTTTTTATCGGTGTTTCTCATCGCCGGAGAATTTTACAATGAACACGAAGATGAATTTGTTCTTACAAAATATAAAACATTAAAACCGGCCTTCTACCAAAATTAAATGGCGGAGGAGAGGAATGACACGTGACTTATTCGACCAATCAGAGCGCACATGGCGTTTGGTTACTGCCCACTTATGATTTTACGGATGCGTTCCGAAAGTTTATCAATTTCCGGAAATGAGGGCGTAAAATAATACAATTTATCTCCGAAAGTTTATAAATTTCCTAGGAAATTTATAAATTTACGGTTCGTGTTATTTTCCGGTGACATGTATACTACAATGGCGCACAATGGGCGTTCTGTGACGTCACGCACCGCTCGTTCGTTTCTTACAAAACTGAAAATATAGGTATTGCTTTAAATATGAATCGATTTATTCAAATCATTCACCATTACTATATTTTGTTCAACTCGGTATGAAAGAAAGGCAGTCATTAAAGGTAATGCATGTATAAGCATATTATACCGATTGACTGCTTTGTCAATTAAGTCAACTTCGACGTACTTACCTACCTACTTAGGTAGGCTGCGTGTTTCATCTGGGTGTAGGACTTATGCCTAATCCTAATCCTTAGATATTAGATATGGGTATGAAAAATATCGGAATATGTTCAAAGGGGTCTTGAGACTGGAGTCACTGGAGAAACAAAAACTTGCACTTCTTTAGTAATTAGCTAAGGATTAGTTACCAATTTACCATACATCCAAGTACCTAAGTGACTTAGTGGTTATGGTGAGTACATAATAGGCAAAACCTTTAAAACCTAAAATAAGATATTTAGATAGATAAATACATAAAAATCTGGGACGTCTTACAATATGATCATCTGATCGAGTTATTATACAATGCACCCATTTTGTTTCAGGCTGGGGTGTTATATTCAATGTACACTTCGATGCCGACCTCGAATTCACTTGTCAGAGAATTAACTATGTCTGTCTCTTTTAGTTCTGAACTACACACATCAAAAGTGTCTAGGGATATCTCAAGCATTTTCATACAAAGTATAACTATTTGGGAAGCTGTAAAAATTAGAATATTGATACCAACGTAGAAATTTTTAGAACACAGAAACTGCTATATCTGCCCTTTCAGATTGTATTAAAAAATTAATTGTAGTAGCATTATTGTACAATCGTAAGGACGTTAAAAAAAGACAGATTTTTCTTTTAAAAGGTGTCAAAATTTTAGCAAAATCAAACGTTTTTTTTTATAATATTCTTAACCTTTATCTTATGCCACTGTCCTCGCGTTATTCTGAGATAATGCTCAACTTGTAAACCAACTTAACTTTATGAAATATTTGAAAAATGATATCCCTATGATATCCCTAGACACTTTTGATGTGTGTATTCTTCAGTCAGTGATTTAAATATCGGATTGAGCTTAGTTTTCTTAATAAGTTGAATAAAATTGTATGTTAGCCGTATGGAAGTAACTAGTTTGATTAGTTAACTGCTAGGTGAATTCAAATTCAAGATCGAATTGCGTTCTCACAATCGTCAGAAGACTGTTCTTAGCGACTGCTATAATGTAATACCGCCGTTGCTAGAACGGCTTCTCATTATTCATGGAGGAAAATCGAGCTATTGATGCCTATTATGCCACGGAGATTGTCTTAATTCCTCCCGAGTTAATATTTTACCTGCAACATTTAATGAACTTGTTTTCACTAAAATAACGGAAAAACCTCTTAAGTGGCCGTAGTGGTCGTCACCGTCGGTCACGTAAGAGGTAAATGCACTTGCAAATGCAAAACATTCGTAATTTGCCAACGATACTTTCCTCCATGTCCTAGGTGTCCGCTTTTACTAAGTGTGCATTTAACTGTTATCTACTTTGAGAAGTTATGCAGTGGATACGCATTAGGTACATATATTATCAAGAAGGTAGTTCTACAGCTTTACTAGATAGGTATACCAAAAGGAGAAGTAGTCAAGAAGTTCCAACATTTTGTCAGTTAGTCGGCGTTTCGATTTAGGGCGACAAATTAATGTGCAAAACATTATGAATTCTTAATATCCAAGTGTCATACTTATTGCTATCCTGTAAAGTCCAAGCGCTGTCAACTTGGGGGTGAAAATGACTTAGTGAAAGCTTGCATTGGTGTGCTAATTTTATTTTCATGGAAATGGGGGTGAGTTTATTTTCGTGAAAATATTTCGAATATGCCATAGATATCTCGTTCGTTTGCCATTTACTTTCATTTAAGTGGTGGTAGTATGTATGTACTCGTGGTAGGTCGTAGCGTGACGAGCCGGGCGCTCCGGCGAGTAGCCTGAATGGCAGCCGCGCGAACTTTCAATAATTAATCTGGTTACACGAAACACCAGATTGGACTATTTCCACAGCCCGACTTATCGTAACCGTACTCTACTTTAACAACTCGAGGCTTTGAAACCCTTCTGCTGAGTAGGTAAGTAGTTTTTATCCTTGCATCGCGCAATTTTATAGCATTAAGGAAATTTTAAAGCAGTTTTATTCAAAACTGTACAAACTTAATGCGAAATTGTAATGCAAGAAAGAATAAATAAAATAAGGTTTTTTTCATTTAGTAAAATTATGATTAATATTAAGCATTTGAAATTACGAAACCAAATCACTAGCGCAAAATAATTTAAAAATATCGAATCAAACATACCACCTAATATACATTCAGAAGTCGTTTAGCAGAATAGGTAGCGACCTATTTAATAAATTCAAGACGTTCCCTACGCTTGACATCATGATGGAGTTATGGCCTACTAGGCTTGTAAGTAAACTAAGCAAATGTACCTAAAATGATTTTCGTTAAAAGTATTTCGTGGACAGAATTAAAATGTAAGTTGGTTAGATTTATGCGCCAGCGCAATGTCGCTATGATGCTATACTAACTATGATCGCCGTTTTTTTCCTGATTAAATTAAATTTGCTCCAGTAATAAGCTAAAAATCAGAATATAAAAACGCTATGTGTTGTAGACTTAAGTGTAAATCCGCCTAAACTCTACTTCTCATTCAAGAAAACTGCCCTAAAAAGAACTGTGCACAATATCTAGTATAGGTGTTCAGCTGAAGATTCTTTTTTAATCGTAGGTACTTAGAGGTTGTTGCTCTTAAAACCTGACGAAAAGTTCCAAAAAAAAACACCCTTTAAGGGTTCAAACGGTTTGAAAAGGCTGCTTACTAATAATTCTTTAAAGTTATGAACTAGGTAACCCAGATACTCGTTCTTAAGCAGCGATGGCGGGTAGTTCATTGTAAAGAAAAGTGTTAAATGAATTATTTACAAATTGGATCACGGTAAGTCAATAATGCAAAAGAGCCAGAAACGTTCGCGGTGAGAGATATAATTTGATTTAGACTCGTGCTAACTTACTTGCCACTAACGTCAAACGTGATGTTGCGTCTCGCGATTGGGGCATTGTACATATTTTTTACACATTTCCTAGTTAATGTTCGAAATTTTATCTGAGATTTAGAATCATGCAATTTTATGACGAAGAGTAGATAAAGAAAGAGCAAACTACTCAGACTTTACACTACCTAACTTATTTAGAGCACTAGGCCATCAGGGCGTTTTACTGCTTCCATAAAAAAACTATTATTTTGATAGAGATGTAGATAGGCGCTCTCCAATAGAAGGTAAGTCTCAAAATGCAAAGATCAATCCTCTTCTATTTACGCAACAAATGCCCATAAAATCTTTTATTTCGCTCTAAAGTGATCAAGAATAGTCTAAACCATCTGTGTTGTTTGTGATCATGAACAACACAACTTTAAAAAACGACAAGTAGTAGGTAGTTCATATATCTATTGCTAGTCGAAACAAATAGTCAGTCCTTTGTAATAGAATTAGTCTGCTTGTAGGTAGGTAAGTATTTAAGCATTGATCATTAAATTGACATATAATTTTCTATAGAAAAGAATACATAAGGAAACGTTAGCTGAGCATGTTCTATCGATTTGTTATTATTCTTAAGATGTGATTTTAAAATTTTGGTCACAGTTTGCAATGTCACCCTGTTGGACGACATGAAATAAACGTCGCAACACTGGTGACGTTCAACAGCAAACCCAAATATTTGTCACTTCGGTAGATGTGAACCTGTGCCGTTCGGTATAGGCAGAATCTCTACCTATCTATTCAGTTAGCGTCTGGATGTTTTGCTACTTAGGTATGTATCTGAGCGCCTTTCAAAGAGTCGAGGCGACGGATAACCTGACATAGATATGTACGTAACCAGTCATTTATATCACACTTGATAGGTACAGTACATAAAAAAAATGAGCGTGGATTCCATTATTTATCGAGTGCGTGATAACTCGCGCATCATGTATTGTATGCGCGTCGCGGGCCCGCCAATCAGTTAACACATACATTAGGAGGCGATACAAAGGAAGTGCTACTGTCGTAGGTACTACTTAAGTACATATTAGAATTTAATTGTGAATTGTGATCAGACGCCCTATAAATCACCAGCGTTCAAAATCGCACAACGACTGCTAATAATGTGTCGATCTTAGTGAGTAGGTATACCTACTTATTTGGAAAGGTTATACTGACAACTTTTAGCCTCTGCCGCACCTGAAAATTCTCAAAACATGATTATGTTTAGTCTCAAAACTTGAAACATCATGTTTTAGGTCTCCCTTTTCCGGAAAGTGAGAGGAAGTGGAGAATTCTAATAAAATCATCAAAATTCATCAAAGCGGATTTAAACTCGTAGGTATAAACACTGATTACAAACGATTATATTTATTTATAAAATAATTTATTGTTACTAACCTTAAGTTTCACATTTACATGCACTTGCTTATAAAATATTTCTATTAAAAGTTTCAAAAAAAAGACTAGCATTATTTTTCTATCACTAAAGTATACTACCTACACATTTACATACAAACATCATTTAACTATTATTTTAGACATAATTTATTATTAGATTCTTACTAGTGTTTTTGATGTCATATTGCATTCTAAACGTAACTAATGACAAACTTATAAACAGAAACTATGAGAAGGAAATAATATAGCCTTCAAAATCTACAGAGTATAGGTAACGTAATTCGAATTTTGTGAGCAACAGTCAACAGCAATATTGGTCCACTATTAAAAGTAAAACAGATTATACGCGTAATAATATTAATTAGGCATGTTTTTTAACATTAACGTTGAGGGAAAAAAAACCGGTGTATCTATCACAGGTTGAAACATACTGGAAAAATCATTAAAACTAGCTGAAGAGAATTAATTTTACAAAAATAATCTATCTAGGTTTCTTAATTTTATAAGGCATCTTATTCTTACCCATTTTATTGGGTAATATAACAAATACCTTTTATACTTTCTATGACATATGTGTGTTCATGAATATATGATAATTTTACATAATAATACTGAACCGAACTTATCAGTAACTTATAATTAATAAATGCATTAAAAGAGGCAGGAAAATCAGGGAGAGCTTCAAACAAGTCAACTTTGCTTACCTAATAAGTATGCTTATATCGTATCGCTTATTCTTAATAAACGTCTAGGCGGCGATTGCCATTATGAATAAGGTAATTAAAATATTCATTTTGGCAAGACAAATTCTTAAATTTAACTAATCATAGCGATGCATGTACTCTCAAGTACACATACCTTTTTGTATAGCCTATGCTTCTGATGGTCGACTCTGCGTGTTCTGGATTTCCACATAGTCTTCGACCTCCCAGTTCTTTTCTGGCTCTTCGGGTATTTGCGGAGGGAAGGCAGACCGAACTAGAGGAGTACCGTAGTTGTCCAGCGACAGGTAAGCACGGATTTTGTCAGCGATTTCTTCGTCGTGCGGCGAAGACAACGCGCGCGCGTTGAAAGGGCCCCCGATGTCCTCGCTCGGGAGCTCCCAGATGTGCCACTGGGCAGTCATTTTGAAGTTCTACAAACAAAGAGGATAAATAAAACAATTAGCAGAAACGTCACACCGTTACACTTACTGTGGTACGTATCCGCACAGCTTTGCTCATATCTTTGATGGTTGTTAGATTATCAATCAAATAAGGTGTAAAATTATTGAAATTAGTAAAATGGTACTAAGAATACACAAGAATAAATACACAATGTTGAAAATTTAATTAATTCAGATAATCAGATCCGCAGACACAGATCCTTGCTGGGGAAAACCAGTAAGTACCTACGTGCCTAGGATGCTCCTACTATTGAAATTAAAAATTTGTATCCACCACCTGCCTGGTATGTACACCCACTAAAACCCAGGGGGCAGCACAATACTGTTAGATCTCAGGATATGGTCAGTTCGTAGGTACCTACAGCGGGGATAGGAACGTCTCCAGTAATGTTAGTGTGAATGACGGTGACTGGCAAAATTGAACTGTATTGTGTTGTGTGTGACACATAACATCTCTGTCATCCCGAGATCATGGCTGCTGTAAAGTAAGTGGTCGAAATGTCGGGTTAGAAAATAGAATAAAATTTAAGACCGCGAGAAGAATCCGTGAAGTTGATTCATTTCGATTTTTAAGTCAGATAACTATGATTCAGAAATAACTTTTGTGATTTCCTCGTAGCGCTATCGGTAAATCATACTTTGAAGTATACCTACCTATGTAGACAACCAAATCTCTGGTATGTCCCAAACTCCCAGTCGCTAAGCAATAACCTACCTACATGTCTACTTCTAAGTTCTATCAACTAATGGAGGAATCTTCACTAAGTAAACTAATTAGTGAAACGACACATTATCGTCTGCCCAAATTGTAATTAGTGAAAGTAGAACATGCGATAAAGATAGGTTTTATATACTTAAGTATGTAAGTAAGTATCTTTGTTAGCAACCAATAGTATTATTTAGACAGTCTGTTTTAATTATCGTCAAATATAATATCCGGAATTTGATGCCTTAGTATTATCTAATCCCAAACTAAGCAGAGATTGTAGGTGCTATGAGTGTCAAAGACATAGATAGATAGGTAATTTTAAACTAAATTTTTCTACTTTACACATCTAGACACACAGAATAACACAGAATGTCCAACTTACCTTTAAGTTTAATTTAGAGTTCAGCACCACCTCCTTTATTTTAATAACAAAAGTGAGATAGATAGATATTATGTTTATATTTTACAACAATATTGTGATAACTTATGACTTTCTTTGAAATAAAACAAATTGGTGTTCATAATCAAAAACATTATAGCTGATAATGAGAAGGTAGGTACAACCAGTCTAAACTAAATATTTTTAGTAAACCTGTGGCTCTTGAAATCTATTTTAAAATTTTCTAAATTGATAAATAACATAATGTAACTAATAATAGAATATTACATTTCGCACCTTAATACTACAACAAAAAATATAAAGTGTCGTAATTTTGTAGCAAAATGTTAGAAAATAAAATGGTATTATGGTTAATGTTATGTAAAATCCAATAGGTTTTAAGAAATCAGATTTTTCAACCGATATAACCAAAGTAAGAGTCTTTCTATTGTACTTACTGATTATTAAAAAAATCAATAAAAAAAGGACTCAAGACTGAAATTTCTAAAATAATTCGAATGTTTACCTGTAACTTAAGATTATGGTAGAAAAATTTGCAACTATGAGATACACAATAATTGAAGACTCTGTGAGCTCCAAATTTCTCTGGAACTACATATCTCAAGTTACTTATTTGTGAAATAATTTAAAATCAAAGTGTCATTAAACAAAAATAACACATCACGAGCCCAAATAAAAAACCAAACGCCCAGAGGACGTAAGAGGAAAGCTGCCACTAAACTAAAAATTACAATTAATTTTCGATGACGATTTTTAAACAGAAATCTCGTCTTTGAGGATACGTAAGTATTCTGTAGGAGTTACTAAATGTCATACAACCACATTGTATGTAAGTGTAGATAAAAAATATAGGTAGAAGGTTTATGTGTATAGAGGAAACCACAATAAATGCGATCCTTTGATGTCCTTGGCTATACGATTATACTTCCGTCTCGTGTAGAATAACAAACAGCTGCAGATCTATCATCTACCTACCTCTTGGATATTATGCTACAGTAATATAGAACGACCTATTATTACAGGCTCAACACCTTAGCTCAGCACCCACTTTAGTCTCACCACTTGACCTTAACATGACTGTGTCGTACATACCTCGTACCTGCTATTATTATAACTTAGCTGCTGAAGGCACATGTCTAACCTGCACTTAAATAGGTACTTACTACGTACGTACATAATCTAAAAATGGTAGGTTACCTACCTAACTTAGCACGGTTTTTCGAATGGGATAGATTATAGCAATGTGTTCAACAGTAAACGAATAAAACAAATGTTGGTCATGAATATAAACCTGAGCACAACAACTAATGACAACCTCCCACCGCTGGGGCCTCATCTCGACTATGAGCCATACCACATACCTACTCCAACACGCAAGCTCAGTGCGGATTTGTTGGAGGGGTGTAACATTTGTGATACCGCTACAGTCAGATGTTATAGGCCTTCGACTATATGTAACGAGTGATATCTAACGACGCCAACCGGAACTTGGGATGACATTCCGCATTTACACATTGAACGAATTCGAAGTGAGGTTGTATTTTGACGTTTTGTAAAACTTAACAACTACACAATCGTGACTATGTGTGACTATGAATCGGGACTAAGCCAATAGACGAATAAAGTTGGAGTTTGTTTCCGAGATCGAGATGAGATTTGGCGATAGCCAGAACTGCATAGCGAGCAGTGATTAATTAAAATATCAACATCAAGTCGAAATACTATGCATATCTGTCCTTTCATATAGACACTTGCTTGAGGGTTGTGATAGAATTACTCATCCGGCGCTCGAGATAAAGTGCCCCAGATATTAAGTAGTTGCTGCCTATTGACACTTAAAAAACATTTTTTCCTTGCTTATTCATCTGTGCAGGTGAAACTAAAAATACTCAGATAGGTAGTTATCTGTTAGTAAAAACAAAAAGACTTATCGTTAAGATACGTATCCACGCTGAGCCAAAAATACGAATAAATAACAAAAAAAAACAAGTTAAAGCAAGACCTATTGTGTGTTTATATTCAAAAGCAAACAATGACTACACACGTCATTTTCACCAAGAATAATTTATCATACAGCATCCATACATAAAACACGTTTATAAATCGTGGTCGGGGCAAATAGCAAATACCTTATGATCAACCTACGCTAGTCCATTTTACTCCTTCATCCTCTAGTGCGCCTTCGCGTACTTTCCTGGATTTGACGCATACATTTTTGGTTTCCCTTGATTGATTAGCAAATAGCCAAATACTAAACAACTTTTTTTTCGTCCCGATGTCGCTACCAGGGTGTGATGCCGGGCCGCTTTTCAGCCGCGGCGCCGTAGGCCAAGGACCGTGCCCCCTGTGGTGCCTTTAGTCCTAGGGCTTAGATCCGGACCGGACTCAGGGTCAGCGCAGTACCCTACACTACAGACCGGTTAAGCTGTCAAAAAGCCAACAGTAAAAATGAAAAAAAAAGCTTTTTTACGAATACATGTAAGGTTTATTGACAAGCTTTAAGACATGGCAGGTGTTTTGACTAATGTATTTTGTTTGTTTGTTAAAAAATATTTTTCAAGCGTCATACGTACCTAATCTTATAAATTATCTCAGGTGAGAAGTTTACGAGGCTATTTTGATTGAATGGGTTAGCACGTGAGATGACGCATGCGCATGCCGCAGCGGTGTGTGTGTTGACAAACAATGGGATTTGACGTCTCTTTGCCTAATTATTTTATAGCACATATCACAAACACTAACGCGATTAGCAACGAAAATGTGACTTACCAACACAACACATGACCACAAAATAAATAGACATGACTGAGACTTGCCCGGTGCCGGTGCTATATGTTTGTAGGTAATTATTAGGTAGATAGGTACTCATTTTTTTTGGAAGTGACGATTTAAGCACTTTATTTTAGGAACTTTTATAATATTCTTCATTACGAACCAATGAATGGTAAAAAGGCGGAGTCAATGCAATTGAGGCATTTTTTATGTACCTATGCATTTAAGGCATCATAACTATAGGTATGTAATGACATGTTCAGGTTTTTAGACATTCATATTTTGTTCGAAGCACACGAAACTCCGCTCGTGCAAAGACCCAAGCAACAGCTATTATTGCTTAATTAACACCTTAATTTTGATGTAACATCACCAACTCGCTATTCATCATCGTTATCTAACATGGAAAGGCCAAGGGTATGGAATACTAACAATAAGTTTAACTTCCTTGATCTTGCCTAAGACTATGCCATGCTTACACTAGACTAGCAATACCTATACATTGGTTTGAATAATATAAAAACGCACTGGTATTGGTGAATTACGAATATATTTCTCCTTATAATAATGTGTTTATAAATTGTATTATCACTAATCATTCTCCTAATATTCTCATAATATTTTATATTTTTCGTAGGTATGCTGGAGGTAAACTACACATCGAAATATCTGTTATACGACTATGCCACAAACAGTCAAGTCATGAGGACATTAACTGTGATCAGAACATTCAGAAGCCCACACTTTGCCGAGCTAATTTGAACGCAACGGGCCTACCGCCGTTATTGTTGATTGTTTTTATACCGGTCTTTTCCATTGCTTAGATTATCGTTAAACTGATCATCCTGTGAATTCCAAACACGAGGTACCTACTTAGTTCCAGTTTAAATAAGATTATGAATAGAACTTGTTTCATTGTTTTAATAAAACTTAAAACTTAGCAACTAACAATGATAATCCAGATTAGAATAAAAAGACGCATGCGCCTATACTTGCCATCTAACTCGCGCAAAATAGTGCTGCAATGGTGTATTTCTATGAGACTGAGTTGAGAATAATAAAAAAACCTAGCAAGATGAAATTGTGGCGGCAAGGCGCATACAAACTCCTTGTGTGCGCCTGGCCACTAATAAAATCTGAAACGCGCGAAAAAGAAAAAGAAAGAGGTTCTGTACTTCTTTCTGTCAGATCGACGAAATTATTTGTTCGAGCCATTGTTTTACATTTTGTGTTTATGTAAATAATTAATTTTACATCGTTTCTAAGCCATGTTGTAAATATTTGCAGATTACAAGTTTTATCATAATGGAGGAAAATGCATAGTTTGATTTTCCCCATAACATAATATTTCTGAGTACTAAAGATTTCACACTAAAGATAATCAATTAATGAGCAACGCAAAAAAAATACAAAAATAGTACATTGTTAGCCTAGGGGTGAAAGTAACTTATTTAGTCCCGAGACGGGGTTTGGCGCCCGGAACGAAGTGAGGGCGCCAATAGTTCGAGGGACTAAATAAGTCTTTCACCCGAGGTAAACACTGTGCTTTTCATTACAAATACGAGGAAAGTAAAAATAAAAACATGAATTAGCTGAAGAAAAAAAGAGGAAAATAAATGAAGATCGAATTGCCGCTTTCCCGCCTATTTTGTTTGTTTTTTTTCTGTGGCCGGCCCGCTATTCAGCCATTATTTTTTATTTCCATCATTGGAAAAATGGTAAATATTTTGCTCAAAGCTAAGTTATTTTAAAGAAATTGTTGAAACTAAATTATAATAAAGTTATTTAAAACATATGTATTCTCTGATCAATCCTTAACTTTAAGTTATTTCAAATTTTACATCGTGGCTGTATAGAAAGTTGGAACATGGTGCAATAGTTATGTGAAAAAGAAGTAGTTTTTAAAAAAAATAATGTGACAGCTGTCAGTTGAAAGTGATTCTCCCTAGGGATGAAAAGTATTACTTTCAGCCCGCTTCTCAGGGCAGTAATGACCTACTTTCAGAGTATGAGTAATGAAAAATACATGTAAAAATTAAGTTTAATAAGATTTTTAAACATCAGTAAAAGAAAAAAATAAAGGTTATGTAAACCAAGTTGACGTGTCAGTACATACTTATTTACTACCATCTGTTTTTTGTCAGATATGAGATTATATATTATTTTTATCAGATATATTATTTTTGAATATTTTTTCGGTATTGAATATTATCTGCACTTCTCACCCCAACACACTGTTATTAAATAATGCTTGTAAATTCTACAAGAACTAAATGGACTAGCGTGGGGCAACATTAACTACATGAGTAGGTTGAGCGCTCTTCTGCCAAGGCTTACCATACGAGTACCTACATTCCGGTTAAGCTGTCAACGCCAAGAAGACATTCAGAAAAACCTTACCAAATTATAATTCGGTACGTGTATGAATGAGACACGACATCATAGTTTTAGTGCAACAAGCGGATTTTTCCGCTTATCTATATTCTTCTCACTATTCTTTTCTTCCAAAAATAGAAGACAAAGAAAACGATTTATTGCCCCTAATAGATTTAATTTTTAAGGCATCCTAACATAAACGAACCATTGCGTCCCGAGCGATTATATCATCAAAAACGGATTCACATATTATAACATAAGCAGCCTATATACGTCCCACTGCTGGGCACAGGCCTCACCTCAACTATAAGGTGGTGCGAGCCAAACTCCAACACGCGGGCTCAGTGTGCAATGTTGGAGGGGTAAGGTTACATCTAGCGACGTCAACCGGGATCAACAACTTGCCTTCAACAAAATTTCGGTCGAAACCTATCCCGACCAAAATTTAGTGATGTAGATTCCCATTTCCGACCGGGCGTGAGTTGCGACAGCGATCGTCGTCGATTACTGTCACAACTGCGCCACGGGAACGGACAAAACGGATTCAATTCAAGTCAATTATTAGCACCATGGTATCTTCATTAACTTTTCGGACACGGTTGTCGTAAGACTGATAGACGATTGGGAGGCGGACGGATGGACGTTTTGAAGTTGGGCTATGAACAAACGACCAGTGGTCGCCAGACCACGCGCCTGTTGGATTGACTACCTGAAGAGAGTGGCAGGAAGTGGTTGGATGACGTAGAAAACCGAAAACCACTGTTGTGCGCTCTCTTTATTTAAAAGACCTTTGTCAGCAGTGGACGGCTACAGCCATCGTAGTGACTCCAGATGCAATCAAAAGTTTGAATGCCCGTGCGTCCACTCAGTTGGCCCCACTGAAAAGCAGCGTCTGAGCCTATCAGGTCCAGGCATCAGCTGAATGGACCCCCATTTAATTTTGGACACCGTGACACTGCTGTCTGGTGGAAATTTTTGTTTGTTATTATATTTTTTTCTCTACATAACCATTTTGTTTTGTTTGTTTATATCGTTGTGATGTCCGAAATCAATAAATGTTATTTTTTTATTCTTCTTTCTTTCTTTCAAAATAACAATCGACGGCAGAGGCTTCGGATAACCGTGTTACCTACCTCTGGCAAGCAGTGGTGCTGCAGACAGTAGTAGTCCTGTGAGCCGTCGTGGTGGCACCAGGTGCCGTCGGGGAAGTAGGGGTCGAGGCCGGCGTCGTTGAGCTCGATGCGCGGCGCGTAGAACCCGCCGCCCGCCGCGCGCCGGCAGAACACCGCGCAACCCATCCACATGCGCGCTGCAGGAGAAGGCACAGTATGAAACATTGAGCAAGTCGGGCAACACCAATAACGACCCTCATCGAAATAATGTCGCACATATTATTAACACTACTGAAATTGGTGAGTAAAAATACTAAAAGTAGAATTACTAGTTACCTACTTACTCTTTACAACGGGTGAATAAGTACCTAGAGCCATTCTGAACAATAGCCAATGTGCCCGCCGCTACATTTGCTTGCTGCAAACTACCACGGTACCACGTGTTACAGTTAAATAGTGAGACTTCTGACGTATACAGGATGGCCGGGAAGTGGACGTCCAAAGCTAAAAAGATTCCTTAAATGAAGGTGTATCCAAATCACCCCCATGTACGTCCTAGACTAAATGTAAGATCGGATCGGACCGGACCATAATTTTGAACTTGCGACTAAATTTTGAGGAAGTTACGCAATAATTTTGATCGTAATTTATAGGGTGCTACTTGTGAGTATTGTTAATAATTATCACCGATAATTTGACCACAAAGTACTCATTCGCCAGAATGAGAAAAAATAAAAAAACTAATGTTAGGTGACAACTAGGGAAAAAATAATTCTAGCTCCTAAACTAAGCAAAATCGTAGAACATACATGGGGGTGATTTGGATACCTTGATATAAGGAATCTAAATTTTAGCTTTGGACGTCAACTTTCCGGCCACCCTGTATACTTAAATACCTAAGGCATGGTGAACAGGATCTTGTGTTAACCAACCAGCTCTATAAAATAACCATTTATTTGGGCTCGTTTCTGAATCTCCCTTCTAAATTTGTCACGAACGAAAACAACAAGAGAGTGAGTGCTTACGATAGAATAATTAAAATAACCACTCTGATGTGGTTGATTGATTGCTTTTAGCCACTGGGCGCTCACTCGGCCTCGCTGTGTCCCACTAGCGCTGTGTACTACTCACTGGGATCGTGCGGCGCCTGCAGGCCGCCGGCGCGCGGGTCCAGCGCGGGCAGCAGCGCCGCCCATTCCGCGCACTTGCGGCTGGCCAGGGAACTCGATGGCACGCGAGTCTTCTTGCCGCACACCTAGAAACGCACATTCAACACATTGTTATACTACATTAATAGCTTCTATACAAATATTTCACAAAGAGGAGATTAGTAATACAGTTAGGTTGAGTTGCACCATCTGGCTTTAACAATAACAAACATCCAAATTTCAGTTAAAGTACCTACCGGTTAGGCCCAAAAATGACGTCAAATTGTCAAATTTGACAAAAACTTCAACTTTAACTTCTACTATGGTGCAACTTACCCTTAATGTGTCATATTCATAATTTATACCACATTGTGGATGTTAACAATGTCGTGACTCCTGGCTCTTTTGCTCCTAAGGCTGGGGGAACACAGCTAGCCATTTACTTTTGTTTAAGTGTGTGGTGCTGTGTAGTGCCGGCACGTAAACTGAATAGCACTACCCCCTCTCTTCCCGTGGGTGTCGTAAGAGCCGACTGAAGGAAAACTGCCACCAGAAGATGGGCAGCCGCGTCTCCACACAACGGTAGGCCATACTGCGATCGCCATCCCGGCCCCAAAATGAAAGACAACGAAAAAACGGCCCCAGTCCCCGGCGGCCCCGCTATTCCTGGCTACGGCAGCGGTTATCTGGTCAAGGACTAGACTCGTAGGACCAATCGTTGCGGAGATAGGCCTCCCCTAAGGATCTCCACAACGATTGGTCCTACGCTGTCCACATCCAGCAGCTTCCCACGACCATGACCAGATAACCGCTGCCGTAGCCAGGAATAGCGGGGCCGCCGTTCAATGGCGTCGTTCGGCTGACATGATGATGATGAAGTGTGTAGTGTAATGTAACAGAACTAGCCTTGGCATCGTCGCACAGCATGACATCGTAGGCAGTGCCGTTGCAAGGGTCGGGCGCGGCGCACTCGCGGCGGCGCTCGCGGAAGCCGCGCGCGCGCTCCGTGCAGCCCGAGCGGCACGGCGCCTCCCGCCACGCGCCCCAGCCGCCCTCGCCCCCGCCCTCGCCCCCACCCTGGCCGCCAGGGGCCGCCGTGCTGGAAGTGGGCACCGGCCCCGCGGGGACACACTCGCCGCCTTGGCACCACTGGACATTGCAAAGGTTTTACATTAGGTAGTTGCTACTGAGTACGGCTAGTAATGTCCATTATCTGGCATAGGGCAGCTCCGTAAACTTTTTCCATTAAAAAACATGCAGTGCCGGGTGTTCATCCACGGAACATCTGAAACGCGACTCTCTGCGGCCAAAAGACCGTGAAGGTCGCCAGGTGGGGTGATACCATCTTTATAAGCTGTACTACATCTATGGTTAATAGATTAACAAGGAAACTCCTTACATAATGATACAGGTTAGTACTTCTGACACTTTATGTTCTATAGATTTCCTACACGTGTCTACTGCATAAAAAATTAACGACATAATGAGATTTCCTCTGGCAAGCTAGAGCTTCCAATTCGATTTTAGAAATGATACTTAAAACAAATGGTATTCCTATAAGCGCGGTGTTCTAAAATCTAACCTTTAATACTAAGTAATGGGCATAGACTTGGACAAAATAGAAATGCTCTTAGGCCGTAGAGTCCTAAAAATGTAAGCAAAAAATGCAGGTCGCGCAGAATTTCGGCAAAAGCAGGGCGCCTGTAACCGGCAGCTCTAGAAATTTTTGAGAGGGCCTATGTGTAGCATCCTTCAGTAGGGCTAGCACGAACCGCTAACGTGTTGGTAATCTAAAAACTAACTTTTTTTCTTTTTCTTATGGCTTTGAGAAAAGTATCGTTTATTTCTCGATTACACAAATTACGTTAGCGGTTCGTGCTAAGCCAACTGAACACGAGTGTATTAGACAAACCATGCGTTTCCCGCAGGGCGTGCCGGGCAGCGCGGGCCCGGCGTAGTAGAAGCCGGCGCGGTGCGGCGAGCGGCAGGCCAGCTGCGCGCAGTGCTCGCCCGCCGGGCCCGCCGGCGACGCCGCCGCGTCTGCGTCGCGCAGGAGCACCTGGAATGGCAATCAACTAATGCCATTACAACACTCGACACATTATCTCTATCTCTTAACTTAACATAAACGGCCTATTTACGTCCCACTGCTGGGCACAGGCCTCACCTCAACTATGAGGTGGAACGAGCCATACTCCAACACGCGGGCTCAGTGCGGATTGTTGGAGGGCGAGGGGTGTAAGGTTAGTTGTCATATTTTATCTTATCTTATCTCTATCTATCTTCCCTAACCGCTGAATTTACGGACGTTAATCGAAGTTGAATAGATCCTACAAGACGTCAACCATGATTAACGATTTCGGATTCGGAGGTACGACACGGAAACCCAGAAAGCCTAGAAAACCTAGGCTTTCAAGAAATTTAAGCTGAAGTTTATTTTTGGGCACTTAGCAAGATAGATATCGATCGATGCGCGATCGACTGGTGATGGATTTGTCTATAAACCCACTAATATCTATGAAATAACAGTCGCATGAACCCCTCGAAACAACAGATTACTTAGTGGTGACCTTATAAATTAATTTAGTTATTGAAAGCAAACTCTGATAAAAACCAATAATTAAATTTAAATAAACTAAACTAAACTCTAATAAAGACCCGCGTGTTGGAGTATGGCACTCTGGTACTATGGTAGGAACTCACTTCATATAGTTGAGGTGAGACCTGCCGTGCTATTCCGGCGGTGCACATCGGACATCACTTCACATCTCGGTGCTTCACGCTTACCTCAATCATCAATACCCTTTACTTTGAATTAGTATTTTCCCTTATTTTGTATGTAAATAATTTAAATATGTTATTGCGCTTAGTCCTTTTTTTTCAAACGACCACAGTTGCAAAGAAATTTGATTTTAAAGTTCACTCACACAAGCGAAGGGAGTTTTGGCGTCCGCCGGAATAGCATAGCTGTGTCCAGCGGTGAACATAGACCGTTCGCTTTTATGCAAAAACAAACCGAAGATTAACCTGGATGGTATGTAGAAAAGGGCAGAACAAAATCTAGTCATGTTTTAAGGTATTTTGGAAATTGGCACAAATAATAAGAAAAGTTAAAATAAGAAAGTGTCCTCATTACTTAGGTACTGCCTATTTTTTGCCCAGCTCAGCTTTTGAATACAGTAACTAGCAGGGACATGTGGCTAGCAGTGCCAATTTTTACTATTAAGACAGTCATACGCTATAATCAGTGTCTGTTTCATTACGACTGGCGTTCAGACAAATTGTCGTGACGAGTGACGACCACTTAGAGACACGAACATCAATTTAACAAGTTTCTGTTCGGCAAATGCACATGTTAAACCACTTAACGACTGGCTGACACAGAATCTACTGCTTGAATGTTTTCTTTTGCAATTTACACGAAGTTTCTACTACGAAGTTGTTGTGAACTCACCTCACACTGGCGTTTGGCGTTCCAGATAGCTCCAGGTGCTCCCGCGAATTTCTCGTGTCGAAGCTCGTTTGGTGTATCCAGGTCGTCATCGCCTCCATCCAGAAGACACGTTGCCCATCTTAACCATAAAATATACATGTGTCGTTACACTTCAGCATTGATATGTATACAATTAGGTAGATATTCGGGCCTGTCTGAAATCTTTGCAGTTGTAATTTGTAAGGGTAACCTGGTTGTGCAAGGTACCAAGTACAAAAAACACAAGTTCCATTAGGCCATCGTGTCTGAAAAATTCTGCCATGGTAACCACAAATTCAGGGCTGGTCGTAGTCGTAACACTGTAGGACGGACAGCCAAATATAATTCTAAGATTTTTTTCAGTGTAGGCCTCTGTTCAGCAGTAAAACATCTTGATAATGCAAAAGATGGTGATAATTTTAAAGGTCGGACTGCACTTGCGCAGCGCTGTGTGTGTAATATTATCTATACCTATGAAGCGAGAGTCGCCTTAATGGGACATAGACCTTACAAATTGACATAAGTAATATTTTGACGCACCGTGCAGCGCTTCGCAAGCCCAACCATTGACATACGGTCAGCGGCATGACAGGGGTACCCATTTGACAAGAGCAATATAACACTGAAATGGGTAGCCTGATGCGCTATTGGCTGTACCTAACTACATATTACGTACTGTAAGTCAGCGACGACGCGCGCACTGCAGGCGGACCAAGTGGCCTCGCCGTTGGTGCCGCGCGAGGGAGACATGATGTAGCCGTCGCGCGCGCAGGCGTTGCCGGTTCCGTCGTGGTGCATGCCCAAGCTGGAAACAGTAACGACACTCATTTCAGTTCACCGCAAAGTTTTTGACACACACCAGCAAGTGATGGGCACTGTAAGTCTTGACAATGAGGAAGAACAAACATCACAGCATGTCCAGGATTGTTGTCCAATTGTTGTAAAGCAACCTCCGTAGATAGTGTTCAATCTTATTAATTATTCGCCATTAGTGCAAATAACTAGCCAATCTGTAGATACAAACAGACTCGTCAGCGTGTGGAACTTCCTACTACTACCGAATAGGTACTTGAGTAATATTGGTTATAGACCAATAATTATTTTATAATTTATTTATTAGGGCAAACGTCGTGGGAGGGGTCCCAGTGGCCGAACATGTTCCAACTAAGCTGCTGCTAACTAAGTATATGCTGACAAATTCTTTCTTCTAAAACATCCAAAATATCGTTAATCAACTATCGGCAGCCAAAGGTAGCCTTAGGCTAGATACAATATATCAGGGTGACAGACTTATGTCCGATCTCGTGAGCGAGGATGTAGACAGAAGTAAAGCCAGCGGAGGGGTAGGGGCGGCCCATGACGTCAGTGGTGCCGAACTCGGAGACCACGCAGGCGTGCGCCGGCAGACACACGCCGCCCACGGGCGCCAGGCCCATCGTCACGCCGTTGCGACGCCCACCCTCCTCCGAGAAGAAGTCCAGTCTGGAACACGAAATAAGGCATATGACGTAGCAACTTCTGCTAGCAAAATTAGAATAGAACGAAGAGCGAAGAGTTCTTCAGGGTACTCGACATGTACTAAACGCCACTAGTTGGCCATTATTCAACTGCACACATTCGAGATTCTTAGATCCATAACATTCTAATAGCACGCCGCTATAATCTGGCTGACTGCGCAGTGCCATCCTAAAAATGGAAAAAAAAATTTACACAGGAACTTGTTCCTTGGAGAACCTGAGAGTTAATAAAAACTGTTTTCACTAACTCTCAATCGAAGACAAACGATTACGCAACCGAAGCTTACCCAGACAACAACAAGGCCATGTCCCAATGTTCGGGATCGTCATCATCCTCCACATTCAGGGAGCGCTGGTACGCACAGAAGGAGTCCAGCAGTCGGCCGCGCTCGGCATACGCCGGCAAGGCTTGGGGCTGCGCGCGCAGTAGCGTCAGACGCACCAGCGACAGCTGGATCTTGGTGCCAAGGGACGAGTGCTGGTATAACGCTTGCACCTGTACATTAAAGGAGAAGAAAGAAATAGATACAAAAGAAAGACCGCTAACTGTTAAGGCAAGTCGGGTTGTTCGAACCGAACGAAATCAACCACATTAAAAACTCCTACATAAAATAAAGAGGTTTAAATCACTTTAATTAATAAGGCAGTGTTAAATGACAATTTCACGTAGTAACGTAAGTTTTGATTTAATTTTACTGCTGCTGCCCCCAATGCTCAGTTGTGCTCTGGGTTTATGGAAATAGCACATCATAATACGATGGTAGTGATAAATAACATTCATCACAGGACGTGTTTAAAAATGTACTCAAGAAAAATCACTAAAATATCATGAGTCGATAGCTACAAAAAATCGCGGAACATACCTAAAATAGTATTTAGGTATTTTCGGATATATCTAGGTGGAGGAAAAAAGTTCGAGCTTTACCTTTTGGGCCACTGTCCAAGGGTGAGATTTATATTTCATATTTATTTATTTTCGATAAAACACGTGTTTGTTTAAAACAACAACAACAACTCTATTTGACAGATTTAAGAAACTTTTTTTAAAATGTAAAAGTTGGCGCCAAAATCAGAAGAGGTTGCATACCATAAGTAATAATGTTATTATTACGCATCGTTAGCACTCGATATTACGCAACAAGAAGTAGGTTTAACAAAAATCATTTAAAAAATGTATACTTTGTATATTTCTTTTCTGGACTACCGAAAATTACTTAAAATTTTAATTAACATAGTCGCATCTAGTTAAATTAAATGAATGTTCGTTCATTCAATGGCTACTATTCAATTTCAATGTTAGTAGCCATAACGTAAACGTACTAAAAATTACAGACACAAAAACATGCCATGAAAAGTTAATTGTTTGTGTTATTTCAGTAATTAGAAGTCACAGAGAAGGCTTGATTTAATTTATTTCAGCATTGTTTACTTACACCATTTATGTACGCCAGCAACATATCACGCAAGTCTGCCTCATTGTAGTTCAGAAACGGGTGGAATATTTTGTATGCGGCTGCATCGAGGAAGAGAGCAAGCTCGATGGTGTAGCCGTTGGGGGGGGGCTGGGGACGCGGGTAGTGCGCGCGGGGGCGGCGCACGCGCGGGCGCAGGGGGCGGGCGTCGTCGAAGAACGGGGGCGCCGGGGGAGGGGCGCGCCGGATCACGTGCGCCGTGCGCCCGAACCCGTCGCCGTTCTCCGCCCGCCCAGCGCCGGACGGCAATGGACGCACTTCGTAAGTTGAGTTGTCCACTACGATCAGACCGTGCTGTAAGTTAATAAAACCTTGAGAGTTGGATGTCCTTCATTCCGTGTGTACTTAACACTTTCGCATAGCAGTCATTGGGTTGACAACATCTGACAGTTTTCACTTAAGTATCCAATTACAATAAACTCGCGTGTCTTAATTAGGGAGAAGCAAGTGGTCGCTGTAGGACGTAAAGACTGATGTTTAGCCACTACAGGTCAAAGAATTGGGAGTTCTGCTTATGGAATGGTCATTAGGCTCTAGCTACGGTTGGCTTTGTAATCCACCAAAAACTTTTTTTTAAAGAAAGGCAATGAGTCGTCTTTGTTAGAGAGATCAAACTTACAAGAGCATGATCTCTGCAGGCAGACAGGGCCGCGACAGCGCCCGGCCCGGCGTGCAAGTAGTGGCAGGAGGCGCCGGCCGCGGACAAGGGCGCCTCTTGCCCTCGCTCCGACCACACACGGAACTCGGGAGACACCAGCCGACGGTTTGGCACCAACTGCAGCTCAAAACTCCTGCAACAGATAGTGTGCCGGCAGGTTTTTGGCATTTCGGAAGCCCGGTAATAATTTAGGGAACCATTATTATTATTACCAATTTTTTAAACAATATTAGGTAATTTAAAAAACTTACTGTTACACCCCTGTAGCTATTTTGTACTTTTACTGTAAGAAGATATTCATGACCTTATGTTTTTTTGTCTCCATGAAAATGAAAACAATGAGTCACGGTCTTGCTACGAAAATTGCGTGACAAACGGGCTCTATAAAATTACTGCGCTGAACAATTTGTATTTTAATATTTTTATTTTAAAATTCACAAAATGACAAAAGTAAATAATCAATGCAGGATAATTTAAAACAGTAAGGTCAGTAGGTAGTTCATGTAAAGAATGTACTTTTTGAAACGAATAACTGACTAACACACGCTACGGCTATGCTACGACCAAATTGCTACGCATTTGATATAGCATTTTTGCACTACAATAGTGCTACTAATGATTAAATACGAGTTTGAATGTAAAGATTTCGCTCTTACCCCCTTAGACATAAAAACTTAAACAGGGCTACAACAACACACTAACTTTTGTGTCGCTTTGTCTCTTTCATACTTGCTGCTGTCACCATTTGCCAGTAAGTGACTTAACACGTCAATTGCTTAAACTTTGTTTTATAGCCTTGCGTTCGTTTTTATGAATAAGGGGGTTAGTGTTTCTACGGCGATTCTGAATGGCTAGTAATGAAAGAATATATTTTTTCAAATTTTACACATAACTTTGTTATATTGTAGTGGGAGTATGCCAAAATCACGACGAAATAAAGAACGTGCTGATTTTGAGTTGCGAATGGTAGCAGATTTAAGACTACCTGCCGAAAGCATCGAAGCTGTACGGGAAGGGGATGTCATCGTGCGGCCTGTCAGCTGACAGCTGTGCCTCGCGCGGCAGCAGCGCGGGCAGGAACACCACCTGCACGTCCGCGCCTCCGCCCTCCGCCTCGCCTTCCCGCCCTTGCTCCTCGCTGCTCCACCACCCGTGTAAAGGCAGATAATCCTGCAATTTACAAATTATATGTTATGTATGCAATTTATATATTATGTATATAAAAAGATAATGCATGTATATAAGATATATTTAAATAGAATTTAAATATATCTTAGTATTTTTGACACAATGCCAGTAAGCTGTAGGCATTACTCATTGTTTTACATTCATGTTGTAGTGTTAACAAGGCTTTTTGTGTAATTAAAACATGTTGAAAAAAAGTGTAACTGCGGATATTCCTGGCGGTTCTTTTCAGTACAAAAAAAACCTGACTGAATCGGTAGTATTCATATTCATTTAAGTTGGTGCTACATTATACATACATATTTGTGTCCTGTCAGATAGGAGCCCACCATAGTGTTACTTTATCTAAGTTTATTTTTTTATGAGGTAAAGTCAAAGCCAAAAGTTCCTGATCACTTTAGTACTTTGTCATAGTGACTAATCTAACGGCTCCTTCAAGTTGTATGACAACTAAAGCGAAGGCAATTTGACATGGTTCAAAAGTGTATTGCCACTATCGTCGCCAAATACTGATTCCCAAATACTGGTGCATGTTACTGAGTCTGACTAATTTGAGGCTTTTTTGTATAAGAAAAAAACCGGCCAAGGGCTAGTTGGACTCGAGCAAGAAGTGTACGTACGTACCACCATTTACACAAAAAATAAAGTAGGGACCTACCTATCTATCTAATGAAGTTTGCATTCCAAGTGATGAACTTACTCGGAGATGTTAATTTATTCACTAGATACTTATTTTTTATGCAGTAACTAGTTAAGTATGTTACATTGGCGTCAGGCGCGGATCCACCGTTGTGGGCACTGTGGGCATGCCCACAACCCTAATTTGCTTGTTGTTATTATAATAAGTCCATGATTGTTCATAAGTGAGCATAGGCGGATCCAGGGGGGGGGGGGTCATGGGGATCATGACCCCCCTCCC
Source organism: Udea ferrugalis (assembly GCA_950022985.1). Classification (NCBI taxonomy): domain Eukaryota; kingdom Metazoa; phylum Arthropoda; class Insecta; order Lepidoptera; family Crambidae; genus Udea; species Udea ferrugalis. The sequence continues at coordinate 12,598,678 of OX465516.1, forward strand.
CCCTTGAGCTGGTTCCAGCGCTCCTGAGCGGCCTCTAGCTTTTCAGAAATCAAATAAACTACTGATAACTAAAGCTATTTTTTGGAAAAATAACCGCGCTCGCTTCGAACGCGCTATATACCTCCTGTTTCCGTTTTTCTTGAAAGGAGGCAGTATTCATTGAGAGACAGACACACGTGGATAGCCCTAACGGACTTGTCCACCTCCCAGAAAGACTTTCTGGTATTGAGCGTTAGTTTTCTACTTGTTAAGCAGAACGTAAGAGACGCAAAAAAAAAATGCGTTTTTTTTAGATTTGATTGGTCTTTCTTTCAAGTCTCTCTCACTATAAAATAATCTAGTCGATTTACAATCGAAAAAAAAAGCGCTCACTTCGCTCGCGTTGTTGCTAGGTTCTGCCTGGCCCACCTAATTTAACGTTTTTTACTGAGAAGTAAAAGAGGCCTCGCGGACTTGATGTCGCCAACGTCCACATGTGGTCTATCGTCCCACTGTCGAAATCGCTTTCCTTTTTTTTTCAAATAAAGTACCTACGTACATAAATAAAATACCTACTTTTCACTTGTATCTATAATATCAAAATTAAATAACAAGTTCTTGACTTGACAACGACCTTGTGACCCCCTCCTGGAGCCAAAGCTGGATCTGCCCCTGTGAGTGAGTTAGTACTCCATTCAACTCTCACTTTAATAATTTTTGGTGGCTGTGCCCACAACCTTTTTTGAGGGCTGGATCCGCGCCTGATTGGCGTTTGTTTAATTCATAGAGTCATCAATTAGTTGAATAATAAAGATCAAGTCCACGGCATGGTTGATTCAAACAAGTTAATTACGGCCAATCTACAAGAGCTTTAACGGATAGTTCGATAAGATATGATAAGTATGTGACACATGCAATTTCTAATAATGCTAGTTAACTGCATCTACCCACGTTGAGCTTGACCGATAAACCCAAGGAAGGCTCGTTGCGAATTACTCAGCAAAAGTAACTAGGTAGCTAGTATTTGGCGTCATTGTTTGACAATGCAATCAATGTGGGTATCAGGAACGCGTTGAAGCGTGCTCGTCGAGGAGATGATGAATGTTTGTAATAATCGAGGTCGGCGGGGGCAGGCACCGGCGACAAGCGCGGCTGTGCGTCTGCGGCGCGCCGCTGTCACGGACGCGACACTTGATTATTAAAACTAATAAAAGACGTGGGAACGCGAATACTATCGTGTCTTTGTCATCACTTACTACTAAAGCGGCGGCTTGCAAATTAATTTACATTGTGCTAATCTTGCGGGCAAGAGCAGCAATCCATAGCAACGAAATAAAAGTAGAGTGTCTAAAAGTTCATTTTGTTACACAGCTTAAGGTAGCAGATAAAACGAATAATTGAATATGAACACGTTATTATTGAGATTCGTAGCGAGAGCAGCCATTTGCCACTTTTTTCAGAAAAAGAAATAGGTATATTGTACTTAATCTAAAATAAATGGAACTTCCAACTGATTAGAATTGAAAAATGTTGGATAGTCCATTTACAACTGATCCGAGTGAAGCATCAATGAAAATTGTTGTAAATACGGTGTTAGTCTAGTAGGTACTAGAATCGATGTCAAAACCACAAAATAAATAGGTTTTGTCGTGATTTGTTTACTAAACATAATAGGTACGTTATGCCTTATGTTCCTGAAATCTAGTGAAAGGCATTGCTTACGTTTTGTTTGTGCTTTTGTGATGGATGTCTTTCCATTCACTAAGTGTGTCTGCAGAAGTTAGGTAATAATGGCTAATGTGACATAAACTGCAACTAATTACTCTTTCTTTGGTCTGAGTTTGCCACAAAAACTTCATTTCAGTTGGAATGAGTATCGTAATAGTTCGAATGTAGACAAAAAAAGTAGAGAGTTACGTTAAGAATAATAGACGAGCAATAATCGATTACGTAGTTTAGCAATAGGTACTCCAACATTTTTTCACCACAGCCTTTTCAAGTACCCACCACCAAAAGTATATAAGATTCGTTATGTGGCGACAAAGCATCTATCAAAATAAGAAGAAATGTTTTTTTTCTCGAACCAACCATTTTCAAGTCTAATTCCAGACTGCATACAATCTCAATAAAATCGCTAGTTACTGTTACTAGTTAAGAAATAACTTAAATATTTGTCCATTGTAGTAACGAGTACCGGTTCAGTCACATCCGGACTTATCAGCTTACCTTCTCAAAACTTCACTATGATTGATGATCGATGTCTTACAATGTCAGTTCAATGAAAACGTAAGTTGAAGTTCGAGTATGCTGTACGTTGATACCTACATGGTACCTACAACTTTCGACAACTCAATCTGATGGTGACGAGTGAAACCGAAATTACCCGCGAAAATACAACATGAGTCAGCTAAGTGTAGGCTCTACATTAGCAGATGCGAGCGAACTAAAGGCGAAAGTAAAACTATTTGTTTTCCACTGACCTAAGGGGAACTTTAACACTTGTGTACATTAGACATTAATAATTCGATCAATTAAAATGTGTTCACTAAATGCGCACTGAATCTTTTACGGTATTTTTTGACATGGAATAAGGTTGAGAAGTTGGCTACGTCACCGGGCCGCAGGTCACGGGTTCGATCCCCGCACATACAAACATCTGTGTGCATGATCATGTCTGTATCGTTCTTTGTGTTTCATGTGTATATTTTGTATGTATTAAGCAAGTAAAAAAGTTTTTAAGTATCTCTGTCCGTTGTCTAGTATCCCACTAATATGAGCTTTAATCAGCTTACTTTGGGTCTAGAAGACGCCGAATAATGTCCAGGGGGATATCCATAGGTGTCAGAGACTGATAAACGTACATACATACTAAAATATTTTGAAATACATACCTAAATAAATAACAATACCAGGAACCAGGGAACAGTTCAATTGTTATGCGCACGCAGTTGATAAGAAAAACCATTGCACCGTTCCATGTGGTACGCGCCCGCCCCGATGCGGCTCGCCGTAACAGACTGCGTTATGTGACTCATCGGACTCGATCGCGAACTACGTGACATCCACGCTTGTGTAACTTGCTACGTGATCCAGTGCGGGAAAGAAATAAACTCTTTTTTATTATGTAATTTAATTGCCAAAATACGATTGGACGCCTACATAGACACGGACGCATCAGAATTTCGTGAAAGTTATCGAAGTAACGTAATGTAAAACGTATTGCACGAGCAGATCAGATGAATTATTGTTCCGATGTGTGATGCAATCGACAGTAATTTCGCTGCCGTTGCCTATGCCATTGGTCATTATTATAGGTACGTGAAGAATTGAGTACCTTCTGATTACTTACGTACCAAGTTATCTCCGCGTTCGTTATGCATTTTAATACAGTCTCCGTAAATAATTTGATTAATATCAGGGGTGGCATGCTGCGTATGCACATCGAGTGTATTCTAAGGGAGATTTTATTTTGGTGTTTCGAAAAACTAAAAAACTAGATACTTACGTAAATGTGATCGTTTCAATGTAAAGAACTTAGCCAAGCCAAAGAACATTTTAAAATGATTTATTAGAGGAATATCAATTCAAAGTGATGCCAATAGACGATTAAAGTTGGCGTTTTTTCCTGAGCGAGATCGAGATGAGATCATGCTCAGAATAGCATAACAGGACTGAACTCGTATAGCCACACGGGTACTTCAGCAATAATAAAATGTTCCAAATCTACGAACGACAGTCAGTGGCCACATGTTGTTTGCTATGTTGTGCCTCGTGGCTTAATCGGTCCAGTCAGGACAAACATTTTGTGCTCTTGCTTTTGTTCGTCCTCATCCCGGCTGTTACCGCCATATCTCACAGCTAAAGATCTGCTCAATTAAAGGTCACGCGGATAAGCGTAAATTCGCCCTAAAGATGTTTGTTTACTTGAGGAAATAGTAAAACAATACGTAGATGAGTCTCTTTGTTGAGTATATGTAGACACTCAAATCTAAGTGGATTTACATTACCTACATAACATTTTAATATTCATGAATAGTTTTTAGGATCCCGTAGTCAACAAGGGAATCATATTCTTGTTTTTTACTTCTTCTAACTGTCCGAGCTCAGACTTTTCATTCGATAATCATCATCCCATGGTGTAGGGGGTCGTTAGTTTGATTGGTCATTTAAACGCTCGAAAACTTGGTAGGTTTTAAAAACGACTTACAGGTAAAATGAAAATGTTGTACTAAGTAATCTGTAATTAACACTTCGGAATGAACGGCCAAGTCACACATTTTGATTGAGATGTAGAGTCGGTGAGGTATGTGTTAGGGCCTGTAAATTCAAACGCTTGGCTCTACTTACACGAAATCGGATATTTTTTTACAGATTTTACATGAGAAAATGTTGAATAAGTAGTATTAAAAGCAAAACCCCTCTTCTAATTCCGCATAAGTAGTTATAATGACCAACTGACAAGCGGAATCCTAGATAACGCATGGCCCTACACATACTCAACAAGTTTTTAAAATGTAGATTAAGTAGGTTAGCACACAAGTAGGAAAGTAAGCCAACGGTTTTGTAAACACTTCGCACTCCTTATTTTTATTTTGTTTTCAAAATGTGCAAGTTGTTCTGTCTTTCCAACAGAAAATGAATTAATTATATGCACATCAACAAAAAGAGCAAGTTTTAGCAAGAGATTATAATATCTAACTTTTACCATAACTTTGAGGCGTCAATAAAATATGTATGTAGGTACAGGTTTAAAGTTGGTTTTCTTCATGTGCAGAAAATGTTACTGCAGTGAACAATTAAATTATATAAAAAAGCTAAATCTGGTTGGTTATGTATTCCCTATAATTCAATCTAAGGCTTAGCCTATGCAGAAAAAGACAGGCAATGCAAACATTACCAAAAAAACTTAATTTTAATTATTCGCTTTACGAGAGTGATTAAGTAATACTTACTAATTCATCAAAATAGTTTTAAGACTTGAGTCTTGGTTTTGTTAATGTGATGGAATTTAGTGTTTTTTAATTGTCTAATCTTGAAGTAAACCTATTTTGTGAATCTAACAGCCAGTCCACCCGTAACCAGAATTCACGTAATTAAAAGTAATCGTCTTCTTAATTCAACAAAAAAAACATGAATAGCGAAGTGAGGCGCCGCCCGCCCTAGCGCAACGCATTTTACTCACGGGAAAACGCGCAGGCGCGCCGGCTCGTAGCACGAACAGTAGAGCCACGGTCACTATCTCGGCCCTCGGCGCCATTGCTCACATCGCACTCCGAAGCTCTGGCACTAATCGCTCCTCGCACCCTCTGCACTAATTTATAAACACGTCCTCGGAAGTCGCATGCAGGTGCTTTGAATATCGGAAACGCGCGATGCACCGCAAGAGAACAGAGGGGCCGCTGCGGCGTCGGCGTTGCGATTAGAACGCGTACACTTATGCGGCGCCAGCTACCGAATAAAGCATTGCGAGCCCCCAAATGTACACCTTTCGCACCTCCAAGAGAAAGTCGAAGGAAAGTGCAGATTTTGGCTGTCAAGGCACCGCCCACACGCGTCCCGAGGAGCATTGTCGCGAGTCATCCATCACGGAGGCACGGAGCCAGCAAGCGCGGAGCGGCCGGCGGCGACCGGTAATCAAAACAAATGAACAATATCGACACGGACTCCATTCATTGATACTCCGCCCGTCCGCGCTGCTCTCACCTCGCGTCATATTTGTTTACTCAGTAACATCATTTGTTCATCATAAATAACAAAGCAAATTGATTGATGTAACGTAAAAGCTCTCATGTAGGTATACATTAACATAACTCAATAGAGCCAGATAATAAAAGAGATGTCGTTTATTTAGAAATATTATTGTGGTAACTTTGTAGAGACAAAGTCTTATAGGTTTAACATTTTTTATGAGGCACGCAATTTGTTGATCAATGAAATGGAGCTCTAAGTAAATAACATTTTGAAATTCAATTATGTATTTAAGTAAATTTCTTTCTTGATACAATGCACTTTACCTACCTACCTGCTCAGTACAGTTATCAGGTAACATGGGTTTCTGCAAAGTTTACAGAGTCAATGACTCAAGCTTAAAATGTTTAAAGAAAAATGCAATACCCGCATGTTTTTTCAGACATAATTGTCGAAGGAATTAGTAGAAGCAGGTACTTTACATTACTAATCGTTTATGCAGGAAAGACTTCTCGGGGTTGATATGGCAATGTTTATTTAAGTATTCAAGGAAACACTTATTACAGTTCAAGTTAAAAGTGTCACTAAAGAAATAAGCTTTTTTACCTCCAATGAAGTCGTTTAACGTAGCCTGAGGCCCTTTACCATGCCTGAGGTGTTTGCTCATGTTCTGAAAATGTAACATCGATTCTAATAAAAGTTGGGAACCTTAAAGAAACAAAGTTGTTTGCTGTGACGCATCGGGTATGGGGTGGAAGGTGCGCTATCACACAATCTGGGTGTGGGCGTTCGTGATAGGCGGGTGAAAAGATTTCATTCTTTATTGCACAGAAATACATACAGTAAGTGATTTTTGGGTAGTTGGGTAAGGCTTTGTATAATACCTAGGTAAATAATTGGGTCATCTTATTAAGTTACAAGCGGCCGCCCGCGACTTCGTCCGCGTGGAATTTAGTTCAGCCAGCGAGTACAAATTGTAGCCCAAATGTTATTTCGATGTTGAACTCTTCTAATTCGGAACGCACCCATAGTTACGCTTATGACATCAGCAGTCTGTCATCAACTGTCATGCCATACCACGTGATGCCGCGTACATTTTCATATTTTACTTGATATTTTCAACAATTTACACAATATCTTTATAAATTGTAGCCTATGTGTTATTAAGATGTATAAGCAACATTATTGTAAAGTTTCATTAAAATCCATTCAGTAGTTTTTACGTGAAAGAGCAACACAGCACATCCAGACATACAAACTTTCGGCTTTATAATATTAGTAGGATTAGTAGGATATGCATAATGAGCCTGCATACGCCTGAGTTACTCAAGGCTACAATTTCGGACCAGTATGACTTTGTTAAGCAGTTGGTCCCGGCTGACGTCGTTAGATGTCAGTCGTTAAGTCTAGTCGGAGGCCTTAGGGCGGCTTGATAACATCTGACATTAAGGTTGCTCACTAACCTTACACCCCTCCAACAATCCGCACTGATTCCGCGTGTTGGAGTATGGCTCAATCCACCTCATAGTTGAGGTGAGGCCTGTGCCCAGCAGTGGGAAGTATATAGGCCGTTTATAATATGTTATGTATATGTTATGTATGCCTTTATTAGCCCTTATCCCTCGTTCGTGTAATGTAGAACCTTCTTTGGGCTAGTATGGTCAACAAAAAGTACTTGTCACATTAATTTGGCCGAAATAATCAGGAAGATATGTCGCATCAGCTACTAAGACAAGGTGTTACTTACTAACGTTCTGATGGTTGACATACATGACTTAATAAAATTACGCTAGAGACCAGACATCATACTGTTATCTATTTTATTTTTTTGTGTCTCTCACAGACATTTTTTTATTCCTAAGTGGAAATGTCTCGTATGTGGACCTCTAATAAAAGAAATAAAAAAACTATTCTTTGAAACCCACTATTGTTATTCTGCTGGGAGAACTGGTGTACTCAAAGATCGTGTCCCTCTTATGCCAAAGAGCTAAAGGCCATTTCCCATATGTTATAGGATCCTTGACGTGTGGCTTGTGGGCCACACGACGACAAGTCTAGTCTATAAATATCCATTAAGTTCACGATGACGGCCGAACTCTACGTTTGTAGCCGTGAGCGGGCGTAGTGGCATAAAGTTGAAAAACAAATGACTTTTCATTACTCATACTCTGAAAGAAGGTCATTACTGACCTGAGAAGCGGGCTGAAAGTAATACTTTTCATCCCTAGGGAGAATCACTTTCAACTGACAGCTGTCAAATTATTAAAAAGTAAAACTAGTTATTTTTCACATATCAATTGAACCATGTTACAACTTTCTATACAGCCACGATGTAAAATTGAAATAACTTAAAGTTAAGTATTGATTATAGAATATATATTTTTTAAATAACTTTATTATAATTCAGTTTCAACAATTTATTTAAAATAACTTAACTTTAAGCAAAATATTTACCATTTTTCCAATGATGAAAATAAAAAATAATGGCTGAATAGCGGGCCGGCCACAGAAAAAAAACAAACAAAATAGGCGGGAGAGCGGCAATTCGATCTTCATTTATTTTTCTCATTTTTTTTTAGTTAATTTATGTTTTTATTTTTACTTTCCTCGTATTTGTAATGAAAAGCACAGTGTTTACCTCGGGTTAAAGACTTATTTCTATTATTATTATGATCTGGACATATTCCACGATTCTTTACCCTCTTTTAAAAAAAGGTGCTGGAACTAGTTGCAGGTTAGGTTTTATCTGATTAAATTTTTTAAATTGTAAATTTTAAGTTTAATTTATTAGTTTTTAGTGTTGTCAAATTGGTGAATGTTGTACGTACCTGTAATAGGTGTACATATCAGACCGTGTATATGTAGTTAGTTAATTATGGTATAGTTTTAATATGTACACTGTTGGTATGTCTTTAAATAAATAAATCAATAAATAAATATTTAGTCCCTCGAACTATTGGCGCCTTCACTTCGTTCCGGGCGCCAAACCCCGTCTCGGGACTAAATAAGTTGCTTTCACCCCTAGGGTAACAATGTACTATTCTGAAATACTGATGAAAATGACAACATAACTTAAAGAGGTAAGTATCTAATAGTGTAGCCTGTACATCCAACATAACAATATCGACGTTCTGCTATGGTATTCCGGTTGGCGCCAAAACTCACTTCGTTCGTGGTGAGTTATCTTTAAAATTCAGTATCTTTGAGACTGTGGTCTTTTGAGAGAAGAGATCCATGCCAAATAATTTTTTTTTTAAAGCTCAGTTAGGCGCGCATTTGACCACTTGATCGTAAGTGATAATGTGGTCTAAGGTGGTTACATGCCGGCCTGACAAATGGCTGCTCACTCTCTTCTTGAAGAGGCCCAAGTTGTATCGCTGTGGAAACACTTCAAAGGAGTTTTTAAATTATGAACATACCTAATGAGAAGAAAGACTGATTCAAAGTGAAGCGTATTGATGATTGAAGCAAGCGTGAAGCACAGAGGTGTGAAGTGATGTCAGCCGGAGTGCTACCCCTGGGCCTGGGGCTCATTTTGTATGTAAATATTTTAGTTCAAAATTGGCTTAGTTCTTTTCTCTCATTTTAAATATATTTCTGGAGTTAGTATGACATCGAAATGTCCTAGTTTTTTTAAAAAAACTACCTACCTTACTATCCACCATATCCAAATAATATCATAGTTTTTATTTATTTAGCAAAATAGACTAACCCCCCAATTCACAAACGACAATCAACCTGAGCACGCTGTCACGCTCATGCTGTCCCTTTCAGTTCTGTTGACATTTTTGGGACGGCATGAGCGTGAGCGCGTGCTTAGCGTTAATTGCCGTTTGTGAATTCTGGTGTAAGTAATCGAAAATGTAGCTCTATATCGCATTGGTTACTTTTCTTTCACATTCACAAAATAAACCATAAATAGATAATAAATAAACTAAATCCAGAGCGATATTACCTAAAATCACTTGATTCGTTGTAGAATGACTAGACTGGACAATAAAAAAAACAACTTTAGATAATTCTAAAACTTGATGACTAATTTTGTTTCACATCTTATAGTTTAAAGACAAAGTCCATTTTCTATGTGGTTGACACTTTATGTGAAGTTACAAGTTTACTAACTTCAATATTCAAAAGAAGAAGTATCTAGATACTTGAACTCGTTGCGGTTGTCGCATGTGGGACATCCTGTGCACTTAACAAAAAAAACCTCAGTGGATAGTTAGGCATGTACGATATTATAGACTTAAGTTAGGCCAAGTATTTGCACACATATTGGCGACAGCAGCGGTAGTGGTTAACGGACATTGAATATTAATGAGCATTAACAGCTACACAGCCCTTTATTTTATATCGACGTCGCTCCATCGCACTCGCACGCGCAAACAATCGTGTGATTGAACTTTAAGTTTCAAAGTGCTCTCGTCTCTAGTTAAATCTATTACCTAGTTATCAGTCCTACAGCTCGTTATTTTTAACTGTGAACGTTAGGTATCCTTAACTTTACTATCTCTCACCTACTGATTCACTAACCTACCACTACCACAAAAAACTGGTATGTTTTTCGATCGGGAACATCTTCGCGCTCTTTCGTCTCCACATGTTCCCTCGGTGAATCACTCCCGAAGAAAAAAACCACACAGAGGGACGGCGGAGAACGCGGCTGACGCAGTGTCCGAGAGTCATTGATCCCGACACGGTCCCGGCCTGCCGACGCCATGTCGGAACTCGCGTATTTGCCTCTCGTCCCGCCGCTCGCTGTCGCGGCGTACGTTGCGTGCGTCGCCGGCGCCGGCGCCCTTGCTAACTGTTCAGTCTTAGCAGCGCTACTCAAGTCGTCTAGAAACGGTAAGAAACACTTTAACTGAAAAACTAGACAATCATGTTTAGTACCTAATAATGAATATTCTTTCAACACAAAGTATATTAGGCACTTTTAGCGCAGTGGTCATGAGCGCCAGCCCTACTGCGATACAAAAGGACGCGGGTTCGGTCTGTTGATGTTTCAAACAGAAAGAGTGTAGTGGTTTTAGGTTTAAATATATCTGTTATAACTTAAAACACAAGAAAAATACCTAATGATGTTTCTGTGTTCTTATTTATGCACTATTACTTTTCTCTTTCAGGCTTATATTCCATCATTATACAACTAGCAGTAGCAGATTTCCTGATCATCGGAACGTCAGCATTACCTGAGCTATGGTTCTACAATGCCAGAACATGGAGCTTTGGTTACAGCAGCTGTGTCGCATATCGGGGATTGAATGTGTTTGCTTCGACGGCATCTTCATACTTAATAGCGACTGTGGCGCTGCATACGATAGCAACAGTTAACGTAGAGCAAAAATCAGCAGAAAAAAGACTTAAAAGGAACGGTGACGGCGAAGATGAAGACATTGGCTCATCACATCACAGTTTAGTAGCAAACAGCGATTCATCAACGCCACCTCGAACAATGAATGTGGACTATCGTCTTATGGATACCAGAGTACCGGTGACGCCACCGACAGTTTTCGTATGGATCTTATCGGCGTCGCTTAGCGTACCCGAGTTTGCCCTAACCACCACAGTGCATCTTAATCAGAAAATCACATTATGCACCACTGTCGATTCTCATCATAGACTTAACATGCATTCGTTATTAGCTGCGTTTAATTTGTTTTTACCGGCTATCTTGATAAGTGTTGTAGCCGCATTAGTGTATTTAAAACTCAGATCGAAGCGTCTTATAGATCTAGATGTTTGTAATTCAACGGCAGCTCTTAAGTTATCGTTATGGTTGATATTCGTGTACGGTGTGTTCTGTGTTCCGCGATCCGTTTTTGCCGTCTATCACGTGTACTCGAAATCATACAGCGGTAATCAAGCATCGTCATTTGAACTTGAGCAACTGGATGATTCTACAGCATCTGTAAGATTGGCTCTAAGCGGTGCTTATCTTTCTGCTACTCTTATCCGTCCAATATTATACCTGACGTTACTACCAGGAATGAGAAAAATGTTCTCGTTTGGATATAGAACTATGGACAAAGTTTGACAAGGTATGTGATTTAATTGTACCTAGATACCTACTTATAAGGAAGTAGATAGGTAGGTATTACGGTTTTATATCAACTGCCGCGATTTTTACCTACTACATAAACAAATGTTTTGCTTAACTTGAGGCAGAATGTATGATAATGGTTCAATGGTAGAGTGTGTTTTTAGCATTAAGACCGCCATTTAAATCTTTGATAGATTATTTTGTGCTTTTGAGGTTAGATGAATAAGAATATAGATATCTCGAGAAGTAAATGTAAAAGTTGATTATCTCATGAATCGTCAATTCTACTAAATGTAAATAGAAAATGATAATTTGAAGGCTCTCTCCGGCATCGACTCATCGGAGAATTGTGACGGCTAAGACCGTACCTTAAAAACTCCTATAGGCTAAAAAATATGGATAAGCTAAGCTAAACCATATTTTTTAAAGCCAGCCATTCAAAATCAGACGTTTTTAGCATATAATGTGGGTAATCAATCATATATTTTTCGTACCACTTGCTCAAAAAAGTGACATTCTAGCCCGCAAAAAGAGAACATAACAATAGTCATTTTAATCTGTTAAAAACAGGGAAAGAAAATTGTACTGAATTTCATTCATCCCCTAGGGCGAGAATGTGATTTAAATTTGGAATACTTACCGAGGTTTTCGAGCGCTAATTTGAATAAGAAGTTTTGATTCTTTATTTATGACCTGCCAGCATTATATGTGATAAACTAGAAAAAGTTTACTAATAAATATTTTTTTCACAAATGGTACGAAAAGTAGAGTATTTTCCTCGGTGATAAAGCTGTCTTAGTCTTGGGTGAACTTAAATCCCTCGCTACACTCAGGACTCGTATTAAATCCCTCGCTTCGCTCGTGATTTAAGTTTTTGACACCCTCGCTGCGCTCGGGAGGTAACCCCGAGTCCTTCGTTACGCTCGCGATTTCAATCGTCACCCGCGACAGAAGACACTGCTTTATCCCCTTGGTTAATAATCTACTATTTAACGCCTTCAGAAAGCGGACACAGTCTGAGACAGTCGATGATGAAATCTTCTGAACTTTTTCCCACACTATTGAACACCATGTACATACGAAAAGTGTTAATAAATATGAATACTGGGCATGCACCAATGCCTCTTCAATAGGCATAATTATGTAGCCGAGTAGGCACATTCAATTTAAAACGGGTAAAGTAATGACAACTTGGGACCAAGGAGGTATCTAAACACTTGACAAAAAATAATTAGGTTTAGGCATGTACTGATAGTGTTTGTCAGGATCGTAGGCGGTCTCTGCCTACTCCGTGAGAGTTAAGCGATAAGGAGTTTACCTGTGATTAATGAAATAAAACCCTACCGGTATTAAAAGTATCCCCTACAATGTTGTTTAATTTTTGTGTTCAATTATGAACACAAAAATGTGTTTCCACATTCAAATATGTTTTTTTCCTTTTTCTTCCTCTCGTCTTACTATTTGACTTAACTTAGCCCTGTCTAGTTTTTATTTTGTTATTACCATCCTCTACCTACATGAAGGTTGTCTGGAAGAGATCGCCCCCCGCGAAAAGGCCGCCTAAATTGTAAATGGGTATCTGTAATGTAACACAACTGCCCGTGGGAGGAGGTGCCCATGGCGCAGTTGTGACAGTGATCGGCGACGATCGCGTGTGTTGCTTACACACGCCAGGTAGGAAATAGGATGGGTGACCACCCCGAACGAAATTTAGTAATTTGTATTTCGGGCATTTAACGTTAAGCAGTTGGTCCCTGTTGAAGTCGCTAGATGTCAGTCGTTAAGCTTGCTCACTAACCTTACACCCCTCCTCCAACAATCCGCACTGAGCCCGCGTGTTGGGAGTATGGCTCGTTCCAGCTCATAGTTGAGGTGAGGCCTGTTGCCAGCAGTGGAACGTATATAGGCCGTTTATGTAACACAACTGTAATGTTTTCCTACAACAAAGAATACCAATCTACCTATTTGTATCTTGTTGTAGAGCAATCCTGGAGCCTACCCAATCCCGCAAATTCCGCTTTCAGAGAATTAATTACGCGTGTCTTTTTTACAGCTGCAAAGAGTTTCTCTAGATATTGGACAACGAAATGTAATGCCACCTACTGAGTTATTAATTATTATTAAGAAAAGTGAGGGTATTAACCCCTCGTCTGAAATCTGTCATTCAAAGTTGTAGGTACCAGTCGTCTGCGTAGGATTCGCAGAGGGCGGCGAGCGCGCGCGCCTCTTCTTGTGATTTGTTAAAAATCTTCCCTTAATTAAACTTACTTGACTAAGAACCGATATTGGAAGCTAATTAATAGTTATTATTATGCACTTAGTTATATTATTAGATATAACATAGTTTGGTATCATTCTTCAGGCAGGCAATCGACCAAAATATTACCTCTCTCTGAAAATAAATAGTACATTGTTATCCTAGGGGTGAAAGTAACTTATTTAGTCCCGAGACGGGGTTTGGCGCCCGGAACGAAGTGAGGGCGCCAATAGTTCGAGGGACTAAATAAGTCTTTAACCCGAGGTAAACACTGTGCTTTTCATTACGAATACGAGGAAAGTAAAAATAAAAACATGAATTAGCTAAAGAAAAACATGAGAAAAATAAGTGAATATCCAATTGCCGCCTTCCCGCCTATTTTGTTTTTTTTTTTCTTTGGCCGGCCCGTTATTCAGCCAATATTTTTTTTTTCATCATTGGAAAAATGGTAAATATTTTGTTCAAAGCTAAGTTGTTTTAAAGAAATAGTTGAAACTGAATTATAAGAAAGTTATTTAAAAAATATATATTCTCTAATCAATACTTACCTTTAAGTAATTTCAATTTTACATCCTGGCTGTATAGAAAGTTGGAACATGGTTCAATAGTTAAGTGATTTTAACTAGTAGTAGTTTAGTAGTACTAATAACTAGTTTTACTTTTTAATAATTTGACAGCTGTCAGTTGAAAGTGATTCTCCCTAGGGATGAAAAGTACTACTTTCAGCCCGCTTCTCAGGTCAGTAATGACCTACTTTCAGAGTATGAGTAATGAAAATATTATTTGATATATTTTAGTGATATCTATTTTTTTTTGCTTAGGTATTCCAAAAATATCCAATCCATTGATATGAATAAGTTTATAAACACTTCTTGTCGTTGTTCTGCGCTAACTGCCGTGCTATTCCGGCGGTGCACATCGGACATCACTTCACATCTCGGTGCTTCACGCTTACTTATACCTATCATCAATATTTGGCTTAGTCCTATTCTCTCAAACGACCACAGCTGCAAAGAAATTGAATTTTAAAGTTCACTCAACACGAGCGAAGTGAGTTTTGGCGCCCGCCGGAATACCATAGCTGTCTTCACCTGTTAATAATTAGAAACTCCTCAAAAATTCAACCCAATAGGGTGGGTGACTATGAGTCATTTTGCATGTTTTTTATGTTCCCCCAAAATAATAATTGATTTCAAATGTTATTGTGAAACCACAATCGAAATTCGTTTCAAAATGAGGCCACAATAGGCCTACTCTGGTGAACAAGTCCATTTTAAAAGTGTACAATGTTTGTAAAACAATATACTTACTATAATAAAATAATAGACTATTTTCATAAACGCAATATTTAATATAGCTGTCGAACAAAGTTCTTACGCTTACAAAAACAGTGAACGTGACGTCACGTTTGTATGGAGCGTCTTTGGGAAAGTCCAAAAATGTGCATTTCAAATTGTGATATCTCTGGTAGTATTGATCCTAATGAAGTGATACTTTCAGGATTGTTTACATAAATGTAAGGTCTTTCGATAATAAACAAAAAAAAAGTCATCTAGCCTATTTAAATATCCTCAATAGAAGTATTTTCCTCCGATCAGTGAATCGAGTGTTCTAGTTAATTGACTACCTTTTGCCACCCTACTTTTAATAGTACATTGTTATCCTAGGGGTGAAAGTAACTTATTTAGTCCCGAGACGGGGTTTGGCGCCCGGAACGAAGTGAGGGCGCCAATAGTTCGAGGGACTAAATAAGTCTTTAACCCGAGGTAAACACTGTGCTTTTCATTACAAATACGAGGAAAGTAAAAATAAAAACGTGAATTAATTTATGAAGATCGAATTGCCACTTTCCCGCCTTTTTGCTTGTTTTTTTTTTCTGTGGCCGGCCCGCTATTCAGCCATTATTTTTTATTTTCATCATTGGAAAAATGGTAAATAGTTTACTCAAAGCTAAGTTATTTTAAAGAAATTGTTGAAACAAACATTTTTCATTACTCATACTCTGAAAGTAGGTCATTACTGACCTGAGAAGCGGGCTGAAAGTAACACTTTTCATCCCTAGGGAGAATCACTTTCGACTGACAGCTGTCAAATTATTTTTTTAAAAAACTAGTTATTTTTCACATATCTATTGAACCATGTTCCAACTTTCTATACAGCCACGATGTAAAATTGAAATAACTTAAAGTTAAGTATTGATCAGATAATATATATGTTTTAAATAACTTTATTATAATTTAGTTTCAACAATTTCTTTAAAATAACTTAGCTTTGAACAAAATATTTACCATTTTTCCAATGATGAAAATACAAAATAATGGCTGAATAGCGGGCCGGCCACAGAATAAAAACAAAAAAAAATAGGCGGGAAAGCGGCAATTCGATCTTCACATATTTTCCTCATTTTTTCTTTAGCTAATTCATGTTTTTATTTGTACTTTCCTCGTATTTGTAATGAAAAGCACAGTGTTTACCTCGGGTGAAAGACTTATTTAGTCCCTCGAACTATTGCCCGTCTCGGGACTAAATAAGTTACTTTCACCCTTAGGTTAACAATGTACTATTATTTGCACTTTTGGCTTATTCCCAATGGTTTCCTGAAATGTTCTTAAATCCCGTAATGTTTGAATGAACTTTCAAAAAAGAGCACTCAGTCCACACGCACATCTTTCGTGGCCTCCCCCCTTTGTTGGGGGTCGGTTGGAGGGGGCCCCACTAGGGGCTAGCACCGGCGGCGGAGCAGTGTCATTACTTTCGGTAGGATCCTGCTTCCTAAGTGCCGCAGTCAGTCAGTTAAGTGCCGTGGGGTTTTAGTCGGTACGAGTCAGACAACCTCGTCATCCCCGTCATTTATTTATTTATCTTTGTAAATGTCATGTTGATGGGGCACAGTCTTAAGTCCAGAAACTGATAGTAACAGCCAACAGCTCATCAGGCTAACACCTAGTGCGCTCTTTTCATCTTTCTCTTGGCAGATGTCATTCTCTTGCAAAAGAACAAGGAGCCCCGTACCTGCTGCCGTCGACTGTACCTAGGGGCTCTCCCAGGGCTGGAGGGATGGGTTTGTCCCCTCCCCTCATCGAGTTCTCCGCTTTCTTGCGCTCTTTTGCAAAAGCATTGTCATTGACTGATGTGTCATATACATACATACTATTAAGAATTGCCATTTAGCGAGAGCGCAATGAAAACTGATTACAGTTTTTTGCTAAAGGCGTTAAGCAAAAGAGCACAAGTGATCCGTGTTGTCCGTGTGTTGTGTGTCCGTCGTGTTGCATCCGATCGGGTGACAGTAGCTGTAAGTGCTGACCCTTTGGTATCTATTGACGAATACCACCCCGCTCTTTGCGTTACGGTTGGGCTAAGCAATGGAGCGAAGGCAACCCTCCAGTGGTCTCAGCCGCCTGTCCCGCGGTCTGGAGCTAGTCCTAACTGGAATTGGTACAAAGCCTAGCAGATTTTCAAGCATTGTATAGCGCTCTGGCTGCAATCGATTGGTCTGAGATGTATGACACTGAAAATGTAGATCTTGTTGTAGACGTTTTTTACAAAAAAATATACAATTGCATAAATTCACACGTCCCTCTCAAAAAAGTTTATTCGCGTTGTAATAGGTATAACTACCCTAATTGGTACACGAGGGACATTATTAATGCGCTTAAATCAAAGTATTTCCATTTGAAAAGATCTAAGCTGGAGGGGAAGGAATTCAATAGAGAGTTATATAAATACTATAGGTGCCACACAAAGAAATTAATTAGTGACGCTTATCAGCAGCACATAAATAACATAAGACAGAACATCGTTGGCGAACCCGCGAAGTTCTGGGATTATGTTAAGGACAAGAAGAAGGACAGGCGAAGAATAGACACATTTGAATATGATCATGAGGTCGTTACAGAGCAGGCTGCTGCTGAAGCGTTCGCGCGATACTTTCGTTCAGTTTTCCTGGACGAGGTACCGTGTCTAGACCCTGCTGAGGCCGCATGTGAAGACCACCATAATTCTAAATTAATTTCAGTTCCAACATTGGGGGAAGAGGACATATGCAGAGCCGTGAAGCGGCTCAAAGCCCGATCGTCAACTGGGCCAGACGGCATTCCAGTCTTTCTGCCAAAAGATTGTGTGTCTGTACTAGTGGTTCCGCTGTTGTATATTTACAACAGTTCGTTACACCAAAATAAATACCCGGATTGCTGGAAACTGTCAAGGGTTACACCTATACCGAAAGGCGACCCGGTACCAGATGTTACATCATATAGACCAATTGCTGTTTTATCTGTTTTCGCTAAGCTCTTTGAGATAATACTAAATAGCCATATCAGCCGACAAATCAATGACCAGATGGACAGCTGTCAGCACGGGTTTCTTAAGGCGCGATCGACTACCACAAACCTGACAACACTAGTCGACTATGTCTCAGCCGAAATGGATGCTGGTAGACAAGTTGATGCCACCTATTTCGACTTCAAAAAGGCCTTCGATCTGGTGGATAATGACAGATTGCTGCGAAAGCTGTCAATAATAGGTTTCACGCCTAATCTCCTACAGTTCTTTGCCAGCTATCTTAAGGATCGGTGCCAGTTTGTACGGTTGGATGGATACGAATCTGAGAACTACTATACGCGGTCTGGGGTAAGTCAAGGAAGTACATTAGGTCCAACCTTGTTTTTGATCATGATCAACGACTTACCCCGAACAGTGAAATCCGCCGAATGCCTCCTATTCGCGGATGACCTCAAGCTGTATCTTGGTGTAGGTAGTGAGGCCGATGCAAGGGCTTTGCAGAGTGATGTTGACGCTGTAGCCATGTGGAGTAGAAGTAACCGTATGCCTTTCAACGACACGAAATGCAAAACGATTACATTTTCACGCAAGCAATTTATTTTAAAAACTGACTACAAATTATTTGACGTATCTTTAGAGAGAGTTGACGGCATCCGGGACCTAGGTTTAACATTAGACACTAAGATGGACTTTCACAAACATATGTAAGTCTTCCAGTAGAGTGCTAGGTTTTATTATAAGGACGTCCTCTGAATTTAATAGTGCATCTGTTGCTGAGGTATTGTACAATGCCTATGTGCGCAGTAAACTCGAATATGGGGCTGTCATTTGGGACCCAAGGGAGAGTAAATACAGCCTCATGGTAGAAAGAATACAGCGTAAGTTTGCTCGATGGTTGTAAAATAGTACATTGTTATCCTAGGGGTGAAAGTTACTTATTTAGTCCCGAGACGGGATTTGGCGCCCCGAACGAAGTGAGGGCGCCAATAGTTCGAGGGACTAAATAAGTCTTTCACCCGAGGGAAACACTGTGCTTTTCATTACAAATACGAGGAAAGTAAAAATAAAAACATGAATTAGCTTAAGAAAAAATGAGGAAAATAAATGAAGATCGAATTGCCGCTTTCCCGCCTATTTTGTTTGTTTTTTTTCTGTGGCCGGCCCGCTATTCAGCCATTATTTTTTATTTTCATCATTAGAAAAATGGTAAATATTTTACTCAAAGCTAAGTTATTTTAAAGAAATTGTTGAAACTAAATTATAATAAAGTTATTTAAAACATATATATTCTTTGATCAATACTTAACTTTAAGTTATTTCAAATTTTACATCGTGGCTGTATAGAAAGTTGGAACATGGTTCAATAGATATGTGAAAAAGAACTAGTTTTTTAAAAAAATAATTTGACACCTGTCAGTTGAAAGTGATTCTCCCTAGGGATGAAAAGTGTTACTTTCAGCCCGCTTCTCAGGTCAGTAATGACCTACTTTCAGAGTATGAGTAATGAAAAATAACTATGGCTATTACCCTTTCCTGTACCCATCGTCGTTCGTGTACGGTATGGTAGGCTTCGATCCGCTCGCTTCCAGGAGGAAACTGCTACTTTTAGCGCACTATCTGTCAGTGCTTTACCACAAGGTGGCAAGCCCTGATGTGTTGGAGAAAGTGTGCCTTTCAGTGCCTTTGCGCCTGCCACAGGATAGCACCGGCTTGGTGGCACCGCGCCGGCGGCCGCGTCTCTTGCGAAAGCCCGTTACGCGCACCAAGCATGCTGCTCACGCACCTACAGTGCGCGCATTGCGCTTGATCGGGGACTTGCTCGCCCAATACGAAGATCTAGATTTGTTCGCTGATGGGCTGGGGCGATTGTTGTCTATTGCCTACCACTTCATACAATCTTTACCTATTTGACAGTATTTTATCTATATTTTTTTTTAATTGTATTTTTAATTGTTTTTAGTTGTAACGTACCAATTGACATGAGATATTGAAATTTTAATTTATTGACTTGTTTTTGTTTTTTATTCACATGTTTTTTTTGATTTTGTAAATTTTAATTGGATTGTAATTCTATTTGTGTTTTATTGTACCGGTAAGATGGGGTTAATTGGTATCTGGGTCTTAATTGGGACAGGCCTTTGAAGATGTTTCAAGGCATTATTTTTCTTAATTTCTTGTACGTTTTTATATTCACTACAGGTATAAACAAAAACACCCAAAAATAAAATAAATACAGCACTTCTCTCGAGCTTTGAAACATTTTCAATGTACTGTCCCAATTAAGACCCAGATACCAATTAACCCCATCTTACGGTAATTTAATTTAATTTTTATTATGTCGCTATCTATTTTATTGTAATGTTTAATCTGCCTGTGTTTTGGTGATTGCACTGTAAGCAAGCATGATTGTTAAATAAATAAATAAATAAATAAGTGGGTGTAGTAGGCATGAGGGCTCGTTTAGGGAGACCCAGGACGTCGCGCGGGGCGGGCCGTGAAACGGGCCGACGGATCTGACGGATCAAGATATTTATCCCTTTACTCCCGTTGAGTAACACCCCAATGTGTAACACTGTGACACATTGGGAAAAAAAATACCGATGAGTCACACTGTTACACATTGCCACTTTTTTTTGCCCGTTGAGTGCCAGTGTTAAATTAACAGACTTAATACAAATATTAACCCACAAACACGAGTATTTCTTGAACCAACTGAACGTAAAGATACGTTAAGTAAAATAAATCACGAATCACATAATGTTTTTTTTAAAGATTAAGATTATTGTGATATTTTTAAATTATTGACCAACAGAAATATTCAATTATGATTTAACCTATTAACGCCCATAAAAAAACTACGGTATATATTTATTTATTCTTTTTGTGATATATTGGAGTACTTGAAATAAACTCAACTAAAAAAATTGGAATAAAAACAATAGAAAAAAACCTCTGATTTGTGGGTTAATATTTGTATTAAGTCTGTTAAATTAACACTGGCACTCAACGGGCAAAAAAAAGTGGCAATGTGTAACAGTGTGACTCATCGGTATTTTTTTTCCCAATGTGTCACAGTGTTACACATTGGGGTGTTACTTAACGGGAGTAAAGGTATTTATCGACGTGTAGGGTAGTGTATTGACGGATCACGATATTTATTGATGGATGTTTAAAATTTACGTAAATAAATATCTTGATCCGTCAATACACTACCCTACACGTCGATAAATATCTTGATCCGTCAGTATTATATCGACGGATCAAGATATTTCTTATCTTGCGTGTAGCGTTTGCCATACGATGATGTTAGGAGCGTTCAAAGAGATGCGTTTGTGGCTATAGAGCACCACAAGTTTGTTTGATTTGTAGAGTTAAACACCGCGTCAGACGCGGCGGGCGACACCGCGACGACTGACGCGGTGACGCGGTGTGCGCGCCGGCGTAATTGAGAATGGGTGGGCTGTCACGCCAGAGCGCTCCCTCACCTACGTAGGTACCTACTTGAAAACCTTAGAGCAGTTTAATCTCAAAATTCTTCCCCCTTTTTCTTAGGTTTCCAAAGAGGATCGAAATTAACGATTCCCATTACAACTAGGAGATCGAAAACGAAAGCGAATCCATGGATAAATTTAAAATACAAAGAAATCAATTTTGTAAAAATAGGTAGGTAGATCGTCCAAGCTGAAATGACGCGCCCCTCCACCACACTGCATCTCAGCACTCTTGTATGTGTAGATGCGGTGGAGGGGCGCGTTGTTCCAGCTTAAGACGATCTCTACCACAAAACAAACAAAGGTCCTAAAAAAGATAGTTTCCGTTTTAATTAGGTTACTTGAAAGGAAAATAACTTTCCACTGTTGTAAGTAAACTTGAATCACTCATCCAAAAGCCAGCGGGTTAACGTGTCGGGACCCTTTGTGTCGTCGTATTTCTAGGTAAGAGCATTTTTCCGTCTTTCTATCATTATCACGTTTCAGTTTGAATTTGCTTTGTAGAACAAAGCCTCTTCACTGAGTTGTTACATACCAATACCAGAAAATATTTAGACAAACATCTTTTTGGGGTTAATAGGTGGCGGTTTATTTAAATATTGATTCTAAAACTAAAAATTGTATTTAATACAAAAGTTTATTGGTGAAAACATGAAAAATATAATAGATTAATGGCTGATAAAATGCAGCAGAAATGTTACAATATTAATTTGTCCATCACAAAACTATTCTTCGCTAATAAATGCCTGAAAATCCAGAACTATTAAATTAGTAGTGACGGGCACAACAAAATAGTTAATGTCGTCGACAGTGAATTGTTTTGGTTACACAATTAAAACTTTCGGCGGACATCACATGGACCACTTATGACACTAACAAGTTTTTTGTGCCCTAATGTTGATACAGCCATTACAATATTATGAAGTAGGTTTATCTATTTTATGAAAATGTATAACTTCATTGGGTTTTGGGCGCACTTTTAACAAAATTTGAGTATACTTGCATAATTTTAAAAACAATGTTCACCATCATGATCTCCATTTCACTGCGGACATGCGGCGAAAGGAATGTTATTTGGGGCCGACCAGGCTGTTAAGTCATACTAATTATGAAAGGAAAACACTTTTAACTTAAGAAACCGTAATTTTAATAACTTAAGTTATAAATATTTATATTCATCAGGTCAGCTCGATATCTGTAATCCAGTGTAAATACAGAAATACAAAACCGTCAAAGATGACACATAACATTTAATTTTAGACGGAACGTGAAGGTCCGCTGCGAACGACATTTTTAACATTTTTTTTACAAGCGACGGCTCGCATCAGCGGCGGAGGGTCCGCGCCGCGCGGCGTTCTCGAATGTTACTCGTTTTCTTATAAAACACCGATGAGAACAAATGCGTGTGCTGGGGTGAGCGCGGCGCGGGATTAGTTGTCGCCGCCCTCGGCCGGCTCGTCACCGTCGCCCTGCGTGTCCGACGTCCACAGCGTCAGGTTGTCTCGCAGCAGCTGCATGATCAGCGTCGAGTCTTTGTACGAGTCTTCGTTCAGTGTGTCTAGTTCGGCGATCGCGTCATCGAACGCCTGAAATATTAATAAATCAATACAATTGCTGTACTCACCATCTAACTTCGAGAAAAAAAACAAGAAAACCAAATCATCAAATAATATTAATTTTGTAATTTAGGTTAAAGTACGAACTATACACTCTGGTACTGGCTGGATCGAGTTAAAAAGGTTAATGTTCAAGACATGGCCATGCTGGTATGAGTATTAGTGACTTTAGATTTTTCTGGAAAGTCGTGAAACTTTTTTCTCATGCATAACTGAGAAGACATGTTTCAGTAGTTAGTAAGAATATTATGTTGTATGTTCAACATAGCACACTGCAGACCAATTGTGCAATTTAAAAAACCTGTTTAGCTAAGTGGCACGCCCGCGCAGGGGAGTTGATAATCTCGTAATAAAAGACGGAAAAGTTGAGCGCTAAGCCAAGTCTGATGGGATGGGTCGGTTGCATTTTGGCTTTAGCAATGTCGAACGCCTCCTGGTAGGCCTTCTGCGAGTCCTCCACGACGGCTGGGGACAAGCGAGCGAGTTAATACGCTGAACCAGCACTTTAGATCCTCGAGCCAGCCAGCACAGAGCCTATGCATAACTGACGTAAATATTGACCTGTTTGGCGAGCTGACACGCCTTGTCTGGTGAATTTAATATCTCATAATAGAAGACGGAGAAATTTAACGCCAGACCCAGCCTTATTGGATGTGTAGGCTGCATTTTTGCCTTGCTGATTTCGAAAGCGTCTTGGTATGCTTTCTGTGAGTCCTCTACTACAGCTGGAATATAAAGTGTGGATATAGAAAACTATAAGGACAAAGTAATACATAATATGAATTAATAATTACTGTCTTTCAACTTTATGTGTTAGGTAAGGTAAAGAGAGAGCATATTCCTAACAGTATTAATATTAAACCTATTTGAATTCAACTCACAATTTCTGGTTTCTCCTGTGGCCACTTCTGCAAGGTACCTGTAGTAATCTCCCTTCATTTTTAGGTAAAATACTTTACTTTCTGGATTACTAGCTTTAGGGATAAGGTGCTTGTCGAGTAAACCCTAAAACAAACAAAGAGAGTTAATTGAAATCGTAGGAATAAAGTAATCAATACATTTCTACCCGCCCAGCAAGATCCTGCCAGCCATAGCAAAATGCAATATTTATTTATTCAAGGCCCAAAGATGGCGATTCCTTGGATGTGCACAGCCCAAAGTCACCTATAATCATTTCATGAATCACTAACGTAATGTGTGTATAATTTTATAAATTAAAATGTGTATGCAAACTAAGACAGGGCAACGAACGAAAATGGGATAGGAGCGCGCGCAATGACGCGGCGCAATACGTCACACCACCCGCCCCCTCTCGCTGAAAAGCCGCACCGCGCCCCTGCATGCTCTCACGTGTTACCTAGCGTTATAACGCCCATCATTAATAAAATCGTTGTCGGCGGAGGAAATGACCACGACAACTGCTCGCTTGCATCACCCCTCAAATTGGCGGTGCGAAGTATGACGTCATCCGTGTAGGAAGACTTCACTTGCAATAATCCTACTTAATACGAAAATATTTTATACGCATGACTAATTTCTCGATGCCATATTAAATTTAAAATGGAGCACCTACTAGAACTGCATGAACGGAAATAGTTAACTTACCAAGACATCGTAGCAGATTTCTCTGAGCTCCTTTTCTACTTTAACCCTATATTCTTTTGCCATCTGTTGTTTTCTTTCTGAACCTTCGGTTTTCTGTTCAATTGAGGAAATTACTCGCCATGACGACCGTCTGGCTCCTACTACGTTCTTGTAAGCAACGGAAAGTAGGTTCCTCTCTTCATTGCTGAGTTCGACACCGGTTTCCGTGACTTCCTTCATCGCGGCCGCCATGTCGTCATATCGTTCAGCCTGCTCCGCCAACTTGGCGCGTTGCACCAGTTCCTCCTTGTCGACGGACATCGTGGACGTTGGGAGAGGATTATTTCACTGATGCCCCTGCAATAAATTACAACGCACGTATGAGCCGCCTGTATAAACTAAAGACTTGATTTTATTTGAATTTTCTTCATCAGAAAGACTAATCATAGGCGTCACTTTCGCCAAAGCGAATCTCATAATGGGTATTTTTCATCATAAAGTGCGGCGCACCTTGGTCGGAGGCTCACGAGCGCACTGGCGCAATGTGAAAACTCAACGTAGCTCAAAGAGCAACCCTCACGCCAATCGCGACATCGACGCGGCGTCCGTTCGGATTGACAGCATCTCACAGACTCGAGCTACTAGCCGGGCACGCGCCGTGTCGCCGCGCCGCCGCTTGGTCACCGCCACTGCGCCACCGGTATTGATCCGACGACGCGGGATAAACACTCCAGACGAAATACGACTAGCGCGACGCTTGCACACACCCCTCACCCTCCCACACACCCCGCGTGCACCGCGCCCGTCGGCCCGGCGCCTACCTTTGCTACCCCAATATCTATCTAGCTATACAACCTTCATCTGTAGTCCTGTTGCTAGGATCGAATATACTACCCACCCATCATTATATTGATCGTGAACCTGCAAAATAATTGGTTTTCAACCTCCGTTACTTGTCTTACCTAATCATCAATCATGGGTGCCGAAATCAAAAACCTAACTAAAAATGTTTAATTAGTTAGCTCCATTGAGTTGAACCACAGAGAAAGTAAGCATGGCCAATAAAATATTTAAATCAGGAGCAAGACTAGCAACGATAAATCTTATAAAAGGAAAATATATTATTTACATAAGAGATCAAAGAGCAAAAGAAAAAAAGAAAGAAGAATTATCTCGACCAGACTGAGCAGTCAAATCAACCTAAATCGATTCTGTTTCGTACACACGACGTCCTCTTCGTTACTATTTACTGCGAAACTAAAAAGATAAGCTCATACATAAACGAATAATAAGTGCCTATGTAGACTTTTACGAAACTGCTCCTGCCGCACTGCAGGTTTAACGTATCTTCAAAGTCAAATATTAAAAACTGGTAGGTAACAGACAGTCATACGATTTAAAAAGAGAACCATCTGCAAAACATCCCTTACAAGTTGTCGATGCCCAATTTAGTCTACGAATAAATAATTAGAATTAGAATATTTTTTCCTCAACGATGACGCTGACTTACTGAAAAGTTGATTACAATGAGCAACGCCCCACTTTCTTCTAGGTAGCACCAACAGGAATCAACTATTGATTAAATAAACCCGGCGCGTTTCCAGAATTCCAAACATGCCGTGCAATTTGCAAGCCGAAGGCGCAATGGCGTCTAGTTCTGCTGAAGCACGGTGCCTAGATTGCCACAGTTCCTAGTCGAACCTTACTGCCATGTTTGCAGGTCAAGTGGCCTAAGATGTGCAGTTACAAATTTTGCTATCTCGAGTAATTAAAGTACAAGAACACGAGAACCGTTGACCCGGTGCTTATTATGAAGTCCTGCAGACGCCAAATTAAAAGCATGGTTGTCAAATCGTATAATCTAGGAATGACTAACAATTAACTAGTGTCCGACCGAACTATCGGTTTCGGCCAGTTACGGCCACAAAATCAAGTTCGGCCACAGTTTCAGTTTCGGCCGATTTTGGCCGAAACATATTTCGGAATCGTGCGCGCTCGTGGAACTTCGTCGGACCCTGGTGCCCTCCACAATGTTCGGGAATTTTCTTCCGACGTGTGGATAGCTTCGTAACAAAACAACTTAGGTGTTCAATGCGTTATCGCCAAATTTTTTTAGAGCTGATGTTTTGATGGAACTGATTAAATTCAAGTTTACGTTGGGTCTGTTCTGTTTGGAGCTCGATTCCCGAAGTTGTCAACAAGTACGTCTACCTTGGCCTAGTGATCTAAGTAGATTGGCCCAACTTCAGAAAAAAGTAAATCGTCGAATCCAACTCCAACACAAAGGACGGCGACGTAACCCCGCTGTTAGCAGCTGAAAGAGGCAGTGGGCGGGGCACATTGCATGAAAACTGATGGCCGTTGCGGTTGAAAAGTTCCCGAGGGTATCTTTGAAGCCAAACGCATCATGGGACTCCCTCAGACCGGTTCGGCCAGTGGTAGCCACCCACAACCGGCCAATCTGGAAATCTCACACCTCATACGGAATACTGCTGCCGTCTTATGGCTGGAGCACCCAATATCTTTTCCTTCCATTTGACCGCATTCATCGTCGAGCAGCTCGTGTTGTCGGCGACCCTGCGAAGAGTCGGGGAGGGATACAACGGGGAGTGTTCTGAGGAATTATTTAATCTCGTACAGGCCGCTTATTTCCAACAGGTTAAGTGTTTCTACTTGGGCCAGATGGTCTCCTTCGAGAACAGGCAGGATAAGGATATCGAAACCCGAATCGAGAAGAAGTACTGACCGGAAGAGCCGGTCCACCGTATCGGTAAATGCTAATTCAGTATACGAAGGTTTTCAAACTTGACCACGTCTGAAGCTACGGCCGAACATTCGGTTTCGGCTGGACTCTACTGATAATGCTCTTGCGAAGGGAGTGAGTCAGTCCATATAAAATGACACGTAAGATCTCGACATGAATACAAATAGAAAAGAAAGCGAGTCTTGGACCATTTCTGAAACCATGTAGGTATATCTTTTTTTAGGTTTAAATAATGGGAAATAAAAGCCAGCATCTAGGTTTTATTTATGAAATTCTGAATTTGTCATTTACCACATTTTTCTCAGATAGATGAGTACCTACTTAAAAATGCCACACTGGCAGATTTTTTATCATCAAGAATAGTTAAGTGTGGGTGCTGTACTGTGTTATATCACGTGATTCACCAGTACCACATAACCCTTCAGTAAGTTACTGCAAAGAATGATGGGCACAGATGTATGGGATCTGGTATCGGCACCAATCGAAGTAAATGATACATTGTTAAGAGGTAGTTTTCTATAGAATAAGAATAACCAAAGCGCTAGTCCTGATTCACTGTCCGATTAGAGTAAAGCCTTGAAATTATTTATATTATTTTATAAAATTTTCTAAAATTGTTATTAAGAACTAGGAATTCTATTTTTTCCGAGAGTATATTTCGAAATGGACTATTTGTACGGGTTGGTTGTCATAGCAATTTTTTGTTCACTTGTAAAGGGCTATCCAACGATGTAAGCTTGATGGGCTTGATTGAACACAAGTGCCAACCGATACCAAAATGCCCATCATCCTTTAATCTCCATTTAGTACAAAAACTAAACCACTAACCTGGCAAAATTCAATTAGCCCTTCCGTCACAACGTATGAATGGTCTAAGTAACATTTTAGATTTGGTAGAGTTATAATGACACTAAAAGCACTGGATTCACCTCTGCTTCTTTTAGGTTTTTATGATCGACAATAGTTTCAGATAAAATAATTTAATTTAGACAAAGCTTCATAATTCTGTTTATTATTTTAAATGAGAACAAATAAGGGTGACAATTGGCATATGACATAATTTGGATGAGTTTGGCATGAATCTTAAACGTTATAGTATTTATTGTACTTAACCAGTGTACCCTGAAAATAACCTTATATTACTCCTGTCAAGTTCTGTCTAACAAATGCTATAACAAATGGAGTATAGGTGTCTACTCTATCTATATAGTTATTATAGATAGACACCTAACAAGATTTTATTCTACTTTGCTTCACAGTAAAAGTACTGTGAAGCAACATAAAAATATAACAAGAAAAATATAACTGACCCAAAACCCCAACTCAACCTTATCAATTAGAGGTTTTAGCCTGGTTGCGACAAAAAAACCTCAAATATTTTCATGTGATATTACAAAGACACCAGTTATATCAATTGGCTGTAACTACCTATCATACAGAAACACTACTTGCCCCCGATTCAATGTCACGCACGTGCCCATCTCTCTCGTTCGTTGAAAGGCGTTACAATCCAAGCAAAGGCTGCGACACACTGAGGTAGAACAAAAATTCAACACCTTTATCAGGCCAGAGTTTCACTAGACACTGTGATGTCTATTCGAATGGAATTTGCAATCAAATGACAAGTTTCCAGATCCAAAGCCAGGATAGAGGTGCTATGCCCTTCGTAGAAAAACACATAGTAACAAAATTGACATTATGTCGTTATCGACTAAGATAACGGCGTGACTACGCACAGTAAAATTACGACGCATTACCGAGATCGTCTGTAGAATTCTATCGGAATTTCGTTCGATGCATACGGACGGACACCATTTAGAAAGTCATAAGACGAGGTACAGTTCCCACTTGTGTAAAATTCTACAATAATCCAAAAATATAATTGAAAGGCAAGTAGGATGAGTAGGTAGTAGCATGAAATAAGAGCTAGAAAGAAAACCTACTTACTGATGAAGTCCGGTTGCGAGTGAAGTGTTTTATATAATAACGAGAAGATTACAGAACAGAAAAGTTATAAGAATACATCTAAATTAAGTAATATTCACTTCGATTACAAAAATTTAGAATTATAGCTAACCGCACCGCGAAATGTGTCGCCGGCACAGGCAAAATGGCTGCTACAAGGGGCACTCCTTCTCTATGCGTCACAGTCACCGACTCAAACAAATTCAATTGAAACAACAAAGACACTTCAATAAAAGCACTTAAAATTAAACTCACACTATATAATTCGAATACACTTACTTGTTGGAAGGGAAAAAAAGTAATAAAACCAGCAAATTGCTATATAATATCAGTTTTTCTCTTGCGGTGAACGATACACTACACTGACGGCGGCGGGGCCAGAGGGGAAACAAAAACCGGAAAAGGGTTCTCATTTCACGTCGGCCATTTTGAAGCAGTACAAGAAAAAAACCACAGGCTATAAAACTCACCGTTGTATCACTTGACAGATATATTTGCCTTTGTCTTATTTGTTCAAATAGAAAGAGATGAAAGACAGTTAGTGAGTCGAAAGATCGACACGAGTTTCATCAAAATCACGTAGTGTGCTTCACAGGAAGTAAAACTAAAGGCGCGTATTTTCGAAAATGATCATTCAAGCTGCATGCATGCACGATCAACCATTCAACCTTGATCAATAGTGGCATAATAAAAATTAGGACAAGATATTTTTATAAAGTTCCTGTAAGGTTATAATGTATCCATGATTAATAATGTTCGATTAAATACTTTTGGAAGGTAATTTATTAAGAGTTTCATAACTTATAAAATATTTTCCATTACCCCCAACCAAAGACAGTTTAAAGTTTTTCTTACGCAGGTGATTCCACGATGTGATTTAGAGCTCGTCCCGATTTGGCGAACAGTGGGTGGCTGACTGTTCGCTTCCAGTTTGCCTCGCTTCATATTTTAACGCAAATAAGCTCGAGCTGACCACGAAGGCAAAAAAGTCAAATCGGAACACAATGTCTCACAGGACAAACGAGTGCGAGGTTACAGCTACAGAAAGCTTTGTTGGTGGTGACCTACTCTTTGATGTTTAGAGGTCTGTATAGTTTAACACAACTGGATTATTTCAATTCAGAAAGGGCTTAGTTTTTGGTATTAGGTACAATTTTGCGTTGAGACGTATGAAAGTGACTTCGAAGTATGGATGGTTAGCAATCTGACAGGTGAATTCGAATTCGAGATCAAATCGAGTTTGAGGATCGATCGATTGAGCGTGCGCGCGTTAAGAAGGTTACCTATTTCCAGTCAGTCCAACTTGCTCCATTGCAAAGAACCGTCATTTGGTAAGAGCAAGAAAAAAACGGAAATGGGTAGCCTGATATGCCGGTGTCTATACATACATCGAAACTAAATCCATTGTAGTCTGATGCAGAGTCTATTACACAAAAAGTTAACTAACATTGTCTTTTGTGTCTAAGTAGTGTCAAGTGACGAGCTTGCATGCGGCTCCGGAAAGGTATTCATCTTTCCGGAGCCGTTACACCATTACTTAAAAAGAAAAAAGTCAAGTGGCTCATGTCATGTCAAACAAATAGATCGATCAACAAAACATGTGGGGGTTGATCACATGTGTGTTTTAATTTAATGTTTTTTTGTTATTTAATCAGTAGCAGTAGAGAAATAAAGTTTATTTAATTTATTGCTGAACCACTAGAAACCAAGCTCAAACATGCCTAAATCAAAAAGGGATAAAAAAGGTAACACTTAACCTATCTAAAACCATGCTTGTAAAATACAATTTATAATTTACTATTGAACTATTTTTTTGCTTTCAGTTTCCCTCACTAAGACGAATAAAAAAGGGCTTCTGCTTAAACAGAAAACTATTGAAGAAATAAGAAATTCCTTTTCTAAATATGAACATGTGTTTTTGTTTACTGTTGATAACATGAGAAACACTAAGCTGAAAGACTTGCGTAATGACTGGAAAGATTCTAGATTTTTTTTTGGAAAAAATAAAGTTATGGCTGTAGCCCTCGGTAGGAATAAAAGTGATGAGCTAGAAGATCAACTAAACATGGTAAGTCTGATTCCTTTGAGGCAATTACTTAGTCTCATACCTCCAAGTCTAGAAAGTCAACATTTTCTAATTACTGTACCTCATTTTCCTCATTCATTACAGTGTACTTTCTTTTGTTTTTTTCAAACAGTTGGGTTAATTGTACCACAACCAACCACCTACAATTTTGCTGCATTATTACAATGTAAATTTTGTCTTCCATAGCTATCTAAGCGATTGAAAGGCCAGTGTGGTTTACTAATGACTAACAGGGATGTAGTGGATGTGCTGCAATGGTTCAAAGATTTCCGTGCCACAGAGTATGCTAGATCAGGCTTTGTAGCTACTGAGGATGTTATAGTACCCCCGGGACCACTGGAAGACTTCTCACATACTATTGAACCTCATCTTAGACGTCTTGGTCTACCTACTTCCCTAGAAAGAGGAGTTATACATCTTCTAAAAGAGTATCAGGTAAGCCTATTTCAGTATTTAAAAAATAGAAATTATGTTTTTAATTAATCTCTGCCACTCCCAAAAGAGCTCTCATGCTACAATTCTTTCTCTTGGATTTCATATAATGTATTATTGTAAATTTTTACTCATCCAGGTATGCAAGAAAGGGTCAACCCTGACACCAGAGCAAGCAAGTATATTGAAACTCTTGGGCAAACAAATGGCTCAATTCAAGCTGGTGATAAAATGTCATTGGACTAAGGGCAAAGGTTTCCATAAGGACCTTGATATACAAAGTGATGATGACGAAGAAGAAAATGACGATGAAGTGCTTGAGGATGAAGAGATGGAAGAAGATGAAACTTAGCTTATAATAAAGTATGATATTACTACTAAATAGTTTTTTTTAGTTTCCAAAATTCAGCTATTCAGAATTTGACCAGCAATGCAAATCAGTTCAGTTAACTCAACTTAAATTAACTTATATTCAAAACCAGTACCTACAAAACGAATACTTTATTGATCCAAAACAAATATGAAACATACTTGGTATACATTAGTGACAGAATTTAGGCTTATAACTAATGAGACTCAGTGTTGAGCATCTGCTTCTTAACTAGGATTGAAATATCCTGTATTTCAGCATACCTCTAAAATGCCTCTTACCTCGGTGTTAATACAGTTATTGTTGTTGAGCTCATTCATTGGTTGTTTTAGACACATCAAATAACAAACTTAAAACTTAACATCCTTACCTACTTACATAAGAAATAAACAAAGCAAGAAACATTTATTTGGTTAAATACTTACCCTAATACAAAACATATACATGTTAGGTTCAGGATAGTGAGCAAATCAAAGATTGATTTATCACTACATAGTATAACTATAAAACAAAGTTGCTTTCTTTGTCCCTTTGTATGCTTAAATCTTTGAAACTACGCAACGGATTTTGATGCGGTTTTTTTAAATAGATGGAGGGATTCAAGAGAAAGGTTTATATGTTAACATCCTTTTGCACCCGTGCGAAGCGGGGGCAGGTCGCTAGTTTTAAAATAAATATCCTTGGACATCTATCCACACAGCACCATCTAGCCTCCAACTAAGCAAGCACACCCAGATCAATTTAAACAGACATGTCCATGCACACTAATTTGTATACTGTTGTTTGTTGATTAGTGGTGCCTCAACTTTTCCCAATTGATTGGGTTGGGGAGGGGACATTACTCACGTAATTCTGATACATAACATGAACGGTCCATAAACATACCAATGCTGGGCACAGGCCTCACCTCAACTATGAGGTGTAACGAGCCATTCTCCAACACGCGGGCGCAGTGCAGATTGTTGGAGGGGTGTAAGGTTAGTGAGCAACCCTAATGACAGTTGTTATCAAGCCACCTTAGGGCCTCTGACTAGGCTTAACGACTGACATCTAGCGACGTCAACCGGGACCAACAGCTTAACGTGCCTTCCGAAGCACGGAGATGCCCGAAAAATACATCACTAAATTCCGGTCGGGGTGGTCACTCATCCCCTTTCCGTCCAGGAAGTCTACCACGGAAATCGATAACGATATATGCGGATCGATCGACAGTGCCCCGATACGTTCGCCTAGTAGCTACTCCGTAACCACAAAGTACTTTTTTATATACGGAGTTAGACACAGAGTATACAATCTCAGAACTAGTACTGTGGTAATAAAGTACTCTGTGGTTAGACACGAGGAAGAGCACGAAGGTTCGATTATCGTGTTCTGTGGTAGACCTCCTGGCGTGAATTGCTTTACAACAGCGATCGTCGCCAAACACTGTCACAACCTTAGACAATATAGAAATGGACTCGCGATTGGGCCGCCCGTCAATGCAAAAAAGTCTGTCCCTTTTTGCGGGGGCAGGGGGAACACTCACACAAAGAAAATTACCTCTACTTTAACAGAAGAGGCTTGTTGGCACAATCGCACACAAACCTAAATAAGCAACACAGGTATATTTTACACAGACATGTCAAAAAATGATTCACACTACTACAACTTTTGACATTAGTTATGTCTTTACACGGTACTTATGTCAACTTGGCTAGTGCTGACCATAACACAGCTATTGGATGTACAAAAATAAATTGAACAAATGTTTCGAGTAGAAATTGTGAATTATATTATGTATTGGAAATTACGCACTTTCCATAATTTCTAAGCCTGATTTTAACTGTTTACGTGGAGAAGTCCACGTAAAAAGTTAAAATCAGGCTTTTGACCTTATTATATTTACTTAAAACTATTAGACGAATATTTTAAATTACAAACTTATTGAAACGTGTAGATTCTTCTAATCTTTTAAAGCAGTATAGCAGTAAGCAATCATTAAATAAATTATTAGAGTAAAAATTTGGACTAAGGACCAATTGTGAGGATTAAAAACTTATCAGACCTATTGGTCTGATAAATTAACCTCTTATTTTTAACCTTTAATAACGCCGCAGATTTTAAAATCTACCTATGACTAGTGCATAGTCTGAAATATTTAGATTTCGTAATTCAATATTTTGAAATCTGCCGAGTTGTTATTTGTTCATCCGATGACTTTGATCTAACTGTTGAATAATCTGCCCTAACTGGAACGAGCTGTATGTACGTTTCTAGGGCTTGACAGACTGCCTAAGTTAGTAAACTTGATATTAGGTGATTGGAAACATCGGTTTTAAATGCATGCTTTCGTATTGTAAGATAATGAAGCTTACAGCTGGACAAATAACAAGTTTTATTTCTAACAGTGTTACCTACCTCACTCACAGTAATTTATTGATGAATATTTGAATCACTTCTCTTAATTAATCAACTGATAAAAAATCATTTCATCCGATTAATTTCTATAAATAAATCGGATAATATGATGTTATCATAGGCATTTAAAGTCATTTCCTACCTGATTTGTTTGTTATTGACGTTATATCGCTTGCTGCACATATTAACTCAGCGAAGTAAAAAAAACATCTTTATTGTTGTAATCATTTACAAACACTCACCTATTTATTTATTTACTCAGGACATGACAAAAATATAAAAAAACAAAATGTGACTAGGAACCTCTTTGTTCAGGCGTCACTTTACTTCTATCGATAACAAGAAGCTCTAGAATGAGTCCCGAAGTTAAGTGCCATCGAGTATGCCAAATTTCCTGTTTTCCTGTTTCCGGTATTTACATTACACAGAAGAGTAGTGTGGTTTTTTAATTTTTGTTACCTTTTATTCAGTCTTTTTTAAAAATGAATTTGAATGTTTTTTATATTGTTAGGCCCAGTATCACTTTCGCAGTAATTACAAATCTAACGACACATCTCAAGCTGAAATAAATCGAGATGTTCAGGCTGCAGAGCGTGTCAAACACTATTACATACAAACATACGTACATATATATACACTCGAAAAACATAACCCGCCTTCTAGCGCAGTCGGATAATAAATAAATGAATCATTAGAAACATTATTCTTACGTCAATCGAACTAATTGAAATATTTAATTCGAGTGCATCGGAACTTGCCAATCGATTTTTCTTGACATTAACCCCAACACTAGTGTGATTACGAAAACACTCAATTGTCATTCCGAACAATGTTTCAGGTGTTTTAATTATTAGTGATTTTTGCCAAAGAAACATGAAATTGAACCAAAAAAATACATACGGATGAAACATAACATTATCCTTCTTCCAATTTGAGTTTCTCGAAGTGTTCTTACTACTATCTACAGCACAAAACGGCATTTTTGAAGAGCTCTTTACTCATCGACGTATGACTCGTTATGTCAAAATTTCCGAGTTTCAAGTAGTTTTGTTCAACGTTCGGATTTTTAATCGTAACTTGAGCAGAGGGGTAACGCTCGTAAGGCATCTCCAGTTCTTAATGCTCTAAGGTCACAACTGCGCCACGGGCTTATTCTGATAATTAATTTAGTTGCACTGGCTGGTGTCATTTTTATTTTTACTGACTTCTTAGTCTTACTGGACAGCCTAGCCTAGCTGTGGGATTAGAAACCAAGAAGCTGTATTAACCTAAAAAGATATCAAACAAATTAATGTCTGTCAATAACAGATTCTTTGCGGATGAAATTAATTTAATTAGGGGGTCTGTTTCAAAATATAAATCAAATAACCGTTTCCAGACCAAGCATCCCCACACACTGGCCACTAGTGGCCACACGACGCGCGCCACAAAACACCGCTACCGGCATATTATATCCTGTCGTTTTATACATTTTATATGGACTTGCCGCACACGGTGAAGCCGGTGGCCACCCCACGCCACACGCTACGTGACGCTACAAACTTTACCATAGGAATGACGTTTTGTGGCCCGTGTGCGGGGACGCGTTTTGCAAACTACATCAATTTTTCTTGCAATATTGTCTTGGGAGATTCATATATATGATCTTCAAATAAGAAAAGTTCAGGATGTCAATAAATTATTGAGTGGAAACTTTTTTCGGCACGCCTTCGTCGAATGCACGCTGTACCACAGAAGAAGTTAGGTACCTACACATGGGGGTGTTACTCAACGGGAACAAAGGGTCACAAAAAAGCTACCTACGTTCATAAGATATATTTACGAGCAAAATTTTGGTAGGGGGGAAGGGAACCAATGATAAAGAAATTCAATTCGTTCTCAAAATGTTTATTAAACAATGACAAAAACGATGCACAATAAATTATTTTATAAAAAATATCAAATTGCATTTAGACAGAACCAATTCACATTGTTTTGAAACAATTGCAATAACTTAAAGAAATTAATATTTTACTAATTATCATTCTAAAAATTCATATAAAATATACAATGACAAGCTACCTAATTGAAGCTACGCCTTAGTAACATGAATGTGTGTGAATGTATACTAAACATAAATATTACTTAGCAGACGTACCATACACATACGTAATCACAGTATAAAAATAAAGCATTGTTTTATCAGTCGACGACATCACAGCTACGCAACGGCAGAACCAAAAACTACGACTGCTAACTTCCTCAAAAAACCTAATCTAAAATTATTATATGTCATTTCATTTAATTTTCATACAGTCTTTGGAGCAAATTATCTCTTGCAAAACTATTAGAAATTAAATTAACCGTGTAGGTAATTAGATCATAGCTAGAACACAATAATAAACATTGATTTACTACAGAATTACAAGTCACATAGCCTATATAATTGTGGTTAAATCTGATATGCAAAAACTACTTCGAAACAAAACTAGCTCAGTGACAAGCCAGAACTTTCACAAGGAGTAAAGCTGCAGCTCATACTAGTAGGTCACAATAGTATGCGCCAACGCCAACATGTATCAGACATCTGCCCCATCAATGGCAAAGACGTCAGTGACACTTGAGCCTAAGCACACGGCGTCTCACAAACTCCCGTCTTCACAGCGTTTTAGTTTCGTTTGACACGCGTCTTCCTGAATCTAAAAACGTCGTGTGTATAGGCTCTTTTACGTATTGAAGTAATCAAAAATATACATCGCATTTGATTTAGGTGATATTCCAAGTAGATAGATCGAAATGACAGAATAATAGGTACCTATACCTACATTTGATGAGTAGTGCAATTAATCACTAAATACAGATAT
The DNA here is from genome assembly GCA_950022985.1 of Udea ferrugalis. Classification (NCBI taxonomy): domain Eukaryota; kingdom Metazoa; phylum Arthropoda; class Insecta; order Lepidoptera; family Crambidae; genus Udea; species Udea ferrugalis. The sequence continues at coordinate 12,636,477 of OX465516.1, forward strand.
TTAAACGGAAACTAATCGTCATACATTCATTAATATTGAGTAACAGTTGTGTAGTTCGAGATCACAATATCACAGCATATTTATCATACGCCATAGGACTCTCGAGTAATGATCACCTTGTTAAAGATATTTGTAACTAATAGCCTAATCTACAGGTAAATTATATGAGCGCACAATCAGAAAAACATGTTAAACATCCGACACTAAATATTATCATTATTGTGCCACTACAGTATGTTGCAATCCTTACAAACTAATTCAGTGTTGAGATGTAGTTAGCGATATGACGAATTAAAGTGTAGCAATATTATTATATTTTATTTGCACTCCCTATTGGTTGATTACTTCACATTCTATAAAAGCACACAACATACATACAATTACAAAATTATTAACATGTTTATTTTCCGACTACATTCAAATAACATTTATGAATATTAATAAAAATGAAGCCACTGGCTTTGTCTTGCACGTTTATTTAAATAGACATTATGTTTTACAACTTGTATTTTACATCTGAAAATATTTGGATTTAATGCCAATATAAGTTCAGTGACTTTTAGAAGGTGGTAATACAATAGGCGGCAACTCGATGATGGGCAGTGGCTCGCGCCAGAATATCGTCTGCGAGAACTCGTCGCTCGGCTCGCACAGCGCCGGCGGAAACACCTGGTCTACCAGCACCGACATGTGCGAGTACCTGTGGGCCAACACATTAAATTGTTAGATTCATTTCATCTGACGTGTACAGTCAATGGCTTGTCAAGCTACCCGTTTCCGTTCTTTATTTCGCTTTTGCCTAATCACAATTATTTGCAATAAAGCAACGAAAAATTACCGGAAATAGGTAGCACGTCACGCCGTTGACATGTACGAACATGCCGCTTAACCTTAGGCCGTCACGCGACCACTGTCTTATGGGGCGTCGACACTTTACCATCTTCGAGCAATTAACTTTTGAAGCCCCCAAAAATAACATAAATATCACAACCCTATATTGAAACACTTTCTTTGAGATGAAAAGTATCAGATCTGGTCCAAAAGTGGAATTTGGGTTAGTAAAGTTTGAGTGAACAGTTAAGCATGAAAGTTTTTTATGTTGTTAAATTGCTATCATATTAGGTTATAAATATTTGTTGGATTAGCTTAGAAACTTCCACCTAAATAGCATGAGTTCACTGTAACTGTCCAAGCACTATAGTTTGATTAAACCTGCCTGTGTCCACTTACGATGGCGTTTATTCATTACGGTCCTTGACATTAAAACAACTTGTTTAGCTACGGCTCGTTAGGCCCGCTGTAAGAAAGTGGAGCAATAACAAGATAACCACCAATAGGCTTGCTTCACGTTCGACCTATAAGTCTACAGTGGCATAATAATGCTTGATACTCAATATAATTTACAGTGGAAAATAGCCAGTCAATACTTCATGTGAATATGTATATTTATACATATTCACAACAGGGAACAGGGAATTGAGATCAATATCATTTATACATTATGTTTAAATAAAAATAAAATACTACATAAAAACCAAAATAAATATAGGTACAAGGGTTTGGACAGCACACCCAAAACAGACAGACAATTTAACCAAAACGAAACAAATGACATGGCGATGATTGATAGAAGATAATGTTGAAGTCAGATTTTAGAGCCAATGTGTAGTTATTAGATAGCATTAGAGTTATTTTGATGTATGAGTGGGCGACTGCATGTGGCCAAGCCTTACAAATCATGCCATACGGCTTACCGGCTATGTCGCGTGCCTGCTAATCTCCCACTAACAGAACTAACAGAACCCATAATTTAACCCCTATTTGAGCTAGCTTTTGACTACATTATCACTTTTCATTGGTGGGAAGAAATCATCGACCATGTTACTTTGCACGTGGTAGCTGAAATAAAAATATATAATATGTAGGTACATAAATTATTAATAGGTACATTGCATAGGTAAGGCGTTAGTAACGTGAACATTGCGTGACGCGGTATTTACTTGAACTTTAACTAATGATACTTACGTTGATTGGAATGTCTGAGTCAATTCATGTTTTAGTTCGCCCTTGTAGTTGATTGTGAATATTCGCACGATCGGAATGCCGACAGCTTGGTACGCGCAAACGTCCTGTAAAAGGTAAATGTTCACATTATTTTACTGTATTATTAGCCAGATACTAATAGTAACTATTAAAAAAAAAGACTATTATTTTCAACATTTTCAGTGAAGTCTCTTGTAAATTGTAACTCTGAATATTTCTTGAAAATACGGCAGCTGTTTTTCAGATTTAGATTTCTTCACGTTTGCTCATTTTTGCTTCACTCGAAAGTTGTTATTTAGAGAATGCCTTTAGGCTACGTCTTAGAAGTCAAAAGTAAAGTCAGTCAAGCCAGTCAGTGAAGAATCCGTCAGACTTGTTCTACAGGCGTCTAACAAGGTCTTAAACACTGACCCCCTTATTCATAAAAACGAACGCAACGCTAACGCATTGTTTAAGCTATTGACGTGTTCTGTCACTTACTCGCAAATGGCGGCAGCAACAAGAATGACAGTGACAAAGCGATACAATAGTTATCGTGTTCTATAAGAGCTGTTTAAATTTTTATGAATAAGGGGGTAAATAAGCTAAAACAGTATTACAAAAGCAAGTGTTTCACGTCGATACTGACATTAACCCTGTTCCCGTATCCGGCGTAGAAGGGGTTAGATCCGTGTGGGAAGAGCGCCTTGATGTCTGCGAGGCACTGGATCTTGAACTCCTCGGGCTTCTTCTCGATGACCTCGCGGTGGAAGGCGCGCAGCAGCGACGTGGGGTTCAGCAGCAGCGGCCCGTCCGGCAGGCACGTCTCGCCTTGGCGGATCGAGCGCAGGTACTCGCGGGTTACCTATGATAACAATACTGTTTATGGACATAGACAACGCAAAGGGGTCAAAGAAATTCATGTCATAATGTCTCATTTTAGTTTTACGGTCTTTACAGCGACTTCATGACATAAATTGTGTAGTTTTTTTTGTTTAACATTTATTTTACAAACAAACTAGTACAACTACATATAGCTATGGTGTGTAGTAATTAACAATGAGTAAATGTCAAATAATAGAAGGAAACGCTTACAAAATTACAAATCTAAACAGATCAAGGCAAAACTTAACCTTAAACGACTCGAAAGTCTAAAAGAAATTATATTAAAATAGTCTAACCTATGGTAAATTTGGCCAAACGTTACTCAAAGTTAAACAGTTCTAACAAGAACAGCTGACACCCACACACTTACTTTCATTGCCACTTTACGATACAGTATGTGGGAGGTTGAAGGGCTTGTTTGAAGTTTATGAATTTGGAGGCAAAGCCTTGTCTTCGCGTTAAGTTGTGTACTTACCCTAGCTTGTCCAATAGCCCGCGCAGACAAATATAACAGTTGGTATCCATTGTTCTTGATTTTAGTGAACAGCTGAGCGACGCCAGACTGTGCCCAGTCCTTGCCCACGAGGGGGAAGATGTGGCCCAGCACGTCTGACCTGCAGCACAAGAAAGATATCTTAACTTAGTGTACATTATTATTATCAACGATCCTTTCGGCACAGTGGTCTTGGTTTCTATTCCCGCACTAGCAATTAGATGATATTCTGTTTGAACTGGGAGTTTAAGTTACTGAAATTGTTTCTAGGGAGGTAAAGGAGGAAAACCTTACTTTTGGAATGAGACGTTACCTCTAAGTTTTCATTTCTTTTTTAACCCGCGACGATATAAAATGGGTGTGATTAAATAATAGCATTAGTTTGCAACTTACGAAACAAGAGAAATCATGACCTTGCAGTTTTAGAAGAAAATTAAAACTACTTATGTAAATATTTCTAACAATAATTAACTAACTCTAGCCTAGTTGATTTTATCATGTTCGTAGCGCCACTAATTGACTAATTACCGTTATATAACTTACTTAGTAATAGTTCCGTCGATGTCGGATATAACGATTTTATCGTCGTACCGCCAGCGGAACACGTTACATTTGCATCTGGTGGTGCCCTGGTACGCCGTCGTCACGCTGAACACCATCTCGTTCATACCTTCACGGAGATTTAGGTTTTTCTAGAAAAGAAAATAATATTTTTAACATGGTCACTCTTCGAGACAACCTTCTACATATTACATTTTATAGGTTAGACATAATGGGTTTGTATTTGAAATAAAATGGTAATTTTAACATAACTTACAATTTGATCCGAAGACAGCCGCAGGGTTTTGCGGAATGAAGAATGCCGACGAGATGGTCGCAATGGCTTGCCTTCTTGGTCAGATTCTGAGGAACTATTTTCTTGGCGGTCTTCTACAAACGAAACACATTTTTATTTTTTAATTACAAGGGTTAATTTGGCAAAATCAATATTACTAGAAGGTATTAGCTATCTCCAGTGACTTTTTTTTATAAATAACATCAATGATATTATAATCAAAAGCAAAACATTGACAGTTTGAGCGACAATGTGCAACATGTATCTGTCTCGTTTACGCTCTAGTAAATAATTATACTATCTTGTACATGCGTTCAAATTATGGGTACGTACCTATAATTTGACCGCGAAGTCGAAAATTGGCCCCTGGCATACGTACTGACATAACGTATCCTCTTTTAAATATCATTGAAAAGCATGGTATGGTTTTCATATTTGAGCTCCTAAGATTGGCATAATACGTGCAGTACGTAGCGGAGGCAACTGACTCGTTAATTTTGTACTAGTGTATGAAGGTACTAAGTTTCAAATTAATCTATAAATTCGATAGTTAAATTATGAGTGGAATTGAGTAAGAAAGTACCTTTTTCTTGAGTATAAATATTTTCAGGTTCTAACGGCTGCTCGAACTCCAGCGGCTCGAGCTCCAACGCCGGCATGGGCGCGTCGACTACATTATCTTCCACAACTCTCTCCTTTTCTTCTACTGTCTCCTCGTCCGTTTGAGGAAATGTGATCTTCGTTTCTGTTACTGCTTCTGCTTGGGACAGTTCTGTTTTCTTTTCATCATCTTCTTTAGTCAATATTGGATCACTGAAAACAAACAACCCCATCATGTAACCTGATCGATGGATACATCCTAGCTATTCAAAGTTCAAATATTATTACTTTTCAGGCCAGAAAACACTCGAAAGACATATTCATATTTCATTCATTATCATGGTATAATGCCATAACTAGGGTCTTTTTTAAGCAGTAATGTTCACCAAAAATCATATCAAGATGGAAAGTAAAATAATGTTCAAAGAATCCTATGTTGCGTTTACCACAAAAAGTATAGTGGGTTTAATGTGGTTAAAACAGGACTCAAAAAGTTTCACCTCAGTCAATGAGCCTTAACTTTATACGGCAGAGCATGTTGATTTTTTTGTCTTCGGACCCTATTTCAGTAGCGGTAAGGTTCAAAATACGGTGGCAACTCTGCCACTTCGTCATAAAGCGTTAGCAAAGGAAGGTAGTTACTTCTTAGCCTCTGATGTGGAGCGGCGCCAGTTCCACCAGGAGTAGCCGCGCGGCTTGCTGGCCGCGTCCGCCGCACGCGCCGCCTCCGCGCCCTTCTCCAGAGACTCCAGCACGCGCTGTACGACGAAACAAGCTTTATTTAACACTTTGTACATCATTTACAGGTTCTCGTAACAGAAATAATTAAAACACAATGGTGTCGTCACAATTTTTCGTTTCGTTGATATTTCGTGTCACAATTTCTTATTCTTTATTGCACATCAAAACTACACACATCAAAAGTGTCTAGGGATATCTCAAGCATTTTCATACAAAGTATAGCTATTGGGGAGGCTGTAAAAATTAAAATATTGATACCAACGTAGAAATTTTTAGGACACAGAAACTGCTATATCTGCCCTTTCAGATTGTATTAAGAAATTCATTGTGGTAGCATTATTGTACAATCGTAAGGACGTTAAAAAAAAGACAGATTTTTCTTTTAAAAGGTTTCAAAATTTTAGCAAAATCAAACGTTTTTTTGTAATATTCTTAACCTTTATCTTATGCCTGTTTCCTCGAGTTATTCTAAGATAATGCTGAGCATTATCTAATATCTTTGATTTTGCTGAAATTTTGAAACCTTTTAAAAGAAAAATCTGTCTTTTTTTTAACGTCCTTACGATTGTACAATAATGCTACCACAATGAATTTCTTTATACAATCTGAAAGGGCAGATATAGCAGTTTCTGTGTCCTAAAAATTTCTACGTTGGTATCAATATTTTAATTTTTACAGCCTCCCCATTAGCTATACTTTGTATGAAAATGCTTGAGATATCCCTAGACACTTTTGATGTGTGTAGATAAAAACCGGGAAACTACACAGGGAACTAAGAAAGGTCAGGCCTCCACAGGGTGTGGTACTCTTTTCACCCAGTTGCCTTTTTAACGAGCCATGGCATAGTTGCACAAATGAATATTATTTGCGCAACTATGCCATCCCCCCTAGCGCCCCACTCCCCACTTACCTGCCACTGGTAATGACGGTGGCAATTCGAAACAACCACATACATACCTACGAGCACGATGTGAGGGTATACTAGGTGAGTTTTTCAAGTGGGCGTGGTAGGTAAAATCCTTAACTATGAGGAATATCGAAAAATGCTGAAGGAAGCCTCGAGGCCGGTTTTGGCAAAACAAATCTGCACCAAAGATTTTACAAAAAAAATGTGAGACGGCAATCGAACTTGTTGGTTTTAAAAAATAAAGTTACCTTGAATTTTTATGATATCTCGTAGTGACGCTTATTGGCATTAATTTCTTGGAAGTAACATTAGGATTTGACCTAAAACGCCTACTTAAAATACTCATCCTGTATAATCGTTTGGACCTAAAGTTTTGGCAAACTGTTTAATTCGCCGTGTGACTTTGCCGTGATACACTTTTCCGTACATAAGCCCTGTGTGTGTACGTACGTTGGGCAGGGGCCGGCGGAAGGCGAGCAGGGAGAGCAGCAGCGGGCCGGCGCTGCGCCACGGCAGCCAGCGGTCGCCGAGGCGCACCAGCATGCGGCCCTCGGCGGCGAGGGTGGCGCCGTGGGTGCAGAACTCGTCGAACGACAGCGCGCGGGACACTTGCTCTTCGCGCACGTATACGCCCACTTGACCCCTGGGAACACACATTTTGATTAAGCTACACTCAAAAAAACATTCTATCTTTTGTAGTGCAGTGAGCCAAAATGGATTTTAGTTTCGGACACCAGAACAAGCAACGCCTTACGGTCCCGGGTTTTAAACTTGCATGTCAGAAAAGTTACTATTAGTGCGGTCCGTTTTAAAGTGATAATAGCGCGCTCCCGTCGCTCACGCTCATACAATTTATCAATTCGGGACGCGAGTGACCGCGCTATTATCACTTTTGACTCAAAACAGACCGCACCCTATTTGTGTTGTTAGATCTGCAAGTGATTCTGCAAATCTCAAATAACGGACTGAGTTTTAGCTTTTCTCATAAGTCTATCGATGAAAATATTAGGTTAGACGTATGAAAATGACGCAATTCGAATTCAAGACCGAATTGAGTTCTTAGAATCGCTTCCCTAGCTTAGCTCTTGCCAAGCGGTACCTACAGTACCGATAAAAAAGATGCCAAATACGAATGTCAAAATATTTGTCACCGTAGAATTTACGTTTCGTCTGATTAATTTTATTACAGTAGTATTTTTCAAAACAGATCGTCATACGATGGACTTTCGTCTCCGATTACGAATTCGTTTCATAGTACGCATTACGCGTGACGAAAACTGAATTGGTGTATTTTTAAACTTGAGTTTCAACACTGTAGATAGTAATAGCTGTTCGGTGACCTGCCACACTTATATGAAGCACATCAGAGTAATTTCTTCATGCGTCATTTTGCGCTAAAATTAATCGCTCGACACGAGATAATGCCGCCAAAGTACGTAAACCTGTATAATACAGGGCTATTTTGCAAGGCGCTGCCAAAATTTTAGGAGAGACTCCGAATCAGTAACTTAATCGATTTACTCGAAGCAAAAATATGTTTTTTTATTTGTTAAGTTTCCTATACGCTTTTCGAAATTACTAGGATGATTACTTAATTTATGTAAAAATACTCCCGTGCATGTAACTACATTTTTGCACAAGTAAATTACAAAATACTTATCCTTTATTGACTTTTTTTTTAACTTCTACGTTTAAAGTTAATTTCAATAAAGACGTAGTTTTTTAATTACATCAAGCTCATTATAAAAAATAGCAACCCGTTGCAAAGTCACCCTGTATACTTACTTGGCGAGTAGTTTCTCGTCGTCGTCCGAGTCGAGCGCGGGCGGCTCGAGCGAGGCCGGCGACTGCGGCAGCGAGGGCCCGTTGCCGGACTCGTACTCCTCCTCCGTGGGGCCCGCCGACGGCGTCGTGTTTGGAGGACCTGCGAATACTACGCTTCATTAACATGTCTCAGCATTTGCAAGACTAAGCTTAGTTTGACAGTTACTGATAAAAGGCATGAAAACAGCTAAGTATCTCCAGTGAGAGCTAGGTAACTCTGTAGAGTTTGGGTAAAGAAATTATTGCTAATTGTTGTACTTAATTATTTGCTTGTACTTTTGTTTAACGATCTAATTATGAGTACTGGTATTTCTGTTTTTACTAATTTTAACTAAGGCCAAACCGAATACTAGACAAAATTTCCGCGTGTATCATAATAATTTAAGTAAATATTTCAATATTCACAAAAAAGAGGGGTTTTTCCTAATTCGTGTTAGGCGAATAAGATTATTCGCATTCAGCGCATCAATAACTAAATCAACACAACCAACCTGAGCGGTACCGATCAGCGTGATGTTTCGGGAAATAGAGATCAGGATCGACGCGATCTAAGTCGTCCAAATAGACACCTTCGCTGGCCGCCTCGGTGGCCTCTCTGGGAGACATGAAGCGGAACATGCCGGACAGCACCCCGCGCCGTGCCGACCGTTCCTCGTCGGAGCTGAGGGGTTCAGTGGGCGAGGCGGGGGCGGGCGAGGGCGGGGAGGCGGGGGAGGCAGGGGAGCTGAGCGAGTCCACCCCGCGCACCGGCGGCTCCGGCAGCTCGCCCCAGCGCCACGACTGCGACGACTTGTCGCCCGCCGCCGTCCGGGACAACTCCACCTCCGTGTCCGACTGCACCGGCGTGCCGTTCCGAGAGCCTCTGCAATTGAGCGCTAGTTGTAACGGGCTGTGTTGAAGGGTTATTTGCTAAAATGATGTCACTTTGAACTACCAACTGAACGTTAAAGAATCTTTTCTTCATTAATAGCACTGTGACTTTTGACATTCATCGCAGAATCAGACGTCTGATTCGTCTATTTTTCATTGGTAACCGAGTAAGCTAATAGCCCTGCTGAGCTTTGACCCCGTAAACTTTGACACTGCTTTTTAGCTATAGCACTGTCATGTTATGGAGCGAGAATGAAAGAGATAATACAGTTTATAAGTCAATATGGTGTTTGAAGTTTAAATTAGTTTATTTAAGTTAAGTATAGCAATTTCATTCTTTTGTTACAATCGGACCATACAGTCATTAATCATAGTTAGGACATTGTTTTTAAAATATGTAAAATGGAATAATATGACAGAGCGTTCTTAAGTTGTTTGTTCTTCGCTCAAGGCACCGCTCTACTAGAAAACGAGGCTAAGGCTTAGTTTGGTAGCCCATCCAAATGCTACATGGCGTATAAATTATAATTACATTAATAACTTTCTTAAAAATATTTCAAATTGTCAAATATCAAAATCAATGCAACACGTCTGATGCCCGATGTTTGATGTACAAACAAACAACAAGCAAAGTGTGAATTATGCGTTAAAAGCATAGTATAATCAAACACTTGACTTAACTAAAAGCTACATCTACGCGACAAATAGGTGAACTGAGTCAAATATTATGTGTGCTATCTATCAGAGTGGTTAAAAAGGTATTGACGGTTTGGCAAAACCAATTGTGATACTAATATGACAGAGTCGTGTGTCGTTTGAAGCGTCACTAATATTAAACACTTGACGTGATTAACTTTTTTACTTGTAATAAAAGCTTTTCTTAAATACTTCAGACATTTGACCACTCTGTACTCACACAATAGTTTGATGCTGACTGTACAAGATAAAGTGATAGATCACAAAGTTCAGTATTGTGCAATGTGTTGTCGCTCGTCTATTTGTGAATAATGTGCAATTGTTTTGTTGCACACGTTGCATCATGCTCTATTATTATATTACGTTACAATGAAACTTACTGCATCATTTGAATTTAAGTATCAATATATCTGAAAATTGTATGATGTGGCAAGAATCATTCGTCAACGAATATTAATAGAATATTAACATGTTAAAGGGATGCTAGTTTTATAAGTGCGTGAGATAAGAATACAACGGCTATCATTCCATTCAATTGCGTTACGTTATTACTTGATGAAAGTAGGAAATGCCTAGAAAGTGCACTACGTCTACTGTACAATGCTACTCGTTTACGGAAGCTGAATGCATACTAACTGCAAATGCGTTATTATTAGGTTTTTAAATAGTGAGACAGCAAGCTGGATAATCGTGAGCAGGGGCGGTAGACAAGCGGCATTAGGGCTTGCGATAGCGACAAATTGTGATAGTCACGTTTGCCGCTAGCGGTACTCTTACTGTTTGTCTACGGCCTGAGGTACTATTAATGGAATTAGTATGTTTGTTTACGCATGTCTGTTCGCAGCGTGCACCTCGAACGCTGTGTCCGACAGCGCCAAGGGGATGCGCTTCTCCCCGCTCAACTTCAGGTTGGACATCTCTTCACTGTAACCAGTCATCTCAATAAATTGGCATCTCTAAAATCTTCCGTAATAGGGACTACTTTTGCTTTATTTCACGTTATGTTTTGCGGCATTCTTGTTTAATTCTACCTCGAACGAGAAGGCATAACGCACATCTCATCATATCAAAAAAAAACTTAATTGCCTGCACTATCAGTTGATGTTTTTTTTAAAAATACAGTTCTTAGAGTAAATCTCTATTAAGACTCTCATAACTAAAAAAAAACTTTTTTGCAACATAAGGGACTTGAAACTTATTGTTTTTAGCAGTTATAGAACTAAATGGGGTCTGGTTTTCATAACCAGAAGAGAGAGTCGCTAAGTTTGTTAAATTTAGAGAATGCCTCACTTACTTTCACTATTGAGGGGGATATCTTTTAATCTAAGTATTTTAAAGGGGTCACACATGTCTTAATCTTGCACACATGCAATCATTCCTCTCTAAATAAAACTCTAATACTAAAAATTTTACGAACTTACCTAAAAACAGCGGCGTTGACTTCAGTGTCGCTGAAGAAGTTGATATCGGTGGCGATGGGTATGGGCGGCGGCGGCAAGACGGACTGCGAGGCGCGCTGCTCCGACCCCGCGCGGTCCGACTGACTCGAAATTGAACTAGTTGACGATTTCCGCTGATGCTTCTTCTTAGAACTCATTTTCCTAGTCTTCTTCTTCTTTTTCCCATTACCATTAGGCTTCAACTCTTCTTGGTTTAGAATGAGCGCGTCTATAGGCCTGAAGTCATTGTTGGCGCTTATCTTTTGCACCGTCTGACTAGCCTCGCTGCCTGCTTCTAATATCTGGGTGGCCGCGAAGGTTTTAGGAGTTCGGCCATCAGTCCAATCGGACGCCTCATCGAGGCCTTCCATTTCGAACAACGCTTCATTTTCGTTGTCATTTGCAATCTCTTCTTTGGTTTTCTTGGTTAGTTTACTTATATTAGGTTTTTGCATAGATTGGCCATCTGCGGTGTATCTGCAAATAATTAGAAAAAACGATAAAGTAACTCCCGGCTATCTCTAAAACTTGTCGTTTTTCAACACAATTTTTATTTTAGCACAGCCAACTGTCGATGACACTAAAGCAAATTCTAAAATAGAAAAATTTTTGAGGCTCATTGTAAAATGAGTGCATTAAAACGTGAAGCCCGCCGTTCATAATGTAAATAATGCAAATGCTATACTGAAATTTCCCTTTCGGATTACTCATGGACGGTGTTGTTAACATCAACCATGATTGCGGTATTACTTAAACCCTCACTTTCTACATTAATTAGTTAACGTTTATGTAAACCATTTCAAAATAATAGTATCCGTCGAAATAATTTATTATCACTCTAAATTATGATTTCATATTTTGAAACGATGCACAAAGTTATTAATACTGATAGCCACATCCGTTTTAAAGCAAACTAGGTAACGAAGCCAACAGAACAAAGGACCAGCCAGTTTTCATGAACGAATACATCGCAATGTATACGTAGGTAGTACAAACGTTCAAGCAATATGCATGAAATTATCTGCATGAACTAGACATTATGCAAATTATTTTACTGAGAAGATACGTAATGTTACGACAGAAAAAGAAGTCTCAAGACGAAGTTATGCTTATACAAGCATACACCAATTGACCGTACTAGTCGGTCATCATCATAAAACTGCTCCACTCCACCGCTGGACATTGGCCTCTACTTAAATATGCGCCTTCGCATCCTATCATATTCAAACTCATCGCTCCGCTTGCTCCCAGCAACCTTTCTGCATATCGTCACTCCAGCTGACTGGAGGATGTTTTTTTTTTTTTTTATAGTGGTCTTCAAGATGACCTCACTCCACCTGATGGAAAGCAGTCGTGAGGTCCAGATATGGGGTTGACAAGCACAGTAATGGACAACTACTCTGCTGGTCAATCTCATTTTGAAGGTTTGCCTCCTATCCTACGTTTGTCACCATGCGTTCTCCTTTACCCTTGCTACTTCAGCTTTCAAAGCTATCACTGATTGATAACATAACTGCCAATAGCCGGAATCTGGATATAAGGGGACGTAGTTAGACGAGCTTACCTCCGCTTGGTGTAGTCGGAGGCCTGTCCGTGGTCAGGCTCGACGGCGGAAAGCGAGTTGCGGCGGCGAGGCTCGTACAGCTCCTCAAACCGCGAGGCCGGGATGGGCGATGTGGCGAGGTGGGCCGCGACCCCCGCTTCGTCTTCGCCAACCTCCTCCACGAAGAACGCCTCACCAGACTCGCCCAACTTCATGTGGATGTTCAACGCTTCTCCATTCAGCTCCAAGTCCACCTGCACAAAGTTACAAGATGCTGATTGATATGTGTTAAGAACATTAGGTATTTCAGTCGTGTTCATGCCACCTTAATTGTTTTAGTTATTTTAGGAATATGGCAAACATACCACAATCCTCCACTCATCCTACATCAGACAAGTCAATGAACCATTACTACTAATTTAGTATCTGATAGTAGGCATTTTCTGATAGTTTTACATATTTTGTTACCACTTAGTTTCGCTGCTTTGAAATCTTCCTCATCGGATTTTTCTCTCGCTAACTTGTCAGCCGTCTAAGTGATTATTTTTAATAATCGTTTATACTCCTAAATTAAAAGCATTGTAAAAATTAAGCAGGTGGCCGGATGAAGTAAATATTTGTGCCAAATTTTCCTCACAATTCTTGGGTGGAACTTTATCCCACATTTGGCGATATTCCAATTTTCACAGTGAATCAGACGCAGATTCCACATCTAGTTTTGGCAATGTCTGTCTATGATCACTCTGAAACCAAACGACCAGTACATTCCAAAAATCATTCATATTCATTTATACAAACTAGGTTCCACTCTGCAATTCCTATATCAAATTCTTGGAAAATGACGATGTTCTATAAATGTCTAACAAGAATTAGGGGAAATGTTGTCAATTGTGTTTGAGAGTCGTTTCAACTTAGTTAATGTTTTTAGTAGGAAACGTTCCAATGAGCGATTATTTCGATTGGATTGTCTGCTTTCCGTTTCCAGATCGTTCTGAGACATGTGCGTTGAAGCCGCGTCCCCTCTCTCGCGCATCGTCGCGCGCGCTGACTGCCCCGGCGTGCTGTTACGTACGCGTTTCACTATTCACGACATGGTTTATTCACACTTGTGCAATCTTAATGACCAGTGCCCACATAATATATTTATACACATTTTAGTATTACTTTAGCGCTGGGGTACGAAGTGGAATCTTCTGACGCTACTGCATACGTCATACATATCACTCAAATTACTTTATCAGTTCTGTAGTATTTTTAAATTAGGTGCCAATAGCGTAACACTTAGGGCCGGCGCGCACTATCGGCATCGGCATGCTTCAGGCTTTTAAGGTGACAAATAGTAATATACTCTAATGTAATGGCAATAAAGTAGAAAATGCCGAAACAGAAACAGAACAAATGAATTTTGTTTTTACGAGAACACATCACGGAAATTTCTACTTTATTGCCATAATGTTAAAGTATATTGCTATTTGCCACCTTAAAATCCTGAAGCGTGCCGATGCCGATAGTGGGCGCCGGCCCTTAAACGTCGTATGTCGCCCACTCTAATTGGATTTGCACGGTTTTGTTTACAGAGATGTTAAATATGAAGGCATATAAGTACGTCAGACTCGGTACATAATGACAAAGAAATTGCTATTATAATGATGACTAGCCTTCTTTAGACAAAACATCGACAGCATATAAGCAGGTGGAAGTTATTTTAAGACTGCTTAAGGTTCAGATTAATTAAGGTATTAACCTTTCATGTGCTATTACTGGTTCTAGGCTAGAAAACATATTATCAGTTACTTAATTAAAGACGCAAAAATAAACTGTTGGGGCACTAGGCTGATTATGTTAATAAAATGGATATTATCTTCTACGGTGGACGTGGTGAATGATATCGCAAATGAATACTGACACTTATAGTATTTCGTGCAATAACTAGGCAATACAACCCGACAGTTCCGTTTCATTTCCTGGCAACTTTGTTCGAGTCGAGAATAATCGCCATCTGTTGCTAAGGTCGGTTTATTTATAGGCAGGTAACTCGTTGCCTGGTAGGTAGTTAGTGTCGTTATATGTTACACATGGTAGGCTGGGTACCTACCACATGTATTAGTCGATAAACCGTTTATGCATTATGACTTCAAACACACACTGTACCATTTCCTACTCATAGGTTATTAATTATTATGCTAATGACGTACAGACTTATAAACAACATTGAGATTTTGCAGATAGTTTACTTGACTAACAATCCAAAACCGAGATCTTAGGAACTAAAATAGAACTACAATAAACAATTCTAAGAAATTAAAATAATGCAGTGTAAATAAGTGAGTATGGATGGACACGTAGGTACAGATAAACATACAATACGATGCCAATTTTCTCCTAATTTATAATTAGACGAGTAGACTTTGGCTTTATGAGTATTTGCAGACGTGAAAGTCTCATGGACTGTGCGCATTCCTAGATTGCAAGGCCTTGTGGCCGTAAAATGTCCAGAATATATTTATCCGGGAGCACTTCCATATTACTAAAAACTCGAAGGTTATTCTTTTCTAAGAACATCGATTGCGAGACGGAGAATTTCTAGTAAACAAATGCGTAATGTGGCCTGCGTTAAGTAGGTAGGTAGGTATCTTATCGATTAATTGTAAAAACAATACTCAGCTGCTATTTGTACACATAACGTTAATCCTTGATTGAAAACATATCTGGCATGTTTTTACGTCAATTCTCGCTATCGAAGACTAAGAAATAATTCATCTTATCTTAATCTAATTAGGCGCGCCTGAAAAGTTACACAAAAAAGCTGGCGCGGCGTGGGGTGTGGAGCACCCTGAATTGATATTTGAAAATTTATTAATACCTATTCAGTAGCAATTACAAGCAAAATCATACTTTTATGAACTTTTAGACTAATCTTATGTTTCTTGACTAAATTATTGGTCCTCCATAAATCACACGGCAGCAAAATTTATAACATTCGATTTGTTGGGCTCTAGGTTTAAAATTATTGAATGTGCTATTGTTTTTACGAGTAATTAATAAATACGTTACAGATAGAAGGCCTCAAAATTGCGAATAATAATTGTAATTACTATACCTACAAAAGGTCAGCATATTCAAATTTTAACAGCGTTGCTAGTTATGTAAGCCGGACGATACCTCCTACTTGGTTATATAGCAAAACACTCAAAAGCAGAGGCGCGGCTTTAGGAAGGCCGTATGTCGCAAATATCAGTTTCACAGTTTGATTTTCTATTTTAAGCTAATTTGAATTCTAGAACTCAATGATACGGAACCAATTTGAATTAACGATTCAAAACTTGAAGGTTGAATAACCTGCTCATGAATCAAAATTATTGCTGAGAATACACGTTTTATTGTTGTTGTTGAGGTTTGCAAAAAAAATTGTAGAATGCTAAAATTCGCGCACTTGTAGTACCTACCTACCAATATAATACAACGTTCAATACACGACATCTTTGGTTAAAAATTAGCTGAAGGGAATTTTGACATTAATTAGGTATGCAACGCACTATGTAGCGAAGTCTGTACACTAAAATAAATGCTAATTAGGTAAAATAAGCGTGATTAATTAAGAGATTGTAATTGCAGGCGAGTCTAATCAAAACGAACTGTAATAACGTCAGTCGAACGATAAGATAGGGATTATTCTATCATCAGTTTAATGTTTTCAAGATCATTGAATAACATTTGACTGGTCAGTGCGGAGCAGAGGTCGCAGTGGCGCAATCAAACGAACGTCTAGGTACGATACGGCGATAGGCGATTGGTGATTGGTCCACCACAAACCACACCACGAGCAGCAGGAAACCGTGCGAATCGCGAATGCCTACACAAAGAAGCTTCGCCGATAACTCCGCTTTCATACGTCACTGTGTTTGTGTGACAGTAGGTCAAATAAATAATTCAATTTGTAAACTTTACTCAGTTGGCGATATGAAAAGAAAAATACATTTTAACAATAGAATTTTCGCCACTTTAGTGTTCAAATATTCACTCATAATTTGACCTGATGACGGTAACTGCTAGTAAAGTAGAGCATGCCTTGCACAAAGCAAAGGTCATCAACCATTGAAACGAGTGTTGCATGAAATTAAAGACAAGGACTGCTGATATCTCAGCAGTCCTTGTCTTTAATTTACATAAGTATCACAAATTATCATTTGTGATACTTATGTAAACGTTTCTATTTTAAGCTATTGTTTGTATGTTTTCGTATGGTACACAAACGTTTTCGTATGGAATACCTATTAAATTATTTCGTTCTCTACTAGTACGAGTTAGCCGCGTATGCATACGCGGCACGAAACTACATCGTAGACATGAACTGAAATATTGTAGGATGCAGTTCATTAATTTATTGATTAATAAGCTTGCTCTAACTTTATTTTGATTAAACAATCAGTTACATCCGAAGTAAGAAACTCGATATAAGTCTCATGATAACGACAGCTGCTGTGAAAAAGGCGGAACGTCGGGTTAAAAATTTAATGTACAGAGAGTAGTACCTATGTAAAGTTGTATATTTTTAAATTAAAAAATATTCAAACGAAAATCTTGTCATTCCGAAAATGTGATGGTGTATTTAGTACTCGTAGTATACATAAAACATACATACCACTTTGAACCTAGAGCGCAGCACGCCGAGCTTGCCGAAGCGCACGTGGAAGGGCGAGCAGGTGAAGCTGCCGTCCGGCTGCTCCACCACCACCACATCGATGGCGCCAGTCAGAGTCGCGCCGTTGATCTCGTTGTAGAACTCGCGAAAGTTCGCGATGAACTTCCCAATATAGTTCATAGAATACATGGCTGGCGATTTTATCACACTTCTTTACACTAAGAGTTCAAGTTCCTCTAATTTAACTATCACTTCGCTAATTCACTAGTAGATACTATTACTACCCCATCTTGGCTGGGTCGACGACTTCAGGAATTACACCTGAAACAAAGAAGCGAACAAAATTTATACAATGACGGCGATTTATGACTCAAGATAGGTACCTATGGAATTATAATTTTAAAAGGTATGATAATGCAGTTAACAAAGACTTATATTTGTCTGAGATATAATTAACGTAATCATAGGGTGATTCAAATTAATCAATTTATTATTACAAAGCGCACTGCAGCAAAAATAAATGTGACGACGTTTTCTATTATGTCCTTTTGTTACCAAAACTCCTACTATCTTGCAATGTTCAATGTTAGGAAACAGGACCATCTGCACAATCCGCTCACTCATTGCGATTTGTATTTTCCATATGGACATAAAAATATCTTCATATAATAAAAACATATTTCAGACCACTGTAACTAACACATTAACATATTAGATAAGAAAAACCACTCGATGATCACGATCGAGGGCAATAATCTTTAGCTGCTGACACTTATCAAAAATGTGACTTGAGCTATCTACCTTCGTGTTGTGGAATTGTGAACCTAACTACCAATAACAGTCTCTTTGTTTGTTTGGTAAAAACTTATGTACCGTTTATTGCTATATCAACACAAAAAACTTTTCTTTCCTTCAAATTAATTATAACATTAGGCAAACAATTCAATGTTATTTTAATGTGCAACCTCATTTACCACATGCAGTGATATCAGTGAGTGATTAGGTCGATGCACCGCTACCACCGCCAGGCACCAGGCGCAGGATGTTGCTCAACGCGCGGCCGAGGCGAGATATAGACTACGGTTCAATTACTACTGACACTGCAGCACCGTGGCGATGCAGTTACTTCAACCAACCACCGCTGTCCATTATTATACTTGGTAGAAATACACGCTTACGAAATAATCTAAAAGTGCCTTTTTAGGTGAAACGTACTTCAAATAAATAACTAAGGTAGCCTTTGATGTGATGCGAGTTGTACTTTATCGACGTGATCGTTGCACAGATGTAAGGCTAGTGATAAATCTAACTGGAGGATGTTATCAGCCTGCCCTAGGGATTTCGACTAAGTTTAGCAGTACCTTGTCCAGGGAACGCAACAATAAAAATCTGACATGTATCAAAAATGATACACGGGACAGGGGGTGGGTTAATATGGAATTAATAAATGTATAGCAAAAAAAGCTATAAACGGTTGGACGGTATGAGCATACGGTTAATATCTCTTTGAAAACAGCTATTCTTATTTCGCTTTAATTCAATATTAAGCCCATAGAGATGTATTTGTATTAGATGTAAAGCTCCAAGAGACTTTTCAACAAGCAAAAAACGCTTCAAAAGTCTAAAAGTCATTAACATTTCAAATGGCATAATTCATTCACCCCACATCGACTATATCGCAAACGTATAGATAGATTATACCTACTTCGAGTACCATGACATTGGAAAAAGCCACGTATAAAAAAAGATAGCACGAAGCCGGAGCGTGCGTAACGAGTCTCGCTGCCATGCCTGGGACTCTGCCCCGTGGTGACTAATCCTTTTAAACGACAATCGCTATAGTTTACATCTATCTATAGTAATATTAACGTGTGCAAGTTCCATCCAATCCGTCTTTAAACCCTGGAAAAATACTATGTCAAATAAACAATTGTGTGAATTGACTTTATTTTAAAATACATTCCTAAGAACAGTGAATAACTTGGCTAATATACCGTAATTCAGACCTCAGGCTATACAGAAAATCGAAGGTGCTCCTGACTGTAGAGTGCATTAGAATAACTCAACTTTTTTCTGCTTGTGAACGCTTGACATCATATGATTCAAATGAATACCTTAGAAGTTAAACAGAAAGAGCAACAAAACTACAGGCCGCGGAGCGTGTCATGGGTTTTCATGTTTTTGGTTGTCACAAAAGTCGCACCTAGCAGACATGTCAACCAAGGTTGCTTGTGTATGCTGCGCTTACAGATTACTAAACGGCCATTTGGGGAAATACTAACATATCCGGTTTTCGACAGTTTCCCTAAAGTGGGTGTACACTTCCTTCCTCCAAGCAACTAAATCTAGGCATACCGTCGTCCACAGCTAAGGAATGGTAGCCTTGAGCCAAAATGACAAAAGAAAATCGGCAACATCATTTTGGTGAAAATAAGTAATGGTTTAAAAAGTTAAGTCCGTATTACTGAACGCGTTTTTGTATGAACTGGCTTTGATTTTGCTAAATCTGTTCCTAAGAATAATAGATAAAATCTTGGTTAACATACTGTCATACAGGCCTAAGCATAACAGGGAATCATAGGTGCTGTTCTGCTGAGCGTAGAGTGCAATAGAATAGCTCTACCTCCTCCACAGCTTTAAATTGTAAGCTCGAAAAACAAACAGATAAAAATTACTTCATATTCAGAAACAGTCAATTATTTTATTATCAACGCAGTAATTTCACAATTTGAAAGGATTTTAATTAATACTGGCTACTTATTCCGCGAGATAATTAGACATGTTTACAACACGCGGCCGGCAGGCAGACCCGCAAAGAGATTAGATAACCTGGCGGTCATACGTAATTGGGATTTTGGGAGCAGGTAGTCTAGTACCTACCACAATTAATATTTGTTAATAAAAAGATTAAAAAAATATGAGTGCTAGGTATAGGAGTTTATGGTACCTTCGTTGTTTTTAGTTTTCCAAAACACAAGGGAAATGTTTACATATAGACAAAACAATGTAATGTTTGTCTTGTCTCATATTTATTTCTTTATCTAACTCTTTGTCCCACACCACTTTTTGATATCGGTTTAAAACAGTTGGCTTTGCATTTTATGCAGTACATACTTAAAAGATTAGGGAATTGAACTAATTGCCCAATTCGTTAGTCGCTAGATTTTATTGACTAAATTGAATCATTCGTACCTAGGTAGGTACTCTGCCTCCTAATTATGTTCATAGTGAGTTACAAGGATGTGCTGCAAAAGAGAACGGAGTACAAATAAAGCTTTTATTATGCACTACTCACCTATATTTATGACTAGCTAGCTAGTAAAAATATTCAAGTAATTATGAAAATCAATATGATCAAAAAAGTTCCGCATATTAGGTAGGTACCTAGCTACTATTATCTTCGCCGTCTTATATACCATTGCTTATTTCTAATGGCTTTTCTGTTATGTTCTTTTTATTCTAGTATATTTGTTATTATATTAATTAGTATGAAATAATTCTACCTTTTTATTGGTGTTTTCGTATTCTACTCACCAATCAGTGTTTATTGATAACAGCCAAATGTTTATTCTAAATTTAATAAGAAAATGCATGACTCATAAACAGCTGTACTATCTACCTCCTACCTAAATCTACTGAATTGACTTCATTGCATAATGAAAAGAAGATAAGAAAATTACGACTAAGTTTATTAACAAAATCAACTGAGATACAATCGAAAAACACTTCCGGCTTAGTCATCCAATTTATTCAGTATTTTCTGTGATAAACAGTCCCCTACATTTTATTGGCTGGGTGCCAATAACTGCAATGATAATTCCAATTCGCTACATACCAGTGGTTCTTTTATTTTAGAGTTTAAGAGAAACGGGGAAATTGATATCGTCAAGAAACCCTATCTGGCCAGTGCACGATTCTGAAACGGTTCACCAACAGTCAATTGCTCCATGAACGTTTAGCCAACAGAATCATTGAACCTTTAACTTTTAGCCCAAATTACATTCGACCCATGAACTACTCGCCAACAGAACGGTTCGTCAGTGAACGTTTGACCAACAGAATCTTTGGCCCATCAACTTTTCGCCCAAAAGACATTTGACCCATGAACTGTTCGCCAAAAGAATGGTACGTCAGTAAACGTTTGACCAACAGAATCTTGTGACATCAACTTTATGCAAAAAATCGTTGTGACCACTAACTGTTGACTACCTAATTTTACAAACTTTGTAAAATTTGGTGTTTTTTATTGAAGAAAGATAGAAAATGAAATCTACTAATATTGCTTAGTAATCAATTTAAAAAAAAATAAAAATCAATTTATTTCTTTTAAAACATGAACTAACGAATTATTTCAGCTTCTCATTTTTTTATACAGGTTGTTCTATAATGAGTGGATCAACCATCAACCGTAGATAGGACATTTGATTACCTACAACTTTTTTAAACAGTTTTTGGAAATTCCTCAGGGTTGCCATTAGAAAAATGAAGAGTAGTTTTTCCAAATTTTCTGTCTTACATTTTTATATGCCATGGGTGCAAATATCAATATTTTTATATTATTTTTTGAAAACATGTGCATTATTTGTGGTTTTTACACGGAACTTCTGTTCCGTGGGTTTTTAGATGGGTATAAATTTTAGGGTTGCCTGTTGAAATTGCAAAAATAATGCGATAAATTTGAAATAAGAGGGTCATTTTCTCGAGGAATTCTGTGTTAAATTGTGTTTCAATGTTCTTTTTCTCCCTAAGTAATATTATGAATATTTTGTTTTCATGCTATTAGTAGCTTTAATGACTCATATTATGCACACTCTGGTTTTTCTTATTAACGATTTTAGAATATGTTGTTAAATTCGAAAAAAAATACTCCCAACTTTATATTTAACTTTTTTTCAACGAGTCTTAAAAATTATTAATCCTTAAAAAGAAAAGCAGAGTGCTTAACTTCAGTAAGATGAAAAATGAGCATTTGTCGTATTTTTTTTTGTTTTCTGTAATGAGTCATTAAAGCTACTAGAAGCATGAAAACACATTTATGGACGTAAAAATATTCATAGTGATGAGAAAAAAACCATTGAAAAACAAAATCAAACTAACTTAACTCTCAAGAAAATGCCCCAATTTGTTCAAATTGTTTCAAATTCATCGCATTATTTTTGCAATTTCAACAGGTAACCCTGAAATGTAGACCAATCTGGGAATCTCAATTTCTGCACATGTTTTTAAAGTAGTTTTTTTGCAAAAAGCCGAACATCATAGTGGTCAAACATTCACTGATGTACCGTTCTATTGGCGAACCGTTCATGGGTCAAATGTCTTTTGGGCGAAAAGTTGATGGGCCAAAGATTCTGTTGGTCAAACGTTCACTGACGAACCGTTCTGTTGGCGAGTAGTTCATGGGTCGAATGTAATTTGGGCTAAAAGTTAAAGGTTCAATGATTCTGTTGGCTAAACGTTCATGGAGCAATTGACTGTTGGTGAACCGTTTCAGAATCCCAGTGCACAGGCGCAGTAGCGCGTACGTAAACTACACGTTTTAATTCACGTGGCCGGTAAAGACTAAACAAACAACACAAATAGCAAGTGAACTGTAAACAAGCACTCGTATGTAAATAATTAGCCATTCGTAATTAGTCAATATTCTACACATATAGAAAGTATTGTTATCGTTGCATATGCTTAGCTTTTGTCAATAAATATTTAAAATTGCGGTCATGAGCAAAGTAGGAGTATGACCACAGAATATTGAATAGTACCTACTGCCCCACTGGGCTATTAGATTTTATAAACATTTGTTTCGATTAAAGGACGTAGTGTAGCGTAGCTACCACTTTGAGACTTGATTTTAGATAGATATCAGCTTAAATAAAAAAAAAGTTGAAACCAACAAATCAAGTATGAAGTGTGAGATCTCACACTTTTGCAGTAAATCAGGGTATCATAGGATACCGAAAGAACGGCAATAATAAAATTTAATTGAAATCTATGAAACATTATCTAATTTCAACCCCGGTGTGATGAACCCTGATATATTGTAAAGATTTATATTCACATTGTATTCGAAATCAATATTACGACCAGGTGAGATTTAGTTCCCTTTTTACCCTATTTCATTCACGTCCACTGCAAAAACAAGACTTGAAGTAATTCCACTATAATTAATTTCTACAATGAATAAAAAGCAGTTCCTACTGGCAGCTGTTGGTAATGGCGATTACGCGGTTCCGTGCTAAGTGTGCTCAAGTGCGGTGGAACGGGTCCTGCTGCACCAACATAGTCAAGGTGAAGATCCACATTGTCTACGTATTGTATTAGCTATTGAACCCGTTTTACGATATACCCGCCCAGCCGTTAAAGTTCACGATGTAGCTGAGTCAGAAAGTACAATAGAAACCATTTAAGTATTTAATTTACGGTTGTCAATCAAATTGAAATTATCCAGTATTTCAACCAATTTTCTACGGCCAACTGCTTGTTTCGTCAAAACACACATTACTTTAATTCTTAGTTATACATTCAACTATAACATTCGAAAATTCACTTGGGTTGGAGGAATTCAGCCTGCACTGCTGACATACAGTTAAATTATGTGAGTCAACAAACCCTGCTGATGTGGTATGTAATGTTCCTTTGTCTCGGACTCTACCGATGTAACTACCCCATTAAATTTGTTTTGATATTTGCAGCAAAACAGATAAATCTAATCAATTGAATGAGGAAAATGAATGTTGACACGTTCATGATAAAATATTTCCAAGAAAGGTTAACTCGCTCGCACAGTTAATTAGATCTAGTCGAGTAGGTAAAGAAAAGCGATATTATGGGCAAATATCTGGATTGGCAGGCCATTACAGTCGGCATCGTTCATTACAATGGTTATAGAGCAGAGGAGGCAATCGTGCAACGTGTTTAACCGCATAGGAAAGTGAAAACAAAACATCACAATGTAAAGCAATTTAAACCTCTACTTGGTATGTTATGTATATGTATGCCGATGATGATGTTTTATTATTCTGTGCAAAGTCATTAAATTGACAAATCAAATTACCCAGAGTGTGCATCATCTTCATCATACTTAGTAACACTAACGTTGTTTGCAATACATAGTTCAAAGAACCAAGAAAAAAAAACCCTCTACATTTCCTACCTTAGGGAAAAAATAAGTTAACGGCTTCTTTTCAGCTCCACTGATAACTTCCTTAAGCACCGGGAACAGTATTTTACAATAGTTTTTGACAGCAAATATCTTTGTTAGCTGCTATCACGAAACTGTCTGAACACTGAGGTGAGACTTCAACGCGTCTACTCGCGTCGACTCTACCAACACACTGTGCGGCGGAGAGCGTGCGGAGCGACGAGCGGGTGTGGGTTGACGTCGCGTGACGTCGTCGTCGTCGGCTCGCTGTATGTGGATAGTGGATACGGCATAATACATTCAGTTACACACACCACGTGCTTGTGCGAGCCCACTGAGTCGAGGCCGACTCACTATACGATAGGCGGATCGCGCGGTATGGCGTGATATCTGGTCACACCACTTGCGAAAGTATCCTTACACGACTCGAACGATTATGGCTTCATCAACGAATATTAACGTAAACTGCAGAAAACTTTCTCTCTTATTCATCATGGAGTTTCCATCAGTATTATATTGTTTTAACTACCCAACTGTTATGTCTGTTTCAACCTTAGTGCAGACAACATTTGAGTAAGTGGCAGGACAATACATTAGCTTAGGTAGCATTAGAATAGGCACTGATTTTCATGTATGAATCAGGGTTTTCTTTGTTGTAGAAGTAGTATGGCCCTGACGGAGTCATTAGTTGCTTTACTATAAGTTAGGGTATTCCATTCTGATTGTTATAGGAATACCTATGTTAATAATATATTATAGGAATTATAGCAATAGTAAGTTATAATACGTTTCCGAAGTGCCCGGAGTTGTTTGTTTATTTGAAACGCTAAAGCGATCCAATCACGCACGTGATTCATATTATCAGATAGCTAAGCCCGATTAAATAAATTAGAATGAATTTTTGATATTTCAAGACATTTGAAACATTACAGCAAGTAAATCCACAAATTAATACAATAAGTAACTCGAAACTTGTACGTTCTACTCTGTATAAGATGCAAGGGCGCTTGCTTTACATGAAACCCCGTAAAGATACCATATCAAATACCTATTATCAGGAATTATCACGTCAGGTTGGCCATGCCCGATTAAATAATTTGAATAGATACTGCGTGGGTAGACTGAAAGTTAGGGGCTTCACATAATAATAGGGTAGATGACTATGAGTGATTTTGCATGTTTTTTTATGTTCCCCAAAAATAATAATTGATTTCAAATGTTATTGTAAAACCACAATCGAAATTCGTTTCAAAATGAGGCTACAATAGGCCTGCAAACTTGGGTGGGCAAGTCCATTTCATATGTGTTAAATTTTTGTAAAACAATATCACTTTTTGTAACCCAAACTATTATGAAGGAATTATGTTAGGAGACCATTATCATAAACGCAATATTTAATATAGCTGTCGAACAAAGTTATTACGCGCTCCTTACAAAAACAGCGAGAGTGACGTCACTATCGCTGTCACTTTTGTATGGAGCGTTTTTGGGCAAGTCCAAAAATGTGCATTTCAAATTGTGATATCTCTGGTGGTATTGATCCAGATGAAGTGATTCTTTGAGGATTGTTTACATAAATGTAAGGTCTTTCGATAATAAACAAAAAAAAATTACAGTCATCATGCCTATTCATGTTTGAATTTTACTGAAACTGCCTCATTTCATTTGTTTTTGTTATTGGTCTGGGTGTTATTATGGTTTTAGAGCATGCAGTATATTTATTATCAGTTTCTGAAACTTATATCATTAGATGTAGTACCAAACAAGTAATTTTAAAGTAGTTGTCTATTTAAATAAATATATTTTTGATTTGAACTTTGATTAGGTTAGGTTATTTTTGGTTTAAGATATCCCAGATATTTCTTTCTTCTATCTATACATATCTTTCTATACATATTTTTTTGTTGGATGTATAATTTTGCTCCCGTTACATTTGTGATTTTCAAGTAGGAAAGAGTTACGTGAGATTTAAGTGCAGAGTTTCAGGAAAAAGGGGAAAAGCCAAAGAAAGCTAATGCAATTCAGTCGGTTGGCAAGGCGACGGAGTCTGTTTTTGCTAAATAATGGTGCCGTCACGGTGTCATTACCTGGCGAAAGCCGCAACAATAAAGTAAACAAACTACTGCACCCTCTCGCGTCGTTAACATGAAGACATAAAGAGAAAAGTTCAGGATGTATTAGAATAGAAGGAAGAAAGAAAGGCTGTACATATCCCTTGTATTCGAGGGTTTACTTTAAAAAAAACTGTCACTCTTAGTTATGACAACTTCAAATTTCACAGAATATTTGTATGCAATGAGCTGTAGGCCTAGCACGAACCGCTAACGTTTTGGTAATCGAAAAGTAAACGATACTTTTTTTTCTTAAAGACATAGGAAAAAGAAAAAAGAGTATCGTTTACTTTTCGATTACCAAAACGTTAGCGGTTCGTGCTACGCCAACTGACCTGGACAGTAGAGCCGGGTTTACATGCCGCGAACAATGTTTATGTTTTCACGCACACGAAATTATTTCATAGAAAATAATAACCTTTAGTTAAATAATTGTATGTTCACATCCCAGCCTGCTGCAAAAAAAAACGCGATCACTACTTGTCTAAGACTTTTAACATCTACATAACACGATAATACATTTAGAATGTTACTGGCACACAAGTCATGCAGCTATTATTGTAACTACCTACCTACTTGGTAAGCAAAACAATAACAAAATGTTTGTTTACTACGAGTTGTTGTACTCGCTGAATGAGGGGTTAGGTAATCCTACAGTTTCATTGTTTATGCCGATATACCTATTCAATTCTTTATTTTATTTTGCCATATTTAAAATAATTACTGCTGGTTAAGCCGTAGATGGCTTTGACAGCTTTACCGGACTGTAGGGTGAGCCCAGACTGAAGGTTCTCAACCTCAACTAGGTATTTGTCTGCCAAACAGCTTACGGGGTTTAATTAACGTCTTGTGAACTTACGAGTATGTGAACAAATAACGGTTTTATTATTTTTACGCCACTAACTTGTGGTGCACCTAACTTTAGCCTATTTATTAGTAAGCTTTGACGAAAGTTAGTCAAGACTTAAAAATCTAAGCCGAGATGAAATGTCAAATCTTCTTTGTTGCTTTCTAGGCCAATCTAAATAAATCTCCCTACTTGTATCATAAACTAAAGCTAGACATGAAAAATGATTAGAATTCATACGGACGTAATAAAATCCTGCAACCTTATTTGTCTAAGTAATGGGTGTGTCATGACGTAGTGTTTACGCCTATGTCGCAGATCAGATGTAATGGCGACGAGCAGATCCAGTGCGTATTATTTAAACCACCAAGGTCAAAGCCAGGCAGCTCCCAGTTAAAAAATATTTACTCATCGCTGAGGTGCTTTCGATCGTATGCTAGCATACCTAAGTACTAAATTTGACTGTTAGTTCACTGAAAGTTTGTATGCGCGAGCGCATAAACAAGCGTTATCGTTGATATGGCCTTGTAGGCTTTTGCTAATGCGCAAAACTTATGATTGTTGTGCGGAAAAACGAAAAACATGTTTGCGAAATGTCAAGTACCTATTTACCTATAAATCCAGAATCATATCAGATTATAACTAATCATTGCTAAGTTACATAATTCGTGAAGAAAAACATTTTATCGGATTCTATGTTTTTCAACCACATCTGTTGATCAGGTGAAATAAACTAGGTCACGCTGAATAAAAGTTTACACGTACACTACTAGTGTAAGATTACGAAAATCTATGATGCGTCATATCACTGGCTGGGGCTATGTTTTTTCTTGGGTTTCTAGTGGTATGATACATATTACTAAAAACGCGAAAAGAGGTAGCAACCATAAGCAAAAAAATATTTAATCTCACCAAAATGTAAGCTCCTCCTGCAAGGCAAGTAATTTCCTTTCTCACAGGGTAGTAGTGACTTGCTGACGGACGGACATACAAAAATACTTTCCCTGTTGCATGTCCTGTTATTACGAATTAAGAATTACTTTAAGTGAAGATATAAAAGTGCAAAATTGTAGATAACAAAAAACAGATATTTGTGCACTACTAAAAATAATATTAATTACCATATTTTGCTAGCTTAACAGGGCTGCAAGACCGTCTTTAGGTTTCCAGAGAACTTGGGATGAGTGTTTCTAGGGGAGACAGACCAATTGTAAAGTGGGCCTTAATGGACAAGACGAAGGCCAGGAATAGGTGCATTGTTTTATTAGCTTGTTATTTTATTCTTGTTCATTTTACCATACTCTATAATTGCAAGAACGCTTTTGGAGGGTGTGCGAGCCCATATTTCCACCCAGGTGCAAAATATGCTTAGGTGCTATTTTTTCATATTATGTACCTAAAACGCAGATACGTTAAGGTTCGAATCTCATCTTCAGTCTGTCAGTGTTCTCATAAAGTTTTCAACGTGTTATACGAAAAATAAGACTCTTTGCGATTCCACAAGGGAGCATTCTCAGTTCAACAGCCTTGCTATATTACCCTACATACCTTTATCAGACTAGCCAACATGGCATGTCTAAACACGTATTTCTAGCAAAAACCAGTAAGTGAGTAAAATAATTTTTGGTTGTTGATATCAGGAGAACAGTAGCCCCAGGCCCTTCATAAAACACAATACAGAATTTTATGTATTGTGCCGATTTGCCACAGACGGAAAACCACCTTTCTTTACTGCACATACTGATGTAGGTTTATTTATACCATTTACCAACGCTTGATCTGTGACTGGCCGTACATGCTTGCTAATAGTGCTAACCTTAAACTTAGCCCTTAGGCATCAGCAGGATGCTTTAAAGAGGTTTCCGAAAGTAAAAGTAGTGCGTCCTGGAAACTTGATGCCACATGAAAGTATTTAAATTTTAAACTAATCAGGCCTCCTGAGAACTAGAGTTAGCTACTATTTTTTGTTGCTTGTGGCACTGTTTCCAATCATAAATTCATAACTAGTCAAGGCACCAAAATCCGTTAAAAACTATCATCAATAGGCCTAGCACGAACCGCTATCGTTTTGGTAATCGAGACGATGCTTTTTTTTCTTTCTCCTATGTCTATAAGAAAAAAAAGTATCGTGTACTATTTGATAACCAGACGATTTGGTTATAGGTTATGCAAGCCTGCACTGGACCCTTCAGCGGCAACTCTATACATAGAGACTCATCTCTGCATGAATCTAAAGGCCATCCCGGGAGACGTTGACTTGACACCCTATTTAGACACGATATTACAAGTGGCAATAATTAAACGGTTGTAGATGTTCCATGTTATCGAAACATAAATTATAGGGGTTTTACTTAACTGATAAATACTGATATTTGAAGTAGATATTTGGGTCCAATGTTCATCACAACTATTCTTTTAACCAAGCTGCTGGGTACCTTTGCGCTCATTTGCCTTTTACAGTGTGATATGCTGCTTGATTTATCAGACATAATCTTCAATCATGAGGTCATGTGAGTTCGCAATAAAAAGAAAAGTGATTTCGTTACTACCCGTTCACTCAATTGTAATACTATTATACCTACAATTACATTCTTTGTGCATACCTCATTACACGTTTGTGAGACAGTGAACCTGGAACATTTTGAAGTTATATGTATGATAAGTGGTATAGTATACTGCTCGCAGGAGGCGTGATAAAAATAATCAGATGGTCTATGACGAAACGAATTCCACAAAATAAGTAGATACTTAAATCCATTACGAAACTTATCTTAAAGGCCACGCGGTCGATGTCAATAAATGATAACAGATAATCAGGTACTTTATACCAGTGCAGTGTAGTGCCTTGGTTTGAAAATGTATCTAAAACTAAATTGTAAGTGAATCAAGTCCAATACCAAATATTATGACTCAATCTTTAAAAAAAGAAGGACAATTTCGGTTGCTAAACTCGATACTATACTAAGAATATTTATAAATCTAAGAGCCTAGCTAGCCAGACACTATACAACCGAAGACATTCTAGACATCAGGTACTTATAGGATGCATCTCTGAATGTTGTAGTTAGCTGCTGGAAAGGACTCCACTGGCCGGAGAACAAACTCGCCTGCGTCTTGGTAGCGTTAAAACGGTGGAGGTTAGCATCAGTTCAGTATGAAACATGCTCTAAGCCTGATTCAGACGTTCTATCATTCTAACACTCGCGACAGGACAGGGAAGCCTCCGCAGTGGCATTTGCAGTGGATTCGTATTTGTCCGCAATAGGCATGATGACTGTAATTTTTTTTTGTTTATTATCGAAAGACCTTACATTTATGTAAACAATCCTCAAAGAATCACTTCATCTGGATCAATACCACCAGAGATATCACAATTTGAAATGCACATTTTTGGACTTGCCCAAAAACGCTCCATACAAAAGTGACAGCGAACGTGACGTCACATTCGCTGTTTTTGTAAGGAGCGCGTAATAACTTTGTTCGACAGCTATATTAAATATTGCGTTTATGATAATGGTCTCCTAACATAATTCCTTCATAATAGTTTGGGTTACAAAAAAGTGATATTGTTTTACAAAAATTTAACACATATGAAATGGACTTGCCCACCCAAGTTTGCAGGCCTATTGTAGCCTCATTTTGAAACGAATTTCGATTGTGGTTTTACAATAACATTTGAAATATTGTGGTAGCGTCAGGGTACCCAAAGTCCCGAAAACGAGCAAGTCATTCATAGCTTAGAGGTTAGAAGAGTAGCCCCCAAAAGTGACCTGTATTTGGCGTTCCTCAATGAAGCGAGAAATCCAGTTACAAAGGCCGACCGAGATCCCAAGGGAGGAGATCTCATCCATGAAGATTTAATGCCACACTCTTTCGAAAGCCTTAAGATATCGAGAAACACGGCTACGGCTCCCCTGTCGCCTCACTAAAACTCTTGATGATCCCCGTTGGACCACCCACGATGAAAACCAAACTGGTGGTTTTGGGGAGGTTGTCAGCTTCCCGATATGCCAAGAGACATGGCTGTGTGCTTAATCCTTGCAGAGTATAGACGTGACCGATATCGATCTTTATTTGTAGGGTCTGTACCGATGGCAATCGGTGGTATGCCGTCCAGGCCCACCCGCTTTATACACGTCGAGGGCACTCAAGACCTTCAAAACTGCCTTCTGGAGATGCGGGTGTAGGGGGCGGGGCGACCAGATGTGAATTGTCTGCAACTAGGAAGCAAACAAGTTCGCTTGCTACTTAGCGGTGTGAGCGAGTGTAATGCTAGACCTCTTCAAAGACAACAGAAGTTAGATGCGACCGCATTAGCAAACTGTCAAAACGATTAGCTCCCAGTAGGGTGTGCTTGTGTGAAGTAAGTCTGAATCCAACCGGGCCAATGATGTCCAAACGAGCTCTGGGTAAAATGTTGCTAGTCATACTCCCGAATTCACAAACGCTAAGCACGCGCTCACGCTCATGCTGTCTAAAATCTCAATAGAACTGGAAGGGACAGCTATACTTCTGAGAGATGCTCAACGTTGATTTGCGTTTGTGAATTCGGGGGTTAGAGGCGCGATTGTATGCTCCCTTCATACTATTTCCGGGGCTTTGCGAAAACCGACACGGTATGCAGACCGTTTCTTCGCTTCAGCGGAGCGGCAGGTGCTGCTAAACCATGGGTGAACTTTGCTGCCACGTCAGATGTCAACGCATGGGATAAAATACGTTATACTATGGTGCACAACTTCAGTGACAGCCACTTGACGGATCTGGCGAAGATAAACATGTACGCTATAAAGGACACGACGCAGTTGTGCATACCATCGCAATCGCTGACTTGTATTTGCAGAATCTCCTCTAATTACGAGATTCTAATTCACGAGGAGAGTAACAAGGAATTAACATCACCAGACAGTGGTCAGAGGTTCCCAAAGAGACATCGGGAACGTTCAAGCCACCCCAGGAGTGGCCACTTGGTCGTTACATCTGCACGCCAACGGCGGGGGCAGCTTTTGCGCAGGTGGCTCCCAAGCCACTTGGGCCTCCAACTATATGTATGGTTAGCAGTGGACTGTGCTTCGGATTCCGCCCTGTGAATAGCTGGGGTCTCGTTGGTGAACCTACACAAGCAAGCAGCAATAACCCTCAAACATAAACACACACACATAACATTATCTTCCCAAGATCCTGAAAGACATAGAACCTACTCTTCGCAACTATTTCGGCTTTTCGGCTGGTGTTGCACTTTACGACCAGATGTTATCAAGCCACCCTGAGGCCTCCGACTGGGTTTAACGAGTGACACTAAGCAACATCAGCTGGGACCCAATCCTTAAAAGTGCAAATCATGAAAAAGCTCGAAATACATCACTAAATTTTGGTTGAGGTACATACATATAGTCACGCAACCTGGCGTGCATTACTGAATAATGCAGTTCATAAGATCTGCTGTCGCCATTGCGCCACGGGCAACTTGACAATCGAAAATTAATTATATTTCAGAATAGAATTCCTGTATAGCACTTTACTTAGGACACTTATTGCTATGTCAGTAAAAATAAAGCTGAGTAAGTTTATTTATTTAAAGAGACAATTTGAACAAAAAAAATTATTTGTCAAAGTAAAACATTCATATAAATAAATAAATAAAATGTGTTTATTAACCAAAACAAAAATTTACAACAAGATATTTGTATTCTATGACTCCCACACTAGGCAAAGTCCCGTGGGGATCAAGTTCTATAAGTTTATACAATCAAAATGGTGGCTATTTCTTAGCTAATTAACAAAAAAAAAGTCTTCAGACTAAATTAACAATGTGGCAAAAAACATTCCTATGCGTGATGTGTGTGCGTGTGTGTGTGTGTGGTTCTGTGTGTGTCCGACCAACTGAATGGAATTGTGAAATGGACATTAGTAAAAGATTCATAAGAACCTGTCCAAATAGCAGGTCACATGTCACATGTATAGATCAACTGGTGTCAATTTATGACTTAGGCTTTTGGACTCAGCAGGCACAATAATAAATATTGCTTCCCACTTGGCGTATACTTATATCAATCTTAATTATCATTTATTTAGGTACTACTCATGCTTTAAATTTGACTTAGCTTTTTTAATGAATCAATCATGCTGCTCTGGAAACAAAACAACCATATCTATGTAAGTAGGTGAACTAATTGCATGGTCACAAGTCAAGTATGATATCAGAGAAAACATATTTAATTTATAGGTCCATCCTATGAATAGTGTTTAGAATGCATTGACCTGTGGCCTTTAGTGCACCCTAATTACTTGCTGTTTTACATGCCCAACCAATGTTTTGATAACAGAAAATACTTCAAACACTTAGCCAATACACACAGTCTTTGCTTTTGATTATTAATATTCGGCTGGCATTTATTCACAAAACTTATGAAGTTTTAAGCATTTATATTAATATGCTTAAAACTTCATAAGAACAAAAAAAAATATTTTGATCTTAAAACAATCTCAGGTTCACCTACCTACCGAGGCATTAGTAAACTGACTATTTGGTCACAAAAGCATTTGGGAACAAAATATCTAACTACCCCGTCGCTCAATATTGTCCCAAAACACTCTTTAAAATAGAAAATGACAAAAAAACATTAGGCAGGCATAGTGAAGGCACCACTTGCCACAAATAATTGCTTACAGATTGTTTACCTTATTGTCATCAAGGAAATCACAGTTCATTTTTCATCATAATACAACGATGAACATTAATTTTCAGACAAACTAGGTAAAAGCTTGGAAGAAAGACAACAGTGCCTATCTAACATTTTTCAAAGCCCAGATATATTTAATAATTTCACTCACCAGATCGATACAGCTGATCGTGTTTTCTGCACAGGTAGTTGTAGATCTTCGATCTCAAGCAATCAAAATCAATAAGTTTTGTGCAAATTAATTGCGATCCCTTCAGGTTTTATGATTACACGGATTTATTCACGGATTTTATTGACATTTTCAGTTGTCAAAGGAAACCACTTTTTTGAGCTCTACTTTTGTCACTCGAAGAAAAATGAAAATACCACCTTGATTGGGAATATTAAAAAATGATCAAATTAGAACAATCATTGATTTATTTGTTTGATAATTTAAAAAAACAAGCGTCCTGAATTGAGGAGCTTTATGAGTGTATCCTTTTTGACTCAAAACAGATCAAGTGGCCAAGTAGATGATTTCATCAAACAAAGTAAAATGTCAGCTGTCAACAAAATGACAGTTCAGCTGTGTCACCCCTTTGTTTGACACTTTTTGTTGCATTTTTCGTTGCTCGTCTTGTCTGAGTGAATTAAAATATTAGTGCAAAACAGATGCTACGATTAATGTTTTGTTCATGATAGCCACAAATATATCTCTAATTTCTTAACATAATAACGTAGAGCATAAATAATGTAAAATAAGAACACAATAAACTTTATAATGGTGAGTAATATTTTGTTTGGTACCTATTATTTTAACTGCGTGAATAGTGTTTTCATTTTCATACGACTAAGTTTTAATGTAATTGTAATAAACTTGCTCTTTGTTATGATTCAGAGTTATCAAGACGAGCCTGGCGTTTACGTGGGATCTTTCCCTAAGGATTTTAGTTACGGACCCTTTGAACAGAATGGGGAGGAAGATAACACGTCATTGCAAGAGGATCACAAACCTCGAATACTGCTAATGGGACTTAGGAGGTACAATAATAGCCTAAATAATATAGGAATTATTAATTAATTTAATTACCTAAAATATTTTTAGCAAAATTAAATAGTTGGTGGTTAATGCCTTACTAAAATTTCAGGTCTGGGAAGTCATCTATACAGAAAGTTGTGTTTCATAAGATGTCTCCGAATGAAACACTATTCTTGGAGTCTACAAACAAAATAGTGAAGGATGATATAAACAATAGTAGTTTTGTGCAGTTTCAAATTTGGGATTTTCCTGGACAAATTGATTTTTTTGACCCTTCATTTGATTCAGAGACAATATTTGGGGGCTGTGGAGCATTAGTGTTTGTTATTGATGCCCAGGTAATCTTTTGTACAGAGCTATGGCTAAATGCTATTGATAGTCAGTTTAAATGAAAATCAGCAGATTAAATATGTTATTGGCTGAATCTTCTCATGACCCTGTAATATTTACACTTTCTAGGATGATTACCAAGATGCACTGGACAAACTACAGCTTACGGTTACTAAAGCATACCGTGTGAATAATAATATTAAGTTTGAAGTTTTTATTCATAAGGTACTTGTTTAATTTATATGTCACAAGTTTTGATTGTACAGGATTGAACTATTTTTAACCATTATTCTACTTTTTTTTAATAGGTTGATGGTTTAAATGATGATTACAAAATGGAATCACAAAGGGACATACATCATCGTGCTACTGATGACCTGGCTGAGGCTGGCTTGGAGCATGTACATCTGTCTTTCCATTTAACCTCAATATATGACCACTCAATTTTTGAAGCTTTCAGTAAAGTAGTCCAAAAGTTAATACCTCAGCTTCCAACACTGGAAAATCTTCTAAATATTCTCATATCTGTAAGTACCTACTGAACAATCTCAGGCACTGGCATAATAATGACATCTTTTGCACATGTTGAAGAATTATTCTTAGTCATGCCATGCAGGCACAAATATTTTAATTCAATGGATAAATGTATTTTCAGTATTAGCCAAAAAATTAGATATATTTTATTTAATAAGTTAATTTGATTTTTGGACTTACCATATTAGAATGATAACTGGGTTCTGACAATTTAACTTAAGTAATCAAGTTGTATTAATTAGGTAATATTATGAGTAGGCGAGATGGGCATAGGCTGGTGTCTTTGACAGTACATATTCATTCGAATTTTGCTCAAAATCTTAAACAAAATTCTTCTCTTACAGAATTCTGGGATTGAAAAAGCATTTCTCTTTGATGTGGTATCCAAAATTTATATTGCAACTGATAGCTCCCCTGTAGATATGCAAAGTTATGAGCTCTGCTGTGATATGATAGATGTTGTTATTGATATTTCTTGCATCTATGGGTAAGTATTTTAGATTCAATAATTTTGTCATCGGTTTTAGGCTCTATGTTGTGACTAGGTAGTTGCAACTATGTTGACTGCCTCAAACTTAGCCCATGTTCTATGCTGCAGTTCAATTCCTACTGTGAACAAAAAATGTGACAATCATCGTGTTACTTTTGTGTCTGGATATTAGTATAATTGTGTACATTTCAGAAGACCTACTTAAAGACACCTGTAAAAGGTGCCTTTGGCTTAGCAATCAGCAGGATTGATACCAACTGATGTTAAGCAATGCATGCTAGGTTGGGTAATGGGATAGGTGGAAGTAAAAATAATAATTATGGACCCCAACCCATGCAAGCTTTATCAAGCTGTTGTAATATTGTGATCAAATGTTATGTACCCCTGACTAATATTCACTTTGGTCCATCTATAAATTGCCTTCTCAAAATAACTATACACATTTTGTACCATTATTTTATGAATACATCCAAAAGTATCCAATCTCAGTCTCCCACAGAGTGTATTTGAAGGCTATTCAGAAATTGCTGCTCAGTGACTAATCATATCTTAATTCACTTACAGAATGGTCGACGAAACGGAAGCGAACACATTCAACAGTCAAAGTTCCAGTCTAATTAAGCTAAATAACGGCACCGTTCTTTATTTGCGCGAAGTTAACAAATTTCTCGCGCTCGTCTGTATTTTACGAGAAGAGAACTTTCAAAAACAAGGTGCTTATATTTTATTTATTTATGAATAAAGTGAAATGAAGTGAGTGGTGCCCGTGGCGCAGTTGTGACAGTGATCGGCGACGATCGCTGTTGTAAAGCAACACACGCCGGGTCGGAAATGGGATGGGTGACCATTCCGACCGAAATTTAGTGATGTGTATTTCGGGCATGTCCGTGCTTCGGAAGGCACGTTAGGCAGTTGGTCCCGGTTGACGTCGCTAGTAGTCATGTCAGTCGTTAAGCCTTGTCAGAGGCCCTAGAGTAAAAATCTATGTAAGAATTACCTAAGTCTGTCTTTCGTACTTTTACTCTGTGCAATAAATGTTAAAGAAATAATTGGTCTTTCAGGTGTAATAGATTACAATTTCCTGTGCTTCCGGGATGCAATCACCCAAGTGTTTGAGTTGCGCAACAAGTGCCAAAACGCGATCTCCATGTCGCGGGTGAGGTCGGGGACCCCGGAGCCCCTGCCCAATGGCGCCGCCGACTCCGTCGAGAGCGCTTCGGACCAATCACAGGTGCAGTCACCATAGCACATATTCCCTTGTAACATACCCATATCCAACTTTTTGCCTGTTTAGCCATGTGATTAGAAATCATTTATGTACATTTATATTGTTTTAAAGATAATAATAAAGTATAACTATGTTTTTAAAGGTTTTTTTACTTGGAATTGTAGGCTCTTTGAACGATTTTTTATGAGATTTCAGGCAGAACGATCCCGTAATTTCATCTCGAATGTCGAAAAACGGTATCTGCAGTGTGATTCAGAGTGAGATCATGATGGCATTTCACGTCGCGGGTATTGCGAGTTCTCTGGTTAGTAATGTAACAATCGACAGAGTTAGCCACACAAAGGCCCTCGCTGTTATCTATAGGATTTTGATTGCCTTGAGCTAGATAATATGGTCAAGTTACGATAAGCCGAAAAAGTTCCTCCACAACAATACTGGAAATTACCTCTAAACTCTTCCTGTCCAAACAAGTCCGCAGAAATTGTGTTCTTGGAAATTTCTTTTAAAATTATATTCTAGAGCAAGTAACAGTACCTAATTGATATCGAGAGCTTGTAAGCGTCAGGACCCCTGGACCAAGTGCGCTATATTATGTTTCGAAACTATCAAAGTTCTCTACCTTTCTGATACTATTTGATACCTGAATTAAATTATCTAGTACCTCGGCGGGCAGTGAAAAAACTTGAAAAGAAAGTGGCCAGACATTCTGACGTCAGGTTGTCTGGACCACATTTTTTTTACATAGTTGGAGACGACATATCTCAATTATTTACTTGTAAATATTCAATACCTACTCAATACCTTAACATGTATATTTTTTTCAAATTTTATGGCTTCCCAGAAAAAAGTTACGGCAGAATGAATTTCTTCAGGAAACAAAACTTATTTTATGGCTATTTAATTTGCATTATACATAATTTTATGTATAATTATGTTTGACTGGATGGCCTATGTCCAGCAGTGAATTGATATAGCCGATGACAACGATATTTTATTCACTTTTGAATATATATATTGGCATTGTGAATAAGTAATAACATAACATAATCGGCCTATATACGTCCCACTGCTGGGCACAGACCTCATACCTCAACTATGAGGTGGAACAAGCCAACTCCAACACGCTGGCTCAGTGCGGGTTGTTGGAGGGGTGTAAGGTTAGTGAGCAACCTTATTGTCAGATGTTATCAAGCCGCCCTAAGGCCTCTGACTAGACTTAACGACTGACATCTGGCGACGTCAACCGGGACCAACTGCTTAACGTGCCTTCCGAAGCACGGAGATGCCCGAAATATACATCACTAAATTTCGGTCGGGGTGGTCACCCATCCCATTTCCGACCCGGTGTGTGTTGCTTTACAACAGTGATCGTCGCCGATCACTGTCACAACTGCGCCTGCGCCAGTAATAAATACACTCTATTTTGATGAAGAATTTTAATAATCAGAACCGTTTTAAACATTGTATACTGATATATTTCTTTAAACTTCATGGTCACTAACACTTAGGTTGGGTTGCACCATCTGACTTTAACAATAACAAACATCAAAATTTCAGTTAAAGTACCGGTCAGGTAAGCAAAAATGACGTCAAATTGTCAAATTTGACAAAAACTTTAACTTTAACTTCTACTATGGTGCAACTTACATTTAGATCGTAAAAAAAACGGGATTGCTACCATGTACAGTCAGTGCCCTAAGAGATGTATCCAGGCACATTGGCTCTTGTAAATTGTAAAATAACATATTTTGATGAAGCTTTCACTGCTAGCTCAGTTGTCAGCTCAGTGTCTCAAGACGAAAGTATTTGACCAATGTGTGTTGCCAGTAATGACATATGGGAGTGAGACGTGGTCGTTCACTATGGGTCTCATAAGAAGGCTCAAAGTCACCCAGCGAGCAATGGAGAGAGCGATGCTTGGTGTTTCCTTGCGGTTCACTTTTATCCGCTACCTACATATAAAATGTAAAATGTAGAATCCTCTTAAGTGGGTGCCTTCTGGGTCTTGGTTATGATTTTGTTGAATCACTATTGAAATAATTTAATAAAAGGGTTAAATATAGAAAAGAAATATATATAATATATGAAAATAATACTCATTCTTAAACATCTATACACAATATACACTTACATACACTACAAAATACTATGTAGAAGTTGTATTTTCTGTGCTGGAGTTCAGTTTTTAAATCCCGCACCACGCAAGTGGTGGTTTAAGAAAGGATCCATGGTGTGGTTACCAACGATCAACGATCTCCTGTTAACTGAGCGGTAAACATGACAGGAGCTGCTGGACCTGGCCTCATACGATACCAGATATCTTCGATTTCACCATAATCGCTATAACCACAACCTAACGGAAAACGAGATAAGTATTTGTAAAAAATAGAGAAAATGTATTTTTATTCTTAAAAATATTATTTTACTTACAGTTAAATGAAGATGTCGTGCAATTTCGTCTATACTTTCGTTCTGTTCGAACAAAACAATTATTTCCGCTAGTAATAAAGTAGTTAACTACGGCAGTATGCTCAATCAGCAAAGCTACCATCAATATGAAGTTATCCAGTTGCGCACGTGATAGTTGAAAAACGATCTTAATTTTTGTTCTACCCACATTTCTTATCAATTTAGATAGCCAAACGTCATCGCTCACTGTATACTATGTTTCTTTTGTTATTGACTATGTGCGCTGTGACAACAGGTAATTTCGCCATAATGGCTAATCAGTCATTTGGCGCAGCGGTCTATAGGTTCGCCAATCAATCTGGGAGTCGTGGTTTAAATCCCACCTTGGCTGATGTTTTTAGCTAAAGAGTTTATTTGTGCATTTATTCCTGAAGATGGAAATCGTGCCATAGAATAAAGTTTCAAACCAAATAGAACTTGACTTGGTCTGCTGAGCCAATGTGCCTGGATACATCTCTTAGGGCACTGACTGTACATGGTAGCAATCCCGTTTTTTTTTACGATTTAAGTGTTAGTGACCATGAAGTTTAAAGAAATGTATCAGTATACAATGTTTAAAACGGTTCTGATTATTAAAATTCTTTATCAAAATAGAGTGTATTTATTACTTATTCACAATGCCAATATATATATTCAAAAGTAAATAAAATATCGTTGTCATCGGCTATATCAATTCACTGCTGGACATAGGCCATCCAGTCATACATAAAATTATGTATAATGCAAATTAAATAGCCATAAAATAAGTTTTGTTTCCTGAAGAAATTCATTCTGCCGTAACTTTTTTCTGGGAAGCCATAAAATTTGAAAAAAAATATACATGTTAAGGTATTGAGAAGGTATTGAATATTTACAAGTAAATAATTGAGATATGTCGTCTCCAACTATGTAAAAAAAATGTGGTCCAGACAACCTGACGTCAGAATGTCTGGCCACTTTCTTTTCAAGTTTTTTCACTGCCCGCCGAGGTACTAGATAATTTAATTCAGGTATCAAATAGTATTAGAAAGGTAGAGAACTTTGATAGTTTCGAAACATAATATAGCGCACTTGGTCCAGGGGTCCTGACGCTTACGAGAGCTTTAGTGTAATGCTTGAAGGGGGACAAACACAAGTTCCTCAGAATATTATTTTACAAGTACGTAAGTTCATAGGCAGGCAGTATAATTTGGATCAACTGAGGTAGAAAAACAAGAAAATCTCGAATTAAGTTACCGTGCGCTTGGTAGGAGTATCTTCCCTTTGCATGGGTTATTCCCAGTAGCCCCCACTGGCATTTCCCCACAATGATACTTTTACCAAGGGCACGGTAACTTAAATTTCGAGCTTTTATTGTTTTTTTTACTTCAATCAATCACTAGGCAATTTAACCGACCAGTTATGGCAATTAGTGCCGGACCGCTTATGTGTGAAGCTACCCTTAGAGTTCTCAGGGCAATATGAAAATAAATAGATCTCTTTTTTTTAAATGCATACAAATTATATTAAATAAATCATATAAGACGAGTATCATAATATACATTACTAGACGATGGTTTCCTACATCTACAAGGATATTCGCTGGTGGTAGCGGAAGTGTTAGAGGGCACAGTGCGGAAGGGCGGTCGCAGGGGGCGCGCGGCGGCGGCGGTGAGGCGGTCGGCGCTGCCGCAGGGCTCGGCGGGCCGCAGCCGGCGCTCGCGCTCCACGCGCTGCCGCTCCACGCGCTGCGCGTGCGCCACACTGCGCTGCAGCCCCGCTAAACTGTCCGTACGCGCCGGCAAACGCTCCAAATTATTCGAAACCTCCCCAACCTCAGCTGTATCCGTATCCACGATCTCTTTATGATCCAAAATCATCCCCATATTCAACTTCAGATTAGCTGAACCGTCTCTAAATATAAGATATATAGTTGCCTGGTCCAAAACTCGCAGCGAAAAACTCTCGTTAATTTTAAGCGCTTTCATTTTAATCTGGAAAGGCTTGAATTTCTGCGTCAATTTCTTACTTTTCTCTTTTATAAAATTGTCAAATTCGATTGCTAGCATCTCCTCGTTGTCCGGGCGTGCTTTGTTGTCTCCTGGCCCACCGAGCTTTATAATGTCGGGATCTTTGTGTGGCATTTGCGTGTCTATCATGACTTGCTGTAAAACTGGAGGATCGTTTAAAGTGTGCCACTTCCAATGCGAAACGGGACCGATAGCTCGATCTAACACCACTCCTTCTGTTTGATTATATTTCAACCTAGAAGACAAGAAACATATAATTCTTCAATTACATCGTATTTGGGTAGGGTTGGGTTTGTAGTTGGTAGGTCTGATAATTTGTGGTAGAGAATAGGCATTTTATTGAATAACGCACACCTTATTTTTCCGCTGTGATCGAAAACAATTCCATTCCCAAGAAAGTCAAATGTGGCGAGAATTGTAAGGGGGCGAGAACGCCCACGCTCGTCCGGTTCTCCACTACTGTACACGACAAACCTTTGCTGTGCATTGGTTTCTAAAGAAGAAAAAAATAAGTATTACCATAAGCAATTTAATTTTGAGTGAACTTTGTAATCACAGAAAGGTTATAAAAAATAGAAATAAGTAGGCATAGTGAGATTTTGAATTCAATTTAAAGTTCGCGAGTAAAACGCAAAAAATTCATGATATCGAAAATTCAGACATTTTCTAAAAGCTTTGTAATGTGAACCTAGAATCGAAACAGCCCTCTACACAAAGTTTTATTCCTCAACATAATAGGGAATATGCACTGTTCTTTTTATATTTTTTTATGATAGCTTATATCGTTTTATAACTGATATAATATTCATCACCAAAAATGCGAAATGTAGTACCTATATTCATAAATTGTTAAAAACTTCAAACTTTTTCAAGCGTTTCAAACGCCGCCATTATGGCGCGCTCGATTCTCATGGACTCTGACGTCACGCAAGTCTATGACAACACAAATGTAACCTACAAACTATTGAATTCTTCTTCTTGTCGCGCTTTTGACAGTGGCATACACCTGGACTTGGACGTCACACTCACGGTGACTGTTTCAACCGCTTTGAATTTCCCACATTTTTTTCGATTTTCAATAAATATTTTTACATTGACAAGGAAATATAGATAGAGACGTAACGAGGATTCAAAATAGTACTCAAAAAAATAATATGACCCTCATCTGTTCCAAGTGCATATCCCTATTAATAAGCAACTGTGTTTTCAGTTTCATTCTGAAAATCTGAATGTCCCTTGAGTTTGTGTATTATAAGGGACATGGTATTAAAATGATACCTTCGGCGTCATAGTAATCTAGTGCGCATCTCCCGTTTTTGTAAAACCACCGTCCGCGTCCTTTGTCATCAAATTCGGCCAACTTCTCTCCAGTGTCGTACGTCATCAAGCGCTTGTTCTTGTTGTGTTCAAACCAGTCAAACTCAGGGTGCGCCGGCCGCATGCGGTAAACGTTCATCTGATTTCGAAATTTTAAAACTTTTAATAACCTTTGGGTGGACGGAACTTAAGATTGCATATCGCGAGGTAACGACCAGATTTATTTTGATCTACCTATTCAATTTTTAAGAGTACACCCAGACAGAAATTATGTGATGCATTTTTCAGACATCTGCGGAAGCCACGTTAAGCTGTTGGGCCTGGTTTGACGTAGCAAAATTTCATAACATTTAGCAGTAGGCAAGTTTTACAGCCTTACACCTCCAACAATTCGCACTTGCTTAAGCGTGAGCTGTAAGATTACGTGGTTTATAATTAATTTGTTACGTACTTTGCGCACGACTTTCTCCGTAGGTAACATT
Organism: Udea ferrugalis; assembly: GCA_950022985.1. Taxonomy (NCBI): domain Eukaryota; kingdom Metazoa; phylum Arthropoda; class Insecta; order Lepidoptera; family Crambidae; genus Udea; species Udea ferrugalis. The sequence continues at coordinate 12,680,603 of OX465516.1, forward strand.
GTCCAGCCTTTGTCTATGAATGCGCGATCGGACAGCGCGTAACGCACAATACCTTTAGGAACCTCTTGCTCGACCTGTAAAAATAAATCTCTGTATCTTACGTGCTGAAAAGCTAACGCTCTTATTTATTTTTGCTACAACTATTATAATTAAAGCTATAATTATAAGTATTAGCTTCTACAGCAAAAACATGAGGATTATGAGGATCTCTAAGCAGACGAGGGCATAAAATTTTCTAATGTGGCTAATTCGCCCAATTTATAATTTCACTTACAGGTTCACTTTTTTTGGCCCTAGACATCCCGTGTATGGCAAGCAAAAGCAATAAAACCAAATACCGTAGCAATAATAAAAAACTAACAAAAAAAACAGCTCCGAAATAAACAATCAAAAGCAATCCAATTAGATAGAAATCATCGTGTCATGGTCATAAAATAGCTGTCAGCCAACTGCAACTGCGAATTATGCATTTCTTTTGACAGTTCTTATTCTAAATAAACGTCATTTCATGTGTCTAATTTTTGGCGTAGGTCCTATGTGTTTTTGAAGACTTTTGTAAGGTTGACGCGGTGTCGTATCTTAAACCTATTATTATTCGTACTTTTATTTCGTTTCTCATGATCATTTAACTCCATTTCTCTGACCTATTCTATCAATTCTAGTATCTTTAAATTGTATAAATGCCAATCGAATTAGGGACCGAATTCATTTTCCGCATGCTAAGGAATAAATAACGAATATATTCACTTTAAGTTACTCACCACTTGTTTTCCTTTGGTAGATATCAGCAAAGGGGGCGGCTTTCGTTCTATTTCTTCAGGGGGCTCTTTAGAGACTTCCTCTTTATTTTCCACTGCACCAACAGTATCTTCTTTAAAACTAGATTTGAAAACAATCGGTTCTACCTGCTTCTCTTCGTGTTTGCCAGGTAAAAGAGGTAATGGTGGTTTATATTTGAATACCTTTGGACCTATAATAATATCTGCCATTTTATCATCTTCTCGTTTATTGTTTAAACTCTCAAGTTCCAACTCTACATCAGAATCTGTACAAACCACACAGTGGTCATCTTTCATATTGCTATGATCCTTGTGTTTCAAAAGTAATCCTGGAATGTTCAAATCCTTCGCTGCTTTCATTCTTTCGCTTTCCGTTGCTTTTCTTAGTTTCACTAACTGTAGTATTAAGTCGTCACCAGAAGGCTTCCTTATTTTAATTTGTTTTATATTTAAATCCTTAGTAGTAGGTTGTTCTTGCTTTTTAGGAGATGGTGGTTTTTCTATCTCTGCCTTTTTAGTGGCCTTAATATCTGCACTTTTAGCCTGATCCATTTCCTTTGCTTTTTTTTCTGCTGCTTCTCTGGCCTTTCTTTCTTCTTCTTCTCTCTGTTTCTTTAACCTTTGTCTTTCTTCTCTTTCTTTAGCTTGTTCTGCTAGAAGTCTATTAAACTCCTGGTCTGCTGTGTCAGCCTTAGGCTTTGCAGTTTCTTTGACTTCTTGTTTAACAGCTTCTTTGTTTTCCGTCTTCGTCTGTTCTTTTGCTTGTATTGGCTCTTTTTCCTTCACTTTTGGCTCCGATAACTCTTTTTTTGGTTTTTCTTTTGCTTCTACTTTAGGTAATTGTTCTTCAGGTTTTTCAGGTGGAGGCTTCTTTTCTTTGGCTTTCTCTAAAGGAGGTTCTTTTACTTTAGGTGGCTCTTTTACCTTGGGTGGCTCCTTTAGCTGAGGTGGCTCCTTTAGCTGAGGTGGCTCCTTTACTTGAGGTGGCTCCTTAACCTTAGGTGGCTCCTTTAATTTAGGTGGATCTGGTAGAGGCTCCTTCTCTTGGGGCTTTTCCGGTGGAGGTTTTTCCGGTGGAGGCTTGTCAGGAGGGGGTTCCTTTACTTTAGGTTTTTCAGGGATTGACTTAGGTTTCTCAGAGATTGTTTTAGATTTTTCAATGGTAGGCTCTTTTATTTTAGGCTTTTCGATGGGAGGTTTATTCTTTGCTGACGAACTTTCTTTGCTTTTGGGTAAAAAATCCGGTTTTTCACCTTTTTTTGCTGCTTTTTTTTCCTTTTCTGCCAGTTTAGCCTGTTTTGCGCTGTCAAGCCGTTTTTTTTCTTCTTCAGCAAGCCTCTTTTTTTCTATATCAGCAAGTAATTTTCTTTCTTCTTCAGCTATCCGTTTTGCTTCTTCTTCTGCTAACCTTTTTGCTTCTTCTGCTAATCTTCTGGCTTCTTCAGCTAATCTTTTCTCTTCTTCTCTTGCTAATCTTTCTATTTCAGCTTGTCTTTTTTTTTCTTCCCTAGCAATTCTCTTCTTTTCGTCTTCTTCGTGTTTTTTTCTGCGTTGTTCTTCTAGTCGTAACCTCTCTTCTTCCGCGCGCGCTTCTAACTTATCTTGAGTATCTTTTATCAATTCTGACGAGCTGACTCGTTTTTTAACAGCTTTTTTTGCTTTATCCAGCTCTTGTGGAAAAAAATATCCAAAATCTTTTTGTAACTCGTCCTGTATAACACCAGAAATTGAAGTTAAAAGAGCTTCCTCGGAATTGTACTGCCTTGGTGTAACTGGGACTTTGTCTGATTTGTATTTTCTTTTTGGAATAATCATTTCTTCTGAATGATGTCGTCTAAGATTACTTGTAAGTGTACTTTCTTCTGCGTAATGGTTTCTAGGTAGACTGTATGAAGGAGGTCGAACTTGTGTTCCAAGTGTTGAATCAGTAACAGATTTCCTTTCTGTAAAATCTTTACGTGCTAATTCAAGTACAGATGTACTACCGAACGTATCATCATCATAAGTAAGCTCTTGATAAGATTTTGAAATAAATTGTTTCCCTCCTTTTGGTAAGGTAGTTTTTTTTTCTTGTTCATAAGAGTCTGTGAATGTTGTTGTCTTTTTCATTTTAGGGAAACCAGGGTGTGAATAATATGAGCGATCAGACATGTGAAGAGTCCTCGTGGAGCCGGTTCTTAATATCTCTGAATAAAACAGATCCGCTACTTCGGGTTCTCGTAAAGACACAGGCGAATTATGATGCAAGTTTTCGATATTAATTTCAGGTAGGGTACGGCTCTTGTGTTTGGGGATATTTTTTTCACCCATAACAACATCTTTTAACAAGTGATGAATCTTAGATAGCCACATTCTAACATGTTGTTTCGCCACCCTCGCTTCATCTATGCCTGTCACAAACTTTTTTGCAGCTTCCTCACATTCCCTGCAAGGGCTGCGAGATAGTTTACTGCGACAGTGGTCACAAATACCCATGACATCATTTCTGTTGATTTTAGGTATAGTTTTCAACAACCTTTGAGCATTTTCAATTATGTGCCTACAACGCGGGCAGCTTATTTGATTTTGCTCTAAAAAAAAGAGTAAGTGAAAGTATGTAATTTGTTTGTCTATATTTTTTTACAGATAAATTTGATTACTTATGTGAAAAGAAAAAGCAGGTAGATATTGATTACCAAAAGCAGGCATTATGTCGGCTGATAAAATTTCCGCATCTTTCGTGTTATGTAGAATAAATACGTCCTCAGTAAAACTTGTCGTAGATCGTACATTATCTGTTTTGGTGTTGCCCTGAGAAGCATAATTTTTGATTTACCTACAGTTATTAAAAATCTTAAAGGACAATGAGCTTTATTAAACTAGTTAGATAACTTTACTTCTGGCAAGTGCCCTAGGTTCGTAGGTCCGTACTTTTCCCTTTGTACGTAAAGTAAGTACCTATCAAGTTATTAATATGTTAAGTTCACATACAGTGTCATTCCTTGTGCTCTGACGATAAATGATCAATCCAGCGTCTTTCAGGTCCACAATTTTTTGATATTCTGCGTGATCTTCAAAGCAAGGGCATAGGAAATTGCGTTGCCTAAAACATTCGTAGGTACGATATTGAAACTCTCGACACACTTGATCATCTCGAAAGTTTATTCAAAATCATAATGATTCATTGAATAAGTACTCACCCACCTCGTGACCCCATAGTGAAGTAACTTTCAAAAGATTATATTTTTAGTAAAATACGTACAAAAACACAACATTACAAAATAATTCAAATGTCAAACTGACAAAAAACATAAATAACAGTTTTATAGTTTTCTTCTATCTTATATCTCTGAACACAGAATATATAAAATACTCACCTAGCAAATGCAACATGTGTACAAGCCATGAGCCAAACCAAGCACAATAAGTTTCAGGTATGTTATAAAGTAAGAAATTAGTTAATTGTTTTTTCTCTGAATTTCACAAAAAAATATCGCAAGACATGGGCTAATTTTTTTATTCAAATTTGACTTAAATGCCTGTAATCGCCACCCTGGTGGTCGACGAGGTATCCTACCGACTAAAACCTAGCCTAGGGGCTAGAACTAGCGGCGTAGCAGTCGGGGCCCCTTCCAATCGACCCATCAAACAAAGGGAGGCCACGAAAGCGCCTGGAGTACCTGGGCACTTCCGCTGTCTCGGTGGATGCCGTGCAACTCGAGCCAGAGCACTCTCGCACTCCGGCCTTCTGGCCACTAGGCCCGCAACTACTTGCCACTCAAATGGCACGGATCACAGGCCCCCAAAGAACCGCTTATGCATCGCGGCTCCCACCACGCGCTTCTGGGCGCTCGCAAGCCCCACTGGGCTCGCAACCGCAAACCCACGTGGCGCCCATGTAGGCCGCAGCTGGTGGGTGGTAGGTAAGTCCACCAGCTGCGGCCTCCAGTCACCAGTCACACTGCCACGCCCGAGTTCTTTTGGCTTCCCGGCGGTTCGCCATGCCACCGGTACTAAGACCCCCGCCACTACAAGGCAAGAGCTCATGGGGAGGTCTTACTATGGCCCTCCCAGGACTAGGGCAAAGCAGATAGCAGCTCTAGATTTACCTATAGTATGGGGACTCAAGAAAAACTCGTGTGTTAACAAAATAATAAACGTTTTATTCAGTCTAATCAAATACTTTTTTAACATAAATGGAATTGTAATAACTAGATAGGTGTTTAAAGCCGTTATTTTGATTTTGTTAAGTAGTAAAATAAATGCGGTTATTATGTCCCTAACACTGAAAGCGGGTTGGGTCGCGTCGTGTCACACTACCACAACTAGCGCAGTCTCTCTGCGAAAGCTCGATTCATAAAGAATACATGAATAACGACCTAAGTACCGAGTCAAATGCAAGAAATATCAAACATTCAATAAAGGTCAAGCCACACAGCCCACACGACGTCAGCGCGACGCGACCGCTGCGCGACGCGACAGCAACGCGAAGCGACCGCAGCGCGGCGTCCCGTCGACGTCGCGTCGCACAGCGGTCGCGAAGGCTCTGTGTGGCTGCTGCCACACTTTTTAGTACATTACAACTGGTTAAGGGCGAGCTGCCGTCGCGTCACGCCGCGCCGCGCCCGCTGTGTGGCTTGACCTTAAGAGTTCAAATACTTGTTTTTGGAAAAATCTGTAATTACGTCGTTTTCACTAAGGGCGATTTCGAATTTGCGTATTTGTTTCAGCATACACTCCTGCACGCGCTTCGACTCGCGTTCACCGACTTATATCAGCTTGTTTGCTCGAAGCGTTAGTAGTGACACAATATTATTATGGATTCTGACGTTGAAACCTTACGAACGCTTATTGACCTTACAAGCGCCTTACCGCTTGAACGAGTTGCGCGTGTGGCCTCAAGCGCGTCTATAACCGCCTACACTCGCTTCCAAAAAGGAGCTTAAACGCGTGTGTGAAACGCTGGTCCGAAACCGCCCACATTATGACTAGTAAATGCTAACTCACATATTATTTTTTTCAAAATGGCTTGCTTCCTTTGTACCCATATACTGTTTTACATGGAACCTAAATTAATCCTTTTTTCTCTTAAATAAATTAATCAATTTTTGGGTCAAAGATACAGGAGTACCAACAGGTTTAAGCACAAGTTCCTTAGTACAAATATTATGTAGAGGACCAAATGCTAATGCCACAACTGTACAAGCAAGGCATATGACATTATAGGGCATACTGAAGTCTGGAGTGGGTAGTGACACCATTGCACCATTGGTCCTGAAAACTGCTGGATACCCTGAAATGAAACAAACATTGTATTTATTTCACCATGTCCTGCACAGAATTTTGCAGTTAACAACTGTACTAAGTTGCATGTAAATGGGCAGAATAGTGGTGACAAGTGCATTATCAAAAGAAAAACATACAAGGAAAGGTAAGAGGAAAGATAAAGATTCATTAAATTAAATTGTCAATATTTCACAGACCTTTGCTTCTTATTAACATTCTTCTAGCAAGTTAAATACTTACATGGTTTTGAAGCATTTATAACAGAGTCAAACGTAGTTCCAGTCAAAGGAAGACTAGTGTAGTTTTTAGCTGTGGGTAGGTTTGCAGAGACCAGTGCAGAGCCAATGTAAAACCCATGATTTGCATCAGGAGGGTATTCTTGCCATTTCAGGAACACAAATTCAAAGTCTATTGTTACAGTTGTAGTTGACCTTGGCGGCAGTGACAGAAGCAGTTCAAGGTGGTATGGTTTTTGTCTGCTGCAGCCAGGTGAATAAAACATTGATTTGATCAGTTTACTCTCAGCGTCACCATTAATCCTCAAAGAGCTAAGTTGTATAGGCAACCACCATGGTGCATTTTCTAGTAAAACTACATCTATGGCAGTCCAGTAATTATTGACTAATTCTGTAACAATGCCACCAAATTCTTTACCATAGCCCAGAACATATCGGTTGAAATGAAGTGGTGGTGGCACAGTTACATGTATCTTGTCTTTAGAGTTATGTTTCACTCCAATGTTGACCATCAGACCATCAGCTTTTATGTCATATACTGCTAATTTTGTATCACTTCCTCCTCTTTGAGAGAGAACCACTCTGTCAGGTTCAGGTGTTAACTTGAAAGACAAAGTATCATTTGAAGATACATCAACATATATTTTACTTGCTGAAGAAAGAGGGCATGCTCCAGGCAAACCTTGTCCAAATAGCTTCCTAAATGACCAGTCATTGCTATTGATTATTTTAAAGTCATATACTAGGGAAACTGTTTGCTTGATTTCTAATTGAGTTTCTGTGCAGGAGTCTGTTGCACAAACCTTCCTTACATGCATACCAATTGAGTGATAATTTGTGTTGTGTATCATCCGTGAGTTGAGCAATGCTGAGAAGCCTCTACTTGATTCACAAGGTAGGAGTTTTTTCCATGGGGTTAGATTCTCAGTGCAAACTATTTCTCTGGGTAAAGATGCATATCTTAAGAGATGAGTTACATTAGAATGAGCCTGTACTGGACCAGTAGGCCACAATGCCATCTGAGGCGTTACAGTGTTGAAATTATCAATAAAATTTAAAGAAGCACAGAACAGCCCAGAGAGTGTTGCACTCAGTTTTCGCCACTGACTGTCTATATCAACAACTTCGGGAGCAAACCACGCATAAAGTTCGGCACCTGGGGCCGCGTCGAGCACAGGATATCCCCACTGTTTGTGCCTCCATTGACCCTCAGTAAGGGTTAAATGTAATTCTTCTACTTGAAATCTTGATAAAATTTCTCTTACAGATCGTGGCGACAAGTGGGAATGTGCAACTGAAAACAAGAATTATTAATCGAAACAACATCTGAATTTTGAATAATAAATCTCAAACAATGTAGAATCGCTTTACTTACAGGAATTTTCTGTATTTGCTAGAGTTACAAATTGAAAATGAGTGTAGAGATGAGTAGGAGGTAAAGGTTTTAAAAATATTTCTTCTACAAATTTATCACCATGAACCATTGTGACCAGAAGGGTCACACATTTCAGCAAACTCAAACTCATTTTATATTTCATTTAGAAAGAACAAAATTCAAGGAAGAAAACTCGACTTGACATCGGTCGGTCGGTTCGGTTGTCGTCTGACGTTTCTTGACGGGGCCGTTCCAAAACGAGTAAAAGTCACTCTGGGTGGTGCGAAAATCACTCTGACGCGTTCCTTAAACAACCCGAGAGTAACCGACCGTTTACTCTGATAGTTTTGCATGCAATTTGGAACAGCTTGGGTGAGAGTACAATTTGTCACACTGACAAGTGCGATTTCTACCGACGTTTGTAGGTAGAATTTACCTGACAGCTGTAATTTAGAAGTTTTGCTAATTTCGGTGGATAGTTTTTGTGAGGCAAACTGACCATTCTTTTTCAATTTTTAATTAAAATTTCGAATTTCAAATTTCATTTTTTTTTCAATCTTTCGATAAAAATCACTCTATAGCATTCCTAAAACCAATTTAAAGCGGTCTTTTCTCTTTTTAATTTATTTCTGCTTCTTCTTTTCATCGTGGCCGCGATCGTGAAAATTACTCTACACTTCTCGTTTTGGAACGTCCCCTGCTGACTGAAAGGTGACAGTACTGACAACAGAACACGTACTGAAGAAAGAAATTGTAACTAGTTATCAAGAAAGCGATTTAGTCGTTTGGTGGGAGTGTAGCCTTGTCTTAAGTCTTACCACCTCAACCTTGTGATCTTAGAGTGGGTGGGTGGAACCACGGAATAGAAAAAACAACTGGAAGTGCAATGCAACCATATTGGTGAAGGAACCGCTGTCGCCAAACTCACACAAATAAATTGAATGAAAGTCATATAATGCACTACAAAGAAAGAAGCCGTTTGATTGGTCGTTTCAATTCTAGTCCAAATTAGCTTAATTCACAGATCGTACATCCAGAAATCAACCTTCACACTCTACAGATAATATTTGTTGTGTTTTACTGCTGACAGTATTTACGACTTTCTAATCTAATGTCAATTTAGTTATGATTGACGAGTTAATTCCGTTGATCGACCATAGATGGCGGGATTCTCTATTGGGAGCAATTATACATTTAATTGCACAAGCATTAAGATTGAAATTTGCGTTTTAAGTCGATATCTATCTGTCTATTGAAATTAACAAGATTTTATTAGAAAACAAATAAAATAGTACCTAGTGATGGTAGGAAAGACCTACATTACGGCATAACTACGGAAATATGAAGTTGTCGCGAGACGAGCAACTCGATGCGATGTTTGGGTGGAACGCTCTCCCTGTGTGTGTTTCCAGAAACATACAACCTTGGAGTCTCTAAGGCAAGAATGAATAGGCCTTCTCTGAGTAAGCGTGTTCCACGTTCCACCTCCGACCTCCACCATCAGGAGGAGACTGGGGCCAAACGTGAACCCAATTTTAATAGTTAAAGAAGGCGTGGCTTATTTGCGACCAAAGTTAAGGAATATGGATGGAGGAAAGATTTGGCGCTAAAATGCGTCCAGTTGCGTCCAAATTGATTAAAGTGCGCTCAAACAGACGTCATTAGTGTCACAAATTCAAAACAACGAAGCGCCATCCATCCTACATCCTTCAAGTTGATGAGCTCCATAGTGATCTAATAGCCCCGTAAGCGTAATGATAGCTTTGTGTAAAGTTTTTAAATATTTTTGACTTGATCTTTTGCAAAGATCATAATAATGCTTTTTGCAAATTAACAGGGAAATTATACTGTGAATGTAGAGATCACTTTTTTTTTTATCGAACCGTGGGGTGACCGAAAAATTGAAAAAGGCTACTTTTTTCTGATTACAGAGAGCGCACAAAGTCAATTCGGACCGCAGATAAATGAATTTCTTTGGCAAATGCTGTCAGTGTCAATTTCGTTTCTTCTTGTCTTGTGTGTCACTTTACTTGTTTTGTGGGTGGCGGGCGACGATTTTTTCGGATATTTATAGTAAAAACAAACTGATTTATATAATTTAGCACTTTTGTATGTTCTACCCAAACTTACATTATGTCAGTACACTAGAAAAATAGATATGTGTTTGTAAACATGTCTTAGTTTGATAAGTTTGACTGACTCGCAGAAAATAATATTTTTAAAACTTCAATTGTATGCTTTTTCACTGAAATTAAGTCCAGGTAGTGAGAAATGGATAACGAATTCGTAGATATATCGACCAGTTTTCGACTTCAGCTCGGCTACGGTGTCGGGCATATTTTAAATGATGTGTGCGCCAGTTTGTGGTTTACATACTTCCTTGTATTCTTTCATTTAGTTCTTGAGTTTACTGCATCACAAGCAGGAAATCTTATGTTAATTGGTCAAGTAGTTGATGCTTTATCAACACCATTTGTTGGATATCACTCTGATCGGACAGATAATTCTGTGAGTGCCAGATATGGGAGGAGAAAATTATGGCATTTATTTGGTAAGTAATTCTATAAGGTACCAAAGTAATAATTTAGATGCCTTTTTTTAAATAATGTTACTATGATCCTGGCAAATTATGGATTATTTGAGTTATTTACAGATTAACTTTACACAGTGTTTAGTTTTTCTTCATTGCATTTTGTAGACAGTAGATTAACTGGCTCCTGCTCAATTTGTGTGTCATATAATTATTTCTATTTCTTTAAATAACATTCTTTAATGTTGACAGTAAGGTTTGCCAGTTGTGGGCCCATTTCCCCAGGCACCCCAAGCAGAAGGCATCTGCGTCGTTAAAAGCTTTTGTGTTGGTCTGAACTTTAACTTAACTATAAGAGTACAGTAATTAAAAATGCTGGCTTGATTTCTTAGACTTCTCCTTGTTTTATGTTCTACTTATACTTTCCTGGGCCATAATGCATTGAAATAGTAGGGAACCTACTAATATCCTTATTCAATTGTTTTCAGGAACAACTTGTGTTTTGGCATCATTCCCATTCATTTTCACACAGTGTATTGGTTGCTCTACAACGCACAAATGGGCACAAATGTTTTATTTTGCTGCATTCATTTTAATATTCCAAATTGGTTGGGCAGCTGTGCAAATATCTCACTTAAGTTTGATACCAGAATTAGCTCAGGATGACCACACACGAACACATTTGACAGCTGTAAGGTATAAAAACTTAAAAGTTTATAAGTTTCAATATTTCTAATGAAGTAGTTTTTGGATATTTGATAACTTCATTTTTCTATGTTTTAGGTATGGATTCACAGTTTTTTCTAATTTATTTGTTTATATTATTACATGGATCGTCTTGCATATCACAGGAGAATGTGATAGACAGGTGAGAAAACCGTTCTAACCAATAGAAGTCTGAATTTAGGTGGTTAAAAAAGAAAGTGCGACTGCAATTTGTGTGGAGCCGTTAATGTTATATTGGATGACTTTTTAATTAAATTTTATTTTACATTCTTTCAATTAATTACATTCATGTACACCAGATGCACAATAAAAAATACAATTAGAGTAAACAATTTAGTAACTTTTTGGGCAGCTCTCAATTTTATTTCTCATCAGCTCTCCTGTAGAAGTGTTTGTATAACATTTATGCACAAATGAACACATTATTTTTTTTCATTATAGCAAGTGGGACCTGCCGATGCCTGGAAATTCCGCCATATTGTGTATATTGTTATGGGTGTTGGGACTTTAGCATCTATAATATTTCACATTAGTGTTAAAGAAAAGTACTCCTATAGACAACAAGATGAATTGATGGAACCCAGTGATAGAGGAACACATTTAGAGTTCTTGCATACACCAATATTGTACCAGGTGAGGCATAATACTATCATGCTTTTCTTTCTTTCAAGGGCAAGGGCTATTGGACATAGGTTCTTCTCCTATTAATAATCTTCAGTCTTCAGTTAAAATACTAATAGTAAAAGAGTAGTAATTAAACAGAATTATTATAAATGGCAATATTCGACTTTAAAATCCTAAGCCTTCTAAATTACTAAGTTAGCATCAATGTGCACCTGAAGAAAAATATTTTAGCCAATATTTATCTTCTATGTAAGCCACTCTAAATACAACTCAGCATGGTGGTTATTCTTTAGCATCTGAATTTTTGGTCAGCATTTGAGCAATAAACTTTTAAAATATTAAAATACGGCACCAAAATTAATTATACAAGCAGACAAAATAAAGTACTTGATTCATAAAAATCGACTTGTATATTGAAATGCCATAACTTTTAGTGTGTTCGGTTATCTATTTCACTAATTTCTAAATCTGCTAAATAGTTAGAAAGCTGCGGTTTTGTAGGTATTTTAAGTTCAGAGCTTTGTTCAAACACTCCACTTTTTGAGAAGCTTGTATTGAAGCTGTAAAATGTTAAATGACCTTTGGTGTAGGAGCCAACTTACAACAGAATGGTTGTCGAAATGCTGAATTATGATTTTTCTTGCTTGCTTGCAATGTGTTATTTTTACTCTATTAGACTTCATATTTCAGGTAGCTGGTATTTATATGAGTACAAGACTAGTAGTTAATGTAGCCCAGGTGTTCATCCCTCTTTACCTACATCGCACACTGGGGCTACCAGCGCGCTCACTGGCAGTCGTACCTCTGGCTATGAACCTTGGAAGCCTCGCCGCGGCTGGGGCCCAAAGGTTGGCCCCGAGATCTTTCACAAGAAAACTCAATTACCTCTTGGGCGCCATATGTGCGCTTATCGGTTTCTTGTGGATGTCCCTCGAGTCTGACTATGACTATAAAGTATATTTTATTTATATAGTTGCTGTGATAATAGGTAAGTGTGCCTATTTACTTTTTGTCTACTAATCCGTATTTAAAATATCTCTTCTGACTTGTTGCAAAACATGTTAAATATGAAATGTCCTCCATGGCGTTTTAGTAGCTCATATTGTTAGTGAATAGAATTGCTGTTATGGTAACTACCAACGATTTTTCAGGTTTTGGTGGTGCTGTAATGTTAGTGACAAGCTTGTCCTTGACAGCGGATCTGGTGGGCTCCAAGACTGAAGCCTCTGCCTTTGTTTACGGTCTCATGAGCTTTACTGACAAAATAGCCTGTGGTGTGGCTATTGCTGTTATACAAATGTAGTAAGTATAAGATAAATTGATAATCCTACTAATATTATAAAGGAAGAAAGTTTGTATGTGTGGATGTGCCGTGTTGCTCTTTCACGTAAAAAGTACTAAATGGATTTTAATGAAACTTTACAATAATGTAGCTTATACATCGTAATCGCACATAGGCTACAATTGAACAAAGAAATATTACTTTTTGTTTCTCAACTTAAGTCCACGCGGACGAAGTCACGGGCGGCTGCTAGTCTAATATTAATTATAACACACAAGAGTCTTTAGAACGCATCTTGTGAACTAATCATACTTTTGCGAAAAAAGGTAGCCTTTGTTCTGTTAAGGTTCAGATTACTCCTATAAAAAATGCGTTAGTTTAGCACTACATCCACTTTGCATTTAGCTGGTTACGGGCGCCGGTTCAGGCTCCTAGGGTCACGGGTGCGATTACTGCATCAGCACTAATGTTTATTAAAGAAACAAATCTGGGAACCGTCTGATTTTGTGGTAAAGGCAAAGCAAAATCCTATCTAGGGACCAGTGCATGTATTATTCTGACTCCAGGTAAATCAAGGAGAGAGTTTATGATAGTTAAAGACCGCTAAAATAGAATTGCCACCAGTGCTTGTTTCGTAATTCTCTATCAGAAGTTAACCAGTTTATCAAAGTGAACTTTGTAATAGTAAACAAGATTAAATGCATAACTAGAACTTAAAAGGTAGCTTGTGCACTATAGATATTAAATAAAACTAGTAAGTATGTGTGTAATTGCTTTGGTTCTGTTATGCGAACTATATTGTACAACAATGGCATTGACTATTACTCAGTGTTAATAAACTAAGCTTGTCATACATACTCATTACATAACAATAGTGTACTTGTGGATGAGTCACAACAAAAGGCAACAAAGTGTTCTAGTACTCACTTTTGTATGATATTTGATATTTTTACTTATCTGGGTGGATATAACAAAGAATTGTTAAATACTAATAATACTTCCTTGTTGCTCAAACAAGTACTACTCATTAAGATAAGCATGGGGGTTCCTGAGGTCAAAATGTGAAGAGAAGCGTTGGTGTATAAAATAATAAAATAAATATCCCTGAACATTATTCCACACAGCGTCATCTAGCCCCAAGTGAGCTAATTAAAGCCCGTTTTTATGGGATAATAGTCAACAGATAAACATACTTAATACTTTTTCTTTTGTAAATACATACTTAATATACATAGGAAACACTCAAACAATACAAACAGGCATGTTCATGCATACAAATGTTTGTACTGTGCGGGGATCGAACCCGCGACCTTTGGTGTAGTAGCCGACTTCTCAACAATTACACCAAATCGGTCGTCAAAATGCATGCGTTTTACTGAAACTAAGAAAAATATGTGTGAGTTCTCTAAATGTTTAACTTGTTACAGCGCTGACGGGGCCTCATCTTCATACTACTGTAATGTGATATCGTGGGTGTGCGGCGGTGCTACGATTTTGGGACTCACGCTAACTTTGCTGTTACCCAAGTTGACTCCTGAGCCTGACGCTTTACTTATTAATGGTAAGTGATGGCTCCTGCCTTAAACGTATATACCTTATACTGATCCTCATCATAAGTTCTGAAGTAATATATCCACCTATGCTTTAATTACCACATTTCCACTAGACTCTCCACAGAGGAAAACAACTAATCAAAAAGTCGTAATTCCCGAAACTCCCTTGACCACAAAGTCGAGTTTTCCTGTTAGAGAGTTTAGGCGTCCCTTTTCAAGATCTGAGAAGCGTTTCTTTAAATATCAGACAGTTAATCATAAGAAGAGTGAGTAAATAACATCACACTTTTGAAAATGAAAGTGATAATGTCTCTGACAGGTTAATTCAAATTCAAGATCGAAAGTAATTTCTAGAATTGCACCACTGAGCTTCTACCATGAGTTTTCGGTACTATTAAATATATAATCTTCTCAGTTCCTTGTAGCCAAAAGCCCTGTACGAAATCCTACACAGATAATGTCGAATAATCGCCCTCATCTGCGTAAACAAAACCCACGGCAGGCCCGGCCTCCTGGTGGTAACTGGCAGGCTGAGATGCGTATAGTGACAAAATATTGTCACGCGTCGTCTTGTGCTAATCGTAACCGCGCGAGAAAAGTCGCGACATAAAGTTGTCGCGGTGCGGATGTTAGTTCCGCAGCACTAATAATCATTTTGAAGAGTCTTATTTCTTTTTCTTACTCCCTTTGGTTATTTCTGCGAATTTAACAAATAATGTTTCTTTTTTGCAGATGCCGTTACCAATGCGTCTGAAGAACACACTCTTGCTGGTGATAATAATATATGAGCTGTGAATGTGATATACGTAGCACTTTTGTATATGTACTCATTATTTAGTTAAATATCATTAGGACAAAAACATTCCATTTTAGCGACATCCCTAGCTAGTTCCTTTGATATGTTGATAAAACACACATCTTACATTGAGTCACATGTCACACGTGAAATAGCAGTTCTTAAATTAAAGACCATTACTGCATTGTCATATTGTCATACACTTGTGATCTCCAGAGTGCTAAGTACGACATGCACAGACCAAACACGGCGCGAAAGTAAACGCGGATGTGTATGGCATCGTGGTCGCGGCCTCTGGTGGCGGGTAGACGTAACCGTTTTTTTTTCTATGGAAATCCGCGTTTACTTACTCGCTGCGTTAGGTCTGTGCATGTCGCACGTGGCAATCTGTACTATAGAAGACTTTGGCGCGTGACTACTATGAGAAATATTTCCGCACGCTGCGCTACGGCTCAGTGGCCAGGCTTCACCATCGGTTCGATAAGTGTAAGGGATCTCGAGTACCTGTGCTGACCACTGGTTCGCCTGATCAGTAAGACGAGACGAACACCAAGAAGTACGTAAACACAACGTAAATACGTATCTATATATCTTTGAGCAGTGCATATAGTGATATTTATCACAATAATTTTATTAGCTTTAGCACAATAAAGAAAATTAAGTGCAAAAACGAATGTAAATGTTGAGGTTTTTAATTGTTGTTTGTCTTTCATAGTAATTATTATTCAATAAATTCATGCTTGCTCTGCTGATAAGATGTCTCGTTCTTTTCATTGAGCAAAGCCCACGTGTGTGAAGTTGTTTTAAGCAACAATCACATATCGTTATCTCCACTAGGTAGAGTGTTTAGAAATTAAAATAAGTATATCAGACTGGAAGTTTAAACACAGCTTCAACGGCTATATCGCGCTCTCTGCTGACTGTACCTATGTACAGTAATACCTGATACATAATATAATAAATTGAGATTGTGAATTCAGTATGATATTGCCTTGTAAACCCCAACTAAAATGTGAAATTGTCTTTTTATGTTAGCGATGAAATATGTACTTACTTCATTGAACTCTAGAAAAGCTTTAAAATCTAAACAGATCATCTTTAGGTCTAGCACGAACCGCTAACGCTTCGAATCGTAAAGTAAGCTTTTACTTTCAAAGACGGGAAAAATAAAAAAAGTATCTTCGCCTTTTTTTATTTTTATTATTGGCTTGGCACGGCTTGTGCATTAGCTACGACAAAAGTTGGGAAACGTATACCTATTCAATAAAAGGGAAAATTCAGAATAATAGTGAAAAGGTTAGTAGTTAAACGTTAGCGGTTTGTGCTAAACCTAGTGATTATGTGCAGAAAGAGTTATCACCACGGTGATGGTTTTGTAATTGGCAAGCAAATAGTTCCTGTTAGCTTGTTAAAAATGGACTGATTTCTGCGCAGCCTTGTATGTAGTAAAGTACGTAATTATTTACTTGTTATTGTAAATTATTCTCTATAAACTGGGAGACACACGGGTCCTTAGTTTCGTTTAGTGTACCTAAGCACAAATGTAAGATGCTATTTTTATTAATATTATGCAGAGTATAATTGACGTTATTGTTGTTTACATAACCCAAAGAAATTGTACTACGTAGCCACGTACTTAGATATTACTTTTGCCCCTGATATTATTGTTTATGTTTCATCGAAATAGTGTGTGAGGAAGGGAGATGGCACATATTATCCTAAATATAAAAGATGAATTTGAAAACTCTTTGATTATTCACCCTTGAAAACCAAATACACTTAACTTATGCTAAAAGGTCGTAACTAGCTTTTTAAGCGTCTTTTTTTACGGGGGAATCCCTTTACGGTCTTTCAGTCCTACAGGGGAAGGTCGGAGGTGAGTGAGGCTCGCCTGTTAGAGGCGGCAGGCCCTACTCACTAAACCCACCGGTGACCTGCTTCAGCGCGGATCCAGAGCGTTCCTGTGATCTCTGGTCAAGAACTCTGTGCCAGTGAACACTTGGCGCGCTATGCTGGCAGCCCAGCTCGAGGGTAGTTATACCTCCTCACTACACCCGACGGTGCGAGCTCACTCTTACACCGCCGCCCTTCCTCGGAGCCACACATCCTCTGTCGTGTACACTCCCAGTAACCCCGAAAGCAGTTTGTTGGCCTGGTGTAAGTTTTGCGCCATCTAAACTCTACCTCAAAATACTTTAATTAACAATTCGCCAACTACCTATTGCCTGCAGAAAAACTCGTCACAACTAGTAGCCTCCTAAGGTACCTACCAATTTACTTACCGAATAAGTTTCGTTTGATTTTACCTCCATAAAAGCTAGAGGTGATAAAATCAAACAACTGACGTGGCTTGCTGTATCGACCTGTAATAATTAGCGCCGCTTCGTTGGTTATGTACGAATGAAGGACATCACAATCACGCACGTACGACGACTTGCCAGCCTACTTTATTGTAATATTAAAGATTGGAAGGGGTGTAAGTACAGCCACGTTTTATTGACTACGAAAATGTCTACCTTTTCCAATATTTGTTACATGTCGACGACATATAGGAAAATAAAAGCGATTTGCCAAGAACAAGATAAAAACGGAAATGGGTAGCCTTATGATCCGTTGGCTGTTCGCAGGTAAATTAATGAGTAAAAAAGGTACGGTTCACGAAAGAGGACCATTGCGTGAACAAAAACGTAATTTGTGATATTATTGATAGCTTTACCTATCAATAACATCACAAATTAGATAGGCAGGGTGAACCACCCGATAATTGGCATCCTTCCCAATAATAAAAAAAACAAGGCTACGACATTGTTAAGGTTCGGTTTTTGATTCATACCCAACTTAAACAATCTGTCGTAGCCTTGTTTTTTCGATTTAACAGGAAGGGTGCCGATAATCGGGTGGTTTACCCTAAGTTGCTATCGGGATTGCAGTCGAAATTCTTAAAAAGTTGGCGCATTATGCCCTTAATTACATCAGTGAGGTCTTTCAACAGTTTCACATACAGGTCTAATGATAGGTGAGGCTACCTACTTAACTTTCCTAATTCCCTATTCAGTTTTCCTATATTCTGTTCAAATTTATTCTGTGAGATTTTTATAGCAGTTCATCAATAAAGAAAAGGGGAAAAGGTTACACCCTAGCCAAAGATAATGTTGTAGAAAACAATAAATGAAACTAATAGAATTCTTCAATTAAAAGCTTTATAGTATCACAAAAGCCTGCCCTGCATAGCTTGTATGTATTAAATACAAAATGCGTTTTAAGAAACCGCATAAAAAAGCTCCAATATCAAAAGCATTATAGCACAACAATGTTGCTCTTCATACTACAGCTGTTACCAATTTCTGTAGTAGATCTTCACACAGCTTAGTCAGACGCAGCCAATGCCATAACGGTAAAGCGCACTTCTTCAGGATCACGAGCCATGAATTCCTTGCACACTTTAGCAGCATCTTCTAATAAGGAATCGGGTGAAGTGGCCCCATGGTTTATTGGGAAAGCTTTGTTACCATCCAACTCAAACAGGGTTCCATCCTTGTGTATAAAAGTTATAAAATGGTGGTTGACAGGATCTTCAGCACTTGGAGTATTGGTTTGGCCTTCTTGAGCTAGTTCCTTGTGAGCATTAATGATGTCATCAGACTTTGCTAGCAAAGCTCCGCGGGCTGCAGCATCTAAGCTCTTGGCTTCCTCTAGAAACTTCTTCATGTATCCATCAGCCAATTGGATCTTATCAGCATTGTTGCAAACACTGTGTACCAGAGCTACGGTGCCACAAGCATTACTGATATTCTGCTTCATATAGAAGATGTCAGCAGAGAGTTCTTGACCCTTAGACAAAATTTCGCTTTCTTCTTTTTGTTTGTGCTCTTCATAAGCCTTAGAGACCGGAAAGAGTAACATTACCGAAAGAACTGGGCGAGGCACCCAGGCAAGCATTTCAGGATCTAAGCCCATCACGTCGACTACGCCCCAGCTGTTAGGTACACCCAACTTTTGAAGAAATTTGTTCATTACTTCTGGGTTTGATTCTAATGGGATTAGTCTTTCAGTCGCCATTTTATCGACCTGAAAAGAATTGAACTGTTTTAAGGTTGCCGGAAAAAAAACCAACTGTTATTGAAAGCTTTTGCGAAAAAATATGAAGTCTACTTACTTTTCTACTTACTTTGTTATTAATTTGTAGAAGTTAAATGACTAGACAGCACGAATTCACAACAAAATTAATAGAAGATGTGAATCTATTAACTTGATTGATGGATCGATTGTTTTTTTCCGCAGCTGATTGTCAAATGTTATTTTAACGATCGTTCAAAAGTGCTATGTCATGCGGTGCGGCACGCAGCCAGTACACGGTCGCCCAACCAACAAGGCAATGTTTCAACTGACCGCGTCGCATGCGTAAACATTGCATTATTTTGCATTTTAGTTTTTACGAACAAAAACCAACATCACTATTAAAATCGGTTATGACGCACCGTGTCTAAACTTTAATGTAATCTGTGCACTTATTCTCTTTTTTTTGTGTGTGTGATTGTTGATCGTTTCTAAGTTTTTCTTGTTTTTATTAAATTTTATCGAGCATTATTAATAAATTCTGACTGAAATTATCATATTTTTTTCATAAAACGATGGTCACGTTTATTTTTTATGTTATTTATTAAAAACAATAGCAAAAATGGCTGTGTGTGGCTTACGAACAGTGTTGTTGATCGTTTGTGTGCTTGAATTGGTATGAAATAAAAATTATTAAATTAAATGTTTTGAGGCAATGAAACCTTCCACAAATAAAACCATGGTGGGTTTGTCATTTATTGTGTTTTATGTTTCAGATTATCACTATCCAAAGGCAAGTGTTTGACTTCCTGGGGTACATGTGGCTACCCATTATTGCCAATTTTGTTAATATAATTTTGATTATATTTGGTTCCTTTGGTGCAGTACAGTGTGTGACAAATTACCTTTTGGCTGTAAGTATTACTTTTCCTTTATAATTTACCAAATGAAACAATTTGCCAAAGACCTCATTCATGTGTCTATACATTTTCAGTTCAAAGTAGTCACAAAATAAATTAATAGTTGCACATAGGTCATGGGGTGCCCGTGGCGCAGTTGTGACAGTGATCGGCGACGATCGTTGTTGTAAAGCAACACACGCCGGGTCGGAAAAGGGATGGGTGACCATCCGCCCGAAGTTTAGTGATGTGTATTTCGGGCATCTCCGTGCTTCGGAAGGCACGTTAAGCAGTTGGTCCCGGTTGACGTCGCTAGGTGTCAGTCGTTAAGCCTAGTCAGAGGCCTTAGGGCGGCTTGATAACATCTGACAATAAGGTTGCTCACTAACCTAGGCCGATTATGATTATGATGACATAGGTCATAGGTAGGTCTGACTGAAGGTTTTTTTACGTTGTATTTACATACTAATTTGATGACCTAGAAATTAATACCTGTAAACATCTGAATAGTCACACAGCCCGTCTAGCCCCAAACTAAGCAACTAAATGCTTGTGCTATGGGTACTAGCAACAGATAAACATACTTACACACATTTTTTTTTGTGAATACAAACTTAATATACATACAAACACGTAGATAACATCACACCTTTATATTTCCCACTGCTCGGCACAAGCGACACCTCAACTATGAGGTGGTACAAGCCTTATTGACTATTTACTTTATTGTTCTTCTTTCAGTATGCAATATGGAGTTTCATGTGGTTAGCCTGGAATGTTTTTCTAATTTGCTACTATTTAAATTTGGGAACTCTGAACAGGGTAAGTTGCAAAGTGCAGAGATAGTACTGACCATAAATTACATAAAATAAAATTCCCTCTATTACCATCCCATACTATTCTCTCCCATTCCAATGTGAGAGTCTCCAATGCACTACAGGAAGTGTGGCCTGGTGTACCAAACCGCAGGTACTTCATGTGAGCTGAAGCGTAGTGGCCTGTGGTTTGTTACTGGCTGGCGGGAAAAACTACCCCTATCAACCCCTATTTGTTAAGTGAATTTTCCAATGCCAACCCATTATTGCTTCTGGAAGGTTACCAATTACCATGCTAAAGCCAAGTTTAGCGTCTTTATTCAGGGCTTAGCTGCATCCATTGTAAAACTAAGTATAAATGTAACATATCCAATAAGACACATGGCCTGCTTTTTTAAGGAGGTATAAATAAAAAGAAAAGAATTAACTGAATGTTTTTTGGCTTTATTTTCAAGTAAATAAAGCCAAAAAAGTCCCACTCCCAGGTGGAGTGGCTTTAGGCTGCATTTATAGAACCATCTTTTGTTCCTAGTTGTATTTTTTTTTAACTCACATGCCATACTTTTAGATTAGGTACAATGAATAGTAGCAAATCTGCTGTAGTTTAAGTTTCATATTTGATGGTCTTTCTGCCACCTGCATGTTGTACTGTAAAATGTACCCATAAGGATTTTTTACTAATCAACATCCTTTTTAGGAAAGTGGACTGTTATCATTGGGGACTGATAGCATCAGTTGGTGGGAATGGAATGGCTGGGGATGCCAGCCAGTGTGGGGAGAAGCTGACAAGCCAAGCTCCTGGCGGCCTTCAAGAGTGGATGGATGTTTCGCAGAGTGGCATCATATAGAGCTGGCTCAGTCTGCATTAGCAGCAGTATTGACTGTTGCTGCCTTGCCTTTAGCCATACTATTGGCGTATCAGTCAGTTAAAAAGCGGAAACCAATGTCAGGTAGAGTTCTTTCCCTTTTTTTAAAATCTAATATTAGTTATGGCAGATGATTCAAAAGTGATCATCCTTCTAGTTATTACTAACGTTAAAGTTGTATTTCCATTGCAGATAAGGGAACTTTATCCCGTCGTCCAGTGTATACGATCGAGTTAAGTCCAACAGAAACTGCCGTCAGCGAAAGTTCACTGAAGCCGATGACGCCCCGACGCGTCAAGCGACGCTCGGGCTCCCGCGGCGCCGGCTCCTCAGTGCGCAGGTCACGCCGCTCGTACAGGAACAACGGCTATCTGGCGTCGACCGCGTCGCTGCCCCGCGACGCCAAACCCTCTCGACCAGCCTCGGCCCACTCCTCATACTCCAACTTCCACGGCACCCGCCCGGCCTCCTATCACGCCCCGGAGAGAGACGCCATCGTGCGTTCGCAGGACGTCTACGATCCGCCACCTCCGACGGAGTCCGTTCCGATAATCACAAACAGGTACGACACAATACGGCGCATCAATAAGAATAGCGGGTACGACGTAGCCGGGCCGTACAACGAACCGAACAGACCCTACGATCCAGTACCCAAAAATTACGAACATAATAATTCTCCTTACGAAAATACGAACCGTGGTGGGTACGAGACTGTGCCTAACTACGAGGGCAGGGTGGAGCAGGTGCCGCCGTGCGAGTCGCCGTACGGCGCGGCGGGCAGCGCGTACAACGCGTACGGCGGCGCGGGCGCGTACAGCGAGGGCGCGTGGGAGACGCCGCCGCCGCCCGCGCCGCCGTACAGCGCGCGCGCCACGCCGCAGGCGCCCGGCCCGCCCGCCTACCAACCGGCTAATGACGGTTACATGTCTTAAAACAGAGTAGAATCTCAAAGTGCCTTCCTCCAGTGATGTTGTCTCGGAATATTTTATAAATGTAAGTTATTTAAACGTGATGATTCCATAGTTAAATGTTAGTAAGAAAGTTGATACTACGAGGCCTGTTATTTTAAAGGTAATTTGACTACCAAAAACTCATGATAGTGCATTCCAGTGTGATAGTCAAGGTGGTGATGAGCGAATTACTTTTCTAAGTATGTATGATGTGAAGCTAACTTTTTGTACCTTTTAACTCTTACCAAATCTTATCTCTTACCAGTTGTTATGGTTATGCTTATGAAATTATTTCTAGTGATGTAAGGGGTGCCATAGAAGTTCAAAACGATGTTTAATTAATCTGCTTTCCACGATTTTTAAATTGAGCCTTATTTTCATGCAATGTTTTCATATACCTTTCACCTATTCATTGTAATGACCAGTTAGACAAATTTCATTACATCACTAATATTTTCTGCTCAATCAACATTCCTTCTTGATAGATTTTAAATAATATCTAAGTAAGTTTACTAGTTATGTATGAATTGTCTTATAATTAATTTATCTAATTAGTTTGTTATACACATTACACTATCACATTTGTACTAAAGAATCTTAAAAGTCATTTGTTTATGTATGAAATACATTCCTTTTTTACTATTGTAAGTTAAAATTAGCTTTAACTTTTGTATTTTTGTATTACTTGTAGGTAGCACTAAATATTTTGTTATATTTTTGTAATGACAA
This sequence comes from Udea ferrugalis, assembly GCA_950022985.1. Classification (NCBI taxonomy): domain Eukaryota; kingdom Metazoa; phylum Arthropoda; class Insecta; order Lepidoptera; family Crambidae; genus Udea; species Udea ferrugalis. The sequence continues at coordinate 12,704,084 of OX465516.1, forward strand.
AGTGTTTCTATTACTTTTGATTGTTGTGTATGAGAAGTTTTTCAAAGAAGCTTTTACTGATGGTAAGATGGAGTTACAAAACAGTAACAATTATGTATAATTACATTGTTTTCTCCTTGTGTTAAAGTACTATTTTTTCGTTAAATTTAACTGTTTGTTGACTTGGCTTAGCTTCGTGTCAGATCTATAAATTCTTGCCATGTAAACCACAACAATTAGTTTTAAGAAGAATTTGATATTACCTAGTAACTTTTCCGTCCAAGAGTACTATGAATCTCTCCATACATATAAAATGTTTGCGCAAATATCTTAGTAATATTTTTTACACTTTTACTGTTCGAATTCCACGGACCAACATTGTATTAGCAAGTAGACTATGTAGCTTTATTAGATTACTATTATAAGATACACTAAGCATAGGTTATATTTGAGTTGAAAAGTTTTTTATGCCAAATATACACCTATCAATTTATTTGCTTAGTTTTATTTCCATTATCTTTAACACCTTGGCTGCTGGCATGTTTTTTTTTTCAATCTCAGCGCGGCACGAACACGCTCTGCGTGTGGGTCCGCACGGGCGGCTCGGCTTCTCTGGGACCGAGCCCAGAGTGCGGAGGCGCACGCCAAGCGTGGCGTACGTGTCTTGTACGGCTTCTCGAAGGCGTACGTCTTGTACGCAACATAATTATGATTGAAATGTGTGAATTAACGTGTCCTTTTCCCCAAATGCATTTTTTCGCCAGCCGCCCTAACTTTACCATTTCAGTGCGGGGGTGCTCTGGCTTGCATTGCACGGCGTCTACCGAAACGGCGGAGGTGCCTGCTTACTCCAGGCGCTTTTGGGGGCTTCTCCCTTTGCTGGAGGGTCGGTTGGAGGGGGCCCTGTTAGGGGCTAGTACTGGCGGAGCACTGTGGGGTTTTAGACGGTTGGAGTCAGAGATAACCTCGTTGTCCCTCCGGGTGGCGAGGTATCCATGGGGATTTCCCCACGGTAAACCTACCCATTGTCTGTCCTCCTTGCTCTATTGCGAAAAAAACGGAAATGGGTAGCCTGATGAGCCGTTGACTGTATCAGTAGCCGTTGGCTGTTGGCGCAATCCGAGCGCGTGGCGTTGAATGCCTGAGACCAAAATCCAGATCACGGGAAAGGGGTCCCAAATTTTAAATCTCCGCCAAAAACTAACATGCATTATGGCTGTTTTTGCAGAAGTCTGAAGTGAAAGGGTAGTTAAAAGGTGGTGAATTAAAACATGAGTCTGAGCATTGAAATTATAATTGTTTAACATAGATAAATTTTACAAGAAATCCGACACTTATAAACAACAACAATGATTGTAAAAATATATCACAATATTCATTTATACCACTCAACTGCTTCTTATAAATACTGAAAGAACATTCATTCATACATGAAAAATGCATTTAAAAGTGTACACGGCATTCGAACAAGGACTTCGATCAACAGTAATTAGCCAATTACTGAACACGGACTCATTAATTAATTACCTAATGTAATGCTTGTGCAAGATTCAAAAGTTGTACGTTTCTCTGAAATAAGATTTAAAAACAGCCTGACATTTATTTGGTGCTTTAAAAATCACCATCTCCATAGACAATTTAACTTAAAATGGTCACTAGCTGCGACAATAACTTGGCCAGTTGCCAGTATGAAAGTGACTTTCCAACCAAGGTTTTAACTACATGCCCGCTTGACAGCGATGCTTGTCAACTTTTAGACTCGCGACCGTCCCCTGATTGTTGGGGGATAAAAAACCTCCACAAGTTCTCATTAAGGCAAACTCGATTTCCTAAACTCATTACGAAGTGAGCGAGACTCGTAAATTGATTTGAGATTACGACGACATTACGTATGACGCGACTTTGAGATAAGATGTTCAAGAGTATAGCCGCAGGGGGTTGAGAGCCTTGATTCCATTCCGTAATTTGCTACAAGGTGTATTGATTGGCCGCTAGATGGCGGGCAGCGTTGCGCGCTCCGCTGGAGTGAGTTCGGGGTGCCATACGTCGACGATGAGCACGAGGCGCTCGCGGGTGCCGTTGTGCCACACCTCGTGCTCGAAGCTGTCGTCGAACATCAGCACTTTGCCTTCCTGCCATTGCCTGGAGGTGGAAATAACAAATCAACTAGAGAATAGCACGAAACACCCTGACAAGCATAAGATTAGTATATGAAGGTAAATAGCACATCCCACGACGCGTTAAAGCCCTTGGCGGGGACGGTACCCCGAGCCCACTGAATCCACCGGCCGGCCTAGAGTGACCATGCCCAAGATTTAACTAGTACCTCAATTGGTCATAAATGACCATGCAAAGAGCGATCACACGCGAGATATCAGCCTAGCTAGCCTTATAGGGCTAGCCTTAAGGCTTCAGACAAGGCCTAATATCTTACATCTAGCCATGTCAGCGGTGACGATCTGCTTATTTGCCTTCCGAACACTCCGAAATACGGAGATGTTCCGAAAATTATATAGGTAAGTGAATTTCGGCCGGGGTAGTCACCCATGCCCGTTTCCGACGATTCACTGTAAGAACTGAGCTACGGACACGGACAATACTGTATGAACATCTTAAATGTTTCTTACCTGATCTCATCGCCCACTCGGATGTAGGTATCTTTGGTGTGACTGAGGCCGAGGTGCATGCGCAGACGGCAGTTGGTGGGGCCGACGTGCGCGCGCACGTGCGTGCCGGCCGCCATCGAGCTGAACTTCACCTGCGTTGAGTTGGTGTTGCTTAGTTTGTGGACTTATGAAAGAACTACACCCAGCCTTGATGGAATATCTAAGCATGGTTTCATTGGGATGGCGCAAATATCTGTTTGTGTACGAAAACTATGAATCGATCAATAACAATAATCAATAAGCCACCCGATTCGCGACAGACGTACATCTACACTAATATTATTAAGAGGAAAGATTTGACTGTTTGTTTGTATTGAATAGGTTCCGAAACTACTGGACTGATTTGTAAAATTGCTGTTCTTATTATTAGCCGACAATATTCCTGATCAACATAGGTAACTCTTTTGTAATATAATTAAATGATTCGAATTCTCCGCAACCAAAGTTGCAGACGCATCCGTCTGCAACGCTCAAGTGCTCAATAAACTAACCTGTCCACGTCGGCACGCGGCGGCTGCCGGCTCGGCGCGCACGGCTGCGCAAGTAGCAGGTGCGCGCGCGCAGCGGCCCGGCACCTCGCGCCCGCGCACGAACAGGTCCAACTGGGACCAGGAGCCGCGCTCTTTGAGACCCTCCTTCTCCTAATGGCGATGACAATATTACATACTTTAATGCACAAACGCACAGAACAAAAATACTTTACAAGATCTCTTAAAATGTTGATACAATTTAGGCGGCATGTGACAGTGTGTTTACGTCGATATTAGCAATTAATTTCATCGAATACCTATGTATGCAAGATGTTCCAAAAATTTATTTTACTTTAAACAGCGGCGTTTTCTAGGGTTCGTTATAGTATACTTTTGAAATGCATAGTAAATAATAAGTATATTACATGCTAAATAATATTATCTACTTGTACGAGCTAGCTCGCACAAGTCACAAGGCACTATCTAATATCCAAAAATAAATTTTAAATGCATTTCAGGACAGATTTTAATAATATTTTAATATTGGTAAGAAAAAATACAAATGCATCTACTGAAAACCTGCATTTTCTCGTGTCTAATGCGAAAAATCAAAAGTAAGAGATAATGAAAAACGCGAATAACTTTTACCTGCTCATAAAGCGCTTTCGCCGCTTCGCCCTCTTTCAGGATTTCCCTCCACGACCTCTCCAGCGCTTGAGCTAGCTTCGCGTACGGGGTCTTCTCAACCTCCCACCAGGGGGAGCTTTTGAGGCGCGGCACATTGTATAGCGAGCGCTGGGACGGCGATAGGAAGTGGCCGAGCTTTGCGCCGCGTTTGTGGACCTCATGCGCTTCCTCCTTTTGGAGAAATAATAGAAAACATGATGAATCCTTGATGCCAAAATGAAGCGAACTAATAATTAATGTTGTGAAATTGCATAGGCTGTGTAAGACATTACCCTTGGTCATGTTTGTACACCCCTCAATCAACAGATACACAGATTGGCAAGACTTTGGGAAAAGAGTTTATAGTTTATTATTCTTGCAAGATTTTGACCTGATTTGTCAAGAACTTTTTTTTTTGTGACGATTGCTGTTTACCGGACTGTAGGGTGAGCGCAGAAGACTCTCAACCCTAATATTTAGAGTAACGAGCGATAGGGTGCCCCCTATCGGGGGTTAGAACCTCGGCTTAGGGCGTTACTTGTAGAGGGCAATCGGACATAATTTCAATACCTTTTTCCCCAGTAGCAGTAAAGAGTCTCCGTAATGGTAGTAGAAACGTGCTTCATTCGCAGGACCCGAATCTCCTTCGAGGGCTACACGGAACGCTTCGGCCGCCTCCTCGTATTTATTATGTTTGGTCTTCAGAACGAAACCGTGATGCGCGAGGGCCACGCGATCTTGAGGCCATCGTTGCAAAGTCTCTTTTAAAGTTACTTCTGCTAAGTCAACCCTGAAAAGTCATTCCACATTTAGTACGCTCTCAACTCAACTCAAGGTATGGATAATATTCATAAATTCAATCCAAAGTACCTGTTAGCCATGAGAAATGAAATTGTCAAGTTGTTTCGATATGCTGGTTCATTTGGAAACCGTCGTATAAGTAATCTGTACACTGGTTCAGCGCTCAGATAATTTCCTGTAACAATAGAAATGTATTATAAATAATCAGAAAATAGCTATTCCGAAATCTTTCCTAAGTGGTCTTTCAACTAGAAATAAATGACACCAATATTTTGTTGCAGTCCTCACTATAGGTTATTTAGGATACCATCTTGTTAACGCAGTTCATGATTGACACTTATGTCTTCTAGACGCCTGATTCAAGTTAATTAAAAAACCTGCCAATGGTAAAAATGGTCATAAGAACAACTCACCTCTGAACTGTATTCTGTCAAGCGTCCGTCCGGTGATTTCGAGTAGCTTCTTGTCAGAGAGGCGTTCGTTCATCTTGAGCAGTTCCAGGTAGGCTTGTATGGCGCGTGTCAGTAGCCTGTTGTCCCGTTTCTCTTCAGCTTGCTTGTCCAAAGCCCGCGCGACAATGTACCGAGCGCGGCCGCTCCCGCGCAGACCGGGCGCCACCGCCAGCGACTCCGCCGCAGACCACGAGCCCTCGTTAGTGCACAACACGCTAACACACACACACGTGCACAAACGACTTCGCGAATCGAAAGCGCACCATTACAATACCAAGTTATGTAGCTCTTGGATCTGGCTTGGATGGAGTTTGGACTAGATTTTATTCGTTTGGATATGAAATGAAAAATCTTAATTACTTACTTAAAGACTAAGCTTGTCCTTTCAGAGAAGCAGCGATAACACTGGTCCAATATAATATTACTACTAGAAGATTACATAGGATGATCGAGATGTTCGCAGGAATGCGATAGAAAATACTCCAAGGATTGTTTTCAATCGAAACGGGGAAGAGAGTAAATCTTATTGTATTTTGCACAAATGCATTAGTAAACTAAAAAGGAGCGATTCCTACGCGGTCTCGTCCGAATCCTAAACTAAGGGGGCGGGAGTCATCCAAGGCGTCCCGGGGGGGAACCGCGCGGGGTGCGGGCGCGGAACCCAACCCGAAAGCGACTCAGATGAGTCAAGTAAAATGGCACAACGAGCAAAGTATGAATGGGTATGAAAGTTATATGCAAAAGAAAACTAAATTAGTCCAGCCAGTCCTGGAATTAAATCCCAAATAATTAACTATAGGAACAGATCAGTCGGTGTATTCTTTGATTGGGAAGATTATGTCATTGGATGTAGGTGCAAGGCATGTTAATAGACATGCTGAATACTCACACGGTTTAGTAATTTATCATGCATAAAAACGCTATCTGCCCAATGCGAATAATCGAATACACCGACAAAATATGATTTAAGTATATGTAATTAAAATCAGCTCATTCTTTTGTTGTTCGCAATGAGCTGTTAGAGGTAATCAACCCATTCAACCATGAAGGTTAAAGGCTTTACTAATAACAATTTAAAATAAGTTAATGAGCCAGTGTCATGGTCAGACATCAGGAGAGAAAGTTTCAAGTATAAGGTCTGTTGTTCACTTCGTTTGTTAGGTCTTTTAAAAATAGACCCTAAGCCAGAATTAAAACAAGTTATGTTTGCTTGTTTTTTTATCACCGGAGAGTTACTCAATAATCTTTGATGAACACTAAAGTAGCTATAAGGCCTGAATTAAAACCGGAATCACTTGCTTGAGTGCTAAACGCCTAGGCCATGGTGCGCTCATACCATCATTCTAGTAAAAAACTTATCGAAACTTAATCAACTTCAATCAATAAAGTTATGATTCACTTTAATATCAACATTTATTCAAAAGTCTAACCTAGTCTTTGTAACGAGTCTGATGATTTACCTACGAATAATATGTGAGTAATGTTAAATACCTGGTTGAGCTCTTGCTCCGCGGAGTCGAGCTGTTGCCGCCAGTAGGAGTCGCTGGGCTCGCCGGGCCACAAGTCGTCTACGCTGTTACCTCCATCCTCTAAAAGAATAGAACACACCAGTTAATTTCGGCTCTTTTCGGCAACAAGGTTAAAAATGTGGTCCGGAGGAGTTTCTGAAACTTTTTTCACTTTGGTCAAGTCTGGGAAAAATAACAAAGGTTATCGATTTATGAAACTGAAATAATAATTTGATCACCAAAATAACTATCTAAACAAACTAAAAGAATTAAGTGCCGGTATTCTTTGAGAAGCATCTCCATACAACGCATCATCCGCTGATTTTGAAGTTTTTTTTCGTTATGTGATTTGTCACCTTGTGTAACTATAACCTAGTATGTTCCGTTAGACGCTTAACTAAAACATAATTTTCTAATGTTTCAAATAAAATGCAAAAACTCGTCAGCGCGGTGTTAGAAAATCTGCTCTTATCCGAACTAGACAGTGGAGGCAATTCTGTTTTGCAGCCCCTAAAATAAACTAAATAATTATCTCTCTCCTTTGTCCTTAGGTAAAATAAAGAGACAACAGCTAACAAACATATGACACAGATCATCATGACAAAATGATAGCGAAAGCTAAACGCGAATCAAGAATTTTAGTTGTGACTTGTCAACCTCTAGGTATTATTTAGCTAAAGACGAAAGGAGAGAAAGAGGTATTTGCCATTCATATGTCTACTCATCTTAATTTTAGGCAAGATCTAATCCAGAGCTTTCTATTACTAGAATTTGTGTTTCTCAATTAATTCTAAATACTAAAATGTCAAAGAACAAAAACATAAGTACACAATTCCACTCACATTAGGTTAGTCAAGCCAACTGATATGTTAATTTGGTTAATAGTGGAGCATGCACTAGGGGAAGCGCACACGGGGCGACGGCTCGTTTACTGTGTTTCTGTCCCGGGCGCTCCGGCTCGGGCAGCCGGCCGTATTTCGCTTCCAAACGTGACAGCAACTCCACGTCGTCTACGTCCGATATTTCTTCCTCGTCCTCTTCCTCCTCTAACTCTTCTTCGAGCTGCTCATCCCCAATTATCTCAACGTCTGGATCGTCCTCTATCTCTTCTTCTGGTTCAGGCTCCGGCTCGGGCTTCTTAGCTACCACAGGAGCGCTCAGCTTTGGAGCCTCTTTCTTCGCTACTATTATTTCCTCTTCCTCCTCCTCAACTTCTTCATCCGCTTCATCTTCACTAAATAGCTCTTTATCATCCGGCTTTTCAACCATCACTTCCTGAAAAATATTTGGGTATTTACAATAACTTATGAAAGCTACGGCGTAAGTTATTGTGAAAATAAATGACTTACTTCTTCATCTTCAGAGATTTCCCTTTCTTCCTCTTCTTCTTCTTCACTGTCTTGCTTTCTAATAGGAATCGATTTTACGATAGGTGTCATTTTTTCAATAACCTGTTCCATGACCACTGGTCGAGATACTGTCTCGACCCTTCTCGCTGAAAGGAATGTGTGTTTTACTTGAAGTGTAAGGAGGTAACTACAATATACCTATTTGTCATAGAACTAATTGATAGCATCGTGTACAAAAGAATGTATGTCCTACCAGGAACTGGGGGCTCTTCCTCTATCAGTGTCATTCTGCGGTCTACAACAGGGGTTTCCTCTCTACTAGCGTGATCGTCACTTTCCGGCGCATCTGTTGTGTAAATAAACAATAATTTGAAATCAAATGGGCACCATTCTCGTTTGATTTTAAATCTCCGAATATGAGCTGACTCGACTGTCGACTTTTACGTGAAATTAAAGAGTTTTTTTCTAATAAAGTTAAATAGTTGACTAATAATACGCACCGCGCGAGTGCGTGGCGCGACGCATGACGGCGTGCGTGGCGACCAGCAGCGCCGCGCCCACTCCCAGCTTCAGCCACACTGCAACAACGCGCCACTAGCTTAGAACCAGCCCGTTTTTCCTACCACTTAATATCCGCGTACCTCAACCAGACACCTACAACTTTTTGATGTAAATTATACAATCCCGTAGACTTGAAAAACGGCGCATTTGGCTTTTAAAAGGGCGCATCAAATTTGAAAAAAAGGCGCATTAAATTTGAAAAAAAAAGGCGCATTCAAGTGGAAGGAATGCGCATGACAGTTAAAAGAGGAGCATGAGAATTGATAAAATGTGCATAAGACTTGTAAATGTGCGTAAACACTGCGTGACACTAGAAGAATGCCCATGGAACTTATGCAACGGGAATGAGACTTGATAAAAGGCTTTAAAGGAAAAGAATAACAATTAGAACTGATTATATTGTAATGTGACTGTTTCATTACACAAATAAGTGAATTTGTAATTGTAATCTTAATGAGGGTGAGAAAGTTTCAAAGACCAAGTATTTTCTTTGGTTTATCATGCAAGTGTTGTTGATTGCTACATTAATTGGCAACAGTAACTGGAAGCAGTGAACTTTTAAGTGAAATAAACATATTTGTCGTACGTTAAAAACAGACAACACATACCTTGTGAGCGTAAGTAAGTAAGATAATGAATGTAGAAAAGCATAGGTTGTTGTTGGAGTGTAATTTAAAGGAATATTTGCAAAAAGATATGTTGCCTTCATCGTGTTTTTAAATAATAACAACCGAGGAGTTATCACGCTGAATGAAACCATTAAATCGCAACTGAACCGAAAGCACTTTTATGGCAAATGAGTGTTCAAGAACGGAAAGTCGGATAATCTCTTTTCCGCATACTGAACTCAACCATAATGGACGTTTGCAATTCAATTGCAATCCAATTCCATGACGAATATTACAAATAGCGGTAGAACTACAGCTGCACAGAGTAAACCAATACCCCCATATTCATAAAAACTGAAGCAGCACTTCAGCATTGGTTTACCGATTGACGTGTCTTCTTACTCGCAAATGTAGCAAACGTAACAATAACATTGAAAGAACCGTTACAGTAGCATAAGTGATGGTTCAGTTTTTTTGAAGAAGGGGGTTTGCAAAACAGATGTAATTTTTCGTTCGACATTTCCAGTCGGCATAAATTTAGCAACGATGCAGAGACGAAATAAAAGAAATTAACAATTGCGAAACATTTATTTCCCAGATTCACATAAAGTCTCTAACGTATTAGGAGTAATTAGTATTGACACAGTTACTATTTTAAGCAGTATTTTGGTGTTAAAAAAAGCGACAAGCAAGGGCTATATTCATAGCTTAGAAAAAACATGCTATTAGTTCAATGTACTCCTCAATGAGAAATCCAGGCCATTGGAACAGTCAGTCGGGTTAATAAATTTAGTGGGTCGATTTTTAATGAGAAATGTTTTCTATTACGGATATAAGTTTTCATTGAATGACAACATTCGCAGCGAGTCGGCTGCTTTCACATTGTGAAAAATATAATTATGCTACCAGCTCAATCTCAGCATGGCATACTGAGAACATATTTCAGCTGCTTTCATGCTGCGCTATCGTTCAGAGGCAAGGCGTTTTTTACTGACATAAGCAACATCATGCATAAGTTTTCGACCACACAGCGTGCTATAAATAAAATATACTTGGTCTGGGTGTTTCCTATGTATATTAAGTATGTATTTACAAAAGAAAAAGTATTTTAAGTATGTTTATCCGTTGTCTAGTATCCATAATAACGGACTATAATTAGCCTACTTGGGACTAGATGGCGCTGTGTGGAATAATGTCCAAGGATATTTATTTATTTATTTATTTATTTATAGTCTTTGTACTTACTATGCGAGGCTTGTGCCTCTTCGCGTCGCAGCTCTTCTTGTCGTTTCTCGTACTCTTCCTCCTCTTCCAAGGTATCTGGGGGCTGCTCTGATGACACTTCTTCTTCAACCTATAGTGCAAAAAAGGCATCATCAACACTCAGCCGCACCATTCAGAGACATCACACATTAAATAATAAACTTTTCGATTCGTAAAATTTTGACCCGTTTAACCATTTTTTTTAATCAACGCCAAGCAGTAAGGATAGAACTGTAAAACAAAATAAAAAAACGAATCAACAAAATGATATTTTAAGCCAACTAATATGTTTTATTCCTCATGATATTAAGCGCAACCCACGAATGCGGTGAAATAGCAATGTTTACCTCTACAAAGGGTTTGCCTGCTGGCACAGTGATGCGCTCCACTGGTGGTTCGTCAGGATCGTCCATTTCCAAGAACTCTTCGCCTTCATCTTCGATGCCACTATCGTCGTCCGATTCTGAATCTTTCCCATCATCAGACAGGTCTGCAATTTGGATTCCGACATTACTACTTGTTTATGCTGTGATCGAAATGGAACAATAGTGACGATCGTGAAACTTGTTGAGCTATGGTGGAACATTTTACTTAGGGGAGCTGTTGATTGGAGTTGGATGATAGAAAAAATAGAAAAACGTAGAGAATTTCCCTTGTATCCGGCCTTTGTAGATTACTCTAAAGCCTTTGATAGCAAACCACATCCATCCATTTTTGGTCCTAAAAAAATCAGGAAGTAAAACCCACACAACAGATTTGCTTCCACAAAGAATAAACAACCCATAGTGCACCTTCAATAAAAATATACACAGCTGGACCTATTTTCCAAACCCAGGAAAATATCTATTCACCTTTTAAGGAGATCTACAGGAATTGAAATTCATTGGCAGGAAAAAGGGAGTCATTATAGACGACAAAGTTGGATTCACATAGTTCTTTTTGACTCCTGAAGTCCTGGTTAAAGAAATACGTTTTTTGTCTACATTTTCGTTCCAACTTACCGTCATTAGGATCGTCGTCATCATCGTCCTCAGGCAGCGCCGGCAGTTCTACAGAAATGGGCTCGTGTTCCTCTTCAGAAACCTCCCTTTCCAGTTTCTCTACTTCCACTTCTTGATCATCTTCCTCTTCTTCTTCGTGGTCTTCCTCGTCCTGTCAAATTATGCCACATTAACATTATTTTTCTTCCTGGCCAGTATTTCTAGAAAACACTAGCAACTCCATCAAGTCAGTTGTGATGGTTTTTTTTTTCTAAATGACTACTGCTGTTTGGCCTCAGATGGCCTTGACAGCTTTACTGGACTTTAGGGTAAGCGCTGAGGGCTCTCAGTTGTGATGGTGAATCAAGTTGGTTGCTAGCACACTGCTGCACACTAACATCACTGATCAATATTTAAATAGTAGTAAAGGTTACAACTCATAGCATCATAGGATATGGATATCACATTAAGTTTGTATTTACAAAAAAATATTTTAAAGGTATGTTCATTGAGAGCTTTGGGGGAGACCTTTGCCCAGCAGTGGGACACATTAGGTTAAATTAAAAAAAAAAAAAAATGTTCATTGATTGCACTTAATCTGACTTTTCTTTCACAGAATTTTCATAAATCACTTGTAAAAGCTTACATGAGTATATTACATACATTAGAAATCAACACATGGTTTAAATTGAATAGATTATTATTGGTGTATAACCTTGTGCTAAAAACGTGGCACCCGAAATCAGGACTTTTACACCTGAGCAAAGGATTGACAGTTTGAGGCAACACTGCGCAACATGTATCTATCTCGTTTACGCTTTAGTAAATAATTATGCTATCTTGCACACGGTCAAGTCATAGGTATGTATAGGTATGTGGCGTATGTACGCCAGGGGTAAATTTTTGACTTCGCGTCAGTACTGACATAACGTATCTATACCTTTTTTAAATATCATTGTGTTTAACGGTAAAAAAATAACAATAAATACTGGACGCTGGACCTAACTTTAATCTAGATTAACATTTTAGTTACTATTATTACACACAAACTACTAAAAGCAAACTGCAGTAAAATGCATTTTTTAATAATTGCCAATCGAAAACATAGTACTTAGTTTTTTTTTCAAAATCTAGAAAATTAGAGAAAAAGCTTTAGATTAGTTAGTGCCAATGAAATACAAGTAATGCATAGTTTTTCATCCAAGCGTCACACTTTTTTGCACCTCATTGTTATACTGGTTTTCATTTTCATCATTTTCTTCACTTTCGTTTTGATCAATTTCGTTATTATCACTCTCATCGTCGACCTCATTTTCATCATCTTCATCCAAATTTTCATCACTGTCGTTTTCGTCGTCGTTTTGTATTTCTTGGGAATCATCATTTTCATCACCTTCAGGAGCTTCTTCATCATCCTCGTGGTCTAACTCTTCATCATCATCCTGCTTCAATAGTTTAATGTTATACCAATTCTATAGTAAAAAGATGTTCAAAGTTAGTTAAAGTATACCACCTCATAATTTTGTTCTTGCTCTTCACTATCATTATCTGGTTGAGATTCTTCGTCATCATCATCATCGTCGTCGTTGTTTTCTTCATCGGCATCTTCATCACTTAGTTCATGATCATCATCTTCTTCAAGTTCTTCATCTTCATCATGATCAGAACTACCACCATGTTCCTCTTCATCACTTGCATCATCTTCATTGTGACGGTCGTCATCAATATTGTGATCTATCTCTTCGTCGTGATCATCATCATCATCCTAGTTATATTTTAAATTGTATATTTAGTTTAAAATTATATTTACTGTTTTATTACCTGAATCAATATAAAATATGAAAGCTCGGGAATTGTTTTCAAATTAATATATTATTGGTAGATTTTTGAGATACCTATTAAGTTGGAAAGTTAATTGAAACCATAATGTATTTTATTATTCTTATTTTTGTAAATAACTGAATTGTATTGTGTGGTAAGTAGAAAAAAAAACTTCTAAAATAGTGTGGTGGCAAGGGCACCTGCAGAAAATCAAGCTTTGATGGTCCAGTTATGACTATACTACTATTATTGCACTTATCAACAGTTTTACTTCATCATTTTTAAACACCTAGTGAATGTTGCTCCGCTATATTATGAGAAGCTTAGACAATGTAGGTATAGACATTGTCCTATTGCAAGGCAAAGGGAAGCCCCCTTTGCCTTGCAGTAGGACAATGTAACCACTCTATCTATCCACCATGCTAACCAAGTATGGGATGTTGTACATTGGTCTTTAAATTCATTCAACTGTCATATTTTTGTGCAATAAAGAATATCTCTGTCAAAGGTTAAGGCTTTCTGCTTCTCAATAACTCTTATTTTGCTATTATCAGGTTCTTACATGATGTGTTAGTTCCAAAGTGTGCTCATCATGGTGATCATCATCAGGCACATCCTCCAGCCAACCCTCCAACACACCAGAGTACCGGGATTCCACTGAATTTGCTTCCACTGAAAATGTTTTAATTACTTTTCATTATTTTGTATTGCCATTTCTAATACAACACATTCACTTATTAAGGCAGGTGAATGAATTAAAAACTTTAATTGGATGCTAAGAAAGAGTAGAAAGCTTTCATAGAAGTATTATTTCTGTCTAATGAGAATAGCCAACATAATAAGAATGCTACATGTTAGTGAATACTTACATTCCGATAGCCCTCTATTTTCCAATATGATCAATCCTATAAGAGTAATCAGTATAGCCAGTAATGAGAAGAATATGATTTTAGCGCACCAGTGTCCACCCGTGCCATGCTCATGATGCGAGTGCATGAACACATCCCCCTCGCCGAGCGCAGCCGCCGTACCACGAGGCTCCTCTACTCCTAACTCATCTGCAAACCAAAGTACAGGGACCTAGTTAAACAGTTCAGAGTTAAATATAGGCAGTCTTGCTTAAAAAAGCTGAAAATTCTTCTACTCACCCTTTTTTCTTTTCTTGTCTTTACGTTTCCTTGGTTGTACGTCGCCTGACATGGTTCGACTCTATCTGGCGCTCCGGAGGCGGCAGAGATCCACTTATTGTTTCATAACCCTGTGTAAACAATGAGTTACAATACAATGAACTTGCAGTATTAACGACACGAGACAAATAAGGATCCAAATGCGCAATTTGCATGAAGAAAGGACACTAGCACGTTGTAATTTTAAAATAACCTACGTAGGAAAGTCTGTAGTTCTGTCTGTACCGCCACAGCTTTCTTGTCTTAAATTTATTTTAGAATTAACCTAAAAATAACTGCCAAAGACAGCTGAGAATTGAGAAGGTAGGTATATAATTAGAGATGCAACTGTGTGTATTTGTAACATAAGTTTTTGCAATTGAATGTTTCAATTTAGGAGAATCACACCACCTTGGCCCATTAGTCTTGGCTGCGATAACTAGCTTCATGTTGTTTTTGTGCAATAAGTTACATGCAGCGTCTAGCCAACTATAGTAAATTTAAGTGTGATTAAAAGAGTGAGTTTTCAACACTTGATTAGTTAGTTTTATGAAAGTTAGGCAAAACAATATATTTTTTCATGAATAAAACAGCTGTGCCTTTAGTTTGCCTTATGACATTACTTTGACACTAGGGTAGCATCTATATTTTTTTCAAAAGCTAAGTATTTATTTTTGTTGAAAACAGTTCCTAAGCGAAGGGTAAAATTAGCTTGCTCGCGGGAAAATTGCTAGCGTGTCGCCAAAATGCTCATTCAATTTTAGACCCGAAATAGTTCCATGCGCTGTGGTTTTCTTCCAGCTGAAGACACACTCACTATTCTTCTGCGAGCCGTCTGGAGCTGCTGTTCCATTCATGCACTTGAGAAGCGATTTCTCAATGTCGTCGATGCATCTCTTCCCGAAGTTCAGCGATATCTGCAAAACCCATGCCGACGGACAGAGACATCGGTTTCCAGGAGTCGCTGGTAGGTACACTCTTTGAACCAAAAAACGGCTCAAGTTCAGATTGCGAGGGACATCACACTGTCACATGCCTGATTGCAGCAGTTCAATCACTTCATCTGCAGTAATATCCGTCTTCAAGGGATACCAAACCACCCCCACTCATCCCCCTCTGAGCCTGTATTAAACCTTCAACACATACTTAAATATTACATGGAATATGTATGAGAAGACAGATTTTGCAAACTCAAAAAAATAAGTTATTACTTTTGGAGTTCTACAGCTTTGGTCAGTGCATAACGAAATAATGCTCAGACGGTCAAGTTCCATCCAAAATGGCATTTTTGCCTTTAGGGCAAGCTTTCACATTTAGACTTAAAATGTTGAGGGTGGATGATGTATTTTTTTACAAATTCTAAACCAAATAATAATAATCACCAACAAAATAATTTGGTTTAGAAAATATTTTAATTAATATTAATATCGAGTGAAATAGCGCAATCGAAGTTTCCCATTCAATTGTAAACCCAAGATCGGCACTGTAATGAGATGACAGTGACAGATGATAATACTGACAGTGACAGTATTATCAGGTTCGCGAAGCTGTCACTCGCAGTTTATTGCTCTGTGATTGCATCTTGCAATTGCATTTTTGTTTACAAAAGAACTTAAGACGAAAATGACTCAAGTTTACGTTTTATACGATGGATATTCGACGATGTGTGCTAAAGATCAAATGGATGCTAACTGTAGTTGTACTTTAATAACAGGCGGACACAATATTATTGTAGATACTATGACCGCTTGGGATTCACAGAAGATACTATCAGGTTTGCTTTATTTAATTAATGAAATAAGGCCTCAGTATTGAATCTTTGTATAATTAAATATTCATTTCAGCTCTGCAAAATCATAACATTGCACCCAGTGCAATAAATTATGTTGTTTCAACACATGGACATTCTGACCACATAGGAAATAATAATCTTTTCCTGCAAGCTAAACATATTGTTGGATTTAGTGTTTCTTTCCAAGAAAAATATTTTATGCATCCATTTGACAAAGGTCAGTTACCAGGCTCTATTTGCCATTGCCCATTACTTGTTATGGACATATACTTACAAGTATGGCTTCTTGTATGTCTTCTTCGATGTTTAGACCTTTCGTTGATGTTATAGGCGAGAGATACATTATCAGCGACAGTGTGGAAGTACTTCCCACTCCTGGACATACTTTGTCAGATGTGACTGTCCTTGTTAAAATACAAGGAGGACCAACAGTGGCCATCACAGGTATGTATTAGAAAAATAAAAATGTTTTACTGAATCCATGCTACTGATGGGTTTATGATATAATAGAAGTATACTTAGTTTTGATTGGAAGTTATTTTGCAGGTGATTTATTTGAGCGACAAGAAGACGTGGATAATCCAAATATTTGGCTAGAAGCTGGCAGTGAAGATCCAGTACAACAAATGAAGAACAGAGCCAAAATAGCAGAAATTGCAGATTGGATTGTGCCAGGACATGGACCCAAGTTCAAAGTGACAGAAGAAATCAAAAAATCTCTGAGGGATCAAGCTGGTGACACATTTTCTCTAAAAAAGGGTGATATATAATACTTTGGGAGTAATCATGATTATAAGAAATGAAAGATTCATTGAGGTTCAATTTTTATTACATCAACAAATCAATTTGCTAAGAGGAGACTAAGTCAACAAATACTTTTTATATATCCTATATCTACTTAATATGAATTTCAAATAAGCACACACAAAAATAACCCTGTAAAAGTGGTTTCAATTTTGTCTTATACAAATATGAAATCTTAAAATAAAGTGCTCAAGAAACTGTTCTAAACATGAAAATAAAACAATAGTATGTTATTATTTTTCATGTTAGTCATTCCATCACATAGTCTTTCCTGAAGATACAAGATAAGATACCAAAACACAGGTATTTTTCCATTTTTTGATCAGAATTAATGTATTTTTAGCTATAAGATAATCCTTAAACATGTTTATATTTATTAACATTGACTAATCAAGATTCTATTAGAAAAATAAGTAACAAATTTGAGATTTTTTGAAATATAAATCAATGTATTTCTCTGGTGAAAACAAAAAAGTAAGAGATATCAATAATAAACTAAATATATTTTTTATCTCAAGTGTTATAAATAAATTACATTAAAAAAACACCAATATACCCATTTTATGGGATTTTACAAATGTTACAGTGAAAAAAAAAACAAATAGAACAGTTACTTTATCAAAAGCAGAATAGCAAAATACATCTTATATTATATAAATTGGTGATACATTACATTTATTTTATAACAAGACTAGAAGATGTGGCATTTTTGCCAACTATGAAAATGAGACGCAAAAATTGGTAGCTTAAAAAGTATTTGAATGAAGTTTGCTATCATGATACATGCGCGCCTAACCATGTGTTTGATTGGTCACACAAATTACATACATAATAATATAATACTATATCACATTTATAAATATGCAGAAATATCTCATTTAAAAGATTATTTCACATCATAGAGTGCGTTCAGCACAACACTAAAATATTTTATTTGACACATAAAAAAGATAAATAATTTGCTTTGAATGTGGCACTCAGTTAAACATGTTTGTTCTTTTTTATACATAATTTGCAGAATGACGTAGTTTTCAAATATTACTTCCAGTGATACCTTCTACAGAGATCCGTGTGTCGACAAGTCCAGGCCATAATTGCTGCGTGCAATAATTAGGAAATATTTTTCTATTAAAGTAAAACAATTTTCTCTATCTACTATGTGAACCATTTCATATCACAGCCGAAATTCACTAATGCTACAAAGCTTTTAAACATGCCCAAATCC
This sequence comes from Udea ferrugalis, assembly GCA_950022985.1. NCBI lineage: Eukaryota > Metazoa > Arthropoda > Insecta > Lepidoptera > Crambidae > Udea > Udea ferrugalis. The sequence continues at coordinate 12,722,195 of OX465516.1, forward strand.
GTTCCGAACATTAATTGATAGCTGCAACCAAAAAATAATTGTAATATAATAGTTATCGACATAAATCATTAATTATAATACTTAAATATTTTATGCAACTCAAACTGGAAATGTATACCAATAGAAATCATGTGGGCAAAGTGTAACTATGTATTGTTTTCTTAGGCAAATGAACCATCAAAAATGGCTTTTCAATTTGGAAAAGATGATTGGCTTACATAAAATTTACAGCTTAAACAACAATTACACATTATTTACCTGAGGATCGATGGTGGTGGGCACAGGTTGAGGTTCATCAATACAGAGATCGGAATCAGAATCGGTTCTTCGTAGACAATTATCCTGAAAAAAGAAATAATTACCATTAATTCTAATCGCGGTTGCAATTTAGTTCAGTTAGTTTATGCACTTTCCGCACCTATGATGTTTTGCCACTAGTCTTAAAACACGCGATGATAATACCAAAGAGAGAAACACTAACCCCTTGTGTGTACTGGTGGGTTGTGGTCAGCACCCGAGCCAGCGGGCTCATGAAGGCAGGCAGCGTCTCAGTGAGCGGGGGCCGCGCGTGCGTCAGCAGGGGCTTGAGCAGGCGCGAGTCCACAGCGCCCCACAGCTTCGCAAGGCGCGCCTTCTCGCCAACGCTGCCATCGCCGCTGCCTCTGGCGTTTTCCTGGCGTTCAAATAACAATAAAACACTGAACAAAATGCTACATTTCATCAGAACTTAACATACTATTCATTCATTCAGAAGTTAACTTCGTTATCAGTCAATGAAAAAGTATTTTCTGTTTTGGACGCGTCAGGAAACAAAACGAAACGTGTAGATAGTTAGATTAAATCTAAAAAGAAAATATTTTTTTTTCCAATAGTGCAACCCTTCCTGTATATTGAAACTAATATGCTATTGCATTTATTTGTAAAATAAATGCAATAGCATATTAGTTTCAATTGGTTAATCGCATAACTAATACTTGATACATTTGTTTCAGGTGCTTAGTGTAATAGAAATAAAATCAGACTGGAAGAACAAGAGGCCATAGGAATGAAAGACTCAGTTTTATATAATGTAATCAATCATTCAAGAAAGTGATGGTATAGTTAATGCTGTAAAATAATAAATCATTATTATAATCATGAAAAATTCGTTATTATTAGTCTTTATCCTTCAAATTTAGAGAAATTACACAATTCATTTAGATAGTAATTCAATATTTTGATAGTAATATAGTAAGCAAGAAAAGTTTTTAGTTATAATTAAGTAGCTCATTATAAATGAAACAGCTTTTAGTAGCTCATAACATTGTTCTCTGTAGCATGTGACAAGTAAGGCCCGGCGCCCACTATCGGCATCGGCACGCTTCAGGATTTAAGGTGGCAAATAGCAATATACATCATGGCAATAAAGTAGAAATTTCCGCGATGTGTTCTCGTAAAAACAAAAATACCGCTTCGGTATGCTCGAGGCTGCTGTTTCGGCATTTTCTACTTTATTGCCATTATGTTAGAGTATATTACTATTTTCCACATTATAATCCTGAAGCGTGCCGATGCCGATAGTGGGCGCCCGGCCTAAGAAGTTAACATTTTAGGATGGAAATATTCAGTGCCGATTTACCATAGGCGCCTGAGCATTCAAGCTATACCTTTTCCTAACTTTGGAGAGTGAGAAGAAAATAGTAATGTATAACAAATCTAATTATGTTAGGAGGCGCCAAAATGAGGTCCTAAGAATATGCTAGGGCCCGGCACTGGCTTAATCCGTCACTGCAAATAGTCATGAACTTCTTCAGCGAGTTCATTAAAATAGTCCTAAAACCATGTCTTCCATAATACCCCATTTGCGTAGTAATTATTGTAATAGTTATAAATTATTATTACTAATAGAAAGAGTACATACGTCGTAAAAGTTTAGTTGCCAAGGCATAGTCACTTCCTTCGCGCCATTGCCCCACTTAACTACCATGCGGCCGTTCTAAATAGTGAAAAGAAAACCAAAGAAAACTAAAATAAAATTACATGCAATTAGATATAAATAAGAAAATAAAAGGTACCTACCAGATAGAACGACAGGTGTGAGAAAAGTTAATATAATTAGTTTGGTCATAATCTTAAAACATACTTAAATTTTTGGCATAATAACTACTACATATAAAAAACATATAGAAATAGTAATTCTAATTTTATTAACTTTTCATAGTATAAAATTGTGGAACATGCAAAATTACATATTGAGTTATTATTATTTAAATCAGTTGGAATTGAAATATTATAAAATTGCAGTAGTGTAAATGCAGAAGACACCTACCTACGTTATAGAAAGTAAATAATGCTTAAAAGCTCCTAGATGCAATAAGCGGTTTTTAATCTGTTATTTGGCAAAAGCATAATTGAATAGTTCAAATTAATATAATTTAGTCACACCAAAACTTAATGTTCATGCACAATGCATGTTATGCAACTGAGTAGCGTGCATGTACGTGTTAGCCTTACTGTTGCTCTGTCACCACTGGACAGTTGCGTCGAGTCCATATTTCGAAGGCCGAAACCCATATCGGCTGGCTGAATAATAAACATACTCTTTAGTACATGTATGTGGTATAGTGGTCACGGCTAACACAGAAACATACATTTCAATTATAGGCAGCAGGTTAAAGGCGGTGACTGAACGAGTACGAATGGTGATGATGATGACAGCTAATTAGTTGCATAGTGAAGACACCGAGAATATAGATCTGCATCTAAAAATTTGTATTTGAATGAAAAATAATTATGCCATTTGCATAAATTACCACAGTTTACAGATAACAATTGAGTTTAAACATGACTGGATACCTATCGAACAGTAAAATGCTTCAATTATGTTTTGCCAGTTTTTTCTTTGTTTATATATTTTTTAATACTCGTACATACCTATAGCTGTTAATGAAGGTATGTTTTTAAACAGGATATGTCTTTTTTTAACAATACAAATATTTAGAAACAGATTTAATATAAAAATTAGACTCGACAGCAATTTGTCGGGGTTGTCAAGGGCGTTTATACAGGGTGTTTCTTTTAAGGTGTCAAGCCGGCTCGAGCTGATAGTATGGTACCATACCTATCTATTTAACCCCCATGTATGTTCTACGATTTTTTGTAGTTTTAGAGATAATAATGTTTTTGTAATTTTTTAAAATTTTGTGAGCACTTGGCTTTAAATAATTATAACTTTTTTTCTGTTTGACTTTTATTGGATATTTTCTTTTTTTATTATTATAATGCCTATTGATTGCAGTTTCATGATTAAAATAATGCCTGTCCTAACTTTACTACAAGATACAAAAAATTTGATTGATAGTGAAAAAAAAGTGAATCATGCAGAACATAACGAAATTTCAATCGTAAATTAAAAAAAACAAAAGGTATTCCACAGCTTCTCATTAATTTTAAAAACTGCGCAGCACCATAAGCTTCCATAATAATACAAGAAAACATGTCCTTCGTGGGGCATTATTCGCTGTAATTGATGCTCAAGTCTTGAGTATCGGAAATAGTGTAATTTTCATACTTAATAATTTTCTAGTATTTTGGCATAATTTTGTCATTTCTGAGATTTATTGGCTTCTAACATTTAAACAAAGCACATTTGTTAATAAAACAGACATTTTTTAACTTCCAATCATTCGAAAGTCACAACTTTTATTTTACAATTTATTAATGAAAATGTTGAAATTGAGGAAACCGGAACATGTTTTGAATCGATTATCGAACTGTTTTGAGTTACTATGCTCAAAATACGCGTACATAAAAAATAATAAAGATGGTCCGGTTTCCTCAATTTTAAAATTTTTCTTACACCAGGAGTTGTGACTTTCGAATGATAAAAAATGACTGTTTTGTTAACAAATGAGCTTTGTTTAAACGTTAGAAGACAATAAATCTCAGAAATGACAAAATTATGCCAAAATACTAAAAAATATTACGTATGAAAATAACACTTATTTCCGATTCTCAAGACTTGAGCATCAATTTCAGCGAATAATGCCTCGCGAAGAACATGTTTTTTTGTATTATTATGAAAGCTTATGGTGCTGCGCAGTTTTTAAAATTAGTAAGAAGCTATACCTTTTGTTTTTTTTCAAATTTACGATTGAATTTTCGTTATGTTCTGCATGATTCACTTTTTTTCACTATCAATCTAAATTTTTGTATCTTGTAGTAAAGTTAGGACAGGGATTATTTTAATCATAAAACTGCAATCAATGGACATTATAAAAAGAAGAAAATATCCAATAAAAGTCAAACAAAAAAAAGTTATAATTATTTAAAGCCACGTGATCACAAAATCATAAAAAAATACAAAAATAACTATTTCTCGAAAACTACAAAAAATCGTAGAACATACATGGGGGTTAAATCGATAGGTATGGTACCCTACGAGGTACCCTCGTATTATCAGCTCGCGCCGGCTTGACACCTTAGAAGAAACACCCTGTATAGTTTAAATTGCACAGTCGCAAGTCCTTAACGTCCACATAGTGCATTCAGAGAGTTTGCATAGTACTCGTATACTCCTAACGTCTTTAGCTCTTTTTCCGTTAATTTGATAGTTGCTGTCCAGCCTCCTTTGTCATAAGCATGTGACCTACAAAGCTCCATGGAAAGGTGCATTGGCAATACTCGTACGTACCGGTCCGCTGGAGTCCGTGGCCTGGTAGAGCTGCCACAATAACAACTCATTAATACATGCCAATCGCCAGGCACTGCTGTACTCGTGGCCTGTGCGTGCCGGCCCTATTTACAGTGTATGACTAGCGGACCACGCCCTTGTGCTCTTCTCTACCCTAGCCTTACAAAAGCAGGAACGGTTTAATAAATGTTATTATGTTATCGAGGAAGGTATGTAACAAGATTTACGGCTGAAGAATGTGAAAACGATGACTTGGCACGGATATAAAGGTACATACAACATTTATTATACTTCCCGCAGCTAGCGATACTCTCTCGTTACAAGTATTAGATGGATCAACATCACAATATTATAATTGACACTAGTTATGTCATCAATAATGGCGGTCTAATTTATACTTGCACGAGAATGTAGCGACATCGGAAGATTTTGAGCATTTTCATACAAAAACTTGAAGATCAACTCTTCGAGACGGCACCAGACATTATAACTCTACTAGGTAGGTAGGTAGGTATAAACATATTGTACACTCTCCGATTTGAAGGTTTTTCCAGTTAACAAAATTATGTAACCACAATTCGTCCTGAACTATCGGAGAAGATGTATGAAGACCATAAACTAACGGCCGGTTTAGTCGAGTCGAGCTGACGCTATGATGTGGCTTAATGCCATTTGATATGGAAGGCGTGTAGATATATGATTTATAAAGTGATCTAAAGGGATTCTCATTACTTATGTATGTCTTCGATTAGTTAGCTTAACACAGAAAAAGCACACAGCAAATGATAATTACAGCGAAACAAGGCGAGATTAACAACAACATCCAGTTGTTGCAAAACGCTAAGATTTTTTTACAAAACCACAATTGATTAAAAATTGATCTAATTTTCGTGATCTATCGTAAAAACGTACCAACTACAAACCAGTAATTGAATTGATGCGAAAAAGCACAAAAATAACTAGAGCTGCTCAAATAAGTAAAAACGTTTGTCATAAGTCGTTTTTGGCTTGGTATAAAAGTACTTACACTTCTGACGTCACGATAGGGTAACGCCTCATTTTCATCATTTTGGCCTTGCCTGGAAGTAACAGACGTTTTATTAAATTATCTCTTGGACATAAGTTATCTGTTATGTAACTAAAAGATCATTCTGAGAAGACGCTGCGAAAGTAGTAGGTATTGGCATTTATGGGGAACCCGTCACTTGTCCGAAATTTACTATTACGAATTTCATTTGACTGAAAACTATTGACCAACATTTCATTTGCCAGATGTATTGTTTGACATATTTTTAACCCGTCTCGAAGTATCTTTTGACATAAGTATCGTTATACCGAACTACGTTAAACCGAATTTCAGAATAAACTTTTTACTATTGCCCGAAGTCTTTATTCAACTTTTTCATTTGCCAGATGACTTATTTGGCATATGATCACTTTGCCTAAATCACATTTTACCGAATATTACTAGGCCACAACTACTGTATGATAACGTTCAACGTATGATAAATTTCAACTTCAGGGCGAATCCGACTCAGTCAACCCCGACACCACGTGGTACTTGTTTTGCCCTACCCCAAGAGTGTTATTTAAAATCGCGTAGGCATGGAGGGGCGAGGCGGCCCGCGGGCGGAGGTGCTGAGCGAAAGCCATCTGCGACGATTAGCACGCGAGGAACCGCCGGAGCCCCGTAATGCTGGAGCCGTGACAGAATTCTTGTGTTTTCCTTAAACTTGCATGTTGAATACTTGCATGCTGTTTGACTGCAGAGATGCTATAAATTTCTTATTTCAATTTATATCCAAAAAATCCTTGTTGGCTTTTATGCTGCTTGCATTGAACCCGTAATCTTTTTTATGATCGTTTGGTAAACTAAAAATATGGCAATCAAAACAGTGGTCTAATGATTGTTCTGGAAAACAATACTTCGGACAAGTGTCATTTCGGCTAATCGTCACTTCGGTAAAACGTTTCGTGGTCTAATGAAACGTCTGGCAAACGAAAAAAATCTAGTTGATAATAGGCATGACGACCAATTTTGAAATCTTCTTTCGTGATAAAGGTACACATATATAGTATACTAAAAAAACTTTATTTCGGTTTCAAAGGTCAGTTTAACAAAGTTTGAGGACATTATTCTAGTATTTTATCAACAGCGCGCGAAAAAGCTCGCAGGTGTCATGGCGTCCGTGTGACGTAATTCTAATATAAATATCAAGTGTCTGTCAAACTCACTTGTATGAAATACGACAGTGACATTTGTTGATTTCCAGTACAGTGACGTCATAGTGCGTGATTGACGTTTGTTGACGTTTGAGTCAAAATGGCGAATTGCAGTATTTTATCCTTTTACTTTATTGAAAATCTGATTAATCTCAGATTTTAAAATCAAACTAAATGTGTCTTTTAAATCCTTTTAATATGTATTTTCCCCTAATGTATTCAAATCGTTGATTATTTGATACTGTCGTCATGCCTATTGGTCAACTGATACAGTGGCAAACGTCATTTGGGAAAATGAAAAAAAGCCGAACGAAAAAAAACGAAGCGTTTTCGGGAAAATGAAATTCGGGAAAAGAAAATTCGGTTTTATGATAGGTAACCGCATTTATGATAAAGTAAAAAATCATGTAGTAAAATAAGACAGCCATTTAGGACTGCGGTTAGAACATCGAATGAAAAAAACACGTCGGAGAAAGAAGTGCAGGTTTGAAGGCCAAGTAGTTGGCAACAGCTTGTTTGTACCAGCATACAGGGTAATTTTCTGACAGCGAAAAATAACGCTGCCATATTTTATCTTACAGAAAAAACGGACAATTGCAGTTTAGGACTGAGAGCCCTCTGCACTCGCCTCGCCATACAGTGTAAGTCCCCTCGCCATGCTGTAAAAGCTATCAGCAGTACCTACCCACTCAGAAAAAACATTTGCTACGTTTTTGTTCTTTAATGCGTGTGTTATTCGAAACTTCCTATTTTTAAAAGTTTTAGGTAAAAGTATGCAGAATGTTTATTGAAATGGAATTTAAGCCAGAATCTGAACCTTCATTAAACATGACTCGTTGAAAAACCGTCTGTATACGTATGTATCGTCATCATCATCATGTCAGCCGAACGACGCCCACTGCTGGGCATAGGCCTCCCCTAAAGATCTCCACAACGATCGGTCCTGCGCTGTCCGCATCCAGCGGCTTCCCGCAACCTTGACCAGATCGTCGGTCCACCCTGTGGAGGGCCTGCCCACGGAACGTCGTCGTACGTATGTATAGTTAGGATAAATTGCTGTGACCACGTACCCAGTCGGTATACGCAAGTAAGCGAGCGCGTGCGACGCCGCGCCGCCCTGCAGCACCACGGTCGCGATGACGATCAGAGACGTCGTGGTCAGCATGGCCTGCCGCGCCTCCGACACCGTGTTGCGGATCGCTAGGGCGAAAGACATCGCGCCGCGGAGACCTGCCATCAAGAAACATTTGTGATCTGAAGTGGCATTCTACATGTGCACATCGAACGTTCGAACAGTGAATTTGAAGGGAGATTTATTTGGCGTTCTGTGATACTCAATATTTTTTAATACGCATGGTAGTACCTACTGAGCAGTCATTTGATCATTATCACTCCAGATGGCAAGTGATGATGCGATCTATGTAGTGCATGACTGTCCAGTAAGTGCTATACGCGCGTATAACTAGGCGGAAGTGATAATTTGAGTGGAAAAAACTAAGCCAACAATCAATTTTAATAATATTTATTTACCAAATAGAGAGAATACCAATTCAAAGTGAAGCGAAAAAACGATTCAAATCGTCATTTTCTCATGAGGGAGATCGAGATGAGATTTGGCGTTAATCAGAATAGCATAGCTTCCTGGCGATGCTCACTTTCTCACTAACATCATTTTTCATCTGAATGCAGCACGCTCACCTAAATCGTCTATTTGCTTCACCTTGAATTGGTACTCTACCTTATTTGTATGTAAATAATTTTCAAATTTATTTTCACTCGAACGATCCCAGCCGCGAAGTTATAGTTTTACAGAAGTCGAAAATCAATGAGAGGTAAATTGCGCATTGAGAATGTGACCTGTGGTTGAGACACACCTTTTCTAAGAATTGTAATTATTGTTTCAGCATAATGGGCGTGTTAAGTATGTGCCTTTGTTATTGAAAATCAATATTGTTCAGCTTTTCTACTTGTAGAAATTTAAATTTACTAAATCGGTTGACAATGAGGCCTGAGGTCTTACAGAGCATTGCTCTGTATGTGATTTAATTAAAATCAAGGCTACTCCAGACTTTGACAGTAATCATCTAATAACTATCCAAACTCAGTATTATTTAAGTTTAATAATCAATTTAAGGTATTTGGTAGGAAAGATTTGTTTTACAGTTGTATTAGTAAGTAAATTGACAAAATACATATTTTCGTAATTAATAATCATACAGACATAGTGGAGGTATTGTTAGGATAAAATGCAGCAAAAATTCAGTGAAACACAAATACACAATACCAATGTTCAGAGATTACAAGGAATTTTAAAACCTTACCTGAAAAGAATAGCATGTGTTGGAAGTTCATCGGTATCGGTGGCTTCCGTCCTAAATTCAGAAGGAAAGATAAGGGGTATATGTTCACAGCACGGCCAAGAGTTGAGGTTATCTGTGGTTGTATTTAAGGAATTATATTTCGTATTCACGTTTATACTACTTAGGCCAATGATATTATAGTAAAAAAGACGTAGATAGGTTACTTGTGCTAAAAAGTGGCACCCGAAATCAGAACTTCGAACACCTGAGCAAAGCATTGACAGTTTGAGACGACACTGCGCAACATGTAGATATCTGTCTCGTTTACGCTTTAATAAATAATCATACTATCTTGTACACATGGTCAAATTACAGAACTTCGCATCATTACTGACATAACGTATCTACGTATCTATCTTTTAAATATCATTGACTGAGGCTGTTTAGTTATTTGAGAAGTATTAATTGAATGAATGAAATAAATTATGAATATTGGGTTACCTTATTCATAAAAGTTAATTCAGTACAGCAGAATTGTACAAGCGTTTTTGTTTCCGGCAAAACCGGACAGTGAAGATTCGCAGATCCAATAACCTATTAATTAATTCAACAGTGGTTATTGTGGTTATTATGTTCGCAATGGCCTGTCACTGATGAATAACCCATTCAGACGGTAATAAACTAAAAGTGTAATTGACGTTTATTAGTCTTTATCGTCTGGCTATAATTGCCTGCACAAGGCAGCTTGTGTCGTACAGTCGCGAAATAAAAATGTTGACCACCTTAAGATCTGTTTTTGCTAGCTCAATGATGACATTGGCAGGAACTAGTAATCATATTTGTAGTTTTTAACATTATAAGCAAAGAGGATGTAATTATTCGATTATTGACACAGCGTAATAGCAAGATTGTGAAGGAACATACGTCTAATTGGATTTTAATTTTATTTCAAACAGTAAAGTATACTTTTCGACACAACACTAGCCTGTTTCAGTTGAAAAGGTAACATGTCCTTGCAACGCGTAAATGTTTTTTTTTTGAAAACTGGTCAACTTTTTCATTCCGCGACTGTACATCGACACACGAGTCGCACCTACGACTGGATATTTACATTCTCATCTATATTTATTGTTATTGCCGTAGAAGACGAACGATTTCAAATGTCATTTTCAGACAAATAACTTTGTTACTTCTTGACATTCCCACCCTACTTACATTTTAACAAAATCAGGTTTAAGAAGCAAGGAAGATGAGTAGCGTGTTACCTATTCTGCCTATAGTTCATTCGCGTTAAGAATGCAGTGATTTTAAATTTTCATTCTGTCGCACACTAAAAGAAACAGATCAGTACGAATATTCGTGCTCTCGCTCCAAAGGGCAAGTAGTGGGGAGTTGCAACGGTTAGGGATGTTTCACTCTAAATGAACCCAGCTTTTTCACTTGTTTCATATGTATAACAACTACCGCTTGAATCAGAAAGTCTTTATGCCTGCTACACACTACTCGCAAAGTTGGACGAAAACAATAGCTCGCAAGTAGTATAGTGCTTGCATTAGAATGTACCTACTGTATGATGATGTTCGAATTACCATAATATGTAATTTAATGAATTACTTATTTTGTTACATTAGAGAAGGCATATCTGGAAGAAGTCGCTTTTGGCTATAAGGACGAAAAAAAAGTACAGACGCGTTCATATCAACCTTTACATAAGGGCACCTTATACTGTTGCCATAAGACCCATATTGCAATGGTTTCGTGAAGGTTACATTGTTTTTTTGTGCAATGAAGTATATATCTTATCTTCTCACATAAAAGGATACAAATCCAGCAATGATGAACCAGGGGTCGAAGTGATGCTTGGGGAAGGTGAACATGGACACCCCAATGTAGGTGAATATGAAGTTCTCTGCGAGGAAGTTGAGCAGCTCGAAGAGTTGCTTGGTGCGGTTGCGAGAGTCCGACGAAAGGTTGTTGTACGTGTAGTGCGCCTGGCATATACCGCAGAAGAGGACCGCCACTACACCTGTGGGCAACAAAACGTATTTTTTATCGGAGAATAATAAACCCAGCCACAGAATTTTTAATTGGCCGCCTGATCAAACTTCTTATTTCACAACTAAGCAACGGGATAATTTGATAGATGCAAATAAACTAACTCGTCTTTTTTACAAAGAAAGCGTCAAGTACACTTCGACAATAACTTTGATTTTTAGATTCGGATATTGCCATTTAAAAGCAGTCTGTTTAATTACTACCCCTTTTTCATTTATGTGTATTCTTGATACGGGCATCTAATACAGGATAGTGTATGTAGTTAACACACTTTCCTGTATCTCACCAAACGAGATAGGGAGAATTTGGCGAACTTTTGGCTTTTATTTTCTTTGCCTGTGCAAGCATTTGTTTAGTCTAACTCTAAAGAAGTTGAAATTAGCGAGCGTTCTAATCGAACCAGGAAACACCATTCAATGAATATCTATAACGAAGTCAGAGAGAAGAAGAGAAGAGAAGTCTTCTTCTTTTACTGACTTTCTCTTTTCAACGTCCCATTAAGTCAAAGTCAATGATATTATAATAAAAAAGTACGTAGTAAATTTAGTATGATTATTTACTAGAGAGTAAACGAGACATACATGTGGCGCAATGTCGTCTGAAACTGGCAACACTGTCAATGCTTTGCTAGGTGTACGAAAAGTTCTGATTTCGGATGCCGGTTTTTAGCACAAGTAAACTATCTACGTCTTACTTATTTTAATATCATTGGTCAAAGCAGTAGTGGAAATTGTTCATACCAGTCAGCTCGCAGACTTCGGCGATGAGGAAGGCGGCGTAGGACATGAGCACGAACAGCGCCGACTCCAGCAGCGGCCACTCGCGCACGTGCGTGAACTTAGTCATGTGTGCAATGGTTAAGGAACTTATATTATTTAATCTTTCATGCACAAAAAATAGTAGAAAAAGCAAAAAGAAACTTAGGAATATTGGAAGCTATACCTCATCCGCCATACTTACCAGACCTTGCACCTACCGACTATTACATTTTCAAAAAAATTGACAATCTTTTTGGTATAAAATATATTCCCGAGAGGCAGTACAAAAAGCCTTTGATTGCCTCCCGTCCAGCTAATTTTTACAAAAAGGGCATCAATAAACTGCCAATGCGTTGGCATAGATACGAGTACGTGGGTGATTACTTTGATTAACAGCAATAAAAAAATTAAAGTAATAAGTACTTTCAGTTCTCCATACCAAACGGCAATTTCATGGATAAAGACTTGTTATGTACTGCTAGAGACTGCTCCCTTGGTCATTAAAGATAATTCAGTGCTGCAGCATAGGTTTAGCGATTAAAGTGTCCTGTCACTTACTCGCCAATGTTGAGAAATAAGAATGAAAAAGACAAAAATCTACAGTAAGTAATTTGGTGGTTGCAGCCCCTAGGCAGGTAGTCCGAAGCACCACATGGTGCTAAGGTAACTTTTGTAGTTACGTTCATAACGTTTGATTTTCAGAGTAAAAAACATTTGGAAATCAAACTTTATCCGCTTGGCATAAGGTTCAAAATAAAACTTTTCAATAACATGCTTTACCTGACAAAGGGTAAGTGCATCAGCATAAGCTGATTGGATATGTCAAGGTGGCCTTCAGTACAATCCGCCAAATATAAGCTAAGCTCCAATGGCATTGTTTCGAACTCGCATAGGTTAGGGACGGTTTGAATTCGGTTTGGCTTATAGCTAACAATAATCACGTATTTTAAAAAAAAGTTATGTGATATTGAAAAGGATATCAATGCAGTCAAGCACCCTATGAAGGCACCAACAAGTAACGAAAGGGTGAATATTCCGATGAAATCTCCTATGGCACCAAGGAAGGCGGTTATCTCGAAGCCACCGTCATTCGAGTACCTCTTCTCGTAGTTTTGTATGGCTCTGTGAAATAATATATTGTAGTGTGTAAACCGGATTATATGTAAATAAAAACATATTTGAAGAGACGTTTGCTTCATTGTGCTAAATGGTACTCGTGATCAAAATATTTGATTGATGAGTAAATGCGAGTTATGATTAGAATAGTCTAGTGTTGATAAGGATAATTTGGTATGGTGTAATATGATTATATGAGTATGTATGTTATATGAGTACTAGGAAACCCTCTTTTATATTTTAAAGGTATATGACTATTTCGGGTAGACTTTATGTTGCACGAGTGTGCGTTATTCTAGTGCACCTAATGAATAAATAATTATATTTTGAGTTTTCTACGACTCATGTGTAAGTGAAATTAGAACATTCGAATCAGGAGAAAAATAATTACCCGCTTAGAACTAACGCCACCGCATCGTTGAGAACACTCTCTCCAAATATCATTGCATATAAGTTGACATCCACCTAAAAAGTAGTAAATGTAGTATTACTAGTATCAGTCACCCATTCATCTATGAAGAAAATAATTATATCGCATATATATTGATTATATTGCTATATAATTTACATCTTTGCCTTTAGTCCAAATATACATAATAATAATAACTGTTCTTGGTCCCAAAGTAAAGTTTTCCCTTGTGTTATGAATACCAGTAACAGCAGAGGTATAAAAACACTATTGGTCAATATTATAATTTGCAATGTGGTAAAGGAACAAAACTTTTTTGTGCATAAAACTTACTTTCAGCTGCGAAAATATAGCAAGAACAGTTAAAGGATCGGTGGGAGAGATGAGTGCGCCGAAATAGAGGGTGTCCAGGAAAGTGAAGCTAGCGGCCAGAGACGCCGGCATGAGCTGCACGCAGCCGTACATCAAGGAACCAATCACCAGCGCCGAGAGGGCCGTGCCAACCATCGCAAACGTCAATATTGCCCCTAAGTTGCGGAAGAAATATTTCTGAAACAGCAGATAGATAATTCAAAGATAATGCTTATAAATATCGAATTCTAATATCTTCACCTCCTGTAAAATTAATTGACACTGTCGATATGCAAAAGCATACAGCAGTGGCTTTGAAATACAGGTTTATCTACAAAATTGTACGTAAATTAACATTTGAGACATTTACTTAGATAATGCAGACATAATGAGAATTATGCATAAAACATGGTTGATTCACTTACCCTTTTCAGGCAATACCCAGCATGAAATATAATGGGTGGTAAAATGATGTTGAAAAATATTTCAGGATCAAATGTTGCTTTCAGATCTATTTCATTTTGTTCTATATTTACTATTTCACCCCTGAAGCTATATGCATATGTCTTATTAGGGACTGGGACCTCTGGAAAAAAAATATGAATATTAAATATAGATAAACAATGTAATAGAGTACATCAGCTTGCTAATGTAAAGCAACACAAACTTTCAATTAGAAAATTTACATCTTTATCTTTTACAAATAATAAACAGTACCTCACATGGCTGTTAACTGACAACCATTCTTGCATTGTTTAAGTTTCAAACAATAAACTTGTATAAAGCAGTGCAGTCGCCCGGCTTGCGAAAGACGCGGGTTCGAGTCCTGCCTGATGCCAAGACCGAATGCCTTTTTCTGGTTTTCCTATCTTTAGTAAGATGATAATGCATTATCCCTAATGCTTAAAATAAAATAACCTAATAAACTTGTATGTACGAGACTTCGACTAAAAGACACTTCTGCACCAATTGATATAATATGTAAAAAGCAGAAATGATTTTCAGAATGATCTTGAAATTTTGATTCTTAAGAATTAGGAAACAAATTAGGATTCATATGTTCAAGGTCTAGGCTGATAGACCACCTTTAACCAAAAGCATAACCTTTGTCTGTAAGATAATATGTTGAATATGGAGTTGTACCAAATAACTGTAAAAAGAAAAAGGTTTTTTTTAACATATCCTGAATTCTTTTCATATACCTTTTATTAATAGAATTATCTACTTTTGTAGTTGAAAGCAAGAGAGATAAAAAAAGCAATGCTTTGCAATACTTACCTCCAGGTGATATCGGTATTGTGTCTGGAAAATGGAAGCGTAAGACATCAGGTGGGACCGATAAGTTGTACTTTGTTCCTGGTGCTGGATGTGCATCCATGTGCGTAATCTGATTAGTGCTCCCAGCATATCTGATGATAGCTCCAACAATGAGACCTACAATAACAACATACAACATTAACAATTGAGTAAATATTCCTTAGCTGGTTTCTTTAACAGCTGGGGTGAGGTTTGGATCAATGAAACCAATACATCACTGCACAACAATTCATGATACTTAATTTCATTTTAGCACCGTGCTCGCTCGCTAAATTTAAAAAGG
The DNA here is from genome assembly GCA_950022985.1 of Udea ferrugalis. Classification (NCBI taxonomy): domain Eukaryota; kingdom Metazoa; phylum Arthropoda; class Insecta; order Lepidoptera; family Crambidae; genus Udea; species Udea ferrugalis. Next base: position 12,737,679 of record OX465516.1, read on the forward strand.
ACCATGTTCAATAATTGAGCTGATAATTGGCTAATTACTAGCCATTATTTTACATCTTATAACTACAGTCAGACTAGCTTAGCTGCAGTGAAATGACAGGTTATGCTACAGAAAATCAGTCATGATAATGTTACTGCCACTAAGTATGAGTATAGACCCAACTTTTTTGAAAGTTAGTTATTTCTTTTCGATTTCATAACCATATTTTTGGTTGTTTTGTGAAAAAAGTAGAGTCCGACCGAAACTGGTTTTCCGGCCGAAACCGAAACCGAAACCGAATGTTCGGCCTGGGCTTCAGTTTCGGCCGAAACCGAAACCGAAACCGAAACTCACGTGGTCAAGTATAAATACCTACAATTACTGAATTCTAAAGCTTCTTAACCATCAACAAAGCAAAGTTACAGACGTATTTTTTTTAACACAAGATCCCACCGCTGGGCGAAGGTCTCACTCAATTGTTTTCCATTGGCCCCTGTCTTCTGCTAAAGTCCACCATTCGCCGGAGTAATGTACCAGGTGGTCGCACCATCGTTTTTTAGGCCTCACCCTTCAATGATTCAGTCTTCCTACAGACATGACCCGCCAACTAATATTTCAGTTTGGCGTCTTTCTAGCCTACGTCTTGAACGCCAGCTTTAGCACGGATCGTGGTGACTATATTTTGTCTGTGTGTTTTGCCTAACACACTCCACTCTCTTGCACTTGAAAAAATCCGTGCTTTGACATAGGGTGTTCCGTGAGCAGCCAGGCTTGGCTTGGGCACCGTTTGTTAGGATGGGCAAAACGCAGACGTCGAGAAGTTCTCGCTTGATAGATATAGGAAGATCGCACTTCATAAAAGCATTGACCAGTTAGCTCCTCCAGGCGATTCGGCGTACGATTTCCTTATCTTGCCTGTTTTTATACAACGACGGTGGCAAACAAGCATGCGGACCACCTGATGGTGAGCGGTTACCTCAGCCTATCCTATATTAGCCTATATCCCCAGAAATTCCACATGCACACGTGCAATTTCTGGGGATTCCTATCTCCTTGCCAACCCTCCAGGAACCTTTACAAACACCTCTTGAAAAAATCCATGCTATAGCTCATCGGCAAAACCACGACAGGGAGTTCGTTCCACAATTTAAGTGTCCTGGGAAGGAAACATCTCAGGAACCGGACTGCACGAGATCATGGCGGCACCAAATTATGTGAATGAAAACCCTGACGATGGCGGGTGGCCTGTTCTCGAACTCGTACTACTTTGTGTGCCGTTTGTCATCAGTTTCGTTTTCGTCTGGTTCATCACCAGTCCAATGCGATAGCACACTACCGTTAGTTCTTTGAGCATTGTCCGCTCTGCCACTTGGCGGGTGTGTTGGCGAAAAGCACGTTGTTACCGGCAAAAGTTGGTTAGTTTTTATAATTCGACATCGATTTCTTTATAAGACCAGGTCTTGCGAACTACCTCCAATACGATAGTAAATAATCTGAGTGATCCAATATTGGACTAGTTACATCGTTCAAGTACTGCAATGAAACTAAAAATTCATCGTCAGCATCAACAACAACACGATCTCCACTGTTGAACATCCAGGCTTCCCCATAGATTTCCAGAGCGGCCGGTTATGGGCGGCCCACGTTGACCGAAACCCTGCGATCTGTATCAGATCAGCCTTTTTCTTCGCTGGAGGGAGTCCCACGCTGCGTTTCGCTTCAAATGGTATCCCACTTGAGAACTTTTCGACCGCAGTAGCCATCCGTTTCTCGTGCAATGTGCCCCGCCCACTGCCACTTCAACCTGCCAACCAGCGCAGCCCCACGTTGCAACGGCGTTTTTAGTGCCCAGCCGTGTTAAATGCGGCGATTTACCCCTTTCTCAAAGGTGGACCTGCCTACATACTTTGATCATTTGGCCAACAAGACATACTCGTCGACAACTTCGAGAATCGAGCTACCAATAGAACAGTTTCAACGAGAACCTACATGTAATCAGTTCCGTCAAAACATTAACCCCGAAGATTGCGTCTGGTGATAACGCATTGACCATTTGTGTTGCTACCGTGCCATCCGAATGTCCCACAACAATTCCCGAACATTGTGGAGGCCGCCAGGCTTTGCCATAGCGTTGCCGGGAGAAACTAAGTTACACGAGCGCGCACGAAAACTTCCGAAATGAGTTTCGGTTTCGGCTAAAGTTTCGGCCGATTTTGGCCGAAACCGAAACTGTGGCCGAAACTTGATTTTTTGGCCGAAACTGGCCGAAACCGAAAGTTCGGTCGGACACTAGAAAAAAGTTAAAGAGTCAGTTTGGTGCACCCCTTTTGCCCATTCAACCCCAAACTGAATAGAACTAGAACTATAGGCATGATAGACTAATAATCAATCATGAATATATGCTCAAGATTAATCCAACAATTTGCTGTGACAAGGAGCTTTGAACTACTTCATGGTATAAAACTAGAGCTAATTACTATAAAAATATTCTTAGGCCTTGTACCACATAAATACCAAACTTCAAGTTTCTAGGTACAGTTGTTTTGGCTGTCTGTTTGAATATAAGTCACCCATGTTTGCCATTTATATTAGCGGCTTATTGGTGTATTCCACAATATGGAATATATATTTACACACACCAAAGTTTAGCTTTTGTTGGGGTCGGATCAAGGTAGATGTCCTTGATTCTATTGAAATTAATTGATTTTACCTATAGAAGTATCTCAGGCCTAAATATTAGAATAAAGCTTTCAAAATTAGCTAAACTAGACTAACTGGATTTTAAGCACTTTTGGTGTTCTGCAGATACCTTATAATATTAAACAGGTATTCAGCAGCAAAAAACTCAAGGTCCTATTAACTGGTCACATGTTTAACGATCACCAGCTAATTATGATGATGTTAATTTTCTATAAATAAGTACAAACCACCTACATTTATTAGAAAGAGGAATAAACCAACTTACCATAAATAACCGCCAATCCTGTCTCGTGGAGCCAGCTCACACGACGGTGCTTAAACACCCAAATAGTCAAAACAGTAAGGGTCAGGAGACATGTGTAGATTAGGAGATTTAAACTATCGATACGATGTAATAACGTAGCTTTTGCGTCCAAAGCAATATCTGCACCTGATGCTCGACATAATACTACTACTTGTAAAAAGACACCTAGGAAAATTAGTGGATTCATCGTGAACGATTACACGGAAATTGCAAATAATGGAATACCAGTCACATAACTTTCTGAAGATGGTCTACTTATAAACAAAAGCACAACGCAGCTTAACTAACACGTTTTCACTTTATGTTTAACTGCGACATTTGATAGAATGGATAAATTCAGCAATCCAAACAAGCGTAAACGTTTTCAAGAGAAAATCTTCTAAACTAAATTCAATAATCCACAGTGACAGAAACGTACGTCTGTCTCTTCCTCTGCAGTATGTGGCTAAATTGTAAGTGTTATTATGACTACTTATTGCATCTCTTTTCAATACTGAGGGAGACGTGTTAATAGAAAGAGAAATCACGAACCTGACGTACCTTTCGAATTTGGTAGGATTAGCATTCTTCAATGACTTTTTTTTTTTACCGTTTTTTGCAACGGCGTAAGACTGATCGAGCTTCTGTTGTCTTAAGCTAGGTTCATTCATATTATTGTGTCGGGGTGTGTCAACGCATCAGACTTAAACTCGCGGAACTCTTGAATTCCGTTAATTACAATCCAAACAGTTTCCACTTCTTCTATAATCCTACAGCTACGTCGTCATACATTCAGTCACAGTCACTCACACACGTTATTTCAGAGCTAAATGCATCTCAAGAGTCACTAAGAAGGTTCTGTTCAATGTCTGTCAATGAATCCGGCTTATACGTCTGCTAACGGAATCGACCTATCCTAAATATTTTGCATAAAACTGAAAACTTTTTTTTTGTCCTAGAAATGTAGTACAGTTTACTTATTACTATGTGTTCATAGAAAAAAAAAAAAAACTATAAATGTGACCTCTTGAAGTAGCTTTGGCTTAGTCTGCCATTTCCAGCCACGTAAATATTGGTAGACAAAGATGGTGATTCGCAGATTTATGTTTCAGTCCATAAGTAGGTAGGGTTAAAAATGGGTTGCCCAAGTCTGAGAGGCGTCTCATAAAAATGACACAATCGAGTACATTGTGGCAAGGTTTGGCGGGGTCTCTCCAGGTAAAAACTTAATCTCCTGAAGGGTAGAAAATCAAAAAATAAAATAAAAAACAAACAGCCTTCAAACTGCTGCATGCTCGGCACAGGCCCACTCACGAGCAGAGGGGTGTAGGGTTAGTGATAATAAACCTCGCTGTCAGATCGCCCCGAGGCCTCCGACTTTTGTCATTCAATTCAATTCTCTTTATTTTGAGTCACATAGGAATAAGTTGACAGTGTTTAGGTAGGTAGGTACGTGTGACGCTCATAACATCTTACTGAGTCTAAATGCTCTCTTAACGTGCCATCACTAAATTAATTTCGGTCGGGTTCGTTGCCGATCCACTGTCACAACTGCTATGCTATGCTATTCCGGCGGACGCCAAAACTCCCTTCGCTCGTGTGAGTGAACTTTAAAATTCAATTTCTATGCAACTGTGGTCGTTTGAGAGGAAAGAACTAAGCCAAATATTTTTTTTTTATTATTTAAATACAAAATGAGAGAAATTACTAATTCAAAGTGAAGCGTATTGATAATTTATGTAAGCGTGAAGCACCGAGATGTGAAGTAATGTCCGCCGGAATAGCACCCCTCTGGCAGGAATCGAACCCGCATCTTTCGCTAACCGGGCGACTGCACTATAGTGCCCGGTTGTGCACCAAATGTCTTTTTCTGGTTTTCAGATCTTTTATTAAAAAAAGATACTGCATGGAAAATGCTAAAAACAATAATAACCATTTTAAAATTATTTCTATGAAATTTCGGGAGAATACCTACCAATCTAAGGTGAAGTCAATAAACGATTGAAATTAGCGTTCATTGTTGAGGGAGATCTAGATAAGATTTGGCGTTAGCCAGTAAAGCATAACTTAACCACGGGCACCTTCTTTAAGGTTTCATGAATTGTATACAAATTATCAAAATTGAATAGTAAAAATCCAAATTCTTCATTGGAGACGTAGAGTTAAAATGCTTACATAGGTCCCTATTTTTATTCAACTGGACGAACGTGTAGGCCCAAGTTTATTTTAGACATTGAACCTCGGAAATGATAATTTGCTCAGTAACTTGCTTTTTGAAAACAGTAGTTGACCTCAAGGTCTGTAGGTTGCGGGACTAGTTTGGTGAAAGAAGTTGGTCAAGTGCAAATGCCGGTTTTAAAAAATGAATTGTTAATTAAGTAGAACTGGCATTGGAAATTTTTGTGTTGTCATATTACTTAATTTTTATCTTTTAATAACCTTCACTCTGCGCATGAATATTATTGTTTATTTAAGAATAAGAAGGTGCCAGTAAGTTGGTTCCTTACGGCTTGGAGTCCTAAGTTATAAAATATCATCATTAGCAGCCGCAAGAAGTCCACTGCTGAACATAGGCCTCCCCCATTGATTTCCAGAGCGCCCGGTTGCGTGCGGCATGCATCCACCGGGATCCCGCAACTTTTATCAGGTCGTCGGTCCACCTCACGGGTGGGCACCCCACTCTGCGTTTGGCCTCAAATGGTCTCCAGTCCAGAACCTTTCGGAACCAACGGCAATCAGTTCTACGCGCTATGTGGTCCGCCCACTGCCACTTCAACCTGCTTGCACTTTCACGTCGGCCCAGAATTATCATGAAACAAACATAAGTTTTCTGATTTAAAAAGAAAAAAACAAAAATCCACCTGCTTCATAAACAAAAATGAAAAAACAAGATGCTGTTGAAAGTTGGAAAAAAAACAGCCAACATTTTACTTGGGCGCGGGGAGCTTTGGTGGCCATTGCAGATGGCGGAAGTGCCTTCGTTTTCGTGGCCTCCTCCCTTTGCTGGGGGTTCGGTTGTCAGGAGCTCCGTCAGCGGCAAGCAATCGCGACGGAGCAGTGTGGTATACCCTGGTATACCTAACCACAGTCGAGGGACGTGGAGTTTAGTCGGTAGAAGCACAATACACAGAGATATACTGTGGTAGAAGTCTGAATAACCTCGTCGTTCCTCCGGGCAGCGAAATGATAATAGTTAGGCATCTAGTTATCTGACAGGTTATTTCGAATTAGTTCTCAGAATCGCTAGGCTGATGGAAAGTAACTCAGCTAATGGACCAGTGAAAAACCACAAGATGACGTGTGTTGAGGCTTGAAACTGAAAGGCTAACAATACAACATACCTATTAAGTTATTGTGTTGTATTGTTAGCTTTTCAAGAAACCTATTATTAACCCATTTTCTGATATCCTTTTTGCAAAAAAAAATCCTAAATATTGTACCTTTCTAGGTACTTAAAATATCGATTGTAGATTTTCGGATATCCGCGTAAGCACCCAATTAAATATTTTGATCACCATTGCTGACTAATTGAATAATTTACCTTGTCAAGAACATTTTTAATCGCCTTAATTTAGGTTAGGTTCTGCGAACTGGTTTCGTTAACATTATCTGCGAAGTGAACGACGATCGCGTGACGGTTGGCATTCATAAAAGCAATGAGATAGGTAAATAATGTCTAATGCTGCATAACTTTGATTAGGAACTGCTCATCCATTTTTTGCTCTAACCGTGGTTTCAACTGACTTTATGAAAATCTGTAATGGGCATCTATACATTTGTATTTATTAAGAAATAACAGCAGGCAGCTTATTAATTACTGAACTACACTTAGTTACTAAAACTAATTAGGCTAAAACTGTTATCTAAAACATACAATGAAGGTATCTAATTAACTAGGTACTATAAACAAGTAAATATTACTATCTGCTCAAGAATAAGCAGTGTAAGGGCTAAATAAGTAGCAGTAAATACCTAAAATTTTGTTAAATCTATAAATGTTGTTGTTTTTTGTAGTCCATGAATGCCTAACATCATGATTGAAGACTCTCGATTGGTTACCTATCATAAAACCGAATTTTCTTTTCCCGAAAACATTTAGTTTTTTTCGTTCTGCACTTTTCCATTTTCCCGAAATGACGTGTGCCACTGTATCAGTTGACCAATTATCAACTGGAATTTTTTCGTTTGCCAGACGTTTCATTAGGCCACAAAGCGTTTTATCGAAGTGATGATTGGCTGAAATGACACAAGTGTCATTCGAAAAGTCCGAAGTATTGTTTTCCAGAACAATCATTAGACCACTGTTTTGATTGCCATATTTTTAGTTTACCAAACGATCATAAAAACGTTTAATGCATGCAGCATAAAAGCAGACAAGGAATTTTCGGATTTAAAATAAAATAGGAAATTGACAGCATGTACGCAGGCAAACAGCAGGCAAGTGTTCAACATGCAAGTTTAAGGAAAACACAAGAACTCTGTCACGGCTTCGGCATTACGGGGCTCCAGCGGTTCCTCGCGTGCTAATCGTCGCAGATGGCTTTCGCTCAGCACCACAGCTTCGGCTTGTTATTGGTATCGTTGAAAGAACGCTTAGAGAATATTTCCCTTTGAAATTTATATTCTAAAGCTAGCTGGAACCATTTATCTATGTATTTAAAATTACTTTTGAATAAGAACATTAAGAACAATAGTAAGAACATTTGTGTAGAATGATCTGCATTTCCTTATAGAAAAGAAAATTTAGCCAGTGCTAATTACCTAATTATTGTAGAATTGCTAAAAGAGAGGTTTCGAGTATGCTTCCCGTAGGTTTTGTATTCAGATAGCTGCATTATCTAACAGTCACGCCAAAGACATTTAAAACTTTAACTAAAGTCATACAATGTGATAATTATTGGTCATGTTAAAATGGTTAATTTTAAATTTAGGTTAGCAACATCGCGTTGGAACTTTTTAAACAAATAATTAAGCACTGAGAAATTTATTTCTGTGTGATACCCTCAAAAAACTCGGATTCGAGACTTGATTATCCCCAGTGGCCAGCAATAGACCCTCTTTAGTTTTTATTCTGTTCAAGAGAATCAAACGTGTATTAATGAGTTGCTAAATACAAAGCTTTTATATAACGCCGTCTCGGTCCCAAAAGTATCATTAAGGAAAAGAAAAAAAGGTTTTACAAGCCAGAATGTCTCAGTGTCATTCTTATCAAGTGCCTTTGTTGTCAATGAGTTCTATTGCATTGCAGTCGAACAGCTGTAGTCGCAAGCGCAGTGCTCGGTGGACAACCGTGCACACTACACGTATACCTAGACGTAAACCTGCGCGTGCGCACTGCTGACCTTACTCTACGACAATCACTTCGCTCAATGACCACTTCCTGAGCCGAACCAATAGCCATGTGCAGAACTTTTGTAACATTTTAATAGTCTAATCAAAGTGATACAAAAAGTGATATTTAGAGTTTTTTTAGTTTTAAATAATTAGTGATTTTTTAAAAGTTATGAAGATGTATAAATTCGTACTGCTGATTACAGCTTTCGCTTGTGAAGGGTGAGTTTCAAACTTGAAGTTTATTAGAATTTAATTTGTATAGAATTGAAATAGAAACTGCTCTTTGAGGAATGTTCTAAACGCACAGTGAATGGTTTATCTTTCGTGTCAATTTAATCGAAAGTATAAGTAGGTATAATAAGTGCACCATTACTAAACATAATAAATTAAACTTTACAACATTTTTTACTTTCTTTCACTACATGCGCTCTAAGGAAAGATTTTTCAAAAAGAAATTGTATTTGAACAATATTTCTCGAACGTACTGCTAGCTCCTTATGAGTAGGTTCAGTGTGTATACCTATTAAGCCTTTGGGTAAATTCATTAGTTTTTAAAGTTAGGAAGGTCTAGAAGACGATTGGGTCTGGGCTTTTGTGGCAATAATAATTCGCACTTCATTTATTAATTATCATTACTTTTAAATGTACTCATACTTGTATTTAGTTGGTTTATTGGTCCATTATGTATTTGGTGCACCAATACACAGGCACAGCCCAACAACTCGTTTTTCCGTAGGAATTAACCTACGAAAGATTGTCTGGAAGAAATAGATTTGTAGCGATAGGACCGCATGAATTGTACATGCCTGAATGTGTGAAACTACTTGCTGTAATGTCATGTTTTGTGCAATAAAGATAATTTATCTTGTCTTATCTTATAATTTATTTAAGGACAATCTGTTATGTAAACCAAGGCTGCAGCAGGCAAGTGGTTTATTAGTGTTACATACCGATACTAACGAAGTCATAGTTGCCTAGCAACAAAATCTTTTTTTTCATAGCTTGCTTTAGTGAGCAACACGCCCGCCTTGTGATCTGTAGAAAGGGAATATCTATCAAAATGGCTTAAAATTGCATTGTAACTTGCCGTCGATCTGACGACTTCTATGTCACCCAATACATTTTTAGCTCTTTCTACGAACGTGCAACATGTACCCGGTACCTCAAAATTAAGATAAACTTCGAACTGTAAATACCTACATTACATTTTGGTAATGAATAATAATGATACATAAAATACGAAGGAGAAGATACCGAAACCTCATTGTAGAACGATTCATTAAAGGAGATGTCTCAAAATTTGCCACATTAAAGGGGAAAAACCTCATGACATTCATGACGGGAAGATGTCTATAGTCCAGTAACGGGCTACAAAATTACAATGTAACACTTAAGTTTTACCTTATGAGTAAAACCATTGATGAACAATTTGACTTGTAAACAAAGTCGTTTACCACTCATGACGACTATTGTTTAACTGAGAAACTATTATTTTAGTAATAGGTACGAAACGTAAAAATCTAATCTTATCTTTGTTTTTAATTCTATGGGATTTGTAAAAAAAACCGGCCAAGTGCGAGTCGGACTCGCGCACCGAGGGTTCCGTACAAACCTGCAAGGTTTAATTTTGTTACAGCTTAAAGGTATTATAGACCTGAGTATTTGGTATGAATTTCAATTTAATACCTCTACGCGTTTATGAGGAAATTTTAAAAAAAAAATTATTAAAAAAATATATATTATGTGATGTAACTAAAAATTTATGGTTTTCGTAATTTTTCCTTTATCTATGCTATAAGACGTTGCTTCGTACCAAATTTCAAGATTCTGAGTTCACGGGAAGCACCCTGTAGGTTTTGATTCCCTTGCAAGTGTCGAAAATTTGCGGCATAAACGGCTGTATCTTTTGATTGCGTTGGCTTAGAAGTTTGATTTTTTCACAGCTTCAAGGGACAGTAGACCTGAGTAATTGATATAAATTACAGCTTCATACCTCCACGCGTTCCTGAGAAAAAGGGTCTTGACAGACGGACGGACGGACGGACAGACGGACATCAAAGTGATCCTATAAGGGTTCCGTTTTTTCCTTTTGAGGTACGGAACCCTAAAAACAACCCTACTGAAACTGACTGAGCAAATTGTAACAGTGGGGACCCATTCTAGACTCACCCAGTCTTAGCTCATTACTATATCAGGCTGCAGGTTTAGAGAGCTGAGTTCCTAGAATTAAATAAAATGAAAAAACAGACAGTTTCAGTCAGGTTTTTCAATTGGTTTTAGCTGCCTTTCTTAATTTGAATCTTTTTTCAATCAAATAAAAATATACATATATTTTGATATACCCAGTGTCACTTTAACATTGATTAAGTATCTGAAGACAGCTCATAGGCTAAAATCCATTCAGCCGTTGGCTGCAGCCAATGACAAACACTTACATACAAGCACACACTCGAAAGGGCAGGCCATATTTTGTTTGTTATTATTTTAATAAAGACTAATAATAATGAAAAATATATTTATTCTATATTATCTTTGTACTTTAAACTAAGTTTTGAATAAAAGCTTGTTTACTTAGTTGGTTACTTAATTTGTTGAAATCAAATAAATTGACAGCAAAATAAGGATTCAAACTGAAAATTCCACTTCGCTGCAGTCCTAGCATTCTTTCAACGACACAATTCCAGAGCGCTTGAGTAAAAAACAAAAAGCAATGTTTAAATACTCTAATTAATATTCAAGCCTTAATATTTAACTTCATTTTCCTCATCGGTTTTTACTATTACCGGTAATTACCTGGCTCTCTTGCGTATGGTGAAAAACCCGCTTGCGGTGTTAAATTATATCATAAATGCAGCATAGTCTTACTCGTAGTTATTTCATCACTACATAGTATAAAACAAAGTCGCTTTCTCTGTCCCTATGTCCCTTTGAATGCGTAAATCTTTGAAACTACGCAAGGGATTTTGATGCGGTTTTTATAATAGGTAGAGTGATTCAAGAGGAAGGTTTATGTGTATAATAACATCCTATTGCACCCGTGCGAAGCGGGGGCGGGTCGCTAGTATTTCATAAATCTAAAACAATCTTGAAACCTAAAAACCTTAAAAACATACTTATTAAACACACAAAACTATATCTTAAACGGGGTAGTCAGCGGCACACTAATTCTTGCTATTATCATGGTGAACAACGGAACATTCAGCAGCCCACACTTCGCTGACCCAGTTTGAACCCAGCGTCGCGTCGTAAGGGGCGAAGCTACTACTTACTGTTGATCGGGTTACTTGGCTTAGCTGAGAAATGAAGGTTCATTTTCTAACTTAAGCATCCAATGAGTAAGAATTTTTGGATATTTTAACTTCAAGAGGGGGAAAGGGAGAACCATTTTCTATAACCTCATGTTCTGAACGATGTCAGTGGTAATACTCGTAGATAACATATTTCATCAAGTGCTCCTAATAATAATAATTCGATATTTACTGACAACCACTCCTTGAACAAAATTTTTTATGAGTTGATATAGCACATGCTTAAGATATGTGAATTTCACTAAGAGAAACAGTTTTGTACATAGATACACTAGGCTGATATTATCGAGATAAAATCATAATATGATTATTTGTTATCTAAGAGGCATCTAGCGAAACGTAAATGATAATGTTGGCAGATTTGAAACGAGGTCATAATAATATAAATGGTTGTTAAACAAACTGTCTTAGAACGTTACCCTTTACCTCAGGATTATTGAAGTTTCATTCATTTTCCTGCTAGGGCCTTAAAAAATAAGGTTAAATAAAAACAACAATAAGATAAAAACATGTAGGTTTACTCGTTTTTTATCTTTAAATATGAAAGACAAACCTTACTGACTTAAACAGGCTGAGTTTTTCAAAGTGGGCGTAGTAGGCCAAATCCTAAACTATGAGGAATATCGAAAAATGCTCGATTTTGAAAAATAATAAAACTGCATTCTCAGATTTTATTAAAAAACATTCTTTGGCCGGGAATCGAACCTGTACGTATTGGAAAAAAAAGGTCCGCCTGTATTATTATGCCATCTCGTAGTGTCGCTTATAAGGATACATTTCTGGGATGAAGCATTAAATGGCAAAGTAAAGGAAGGGTTTCATTTTCAATGATTATGATTATATTTCTTACAGTCACAAAACAAACCATTACAAATGGTTCAAAGGGCACTAAGTATTTGAAATTCAAATTAAGGATAACTGGGAGCATGCATCATGAAAACCCCAGGGGTTCCACTGGGGGTGTAATAGGTGGGTGTCCACGCGGACGAAGTTGCGGGCGGCTGCTAGTGAAGCAATGCAATTATGATTACGAAACTAAAAATGGCAAAGATACTCGCATTCTTCGATAAATTATGAATAAAAAAAATTACAATCTATTCTCTAGCGCGATAACTGTAGCCAGAGCAATGTTCTACAATCATGACATGGAAATAAAAAAAACTGGATAACTCACGTGATAGCTGTTCAACAAGACTCCTTTTGTACATATTCAGGTACATATATTTTTATGACGATCTAATGAATCCCTTTTTAGGTAGGATTTCCTCCGTGACGTGTCTGTATTTTGTCAGCGTAGTTACTTAAGGGGGGTTATGGTGCATTGTTTTCTTTCTGATAATGATTTTACCTGTTAGTGACGTACTCTTCAATGTAAATGGACAACTGCCGCTCCGTCACAAACATTCTTCATCACATGCATAAACTGCCGCCAGGAATAGTTACAGGCTGCCTATAACTACCTGTATCAGAGGGTAAAAAAATGTATTAGTTTTAGATACTGAGGCGATGTGATGTGGCTATGAAGTGATGTAGCCAAAGGCTTAGTGCCACGCACCAATTGCACTACAGGAAAAAGGCGGCCCGGTCTTTAGCTTGATCTCACAGCTGAATACAGTATCACTACTCGCGCATAGGTACATCACACTGCACAATTTAACTGAAATCCCCAACAGTTTCGTTCGCTACCTACATGTGCCAGGTCGCTTTCCCCCCCCGAACATGTGTCAGATTGCCATCTCCAAGAAAGGCCCTAAGCCGAAGTCCGCGCCCCCCCCCCCCTCTTTATCACCCAAAAATCTCGTGAAACTGTCAAAGCTGTCAGCGGCTAAGCAGCAAATAGTCATTTAGGAAAAGAAGACAAGAAATAGATTATTATAATTTTTAACTCCTTTTTGTGTTTTGTTAAATTGTTGTTTATGAGTGACATTAGGCGACTACAGACGAAATCTCTATTACGATGTATCATAACTAATAAGTAACAAAATGTATTTAACGGATACTTAAATAGTGTATTAACAAAGTATTTAAAGATTAACGTTCAGCTCTTAAAAAATGATACTTTTTATGACATCGTGGATTTTCAGTGCCTAAAGTATTTTACATTACACCATTAAACTACTTAGTGTTTCATAAATATAGTTCATCGACAAACTTGAACATACATACACACCATCATGCCTCTTTCCCAACGGGGTAGGCAGAGACCACTTCTTTCTACTTCCTACGATCTTGACACACATCTGGCACTTCTTCTATTTTCATGATTCCTTCCATACCCAAACTGGAACTGATTTGTTTTTTGGCGCCGAGATCATTAAAACCATAAGTAAAAATAGTTTGTTATTTTTTTTAAACGAACTTCTGGAAAAAGTGGAACTGACTTTTGCCAAAAAAATATCACCTTCTAAATGGGATGATTTATATTATTATACATAGGCTTTAAATTGAATTAACACATTATTTAATTAGTTAACTAACTTTATGAATAAAGTACTTCGGCAAATCAGCTTTCGAAGTTGAACATTGCTCTCCTTCTTCGTTCAGTATGGCCCAGCTCACAAACGACGACACGAAAGCGGTTGCAATATAAATTTCTCCACAAACAAACCAATATCTTTTACAATTTCAATTGCCATTGTTGCAGTGTGTATTCCATGACATTTGAGGTATTTTAATCTCATCAGAAACAAAAAGATAAACCTAGATAAGGTTAAGTGGTCTGTTGATTGGTGTTATAACAGAACAATACCTACCTGTAGTCTCGCTAAGCTCATCATCAAGTTTTTCTCCGTCATGTAATCGGTAATTTGCGGGTAAATATTAGGTCGTATAGGTCAATCTAGGTCTAGGCCAAATTACCTTAAAAGTTACGTGCATTGGGAATCTATCAACATAGCACTGGACAAATTACAACATGCTTTAGTGTTAAGTCACTCATTAAGTCATTTAAGATTGGATGTGATTACAGACTAATACTAATTTAGAAGTTTTATTACGGCAATTGCGCAATAAGACCTTTGTCGATTACTATTTATTAATTCACTATACCTTTCGTTACCTTGTAACCCTGTAGCGGAGTATAAATTAATTTTAAGATAACTTGATCAGTTGAGTTTTATCGAGATAGCAGAAAACTGCATGTAATTTTTGTACCAGTTTATTTCCCGCGAAACTCAATACGGTGACATCGAAGGTTTTCCTGGCGGAAACTGTTACTTGCTACCTGCATAATTGGCAATGACATAGTTCCCCGAGACATACCTACTGTTTCATATTGAATAATATTGGCTTGCTTGCACTAACCTCATAGTTGAAGGCGAAATTCCCTAACATAGTTTCACAAGTTGCCTACTACGGTGCAATAAGATCGATCTACTTGACGCATATTAAACTCTACATTGTTGCGAAGTACAAGTTAGATGAAAAAAATGCAGGAATATTGTTTGCAAAACTGTGCAAAACAAGCCAATCAAACTTAAGAGACATATTTATATTTTTTTATTTATCGAGCGTTTAACATCTGATATAATTTCAATTTTGAAACAAAAGTTATAGTTTTGGTTTTAGTGCAGAAACCTCAAAATTAACCCTTGAGCTGTCAATAAGTAGTCTTTATCTCAAAGGTCAATAATGTAGACGTGACAAAATGGTAGAGCCCCTTGTTATCTACACACTTTGTTAGAAGTTTAGACACTAACAATGTGTACATGGCATAAGAAAACAATACCTTACGATGATTTACGTCAAGCAGTTTTATTGTGTAGAAGGGCTATGTATTGAAAAGTCAGTATTTTCCAAACAGTCAGTATCTGATAGTTTACTTTTTGTAACAGGTTTCACGCGCAAAAAAGACAGTAATTACCAACATGTTAAAATATGAAGTCATATTATCGTTAACTGCAACTGTGCTGGAATATGTTTTTAACCTGGCGTCGGTAATTTTGTTATTCTATTATTTATTTAGTATTGATATTAATGAATCAACTATCAGTTTTTCGTCTAAGTTTATGGCCTAAACTGAAGGATATTTTAGCCAATGATATATCATCAATTAAGCCAGACACAAAAACTACTGTTAGTCAGTGAGTATGTAAAATAATTAATTTATTTTAAATTGGGATGGTTTCCTTGGCTCTCGGTCACACGTCGAGACCTTTGATTAAGTGAGACATTGATGAACATCAGTGTTGTTTGTCTCGCTGCCCTTGAATAGGTATTTGTGTCAGTGGATTGCAAACTTTGATTTACATAAAAATGATGTGAAATCCCCAAAGATGAAACCGTTTCACGACACATTAGTTCTAAAGAAAAATCAAAAACTGTAGGTTTAAATAAGCGATTTTAGGAACAACTTAACACGTTAACTGCCAAGGTAAATTTGGCAAGTACGAAAAATTAATAATTTCAAATTATGGTGCAAAAGGGTTCGTAATGCATAAAAATTGATCACTAGGTATTTTTTTCGTGTTTATTTTGATAAATTACATAAAAAATAAATATGTCAGTCACCAGTTCCTGACGAGGCCCAAACGGGATAAAAAACATGAAATTTATTTCACAGGGCCACGTCAGTCACGTCACCACTCACCGTTATTCACTCGAAACAAAAGGCAAATGCATGAATTAGCTAAGAAAGAAATAACAGTAAAGAAAGCACGAACATATTGTTCAATATGTTATAGAAAAAACATAGAAAAAGAAGATAGAGTATTTGCTAGAAAGAAAACAGAACAAATAGTTACGTACTGCCGCCAATGTTCAAACCAACCACTTTTTTTGCATATAATGTTTTAATATCGAACATAAATAATTTTCATAATAAAAAATAAAACATAAAAGTGGTCTGCTATAAGTTTTTCTATTTATTTTGTGATTGATTATGTCAAAAACATTGTGTTTCATTATGTTTTTCAGAAGAATGTGTAAAAAAACCATTTCTAAAATTGTAAGTCACGGGCCACTCCGAACGCGCTTTGCTCGGGGCCGCGTCAGTCATTTCTAATAGTAAATAAGTCCAAAAACGTGCCCTACGGCTCACTGCCTTCAGTCAAAGTTGACTCTACGATGTCAGGCACCAGTGACGGACATGGCTCGAACGGATGGTGTACCTGTCAGTCCTCGGTGACTGACATGGCAGTTAACGTGTTAAGCCTATATTCAGTCATTGCTGGCACGGTTCAATGAAATTAGCTATAATATATTTCAATAGGTTTCCAAGGCGGCAAAAATAACTTAAGTTTATTAAACCGCGGAGTCGTGGGCACACAATGCCTACTTTTAAAGTCGGTGATTGGATAATTATTTTATGCTGTACCTACTACCGTGATTGTACTTAAGATATTTAATACGAGTAGGTCCCTCGAGATTAAAATTCTTCGTGTCTAGAACTCCTATTAAAGGTTTATTTTTAATTTATTGTAGCAATTATGAAATCAATTATTGCAATGGCGATCACGTTTTGTATAGATTTGATGCAAAACTGTGTTATAAAATAATATGTACGTATTTGTTTATTTGTTGTGCACCAACGCTACCAATCAACGTGTAATTTCAATTTGCATGGGACCGCAAGAAGTAGCTATGGGTCCTAAAGACCCATAGCGTTTTGTTTGTTAATATTTTCAATGTACTTTCGATGCCGTTAATTTAAATTATGGCTTACCGTGTAATATCAAAACGTTAGCGGACTGATGAGAGCATCAGTCCGCTAACGATTTGGTATTCAAAAAGTAAACGATACGATATCCTTTTCCTATGTCTTTAAGAAAAGTAACGTTAACTTTTCGATTACCAAAACGTTAGCGTTTCGTGCTAGTCCTACAGATGTATTCATGCGTAACGTAAAGGCCCTGACGTAAAGTTAAATTGTTTGATGTATTATAGACTTAATTAAGTAATTGGACGAATTAATATGAGATTAATGTTTTAGACTTATCATTAGTTCTGAGTTTGCCATACGGGTCTCAAAAGCCCCACGTGCGTGTTTGTGTTACAATCTGAGGTGACGTGTCTGGCGGGTTAAAGTCATACCTATTAGGCTTTTTTCCGAGGATAGTCTGTTTTGTCTTATTTTAACAGCTCATAAGCCAGACGGGCTCATGACTGGCAAAGGTGACTTGTTCAAAGTCAAATGTAGTTTTTATGTTTGAGATGAAGCGCTATTATCTGCTGAACTCTTGTCTTACATTTGTTCGGAAAATTCGAGTAAAAAAATGGAAGTTGCCGTCAGCACACCTGCATTGATTGGCTTAGTAATTGGACAAGTGGTATCGTTAAGATACCTATTCATAAAAATTAACGTTAAATTACTTGGCTTTAAATGGTTACTGTATTATGATTTACTTTAATAATGTAAATAACAATTACGTTGAACATTATTGAATAGATTAACATCAAATATGATTAAATATTCATTCACATCAGCCCATGAAGGTCCTGGGCTGGAAGTAAGCCTCCTTTAGGGTACATCACAAGACCCCGTTATCACTACCAGGTACCCTCCTCATAGGAAAGAAGATACCAGAAACACCCAGCTCCGCTCTTGTACAAAAAACTGCGTTTCAGTTTCCCATTGAAATATATGAATTCACAGTCTTAGCGTGTGGGTTTTAGCACTTAATAAAACGTGTTTTCTTACACCTCTGAATGGTAACAAAAAATGAAGTAGTTAAGTTATCTCTATTATAGCTCCAAAATAATTTCAGTTAACACTACGTTCACTTACTAAAATATTGGTTTCTGCATTCAGACATGCCGCGACATCTTTAGCTGGAAGCTCTAAGAATAATTATACATTCCCAAAGGACTTCGTGTTTGGCGTGTCCACTGCCGCTGTACAAATAGAAGGAGCTTGGAATAAAGATGGTACGTTAACTCCATTTTTGTGATTAACTGTTAAAGATAATTCTGAATTTCCGCAGATTAGTCAGTTACTCAGATTGGTTAATTATAAATTTTATTAAAGTAGACTTTTCTCTAAGAAGTGGATTTTAAAGGCTGTCAATGTCATTAAAAATTAAACTTCAATAGGGATATGATTCTTGAGCTGTGTCTACACTTTTGAGCATGACAGAGCACTTGTACCCTTTTAGCATGATATAAAGTTAAATTTCCAATGACACTAAAAGCTGTCAAAATTCACTGTTTAGTTTATTTAACGTCATGTGATGGAGATTTTGGTTTCTAATAAATGTTTAACTATCTGTAAAATACTACATACTTATCAACTACCAACATAGTATCGCTGCGGCGAAGTAATCATGCTGCAACAAACCGTTGACAATGCATGCAACATAGTATGTACTTAGCTAAGATTGTCCTTAATTCCACACTATCAGTAGGTACATCATTAACTGCAGCATTCCTAAGTATGGCTATAAAACAGTTTAAACAGTTTACGAAACGTGATGAAAATCATTTTGACTGTAGAGGAAGAAATTCGTAAAGTCTGAAATTGTTAATTATTTTTTCAGGAAAATCACCAAGTATTTGGGATCACCTGGTGCACACAAACAAAAGTTTCGTCAAAGACGGGTCTAACGCCGATGTTGCTGCTGACTCCTATCACCTCTACAAAAGAGATGCTGAAATGGTCCACGAGCTCGGAGTTGATATTTACCGATTTTCAATATCTTGGCCTCGTATCTTGCCTACGGGCTTGACCAATCAGATCAATCCTCTCGGCATTCAGTATTACAATAATCTTATTGATGAACTAATTAAGTACAACATTACTCCTATGGTGACGATATATCACTGGGATCTGCCCCAAAAATTGCAGGACCTAGGTGGATGGACCAACGCACATATTGTGGACTTTTTCATTGATTATGCTAAAATTTTGTTCGATTGTTTTGGTGACCGGGTCAAATACTGGGTTACGTTTAACGAGCCGATGCAGACATGTCTCGAAGGCTATGGAGGAACTTACAGGGCTCCAGCACTGAATCGCCATGGGATTGCTGAGTATCTTTGCACTCACAACCTTTTGAAGGCACACGCAAGCGTATACCATCTTTTCAACAACACATATCGCCGAGTAAACGGAGGTAATTGATAACAAAGTTTAGATTTGGCTCTACTGACACGAAACTTATACAAGACGCTTATATTCTTTCTTGATTTGCAGGTCAAATCGGGATGTCTATTGATTCTAATTGGGCCGAGCCAAAGACTGATACTCCAAGGGACCATGAAGCAGCTGAACTATATCTAAAGACCCACGTGAGTTCTGAGTATTTTGGTTTATTTTGTATGAGTAAAGACAGTCACCAAAAATATCTATTAATAATTAGTAGTGGATAATAGATTGTAGTTAGGTTAAGCAGGTAGACGATACATCCAACTGGAATAACAATAGCAAAAACTCACAGACATGAGTGGCTAGAGTAAGAGCTATATTTTCAAACAATACATTACGACTTCAACGAATAAAATTTTAATTTTGACTACATACGACGAATTAAACGATTTAGATTTTTCTGCCGCAACTAATAAAATTATGTTCTCGAGAAACAGTTTGTTATCTACTCGAAAAACAATGAATTGTTATACTTTCTAAAGAAAACCAGAAAAAGACATTTGGTCATGTTGTTGTTATACTTTGATAAGCACAGATTAAATCTATTTGCTTTGATATTTAGAATAATACCCACTTTAGTAATCCTTTCACTATCTTTGACTTTCTTGACTTTGTTTTTGCCCTACAGACCAAAAATATGATGCTTGATGGTTATTTTTATACTAACTCAACTTCGGTCTTCTTTTACAGATGGGTTGGTACGCACATCCTATATACTCCTCAGAAGGCAACTACCCTCCTGAACTAATCAAATTGGTCGATGAGAAGAGCCGACAGCAGAATTATACTAGATCTCGTCTACCGAAATTCTCTCCTGAAGAAGTGGCATACATTCGTGGCACAGCTGATTTCTTCGGTCTCAACCATTACACTACTTACCTGCTCAGTATGGCTGATAAGGAAGTTGGTGCAATCCCGTCTCATGAAAATGATGTTGGTATTGTAAGAGTACAGGATCCTGAATGGCCTTCAATGTCATCTTCATCTTGGTTGAAGGTAATTAAAAATGCAACAATTTGCTTAAGTTTGTTTCACTAATTGCAGTAATTACAATGATAAATGTGTTTCAAGCTTGACTTTGAATGTCATTGACATTTCTTCACTAATTTATTTGAACTGTTCAAATGCTGCAGGGGCTTAAAGATACTGCATGGCTATTTATTTGATGGCGGGGTTCACTATTGTGTGAAATAAGTTGTATTGTTCAGTAAACAATGTTATTTGATGAGTTAATTAGTCTTGAGATCTTATATGATTTGCTGGATAGCTTAACAGGTAATTCTATTGTTATGAGATTAACATCTTCTTAATTCTGTCGTGCTAATCACGTTGTTTTATGCCTCGACTTATATCATTTAGTACGTACACTATTAAAATTTTAAGTGTAGGTAGTTTCTTAACATTACTAGGTATCTGATTCCAAATGCAAATAATATTTTGACATCGTCTTGGTTTAGGTAACGTTGAATGTAGGGCCTCCTCGCAATCTGTGAGCCATTTACTATCGTGCCTGATCAGCTGTACACGGGATGACTTGATGCCCGCCTATAGCTGCCGTAAAGGTTGCAGAATACTGTAGGTCTAGCACAAACCACTAACTTTTTTTAAAGAGATGGGAAAAAGAAATAAAAGAGTATCGTTTTCTTCTCGAATACCAAAACGTTGGCGGTTCGTGCTAAGCCTACTAGTCTCATCAAATATAACATTACCATCGACACGCAAATGGACCACTTGTGTTGAGGAAGCGGTTGCCAGGCTTTTCATTTATTTTGAAGCGCTACTCTAAAAAACTGTTATTTGATGTTATGATAACTTAAAAGAACGGGCCTTCTCAGTTTTCTTTGTTCTTGTTACAGTAACAGATTTAAATAAAAAACCGAAGAGTAGTGTGAAGTCCAATTTCTGATTTCGAAAAACTGGTGTCAAAGGAGAAAAATAACAAAAACTTCTTAATAATAATTTTGGGAAATTTTCATCATTTGCTCTCCACATAATTTTAATTATAGACCTAGTGTGTGTTATCTATCCCTTTACAATATCTGACTGTATTAAGCTTAGCGTTTCTGTAAATTTCGTCCAGTGTTAGGTTGATAATTTTGAAATACGTATAATTTTATCGGCCTATTAGCCATTAACTTTGGACAAAGAATTCAAGTTTGAAATAAGTTTAGCTGAAGATATTGTTCTTGAAACCTGAACAGAACTCATCTTAAGCTATGTTCCGATACGTGTTTCCAGGTGGTGCCTTTCGGTTTCCGTCGTCTCCTCAAGTACATCACGAAGACTTACCACAATGTGCCAATCATCGTCACCGAGAACGGGTACGCAGACTTCAGTGGCGTCGACGACTCCGCCAGGGTGTCTTACTACAGCCACTACCTGAACGCGCTGCTGCACGCCATCCATGAAGACAGCAGCAACGTGAAAGGCTACTTCGCGTGGAGTTTGATGGATAACTTCGAATGGGACGACGGATATGTGTAAGTACCATGTGTGTTTGTTATTCGTATGGAAACTTTTCAGTTAACAGACTGTTACGACATTAAGGATTATGTGTTATGCAGAAATAAGGGCTGATTTATCAAAAGTTAGATAAAAATTACCAGACCAATAATTTAGAAATCGGCAGATTTGGAAATGTTGGATGTTGAATTCTATAATTGTGTCCGTAATTGCAATTTGTCATTTTGACATACATTTTAAAATCTGAGTTGTTATTTATTGGTATGATAATTTCTATCTGATTATTGAAAAAACAGCTCTTAGTTGACTTATTTTGATCTCAAATAAAAAATCACCCGAAATGTTACATATCATTGCAGCACCATTATTAAATTTCGATTCACGAACTATTGAGGTAATTATTAAAATTGCGCACCAGAGAGCAAGTATTTTACCTGGTAAAATATGTATTAAGAACTTATCATCTTGATAGGATGAATATCTTGTAGAAGTCATTCAAAGATTTCAAAATATCTTAGCAACTAGATTTTATTAGCATTTAAAAATAATTAATACTTAAGTAGTCCTAGTTTTGGAATCTGAATAAAACGTCAAACGCGCTCAGTCAAACTTGTTTATAATTTCACTCGTCATGTTTGTAAATGCATTTGCAGGTCCCGCTTCGGTCTGTACCTGGTAGACTTTAAGAGTCCGAACAAGACGAGAACGGCCAAGAACTCGGCGAAGCTGTACAACAGCGTCGTGCGCACGCGCCGGCTGCCCGACAACTACGACCCCGAAGACTTCACCGCCTTCTCCTCCGCCTCAGCCTCCGCCCTCGTCCCGGCCTTGCTCCCCCCTCTACTTCTTCACACAATACTTCACTGATTGCCCACGTACATTCAATACTTGTACATAAAACTGTTCGTCTTATCATCGACTTATCATTAAACTTTAAGTAACAATATCGTAAGTTTTCAACTTGATCCCTTAAATTAGATTAGCTTAGTCTTAGACATAATGAGAAGGAATTTGGAGGAGGGCTAGGCTAGTACTCGACGGTGGCGATTTTCTTGGCGTTGTCGCGGGCGACTTCGCGGCGGAGTTGTGCTTGGATGCTGGCGAAGGACTTGCCCTTCGTCTCTGGTAGCACGGCAAGCATGAACACCAGGCCCAGTAGCGAGAATGTGGCGAAGCCCCAGAATACTGTGTAGATTTCGTACGCGTCTTTCACCACCTGAAATGAACAAACAATGCTTCAGTGAGTAAAGTACCATCAATCACGAGAGCAACTGTAGTTATGATACGTTTATGAATATTTAGTACCACCATTAAAATTCAAGGTTTTTTTGTCCTTACTATGTCATATTTCTTATATCTGCATGGCATAATTATTAAGTGGGTGAGTTTAAACAACAATCACATTATGGTGTTGATGCTATCGTAAAATACATCAATATTTTTCTCGGCGTTTTGGCGACCATACAAGTTCTGACAAGAAAACTGTTTTGTTTATAGTTGGTGTGCAGAGTACGAGTACTGAAAGGTTTATAGCTATTGAGGCGGGGTGCCTTTGTAGGACTCTTAGATCAATTTTGCTCAAAAAATCCTATATTATATCCTATGATTATGTAAAAAAAACAAGTTCTGTGCATGTGACCCGATTATTAACACATCAAGACTTAGTATTGGATAATTTAGTAAATTCATCATCTTTAATTATTTTAATATTTTTTATCCTACAATGACTCACAGCTTAGTCATGCTGTTACTGCCGTTTTTATATAACAAAGTCAGCACAAGAACATGGCCCCTGAATATGAACACATCGAAGTCAAGAATAATATAAAGTATTTAAAAATAAAACGTACCTGGAAGAGTTTCTGAACGGCAAACATAGAGATTCCAGTATAGATATGTGCAATACAAGAGGCGTACAGCTTTACGTTGGTAGGGAACATTTCTCCTATTATAACGTAAGGCACGGTGGACAATCCGATTGCGTAGCAGACGATGTAGACGAGAAGAGCGGCCAGCGGCAACCAGCCCAGGTTAGCAACCGACCCTTTATTGGTGATATCGAAGAAGAAGTAAGTGCCAATGGTGCCATTCATAAGACCGACGCCCAAAGCAGAAAGGAGTAAGAGGGGTTTTCTTCCCACTCGATCGACAAGTATAACGGACAGGACACAGGTTGCCACCTGGACGCATCCAAGTATTATAGATTCTTCATATGGCTGTATATGTCTGGAAACTGTCTCAGAGGTTCCGTTTTTCAAAGCGTCTGTTAAGCTTTCCGGGCCAGCGGTGGCGTTGAATATTACTTGTGCGTACGCAACCACAGCGGCGCTGCCACACAACTGCTGGATGGTGAATATGCCCAAGCTGATCCACATTGCTTTCCTGTTGGTAGCTATCGTGATTAAGTCACCCCAAGAGCCTTTGTTTTTCATGTCCTCTTGCACATTAATTTCTATGTTTTTCAGTTCTGTCCGTATGTCGCCGGATCGCAAATTTCTTAGGGATCGTTCAGCTCTTTCGCTGCGTTCAAACTTCAGGTAGTAGTACGGCGACTCAGGTAGGAAGATGAAGGTGATGATAAAAGTAATAGGCAGGATCAAGTTGATGGATGCTAGGGTCCGCATCGTTACGAAGGGTCCGATGCAGTATTGGGCAAGAATTCCGACCTGGAATAGAAAAATAAACATGGTCAGTTACATTAAATATATTTTATTATGTTGATACTTTAGTAACTAAGGGTAAGGGAATACCATTTTTGGTTTGCTACTACAGATTGGAGATTATGGAATACCTTCTTGCTATTAAGACATGTTTTTAGTGATGCCTATGCTATTAATGATATGATATGTTTTTAATGATATGAAACTTGTATCACATTAGAATAACGCTGCAATGACATGAACTTAATTGTAGTACTTTGTAAAAGTAAATTTGAGGCAGTTTACACTAAGATCACCTGACCTAAGATCAAGAAGAGCATTTTTTTGGCAGAGCCCTGTATTGTAAGACTGATTATACACACATTTTAGCTTCTTAATTTTGCTCGAATATAAAGTAACGACCGACCAGTGGCCGGTAGCAACCACAGAATTTACACCACCCTTTTATTGCCGCCATCTCATGTTGGCAATCACGTCACTCATGTGATCATTCACACGCCATGAAGAATTAAAGCTAGCAGTGGGACAAAATCGTCTAGGAATCTAAATAGTACTTGGATCGAACTTTTTACATTACAAAAAACCTTACTGTCATATAAAATAATTACTTCATCTTTCCACTAGTCCCTGTATATCAGTATACTAGCGACCCGCCCCCGCTTCGCACGGGTGCAATAGGATGTTTTTATTCATATAAACCTTCCTCTTGAATCACTCTATCTATTAAAAAAACCGCATCAAAATCCGTTGCGTAGTTTCAAAGATTTAAGCATACAAAGGGACATAGGGACAGAGAAAGCGACTTTGTTTTATACTATTTAGTGATTCTTTTAATTCTGAATTACCATTCTAACTATGAATTACAAAATATGTTATGAAACAATTGTATCGTCTTAGTTCTCCACTATCGCAAAATTAGTAAATATCGATTAATGAAGTAAGTCAACAGAAGAGTTAAGTGCGACTCTAATTCACTGTCAAGGAAAGATAAATGATGATTGCGCCATAAAATAAAACATGTGCGCTGTAGGTAATTCTATATTATCATGATAAATTGATGACTAAGTATTAGCTACAGTTATTTGTATGGCTAAGAGGAAATGATACGAATATTTCAGCCAGCTCTTTTTACCGTCGGAGCTCTAGGTGCAGTGGCTGTTCGTAATAGATGATATTTCAGCCATCTGTGCTAAGTAGGTATTTCGGTACCTAATTCATTCATAGTCAAAATAAGAAAGGAGTTAATTTTCCTTTACAAGTTCAAGTGCGTGATGATGATATTTTTTATATTTTGGCGGTAACTTCGGAATACTACTTCTGAGTAGTTATAGATGAGTATTCTGAATATTAAACTCAGACCGAGCATGAAAAAAAAACCTTTTTGAAACTTTTTGAACTACATTATAGCCTAAGTTCTGACTAATAAAGGAAAGATTTTTTAATGTCTCATTAAAATCTCCTCATGAATTTCTACTTTCATCGTGTACTATAGCAATAATAATCACCTCTAACATTGCAAAAGCATACGTTAATTATAGCGAAGTTAAGGTAAGGGATTAGTTAGTCTTGTTATTATAGCCGGATAGAAAGGGACAAAAGATGTTTAATTAACCTGTGAACCCAGATTGCGACTAAATGCCGCTGATAATATGGGCCTGGAGAATTGCGGTAGATAGATACATACATACAACCGTTAATATCCATATGAAGAGCAACGTACTGATTGTGTTAAACTACAGGTAAGTGTACGAGTATATAGATATAAGTAATATCATGTACCTAATAACGACAGTATTTACACGTGATTGAATCAAGTAATCAATCATGTTTAGAATCTCAGTTAACAATATCAAAGAATACTGAAGTGAATATACCTCTATTAATCAATTGAAATTTCTAATTACGCTTGAATTATTTATCCACACCTGACTGGCATTGCTTCTATATATTCAAATAACTAGAATTAATTCACTACGAACATTTCAAAGTATCTCAACTGAAACTTTGAACGTTAGCGAACTTCATAGTTCGCTAACGTAAGGCTATAGAGTGGCTACAGTCATCTGTAGCCACTCTATAGCCTTACGGTCTAACTGGGTTTAACTGCATGTCTCGACTCGGCTCTACGAAGGTACGAAATGAAATATTGAATAAACTTCGTCCAGTCTCGGTAGGAATTTAATATTTCTGACAAGTTTGCTGCAACAAAATTTTCAAAACTATGGTCAAAGTTTTCATCGAGATACTTACTTTATTCATTAAGGTGATGAGAGTAGAGAGAGCGCCTCGGACTTCGTTTGTTGCGATTTCTCCTGTGTACATAGGTGCGACGGTGTACACGATGCCGTAGCCCAGGCCGGAGAACATGCGGGCTACGTAGAGGACGGCCACAGACTTGGCCACGATGACGAGCACCCAGCCGATGATGAAGGGAATGGCTCCAAGAAGTAATGTGGTTTTTCTCCCGAATCTGTCTGCGAAGTAGGCGGCTGGGACGGGCGTGAGCGCGGAGCAGAGGATCATGATGGAGACTATCCATGATCCCTCATCGGCGGAGGTAGGTATGGAGCTGTCCGTGGACTGGAGGTACGGCAGCGTCGGTGAGGGCCAGCCGTAGCAGGTACCCGCGGTTGCAGTGATGAGCGTGGCTGGAATTGAGAAAAAGACTCATTGAGATTCAGGAAGATATCAACTGATACGAAAAAAATCTAATACATGTGTAAGTGAAATGTATTAAGTTTTAAGAATTCGGTTAGCTTTCTGAAATCTTGAGGATAAACAATCAAAGGCAAAGTGTGTTATGCATTCATTAGAACGTAGCTCGGATTGTGATCACCAACTCGCATTTGGTAGTTGTGGTGTTTTTTTCCTTTTTATTAAAATACCATTAAGACTTTTGTCTTCATTTTTCTTTAAGTCATGGTATTGTGTTTATTACGGTTGTGATTTTATATCAAAGTCAGGATAAGTCTTTCATAATAATATGAAAATAGAACTAAACACTTTCTACCTAAAAGGTTACGGTCGTTGCCCTGACTCGGAAGAGCTACTCAAGAAACGAAGTTGATTAATGATATCTTTTCAAAGTTTCAAATTAACGTATTGAGCATCATATTATCAGGCATCTTTCTTTACATAGTTTGATTGCAATTTTATCTCAATAACTTGCGTACAAAGTCGGATAAACGTGATCCGTTTATTGCTCAGGCGAGTAGATAAAGAGGATGACACGTTTATCTTCTATTGGATAATCCTGTTTATAATTGTGCTCTTCAATAACCTCGACAATTGGAGTTAGGGATAATTAGTCAATTATAAGCGTATTAACGACTGCTCCGGGATCTTGCGATTGCTATAACGACTCTAAATTAGCTCTGTCCTCGACGAGTGTTACTTGAAAAAGGGAGAAATTGAAAGCATTAATGGCAATAGTGATGATTGAAGTCCATTGGGATTTGGCTAAAGCTCATCGAGTCAGTGCCAAGCGTTGTGAGGTTCTGATTTCGGTGCTGCTCCTTGAGGAGATATTTCAAATGAATTACGTTTAGTTTTAGCATTCAGAACTGTACATGACTTTAAATGATTATGAACCCGGATAACAGTAGTAGGGTCACCCTTTGCCCCGTCGGGTTGAAATTAGAATGCAAAATGTGGGCTTTTGGATGTTCCGTTTATTATGTATATACATAGTGAACGGAACATCCAGAACATGCTTCATATATATGTGTTAAGTATAAACGCGCATTATGTCCAAAATTCAAGTACGAATGTACGGAGAGTTCCGATATCAAATCGAATGGTTGAAGCAACTCAGCTGATTTCTGTGTTTTTCCACCTGTTACTTGCCCCGTATACAAGGACTGGAAAAGTACACAGAGATTGGACAAGTACGGTAAATGTTTAACCACTCACTATCGGATATTTGAAATGGAATATCTCATTTGTAAACAGAAAATATCAGGTAGGTAAAATTACCGTTGTATAATTAATAAATAATTGATAAGCTGCGTTAAAGCCAGTTTTGATATTGTATACAATACTAGAACTGTCTGGTAACATGTTGTTTACAGTATTAGAGACTTCCTGTCAATGTGTTGAGGGACAAACAGTTTGGGAGCGGCGATATCACCGCACTCTTATCTACGAGTAAGTACCTACAGTGATGGAAACTTTGACCACTCAAGTCATGTTACACACGACGCCCGATAATCTAATTAAACAACAATTAGGCAATATTTTTACTGTTTCGGTTAAATTGTAATGTTAAAAAAATGCTAGTTGATTTGAAATTGTATTTTAGTATGTAGCATATTTGAGTGCGTAGGAAACGTTATGATTTTGACGTATTTATGTCCCTTAACTTTTTCTGAGACTAAGGTATTTATTTTTAATTCACACATGGATTGTGAACATCAATTATTCCAGGCTTAACAAAAGACTAAGACTTAGTCATCAAGTCTTAGGTATTTTCATTGATTTTGTAATGTTGTCTAGGATTACGACAAAACGATGCTTACACTTTATCTATCTTGTTTTGAAAACGAATTAATGAATATCCACACTTTAATTCTATAAATATTGTTCCCTGTCGTGCGACTTGTTCTTATGAATATTTAAGAACTCATCTATTTTATTTTCTTAAGTTGATTGCCAAAGCAATGAAGGCTGAATTTTAGTTTTTCAGTATATATACGACATAATTCCCATACTACTTAGTGAAGGTACAAGAGGGCACTGATCAATTGTACATTTTTTAAAAAAACTGATCTTAACCCAATGCAATTAAGGTTATTTTCCAAACGCTATGTTACGCTTTGCAATATGCGCCACTGTACCTCGTTAATACCTACGTTAGGTAGAGCCATTTAATTTGGCACTCTACTGGAGGTACCCCCTGCTAAGATTTATGAGGAAACATAACCGTTAACGCGAGGATTATATTAATGCATTATGTATTACCAAGATAGTCTCCTTAACTAGTCTCAATGGATATAATCTTCTCTTCTATTTACATAGAACGCTGTATATTAATAACTCATTACTTTAAGAATATTCGAGCTTGAAATGAACAAGTATAAAGTCATTATTGATTTTACAAGATTTAACATCATGTATTGTGTCTTAGTAACGTAAACATAGCCAGAACTGAGCAGTTTGAAAAATAAACAAATGAACGATACCTCGAAACGAGTGTAGTACAAACATATTCGACTGCCAAATTTTGTGTCAATATGAGTTTTTAGTACTTAATAAAATAAACATTGTTAAAAGTACAGAAATGCTTGTCAAGGATTAGAAAGAAGAAATTTTCAAGGGTTACGGATTACAAAAAAAAAAAAAAAATTGAATCTTTCTTGGTTGTTTTGGACGTTTTTAGCTTCGGATTGTAGTAAATATAAAACAAACATCTTTAACCTTGTAGAGGTTTTGGAATTTATTTATGAAAATTGTGAAGGTTAATTTTCCATCACTTGCGTTCACCATCAACAAAACAAAGGGCGGCATGTTTGGCAGGGACAATCTCTAGGAATGGACATTACTACCTTCATTGGCATTACCGAGCACGCAACATTAGTATGGAGATAGCATTACCGTATACCTTCGAAGCCTATATAAGTGCTAGTTCTGGCACAGTCAGCATTAAAATTAGATGTGCTTACGGAGTGGTCAAAAGGTATCACAAAAGAAATTGTATGTAATACTACTCGAATGAGTCGGATGACGTATACGTCGCCAAATTCCAAACAATTGAAACACATATTTATATTAGCTTTTAAGATACAGACAGGGTGAAACTTCAGAATTCAATACCTACATTATCTGTTGCATTGGAGTGCAACAAAATAATTATGTTTCCATTTCAATCAACTCTTGCATAATCAAATTTACTCTACATTTGTTTTACTGCTTTTTAGTGACTTTGAGTAAGCTTCTAAAGACAGCACAGTTTTCGAACATGACTGATAGGTACAGACGTAAAATGCATATCTAACGAAGAAAATAAATGGCAATGAAATAACGTTTATGTCATGAAGTATTCTAAAAAAGATACAAGGACTGAATGCAAGACAGTCTAGACCACAATAAAACATTTTTCGCGGCACGTACGAAATGTAAAGAGACCGTTTTGTAGTCATTATGACGCCAGCTTGTACGTTTTTGCAGCTCTTTAACGCAGACCGGAACGTGTGTTGTGTAAAGTATGGAGTTTAACGTGGACTCGAAGGCAGGTTTGTGATCGAAGCTGAATGCCAGTTGGCACCATATTCGCTTGGCAATTTATCTTTGTCGGTAGGTATATGGACTTGTTAGGGAACTGCGTTTAACCGCCTCCGCTAAGTCGCATTTATTCGTCTGCGTCTAAATACAAATGATGGTATAAGATGCGTCATGATCAACAAAGTTGCTTGTTTATGAAATATGCATTTCTTTGAATCATGAACTGTTTTTTTATTTGAACTCAGGTCATTTGAATTTGGCAACGAGCGTTAAATTAACTTGAAAAAAGAGTAAGTAATACAAAGAGATGAGATTCTCTATTCTGAAACCGTCTGTAATATTATGGAACTATTAAAATGATGCTGAAAGTTTGTAGTATTGGACAATTATTTAGTAACTCATCTTCGCATATGGTTTCCAATAAGTTTAGTTAAAAATAACAATGACTCTATTAAATCCAAGGACATTTCTGTAATAAACTCTATATTTTCGGCGTAATTAGCTAGTTAGTGGCATCATTGTACCTAGCATTCTACAAAGATTAGCTACTCTGAAAGGATGAGCGCATACCTGAGTCATCACTTGTGAACACAAGTGTACCTCTGAAGCTTAAATCGATAGTGATTCATTCGATTCTGAGGAGATGGCTCAGGAACCAGTTAGGACTTATTACAGACATATTTATTGCGAATGTGGACACGTGTGTATGTGTGTGTGCATGACCTTTACAGTCACTGTTTCGTATCCACTACGGATATGGTAAAACAGAAAAAACGCAACAATTACTACATGCTGGCTGAGTAATAATTAGCCGTGAACATAAAACTAAGGCGTGTGCAGAAGGGTGAATGTAGAACTTGATTAGGAAGTGAGAGTGAAGCCATATTTTTGGGATATTTAGGTTACTTTGACTGTGTTTACCCACATAAATAAATATGGCAAAAAGTGAAGTTCCTTTTCGAAATGCGTAGTTTCAAATGCAACATTGTTTGGTAGGAAGATTAGTAGATCAGCCTTATCATTGTCTCAACGATAAGCAGTAAATACTTATTGACTCTTGTGGTTTGTATTACGCTCGTTATTTGGGACTATGTCAATTCAGTTTATCGACAAGTGGTTTTTAATATTTTTAGGAAGTATATAAGTACCTGTTTTCAATATAGGTGACTTTCAAAACCCATTTAAATCTGTTGCTTAACAAACTATATCTA
Source organism: Udea ferrugalis (assembly GCA_950022985.1). Lineage (NCBI taxonomy): Eukaryota > Metazoa > Arthropoda > Insecta > Lepidoptera > Crambidae > Udea > Udea ferrugalis. The sequence goes on from OX465516.1 coordinate 12,769,916, forward strand.
TCTAACAAGCTCTTATTGCTGTATTGAATATACTTTGAGTCAATGATTTATAGTCACCAACTGCCGCTGTACTAGATAGCAGGTAGTAGAGTCAGATTTTGTTTACATTTTTAGCTTATGCTGTATTGTATATGAAAAAATAAGCCAAATTAAGGTACTGATCAGTACTTTAGTGTTAAGTGACTAATCTTGGCGATCGTACTTCAGTCAGAGCGTTAATGAAGGCTCTAAAAGCTGGCGCCACGTGACCACGGCGTCTTTATTTACGTATTTGTGAGTGAGTGGGTGTGAAGTTGCGCGTGTGTGCGTGACCCGCACGCGAGGTCGGGCGCGGGGCGCGCGCGGCGTGGCGCTCGGCGTAAGCCGGCCGGTCGGTGACGCAAGCCGCTGCCGCCTTGTGTGCTAAGGCTACGGCCACAATAGCGAATTACTAGTTTACTTTGTCGCACACAGTGTGCAAAGCCTCTATAACGTACAATGTCCTTTAGGTTAATGTCTATTTTTCTAGGTCTGCACTCTCAATGCGGTTTGGCGTAAGTGTTTTATTTACATTCTCCGTAACACGATTAGGAATATTATATACTATTACAACTTGATGTAATCTGATCTTGGTAGTATTCCAAGAAGCAAACCAAAATTATTTATTTATCATGATTGGCTTAATGCTAAGCAGCTGCGTACTTCAATCCAAATATTAGTCGAAAATAAGGGCTGGCTTATCGTTGAATTATCTATGGCGCTATTTGATGCCAAAAAATCGTTTTCGGAGACATTTTTTGACTCTACATCCCACTCCACATCTTTAATAGCATTATTTTTAAAAAAACATCGTTGTTTGTACTTACGAGTGAATACCTTTCGGAGGTAGCTTATGTATTCTTAGGGTATTAATTTTGGAGTTGGAACTGAACTTTTTCATAAATTATTATCCATTGAAGCCGTTTAATTGTTATTGAGTTCATGCCATATTATTTTAAAATGGGATTCTATATATCACACATGATTTTTACAATTTTGTGTAAACATGTCCTTACGCAATCACACAATGTCTATAATTATTTCGATTCCATTATTCTGTTCCACGGCGCGACAGATCTGTTTGAATAAATGTGTTGTTGTAGAAACTGGAACAGTCGGTCGCTATTTTAAAGTTCTTCTGAATCAATTGAACGAACAATTGAGACAATCAATGCGATATATTTAATTTAAAACAGTAACGGAGAACGTCCTCTGCAAATTAAATTCCTCAGCAATTATTTGTTGAAGCATGGAAGTTGTATAAAATGCTTCATTGCTCAAAGTGCTATATTTTATTTATCGGCAGGTAGTTTATGTGAGTTTGGGCTGCTTTTGAACTGTCGAGATTCTGAAAAAATCTCATAATATGCAATGGATGTATTTCTACTTATAATAAAAGGCAAATAATAATTTATTTGTTACATGTATCATTAAAGTTTTCGGCGAGTTAGTAAATTGTAATGGGAGGTGTGTGTGTTTGCTTTGGTTTAACAAATTACTTAGAGAAAGCGTTATCTCTCAGGACCTACGGTATGTTCCATGCGTTAACATTAACAGTTAACCTGACTTCATGAGTCAGAGAATTGACGTCATTGCAGTAAAAATGTTGATACAGTAGAGTCAAGAAAGAGAGACATTACAGGGTTACGTAAACAAAAGTCACGTGATGCGGACAAACACGTGGTGGTTGATATTATGCTCGTTAGCTAAAATTATATGCATGAACAGGATAAAATCACTTACTATATTATATCTATACAAATCCGATAAAATGTAAAGTTATATCGAACAAAGCTTATCTATTTTATCAAAATAGAATGGACAGAATATTGATTCCGTATCAACATAGAAATTAAACCCTTCTACCATAATTGTATTATTATATTATTACAAAATACATAATGTATTTTATTAGGTGAAATACATTTACACAGGTCAGAAAGTTGAATCAGCAACTCGTTGGGCGCCAGTGCAATAAAGAAAAAAAAAGTAGAAACAACTTTAACTTCCAAGATTCGAGATTTTGAAACACTTTTAGATGAAATATATACTTCAAAGCTATTTTTATTATAAATTGTGAGTGCGTCTAAGCGGGAACTGGCGCCTCATATGAATGATTAATAGGTAATTTGTTTTTGTTATCACGAAACGGTGATTATTGCTTCGTAGCAATTGGCAAAGATAACAAATTTACTTTTTAGTGAAATCGGACACCTGATAGTGATGATATCATTACAGCTGACTATACTTATTTAGCCAGATTTTATGTAGATAAGCAACTCTTCATAGACACGAAAATTAGTTTACAGAAAAGGACTCAAAAAAATAAATGAAACTTAAAGGGAGTATATTAAATGGTGACTTCTAACTGGTCCGTATTTCGAAAATGTTGTGGATGAAACGATGTGTAACATTTTAACAAATTTCTGGTTTACTAATAGAAAGCTACGCCTGAATGATTTGTTTGCATTGTTTTTCAGGATTTGGAATTCGATGTGAATTTATATTTGTACAAAAACAGCGATGGCATTGTTTACAAAAAAACGATGGTTTGGAATAAAACGGTTCAGAATAACTTACTCTTATACACTTCCGTATATTTTGATTTTAAAATCCGCATTTTACCGCACATTGAGTGAATTTAGAATACCGTTAGTAGTTTCACAATATGTATTGTAGAAACTAAAATGACGTTAATCATACAGTTCTTTATCTCAATCACTCGAAAAAACATGCGATTAATTCTCAGTAATAGGATTTATGGAGATAATGTAAGCCTAACATCGATGGAATGTTGCTCTCCATTTGGGAAAAAGGTGTGTTATTCATCAAAACCTAGATTCATAAGTTAATATGAAAAAGGAAAAGAAAATAGGAGCCGTTACAGCCATTTCCATCTGAAATAAAAGGCACTTCAATTAACCGACTGATATGTTTTATAGTGAGTTTTTCCTTTAACGGAAAATTATAGTCATAAAGATACGAATCTGAACCATCAATGACTATAATAGTTAAGTATTTAATATCAGCCTATATGGCTGGCCATTAAACGTCAAGGTATGTATACTCGTGTGTCGTATCAAGTAGTCAGCCATATCAGTAGACGTATTTACTTGATGTATGAGCGAGTTACTCATTGTTTGAGAATGTATGTTGTCAGTCAAGTTGTGTTTAGAGATGGACACGGTAAATATTGGAAGGGCTTTGACAAAATAAACCTGAGTTACGTAATTATTTATGTGCAATAATATAGTATTGTTTAGATAATTTATTACAGTCATGTTGAACAAATAGCATTTTAAGTAAATATTGTACATGACCTAGCCTACGCTCCCCTCTATGCATATTTTGCTATTACGACGTTAGGTGAAATCTTTGTTTCACCTAAAGTTCGTTGAGAGAGACAATTGAAATACTTTATGTTCAGGTTTATTTGGTCAGTACGGAAAATATAACAGAGTAATCATTACAGAACCATTGTCGTACAATAAAGGTCCGATTTCTTAGCTGAGAGGAGGGACCAATAGTTCTCTATGTATCGCCTCGGCCACCGCTTTTAAGTTTGACGCAACGGCTTTGTGTTCTGTCCTGCTACAGTTAACAAAATCAAATTCTATGAATGATACCACGCTTTGGTCCTAAGTAATTAAACTTTCAATTAATCAAAACAATGAAGTACTTCATTTCATTTTATTACGGGTGTTATTGATCTGGATGGTTCTTAATGAATTGTTCAAAACGGCCGACAGTTCTTACTGAAGTGTTGAAACGACCTACTAGAAAATCAAGTGATAACTTATATCCTACCAATAAATCTAATATCTAAATAGATATCTCTATTGACTTTCTAGTTAATGTTATATTTCCTGCGCACTTAGCAGTGGACTTTGATATCTAGTGGGAGCGTATAGCCTTGCTCTCTTCCACGAACGGCTTTGAAGTGGAAAGATTGCAAAGCTTTTGTTTATAAACAGCGACTGACATCGCTGGCGGTAGGGGGCCTACATCGACATCGCTCGACAATTCATAAGAAAAAAAAAGCTATTTGATGTGTTGGCGAACTCAACGAAGACCCGTACATATTTTGCATTCGACAGGAGATTTATATACGTAACTGTTTGCTTTAATGATGAATCGTATGATGAGTGTAAAAGGAAAACCAAAAACTGTACAAGCTTCCAAAGTTTTCCACCTAGCCGGTGATCACACATCAGTCAAAGATAAGTAATTATGCAGTTAGCCATGCACGTGTACGTGTACGTAACTTCATGGCAATTAGAGATTTACGTCTACAAAAACGTCAATCGGAATTAACGTCAGGTATGAAGTATGTGTTAAAATTTTCTCGACTGAAGAGGATGCTTTATCTAATACTGTACATCTTTGTGCTCGATATATTTAAAAATCGTTTGTTCAAAGCGATGCATTCTATCGTGCGATTCAGTCATAGCGCACAACTCTCTCCCGCCGGCGGGCGAGTCGCAGAAATCGCGTCACAATCCAACTGTAAACGACGATGTCGTTGACATCTCGCCGGCTCCTACTCTCGTTAGCGCTTCTCTAGCGATTAGCGAATACGCTCCAAATGTCGCGATTCTCACTTTATGTGGAAACAATCATTTGACGCCATTTACTTTGCAAACTGAGATAGGTACCTAGTGATAATAACATCTATGATTTGATTTTATAGATTAATTTAATTTGTCCTAAACTTATATATTTACCATAGTGGAATAAATTGAGGAGTAGTTTCATGTAGATATTCCTAGCTACGAGTTTATTCAGGTTCAAGGTGGTAAATACTCGCATTTATACAATAGGACATCAACTATAAGAAAAAAAATCTAACCCCCTTATTCTTTAAAACTCAAACAGCTCTTCAACAACAGCTAATATTAATTCAAATATGATATTTTAATGAAGTAAATAAAACGTCAACTGAACAAAACATTGAGGTCAAAACTACTCGTATTGTTTGCGTGTACAAAATGACATAATCTTATTGTTCTAGATTTTGGTATTTTGTTTAAGTAAGCATTTCAATAATAATTACAACATAGAACGATGTATTAATCAACTCGATGAGCGATAATATAGTAATTGTTTACATTGAAATTTTTTTGGGGTTTCATTATAATATAAATAATAACACAGAAATATGATAATATTTTATGAAACATGGATTTTTGGCGTAGATATTTTAATGTTTGAAAGAAACCCTCATTAGCTAGATGCGCAAGTGTTATTATTACCGTGATATACAGTTTCTAAAAGATTAAAATAATACTGCGTCTCAAGGTAACTAATCCGTTATAATCATAAATTTCAATCATATGCGTCACAATCATAATTTATTTTATGCAACTGAAATGCACGCAAAAGTCAAGTATTGCCAATAAATTTAAAATCTGCAATAAACATTGAGGATGACGTATTTTATTATTCCTATGGGCACGCACTGACAACGTGGGCTCATATCACGTGTTCACGAAAAACAGATTTCTGGTCATATCTTTTTTTATCAAGTATAAAAAATTGCAACATCCCTGTAAGTTAATAGGTAGATTTTACTCAAGGGTTAAAATTGACGTGTTTCAAACTAATTCTCCGCCACCGACGACCCCACATACCTGCTTAAATCAGCCACATTAACGAACAATTTGGTATTTTATGGAAATGTTCATTACATTTTCTAGTATGAGAAGCGTCTTTATTACTTTGGTAACAAAAAATGACAGATAATCGGATTTAAAACATGAAATAATGAAACGTTTCCGCTAAACTAATTACTAAAATTAAAAGTCTCATTGAATTGGTTAACAATGAGGTTTGGAATCAGACATATACACCTGGCGACTCCAATCAATTTGTCCGAACTTGAATTCTGAGAAAAAGTCAGGTAAGTTAAGGTATGCAGAATTAAAAAAGCAGAGGCTTCGTCGAATAAAGAAGGTACAAATATTGATGATGACAGGTCTGCACTGTATTTATAAACCAATAAGTCAAGATAACTCGTAAACGTTAAAGGGAATATTTAAGCTGTAGTTACCAATAACGAACATGAAATTATCATTTTATTTAAAGAAGTTTTTTAGACAAGTATTGGAAATGTCGTAGTTCTTGTCAAAATCTTCTCAGTAGAATCGACATTCGTACCAGAAGCGGTAATTACATCAAGTTCAAAAAGTAAAACTATATTTTATAGACTTGAAAACATAATTTAGTTTTCGAACGTAATTTTGTTATACGAACAATAAAAAGTATGAGTAAGTACAGTATTAAGGTGTCCAAAACTGCTGTAATGTTGTCAGTATTCAAAAATAAAATATAGTTAGAATGAAATAGTTTCCAAATGCTGACCTGCCCACCTTACACACTGTATTATGAATGGACGAGAGCTTCGCTTTTTGTGTGGATGGGTTTACCTGAGTTATTCTCAGAATTCACATTCCTGATGTGACGTAAATATTTCGATTCATGTACCGTAGACTTTTATAGTGGTTAACCGTAATACAGATTCTGTTTTTATATTGTTAGGTTGAAATGTTCCTAAACATGTTTGAGTTTTTCTTGAGCTTCAAAGCTAACTTCGACTTAATTAAAGATTTGGACTAACTCAATAGGCGCAACATGTACCACGAATAATTACTGAATGCATTAATCAAGATATAAACGGTAGCTAATAATGATTATGTTTTGGTAATTTGATACACCAATTAATAAACAATACTGGCTCGTGTATGAATAGTTCATTAAAACATTATCAAATTGCATTTGGTATATACCTGTCCTTGTGATAACAGATGCTCGAAGAAATTTAACGGATTCAGATGCGGTTAAATTATGTATTAAACGGAGTAATTACGTGGCATTGTTACCTACGTTGTGGCAATTATGATATTAGCGCGGCTTCCGTAGTCCGAAGGCTGAATTTGATATCCAACCAGTGGTTTCCGTGAAAATAGTTTTACTTAATTAAGTGATGACTTGGTTAAAACGTGATTTAAACACAATATGACGAAACAAATTATTTCAGGTTGAACGTTGCGGTTTATGGATTAACGTTTTAGGTGGCGTTGCAATCGGTGATTTTATTTATTTTTCTAATAACAGCATTCACGAATGTCAATCGAAAGTAAGCCAGAAGAAGCAGCTGACACTTTCAGTTTTAGTGGAGACGTTTGTGAATTAAAGGTATTTAGTTCAACGGGACTAGGTGGCTTTGAATAGTAGCTCTAGAATAGTGGTGAAGCAATATTTTTTTCCTAATTAAAGTATAGAAATGTCACTTAGATCTCTACTTAGTTTCAAGTACACAATTTGACAGAGTAACGTCAGAACAAGTTTCCATAATCGCCTTAATCTGAAAAATTCATGGGTTTTTGTGCATTACACCTGCACTTATCTATTCTGTTTGTGCAATAAAAAGTCTATCTTATCTTATCTTAATCTGCCAGATAGCACACATTACTTTGTATTCAAGATATATCTATATAATCCTATTTGATTTGCAGATACATTATTGGTGATGTAAAAGTATTTAGAGCAAGCGTAATAAAATAATGGCCATAAAAATAAGCTTTTTGTGTGTTATAAGATAGACAAACGTAAGGCCACTAGGCGCCTCTGACTTGTTTGACAACACTTTCACATGGTGTCACAGAAACCGTTAATAAGACAAGTATAGAAATTAAATTAAACCATATTTTTAAGAGGAACCACTGATGATTATATTTACACATCGCTATCAGGGATCACTAGTTTTTTATGTAAAAAAATGAAGAGGAAAATATTGAAACACTTTAATTACTAGGTAGTAACAATATAGCAGTTATCTCTGTTCAGTTTTAATGAGCTACGTTACTAAAACAAAACTAGCAACAGGTTATTTTACAGCGTAGTCGTTAAAGGTAAAAACTTATTTACTAGAAAAAATCCTCTTCCTTGACGGTTTTCCTCTTAAGTAAATTAAAAAGAAGTATTTAGACGTGGGTGCGAAATAGATTTTCATTTAGAGAAGGTTTTCAACATGAGTATAATTCTTACCGAAAAACAAGAATTTTGTCGTAAACAGTTTATTGATCCATTTCAAGTCACAACTTAATAGGCCGATAACCCATTGTAACCCTATTTTTAATGAATGTGAGGCTATAATGATTGAATGGATTCTTTGCTTCGCTCTACATAAGTGATGTAAATTCCCGCGTTTACCGCGCGTTTCGTTCTCAGAATCACAGATTATAAACGTGACTTTTTCGATTCCATATCCATAGCAACAAACGATATCAATCTGTTATTCTGCTAAGAAAGTAACATTATTAGACGTGTTTCATTTCTAAACATTTATTGGTTTCTAGAAATGCCAATGAGCACACCACGTGAACGAACGCGGGAAATGCGTTGTTGTATTTTAGGTATGACCGTACGAGTATGAGATAAGTGAAGTAGATTGCGTTTTGTTCCAACATGCGGCGCGGTTTATCATTTTAGTTTACTGTAAACAAATACCTATTGAAATAAAATTGCTGAAAACACGTTTTGGCAAGCGTCTAGTTCACTCTACAAACGAAGATTTTTTACGATGTCATACTGTCGCGACATTACTTTTCACGTTCTGACTTAAAACCGAAAATTATATGAAACTGTTGTCAAAAGTATCGAGCTAGTTTGAACGGAATAAATTTAACTTCATTGTTTGAAGTCTTTCTTTATACAGCGGACTTTCATGATATACTCGTACTATGGACAGGACGTGCAGGCATAATGAACCATGAAAACGGCGCAACAATACAGCCGCTGTATTATGTAGCGTACTAAGTATATGTCGTTAGAGAAACAAAGCGGAAAATTGACTGTACCGAACGAGTGATGGATATCTTTGATAATGAAACGCTATGTAGTTTGGAAGAATAATTAGAAAAAAGTATTTTTGGAAAAGCAAAGTAATGTAAACAAGCATTATTGACACGTCGACACATGGTCGGCAACATGCAGTAAAGATAGGTTAGAATTTGAACTTACCACATAGCGCGGTTCCATATTCCTTCCAATGTGAACGAGTTTTGGCAGTCATTGCTATTGATGTATTCTTGATGTTGGGACTAAACTTCGGTTACTGGGAGTTTTGGAATGAGATTATCTTGAGCACTGATTTTATTATTGAAAAAAAAAACTATATAAAATTCAACTCCATCATAAATGGTATAAATAATAACGATATATACTAAAACTAGCTAAATATCACAATATACTGTATTCGATCTAAAAATTAAATTGGGTTTTGAAAACGTTATAACTTATTCGGCTTCATTTTGGAAGGTTTATGTGTTGTTGGTTTGCTGGTTCATAGCGAGGAGTCTCGTGCAGAGTCGTGGTAGCGCGACGGCGACGGGTGAGCAACTGAACGACTCGCGAACGGATCGAGGCGAACGAACTAATCGCAACGTACTAAGCGGGACGGAATGAGGCAAATCGGCGCAGGCGCACGCTTTTGCTCGTGGTTTATCGGAGGTGGGTAGCTCTTGTTGAGATAAGGAGAAGGTCGATAACGCGGCGCGACGGCGGCGCTCGCGCTGCACCGGCCCTGCCTCTCTATCTGCCGAGATAATTATTTTTAGACATTTTACTCCCAAAATACTACAGACAATCGTTTTAGCTGACACATCACGATAGTCTCATAGCACAAATACCTTGTCCGTTTAGATTTGTGGCTCTGTCCCAAAACATTGACTTGCATAAATTATGGAACTGTGTTTTCACTCATTTTACGAGCTAGCCTAGCGGTCTGTGTCGGAAGTGAAAATGACCGGGTGAATGATAATATTGTTGTTGGGATTAGTCGTTTATTTACTTACTCAGTAATAAATCCATTCGATATTTATACGCAAGCGATAGCTTATAGATATGGTACCAAATCAACTCTTACTTGTGAATAATTAACTTTGTCTGAATTAGTTTCGATATCATTGCTGTTGTTGATGGTGTTCTTGTCCTGGCTTAAATATCGCTAAATGAATGGAAGGCAATTTTCTTATTACTAATGAACATATTCCAAGTGACTCGCAAAATAATTGTTTAAAATTTCGAAGAATTATTAAAGTTTCGATTTTATTTTCATGTTTCTGGGTTGTTTCACTTGTTTTAGATTTCAATGACACTTCAGAGGACAACCGCCTCTAACAGTGTAGATCTACAATTGGTTTTGTTAAACCACTAACACCTTTTTGCCACTCTGTTTAGCACACTATCAACATTTTCATGCTGACTGTATTGGGTTTAGGTTGTCAATAAGCTGTCAGCGTTAGATTGTTCTAATGTTGCTGTAAGAGGTAGTGGTAGCAGCTTAGACTTATAAATTAGTATTCTAACTTTATGAACACTTGTACCAAATAAAACATTTAAAAATAAACGTTCATTACGTTGATATTTTAGGACGTGGCAATTCCTCATACCATTCTGTAACGTGTGTTTTGGCAAGAACTGGTGCTTAAAATAAACAACCAATTAACAATAATGTTTACTTCACTCGAATCAACCCTTCCAAATGGGTTTGTTTTACATTTTATCCAAAATGCTTTTGTTGTTTGACATGAAAGTGTACTTTAATTAGTCATAATTGTTAAAAACCTTTTGTCTTATTTAGATTTGAAACACCGGCATTTAGATGGGTCCGTTGGTTTGGCTGGATAACTTTTAATAAGCTTTTTTGTGTACTCCAACAAAAAGATTAGAGAAGCTTAGAGAAGCTTAACATGAAACCTTTATTTTATAAAAAAGACCGTTTAATACTTTACGTATGTACACCAACGACAGGCCATAAGTCATATTGTGGTCATACTCAACTGGTCTTCTAAGGCAGAAACTGACGAACTCTACACTAGATTGTAGAGTTCGTCAGTTTTTACACTCATTAGTACAAGCTCTCCTTAAAATCTGAAGACCCTGTGCAAAGTGTTATATTTGGCACAGAATCCTGTTTGGCTAGTTCATAATTGGCCGCATCATATAATTTGACTTAAAATATAATTTATTCCTAGAGCATGTTACGCATATTTGAAATTCAAATTCACCACTGACAAAATGAACTCGGCAAAATATGCAATGTTTTCAACGTAGTTTTTTATCTACGTTCAAAAATAAAATGAACTACCCAATAGTCATCGATGAACAGCCCTCACATGACAGTCATCGGGTGGCATTCTCAATTGACATTACACGAGAGAATTCGAAGTGAGATTCCATTTTAGGCGTTCTGTATCAATAAGAACTTACGTGAATGTGATCGTTAAAGTGAAGAGAACTAAGCCAAGTAATATTTAAAAAATATTTTCATTCAAATGAGGGCGAGTACTAGTTCAGGTGAAACGAATAGCGATTAAAGTGGGCGGTTTTTTTCCGGATCAAGATGAGATTAACGAGAATTACATGGTTGGAGACCTATTCGCAATTACTTACAGTTCGCAATCTGTCTAGATTTGAAGGTAGTTTACGCATTGAGGTGATGACCGCTAAGGAAGCGGCGGAGCGGCTGCGGGAGCTTGATCCTGCAGCCGATGAGCTCCGCAGGCCGAGGAGGGGGGGAAGACGGCGCGCACCTGCTCGCCGTGTCGCACCCCTCCGTGGTAGAGGCCAGCCGGCGCGCGGTACGGGGGTACCGTTGCCGGCATTGCACAGGCCTCCACCACTGCCTGGTAGGGACGGCTCGACACCCTCGGCTGTCCCTACTGGCCCCCCCTCTCGAAGGGGGGGTCGCTTCCGGCCCGCCGTGTAGGCGGGCACCGTCCGGGAGAACGCGCACAGGGCTTATAGCTATACGGCGTATTCCCCCACTATGGACGAAGAGAGGGAGTAGTAGGGTTTTTAGTCGGTAGAGCCACTGGGTAGAGCATGCTCCCCGTGGAGAGTCCGACATAACCAGTCCAACCCCCCGGTTGGCGGGTATGCGTAAGTGCATTTCCCCTACTCAAAAAAAAAAAAAAAAAAGGTAGTTTACGCATTACATTTCAATCTATGTAATACGTGGGGCTTTGAAAAGCATTTCAAACTTTTACGAAATTTTGTGAATGTTGTACCAAAAAAGCAACCCTGGACTTAGTATCGTCCACGAGTAGTATGAGAGCTTATAACAGCAAGGGCTCAGCTTATGATAGCCATATGACGCACTAGCTGCGGTTGACTGTACGAAATATTTTTTGCGGCTAAGTGTGCAGTTAACCCAATAACGAGTACACTTCCGACTGATTTAAATCTTCATTTTCATTGAACTCTCCTCAAGGTGTGCGACTTGGCTACTTTCCATTATTTTATATACGAAGTTGGTACAAAGGTTGTTGCTAAATACTTTCGAGGCACGAGATATTCTGATGTTCTTAAAGAAATCTGTTTAGATACTACTTCTTTTATATTTTGTACTTTAACTTTGAGAGCAAGGTCTACTTTAGTAATATTTGCTGACATTCAACACAGACTTTTCCTCATAGATTATGGATGTATCAAATTATTGACGGTCTCCATTCGACAAAATACAAAAACTAGTTTTCCTTATCCTGGTTTGTTAACGTAGAACAGCCCGATCAGAATATTAGCGCCGTGGAAGACGCTAACCTAACTGCCGAATTCCGAAACGTCACTCAAAGTTAAGCAGTCCATAACAAGCTTAGCTGATATTTTCAGCTTTATATCTTCGCGGATAAAAAACGGTTTATTAAAACGACTCTTATTTAATGCCTAATTTAATTGCCAATTAGCAAAATGGAAATAAAAATGGAGAAGAGCCCAAAAAATTACTTGATTTCTAATACTGGAAAGAAACTTGCTAATTTCAACACTTGTAAGTGCCAATCAGTGTCCATCAATACAAGGGAGAGTACATGGCTCCCTAAAACCGTAGAACAAGGTCAGGGGTGCGCCGCTATTAGAATGAACTTTGACTTTCGAATGAGTCAGACAATGTTGGATCAGCCATGAAACTCGTAAAAGAGCAGAAAGGCGGGAAAAGGTACATCAAAAACTTACTCGCTTTTTGTATGCCTTACAATGAGCCAGTTTTCATCCGATTGCCATCTTCCCAGAACCTAGCGCCCTAAGCCGAGGTTCGGCTTCCTACTCCTACTTCCGGCTACTCTTAGGCTCACCCCGTTGTCCGGTAAAGCTATGCAAGCTAAAACCTGGGCTAAAAGCTAGTCAATTGGAAAGAAAGAAAAAGTTAGTTGTGCGACCTTCGTGCGGAATAAGTGTGGTAGAGTATAGAATCAAACCTATTTTGAACTGTACTTCAATTGACCCAAGTTCAGCATGCTATCTGACAAGTGTAGGTACATAATGTATTTTAAACTCACTCAACGTATAAATCGCTCAGTGCTTTTCGTCGTTAGATAATAGAATCATCCATTATAAGATTGGTCAGATCAATAGCAGCATTATTTAGACTTCACGGCAGCTTCCTACCTGGTCGAGTGGAGTGCACAAAAAAAATGCAGGAGTGGAGAAGCCAAGGAGTTGGAGTAGGTACCTACACCTCATTGTTGACATGAGACTTGTGCCCAGGAGTGTGACGTATCTGATTTGGAATTGATCACGTAGCACAATACTGGGCGGGCTCGCAATCAATTATAATTGGATAAGGTAACTGACAGTAAATGACGTGCGTCATTTATCTACACGATCCTGGCTGGGTTGCGTTTGTACTGTCATATACCTTCGTGAATATTCACGTTTTCAATAAATACGTCTTAATTATCCGATTAGATGACACACTTGTTTGTATCTTTGTTTATCTGAGTTTATGAAACAAACAATAATAAGATCTGTGTCTAAATAGATTCGCCTTAGCTTCTTAGAATCCTGGGATGTTTGATAAGATATAACCTTTTAAGCAGAAACATTACACTTGACGTGTATATTGATACCCATAATGATAACCATTCAGTTATCATGGGAAATTGCAATATTAAGTGTTAACGTGAGATTGCAATCAAGAGTGGCATTCTTGTGGATAAAGATGGCATTATAGATTGGTGAATTTTGATGCACGTTAAAAAAACATTTTTTTTGACAAATCAGGTATGTATGATGTAATTTTCAAATAACAAAGTTGAATAAATGGTTTGTTAACATAATATAAGTATCCACCTTCTTGGATATCAAACAGCTTTACGGAGAATCCGGAGTAGAAACTTGCGGAACTATTTTTTTTGATTTTCTAACCCGACGTTTCGACTACTTTGCAGCAGGCGCAATCACGACAATCGCTTTATTTCGATGCTATTACATCATCCTTACATCGGATTAATCCACTTTGAACACCCAGGTGATGTCAATGTGCCTAATTACTAACGACTCTAAACGAAATGAATTAATGTGCATACGGCTTTTTATAAAAGTTAACGCAGATGCTAAAGGAAACAAAAAAATATATTTACTTATGTGGAATTTGAACACCCAGGTGTTTTGACGGCAGGTGATTTTAGGTGACATCACCTGGGTGATCAAAGTGGATTACTCCATTACATACATGGATCGTGCTGTTTGCACAAGTATAAAAAAACAATATTTCATTAACCTAGTTACAAACACTAAATATCGATATTTTAAAATGGGAGTAAATACAGTTTATTTCAAATTTTGAAACGACTCATGCCTTCACATGGAGGAACGCATCGCAGCGCGAAGCACTAATCCCCATGGGTACGAGTATTTATATTTTGGATCCCAAACAACGGATTGATTTGCATCAATGAAAATGAATGATTCTGTTAAATGGAAATTATATTTTCTTTTCCTTTTACTTACAGCTGAATGACGAGCGGTTATTTAGATTCAAATCGGACCTAATCCGTGCGTTCAAGGAAATTGAACAAAATAATATCACCGTCGGCGCAGACCATTGGTTCCTCAAATGCATCTCAGGTGCTTCAAGTCATAAAACGTGAAAGTCGTATCGTTAAACTTGAGCTGCATTATACGGATCTAAACTCAAATGCCACTCGGAGCAAATGCCAAGATTAGATTGCACTGCAATGCGGAGTTCAAAGTTTAAGTAAGCCACGTAAACAATAAGCGTCTCATCTCCTGGAAGTGTTTTAGTAAATAAGCTGAACAGCAACTGGCTAATAGTCGTATGCCTTTAGGCCTGCCCTACAGGGTTAGTAACTTTAACCACCGAAGTCATAGACATCAATCAACGTTGAACATCCTTCAGAAGTATAGCTGTCCCTTTCAGTTCTATTGACATTTTACGGGGCAGTATGAGCGTGAGCGCGAGCTCAGCGTTTGTGAAATCGGGGGTAAGTGTGTTAAACAAATGATCTTTTTTTTTTTTATTTACTTTTACTTCAAAAATAAATTATTGGCCCCAATTGGCAGTGAGAAAAAAAACTATATGAACAATAAAGATAAATTGCATAAAAATGTTGCTATCAAAATCTTACTTTTCCAGGGAGATTCGGAATCCAGGTATGCATATTGCAATTGTGATTGGTCTGAAAATTGAAATCATCAGGCTTTTGAACGTCGGAATTTCGTCGGATCTGAAGATTTACCAAACTTTCCCAACATTTTATTTCAGTTGCATGGTTAATCAGCATAATTCTGAAACCACCTTGGAAATTAGGCAAGTTTCGGAAACAATACGTACTCTATATACTAGCTCAAACTTCACTTTATCTTAGGCACCTAACGTGTATATCCGTTACAGCAAAAGCACTTTAACTTCCATATTAATACGATTACTCATACTTGCTTACGCTTAGGTAAAGTTTTTAATACGGCCAAGTACGCAATATTCTGTTTTTGTTATGTAATTTAACATCATAAGAATATAGCTCTAATTGTATCTCATTTTGGTACACGTCTGATGAAACATGCTATAATCTCAGTCCCAAACCCAATAATACTGTACCTAATCAGTAGGTACTAATTGAAATCTTCCTTAAATCATACTTGATTGTTATTTTTATGTTATTTGACCAATTATCTGATTGATTAGTAAATCACTGGAAAGCACTGTCATGGTGAGAAATTATTTCATTGAAGTAAAGTCATTGTGATTTGGGAAAATATGCATTGTTGCGTTGCTGTCCATAATGGACAGCAACGCAACAATGCATATTCTACGAGTTCACATGTTATGGTCTGTATCGAAGTTCAACTATTACTTAAAAAAGAGAGCATCTTCAAAAAGGTTAGTAATCAAAATGTTGGCACTAGCAATTTCCCAGGTGTAGTTGAAACGGTTGTGGCTTCGCGCTGCCGATTGCACGTCGCCTCGGAATGTGGACGGTCTATCAGGCGGGCGTCGCGTGAAGTCCGCGCGGGCGGCGCACACATGGCGAGCGCGTGTGTGCCAAGTGTCGATGTCGTAGCATTGTTGGCAACTGATGTGTGTGTCACGACACTGCGACGCATACAGGCGTAGCGTGCGATAGGCGGTTATCTTCATGTCAGTGGTTTCTATGTTATTTTTTAGGATGGAACACGATTTCTGACCGAATCAATTTGCCTGAAATTGTGGTTGGCTAAATAGTTGAACGATCAGCCTTGGAAGAGAATAGATCATACGATGGCTGGCATAGACACACGTCATTTTTGCAAATTGTATGTCCTTGACTGAAAATATGTATACTATTACGAAAGAGTTGTCTTTTGTTAGCGGCTTGCTACTCTCCTCTTCTAATTCTCCTCATAATTACGGTCAGTGCCATGGCTCAAAAAATTACATGAAACAAATAAAATATAGCAATCGTCAACCAGTTAAAGATCGCTAAATAATTTGAATCTAGAGAAACCAAATAGAAGCCACAATAACCTGTTAAATCTGTTTTTTTCTATTAGTAAGAGCTAATGCAGGCAATGGCATTCCTATTAAGACCTTAATTCTTCGGTTATTTTCTCGAAATCGTAAATCTACAAATTTCATTAAGTATCTTAATATTCCAGTTCCGCTGATAAGATCGCTACAGCGAGTATTTAAGAATGAGCCCCGTCGTGTGATACAATAAACACAGTAGAACAGTTAGTTTGCAGAAGACACACATGTACTCGCCTATCAAGTGATAGGACAGAAATAACGATGACGTATATCGAACACACCCACAGAGATAATGATAAGTGAATATGCATCGTTAACTGATATTTGATTTAATTATTATCACATAATTCTTTCACTACATCGGCTTACGTTTTTATAAGTCACCTTTATGGAAGCTTAAGAATGTATGAAAACTGGTAGATGTATATACCCATTTCATTCTTAACGGCGTTAATCGTAACTTTAGGTGTTTTTACTATAATCATAATAGTTACTGAACTACATATTTATTTTCCTAGAGAAATTTCTTTATAGCAAGGAAAATGACCAATATACATGCGCCTGATACTAAGCTCTTACCGCAGTCTATGGACACGTTTGACGCAGGCAGGTCAACACACGCGCGTTGCGTTGTGTGCACATATCTTTATTGGATTACTTTATTTATTACACAAACAAGAAAAGTAAACGACGATTACTGAATCAAAAAATATCTTACTTAGTGTTTTATAATAATCGCATGGGTTAATCATCAAACAAGTCTACATAGAGTTCGATCTGAAAACGGCCTAGTCAATAGTACGCAGATAGTGGCGGCCAGAATCCATTTTTTAAATTCAACTTTTAATACCAATTTCGTTTTACTTTTCACAGAATTTTAAAAAACAACTTTTTAACATACCCCATCACGATCATAATTATCACAAACGGGGTAGTCAGAGGCACACATATTGTTGGTGAACGAAACAGTCAGAATCCCACATTTCGCCGAGGTATTTGAACCCAACATGGTTAAGGGCGAGCCTACCGCCCCGCGCCGTTATCCGGGTTGCTTGGGTATTTTATCGGTGTTTTCCATCACTCTCTGGTGATGGAAAACACCGATAAAATACCAAAATTGTACAATGAACACAAAGTAGTTGTTCTTGCCGGTTACCTATCATAAGACCGAATTTTCTTTTCCCGAATTTCATTTTTCCGACAACGTTTCGTTTTTTTCGTTCGGCATTTTTTCATTTTCCCGAAATGACGTTTGCCACTGTATCAGTTGACCCATTATCAACTGGATTTTTTTCGTTTGCCAGAGGTTTCATTACGCCACAAAACGTTTTACCGAAGTGATGATTGGCCGAAATAACAATTGTCCGAAGTATTGTTTTCCAGAACACTCATTAGACCACTGTCTTAATTGCCATATTTTTAGTTTACCAAACTATCATAAAAAAGTTACGGGTTTAATGCAAGCAGAGCAGTCAAGGAATTTTTGAATTTAAAATAAAAAAGGCAAACGGCATGCAAGTCTTCAACATGCAAGTTTAAGGAAAATACAATAATTCTGTCACGGCTCCGGCATTACGGGGCTCCGGCGGTTCCTCGCGTGCTAATCGTCGCAGATGCCTTTCGCTCAGCACCACAGCTTCGGCTTGTTGGCCGGCTTCGCCGGCCAGCCTCAGCCGCGGCACCTCGCTCATAGCCACCTGCTCCTCAGCCCGCGGGCCGCCTCGCACCTTCATGCCTACGCGCTTTTAAATAACACTTTTGGGGTAGGGCAAAACAAGTACCACGTGGTGTCGGGGTTGACTGAGTCGGATTCGTCCTGATGCCGAAATTACTGAAAATCAACATTAACGAGACGTTGAACGTTATCTTACAGTAGTTGTGGCCTAGTAATATTCGGTAAAATGTGATTTAGGCAAAGTGATCATATGCCAAATAAGTCATCTGGTAAATGAAAAAAGTTGGAAAAACACTTCGGGCAATAGTAAAAAGTTTATTCTGAAATTCGGTTTAACGTAGTTCGGTATAACGAAACTTATGTCAAAAGATACTTCGACGAGTTAAAAATATGTCAAACATACATCTGGCAAATGAAATTTTGGTAAATAGTTTTCGGTCAAATGAAATTCGGAGTAGTAAATTTCGGACAAGAGACGGGTTCCCGTTCTTGCCAGTCTTGAATACGGGACCACCGGCTTCCGAGCCAGGGTGTTTAACCACTGTCTACTTTTTAATTCAGTCCAATACATTTCAGTTGAATATTAATTTGAAAATTTGCCTGAGGTGGGTCACCAGTTTTTTAAAGGACATCCCAGGAAATAAACGTAAAATGAAAACACGAGTTTTGTTCTGAATTCCGTCCTTCCCATTACATAATCTTTTATTGCCATTAAGTTGACATTGTGTCATTACTCGAGCTTGTGGGAATCACTTATCATATTGTGAGCCTAATTACGGACTGATTTAAGAATTTGTTCATAAATTACGTCAGTAGGAACGTCAGAGTCTATCGCAGGTTAGCGACAGTGGACTGATGTTATTTTCACTATCAAATGATGAAAGAGTTGGTTAAATACAGTTATGGGGAAACTCGGTTCATTGGACTATATTATCTGAGCAAATTGAAACACAATGCTGAACATTGGCTTCTTTCATAGATTTCCAAAGCGCGCAGCCACAGGGGAAGGCCCAGACAAAGGTGGAGTGACGATTTGCGGCACCATAGGGGGACTGGCTTGGCACAGGATAGAGAACTATGAAGAATAGTCGGAGAGACCTTTGCTCAGCAGTGGGAGAGACCTTTGCTCAGTAGTGGGAGAGACCTCTGCTGAGTTTCGGGGTTTAGACCGAGCAACGGTCGTAGCCGCGCCTAGACGCAGCACTTCCTTTGTGGCTCGCGGTAATGGACCCAGTGCGCTGAAACTGATACTTCTGTGGCCTCCCATTTTATTGAAAGGTGACTGGAGGAGCTTTATAAGGGCAAGCATGCTATGAGTGGCGAGGGGTTGTGCAACATTTTGAGGTAATCCAGCTCACCTGCCAAAGGAAGAGTTTCATAGCTCATGTCACAACTCGACTAATACTCGTAGAATGACCTGAATAATACTGGAACGTAGGTAAACATACTGTTTTGCAGTTTTGCGGGACATCATTTAGTTTGAGTATGTGAGTTTTGTTGTTCATAATAAATACATGATACGTTATAGGTGTTATTGGAATATTGGCAATCTGTTCACTTGGGCGTAACATATTTTGTTTCCATCTGAAACTCAAGCTAATAAGAAATAATAAAAATAAATTTACTTGCCCTCTACTTTATTCAGACTTTTGAATAGCATTCAGTAGGTACAGGTGTTTAAAGGTAGGTACACATCACCTGGGAATTAACACAATGTTTAAAGACATAACTTTCAGAAATATGTTTTGTGTGCCAGTTTGAAGACTTTTGAAAGTCAGTAGGTAATTTTTATTTTGTTTGATGTTCAAATTTGACTAAAATTGGCACACGGGGGATGTTCAGGATAGTGGGTGTTCGACCACAAAAATTTCATCTGATCTTGAATAATGATACCGGTAAATGCCAACTAACCAAATGCCTATTTATTCACCCCCTTCTTATTCCTTTATAAGTTGTAAAACAATCTTAGTCATGTCAACTGATGCCTTAACAATATAAAAGTTCCCTAGAAGTGCCCTTTTGAACTAAAATGTAACTCTCTTATTGTTTATGATCCAGTGGAACTTTACCCGACCGATCAGGGATTACAAGTTATCTTCTACGAAAAAAAGCAGATTGTTCCGTATTTTAGTTATTTCTCACAAATGTATAGCACACACAATATATGCTTCTATCCTTTTTGTATTGATATAAAACCTCACTCTGAAGGTATCAGGCCAAAACTCGCTTACTCCAAAAAATAATACAAATGTCAGAGATTAGCGCCCTAGCGGCCAAGAAAAAAAGTTGCTTCTCTCAACCGACATCGCACAGAACGGTGCGCCTTTGCCGTGACGCGTAAAACCACAAAATACTTCTCGCTATTCTCATAACAAATCTGAAAACCCAACAAGAAAGAAATCCAAGCGTACGAGCCACGAGATTGCCAGGGCCCTGGACGACCGAAGACTGCGTCTTGGGGTAGGTAAGTCGGGCGGCAGCCTGTGGAACTTTTTTCAAGAGTGCAGGGTTTTTACATTTTCCAAACATAAAATTGGTCCTTCGAGCCGGATATTTTGCGACATTTATTAATGAAACCTAAGATCATTGTTTTTACATTTTCCAAACACAGATGATTTGTCATTATCGTTTTTTATGTTAATATTATTTGATAATAGTGTGGTATATCTAAAAGAGGATCTTCTTGGATCCGAAACTATTACACTTACCTTATTCTTATCTATGATTACACTTAGGAAGTACCTACCGTTTTTGTCCGATGTAGAAAACTAACATTCCAACTTATTTAATGTAAATAAAATACAACTGATAAGTTTGTTGTATTTTTTGTGTTCATTGTAACCTAGTTTGGTTGATAATTATCAAGGTAAAATATCGTGCCATGAGGAAAAATACAAGTTTGATAAACCGAAGAGATCTTAAGGCGTACTTTGTGTTCATTGTAAAATTCGCGGCATACTCTTCGGTCATGAAAAACACCGATAAAAACCCAAGTAACCCGGATAAGGCAGTAGGCCCCGAAATGTGGGCTTCTGAATGGTCCGTCCACCATGACGGCAACAATCAATGAGGAGAGCCTCAATTAATGAGAGAGGATTTGTCGGGGTAGTCCTTTGACTACCCCGTTTGGGATATAGTTCTTGGGCATGTTATGTTTTGTTAACTAAATAAGTATAGGGCCATGAGGGAAAATTCAAGTTTGATAGCTTATCAAACTGACCAATATTTAGTGATCAATATTTAGACAGGCATATTTAAAGGTACTCCTTAGGAAAGAGCAAACCAGCTATACAGGGTGATTTTGTAAGTACTTACCAAAATTTGAGAACTTGAACTATCAAGAACTGAATAGATTTACTTGTTTTTTTTAAATTTTAGGTCTTAAGCGTAAGTTAATTAAAAAATATATATTCGTTCATGTAAAAATGCACACGTCACTTCACTTGATTAATATTGAGATCCTTGAAGTTCAGTTATTTCGTGCTGACTGTATCCGTTTTTAAACCCAGACATAATTGCTAAGAAAATTAAAAAAAACACAATAAGTTAATCAATTGTTGTAATAAATAATCTTGTTTCAAATTCTTAGGTATAATACACTGTTTTAAATTACAAAATGGTAACAAAATCTTGGTTTCATCAGCGCAATACATTTTCAATAGTAGATTTAACAGTTATTTAAAGAAGATAGAATACATTTAACATTTAGGTACTTATCTAGAAAAATATATTTTGTAAACATTTGTATACATTAGAAATATGTTTTTATTACATTTAAATAAACGATGCATTAAGTAACTTTGTACAAGGCAGTTAAATAAACTATTATCAAATACAAAGCCGAAAAAATGGGTCAATGAGATAAACATGTTATCCGCGCGGAAACGGATTTTTCCTACACGAAAATGATTCAACGTTGATTACCAAATAAGCTATCGTTGACGCTGATTAATTAATTGATTATGGAAACATACAGACGAGCAAACCAACTGTCTTCTTATTATATGATGTTATGATCAGTGTTATAAAATGTTAAATATCTAGACGATTATCTTGTCTTCTTTAAAAATATAAAAACATCAAACATCGTTAATGTGCACGTAACATTTTTTCACAAATTTTGATTCTTTTGTGTAGTTTCTATAGAACAGCTGATAAAATTCGTGTAGAACAACAAATATTATATAACACTTAGTCTACTTTTAAATTCCTTACAATTTCGACAGAGTGGCACTTTATTTTTAAGGCACTGGGACTTGTATATTCTAATATTTTTGTATTTCTACATTGTATAGACATTGTGTTTGTTGTACTATTGAGTGATTCTATTTTGTACCTATTTTTAATTCACGAAATTTTTGTAATCCTACTAATATTATAAAGGCGAAAGTTTGTATGTCTGGATGTGCTGTGTTGCTCTTCCACGTAAAAACTACTGAATGGATTTGAATGAAACTTTATAATAATGTTGCTTATACATCTAAATAACACATAGGCTACAATTTATAAAGATATTGTGTAAATTGTTGAAAATATCCAGTAAAATATGAGAATGTACGCGGTATCACGTGGTATGGCATGACAGTTCATGACGAAGACAGACGGCTGCTGTCATTAGCGTAACTATGGGTGCGTTCCGAACTAAGACAAAATCGAGAATAGCGCGTATTTAGAAAGGTATTGCTTTTAGTTTCTCAACGTCCACGCGGACGAAGTCGCGGGCGGCCGTTAGTAGTCAATATATTTGAAAATATATTTCCGACTTTTGATATATTCTGGTAAACGGTTAAAAAATAGGAATTCGGAATTAAATGATTTAACATTTATGGCTTGATTAGATACTGCTGATTTTATACCTCTTGACTGCCTCACCGGGCAGGCCTATTTACACATGAAAACATTCAGTTTATTTAAGTACAGCGGATTTCTTGTTTAAGTATTCGGAATGTAATCAAATCACCTTATCAATGGTTTAGCTAATAAATATTTAAGCCACCTTCATGAGGTAAATAGTAAATAAGTAAATATTTATATTTATTTACTAAAATTAAATATTAAACGAATTATCAATCTAAATAAGGGTTCATCTTTAATAACTGAGCTACTTCAGTGTTAGTGTAAACAGTTTTTATGTTAAATCAGTTTGGCACTGTTTTCTTGACAAATATGTTCAGTTCGAGTATTATTTAATATCCTCTTATAAACGGCAAAACCACTAAACCAAGACTATCAACATGCGTAACACTTTTCAGAAAATTTGCTCAAATATTTGACAATGTTATCTTACCTGGCTAGCCCATACCAATAATAAACAAACATACCTACCGACAACGTCCCCCCTTTTTATCCCCGATTCGAGAAAGGTCAATCAAAGTTGAGTTGAGCACGCCTCGAGTCGAGTCACGCCGTCATTTTCAGTTAAGGGACCGCTTACTGCCCACTAGCACCACCAATAGTTTGTTATTAATTGTGGTTT
Organism: Udea ferrugalis; assembly: GCA_950022985.1. Classification (NCBI taxonomy): domain Eukaryota; kingdom Metazoa; phylum Arthropoda; class Insecta; order Lepidoptera; family Crambidae; genus Udea; species Udea ferrugalis. The sequence continues at coordinate 12,793,892 of OX465516.1, forward strand.
ATTTAAGATATTTAAACAAAAACTGTTCAATTATGATCCTAAAATAAAAGTGGCCAATTTAAGCGAAAATTTCACATTTATTTTATGGTTTTAAATTGATCAGTTTTTGTTTAAATGTCCTAAATAAACCAAAATTAATAAAAACTACTGGTGGAGCTAGTGAGCCGTAAGCGGCCCCTTAATTCACTTTACAGGATGGCATACATAGATACATGAGTTTGAATTCGAAAGTTAATTGTGAGCATCTGGTGCCAGAACGTTTCCTTTGCTTGCAGTCAAAAATCAACATAGTAATAAATTAGTAATTTTTAAATTAAATTAGTAATAACATAGTAATTTATATCGGTCACTGGCATTCCGGCGGACATCACTTCACATCTCGATGCTTCACGCTTACTTCAATCATCAATATGCTTCACTCCGAAAAGTGTTTTCTCTCATTTTGTATGTAAATAATTTGAAAAAATATTTGGCTCAGTTCTTCTCTTCTAAACGACCACAGTCGCAAAGAAATTGAATTTTAAAGATAGCTCACCACGAGCGAAGTGAGCTTTGGCGTCACCCAGAATACGGTTACTGGTAACCGGTACCGTACGGGTTAATAACAAAACACAATGACCCAGCCCCCTGATGCAGAACCTCGTTATTGACTGACTTGGATAATTTGTTTTAATTGGAGTTAATTATCAGTGCAAAGACGTGGCTCCGGAATCGTTGACTATTGATGTGACATCACTTATTAGATCGCTTTTTATTTGCTTTTGTACCTAGACGGAGTCGATAGTTTTTTTTGGTAGTAGGCATCAAAATTATAGTACAAATGTTATGCTATGTTATGTAGTGTACTATGTCAAATATGACCTACATATTTATCACAATCAAAATCATATGAACGTGTACTAACATCGCTAAAACATAAGGATGATTACTGTTGGTGGGTAAGCAAAATAACTGAGAGGAAAACTATATTTTCCTAAAACCAAAGTTATTTAAGACAGCAAGCAACCACTGTCATGATAACGTGTCGCACTAATAAATCACTTATCACAAGGATCTATCAAGGTTGAGCACGCCTTCAAACTCCTGCCGTCCCGTAAATTGACCATAGAACTGAAAGCGACAACCAAACTTGAAAGGGCTGCTCAACGCTGATTTGCGTTCGTGATTCCACAGTTACCCTCTTCTTCATAAAACTCATACAGCATCACTTCAAGTACGAAAACGTTTCGTCTCTTTCATTCTTATTGCGTGCGATATTTGTGAAAAAGGAACAGGACACTGCAATCGGGAAACCAATGCTGCAGCGTTGCTTTAGTTTTTATGAATAGAGTTTTTATAATGTTTAATAGAGTGTTACTTCCCACTTTATTCATAAAGACGAACGCAACGCTAAAGCGTAATTTATGCAATTGCCGTGTTAAGTCACTTTCTGGCAAATGGCGGCAGCAACACGAATGAAAGTGACAAAGCGATACAAAAGTTAACGTGTTGTTGAAGAGCTGTTTAAATTTTATTAACAAGGGGGTTAAACTTCAAGACGTCGTAAGTTATTGTAACAAGATAAATACAGTACCCATTCTTGACTACTTTGAAATAGTATTCGCACTTATTTTCTAAAAAAATAATTATTTTCATAGTAGAATCTAATGTTAATCATCCACTATTTAATACTAAAGCTGCTCGAAACTCAGAAAAGACATTATAGGCACAATATTACAAAAATATGATCTAATGATTCCGAGCATTTGTTGGTAACACCAACAACTTATTTATCTACAAAATAATAATGCTTTTGTACTTAATTAAAATGCTGACCGTGAAGGCACTCGTATAGTAACAACAACCCTTAGTCTAATGCATAATAATTATCAAAACGTTATAATAAGTACACTTTTGTTCTTCTTTAAGGTCTACAATTAAGTTTGTTTGTTTAATTTACGAAAACGTGCGGTAGATTTTAATTTATTCATACTGCTGCTGAGTGGCCATTTCCTATCCATATAACTACTACTTTAAAAAACAACATAGATTGCAATCATAATAATAGTGATAATAATACATAATTGCAACATTTTCTCTTAAGTAAGTTAAAATGAAATGAGGCTTCCCACGTTTGCGTAAATTAAAACAAACTCTAAACAGTTTTGTAAGTAGATCAATTTTATTGTAGTAACATCACATATCCTACTAATGTAATATAAAATATCACTTAGTTTATAATTCAAAGGTAAGTACTTAATCACTACTAATTAGTTTATTCGAATAAATAACAAACGTAGGATTTTCCACTATACATGTTAGAACGGAAACTTAACTGTATTGGCGTAGATACGTATTAAAATAGTCTAGAGATCATCCGTATCATTTTTTGAAGTATTTCATAGATCTATTCTGACGCGTCCCATATCATCTTTACGCTTTTCATACACAACTTTATCACGAGAAGAATATAATTTCTCTTGAATGGCAGCAAACGATTGTCCCTTCGTTTCAGGAAGTAAAATTAATATAAATATAACACCAGCTACGGACAACACTCCGAAACCCCAAAAGGCAACATATTCCCCTAAATTATCTTTTACAACTTGAAATAATTTAGTAACTGCAAATGTCATTAGAGCAACACAAATCTGTATCACACAAGTTGCTTTAGATTTAATATGCGTCGGGAAAATTTCCGACGTAATTGCGAAAGGCACAGTCGCAAGTCCGATTGTGTAAGAGAATATAAATATAGGTATCACAACAACAGGAATGAATTTTAGGCCAACAAGGTATTGGCTATCCAAATCTTTCACAAAGAAGTAAGCACCAATGATAATATTGGCCAGACCGACGCCGCAGGATGACACGAGCAGAAGTGGCTTCCTTCCAACGCGGTCTACTAGTTGGGAAGATATAGCCGACGTCAACAATTGGACAGTTCCAAATATAATACAAGCTTCTTCAGCTCTCAATCCACCTTCCGCGGCTCCAAAAATTTGTTGAGCATATGATATAATTGCTGTACTTCCACAGAATTGCTGAGTAAAGTATATTCCCAGCAGTATTATTAAACCTCTCCTGTTTCCCCCTACTGTAATTAAGTCTTTCCATCGACCTTTTTCTTTCATATTGTCATTCACTAAACTGCTCATACTATCTAATTCTTCTCTAAAGAAACCTTTACCACGTAGTTTTTTCAAAGATCTTTCAGCTTGCCCCAAATTTCCTGTTTTTATGAAATAGTATGGCGATTCTGGCATGGCACTGAACGTTACCACGAAGAGGATTGGGATCGCGATGTTGAAGCTCGCCAGTGCCAACATAGACACGTAGGGACCGATGGCGTACTGTGATAGGATTCCGAACTGAAATTAATAAAAATTAACTGATATTAACTTAAATTATTCAAAGAAATCAAATAGGTTAAAAACAGTTAATTGGATTGCTAGAATAATAACAATGCCAGCTACTCTGCCTTTAGTGGTTCGATGGAGAAAATACTACTTCCCAGTGGTGTTCAAGGTTTTTCATCTTTACTTTAATGGCAAAGCACAAGCCTTAAAGCACCTCGCTCAGCAGAGTCAAAAGCGAACAGGACCAGGATATGGAAGGACCTGGATAGTCACCTGAAGGGCCGGCCACAAATTTCTTATTGACTGCAGGAAGTGTAGACATATGTATATGCGAAATGGGAAAACTTGGACTAATCTTAATAATAACTGAAGCAACTGCTAGTTGCATGCAGTACAATGGGAAGAAAAATGAGATCAAACTTAATGAGAGGATGTGGTTAAGTGTTTAGCGCAGAGCACTTTAGACTTAATTCTCTCAGGCACGTGAGAGTGTAACTTTTTTTTTTACAAAGTCCTATCTTTATTTATCATTATGAAATATGTTGGACTGATATTACTGCGACTACCCAACCAAAGGAAGGATGCAAGTTCATAGAGAAATAATTTGAACATACGTACTTTGGACATAACAGTGATGAGCGTCGCCATGGCACCCCTGACTTTGTCAGAGGCGATCTCCCCCAAGTACATAGGCGCTGCTGTGTAGGCGATGCCGTACCCTAGGCCAGAGATGAGGCGGGAGACGTAGATGATGGGAACGTTGTCTGCCATCATCACCAGGATCCAGCCGACGATGTAGGGGACTGATGCAAGGAGAAGAGTCTTCTTCGTGCCGATTTTGTCGGCGAGGTACGAAGCAGGGATGGGACTCAGGGCTGAAAACAAAACAAATTGCCAAGTCAAATTAAAATGAACATTGAATGATGGCAAAGTGAAAGGCTTCAGCAGCCACTTACCACCAGGTTATTTGATACAGATAAAGTGGAAGTTAGGCTAGCTTTAAATATGTATCGGGGTTGCAGCAACTAGCCAACGCTATGGCCTCTCCTCTATCATGTGGGGGGTAAGATGTGATAGTCTGGTGTGTATGTGTATATGTTTGTATGTAAGGGAAAAGAATAATCTCGGGCTATTTTCTTGACGTATTCATATTCAACTATTGGCATCACGCAGTCTCCTATCAAACATTACAAAGTACTAAAACTTGGGTTAGTTTTAATAATGAAAGGTAAATAAAACCTTCCCTACTCTACTAAAAGATCCGCAGTTTTGTGCGCCGCACCCTGCTGAAGTCACGAAATAAGGCTCTTTGCTGGTCATAACTAACGCAAATGACGTGTTAATTAATTGGTTGAGTTAATTAGATTTCCGAGAAGTTCACATGTTATTTATAATAAGAAATTACCATTGAAACATTATATAAAATTTGCATCAAGTACATACCTTACTAGCACTTCATTTATATGAAACTGAGTGAACTTCATACTAAATTACTTATCAACTTTATGATGAGAAAAATTGATTCGCTCTTATAGATAAAGTCTTCAATATTAGATGGGTCAATAGTTTAATCAACGATATCTGCTTACATTGTTGTTGGTAACAATGAACGAAGTCCTAGGTCAGACAAATGAGTTTACGATGTATGAGTTTAAGCGTACCCGTATGGAAAATTCCATTGATTATCATGATAGTCACGTTATGGTTGGAAACTGTATGATCGGTGGACCAATTATGTTATAAATAACTAATATAATGTAATATAATGATGTCTAATTTTGCAGAGTCTACAATTAGAGATGAATTTATTTTTACCTAAGTATGTACTTGATCTGGTATTTTATTCTTTTTCAGACACTCAGGTGACAACGATTTCTTTTTTAGTTAGTTGTTCAAACTTGTTCAAACCTTGGACGTAAAAAAAATTTTTGCTTATATTTTTTGTTAGTTACTTAATTTTTGCGCTTGCTGTAAATGCTTATTACAACAAGAAATTAGCACCAGCTAAAACCGGCTAGATAGCTGTCCCAACCTCCAAGACTGTGTCCGAGAGTTCTACTTCATTCTCAGAAATTATAAGTCCACGTTATAATTAACCACAGAAAAAACTCATAAGCCTAGAACTTTGAAGAAATGATGAACTACTCACCAAGTCTTGAGAAAGAACAAGATGAATTTTACTCTGCACCAAGTAAAACAGAAAGGTTAACAAAAGTTTATGAAACATAGTTAACACCTTCTTACCATCCGCGAAAGTTTCCGAGTGTATTTTATTTTCTTAGTGTTTTCTTAAATGAATGTTTGTGTTTACTATAAATAGATGGCTTGAACAGTATTATCGGACTCTAGGGCGATCGCTGAAGGCTTTAGGCCCCAGCATTTTGAGTCGTACCGTCAATGATATTTAAAAGAGGTATAGATAGTCAAAAGTTGTCCGTACTTATGACTTGACTGTGTGTACAAGATAGCATGGTTACTCGTATTTAGTAGAGCGTAAACGAGCCAGATACATGTTGTGCAGTGTTCTCTCAAACTGTCAATGCTTTGCTCAGGTGGTCAAAAGTCCTGATTTCGGGTGCCACTTTTTTAGCACAAGTAACTTATCTACGTATTTTTATAATAATATCATTGCGTACCGTGGCTAAGGTTGCTTTACAACGGCACCTTTGAAGCGAATATCCTCACGATGGAAGTGAATTAGTAATTTCTTACCTGAGAAGAGGATCATAAGCGAGACGATCCAGGAGCTCTGGTCGGGCGAGGTCTCGATGGGTGAGTCTGGGCCCATCAGCATCACCAGTGTTGGAGAGGTCCAGCCCACCGTCGTGCCGGCCGCTGCCGCGATGAGAGTGGCTGGAACCGACAATTTTACTTATAAATATTTATTTATCACATCATACAACAGGCTTAGCGTGTGGTGTGGATATGACAGAAGGTGAAGACTTATGGACAAAGCTCGCCAACATGAGACCCAGCAGTTTCCAATGTATCATATATTATTAGCCTTTAGTTGTTAATTCCTTTATTTATAAAAACTACGGTGCGCCACAAAAGGACTGTGATATTCCTATACATACTAGTCCAGTCATTTAAGCTTAAATTAGGGAAGAATCTCGGAATTCGAGATACCCAGCTGTAAGTCTGTAAATACTTGTATATTGACACCCTAATAGTTGTCTCAAAACCTACACATGGTAGGGTGTACGCAACTATTAAATTTCAAGGTCAAATGTCACAAAAATCGATTTTTTGAAAATATCTCATTTCCTTTGGGTTTTTTGCTATTTGTATGTATTATCAATATTGTAGAATACAAAATTCTCTACAAATTTTGTTTCAAAAATTTTTTCATACGGTGAACCGTTTTCGAGATAGAGGGCGGAGAGCGCGCGGTCACAGCATCACTTCAGGTCAACCGGTGCCTCCGGTCAAAAACTTAAAAAGTGAAAAAATGTGAAAAGTCTCGATCATCTTCGTTATCTGCATTACGTCAAGTCTACAGAACTTAATAAAGCTGTGCAGCTTTCAAATATTCCACCAACAAGTGCAGCTGCTCATCAACATTTTAAAAACAACAACGTGTATATTATCAAGTTCAAACTTGGTTAGGGCATGATGTGGAACCCCAGGTATGGGGTTGGGCAATGCGAAACGATTTTCGACAACGTTGTTGTTTTTACAATGTTGATGAGCAGCTGCACTTGTTGGTGGAATATTTGAAAGCTGCACAGCTTTATTAAGTTCTGTAGACTTGACGTAATGCAGATAACGAAGATGATCGAGACTTATCACATTTTTTCACTTTTTAAGTTTTTGACCGGTGGCACGGGTTGTCCTGAAGTGATGCTGTGACCGCGCGCTCTCCGCCCTCTATCTCGAAAACGGTTCACCGTATGAAAAATTTTTTCAACCAAAATTTGTAGAGAATTTTGTATTCTACAATATTGAAAATACATACAAATAGCAAAAAACCCAAAGGGAATGAAATACACACATCAAAAGTGTCTAGGGATATCATAGGGATATCGTTTTTCAAATATTTCATAAAGTTAAGTTGGTTTACAAGTTGAGCATTATCTCAGAATAACGCGAGGACAGTGGCATAAGATAAAGGTTAAGAATATTACAAAAAAAACGTTTGATTTTGCTAAAATTTTGACACCTTTTAAAAGAAATATCTGTCTTTTTTTAACGTCCTTACGATTGTACAATAATGCTACTACAATATTTTTTTATACAATCTGAAAGGGCAGATATAGCAGTTTCTGTGTTCTAAAAATTTCTACGTTGCATTAGTTTAATTTTTACAGCCTCCCAAATAGCTATACTTTATATGAAAATGTTTGAGATATCCCTAGACACTTTTGATGTGTGTATTTACAAAAAATCGATTTTTGTGACATTTGACCTTGAAATTTAATAGTTGCGTACACCCTACCATATGTAGGTTTTGAGACAGTTTTTAGGGTGTCAATATACAAGTATTTACAGACTTACAGCTGGGTATCTCGAATTCCGAGGTGAACTTACTATAATGACTGGACTATACAGCAAGTAGGTATTTTAGCTGTCGTTACATTCATAACGGATGGGGTATTTTATGATATTAATAAAACTAGATAAACTTGTAGTAGGTGATTGTAATAATTACGATTATCTAGGTATAATCAAGCAAGAAATTGTTCTAACTTAAATATTAAAATTGATCATATACTCGTACATGCATAATCTTAAAACACTGGAAGTATAGGTACTTAGTGGCCTCTGGGGCCCTATTATGATTATTTTGTAGCTCAGTTTTAGCTTAGTTTACGTCTTTTCATTTAAGATAAGTTACTGCAGCAATGAAGAAAAGTTAAGATAAGAAGATAAGATAAGAAACACTTTATTGCACACAAACACAACCGAGAAATTAACAGAGAAACATTTAAGAGACAAAGTACAATTTAGGCGGTCTTATTGCTAAAAGCAATCTCTTCCAGACAACCCACAGGTAAAGAAAAGAACACAAAGGTAAAGGGAAGTTAAGGTTTTTTGACACTATTTACCACATAAAACACGACTTGCGTCTTAAAATATGCGGCTCAAAAGCTTGTGAGAGCTTGTGAGTGAAACTGCCAGGCTATAAGAGATTGTAATAATGCCCCTGATCGTTATGTAGGTACATACATGGAAATAGTTGTAAATAAATAAATGCGTTTAATAGACCCTAGATTATGTAAATGCACTAAATTGCTATCGAACTACAATTCACAGACCATTAATGAACGTTAAACTTGAAGTAGTTAATAATAAAACTGAATTTGTCTTCAACAAACCTTTTATGACTAAAAAGTCAAAAGAAAACATACATCAATGATATAATACTAAGCGTTTATTCGCATGGATTTTTTGGTATTGTGATCCTCACAAAAGTAAACGTTTCGCAGCCGTAGTCTGTTTGTCAGTCTAGATATAAATCTGAATAAAATTAATCTTATTATTGAGGAACATTGTAAGTTTCCCTTCTCATGTTTATGAAATATGTTTACACTTAAAGACGCTGAATACTATGAATTCTTCGAGAGATAATACCTATTATGTGCATAACTCTTGTCCTTACTAATTAGCATAAACTATTGTACGTTAATCTCTGAATTGGAATCTGAAAATAAACACTTAATTATTAAAATCTTCGAACAAAAGGTTCCAAGAGAAGATAATAATAGATCATTTATTTACCTACAACTGGTCGTTCTGTTGGTGAATACTTGCATTATACGTATACATATGAAATAATAGTGGTAATATTGTATTGTGCATGTTGCTATATTATCATAATAAATCAATAATAAGCAACATGCTTTGATAATACTTGCAACCAACCAACTCCGTAAGAAATCTCAATTGAGAACTAGCATCTATTTTAAAATAAATAAATATGACTGGACATTATTCCAGACAGCGCCATCTAGCCCCAAAATGAGCTATTAAAAGCCCTTTTTTTTATTTTGATAGGTACGCTAGACAAATAGTAGCCTACTTTGATATTTTGAGCTTACTGGAATTTATCTAACAAGAAAAGTCAATTAATAACATTTATTACCTCGATGTAGAATAAAAACCAGGTGAAAAACAAAAGTACCTATATCTTATTAATGGAAGGCAATGAACACACCAATGCCTTTGTTTTTCTTTTTTATTTAGTCAGCTGATAAACTCCGCCATTGTTAATAAGTAAGTTACTGCTAGTTACGCCATCCAGTCAGTAAAACACTGTGGGTTTAATTAGTAAATGTCATCACCGCAACGCGAACTATTAGTTTTACCAACTGAACAACTGCGCACTGTTCTGATTAGGTTTCTTGGATTGATAATAAAGGAAATTAAAAGAAGTTGAAGGTCTTTACTCTCTATCACTAAGTAATTCATTCTTTGAATACTTACTACGTTCAACTAAAACTTGTTTACAGGTTTTTAAACCAAAAATGCATCTTTGTGCTTTCACCTATAAGGTAAGATAAGATTCACTTTATTACACATTGAAAACAATTACATAACAATGCTTACAAAGATTTAGCAGTACAATGTATTCGGCTTCATCGGTAAAGGATCGCTATCGATCTCTTCCAGACAACCTTCTGGTAGAGAAAAATTAAAGAAAAATGGATGTGGTAGTGCAAGACGGTTATTGAGAGATATTCATTTCATATATTTTACAATATTTTTACGGAACAAGATAGCTCACTTAGTAGGTATATCTAAACCAACTTGAAATTACGAAATTAATTTTCAACCTACTTGTCGTTGAATTATGTTTTAAGGGAGGTCTTTACCCAGTAGTGGGACGCAAGGAAGCTAAAAAATAAAAAGTCCTCTATTGTATGGAGGAGAAGGACCTGTGAACCTCAGATGTCAATCTGGACATAGTAAATTGAAACAAGCCCCAAGTGTCCTTGAATAGCAACGTTATTTAGGTATGTGTATGTCAGAGTGCTAAATTATGTATCTAAGTGATATTTAAGTTTTTTTATGCCTACCTATTAACGACACAAATGTCACATCGTTTTTTTTGGCCGTACAACAATTTGTGTCCTTGCCTAACGCTTATAGAGCGAAGTGGTATCACGAGCATAAATGCTAAACAATCAATCAAGTACATCGAACAATGTAGACAAATAGTTAAATTGCCACAAAAACTGTTATCATTCAATAAGAGCCTTAACGCACGCTGTTAAGCTTATTAGATGAAAAGCAATAAACGGGCGCGTCATCGCGTTGTCCCCAACAGACGCTATTAGCGATGTCAATGAGCGAAAAGATAATGATTTTGCTGTGAAAAAGCTGACGCCTGTCAGGGCTCGGCTCTTCATTACGAGCTATCGGAGTGACTCGTTCCTCGTTCGCCATTCGCAGATGCTTATCACCGCTCTTCTTTTGTTATACTTTTTGTTCATTAAAGGCCGAACCCGTTCCGCCAGCTGAAAGTGCCAGTCACTTTGACAGTTCACTTTTTGGCTACCAAGCAATTTGCGACGGAAATAGCATATTCATGCCATGAGGTCCGAAGTCCATCGAACAAAATCAAAAAGAGTAAGCGCTCGTTTAAGGAGATGTTTATGGAGTTGAGTGTCGCATGCATGCAGCGTTGCTGGCTCGGTCTGGCTCGGTCGTTTTTACCTTATAAAGTGAATCGGCTTGTATTGTCACACGCGCAAATTCAAACTCATAGAAAGTAGGGGCTCGTTCAAAGAAACACGGGACTTCCGAGTGTAGCGTCCGGCTGCTGCCGCCTTGTTGAGCCTTGCTTCATTTGCCGCTCCATTTGACGCTCTAACCGAAACGCTTGCAAAAACGCTTTACTTTTTACAATCCCTAACATAGCATCAAGTTTCTTGCCTTCTGTTGAGTTTTGAATCTTCTCGATAGAAGCGACGTCTGAACTGGTGGTAGAGTCACTTTAGGTTGAAAAAGGTGTTTATTTTGTTCATAAATGCATGTAGTAAGCTTTCATTATTAAATACTTTTTTTATCAGTTTCTGTTAAGAAAACCTATTCTTACAGAACTAATAATTCAATTTGCGGTCTCATTATCATGTACGAGTAAGTGATTAATGTCTATGAAACAAAGTTGCGGTTTGTGTCCAACGATAAGTTACTATAGGTCGGCAGTCGTTAACGTTATTAAGTAATTTCAATGAAATATTTATGAATACTTAAGTTGAACTATACTTATTTATATAAACGTTAAAAATACGTTTAAGTGCATATATATTTCTGGCAATTAGGTAAGTTAGGCTCTGAGTATTCGTACCTAACTCAAAAGAATAGGTAAGTGCTACAGGATGAAGCTCTATTAAAAATGAAGCAAGCCTTAACAGTAACTCACTAAAACAGTGTCTGAAGTGACAATCAGAATGAATCCTGAAATTCTTAGTTTCAAGTAACAATTTCCTTTTACTAACCAAAGTCATAAAAAAACAATTACTTTTTTTAATCATTGAGCAATTAAATAAATAACTCATCGTACCCATGAAGCCTTTATCGTAGTTATCAATTTAGTTAGTAATCATAAACCCAGGCTGTGTTTTGAACAATTGTTTATTGACCTAAAACACCTTAATTAGGGTAAGTTGCACCGTAGAAGTTAAAGTTAAAGTTTTTGTCAAATTTGACAATTTGACCTCATTTTTGGGCCTAACCGGTACTTTAACTGAAATTTGGATGTTTGTTTGTTAATGTCAGATGGTGCAACCCAACCTTAGTGTTCAATGAAAGTTGAAAGTCGACCATGCTTGCTGTTTGAGACCTTCGTGTTGGACCTCTTTAGAGAGATTATTCCAAACTCTAAGGGCCGAAACTGCGTTTCGCGGACGCCCGCGCGGGCTCATACAGAATTTTCCCGCCCAGGCGAGCCAATTCTGTATGAGCCCGCGCGGGCGTCGACATAACACAGTTTCGTCCCTGATACGATTTCAGCTGTCAAAGAACCTACTGGCACTTGCGTCAATTCATTCGAAATCATAAAGATTAACCCTTCATAATCATAGGTACTGCCGGAATCAAAAATACGCGCGTAGTAAATTCTTTTTGATAAGTGTATTCATGTGATTCTGACATGAATTCACTTACTTATCAAGTATATCAAGTGGATGAGATTGCAGAATCAGCGAAACAAGTCGACCCAATTTCTTTTCAATTATGGGCTTATTTACTAAATGCGTGGTTTATAAGTATTCGAAAAAAGAAAGTTAACCAAAAATACGCTCTAAAGAGTACCTACTTACGAAACGAGGAAATAATTATATTTAAATGATATCCGTGATTATATAGCCGTAAACGTGATCGATAAAGAGGCTCCCAACTACACCTCTTAGTACGACAAATAGGGCATTTATAGAATGAATTAGTCCAAATGCGACTGCCGGTCATTTCGCGAATAGGTCCAATATCGACTTCACCCATAGAGCTGGAAATTGATCACAGGGCTGTAAGGGGGCAAGCCATGAGCAACACGCCGCCCGGGCTCAACATGTAGACAACACGGAAAATTTATGGTGACATTAGAAGTCGCCAAACAGGCGACAAGTCGAATGACATCTTAATGTCATTCCAAACCATTTAGCGCTTTCTACATCGCCCTACCCTCGAGGATTCAGCACGAATATTCAGGCGAACATCATCATAACCTAATCCGCAAAGTCCGTAGGAGTTGCAAATTTAATTTATTTACATTTCGCGATATCAAGTTTTAAATATTCTAATTTAGGAAACTCGCAAGGTTCGTATTAAAATGTAAATGGAGTACTTATTCCACTCGGGAATTAATGATGTGCTGTCACCAATTTGAAATCGTTATTAGGTGCCGACCCGTCTACTAGATGTTAGATAAATAGATGTTTTGCCCATTAAATTATTTTTGCTAATTTTATAGGTCTCTAAACCAGTATTGCTGGTATTTTTACTTGGGAGAATAAATAGGAACAGGTTTGTATTAATGGCTTATATTTATGTACTTAATTTGAAACTATCCATAAAAAGCACATAAAAAAACCTATTCATGGTTCAGTATGATTGAGTGATATTTTCTAGGTTAGACGTGGATGGCCAAATTCTAAATTATGAGGAAAATTAACAAATCCACAAAGTGGCCTCGAGCCCGATTTTGATTTCAATAACTGAAAAAAAACAGATTTTTAAAAGAATATTTTCCTATCATTGCCTGGAACCGAACATATTGGTTTTGGAAAAAACAGGGCCCTTTATTATTGCGCCATCTTGTAGTGTCGAATTCAAATTTTTAATAAAATATTTTTTTTTGCCTACATTTATAAAACCTAACTTTTAGAATGTAATGTAATTCAGTATTATTACAGTACTGAACAGTATTGGCGCATGTGACCAACAACTACGGAACCCTTCATTGCTTATGTCCCGACACGCGCTTAGCCGGTTTGATATTTATAATCCGTTAATTACGACTTACGAGATACATATATGTAACGGGTAATTTATTAGACACATCAGTTATCACTTTGTCGCTGATAAACTAATATTTGCATAAAATATAGTCCAGGTATTTCTAATAATAGATGTTTCGTAATATTCTTATTTAATGCTCTTATCCATAATTTATTTCTATAAATAAACAGAATAGCAAACATTTTATTGGCTAAATTGCTACTACAACAACAGAAATGCAACAATACGACGAATAATATTTTTTCATAGAAACTAATGGAATACACAACTATGATAAAAAAGTTGAAACGTGAATTTGAGAGAAGCAGGTATCCAAAAAATAAAAATACCACATAGGTACTATGGACGCACTTTATCATGGAAGTAGTGTTTCATAAGAATTAGTAATCCGGCGAATCTGTATTGATGAAATAGTTGCGCAATTTCAAATATTTCAAGCTAACGAGCCAGTTTTAATAATAACAATGAGTAATCGAGCATCTCTTTACAGAGAGTGAGACTGCACTTTTTCAGCCGGGAGATATTTGTTCGTGTCACATCATCACATGAAAAAAAACCCAGACCCAGACCCAAAAAACTTTATTGCACAAAATTAAGAATTAAAGTACAACTGGCGGACTTAGTGCCTAGAGGTATTCTCTACCAGTCAACCGCAAGGCATAACAGAGAATTTAGGCAGTGTGGCGACAAGCCAGATACAAACTTTTTGTGTGCGCCTGGCCACTAACAAAATCGGAAGCGCGCGAAAAAGAAAAGAAAAATGAAAAGGAAAATGTACTTTGATTTTCTCCTTATCAGTATATATTGAAACATTTAACTTGTTCTCATTCTGATAGGCCTTTTGGCGCAACAATGAATTAGTGATACCTACAGTAAATACTAGGGGAATGGAGGGATCCTATTGGTTCTTAAAAACAAATTCCTCGCAACGCATCTCTGGTGGAAACGCAGCCTTACGCATTAGAGATGAATCAGTGCTGTAGCTTTGATTCAGCAATCAAAGTATCCTGCCTGCCAAGTACTCGCAACTATTGGGAGCAATGAGCATGAAAGAGACAAAACATTCCAGCGGTTAGTGATGTTGTAGGAGTGGGTGAGAAGAAGTATTGTGAAAATGCCCAAAAGCTAATGTTTATAAAAGTTTGTAGTCCGGGACAATCCTGGCCGGTTTTGCATAGTCTTAAAAAGTAGTTTTAAGATAACAAAAGTACAGGTGCGCTAATCTCTAAAATGAAATATCTTCCAGCAGATGAGAATGTCTCACTTGGTTTTTCTTGGGATATTTTACTGTCTTATCTAAGGGCTAATAAATGTGTTATTTCCTTTCTTTATCTGTATGCAGGTATCATTTGAAAAAATACTCAATTGAAACTCTGAATGAACTGTTAATGACACATTTTAGGTAAATACAATATTACACGTAACTGTCTGTAGGTACCTACTTTACAAGTTCAATACAAAGTTTGAAGCGATTAACATGACAAATAAAATGACGTGTAACGAATGCCTACGGTTTAAGTGACGTTTGCTCGTTATTGTTCGAAGATTATTTTTGTGTTAAATTAAACTTACCATAACACTAAATGTGACACAAACAGACGATTGAGAAGTTAACAAACTAATAAATTCGATTTTGGGTTTCCTTATCTTTAATATTACTTACTCGCCCTTTTTGAAAAGTCGCAATCGAAGTTTGTTTAAATGTACTTATGTAGGCACTAAGAATTATTTAAGTACAGATGTAAAGTACTTACCTACTATCAATAATTTAGTTCTAGCGTAGCTGGCAACTGCAAAGTTATTGTATGTAAATTATATTCGCAAGTACATTTTAAAAGGTCACCAGTTGCTTTTCCGCAATTGATTCAAGAGTAAAACGCATTATGAATATCATATGGGAGTTCGGTAGTTTACTCATGCGATATCCCCGTGCGATTCGGTATTATAGGGAAAATATTATAAGGGTGGGGCATCTGTTCACGTGGCTTTAAATATGAATATTAGCAGATCGACTCAACGGAAATACCTCCTACCTAAAGTGTGCATTGCTTTAAATCTATACTGATAGTATAAAGATGAAAAGTTCGTCTGTTTGAATGCGCTCAGGAACTACTGGTTAGAACTATTATTTTTTTGTGTTGAATAGTGGATTTATTGATAAGGGCTTTAATAGGAGTCCACGCAAACGAAGTCACGGGCAGCCACTGGTTATTACAGTTTTTAATGTCAATTTGCAATAAAGAATATTATCTATCTTTCTACCGCTGTAATTTATTTTAACCAGCATCCAATTTGAATCTGAATCGAACCTGCTGTTCTGCGCTGTAACCACTTCTTGGAAGTTTTTGTTTTACCACTTCCGTGAAGGCAAAGATAATAAAAAAAGTATTGACGGTGAACCTGCGTAAACATGCCGAAAAAAAATTAAGGTTAAAAAAGACAGATAAATTGTGTAAATACATTTTACAAGAACGAATCATTATTGACGTTCGTTTGTTCCAAGAACGTAAGGTACTTAGGGGCAAAAAAAATTTTTCATTACTCATACTCTGAAAGTGGGTCATTACTGACCTGAGAAGCGGGCTGAAAGTAACACTTTTCATCCCTAGGGAGAATCACTTTCAACTGACAGCTGTCAAATTATTTTTTTTAAAAACTGTTTTTTTTCACGTATCTATTGAACCATGTTCCAACTTTCTATACAGCCACGATGTAAAATTTTAAATAACTTAAAGTTAAGTATTGATCGGAGAATATATATGTTTTAAATAACTTTATTACAATTTAGTTTCAACAATTTCTTTAAAATAACTTAGCTTTGAGCAAAATATTTACCATTTTACCAATGATGAAAATAAAAAATAATGGCTGAATAGCGGGCCGGCCACAGAAAAAAAACAAACAAAACAGGCGGGAAAGCGGCAATTCGATCTTCATTTATTTTACTCATTTTTTCTTTAGCTAATTAATGTTTTTATTTTTACTTTCCTCGTATTTGTAATGAAAAGCACAGTGTTTACCTCGGGTGAAAGACTTATTTAGTCCCTCGAACTATTGGCGCCCTCACTTCGTTCCGGGCGCCAAACCCCGTCTCGGGACTAAATAAGTTACTTTCACCCCTAAGGTAACAATGTACTATTTTTATGCTACTATTTTTTTCGTCTTAGAACGATAGCTTGATTCAAGGTAATTTAGCAAGCGCAGCGTATCTAGTTACGATTTCATTGTGAATCGTAAGTACTGCGTTACTGTGAAGTGAGTTATAAATTGATCCATGGACAATGCAAACAGAACTAAGGTCAATCGGTTTATTAAAAGATATCTAGATTTTCTAAGCTTATTTATGGACTTTGCAACAGTAAAACCTCAGGCTTAGAATAAATGACGTTGCGAATTGTTCAACACAGCTGCCACCCACTTGAGATTAGATAAGAATGTCAAACCAGACATTTCTTAATCTTCATTTCAAAATATTTAATTAAACGTACTATTTAACATAAAATATATCACATTTTAATAAATATTTTGATCCCATTGTAAAGAAAGGTGTTCCTGATAAGGATGATTGCCAAGAACCAAATTATGACCTATGTTTTCTTTTCATTATCTTCGCTACATAGGTGTTAGTAATTATCAGTCAACGCCTACGTCTCGTATTCATTAAGAAAACACTTCCATACATACGGGGTTATTGACTTATTTAAAAGCAGATCTAATATGTTTTTCTTAATTAAATTATTGCGTTACAGAGATGATGGCATCTCCTAGCCTGTGAGAAGCAGGTATGGTAATGGTACCATTCCTGCTTCTCACAGGCTACAACCACGGAACATTAGAAATAGCGTAGTTCACAATAATAGGACAAGTTCGGGTATCATAGTCTGTTGGGTCAGTATGGTCTAACTCGCCAGTGTAGTGGTCCACCGGCAAAGATCACGAGGACCCTCTGGATACGCGCTGAAGCATGTCACCTGGGGGTTTAGTCAGTAGTGTCTGCCGCCTCACGACATACGAGTCTGACACACCCCCGGCCTTCCCCCGAAGGGTGGGTAAAAGGATTGCCCCCGAAAAAAAGTATGGTCTAACTGTTTCTCCGGAACGAGCTCACTCGCCATAGTAGTCAGTGAGACCCTTGATACTCGTATGTAGGGTGGTGGAGGTTTCGTATGTGTAGGTTAGTACTTATGTGTAGTATCACAGCTTTTTGACCCAATTATGTTTCCTATAAAAAACATACAAAATATAAAAAATCCGATACGCCAAATACTTTTAAATTATGAATTTACTAAAAAAATAATTTTAAAGCAGTATTATGGTTAACAAGAAACCATCAGCAGCGATTTTACATGGCCTGTAGATAAGGAACACAGTTGCACAGAACGAATTTGTTACTAATATAACACCACAGTACAGTTAGCATCAAAATGATGTGTGCGTACAGAGTGGTCGAATATGTCTGAAATTTTGATGAAAAGCAACCTTATCACTACAGAATTGAAATAGTGTTACACTTGTTATAGAGTTGGTGATGCTTCAAATGAAATACGACTCTGTCTTTGCTGTATTAAAATTGCTTTTGTCAAACCGCAAACACTTTTTCGACCACTCTGTTAGCGCTCATCATTTTGACGCTGACTTTACATCACTTGATAAGAGCTTCACACTAATTTCATTCCGTAATTTGAAAAGCGAGGTTGAATCCTACCACGGATCCTACTTAAATATAGATAAGATAAGGTGAGAGTTTGAAGACCACTTCCTCTGACCATTGAAGTAAAAAGTGAAACTGTATTTATTGAACTGCGTGGTAGGTATATGATTTGTGATTCCAAACCTCTATTTTGCATACTTTAATATTGTAAGATGCTATCTTTACGTTTCGATAGAGTAAGTAGATGTCATTTAGATGTAGATTTACGTCATCGATTGTGAATTTGTGATACTAGACAGATAGAGTAGTAGATTTAAAGAGATATATACAACTGAGATAGTCAATAGATCAGCTTATCTTTGAATTCATTTTCAAGAAAAGTATTAATACAATTCAAAGGAAGGTATTAAGGAAATGGATAACGACTTTTATTGAACTCAAGGTAATTGCATTTATTGTAATGACTAGGTCAACTGGTGATCAAATTTACTCAATCAACGTCAAAGTTTGCTTATCATGTAGTGCAGCAAGGAGCATGTTTCCTACTCTTTCTTCTTTAATATTCACTTTAGTTGTAATTGCCATGCATATTAATGATTTCTTTCTGTTTTTTTTCTTTTCAGACATTATTTATTACCATTGAGTCAATCAACTAATTTTTTTAAATATTTTGACGACTTCATAATTAATCACGTGTATAGGACACTGTAATGTACGAGTACAATGTTGTCTTAATAATGAGAAATAAATGAATCTGAATCTTCTTTCTACATAGCATCCTCTTTAGGGTCGTATTTAGTAGGTAACAGGTAGGTAGTTTATATGATGTTGGTATAATTCAAGTGGAAACGTTTACGCTATTATTTAGGGCAAATCCCAGTCCATCAATCACTTCTAGAGTGTCTGATGTTTGCATGTTATAAGGGTGTGGTATGTGGCCCGGATTTGTAGGGTAGCCTAAACAAACATTTTAATGGAATGCCATATTTCATGGTGGAATTCTGGTCGACTTCTAAGTGTCTAGCAGATGTGACAATATCCCTGGTTCGTTATAATGCGAGCCTATGAGTAATTTTATTATTTAATTCAGAGCAATCGGTTATCATCTCAAAGATATGATTAGTTCTGGGGTTCCATTAACAAGAAACCCTGATAGTATCCTCAGCCAATCTTCTGTCGCAGTCGCTTTTGATCGTGAGTTATCATTAGAAAGATAGATGCCTTTAGATATTGACAGTAGTTGTAGATAGTTATTAGTAGTAGATAACTAATTATAAATAATCCTAAGAAACTGATAGGGGAAAAAATAATTTAATACACGTGGTCATAATATTGAATTACGTGGCACTGTTGTGTGCATTCGCGTGTTGGAAAAGTGTTGTGAACTTGGTAACAGAGAAAAAGATTGAATAAGCTTAATTAGGCTTTTCACAGCATAAAGGATTTAGCGAGTATTAGGGTTTAAAGTGTGTGTTTAGTCAGATAAAATTATTAATTTTGATAGTATTGTGAAATCTTAGCAGTTTATTTTGAATAATTTATAAGTAAAACTGCAACTGTGAAGCTGTCCACCTGTAAGGTTTTTAATAGTAAAGAATGCTTGATAATTTCGCTATGTTTTTTTAAAACTTAATGGAAGATTTTACTTCGGAATTGATTGGATGATTTTACAAACATATAAAACTATATAGAACTTAATTAAACCAAGATGTCCCGTTGCATGACAACTCAACTCTTCAAGCACCATAACCTAGGATTTTTCCAAAGACCAAAATTGCTTGTGAGCTGCGGCGAGCGCTGGTTATGTTCTATCCTGTGTTTTTGTGTTATGTTTATATTGTAAATGATAGCAAATTGTCTAACAACGCAAACTAATGACGATGTTTTCCGCAGTTTATGCCTGGCTGCTTGTGTAACATCGCTTTTTATGTTTATGTACCCTCCCAGTGACACAGTGTTTCCACTCGGAATTCAATCGACCGTTTGGACAATGCTCCATGTCGTAATTATATTTTGATTGGTGTGTTTGTAAGGCAAGCACAGCGGATTGGTGATCAATCATTCGAGTAAAGTATGCGTTTTTATTGCAAAATTGCTTGAAAATTACTGATTAGACATAATTCGATATAGTTAGCAGATGATGTTCTTCACTGCACAATAAACAAGGAAACTTGTAGCTATGTATTTAAAGCAATACACAACACAGGTAGTCTTATCAGTCACAGACATCTCTGCAGGGGCATTATTACAACCTTTTAGAACTTTACAGTTTCAGTCACAAGCCCATCTTTTGAGCCGCTTATTTACTGCCGAGCGCTAGTCATGTTTTGTGTAGTATATGATGTCAAAAAAATATTTTTTTTTATTTCTTTAGCAACTTATTTTGCATGATTTTTTTTCAAATTTCAATAAATAAAAAGACGTAAACCGAGCTGTAAAATGATCATAATAAGGCCCCTGGTTACTGGCCGGTAGAAGATGTAAAAAGACAATGCAAATAATCCGCATGTGTGCATAAGTACTACTTAAATAGATATTAATAATTATCAGATAATTTATGCAAAAAAATTGTATAGGTAAACCTTTTCATTTCGAGGCATCATGATGCCTTACCAATATTATTGCATTTAAATATGTTTTTACCGCAACGTGAATTTAATAATTATAGTAAAGATGTCGTATAGTGCAAAACTATCTATCCTCTAGATAGGCCTACAGGGAAAATAATAACATCAAAACAGGAAGAACAAATTAAGTTTTTTAGTTACGCTGCTAAAGTACCATTATTACCAATGCAGTTTCTCGTTGCAGTTTATTGCAAGTACCTATTTAGCCGACAATATAATAATGTTCTGCGGCTATTCTTGCATTTAAAGTGTAAATTAAAAATATTAATATACCACGTGTCATAATCTCATTGTTTAGATGCGGGTTTAATGTTCTTACTAACAGTCTTATTTATGTTGGTGTAGTGGCTCATTTAATTTGCAATTGTTATACAAACAATGCCATTTTATTAATGATTTATGAAACACTTTTTACTAATAACAATGTTTATAAAAACACCAACAGATTTCTTTTTGTGTTTCAAAAACAGAAACAACCAAAAAACAGAAAGCCGTCTAATGGTTATGAAAATATTTGGCACCGAGCTCCGTTTATTGTAATCATTTTACAGATAACTGAATTAAATTTAAGGAAATTATCGTAACCTCAATGTCAACAACGTTAGAAAAATTAGACTAAATTGCACACGCCCTAATACGTGTAAATCTAAGAGGAATTCTAAGGTGCAAATACAGTATGCCTACTACATGATTAGCACTTTAAGGAGATGAGATAATCAGGGTATTTCGGTATATTTCACAACTAGATATCATCCAGAAACTAATTTGTGATCACTGATTATTAAAAGCTTAACACATCGTATTTATATAAATTTACAATGAAACCATGTTTATTTCATAAACAAGTGTGAACAGCGTACAAAACGCCGGTTCGGTGTTGCCGATTCTGTGCCCGAAGAACACTGCGTAAGCGCTTCAGGAAATGAATATAAAATAAAAAAATACTAACCGCTGAGCGCCGCCATATATTCCCTCCATTTCCGACCCGTGGTCATCGTTGCTGCACTCACTTGAGATTAACATTTATGATCTATGGTCAGAACTGAAGGAGCACTGTGTCGCTGCGTGTCGTGCGTTTGAGCCGCGGTGTGTCATGCCGGTTTAATTTTATCAGCCACGTGCTGTCCGCGTTTCGCCGCCAGCGCGAATGGTTTAGCCGAACGCACAACAGACAGACTATAGGCGATATTGTTCCAGTTTTGTTGACGGTTTCAGCTGTCAATGTGACGGAGACAGCCGACCGCGCGCGGCGCCCTCGCCTCGCTTGTGCGACGCGTTCCGCTTCTTCTGTCTGATATTTGCTTATCATTCTTTGCGGTACAATGCCACACTGATAACGTCACTACGCTGCTGTTGATTTGTTTAACTTTTGCGTACTTTGCTTAGTGTTGGGAAGGGCTTGAGTCGTTTTTGTATAATTAACTAAATTACGCTCAAAAGACTGCTGCTGACTCAAGCCGTTTAATTGGGCCACACGGTTCTTATCAATAAGAAAAAAATATTTAACTACCATTTACGAGTTTAGTCCAATATAAATTAGGTAGTCGGTAGGGATCGTTTTAAAAGTCGCGGATTATCCGAGTTCTTCCTTTACCCATATTTGTACTAATAAAGAATTAATGCATATAGTGCAATTATATAATTGTTATCTATAATTCGATTTTTACTTACCACATTTTATATTTTTAATTAGTTAGTAAAACTTATCGTTGCAGAAAGTTAGTAACCTATAAAAGCGATATCAATTAACAGCTATGTGCTTACATTTACATTATTATGTATTTTTAATTACAGTTCAATAGCAAGTAGACAATTTCTGTGTACCTATTCGATTACTAAATGTTTTGAAGAAGTAAAATTAATTTTCGAATTAACATAAGTTAAGTCTAAACCATATCCTGTTTGAAGTACCTAGTCAATTTGTTTTAGGAGTTAAAATATTATAAATATTAAAATATTATAAATTGATTTGCATTACTTTCAAAATGTGAACATATAAGTATTTTAACAAAAAAATACACTTGGCATCGTGGTCCTAAAATATGGGGATTGGAATTGTCTGTCTACTTGAAAATTTAATAAAATTATCAGGTTTTGAAGGATATTTAATGTGACGACTTCCAAGATCTACATTTAGGCTCAGGTTTAAATAAGTAATAGTTTTTTTCATGTTTGTAGGTGTAATTAAGTACAGGATTTCCTGTTATATCTACATTTTTATAGTAGAAAGGAGGCTTAGGTAGGTCAAGTTTAAAAGTTTCCCTTGAGTTGTAATTTTTCGTGCTCCCTAAAGGTCAATTTATTGTAAAGATTTACCCTTTTAAGTTACTTTTGTAACTAAGTCACCGTTGTCACTTTTACGACTTAAGTAGAGGGGACATTTTTATTCATTAAATCAAATTATGTATACTGTACAGGGAGGAATGAACAAGCGCCTTCCAGGAAAGAAGTGAAAAACAGCGTTAATATTTCACTCAAAAGTTGAATAGTTAATTAGTTTTAAATAAGGAACCAACGTGTTTTAAAAATTTGTTGAAACTTGTTGTTAGAAGAAAAATAGTAGGTCAAAGTTGCTGGCCAGAAATACCTAGCCTTTAAAAAAAGTTTGAGTTCTGAAATAAACTGCGTAAAACATGAATATCCAAAAAATCTAAGACGCTTCATCATTTATTTAGGTGCCTTTTCATAATATCCATAATATGAAATTCAAACTTTCATGTTTCTAACCTTAACAAACGCAGAATGCATTATGATTTTCCTTTTTAAAAGTCCTTTCTAAGGCTGCGTTTTCACCAAAGTTGTGCGAGGATGCATCGCGAGGGATGTGTGTGTTAATTATTTCAGGAAATAGGAAGCAAACTAGCTAGAGGGTCACCTGATGGAGAGTAATCACCTCTGTCCATGGACAACTGCAACACCACAGGTGTCACGAGATGCGTTGCTTCCCTTCAAAAAGGAACCAATAGAATCGCGTTATTGAGCGAAGCTAAGTAAATGAAGCAATTCTATTGGTTTTTAAAAACACATCCTTCGCAACGCATCTTCGCTCATCTCTGGTGAAAACGCACCCTTGGCGCTTATAGTTGCCAATGCTCGTACGTTCTAACAACGTTCAGTACTTTTGGCTGAGTGTTGATCCTACTTATGGACAAATAACTTTGGCAAGCGGGTATATGACGTAAAATGCATGTATGAAAGGACTTCCACTCACAAAAAAACATAAATTTTTGCGTATTTGGGTGGAAATCGAACCAGATCAATATTTTATTCAAATGTAAATATTCCAGATTCCGTTACAATCCTGCATACCTATAGTTACGTGTGTGAGAGGAACTCATTTTTATCTAACCGTTGTTAGGTCCGTGTACTCTAAAAATACGCTCAGACATCAATATAATCCAGCCAGTGTTATAATGTCATCTCTGTTTTAGATTTATAGTGGAACGTTGTTCTAGAAAAACGCCTTAAAGTTCAAGTGGAAGTGTTTACCGACCCTTTTAGGTCAGTCTGCCTCAATCGCAACCTACCAATATCGCCTATAAAGGCGTAGGCATGACATATTTTATGTAGTATGTCCTCTGAGTAACCGATTATGTAAGTGACCAAGTGCACCGGTGGTCAACCGCTGATTGCTGTCACGGTCACCGTCATTACATCCTGTCATATGAGACGAGAAAACAGACGCTAAAAATAAGTTCGCATTGTGATAATAATAATAATATTTATACCTACTGTCAATGTCTTCACTGCTAATCAAAATAAATGATACACCTATCTATGCCTTTAATTGACCTAAACCACAGCCTAAACGTTTAGTTTTTTCAAGTCACAAATTTTTGGAAACTCTATTTTACGATGACCTATTCATTCAGACCTTCAATGCGAACTGCTCCTTTCTAGCTGTTCAAGCTCTGGGGTTTTCCCACCCTGTATACAATGTTCACGATTTTGTGTTCTAGCCAGAATAACCCAAAAATGATTTCAACTTGTGTGTTACCGAGAAGTGTTCCTGTTAAAAGATGGTCGAATTTATTTTCAACATTAAATGGTATATTAAATGCACACTCGCAACGGCCTTAAAGGTAATTAAAGGTGAAATAAGGAGCAATTAACGGTTCAAAGTAAATGAGTGTTTATTACAGAATAATATGAGATATTAAGGAAACAGCGCGAAGGTTCGGTAAAGGGCACATGTTGGTCATTGGTAGTCGTGCCCTCTACTTCTTGAAAATAAAAATCTAAAAATACAGAATCAAAATTGTTTTTATGAAACAACTAAATAAGTCAGCAAAAATGACTTTATATGACATTAAGTTTCACTTGAAATAGTTTCTCCATGTTTTGGGCGATGCGAATAATACAAATGATGGAGAAGAACATAAGTAAATTATTGAACCTACTAAAAACTTCAAAATTGAAATAATATTTTAATGAAAAAAAAATATTCACCTATAAATACCACAAAACAGGCCATTACCTACATAGTTTTCTACCTTATTTTGAAAAAGAGGTCAAAATTTTACTTACACACTTAAAGATAAATGAACATTTTTGAAATCCTTCGACACAATTTTCTAGAATTATAACTAAGAACGCTAACGTTTAAATATTTTTTCAAATAAATAATCATCATCATCATCATCATTTCAGCCGAACGACGCCCACTGCTGGGCATAGGCCTCCCCCAAAGATCTCCACAACGATCGGTCCTGCGCTGTCCGCATCCAGCGGCTTCCCGCGACCTTGACAAGATCGTCGGTCCACCTTGTGGAGGGCCTGCCCACGGAACGTCGTCCGGTACGTGGTCGCCATTCGAGAACCTTTCCGCCCCAACGGCCATCGGTTCTCCGCGCTATGTGTCCCGCCCACTGCCACTTCAGCGATGCAATCCTTCGAGCGATGTCGGTTGCCTTAGTTCTCCTGCGGATCTCATCATTTCTGATTCGATCAAGCAGGGAAACACCAAGCATCGCTCTCTCCATTGCTCGCTGGGTGACTTTGAGCCTTCTTATGAGACCCATAGTGAACGACCACGTCTCACTCCCATATGTCATTACTGGCAACACACACTGGTCAAAGACTTTCGTCTTGAGACACTGAGGTATTTCGGACGCGAATATATGCCGGAGCTTCCCGAACGCTGCCCATCCGAGCTGGATTCGACGAGAGATCTCTTTCTCGAAGTTGGACTTACCTAACTGGACTGCCTGTCCCAGGTAAACATAGTGGTCAACAACTTCGAGTGTAATGTTCCCAACGTTAACTGGAGCGGGTGCAACATGGGCATTGAACATGATTTTCGTCTTGTCCATGTTCATCCTAAGACCCACTCTTTGAGAAGCATTACCGAGATCTTCGAGCATTATGTTCAGGTCTTCCAAGGTCTCAGCCATAAGAACTACATCATCGGCGAATCGTAGGTGTGTTAGGTACTCGCCATTGATGTTGATGCCGCGTCCTTTCCAGTCCAGAAGCTTGAAAATATCCTCCAACGCAGCTGTGAACAATTTCGGAGATATGACGTCTCCTTGTCTCACGCCTCGCTGTAGTTGGATCGGATTAGAGCTCTGGTTCTGTAATCGGACCGACATGGTGGCGTTTTGGTATAAGTACCTAAGAACCTCGATGTACCTGTAGTCTATTTGGCACCTTTGGAGAGACTGCAACACTGCCCAGGTCTCAATCGAATCAAAGGCCTTCTCATAGTCCACAAACGCCAAGCAAAGTGGCAAGTTATACTCTTCGGTCTTCTGTATAACTTGCCGCAGCGTATGAATGTGGTCTATGGTACTATAGCCTTTTCGGAACCCGGCTTGTTCGGGAGGTTGGAAGTCGTCAAACCTGCGAGCGAGACGATTCGCAATGACTCTCGAAAACAACTTATAGATATGGCTCAGAAGCGATATGGGTCTGTAGTTCTTCAAGAGAGTTTTGTCACCCTTCTTGTAAAACAGCATCACATCGCTTCTGCCCCATGCCTTTGGCGTTCTGCCCTCGAGGATGACAGAACTGAAGAGCGTCTGGAGGACCTTGAGTATCGGCCGACCGCCCGCTCTCAGAAGCTCTGTTGTGATTCCGTCATCACCCGCCGCCTTGTTGTTTTTAAGCTGCTTGAGAGCCATCCTAATCTCGTACAGGCTGACGTCCGGGATATCTTCGGTATAGTGTCGGGTAAGCTTGGCTCTAGGGTCTTTAGCCTTGCTTTCAACAGGTGTTTGCGTGGAATACAGCTGTCCATAGAAGCTCTCAATCTCCCTCAGGATTTCAGGTGTGGACGTAATGATGCTACCTGCCTCAGTTTTCAGCCTCGTGAGTTGGCTTTGCCCAATAGACAGATCTCTGGCGAACACTTTGGAGCCTTTGTTCCGCTCAATGGCCTCTTTAATACGCTGGGTATTAAATTGGCGAAGGTCGCTCGTCAAAGACTTAGATATCTGTCTATTGAGTTGCCGATAACGATGGGCATCCACTGAGTCCTGTAGCCTCATTTCGTTTCTCTGATCCATGAGTAGGAGAGTGTGGCTGGAGAGTTTCTTTAATTTTGGACGGCGGGTTTTAAAGTGCTTGGACCCTACCGTACGGACAGTATCCACCACCATGTTGTATTGATCGTCCACATCGATGCTGTTCTCAAGGGCTTCGAAGCGGTTTTGAAGGTCGAGCTGAAAGCACTCGGGGTTTTGAATCTGAGCCGGTATTGGTCGGAGCGTGGATTTTATCAGTCGCGCTCTCTCAAGCTTTATGTCGATATTCAATGTGCCTCTGACCATGCGGTGATCGCTTCCTGTCTTAACAGCGTTGATCACAGTGACATCATTGAATATGTGCTTCTTCGTCGACATGATAAAATCGATCTCGTTTCTCACCTTACCGTCCGGACTGAACCAGGTCCATTTGCGGCTTACGGGCTTCTTGAAGAAGGAGTTCATCATGAAGAGGTTCTCCTTCTCCATAAAGTCTGCCAGCATCTGGCCCCTGTTGTTCCGTTGCCCAAATCCAAATTGCCCCACTCTCAGCTCATCACCGCAACGTTGCCCCAACTTCGCATTGAAATCCCCCATCACAACTGTGTAGTGGGTTTTATGGCTATGCATGGCTTTAGAGATCTCCTCATACATAGCCTCCACTTCGACATCGTCGTGTTTCGAGGTCGGAGCGTAGACCTGAATGACATTCAGCAAATATCGTTTCGATATTCTGAGTATCAGGTACGCTACCCTGCTCGAAACACTTCCGATAGTTATCACGTTGTTGACAAGGGACTTGTGGACGATGAACCCGACACCACCTAGGGACTGTTGGTCGCCCTCCCGGTGGTAAAGTAAGTTACCGGATTGCAGGGTTATCGAGTCCTCGCCCTCTCTTCGGACTTCTGATAACCCAATAATATCCCAATGTAACTTACCAATTGCCTCTTCCAACTCAATCAGCTTCGCGTCGAGCCTCAGTGTGCGCGCGTTATAAGTTGCCAGGTCGAGTCGTCGATGTTGGCAGCCGGATCCTACCCGGGGATTCTTCGCACCCCCTGCCCCGCCGTTACCATAACCGCTGCCGTAGCCAGGAATAGCGGGGCCGCCGGGGACTGGGGGCCGTTTCCTATGTCGTGCCATCATTTTGGGGGGGGTTGCCATAATCGCCACGCTTGGCAGGCGGGTTGGCGATCGCAGTATGGGCCTGCTGTTGTGTGGAGACGCTGCTGCCCATCTCCATAAGGCAGTTTTCCCTCAGTCGGCTCTTACGACACCCACGGGAAGAGAGGGGGTAGTGCTATTCTATTAACGTGCCGGCACTACACGGCACAAATAAATAATAGTCGATCTAAATCGGTGAGTTCGTCAGAAAGTTACGATGTTACAGAAAGAAACCTGTTTTAAAGTTTTAACACCCTTCTGTTTACGCCTGAGGAGGTTAAACACGGTTGCATAATTTCATAAGATATTTTTGGCGTAAGTAAAGATATAAACTCAGCTAGCGGCAATTTAACCTCTTTTATTAATTGCCTTAACTATCTAGGCTTTTAATGCAACACAATATTCCGACACACGCTTAGATGTGCCCGGTCGATATGATTCAGATGTATGAATAAGTAAAATTATTGTAAAGTTTCATTAAAATCTATTCAGTAGTTTTTACGTGTCAGAGCAACACGGCTTATCCACACATACAAACTTTCGCATTTACAGTATTAGTAGGACTATAAAAAAACAAATTAAAGTCCCAAAAGCAGAAGCTCTAGTTTTGGGTCAGATGGCAATGTATCTTCATCGTCTTGTTTACTAATCCGACGAACTTCGAAAGACAATACTGCTACTGTTGAATTCATTTGTGACATCATGCAGCAACATACATAGTACCTAATTCCATATGTTTTCTCAATCATTTGTAAAATTGGGTCAAGGTTCAGGTCAGGAACTTCAATTAATAATGTTATGAATTATGCTTCATTTGTGTATTTAAATCCATAATAAACTAAATAGTTTATTTACATTCATTATATTGTGTTCACCATTGTTACCAATATTGTACATTAAATTAAATTGTACATTATCGTTAATCTGTGTTTCTTTGCTGTTGATTTCTGTTGTTTTCGTGTGGAATAAAGAATATCCATCTATCTATCTATTATTAAGTATACCATTTTGAACCCCTAGTTCCTAAATGTTCTCTTGTACAGTCAGCCAAAAATGTGGTCTACCACCCTACGGTTGAGATTCGTTTGAACGTCATGAAACAATAAGGTCAATTTTCCCTGGCAATGAGTTTGTGTCAGTGACTATTGCTCTCTTTGTCATTTATGATATAACGTCATGCATGCCAAGGGTCAAGTTTGAATTATCGCAGATTGGGTAATATTTCATTGACGGAAATACTTGACAGTAGAATTGTCACTGAAACTTTCTTTTTCAGTAGTAATAAGTTTCTCTTCGAAAAGATCGACATGGTTTTAGTTGAGGAAAATAGATTATCGCATTAAATGAGGTTAAACTAAGTCACCCAATGACGTCAAATGTCAGGAATCTCAGATAACAGACAAAACGTCATAACATTATTGTGCATGTGTTAAACTCTGTTAGAAAAGTCAACCTTAGCGATCGTTACATCTCGCAAAAACTTTTGTCAAAAGTGGTAGACCACTTTCTTGGCTGACTGTACCTTGCGGCTGACAGGCAAAAATGCTAGTGCGCCAATTGTACTTCTCGTTTATTCTTTAAAATAAAATCATATAAATAAAATTTAATCACGTGTAGATTTGGTTTGGGCAGGGATTGAGGGAAATGCGAAGTTTGGCATTGGTGGACTACAATATAATATTCCTCTTAGTCCGAAGCTCTTGTCAAAGCATAGGAAGACAGTACAACGACAGTGGACTCAACCAAGATTGAAGTTGTGGGTACCTATATGCTATATCCATTCCTGCCGGCTAGATACGAGTAAGTTCCTAGAGCAATGGACCATTTTTACGCGCGTCTTTCTTACCAACAGTAGGCAGTAGGCACTTAGGTATGCAAACAACTTTGTATGATTTTTGGAACAGTAACTGAACATTTTGAACGTTTTGGCTCCGGTCAAAGAACCTTTCGGATTACCACTGAATTGGATGGGACCACGCATAACAGTCTATTCCTGAAAGTTTCATAATGAACACCTGATGAGTTGATCGACCATAATGTCGTCTCCCCTTTAAGGTCTTCCGAAGAACTTACTACTTTGTGCTGATAAAATACAAAGAACTACGGCATCAAAAGGCTTTAGTTGTGATTCATTTTATTAGTTGATACAAGTTAATTTTACGCGTGATATTTAACATCCTCAATTTTGTGGAATCTTTAAATTTTCTAAGAAAGTTGTTGTGAACTTTGTTGAAACACCCATTACCCATTTTAAAGATTATTGGTCTTCTTATGTGCAAGCCCTAAGTTTTTTTTTTATTCTTTGGACATTATTCCACACAGCGCCACCTAGTCCCAAGTGGGCTAATTATAGTCCGTTATTATGGATACTAGACAACGGATAAACATACTTAAATACTTTTTCTTTTGTAAATACATACTTGATATACATAGGAAACACCCAGACCAATACAAACAGACATGTTCATGCACACAAATGTTTGTACTGTGCGGGGATCGAACCCGCGACCCTTGGTGTAGTAGCCGACTTCTCAACAATTACACCAAGACGGTCGTCAGATTCGAATGGTAGTGAGAGTCTTCTAGTGACAAGTAGTTAAGAATATCAATTTTCTGTGCAAGGGCACGGAAACAAAGAGATTAGAGATATAAATCAAATTAAGGAGTTTTTTTGCGGGTACTCTAACGGCATGTTAAGAAATTGCAACCGCGTGAATAACCACCCGAAGTATTTTAAAATACACGATACATGTTATTTATATTTTCCACCACTTTAAAATCTCCTGAAAAAGGTTAAGAAAAAATAAAACACTTAAAAAATAGGTGATAGCAAACGTAAGGAAAGTAATAAACTAAGTAGCAATAAAACTGTGGATCAAATACCTTCCTCCGTGTCTACTTTCTTGCCAGATGCTTGGATTTTACAACTAGAAATATTTCTCAACTTTACGAGCGATTCCTCGATGTTACTGCTTTCTTTGTCTCGAGCCCATACATTTCGGGGCGGACGGGATTGGCCATTCATAGTTTTTATTGAACGTCATATATCTAGTCTAAATCCGTGAAGATCTGATAAACTTCTGAGATATTTTTACATTGGGGTAAGTCGACAATAAAGTAACAACGTTACTTTGTTACATGATAAGGGTAGGCACATTATTCTTACACATTCAGAAATAAATCTGTGCATTCAGAAGCCTACATTTCTTAGAGTGAATTATTTAAACCCGACGTGGTTAGGGGAGAGATGCCGTTAACCGGGTAGTTTTGTTTTTTTTTGATCTGTGTTTGCCAACAACGGTGAGCTATCCAGGGCTAATTGTTAACAAAAGCAAAGCAAGGAACATAAAGAAGGTTTTCTGGCTAGTCTTCAACTCGAGTGTTGCCGGGTTCAAGACTCGCTCCTAATTTAATATTATTATTTAAGACAGGAAAATAGTATCGCGACGCGTTTTTAAAATCTTGTTATAAATATAATTAAGGATGAGAACATTCTTATTTTGAGTTTTTCTGGAAAACGAATATGTTGTGTCATCTTAAATGATGTGATTACAAAACAATTTAGTGACACAAAAACCATAAAAGACATTATTTATACTTCAGTACAAATCATGCCTTGTATCGTTTGCGACGAAGTGTCAATGAAATATTTACATAAACGACTACTAGTGTTATTGGCTCGGGTTTTTAGCTTTTTGGACATGAGAAAATGTCCTTTTGAGGAATGGGTTTTACAATTTGTATCTCTTCGTAAGCACTTCGTATCGATAGTGTGAATTCAAAGAAAACAAGACGTTACGTGGCTGGGCGTTTCCGTATTTGGAAATGGTTTTGCATTGGAAATGGTGAGAGGACGAGCGGTCGTCTCCTGGGATTCACTGGGTGAACACTAGACTCACTGAATGGGTCTGTTTTGAATAGGAATCTTTGTGTACTCACTACCTGACCTACTAGGTACGTAACCGTGCTATCCATGCCTGCGCAGGAATGTTCAAGAAAATCAAATTGGTGTAAGCTGGGTCGCAATTTATTTTATAGCTCGGATCCCCTGTCTGAAGGTTGCCTCAAGCCTGAATCCATTTATTTTTTACGACTCAAGTTCAGTAACTTCGAAAATGTATAGCAAATGATCCAAATTCTATTGGTGTTTGCATTCGGACAATCTTACCTGAAAAACTTTTATCCTTTTTACTGTATAACTTAACTTTTAAAATGCTGCAGTGTCGTGTTTTCTAAAGCTTCGCGGACTTTTTTTCGGTTCCTCACCAATCTATAATTTAACACGGCATAAGGGTTTGTCCAATGACAAAACACGTGAATTTCTGAATTCATGCCATAATCTCAATATATGCAAAGCCTGGTTCGCAAAAATTAACGTGAGTAATGTACACAGTTCTGAATAAACAAGGGAATTATCCTTCAATGTGCCTAGAGTTTAAAATGAATACAGTTGACGTCGCTAGACATCAGTCGTTAAGCCTAGTCAGAGACCTTAGGCCGGCTCGATAACAGCCGACATTGCCGTTGCCAACTAACCTTACACAGACCTAACAATCCGCACTGAGCCCGCGTGTTGGAGTACGCTCCAATTCATTGTTGAAGTGAGGCCTGTGCCCAGCAGTGGGACATATACGGGCCGTTTATGTGCACGTACAGTCTCTTTAGGTGGTGACTGGGAAACTTCGGAAGCTCCATTTCTAACCAGGGCAAACGTTCGTGTGATAAAGCTTTGTGTCTGTTGTATCAGGGTGTCTTATTATGCGGGTGTCATCTATTTAGACATTCTCAATCGTATAGTAAGACGTTGGAGCGGCCATGTTGGCCCAAAAACTCATCGACGTTTTCATTCACTCGTTTTATCAGTCTGATTTGATCAAACGCATGTTTAACTGAAAATATTGATAAGCACAGAATAGTGGTTAGTAGTTCGAAATCTTATCTTATCAGACTCAACACCATAATTATTTAATTAAATCTAGGAATCTGATGAAATTCTTACTATAAATTGGAATTGTAGATAAACATCTGCCTACTTAGAAGGTAGGTCTGTACCTGGTTTGGGAAATCAGTATGTTTGACTCAACTACAGAGTTGAGTACATACTGATTTCCCCAACCTCCACAAATTTTAACAGATAAGTAAGGTATACGTAATAGTCACTGCAACGCGTGGGTGACACCTCTGTGTTACTGTACTGAAATCCCTAGGCTATGAAAAGCATTTTCAGGCAAGGTACAGAAAAACGGTGAACAGAGCATTTCTTGAAAGTAATGAATGAGTCAGTTTATTGAATTATGTTTTTTTTATCAGTTTTACTATTCAAATTTGTCTCATAATATTGTCTATCCCTTGCATCAGCTCTGAGTAAAAACTTTGTTTAGTTAGAAGTCAAATGATCTCAATGTTAGGTATCCGAGATATACTCGTATGTTTTTTCTACCTTTACTAACATGCAAAAAAACATCAGCTGTGTATAGTCGGGTAGGCCCTCGACGGGGCTTTTCCACACAACGAGTGTTCGCCGCCGCGAAGTTACGCGAGCTCAAAGTCCGTATACGCTTGGGATACATTAGAATTCATTTTCTTTTCGCAACTCAACCCCGTTTTGTATCATTATCATAGTTCAAATCCGGTCGTGAAAATGGTGTCGTCTTCCTGCGATTTATGTGTGAGAAGAATGGTGCTACATAAGTTTTGAACTGCTATTTTTAGGCCCATGAGTATACAGTCAGTTAAGGTCGGTAATGCGGCGCTGGTTTAAATATAATTTGACACGTTTTTATTCGTGGTTATGAAGCGGTTATGTCGAATTCCTGTCTAACTAGGAACTTATGTTATGTTACTTAACGTTATGTTAAACCCCTGGATACGAGCCCTCCAGAGAGCTTCTCTACAGTTTTCGGTGGTACGGCTCTACTGCTGCAACACACAGAGGGGCTGTGCATCACAGGCCCCCTCCAAAGGGTGGTGCACTACGGCCCCCACCCTCACGGCAGAAGGGCGCTCGTGACCACATCCAGTGATAGTTTTGACCAGGAGCTGAGATTATTGGCCAGTACACCGCCACTCCAAGTGGAAGTCAGCAGGTAGATGAGATCCGACTAAACTGAGACTTGGCTTCCTGACATCTCTTCCTCTTACCAGTACTAAGCTTCTCGCCACGAAATACTGTCGTATAACTATAAGTTTAGCACTTAGTGCCATGAACTTATCCAATAGGTGGGTATTATGTGCAGACTAAAGCAATGTCCACAGTGTTTCTTTTTCGTGTGTTTAACTTTACAGCTAAGCCTATGATTATTGTTTCTAAAACTTTCGTAACCGTTAATGGGTCTCACATGAGATCATAGCATTTGATCGCATCAAAACAGTTTAACTAAACGCCCTATTAGGTAATGTTGGGCATGATAAAAATGTAAATCACATCCTATTTAAATATTCGATGAAAATAATCAGTTATTAGGAAAAATGGTTTGC
Organism: Udea ferrugalis; assembly: GCA_950022985.1. NCBI lineage: Eukaryota > Metazoa > Arthropoda > Insecta > Lepidoptera > Crambidae > Udea > Udea ferrugalis. Next base: position 12,829,077 of record OX465516.1, read on the forward strand.
AAAAACATGAACGGAATTCCTATTTCAATTGCATTCAAAGCCATCCGCCGGATAAGCTGCTTTCGCCGCTGCAAAATAAAAGCAAACTCTGAAATGCTTGCATAAAAATTAGGTTGGTCCCCCCCTTCGCTCTACCCCTTGTTTTTAGTTTCCCCAGGGACCCGATAAACCAACCTATGCTAATCCAGGAGTGTAGGTTCAATCTGTATGCTAAATTCTATTCAAACAAGGCCCCAATCTGTCGAAGCCCGATTTGTAACACGACTGTCATCGTTTTTTTCGATAACAGCTTCCAAATTCAAATATTTATTTTGCATAATTCACGCTAGATTTTTGATTTATGAATATTTAAATAAATACGTTAAAATAAACCGCCGCAGTGCTTTTCAATGTTATTTTAGTTGAACTAAAGTGATTGATTAATTTATTACACACAACAAAATACTACCTACTGCCTTTTGGAGCGCAAGGTGGACGAATAACCTGATAGAGGCCGCCTGAAAACCGGCCGCTCTGTGAATAAAAAAAATATAAAACTTGGTTTACAAAAGGTGATGATAGTAATGAACAAAACACTAATTTAAGGCCAAAAAGTTCAGGTAAAATGTGTAAGGATCATAAATTGCCATTCATAGCTAAAAATATGTATTTCTGACATTACTAACATTTTACTCCCACGTTATCTAACGGATGCAACACGTAACCATTAAAGGATTTTATTTTATAAAAAAAACTCAAAAATAAGCTAAAGGTTAAGTTACACAGAAATGGTACAATATTTTATTTAACTACTTAATAAAAATAATTAGAGCTCTTGTGTTGAATTGATTGGACCATAATATCAATCGGAAGGTACACACACACACACACACACACATACACGCTTACACGCTTTATTAAGGTTGTTGGATAGGAAGCAGTAAACTTGGAACAAGTAAGTATGATTACTCAACAAGAAGAAAAGCGATAATTACTAATCAAACAAGAAGTGAGTATTCGATTAAGGAATTAGAAAGTGCTGTAAGGGTTTTCCCGGAATGTTGTTCATATAAGTAGATGAAGTAATTTGTGTAGTAGACAGCTACAAAATGACTCGAGGGTAAAAGTTTAAGTGTGTCTGCTACCGTCGACAAAGTAAAAAAAGTGAGTCGAAAATAAATATAATCTATCTATCTATCAGTCGGGTTACAACAAAACGTATAACTCGAGAATCGCCTGTTCCTGTTTTCACGGTTTCTAATTCATCAGATTTGTCTTCTCATAGAATAGGAGAATAAATATTATTACTAACTATATGTTCACTTCTATGTATGACAAATGGAACATAAACTCGTATAGAATTTCCTCGTTACATAGTACTTACCAATGAAATGTGAATTTTTCCACAATTACGGCCCGCATGTGTTGCCTTAGGAACAATTTATGATTTTTGCGGCGAGGTACTAATTAGCGAACGGTTCCGTCTAAGGATTGGCGTCTACTTACTGGAATCGCAAATGCAGTAATCAAAGCTATGTTTGCTTCAAAGGGAAGCTCTACATTATTCTAAGAAGCTTCTCCATAAGATGTCTGTAGTCACGACGAACGACGCGTTGCTATTGGTTGATTACGTTGACAATCACAGCGATGGCTTAATAAAGCTAAGATTTGTGAAATAAGCAGTATTGTTTTACTTGGTTCCCTTACATTTTGGGTACAATGAAACTGACCAAAGGCTATTCTCAGAGCAGCTATCGTCGACTTTGTTTACAAATCTATCTATAATAATATTCAAGAATTGCCGATACCTAGACACAGATACAGGTATTTACGTGCATAACTTCAGAATAAATGCACCAAATTATGTTAAAATGATGCAGAATTAAGAGAAGTTTCGGGCTTCGGAAGGCACGTTAAGCAGTTGGTCCCGGTTGACGTCGCTAGGTTGTCAGTCGTTAAGCTTAGTCAGAGGCCCTATGGCGGCTTGATGAAATATGACATTAAGGTTGCTCACTAATCTTCAACAATCCGCATTCAGCTCGCTTGTTGGAGTATGGTTCATTCCACCTCATAGTTGAGGGAGGCCTGTGCCCAGCAGTGGGACGTATATAGGCCGTTTATGTAATTGCTAAAATAGGTAAAGTGTTATTGTCCAATTAGGTCAAAGTAATATTGCGATTATCTCACTAGGGTCCTGGGGGTTAACTTTCTACTGAATTATATCCATACATGTGCACGAGGTTACCCTCAGCGAATCCTAGTTAATCCATGGGAAAGTTTTAGTGCGTATTTACAATCTGAGGAGATCACTGGGCTTAAGGAAGATTAATAAGGGCAAGAAGTAAAAGAATGTGTGGTATATTTGTCGATAACAAAACCTACTTGAATTCCAATTTGTTGAGTGGTATAAATTGTTAAAAGTTCCGTTTACAATGTGTGTTATGTGACATTATGTTACATTTTCTCAAATCAACACTTCAACAAAATAATACAGATTTTACATCAAACAATCATTTCAACAAAATTGTCCTTGGTTGTTTAAATATTTTCAACACTTTTTAAAAAAATGCTACCTCTTTTGCATTGCGAATTCACACATATCAGGCCTAGAATAAATTGACGACATTTACACAATACTTTTTACTATATTTGTTTGCGCTGGGAGGTGGGATGCGTCAAATGAGGCACCGTTTTTCTTGGATTTGGTAGTTATAATCGATGTAAGTTGAATACTTGGTTTACAATAATAATTAAAAAGTAGAAAAAAAGATGCTGCCCAAAGGACGTCCTGATTGCGTGTGTTTCGTGTGTTTGAGAACCCCGTCGCGCGCTGACGTCACATCTTCCGTCACGTGACCGGGAACTAGTGTTGCCTAAACATCCTCCCCCCCCTCGAGATCGTCAGGGCTTCGAGGTTCTGCTTCTTGCTTCTGCTGCTTCTCTGCTTCCAGTAGCAAGCAAAGGTTGTGGGTGGCACGGCGGATGATGCCTCTTGCGGTATATAGGTCCACGACTCTTGTCACTCCGTCTGAGCCTGGGTGTATTTTGTGAACCCTGGCCATGCGCCACTTCAGCGGTGGCACGTTGTTCTCTCTGATGACGACCAGATCGCCGTTTCTGAATCCCCTCTGCGTGACCCTCCATTTGATCCTTTGCTGTAGTTCGCTCAAATACTCATTGTTCCAGCGCTCCCAGAAGTGTTGACGAATTTTTTCAAGACATTGGTACCGGTTGAGTCTGGTTGGCGCAGCTTCTGTGAGGTTTCTTGACGGCAGCGAAGTCAGCGGTCTGCCGATCAGAAAGTGCGCGGGAGTAAGAGGAGATAGGTCGTTAGGATCGTTGGAGATAGGTGTAAGGGGTCGAGAGTTGAGGATAGCCTCAATTTGCACAAACAATGTCGACAACTCCTCAAAAGTTAAATGTTTATCTCCTAAAATTCTGATAATGTGATGTTTTGCGGACTTTACGCCGGCCTCCCAAAGACCGCCAAAGTGAGGAGAATATGCTGGTGAAAATTTAAAGGTGATACCTTCGTCGGCCGCAAAACCAATAACGTTTTCACTGTTTGACTTAAGAAACGCAGAAATCTCTTTATTTGCACCGACAAAATTAGTTCCGTTATCACAGTACAACTCTAAGGGTTTTCCTCTGCGAGATATGAACCGTCTCAAACATAAAATGAACACATCGGTAGTTAGATCACTTGCAACTTCAAGATGCACGGCCTTCGTGGTTAGACATACAAAAAGACACAAGTAACTCTTCGAGATTTTACAACCACGACCCTTACGGTCAGTGATGTAGAATGGCCCAGCAAAGTCGACACCACTAATATGAAAAGGAAGACTGGGGGTTACTCTACTGGCAGGTAAGTTGCCCATGATGGGGTTCAAACTCTTCGCCTTCATGATTCTACATAATTTACAGTTATTGACAGTGCTTCTCGCCAATATTCTTCCTCTAAGAGGCCAAAAGGTACTTCTCAGAGTACTGAGTAACAATTGTGGTCCGCCATGCAAAAGTTTTTTGTGGTAATATGCAAACAGCAATTTTGTAAAACTATGTTTTGAATCCAATAAGATTGGATGTTTCTTTTCATGGGGTACACTGGAGTTATGAATGCGGCCACCGACACATAAGACACCGTCATCGTTAATGAATGGACTCAAGGACAAAATGTGACACTTCGAAGGTAAGTTCTGGTTATTTTTCAATAATTTAATTTCGTTAGAAAAACACTCAGTTTGATGTTGTTTAATTAAGATATTTAGTGATTTATTTAATTCTTCTGTACTTAACGGACCTGTACATTTATTGTTTTTATGTTTTAGGTTATAGATGAATCGTAGGACGTAAGCTATTGATCGTTGTAGGTGTGTGAATCTGGAATATCTCTCAAAGTTTACAAATTTAATGAAATCGATAGGAATGTTAGGTGTAGTTGTAGTCTGTAATGTAGTGGTCGTTTTTGGTGTAGCTTTCCTTTCAGGTAGGTTCTGGATACCTTGCGGATTTATGAATTGAGGCCATTGACACGGCTCCTCAGTTAAAAAAGGCGGGCCTTCCCACCATAAGGCATTGTTTTGAATGAGTTTTGGGTTGACACCACGAGAAGCTAGATCCGCTGGATTTGCATGCCCAGGGACATGCCTCCAAGAACTTGATGAAGTCAATTCTTGTATTTCAGCGACACGGTTTGAAACAAATGGTTTCAAGTCACCAGATTGAGACGCTAACCAACCCAAAACCACCGTTGAGTCTGTCCAATGCACGATCGTGTTGATTTTACAGCGAAGAGCCCTCAGCACCTTATCACTTAACCTTGCCGAAAGCAATGCACCGCACAGTTCGAGACGAGGTATCGTGGTGGTTTTTACAGGTGCTACTTTAGTTTTAGCACAAAGCAGCCTGACCAAGATATGACCTGACTCGTCAATCGAGCGGATATAAATAGTAGCCGCGTATGCTGCTTGAGATGCATCCGAAAATGAATGTAATTCTATCGAAATTGCATTTTTGGTAATGACACATCTAGGGATATCTATTTTGGAAATTTCGTTCAAGTTTGATGTAAAGTTATGCCATTCCTTTTTTGTTTGTTGGTCTACTGAGTCATCCCAATCTAGCTTTGAAAGCCACAGTTTTTGTAAAATGATTTTTGGTATTATAGTACACAAACTAAGTAAGCCTAGAGGATCAAAAATTTTAGCTGAATTTGATAAAATTGTTCTTTTGGTTACTTCTGAATTTAATTCAATGTTAACTGGAAATTGTAAGACGTCATTACATGGAGACCACCTCAATCCTAATATAGTAGATTGTGAAGAAGCATCTAAATTTTTAGGTATAATAATGTTTGGCTCGTTTTGGAAAATTGAAGGTGCATTTGTTCGCCATTTTCTCAAAGGAAGACGAGCTGAATTAAGGGCTTCAGTTACTGACTTGACAATGCTGTAAAGAGAACTTTCCTCGTCCGTCCCAGACAAGAAATCATCGACATAAAAGTCCTCTTTAATCGCCAGAGACGTGGCTTTATCTTCACAATCCTTTGACAGTTGCAGTAAACACCTTGTGCTCAAGTACGGCGCTGATGCCGTCCCATATGTGACAGTATTCAACTGAAAGATTTTGATAGGCTGCGAGGGCTCATCTCGCCATAGAATCAACTGCAAGTGTCGTTGATTAGTTGCTATCCATATCTGACGGTACATTTTTTCCACATCTGCTGATACTACGTACCTGTGCTGTCTGTACCTAAGTAATATCGAAAACAAATCATCTTGTACCACTGGCCCGATAGACTGAATGTCATTAAGTGATACGCCACTAGATGTCTTTGAAGAAGCGTCAAACACTACGCGAAGCTTTGTAGTTTCACTGTGCTCTCGTAGCACAGCATGATGTGGAAGGTAACAACCAAATTTTGGCTTACTGATTTCCGTCATGTGTCCTAAACGCTCATATTCATGTATGAATTCGCTATACTGCTGTTTTAGTTCTGGCTTGCTATTTAACTTCCTTTCCAAATGAAGTAACCTTTTTTCAGCTATCTGATATGACTCACCTAAAGTTTCGATAGGATTTTTGAAAGGATATTGTACACAAAATCGCCCGTCGTCTTCTCGACGGGTAGTTTCAATGAATAACTGTTCGCAGGATTTGTTGGAACTACTTATAACCTTTGACGGAACTTCTTCAAGTTCCCAAAATTTAGACAACTGTGTTTTAATATCTTGTGAGAAATTACAATGTATCTTTGTATTCTTTGTATTGTAAAAATCACCTGCCATGGATCCAGCTACAATCCAACCTAACAGAGTCTCTTGCAAGATGGGCTTATGAGGCCCTAATCCAACCTTGCCAGATTTAATCAAGTCCCAGAATATGTCAGCGCCTAACAATAAATCAATCTCAGATGGATGATAAAACCTCGGATCAGCTAACTGGATGTAATCGGGAATGCCTAAATCTTGCATACGCACTGTGGCATGAGGCAGACTGTCGGTGATTTTGGGTAAAACAAAACATTTAACATGTATGTTGAAAGAGTTTTGCAAAGATTTTATATTTAAGTTGCAGTGTTCCGTAACATTTATTATTGTATTGCCAATGCCAGATACACAATGAAAATAATCTTTAGTTTTACATATGCCTATCTCTCGCTGCGCCCTATCGGTTATGAAAGACGATTGACTGCCACAGTCCAGCAGAGCCCTCAAAGTAAATGTTTTGTCATTGTTCGTCACCTTGACCAACGCCGTAGATAAAAGGGCTTGATTGGTGGAGACGGCAGACATAGAAATGGAGGTGGAGGGACCTGGACCAGTGGAGTTGGCTGCAGAATCAGCAGGTATGTTGGGTTCATTTGTATTTGTTAACTGAGCATGATCATCAGTTAGTAACAAGGAAGTTTGCCGGTGTAACAATGTGTTATGTTTTTTGTGACAAATTCTACAACTGCCTAGCCTACATTGGTGGGTCTGATGGCCACTACGAAGGCAATTAGCACATAATTTAAGAATATTTATCCTTGAAATACGTTCGGTAATAGGTAAAGATTTGAATTTGTAACACTCAAATATTTTATGTCCTTGTTTGCAGAATGTACACTTGCTGCCAGGTGAAGTTTCGACAGAAGAAGCAATAAATGATTTTGTGTGCTGTAAACTAAGACGTTTTTCATTTTTATAAGTCCTACCAGCATCTAAAGTCTCTAAGACTGTTGCTCGTTGACGCAAGAATGCATAAAAATGTTCTAAGGTTGGCGAGTCTTTAAGACTTCTTGCTTCCTCCCAGCACCGTGCTGTAGTACTATCTAACTTTGCTGAAGCCATGTATATTATAAGTGTGTCCCATTGGTTAGTAGATTCGCCTAAAGAATTTAAAGCACTAAGATTTTTACACAAAGTATCAATTAAACCACGAAGTCCGGCTGCAGTCTCTTTGTGCAATGGTTCAATGGAAAACAAGCACTTGACATGTTCATTTATCAAAAGACGTTTGTTGTCATAGCGTTCGCAAAGGAGATTCCAAGCAATCATGTAGTTGCTAGATGTAACACTTACTGAATTTATAACCGAACTAGCCGCACCTTCCAGGTAAGATTTCAAATAATGAAATTTATTAACGTCCTCGATATTTTCATTACAATGGATGAGTGATACATATGTATCCCTAAACGTTAGCCACTTAGTTTGATCTCCACTGAACTTTGCAATTGTCAACGGCGGTAGTTTAACTTGACTATGGCCCCTACCGGTGCCGTTGGACGAGGACTCCACTCTGCCTTTACTATCGAAAAAATCTAACAAGGATTGAGCTTTAGCAATTAAACGGAAAGTTATGTTTTCCGTGGTTTCGCGTTCAATGTTTTGCTTCATGGTATCTTCGTCCAACATTTCAATCTGTGTTTGTATCTCATCGAAACTGCTAGAAAGGTCGCGGATCTTGCTACACCTGAGGCGCAATTCATTCAACTGTACCGCACTCACTTCCTTAGAATCCATAAGGGGCTCTAAATATTTTTCAAATGTCGTTAAACGACCTCTTATGGATGCTCTTTGCTTCGTTAAACTAGCCAACTCACTCATCTTGTCGGTGCAAACACTAACACAATAAAATTAACACTGAAAGACCACTGATATTGCGAATCACTAATTGTTCTTAAATCACTATTAGAAATAAGTCAAACAGTACGTTACGTGTATCCTGGCGTAGCTACGCAGATAACAAACCCGTTTTGCGGCCGGCGTCGGTGCACAGCGAGTAGGTAGTAGGTAGGTATCACTATTTTACCGGAATGCACCTGGAATGATCGGCAAATCACTTAAGACACTTGTTTTAATGGGAATCTATGGAACGGGTCAAAGGTTAGGGAATTGATTTTACGTAAAAAAATATGACTAATTGCGTTGCAAATAATGAAAATGAAATTTAACTAACACATTGTCGACATTGTTTGTGCAAACTGAGTAGATATGTAGGATCGGAAAGGAAAAGAAGCGCACTTCCCTCGGAAACAGTGGCTGCAGCTGCTGGCTGGCGGATTTTTCCTGTAGGCTTGCACCTCGTCACTTCTCACGATCACGTCGGGGTCACCAATTGTTTGCGCTGGGAGGTGGGATGCGTCAAATGAGGCACCGTTTTTCTTGGATTTGGTAGTTATAATCGATGTAAGTTGAATACTTGGTTTACAATAATAATTAAAAAGTAGAAAAAAAGATGCTGCCCAAAGGACGTCCTGATTGCGTGTGTTTCGTGTGTTTGAGAACCCCGTCGCGCGCTGACGTCACATCTTCCGTCACGTGACCGGGAACTAGTGTTGCCTAAACAATATTCATTGCACAAAACCATTACTCTTTTAAAATCCCGACAATCCTTTTTAACACAGGTGTGTACCTTTTGCCTCCATTAACCCTAAATTGCATACAGCCGAAATTAAACGGGAAAAACCCCGAGGTGCTCTCGTTGCTAACCTTTTTTAGACAATAACGGAGCTTGAAAAAAGCCAGTACAAAGAGCAAAGAGAAACGACCAAGTCTGACGCGACACTTAATTTTGTACTTCCCATTGCAAAGGTACGATTTAGGGTAACCTTTTCTTCGGTGAGAATGGACTGGAACGCACCCATTTCTGCTTTGTTTCACATAATTAGCTGGAACTGTTGTGTATGGAATTGGTTTGAAAAGTTAAAAAAGCGATTAAGAAATACAATAAAATGCCTTTTAGAATGTCGCCGCCGTTGAGGATGTAATGATTCTTTTTGGTGATTTTCACTATCTAAATATATTTATTTTTATTAAAATTTTGATTAATAATAGGAAATTTACCGGCAATCTCTGGAAGACTTGATTAGGTAAATATGATATATTTTTTGAATAGTTGAAAACATACTTGGGGCAAATATTTAACTGCTGCTTCTTTATATGCACATTTTGAATGGAGACACAAATTTAAAATATACACTAAAATATTGAGTTTTTTACTTGTTGTTCTTTTGGTTCCAAGTATTATGGGTACGAAGGATAAAAACAATCCTTTTGTTTTTGCAAGTTCAAACCGCAAATCCGTTGACTCATGAATATGCCGCCACTTATGCGAAATGTTTTATTTCTAAAACAAAATCCTTTGTCTTTTTGACGTTCGTTCGTTGGTATGTCTAGGTCCTGCACAAAGCACAGGACATCGTATTACTTACTTTAATCAAAATAATGTCAATGTCTGAAGGAAATACATTATTTGAAGTTGGGCCCTCAAATATCTTTTTTTCAATGTATGTAGGTAGTTGTTAAACGTTCTAGTCGTCGATATTGTTAACTTAAAATAAAAAAAAATGATAGAAACAAGCTGACGAGTAACATACTAGTTAAGGTAGCTAAAGAGATGGCAATCTGTTTACGTCTTCATTAAGCTGTTGTTAAATTTTAAATTTTTCGTGTCAATTTTCAAACATTCTTGAACAATAGCTAATATACAAATATGACGGTCGTCCGTTCCTTTGTCCTCTCGGGTAAAAGTTTGCCCAGTAGGGCACTTTGTTGGGTTGAATGCCGCGGTTGGGTTGAATTTTAAGGGTCCAATCCTCCGATATTGAATATTTAGTAAACATTATCAACATCCCATTCCATTTTTTCTTTATTCCGCGAATCATCCGTGCCGAAAGGCATGTCCGGGAATGAATGGGAAAGGTTGAGTGATCGGTAGGGTTAACGTTTACCATAATCCAACTGCGTACGCCTCACCCAGCGAGTTTTCTATTAGATCGTATTAATGCATTTATATATCTGAACATAATATAATATTTATTCATTTGGTTTTCTGTGAATGATAGAAAATTCACTGCAGTAATTAATAAATTCATAGCTTTAACGTAGTTAGAGCATTGAAAACTGTTTTTCATGGTTTTAAGCTTTTTTTCTAACGACTAAAGATGTAGAGTCATCATGCCCAGGTAGATTTGTTGTATACGTAGGGTATTCATATTATGGTGAAAGAATTGCATGAATGGATAAAATGTTATTTATAATTTAACTGAAACATCAAATCTGTGTTTCCTAGCTATAAATACTTTTGCAAACATTTAAAAATGTAGAGTCATCATGCCAAGGCAGATTTCTTGCATACACGTACCTTTGCTTAAAAGAGGAATTGTAGTAAAATGTATTATTGTTTATAACGGAAATCTTTCACCTTAACTTAATTTAACTTGTAGCGTCAATAAACTTTTTTCTTCAGCAATCCCGTTTGCTTCACGTTATATTCATGTTACACTGTCATGTTATTAAAAACGTCGATTTGGTATTGAATAATTCTGTAACTTATGAAAGTTTCTGAGCAAAGGTAGAGTCTCGCACTTTTGCGGTAGTCCGGCGGACGGGCGAGCGCGCATATCAATTCAGCTCTACATAAATAACGAAGATAAAAGATCGGTCCCGTCCAAAATCTATCTCACACATACTTCCGCGTCCACTCCACCTACGTTAGGCCATGTATGGTGAAATTGATTTTATTTTACAATAACTATTTGTTTCAGCAACGTATCAATGGGAAAACTACTGAAAGAGGTGCCTTCTAAAGTTACTTCAACCGTTTCGAGCCTTGGTATTCCCCAATTATTATTGTAATTATGCATTGATGTAGTTATTCTCCCATTAATTATGTAATACAAAAAGAAATACTTTCTATGGATTTTGTGAATTCAAAGCAGCGATGCAAGCGGGATACGTGCAGCCGTGCTATTCCGGCGGTGCACATCGGACATCACTTCACATCTCGGTGCTTCACGCTTACCTCAATCATCAATACGCTTTACTTTGAATTAGTATTTTCTCTTATTTTGGATGTAATTAATTAAAAAATGTTATTTGTCTTTACGGTGGAATTCACAAAGGCAAATCAGATCACTCACTCAGCTAATTAAGCCATTAGTTTAATCGCACGCTTAACTTAAATGCTATTCACAAACGTTCATTAAGCAGTTTTCTACCGTGATCAGCTGAGCATCTTTCAAACAAACCGAAATGCCAACATTGCAAAAAGAAACATTCGTTCTCGCTAACCAATTGATGGAACTATGGTTTTGTGCCTCGATTCGTTTCGTTGTTTGTCGAAATTATTGCTGGAAATGAACAATTCTTGGGTTTTTTCACAGATCTATCTCAATTTAAGATGACTGTAACGTAGCTTGGTTATTAATTCGAAATTTACGCATGTTTGAACAAAAAAAATAAATGGAATAAACAAAACAATACTTTTTCATTTTTATGTAAAAACGGAACGCAACCAAATGTCAAATATGTGTCAATCAGTCATTTTAAGAATTTAGGTTAGAATTACGTATTAAATTAAATTTTAAATTTGTTTATAAATGTAACTACATTTTCAAGTAACTAAGTATCTGGGTTTCTGGAGGATCATCGTTACATTCAGTGTAAGATCTTGCACTTGATCTTATCAGATCTTGACTGCAGATAAAGTACCTGCAAAGACAATAACTCAAATAAAATAAGCCAAGCTGAAAATGGATAGTTTGGAAATGGATTATTAGGTAAGTAAATAACTCTATTTAGCTGAGTTTACAATCTTCAATACAGTCAGTTAAAATCAAAACAGTTTTTTGTTTGATGTTAAAAGTTCCACTGTGTAAATTTAGCCATTACCTACCTTTCTTTATTTGCTGAAAAACAAATGTAATTAACAAGTATTTTACTTTCCAGCTCTTCATGGAGTAGCAGATAACCAAAATGAAGGAAATAATTAATAAGGCAGTACTACCACAAAAGTTGAACATAAAATATGATGATATTGCATATTATTTGCCAACTGTGACCGCTATAGTGACTAACTTTATATGGAGAAGGAGACCTAGAAGGTGCAAGAGAAGAAGAATTATATTTATGCCAAAACAATCAATTTTATTGGTAGTAGACTCTATTTGTTCAATAGAATATTGACACTGAGGAGCATTTAATGTATTGTATGTATTGGTATTGTTTGTAAAACACATAACTTACTATAAACTTTAATTTGGCAGGCATTACAGCAAAATATGTATTTCATAGCTGTTTGAATCTTTAACCACTTGCATTAAATCAATAGTGGACACTGAATATATAATACGATATAAATATAATGTTTAAAATGATAGCCTTTTTTTAAAAAGACAGTACCGTTCTGCTGGGTATTTCAGCAACAAACTAGCTTGACTTGTAGGTTGTCTGAAAGAGATTGTTTTTAGCAATAAGACTGCCTAACTTGTATTTTATGGTGAGAATGTATTACTTTCATAACAATAATTTTGCTAATAATTTAGTGTGCATGCAATAAAGTGTTCCTCATCTTAACAAATTGTTATCTTGTGATTTCACATTGTAATGTTCTATTTCAACTGTGTGAACCTATAGTTTATTTGTTATTTTTGAATTATATAAAATAAATTATTCATTTTTATTTTGTGTTTTCATTAATTATCATGAAACTCATAATTTATATTCGAGATCCACACCGGGGTCACTGCTCCCAAAATTTAGCATAGATCATGAAGACTGAACAAACACTATTGTTTCTTAATACATAGGTACTTTAGTAAATAGATATAACACCCAAACACAGGATAGACACAAATATTCATTACACAATTTTAGGTGTATAGTGGGAAACAAATATACAACCTTAAGTAGGTGCACACCTTTTTTAGTTGAATAACTTAAAAACTGGGAGTGATGGCTTTTCCCCTGCAGTGAGACATGATGGGTGGATAGATTAGGAAAAGAACTTGTGTTTTAGAACTAATCAATATGATGTAAAAATTAGTTGTTAAATAAAACAATTATTGATTTGACGGTGTTTATTTATGCAGTTCGTGTTCACTACACTATTACATCATGTTAGGTGCCTTCTACACAACACCAACGACTTAACTTCATGTATTCCTAACAGAGCCCGCAGTACACTGCACATTCCACTGTTGTTGGTGGGATTATAACTATACCAACAGACCATTCCCAATAATTGATATAAATAAGGACAAGAAAATCTTCTTTTGAGAATACCAAACAGTCTCTTTATTGTGGTCCAGAGCCTTTAATGAAGCAATAATGTGTTTGTCCAGCAGCTATTCTTGAAATTTAGATAGAAACATGGGTTGCCACACTTTGAATCACCAAGTTCACTACACTCTAGAAAGGCGCACACTGGACTTTTTTTGATAATGGTACTAACTATTCTTTTGACCCAGGATTTTTGATAACTGGCATTGGCATCCAAGCTTCAGTTTAGCAAACATTGGAGTCTGGAAGAGTCTTTTGGAAATGGTAGTATCCTGTTCTGATTGTGGGTCTTTGATAACTGCCCTTGGCATAATAATGGAGAGCGAGGAGTATTCCGTATATTGGCTGTGTTGCTTGATTGCTTTTCTTCCAATTTGGGGACGTGCTGACTAATTTCTTTTGTCGGAAACTGCAATTCTTAGTAGCATTTGAAATTGCGTTTTGACATATTTCTGTAGTGTTTTTAGGTATTACACATTACAGAGACTTCTAACAAGGGGTACTTCTTCTAGCAAAGTCCTTAAAACGGGCGTTAAAGCTGAAATACTTCCAAATCAAATATTTAAGATAGGTCGCGACCGCTCTCAACTTTTTAAATATTTGAGCATGGTATTTGTCACATTTTATGGCATTTTATTATCTGTGGCACGCTGATTGTCTTTCATGAATACGATTTTCTCGTTTGAGTGCTTAATCAACTTAGGTTAATCACGTGAGAGGAGGAGCAATTGATGAACCTTTGTGAATGCGAAAAAACAGTTTGAGCGTTGTTCAAGTATTTGTTAAACGCTCAACTATTTAATTTGCTTTTGTGAATTCCACCGTTAGTCCTTTTTTTTCAAACGACCACAGTTGCAAAGAAATTGAATTTTAAAGTTTACTCGCACGGACGAAGGGAGTTTTGACGTCCGCCGGAATAGCATAGCAGTACCAAAATACATAGTATAACATAGTATAAAAGAAAGTCGCTCTGTCCCTATGTCCCTTTGTATGCTTAAATCTTTGAAACTACGCAACGGATTTTGATGCGGTTTTTTTTTAGTAGATAGAGTGATTCAAGAGGAAGGAGGTTTACATGTATAATAACATCCTATTGCACCCGTGCGAAGCGGGGCGGGTCGCTAGTAAATAATATATTTGACCACCCGGAAGGGGTAAAGGGTCATAGTTCTGCTGCTGACTGTCCTATAGTCTGTACTAGTCACATCCAAAAGTATATGAGCCACAGGAGAGTGAAGTAAACAAGGGCCAAGCGGCTTAGATTCCATCTGCTATACTTATTGATGGAAGATGACAAAAGATAATACTGAGATCAAAGATCTTCTAAAAGTAGACAATCACTTCAAACAGGTACTGTTGATAATACTAATCTGTAAGTATAATGTACTCAGTACACGGTGGTGAGTTATTTTAAAACACGTGCTTATTATATAACGGCTTGAGACTAATTAGTTAAATTATTCTAACTAATGGGTGAAAGGTGCAGTAAAATGGCAGGTTACTTGTCATGTCATTCCTTTAAAAAAAACTGTAAATTTTTATCAGACTTACTGCCATTTTACTGTTATCTAATCTGAAATCCACGTATGGTTGATATGTTTGGGGTTAAGTGACCTTTCCGTTTTAGGTCACAGAATTATTTCGTTAATAATGGGATGATACAAATAGCAGAGACGGAACTAATTTTAGCTTAAACAAAAAACTCCCGCCCGAACAGGGACTTGAACCCTGGACCCTTGGATTAAAAGTCCAATGCTCTACCGACTGAGCTATCCGGGCTTATACAATTGTAGTTGAAAATTTTAGTTTCTACGTCTTGGCAAAATATTTAAGGTATTGTTATTATTACCACCATTAAGTATTATGTGTCAGTAATTATCTTGTCCTGTCGTATTTTGTTTAAATATTATTTTTTTAGGCCTTCCTCTTCGGCGTCGTCCGTCTGTGGGGAGCCATAAGGTGTTGATTCGGGCCCATTTATCCGGGTGCATCCTGCAAAACATGACCTGCCCACTCCCACTTCAGTTTTGCGGCTTTTAGGCCAACGTCTTGGACCCCAGTTTTGGCCTAAAAAGCGATGGGGTGTTGACCACTCTGGAGATTGGCAGGTTTTGGCTGTGGATAGGGACCGCTGGAAGAGCTTGGGGGAGACCTTTGCCCAGCAGTGGGATCTAGAGGGTTAAAAAAAATAATTATTATTCATTAAGAACCATGTTTGTAATTTCTTTTCCAATATGTAGAAATGTATTAATGAATCTTATTATTTCAAGAAAAACTACCTACCTTGTATATTTTATTGCCTTAATTTATTCAAATATAACATCTGTTCAACTAGCGCTCTCAACATTAATTCCTATGACGAAGTAATATCGAATTCAAATATTGACTTAAATTAAGTGGAAATGCTGTCAGATAGATTGTGGAATAATATCATTGAGGTAATAGAAATGAACCAATATTTGGCGATGTTCGATTGACATAAGTGATTATAATACATTGTAAGCAGTCGAAATCTTACTCTTATTTATCTTCCACTTCTGCAAACTATGTTAGGATCTCAAACCGAATACGAGTGTATGAGTCCAAATTCAAAGCAGAATAAACCAAAGAGGTATTCTTCATGAATTCTGTAATTTCATCGCAAAGATACATACAGCATGCAATAAAATTCAGGAACTTTGCTCTACATGAAATCTGATATCTTTTTCACAGAGTTCAGCTATACACATATTGTACTCGTCTCACCAGTAAGTACCCCTTATAAGTCAAAAACTGATTTTCCTAATCAAGTTTTATTTTAATTATGAATAACTATATCGAATAATAAGCCCCCCATCAACAGCGTGTGCATTTAAAAGAGTCTTCGATTAGGGTAAGTGAAACTTGAATGTTCAGCTTATTTTTTGTTTTTTAGGATACAGGAATAAGCCATTTTCAATATGTTTCTCTCTTAGACTGTAAGTTGCAGAGACATCAGCTGTTCTAGCCTACCTTTTTAAAGAGGTTGATCTAAGACTTTTGAAATTAAATAGACATTTCCGATTTCAGACACGTTAACAAACCTGTTCAAGCAATTACCTACCTACTCGTACGTTGGGCTGAGTTGAGCTTCTGACTATCCCGCTCTCCATGACGGCTACAATAGAGTAGATGACTACGAGTGATTTTGCATGTTTTTTATGTTCACCAAAAATAATAATTTAATTCAAATTTTATTGTGAAACCACGACCGAAATTTGTTTCAAAACGAGGCCACAATAGGCTTGCAAACTTGGGTGGGCAAGTCCATTTCAAAAGTGTTGTTTTTTTTTATTTTTTTTTAAACAATATCATTATTTTATAACTCATACTATTAAGAAGCAATTATGTTAGTAGACCATTTTCATGAATGCAATATTTAATATAGCTGTCGAACAAAGTTCTTACGCGCTCCTTACAAAAACAGTGAACGTGACGGCATAATCATCATAGTCACGTTTGCATGAAGCGATTTGGGCAAGTCCAAAAATGTGCATTTCAAATTGTGATATCTTAGGTAGTATTGATCCTAATGAAGTGATTCTTTTAGGATTGTTTCCATAAATGTATGGTCTTTCTTAAATATATAAAAAAAACAAGTTTTACGTTAAGGGAAGATATTTTTATTTCAAATACATATTGAAGTAAGAAATACATCCCTTGTTTTTAATGCACAAAGAAAAAAAATATGGGTATAAACAAATTACAATAAGGCAAACGTCCCAGTATCCGCCACTTTTTGCACTTTCCTGACTTTGCAATGCTGCTGTGCAGAATCTACTGGACTGAAAATACATATTTTTAGGTCAAGAGGTAGATAATTTAGTTGTTTTGCTTTGTGACTAAAAAATTTAAAGCTACGCAGCTGCATAAAATAGCAAAACGGTCCAAAGCAAAAAATGGCAGTATGTCCCAATATGCGCCACTTTTGTCCCAATAACCGTTTAATCGTCCCAGAAGCCGCCACATGTATGCCAATTTGAACTTTAATTCGAGAGCTTAAGGTTCAACATTGAAGTCATTCGGCCAGGGTTCGCTAATTTATGTGATATTGCTGCTTTTGTGTTCTTTCTCAACTACCAGCAGATGAGACCAGTCCTTCACCACTTGAATTGACTGTAACTTGTCCTATTATTGGTAAAATGTGGTTTGGTTTCGAGTTAGCTAAGTTAATCTGTTTTATTCAGAGTAGTTTGACAAAGTAGATAAGGGCCTCCTTAGTTCAACACCTATATGAGTGCTCGCCTTGTCGTAGCGGCAAGGCTTAGGGCCTGGAACCATTTCTGTTGGTCCAAGTGTGCGAGGCTAGATATAGGTAGGCGGCGCAAGTGCTTTCTAATCGGATCATACCGCCTGCGGTCTATGGTATATAGCCGTAAAGAAAACCAGGGGCCCAGACAGTATACCAACAAAAGTTCATCAAACTTGTTAGCCGACTTGACTGCGGTTTTTATCCCTTCCTCCTGCAGAATGGCAAGTGCTGAACTGGGTAGGTGAGTTGGTAGGTAGTGGACAGCACTAGCCGCGGGCGTCCGCGGCGCGGGTCGCGGGGCGCGGGAGGAGGCGCGGGTTCCTCGCGACACACATCAACTAGATCTCAGCTTGCGCACACGTCCATTATTGTCGGTCTAATTTCTGTACTTCAATACAGCACCTTTTAATACAGTCCACTCTTTAATTCATTCCATTAGTCCCAGTAGAGATTAGAGCCTATAATACGGGAACATATGGTCCTTTTATCGCCGTCTTCAAGATTTCAAGAAGTACGTTGCCGCTGTACGGAGAAAATAACGGGACATCAGCTGTTCGAACGAAACATTTTCTAACGGTTCGTCGTGTCAACGGTTTTTTCACTACGTGGTCAAGAAATTAGTCTTCCGATCAAGATTCATGGATCATCTCATCAGTGCAGCTCAGTGAAGTGCTAATACGAAGAAAGAAGAAAGGATAAGTTGCATCATCGCATCGAAACCGTGAGATCGTACCAATTTATTTCCTATCATCTTCGTATTTCATCATCATTCATATTTCATCATCATTCCCATTTCACTTTCATTATTATTTCTAGATTGCTTATATGTCTGTGTCAGTCGTAGTTAGCAAATCATCATCTTCACCGTCATACATCATACCTACACCATTTCATAATCATAACGGTATTTTGTAACGGTTGTGTCGCTTCGCATAGTAGCATTTAAACGATTAGTTTTCATAGTAAAGTAGTTTATTTACAGAAGTTATAATAATAAATAGTTTATTTACAACATTTACAGTGCTTTTAAGAGTTTAAAATTAAAACGTTAAAAATATAAATTCAAATAAAGACGTTGTTACAATCATAATAATTAACCATAGTTAGCTGTAGTGCTTTGCAAAGTATTTAGCTACTAATATTTTTTTATTTTTCTCTAAATCGATCATAGTCAGTGTTTCTTTTTTTTCGCAGGTCGGTATACCACACCACAACGTTCGCGTTCGTGTGCGAGCCGACTGCTGCAGGGGCAAAACAAAGTTGTACCTTTTCATTATTTTACTGTCTTTCTTAATTAGATTAGAATTTTAGAAATATTTACATCATTTTTTCTTCATAGCGTACAATCTTGGTGCCTACAATAATTTTCCATACGCTTATTCTGTTACTTTACTTCGCATATACATATTTACATAGTTTTTAATTTCTATCCTTCTAAGCGTAACTTTTAAGCACATATAATGGCAGAGGGGAAACTTTCGCAGTTAATTAAGAAGAGAGGCACGCTTAAATGTAAACTTACTGGCTTTGCCAATTACATCAATATTCTTAAAGATAGCACAGCTGTTAATACCCCCGCTATTTTCAACGAGCTTAAATCGCGTTTCGAAAAAATGGAGGCTTTATATGAGTCCTTTGATACGCTTCAGGGAGAGATTGAGGAGTTGGCTGATGATCCTGACGAGAGATACCAGGAGCGGGACGCGTTCGAGAACCAGTACTTCGTCACGATTGGCATCGCGAAGGCACTGTGCGACGCGTCTTCTGCGGCTTCTCTCGGCGTGTCAACGCATAGTGGTGGTGCGGTAAGCTCTCTTGATGCAGATACACGGAGACACAACAATTTCGTAAGATTGCCTAAAATTGAATTACCTTCCTTTAGTGGTGACTATCAGCAGTGGCTTGAATTTCGCGATACTTTCATTTCTCTAGTTCATTCCAACCATAGCATTGATAACGTCAACAAATTCCACTACCTACGCGCTTGTTTACAAGGTAGTGCTGCCTTAGTTATTAAGAGCTTGGACTTTAAGGCTGATAATTACGCTTCTGCTTGGGAATTGTTGTGTAAAAGATATGATAATAAGCGCTTACTTGTTAATAATCATGTGCAATCTCTTTTCAACATTAACGCCATACAAAAAGAGTCCAGTAGGGCTTTGCGTTACATAGTCGATGTAACATACAAAAATCTACGAGCTTTGGCAACTCTAGACCAACCCACAGAGCATTGGGATACTTTAATAATTTTTATGATGGCCTCTAAGCTGGACAACATCACCAACAGGGAATGGGAGGAATATCGTAATAATCGTAGTGAACCACCTACATTAGACATTTTTATGACATTCCTAACAAACAGGGCTGATCTTCTGGAAACGTTGGAAGAGGCGAGAAACAGCAAAGGTAAAATTGAACCTAATACAACACAAAGGCCTAAGAGTTTTATTGTAACTTCAAATAAACCCAAAATGCATTCGTGCCCACTGTGTCATAAAGACCATCAATTGTTTTCATGCGATTCATTTCGTAAACTGTCAGTTGAGACACGCGCACACAAGGCCAAAGAATTAAAAGTTTGTTTGAATTGTCTCAGGTCAGGTCACCCCGAGTCTCTTTGCAAATTGACTCACTGCAAATATTGCAACTTAAAACACAACACTCTTTTGCATGTTGACCCACCTCAGCAGTCTGCTTCATATGATAGTGTTGTACTTTCAGCAGAGCATTCAAGGGTCAATTCTAATGCAACCAATATATTACTGTCCACAGCTATGGTCAAGGTGATTGACAGCCATGGGAATCCGCATCCAGCTAGAGTCTTGCTGGACAACGGTAGCACCGGCAACTTTATAACACAAGACCTCTGTGGCAGGCTAAACCTGCGTACACATGTAGCAAATTCAAAGGTAACGGGCATAAATAATCAAATATCCAACAGCTCTCAGTCTTGCTCTCTTACATTGGAGTCTTACAATGGCGGCTATAGGATGGACATTGACTGCTTCGTTTTACCACAAATAACATCCTTAATACCCAACACATACATAGACATACACGACTTACACATACCATCTGGGGTTTGCTTAGCTGATCCAAAGTTCAACGTTCCGTCAACCATTAACATCTTAGTAGGTGCGGACGTCTTTTGGAATGTGATTGGCACAAATCGAATCCAGTTAGGAAAAAATAAACCGGTCTTATTTGAAACTAAACTTGGGTGGTTAGTTTCAGGTGCCATATGCCAGCCGCGTTCGTATAATCAAGTGTGCATGTTTAGCCACAATTCACAAAGTCAATCTGACTTAACTAGGTTTTGGGAACTAGACTCTATTCCATCTCAGCATAAGTTAACTCCTGATGAGCATGCTTGTGAAAAATTTTTTTTAGAAAGCACTAGGAGGGATGATGATGGTCGCTTTATAGTTGCCATGCCTTTCAAAGAATCACCCGACGTTTTAGGCGATTCTTTCTTTATCGCTAGGCGTAGGTTCCTTTCTCTTGAAACTCGCTTAGAAAAGGACGCTCACATGAAACAACTATATACACAATTCATGAGAGAGTATTTAGAACTTGGTCACATGACCGAAGCATCGAGTAAAGAAAGCAAAAAATGCTACCTTCCGCATCATGGAGTGTACAGAGAGAATAGCTCTACCACTAAATTACGCGTAGTATTCGATGCATCTGCCAAAACGTCATCAGGTAAGTCACTTAATGACATCCAGCGTATTGGTCCCACAATTCAAGATGACATAATAGCAATTTTATTACGTTTTCGACAGCACCAATTTGCATTCTCAGCAGATGTCGAAAAAATGTACCGACAAATAAACATCGAGCAAAAACAACGGCCGCTCCAATGCATTCTGTGGAGGTTCGATCCCTCTCACCCTCTTAAGACTTACACACTTAACACTGTGACGTATGGAACAGCATCAGCTCCATACTTAGCCATCAGGTGTTTGTCTCAATTGGGTTATGACTCACCAGACCCAGAAGTAAAGCGAGCCATCTGTCATGACATGTACGTCGACGAATTTTTGTCAGGGATGGACCAAATTGGAGACGCTATTGACCTTTGCAAAGACGTCAGTGGTACACTAGAGTCAGCGAAGTTTCGACTCCGAAAATGGCATTCGAATAGCGAGCAGATTCTAAGTGCTATGTCTAGTCATAATGATGTGTCAGATAATGTTAATCTTAGTGCAAAAGAAGCTTCAAAAACATTAGGTCTTCATTGGGCATGCTCATCTGATACACTCACATTTTCCATACATATTGACCCCACGGATAAGCGTCACATATTATCCACAATTTCCCAGGTGTTCGACCCACTAGGGCTCATTTCTCCATGCATAGTTGAAGCAAAAATTATGATACAACAATTGTGGATCCTAAAATGCTCATGGGACGAAGATGTACCTGTGGATATCAAACATCAATTCATAGAATTTGCAACTTCACTATTAAGTTTAAATAATTTAAAAATTCCCAGATGCATTAAAATGTACCCATCTACTGATATACAGATACACATATTTACGGATGCATCTGAGAAGGCCTACGGTGCCTGTGCATACGTAAGAAGCATGAATAGGGACGGGACAGTCTGTGTCCGCCTGTTAGCATCCAAGAGTAAAGTAGCACCCATCAAACCAGCCACTATACCACGTTTGGAACTTTGTGGGGCACTGATGGGAGCAAGACTGTGTGCAAAGGTTATTTCGTCGGTTACCTTTGAATACAGCTCGTGTACATGCTGGACTGACTCGATGATTGTATTAGGTTGGCTTTCTTCATCTCCTAATCAACTTCAATCTTTTATTCGCCATCGGGTGATTGAAATTCAAGACAATTCTTTTAATTGGCAATATGTACCCACTAAGCAAAATCCCGCAGACTTGGTTTCGCGTGGAATACGTGCAGAATCAATCAATGACTGTGCATTATGGTGGTCGGGTCCTTCATTTTTAAAACTAGACCCTTGTGAATGGCCTGAGAAGCCTAATCAAAACAAAATTCAAAATAATAATTTGCCAGAAATTATCAAAAATGTACATCTAATAAATACTGATAATAATCAACTTAAAGAACCTAACTTAATTTCTAACCTTATTCTAAACACATCTAGTTTCAATAAATTAAAACGCATTCTAGCGTATATTTTCAGATTTATTAATAATTGTAAAAATAATATAAAACTGAAGGGGCATTTGTCACTCTCCGAGTTAAATGCCGCCAAAACTCGACTGATTCTTACTTCACAAGAAGAATCTTTTCCTATAGAACGTCAATTACTTATAAACAACGATCAATTACCTTTTAAAAATCGACTTTTATCATTGTCACCATTCATGGACTCTGACAAACTCATCAGAGTGGGGGGCAGGCTTAGTGATTCTCACTACGATTATAACGTTAAGCATCCCATTCTTCTATGTAGTAAACATCGCCTTAGCCAGTTGATATTTGACATGTTGCATAAAACTTACTTTCACTCAGGTCCCCAACTACTTTTAGCCACAGCACGACATAATTATTGGCCTATGGGAGGAACAAGACTTGCAAAACGAACAGTACGCTCATGTGTTAAGTGTTGCCGCTTCAAAGGCGAAACAATCCAACCCATAATGGGCAACCTACCGAGCAACCGACTTCATTTAGAGTTTCCTTTCCTTGAGACTGGCGTTGATTATGCTGGGCCAGTGCTGATAGCAAACCGTAAGGGAAGAGGGTGCAAAATGATAAAATCTTATATTTGTGTCTTTGTGTGTTTAGCCACGAAGGCGTTGCATCTGGAGCTTGTCTCAAACCTAACTAAAGAAGCCTTCATTGCTGCTCTTAATAGATTTATAGCACGCCGAGGGAAGCCGCAGAACGTGTTCTCTGACAACGGGACCACCTTCGTAGGTACATTCAACGAGTTGTCGAGACTCCTCAGGGAACCCTCATTTTCTTCCAGTCTCGTAGACGAAGGTATCAATTTTTCATTTATTCCTGCTTATACACCTCATTTTGGCGGCCTCTGGGAATCAGCAGTAAAATCTGTCAAACACCATCTTCGTCGAGTGTTAGAATTGACCCATTTAGATTTTGAGGAAATGGCTACGCTTCTGATACAGATTGAAGCTATTCTAAATTCCCGTCCTATCACTCCTATTTCCAATGATCCTTCCGATCTTTCTTGCCTCACTCCTGCTCACTTCCTAATTGGACGATCGATCACTTCTTTGCCTTGTCCGCAACTCCTTGACAAGCGAATCTCGTCACTGCAAAGATTTCAGCGGATTGAAGCGCTGAAACAACATTTTTGGTCAAGATTTAACCATGAATATGTTTTATGGCTGCAGGGGAAGACCAAATGGCACGGGTCAAGGGGAGAGCTGAAAGAAGGAGCTCTAGTCCTGATAAAGGATAAGGGATCTCCACCACTGATGTGGCCACTAGGCCGCGTCCTCCGCGTTTTGCCGGGCAGAGACGGCATAGCGCGGGTCGCCGACATCAAGACCAAGAGGGGCATCATACGTCGGACATTCAACACCATATGCCCCCTGCCACTGTCTGTTGAAGAAGACTCTTCAAGGCGGGGAGTATAGTGGACAGCACTAGCCGCGGGCGTCCGCGGCGCGGGTCGCGGGGCGCGGGAGGAGGCGCGGGTTCCTCGCGACACACATCAACTAGATCTCAGCTTGCGCACACGTCCATTATTGTCGGTCTAATTTCTGTACTTCAATACAGCACCTTTTAATACAGTCCACTCTTTAATTCATTCCATTAGTCCCAGTAGAGATTAGAGCCTATAATACGGGAACAGTAGGTATTAGCTGCACCTTAACTTGTTTCCAGGAGGAAGAACAGACTGAAAAGCATATTTGATTTTCAACGAGGAATGTTAGTGTATGATCTTTATATCGTGTATCTTGTTTTTGCTTGCTTGTTCTTCGCGCTGCGATCTTGTTGTGGTGGTAATGAATGACTAATTATCCTCACCTATGATTTTAGTATCTCGCTATATTAAAAGTTGCCTTACAAGCTCGATGTCAACTTTTTTTTAAATTTAAACTTTGTGTTCAAATGCCTTCTTACTTCTTCTCTCGACCTTACGAGGTGTAGGCCTCCTACAGCCTATGCCATTTTTTCCGGTCCTGCGCTATCTCTATCCAATTCACTCCGGCGGTTTTGAAAGAAAGAAAGAAAAAACGTTTATTGATTTTGAACATCGCAACAGATAAAAACATACAGAACAAGGTGGTTAGGAAAAGACAAAAAAATAAAACATACAATAGAAAAACAAAGAATAATTTCCACCAGGCAGCAGTGTCACGATGTCCAAAATGATGACGCGCAACGACGCCACATTCACGAATCAGTTCAAAATGGTAATCCAGCTAAGGTCTGGAGATTTCTTAGATCACTAGGAATTGGAAGATCTCGTAATGACCCTGTCTCTAACAATATTAACATTGAAGTCCTTAATGATCATTTCTGTTCGAACGTTGCCATTGACGGTGGTACAAAAAGTAATACTCTCTTTCAACTTTCTTCTCTTCCAACTCCTGATTACTCTCCTTTTGATTTCACGCAGGTATCCGGCTGTGACGTTGAGAGAATAATTTTGTCGGTGGCTTCTAATGCTGTCGGTAGCGATAGCATTAGCCGTAATATGATCGTTCCTCTCCTCGACATCCTAATTCCAGTTATCACCCATATCCTAAACCACTCACTGGCATCCAGTTCCTTTCCTCTCGCCTGGAAAGATGCCCAAGTGATTCCCCTCCCAAAGAAGACGAACCCTAAATCTCTTTCTGATTATCGCCCAATATCCATTTTGCCCTTCCTGTCCAAAGTCCTTGAGCGTGTCGTACACCATCAGCTCGGCTATTTCCTATCCAAAAACAATCTCCTGAATCCTTTACAATCCGGCTTCCGCCCCGGTCATAGCACGACTACTGCTTTGGTCAAAATTACCGACGACATTCGTCTTGGAATGGATGATCGGCGTCTGACGGTGTTAGCGTTGCTTGATTTTAGTAATGCCTTCAATACCGTCGACTTTGACATTCTTCTCGGCGTGCTTCGTTCTCTTAACGTATCTCCAGCGGTGCTTGACTGGTTTCGCAGTTACTTGTGTGGACGCCGGCAACGTGTTCGTGTGGTGGATTCGTCGTCTGCCTGGCGTAACATACGCGCCGGTGTTCCGCAAGGTGGTGTCTTGTCTCCTCTTCTCTTCGCTATTTTCATAAATGCTATAACACATAATCTCTCTTCTTCCTACCACCTATATGCAGACGATCTACAAATATACTCTCAGGGTCACCTTGAAGACATTCATGGAGTCATCCAAGTCCTGAATGATGACCTCGCGCGTATTCGGGAATGGAGCAGGGCTTTTGGCCTGAAGGTAAACCCTGATAAAACGCAGGTTATGGTGGTCGGTGGTTCACAGCTGGTCTCGCGAATCGACTGGAAGTCCTTGCCTCCTATTATATTTGACGGGGTTCAAGTTCCGTACAGTAAGGTGGTAAAGAATTTAGGCATTTATATTGACAGCTCATTAAACTGGGACAAGCAGATTGGCGAGGTGAGTAGGCGAATGTTTGCATCCGCTAGTTCGCTCAGTAGGCTCCGGAATTTCTTGCCCATACCCACCAAGATTGCACTTGTGCAGGCTTTGCTACTGCCTATCCTAGATTACGCAGACTCCTGTTATCTCGATATTACCGAAAACCTCCTCAATAAGCTCGAACGGCTTCAAAATTTCTGTATTCGAATTATCTTCGGTCTCCGTAAATATGACCATGTTTCTCATTTTCGTGCACAATTAAATTGGCTTCCGATACGTCAACGACGTGACCTCCATGTCCTCTCTCTACTTTACACTGTCTTATTCGATCCTAGGTCACCCCCTTATCTCAAGCAGCGTTTCTCCTTTCAGCAATCTGCCAAAGGTAATGATATGCGTTCTTGCCGTAAACTGCTCCTAAAATTTCCTCCTCATTCTACTGACTACTACTCTAATTCCTTTACCGTCCAATCCGTTCGCTTATGGAACTCCTTGCCCTCATCCATAAGGCTATCCCAATCCCTTCCTATTTTCAAATCCCGTGTCAAAGCTCACTTTCTATTGCCTTGACCCAATGTTCGTCTTTTTCACTACTTAACGCAATCGTCCTGTTAATCCATACCGAGTTGTTTGTATTATGTTTATTTAGGTATATGTAAGTTTATTATTTTGCTTATAGTACTGTATGTATGTTTATTTTAAAATTGGAAAATTAAATTTTGTTTAAATATATTCATATTTTCTTTTTAATAACCGTCTTGCACCACCGCATCTTCTTCCCTTTCCAGTTTCTCTACCTGAAGGTTGTCTGGAAGAGATCGCTCTTAGCGATAAGACCGCCTGTATTGTACATGCTAAATATCTTTAAGTATCGTTATGTAACTTGTTTTCTTTGTGCAATAAAGTATATCTTATCTTATCTTATCTTATGATGTTTGATGTTTTCTTGATGTCGTCGTGCCAACGCGTTTATGGTCTCACTCACGGTCGTCTTACTCCCACGGTCTCCTCTCTACGGTTTTCTCTCCACTCAGACAGTGCCTTGCACCATGAGTCACAACGTAGCCCGCCCATTGATATTTTACGATGACGTCTGTGACTTTATTTTGTTCTCTGAGCCACTCGTTTCTTTTACGGCCCTGAAGCCTAACACCTACCATCTTTCTCTCAATTGCTCTCTGGGTGACCCTGATAGTTATAGGCGTTTGTTGAGGATCTTCTTGGTAAAAACCCAGGTCTCCGCTCCGTAAGTGAGCACCGGCAGAATGCATTGTGTATGCGAGGTTTTTGTTCCTGAGTTACTTATTTCATTTTGAACACAAAGTCTCTTTTTAAATAGGCGGCCCATGCGCTGATCGTATGCGTCTGGTGATTGCGTTAGCCTGATTTTCCTTACCCATCTGGTGATGGGTCAAGAGAACCATCCTCTTGACCTAGATACACATATCTTTCCACCTTTTCTATGTCAAATTTTTCCACTTTGGCGTTGAAAGTGGAATCGGAGCCGTTGGTCATTACCTTGGTCTCATTCAGATTCATCTCTAGTCTAGTAGTCTACTTAATGGCAAAAGCTATTTTGCCAAGTGATCGAATCAGGAACAAGGCAATCTGTAGAAAAAGTAAGGACGCCGACATGGCCCAGCAAGTCAGCAGGTTGTGGTGGCAGTGGGCAAGGCACATAGCGCGAAGAAGTGATGCTCGTTAGGGCCATTTGAAGGCAAACGCAGGTTGTGACAAGGTAAACGGATAACCAAAAGCAGCAGATTTCGGTAGATGCAGGCCGTTTACCACCGGCTGCTCATAAAATTTACGTCATGCGGCTGACGATCATCGCTTGATGACGATGAATTACTAAACTTGTATCAAGCTCAACATACATTTATGGAGTACAGCTCTTATATCTGGGATGTTTAGCCAAGTACCTGCTTGAGGCTATTCAGTCTATAGAATATTGAGCTGAAATATCCTTTGTCAGCGACAAATTAGTGGATGCGATTGGATCGACAAACATGAAAATTTGGAAAGTTTCATGTTTGTCAGCTTTTTACCTATTGCTGTTTGGATAGTGTGCGCGTGTATTGTACTCATACAATTCGATGAAGTTGGCAGATAACCATTAATTGGTTTCTGGCAGTTAAATGCCAGTTATCAGACACTAATCCAGAACACGCGGTCTCGATTTTCAGGTTTAAAGAATACGATTATACTCGTATCTCACTCAAAACAACACATGTGAGAAAGAAAAATGCAAATCGTTATGGAGTCATTATTTGGGGTACGTTTCTCGCGCGGCGTTACAAAAAAATAATAGAAATCTTAAAGTCAGCAAGCCAATTTTTTTTTCGCGCAATCCATCAAACCTCTTTTGCCTGGGTCAATGATTAAAATTCAAATAAACTTATCAATTTACGATTTAAAAAAATAAATACCCCCATTCTTTGATTTAAGTGGGGTGTCCCAAGCCCCGATTTTGTCACTTAGTCCATTATATATTTTAAACTAAACACTACATGCTTACCAAAATAATTATACTTAGTCCTTAGAAGTTCACGAAGCTATGAAAATTTTGATAGTAGTTCTAAGATAACTACATTTCCTAAAATAAAATAAAATGTGACTGTCCGGGGGTCGTAGCTGATTTGCGTGGATTATTTTAATTCCACTTGCACATCACTAAATTCCCGCCCCAATGTTCCGTCATCCTAAATACAAGTTACAACCAGTCGCATCTAACGGCCGAGCAGTATGGTAATGTAATGTTGCGTCGAGTTTCCAAAAAAAAAGGTAAGTAACCTCGTTGCGTGGGTTTGGTTTCTCAAAACTTTGATCTGCGTGGTTTAATTTTCTGCGGTGTTTGTGAATGTATTTGTCTAATAAAATGTAAAAGTGAACAAATGTATTGTATTGTAACTAATATTTAAAACACAGTTTATTTGAGTAAAAGATTTCTGTGTTATTTTATCTTAACGGATTTATTTTGATTTTGGTGGGTTTGATTTGCGTGGTTTACGTGGTAGTTTTGACCCACGCAAATCAGTCTACGGTACTGAATACGGTTGACAACATCTTTTAATTTCTTCGGCTAGTTGTTAATTCGTTTAAGCTCATGTTAAAATTTCACATCCGATTGATTTCTAACTATTTATGTACCTACATACAGTGGATACATAAATAGAAATAGATAATTGTCAGAAAAAGCTGTTTACCACTTAGTAAGCATTTGTTAACTGATTTAGAAACCACTATTTTAACTAATGTTATTAATCTTCGTAAAATTTTGACGGTTTATAAATATTTTAGGCCAAAAATGCCACTAACCACCTGTTTCTAGAAATAACTGATTATGTTCCTGACAAATTACTGATTATGTTTCTGAAAAATTACTGATTATGTTTTTACCAAATCACTGATTATGTTCCTAACAAATGACTGATTATGTTCCTAGCAAATGACTGATTATGTTCCTAACAAATTACGGATCATGTTTCTAACAAATGACTGATTATGTTCCTAACAAATTGCTGATTGTATTCCTAACAAATTACTGACTAGTTTCTAACAAATGACTGATTATGTTACTAACAAATGACTGATTATGTTCCTAACAAAGTGCTGATTGTGTTCCTTACAAATTACTGATTATGTTCCTAACAAATGAATGATTATCATAAGGCAAAATGTTACTATTTTAAATGTTTCAATTAGTGTTAATTATGTTTGTGTATTACCTAACAAATTGTGTTGAATGTTGAACTGATTTAATAAAAAAAAACTATTATATACCACCAGTTTTTTCCTTATTACATTTATTTTAGGAAGTTAAACTTGTATTATGATTTGCGTGGACTGTTTTGTGATTTGCGTGTCCTCTATTTTTTTAACCGCGATTATCTCCGTTAGTTTATTATTCTCTGAGGTGCCTCTTCTATCAAACCTTTACTTTTCACGTATATTTCATGATTCTGATATCAATATTTAAAAAAACCTAAATTTGTAAACTGCCACGTAAGTCACCAAAGAATGCTAGCTCGAAGAAGCACCCTATGCTACCCTCTATTGCATAATGTCTTACATCATTAGATAGGTCTGTCTTAGCTGAACATAAGCTATTAAACGCCAAGTTCCAAATCATTTCCCTTCTCTGTTTGAGACTCATCCTGATCTCGTAGTAGCTGACGACCAGGATATTTTTAGTTTAGTTCAGTATGCTGGATTATTTTGACGGAACCTTACTAGCCATAGTAACAGATTTGGCGACCGAGGTGTATAGCTGGCCGGATCTCATAATACAAACCGTATTGAAGACGCGGATGTCATGTCGCAAGGGCTTCCAGATACGTCTATTGAGCAGTAGGCGGTTTATAGCATCATCGGTAGTCTGCAGTGCTAGAGACCGACACTCAGCCATGAGGTC
Organism: Udea ferrugalis; assembly: GCA_950022985.1. Taxonomy (NCBI): domain Eukaryota; kingdom Metazoa; phylum Arthropoda; class Insecta; order Lepidoptera; family Crambidae; genus Udea; species Udea ferrugalis. The sequence continues at coordinate 12,859,853 of OX465516.1, forward strand.
AACGTTGGTGGTAACAACACAAGTTTCTGCAGGTTGTTCTGACGACCAGGCTATACATATAGGACCTGGATCCAGCCGCATGGACAGCTTCTACAAATCCGTTACCTACTATCTCGCCCGCTGTAACGCTATTGTACAGCCAGACAAAGCAATTCGAGTTGAGAGCACTCTTGGATTTTGTTATGGACGCTAGTATGTCAAAGCGTAGACTTCATGCGTCGAGTTTGACCCAGTCCCACGTTCAAATAAAATATGCTAAAATTGATGTAAATTTGAGTAACCGTACAAACTTGATACCTACTTATTTGTTTTTACCAAAATGCTAGGCATTTTCAACATTTCTTCCATAAAAAACACAGTGGCGGATTTAGATACAACTAATTCGAAAGTGTCCCAATTACCGCCAAAATAGCCTGAAATTGTGGCGAGTACTGGGCCAAGCATGAGTTTGAAAGACCCAATACACGCCACACGCAAAAAACCTAACAAAAATGAAAAAAATGTTTGGTGTGATAGTTTACATGGATAGGAAATAGTCTTAACTTTTACAGAATACATTTTCTTTACTGTACGGCTCACCAAAACTGCTAGACTTGATAAACATCATCAGCTGGTAAGTCCCAAGTTAACTCACTGAATTGTCAAAAGTTGGGAAATATTTGGTTTGCATACTTTGGAGGCTGATTCCTTCGATAGTATAGCCTATTTAACTTTGAAGTGTTATTTTTACTGTTTCAAATATGACCGAGAATGTAAATCCACAAGAAGATAACCTTTGAATGTCAGTGAAGTAGCTAAAAATTGAGTTTTTATGGAATGTGGCGCGTACTGGGACAGTGGCGGGTACACCAGCGTTTACCTTACTTAAGTACACAGTATATTTAATAGTATTCATGTTATCAATTGTTTAAATACGGCGCCAAGACGTTCAAACCTAAATATTCAGATGATTTTGTATAGCCCGGATAGCTCAGTCGGTAGAGCATTGGACTTTTAATCCAAGGGTCCAGGGTTCAAGTCCCTGTTCGGGCGGCCGTTGCATTTTGGTTTTAGAACTTTAACTTCTCCTACCGTAAAAAAAATACAGGTATTCGCTATAGAGCCACTTATACGAAAGATTAAAACTGTCTACCTAGTAATTGGATAGGACGTTCAAAAGTTAGTTTTGGTCCTAGTTCGTTTACAGTTTCCCTATTTCTAGAATTTATTTCCTAACAATGAGTCTATTTAAATTGAGTTCAGATAGTTTGACTGTTTCCTGAACGCTCTGAAAGTTTGACTGCTGTTATGTTACACACCTTAAAAGACATGATGTACCCATATTAAATCACAATTAACAAATCAACAATTTAACAAGCAAAAAATTAACAAGTATTATAATGTTAAAGATTGTTTATAAAGACAAGATTTTGTGGTCATAGGATAATCTGCTCCTCTGCACAAATAATTATTCCTATAGGTACTCTCCTACTTCAATAATTGTAAACAAACCATGTACTCGTATGTTAAAAAGAGTAACCATCGAGTTTCATGCCCGATTCTTTTACGAGTATACGGTAACAAATTCCAAACTGGTTGTTAAATAACATGAAGTGTTTTTCACTATATATTTTTTTATTTGTACAAATATTTGGAGTACTGTGCCAATCTGTTGACTTTACTTTTACTTGACTTGACTTGACTTACTATAGTGTTGGTAGATCCATACCGTGCACCAAATTAATTCGGCTACCCAAATAAGGCCCGGATAGCTCAGTCGGTAGAGCATTGGACTTTTAATCCAAGGGTCCAGGGTTCAAGTCCCTGTTCGGGCGGCCCTGTCTTTTTGGTTAGGTGTAAATTACAACACCTTAGAGGTATCTTGCGTTGGATTGATAACAGCATAGCATTATAATAACACTATAAACCTTCTGTGGGTTTTTCACAGATTCTATGAATAAAAAAAACGTTTTTGATGTTGTTTTTATTTTTATTAAATACACTTTTTTTTTACTGGCCTAAAAAGGCCAAAAATAGACTTGCGTGGAGGAGGGGAAGAGAGGCCTTTGCCTAGCAGTGGGATCCTCATGGCTGATTTAGATTAGATTAGACACTTTATGGAGTTAAGTAGACATGCCAGAAATACTTCCTTCTTTACATATATTCCTCTTTAAAGTTAATAAATAAAAAAAAGATTTGCTGAAAAAAAGGGTGAAGGTAATTGTTTCTTTCATTGACAAAAACTACAGGTAAACTACAGTTATCAGAACCAACCTGGTATTCAATCACAAGGTTTTCAAATTCGGTAAGTATTTAGCAAATCAATCGAATAATTGGGCTACATACGAATAAAACTACAAAAAATGATACATGTCCGGCTGAACTATTGAATCTCTAATAAAATAAATCAGAAATGGTCTGTTACATGACATTTTGCTAGACAACAGCTCCTGTACTTTCCTATGCTCATGATTTCCGTTGTGAATTAAAAAAAACGTTTTGAATCACGGACTAATTTAGATAGGTACCTAAAATATCTCAGTCTCATGCGAATTCGCCGTCCACCGAACGGGTTGTCTTTATTTAGATAAAGCCGTTTGCCTCTCCAAACGAGAGCAAGACAGACAGAATCGAGTTCTTCGGAAATAGGAATGATTCGGTCCAAATCCAATAGTCGGAATAAATGCAAGACGCGCGTTCAACTACTATATAGCTTTGGGCTAGTAACTTCGTTTGAGCAAACACTCCGGCTAAGAACACTTTACCCACTCGCCTCTCGCTTCCAGTTGGTTTGTGAACTAGTTCTTATAAGAGGGAATATTTCGCAGTCGTATCTACGTTTCATTTTATAACATTTCTGTTCTTTGTTCAAAATTTTTACTAGCATGTTTGCAATCACTAATATGTGCGTTAAGAAAGCGTGGTGACGACGTCAGGAACACTTATAATTGCTTATTCATTTAGTAGCACTAATAAAGACCATTCCCCAGACAACCACAGTTGACCAAGGCGTTAAATTCACACCGTACCTTAAAGTGTCCTTAGAACTGAAGGAGTCGACATGACTTTGAAGGCGTGCTCAACTTTGATAGACGTTCGTGACTGCGCCAAACTGCGTTACTAGAACTTGAAATGCTTCTAAGTTACGAAAACTGTTCATAATGCAAAAGCGATAGAGGTTTGTGTAGGATTAAGAAAAACGACTCTTGTCAACCATTTTTTAAGAAATTAAGTATACTTCTATTGCCATGTTTGTATATTTATTTTAATTGGAAAGCTTGTGTATAGGGTACAGGAGTTGAGGTCAAAAGGACGTGGCACAATCTCAATGCAATCCAGTGGTACTAGTTTGATTTTTAGAGTAACAACATGATAACGTGGACATTGACAGACTATTTTTATTTTTTAATTACTAAACTTAAAATTACTAAAACAATACCCATCCTTCAAACATTTTTTTCGCATAGAGAACACTACAATACTCAACAATTTATTGAAAATGTGTACGTACAAAAACATTACCAAGCGTTGACCGTAGTTCCTGTCGTTCCTAAATTGGCACAAAAGGGTATACCACAACTGCGCTATTAAAATTTGAAATGCTTGTACCTAAGTAAGTTACGGCTTTGTTGGTCAGAACCAAGTTAGCGAATTAATTTAGCTAGAAGCTTGTTTATGGTACGAGTGTACGTACAGGGCAAGGGTGTGCGGACGTGGCACAATCTCTATGCAATCCAGCGCTACTAGTTTGAACTTTAGAGTATCAGAGGACGAGGGCTTCAAGTTTGTTAATTTCACATAGTGGTTGGCGTGCAACAAACTTTATCAATTCATCTGTGACTAACTAGTATACTAGTACTAGTGATTTAGTCATAATATATTCTTGTTAAACTAAAACCTGGAAAACCTATCCTGCAATCCAACGTTATAAGAATTAAAACCCTAACGGTAACCCTATAAAATAAACCTTTCGTTAAAATTTCAGCTTTGTAGCTAATAAAATATAAGATTATATTAATCGTAGTTCTACGACACTACTTTACTTAGTTGACTTTACAGAAGAAATGAGGTATTGAGTATTAAGTTCTAGTGAGTGTTTATTCCTGTTAATTCTCTTTGAGTTAGTTCGACGCAGTCAAAAGGCAAACGTCATCCTTTGAAAGGCTCTTTCTTAGGAACTGCTGTAGTTGAAATAAATAGCTTGACTGCCTCGCTGCTTGGATTTATTTATTTCTCTAAGAACTTAATTGAGTTCACATTTCTTCCATCGACGATCTAATTTAGAGACATTTATTTTACATTTGTAATTGAAAAGGCAAAAAAGCAGATTTTTCCAATTTTCTACCGAGACATAAGCCTGTTCATGCTCGGCATTTGCTTTAGATTTTAAAGTACCTTTTGAGCGACAGACTTTTTGAGCGGATCTGCATCGCCGATAACTCAATCTTTTTGCAAACAATAATTAACTATGTATGGTTATAGAAAAGAGTACCTATTCACTACAATTCCACCGAAGTTGGTTTCGCTGGTCGCTGGTACGATACCGAACACTACAAAAATTCGTGTACATAAATCTGTTTGTAAATACAGAAAGGAAAGTACTTCTACGTACTATGTTTTTCCGCTCTCTAGTGGCACAAGCTTAGCTTAGTTTGGCGCTAGAAGGCGCTGTGGGGATTAATGTCGAAGGATATTGCTTAAAAACAAATGTCTTCATTATCGTGTTGTATAGCTGAAGATTGTGAAATGCCTGATGTCAGCGTGTCTCATCTATCTACCTACCTACAAGTGCTTCTTATTTCTAAGTGGATGGAATCCTACATACATACTCCGTCTATGCTGCGTTTATTAACATAGTAGATCCGTAAGTTTTTTCAGAGCTTTAGTCAAGAACCACTCCCGAAAATGGAGCAGGTAGAGTATTTGCATAACGTTCTCAAAGATACGAAGACGCTTGTCGTTGGGGCTTCCACGCGCCCCGCACAGCTGACCCTGACCTTGTACGTTTGGATTAAATAACCTAGTAAGAAGCATTGTAATTTATGTCTATGTACCGGCACGCGTAAGGATTATTTAAGAGATTATCCCAGATAAAAGGGTTAAATTAGGATTTAATACCCATGAATTACATTTAATCTATTTAACGTTATTTAATCAATATGAACCTGGTTTTTAAACAAGCTTCAAAAAACCGAAAAATACTACATCCCGGTGCCCTTTGTATTCAATAAATAAGTTTAATATAAAAAGTTGGTATTTGTTTAAATATACTTTAGAAAGTTTGTCGTGTAAAGGAGGGAGAGGGCTTGATACCAACAATTCCCCCATAAATACCTATTCATACTTTCATAATTGACTAAATACAAAAAGAAGTTGCAAAACTTTGCGCAACAAAAACTACGTGAAACTATATTGCTCTCGGTGCGAATTATATCTAACACGAACGTACTTTGGGAGACAAGGCGAAGATCCACGATACTTTGCATGGAAATTCTCAAGGTAGAGTAGATAAGACAGGATTTCAGAAATCCCCATGGGAACAGGAAAATGTGATCAAGAACTATATTCGGTAAGTTTTGTACGTACCTGTTTCCGAAAATGTTTGAATTCAATAAATAAGTTCATTATAGAAAGTTGGTATTTGTTTAAATATACTTTAGAAAGTTTGTCGTGTAAAGGAGGGAGAGGGCTTGATACCAACAATTCCCCCATAAATACCTATTCATACTTTCATAATTGACTAAATACAAAAAGGAGTTGCAAAACTTTGCGCAACAAAAACTACGTGAAACTATATTGCTCTCGGTGCGAATTATCTCTAACACGAACGTACTTTGGGAGACAAGGCGAAGATCCACGATACTTTGCATGGAAGTTCTCAAGGTAGAGTAGATAAGACAGGATTTCAGAAATCCCCATGGGAACAGGAAAATGTGATCAAGAACTATATTCGGTAAGTTTTGTACGTACCTGTTTCCGTAAATGTTTGAAAGCCATTATTTGTGAACAGTGCCTAGAAAATGTAAACGATGTTGGGCCAATTTAAGAAATGTGTAAACACTATGTACTTACTATCAGTAGGTCTGCTACTAAGTGGATAAGCGCTTAATGACGGTCCTAAGCAAATTTAAAAAAATAAAAGGATGCGTAAGTGAAAACTCATGTTGGACACAAAAAGTAATTTAAAACTTCAAGAATATTGAAGATACATTATCTTACAGACGTGATCAGATTATCAAGATTATGTTGAACCACAAACGATTGTTTTCAAAATCAATCAAAATCCTATCTACAAAGTTCAGATACAAGATGAATTTGGAATTAGCTTGTTGAAGTTAATATACTTGTACAATAATACCTAGTATAGTACCTTTATTTAAGATCAGTTATAAGTAGTTGTTTGAACTTATTAAATTAATCACGATTTCCTTTGAATAATTTGCTAGCCACGGCCGGCCTTTCAAAGTAGAACTTTGTAATTACAATTATATTAACACATAGATAGGTTTTCCTGCATACGCAAAAGGGCGAGGAGAGAGCGATTTTTGTATGAGAATGTGGGGTTAGTAATGAATTAATGTGGTTTGATGTTCAATATCTCATTGCTTTGTGTGTTGCGAAATTCGAAATCAGTGATTTAGCTAAATAAATCATCAAGATTATCAACAAGGATAACCGAATATCCAAGTTTGAGTAAAGCAATTGATTCGGTAGAATCTTTCCAGCTTACTCTATTCACAACCAACGTCTGCCCAGGAAATATCGTTCTTAACAGGGAGATGAAGTATCATTCGAGTTCAACTCGGCTCAACAAAGAGCTCAGGCTTCACATAAATCTGGAAATCAAATGTGGATTGCGTTGTTGCAGTCCGCGTGGAGCGTACGCTCTGTCGTTTATCTCCGTGGCATCACCGACATCTGGCACTTTGTTAATGCCGAGGCTAGAATGGTGTGGACAATAAACTTTGTTCTGTAGACTGGGTTCAGATTTTCTAGCAAAACATTGCTATGTTTCGTTTTTGTTTTTTAAGTTACCTTTTTTAAGCTAAAGGAGTGCATTTGAACTCAACCTCCTGGTTATGGTTGAATTATGCATACGTGAAAGGGCGAGGAGAGAGCGTTTTTTGTATGAGTATGTGGCGTTAGTAATGAATAAATGTGGTTTGATGCTTAATATATCATTGCTTTCTGTGGTGCTAAATTCGAAATTAGTGATTTATATATTTTAGTTGATTGATAATCAAAGGATTAAGAATGCCATGTATCCAAGTTTGAGTAAAGCAATAGATTCGAGAGAATCTTTCCAGCTTGCTTTATTCACAACCAACGTCTGCCCAGGAAATATCGTTCTTAACAGGGAGATGAAGTATCATTCAAGTTTAACTCGGCTCAACAAAGAGCTCAGGCTTCACATAAATCTCGAAATCAAATGTGGATTGCGTTGTTGTGTTGTTGCAGTCCGCGTGGAGCGTACGCTCTGTCGTTTATCTCCGTGGCATCACCGACATCTGGCACTTTGTTAATGCCGAGGCTAGTATGGTGTGGACAATAAACTTTGTTCTGTAGACTGGGTTCAGATTTTCTAGCAAAACATTGCTATGTTTGGTTTTTGCTTTTGAGTTACCTTTAAGCTAAAGGAGTGCAAACGTTTAAACTGTTCGTGTTTTCGTTTAACATTCTCTTCTATATCAAGTTGGAACCACAACAGAACAAAACCACCCATCAACTTAAAAAATTGTCGGAGGGTTAATCTCCCAAAAACTGATTTAAAAATGTGCCCTAGTAATATCTGCTTATACTTACTTAAAAATCTGATGAAATAAGAGACTTGGCTGCTTTAAATAGGTTTATAATAATTAAATAACGTAATTACAACCAGAGCACACGTTAAATATGACTTGACAGATTTTGACACATAGCAGTGTTGCCAGTTTTGCGTTCAACCTTCAACACGCTCCCCTGGACGCAAACCCATGGCTAGAACGAATTCTTGATTCTTCTCACGATGTAATCCCTTGGTTAATGCGTCTGCGATCATGTCCTCAGTCTTCTTATAGCGCACTGCTATTTGATTGGCAGCAATCTTCTCTCTCAGAAAATGGTAGCAGAGTGGCGCAGTGGAAGCGTGCTGGGCCCATAACCTGATGAAATAAGAGACTTGGCTGCTTTAAATAGGTTTATAATAATTAAATAACGTAATTACAACCAGAGCACACGTTAAATATGACTTGACAGATTTTGACACATAGCAGTGTTGCCAGTTTTGCGTTCAACCTTCAACAAAATCCTTTTCGGAGTTACGTCGGTGAAATCAAATTGGAATCGCATTCGGTTTCACACATCATCCACACTTAACAATGAATAAAACAACTGTAATAACCTGTGAATTATTTGTAGCCATGCCGTATGAAATCATTAAATAATGGTCAAGGATTGATTCCAATGAGATCGAATCTATTTGAACTAAAGCAGTGGAATAAACACCTCTAGTTTGTTGACTTCCAAGAACATATTTTTTATAAATCGTCCTCAAGCACGGTCTGTCGTCATTTTTCTCACAAATATTTTTGAATTAGTCACCCTCAGATTCGAGACACAGTCCGTAGCCATTTTTTTACAAAACAAACGGTTCGCTCTGCTTATTTAGCGTCTATTCAAACCACAGGCCACATGCAACGCTGTCTGCGATTCATCGCAGGTACGAAAGCAATCGCGACTCGGAATAACGTCTGCCCGCATGCCGCAGATAAGCCTGGGGCTACCACTCCGCACTTCTAGACGTGCCTTTGTCAGGTTTGTTAACGTTCAACGCTCTGAATACGTTGAAGGGAACTTGCCGAGAGTTAGTTCACGCTGAGTTTAGGCGGAACATAGTTGTGTTATTATCAGGTGCGACCGCAGTGAAACAAAGCCACCTGACGACAAACTGCTTTAAACTTGTATAACTAATTCGAAATGCCGTATCGTGACGAAGTTTTGGCTTCCAAGTATCTAGTTTCCGTGATTACTTTGCCAGCATCCGCTCTATCGTATTTGTTTACCTTAAGTTCTTCATAACGTCTTCGCAACTGTCATACGATGCGACTGTAATTTGTGTATTATTTTAAATTTACCAGATTCTACGATCTTTGCTTGAATTAATAATAGCGTGAAATCTCGCCAGAAAAAGAAGTGACTTTTATTTTGTTAGATTAACTCCCGAGCTCACAAAGAAACGCTAATTAGAGTAGAGCAGCTCTTTCAAGTGGGTATACTCGTAGCAGACACTTCCAGTGCTATACATAATTTACGGGTTGGCATAACTATTGACGTTTGTTAATTCGGGGCTAAGGGAAAATTGTCGGTGATCCTACCTATATAATTGAGTGCCACCATGTAGTCAATATTAAGAAAATGGACTAAAAGTCAAGTAACTTGGTTATGACAAGAGCCAACTCCGTCGAATCTCGGTGATAGCCTATCGCCACCTTGGTCTACCACTAGGTGGTCTCCCATTGTTGTCTCAAGATGACATGAACGTGTAATACCTCCAAGCCATCGTAAAGAAATTATCTGAGTGATAATGTGAACCGCATCAAAGCCGTTGATTAGTTGAATAGGTAGTAGTCATCCTATGACTTGAAATGATGAAAGACAACTACATAGGAATCGACAGCTTATTTCAAAGCATATTGGGAATATTCTCTTCCTATATATTCCTTTATAATCACCGACGAATTTAAAAAATCAACAATTCCTGTGTTTCCCAGAAGCCAAAAAATGTTTTGCCCCATTTCAATGAGCACTACGAGAGCACAATATTCAGGTATTTCTTTTGTATTTCGTAGTTCGTTGTTGGAATCAGATAATACGGAAGTGGGTATTTGCGGGTGAGCGGGATGGGGATGGCTCTCGTAAATTTTACCCTTTATGAGCCATTATATTGCCGATTATTTCGGGAGCTTGTTACCTACATCGATCATTCAAAATGTGGGATGGCCTTTGTGGTGTGCTGATTACGATTATTCGTGTGTGTTTGAAATGTGTTGTGTGTAGATACTACTGTTTGGAGAGAGGTACAGTCAGCAACAAAATGATGTTCGCGAAGGAAGTGGTCAAATATGTTTTAAGGATTTGAGAAAAGCAACCTTATCACTAATGAATTAAAATAGTGTTTTTTTTAACATTTTAGTGGCGCTGCAAATAATTGTCTCTGTAGAGCTACAATGCTTTTGTCAACACTTTTTGGCTACTCTTTCAGCATATATCATTTTGATGCTAACTGTATAAGCAATTTACGGATAGTGAAGGTTTAAAAGGTGATATTCCGAGCATGCTGCTGACTGCTGAACAAGTGCAACTGCAACGGTTATACTGGCTTGAATACATATTTTTTATTCTATATCTAAGTAAGGGGAACCTTACTCGCTCTCTAGCGATAAGACCGCCTAAATTGTACATTGTTCTCATTGTTGTTGTGTTATTTGCTTGAAATGTAATGTTTTTGTACAATAAAGAATATCTATCTATCCATCTATCTTACTTGACTATGATCTATCAGAGAAAAGAAACGTAGTCTAAGATAGACAGAGCACGCCTAGAAGTAACATATTACTCTTTTCATAAAAAAAATGTTGATACTGGCCTTACATGCGTACCGTAAAATGTTACGTTTTTTCTCGCGCTACGACCATGCAAATTGCACGAGATAACACACGACAAAACCTGGCGCGGCATGCATCTTGGAGCGAATGAACTACTTCTATCATTATTATCTTTAAGGAAATTTTTTACCAGCATGGTAGTTAGCGACGGTTGCTCCAGTTGCTGTGAGAAACCACTGAAATACTTTCTTTGCATAATCCCAAACAGTACCGCGTATTCGTACATTGTATTATAAGATTACAGATAATGTCATCTTAGCAATGAAATCCTTTTAAGCCGATACAAACGAACAAACCTAGTTACGGCAACATCCCGCTACTACGTGTCTAGAAATAGTTGACACTCATTTGGCACCAACACAACACCAATTCTGTTATGATTTTTACTCAATGACTACTCTAGTAGAAATGTGAAAGGTGTCCCTACGTGATCGTGCCGAGAGAATTGATAAAAGAAACTAGAAAAGTCAAATCGGTAGTTTTTTTAAGTTAATTATAAATGATCTCTGACATTCCTTACTAGTAAGTTGTAAAGGCGTGTGTGTGAATATCAGAGCTAGTCAATGCAGTGAACAATTTTTACACAAATCGTAACAAACTGCGAAATTTCTTTCATATTTGTACGGTGAGATTTCTCTAAAGTCTGGGGATACTACTAAAAGACGCCAGTTTCCACTTGTTGTCAGTACCCAACGCTCTATCTAATCATACCACGTTGCACCTGAAATTATTCTACTGAACTCTTGCTATTCGGTTTTTAGGTAAACATTTGTAAATAATGGATAAAGCAAAATAGAAAAAAATACCCAATAGCCCCGAGGCCGAAATTCGGGGCGAAAAAATTAAAAAGCACAAACCAATAAAAACTCAGTTCGGAGGTTTTATTTATATTAGTCGGTAGCTCGTGTAGCCACTCGAGTAATGGTTCGCTGCATCAGTTTTTCAGGATTATGGAAGAGAAACGAGGGCATTATCGGATCTTAGGAAAGTAATCGCCTGTCCCGCGAATGTTTTCTCATTACCATTCGCCCGCGCCAGGGCGGACGGCCTGACAATTGTTAGTTATTGCGCCGTTTCCAACGGACAAAATGCTACAGGAAGCTGGTGAAACTCTACCGATTGTATTTACTAGTTCATCATGTAATAAATTAAAAATTTAGAAAGAAACTCTGTAATAGTTTTTTAAATCACAGCTAAGAAAAAACACTTTCATGAGATTTATCTCTTGAATTGAAAGTCACGAAAGTTTGTGCAGATGGGCATACACTCATTATGAAAAGGGGGCGATCGTGGTGACTCTCCACAGACTGTGAGCCACCTCATATCATGCCCAACGTCAGGACAGCTGCACACGTAAAGGTGGCGGAATTTCAGACACAAACAAAGTGGAACACATACCTACATCATGGAGCAATACAACAATGAGAAGAAGGATACAGACTTACAACCAAAACTGTCAAAGTTGTGTAGCCCGTAGCTAGTAGTTATAGCTGTCACGTTCATCTATAGTCACTTCAGGAGATGGCTTAGGGACCAGATATTAAACTCAGTGATACGCTTATTTTTGTGTTTGGGGCTTAAAACTGGCACCGGATCAGTTACAAAAGGCATGGTCATAACTTTAAAAGTCCGTATCACCTTATGATAATGCACTAAAGGTAATTTCCCAACTGCTATATTACAAATCCCGTCGCTCACTGTACATAGCAAACTCAATAAACCATGGACTTCAGTTGAAAAAGTTGGGGAAAAAATTGGAGCCACTATACGGCACGTTCTGCTATGTAGCTCCATACCTATCTACCCAAACAGCCGCGCAGTTATAGATATGACCACAATTTATTGGCTTGCCTTTGCCCCGAGTTCCGCGGCTACAGGAAACGATGTGAAAATTATTTTCTGTTTCATATTTGTTGGAAATATTTCACAGCTCTGGTTATGACGTTCACGTGTTTTATTTTTTTAAGGTAACGTCGGTTCTGGGTAAAATATTGTGACACGGTGGTGATATTGAAGTTGTGACATGTTTGTTCATGTAATTTAACGTTGGAGCCTATGAACATTGAGAGACCAAAACGGAAATAACTAAAGAATTAAGCGTTTGGTGTTGAAGTGTTGAATGAAGCAGATAGTGATCTATATTGATGTTCGCCTCTGCACTGCAAAAAAAAATTAAGTCTTAAATAATTCAAGATTTTATTTTGTTTCAAACTAAAAAGGGATCTAGGAACTGGGTTGTTGCCTACCACATGCTTGGTTGCCACGAAAAGCGAACAGATTTAAGACTAATGTAGATATTACAAGCTACCAAAGCAACGCATCATTAAAACATTTTTGGGAACGATCCCATGATTAGTCAAGGGCTGATTAATTCACCCTTCCACACCCTTACTTCGAGAAGCAAATTAATTGTTACGAATACGTTTAACTTTGTACCAAAGTTGAAAATTCTTGGAATCAAACAAAATTTTGTTCGTTTCAAAGCAGTTAGATTTAATACGTAAAGTAAAACATATAGGTGCCTACCTTACCTTACATTTGAACATAAAGTAAATTGAAATAGCGAGCGAGAGCTATACTAAGTACAGTCCATGTACTCATAGTGGTTATTAAAGAAATTAAGAGAAGCAGTAGTAATCTTGCTTTGTATGTTTGAATGTTTTATTAATTCGAATAGAGCAGCATTTGACCGCGATTTCACCAATGTAAAGCGGTGACTGATGATTCTTGATTCCTGGCTCCTGATTTTTAATTAATTTGATTCCTGATGGAAGTGTGAATAGAGTGAAAGTAGCGACTTTGTTCTGATTGGCAAATTCATATATCTACAAAGCGAAACAGAAACGAGAATAACGACCGAAAAATTGAAAAAATTGGTGATCAATGATCGGAAGAGAAGTCATCTACTTATTATTTATTAGCAATTGTGCTAGAAATTACAGTAGGTCCAGGTAATGCAGTGTTGGCCTACATTCCCGTTCAATTTGAACAGCCAGTGACGGAATATGTGCTCAGCCGTACAGACTTATTTGCATATCCATTTAGATAGCAGTCGAGCTGGATAGCCAAGGGCTAACTAACTGGCTAAGCTGATTTTCCATGACTTAGTGCAGATGTGAGTTGTAAGCAAGTATAGTTATGTGTGTTGGTAGACGTATACTTGTACAGTGTAGTACTCATGTTGTATGTTTAGAGTTAGTCTAATCTAAAACTTTAACAGCTTCTTCTTTGAATTTGCTCTTTGATCTTTGGGGTGAAAATGCTGGCCTATACTTTCGTGTTTCTCTCTCGTATTGTCTGAATCAACCATCTTGAATACTACTGAGTATGTTGATATAAGTAAATGTTATCTGCTTTGCATGTGGACGTAAATATATTTCAGGCACATTTGGCTTAGATTTGAAAATCTTTACGAGTGTTTCTTTTGAAACCTGCCATTTTAATTCAAAGAAAGCGTATTTTTTCTAAACAAACAAATACAATTCAACCGTTTTGTAAAGAATACTCATGAATTTTTGAGTGAGTTAACTTGAACCTTAACAAGCTTAGATAACTGTATCGCGTAGTTAGTTCTACATCAAGAATTCGGATAGGTACCAAGAAAATGTTTATTGGATTGCCATTATCTAGTAAATCAGCCTCACAGTTAAGTTCAAAGGACTCGAAAGTGTAATCTCATCCAACGATTAGGTTTACGGTTTGAGCTAGACACTTTAGCTTGAAATTCTGATACACTTAATGTCTTAAGAGGCTTTCAGAACTACGAAGTACTAGATCATGACAAGGTGTAATCTGGAGTTCACTCATCTTACCACTGAGAGAACATCGGATTTAATGTATGTAGAATATTACTAATTTATTTACCAGACGCGTTGGACTGAATAAATTGAATTTCATCTGAAGTAAAGCTGAGTTAGAAAGTGGAGACTTTCATTCAAATATATTACCATAGCTAACTTGGATGAATGTTTAATACCTTTATGGAAAAATTACAGGACGGATTTCGATGAAACGTTACGCACAGTTATAACGATAGCATGCCGTATTATATCATTTATATTACACTGTATAAAGGCTTTCAGTGACAGACCGAATTAAGGGTAAGAACCCTTGGGCACAGCTATAGTGCGGTTACCGCAGGATGACCACTGTGGAGAAGCCACTTTTAGGGCGCTTTTGAGGCTTGGTTCAAAACATAGGTTTGTACTTGACCTATTAGGTATACGGACTGAAAATAAAAAAAGAACCTGCCATGAGCAGTGAAACCCTGCTAGTTACCCGTAAAACTTCATTTAGGCAATTTTCAATCGTTAACCAAGTTCACCAAGATTCTTTAAGGCTATTACATTGACAGTTATATGCTTTTAGCTCTACCAAAAACGAACACTACAATTATACGAAATGACTTATCGACTGTTTCTGTGATGTAGACTAAAAAAGTATTCCGTTGTTCATTCAACTAATAAGAAATATAGCGATTGCATGTTGACCTTTCAGCTTGCTATATTTATACAAATGTTAATTCTGCTCGTTATTCGCTGTAATGCTTACTGATTGTAACATTGATGCCACCTACAGCAGTACAGTATGGAGATACAGGTCCTAGTGTAAATTGCAGCCCATTTGCAGTTCCATTTAGCTCTACAATGGCCGCACTGAGATCGTTCGCCACACTTTGGGCAGATTATCAGGACATGTACTTCGGAAAGTTAAAAATTTCCACATGAAACTGGCTGAGCTCAAGTCTTACTATGGGGCTCTAGTAGATTGGATATTGTTCGCTGATTGACCGTTCGCGTTAAGACTGTAGTGATTTTTAAATTTAATTCAGGTGCACCCAAAACCTCAGATCCACAACCTTTGCGTTCGAAAGTATGCGTTCAACTAGTCACTGTCGACTTGGCTTTCTAATTAGGAACGATTTGATTGGTTAGAGGACGTGCTAGGTCAAAGGACAGTTTAGCATGAATTATTGTATTCTTAATGCAAACGGGCTATAAATGATTTACACTGTAGGAAATGGACTGACAAACTATTTTGCCATTAATTAATTATTTAAGAGGAAGCCTTCAAATGTTTTCAAAACACATTTTGGTTTCTTACCAAGCCAAGTTTCTTAGGAGAGATTTATTAAAGTCTTAGTAAAATTGACGAATCGTTCGATAAGAAACCTCTGAATCGCTACCCCGTACAAAAAAACTGAGTTATGCACTGCCAAAAATTGTTTTCGGTATAGGTAAGTAGTCTGGTTCTTCACGCACAAAAAATATAAGATCGTCAAATTATGAAAACCTGTGCCGGTCGAAATATTTCTCAATTAGGTAGGTAATTTATTTTAGATTATTTTTTTCTTCGTACCAAGTATTGTCTATATCGGTAGCTCATATCATTGTGAAACAACGAAAACTGCCATTTAGCTCACCGGGTAGCAGGGGAGGGGAAGCTGAGCTTCAAATATGGCAATACAGCAGGCTGACGCTCAACTGTGGCTGGTTTCACTCGGTTTCTGCGACGTCGCGGTGCTTTGAGCTTGTTTTCACCCAGCACACGCTTGACATGCTGGACTTCAGCATGCAGGTGGTCATCATCACAAATCCGTTCCGCTCTCTGTAACAAAGTTTTACCAACAGTAGCTAACTGCAAAGGATGGTGGTGAGAATCACCGTTTAAGTACCTATCAGTATGGGTA
Organism: Udea ferrugalis; assembly: GCA_950022985.1. Taxonomy (NCBI): domain Eukaryota; kingdom Metazoa; phylum Arthropoda; class Insecta; order Lepidoptera; family Crambidae; genus Udea; species Udea ferrugalis. The sequence continues at coordinate 12,876,164 of OX465516.1, forward strand.
GACTTCCGATACACAGTATGGCCCAAACTAAGAGGGCAGCACAATACTGTGAGGTCTCAAGATACGGTTAGTTCGTACTGCGTGATAGGAACATTTCCAATAATGTTAGTGGAAATGATGGTAGTTAAGTGAGGGTTGCTAAAAAAATTTACTGTTTTGTGACATAGAACATCTTTGTCATCCCGTGATCACGACTGTTGTAAAGTAGTCGAAACGTCGGGTTAGAAAATGAAAGAAAATATAAACCCGCTAGTAGAATCCGTAAAGTTGTTTTATTTCGAAATAATTAATGAAATTATGATCAAGAAACAAAACTGAACTAACCTTTGTTTTGAACAAGTGTGTCAAAGTATCTAAAATTCGTACCTACTGATTACAAACTGCGAAAAAGATATACCTACTTACAAAGACAAGTTAGCATAAAATATAGCTACTTAGGTACGACTTAAGAGATTAGGCCTGGCTTTGAATATTTGTTTAATCCAGTTTACGAGGCGGCGATGTCACGCCGTGCACTAAGTTTTAATAGGACCAAGAGTTAAGTCTTAACAGCCCAAAGAAAGATTATTTAATTTTGGTGATTAAAAGAATTCGATTTAGCTGAGAAAACTGCTAAAGAGTAATTACGGCAGGGTAGCATGGAATCCTCCGCGGCGCACAACCGGTTGGTGGGGGCCAGTAACCCGAGGCTGATCCCCCCTGTGCGTCGCGGCCCGGCGGGGCCGTACCGAAGGTTACGGCAGCGGAGCCACCCTTTGGGTGGCTCGTGGTTGCGGGCCCAGTAGGGCCTGCGTACGGTGGCCAGCTAGCGCGTGGTACGGGGGTGCCGCCGCCAGCATTGCACGGGTTTCACCGCTGCCTGGTAGGGACGGCTTGACATCCTCGGCTGTCCCTTCTGGCCTCCCCTCACGAAGGGGGGGTCGCTTCCGGCCCGCCGTGCAGGCGGGCTCCGTCCGGGGGAACGCGTAACAGGCAGGCGCTATTCACCGTGTTCCCCCACTAAAGGACGATTAGAGGGAGTAGTAGGGGTTTTAGTCGGTAGGGCCACTGGTATACCACCTTTCCAGTGGTGAGTCCGACATAACCCGTCCGTCCCCCGGTGGACGGGTATGCGTAAGGCATTTCCCCTACTAAAAAAAAAAAAAAAAAGGGTAGCATGGAATCCTACGCTTTTATACAGAATTTAAGTTACGATAAGTTCTAGTCTCTATCTGTAGACTAGATAAGGTCTAGTCCCTTTTTTACCTGTAGACACGGTTTTAAGTATACTTTTAAATAGTAGCAGTTTCAGGTAACAGGAGAGACTTTGAAAGGTGGGCTTCTGAATATTTCGTTCACCATGACAACCATTGTCTCTGACTACCATATTTGGCATATTAACGGCTAGCGTACATGTAGAAAATGTATGGATCTCTGTTTCTTAATGTGTATAAGGTAATAAATCATCATCATTATCAGTAGGACTAGGGATATTCATTTTAAGTCTTTCTCTGCACTACGCCTGAAAAACCTACACGGTTAGGTCTTGTTCAGAGCTACCCTTTCAGGCAGTAAAACTTGGTTACTTGTTTAACTCTATTTATTGGAAGAGCTGTGGTTCCCTGAGCGCTCCATCAGTACATTCTTTGACATCAGACTATATACAATCGCGGTTACACAATGTTTGCGTGAGCTAAGAGAGGATAACCCCATCTAGCGATGAGCAAATCAACTTAGTTATAAATAAAGGGTTCTAGAATATGATGTGCTAAGGAAGCACGTTAAACAACGCCTCTTATTCCTGAGGCGCCGCACCCTGGCCAAGCTAAACCATTCATTTGGATCCCTTCGCAGTGTCCGTTTCAAATTGCATTCAGGGCCCATATACGACGCCATTGTGCCCTTTTAAATGAATTCTATTTGTATAATGACATAAATTAGGCGACCCTTCTTTCGGACCCCTATATACTCGAAATAATGAATTAACAATGTAATTTTGTTACGGGCGGCGCGTGGTCAGTCGGCGGTCGGTCTAATGACTCCGCAACTGTTTCGGTTCAATGCTAACCACAGTCCAATTTGTTTATCAGTGTATTTATAAAAGCGTTTGTTCTCGCTGATTATTAACGCAAAGCGAAAATTAACTATTTGGTCTAGGAAACTAAAATTTGGAATACAGTTAATTTGTTAGCTGAGAGCTGAGCTACAGGCCCTAAAAATGGTTTTCAGAAATTTCAACTTTAAGGAGGTGGAAATAAAGGAGGTAACTGTGCATGAAAACCTTTACAGTCCAAACGGTTGAGGGCTGGCAAATTGATAGTATTGTACTGGGCCCACAAAGCAGTTGGAAAATAACTTTTAGTGCATTCAGATAAGGTGACAAGAACTATTAAGTGTTGACTTGATCTGGCCTTCTGTACAAATGACGATTTCAGATGTCTCAGTTCATTTGTTCATTGAAGATATTAAGTTGTATATGTAGGTACACACAGTAACACAAGATACGAGTATACTAACTTAGTTCTAGGTATTGTTTAAGTTTCAAGCCCCAACGGGCTTGTTTTAGGATGTCACTCAGCCAGAACATGAGCGACATTATCTGAAGTGGTCCAATCTCTATTTTAGTACAGATCGATGTTTGAGTTACATACTAAAATAAGCCCAAGTCTTTGTTCTTAAAGGCCACAATCGCCTTCATATTGTGATCATAACCTTATGCTACAGTGTCTAAGCGGAACTATCCAACTTCATAAAACTTGAACTCTGGGTTTCGTGGAAGTTTAGAAGGCTATTCTTCAAATTAATAATAAACACAAATTAAAAATACAATCATGTTTTATACAATAATGCTCAAATAATTTCTACCTCCATGGTTGCTCGGTGATAGTAAACAAGATTGACGAATGCTAACTGCCACTGCGAACGCGTCAGAAACTCCGACCTCCGACGACTACCATATTGCTTGCATATCTGTGTGCGCTTGCTATGCTTTTCATTTACTATTGTTTTATATTTATAAGGTTTTCTCTGTAAGTGACCTTTTATTACTTCTTTTTAAGAAAATAAATCTTAAACCTGATTTACATCATATTAATAATACTCCTACAATTTATATTTAATACTTACGTATTTTACTTTAATACTTAAAAACTCAAAAACATCTACACAAAATTTGAGGTACAAGTATGTAATACTTCTTTGACGTTAACGATGAACCTGTCGACTCCAACGACGACAATTGACGACACCGATAAGCAAACGCAGTGTAGGCCGCTAAGTGGTCCAAACCGAATGAAGAATTGGGAGCGAAAGGAACCTAGAGTTTTGGCGCATCTTGGTAGAGGCACACAAATGAATTACGGCAAAAAATGAACAGGAATGTTTTTAAAGTAATAGATATCTTTTAGACTGCTTATCGTCAGCAAATAGTCGCATAACATCAGGTCATTTCGAGGTCAAATACTGGTCTATTTTTATTTTAAAAAGGCTGATAATAATGAAGGATTTACGATGTTCAGAAGACCGGTAGTACTCCCCCTGAAGTTGAAACTTTATGTTATACGAGCGGACGCGTTTGCAGGAAGGCGCGCCGTCGGAACCGCCCAATTTATGACGGAGTTGCCCGGTGGAGTGGACTTATCAACATAATCTGCTGCTTTATTAACCAGGGTTCTATCCCAAACTTTGAACAGCTTACTAGTTAAGGATTACATCTGGAACTAAAATCTCCAAAAGTCAGCTTGCTGGAAATTAACGCAAACTCAGCATTTAGCCTTGTTTTCGTCTATTTTGACGGGCAATTGCATCACCCACTGCGAAAATGAAGTGCCTGTGCGCGATGTAAGTAAGGTTGCAAAATTACGTAATCTTACTGAAACCGCTGATACGGGTATTTTACGGTCATTTCTATAAATTACGGTTAAGTTTGGTTTGCCTTAAAGCATTGAAGTTTCATTTTACCTGTTTCTTCATTTTTATCCTGAATGATGTGTAAGCTCCAGCTTTGCCGAAGAAAAGCATACAAGAATGGTTAATATATATGCTGTAATTATGACGTACTAATTTACTTTCAATGAACTTGAAAAAATAACTGAAACACGGAAAATAGAGCTTTGTGTTGTATTCAATTACTTTGGGCTCAAAAAATCGACTAGGGAGCGATTTATGTAAAACTACTACACGAATTCTAATAAAAAATACAGATAACTACTAACTACTTTAAAAACGGAGCTAATATCTGACGGTATTTTAGATTACTTACAAAGAGCTAAATATCAACAACTACACTTACGAGGACGAAATTGTTGGCAACAGCTTGAATGAAGATAAAAGACAACTTAATCAAACTGCCAAAAATTCTGTAGTGTGTTCCGTTATCCAAATATAACTTACTCCACGATACTACTTTAGGAAACGCTGTTATCTTTAGTTCTTGCAAACAAAGACGCTTCGTTAGAGGTACCTACACTTAAATAACGGGCGAGTGCATTTGCAAGCAAGTAAAAGCAGGAGAAGAACCCGGGCACTTTGAAAGATTAATGATTTGGTGCGCGGAACTAATCTAAACTTGGCGGATTCTGTTCGGGATGATTGTAACTTTTAATACATGTTTCCTGTTCAGGCTTGTAGTATGCTCATCTTGCAGTTACGGAGTGAATCCATGAATACGTACTTATGCTACTCTTTGTTAGTTGATTGGTATCACTCAGACGCCAAGTCTAGCCCGTTTCGTCCGAACGCCTTCGCGTGATTCTCAAGGGCGCGTCCCGATTAGGCGAATAGTGAGTTTCCACTATGGAGTCTTTATACAGCGCGTAAGTTTCAGACGGAGACGTTACGTGCCGTTTTTTCGGAACGCGCCCTAAGGCGTTAAAAAAACACGCGCTGTAAAGCGCTCTTTTTGTAAAAATTCCTAAGTGTGTAGGGCTAAAAAAGATATTTTCATGTGTTTATAATAAAATCACAATTTCATTAAACTACTCAGGTTTTTTCCACAGAACCGTAGCCGTAGTAATATTTTGTTGTGAAGAGTAGAATATGCACCTAGCTTGTTGGACGAATTGGAGAAATTAGTTTGGAAACACTCGGTCATTGTCGAGGTTCTAATTTGTTTGTAGACTGATACAATCAAATCCTCAGATAGATCTATTTGCATTTTCGGTGAGTAGTCCGGGTTTCGTCACCCACACGCTAGCGTGGAGATTAAGCCCATTCGTTGTAGTGATAACTTGATTTCAATGATTGAAGCTACGAGTTTCAGATGACAACGTAAAGTTTTTAATGACAACTAGGGGTTGATTAAATAGGGGACATGCAAAGGACAGTTTAAATTTAACATCTTGTGATGTTTAGAATCTGTCACACAATAAGGTATTTCAAGGATAACTAAAAAAATCGACACCATAGTTAAACGACAACAATGACATTTTATATAGCATCCATCACCACACATATAAACAAATGCATAAATAAAATAAATGAATATACATAATTGACGACCGATTTGGTGTAATGGTTCAGAAGTGGGCTATTACGCTATTGGTCGTGGGTTAGATCCTCGCACAGTACAAACATTTGTGTGCATGAACATGTCTGTTTGTACTGGTTTGTGGTGGTGTTTCCTATGTATATTAAGTATGTTTTTACAAAAAAGGCATTGGTAGTCATCCCTTTAATTTAGAGAAAAAAATCCTCTCATTCTTTCTAGAACTGTCGCAGCGTACTTCAGGCCCTAAATCAAATTTCCTTAAACTTTAAAACGAGTCGCTCCGTTAATCTGTTTAAGCTGCCCTTTATCTGCGGGCGCTGCGCCCTGCGCGTGACAGAGGGCGCGGTGATAGCGGGAGATTTACCGCGAGGTGATTCATAGCGATGCGCTCTGCTCGTTACGCCGCCCTACGTCACGCGTTTGACCGCGAGTGACGTCATAGCTACCGCAACTGCTGGATTGTATTAGTGTGACGTTCCCAGGATCCACTTTATAACGAGGAAATCATAAGGTAGATTAGTCATAGTCCAGAATTTCTCATGTCTGAGCTTTGAGATTATCAGAATTAACAACATTTATTAGGTAGGTATAAACGTAGGATACTAAATTATTAAAAACTCGAACGGATCCAACAGCTTTTTAAAATTTTACTTTGTGCAAATATTCAGTGCTTTACTTTTAGGGACTTGAATACTTACATCAGAAAATAACTGTTTGCTAACTTTTGTGTCCACCATGAGTTGAGGTTGCCGGCGAGCTGGCAAAAATTCTAAAAATGTTGGGGGCTGCTATTAACTTGTTGGTTCTAATTTTAACTCCGTTTTTTATTAAACTTTAATGGCTAAATCATAAAAAAACATGGTTAGATTCACCTTTTTATTCAGTAACCGACTGACCTAATAATCAATCTTGTAGGTGGCGTTGTGTAGAAAGAGCCCTCATTAACAGGTTGCATTGCAAAATATAATGTAAAACAACGAAGTGGTTGACGATGCAGCGCAACGCATTTATCCGTCATAATATGTCGAGTTTCCTAATAACAATCGATTTATCGTATTGTTTCAAAATACCAACTTATGAAATCTTTTTAGTCTTGAGGAGCCCTCAGTTTGACTTCGAAGGCCCAAAAAAGTGTAACTTCAAATGCTTAAATTATTAAAAAAGCTTTCGGAATTGGATTCTGGGATATTGATTGAAGCACCCAAAAATCAAAGATAAGTATCGAACAGATCGCAAACTACTCGTAATTCTTAATATTGAATTAAGACCCAAATTTTCAAATGACAGAGAAAGTAAATGAAAATTCGACGCGATACAAACAATATCGTTTGAATAGACCTCTGTGAGAAGTATGATCATGAAAAGGCAGAGAATAATTTTGCCCAAGTTAGTGCCTCGCCCGGTCAATTTGACTGAAGTACGTTCACCCGGCATGCCGGGACCCGAGCCTATTTATTACCAAATTCACCACCGACCCTTTCAAGAGCAGCCTAACTTTGTTTATGGATGATCGATGAACCGCAACGCTGATGTTATCGAAAATTGACATCAAAGTTGGATAACCAAAAAAGCTACGATACAATAATAATAGTCGAAAAATGTTCGACGCTTTTCGCGCGGATCGTAAATCATGAGGAATATCTACTATCAAGTCCGACATTATTTTAAAAAGCAATGTGTTTGTTGGTTGGTACAATGTGCGTCATGTCAAAGAGCGTAGTGGTTTGAAAATGATTTTAATTATGTGTATGATACAACGGTCGAAGTGTATACAGTTGTCATGTCGTATTTTGTCTCTGATAGTTAAGAAGTTGGTAGATGATAATAAACTTTTTTGTCAGATGTTATCGAGTCAAAGGGTCTAAAGATGAAAGCAAGGAGATGGGATGGGTGACCATTCCACTGCATCAATTGTTTATAGTAATGGTCACTTTACATCAGCAATCGTTGGCCAATCTACTGTCGATATCTCACCTCATACTAACTAATAAGCAACAAAATCGCTCTACAGGTATTTTATAGAAACACGTTAAACAATTTTATGATCAAAACGAACAAACTGGCCACTGTTGAGTCGGCATTAAAATTTTGAAATAGTCGGAGCTAAATTAAATCAGGAAAAGGCAAATACAGTTGGTTGCAGAACGAACAATTAAAACACGCGACTGCAAAATTCACTTCCACAAGTTAAAGATGGATATAATAATTGCTCCCGGAGACACTTGAAGCAAGACTCGTTAAACTCTAGTGCTCTGGGCGCTTCGGACTGGAAGGTAAACGAATCAGTGGTGTAGCGATCAAACCGGTCGAATCGGTTAGGAAATCTGACAATGACGGTCTTTTGACTCTGTGCTATTTGACAGCTGTTTGGGCAAAACGCCTACGAAGCGCCGTCTGGTGGCAGTAAAAGCGCCAACCCAAGTTATCAATTACATAGTATAATAACCCAATATATTTTATTTATTTTGATTCTCTTTCTGCCACTAGGAGGCGCTTCGTAAGTCTGGTCCCAGCTGCTGTCAACCGAATATGGGTTTATGAAGCGTCCCCTGGTGGAAAAAGTATCGAAATCCCTAACTGAATTTACGAACCGAATCGTCAAAATCACAGCAAACCGCTATTTGAACTGATTAATTGTTAATATGTCTTTACCTGTAGTATAGACGCGTTCACATCAACCTTCACATAGGGGCACTTTATGCTGCTGACTTAAGACTCCGTTTTAAGGGTAGACAAACAGATACTTTAGTCAATATATTACTTCACTCAATTTTAGAATTATACCAATGATTCGCAACCATTTTACGAACCTACACTGGCATAAACGCAAGCACGTCGATTTACCTAGATCATCTCACTTTCTTACCTTCTCATTTGGTGAGCATAACAAAAAGCAGTGAACGCTAACCGATGAACCTCGGGTGATTCCCAACTCGTTTTAAACCGGTCTGAACAGTTCAGTCGTCACATCACTAAAACGAATCAAATCAAATAATTGGTCGGCGGAAAGGCGAGCTGCAGTCGAAAAGCACACAGTTTGCGGCAACTCGTTTCCTCGGTCGTAACTCTGTGGCGTGTAAGTGGGTCAATCAACTTTACTTGTACAGTCGTCAAGTAATCTTCGAATTAAGGTCGACGGGTGGAAAGAAAACTTAAACCTAAGTAGAAGTAAGCAGCTTTAAATTTATTTTCTATTTTATTTAAGTGAAGGTAAATGGAGCCGTAAGGTTATTATTGTTTTTAGCATTTTCCATGCAGTATCTTTACTAATGATCTGAAAACCAGAAAAAGACATTTGCGAAAGATGCGGGCTCGGGTCCTGCCTGATGCCAAGACGACCTGTCTTTTTCTGATTTTCATATCATTAGAAAATGGAGCCGGTTTGGTAGTTTGGTCAAAAACCATAACATCGTCTCAAAGACAAATTTGATGATCGACTAGCCAGCTGAACTAACCTTATTGCTTGTAATGTTTTGTCCGGAACAATTTCGCAATTTGTTCATCATTTTGCTTAATTTTAATTGAATGAACATCGTTAGATTCAAATTTTATCCAAATAGCTTGAAATGTATTTTATTGACCCAATGAACAAATCATTAGGTAAACTTCTTTATTCGTAAGTTGTTTAACACAAAATTTCGTTTACGATACACCGAATACTAATTAGTTTCTTTAAATGAATAATGAAGGAAAACGCTCCTGTGTTCGGTCTAATGAGGGTTTGCGATGTAGCGGTAAATAAACACCTTTGCCAAATAACTTACAAGTATAACAGCTTAACCTGGTAGTAACTAATTAAAAATATGCTGACATGCCGTTACAACAAAAAGTAGTTCAACAACGTGACAATATTTGGCGGGTCTATCGCTGTTGTCTACCATCACCGCAAAACTTTTCTCGCTAATATGTCATATTTTAATGAGTATAAATGAGGTGAAATAAAATGTTTAGAAAATTTTGTTTGGTCAATGAAAGACTAGAAAGTCCTTTAAAACACGTTTATTTAAAAAAAAAGTTCAAAATCGAAATCATACAATTTCGATTTTGATTTTTAAAAAAGAATTTCTCAAATGCGGCGTTTGCTACAAATATACCGCGTGCGTCTGACGCCAGCGCAAGGTGAACGAATGCCCCGTCAAGGCTGCCTTTCCACCAGAGATGCTTTGCGAAACGCATCTCTGTTGGAAACGCAGCCCAAATGTCGCAGGATTTCAGTGGCTGCAAGGCGGCAAGCCTCCTACATCTGGCCGCTCTGAAAATCTTTGGTGGAGGCCTATATTCGGTAGTGAACGTCATTAGGCTGTCTATGATGATTATTATTATTAAGAGTTCCCTCTCACATGGTTCTTTAATCGCCATTCCTCATGACCTTAGGGCAGTTTATGAAATATTATCGCTACTTCGAAGTAGGTACTGCACAAACTTCGCAACAAAACTTTACCGTACTAGTAAAATATTCAACCAGTTTGAAAACCACTGTTGCGGCGCTCTGAAAATGCCAGAATCAATAAGGAGTTCCCTCAAAGTTGAATTAAGTTCATACAACGTTATATTCTTGTAGATGTAACATTTATTTACAGTTTAATTCAAAGTTGGTCGATGTGATAAGTAGTCAGTTTGGCGTTGATGAATAAAAAGAAAACATCGTCCTAAAGTTAACATCTCTTAAGAATAGCAATATGAGTGACTATACATATAATATGTGCCCCTCACCTACCATCTTATTGAATTTTTGAAGTGCCCAGCGCTCAGTTCTGAGAGTGCTGTGCGGAAGCAGTGCGAGTGTCAGTCGTTTATTTTTTACAATGAACATTTGCTGGGGATATCGTGCTGTCGTACTGTATGAAACATGCAGGTTAGAACACCTATTTAGGACCTCGAAGTGTCGTTTGATTGCATGCCTTAGTCAATATTTTTGTAAGCAAATGTGTGTTTTGTTCATCAGCTCTCAACTTTGGAGTTTGGTCTGTGGTGGGCCACAGTCCATAAACTGCAACGTCTCGTTGCGTTCATTATCAAAATAAGGCAACAGATTTATAATTAAATTTGAAACTGGTACAACAGAATTGCTACCAAGGACTTACCAGAACAAACGGCAAACCCAAATCGTCTTGGAAACTCAGCACTCGGGCATTGCAGATCTCGAGTACTTTTAAAGACGTTTCCATGTATTGAACGACTTGAAGTAGCACGAGTAGCAGAATCCGAGCAGCAAGCGTTTAGTTGCAGCATTTTCCCATTAGGAACTTGAGTTAGAGTAGCTGGTAAGTACCCAGTTCGCCTCCGTTTGTACATACACTGTAAGTATGTAAGTGATAGTCTGTAAAGACTGGTGTTTAAAGTAAATTATGCCTTACATAAATAATTAAATGTGAAATTTTAACTGCGCCGTCTAACCTTAAACAAAGCGAATCATTTCACCTACTAGAAAAAGACAAATTTTCATCGTAGTTTTTAATCGAAGTACTCACAGCTGGTCGACAATTTGTGCTCAAGGTTTTGTGTATGTATATAGGATTTATCCTTAAATCTCAGAAAAAAGCGACTAAAATAACAACAAATATCAAAAAAAAGTTGTAAGTGGACATTTCAAAACACTTCGTCGTCAATGTCTTAATTACTTTACATTAAGTCTTTGTGGGATTTATGAACTAATGGCCATCTTTTAATTAAAATAATGAATTTGAGTGAGTACAGCTTATTTTCCAAATAAATGTTTCGAATGAAAACTCTCCCAAAACATTAGTCACAGCGAGGATTACCCGAGACATATAAACATGAACAGAAATTGGTAAAGTAAACATAAACAAGAATTTGGCAATTAACTAACATCTGTCTGAAAGGGGGCGGCGGCGTCGGCGCAAAATTTGTTTCCTTAACCTAATTAATAAACATAACGTACAACAGAAACACCACGCACAGTTTATCTTACTGTGGGTACTTGTGTTCTAAGTAATAAAAACAATGAGTGTAGACACTGTGTTCGCATTTCGCTACTAGATCAAATTAGGGATGAGCATACTCGAAGAAGATCTAAGGTCACCGACGTATCCCCGGAGGTCAGTTGAAGTGGCAGTGGCTGGGGCAAATAGCACGGGGAACTGATCGCCCTTGGAATCGAAAGTTTCCCGAATGAAGGTCATTTGAAGACAAAGGCCGCGTGAGAGGCCCACCTGGAAGGTGGACGGATGATCTAACAGAGGCCGCCTGCAATTGGTCTCCTTAAAATCTATGGGGAAGCCTGAACAGTGCAAATCCTAAAGGACGACAGGTGACTCTATTTCATAATACTTTGTTAACTTGTATGGAAAACAAGTCATGTAAATCAAATTATCTGTGCACATTTGGGTAGTCAGGTACATATATTACGATATGGAACTGACATTATTACATAATAAACATCCTATCAAAGTCAATTCAATAAATTGTTGTGAATGGAACTGATTTTTTCAGGAGGAACCATAGTCTGATCACCATTTATGGTTACAGCATATGATAGGTACTCGTAATCCAGACATTTTGGATTTTCATTCTTCATTTCAGTGATTTTTCTTTCTAAGGCGTGTTTTTTATAAATTACTTGGGATTTACGTTCGTACTAAAAATCAAGTCGATAGTCGACACACTCGTAAAAGAAAACACGATCTTTCGGGCACATAAAGATTACGGTCACTACACAATCCCCGGCGTAAACTGGAAGTGGCTACTGTTTCTATATCGAGGTGACAATACAAAGCAATTTTCGCTTTTACTCTTTTGATGGCTTCTCGTTGCTTCCTATCGTGTTTACCGTCAACAAAGCGGTGGTTCAATCCTTGTTCAATCAATTTGCATGTGGCCTACATAGCCCCGGCTCTACGACAAACTTCGAAGGGTTACCCTTTTATTCCGAGTTATGTGATTGAACTCATCGGTATTCCACCCCCGGCTTCTCAAGTTTTATCTTAATAAAACGTATGTACGCAGGGAACAGATAATGTAAGGAATATTTTGCCCCTAAGAATGGATGGACTTTCGAAAGTATACGGGTCGCGTGAACTATTTGTCGCTTCTGAACTTGGACTACTTTTAAAATAATGGTAGAGTTTTTGCAACGGCGCCGATCAATAGCATTTTTACCGAAGACTGTGTAAGAAAGGATTTGTGAGGTTAGAAGAAGGGCAAAATGTGTGTCAGAATCGTTGCTAGTGTATCGCTCCAGTTTATCTCTATCTCGGTCTGTACCTACCCCATGACGAAAAGGGTGTGAATGTTGTTTAGGATCTATATTTGAAAATAGCAAACTTTGAGACAAATATAAATGCAAAAAGAATATTAATTTACGTATTAATTCACGTTTATTGCTAAAGTACAGTTTGGGTGGTTTTTGTGCTTCAATTTAAAAAAAGTTAGGTCGGTAGTTTGAAATAGATGGAAACAGAGTCAAACTGAAAATTAAATACATTGCTGGTTCGTTTCGTTCCGAAAAACTCTACAGAAGTTAGGCAACGTACTCTTTTAAATCTTATTTGTGGAATAAACTCAGTAGCCAAAAAAATACAGAGGTCATGGAGGAGCGAATTCGTATGCAGTTTTGAAAAGCTTCATAATTTAATCCAAAATATACGTTGGTCTGGTATGCCAAATTAAGTAGTTGACTATTTGCTGTGTTGGATTTAAAGAATTTCGTTAGTATTATTTTCAATTTTAATTTTGAGTTGAGAATAAGTGTGGGTTCAGTACAATATTTGAAAGTTGCTCTAACAAAAAGATACATTGAATTGAAGAATAAACTTGAGTTTGCATTAAGACTGTTTATTTGAATTATATTAGAACACTTCCTTTCCTTCGGGTCCCTTTGGATCAGGCAGATCCCAGCGATAATACTTTTCCTAATACTTACACATACTTACCTAATACTTTTTCATTGGTTTTTGTAAATGAATACTACAGCCCATTACCGTGCTACAGCCATGTTTTTCGTACAGTAAAGAATAAAAAACACTCATTTTGAATCATCATCACAACACGAGATCAATATCTCTTTCCATATACTCGTATGTACGAGTATAATAAAAAAATCTTGGAGCATCAAAAACAACTCGCTGCATAAGGTTTTATTTTAAATAACGGAACCCTAAACATTGCGTTGAATGTTTTGACTCGCGGTTTGCCAGTGTGAAACAAGCTAATTTAAACATTGCGCTAAGCTTGCTGTAAGAGCCTGCGCACACTACAGACTATAATCAAAATCAAAACAAATGCGTATTCACTCAAGTAGACCATTTTAAGTTGCTTAACGCCGGTATACAAAAAAAAACCTTGTCCCATGCCGGGTAAGTACTGTTTTTGGATATTATTTTTATAATAATTACATAATTAAGAAACTCAACAGTTTTTTTCTCGCTATGGATTTTTTAAATACCATTTAAAGAATCAACTCGTAAAAATAGGAACTGAGGTCAATTACCGCTCGAGTATGCTATGTAGCTGTTTTTGGTGTTCAGTGCTTTCATGAGGGGTCGCTAACTTTCAGCGGGTATCTGGTAGACATTATTACAAAAGTCCAGACAATCATATACAACTTGCTGCGTTTGGCAATAGACTCGTGAACTATTTGGGCCCTCAAGCTTATAAAATGGAATTGGGGTATGTTGTGCAGGCAGTTGGTGCTCGTTAATTTTACAATTGGCTCATTAGATATAGGGTCAATGGCGTGTATTTAGCATACATGAGTACCTACCAAAAAGCGATCTTTAAAAAAGTCTGAAGCCTGCGCAGATTCTAAAGCGTCATAGAACGCGATTCCTTTGCTCGCCATACGGATGGGCGTAAAAAGGAATTACACAGTAAAGCGATGCTTACTCTTTTACGGCCCAAAGATCGGGAAAATAAAGTTCTTTTATTGCTCTCAGTTTTACAGCCATGGTAATAGGTGAATTCGGTAAACTCTGTGCGGGGAAATTCCCAGAGTTAATGCTGCAACTTGCGGTCGCAGCCAGGATTTTATTCCGGGGTCAAAAAAGTAGCTTATCAACGAGTTCGTGTTTGTTGAACCTTTTTCTTCAGATTCAGACGTCTGTCAAGATTGGTCGTAACGAAAAACTAAACACAGCAAGGTGGCATTTTTAGAATTATATTTTTGTATTATTAACTGAAGTACTAAGGTACATAACAGAAAGTTTTTTTAATATAAATATAAATAAATATACTTAATATACAAAATATTGAAACATAGAATAACGTTTAAAGAGTAAATCTTTACGAAAACAAATCAGACCGACCGACCGACTTGGTGCAATGGACAAGGAATTGGCTGCAGTACCAGAAGTCGCTGGTTCGATCCCCGCACAGTACAAACTTTCGTGGTCGGGGTGTTTCCTCTGATATTCAATCTTACTTTAGATACAATTAATTTTTGCACTGAGTCAGTGGTAAAATGACGGAATGACAGCCACTATAAACGTTTTCTTCTAGACGATAACGGCAAAACCTAAACTCAACCTGTATAAAAATTAAATTAAAACCAAGAATAAAGAGTACAACAGCCCTAGAGTGTTTGATCATTATGATCATGCATGCATAAAAAAACATTTAAATCGAAGAATCAAATTTAAATGTACTGCCTCAAGCAAACTGATCGTTGCCGTTGTCTCGTGGAACTCAAGGTACAACAGGAAGTCTTTCATATGAATGAAAATGTTTTATCTTTCTTTCTTTCTTTCTTTCTTCTTCTGTATGTTTTTAATAACCTCCCCCTGGGCTACATCCCTGCCCCTCTTGTCCGTTGGCGCCTCTCGCTACCGATTCCAATTGTACTTTTTCCGGAAGAGGAAGTTACGAGTATTTGTACCTGGGTCGATGCGACTCTTTATGGGACGTTGTTACACGTTTATTGCTAAACATTATCGTTATTTTTGGTGTCAAATCGCCTGCTTTTTAAACGAACCCCTAATAACTTGGAAGCTTTCGCTATTTTCACATTTCACTTGTTTTGTGCTTAATTTGTTTAAGGTCTGGTTACTCTATGGGTTTGCACGCTAGTGCCACTTACTACCACACGCAGCGGTGTGATAGCAAAGGAGCGAAGTGTTTCCACAGCAAACAACTTGGGCTTCTTCGAGAAGAGAGTGAACAGCCATTTGTTAGTCCGGCATGTAACACCTTAGACTACATCATTACTTACGATCAGGTGAGATTGTGGTATAATGCGCCCCTAATTAAGTTCGAACATTCGTTCTTGGGTTCAGGCGGGACTCGAACCAGCGTTTTCCGTATTCCGGGCGGCTGCACTAACCACAATTTGTGTGTTTAGTTATCATTAAATATAAGTAGGACGACACACCAATTTTAACCATTGTTCTAGGAAATGTTAAATATGCGTGCCTCTGCGTTCGGAGGTACTGTAGGACTTCACAGTTTACTAATAACAGCTGATGTGCTAGCTTGCTCTTTTTAATAGCTATTAAACACTATTGCTACAAAATTCAAGGTATTTTCTAAAGACTAGTTTAGTATTAACTTATTATCTGTTATTCGAGGAATCGGAATGTTGGGGTCGGGAGGGCTGTGAGCGCGCAAACGTTCTCATTATTAAATTGAATAATTTTCAACTTTGGCCCGTGAAATTCTCGAAGAATTTATCTAAGAATTCCTGTTTGAATAGATGTGAAATTACTCGCTGTAATTAAATATTCTTACGAACATTGTTATGTCAGCGTAAAAATGCTAAAAGAAATTTCTTTACAAGCTTTTATTCATAAGTAAAGGTAAAACTTGTTACAGAGTTGTATTCCTGGCTTAGAAAAAATAATTTACCAGCGTAATAAAATAATCAATACTTAGTCATGGGCACACTGTTAAAGAGACAGTCGTGGGCAAGTTTTGACTAAAGCCAGTAAAAGTAAATAAGATTTATATAAGATAATTAAATGTTATATTTTAGACTTGTCGCTTTATTGTTAGCGCCGTAAAAATATACTTTATAGCACATTTGAGAAATGACACTTCTGATTAGGATTTACAAAACCACGCATTTTAAATAATAATTTCACTAAAAAGTGCTTTCATCTGTGTCAAATATTTGCTTTTTTAATAAACACCAAAGCAAAAAGACTGAACTTATATTCGTTACAAAATAAACAACAAAAAATGGCATAACAAGCCAAAAGATGACACGAACCATCTTCAATTCTACATATCTCCCACTTCCGTAAGAAAGCTCGGTCGTCTGGAAGCGGAGTATCGTGAATGTATCGTGTTTGCCGCGTCTGTCCTTTGCGGGGAAATCACGTGGAAGACATCCAAGGGTCACAGCATTCACGCTTCGATTCGCCTGCATTGAGCTTGTTTACGGTGGGACATTTTAAAATTGAAGAACGAAAATGATAAAACGACTAGAAATAAATAATATATATCATATCACTGGAAATCATTCCATACAGCGCCACCTATCCTCAAATTAAGCAATTAAATGCTAGTGCTCCGGGAAACTAGACATACTTAATAATAGGAAACACCGAGATCAATACCAGACATGTTCTTGCATAAGAATTTTTTTGCTTTGCGGGGATTGAACTCGCGACCATTGGTGTAATAGCCCACTTCTGAACCATCACACCAAATAGGTCGCCAAGCTCCAAATGTATAAAAGTTAAATAAAGTTAGGCACGCATTCAAACGCATGCTATCCCAAGCGTAGTGGGTAGGGATTCAACTGAAAATGATGCCTAAATTAGTAAAAGCAGCTTAAGCTTGATTAATCTTTATGAACTCAACGGTTAAACACTTTATGTAAATAAGCAAAAAAATAAATTGCAAAGCGGAAAGTTCAGATTCTTAAGCAGAGACTAATCCTTGGTTGCTAAGAGTTATTGTAACAAACTAAGTAAGTACCTACTTAAAATAAAACTGTATAAGTAGGCGGCTAAGTGGAAGTAACTATGGATGATCCAATGTTATAAGAGATAAGTTCGATCCTTTGAGAGACCACCTTTTCATCATTTGATTTTACAGACAAATTGATTCTGAACGTTTACTTTAAGTTTGATAGGGTTTATTTGCTTTCAAATATTATTACCGATAAGCAAAATCATCAATTTCGCTTCCTTAATTATATTTCGAACCTACATCAAAACCTGCCATTTAAA
The DNA here is from genome assembly GCA_950022985.1 of Udea ferrugalis. Classification (NCBI taxonomy): domain Eukaryota; kingdom Metazoa; phylum Arthropoda; class Insecta; order Lepidoptera; family Crambidae; genus Udea; species Udea ferrugalis. Next base: position 12,893,759 of record OX465516.1, read on the forward strand.
AATAACCTGCCATTTAACAGATTCAACTTATTTATTCTTAACTAAGCATCATCTCACGAGTTACCAGTATTAATACGTTACGTCGCTTCTAATAACGAAAAGTATATTTAAGTCAGCAACGTTTTCGATAGCAACAAGCTGATAACAAACCGACAGGTTCACGTGAATTCACCCTCGAGGGAAATCAAAGGAGGCGCTCAAGGCAAGTTCTTTAAACTAAGCTGATTCCAGTGACTCCGCCCTCCGCCCTTGGCGGGGAAAGAACAAAAGTTTTTCATATATTTTCTAATGGTGTTTTACGCATGTACATACATTCTTATTATCAGTATTTTTCTCACGGGTTAAAAAAAAGTCTCAATTTTAATTTCAACAAAGAGTAATTAGGAAGCGGAAAAATTTCAGCGAATTATTTTTGTGCCGTCATTTTGCCATAAGCGGGCAACGCTTAAGTTCAACGTTATGCCAGTGGTTTCCAAATGACACTAGAAATAGGAGTATAGGGCAAAAAAATTGTGGATGTTCTTCGCACGCAAACTATTACATTTATTGTGAAAGTCACTATTCTTTTTTATACACTGTGGCAAACAAATGTGAGGGTTACTGCGAATTATAGTAAGCGCTTACCGCAGCGTATAGACGGACGTGCAAAAATATGGGATCACGTTACCTACCCTTTTTTAAATCCTTGGCAGACCTTGGCAGAGTTCATAGTTATATGAAAGTCTGAATCATGTGCTAGGAAGGAAATAACCTGTACGAGCCCATGGAGATTCTGAAGTATGAAGGTGAAAATCCTGACGATTACAAGTGCGATGGTAGAAACCAACCATGGGCATGGTATCAAACAGTTTTTTTTAATAGCACAAGCGGTATTAATCGCAAAGCAACAAAGTGTCTTCTCAAAATTCACTGGTTATGAACCACTATCATTCTCCTTGAGATCGTCAACAGCCCTGATGGCACGTTTCCCCCGAAGCACGTTCATTGTATCCGTGAGAGAAGAGAAATCTGCTGTAACATTCCCGTTTATCATTCCTTCCACGCTGTTATTTCAGCAGAGCCTGACAAATACGAATGCCCATCTGTTTCCTATTTTGCTCGGCGCAACTGAGAGCAACGACGTATCTGTTAAATCTGCAACCGTCTATGCATTTAGATCTCGTACAGACCTAGTTTCAGTCGAGTAATTCGTCTGCTTGCCCAACTGAGATGTTCAGATTTGTTCAAGTGCAAAATTGTTGAGACTGTAACTTCAATTTAGTGTAACTCTAACTAGAACGCAGAATGTTAAATTAAACATGAAGTTGTGGTAAGTAGTAAGTGTGTGAGCGTTCCTAAGTATTTACTTAGGTATCGAGAGAGGTAAGGCGAAGTGAGTTTAAGATTACAACTAAGTGTATTCTAAAAGTGGTGTGTGAAGTGAGAGTAGTGTCTTTGACGGTGTTGTGATAGTGAACTAAATACTCGATAGCCCTCATTTTACCGTTGCGATTAACTGCTCTTATACCCCATATCATCATTTTAGTTGATGTCAAAATATCGCCCTTTTGAATATTAAATATATCTTCATGATTTTTTTTAACTTCAAGGAACAAGAATTTTTACAATGTTATTGTTGAGAAAGTCTTTCGAATGTTTATTCAGTTGTTTTCTTGCCAAAGAATCAGCCTGGCCCAGAATCAGCACAATCAAGCATGAGTATGTTGTAAATAATATTCGATTTATGATTAATTGTAACTTCAAGCTACAATATTAAAGGTCTTCAAAGTTGTTCGGACTTAGGGAGCGATGAAAGTCTAGAAGCAATCCTTTATATAAAATTTGAGTTTGGCTATCAAATAAAAAGGCAAATATAGATAGTAACAAATGGTATTTCTTTCTAACATCAAAGACAGGGATTTGTTTAACGAATGAATAATAAATAATAAAAAAAACGTTTACATGTCAATATGACGCCAAGATAGACTGTTCGACTGCCGCCGCGCTTTCAAACGTCAAGCTCATCATTATTCAAGTACATTTGTTCCCATGCTTAAAATGTTAGCAGGCCTAAGGTGTGTAAGTTTAATAAGTGCTTTAATGACTCCCGTAACTTGAATTGGTTTTGCTTTTCGTTGACATTAGCACGGTGTAAAGGCCAGGTTTCTGTGGCGCCAATTTCGAATGGTCATCATTTATGTTTCTACGCTTTTGGTGTTCTTTGTTCGGACTGCCTGTCTAGTTGATGTCGTAGGAAGTTTAGAGGCTTCAGCTATGACGGGGGTGGAAGCCTGAACTACTTGTAAGTGGTTTCGTAACGTATTAACGACCTCGTATGCACATGTTTCTCGGACGGTTTTCGGAGGAGCTTCTGAGCAAAACATATTACATTTTAATACGCTTTGAGGGATTGGTGCGAGACGTTTGTAAGACGTATAAAGCAAACTACGTCCTTGCGTCGGTCTCCTCAATGCTTTGGGTCGTAATCATCTTTCTGGAACACTTTGTCGCGGACTGTTTGCCACTATCTGCTTCTGTCAGAAGCAGAGTGAAAAGCATTGTGGGTGTATTAAGGGAAGTGCGAATCTGATCGCTCCATCCCATTGGACTCCTACTCCCCGGTCTTGCCAGTGATAATTAACATCTCCAGGTTGTCGACATCCTTTCTTGCAAAAAAAGCAGACTAGTTTCATACTATTCATTCTAGTCCAGTATTTCAGACAAGTAGAGAGCGTCGGGGCCCAGTGGTTGAACAACCCATTGGTTTCGTGGTCGACAATGTGTACGCAACACACAGGTGCATTTTTCTTTCTATGTTCCGATGGGCCATGAACGAATGCCATTAATAACTATTAAAGTGTGTGTGGTTGCTCACTAACCTCACACCCCTGAGGTGTTGAGGTGAGGCCTGGGCCCAGCAGTGGGATGTATATAGGCCGTTTATTTCATGTTATGTAAAGTGTGTATTGTGTTTTCCCATAGCACAAGCATTTAGTTGCTTGGTCTGGGGCTAGATGGCAGTGTGTGTCCTGTGATACTTTTTTATTCATTTATTGTTGATATGCATAGAAAGGTTCTGCTTAGTTTGAGTTCAGCCGATGTTTCTTAGTGCGAAAAGTCCCAGATACCTATTAGTCTTCAAAAAACTTCGAATGCTTACTTTTATCTTCAACACCTCGGATCACATTTCCATTATGATCTATCGTTTTCCCATAACCATAATATCAAAGGCTAAAGTGGTTGTATTAATTAGCAACACTTGCAACTACTTGGTCAGCGATATGGGATAGCCGGCACTGACGGTAATTGGATGCAGTAGATATGCGCCTGCGTGTATTAGATTTCTCATTGTATCAAGTCATGACATGTGCCATAATAATACCGCATAAGCACCCTAAAGGCTCAGACACAATTAGGCGATACGACGACGCGGCGACGTCGCGTCGCATTGTGCTACGACCCGGCATCGTGAGAATGTCGCTTGCTCTTAGTAGATTCTCACGACACGGCGTCGTACCATGAAACGATTTCAAACTACATCGTATTGTCTGATTGTGTACAGACCGTCTTCAGGTGCTTATCCCGTGAGATGTGCAGCTATGCTTTAAGGATGTGAATGCTAAGCTATGAATCTATTTGAAGGTTTGTTTAGATTTCTGAGTATCAAATAAAATGCGGCATGGGGCAACTTTCCAGAGGCGAGTAATAATGGTCCTATAGGGTCGTGAAATGTATATGTGACGTGTGAAACGGTCTAGAGGTCAATGTTGACACGTATTTTCTGGCTTTAACGTTGTCTATGTTGTCGGGCACTGAGTTGGAAGGAGTCGATTACACTCCTATCGAGCTTGGAGCCGAGTGCGCTAAAGGGCTGAAAAAAAAGGGCAACTGAACTATTTTTTAGGTAATTGAACTTTGGATAGTAAGAACCCTTTCTTGTTGTTCTCTTCTTTTTCAAGGTTGTTGCAGGTTAAAACCCAGTCAGCAAGATACTTTTTACTAACAAAAAATGATTGCCTACCAAACTTTTTTAGTGAAGCGTCTCATAAAATTGTCCCACCGCCTTAATCTAACCTGACCTCCGTCAGGGCTTAGGCCTTGTCCTGGACGCCACCGGGCAGAGTGAGCGGTGGTTTACTAGGCATTCTGGGTCACGCATACCCACGCTGTCCATAACCCCTGGGGTTGGGATAGCTGCATTCGATTACACCGTGATTACATTTCCATTACTATTTGCTGCTTGAAGAAATCACTTAGCGCATACTAAAACCAAAGTAATGAATGTCTTATGGCTGCAAATGATGATAATGATTCATGATTCTAATCCTATCCCCTAGATTTTCATCTGAATGAACTAGACGGTTACATTCGTAAACGCCCCGTTGAATACCGCTGAGCTCACAGGTGCGCGGCGCAATTACGCCACCGCGAGATAATCGTCGAAGCCGGCGGAACAAAAGACTCGACTGAATCCGCCACTGACCTGAGCTGAGCTGACCCAGCGCTGACTGCAGTCGTTCTGAGTAATTTCACATTGTCTTACGCTCGAGTACTGCAATAAGACTAAATTTTTCAAATGTGCTTTGCACTTTGAGGTGTCCTTAAACTTTTCTATACGTTGCAAGGGTTGAAACAGTTTTTCGTACTTTCAACTGATTTATATGACGCAAATTACCTAGTTCTGATAAGTTTTCTGTTGAACTTGACAGTTGTGGTTATTAGTGTCCTCTGATTTTTTAGTTCACACAGGAAACTGGGCCCTGATTCGAAATAAATTAGAGTGAAACTAGGGCTCTCATTTCTATTATTATTTCCTGCTTGAAGAAATTACTAAGTACATACTAAAACCAAACTAATGAATGTCTTATGGCTGCAAATGATGATAATGATTCATGATTCTAATCCTATCCCCTAGATTTTCATCTGAATAAACTAGACGGTTACATTCGTAAACGGCCCGTTGAATACCGCTGAGCTCACAGGGGCGCGGCGCAATTACGCCACCGCGAGATAATCGTCGAAGCCGGCGGAACAAAAGACTCGACTGAATCCGCCACTGACCTGAGCTGAGCTGACCCAGCGCTGACTGCAGTCGTTCTGAGTAATTTCGCATTGTCTTACGCTCGAGTACTGCAATAAGATTAAATTTTTCAAATGTGCTTTGCGCTTTGAGGTGTCCTTAAACTTTTCTATACGTTGCAAGGGTTGAAGCAGTATTTCGTACTTTCAACTGAATTATATGACGCGAGTTACCTAGTTCTGTTAAGTTTTCTGTTAAACTTGACAGTTGTGGTTATTAGTGTCTTCTGAGTTTTTAGTTCACAGAGGAAACTGGGCCCTGATTCGAAATAAATTAGAGTGAAACTGGGGCTCTCATTTCCATGATTATTTCCTGCTTGAAGAAATCACTAAGTACATACTAAAACTAAACTAATGAATGTCTTATGGCTGCAAAATGATGATAATGATCCATGATTCTAATCCTATCCCCTAGATTTTCATCTGAATAAACTAGGCGGTTACATTCGTAAACGCCCCGTTGAATACCGCTGAGCTCACAGGGGCGCGCAATTACGCCACCGCGAGATAATCGTCGAAGCCGGCGGAACAAAAGACTCGACTGAATCCGCCACTGACCTGAGCTGAGCTGACCCAGCGCTGACTGCAGTCGTTCTGAGTAATTTCACATTGTCTTACGCTCGAGTACTGCAATAAGACTAAATTTTTCAAATGTGCCTTGCACTTCGAGGTGTCCTTAAACTTTTTCACACAATGGCAGTTTTTCGTACCTTCAACTGTTTTATACGACGTGAATAGTTTTGTTTTGTTTTCTGTTGAACTTGTCGGTTGTGGTTATTAGTGTCCCCAGATTTTTTAGTTCACCTATGAAACTGGACGCTGAATCAAAATAAAGTAGAGTAAAACTCCGGGGCTTTACGAAAGTCGTGAAAAAATTAGAAGGCCATACAAAACTGTAAGTCGTTGTTATCTTAAGATTATATTTAAAATTCTCGTATGACAGTGTTTGTTGCCAAACTCCTTCGAAACGTCTCGACTGATTTTGATGCTTATATTTTCGGTGATTCTTTGCCGGGTCTGAGAATAGGTCGCAATGAATTTTTTGCAAATTGTGCGATAAATTGTTAAGAATTGTCAAAAACAGTTCCACAAATCCGTTTCGCCCGTTTGTGAGTGCGGATAGCCACTGCCGAGCTCGCAGCAGCGCGGCAATTACGGCAGCGCGTGATAATCGACGAAGCTGCGGCGGCAAAAGACTTGCTGACCGAGCGCTGACTGGGGCCTTTCGGTTTACAAAGTCATTTTCCTGGAAACTTGAATTCAATGTCATTTGAATCCTTAGTTCACAGAGGAAACTGTACGCTGAATCGAAATTAAGTAGAGTGAAACTCCGGGGCTTTGCAAAAGTCGAGAAAAAAATAGACGACCATTCAAAAGTATAATTATTATTATATCATGAAAGATGGACATACTAATTTTTAAAAACTATTGTGCAAATAGTATGAAAAATTGGTAAAAATTGCCAAACATGTTCCAAAACTCCGATTCGTGCCTGTTTGTGACCGCTGAGCTCGCAGCAGCGCGGCAATTACGGCAGCGCGTGATAATCGACGAAGCTGCGGCGGCAAAAGACTCGGGCTGACCGAGCGCTGACTGTGGCCTTTCGGTTTACAAAGACATTTTCCTGGAAACTTGAGTTTAATGTCATTTGAATCCTTAATACACAAATTAATCGAAACTTCAGAAAACCGAAATGACGGAATGAAACTTCGGGAAATTAGAAGATCGAACAAACTAATACTGAGTACCAATTTAATACTTTTAACTAACTTGATAAGCATTGTCTGCATTATTTGCTCTGGCATTATCTTATGAATATGAATGAGCGATGCGCAATTTTTATGAATTCCCTAACTGGGGGTCTAAAAAGGTGACATTAGACGTTTCATATCTGAATCATAATATGATTAATATTTAATACGAATCATATTATGTTCATATTATGATTCACCTAATAAGTTGCCGTTTTAGTATAAAAAATGAATAATTTATGATTCAGATATGAAACATCTAATGTCGCCTTTTTAGACCCCCTGATCTTAATGGCATTTAGAACAGAGAAAATGGATTCCATTCTTTTTGAGTTACAATTAGGTAGCACCTACCTATCTTTTTTTACTCTAATCTTTCACCACATCTACATACTTACTAATGTTCATATTCGTCAGAACAAAACAATGTGTTGTTTTACTTTAAAAGCTCCGCCTAACTCTGTTTTTCGAATTCCTCATCCAAGTAGGTATTTGTCCCAAAGACTATCCTGCCTCTGTTCTCTGTCTTATCCAAACACATCAAACTATCAACTAGCTTTTTCACAAAAACTGACATTTCGCTTGGAAAATCGTAAAAACTATTGAAAAGACTGGTGATTTCCTTTTTTCATAAGGCATGCTTGCATCTTGTTGTTCATCGATCGGATCAGCGGTGACATGTTGGTGTTGTGGTATGTCTTTTCGATTTTTTTCCCATTCTTTTAGCATGGCCGCTTATAGCTTGGCCAAAATGTTTTGTTAAAAAGTTTTGAACTGGGTTACCAACGCCAAAACATTGAAGCTCCCTCACATCCAAATTTTATTTAAAAGTCTTGACAACAGAATTTTTAAATTTATAGCCAAGCCAAAAATTATTGGTTTCTGACGAGCTTTGTTTAAGTAGATACTCAAGTAAATAATTAAATATAAATAACCAACGACTGATAATCAGACAACATATCAATCACCGATAAATTACTACATTATTGTTATCCATTTGCTGCATTATTAAATCATGGTCAGATTAACTGTACTGGATCATGTATTCACTAGATGAATCGATGGCTTTAGGGCGGATTAACTCTTGATTTAATGCAATGACCTGTTAGTTGATAAAGCCTAGTAAGAAAACAGTTCTCAGTACCACAGGATTCGGATGAATGGGAATACCCACTATCACTATCTCGTTTTAGAAAACTGTCATTTTGCCATTAGAAGTAAGTAGGTACCTCTTTTTCTACAAAATAGCTTTCGAGCTATTTAGTATTTCAAAATAGCAAAAATTAATAACAAACATGTAAGTATAGGCAACGGCATGTCAGGCTGCACATTTCAAGTCATCCCTCCTTGCTTTATTGTAAAGAAAATATCATTTGGCAACATCAAAATAAAAAACATGAATGGATAGCCTGTTGATGATGACCAATTGACGTACTTAAATTACAGATTAGTTCTATTCTTTGGATTAGTTTTAATCTGTTTTAATATAGAGAAGGAAAACACGGTAAATACTAATCAGATTTGAATCAGATGATGACATAACCAGTACCTAAGATGCAAGTAATCACCTTTATTAACAAATTCATCACCTTTATTATGACTTTATCTACGTTGACTAAGACTAATGATATCTTTTGACAGAAAATCTTTAGCCAAGACACTATTTTTAGTATTTTTATCGTCGGTATTATGATCACAAAATTGATTGGCGAGATTGTAAATATTATCAAGTAAACAAGTTTGTGGCTAATCTTTACTGATTCATAAGGTGTGGCTGTGTCTGTTTGTTAGTTACTTTCTCACGAATAAACTGCTAAATCAATTGTGATGAATAAGGTACGATAGGAACTACTTTATTGCCAAAACAAGAGACTTTAAAAGATGTTATGCAGAGGCAAAGATGGTAAGCAAAATGACAATAGCTATACCTACTATTTGAATATTTTTGGTAGCTAAGCAAATACCTACTAAGAGATTTTTTAAATACCCACTTCAGGATAGAACTGTACATCCGTAATTATACGTACCTACACTTTTGTTTGGATTAGGTAACTGGACTGTAACGATAAGCTGTAGAAAGGAGAAGAAAAAGCCATAAAAATATGCAGAGATATATGCAGGTAGAGGAATCAAATATGTATTTACTGTCAATAAAGCGAAATTAAAATAAAAAATAGCATTGGAGAATGTAGGGTTCTTTTCGTCCCAGAACTTGATATGCCCAACGTAGACCTTCAATGGCTGATTGAATTCTATGCGGACGGAGCCGCGGGATCGGCTAAACTTCTATAAATATGATAACCCAATTTGCAAAAATAGGGCATCTGAGTCATAATAACGCAGATAGGTAATCTGTGTATTTTTCCAATGACTAATGTCATAATTATATCAGAAGCAAATGTTTACAGATAGGGAGAAAAAAGGCATTAACACAAAACGAATAATAATATTGAAATTGATTTTGAAAGTACAGTAATATATGGCACAATTGCTTTGTGACGTAGCCTATTCGATTTATTAGGTTAACATCTTGTTTCTTCGTACAGTCCTACCAACTTATCTGTGAACTGAAAGAGGACGACACCGTCGATTCAGTGTTGCCAATTAATATAAGGTGCCCAAAATTGAGTAAGTTTTAGAAGTAGGTAATTTGTCATAAGAAATAAGTATTAAATAAAAATAATGAAATTAAATATTGTAATATTTATAAATCAAAAAAAAATAAAAAAATATATTTGTAGTTAAGTAGGTACGCTAAACAGTGTCCTTCAGGATTAAAAAATGGCTTTATTTAGAAAGTGATCCAGTGAAATGGAAATCCTGCAGATATTAAGGTTTGATAGCTAAAACAGTTGATGCTTTATGCGTTAAAGCACATAAGTGCTTTTTAATAAGTTTACATGAACAACGACTATTTTTACTTTACTTTAATAAAGAGATAAACTAGAATCTGGAAAACTTATCAATCATACTAAATTTTAATGTTCCACACTTAAAACTTTCATTCAATGTGATTTATGTACCCTCCCTGCATCAGGGGGGGGGGGTACCTGGTACTATTTCCTGGTTTTAGTTGAGACCGTACCTAACCCCTAACAACGATATATTAATAATAATAGTGGTAAGTACCTAATGGATGTAATAAAAAAAACAAATTGCTTTACAATTATTTATTAAAAACCAGATTTACAGTAATGATCTATAGATGAACCTGCACTACCGACATCATTATCGCTGTCCTGTGTAATTAATTTCTGTCTTTAAGACCTCTAGAAGGTTTTTAACAGTAGGCACCTCGTTTTTAGCAGAATCAAATTCAGAGATGAGTCCTTGACTCACACCTGAAACATAGGATTATTTTTTTCATCGAAATTTGAAAACCGGCAGGTAAGTGGGCTCACCCATTTAACAGGTAACATATTAGATGTGCGTTAACCTACAGTAAGAATATATACAAATATTCCAAAGACTTAAATATTTGGTTAAGTATATAGGTAGGTATAAAGTTGACAACACTAACCTGTTGCAGCCGAAATTCGTTTGTATATTTTGGTAAATGGAATAATCGGAGACCTCGCCCGATCTTCTGCTTTGAAAAAGGTTTCAACCTTAAGAATAATGTTTCGAGCATCACTTTTAATGGCTTTCGGCATATTCAACTTCATAAATACCGAAATATCACAATAAAACAAACATAGTACTCAAAATTAGTTGACACGGACAATCTAATGACATTTCAACAAGGCGGACGGCGGTCGTAGTTCCAAATTTTGCCATTTCACAGATAAGTTGGTAGGTCTGTACGCATGAACGTCAATGGCGCGACGTCAAATATTCGGGGCTTGTGCTAGGCTATTCATGAGCAACCCGTCTGATTTGAGGAGGTCCGCCGCAACTGGCGATGACTCACAAAAAGGGGTCCATTAGAGTTTGCCGACTGACCGGGTGTCTTATCTCGTTGCGTGGTGGGTGCGTAACGACTGCCACGCCCCCTGACGTCTCCCAACGATACCCGTTGTTAAGATGCGCGCGCAATTCAGTTCTCGCGTAAAGGCGATTTCACATGACTAACAAGGATAAAATATTTTTTATTAATTGCCAAATATTATCCTCTCAATGTCAGGATATTCTTAAGGCCAGCGTCAGAACTCCTACTGCGTCTAAAATATCAGATGATCTCCCAGCGGTACCTAGTGCTTTCGAATGCGATACATTGGGACCTTCAAAAAAAGAACGCATTATTTCTCAAAACAACGCAGCCGTGACACACTGGTGACTTTTTGCACCCTGATGTACCGGCAATTATCCAAAATAGTCCACTGTGAGGAAAAACGGTTACACCTACCCATCACCAGAGGCGCCGTCACGAATGCCAAACAAATCCACGTTAACTTTCTCAGTACGTTTGACGAAACTCGCACTAGGCATTCTTGAAGGTTTACTTTCCATCAGTTGATCCACAACACAAACTTATTTGCTACCTCTCTTTATATATTTTGTCTCCTACTCATTTGTTTACATAAGACGATTCCGTGAAGACGAGAGCAAATAGTAGAAAATTACGGTGGATTATTTACTCTTACATTTACAAGCTACGTAAATAGTTCCATCTACCTAGAAAATAATAAATGTCTACAAGATACCTACATATATTTATTGATTACTCAATGTTCTTGGGATGAAATGACATTAATAAAACGCAAGGGACCAATATTTTCATCAAGTAACGGTATCCGCATGCAGGTACCATGAGAAGACAAATAAAATAACGGTTTATTTATAGCCGACGTTGTAAAAGTAACGATGTTCCTATTACTTTAACTGCGGCACAATCTGTCTGACATAAATTGCATGTGAGTGTCCCCTAACATTACGTCGCGTCCGTGCGATGCGTTGGAAAAATCTCTAGCTAGAATCAGCATCGCAGCGCCACGGTTCGGTCGCCGAAACTAAACGAACGTCACGCGTGCGCGCGTAACGCCATCTAGCGTCGTGGTGGTCGCTCGCCCGCACACACCTGCCTGACTCGTACATTTCTCCGTCGCGCTCGCACCAGTGCACGTAAAAATAACCTCAAAACGTTGATCGCGATCAACCAATCACCAAAATATTGTCCTCCTGCGGATTTTTCAATGTGACGTCCACATATAACACAGGATTATCAGTGACCTATACGTGAAAAGTTCTTCAATTGTTTCTGGATTTAATTTTGTGGTGTTACTCTTTAGTGATTTCGACAAAAACGAAAGTTTCTAAAGGACGACCGTTCGTTTTGGTGGGCTGTCCGATGACAGCCCCCAAATTTTGTGCCAGTATGTGGTGGTGTATATTTTTATGTGTTCTGAACGTCAAAATATTTGGAGTGACTGCTTTTAATAGTAAATACCAGTTACGTATCGTCCCAGCATCTGACAGTAAGTAAAATTATTAATTTATTTCTGTAGACAAATGGCTAATTTGGTAATAATTAAGATAGTAAATTAGAAAAAATAAATATACAAGCTTTAGTAAGTAGTGAACGAGCTAGAAATTTTGTTTTATTAGGATTGGAGCTAAGAAGCCGTGAAGACATTAAAAACTTTGTCGATGCCAAGAACAAGTCATTCATTCCGTTTTACTGCATTTTATTACGTCAAGAACTGGTTTGTTATACCTACGTACACATCTGGCAGTCTGTACGCATTGGTGTTGTTGTGTTGTTTACATCTAGGATCTTGTATATTTATCACTACGTATTCAAGATCAGATAACTGAAGATAAGAATCCACAAAAACCTCACGCCATAAGATTTCGATTGGATTCTTATCATTGCTAAAGTTTGCGATAATTTTGGTAGGTACTGCAAATTTTCAAATAAAAGGTTACTGTGTTTAAAACTGTTTGCACAAAATTTGATCGTGCTTACGTTAACACTGTTTCATTAAAATGCAAAAGAAAAACACTTGTCGTCACCTATTGTTTTCAGTGAATTTTAGGTGGGGGCTCCAAAACAATCAGTTTTACCTACTGTGTTTTGTATTTAAATTGCGTAGTTGATTTTAAATTGTATTTTGATTTTGAACCATTTGATTTCTTATTTATAATTCAAGTTACATTGAAAGTTACTAACGATTTTACTTACGCTGCTGTGGCGTAGTAAAATAGGTTACGTAATGTTTAACTTTTGTTAAAGCAATTTATAGGCATATTTTAGTTTTTATGGACCAATTCGATCAAAATGTGTGCTCATTATGAAATAATTACCCATTGAAGAATGTCAACAAGCATGATACACTGATCCTTCATGGAATTCCTTACCTACTTGATTGGGTAAACGAAACCAAATTCTGAATAGACGAAAATAATCCCTGAAACCTAGTTCAAGCCAATTTAGGGTTAAGTGTAGTGTAAATCTACCCCTGAACGCTTACAAAGTCATGCTCAGTCGGAAAACAGCCTTTGTTGCATTATCTTAAGGCACCTATCATCTGTCAGTATTTTAATTAAAATGTGGCTGCTGATCACAAATAATGTTGAAGTATTTAGCTACTTAACGACATATTAAACTAATCTGGGAGTGTTATGTGCTGTATATAGCATAGGCATAATTTATGCAGGCACAGGTTACATGTATACAAGGTCAGGTTTTGCCTTTATTTATCTTCATACCTAATTTTATTACCTACTTGTTTATGATCACACGTGGTAGCAGCAAGCTACCATGAATAATCGCACATGGGTTCACACGTGGCCAGTATTTACCACACATTTATTGTACCAGTATCTAAAGCCCATAAACCCATTACAAGCTGCGACTTTAAGCAGCGATGCGAACGATACAATCGCGATTTAGCATCGTAAGGATATTGCATTGCTGCTGTGTAACAGCAATGCAATATCAACCTTACACACCTTTACACACACGCGCTACTCAAAGAAGCAAAACAGAGGCGATGCGTCTCGTCAGTAATACAGTCATCGATCGTGTTTACATCGAAACAAACGAATGAATTACTTAGTCGAATAAAAATATTTTTTGATTGCAAGAGTCGCGGTGCGCGGCTGTGAGGTGTATTTGTATCTTTGCAAAAAGTCGCAATGTGTGAGGGATCTAGATAATACCAAACAAACTGTCAAAATTAACGCTTGACTTTGTGCGGTCACATTCACATCACGAGTCTCGGACGGTCTCTGCTCTAAGTCTGTCTGAAATGCATTTTGTATTTGGCAAATAATAACTATCACGCAATATGATGCAAACATCAAATCTTATTTAGGTCCCTTGCTTTTTAAAAAGTCATTTGCATAGATCATATTTAGTGTTTCATGAATTGGTTGGCGAGTGAGCCAGGTATTCGATTAGAAATGTTAAAAAAAATTTACCTAATGTCATTTCAAAGCTTTTTGGAACTGAAATCCGCTGGATTGGCAATCGTTATTGGAAGCTAGTGATCACTTACTATCAGGAGACCCTCAAATTAGTTTGTAACACAAAAACCCTTCTCGCCTAGGTTGTGAGTAACATAACTTAACCTTCTATCAATGAGGATCCCGGTTCTGCGATTATGAGCATTGGTCAGGTCTTCCCATTTGCAGCTCTATTTCCGACGAGTTACAATTCGAGCCCGTAGCCTTTGCAACAACTCTCACTGAGTCCACGTTTTGGAATATGGCTTATTCTGCACCACCACACAGGTATTTGGCGTGAAGCTCATGTTTGGCGGTTGGATGGTAATGCCTGCAGGTGATGCAGGTGGACATCTAACGAAGAATTAGCCTAATTTGCTCAGGACAGACTGAGGCCTCCACAAACTTGTTCAAGTGAAATTTAACTGAGTAAAAGTAGAAAAAATAAGAAATAACAAACATGCTTGGATAAAAAAAGTCGTAAATAAGTACATCTTCAAATAGAGGATTCACGTTCAAAGGCTTACATTTATTTCAACTTTGTTTATAATTCTAACACTTTTCGATTTTGAAGTGAATGGTAGCATTGCCAAGACAGAAATAGATTCGTAAACACACCAAACTAGCCTGAACGTTATTATATTTCCCTTTATCAGTACAAAGTTCATTTGTTGTGGCGGAAAGCCAAAATATGTTACGATTATTTATAAACTTAAAATATTCTGCTTCTTGTATCATTCAGCCATGACTTTGCCATGAATAAATGTGAGCATGTTGTATGAAGTCATAAGGTAAGTTTATTTTGGCATGTAAACATAAAAATCTTGAACTTGCAACGTCTATCTGAGACTTACCACTACTAAAGAGGATCTTTCTTCAGAGCTAGCTTGCTGGGTTTAGACTTATCACCCTAGGGATATCAGCTCTCCATGACTTTTACTAATTTTAGTTTTGTGTGCAAATCCGGTTTGAAAGCAATATAATGAAACTAGGCTTGTGCTAACTGCGCACGTTGCTTACCTTTTATAAAGAATAGGTAAGCAAATTCTTGTCTCGCGTTCAAGGTGGAATGCTAGTAATACTTGTTATAATGTGTGCACACAATACTAACACCTACGTCTCGTGTACGAAGCACTATTAATACATCTATGTTATTTGTGATCGTCATTGACTTTGAATCGAATATTCTAGATGTAAAATCCATAAAAATATATTTTCCGTTTCAAGTTCAGAAGAAGTTTACATTTTCTTATGCCAGTAGTGTTTGATTAAACCCGATTGAAAAGAAACACGCTATTTCAGACCAGTACTTAGGTACTATTTTCTCAAGAAGGCTAAGCAGAATTTGGGAAGCTACAGCATAATATTTGTAGCGTTTATGAGCCGAAACCCGTTGACCAATTGACTTAATCAATGCGTCCTTTAAGTTGTATTATCGTCGCAGGAAAGGCAGAATTACTGAAGCGCCAAAATAGGCATATTGAGTTATATATCGTCACCGTTGTGTCAAAATTAAATAACTGACACCTTTACCGAAATTCACTTTATAACATTTTTGAATATTGGAAAGTGTTATCTACATTTCAGTCTTTAGCCCGTTGCGATATGTATAATACTCGCTTAGATATCTTCGTTTTAGTAAATCTATTGACCATTTATTACAACAAGGTTTGTACTAGAATTTCCGTGGAACAATTGAATAACTGGTAAATAAATTAAATAACTACATAATAAGGGCCACTACAATAAAAACAAAGTCAATAAGATACTTTGTTGAATTCTGCCACAACTCACTCCAAAACATTGTTACAAAATTTAGTTGTGGCAAAATTGAATAAACGCGCTTGTTTAATTTTTCATTATAAAAATGATACTTAAACATAATTTTGAGATAGATAAGTGTGCTTATTCAGTTTTTCCTGTTTAAAGTCGTGAATAAAAATCAAGCTTATATCAAGCAAACTAAATAGGTAATCCAAAAACAATAAAATTGTAACATGTATCTGGATCCAATATTTGTTTTGGATTACACCCAAAACAAATATTCGAATATGAAAATTAAAATAAATCGAGATGACTATTCCGATTCAACATCTAGCTCATTGACATCAAGTTGAGCTGATGATGCAGGCAAACTTTTACGACGATACGATGCATGTAGTTCACGATTTTGAAGACCATATTCAGTAATTGCAGCAGCAGGTGTACTTCTTGTTTGTAGACTAGGCTTGTTCAACGTATCTATGGATAATAATGCCCGTAAATTGATTTTCAAAACGTAAACATTTAATTCTCAAACAAGCGTGGCGATTCCTGGCTACGGGGGCGGTTATGGTAACCGCGGAGCAAGGGGTGCTAGGAATCCCCGGGTAAGATCCAACTGCCACCATTGACGACTCGACCTGGCAACATTTAACTCGCGCACTCTGAGGCTCGACGTGAACCTCGTGGAGTTGGAAGAATTGATAAGTTACATTGGGATATTATTGGGTTATCTGAAGTCCAAAGAGAGGGGGGAGGGGAGGGAGAACTCAATAACACTGCAATCCTGTAACTTACTATACCACGGAGAGGGCGACCAACAGTCCCTAAGTGGTGTTGGGTTCATCTTCACAAGTGTGTCAACAACGTGATCACTATCGGAAGTGTTTCGAGCAGGGTAGCGTACCTGATACTCAGAAAATCGAAACGACATTCGCTGAATGTCATTCAGGTCTACGTTCCGACTTCGAAACACGACGATGTCACGGTGGAGGCTATGTATGAGGAGATTTCTAAAGCCATGCATAGCCATAAAACCCACTACACAGTTGTGAGGGGGGATTTCAATGCGAAGTTGGGGCAACTTGGATTTAGGCAACGGAACAATAGGGGCCAGATTATTGCTGGCCGACTTCATGGAGAAGGAGAACCTCTTTATGATGAACTCTTTTTTCAAGAAGCCCGTAAACCGCAAATGGACCTGGATCGGTCCGGACGGTAGGGTCAAAAACGAGATCAATTTTATCACGACGAAGAAACATATATTCAATGATGTCGCTGTGATCAACGCTGTTAAGACAGGAAGTGATCACCGCATGGTCAGAGGCACATTGAATATCGACGTTTAAGGGAGCGCGACTGATGACATCCACGCTCCGACCTATACCGGCTAAGATTCGCAAACCCGAGTGCTTTCAGCTTCAAACCCGCTTCGAAGCTCTTGAGAACAGCAACGATGTAGATGTATACCAAAACGCCACCATGTCCGTCCGATTACAGAACCAGAAATCGAAACCAATCCAACTACAGCGAGGCGTGAGACAAGGAGACGCTATTTCTCCGAAATTGTTCACAGCTGAGGATATTTTCATGCTTCTGGACTGGAAAGGATGCGGCATTAACATCAATGGCGAGTACCTAACACACTTGCGATGCCAATGATGTAATTCTTATGGCTGAGACCTTGGATTACCTGAACATAATGCTCGAAGATCTCGGTAATGCTTCTTAAAGGAGAGAATCTTCGAGCATGTTGGGACACCTGGGACAGGCAGTCCAGTTAGGTTAGTCCAACTTCGAGAAAGAGATCTCTCGTCAAATTCAGCTCGGATGGGCAGCGTTCGGGAACCTCCGGCATATATTCGCATCCGAAATACCTTAATGTCTCAAGTTGAAAGATTTTGACCAGGGTGTGTTGCCAGTAATGACATATGGGAGTGAGACGTGGTCGTTCACTTTGGGTCTCATAAGAAGGCTCAAGGTCACCCAGTGAGCAATGGAGAGAGCGATGCTGGGAATTTCCCTGCTTAAACGAATCAGAAATGATGGGATCCGCGGGAGAACTAAGACAACCGACATCGCTCGAAGGATTGCATTCGTATACATAGCGCGGAGAACCGATAGCCGTTGGGGCGGAAAGGTTCTGGAATGGCGACCGCGTACCGGACGACGTTCCATAGGCAGGCCCTCCACAAGGTGGACCTACGATCTGGTCAAGGTTGGGGGAAACCGCTGGATGCGGACAGCGCAGGACTGATCGTTGTGGAGATCCTTGGTGGAGGCCTATGTCCAGCAGTGGGCGTCGTTCGGCTGACATGATTACAGATTTTTTCACCAAAATTGCATAAATAAATGGATAAAACAAAACGAATAAATCAAAAATTAGGTCAGTAAAAGTGAAGCAAAATTAAATAAGCCCTCTTATTCACTGGAAATATTCGTATTAGTTACTTCTTGGGTGTGGCAAAACTTGTTAAGTGACATACAAAAACTTGATAACTGCAACTTAGTTGTAAAAAAAGTGTGTGGCAAAACTAAATAATTACTTTTTTATTTTTCTATTTAAAACAGTGAAAAGTAACATTATGGCAGACTACTTAAATTATGAAAGTAAACCTGCTGTATAACATATCGAAAGATCCACGGTAAATTTTCTTCACCTTAAAAAGTTATTGCGATTTTTATGGAAAAAAAACACAAAAACGTGAATATCTCAGAGTTTTGGTTTTGTCAGTTATTTAATTTTGACACGACGGTGACGATATATATTCGGAATCAGCGTTTTTTTCTGCGTCGATCAGTCTGGGTCTCATAGCGATACGAGCACTTTTTTGGCGTTTGAGTAAATGGAAAAAAGTGGGATTTTTCATCAGCCCGAGTTCTTAAGCGACACTTTTTTGGCATTTTATTTGTGCCTGTCTTATGAGCATTTTTGGACTACTCTAAAAAATCTTAAAAGTTGGTATAAGTAATTTTGAATTGCTGTATTTTTACTGAGTAAGGCTTGTAGGAATATTAGTCTTTCCATTTTTATGCTGGAAGTGGCGTATAAGTAATTTTGCCTTACTGTTATTGAGCAAGTTTTTGGCTTTCAGTATCTTTACTGTGAAGTAATATTTTAGCTAGAGTTATAGAAGTAAAAATAGAAAGCTGGCCAAAACCCCATTTACGTCGCTAAAGTAAAAAATATGGAGCTACAATACTTAAAAATCTGATTATTATCGGCGCGTACGCCGGGTATCAGTCAGTCTGTTCGACAGAGCCACTGAGAATACACGTTTGTTGGTGTTTCTTGCCGCTCAAATAGATCGAGAAGATAAGAGAATATTGGTGATAATAATGCAATAACGAAAGCCTTAATCGGTTAGTTAGCTATTTATTAGTAAAAATTTTTAGTAATTCACACAAGTAGATATAATTATTAGTAAAGTCACCTTGAGTAAGTACCTAAATGTCTAATAATTTATGAAATTTGCCTAATTGTCATTTGTGTGGGTGTTAGGGAGCGAACCTCCATCTATCGCCCCAAGCCAACCTCACCACAACTGACTGACCCTGGCAACGCACGCTGCGGCTGACTCGCATCTGACGCAACTCGAAGAGGAACTTGGGAATATCAAGTGGCACATACTAGCGTTATGTGAAGTCCGAAGAGAGGGAGAGGACAGCATAACGCTCAATTCAGGCCACCTGATGTACTTCCGAGAGGGAGACCAAAAAACCCAAGGTGGCGTTGGATTTCTGGTTAATAAGTCCCTAACTAACAACGTTGTGGTAATGTCCAGTGTGTCGAACAGGGTGGCGTTCATCATCATCAAGCCCACCGAGAGGTATAGCCTCAAGGTGCTGCAAGTGTACGCACCGTCCTCGTCACAATCGGACGATGAGGTGGAGGATATGTTCGATGACATATCGAGGGCCCTCCACTCTACTACCAAGACCCATTTCACCGTTGTTATGGGGGACTTCAACGCTGCAGTGGGAGTACAAAATTGCAGTGAATCGGTAGTACAATCCCATGAATATGGAAGTAGAAATCATAGTAGGCAAATGCTCGTCAATTTCCTCGAGCAGGAGGGGCTCTTCTTGAGGAACTCATTCTTTAAGAAGCAACCCGAAAGGAAGTGGAAGTGGCAAAGGCCTGACACTTTGACAAAAAATGAGATTGACTTCATCATGGCGGACAAAAAGCACATATTCAGCGACGTCTTCGTGATCAAAAGGTTTAATACCGGTAGCGAACACCGACTCGTCTGAGGCTCTCTGAATATCAACCCGTACTCAGGGAGCTCCAAAAGCTTTTTAACGCTGTCCTCTTTGAAGGGAGAACTCCAGAGGCGTGGAGTAGAAGTGTGGTCGTCATTTTCTTCAAAAAGTGATACAAAACGCTACTGAAGAACAATCGACCCATTTCCCTTCAAAGCCACGTCTAAAAGCTGTTCTAAAGGGTGATCACGAACCGCCTTGCGCAAAGACTCGACAAATTTCAACCACCGGAACAGGCTGCGTTTCGGAGTTCCGGATACGGCACCATAGACCTCATCCACACAGTGCGGCAGATTAGACAGAAAACTGCAGAGAGTAATCAGCCCCTGTGTCTGTGTCATTTGTGGACTTCTTCTTCTTTCGTGTCAATGGCATCAAATAAAACCCGACCAAAACTTGCGATCTCGACTGCGTCATTCGTTGCCATATTTAGATCCTCCTCTGTGCAGGTCTTAGGGCACAGAAAAATTTAAAAAAGTAAAAATATTAAAAAAAAACTTATTTAAAAAATTTTGTGGACTTCGAAAAGGCCTTTAACTCGACTGAAATTGGGTCTTTTCTGAAGTCTCTGCAGCGATGCCAAGTAAATTAGCGATACATCCAAGAGATGAGATGTCTTTACAAAGCCGCCACTATGTCCGTCCAAGTACAGAATCAGCAAACAAGTCCTATACCGTTTGCATCGAGATGTGAGACTAGGGGATGTTATCTCCCCGAAATTGTTCTCAAATGCAATGGAGGGTATGTTCAAGATGCTGAACTGGAAAGCACGTGGCATCAACATCAATGGCGAGTACATCTCTCATTTGCGATTTGCTGTCGACATCGTCATCGTGGCAGAAACGCTGCACGACCAACAACTGATGCTGAATGACCTAGCTGACTCTTCTGTGGCCATCGGTTTACGGATGAACTTGGACAAAACCAAGGTTCAATGAACATGTCCTACCAGAACCGGATTACGGTAGACGAGGCCGTACTCGAAGTTGTTCAAAAATATGTATACCTCGGGCAGACACTGCAGTTAGGTAGAAACAACTTCGAGGACGAGGTAAATAGAAGAATTCAACTGAGTTGGGCAGCTTTTGGAAAGCTGCGTCGAGTCTTCACATCGTCGATCCCGCAGTCGCAAAACGCTAACACTAACACTAACGGCACGGCTGGTCCACAAATTTAAAGTCACTCAGCGGGCTATTATGGAGAGGACTTTGTTCGGCGTTTCTCTGCGGGATCAAATTAGAAATGAGGTGATACGGCAGAGAAGCAAGATTATCGACATAGCCCACCGGATTAGCATGCTGAAGTGGCAGTGGGCTGGCCATGTTAGCCGTAGAACCAACCACCATTGTAGTAATCGTGTTCTTGAGTGGAGACCGCGTCTCGGCAAGCGTAGTGTAGGACGTCCTCAGGCAAGGTGGAGTGATGATTTACGCAGGATGGCTGGCAGGAGCTGGATGCAAGCAGCCAAAGATCGAGTTACGTTGCGTGTAATAGGAGAGGCCTATGTCCAGCAGTGGACTGCAACAGGCTGATGATGATGATGTTATGTTACCATGTGGTGTCGGTCGAGATATAGTACCACACTATTTACAAAACTGGCCGAGTCGTTGTTGCCAACATCAGTTAATTCCTTTGGGCAAAATTGCGGGCCAGACTTATTTTTTAACCTATTATGTGCCACTGCCGGGCAAAAGTCTCACCAAAATTCATCCACTCTTTACGATCTAGTGATTTATTCGGCTAGTAATCAAGGAATGTGTCTAAGATTCAACTCATTATACAAAACTAGATGGTTCATTAAGCCTTTTTTAAATTTATATGAGACTTACTATTCCTTTCTATTTTTTCAGCTCTTAGTAGAAAGTAAGAAACAGAGTTTTTACAAAACGTACGCAGTAAGACTGAAGGATGAATAGTAGGGCTAGCACGAACCGCTAACGTTTCGGCAATCGAAAAGTAAACGTCTTTAAGTATCGTTTACTTTTCGATTACCAAATGGTAGCGGTTCGTGCTAGGCCTACAGGAACCTGTAACTGGAATATTAAAGACACCACAAATGGAAACAGTCTCAAAGCCAGCAGTAGTTTAAAGTCTGATATTTAAAACACCTAAAAAAATTAGATCAACGTTACTTTCAGTCTATGAAAATAAAAATAAAAACGAAATAGGTATCTTTGTTTTAATTGCCAAAGACTGAAAATAACAAACAAAACAATTAATAAATAAAAAAAATATACGAAATAACAGTGTAATTTCATTATTTCTTGAAACTATTTCCCTCTTATGGGAGGCTTTTGCCCGCCTATTTATTCAATTTAAGACCTGAGCTCTTATCAGAGAAGGCAGCCCAGCTCAAACCCATCTCATTGCCCTACTAGTAAACGTAATATTTTAAAAAAGATATTAATTTTCATAATCTTAAGCAAATAAGACTTTACTCTTACATATTGGCAATGGAGTATACGTTATTTTTTATGGTTCAAATAACTTTAATTTTGGCACTTCAGTATCTGAGTAGCTTTTATTGTGTATAAACTGGAGTTACAAGTAGTTTTAAAGGTATGATTAGACAAAAGTGGTTATCTCTTACGTCGTTTTACTCGAAATAACTAAAACAATAATCTACTGTTGAGGATTTTTAGTGATTCAACATAATGAGCCGATCACTTTATAAGTCGTTTTGACGCGATGACACCAGACTTTTAAAAGTCCTTTGAGTAATTTAGGATAGCAAACATTAGATTATGGTTATAGTTCCAGAAAATTTGCCGTCTTCCATTTTATATACGTAAGAGTTTTAAGTGATTTTGGACGCTATAAATATTTGACTCAAATGGCGGTTGAGAAATTTCGCTTTACTGTGAATTGGATTCATTTTTACTTAAGCGCCACTATATCGCAAACCAGCTGTCTCATTATCATGGTTTGTACTTCTGGACATAGAAAATGACATATTAATAAAAGTTTACCTTGACGTCATCGAAATTCGAATGCTGGAAAAAAAGTTAGGAATTAAAAACGAAAAAAAAAAACTTTAAACGGCTTTTTCTCGAAATGGCCATTTGGCGCTTCAGTAAAGTTGCCTTTCCTGCGACGTTATGCTAGGTTGGTGAACCAATAATACTGTCGACATTTCTTTTTAAATGACTAAAAGAAGCGAACCAAGAAGAGAGCGATGCTTGGAGTGAACGATAGCATCCCAAACCAAAGACCCGGAATGGTAATTAAAGAAAATAACTGTAATGAGAGAATGAGAATTAAAGAGATGAAGCTGCAACGGTTAGTAAGCTGAAGGTATAATTAAAAAAGACGAGGTACGTTTGTCCTACGGCTGGTTGACGGTGAGGGAAACATGTCCTGCGGGCCTAACATGCGCACCGTGACAATATTAAACGTACGAGTTTGTTTTTTTTTCAAAAAAGTAAATCTTACGACACTGACTGGTCAGCCGATTTTCTGCAATAATTTAAATTCCGGTTTTGTTTTTCATTTAATAGTAAAAAGACTGCGTTGAAGTTATTAGTCAAAGTTAGTGAAAAGTAAACAATTTATTTGTAATTAACTGAGAATAAATAAAGTTTTTTGAAACGCTGGTTTTACGACAGGTAGTTCTGAATTTGAGGCCAAGAGTGGAGCTGCGGATGAAACTGGGGAGACAACCACCTTCCTGGACCGGCGACCTGAAGACTTCACTTTTAAGGTTGCTTTTTGACATTGGCAGCCACAACTTGACTTATATTCAATTAGTGAAAGGAGGATTCGATAGTTTCATTTAATGAAACAATATTACTGACTACCTCAAAAACACGAAATCGCATAGGTGTATTTTGTATCGATTTACTGAGTGCAAGAGACAGGTTGTGTTTTCATTAAAATGGCGGAACTGCAGATATGGCCAGCAAGGTTACCTACATAACCTTCAGTAAGTACCAACCTGCTTAAAATGTAGGTATGTACCAATTTTTATAGTGAAGCAGTATTCAGTTATTAAATAAAGCATGTAAGTGCAGCAATACATGTTCTTATTTTTTCCATGATAAAAATAGTTTAAAACCTTTGTTTTGAAAGAAATCTCATATTCACTATGAAATTACTGTTTAGACGTGCCATATTCGTCAAGATGGGTCCTCCAACAAATTCTTGAAGACCAATGTCTGTGTCCAATAAAATCGTCCTGAATATGACAAGTGCGATTCGTTTTTCATTTTTCACATAATGACGCCTCCTTGGAGCACAAAGCCGTTTTATTGCCCGTCACAATGGGATTGTGCTCTTTCATCAGCGGAACGTTTATGGTCGTCGCGTCAGCTGCGGGACGCCGGAATTGAGACAGTAATAACTAAGTACTTTTGCACCCTCCACTTTGCTATAACTTCTTTGTAGTGTCACCGAGCCCTGATTAAATTACCTAGTAGCTGCACAGTAAACAACGCTGCAATTTTGTCAGCTAGACGCTCGGCAGTGTTTGCAGAACGCTTGATTATAGTAATTTTGTAGATTTTTATGACAATAACTGACGGTGATGCTAAGTTTGTTGTTATGCTCAGGCTACTGATTTTCTCTATGTTGAAGAGCAATGTATTTTTAAGGTACTTAATACTAAAATTATACTGTCATCGATTACGGCTGAAATTCAGGTTATTGTCTACGTCTACGTACCACTTACTTAAAATGACTAGTTTTTGAGAAAAGTTCAAGAGTAAATATGTTTTTTAATAAGATAATGTTACCTGTTTTAGATATAGATAATAATATTATGTAGGTATCAAACCATAAAATAAATAATTACTTTTTAAGATTGATCATCAAGATGATGTCAAAGACGAATAGAAACGAATGATAAAAACGAAAAGACGAAAGAAATAGTTTTTTTTCAATAAAACTTTATAAACTACTAAGTATTTCTTTAAAGTAAAACTACTATTTCTTCAAAGTATTCAGTCTAGTTAACAACTGCAACATTTTTACTTCTAACGAATTTTTCAAGAGTTATGAAACAAAGTAAAATAACGTAATTTGAAGAAAATTTTCAACTTGAAACGTAATGGCGCCAGCTGCGAAATTGTAGTGAAGGGACAATTGCAGATTAGACAGGGGTATCTGACTTTTTGCCCCGACTTTAATGAAGAGTAAAAACTTTGCTAGCTCGACTAAAAATAAAGAAAACTTTCTTTTTCAAAAATACTAGCCACTAACAATGATTTGTTCTAGTTAATATGTGAGAAGATGCTTTCCAGAGAACGTGCAATGACTGACTGATTTTCGTTATGTTATACTTATATAATGGGTTAGTCAGAGGCACACTGATTGATGCCATCATGATGAACGGAACATTTAGAAGCTCACATTTCGCCGAGGGAATTTGAACCCAACGTGGTAAGGGGCGAGTCTACCGCAGTATGCAATGTTATCCGGGTTGCTGGGGTTTTATATCGGTGTTTTCCACCATCGGAGAGTTAGTCGCAAATTGTACAATGAACACAAAGTAGGTTTGATCTCGGGACCATCGGGTTCCTAGCCAGAGTGTTTAACCACGACGCTCTCGAGGGTCATATAAGACGCCAGTTCAAAACCCACTCAAAAAGCTCGGTCGAGTCGTCCTAAGACTAAATGAATTTATTCATTATTTCAAATACTCGTCCTTTTCGGCTTATTTGAATGTTAATGCGTATGTCGCAGAATTCGATATTTCAGCGGTTCTTGTGATATGTTCAATGCCAAGATTATAGTAAATGGCATAAGTGAGTTGACTAACCGTGTACAGTTGAACGAAAATCTGGTTTCAAGAGCAAAAGGGCAAATGCATCCAAATTTCAATTTATGACTCAGCAATGGCGATTTATCGCCAACCCTTCTCCAAAAAGTTATCAACGTATTCAAATTGAAGCTGCCAATCGATTTATTCGACATGGTAGACTAAATTTCTGTTTTCTCATTTTAGATCAAAATGTGTCTGTCTCATTTAAATCAAACTGTGACTAATATGAAACATTTAATTAAATGAGGGTGAGCAAATGGCATGGAAACAGACTTTCGAAAAGTCCGTCTCATTTAAATGCTTGCCCGATTTTTGGAGTTATTTAACCAAGGCGGGAACATGTTATATACCTCGCTAGAATAATACTCATGTCAAATGATATTTCGACGGCTTAAAAATATGACCGTATAGGTACATACGTCTATTTGAAAATGCGTCGGGCAACCGATGTCGGTCAAATGCAATTCGAACAAGTGAGTAAATTTTTCCCTTTAGGCACTGTGCATACAATGGGGGGCGGAGCGGTCTTTTTGCTTACTAAGTAGTAATAAAGACCGCGTTTGCCCGCTGATGCCCGCGACTATCCCTCATCGCGAACACAAAGCACTTAAGTGGGGCACCTGCAGCACGGACTTGTGTTGGTAGTAAAAATAATCCCTTTGCGATCGTTCGCGGTGAAATTGACCGGCCCTGCCTGACCGTCGTCCGCAAAGCGCCTTAGGGTTAGACGGTCTTGATACAAAGTTGTCCCAGACATTTATTTACTATTACCTACATAAAGACAGTTGTACAGTATTTTAGACAACATTACCTAGATAACACCGGCCACAAAAAGGCCACTTTTTGCACTTTGGGTTCGAATTCGAATTTGAATGTTCCATTCTCCTTGACGGCAACAGTCAGCATGGCTCGTCTGGGGTATAATCGTGAGTGTTGGTACGTTTTGTTATATTCATTCTACAGTACACAGTTTTGAAAGTAGGCACACTGGCAGACTTAGTGCCAAAAACATTATCCACCGGTCTAAAATCTCCAATACCTTCTTCACTGTCCTTCCAATTTTGATGATATTGCCACGAGCCTTGTATTAATTAATAAAGCCTTTCAAATGAATTGCAGTAATCATTCTTGCTTGATAAATCACAATTAATATGCCAACAAGATAAAGTGCTTTAACTGGTCTTATATCCCTACTGCTAATGAAATGGGTAAGCTAAATACAACATTTAAACTAGATTAGGCATATCTGAACAGGAAAATTGAACAATATAATTAATGTAATTGTAGCAGTAGCATGTCATTCATGCCATGGTAGGTACTTGCATGTAAAGGCTATTGTTTTTGAAGGTGTTTATGTTGTTGTCTGATTCCATCAATGAAGAGAAGCCGCAAATAATACCAACCCAACACAAAGTAATTAATTAAATATCCTGTCACCTGGGTCTGCTGGAAGAAATCTCTATTAATATTGTCTATTGTTATTGTCTTAATGTGGACAAACTAATAAATAATAATGAACAAAGTAGGTGTTCCAGACTGACTTGAGAGAGAGAGACAGAGTAACGTAATCAGACAACTACTGGTCGGTGTTCCACCAACCTTTCAACTTTTATGGATTACTCTCACAAAATATTGACGTTATTTAGGATAGTTGAGATCCTAACACATACATCTATGGTTATAAATAATAAATAACTAACCAACAAAACTATTCATTCATACAAACATACCAATTTTAAAAGTTTTGTGTAGATTATAAAAATATTCATTCAATAATATATTTCATCAGATGTAAATAAATATTAATGTTTAGTACTGTGCTAAACTGATCCCTAGTTTAATGAAGAAAAAGTATAATTCCGCGCTGACTGTCTTGTTCGGTCTCGTGGCCTGGTTAATTGGTTCACTTGGCTGAGTTATTAAGAGAAACAACAGTGATTTATGCAACTGAAAAATATTTAAGGGTAAAGAGAAAGATCCATCTTTTGGTTTTAATCGACATTTTTGAGTTTGATAGACATACAGTCATCAAAATGATGTGTGCTAATAGTGTGGTCAATACCTTTCACAGTTTGACAAAGACAACATGCGCCAGCGATTCAAACATAGGCTGTACTTACTTACTACTAGAAATCATGCTATAACGTGGGTAAAGATCACATATAGTAAGTTAGTAATTTAGCAGTTTGCACCAATCAAAATAAGTATTACACTCATTTAAGACCGAGAAAGAATAAAGTGCAGCCTTTTTTAACTTATTTTAAAAACAACCCCACAACAGCCATCATTTTACACTCATGATAGTAAATATGTAAACTACTCGGCACCAATCAAACCCCTCTAGGTACCACGTGACGAGATGGAGTTGGATTGAATAGTTAGTTTCGGATACAATATTACAAAGTTGCTGCTACTTTACCGCCCACGATGCAGATAGTCTCCCAACTTTGACTTTGGCATCTATACATGTGAGGAGGTAGATATGTATGTGTCTAGTTGTTTCAGTTCTCAGTTAATTGCAAGTTCTGTCAGAAGTTCGCCTGGCCCTCGAATGTGCGTGTGTAAACTTTCCCTGTCTTAAGTTCAATTCGGGCTTGATATGCTAAGATTTTGAATATAAATTTCGTAGCAGAGTTTGTTACACCTTCGACATTGTTTACATCACGTTTCAACGAAAACATGAGATGGTGAAATCATGTGATAGCGAATAATAATATGCGCGCATACGATATGACCGCAACGCCTCTGCCAAAAGCAATAAGTACGGCTAAGTTTAGAGAAGCGCTGTGAGCGAAATTTTCCTCTAACATTTTCCTTAAGTAGAGGTACGTAATGAAACAAATTAAAGCAATAAAGTGAGCAGCAATAAACTTTCAAGATAAGCCGAATAGTCTAATTAAAACAATAACCTCATCAACCAGAATTTGTTGCATTTCTTTGAGGATAATTTGTCGAATAATATCGTTCGGACATGCGTTGCATTGGTAATGAGCGGTCGGGTGGCCATGTTTATTTCAATCGCCGGTCCGGACTTCGTTCGTATGATAACCGCTCAATTAACGTCTGCTGCCAACTCCATGCGACACTTAACGATGACCTCGATCCTGTATTGGACCGTTGTCATTAAGCCTTACTGCCCGAGCCCTATGCTACGCCGATGATACAGATAGACGTTCGTTCAATAAACGAGGGTTAGGCCGAACATTGGGAGTCATTCCATATCCTTCAAGCTACTCTCTGCGTTTATAGCTCGGGTATACGATCCAAATTCGTTTAATCCTTTCAGGAATGCGAGTCTCTCTTCTATTGGAGTTGCAATTGGTCTCGAGCGCATATTAATTGTGAATGTATCGGATATTGGAGTTACCACCTCCAATCATAGTTCGCACTGCTTAACTGACCCTTTCGAAGCTTTCCCGACGTTTAGCCTCAGTGGTTGCGTTGGTGGATTAAAATGTTCGATTGGTTTATCGTGCTGGCGGGGCTAATGGGAAACTGCCAGGCTTCAGTTTCTAGTTAAATGTCTTTGTGGAATTCCGTTCATTATACTTTGAGTTAACTTGACAATGCGTAGTATGAAACATTGTTGGATAATCAAGTTGTCATAAGACACCAGTCTTATACTAATTATTATCCATCATAGGAAGTGCACATAAACCTATATACGTCCCACTGCTGGGCACAGGCCTTACCTCAACTAAGAGGTGGATTGTTAGAGGGGTGTAAGGTTAGTGAGCAACCTTCATGTCAGATGTTTTAAAACCGCCCTTAGGCCTCCGACTAGGCTTAACGACTGACATCTAACGACGTCAGCCCGGACAAACTGCTTAACGTGCGTCCCGAAGCACGGAGATGCCCAAAATACACATCACTAAATTTCGGTCGGGGTGGTCACCCATCCCATTTCTGACCCGGCGTGTGTTGCTTTACAACAGCGATCGTCGCCGATCACTGTCACAACTGTGCCACGGGCACCTCAAGTAGGAAATAATAGGAAGTGAATAATATCCTAAAAGAGTATTTTACTCAACTCACTCATGTCCGTACACACGTAGAAAGCTCCAAAAATGTATTGAAATGACTTTGCGATCATATTGAGCGTACAATTTGTGAACTTAAAAACCCAATACTTACTTGTATTGTATGTAGATCTACGATGAATGATAGAGTACCTACCATAGATATGTTATCTACTAAATTATACTTCGTCGCTGCATCCTCGGGATTTTATCACAAGGTAGTACATTTCTTAATGTAGTGGGCATCAACACGTTTTAGAGCTGGTATCACTGAAACAGAAACAAAAAAACAAATTCCCTCCCTACGGTAGGTGCGTCACTCTGACAGGTGACAAGTTCATCATTCGTTTCTAGTGTTCGGGCATCGACACACCCTCTCTCGTTATATTTTTTATATAACGGTTTCTTTAAGTGCTGAAGTGTTTGCAATAGTTGAAGTAGTGTAAATCGATAGATCCTAAATGAAATACAACGTTAAGATCGTACTTAACTTTCGTTTTAAACAATAACTAAATACGATCTACAATAAAAATCTACCCACATTTCCTTGCACAAAATGTTTTAATAAGAGAACTCGTGATTGAAAGTGAATCTTCGGATGACTGTAAACAAAGCTAAGCAATAGCATGACGATGCAATGTTTAAATTTAACAAAACACGTCAATGATGAGACCGTGAAATGGTCTTAATCAATGTTGGCATTAATTTTAGCTGTTTATGATCCTGTTGAGGCCTGTCCAAAATGGACCCACCGTAACGAGATTACGATAAAACGCACACTGAGTGTGTTTCCAACAAACGAGACAAACAGAAGAAGAAGATCCTTTTTTTTCCCGTACCAAGTTGGTCGGTGCATTTTCAACAAATTAGCCAAGCAGAATAAAGGTTCCTGTTTATTCCTGTCCAAGAGGACGTCCCGTAACGAGAGCACGGCCAGGCCCACAACGCGAGTGTGGTTTCGAAAGCATTTTAAGGTGAAAATCAAATCGAAGACCAAACTGTAAGTTATTTTGTGCTATCCTTGCATAACAAAAACCTTTCTTTTTATGTACACTAGTACCTAAAAACTTCAAGAATTAGATTGTAATTTCAATTTAAAACTGCAGACTAAGAATAAGTCTTAGTAATTGTAGTACCTGACATTGAAATAATGTTTCATTTTGCTAAGTCTACACAGACACATCTGAGTAGCCACGCCACAGCTTTTGTAGCTATACAGCTATGGCTAACATCATAACTTACTCTAGTTGCTATAAAATTTATATTTAAATACATTTGATACCACTTCGTGGTTACCGTTTACAATATTCATAATATGATGATGGCTAACACCCGTGTTACCACGGGATAACCACTCACGTAGGCTTGCTGCCCACGAAGTTCACAACATATGCTTTATATATAAGAAAATGACAATCCAATGGATTTAGCAGAATGAAGTATTCAATTAGCTATGTAATTAGAGGCCGACGCCTAAAACCATCCCGGTGAGTACCGGTGCCTTATCAAAATACTTATTTATTTACTTCTTAAAAAACCTGGGGGTTGGCCGAGAGTCATCACGAAGGTATTGAAAAAACCTGGGGGTTGGCCGAGAGTCATCACGAAGGTATAATAAAAACCTGGGGGTTGGCCGCGAGTCATCACGAAGGCATATAAATACAGAAAAATGATCTCAAATTTGAGACTTAATAGCTTGATCTGTACATAAGGAACAAACCTGGGAGTTGGCCGTGAGTCAACATGACGGTAACGATATCGCAATATCTGAATTAAGGGCCTATATTCAATCCGTGAATGGCCCATGAAATGAAATAAAATGAAATAAAATGAAATAAAATGAAATAAAATGAAATAAAATGAAATAAAATGAAATACAATGAAATAAAATGAAATAAAATGAAATACAATGAAATAAAATGAAATAAAATGAAATAAAATGAAATAAAATGAAATAAAATGAAATAAAATGAAATAAAATGAAATAAAATGAAATAAAATGAAATAAAATGAAATAAAATGAAATAAAATAAAACATAAAATGAAATAAAAAATATTTTCATAGTGATAATGAAAAGTCAGGTATGCATTAAACAACCTAGCCTTACCAGTATTTTTCTGGAAATTACCTTGCTGATGGTTTGATAACCTTACCTGGTGGCAGAGAACCCATGTAAGTTTTTTCAAATTTCCTTTATTATTCAAGAAATAATTATCTATGACTAGCAGCCGCCCGCGACTTCGTCCGCGTGGCCTTAGCTGTATGTGAAAAAAGATTTTCCCGCTTTTCTGTTGAAATTTTGCTGAATTTTCTTTGCTATAAACCTCACGGAGCGCGGGACCTTTCTAACGAATGCAAAACCGTGGAAATCGGTCTGTGCGTTATAGCTTCAGAAAGAAAAACCTGACTTATTTTTATATAGTAGTTTATTTTAATATAATAAATTAGCAAAGGCATTTGAAACAACATGAATTGAAGAGACACTTAAATTCTTTATTATTAATAGTTTATTCTTATGAAGCGATAAACCTAATCCACCTAATAATTTACACAGTATTTAATGCAGCCACGCGTTTAACAATAACAAGTTGAATAACAACACTTAATAATGGTGTAAGTACAAAAACACAGCCGTCTTTTAAATGTATATGCATACATGTATCTACTTGATTTACTTGTTGTTGAGTGGTGTGCTTCACGCGGATTTCTTTTATATGCAAAATGCTACACTTTTGCCGTTTAGCAAACATTAGTGACTACTCATAATTCAGAAAGCGTTAAATTTGTCATTTAACGATTGAGTAGATGATTTTTAAAGGTATATCTGCTGTTTTAGCCAAGTTCAATAGGCACAACTTGTAATGTAGGCTTGATTTAGTACCTCGATTCCGTGGTTATTTTTTGAAATAACAAAATCAATCAATAGGTATAGTTGATAACCATATCCAAGCCATGACTGGTTTTGACTTGGGATTAAAAGTTATAAATTGAACTAAAACCATCTCACATTGATCGCATTTCTGAATACAGGAAATGTATTGGAAAAAGATGTTTATCTTGTCTCGATTTCAGTAAGACTAGTACTTAGTCATTAGCAGATACTCTGACAGCATATACCTAAAGACAAAAATGTTTGGTAATGATTTGCAGATTACCAATTTATAGGAAGTAGGTAGTTTTAGCTTTTATTGTTCGCATCTGGCAAGGTTTGTTGATTAAGAAATTAATTGCAATCAGATGCTAAATTACAATTTAATAGTTTTAGTATTTGATATTATGTAGGTAGGTGACCTACCATTAAGGATTTGTTGCATACGCACTCACGAGTAGAAGACATCGTGCTCTTTCATTTTAAAATGACCGAAATAGGTTATAAGTTAAGTTTTTCGTGAGAATAGGACTGAAATCACAATAATAATGGAATGAAAAATAACACCTTCCCATAAGCAACAGCTCTTTTATTAGTTTACACTTTAGTAGTGTACCAAGCCAAACAAGATTTGACATTTAATAAGAAATTCACAGTAAGAAGATTTAAGAAGAGAAGTCAGTAGAATATCTTAATGCAATTCTAACCTTAACTGTACCAACAGGGAACTGTAGGTACCTACCTACTTACAGTGTTACGGATATTATTCGCATAGCGGTAGTTAAAAAATAGACGATTTCCACTCACGAAAACATTGTCATAAAGAATAGTAAGACGTCTCATCCTTACAAAACGCCCCAGCTTTCACCAGAGTGGCATAAATTACCTAAGTAATAATACCTCAGTTAGGTTATTAGATTAAAAACATAGGCCAGCTGCATTGACTAGGTCATGTGTAGTTTCTATCTTGGAAGGACATTTCAATCAATGAGAGTCATAGAAACTCTTAAGAAAAATAATAAAAACTAAAGCTTATTATGCCTAGGTTATTATTCTTTCGGATTCTAAAATCTGCTTACTCTGTGCAGTAGACAACATACTTACATAAAGAAATATTATTAGCACTATTATTAAAACTAGGAGAGTAAGTTACTAACTAACTTACTTTAGTACCCACTGCCGTTGGGTTTTATTTAGGAATAGGTTTTCCAAACAACAGCTTTAGTTGAATTAAGTTAGGTGACTAATTATGTGTCACCCACACTACGAGCACATACAATGCTGGGCATTTAAATTGTTGTAATAAACCACTACCCAGTGTACTTGTATATAATTATGTACCACCTTACTTTACATTTATTACGAAAATATTAACGGAAAAGTTGCAGCTCAAGCTGCTAACCTGTTTCAATAGACGTCGTTCTTTGATCACGAATTTACTATGGATTAAATATTCGAGTAAATTAGGTTTTATTATTGGGTGGTATATGTATACCTGTTCTTGTGTGTGGTAACAGCAGAGTTCATACAGTTACCATTAAGTTTTTTTAATTAACATTGCTTAAATTAATATTAATTATTATGCAAAGCATATTTATAACATGAAGTTATCTTAATATATATTCATCTTGGAACATAATACTGAAGCTGCGATGATCTTTTGACTTTTGGTCATTGGTCCTTAATTTTATTGCGTTTTTATAGTAAACTGGTAAAATTATAATAAACGTTACCTATCTCACATCAAAAATAAAATTTGGTATCAAATTCAATTTAGTGAATCCTTGATATTGATTTCCCTAAAAAAAGTAAAAAGTAAAAAATAATTTATTTAGTGGCTAGACCCTAGACCTCTAAACATCTACCTTGTGATAAAATCCCGAGGATGCAGCGACGAAGTATAATTGATGATTAAACGAACTTACCTTAAGTGAAGTTCTATCATAATTATATGAGTCGCTGCATCCGAAGGGATTTTAGCTCCCACCCTACCCCTAGTTACCATCATACCCTTTGGTAACTGACCCGAGTAACTTTAGGGAAATCTGTCTCTAAAAGAATGATGAACTTGTCACCTGTCAGAGTGACGCACCTACCGTAGGGAGGGAATTTGTTTTTTTGTTTCTGTTTCAGTGATACCAGCTCTAAAACGTGTTGATGCCCACTACATTAAGAAATGTACTACCTTGTGATAAAATCCCTTCGGATGCAGCGACTCATATAATTATGATAGAACTTCACTTAAGGTAAGTTCGTTTAATCATCAATTATGTACGTTTGTATTGCGCTTCGCAATGATTTAATTGTGCTAGCTCTGTGTGCTTCGTTCCTTAATTATCGTAGTTCCAACACGAGATGCGAGTAGGTACCATCGCACTATGTACATAATGTTTGGCATTGTTTGCCGTTGACTAACTAACGGGTACGGTTTACTAAGCTATTTCATGTATTTTGTTTAATGAAATGTACCTTGGGAACGCTTTGATTGACAGTCCACTGGGAGATCGATATACAAATTTCAAAAGTGATAGGTTTAGTGCACCTAAATTATTATTAAGTACCTACCCAAACCTTCCCCTTTTTTTTTTTTTTTTTTTTTTTTTTTTAAGTAGGGGAAATGCCTTACGCATACCCGTCCACCGGGGGACGGACGGGTTATGTCGGACTCACCACTGGAAAGGTGGTATACCAGTGGCCCTACCGACTAAAACCCCTACTACTCCCTCTAATCGTCCGTTAGTGGGGGAACACGGTGAATAGCGCCTGCCTGTTACGCGTTCCCCCGGACGGAGCCCGCCTGCACGGCGGGCCGGAAGCGACCCCCCCTTCGCGAGGGGAGGCCAGAAGGGACAGCCGAGGATGTCAAGCCGTCCCTACCAGGCAGCGGTGAAACCCGTGCAATGCTGGCGGCGGCACCCCCGTACCACGCGCTAGCTGGCCACCGTATGCAGGCCCTACTGGGCCCGCAACCACGAGCCACCCAAGGGTGGCTCCGCTGCCGTAACCTTCGGTACGGCCCCGCCGGGCCGCGACGCACAGGGGGGATCAGCCTCGGGTTACTGGCCCCCACCAACCGGTTGTGCGCCGCGGCCCCACCCACGCGCCTCAAGGCGCCTGCAGGCCCCACTGGCCCCGCATCCCCGCGTCGCCCTTACGGGCCGCAGCGACCCTACTGGGCCCGCAACCACGAGCCACCCAAAGGGCGGCTCCGCTGCCGTAACCGACGGTACGGCCTCGCCGGGCCGCGACGCACAGGGGGGATCAGCCTCGGATCACTGGCCCCCACCAACCGGTTGTGCGCCGCGGCCCCAACCACGCGCCTCAAGGCGCCTGCAGGCCCCACTGGCCCCGCAGCCCCACGCCGCCCTTACGGGCCGCAGCGGGTGGGTGTCCAGTCCACCACGCTGCCACGCCTGGGTTCTCTTCGCTTCCCGGTGGTGCCCCTACCACCGGTACTAGGCCCCCTCGCCACGCCGAGGCGAGAACCCATGAGGGGGACCCAAACCTTCCCCTGCCGGGCGAAAGCCCCATCTATCATCCATTTTTCTGAGCTTGCGCTTTTGCTGGCGTCGTCTAAAAAAGCACGCCCTAAAAGAAGTTCAGCGCGTAGCCCCATCAATTTTTCTGGAAAATTTTCGCAATCAAATAAGTACGTAAATTACTGAAATTTACCACTCAGTATTAATTGTAATGTTGATTACAACAATTATAAAAAATTAAGGTGTCAATTTTGACCTAAAATTTGTAGCTTCTAACTTCAATCAATAGTTC
Organism: Udea ferrugalis; assembly: GCA_950022985.1. Classification (NCBI taxonomy): domain Eukaryota; kingdom Metazoa; phylum Arthropoda; class Insecta; order Lepidoptera; family Crambidae; genus Udea; species Udea ferrugalis. The sequence goes on from OX465516.1 coordinate 12,930,399, forward strand.
AAGCGGTGCTTTGTTCACGTGGCCCTAATTTTTGTGAGTTTGAATGATAACAGTCTCAATACTCAGGTACTTCTATATCCGGTCGAAAATTATGACCATAATTTCTAAACACTACAGTAGTAGCGGTATTGTAGTAAGTAGTTCTTCTTCCTCATTTCTAATTCGGTATTTTACACATAGGTAGCTTTTCTTCGCTAAAGTTTCCTGCTTCCAGATTTCATGTGCATACATTCCTTGTATTGGTCAAATCATTTAACTTGGTCGTAGTCTTGGCAGTTTTGGCATCCGGTGCAACATTTGATATGCAAAGGTTTTATCGTGGAGAGGGGAAAACTTCACATTTTACTTGAATTTTCCATCTTATTATGTTAGCATATCTGAGCAATGTGGTGGCGTCTGTATTAGTTGTTTGCAAGCAGACAGTTCGCCTTGTATACGATCTTATTGTACTTTGGTTTATTGCACAAGTTGTATGAATTCGAAGAAGTTAATTTTACTTGGCAAAACTGAGTATTCTTACTTCAATATAATACTGCACAACAATAGACAGACAATACCAGTAAACGTTACTTGTTCTGTGAGAATAAAGATGGTGTACCTAAGCAATATGATATTTAAAAACAGACATCTTCAACAGCCGCTAATTCAATATTTATTAAGTATTCTGTTCTGTTATTTTAATGAGCAAAATACTTCCGTAGTTTCGTCAAAATCTGACAACTGACAAAATTAGGTTAAATCGCAGAATGTCAGAAATTTCAGTCTGCAAGTTGGCCCTAGACAACGTACATTAACATTGGAAGTCAGAACTCTTTTCAAACGAACTACGAAAGACTTGTTTAACTTAGGCCCGTATTGTAGAACTCAGCCTAAATTTTTACTGGAGTAGAGATGGTTACGTTTTGGTATGAACTAATGGTTTCTAGCTCTATTAAACAACAGTTAGATGCTTTGGGTCTGTCATTTATGTCCTAATCCTAATGTCAGATTCAAAAATCTGAATACACTTTATATGTAGGTAGTTTTTTTTCACTTTATGTAATGATGTGGTGTAAATCAGCAAATAAATAAGTAATATTATCTTGACCAGCCAGTAAGGTTTGTTTTAAAACATTTAGCATTGCTTGAGAAGAAAATATTTTTGGTTATAGGTATCTGTCAGTGTGCCATTTATCACGAAGCCTTAAGTATCTAGCTTCCCTTATTAATGATTCCCAAACTTTGCTGCGGCTTAAAAAGGCTGAGTCATTAAACTCGGGTATGAATATGACAGAGATTAAGCGAAAATGAATTTTGGGAGGTGCTTAGCGTTCGATACTTATGCTCAGTATACGAAGTAGATGTATGTAATGTAAAGATTAGGAGATTACGTACAAGTCTTATGAGAAAAAGTTGCGGATTTTTGATGCTGTTTCAGATTATCCCTGAATATGGAGAGAACACAATAATATGAAACCTCAAATAAATCACCTTTAATCTTAAAAGTTAAAATTTAAAGATCGTTCTGGGATCAACTCAGAATTGATTGCAAAATATTGACTACATAAGTATACGTATCACAGACTAATTATAGCCAATTGCCTTTGGATATTCTAATTAATACGAAGTAGCAAATTAATATTTAAAGATACTGCAAGCATTGTCTAAACAAGTGCCCTGACACTTTGAAGCTACTTTAACTCGAAGTATTTGGTGGATAATTTCAAAGTTTTTACTGGTTACACAGAAAAAATGTCTTGCGTACTGGGTTCTTATGCTATAGTAGAACCTTGTAGTTTCGTAAAACCTTGTTTCTCCTAATAAAAATGCACGCCTGACCCAAAGTAGAAATAACAAGAATAGTTTAGAAACAGAAGATTCAACCAAAACAAAACAGCAGCACAAAATAAATACAGTATTCAATAACTGATTTAGTATCTCTAACACGTTTCCAAACAGTCTGACTGCAAGTTTTATAAAATTTCGCCATCCCTTGCAAAGCTCGGGAACAAGACTGAAAGTTTGTGCATTAGCTGGGCTGGAAAAAGCGGATGGGAAAAGTTACGTAAAACTCTCGAAGTTAGGAATCATCTCACGGATGCGTTATGATAATGTTCAACCGTTCGATGTCTTAGCTACTCGTCTTGGGGCTCATCGTCGTCAAGACCCATATACCACCAAGCCACCAAGTGGCGATTTTATTTGAATAAAATATATCTTAGAATATACACTGATGTTTCAAAAACTCTATGCAGTTGTTATAAAAACAACTACACGCCGCGCCGGAAATGTAATGGGTGACCACCCCGACCGAAATTTAGTGGTGTGTACAACACTAACTTACCGGATGTAGGATTTCGTCGTAGTGAATATAGGGTAATGCTTAATCTTATTTTTGTGAATTGCAATAACTGAAATATCGATTGGTGGTGTCCAAGAACTGCCTTGGAAGTAAACCAAAATGACACTTATGTGAAAACCTCAATGGCCAATTTATACCTTGAGCAAGAAGCCACCAACAACGGCACTTTTCGCTTCGTGTATTATGTGATGTTACGATTTGTAGGATTCAAATAACGTTTCGCTTCGACGAAACCTGAGGATAAACTTAGAAGATCACATAACTGTGCATGTGCAAGAAAGACACACTGAAAAAAAAATATGTTCAAAGGAAACAAAATATTGATCAAATTAAACAACACACTTATTTAAATACGTGCGCATAAAGCAACATGATCCTTGCTATCAAGCCAGCTTGATTAAAAAACTATCAAAAATTACTGTCAATTCAACTAAGCTTTTGGTGGAATATATCAATTCCGTGATTAAATAAATCAAGTCTACTTGTTAGCAGTGATGCTAAATTTTGTGATAGTAATCATTATCTTAATTCATTCAACCAACTTTTTTTGTGTGTTGAATCGTGCAATTTGATAAGATCAATCAAGTTACTTATTCAGTTCCAACGTGTCCTTACTTCGTTCAATTATGTAATTATATTGATGTTACTATGCAATTTGTTTGATTTAAACAAATCCTTTATCACATTAATCGAGTATAAGTGTTGGGATCTACTAGGTGTTATGTTTAGTCCAAACGTATAACTTGTTTAAAATGAGTGGCGCTAGTGGTCTCCATACTTCACTCCTATCACACTCACACAAAATTGGTGTGCAGCTGTCAAATGGAAGGTGGCACACTGCGACTGATGCTTAGGACCTGTGTAACCACTACTGGATTAGTTGCGGATAGCCTATCTACGTTATATGATCCGTCAGATAGGCTATCTGTAACTTATCCAAAAGTGGTGAAACAGGCCCCAAGCATCAGTCGCAGTGTGCCACCTTCCATTTGACAGTTGCACACCCATTTTCTGTGAGTGTGATAGGAGTGAAGTATGGAGACCACTAGCGCCACTAACTGTAATTAAATAACATCATACAACATGATTATGAACACTTGGACTAAACATTATTATTTTAAATTACCAATGAAATACATACCATTGATTTATATCAAGTAATTAGTCTTTATTAAAATGTAACAAAAAAGATTATCATATGTTTATTTACAATATGTGTACAACTTATATGGTAGGTAACGTGTCACATTAATCAGTCTGTTACTGCTCAGATCTGACTGCGTCGCGAAGCGTCATAAAATTTTTAGCAGGTTTTAGTAGGTTTTCATCGCGCCGGTTTGAGCTTCCTTTAACTTCTTTTGCTGCTGAGGGACCAGCGGAGACTTGATCTTACGTAGAAATTAGAACTACATTCAGGCTTATCAGGGCATCGGGCAGGCCTCAGCAGTCTCATCTTCATCAGTGCCTGAAAGAACAATTAGTATGAGATTACACAGTAACAATAAAATAGTAGGTAGTTTGCCAACACTTCGATTTCGTATATTTTTTAGCTGAGATCAAAGATGCAAAATCTAAACTTTATATTAAACAATAATCTGAGAGATCCAAAAATGTTTATTTAATACTATTACGTAGGTATTTATTCGGCATTCACAATGCTCTTAAAATTAGATGATACACTAAAAAAAATGTTTTGGCTCCGGTTATCAGGGTGGGACTCAAACCCACGACATTGGACAATTCCGGCCGAATTTTATCTTTTCGCGCATCACGCCGCTACCGCCGTCTGACCGAACAGTGGCTGAGACCAAAATCAATAGTCTACCTCCAAAACATAACTTTTGTTCGCCAAAGTAACTATTGCAGCAAAGAAACACAAAAGAATTAGGTACTTACTTGCAAACGGTATCTGGTATTTCCCATGCTGTCAAAAGATCAACAACTTCGTCCAATTAGTTTCTATTGAAATCGAAAAATTACATTTTGCACATAACATGAAACTAAATTAGTCTAAAAGATATTCCAAGACAGACACACACTGACCGACCAACGGCGGCGGTCGACTTTAAAACTTGAAGTAACTTGTCGCCCGGTTCTGGCGCCGGCCGCGCCTAGGAAAGTGTTGCCATTTAATGTTTGTTTTCTACTGATAAAATATTTATGGCAAAATAAATTACATAAAACAAAAAAACTATTTTAACGGTGAATGAGTGTAGCAGCTACAGCAATAGACAGGTTCATATTTTTAAACGACTGACTACAATCTAACCAAGTTTCTTCAGTCAAACAAACAACAGGATTTTGTAGACGTAATAATGTTAGCTTTTTTATTATTATGTGTAAATTCAGTTAGTATATTTTACTTGAATTTGAATTAAATTAATAACAGTCAACGTGTATCGTGAATGAGTTTGAATTTTAGCTGGTAAATAGGTGGGTACCTACTTCAGATATTTATATTATATATCTACAAAACTAAATAAATAAAAGAACAATAATCATTACGTAATTAAACTGCTAGCCTGACAACACGCCTTCTCTCAGAGTGTCGTGCCGCGCGTGTCACTTTATCAACCAATTTTTAATTTTATTTTCTTTGTCCGTCGGGATAAATATCTAATAGATATTTATCCCGCCCGAAACACGGAGTGACGTAGGCCTGGTTGGTCATAACAGCAACACTCAAATTTATCATATCCTGTAAAGATTTAAAATCCGTAGTTTGCTTTTATTAAGTCTGCGACATGGGCATTATTCACTATAAAGATCAGTTTTTTTTTGTTGGCATAAGACTTATGTAAAGGACAAAAAAGTGTGACTTCAAATCAAAAGGACAAATAAATCGCAAGAAATAGATGTTCTTCCGCTGTTAAAATTAGCTTATGATATTCTTATGGTTTTCAACTCTACCTCCCCTCTATTTTAAGCCTGTACTTTAAAAATATATAGAACACTCCAGCCTTCTAACTTCTAACTATAATTATTATCCTCAGAAAAAAAAACCTACCTAACACTGGCTTCGTCATGACATGAAAAAATTACAAACAAAACGTCAAAAGTACTTTTCCAGTAAAATTATTATAAGAATAAAATTCATACTAGGTATACCACGTTAGTTCGTAATAGTAATCACTTAACCTGCAATTTGTTCTAGGCGATTTCTTACAATTAGTAGAAATTTACCACAAATGGCAACACTCACGAGATAATAGCTATCAATTATTGTGATTGTTACAATGACTTTTAAGTGATCATATGTATCAATTTTTTTGATAGATTCTATCACTTTTACTTGATCGTATTGAATAATGTATTTTATTATAGTTATCGTTTGTTGTTTAATTCAGCACATTACTTGTTTACTTTAAATACTACCTTGTTAAAGCAAATTGTAATCAATTATTTTGTTAATTTAATCAATCTTTGTGATAAATTGGACTAAGTTAAATATGTTATCCATCAGCTTGTTAGATGGAAACATTTGTATTTAGTTGTTCCGTTCATATTGTTTATTAATATTGTCACATTTTTTCAATCAAGTTAAAATGGCACTTGATTAGATCCGATTTTTTTCAGTGCAATGAGTCAGGCATACCTACATATTTTTTCGAGAAGGAATCCATCAAAAGTTAACGTGAAATGCTTTATTAATAAAAGGAATATTTAAAGTTATGAACATTCTGAAATAAATAAGCTACCTAATATAACTTCACTTTGAAAATATCAAGGCCGGCAACGCATTTTGTAGCTTCTCTGCTGTTGCAAATGTCCATCGGTGGCAGTGTTCACTTTCTATCGGGTGATCTGTAAGCTCGTTTGCCCCCTCTCCTATAAAAACAAAAATATGTACCTTAATATTCGTAGATGTAAGACGCAACGAATTTATTTGGCAGCATAAAAACAACTCATTTTTTGTACAACTAAAAATGTCATGTCCATCCTTTCATTTATCACAGGCTCTGGCTTGTCTGTCTTCGGATATAGGCCAAAGCTCTCCATTCACTCATATCCCGGGCCTCTAGGTATTCACTTTAAGTCGCTTGCTATCATATGTCTTGTAAAATCAAGCAAGCTACCTTTACTCTCAACCCAACAAGCATTTCTGCGTTACTTATCTGTGGTTTTGATATTTATATACTTACTAATAATTCTAATATGGAATCTATCACTTCGTGTCCTGTGAATACAAATGTTAATTACCTACCTCATATAACCATTGGTATACAAAGTTGAAAGAAAATCAAGTTGAGTTATGATCATTTATGTATGATAATTATGGCAAACAAAACAAATAGATGAGTAGCAAAATTAAATGAACGATTCGCTAGTTTTTTAGGGCTTCGGATCTAAAACTTAAAAACGGAACCCTGTTAATAAGCCTCCGCTGTTTGTGTGTTACCAGGCTACATCTCATAAACCGTGATAGCTAGAAAGCTGAAATTGTCACAAATTATGTATTTTCATTGCCGCTACAACAACAATGAAAGCATCTACTTAAGTATGCTTATATCCACTGTTTAGTATCCCGTAGTACAAGCTAGACTACGGTGTGTAGAACAATGCCCAATGATATTCATTCATTTATTGAATTGTTTAAGTAGCTAATGAATAATTGGCTTATAACTTGGCATAATAAGCTCATTAACCTAATTAAATTAAAATTTATTGCAAGAATGTCTCTGGGGAGTCCGTTTTCCGTTAGAACCAATTAAAAGAGGGAATAAGATTTCAATATAAAAAGTTCAAGTGTAAGTAAATCTAGAAACTTTGTATACCTATGTATTTTGAATGATTTTCATGAAAGCTTGATGTAAGATGCAAATAGTTGTATGCTGTGTTAAAAAGCTAATAAATGAATTCCCTAGCGTGAATTTGTCCTTCGACTCATTCGATATAGCTTCATCACAATAAGTGTTGCTAATAATAAGGCTCCTTAGTTTGCAAATAAATACTTTGACTTTGATTTTGGCTCTAATTCCACTGGCCTCATTTTGTATTTCCCTGCCGTGTATTAGATGTCGAATCTGAATCTATCGCATGCCAGGCATCTAAAGCATAATGAACGCTTAATAGTTGTAATGGAATAATTACTTTAATACTAAACTAAAACTTCTTGTACTTTAGAAAGGATAAAACGATTTTTTGTTGACATCCTTCACATCTTCTCGATTTTCTTCTCTGCACCACGCTTGTCTCATCATCGCCGAAGTGGCACAGCTAACAGTTCAGTTTATCCATCGACTACGCAGCCCTTGTTAATGAACAAGGGTATTCAAGCACATTGGTATCTACAGAAATCAATACGATCGGAGGGTCAAGATTTTAAATACAGTGAAAATGCAGACGTCCCGAAAATGAGCAACTAACGAGAATAGTTAAACGGACCTGCAATTTACATACAGATTGGCTTTCAGGGATAAACGATCCATTTGTATTCAAACACAGCGCGGCTCGGTGGCCGAAGAGCAGTTACCCAGTTTAGGATTTAAATCGACCGCAGCATCATCTGCTTATCGATATTACCTCTGTAAGCACTCCAATCGATTTCTGTCGCAGAGCGTGATTGGAATTGCAGGGACCGATTTATTGAAGGCCTAAATTATGTGGCGTTCGTGCCAAGATAACGTAACCTTCCAAGTCCTCAGAGGAAGGGCAGTTGAATAAGCTTACCTAAATTTAAAAGTCTACTGCTGAGCAATAAGAACCTTACTGTTAAGAAAACTCAGGCTATAGCATAATATTATCAGTTTATTTGTGTAAACTACCCACTAACATCACGTTATACTCTTACCTCCTGATTTATAAAAACTCAAAAGCCCTGTAGCAGCACATTAATCTTGTCAATAATGCCTCGATTTGCCATCTCGACGGTAGGTGTTGCCATCATCACACATTGAACAATATTTTTTTAAATCGTTTGTCGATATTTGTCGAGTATTCATAATAAAAGGGTAAACACTCTAACTTATTGATCATATAGTAAGTAAGTACTACATCGGATCAAAGTAAGTTAATATTAAAAGCAGCTCATAACTCCGAAACTAATATAACCCAACACTTAATATCAATTTAGTTACCCAATATTTCCAGAGTAACTTACTACAAAGAACTTTCTAACCTAATTTGCAACATCGTCCCTAAACCAAATAAGTACGACAAATTCGCACACACTTCTCTGAGGGATTAATATGAAACTCCTACACGTAACACTAGAGTAAAATGGTCCCTTTTGTTCATATGAGAAAATTGTTGGACGTTATATGATATCCCTAACGCGAAAAACAATGGAAGAGGTGAACGACATAGGAGATCTAACGAGGGGGAACTCGCTGCAAAAATAGACCAAATTGATATTGTACGCAGAGGCGAATAGTTGGCTGAAGTGCGTCATGTTTTATGAACGACCCATTTGTATGTTGTGCATGGACTAATGTGTGTTTGTATACACGGTCCTAGTAGACTGTTACAATTGGCTACATATGGTTACAGTTTTGTCATCCTATCGGATTTGTTATATTCGAATTTCTGTCAATGAATCCAGTACATAGCTATTTTAACCTTTTATTAACCTAGCTCCATATTTGTGTTTTTTTTCATTATTTTACTAGCGGCCGCCCGCGACTTCATTGGCGTGGACTTTAGTTTTAGACGATAGTATGTTATGTTTTATTCAATATTGAAATTCACGCTTAAGGATGATGAACGCTTGTAAGTTGTCAAAATTTCAAACCACAATAATACTTTCCGAAAACGAGATTAGTGACTTACTTACGTGACTAACCTATTCGTTTTTCGATTTAAAAAAAATCGATTAAATTCAAAAACATTCTATGGATCAGCTGTTGTAAACGCATGCATTAATAAAGATACCGCCAAAATCCGTTCAGCTGGATCGTGGCATCAACAGTCGAGGAGACTATCAGAACATTTGGGTCAGGCGTTGTGAATGTATAGATACACGATTTTGCGGCGCTCCCCTAGGCTCGGGCGATTTGCTTTCAATGAGACAGACAGAAGGGCCCTCTTCGAGATTGGATGTCAGGCGGTCGAGCCGATATTCACCAGTCCACCAACGTCCTCTCACTATAAGCACCCTTCGGCTAATGTACCTATAAATTAAATTAGTGTCCCTTTCAGTCAAACCACTTTGGCGACGCTGTGTTTATATTTTAGAGTTGATGTGAGTCCGCTCTCAGGCAGATTTATGTCACAAATGAATGAGGATCTTGTGATTTTGTTCACAGCTGTAATTAGGTTTATACCTTTGAGTCGCGCCAATTAAACTGTTGTAGCCAATGATCTGTCAATGCTTTGCTCAGGTGGTCGAAGTCCTGATTTTGGGTGCCACTTTTTTTGCACAAGTAACCTATCTACGTCTTTTTATTATTATATCATTGGTTGTAGCTGCTAGCGACCCTTTATTTGTATTCTACCAGTTTTATCTTTAAGAAATTAACAGTTTCACTACTGATCTCGTGGTGTTTATACGTGTATACGTGTGAAAATGGTTTATACGTATATCACATAAATATCAATGTGAGGATGCAAAGGCCTACAGTTTTTCCGATAATTTTGAGAAATACTTATTTATACACATACAAATCTAGGCACGTCTTACAAAAACCATAAGAGAAGACAGTCGCTGAAGCACCGTAGCCTACCAAAATTATACTTTATTTTTAGATTAAACGGCCGCATTTACACATTTCATTGATACTTATATTTTCAATAACTTGCCTGTAAATACTCATTTCTATGAATAGTTTCTAACATAATAACACATTTCACGCTGAGTGTTATTTTTCCTTGGAATCCTTGATTTCAGTTCAATTTCTACATTCGTCCTAAAGAATCGGTCTTCGAAAACATTACCACATAAATCAAGTAGGACTACTGTGATAATATATCACTGACCGTTTTGACTCTAGTTTCCATTACATAATGGACTTATAAAGGCCTGTTTAGGATCATGAAAATGTGCGTTTGATCGCATTCCGCCCTACAAGGCCGTTTGAGTTATATCCGAAGTTTTGATAGGCTATTTCCCTCTATTGTGTGTTTGTATTTTCGATATACGCCCTCGTGAGTTTTGTCTCTATTTCTAACAGTGAGTTATAGTTATGTAGTCTTTATATTCAACTCACAAGTTGATAAAATAAACTAAGTAATGCTGTAAGCGAACAAAAAATGCAATTACTCTTGCTCGGTTGATCCGGTGTAGTGATTACAGCTCTTATCACACTAGGCGGCAAGTGCGGCAACAGCACGGCTCCGACCCAGCAATTATCTTGTCATTCAAATTTGAACCTCAAGTTGTGAGTGGTACCATATATTTTGCAATAATAATATGGGAAAGCCAACGGCTAGCTAACAGCGAAATGTCAGCGTGCTCGACGCTACAATACCACTCAACTCGCAGCTCGCGTCCTTACAACTTAAGGTTCATATCTGAACGGCAATATAATTGCTGGGTCTGAGCCGTGCTGTTGCCGCGTTTGCCTCGTGAGCTACGACCTTAAGAAGTTCGCTGATACACCAGAGTTCGCTGCCTCTTTGTATTAAGTACTCTGAGTGTTTCTTACTTACAGGTTCGTACTTACATAAAAGATAGGATTTAAGTGTTTTGTATCCGTTGCTTAGTTACCATAGTACAAATTTTGCTTAGTTTGGATGGCTAGAGGCTAGATTGTGGATAATAATGACCAGTGATATTCATTTTATTCCCTAGTGTGGAATAAAATGAATATCACTGGTCACTGTCTCGACAGACTTCGTTCTGTTGTCAAACATTCAGTGTCACGTGACAGGTAGGAACATTTACTAAGAGGAAACTAAAATAGAGATTTTTACTATATTCCCAGCATTTTCTCATGATTACTCACCTTTTATACCTTTCCTCGACCAATACAAATGTTTCAAAACCAAAATTAGCCAAATCGGTCCAGCCATTCGCGAGTTTTAGCGAGACTAACGAACAGCAATCCATTTTTATATATAAGAAGAAGATGACACTCTTAAGAACTGCCATTTTTACATACATACGGCCGCGACATACTCTACATTACGAGATCAACGTCTTTCTACTCCGTTAAGGGATGATTTTCTGAAGCAAAAGTATTTTTAACTTTTGGAGCTTCAGCAGTATCAATATTCCCTACGAAATTTCATCCCGTGAATGCCACTATTTTTACCACACGACGTTATTTCAAGCCTTTGACTCCGTTAGGAATTTATAAAAATACCTTCTTCTGTGTTGAATTATTGTTTGTTCTAGGCGTCAATAGAATCCACGGTCTTCGGTTTAATAGCCATGATCACCACACTAAGCAGCCAACGAGCCAATCAATACCTAACAATAGTAATTATAGGATCTGAAAGGACTAAATACATGCAAGACCTCCCTTTATTATGATGCTGAAGATTCACAGTCTGCTAACTACGCGAGAGGCCCTGTTTACTTAGACCCTCTGAACCTAAAATAAATTAGCAACCATTTACATACAAGGACATACTTACTCGTTTCTAATTAAATTGATGTTATTTATTATGATAATAGCTTTATTCTCTTAATGGATTACTATCCATCTAACATGGAGTACTCTCCATGTTAAATATTGTTCAGTATCTGTATGTGTTTATAACGTTTACACGCCTAAATTACTGAACCAATTATAATGGTAAAATTTGGTGCACGTAAAAGTACACCCTAAAGAGTAGACTAGTACTAGTACTTTAGAGAAGGACGTAAGGTTGCTTTTTATCGCGAAATATAGTTATAAAAGGATTGAAATGCTTTGCTATGAAGGATCATAATAACCGAATTGAACGCAGACAGAAAGCTACTCGTAGTAGGTACCAGACTAAATAGGATTTGTTTCTCAAATGAGCTACAGATCTTAGCTGAACGGGCTGAATTTTACCTTATATTTAGCTCTAAACTGGCGCTTTGGCTAGGCCACCATACCGCCAAGCCTTTTGGCTACCCGGTAGTTCAACCTACTACCTGTACTTAACTGAGCCCCTCCAACCACGACAAAGGACGTACTAATAGAGGATCTAGCCTGTTTACAATCTGTTCACACTAGCTTCGTTGGGCGACTTCACGGCGAGGCGATCTCGCCGCGATAGTTCAGCGATAAAATAAACGTCGCGATCACGCCGCGAAGCCCACTTTGAACTTGACTGATGGATGAGGCGTTCACCAGCTGCGATAATGCTCGCGAGTGCGCAGCGATATCACGGCGAGCTCGCGGCGTTTATTTTATTACGGAACTATCGCTGCGAGATTGCGGGGTGTACGCTACGCGCTCATGGCGAGATAGTCTTGCCGTGAAATCGCTCAACAATCGCTAAGTCTCAACAGCCTCTTAGTAAGTCAACTGACTGATCAAAGTTATTTTTATCTACTGTGACGACTTAGTAATTTAAATGTTACTCATGCCTTTGGACAAGTTAATATATTACAACAGGAAAATATAGTGGTAATGTTTACTATGTACCTAGTAATTAACATTAAACCTCACATTGCTATGGGAATTATTTGAATGAAAGCGATGTAATCAGAATTAGTGCACAGGATAATTATGAACTATTTAGCACATTGATAAAGCAAAGCAATTAAACCATGTTTATACCAATACCCACTGCTTGGTATTGGATTTATCTACCACAAATGCGGGTTGTTGAGTACCTACATATTATTTGAGTTGTCCGAAGCACACAGTCCGAAGTTAAAGCCAAGTCCACTCAAGACCACCAAAGATTAGGAATAGGCTGTTAAAAAAAAAACGACTTATTAACAAACATCCATATAAAATCCATCCAAATCGGTCAAGCCGTTTCGGAGTAGTTTGGCTACAAACACTGTGACACGAAAATTGAATATATTAGATATTACTATGTATTTCGTTCGGGCTTTCACAACTCTATACGGATCATTGCATTTTTTTTGCTTTTTGAAACACCACTCTACGTGTGTAGAATTTTGTAACTTAAGACAAATCTTTATTAAATTCTGTTCTTCAATTAATCAAATTTACTCTTATTCTGTTTCCTTTCAGACGTTTGCTCGTCGAAGCAGTTCCAGTGTGGGAATGGGAAGTGTATACCGCTGTCGTGGGTGTGCGAGGGAGACGACGACTGCGGGGACAACACCGATGAGAATATAGAGGAGTGTAAAAGAGGTATGTCAAGTTTTCGCTTTTTCTACGATCATTTTGGGGCGTGAACTCACGTACAATATACAATATACTTACATATAACATAAACATAAACATACTTACATACACATTTTTTTACAAGATGTGATTACTTTTTACTCCACTTAGCGGGTGCACTACTGTGCCTCCAGATAGCTATGTTAGTTTTACTTGTTCCATAAGTATAACATAGTTACCCGTGACATAAGTGAACAGCTGTGTTTTACGTCCCAATATTGGCCTCAGGGGATGTGATATGATCTTCTATAACCTGTCAGTTACTGCCAGTAGCCCATCTTTCTTCTCTTAAGCATTGTTGAGTTTCTCATGTCAGAAACTCCCAAACGGAAATCGGACTAACAATCGTTGGTGTATCACTCGGAAGTTGTTCAAATTATCTTTTCACTCGCTAATTGGGATCCCACTGCTGAGCAAAGGCTTACCTTCCCCTCCTCGGTGCCATTGTCTAATTAAATCAAATCACTAATCCGGTAGTGAAATAATGCATGTATTCTCGTGAGTACACCCAGTGCTGAATTTGATAAAAAACTAAGACTTGGTCGTCGAAGGTCGGTCCCAAGAATCCATACTTTCTTGAAATAGTAGGGTAGGTACCTACAATGCCTAACCTAATAAATACCTAGAACTTCTTCTGATAGGATTTCTCGGTCGTGGTCACATAAATTACACTATCAGTAACCTTTATCTGGTAATCCCTTTTTGGTCGAAGCTTGGTTTAGTTAGATAACGGATCCTAATAAGGAGCTTTGCGTATTTTACCCCCCTAAATAACTAACGACTATCTGATGGGGAACTGTTCATTTTTCCTCCTTTTATCTGGATTTGCTGGATTTTCACCGTATTGGAAGTAGGTTCTCTGTTAGATTCTCGACCTTGGCCCATAAGTTGAAACTTCCTGGTAGGTACCTCGACTTTGGTACTTCTGCAGCGAAACGGAATTCCCTAAGAAAGGATTCGCAACGTGACACCAATCTAGCGCTCAAACGATGACCTGCTTAGGACTGTGAGAGGACACGACATGGCAATGATTTTCATTTCATTTCATTTTCATTTTCATTTATTGCATATCACATTGCGATACATAGGTCTTACATGAAATGGCAGTGATGAGTTCTTGTTGAGGCGCAAAGGGTCACTACCACACTAATAATGTACGGAATTCATTTCATAATAAAATTAAATAGTCGACTTGAATTGAACTACAGTAATAGATACGATAACTATGTAAATAATACTAGGTAACTAAGGCTTTCATGCCGTGAAAGAATGGCGCAAAAATGAAGTAACTTGAGACTTTAAGCGCATACTGTTTTGGTAACTTCAGCGATACATGTCGAACAAAATCACCAAATGCTATTTAAAAACAAACAGCTTTGAAACAACGCAACGCTCAGCATCAATGTGCTTTGTGTGCCATTCCAGCGATTTCATACAGAAAGCCCAGTCGATGTTCAAATAAGCGTTTGCGAACTCCGAAACAGTATTGTGGACACAATTTTAGGTTGTTTTTGGCTTTGATTTTTTTGTAATGTGACCGGACCGAACATCACTGCCGCGGGCATTGACGCAGGTATTGCACTTTTTTAGGGTTCCGTGTAGGAATTGCAATCCTGCAGCTTTTGCAAGCTTGCTTGCGGGATGATATGCGGAATTGACACCCTTAACTTAATAGCCTAGAACCTTAGGGAAGGGTAAAGTATGGCACACTTTTAAATGATTTTGTAGCATAGAACCACAATTTTCTTATTTTACCCTGACTAAAAATTTGGCTTCAAGTTTCTGTAGCTTTTAGCTCTAGTTCTAGTTGTAGCTCTAGTCCCGTGGCTCAAAGGCAAAACGGCACTCTTAAGGATTTCAAAGCCCTTTTTCTGAAGAACACCAAGAGATTCGGCGGTTTATGCTGCACATTTTGACTCTCAAAATTATATAGAAGTTCTCGTTGACCTAGTGTCACGAAATCTAACAAGAAGCGATGCCACTTAATGCAAGTAAAGGATGAAATCTGAGACCGTAAATCAAGGAACCCGGAGTGCGTGAATCCGACACACGCTTGACCAGTTTCTTTTAAATGTACAGATAACTGGGTTATAGCATCCAATCAGCCAATATCATCTGCCCTAGTTCTGCTATTGACTGATACTACTGACAAAGCGTCTTTGTATTGGCAGCCAATTAATATTTATTGAGCGAAATAGACAAGGAACTTGACGGACCGCTCATAATTTTAAATCAATGGGCTCGCCCAAGTTTATTAATTTAAATTTGGGAACAAATTGGGAAATTGGTTATGCGAAATATGCGGCTTACTTTTCCGGCCGCATTATTAATATCGGCACGAGATATTGATTGTCATTTTTAAAATTGGACCGTTAACGCTACGGGTAAATATCCAAGCAATAATTTGGCGTTCGAAGCCATGATTTCCATTTTAATTCTCAACACAGAACAAACCATTTCTGTCATGGGTCAACGGCATAGCCATTAGACACCTGAAACCAGTCCACTGCAGTCGGTCAATGTATGAGGCTGATACGTCTTATAACTGAATTCACGACCCAATCAGCTCCGACCACTTCAGCGATCTCTCAAGCGTCAACGTTACTGATTGGTCAACAATCCTATTGACCAATCAGTGACGTTGCCCCCTGGCTCCAATTGTTTACGGACTTAATTTCATGCAAGAAATCAAACGCAGGCGTGTCTGTAGTCAGACTTTTAAATAGCTGCAGTACGTCTGTCAAATACAGAAAATGGCGACTAATGCTCAGAGGGATAATTTTAACATTGATTAATACTTCAACGAGCCATTCAAAACAAAATTATTTGAAAACCTTGGAAGTTCCATCTAAAAGTACAATACTATACAATGTTATAATTCCTTCCTAGCAATGAAATGAGACCGGCAATGAATGTTGTCAGCTATATGAATGTTAAGTGGTAAAGACAGCTAACGGCCCTGTACCGATGAAATAAAGACTGATTATTGCGACGCGTTGATTGGCGCTGGCTTCCTTTATTGACTGGAGATGACTTGCGGCGACTCAGCGGCGCCATGTCGCGTCGCAGTCTGAGGGCGCATGGGACAGGAAATGTTCCAGTAAGACACTGATTGTACTTACTTTTTGTTTATGACTTCGTACTGAACCATCTTTTTGAATCTCAGGCTACAGTCTGAAAAAGGTTAATGATCTATCGATTAGCGGTTTGACTTCTTCTTTCCGTGTCGTTTGCAACAGTAAATTTTCAGAGACTAGGATTCAGCCACTTTTACGGCACTCCTTGACACTCCACAGCTATCCAAGCTGACTTTAAAACCTGATTAGTTACTAGTATTGAGTAGTTGAAATGATGTGGGGTACGCAGCGGTCTGAAATATAAAAGCAGCATTATCAGCACATATAATAGACTATTAATTGTTGTTTTTCAATGGTTAATATTATTTTAGTTGATATTTTATCTGGGTTTGAACACTATCGATAATTAATTACGTAACGACAACACTAACATCCTTTAGGCACTCAATTTTATAGCAATTGTTTTGTGCTTTCAATAGACATTTATATTTTTTTGTAATTGCCTTACACTTTCACCATTTCGCAGTTAAGGAACAGTACCTACCATATTGGCGAACTCGTTAAGAATTCTTTATGGGGTTGTGTGCACAGTTTAAAAGTTTTCCGAAGTAAAGTACCCACCAGACGTCAGCGGCTCGGCTCCCTATTCGCTCTCATTATCGTTACACGAAGCAATTTCGAATTTCCCGCGTATTCGCCGTGTTCGGAAATCTTTTCAGCGAAATTGTGCATTTTTCCTTTTTAATGGTGTGCCTTTCACTGAAGTTTACGTGACTTACAGATAATGATTGACTGCCGATCAATGTGAGACTCCACGTTTAAGGAATTCCACTGGGATTTATCTGTGCGTAAATACTGCGTCGTTCCAACTCCTTATCCTGCTATGACTGAGATATCTTTGTAAGTCTATACTCAGTGCCATAATATGAATGAAGTGTCTGTGTTAGCGCATGACTAAACTGATTAGCATTCGTTTGTCTATGAATATACATTATTTTGTGCTAGGTCTTTACTCTAGGCTGCTTCCTTTTTAGGCTGGTTCCTTTGTTGACGAAAAATGTAAGATAAGATAAATAATCTTTATTGCACAAAAATACATTTTACAGGCATTTGGTAAAAGGACGTGCTTTTGTACAATTCAGGCGGTCTTATCGCTACAAAGCGATCTCTTCCAGACAACCTTCGGTGTACTTCGGTGTTGTTCACTTATAATTTATTTTTTACGTCGTTGGAAACATTTGCCTCATGTTTTAATCTCTTCATGTTGTTTTTCTTCCCGTTACGACGAAGTCATTACCATTTATACCATTCAAACCTTATGCCGGAAAGGTAGCCGGAAAATAAAAACAACTGTTGAGCTTTGACATTTTAAAATGTGACTATAAAATTCTGTTAATCTGCGAAAAAAGACTGGAAAATAAGACGAACAGACAGATGAATTTGTCGATATGAACATAAGAGTTTCTTGTGATTTAACGAAAACTGATATAAACAAACAATAATTAACTCACGAACAATAATGACTTTCAATTAACGTTGTTGCATGACCCAAAAACTTCTTCTACGTTATTATTAACACTGACCACCTAAACTATGCATAATATTTCTCATGTACTGGTCGATTCTTGTTATGTGATGTAACAACGCCAAATAATACAAAAAAATACTAAATTTGGCTGAGTAACATTTTAAAACAGGCCTTTAAGCCCTAAAATATCCGACCATCAAATATACAACCGGTAGTCGGTAAGACTCCTTCATGAGAAAAGTAATGAAAAATTGAAAAGGGCTTCAACACAAAAAGAGGTAAATATGCGGACGAACCCTCAAAAGTGGCCGCTTATAGATATTTATCTGTAAGGAGCCACCATATCTTTAGAAATCCTTTTTAATAACCGGAACAAAGGGGTATTAAATGGACCTTTGTGTAGTAATTTAGCCTTGGATTCAGAGAGTACGTAGTAAGTAGCTAAATTAAAAAGAGATTCAGAATAAATTCGTGACGTTAATGGATGCCAAAATCTTTGACAAGATTTAGACACGCGTTATGTCGTGCGAATTATATGATTTAGGCACGAGAAAAAAGGAGATACTGCGATGCTTATAGTCAAAAGCAACGAAGTTACCACAAAAGGATAAACTCGGCATAAATAGTTAACTAATTGAACTCCTAGATGACCATTTGAAACTTAACTTAAATTATATCCTGAAGATCAAGCCGAATCTCATTCATCTCTGCGATTCCCAGAAGTAATCTTCGACTTGCCAAACAACTGGAAAACAAAGTGGGAACCCTGATTGAATTGTGAAAGTACTTTCCAACTGTTTCATTAAAAATTATTCTGTACGTATTTGAATATTAAAGATCAACATTGGCTAAAGTTTTTCTACTAGGATGTCTTAAGATCCTCAAATAACACTCATAATATCATTAAACAGCCAAATACCTTGACGTTCCATTGACAAGTTCAAGATGTTTTCTGTAAAGTCAGTGGTCTGGGGTCAAGGGTTAGGTCAAAGGCACCTGTAAAAGAGGATTGGAGAGAATTATAGAGAGAGTAATATGCGAATGGAATCGAATCGAAGCAAGTGGAATAATATATCTGACTACCACGGGAGGGAAAAGGCTTGATAGTATGTCAAGTAGTACGTACATTTGTAACCGATGAGTCTGGAAGTTTAAACGTGACTTTTAGAATGGTAACTACATGCAATATTGTCACTGAATTCATGAACGGTCATTAAAAAGGGCCCAATATCAAATCCCAAATGTCAAAGTGTCGGACATCTGCAAAAGGTGTGAGTCTTGTTAGATAGGTCATTTGGAACATTATTGAGGACTGCCCCAGACTACTAAAATTTACTTACTTTTAATTTATTTATTCTACACACAGTTTTGTCACACAGTTGTTTTATTTGAAAATTAAGATTTCCGCTTGAAATTGTTGTCCATCAGTAAAGAACGTAGGTAGTCCTAGTATTTTGTCAAACAAAAATTCAAGCTACTTCGTATGCAAGGTCTTTTGAAAATTTTAATTGACACTTAAGGCTTTCTACTAAACTCCATAAACATTATCAGAGATCCATTCAAAATTTCAAATGTTTAATTATATCGCGTTATTTAAATAGCACCAACAGAAGAAAGCTGACGCGTTAACAATTAAATTGAATATTCGGCCGAAACTTTCTGAGAGGGAATTGAGAAATTTGAATCATTACTTGGCCACTAGGGAGATAAATTTACCAAGGGCTTATTCATTCGGCCTCTTCAACGGAAGTGTGATAAAACTTTACCCGCCCGACCACCGCTCCACCAGTGACTTGGAAAATTACGTAATGACCAAGCTTTGTCTTACGTTTCTGCGTTGTTTTTATTTTATAATTGAATCAAGGCACAATTCTAAACTTAATGTGAACTAGCACAATGGTAAAGGTTTTCCCTTTTAGAAACGCGTTCAAAGCAGCTCATACACACAGGTTAGTTTCCGTTCCAATCTTATTCGAATTACTCAAGATTTTTATTTATTTAGGTATTTCTTTATTTCATTATATGACTTTCAGTTTATCTGATTGATCGATCTGTCTGACCTTAAGGTTGACTAGTAGACCATGCCTCTAAAAGCAAGCTACTTATTTAAATCATAAGAGAGAACGTAAATGGGCTTTGAAATTAGATTGAAGGTGCATCATGAGTCTCAAGAACAAAATAAAGAAAATACTTTTAAAAATGTCTGTGGTGAAATCATAAAAGCCTGAAGTATCGTAGTACTAGACATCTCATAGGTTTACGTACCTTATTTAGTTTTATGTGAAAGCACATTCAAATTATTTGAGTCTTAACAACGATTTTGGCTTCAGGGAACAAAAGGACCGAAGCCTTTATGTGAAGTGTATTCACTAGAGTTAATTACTCGAAAGTGCCTTTTAGTAAGCGCCTGCTACAGAATATTACACAAATACACCTAGTTATTGTCTTAAGCAAGATGCTAAGATGGTAATGTTAACGTCGCGTTTCATTTTAATGTATTTAAAGTCGAAAAGTGTCATTCCCTATTGTAAAATGAAGTAGTTAACGTATATGACCATTTCATGGCAAAAACAGAGAGTGAAATTCGTGCAGGAGGTCTACTTTCGGCGGACATCATTGGGCTTACTATAGTGATGAATCCAAAAAAACTTCCACCCGGGATTTGGACCTAAGAATTAGTTTGCCCGCTCGATACTAAGCTAAAGATGATTTAATCATTACCATTGCTTTTATTCAAGATTTTCGCTAGTTATCGATACATGAGCAACTATTCTGTAAACTGTGACTATAGTATTATTAAATTATAGTTTCAGACAGCACGGATAGTATACAACTGACTTTAGCAATACAACTCTTGATTTAGGTCTACAAACCCGTGCGCAATAAAGTGCTGGTAAAAACGAATAACAAAAAGGGAGATGGTTGAATTTGGATCTGAAAAAATAAGATGTGCCTAAATCAGTCTTTATGTACCCACCTACTCGTGTCCCAAATTTAGGGCCATAGTTACGAGTCTGTAATATTTACAAAGGTGAATGTAAAAAGTTAGTAGATGATCCCAAATCTAGTCACGTGCCTGTTGGCCTTCTTGAAGATGGTTGTTATTAAGTTATTATAGATAAAGTTGTATTCGTACCTAACTCAGCACAAACACAATAATGTTGCCTTGAATGGGTGCGAATAATTGCTTTTAATTTTCTCATCACTGTCATTGGCAGCAGCAAATCGTTCACTGCAAAACTTTTTCCCTCCTAGATTAAAAATGACGGGTTGCCAGTAGGCTATACAACCATCAAATTCCTGCAATCTTTGAAAGCTCTTCCCTATCACTTAACTTCACTACTTTGCGTCGACAATGCCAATTGTACAGTCACCAATGCATGAGGCATCTCACCTGCCATAAGTGTTGATGTTATTAAGGTTTAGGCTCTGGATGCTTATCTGCAACCAAGCTTTTATTTTCAAGCTCTTTTAATTGAAACTATAAATTAATCCCTACTTATGGTGCTTGCCCTAGTCAGACAGATAGCATAAGACGAACAAAAGCAGATCAATAATAGTAACCGTAAACGAGTATTTAATCGAAGTGACTGGCTTTGACTGGCTTGTTAACATACTTTGGCTAACTTCTACGAAACCCAATGTTTGTTAAAACCAAGTGCATGGAAGTCATTCCTGAAATTAAATCTTTTAAAAAAAAACCTATTAAAATTTGCAACAATTTGCAGGATTCGAATAGCATGTTGTGCACAAAGTAATGAATCGTTTTACCAGTATAATCAGATAGGACAATCGAGTTATTGACACCTAATGGTAAATACATGAAAAGCCACTTAAATTATCCTTCAAAACAAGTAATTTTTAGTTGTTACTCTCAGTGACGGTCCTGGCACCAAACGAATATCTACCTTCGGTCGTCGTGTTAAAGTTCACATCAGTTTTTGGCGAAAAAATTACTGCGTTATTTGTGTGAAACTAGAGTTTGGCACATAAATGCAGTATCAAGTATTTACTCAAAATAATAAGCTACTTTCATTACTATTTTCGTGCTTACGCGATAATAACAGTACTGCAAATATGAATATACTGGCTCGGGTTTACTGCGAATTTTATGCGCCATTAACTGTCGTTTGCGGCGACGTCAGCTTTATATAAAGTGACAACCCTTTCTGGGGTTACAAAATTGCACTGCATGCTATATTGACTCTTAAACCTTACATTGCAGAACCGATATTAGCATGGACGTATTTTTTAATATATGAGTGTCTTTTTCTAATAAAGCGTTGGAAAAGGTATGCTGTTTTTGATGACATTTTACATGGTAACTAAATGTAAGTGTACGAGAATTTTTGATACTCATAATAATACAAAACCGTGAAGAGAAATGAAACGTTGTATTGGGAACGGTGTTATTTGTGGCTCTTTTATTGTTATTTTTAAACGTCTCATCGTAATAACATTAAACCCTAGAGCTAGACCAACCATCATGCATTCCTGCAAGCGTAATGATTAAACCATAACACATAGTCTATTGTAGCGATGACTTGATTTCAATAATAGCGGCCTTTGCCCATCAATGCGACCATGTATGGGCTAATAACTACATTCAAACACAAACCATGTTATTTCTATTGTTTTAGTTTAAGGTCGGTATCGCAATAGTAAAAACGGAATTTAACCTAGTAGCAAGCTTGTAGCGTATTTCAGTCATCTCAGAAACTGTTACCGTCTTGAATTTTGGAATACATACTTTCACCTCTCAAAGGACTCGTCAAAGTTCATTTTTTAACTTGTATGATGACTTAATAAAAATAATAAGCGTTTATCCGCTAACCCATCAATAAAGGAGTGACGTTACTGTGCTGTGATAAGCTAGGAGAAATCTTTGATAACGGAAAAAACGATGAGCCCTAAATTATATTAGAAAACAAATGATTTTACAACACTGTCACATAAAGCTAAATTAACAAAGATCATATCACCTCTAAAATAATACGGTTCGATCAACCCCGACCTTTTACTACCAATAAACCATCGAAAAAGATTGGCAACGCCGAGATAACTTTAAAATCGTGTCTATAAAGAGTCAAAGTAATGATTGTAATAACCATGACTCCCAAAACCTATAAACCCAGAACCAATCTTCCGTCTTTCCAAGATGAAGGGTAGTAATTGCCTCCATAAACTGTGGTGTCGCTTAAGCTGGACCCAGCGTTAAATTCCAGAGCTTCAAAGTTCCGGCACTAACTTATATCGATCCCTTTGTCTCGCTCATTTATTTTTAAATTCAATTTACTAAGTGCTTGAAGCCATTAAAAAGATTAACGGGCTTGTCTTAGCGGTCGATACGGTAATTATTGCATTGTTAAATTATATCGTTCCTTGCAAACTTTAATGTCCGTCGCCGTTAACCTCATTATTCTTTTAATCTTGCTGATTAAAAAACAAGTTCATCGTTCAAACACTTAACTACTTTTTTCGTTGACCTCTGATAAGATCTTTTAAATGAAAGAGGAATCTCATGAACACATACCCGTAGCATGACTTAACCTTCTTCACCAAGTCGGTGTTGCTACAAAAGCTACAAATAAGCCTTCTTCACAAAATCAGTGTCACCCTTTAAACTGCCGATGATGATTTGCAATTGCCAAGCTTAGATGACCACATGACGTCACCACTCACATGTTTAGAAATTGTGGCAGTATCATTCAGGTGACTAAAGTGTCAGTATGAAATAGCCAGACGGAGATGACAGAACTGGATCGGGCTGAAATATTACGAGTTTGTGAATAGATTGCACGGAAATGTGCAAAATGGTAGGCTAGGGAGCATTTAAAATAAATGACTGAAAACAGAGCATAACACAACTACCTAATTAGTTGTGTTGCTCTGTTTTTGAGCACTTGTTCATGCTGTACATGAAGTATTTTTGATTGAAAAGTAGTCGTACTTCAAGAAACGATAACGTTTGCGCTACTAAGTGATTGCCGCAATAAGACAGCACTATGTTTGTTTGCGCGAATTGCGTCCGTATCGCAAATTCAGGCAGCTGCGTAGAATTTTACAGCACAAACCTTGCGGCGAGACGTGACTTGCGTGGAGATACTCGCTTGTTGCTAAAATACTCCGTCTATTCTTTACGTATTGGAAGCTTTTCCAATACTACGAGTTCTTCACTTCGTTGTGCACCGGAACTGGCAAGTTAAAACCGCACTTGTACGGGACTTAAACTTGTGTAGAAAGGAGGTCTGTGGCATGGAAATGTGTTGTGGAGAGAAACTGTTCAGGAAATAAAAAATAATGAAATCCATTGAGTTTAAACGAGTTTGTGATGTTGAGTGTTAACGTTAACGAATGATAGTGTATTTGGTATGAAAAGTTGCTTAAAACTAACCGTGACCTACTGTGAGTCCCAAGCTCGATAAAGCGATGAGTAATAAGACAAATCTAGGGGATCGTACCTACGACCCGCTGCTTAGAAGGCTAGATCACTACCCACCCACTAAACAAACGGCCCCGAATTTAATTTAATTTAATTAAATACATTAATGCTATGTATGTGGTTTATATGGCGCCTGTCTTAGATACAATTTTGGACTTGTGTGAGAGACTGCGATGCCGAGGGTCAGTGTATTTTTAGCAAAAGCCTATTGACTAATGGATTTCATTGTTATCGGTTTGCATGTTCGTCAATCTATTATGTATGGCTGGTTCCAAAACCAAAATAGATTCAGAGCTAGAGCCGCTTCAGTTATATTAAATTTGAGAATAATAAAGACAGAAACGGGTGGCAGTGTCAAAATGAAAGAAATACAGCAAGAGAAACGTCGAATCAAATTAACTTTTGCTCTTTGGGACAGATCGCTGCGTTTTCCGCGAATAGTAAGCTACAACACAATTCCGAGGAAGCAAAAGAAGCGCACTTCACCCAATTTACATGAAATTTACGTCATGAAGAATTTCCCTTTCTTTCCTCTGAGCCTTTAAATGGTAATGAGGGTCGGTTGGAAAAATTTCAGGATCAGATTAGATTTACCCCCGTATATTGTCTGCTGGAGACGCGGCGCCCTGTCATACATTTCGTTTGATACATTTGTCATTCGCCTACGCAGATATTTTTGGTGCCTTCATGTTTCTTAGGGTAAGTTGCACCATAGTAGAAGTTAAAGTTAAAGTTTTTGTCAAATTTGACTGTAACATTAACGTTGACTACGTTGACGCGTTTGTCAAATTGACAGATTAATTAGCACAAACTATAACAGTAACCAGTGAACATTGAGCGGTTACGGTTAATGTTATGACGTCATTTAACTATTTGGGTGTTTGTTATTGTTAAAGTCAGATGGTGCAACCCACCCTTAGTGTTGTATTATGCATTTACGAAGCAGGTTCTATTTAACCAAGAATATTGTCTTTCTTTGCCTCCAAGATTATTGTTAAAAAATAATACTTCGAAACGGGCGCTTGAAGCCCCGGTCGAAGCTACTAAATCTTAGTACAGTTCGAGTCATAGCAATGAGCATTGTATAAAAAGTTAAACCTCCAAAACTTAGATCCAGGTCCGAGGCTACAGCTTGAGTTCCAAATGGACATCTATTCAGGTGTTAGATTAACACAGGCATGAGCTTTTCAACAACACTGTCCCGTCATTCAACCTAGTTCAGATTTTATCTTGCTTTAGGCTTATCCACCTATTTCTTTCTAAAACCTCGATTGAACTTCGTCTTTAAGGCGTCTAATTACCGATTTTCTCGCAAAATAAAAGCTTGTAGAACAAACGTTAAAAATAAGGTTGCTTAAAACTGCTTACAAGGTAGGCCAATAACAATAAAAACCGATTGTTATGAGGATTCCAGCATCCGGCCAGAGAGCAACGTTACTAAAGAAATCGCTTACCAAAGCGCCGTTACGGAAAGCTTCGAGGATCTCGGACAGCGCTGTGAATTGATAGCATTTGTGTTCAATTTGGACTTTGCGCTCTTGAAAATAGGAGTTTGTGTGGTTGTGCAGGTGTATTAACTCGGTATGAGCTATGAAACAAAGCCGGTAAAGGTTTGTTTGTGATCCAGCGTT
The DNA here is from genome assembly GCA_950022985.1 of Udea ferrugalis. NCBI lineage: Eukaryota > Metazoa > Arthropoda > Insecta > Lepidoptera > Crambidae > Udea > Udea ferrugalis. The sequence goes on from OX465516.1 coordinate 12,956,634, forward strand.
CGCGGGTTAATGGTGCGGCAAATGCCCCGGAGCAGGGCTCAGGCGGCCCGAAACGGCGGATTATGCCGCGTTACCTTATTACGCCTCCAACGCGGCCTCTTGCCGCCTCAATTGCTAAGCAAATGTCTTGGCTAAAAACTCAGCAAATACCATATTAAACACTAAGTAATTTATTTCTACGAAATGAAATTTAAAATCAAACCACAAGAACAGCCTGAAGCGAAGCTTAAATTATATTGAAAACTTGCTTATTTGGAAACACAAGATACTAACAGCTAGAGAAGACGTTGTGGGAGGAGTAATGTCGCTATTTTAGTGTTAAGTTTGTCTGATACTTGTGTTAGTAAATAGTGAATATTGGAAACTAACGGACCAAGAGTTTTAACTCCGAAAGTTACGATAATGTATTCGGAGTACAACACTTCACCATCACCAGATACACTCAAATGTGACGTAGCCTAAGAAATAAAGAATTAATTTATTAACTAGATTAAGAAGATAAGTAATATCCGTTTAGATTTAAATGTAAGGATTTAAATATATGTTTAATTTGGTAATCGACCATGCATCAGTTTTGCTCAATACTACTAATTACAGAGCGCTTTTGAAAACGTTTGATGAACATAAACATACGCGTTTGCAGATTTATTGGCTACAGTAAAATAGAATAAGCTGTTAATATTGTAACTCGCAATTAGTTCCTGATTAGCAATAGAGTAGCTATTAGGCTGACCATAATTTATTGGTTTGGTAACTATTTCCACGGCTTTAATCATGATCGCTCTGTGGTTTCACTAATTATATAAATATATTAACTCATAAAATACATCATTAAATGTGCTACAAGAGAAACCACCGCCTCATACATTTCTGTATGGTACTTTGTACAGCGTTTTTGAAGCTTAGTGGACCTATTGCGACATTGCTACGTAATCCAAACGAGACTGAAATCTTTTTACTTAGAGCCGGTTCACACTAAGTAAGCGATTGTTGGGCAATTTCGCGTCGAGATCGCCTCGACGCGATCTTTGGGAACAGGCTCTTGGAGTGCGATGGATGATGTTGAACCACATAAATTTTATTCTATTCTTACAAGAAAAATCAGTAATAGATTTGTAGTAAAAAATAAGACGTTGAAGGAAATCTCTGGCAGTCACAATTTTTGGGCTATTTTCCGCATTTCTTGCATAATTTATGAAAGGTTGAGCTCAGCGACTGCGGTGTTCAGCGCGCACGCGTGCGTTCCTTCAGCGATCCCTATTTTTCAGATTTCAAAATGTAACTGTATGCTAATCAGGTCCTCGGTGAACGTGAATTATGGACTTTTTCATTCCTACTTAAACGAACTTAGATTTTTCATGAAAATATGGGATTTAATATCAAGAAAAGTTTATAAAATTTGGGCACATTTTTTTCCTGCATTTCCTCAGAATGGTCATAACATTCGCAAACTTGCGGTTTTAATGACACCAGCATTATAGAATACTGAGATAACAGTTTGATTTTTAATGATTTGTTAAGACTATTCATTAACGAGAGGATAATTTACTGTCGAACTCAGAGTTGCCTATTTAAGATAATAGTGGCTGAATAGTGCCAAATTTTTATATCATGAAAAGTTGTTTATTTAACAAACTCGTTATAATGTCTCTTTTGCCTCCTTTGGCGTCAACCTATAAGGCTTCAACCATGTTCGATTTGCTGAAGATAATTTTTGAAGCTAACTTTATTTTTCCGGTTCGAGGCTATGATTTGGGGTAAATAAAAAATGACAGACTGAAGAGGTTAACAGGATGACGAGCTTTTCCTTGTGTTTCTTCCACTTCGGTAGTCACTCGGTTCTTTTAGGAGATTTGGAAATATCATGTGGAATATTATGTGAATTACGTATGTTGGCGTTATCAAAATGATTTACTAGCTACTTAATCCAAACAGTATTACCTATTACAAATGGAAATACATTCGTAGCTTAACATGGGTGATAATGTTCGAACCATCGCTACTAAACCCCGGCCACTGGTGGTCCAAAAATGTTTATTTATTATCAGACCCCTCATAGCAATCGCTTAATCTAACACTAAACCACATGTAGCCTCATAAACACAATACTAAGGTTAGGCGTAATTTAATCTGAGCATCCGTAACTCGCTTAGGGGCCGTCGCCAACTTGTGGTCGTCCTAAAAAGACGTTCTAAGAAAGCCATTCGGCTGGCACATAAAAGAAATAAGTATAAATCAGCGGCGGTAGCCATTACGCCATGGGCTACGCGTTATTGTGCCCGCTCCGTCACGTTTATACGACGCGAATGTGACAAAATAAACGCTATTACAGGGCAAACGCCCGCCTTGGCTTCGCTGCGATTACACATGGGCTAATATCATTGGGATGGGACATTTTACGCCTAGTTAGCCACGTAGCTATTTCGAGCAAGAGACATCTGTTATTGACAAAAGCAACAAGACAGTAGCTTAGTCAAATTGTGCTTTTGACTAAGAAATCAAGACAAAATTGAAATCAAACGCAGAAAGAAAAAGAAATCACGAAGTATATCTCGCCCTCTCTAAACATTCCAAAGATTTACTTTTTCCAATTTATCATTAAGGAAGTTATCGAGGAGATTAGCAGTCTAATTCTGTACTCATTTATGCATTTTAGTCAGGTACTGATGTATAATTTGTCTTTTTTGTAACAAATCATTTGAGACTGATTTGGTGTAATAGTTTATAGGTGGCGATGATTACCACGATCCTTGACTTAGTAAGCATGGTCATTACAAATAATAAATGTACATCTTAGCTCACACAGTAGGTTTTTTTCAGTATTATGCGGGTCAGAGTTCAAAATACAGACATCTGTTTGTTTATTCAAAAAACAGTAACTCAACTCCGCCTGTTCATCCTGGTGAAAAATGGGCCTTAGAATTGAACCTCAGCAACACCAGTCATAAGACGTTCACCCATATTACCGATATGAAAGAACCCAGCCGTCCGTCAGCTCATTAGCATTAAGGTCCTCATAAATGAATGACATTATGATAATCTAAAAAATATATAAAATCCTGTTTTCCTCATTTTTAGGAATAAAGTAAACAGAGTAAAATAAGAAACATTATTTCACTTTCTTTTTCTGCGCTCAAAGAAACCGGACGTCCATCAAGGCTTTGACTCGTTTGCAAATGAATTTCAAGATAATATTTAGATTTTCGTCATGAAAGTCGTTTGACAAGACTCTAATTATTATGAACTAGCTGGGCCAGCCACTTCGCCAGAGTGGGATTTAGTCTGTTACAAAAACGTCTCTATGAAAAATCTTTATTAATAACTATACATAAAAATCGAATCAGCAATTATGTCAATAATAAAATATTTGTGATGCATAATGCATTTATTTGGAAAAAAAAATCGTCTGATTCTGATTTGATTTGTGTCTTTGTGTCTTTTTGTCAAATACATTACCCCTTTCCATTGCAGCCTGGAAAAAATAAAGAGTTTAGCCGTGATTTTTGTGCATATAACATCTGATCTGAAACAAAAACTAAAGACAGGTAATAATATAATAATATATGAATACGACAGCGCAGGACCGATCGTTGTGGAGATCTTTGGGGGAGGCCTATGCCCAGCAGTGGGCGTCGTTCGGCTGATATGATGATATGAATACGTTTGGCGATGACTTTTCTTCCCAAATTACTCAGTTACGTACTGAATAGTACAGATTTTTTCATGATATAAAAATAACATTAAACTTATTTCGCTAATATTACCGTTCATATTGGAAACAAACTTAGCCAGTAAATCGTGCGAGGCGTGAAAATCGAAAGCAAAAGAAAAATTTCACCGGCATATTTCTACACTTAAGTTGAACAAGGGACTAGAAAGAGGTAGTTAATAACGATTTATGGAACCCTTTTGTTCCACGTCTCTTATCTACGTCGTGTGTGCTATTCACGGTTGATTTATTGAGCCAGGATGTCAGGAGGCAGAAAGAGCTCACAGCCTCTATTGTAAACGTGGAAGTGTCGTTGGGAGCCGATGGAGCTGAGTGAAGGCTTGCGTGAAAGACTTTTTGTGTACTGTCTATCTTTACGTGTATTCTACGATAGCACATAAGGGTCAACGGAGAACTCTTCCTGTAAAAAACCCTCAAGCCCACAAGTATTTCCAAAACAGAGTTTTACATTGCTGCCGACATAGTCAAAATAACGTTTAGAAGCCCACATTTCGCCGAACGAATGTGCTAAGGGGCGAGACTATCTCCGTTACTCGCATTGCTTGGTGTTTTCCATCACCGAGAAGTTAGCCGCGATTGATAAACAAAACGTAGGTTTCGGCCAGACTCAAACTCTGCACCACGGGGATACAGACAGAGCCAAAGTGTTTAACCACTGAGCTGCGACGCTCTACCCTTAAACTCAACTACCCATTTTTAGTTTAAAGCTTTAAGCTAGAAATAAATTACTCTCACATTTACTGTGTAAATTCGAGTTAATGTCCGCCCAATATTCCAAATAATAATGAAGCGCATATTTTGTTTGTGTTAGGGTACATCGTATGATTTACAATATCAGCGCGGAGGAAAAGATAACGCTTTTATATTCCCGAATAAATGATGTAAAAACAGGAGATGGGGGAGTGTAACATAATTTGCCGTGTACCCGTGTCACAGTATAACCATACAGTAGGCTATCTAAGGCCGCCCGCCGAGTTATTAGCCTAGCGTGCACACAGATACGCGGCACAGCCCGTCCGTACGGCCGCCTCCCTATGCCTCCCTATTTTATGCTAGCGTGTGCGTGAAATTGCGTGTGCGTGATATCGCGACACGGCGCGCGACGCGCACGCACACATTCAAACCGAGAGTGGCACGTTTGTATGTAGATAGCTTACTGTAAGATTATACTGTGCCCGTGTTGGCGAGGGCCCGATATATCAAGTGCAAACAACGGGCCGGGTACAGGATCGAGAAACAAAACTCCCGGGATAACTGACATTATGTTTTAGCATGGCACCGACGATTTAAGGTGTCAGTGGATACGAGAAACGTCTTCAAAACCCTGTAAAAGGAAGAAAATTTAATTATTTTTAAACTCTATTCCAATCGAATAAGGTTAAAAATAAAGTGGCAACTATTCTGCCACTACCTAATAAAGGGTTACACGGCTAGGCTAGTAAAATAATGACAGAGCTAGTAGCACAGCTATTAGTTTAATTATGTCCTCTCTCTGTTTAAAGCCCTGTTAAAACACAATTCAAACATTTCTATAGAAAATATTGTTGTGAATGCTCTGTGTGTTTCTCGGTAAGTAAACTTCTGGAAGTTTTCAACTAAATCAATTTACAAACTAACTTAGTTCTTTTCGTCACGTTTCAATGAAATAATGTCATTCTCCTCTGCGTACGTTTATAACTCTATGTTCATTTGTTTTTTACTTTCATCTGTACTATTCGACTTTGGAAAAAAAAGTTGTTTTTAATTCGTTCAGTAATCATCTTGTTCTATGGGATACCAGACAAACGGATAAACTAGATCCTGCAAACAAGACCAAATGCCTTTTTCTGGTCTTCTTCAGATCTTTAGTAAAAAAGTTATTTTTTTATATACGTATATAAAAAACATAGAAACAAACAGACCAATACAAAATAGTTGTACTGTGCGGTGATCGAAGCCGCGATCTCAAAATTTAATGCATCATTTATTTCGTTAGTAATTTTACCGGTTGTTTGAATTAAATCTCTTTATTGTAAGTTGCGTTCTTACGTTGACACCAAGCAAGTGCTAGTATCTTACCCGCCTATTCAATAGAATTTGTCTAGCAGGAACCCGCAAACGAGCATTTCTGAAGTCTGGGGTTTGAGTTAAGTGTTATGATAGCTAGATGTTTGACTATTAGACGTTTATGGTACGCATGAAGTTACGCATTACAGCTTTTATGAGTACATTTAAACATTGAGGACATTTGTAAGATTGTAAATGGTTAATGTTAAGCACTGTAGTAAGCACTTGTATAGTATCTTACAAATAATTATACAAAAGAAACTGCCGGTTTGTTCGAGAACTGCAGGACCGATTTCCGCATGGTATTAATAGAAGAGGCACATTAAAAAATAGACGCAAAAAATATTTTTTTTATTTTCCTAGGCTTTCGTTATTATTGTTAGCTATGAAATGTTGTTTTTTACTTTACTTTACTCTACTTTAAAGCATTTGACAGAAATACACAGTCACACACACACAGTCTTGACAGTCAGTATAAATATAGACCGTGTAAGTTAAGACAGTGTAAAGCAAGAAACATAACAATAAAAGAAAACGAAACTTTCCATCTCCAACAGTACGGCGCTTAGCGAAAGAAAAGTACAATATTGTTTTATTAGAAGTAGTAAAATTATGCGCTGGAAAAAAGTTTAGAATCGTTTTCAAACTGCAGCGTTTAACGAGCTAAGAGTAAATTGACTATTATTTCAAGTAGGCAGGCTCGGCTTGCTTGGAAACTTAATCAGACAGCAGCTAGTTAAAATAGTTAATGGGACGAGCTCGCCCCTCGGGTCGCCTCCTGTTCTTGAGTTTTACTTTCTCATGTATAAGCGCAAGTACAATGTTAGCAATTAGGGCTTATGTTTTTAATGTAAGAGCTAAATTCGTTTGGCCGTTTTATTATCTCGTGTGGCGAGAATTTCAATGATACATTCATTAATCCTACAAGCGGTTGGGTTTTGTTCTCAGAAACGCCAAAGATTTTCAAAATGACCATGTGGTTCGTTTAATATTCTGTGCTCTTGTCAGGACCAAACTAGAATCCAGTGCCTGCATTTGGAATCCGCACGAAAGTACATATGCCCTCATATTGGAAAAGGTCCAGAAGGCATTTCTTAGAGCCCTTTATAAAAGGCGCTTTGGGTGTTACCCTTATATGTATCCCACAAAATTTTTGCTAGGCTGCCTGGGTTACAACTCTTTGGAAGTTAGACGAGCGTGCGACCAGATTGTAATGGTGTGTAAAATACTGCGGGGAAGAATAGATGTTCGGGATCTGCATGATAAGATTTGTCGTCTGTACGTGCCAAACAATTACCAGCGTCTTCGCAGGCACAAGTTACTTGTAGTACCCAAATGCTGCACGGTAGCTCGTGCGCAGTCTCCCATCCCTCGTGTGCTCACCGCCCTCAACGCGCTCCTCGACACCAGCCCTGAATGCGATTTGTTTGCGGATGCATGGTCGAAGATAATTGCAGAATGTCTGAGGTTTTGTGAGCGTGAAGTATGAATGAAATTTAATAAAATTGTATTGTTAATTGTATTGTTGTTTTATAATACTATATGTTCAATGTTAGTTTTTGTAAAATGTTTATAATGTGTAATGATAATCTAATTTAATAATGTGTAATTCCTTTGTCATATAATTGTTAATCTCTGTTCTTTTAATTAATGTAATTGGTATGTACCGTATTAATTAAATAAATAAATAAATAAATAATAAATAAATAAATTAATGTTTAAGATCTTGCCGGGCTTTGAGATGAGACATAGTGTCTTCATTCAGTTATGTAGATAAGAGACGGTGCGTCATCTGTATGGTATCAAGGATTACCTATTTATACTCATAATAGTAATAACTTATTTAATATGCTACTTCATTATGAAGTGCTGTTCATCATCAACTGCTGTTGCTGTTAGTATGTAGCGATTCCGTCCGTGAATTTCTCAACTACTTAAATGTAATTTAAAAATTCTAAAAACAAAGAATTTCATACAAAGTTATCTCCCCCAAAACAGCAAAATCTTCAAAAAAAGCAGATTTTTTGTTATAATTGAACTGAAGTTCATCCCAGCAAGAGCAAAATATTTTAAAGATAGATTTTCCAATTCGAAATAGGTAGCAACATTCTCAATACTAATTTGTGACGAGTTGAAGAGAGTTATCTCCAAACTGATATTTTCTCAAATATCCACTTAAGAAGGTGTTTATTTAATAACGTACCTTTTCAAGTTCACGTGTCTCAACTTGTCTGGTATCTTGGCTCTACTTAATTTAAACGTTAAACCGTCCAAATATTGCTCTACCCAGCCGCTATTACAAAAACGAAAACATTGACGCTCCGCATAGGCCGTGTTGAATCTGGGTAGAATTTGTTATCTTTAAATTAATGCCCTATCGTTCCAAATGAATTATAACAACACTTAACCTGATAACTTTGCGGTGGATTGTTTAATTTTATTCTCCGCCGGAGTCGCTGTGGCGTATTTTATTCAAATTTGATGGCGGAACATATTTCACGTCAAAATGTATCTTTATAGGTCAAGAGACGGCTAGATGACTCGACCTTTCTAGGGCGAGGTTCTGGATACCGTTTGAACGTAACGATAATAATTATAGTGCGGGAGAGATTTTGCTGCGTGAGAGTTTTCATCATAAAACGTAAACATGTTCTAGACGACATTTTGTCTAAATATTGCATAGAAAAGAGGGCTTATATGTACGTATCTGACACATAAAAATACGATCTCTATCCCAAAGTGGAAAGCCAGGACTCAGACTGTCTGTCGTTATGGTGAACCGAATATTCGGCCCCCATTTGAACACAACATGATGAGGGGAGAGACTATCGCCGTTATCCAGGTTGCTTGTGTTTTATAGGTTGTACAATGGAGACAATCTAGGTGTTCCAGTTGAACTCGGAACCACACTGGTTCCAACTTCCAAGGCAGAGTGTTAAACCGAGTGTTTGGACATCTCTGATACATTTTTAAACATAGATCCAAACTGAACAGAGCTTTTGCTAGATACTGATAAATTATTTAACACAGATGACAATCGGACAAGAACGAGTGTGAAAGGAGTCAGTGAGACGACAGACGAGTAATCGATGTACTGATGCCCAGAATAAGGCGGCAGGCAGTGAAAAGAAGCATCTTGTGTGGCGGCGTTCCCTTAAGAATTAAAATTATATAAATTTTAATTAATTGTCATGTAGACTATCACACAGAATGATATTTTTAACCACATCAGGGGTGATCTTTATTATCAGGGGTTATTAAGATAATTTGTTTGAGCAATACATCAAAAGCATCAAGCATGTACTCCTACTTGTGACTACCACTGGCGTCGCAAATTTGCTCCTACTGAGAAGACCCGGCAAGTAACTTAACAGTTACTCTTTCAAAATATGGTATATGTCTAGCTTTGCACGTTTATAAGTTGAAAAAGAATAAATAATATTCACTTGTCTGACCTGAACCACCTGTGTCTAAGTAGTAGATATGATACCACCTGAGCCAGTCAAGTTTTCTGGTAAATTCGTATTTGTTTATAAAGATCTGTTTGCATCAGATTAAGGAAAAATACTTTATCTTTTATAGCAATCGGTTTCTTGTGCAAAAGCGATTATTCCAGCAGTTTAAGCGATTGATTGAGAGCCCGCCCGGATGCTTCGGAGTTTAAGATCGAGATTACGTCTTGTAAATTGCGTCAGCTAAATGGGAGGAAAATTCCAAACCTATTTGGCATATCGAATTGGAAAAGGGTACAGGTTTTGTAAAAGTTCCATTATAATTAGTAAACAGATTAGTTCTTATAAAGACCTTTTTTTTTCTTTGATAATATGCTCATTTGTGCTCATTACTAACTGCACATTGAAACTACTTTGCTGTACATTTAGCAATGTGTCATCTTTGATACGACGTTTCGAATATTTTACAGCAGTTTTGATCACAATATGACTTTGATGGTGTCAAGCGCTTTAGCCAGTCTGACACAATTTCACTTACGCCTCTCATAAAATCTTCAGATAAACGTTCTAGCAAATTCTATAAAGAGCTTTACGTATGTGTTTGATATTACATTGTTATTTGATAAACAATAAGCTCTAACGATCAACAGATTTGATTTGCTTTCTGATAAGGTCTATCCACACAGGTAATAATGCATACGATTTCCCCGTGGGCCAGGGCAGTGTAATATGGACTACGGTGAATCTGCTACGAAGGTACGTAGCCATCGCTACGACCGTAGAGGCTATCTTGTAACGGCGAACACAAAAGCGACAAAACGAAATATTTGGCGTTAGACACTTGCACTATTATCGTGCGACATTAAAAAAATATGCTCCACTTTACGTGTTTTATAGTAAGAAATGTTTTATAGTAAGAAATTCCTAAGTGTACGAGAATAATATTGTTGCAAAGGAAAGCCCTTTTTATATTTATTTTACTAAGGATATTGAAGTAGAGACACGTTGTTTCACTTGTATTGACATTTAAAAAAAATAACACTGGAGAGTGTTGTCACTTTACAGATATTGGTAGCAGACTTATCAAGAAATCTTACCTGCTGATATATAGTATTCGCAGTTAGTTTTGTTCGATAAAGTGGACTGTATTCTATTACGAAATGGTACGAAACGAATGGCGCGAAATACGACAACGATAAAATATGCAAGGAAGACGAATCAAGTGTAAGGGCACTAACCTGGGTGTATGCGACAGTGTCTGAACCTTCGGTGGTCGGTGATGGGTTGGATCCCAGGAACTGTTGGGGTTCGAACTTACCTTCCAGGACTGGTTACCTTCCACAATACCTATACCGAGTTGTTGCGGCAGCGCTCTTTCCAGCTGATCAGCCCTCTTCTTGCACATACACACGAATACAAACTAACGTAATGGTGTGATTTCAAATTAAAACGATAAATACGAAATATGTGCTTTGCACCGACAATAGTTCTACGAATTCTCAACGATAAATGCGCGCCGTTAAACATTTGTATGGCGTTTTATAGGAAATTTGAATCTAGCGCCCGATAGTGCTGCCAGGCGTAAACATTGCGTTTCGTTCAGAAATTGACTCGAAAATTGTAGTGACAATCCTGAACATTCCGCCCACCAAAATACATAGTATTTTCGAAATTGACAAATTATTCAAATTATCGATAAACAAAATTAAACGCGATACGATATGCGATAAAAACGATACGATATGCGATGAAACGATGCGATACGATAAATACAATACGATACGATAAATACATTACGATCAGCGATAAATTACCGAAATACGATACGATAGGCGATAAAACGATTAAAAAAAACAAAATAAACAATTTAATTAAGTTCTATGCGACTCATAACTATTAGGCACAGCCGAATGTGCACACAATGAGAAGGACGAAGCTATTGTCCGAAGGTCTTCTTCCACGGTAGGTTCCGAGGAGCTGAGGCTACGAAGCTTTGCAACGGGTTGTATGCCCGGATGCAAGCAAAGCCAGCGGCAATCGTGAGTCACTAGTGCAGGTAACCAGAAATTTGGAGGTAGTAAAACTAGATCTTTAGCGTTATGCAGCTGATATCTGACACATAACCAACCGCCCACCCTGAGACAGCCACGTTCCCTGAAGGAACCCGGAAGCTTCCTAATGGCATTCGATTTCCAGCACGAGAACTTAGCTGACGATGAGTGGCGAAGTTTCGACACAACGTCACGCTTCGCGATCTGCTCCACGTCTACGACTTGATGAAAAGCACGCTGGACGTCCTCGCACGGCAGGTTAGTGAGGGACGGTCCCGAGAACGTACAACACAGGCTACGGCTGAACCAACAACGAAGTGTCCAGACTCGTAGGCAGCGCTGCAATGACGAAAACCATTCTCGAAATGAACCACTAGCCGACCGAATCTTTGTAAGCACGAGGCTAGAATCTTTCAGGTCTACGATCGCTGCCCGACTAAGCGACCTGTCTAACTGAAACCAGAACTCCCGACGGCAGGGCAGCCAAAGGGGTCCCGCCCACCATGGCATAATCCAAGTCAGTTCGTCAAACATCGACACAAAACAATTACAATACAATGAGCCCTCAGGACTATCCTGAACCACGGCAACTCCAACTGCGACAAAGGTTTTCCATTCGGCACGACAAGCACGAATATAAGCCAGAATTACAGAGAAAACATGAGAATCTTCCGTGGCTTTTCTGAGCGATACTCTATACGATATCAAAACTAGACGGAGAATCGAACGCCCACGAAAGGGTGCTGCCTTCGACTTTGAACAACGATGAATGACGACACGACTGTAATTTCTAACGATGCGACAGTAAAAAATTAATTTTAGGTTACGCCGCTTATGTGCGATGGCCACTAAGACTTCAGACAGCCTATCAGGCTGTAACAAATAATTTATCAAAATTACAACTAGCGAGAATGATAAATAACAATCGAAAGTCCGAGCGATTTTCGATGAAATCAAACTGTTCGCGAAACAGGAACGGGTCGACGAAGTTTCGACTTTATTTTCCTCTCGATGGCACGGAGGAACAACGACATTTGACGACAAGTCTGACTGAAAAACCGATTTTGTCAATTTTCCCGGAAGCTCAGAACCACCAGGGGGCGACCGACACAAACGACGATCAGGCTGAGGATGTGCAGGCTCTATGCAACTTTCACGCGACACGTCAGCTTCCGAAAGTACGACGGGCCGGGAAGGTCCCTCCAACTCTGACGACAGCGACAGCTTAGCCCGGCTCTCTACCGACAACCTCGATACAAACAAACAGTTCTTCGTCCCAACACTAGAGCTACTATGACCACGAGAGTGAGAAGGGTCAACATTAGCCGCGCAATCACCCATCATTATCCAGCCGAATCTAGTGCGGATAGCAACAGGCTGGCCCGGTTCACCTCTAATAAGACCAGGTTGAAGCACCGATGCAAGAAAGCCAACATTGACCAACATGTCAATGGGTCCCGGTTCATGAAAACTTGGATCTGCGAGGTCTAAGTGTCTAATATGCTTCCAGGACGAAACGTCAATCCTACCTGATGGCATGTCCGAACAAATATGTGGCAACACAAGAGCCTCCAAAGAGGTCTCACACGACAAGTCACCACTCGAAGGCACAATGTCATAACTAACTGACCCGAGTGTATTGGCTGACACTTCGCCGATTCCATTCAGCAATTGCCTACTTCGCTTAATACTCAGCCCTAGTTTCTTTGCACAGGCCAGTGTGACGAAATTACTAGCACTGGCACTGTCAATCAACACCCGAATAGGCACAAAGCGATTATATTTATTTTTAACTAAAACTATAGCTGTCGAAAACAACACCTCTGAGTCCTGCCCAGGTACAGTCAGAGTCACAACTTTAGATGGAGTCTGCAAATGTTCTGAGTCACCATCATTCTTACTAAAATGCAGCAATGAGTGATGTCTATACTTACACCTCTCACACTGTACCGCAGACCGACAATTTTTCATGGTGTGCCCACCATGCAGACATCCAAGGCACAACCCTAACTCCTTAATGCGAGTGAACCTCTCGAATGGGGTCCACCGCAAGAACTCCTGACACTTGTCAATTGAGTGACCGGCTGCCAAACATACACCACATTTAATAATAGGTGGCACGATTAGCGACGACTTTGCTTTACTAACAGGTATGCTACAAGCAATCTTTGACCTGAAGCTTGAGTTTTCTAAAGCTTGACTCCTCTTTTCTATAAAATTGCCTAAATCGTTGAAATCAGGCACATCTACATTCAAGTCCAGCTGCAACTGGAATGCCTCTTTGGTTGCCATATCCAATTTTGACCAGAGCAAATAATAAAGCATAAAATTCCTATCTGGTAACTGGTATTTCTCCAATACATCTAAATTTTCTTTAAAAGTTCGACTTACTCGACTAAGTTCTGAACTGCTTTTTGATTTAATGGGTTCACAGTTCAACAACTTCTCGTAAAACAAGGTAGCAATTACAATTTTCTTGTCATATTTTTGCTTTAAAGCATTATATGCAACCAAATAGTTTGCATCCGAGATCGGGTAATTTCTGATTAAATCGAATGCACTACCTTGCACACTTGACAACAAATAATGCAACTTCTCCACATCAGGAATGTCTTTCTTGTGGATAAGTGAATCATACAACTGTATGAATGACACCCAGTTCTCCACCTTCCCATCGAAGGGAGGTATACTAATTTTAGGTAACCTGACACAGGAACCTTGTGATGACACTACCGGCTTTTGCTCACTGACTGCCACAGTTTGCCGAAGGCGTAGTTTCAATAATTTAACCTTGTGCTCGAACTGCGACGAGATCTTTACCTCACTACGCCGTTCGGCAGGCTCCATCGACAACAACAGTTCTATTTGAGCCCTGTGGAAGTCAGCGGCAATGTCGTTAACATCCACTACATCATAACCTTGCAGGTCAGTTTCCTCCATCATCTCGATACGGGCATAGGCATAATCCCGAGCAACCCGATTTTTATCAGCACTGGTCGACATCATACTGGTTTCCATATTAATTTACTTCAGAACAAATCAATCTAAAAACGAAACCAAATTTACGAAAACTATCTTTGATCTGAAGTAAAGAAATAAATTTAAATGTCAAATTGACAACACGTCAGAACAATTCCTTTTTTATTTAATAACTACGGCTTGGGTAGAAGCTAATTAAGCCAAAACGGCAGTTACAACAAACGGTTTTTGGAACGTTCCGTAACGGTCATCGAGAAAATTATCAATATACCCGCGAAAATTAAAAACAATATAACTACGACTAAATTTTGACACCGCAATGTTTACAATCTACGAAACGAGATCCGTAGGTCGCCTTTCAACAATATCAGGCTCGAAGACCAAAATGTTCGATAAAGTGGACTGTATTCTATTACGAAATGGTACGAAACGAATGGCGCGAAATACGACAACGATAAAATATGCAAGGAAGACGAATCAAGTGTAAGGGCACTAACCTGGGTGTATGCGACAGTGTCTGAACCTTCGGTGGTCGGTGATGGGTTGGATCCCAGGAACTGTTGGGGTTCGAACTTACCTTCCAGGACTGGTTACCTTCCACAATACCTATACCGAGTTGTTGCGGCAGCGCTCTTTCCAGCTGATCAGCCCTCTTCTTGCACATACACACGAATACAAACTAACGTAATGGTGTGATTTCAAATTAAAACGATAAATACGAAATATGTGCTTTGCACCGACAATAGTTCTACGAATTCTCAACGATAAATGCGCGCCGTTAAACATTTGTATGGCGTTTTATAGGAAATTTGAATCTAGCGCCCGATAGTGCTGCCAGGCGTAAACATTGCGTTTCGTTCAGAAATTGACTCGAAAATTGTAGTGACAATCCTGAACAGTTTACTTAAGACTTATTCATCTTCTTTAACCGGTCTGCAGGGCGTAGCCTAGTTAGAGATTAGTCGGACGAAAGTCACAACATGCTTATTTGCCGAAACGGAAACGATTGGCATACATTTATTCCAAGGTCACCATTCTATCTTATTAAATTTCAACAATACATGGCAATAACTGTGTATAAATATAGAATACGTACAACAACATGAAACAAGGTGTTCCTTATCTTTCATAGTAACTGATACTACGCATAAGCACGAAATATGATTCGGTTAACGACTCAGTCGGCGTCTGTACCTGCCCTTCGGGATCAGATTTGTGATAGCATTCCCGTTACCGGGCTTCGGGTTGAGCCGAACAGACTTAGTTAAGCCCTCGGGATATCGTGTGTTCGTAGTATTGTAATTAACACAGCCGCCATATCAGAACAATCGAGATTGTTAATTTCATTTAGTATTAGATCCGGTTGTCGGCGATGGTTTTGGATTTCTCACACACGTAATTGATAGGTACTATTATTAATGTAAGGGATAGACTGCTCATCTGCTCTGCTTATATTAGAGTCTGCAATACAAATAATGTCAACAACAGCGAATTTGACGAATGGAATTAAGTAGTTGCAGTTGTAAATTATAATGGTGATACTATATTTTGTTGTGTAAATGAGGTTCAAATAAGAATGAAAAATCAACTGGAAAACTAATTGAAATTAACCAAACTCAAAACACAATGAACTACATTAAGGGAATACTTTCCAATGTCAGATGTTGAATGGCAGAGTCTTTAATTATACCTAGTCTTTCATTACATAATAGCATTTTGACATTCATTTTAAAATGTGCCGAGTTCAGCACTAATTCAATTAGGTAATATCGTTTCGTTACTTTCGATTCCAATAAGCTTTTGAAATGAGACTTTCTAAGACTGCGCGCGGTGGCTCTTTCATAAACCAGACCCTATCTAGAACATTCCAAGAACTTCGTGATTGCTAGTATAATCTAGACTTTTTGTAAAATATTTTGAGAGGTTTAGGAAGTTACGAGAATGCGAACGGTTTGGAATAGAACACATTTCGAAATAAGGAAACTACATATTTGAAAAAAATACGTTTCTTTCTAAATTCAAGGCTTGTGTTAATTCAATGAAGGGTTTCTAAACAGCAATTATTTGTTTGATAGCTTTTAAGATATTATCAAAGTTAAAAAACTTTCCTAATAACTAAAAGCCACGTTTTACTTATACAAAACGAGCTCATCAGCATTCCATCCCTGTTCAAAAAGTTAATAACGTTTAATAATTCGCGCATGTAGCGAACTTCCATTGTAATGTGCAGTAAAAAGAAGAATATTCATAACAATAAAGTGCTTTGCGGGCGACTAACAGCTCCCCGGTTTCTATTATTTCGGAATAATAACTCGCCATTTTCTTTTAGCAGTCTAGAAAATTCTGACGCTGCACAATTTTTTGTCCCAACATAATAATGTGGCTGTAACAAGAGTTTTGACATTATTATGGAAAATGACACGGAAACGTAAATTTACGGACTTGTTCCCTCCTGCAAACGAGAAATGAGTTTTGCAGACTTTAAACATTTCTCGGAAACTGCGCGTTCGGTAACTTACATTATAAACATTTGCGTCTTAAAAACTGCTTCAGAACATTCTTTATCTAGTTAATGTTCACAGAATTTAACTTAATTCGTTTTACTGGATTTAAAGAGTTCGAGCATCGGGTCTTGAAAATATTCTGAAAAGTGGGGAGCTTTCTGCACATAAAGAGAAAACTAATTGTGGCAGTAGGTAATTAATATAGCGAATAACTTTATTCAGTTTTTTTTTACACTTCTAAGATAGAACAAAAATACGCTCAAACATAGAAAAACGAATATTTGCCACCTGGAGAATTATTTATTTGTTAAATAAGTCAGAAATATAGAATCAAAATTATTGAACCCTGATTAAGAATGTATTGTTGAGACAGTGCTCTGAGTATCAATGACAGGATTGGGCTCAAATGCCTCAAAGCTGTTATAACTCTTTTCTGTTATCTGAGAAGGGTCTATCTAATCTATTTATTTGTTAAAAAAATATTTCCAGGAGACATTGCATTTGATATTCAGCAACCAAAACATCTGTGGAACATACGTAAAAACATGATATATTATCATGGATAAACAAGAAAATATTTGGCATATCTGTGAATTTTTATGACCACTCACTTCCTCAACACGGCATTGTAACGTCTTTGTTTCGTGGTTACATATAATACGTGCGTAACACAGAATACTCTGAGGAAGTAATATATAAATATACAATGCGAATAAAGCTGTAGTCGTATTGATTACGGCAACCCACGGGTTCAGCCGCGCAAAGTTCCGCGAGGGTTTCCGGTTGCGCCGTGACAACTCTGTTATAAGATATTTTCTTTGGTAAACAACTGAAAATCTCATGACTATATTCGTTCATAATTTGAAAACTTTAGTACTTCAAAATGGATTTATGTCGCAGTACATATCGTCTTAAATTTAGTTTGAACCTAGGAACCGTCTCATTGAATGCCAATTAAAATTTATTAAATTATATGGCATTACATTAAAATGTTTTTTTTCCATCCTGTAAAGCACTTAAATACTGGGCGGCATCATAAGTTATTCGATTAATAAAATGCTGAAGTTAAAATCTTCTCGTCATATTTTCCTAATTTGTCAAGCCCGTTTGTGCTTACTGAATTCAGTTACCTTAAATCTTCTCAGGGTAAGTTTCACTCGTTATGAAATTACAATTGACAAGATATCTTGCCAATTTATATAAATTGGCAAGTAAATGGCACTTAAAGAATCGTTTAAAAGTAGTACTTATTTTCAAAAGAATTGAATTTTCATTCACTCAGTTTGAGATCTTTTTGAACTACTCACATTTGAATATGGTACTGATTTGAAATTCGTAAATCCACTAACGTGTCTAGAGAAACCCTATAAACTAAAAGCTAACGAATTTCTACTACGGCTTTATGTATACATGCACTTGTAACATTAACAGCATTTCTAGCTACAGTTCTGTACAGAGAGTTTTAAAGTATTATAGAGTACCTATTGTTCTACTTCTATCGACAATTGCGCTTAGAGGACGTTGTACGCGCAAAGCAGTATTAAATAATCTTACTTCTTTGAAACACTTGTCCATTATATTCAACCCCTATTTAATTCAACTCAGGATCAAGCACATTTCTAGGATATCTCAAACTAGCATCACTACTAGTATTTACAAAAAAAACCTTCAGCATTTAACATCGCAACCCACAATGAAGTTTGTAATCACGACTAAAGAAAATGAAAACATAAAAACACGAGTAGAATCCGTAAAGTGGTTTTATTTCCATTTATTTCAGTAATAATGCTCTTCGTTTTTCACGTAAACTGCGATTAACATGTTACTTATGTCGGCAATAATGGCTCAGCCATTCGGCACAGACAAATGAGGACGATATCAGGAGAAGATAATGGACGGCGATTGTCCGGCATTTTGGACGAAACAGAGCATCGTTATAAGTGAATTTAACGGCTTTTCGCTGCATTCGACTGAGCCATTAATATTTAAGACGTGAACATGAAACTGGTGCATGAAACTCAATTTTAGCTTCTTTAAATGTCAAAATGAATGACGTCAGTATGCCGGCAATAAATAAATAAATATATTGGGAAAAGCAATGCCTGTCCTTTCAGTGTCAGAGTTTGTTACGCAAAACTAACATATTTTAGGAACATTCACAAATAGATTTCGCATGCCCTAGCTAGAGGCACACCTAACCATAATGTTCATCACATTAATGTTAGTTCTTGATAGAAGCTAAGCTCACCACCCGTGGCTTAGGAATTAAGTTTAGTGCCAACTGTTTCATATCAGTTAATTAGGAGCGAAATACCTAATTGCTTCAAAATAGTAACGAATACAGGTTTTCATCACAGGATAGGCTAATCACATTTTCAACTTACTTGCTTGATTAAACGAAAATCATATAAATGATTTTTAAAACAAATAAAGGCTAGAAAGACAACATTGTGTAGCATCTAGGGCATACCGAAACTTAATTTACCTTACAAAGTTTATGGTGGAACAGTGTATTGTAAGCCAAGCTTGAAACAGTAAAATGCCGAAGCGCTCTGACTCGTGGGAATTTATCGAAGTCTATTCACCGGCAGCGGAGCCTTTGACACTTTGTTTCACATCCATTGTTGACTACAACCTACAACGCAGATCCAACCAAACATTATTTTTAAGTAAATATCCAGACGGGTTTGGAATAGTGATGCCAAAGTAGATTTTCCGATTATATCGTGTTTTTTATGTAATTGTCGCTAGTGGCAAACTAGGCGCTAGTATGATGTTTTGATCTATTTTATATAAGTGTAAAGAAGCAGAATCAACACGAGCTTGTACAAGTTTTCTAGACCAAATGAATTGTCATATAATGCTCTATGATCATTGGATCATACAGCATTATCGTTTTTACCCCAAATTCTCAATTCATATGATTCTAGGGCAGAACTTTTTCTATTTTTTCGGCCCGCTGTAATGTAACCTTTGCAGTACCAGAATTATTGTTCCGTTATAGTAAAGCAAAAGTCTCAATACAGTTTTCCAGTTTGTAATCGTCGAACTTACCTCAATCCTCGAACCTAAAGTTATAACCATTTCGAAACAAGCTTTACGTGAAATGTAAATCGACTTTGGGAATCAGTAATTACGGTACAAGTAAACTCAAATGTATTGTTTTCCTAATTCAATGTACTGGCGAATCGATAATGTTGCAACACTATTGCAAACTGAACTGAACAATGAAGCCTCTGTTTGCTTACTACACGTAGTGTTAAGATACGACGGTAAAAAAGTTCATTTTAACCTCCTTACCTATGTCCTGGGTTTCCCTGGGGACAAACGAAGTTTCTCGAAAGGTTCGGCGGATTTTATTCCGATTGCTCTGCTTGCTGCGAGCGCTTCACGGCGAATATATTTAAATACATTGAGGATTGTCTTTTAGGAAAGCTAGTGCAGCTTTTTTTGTTGCCGAATACAACTAGGGAAAAGCTCAATTAAATAATAATAAAAAGGTGCGTTTCAGTCAGCTAGGCACTTAGCGTATCAGGGATTTTTTTATCAACATATTTTTAATTGATTGATGAACAGGTTTTAAAGTCAAAATTTATTGATTGTTCCCTAATTGTTGTTGTTTGTTTATTGTACCGTTGTAAGTGTAAGTTGTTTTAACCTACTAATATTATACATGCGAAAGTTTGTATGTGTGGATGTGCCGTGTTGCTCTTTCACGTAAAAACTACTGGAAGGATTTTAACCAAACTTTTATAAAAATATATCACATTTCTTAATCTAAGTCCATGCGGACGAAGTGGCAGGCGGCCACTGGTTTTGAAAAAAGGTTTATTACAAATAAAACACGAGGGTTAATTCATTTAAAATAGAACAGTGGGTTTACTGCTTTGTACTCCCATGAGCCCATGTGGCCTTGCCTTGTCATTGGGAGAGGCCCACCGTTAGTCAAGAATAGAATGAAGACAAAAGAAGATGCGAGAAGAGCCCTCAGAAATAAAAGTGGACCCTTCATTAGTCCTTTTAGGAAAATGCGTTAGGAAATTGCCCTGCATTAATATAGGAACATATTATACACGAAGCTAATTAACACTGCCAGTGAAAATTAATTAATGATTCAATGATGAATCGTGGCCGAAATTAATTACGACGAAACATTTTGATCATCGTCATTCTACGTTTCCGTCCACTATTAACAACTCTGTGGCTGAAATAATTTTCATTTGTGTTCTATTTTAATTGGTGACAATTTTAATGAATCAGCGTTGTCCATTATCTTTACAATGTATTTTCAGTAGCTTCCATCAAGGAGCCTTTAAATTAAGGGAACATTTTCATATTTTCAGGGTTCCGTGCTAACCTTGTTACAATGAGGGTTTTTGGTATTTGCGGTTATGCAACTTTGTCTGTCATCATCTTAGCATTCTTCTTATTTATGTTTATTGGAATAATTTCGTAACTCGTATCATAAAAGGGAAATTCATTTGCAATTTTTTATACGGGTTTCCAAAAGCTGCCTAATTTTCAATAGCTATAGTGTCTTCTGTACGAAGCTTCTGTATAATAAAGTAATTACAACTTTTTGTGCAATTTCATTGTTTTGTTTTGAAGTTATTTTTCCTTTATCTGCCGGAGTTTCCAAAACATTAAAAAAATTCAAAAAACACAAGTTCGAATTTCATCTGAAACCTAAACAAAATTGTTTTTTTTCCAACCTTGGAGATTGTTTTAGCTTCATAGAGTCATAATTTTAATATTACTTGCCGTCAATTGATATTAAATATGAGGTTTAACCATCATTCGAAAAGTAACATTCAAAGGGCAACCATACATTTTACCCTATCCACATCAGTCAAAGCGTACGGAAAAAAAAGGCGGAAAAGAAAGTTACCAAACACCCGATATAACGCAGCCATATAAGAATTTTCCTTCACATTAGCTGAGACTTAAGGGGTTTTTTTACGTCGCATTTATTAGTATGTGGCGAGGGTCTTAGAAAATTACGTGACATCGTAACCTGCCATCGTAAAGGGACCGCCGTGCGTTCACGTAGCCTCTTTGGTGCTCTAGAAAAAAGGACAACACGATATTTTTGTTTGAGCATTCAATAAAACTTGGAAATGGTGTTTTTTACCTAGGTAGGGCGGACCGCATAACATTTTTATACATTTCGAATAAACTGCTGCTAGAGTTAGGACCGTTGAAAATACTACGAAAAATAGTTGTGTTGTGCGTGCATAACTGGCAGCACTGGCACTGGCAGGCAGTATAACCCCAAAGTCGTAGTTTACTTGTGTTTGTTTGATGATTAAAAAATTGTTGTTTTTCTTTAACTAGAAATACTGAGCTGAACTAACAAAACCTGAAGATTTTACCCAATCTATTCCAATGAACACACAAAGTAGTAGTATGCAGGCGGTGTATACTAAAAGCGCTTGCCAAAAGCTCTAATTAGTTATGAGTCAGGCATTATACATATAGGTACTCGTTTCATGTGGATTCTGTAATAAAGTCCATAAATATTTTTTTAGTATTTTATCCCCAAACATTTCAGAATTGAACCAACAAATAATTAATCAAACAAATTGCCCAGCCGACAAGCTGTTGTTGCTAAACAGAACTTCGAGCGGAAGACAAGTCCCCATTCATTAGGACGTGCGTGCATCTGGGCTACGTTTATTGTCCTGACGCCGACGAGTTGCTACCTTAGGCCACTCGTGCACCGCCGACTAATTTGGAAAATGTTTCTAACTACCCCTTAACAAATGCCAAAAGTATGAGTTGTATTATTATTATCCGACTTTTTTGTAACCAAGTCAAGCACTGCCATGACTGAAACAAAGTAACTGACCATGCATATTTTAATGTAGGTAATTATTTAAAAAAAAACTCAATACTTCAAAACGTTCTTGTTTGAACTTGTTTGAGACTCAGTGGGCACACGCCAATTTTAAGGCCGAATGAAGTATCACGGGTATTTATACTCTAAAAATAATTGTGTGCCTTTAATTGGAAATTCCAGAAGGGTTTTTTCTGGGCTGTTAGCTGAAAGTTTAGGATAACCAAATTAATACACTAATTTAAGGGCTTAAAATACTTTAATAATCTCGATATTCATAGCAAGTGTAATTAAGTTTTCATTACTCATACTCTGAAAGTAGGTCATTACTGACCTGAGAAGCGGGCTGAAAGTAACACTTTTCATCCCTAGGGAGAATCACTTTCAACTGACGGCTGTCAAATTATTTTTTTTAAAAACTAGTCATTTTTCACATATCTATTGAACCATGTTGCAACTTTCCATACAGCCACGATGTAAAATTGAAATATCTTAAAGTTAAGTGTTGATCAGAGAGTACATATGTTTTAAATAACTTTATTATAATATAGTTTCAACAATTTATTTAAAATAACTTAGCTTTGAGCAAAATATTTACCGTTTTTCCAATGATGAAAATACAAAATAATGGCTGAATAGCGGGCCGGCCACAGAAAAAAAAAAAACTAAATAGGCGGGAAAGCGGCAATTCGATCTTCATTTATTTTCCTAATTTTTTCTTTAGCTAATTCATGTTTTTATTTGTACTTTCCTCGTATTTGTAATGAAAAGCACAGTGTTTACCTCGGGTGAAAGACTTATTTAGTCCCTCGAACTATTGGCGCCCTCACTTCGTTCCGGGCGCCAAACCCCGTCTCGGGACTAAATAAGTTACTTTCACCCCTCGTGTAACAAAGTACTATTATTAACCGATATAAAAAGAAGACGGCAGACTTTTGGTATATTTGAGTTTTTTAGCTGGCTGGATCCTGAAAATTTATCTAGAGTTATGAAAGAGGCTGTCAAATTTGCCTCACTAAGCTATAATATGTTAATACATAATTACGGTTCCTGCTTAAATTTGAATCAAGTTTGAGAGTGCAGGAGTTATAAAAACCTTAACGTTTTTGCTAATGCCACAGTTCAGGGTGACTTATTTTCTGTTTGACTGAGTTAAATAGTTAAATCAGTTAATCTAACAGAGAGCTCCGATGTTGTTATTTGAATTGGCTCGCAGTGCACTGAAGCACGTTTGCAGCGGCCTTAAGAGTAGCGGCCCGGTTTAAAGCCTGACAGTGATAAATGTATCGTTTATTCTATGCGCTGCATGGCCGGACCCACTGCCGAATCTGGTTGGTTTTATTATTTAATTACTTGCGCTTGGCTCGCGGCGTTTCTTTCCACATTGAACTTTTACATTCCCTGAGTGGGACTCGTGAAAACTGAACCGACGTTCACGATTTGTTTTTCAGATCGCTGAATCTGAAATACTGGGTTACTGAAATTGATTCCGCAGTTGGGAACAAACAGAATATTTACGTATGAAGAAATCTGATGATATATTTGAATATTTTTCACGGATTCTTTTCGCAGTTTGGTATCATACCTTTTTACCTATACTTAATCTACTTTCCTTTACTTTCCAGGTAAGGACCATAACGCGACTACAGAAGAGAGAAGATTTAATACACTGTGAAAGTAAGTTCATTTCAGGCAGACGGAAAATTAGGAACAAATGTTTGAAAACTAACTCGGCATTAATTTGAAGAGTTAGTATCAAAATAAATGATCAAAACCAAAAGGTTAAAATAAAAAAAATAACATAGCAACAGCCTTCATACATCCCATTGCTGAGCACAAGCCAATGTTTGGAGTGATCACCCATCCTATTATCCTAGAGTCCGCTGACCGCTGAGCCATGGGCACATCAATAACGAATTACTTACATTGTGTAACTATCATAATATTCACTTTTGACGTGGAGTAATTTTATTTATTCCAATGGCAATGCCCTGTAGGTACCTCTACGAGCGATATTTTCCTTTGTAGACTTCAGTGCATAACAAGATTTAGCTCGTAACGGGAATGGAATAATCTAATTTTCATATAATACTCATACATTAAGTTAAATGTGAGGCTCAGTATTCAGCTTCTTAGATCTGATATGGCATAGTGATGAATACGCCTCAAGGAGTAAATGCCTTTACGTTATGGCCGTGTTTCCAGCGCTCAAGTATTAGCTCGTGTTATGGCGAATGTACAGGGTACTTTCCTCAACTGGTAGTGGATGCTAGAGTCGTGTGAAGAGGCCAAAAATGCTGTTGACTGATAAAAAGCAAGTCTTTCTCTTTCTCAAATTGTAATTTATTAAGTCATTATGTGAAACATGCTTGAAAAGAGTAACTGCTGGGTTTCTTGCCAGTTCTTCTTAGAAACTGAAATAGCAGTCCTACACCGATTGTCATTATGTTTGTGTACCTACTTCGTATAATATCTATATCATTTTGATCTTTAAGTAGCTATGTCTATTATTTGTTTCTGTGCTTAATTTTAAGATTTGAAAGTACTTTTAAGAGCTCTATTTAGAAAATCATATATTTTAATGATTGATTGAAACACTGGCTATAAGGTATTTATTATTCAGTAACAAAAAGTGATCAAAAATTTAACATTGAAACAAATTAAAAACATTCAATTCCCGACCAAAGTTTCTCGCCATATTAAAGCAAGAGTTACCTCAGCGCTACTCATTTTGTCATAATTCAAAAGGGACAATATCTATTTCAAATGCAAATTAGGTGGAATGACCTTCCTATGTTTTCGCTGAAGTCGTTGACCTCACAGAACCAAAACAATGAAGCTTTCGGTTAGTTCTGAAAATATTGTTGCGAGGTAAGATTATTCAAATATCCATCCCTAATTTGGACTTTAGGAACTCTGTTAGGTAGGTACGTTGAGAATATTAAAGTGTTGCTTCTAAGAAAATTATGGCACCGGATATCTTTATTTTCTTTTCTTCCAATTTCTTAACTAGTACTTTTTCTTATTGTAATAGGTATATCTGAAGTAAATATGCTTTCGTGTGTGTGTTTAGTGGATTACTTCCAAGTTATTATTATTTATTTTCAGCCTATGCTGTCCCACTGCAGGGCAAAGGCCTCCCCTCCCACCTATATTTTACTTCCAAGTAAAATATATTTATCATAAGTGATATCTCTAAAAATTGTGCCTTCTTTGCGCAACTATGTAAATAAGTAAATACGAGTATTTTGTTTCAATTAATCATCGTGTAATGAAAAAGATTCTCTAAATAACAAAAATAGGTGTTATACATAGGGTCAGCTCTTCTGCACATATTTTATGACTATACTCTGTAACTTCAATACTGGTAAACAAACAATGTAACAAATGGTAACTATCGAGTTTCTTGCCGGATTCTTTTCGATAAATCTACTTCCGAACCGGTAGTATAGTCACATCATGTTTTTTTTCTATATGTTAATTCTCGACTTGTCCTAAGTCATTATTAAGTCTACATGAAATAAACGCATATTAGTTTGAATTGAAATCGCAAATATGAGCAAATCAACAGAATATAATTTCTGCTTCTGGCACAACATCAGAATGAACTTGAGGCTGCCAAAAATAACTTCGCAATATTTCATAATTGGCGTTGCGCGAGGAAATATAAATAAAATGAACATTGAAAAGGGCCCATAAAACAAAAGTACCGACAGTAAAATATGTGCGAAAGGCTCCAATAACTAACCGACCTCGTATGAGCGGTCGCGGGGGACAAATTGAGGAGAGGAAACAACCCTTCTGCTGTATATTTATCGTTCATTTTTGTACTAGCTCCCGCCGTGACATCGTCCGCATGAATTTTGCATGAAAAATAGCGGTGAATAACTTCAGTCAAGCGGAGTTGTGTCAATCAAAGGCAGTCTGCTCATTTTCCAGGCTATTACCAAACTCAAAGCGAAATTAAATATTTACTGATTTTGAAATCTTGAGGTCCGAATAAACATCGAGATCTTTGCAAAATTTTAGTACAAACCAAGCTTTTATAAGTCACTTTTCACTAGAGAGCTAAATGCCAGAAGAATACATTACCAAATATCGCTCAGAGTGGTCACCCATCTAACTACACGTTAATCCTAGTACGCTTTTCCTGCCTTGCTTGGTTACGTCTTCAGAAAGTGTGACATAATTTCGTGTGTTAGTAGGTATGTCAAAAAACCAGTTGTCATTTTTCAGCAAAGTTAGAATGCTAACATTAAATTTGGATTATGCGTGCGTATTCAAGTGAATAATAATACGATAAAAGAGGGATAAGATGCCGTTATTTCTGTTGCTTTTAACTACTTTTAAATGTAGGTACTCATCTCACATGCCGAATGAAAGAATATGATACTGTAATTTTACACTCGAATTTTATTAAATAAATACGTAATATTACTAAAAATACCTCCGTAAATCACAAAGGCAAGAATATGGCTCCGTCGTCAACATTGCAGCGTCCTGAATGTTCGCGACTCGCTGGTCGTTTAATCAAAACAAAATGGCAACATGGGAGCTGTGACACGTTACATTTTGTGCGGAAGCATGATGGTTTCCCCATTCGTGTAATAATTTAAACGCTCCAGGACTATTCAACGTACTATCGTTTACGCTTAAAAAATAAGCAGTTGTAATATTTTTGTTATTTCTACAACAATTTCTTTTGTTTTAACAACATTGTATTGCTTGAAATAGAACAGAATATTGTTGTTCGCAAGTTGAATTAGTACAGTAATTGTTCAATCTCACGAGCGCGGGTGAGCTATACCTGTGTGTGTGTAAATGTGCAGCACATTGTCTTTGCGATTGTACGCTCTGAACCAATCATAAAACAAGTCGCCGGCTGCGCCTTTACTTATTACAACACAATTTAAGGATCAACCGCCCTCGGAAGATAGAACAACTGTAACTAGTCAAAAGTAAATAGAGTGACTGAAAATATTTTTTCAGTGTATAGGTACTGTTGATGTCGCATCATTCATGTCACGCTCTTCGCTGTAATGAAAATAAATACAGAAACCATCCACTGGGGTTAGCCTCCGCCATAAATAGGGATTAATGAGGTTTAATTATATAGCCTTTTTGCCCGGGGATAGTTGGGGCTTTCAGGACACGTCCGCAGAGTAAGCGGCCGCTTCGCAGCGTAGGCCTCGCCTCAACTTCCTCGCTCATCAGCCTGGCATACATTACGCCGGTTGTGAGCGTTTTATTAATATTGCTTATCTATTTATATCGTCAGACGTTGTTTTTGCTAAGTCGCTTTTGCTCGTAGTTATTGCCTAAGAACGACTTGGATCACAATTTTTCGGTTTTCCACGAACAGATTCAAATGCTTGGTAAATTATGCGTTAAATTTTAAGCAAATGTCGCAAATCACAATACATCGATAGTGTATATTATAGCGTGATAGATTATGAACATAAGATGTTTATAATGCCATGCCGACACACACTAATTAGTATCTTCTTTGTATTCATGAAAGCAAAAGTGAAACATACTACCGATGAAGTGTTATGTTTATATTCTTGTTAGAGTCAAGTAGAACACTTACTGGTTGCTACTGATATTGAAGAAAAACGATATTTATCAAATTTGTTATTTATACTTATTATTTGCGTAATTAGGACGTAGAAGCCAACGTATTGTCTGGAAGCAATTGAACGATTTCAAATGTTCAATACTACTTGAACGTTCCTTCTTACACGTGTATGGTACTGCGAGTGCATTGGTAAACATCAAACAGTCTGAAACGTGTCACATTCATTAATTCAGCTTACTCCTTTATATGCAAGTTCTCACGTTGCTTTTATGCATGACGACGTAAATTCTGAATGGGAAGAAAACGCGTCGGCGATACGCGGAAATAATATGTTATAAAGATTCAATATAAAATGAACATGACTAAGAAATTCAATTATGCTGGAGGAAACCTACGTAATGTAGCGTGAGGTATCCCTTTATATCCAGGAATACGTCTTTTATACTTTTTATCGAGTTTCTATTCAATGTCTATATATTTTTTCAGATATTGTAGAGATTTTTTAAAATTAAGTTACAGGCTGACCTCTTTTCAATATTTTAAAGAATGACTAGCGGCCGCCCGCGACTTCGTATGCGTGAAATTTAGCAAAAAAAAGTTACAAAAAATTTATTTCGACCTTTTTCCAGACTTGATACCAGCAAAATTTGCTTATTTGAAGATGAAGTCACCAATGAGTTAAACAGTTTTTTTCATTCACGGTATAAATGGGGTAGTTATATGGATGTCTACTCCCATAGTAAAATTATTGCTTAGTTTGAGACTAGATGGCATTAAGTGGAAAAATTACCAACAATAACAAAAAAAGAACAGCAAGCCACTAGCTTCTTTCTATCTTTACTTAGATTGTGTTCAAACACAACGTAAACAACCCATAAACTTAGCTACAATTTAAAAGTTATCCAACCTCATCCCTCGGAGTTTCCCTACACGGAACATTCCAGCCGGTCCAGGGTTCCAGGCTGTCACATAGTGTGTGTAAATTAGGCAGCAGCTGGCGTCTCCACGAGCGGAATAGTGATGAGCTTCGGAAGACAGGATAACTTTGTTTTTTCTCCTAGACGTTGTCGGACTCAAATGATTATCATAGAATTAGTCGCCGTGTTTGAAATGCTAATGTTTGTGAATTTTAATTTTTTGATACAAAAATATACTTTGTGATTGTAGAGGCCATTGTATGTATTTACGTAAATAAAGATTTGCAAAGCTATTAGAACAAAGCAGAATTAAATTATACACGCATAACAAAGACATTTATTTTGAGTCTATTGTGTGGTTGTTCTATAAAGTAAGTCAGTCGTAGCAAAATAAATCTCGCTTTTTAGGTGAACTTGTATTCTAAATATTTATGTTTAAATCAAGTTAAGTAGGTAAATAAAGACTAGAATAATGACGTTAAGCCTTTCGGCTGGTTTCTGAAGTCCGCTGTTTGAAAGATAGAAAAAAGCCTTGTCGTGCAGGTCTTTAAAAATATGTTTTTTACTGAAACGAAAATTCATATAAAGCCTTCCGTATCGAATCGTTTGAAATAATAAATATTTTTTTCAGTACCGGCCGCCAAAGTAGTTTTTCTGTTCTGCAAACATTTTCAGGATGTTTGTAGGTGGGCCACTAATTCAAATGCTGCATCCTCATCCGGCCGTCCATCCGTCTTGCTTCGCCTACTCCTTCGCGGCCCACACTGCGTTTGCTATTAAATAGTTTCTGTTTTAGATTTTTTCTGCCCCAACATGGGTGTTACGGACCATGTACTTAAACTACCTACTGGTACCAGTTACGCCTACACCTGCGACCCACGCTGCGTTTTCCATCAAATGGTTCCTATTTCAGATATTCTCTTCCTTTTGAGGATTCCGTAGGTATTCAACAAGGAACATACAGTTCACTTTCGGGGCTTAGCTCAGTTACTTTTGATACTAAGAACTGTAATTAGGCATATCTATTTCATTAATCTTCATTGGCTGTAAGAAATATTTATATATTCCGTTTTTAGATCTCCAAGGGCTATGTATTCTGAAATCATAAAACAACATTATTTTTATTTCCATTACGTACAGTCAGCATCACAACCTTTTCCAGAGTGGTCAAATATATCAATCATATTGAAACTATTTCACATGATTGTCACTCACACAATTGCACGACGATACAAACATCGAAGACTCTGTAATTTTAGTACTATTAGAATTGCTTTCCTCAAACAACATAGACGTTTTTGGACTCTCTAAAAGTCACCGTCAAAGTAAGATTTAAAGCATATATTTACCTAACGACTCGCAGAAACCTCGTTCACAGTAAATTAAGACAAGCAGCGACGCGACGCACGCTGACCAGTTGTGTGAACTGGGCACGCTCGGGATAGCTGAAATTGTTTTGCGGCGAACGTAAACTTCTCTAGGTGGCTTAACTATTCCTCAACGTTGTGGTCAACCGCTATATCTCACACAAACTCGAGCTGGCTACAAACGGATCCGAAAATTGACCTTTGACTAGAAAATTGCGAAGGGTGTTTATGTGGTAAACTAAGTGGGATTTGTTTCGTAGAATTTGTGAACTAAAACAAATTCAAATTTAGCAAGAAAGAGATCGTTATTTAACGATTAAATGAGTGAAATAGATTTGGCCCCCAGGAACGTTTCCGGCCGATGACCCAGCACGTGAATTAGGGTAATTTTCAGAACTTTGCCTGTTTCGCTACCTAAGAAAATGGAAATTAATGAGCATGGTCGTTTTTTAATAATAGTGAATTATTTTGAAATTTTCCTGTTCAAAAGTTTTACCTATTCTTCATGAAATACAACATTGCGAACAGAAGAAATAGAAAGCTCATTACTAGAAGCAAATTTTGAGCCCAACCTAAAATTCGTAGCTTGGGTTTTTAACCGGTGTTTTCCTTCATCGTAGAGGCTGATTCTACAGTGAACACAACGTAGGTGTTTCGTTTTGTTTATTTTTAAACTTGAGACCGCACTGGTTTCAAGCCTGATTGGTGAATAAGCGACCTTCAAAATCTTCTTCCTAATACGCTACCAAATTACCGCGTACACAACTATCTCCTGAAGAGTATGTAAGTAATTCTATCGGCATCTAATTTGGGGCCAACATTCTATGGTGACTACCAGTGCCGCGGCACGCCTGGCATCTCGCAGAGCAATAAGCGTGCCGCAGATATTGGCCTAAGTGCCCTGAATTGGCTAACTTCAGCATAATGACTAATTAAAGTAATTTTAGCCAGATATTAGCTTGAGAAATATTTTAAAGTTCTAATTAGATTGCACACTCCTTTAAGTTTACAGAGCTTTTGTATTTCTTAATTATAAACGTCAAAGCAAGTCCTTTAGTGGATTTTGTCGGTCTGTCCGAAGCAAGCTTGACTTAAAACTACTCATTGTAACTACTTTGGAACTTTTGCAAAGGTGGCTCTAAACTTTTAACTCCGGCAAATCAAATTTGTTATATAAAATGAGTTCAGTTTCTGGTTTGCCTGCAAAACATCATATACTTTTGTTTTCGGACTTACGTAGGTATATGTCATCTCACCAATCATACCTATTGGTTTGAAATATTATGTTCATGCGAATATCTGTTTTAGAACTCATATTGTAAGAATAAAAATAATTGCGAGACTCATTGTGTATTTCTTCAGTACGAAACACAAAACATCACTGGCTACATGTTTTTATGAAAACAACACTGGACTGGAACCAAATACGTAACAATTTCATCTCGTATTCTAGCACATTCGTTATCCTATAGGACATGGTCCATTGCTATGTGTAGACACACCTCACGCGTAGGTCCAACTAGTTCCACGTTCACCCTTCCACTCCCGTGCCACTCGTGCTGGACTATGTCGTCAGCCACGCGAAATTTGTTTATATCTGTACGTTGCGATGTCCAGGATCAATAAACGTCTTTTCTTTTCCTTCTTTCAATCCTGAAAGTATTGGCTCTCAATATAATATTCCGTGTCGTTGCATCTAGACGTTGAACGCTTTTCAAGCACATGTTTTGCCTAAAATCCAGGGTTCTTTGAGCATCGCGTTGAAAGGCATGTCTGCAAGCCTTCAGAAGAAGAGTAATCAGCTCAGTGGTAATTCCACTACTGTATTTTGCATTGCAACTGCTTTCCATCACGTAGAGCGAAGTGAACCTGAAGAGCACAATAAAAAATAAAGAATATTTTTGCATAAAAACAAACACAAATTATTAAGTATTTTCAGAGTGACATTTTCCTTGCACGATTTCAGGTTGTCATCCATTTTAAAAGAACCTTTTCCAAGTCAAATCTAATTCTTCATACCGGCCTCCTGTGTTTGCTCTCTAAGAGCGCTATGAATAATTAAAAGTCGTTTTGAATACATTTTTCTTCGGCACTGCCTAAAATTTCATGTTTAGAATAAGGCGATTAAATTTGTATCTTGCTAAGAGCTCTGAAGGTTTTTTGTTTCTGCTCTCTAAAATGCTGTACATTTCAGGGGTCTCCTTCGGTTTTTATAAAATGTTCCCGATACATTTGCATAAACATTATACAGTAGTGTTCTTTCTGCTGATTTTACGGGTTCTGGACCTTACGATCTCCGTTTGCATGCATAATGTGTAAATTCTCCTAAATATCTTCCTCAGCGAATATAAAGTAACTGTCTGCCGAATTACTCTTACTTCGCCTTGAAGCCTGATTGAACGCCTCCGGACGATATAGAGCGCATTTGTTAAGATTATCCTTCGGTAACGGTTATATATACGTAGTTACTTGGGTGGCGTTATTGCTCCCCTAATAGCTTTATTTACCATTTGCTTGTTAAACCATAGCGAAGGGTCATGTTAACATTTCTGTTACATTAACTGCAATATATTCTAACTATTATTGTGTTTTGGATCCAAAATCCACTAATTGTGTAATAATATAATTTAATTACGATACGAACTCTCTTTTCTTCTCAATACTGAAAATAAGTTTTCTGTGATATAATTAGTTTATTTTAAGCATGTCTTATAGAAAAATATCAACGTGGTTTTAACAAATTAAAACTACTGGTCTTTTTACAAATATTCTGTCTTTGACTTCCTTCATCACACAAATATTCCAATAGCTAGTAGCAAGTCTTCTAACGCAACTCTCGAACATCTATGTTCGAGATCCCATGCCGCATGTTTTCTTAATGGTTCGCGGAATTACTCACATTGGAACTAAATTGGCCAACTTTCCGCCAGGTAATGCGATAAATGATGCTGATGAGGATTTTATGGCTGCACATCAACATTATCAAGCCGTTCAGCGAAGCTTTGGGCTCGAACAAGTGGAGGGCTGTGCACTAAATCTATACATCTATACAAATATTATAAAGAGGAAAGGTTTGATTTTTTGTTTGTTTGTATGAATTGAATAGGCTCCGAAACTACTTGGCAGATTTGAAAAATTCTTTCACTGTTGGAAAGCTATATCATTCCTGAGTGACATAGGCTATATTTCATTTTCAAAAAAAATAGGCATCCTTACTAAAATTACGAAAAAGCGGGAAAATATTTTTTCACATACAGCTAAGTCCACGCGGACGAAGTCGCGGGCGGCTGCTAGTAAATCAGAAAGTTCAAGATGCGACGACTATTAACCCTGAAGTACGCTCGCTTTTCCGAATAATGTCAGAGGACGCTTGGGGAGCATTTTGCCGTTCATATTTAGTGTTGATTTTGAATGAGGATGACTGGGTTTTAATACTTAATATTTTTATTCAGGGTTTGAATATATGCAACCAAATAAAAAGTATGGTTTATTAGTTTAGCAACATATGTCATTATTTGTTCGAATTGCAATGACTCGTAATAGTTTTTGTACTAAGTAACTTCATGGTGGACTTGTTAATCTCATTCTTCATTAAATTCATAAAAAATGATTTTAGTCATATAAAATATGCTTAATGATTACAGTTTTTACATGTTTCGTTCATAAAATGTTAGTTGTACGGTGGAGCATAATAATATTATTATAAAAAATAGGTCGATAGGTTACTTGTGCTAAAAAAGTGGAACCCAAAATCAGAACTATTCGTACACCTTAGCAAAGCTTGATTGACTGTGTGGACAGCTTGAGACGACACTGCGCATCATGTATCTGTCTCGTTTACGCTATAGTAAATAATTATACTGTCTTGTTCACACGGACGAATCAAAGGTACAGTAGACAATTTTTGACTTGGCATCAGTACTGACATAGCCTATCTACCCCTTTTTTATTATGATAACTATGGTAAAGCACATAAATATGAGACATTTACGGCGGCTAAATGCTCATAGCGCGCCCATTCTAGGGTTAACAGGAGTTGTCGAACAAAAGCGCCTGGTAACAGGGAAAAGAAATCCAATATTTTCTACCCTGCAGCTTCAAGTAAATTGTTTTTATAACCTAATGATTTTGTAATTTTTCTTCCTTTATAATATTGGATTGAAACGAGATTTGGATAACATCACGGGTAAATTAGAAACATAAAAATAATCCAGTGAATTGGAAAGTAGAATATTTTTGATAATAGCTTTATAATGTGATTTAGTAGGAAGTAGTAAGTTAAAGCTTAAAAAAGAAAATTTGAAAGGTTACGTATTTAATTTTAACTCTTCGTTTTTGGTTTCACAATATTGTATTGTTGGTCCAAATCCTTTTAAAACAAAAAAAATGTGTCCACATCACCAAAATTGAAATACCAGAAATAGTTTGCATTTTTTTCTTAGTAAACGTCAAACCAATTTCACCCTTCACAATTTAGCGCTGTAGAGCATAGAATCTATGTCAAGTGGGCGTAACAGCAGTTTACCTGCCGCGGCGGTTTGCTCAGCAAACAGTTTCGCACAATGCACATTGCATAGCTCACACAGCTCACTCCGCTCGCTTTAGCGAATATCATGAGACAAAGTTCTATGTACGCTTCACCATTGTTAGATTATTGGTGCAATATTCTCAATGAAACATACATGTTATAAAGTTAGTTAGTAGTATAAGGTTAGACGCAGCACATTTGCTATGTTACTGGTCTAACCTTATACAAATTAATGTACATTTATACGTTCAAAAGTTAACTAGTTAGTAAAAGTAAGTTAATTTATTTAATAGGTTAATGAATAATTAGTTAATAGGTGTCACAAAATGAAAAAAAATAAAAATCTCTACCGATAGGTAATCGTTGCAAAACTAAAACGAACAAATAACGATTCTATCTGAAGAAGTAAATTATGAATTATAACAAAACATCCAACGTTCTTCTCTGACTCTCTGTAACGAAAATAACACGACACGAAAAGCCCATTAAATATGTAACGAACTAGGTATTTGTTGCTCCCGGTTTAGGGTCTCCGTCTACGTGTTAGTATCCCAACAAAGTGGTCTCATGAAGCAAACGTTTGTCAAACGCTGCATTCGGAGCTGCATCGTTAAATCGTTGCAGATTTAGTCCTCAGTTACACAGTACACAGAGAACAGTAAAATGTCTACATACAAACGTGCTGCTCTCGGTTTGAATGTGTGCGTGCGCGCGCCGTGTCGCGATTTCATTCATTTCAAAATAGGGGGGAATAAGGTGGTGGCAGTACGGACGGGCTGTGCCGCGTGTCTGTGCACGCTGGGCTAATAACTCGGCGGGCGGCCTTAGATAACCTACTGTTCAAACTGTGTCAGTTACGAGACAATGAGGCAGCTACAGCTCAGCGCTGAACGAATGGCCAGTGGTAGCATACATAATGTGCTCGGACAAAGCAAGATTTATTCGAGGTGCCACAAGATCTGGCGCAGACCTCCCACTCCGGAAGGCAAGACGAATTGTGTACACGTCTGTACTTAGTAAACCATATATCTGTCGGGTATCTCACTCGCCGCTTCCCTTAGTTAATGACGGAGTATCATGCACTGTGACTAAGGCGTAAACCTTCGGGATTGCATGGGACATAAACAAGACTGGCCTTCTAATAGGTGACCGCAATAGTTTGTTCTGCTTACTTCCTGCAATGTGAGGAAGTGGTATTTAAATCATGTCAAGCTCAGTTAAGATATTTTTAATACGACTTCACGTCGCTATTCTATTAACGACGAATGCGACTGCGTTACAAAAAGTAATCAAGATATTTATATATTCAAAAACGCTTTTAATGGGGTGAGGTGGAATGTAATCGTACCTAAAAAGAAAATCAATTAAAATTAACTTTTTACCAAAATTTTCACTATGAAAGGAATGAACATCAAGAGCACAGGTTATTTTTACACTGTGACAGTTCCTATCACCTTAGACCTATGCCCTTAACAACATTTTTGAAACTGTGTTACAACCAGAACGAGTAATCTGTGAATGAAATCATTTGGAGGATAATACCCAAAATTTCAGATATGAGAGGAAAGTTATTAATAGAGAGTAGTTGATGGCAATGAAGCGTGGGAGGAGCTAATCCAATTATTATATTAGCAGAACGATGAATGATGAAAGTCAAAATTAATTAACGACCAAGTATATCTAATCCATAGGGCTTTCTATTTATAACCTATGTGTTAAAGGCTGTTTGAATGTAGGGTCAACCATTGAAGAAGACATTCGAGGTTATTGATAAATTGCAGTTTTGGGTCCAGCGTATAATATTATTAAAATATGAAAAAACGAAAAGCCACAATTCAATTCGAACGAAGAAAAACCTGAGACTTTCACGTTTCTGGAGCATTTAAAATAATGTGACAATAGCAAAGTTTACTAACGCTCTCGAAATGGGAATTGGGACATTTATTATTAAACTTGAAAGAACTACCCTCTGAACCTCTAGTTCTATTAAAGAGAAGCTGAGTTATTTGCGATCCCGCTAACTCAGCATCCCTGGTCCTATCTCTAGGCAATTTCCCGGGATTGGATTAGCCCAATATTTCATTATTAAACTTAAAATTGGATTAGAATAACTTAAACGTACTCAAACACTAACGGCTCAACTTTGATCTCACTAATTTGATTCCCTCTTTAGGTTCAAATTCAGGACTGTAGTGTATAATATATTTAGTTTCCAAAGAGATATTTACTCACGTTTATTCACGTATTAACACACAAACAAAATCCAATTTAGACAGGACTCGTTTTAAGACTCCCAAAGCTTTATTGTATGCTTCACTAAGAGATTACGAGAGTCCCCGATTTTGCTATATTTTATTTGTTCATTCACAAATGAAATGTCAGATTTTTCTAGTAAGAATATTTGCATAAACCATCTAAAGTTGGTGGTTATTTTATTTGTATTTGAGTTTTGTTTATAATAAGTAGATTCATCCTGGGCGACTCATAAAAAGGCCTTTAATTCTTCAAACTCATTATGAATTTTTGCCTTATTCTTCACCTGTTGTTAAAGTTTCATCTTATTTCATTATCGTATTTTATGACGTTTATATCGTAAAGTGGCCCATCATAACGTGGGCATTTGTCTATTCCTGGCTGTGTTATGGTACAAAGTGTATGAATACCTATATCCTGTTAAAAACTTACACGTACATTATTCGCATAAACTACGTTTAATTGTCTAAACTGAACGAATCAAAGTCACTTTAATTGGTTCACATTATATAGTCTCCATCATCATAAACTCAGTCTAGCCATCTAAAACGCATGAATCATGGATCAAATCTCAAAGTTATAACTCTAAGCCGAAGTGATGCAATTCGTTAAAAGTTAACGACATGTTGAGAATCTATAGTCCGTTGCTTCGCAACTGAACTTGCAGTCGCTAACAGCTTAACTTGGGAGAACGAACTAAGCTAATTTGGCTGGATTGGACGCGTGCTGCGATGGCAAACTGACGTTTATTGCCTACGGGCTAGGCGGCAAGGGTGTCAATACATTTTGAACTAGGTTATGTAGTGTGTTCTTGACGTATAGAGTCATAGTCAGTTGACATTTAGGACTCGTTCACATCGCAAACTCTACGGCTCTACGGCTTCCTGCCCTAGTTGTACCAAATAATTCGATGGCACCTTATTTCCATGCAGGTTCAGGTTGCGTGTACTGCGCTGGTTGTGATGGGAAGGCTCCATCAGGAAGGAAGGTCTTCTTTAAGGAATAACAACTAGGACCTTTCAAAAAAAAAACAAACGTGATATAGGTGTAGAGATACTTAGGTCTTGTGAATAGATCCAAATTTATTATTTTTATTTATTTATTTTTTCTTTATTTCACAACAATGAATGGTACAAAATGGGCTTAATGCCAACGAGGCATTATCTACCAGTCAACCATAAGGCTTAGCAGAAAAGTACAGTTAGCGTAAAAATTGCATTAATTAAATATATGACAATAAGCTTGACTTTACACAGACGACATACACGTTACTAAAGAAATACGTAAATTAATAAAGAATTAAAAAGTTAAGACTATCAATGCAGTTTATTTTTTAAAAAAGCGTTCGTACCCTTTAGCTCTGCACTTAAATTTCAAATGACAACGACAACCGTAAAAGACGAAGGCGGCTTAAAAATGAACTCGTAAGAACAAACCGAGCTAATTCCGCTGAGCGGTTGATGCGGCGACAGCGCCTCGACATTTATTGCCTGCGACCCTGTGACGTCACGGGCGACAGAGACTGACGATCGCGCCAAATGCGAAACGAGACTTATTGGTGACAATTTTTCAACGTCAACCGATGCACGCTTAATATGGATCCCATTCTCATTTAACTTTCAGAGACTTTCTGTAGCGGTCAGTGAACTTTATAGTTCCGGCGATTATCTCTAACGAGTTGGATCCATCTCCTCCATCCATTAATAAATGTCATCAGGCATTGATCCACACAGCGCCGTTTAGCTACAAACTAAGAAAAAACTTGAACTATGAGTTGGGTTAGTACGAATGGGTAGTAATAAAAACTTTTTTTGGAAATACTAACCAAGAATACCGAGGAAATGCATGTCCGTTTGTCCGGGCCAGTACAACTGTTTGCGTTTGCTCGACTCGATGATTTCCAATTTTCAGAACATAGCCCATGTTTATGGCCACGACTGGCAAGCGTGGTTGTGTTGTGGCTTTGAAGATATAAACTTGTTAGCTTTCAAAACGACAATCAAAGCCCAGACATGAGTATTTTTCTTTTGTTTTAATGACAACTGAGAAATATCCGAATAATAATGAAATACCTGTTTAAGTTTGTTCTAGGTACTTAGTAACCAAGAAAAATCTAGTTTCCTTACGAATGTAAATGTCTAAAAAAATACTTATTATGCTTTTCAAATGCCCATGTTTGATCTAATCGTTTCTCAATTTCGTTAACAATGAAATCATAATAATAAAACAGTTTTACCATTTTTGTAATTAAAGCCTCATTTGACTTCCTTTTGTATTGTAAGTGTTTGAAACAAATTTTATTGGCAATATAAAATTAATCAACGTTGCCAAAAATAACACTGGCTTTCATTCTACTTCAAATGGATGAACAATGAGGTAACCTTCGGATTTAATGAAGGTTATAGGTGAACTTATTTCAATTATAAAGCACCTATTACAATAAGAATCACGAGAAATACTAGGGAAAAAAGTTAATAAACATCTTATAAAAGTCTTTCCAGCATTTTTATTTTTTGCCTTCTAGCTAACTGGAGCCAAAAGTTGAATCTTTTTTGGATTAAAGTTTGTTTGTCATTTTTCTAAACATGATAAGTACTGTAATATTTCTGGAATTCTGTATAAAATGCCTTTAATACCACCTAAATCTTATTTTATAAATTGCTGCAAATGTTCTTTGTTTTTGTAATTGTTTTCTTTGTACAGTAAAGTATGTATCATATCTCACAGTTATGAGAAGTTGACTCCACTCCTCAGAGCGACCAAACGTTCTATACCGCACACCTAAATACGCTAAACGCAGCGATTTAGTCGCTTTTCAGAAACTAACGCAGGCGTCTAAACGCGTGCTTCTGATACCGGTTCGATTTCACGTTTTTACTGCGATCGAACGCAGAGAGTCGCGAAATCGCCGATCGCCGATGCTAAAAGTAGCAAGACTGTTGTGGCTCTTATACCAAGAACCTGTAATTTAACACTTAAAAAAAAAAAGTGCAGATCGAGTTTGGGGCTCTGTACTCGTAAAAGAATGTGAATGTCATTCGACATAATAGTTGTATAAATAAATCATCACGAAAAATATTAATAAGATAATTTTGTCTATAACAAGAACGCCCCGGATATTCAAGTTTGCAACTATTTACTCAAAGACTACGCCCGGATGGATTCAGTTCACAATGTTTGATGCTAACATTATTAGCTTGCCCTTTGAGTCTCTCGTCCGTTCAGAACTATTCTTATTAATATGCAACGCGAGGAAATATCAAACAGAAGCATTTTTTGTAATGTTAATGTAATAAGGCTTGGTACTGATAATAAAAATGACCATTAAGCTCTTCCTACTGAATAAAACGGAGACAAGGGTGTCCTATAGCAAGGTATAAATTGGGCCCGATTCGCGGCAGAAAAGCAGTAATTAAACTGTAAATTACCGCTAAGTGCGGGCCTGGCGAAGGTCTATCGGGCCTTGCGAGAATACCAATGAACCCGGGACCGTAATCAAATATTTATACCGCTTTCAGGGCATAGGTCGGTACGACACTCACAAGTTTATCTCTCTAGTATCTCTACCCTAATTTTCATCCTAAAAAAAGATTACGGAAATGTCTTATATTCTACAAGAACATGTAAACTTGCACATCATTCATTCCTGATGCCAAAAATGACCAAATGCCTATTTCTGGTTTTCATATCTTTAGTAAAGATACTGCATGGAGAATGCTAAAAACAATAATAAAACATCATTCATTTGTTCATTGAGAAATAATATATTTTGTTGAAATTTTTCAACAAATAACAAAAAAACACTTAGTATACCTACTGAATGACGTGTATGAAATAATAGTGATAATGTAG
This sequence comes from Udea ferrugalis, assembly GCA_950022985.1. NCBI lineage: Eukaryota > Metazoa > Arthropoda > Insecta > Lepidoptera > Crambidae > Udea > Udea ferrugalis. Next base: position 12,997,727 of record OX465516.1, read on the forward strand.
TTAACATTTAAGAATCCTTCATCTTACATTTAATAATATTATAAATGGTAAATTTAATCAAAAAGATCCTTCATCTGATAAAAATACCAAGTACTTATCTGAGTTACTCAGCCAACTGAATGAAGTGAAAGTCCTTTGTCAAAAGTCATTAGGTAGTCAGAAATATTAAATATTTTTTATCAGATAAAATATGGGCTTTTCGTGGAAGCTCTACATCTAGTTGATAATTAAAGTTCAAGAGATTGCTGCTTTTGTAATTAGAAATTGTAGTTACTTTCATTTTTAAAAGTTCTTCTTCTCTTATCTTATTGTGAATAATATTTTTACAGGCTTCTAAAACCTCAGATTGATGTGACAATGAGAGCCTAGGGACATCTGTAAACATGCAGTATATGCCAGAGGCATTAATGAATTATTGTTCTGATAAATGATGGGAGAGCGAATATGAAAACAAAATGAAATATTTCGGTTTTGACCTTCCAACATTCGTACGATTCGGGTCAATGGTATGACGAGGGATGTCATGGTAATAAATATGCTTGCTAATGTTTGTTTTGTATGCGGTCTCTCTCTAATCTTTTTGACGTTGTATTAAGCTTTTCATCAAATTTGGACGTGTCTGGACGTTGGAATGAGAAAGGTTAACTCTGTATAGTTGAAAAAACTTTGGAATTTAAGTTTAAGTTTTAAATTCGGTGTCTCTGTTCAACCCAAATATAACTACCGGCGATTGCGGTATTATCATCATAGTCAGCCAATTAACGTCAACTACTGAATATTGTTCTCTTTACGGTGTCCACATACCGAATTCTCTTAACCTTTCATTCATCCCGTCATTTGTTTCTCTATGCTTTTGCTAACAAATTTTATGACCTTCAATTGTCTTCATTCTGGAACACAGCCCAGCTGCCTTCTTCCTCCTTCCTCCTCTTCTTCTGGCTTCCCCCCTGTGCCATGTTGGTGACTAGTTTAACATCTCTATTTCTTTACCACTCTATTTGCATATGCCTACATCATTAACACATAATCGACAACATAATTGCTCGTATTATGAGAACCAGAAACAACGAAGATCCCGCAACTCCTCAGACCCGAAATGTATACCGCATGGTTGGGTTTTTTTTAACAGTAGATTTAGTGTTTAGTTAGGAAAAAATGCAAAAGCTTGCAGAATAGTTTAGAGAAATCATTAATAAACCCTCCAATGTATGATAGACACAGAGCATTTGAAAGCCAACTTGAAGTATAGCCATAACACAGTCATATTGTCAATTTCGAGAAATCCTTCGAACTGTTACCATGAAAACAAACTTCACGTTTGATAAATGATGCCGAAGACATTTCTGGTTAACTGTCAACGCTTCTGTTGTCTGCGGACAATTATGACGGTCCTGATATTCCCAAAGATATTAGTAAAGTTGCGACAAGTAAGTGGTCCCACCACGGAACTTCTTGCCATTTTAACTCGTAAAAGGACGTAACTGCTGCCGTGAATAGATAATAAGGATTTAATTAAAATTCCTTGCCCTTGTTTTGCCATTCGCGGGCCCGCTTTGGGTGTCTCCTTTGTTCTTGTGTCAGGCGAAGCTCAAACCTACCCGGATTCTCCCATCGTCGTCTTGAATGCAATTTCAGCGCCTCATTTATGGGACCTTTTGGGTTTTGTGTTCTTATTAACGATAATAATATTTTTAACTTAGAATGTCGACTTGATATTGCGAATTCTTCGGTTGGTAGTGTCTCTGCCCATATCGGGCAATCGTGTGACGGACATTACGGTTTCGTCTATTACTGGGTATTCTCTTCAGTTGGGAGTTATTTGAGTATGTGCGTCAGTCTTTGACACTCATAGTACAAGCTTTATCCTTTGTTTAGAGTTAAATAGCTATGGGTCAAAGGGCCATTATTCCCCATTTATGACTTCAGTAATTTTGTTGTATTAGTTAGATATTTTAAATTGTCGAGGATGAGGCTGGTGACCCTGTCCCTGTTTACTTAACTTCGGGACACTAATAAGTAGAAAAAACACTGTTTATTTTTTCTCGTGTTTACTTCCAACTAACATTATATTGAATGTAAAAAGACAACTAAAAAAAGAATTATGAAAAACAAAAATAATTCAAAAAATATGTATTCAAAACTATGCCAGCATCCGTCGCCAACAGTAATAATGCAAAAAACACCGCAAATGTTTAACAACGTTTAGTAGTAAATGCCAGTAGGTGTAATTGGAAATACCTGCTTTAATTAAGCAACGCTATTATATGGTGGCTTTCAATTGCTTACATTATTTACCCAATTTTAATGAAATTAAATGATATATAGTGTGTGGGACATGTAAATTACAACACTGGACGTCACCGTTTTAATTAATCCTGCCGTCCGCGGAATAACAACGAATTCAATTTTCTGGTCAAATGGCTCGCCATTTCCAAACGTGCGGCCGGTATGGTTGTAGCATTCCATTTTTTACCCATTCTTCATTTCAATGTGCATTCAATTTATAAACTGGGAGAGCAAGGATGTTTTAATCGATTTGGGTAGTGCTAGGGCTCAAGTGTTCAGTGCAAAGGGTGAGTTTTTCTTTCGTAATTGACTATGCTATGAAATCACCGCTTTTTCGTTATGGACTATGTCATTACCGGTTTTCGTAAGTAAGGTTATTTTTTCCTCAGCTGTAAGGTTTTTAGGATATCAAATCCCGTCATCAAAAATAGATAACGTAATTTCTTGGTTTTTGATAATCGTATGTTCTTTGTTTTTTTTTATAAACATACTAAATAATACAGGACGATTTTTTCAACTGGGCGTGCTAGACGCTGGAAGCAGACCCAATCTTTTAGTAAGTATAGTGAATATCAGAAAATATCCCAAGGAGTCTCGAAGGTTATGTTGACAACTAAAACTACATACTTACTCAGAATTTGAAAGAATCCGAGAGGCGAAGATTGGAAGAATCGCTTTAATTGGTGTCGAAGACAAGTCAAACGGATCGGAATGATTCATTATTCTGTGACCTTAATTCGGTGCACGAAACCGATCAGTATGTGCGTTTGATTAGTCCAATTCGATGATCGATCCACGAACAATGCTCCAGTCCAAAGCAATGACGAAATTTTGTTTCTGTTGTTAGATACTGTGCTTTGGATTGAATGCAAAGGGCATTTTCTTCTAGTTCATTATTTGAAGCAATTATTATTACCATTTTATCTATTTCATTATCAGCCGTTCAGTCGCGAGATCTGGCACACCCTAAATTTCCAGAGCGGCCGGTTGTAGGCGACTGACATTCACTAAAATCCTAACTATATGAGCTATCAGAAACGTTATTTCGATTGACGTCAGTGAATTCGGAAGTAACAGTCATTAAGTTAACAAAAGATTTCGCACCAACCGTTTTTTTGTGCGAAGTACCTTCATAAAGTTAAATTAAATTCAGAAAAAACATGATCTACCCAGGTCATACAATCTTCAATACATAATTTAAAATTGTCTATCCAAATCTAGTTTTAATCATGAGATAATAACTCGCCGTCATAAAATCGTCTCATATTCCTTGGTTCTCTCAGCTGAGAGGTTGTTATATAGCGCCATTCTAAAGAATAATGTTTGCTATGCTGGAAGATTGTTCTAAAACATTTTTATTCCAACTTTCATCAGATGTTTTTAAAAAAAAAAACTATACTTCATCATTCAAAACTCAAGTTCACTGATAATAATTTAGTTGTCAATGATTTATTGAGATATTCAAAAATCTATTATAAATGATACTAATTGCATGAAACGTTGTTTCACTTCTGCATAGGTACTCTAGTCTTAATATTAACAGTGTCATACCTTTCGAAATGGTGAAATACTATTTTAACGGAATTAAAACTTTTTTATTGCACTTTTGAACATTATGATCGTCATTTGACTTTTTATTTAGATACTAGCTCACCCGGCGAACTTTGTTCCGCCTTAAGGGCATTAAATAAATAAAAGTAAAAAAAAAACTCTAAAATAAATAAAAGTATCCTATGTCTTTCTCCTGGCTCTAAACTACCTCCATGCCAATTTTCAGCTAAATCGGTTCAGCCGTTCTTGAGTTATAAGTGGAGTAACTAACACGACTTTCCTTTATATATATATAATAGATATAATAGATAGTTTTCACTTTTTATTAGCATTATTGATCGGATTGTTGGACTTAGTGTGTATCCCTTGCTATTATTAAATTTGTTGTTTCTTTACTTTTATGCAATACCTACTTAAACTTTTATTTTTACCATTTAATTCCACTTTATTATTTCTTCCTCCATTATAACTGTTGAGCAAATAATAATGTTATTATTTTGATGTTACAGGTACGTTTTATAATAACAAGACATGCTACGAGACCCAAGGAAAAACGACTATGTAGGTACAAAACTAAATATTCCAAGATTTGCTATTGGTAAATTTTAAATCAAAAGCGATATTTTTTCTTAACCTTTGGAGTTTTCAAACAATTTTAGTGTTTTTTCTTTTCGCATATATTTTTTTTTTCATCATAATATTTCGAAATAACCTCTGAATTCATTAGATCAAGGACCACTAAAGCCTCAATTTTAACATTCTATTTTTTAGCCCGCTTTTCTGTCTTTGGCTTTCTAAATGTTAATGAAAGTTTTGTTACGTGGTATCTAACTTTTAAAGAGAAATTCGATGTTTTTTAAATTGACCGTGTTTTTGTTGACCTAACAATTTTGATTTCCAATCAATTACAACCCTTAAAGTTTCAAAAGCACTACTCGCAGTCAGTAGGTGTAATTAAAGTCTACTGTCATCTCTTTAAGCTTGTGGAATAACCAAATATTTCTATACTCTCAGATTCAGTAATTTCCCTAACAATCGCTCAAAGTGAACTTTGAGCTGAATGAATAAGTAACGCTATCCTGGATTAGGAATTCATGTTTAGAGCTGAGTCTAGAACTAATATCTAAATTATGAAAATACCGCCGTTGGTAGATAAGCGTGAACCGTGTAAGCCTGAATTCTAGTACTGTAACCAACAAGAACATTTGCATTCTCATGTTTAATACAGTTATTTTAAAATAAATCCTTGATTAAGAGCTCATTTACATTAGGTCACAAGCAGCGCAGCAGCCGCGCGGCAGCAGCATGCCTTCACATTACAAAAACAACCGCGCGACTTGCTTAACGGATGTTCAGGTCTCACCTGCGGCAGCGGTGCGGGGGAGCCTCGCACTGCCATTAACACCGGTGGGTGTAAGAGGGGAGATATAACTCTCCTCGAGTAGAGCCGGGAAGCCGGCATAGCGCGCCACGGGTCCGCCGGTAGAGTGCCTCGCGGTGGTACTCGGGGACCCTTGGTAACGCGCGGAAGAAGGCCTACTTGGAGTTTAGTGAGTATCCCCATTGGGGTGGGTGAGTCCCAGACTCCCCCGCTCTCCTAGCCAGGGAGCGGGATAGTGCGTAAATGCATTCACCGCGTCAAAAAAAAAAGGTTGTCACCTGCCAAAATCCTGTTTACCAACCATTTATTTTTATTTGAAAACATGAACCATGATTAAATATGATTCTTTGCTAAAAAAAGGTAGTTATGAGTTTGGTGCAACCAGATATTAAAGTGCAAATTCAGAATTTCTGATAGATTGAGTGCGTCAATATTTCCGGGTCCAGGGGGGCTAAAACGGCAACATTTTAGGTGTTTCATATATGAATCATCAAAGTGACGTTTCATCTGATGAATTGCTAAAAACGGTAAAACGGCGACATGAAAAGTGAAACACCTACTTGACGTTTCATATCTTAGACATATTTTTCTTTTTTAAATTTATTTCATGGCTTGGACTCTTAGACATAGTTTGATGACGACATTGCTACACCAAAAAAAATAGTGTCGCGCCTAATAATTGTAAACTTAACGGTTTTCATTAAACAAATATTTTCATCATTACAACTACTAATTTAAGGCTTAAAAAGTAGCTTATTATTGAATTTGTGTGATTTCTAATCACTAATAATTGTAAAATGTTTTTAATTTACAATTTTTATGTCTGGCAATGAGGACCGTGACGTGGCCAAAGAACAATTATGTCACAGCTGTCAATCGAGATTGTAAATAATGTTCGTGAAAGCTTGTGATAAAAATCATTTTCCGACCGAAAACGATGAATGAAGACAAGAAATTGGTGCTAGCTAGGCATGTTCTTGAGATTGAAGATATTTGCAAGGAGACATGACTCTGTAAAACAAAGCCCGAGTGATTTGCCAAACTTCTGCCTCGGCAATGGCGTACAAGACGACTTTATTTGGGAGCAGATTTTTAGGTTTTAATGCCGCACATTTTTTAAATAATACACATTATAATAACAAAAACGTTTTTTTATTTACTCGATAATATTGGAATATTCACCAGAAGACAGCTAGTTAACGTAAATGTGATGAACTAAGTTCTCAGGAATTTCATCCAAAATGTGATAAACCTTCAGTGTCGTTTCCACCACGGTCTTGGAAATTGGTTCAATTTATTGTCACTATTGTGTATTCTTGGTGTCATTATAATAATTCACAGTAACACATTTTACTAGGAATAATTAAATTTATCCTAAAAACGATTAAATAATGTTTATTGCTATGTGAATTTGACAGCTCAGCGCTGTCACCTAGTAGGGTAATTTCGTCTGTTCGCGTCCATTTAGTGCAGTTGCTAAATTTGACAGTGAATCAAAAAATGCTCCAGTACTGATTTATATAAAAAATATATATAATGTATCCATTATAGTCTAGTTTATTTTAGGATCAACTTAAAGTTTTCTTCGAAACATTGCATTTTTTAAATAGATAAATTACAGTATTAGCGTCCACTGTAGACCATTTCGCGGGAATAATTTATCAGCTGCTTTACTGCCAGCATTAACTCTTGGCACATCCAACTTCCGCTTTGCCAGCTAGTCTCCCTAGAGCTGATTTGCATTCCTTGACAATCGCTGATGTTGTCGCTGGTTGCTGAATGCTTGCAGTGCTACTCTTACCTTGCTGTCGCTGTAGACCGTCACTTTTGTGACATCGTTGTGACGCTTGCCTGCTATGTAAGCGCAAACCAGAATGCATAAATTTTGGTTTCAAGAACGCTGGCCAGCCTGCCCAAGCGTACTGATCTCTTTATCGCCGAGCCATCATCACATAGTGCGTCTGTGCACGCCAGCAACCAAGAGTTTGATTGATTATTTCCTGAATCCGTCTGTCTAGCATATAAGTCCACCTGTGTCTGTTCTCCAGTGGTCTGTCTATGAATGAATAAACAGTAATCAGGTCTCTTCATTTCGCATTTAATTTTACGCTTTCTTTAAATGGTCTTCAGTTTATGTTCTCTCTTCATCATTATTTCTTGTCACCGAAGACCTAATTAATGTCTTGACTAATAAAAATAATGAAAGAAATTACTTCTTTCATTTAAAAATATAATTATTAGCTGTAGTCTTAGTTAAAAATGTATCATAATTATGAACAATCCATTTGAAATTATTTTTACAAGCAAGTTAATTTTATTGCATTCAAGAAAGTAGTGGACGCAATTTGGTTTATGATTATCTCCTATAGGTATAGTTTGTGGCCATAGCGGACGCAAACGCTAAGTTCTAAATAAGATGTATTTAATTCGCGTCTACCTCATTTTATTCGTTAAAAATGTATCTTAAAATTCACATAAATCGTTAAAAAACATCCGAATGCACCGCTGCACACTATTTGTCCTTATGTGCGTGTGTCTTTGAACTTAACTTTGAAGTATTAGCATTAGTGACGTATTTTTAATTGTTATATTAGTTTACTTAATTTCGAAGATTTTCCGTAAAATGGACGCGAACGGGGTGGTGGACGCGAACAGGCGAACTGACCCTAAACATCTAACATTCCTGCAATTTGACGTTTAAAAGTGCACCATTTTACGAATTCCCATACAAAACTGTCAAAATGTATGAAAAACAAATATGAATCATAATATGAACATAATATGATTCACCTAATAAGTTGCCATTTTAGGATTTTAAAAAGTGTTTCATATTATGTTTCAGATATGAAACGTCAAATGTCGCCATTTTAGCCCCCCAGGTCGACATCAGAGCCTGTTCCAAAACTATGCCATAAATGCTTTAAGAAGGAATGCGTTATGTCGAACCCTTGAAGTTCGGACTAATCGATTACGGTGCGGTTAGATTGGGCAACTTCGGCTCGGCTCGGACGAGGCAAGTTCATCCATTTGTCTGAAACATGCCCAACTTGCTCTGACAAGAAAATACGAATGACCCCATCAATACATTAGAGGTCTACGCGGGTCGTCTTTTATCCCATTCCCTTGGTTATAAAGTTTCAAAAGTTATCGCTGCGTTCAACATTGAAACCTAAAATATATACCAAACTTTAGAAAATAGTGTAAACAAACTTTAGTCTTTGACAGGCTCTTTGGAAATGCCTTTATTAAATAAGTTATTTTTAAACTCAACCGCCCAGTAGGTACCAAAACTCAATCATGCTAAACCAACCATAATAGGCTAGATGACTATGAGCCATTTTGCACGTTTTTTTATATTAACCAAAAATAATAATTCATTTCAAATGTTATTGTGAAACCACAATCGAAATTTGTTTCGAAATGAAGTCACAACAGGCATGCAAACTTGGCTGGGCAAGTCCATTTCAAAAGTGTTACATTTTTGTAAAACAATAATACTATTTTGTAATCCATATTATGATGAAGCAATTATGTTAGGGGACCATTCTCATAAACGCAATATTTAACATAGCTGTAGAACAAATTTCTTACGCGCTCCTTACAAAAACGGGTACGTGACGTCACGCTCTCTGTCACGTTTGTATGAAGCGTTTTTGGGCAAGTCCAAAAATGTGCTTTTCAAATTGTGATATCTCGGGTTGTATTGATCCTAATGAAGGGATTCTTTTAGGATTGTCTACATAAATGAAAGGTCTTTCGATTTTAAACAAAAAAAAATTACAGTCATCTAGCCTATTCTTGGGCCCAAAAAAAGTAAGTTAATGTGCAGAGATGATGTCATTCAACGTGAAACGCCACACACACACACACGCACGCACACTCACCATCCACTTTTATTATAATGACACCATAATCGGTCCCTGGGAGAGAAAGTTATCGTCCATAATAAAATTATAATGTACCATGAAAACATGCCATTGCACACTTTTTTTTAACTAGGCCCAATTTTGTCGATGTCATTATGAAAAAAATGATCTAAATCTGAGTCTATGTCCCAAATTAGCACAATTTTTTTTGGGCGCTTTTTTGCATTGTCTTTTATTACATCTGGCTTAAAATGTGTCCATAGACTGCGTGCGGTTACCGTCGACGGTTCGCATGCTTTCTTGACACAGACGTTTTAAAAATAATGTGAATTCTCCTCGAAACCTTTGAAATATTTATTTTAATTTTTGCTTATAAAATACATGAGTAAAGAAGAGCACTGTGAAATACGATTCTTGTTATAATAAATATGTTGGTCTTAATCAGTTACCAAACATGTATTAAGGGAACAAAAAATGTCAGTTTGGTCGTATATTCCGCTCGTTTCCACCTGAACAGGATTTGCCCATTTGACTTTTTAATATTTAACGACGGGAGTTTCCAGTTTCAGTGTTCTGAGATTTTCGTAATAAAAAATATTATTCATTCTGCCTAAATGATGTACAAAATTTTACACATGTTTTTACGAAATATGTGTATCACGTGTGAAATCATTCCAACATTCAAAACAAATAAACTCATTATTGAGTGGAGGTGCCGGTGGCGCAGTTGTGACAGTGATCGGTGACGATCGCTGATGTAAAGCAACACACACCGTGTCAGAAATGGGATGGGTAACCACCCCGACCGAAGTTTAGTGATGTATTTATCGGCCATCTCCGTGCTTCGGAAGGCACTTTAAGCAGTTGGTCCCGGTTGACGGCCTTAGGGCGGCTTGATAACTTCTGTCATAAAGGTTGCTCATTAACCTTAAACCCCTCCAACAATCGGCACTGAGCCCGCGTGTTGGAGCGTGCTCGTTCCACTTCATAGTTGAGGTGAGGCCTGTGCCCAGCAGTGGGACGTATATAGGCCGTTTATGTTATGTGTCTGTATACTCATTATTATTACTTTAGAGCAACAACTGTCTTAACTATACAGCGTATACCTACCATATATTCTGGTTACCTTAATGTCAGTGCTCTAGCTACATGAAAAACGATTTCTCCATTCATGAGCTTCAAACACCTAACGATACTTGGCGAAGCTTACAAACGACGTGAGGCGACCGAGGTCATTCCGCTTTTGAATAACCGAAGAGTTACGAAGGTTCAAAATGGCGTCTGCATAGATAAGGCTGTCTGGCGTGTCTGATAATAGTAAATTAATCAAATCAATATCTCTAGGACCTTTACACGTACCTGATTCCCAACTTAGTGAACAGAGCAGACATCCAGACATACAGCAAACAGAAACTTTCTAAATGCTTGTCTGAGTGAGTAGGCAGCGGTAGGCACTACCAACTAAATTATTGAATTTTAATTAATATCGGCTTATAATAAATAAACAAAATTATTTATGGTGTCTGCCCTCCTTCTTAAAGTACTCTGCGCAAGAGTGAGTGATGATGGCAGTGATGGGAAAATTGTGGCGCACTCATGCACCAAGATTATATGTCCGAAGCATCTCTTCGCTGGCTGATACTTCAAGTGTTTGGCTCAAAAAGTAGCTCGTGAGAATGTGGCCAGTGTTTGATATGCTGCTCATTCCCCCCGACTACTGTTTACAGAAACATACTCTCACGAGTATTTATTTGCTAAAAAACCTCACTATTCTTTTTGTAACGATGTCAACCGTACCAGTTGCAAAGTTATGAAAATATTTCTGAAGGGTGGCATATTTCTAAAGTTTATAATGTCATGCCCTCGGGGAACCCCCCTTTCTACTAGGACGACTAGGTGAAACTATTTTAAACTAGTCCTGAAATTGAAGACAGTTCTCAAGTACGGAAGTATCAAACTATACAAGTACATTTTGATAGCATCGTAAGCTAGACTTTGCTGCACAAGTTATGTTATTGAATGATTAAAACATTGTGAAAATTCATCGTTAGTGTAACTTTTATTGTAAACTAGCTGTCCCGGCAGACGTTGTTTTGTCAAATGTTATTTAACTTTTACACCTTTTAAACCTTCCCTGCACCTTCACAAATATTTCAAAATTAAAATTACCTAAATCGGTCTAGCCGTTCCAGAGTTTAAAGCGAGACTAACGAACAGCAATATATGTTAATAAATATTCTACTGAAATAATGAGAAAAATGAAGAAAAGATAACTTGGCCCCATGACGAAGAAATTCGGAATTGTATCCAGCACTTTTTCTTAAGAAAATCTCACTAAGTACTTAGCTGAATAATTTCTGTTTAGGTTATGTATTTATATTAAATGACTATTTTTGTTTTGTACGATGTAAATCATATGAACATGGAATGCATTTACCGTCCAATACAAGTATTATAGTATTATTATAATCAACTACAGGGCATTTGTGCTGCCGACATAAAAAGTGAAGCATGCAGATAGGCCCTGCGAACTTGAAGTCCATGCTTACACTCGATCATATAGACCCCGACCGCCAATGTACTATTTTTTAATTTGAAATGAATTTCTTTTTGTGAAAAAGTTCTGAAGTTTCAAAACTTCAGAATATTGCAATATTTACTGATATCTCTAGGATTTCTTTTCACACTTGTTTGGTATCACTACGCGGATGGAGTCCCTCTACGAGTATCTTAACTGGTCCGTGGAGGCCATGTTTCTTATTCTTATGTAAACACTAGTAACACACACTGTTTCTAGACTTCACGCACTGAAGTATGAAGCATTAGTGAACACGAAAACCAAGCCAACGCAAAATCAACGGTTAACCTTTCTTGAATTCAAATTCGACGTTGGAGTTCCTATCAGATTATTTCATTAAAATACGCAGTACAATCTAAAGCTAAAGAGAATATAACCCAAAATGTAAAAATACAGTAAATTTCATTAAAATTTTAAATAGTGTTATCTTTGAAACTGTAGAGTGCTTTTACCGACCAATATCGCTTGTGATTTGCAAATCGACAGCTGACTTGTGTAAGCATCAACACCGCTTTAGGTAGACACTAACTAACAAATAACTTTGTTGGAGGATAAACGGCCGGGAACTTGGAGCCCCTGGGGCCACTTAAAACTTATGTGGCTTCGTTAACCATAGTCCCATTTTCCGAGTCTTGTTAAGGCCAGCTACAAAACTAAGGTCTTCAAGTTTCAATTTATTGTTTCTCTTCATATTGTGGCCGCCCAGTTTGGTTAGCAAAACGCGTGTTTTTGTTTGTTTTCAAAACAAGTACAGTCGGGATCAGAAGCAACAGAAGACCGAACGATTCAATGGCTTATAGCTTAACTTTTTTGCTCTCGATTGTAAACGGATTGTTACTGTAATATTACAAGAAATCTTTGTAACTTTTGTGGAATGCTGCGACCTGCACTTTTTATGTAGCCATAATGTTCACTTTTAGAATATTAGATTGTGAACGTGGATTCATTCTACTGTTTTTGCTATGATATTTTAATTACTGAACTGCGCAGTGAGTTACATTGACTGCAATGAGTATCATTGGTTTGTTTACATCTTGTTACGATTGCAAGGTTAAATGGGATAGGTACCTATCGTATCCCTGCTCGTGTTTGTAAAGATTGAAACATTCATTTGTTTGTAGTGAATGTCGGCTTTTGATTACCATGTAGAGTGAACTAAATTTCGTCATTTATTCGAGAATGTATAACACTTTTTTATTGATTTCCATTAAGTACCTTACAGATAAGATTGAATTGATGATACTGTTGTTCTATCTCACGAGCGCGGGTGAGTCTTACTTGTGTTGTTGCGTATAGGCAAACGCAATTGTGTGTGCAGCCGGCGATTCGTCCTATGATTGGTTCAAAGAGTACGCACGCAAAGACAATGTGTTGTACATTTACACACACACAAGTATAGCTCACTCGCGCTTGTGAGTTAGAAAAATTGTAGCAATGAACAAATGATTAGTTTCAAATATCTATCGTGTGAAATTGCATTAAAATGCGATAATCGCTTTTTACCATAAGTTTTATTTATGAACACTTGCTAAATTTACCATAACTATAGTACTATTATCAGCTAAAAGCAAGCTGATTGAAGTCATCTCAGGACTCCGTTCCGATATCCATTGTCAAGGATCGTCGGAATGGGTCTGCATATTTTGCGACTAGGAATGCATCGGCAACGTCGAGAACCCGTCGCGAGAGCCGCGCAAACATCATCTCGAACGTTGCACAAATGTTTGCGAATCAACTAACCCGACTTGTTAATGAAATTACTTCTGATTTGCTACAGTGAAGTTGCTGATATTCAAACTAATATTAAGTTTGATTAGAATGATTTACACTTGTTGTTTATTTTAAGGTGTATTTTTCTGAAACGAGTACCAGTTGTGCAAGTTGTTTTATATTTTCTTTCACCGCAAGAAAAGAGCTGTTGCTTTGGATTAGCTCAGCAGCTTTCTGAATCATATCTTTAAATAATCCCAATTAAATCAGCTTTCAAATAAAACACAAAGGCTTCAAAATGTAATCCTTATTCAATACAGGTATTCAGTTGACAGGGTGGGTCGAAAAAAAGCTGAGCAATGATTGGGTCACGCGAAATACTTTGTGAAAAAAGGAGAAGAAATAACACCTATTTACTTTAATAGGATCAACACGGCTGCAAGGCATGCACGATCAGTTTTTACTCGTCCAATAATACCTGCAGAGAAGCCCGGATTTCGCTTTGAAACGAAATTCTTTAATTTACCATTTCGGAAGAAATGGAAGCAGTTTGTTCGAGTGCAGTTTATTTTGAGTTTCGATATGCTTATGCAGAATGTATCACAAAGTTAAGCACTACCAAAGTGCTACTTCACTAAAAAATGGACAGCTGAACTATTTTGTTATTTCAACTTGGAAAATATACATGTTACCTAATAAATTGTTTGAGTTTCGAAATGCTTATGCAGAACGTGTATCACAAATTTAAGCACTACTTCAAAATGCTGCTTAACTAAAAAATGGACAGCTGAACTATTTTGTTTTTTTAACTTCAATGAAAAGTACATGTTTTACCTAATAAATTGTATTATTTTCTAAATCGTACGTTTAGATGTTGTTTTTATTATTGCGTCTAAACTTGTAATAATATGTTGTTGCTATATATATATTATCAAACTTAATTAATCGTAAAACCGAGCGTAGCTTCTGAAAACTTTTCCATACTTGAGTAATTAACACCGGAACTTCAGTCTACGAAGGTGTAGATGCACAATTAACAGTTCACAAAGAAACATTTTGCTTAAGTTCGAAGTATTCTCACTTAAGCTATTTAATATCTTAGAGCTTTGAAAGTTTTTTTTTATTATGAGTTTTTAGCAAACATGTTAATTTATCAGCAAGGCTTAGTCATTGATTACTTGGTGTGCGTACCTAAGGCCCATTAAAAAATTACACACTGTGACTTTGAAAATACTCTCGATAAAGTTAAAAGTATAAAAAACACTTCACTTTAGAGCGCTGCGATAAATTGACAGATACATAGATAACACGTTACCTTAACCTGTACCACGTTACAAAACCCACGTTAAACTCACAACACCCTTTCGTTTGCGTGGGAGCTTAAGGTTAAAAAGTCACGTAACAACACTGAACACTGAACGGTGAACGAAAAAAACACGTTGCGTTTTTTAAACGTTGGAGCAAGGCGGACGTCATGCAGACCCTCTTGTAAGTACGCTACATCTACATAAGTATTCTAGTTAATCTCCTTTATTCTGTTTAAGAGCAAAATATTATAGCAACTGATTATGGCATGACAGCATTGCTTTGATGTTAATCACCAGTTACTTATCGCTCTATAAAATCTTAAAGCATAAGTGCGTACGTTATCTTTACTATTTTTTTCCTTTACTAAGGAAAGTCTCCCTCAAATTGTTACTTTATCTATGTCTGTTTTCTCCAGTTTACGTCTTTATCAATATTAAAACGTCATCATTATTCACACATGGCAATTTCGAAAGAAGAGATTCACTATCGAATCATGAAAGAGTAGTAACTACCTACAGAATACGATCCAAACAAGATAACTAGATACACGCTTGTGGGCAGTATTTTAATTTCCCCAGTGATGGCGTCGCACTAACTCGCGGCCGCGAAACTAGAATAAACTAATTTGTATCGTCAACTCGCGTATCCTGTGCGGATTGAGCGCTAATATTGAGAGGGGAGTTATCATTCAACACATGTACAGTTACGGTGTGCAAAAACGTGAACTTATATTTCTGAAATTGTTGTTGAGAACAAGTTTTTCACTAAACCGTTTTTTATTATTAGGCATATAAGTAGTATTTCTAACAATATTTAGTTTACTTATGATAATAAAAATTACTTTAACATACCTAAATCTACAGATGATTTAAAAAATAGAGAAGATCAATATCAATTCAATCTAAACTTCTGTCAAGCAGAGTAAAAGAAACATTCTCACTTCATCTCGACTTCAAATCGGGCTTATAGTGTGTCTGTACACAATCACAAGCCATCAACAAGTGGTATTTACTGCTTCAGTTGTATATTCGTATCCTTTTTCACTGGTAAACTTGAAAAAATAATCAAGAGATAATTCGTCTAACAAATACAAGTAGCCAAGATAATCAATAAAAAATATTTCAAAACCTACACCACAATTGAATAATTCCTAATCGAGTTACTTTTAATAACGTCAGTAAAGCGCTTCCAGCTTGTGTGCTTACTTTACAATTGACAGCATACACACGTAGATCCGCACATTAAACTCATAACACCCCTTTGTTTACACGGAGACTTAAAAAAGTCACGTTCAACAACATTGAACGGACGACGGACGAAAGAAAAACCGAATTCGAAACGAGCCTTCATTTGTTTTTACCTCATCACTAAGGCCTTTGAGCCTTTATGATTCGTTTTCGGAATTACTAGAACGAAACGATCAGCCAATAAACTGTCCGTTCATTTGCGGCGCTGGCCTCGTTAATATCGCGCGCCATCTGCGTTGCGTATTTCGACGGCGACTGATCTTCGAAAAATAACGACGCTGACGTTCAGCCGACGTCGGTAGATGTCAGTCGTTAGGCTCAGTCGGAAACTCTTGAGGCTCGATGACATCCGACAGTTAGGTTTATCACTATAGTCCGTTCGCGTTAAGAATGCAGTTATTTTTAAATTTAAATTCTGTTGCACACAAAAAAACTGAGATCCACAACTTTTGGGTTCGAAAGTATGCGTTCAACTGGTCACTGTGGACTTGACTTTCTTTAGGGACGATTTGATTGGTTAGAGGGCGTGCTAGATCGAAGGACAAGTATGAAATGACTTGTCGTTTCGAGCATCACTAAGATAGCGAAGAAATGTAACTTTATTGAGGTTTTATAGGAGTTAGAGGCAAATTGGGTCAGGAAACGGTTGTGTGAAGGTCTTAGTGGTTATTTAAACGTGATAGGTAAGTAGTCAATTTTTTTTTTATAATTTTGACTGGTGAAGGTAAATAGCCATTAAATATGAAGGGACGTACATACCTAGTTGGCTATGCATTTTCATTTATTTATTTATTTAACACAATGAAACGGGCTTAACCCAGTAACATAATTATGTAGTCTAACTTAAAAAGTTTATTTTGCGATTACAATGATTCCTCAACATGTTTCAATAACGATTGCGGACTGTCAGCGAATATATCCAATTCGGGGTTAAAGGCCTAACATTTTTGCCTATTTGTGTCCCAACCCCGATTTTTTCTTAGTGCTTTATCAAAATTTGTAAAACACAAATTCGATGCTTCACTAACTCTGCCAGCTGAGCTTCTTTGCAATGCATACCAGGAATTAATAACTTTAACAGCTAAAAGGGCTTTGTGCACTCTCCGGAGCGAACTTCGCATCTGTTTGTGTATCTCTGCCTAAATTGTATTCAGGCCAATCCTTTGAAAGGGCTGAGGCATCCAATCTATCCCCGTGCTATTAATATCAGAAACTGCACCGTCGACGCTGTTGTTGTCTATTTAGGTACGGCCAACCAAAACGTAAACCGAAATGCGAATTAAATCCTATTATTTGGAGTTAAAACGCTTTATTAGATAACTCCGATCACCGAAGCAGACGACAATTGGCGGTATATACGCCACTTTCACATTACGTTTGAACTCGTTCGACAAAGTTCGAGTTTAAAAGTGTTTGATTCACCATCACGGTTACAGTTTATTTCTGACTACCCTATTTCAGGATAGAGTCTTGAGCGTATGTGACTCAAACTAAACCCTATACAATTTCCCTAGTTAACTTCTATGAGTCCCGCTTTGAATCATATAACTAACTTTAGTTAAAGTTACGATTACATACGTCCTAGAAAGTCGTGCTCGCGTTCTATTGATAAACTATGATTTTGCATAAAAGACAAAGTTAACTCTTATTCGCAATGTACGACTCTACGTTCTAAGCTGTAAAAAGTTGTGGAAACTGGAAAATGTTCATAAAGCCATCTCTGGTAGACAGTCTGGTAGACAAATGTGGTGTTTTCTTTTTCCAAATAAATACCATTCCGAGTAGGTATATATAAAAGTGTGTAAAATAATGGTTTACACTGTTGTTTTCAAACATTTCCTGGGAAATATGTAAGCATTGCTGTTAACATTTCCTAGGAATTCTTTGCAATTCCAAGATGAAACTGGGAAATACATGAGAAACTTTTTTCAGTGATTAAAATAAATACATTTCCCAGAAAAAGTATGGAATGAAAGATTACGTACATTTCCGGGATCAGAACATGAAACAAAACCCACTGAAAAGCCGCTTTGAAATTGCGCTATAGACAAGACCACTACGTACACAAATAAAAATATAAAATTCTTATAAACTAGGTCAATAATTTGATCTAGAAGTCGGTAGAAATAACAAGTGCAGCTTATTGAGTAGCGAACGGTCGCGTTTTCCTTTTAGCGCCAACCGTAAACCAAGGATGGCCCGACCGTAAACTGTAGTGCGGGCTCTTGACAAACGCTGGCGATTAACTATGAAAAACGGAGAATTTACCCCGACTACAAAATGAATAAAAGAAGAAAATATACATTTACTTGGCAAGTTAAGAAAAAATAACAGAAAAATAATGTGAAAATCAAGGGTAAACATCTTAAAATAACTTAATACTAGAGAACTAAAGCAGGAAAACGAACAAATTACTACCTGACTTTCAACATAAATTGAACTCATGAACATACCTATAAAGCTTTTTCAGTAGCTGGATCTAAATTATTCAATTTAGGTTATGTCTAGTGTCAAAGTGTGCAATACCTAAGGACAATTGAGATGGAGTTGCAGCTGAAAATGATTTAGGCACACTAGTCTAGTTAATATTATGATGAATTTTAGAAAGAAAGAAACAATAACGACGGCCACAACGATGAGCAAATAAGTTCTATTTGCAAAACACGCAATTTTGACACTCAAATCCACTCGAATTCTTCTAAAATAGACACTTAATTTATGGAACAGCCAACAGGTCAGATACTATGACAAAGTACTGAAATATTCAGCGGCTTTAGTTGTTAAATAAACATCTCTAACGTCTGGAACCAAGGTAGTATTTCATGAGACCGGCCTAGTTGATACTATGTTTATACTGTGCCGTAACTTTTGGCGATGATAAACGCAGTACTGTTCCCGTAAATAGGGTACATTAGCGTAACTCGTCTAGAACTTGTTTAATTTATGTTCGCCAACTTTAAACTATACCCGGCCCAGGGATTAACGTGCCGACGCGCCGTTTAATTGTACACAAACTTGTAATTTGCCCTTAATAAAATTTTACGATCCAAACCGTTGGATTGTTGGTTCAGCCATATTAAGGTGTGCTTTAAGCGAAATTCTGTTTAGTCGGGAACTACGCAGGATTAGACAATGTTTATCACTTTATCCAGATAAAGCTTGTTTAAAATTGGCTTTAAAAGTTGAAATAACATAGTTAAAATAAAGGAGCCTTGCTCATACATTGTTTACTTAACGTTGTTTGCTCGGAGCAAGCAAAGTGCATCTATGTTCACAAATCCATATTATGCGAGGGAGTAGCCGACGGCAGGCAGACAGCTCTTGCCGGCACAAAGACACGATTATTGAATTTCAATATAAAATATCTTCTCAGATACGAAGAAGAATCAAATGTCCGTGAGCAGTTTATACCAAGTCTGGCACAAACAACAGGAACGGAACGTGTTTCGTATAATAATCTCTGCATAGAACTTCTATGCCAAGTTACCAAATGAAAGGTTTTTATCACCATGACTGCATTACGAATACGTTTTTTTTCTTAACTAAAGAAGATGTTTGGATATGAGAATAGTATTTAGGCTTTTTCATATTGTATAAATCGCAATTCAATGAATAAAAAAAGTTAGTATCTCTTGACTACTGGCTTGATCAAGTTTAGTAGTAACATACTTACTCGCAGCTGTGGTCTTTATATCATCACAAAAGTAATAGAATATCAGAATATTGAACAATTAAGAATTATGTTTAATTTACTAACAATGACAACACACTCGGTACCAATAAGTAGACAACTTAGGAGTTCGGCGAGGAGCAAGGTTCCACTTTAAAGACTACACCTACTCATATTCTTGCCTATCCTAATGATGATGATTGATGACAAATACCAGTACTATAACACTAAAACTTCAATGACTAATGGACGGTATGACTAAAACTTGAAAGTTTTACGAGGTGTTTCCGTGTCTTACTTCTATTCACTTGTCTCGGTAAAAGCGAGGAGATAAAGTTAAGTCGAGTGAAACGGGATTTATAACGAGATTTTGGTGACTTGTCTTTGTTACTTGTTAAACGATGGAACTAAGTAATAGACGTTGTGAAGTTTTAAGATCCTCCAATCTTTCAGAAACAGGCCTATTTTTGTTACAATTCCGAATTTACTTTGAACTTCGTAATTTAAGGTAATTTTCTTTTATGAATGGGATCAGAAATTTTAAGTGGCTGCCTAAGGTTATTCTAAAAGTAATATTTGAACTGAATAGTTAGAATTTTGAACGATAATGGTTTAAAATTAGGGAATGTTGAAATATAATAATTGATACTTTGTTTTTGTGGAACTTCCAAAGGTTGATAAGCACAGAATTATGTAACATGGTATCGGCACTAATGAAAGAAAACACATCGCAAAATTGAAGACGCTAATTCTAATTCACTGTCCAGTTTAAAGTAATCCTGGCTTAAACTACCCATCAGCCTTTGATCTTAATATTATGAATTATCTGTGGTAATTCTTGAAATGGTGTCTTTATTTGAATGCAATTAAATTGTTCCTTTCTGCCAACTTTGTACAGTCAACATCAAAATGATATGCGCTAACAGAGTGGTCAAAAAAGGACCTAAAGTTTGACAAAAGCAATTGATACTACAAAAATAGAGTCGAATGAAGTTCGAAGCGCCACTAAAATGTAAAACAAGTGAATCACTATTTCTGTAGTAACAAGGTTGCTTCTCATGAATGCTGCAGACATATCGGACCACTTTGTACGTACACTTTTTTTTCACACTGACTGTCACAGTAAAAATTTACATTTAAAATGATACCTTTCATTCATCTAACACAAGGTAGAGAATAATACTGTGTTATCTTGGAATCGTTTTACGAATAAGTCATGTTATAAATGTTGGAATAAGTGCACTGATTGTGGAAAATTCAGGAAGGATTTTGATCCTTCCTGAATTTTCCAGGAAAACGTGAATCCATGAGGGCTGAAAGGCAAGCTATTTTGGCCCAATTAAGAGGAATATCCAGTGTTACAGAGTGCTTTCAGTTCAGTGTTTCGTTTGACTGCCTTCTTTAGGAAAAGTGTATTTGTGTTCAAAGAGGCTATTAAAATGTACAACAAAACGTTCATTCTTGATCACTTGATCACAGCCAGGGGGGCTAAAACGGTAACATTTTAGCATTTCATATTATGAAACATCTAACTGACGTTTCACCTAGGCCGCGGTCCGTTTCGAGTCAAAAGTGAGTAATAGCGCGCTGACGTCGTTCACGTTCATACAATTTATCAATTCGGGATGCGTGTGAGCGCGCTGTTACTCACTTTTGACTCGAAACGGACCGCGGTCTAGATGAAACGTCAGTTAGATGATTCATAATATGAAATGCTAAAATGTTGCTGTTTTAGCCCCCCAGGTTACAACGTTTTTTAGTGATGAAAATATCTTTTTGTTCAGGCAAATATAGATTAAATGTTCCTTGCTTATAAATAAAGAAATAAAGCC
This sequence comes from Udea ferrugalis, assembly GCA_950022985.1. Classification (NCBI taxonomy): domain Eukaryota; kingdom Metazoa; phylum Arthropoda; class Insecta; order Lepidoptera; family Crambidae; genus Udea; species Udea ferrugalis. The sequence continues at coordinate 13,019,156 of OX465516.1, forward strand.
CCTTTATCATGTTGTTAGCAATAAAACGCTCCGTCTGAATAGTGACAGTCAATGACTACTTAACAGTGAGTGACTGTATCTATTAATTGTAACACAATTAAATAATGTACAATTATGATCGTAACTACTTTACTGTTTGGAAAATGTTAAAGGTAACCTGCACTTTTGAAGCAGATTCTACAGACTGCCGCCCGACTTACCCAAAGACGCAGTCTTCGATCGTCTAGGGCCCTTGAAATCTCGTGGCTCGTACGCTTGGATTTCCTTCTTGTTGGGTTTGCAGTGTTATTAGGAGTAGAGGGAGAAGTATTTTTCAGATATTATCAAACCGGTTTCAGACCTCCAAATAGGCTTAACAATCCGCACTGAGCCTGCGTGTTGGAGTACAGCTCGCGCCACCTCAAAGTGGGGGTGAGGGCTGACCGCCTGATGGTTTTTGGTCATACTACATTTTTTTATGTATTTAATGATGATTTAATGTGTCCGTATGCTGTACTATCAATGCATCCTTATAATGATTAGTAAAAAACCCAACGCATAGATTTTCAAATAAAACATTTTCTAACTGAAGCTGAAGCTGGGTTTTACAATTATGAAATTAAAGCAAATTTTGGTTGAAATAAATTTAGTTTATTTACCTTGAAATCTTAGGCCTAAAATAAAGCTAGGCACAGAAAATGAAGCCCTATCGGAGCCGGCCAGACTCAGGAGCCTTTGGGTTTGGGTGACGAGAGGTACCGAGCGTTTGTTTGATCATAATGTTCAAAATAATTAAGATGAGGGGCGCCACCACGCTCTAAATGCGTGGAAAAATATAAAAAAAGAAAGATCCTACTTCTTTCTCCTGCGGGATCCGGTGGGACACAGCACTGAGGGCTGCAGCATGCAGGTCCGGACAGCCCGTGGAATGTTTTCGGCCACTCCACGGAGACAGTCAGGACACTGGCATGGACGGGCAGCCTTTGCCTGTACTTAGCACCTTACGGGCAGCCTTCGCCCGTACTGAACACCTCCTATTGGAGGTTAATGCTGACGCTCAATGCTTTCTCCAGCAATTCAACTCCGGGGCATTGTTCCGGGTTGAGAAAAAACTAACACTTTCACGTAGACCACGTCATCGGTCACGTCTACACCAAGCACATCACGAGCTGGAAAAAAGCGACACTGATTAATCAGCACACCACAAACACGATGGATTCCACTAATCCTGGTCTTCGAGCTGCAACTTACCGGTATCAGGGGTTTAAGATATTTGGAAATACAGCGCGTACGCCGGTTTCGAAAAGTAAAATGGCAGGGCGCAATGACCTACGCAAAATCGATATCGAGCCGGTGTGTTGCCATGGCAAAGACCAAAATCCTCCGAAAATGTTTGAATTGAAAAAAGTTAATAAGGCCATGCCTTTTAATGAATTTATAGAATTAGGCTCAGAAAAATATCTATATGAAAACTACCTTGTTTTAGAAGAACAAAAGCACTGAAATGAATTAAAAACCATAAAAATAGGATTATTTAGTAGTCTGAAGTCTTCAGAAGCTGTCATCCCTCGTGAACTCTAGTGATGTGAACAAGACAAAGCTGCTAGTGTTGTCTCATTTCAATTTCTGAAATCGAGAGATTTAAAAAAAACACAAATCGTCAGACTCCAGATAAAATAAATGAAAAGAAAATCGACCTCACGATTTTCTACGTAACAATACCTCCCCACCTACCAGAATTTTTCGACGGAAAGGAGAAAAATTCGAGCTGGCCCTCCAGCTCATCACTACCCTACCACAAAAGAATGGAGTCTGTCAACAGAGGCGGCGTGGTGAGCGAGCGCAAGGCAAGCGGACCACGCGTCCTCTGATAACGCAACAACCACACATCACGAATCCAAAGTAATTAGGGTGCAACCTAGACATCATCATACGAATTAATAAACTACACAAAATAAGCAATAGAATACATAATATTTCCTATCGAATAGACTATAATATTGTTCCTATCAATCAGGTGGGACAAACAATGCCTGGCTATGGCTAGCGCCAGTAACTGGATGCACCGACAAGAAAAGAAAATAAGTGACTCCGTCTGAAACCGAAAGTAACTAATTAGGGACAAGATAAGGGTGAGAACTTAAAGGTATAGGCTTATTTAAATGGAGTTACCTACCGCTCCGGGTGGTGTGGCTTATTTTAAGAGTCACTACCCGCTCCTATGGCAAATTATGGAATAAAAATAAACAAGTAAATAAACTAGAACGTATTGTTTGAGAACACAAAGGGGTTAAGGCTTATTTTGAAGGAGTTCCCTATCCGCTCCTGGTGGTAAGGCTTATTTAGCGAGTAACCAACCGCTCCGAACTATTGTAGGCTCTGGCACATAAAACATAGACTACAAAAAATAAAATTATAACTGCAATAACACCTAAGCTGCACCACTATCAAAAAACTGACACTAACAAAATTTACTTTTTAACAACCAACGAATTAAACACTATCATCCTAAAAACTAACTCAATAGAATGTAGGAACAATACCATCTGAGTAACATGCAAAAGTTAAAAACTAAAATATCACTACAACAACAAGTAACTTAGTAGGCTATACTGGCTTCAAAAAACCACTAACAACAAACACAGACAGATCCTTTGATGTCGGACCAGGCTGCCCAACCCAACACTTCCACTTCTCAGACAACAACAGACATTTCAAAATACCTACTTTTAAACATCACACCACAAAACAGACAACTTAACCTAACAACTAACCAATCTTTCTTTCCTTTTCTGTAGCAACGCCTTCCATCCTGTAAAACAGGACAACAATCACCCGGGACAGATGTATACGCTGCCAACCAGCGGTCCAGGGGTCGATGTTCCCTAACAACTAATTTCCAATAAAAAACATGCAACCTAAACTAAAAAACTAAACTAACCACAGGGCGACCAGTGGTGGTGTGGTGAGCCTAAATGTGTAGCGGCGGACCACACGTCCACTGCAATCGCCTATCAATTTAACGTAAAGCTACGTGAGCGTCTAGCTCACCATGACAACTCACAGCCAGCAGCGACATTCGCTGCAGCTGCGAAACCTTCACAAACATCCAACAACTCAAAACAAGAAAGCGCACTACGCCTTCAAATCCTTGGCGTTCATACGCCAAGGGCACTATCAACACATCACTATGAGAGCATATTGCCCACCACTTGTATGGCAGCCTGCAGCGCCATGCGCTACAGCTGCAACACCACAAACAACCCAACAACAACCTCTAAAAGGGAAGGCTTACATCGCCTTCAAATCCTTGACGTGGTAACGCCAAGGTCACTACCACACTCCAGACTGTGAACCCATTGCTCACCACTTGTACTGCACAGTCTGCAGCGCCCTTTGCCACAGCTGTAACACCACAAACCACAACAATATCTCCAAGAAGAAAAACAAAATACCTACTACTTCGCCTTTCTTAACCACCACTCCACTCTCAATCACTAAACAAAAAAATAACAAAACACAGAACTGAATACACAATACCTTGTGTAGGTACCAAAGGGGCCTTTGCAGGGAGAACAGAAAATCAAGGGATATTATATTTGGGCTTAGGGAAGTAACGTGGTAGCATTCCTCCTAAAAGTTAAAGTAGGTACCTAAGTAGGTAGTTATATATCCCTAAGAAGAAGTTAATATGTCCAGTACCTCTTATCAACAGTTTCTTAAGCTATGGATGAAGATATTCCCAAACCCAAAACACACTTGACCCTAATTGGCTCTTACAAAAAATATAACTTACTTAAGTTTTAAAGAAATTTAATTTAAATTCCAAATCAAAATATATGGTAGGGCAGGAAGTGCCAACTACTTGCACCAACATCATGCTTGCATTGTGATAATGTATATAATCTTAGAATATTTAACTGTAACAAGTATGTTTTTTATTAGTTATTAAGTTCTAAACATATTGTAAGGCAGAAAGTCACATACTGCTTTTACCGACATACAACAACAACCAGTACAAGTAAACAATGTCAGTACCTAAATAAAACAAGGATAAGTAAAAATTGAAATTGTAAAAAAACATTGGACAAACACAAACAAAAAATTAAACACCCTATACCGCTCGTGAAATACCTATCTATGCTTCAGTGTTTAAGTCAAAATCAATAGTAACTGGTTAAGATAAAGATTACAAAAATCAAGTTATAACTTTAAATCATTTAAGTTCTGTATGTTAATAATAAATAATGAGTCAATTTTTAAATTTTTAAAAATAAATGAAGCTATGAATTTTAGCTAAAATCACAGGTTAACAATTTCATTAATAACAATATCACAGTAACGTAACCACTTCAGAATTGAAAACAAATTAGGCAGGTATACTAGAATAAAAATAGTACCTCACATTATTGCTAACAAGTCCCAACAAAGAAAAAAAAATATAATAGGGCTATATTGGCAGAATATAACCAAGAGGTAAGTAGGTCAGAACTTGTTACCAATAAACAACATAACCACAACACACAGCAAGCTAGTATACCTACAAGTTGCCCTCAAACACTAAGGCAATAAATGGAAACATTTACAGCAAATCACAAGTTTTTGAACATTTATTAATAAAAAAAAATCCCTATCAAGTTTTGAAAAAACAAACGCTCAGCAACATAGCTTATTCGACATGTTGTTTACCTCAAGTCAAAGCCCCACGTATGGGTGTCATTGTTACCTAAAAAAAATGGGAAGCTGGGTTTTACAATTATGAAATTAAAGCAAATTTTGGTTGAAATAAATTTAGTTTATTTACCTTGAAATCTTAGGCCTAAAATAAAGCTAGGCACAGAAAATGAAGCCCTATTGGAGCCGGCCAGACTCAGGAGCCTTTGGGTTTGGGTGACGAGAGGTACCGAGCGTTTGTTTGATCATAATGTTCAAAATAATTAAGATGAGGGGCGCCACCACGCTCTAAATGCGTGGAAAAGTATAAAAAAAGAAAGATCCTACTTCTTTCTCCTGCGGGATCCGGTGGGACACAGCACTGAGGGCTGCAGCATGCAGGTCCGGACAGCCCGTGGAATGTTTTCGGCCACTCCACGGAGACAGTCAGGACACTGGCATGGACGGGCAGCCTTTGCCTGTACTTAGCACCTTACGGGCAGCCTTCGCCCGTACTGAACACCTCCTATTGGAGGTTAATGCTGACGCTCAATGCTTTCTCCAGCAATTCAACTCCGGGGATTGTTCCGGGTTGAGAAAAAACTAACACTTTCACGTAGACCACGTCATCGGTCACGTCTACACCAAGCACATCACGAGCTGGAAAAAAGCGACACTGATTAATCAGCACACCACAAACACGATGGATTCCACTAATCCTGGTCTTCGAGCTGCAACTTACCGGTATCAGGGGTTTAAGATATTTGGAAATACAGCGCGTACGCCGGTTTCGAAAAGTAAAATGGCAGGGCGCAATGACCTACGCAAAATCGATATCGAGCCGGTGTGTTGCCATGGCAAAGACCAAAATCCTCCGAAAATGTTTGAATTGAAAAAAGTTAATAAGGCCATGCCTTTTAATGAATTTATAGAATTAGGCTCAGAAAAATATCTATATGAAAACTACCTTGTTTTAGAAGAACAAAAGCACTGAAATGAATTAAAAACCATAAAAATAGGATTATTTAGTAGTCTGAAGTCTTCAGAAGCTGTCATCCCTCGTGATCTCTAGTGATGTGAACAAGACAAAGCTGCTAGTGTTGTCTCATTTCAATTTCTGAAATCGAGAGATTTAAAAAAAACACAAATCGTCAGACTCCAGATAAAATAAATGAAAAGAAAATCGACCTCACGATTTTCTACGTAACACGGTTTAAGTAACATCAACCTGTTCATTTAGCGTCCTAACGAATTTCCGAAGCTTTGATTAAAGATCCATTTTCATCAACCCAAGAATAGGTGCGCTATTCTGGGTAAAGTCAGTGATTGCGTGGGTAGCATATCGCCGCCCATAGTTGGTGTGAATTTTGAGTACGGGTAGGTACCTAATGCAATTATACTTGCTTTCTTTCTCAAGGTACATTCAATAAACGAGCAAATCATAAATAACTTGCTACTATTACTCGTAAATGTACTAAAATTAGTTTAAATAACTTTCACTCACCAAAAAAAAATGATTTTGGACTAGCTAAATTACATTTTCTGGATTTATTCAAATAACAAAATAATCATTCCCATATTTTAAATGGGGTATCAGAAGCACACGGCAACACGAATCGAATCGAAGAACACAAAGTAAGTGAACTCGCCAGGACACGACCTCCGAGTCAGAGTGCTTACCAGTAGGTTCAACGCCGCTTTCAAAGCATTAATAAAAAAACTTTTTTTTTTTTTCATGAATTCAAGCAACGGGCGCTTTACAGTATCGGGGTGACTCGATCAAAAGTGGTCGTAGCTACGATTCCAAATCATTGTGTTTTTACCTTTTTGATTTTACACACGTAGGAACATAAAACTTAACCCAATTTGTAGGTCCTTATAGTAAAACTCACATTTTTTTTTCACATTGTTTAAAAGCTTAGCAGTTACTAACGTAACAAGGAGTGCTACAGCCATCTCATCTCTTGTTGAGTTAACTAATTTGCGTTTCTTTCTCAAATTCGTTTGTATTCGCCAAAACAAACAGATTGTTGGCCCAATCGACGCGGAACTCGAGACTAGAGAGTTTCACTCTTATTTTTTGTTCAAAAGGCGGGACAAAGTTCAACCATTCGTAATTAGATAATAATGACGTCGTCGGACGGGCCAATTACGGAAGGAAAGAGCGCACTCTGCGCCGCGACCGCTAACAATAACTTTGTTACGACTTCTGCCTGGTAAACAAACGAACAAACAATGTGGAAAAAGCAAGTTTCGAATGGGACGCGACTCGTTTGGATTTGTATGGGATACTTATAATATTTCTGGTTAGCGATTCACAACAGAGTTATCGTACGATTCGATAACTTTCATTTCATTCTAGTAAATCGCTTGCTCAGCGAAAGCACTTGAACTTTGTATATGTTGAAGCCAATGGCATTTAGTATTTATTAACAGAGTAATACAGACACCTGCCACATTAAAAAAAATAATAAAAATTTAATGAAAGTTACCGAATCGTACGATAACTTGGTTTTGATTCGCTCTCCTGAAGTTGTTAATCATTGTATGGTAACCGGTACTCAGTTCTAACTTATTAAGCGAATAGTTAAGTGTTCATTCTTGTAGAGCGTGATGGCCCAGTAGTAAAACGCACTGGTTTGAACCCGTGGTTGAACCCCTGGATTGTGAAATTTGCGACTAACTCTCCTGTGAAGGAAAACACCGATTAAAACCCCAAGAAAAATCGGATTACGGTAGGTTCGCCACTACCTCACTAGTTTGGAAAAAACGCTCGGTGAAATTTGCGTTTCTGAATGTTGCGTTCAACGTGACGGCAACAATCACTGTGCCTCTGACTACCGAGTTTGGGATATATACAGGACCGTAAGTTAAGAAGGTGAAAAGCTATTTCCTGCTGCTTTCATGCTTTCTCTACTTTATACTATGCAGTAAAACCTCATATTGTGGATGTCATGACCCTGAGCATAGGAAACAAAACTGCCACGCCTTTGACAAAAACGAGAAAAAATATTGCCACTCTTAATTGAATTGAAAGTGGTAGGGAAGGCATTTGCCCTGCAGTGAGATAGCATAGGCTCAAAATAACTATAAATGAAATAGCTGAATTCTAAAAGATCAAAATCAAGCTCAACTCTTACTCCTGTTTAAATAACGGTTTAAAAATTCAAAGCACAACCTCACAAATAAAACGATTATTTTAAAAGATAAACTACTAACAATGCAATCAAAAAAGGCCCCTGGGATTGGCTTTTTGCGTTAGTTGGACTGCCGCCAGCTCCGACGGTTATGAGATTGTACCGGTTACCGTAACTACCGGTTTATTTATGGACCCCGTACATGCAAGGAAACTGCCATGCAAAACTTAACAAACAGTTATATTATGCAAATGCTTTTTTAATGCTAAATACTAGAAACTAGCACTGGCTTGTACGATAGGTAACATCGATATTCTTATTAACAGGGTGTTTCTTACTTATCCAGGGTTCATAAATCCTTTGAAGATTTTTAATGAAAATTTTGCATCACACTTACTAAACATAACGATGAAAATCTTGAGAAAAATGGGTTTTCTTCTTAAACCTATGCAGTCCATGCAGCATTTTTTTTAACTTATTAAGGAAAACTGTTAATAGGACGAGTTTTTGCTTATTTACGAACAGTTTCTCAAAATGCAGCAGATTTTCAAAACAATAACCCTTTTCATTTCTTTCTAATTAAAAACATTACATCTTTGCACTTGGAACCTGAAATACATCTTAGCCTTTGTCTAGCCATATTCGTCGGTCCAGGTGCTTTCAACCTTACTACATACGTACTTACAGGCACAACACTTATTGAAATCACCTAAAAAAATCTGCATACAAAAACGTTCATAAGAAAAATCTACAATTACCTGCCTAAAACGATGCAGTAGCTCCAAGGCGCTAAAAATTAGATTATCATCGCTATCATTTTTCAAGTCACATCCAAATCCATGAAAGCATCGACATTTTTACCCTCGCAACTTTTTTGGTAATACGTTGGCTTCGTCGACCAATTCGAATCCAATTTACATTTCAATCGGGAGGTTCATGTAAAAACATGAGCTCCATGCCGCTGCGCTCGTTGAGAGCTTATGAAATAATGTTACACGGGCGCCTGAAATACTCATGCATACTATTCTTTCTCCGACGTGAAATTCAGCAGTCACTGACAAAGTTAATTAATATTTACGCCGGCAATTGCGCTGATGCGATGCAGTTTCAAAAACAGCAGAATGATTAAGTACCAGAAAAACCTTTTTTTCAGATCCAAGTTCAGGGGTGGCATTCTGTATTTGCACATCGAACAAATGCAAAGGAGTTTGTATTTTAGCGTTTTGTAAAAACTCAATAACTATGCGAATATGATCGTTTGAGTGATAAGAACTAAACCAAATAACAGTTTAAAGCTAGCTATTTCTAAACAAATGAGGGAGAATACCAATTCAAGGTGAAGCCAATAGACGATTGAAGTTGGGCTTTTCCCTGAGCGCGATCGAGATGAGATTTGGCGTTATCCAGAATAGCATAGCAGTTCGAAGTAAGCTATATAGTTACAGGTCTGAAAGTATTTATGAATAGATGACATTAAATACTGGAATGGACTTCTACAGTAAACTGAAACATGCGGCTAAGAAGGATTTCCAATCGTTGACCTCCGAAACTAAAAACCCAGGGTTAAGGATAGATAGATAGAGGAAGTACCTAATACTAATTACCAATCGTAGATTGACGTGCTTGAAACGTTCGTTTTTAAGGCATCCAACGAGAAGGTTTCAAAAATATATTATAATTTATCTCAAACCACAGCAGCCTTAAATATCATTTCGTTTGCATTGAATTTTACTTTATATGGACTAATCAAAAATAACTTATCTTTTATTCCATTAGTTTCTCAATTTACTTCAGTTTTATGACCTTCATCAAAAGCTATCTTCATCGGTCTGGTAGGTTTGAGGTTTTGATTACAATTGGCAGACCTTTGTAATTTGATTCTTTACTTTAGAAATATTTTTGCAAACGTCGCCAGACCTTGTTTTAATTACACTGAACTAGACAAACTAAAATGGAAATTAAGGCAAATATTGTATTACTATTGAAAACAAGTTCAGTGAATGGAAATTTCATTTAAATTGCGTATTGTGAGTATTATTTCGAGTTCTAGGCAGCGGGCTGATTCTAGACTTAAACATGCATGAAGAAAATACGTAGAGATTTCTTTCAAAATGCATTTCCAGTGTAGAGGCGTCGCTTCGAGTCGCAGATAAAGTTGCTAAGCGCGGGCCCCGAGAGCTCGCTGTAAACTAGTTTTATTCGGCCATAACAATAGTCCTGTGGGATGGCGGAACATGTCTCCTATATACTCGGCTTTATTTCTCACTGCTTCGTGCTTTGCACAGCGCCTTTTACGTCTTTGATGCACCAGGATATCGCAGTTTAAAACAAATAGCATTTTTGCTAGGTTTCTTGTGTTGACGTTATCCTGCTTTGTAAGTGTGGATGTGTTGCTATTCTCGAAAATACTTGACATTTCATGTTGCATTGTGTTGTATTTTATAACTAAAAACTATCTACTTTTCCTCACCACCGTCGAACTAGTTTTAAAAAAAAGTTAATATATATTTCATCGTGTTTTAAGAACAAATGCTGCTGTGGACTCACACAGAGTTTGATTAAAACTATGCATAAAATTGCATAGTTTTAATCAAACTCTGTGTGAGTCATAAAGGCACAACATTATGATATCATTGATGGTAAAATAGAGAGGGTACCAGCCGTTGCAATTAGTTTGTTCTAAATGTTAAATTTTAGATTGATTAACGATAGAGTCGTCAATCAAACTATTATTTCCAGTGGATAGTGCATTGTTGCACAAATTGATAGGATTAATTTGTTGATAAACACTACGTGTGCCGGCTAACCATATGTTTCCAATTCTATTTGATTATTCATGTGTTCAAAAGATTAGCCGCTTTGAATCGGATAGCAGATATAAATTGAATTTAAGCTCTGCGTATGAATACTGCGCTGTCATATAAAATCATGTCAATAATAATTTATCAGCTGCCAGATTAGAGTTATACACATTTATATGAACAGATGGGAAACCTTCACACTATAACTACTTCGACTTTCAATTTCGTGCAGTAGTAAAATTACAGGTTATTTCACAGAAAGTGACAGATTCATTTCTTTATCAAACATGGTTATACAAATTTATAACAATTTTGATGAATTAGATGAAAGTGACCGCTATACAGCTATCATCGGTTCTGGTTTTTAATTAGATAGCATCATTAGTTTCTATATCTTTAAGCAACATCATACATTTGTTTATTTCGCACTAATTTGTTTCATACAACTGAACAAACCATCCAAAGTCCTTCCGACCAAAAATATCAAGACACTTCTTTAAGGTAAACAATAAGCTACCCTAACAAGCCCTTGCGGGCCAGAGGAAAGCAAAAAGGTCGCGTCGTTTAAAACGGCCACATCCAAAATGTATAACTTTCGAGGGCACAGCTTTCTGCCACGCGCGCCAGTCGAAAGCCCCGTGAAGTTATTGTTTTCTTGTGTCATGTGGGAGATATATCGCTTCGGTTGAGAAATGAAAATGCTCTCGCTGAGTTTGGATCCAATGTTTATATTTGCAGTTTATTTGTTTTGGAGAATTCTTGACACTTTGCTCTTGGCGATATGGAAATATGAAATCTAAATTTAATATTTCAATAAAGTTTTTCAGGGTTACAATATCAGTTAACAGCAGAGTATGCATATTTTATTAAAGGGTTCCTTAATTTTGGCCATTAAATATTTTATTAATAAAGGGCCTGCGGAGTAATTAAAGTTTAACGATTATGCCGTTTGGAATAACTCTTAGGTGATTTGATGATCGAAGCCCTTTTCACCCATTGGTTTTGACTAGACTATGGAAGTTTTGCTAAAACTTAGACTTTCCGGCTCGTAAAATGCTCTACCATTGACTGTCCAAGCTTGTAGGAGGAGCTTCCCCTGGTAGCTCTTACTCGTAAGTTTCCCTTCAAAGGTACGCCAAGAACGCTTGACGATCAAAATTCGTATAAAAATACCCAATTACCTACTAAAAAAATCTTGGTTAAGGATTTCAAATATTTATTTGAGTCTGTAGACTTTCTATGACTGAGATTTCAGCAAATTCCTTAAAAAGGCTCTTAAAAATCTAATTTTAGCTCTAAGTAAGATAATGATCTTTTTAGTTCTAGGCCTTAAGTTTATCTTTCTTCAACTCAAGCGTAGATTTGCAGCGAAACTAACCCACCTCAGTTCATCTACAAATAATCAAGATAGTGAAACGAAAATAAATTATTTCAGTTCCGTGAGATATGATCTTCGAATCCTTGAATCAAATGAAATGCCGGTCCAGCATAATTTTCCGTTCGTCTATCCCACTGGCGCATCTGCGTCCGCATCTCAAATGCATTTGGGATGCACTCGATCCACTATAACCGTAGAATTTTAAAATCGAATCTTGGTCTTACGTAAAAAAATACCTTTTTTATTTAAATACAGTATTTTAATTAGTCATTATCATAAAACACACTTTATTGCACACAACACAAAGTAGTTTACAGATGAGAGATAAATTTTTGAGTCAGCGTACAATTTGTCCTTTGTTCTCACTAGTTCGATTCAGTAGTTCGATCGTCGAACTAGTGAGAATTTTTTTTCTCATTTGTTCGACCGTCGAACTAGTGAGAATAGTTCTGTTGGTCATACATCTACCCTCAAAATATAACAAAAATCATGTACCCTCAAAATAAGACAACAGAACTATGACCACACTCTTTCTGGGGTGGGGCGTTTAGTTAAATATTTATAATACTAAACTTATTATGCACATACCTAAGTGCTATAGGCATAGATGCATTTAAGGAAATATACCAGTGGACGACTTCCGGGTGATATGACAATGATTTGTATTATGTATTTAAACTGTTTGTATTGTTTACTATTAATTTACTTGCAGTCGAATTTTGACGTTTACTATATTTCAATAATACTTAAATAATTATTATACCTACAAAATATACCTAAAAGATTTTCATTTTATAATTACCTATACAATGTATGTATTTGTGACCAATATCTATTATATCGGTACTTAATGTTCTTGCTTCTCGATTAATAATAATAATAAGTTAACGGATCGAACTAGTGAGAACAAACATTCTCACTAGTTCGACGGTCGAACAAATGAGAAAAAAAATTGTCACTAGTTCGACGATCGAACTACTGAATCGAACTAGTGAGAACAAAGGCAATTTGTCATTCTTAAGGTATAAAAAAATATTCTAAGGTGAAACAATTTTTTATACCTCAAATTGAACGTACTACTTACTTGTTCTCTTCAACTCAAGCGCAAGACCACAGAAGAACTTACCCACCGCAGTCCATCTATGAATTATCTAGATAGGGAAACGAAAATAGATTATTTCAGTTCCGTGAGATATGATCTTCGAATAACTATCCTTGAATCGAATAAAACGCCAGTCCGGTATAATTTTCCGTTCGTCTACCCACTGGCGCATCTGCGTCCGCATCTCAAATGCATTTGGGATGCACCCGATCCACTATTACCGTAGAATTTTAAAATTGTATCTTGGTCATAAGTTGTAATTATCAATTTTTATTCATAAACAGTAATTTAATTAGTCATTAAGATAATACAAGATAAAAAACACTATTGCACACAATAAGTAATTTGTCATTCTTAAGGTATAAGTTGTTTTACCGTGGGCATCAACTTTAACGTAGGTACTACATGTTCTCTTCAACTCAAGCGCAAGACTATAGAGGAACTAACAAATTCAGATAATCTACGAATAATCAATATAGGGAAACGAAAATAGATTATTTCAGTTCCGTGAGATATGATCTTCGAATAACTATTCCTTGAATCAAATGAATTTGATGAAAACCCGTCCGGTATAATTTTCCGTTCGTCTATACCACTGGCGCATCTGCGTCGCATCTCAAATGCATTTGGGATGCACCCGATCCACTATTACCGTAGTATTTTAGGATTCTCACCGTCCGTAGTGCGATCATAAGTGGGGGAACCGTTTCTCATTGACTCCATTCTGAGAATGTATGGGACCATAATTTTTTGATATTACTTTTCTTTGTTTACTTACTTTGGAAAGTAATTTAAAGATAGTTTTTTTTGAGCAAAGTTAAACATGTCACTTATTATTACTTGTAGCAGACACATCAAAAATACAGTATTAAATATTGGTTCTATCGTCGAAATTATTCTTCACTGTAAATATTAGTATAAGATGAAATTCCTAATCCAATTTTAGGTAAATTTGAAAGCATTTCGATACCTACTAATTCTTTCATTTAAACGACAAATTGTTTCATCAAACCATTACATATTCTGTGACTTGATAAAATAATGGTAAGAATAACACCTAATCCATAAACTTAAAACTAATTTTCCTGCTAACCTAGTAATTCAGGATAGTTCAAAAATAAAGTGTCGCATAATGATGCGGAACTCCGCGTCACTTATGTTGTGAGTTCACTATCTTAGTTTCAATACTCATAACTTGTAGAAAGCACATGTGTTCATATAAAGCGTAGGACACAATAGGGGAAGAAAAATAGCTTTCCAGATGCTGATAGTCGAAGATATGTGCAGAATGACGCAGCAGTGCCTGTTCATTGTTCGCTCAGTTGCACACGGCACTATGAATGAGACGGCTACACAGACGTGTTTCAGGAAATAAACGTAAAACAGTAGAATTTCGATTAAGGTGATATTGTTTTGTAGAAATATTGCTAAAGTTTAACCAGAAAGCTAGGAGAAATCACTATTAAAATATACCTTAGTTGCAATTCCTTATGATGTGATTTATTTATAAACTCAATTGTCACACTCATCTTCAGAAGTAGAAGTTTCCAAGTAGAAAGAAAGTGTGACAATCATCAAATTTTTAATAATAGGTATAGTTACTACGCACTTATCTATGAAATTCGAAATGCTCACCGTTACTATTTAGTCATGAAAACTACGCAAACATTTGGTTTCGTAGCTACGAAAGTTATATAGCTATATACCTCCAATAATTGTAGCGCGATTAAGTCACTTTTTGCTCTGAAGCAACTTAGCGCTACGACCCGTAACGGTTATACACGAACTACGAGACACGCCAGGTCGCTACGAGTTGCTACAATAAAGGTGTTATTTCTTTCGTTCAGCTACTCGAAGTGGAATGACCTTTCTTTTCGTTTATCTCAATCCAATAATTTCCTTTTCTTTCGTTTTACTCATTCTGACTGTTTCATTCTTAACATGAAAGTCTAGAACAGTATGTAGTTCTTACTGATTTACTGACTTTGTTGAGTTACCATGCTTTTTATACGAGCTTAGCTGGCTAGCTAAGCTCAGTATTTATTTAAAAGACCAGATCAAAAAAAGTCAGGTCTGTTTTTTCTCGAAAACGGTAAAGAATTTTTTTTTCTTAAAAAACCAGTCTGATTTGATTGAATACGGAGAAAAGGCAGTATCTAGAGGTATAGCTTCGACTTGCCACTGCCTTACTATCCATATCGACTTGCCACTGAATTATTTATGCCGCATTTCACTGATGCGTTCACCTATCGGAAACGCAAATGCGCTGAGAGAGCCCTTAGAAAAACATAAAAAGGCTCTTTGTGCTGACTTCGGCTGTAATAAGAGATATCTAAAAGCCGTTCAATCGAAAATATATCCTAATACCTTTCTATAGATCTCGATACCGGATAACAAGCTGATGATGGTTTAAGGAGAACAATTCTATAAAAACAATCCGTAAATGTTCAACCAATAAGTCCTGTCTGTCTTCACTTATTGTGAAGAAGTTGAGTTGAATATGTAAAGAAACGAGTCCAGACATTCAAGATCATAACGCGACCTATGTTGAATATTTTTAAATATTAAGAAACGAGATTATCCGGAGACGAACTGGAATTATAAACAAATTTCGCAAAATCAGCAAATATTTGATTAAAAACACTTTTTGTAGCGGAATACCTTTGTGTAGATCCAAAACCGCAGTGTAGGTTCAGACAGATGAACCTGAGGAAGAAAGCAATATTAGCGAACCTGGAGGTCAGACTAACCTTGGAAGATCCAGTTTGTCAGTCTGACATTCTTTATTCGGGCTTTTATGAAGCATAACAGTTTAAGCCCTGCCTAGATTGCTGTTTTAAAAACGTTACAAAAACAGTAGGAACTTCCAACCACTCGGAAAAAACATTTTTCGTTTCCCAGAAACTGATTTTAAGTATAAAATAGAAAATACTTCGCAGAAGTTGAAGCTATACCTCCCGAGGGGGATACAGGTGGTGCAACTTAACGCATTACTTTATGATCTTAGCAACATATTGCTATTGCATTTTTGGGTATGTTGTGATTTTAGACTATTTGAGGCAGTGGAAATAGATCATCGGGCAGCAAGTTTAAGGATATGAAATCACATTAAAAAATAATACTTTTTCTTAAATAAGTAAAGAAAATAATCTTTTCTTTTAAAGCAGGCAGCTGTCAAGTCTGATCAATCCAACTTAAGTGTTTACAAGCAGGTTTTCAAGATTATTATTACTTTTCACAAAATTTCGTTAGGCAGTTTAAATGTAAGGCCCTTGTCCAGGATCGCCCATCTCATAAATTAGCTGTGTTTATTCCGCAGTGCTAGATTTACGTGACCCCAAACCGGAGCCTATACTAATTCAAATACAAAGTCCTGTTGTTCGTTTTAGTTTTAGTTCAAAGTATGTTTAGACACAACAAATTATAAATTAGACAAACTTCGAGTCAAATTCATTAACAACAGACTAAAGTACCTACTGAGCCCTTTATAGAAAACAAGGCTTCAGCTAAGCCTTTAATGCAGGCTTTCAATGTGGACTTGACCAGTATTGCAGTTCTGTCAATATGATATCCGGATGTCCCAGGAAATTTCCACCAGGTGAAGTTATGTCGTCTCGATTTGCATTGTAAAAATCTGAGCTACCCTACAATCATAGTATTTTATTCATTGAACGAAAAGGGGCGATGGAACTAAATTTAAGATATACGTGGTGTCTTTATAGTTCAAAAGGTAACTGCGACCAAATTAGGAAGTTCTTTTCAGATTAAAACAGCACAAAAAGTAAATTGATTGTAACTGTTTTACATATTTTTTAAATTAATAAAATCTTAACGCTACAAAGTGTTACATCAAAGACACCACCCTTGGTTATCTGCTGTACCTTATAATAGTTCCCTTCGATCCTTTCGTGCCAGGACACAAGCGATCATTGTAAACGCATATGGTGTTTGTCGGAAGCAATTTCGGGAGGCGGTGGCAAAGGTTAGCCTCCTCTGACATCCTATATCCGGGGAACGCTTCCAGGCTGTCAGTGAGGACTGCGCCCCGGGGGAGGGCGGTCAGGCGGCACCGCCAGGAAATTGTACGTCGACCTACATCACGATTGCTCTTGTATCGGTGGAACGAGACAACGAAAAATCGGAAGACATATCAGTTGGTGGTTCAATTTAAAACGGGATGGGGTAATTTGGTTTCGAAAGAATTGGTCTGTGAAATATCAATTCGAGAAGTGGGGCTGTGTGATCGGATAGCCTTCCTTTTGAATGAATGGAAAATATTATATCTCTGTTTGAGGTTGTTGATTTTTGTTAAGGTTAGTGAGGTACCTTAATTTCAGATGTTATCAAGCCACTCTTAGGCTTCCAACTAGGCTTAACGGCTGATAAATAGCGATTTTAACCGGGACCAACTCCTTAATCTGCCTTCCGAAGCACGGAGTTGCCCGAAAAATACATCACTGGGGGTGGCCACCATCCTATTTCTGACTCGGCGTATGTTGCTTCACAACAGCGATCGTTACCTATCCACTGTCACAACTGCGCCCTCTTGCGGGCGGGCACCTCCTTTAATAGCATAATAAAATAAAGAAATAAAAAAATTGCAACTTTTTATTTTGGTAAGTATATAGTCGCAAGTTGGCCAAGGGCTGCTTTTATATTTACTTGCAACGACAGCGATATAAGTATTCATGAGTGGCATACACGTACACAGTTGTTCCACGCAGCTTCTCCAGTACATAAACGAACTTTTACGCTATTTATATTACTTGAGCCATAAAAGGCACTCCACATATTAACGTGAAGCGCTCATTCAACACACTCGGACATAACACCGGACCAAATGTACAGTCTGTTACAGACGGTCCACAGTAACGAACCAATTTTGGAAAAATACGCCCACTAAAAGGTGCACGCAACGGACAAGCGTTTGGCGCACGTTTTGATGTTACAGCTTTTAGGGTTCCGTAGAGGTTCAAACTTTTATTAAAAAACAATATATAAAAAAACAACAATACGAGATATTTTAAGAAACCGGAATATTATCAAGAACCTAACTATTGTTTCAGATAATAAAATATACTAAATTACATAAACTTAGTATGACTACTATCTTGGAAAAACGCAAGCAACTCATCATCATCATCGTAATCGTCAACAGCTGCATGACGTCCAATGCTGACCATTAGGCCTGCAATAGAATTCCAGAGCAGCCGGTTGTAAACGCATCGCAACGCATTGCATGTACGCATAATAAGCAAGCACTCTTGTTGGACAGATGCGGTATAGGTGCGCGTCATTTCAGCTTAGACGATCTAAACTGTTTGTTTTTTAGCAAATAATGATTACACCTACGTACCTTCTATTTCATATACCCATACATAATATTTGAAACAAAATACTTATATCGATACAACCCAGACGTTAAATTATCCCTAACATTATTACATTCACACAATATATTTTTTCACTTCTTTGTACTCTGTAAAAGTTAGTTTAAATTCCACAATCTGATTCGGAAAGACCCTTACACAAAAGAATGCATTTCCGAATTGGAAAACGCGCCGAATAAAGCCAAATAGAACTATTACGATACAATTCTATGTAGTTAGGTTTTTTCAACCATACTGAACCGCCTGGAAGTTGCGATTGCCGGTTTTTTGGTAGTTTACGCGTGTGACAGCTGTAGCACCGGCGCTGGCGAGTTGCCAGCCCTCGGACGTTTGTCTGCATTCAGCTCTCCTCACTAGCTCTGTGGAACTTCGCAATAGTCGGTTAGCTAAAAAACAACTGCCTAGGCTTCTGTCTTTCCTCAGACAGAATTAGCTTAGCTTTTTCAGTCCACTTTGTTGTGTAATGCTTCTTTAATGCAATTCCGGAACATTGCTGAATAGACAACGATTTTAATCTGAGTACGGGTTGCGGTCCTAGGTTTTAACCCCACATATTATACGCTTTCGACTTAATCCGAAACGGAGAAGTTGCGGCATAGGTACTGGTGGTCGCGGTTATGGTGAACGGAAAATTTTGTACTTGCTGTCTTTCAGACAATCATCCAAAGTTATTTTACTCATTTAAATTTAATTGCCTTGACGATCTCCACCATACTATGAAGTGGTAAGAGCCTACTTGAACACGCGCGGGCTCAGTGCGGATTGTTGCAAAACTAGTGAAACCTACTGTTAGGTGTAATCAAGCGGTGCTAAGGCTGCCGACGAGGCTGAACGACTGTCAAATGGCAGCGTCGACGAAGGCCAACTGCTGAAGCGCACTTGAAGTATGATGGGTGGTGCCTGGAACATAAAAGATTTTCCATGTTTCGGATATTTATTTTATATATTATAACATAACATCAATAATTTATTAATAATTTAGGTTGTCTGGAAGAGATCGCTCTCTAGCGATAAGACCGCCTAAATTGTGCATTGTTCTCATTGTTGTTGTGTTATTTGCTTGAAATGTAATGTTTTGTACAATAAAGAATATCTATCTATCTATCTATCTATTTATTTATTGGAAAAAAAACGTATATTCTTTAAGGAATTAAACGTGCATGATTTTAGTACGATTTTTCAAAAACTAAAGAGCTCCAGTATTTCAAATTTACCATTCGAGCAAAGCATAAATGAGGAATATGAGCCACTCTCATGTCAGCTTAATTTCAAAATCAAATTAAAATTATGCAAATACCTCACAGTTAACGGTAGTGAGTGGTTAAGGGGGCGCTCCGACGAAACGACGCATCATAATAAGCAAACAATATTACCTTGGAGTTCGTAAAATTTATGAGCCGGTTATTCGCCAAGACGTAAACAAGGAGCTATGTTAGCAATGGAATGTTACAAAGTATTCTGTATTCTACGTATTTAGTACAACGTTCAGAAATTCGCGACGGCAAAGAATTTTCTTTGTTAATTAGGAATTTCACAACAGCTGCTACTGTGAAAATACCTAGTCTAGTCGGGCAAACTATATTTCAGAAGCTTCTTTTCACAAAAATCTTGACTGGTAAATGCTGGATTCAGATTCAACACTTTCTCAACGAGGGGCTACTTGGCGTTATAAGAGTATCTATATCGCTCGCATATCGTATATCGTAAGCGTAGTAGTTAGCGATGTATAGTTCACCTTAAGTCATCGGATAATTGAGGTTACAAAGCAATATTAAAGCTTTATTTGTCTACGAGCTACCACGAACATCATACTTATTGAAATAATTTGTTCACTTGACGGTGAGGACAGGGTGGATTTTTGAGTACTGTAGCCAGCTACGCCTGATCTTCATTGTGACAGCTAAGGCCATAGACCCATGTCTAGGGTGCGGTGCCCCCACCTACAGGCGGCTCACACCGGCGTTTATTAGCAACCCATATATTGCTACATGCGTTTTTTCATAAAAATAAGTAAAATGATATGCCTTTCGTAGTCCATATTGCATAAAAACATTATTGTGACATTTTTACCAACAAAAAAACCCAACTATTACTTAAAAAATATTCATCGCCAGGAAAATTCAGAAAATCTATGAATTCTTAATGTCCCACTGCATGATAAGTTTCAACATGCTAGAGGGTGAATAAGTCGAACGCATATTTCGGTTCCATAACAAGCGGAACCAACATCACAAGCCACCGTTATTCACAAATGTAGGTATTTTGTTGCCAACTGCATACAATTTGCATAGGGTAAATTAACTTGTTTAAAACGGAGACTGCAAGTCGTAGATATCAATGCTAGCGAGGGCGCGGCGGCGGTGGGCTCCGACAAAGGAAAGCGGAACTGGAGGAAACTATTGTTTGGCAAATGCCGCGTCTGCTTATACAATATAAGCATGTAATGTTGACGAATATTAAGGCGCGATACCAGGAAAACGGCTCTCGGGAAAACTAAAGTTTTATATAGAAAATATGAAGTGTGAGGCACGAAAAAAATCGTCATAGTAGTCAAAGAGTTGCACAATCAGCTCAAACTTCCAGTATATGGATCAACTTACTAGATTAATGTGAAAAAAAATCAGAATATCGCTAAAAACGTGCAAAACGCACTCCCGTATTTCAAAAGTTTAGGCATCATATAAACTAACAACTTACGTGTTTTAAATAACGTGTAAAGATCAGATATCAAAGCAGCATTGCCAATCAGTTGTTTTTCATTGCTTCATTTCAGTTTTGTGCAAAAAATTCCCAAACATTCCGAATTTTTCGCTTGAAATCTCCATACAAATTACTATGGAGTGAGTAAAGTTTCTTTGATAGCTGTCCGCGCACCGTCGCAGCTCACTCCCCCCCATGTCCCCAAGGTGAACGCACGTCGCTTTTGACGAAAATGACATTTATAATTACGCGGATAATTTACACGAAATAGGCGCACATAGGGTCTTTTGTTGAAAATAGTACAACTTTGTTTTTTTTCCTCCGTACTGTTTGTTCATATGCATTATGCATAATTTATCAAACGTATGATTTTATCAAGATTCACCATGAGAGTAATATGGCAGGTTTATATTTATAAGTACACTTGATTAAAAGCTCACTTGGGTTTAACAATTTGGTACTAGTTGCCATTTCATTTTCCTATTTTTTCTTGTAAATTTTTACTATTTGTAACTTATACTGAAAGTTTTTACCTATTGGTATTTGAAAAACAATCTATGTATTTACTTTGAGCATGGTGTCAATCTGCAGCATCATCGGGTAATGCCAATACGGGATCTGCCTAAAATATTCAAGCAAAACAAGGGAACGAAGTAAGAACGCAAATAGCTTTGATTGCTTTCAAATCGAATTGATTAAAACTATGTTATTTGTGTGGTCTAAGCTACTATGTTATCTGATCATGAAAGCTTGATTAAGGTGTCTGAATAGATTAAAGGTTCTTTTTTGAACAATATTTTTTACTAAATTAATTTTGGAGGCCTCTATCATAACTGAAATTGTTCGACAAAGAAATTTGACGAAACATAAAGATACAAAGTTATGGAGCAGAAATCAAAGTTAATACTTACGTTAAGTTAAGTCTTTGAAAAAATGCGAACAGAAAACTATGCATCGAGTTCGTGTACTTACACACGCCGTATTTTTATGCTTGTTTGTATTCTTCACGCAGTGACGTGCACTCACCCGGCGTCATGTGGAAGACTGAGTTGCGGGACTGCGCAGACGGCTGTCAAAGAAACTTCACTCGTTCCATAGTAATTAGCATGGAGATCTCGAGCAAAGAAAAATGAAAGTTTGCGTTTCCTTATACGAAACAGAAATAGTTATTGCAATAGAACATAATGACAAGTTATTCGAAATGGAAACACACTTCACACCGGAACAGCTTTTACAATTGTACCAAGCACAAATTCGGTTGTGTATGGAGTACTTCTGCCACCACTGGGATGGCTCTGCCAAGTATCAGCTGGATGCACTGGACTCAGTAGACCGAAGAGCCAGGAGACTGATAGGTGACGAGACGCTCGTTGGAACCAAACTCGAGTTTGGAGCATCGGCGTAGAGTTGCCTGTCTATCGGTTTTTTATAAGGTGTATTTCGGAGAGTGTGCGCAAGAACTTCATGACCTGATACCACCCTCTACTTTCTACTACCGGACCACAAGTCGCCGTGAGGGCTTTCACCGCCATGTGGTCGACTTTCCAGCGGTCCGAACTAAGCGGTTTGGTGCTTCGTTTCTGGTCCGCACCGCTAAGGAGTGGAACGCCCTCCCTGCGTCTGTGTTTCCGGATACATACAACCTTGGTGTCTTCAAGGCAAGAGTGAATAAGCATTTTTTGGGTAAGCGTGGCTGGCGAGACTGAGGTTAAACGCAAACCCATTTTAAATTTAAAAAAAAAATGGATCAGATAGAACTTTGATATAAATATGAATTATCATATTTACGTCAGCCATGGAAAAATGGCAGTGCAAGCATTTTTATCTCTAACTGGCTATTTGCACACAGCTTTTCCCTGTAGTCATTTGAATGAACTATACAGACAAACGTTCTAGAAAATATAATTAGCATCAACTATCATTTCGATAGTGAAAGCTTATAAAAAACAGACAGAAAAACGCGGAGGGTGACTTTCTTTCATACTATGCTCTACTCGTAGATCAATTCCAGTAAGATGAAGATCACGGTGTATTCTGTATTAAATTCAGCGTAAAAAGCCTGAAATACGATGGCCTCTACAGGAGACTAAAGGTATTATACTCAAGTGTTATTATCTAAAATAAATTATCCACTAAAAGTGTCTCAACTGTTGACAACTGTTAAATTCCTCGTTTTAGTTAGTAACAAGATAGCTCCTTTTAATGCTTCTTGCAGCTTTTCATTACAAGTAAGACCAATTTATTAGTGGGTTCTTCTGCATGTTACTAGAAATGGCTCCGTGTATTGCTATATCATATGCATTGGATGTAAGAAATATTTTGTGTTGATGATGATCGAACATATAAACCAAGTTACAACTAAATCTCGATGGAATCGTCAAGTACCAGATATAACATTGTGCAAATAACGTGGTCACGAGAATAGATTGCAAATAAGAGTGTAAATAAATAATTGGCAAAACCGCTTGTTAGTATGTTTAATAAAATAAAATGTTTAGTTAGTTTCTTTTGTTTGCCGTATATCCTGAAATATTTTGGGTGGCGAAATAAAAATATCTTTGGTGAACGCATCAAATGATTATCATGCCGCGGTTTATAATAATAATAAATAAATAAATATCCCTGGACATTATTCCACACAGCGCCATCTAGCCCCAAGTGAGCTAATCAAACTCCGTTTTTATGGGATACTAGACAACGGATAAACATACTTAAATACTTTTTCTTTTGTAAATGCATACTTATTATACATAGGAATCACCCAGACCAATACAAACAGACATGTTCATGCACACAAATGTTTGTACTGTGCGGGGATCGAACCCGCGACCTTTGGTGTAGTAGCCGATTTCTAAACAATTACACCAAGACGGTCATCCGGATTTATGCATTGCATTTATGCACGGATTGCACGGCCCAACCACTGTGTGACCATAGCTGTCACGATCGCTTTCAAATTTGACAGATTTTCTCTCCGGCCGACCCTAGTAGCGAACCTTAAACTAGAAGAGCAAAGAGGTTGAATTGAAAATTGAACTAATGGCCAGTTTTGTGTTAAAGTGTTTGAGGCCTGGACCCCAAGTCTGCTAATTTTAGAACGCTTTAACAGAATCGTAGTTTTTAAAAATATGTCAAATTCGACTATTGAGACTCAGTTACGATTCAATTGACGCGTTCTAAAATTAGCTGACTTGGGGCTTCTGTAGCTTAACTTTAATGGAATTTAACAGTA
The DNA here is from genome assembly GCA_950022985.1 of Udea ferrugalis. Taxonomy (NCBI): domain Eukaryota; kingdom Metazoa; phylum Arthropoda; class Insecta; order Lepidoptera; family Crambidae; genus Udea; species Udea ferrugalis. The sequence goes on from OX465516.1 coordinate 13,043,528, forward strand.
GGTTTTACTTACTTATAAATCATAGAATCAAAGAGAAAAATAATAATTTCGCAGCCTCCTGGACCCCACAAGGAAAAAACAGCGAGATTCTATTGAGAATAACAGCTAAATAAGAGTTATTTATTCCGAAAGTCAAAGCCAATGTTTGGGTTCAAACATTACCGATTCTGCAGGGAAACAAATTTGCTTTAACTTCTTTTATAAACAAGACACGATCCGGAAGTGAAGATAATTGTACGAATTTATTTCGTAATGTTGTACAAAGTTAGTCCGATTCGAGTTAATTCAGTTCTCTTGTTTCAGGGAAAAGAACATGGGTTAAAGTAAGAATTTATTGATCAAATACTTTCAAATTAAAAGAAGCGGTAATTTATAAAGGCAGGTTAACTGCTTCACACGAAAGTTTAAATGAAAAGTTAATATCATCCACGATAATATTTATTCTTAAGTTCTTGGAATAAAGCGAATAAAGGTAAATGTTGCTATAATTTTATCTTTAAGTTAGTTAAGTTTTCCTCATCATCGTAGTTATAATTAAATTAAATTCAAACGTTTATTGCAAAACCATATTGTATATGTATGATATGTATTTACTAGCTGCCCCGACAGACGTCGTTCTGTTAAGAGCTATTAGACTGTGATAGTTCAATAAATCAATATTTGATCATCATCAATAGGTATGAGATGTCTATGTTATACCTAAATAGTGTAACTAACACTTTTCTTTAATGTATAAATTTCCTATACCTGAAGCAGAATAAACACAGTTCTAATTAAGATTTTCATAAAGCGTGAACTTCTATGTTCAGACGCTTTTTCATTATATTGCCTAAATCTCATATTAATTATAGAATTCCAATAAATTTATTAGAAAAATCGTGGATTTTTTACTGGATTAATAATTTATACGTCTGCAAAGAGGATTAAGTTTATCTGTAGTATGATAATAATGTATTATTTGTATCTGGATTAATTAACAAAGGTACGTTATGCGAAAATATAACTTACTAGCGGCCGCCAGTGACTTCGTCCGCGTGGACTAAAGATATAAAAATGGTCGTTTTTTTAAATTGTGGTCTATGTGCTCTTCAGATGTATTTATAAGCAACATTATTTGTAAAGTTCCATTAGAATCCATTCTCTAGTTTTTACGTGAAAGAGGAACACGACACATCCACACATACAAACTTTCGCATTTATAATGTTAGTAGGGTGTATTGGATTTTCAAACAAAGAAGTACGATGAAGTGACGTTAACTTCAGAGAAATAAGAGATAAGTAAAGTACTAATCATGCGATGTGAATACTCAAATTTTCAAATAACTGAAGTACTTATAGAAGCCTTAAATTGAGGCAATAAGGGCTTTCTTATAAGTGACTAGCTGTTCCGAAAGATGTTGTTCTGTTGTCAATCATTGACAAGTAGACATGGTTGGTAAGGGAAACTAGCATTTTCTCATGGTTACTGACCTTTATTCCCACCTTCCATGAACTCCCACAAACATTTCAAAATCAAAATTAGCCAAATCGGTCCAGCCGTTTTTGAGAGTGAGCGAGACTAACGAACAGCAATCCATTTTCATACATAGGTATGAAGAAGAAGAGAATTCAAAGGTCACATTTATTTATACATCGGCCAAAAACCTATGGAACTGAACCTCGACATCGATGGAGAGTATGTTTGTTCCATCTTTGCTAACATCAACAATATTGTGTAGCAAAATCAAAGACCTCCCCGCTACTACAGAAAAGATGAAGGTGCCTTACCTGAAGCTATCTTTAGATTGTTAGTCTTACAGCTAGAATACTCTGTTCATTTTCCAGTTTTTCTTAGGTTGCGCTTTACCCTTTTCTTTAAGGAAAAGGCAAGACCACAGCCGTTATCTTTTACTTATTTCGTTTTAAGTGAGAACACCACTTAAAGTCTTTGTTGGTTTTAAAATGGTTAAATTAAATAACACCTTCCTTTATTTTAATTTCAGATAGGTAAATTTTGCTTTTTATTTAAACATTAAAAGCAGTAAAAATATCATGTTTTGCAGTTTCCATTGTTATGTTGTGTTGCTTCAACCACCAGCCAGTTAAATGGATGAAAACTCAATAACCAAATTCAGTTATAAGCATGGTGTTTGGAATGGCAAGGAAATTTATCCGCATATTGGCTTAAAAGCTTTCGTTCAAATCCGTGGAAGCACACTCGTACAGTTAGCATCAAAATGATGTGTGCATACAGATTGGTCAAACATGTTTAAAGTATTTAAGAAAAGCTCCGTCATCACAATATTATTAGGAGAGTTTTAGCTTGTATCAGGTTTTGGTGACGCTTCAAGCAACATAATATGTACCATTCCGTCATTGTAGTATTGCAATTGTAGTTAGTACTCATCATGCTGACTGTACAAGCGAAGCTTTGGTGCCACTATAGACACAAACTAATGAGCTTTGAGGCGTCCAGCCTAAAGGCTATGGATTTTTTGTTGAGGCACCATAGTATGAGCATTTTAATCAATAAACATTTTTTACGATACTCAGATCAATATTTAAAATCCGTGATTTCAGTTTATAATAAAAAGGCTTCAATTCAAAGTACGCTACGGTATTTTTTACATTATTTTTGATGGCTTGTTATAACCATTAATCATACATTCTGTATTGGCTTAAAGCTTTCGTTCAAATCGATGCGAGCACACTCGTATAAAGCGGAGCTTCGACCGTTGACGTCACTATAGTCCAGATAATCTAGTGAGCTTTGACGCGTCCAGTCGAAATCACATCTGTTTCGATTCAAATGTTTCGTGCACTGACGCCATGCGACGGTTTATGCTTCGAACAATTATTAACGTTCAACGGAGCAGAGACTCTAGGCTGTGGATTTTTGCGATACATAATATCAATATTTAAATTTTGAATTAACCGTTTTAAAGTTATGCTACATAATATAATGTTGCGTCCACCATCTATATCATTCAAACCATTCGAATGCACATTAATACATAGAGTCATAAATTAAATATCAATATTTGTCAAATAGCAGTCATACTCGCAAAACCACGTACTGTGGTTCCAACTTCATTAGAATTTGATTGAGGACGCTATATATCAGATGCATTATGTCATGGTACTGTGAGTGGCAGAATTTAAATATTTATTCCCTTAAAAGTAATTACGAGTAGCATTTTATGTCGTATCGTGAAACGATTCCGACCTCGTGACAATGCGACAAAAAAATAAAGCCGCGCCTTTATTAATTTACTAACACAAACCCACATTCACGATTTGTTCTATAACCAAATCATTCAACATTATTCACGTCCTCATCTCAAAACGTATTTTATGTTCAAAATATGTCAAAAGCCAAACCGAACGATTCATCCGCACTCGGCAGCGCTCGACACACGGATCAATTATTGATGATTAAACGAACTTACCTTAAGTGAAGTTCTATCATAATTATATGAGTCGCTGCATCCGAAGGGATTTTATCACAAGGTAGTACATTTCTTCATGTACAGGCATCAACACGTTTTAGAGCTGGTATCACTGAAACAGAAAAAAAACAAATTCCCTCCCTACGGTAGGTGCGTCGCTCTGACAGGTGACAAGTTCATCATTATTTTAGAGACAGATTTCCCTAAAGTTACTCGGGTCAGTTACCAAAGGGTATGATGGTAACTATGGGTAGGGTGGGAGCTAAAATCCCTTCGGATGCAGCGACTCATATAATTATGATAGAACTTCACTTAAGGTAAGTTCGTTTAATCATCAATTATACTTCGTCGCTGCATCCTCGGGATTTTATCACAAGGTAGATGTTTAGAGGTCTAGGGAAATCAATATCAAGGATTTACTAAATTGAATTTGATACCAAATTTTATTTTTGATGTGAAATAGGTAACGTTTATTATAATTTTACTTGTTTACTATAAAAACGCAACAAAATTAAGGACCAATGACCAAAAGTCAAAAGATCATCGCAGCTTCAGTATTATGTTCCAAGATGAATATATATTAAGATAACTTCATGTTATAAATATGCTTTGCATAATAATTAATATTAATTTACGCAATGTTAATTAAAAAAACTTAATGGTAACTGTATGAACTTTGCTGTTACCACACACAAGAACAGGTATACATATACCACCCAATAATAAAACCTAATTTACTCGAATATTTCATCCATAGTAAATTCGGGATCAAAGAACGACGTCTATTGAAACAGGTTAGCAGCTTGAGCTGCAACTTTTCCGTTAATATTTTCGTAATAAATGTAAAGTAAGGTCGTACATAATTATATACAAGTACACTGGGCAGTGGTTTATTACAACAATTTAAATGCCCAGCATTGTATGTGCTCGTTGTGTGGGTGACACATAATTAGTCACCTAACTTAATTCCACTAAAGCTGTTGTTTGGAGAACCTATTCCCAAATAGAACCCAATGGCAGTGGGTACTAAAGTAAGTTAGTTAGTAACTTACTCTCCTAGTTTTTGCTAATAATATTTCTTAATGTAAGTATGTTGTCTACTGCACAGAGTAAGCAGACTTTAGAATCCGAAAGAATAATAACCTAGGCATAATAAGCTTTAGTTTTTATAATTTTTCTTAAGAGTTTCTATGACTCTCATTGATTGAAATGTCCTTCCAAGATAGAAACTACACATGACCTAGTCAATGCAGCTGGCCTATGTTTTTAATCTAATAACCTAACTGAGGTATTATTACTTAGGTAATTTATGCCACTCTGGTGAAAGCTGGGGCGTTTTGTAAGGATGAGACGTCTTACTATTCTTTATGACAATGTTTTCGTGAGTGGAAATCGTCTATTTCTAACTATCGCTATGCGAATAATATCCGTAACACTGTAAGTAGGTAGGTACCTACAGTTCCCTGTTGGTACAGTTAAGGTTAGAATTGCATTAAGATATTCTACTGACTTCTCTCCTTAAATCTTCTTATTAAATGTCAAATCTTGTTTGGCTTGGTACACTACTAAAGTGTAAACTAATAAAAGAGCTGTTGCTTATGCGAAGGTGTTATTTTTCATTAAATTATTATTGTGATTTCAGTCCTATTCTCACGAAAAACTTAACTTATAACCTATTGCGGTCATTTTAAAATGAAAGACCACGATGTCTTCTACTCGTGAGTGCGTATGCAACAAATTCTTAATGGTAGGTCACCTACCTACATAATATCAAATACTAAAACTATTAAATTGTAATTTAGCATCTGATTGCAATTAATTTCTTAATCAACAAACCTTGCCAGATGCGAACAATAAAAGCTAAAACTACTTCCTATAAATTGGTAATCTGCAAATCATTACCAAACATTTTTGTCTTTAGGTATATGCTGTCAGAGTATCTGCAAATGACTAAGTACTAGTCTTACTGAAATCGAGACAAGATAAACATCTTTTTCCAATACATTTCCTGTATTTAAAAATGCGATCAATGTGAGATGGTTTTAGTTCAATTTATAACTTTATATGGTTATCCACTATACCTATTGATTGATTTTGTTATTTCAAAAAATAACCACGGTATCGAGGTACTAAAACAAGTCTACATTACAAGTTGTGCCTATTGAACGGCTAAAACAGCAGTTATACCTTTAAAAATCATCTACTCAATCGTTAAATGACAAATTTAACGCTTGCTGAATTATGAGTAGTCACTAGTGTTTGCTAAACGGCAAAAGTGTAGCATTTTGCATATAAAAGAAATCCGCGTGGGTAGCACACCACTCAACAACAAGTAAATCAAGTAGATACATGTATGCATATACATTTAAAAGACGGCTGTGTTTATGTACTTACACCATTATTAAGTGTTGTTATTCAACTTGTTATTGTTAAACGCGTGGCTGCATTAAATACTTACTGTGTTAATTATTAGGTGGATTAGGTTTATCGCTTCATAAGAATAAACTATTAATAATAAAGAATTTAAGTGTCTCTTCAATTCATGTTGTTTCAAATGCTTTTGCTTATTTATTGTATTAAAATAAACTACTATATAAAAATAAGTCGGGTTTTCCTTTCTGACGCTATAACGCACAGACCGATTTCCACGGTTTTGCATTCGTTAGAAAGGTCCCGCGCTCCGTGAGGTTGATAGCAAAGAAAATTCAGCAAAATTTCAACAGAAAAGCGGGAAAATCTTTTTTCACATACAGCTAAGGCCACGCGGACGAAGTCGCGGGTGGCTGCTAGTCATAGATAATTATTTCTTGAATAATAAAGGAAATTTTGGAAAACTTACATGGGTTCTCTGCCACCAGGTAAGGTTATCAAACCATCAGCAAGGTAAGATACAGAAAAATACTGGTAAGGCTAGGTTGTTTAATACATACCTGACTTTTCATAATCACTATGAAAACTTTTCATTTCATTTTATGTTTTATTTAATTTCATTTTATTTCATTTTATTTTATTTCATTTTATTTCATTTTATTTCATTTCATTTCATTTCATTTCATTTTATTTCATTTTATTTCATTTTATTTCATTTTATTTCATTTTATTTCATTTTATTTCATTTTATTTCATTTTATTTTATTTCATTTCATGGGCCATTCACGGATTGAATATAGGCCCTTAATTCAGATATTGCGATATCGTTACCGTCATGTTGACTCCCGGCCAACTCCCAGGTTTGTTCCTTATGTACAGATCAAGCTATGTCTCTTTGAGATCATTTTTCTGTATTTATATGCCTTCGTGATGACTCGCGGCCAACCCCCAGGTTTTTATTATACCTTCGTGATGACTCTCGGCCAACCCCCAGGTTTTTACAATACCTTCGTGATGACTCTCGGCCAACCCCCAGGTTTTTTAAGAAGTAAATAAATAAAAAATAATAATTAGGCACCGGTACTCACCGGGATGGTTTTCGGCGTCGGCCTCTAATTACATAGCTAATTGAATACTTCATTCTGCTAAATCCGCATTGGATTGTCATTTTCTCACATGTTGTGAACTTCGTGGGCAGCAAGCCTACGTGAGTGGTTATCCCGTGGTAACACGGGTGTTAGCCTTCATCATATTATGAATATTGTAAACGGTAACCACGAAGTGGTATCAAATGTATTTCAATATAAATTTTATAGCAACTAGAGTAAGTTATGATGTTAGCCATAGCTGTATAGCTACAAAAGCTGTGGCGTGGCTACTCAGATGTGTCTGTGTAGTAGCAAAATGAAACATTATTTCAATGTCAGGTACTTCCATTACTAAGACTTATTCTTAGTCGTTAGTTTTCAATTGAAATTAAAATCTTATTCTAGAAGTTTTTAGGTACTAGTGTATATAGAAAGAAAGGTTTTTGTTATGCAAGGATAGCACAAAATAACTTACAGTTTGGTCTTCGATTTGATTTTCACCTTAAAATGCTTTCGAAACCACACTCGCGTTGTGGGCCTGGCCGTGCTCTCGTTACGGGACGTCCTCTTGGACAGGAATAAACAGGAACCTTTATTCTGCTTGGCTAATTTGTTGAAAATGCACCGACCAACTTGGTACGGGAAAAAACAGGATCTTCTTCTTCTGTTTGTCTCGTTTGTTGGAAACACACACTCAGTGTGCGTTTTATCGTAATCTCGTTACGGTGGGTCCATTTTGGACAGGCCTCAACAGGATCATAAACAGCTAAAATTAATGCCAACATTGATTAAGACCACTTCACGGTCTCATCATTGACGTGTTTTGTTAAATTTAAACATTGCATCGTCATGCTATTGCTTAGCTTTGTTTACAGTCATACGAAGATTCACTTTTAATCACGAGTTCTCTTATTAAAACATTTTGTGCAAGAAAATGTGGGTAGATTTTTATTGTAGATCGTATTTAGTTATTGTTTAAAACGAAAGGTAAGTACGATCTTAACGTTGTATTTCATTTAGGATCTATCGATTTACACTACTACAACTATTGCAAACACTTCAGCACTTAAAGAAACCGTTATATAAAAAATATAACGAGAGAGGGTGTGTCGATGCCCGAACACTAGAAACGAATGATGAACTTGTCACCTGTCAGAGCGACGCACCTACCGTAGGGAGGGAATTTGTTTTTTTTCTGTTTCAGTGATACCAGCTCTAAAACGTGTTGATGCCTGTACATGAAGAAATGTACTACCTTGTGATAAAATCCCGAGGATGCAGCGACGAAGTATAATCAGTAATTTCAATCGGAAAGCCATGCACACATAGGCCGAGCTGTGACGTCTATTCGACGAGAATAACAATACTCACAAGTAGCACCTTAAAAATTTCGATCTGTCTAGGTATTGCGGAACTTCCTCAAAATTTAGTCGTAAGTTCAAAATTACGGTCTGATCTTGGTGAATGCACATCTTTAATGTATGAAAAAAAATGTCTTAGGCGAAATTTTAGATCCAAAGTATTCATGAAAACTTCCTAGGACATAAGCCACGTTGTCGCATTGTCTAATTATATTACCAGTGACAAGAAAACAAAGCCGCGCCTTCATTCATTTACTAACACAAACCCACATTCACGATTTATTATTTTACGAAATCATTCAACAATATTCACATCCTCGTCTCCCAAACGTATTTCATGTTCAAAATATGTCAAAAGCCAAACCAAACGACTCATCCGCACTCGGCAGTGCTCCAGTGCTCGACGCACGGATCAATTATCGGTAATTTCAATCGGAAAGCCATGCACACATAGGCCGAGCTTTGACGTTTATTCGACGTGAATAACAATACTCACAAATAGCACCTTAAAAATTTCGTTCTCTCTAGGTATTGCGGAACTTCCTCAAAATTTAGTCGCAAGTTCACAATTACGGTCCGATCTTGGTGAATGCACATCTTTAATGTATGAAAAAAAAATGTTTTAGGCGAACTCTTAGATTCAAAGTATTCATGAAAACTGCCTAGGACATTAACCTCGACGTCGCATTGTCTAATTATATTACCAGTGACAAGAAAACAAAGCCGCGCCTTCATTCATTTAATAACCCAAACCCGCATTCACGATTCATTTTATAACGAAATCATTCAACATTATTCACGTCCTCATCTCAAAACGTATTTCATGTTCAAAATATGTCAAAAGCAAAACCGAACGACTCATCCGCACTCGGCAGTGCTCCAGTGCTCGACGCACGGATCAATTATCAGCGGGGCTAAAACGGTAACATTTAGATGATTCATATTATGAAACATCTAACTGACGTTTCATCTAGGCCGCGGTCCGTTTCGAGTCAAAAGTGAGTAATAGCGCGCTGACGTCGCTCACGTTCATACAATTTATCAATTCGGGATGCGTGTGAGCGCGCTGTTACTCACTTTTGACTCGAAACGGACCGCGGTCTAGATGAAACGTCAGTTAGATGATTCATAATATGAAATGCTAAAATGTTGCTGTTTTAGCCCCCCAGTAATTTCAATCGGAAAGCCTTGCACACATAGGCCGAGCTTTGACGTTTATTCAACGAGTACCTATATTAGAGATTCAAGTGACAGTCGGTATTGTTTAGGTTTTCAAATATTTTGGATCTTAACAATTTACTATTAATCTTACCTTTTTAATATTTGTAGTGTGTGTTGGTTGGGCTGAAAATAAGAAAGTGAGTCAAAAACTTGCACGATTTAGTAATTTTTTTGACTCACTTTCTAATTTTCGGCTGGAAGGATTACGTCTTTAATTCCGATGACAATGCAATTTGGCATTGGTAGGTGTCGTTGGCTATTTAAATTTTCATTGTTTCATACAACCATTACTGTGACATTTGGTTGTTTTTCATTTCGTAAAATCCTCCACATAGAAATTGTCTGTAAAAGTTAACTCTCAGGCGATAAGAGCAAAGCGCTTAAAATTAAACATTGTTTTTTAATATTACCGCAATAGGTACCTTATACTAAGTAAAACAGTAGCTCTCCGTACAGTGAAGTATACATATCTATCGAGAGTGAGGTTTGTGAATAGTAATCCTCCGAAGCCAGTTTGTTCCCAACGCCTGTTGCTGTTTTAACTTTTTCATCTGAAGCTTTCAAATAAAATGGCACCACGCGGACAAATAGGTCAGCCAGCAAAAATGAGAAGTCTATTTCAAAGGCAGCGTCAATTCTTATTTCTTGCTCCTCAACGGCGTCAGTGCTTTTACTCTATACAACAAGTTATTTTTCTAAACATTCATTTTCTATTTCTCATTCAATAAACTAGAAAAGAGACGGAATTTCAAACGCATTTGAGAAATATTTCCTGCTGTGATTTCTTGAAGTTGTAGGTTTGAACATTTTGGGTTCGATTTATGACCTTTTAAAAAAATTTCATAGTTCAATTTACTTCATACAAAAAATATAGGGAAACATTGATTTTTTCTATAAATTAAAAATTGCAAGATTAACATTCAGAATACTAAGACCCCTGACATAGTATAGCGTTAATCATCACACCAACCCAGATTTCGTATATTTCTTATTAAATATCCAAGGCTTTACAAAACATGAAAATAGCTCCCTACTCAAATCAGTTGCTAAAACTTTTTACGGGGTTGATAATTTAGGAATACCGCCCCCGTAACGGGCTCCTTCCAAGAAAGGATTTTCAGGCATCCGACCGTTACTGCTACGCTTGTCACTAAGGGTGAATAAATTTAATCTCAACTTTACCTTTACTTTCGATGAAGCGCCCCAAAAAGTTCGCTTAAAAATTATAAGGCAAATTGTCAAGTCGAGTCACGATTCGCTATAAATTCAACCTTCGATTCCAGAAGTGTCCTTTTAATTTTCGCTTCGTAATTTAATCAAAATTTTACATTACAAGGTCATCTTTGTGGAAACTTACTCACCAGGAGGCCTACTAAAGACTCAGTAACTGATCAATAATGCATGTAATATCACAAGTTTCAAGCATTTTGCATAACAAAATGTATGCTTAGAATACTACACAACTAGTAGTTAACTATCGTTTTTTTTGTTTCTTGTATCTTTTAAATGCCTAACTGAAATCCTCCTTCGGGCGTTTTTTTTGATTTCGGACAAAGGAAAGTAATTGTTTGATGTGAAGTTGATCAGTCAGCTTGTAAAGACTCATAGATTCTCTATTAAATGAAATATTGTACGACTTACAACTATGGTGAAAAGAAACTCAGTGCACTGCATTACCTACCAATTTTCGCCATTTCACAGATACAGTGCAAACTCGGATTTGCATATTCAAGCTACAGCCTTGGACTTGATCCCCTGCGGTTTTATCACAAAACGCAGAAAAAAACCTTAGGGTGAGTCGGCTTGGGCTCTGGGTTTCGTACCTGTGACATATTATGTACCGTATGGATACACGTACGACTAACCAAAATTAAGACTTAGAGTGTAAATTTTGCAGAAGTAAAGTGCTATTCAGTTACAAAAACTATTGATGTGTTTCACGCTCTATGGTTTTGCATGCATACTTACGTGGTGTAAAGGCTAGAGCTTTTGACTTTCAACCCCGAAGTCATGAGTTTAAATCCCGTGCGGATCATTGTTTATATTTGGTGTAGATGCTTTGAGTTGGCTAGGACAGTGGTGGCCGATCACTACGTGAACCAAAAAAATATAATAGATTAGCAGCTGTGGCAGAAGTCAATCGAGGGGCCAATTAATGTTTATTTTAACTCTAATTAAGGAACCTTTTACTACGAGTACTTTTTTGAACGATTGTACTAGCTCTTACTTACCAATTCATGACTTAACTACCGTCCCATAGGATTATCTGTGTCAGCAACTCCGGCCAGTCTGGCGTCAGTAATTGCATTTTATACCAGTTCTACCACGTCTTATATTTTTTTTATGAACGAAAGTAACAACAACCAAACAGAAAAAAAAAATAGTTACTTAAGTAAACGTCAAATGCTATCTGATCTGGTTTGGAAAATATTTTAATTGAATAACTTTATTTATTTATCAAAATACACTAGATTGTCCATGTACTATTATGAATGCAACACTAATTGGGTCATTTTATTTAAACAGCTGCGATATTGTCCATATCATCAATAATGTGATCTGTACTTATAACGGAGGGGGAAAGAAAATAAGAGGACCGTATTTAATTAAAGAAATAAAGGTATAATAATTAAAAACGAAGAAAAAAATGCAATAATAAAATCAAAAACCTACCACAACTCTAATGTCAAACAAAAAAAAAGGCGTTGCCAATCGCAAGATTTAAAACAGTGTTTACTCCGTAACAGTACAATTGCTATTTTACGTAACTTGCGGTATCCTAAAGTTACATAAACGACAGCGCAATGCACGGGCACAGTAAACATAACAGTAGGTTGTCTAAGGCCGCCCGCCGAGTTATTAGCCAGAGCCACCGACACGCGGCACAGCCCGTACGTACTGCCGATGTGCCGCCACCTTATTCCACCATATCTTATGCTAGCGTGTGCGTGAAGTCGCGTGCCGACACGGCGCGTGACGCGCACTCACACATTCAAACCGAGAGCAGCACCTTTGTATGTAGATATTTGACTGTTCTCTGTTTACTGTGGCACGGGATAACGACCCAGGACTACAGAACATTCGGCGTTACGTGACCTCAGTCCGGGCTTACATCGTGATAGCCCATCCTGCAAACGACAATGATCAGCTTTTTAATGGCATATGCGGGGCCAAGACGTGTCGCAATCAGGATAAGAAAAGACATTTGGTCGGGACCGGTGGTGGCTACATAATGAAGTTTGGAACCAATGGGCATTTAAAGACATTGTGTTGTGTTTTCAGTACAGTAGATTAGTTTTCCTATACATTTCATGGCAGCATTAAAATATAATTTGGGACCTGTTGTTGTGTAAAAATAACAAGGTCGTTTTCTCACCTTTCGGAGATACTTGATAGACTATTTAAACTGACAAGCAAATTGAGTAAATCACTTTAATATAATATGATTGTGGCATAACTCGGTATAAAGAGCCACTGCTAAGTTTCTTGCCAGTTTTTCGCAGTACTAAAACAACGGTACAACGCCCATTTTTGTTTAGCTTTAATATTATAGTAAGTACCTATTTCTTTTGTTACTTAGATACGACAGGTCATTTTAGTTTGAGATATGTTTAATTCTGGGCTAGGAAAGCTCTTAAAAATGAGGAATATTATAAAAGTGTAGGAGTTTACATAATTGAATGTTTTTTTAATAAATGTACAGTTGGCGATCCTAATTCCTTAAACTAAATTAAATAAAGTTAATCCGAATGACTTTTAATGCCTTGAAAATACAACAATTAAAGATCCCTAGAAAGCACCGTTCTATTCCCAATGCCCATCGGTGCCTTAAGTATCTACTTTTAGACTTACGTAACTGCTCCTTTTCCTTCCATGTCCATGATTGGGGCTCAAGGGGATCGGAACATCGTGTTCGTGGCACTTAAAAACTCATAAATTAGCGCGGTGCCCGCTACGGTCGAGGTGGGCGGCCCCGACGTGAGTAATAGCCTTAAAGTAGTCCGAATAGGGGTATTAACGTGCTTCTTAAACGTTCTCACGTCATTCCAGAATCCAACAAACCGGTTTTGGACACTGTTAGCCTAGGATAGAGGCTGGATAAACAAGAAATGTTTGACGACTGATTGGGTATAGTGTAAGTTGGCTGCTACACCATAGGTCGGGGTTTATACAACCGCACAGTAAAAACATTGGCGTGCGTAAAATTGCTGAAAAATAACACGTAAAGTTATTAACTAACGATTCGCAAATTAGTCCTAATACAGGCTATTACGTTCCCACAATCATTCCAAAATCTAACTATTTAACTGATTTTCAAAGCTTTTACTCTACACGATTTTCACTTTGCCTAAGTTTTTTTTGTCTATTACTTAGAGGTATTTAGCATAGCAAGTGTGTCGCGCGTGCTTGACATTGTACGAAGACATTTTTTGTAGAGAATAAAAAATCGTACCCAATCTTCAAAAATCTAAAACCCATTTTAGAACTATAAAATTAATAGTGTTTCCCATCGAGGCACCCAAGTTCTTCGAATATAGTACATTTTTCTTCTTATATACACATAGTTTGCAAATTATGTTCGTCTAAATTGATTCCAAAACAAATCTGAAATTATTTTGTTTATTTTCTGAGAGCTACCCAACAAATACATTGTATAAAGCATTCGTTATTATACTCGTGCTTCGTCCTCGAGATTAGCATTAGACACATGTAGTAACACATACGGTGACGCCAGTTTACGCACTGATAGTTGAGAAAAACTTTTTTTTTTTTTTTTTGAAACGCGGGTACCTTACTTACTTGTCTGCGGCCGTTCCCGCGACGCGTCATTCACAGTACAGTGCTCCGCCAGTTCGCCATTTTTCTAAGTGTTAGTGTATTTTATGAGTTTTAAGTCATTTAAAAGTGAATTTTGAAGTTAAAAACACGATGGGTAAAAGGAAACACTCAAAAGAAGACAATTACGATTACATTGCAAGAAAACTAAAAAAATTAGAAAGAAAACTAAAAAGCAAGCGTAGCAAGAAAACTCGACGGGACTCAACCTCGTCTAATGTCTCGTCTACTGTTTCTTCAGATCAGGTCGCAATGCCGTCAGACCATGAAGGTACCAAAATTATTTTTATTCAATGGTAAAAGCTGAGTTGCATGTGTTATGAACAAAAACACGTTACATAGTTACATGATAAGTCTGTACTGCGGTTAGCTTTTGGGGCTATCACGTTACTGACAATACTGTAACAAAACACACATAATAGCTCCTACTATGGAATATGGGCAATAAACTAATTATTGCATCATAATGAGTTAGTTACATGATAAGTAGGTGTCTAAGTTTTGCACCTACAATACTGTAACGTTATAGATACGTGTATAAAGTTAGCTATGCGGACCGTTTATGGGGTTGTTACTTAGCTGACTAGCATGTACCTACCTACTCACTCTAACCTATCGTTTCGTTCGTTTATCGTTCGTTTCGTTCATGGTTCGCTAATTACGGCGTTTCCTTCTAAATTTTGATCATAACGAAGGTTACTGATCACACTCTGACTTTTTGATTTAATGTATGTGATGAGAGATTTAACAAAACAGTTGTTTTTTGTAGTTGATATCATATTTTAATAATTATAAAAATATGTAATAATAAGATATTAATCAATTCTACTCAAATAATACATACTTTACTTGCACACAACATGTGGACTTAATTAATTATTTAAATTGCCTCACCAAAGCGTGCCTATATGTGTAAGTTAGCACAATATTTTTTTAATTAAAAATTACAGATGGCACACAATATGAGATCGACCCAATTATAGTAGATGAGACCGAAGAAACTGTCGAGCCCATACCTAGTACCAGCGCTGATGCTGCTGCCAATGTCAACTGCAGTATTGAGCCTATTCCGTCGACGAGCACTTCCGAACCTCTTACTGCCGCTCATAGCGAATGTCAAAATGCTGAAGTCGTCTTACCTGAAGTGGATAATGTTCTATTGGAATTATTAGGTGACGACCCGTCTGTCACAAAATCGTATAGCAAGGATATTAATTCTGATCTGGCTGTGCGACTTCAACACATTGCTACGGCTGGTTTGCAAAAAGATCTTCGTAAGGACCTGCAAGGAAAATATCTTCCGCCTAATAATTGCACTCAAATCGACGCTCCAATACTTAATCCTGAGATTAAGGCAGCGATAACTGATATTGTTGTAAAAAGAGATAGAGGAATAGAAACCAAACAAAAAGTGTTAGGTTCTGCTATTTCATGTCTTGGGGAAGCAATCTCCATTTTGCTTAGCGATGAGAATAAAAATACGGCCGTTATTAAACTCCTAATGGACGCAAGCAGACTTGTTTGCGATTGTCAGAACACTGATTCCATAACTCGTCGAAATTTCATACTTTATAATTTGAAAAAAGACATGAAGGACCAGTTAATAAAGACAAAAATCGATAATCTCCTTTTTGGTTCGGACTTAGCCGAAACCTTAAAAACAGCGAAGTCCATTTCAAAATCGGGCGCTGATTTAAAATTACCCTCAGCCCCAAAGCCGCAAATACAAAAAAGGGCACCAGTACAAACAACACAAAGAAATAATTTAAACTGGAAGGCTCCTCCCCCCGGTCGCAGGCAAAAAATGGGGACCCAGAGGATAAAGGAACCTGCGCAGAAGAATCAGCAAGGGAGCTCCTTCAGACCGTCATATCGACAGCCGCCGCCGGGGAACTCGGCGCCACGGGGTCGTTATCGGCAGTAGATAGTGAGGTGAGATATGCCGGCAGGCTCAGCCATTTTTATGAACAGTGGTCGTCTATTACTGATGACAAGACGGTGTTGTCTTGGATTTCCGGTTATAAAATACCCTTCACACGTTCGGTCACACAAAGTAACGTTCCAAAACCACGCACATTTACAAAATTAGAGAAATCACAGTATTCACAATGTATCAATGAATTATTATCTATAGGGGCAATTTCTCAGTGCCATTCGTGTGAAGGGCAGTTCTTATCAAGCTTTTTTCTTGTACCAAAACCAAACGGTAAAAACAGGTTCATATTTAATTTGAAAAATCTAAATAAATTTATTGATACAGAGCACTTTAAATTAGAAGATTTACGTACAGCAATAAAACTGGTTTCAGAAAATTCCTTCATGTGTACTGTAGACCTGAAGGACGCATACTTTTTAATAAAAATTCATGAAGATTTTAAAAAATATTTGAGGTTTCAATTTGGCGATAACGATGAATTGTTTGAATTCAATGTTTTACCGTTTGGCCTTAACACGGCACCCTTTGTTTTTACGAAGATTATGAAACCAATTGTTAAACTATTGAGATCCTGTGGTTATATATCTACAATCTACTTAGACGATTTATTACTAATACATAATAACTATAAAGGGTGTCTAGACAATTTGAATTCTACTGTTAATCTTTTAAAATCATTAGGATTTCTGGTGAATTTTGAAAAAAGCAATTTGAATCCTAGTACAACTTGTAAGTTTCTGGGTTACATTATTGACACGAAACGTTTTCTTATAACCCTCCCACCAGAAAAAATTCTTAAAATTAAAAAACAAATCAATCACTTCTCAAAGCTAACACGATGCAAAATTAGAGACTTTGCTCGATTAGTCGGCCTACTTACATCTGCTTGCCCTGCAATTGAGTATGGTTGGTTATATACCAAAAGTTTTGAAAGGTGCAAATACTTAAATTTGAAAAATGATCCAGATAATTACGAAAATTATATGAACATCCCAAACACTTTACAATCTGATTTCGATTGGTGGTGTTGTGCTATGAATAACCCAATGAATAGTATAAAATACGATGAATACGTGTTAGAAATTTTCAGTGATGCTTCAACTACGGGGTGGGGCGCCGCATGTGGTGAGGAAACTGCCAGTGGTATTTGGTCAGATGTTGAACGTTCTAAACACATAAATTATTTAGAAATTTTAGCAGCTTTTTTTGGCCTTAAAGTGTTTGCCAAAAAATTATCTAACTGTCAAATTTTACTTCGCATTGACAATACTACTGCCATTTCATATGTCAATCGCATGGGTGGTGTGCAGTTTCTTCACCTCACGCAAGTTACACGAGATCTGTGGCAATGGTGTGAGCAAAGGCGTATTATTGTATTTGCCTCGTACATAAGCTCGGCAGACAACGCCATTGCAGACGCAGAATCTAGACGTAACCACCCAGATGTTGAGTGGGAACTCGCAGATTACGCTTTCCAAAGCATAATCAACAAATTTGGTACTCCTGAAATTGATATTTTTGCCAGCAGGATTAATAAAAAATGTGACAAATACGTTTCTTGGAATAGAGATCCCGATGCTTTCGCCATTAATGCCTTCACCATAACCTGGTCAAAAATGTTTTTTTATGCTTTTCCACCGTTCACCATGATTCTTAAATGCATTCGCAAACTTATTAAAGAGCAAGCAACTGGTATAGTCGTTGTCCCTTTGTGGCCTACTCAACCATGGTTTCCCCTCTACAAGAAACATCTTGTTTCTTCACAGTTAATTTTTGAACCTAGTGGGAATCTTATCTTATCTCATTCCAGCAATCGCCACGTCCATCAACGTCTTACCCTGGTTGCCGGAGTATTGTCAGGACATCCATGCTGAGAAGAAACGTACCATTTTCTGCGATAAATATAATGATAGCTTCCCTATCAGACAACTCGGTGAAGCAATATGACTGTTGCTTAAAGAAGTGGTTCCAATTTTGCACAGATAATAATCACGACTTGTTTCATGCATCAATTAATAATATCCTCAATTTTTTTACTGAACTTTTTAACAATGGAGCTCAATACGGAACTCTGAATAGTTGTAGATCTGCATTATCCCTAATTCTCGGCCCTTCAGTAAGCAATGATCCAAACATAAAAAGATTTTTTAAGGGAATATTACGATTACGACCTCCTTTGCCAAAATATGATTTGACATGGGACACTTCGTTAGTGTTAAATCATATTGCTGACTTGTACCCAAATGAAGCGTTAGATCTAGAGACTATAACTAAAAAACTGATCACGCTATTAGCACTTGTTACAGCACATAGGATGCAGACTCTATCGCTAATAGATATCAATAATATAGAATGGTTTCCAGAAAAAGTGATTATAAAAATTCCTGAACTCATTAAAACATCTCGTCTTAACTCACCACAGCCTGTCCTAATGTTGCCATATTTTCGAGACAAACCCGAAGTATGTGTAGTCGAAACTTTGAAAGCTTTCTTAAAACTAACTGAGCCTTTACGTATTGATCATTCATGTCTTTTTATAAGCCTAAGAAACCCACACCATAAAGTGACGTCACAAACGTTAAGTCGTTGGGTCAAAAGTACACTCGAAGTGTGCGGCATTGATGTTGAAACCTTCACAGCACACAGTACTAGGCATGCTAGCACTTCGAGGGCTTACAAATTAGGTATGAACCTGGACCTAATAAGGAAGACAGCTGGATGGAGTGCCAGCTCAAAAACATTTATTAAATTCTATAATAGAGACATTGTAAATGAAACCGATCATGGCTCATTTGCAAAAACAATAATGACAGGGTTGAATCAATAAGAATCTGTTATTTTGTAAACTAATAACATTACAAATATTTTGTCGTTAATTAATCAATTAATAATATAAATATTTAAGATATTTCGTGATTAATTGTTATAAACTAATTTAAAGAATTGTAATAACAATAACGGTTTTGATTAATAAAAATGATTTTTCACAGTATTTTGGGATCTCTCAATATCTACATGTGTCTAATGCTAATCTCGAGGACGAAGCACGAGTATAATTAATGATTAAACGAACTTACCTGTACGTGAAGTTCTATCATAATTATACGAGCTGCTTCGTCCGAAGAGATTAGCATCCCACCCATCCCAGAAGCCCCCACTGTGAAAAATAGAAGCTCTGAACTAAATGACGCGTCGCGGGAACGGCCGCAGACAAGTAAGTAAGGTACCCGCGTTTCAAAAAAAAAAAAAAAAAGTTTTTCTCAACTATCAGTGCGTAAACTGGCGTCACCGTATGTGTTACTACATGTGTCTAATGCTAATCTCTTCGGACGAAGCAGCTCGTATAATTATGATAGAACTTCACGTACAGGTAAGTTCGTTTAATCATTAATTAACGTTTTGATGTAAGGTCTGTTGTTGTTGCCGGGCCGAATAGCCGGGCCCATGTCGGGGCACTTAAAGGCTCGTAAATTAGCAGCGCTGCCCGCAATGCGAGGTGGGTGGTTGACCACGTGAGTAATGGCCGCTACCGATGGTGAATGTAAAAAAACAAAAGAACTCTGCTCTGCTTCATTCTTTGGTAGACCAGCCTGTAGCGGTGACCATTTTTTCAGACTGTGTTTAGTTTAAAACGTAGCCGGGTGCTGTATGGCTCTTGTTACTCTGTAGTACTGTTATACAGCTTTATTATTTTGCGCTGGTTTGGTTTTTAGAATTTCACGCAGGGCATGCATTTTTAAACGTAACTAACGTACTGGTGCCACAGTATGGAGTATTTTAAAGCAAATGTTACTGCTGCTTGGATAAGGCTTAGATGGTTTTTTTATTCAGTACAGGTTTTTTCTTTTATTTTTATGTTTGATTTCTACAATTTGATACAGTATATCATGGCATATGAGATTCATACGGGTTTATGGATACATGCTATGACTTAACTCTAACCGTCTATTTTTTTGTTACAGGTACGCTACATTGTAATTATTCATAAAGGCAAGCAAAGGAGGTATCATATTTTTCTGTTTTCTATATCAATAATTTACTGTTAATGTGGCTTACACAGAAACTATACTTGCTATAAACTACTTGTCCCGACAGAAGTCTTTATGATAGAGCTATTGGACTGTGACAGTTCGATAAAATCGAAATTTAACAACCAACCCATGTTCTTTAATCATAGCTAGTTCAATCAATCCTGCTGCTGTTAGGATGACATACCCAAACTACGTTTTAAAGAAATGTAGATATCAAATAAAAATAAGCTGTCAAATGATGTATGTTTATTTGTACCGTTTTCGTTCCATTTAGTTACTCCTGGTAGATTTGCAAATGGGCGTGCGTCCTTTGCTTTTTCCGTAACATGGTCTCTATTCTAAAACCTTTCTTCTGCAAAAGCCGTCAGAATGTCTTACTAGAGTTTTATAGCTTGACGTAAATAAACAAACACTCGACTGCCAAAACAAATGGCGAATCATATCGTCGTGATTGATAAGAGCTTATCAAAGTGGGTCAGACGTGGGTCAAGTCTGGTCGCTGGATCAGACGAGATAACCTTGTCTAGTTATACGTCACACAACATACATAATTGGGCTGCTTTATGACGATGTCATTCGCAATAGTAAGGTAGGTATAAATATAAGCATGTGCTTAGTAATCCTTTATATCAGTTAATTAACTTAACTGGTTAAAACACGTATCATTGTCGTTTATGTGACCGCTTGATGAGGTTAATTTCAAGACTTCACTAACTCGACGTCGTGAAGCATAATACTGCGCATTAAATATGTTCATAATAATTGTCGTTTCGAAATATTTTCTGCTGTATACGGATAAATACTGAAATTCAGGAATGATCAGTTCAAAGATAGTGATTACTAGCACTATCCTGAATGTCTGAATGGACTGCGTATATTGGAAACTGGCAAATTTTAAAGCCGGTTTTTGAAAGGTTATCGGACGCGTGCGTGTGTGACTCGAAAAGAGATTAACACAGGTTAGGAATAAGATCGGAAATGCTTATTGGGTGAAGAACTAAGGCCCCAAGTCCTCAAATTTTAGAAAACTTCAATTTTTTCGTAATTGAGTCTCAATAGTCTAATTCGACATATTATTCATAGAAAATGTGTCAAATTAGCCGATTGAGACTCAATAACGATTCAATCGAAGCGTTCTAAAATTAGCAGACTTGGGGCCCAGTACGCACGCCGCGAACCCTATTGTCAAATTCGTGACACGGTCGCAAACGCTCT
Organism: Udea ferrugalis; assembly: GCA_950022985.1. Lineage (NCBI taxonomy): Eukaryota > Metazoa > Arthropoda > Insecta > Lepidoptera > Crambidae > Udea > Udea ferrugalis. The sequence goes on from OX465516.1 coordinate 13,065,014, forward strand.
TATTCTGAGTCGTTGTGTCAAACAAACTTAATACAAATCAATTTGTGTCATGACTCATGACCATAAATATTCAAGTAAGACTTTTTCAGGGATTAACGTGTCTGACGAAGCTTAGATATTACTATAGCTAAACACACATACACATTAACTAAGGGTCGTTAAGGATAAGTCCTGGAATAAGCGGCTTATCCAACTACGATCATTCAATAAGTGATGCTCAATTTATCTCGAAGATGTGACACCGCTGCAAGCGCGCTCCCCATTGACTTGTTCTTACCGATACAATATGATTTATTTATTGAATAGGGTCTCAGCTTCGAACGCTTTTAGTATAAAGCCTCCTGGTCCATTTCGACCACAGTGGCTAATCTCAACGAGAGTAACCTCGCACGCAGAAGATATACTTAATGGTGCACATGTGTGTGCGCAATACACAGGTGCACTCCCTATTTCATCGACTTTCTACGACCCTATGGGACGACAGTTAGACACGAAAGACCGGACGAAAGTAAGGCGCAGGACCGACTTTTACATGCCTATCCGACAACATGGATCATCTTACTTTTCGGACACGAGGTGATCAGCCTCGACTGTCCTAGCCAATTCGAAACAACAAATATAAACATGTTGTTAGTTCGCGCGGGATTCGAACCCACGACCTGCGGATTAAGAGCCAAACGTTCTAACCGCTACACCACGGAGGCATTCCGTGCTTCGGAAGCGTTTAGTATGAAAGTGATAGAAAAATGTGTATTTGGCTCAGGGACCGTAGAGGACAGCGTTAGGCAGCTGGGATGCCTGTTACGATTTGAATCCAGAATAAATGCACTAGATTTTCCGGGTTACCGGTTTCAGGGAATTTGGTTTGCCCCAGGACGAAAGCTATTAGATTAGATTAGATTCATTTATTTCACATTGTAATTACAGTTCAGTGTTAAATATTGCGATTTATATTAGTTATAAAAGGTTTTTTTTCCAAAGTAAGTAATTAAGTAGGTATATCGTAGTATTTATTTATTTATTAAGGTCAACAAAACATACACCAATAAGATTACAGTAGGAACATTCTTAGGTGTTTCAAGTTACTATTTAGTTACAGGAGTTGGACTTATGCTAATACAAAAGTAGGTATGTGATTTTCTTAATTATTTTGTAATGTAATACTATGAAAATATAAAAATAAATACACAGCTAATATAAACACAGCTTTGCGAGTATGTGTGAGTGTGGTTTTGTTTGTGTGTGAGATAGAGAGGGTTTTTGTGTCAGTGCGTGTGTGAGAGAGAGAAAGAGAGAGAGAGTAAGATAAGATGAAGGTGACTCTATGTGTCCTCAAAAGTGTATTCATTGAAAATAAAGCTGATTCAGTTCAAAAACATAACCCTGTAAGATTAAATGTTTTCCATCACAGATAAATAACCTGATTTGTGTCTCCACATCCAGTAACTGGGTGTGACGTTCATAACTTCTAATAAAGTTGCTGCCTATTTTTACCTTACATCGAGTTTGATGTTGATGTCACGGAACTTCTAATAAAGAGAAGTTAGGAAATACTGAGCAATCAAAAGTGTTAAAATCCTCGTTTGCTTCTGTCGACGATCGAAGTAGACTGCATAAATGAATGGGTTTTCTGGGTGAAAGAAACTTGGATTTGAATATAAATAATTAATATTTTTTCGAGTTGATTCCATCTCACATCTACTCGTACAGACAGCATGTCAACCCTTTCTAAGGCAGTGGCAACTCTGCTACCTTGTTTTAAATCTTATGTGGTTGGAATAGGGTCCAAAACCAATGACATTTTCAACATGCTCTGCCATACAAAGGGTTAACGCATAAGCATTTTCAGTTCGAGATCAGCCGCACTACTTTTCAGATTAGTTGACAAGTGCATTACCTACTAAAGAAGAAAATAAAACTCGAAACGCCTCAAGCAGTTTAAGTCAATCAATGTCCCTCTATCCGGAGGTTGATTAAGCCGCACAAAGTTCAACGTCACAAACGCCAGACGCTCCCATCCTTGCATCCCACTTAGCGAAGACAAAACCGTCGAGGAAGCAAGTTTCCTCATTTATCGGTCGCTAGATAACGGCGTGCTATCTACCGGAGATAGAAAGTCAAGTGCGAAATGGGTGAGGCCCTATAAATCCTGATTCCTGCAGCGTTGCACCACACGTACAGATCAACCTTTACAAAACCATTGCAAAATAAGTCTTATGTCTACGGTTTAAGGTGCCTCATGTAAAGGTTGATGTGAACGCGTCTGTACCTAAACAGATTTATTCTTTAAAGTGCGGGCGTTTAGCGCGCTTCAGTAAGTGGAGCTGAAGAGATTTATATCTTAAGAGCAAGTTTCTTTTGTTTCAGCTAGAATCTTCAGCGACATTAAACGTAGTAGTAAATTTTACTAGGAGATTATTTCTTTTCTATTGGGTACATAGATAAAAGATCAGATTAAAGAGATTAAACTTACTCGAGTTTTCACCAATGCAGCAAAGTGTGCACTCTTAGTATTATTTAACACGTGCTTTGAGTGGCATGAAAATCTATTGTGGAAAAGATTATGATTGGTATAGCTAGCTATAGTACCCACTTCTGAAGATGCCTCGAAGGTGGCTTGCGATAACTCTTTGAGCGACATTAACTTCGCGACAGTAGTGGCCAAATTCGCATTAATTAATACCTTGGCAAAAACCACGAACCCTATTAAATAAACAGTTTCAGTATAACTCACTCTTATGAAACATTTCGAGCGTGTGAATAAAGGTTAAAAATTAATCCACATTGTTCTTGCAAAAATTGGACTAGAATGTAAATTTATGTGCACCCTCTTTAAATTATGCACATGCAGACAATGTTGCAGTACAAAAAGACCCTTCGCAGTTTCAGCGGTTTCAACGAAGCATCAGCTTTGCTTTGGCTCTCACTGTGATACTTTAGTCCACAGCATTCACCATTAAGTACTATTCTCAAAAATGTAATATAGTAAATCTTCTTCTCTGCCGTTTCACTCTTGGCAAAGCGGTCGTGGTCACTTTGAGGTGGACACAGCTTTCCGCTTTTTTTACTGTCTAGCACTAGCAGATACGCGATATCTAGAAGATACGCGGCATCCCACTTCGGATTTTATTTGGTCAGTCCAGCGCATAGTGACCTGCTACGCGGTCTTGTCCCTTCCGCTTTTCCCTGCACGCATACGTCACGTGGGTACATACGTACACGTGTCATAGTACATACCACTTTGAAAATAGCCTGGATACTTCGGTTTTAAATGCAAGAATTTTTCAAATGTTTCTATACATTTTTATTGGAATTATTAAGTTTGTACAAATAATTTAACTATCATGAGTTCGCAGATTTCATCTGCCTGGCCATCATGATTTATCATTACAGCTTTATAAATGCAGTATAAAAAAGTTACCAGAAAATCAAAATCCGTTAAGTGTTTTCATTAAAAACGTACAAAACTTCAAATAAGACCAAACTGAAATAATTATAAACATTGTTAAATTTTTATATACACTTCTTTATCGGTACCGATAGTACTCGTAATGTACCTACATCTAATTTGCTGAGTTAATTTATTAAGTTTTTAGATTGTACCATGAAAAATATACGACTCAGTAATTATAAACAAATCATAAGATTAATTCATTCATTAATTTTACCATCAATTACTGCAGAGAATTCAACCTACCTTCTTCAAAGTTTTCACCATTGCAAAGAAACGTCTCAAGAAACCCAAAAGCGAATTTCCGTTCGTAGTTTTCCAGTAATTCTAGATTCATCCACTATTCAGTGATAGTCTTATTCTGAAGCGAACTAGTTGTCGAAAGAGATGGCACTTGATGCAACTTTATCAGGCACCTGCGTCCAAGCGCGAATTTAGATTAGTGCATCAAGTTTGCAGAGCGCGGAAAGGCAACCGACTCTCGAAGTTTTCCGCCGCGGAAATCGTATAAATGTTAATGAAAGACGTCTCTAATGAGATTACAGCTCCCGTGAAATTGGATTCGCGTGGGACTTCTTTAATTTTCAGTCAGCGCGAAAATTAGGTGGATCCGAGCGTGACATCCGACTTCCCGGATCGTTCGCGTTTCAATGACGCCTATTAGGCATCTGCCTATTTGCCTGCATACATTATTTGGGTTATTTGGGGAAGCTCTTGCTCCAATCGCTTGGAGTGAGATTTTGTTGACGTTGAAGAAAATGAAATTACAGAAAAACTTTGAGAATTTTACCTTAAATTGATTTAAAGGCTCAATAGCCTAGACCTATAGGAGAAAGCTGCGCAAAAATATGAAGATTTAAAAATTAACGTCTTCCAAATACAGTACAGTTCCAAATACAGTGATCGTTTTTAATTTGTTATCGTTTCAGGTGGTAAAAATACTAAAAAAACATGAGCCTAAGGTTTCGAAAAAACGTTATTCCATAGAGAACGGAATGAAAGATAATTTCAAACCTACCTAAGCGATATGCACATTCCAGGGGCAAAAAGCGAGACCAAAAGTACGATGTGTGCACCATATGAATTCTCGATTGCTCGCTATTCCACGAAATTGCACGGGAGCTGAATAGCAATATTTTTCTTTCTTCACAACACAATATTGCGATTCAACGTTTATATTGTTGTATTATAAGGATACAGCCAATGGTGCAGTTCGGCAAAAAATTGACCTGCGTTTAAAAAAATACTCAACATTTTATTTGATTATCATTTTACTCGTAACTTTCCGTTCATAATTTTACATAGTATTAACACTATGAGTTAATCAAACTGGATAATTAATGGTTGTTTTCAAGCTAATTCAATAACTCGTGAAATTCTGTGTAATAACAAATTCTGTTTGGAACGCAACATAATACATTTTATTCGGAAATGTTAATTGGAAATGTAATTGCCACCTGATCCTTTTACAAATTCTATCAGTAACAAAGTGAATGTAATAACAATGCAACATAATATCAAAATATTGCTAATAGCAATGAAGGTCTAGTAGACTAAATTCAATCATGACAGTTATTTAAATGCAAATAATTTGAAATTAGCCTGAATGTACGGTGGCCGGCACATCACGCTACCCATTTCCGGTCAGTCCTCCTTGCTCTATCGCGAACAAATGTCATTTGGCAAGAGCGAGAGAAAAAACGGAAATGGGGTAACCTGATGTGCTGTTGACTGTACGTTGCCTTGATAACGGACCAGTTTCAAAATCAGACACAGTCACTGGTTAGACTATAATAACTATATCAAGCAGCCTGGATTGTAAGTACTCGTTCGTGAAAAACAAGTTCATCATATTTCTCAAGTCATTTTAAAAACATTTCTTTCATCTGAATGAAAATAAATAAGTTAGTTAAAAAGGTCCCGCTTTTCCAAAAGAGTCGTCAAGGGTATAAATATCTAACAAAAGAGGGTATGCCGGCTGGAAAAGTTCGCTCATTGAAGTTCATTAGGAAAGTGAGGAAAAATGAGAACTAGTTGGCGCAATTAGAATTAGTGCCCCACAGAACCGGAGCGAGAGCAATATTGGGAATTTCTTTTGAAAAAACCGTTTCACTGCTGATGAAAAGGGTATATCAACGGTGCTAAGGGACCTTGTGCTTGTTCATATGCGGTGTCTTAAGCATTGGCATTTAAATGGTTAGGCCTATCTTAAGTCAATCTCGTATTCACGACAGATAATAATCTGATCAACAATTTGATGATCACGCGTTCATAATTTTAAAAAAGCAATATAGCACCAACTCAAGCAATTAAATTGCCTGTGCTATGAGATGTTAGAAAACGGATAAACATACAGGCATGAACACTATTTTTTGTGAATACATACTTCTTCATAGGAACCCAGACAATACAAACGGACATAGTCATGTCCACAAATGTTTGTAATGAGCGGGATAGAACCCGCAATCTTCGGCGGAGTAGCTTACTTCTGAACCATTACACCAAATCTTCAAAATGTATTCATAAGTATTAATAAGCTCCTGCCCGCCAGCTACGTAGAGTGCGGATAAGGACCTAGGTCTGCAACCTTAGTCACTTCGGGTTTTGCTCTAAGTACCCAGCTTTTGTTTAATTTTTAGTAAAACGTCCTAAATTTAGGTACCTCCACCATGGATGATACCTTAGTGCATTTTAAATGGATGACTTTGATGCTCAACATAATCAAATCTTAAACAGATGCTAGAATAACGCCAGTCATAAATTTCATTCGATTTGTGGTTGTAGATCAATTCAGGAATCATCAAGACATAGTTCTTTTTTTTTTATAGTGGTCTTCAAGATGACCTCACTCCACCTGATGGGAAGCAGTCGTGAGGTCCAGATATGGGGTTGACAAGCACAGTAATTGAGAACTAATTTGCTGGTCAATCTCATTTTGAAGTACTTATAAATGGAAGAGCATATGACGGCTTTTGAAGCTTCAAATATGCCCCTCGTAACGAAAACCGCTGATCAAGCAAACTAGAGATTATCAGGATAGCATCGAATTTCTATAGTTACTACCTAGTTAGCGAATTCAAAAATCAGACCAACACGTGCTCCATCAAAAAGGCGCCAAGTTCTTTCATCAGATAGCATTCAATAGCTTGTACAGAGGAAAAGGAGCGTTGTACCGTTTACAGAACGGGCTTGCACCACAAATTGAGAGGGCAAAGCGGCTCAGTGCAAATTGAAAGCGATCCCAAATTGCTGCAGCCCTTTGTATTTGTAACCAGGGCTAGCGTCGGGAATCAATCAGAGTAATGGGGCTGGTCCGAATGTTCGGATTAGCTTCAGGCTCTCCCGTCGACAGGGACTTTTCAATCGCTGGGTTATATCTTTTGTTGCACTGATTGGATGTCCTTTCAGGGTAGCCGGAATTAGCTTTCGACCCTGGACGTGCTACTGATTTAAAACTTTAGGATTCAAATGTAGAGGCTTTTCGGTTACTCTTTTAACAACTTGCTGACCTTTATTTCCTGTTGTCTTAATTTGACAAATTGCCTATGATAACCTATGGTAATATTTCACTCTACGAGATTACGTCTACTTCTACGTCATTTTTTTAAGAACTGAACATGGTGAACACCTGTTCACAATGTGACCGATCAGGGGATCGGTCGGGAGAATAGCAAGCAGGACCCGTAGGGCACACAAGGAAGTGATAACTCTTTGCCTGTAGCTGATTAAAGGAAGACCTAAAGACCTACTGCTAAAGTAGGATTTTCTGAAGGCCCGAAGAACGTTCATGTAACATTCACGCTTTCACCCATTCACCACATGGTTTTAAAAGAGGTTCCCCAGTTTTCCTAAAAAAACAATCATCTAAAACCTGTCTATAAATCACCAGAAAGAAAGACGTATTTGAAGGATCCATTTAATTCTTAAAAATCCTAATTTAAAAACTCTTTGCATGCTAACGTAGATAATACTCTTTACTAAAGTACTAAAAAAAGTATGCTAAAATCGAGCTGAACCTAATGTGCTAGATAATACCGGGCGCGTTGAGAACGAGCAAGAATTTGCATGTGTTACGTTAAGTTACGCTAAGAACATTTTTACTTGAAAAGGTTCTGTAAAATTCCTAGGTCGGCTTGAGTATGAGCTGGTAGATGATGTAACTTGGTCAATTGGGATATTTTTTTCATGCCTTGATGATATCGTGGATGTCCCTTGCAGGACTTAAATTTTAAAGTACGCATCATGAGATATCATGAGAATTTATTAAAGATCGGGGAATGAAATCACCAAGGCAACGGTCATTCACTACAAAAAGAATATAGTTCCTCAAATTTTCATGCTTCCATGTTCCATGCTCACCCGCAAGATCTCCATTAACTCCGTGACGATCGCAACTAAAACATCAGTAAAATATCGCAAACTCAAAACCAATAAGGTACCTAGGTACACGGTAGCAATCCCGTATCTTACTTAGACTTTTAAGAAGTTATTATGACTATTGTTTATCAAATAACACAAATTTCAACATCAAAGAGTATACAAGTAAGTAGTAAGTTTAGTCTCAAATTGTGGAGGTTTCGCGCAATAACAAAGCTAAATGTCACACTCGAATTTTAAAGCCTACAACGTTGGAATAGTTGGTTGTTTTGCCACAGAATTGGCTTACTCCATGACGGAAAATTCAATCACAAATCTGAATCCAAAAAGGCATCCTGTCTGTACCGTTCTAATAAGCACTTAAGAATTTATACCGTAACGGCAGTGAATACATAAATGAATACGTTATAATTCAACGGTGAAAATGGCGAATTTGAATACGATATTGCGCCGAGACTCGCGGCATCGTAAATACATATGCATATGCGCTCGTAAACAGACTGCCATAGGTATAGTACAGTAGGTGAATATTGCACGACCCACTGTGAAATTCATGACGTGTTCGAGACTTCTGACTGATTGGACTGCTTCCTAGCAGCGTCCAATAACATCTCAGATGCTTACTCAAGTGTTACTTACACAAGCGTGGCGTGGCCAAACGTATCGAGGACCGTGGATTTATTGACTTGTCATACTCGTGCATACATACTGTGTGTGTGTACCTGAATAACAACCCCGTCTATTACAGAAGCCTGAACAATGGAACACAACTCGTGACGTAACCTGTACCTAAGAATCTTAAACGTGAAGTTTTTGGATTTGCCATAGTACTCTCTCCCCTCTTCTATGCATTCATATTGAGACATATGATTTAAAAAGGGTGGGTCATTGACTGATGTACCCGTAAAAATATTGATGTTACGGTATAAAAGTGTAGCCGACGTATAATGATGCCGCTACATTCTGAAGGAATTTTAATTACTTAACTTGTACACTGGATTTAACACATTATTTGTGAAAAAGGGTAACTGCTAAGGTTCTTGCAGTTTTAAGTCTAAATACCGTTTTCTTTTCGTATGTTTTAAGTGGTTGACCATACTTTTTTTTTCACGATTTCTAAGATGGTTCACTTGAACAATTGATTTTTAACGATCCTACACAGCGCCATCTTTCGCTAAGCCCGTTGCGCATTGTGCACCGTTCACGGCGTAATTCAGATTTAGCTTTGATATTCGAACGCGAAGCTGCGAAACAAATACAGAAATATGAATGCGAAAAAAGAAATGTAACGGAACGTGAACGAGTGCGCGGGAACACACAGAAAAATTGCGCCGGTTGGAAAACTTACAAGGTTCTGTTATGAAGTCACAGTCGTTTCTGTTATTAAAACTGGAGGATGATTTAACGCAGGTGCCTAGATTTTGCTTAAGCTTTATCTAAAAGCTAGCTTGCCATGATAAACGGTCTGTTTTTTAAAACAGTGAGATAATTCAACGTTGGTGTCTGAGGTTTTCTTTGGCTTGATTTAAAAAAGCTAGCTATGACAAAAGGATTATTGAAAGAGTACACGACTGATCGAGGATCCGACTTCTAAAAATAATGACAATCGGGATCAAAAGTGATATTTCTCGGAACTCATTAACCAACATAGGCTTAGAATCGGGTTAGTTTCTAAATAGGAGCTGGCACTTTTTTTCTTACTTATACCATTTTTACCCGATTTAATAATTATGTGTTTGCTACAAACTGATGAAAAGGAAATTAATTTTCCCTTTAGTAGCAAACGTTTCATAATATTACGAGAACAATTACGGCTAACAAGCACAAGTAACTTTTTAATACTTCATCGTTCACGTTTCAGAATTTCTCTTTGTAACGAATTACATTTCAGTTGCTTGAACGTCAATAGTAAGGGCGTTTTCATACCTGCCGAATAGTCACGTATTTAGCTCATTTTCCTGTGCTCGTTATACAAGCGCGTGCTCGGAAGGCCTAGTGTGTTTTATTCGATAACACTTGTCTTGCGGAGCGTCAACGTGAATTGTATAGTACTCGGGGTGAAGCCTCTGGTGGCACTTTACTGTAACCGGGTTTTCTGTACAAATCCACGTTTATGCGCTCGACAAGTATCGAATGCTGGAACTGGGCCCTTTGGCGATACTAGCGTGAATAGTCGGCCACAAATTCAAAAGCATTTTATTTTTACGAATTCAAGTTTATTATTGATTTTCTAGCTAAATTTCGATGGCGCAAGTTGACAAAAGTACTGTTAAACAATAATAAAAGTGGATTTGAGAATTTCTGTCGCAAAAACCATCAGTTGATCGCGCTCACAATGTTGTATCATACGAGCGTCCAAATAGGAGTACGAGTATTAGCGCGCTGAAAATACACCTGTAAAATAACTACACCTTCAGTTCAAAACTATTGTTAACCTAACGCAGTTCAATGGACCCAAACTGCGCCAAAACATTGAACCTTCGGATCGAATGGAAGTTGCACACAAACATCGAACCGAATTGACTTTAGCCAAACGCCACTCGTTGGCTTGCATTTTACGCCAGAATCTAGTTCCTATGAGAGGTAGAAAATAGTAGACAACTCAATTTGTTCCTCTGACGTATGTCATGGGAGGAATTTGCTTCCGATGTTGCAGTCGAATGGAACTTATTTTTCGGAACACTTTCGAATTGAATGTTTGTAAAATAAGAAAACGTAAGAGACCAAGCTATTAGCTATAAGTATTGGAAAATATTTAAGTTCTAACTGTTTACATTTTGTTTTCATGTATGAAATCGTTTACGGCTCAATTCAAAACCACTGCTCAACATAGACCTTCCAATCTTCAAATTGCATAGAGGAGGTCTGTAGGCTTGCGTACACCGGACAAAAGAAATACCTAAATAGGTTTTTTAAGTTGAAATCGTTTTCAGGTTTTCGGTAGGTACACTATGTTTTCTCCTCTTTGTTAAACAAAGTGTTTTGAGGGTTAAGTTCAGAGTTGAGCTGAAAAACATTTCAATAAACAGTTTGCCTAATAGTTTGTATGGAGAGCCAGAGTTTTGGACGTCGGATAGGAATCTCTCTTGAAAATTGGCAACTTCTGAAAACAATACAGAAATTCGAGAACCTCTGTGCTCAACCATTAGTTCTTCGCTAAACGGGCTTACCTTACTATTATATTTCGATGACATAAGTAGTTGTATTTCAGTTTACTAGACCTACATAGGTAAAGAACGTCTAAGCTTAAATGAATGAATGAAGAGTGCTTATTTGTATGCGTAGATGCAGTGAAGGGGCCCGACATTCTTCATCCGTTCAGCATAGACGATCTCCACTTATATTTAAATAATTTGGAAATCTTGTACAGTCAGCCAAAAATGTGGTCTACCACCCTACGGTTGAAATTCGTTAGAACGTCATGAAGCAACAAGGTCAAATTTCCCCTGGCAATAAGTTTGTGTCAGTGACTATTGCTCTCTTTGTCTTATGATATAACGTCATGCCAAGTGTCAAGTTTGAATTATCATACATCCGATTGATATTAATACTTCATTGACGGAAATACTTGACAGTAGAATTGTCAGTGAGACTTTCTTTTTCAGTTGTAATGAGTTTGTCTTCAAAAAGATCGACATGGTTTTAGTTGAGCAAAATAGATTATCGTATTTAATGAGGTTAAACTAAGTCACCCAATGACGTCGAATGTCAGGCATCTCAGACAGTAGACAAAACGTCATAACATGATTGTGCATTGTGTTAAACTTTGTTAGAAAAGTCAACCTTAGCTATCGTTACATCTCGCAGAAACTTTTGTCAAAAGTGGTAGACCACTTTCTTGGCTGACTGTACATACACACGCGCAATTTCACAACACGCACACACACTCGTCCACACACGCACAAAATATCCTCCTTGAAATTTTATTGATCTAATAACCATGGTCTTGCGGAGAAAATTGTTTGTAGCAAATGAAAAATATTTTGTTTCTTTATCCTTTCATCTCAATAAGTGTTTACGGAATCATTGCGTGCACATTTTGGCACAACACGTCGTGCTTCAAAACGCTAAATAGCTTAATTCGCTTCCAAACTACACCATAATCCTAGATGGGTTAGTCCGAGGCAATCTGATTGTTGCCGCTATGTTGAGCGGAGCGTAGTTAAACCTAATGTGTCAGATGGCGAGCCTACCGCGTCGACCGGATTCTGTCTGGTTCGGATCTTGTCCGTCAGCGATGACGTAATCCCATTAACGTCGACACAATGCTTCTAGCGCTGCGAAGACAGCACAAAACCTTTTTTAATACTTTTTGAGATAGAAGAAAGGACCATTGTGTTAACCTCCACTGGTTCAGAACGATACGGGATTTCAGTAAATACTAACGTAAGCACTCGGTGCCTGTAAAGTCCAGAAAACCCAAGCAACCTGTAAAACAGGGTCACCCTTTATCAGGTTGGGTTTTAATGTGGGCTTTTGAATGTTTCATTATACCGCTGACTGCTCCGGTTATATCCTCGTATGGAATGTAGTCGCGAGCATGTGTATTTACGTTTGACTCAAATCCCTAATAATTTACGTAGGTCTTTTTATTTAGAATTATCGTCAACCATGAACACATTCACTGCATTTGATTTCCAGCATGGTCAGTTGTCATGCATCTATCAAAATCCTGCAACCTTAATCGGGTTACAAACACAACTGAAATTTCTCTACCCGCAACTTGCCCCAGTCTTTGTCCGACTAAGTCCTATATTGCATCTCAGAGTCTAAACCGGGATACAATTTAGTACGTACGGTCAGCAACAAAATTAGCTGAACTGTTTATTGCAACACATCTAATCACACAAGATTTAAAACAGAATAGTGAAAAATGGTAGAATTAGTATGGGGTCTGATATTTCAGTTGATAAGACAGTTAGCTCTGTCTTTAACTCTCAAAAAATGGATGAATACCTAACGATTGAGCATTTAATGTAAAAAAAAACATTTTTCAGATCGTCACACTATCAAAACAAAAATATACGTTATAATAGCCATAAAATTATAATAAATGGTTATGCATGATGCAAAGTTAGTTGAACCTGTACATATTCAATAGATTTTGTACAGAAAAAAACAACAGTCCGACACATCGGTCTGTGTAGGTAAGGATATTACAAAATACACTTTTACTGTATACTTTTCTGACTATTGTGTACAAAAGTACCTGATAAGACTAAAATGGGATTATAGAACATAGGTAGAACTCACCAGATTCAACTTCTACTGCATCATAGAAACGCATCATCAAGACGCAAGGATCAAGGATGCTCCACGACGCAATCTTACATTTCGTTTGAGACAAAGCTCATGTTATCAGCTTTTGTGCTACGTTACTAAGCATCAGAAGATGTAATATGAAATAAGTTTAACAACTTAGCTTTGTGTGCTTGATTGTAGGAAGTGGAAGATTGTCGTCTATTGCTAGAGGCATAAATACAAACTGAAACGAGAATTTAACATCCATCATCTAAGTTTTTCATAGTTTGAAAATCATGCTTAGCGTATGCTAAGCATGTCAAAAAAACATAACAACATCTTTCTTAGTATTCAAAAAATATGTTTTTATGTTTTTTGGACAAATTACACCCAAATTAAGGAACCCTTTGACATTCATCAAGGTCAGAAATAGTCTTGGTTATTTTCAAAGTATAATTATTTATTTATATGGTTTATAAAAAAAAAAAATAAGTGTGTTTTTAAAATTTATGTGTTTTTTTGTGACCATAATTATCTACTTTTAATTATCTACTTTTGCCATGGCCGTCTGTTCATGAATGAAAACTGACAGAAATATATAAACGAAAAATCATATTTCATCCGGAACTACAAAGGCATATAGTTCAATATTTAAACACGTTCTATATTAAAAGCAGTACCAGTTTAGTGTGTCTATTTGCACTTCGGACAGCGTCATAATCCCATATTCCATCCGACATAAAACATTCATAACAGCGGATGTGCTCGCTGGAACAGAGTACAATTTGTTCGATAATACGTACGTAATGGAAACGCTAAAAAATCAGTCACAGTTTATTTTGAAAAGCTTTATATTAAACATTTTCATTGAAATATATTCATAAAAACGAAAAATAAAACTGTTTTTATAAAATGAATAATAATGAACGGCCTTTATACGCTACACCCCTGGGCACAGGCCTCACCTCAACTATGAGGTGGAACCAGCCATACTCCAACACGCGGACTCAGTGCGGATTGTTAGAGGGGTGTAAGGTTAGTGAGCAACCGTAATGTCAGATGTTATCAAGCCGCCCTAAGGCCTCTGACTAGGCTTAACGACTGACAGCTAGCGACGTCAACCGGGACCAACTGCCTTAAGTGCAAAAAGCACGGAAATTATCGAAATATACTTCAATAAATTTCGGTCAGGCTGGTCACCCATCCCATTTCCGACCCGGCGTGTGTTGCTTTACTACAGCGATCGTCGCCGATCACTGACACAACTGCGCCACGGGCACCTCCTCCTTACCATTAATTTCCTTAAATTCATAAAAAGTAAAAAAAATACTAAGTAGTTTATGCTCTTTAATTTCAGCTAGACATTGTGGTATATTATTGTAACGCTAATATTGCACTGTGATATCAGTGGTCCGTACTGTTCGGCTGTAATTCCATATTGCATCTGACATAAGCCGTTTATAGATGGACCAGCTCTCCTTTGAAAGAGAATGTTACTTACCAAGTAAATTGGTTCTCAGTTAAATCCATGAGTACTTCCATACAAATATTATAAATGCGAAAGAAACCCTGTCTGTGCCTTACGTTTTCACCCCACGAAACACTTTCCAATTTTTCATAAAATTTGGTAAACTGATAGAGTGGACCTTGAAAAAGGGCAAGGGTTAGGTTTTTTTTTTGCAACACATAAGCTTAAAGGGGTTGAAATAAAGGTCGCTACGAAGTGCGTTAATAACCGAATACCACACTGTCGATGCTGCAGACGCGAAACTACTTGATCCTATTAATATTATAAATGAGAAAGTTTGTAGGTATGTATGTGCCGTGTTGCTCTTTCAATTAAAAACTACTGGATGGATTTTAATGAAACTCACTTACAATAATTTAGCTTGTGCATCGGAATAGGAGAAAGGCTGAAATTTACAAAGATATAATATATTTTTTTTCATCTCGCAGACGAAGTCGCGGGCGTCCGCTAGTTCGTAGTTTTTTTTATCATTCCGATCCCACTGCTGGGCAAGGGTCTCCCCTGAGCTCTTCTACCGGTCCCTATCCTCAAGTTGAACGTTGACTGTTAAATTAAAATGTTCTCTGTGGAACGGAAGCATCACAATCTGTTTACCGAGACAGCGCTTAATAGACTGGTTCAGGGGCTACGTCTAGGATTATAGTGACAAGCATAAACTCATTTTAAACGCTTATTGGTTTAAGGAAATTCAAGATCCTTCAGCGATCTATAAAGTGGTTCTTCTCTACTAAACATACCCTCACGACCCTATCTCTAATGGGTTAGTTAAAGGCACACTGATTGTTGCCGTCATGGTGAACGAAACATTCAGAAGCCCACATTTCACCGAGTAAATTCGACCCAATCTAACCCAACGAACGACTCTACTAAAAAATATGAGAAATAAAGAAAAATGCAAAAAACAACTAAGTATCTTGTTGGCTTGTGAGGTCTCACAGAGATCACGAACGTATAGGGTGGTAGGTACCTTTTTAAGTTATCCAATCGGTCAACACTTAATTAGGGAAAAGCACAGCGACGGATTTAACTTAATATTGTTTTAAAATTGGGCTGTGAGGAATGAGTAAAGATATTTTTGTTTATTTCTCTATAAAAAAGGCGTGTGTTGTGCAGAGACTTGAAATCGGATGTCTATTGAAAGTCATTTCATTGTTTGCAAAAGAGCACTAAAAGTCACATGTTGCGTTGTTCAAATACTTATTTGAAAAGCTTTGAATGAGCTGCGTTGATGCGACGCGGCTGAACTTCAGTAATAAAAACTAGTCGTGCACATTTTCATAAGGGGTAATAAAGTCCATTGAACTATGAGTTTTGTTGTTTTCGTTTGCAAAACATAATTTATACATATTGAGTTATGGGAATACTGCCAAACAACATATAGGCAGAAAAAACACATTCTCCTCTGAAAAAAGGACTTTGTCTAGATCACTTGAATAGCCTTTATTCAGTGAATTAGCTAAGGTTTCATCATCAGTATTAAGATGCTCAGCTAGGGTTGTTTTTTTAAGTCAAATATCATTTCTCAGACGAATTAATTAATGCTCACGCTAAACACATAAATATGCCTTCAAAGGTTTTTATGCTATATTCGAATCTAAACACCGGAGATATAACTCAGCTGTGAGCTGCAAAAAGTTCCATAAAATTCGTCCATTCACGTGATGCTCTCGTTTTCAAACAAACAGAAAAAAACTTTATAAGGGACGTTAAAACGTACAAACAGACCACAAACGAACCTTCGTAAGCGCTTAGCAAATGAGTGGAATAGTCTGCCCACATCTGCGTTTCCAGTCGTTTATAATATTCTGTAGATTATCAAAGACAAAAAGAACGCTTGGAACTCTTTACTTTAATAGTTAATTTAAGAAAAAACCTGCTCCAATTTTTTGGTTATATTCTCTCTGTGTGCCTTTCGGCCTTATTTTTTCCGTCAGTCTCTTCCAACTCTCTCTGTTTTGTGCCAGTCTAGTCCAAGTCTTACTGAACATTACTAGTAGGTACTAAATAAGCACTTTAATTGTTGATAGCTCTTCTCTCAGTTGGTAATAGCTCGATTATGTCGATAGCATTGTAGGAAAACTTGCCTATCGACGACATAATTTGTTGATTATCCGGCAACAATCGAGCCAGTGTTATTTCCATACATGTAAAGGGCTACTTTATGTGGCTTTTTTTAACTTTCCTAAGCTTTGTGGCGTGTCGCTTTTGGCTAGGCCCTCAGAAGTGTAAACATACACGATATACAACACACGCTTGTGATATTATGTATTGTGTTTGTGCAGTCAGCATCCAAACCATGTGACCTTACAGATTGTCAAATACATTTAGGTATAAATTATGTGAGATCAACCACCTCATTACCACATAAGTCTTTCACTTCGTTTATATACTTTTTTATCATGTTTTAACAAAAAAAAGGCTTCTAGTACGTTAATTCGTTGGCTTGTTTCCCATACAAGCTTTGCTAAATTTAGAGCTAGCCGGCGTTGCACGCTGAGTGGAATAATGTCCAGTAATATCGCTACTGTCTTTCTCGTTAATGTTCAACAGCCTATCGATAGTTCTCGATAAATTAGTATAATCAATGCTACGAGTATGTCTACTATGCTCAAAGATCACGTCTCTAGACTTAATTAGTCTGAAGTTACGCATTTTAACTAATTCTAGTTCTTTATTAACTTAGGGCTCCCGTCGCTGAGACACGCGTTGGGTATTGCTAGCAAACCTGTTTTAAGGACAAGCGTTACGGTTCAACGATTCTATTTTAAGGGTTGTGGGCGGGCTACGAGCACGGGCGTCGTAGCGCCGCCCCGTGGCTTTTCACTTTAAGTCAAGTTAGCCCTAAGTTAGTTAAAAAATCGAATCTAGTCTTGCATAACTAAGCAGCCTGTGTAATTGAATCACCTCACCGAAGATTTTTGATTGTAACAATTTAAGCAAAATTTTCCATACTATAAAAGTATCCATCGAGTGGTAGTGGTGCCATTTACACAGACGAAAAATTGCTTTGATATTGAGCCAGTTACACTGTTTATATATTTTTTCTAAATTGAGTTGATTGATTCAGAAACACTGACACTGCATCAGAACTATGAGACTTTACAAAGTAATCAAAAATATTACTTATAAACATTATGGATTTTTTTTTTCAGTAAAGAAAAAGTTTAACCCCCTTATTCATAAAAACTAACGCAACGCTAACGCATTGTTTAAGCTATTGACGTGCTCTGTCACTTTCTCGCAAATGGCGGCAGCAACAAGAATGACAGTGACAAAGCGATACAAAAGTTATCGTGTTCTATAACAGCTGTTTAAGTTTTTATGAATAAGGGGGTAAATCTTTTTCTTTACTGCACCGCCTATTAAACTTTTCTTCTTAGCTCTATGGTTGACTGTTAGAAAATGCATAATCAGCATAAACCAATGTATAAATGTCTAATAAATAATTTTCTACTGTAAAAAAGGAAAAACCTTTTTGTAAAATCAAAGCATCAATCCAAACAGAAACCACCTCAAATGAAACCACAGGTACACAGGTCGGCTAAACCAAGATCAGATAACACCGAGCGCACTGTAGAGCACAAAGCCTGGTCAGCACTCAGCCCAGCAATTAGGTAAGTCGTTAGGCCGGCCGAGCGGATTCCAGCCTTTCCTATTTGATTTCAAATCTGTTACAGTCTGTTGCAGCAGGGGAAAATGGTTAGAATTTTAATTTTACATCGCATTTGTCTTTCTTCGTTTTTTCACAAAAACATTATTTATTGTTTTTGTCAGAATAGGTTTCTCATTGGCAGTAGATTCTCCGCTTGCCAGTTTTTTAATGCAGATGTTTCGAAATATCTTCGCCAATTCCTACCTGGACCTGTACCTGTTATTTGGTAAAAACCGATTATAACTATCGGAAACACTGAAAACAACTGATCTAAATTCAACAACAAACACAACTTTTTTAAATTTCGCATCGCATCGGTATTGTTTGGTAAAAAGTAATAGAACCTTTCTTCACATTCTTCGTAGATAAAGCAGGCTGCCTGTTGGATTGCACCATAGGGCCTTTCAGAATGGTAAAAATGTATAAAAGAGTAATAAATAATTTTGTACTGTAAAAAAGGAAAATCCTTTTTGTAAAATCAAAGCATCAATCCAAACAGAAACCACCTCAAATGAAACCACAGGTAGACAGGTCGGCTAAACCAAGATCTGATAACACCGAGCGCACTGTAGAGCACAAAGCCTGGTCAGCACTCAGCCCAGCAATTAGGTAAGTCGTTAGGCCGGCCGTGCGGATTCCAGCCTTTGCTATTTGATTTCAAATCTGTTACAGTCTGTTGCAGCAGGGGAAAATGGTTAGAATTTTAATTTTACATTGAATTTATCTTTTTTTTTTTACAAAAACATTAATTATTGTTTTTGCCAGAATAGGTTTCTCAGTGGCAGGAGATTCTCAGCTTGGCAGTTTTTCAGTGCAGATATTTCGAAATATCTTCGCCAATTCCTGCCTGGACCTGTTATTTGGTAAAAACCGATTATAACTATCGGAAAAACTGATAACAACTGATCTAAATTCAACAACAGAAACAGCTTTTTTATTTTATTTTACTTATCATAAACACTTGTAAAGTTTACATAAAATAAATAATGTTCATTACATTCCATTTTAGCAAGCAGTAAAATGTTCAAAAAGCACTCTAGTACTTTGAAAAGATTTTTTCGCATAGATATTGTTTAGTTAAAAGTAAAAGGTAGAACCGTTCTTCATATTCTTCGTAGGTAAGGCAGGCTGTCAGTTGGTTTTCACCATAGGGCTTTTCAGAATCGTAAACCATAATTATTACCTCAGCCACACAAGCCGCGAGCAATTAATCGCTGCAACAGTTAACACGGACCACTGCATTTCGCCGTAACCCTTTAGTGGTTAAGTCAAGCAGTAATAGGCGTGGCCCGCGTGGAGCCACAAAGCATGCTCGGTCTATAATATTGGTGCGTCTGTGGTATTGCGGTTTGCCGCATCTGTCATTCGATATACTTGCGCGCGGTACTAGCCTGCTCTCGCCTGCACCGCCGGCGGTGCGCAATCAAGAGGCTTCCAACATCAATATCAGAGCCAAAAGACTCCTAATGACAGGCGATAGGCTATGGTCACATAGTCAGACTAGTAGGTCTATCATCGGAATCTACCACTCAATGAGATTCTACTATTTCCGTAAGCTGTCAAGCAACATTATTGATCAATAACACTAGCCCCTGCCTCAGGTAAATGTCAGGCTTCATTTCATAGACGTAATCAAACATCACGCGTCTAGTGGCTATAAGCTCGATGGCCTCCAACAGCCACAAGGCGCGTGCGCACGCACTATTATTTAATTATTTATGTTACGGTCGATAAGTAATCTGCGCTTTTTGATCGTTCGTTTTATTTATAAAAAAGGTAGAATTAAAATCCCTTACCTTCTGGTTACTATGAACTCGGGGTAGCGAAGAAACTTCGAGTTGTTGTTTGTAAGTTTAGGAAAAATAACTACTACAATCACTATTTTTTAATGTGCGTCACGTGGCACAGGCACAGTCTTGGCCCACACTAGCCCAATAGTTAGTCTAATAGACGGTGACCGCCTAGCTGCCTTCTAAAATCTGATTTACAATCTGCGCACGTACTGCGATTGTGCGGGTAACTTAGATTAGATTTTGATTGTAACTGCGCCTAGGAGAATAGAATTATAGTTTAATTTAAGCCATTTGACTATCCAGTGGCTGAACGTTTGTGGGAGAAGATTGCGATTGTGATTTATCAACAAAAAATGCTTACTGCTCTGATTTGAATACAGCCATAGGCAAAATTGTTGTTCAACCCAGGTATACCATTGATGGTTGGTGTTATTGTCCTTAAACACTAAAGTTGGACCAACAAAGAGTTTTTTTATTTATGTAGGGTACAGGCATTTATGAAAAAACGTAACATGGGAAAAAACAAATCAATCAATAATAATGTGACTCTTCCACCGGTTTGTATGATTACTAAATATTGAATTAGTTCCTGCACGTATTGCGTCTAAATATAGCGTCCGCAAGCCACAACACTACAACCCACACTTAAATAACTTCGGTCCACTTGCAGCTGTAACTAAATATAGTCAGTTGTCACGCTAAAAAGGTCAGGTCAAGAGCAGTCAAGTATGAAAGAAGTAGATTAGTTATATGAAAGTATTGTGTAAGTAAACATTGGGTTAGTTCCTACAAGTAAGAGTATTGCGTCCAAAAATAGTGTCGACAAGCCACAACACTACAACCCACACTTAAATAACTCCGGTCCACTTGCAGATGTAACTAAATGTAGTCAGTTCAATTGGGTATGCCGACTTTCTTGTCTTAGGATATTTACATCACACAGAAACACAGTCGAGTTTTCAAATTAACTATTTCATTTACCTAAATCTAGATTAAACAGGCCTAAACTGTACTGTGAGGTGGCGCAAGCTCGGTGAGAATTCTTGCTGGGGTGTAAAGTTAGTTATAAGACTCACTATCAGATGTTACCGAACTGCCGCAAGGCCTCTGACTAGGCGGGCGATGGCGCAGCGGGCTGTGAGAGCCTACCGTACGGTGGGTTTCTCCGCGGCATGCGCCCTTGCGGGTTCTGCTACATGGGAGTTGAAGGCAAAAGTGTTGGCGGCCGTCTACCGCTGGACGGCCGCCAAGAAGGCTGCGCATGAGCCATACTGCCCCGAAGAACGGGAGGCCGTCCGTAGAGAGGCCTACGAAGGATTAGTCCGCCTTTGGGCGGCGGATCTCCGCAGTGCGGAATTTGGCCTCCGCACTGTAGAGGCAATAGGCCCGGTCTTGGACCGTTGGCTGGAACGTCACATGGCTTCCTCTCATATAGGATGGTGCAGATGATGACGGGGCACGGCTGCTTCGGCGCCTACCTGCACCGCATCCAGAGAGAGGAAGCCCCACTCTGTTTTGAGTGCGGCGCTGCAGAGGACACGGCACACCACACCTTTGCGGTGTGTCAAAAGTGGGCCCCACAGCGCAGTGCTCTTGTGGCCAAAGTTGGCCAAAATTTGAGCCTTCCTAGTGTCGTCCTAGCCATGTTGGCGGACAAAGACGCATGGAAGGCAGTCGGCACCTTCTCTGAAGAAGTGATGGCCGAAAAGGAGGCCGCGGAGCGCATGCGGGAGCAAAATCCCGCTGCTAACGCGCTCCGCAGGGCAAGGAGGGGGGGAAGACGGCGAACAATTGCCCGTAGTCTCCAACCTCTCCGTGGAGGAGGCCAGCGGGCGCGTGGTACGGGGGTACCAGCGCCAGCATTGCACAGGCCACCTCCACTGCCTGGTAGGGACGGCTCGACGCCCTCGGCTGTTCCTACTGGCCTCTTCCTACGAGGAAGGGGTCGCTTCCTGCCCGCCGTGTAAGGCGGGCTCCGTCCGGGGGGACGCGTAGTAGGCATCTTGCCAGTCACCGCATTCCCCCCACCGTGGACGATGAGAGGGAGTCGCTGAGGTTTTTAGTCGGTAGGCCACTGGGTCAACCTTCCCAGTAGGAGAGTCCGACATAACCCGACCGCCCCCCGGCGGCGGGTATGCGTAAGGCATTTCCCTCAGCGTAAACAAAAAAAAAAAAGGCCTCTGACTAGACTCAACGACTGATATCTGTGACGTCAGCCGGAACCAACTGCTTTACTTGAAGGAGATTCCCGAAGAATACATCACTAAATTTCGTGCGGGTTGGTCACCCATCCCATCCTCATAGTTGAGGTGGGGCCTGCCTGAACCCAGCAGTGGGATGTATAAAGGCTGTTAATTGTTTGTAGATGCCGTTGTAAACGCCAATCACTATGATTTGAAATGTAATGAATTATGAGATGAAATTTGGAATTATTGAATTCAAAATTTTAGGTAGTCTTTTTCTATCACAGCAATCCCTCAGAGATGGATTAATTATTTTTAGTACGGCTGTTAGAAATGATGAATAACTTGATTTGTAAGCCACAAAAACTAACGGCAAAAATGGTTTTCTTATTTTTCTGTTCTGTTTTTTGCTTGAAATATTCTTAGAAGTTTCTCATGTACTTACCTACTTTTACAAAGAAGGTAAAAAACTATAAAAGAAATGTAAGCAAGCAATTAGCCACAACTCACAAGCTTTCTAAACGAAAGTCTTTTCGCGCGTACATTACATTCAAAGCACCTCCGGAGCAAATCTACTTATGTTCGTACCCTGAGAGACCCTTTAAAATTCCGCGATAGTGCTAATTAGGTGTGAAGAGCTCTCTAATTACCCTTCTAGACGTACAAAAGCGTGTGTGTACACCTTTATTAAACTCCGACAAGTGTGCTCGGTTTGTTGCCAGTCGGATCATGTAATTTATCAAAGTAATGTAAATATAGTGGGAGGTGTTGTGATGATATAGGCAATTAACCATTCATAGACAAGGTTACGTCTCGCATTCTGTTTTTAAAATGCCATGGACTTATTAATTTACATTCGATGGGGTATTAGTGCTCTGCTCAACTATGAGGTGGCGCGAGCTTCAAGCCAACACGCAGATTGACTGTTCGAGGGGTGTATGGCTATAGTTCGTTTGCGTTAAGAATACAGTGATTTTAAAAATTTAATCCTTTTGCACACAAAACAACTCAGATCCACAACCTTTTCGTTCGAAAGTATGCGTTCAACTAGTCACTCTGGACTTGGCTTTCTAATTAGGAACAATTCGATTGGTTTGGGGACGAGCTAGATAGAAGGACGAGTACTTATGAAATTACTGCACTCTTAAGGCGAACAAACTATAGTGATAAACTTAACTGTCGAATGTTAAGAAGCCGCGCTATGGTGCTGCTGCCAATGTTTAAAATGCTGCCGTAAAATGCTGCCAATGTTTCTCTTTAAACAATCGTACCTACCTTAATTACAATAAAGTACCTGAATGGTTTTTAATGAAAATTTCCGCCCTACTGAGCTTTAAGAGATACAATCCAGGTAAGTAGCTACACTGGTCTTTAAGGTCATTAAATCGTCGTCATGTTTGTATCCTAAGTAACAATGAAGGTATTACCTTTAGTGACGTGATGACCAAATGATCAACTTAACTTGTCTTTAAGTATATATTTTGAATAGTGAAACTAATTTTGCTTTGATCTAGCATAAACAATTTGATTACGTTGTAAATTAATTTGTTCTGTTTACTTTGAGCTTATGGCCCATTTGTTATCTATCTCAGCATCGGCCGAACTATCGAGTAGCTTATTCCAACAGTTGGGATCAGATTTTATGCGCAGACAGGCCCACTAGTTTCGTAACCTTTTGGGTATTGTTCCGAGATCAACCGCATGGGAAAAGTTAACACTGGTTTGTATGGCATCGTGGTCGTGGTCTCCGGTAGCCTTACTTATAAGTAACCCTTTTTTTTTAAACCACGTCAACTTTAACATACTAGAATGGCGGTAACACTCAGTTTTTGCTCATTGTAGAGCTGCAGACACCCCAGTGATGGAGAACACCAAAAAATAAAATAAAAAAAATCCTATCCTAGCGCGCGCAGAAGGCATGCCCTCTGATAACACCTAATCCGTATGGTATATAGTTGAGCGAATGTTACGATAAAACAGATATAAATATTAATGCCTTTTAAAATGTACAGTATGTTTTGTTGGTAAATAGCGCCTAAAATGTAAAAAGAAGTATTTAATAAACCCTTGATATTTTTTTTGGGGTTGGCAATAAGAAAAATGACACTGGACTTTAAGGCTTCCTACTACTAGGTATTACTAGAAGGTGTAAATTATCTCCTTGTTTCATATAATCATCACTATCAAAATCCTGTTGTGGTTAATCATAGTTGGACTTACCTGACAATGGGACTTCCAACGCCCCATTGGATCTTTTGACAGAAACCTCTTTTTAGCGAATCGAGGTTGATCCAATATTAATATTCTTTATTTTATGTTACAGGTACTGTTTGCTGATTTTCCAATTAAGGCGATTAACGAAGTGGTATGTGGAATTATTGCACGCAATAATATTTATTTTGTTATTACTGCCATAAGTCTTTTTCAAGCATAACATCACCTGGGCCAGGAATCCCATTATTTTATAACTACTTATTCATAACTTACTTAGTAACGTTTGTCAGACTGAAAGCTTCATACAATGTCGTTTGAAGCGCCACAAACTAAAAAAGTTACTGATATAATTATTTAGGTAAAGTCGAACTTTTCGTAAATACTACATTTATACGAGTACCTACTAGGTACTCCGTGCACATTATTTTGATGCTTACTATTAGGTATAGTTCAAAGGCAAGGAAGTTTATGCACAGAATGAAATATGATCAAAGTCATTGCTCAGTATTAAGTTACCAGCCCAGCTGCAATATTAAAAGGTAGAATTAAAACACATATTTTAACATTTGAAAAATATTTCCCTTGCTCTACATACCTACTCGTCTTTACGTTTGGCGCAGTGTCCAAATCTTGTTTGAATCCTGTACAGTCTGAATGCCACGTATAGCCATGATGTAGGTATCTTGTCTTATCTATCTGTAGCAGACTAAGCAAGCGAAAACAAGGGCCGAGCTCAACCATTCTGTCCATTTGAAACCCGTTTGGGCTCGGGCACGTAAACTACTACAAAGACTAGATTCTGATCCACACCCCTGCTGGAGTATGTGAATTTGAACTACCGCTTTTTTCAATTGCAGTGAATTTTTGCGTCAAGAGTAATTTTCTGAATTCTGTTAGTTTGAAGTGACTTAGTGACTTGACCCGTAAAACTTTAAAAACAGCAAGTAAAAAGTACATTCTCACTGGCACCTATAGGTAACAAGTTAGTTTCGAGAGATAAGATAAATTTATATAATTATCATTCTAGGTGTTTTGCTCTTGATCACAATTGATGCCCATAAAATAAATGGAGATTGCGCGAGCTAGCACAGTATTCGCATGTTAACTCTTTTCTCAAAAAACTTCGTCATTGGGAAAACAGATGCAGGCATAATATTTAACTATACTTTGATGAAGTTCGCATTATAAGAGTGGCAGAGTAGCGCTTATTTGAATGCGAGCATTTAATTTCAAAGAGTAAATAATATAAACCTACCAGCGTCTGTAATTCAGTGACACTTTTGTTGTTTGTACTTTGGCTATAACCGAGTTTAAACCCCAAATGAGTAATATATTTTCGGCCAGGTATAATTATTTGAAAGCAACATTTTTCGGTCGCCACAAAGGCTGGCAATTGCATAAAGGCTGCGTTCCGAAATGCGCCACCGCTGTCGTTTAATTCGATTAATTCCACGTGATCCTAGCGCAGTACGTGACGCGGAAATATATACATTCTACTGGCAAATAGTGAAAAATTGTAAAAGGGGACTCGGCATTGCGGCAGCCTATCGTGGATATAATTAAATGAACATTCTTTTGCGCTTGAATTATGAACTTGAGGCTTACTCTCCGATAGTAAAAATACCGATAAAAATCGTTAGCAACCTAGATAATGGCGATAGTGACGCCTCTCACCAGGCCGAGTTCTAATTAGCTCGACGAAATGTGGGCTTCTGAGTGACAGTAATGATGAAAATGCAGAAGTTAAATGTCCAGAAGGCGCTTGAAAACGTTAACAACTTAATAATATTAAATGCTAGCGACTCATTTCCTTGTCTCAGGAAACCAGATTTGTTTGTTCCGAAGATTCACACAAGAGGACTAGTATTATGAAACCTCAGTGTATTTCAAGGTCTAGAAGTCCTAGGAAACCCAGACGGTGCTAATTTCAGATAACGGCTGTAACGGTCTGCCGATTTTCGTAGCAGCCTTTATTTCTTGATAATAGCCTGATATAATTGCGAATCTATAAAAAGCTCAATATCTAATTATTTTCATTGAAACCCAGCCAGTAAATCTCAAGGATTTTCAGTCTTTTACTGAATATAATATTACAAAAATAAATCTACGTTCGTTCAGGCGCTGAAATTACAAAAATCAGTTTAATCTGCTACGCGGGAGCGTCGGATGTGTTGTTGGCTAACAAGAAAACTTTTCTGACAAATTCTGGCCTTCCCATATTTTTTGTTCATTAGCAATGTGAAAATTAAGCTTTAATTTTCCCCGTCAGTTATTATTGTTTCGGTTTGAATGTCTTGTTAACAATATTTCAAAAATAATATCGTGTTTCTATGCTTTATTTTAGACATGTTTCTTTGTTAATACTTAGGTCAATTAAGTAAATGAAATAAATGTCATAAATACTGGGTACACTACTCTGAAGAATGGCGAACTTTGGCAAAAAGGGCCGGTAAAAAATATTGGCTACCTGGTGACCTTTACCCAGCGGTGGGATTGTGAAAATTGAAGAAAAAATACTGGTTCAAATAACAGTCTCGCTTGTTTCATAACAACTCCTTTAGCCAGTAGTTTATATTTTTTATGTAAAATCACTTAGTTCCAACTCACTTCTGATATAGGTACCTAACAGTAATTCAGCACTAAAAATGTTTTTTAAACCCTTAAAAAGATAAGTAAATCCATTAGGTTAGCAATTTAATAACCATTTAACTATTGAAACGAGTGAAAACTATTTTCATTCTGTAGTATTAAGGTTGCTTCTATTATTTTTTTGAAATAGGTACCTATATTTAACGTACTGCCATTTTCTACAATCATAGTATAGAAAATAATCAGTTCATCTTCCTTCAGTTGAAAATACTGCTTGCAAAAAAAGTCGTGTCCCAAATAACTTAAATCGATTTCATAAATTTGCGACGACAGGGATTAGCAAATGGAACATCGTGTGTATTAAGAAGAAAACTCACGTAGTCATATTCAGCCGCACGTGCTCGAAGCCGCATGCAGTAGGTAGGTACTTGAAGTATCTTACTACCTATACGATTTCACTTAAAACCTTAGCGAACAATCAATTAATTTGTAATTTCCAGAGCTCATGGCTTTGACAACTCTACCGGACTGTGGGGTGAGCGCAGAGAACTCTCAACCCATAAGAGTATCAGGAGTTCAGAGTTCCGATCAACCTATAGGTATTCCGGTCATAATATATAACTTATTCATAACTTATTCAGAACATACTTATATAGGTACTTAGTCTTTTAAAAAACAAAATCACAGTATGCTAAGCTTGATGTACCTGTATATTTTACTTAATATTGTGTCCTTATCTAGGTCGTCCGCCCATCTTACCACCCACCTGTCTGAGACCACGATTGCTATCAAAAATATCAGTTTTAGAGTTTTTCAGCCTCTCTGCTATATGAGATTTTGGCACTTGTAAGTTCTTATTTCATACCTTTGCAAGTATGGTTTATTAACTTCAGCCATCCCGTTAAATTATTGAACCACATGGTCCTGCGTTGCAACATCGCGTCGTGAATTTTCATCTTTATGTAGGAAGGTAACCGCGAGAAAATGCCACAACGAATTTATTGATTTAGACTTAAATGGAATCCTATTTGTCTTATCCGGAGCTTATCTTTATATTTTATAAAGTCTTCTAAGTAATGTTTTTCTTTTTGTGTTTGATGTAGGTACCTGAGGTACCTTTCTGTTATAACATAGTGTTGTTATATGCTTTTGTAGAGCATAGAGTGAAACCTGCTTGGTTATCTAAGTATAAACATTGGTACTACGGGAATGAAAAATGGGGACCTAACCTCGAAACTGCTTCTACCAAAGTGAACAAACAATAATATCCTTGGACGTAAATCCACACTGTCTAGCCCTAAAACTAATCAAAGCTTGTACTATTTGAACTAGACATTGCCTAGGAAAAAACATAACAACAAACAAAAAACGCCCAAACCTAAACAATCAGACATTCATGTTCAGGTTTGTTTTGTAACATAAAGGTATTTGGTAAAACATACCGATTTTTACGACTTTGATTTATCTATTGAATTGTGGAAAGAAATGCTATGTAATTTTTTCAACAGTTGGTCTACTGCACTTTGACTGCACTGCGCTGAGTCAAAAATTGACCTAGATAGATGGGAGTGCCCTTTATGTCATCGCATTGAGCCAATCCCCCTACTTTCACGCACACTTCTGCAACAGATTCTCGTCAACCACTAAACAAAGACGAGGCGACATCGAGGCCTTAGTTTTTCCGCTGGTTTCGAGTCAATTGTATAGGGATAGTCTAAAAAACGACGCGAGGAGAACTGGCATTGATTAATGAGACCACATTTGGGCCGCTCTGTCAGTTTTTAAAGCCTACTTTTTAGGGGTTGGTTGAAACCTTTCATGTTATTATTATATTAGTGGTGATTCTTGGTGACGTTTCAAGTGAATTCGAGTTATTTTTCAGTGCTTAGGGTACATCAAAACGTACTTCAAAGTTCGTTACGATTTTCGATTAGCTCCAACAAAAAAAAATGTATCTAGTTGAAGACAGGAGACAACGAGACTAACTTAAACTAGAAATATTTCAACTACCAGCGAGTCTGCCTAAAAGTGCATTTTATCATATTTAAATGTGGTAGTTTATTAGAATAATGCGTGTTTGTAATATCAATGAGACCTAATTTGAGCTTGCGCCAAAAAAGCTTAACATAACATATAACAGCAGTTTCTCAAATTAGGGAAACGTCTAAAGGTAAGTACTTACTTCACCGTGAAAATTGTCTAGAGCCTCCAAAGCACACACGACTGTACTAGATAGATAGAGAAGGGTATTAATGCAAACTTCACACTAATTCCTAATATCCCGCTCTGGGTTACTCGGTAGATAATTACATTACCCAAAGTCAATGATACTTGATCCCGTTCTAACAACGAACTAATGGAGTGACGATAATATCTAATAGTGAACGGAATTTCTGGTTTAATTTATCAACGTGGAGCGATGCTCCGGCGCTGATCGGATTAATATTTGTTATTAAATAGCTGAGGTGCCCGTAGTTTACTTGTAATAGAACATCGGAAACGATCGCCGCTGTAACGCAACGCACGACACGTCGGTAACGGCATGGATGACCATCCCGATCGAAATTTTGTTATGTTTTTCTGGCATCTCGGTGCTTCCGAAGCCACGTTAAGCCGCTGGTTCCGGCTAAGGTCGCTGTCATTCACGTTGGTTCAATGGTTCTCAGGTGAAGTGAAGGCAAGGAAAATGCTACCCGGTATCACCTAGGATGATAGAATAAGCCGTATTGAGGGGTATGGAGGTATAGACGGTTAATACCTTGAATGATGGACGCGATAAGGCGCACATTTGGACCTCCTCCGCCCAGCAGTGCTCATCATCACCAGCCTGTCGTAGTCCACAGCTGGACATAGGCCTCTCGGAAAGTGCGCCACAACTCCCAGTTCTAAGCCTTCCGCATCTAGTCCACCGCTCTCAGGTCGTCGGTCCATCTAGCTGGAGGGCGATCAACACGTGCGTGTGTACGTGCCAGCTCATGATGATTCCAAGTTTAAGTACTGCAACCAACACCTCAACAGTTTTATATTAAATCCCTAATCTTACATCGCTCGTAAGTTATTGCATTCGCGAGGCCCATCTCTCTTTGTTTTTCCACGCTAAACGCCATCATAAATCATGAATGTTACAAAGGTGAATTTTGCTATGTATAAACGGAAATACAAGCGTTGCATACACTGGCGGCCAGGCGCCGCGGACCCTAACCTCGTACACTGTTGGCCAATTTATTTGTGGTTAAGTGCGCACAATAAATTTCTCAAATGGCCCGTGCTTACACCGACGAAGGTTGTCTGCTATTTATTTCCTAAGTCCGAGGTTTATTGTTCAACCTGCAAACGTATTGTAGACAATAGAGCTTAGATTTGTCCCTTGGTATGATGATAAATTTGTCGTATGACGAATTACGTCCCTCGATTCCCTTTCTTTCTATCGTCAAGTAATCCTCGACCAAAATTCACCATTTTTAAATTGGCTTGCCATTGTCTCAAAGTTAATTTATATTTTACCCGTCGAAAATCTTAATAGCCAGAAAAATTAATGGAGGTTGAAGTTTCTTTAAAAATCCTAATTGTGTTGACGTCGGAGCCTCGGAGCTGATTCGGTAAACAATTACAAGGGTTTGTTGGAGTTCAAGGAAAATAAACAGACTGTGATCGGAACAGGGCTCGTTAGTGGGTACTGAATGCTTCTTTAAAATAAAAGCCTGCTCCAATCAGGCCGTAACTTGGCAAACAACGCGCACGTTCGGCAACCAACCGAACCCCTGGATAATTTCATTTCCATACATTGAATACTGCACTAGCGTGTTTACACTGAAAATAATACAAATCTGGGTTTGTTAAAACTAAACCTGGCTGGCATACCTATGTGCAATCAGGCCTCGAGTAATTTGAAATAAATAAAAACGTTATTGGGCATTATTCCACATATAGCGGATTCAGCACAAAACAAAGGTTTTAGTATGGGTACTAGAAAACGGATAAACATACCTCAATACTGATTTGTGTTATGTTAACAAACACAAGAAACACTCACTACTATGAAAATAACATTTCCGTGCACGTGATAGGTTGTACCTACCGTTCGGGGATCGAATCTGCGACCTCTGATAAAGTTGCAAACTTAACCATAAAACCATATTTGTCTTCAAATGAAAGCTTCACACCAACTATTGCCTATGAGGTTGTTATAGTCAAATTCAACACGCAGGGTCAGTGTTGGTGGTAGAACAGATGTAAGCAAGGATAATGAAAATCATCAATATTTATAGATTATAACAGTAGCTCAGACGATATAACTGCCTCCCGAAGTAATTGTTACTAAGCCACCACCAACTGATAAAATAACCTTGATATTTCATTACCTATATTACCTACCTTTGCTGAGCTGTGTTTGCTTTGATACTAATAACAAACCTTCTTACAAATCGATTTAGCCTTAGGCCACATTGGTTTGGACCTGATTATTATTTTCTTGTGCCACGAACAAAGAAATTGTGGTTTGTGTGTATGTGATTTTCCTTTTTAAATCTTAGCCACAGCACGTACTGCGTTTCTTCTCCATTTTGAACTAATTATTTTACAAAAGACGAGCGTTTGAATTCTATATGACCTCTTACCTATTACTCTAGTAGTTATTCATACACATAGTATAAGTGCATAGGTATGCACTAATATAGTATAGGCCTGGGGAGGTACCCATTACTGACGAATTTGTTGCCTACCTATTACCTATCTACACGTTGCGAACGCCTAATACTTAGTTAAACGTCAGAATATTCCCTTAAAAAAACACTCAAATAAAACAAATGTCACAATGTCTCCCAAAATAAAACAAGCAAACAACACAAAACCACGACGTAACATAAACCCGTAGTCACGTACTAGGTACGTACGTTAAGTTTAACTATGCAGTTCCTTCTTATTACCGTTTGTAATAAAAATAAGGGGTTTGCAAAACGTTAATGGGCGGTGTTAACGGCCATGTTTATGCACGAGCACGTTAACAAGACAGCATTACAGTGCAGTGCAAACTTTGCGTCTCAAACTTTATAATTAATGCGCTGTTTTATAATTTGCCCACCGTGTGCAGTATTAAAGTTGTGTAATATTTAGCGTAGTGTACCTATGCCCGGTGTCCCTAACTGGCGATGTAATGCCTGAAGTTTGCCGTTGGTGTTCATTTGGCGTTTTTCGGAGGTGTTGGTTGATAGTTTGAGTGCGGTTGCATAGTTTATCATGTTGTGTAATAGAGTGCATAGTTACTAAATAAACATTGCTTTTGAACCCAACGTGGCAAGCGGCGAGCTAACCGCCGAAATTGTTTCGAACTTTATAATATTGACCTACGTGAGCAGTATTTTAAAGTTGCAAGTTACTAACTCACAACTTTAATACTTTAAGCCCCAGATTTAAAAAACAGAACAAATGATAACACAATTCAACGACCGCTTTGGTGTAATTGTTAAGATGATAGCTAATACCTACACCGGAGATTGCGGAATACAAACATGATGATATACGTGATTGGGACAATGATTAGTGGATTCTGTGGTCATTCACGCATCTGCATTTCGCCAGGTATTTTTGCAAAAATGACAGTTCTTTCATGGAAACCTGTAATTTTCTGTCGAATTACCTGTCAATTTTATTTTTTATTACCCAAGTGCAAAACCAGTTTTGATAAGAAGGTACCCAAGTAATTAGTGTTCAATCAAATTAGAGTTAATAGGGTTGATTCATCCTATTGTCTACCAAACGTGCCTTCATAATAAGAAGCGCTTGACGGGCTAATCATAAAGCGCTGAGCTATTTGGCAAGATTTGCATTTTCTCTTAAGTTCTCAAATCCAAAAGTCATTATTCATCTTCAGAAGCGAACCATGAAATGGTGGAACTTTGATTAAATGTTCCGGGGTCACAATAGAGTTCTCAACGAGCTGATTTATTGAATGTTAAGTAATTATAGATAAAACAGTGCACAGTTATAATTATCACAGTTCACAACGAAGCATTCAACTTGATGTTTTATAATCGTGCGTTATCTAAACTGCCGTCTGGCTCGTTACTGTCAATGTTTATTGTTATTTCTTGACTTGAATTGTCTTCTAAACAACAGATGGTCTATAATACGTAATTACTACGTACTTATTCTCATACACGAGTAATAATGAATGATAAACAAAACAATATTCTGAGGAAGGAAAGCTCGTACGTGAGTACGAGCCACCCACCCAGTGGTTAACCCAGTGGTTATGTCTGTGTAATCTGTTTCTATCTTTTTCCTCAGTACCTGTATTATGGGATTAATGAAGAAACGTCGTAGAAGACAAATTATTCGAAATAATTAAATGCATGAATAAAAATGGCATGTTATCTCAACATGCATAAATAAATATTTCCCAACAACATTAGTAGCAATACTATTCGGAAAATGCTCAAACCTGAAATTTTCATCAGAGTAAAAGTAATGGTTTGTCAAATTTGACAAATTAGGATTCGTCACAGCGTCGTCTTGCTCTATCATGTCTTCCATCAATTCAACACGAAATTACTTTTGCGCGACATTTCTTTTCTAAATTGTGATTATTTTCAAAATCGTGAATTTATATCAACTCTTTAGGTAACAAACTCTCTTCAACAGGATTTGTCCGTCTTTGGTCCTTAAAATACATGCTGAAAAGAAAGCAGTATCATTTTCAAACCCTTTGAATTTCGGATTAAAGAAAAGAAAAAAGTCTTCGTTCATATTTTTCCTTTCCGTCGTAATTTCCGCTGTACAAAGCTTAGGGGACCAGACGTTCACTAAATACGGCAAACGTTCACTCAGTACTGATCTACTGTCCGTAAAATGTGGGACAAGTCTTTTGTTAACCTCGTTTATTAAATATAATACCTAACATAAGGGCTATTAGGCAAATCCTATATTGCCTATCCATTTTTCTATTTTCTGTACGCAGAAAGGCTTAACTTAATCCAGAATAATGTAATGGATATTACAATAGCTCAGTTTATTCACCTGTGCCTAAAGACGTATAGGTCATTTAAGGTTGAACTATCTGTCTGCTCTTTTGTTTTTTCGTGAAAATATTTACAACTTCTATTGTATGCTTCTCCAGAAAGTTCATTTTGCAGAATGACCGCCACAAATTCGCGCAAACGGTCTCTTGCCGCGCAACAACATTGCCTTCCCCAAGTCGTTGGTACGAATTTTGAGATGCCGGGCTTTTGTCGCCGTGCAACTGCGGCATAAATGTTGTTTATGAAGACACGCATTAAGTATATTACGTTGGATCAGTGTTTGCGCGTTGTACAGTCAACCTAGTTAACTTTTAGCTTGATGGTTATTTGAAAAAATATTAAACCTGTCTTAGAATGACGTCATTCGATATTTTCTTCGTGTTTGGTCTATAGAAAAGAAAATCTCAATAGACCGTGTTTAGTATACTTGGATAGGTTTTTATTGGTAGGATCTGGGACTTACATCACAACTCTCGATTGCTGATCAATTATTAGACCTGATAAAAATGTTGGCCGCGGCTACTAAGTTCCGCTAAATCTCAAGGCCAAATTTTGACTACCATTATCTGACTGGATCATGAGACCACAGCGCCGACATAATTAGCAACTTGATAAATAGGTTGATAGATAATACAAAATGAAGATTACTAGTCTTGTAAGTATGCCCAAAAAAGTAGTACTTTTGAAATAGTAGCATAATGCTGCGTTTCATAAAACTGCACTTAGCTTCAACCAACCACAGTACAGACCACATAATCCAAAAACATGTTCGTGTTACATAGTTGTAAACGAAAGGCGCACTTTTCTCCGGTTGAAAGGGCTGTCGTAAACCCTTGGGAGTGTTTCGGGAAACAAATTGCTGTACAATGCCTATTGGATGAGCCGGCAGCCTAACTGCGCAGTTTGCTGAGCTCGAACTAACTTTAACCAGTCAAGAAGTTCATAGTTTAATTCTTGCTGTTACAGTTTATAATAACAAGGAGATACAACACTGGTTTATTAAATCTCTGTGGAGAAGAGGGTTAAACTTTAAGGACTGCTTTAAAGTAGTCGGAACTACGGGTCAGAAAATGAGAGAAATTATAAAATATCAATGTGGTATTTATTGAAGTAAATATAAGAAAACCATTCAGGATGCAGGTATTTATTTACACAATCAGCCGTTTAGTTTTCGGACTAGAACAGAGTTTCTGATGTAGGTCACCTAAAAACTGTGTGGCTGACTGACTGATTGTATGACAAATCAGTGCACAGCCCAAATTAATGGCACTGGAAGGTGAAATTTCGGACAAGACTTTATTTAAATTCGGCCTCCTACTTAACTTAACGTAAAAAGAAATTGGCTGAGGCCCAATAATATTCTAATAAAAAAGACGATAGGTGACTTGTGCTAAAAAAATGGCAAATCCTGTACAAATTATAGGTACGTATGCCAGGGGACAATTTTCGACTTCGCATCTTTACTGACATAACGTGTCTACATCTTTCAAATATCATTGCTGAGGCCTCATATGTGCGTTAACACGACGTAGCGCAACGTCAACCGTTGCCTTTTTTTATCAACATGGTCAACATAAACGTAATGACAGACAAAACGAGTAAACAACAAAGATTGAATTGAATAATTTGCCATGAATAATTTACCATAAATAGAGGTAAATTTTCAGCTGAATTGGATAATAGTTTCAGTAAATCAACTTTTAACTAAACAAAACTAGAAACTATAGTTTAAAAATTGTAGTAAGTAGTCCTAAGTAGTAAGTAGAATGAAACTAGTCGTAGCGGTGGAAGTCGCGGGCCACTCGTAGTATCGGATAAGCGAGAATTGGGACCCTAAATTACTACGGGTCGTTCGCATAACATACGCGATAAGTTTTTGGTCCCTAATTCAAAATCAACTATGGACCGAAAATAACAGCACTTTACATTTCAGAAGTTGTTAACGACCGTCCATTTATAAGATAATTAAAATAATATTCTGTGTTGGGCGGATAAGGTTGTAGTTAATTGTTGGGTACACGGTATTTATCAACTAATATTACTGGCATTGAATCGACAAAGGAATCTAACGTTAACATACTCGTACACTTGCCAGGTCGACTATTACGATGGGTGACTAGACTAAAGTCCATCTAATATTATACGAGTACAATTTTGGCCCGAGAAAAAGCAAGTAATTAGTAGTGTCCGACCGAACTTTCGGTTTCGGTTTCGGCCAGTTTCGGCCAAAAAATCAAGTTTCGGCCACAGTTTCGGTTTCGGCCAAAATAGGGCCGAAACTAAGCCGAAACCGAAACTCATTTCGGGAGTTTTCGTGCGCGCTCGTATAACTTCGTTTATCTCGCTCAACGCTATGGCTAAGCCTGGCGGCCTCCACAATGTTCGGAAATTGCCGTTGGACATTCGGATGGCTCCGTAGCAACACAAATTGGTCAATGCGTTATCACCAGATGCAAAACTTCTTCAAAGGTGATGTTTAGACAAAACTGATTACATGTAGGTTTGTGTTGAGACTGTTCTAATGGTAGCTCGATTTTCGAAGTTGTCGACCAGTATGTTTTGGCCAAATGATCCAAGTAGGCAGGTCCACCTTTGAGAAAGAGGTTAATCGCCGCATCTAACACAGCTGGGCACTACAAATGCGCTGGTTGGCAGGTTGAAGTGGTAGTGGGCGGGGCACATTGCGCGAGAAACTGATGACCACTGCGGTCGAAAAGTTCTCGAGTGGGATACCATTTGAAGCCAAACGCAGCGTGGGACTCCCACCAGCGAAGAAAAAGGCTGACCTGATATAGATCGCAGGGTTTCGGTGGATGTGGGCCGCCCATAGCCGGCCGCTCTGGAAATCTAAGGGTAGGCCTGATGTTCAGCAATGGACGTCGTGTGGTTCTTGATGCTGATGATGAAATTTTCGTTTCGTTTCTGTACTTGAATGATGTAAATAGTCCAATATTGAATCACTTAGATTATTTACTTTCGTATAGCAGGCAGTTTGCAAGACCTAGACCATTAAAGGAATCGATGTCGAATTAAAAAAATTGACCAACTTTTGCCAAAAACATCGTGCTTTTCGACAACACACTCGCCGAGTGACAGAGCAGACAATGCTACGTGCATTGCTACATTGTACATTATAATCTACATACGTACAATGCTACATTGGACTGGTGATGAACCAGACGAAAACGAAACTGATGACAAACGGCACACAAAGTAAGGTAGTGGGCAGACAATGCATTACGTTGATGAGTATATTTACTTAGGCCAGATTGTCTCCTTCGAGAACAGGCCGCCCGCCATCTTCAGGGTTTTCATCCATATACTCTGGAGCCGCCATGGTCTCGCGCAGCCTGGTTCTTGAGATGTTACCTTCTCAGGACACTTTAATTGTGGAATGAACTCCCTGTCGAGGTTTTCCCGATGAGCTATGGAGCATATATAGCATGGAGTTTTTCAAGAGGTGTAGGAAAGGAGCTGCACGTGTGCATAGGCTGCGGTAACCGCTCACCATCAGGCGGTCCACTTGCTTGTTTGTATAAAAGCAGGCAAGATAAGTAAATCATACGCCGAATTGCCTGGAGGAGCTAACTGGTCAAGGTTTATGTGAAGTGCGACCTTCCTATACCTTTTAAACGGGAACTTCTCGACGTTTGTATTCCGCCCATCCTAACAAACAGTACCCAAGCCTTAGTCAAAGTTCGGAATTTGTCAAGGAGTCTCAATGGAGAGGAGTGTGTTAGGCATTAAACACACAAACAGAATATGTTCACCACGAACCGTGCTAAAACTGGCGTTCAGGCCTAGTTCAGGCCCAGTGGCTTTCTAGCTCAGACGTGGGCTAGAAGGTCGTCAAAATGAAATGGGACATGGCAGGTCATGTCTGTAAAATTCATCCGGGCCGAATCACAACCCAATAGCTCCTCAAAAACTGAATCATTGAAGGGCGAGGCCTAAAAAACGATGGTGCGACCACGTGGTACATTACCCCGGTGGATGGTGGACATTAGCAATAGACAAGGGCCAATGACCTATGCCCAGCCCACAAAACAAAATTACAGACTGATTTTTTTACTTCGAGATAAAGTAAATTTGTTTTGTTGTCATTATCAGAATAATCGGTAAAAAGCTTTAGAATTCAGTCATTGTAGGTATTTTATACTTGACCGCGTGAGTTTCGGTTTCGGTTTCGGCCGAAACTGAAGCCTAGGCCGATCATTCGGTTTCGGTTTCGGCCGGACAACCAGTTTCGGTCGGACTCTAGTAATGTTATCCAAAATTTCAATGAGATTTCAGATTCGTAAGTTATCTAAAAGATATCGCGATAAAGGCACCTTTAAAGGTGTACTATCTTTAAAGTAATGCACAATTTGGGCGTAAGTTTAGCTGGAATTTTCTTCATTAATGTGAAATAAATAATTTAATCTATCCATCTATGTGGCACTTTTAACACAGAAATAACAGTTATTTCTGGGTATTGGCTTTTATTGATAGTTAATTAATTACTGTTTAAAAGAAACAATTTTCGCTCTTTCCGTTTTGCGTAAAATAACTGAGCTATTTATCACGCCTGCAGAGTAAAGGCTTCCATCATTGTAATAAATTTCCGATACAATTAATGGGTTGAAATACACAGTGGACCAATTTAAAGTAAAATTTTAATATTCGAGAGTGACCAAGTAAATTAAAATTACCACCATCAAGATACGGAATTGAAAATGAACTGAGCACTGTAATTTAACTTAAGGCGGACACGTAACTTTGTGTAGTCAAATGACTGATTTTACTGCACTTAATTAAAAGTCTGAGTTTAGGTGCTACGTGAAATGTCAAGCGGAGTAAACTTTTTGAAATACTTTGTTATTTCAGGGAACGCTCGCTTTTTTTTGCCCCCCAGTATAAGTTAAATCACTAAGATTCCAATTGCTCCAAACGGCTCTTTATACTCTGTTTTCGAATTCATTTGAGATAGCGTCTAGCTTAGAACGGCTTCACACGGCAGGTTAAGCCACAGTACAAGATCACCACGCTCGGCCACGAGTGCCGCGACTGGAGTGTCGTTAGAATCAAGGAGATAGCCAGTGTGTGCGTGCGCCGACGCGTGCGTGCGGGACGGCTCGGCCGCGCTCACAAACAAGCTGCGCTCGCTGCATGGAAGATGACACACTGGGTATACTGTGTCAGTGTGCTCCGTGGGCAGGGCACACAGCTAGCGACCGTTTCGCGGCTGTATCAATGCAGATGCGCGACAGTATCTCTACTGTATCACTACAAAAAGTCGACATTGGCGAGCGCCTTTAGACGTTGAAATAAGTAGGCTCGGGCAAATGAAGCGCGAGGCTAAGCCAAATCCTCGCTCGGAGCGAAGATCTACTGATGAAATTACGCAAATTCTAATGAAAGTCCTGCTCGGGCCAGATTAGCTTGCTCGCGGTGTAATTGGACTCGTTTATGGGTCGATTTCATAATAAGCCAGGACATATTTTTAGGTAGATTTTTTTGTACGGGTGAGTTGTCCTAAGTTTGCTGTGCAAGGTGTTATCAAGTTAAATCATTTCTTCAGATCTCCGAACCAGACATTTCAAATTTTGAAAACAAACGAGAATTCAAAGGGCCAGACGTATTAAATTTCTATAACACCCCAAAACAGGAAGGAACCACCTAAAGGAATATTGGAATATTAGATTTATAGAATGGAAAACGGTAGAGATTCCGTTGATCAACAGAGGCACATTCAAGGCACACAATGATTCAAAAACACAGTACTATTAACATTCAATATTTATTTTATTAATTTTAATTGATATATTTCAAAAGTCGAACTGTTACTATAAAATATTCAATTATTTTTACCAAGTTACCATGCGCTCATATAGCCAATAAAGCTTTCACTGCAATAAACCTACAAGATATCTAGTTATACTTAGTAGAAAGTCATTGACTATGGCCAAGACCAACTACTTACCTTATTAGCTAATTAACGTAACACATTATGATAATCGAATACTCAATGTTAAGCCAAGGCTTTGTTCAGACAACGTTATGCTGACATTAGTCTTAGTTTATTCTAGGAATAAGAAATATCTAGTTTAGGCACTTACCGTCCGTTAGAGATATTTTGAATTATGCAGATTTTATTGGCAATGAAAATGTTTATCAATGAAAACTTATGGTTTTTGCATAATTTCGTATATTATATAGGTATGTGTACCTACCTATAGTAAAAGAACAAAATACTATGAAGGTATGTACGAGTAGGTCACAAGCTAACTTATGTATGTGAATGATTCAAATTTGATAAAATGAATTGTTACCAAAATTCAGGCTCCTACACGAGTTCATCCTGCACAATAATCCATACAGGGTCAAAAAAGTCCTGAAACTGAATAATGGACAACGCAGCACTTGATAGAGATAGACACCTAAGAAAAGTATTAATAATTCGGTGAATGAAGGCCGCACACAACATGCAACTTAGAAGCTGCACACAATCTATGAATAAAATTAAAAATATCATTATCACGTGATCACATCACACACGAATAAAAATAAAATAAACAAAAAAGTCTTATCTACTCGACGAAAAACCCCCTAAGTATATCCTCATTTGAGAGGGTATTGCATTTATTGAAATTACACGAACATCTTGCGTGCATAGCATGGAAATATAACCAACTTAGTAACATATAACTTGGCAGTAATCCTCAATAGCATACACATTATGGCTTTAAGTTGAAGTTTGCTGAAGGAGCAGACGTAAAGAACGGACGTGTCATTGCACCCCGTGCCTAAGTGATATTGCTTGAGAATTAAAGATAAATCGGTCTCGAGCACGTCAGGTACAGCCTTATCATATTTCAATTGGGAAATTTGGCGTTGAATACTCCCACGCATTCACCGCTAAGCTGCGGACAGTGATATTGGAAAGGTAATACGTTATGTCATTACTGACGCGAAGTCAAATTGACCCCTGGCGTACGCCGTGTGTACAATTTAGCAAGATTATTAACTAGAGCGTGAACGAGACAGATACATATTGCGCAGTGTTGTCTCAAACTGTCAATGCTAAGCTCAGGTGGTCAAAAGTCTTGATTTCCGGTGCCACTTTTTTAACACAAGTAACCCATCTACATTCTTTTATTGCAATCTCATTGGCTGCGGATCAGCACCTAAGTATCTGCGTATATAGGTACGACAAAGCCTCACTATTGGTTTAACCCTTGACCAGGCAAAGAGGATGTACAT
This sequence comes from Udea ferrugalis, assembly GCA_950022985.1. NCBI lineage: Eukaryota > Metazoa > Arthropoda > Insecta > Lepidoptera > Crambidae > Udea > Udea ferrugalis. The sequence continues at coordinate 13,106,300 of OX465516.1, forward strand.
TCTTCATTGCTTTTGAGCCTCATTTCCCAGGGTCCTTCATATTAAATATAAATCATATTATGATTTAGATATGAAACAGATCTGAACCATATCATAATATGAAACGTCTAATGTCGCCTTTTTAGACTCCCTAGTTAAGAGTTAGATGATTATTTTCATTAAAAAAATCGCGTTACGCACATATTTTCCGGATGCCAACATTTAGCGAAGACTCTTAGAAGCGAATTACTTTAAAGTGCCTTAATTATTCATTTTCACCGAGTTATTTTCATTCGTCTCAACTCAAGCCTCGTCAGCGTAAAATATACAAAAATTAAAGCAGATAGGTAGGCTTGCCGCGTACACACAGTACACAACGCACCCTCTGACTTATTCAACTTTATTGTCGGCGAGCTCGACGTATCTTGAGCGTAATTACACGCCGAAATAAATTATCTCTACAGTAAATAGCCCAGTAGGCATAATTATATGCTACACAAAGGAGAGCCCTTTGTACCGCTACCGAAGTTTCGACTACACGATTGTAATATACGTGATACGCCATAATGTATGACCTGGATAACAGGAGCACTGCCACTTTGGAACAGCAGTTTGAGAAGAAATGTTGGATTTGTATGATATGTGTAACAAGGTGTCCCGGTAGACGTCGTTCTGGCTATAGAGTCGGTTAAGTAACTTAAAAAATAGGATTTTTTCATTTTCTATATCTATTTAAGTATCTCTACTTTTTAGACGAGGAAAAATCCATCAAATTAAAACTATGAAAATTGGTGCAGCAGTTCTCGAATTGTAAGTGTGTACAAACCCAACACTCTATTTCGTTCAATTATTTTATGTACAATTGTATGCAAAGAAGCATTTACAAACATATCACATCAGGAGAATCACGCGTTACCGATCCTGTGAGAACTTTTTCAAGCCCACTTGTAGAACTCGCAAAAACTCCGTTCATAGCGCTAAAATAGAATTAATTTCGTAAGCACATTAATATAAGTCAATTTTTGTTTCATTATCGCCCACGTCTTGTTTACGGGATAGCACGCCCACATACAAGGTTTTCTAATATGACTGGCTTCGCGGAAGGCGAGAGGCTTAAGACCAGACCAACAAGCGAGTCTGATTCGTACTCCTGCACCGAGGGTTCCATACAAAAATAGTCTCGCTTGACAACAGACGGCAAAGGAACATAACATACCTCACCATATTCAGGCCAAATATTTTATAATATAAATAGGTATCGGTTACTTATGCTAAAAAAGCGGCACCCGAAATTTGAACGATTCGGACACCTAAGCGAAGCATTGACTGTTTTGACAGTCTGAGACGACACTTCACAACATGTATCTGACTCGTTTACTTTCTAGTAAATAATTTCACTGTCTTGTTCACACGTCAAATTATCTACGTCGTACCCCGTGGATATTTTTTGACTTCACGTCAGTACTGACATAACCTATCTACGTCTTTTTAATGTAATATCATTCAGATTCAGGCCCGTTATCCCCTAGGTAGAGCAGAGCGAGATAGAGATGTATTGTGTTTAAACTACCGATCAGATATCGTAATTTAGTTTTTTTTACTTTTTGTACTTTCAAATAACACCATGTACCTAGTCTTTAGTTAATTCAGTAGCGTTTTGCAGTGATGTTAGTTAGAAGCTTTTTTTCAATTAAGCTAGACTGTCTTAATTTGATCACTATCTCACCTGTGTGTAGGTGATGATGTGGTCGATCGACGATGGTACCTACATGTCTGTTTTAAAATAAATCGTTTAACATGACCATTTGATTCACGTCGCGTGGTTTGTCTTCGGGCAAATCCTCATGACCTTATACTTTCAGCATGTTTTTACATTTGCAACGACATAAATAACCACAAAAAACTCCAAAATAAAATACAAGATACCAGTGTTTTAATCTTTGTAAACATGCAAACGCATAGAACCTTTCGACAATAAAATGAGCAGACCTTTGAAAAACCTTTAGTATTTTGACATAATATATATCAGATTGATAATTTTTAAAAAACACATCTTTGCTCTGGGGTAAACTGTGGCTTACTGCCTACTCTTCAAGTAATGTGTCAACGATCTCTACCCGCTTTTTGTCCTAAGAACGATAAAAATGTCATAAGTCTGATATAAATGTATTTACCCGTTCAATGGAAATATTTATCAAACACAGGACTTAATGGTTGGTACGCTTATAAATCCTCCTTAATGGAATCATTGTGACTGTAATTAAAAATTAATTGCCAATATAAATCAATATTTATGTTTATTGCCGATGTCGAACAAAGCAAATAAGATCGTTCAAAAATGTCATTCTGTCGCTTTTAATAATGAATTAGGTTTGCTTCTCTGATTTACATAATAGATTACTGAAGACTTTAGTTAGACTCTAGACTTTTCAAGATAATGTAGGTACAGCAGTGGGATCCTCATGGCTGATTTAGATTAGATATATGTACAAGTTAACACAAAACAAACCTACAACAGCCTTCAGGCGTCGAACTGTTGAGCACAGTTGGCCACAGCTCTATGAAAGTATAAGGTAGCACGAGCCTTATATCAACAAGGGTAGGGTGTCACCTTTCTTTCAGAAATTATTAGGCCACTCTAAGGGCTTCCACAAGCCTTAACAAATGGAGTGACTTCAGACTGAACTAACAGCTTTAAAAAATGGGGATAAAAGGGTGAAAACTAACCACAATTTTGTACAATCAACAGTGAATAAGGGGAATTGTAAAACCTCAGACAGTAGAATTGTTGTTTCATGCCAACTAGCGTACAAAAAAAAAATAAACAATATATCTTTTAAACTGAATCTACCCGAGTCTTTAAAGCTTTAGTGAGACTTAAATTTGAAACATTTCACTTTTTTAAAAATAACAAAGTGCATCAAAACAAAAAGAAATTTAAAACTAAAAAACTCTATGAAGGCAAATATAAATTCATTAAAGCCAACAAAGGGCGTTCAGGCCTGGGCTAATGAAGAAGGACGTCTTGTTTAATTACCTTTTGTAATTTTTCTACCAAGCGAGCCAACGTATAAATTAATTTTCTTTCAGTGGCCCGTCCATGAGAACCATTATGAGGCACTAAGTGAAGCGTCTTTTGTCTGCTGTAACCTGCCTGACTTTTTAAAATCTCGCCAACAGAGCTAATTTAAGAGAACAACACTATTTTAAAAGACTTTCGGAGTTGCTGCACTATTGTAGATTAGAAAAACAACGAGAGCTTAAAGCAGTTTATTTCGTCTTGTTTAGCTATTTGGATGTTTTATTAATTAGGATACGTTAGATGTTAGCTGAAGTTGGAATGGCTTTTGACTAATTTAGCTCCTCGCTGTTTGCTGTTCATCAACATAATTATGTTAGTTTGAGATTGTTTCCCGAGCTGGGATAAGTATACATTTGACCACAATCTCACCTGAACCGAAGTGATGATGCGATCTTAGTTGGTTTTAGTGATTTGTGTAATTCAAATTACGTGCATATCGACTGATCTAAAATTTCTTTTACCAGAACATTTTGAAAATGAATGCTTATGAACTTTGAAACAGAAATTCCCAAGGTTAGGGGAAAAATACATCAAACTGTCACTGACTAGTCATTGACTTTTATCAAGCTATAAAAATGTGCAGTTCCGTTGTACTAACCTACGACTATAGTCCATTTAATAGATAATTATGCTTATCGTAAACAGGATGTTTGGATACAATCATTGTTTAAAAAATGTAGAAATCGTTTATTACTAACGCAAATTCCCTTTGAAAAGTCCTTACCTGATAAAATTCGACCTAGTTAAAGGTGGAAAACATAATAAGTAAATAGGTATCCCCATTCATAAAAACTTCATAAGTTTTAGTTTTTGTCCAAATTAGCTTCAACACTTCTTTAAGCTTTAACCCTTAAGTAACCCTTCTTCATAGTTTACTATTTGGCCTATCACGCCCTCTAAAAACATTCATTCACTCAACCTGTATAACTAAGCACCTTGTTCTTCAATGTAACCTACTTACGTTATTTTTATCTTGTAATGATATTTCAAAATGTAATTTTTAATTCCTTTTTTGACTAAAGTTTGTTATTACAATTTTTATCATTCGTTGCTCAATGCAAACAACCCCTTCCACACCTTTTAGGGACAAATGGTTCGAATAAAATGTCATCTATAATAACAAAGAGTGGGTGGGTGTCTTCAAATGTCGATTTTAGGTATGTCGTCTCGAGAAGCTTTCAACTGTTACCAAGAGCTTCCCGTAAGCTCCCGGACGCCTCTCCGTTTAAGAAGCACACGCGAAACTTTTCCAATATTTTTTTCATCGCGTTTCCTAACTTCTACGGCTTGTATCGCGTCAACAAACAAACAATATTTTCTTCGCGACAAGTTTGTCGAAGTCATTTTCATATAAGCTCGTGTTGGAAGCAAGATGCACGACACGTTTGGTGTCATTTACATTCGTATACCTATAACCCCTTATAGGTATACGAATGTAAATGACATCTAATCGATTATATGTGTTTGCAAAGATGATCGACCTAACGAACCTATAACTTCATTATAGTTATACAATTAGGGCTTAAAAAATCTACTCAATAGTTCACCTGAAGGGCATTAGTAATTAATCTAAATTAATTAGGTTCAAAAATATGATTAGAAGGCATTTCATGTGTTTACGACCGTGTGATAAGCCTAATAAATACGCAGGCCTAATAGTTAGTATAAGATAGTAAATATAATCTGTGCTTTAAGTTTTGCAGTTACGCGGGACATCATTTAGTTTGTATATGAAAGTTTTGTTGTTCATAATAAAAAAGCTAAAACAATATCAAAAAAAAGTCTATGCTTAGTCCAAAATGTTGTAAGTCTGCAACTGACCAAGCTAACTGCCAGCCAGGTCAATCAGTCTGACAATCCTCTCGGGGGATAGGGCATGTACACATGGCCGCACATAATGCTACATTCCACCACCATAAGCAGACCTTTGGTAGTAGGGAAGTTCTATACTAAGCGCGGTCCGTAAAGTCCACATAGCCTACAATGCGGCTGTGTGTACATGAACGGGACGAAATGTTAATGAACCCGATTGACGAGATGAGTACTGAGGATTGTCTTAGAATTAATAATGTATCTGGTAACAGTATTATATCTATTGAATACACAGGGCGAGCATTTAATCAATCTTATAAGTTTCTAATAAGAACGAACATTACAAAAATATATGTAATTCAAAATCAGAAAAAGTTGGAAATTTGCTCTAACTGGAAATGTGCGGTGTGCAATTATTTCCTTTCTCCACTAGCCTCATCCTGATGGCTACTTGTATTCCAACTGGTGGATGAATTTATTTCGCAGTTTTTATCTACAAAACCTCTCAGTTCAATGATCGTCTACTTCTCCTGTTGACTGTCACTTGTATAAGGCGCGATAGGTCAAAGCTATCAGTCGGTTTAGTGAGCGTCTCGTCTAAACACAGCAGCTTTAAAATGATCTGTAATGCATCGGCATTAGGTGTTAGAACTGTCAGTGTGAACAGTTGACCTGTCTACTGTACAGCAGTCCACACTCAGTACTAATCTTCCATAGAAGGGCCATTGCGCCGGCGCTCCGTCTTCGTTAGCGGCGCATCGCTTTTCATTAGCTGTCGCTTGACAACCTAACTTCGTGTTTGCAGCTGAGGTTCGCTCACACTCAGATTCTCGGAAACTGAAGTTTCATGTCATGTGTACATCACTGAAATTAGTGGGTAAGTTTTGTGGTTCAAAACGGCTGACATTGGCTTTAGGGCGTGTGGATTGCAGTTCGAGATGATATTTATTTTTGAGTTTATTCAACGTGACAAATACTGTGCATTCTGATTAGGTTTGTTCTCAACCTAGTTTGGTTCTCAACAAAGTTTTGAAGCGCCGTAATGTATACAATACGTAAGCATATCGGGCCCAAGTCACTTAATTCATCTAGTGCAGTTTTATGTGACACTACGAGTAAGAGCGCTGCTCAAATAAAAAATGACCGGATAATGATACACAATATTTATAGTACCTATGCGAAAAAACGCGCAAACACGAAAGAGTCCAATAGGGCCCTAAACTGACCAGCAAAGTGTCCAGACACGCAACAGGCAATTGATTCAAAATCACAACAGTAAATTGTTATTTTTGGAAAACCAAGAAACTCTTAAATATACGATAATTTAAGATTAAAATCGGTGAAGCATTCAAAGATTTATTTTTGAAGCTGTGTAAGAGAAGTCCTCTCGGAACGTCAAGAGACTTTTTGTTAACTTCTTGCAGAAGTTTTTATATATGAACTACGTTAATTTCTTTGCGACGAATTCTCAAGAGGGTTACTATTTTTGTATTAGAAATGGACAAAAGTAACATCGAATAACTGCGGTAAACATTTAACCAACTTTTATAATCCTGCATTAACAACAATATTACACTTTATCTGTGGTCTCACTCACAATCTGAATTATAGTCACGTTTACACAAGACTAAGTGATTTAGCCTGGGACTATGCCAAATTCTGTTATTTATGTTTTAAATAGTCAACAACCAAAAAAATAAAAAAAAATTTTTTTCAACATTTCTTAAATGCTTCATCAATAGCCTCTGCGTCTTTTATACAGACGATTCATGCAGTGACGTTACAGTTTGAGCACTTTTTGCTGTGACTAAAAAGGCCTACTTACATCAGACATAATTTGACCACTCTGTACACACACATCATTTTGTTGCCGACCCATTTACTAAACTTAATCGATTCAAATTAATCGATTGCGGTGAGGCTCATCAATCGTCACCACATTACGCGACAAGGGAAGAGCTAATACTCGAGTCCTAGACATCGAGTGTTTGAACGTTAGGTCGCACTTGTAGCATTAGATCGCTTGTTCTACCAGTAGGTAGCTACTTGTGCTACAAGTAGGTGGGTAAGTGTCCAACACGTGCGAAGTCCTCATGTAGGAGTGTGTTTGCAGACTGGCAAGCGTATAGACACCTAGCATGTGTGTACATCTTGCACTACCACATCTACCTTCCTTTCCTTTTTCTTTACCGGGAGGTTGTCTGGAAGAGATCGCTTTTAGCGATAAGGCCGCCTACATTGTACTGTTATATCTTTGTAAGCATTTTTATGTAATTGTTTTCTTTGTGCAATAAAGTATACCTTATCTTATCTTATCTGATCTTACAAGACCTAGCTTAATAATGGTACTTAAACCTGATAATTTCTGAAATACTTCAGACAAATTTGACCGAGAACACACAGACATCATTTTTATGCCTATTTACCAGACTTAATCGATTCAAAGTAATCGATTGCGGTGAGGCTCATCAATCGTCACCGCATTACGCGACAAGGGAAGGGCTAATACTCGAGTCCTAGACATCGAGTGTTTGAACGTTAGGTCGCACTTGTCGCATTAGATAGCTTGTTCTACCAGTTGCTACCTACTTGTCCTACAAGTAGGTGGGTAAGTGCCTAACACGTACGAAGTCCTCATGTAGGAGTGTGTTTGCAGACTGGCAAGCGTATAGACACCTAGCATGTGTGTACAAGACCTAGCTTAATAATGGTACTTAAACCAGATAATTTCTGAAATACTTCAGACAAATTTGACCGAGATGTATACGTACATCATTTTGTTGCCGACCTATTTACCAAACTGAATCGATTCAAATTAATCGATTGCAGTGAGGCTCATCAATCGTCACCGCATTACGCGACAAGGGAAGGGCTAATACTCGAGTCCTAGACATCGAGTGTTTGAACGTTAGGTCGCACTCGTCGCATTAGATCGCTTGTTCTACCAGTAGGTAGCTACTTGTGGTACAAGTAGATGGGTGAGTGCCTAACACGTACGAAGTCCTCATGTAGGAGTGTGTTTGCAGACTGGCAGGCGTGTAGACACCTAACATGTATGTACAAGACCTAGCTTAATAATGGTACTTAAACCAGATAATTTTTGAAATACTCCAGACAAATGGGACCGAGATGTACACAGACATCTTTTTGATGCCGACCCATTTACTAAACTTAATCGATTCAAATTAATCGATTGCGGTGAGGCTCATCAATCGTCACCACATTACACGACAAGGGAAGGGCTAATACTCGAGTCCTAGACATCGAGTGTTTGAACGTTAGGTCGCACTTGTCGCATTAGATCGCTTGTTCTACCAGTAGGCAGCTACTTGTGCTACAAGTAGGTGGGTGAGTGCCTAACACGTACGATGTCCTCATGTAGGAGTGTGTTTGCAGACTGGCAGGCGTGTAGACACCTAGCATGTGTGTACAAGACCTAGCTTAATAATGGTACTTAAACCAGATAATTTCTGAAATACTTCAGACAAATTTGACCGAGATGTACACAGACATCATTTTGATGCCGACCCATTTACTAAACTTAATCGATTCAAATTAATCGATTGCGGTGAGGCTCATCAATCGTCACCACATTACACGACAAGGGAAGGGCTAATACTCGAGTCCTAGACATCGAGTGTTTGAACGTTAGGTCGCACTTGTCGCATTAGATCGCTTGTTCTACCAGTAGGTAGCTACTTGTGCTACAAGTAGGTGGGTGAGTGCCTAACACGTACGAAGTCCTCGTGTAGGAGTGTGTTTGCAGACTGGCAGGCGTGTAGACACCTAGCATGTGTGTACAAGACCTAGCTTAATAATGGTACTTAAACCAGATAATTTTTGAAATACTCCAGACAAATTGGACCGAGATGTACACAGACATCATTTTGATGCCGACCCATTTACTAAACTTAATCGATTCAAATTAATCGATTGCGGTGAGGCTCATCAATCGTCACCACATTACGCGACAAGGGAAGGGCTAATACTCGAGTCCTAGACATCGAGGGTTTGAACGTTAGGTCGCACTTGTCGCATTAGATCGCTTGTTCTACCAGTAGGTAGCTACTTGTGCTACAAGTAGGTGGGTAAGTGTCCAACACGTGCGAAGTCCTCATGTAGGAGTGTGTTTGCAGACTGGCAAGCGTATAGACACCTAGCATGTGTGTACATCTTGCACTACCACATCTACCTTCCTTTCCTTTTTCTTTACCGGGAGGTTGTCTGGAAGAGATCGCTTTTAGCGATAAGGCCGCCTACATTGTACTGTTATATCTTTGTAAGCATTTTTATGTAATTGTTTTCTTTGTGCAATAAAGTATACCTTATCTTATCTTATCTGATCTTACAAGACCTAGCTTAATAATGGTACTTAAACCTGATAATTTCTGAAATACTTCAGACAAATTTGACCGAGAACACACAGACATCATTTTTATGCCTATTTACCAGACTTAATCGATTCAAATTAATCGATTGCGGTGAGGCTCATCAATCGTCACCACATTACGCGACAAGGGAAGGGCTAATACTCGAGTCCTAGACATCGAGTGTTTGAGCGTTAGGTCGCACTTGTCGCATTAGATCGCTTGTTCTACCAGTAGGTAGCTACTTGTGCTACAAGTAGGTGAGTAAGTGCCTAACACGTACGAAGTCCTCATGTAGGAGTGTGTTTGCAGACTGTCAGGCGTGTAGACACCTAGCATGTGTGTACAAGACCTAGCATATTATGTGTGAACAGTCAGCATTAAAATAAATTTACAGTTATACAAGAAGTGTACATAACACTTGTTTAAGATACCTGCGTATTGTATGCAAAAGAGCTCTAGGTAATAACTTAAAAGAAAAAAACAAGAAAAACTTTTTTTTTGTTTATTATCTATTAAATTTGCATATTAATAATTCTTTATTACCAAACAATTATTAATAAAAACCAAATACCAAATAATTATTATTTAGCAAACGTAAAAATTGCTAGGCAAATTTTAACAGTTTAAAACAAAAGTACCTACCTACTAGCAAATATTGTCAGTTAAAGTTACTTTAAGAATTTCGGTTTGCCACAATATTATGTTTATGGATTATAATGAACCGAAATAGTAATGAAGTTTTTGCGATAGGTACAAGTTCGTTTCCTACCTGACATCGAGACCACAAGCAATTCTTTTTCCTTCATAATACTTGATATGCTTTTCAAAGGTATTGTAATTATTAAATGCACCTAATTAAGTATAGTCTAATCAAACGCAGCCCAAGTAGGTCAATGTGTCCGGGGGATATGCTATCTGCCAATACGGCCGCCATTATTGCGTTCAACTGTTACTGTTATTGCAAATCTGCATTAGACATTTACAACTGAATTAACATCGCGAGATAAATCTAATAGGCACATTAGACGTTCCATTTTGCAATAATACCATCATTATGGTTGCCATTTTTTTATAAAGTAAGTCCTTCAGTAGCATTATGCATTGATCCCTTGAGGTCTTGATTAACAACTAATCTGCCACAGACAATAAATAAATACATAAGCGAGTAAATCAATAAAGTGATAATATGAGATAACATCAAATAATATTGGACCCGTGGTAATGTGTCCCGCAGTTTAACATAAACCGTGCCTAGAACATCCAGACTCAGTACGAATATCTGTCTCTTCAACAAACATTAATTATGCTGGCCATTCCGCATTGAACCCGAGCCCTTGAAAGTCTCAAGCGGCGCTTAGAACTACTTACTGCGTTAAATGGTTCATAATAAATACTGTTTTCAGATTCAACGGCTAAAGTTTGTCTGATGATTCTTACCCCCGAATTCACAAACGCCAATCAACGCTAAGCACGTGCTCACGGTCATGCTATCCCGTAAACTGTCAATAGAATTGAGACGGACAGCATGAGCGTGAGCACATGCTTTGCGTTGATTGTCGTTTCTGAATTCGGAGGTTGGAGTATCACGTCACGCCTAACCCCATGAATTAATTTAGATCATTTTTATTTATCCATTTAATCTTTAATGATCAAAAAGCGGACTTATTTTCAAAACAACTCTTCAATAGTCAACCATAGGTCAAAATATAATGATTTGACTAAAAAACTAGAAACTATAATTAATTTTGGGATAGAGATAAATTAATCTTTAGTACAGAGTACAACAGCAGGCGGAGCTGCAGGCAAAACTAAACTATTGTAATTCGCACATCAACCTGAATAAAAAGAACTTTATTAGTTAATGAAAGGTGCTATTAAGTATGAAATCAGACCGCTGGCATTTAATTTCGTCCTTGGAACAGAAACCGAAGAAGCATCTTTGTAAGACAAAAGACTCAAGTGCTATCTGTTGGTACTAAGGCACTTCGGCGATCACTTACTATCGGGTGACCGTCTAGCCTGCCTTTTAGCGAAGTAGGTACTTAAGGACTACGAAATTAACGCTACTTAAATGATTAACAGTTGTGATTTAATGAAATAATGTAAGTAGGTATACTCGTATTGTTGAGCGACAAATAATGAAACAGACCATTTTTGTCTCATACAATATTCATTATCCATAGTTTATGGCGTTTATCATAGTTTTTCTTCTAACCTACATCATCCCACTGCTGGGCAAAGGTCTCTCCCAATCCTTTCCAAATATTTTTATCTTAGTTATTATACCTACACTTTTTTATAATATACCTAATCATTCATTGAGTATGATTCGAAGGTACTTGCTGTAGTAAACCCTAACAATATATCACACATCGAATTGGTGGTGGTGGGTAAGTTCCGAAAGCTCTCCTACTTACAAGTGGTAAGGCCAAGTAGGCCACCGAGATGTTAGACTAAGAACCGTTTTTATAAGGTTTTTTCTACTACGAATATTCATTACCTTCACCTCCACAGTAACACGTGTTTCAAAACCTTACAATATAAATGGCAAAACACAATTCAAAGCACAATAAGTTGCTTCAAAGAAACGTGTGGCTTCCGCGGAAGGTTCCTGGAAGCCTCGGCTACATCGTCTCAATGTGTTAAGTACTTGCTATTATACTAATGTTGCATTAAATTCTTTGAACTCAGCTATTTCTGAATTTGTCCAAAATAAAACAGAATTTGTGTTGTTTTGTTCCCGTTTCCCAACAATGTGTTCAACTACAAAGCTAAGAGAGTAAGTATGTAAGTAAATGCTTCAATGTGTGTTGTGGAAGTGCGAAAAATACCGATGAAAACCCAAACAACCCGAAAAACAGCAGTAGCCTTCCCCGTAGGTAACACGTTGTGTTAAAATTCACTCGGCTAAGTGTAGTCTTCTGAATGTTCCGTTCACCATTACGGCTACAGCCATCGTGGCTCTGACTACCACCGCTTTGGTTATAGTTGTAAGCGTATGTTAAGTATGAAAGCTCAATTTGCTCTTTTGTAGTAATATAAAAACAAAAGCTAAACACACTTCCTTTATGACTAGAAATTCCGTTAAGTAGCACAGAGTACAACCCAACCGCCACACGTACACAATGTAATTAGACAATTTGCTGACAACTTAGATGTAATGAGACCTTCAAAGCTCGTTTCAGGGTACGCACTTTATTTATGTTTATCAAGGGAGGGCGTGTCAAGCGCACATACGTGTTGGTACTCGCTGCGATGAGCCCACGACACTTGACTGACTGACTTGCTCGTTAATTTGTAACTTAAATCCTAGCTTCCTCAGGCGACGCTCTTAACAAGACTACACATAGGTACGGAAAATTCCTAATACTGTCGAGCATGTTAGAGATATTTTTTCACGACAGGCAATGGTTACACGTAAGTTTACGTTTATAAGATTCACTCTGTTTTAAGTATTAATATTGTTAACTAGCTGACCAGTAGTCGTCGTTCTGTCAAAAGCTGTCGTGTGGACCGAGGGAATAGTTTTTTTATGCCTTCTCCTGATTATTTTGACTAATTAGTTGCGTCAAAAGGACAAAATCATCTTGTTTCTTGGACATACTAATCTAGACAGTTTAACACCAAAACATCACTCACATTTCAACGCATGCACAGGCACACTTAACAAGAATGTGATTCTTTCATTGGCTGTATTTTTGTTATTATATTATGTATTATAATGTAAATAAGAGCTGTGAAGCTGTGTTTTGTAATAAAATAAAATAAAATACGTAGTAATTCCCATTTTTGATCAAAGTCTTAATGCACACGGTTTTACTGTTTGTGTTCTCCTACTGTTAATCTTTATAAATGAATTTCGGTAGAACGAAGCCCACAATCCCGTGGCGGTTCCAGTTATTAAAAAGTGAACTGAATCGACACCGAAAGCTGTCTTTTTCAGCGAGTGGTTAATATTTCAATGGCTGTCGTTGGTGCCACTGGTAGGGTTGTCAACAAACATATAAATAAGTTTGTCATAATATGTATTCGTCGTCGTGTGTATTTTGGTGTATCCAGTGGCTAAGCCACTAAAAAAAATACTATTCTTGTTATTCAAACTGTGCTGTATAATTTTAGTTATAAACTACGCATTTGCTCTATCGAGAGGAAAATGTAAGCGCGTAAAACAAAAATCTTTATATCATAGTCGAGTCTACGACCAAAATATTTTTGTGTTGAGTGTTAACTACCTAATCTTACACCCAATCTATCATTCGATAGAGTAGAACTGATTTACTACTAAAATATAACAGGGAAGGCTGCTTAAAAAACATATTATGTCATTTTTTTATATATTTTTTTGCTCAGCAGTGGGATCAAAACGGCTAATCTCTATATATAAAAATGGATTGCTGTTCGTTTCGTCAGTCTCGCTAAAACTCGGGAATGGCTGAACCGATTTGGCTAATTTTGGTTTTGAAATATTTGTAATGGTCCAGGGAAGGTTTAAAAGGTGAGTTATCATGAGAAAATGCTGGGAATATAGTAAAAATCACAACTTTAGTTTCCTCTTAGAAAATATTAGTACCTGTCACGTGACACTAAATGTTTGACAACAGAACAAAGTCTGTTGGGACAGCTAGTATAATAATAATAATAAAATTTTACCCACAACCCACAATCTTAATTTTAACCTACATTTAAAATAACTGTTTATTTGGCAACCTTGGTGACAACTGCGCTCGGTCGGTCCCCGAAGATTTCTCGGCACACGGAGAAGATTGTGAACTATCAACGCGGCGGGCGCTACACATCCGACGGATTAACGTCGCAACTCAACTTTTATTTTCACAAATATAAATGTTTTAGCGATGTAACACGAAAAATGTGAAATTGCATTACCTGCTTTGAAGTCTAACAGATAACGAAATTGTTTACGTTGGACTCGGGACTTAAAGGGTTTTAAGTTTAGTGACAGAGTCTGGATACACGGTTCCTCGTAAAGGTGAGATTGTCTTGGTAATATGAAACGAGTATTTTATATTTGAGACCCCTTAAACCCAGCTGATAAGTGGGTATTCTCAATTCCTTCTGGGGTGGGCCAGTCCCACACTCCCCTGAACACCGGGTAAAAAAAGATCTAAATTCAAATTAAAAGCTGAAGTGTAAGTGAAAGTGATGCAAGAATATCATAAAAAATCTATGGTAAAAACCAAGCTTTTTGTTATTGATAAAGTCCTTGTCTCGTTCACACTGTAAGCAATTCCTGTTAGATAAACAATCACGAGTATCTGTGGTTCCTACGCGGATGATTTTTATCACATTCCATGTAAATAAACAGTAACTTTTGAACTTTTTAGCGATAACCGATAACTGACTTGACATTGGACCAAAACATTATCGGCCGATATTGAGGCCATACCGAAAATGCGCGGCCAATCAAGAAGCTGCATGGTCGTACTTTGGATTCGGAACATAATGGTTTACTTCCTTTGTTTAGTCTGCGTATAATGTGATGTATTTACAATGAAACCTGTGGTTTTTTTTCTATTGGATATGGTTTTGTTACTGTACCGCGAAATATTAATCAAATCAAAAGTTACCACCAACTTTAAAACACCGTTTAAACTTCCCCTATTATTAACCTATTTCGGAAAGCATCAATTATGAAGAAATGGGTGAATTCATATTACAACATAGTTTGAAATAATTTCGGAACTACCTATACCAGGGTTTTGATCAATTTTAAATTGTTTTCTCATTTTCGCAGGTAAGACTAGACGCTGATTGACACCAGTCTACTGCGGCGTAGGCGTGGGTATGTTTTACTTGTTAAGCTGATGTATTTACAAGTAATTTAATATTCTTTGACGAGACAGTGCCTGAGCTGAATAGCTGTAAGTAACACACGCAACACTATGGAATAAAATTCAAAAAAAATATTAATTTATTAGGTCACCAACAAGACTTAGGTTGGGTTGCACCATCTGACTTTAACAATAACAAACATCAAAATTTCAGTTAAAGTTAAAGTTAGGCCCAAAAATGACGTCAAATTGTCAAATTTGACAAAAACTTTAACTTTAACCATAACTTCTACTATGGTGCAACTTACCCTAACACTTAGGTTGGGTTGCACCATCTGACTTTAACAATAACAAACATCAAAATTTCAGTTAAAGTAACGGTCAGGTAAGCAAAAATGACGTCAAATTGTCAAATTTGACAAAAACTTTAACTTTAACTTCAACTTCTACTATGGTGCAACTTACGCTTACACAATAATTTACCCCCTTATTCATAGAAACAAACCCACCGTTAAAATACAGCTTAAGCAATTGACGTGTTATGTCACTTACTCGCAAATGGCGGCTGCAACAAGAAAAAAGGTGGCAAAGCGATACAAAAGTCACCGTGTTGAAGAGCTGTTTAAGTTTTTATGAATAATAACATTACAATAAAAACAATGGTAAATGAAGTCTCACATACCGGCAACGGCATGCAATAGATTTTAGTGACAACATTGACAAGCAATGGCAATATGAGTGTTAACAATGCAATTATACTCATATGAGAATATTTTTTTATGAAAAACAGCCTGAAGGGCTTAAAGTTCAAGGAGGCTTAGCATTTATTTTATTGGAACCAGGCAGTCATTTGACCACAATCTCACCTGATGGTAAGTGATGATGTGGTCAATGGTGGTACATGTCTGCCCAGCAATTCTCAAAGAATGACTCCATTTCAAATAACGGAAACTATATTCACATTGAATCATTGCTGTTTTGTTTTAGTTTGTGTCAGTGGTCGTTCCAAAGTAGTGCTAATTGTAAAGGTCGACAAACCCTCAGTCTGTTGCAATACGAATCCTCGGTGAATCAGCCGTTTTTGTTGTTCCGAGACGGTGAAGGTCGGTTTCGGAACCCGTCCGGCCCAGTTTAAACTGTAATTATTCCCCTGATGCAATTTTTCGCAGACGTCAGTCAGTAAGACTGTCTTTTGTTTTTATTACGTTTCACTTCGCGTTTGTTTTAGTGATTAAGAAGAAATTTGGTAACTACGACTACTGCTTATTAAAAAAAATACTGCTTGACGGGATGGAATTAGGTTTCTTTTTTTAATTTAAAATTTGAATTTCAAGTCATAAGGTCAAAAAACATACTAAGATCGTTATCATTTAGAGTTAAATAAAAACATATCTGTTAAAGAATCAATTTGGGAAAAACAACCTATACCTAAATGTATTACTTTTCTGGGAAACCTTTTTCTGCAACATTTTTCTGCAAAAAATAGCATTTAAAGGAATAAATTAAAGCAAAAAGTGTTCGTCAAACGCGAATGGAATACCAACGAGCGAAACCAGACGCGTGCTTAGTTTTCCATAATTTGAGTCGCAATTAAGTGCGGCGTGCGTCGCAGTCTGCGACTGGTCTGACGCAACGCGCAGGACGCGGTAGGAAAACTGCTATTAGAGCTTTCGACAGGTTGCGCGTGCACATGTACAGTCAGCTTCGGATGGTTCTGATAAATTTGTCTTTATTGTTTGGATAAAGCTAATTATTATCCTACAATGACGAGTGGTTTATTAGGAGCCTGCCATGGTATTCCACAGGGCGTCAAGACTCGACTTCGCTTGTGGTGAGTTATCTCTAAAATCCAATTTTGTGTGGTCCTTTGAGAGAAAAGAACTAAGCCAAAAATAACATTTTCTTCTTATTTCGTAAAGGACCAAGATGTGAAGTGATGTCCGCTGGAATGCCAAACCTGTAGGGCAAAGGCTTTCCTATCCCGTTTCCACTGTTGCCGATTCTGTGCTTTCTTCGGACAATTGTTCGAAAAAGAGCCATCACGATATTTAAGTATTAACCGTGTAGCGTTCGCCTTATAAACAATGACTTGATTAGTTCAGTGCTTCAATACAAATATTTTATGACTCGTATGTCACACAAGTGCAAGTAGACATACTCTCCGTAGAATAGTACATTATGGTACAAATGTGCAATGTTGGTGATTACCGCTGAGGCGCCATTGAGACCCGAGCCGTAGGCGAGGGTCTTAAGAGAGCCGAGGACGGTAATCATCAATGCACACGTGTATCATACGACGTTTTTCAACACAATTGTGAATAAAATTATGTTAGAAACTCATTTTATTTGCTAAATAAAAAGCCGGGACATAATGTTGTAACTTTGTAAGTACTGGATTTCATTATGCCCTATAGGGCATAAAGTCATTTGAATTTGGAATGCAAGGTCGTGTAGTCAAAAATGTTTAGGTGCAATGAGATTTTATTCTGAGGTAGGCTGTATGTTATCGTTTTCTTTGCATATTAAAAAAAAAACATGGAAGCTTTTCACCAAAGACGATTCATTCGAATGTCGAACTGGCCACTAATGAAATAGACTTGGAGCATTCTTGTAATATTGTCTCAGAAAAAAAACGACAGTAAAAGACAAAAGGCGCCAACCGCTCTAATAAATTCAATGTACCAAAGAATGTAATTTACCTTTGCACATACTTAATGTTTCCCTTATTCATTCCTATAATTTAAAATAAATATTTTAGTTGTATTATTAAGCACGATCTTTTTTGTATCGAAACTTTTTTAAGAACAAAGCAATAAAAAAAACTCTATAACTCACTTGTGAATAATAGTAATGAAAAAGTCACAGTTTGATTATAATAGGTGTCATTATGTGCCTAATTGCAGTGAAATAAGAGCCACTTTATGAGCAAGTGTGTTGAAATAGTAGATTATGCCACAAGGGCTTAAAGAAGTGTATTATGTCCCGGGCGTCGTATTGAACCCCGAGCATGAGGGATTCTACGGTTAACTCCCGAGCGGAGCGAGGGAGTTAAAGTTAGAATCCTGAATATGAGGGGTTCAAGACCGCCCAAGACAAATACACTTTTAAGCCCGCGATGCATACTCTACTTTTTATACTTTCTGTGAGGCAATCGAAATTAATGGCTGAAAAAAATAAGTGCTTAAGTATTTATTTCATGTGAAAATAGGTAGGTAATTAAATATGAGAAATTAGTATTTATCAAAAATTCAAAGTGATGTTAGAAACATAAGACAGTTGTGCGAAGACATTGGAAAGATGAATTACAATCTTTGGTACGTTCATTTTATCAGCACAGGACTCAGGAGCTATTTGAGCCGTTGGCGCCTTTTTTCTTTCTTTGGCATCTATTTTGTTAGTGGCCAGTACGACATTCGAACTCAGGATAAAATCTCATTGCACCTAAACATTTTTGACTACACGGTTGCATTCCAAATTCAAATCACTTTAATCCCCAGGGAATAATGAAATTCAGTACAACATTATGTCCCGGCTAGACCGTAGGGCTATAATGACCTACTTTAGGACAGGTTTACATGACACATAATGTCCCATTGACGAGCAGGTAGTATAAAAATGCTTTTATACGAAGAAAACTTGTCTAAGTTATTTATTATGAGAATAACTGTACGTATGTTCGTATAGCTATCGAAGCGTACCTACGTCTGGAAATTAAGGACAGGTCTTTCATGATGCAATAAGTCATATTTTTACACTAAGCAGCGAAGTAATCGCTGAGTATCAAGATATACCTAATTATCTACTGTAACCGTTAAAGAAGTTGCTCAGACGCCAGGATTCTGATCAAGATATAGGTACCTAGTAAATGTTATAAGTACTAATGACTCTTCTTAAAACGAAACAAGCTACTGTTTTTTCGCTACATGTACAATCAGACGAATAAATAATCATTCGGGTTTTTTTAAGCTTTAACAAGGAAAAAAAGACTCCTCCACATTTTCAATTTCGTTTCCCTTTTTTTAATTCGGTTTTTAATAGATCTTAACAAGTAATAAGGGCTCCACCAGATTTTATAAATCTTGTTCTCACAGAATAAAGATAAGTTCGTGACGACGGTGTCAACTTTTTGTATGTGTAAGTCTTAATCTCAATCTAAGTCAGCCCGTTCCGTCCCACTGCAGGGCAAATGCCTCCCCTCCCAATCTCCATCCCACACGGTCTAAGGCCAATGTCGGCCTATCTCTCTCAAAGGAATCAAGTTCGTCTCGCCACCTTGTCAGAAGCGTGAAAAAAGTTCCGAGTTCCCGTGTTTGAGTTCAGAAATTCCAGAAATTACAGAGTTAGGGTTGAATGAAGGGCTGAATGCTGCTAAGAATTAACCGCGCAACCATTGACATCCCTCGGCTACATTTTATCTCCACATCCATCGTAAAGGCAAAGGCGTGAACCGTGAAAGAGAAGAGCACTCCAACATTTTTACAAAGCCCAGCTCACCTAATATCCACAAGAGATCAAATAAGCCGAACATTGATGGACGAGGGAGGCAAACTCACTAGCGGTCTAATTGTTTTGCCCGGATTAATAAACGGGCTGAGGAAGTAAACAGATACAAGGGTCTTTGCCTATACCGGGGCGGTCTAGCGTGTAGTCTCTGAACTCAACGTCTTCCAAATTATGGGATGGAATTTCTGGGGAATGATTGGTTTTGCAGAAATACCTACATACAAGATTGGCTTCGGAGATATACCTACATGCAATTTCGAGAGTATAAACAAGCAGTAACATTCGTAGGCAGATATACGTGAATTAAAAGATTTCTAGCTAGAGGAAATCAGAAGTTATATTAAGATATTATAAATGGACTATTCTTCCCTACTGGGATAGTCAGAGGCTATTAGTGTGCGATTGTTGCCGTCATGGTGAACGAAACATTCAGAAGCCCACATTTTGCCAAGGGAATTTAAACCTAACGAGGTAAAGGGGGAGCCTACCGCCGTTTATTTCTTTATTTATTTAAACGTTATTGCATAAATAGGGTACAACAGGCGAACTTGATGCCTTAAGCCCTTAAGGCATTCTCTACCAGTCAACATTTGAGTTGTGCAGAGATTATTCAGTTCGGTTGCGGTTAAAATAAATTAAATGCCGGTTTCTTCACGGTAGACTCAACACGTCTGAACTGGTGGTAGTATCACATTAAACATTTTATAAATTTGTATGTTGTGTGACTTGTCATAACTGCTTTTTTTACTTTTCTATTATTTCACTTTACTTGAAATCGTAGAAGACTAAAAACAAAGTATTAAGACATTAGTCGTCACCAGGGTTGCTTCCGTTTTAAGTAGGTATATCGGTGTTTTCCATTACCGGAGAGTTGGCCGCAAATTGTACAGCTGTGTTGTTGTGTTGGTAAATAGCCAATATTATACATTTACGGAATCCTCTTGGCGTAAAAATTATTTACCTTATACTTAATATTGAAACTCATACGACATGCGGCTTAGTGGACAACCACTACCAACGGGCCCATGAACTGATTAAAAGTTTACAGTACCGACTCAAGTAGGTATAAGTTAACTAAAACGAACTAGCAGAGGATTTTCATACTTATTCATTTGTAGAAAACATATTTTTCTGTCATGTTTAAAAATGGAATTTTCGTTATTACATTGTCTTTAACTTTATACAAGTCTCCAATCACCTACCTACTCGCTTCGCTTCAAGAAAATATAAAGTAACGTTTTGAAAATTCACAACAGCGCCTAAAAATGGCTTCTTGTTATCATCTAACTGTTGAATGTTTCTTGATTAAAATGTAAGCGGAGGACAAGCTTTAAAACGTTACTTCTCTGCAATTCAATAAAATTATTTCTATTGTACAGAGAGCCGCACGTGAAGCGTAAAATAGGAGTTACAAACCTTAAATGTTTTGGCGTGGTACACACTGCCAAAGTGCCACATTGGCGTTAAGACTGAAAAAGACAAAAAACAGTACCTTTTTATACTACGAAGGTGGCCATGGCAGATGATAAAGTCAATATTGTATAGAACTCTAGGGGGACCCTCATTGAATTAACAGAGTCAATCATCGAAGAATTAAATAGAAATAGAAAACGTTTATTCAGGAACCACAAAAAGTATGAAGTGAAATTCTTAAAAGTTAACATAATAGTAGATAGTAATGAAGCTGTAAGGGTCCCCACTCAGCAAATTGACGGGATACCTGGTTTGCACCTCGTCGCTGATATTCCGTGGACACCAGTGGAAGTAAGTAGTCGTCACTATGCACGACTTTGAAAATTGTAACATTGGAATTGGTCATAAATTGTATAATAAACAAAGAGTAAGTGGCCAGACCATATTTCGGCTCGGGACCGTACCGGTTACAAGTCAGAGTGCCTAACAACTGGGCCACTACTCTCAATTGACTCATTTCAAATATTGTAAGTAGTTACAATCAAATATAAAGAATGGCACTAGTTCTATCTGTTCCTCTGGTGTCAAATGTGAAGAACCCGAACAATCAAGGGCTAACAACTGCCGCAACAGTCAAACGTGCCCTAAGAAGAACGGAAGTGTTCAGTGAGGCAAGTGGAAATCGTATCGAACCCACGTCACTCAAAATCTTTAAGAAATTGACTAGACACTAGTGATGTGCGATTGCTTTTTCATTTCATTAGAATTAATTTGGATTGGATGGCAATCGAATTATTCGTTTAGTAAAGAGCTATTTGAATTAAGAAATTAATTTGTATTATTCGCATGAATTGCTCTTTTTTAACTCTGAAAAAAGTGATATGTAATTAAAGACGCAACAACGATAATATGACACAATTAAAGACATGAATATCATGCTGATGTAAACAAACACAAAAATAATTATGCTATTCTAATAATTCAATTGTTAATTTTTGGAACAATGGCTCATTCCTACTAGATTTTCAGGAACTACACTCTATAAATGTATTTGGCAAGTTCGATGAATCGTTAATACCTACCCAAATACCTAAATTTGTTAACAATTACTGTCCTTTTTTATGGGAATGGAAATTAATTCTGTCCGCAAAACGGGGCGAAGCAGTCCGCTGAAAAATTGTAGAAAGAAATCCTCCGAAGAAGGTCACAGGGATCACCTAGGCATCACTCGGTTCTTTAAAATTAATCAAGGCGTCAAAGTTATGACAAAGACTGCCTAAGGCTTGATTGGGTTATAAACCTAAAACTTGTAGATATGATTTTTTAGCGTAATTTCCCATTTTTAACTCTGGATAAAACAAAAATATATTTTCAACTTAGTTTACAGTGTCCAAAAAATTCCAGACTTCCAAAGTTTTTTATTCGAAAACAGCGCTTAGCTGAAAAATACACCTGAGCTTTTATTATAATCTATAAACAAGATCATATCGTCCCAATTTATTGCCATTCCATCTAACAGATATTATTTACTCTTTCTCGGCTTACTAGGAAGTACAAAGCTTTTAGTCCGATTCCGAGCAGGACATTCCCGGCCGCGACACGGCATGATTTCGGAACACCTAATAGACGATAAAGCATTGATTTTCACACAAAGAGAGGTTAGTGGCGCAACAGCGGCCCCTTTCAATAAAAATCACATTTTCTTTCACAAGACGGGTTGGTGCCTGGGTAACATTCATGGAGTTTAGTGACTTCCGAAGTAGCAGGTTATCAGACGTGATGGGGGGTGGGCAGCGGGGGGTGTTGGAGGGAAAAGCTAGATGTCGGTGGTAGCTTCGCCCCCGCACTCTAGTCCCGCCGCTCGGCGCGCTCGCTCGCGCATCCCGCCCGCACTCCGGACCATTACCGATTTATTTCGCGTCAGCTTTTTATTTTATTTACCTAACGCCGCGACTGTTTTACCATCTTATTCCTTGTGTTGAGGTTTGTTGTGATTACCATAAGTGATGGAGTGCTTCGACGGTTCCTCGAATAGTTTCGCCAGCAAATTCAAATAGTCAAAATTGTAAAAACAGACATAAAAACAATGAAACGAATTTATTTCCGCTGTAATAAAAGGGACACAAACAAATAGCTAGTCATTTCTTCTATCCGTAGACAACAATAAAATCTTATGACGGTTTTAATGTTTAGATACAATCTCCGCTTTGTTCAGAAAGCGTCTTCAATTGTACTATTTCGTGTTTAATTAGGGTAACATTATTTTGTTATTAGACTGAGAATTACTACCTTGTGTGTATTTTGTGTGAAGCGTACACTTATTTAGTAGGAATATAAACAAAACATTGTTTTGATATAAATCTCGCTAGTGAGTAGAAGCTGAAATTCCATAATCGATCGCATCTATAACGGGTGATGCCATAACCATTTTTTATCAACAACCCTTCTATATCACGATCAAGACGTCTCCTAAATTCCAACTAAAGGCGCGTGGTTTTTCGTTATTTATGAGATGCTGTAAAAGCAAGTTTCAGGCTGTTCTGAAAAAGCGTCTGAATAGAAGTATAAACAATACAATGTGATAAACATGCTTTCCATAACATTAGACCAAGCTTTTTGAAGTTTACTATAAATAACAAATAGGTTTTATTGTTATCTTTTTCTATGACAATGTTAAATTCAGTCGGTCGGAACTGACTAGGGTCGGAAAAATAGTCAGTGAAGAAGGGAAGGAAAGTCTCATTTGCCTAGCAGGTCTATATCCCACTGTGTACCTACCTGTATCCCGTGTGATAAAAATCCTCATAGTTATCTAACAACTAGTGAAAACGTTTCAGAAGCTAGAGGTAAATAATTTAAATATGCGTACATATAATGTACCTACTTCATTTCACAAAGGAAATAATTTTGGGCGGCTCTATTAAAAGTGATTTCTTACAGACAGCAAAGCAATATGGAAAGCTTTTATTTTATTCACCATAATGTTCATAGTTGATGTTGTTGGTGTTCATATGTCTATGACGCACATCAGTACACGTGAACCTCGTGTTGTTGAACATGGAAGTGCCACTTTCTCGATAGGCTCACCTACATGGGTAAGGTCGGACATTTCATTCAGATCAAATGTTATTTTTCAGTCATATTTTTTATAAAGTTCAATGTTCTACGTCTGCAAAAAAGAGCAGAAACATCAAAACCTAGAATAAGTCATGAGAACCTGTTCTCAAAAGCTTGGCTTGATTGATTCTGATTTAATTCTTCATTATTTATTATACAAAAAACGTATGATTCAACGGGCGGACTTAATGCCAATAAGATAGTCTCTATCAGTCAACCATAAGTCTAAGCAGAGAAGTACAGTAGTGACGAATAAAAACACATTAAATAATTAAGAAAAATACCTGACAAGTTTAAGTACATAATAGTAACTAAAAATAGTAGTAGATTCTGATGCAAAGATATTTTATAATGCTTACTGTGTGCATAGTAGGTGCACTTATATGAATAGAAATATCCGGCAGGATGAACGATAAAACGCGTAAACATTCATGTTACTATTGTGCTATGATAATATTGTGCAACTAGAATATACTAGATAATATTATTTTAGATACGTAGAATGCGCATTATCCATTACGCATTATTTACATAAGATCCTAATACTTATGTTTTCATACTTCGACCTACATAATGTTTTTGTTATGATGACCTCTTTGACTATCTTCATATTTTGTTGACAGTGAATTAAGCACATACCAAAATATTATATCACTAAACTATTTTAAATTACTAGTTTTGGCACTTTTGTAAGCCCACCAGAAGTGTGTTATACATTAAGTTATTTTTTTTTATTTATTTATTTATTCACCATATTAAAACTTCTAAATTACATGATTTGAGCATAGTCGCATGCTGAGCAAAAAACCACTAAGGTTTGCGCGACTTTACAATTTGATTGCTGCTTCCTTACCCACGGTAAACTAAAAGGTGGGTTATGTTTTACTATCTTCAATAAACTACGTAGTTGTACGGACAGCGAAACTGGGCGAAAAGTCTTGCCAGCAATGCCGTCCCAGTTGCAACTAGCCCTAGATACTCGCGGCCTTCTCAAGCTCGCGCAAAAACCGTAACACTGCGCTTTCGATCCGGCCGTGTAAGCAAGTTTCTATATAAAACGATACTGGGGTACATTCGCGCGAATAACTCTACAGGGTTAAATTGTAGAAGTAAAAACAAATGAAACATTAGCAGTTGTGAATATGAAACATTGGCGATGTTCAATTCCCGGTGAATGATGTTGCCTGCTTAGGTAATGGACAAAAATAAACAAATAGTACATGGATAAGGATTCGGTAGTAGACCGGTGTTTTGTTTTTAGTGAACTCGTTTTATATTCTATTTTATCACCAACTTCTAGGAATGATCTTCTTAATAACAGCTGGATTTGGGCAATGATAACTTTGTAAAATATAAACATTTTTTTGTCGTTAACAGAAAAAAATACAGTTACAACAAGATTGTTTTGCGATATTGTAAAATTGCGAATGCGTAATATTTTGTATGTGTAAGTACTCGTAACAATAATTTTAATAATGTCTTCGGTAAATTATTAGCGAACTTATATCACGATTTACATTAATAAAACTGAAAAGCTTTTGTCTCGTGGTCACTTATGTATTTTACACGAGACTACACTTTTTAACATTCGAAAAACAACTTAAATAAATGCGTACTCTGCAACCAAACACATTTTGTTAATTACAAACAAAAGAACTTCGCAAACAAACGGACAACAGACGTTAAAAATAGTTCAAGTTTTGTTTAATTTGAATGCCTCACTGCAATTTAACAAAATAAAAAAGAGAAAACGAAATAATGAATACGAGGCCAAAGAAATAATTTTCTTTGTGTTGAAAAAACCAGTAACAATCGAGTTACTAAAAATATTCATGACCTTGTAACAATACTTATCTTTTTCATTAACACGTTGAGCGCCACGCCGGTCACAAACAATAGGAATTCGATTGTTAAAGTGACCGGCGGCGGCGAAAGTATTAACCAATATTTGAACCTTCTCCGGGAATCGAACTCGCGATCGTTACACTGAACCGGTGCTCATAGCACTCCGCTTAGCAGGTGGTCAAAAATGGCGAGGAAACAATGGTGACAATTATGCTATGGCCTTCGATTTTTATATGATCGATAACTATGGCTAACACCCAAAACATATGGTCATTTACGTGTAGGGACGCCTTCAGAAATAAGTTACTCAGAAGCGAAATCTTCCCAACATAAGTCACTCAAATCTGAAGTACCTACATAGATATTCTTAAATTAAAACTTAGTTATACATATAGAAAAGCCTTAAATATATAACTTGCTAGAAGCAGCCTCGTTAACAGACTGCGCTTTATTTGGTTAAGTTCCAAAACAACTGTCGAGTCTTTCATGTTTATAAGTTTCTTGTGGTCATTAGTCTTTTACTTTTGAATTCTCTTTCAAAAGTTGTTGTTTATAATGACATTTTAACGGTTCAAAAAACTTGCAATTGGAGTTACATTTTGAAATAATGAGATTTAATCTTCTTGCTTACTTTGTTCACTAAAATAATAAAGGTACCTACCTAAAAATATTTCAATGTACTGAATTATTGACAGTTACTTAAGATCTTCGATATTGTTCTAAGCCGTAGAAATGCTCTTATAAAGATGAAAAGCCAAAGTGAACTTTAATTAATTCAAAACAGTGTTCTAAGAATACTGTTAGTGGAACACAGTTTTAATGCTAAGCCTGATTATTTCTACCAAACTACTAACCGGCCTACATTTTGACTTTTCAGTAACCTCTAAAGTTTGTGGTTGATTTAAAATTGAAATACTAAAGCTAACTTCGGAATTTGGTAACGAGTTACGACCTCGACTGTACCGATCCATCATACAAGTGCGTCGATACTATTAGCAAGAAAAGTGCTTCTATGAAATACGTGATCGTAAACCTAAGTTCGCACTTAAACTTTCTTAATACACCAACACTATAATATCTAAGTTCTCGATAGCTTCGTGAGGCTTTGTTACTTCTCACACAAACTACTCATAATATGTTGTTGTTGGTTGTAATACGGCTTAAATTTACCCTAGTGACCTATATTGAATTCGAGAGTAGCTACCTATATTGTCTCACAAGATACGCGAAAGAGGCACAGTGCCTGATGATGGCCAGATCTACCATCGATTTTCTTGGTCTACTGTCAAAATCCACTTCTATATGTGAGTAACTGCCAACGTTATTGCATAGTTGGTATTCAGTTATTATAATTTTATTATTGATCGATTGATCATTCAGCAGAATTCCAACAACATCATCATCATTCATTTATAATCATAAGACTTCTGCTGTTGAGTAGGTATATGCCTCCTACTCGATGATTGCCAGAAATAGTTTGTAATCAGCTTGCTTTCACTGATATCCTGTGATTTTCACATCCAACAAATTCATCAGGTTCAAAAATCATTCAGGTTTCAAATCCACAAAACCCGTTTGGATTTCGTTCTGCCTTTCGATTTTTTCTGCCCTAACTGCCAATTTTCCGCGCTCTGTGCTCTGCCTACAGCTATTTTATAAAATAAACAATTATCTAAATTTTCAAAATGACTAGATCTTTGGGATAACAGCAAAATAAATAATCAGCAATAAATAATCAACAACAACAATTTCAAGCAATAGTTATTGTACAGCTAATCAAAAACCCATTTCTATAACGATGAACAATGCTGTATAAATAAATTCGATAGCTAATCAAACGAAACTTTCTTTTTTATTATGCCGCAAACAGCCCACAAGCCGCGAAATAGGAAAAGTTTTGATTCCACTCAAATATAGTGACGCGTTTGTGGACTTTGGGCTCTACAAACATGATGGCAAGTTATATTGACGTTAGGAAATTGGAGGTGCTTTCCGATATTACTTCGGGTGTCAGCCTCTGAATGGGACAGTCCAATCACTCATTCACGGGGTATCATTCAATTAGGGTTCACTAGTGGTAGTGATGAGGAAATGAAACAAATAAGGATGGGAAGATGTAGGTTTCGGTCGCGCGTTATACTAAGTAACCGTCTTTTTCGGTTCGTAGAGCTTTTAGGCTGAAAATGTTAAAAATAAAACATCAGCCCTCCTTAGTGTTAAGAGAGCTTATGTTGTAAGAGGTTTTTCTTCTATAGGTAAAATAAAAGTCTTTGAATAATATTTAATAGGGTCTTACAAAACAATTTAGAAAGCATTAACATCAGCTGATTATTTCTCAAATATTCCTCAAAGTCTTTATCAATGCAATTAGTAAATTTTTTAATTTATTTTTTAAAGATGTAAAAAATATCCACCTACTTATTGAGTCCTTAAATAAATAGTAAAAAGTATCTATATTGAACGTTGCCTGTGACCTCTAACCAATGGCCAGTAGGATCAAAAGCACTCAAGTCTCAATTTTACGTTTAGTACTATCCAACAAGAGTGCTATTCTAAAAGGTATTTCATTGAGAGTAGGTACCTAATGCCGTTATTGTTGAGTATCAATCAGATTCCCGTTTGTTTAATTATGTCATTCCATACATAGAATAGATCGGTTGGTTTATTGTTATATCTATTCAAGTTAGTTACAGTTTAGGGCGAATACAAACAGATGTTGCCCATTGCTGAAAATGGTTTAGGTTGTGCCACCCCCTGGTTAACCCGCCCTATCTCAAGATAACAGCATAAATAAACGTCAAGTTACAAGCCACGCGTGACATTCTCCGACATCCGACATCTAAGTGACAGTGAGTAGGTATATATCTACTTAAGTACTTCCTCATAATATTATTCTGAAGTTTATTTACGTCACGACACCCCGACTGAGTGATGTATTTTTCAGGCAACTCAGTGCTTCGGAAGGCAGGCTAAGCATTTTGGTCTCGATTGACGTCGCTAGATGTCAGTCATTAAGGCGGGGGCCTTAGGGCGGCTTGATAACATCTGACATTAAGGTTTCTCACTAATCTTAAACCTGTAAAAATCCGCACTGAGCTCGCGTGTTGGAGTATGGCTCGCAGTGGGACGTATTTAGGTTTGTTTATTTATGTTATTTACGGCTCTATCTTCATTATTATTTTGTTTAATGCTGATTCGAAACATAAAAACTTGCAAATAGACAGTCAAGTCATCATTGGTTATTATTACGATTGTATTTAACATATTTTGTAATTAAAGATAAGAAGCTCAATTAAATAACACTTTTATCTCAAATGTCTGTAATAATCTAGACTATAACAATGAAGTTTACTGTTAATGGCATATAATAAATAATGTCTTTGCATTATTTCTCTGCAGTATAAATAAAATAGTGCTTTATAAGCAGTTGAATTGGTTGGAACATTATGATAACTATATTTTATTAGATTTTTGCACCATGATAGTGTTTTAAAACTATGATAATGTTTAATTTGTATATAAGCGCCGTATGTTTCTGTGAAATGAAAATGTAATTTTCAGTCAAATATATTTTTCATATAACCCATTTTGCTTGAAATTTGTTTTTTGAAACAACAAAAGCAGAACTATCAACGGCTTTAAAATATACGAATATTTGCATTGGTTTGTGCTTAATACTGAATTCAAATGAACCGACAAACAACTCTATTTGCATATACATAGTATAGTTTACTTTAACCGTTGACGCGTCCTCACAAAGCGTGGCCCATATTGCTATCTTAAATGATTTAGTAGCACACGTTTTCTGGGTTAAATTATAACTGTAATATTGTTGTAAGTTACAAATTATATGTTAAAGGTCAAGAGCGTGTTTCGATTGGAGATTTCATTTCGTTTTGAATGTTTTATTTTTAAAAAAGAAAACCTTTCAACAGAGACTGTATGAAACCGTCTTTACTTACAGTGCATTTCTAAATAAACTTTTAAAAAAAGGGGGTGGCTTTTAAAGGTGGAATGCCTTAGGCGGTTTGAAAACATTTGACATGACTAGCTACTTGAGAAGACATCAATCCTATAGAGCCTGTTCACACCTAGCGTACGTTGGGCGACTTCACGGCGAGGCGTTCTTGCCGCTAGCGCGCGGCGATAGTTCCGCGATAAAATAAACGTCGCAAGCTCGCCGCGATCACGCGCGAGTGCGCAGCCATGTCGCGCCCGCGCATCGCGGCGTGAACGCTGCGAGTACGCTTGGTGTCAACAGGCTCATAATCTGCACTGAGCCCGCGTATTTAGAGCATAGCTAGCACCACCAGTTTTAAAGTGAGGCCAGCAGTGGACCACAAAGGACTGTTGTTAAATTTTCGATCATGCCAAACAAATTACTCGGTTATATTCATGAAAATAATGTTAATTATGACCAGAATTATCGTAATCAGCACAATAAAAGTATTTAAGTACTCCAACGCGAATAACCATTCATCCAAACGTTTTGTTCATCCAATTACGCAAAATTAGGGCGAATTTCACGCCAGGACCTCCATTATGTAGACTCAAGGCTCACGGCGCCTCAACACCATTCGTTAGTGAAATCCAGTAATAAATATCCACAAACGAATTTTGAACGAGTTGGTTTTCCCTTGTGTGGCGTAAAGCGACATTTTGGCGAGTTTAGTACTGATGCTTTTGGATACGCTGCAAACATTGTTTTTGTTATAAAAATCATATGAGGAATGTTATGATGTTGACAAAGCTTGATATTTTTTTTTGTATTAGACATGTTACAAAGAGCTTTCTTCCCCAAAATAGTAAGTGACGGCGACTAAGGAACTAGAGACAGATTATAAGTCGTCAGTTCAGAGATATTGAGAAAAAACTAGCAAAGAACGACTGTCAGAAAAAGAAAACTTGATTGTAGGCAATTAAAGACGTTTTGAAAAAACGTAACATAACGGTAAATAAAAAGATTCACATTCAATAAAAAAAAATCTAATATCTAAAACTTCGTAAGTACATATACTTAACATAAGTTTTCGAAAATGAGTCAGGTGTATGTAAAAAGTGTCGCAGAAAAATTTTCTATGTTCGTTCTTCTACCAATGTATCTTCGCATTATAGATAGATAGATAGATAGATATTCTTTATTGTACAAAAACATTACATTTGAAGCAAATTACAGAGAACAATGTACAATTTAGGCGGTCTTATCGCTAGAGAGCGATCTCTTCCAGACAACCTTCAGGTAGAGGATCGTAAGTGAATTAAATAAACCAAATGTGGGTGAGCTAAAATAGTAGAGGAAAGTACTAATAAAACTACTATAAATAAAATAATTGAAATAAGGTCAGAAGATACGGACTAAACACTACAGATACATAATTAAATTACTTCAAAAATATACATACATATCAATAATATTTTATAACAGACGTACATATACCATACATATATACATATATTCAATTGACAAGGATTTTAAATATTATACTCATAAAATACATTAATGTCTAGGTACACACCGTACAAGTACAGACAAGAGTAAATAAGTAGGTGCGCTTAACTTGATGGGAACGTGAGCGTTACGGCACAAAGCAAGAACACACATTGGTTACACGTGGAAGCCCACAATACAGATTGTAAGCACAAAGCACTGCATAACTTTTGGACGGAAATTCGACAAAATTCACTAATAGACTGTTTCGGGCTCGAAGAGAGTTTAACAGCGACGTTAAACTATCTTATTTACGGATGAAAACTGTTGTTTACATCGCAAATACTCAAGGTTTTTTTAATGTGTGCATTTTAGGCTTGTTTTCTCTACCTGAAAATTGTCTGGAAAATGACAGTTTAAGTGTAAAATAAAAGATTCACATTCAATAAAAATACATCGAATATTTAAAACTCCGTAAGTACTTGTAAGAGAAGTTTTCGAAAGTGAGTCAGGTGTATGTACAACTTTCTATGTTCTTTCTTGTACCAATGTATCTTCGCATTATTTTTAATATAACACTCATAAGATACATGCATGTCTAGGTACACCGTACAAGTACAGACAAGAGTAAATAAGTAGGTGCGCTTAACTTGATAGGAACGTGAGCGTTACGCCGGCACAAAGCAAGAACACACATTGGTTACACGTGGAAGCCCACAATACAGATTGTAAGCTGCTTAGCGGCATTCACCATGCAGGTACAAAGCACTGCATAACTTTTGGACGGAAATTCGACAAAATTTACTAATAGAGTGTTTCGGGCTTGAAGAGAGTTTAACAGCGACGTTAAACTATCTTATTTACGGCTGAAAACTGTTGTTTACATCGCAGATACTCAAGGTTTTTTAACGTCTGCATTTTTGGCTTGTTTCTTTACCTGAAAATTTACTGGAAAATGACAGTTTAAGCGTAAGGCTAAATTTCTACATTTGAAAGCTCTGAAGGCAGGTTTTTTGTTTGCACATTAATCTATTATCAAGCTGTCGAACTAAATATTCGTTTACAAAAAAAAACCTACGTGTTCTTAAAGATTCGGGATATATATTTGAAATCCGCTTAAAGGAATTGTGTTCTTTAATACAAATTAATGAAATTATTACAATGCACTGACGTGTCCCAATTCAGCGGCTTCTGATTCGTATTGACTGATGTCACGGAGGTAATCGTAGTTTGAACGTGGTGTGGGGTATAAAATGCTTTCAAGCGAATACACTGAAAGAAAATCACGTGGAACTGCAAAATGTTTAATTTATAACTGTAACATCTGTTTTTTTACCTACCTACTGGGTATTTTTACTTTTTGTGATCATTGATTCCCAAAAACCAAAGCGCCCTGTAAATATGGCGTTAGAGTTCAAATTTACTTGCTCTGCACAATGAAACATTAAAAGCCACCCTTAATAATTATTAGGATTTGCTTTATTCTCTGTTTGAAAGAGCATTCACCAAAGCGTTTCTAAGACACATGCACCCAATTTGACTAATTTCTGCCTTATTAAATCGGAGTCGTCTTCGGTGGAATTTGCACACCAAAGATTGCTTAGTTTGCTTCCATTGAAGTGAAATTTGCCGAGAAGAAGGTGTGGCTGTGAGAGTGATGGGTGTGAATTTGACAGGGGTTGTTAATTATATCCTGCCAGTCGATCGCGGCCTGCGGCTCTAAGGGCGGTTGTAGACCAGCGTTTTATACGCGCTAAAAAGCTTGCGTGGAGACGCGTAAAGGCCCGCCTTTTGCCACACGCGTCGCGCAACTCATAAGTACAAACGTTGACGCGTTTATGAGCCAGTATACAGTTTCGAGTCGTTCGAAATTATATTTATAACACGTAGTTTCGAGTAGAGTAGCAATTGAGTCCTGGACCTAGAATCTTTTTCATTCTGTTCTTAGTCTACAACGAAGAAGTAACGCAAATATTAATGTTGGTTCGTACTATATCAAAACAACCGTTTCTAGCAAATACGCTAGTATAAGCACCATGTACACCTCATGTACGCCTGTACAGTTTTTGACGCGGGAAATGTAGTGTAACCGTATACGCGCACAAAAAATCGCAGATCTGAAAGCGCTCTAAGCAAAATTACGATTCGGGCCTCGTTCACACGGGAGCGGTTTGATGGAGCCGTAAAAAGAAAATTTAAAGGAAGATCTCCCCATCGAAAGGTGAAACATTTTATTGCGTGCTCATGTTAGTATGTTCATAAAGAGCACAATAACGCGCGTTTTAGACGAATTTTTATGTAAGTATGGAACGTGATCAAAGCGTTCGTATTGTTTCGTTTTAAAATTAAATTGACTCTTAACTTCGCGCACGTTCATATCTGAGTAATATGTTCATCATAGAAACGTTTATAAACGTTTATAAGAAACTTTATAAAAGTGTCTATATCTTCGGCTTCGAAATTATTTACCAATTTGTGAGTTAGTTAGTAGTTATTATTGATTTTTCTTTTTGTATTTATTGTGATTTCTATTCTTTGTTTTTCTACCAACTAACATTTTTTTCTGTTCTATATTTAAAAATGGAACCGATTGATGACCTTCGCCAAATGTAGGCCGCCCAAAATAATGGCATCGCGTAACTGACGGCTCCCTAAAGTTCCTAGTAATTAATACGCGGATCTGCGCGATCCGTCGGAGTTTACATGGACTTAGTAATGATTAAAAGGGTCTGATGTTACCAAATTTAATTCTGAACACGATTTTTTGTTGCTAAAAATAGCATTTTGAAGCTTTACAGTAGAGAAGAATTTGACGACCTATACTCGTATGTCCAAATGTCTTTTTCTTTTCGGATCTTGAGAGAATCAGTTTTTCACAAGTTTTTATTAGTTACAAGTAACACAACGGTGACACTAATATGCATTAGTTAAAATCTAAATTGTTGCACCTGTTAAACTTTTCACAAATATTTCACTGCTAAAATTAGCTAAAATTGATCCAGCCTTTTGCGAGTGTGTGCGAGTCCAACGTAACAACAATTCATTTAAATGTTACCTTTAGGGATAATTTTACTTAAAAAATACAAAAACTTGTAAAAAAGTTAAAAGTGAATGCTTAGCCTTGGTTCTTGACATTCACATTTTATTTAGATTAAAATACTAAAGAGCAGATTTGACTATGCATAAATGAAATGCATTACGATTTTGAAATAAAATGTGGTAAACTCGTACTTATATCTGACTGTGGCATACGATAAATTAGCTCCAACTGATCATTTGACTGGAACGATTAAGTCAATAACCATTATATGAACAGGGGAAATCAAACACACCAAATTAACAAAATTTCGTTAAATTTGGGTTTATCAGTTAACACGGACACACGGCTCTCATATGTAAAAGGAATTATTTAACACAAATTGGTAGCTACAAATAACCGTAATTGCTACTGTTGAGTTTGCTGATATAACGAGAACAATTGAACCCCGATCGCAGGATTATCTAAGACGCAATCTCAATGAAATTAGCATTCGTGGTTGTACATTTTGTTAAATGTTAATCAGGGCTTTGCTTACCAACCCAAGGGCCTTGACTGGTTCAATGCCACAGCACGCACCGGTGCGTTTTAACAATTAATTTTCTATTGTAATTTTTGATTGGCAGCGAATGGGTTAGAGGGTAGCGGGTCATTCAAATTTTTAACGAAACGAAAACCGACTTTCAAACTTTGTTCTTTATTTTTTTAATTTTGGGAAGCCATTCTCTACCTCACTTTTGATGCAAATGCCAAAATATTTAATAACAGAATAGGGTTTATTTAATAACAGAATAATCAAAAATCCATAGTTTTGCCTGTTTTGTAACTTTTTCTAAAAATAGTCAATTTTGAAGCTTTCCAATAGGTACAGTCAGCCAAAAATGTGGTCTACCACCCTACGGTTGAGATTCGTTTGAACGTCATGAAACAACAAGGTCAATTTTCCCTGGCAATAAGTTTGTGTCAGTGACTATTGCTCTCTTTGTCATTTATCATACAACGTCATGGAAAGTCATTATCGCATATATCTAACCTTCTTGTCTAAGCACTGTCTGTCTCGAATTCTCAATTGACGGAAATAGATGACAGTAGAATTGTCAGTGAGACTTTCTTTTCAGTAGTAATAAGTTTTTCTTCAAAAAGATCGACATGGTTTTAGTTAAGCAAAATAGGTTATCGCATTGAATAAAGTTAAATTATGTCACCCGATGACGTCAAATGTCAGACATCTCAGATAACAGACAAAACGTCATAACATAATTGTGCATGTGTTAAACTCTGTTAGAAAAGTCAACCTTAGCGATCGTTACATCTTGCAGAAACTTTTGTCAAAAGTGGTAGACCACTTTCTTGGCTGACTGTACTTATGGCGAATTTTATTTCTAATGTCGATTAACTTAGTATTCGATATGAGTAGATAGGTACCTAAGAAGTAGTCTTTGAAGTTATGATTTAGATAAGGCAACGCATAATATAGCCTCAGTGAACCTATAAGCTTCAGGTTTCGACATAAATAGATTAACTGACCCAAATAGCCAGAACCGGTGTAATTGCATGAGTCGCCTTACTGCAGAGTGCAGTCGATGCCGCCTGGCCGGTTGTAGTGTTTAAAACGTTAGCAACCTAGCGGCTTACTCTCTATGCGCTAAATGCGAAGTTTCGTTAAAACTAATTTGTCAAAGCTACATCAAACAAGACAAAAACATGCTGCTTGTCGATAGCTTTAGGTAGTTACTTAAATAATAATGCTTCGGTTTGCTAATAGACGGTTGTTAATCTAGAATATTGCACCACCTTGGTTGACTGGTAGACAAAGCCTGTGGACTTAAGTCCGCCTTTTGTTCAAGGTTGAGTAATTTAAAATAATAATAATAATATTTCAATCATTTAAATATTCATTGATACAGTTTAATCCTGTCTTTGTACTAAACTTCGAATCCCTCCATCCGGAATGCCATAATATTTTTAACCACTTTTGGCCGAAAATAGTCGGCCTATTTTCAAATCGTCGAACTGTTATAGTACTTTACCTAGCTTTCTATGTCTATATTAGAACTTTCTGTTACGTTGGCTAAAATTTTGTTAGCAGACTGTATTTATGGTCACTTCAAACTGGTTCGATGAATGAAATGAGTAAAAAACCGTTTATGAGACCTGGCAAAGTGGATAACTGGATAGGCTATCTGATAAAAGTGGTAGGATTTTAATGGATGCCTGCCTAAAAGCCGACCCCTCTGTAAATTCTCTCTCAAAACGCGACATGCCTGTATAAATGAATAGGTACACATAATTTACTATCGAAATACATAATTTACCATCAAAATATATAATTTATATCAAAAATATCCAAACCAATACTTTCAGAGAAGTTCATTCTAAAACAAATGTGTAAAACCATAGGTACATCAATAAAAATCCGATTTAATGCGTGTTTTTTTTGTTTTTGTGGACTTTTGAGACGGTATGGCTCACAGTAACATAAAATATTTATTCGTGGCTTATTAATTTTTTATTGTATTTAATTTACGAGTATTAGCTGAAAAGTTTTCCGGCTAAGTAATAGCGCCGGCATAGTGTTTTTTTTTTGTAACTTAACCTAGCCGATTTGTAAAGAATGCTGTGCCCGTAAAGCAGCTTATTTACTATGTAGGTACGTCTACCATGACAACACATCTTATGCTTCATGCTAACGTATATGTATTTGTAAATTTTAAAGCATCAAAAGCAATAGATTTAAATAGAAATCTAAGAACTTTCTAATACTTGTGGAATTTCTAAGATGTCTGTTGGTCGATAGTCGCTAGACGGTTGTAAATTTAGCCACCACCCCCAAGTTTCCCGGAATGGAAACCCGCTAGGTCTTCCGCCCGTGGGACGCTGTCTGCAGACTGTTGAATTGAAAACTTGCAGCTCTTTTACTTGCTATCTTTTTAAAATAAATATTTTGAAACTCTTAGTGAATGTTATGAGGTGAAACTGTATTCAATGGGAAAAAAGGATACTGATAGGTACTTTGATTATACATTAAACCACACAGTCTCATCTAGCCCTAAACTTAGCAAAGCTTGTACTTTGTGAACTAGACAACGAATAAACTTACTGACTTATAGTTCGTCCGCGTTAAGAGTGCTGTAATTTCATACTTGTCCTTCGATCTAGCACGT
This sequence comes from Udea ferrugalis, assembly GCA_950022985.1. Lineage (NCBI taxonomy): Eukaryota > Metazoa > Arthropoda > Insecta > Lepidoptera > Crambidae > Udea > Udea ferrugalis. The sequence continues at coordinate 13,143,839 of OX465516.1, forward strand.
CCCCTAACCAATCGAATTGTTCCTAATTGGAAAGCAAAGTCCAGAGTGATGAGTTGAACGCATACTTTCGAACGAAAAGGTTGTGAATATGAGTTTTTTTTGTGTGCGAAAGAATTAAAATTCAAAAATCACTGCATTCTTAACTCGAACGAACTATAGTGTCCTTACCTATGTATGTTTCTCATGAAACACCTGCTTTTTTTTCGTGAGAGAATCCTCATGGATACCTCTCCGCACGGGACGACGACGAGGTTATGTCGGACTCCAACCGACTAAAACCCCACGGCACTCAAACGTGGCGCTTTGGCGGCAAAGGCTGGATATCCTACCGATAGTATTAATGCACTGCTCCGCCGCCATTGCTAGCCGCTAACGGGACCCCCACCAACCGACCTCCCAACAAGTGGTGGACGCCACGAAAGCGCCTGGAGTACCTGGAGTGCGCAGGCACTTCCACCGCCTCGGTGGACGCCGTGCAATGCGAGCCAGAGAACCCCGGCACTCCGGCCTGCTGGTTTAAACCAAAACCAAAATGTGGAAGCACACTAATGTTTGCACTGTCCGGGGATCGAACCGGGCCCGCGGGTTCGTTCTGGTCTACTAAACCAGAACGAGCCCGCGGGCCAAACGGTCGTTAAATTAGCAGTGATGATGTGCGCATAATATGACTCATTCTCAAGTCAGCATTAACATTTTTCTTATTATCAAGTCCACAATTCTCTCTGTTATTGTTAACAGGAATTTAATCTGAGTAATATTTTATGCACATAAAACTTTCGGATAGCGACCTCTGCGGGAGACAAGGGGTCGGGGGGATAATCCCGTAGTTACCTGCTTTTAATTCAGGTTGCTCCCTGTAGATTTATAATTTAACTTCGGACTAATACACTAGTTCGCTCATTACTCGCTTGTCGGATACATTAATCTTTATCGTTTGATGTTTTAATTGATTCTCTGGGGGCTTAGGTGCTGCTAATTCAGGATCACCCCTATCAACAACAATGGCATTCGTCATATTTAAAGACAGGTCGGGATGTGAGGAAATTCGAGGATATAATTTTTAAGGACATCTATCTCGCCACATAGGAACTACTAACTATTTCTATGGTGGATGAGGAACTTCACAGCCTGTTTCTCACTTACCCCAAGACAGTATTTACGCACGTACGGCCAATGGCATGACATGCTACCCATTTCTGGTCATTCCACCTTGCTCTATTGTAAATAATTGTCATTTGACAAAAGCGAGAGCTGATGAGCCGTTAACTGTACAGTAGCTCACAGGCAAAGACAAACAAATGTTAAAAGTTCGAATTACTTAATTTTTTCCTTTTTATTTATGTCATAGTCATTAGGTAACAATAATGATATACTACCTATGTACCTAAATAGATATCTAGATAATATTTTACGTACATCATGTAGGATCTTATTGACAGGGAAGAAAATTTAAATTGCATAAAGATCTCAAACTTAAAAATACTTAGTTGAATTATTTCTTGTCGTGATATCTTCACGAGACAGTATTGATTGAAAGCGCTCAGCTGTTTTCTCCGGCCCTTTAGAGACAACACACACTAAGTAGGCACAGAGGTGCTCACATCAACCTTTACAAAGGGGCACCTTATGCTGCTGACATAAGGCCCAATTTGCAATGGTTTTGTGAAGGTTGATGTGATCGCGTCTGTACGGTAGGTAGGTACCGTTTTGAGTGCCTTTTAACTTAGACGTAAGATTGTTACCTAGATTATGCTTAAGCATTTTAATTAAGATGTTTATTTAAATATTCAGGTAAGCCTCTCAACCCTGTTTAGTTATGAGCTAATTAAAATGTCTACACTCGCTCCTTGTTGTGTTTATTCAAGAAGCTCACTTTAGGGTACGCTACGTCTATTTTCGAAGGATAATAATCTGAAAACGATCTCGTACTTTAAATTTTAATATAATGAACGGAAATAATATAAACGGCAAACTTTTCGAGGAACCGCCGAAACCCGAGTTTTATAGCTTCGTAAAATTTTAACGATCTAACATCGTGTCATTACTTTCGAACATTTCTTTGCCTTCCAGTCTGAATCGCTGATGTAGGAGTGAGGAGATAGTTCGTAATTTAGTATCCACATCATCAGTTGAAGAGGATAAAATGACAGATTCCTTAATTTGGTTCACACTATGTATTGTTGTGGTGAGCGCCGAGGCGTCGGTCTACGACGATGACTACGACACCTACACCAAGACGTATGACTACAAAAATTCAGGTAAATCCAAACCACATTTTAATATAAAAACAAAGTGCTTTTCTTACTAGATTCTCTACGTGACATCGAAACCTTTTTCAGCGTAAATTGTAATCTACATCGATCGGGCGATGCTGGTTTGTTTCTGCGTTTCTCCAACTCTTGTTTGTTCAAATATTGAGTTTTTTTTTCTGAAATTCGTATAAAACCAGGGTGTCTAAAAAGGCGACATTAGACGTTTCATAATTTATGATTCAGATATGAAACAGATCTGAATCATATTATGATTATAAAATAATTCAGATCTGTTTCATTTCTGAAACAGATATGTTCAAATCTGTTTCATATCTGAATCATAATATGATTCACCTAGTAAGTTGCCCTTTTAGAATAAAAAATGATTAATTTATGATTCAGATATGAAACATCTAATGTCGCCTTTTTAGACCCCCATGGCTAAGTATGGACAATCAGATATTACCAATACGTGGAAGCCTGATATGATGATGACGTAGATGCTACTTAATTTTGGCATACCTCTGAGATGTCAAACACACGGCAAACGCCTGAACGACTCGGAGAATTTAGTTGTAACCAACAACTACGAGTAAATTCTCCGAGTCTGACATGGTGTTAGAGAGCAAGCCCATTGGGCTAATTATTGATTCAAAGGAAGTTATTATAAACGTGACGAGATAATCCAACATGATAAGAACTCTCCTGTTGGTTTATGATCCTTTTTACAAGGCTTACTCTTTTTGGAGGGTAGCCTTCGAATTAGGGCCGAAATTTGCATTCACTTACAGATATAGAGCAATGTAGAGCTCGTATCACATTAACTCAGCACGGCAACTACACGGCTCCGACCCAGCAAATATCTTGCCATTCAAATTTGAGCATTAAGTTGTGAGTGGTACAATATATTTTGCAATATTAATATGAGGAAGCCAACGGCGAGCTGTCAGTGCGCTCGGCGCTACTATACCACTCAACTCGCAGCTCGCCTCCTTACGACTTAAGGTTCAAATTTCAATGAGAAGATAATTGCCGGGTCAGAGCCGTGCAGTTGTCGTGCTGGCCTAATGAGCTATGTCCTTTCATCGAATGTCCTAGTGTATATATAACAAGATCGAACACATACTAACATAGACACCTACTTAGTGCTATTCTACTCTAGACGTGAAGATGAAGGCAAGCTATAGGCGAAGGTATTAACCCCTTTATGACTGCTTTGAGTACTTAGGTAGGTACTCGGAATCTGCACAGCGGGGTTTTATGATAAAGCATTAGTATCTTGTCTTCATCTGAATTGCACGTGAAGGGTCTCAGTCGTTTAAAAGACTCGCCTTGCTGGTAATATGGACAAGTTATAACATGCGAGATTATTTGTATACTTTTCTGTATTTATTCTCAATATTGCATTCAATTAAAGTACCTATTCATAAGTACTTACTTAAACTAATTAATTCGCACACGAAATTTGATAGTGTTTTTAATAGTAATCGAATCACTAATTAAATCATTACTGGAGTTCATTAAACTACAATCAGTTATTGATTAATTAATATCATCGTTGGTGTTAGTATTTAAATATAATTATTAAAAATTATAATATTGAATACAATATTTGTAGTGAATTATCTGTGTTATTCAAAATGCCTTCTGCGATGCAGCCGCTGCGCTGACGAATTTGATTTTGTTATGTTTGTGGGGTTAGTCACGTGCCTCAGGGCGACCTAGACCTCGGCTTAGGACGTAACTAGGAGAGAGCCACTAGACATTATGTTTGGGGAAAAATGCGACTCTTACGAAGATTACTTGTTAGTGTTTCAAGTCGGGCCTAAAAAATAAACAGGTAGATTACTATATCCTTGCAGACTGTGCCACAGAATACTAGAATGAGTATTTGCCACGTTCCAAAACGTTTAGACAAAAATTCAAATCAACCTATTTTGATGCCGACCGTACAAAACACTTAGCAGGTAGATCACTTTTCAGTTTTTAAATGCGAAAAGCCCTCCCGCCCAAGCCATCTAACTTCCGCGCTGCGTTATGATCGGCAATACATTTTACGGCCTCGCTTACGTGTCGCGAGACGCTCGGAGCATGCTCAAGTGGAAAGCTCCTAGTTACCGTAACGAATGCACTCATCGCTGGAGTGCAGGCTGGTAATACAATTTCCCGCTCCCCGTACCGTATTGCCATCTTGGGTACAATTTGGCCTGATGCTCCTGAGCACTTGACAGTAAGTATAACCCACTGCAATTAATTGTTTTAGTGATATTTTTATTGCAGAAAATCTATTTAAAGCCGAATTAAAAGGCATAAAATCATCAGTTGGCCTAATATGCCTTAGGCTCAAAGGGCACCGGTACACGGAGGTACTATATCCTCGCAGAAGTTGCAGACCGTGCTAGAGTGATTATAGCATAGGCTGCGTTCAAACACCTAAAGAACTAAACTGAAAATGTCAAATCAACCTATTTTGATGCCGACTGTACAAAACACGTGGCAGGTAGATAACTTTGCAGTTTGTAAATGCGAAAACCTCTCCCGCCCATGCCATCTAACTTCCGCGCTACGTTATGATCGGCAATACATTTTACGGCCTCGCTTACGTGTCGCGAGACGCTCGGAGCATGCTCAAGTGGAAAGCTCCTAGTTGCCGTAACGAATGCACTCATCGCTGGAGTGCAGGCCGGTAATACAATTTCCCGCTCCCCGTCCCGTATTGCCATCTTGGGTACAATTTGGCCTAATGCTCCCTGCACCTAGTATTCGCGTCGTATTGTTTAAAACATTCTAGAGCTTGGCCTCCCGTGTGGTGCGAGCATAATGAAACTGAGAGCGGGAATTAGCGACGATGTGAATGTGGAACGACTATAACATGCCGAGAGTAATACGGAAATTCGTGCTTTGTCAAGAACATTTTGAGGAAATTCCCAACGTTGAATATTAAACGGCAGCCATCGTTAGGAGATGGTCCATACTTACTGATCTTGAATGTGTTACACTGCACTAGTTTGCCGTATCCAAGTAGTGTTAAGTTTTTTTGGACATTTTGAATTTAGTTGTGCAAAATGCAAGATTTGGGAATTTAATGATTATCTCAAACATTTTATGTTAATATGGTTGTATATTTATGTTCTATGTTGTACTTGTATCTACACTGATAGCATTGCCTTTAGTTTTCTATTTTTATACAGAATCCGCTTTTTTTTATCAAACATTTCCTCTTTCAAAATTTCAGTAGGATCCTATGCAGTTTTTGTTTTCCATTAAACGAAACACTTATTTTTTCGAATGTAATATTTTCTAGAATGTCTGCGTTAAAACTCTGAAAGAGAAAATAAAACAATGCGAAACACTCCCGCCGTACAATTTTCAAAGACGTGATAGTTCACTACAACTCTCTTTGAAACACAACCCTGTTATTCAATCGAACAGTTCAGTCAAACATTTTCCTGAACATAAAGGTTGGATCCAAAGGATTTTCTTTGAATGGATATTCAAATACGTTCCGTGATTCAGAGGAAAGCGAATTAATCACATTGATGTAACTGTCTTGTACTCGTAATAATTGTACAAATCACTCTTAAGATTTGATAAGACTTGGCATTTGCTCGTACTAATAAAGACAAGCAAGGTATTACTTTGGTAATACTTACGATTCTAGGAAATATTGCAGTTACTCTTATTAGTAATTGCAACTGCATTCTAATGCCAAATGTATGAAAAAAAAACCTCTACAAAAGTTTTCTAGAAGGGACTTCAAACAAGGGACGAGTCAAAATGCCTTTTAATAATATTTTAATTGTTGGCGCTTTCTTCATGGCGCCAGGTAGCATTTTTGCTCACAGCTCATCCTACTGAGGTTGTTAAAAGTATCAAAACTGAGAACACTGAACTCACGTTCAATTCACATTCCTCACAAAAAAACGCTATCGTCCGTTTGGCAGTTACGATGCAATCATGCGATAGGCTTACTACAAACATTTTGACTACCCTGTTTGTAAATTGTTCAACTGATGTTAATTCCGTATTTACAAGCGCCAATGACGGAATAAAGCATTGTAACCGCTTTCCCGAACCAAAACTTCCCACCATCAGTAATTCATTGCAAATAAATTATTTCTAAGGCTAATTTCCCTCCGTAACCCCGTTTAGTGTCAAGCTAGTATATCCTAAAACAAAGAGATTATTCGACAGTGTACAGTTAATTAATCCCTCGGATACGGTCCCATTAGGCGAATGGGGTTCCCTCGGTCGGTCGCAATTCAGAGTCAGTCGTGAGACGATAGACTGAATCACTAATCAACCGAAGGAAAGATCAATCTTAAAGAAAAATCGACCAGGGGCGTGTTCGAACTCTCATAAAGTAGGATTTTTTTGCCCTTTATTCATTTTGACGCGTTGAGGCAAGCAACATTATAAACGCGAGAGCAGATATTTGTTCTACTTTACGAAAGGAACCAAAAGGCTAGAGTGATTTTAAGCAATTTGTAAAATTTGCTGTTCACTCAAGGCGGCAGGTACGGTGAGGATCAAAATAGGTGATTTTAGAGCTTTAGTCCTATCTTGTACGAGTATGTATTCAATTCAATAATTTTTGTTAATAACCTCAAGATTATGGTGAGAAATAAATGATTAAGTATGATTTTTATGACCTTCTGCGGCCCATGAATTTTTTTAAAGAAAAACTACTAAACTAAAGTTTACTGACTGTATATTGATCTTTGAGGATCATTTATTATTAAGTAGACATTTTAATCAGTTAAGTACTTACGTACAAAAAAGAAACAGCGTTTATGCCTACAGTTCTTTTAATCTAACGAATACCTACTTAGGTACCTTTAGGCTTCGATACGTGTCCTTCTATTTATAAGGCAGTTGAATAGGGACCACTAGAACTTCTTTTTTAAACCTTGATTTTTATAGTATGAAGCATAATTTTTCTCCGGGTAATCTTTACCCAGGGGTCATGATACTCCAGTTCCAATTTCATTGGATTTGCCTGCTGCCGAAGCAATGCAAGTTAAACAAGAAACTTGGGATGACAGCAGAACACGACGCAGTCCGTGATCTGAGCCTGATCCCTCCAGTTAGAGTAGTGGTTAAATCGAAGATACGTCGTCGGGTGATAAGCCCCCTTCTCGCGTCTTTGCGGCGAATGAAATCACTCTAACGTGAAATGGTGACAAAAATTGCCGCTCACGAAATTGCTTCTGACGCCTTTCGATTCTCTGTTCATTGGTGGGTGTCGCATTACATTCAATCATACACTTATAATAAAGTTTGCTATATTATCATGTAAGGGCCAACCCACACGTACCACAACCACACGACGACCACAACCACACCACAACCACACCACAACCACACGACGTGGTCTGGCGTATACTTCGTGTTGAAAATGAATAGTTACTTTTCACACGAACATTTTGAGATAATTATCGACCACTTGATTAATACCGACGAAATCACAACGACATCGCAACCACAACGCAACCACCAGCGACACAGCGAAATAGTGGCCGACCACATCGCTGACACAAGTTGCGTTGCGTCAACAATGTTTCCTCTTCGGATTCCATGAGTTTGTTAGGACAACGCGTGCTCAAAACGTAACCACATCTCAATGACAACAAAACACAACGCAACTGCAAAAAGCTGCAGCGACACCATTCACACGTAACCACTGCTTGACTGCATTTTGTCGCTGCGATGTGGTGTGGTTTTGGTACGTGTGGGTAGGCCCTAAGTAGGTAAAGTAAACCACTTAAAAATCTCCGCTACTTATTTATAGCTACTGAAATGTAATATTTGATATCTTCAAACAAATTTCACAGAGCTTAGTAAATTGTTCATGTATTATGTATTCACGAGTTCGTCCTACGAATCCTAGCTGAGTTAATCAGAGTTAGAGACTGAAATAAAATCGAATCAGAATAATTGAGGTAGATAGAAAGTACTTCAAGCTAAAATTAACTTTAAGACATGCTCATGTTAACGGTCTACTTAAACGTGTTCTCTATCAGTATAAGCGAATGTACTTATTGAGTTAAAGAAAATCTATAATAGATTAGATCAAGATCGACTTTTCACTAGTTATTTTTATCTTCTTAGCCTTACAGAACCAGTTTACCTACTGTAAAGTTTTGTCTCTTGTATTCTCATTGCTGCCAACTTCACTCGCTACACCAAAGCTTGGTCTAGCCACCGTGGTTTGGCATTTATGAATAATGGGGTGAATATACAACTTTACATAAAGCTACCAAAACGTCCTTAATGAAGAAAGTTTTGAAATTTCTATCAGTAGGTAGGTACTTTGTAGTTGTTTTATAGTTCGCAGAGCAATTTTCAAATTAAAAATTCCAAGAATCGTCAAAGAGCTCTGTGCTGAAATCGCAAGGATACCTAGCTGCCGAGGGAAACCTCACGTAAAACATTAATGAGAAAGTTAGCGCGATAATCGCTGGCTTCAAACAAGGATTGAAGCGAGATCCGTTGAAGAAGCTCTGCATTAACATTCCAGTGCAGAGGAGGCAATAATGTGGGTGTTACACGGAGGAGCGTTTCACTCCAGAAAATGGCCGCACTCCGCTTCGCCTGGGAATACCTTTTGCCGGTTATTTTAGGTACCAAGTAGTGTTGCCGAAATTATCAATCATCGAATAATCGAGTGATTACCTGGAATAATCTCAAAATCAACAATCGACTACAATTTACGCTTTATTTTTACAATCGAGATTGATTGTGGCATCAGGTATTATGTATAGGGGGTAAATATATTACTTTACATAAAGCCACCAAAACGTCCTTAATGAAGAAAGTTTTGAAATTTCTATTAGTAGCTACTTTGTAGTTGTTTTATAGTTCGCAGAGCAATTTTCACATTAAAAATTCCAAGAATCGTCAAAGAGCTCTGTGCTGAAATTGCAAGGATACCTAGCTGCCGAGGGAAACCTCACGTAAAACATTAATGAGAAAGTTAGCGCGATAATCGCTGGCTTCAAACAAGGATTGAAGCGAGATCCGTTGAAGAAGCTCTGCATTAACATTCCAGTGCAGAGGAGGCAATAATGTGGGTGTTACACGAAGGAGCGTTTCACTCCAGAAAATGGCCGCACTCCGCTTCGCCTGGGAATACCTTTTGCCGGTTATTGTAGGTACCAAGTAGTGTTGCCGAATAATCAATCATCGAATAATCGAGTGATTACCTGGAATAGTCTCATAATCGACAATTGACTATCTGTAGGTAGTTTACGAGTAGAATTAGTAAATTTAAAATATGAGCAGAATGGTACACCTACAGATTTATTTCAAGATAAATCCTATTTCCCTTGAAAGCCCTGTTCATCGGGTCATTTTTTCTTTAACTATTGGACTTATATTTTACTACTTAGTATGCGCAGTAAGGCTTTTTTTGATATATTTTTTTAAAAACTTAGCTAATCTAGTCAGATTAAGTTTTTGATCTGTAAATGACCATAGATAGCACTATCAAGTGACAGGTCAATTTTCCTCTATCAACTTTTTTGCCCTATTTGGTCCTACCGATGAATGATCGATACAACGACGACGACGTCACTAGTGCCAACCTTGTATTAGGTAGCAAGCCGACTGGGCCGCAATCCCAAAGTAAACGAGTGTCGCCGTGTAAAAGAAATTTTTGAGCAGTTCCTTCGCGCATCTTAATATTCAATATTCCTTCGTTCCACGTACTTAAGTTTGCCGAAGTGTCTAATTTACAAGCCTTTTCCGTACTAAAGGTACTTCAAGGAGTGTTTCATACACCAAACCTTTTCATTATGATTATTATTATTTTTTGGTCTTTTCATTTATAATGAGAAGCATTTGAATTTTTATTAAGTCACAAAATGAACGTCACATAAATATTCGTTGAAAAGAAATAAGTTATGCGTAGGTGTATTTTAGCCGTAGGTGGTTACCTTTTTGGGTAGGCGTAAGTACCTATACTATTTACATTCATTTGATAGTTGAATGAAACCCACGATGGATTACATCTACATCCGAGGTATTTTTAGCTAAAATGTTTATAAAAGTAATATTCTTGACCCTTGCTGTTCTTCTCTTGTCTCTCTATTCGTCAATGTTGTTGTAACCTAGTGACAAGTTTCAGCTCAAATGGCATTTATATACATCTAACTGATGAGGACCTTATGCAGCAATCATCTAACTGTTGAGGACTTTATGGTATAATCCATTGTTTAAATTACAACAATTTAATTTAATTGGTTTAAAAATTTCGAAATCAATGTAACACACTCATTTATTTTATAGGAGACTTGCAGTCCCTGAATAATATAGTAAATTTTGATTTATAAAATCCTTTGCATGTCCTCATTCATGAACGAATAAACAGCGACCGTGTGAATATTTGCAAGAACCTTGTCTTTTATTGAGCGACCGCGTAACTGGAATGACGGCGGAGCAATCTCTGATGGCACACTCGAATATATCGGCACAGTATAAACCATACAGTAGGCTATCTAAGGCCGCCCGCCGAGTTATTAGCCTAGCGTGCACACAGACACGCGGCCCATCCCTATGCCTCCCTATTTTATGCTAGCGTGTGCGTAAAATCGCGTGTGCGTGATATCGCGACACTGAGCGCGACGCTCACGCACACATTCAAAACGAGAGTAGCACGTTTGTATTTAGATGTTCTACTGTATGGTTATACTGTGATATCGGCGACACACTCGTAAAGTGGCGGCCACGTAGGGGGATATTATTCGGCGGGTGCGTTTTGTTTACAAATTGCCCCGCGGCGCGTGCTTGCCCTAGCTCGGCTCGAATCACCTCGAGATTAAGCGGCTGCTGCTATTCACCGATAATTTTCTTCAATCTTGTTTTATACGCACGGTGAACGGTGATTCCGAGCGTGAATAGATCGATCTAGTTTACGACATTCCTGCGATCGACACGCAAAAACGATGTGTACATTAATCATTAACACAAATAATTTTAATTTTGAATCAATTTTCATACACAGTGACAATTATTTCTAGGAGTGCAGGGAAATTAAAAAATCACACTATTAGATATCACTGTAATTCAGACGCAAATAGCTACAGATACTTATTTCATAGTTTGCTAACAGTCGTTTAATACCTGCTATATTTTGGATTTAAAAAATGTGCACTTTCTATACCTATCATAAGCTACAAACAGACAGCGATTGCAAATATATTTGCAAGCAAGAACCTTGCCCTTTATCGAGCAACAGCAGAGCAATCTCTGATGGCACACTCGAATATATCGGCGACGTAAAGAGCTCGGCCACGTAGGGGGATATTATTCGGCGGGTGCGTTTTGTTTACAAATTGCCCTGCGGCACGTGCTTGCCCTGGCTCGGCTCGAGAAAACGATGTGTACATTCATCATTAACACAAATAATTTTAATTTTGAATCAATTTTCATACACAGTGACATTTATTTCTAGGAGTGCAGGGAAATTGAAAAATCACACGATTAGATATCACTGTAATTCAGACGCAAATACTTACAGATACTTATTTCATAGTATGCTAACAGTCGTTTCATACCTGCTATATTTTGGATTTAAAAAATGTGCACATTCTATACCTATCATAAGCTACAAATAGACAGCGATTGCAAACATATTTGCAAGCAAGATCCTTTACTTTTATCGAGCAACAGCAGAGCAATCTCTGATGGCACACTCGAATATATCGGCGACGTAAAGAGCGCGGCCACGTATGGGGATATTATTCGGCGGGTGCGTTTTGTTTACAAATTGCCCTGCGGCGCGTGCTTGCCCTGGCTCGGCTCGAATCACCTCGAGATTAAGCGGCTGCTGCTATTCAACGATAATTTTCTTCAATCTTGTTTTATACGCACGGTGAACGGTGATTCCGAGCGTGAATGGATCGATCTAGTTTACGACATCTCGTCGATCGAGACGCGAAAACGATGAGTAGGTACATTCTGGAATTTCGTGATGAATGAGTATGACACGTAATTTGTTTTTATTTTGACTTAATTGACTATGTGAACCTATGTTCAGTTACTCCTATAACCTTTGTTACCTATGTTACTCCTATAACCTATAGAACCTTTGTTAGGTTTAGAGGTAAGTAGAGGTTTTCAGAATTACACAAATAATCAAAAGATTCATAATATTTTTAAAATATATTTTAGGAAAAGTATTTTTCTTATTGTTTAGATTTTTATAAAAATTCCATCATATTCACCATAGCACATATAACTCAAAAATGATTTATGTATTAATATTTACTTGCAAGCAAGCAAGTTTTACAGTACATACTTACTTTTAAGATAAACCTGCAGAAAATATGTTACCTACAAGTACAGTTCTATGTTACTGGCAAGGCCAATACTTAACCCATTGTGTCCTGACATGTAATACTTTGGTCTAATATAAGTGAAGATTAAAGGCCACCTAAAAGCATCACCGTTTTCGCCGTCACATCTTTCATATAAATTAAAAGAAGGAATAGAAGGTCCTTCTCATAGCCTTTTCGTTGGACTTTCACATCTACTACAAAAGCATTAAGAATATTTTTCCCCCGATATTTGTCCGTTTACCCAAAATATTTATCTGCAAAATTGCGGTTGGTCGGGAAGGAATGAAAAATGTGTTCGTAGCACGACTTGTAGGTATAACCAAACCTTATAAACATTACTTGATTCGTTTATTTTGTCCTCAATTTGTTAACGAGTTCTTTTCCTTTCGTTTATTCTATTTTTCACGGCGATTGTCTAGATAAAAAACTATTTGAACAAAAGAATAGCTTCTTATTTGATGATGTTAGCAAATAAATTGACTAGATGGATATTGGATGGATGTTATTTCAATTGTTTTATTGTACTAAGGTCCACAAGTCTACGTATTGCCTTCGTTTTAATGGAAACAGTCTGTAAAACCTTTTAGTTCCAATTCATTGTTCGATACGGAGAAAATGTAGGGCGCAATTTGATGGACATTTACATTGCGGCAAAATAGTCCGAAGATACGCAAGATATGCGGCAAGATACTCCAGTTTGAATGGTGACTCGCTTATTGAGACTGAAGTGAACGTAATTCACTTAGAACGCAGTTTTGAATAGCACAAAATCTATCCGCGAATAGCACACAATAATATTTTTGGAATTTTATACCACAAACAGCGTATGCCGAAAGTATAATATGTGCTATTCGATATATTTTGATAGATTTTGTGCTATTCACTTTTGTGCTATTCAAAACCGTGATCTAAGTGAATTAAGTTTGTACCTGTTTGTTTGGCAAATTAAATGGTGTAGTTATGACAGCATTTGTGTAATTTGTTGGTGTACCAAAGTGGTATTCGTATCACCCATGGTGATACGAATTGTCAAAATGCACTTGACCCGTGGCCTGTTGATTTTGTTTTGGACGACTAACCTATTAGCCGCAGATGTTTTTGACGGCTTCACCGGACGGCTAGCTGAGAGCTCTCAAACCCTTAATTAGTCTGGCACACTTCAATGGAGATCTAGATTTAGAAATTATTTTCATTGTAAGTAATACAATAGGCAAACTTTTTTAAGTATAATACAATAGGTGGACTTATTTTGTTAAAGACTAAATAAGTCCACCTACAAAAAAATTACAAGTGGATACTTTGTTATAGGTAAGTATTTGTTTTTTCTCACAGTTTCACGAATCCTTGGAGTTTTTGTAACTAAATATTCATGAGATTCGGAGATTGGTTTTAGTGTCACAGCATCACCATCAACACGTGAAACATTGTCAACTTCAACATCTGATGCTGACTGCTTTCTGTCAGGTGGAGTGAAGTTAACTTCACAATTCAAAACATATCAAACGTAACACAAAATCGGTTTCTCACCCAGAAATCTTAAACCTCTTTTATTTGTTCACAGAAAGCCGAACATGCACATCATCGGAGTTCCGCTGCAAGACCGGCCGCTGCGTGCCGATGTCCTGGCGATGTGACAACGAGAAGGACTGCCCTGACGGCTCCGATGAGGAACCTGGCACTTGCAGTGAGTATACGACCGGAGATGCTCACTATCAAGTTACGACAAACAACTTTAGCCAGACAATGTAGTTATTACAGCGCCCAATCAGCACGACTGCACAAGTAAAGTTCAGCCCTCCAGAACGGGCAGAGAGATGTGTCAGAGATTGATCACCCCAGCAATTATTTAGTGACGCGCTTCGAAAGACACGTTTAGCAGTGAGTCGGTCTTGTATGACATCGTGTCAGTTATAAGCCTAGTCGGAAGCCTTATTGCAGCTTGATAATATCTGACAGTGAGGTCACTAGCATCACATTACTTTCCAACAATCCACATTGGACCCGCGTGTTTGAATATAACTCGTATAAACCTGTAGTTGAGATGAGCCCTGTGTTGAGCAGTGGTAATCAGCTGTTATTTAGTTTCATTAACTGTAGTCAAGCAAATGAAATATCAAGTACTGCAAAACAAAACCACAGCCAAGCCAAAATCAATTCTGTAAAAGTAATGTTATGAACCATGATCTATTTTTATTACTTACGTTTCCACCGTTCTGTCGCTAAGTCGAACAAATTTAACGAACAAAGAGTTGAGTATACATAGGCACAATGACTGACGGAACAAGGGCAGCAACTTAGGATAATTTGTGTGTCTAAAATAAGTAAACAGAGTTACTTCAGCAAATTTACTTTCGACCCAGCGCCCAGGCTCCCTTTTGTGTTTAGATACAGAAGAACGAAAAAACAAGGCGAGTGACAAAGCCAGATTGGAGGCTATGAAAACCCGACGAATCGCTAATCCCAACGAGGGTCACATACCCCTTCGTATGTACCAGGAGCACGCCCAATGTTGTTTGGTGCTTGCTCTATTATTATGTGTTTTAGTGAAAATAAAGTATGAAGGATCTTACTAGCAGTTAGGTACTGACCGGGTGACCACGGAATTGTCTGGGAAGTAGGTTCACCCTTGTAACAAAAAAATAATTTAATTAATCGGTCACAGGCAGCCTTGAGTAGGTAGGTAGGTAGGTAATTGGGAAACATACATGAAAAATGATTCCGACGAATTGAAAAACCTTATTTAGTAAGTTGATTAGAAAGAAACTAGGCCAACAAACACAGAAAATTAGAACTCTTCAACCTCTATGAAATGATTGAATATATACCTACCTAAGACGTAGCGCGTTTGACGTATCAAGTTCGTTTCAGATTAAGAACCCGCTGACGGAAAAATCTAAGGATGGACGTAGACATATAATTCCAGTGAGAAATCTTCAAAACAATTATCTTACGATTTATGAATAAAGTTCTAAGTTACGTAGCACGCGTATTTCGGCCTTAGCGAAGCTCCCGTGAAGATTTAAATCTTAATTACGGGCCAAAGTTTTCAGGATTAATTTTATAATCTGTGCCCTCTCTTTTACCTGTTTTCGTTATGAATTGTGAATTAGAATTCCATTTGAGTCCATCGATTCAAGTTAATTGAGAAGCCTAATTAAACAGTTAACGGTAAAAGTGCCATCACAAAGAGGTCGACATCATTTAGGAATTCCAATTTCTGACAAATCGGAAGACTTCAAACAAGTAATTTTGTTGCTTATTCATCATCGATTCCAAATATATTTGTTCAATTTAGACGAATTGGGAAAATAATGCCTACCGAATCTGCTAACATAGATCGAATCTCAGTATTTGATTGAACCATTGAATTATTTCGCTTATGTGTCGAAATTACTTATACTTACCCGTATTGACGTAACGAAATTACCTTAGTGGTTCTAGAGACTTCAAAGAAAGGAATAATCTGTGTTTCTCATAATATCGAATCCGTTGGTCTTATCATCTTTTATAAATTCATTAATCAACCATCATTAATATAGTCAGTCAGATGACTATAGGACTCCTTTATAGATTCCCAGAGCGACCGGTTGTAGGCGGCTGTCTGTATCCACCAAAATCCTGTGGCCCTAATCTTATGACAAAAAATGCGCATAGGTACAAAACTTTGTCACGCGTTATCTCGTGCAATGCATATATATGGTTCAGGGTGAGAAAAGGCGTGACAAGATGTAGCGTTGCGCATGTTGGTTCCGCTGGTCATCCGTCAACCTTGCAAGTGAGGGTCTCACGCTGCGTTTACCTGTTCTAGAACTTTTCTACCTCAACTGCCACCAGTTTTTCCTAAATCAATGCACAGTCCAAATATCTGGGCTGCTAATTTTGAGAAAAAAAAAAATTGCTAATCAACTTCCGAGGGGATGAAACGTGTCCACGTCGACGAAGTAACGCTAGAAGGATCTTAATTTGTGAATTTCAAGTCTTATGGCTTATTTTATTTACCATTCGCACGTGACATTAAAGTCTGGGTTGGTGCGGGAAGATTACCTCAGGGATAATAATACGATGTGTTCAGGACGAGTGAACCGGCAAATTATGCCTGCAAAAGGGTGATGGCCTGATTCCAATCGACTTGAACCATGTCTTACTAAGATTCCTCAACTTATAAAGGAAAGTTGATTGGATTTCCAAATCCAGTCTTTTTTGAAATATTTTCGAGAGCATAAAACAACTTTAATGCTGACTATTGATAACATTATGTTCTTCCTGTATGTTGTTATATCACAGAAAGGTTCCCAATAAATTGTGATTGTTATCAAGACCACTTTTCAATATAAGTGACCCGTGAAATTATCTGCCTTTTTTATGGTTTTACATGCTCGCGAGATGAAGTATTATGTTTTGTTGTCGTCTTTATTACAATGTTAAAACGGTTGACTGCATATTAGAAGGACTCATAAATTGGAATTTATCCCAAAGTATCAAACATGCAAAAAACAGTCAGTTACCTACTTCTTGTATTATAAAAAGTTTACCGCGCTTAGTAGATTAATTAGGACAGACAACAGCATTACAGGAAAGTAATTATTTTGAAATTTTGGCAAGTTTCCAAAAAAAAACTTTGTTAAAAAGTTTCAAGAAGTTAGATGGCTCGCCCAGAGCACGTCAAGCGGACTTTTAATTCCTTGTTTTTCTCAAACTGTAACATTGTGTATAAAAACTTGGGAGAAGTTAGCAAGGCTTTATTTCGGAGCGAGGGTTATGGCAACCGCGAAGTCGCAACTTCGTGCACTGAGTGCTGCTGTAAGTCGACCGAGCAAATGGAAAAGCCTTTTTATTTGTTGTTAACGCGAGAGACAATGTTTTGTTCAAACATTTGCACACAAGCACTTACGGGAATATAGGTGGATGATATGGCAACTTTTTGTGCCTGCTCTAATCTCGCACGGCAGCTCGAGGTTCAGAAGACACCCGAGCCATTACAGAGCGCTTTACATATGACGTTAATGGAAGCTGTAACGGTTGAGTTCCATAGTGGTTCCGTTATCTGCCTTCCGAGGGAAGACTGCAAAATCGGTTACGGTGCAATATTTTCTATAGCGTTGTGACGGAGTGCTTGGGCTTTAATGGCACACAATCTGCAAAACGCTTTCTGATATGGTAAACGAGACATTAGTCTTTGAGTTATGAGACCGTTCGGAAAGTATAAAGAGGTAGGTAGGTCCTGAATAATGATTTTAAATTTTCTTTACAAAAAAGCAAATATCTGCAACAAAATTTCCAATTCGGAGCGGTTGGTCCTGAAAGCAAAACGTCCTCTTGTATGAAACGACCATAACGCAGTAAGTCATGGGAGCAAATGGTCCGCAATTGAAAAAGCTTTCGAAGTAAATCGTCACTAATTGAAAATGTCATGCAAGCAAGACGTCCTTAACGCATAAGAACCTTTTTCAACTCGCGGAAAATTCGGAAGAAGAATGAGTTTTAAAAACAAACCGTCTGCAATTGACATTTTGATTACATGAAATCTATACATATCACAAAAGAAGGAAGTGAAAGAGTTTGTTTGTTTGAACTTATCTCAGGAACAAATGTGGTAAAAACGGTGATTTTTTTTTTACTTTAGCGGCTTGCGCTGTGTTCTTGAAAGGTAATAGTTACGCATAACTATGTAACTCAAATATAGATTATAGATAATTGTAGATTTAATATTTTTTTCAACATGGCGTAAAAATGCACCAAAAATGAAAAAAACTAATTGCGGGATTCGACCCCGTGGCCACTCGTGCAATAGTCCACTTCTCAACCATTACAACCACATCAGTCGTCAATCATATCAAATGAAATCGTTATATATTTCCATTCATTTCATCAGAAGGATTAACATTTTAAAGAACATGATGGTGCTATCACACTCTTAGATAGAATTGTTGTGATCATTAAGAAATTACTGATAATTTTCATGTAATTGTCTATTTATCAATACCTACTCTGAGTTGCCCCCGTCAGTTTTCTGGAAGAAAAAAATGGAAAATTCGAAACAATTTCTAAACTACTATATGTATAAACTGGCTGTCTACGACAACATATTATATTTCTTAGATTACCTATCTTAAATCCGTAGTATTTTATGGTAGACTCCTTTAAATGAAATATCCACAAAAGTTGTACAACTTTTGTAGAAACACCCAATTAAGGAAGTAAAGTTAGTTGCTATACTACTAAATACGTAAACGGCCTATATACGTCCCACTGCTGGGCACAGGCCTCACCTCAACTATGAGGTGGAATGAGCCATACTCCAACACGCGGGCTCAGTGCGGATTGTTGGAGGGGTGTAAGGTTAGTGAGCAACCTTAATGTCAGATGTTATCAAGCCGCCCTAGGGCCTCTGACTAAGCTTAACGACTGACATCTGGCGACGTCAACCGGGACCAACTGCTTAACGTACCTTCCGAAGCACGGAGATGCCCGAAATACACATCACTAAATTTCGGTCGGGGTGGTCACCCATCCCATATCCGACCCGGCGTGCGTTGCTTTACAACAGCGATCGTCGCCGATCACTGTCACAACTGCGCCACGGGCACCTCCATACTACTAAATAATTTGTGAAAATTGTAAGACCGTTATTAATATACCGTAAAAATACCCAGAAAAAAAAACACGTTTATTGTATGGGGACGCACCTTTTGAATTGCGGACGTTTTGCTCCCTTGACCATTTCAATTACTGTCATTTGATACTAAGGACGTATTGCTCTATTGACAGATGCCATTTTGAATTACGGACGTTTTGCTCCTATGACATTTTGCTTTCAGGACCACCCGCTCCGAATTGAAAATTTCAATATTAAAACACTAAATGTTTATAAACAAGAAAATATAAGACGGCGAGTAGAATCCGCAAAGTTGTTTAATTTCAGAGACTGATAATGTTCAACCGACGCAAAACCCTCCAATTGGAGTTTATTTGATTTGTTACAAAGACGTGAAACAATATTAGACTGTAATAAGCACTGTTTAGTATCATTAATTACACTTTAGTCGCGCCCGCATTTAGCATTAGCATTTATTATTTTGGAGTCGTACCCGAGAAGCATTTTAAATGAGTTTGCGTTGTCAGCTCCAGCTAACTTGCGACTGAATACAGCCGTTTTAATCTGCTCAGTGGACTTAATTAGATCCTTTAAATATTTAAAAAGCCATTACGGATCTGATTGAATGAAATTAACATTCGACGGGAAGCACGGAGGCGTTTGATCGCTTTAGCCGTATGGATTAGAAGGAGACTTCTGTGAGCCTTTCGATTATTTAACATAAACGTTACATTACCGTTTTATACCTTTTTCTATGGAAATTAGTGTAGTAAAAGTAGCAGCTGGATTAGCAGAGCATGATATTTTATCTTTCAAAATCGATTAGAGAGAAGAGAGGCCTAACAGGTGGTACAGTTCGACTGCAGAATTTTGCTACATGGTTTTTTAGTAAAATAAACTAAATACTCCTATTAAAATAAGCCTTTGCACAGTAAGAAGAAGAAGTATATCAAATACGCAACCTGAAGGAACAATCAAACCCTGGCAAAAAATAAAATAATACAATAGGAACTGTCTATCTTCGAATGTAAAATCTATGGCTTATGTAGGTACATTTGAGAAAATAATAAAAATATACTAGAAACTTCATCTTAAGCTTTACCTAGATGCCCACTCAGATGAGATTATCTCGAGTCTATAGCTTTGAGCTATCTAACGGCATAATATAAATAAACCCCTTATGATTATCCTTTAGTTATGCAAGGCAGTAAAGTAAAATTATTCATCAATCGAGTTAGTTTTCTATATCAGGAACCCAGCTAATATTTATGCAATCTAGATAAAGTATTAATAAGTTCTTTAATAATATAATTTCTACCGTGCGTGGCTGGATTTTATTAAAGCCTCGTGATAAATAACTATAATTACAGAGAAACTTGATCGATAGTACTTCAGGTCATCGCCGTTAAAAGGCTGGAATAATTTATAAAATCTGCGCTATTTCGTTTACTTCGTCGTTTGAACAATCCGATCCTTATTTACTGCCAAATCCGTTTGTTCGTAGTAGTATAAGTGACATCGGTTAGAGCTTGACCACAGTGACGTCATTTGCGCCAAGCTTGTACCCACTTGTGTTGCCAAACTATCGATAGTTTGATCGGATAGTTGGTCTTGAAATTCAGGTAAACTAACGCTGGTATCGATACTACATTACTGACAGTGCATATGTATTCTTTCGATTTATACCTATAGCAAAACAATTGATTGTTCTGTTCTTTTTTTAGCTGAAGTATCAATACTATTAATAAAATTGAGTTCATCCAATACTCGTGCTACTATAGATAGCATACACATAGTTTTAGGACATCGAAGGCCTTCGGCAGTTTAACTATATTTAATTAATCGAAAGTAGGGTATCGAGGGCAACACTAGCAAGTACGTTGTATGCTAGACACGGGAACGCGGTTAGTTGCGGGACAACATGAGTATGTACGGGTCAGTTGGGTCGCATTCCTCGAGGGTGCCAACTTGGCGAGAGTGATAATTGTTTACATTGATCTCACTACGCACCTGCAGTGGTCTGACACTACAGTTAAGGGTGAAAACTTAAAATAAGTTTGGTGGAAATACAGATATTAGTCTTGTCAAATAAGGTTTTCACAGATTAGACCTAAACCTCCGCGAGCCCCAGCGCGGCCTGGCTGGATGACACGCAAACGCAGCTGACAAAAAAGAAACAAAAAAAAACCATTTTCGCGCCGTGCACCGTTTGATTTGATACTTCATTGACAAGACAAACAAACAATAGGTACAGTCCTACCAACTTATCTGTGAAATGGCGAAAATTGGAACTACGACCGCCATGTTGAAATGTCATTCGATTGTCCGTGTCAACAATTTTTGAGTACTATGGTTGTTTTATTGTGATATTTCGGAATTTATGAAGTTGAATATGCCGAAAGCCATTAAAAGTGATGATTAAAACATTATTCTCAAGGTTGAAACCATTTTTAAAGAAGAAGCTCGGGCGAGATCTCCGATTATTCCATTTACCAAAATATACAAACGAATTTCGGCTGTAACAGGTTAGTGTTGTCAGCTTTATTTTTATAAATACCTTTAAACTTAACCAAATATTTAAGTCCACGGAATATTTGTATATATTCTTACTGTAGGTTAACGTAACGGTAACACACATCTAAAAGGTCACCTGTTAAATGGGTGAGCCAACTAACCTGCCGGTTTTTAAATTTCGATTAAAAATAAAATCCTATGTTTCAGGTGTGAGTCAAGGTCAAGGACTCATTTCAAAAATAGATAAAGAAGGGCTTGCAGCAGAAGACACTGTTACTAAAATTCGGACACAAGGCAAGGATAGAAAACGCAAAAGTGGAATCATACACGTTGATGATTTTGACATGGGAGTTATACGGAGGAGAGTACATGAATTTGATTCTGCCAAAAACGAGGTGCCTACTGTTAAAAACCTTCTAGAGGTCTTAAAGACAGAAATAAATTACACAGGACAGCGATGATGATGTCGGTAGTGCAGGTTCTACTTAAGATCATAATGACTGTAAATGTGGGTTTTAATAAATAATTGTAAAGCAAATTGTTTTTTTTATTACATCCATTAGGTACTTACCACTGCGAATTATTATTAGTATATATATCGTTGTTAGGGGTAAGGTACGGTCTTAACTAAATGCTGCAAATAGTACCTGGTACCTGATGCAGGGAGGGTACATGAATCACATTGAATGAAAGTTTTAAGTGTGAAACATTTAGTATGATTGTTAAGTTTTCCAGATTCTAGTTTATCTCTCTAGTAACTGTTTTAGATATTAAACCTTAATATCTGCAGGATTTCCATTTCACTGGATCACTTTCTAAATAAAGCCAATTAATAATCCTGAAAGACAACTGTTTAGCGTACCTACTTAACTACAAATTAATATATACATTTTATTTTAAATTTATAAATAACTACAATACTTAATTTTATTATTTTTATTTAATACTTATTTCATATGAAAAATTACCTACTTGTAAAACTCACTCAATTTTAGGCACCTTATATTAATTAGCAACACTGAATAGACGGTGTCGTCCTCTTTCAGTTCACAGATAAGTTGGTAGGTCTGTATTAAAATGGAAGTTAATTTGTCGAAGTTACGCATAGTGTTAAATTACTAAAGTTCGGTTTGGTCAGGTACATACAGCTGCTTTTATAATAATATATTAACATACCTCTGGTAATTTTTCCAAAAACAACTTGACAAGTAGGTAAATCAAGGGAATATCTAAGTATGTATTAATCAACATCATACTCACGTCGGACACTTAAAAAAGCAAAGTGTGATTTATCAAGTTTTCAGCTTGAGTTTAGCTATAAGTATTTAGTTGAGTGTGTTAGGGTAATATTGCTACTAAATGACACGGTTTTTTAGCTACATGTTGTAATTGATTGTGATGGTCATCAAAAAATTTCCAATCTTTTACGAGTTTACAGGGACAATATTATGTAAGCTTCGGCCTATCTAAAAAATCGACAAATAAGGTTACAATACAATACAATCAACGTAGGTACATCAAAATTTCGTCAGACATTATTCAATTATAGCTTTTATACATACAGCGAACCAACGCAAGTGCCCGGAACATAAGTTTGTGTGCACCACCGGCCAATGTATACCGGCGTCGTGGCACTGTGACGACACGCCCGATTGCCCAGACGGGTCCGATGAGCACCAGTGCGGTAAGGTCACCAACTGGAATCAGCATGGTGCAAACGGCATGACTATATGGAAAATCGTTACCTTTAGCATGAGACTGGGAATATTTCGTGGAAACACAACATCGGGACTTTTCTCATTATATTTTATCAGAAATTGGGCAAGAAGCGACTAAACAAAAAGTTCATTAATTTTCCGGAGTACGCAACATACACAGCTGAGTACACATTAGATTATATACTTGTAACAAAACAGCGAGGCGCCCTCTTGTGGCAGTTCTTATTGAAGAACAAACAGAGCAGCTCAAATAAATACCAGTTTGTATCTACTTACTTACTTACCATTTGGCTTAGTTATTTGTCTGTGAAAGGAGAATAGTATCAGCGAATCAATATTATTCATAATTTGACATGTAAAGATCAAAGGGCGATCTTTGTCTACGTTCGGTGATTCATTCGCCTACAGAAAATATTTCCTTCAATGATGGATCGTACGAGAGTTAGGTGTCTACATATAAAATGGATGTGGCACGAAAATAATCGAGTATTTCAGACTTTATAGAATATACAGCTTTTGTCGTGTACCTATAGTGTGCAAGCAATTGGATTAAGAAGTATTACAATTATGTTCGTACCGTACGTGGTTACGTCTTTGAATATTAATAAAAAACTTGGCGTATATGTTAATCATGTGCATAATTATTATTGCATCGTACTTAGCATGAGCATGACTTGGGTTGACAGAAGTGGAGGCTTGCGGTCCTGAAGAGTTCACGTGCCGAGGCAAGCATGGGGAGTGCGTGCCTCTCACGTGGATGTGCGACGACAACCCAGACTGTTCGGATGGATCCGATGAGAAAGCATGCAGTAAGGGTTTTTACTTAAATTTTATTTACGGGAAAGGAATGCTGTTTTTTGAAGATATTATGGACCAGTTTCAGAACTTACTTACCTACTTTTATTGCTTCAAAACTTTTCGCCTAGTTAAATCTTTCCATTTTTTTTTATCAACTGCTGAAAAGCGATGAAACTGATCCTAAATAAATTAGCGGGTCTCAACATTCCTTGACCGTAAACAATTTGATAATGCGGGTGATTATGCAAATTCCGCACATTAAATTTTGTAATATTAAATCTCGTTCCGCAATAATATCGGCGGAACATTATATAAATTGCGAATTCACACAATCACTGTCTGTTTAGTATCTTTGTCATCTGTTATATTGGGTCAGCAATCATGCGTCGTTATGAACTTTATCACCACCATTCTGACGACCTACATTAAATACGAATGCATTCGAAATCGTCAGTTCATTGGCTTGTCATTTACATTTATCTAATTTGCGCAATTGGCTACTTGAACCTCGATATCTAGTTATGAAAACTGCATGATGACGACCTACATCTTTTATCTTTTGTTTAGGTTTATATCTGTATTTAGCACAAAGAGCACAAGTTCGACTTAAAAAAGACTGCGTCGTAATTAGAATATTCAAGAAAATTATCTGCCTTTTTTGCAAATTCTAGCAAAGTTCACGGGTTTCCTGAAAAATTGTGTTTACTTTGTCAGCTGGATGGAGTGGAGTCGATGTTTAACTATTCCTCTTCGGCGTCAGCGGTATCAATCAATCATTGGGTCCCTCCCCGGCCAAACACTCCGTATTCTATCAACGCCCGGCTCATCCGTCTATAAATTCTTATCTGCCCGCACAGGTCCGAACCCGCCCCGAGGCGTGACGTTGCGTGTACACTCCACCACCCGAGCACAGTATAATCATCCAGTAAGATATCTACATACAAACGTGCCGCTCGCGGTTTGAATGTGTGCGTGAGCGCGCGCCGTGTCGCGATATCACTCACACGCTAGCATAAAATAGGGAGGCATAGAGAGGCGGCAGTACGGACAGGCTGTGCCGCGTGTCTGTGTGCACGCTAGGCTAATAACTCGGCGAGCGGCCCTAGATAGCCTACTGTATGGTTTATACTGTGACCTGAGCTTTCCTTGCCCGTGCCGCGTGAAAGCCTCACCATGATTATGCCATCGCTTATCTCATTATTCGGTGCTGTCAAACTTCTTGTGAATAGCGAGCGAATCTCGAGGTCATAGGGTAAAGCCTTAGAAGTACTTTTGATGCGCACTTAATTAGAAATACTGACGGCCGTACAGCAAATAAAATTACTTAAAGAAAAAACAGCAAAGGTTAAATCAAATGTTTAATTATTTTCTAAAAGCTTTTGTTTAATTATTAAATATAGTTGATTAAGATATATAAGTTCGACCTTTTTAATCCATAACCCTTGTTCAATCATAATTACTGTTAGTAAGTGAAATTAATTTGTACTGATCTTAATAATTTGATTAACAGAATCTAAAAGTCGGAATCAAATTTCAACAAAAACCGGATTTTTCACCGACTTAAACAATTAAAGCAGCAATTCTCCAATTACAGTTTTAGTGAAATTTAAGAGACCACTTTATTCATGCTTTAGGTTGTATTATCTTTATAGGAGGCATTTCCCTGTTAACGGCTACTATTTCTAGAGAAGTGACAGTATAAGATCCGCCTGCTGCAAAGGAATTTAATTAAACGCCGTAGCGACTCCACAAGCGACGAGTAATGATAATTTTTCTAGGAAAGTAGCAGAAACTTAAAGCGGAAATGAAAATAATAAAATATCTTTTCATTGTATTTTCCGCACCTCGCAATCATTCTTTATCTGAGCTTTACAGTTATTTTCTTTCTTGATTATTAATCTAAACGATCGTGATCGAGAATACAAATTCACTGTTTTTACATGCAGATTTTCAATGCTTCGAATTATGTGCTCTTTTTGCTAATGAATAAACTGTACTTTCAGATAGAATGAAGTTTATCTTTGATACCTATTACTCTTACTTCCCTTGAAGCACGCCGAGATTGTTATATTCCAAAATTTATTTTTGGAATATTTACCGGGTTTTTTATTAAAACTCGACGAGAGGAAAGCTAAAAAGGACGTGCAAAGTTTGCTGCCGTTAGTCAACTCTTTAGCAATGCGGAGAAAGCGCTCGATTTACTAGAATTTGGCATTTGTTCAAGAAACACCTCTTGACACGATCTATGAAGCTTTCCTCTGGTCTTGTTTAGGTTTCTTCATAAAACTGTAAAGTTGTTGTTTCTTGAGTTTAAGCTCTTTTTAGTAGACCAGATCAGTTGTCTTTATGAGCTGTATTTTGAAACAATTGCTTATAGATATCTCGATTCAAATTCAAAAGTCAGATTCAAGCAAGATAAATTGCTCTTACAGGATTGTTCTTAAAAGAAGATTCATACTAAAGTGTTGCTTTAGAACATTGACTAAAGACTGCATTTATATACTGAGTAATATAGGCTGCGGGTTTACGGTACAGCAAAATATGTACCTTTAAAAAAATCCGTGAACAAAACAGTATGTCTTAAAAACTCCTTCAATAAATCAGATGAAACGTGTCGCTCGGATGAGTTTACCTGTGGCAACGGCAAGTGTATACAGCAGCGGTGGGTCTGCGACGGTGACGACGACTGCGGCGACGACAGCGACGAGGTCAAGTGTCCAGCTCCGACGTGTCAGCCTCAGACGCACTTCTCTTGCGCGGACGGTCACTGCATCTCAGCTTGGTGGCGTTGCGATGGCGACATAGATTGTCCTGATGGCAGTGATGAAATGGTAGGCAACATCCACTAATAAATGTTATTTGAAAGTCAACAAAATAGATAGCGCATGCTTTCGCCCAATGATATTATAGTAAAAAAAGACGTAGATAGGTTACTTGTGCTAAAAAAGTGGCACCTGAAATCAGAACTTCGAACATCGGGGCAAAGCATTGACAGTTTGAGACGACATTGCGCAACATGTATCTGTCTCTTTCACGCTCTAGTTAATAATTATACTAGCTTGTACACACAGTCAAATTATAGGTACGTACGCCAGGGGTCAATTTTTGACTTCACATTTGTACTGACGTAACGTACTCGTATCTACCTCAGAAGTATCATTTCTTTCACCTTAAACCTTGGCGATGGCTGTTACAATTACAAATACGATATCACGCTTTTATTTCTGCAAAAGTTACTTAGAAGTACCCAAATCTATTTCAGTTTTGATATCGACCCATTGTTCTTCCAACATGCTGTCTGGTTTCAATAGCTATCATCTATCTTCTTTCAGGGCTGTGCGACGCCACCGAAAGTGACATCGCCGTGTATATCAACAGAGTTCGAATGCAAGGATCGTATGACTTGCGTACACAAAGCGTGGGTTTGCGACGGCGACCGCGACTGCCCTGATGGCGGCGACGAGGCTCCGGAGATCTGTCGCGGCAACATCACTTGCAGGATCGACCAGTTTCAATGCAAAGACCACAGTTGCATACCAGGAGCGCTGTACTGCAACGGAGACAAGGATTGCCCGGACGGAAGCGACGAATTCAACTGCAGTAAGTACCTCCTTCATACTTTATTCCCAATTATTTATAATATTTAAAACTACTAAAGAAAAAAAATCAAGACCTGGAGCAGCGCCGAATTCTGAAATTTTAAAATAACATGGAAATGGAAGTAAATCTATGTCTGTTACCTACATAAAATACAAGATTACAAGAATTTAGTTCCCTGACAAAATTACTATAAACAAGAAGCAGCATCTTAACTGAGTTATTTTTTTATTGCTCTGAATCACACTTGCATAACGCTATCGGTCTCATTTCAATCCCACTACTAAACTAGATTTTCCAGCGTATCAGTAATATCTGCAGATTATATCTTTCGCAATACACATTACAAGGCAAGTTATAAGCTATTATTCTTACGAATTCGATTAATAACTGTGATTGAAATATTATCTGCTGATTACAATTTGAAAACAAACATTACACACAATGTACCTAAAAATAGCATCCCAACTTAAGGATTCGAAGAACTCGCCTCTACCATTAATGTTTCATAAGGTCGTAACAAAGTAACGTTGTTATTTACAGCCCGCCCGAAGCCCGTATGCGACAAGAAAACAGAATTCGACTGCGGAGCAGGCATGTGCATTCCCCTGTCCAAAGTTTGTGATAAGAAGCCAGACTGTCCCAACTTCGAGGACGAGCCGCGGGACAAATGTGGCGAGAACGAATGTGAGAAAAACAACGGAGGCTGCACACAGCGATGCGTCGACACGCCCGTCGGGTACTATTGCGACTGCGATAAGGGATACAAGTTGGTCGGCAACAGGACTTGTGAAGGTGAGTTGGCTCTTTAATGCTGCGAAGTTCACATCTATTCACAACAATGTTAAGGTTTCTAACATATTTAGAGATTCACAATCTATTTTGCGGATTGAGTAATTGTTAGAATTATTTCAGAAGTTACTAAGCAAATTATTGTGAAGGTTAAAGTGGAGCTTTCCATTAAAAATCCTAGTAAAAAAACTACACTAGCATCAGATCCCCAACCAGGCTTATTTTTTCCTCATCATTTGCACATTTATCATTGGCACTAGGAATTACTACGGAATAGTTAGAACGATTGTAGAAGTCAAAATGTTCGTAAAATTTTTATTCATGGCCGTTTATACAAAGCTAAAACAAAGCCATAAGAATCGGATCCTACTTTAACATAATAGCCGTCTCAGGGACGAACATTTCAATATCATATTCACACTTACGAACCCTCTCTCAGTAATCTGTTAGAGCGGTCCTTAGTCTCTACACTTGATCTTTTACTTAGATTTCCCTAAGGATTGTCCCGAGATTTGCACAAATGTGTGAAATCTTGTACTGCCATTTCATAAATCCTTCAACTTTTATCTGTGTATGTGAGGAGAGAAATGGCAATGACAAAAATACGGTTTTACCTATACCCTTTGATGTGGCGTCTAGACGACATTTGAGAGAATATTTATTCTGAGAAGAAAGAAGGTACAGACTTAATTTCATTATTGTCCTTCCATTATAATGTGAAACGAAAATGTATTTCTTGTCTTTTTTCATGTTGGCATCAGCTTTATTACATTGTAGTTTAATTCGGTATTGTACGTTTCACTTAATTTATCTTGGCAACTTCATACTCTTTACTTTTTAATGTGCCTGCCATAATTGTGAGATCTTCATCTTATTATTCTTCGATCTTCGACTCATCATTTGGAATAATCATTTTATGTCGATTGGTATTTGTAATTGCTTGTTGTTGAATTGCTCTAATCGATTACAGATGTGGACGAATGTGCGGACCCTGGTGCATGTTCCCAAATGTGCATCAACGAGAAAGGCACGTTCAAATGCGAATGCCACGCCGGCTACGCCCGCGATCCTCGCGACAGAACCAGGTGCAAGGCCACCGAAGGCCACCCATCCTTGCTCTTCGCCCGCCGCTTCGACATCCGCAAGATCAGTCTTGACCACCATGAGATGGTTGCTATTGTCAATGATACCAAATCAGCCACAGCTTTGGATTATGTATTCAGAACTGGCATGATCTTCTGGAGTGATGTGACGGATGAGAAGATTTACAAGTGAGTTATATTATGTTATATTAGTAAGTTATATTTCAGTTTCACTATAAATAAGTGCAATGTTAAACATTTTTGGGAAAGACTTCTTGATAGTAGGCGAATGCCCAACCACACGGTGAATTGTCCCCCGGACATAAGAACCAATATCAAGCAGAGAAAAAAAAGGGTAGCCTACAATGGATAGCTATGATGATGATTTTAATGATAGCGACCTAGAAATTAATTTTTAACCACCATTTGGCAAGGGCATGACCATTTCATTCATTGATTTTTCTCGCATAGAAGTATAAATTATGTAGGTAATTTGTAAAGTTTAGTCTAAAATGCATCGCAGAAACTAGCCAATAGCTGACAGCTAATTGAGGTTGTTGAGTATTTTGATGTTGTAAATATAATAACATTCTAATAGTCCGTTTGAGTTCTAAATAGGTATGTACATTTTAACGAATTTGGAAGTAAGTAGGTAGTTTTTAGGAAATAAGCAAAGATAATTTTCATTCATGATGATGATGATGATTTTAATGATTTGTTAAAAAAATTTAAAGTTTAATAACCAAATGGTTGAATTGTCTTTTAGGGCGCCAATAGACGAGGGCACTCAGCGAACGGTGGTGATCGGCGACCAGCTGATAACATCCGACGGGCTGGCCGTGGACTGGATCTACAACCACCTCTACTGGACCGACACCGGCAAGAACCACATCGAGCTGTCAGACCTGCAGGGCAACATGAGGAAGATACTCATCAGGGACAAGCTTGAAGAGCCGAGGGCTATTGCGCTGAATCCGCTTGACGGGTAAGATAACTCCCACCTACCTGGAAAAAAAAACCTTGGGCTTACCATACATTTTACAGTCTGCGGTAACCTTTTTTTTTACGCGGAGATTGCCTTCACGCACTATCCCGCTCCCTGAGTACGAGAGCGGAGGAGTGTCAAAAATTTTAGCTAGTATCTGGTCTGAATATACAGCATGATGCTGAGACTATTTTATGATCTTGGATTGTTTTCCTATTGACTGGAGATTTTCATTATTTTTATAAATATCGAAAATAGATCATTCTAAGACATTCGATGTCATAAAAATACCACTTATTACATAGCTATTATCAATAGGTACTATGCATTTTTGGAGGTTCTGAAGGTTATCAGGCTAGGCTGATGTAATAATTTGTTTTTTAAGAATAAAATGTTAATAAATTCATTCTCCTGTTTTGTGTACAATTTGATCAAAATATTATTTTTGGAAATGGACGTCACTCAAGGTGCCGTGATCTAAATCAGTTTTAAGAAGTGTTTGTCATATTTATGACTAATTAATGATCGATTAATGGATTTAATGTATTACATTACCACTTTTATCTTAATTCCAATATTGTACGATACTGACTGTTAATAATCGATTTATGAATAGCAAACTTCTTATAAATTCGCAGCCAGGTTTATTTGTTACTGATCAAACTCATTGATAAGAATAATAAGATAAGAATGGAAAACGCGACAATGTTTAAAACCCACAAATAAATGATTCACAGAAAGAAAACAATAAAAAACGATGAAATCTAATCGAATGATGATATGATTAATTTTTGTTAAGATGTTTATGACTGAATGTACGAGTATACTTAAAAGTATACTTCTTTGAAGGTACATAATATGTATTAACATCTATTTTCTTTATTTCCTGATTCCGATTTGATTTTAATGATGATGAATTCTATTCGTCTAAATTCCTTTTTGAATTGTAATCAACAAAAAATACAAATTTTATAATAAGCCTGAATCGGAAAAAAAAGATCCCTGATAGAGTTACAGGTCTTAAAAATTTAGATTGGTTGAAAATTGACAAGAAAGAATAAAATTATAAAATAAATAAATATCCCTGGGCATTATTTTACAAAGCGCCATCTAGCACAAACTAAGCAACTAATTGCTTGTGTTATGGGATACTAGACAACGGATAAACACACTTAGATACTTTTTTTACTTGTAAATACATACTTAATATACATAGAAATTTAGTTTCCCGTTATGCGGATTTAATCTTTTTGAGAACCGGTCCAAGAAATCAACCAATTAATCCCCTTACGAGTATATGAGGGTTGGGCCATCAGATGATGATCAGATGGTGTCGACACCTACCTACCTACTTAAAAATTACTAAATTACTATTTTTTTCTGAATTCTCAACCTGAGTTGATACGATTTCCACTTGCCTTGCCTTCAAATTTAGTTCTAAATTGATCAAAACATGAGCTTTAATACAAATTTATTGTTTCAGTTGGATGTACTGGACCGACTGGGGTCAGGTCCCGAAAATCGAGCGTGCTGGCATGGACGGCTCCCACCGGCAGACCATCGTCTCCTATGACGTCAAATGGCCCAATGGACTAACTTTAGACCTTGTGCGCAAGCGTGTTTACTGGGTTAGTACGAATGTTTTTTGATCTACTTAAGAAACTGAATATTCCATTTTAAATATTTTTATAACGGCATTTCCTGAAAAGAAGAACGCATGAAACGCAAAAAAACAAAACAAAAGACACAAAAGGAAAATCTATTGTTTGACATGGCGTTCAACATTTATATTGGTGAATAGGCCCAAGAGATCTTACTACAAAACGTTAGTAAAGTAGGATGAAGTAACTGTAACGCTTGGCATTGTACTCGATCTTCCAACTATTGTCCCGCCATTTATTGAACAAGAGGTAAATATTACCTACAAATGTTCATAAAGAACACCATTTTAGAAAATAATTAAATTACGGTAAAAATATTCAACAAAATATCATACCGTAAAATCACACATTTCATATTAATTCAAACCGTAACATACGCGATTAAGTAAATTCCAAATGTGGCTTGGGACAACGCATGTTGTTGCGTCATCTTATATGACGGTATTTTCACTGAAGTATTTGAATACCACTTTTAACATAACACCAGGAAAAGTAAAACAATGTCTTTGTTTTACCTCCGTTTAATATTGTTGGGGTTAGTGATCATCTAAAATACCTACGATGCGATGGGGTGCGTTCACTCTTGCAAGAAACAATCATAAATACATGGTTCTTGTGGATCTTTTAAAAGCTAATAATGCTTTGTTTTTTTGTACCAAGTGCATACCTACCCATCGTACAGCATATATTGTAGACATTCGTTAGGTAGATTTATTTTTGTATGAGGTCAAACAACAAAAAAGCGTTGTTTAAAAATAGCTACTAAAAGTCAAGAAGTTATTTTAGTAGTTTTGGAAAATAAGCAAACGCAAAGGAAAATAATACCTCAGCACCTACTATGGCTTGAAAAACTAGTTTGCACAGATTATGTCATGGATATTACAAGAGCCACAACGCTTTTTTTCAAACTTACGTAGTACGATTTCTTTGTGGGGAAATTAGATTTGATAAAAATCTTGCTGTTCGCTAATAGGCATGATGACTGTATTTTTTTTTTGTTTATTATCGAAAGACCTTACATTTATGTAAACAATCCTCAAAGAATCACTTCATCTGGATCAATACCACCAGAGATATCACAATTTGAAATGCACATTTTTGGACTTGCCCAAAAAACGCTCCATACAAAAGCGACAGTGACGTCACTATCGCTGTCACTTTTGTATGGAGCGTTTTTGGGCAAGTCCAAAAATGTGCATTTCAAATTGTGATATCTCTGGTGGTATTGATCCAGATGAAGTGATTCTTTGAGGATTGTTCACATAAATGTAAGGTCTTTCGATAATAAACAAAAAAAAAATACAGTCATCATGCCTATTCTCAAACTTAAGGTCGGCTTATCGCGCCTGTAGGACAGGTATAGGTAAATAGGTAATACCTAGGTAAATGACTATATTAATCTACGTTATCACCTGTCATCAGATAAAATACCTACAATATGATTGAGCGCGATACATACAAAGACGTAACGTAATTAAAAAAACGCCTCTCGTGGAATATTTCCACATTGTCCTTGTAATTCGTTGAATGTTTACCTGTTTTTCAAAACAGCATTAAGGACTACCTACGTCCGTAAAAAAGTGTAAAACACTCCATAACATGACGTCAGTTAAATACATTTTATGCGGTAGTACTTACCTAAGTCAAAGTCAGGGATCAAAACACAAAATAATTTATGATGGAGTGTCACTTTTTATGCACTTTTAAGTGTTTTAGTAAATTACGTTTTGGACAAAGTACAGCAGGTTTTGTAACCAAACCTGAGCAAAATAATTTTGTGCTAACAGTGTCTTACTGAATATACACACATATAAGTATTTAAAGACTTATAATTAGGTAATTAGGTGCAGTAAAATGACACGTTAAATTGTCAGAAAAAGATAGTTTTTTCCAGGAAAACTGTTATTTTCAGTCAAATTACTAGGTATGAAAGTGACAAGAAGTACACCTGTAGTGTCACGTGACTCAAATGTGTACAGTCAACGGCACGACATGCTACCTATTTCTGGTCCGCCTTCTTTGCGCTTTTGCAAAGAAAAATCATTTGGCAAGAGGAATATCAAAAACAGAAATGGGTAGCCTTTTGTGCTGCTGACTGTACATGCGCTGAAATAACAGAAATGGTACTTACTGAATTAAAAAAATCATAGGCAATGCTTTGACCTAGGTGGATGCAAAAATGAACACAATATCCTCGTGCAACTACGACGGCGGCGCTCGCCGCGTGGTTCTGTACTCGACAGACGTTCTTCGGCATCCGTTCTCCATCACCACCTTTGAAGATTGGGTGTACTGGACCGACTGGGACAAGACCGCTGTCTACCGCGCCAACAAGTTCAACGGGAAGGATGTTGAGGCTATCACTTCTACTCACACTGTAAGTACTAAAATAGATATCATTTATATATATAGACAAAACTGTTTTGAGCCTGCATCTGATGACGAAAGCAAAAATTGGGTTCATGACTTAAAATAATTAACCCAACTTTATCTTGCTACTGAAGTGGCAGCTTCTAGGAAAAATAGACGAAACACTCCAATACAGTCGTATTTGATTTGGAACCCGGTTGAACTAAAATAAACAGGAAAAATCTTATTTATTTTCAACTGGACCATCTCCTGTTTTGAGGAATTCCAAGGTTTTAACTAAGTGCCGGAAAAGTCTAAAATAGGAAGATTTAACGAGGTCAAAATCTAAGGACCGCAAGTTTATAACGTAAAAGGTCGTTAAACTGCTTTTAATTAAGTAACTGCATTAAAACTACCTTGAACAACCTCTGACAAGAAGTTGACCATGACTGCTCAAATCTATGATATTCCAGTGGTAGAAACTAACTTGAATCTTTCAAATGATGCAAAAACGCGCCTTTATCCAGATGCTTTGCACAGTACAACGCCTTGAAAAAGGTGAATGGCTTTAGTTTTATGACAGATTACCTGATTGAAATTCTCGGTTTTAAACATAAGAGAGTAATTTTAATTTTTTGTTTTTTTTTGAGTTTTAATGGTAGTGTTTTGTTATTTTCATGAGGTGTATTTTAAATGTAAATACTGTTAGTATTGGTAATTCCATAAATAAGTTAAAGGCTTCACTCGTCTTCCTAAATTGGTAAGGCTAAATGAGTATAATCAAAACGAAGGGAAAGCGAAATTAAATTATATATTTGGAAAGAAAGAAAGAAAAGTATTTTACTAGCCATTTAGACAGTATATTTGAATAGCTCAGGTCTATATTCGATGTAAATGATTAAGGCACTGCTCGGTTTTACCTAACCAGCAACGTAAAACTAATTTACCATTTGAGATTTTGGCCAAATTGCCTGCTTATCAGTGCACAAAAGAGAAACTAACATTCCGCAATACTAGTATTAGATTAGACCCAAAAGCATCAATTGCAATATTCCAGCAGCAACAAAACTGGCTGAGAAGAGAACACTACCACCACAAAAAACTAAAAACTACATTCGTTCAACAGCTTCAAAACCCCATGGTGATCCACGTGTACCACCCGTACCGCCAACCTGACGGCGTGAACCACTGCGCCGCTGTCAACGGCCACTGCTCCCACCTCTGCTTGCCCGCGCCCAGGATAGGTCCGCACTCGCCGCGCGTCTCCTGCGCCTGTCCGAATGGGCTCAGGCTGCTGCCGGATAACCAGATGTGCGTCGAAGACAGTAAGTACAATTTTGCTTGTCTTATCGTTGTCGTTTTTGACGAATATACTTTTACCTTTTTCTTTAGGTTCTTTGACTCACGGCCTTTGAGGAGTACTAGAAGTCGGTATTTGCTAAAGCTTCTGAGGCCTATCGGCAATTCTGAGGATAAAAAAAACTTAGAGATACATTCCTATTTTCGAATTCTGTTACATTTTTTTTAGATTGTTTGTGTTTTGAATGATATAATTTTCAAATGATATTCATTTTGCAACTTTGGCATTGTAATTTTCAACAAGTAAGGTACTTGTCAGCATAAAAGCCGAAATTGTTGGCAAAAGACTGTGGTACCAAAAAAATGGCAGCCTCCCTAGCCAATAACATATTGTATGTATACCCTGTAATAATAAGCTATTACATAAAGCCTTATGATAATGGAAGCTTGCAACCAGAACAACGTTTGTGACCCACCATCTACTACACTGCACGGGTAGTGGCAGGTCAACAATGGCAGAAGAGTTTCTAACTTGCTGCCCTTGTAAACTTTTCCTCTCCAAGTCATACTATTGTTGTGATTCTAGAATTGGGTAATTTTTCAGGAAATTTTTGCAGCTGACGATTATCAGCTTAATAGATTTATCAACGTCATCGTTGATAACAATCATTTTAATCACATTCACCTGTATAAAAATTGCCTGATAGTCAGAGATTAAATCTCATACCGCTATCGTGTTTAATACCTAAATTAGTTGGGTTATTACACGTCCTTTATAACATGCGTAAGATTCAAATGTAGTAAAATGTACTAATACTACTTTAAGATGCGGAACAATTAATATCGATCTACGCCCATATTGGATGAAATCAATGTGTTTACGTAGAGCAATCTATTGGTTAACTCGAAAATGTGTCTACGTCATTTTTTCAAAGAATCGTCATGGAGACAAATCGTAAACACTACGTTATCTTGTATTCTTGTGGTCTGAGTGTCAAGTGCGAGCTTTATTTGACTACACGCAACTAGCGTATTTACGTGACTTCGTATGGCTTTCTTGGTATTATGGCAATACCATATCTTACACTTTAATGGCGTGTGATCGAGTAAAACTCGCACTAGGCTATAGATTAGAGAATAGTTCTAGTAGAATAGCAAATATTTATGCAATTAAGTATGCATTTTTGAATAGTTATGTGTTCACGTCGCAAAGCGGTGCAATATTACGCTCGCCAACCCATCTGCAAAACATAGCGAGTCTCACCCGGCAACTTCCCTCTGCCTGTGATGCATCTGGTATAATTATAGGGTAGGCCTATATTGCCTATACCAGCAATGGACATTTCATATACATCAGATACACACAGATTTTTATTAAGTATCGACAAAAATATTTATCTATTTCTTTTCATTTTCTGTAGTACGGGCCCTATGTGTGGACAGATTTCTAACATTGGCGTCAGACCTCTACAATATTTACACACTAAGCTAGATATTAGCATTGACGTAGGTAAAGGCAGTGTCAAAACACACAAAACATAACCAAATAACACACAGTGATATTTACATGGAATATATCACGTAACTCATTTTAATAACTGTTCAAAAATAACAATTTGAAATTTCTTAGTTTTTTACATCGAACGATGTGACGTCGTCAAACGTTTGTGACGTGGACACAGGATGATTTTTTAAACTAAGCGAAAAGGCTAGAAATATATTATTGAAGAGCTTAACTAATTAAATTGGAAGCGTAAATTATTCGATTAAACAACATATTAGCTTTGGTTAGATAAACAAAGCCGATATGAAAAATATTTGATTTAACTTAAGTGTCCTTTTTGAAATGGAATGGTTTATTTGGTACACAGTACAAATAAGCACTAACATTGACATTATACAATACCTAATAATAGGTTCTTCGCTTTACATATTTAATTAAGGTTTCTAAGGTTTGGCAATACACTTCGAGTTAAAAACTTCACCCTGTAGGTATGATAATAACTATGTCCGATGTCCATTGCACCGACAAAAAGTTGTGAATTTGCCAACGTGGTATTTAAATTATCATTTCATTCGGCAAATCATGGAATATAACGATTTCCTAGTATTTGCTCTACAACGTGTTTACCAAAGTATGCTACTTAGAATTTCTAAGGAAAGCAAATAGGTAGTTTTCCTTCAAGTTCAAGGGTTTTTTTTAATTTGTTTATGTTGTTGAAACCTTGCATGTCCACAACAAAATTGCATGTCTATGGAATATCACAATGAGGGTCAATTTAAGAGGTTTATCTACTAAACTGCGCATTTTACTAAAATGAGTCAGTTTGAGATAATGCGTCATTTTTTTATCTCTTAAGTTTGAGAGTCGGCTCAAAACGTGACGTTTGCGCATGAAGTCATTACGGGCAAAGGGGTTCAAGTGTCAAATTTGGTTTCATTGTTTTTGCTAGAAACAAACTCTGTTTACGTGTTTTTGTACATCTATGATCTGCTCATTTCTAAAATTAACTAGGCAAAGAACTACTTGGAAACTTCTTTAGATGCCCTTCTTTTCATTTAAAATTATAGGTCTTCATACAAAAAAAAAACTAAGTTCTACGGTTTCCAAAATAAAATAAAAAAACATGCACAAGAAACTGAGTTGCGCTTAACAAGTTTTTACTTTATTCACGAGAAATTATTATGTGAGTACGAAATACACTTGAGTTTTAATTCGAGCCTCTCTTAAAAAAAAAAAAGTTTTCAAGCACTTCTCAGTTTTATAGAAATTATACGTCATTTCTGACTTCATTAGGCTAAAGAGATCCGTGATCCGTATAGCGGTTTGGTTTTAACTATAATTTCTACACTCGCGGTATAATTTGAATTCATAAGACAAGCATTTCCCAACAGCAGTTAAAGGTCGAAGCATCTTGTTAGGTCCATTCAACTGCTGATTGGGATACAATTGATTGTGGTCAATAAAAAAGACGTTTATTGTCATCTGTAAAATGATCGATTGAATGTCGACCTTACCAATTGAATAGCTTGGTCTTGCTCGAAGGGAATCGAGATCACAAAGCTGGCAGCGATGTTTCTTTCAGCAATTTCTGAACAAATTGACTTGATTGAGAATGATAGATGATTTACGAACCCCGTTTATTTCGCTGTACTTAACGACAAACATTTAACAAGTATAACAGGTAAATACAGAACTTAAATTTGCTTTATGCATATTAAATAATAAGGAAATACTTGTTGATATTTCGACATGGGACACAATTACGATTCGATATTACAAAACATCAATGTTTATGAACATTGAATTGGAACCAGTGGAATTTGGTACTGAGCAAAATAATAACAAATAAAGTGTTCTAGAAATGATGGCTTATCACTTGCAATCAAGCTAATTGTTTCGGCTATAGTCAAATTGTTTTCTGGACTGAAAGCGTCGTGTCCCAGTGGTCACGCACCTGGCTAGTTCAAGTCTGGCCGGAACACATAAGTTTTATCAGTTGTATAAAACAACTAGCCAGATTTACAAAAAAACGGGTTTACTAAATCGTCAGTTAGTATCTCCAGCAGCTAAGAAAGCGTAAAGTTATTTTTAGAAAATAAACAACGATAAGAGTTCGGCCGCATATTAAAATAACCACACTGAGGCTGTAGATTACCTAATATCATTTTTTGTTTACATTCGTAGATTAAGACTGAGTAGATAGCATTACTGAGTCACATTAGTAACAAGGACGCATAGGCAGCTGAAAAATGTACTACTGAGTCACTTAGTTAGTCAGGAGGACGCGTAGGTAGCTAAAATCCATACAAGGACTGTGAAAGGTGCACAGGTGCATACGCTATGCCGCTTTAGGAGACGTGTCGAGTCAAGTAGCATAGTTAAGCATTGGCAATAGAGACCTGACTGATTGCTATGATAAAATTCCTATCATGAAAAGTGACTTATTGAACATTAACGCACATTCCGATCGTTTGTTTATTTTCCTTTGTGCGTTCGGGAAATTACATTTGTTGAAGTTTCAATATCTATGCGTCAGTAGCTAGACTGACTGTGAGCTGAAGTGTTAGTACAGGGTTTTCTTTAATCAATTTAAATGAGTTCAATGCATTGCCATTTGTCATAAAATAGTATTTCTTGAAGTCTCTCCTTTTAAGCATGACATGATTGTGATAGAAGAGCCCGCTCTACATCATCGAATTGATCAAATTTATCTCGAAACAGTTGGCTTAAATTATTATTTTTTCGTTCTTTATTATCTATTTATCTTAATCAAACTTAACATACCTAACACGATTCAAACTAAAATTATTCAATTCAATTGAACGTGAAGGGACTATCAACATCATTAATTTTGATTGCAGACATTTTTCTACAAAAAAAATATAATGTGCTTTAATGGCCCATCTAGTTCTAAACTTTTGTAATAATTATGAAAGATCAGTCCGGAATGCAGTAAATTACCCGAACCGAACCTCTTAGTTATACCATACCAAATATTGCATCAGCCTACATCTGATTATTAAAAATTAAAAATACAATCTTCGGATGCCGAATAATGGGCCACGTCATGCGATGACGCGACATCGTACGATTTTGTAACGATGACCGGCGCGTGCGATTCCAACCTTGAGTATTCATACTGTGATAGGAATATACCACGCCTCCCGAGCTTATCGCATTTACTCATACGATTTTGTAGTAAACTATAATTAATCATTCATACATAATTGTTTATTATGCGTTATCAAGAATTGTACGTTAATAAGTTTGTAGGTGAGAATTCCTTATCAGTAGTCCAGACGCGCTTCGCCGTCAGTCCAGTAATCTGGCTAAACGATTTAATGACAGTTAAATCGGTCAGGGTCTTAAACTTTCAAAGTCGGCTAGACTCTACTGAACAGATATCCTTGTCGGTACTTAAAAACGTAAATATTTAACAAGTGTTCAATAAATCAAAAATACAGCCTTAAAAGTTTGAGTAATTGCACGAAGTAATCGGTCAGTGAAAGAGATAGCAATGAAATATCTGAATGTTACTCGCGCATTGACGAGTCTAGCCCCACTGCAACGGTTGGCGAATAAGGTAGGTGACGTCACAACATCACGCCACCTTTTGTTAGTCAATCTAGAAGCGATCCGGCACGACGCTCACGCATGCTTTAACCGAAATGTCCACGGGACAGTGTTGACCGGCAAAATCGTCTCTACGTTCTTATTTTATTTATACACATCCAACATAGGCAAGTGGGCGCAAAATTTCAGTACTATTTTAATATTATTGTTAATAAAGGTTATTTTCAGCGATTGTATCTTTAAGTTATAATAAACGTGAAACAATATGTACACGTGAAACGAGTTGAAACTTAGTAAGACAAACTACAATTTACCTACAAGCGTTTGAGGTACGGAATCTAAAAACACTTTATCGTAATAGATCGATAGATCTCATTGGAAATGTGTACAGAAACCATACTGGGAGCCGGATCGCAGCCAGTTAATTCGACGGTCTGAAGCCGTGGCTGGTGGGACGTCAATGGCGCGCGAGCGGCTTTTCGGTTGCGTTGCGACCTGCCTCAGTTTCATTTCGTGTCGTGTCACCGCGCGCTGTATGTCAGCTGCTGCTGCTCAATAATTTATAAATTCACTAGAATAATAACACAAACTGACAGATACACAACACGGAAGAACAATTTTTGACATAACTTGCTAAGGCTATTTTATAATAAATCAACAGATGCAATAAAACAAGATGTGGAGGTGCAAAAACAGAATATTGGTACAAATGAAACTATTATAATTGAAGAAAAACCTGTAACCAGTGAGTATTATAAGTGAATCAGTGCTGTTTATGTTCAAACTCCTGTCTAATTTACCTGGCCTTCTGAAACGGATTAAGTTTGTGGCGTTTGAGGTTAGACTGTATTAAAGAAAGTGAATGTGAAAAAGTGAACTTATGAACAATGTTTATGCAGTTTCAAAATTAACATCTGCTGATCCAACAAATGCCACGAATTTTGTCCGAAATGCTTTCGGTTGCGGTTAACTCACCACATCTGATAAGATAATGGGTCATATATATGTTTGGGAAACAAGCATCGATCATCACTAACCAGAAATCTATCGACTAACATACATCGTTAAAGTTTTAAGTATCTGTGTGTCTTCAATTTGGGATTCATTGATGATTTGCAGGGCATGCCAAACAACTATTTAACAATCTGGTGACATACATAGTCGTGTGCGAATGATTAAGAAACAGTTTAGAAACATATGGTGAATACAAGAAGTGAGAGGCTTATAAGCCTTCTCGTGAAATTTGGACGTTCCGTCTTCAAAACTGAGGATTCTGCTGAAACAACTGAGGTACCAAAGGAAGAAGAAGCAACTGTCAACACGGAAGCGGATCCAATGATGCTGTATTGGGAAAAAGATAAAGAAGCTTCGATTAACCAAAATCAAGCCTATATAGATCTGTACCAAAAGGGTATCGCGCTGGAAAGGATACCGGATAAAGTTGAAGGACAATTCACAGAATCTCATTATAAATTTGGCAAGACCCTAGCCTACTTGCCAGAACTCGTGAATAGCATTAATGAGGGTAAAGTATATGATTTTTACTAAAATAACAAGCAATAGTTAAAAGTTTAGAAGACACACAGATTCACATAGAACTGGGTGCATGTTTTTACTAAAATTGTGTGATGTAATTACTTACCTGTTATGTGATTGAAATTTTATGTTATTAACCTACTATATTTCTAGCTCTTTAACATAAATAAGCAAATACTATAAGTAAACAACATTATAAACCAAGATATAGAATAAAAATAAACCAAAATGTATTCAAATTTGACTTAACCTTTAAGTGACAGACAGAAC
This sequence comes from Udea ferrugalis, assembly GCA_950022985.1. NCBI lineage: Eukaryota > Metazoa > Arthropoda > Insecta > Lepidoptera > Crambidae > Udea > Udea ferrugalis. The sequence continues at coordinate 13,186,704 of OX465516.1, forward strand.
AACTTTTTTTCAAAACCATACGCCTATTGTCGCATTTTTCTGATGCCTCTATGAACAATAGCGGATTTATCTACACATCCTTCCTGTCCATTCATATTTAAATACCATAGGCTTTTAATCTTTCAACTCTTAACGTTTCAGAAATTTCTATTGTGTCAGTATTTACAAAACGAAATATTTTACTTCATGTTAGGTATTTAGGTTCATTTTCAAAATTTGCTCCTTACTTTTTTACCTGCTGTTAATTGTTATTTAATGTTATAATAATGTCATTACGAGGAAGTAGGTTAAGATATTTTGGTTAATCAGTATCAGTTGGCACGTTTCATTGACACTCTCTGTAAATAGAACTACGAGTACTGTACGAGTTGTCCACCGTGTATATTCAAACCAACGTTTTTTTACGGATTTTTAGTATACAGAAGAAACAACAATACAAATGAACATCTAAACTCGAATAATACTGGTTATAAGCATTTCAAAATCCGTTCATATACTAGTTAAATTATGAGTTGACGTCATTGAAAACCTGTAAAAACATAGGCTGCGTCAATTCTAAAGTGACACGCATACTTAAAACTCATTAAAAAAATATTACCAGTTATAATGTTTATTGATCAAACATTTTGTATGACGTAGGAAGTATTCAAGACCAATCAATTCGTTTCTTATTAAAGATTTTTTAGACGAAATACTTTTGCACTAATCACTTTTCTTATCTAACTGCTTAAAATTTCAAGGTGGCGGATCTTCGAACTCCATCAAAAGAGCCCCTATTGTGCTAACGCCTTGTTTTGTTTTGTCTTATGCAATTAAAATGTTTTATCTAAACAAATTTTTGATATCAACAGTGGAGAAGTATTATTTTGGACTAACTATGTTTATTTCCCGCATATTCTAGGTGTCCCTGAAACACCCAAGACTGGTACCGGAATCTCAAGCAGTGGCCGCGATGCTGGAGTCGTAGCAGGCATAGTGGTGGCAGTCATCTCTGGAGTTATTATTTTGACAGCACTGGTACGTATTTTTTATTTTTATTTAATATTGCGATATACTTGTGCCGAATCGGACAGGCCGCGTGCCGTAGTTAAAGGTCTAGTTAAAAGCAAACTATCTGCTCATGATGACTCTGATTGACATCAAACATTAACTCTGATGCCAATACTAGATATTTAAAATAGGTGCAGTAAAATTACAGATAAATTAGTGAAATATTCATTCAAGAAAATTACAGATAATTTTGTCAAATAAACTGCCATTTTAGTGCACTTAACTAAAAGTCCAAGTATAGGCTGATTAGTACGCATTTTCAATATTTCAATAGCTTAACTTACTTAAGCCATTTGTCCTTGTCGTCGTCTCCTGTTATAGTTCAAGCTTATTGAAAGTCTAATTTATAAACGTTTCAAGCTGTTGCCATAACATCTAGGTCTGATGCCAGAGTTTGATTTGGAAAATATGATAAAGATTGTGCTAAAAGTCATTGTTTCGCTGACATTTCCTTTCTTAAATAAACAACAGAACTACTTGCTTAGTACTGAGTAGAACCGACTAGACTCTACATTAATTTTCTTGCGGATATTTGGCAAAAACGTGCGTATTTTACAAGTGTTATCGGTTTAATATCCAGGAAATCTAAACTGTTATCATCAAAATACTATCACGCGATGCACTTTGTCGGAAATCGTAAGGTTTTACTTATCGATAAATTTGATTTTCATTCTGATCAAAATCAACATAAAATGTATTTAATATTTACTGCAGAAAGTTTGTAAGAAGCATTAATGTCCATCGCGTATCATGGTGTAATTGCGATGTGTGCTTGCGACACACGAGGTCAAAAACAAGATGTACAACAGGATACTATATGTCAATAAAGCGTAAATTCGAACAGTTTTGGGTACTGACGTCAATCTTCTAAAACAGACTCTGAGCCTAATTGATTGAATCAACACTTCTTATTCGAGCCTATAAAAACTTCAATTGTTTTGCAACGTTTAAGGTATCTAAATCACGCTATTCGTGTCAATTAAAGATCATTATCACGTTAGATTGGTGGTATGACTAAACTAGCGGTAGCCCGCGACTTCGTCCGCGTGGCCTTTCACCCCCTTAGAAGGTAAATTTCTTAAAATCCTTTCTTAGTGCTCACTTATCTTGAAAGTAACCCTTGTACCAAATTTCAAGATTCTAGGTACAGTCGTTTCGGCTGTGCATTGATATCTAAGTCAGTCAGGTTTGTCTCTTATGTAGGTATACAGCTAGATAGCGCAGTCAAATGTTCATACATCGGCTCAAGTTACAACATTCGACTGTCATGAGAAGCGAAATATCATTGTCTGTGTAATTACTTTCTAGAATCGCACTTGTGAGGTTTTCATCCTCATTGTAAGCATTGCTTACATTACCTTGGAATTGCGAGTGTGAGTTGAGTATACGGATTGTATGGTTATGTTCGAAGCATATCAAACTACACATGCACGAATACAGTTATAGTAAGCAATTAATTTCTATAGTTAACAAATCCTATTAACATAAAGCTAAAAAAGACATAACTAAGGAATAAAAATAAATTTAAGTATTTATGAAACCTTTTTAACACGTTTATTTACGTAACTCCACGACGACGTATTGATTGAGTGATAATTTAGTATTTCTGTGAATTGTCATGAAAAATTAAATAATCAATGTTCTTATAGATTGATGAACAAACTTTTCCTTAAAAGAAACAGGAAACGATCAACGCGTATTCGGCACTAATTATCTGGTTTTAAAGCAAAATCTGCGTCGCTTAATGTTTATAACGACTTTTCTGTTATAGATCGTCATTCACATTATAAAAATATTAAACTAATGAATTGTTTACATTAGGAGGCATGCACGCACGCATATTTCCAAGACAGTAGGACCACAGTATAAACATACAGTAGAACATCTACATACAAACGTGCCACCCTCGATTTGAATGTGTGCCTGCGCGTCGTGCGCCGTGTCGCGATTTCACGCACACGCTACAAAAGGGAGGCATAGGGAGGCGGCAGTACGGACGGGCTGTGCCGCGTGTCTGTGTGCACGCTAGGCTAATAACTGGGCGGACGGCCTTAGATAACCTACTGTATGTTTATACTGCGGTAGGACCATCTTGCACCGGAATATTCTCGATCATTGTCAATGGGTGAATCGCTATCGCCAATGGTTTAATTGTCCGATTTCAACACAGCCATAATTGACGTCAATAATACTAAGGGTAAGTTGCACCATAGTAGAAGTTATAGTTAAAGTTAAAGTTTTTGTCAAATTTGACAATTTGACGTCATTTTTGGGCCTAACCGGTACTTTAACTGAAATTTGGATGTTTGTTAATTGTCAAAGTCAGATGGTGCAACTAAACCTAAGTCTTGGTCTTCTCGTATCCGTTTTACTCTTAGCAGCCGCGTCGGAAAATTTTAGACTTGTTTATTACTACATAACATGACTTGTAAACAAACAAGTTAATTTTATACAGCTAGTTTTGCCATGAATACATAGTTATTGGATCAGTTTTGATTGAATCAATTAATAATAAGCTTAGTTAATAAAAATATTACAGGTGATTTAACTGTTTAACTACTTGAGTTTAATAACAAAATATAATACACGTGGCATTTTGACTCAAAATAAATAAAGTAAATTTTACAAAAAAATATAACATAGAAAGTCATAATTATTTCAATTATATAAATTAATGACTTTACGTAATTTGTAACCATGTTAAATGTATGTGAGTTACGTGAGGACTACTGTAATTGCGTAGGACCACAAGTGATTTGTTTAACACTGTTTATACACTGACATTCATTGTAGCAATGCATTTTAATTATGAATGGAATAATAGGGTGATTACATTTCCTTTGACACGTAAATTAATTTGATACCTATATTGTTTACAGATCGCAGTGCTTATGTACCGGCATTACGTGCACCGTAACGTCACTTCTATGAACTTCGACAATCCGGTGTACCGCAAGACTACGGAAGATCAGTTCGCTCTTGAGAAGAATGGCTACGCACCGGGCAGCAAACTGTACCCGAGCACGGTGGGAGAAGAGGTAAGAGCGCTAACCGCCATGGAATGCACCCTCAACATACAAAACAGCCTAAGATAAGCCGCGCAAACCACAAACTCCCCTCCGACAAGGAGCCAATTAATATAAGGAGGTCTCAACCCTATGTAGAACTTAATTTTTCATATATTTTTACTAAAAAACATATATATATTTATTTTCGAATGTCACTTCTACTTCTCATGTACAATGAAACGTTGTAAGACCCCAGATTTAACATGGCCAAAGATTATTGTAAATAAACAAGATTAATACTAGGGTTATTTAACTATAGTAAAGTTAAGGTCTGCCTAAGACATTTTAAAATTGATGTATTTAGATTCATAGGTATTGTAAGGAATTTATAGAAATATTTTCGTTTAGGTCTAAGGATTTGGGCAATTTAAATGTGCCAACATTTTTACCGCATCAGTATTAATGAATAGTTGCCAAATTATATTATTGGTTTAAAGTAGGTGTATAATGCTGTAAATAGTCCCTTTGAAATAGTGTAATTATGGAATAGTTTGGTATTTGCCTCCCGCTTAATCCTAGATCGATAATATTTTACTGCCGAGAAATTTATTTTTCATGCATAAACATGCGAGGGCTATTACTCGGTAAGTTTTATGTGTAGCGTAAGACGTAGCATTTAAATTTTGCTGTAACTGTATAATTTTTCTTTTGTCTTCGCTGTATTTTTTGTTTGCGCGTCCATTGACCACATGGTTGCTATGTAGTTATTAAACTAAAGGTTACTGCGAAATACCTTCACTAGTCATAACTGGTTTTTAAATGGCAATACTTTTACATTTTGAGCTTGCCTCTGACCAAAAATGGTGTAAATTGGACTTGAATTATTAAATTCCTTGATGGATACACTAGACATGCCTTTAGAGGTGTAAACAAATTAAAATAGTAAATTTCTGCATTTATAAAAAGCAATAAATCACTAAAATTTTAATCAACACTTCAAACTTCAAAACTTTATTGCGCACTAAGTTCTAAAAGCGTCCTGTTATTTCTCAACTTAAGTTTATATGTATGCCATGTAATTAATTGTTATTTCTTTCTTTACAGGCCCAAGAACCACTCAACACCCCCGGTACAAATGACTTTGTATAGTGTACAAGCCGGCAGCAAATATATTAGTGCGTCATTAAATGTGAAAAGAAAAAGAAGGACATGTGATACTTAATAGTGTGAACCAGTGAATGGGACGCTAACATTGTGTAGTTTATATCTACTTAGCATTAGCACTAGTGCAACGGGAGTGCGATGCTTATTGGAACTAAGTTCTGTTCGCCTCGCAGAGGATCTCAAACACGTTATCAAAGCTTACAATAATAACACCTAAAATGGAAGTTATATACAAAGCGATCCGTCAAAATTGCCAAGTTGATATGCGGAAAAGTAGGCAAATGTCTAAGTATAATAATTCCTTAATTATAGGGAAAATACAACAGGTTCGAAAATTAATTGCGCAGTGACTGATTTGGTCCTTCGTAAAACAATGTTGAACAACGGCAGGACAAGCCGTTATGGGTTAATATTATTGGTGTGTAGACTCGGTTTCTATGTGTTATTATTTTAAGTTAAAACGACGCTACATTACAATCACCGAATGCATGTCGTCGAGATCTTTGTAAATGCTTTTGTACTATTCGTATCACATATAGAAATTAGATGGGAAACTTTTCTATGATTTTCTCTTTTAGACTGTGAATATGATAGAAATTCGAATATTTTACAAAATATGCCTGGTGCATTGTAATTATTTATAATAGAGTTTACAATGTTTATATTCCAATTTAGTTAAGGGTATGATCGCTTTGTAATAATCCTTTATGGCAACTAGTTGGATTCTTAACATTATGCACAAGATGAGCATATCTATCTATGCAGTTAATATTTTATATAGTGAGATGTACTTATTTAGCTTCAATTTGTTTTCAACTCAACTTTGTACTGATTATACACGTTTTGATATACTAAAAGACATACTGGTCACTAACTTATTTTGAATGTTTTCCTATAGGTGTAAAATTATTTATTTGTTAAACAATGACACACTGAAGAATAGGCTAATAAAATGAATCGCTCTATGTGCCAACCCTAGTGAAATTTTTGTCGCCAAGTTATTTTCAATTGATATTGGTCGATTATGTTCAATTAGTAAAATGTAATATGAATTGTAAGTCGAACACATACCTATTTGTTGTTCTGTATTTATTTGAATTATATGTAATTGTTATTCAATAATACAGTTTGATATTTATATTATATTTTATGTAATAGTTGTGTTTACCATACAATATTACAATCTGTATGTATTTTTATCATTAGGAAAAATTACATTGTATTTGGAACGTGACTTTGTCGAGCAAAATCCTGCCAAATCTCCTAAATAATAACTTATTTGTAATGTAATACAATTACATTAAAATAAATCTTGATGCACATTTCATACATGCCTAGCTCAATAAGTGTGGTCACTAAAACTATTGTGTAAATATTGTCAGTAAAATATATGTGAAATGTGTTAATTCCCTTTTTTTTCTCACCCCATCTTCAGTCTCAAGGCGCATTTAAATTGATTGCACGTTAAGTTCTGCAGTTTTAAAGCAGTGCTGCAAATGCGAATTAATTTGTATACGCCTTTTACCTACTTAAATATAGTTAATGTTAAAACTGAAAAATAAAACTATAAAGAAGTGTGTAGATTTTATTTAAAATCACATACTTCTTCAATTATGAATCTCAACTAGAACGGTCACCATGGTGAACTTAAATATTAAAAATAAGGGTAGATGTCCGATAATGAAATCATAAACCACTGGAATAGGGATAATCAGACGCCGAACGAAATTCCCAAATGTTTATCCTCCATACAGAGCGAGTTGAAGTGCACTGTTTGAAGCTATGAGGGAAAATATTAATAGCAATGGAAAGGGCAATAATATATTTAAGTATCATTAATACTACGAGTATTGATGGCCGAATCTAGAGCGATTTGCGAGTTTCACCTTTACTTTTTACATTTAAATTCTAATCAGTAACTTAATATTTTACCTAAATAAACTAATAGTGTGTAAAGGTGGCACCAGCTCCTATGTGTAAGCCCGCTTGTCTACCACGTGTCAACAGCGCATCCCGTCCTATTTCGGCCACACAAGGCGCAGAGACGACAACTTGGAGAAATTGATAGTGGTTAGGAACACTGAAAGCAAAAGGTCGCGAGGTCGTTCACCAACAAGATGGACCGATCAAATAAAGCCTCGTAAATAGATCGTCTTGCTCTAAATTTTACACGAATGGTAAAAGACGCGCTGGACAGAAACCGGCGAAGGCAGATCATCAACTCCAGATGCAACCCCGCAGCTGACCACGATTCTCAGATATGAAGGACCGACTATAGTGTTCCGGTGAAGTGTTCTACGTGCGATATCATTACGCGTAACTCGAAACATGCCTCTCACACAAGCACCCGAGTCGGCGTGCGTCTGGTTTTACACACTCTTGCTCTCTTAAATTAACCGAAGTTTATGTATCTACACCCAGCGGGATCACCTGTCTGGGAGACTTATGGAGTTATACAGAGAATTAGATCTGAATATGTTCTACTGAATTATGCTGAAAACAGAATTTGTTCCCTATAATAAACGGAAATATTCGCTTCTTTAACCGACCTCCAGCCAGCAGGATATTTTCTTAAACTACGTCTGATGAACTGTAAATTGATATCAACTTTTAGATCTATATTTGTTCTGTTTATTTAAAGAAAAATCAGTCTCCTAAAGTCCGTAATTCGGTCACAATCAAGCTGCAAAGAAACCTCCATTCAGCGGACTATTTCTTCTAAGGATGTTATTATTGCAGCTTTTACCATAAGTTAATACAATTTAGGTATTTGTACCTACTTATATTTTTTATTTTTATAGATATTAATCTTAACAATTTTTGACATTATTTAATATGTGACTTTTGGGGTTAGGTTGAAGTAATAACTAATAAACTAGTTTAAATTAGAAAGGTCAATAGTTCAGATACATTTATTTAATCATCTTTAAACAGACAAATTGCAGTCACCTTGTGAGAGGTAAGTATAACAAAAGTATTGACAAACCAACTATATCCAATATTGTTGTATGTTATAGACTTCTATAACATAGATACAAGAAAAAAATATGCTTTTGAGCATAAAGTAGATAACAATCAAATTATACATAAATTATTACAAATAGGTACGTTTATTATACATTATCGCAGTAATTTTTTTGGTTAGTAAAATCATACTATTTGGTCTAAATTTAGTAAAGTAGGTATATCCTAATACAGGACCTGGTACATTTTGTACTATTAAAACTGGCATTATTTATAATTACTTACACCTAAACAATAACTTTCAGCTAACTTAACAACTAATTATTAACAAAAAATAATAACAATGGAATTAAACGTAATGTTTTGCACCACTCGATTGTGTATCACCTTGAGCACATAAATAAATAATTACCAAAAGAAAGAAGCACAATATTAATTAACAATTTTATTACTATAGTAATAATAACTTTAATTATTAAACTAGGTACTTTTATCTTATTAGATGATACCCCTAAAACTTGAACTAAATAAAACTGTCGGTTTTTTATTTTATAACACTAAATAAGCAAAAATAATATGTAGTCACTAATGAACATAGTTGATGTCTATCTCAAACGGGTTAGCATTATGTTTTCCTACCTTGGGCCTTATGATCTTTTTATAGTTACTACAGTTTGTTTCTGTTATGTCTTTTGATTTATTGAAACTTAAATTTGAAAGCAAAAACATGTTGCTACAGCGATAAAAAACTTTCAAAGGTTTTTACACTGCATATGTGGTAATACAGATACAGATTGTGTGTGGTAACACAATTAGTAGGTAACAGGAAATATGCCGCCCAAGAGATGGGCTGCTGGCAGAAACTCTTCAGGTGACAGGAGATCATAATCAAGCCAGGGGATTAAAGAAGTCCAGTTGAAAAGAAGAGAGCGTCAAGGCTAAGTAAATTATACTTTTGAAATCATTTCTGTAAGCATTGTTTTGTAATTTTTCTTAACTTATATTACTGGTTAAAGTAACATGTAGGCAGTAAATATTTAACACAGTAAGTGTTGGGTTATGTGTAATCAGCATTTTAAGGAAATACCATCATTTATGTAAGTGACTAAGTACTTAGTTTTGCTCATCAGTGTACCTACATCCACTTTATTTGCATGTCAAGTCTTTACAGAAAATTACAGCCTTTTTCCTATATTGAGCCGTTTGAGCTGAACTATTATGATTGATTAATTATTCAGTGAAATACCTTTATTTAAGTACTTTTGCTTTGAAAACATCTTCTTTTTCTATAAAATAGTAAATTATTTCTAACTAGTCGCAATTTCTGGGCAATCATACAGGCATTGATTTTTGCGGCATTGAACTTGCTTCGGAAGCATATTTCAATAATTCTAAGTAATTAAATTATTATTTGTTGACATAATCAACATACAAAAAGGCAAAAACGCACCATTTCTGATGTCAACCATATAATGAACGCTAACTAAATATAATCACAGTCAAATTATTATGAAGCCATAAAACTAAACATAACTAAATCTACTCTCACTATTTTTTTACAAATAATTACAATCTAACTACAGCCATTAACTACTTTGGGAATAGTTCCGTTACTCACGCGGATTTTCTTCTTCAACTGCTCAGTATCTTTCTCTTGAATTTCTATCTTTATCTCGGTAACCTTTTTTTGTTCCGTATACAACTTGTATTGTTTAATTATATGGTCCTTATACACTCCGAAGGTAAGGGAACTGATATGACGACGAGCGTGCAGGAACATTTGGTCGAAATGATGAAGATTGTGTCTGGAAACAGAAACAGATCTCTAGAAATATCAAGATCAAAGTTGTGTCTATACTTGACTGGCCTATAGGCGCAATGCAATGATATTGTAATAAAAAAGACGTAGCTTTGCTCAGGTGTACGAAAAGTTCTGATTTCGGGTGCCACTTTTTAAGCACAAGTAACCTTTCAACCTCTTTTTATTATAATATCATTGGGTTAGAGCTTAGAGCGACGAAGGTCGAGGGTTCGATTCGATCCTCATCCAGTACAAACATTCATGTGACGAACAAATTGTATTTCATTTATGTGAGTATGATAAACACCTGACACCTACAGTCAGCATCCAAAATATGATGTAAGCGTAGAGAGTGGTTGAATATTTCAAAAATAAAGTTAAGTAAATTAAAATTGCATTTGTCAAATAGCCGATACCTTTTTGATCACTCTCCTAACACACATATTTTTCATGCTGAAGCACAAGCTCGGTTAGGTTTCAAGTGTAAATAAATATTTATTTTGCTGTAGATTAAATTAAGATAATTCTCAAGTGTTAAAGTCAGATATAATATATCAAGCATGCGGAAGATGCTCACACGCAACTGAAACGCGCAGCCAACATAATTCAGATGACGAATGATCAATTCGTTCGTTCGTTCCATCTGTAATACATACAGGTTGTTTCCAAAACCTCCCAATATCTATTATGAAGATAAACATGAGTACTGTTTTACTTACATGCTCAACAATACGGACGAGAGCATCTCTCGCGTATTCAACAGATGCCGAATGTAAGCCCTAGTGTGCTTCTTGCAAGCGAGACACTCGCATCCCGACAGAATAGGCCGAAAATCATCCTTGTATCTGAAAAATCAAGTTCATTTGATACAACTATAGGTAATGACTATTTACTTTGATTATGCATTCTTTTAACAATATTAGTTGAGCACTATATTTATGAACATTGTAGTGGGTGCGCCAAAGTTCACCTAAATTTTTAACTTCGATTATTGGAACTTTTCTTCCTAAAAATTCCAATTGCTATATATCCTCATATTTCCTAATATTTTGGGATTGTTTCCGAATCATTCAACTTCATAATGCCGGAAGACAATTCCGTAGGACAGACAATTTCAGAAAAAAAATATCTAGGTGATGCATTTTTTGAACAACATTACCTATTACCATGTTATCCAATAAATATAATGTGTTTAACTAATTATGGCGTTGATCAAAACGCTCTTGATGATAAGACAGAATGTATGGCTGTAAACTATAAAGTAAAACTATTTCGAAAATTATAGCTGCTATGGTAACCTATGGGGTAAGCCATTTACCACTGGAAAACAAGAGGCTGGTAATGATGCTCATGATATAATTAACTTGGTAAAATCTTGATTATAAAAAACTCGATGATTGCCAAAAACACAGGCAATTCTATTAATACAATATAATTTAAATTAGGTCATTCTGACCAAAGAAGTATAAATATACATTTGATTACCTCTCATCATTCAGATCTAATAAGCACATTTCTTCAGATCTTTCATTGACATCAAAACTTAAGGCTAATGCATGCCCAGTATTTGTAAGTTTTGTAGGGTAGCTGCCATCAAAGACATCCCAGCCATATTGTATTGCTGTCATTACCACTTCAGGATTCCAGCAGCCTTCTACAAAGCGCACAAGATCATTTGGGATAGATTCCTGAAATTAAAAAGTACTAGTTAGATTTGAGAAAAAACAATTATTTAAAAGCAAATTGTTTTAAACTGAAGCAGAGTGGACACTTTGCAGTGAAACAAAAACAAAATTAGTTATTTCGGTGTCTGTGGCACAGTTGTGAGTGGATCAGCAGCCCGTTCAGATTTGCGATGGGTGCCCGACCACCCTGATCAAAGTTGTATGATGTATTTTTGGGCAACACTGGACTTCGAAAGGCCCATCAAGCAGTTAGTCCTAGCTGAGCCAGCTACTATCAGACTTGTATGTTTACTAACACCAACAATGTACAAAAAAAATTACCCCAACAAATTTAAAAACTTCTTCCAGCTTGCTTGTAGGCACCTCAAATGATTCCGGTGTGCCATCCACAATGCCCGCCAACGATACACCACTAAGGATCTCCTTGTGTGTAAGTATGCGTTTTATACAATCATTGCATCTATTACTATGTCCTGTGCCAGCAATAACACCTGAAAATGAAAACCGATCAAAAATATGAAAATTATTCAATAAGTGAAGTAAAGGTATTCAAAAGAGTATGTCCAGTCATTACTTGATGGTACTGGTTCAACTTTGGTGGTCAGTAAATATTAAATTGCAAAAATAATCTTAGTAATTCAAAGGGATCAGTCATTTTTGTAATTGAATGCTTACCAATGAGGGCACTATTTCGTAATTCCTTTGAGGCCTTATATCGATCTACACATTTATCTAGAAAGCTACATGTCCTCTCGACAGCCTTCAGATTCCTCTTGTAGCCGTCACTGAGGGTGGTGCGGCTATCTGCAATTGCTAAAACAATGTCTGGTTTGAATAGTTCCATCAAATCCATATATCTGAAAAAACAATTATTTTAACTGCCAATTTCAATTAGAAAGAAACTCATACTTTTATTTTGATACCTCCTATGAAGACTATGATAGCCAAAAATGTAGGTCTTTACATAGGTTAATGAAAACTACTCACAATTTTATCAATTGTAAGCCTCCCAATTCAATGATTTGTATGATTAGATAGATTGAAAGGCTTTTGGGCTAAATTTCTTTGCCATGTGAGAGAGAGAAGAGAATTCATACCAATTTCAAAGGCTATAATGCATAGCAACTTACCGATCTGGTGTTATCATTTTCTTTCCATTCTTAGTCCACAATGGTATTAAATTGCCTTCAAAATGCCCTGATGGTGTTTCTTCACTTGCATTATGTAATGTGGCACAAGTAATGTGCTCTGGTAGCCCTGCAAACTTTGCCACACCTTCTCCCTGAGCCTTTAAGCCTGATTCCAGCTGTGCAGCATTTGACAGTGGCACCCAAAGTAGTTGTGGATTTGTGAACACCTTGGATAGTACCTCAGCAGTCATATGGAGAACACTCCCACTCTGAAATGTAGACAAAAACTGGGATAATAATAAAGAATAAACTTGTACCTAGTTTTAGGTTCTGTTTAATGTTTATCAAGTTGAAATTCAGTGAAGTGTGAGTACCTACTCAGAACCTAACCTTGACAGGTAGATGCTTGACTAAAAAAATGATGTGTAGGTCAATACGTTTTGGGGAAACCGGTTAGTCAGAGATTATTATTTGAATGGGATAGAGCCAGGTAGAATGATTCAGAAATTCCAATAGGATAATCATTATTGTTACCTATAAACTGTCAAATGCTAACTGGATTGGCCCGATATTTATATTTATTCAGTGGCATGTCATTTAAAGACTTCGTGGCAATAATAATTCTTTGCATTAAAGTTCAACAAACAAACCTGAGTCAAAAGAGCAGCGGCAGGAGTTTCTATCACGGCACTTGATGATTTTACAAACTCTGTAAGATAACCCACGCGTTCTCCACCACAGCCCGCTTGTTTTATGACAAAACGCATTGTAACGTAAGTTCAACTAGAAATAATAAATTACTATTTACAAACAGACAGAACCTGCCTGCCCCGTACTGCAATAAACTGCAATTTTCAAAACATAACCTCTCTTCAATCACGTCACTCAAGGTTTTTTTTAATATTATTTTTACGGCCTCGGTCTCACTCGAGGACTCAAGCACGAGCACAACAGAGTACAGACCACAGGTTATGAATTAAGTTGGCGCTACATTCAAACACAAAATGAGAGTAAGTTTTTTTAAGTGGATAGGTAAGTGGAAAAATCACTACTACTGAAGAACTATGTGAATCAATGGTATTCCTCAAACACAGCAGAAATTTTTCAATATCGCATTTGCTAAAAGGGGCTGCATCTGCGCACAACCCCACAGTAAGGGACTGAGTGGTAAGCGGTGGGTGGCATGACCTGACAGTGCCTATTATTTTTCTTTCCTTTCTCAAGTTTATTTAAATTGGCTATGAGGTTGATGATAGTAAAATCGTCCACGCCGACGTGGACGCGTATTGCGGCCCCTTTTTTTTATGCCTAGCCGCTTCTCTACTCAAAAACTGCGTCCGATTGCCATCTCCTAGTAACGCCCTGAGCCGAGGCACCTTTAAAGACACGCTGCTTAAATGTTAGGAGTTGAGAGCCTTCCGTTCACCTTATTGCCCGGAAAAGCTTTAATTTTTTCCTTTTTTCTTTGCTAGGGAATCCATTTACAGACGGGGCCAGAGTGGCGCCTCTCTGCGGCTCAGGAAGGTCAGCAGTCGACATCTGTCTGGCCTGTTGCTGACCTTTGGGCTTCGGTGTGGTGATTGGTTGTCTGCAGGCCCTTATTACGCGCCTCCCTGCGGAAGAACACACAGCGCTGATCGTTCGCCGGGCGGGCCTGGGCGCAGTTAGCGCAAGTCGCCGGTTCCTCCCTTGGGCGGGGGCACTCAGCCGCTCTGTGGTCGCCCGCGCACCGCACTCACTTAATGAGGCCGTGGCAGTTGCCGGAAGCATGGCCAAATGCTTGGCAGCGGTGGCATTGGGAAGGGCCGCGTTGGCTCGTCCAGGCCTCAATGATGATGCCCCTCATGCCCAGGAGCTCATTTGTCGCATATAGGCGAGCGAGCTCCTGCTGGCCCAGGTGCACCAGTTGCTTATGGTGTAGGCAGCGGGGCGATCTCCCCGCGGAAACTGAGGGCGCGGGCGACCTGCGTCGTCTCGTTGGGGAGGCCGCTCACTGCGACTTTAGTTGGGCGCTCATCTTGAGGCGCGAAGCTATAATCGCTATATTTTTATAATCTTACGATCTACGACAACACAAATTGTTTTTGAAATAAGTAAAAGATTTAAAATTAAGTGTATAGGAATTTAGTTTTTGGCTTCATTAAACTTCTTAAACTTAACAAAACTTTTGAGCCCTTTTCTACAGAAAGGGTGCAAACGCTCCCTTTCAAATTTTATTGTTACAGTGAATATTAATATCACCCCGCCTAATAAAGTAATTAATTAAGTTTACTTATTTACGACTAGCACTAAGTGCCATTTAAAACGTTTTATTATTTGGGTGGGTCTTTTGAATACAGAATGGTTTAACTTTTCAATAAGGCATGCAACGGGTTGTGTTCCGTTACTTGGGGCATTTCCATTATTTATTAATTTTCATAACATTATGCCTAGTCTGGTGCGTTTAGGAAGGGATAACTTTTATCGCCAAAGGCTATGCAGATTAACAATTCAGTAGGGTGGATTTCTGCATGTATTAAATTGTATGGTGCAGTCGAGAAGTGTTTGTATTAGAGATTGATTTGCTAGGTGGCTTAAATAATTTATACTACAATACGGTTCATGGGTACATACTAAATAAGGTAAACAGCCAATAACTCCTAACAGTCTCCACGTTATTTCCTTAGTTTATTGTTTCAAACATACTTATACAAGGTGAATCATTTTTGAAACCGTCGGGGTAGGTCAAATTCCTTTGGCTGCCTTTTATTTTGGTAAAAGTTCAATAAGTTCACTAATTGGCTAGAGGAAACGTTTTTTTCTATATTTTTTGTTTCCCAATGCAGTTTCAGTTTTTTGTCAAAATAAGCCAGGAGACCTCCTTGATCATTTTCAAAAACTTCATTCTAATTTCCTCATAGTTTAGTATCTGGGGTGTCATTTTCAGTGTAACTAACTCTTCATTTAGGGGTGGCATTCCGGCTGACATCACTTCACGTCTCAGTGCCTCACGCTTACTTCAATTATCAAAAAAATTCACTTTGAAATAGTATCAGGTACTTATCTCTCATTTTGAACGTAAATAATGTTATTTGGCTTAGTTTTTTTCTCTCAAACGACCAGAGTCACAAATAAATTCAATTTCAAAGATAACCAACCGGAATACCTTATCTGCATCGAGATGCGAAGATCTGTGTTCAATTCAAAAGTAAGTAAACATAAGATCGTATTTAGCACTAGTAGCAAATCAGATTGTACATACACCTTCTTTACATGATCATACATATCACAATGTTTGAATAACATTATTGCTTGCTGTAGGTAGATCTAGAATACGTTAACTTAAAACAGACATTAAACAAGTGTTGTTAAAAGAAAGAAAAGAGTAAAAACATCCGTAATTACGAAATGCAAATCAGAGAAACGTTCCAAGAGCCGTATTCCTATCTCAAAACCTCATTAAGCTTTGCAAATCTTACGCCAAATGATAATTATTTATATTTCTGCAGATTCTTGCAGCTGTTTTCAGCAGAAAAATGCTTTCGTTTACTGAAAATGAGGATGTTGCAGGGTAATAGCCCAGGGAGTCATATTTTCTCTACCTAGATTAGTTAGGGTAGATAGAAATAATTAGCGTGTTCCCTAGACGTTTACACATTAGGTAGGTAGGTACTCGTACTTTACTGAACTTTAGTTTCACTCATTTGTGCTTCAAATCCATATACCTACCTACTCGTAGCTTAATCAATTTTATTTTGAGTTTGAACAAAGTGTTCTACATTTCATGCTCTATTGCTATAATGCTAGCTAGCTAGCTAGCTAGCTAGCTTCTTTTGTCTTTTGTTTTACTATGAGTAACTCGAGCTAGTCATGCTCACTAAAATGTTTCTGGGGTGGTGGCGTTGTGTGGCGGGTCATTCCATTCCCTAAAATATGGTTGAGTGGGATGATGGCTGCCTCACACGTCAACTTGTGAACAGGTGCCACCTTCGGGGACTGGTCTGCTCAAGTTTACTTAGTTTACCCAAGTTTACTTATTAACTTCCTGTTTTATTTATTTTCATGTCAAATCTGTATGACTTGGTTGGTTTATTCAAACATTCACTTTGTACTGTAAAACATTGGACGATTGAAAAAGAGTAACTGCTGAGTTTCTTGCCGGGTCTTCTCAGTAGAAACAACCTTCCGACCCCGGTGGTAGAGTCACATTATGTACATGTATTTTAAGTATTGTTCATATATTATATTATTATGTGTATGTTTATTAAGTGGTTATAATTAAGATTCTTGACGATTCGAAAGTACTGTTTATTGGTCTACTTGAATAAAGAAATATTGAATTTGAATTTGAATTTAATACTTAATATCATGCTCATTGTCGAAACAAGGTTTGTTTCACTAAATACTTAGCCTGAAGCACCCTCACATCTAGCGTTAACTAAGTTTAGTAGCTTCTGGTATAAAATGCTATTTTCGGATATGTTGTAATAACGATGATTACGTTTTATTCAACAAACAGTGTAGGTAGGAACCTCTGTCTACCATCAGAGGTATTTCATCTACACTGATTGTTGCCATCATCAACACTTTGAGAAGTAAATTTGGACCCCACGTTGTAAAAGGCGACCCGTTGTTCGAAGTCAACCGATCGCCGTTATTCGGGTTGCTTGGGTTTTTTATCAAATCATATAGGTAGGATTATCAAATTATTCATGGAGGCATCCAAAATCGATTTTAAAACCTTCTTAAATCATTATCATCATTTGCGACAGAGTGCAAACATAGCATTTTTGATGATCTAGCTCGGCTGAAAGCTCTTTCTTAGTTTCATTCCTGAACGCAACCCTAAATTCAGGACCAGAGGACTTAAGATGTTCGCCGTTTTTATTCATAATAAGTTATGAAGAATCTAGACCTAACCAAACTTCGCAGACCTTGCCTACATTTCGAAAGTACGCTTAAAATCGTTGTACGCTTTATCTCCCGCAGGTCTTTGCAATTTAAACCTACTTAGACACTGAGCATATAGGCACCGTAGTGCCTCGTGTAGGTTCGCCACCTAAAAGCACTTTACTATTAAAGTGGACCAACAAAACGCTAGGACGTGCTAGGAAAACCTTAGCATAACAAGTTTCTCATATAAGCAGGCATGGTCATGCGTCGTAGCGCGGTGGTGCATTAATACATGCAACTTAATGCAAGCCTGCACGCGGACCTTTCGCATGCTTGATAAGTCTCAACAAAGACGAGCTTAGCGACAACATGGCAGGTACTTCATAATACAAGCGGGAAGGAGCGTATATTATTTCCTTGTTTTTTAAGGAAACAAAAAATATACCGTAGAATAGAACGGGCTAACATTTTATTGAGTTGTGTTACTTTGGGATAATAGATAGATAGGTAGATAGATAAACACTTTATTGCACACAAAATAACACATTCGTAAGGAATACATGTTCACATAAATGTACAATTTAGGCGGTCTTATTGCTAGAAATATGATAGGACGGGTTTGCAAGTGCACAATTAATTCAGCATAATCTCTTGCGTTTAAGAGAAAAATATTGAGTTTAATTGAAATCAGATGATAAAGTTCACAATTCATTGATATTTAGTAATATCCCGAGATAAACTGTAAATTGTTATCTCACGATGATCACATGAATACTTATTTCAATATGTACTTTGTCTGCCAACGTAATTCCGTTGTTGACATTAACAGAAGTTAAGTCACGTATGCATAAATTCCCAAAATTACCGAGCTTAAAGTATGTGCGTAAGTTAAAATGTCGTCTTATTTACAAATGTAATTTCCAACGTTTCCCACAGGCAGCCTCAGACGCCATGTTTAAATTACTTCTCTCAAAGCAAGATTACGTTTAACCTGGGTTAACAGGCGAATTTCACTTAATGTGTGCTCACATCGTCTCCGGTAATTTCCTTAGCCTTGCCAACAAAGTCGACTCCATTGCGTTTACATATTATTTGAATACATAATTACTTCTGAAATATTGTCTTGCATAAGTTCGGTTCTTATGTGAATTCACTCACCTACTTATTCATGGTTTTGTACACAAAAAAGACAATATTCAGGACCACAAGCTTCAGGTGAGCTTATCTCTGAAAATAGATTTAGCCCAGTAGACATTTGAGACAGTCTTCGTCTTTTTAAGTAACTCATAGAAGTTACAAATTTGTGTACAGATTTGAAATAAAATATTCACTAAGTACTTACCCCCTTATTCGTAAAAAAATTGAACAGCTCTTCAACAAGATTTTAACTTTTGCATCATTTTGTCCCTTTCGTGCTTGGTGCTGCCGCCATTTGCGAGTAAGTGACACAGAACGCGTCAATTGCTTAAACAATGCTTTAGCGTTGCGTTCGTTTTTATGAATAAGGGGATAATTGAGAGATTGAGACAGCGTCGTGGCCCATTGGTATAAACACGCTGCCGCGATGGCGTCCCGAGTTCAAGTCAGGCCGGCCGGAACACCTACTCGAACTTTGTGTTCATTGTAAAAATTTGCAGCTAACTCTCCAGCGATGGAAAAACCGATAAAAACCCAAGCAGCCCAAAAAACGGCGCAGCGGTAGGCTCCCCTACTACGTTGAGTTCAAATTCCCTTGGCGAAATGTGGGCTTCGGGATGTTTCATTTCGGGTGGATATGTATCTACTTGATTAAAAAAATACAAAATTACCTAAAATCCTTGACAATACAACAAGATGCATTTAAAGATACTTATTATGACCAACGAAGTTATTTATTTATTTAAGTAAGTATTGTGAAACGTCTGAGGTCTTGAATGTTTTTTCTTTTGTTTAACGGAGCACATCACGCAGTTTGAGTTTAGATTCAATTCCCTACTAAGTAACGAATTTGAGGAAATGTTTGCGAACGGCTACGATCCTTCCTGTCAAAGTACCAAGGGGTCTACTGCAGTGCAAATCTTATGCAAGATCAGCATATAGACCAGGGGTGCCATTCCGGATAACATCACTTCATAAGCCGGTGCTTCACGCTTACTTCAATCATTAATACGCTTCACTTTGAATCAGTATTCTCCCTCATTTTAGTATTTTCCCTCATTTTGTAAGTAAATAAGTAATTTTAAAATGTTATTTAACTTAATTTTTTTTCGCTCTACTGAATTTTAAAGATAACTCAAGGAAAGTAGCCATGAGATACCTAGGTATGTCCTTTAAAAAAATGCCCTTCTGACATAGATTTTCAAAATCTTTTGCGTTGTTACACCTTGCTCTATTACATAGAAATATCATTCGGCAAGAGCAAGATAAAAAAAGGAAATGGGTATAGCCTGATGAGCCTTTGACTGTACATTTATTGGTGTGATAAATTATATCTGACGAACTAAAATATTATGATTCTAAAAAATCGGATGACTTTAAAAATATATTTCATTCAGAGTGTTTTTGGTAAGTTTTTATTTTTCAGAAATAAATAATTCGCGTTTTATATCTTGCTCTTGCCTAATGACATTATTTTGCATTAAAAAAAGCTGGAATGACCAAAATAGGTGGACAAATAAGGATTAGCCCCTCAAAATTATGCTAAGTAACTCTGTATTGGCACAAATCGGAGTAGACCCCCAGGAATTAGACAGAACTACGTATGTCCGGACAATGGGTCCAAATTATACAGATGGGAATTAATCAGTGGAGCATACTGACGGTTCGGCTCAATGTTACTGTAGAATTTCAATGGAAATTGTCACAAATAGATTCTAAGCAGCTTATTTATTCTTGTTCATTCATGATTGGGACGCTGTAATTAAGTTATAATAATATTAAGATGCAATTATATTGCGATTGAGATGAAGACCCTTCGGTACCTTTGGGGAGCTTGTTAAAAATCTATCCGTCAGCAACAGTTTTTGGTCTTGTTACGTCACAGTCAAAAGTTCAATGTATGGTCTCGACCATACCACCACACACAATCGACTCGTCGATTGTGGAGTCATTTTTTATAATCCCTTTGCAATAATGATGCATGTTTGTTGCATTGCGAATAAATATATTTTTATGAAAATTCCATAGAAATAACGCACAAAGCTATTCCGACAATTCAGAAAAGACATTCTGTTCGGTTAAAAAAGACATTCAAAATGAATAAAGTTGCTGGAATATTCAACGAATTCTTTCAACTTAATCTGGGTTAAAAAATATTTTTTGATTAGAGCTAAGATTTAGGTGTGAATAGAATGTCTGGAGAATGGTTTGCCGAAAAATTTAAAAAGTAACGAAACGTTTTAATTTATTTCGCTAATAATAATTATTAAGTACTTAGTATACGGAATAATTCTAACCTAAATTCAAATTGGTTGAGTCGTATTTAATTCTTTGTTGGTGCGTTTACAAAAGTAACCAATGAAACAGGTTTTTATTTAAGCCATTGTAAGCTACCTACTTCGGCGGCTTCAAATTTGTAATGGCGGTTCTGACTTTCATAAAATCTATAAAAACTTTCAACCCTTTTTTCAGCCCCTAATGGCTCAAAAACACTGTGTTAGTTATTTTCTACATCTTCAAAATAACCCACGTGAAAGTGTCAGCTTTCTCAGGCCGATGATTCGGGCTGGACGGTGATGAGTTAGTCAGTAAATGTAGTAGATTTTTTCTCAATAGCATACACGCACACACAAGAGAAACATAACGTTGATAATGTAATAGCGATATCTTAAACCACTAATGCTATCAGTACGTCCACAGGGGATGATTTTCTCCCACAGGACGGTAATGTCTACGCACATTACGCCGATGTGGATTTGTATTCATCGCTCCTGACCCACATCCAGCCGCCATTTCCATTTATATATCTACTTTACTCACATTTTATGCTAGTTTTGACTGTATTACTACGCAAAAGACATAGATATTATGTGGTTTCAACAAACCAATCCGATCTTGATCATGTTTGCTGGTTAAAACAATAGTGAAATGTTTACCTGACGAGTCATTCGGCCAGAATATCCCCCCAGTGTACCAATGGTAATGGCACTATCCCATTGCATTTGAGTTATTGGTTACTTCATAGTTGAAACAATAAGTCTTAAGATTTCGATCTTGTTTAAGACTCACCCACGAATTCTCAAACGTCATTTAACGCTAAGCACGCGCTAACGCTCATGCTGTCGCTGTCACGTAAAATGCCAATAGAACTGAAAGGACAGCCATACTTCTGAAGGATGCTTATTTGCGTTAGCGGATTTTGGTTCACCCAAAAAACCTTTTTACAAATGGTAATTACAATAGTTTTGGCAATGTTTGGGCAGCAATAGGAAGATTGACAAGTGATTCATTCGGTAATTCCCCCCAGAGCTCATTGCACTGCTAATAAGATTATCCCACTGCATGCAAGCTGCAATTGGTTGCAGCAAAGCCTTCGGTTTTTGCCGTACGAATCAGCGCCCCTTCACGGCTAAATAGATTTATTACCTGGCGCCGCTTCTGGAACCTTCTAATTACTCTTATTTTGAGAGGATTGTTTATTGTTCTCCGTTGGAAAATTGCAACTGTTATTTAATTTTGTGCACGCTCACTGCAGAAGTTCCTTCGTTTTGTCTAGTGATTTGTATTATCACACGTAAATTGGAAGCAGTTTGTTTCGTTTTATTTATGTTCAGAATTTTGATGTACGTTTATAATGTTTGTAGATGGAAATGAAACATATTCCCACATCGACTAAAGGAAGATTACGTATCAAGTAGGTTAAAAGCTCCAGCAGTCTTGAGAAGTAACTGAGAAACCATTTTTATAACACGATTTCATTACCTCACTTTTTTTGGTTACACAAGTTTACAACTCCAACCTCATTGCCACGCTTTGCGTTGCCTAAGAGCTTTTCATCAAAACTTTCGGATATCTTGGGTCCAGTACTGAAAAATGTGATTCGCAGTTACTGTATTGTTTCTCTTACCCCTAATTTGTTTCTGAAATGGCCTAGTTGAAATAACAATAAGCTTCTAGCTTTTAAGCGTCCAACTGACCAAGTTTTGGTTTATCAACACAAACTGCTAAATTAAAATTCCTCTCCACACGTACGTTGCTCACGTAGCGATGAAATGGCTCGTGTAGCCATTTAAATATCCTAACCCCGTTGTAGTGGCGATGGTAGTAATCAGTTGCAGAGACCAGGGATTTGGTTTCAATCACGCGGGAGAGCGCCTGATTAATGCATAGTGCATACTAAACAGGACGGTCCGAGTTGCTGTACGTTTACCTTTATAAATAAGAGCGATCGAGCTTGTCATCAGCGTTTGAACAAAGTTGTTGGTTGTAAAATAAATTAGAAATTAAGAATGTATGTTGATTGTTGCATTGCGTGTTGAATAGCCAAAATAGGCAGAAAGTATTAATAAAATATGAATATATTTTGTTTAGTATGTGCCAAATAAACGTCCTCTATTCCATTCTATTCTAATCATTAAATCTTAAAAAAATAAAAGAGAACCGCCATAAAATATGTTGCTAACCGCAAAATCCGAGAACAGCTGAGCTTGTTTGGTTGATTTCCTTTGTTTTGTATTTAATCAAATCTGTGGAAGGCTCTTGAGGAGGTAAAAACGTAAAAAACACGAGGAAAATAGAATAAAGAATAACTTTAACTATGCTTCCTGGGTTTCATACTAGTCTAACGGGACGGAATTGACATTAATTAGTTGTTTTTTTTTTTAAAAATAACTTACACTTCAATTATACTATTGAAACAATAAAACTGGGTCATAAAACATACTTTACTTTCTGCTAGTATCAGTTAGGTTCCTCATGGGTTCCTCTGAACTTCTTGTTCAGTTTACCAATATTAAAAATGTTTCTACGCATTTTCCTGAACTGTTACGTGGCCTCGGAGTACAAAATCCCAGCAAAAAAATAAAACCTCTGAGCAAAATGCGTTTTTCCACTTTAAAACTTAGAGATTTGCCTAAGTAAAAATAGGCAAATAAAGCGTTGTTGACGACAAGTGACTGACTGGCGGGCAATTAGTCGGGCGCCCTGAAACAAAAGGGCCTCTTAGTTTCACTTAATTAAAAAGGAGAGGAGAGGAGGTCCTGGAGCGGAGAAATATTTATTGCTGCAAATATAGCCATGGAAAAGCGCCACACTGCATCGTACAGTCAGTTTCAATGGTTCAATGACCAAATATATCTATGCTATTCAAGAAAAGTAGGCATTTCTATTAATACACAAAATCCTACTCTATCAAGAGTAGAGCTTTTCGTACTCAAGTTTTGTCATACAAATCCGCTCAAACTTGGTTGAAAAGTAGGTAAGTATTGCTGGACATTATTCCACACAGCGCCATCTTGCCCTGAACTAAACTAATTAAAGCTTGTGTTAAGGTAAGTATACTAGACAAACGGATAAACCTACTTATAAACTTTTTTTCTATATACTTACACACATAATTATTATTAGGTATTACAAACACCCAGGCCAATACAAACATACCTGTTCATGCAGACGAATGTTTGCACTATGCGGGGATCGAACCCGCGACCTGAAGTGTAGAAGCCAACTTTTCAACCATTCTATCAAATCGGTCGTATGACCTGTACTTACAATTCACGCATACAATAATATCAGTCAACTATTTTGGTTTTAGTTGTGAAATTTTGTGGATATAAAATCACCTTACTATTCATATTCATAGTTCGCGTCACCGAAGTAATACATGATTTTACCGAGCTAAGTACTAACCAGCATGCGTCAAGATAATGTTATCAGCGCCCTTAACTAGTACCGCAGGGATTCTGTCATTATTGACTGTCAATCCGGGCAAACTTGGTTTCCAATTGCAAAACCATGATTTCACCTATTTGCATAATCGATGTTTGTTTTTAGGGTTCCTTAGCAAAATGTCAATCTATTTGCCCGTGGTTCAGCTGATCTGCAACATTCCCGATGTTAAGCTACTCAGCCTTAGGTCTGATAGTGGGATGGGTGACCAACCCAACCAACTTAGTTTTCTAGTTTTTTTAGACAAGTTGTACCAGCTGACGATGCCAGATGGAATAAAAAACCTTCGTTACTATTTTCGATTAGGTACGTTTTAAATATTTGCTAGTTTTTTACTCTCTCCAGGTAGTTCAAATTTAGAAGAGGGTCAAGGTAGACTAAAGCACTAGCTGTCTGAAATAAATAAAACTGTTAGTGTCTATTGAAAAAAATGTTCCGTCCGGGCACACGTAATCAGTGTCCGGGCTGTCCGGCCTAATATATTAAACTTTCCACCCGCGGATCCCTCAAAGAGGAAAACTGTCAAGTGTTTTTCAGCCTTGACTGTCAGGGGTTCAGTAGGGAAGTCTCTCATAGCAACAATTTCAAAGACCTATGTAAACGACGCTAATAGTTTCTTGCCGTGTAAATAAATAATACAGGCGCTGATTACTTAGGTACTCGTAGATTTATGAATATTTATTTATTGCAAACCTGAACACAAAGTTTCAGACATTTTAGCACAGAGAGAAAAATAGCAAGAAAATAATTATATCTACACTAGTATTTGGTGTTAACTAATAGGGTAAAGTCGCCAGTAGTCAGCCAGGCACCTAAGGTCAGCCTTTTCGGTCTTTTATACGCCACGAATAGCGCAATCTTTTAAAACGACCAATAACATGGTGGTTAAATCATTCCTTGACTCTTTATTGGTCGAAACAGCTAGTGACTGGTGCGTGCTGCAGTCACCGCAGAGAGAGAAACACGTTCATAGCAGTGCCAACGACGGATAGACCGTATTGTTCGATGTCAGCCATTTTTTTTCCAACTTTTCGTCGCGTGGTTATTAGCGATCAGCTGCTATAATTTAAATTTTTACTGAAGTATTTTTGTTAGTTTATCTTATTGAATGTAATAAGAGCATATTTTTGTACGATAACTGATATTTATCTCAAGAGAACACAGTTTTTGAGACGGCTGAGTATTGGGTACAGGATTTTCGCTAGAAACGCCAGTACTCAGCCGGGGGTGGCTGACTTCTGGATTTGAGTTGTTTTTTGTTTTTGAGTGATATGTACACCATCCGATTCGTTATTTTTAAACAAATTATTTAAAGCCTGGTCGTAGAACTAAAATATGAAGAAAACCCAGTAGTCAGCCGCTATAATGTACAGAGGTGCTGACATCAACCTTTACAAAACCGTTGCAAAATGGATCTTATGTCAGCGGCATAAGGTGCCACGATGTGAAAGTTAATGTACGCACCTCTGTACTACTTTTGATGCGGCTGACTTCTGGGGTTTAGGGGTTTTGGAACCTAAGCTCTAGAGCTCAGCCCCCTGTTTTAGTTTTTTAAGGTCAGTAATTGTGGGGGTTTGATTTCTCAAATTACTAGCAGTGTTTTATTTACAAAAATAATGTTTCGAGGGGCCTCTCAAGTATAAAGATGAAAACCCTGACGATAGCGGGCGGTGCGATGGTAGAAAGAAGGAGAAATAATGACATGGGCATCACATCAAATAGGGTCTCCGGAAAAACCCGTTGTACAAGCGGTAGAAAAAGCAGAGAGAGAAGCATATCCTCCTAAACCCTCTCAAGTCAACAAGCAACAAATTAAATTAATTTCACCCCTTTTTTAGAGTTTTAGAACCTTATTATAAGCAGCCAACGTAGCGGCTGAGTACTGGGGAGACAAAGGCTGACTTAAGGTTCCGTGTGGCTGACTACTGGTGAAAAGTGCCATTTTTGTTATTTCGTTATTATCTCAGAGTTCGAGTAATTATGTTGTGTTGTTGTTGAAGATCATCAAAGTTTAATAAATGATTGATCACATAAAACATCATTTCACTCAATTAGTAATTTCCTTATGAAATGAGAGCAGTGCAAACTTAGAACTTTCGTTAAAAGGCTGACTACTGGGGACTTTACCCTATTTGTTGTTTTAGTAAAAAAAAAAAAACTAAAAAAATACTATACAAAAGACTTAAGGCCTTTCCAACTTTCCATAATCTTTTATCTGACCATTTTTGCCTTGAACCTGAAATTCTTGGTCTTTGCTAGCTTTCTAGATTAGAAAGATTTAGATAATTATGTATTATTATGTACTCCCACACGAGCAAGAGTTAAGACAAATATAATTCCAATAAGGGTTCACCCAGAAACTTCCTTACGGACTCCTAAGAACGAAGAACACTTTTTGTGTGTCTGAAAAAGTGGCGTAATTTATTTTCCCTCGGTGCAATATTTAGTGCTGTCCATTACTACAGTTCGCGACCGAAAATAATTCACAGGCATCCATCTTTTTTTTCTCGGCCGCACGCGCGTGCGGTCCTACATATTAACTTTTTCATTCATATTCCCGCAAACGGTTCCGATATTGCAAGACGCTCCGTTTGCTGAAAGTATTAATTGGAGATTTGGTGGTGATATTTTTGGTGGGAAAATATCGGCGTCGATTCTCCAGGCCCATATTTTGGGATAGCAACGCCTAGTCCAGGCGTTGATTGGTTTTTGCGAAGATTTCGTACAAAAAAAAAAGTGAACCCTGTGGTGATTTTGATTGTTTCTCAGTAATTCTCAGTTTGCAGTTTTAATGCACATTGATCAACACTATCAATGGTACTACTTGCTTTGCTTCGTTCTATTTTTGTTTTATCACGTGATTAACTTAATTATAATTTGCGATTAAATTACTTTTTCTGGGTAATGTTTGATTTCGGCAAATTTTTAACACAATTTTTATCATTGATTTTGCATTTTGTAGTAGATTCTGCCTACGTCACGGTAATATACTACTAATAATATAAAGTGGATGGATGTAGATAAGTGCCATGTTGGTCTTTCACACGAAAACTACTGGATGGATTTTCATGAAACTTTACAATACTATAGTTCAGGCACCGGAATAGGATATAGGCCACAATTTATAAAGATATATTAAACATATTTTTTTTACCTAAGTCCACGCGGACGTAGTCCGTGCGGCCGCTTGCTATTTCATAACGTGACTACGTGAGATTCTGGTGATAAAATACCAGAGCAAGCGGTCATGCTTTAACATCCACTTTATCTCAAGCACGCCTGCAAGTAGTTCCCGACTGTTGCCAAATCGACATCATTAGGCGTATCATATTCGGTTGTTGTACATAATGTTTGCGTAGTGGAAAGCGCGAAGTGGTGTCCCGAAGCGTTGGAGGAAATCCGCCGGCGACGCCGCCCTAATGCACCGTGCACTTAGCTCAATCACCCGCTAAATGCATGCATGTTGCCTCAACGTGTTTAGGACAGATAAAAAATAAAATATTTTGTGCCAGTAAACATGAATTTGGTCACTTGGGGGAACTTTTCGTAATGGAGCTCACTTGTATTGTATGTGCGCATAGCAAAGTACCTATTGATATACCATTAACAAACCTTTTAGTAACGTAGCTATTTAGAAATGGGCAAATAACTTAAGTTGAGACGCGAGATATAAGTAGTTGAAATTGAAAAATACTCGAAATTGCTCCAGAATACCATTGAACTGATTTCCAAGTTTTTTTTTATTTTGGCATTTTTTTTTTTATATTATAAACACTAAAAACCGGGCCTTCTACAACATTGCATGTGCCGTGGTCAGAGTCCGCTCGTGACCACGGCACATGCAATTGTCGCCGAAACGTCGGGCAAATACAGGTAGAATAGTAGTTTTTACCGTAGTTCAAATGTTGTAGAAAACCCGGTTTTTAGTGTTTATATAGTGGAAAATGCAACAAGAAAGTTTAAAAACCTTTTTTTTTAATATATTTACACGAAGCTTTGTGGTTTCAATTTTTTCATTTTTGTAAATAAACCTTGTCTTTTGGGTACAGAACAAATTAACCTTACTAACTATCCAATAAAACCTTGATGCAACCGTCATTTCAAATGTTAATCATAATTTTGTTAATTAAGTATGAGGCAAATCACCAATGGGAAGTTTTTTCGGCCAAATGTGAATTTTAAAAAATATGCTGAAGGCACAGCATAATTATGAATATTTGGCCCAACATTTGGCGCCTCGCTAAAAATTCCAATATTTGCTACTATTTTTACTACTAACAACACCAAACGTTTAAACGTTTTAAAGCATTGTCTTAATTTATTATTACAAACTTGGACCTTAATAAAAAAGACATACAAAAACAGATCATCCAAGAGTTTACGTTAGATCCCAAAATAGGCAAAGATAATCTTAAAGCT
This sequence comes from Udea ferrugalis, assembly GCA_950022985.1. NCBI lineage: Eukaryota > Metazoa > Arthropoda > Insecta > Lepidoptera > Crambidae > Udea > Udea ferrugalis. The sequence goes on from OX465516.1 coordinate 13,215,661, forward strand.
ACTTTATCTTACTAGCAGTTTGATCGAAACCCTAAAATGGCGTATCAACTTTACGATTTTAGTTTTTATGACCTCAGAATAGCGAGAAAGAGGTTAATGTGTTTTCCTTCCTAGAGCAGCTCGGATGTTGAGCATGTGTGTAATGCAAGTCACTAAACTAATTACAATTTACTAGCTTTTAGCTTGGATACAGGCTTTTTCGCCCCACCCTGGAAAAAATATAACGGAAGGAAAAATTTCATTGCCAAAAACTTAAAATGAAAACTACTGTGAATCCAATGTTTATTTCACTGTACATAATTAAATATTGATAAATATTATAGTACGTATAGATAAGGAAAGTTAGTCCTTTCTTCAGCTATGCGATTGGGATTCCAAAGGTGAAGAATTTTAAAATGGCTACTACTTTATTAATTGTTTCTTTATTTATTTATCGTTATTTTACTATTTATGACCGTCAGCAAAAAATGTTCCTCGTATAAACAATGCAGCATTTATGCAAAGCGAGTGCTTTTTTTCACCTCTGTTGACAATATAGGTTCCCCCTTAAATATCTAATTTCACTGACTATTTTTTGGTATAATTTGTATTTGACCTAAAACTTTCCGCTGCTAAGGAAAACTAAATTTTAACTCTAACTGCATTCTTACATGATGTGAACTGACCAAAAAAACGAAAGAAATGGCTACACTTGTATACTACAATCAGTCAATCTTACTCGTACTATTCAAAAGTCAATCTTTTGAATAGTACGAGTTTCTATTCAAGTCTCTTGTCTCCAGATGAATGCTTTGGGACAGGAAATTTGGAATCCGAACTAGGTCAAAGCCGTTCCATGATGGATGTGTTGTTGGAAGCATAATTTATTGGTACAGTCAGCCGCGATAATGTCACTGTTATGAAATAGTCAATCGACCGACAGAAGAATGCTTAACAATCACATAATTCAAATGAAAATAATATCATAATTATCTTTATTTTTGAAACCTGATTCAGGAAGTTTTTTCCAAATAGGGTTTTTTAATTCGGGTGTATATGCAATTGCCTAAACATAATAAGACACAATAATAAAATATACATTTAAAGATATGGATATAGTAAAATCTATTATTCGGAAGTTATGTGTTTTTTCTTGTCATTCGGGAACACATCGGCAAAATTAGTGGAGTTCTTACCTACAACGCTGAAGTTAGTAGGTTTGATTTGCCGCGACATACATTCTCGTGATGGACGCTTGTGTTTTTCCTGTGCTTAAAAAAGGTTTTTATTTGGTAATGTTTTTCAAGATATTTTTTTATACTCATAGTTTGCTGTGCTCTTGGGCAGCGTAGTTGTGCAGCTAATTAATGAGTTTCACAAGCATGTTATCAGGCCGACTGTACCTTAAAGTATTAAAGAGTACTTTCGCATTGACGGATGGTCCATGTGTGACCCTAACATACCTCGTGGTGTACATTACAAGCTCCCCATTACGGTAACATATTGCCGACATAGCATATAATACGTTAGCGTACTTACCTCAGATCCTATTACAAGTTGTAGATCGCTAACTACCACTTAGTGACATAGGTAGTAAGGTATTTCAGTTAACTGTGGGTGAATAAACGTAAATGCAATTGGATCACTTTTACCTTAAGACTGGTTTGTTGGCAAAATGGCTAGAGTCCCCGTCCCCTTTGAACCCCGAAGTTTTCACTTTTTGTCAGCCAGTTACTCGTCATGTTCCTGTAGAATACACTTCACCCTAACTTTGGACCCGTTACTTCAGTAGACGATAGGCGATTTTAAACATAAATATGTGACCATTTAAGTTTAGCAGGCCTTAGGATGTGCACATCAGAAAAGTTCGTATAAATCGTTAAAAATATAAAAAAATGTATTCTATCTTCAACATTTAAACGCGCGTACAATACAATAAGCTGACTAAACTTTTATAACCCTAAGATTGCGCTTCACGAAAGTGCTTTAAATTTTTAACAAGCCCCAAGTCTCACAATGTGAGTGAGGAATTAAGCCGCAGCTCGGCCGCATATTTCCCAAGTTTAGTTGCTGTAATTTTCCGGAGCGCGACGCATCGCACAATGAGCTGGCCTGCAGCCATCATTACGGCAGGGGTGCGAGTTGGGCCTTCTTCCTTCACAGTTGTGCCAATTTGCGGGCATGCGTGAATGCAGGCGCATTGTGTAGTTTGAACTGTTGCGTCATAACAGTTTCTGTGGAAATGAGAAGTTTGATATACGATTGTAAGACTGTAGGGATGATTATTTAATTCATTGGTAAGATAAAAGGTCATACCATAATCTAAATTGAGGCAGTTTTAAAACCTAAAGATAGGAAAACCAGAAAAAGGCATTCGGTCTTGGCATCAGGCGGGACTCAAACCCGCATCTTTCGCAAGCCGGGCGACTGCACTTCCAATTATGCTACCGAGACCATTAACAGACCGGACGAATTTCTCTGGTATATTATACCTGACAGACAGGTTGGTTTCACCAATGTTTAGGCATATACCTTAAACAAGTTTTAAAACCTGTCGACAGCAAAGCGACAGTTTTGTTTACAGAAATTAATATTGCAAAAATCCCTTTTAGGCCAACGTGGTCGGGTTATAAATAATGAAGAGCTCGATGATTTCAAATAGTTTTGAATGTCAAGTGCAAGTATTTTCACGCTACTTAATATTGCGTCTGCGTTAGCCAACCTAAGAAGTAGTGTACACGTTTGAGTGTCAGAACTCTTTTTATGTGAAATCTGCTTACGTCGTAGTCGTCGTCGTACGCCAAATCCATTAAGTATTTCATGAAAAACTAGTAAATCCTAATTATCTCAAGGATCAAGAAAGTATTTAATGTAAGTAACGTTTGGGCAAGTCTTATTTTGCAGTGAAAAAATCATCCAAAACTAAAGTATCTAAAAATCGTAAAAAGTGGGTTAAAACCATGTTTTAGCACCAAATGTAGCTGAACAAATAAAGATGCTCTAAAACTTTTCAGGTCTCAAAGGCAGAACAAACAATTGTATCTTGTTATTTTTTATGTAAAATTATACGACACTAGCAACCCTTCATTAAAAAAACGTCATAATATTCACCAGCAACATCACAAGCAACGACTAATTAAAAACAAAATGACACTTAAAAACCGACTCGCGAAACATTATTAAAATTCGCTGCATTTTTAACGTATATTCCCAAAGAGGTTTCCCTATCTTAATGTTTCTATCACTGATGTTGTAGTTAAGGCTGAGAAAAAGTGCCCACTTTGGTACATTAGGTAGGTGGGGGAGACTTTTGTGGGGGACTTCGTGTTGTAATTAGCAAGGGCAGTGGCGGAAGACGCCTAAAGGGATGTGTTTTTGCTTCAACTGACTTGCTTTGTTTCAGTGTTATTGCGATTCTAACAAATGCTTAGAGCAACCTAATACTTGGATTAGGTTGGATATAAAGACCAATGTTAGGTTCTAGTGCTTAACTCAGTTTTTTTCATCTAAATAGCACAGTGTCGTGCCGCCCCATCAGTTGAATTCTATTGCAATTAATTGTATTTTCCTCCAGTTAAGTATGCACTTAATATGCTATCTTACGCAAATACTACCTCGTGATGCGTATCTTTGGTGATATTTCTTTAATAAAATATGTGTTGGACAGCATACCTAACCGTGCTTTACAGGGCGTGGACTGTCTGAGGATGAGGATATGGAGCCTATAGTTGAAACGTCGGGTGACGTTTCAATTGACCGGTCGCGTAGCGTCCTAAGCTACCCAGCCAGTTTGTAACACGGTTGTGTAATAATCATTACGATTGATTATTCATAAATCAATAAATCAATTACTATCTTGGTGATGTTTTTAAATGTGTCGATATTGTAAAAATAATACCCAAGAAATCAATAAGTGCCGTAACTGAGGCCTGGGATCTATTCCTTTCTATTACCAAAAACTAATACCAATGGTATTTGTTTGTAATCGTAATTAATTTTCTATTCCGGACGAATACTACTCATAAACGAATCCCGAAATACGTTAAATGTAATAAGGTACAGCCAGTAATAAAAATGCTTTTAGATGTTATTTTGAGTAGTGTTTATTTATACAGAATCAGTCTTATTTAACAAATTAAAGAGAATGTAGTAGGAAAACCTTTGGTTCATTATTATAATACTACAGACAATCAGACCTATGAAATTGCATAAGTACCTATAGGTATACTTTAATATGAAGCTTTTCAACAAATCAAAGTTATTTATTTTAGTTTTCAAAATGCAAGAGTTAAAGAATATCTCACAGATCAACGATTAACATGAAATGAAGTATGTACTTACTTACTAGAAATTATAATATACCACTGTATCAGACAGTCTAGTATTCATACAAGAGCGTCAACTTTTAACTTTTTAAAAATAATCAACTATTATAAAATAACAAAACTTTTTAGTAATAATTAGTAAAAATCGTTAGTAAAAATGCCGGAACGGAGTGAATTTGTTTCGATTTAGGATTGCATTACGTTTATAATATTAAAAAGCAAAGTAAACTGTTTCTGTGACTGTACCAAAAGTTATGTTTTGGTATTCGTTGGGAACAGATTAAGTACTTCATTGAAATATTTAAAATTTGGTATTCGTTCGGAACAGAAAATTAATAACGATAGCAAACAAATACCATTGGTATTATATAAACACTAAATTAACCGGGTTTTCTGCAACATATAAAATTAGTTAATTAGTTAAATTAATTCCATTGGTATTAGTTTTTGGTATTAGAAAGGAATAGATCGTTTCAAGTTATTAATTCAGGAATTTCCATTAAGGATACATCGCAAGTGCAAAATAATATAAACGTTACGGTGGTGTAAGATAAAATGAAATGTGAGGAGCTGTGCAAATGGAAATGCACGTATTCATAAATTGCAAACAAGAATCCATATCATACTGTAAAATCTATACGAACACCCTTAAAACAATAAAATCGAGACACTTAACCACGACTAATGACTCTACCAACTTTTCTACTTAATTAAATCGAAAGGCAAAATCAGTATGCATTAAATGAGCCGTGCAAGTTATCCCAAACCTCCAAGAATTAAATGCTGAAGATTTCCTTGCCGAAGTCACCCCGTCCCAACCCCTGCAATTAAAACGCACCCGAAGGGTTGCACCGCTTTCCAAATTGCAAACACGTCCATTGTTTTAATCTACTCCTCGCCCAGAATCCAGAAGGATATTATACTAAGTGGAAACACCAGAATAGTCTGAACTTTCTACAGGAACGAGTTTATAAAACAATGTTAGAAGCTGAGGTATCTTTATTGGCTGGATGAGGCTCTAGCGCAAGTCTCTGCCAACGTATACTTGATTGAAATATTAATTTCTTGGATTGCTGGTATTATCTAGCTTTTAACTCTTGTATTATGAAATAACTGAGACTGCAAAGTTTTCCAAAAAATGGGGACATATTGAATTTTCATTTCATAGTTTTTGTTTTACATTCAACCTATAATTAAGTTGTTACGAGTATGTTTTTATGAAGCAACATAACAATTCGTTTGAGAAATAGCCATCTAATATAACCGAGCACAAGATGTCAGCTTTCATACTTCAAAGGCCCAGAAGGTGATTGTATTTTTCGCATATTTTATAATATTAGTAGGATAAAATACAATCACCCTTCACTAGTTTTTATAGTAGCTTACAAAAATTTCTTAATTATGTAATGAGTTAAACGTTCAGGGAGGGTTTCAAAACGAATGGGGTAAATTACTTAATGACGCATGAAGAAATTTTTAATTCTTCAAGTAGGTGTATTAAATCAACACTTGCCTTAATTAGGGGACTAAAGGTTCAACACACAATAAGCGAGAGAAATAGCTTAGCTTAAATTGTGACAGTGTTTTAAAAACGCCAGTTTCGACTTAAAAAAACTTCTTTTATGGCCATTTCCAATAGTCTAACTGAGTTATTAGGATTCTCTGAGTATAGGAGCTTATGATATTTATTTATCTTTAAATTTTCAGATAACTGGATGTCCTAACAGACATCTTCGTGTGGGTCTGGCGCAAACTGCTAACGTTTTCGTAATCGAAAAGTAAACGATACTTTTTTCTTTTTCCTATGTCTTTAAAAAAAAACCTTTTTGGTTACGAAAACACACATAGGCCTGTTTTTTACCATGATGGTTTACACAACCTTCAGGATAAAGAACAGTCTTTTATTTATAACGTTCATCCGCTGTAACCTTAATTGTCGCGCTATGTGTGTTGACCCTTTAACAATCGAAAAGTTTGGTATAATTGCTGACTTAAAAGTCGAAAATTGGATCATTATTCCTCTAATCATGGAGCCGAATACTCCATCCGACGTGTTTAAAATAAACCAATTTTTCTGGCTAATATTTGGACTGTGGCCTGGAGAGATACCCATAAAATATTATAAATATTTCTCATTCGGATTCGTTTCAACTTTTACAGTTATTTACAACATATTTTTGGTTTTGAATTTAATGTTCACACCTCGTAACATTGAAGCTTTGATTGCAGAAGTAACGTTCTTTTTTACTGAAGTGGCAGTGATTAGTAAAGTTGCAATGGTTATTCTAATGAGATACAAAATTATTAATATAATGAAACTAATCGATTGTGAGGAGTTTCAAGGAAGCGATATTATAGGCAAAGATATTATCAGTGCAAGTAATTCTAAGTATAGAACCTTCTGGAAACTTTATGCCGTCATATCAAATTTTTCTTATTTTAGTTTCGTTATTTTGCCGGTAATATTGCATTTGATGTGGGGAAAAGATCTGCCATTACCTATAGCAAAATATTATTTTATGAGTGATGAAGTAAAAGAGGAATATTTTACGATTTGGTTCATCTATCAATCCATTGGAATATATGTACACATGACGTACAATATTAATGTAGATTCTCTTATTGCCGGCCTTTTATTGATAGGTATTGCTCAGTTGAAGGTTCTTAACCACAACTTCATGCAAATGAAATTGGATCCAAAGAAAAATATAGAAAATGGATTGGCCACAAAAAGATTGAATAAATTGTTACGGCACTACGACCTGATTGTTCAGTAAGTCTGTTTTGTTAATGATATTTTTGAACAATTATTTTGTATTATTGGTAAATTGTTAGAAGATAATTGGGAATAGGTGCGAGTATTCATAGTTTCAGGAGAACAGAGACATCTGGCTTATAAATGAATAAAATTCAAATGTATGATAATAATTATGTAAGTTCGTTCCGAGTTGCCTAATTTATGAAACAAGTATTTTTTCAGATATTGCTACGATGTGCAAGATATAATAAGTTTCGTAATGTTTGTGCAATTTTGTATGGCGGCTGCCATTTTATGTGTATCAATGTGTGCATTACTCATGGTAAGTACTAAATGATTATTTAAAGTTAACACTACAATACAAAACCCGCGAGCGTGCACTTTCCAGTGGGCTGCGGCGCCACAATAGGCGCGCTTTGTTGCTCCAAAAGAATTTAAAATCCATTCCTGTACGTCTTCAATTTTATTTTCTTTTATTTCCAAACAATGAAATTTATTAATGAGGAATTTATTAATTGAGCATAGTAGGTCAAAAAAAGAGTTGTTCTTTTGAACCAATAAATTGACGGCTCGGGTTTTTTTTTCATGATTCAAGTAACTATGCTTTTTTTTGTCCACCACATCCTGTTGAAAGATTTTGTTATTTATAAAGTGAGATAAATTAACGAAGATGTATAACATGATTTGTTTCATTTGATTTTAGGTATCGACCAGTGTGCTGTACGGTATGATCTCGTATCTATCAGTAATGACGTTACAGATTTTCGTTCCTGGATGGTTGGGAAATATGGAGCCTATAGTTGAAACGTCGGGTGACGTTTCAATTGACCGGTCGCGTAGCGTCCTAAGCTACCCAGCCAGTTTGTAACACGGTTGTGTAATAATCATTACGATTGATTATTCATAAATCAATAAATCAATTACTATCTTGGTGATGTTTTTAAATGTGTCGATATTGTAAAAATAATACCCAAGAAATCAATAAGTGCCGTAACTGAGGCCTGGGATCTATTCCTTTCTATTACCAAAAACTAATACCAATGGTATTTGTTTGTAATCGTAATTAATTTTCTATTCCGGACGAATACTACTCATAAACGAATCCCGAAATACGTTAAATGTAATAAGGTACAGCCAGTAATAAAAATGCTTTTAGATGTTATTTTGAGTAGTGTTTATTTATACAGAATCAGTCTTATTTAACAAATTAAAGAGAATGTAGTAGGAAAACCTTTGGTTCATTATTATAATACTACAGACAATCAGACCTATGAAATTGCATAAGTACCTATAGGTATACTTTAATATGAAGCTTTTCAACAAATCAAAGTTATTTATTTTAGTTTTCAAAATGCAAGAGTTAAAGAATATCTCACAGATCAACGATTAACATGAAATGAAGTATGTACTTACTTACTAGAAATTATAATATACCACTGTATCAGACAGTCTAGTATTCATACAAGAGCGTCAACTTTTAACTTTTTAAAAATAATCAACTATTATAAAATAACAAAACTTTTTAGTAATAATTAGTAAAAATCGTTAGTAAAAATGCCGGAACGGAGTGAATTTGTTTCGATTTAGGATTGCATTACGTTTATAATATTAAAAAGCAAAGTAAACTGTTTCTGTGACTGTACCAAAAGTTATGTTTTGGTATTCGTTGGGAACAGATTAAGTACTTCATTGAAATATTTAAAATTTGGTATTCGTTCGGAACAGAAAATTAATAACGATAGCAAACAAATACCATTGGTATTATATAAACACTAAATTAACCGGGTTTTCTGCAACATATAAAATTAGTTAATTAGTTAAATTAATTCCATTGGTATTAGTTTTTGGTATTAGAAAGGAATAGATCGTTTCAAGTTATTAATTCAGGAATTTCCATTAAGGATACATCGCAAGTGCAAAATAATATAAACGTTACGGTGGTGTAAGATAAAATGAAATGTGAGGAGCTGTGCAAATGGAAATGCACGTATTCATAAATTGCAAACAAGAATCCATATCATACTGTAAAATCTATACGAACACCCTTAAAACAATAAAATCGAGACACTTAACCACGACTAATGACTCTACCAACTTTTCTACTTAATTAAATCGAAAGGCAAAATCAGTATGCATTAAATGAGCCGTGCAAGTTATCCCAAACCTCCAAGAATTAAATGCTGAAGATTTCCTTGCCGAAGTCACCCCGTCCCAACCCCTGCAATTAAAACGCACCCGAAGGGTTGCACCGCTTTCCAAATTGCAAACACGTCCATTGTTTTAATCTACTCCTCGCCCAGAATCCAGAAGGATATTATACTAAGTGGAAACACCAGAATAGTCTGAACTTTCTACAGGAACGAGTTTATAAAACAATGTTAGAAGCTGAGGTATCTTTATTGGCTGGATGAGGCTCTAGCGCAAGTCTCTGCCAACGTATACTTGATTGAAATATTAATTTCTTGGATTGCTGGTATTATCTAGCTTTTAACTCTTGTATTATGAAATAACTGAGACTGCAAAGTTTTCCAAAAAATGGGGACATATTGAATTTTCATTTCATAGTTTTTGTTTTACATTCAACCTATAATTAAGTTGTTACGAGTATGTTTTTATGAAGCAACATAACAATTCGTTTGAGAAATAGCCATCTAATATAACCGAGCACAAGATGTCAGCTTTCATACTTCAAAGGCCCAGAAGGTGATTGTATTTTTCGCATATTTTATAATATTAGTAGGATAAAATACAATCACCCTTCACTAGTTTTTATAGTAGCTTACAAAAATTTCTTAATTATGTAATGAGTTAAACGTTCAGGGAGGGTTTCAAAACGAATGGGGTAAATTACTTAATGACGCATGAAGAAATTTTTAATTCTTCAAGTAGGTGTATTAAATCAACACTTGCCTTAATTAGGGGACTAAAGGTTCAACACACAATAAGCGAGAGAAATAGCTTAGCTTAAATTGTGACAGTGTTTTAAAAACGCCAGTTTCGACTTAAAAAAACTTCTTTTATGGCCATTTCCAATAGTCTAACTGAGTTATTAGGATTCTCTGAGTATAGGAGCTTATGATATTTATTTATCTTTAAATTTTCAGATAACTGGATGTCCTAACAGACATCTTCGTGTGGGTCTGGCGCAAACTGCTAACGTTTTCGTAATCGAAAAGTAAACGATACTTTTTTCTTTTTCCTATGTCTTTAAAAAAAAACCTTTTTGGTTACGAAAACACACATAGGCCTGTTTTTTACCATGATGGTTTACACAACCTTCAGGATAAAGAACAGTCTTTTATTTATAACGTTCATCCGCTGTAACCTTAATTGTCGCGCTATGTGTGTTGACCCTTTAACAATCGAAAAGTTTGGTATAATTGCTGACTTAAAAGTCGAAAATTGGATCATTATTCCTCTAATCATGGAGCCGAATACTCCATCCGACGTGTTTAAAATAAACCAATTTTTCTGGCTAATATTTGGACTGTGGCCTGGAGAGATACCCATAAAATATTATAAATATTTCTCATTCGGATTCGTTTCAACTTTTACAGTTATTTACAACATATTTTTGGTTTTGAATTTAATGTTCACACCTCGTAACATTGAAGCTTTGATTGCAGAAGTAACGTTCTTTTTTACTGAAGTGGCAGTGATTAGTAAAGTTGCAATGGTTATTCTAATGAGATACAAAATTATTAATATAATGAAACTAATCGATTGTGAGGAGTTTCAAGGAAGCGATATTATAGGCAAAGATATTATCAGTGCAAGTAATTCTAAGTATAGAACCTTCTGGAAACTTTATGCCGTCATATCAAATTTTTCTTATTTTAGTTTCGTTATTTTGCCGGTAATATTGCATTTGATGTGGGGAAAAGATCTGCCATTACCTATAGCAAAATATTATTTTATGAGTGATGAAGTAAAAGAGGAATATTTTACGATTTGGTTCATCTATCAATCCATTGGAATATATGTACACATGACGTACAATATTAATGTAGATTCTCTTATTGCCGGCCTTTTATTGATAGGTATTGCTCAGTTGAAGGTTCTTAACCACAACTTCATGCAAATGAAATTGGATCCAAAGAAAAATATAGAAAATGGATTGGCCACAAAAAGATTGAATAAATTGTTACGGCACTACGACCTGATTGTTCAGTAAGTCTGTTTTGTTAATGATATTTTTGAACAATTATTTTGTATTATTGGTAAATTGTTAGAAGATAATTGGGAATAGGTGCGAGTATTCATAGTTTCAGGAGAACAGAGACATCTGGCTTATAAATGAATAAAATTCAAATGTATGATAATAATTATGTAAGTTCGTTCCGAGTTGCCTAATTTATGAAACAAGTATTTTTTCAGATATTGCTACGATGTGCAAGATATAATAAGTTTCGTAATGTTTGTGCAATTTTGTATGGCGGCTGCCATTTTATGTGTATCAATGTGTGCATTACTCATGGTAAGTACTAAATGATTATTTAAAGTTAACACTACAATACAAAACCCGCGAGCGTGCACTTTCCAGTGGGCTGCGGCGCCACAATAGGCGCGCTTTGTTGCTCCAAAAGAATTTAAAATCCATTCCTGTACGTCTTCAATTTTATTTTCTTTTATTTCCAAACAATGAAATTTATTAATGAGGAATTTATTAATTGAGCATAGTAGGTCAAAAAAAGAGTTGTTCTTTTGAACCAATAAATTGACGGCTCGGGTTTTTTTTTCATGATTCAAGTAACTATGCTTTTTTTTGTCCACCACATCCTGTTGAAAGATTTTGTTATTTATAAAGTGAGATAAATTAACGAAGATGTATAACATGATTTGTTTCATTTGATTTTAGGTATCGACCAGTGTGCTGTACGGTATGATCTCGTATCTATCAGTAATGACGTTACAGATTTTCGTTCCTGGATGGTTGGGAACTCTATTGAGTTATGAGGTAATACAGGCAGAATTGCTACGGCTTCCTTTTTTATTCTAGAAGTTGAATTTCAACAAAATTATGTGTGTTAACACAATGGTCAAAAAAGTATTGGCTGTTTCACAAAAGCTATTGTAGTCCTATAATGACAGAGTTGTCGTTTGAATGAATGAATGTTGTCGCTGCACTATTTTAATCCTGTACCGAGGAGGTTGCTTTTCATCTTTTAAGAGTCCTAAAACACCCTGAGTGTCTGGACGCAAAGGGTTCAAATCACTAGCACGAAAATACAGACCTAACAGATGAAAGCAATGTGTGTGAAGTTCTCTTCACTCTTTCTTTTTATTTGTATCAATTTATGTATTGTATTAATTTATTAATAATAAAATCTGTTTAGAGTCAAGAATTGGCGCAAGCGGCTTACTTTAGTGACTGGACACAGCGAACGACATCATACAAGCGCAGCATCCTGCTTTTCATTGGTCGTGTGAATACTCCGATTGTCATCACTGGGTTGAAAGTATTCCCTCTTTCACTTGGAACTTTCATATCAGTAAGTATCAATTTAGTCTAACCAGCTTGTTAGTTATACACATTTGTTGCACAAAAAAAAGTTACAGCTGAGTTAAAGTTACAGTTAATGTATTCAAAATGTATTATGTGAAGTAGGGTTAACCGAACGTGGCCATAATTTAGGCAATTTTAACACTAATAGTTTGTTGTTTGGAAGCTTACAACTGGAATAAAGAGAGACAAAAGGTGCAAAATGAGCTTAAATACTGAATAAATTAAAATAAATTCCTAAATAATAATATTTTACCTCGATGTATTAGTTATAAGGCGAGATCGGGGTCTTTATTTTTTATGACAATTTACTTCGACCAAACTCCAAATGCTCTTTTACCAGCTAGCTGTGGCTTCTCTCGGATGTTTGTCTTCAGTAAACAGCTCAAGTAGTTTTTAAGCTGTTTTTTTTTGTGCAAATAAGAGACAAAACACAAATTGGTTATGTTAGAAACAAGACAAGATGATTATTCTCTATTGCACTTTGAAAAGAACATTACCATTATTGTCTGTTCTGTCTTCCTACTGGGCAATGGTTTTAATCATTGAAATAAACCCTGTTTTTTCAGATTATGAAGATGGCGTACTCTTTTTTCGCTCTTCTGAGAAAATTGCAGGATCGGCAAATCTAACAGTGTGCTACTTTCAAATATTTGATTGTACAAATCTTATCTTCAAAACGCAATGTTTAGCTATGGTTAAATTTTATATTTACCGCGTCATTCATGTGATTTGATTCATTTAATTTATTCACTTATTAAACAAACTATTGAATGTAAACTTTAAACGAATAAATGCATGTAATGATTCAAAGGTTTACAGTCAACTTCGGTACCCAGCTTTAAAGTCAGCATTCAACGAGATTCGACTAAATATACCATTCAGAGCGAACTCACGCGATGTGTGCAAACCGAAAGTCAAACACACCGCGACGAGGCGACTCTATTTTAGAAATGCATCAATATTGCTGATAGCGTGGATTTTAAGCCGTGTTAAGAACTCATTTTCTTTAGGTCGCAAGCTTCGTGGCTGCAGCGCAGCAACCACGTGACAGCAGAGCAGCGGATGCCTTCACATTACAAAAATTACATTAGAGGGTATAACAAGGCGCGTGGCTGCCGCGTGGTTGCCGCGCTGCTGCCACGTTGCTTTTTTTAGTAATGTTTCAGGCTCCTGATGTGAATGAGCTCCAATATTAGACATGGTTTGTAGTTAATCTACTAGTCCTTGATAGTCTAAATTATATTATTTTCAATGGAAAATATTATCTAAAAACGATTTGATCAACTTACGCGATCACTTAGTATTCATTGAAATAAAACAACTTTAAGAATTCCACTCGCGGTCTTTTATTTTATTTCGTTTTCCAACCCGACGTTCCGACACAGCAGCCGAGAGTATGGAATGTCAAAAATACTGACACAAAATTATTGAAAGGGAAGAGTCTACGGCCATTAAAAGGGACTCAAATTCAAACATAGTGTTTAAGGTCAAGCCACACAGCGGGCGCAGCGCGGCGTGACGCGACCGCAGCGTAACGTGACCGCAGTGCGGCGGGGCGTGACGCGATCGCTATTGTTCGTGTTGCCAAGTTAATGCATCTTACGCCACGCCGCGCTGCAGTCGCGTCGTGCTGACGTTGCGTCGCGCTGTGGCCGCGTCGCGCTGCGGTCTCGTCGCGTTGCGGTCACATCGTCTGTGTGGCTTGACCTTTAGTCAGAGTTAGAAATTAAGAATCAGCATCACTTCTAAAGCTTAAAAATGCAATTTAATTGCATTTTTAAGTAAATCACTTACTTAATGCAAATCTTCAAGTCTAATTAAAACATTGTTATGTAAGCATTTAGCAGTTTTAACTTGAATATTTACTATGTCTTATAGTCGTTCTTTTTATGTGGAATAATTTAAAACCTACATTATGTATCTAATCATTAGTGCGGTAAGTGGACTCTTTTGTACGTTTTCATATTTAGAGATCCGTTTTGCGGGAAAGAAGAAAGCATACATTTGCTTTTTGAATGAGACGTATACAAATAATAATGCTAATAACTTTCCACAATCATAAAATAGTTTTCAGAGAGTACAGTTTTGTGATGACAGATAATTATAAATTGTATGCCTAATTGTTTTGTTTTTCGATAAAGCATAACTTAGAGCTAAGTTAATTATTCTTGTAATAAAATAACTACCTTAGTGGCAGTTTACTAAATGTACATTATTTATAAAGAAGAAACAATACCAGCTTTAAACGATTAATTTCCTATTCTAAATTACTTAACATGATTAATTTGTCAAATATATTATCCATCTATCTAATGCAGGGCGGTGACCTAAAAGTAGACAATGGGTATTTTAGAGTGTGCTCTTTTTTAGAATAATTTGTATGCTTTTTTAATTTTATTGCCAAAGGCGATTCTAATATTATGAAGAACCAATTTCATGGTTTTACCACAAAAACTGGGTAAGTGCCTACTAGCAATTTCCTATTCTAGTAAGACGTAATAGACGTGAAACATAATAACACACTTTACAGCCGGGACCGATATTCTATTCAAATTCTAAATTAACGCCTTAGTGACATAATTAATTTGTGAATTATTATGCAGAAAAGCGAAAAAGCCTATAAAATAACTTCTTTGCACACTTTATTGCCAAACGGTTAAAGAAAGCAATATGGAAGGTCGAGCTCAATCAGAAGTGTTCAAGTCAAATATATTGGTTTGGAAAGTTTTCGGAATTTGGCCAGATAAAACATCTTCGTTGTATTACAAATGCTATTGCTTCGTATTTTTCACTATTTTATTTGGGTTGTACTGGTTTCTCTTTACATTAAGTTTACTTTTCACTCCCATTGAGCTTGACATAATCATAGCTCAAGCCATGTTTTATACAACAGAATTGGCTGGATTGTCTAAAGTTGGCATGATAATATTAAAAAGAAAGGATATTCTCATAGCTTTTGATATGTTAGACCGTGAAGAGTTTCTAGGCGACGACGCTATAACTAAAGAAATTGTCGCCAAAAATAAAACTTACTACCGAATGTACTGGAAAGTTTGTCTGGTTTTTTATAATACTGGCGGGTTTTTTCTGCTTATCATGCCAATAATTAATGTTTTACTTGGGAGAAGCGGTTTAGAGCTCCCACTCTGCCAATACTACTTTTTGAGTGATAACACTCGTGATAATTATATTATTTTATGTTACATATACCAACTTCTCGGCTTATTTGTTTTAATAATGTGTAATGTTAGCATAGATACGTTCATATGTGGGCTGTTAATGATGGCCATAACTCAATTTAAGGTTTTAAATTCTAAAATGAGAAATCTGAAATATTCTTTAAAAGATTTCAATAATGATGATGACCCAAATAAAAAGGAAAATGTATTAGTAAAGGAACTAAGGGCTGGTTTGAAGCATTACGATCTTATTCTAGAGTGAGTAAATTTTGTAGTTAGCTTCTGAAAGATGGTCTGGAGGTTAAACATGATCTCGCTCGGCGACATGTAGAGAGCGCTAAAATTGGAAGGCTAGAGATCTGCTTTTACTTGAAATGTAAATACCTACATTTTAGGCGTTTTCTAGATGTCACGGTGCGGTGTTTGGGTGTGTTGCCCATGGCCAGCTGTGGTCTATAAATATTTACCTTTTTTTTCAGATTCTGCAAGCACATTCAAGATGTATTAGATTTTTCTCTATTCGCCCAATTCGGAACAGCGGCGGCAACAATATGCGTTTCACTGTGCACGTTTCTGAGGGTTCTGGCCTTTATTATTATATTATTGATCTAAGATGTGAATTGAGATGATTACGAGTATATTTTTTTTCAAGAGGGGCTTAGAATCGACCTAGAATTTTCGCCTGATGGAATTTAACCCATTGTGTCTAACTACTGGGTAACGATCTTTAATGAAGTTCCCAGAGTAAAAATATTTAAAATGACTAAACTCCGAACGCACATTCACTTTGATTGTTTCAAAAGCCAGTATTAACAGTTTTCATTTTAGTATTCTATTTCAGCCTGTAACCGCAGACTATGGCTTATTTATTTTAATCTACATAGTTTCAATGACAATTGAAGTATTCTTACCCTCATTTTTGGGAACGGAACTGACACATGAGGTAAGTCTTAAGCTCGCTTCTCACAGTACGAGAGACGAAAGGCGCTGTGCAGACGACGAGCCGCGCGGTCTTTTTGTCCGTGAAGTAATAAAAACCACGTCTGCCTGCCGATGTCCGCGACTGCCCCTCCACTGTGAACACATAGCATTAAAGTGCCCGGCGGGCTACTGCGGGGCGGACTTTTTGCCCGTCGTGTGCGTTGGTAGTACAGGATTCCCATTGCGCTATCGTTCGCGGTCCAAAGGACCTTCCCGCCCCGCCCTGCGGTCTGCACAGCGCTTAAGTCGCCATTCGGCGTTTTGCGAGCCCACTCGTGGAGCGGTGTGACTTGTTATATCTTGCGTCGTGAGAAGCGGCAGCTAAAGCCTCGTTACTATCGGCTACTATCGCTAGACTATCAATACTTATACTAGTACTATGTCTTGTGCACCGTCCTTATTTTTGTTTCTGACCGTATGGTTGACTAGTAGCCAAAAGAGAATATGACGTCATTTTAATATTATCATCGGCAGTATGTTTAGTTGATGCAGTGTAGTATCGTGTGATCACAGAATACCGCGTCACGTGGCACTTAAATTAAATGAATTAATAATTATACACGTTTTTTTGATAAGTGCAATGAGTGATGTTCATTTATTTCTTTTGTTATTACTTAAAATAAGTCCAAGCTACCTGCCGATTTCTAACGTAAGTTTTTTCCAGAGTGAGAAGTTAGTGCAGTCCGCTTACGAAAGTGATTGGATCGCTCGGTCAGAAAGTTTCAAGTTTAGCCTGATACTGCTGATGGAGCGAGCTCATAGGCCTATCATTATCAGCGGTCTTAAAATGTTCACACTCTCTTTGGAAACGTTTGTTGCGGTAAGATTTTTATTTACCTACTGGTAGTTTTTCCCATTATAAACCCTAAAAATCCTTTTGTAGAGCTATTACGTGATCATACTTTAAAAAGTGGCAGACTTGCTTTTGGTTTTATTTGTTGACAAAGTATTTATTGTTTTTTCCAGATTATTAAGTTGGCATATTCCTTTTTCACCCTTCTGAAGAACGTACAAGAAACATGAGATTTTAATCATTATAATATCAGTACCTTGTAGTGATGGATGCAAAATAGACACACTATAGAAAAGTTGTTAATGAATGTCCAACCCATTTTACAACGATTTTGTAAAGGTTTAAGTGAGCGCCTCTGTACGTTACTCTCTCTTCTATCACCTTTTTACACTCGCCATGACCCAATAGGACGACAGATTGACACGACCAGAGAAACGTGAGATGTAGGATCTGCTGTTTACATCAACTACCGGCAGCTGGGATATCACAACTGAAAGAAAAATTGGTAAATTGTAATTAAGGTGATAATTATCTTAACATTTTTAAATAGTGAGTAATAAACTAAGTTTCAAATTTCATTCAATCCTTTTGTATCTACATTTTTGAGCAGTTTAAGTAGATAGTTAATCAAAACGCAAATCGCTCGCACAGTCAGAAGTGTTTAAACTAAATACTCGTATATTAGTTTGGAAAGTATTGGGTAGTACTTATTAAGTATTTCGTAGCTGATGGATATTGGAGGAAGAGGCGCACAAGTAACAAGAACGGTAGTCGAATTCGTACTGGTTTATTTCTAGTTGAAGCGGGCGGTGGGCGCAGCCACTCAACCTATGACTACCTACATCACAGTAGCACATCTAATTCTGTTTCGCTACATACGTAGCTGTGGAACTAGTCAAATAGTTTCGTAGCTTAGCCTCTACATCATAGCACATAGCATCATAGTAGCATAGCTAGGTAGCACATACCTGGTGGAAAAGTACCCTTAGCCATGTGTAAGCTGTAGCTATAGATTTACCAGATTCAACTAAAGCCGTGAGTTACTGCCAATTTTGTTTCAAGGTGTGACGTTAGCGATTCAAATTATTATAATAATTTATATAAGTCATAGTAATTATCACGGCAGGCCACGTGGCTAACATAAAATTAATGGCAACGATTCCCGTTCGCTTGCTAACGAGACTGTGACGCAGGTGGCGCCGCCTATTAGCGGGAATACGTGAGATTTGGTGGGCCCAATTGGTTCCTGAGTTTGGGTGCAGTTGTTATCCAAATTATTGAACATGATAAGAAAATAACTGCGGATTGATTATTGATTATTACTTCGGAAATTAAGGCAGGATATGTTCGTAGCGCCATGAAGGTGCAATTCTGCAACGGTTGTCAGTAAAGACGCATTTGCTCAGGACAATAGATGGTTTTTGATAAATATAAGGTAGTTTTTTTTTCGTGGGAAAATCCTTATGTATGCCGCCCTGGGGGACGACGAGACTCTCAATCTTGGCATCTTGGTAAAGACGTTCGGTCGACGACGGGTCAGCCACGGATCACTGGCCCCACCAAGCGATTGTACGCGGCCCATACCATACTGCGCACCTCAGGGCGCTCGCAGGCCCCTCTGAGCCAGCAACCCCGCGTGTCGCCCTCATGTGCCGCGGCTGGTGAGTGGCAAGTCCACTACACTGCCACGCCTGAGTTCTCTTAGCTTCCCAGCGGTTGCCTCTACCTCCAGTACTTTAACCCCACGTCACGACAAGGTAAAAACTCGTGAGGCAGAATATATGGCAGCCTACAACAAGAACTTCGACCTCAAACTTGTACTCATGAATGTTAGTTAGACCTTTAATTGGGTAAATTTCAACAAAGTAAAACGTGTTGCAATTTGTAATGCTTTACGTATATTTTGGCATTCAACCTTAAGAAGTTACGATGAGAAACTTTGCAAACAAACTGAATGTCATTGTGTTTAGAAAGCTCTATGAACTTGTTTCAGAAAATTTTCATCCTATTCTTACCCATTGAAATAAATAAAACTTTGTTAAGTTTTGTTCTCCACAAAACAGCCTAACAAGTTAGAAACAAAGTTATGAATGTTTGATGCAAAATACACGAAACAACGCAAGTGAATATTCTAAATGGTATTTTTTATCATTGTGATGACTTACACTGTATGGAAGAGTAAGAACTGCTCATTTTAGTCCCGCACTTAGTTAAACGTCTCTTTATTTTTGTTCTTTAAAACGAGTTTATATTTCTAAATTTTGTTGTTCATTCAATGTTCCTTAAATTCAAAAGCCAAAGTTCAAAATGTCAAAAATCTTCTTTTATTTACCGCCCTATTTACCAGCTACATTTTAATCTTACGAGCGCGGGTGAGCTATACTTGTGTGAGTGTAAATGTACAGCACATTGTCTTTGTGTGCGTACGCCCTGAACCAATCATAGGACGAGTCGCCGGCTGTACACACAATATTACAACAGAAGTAAGGCTCACCCGCGCTCGTGATATAGAATAACAGCTGTACTAGCATATCGGCTTAAGCAATTCATTATATAGTTGAAAAACAGTTTAATTCAATTAACCCACATCCTTTTCCATACATGTGTGTATATTCCCAGGTAATTTTTTGCCTTTGAACTTGTCAATGTATAATTTTAGTCAGGAAGCAGAAATTTTCTTTTACAAAGAAATATACCAGTGACTACAATTGTAGACTTAAAAGCAACTGACTAAGTGGTTTTAGTAATAATAATAAACTATAACAACGAATAATAATTGTTACGGTTCTGTAATGTAGTGTCATTACTCTTAAACACAAATTGGCCCTCAAGACGTATGGTAACATTAATTTACTTGTTGTTGTCAGCGCTGCTCAACTCTGGAAAATTTAGAAATTATATTCGACATTCATTGCCTAACGGTCTTCTTTATTCTGTTCATTTCTCTCAACTGCTCTCACTTACGAGTACCAGCCTAAGCGTGAATGCATGCACTAAGCGTCGCTGCCTTGGAAGAATACTGTCGTAACTCAAAATGGGTAAATTTTTTCAGGAGAGCACTTCAAAGTTTTTTAAAATTTCAAGAAGCTGTATTTTTTCATTTACTGCGCAAATGTTGATGAGACTTGAATAAAAACACGAAAGATATATTGGAATTTATATTTATTAAATGTTTTTTAGAAATTAATATATATTTAGTATTAAAATTGAGAATGACTGCCAAGTCTCGGACTTAAAACAAAATAGCACAGACAAACTTATGAAGATTACTGGCTTATTACGAAAAAATACTAGAAAAAAATAAGGTTATTTTTAATAACAGAGGTGTATTTCGAAATAACACAATTTTTGGGAAATTATTCAGAAATGCACTCTTTCATAGTAAAACAATTATTGATTTGTTACTAAATCAAAACAAAATAGTTCCCATAACCAAGAAAATAGGAGTTCACCCGCAATGCACACAATATTTTTACAAGCTTATTTCATGATGGATATTAAAACAAAAGTGCGCGCCTAAATTTATGTGATTGACAGAACGCCTCGATCTATGGTCGTCGTCTATGGTTCGGGTAGTGTACATCCTCTGTAGTGTAGTGGCCCTTTACGTCTGCCAAGGAGGTTCTGCTAACACGGCCTCTCCTGACACTGAGACGTCCACGTCTTGTTCGGACGTATGAGGTACAGGTACAGCTGCATCCTTCGAGCAGCCCAGTTGTTGCCCAGCATCCTTTGAGCAACTTGGATGCGACTCAGCATCATCTATAGTTTCTAAAATTCACGTATGAGTATAACTTATAACATCAAAATATTTGAGCAAGCAAGCAAAAGTGTTTACTTGCTTTTAACATGTCACAGATGCACAAACAAGTTGGCATGTTACAAACAATAAGCAGAGGCGCCCATAAGTAAGCATGCTTATACAACACTCCAGTAGTAGAGGCACACACAAGTAAGTTTGCTACGAGCAACACCAGTAGCAAAGGCGCAGACAAGTTAGCTTGCTACAAACAACAACAGCAGAGGCACACACAAGTTAGCTTGCTAAGTAACCAAAACCAGTAGCAGAGGCGCAGACAAGTTAGCATGCTACAAACAACAACAGCAGAGGCACACACAAGTTAGCTTGCTAAGTAATCAACACCAGTAGCAGAGGCGCAGACAAGTTAGCATGCTACAAACAACAACAGCAGAGGCACACACAAGTTAGCTTGCTAAGTAATCAACACCAGTAGCAGAGGCGCAGACAAGTTAGCATGCTACAAACAACAACAGCAGAGGCACACACAAGTTAGCTTGCTAAGTAATCAACCCAGTAGCAGAGGCGCAGACAAGTTAGCTTGCTACAAACAACTAGCAGAGGCGCCCACAAGTTAGCATGCTAAAACAACGCTCCAGTAGCAGAGGCACACACAAGTTAGCATGCCACGAGCAACACCAGTAGCAGAGGCGCAAACAAGTTAGCTTGCTACAAACAATTAGCAGAGGCGCTCACAAGTTAGCATGCTAAAACAACGCTCCAGTAGCAGAGGCACACACAAGTTAGCATGCCACGAGCAACACCAGGAGCAGAGGCGCAGACAAGTTAGCATGCTCAAACAACGCTCCAGTAGCAGGGGCACACACAAGTTAGCATGCCACGAGCATCACCAGGAGCAGAGGCGCAGACAAGTTAGCATGCTCAAACAACGCTCCAGTAGCAGAGGCACACACAAGTTAGCATGCCACGAGCATCACCAGGAGCAGAGGCGCAGATAAGTTAGCATGCTCAAACAACGCTCCAGTAGCAGAGGCACACACAAGTTAGCATGCCACGAGCATCACCAGGAGCAGAGGCGCATTCAAGTTAGCATGCTCAAACAACGCTCCAGTAGCAGAGGCACACACAAGTCAGCATGCCACGAGCATCACCAGGAGCAGAGGCGCAGACAAGTTAGCATGCTCAAACAACGCTCCAGTAGCAGAGGCACACACAAGTTAGCATGCCACGAGCAAAACACCAGTAGCAGAGGCGCAAACAAGTTAGCTTGCTACAACAAAACCATAGTGGACAAACGTAACATGATTAGCACACGATATTATGACAGAGGCACCCCCAAGTTAGCATGTCATGAAACTACACCGGGGTCGACTCCAGCATGACTAAAAATATATTGGCAAACAAAATACAAAGTGTCAAATGTCTCACCCTCAAAGAAAGCCACATTCTTCCGAGGCCCGCTCTAGACTTCCTCAATTATTTTCAATACGAACCATGTTCAAGTCATCATAGTCATATTTCATGGCTAAGGAGCTTTGACTAAGGATTTTACTTTATGTCGGCTCGGTCTAACCTGACCTTAGCTAATAATTAATAATACGTCCAAGATACTCAATTTCAGTTGTAAGGAAGGCACATTGGCGCTTTCAATAGTCCGCAGACACAGTGATTTGAATTCAATTTGGCAATAACCACGGCTTTGCGTCGCCTTAAATACAATTCCCAACTCGAGAAAGACACTCTCCGTCATCCCAACGATCGAGGGCCCTAGCGCCGTCGACTTCATCACACCAAGCATCAATGTTGTGAAAATGGGAATCAAATTTTGAGTAGTGGTTGGACCTCACCGGATTCATAGCGTTGATTGCCTCCACAATTCTGCCTGTTGAGCCACGCGGAGACCCCTCCGAAGGCCCCTCTAAAGCGCTAATCTCCATCATACTCGTAGGTTGGTCGGTCGATCTGCTTCGACTTCTACTACGTCGACGACGATGCTTTTCATGCGGTTTGTTAAGCATCTTGAATTACTTTAGGAACCACAAATAAGTAAAAAACTTATTTAAGTACATACGTCAATGTAAGCTGAAACAACATCTTTGTCACAAACTTATCATTCGCATTCGCACATTCGCTTAAAACCAGATTTTTCATTTAGTTGTAAATGGAAAAAGTCAACGGGAAAATTATAAATTTCCAACTATACAGAAATTCAAAAAGATATCAAGCTAAGCGGTAAGGCAAACGAATCCCACTTCTGATTTTGGGAAATTATTCAGAAATGCACTCTTTCATAGTAAAACAATTATTGATTTGTTACTAAATCAAAACAAAATAGTTCCCATAACCAAGAAAATAGGAGTTCACCCGCAATGCACACAATATTTTTACAAGCTTATTTCATGATGGATATTAAAACAAAAGTGCGCGCCTAAATTTATGTGATTGACAGAACGCCTCGATCTATGGTCGTCGTCTATGGTTCGGGTAGTGTACATCCTCTGTAGTGTAGTGGCCCTTTACGTCTGCCAAGGAGGTTCTGCTAACACAATATATTCACGATGTTTTTCTTAGTGACACTGATACAATTTGAGTTGTGACATCTTAGCATTACTTTATTTAAATCAATAGTGTTACAGTACCAATTCAGTCGTTGTTTTACAGAAATTCTTGCTGTAAGTAACATGTTTTATGGAAAGGTAAAGTATTAACTGGTTTTACAGCAATGAATGAACATAATAAACTGAGAAAAATAAGAAAGGGTTAAACTTTAAAAATGGCTAAAGCTTATTAAGTAATGATTGTAGCTTTGAATCTTGTAAATTAGGAGACAAAAAAAATTAAAAATCTCAAAACAGAATAACATAACTTTTATCAACTTAACCCACTTACGCCTACCGTGTCGTTAACGACACACCAACTTTAAAAAAATATTGGCATTGACCAAGATATATTATTATTAATTTATATGTCTCCAATAGCTGTCAGGGCCCTAGTCTGTCATCGCGTAATGATAACTGTGAGCTGCAGTTAATCTTACTTGTACCAAAAAAGTTTAAATTTCATAGTAATTACAATGCTGAATTTAAGGTAGGTTGAAATATAGTTTTATGGTGTTTTTCAAGCACCGTAGCGAAGCGGCTCAGCAGGTTGAAGTGGCTGTGGGTGGCGTAGAAGCTGGAAGTGCTGATAGCCGTCGAGGACCGAGAGGCCTTTCGAAGATAAACGCAGCGTAAGACGTTGTTCATAGCAAGGAAAAGGGATGAATTGATGATTATTGCAGGGGGATACTCATACTTAGTACTCTGAAACTCTTTGAACGAGGCCTATCTTTAGCAGGAAGTCATGCAGCTGTTGATGATATTGATGATCACGATTTGGAGTTTATTATCTTACTCTTAATTCATAACAAAGCCTGTGAAATTAAACCTTGTGGATATTTGTCAGGGTAGTGTATTCTCCTACTGTGTCGTTTACGACACGGCATTTTCCGGCTTTTCCTGAAGTGAAATATTTTTTTTACTATTTTTTTTCTGTTTCGGTTTACAATCATGTTAGGAATACGAAATTTCAAATTGATTAGGCAAAAAAGGGTTACGCCGGAGTAAGTGGGTTAAAATTCATCATCATAAGCCACACGACGTCCACTGCTAATAATAGGCCTCCCTCATAGATTTACAGAGCGGCCGGTTGTAGGCGGCCTGCATCAACCGAAACCACGCGATCTTTATGAGGTCATCCGTGCACCTTGCGTTTGGCCTCAAATGGTCTCCACTCGAAAACTTCCTGGCAACAACGGCCATCAGCTCTTAGTGCTATATGCCCAGCTCACTGGCACTTCAACCTGCAAATACGCTAGGCTACGTCGGCAATCTCCTACGGATTTCGTTACTTCTGATTCGATCTCATAGCGGAACACCGAGCATAGCCCTCTCCATAGCCCGTTGGGTGACTTGTCCATGACCATGTCTCAAATCCATGTCATCACTGGCAAACACACTGGTTGTAGACCTTCGTTTTGAGGCACTGAGGTATGTTGTAAGAGAAGACGATACGCAATTTCCCGAACGTTGCCCAGCCGAGTTGGATTTGACGATCTACCTCTTCCTCGAAATTAAACCTACCTACTTTAACCACTTGTCCTAAGTAGATATACTCGTCGTAGATTCGAGAATCGGACCTCCAACAGATACTGGAGTGGGCGAAACACGGGTGTTTGACTTGAACTTTGTCTTGTCTATGTTAATTTTCATGCCCACTTGTCGAGCATGCTCGAGAAAGTCAATCGAGTCTAGGAGACTGGTTCTCGAGCATGCTGCCGAGCCCTTCCACTATGCCGTCGGCAATCCGAAAGTGAGTCATATACTGGCCATTTATGTTAATGACGAGTCCTTGCAATTCCAGGAGCTCGAAGGTGTCTTCCAATGTCGACGTAAATAGTTTCGGAGAGATGACGGTCCCCCTGCCTCTTCGCAAAGGAATCGCCCTCTTGCTCGGCTCCTGCATTCGGACTGACATGGTGGCATTCGCTTATAAGCACTTCATCACTTTGATGTACCGATCGTCAATGTGGCAGCGTTGAAGAGACTGGAGCACCGCCCAAGTCTTGACCGAATCGAAGGCTTTCTCATAGTCTACGAACGATAAGCAAAGTGGCAGATTGCACTTTTCGGTCTTCTGTATAATCTACCGCAGCGCATGAATGCGGTATAATGGTACCATAGCCTTTTCGGAATCCGGCTTGTTCGGGAGGCTGGAAGTCACTGAACCTGCGTGCGAGACGGTTCGTGATCACCCTCGAACTCGACAACTTGTAGACATGGCTCAGAAGCGAGATGGTTCTACAGTTCTTCAACAAGTTGTCTCCTTTTTCTCTGGTCCATGCCTCTAGCGTTGTACCTTCGAACACGGAATCAAATAGCCTATAATGAACTCTAAGAACCCATTCCATTCCATCGTCGCCCGGTGCCTTGTCGTTGTTAAGTTGTTTAAGAGCCATCCTAATCTCGTACAAGGTGATGTCTAGGATATCTTTAGTGGGTTAGCTTGGCTTTGGGGTCTTTCGGCAAAAGACCCTAGGAACGTCTTTGGCGATAGAGGTATAAAGCTTATTGTAGAATCTTTCAACCTCCATCAACACCGCTTCTTTCGTCGTCGCCACACTGCCGTCCTCCAACTTCAGCTCTCTCAACCAACTCTGCTCAATAGACTTGTCTCTTGCGAACACTTCGGAACCTTCCGTTTTGGTTCCGTTCGATTGTCTCTTTACCACGATTTGTGTTAAAGACACGGAATTCGTGTCGCATTGCGAACACTTTGGAACCTTTGTTTCGTTCAATTCTCTCTATAACGACGGTTTGTGTTAAAGACACGGGATTTTGTGTCGCAAGGACTACCAAATACGTCTAAGGCGATAGTTACCAGCGTCGTCAGGGCACTGCAGTGTCAAAGACAGACAGTTCAGTCATAAGGTCGAAGGTGTGGGTCAAAAGATTCTGCAGTTTATTCCGTCAGCCAGTCTTGAAAAACCTGGATCCAACCGCATGGACAGCTTCCACAAATCCGTTATTTAACTTAAAATTACAAGGATTTTCTAAATTCTAAACACGAAACAGAGTTTATATAAGTCTCCAGTTTTTAGTTTTTTAAAAAAGTTATCTAAATATTTAACTAGAATACTTTGAGATCATAAAATAATTAGTTGGATTTGTTCGGTAGGTATCTGTCATTAAGAGTGCGTATAAACCCAGCAAATTATTAAAATTCACCCGCGCCCCCCTCTCTGCGAACACTGTCGCCCGCCGAACCACAATACATCTCTCTCGCTCGCTCAACGCGTAGCTTCCGTAGTATACGTAAAACAATCAGATAACACAGTGGGCATTATTTTTGTGAATACATTACCTACATTTTAATGTGTGTAATTTTACTTTGTATATAAGTTGAATGATATGTTGTAGATAGTAGTCTCATCTTTTAAATTATTTTTAAGGATCGGTATGCAAAAGGTAAAAACAGGACGCTACATAGACTACACTGTCTATCTGTCACCAGTTGATTTTTTCATAATAAATACTAAATACCAGCAGCCGCCCGCGACTTCGTCCGCGTGGACTTAGCTGTATGTGAAAAAAGATTTTCCCGCTTTTCTATAGAAATTTTCCTGATTTTTCTTTGCTATAAACCTCACGGAGCCCGAGACCATTCCAACGAACGCAAAACCGTGGAAATCGGTTAGTGCGTTCTGGAGTTATAGCGTCAGGAAGGAAAACACGACTTATTTTATATCCTGAAATATAAATAAAATATTTTAAAGTAAATACACAAGCGGGTTTTTTTTGCGTTCTTTGTTCTATATTAGTGACGGTAATAGGTGGACGCATTTGTATATTTATAAATAAAAGCTCCCCGGTGTCATGATTTGACCCGCCTTTTTTTTTCGTGGGGATATCTTTATGGATACCTCGCCGCCCGGGGAGACGACGACGTTATGTTGGACTCCTACCGACTAAAACCCCGCGGCCGCTACCACGCGCCTCAAGGCGCTTGCAGGCCGCACTGGCCCCGCAACCCCACGTGTCGCCCTTACGGGCCTCAGCGAGTGAGTGGCTAGTCCACCACACTGCCACTCCTGAGTTCTATTCGCTTCCCGGCGGTTGGACCCTACCACCGGTACTAAGCCCCCTCGCAACGCCAAGGTGAGAACTCATGAGGGGGTGGTTGACTCTCCTCCACCAACTGAAGACGAATTAGAGGGTCACATCCCGCCTGGCGCGATTGTCAGCGATTATAATAATAGATTTTCAATTGTATCTGGTTTATAGGGCGTTGAAAGGTGAATGAAAAATGAAAATGAATGCCAAAAACATCATCTTTATTTCAAGTATGTACATATTATACGAGGGTCATTCAATAAATACTTACTTAGCCTACAAAAAGTAAAGGAAAATTTTGGAAAATGGCAATTTATTTTTCAATATAGTCTCCATTCAGTTCGATACACTTAGCACAGCGATGCTCAAACTTTTATAACCCGTCCGAAAAATAGTTTTTGTCAAACTCTGCAAAATAGGCCTCCGTGGCGGCAATGACCTCCTCATTTGATCCATATCTATTCCCGGGGAGTGTTTTTTTCAGATTAGGAAACAGAAAGAAGTCTCAAGGGGCCAACTCTGGAGAATACGGTGGATGGGGCAGCAATTTGTAGCGCAATTTGACCAATTTGACCATGGCAACGGCAGACGGTGCGTTGTCGTGGTGAAACAGCACGTTTTTCTTCGCCAGGTGGGGTCGTTTTTTCTTTAATTCGGCGTCGAATCAGCCCAATAAATCGGCATAGTAAAGCCCTGTTATAGTTTTACCCTTCTCGAGGTAATCAATGTAGATCAAACCTTGTGAATCCCAGAAAACGGTGGCCATAACTTTTCCGGCCTTGTTTCCAGCATGTTCCCCGGTCTGAATCCTTTGTTTTGATTGCTTCTCGGTCTCTGGTGTGTACCAGTGGATCCAGGTTTCATCGACGGTCACAAAACGACGCAAAAACTCCGCGGGATTCCGCTTAAACAGCGCCAAACACGTCTCCGATGTGGTCCTACGGTTGTGCTTGTTGTTGGTTGCTTGTTTTTTCTACATTTGGTGCGTCATTGTGGGAAGATTCATGGCTACACTCAATTCTTGAAATGGTTCTAAGCCAATGCCTACACTAGTTATCCCAGTGACAGCGGCTGTGTTTATGTCTAGGTTCTGGGTTGGTTGTGGATCTGACGTGTTCAGTATGAATTCACCTCTGCACATATTACACGAAAGTTTCAGTTTAGAATAAAAACCCACTTTACCCACGTTTCTCCTGTGATGTTTAAGTTAGATAGAGTGCAACCGAATTGAGAGGCATGATTCGATACCATTTTTATTTTTTCAAAAAAGTACAACTTGTCTATTATCACTCTCTCTGCTGCATCGTACAAATTTTCAGCCTGATCTTCATTCTGAGCTTGTGGCCGACCACTTAGAGTGCGTCGTCGCTTCAATGAACTGTAATGAAAAAAAAAACATGCAGAAATGACACAGTAGAAAAAAAATAATGCGGAAGCCATATTTTACGGAATTTATGTTTAAAAAAGGCACAAATTACCCACTATTAGGAAAGTCATTTGCAATTAAGCATTAAAGTACTCGTAGCAAGTGGCGTTCTGAGTCAAAATATCGCTCGGCTCATGCGTTTTGTGGTTGCAGTTCTAACCCCCCCACCCAAATCAACCCTTTGCCGTTCAACTGATCGGATTTATTATATATTTACAGGAGAGTGCAAAGCAGCGGCCAGGCAAAAAATGGTTAATTTCGGCGTCTGTTTGCGCTTAGTTACTTTCATTTAAGAAAGGATGGTTTGGAAAGTGATAACTTTATCAGAAATTATCTAACGTTATTTCTCAAATGAGAGAGATATGAAATAGTCTGTAGATATAGGCTGTCTATTAGGGTCTACATTTTCCAAATTCAATGTTGTTCTGTAAAATAAACACAGTACTTAGTATATTTACTCATGTGGTAGTAACTAGTTATTGCTTCAGCCAGCTTCAACTTTACTAAAAAAAAAAACCCAAGATGGAAAAGCGAGTATGGATACTATTTTTAAGGAAACCTACATAGTCGACGACGCGCATGCCTCCACAACTTCATTTTGATCACACCTGTCAGATTGTGAAATATTTTGAGATACAGCAATTCTGAAAATTAAATATTATTTGAAAACAATTTACTTACAATAAATACCTGGTGGATTGAAACAAATTCCTTCGAAATCAACCTATTATTTGAAGAGACCAACTAAAGTCATGTGATTACTTAGCATATACTTTACACCATCTGTTTACGTCATCTTACTAGATCGACTCAAATGAATTTATTTCTCTTAAAATACAATACAACATACCTTCGACAATTAGCCATCTTTTCAGTTTGTAACTTTTTTAGCTCTCGTTTACTAAGTCTTTTTAAAGTCCTTTTCTTTTTCCCCATTTCACTATTTATTTTGAAACTCGGAGCAGCTAAGAATTTGAGCGTAGTCTTCTCGTCTCAACGGAGCGATCGGTACTGATTTGTGAAATAGAAATATGTGTCAAGCTTCACAAACGTGCGACGGGAGATGGCTTTTTCCGCGGAATGAAAACGTATTAAGTGCCAAAAGTGTTTAATCGTTATAAATCCAAAACTAAAAGGAATTTTAAAAAATGACTAGACATAGCCCTTACTTATTGTTCAATATAATTATTTAGAAAAAAATTGTCATCATAGTAATTGCCATGTCCAGTATAAAACGAAAAAAAGGGAAAATCAGACGTAACTTCGTGATTTTTTTTAATCGAGATAATTTAATTATTTTATGTTTTTGATCAAACACAACCCTTGAAAATATCATGTAGCGTAACATTTAAAAAATTCATAAAATTTCATCTAGTATTCATCACGTACAATCAAGAAAAAGATTGGTAGTTTTGCTTTATGCGCACTCTTAAGAAAATAAATGCGTTTTTGGGTTGTTTTTTTTTTCTGAAATACTGTGTCAAGTACAACAATACGACAGATTCTTTATCGGAAACAGTCTTAATACGAAAAGTACAACTACAGTGACGATAATAATTTATCTAGAAAAACGTTTCAATTTTGATTGTGCAAATACCGTCAACCCCATTTTTTATTCTAAACAGTTATTTTTAATTTTAATACATTCACGTTATACTCACTTTTGGTAGAACAATGTAGTACTTCCAAATGATACTTTGTTTAAGAGAAGTGTCTAAAAGTCCCAGTTTATTATTCTAAACAATAGTGTCACATGTCGAAATAATGCAGTGTCCTAGATAAATGCTCACTGAAAATCAGTATTATTTTGTAATATAACCATATTCCGGCAAACTAACGAAATGTTTATTTCTAAAGACAAGTTGCAACTGGCGATACAACGCTGTATATCAAAAATTGCGCCCCAAATTGACCAATAGGAAACAGTCTTTCGGTGGTGCCATGACCGTAATTGTTGTTATAGAAATACGATCTTTACTGAGTATACAAAACAGACCATTTTACGTTGAATGGTGTTAAAAAATCAATTTTGTAGTATTTGGTAATAATACGCTATTCTTCCAAAGCAGCGATGTGTGTATGGGTGTAATTGAAACTGACTGCTAAAGGGCTTTGAGGCTCTCTTAGCTAAGTTAGGGTCAGCAGAAACGATAGTAATGATGACAGTGCCCTGCTGCCAATCGTAGGTATTGCTGTTGTAGCTTAATAGATTACAACACTTTAGGAACCAAGAGCTTCACTATATTTTTTCTATTCGTATCATTGAAAACTAGAAGGTAGTTTAGACTTTGTTTATTAACGCGACGTTCTGGGACTTTTTGCAGCTAACACCACTAATTGCATCTCATTAAAAAACGGACGTTTCCCGCAATTAACCTACATCCATTGCACGTTAGTACTCACCCATACCCAGTATACGTTCTAGACCTTTGAAATTTTCAACGTATAATTTTACTCCCACTGCCATTTTTCCACTTGCAAAAGGAATTTACGATGTATGTTCAAACGACGCTAAGTAAAAGGATTGCTAATCAAATAGCTTTCACTAATCACAAGGCGACAGAAAGTCTTTGTTAATAAAATTTATATAAACACCACTGGGTTGATTTTCACAGCAGTTCAAAGACAAAAGCCTTGGGATATACCAAAGTCAAAGACTTTTTGAATCTTAGTTATGGAATTCAAACAGATAGACTGTTTCAGCAGACAAAGAGCTTCTTTCAAATATCTCGCCATAAGCCTCGAAAATGATTTCGGCGCATATTACAAATACTACTGTATAACATTCATCCTAAGCATTGTTATTCTATACGATTTACTAATGTCCGTAAATTTTTATTATTTGCCGAGGCAATTGGACAGTTTTATAGAAGAAATGTTATTTTATTTCACCGAGCTTTCTGTAGCGTCCAAAGTATTAACTTTCTGCTTTCAGCGAGACGAAATAATGAAGATTTTAACAACTATAGAAAGTGATATCTTTCAGCCCAAAAGCAATGAGGGATTAGAAATAATAAATAAAGCCAAGCAGTTTATTGTTAAATATTGGAAAATAGTAGCTGCGGTTTCTCT
Organism: Udea ferrugalis; assembly: GCA_950022985.1. Classification (NCBI taxonomy): domain Eukaryota; kingdom Metazoa; phylum Arthropoda; class Insecta; order Lepidoptera; family Crambidae; genus Udea; species Udea ferrugalis. The sequence goes on from OX465516.1 coordinate 13,248,090, forward strand.
TACATCCCATTTTGCGAACGTTGTACTTCCTTTTTTCTTACATCTGTTTTTATCAGTCAAATTGGAATTGCTCGTGTGTTCGTATTCCTTTTTTTCTGAAGAAACAATTCAGGATTATATATATCCTTTATTTTTATACCAAGGTATTGGTATGAGTTGTCATATGTGGTACAATGTTAATATTGATTCATTCTTTTTGGGTATAATTATTTTGATGCTAGCTCAATTGGATATATTAGATATAGAGCTCAGGAATTTAACCGAGGGTATACCAGATGATTTAGATAGTGATAAAGCTGCGGTTAAGAAACTGAACGAAGCAATTATTCATTACAGGGAAGTTTCTGAGTAAGTGAGCAATGTAAAAGAACAATATTCATGATATGTTTACATGGTATCAAAAGAAATAGGAGTCCTCATTGTATCAACATTAGACTAACGGTGACCGAATGATAAAATATCGTACTAAACTTGTTTAACGTGAAAGAGTTACATATTTTTGAACCCTTGAATGTATGATGTTCATAAAAGAGATTTTATAATTCAAATGCGTCAGTAATAAGATCGAAAAATAATCAATGGTTAATATTCAAAGAGCGTCTTGGCTTATTAGTTGGTTAGGCACTCTGGCTAGTGGCACTCGTGTAGTTAGAAGTTCCAATCAGACCAGAACAGTTAGATTGTTCATAATACAACATGCTATAAACTCCCCGGTAAATCAGCCTAAGTGAACTAAATAATGGCGATATGCTTATTCTGAATTTGGATGAAGTGAAAGCACAAAAAATGTGTGGAATCACATCAGTCAAGTCAAAATCGGCGACAAGTCGAATTCCGTTGAATGTCATTTTAATTTAATTTGTGCCTTCTGTTTGGTTTGACACATGAATGAAAAGAAAGATTACGTAACCATAAACATGATAGAGGATAGAGATAGGTATACAAACATTGAAGAATCTCACACACATAGGCATACTAATTGTTGCCATCATGGTGAACGACACAACCAGAAGCCCAAAACTTTACGTGATAAAGGCTGAACCTACCACCGATGTCCCCTCTTATCTTCACCGAAGAGTTAAATGTCATAGCACATTATGCCAGCACAGCAATTGAACTCTAAATTGTAAGGACGCAAGCTGCGGCTTGCGAGTTGCCGTTGGCTTTCACATAATTTATAATGGCAAAATACAACAACTCCCAACTTAATGCTCAAATTGTAGACGCAAATTTTACATCATACACAAAGTAAAGGTCTTCCAGCCAAGCTTCAATCCAGGACCTCTGGGCTAAAAAAAAGTGTCTCAGTGTAAAATCCGATACAGTTGAATTAACCTTTTTTTCAGGTTTTGCGCCTTTGTAAATAATATATTCAGCGTCACAATATTTGTGCAGTTCGGCATGGCTTCTTGCATTATTTGCGTGTGCCTTGCCAGGTTTACATTAGTACGTAATACTTTACAAAATAGATAATAATTTTCAAGTTACTACTACTAGTACTAAAAGTGTGAATAATTTCTTTTCAGCCGGCTTCAGCGGGCTACTATGTTTTTTTAGCAACTTATATGTCATGCATGATGGTTCAAATTATGGTTCCATGTTGGTTTGGGACTCAATTGATGGTGAAGGTAATTTACAAATATTTTGTATTTTTTTTTCTGAACATAAATCTTTCACCACTTTTACTGCTACAATCTCTATTAAGAAGTAATACTGTTGATGAAACATATTCATGTACACTAATGTTACCTATGTTTATATGAAAGTGGCTGACAAGAAATTAATTTATTTTCATCAATGCTGCAGCACTGAATTAACATATGTATAAATAAGGGGTAGAATATTAAGTACGAAAGTTAGAAAGCGAACTAAAATATGTTTTTTATCTCAATTTCTTGAGAACTTTACCTAAATTTTAATTTTACAGAGTAGTGCTTTAGCCTCTGCTATTTACTGCAGCGACTGGACTTCAAGATCTGAACGTTTTAAAAGCAGCCTCAGGATCTTCGTTTGTAGGCTGCACGAACCGCTCTCTATCATCGGAGGCAAGATGTTCCCAGTGTCACTTGAGACATTTACTTCTGTAGGTATAACATAACAAAAACTGCCTATGTGGATTCGAACTAATCCCATGCACAGGGCCTCACCTGAACTATAAAGTGACGTACATACAGTAACACGCCCAACACGCGGGCTCAGCGCGGATTGTTGGAGGGGTGTAAGGTTAGTGAACAAACTTCGTGTCAAATGTTATCAGCCGCACTAAGGTCTCCGACTAGACTTGACGACTGACATTCAGAGAAGTCGACAGAGACGCCCGAAAAGTACTCCAATAAATTTTGATCGAGGTAATCACATTACCAACCCGGCGTGTGTTGCATTGCAACAGCGATAGTTTCCAATCCACTGTCACAACTGGGCCAGGACACCTCCAAGTCCTCGGACATTGATTAAAACATTTGCTAATAGTCCAACTAATATAAGAAAATCATTTTGACAGCTACCAATTAGAAATTGAACTTTATGCAGTGCTAAAAGGGTTCAAGTGTTCTGTCGGGCTCAAAAGTTAAGCCACAGTCCATGAATCGTATTTCTATTACATTGAAATACATTTTCCACTGACAATGGCAGCTGTCAAAATGTATTCTTAGATCAGTGGGACTGTAGCGAAATTACTTAATTTTGTTTTCAGATAATGAATTCTGCGTATTCCTTTTTCACACTACTTCGGCATATGCAAACAAGATAAACTTTATTACGATTTGAAAATTCATGATTCTATTCACTTTTTCATCATGAATTAGGTACTATATGTGCACAATTACATCACAAGGAAAAACTCAATCATTACTGTTAGATGATAATAAAACAATATTTCAATTTGTGAACAAAAACGTGACCAAGACGTTACAATAGATTATGCTAATAAAATTCTACTAATACATTTTTAAATTACTCCTACATGAAACTACTGAAATGTTTAATGAATGTATGAATCTTGCTGTAAGGAAGAGTTTTGTCTAAGCGATTTAACTTAACTATAGTTTATATAGTTCAAATGTGAATGGCCTTTGAAAATGTCTAGTTGACTTCGTCTCGTGGTATTGTTTCTTTTTCGTAAATCATAATAATTCATATTAGACATAATAATTAACAATTTATCAAACCACATCATTATTTGTTTATTTGTTTTTTACTTTTGTAATTCAAGTTAAAGTATTTATGAATAAGGTGGTAAGACAGTGAGATTCACGACTATACATTTAAGTAGGTAGTTTATTACAGTGATGTTTTAAGTAAAACAGTTTCCAGCCTAAGTTAAAAAAACACTTCTGTAGAAATACCAGGAAAAAAAACATACGGACCAGTTTCAGAATTGAACCAAACCAGTGTACCTACCTCATTAAAGGCGACTGCTCTATGCACAGGACACTGGTTCGTTTCCCACCTGAAACCTAGACCGAATGTTTCTAACTGGAAGTTATTTCTTGGTATTAATCTTTAATGAAGTTGAAAACTTTAAAACTGCTCAGCAAATAATTAACAAGTGCTTTTTGGGTCCAAAAGCAACTATCAATCAAAACAATTGTCAATTATTAAAAAATATATTCATAAAATATTTATATAATAAACATCGAGTATTTTTACTTGCACCTTTTTTGCGCCTTCCAAGTGCAAAATGTTGTTTCTTAATTAGAATGCTGGAACTGAACACGAGAATCTTGCATTAATTATTTATGATTGATTAAGCTTTGAGAAGGTAAGTTAAGAAATTATTCCAAGATGAAGGCGAAATTTACGATTTTGCATGTTGGCTTTTGGATGTAGACTTAATTAGATATTATATTCAATTAAATATTATTTTAATGTGTGTTGTGTATTTTAAACTTCTTTGTATAGCTCTTTTTTTTTTTTTTTTTTTTTTTTTTAATTAATGGCGTCACCCTTTTGCCTCTTTGGGCGAGGGTATTTCGCCAATGTCGAGTGATATGCCTTCGCATGTGTTTCGTTGAAATACTGGTATCATGTATTTCAATGCTTCTTGGAGTTTTTGAGGTTATTCACGCGTCTGCAACTTCTTAACATGCCATGTGGTCGTGGTGGTTTGTCTGACGACAAACCATGCGACTCAAATGGTCATGTTAAAACGATTTATTTCAATAACTTATGTAACTAACACCACTGCGGAACTTTACTGAATACACTGATACCTAATTTATTCACTAAAAACCACTAAATGTTAATTAAAAGTTAAAAAATAGATCGACTGTGCTTTCCGTTTGAGTACCCTCAAAAAAAAAACTAAACAGCTCTTATAGAACACGATAACTTTTGTATCGCTTTGTCACTGTCATTCTTGTTGCTGCCGCCATTTGCGAGTAAGTGACAGAACACGTCAATAGCTTAAACAATGCGTTAGCGTTGCGTTCGTTTTTATGAATAAGGGGGTAAGTAGGCAGGTCATTGATCAAAACTCTTCTAATTCTAAGTAATGCTGTGATAATGTCTATCGTTAATGCGTTCAGTATAATGATATGGACCAAAGTCAGAAATGAATCACACAGAACTCGCGTGGCCTCTATGAAAACAGCGACCCTAAATAGCCCAGAAACACAAAAAGTATGGCCAACACATGAATAAATAGCTGTTCCTCCGCGAGAGAGCACATATTTTCCCAAGGCTACGAGAAACAAACGTCACACACAAAGATCGGGGACAATGGGCCTGTTCAGCAGTTCATCTGTTAGCAGCGGTAATAAGGCGTGTTTTTGCACCAACGAAAATACGAAGAAGGAAAGTGCGAGTCGGATTCACAAAGAAATAGTTCTGTACGTAAATTGAATTGTACATTACTACTGAAGATAAAGCGCGATGGCGCGCATTAAGGGACCTATGTCCAGCAGAGGCAGAGGTATAGGCTGATGATGAACATAGGTACAGAAATACTTAAAACCAATGCACTGGAGGTCGTTTTTCACGCTGGAAATGTAGACTTATGTGCACAAGATATTTGAATACATATGTGATCCGTGATTTAGAACAAACCATTAGTTCAAAGTTGTTTCCATTGACTTTTTAGTTTAACACTGTCATAACACTGTCTAAGTAGGTTGGTCATTGATCAAAACTCTCCTGATCCTAAGCGATGATTTGATAATGTCTAACGTTAATGCGTTAAGTATGTTTACTGACATAATGATACGGAACAAAGTCAGAAATGAATCACACAGAACTCTCGTGGCCTCTATGAAAACAGCGACCCTAAATAGCCCAGAAACACAAAAAGTATGGCCAACACATGAATAAATAGCTGTTCCTCCGCGAGAGAGCACATATTTTTCCAAGGCTACGAGAAACAAACGTCACACACAAAGATCGGGGACAATGGGCCTGTTCAGCAGTTCATCTGTTAGCAGGCGGTAATAAGGCGTGTTTTTGCACCAACGAAAATACGAAAAAGGAAAGTGCGAGTCGGATTCACACAGGGAGAGTTCTGGACGTAAATTGAATTGTACATTACCTCTGAAGATAGGGCGCGATGGCGCGCATTAAGGGACCTACGTCCAGCAGAGGACCGGCATAGGCTGATGATGAACATAGGTACAGAAATACTTTAAACCAATGCACTGGAGGTCGTTTTTCACGCTGGAAATGTAGACGTACGTATGTGCACAAGATATTTGAATACCTATAGCCGTGATTTAGAACAAACCAATTCGTTAAAGAACCGAATATTTCGAATGACAAATACTAACTCACCCCCTAGCTCGTTTGCTCCCTATCTCATATTTTTTATTGTTTTGACTTACACTTAACTGGTATTTACAAAGGTATAGAAGAGGAACTAATATTTTTATTTATTTAAGATTTGCTGTCTCTTCACTACGTTCAGACAAATACTTTAAGATAGTACAATAAATGCTGTATTTCACGATCAACAAGTCGATCCCTTACCGTTTGACATGAAATTGATTTGAAACATTGACCGGGAGTTTTTTTGAAAAAAAGGATGAATAAAAGGGCATAAAAGAATAAAAGCGAATAATTAATGGTTATACTTCTGGCAGGAAAAAATGAATGTGCATCTAGCAACAGCATGGCGACGAGAAGATTATAAAATCAGATAGCAGAACCCTAAAAACGAAACAATGATTTTGCCCGTGACTAGATAAATAAGATGTCCGGACGTGACGAGGGTCCCATTACAGTTTTTATGGAATCTTTCAGTGGGTGTTGCGTCGCCAACGATCCACCTGCTTCTCTTTGTTTAGGCCTGAATACATTGTTAATGCTCGCATCGGGAAGAATGGCTCAGATCGCGACCCGTGACGTTGTTTTTGGTTGAATGGCGCTGGAGAATGTTGAGGTCTTAAAGGAGGTAATTATATTTTATTAGCTATAACATACATAGGATCGAGACTAAATACCAAACCGTCCAGTTCAGAAGCACTTTCGCCAAGCAATTATTTGAACCTGACGTTTCAATTGGTGAGCCGTTAACCGGGTCGCTTGGGTCTTTTATCGGTGTTTCTCTTTACCGGAGAGTTAACTGCCACAATAAAAGCAAAGTAGGTGTTTTTTCTGGCAAACTCAAGACCGGTTTTAAAGCCATAGTGCTTTTCCACTGGGTCACGAGTTCACGACCCTCTCGATATAAAAATCTTTAGTGAAAATCAATGGTATAATATAATAGGGTGCCACACCGAGTTACCTCCACGTGTGGCCAGAGGCTTGCCAGTCGCTGTTGAAATAATTTATTTCCGCGGGGAAGGGTAAGTCTCTGTGTCCAGTGCACCCTGTGCAACAACTTCTGGAAACGGCTCTTGTTCCTTGTTGGCCAGACATTCGGCAAAAGTTGGGATCGCTCCCGTTTCGGCTGTCTGGAATGCGGTCCAATGGGGAGGACTGCCTCAGTCACCTCATTTAGTGAGTTGAAGTGGGACGGCAAAAAAAAGGCAGGGGACTGACTGAGTCAGGAGGGGCCAGTAGCTGCCTGTGAGGTGGCGTGGGATTGCAAGAGATCTTCCGCGAAGGCTAAGGTGTGGTAAGGGTGGAATACACTGACGAGTGTGGCGACGGGCTCTGCAAAAACCCTGGTGCATGATCCACTCTCCATAATTGGCGCTCTGCATTCTGAGCGCGGGCCCGTGGATCCAGTGGCTGTTTTGGCAGCGTAGGATGGCAAAAGCAAAACATCCACATAAGTTTTAAATTTAATTCCACGCAAAAATAATCTTACAGCTTTTAAACCGATAAAAATATACCAACCAGCGCACGAAGTCTCATTAAAAACTCTAATGAAAATAGATAATTATTCACAATACAATTGCAATCAGTATTGGAACCGGACAAAGGAAAAACGGATAAAAAATTGCACCGGCACGTCCTTCCGGCACAAACGATGATATAGTGGCGATCTGACGATTTATAGAGCGGCCCGCCAGCCCGGCAACTTCAATGAATAATAAATTGAAGATCTTTTCTGATATTATTGATACTTTGGGTTTCTCCACGTGATCTATGTTCGGGTGCGAATTGAAACCCTTTTATTAAAGCATATATTACAAGACGCGTCTAGCTGGTGACACTGAATAATACCCTCCTTGTTGCGACAATTCTTCGGAGCTCTCTCCTTATTTCGGCTTTTATTACACAGGAATTATTTATGGCGAAATGTGTACTATTGTAGACAGCGGATATAAATCTTTAAACTTTATTGTATTCGCAATATGTACTGGAAGCGAACTCGGTCTTGATATTAAATACTTAGTTTGGCTTACTTACACCTTGCCTGGATTTTACCTGCACAAGAATAATTTAATCAACAGTTTAAGCTAATCAAACCCGCCACAGGACTTCGTTAAACGGGACGTTTTTACAATAAAGTTTACAATGAATGGTGCTCATCACCAAGCTTGCCAAATGAAATATGGGGACTAACACCCGCCACTTGTTGTGTTGATACGACGATCTATACTCAATAGCCTTGTTGTTTTTGTAAATGTTTGAGTCAAGTGCTCCCAATGATGCCGCATCGTTCAAACTCGACAATGAGAATTCTGTGATTGACAAAATGAAATGCCTTACTAACATCAAAAAATACAACAGCTTCTGTAATTCTATCCATATTACTGGAATGTTAGAAATCAGCATGCAAGCACCATCTTTTACACCACGTTTAATATTTTATTCTAATAATTACTGCACCAACCTTTACAACAGTCTTAATGTCTCTGTACAGTTTGCCAGAAAAAAAGAGTTAAAAAAAACACCTTTAATGGCAGACATACTTATCCATTAGTTTTGGTGCTTTCGCATCAAACAAACCTACAGATATAAATCACGAATCGCTCTATCCATGGTTCTACTAATAATAAAAAAGAGGTAGATAGGCTACTTGTGATGAAAAAATGGCACCCAAAGTCAGAACGATTGAGCAAAGCATTGACAGAGTTGACAGTTTGAGACGACCCTGCGCATCATGTATGTGTCTCGTTTACGCTCTATGTTTTCAACCAATCACAGGCCTATTTAACCTTTTTTTCTGGCATTGGTATTGCCAAATCTATAATTTAAATCACCCGAGAGGTTTTATTGTTGCCGCATACAATAAAGCTCACCAAATTTGTAGAAATCAAGGGACGATCGGCCCGGTCCTGTAGCACCGCGAGACAACCTACTGTCTTTTTCTCGCGGTACTACAGGACCGCGGAGCAAACGAGTGGGTAAATAATCATACTATCTTGTTCACACGGTCCAAATATACGTACGCCAGGGGTCAATTTTTGACTTCGCATCAGAACTGACGTAACCTACCTCTTTTTTATAATAATCATTGAGTTCGACTCTCCCCGATTTGAACCTACTCTACAGTCGTTTACTTTTCTCAATGTGACCGAGTCACGACACTTAAAGTGAATATTGAAATCGTCTCAGACTCGTTTGATTGACTTTTTTGAACTGAGACAAGGGAATTCGATATTGGCAAAGACGAATAAAACTGTCACTAATTAGTTTTCTAAAAAAATGTTTTAAACTTGAAACGTTTTTTCACTGTTAATTTGAAACGAAGCGTTGAAGTCTGTTTTATTAAAAATGTAATATTTGAATTGGCTTAGAGCCTTTGAAGTAGGCAATAACACAACAATACATAGTTGTAGTACCTACTTAAACTACGACTGTACATACAAATACAAAATACTAATATTTATTTCATTACATAAACTTTTTTTTTCATACATTTACACTATGACCTCTTTACTTACTTACGTTACCTACTTTTCTATTTGTATTTCAGTATAATATTTCACAACGAAATCCTACCAAATTATTGGTATGGCTGTTGAGTGTGTGTTTTTGTGTGCCTGATAAAATGAGATAGATAACTATATTCTTTAATGTACAAAAACATTACATTTCATTCAGCCTGATGATACCTCTATTTTTGAGAATAATCAAGCTTATTACAGTTCATGACAGCTTGCTAAGTTTGAGGCCAGATGGTTAGTGTAAGATGTTTCTTAGACATTTCTTTCTTCAAATTATTTTTGAACTTGCGTTACACAATTCAAGTAGAAAATCCGTCATTCAGTTGTACGCTACGGTTCAAGAGGAGAGGAGCAATGTTTGTACGCGTTAAGAATATGCAGAGCTAATTCCGAAACCGTACGTTGTTAGTCTCGTCTTCGGAATATCTCCTCTCACGAGATCTGTATTCGAAGTGACGAGTCCGACACGTGATCGTAGCGTTTTTAGGTGAAAGAAGGTTTTTGTTTTGGTATTTTTATTGACGTACGTACGTACGGGGGACGTAAGGGAGCTCAAACACCATCCCAGAGCTCCAAGCCAACCTCACCTTCACGCGGTGCGTCCTGATGGCCAACGGACGGGGATATGGCGGCCGACCGATGGCGGGATAACCATCCGGAATGAGTAACGTGCCGAAATACACAGGCCGCGACGGGCAGCAGCGTCGCGGCGCGAGAGGGTGCGTTCTGCGCTCGCCAACCCGCCTGCCAAGCGTGGCGAGTATTGGCAATTCCCCCCATGAAGACGGCAATGCACACAAGGCCCCTAGTCTCCGGCAGCCCCGCTATTCCTGGTTACGGCAGCGATCATGGTAACGGCGGGGCAGGGGGTGCTAAGAATCCCCGGATCGGTTCGAGCTGCCATCCCCAACAGAAACTGGCCCTGGTAACACACAACGTACGCACGCTCAGGACAGAAGAGAAAATTATCGAATTGGAGGAAGAAGTCAGTGGGTTACACTGGGACATCATCGGGTTATCTGAAGTCCGTAGAGAGGGTGAGGACTCGATAACCTTGAAGTCGGGTAACCTGCTGTACTACCGGGAAGGTGACCAAAAGTCCCAAGGTGGTGTCGGGTTCCTCGTTCGCAGGTCCCTTATAAACAACATTGTTACCATCGAAAGTGTGTCGAGCAGGGTGGTATACCTTATACTCAGAATATCGAAAAGATATTCGCTGAAGGTCATACAGGTATACGCGCCGACCTCGACACATTCAGATGAAGAGGTAGAGGCTATGTATGAGGACATTAGTACAGCCATGCATGCCTCTAAGACTCATTTCAGTGTTGTTATGGGGGATTTTAACGCAAAACTGGGCAGGAGGGGCGATTGTGAGTCGAAAGTGGGGCAATTTGGGTATGGACGTCGGAACCCGAGAGGGCAGAGGCTGGCCGAGTTTCTGGAGAAAGAGGGACTCTTTGCGATGAACTCATTTTTCCAGAAGCCACCTCACAGGAAGTGGACCTGGATAAGCCCCGACGGTTCCACGAGAAATGAGATAGACTTCATCATGACGACAAAGAGACGCATATTCAATGATGTCTCAGTGATCAACAGGGTGAAAACCGGCAGTGATCACCGAATGGTACGAGGCACATTGAATTTGAACGTCAGACTGGAACGAACTCGACTGATGAAGTCTACGCTCCGACCTACTCGCGCCCATATCGAAAACCCCGAGAGCTTTCAACTTGAGTTGGCTAATCGTTTCGCCTGTCTGGATACTTGCGTTACAGCGGACGAGATGAGTACCGGATTTGTAGAAGCTGTCCATGCGGTTGGGTCCAAGTTTTATAAGCCTGGCCGTCAGAACAAACCGCAGAAACTTTCAACCCACACCCTCGACCTTATGGCTGAGCGTCGGTCTTTGCCCCTGCAGACCCCCGAAGATGCTTTGAACTGTCGACTGCTCAATAGACGTATCGGGAAGTCCTTGCGACACGACATCCGTGTCTTTAATACGAATAGTATTAAAGAGGCGATCGAACGGAACAAAGGTTCCAAAGTGTTCGCAAGAGACAAGTCTATTGGGCGCAGTCGATTGTCGAAGCTGAAGACGGAGGACGGCAGTGTGGCGTCGACGCAAGAAGCAGTATTGAGGGAGGTCGAGAGATTCTACGGGCAGCTTTACACGTCTGTCGCGGAATCCGCTACAAGTACGGCCAAAGATCCCAGAGCCAAACTAACCCGACATTACACCGAAGACATCCCGGACATCAGCCTCTATGAGATTAGGATGGCTCTCAAACAGCTCAAGAACAACAAGGCGCCGGGCGATGACGGAATTACCGCTGAGCTTCTGAAGGCAGGCGGAAGGCCGGTTCTCAGAGTACTTCAGAGGCTGTTTAATTCCGTGTTGTTCGAGGGCACTACGCCAAAGGCATGGAACAGAAGCGAGGTGGTACTGTTCTTCAAAAAAGGAGATAACACCCTGCTGAAGAACTACAGGCCCATTTCGCTTCTGAGCCATGTCTACAAGCTGTTTTCGAGGGTCATCACGAACCGTCTCTCTCGCAGGTTTGATGACTTCCAGCCACCCGAACAAGCCGGATTCCGAAAAGGCTTTAGTACCATAGACCACATCCATACGCTGCGGCAGATTATACAGAAGTCTGAGGAGTATAATCTGCCACTTTGCTTAGCGTTTGTGGACTATGAGAAAGCCTTCGATTCGGTCGAGACTTGGGCAGTGTTGCAGTCTCTCCAGCGTTGCCACATTGACTATCGGTACATCGAAGTGTTGAAAAGCTTATACGCAAACGCCACCATGTCTGTCCGAGTACAGGAGCAAAGCACGAGGGCAATTCCTTTGCAGAGGGGCGTAAGACAGGGAGACGTTATCTCTCCGAAACTGTTTACGGCCGCATTGGAAGACGCCTTCAAGCTCCTGGAATGGCAAGGACTCGGCATCAACATAAATGGCGAGCGTATAACTCACCTTCGGTTTGCCGACGATATAGTGGTCATGGCAGAGTCGCTTGAAGAGCTCGGCAGCATGCTCGAGAACCTCAATCGAGTCTCTCAACAAGTGGGCCTAAAGATGAACTTTGACAAGACGAAGGTCATGTCAAACGCCCTTGTTATGCCCACTCCAATATTTGTTGGAGGCTCGGTTCTCGAAGTTGTCGACGAGTACGTCTACCTAGGACAAGTTGTCCAAGTAGGCAGGTCCAACTTCGAGAGAGAGGTAAATCGCCGAATCCAACTCGGCTGGGCAGCATTCGGGAAATTACGTGATGTTTTCTCTTCAAACATACCACAGTGCCTGAAGACGAAGGTATATAATCAGTGTGTGTTACCGGTGATGACTTATGGATCGGAAACGTGGTCTCTCACTATGGGCCTCATAAGAAGGCTCAAGGTCACTCAACGTGCTATGGAAAGGGCAATGCTCGGCGTCTCGCTACGAGATCGAATCAGGAATGAGGAGATTCGTAGAAGGACTGGAGTCGCCGACGTGGCCCAGCGGGTAAGCAGGTTGAAGTGGCAGTGGGCGGGGCACATAGCGCGTAGAACTGATGGCCGCTGGGGCCGAAAGGTTCTGGACTGGAGACCATTCGAGGCCAAACGCAGAGTGGGGCGCCCACCCGCAAGGTGGACCGACGACTTGATAAAAGTCGCGGGATCCCGGTGGATGCAGGCCGCACGCAACCGGGCGCTCTGGAAATCAATGGGGGAGGCCTATGTTCAGCAGTGGACTTCTTGCGGCTGATAATGATGATGATGATGATTTTTATTGAGAAAATCGTGATTTTGGCGTTACTAATGAATAAAGTCTTGGGCCATTTGAAATGGAGGCATACGTTCACTCCGTGTGCACTCTTAGTGACCCTGGAAAGCCTCCTTTAGTTGGGACTTACGAAGGGCGGTGGCTGTATTCTGACGCCCCTACCACTGATCGAGCCTGTGTTTTTTTTTTTTTTTTTTGAATTGACTAGCTGTTAGTCCAAGGTGTGACTTTCACAGCTTTACCGGGCAATGGGGTGAGCGGAAGGCTCACAACCCCTAACAGTTAAATCGAGCCTGTGCTGTGTCATGAGCCCTTTTAACCAGATCTCAGAGCAAAAGCATCTTATCTGCCGTGATCAGCTGTTTTGGTCCCTGCCACTCCGTTGCCATATATGTATGAGTATTTTATTTCCTAATCACGATAAACAAATAAACCACACCATACAGCCATACATTATATTATACCATACAGCACCGCCTAGCCCCAAACTGAGCAAAGCGAATACTTTGGGACACCAGACCACCGATAACATACCTATCATACTTGACTAAATAACCTTTTTTTTAAATAAACAGAGATTTTGAAATAAAATATCTAAATTAAATAAATAACATAGAGAACACCCTGACTGATACAAACAGAATGTTCATGCTCACTAATGGTTACATGCTTAAGAACTTAGCCTAATGTTACACAAGCAATTTAAGATACTTTTGTGGGAGAATGGCGTCCAGCTCTAGGGTAATCCCTGTGTAAAAGTAAAAGTAAAGTAAAAGTAAAATAGTAAAGTGTTATGTTAGTACATTACCTACTTACCCGAAAAAAAAAAGTATAACTAAGTATGTTAATTATGTTGTGGTTGACTGAAGACAACGCTAGATGGCATTCAGTCCGCTTTCATATCTTAAATTAATTGAAGAAATAAATTATTGGCCCCCCTGAAAAACAGCGTCTGATTGAGCCTATAAGGTCTAGGCCTTAGCTGAGGGGGGGTCCATTTAATTTTGGATATTGTGACGCTGCTATGGAAATATTTGTTTGTTTTACTTTTGTTATTATATTTTTTTCTGTAACTATTTTGTTCTGTTTGTTTATATCTGTTCGTTGCAATGTCCGAAATCAATAAACGTTTTGTCTTTCTTTCTTTCTAATTTAGAAGTTACGATGTTCGCCACAAAATGGACCACACTCAGTCAGAACCTCAGACACTGGATTTCAGTGAGTTCAGCTGAGAAGACGAAGACGGATATTTGCAGCAGTTATCAAATTAATTTAACGCTTAAATTTCATCCTATGTTTCAAAGTAACGTTTACCTAGCGTAAAATGTGCAACACTTTACTTTGATAAAGCCGGTTGTGTGCGATCAAACTACATAATAAATTGTAATAAAGCAGGCGTGTGTACTGAACAAGTGCTATTTTTGCAAGTTTTTTCAAAATATAATAAAATATGAAATCGTATCGCAATCGTGTCGTCAATGCTATTGTCGCTAACTCCGCAGGGTTAACGCAAACAGATGGTAGTGGGGTTAAAACTTGGCCCGCATGTAAAATTAGTTTAAATAACTCCCGCGGAATCTTCACTCCATATGGAAACACGTCTTTGCTCTAAAGCCGAGCAAATTAGACCGGGGACTTACTCGCGTTAAGCTCGTATTTTAAATTAATCTACGTACTGAGGGTGATTAAGAAATAAACATTGTTCATAAACTCGCATTTTCTAGTGTTTTCGACCGCAATGGTTACGAGTCCTCGAGTAATGGACTGTATGATTTGAGCATTAGTTTTAATAACATTTCGAAAGTTTTACGATTTATAAGAAGTCACTTGTCATTTAGGTAGTCAACGTCCCATGCCAGTACCACGGCTATCGATTATTTAAAATTTGAAGTATCGTTTTACAGGCTACGTTTTTAGTATAGATTGAAATATTATAACACAATGCAGCAAAAACTCTCGATGTCTACGGAAGTTATTTGAAGTAATTTGATTTCTATCTAGCTTAGCCAAAATATGTATGTTAAAAAATACTCGCAGACCAGAAAATGCACTGGATTCCGTCTGGCTGAAATCGCACACTCCATTCCGATCTAAATTGATTCATTTGGGCAACTTAGTTCTGATTAATTAATTATATAACTTTGCCTTCAGAACATGGGACTACTCCACTTAGAGTAGAATCGAGGCACACTCGTTAGTCGCCGAGCGATCGATGGTGACGTCGTGTGCAAACTCTGATTAGCAGCCGCGGGCCGCGGTCAGCGGCTGATGCGCTGCAGCTCAGGGTAATGCTGACGACTTCGTTTACATACCTACTAATGGACCTACATGAGCTAGATGTGGCATTGTGTGGATTCAAGATTGCGTTTGCGTACCTGTGGTAAATTATTAGTCATTCTCATAAAACTCTCCATTCAGGATGCTGTTCTTTCCGTTGATTTAAATGTGAGTGAGATATAGAAGGAAAAAGGCGCGTTGAAGATCTTCAGTATGTTAAAATGCAGAAAAACAACTCAGTTTATCATTTTGCAGCTTAGTGCGTAGAACTATCAATCTGCGTAAACTAGTTTCTTCATTTAAGTTGGGACTTGGGTATTGTTGTTCAAAACATCGTCAACTAAATACCTTTTTGATAGTGTTTTTAAGCACAGATCTCTTTTTGAGTTGAGATTTGACAACGGCAGTTTGCGCAATCACAGTCAGTTAGTTCGTACATAGGTACTGAAAATCGCTACTCAACCTTAAGTATAAATACAAGCTTGGCCACTTAGAGTAGAATTGTGGCACACTCGTTAGTCGCCGAGCAATCGATGGTGACGTCGTGTGCAAAGCGACTGATGCGCTGCAGCTCAGGGTAATGCTGACGACTTCGTTTACATACCTACCTACAAACGGAGTTATGCAAGCTAGATGTGGTAAAGTGGCTTGTGAGTGCAATGTATGATAGTTGTTAATCGTGCGTTCTTATAAAACTCTCGATTCGGGACTAAGTCCTTCTGTGTTAATCTTATTATGCGTACGATATGGATGAATGCGTCGCTTAGGAGCCGAGAAATGCTGTATCATACATCTGTGTAAACTAATCTTCCTTGAAAACTGAATAAATTACATATTTTAGAGTGATTTTCAAACACTGAACGACACGACACTGACAACGACAGTTTCCACATACTGAGAATCACTAGTCAAAATTAAGTAGCATTTAGAGTAGAATCAAGGGCGACAAACTCGTTAGTCGCCGAGCAATCGATGGTGACGTCGTGTGCAAACTCTGATTAGCAGCCGCGGGCAGCGGTCAGCGGCTGATTCGCTGCAGCTCAGGGTAATGCTGACGACTTCATACCTACCTACAAACGGAGTTATGCAAGCTAGATGTGGTGACGTAGTCTGGGTTTGAGGCTGCGTTAAGAGTGCGTATAAACCCAGCAAATTATTAAAATTCACCCGCGCCCCCTCTCTGCGAACACTATCGCCCGCCGAACCACAATACATCTCTCTCGCTCGCTCAACGCGTAGCTTCCGTAGTATACGTAAAACAATCAGATAACACAGTGGGCATTATTTTTGTGAATACATTACCTACATTTTAATGTGTGTAATTTTACTTCGTATATAAGTTGAATGTTATGTTGTAGATAGTAGTCTCATCTTTTAAATTATTTTTAAGGATCGGTATGCAAAAGGTAAAAACAGGACGCTATTACATAGACTACACTGTCTATCTGTCACCAGTTGATTTTTTCATAATAGATACTAAATACCAGCAGCCGCCCGCGACTTCGTCCGCGTGGACTTAGCTGTATGTGAAAAAAGATTTTCCCGCTTTTCTATAGAAATTTTCCTGATTTTTCTTTGCTATAAACCTCACGGAGCCCGAGACCATTCCAACGAACGCAAAACCGTGGAAATCGGTTAGTGCGTTCTGGAGTTATAGCGTCAGGAAGGAAAACACGACTTATTTTATATCCTGAAATATAAATAAAATATTTTAAAGTAAATACACAAGCGGGTTTTTTTTGCGTTCTTTGTTCTATATTAGTGACGGTAATAGGTGGACGCATTTGTATATTTATAAATAAAAGCTCCCCGGTGTCATGATTTGACCCGCCTTTTTTTTCGTGGGGATATCTTTATGGATACCTCGCCGCCCGGGGAGACGACGACGTTATGTTGGACTCCTACCGACTAAAACCCCGCGGCCGCTACCACGCGCCTCAAGGCGCTTGCAGGCCGCACTGGCCCCGCAACCCCACGTGTCGCCCTTACGGGCCTCAGCGAGTGAGTGGCTAGTCCACCACACTGCCACTCCTGAGTTCTATTCGCTTCCCGGCGGTTGGACCCTACCACCGGTACTAAGCCCCCTCGCAACGCCAAGGTGAGAACTCATGAGGGGGTGGTTGACTCTCCTCCACCAACTGAAGACGAATTAGAGGGTCGCATCCCGCCTGGCGCGATTGTCAGCGATTATAATAATAGATTTTCGATTGTATCTGGTTTATGGGGCGTTGAAAGGTGAATGAAAAATGAAAATGAATGCCAAAAACATCATCTTTATTTCAAGTATGTACATATTATACGAGGTTCATTCAATAAATACTTAATTAGCCTACAAAAAGTAAAGGAAAATTTTGGAAAATGGCAATTTATTTTTCAACATAGTCTCCATTCAGTTCGATACACTTAGCACAGCGATGCTCAAACTTTTATAACCCGTCCGAAAAATAGTTTTTGTCAAACTCTGCAAAATAGGCCTCCGTGGCGGCAATGACCTCCTCATTTGATCCATATCTATTCCCGGGGAGTGTTTTTTTCAGATTAGGAAACAGAAAGAAGTCTCAAGGGGCCAACTCTGGAGAATACGGTGGATGGGGCAGCAATTTGTAGCGCAATTTGACCAATTTGACCATGGCAACGACAGACGTGTGAACCGGTGCGTTGTCGTGGTGAAACAGCACGTTTTTCTTCGCCAGGTGGGGTCGTTTTTTCTTTAATTCGGCGTCGAATCAGCCCAATAAATCGGCATAGTAAAGCCCTGTTATAGTTTTACCCTTCTCGAGGTAATCGATGTAGATCAAACCTTGTGAATCCCAGAAAACGGTGGCCATAACTTTTCCGGCCTTGTTTCCAGCATGTTCCCCGGTCTGAATCCTTTGTTTTGATTGCTTCTCGGTCTCTGGTGTGTACCAGTGGATCCAGGTTTCATCGACGGTCACAAAACGACGCAAAAACTCCGCGGGATTCCGCTTAAACAGCGCCAAACACGTCTCCGATGTGGTCCTACGGTTGTGCTTGTTGTTGGTTGCTTGTTTTTTCTACATTTGGTGCGTCATTGTGGGAAGATTCATGGCTACACTCAATTCTTGAAATGGTTCTAAGCCAATGCCTACACTAGTAATCCCAGTGACAGCGGCTGTGTTTATGTCTAGGTTCTGGGTTGGTTGTGGATCTGACGTGTTCAGTATGAATTCACCTCTGCACATATTACACGAAAGATTCAGTTTAGAATAAAAACCCACTTTACCCACGTTTCTCCTGTGATGTTTAAGTTAGATAGAGTGCAACCGAATTGAGAGGCATGATTCGATACCATTTTTATTTTTTCAAAAAAGTACAACTTGTCTATTATCACTCTCTCTGCTGCATCGTACAAATTTTCAGCCTGATCTTCATTCTGAGCTTGTGGCCGACCACTTAGAGTGCGTCGTCGCTTCAATGAACTGTAATGAAAAAAAAAACATGCAGAAATGACACAGTAGAAAAAAAATAATGCGGAAGCCATATTTTACGGAATTTATGTTTAAAAAAGGCACAAATTACCCACTATTAGGAAAGTCATTTGCAATTAAGCATTAAAGTACTCGTAGCAAGTGGCGTTCTGAGTCAAAATATCGCTCGGCTCATGCGTTTTGTGGTTGCAGTTCTAACCCCCCCACCCAAATCAACCCTTTGCCGTTCAACTGATCGGATTTATTATATATTTACAGGAGAGTGCAAAGCAGCGGCCAGGCAAAAAATGGTTAATTTCGGCGTCTGTTTGCGCTTAGTTACTTTCATTTAAGAAAGGATGGTTTGGAAAGTGATAACTTTATCAGAAATTATCTAACGTTATTTCTCAAATGAGAGAGATATGAAATAGTCTGTAGATATAGGCTGTCTATTAGGGTCTACATTTTCCAAATTCAATGTTGTTCTGTAAAATAAACACAGTACTTAGTATATTTACTCATGTGGTAGTAACTAGTTATTGCTTCAGCCAGCTTCAACTTTACTAAAAAAAAAAACCCAAGATGGAAAAGCGAGTATGGATACTATTTTTAAGGAAACCTACATAGTCGACGACGCGCATGCCTCCACAACTTCATTTTGATCACACCTGTCAGATTGTGAAATATTTTGAGATACAGCAATTCTGAAAATTAAATATTATTTGAAAACAATTTACTTACAATAAATACCTGGTGGATTGAAACAAATTCCTTCGAAATCAACCTATTATTTGAAGAGACCAACTAAAGTCATGTGATTACTTAGCATATACTTTACACCATCTGTTTACGTCATCTTACTAGATCGACTCAAATGTATTTATTTCTCTTAAAATACAATACAACATACCTTCGACAATTAGCCATCTTTTCAGTTTGTAACTTTTTTAGCTCTCGTTTACTAAGTCTTTTTAAAGTCCTTTTCTTTTTCCCCATTTCACTATTTATTTTGAAACTCGGAGCAGCTAAGAATTTGAGCGTAGTCTTCTCGTCTCAACGGAGCGATCGGTACTGATTTGTGAAATAGAAATATGTGTCAAGCTTCACAAACGTGCGACGGGAGATGGCTTTTTCCGCGGAATGAAAACGTATTAAGTGCCAAAAGTGTTTAATCGTTATAAATCCAAAACTAAAAGGAATTTTAAAAAATGACTAGACATAGCCCTTACTTATTGTTCAATATAATTATTTATAAAAAAATTGTCATCATAGTAATTGCCATGTCCAGTATAAAACGAAAAAAAGGGAAAATCAGACGTAACTTCGTGTTTTTTTTTTATCGAGATAATTTAATTATTTTATGTTTTTGATCAAACACAACCCTTGAAAATATCATGTAGCGTAACATTTAAAAAATTCATAAAATTTCATTTAGTATTTATCACGTACAATCAAGAAAAAGATTGGTAGTTTTGCTTTATGCGCACTCTTAACTGTGGTTGTTATAAGTCATTCTTAAACTCTCATATAGTTTAATTCCTTATATTACTTCGATAGTTTTAAGAAAGATAATTGATACCTACATTAAGAGACCAGCCATTTTGATGTGTGGGCATCTTGCATAAGAAACGCAACATTTTTTGAAGTTTACTCCATAAATAGTTGCTTACAATTTATTGGTTGCTGTTAACACGAATTAATAAAAAAGATAAATGCTAGGCAGTGGCTATGGCGCGTAATGATTTTTTCGTATAATGCAACATTAACAGAAGCACGCACTCAATAATCTAACTGAAAGTTTATTTTTAAAGTACAAAGAATTATGACCGAATGTTTAAAGTGACTAGTGATTGTAGCCAAAAGCGGTCGTGGACAGAATATAGGTAGTATCGACATGAGCAAACTCTGATTAGCTACTGTAAGCCACTAAGGAGAACGATGCAAGTAACATGTTTTGTGCTGATGCCTTTGTTTACATAGCATACACCGACCAAGAAAAGGAACTAGAAGCGTCACAAAAGTGAAAACTAAAGGTACCAAGACGGACCAGGCCACAAGCTGCAAGCGACCCTACTGGTTTCTATGAACATCTATGAAAGTGATTCCAAGAGTGGCTGCACTGCAGGGCCCGCGCTTAGGACAAAAGTGCGTCGCTTGCAGTTTGCGGTTTGCGGTCTGCGGTCCGTCTTGGAATTGGACCTTAAAGAAAACAATTTTTCACATTATTTGAAGAATTCATTCCTTCTGTCACCTAATTTGACTATCGTCAGTGAAAACAAGACATTGTGCGTTCAACTGGTGTCTACGGAGCAAGTGATATTCATTTAACTGCCATCTTCATGTTAGCTGAAAAAGGACTATCATTGTATTAATAAAGTCTAAGGGTGAGCAAGTCAAGCAAACTACTGTTGCAGTTCTAGCCTCGAGAGTTTGCTAGAACGTGGGCATCCCATGGGTTTGTTCACTAGAACAACTTTTAATTACACCATTAATAACAATTGACATCCAGCATTTTAGTTCCGCGCCGTATTTTATTGGTTTCGGTGATCGCGGGAACGAGCGAACGGGAACGAGTTTTCTATTTATCTAAAGAGCCAACAAGGACGGAACTACGTATGTATGTTGGCTCTGTCAATTGACCCTCGTCCCTGCATCGTCCTTGATTAAAGTAGCTGGAGCTTAATCGTGCCATTGGTTTGCTTTACTCGCTTATAGTGTTTTTAATTGTAAACTCTTATCATTCATCATTTTATCCCTGTTGGAATGTGAACAACCAAATTCCTGGAAAAAAACCTTGCTTAAATGCAGGGTGATTCACAAACTTGCGTTGCAGAAAAATGCACTTTGTATATGGTATAAATATCATATTAATCCTATGAGAAATCACCTATATGTTCCACAAAAAAAGTGGTTTCCTTTTCTCTTCATCTTGAGTAAAAATTTAACTAACTACCTACTAGAAAACTAAAGAGCGAGACAAAAATGCGGTAATGGGAACAGTTTTTATGTTACTGGGTGTATTTTGTTTCTATTTTATGTATCTACTTGTATAAATTATGAATAGGTAAATAGATTATTATGGCTAGTTACATGATATTTTATTAATGTATATCAATTGCTAAAAAACACAAACCCTATATCTGGAATACTAAAAATAATAACTAATAAATTGTATTGGTCAAACTTACGAAAATACTAACTAAAAGACTTTCGCCTAAGTACATTCACGCAAAAGGGTGTTAGCTCTAAACTTTGAAATGTAAAGCGAACTAAAACTAAAAACAAAAGTCGGCACAAAGCGAACTAAAAGGTATTCCGAGAGCCGTCGAACAAGTCCATTTATTCAACGTTTTAGGACATGGTACTCTTGAAAGTGTAGAAGAAAGGCCCGGAGTTGATCTGCACGGCTAAAAGTTTTCAACAACAGTTCAAACATTTTGCGGTGCGACATACAACATTCCCCTTTCAGTAGAGCCCTGCGGTATTTGTGCGAGCTCCACTTCAATTGTTCTCTATTCCCAATTGGCTGGATGTATCGTTGCAACAACTTCAAGTGCAGGGCACAGTAAAAATGGGTTCAAGCTGTATGTAATTTGTACTCCAACGTTTGCAAGCTGTACTCTTTGCATTGGTTTTTGAAGATTTCAGAATATTGTTATGTGACAAATCAGAGTCGTCATATAAATATGATGGGAGTTTAATGTCAACATTCTAAATAGGTATTTAGAATGTTAATTTTTTTCTGTAATATATTCTGAAGTACTTCATGAAATTTTCTTAAGTTCATTTATTTTGTTTGAGTGATACTTACTATCACTCAAACAAAATAAATGAACTGAAACAATTTACCCCAGTCAGTTACCACGATGACCACATTGTCATGGGCTTCTTCGTCGTTAACTTAGGTTGAATTTTGAAAAATCCAAAACACGTTCCCATCCGTTTGTGTATCTTATATTATAAAATATAGATATACTAATTAGTAAATATTATTTATAATTAAGATATTAATATTTTATCTGATTTTTAACTCAATCTTGCGCACTGCGTTAATTTCTCCGTTTGACCATGTGGTTGAATTGAATGCCAGGAGGCATTCTCTACAGGAAATGTCTCTTGGCATTAAGTCTTCCATTTGTACTTTTATTTTTCTAAATGTGCAATTAAAACTTAATAAAAGTTATTCCAAAATACGTGGCCATTGGCGTGTTACATGACGCCTTACCGAGACGTCAATTAATTTATAATTGGATACGCAATCGTAAAAATTAAACAAACACCATTAATACCACTAAAAGAGGTCATGTAAAAATTTAAAATGCCTACAACAATAAACGAAATTATGCCATTGCATAATTTAGTCGCGAGAATTAACTTTAATTATTCCATAAATTTAAACAGCCAACCCTTACATTATTAGCATTCACGGCGTAACTACAGCTGAAATAAAGGGTTCAAATATTTCCAGGTCAACTTAATTTGTACTAAAATTGCAAGTTTAATTTCTTCCTGTTAAGAGTCCATTTCGCTTGTCCCGGGGCGGGCAGTCTTCACAATTAATTTAGTGTGAGGAAATCTCCATTCCATGACAATGTAACAGCGCTTACTTTCTATTGCTACGACGCTACGGCTTGTGTTTTAAAAGGGTACGCTCTTTGAGTTCATTTTTGAAGGTCAGATTCGTTTCAATTTTGCAGAATTTGCAGTAAGGCTTTCTTTTAGAGACTTACGCGTTTACAGAGACTGGTTTTGCGAACCTTTTTATTATTGTTACCCCTTGTTGTTTGTTGTTTTAAGTGATAGTGGTAGTTTAGTCACACGTTTTGTATAGATTTACATTTGTAGTTCAGTTTTTTCTCGTTATATTTCATACCTACTTCTTTATTTTGCTATGCTTTTAAAAATTTAGGTCTTTGACTTAGAGGTATACCAGACACAGTACAAACTATTGAGTTTGTACTGTGCCTGGTACAAATGGTCAAACCATTGAGTTTGCCGGTCTCAAGTGACCCTGAGTAAAGTGAAGTATTAACAGTTTGACATAAAATAATGAACAAAAACTGTGGGAAAGAGTAACTGCAGCATCTCTGCATCCGACCAAGCAAGGACCTTTTCAAATCTTACAAATTTCAGGCTCATCTGATCAATAAAAGGTAAGGAAAAGGGAAAGGTTGATCTTAAAAGTTACTGTTGCGATCGAATTTATAATAGACCACGGAAACTCGGTCAGCGTTCAAAGCGTGTTAAATAACCCTTTTCATGCATGTACATAGATATAGTTAGATACTCATGTTAGTTATTATTGTTTGCCTTCTCATTATAGACATTTTATTTGTAAATTTATTTGTAAATCTCACGCATTAGTTCTTTTATCATCTTTGTCCAAACTATCTAATTGCCAAATCATAACAATCTTTTTTACCTTCACACACTAATGTTGTAATTAGTAATCTGTGACCTGACACAACCTCTATACCTGTAAATACTTGTAATTAGTCTAGTAAATATATTTTTTAAAGTTCTTTCGCTGCTCATTTAGTAACAAGAGCCACTGACCTCGCCCACCAAAAGTGTTTTACCTCTGAAAAGATGAGTAGCTCTACTAACATCAAACCAAGTGATGTTTCTCTTCACACACATACATAAATCTGGCTTGTTTAGATTGTAAGGAGCAGTAGCTTTTTCAGGGTAAATACGACGTAGTCGCCGCCTTGGGAGTCATCTATCACATGACCTATTCGTTCCGAACTTCAACCCCCCTCCACTATTCGTATAATTATTATTACCCTGTGTTCGCTTTATTGGATGTGCTTATTTGTATTTCGATAACGATTTTCTGTTAGAGATCTCTTGGAGAGCAAGGGTTTTGGCGTTTTTCTTAACAACTTTGAAATGGACTATAATTTGCACTACGCCGATGGAAAGAGTGTAATTTTCAGAATAAAACGTTAGGCAAGATTTAAAATCACATTTAACAAACTGAGAACTATTAAGAACTATTATTATCAAAGAGATATTTAAGAAAAATACCCGATGATTCAAATTATTGATTTTTGTTGGGATAAAAAATGCATTTTTTTTACTAAGATAATATTAACTTTAAATCATAAGATTCTCAAAATCATAAACTCGTAATTTAGATAATAAATCAACAAGTATTGCAACGCTTTTCTGATTGTCATGAGTTTGACATAAATCCAATTAGCATAATTTATAGCCAATCGTGGCTTGAATATTTACTTTCAATACGGTTTTGTTTGCATTGGTATCATCAAACAATTTAATAGAATAGAATAATATTTATTACCTCATTATTTAGTAGTGTGACTATAATATGAGATTCTGAGAACTTAATTTAATCTCGTATTCAAATCACCTGTCACATCTTTCATAAAATTTCTTTATACCTACTTTATCGAAGACGAGCGCAACTTTGATTGGCGTCTGTGAATTCGGGGACCAGTGATCTAAGTCCATGTAACGTTTCCACTATTAGTAGTTTATAAGATGGATTGATCAATGTTTGAAAGTACTAGAACCAAAATAAATTTATTTTATAAAAATTGAAAACAATAGCTACCCCAGTTTTTATAAAGTTCACTACACAAGAATATAAGGACATGGTTGAAAGCGTTCGTTTTGGTGTAGCAAGATTGTTTCCACCAGCGCACCTGAGGTCTGTTTTCCAATCTCCCCCGAGCATGGTTGGTGATGGTAATGAATGAAACCTTTTTTCGGAGCAACACTTTAACAACAACTTTTTTGAAAGAAAAGGAAGTAAAGCTTTATTTCTAAAAGGTACGTAGGTAGTAATAGATAGTAGGGAGATTCCAAAGATTAACCCCCTTATTCATAAAAACTAATGCAACGCTAAAGCATAGTTTAAGCAATTGCCGTGTTATGTCACCCAAAAGGTGCTTATCTCAAAGTACTTTTATTAATAATGTCAAATATGACATAACAAACAGAGCACAATAAAATAAGATCATTAGTTTATCTTATCTTATCTCACCATATTATCATCATTTTACCGAATAATATCTATAGCACCTGTTGTCTTCCTATTCAGGACGTGAATTTCATTTTAGTAGTAGCCACTGTGAAAAATAAACATAATTTGTGTAGGTATTACGCGGAACCGGTAGTCCCTTTCTTCTCCGAATATCGCACGTCCGAAAATCAAAATCCCGAACGCGTTTTCTATAATCATCACTATCCATAATGGTCTCGTATACGAAACTTTGTCTCACCTAATAGTCCACAACTATAATGGTTTTGTGTCATAAAATTGAGTGCTATAATAATTATACGTCCTAATTTTACTAGCTATAAAATCACTTGGTCTAAGTGTGATTTGACATAATGAATGTTTGTCCGAATGGTAGTTCTTAATAACAATGTAAGTCCGAATCCGAGGGTTAGTTATTTTTTTACAAACGCTAAAATAAAATGCATGCCTCATCCCTGCATGCTTGCCTGCATGCTGCATGCTTGCCTGCATGCTGTATGCTTGCCTGCATGCTGCATGCTTTCCTGCATGTTGCATGCTTGTTTACATGGTGAATGCCGAGGGCGGATCCGACATGGCCGTGATAGGTTCGAAGGTTAAGGCGTGAGCGCAGCTCACGCCTTAACCTTCGAGGGTTAGTTATTTTTTTTTCAAACCCTAAAATAAAATGCATGCTGCATCCCTGCATGCTGCATGCTTACCTGCATGCTGCTTGCTTGCATGCATGCTGCATGCTTGCCTGCATGCTGCTTGCTTGCATGCAATGTTTATAGCAAAAAATATTCAGGACAGTTATTAACATTTATGCAATTTCGATTTTAGTGCTCGATATATTATGAGAAGAGACGTTAGGACAAAACACTATTATGAGAAAAGCAGTTAGGTTTCATAAATATTATAGATTGTGATAGTTTTGCAAAGAAATTTAGGACATATAACGTTTCGGAATTATGATTTTAGGGCAAGTGATATTATGTGACAGCAAATTAGGGCTACCTATCATTCGGACAAATGATAATTATATCAGAAAACATTATGATACGTTAAATTATGGACAAAAAATTTATGAGACACAATAGAGAACCCGCGGAACCTTATAGGAAAGTCCACGTTGTATGCCGTGGCAGCCTATAATTAAGACGACACTTAGCTTTGAGTCCTATTGTGTAATAATGATCAAAATTGTATGTGTGTTTGTCTTGTTGGTTGTCCTAATAAATAAAAGGAAAAATAAAAAAAAAAGCTCAAGATCGCTCAAAAATGTATTTTTGGTACGTTAGAGTTGCTTACTTGAATCAGGAAATACCTTAAAGATCCGAACGACTAACCTAATCCGATTGTTCTATCAGTCTAAACGCTTTTTATGTAACTCTGTAGCGTGGTCCCCTTATTAAGCAATATCTTTCGTATCACATTAAAATGCGGCACAATTGTGATCAGTTACCTCCCAAATTATTTGACTACGATACCCGGGATTCCCGCGCTATGCCAGCTGCATGCTAAGTTCCGTCGGTCAATTTAGCGTAATTTGTGGTTTATTTGGAAGCGCATAAACAGTTTTAATTAGATTGGCTGCCGCACAGACTTTAGGCAAATACAATTTATTTGGGCAGCCACATGCCGTATTATCTTGCGATTAAACAATGATTTGCATTAATCAGCGTGCAATTTTCTAAGCTTGCTGGCTACGAGTTGGATTCTGTTGGTAGTTACATAATAGGTATTGACAATTCCTGTATTCCGAGCAGTCAAATCATCATCATCAGTATCCGCCACGTGACATTGACAACCGAAGATAGACCGAAGATAGATCCCAAAAGCGCTCGCTTGCAAGCGGTCTGCATTCAACGAAATCCTATGACCTTTAGATCATTTGCCCTCAAAATTAAATGGTCTCCAATCCAAAACCTTTCAGCCCTAACGGCCATTGGTGAAGAACTTCTCTTTTTGTCCCGCTCATCGCCACTTCAACTTGCTGACCTGATGTTGAAGACAATATGGGAATTGAGAATCACTTCGCAAGAGAACTAGATATTTATATTTTATACAGTATAACTTCAATCGTTTTGGGAACCTAAACACCCGCCGTTCTGACACATACGATACATACTGGTAGGTAACGAGACTGTTCAAAAAGTTCTGGGCTACGAAGTATTTTTTAAAGGTACCTAAGCTCCAGGTTCGGATATCAGTAACCAATAAAAATGTAATACATAGCTTGCAAATATTTGAAAATTACAGTTTCCTATCATATTAGCCCATTTGTACACGAAACGAAAGAACAAAGTGCCTATAATGTTATTAAATCAGGGTGCAATATAGATTTGTGGTCGGTCGGAATCGTTGGTTTTTCCTTTTTCCCCAGTAATAAATCCTGCATAAAGGCCCACGCGCACGAGTCACGCATAGCATCTCATAGATTTATACCCCGCACTTCTGTCTAAATTTAGATTTAGTGTTATGTTTAGTCATAATTCACTGGGCTTACAGTTGTTCGCGGATAGGCGTGGGGTCATCGAAATTAATACTTTATTTCACTTTAGGTAATACCGTCCAACCCTCTAGTATCCTCTAGTAGTAGTAGTAGATCTCTTGAAAGTATTTTCGCTAAACTTTAAAATAAGGTTTTGAACGTTTTTATTCGAATGGAACACGTTTTTCGTTCGCATTTTATTAGAAAGAAACGTACCTCATTCCGCATTTGCCCCCTTAGGGGATTATATTCTACAATTCTGATTATGGTTAGTATAAAATAGAAAAGTTAGGGTTAGGGTTTTTAAGTTAGGTTTTTGTCATTCACTTAATCTTCACTGTTTCTGGTAAGGTTATGTATACCTGTAATTAGCTGATGCCTAAGAACTAAGCTCATTGTATATTTGTGCAACTATTGTACATCTTGCTGTTTGTTGTGCTTAAATAAATAAATGGAAAAGAAAAAAAAACGATATTGATGGTAAGGAAAGCCAAATTTCCCAAATGTTCAAGAGCACTGTGAAACCTCATAATATTGCTTGTGACTACAAGATTATATTGAAACCTCCCTGAATCTCATAGCCGAACTACGCTCAGCACTACCAGTAAACATTTTCGTAAACATTTTTAATACCCGCAATTATCCCTCGCAGACACATCTGAGAACTTAATATGCAGAGGTCAGCATATTCCACCGCTCCTATATGAGTTTTACGTCATTTGAGGAAATTTTTCAAAGCGGAAAAAAAATTGTGCGAAACGGGCGTGCTGGTTAAATAACTCTCGTTAACTTTGAGCACGGTAACGGAACGCTTATTTTCGAGAACGCGATTTTAACGGGTTGATTAAAACGCCCATATTTTTCTAGAGCACCGGTAATTTTTCATTTCATGCATGGACAGATAAACGAGCTCGTTCGTCTATTTAAAAGATTAATTACAAATGGTATAATTATAAAAGTGGCTATGGCGTTATGGGTAAATATTTATGGTGCAGAAATAGTAACAAGGTATAAAATGACAGAAATACTTCAGTAAAAATTTCAGATAAAGCAGCTGATCGCTAATAACCAAGCGACGAAAAGTTAAAAAAAAAATGGCGGACATCGAACAAACGTCTATCCGTCGTTGGCACTGCTATGAACGTGTTTCTCTCTCTGTGGTGACTGCAGCACGCCCCAGTCTCGAGCTGTTTCGACCAATAAAGAATCAAGGAATGATTTAACCACCATGTTATTGGTCGTTTTAAAATATTGCGCTATTCGTGGCGTATAAAAGACCGAAAAGGCTGACCTTAGGTGCCTGGCTGACTACTGGGGACTTTACCCTATAACAATACACTGTAGGTGATTAGAATGAAAACTTTATTATATGACAAAAAAAGTTGACCTAAGTAAATAAATAAAATAGAAGAGAGACCGTATTTCAAATAATCTTAGAATAACCCCAAAAAAATGCTCTTACTTAGTACTGATTTTTATAACCTGCTACTATTTTTTTAAAACATTTAATTTTAATGCATAGACATAATTATGAATTTCATAATTATGTCTATGTCTGCCTTACACCGGCAGCTCTGAAAATGTATGATGGAGGCCTATGTTCAGCAGTAAACGTCACACAGCGGTTGATAATTATGATGACGATTACAAAATATAATCTTGCGATAAATGTTTTCAGTTCCTTTAATTTTTGTGAATAATCTAATACCATCAAGCAAAGTGCATACTGTGTCAAATCCTCCTACACTGTCAAATCCGTCCTACCTAACACACGTCATATCACCTTTCGCCAGTATCCTGGACGTGGCTATGCGAAAAATTTAATTCATTGCCAGGAAATTTATATGCATACCGCGGCTGCACCTATTAAGAATGCACCACCACCCTCCCGAGCTCTAAAATAAAACGGTCAGCTCTACTCCATCCATTATAACTTGACTTAGATAGAGGTGCAAAAATAGGGGTCGGATCACATCAATACCTTTTTTTTAAAGAAAGGGAGCAACCTCGAGGGGCAACTGGTGGAAAACACCGCTACCTACTTATAGACCAATAGGTTTAATACTGACTTATTTTTATCACAGTCAGAATCTCTTCCGTTAAATTCCAAATTTATCTTATTGTATTTATTCCTTCAAATTTCGAATATTAAAAGATCCTTTGTAAGATGAAACTTTTAAAAGGGCTGTGGTAACTCTACCATGGATAAATATGTGTGGGACAACTTTTACAGCTTACACACCATCATCTAGCCCCTATCTAACCGCTAAGGCGTCTGTACATGTTAATAATATACTAACCTTTATGTAGATGACTACATCGATCTACCTAAATATGGTCTACCTTTTCAAAGTAGTCTAATAAGGCACCTTATTAAGTTCATAATTGCAAGGTTTAAGATATGTTTTAATAGACTGCCTGTTAAAACACATTTTGATCACCATACTGCTCGTATATCAACACAATTTCACTTGAGACTTTATTACGACCTGGCTGTTTACGTTTACGGGGGCATTAAATAAAACTTGGCGGTAGCCGTTGAAACCTTTGTCCCAATATTTAGCGTGTTAACGATGTCTACAATAATTCCGTGGATCGTGGGAGATTTATAGCAAATTACGCTGTTAAGAGGTAACTCAATAACCCAATTTTGAACGCTTTTATTGCCAGAGAGCAATCAAGGCAAACTAGCGTGAAACGACAACTTTTGTTTATAGCTGGCTGGTTAAGGATATTAAAAAACGGCGCTGGTGAAATTGTTTTTCATAAGCACTGAAAATGTGAAATTCTGTAATGTAGCACAATCATTGTACGCTTAAATGTACGGTTTTGGACAAAATACAAGAGTAAGTAAATTGATTTATTTTATTAAGTATTCATATTTTTTGACGTTACTCACAGAAAAAATACCTACTTACCTAACGTTGAATTAACGTTACTAATGAAGTAATGGCTGCTTGTAAAATCAACAATAAATGAGACCAATCTAGGAACGTTTCAGTAGTTAAAGTTATGCTGTAGGGCGGTTTTAGTTTGGACCACTGTCGCTGGGCCACCCTGTATGAATAAACTGGTCAGTTGTTCAGAAAATGCATGCATTATTATCAATAGTTACATTTTCCCGTTTAATTTCAAATTTGAAAAATAATAATAATTTACTAGTTGTTACTGAGTACCGTTCAGTAAAACTCATTTAAATTTATTCAAAAACGCTTTGTCAGTAGATATCAGTCGTCATTCCGTCAATGGTAATTATTTTGCGGTATCAAACACCGTTTTTGTGTAGAGCTCCATTCAAACGCTCATTCGGACTTCTTTCCTTTGCCTTTGTTCTGGCTCTTTTCCTATAGGAAGTTCGGTGAATTGCAAATCTCTTCGGTTCAGTCAACTTCAAGGGAATGGTTTGCCCGAGACTGTGTAAATATTTGATGCATATTTCATGGCGGCCGAGCGTTGGCTTTCTAAGAGATCGGAGGGAACAACTATTCGGGTGTAATGCTTCTTAAATAGGATTTTTCTAATGAATATTGTCAGGAGTATAAAGAAAACGCTGTAATAGCTGTTTTTTAAATCATAACTAGCGGCAGCTCGCGACTTCGTCCGCGTGGAAATAGATTATTCTTGTAAATTGTAGCCTATGTCCTATTCAGATGCATAAGCTATATTATTGTAAAGTTTCATCAAAATCCATCCTATAGTTTTTACGTCAAATAACAACACGGCACATCCATACAAACTTTTGCATTTATAAATTTAGTTACTAGGATTTACTAGCCTACTCGTATTAGTGAAATAGGTAGAGCTCCTGCTCTATAGCACAAGATACGTACATTCGTATAATTGTGTTCGTTTAATTTATACCTAGGTAACATCCAGACTAATACAGCCATGTTCAAGCACTCAAGTGTTTGAACCTGCGGCTTCTGGTGTAGTAACTACGTAACCTTTACACCAAATAGGTGGTCGTTTTTTCTATTCTATGCGCTTATTTTCTGTTGAAGTATATATTTAGATATGTATATCTCTATGGCCCACACAGTAAGTACAAGCTTCACATTGTTAGAGACCTGTACTGACCACACACTCAATGGCATGTGTCATGCATTACTATGCATTTACTTACTCATTCAAAACTTCGTGATTGAGTCTACGTAACTGATCCTTCATCCTGGCTAAATAGTCTTACAAATCACGAGTCGCATACCAAAGAACACGGTTATGTATTCCGGCGCACTTGTGTGTAAAATCCAGTATCTACGTGAGACCTTTGTTTTGCCTTATTTTAACTTTAAGTTGACTAGCATTTGACCGCGGTCACACCTGATGGAAAGCAGCGGCCGATGATGATAAACGCCTTATGATACATATCCACTATTTTGCTTTTGAATCGTCACAATTTGTACTTACTTCTTCTCTTCTTCTGGCGATCTTTAAAATGCGTGTCAAGGAACATTTTCTTGCACTTTGACATGCGTTCTTTCCTCCTTTTTTCTTGCTCTTTCATGATCATTTTTGGTTGCTTAATGGCTATTTCTATATGTGCTTATCTCTTTATGCTAGTTAATTATCTTTTAGTTAATTCATATTATTTATTCGTTCACACCATCTCCCTTATCGCATTAATTAAGTATTATAGCTTTTTTTTGTATGTTTAAGTATTCTATTGTGTATTATATGTATGTATTATATCATAGTTTGCGTTTATTCCTATCTGTCTACTGTAACTTTCCTCTACCTGTGGGTTGTTTGGAAGAGATCGCTTTTTAGCGATAAAACCGCCCAAATTGTACATTTACTTGTTCTTACCATAATTGTAACCATTATTGTTATTTTGTGTGCAATAAAAAATATTTACTTACTTCATACTTCTCCCGCTACAATGCCAGTGCCATCGATTAAAATCTTGACGAGCAAAAAGATAAAATCATCACTAAATCCGAAGAAAAACGACGCCATTAACGCTAGCTCTATCAATGACATCGATCATAACTTGTGATTTTTCATATTAGATCAGGAATCGTTGGCGAAGGAGGACATTAGAGAATCGCTCAGTCGACTGTTACGTCCCCGCAGGCATTCTAATAGAGTTCTGTTGGTCTGAAATACAAAGATCTATGGTTAATGGATGTGACTGCGTCCCCCTCATGAGTTCTCGCCTTGGCGTGGCGAGGGGGCTTAGTACCGGTGGTATCGTCCAACCGCCAGGAAACGAAGAGGACTCACTCAGGCGTGGCAGTGTGGTGGACTAGCCACCCACCCGCTGCAGCCCGCAAGGGCAACACGTGGGATTGCGGGGCCAGTGGGGCCTGCAAGCGCCCTGAGGCGCGTGGTGGAGGCCGCGGCGCACAATCGGTTGGTGGGGGCCAGTGATCCGAGGCTGATCCCCCCTGTGCGTCGCGGCCTGGCGGGGCCGTACCGCTGGTTGCGGCAGCGGATCCGCCCTTTGGGTGGCTCGTGGTTGCGGGCCCAGCAGGGCCTGCGTACAGTGGGTGCCAGCGGGCCGGAGTGCGGGGGTGCTCTGGCTTGCATTGCACGGCGTCCACCGAGACGGCGAAAGTGTCTGCTTACTCCAGGCGCTTTCGTGACCACCCCCCTTCGTTGGGGGGTCGGTTGGAGGGGGCTCCATTAGGGGCTAGCACTGGCGGCGGAGCAGTGCGGTATTACTTACGGTAGGATCCAGCTTCGCCGCCAAAGTGCCACGGTCGAGTGCCGTGGGGTTTTAGTCGGTAGGAGTCCGACATAAGCTCGCCGTCCCCCCGGGCAGCGAGGTATCCATGAGGATTTCCCCACGAAAAAAAAAAAAAAAAAATGTGACTGCGTTGTTGTGAGCTTACGTTTATATTACGTATTTTTTTTTGTACTTTTTACATCACCTGATGAATTTATTCGTTTCTTAGTTTATGCACATAATAACATTTACAATAGAAGTCAACATTGATACTAGATAATACAGGGCCACCTGCAGCAAGCAGTTCTAATAAATCTTATTTACTTACATCAAATCAGGATGAAAGGCGAGTTCAAAAACATCATTCACTATTGATTTGATTGTTCAATCATAGTTGATTGATGTTAAAAGTTGTATCAAGTTATTACACATTGTATCGTTACAAGGTGTGCATTGTACTGCTCGGTTCTACTCCTTCATAGATATAAGAGCGTTTTGTATCATTGCAAAAAGGTGCGCATTGTAATGCTCGAATCAGTAATGGTACATTACTCGCTAATGGTCCGCATAGATAAGCATATTAAGATTAATTCTGTGCGTGGACAGCTGGTGAATGCTAACGTCCTGAAAACTCGAACTTCTCATTGTGTGGGCAAGGTGTTGATAATGATGACGTCTGAACATAACTAATGTTTTTATACAGTATTTGTAAATTTTTACAAAAAGTTAAAAAAAAAAAAAACTTGTTAAGTTGTTTTTGTTCTCTAAACAAGTGTCATAACATAACGCTGAAATACAAAATGTCTGAGGTCTATTTCCTGTACTCCATCTAGTAAATTTACGTCTGTTTTTAGAAGCGTTTCCGTTATTAAACGCATCAATTCGAACGCCGACGACGAGATAAGGCGTGCACTCACGATCCTCGGCGACAGTTATTGCCATCTAATGTAATGCCTGTTCGGCAGTGGAGCCACTGCTTAACTGTTTGTCACCAGACTTCGATGAGTTTAAGACGTGACGTGCGAACGACTAATGACGTATTGAATCTGTGATTCGAGTTTCAGAAGTTGGGGCGGTATCTGTGTGGTATTTGTATTGAACGCAACGTAGACCTTCGTAATATTATTACATCGAGATGGTTTCTGTAATTTCATAATGTTTATTTGTTTTTTTGCAGTTAAGTGTTGATGAATAAATGTAATCTTACATTTTGGACAATCGTAAATCATTAATAAATATCATTGGTTACCTAGTTTTTTTATGAATGGAAGTAAAAAAATAAATATTTCATAAAAAACGTGAAACTTCTAAGTGACACTAGGGGTACAGGTGGCCTAAAGTAGAAAGGATGAATTTGTCAAAGTCCACCCCATTTGTATAGGTAATTAGCACAAACTGTTGTTTTGTGCTGGCAACAGCTATCAAAGATGTTCGGCCTCATAAAATTACAGTTTGAAACCTCTTTGTTTTTACAGTCGTGTACAAACTTAGAGCATTAAGAACTGGAGATGCCTTACGTGCCTTACCCCTCTGCACGCGTTACGATTAAAAATCCGAACGTTGAACAAAACTACTTGAAACTCGGAAATTTTGACATAACGAGTCAGACGTCGATGAGTAAAGAGCTCTTCAAAAATGCCGTTTTGTGCTGTAGATAGTTGTAAGAACACTTCGAGAAACTCAAATTGGAAGAAGGATAATGTTATGATTCATCCGTATGTATTTTTTTTGGTTCAATTTCATGTTTCTTTTGCAAAGATCACTAATAATTAAAACACCTGAAACATTGTTTGGAATGACATTTGAGTGTTTTCGTAATCACACTAGTGTTGGGGTTAATGGCAAGAAAAATCGATTGGCAAGTTCCGATTGCACTCGAATGAAATATTTCAATTAGTTCGATTGACGTAAGAATAATGTTTCTAATGATTCATTTATTTATTATCCGACTGCGCTAGAAGGCGGGTTATGTTTTTCGAGTGTTTGTATGTATATATGTTTGTATGTAATGGTGTTTGACACGCTCTGCAGCCTGAACGGCTCGATTTGTTTCAGCTTGAGATGTGTCGCTAGATTTGTAATTACTGCGAAAGTGATACTGGGCCTAACAATATAAAAAAAACATTCAAATTCATTTTAAAATAAGATTAAATACCCGGTAATTAAAAATTAAAAAAAGCACACTGCGGTTCTGTGTAGTGTAAAAACCGGAAATAGGAAAAAAGGAAAGTTGGCATACTCGATGGCACTTAACTTCGGGACTCATTCTAGAATGGGTCGGTAGTCGGGACCCATTATAGAATGGGTCCCCATTGTTACAATGTTTCTTAAATTAAGTGCGATAAGCATTGATATTAACAAATAGACGAAGATACGACACCCGCGTACCAAAAGTGGCCACACTAAGCTAGGTCCAATGGACCTAATTTTCGAGCCAATATTGCAGCAAAATTTTTACGAGCACGTCATTCATATACGTTATTGTCATGTGCCAGTTTTCGAATTTGCGAAGAATGAACGTAACGTACTTTCCTTTTTTTGTTGGGCGGGTAGGCCGACTATCTCGTTTTAGGTTTTTTGCATTACACATAAACGCAGTTGGGTTTTTTAACTTTTTTTGGCAGTAAATTGACTCGTCATAAGTGTTTGCCTGGAATTAATGCAAAGACTTTTTTTATCGAATGCATGCGTCATGTGTTCTACAATGTTATACAGACACCATTTGAATCCTTGATTCATTTATAGAAATTAATCGGATGAAATGATTATTTATCAGTTGATTAATTAAGAGAAGTGATTCAAATATTCACAAAAAAATTACTGTGGGTGAGGTAGGTAACACTGTTTGAAATAAAACTTGTTATTTGTCCAGCTGTAAGCTTCATTATCTTACAATACGAAAGCATGCATTTAAAATCGATGTTTCCAATCACATAATATCAAGTTTACTAACTTAGGCAGTCTGTCAACCCTTGAAAGTAGAAACATACATACAGCTCGTTTCAGTTAGGGCAGATTATTCAACAGTTAGATCAAAGTTATCGGATGAACAAATAACAACTCGGCAGATTTCAAAATATTGAATTACGAAATCTAAATGTGGACCATCCATTTCAGACTATGCACCAGTCATGGGCAGATTTTAAAATCTGCGGGTTAAAAATAAAAGGTTAACCGGTTCACAGTCCACAGCCCACATATGGGCTGCGAACATTTAGCTTTTAATTGTTATATATTTGTGGACAGTGAACCTGTTAATTTATCAGACCAATAGGTCTGATAAGTTTTTAAACCTCAAAATTGGTCCTTAGTCCAAATTTTTACTCTAATGATTCATTTAATGATTGCTTACTGCTATATTGCTTTAAAAGATTAGAAGAATCTACACGTTTCAATAAGTTTGTAATTTGAAATATTCGTCTAATAGTTTTAAGTAAATATTCATAAAGGTAAAAAGCCTGATTTTAACTGTTTACGTGGACTTCTCCACGTAAACAGTTAAAATCAGGCTTAGAAATTATGGAAAGTGCGTAATTTCCAATACATAGTATAATTCACAATTTCTAATCGAAACATTTGTTCAATTTATTTTTGTACATCTAATAGCTGTGTTATGGTCAGCACTAGCCAAGTTGACATAAGTACCGTGTAAAGACATAACTAATGTCAAAAGTTGTGGTAGTGTGAATCATTTTATTGACATGTGTGTGTAAAATATCTCTGTGTTGCTTATTTAGGTTTGTGTGCGATTGTGCCAACAAGCCTCTCCTGTTATAGTAGAGGTAAGTTTCTTTGTGTGAGTGTTCCCCCTGCCCCCGCAAAAAGGGACAGACTTTTTTGCATTGACGGGCGGCCCAATCGCGAGTCCATTTCTATATTGTCTAAGTGTACAAAAGATTAAAACTTCGCTCAAGGCTACAACAGCACTAAATTCAAGACATATTTCATCGCACGTCAACTTTGACTATCGCATTCAGTTTAGGTACTTCGCAAAAACATCGACAAGCCCCCCGCAATTCCAAGAATGTGTCTACAACAAGCATGGGGTAGCAAAGCTGATGACGTCATCGCGTTTATGAGCAGCCCTTATTTACTAATGACTTTCGCCATTTACAAAGCTGTAACCATTTACGATTGCGTGTTCAACTGTCCGCTAGTTGGGAACGTAAGTAGCCGTTTTATGAAACGATTAAAATTTGATTACTCCAGACACCGTTTTATGACGAAGGAGTTTCATGGCTCGGTTATTCTAGCCGAAAAGGGCTTTGAAATGTGTTTGAGGCTTCAAAATTTGGTTATTAATTGACGTGGTTTAGTTAATGATATTTAAAAGAGGTATAATATACGAGTACGTTATGTCAGTACTGACGCGAAGTCGAAAATTGTCCCCTGGCGTACGTGCCTATAATTTGACCGTGTGCCCAAGATAGTATGATTATTTAGTAAAGCGTAAACGAGACAGTTACATGTTGCGCAGTGTCGTCTCAAAATCGTCAATGCTTTACTCAGGAGGTCGAAAGTCCTGATTTCGGGTGCCACTTTTTTAGCACAAGTAACCTATCTACGTCTATTTATTACAATATCATTGACTGAAGAGGAATTTGCAATAAACCTGGAACTTCAAAAACATTTGACAGTCGGTATTCAAATGTTTCCAAGCCATCATGGAACTGCTCAATAGGCTTAACAACTGCCATCATTTGTAATGTCTGCTAAGATCAACGTGCCTTTTGAAGCAAAGAAATGTTGGACAAATAGGTACTGAATTTCAGTTGGGTTGATCACCGGTTATAGTAGTTTATATACTACTACTTGAACTGCATGCACGTCTCTTTTTAATTATAGTTTGTTGAAAAGAAACATTTATAAAAGTGCTAAAAAATTTGATCCGTCTTTTTGTATCTCCTGCAGTTCTTTGTTTCTCTGGAGACAGCACAAAACTGTAAAAGCACTAATAAGACTCATAACGTTCCTACACTAATATAACGTGATTATAACAAGCAGATAAAGAGGGTCAAAAAGAGTAGAGGATTAAAAGCCATTGGCTCACTGCCCATCCAATTTTCTTTGTTGACGTCCCCGGAGGCTACGGCGAGATTATCTTAACAAAGCAAAAGACGAGGTTAGGAAAAAAGCGGTCCACTAATACCTATAAGAGCAAATAGTTAAAGGTTCAGTTTTAAGAAGCGTCGTGGCTTAGTTGTTAAGTAACGTTATAGTGAAGTGCCGAGTTCAAATATGTCTCTGCCTCTCTGAAGAAATTTTTCACTAAAAAAGACACGACGTTTTTGGCGTATCTTACTGATCCGGAAATCTGTAACTTATAAGGCAAAATACAACAAGACGGAGAGACAGACGAGGATAAGCGGAAAAAAGAAACAGCTAATTTTTCATGTAAAAAAAACATTCTCACATGTTTATCACATTCCATCTGTGATTTCAGGAGTCTTAGGGTGAATTCACACATACCACAACCTCTCTATGTAGCCACGAGTTAGCTCTACATAATGACTACACCACAAAACTTAGTCAGTAACTTAGGCGTAGACCCTGATGAGATGAAACGATGACAAGGCAAAGAAACAAACGTGAAAAAAAACTTTTTTTTTTATTCGTTAGGACAACCAACAAGACAAACACACATACAATTTAGAACATTTTTAAACAATAGGACTTAAAACTAAGTGTCGTCTTAATTATAGGCTGCCACGGCATGCAACGTGGACTACAGGTTTTTTATTATTATTTTAGAGCTACGAGTATAACAGCCAGGTGATTAGGCTGATTAAACAGGCGCCTCCACGAAATTTAGCGTCCTTCGCCTGAATTTCTGTGTTTTATCATTGAAAACATCCACGTCGCAGACCTTGCAAAGGCCATTTGATATTTGAATGTGAAAAATAACAGTTTCACATGTTTATTTGCCGCCTGCTTCATAGCCGCGGCCGAAGATGGAGAGTTTGAACGCCTCTGAAACAATGTAATCGCTCTCAGCATCTAACAGAGAAAACAATTACACCTTCCTCTTTGCTCGTGTCTTTGCCGGGCTTAGACGTAAGTAACGCGTGGCGCTTTCTAAAGGCAATGTGATTACGTTAATCTTGTGACAGTTTTGCACAGTCACACTTAGGTATTCTAATAGTTGGTTTACTATTATACCAATGGATTTTAAGCTTTATGTTGGCTTTTACAGCTACACTGGGAGTGGACCTGGGGTTGTGAGGCAGGCTCGCAACCACTTATAATACCTGAAGGTGTGAGACAGGCTCGCAACCCCTAACATTTAAGTAACGTAGTCAAGGGTGCCCCCCTCAACTTAGGGCGTTGCTGTTCAATACTTGGCGTACAGTATTGTACAATGAAGAAGTGTAATGGAATTCACACTTTCCATGACAACTTCACAATAACCACCTCTCCACCACAGCACGTGGGAATGCGCAAATTTAATGAGTAGGTAGTTTAATATACAGTTATATATAGTTTGACGAAAAATGTGATCGGTATACGACTACAACACAACCACTAGCTACACCTAGAACGCAACTGCAGGCCACATTGCTCACAACAACTACAGAAACGGCCTATATGTATAAGTCCCACTGCTGGGCATAGGCCTCACCTCAAATATGAGGTGGAACGAGTCATACTCCAACACGCTGGCTCAGTACGGATTGTTGGAGGGGTGTAAGGTTAGTGAGCAATCTTAACATCAGATATTATCAAGCCGCCCTAAGGCCCCTGACTAGGCTTAACAACTGACTTCTAGCGACGTCAACCGGGACCAACTTCTCAGCGTGCCTTCTGAAGCACGAAGATGCCCGAAATAATTAGCAACGACAATCAGATTTTTTCATCGATTCGATTTGCTGTATTTTTTTATTCAGAACTAGGCAGTCATTTGATTTCGATCTCACCTAATGATGTGAAGTGGTCGATGATGGTAGTTCTACTGCTTGTGAATGGGTCCATTCACAATCATTAACGTGGACCACTCTACACAATAGTTGAAGTCATTTGTTCAAAATAAGTTTACCTTGCAATATTACCATAAAATAAACTAGCAATCTCAATAACATAAACTTATCACATCCCAATATTTATTACGGTTCTTGTACGATGTTTACCGGACGATCAATAACTATCAGCGCTCAATGGATGCTCGCGGGGCAGCTCCGGAATTGATGCCAGATATCGGCACATCCTGGATTGTGGATCTCCGCCCGTCGACGCCTGAGTAATGCGACCGCGTTAACGATCGCCTGTTCTTGTGTAGGTAAACGACTTCATTTGAAGCCCGATAGAGCTGATAAAGTGACAAGAAAATATGTGTACATATTCGTGACTAAAACAATCAAAAATCGTTACTTTCGTTACCCGTTATTTTTGATTCAATCGAGTATTAGCATGAGGTATGGTATTAAGCCAAACTACGTCGTGGTAAAAATCAAATCTTTACATCAAGTCATGAGCTATATTTCAAATTTAATGCATTTAAAACTATTCTGTTCTGGTAATCAACTAAATTTGCATTCGTTCGTAAAAAAACAAGCTGACATACGCCCAACACAATACGAGTAACTCGCGGATGCTTACGGATGCTCGCGGGGCAGCCCCGGAATTGATGCCAGATATCGGCACATCCTGGCTTGTGGATCTCCGCCCGTCGACGCCTGAGTAATGCGACCGCGTTAACGATCGCCTGTACTTGTGTAGGTAAACAACTTTATTTGAAGCCCGATAGAGCTGCTAAAGTAACGAGAAAATATGTGTATATAATCGTGACCAAAACCATCAAAACTTGTTACTTTCGTATCCCTGTAAAATCAAACTGACATACGGCAAATACGATAGGAATGGATGAGAAACCATTCGGACTTCGAGTAAGGCAATGTGCCCGTTACTTGGTACATAGGATGTTTACTGGACGATCAATAGATGTTTGCGGGGCATCCCCGGAATCGATGCCAGATATCGGCACATCCTGGATTGTGGATCTCCGCCCGTCGACGCCTGAGTAATGCGACCGCGTTAACGATCGCCTGTACTTGTGTAGGTAAACGACTTATTACTATTACTATTTGAAGCCCGATAGAGCTGAAAAAGTAACGAGTAAATGTGCATGAATCTAATAGTGACTAAAAAAAACAAAAATCGTTACTTTCGACACCACGTGGTAAAAAACAAATAACTGTACATCAATATTTCAAATTTAATGCATTAAAACGATGCGCGCGGGGCAGCCCCGGAATTGATGCCAGGTATCGGCACATCCTGGATTGTCCGTCTCATCATTATCAGCCGCAAGAAGTCCACTGCTGAACATAGGCCTCCCCCATTGATTTCCAGAGCGCCCGGTTGGGTGCGGCCTGCATCCACCGGGATCCCGCGACTTTTATCAGGTCGTCGGTCCACCTTGCGGGTGGGCGCCCCACTCTGCGTTTGGCCTCGAATGGTCTCCAGTCCAGAACCTTTCCGTTGTCCGTCTACGCCTGAGTAATGCGACCGCGTTAACGATTTCCTGTACTTGTGTAGGTACTCATTTAGACCTTAATAAAGCTGTGGGTAGCAAGAAAACGTGTACCCGTATGTATTCGTTACTGAAACAATCAGTACCTACTTGTTACTTTGGTATCGTTATGTCACTCGTTACTTTAAAAATATAAAATAGTAAAGTACTAACTAGCATGATATGGCATCAGGATGCGTCACGTACGTTGAGTTCCTACGAATTTCGGCTATTCAAGTATTCGTTACCAAGTAACCCGTTATATGGTAATGAGTTCATGGTTAGCTACAGCTCAAAGACAAGTTCGTTGTATTTACATGGCATATTTGGGTTGGGTTATAACCCGTTCGATACGGGTTATAAATAAATCAAAGCGAATTTACCTGCTTATATTTTAATTTGTATTAGTTATGAGCAATTTTACTTTCAAATCTTGGCACACCACCAACCACACTTGATAATTGTGTTTTTTTATAGACTAAAGGAATCCATATTATTTTTTTCTTTTATGTGATGGATTGTGCAGCAAATTAAGTGTTTAAGGATTTGATGGTGTTCTTCCTTATTCCCGTACTGACATAATATGTCAATAACTGATGTAAATAATTTTAAGTATTTAGACCTCATTGGCGAATAATAGTTTCTTTTTGTGCCAATAGATGGCGTTAGCAAATTGCCGGATGCTTAAATGCTGAATCGCGGTATTAAGATTTTTCTCTTTGGATATAACCTCTAGCCATATATTTTTAGGAGTTGTCTTGAAATACACAGTTGGTACAATCTTGGTTTGGATTTTATTCCGTACTACGTGTTCAAGTCCTCAACCGTGCAACGTGGTTGTACATTAAGAAAATTTGTTAATTTTGCTGTCTATATGAATGATAACTGTCTTCAACAAGACAATTTTGACTCAATTGATCGAACAAACTGATGTTTCAAATGTTCCATTAAACCAACAGCAACACGTTAATTTCGAGTATCATAGAAGCCCTTAACATCGATTCTTCAAGAGGTCATTCGTCCACCTTGCCGGTGGGCGTCACACGCTGCGCTTTGCCTCAAATGATCCCCACTCCAGGACTGTCATGGTCGCGGTGGCAAAGCAACCTGCCGGTCTGAAGATGCAGGTTCAAATCCACCTGTTACTAAACCGATTGTTTTCCCTCTTATTTCTATATAAAGCGAAGATTTTCCAATATCCCAAGGAATAAAGTACTAATCGGCAGATTGATGATAAGATTTTATAAAAAAGGATTGTGACAACAAACACAACAAAAATGTTTATTTGTATTTATTTTGAAACAAATTCTAAAAGCGCTAAAATACATTTTTTCCACAACGTTTTCTTGAATTATATTCGATTTGAATGTTAACTGAATGCATAAAATAAAAACCCATCAAGTTATTTTCCGAATTAAGGTTGCAAGTGTAAGTGGAACATTATTTTTCTACCCAATTCTTGGCTGGAGTCTTAGCCCCCCTCCGTCGCGTCGGTTGTCAGCTTCCACGCAGTCAGGAGCGCAGGATTGACTTGCTACACAAGCAATGCCCGCCAAAACTGTCAGAAGAACGGAAAACTTCAAGAAGTACATTTTCGCTTCTTATCGTAGACTTTTTAATGTGATGCTAAAAAGGTTTCCGACTGCTTTTATACCATTGGAACTCTATTTGATTAAGCCAAAAAGCTAATTTAAATATTAATCCGAATCAAATTCGTCAGATAAATGTATTTCACAGTCTACATTACATGTGGTTTAAGGCCAAAAAGTGGCTAAGCCGGACCATGAAGGGTTCCGCAGTAGCAAGTTACACAAGTTTTTGCGGTTTACGATTTACGCCGTATTTTAAAAAAACTACTTACCATAAATCTCGTTTAAACGGATTTTCAGTGGAAGTTTGCATGGTGATGTAATATTTTTTTTAGTTTTACCATTCTCTTAATTCAAAAGAAGATTCACACACACACACACACACACACCCATTTTACCACTTAGGAAAAAATACATATTTAGTAAAT
The DNA here is from genome assembly GCA_950022985.1 of Udea ferrugalis. Classification (NCBI taxonomy): domain Eukaryota; kingdom Metazoa; phylum Arthropoda; class Insecta; order Lepidoptera; family Crambidae; genus Udea; species Udea ferrugalis. The sequence goes on from OX465516.1 coordinate 13,292,509, forward strand.
TTATACACTAATGTAATTTTTCAAGACCTATCCTATTTATCCACATCCTATAAACACGTATGGGTTTGAGGAAGAAAAAAATTAGTAAAGACCTGAAGAAATTTCATAAATTATGCAACATAATGTTTTTCTAAAGATTTGAACCGAGGACCTTCAGATTTCAGCGTTGGTTATTTTAATTTGTACATTGAAATTGAACTGGAAACCTATTGCAAATCAGATAAAAATGTTTCCAACTTGGTCAAGAGGTTATCTTGTTTAATTTTCACAGATTGAGAATTTACCTTAGGTGACCAATGTGTAACGCAACGAATGAAATTTAATTATTCATTCACAATATTAACTAAAACTAGTTTGTTTTGTACTAACGTGAAAGACTATAATTCAACTCATATCCCCTTATTCATAAAAACTTAAACAGCTCTCAAGAACATTTTAACTTTTGTATCGCTTTGTCTTGTTGCTGCCGCTATTCGCTAGTAAGTGACACAACACGTCAATTGCTTAAACTATGCTTTAGCGTTGCGTTCATTTTTATGAATAAGGGGGATAATCTGTTGTTGTAATCATGAACTACAAAAATATTTTCAACAAAATTATGTACAATATCGCTTACATCGCTTCATACAACCACTTACTTGGTTACTTAGTAATTTTGCAAAGCACATCTTATGCAATTACAAAAACAAAATACTTAAAAGCTGTGTGATATTGTTTTATTTTATGTATTTCCAAAGTATGTAATGCAATGTATATTATGGGGAAAATGCACTGTTCTTTTTTATATTTTTTTATGATAGCTTATTTCGTTTTATGACTGATCGATAATATTCATCACCAAAAATGCAAAATGTAGTATATTTATAAAGTGTTACAAATTTCAAACTTTTTCAGGCGTTTCAAACACCGCCATTATGGCGCGCTCCGTTGTCATGGACTTGGACGTCACGCGAGTCTATGACAACACAAATGTAACCTACAATCTATTTAATTCTTCTTCTTCTCGCGCTTTTGACAGTGACATACGCTTGGGCTGTGACGTCAGACTCAACCCACCCTGATTCAACCACTTTAAATTTCTCACATTTTTTTGCACCTTTCAATAATTATTTTTATATCTTCAAAGAGATAAAATTAGGAAATATTGGTAGAGACGTAATATGAATTCTAAATACTACTCAAAAAAATAATATGACGCTCATCTGTTTCAAGTGCATATTCCCTATTGTTAAAAAAGCTGTGGGTGCAAGAAAACGTGTACTCATATGTATGGTTACTGAAACAATCAGTACCTACTTGTTACTTTGGTATCGTTATGTCACTCGTCACTTTTCATAAAAATTAATAAAGTTCTAACTAGCATGATATGACATCAGGATGCGTCACCTACGTTGAGATCCTACGAATTTCGGCTCTTAAACGAACGAAGTAAACCCGTATGTAAGTATTCGTTACCAAGTAAACCGTTACTTGGTAATGAATTCACACTGTTTTGGTACAGCCCAAAGAAAAGTTCCTTTTATTTACATTGGCAAATGGTTATTCTAACCAGGTATCGTTGTTGAACACTGGACAACGTCACCCCAGCCTCGGTATTGATACCAGATACCCCTGAATTCCCAAAGGTCCATCAAGGTTGAGCACTCCTGCAAGCTCATGCCACCTTGTAAATTGTCTATAGAACTCTGAAAGTGACAGCTATACTTTTGAGAAATTCTGAACTTTGATTTGCGGGTCTGGATTCGTCGCATAGGCATGGGATCATGGGAAGGTATGGGTTCGTTCGATACTGGTAATAATCAAATAAAAGTGAATTTACCTGTTTATATTATGAGAAATTTTACTTTCAACTCTTAACCACACTTGATTTTCTATATGCTACAACTTTGGAAGCTGTTAAATTCCGAAGAATTGTGTTTTTTTATAGACTAATGGAATCCACAGTAATTTTTTTCTTTCATGGTATTCTCAGTAGAAACAACCTTCTGACGCCGGTGGTAGTCACATTATGTACATGTATTTTAAGTATTGTTTATATTTTGTATTATTATGTGTATGTTTATTAAGTTGTTTAAAATTAAGATTCTTGACGATTCGAAAGTACTGTTTAATTGAATTTGAATTTATGTGATGGATTGTGCAGGAGATTAATAAAATAGTGTATTTTCTTTTATAAAATGTCTAGGGACCTCAATAAAAGTCTTCAATCATAGATGTGCGCTTATGGAGTACGCCATTAGTAATTTTCACATTTTCTTACTTATACTACATAGTGCGAATACCTATATTAAATTTCGCTGACTGTATAAATAATAACTATCTTACTGCAGCACTCAGAGACGTCATTTCACGTTAATGGTCAAAATTCTATTTTTCAAAAGAGACTTTATAACAAATAGAATAAAGAACTTTCAAGAATGTAAAATTTTTACTCTAATGAACCATTAACGTTAATTGAAGTCTCTGACTGCGGCAGTTAACAAGACAATTTTGACTTAATTGATCGAACGAACCAATGATTCAAATGTTTCATTAAAACAACAGGCAACATACATTAATTTCGAGTATCATAGAAGCCCTGAACCTCGATTAAATGAAGCTAGATTGGAGCTTCAAAATGCCTAAAAAATTCATCCTGTCAGTTATGGTCATAATCATCATCATCAGCAGCCACACTACGTCCACTGCTGAACCTATGCAGCAGTGGACAGGCACAGTGGTGGACAGGCCTATGCCTCCCCCATAGAATTCCACAGAGCGGCTCGTTGCAGGCGGCCTGCATTCACCGAAACCCTGCAATCTTCATGAGGTCATTCGTCCACCTTGCTGGTGGGCCTCTCACGCTGCGCTTCGCCTCAAATGATCCCCACTCTGGAGTGGACTCTCAAGAAGCCACCGCGACCATGACAGTGCTGCTTATTGGCTGCTTTAAGCAGCCTCCCGGTCTGCGGAAGATGCAGGTTCAAATCGCGCCTAATACTACATTGTTCTCCCTCGTATTTCTTTAGAAAGGGATCCAATCCAAAGGATTCCAATATCCCAAGGAATAAAGTACTTATCGGCAGATTTAAGATAAGATTCCATAAAAAAAAGGTTAGTGAGAACAAACACATCAAAAATGTTAATTTGTATTTATTTTGAAACGAATTCTGAAAGCGCTAAAATACATTTTGTTTATTAATTTCCACAACGTTTACTTGAATTAAATTCGATTTGAATGTTAATTGAATGCTTAAAATAAAAACCCATCAAGTTATTTTCCGAATTAAGGTTGCAAGTGTAAGTAGAACATTATTTTTTTACTACACAATTGGTCTAAGGTTGGTTGTCAGCTTCCACGCAGTCGGGAGCACAGGATTGACTTGCTACACAAGCAATGCCCGCCAAAACTGCCACAAGAACAGAAAACTTCAAGAAGTACATCTTCGTAGACTTTTCGATGTGATGCCGAAAGAGATTGTGGACTGCTTTTATACTACTTGAATTCCATATGACTAAGTTAGAAGTCAAACAGTCTTAATCCGAATCAAATTTATCAATTAAATGTATTTCACAGTGAACATAACTATATGTCCAAAATGTAATAAAAAGCGGCCAAGTGCGAGTTTGACTCGCCCATAATTGGTTCCGCAGTCGCAAGTTTAGTGAAACAAGTTTTTGTGATTTACGATTTATGACGTATTTAAAAAAAACGAATAACTAGATCTTTTTTCAGGTTTTCAGATCTTTAACAAAGATACTGCATGGAAAATGCCAAAACAATAATAAAAAACTAGATCTCGTTCAAACCGATTTCCGTTTTAAGTTTGCATGGTAATGTATCTCACATATTTTTTGCTCATTTGACTGTATCGGGGAGATTATACCATAACCTGATGGCCGCCAGCTTAAACGAGTGCTCAATATGGCTCGTTCAATGAACAAGAATCACCAGTTCACGTTAATTGCGTGAACTAGTGTCACCCCTCATCTGAAAAATGCACCTGAAAATATATGCAGGAGCATTTTGATCATTCAGGACGCTGAAAAGTGAGCACAGTGTCTTCAACTCCCTATGCTTCCGAATGGTGAGCCATTGAAGCTGTGCACGATATGGTGAGATGTGGTCGTACTTCCGCACTCCAAAAAATGAACCGAAGGCAAATTGTTAAGAAGGCGATTTTATTACAAAAAGACAAACAAAATCAACATCTGCGTAATCAATAATGGGCTACACCAGTGCTAAAACCGGATATAGGAATATTAGAAACATCAATGACATTTTTGAACACCTATCCTACAAATACTCCTCACGTATGGGTTTGATGAAGAAGAAAATAATTACCAGCTTAAAACTAATTTTAACATTACGAAATTTCATGAACTATTATGCAACACAATGTTTACTTAAGATTTAAATCGAAGACCTTCACATTTCAGCATTGGTTTTTTTAATTTGTTCATTCAAAATAAACTGAAAATTGAATGAGAATCGTATCAATGTTTTCAACGTGGTCAAGAGGTTATCTTGTTTAATTTTCGTAGAAAATGAGAACCTAACTTCGGTGACGAATGTGTAACGCACCGAATGAATTTTAATTATTTATTAACAATATAAACTAAAACTAGGTTTTGTGTTCAAACGATACTTGAACCACAAAAATAATATCAACATAATACTATGTAAAATTCGTGCTTCAAAACCCTAAGTGAGTACATGATAATTTTGTAAAGAGATTTTCAGTAATTACTTTTCTTGTTCCGATGTGGTTATAAAATACAGTTTTATCTTAGGAATTCACATCCAAAATATCGCGTAAATAAACAGAAAACTAATTAATATCCCTTAGTTCCTCCAAGATCCTCATCAAAGCTATAACTTTATTACAGCAATGTGTCGTTGTCCTGTCTATCCCGCCGTCGCTACAAGTGACAATTAATTTATCACGTCATATAATAACGAGTCGTCACGTCGATGAGCACAGATGCTCCTGAGAGGTTGACCAGCGGGAGTAATGGCCCTTTTTCTCACGGAATATGAGTGTCATGTAATATTCATGAGGCATTCATCACGCTGAAGAACTATGCGGGGCGTGTGAGGTCTGCTTGGGAGATGAGTGCGTGTCGTTTTGGTTTTTAACATGATTACTAACGCATAGGGTTGGTTTTTCAGACTTCCATGACTATTTCAAAACATGGTTAATAAAAGAAAAATAGAGAAAAAACTTTTATACAGGGTGAGTTTTCCAGTGGGCGCGTAAAGCAAATACTGAACTATGAGGATCATATCAAAACGCTCAAAGTAGTCTCGAGGACATCACGAGTGACGAGAAGCCTTAGTAAACCAAAAAACATGTTTATCCTCTACCAATTAGCTCAAATGTCACAAATACTGCATTTCGTACAAACAAATCCAACTTTCAGGTTCAGAGCATTAGATTAGTTCAGATCTTTAGTAAAAATCCAATTAGATTTGATTTCATCCACGGTTCTAGAGCCTAGGTTTTTTCAACATTAGCTAATGTTTCAAACGATTGCCTATTCCTTCAACAAGTCAGTTACTCATGCTATGCTCCGAGTCAGCAGCAGATACGCAGAGAAAGCTAGGGTAAATGATTAATGTGCCACTAATGTCGCGTTTCAAACCATAAATCACAATATACTGCCATGGTAATGAGTATTGACATTTTAAAACTGTATCTTATTCGTTTTACCAGACAAGTTCTAGAGCGGAGTCGAGAAATTTTGTAGAATTGGAACATGAGATACAAAATTTTGTCCACATGGTTCTCATCGTACTTTTTAAAATAATCTTAAGTAAGTTGCTAAACATCATCATCATCATCATCAGCCTGTTGTAGTCCACTGCTGAACATAGGCCTCTCCTTTTGCACGCCACTGTACTCGATCTTCGGCTGCTCGCATCCAGCTCCTGCCAGCCATCCTGCGCAGATCATCACTCCACCTTGCCTGAGGACGTCCTACACTACGCTTGCCGAGACGCGGTCTCCACTCAAGAACACGTTTACTCCAACGGTTGTCGGTTCTACGGCTAACATGGCCAGCCCACTGCCACTTCAGCTTGCTAATCCGGTGGGCTATGTCGATAACCTTGGTTCTCTGCCGTATCACCTCATTTCTGATTTGATCTCGCAGAGAAACGCCGAGCATAGCCCTCTCCATAGCCCGCTGAGTGACTTTAAATTTGTGGACCATCCGTGCCGTTAGTGTCCACGTTTCGGCTCCGTATGTCATGACGGGTAGGACGCACTGATTGAAGACTTTTGTCTTTAGGCACTGTGGGATCGACGATGTGAAGACTCGACGTAGCTTCCCAAACGCTGCCCAACCCAACTGAATTCTTCTGTTCACCTCGTCCTCGAAGTTGTTTCTACCTAACTGCAATGTCTGCCCGAGGTATACATATTTTTGAACAACTTCGAGAACGGCACCGTGTATCGCAATCGGTTCCGGTAGTACATGTTCATTGAACATGACCTTGGTTTTGTCCAAGTTCATCCGTAGACCAATGCGCACAGAAGAGTCAGCCAGGGGGGCTAAAACAGCAACATTTTAGCATTTCATATTATGAATCATCTAACTGACGTTTCATCTAGACCGCGGTCCGTTTCGAGTCAAAAGTGAGTAACAGCGCGCTGACACGCATCCCGAATTGATAAATTGTATGAACGTGAGCGACGTCAGCGCGCTATTACTCACTTTTGACTCGAAACGGACCGCGGCCTAGATGAAACGTCAGTTAGATGTTTCATAATATGAAATGCTAAAATGTTACCGTTTTAGCCCCCCAGGTCATTCAGCATCTGTTGTAGGTTCTGCAGCGTTTCTGCCACGATGACGATGTCGTCAGCAAATCGCAAGTGAGAGATGTACTCGCCATTGATGTTGATGCCACGTCCTTTCCAGTTCAGCGTCTTGAACATATCCTCCATTGCATTTGAGAACAATTTCGGGGAGATAACATCCCCTTGTCTCACACCTCGATGCAACGGTATAGGACTTGTTTGCTGATTCTGGATTTGGAGTTGCTAAACGCAAACTTGAAAACAGCTGAAGCAGCTGATTTAGCTTTATAGGTTGTTCACTTTTGCAAGTATGAAATTGAAGTCCAAGATTTGTTGAGTTTCATAAAGATTTTCTTTTCGAATCAGACTGCCAAAAACCAATAGAGGTTTTTAACAAAACTTATAATTAATGTCATAGCCATTTTCGTCTGTCTTAAAACATATCAATACTTACTGATTTTTTTGACGATCCAGTTGATGTAAGAAGCTTGCTACTTCAACAGGGGCGGCGGGTTTTATCCCGCATAGTACAAACATTCACGTGAATGAACATGTCTGTTTGTATGGTCTGAGTATATCCTATTATATCTACGCTAAGTAAGTTTTTTACCAAATATATATATTTCTGCGTTGTCTAAGTTCCCATGGTACAAGCTCTGCTTGGTTTGGGGCTGAAAGAATGAAAAGAGAAAAAAATGCATTTATTTTGTAACGAAATTAAAACGTAAATTGTGAAATCATCACTGCACGTCCCAACAAACCATAGCCACGTTGACTTCAGCTTCATAAATCCAAGACAATTTAGGTATGAGTAGACACTTATAGCATCATTTGCATACGGGCAGCCGTTACATTACAGATGGTGCAGTGAACCCTTAGTTCCCCCCAGTTTTTCCGACAAACTTCTCAAATATGTGCGCGGGAGATAAGGGTCCGCACCTGCATCAGTTACGACCTAATGGCACATTAAGGTAGACAGTTTGGGGGCCGACGGGTTACACCAAAATGTCGTCCGACGTACGAGGGTAAACGACCGACGACTTGTGTTTTCAATTAACTTGCTTCTGACGTTTTAGGACGAAAAAGTAAATGGAAAAACAGCTTATTAAGATACGGGTTCGTTGGGCTGGCCAAGAGTGATTGATCGAGATATAACTACTCGCTAACCTATTTAGAAAACTCGCTTATGAAAGATAGTAAGGACTGTAACCTCGTCGAATAAATACGACCATAGTTTGAACCTGCTGCTGAAATCCATAAAGTGACATCACTGGTTTTATGTTACCTATGTTTACTCTTTTCTTATCAAGTGTAAAATGGTTTGATTATGGAGATTGACCCCTGAATCCACAAACGCCACACAAGTATTATAGCTGTTACCTTTATATTTAAATACGTTTTATGATTTTCTATTTCAAGGTTACCGTGGCGCAGTTGTGACAGTGATTGGCGACGATCGCTGTTTTAAAGCAACACTCGCCGGGTCGGAAATGGAATGGGTGACCACCCCGACCAAAATCAAGTGATGTGTATTTCGTGCATTGCATCTCCGCGCTTCGGAACGGTTGTGACAGTGATTGGCGCGGATCGCTGTCAGTCGTTAAGACTAGTCAAAGGCCTACTGGCGTCTTGATAACATTTAACATTACGATTGCTCACTAACCTTACACCCCTCGCCCTCTAACCATCCGTACTTAGCCCGCGTGTTTGAGTATGTCTTGTTCCACCTCATAGTTGAGGTGAGGCCTGTGCCCAGCAGTGGGACATAAATAGGCCGTTTATGTTATTATGTTACCTATGTTTACTCTTTTCTTAACAAGTTTAATATAGTTTGATTATGGAGGTGAACCATTGAATTCACAAACGCCATACCATTATCTTATGGCGTTTGTGAATTCAATGTCACCTTTATATTTATATACGTTTTATGATTTACTTTTACTAAAAATGAACTATTATTAATCAAATCGTAACAAGCAGGTGCGTAGAACACTGGTACAATTTGTCAGAGTTACGAAGAGATCAGTCGCCTCATGACCCCGACGCGTCTCGTCATAGGCGAGGTTGTAGGGTTGGGATTTAGAAGCGTCATTAATTAGCGAAGTTGAATGACAAAACACAACTTGTTATTTTGTTCTAGTAGCTCGAAAAAACTGAAGTATGATTTTATTTCTGAATTTTAGACATTTAATCCTTTTTAATGGTATTTTCTTTGATTTTATTCTACAATGTGGTCACATTTATTGAATGTCGCATGATGGTAATAGATTCAATAACCCGCTGACCACAGTTAATTAATTCTGACAACAGTGCTTTAACAATGTTATTCGGATAACGTAATAATTTGAATCCGCAAAAGTGCTGTTTGATGTGAATACATCTCCGTCCTTTTGTTCCTTAAATTCAGGCTACAAATTAAAACTACGGCTACAAACACCATAAAACTCTCTCAGGTCATCTTCCAATCTGCACCGTTTCATTTTATAGTGACCGGTATCAAACGTCGTTTTCCCGTAAAAATGTTTTACGAACGCGTTCCATCCGCGCTCTATTGCGGACTTTGGGTCACCAAAGAAGAACGGTCAGAAGGTCAACAACGATTGATGAAACAGCAAAATAAAAATAAAAATTGAAGCAGGTGTTTGCAATCATCTACCTACAAAATAACTCACCTTAATCGGAACGCACTACGAGTCGCGCCAGAATTAGACAGCTGGAGAAAGAACAAGCACGCTGGAGTGGACCTATAAACGGCCTATACATAATATACGTCGCATTGTTGGGCTCAGGCCTCACCTCAACTATGAGGTGGATTGAGCCATACTCCAACACGCAGGCTCAGTGCAGATTGTTGACGGGGTGTGAGTTTAGTGAGCATCCTTAATGTCAGATGTTATCAAGCCACCCTAAGTCCTCTGACTAGGCATAACGACTGACATCTAGCGACGTCAACCGGGATCAACTGCCTAACGTGCCTTCCGAAGCACCGACATGCCCAAAATACACCACATCACATTTCCGACCAGGCTGGTGTCGCTTTACAACAGCGGTCATCGCCGATCACTGCCAGAACTGCTCCACGGGCACTTACTATAATGGAAACGAAGTTGCCGAAGCACAAGTGAACTTCTAGCTCGTATGTCTACGGCGTTCTTTCTCATCTTTAATGGCAGCCTCAAGATATCCATCGCTGGAGATCATTTCTGTAGTTTCACAGAATGGTAGGTTGTTCGCAACATGGATCCTCCAAAACTCTAGGATTTTTATCAGGTTATGTCAATCACCTGCTACAATAATTACCAGCTTGGTATTATGCTGGTGAATAGTCGTGTTACGGAGGACTTTTTATCATGTTTTTTTATTGGTGTTTAATATTACTAGATAGAAGGCTTGTTCATCTCTACCCATTATTTAAACAGTAAGTACGCGTTTTGTCAGTTTTCAGTCAAGGAGCTCTACATAATAATCAAGCAAAATTTTCAAAATTAACATACCCCTTCTTGACAACACGTAGTGGCCATTAAGGAAAAGCACAGCTTTTTAAATGTTTTTTTAACTTAAAACGTGATTACCCTTCTGCAACTATTTTTACTAAACTACGCAGTCTACTACTTATATGTATATCTCGGACGATGATTACCCTTGGGCGATATCCATCACGGTGGCTCTTATTTTTTATTTATTACGCCCGATGGCAGAACGTCTTGTAACGTGAGCTAAGTGTCCCAGGTCACCTTTAAAAATATATTAAATTTCAGCTTGTATTTTGTGAATTTTCGTCACATTCCATTCCAGTGAAGCCATTTCGTAACATTGTTATTTAAAAATTATCATTACCATTTTTAAATTGAATGATTTTTACCTACTAACACCCAGCAAGAAGAGGAGCTTCCTTTCTCGAAGATACCCAAGTCATGGTGTTTCGGGAACACATGCAGGCAGTGAGTTCAACTCCATAGCTCTCCGATTATGGCGATGATTTGGATGGCTGAAATATGAATAACGTAAGGATGGAAAGCTTATGTGCGTCTTGTGCCCTTATGGTGTGAAGGTCCGTCAATACCTTCAATACGTCCAACTAAATCTTAATAGGAAATTTGTATTCACTCCTCTTCTGATGATTGTCTGGATTTCCAGTGATCACTTTGTAGTAGTGTGACAGCCTGAACACTTTGTAATTTGTTTACTGCAACACTATAACTTAACGGTAAAAATGTAAGTGTTCAATTTGCGAATAATGCATCAAAAAAGTTTAGGAACTGCACTGCTACCTGCCTGCCTGCATAGTGATTATTGCAAAGTTTTAGGCAATATTGCACACCTATTTGCTGTTGTATTTTTGTTTAATTACTGGTTAATACCTGGTTACTGAAACGGCTGGTGAATGAAAGTATTTAAACCTTTTATATCGCAATCTACAGCATTAATTAATACATACATAAGTTACATACCCTCACGACCATATCCCTAATGGTTTAGTCAGAGGCACACTGATTGTTGCCGACATAGAGAACGAAACATTCATAAGCCCACATTAGCCGAGTGAATTTGAACCCAACGTGGTAAGGGGCGATGCTACCGCCGTTATTCGGGTTGCTTGGGTTTATATCTGTTTTTTTTTAATACTGAAGCGTTAGCCGCAAATTGTATGGTGAACACAGAGTAGGTATGTTCTGGCCAGATTTGTTACCGGCACCACCGGGTGTCAACTTATGTTGTGCAACTCCAGGGCACACTCTCCAGTGCCAGTTACCGCATTCCCCTATCAAGGACGATAAGAGGGAGTCGCTGAGTTTTTAGTCGGTAGGCCACTGGGTTAACCTCCCAGTGGAGAGTCCGACATAACCCGTCCGCCCCCCGGTGGTCGGGTATGCGTAACGCATTACCTCAGCGTCAAAAAAAAAAAGCACACTCTCCAAAATGCGTCCGATAAAAAACCGACAGCGATGCTACCTTTCGTCGATGGTCGATGCTCTAGACTCTGGAGCTTGGAATCCAGTAGATTGTCGTCGTCAATAAGCCTCCTAGCTCGACGATCAATAGCTTCCAGAGCATCAAGCTGGCTGTTTGTAATTCTAATGCCGCGTTTGTGTTTACTTACTCTTCCCACAGTACACAGAGAACAGGAAAATATCTACATACAAACGTGCCGCTCTCGGTTTGAATCTGTAGGTGCGAGTAGCGCGCCGTGTCGGCACGCGATTTCACGCACACGCTTGCATAAAATTCGGGGGGATAAGGTGGTGGCAGTACGGACGGGCTGTGCCGCGTGTCTGTGTCCACGCTAGGCTAATAACTCGGCGGGCGGCCATAGATAACCTACTGTTTATACTGTGCTCTTACCGTTGTATTGTTGCTTGTTCGGGTTCAACAAGCCGATTGCTGTTTTTTGATTAACTTGCTGCTTTACGAACACGTTATCATTATTAGCGATTGTTTAAGAGTTGCCGACTGTCTGTTTACTAAGCTAACTCAGCGGCTTTAAATGGTTTAATTTGTATTAATCGCTTAGTCATTGTTAGGCGAACATCAATACACCTACTTATTAATTCCCTTCTCTTGTTCATGAGTTGATGAAATCATAATTCGGTAAAATCTTCAGTACCGCACGGCCAACAGCATCTGTCTTGATAAATATTTGACTGGTAGAGAATACTTTAAGAATTGAGTCCACTTTTTGTACTACTTTTGTGAATCGATGATTGAATAACGTATTACGTAACGTATTGGCCTACCATATTCGGATTAGTTGACAAAAAGTAAAATCATCGTCAAATTTGTTGTTTGCCATTAATAAAAGTTACGAATAAAAACACAATTATTCTCCTTAATGCTTTATCTTGAATCAAACTCGTATACAACTAAAATACAGTACAACTCCAACGCTGCGTTCTCATAGCTCCCTATCGCAATTTAGCAAGACGGTTTCCTTTGACCCTTCAATTACTTTACACACCCTGTCTTTGTGTTAATGACCATTGTACTCATAGCCCTTATCTTCACAGACATAAAGATGATAGTTGAATGATAGGGTAATCAGGAGGCGTGTTTCAGCTACGGTGGCCTATGCATGTCAGCGGTTCCCAAACTATTAATTAAGAGCCCCCGTCATCGCATGACAAGACAGCTAGCTGTCCACGCAGGCAGTGGCAGCGGAACTGTGCGAGTGACAGAGGTTTTTGCACACGCACTAGTTCGTTATAAAAGAAATAATAACAAGATTAAGACGATTTAATTATTGTTTATAAAAAACTTTTTGTTATATTGTGTTAAAGCAAAATGGCGCGAATTTACCTACAGGTACTCGTAAATTCAATGCAAAGATTCATGAAAAAAACGATCGCCTATTTTTATTTAATGGAATAACATATAAAACTCAATCTCTATTCTATATTCGCCACCCCAACGAGTTGTTTTATTTCCTACATATTGAGTTGAGTGGAAAGATGGTTGGCGTCTGCGTGGCAACTAGTAAGCAGGTGCCACTCGGATACTAGCTTACTGTTTTTATATTTATTTTCCACTGATTAACTTACTTATGTTTATTAATGGACACTTCCGTTAAATTTGCAATTTATTCTATTCTTGGTTCATAAAGTGAAACGATACTAAAGTAGAGTAATACTTGCATGGCAAGGGTGTACTTGTGTGAGTTTTATGTAACACGCTAAGCACACTACCCCACACAGTTATAAGTACTCTTGAACTCGCCTTTTTGGGAAAATTGTTAACTTCCACAAAAAACGTCGTTATTGTGTTACCTAAAATAGTAAAGGTATCGATACATTATAATGGTTAAAGGTACAATATTCTAATCACAACACCACTTCTTGTACGTAACCAAAACAAAAACAAACACTTTTATCTCCAATACAATAAACACGATGTCGGCGTTTGTCGTGTTGATGCTCGGAAACAATGTTTCGTAGATCCCTCCCATCATATGTGACGCGACAGAATTCGGAGTAACGTAGACGGGATCGCGTGAGCGTGTTATGACGATCGCGGAGGCCAATCATGGAGCTCTTCGAGAACTTTCGCTGATTTTTTTATTCCAGTGACCTAATAAATTATTGCTGCTGAGCTTAGACTCTCATTTTTCTTCTAGTTATAAAATATGAAGCACTAGCAACCGCCCGCGACTTCGTCCGCGTGGACTAACGTTATCGTAATTTTAGTAAGGATGCCTATTTTTTTTGAAAATGAAATATAGCCTATGTCACTCAGGAATGATGTAGCTTTCCAACAGTGAAAGAATTTTTCAAATCGGCCAAGTAGTTTCGGAGCCTATTCAATTCATACAAACAAACAAAAAATCAAACCTTTCCTCTTTATAATATTGTATAGATTAAAAATAAGAGTGAACTGAGGTATTGGTGACTGTTAATGATAGACGTTTGTTGGTCAACTGTTTATTTTGTTACAGAATATGTCACTATTTAAAAGTATACATTAAAAAGATATAAAGACATAGCAAAAGTAACAAAAAGGTAGGTTGGCATTGCTGGTCACCAACATGGCCCCCGACGGTGGGAACACCAGCTAAATTAGGAGGGGACCAACAATGCCAGTTTCCTAACAGGCCGACGCAGGACACCCCCTTTCGTGGCCACGTCCACTACCCTAACAACGCCGTCTTTTCCTGGATGTGTCTCCACTACCCGTCCTTTAGGCCAGCATTGTCTTGGTAGAGTCCCGTCCGCAATGCAAACGACGTCCCCAACTTTCAGAGTTTGAGATACTGGGGGTGAAGCTCGCCGGGGCACTAGAGTTGGCAGGTACTCCTTCACAAACCGCTGCCAGAAATGGTCGGCTAGGCGCTGTGACTTTCGCCATTGGGCCCTGCTGGAGAGATCGGAGTCGTCGAACTGTCGCTTCAAGGAGTCATTGGATGAGGTGCCGATTAGAAACATAAATGGCGTTAAGGCTGCCTCAGCTTGTTCATCATCTGCAACATGGGTCAACGGCCTGGAGTTCACAATTGCTTCAGCTTCTAACAGCAACGTTGATAGAACTTCCTCCCGAGGCGATTTCTCTCTTAGTGTGACTGTTAGAGCGCTTTTGATGTTCCTCACCAACCTCTCCCAGCATCCTCCCATAAACGGGGCCGATGGCGGAATGAACTTCCACCGTATTTCCCTCGTGGAGGCAAACTCTGCGATTTCCGGTAGTATTTTGGAAGCTCCAACGAAAGCAGTGCCATTATCAGAGTAGATGCACGATGGGCTACCCCGTCGAGCGATGAAGCGGCGTAGCGCCATAATGGCGGAATCGGATGATAAACTCTCGACCATCTCGAGGTGGACAGCCCTTATGGTTAGACAGGTGAAGAGGGCGATCCAACGTTTGACTGTTCGTCGGCCAATCGTGACATTTATCGGTCCGAAATAATCCAAGCCGACATAGGTAAATGGCCGTTCGTGGTGGGCCATCCGTACTCTGGGCAGATCTCCAATCGGTGGCGTCATAGGCTTTGCTTTCCTAATTCGACAGGTCTGACATCTATTTGCCACCTGCCTTACCGCTGGTCTTAGACCTAATACGTAAAATCGTTGCCGCAGTTCATTTACGACGAGTTCATTGTTTGCGTGTGCGAATCTTGCGTGGTAAAGATGGATCAAAAGTCTTGTAATATAGTGCTTGCCGTCAAGCACGATGGGACGAGACTCTACTGAATCCGAGGCCGAAGTGCGTCCGGACAGACGAAGCAGACCATCTCCACCGACGGGCAAGGACACGTGCTTGAGTCTACTGTGACCAGAAACAGGGCGTCCCGCGTGCACGCAAATGAGTTCATCTGTAAAAGAATTTAATTGAATCGTCATAAATAAATGAATTTCTGCCGATTTTAATTCGTCAGCGGATAAAAGAGGTAAATTATTAGAAAAGCGAAGCGCGGTAGAAACAGATTTTGAATTTTGAGGTAAATTGGACCGAAACACTTTGGCAACTTGATGTGCCCGAGCTGTTGCTCTGAGGAGACGTAGCCATTGGCTGAATCGTCGATGATCAGCAACTACCGGAAAAGGAAGGGATTCCGGTGTTCCTCCCACCAAAACACAAACCGATTCAGAAATAATTTTGTTTTCTTCTGTAGGTAAGGAATTACTGGATGTTGGCTCTCTGGGCCAAAGCTCTTCAGGTGAAAGTAGGAACGATGGTCCAGTGAGCCAGCGAGAATCCATTGTTAGTTCGCCAGTGTCTCGCGTGGCGTCGTCTGCAACATTTATTGCCGTAGGGATATATCTCCAGTTTTGAACATCAGTTAGATCTGAAATTTCTCCAACACGAAATGAAACAAACGGCTTAAATGTGCAAGCGTCGCTACGCAACCACTTTAAGACAGTAATAGAATCAGACCACAGAAATACTCTACTAGGTTTCTTTCTATGGGCTTCGGAGATATAGACAGCAAAACGAGCGGCAATGAGTGCTGCTTGTAGCTCCAGTCTTGGAATGGTTGTTGGTTTCAGGGGTGCGAGTCTGGCTTTACCTCCAACTAAAGCTAGCTTTACTGACCCGTCAGTGAGAGTGAACCGCCAATAAGCAACGCAAGCGTATGCCATCTCACTGGCATCAGCAAAGACATGGAGTTGAGCCTCTTTTACTACCCTTTGTCCTGAATAACATCTAGGTATAGAACAACCAGAGAGATTCTCGAGCTCCTGAAACCAAGACCTCCATCTTTGAATGTGGACATCAGGTAAGGTATTGTCCCAATCAAGTCCTAGTTTCCATGTTTTTTGGAATAGAATCCGGCCTTTGATAATTAGTGGAGTCATTAAGCCAAGTGGATCGTAGACTGACATGAGGAGGGATAATACCGACCTTTTGGTAAAGTTGTCTGGGAGATTTGGAACAGATTCTAGGAAACGTAAAGAATCGCCTTTGACATCCCAAGTTAACCCTAAAACGCGAGTTTGAGAAGGGGAAGTTGGACCTAGCTCTACTTCGGCAGTGTTCATGGCACAGAGGTCGGTAGGAATTAGAGCTAAGGCGTCGGCATGGTTTGAGACCCACGAACGCATTTCAAAACCGGCTGCTTTATGAATATTCACAATTTCAAGAGCTAGGCGCGCTGCTTCCTCTGGACCATAGACACTGCCAAGAAAATCATCCATATAATGATCCTCCACAATGCAACGCGCAGCCTCAGGATATTGTTGCTCATATTCCATGGCATTTTTATTTTTTAGGAATAGCGCCGTGCATGGGCTAGACGTTGCGCCAAAATCATGGAGGCCATTCGATACTCCTGAATAGGGAGCTGAGGGCTGTCCCTCCACAAAAATCGCTGGGCATCACGATCCTGGGCTCTTATTTTGACCTGTGGGAACATTTCCCTAATGTCCGCCGTGAGTGCGATACAACCCTCCCTAAATCTCATAACTATGGCGAGCAACGGCTGTAAAAGGTCTGGTCCCGGTAGAAGCATCGAGTTGAGACTAACACCTTCGCACTTTGCAGCTGCGTCGTGGACCACGCGAAGCTTCTTCTTGTGCGGATGGATCACACCAAAATGAGGAAGATACCAGGTGGTACTGTTAGGCAGTGGTGGACCGGTGCACAGCTCTGCATAAGATTTCTCTAGCATACCTTGAATGTTTTTTTTATACTCAGCTGCGTAGGTTACATCTTTAGACATTTTCTTTTCGAGACTGGAAAACCTGGACATGGCTAGGCGTTTACTATCAGGAACAGTTTTGATGTCATTTCGCCATAGAAGTCCTGTCTCGAATCTGCCGGAAGGTAAACGAACTGTAGTGTTTTCTAAAATTTCTAAAGCGCGTTTATCGCACGGAGTGCAATGTGGTTTTTTTTCTATACCTATGGAGTCTAATTTGTAATAAGATTTGATTAGGCACTCAAGATCATCATTGCAGTCGATGTGGTTTATGAAGTCTACTCGATTGGCTTTACTGTTTATAAACCCAAAAAGAGCCCAACCCAGAGGAGTGAGAGCAGCTGCTGGTTCAGATTTAGTGCCATGGCGTACGGTTTGAGGTAAAAGAAGATGCCAATTGTCAGTTCCGATGAGACAAGTCGGCTTAGCATCATCGTAAGCCAATACATCAGCTAAATCTGAAAGATAGTTGTAGCGCTTCACGTCACTTATTTTCGCAGATTGACTTCTAAGACCTAAATCAGGAATAGAGCGCGCGCGTATCTCGAAGCTATCCGAACTGTAGCGTCCTTTAACTTTGACATTAATAAAGCTAACGTTAGTGAATTTAGTAAGCCCTCCAACGCAGTTAATTTGCAAAGGGACCGTAGATTGTTCGTCCACAACCATGTCAGCCACCGACCTATCAACAAGAGTAGCGGAGCTACCATCATCTAAAAGAGCGTAGGTGTCTACGCTACCTTTCTTACCGGTTAAAGTGATTGGAATGACTTTCAGAAGAGGCTTTGTAAGATCGGCTGGTACGGCATTATGAGCTATGGTAGCGGATGAACAAGCAGGTGAGTCTACTTTTTGTGTCACATCGCTAACCTCAGCGGACTGTTGAGAAGAAGCAACTACATGAGCCGTGATCGCGGCCTCCGGCTGGGGTCTATGAAGAAGAGTATTGTGGCGCTTACTGGAACTACAGCCTTCAACTTCACACATTTTCTTGCAGTTCTTGTACATGTGTGATCCTTTCTTGAGGCATCTGCGACATACTTTATTATCGATGACCCACTGCCAACGATCGTCTAAGGCTAAAGAAGAAAAATCCCTACAATCGGCGACATCGTGATTTGGCCTCGCACAATATTTGCATACATTGGAACTCTTTGGTTCGGCGGGCGATGACGAAACTGCGTAAGGAAAAACTTTGTCTTTGGCGGAATTGACAAGTTGACTTTTGGCAGGTACTGACTGACATCTGACGGGTGACGGCTCTGACAAAATAACACCAAACTTAATTTGTAAATTTGATTCGTTATCGAGAAAATCAGCCAAAATTTCTAATTTAAATTTGCCAGTCCCAACCCTCGCCGATGCAAAGTCAGCCCATCGTGACCTAAGGAGTGGAGTCAACTTGCCAATGATGGAATTAGCAAGTTCTGGTGACGCGAGATATTCGGGCTGGTTAAGCAGCCGAATAACTTCGACGCAGTTACGAATGCGGCAGGCGAAGACATTCAGGTCACGCGAAGACTCGTACGCACCAAGCTTGGGAAGAGCTCTCACAAGAGAGAGCTGGTGCAATACGATTACTTCTGGTTGCGCAAACCTGGCCTCCAACGCCTGTTCAATTTGCTCCGGGTCATCGGCTGCCACCAACCTAATAGCGACGGCCTCTTTAGCTGCTCCGTGCAACGCTGTGCTGAGCCTAGCTACATTGTCGCTAGGTGAAAAGTTAGCCTTGGATTGGTCAAATGACTTCTTGAAGAGAAGCCAATCCGCAGCGCGACCGTCAAACTTAGGGATATCACATACCTTTGACGTCTTCTTCCCCAAGCTTGAGATCGCCTTAGCCAGCTGAATAAATGGTGTACCTACCTCATCCTGACTTTTATTAATGTAGCAACAACAATCTTTATTTTTAGTTAGTGTTTGTAAACCAAGCGTGTGTGGAGTGTGTTTAGCTGGCATGGCTGGCGGCAATGGGACCTCAAGGGGCAGGCACGTCGTTAGGGCGCTGTCATGCGCAGCGAGGTTCGCCGACTGCGCTTTCAACAGGCGCTGCGGCACTGCGCCAGCTTTAGGATGTGAGCACGAAGCTAAGGCGTCCCCACGGGTCGTGGCGGGCGCCGACCGCGGCAATGCTTCTGGCACTGCGCTTAAGAGCCACGGCTCATTCCTCTCCCTGTCAACCAACGAATGTGCTTTATTATTACGCTTAGGGCGAGTGGTTAAATCATTCGACTGTACTAACCAGTTTTCTATGAGTTGAGTTTTTGAGGCTTGCGAGTTGCATGATGAGCCAGCTTCAATAGCAGCTAACTCGGCCTGTAGCTCTAATTCAGCAACTGCACGCTCCCGTTCTGACATGGCCTTTTCACGCTCTGCCTCACGCTCTGCCGCTATACGATCGCGCTCGGCCTCGGCCTCGAGCATTTTTCGAGCATGTTCTGCCTTGACAGCAAGGATTTGGGCCTTCACGGTCTCCCTGGATCGGCCTGATCGACCACTTTTATGAGTGGTTTTCGTAGACGCCGTACTGTGCGTGGAAGCTTGCCTATGTGCGGCACTGGACGAGGCCGGCGCAGGGGCGCCGTGGATAGATGCACCGTCCATTGTTTGAGCACTTTTAGACACAATAGGAACTTCACCGGGATGCACAGCTGCAGACGTAGCCGTTTTATTCTGAGACCTCGTAAAAGGCATTTTGTAGGTTTTTAACCCTAATTTTCTACTTTTACTTCTGACACCAATGTTAATGATAGACGTTTGTTGGTCAACTGTTTATTTTGTTACAGAATATGTCACTATTTAAAAGTATACATTAAAAAGATATAAAGACATAGCAAAAGTAACAAAAAGGTAGGTTGGCATTGCTGGTCACCAACAGGTGACCTATGGTTTTTTTGGCTATTTATCCCAAACTATGGTCTACACTACACTACAGACTATGGTCTGTAATAGCTTTCCTTCACACAGCCATTATAAACATCGCATACCATCAAACTGGGATCTTCTTTCGATAGGACTGAAAAAGTTCCATTTTCACTTGACTGTCAAAATATACTGAGTCATCTAGTATTTTGATGTTTTTATTCTTAAGGATTCTTTTTGAAGTAACAAGAATTAGCAAACTCTTGCGAAGCGAAAACGAAAAAAGCAAATTGGCTTTTTATTCTTCTTTTGTCTATAATATTCTAGCCATGTAGGTAGTTCGCTCACAATGAGAACAAAAAAGATAATCGTACTGTGTTCAAAAATCCGCAAGTTTTACATAGAAAATGTCATCACATAATATCTTGGACCATCATGATTATTTTAACGTCTGTTGAAATTGTTTTGAATACTATTGACATCAAAATGTCAATTTCAAGAAAGAGTGTTAGGAACTTCAAATATAATATCATAAACACTTTCAGGGCCCTTTACCAAATTAATCCAAATCACGTAAATGCATTTTTTTACATTTGCAATCTCACTCGGAGTGAAACAAGCTACCAAATAGCGAGTGATTCGCCAATTGACCTCTCAAACGCCTCCCCAGGTGCTTCCGATCCACGTGAATGGCTTGTTTAACATATTTTTTCGTTTCTGTCTCGTTTACGTTTAGCGTAACGACTTCGTGCACGTTGCGGGCTTGAATTTTGCTCCTGTGAAGTGGGAATAACATGAAAACATCACTTGCAAGACATTGGAGCAGTTAAGTCAATTGATGCAAAATACAAAGCCAGTTTTGACTTTTAAGCAGGTGTAGCTAAAAAGCTTGATCATAAGCTCTGTCATAGATTGTTAATTTATTTTCTGTAAAATCCATTCAAAGTTGTTCGAATAATATTGTTCAAAACGTTTCATGGGTGATAGTATTACCAGGGCGTATCTGAAATACTGAACATTCTTGTGTTTTTAAATAGTATTTATAAATGACGGAATGTTCATGAAATAACGAGGCAACATTCTCACTCCACACTGAAAAAAAAAATATTTTTTGGCTAAACGATTACCTAAAGCCCATTATAATTTCGTATTCCACTACAATTTTTCAGAATGTGAAGTATGCCCAGTTATATCCTACGGGGCCGAAGTAATCAGTTAATTTAGTTCTATCAAAAGTACGAAACTCTAGCGCACCGGCTAACTCTGTAATACAATTTCAAACAATACCGTTTTGCGGCTCGCTTGTTTCGTCTAGTGCGGCGGTACCCAAACTGTAATATTCGAACCACTGTGAGCCAGTAGATATGAAATACTAATAACCAAATATTCAAAAGCCACATCTACATAGCTTGCATGTTATTTGTGTGTAGTAGTGTCGGAGAAAACAAGAGCACCATAAAAATCAGAAGTTCAAATGATTCATTTTTACATCACGTCAGTCACAACCATATTATAATTTACTTACAATGGAGAGAAATACAACTTACCTCACACAAAAACAACTATTCGAGGATATCAATAAAATGTTGGGAACCTCAGCCTTAGCAGCTACTTTTGCTCTCTTATTTATTACTTGCACACTGAACGTGCACAACACGAATTTGTTTTCATAATATTTCTCAGGCGCGACGTTTCAGCGTTATGTGTCCGCTGAATGCAGTCAACTTGCAACCTTTAGTACCCAATTTAAGATAGAAAATCGAGTGACTCTTACTCAGTAATATGTACGTTTGCCTCTTTATTTACCTTATTGTGACATTTTATAATACTCTACGTTTTGCGCGATAAGACGCAAGACGCCCATCTGTTACGCCTTTTGTTTGAAATTAGAATGGATCTTGCACTACATTATCGTTAGCGTGTGAGTCTATGAGCTCTTCAGGACGAGTGTACCTACCAGTATACTAATAAGTCTGCTGACATGCAACACAGTGATTGTTTTTTTTAAAGAAGAGTCAGAGTACTCATTACGTACGGATTGTACATTGGTCTCTGTAATTAATTGAAATGAATATTTTTCTACATTATAGAATATCTATCTTTCAACTTATTTGGCCGTATATGTTTAACGTTTTCTGAACTTAAAATTGAATTGTGTAAGGGTCAATTAATCAATCATTGGAAGGCTAGATTCATAGAAATTTGTGACTAAACTGACGAGAGGCAACAACATTAACCGAAGCGTAATACAGCAAATGAAAAAATAAATGTTTAAAACAAGTTCTACAGTTAGAAAACAATACTAATTGCAAACAAATTGTTTTATTTCCAAGGAATCTGTGTGATTGACTTTCTTTCTCAGAACTATGAAGCATGGAAATCAGCAAGTCGTTTTTGCTAAAATTGTAGAAGACTTCACTTGTCACTACCATATCCAGATTTTCCCAAATCCTTGTGGATACACACCTGACATCGTTTGCCCTGTCTCCGGCGTCCATTTGCAGACAAACTTTCCTTTTCAATGAATGTTCGGAAGTCGTTGGCGTTTGTTATTGTTTTCGATCACCGAAGTTTGGGTAACGATGGGGTGATTTCATAGGGTGATTCGGAACGCAAATGTCATAACGGTTGACTTCGTTTCAGAGTTTTAAGTACAGGTAAGTTTATATAGAACTATTCAACGATAATCAAATGAAAAAATACAGCCCAACATCCTTGGTTAGTTGTACAAGTCAAATAAATGATTGAATATTAACAACACTGGGTACTTACCTTAAATCAATTGGAAAAAAATTGTACACAAAAAACATGCTTTTTTAAGTGTTGCTGCCATAAACACTTTTCCTCCCACAATAATAACGGCATAAATCCATGGAAATTACCAATAAAACGTCGATCTATTCGTTTACAGCGGTCGTTTATTACCTACCGCCATTTCCATTAGCAATATATAACACAATCTTAATCTATTGTAAACACGAGAAAAATAATTAAACGTGCCATAGCCACGGCCTGAAACTTCCTATAAATTCTAGAAAATGTGGACGTTGTCGCCGTTATTCAAAAAGCTATTACTTATTAAAGAATTATGCACACACTGAGAGCTTAGCGCTGAGCCCTTACTTATGAAAGGAATTTAATATAATTTATATAGGATTTTCTTTCATATGATATTCTTATTGAGATATTGTGGATGGCGATACATAATTTTGTAATTTAGATTCAAGAAGGTGAGAAAATTACTATGTGAGCACTTTATATTTTAGAATTTTATACCGAAAACGTTTCAGGCTTTCAAAACCTACCGGTTCTGACTAATAATGTTCAAAAGAGAAGTCGAAGTTTTTAGGTCACGTTCAAATTATTTATTCATTTTTGGCACGTTTACAAGACACAAATCATGCAGTACACACATACCAAAAAACACAATAAATTGTAATTATCGTGGGAATATCCTCATAGCCTGCGTTTGGGAAAGCCACTATATTGGGGCCAATTCGCAGATCATGAGGTTCCCCAATTTGCAGCCTCTCCTCGCGGATGGGGATTTCCACCTCATTAAAAAGCAACTTGAAAATAAAGTGTTCTAAATGAGAATCATCAATCATGTGATTAAAATATTATTAAAATAAAGTATTAGATTAACAGTGCGGATGTCGGACAGTTCACTTATGATCTTTTCCATATCTTGTCAGTTGGAAGCGCCGTACTGATGTTATTATGATGCAATTCCAAAGGTACACAGCTGCTTCTGCTTTTTGCTTCGCTTAACGCGGCTCTCAGAAAACAGGTCACTAAAACCTTGGACCTTGCAAAGATTCTTGTCAACTGGATTAATTCTGTTAAACAAACCAACCAAAGTAAATGCTCGCAGGTGAACGCAGATAAGGCAACGGAAATTGCCTGAAGTAGGAACCGAGTGGCCACCAGTGGCAAGCCAAGTGGTTGATGGATCGCCGCTTTGCATGACCACGTAATTGTTACTTCAGGTTCACTTGCCACCCTCGAATCGCGTGTTGGCCATTCTTTTTTAACCCTGCTGAAGTCGCGCCTTCAAAAGGTACGCACGAGTGTGGAAAAGACCTGTTACAATACAAAATTTAACAAACCAAAAACAACTCAATTCTTTGAAAAAAACGTGAAACTCGCCAATATATTTTTAGATAATGTCGTCTCTTACTGTTGCCTGAATAATATGAGCGTCACATTATAATTAGTAAAATTTAAATATAAATTAAAGAATAAGCAATAGGTACACAATGGGTACATTTCGACATGCAATGAACCGTAAATGATGAACTTTAAAGGTAGCTAGTTGCTCTCGTTATCGCTTGTCTTTGCGCCCGATTCAGTCCATTCTTTTCAGAATGGCACATGAAGAGCTAACAGCGTCTTTTTTTGCTTTTGAAAAATCTAAATGTTGTTTCTTCCAACTAGAACCATTAAATAGTTAAGGAAGAAAATATTATAAGCGGGTAAAAACAGTCGTTTGTAAACTTGAACTTGGTTAGTGAAAAATAACCTTACTATTCGATGCTTATTCTTCTAGATTTTTGGGTATCAAGCATCATAATATTAGGTAAAATAATTGAAACCATCACAAAAATAACGTTTAAATTACTTCGTAAATGTCACACTGGAGTCCACTCCAGTGGACATCATTTCAACATCCCCGACATCATTTCAAGCGTCAAATATGCATTTTTGTGGGATCCCAAAATAGATCAAACATGAAATTATGAATGACGCAGCCATTGCAGGGTTAAATATAATCCAAAGAGTTTTTGTAGCGCTTTAACGAAGCCAGAACGGAGTGTTTATTGCTGATGATGTGCCAGAGATTGGAAGAACAATGACCGGATTTGGGCTCACCTAAATAAAATTGGAAATCGTTTGGCCAGATTGGGTATTAAATGTTTTATCTTTATGCATTATATTAATTTTAGGAATAATAGCTTCAATTGAAAGTATAAATTTATATTGTGTATTTTTTAAATTAAAATCTTGTGAAGTTACAAAATTAAGGTTTTATTTTTGGTATCAGAAGTGTCTGCAAAAGCCATGGGTGATTTTACAAATACCTACCAATACAATTCCCGTAAGTCAGCTTCCACCGCAGACTGACTTTCCAGACTGAAAAACTAACAAGATAATAAAGAGGTATTCATTAAGGTTTTAGGTAGGTATGTCTGTGGTGTGGATGCTTGCTAACCCAGCTTGAGATTTACTAATCATAATATGCTAACATATGAATGATCAAACTGAACTAAATAATATGTTTGAAAGCATAATAAAATCGTAAGTAACAATCAGTTAAGATGACAAACACCTTATTACAAAAAAACCCCTAAGTAAAACATTTGTCCATGTACGATACTGCCCAACTCTATTAAATTGCTATTTCTAGACTACCGGAAACACTCAGTCCTTTCGTCTATTTTTCTCCAGAAATCGCCAACCTTCCCGCGCCTGATTCCCAATGCATCAGCATTCGAATAATCGGCATAGACCGATGCATTGAACAATTTTATTCGTATGCAGTTTGTTTTTGATTTCGCTCAACAAAGCGCGCGGGATGCGCTCTTCGCAAGGCCTATTTGTGACACATCGCTGGCTTCCGTTCGAGCTAATACACTGTGAAACAGTGTGCTGCAGAAATATGATTTAAAATTGATTTCACAATACGCCCATACCATCATGCTAGCCGTGGCAAATGCGATTTCATTGGAAAAATCAATGGCATATCACGTAACATATAAATATTATTATAGGACCTCACACGGAACTGACCAAAGTTGAGGACGTCTTAAAACTCAAGACCAACTGTTGAGTCTCTAGTTATTTTGAGTAAGTACTTAATGATTGCGAAACTTATTTTTTTTTATATTTTATGTTTTGTATGGAAATTGGCATTTCCTGAACTAGTCATAATGAACCAATCATGCAGAAAGCAAAACTGAGACTTTTATTGTATTTTCTTATATTATGAAACTTTCAGTCTAGTTCAGACAATGACTTTTTACGAAAAAAGCTAACAAGATACGTTCAAAATATTTTTGGGAAATTTTCGCTAAATCTCCTTACCTATACAAAGTCTGCAACGCTGCAGTCTTTTTTCTACAATTTACTTAGTTGACGCTTGTTTGCTCGAGCTGTTTTGTGTACCTTCGTGTTTTCATGCAGAGACTCAAGGGTATGCACAGAAGGGTGACTACACGCGAGCTTATAGACGCTGTTGCATAGAAATCTTACTAGTGTTCATTTTAAAAATATTTTTTGGCTATGCATGATAAGATAGAGTTATCATTTTTCTCTTAAGCATCGTTTTTTCTGCTGTTTTTTTCCACTTATTATTTAATTTTATTTGACTTTATACACAAAATGCAACTGTGCAAACATCAAAGAATATTGTATGGATCTGTATACGTATGGTTTTTGGACTTTTTTGTTTTATCTAGCTCTATTAATTAAATTAAAACTTGTATTTCTTTATTTATTGCATGTCACATGTATATACAGTTCTTAACTAATAAATCAGGATATTGGACACTTTAACATAATTATGGCACCTAGTACTGCAACATTCTGTTAGGTACAGATGGGATGGTTGTTTGCTATTGATGTACCTTTAAATTGAATTAGTCAGCAAGCTTTTGTTTTGTTTGATGGAATTTCAAACTATCATGAAACAACTTCAAAACATTATCAAACCCTGAGAATATTAGATCAGAAGTTTGTTATAATTGAATACAAAATTTAGTTCCAGTCTAGTTATTACGGTTGTTTCTGTTGCTAGTAAATACTTATGTACTCTGTCGAGTAATACCCTATTTATCAACAGTTTCAATTTTTCAAGGTAGGCTAAGATTACAACAAAGTTCCTATCCACGCTTTACACTGTATGTAAACATGCGATCCTCACAGTTACTCCCTTTAGCGACACCATATTGTCTGTCCGCTATTTACCGGAAGTCTTTCCTAATTAATTTCTAGAATTAAATGTTTTGCTTTTAATTAGTTATTTGCCCAAGCTTAACTAATAAAATTGTATTGTGTAAAAAACAAAAGTTAGCTAGATAGTTTAATTTCGGGCTTGGAGTTGTTTCTATGTACTGGAGATTAATAAAAATACATTAAACACCTTTTGAAGTAATGTTATATTTATTTTATAAAAATGTAGTTTTTACTTCAAATCATTGCTATTGTCAATAAAAGAACAAATGTTCCTGCAATATTTCCACAGATAAATCTTCAGTGCGCACAGCAGTTACCCTGTATATTGGGGTTATTTCAACCCTACAACCTGAAGCAATCAGTACATCAATCGGATAAATATAAATGGCGCTGTGTGGAATAATGTCCTGTGATGAATAAATAAAATAACTAAAACAGTGTCCATGGCAGTATGTCACGCTTGCTTAAATAAATGCTAAAAGTGTTACCCCCTTATTCATAAAAACGAACGCAATGCTAAAGCATAGTTTAAGCAATTGACGTGTTGTGTCACTTACTCGCAAATGGCGGCAGCAACAAGAATGACAGTGACAAAGCGATAAGTACAAAAGTTATCGTGTTGTTTAAGAGCTGTTTAAGTTTTTATGAATAAGGGGGTAAGTGTATATCAATGTCTATTAATAATTGCACAAAATACCTTTCCATGCTAAGGTAGCTTGGGTGCACAATTGAGTACCCAGCCGCGGCTGTCACCCCTAGGCGCGACTGCAAGCGAGATGACACGATTATCGCGAGCCGATGATTGCCACAGTTTTATTTCATTAGTGCCCTAGTAGGAATGCGAGGGGTGACTCCGTTCTATATCAATAACGGTCAGGAGCACAAAGATGTACTTTGTGGTGGTATGAAACGTGTAAGGTAATCTGTTAAGAAATTAACGGTTGTAATTACGTGTTAATAATTGCTGTTAACTCGAATTTGGATAATATTGAAAATTGATCATTAGGTGTCATACCTAGGTTCTATCATCTAAGCTGAAGTGATGCGCCCCTCCACCGCATCTACGCACAAAAGAGTGCTTGTTTGTATGCGTAGATGCAGTGAAGGGGTGTGTCAAGCTAAGACGATCACTACCTCTTCAAATAAGAACTATTTTAGACTTAAAGTTCATCTAATCGTCCGATTAATTAGGTCTAACGCTTCGTTTGCCATTAAAAATCTCCTTTCCAATATTTTTTTAATTGAACGACAAGAAAATGATTCCTGTAATTTGAGCCCTGCCCTTCCTATTGTACTAACTTGCTAGACTGCCCCGGTCTCCCTGTTCGGTGACTATTTACCCGAAATCTCTCTCAATTTTTCATTTAACCACGTTGGGAAAGTACAAAAAAAAAACATTATAAATATGATTGCGCTAGCCGTCCAACGTTGTTTTTTTCAACTATTATTCAAATAAGGAGTACCAAATTCTCCTAAAAAAGCTATTTTTGGAAAGCACCAACCTGAAAGTTGAATCGTGGTTAGTGATGTAGGAATTATCGTCAATATCACATTAAAGCTTTTCGACATAAGCAAACAAAATCACATATTCCGAGAAGCTGTTGCCGGATTATTATGGCGTCACGTATGTATTATTCATAGTTGCGTCTGTCCATATTACTGTGGCGATATTTCACAGGATGACAGCCCCTTTTTCGGTAGGTATAGTTGGGAGTTAGTGGTGAATGTGTTCCGTTATTAGAGATTAAACGATACAACTTGTCAATAAGGCAGATAATGAAAATCGTGGCAGTTTGGTCAATGAATAATATACTACTTAGGGTGTGTATTAATTTGCTGCTGTATGCTTAGGCTTGTTGGCTATATACAGACGCCTTTAGATTTATGTGACCTATCTTGAAGCGACCATTCGTACTAAGATGGGTCACTTAAACGTAAAGGCGTCTAAACGAATGAACATTTAAAAATATTTAGACCCGTAATGCCGACAAGCTTTGCTAAGTTTGGCATTGTGTAAAACTCACCAAGTTGGCCGCTAGGGCAAGAAATTGCAAGTTGAACTTAGTTTTTTGCCTTCAACATTTTAGCTCAGACATCTTAGTTACAATATACATTAGTGAATGAATGCTAACAGGATTACGTAAAACAAAATCAGAACCAAACAAATCCAACTCCCACCGATAGAGAAAGAGGAATAGCTCCGACTCGGCCGATATTAATCACAACTTCGTGAACCAGGGATGCGCGAGATAGTTCATCGATCCGATTTTAAGGGTCGTTATGTCATGATCCAGCCCATAGATTAAATTGAATATTTACTACCGATACTGATGTAATTTCGGCCGATTTCGGCCACGACGACTGTCTTCACCTCCGGTTTTGCCGTTGATGTGCTCTCATGTGGCTTACGTAGCCTATTTTGCTAAGGATTTTTTTCTTTTATTTTTGAATTTCTATCAAATATTCAACTAACGATCCGGGTTCGATAGCAAATACTCGTAGTAAGACACGAGTCATTGTTAATATTTATTTTAAAAAAAAAGAGTATTTTGTAGGTGAAAAGTTGTGTTTATGTTTAGGACTTATCATCATATCAGCCGAACGACGCCCACTGCAGGGCATAGGCCTCCCCCAAAGATCTCCACAACGATCGGTCCTGCGCTGTCCGCATCCAGCGGCTTCCCGCGACCTTGACCAGATCATCGGTCCACCTTGTGGAGGGCCTGCCCACGGAACGTCGTCCGGTACGCCTTACGGTACGGTCCGGTTAGGACTTATATGTATTAAGATTTAATTCGTAAAACAGAAATCTACCAATCACACTTTCTGTAGACAACTAGTGTTTGTTATTTATAGTGATCTGATCTTAAGGTGCCCATGGCTTAGTGGTGACAGTGGATCGGAAACGATAGCCGTTGTTAAGCGATGCACTTATTGTTCGCGTAATGGGATAGGCGACCCCGACTCCGACCCAGTAACGTATTTTTCGGGCATCCTGGTAGACATCGTTATTCCAGGCGTGTCCTGTGCGCAGCAGTAGTACGTGTAGTTACTGTTGTTTGTTTGTTTTATATTGAAAGTTTAGTATCGATCTGTTCAAGAATCTTTCAACCTCGACTGACAGAAAAAATCGTAAGATCGTAATTGTGATCCGATTTTCCAAAAAAACGAATCGGATGGGCGCATCCCTAGAACCAGCGATAAATTAAAGTCAGCGTGTATCACCCGCGTGTGATCTAATGCCTGCCTACTGTAAGCCTCCTTTTATTTATTTTTATCACGAAAACGTGTTGCTCTTGATTTCGGGAAATAGGTCAGTACTTTTCGTTTAAAACCGTAAACGAGAGACAAAATGTGAAAATGCATGAGAGTCCATTCGTTAGGTTCGGATACTTTTGCTGCACTGTCCGAATTTCCTGCTTTAAGTTCAATTTTTTTACGGCTGAGCTGAAACCGATTTTGAGTAATACGAAGTCCTAATAATGAGGTAATTTTATTACCAACCAACCAACTAATCAACTATTTAGTTGGTTATCAAATTAAATTAATATAGATTTTACTAAACCCATTGGAGGCGAAAGGTATTTCAGACATCATGAGATAGATTGGCAGACTGGCAAGATTAACACGAATAGAAAAGATAGGAAAGACCTTCGCTTAGCAATGGGATGATATTAGTTAGAAGAAAAAGAAAGTGTAAAGTGAAATTTCAGATAAGATGATTTGTTTCTGCTCCTGGTAATAGTGCAGGTGTCCTGATTTTTGGTAACATTTGCCTTTTCCTACACATAAGGCCTAAATAATACTGATTTCAGGTCATATCTTCTGAAACCTATAATGTACTTGCCTTCCTGACTGCGTTAAATCATAAACTAGTTTGTCATAAATCTGTCAGTAGCAAGAACAGAACAATAAACCAAGAGCATCACTCAGTACATAATTAACATGTTCAGATCGCCATTGTGGAGACCACACAATAGGAAATCCTGTTCATTAAGCACTGCTATGTTGGCATCGGCAATATACTTACTCTAATTATTCTACCTACCTTCCTGCAGCCCCTAGGAAGCCCAAAAAACATTTGATTATTTTACATTGGTCTTAATTTGATTATTGGTTATTTTGAGGTGCCCGTGGCGCAGTTGTGACAGTGATCGGCGACGATCGCTGTTGTAAAGCAACACACGCCGGGTCGGAAATGGGATGGGTGACCACCCGACCGAAATTTATTGATGTGTATTTCGGGCATCTCCGTGCTTCGGAAGGCACGTTAAGCAGTTGGTCCCGGTTGTTGTCCCAGTCGTTAAGCTTAGTCAGAGGCCTTAGGGCGGCTTGATAACATCTGACATCAAGGTTGCTCACTAACCTTACATGGCTTGTTCCACCTCATAGTTGAGGTGAGGCCTGTGCCCAGCAGTGGGACATATATAGGCCGTTTATGTTATGTTACATTGGTCGATTGCTCGCCAATACTACCTCTGAACTGCCATTAGAGAAACAAACAGTCATTTTCCTTTGATACCTTTACTGTAGCAATCTCTGAAAACTTAAAAATACATAATATTATCATCAATTTCAGCTACATGAAAACTTTTGAACATCACTCCCCCGTACATTATCCAGAAGGGTTGCTGATAGAAAGATTTTTCTACCCCAACGGCTATTCTTTACATTAAATTCTGCACAATTATTATTTTCGAGATGTGGTGCTGGAGCAAGATGCTTCGTATACCTTGGACAGCATTTCGGACCAACGTCTCAATAAAGGGGACTCAAAATCTCTTCACAGCTGTCATCCGAGTGTCTTCGCAGAAGTTCCTAAAGTACTTCGGCCACATTGCTGGGACAGATGGTGTCAACCTTGAGAAGCTCCTCGTGACCGGGAAAGTAGACGGGAAAAGGCGTCATGATGAACGAAACATTCAGAACCTCGCATCTCGCGTGCGCAATACAGAAAAGTATTTTGAAACCTATGTGGTATGGATAAAACCTATCGGTGTTTTCGGGTCGCTTTGATTTTCTATTGGTATTTTCATTCTTATTATACACTGACCTAAAAATAGATGTTCCGGCCAGAGTATTGAACCACTGGGCAACGATGCTGTCCAACAATTATTATACTTTGGGCTTCATCCTCGAGATTAGAGAACAATTGTAGTTTCGCATAACTACTCGCTAATCTAACACTATAGTTTAAATATACATTAAATTTAATGTAAAAATAAAAAATAATATTTTGACCGTAAAATAGGAATATTTTGTCTTTTACACTGGCAACCCAAAGCCTACTAGTACGCAGTCGTTTCTGTCACGTCATTCGCGTTTTAGTGCTTCGCTAGTCTACACTGCTCTCAGCTCCGATATTTTTTTTTTCATTCTACCCGCATTTCGGAGTTACATTACACGAAAAGAAAAAGTGATGAATATAGCGATGAATACATACATTAGACGCAAAATTAGGAGGATCGAAAAGAAGATGCGAAAACGCAAAAAGCTTTCTAGACCTACTTACTAGCTCCAGTAATATAACGCGTCGCCTGTGCTCTCGCTTCAAGGTATGTACAAATACACTTTTTTAAAATAACCGTGCGAATACTGCTATGTAACATCAAGCTATTAAATGGCGAGTAATTGATGAGCGGTATCTAAAAATCGCACGACTAAAAGTCAAATAAATTACAGTGTTTAAAATGACCGTGCGAATACTGCTATGTAACATCAAGCTATTAAATGGTGAGTAATTGATGAGCAGTATCTAAGAATCGTACGAATGAAATGAAAGTCAATTAAATTCGATTAAATAAAAGTCATGCATGACTCAATAGATGCTTCAAATATGTTATTTTTACCATAGCATTAGGGATAATGCATTATCCTCTTACTAAAGAAAGGAAACCCAGTTGGTTAGTGCAGCCGCCCTGAGTGCGGAAGACGTTGGTTCGAGTCCCGTCTGAGCCCAAGACCGAATGTTTTTTTTTCAGGGTTTCCTATCTTAAATTCTTTAAGTGTTTCAATTTATTCAAAGAGAAATAGTTAAGAGTAAATAGGTATTACGATTTATACAAATTCGCTTTGTAAGTGAATTTGTTTGCGTAATTATACCTACCAATCCAATCCATTTTAATGGTATTGTACTAATCAACCATGCACTCGTGGTATTACGATTTAAACAAATACTTAGCGACCATCGCTTTGTAAGTAATTTTGTTTGCGTAATTATTATACTAATCCAATCCATTTATGGTATTGATTAGTCGTGCAAAATAATAAAATATTATATTTTATGCACTACCTCCTGATAGCCAAGACCTCTCAGAACTGCCGTTGACAGGTTCCATTGCTCCGAGCGAACAACTTGGCCCACCTGCTTAAAAGGTGGATTTGGAGGTTAGGGAACCCGCCTAGGCGGCCCCCGCGCCGGTTACGGCTTCAGCCGATGAATGCCCACTACACGAGAATATCCTTGAGTTACTGGGCGACCCCATAAAAATCTAAAAAGATGGGTGATAATATTCAGAAAGATATCGCCCTTAGATGGGAGCATATCGCTATTACGAGGAGAAAACAGCTCTACCGGCATCTCCTGTTACCTGTACCTGTTAATAGTCAAAGATTATCTGCGCCGATTCTGAACCCAGAGATTAAGGCTGCATTATCAGATACTATGATAGGCAAGGACAACATCGCGTCCCCAGCCTCACAATTTTTAACTTGAAACCTCGGCTGGCGAACAGCAGGCAGCCTGCCAAGAGGACACAACATCTTGTCTCGCACACTCAAGCGCAGACCGCGGCGCGCCGCAAAGGGGTGCACGGCAGCGCAACCGCCACCGCCTCCTCTGGCCCCGCTACCACCGCAGCAGCGGTTCAGGCAACGCCCTTAGCAGCGACAGTAGACTGGGTAAGTTTTTTTCTGGTCTCCTGTCTTTATTTTACAACCAATGGTGTCAAATAACAAATGACTAGGTATATCATTATGACGTGCTTAAAGCGTCACGCTATCCCATTTTTATAAGCCAGTAATACAAAAGAGTATCCCAAGACCTCCAAAGACTGTAAAAGACAGAAAATAGGTATAACTTATAATGAAGCCATTGTTGATCTAATAGCCTCTAGGGCTATTTCAGAATCTGATAGTCGTGTAGGCCAATTCTTATTAAGTTTTTTTTTTTGTTTAAAAGAAAGATGGTAAATCTCGTTTATAATAAATTCAAAATCACTAAACAAATTTATAAAAACTGAAAACTTTAAGCTAAAGGACCTCAGAACAATTTTAAACCTAAAAACTAGTTTTCAGGGATTATTTTATGGCCTTTTTTAGACTTAAACAACGTTTATTTTTTGGTTTCAGTTAATAAACAACATAGAAAATACCTAAGGTTCAGTTATCGGGGAAACTCTTTGAACTTATAAGATGTTAAATTGGCTTATGTACTACAGGCAGCCCCTTAAGTGTTTACCAAATTACTCTAACCAGTTATGTCCCTGCTGAGATCTAGGGGTCCTATTAGGTCATCTATATATTGAGATGACCGGGGCTGTATAGCCCTTAATTGTCAAGAATGTTTGGATGATAAGAGTCAAACTAAGACATTATTTTGAGTAATTAGGTTTTATTATTAATGCATAAAAAAGCTGTTTTTTTTCTTCATCAGACCAATGAACTTATCTTGGATTCGTAATTGATACAAAGGTATATATTTATATATATATATATGCCTTGAGGCATTAAGTCCGCCAATTGTATTTTTTTTTTTCATTGCGCAATATGAATTAATAAATAAATAAATATAGTTACCGAATTGTATAAATTGAGCAAGCTTCAGCGTTGCTTCATTCGGTATTACGCACGTGTGGTCGGATTGCTAACCTCTTTTTGCTAAGACTTCGAAAGGTGTAAATATCTTGCTCTTTTACAGTCAGGAGACTATGATAGTTACGATTGCTTGCCTAATAATTTACAAGATAATATGCAATGGTGGATTAAATCCATAATAAAGGCGACTAATCCCATTAGTCAAAATACTTACACCTTAGAAATCTTTTCCAATGCAAGCTAAAACCTGGAAGGGGGTAGTATGCGGCGAGAAGACCGCAAAGGGCCAGTTGAGCTCTGAAGAGGCTATAAAACACATGCATTTTTTAGAGTTATTATCTGCGTTTTTTGGTATAAAAACATTTGCGTCAAAATTTTGCCAATGCCAAATATTATTAAGGATTGACAACACGACGGCTATTTCGTATATCAATCGGTTAGTTGGCGTTCGTTTCCCTCAGTTGAACAGATTGACCAAAACCAATATTTGGAACTTTTGCGAAAAAAGAAACATTTTCATATACTTACGCTTCAAATATCAGTTCGATAAAAAACCAGCGACCAGACACGGAACCCAGGTGACTCCATCCTAAGACAGAGTGGGAATTAAGCAATCAAGCTTTTGATCGCATAGTTTCAGACTTTTGGCAGTCCCGAAATAGAGCCTTTTTTGCAACCAGACGAAGTATCTTGACTTTTTGTCTTGGTTCAGAGATCCTGGGACCCGTGCAGTAAACGCTTTGCCTATAAACTGGGGTAACTAACATTTTTACACGTTTCCCCCTGTTTCTGCTATCGCAAAGGTTCTACGAAAAATAAGAACGGATAAAGCGCAAGGGATAGTTGTAGTGCCTTATTGGTCTACACAACCGTGGTTTCCGTTGTAATATCAACTGATTGTTCCTGACTGTTCAATTTTTAAGCCGAGTGATAAACCATTGAATTCTGTTCCTAACAGCACAACGAAGCTTCCAGTGTGCAGACTTATGACCGGTAAATTATCAGGGAACCTTTCGGAAGAAGTGTGCCATCCAGTTCATTAGATAGCATTTGTACATCTTTAAGTTACAGTTACATTCAATAGTTCAACACTCAGAAGTTTTTAAACGTTGGTTTATTTTTTTTCAATAAAAAAAAAAGAAAAAGGATTTTTTTTAAGGAAATGCGTTCAATTCATGAGCCAAATACGGGACACTGAATTGTTACCAGTCAGCCATATCCTTAATTATAGAATCGATAGTATCGACCGATGATGGACTCAATAGACTGTTAAAAGGTTTTTATTTTACCTGGGATACCTCCATCGTACTAGACTACTTGGAAAATGTATACCCAAATGAGGATCTGCTTTTAGATCAGTTTGCGAAAAAGACTGTGACCTTACTAGTCCTAATCACAGCCCACATAGTCCAGACATTGTCACTTATACTCACATCGTTGTTCTGATTCGATACATATCAAGATACCAGGAACTATAAAGAACCACAAGTTAGGCACCCATTAGTCCTGTCTTATCATTCCATTATAGGACATTAAACCAGATATTTGTCCTGCCAATGCATTGTTAAAATACATAACACCACCAAATTGCCTATTACCTATTTATCAGTAGCAGAAAATCATTCCATTCGGTTGGCAGTCAAACCCTCAAGCAAGTGGATAAGTCTACCCTGAATGAAAGCAGTATTGACACTTCCACATTCTCTGCCCACTCTAACCGACACGCGAGCACTTTTGCCGCCAGCAGGCTTGGTGTCAACAAAGATTTAATTAGAAATACTTACTGCTGGGTGGAGTGTGACTCTAACGTTTTTTGGTAAACTTTATAACAGTGAAGTTGTCCATAACGATCCAAGCGAATCAGCTTTATCCATTTGGGATCTTCAGTATTTAATTTTTCTCTTTCATCCAAAAGCCAATTATATGTGTTCTTTAGTTCTTATGATAAATCTTATCAAAGAAGTAACATTTATTTTTTAAATTGTGGCAATAATATGCTGAATGATAACAATGTGAGTTGTACATTGTTTTTTTCTCAAGGTGACTGTGAGAGATATTTTTATTTTGCAATAAATCGATTCTTAGCATTATGTTGGGATTATAGTTAATTAAGATTTTGCAATAATATTTCCATCTCTTTCAACATCTACAATTGTTCTCTAATCTCGAGGATGAAGCCCAAAGTATAATTGATGATTAAACGAACTTACCTTAAGTGAAGTTCTATCATAATTATACGAGGGCTTCATCCGAAGAGATTAGAACCCACCCTCCCTACAGACCCTATAAGAAATATTATTACAACATCTGAAAAGACGCTGTTTTTTGAATGGCCGTTAATAAAACAAGAGTTTGTTTTATTTACAGTTTGTTTTATACATAACAATTATTACTGACTGTTGTCTACCAAATACTTTTAACTAAATGACGTGACAGAAACGACTGCGTACTAGTAGGCTTTGGGTTGCCAGTGTAAAAGACAAAATATTCCTATTTTACGGTCAAAATATTATTTTTTATTTTTACATTAAATTTAATGTATATTTAAACTATAGTGTTAGATTAGCGAGTAGTTATGCGAAACTACAATTGTTCTCTAATCTCTTCGGATGAAGCCCTCGTATAATTATGATAGAACTTCACTTAAGGTAAGTTCGTTTAATCATCAATTATACACCTAAAAATGCAAGCAAATTAATGACAGAAAAACCCTAAATTTTAAAACCATACTTAAACTTTGAACCCTTCTCTGACTTAGCTAACATAAACAAAAGAAAGGTAATTGAAAAAAAACTGTTTTTGATTAGAAGTAATGAGTACAAAACAGAATGGGTTTTACTAAGTATTTTATCACTTTTTAGGGAGCGAACTGAAACATGGGGTTTGTGTGACCCCACACGACTACCGATTGCCGTTGCGGAAATATCAAAATGTTTAGAAGGTAATTTTCTAGAAAACAACACTTTATGCACAAGGGACAAATAAAAAAATGTTGTACGCTAAGACAAATCTGTGAAATTGATATGAGTAGCATAATTGCATATTTTAGGTGTCATGATTAGGCTATCATGACACCTAAAATTGCTATCTACCGAGAGCTGTCATCTTGTCGCATTGGTACAGCTTCTCGTCAATTTTATATTCTGCTTTTAAATTTCTAACACATGACGCGTTGAACTACGCGTTTAGGCGAACGCCTGTTTATTCTAAAAGTAGTCTTGTTAGTCTAGTTGGGAATTTTCTTTCAATTTACTATCCAAACTATGTTTATTTTTAAAATAACAAACAAAGCCCCCGTGGCCGTGTGTTAATCACAATGAAACAGTTAATGAATGAACAAATCCTGAAGCACTTAAAAGTTTTTAACTTGATAATCCCCAAATTCTATAAGCACACAAAACATCAAAGCCCATAGCAGGAAAATAATACAGCATATTATATTTAGGATGTACGAGCTCTAAACAACCCCTAGTTAGTAAAGTTTTAATTCTGTTTTGTTTAATATAAACTGCAGTAAATTATTACGCATTAAAGGGTAGGCTAATAACGCCAACTGCCTCGCTTACGGCTGCTGTCGAAATTAATAGCGAGTTAGTGATGTGTTTTGTTTCAAATATCGATGAACAAGATATTATTTTTCGATTTGAAAAAAATAATAAAAAAACAAAAATTCCTACAATTCTAAAAAATTTCACGCATAGCAAATTTAATAAATAAAAATTTTAACTATCTAGTTTGCTTGTCATGGCAGTTTCTTCAAAACCAGGACAAGGGTTGCCCCTGTGGTTTTGGTGTGTCACAGAATAACCTTTATCGCTCCTCAGAAGGTTTTTTGTCTGTCTTCAATAACTAATGTGTCTTTTATCCAAACTAGTTTCATCAAAAGGAGCTCTTATTTGTTTCTTTTCACATTTAGAGAGTAGTTGGGTAAACTTTTTTTCTTGTCAGGCTAATGTTAAGCAGGTAATAAATAGATAGGAAGTCAATGTCCTAAAAAGAAGACCTGTGGAAATGACCTACATGATCACTATAAAGCCTTTTCATAATAAATAATTCTTAAATTTAGACAAAAGTCTAGCTTGTGTTGAATTTAAATAGTCACGTGCCCAACCAGAATATCCACCCAAGAATTATTTCTGTCCATTCATCGATATCGACAACTACCTAACAGCAACATCATTAGGTCTTCTTTGGAGGCCTGGTAGGGTGTAAGCGGGGGATTTCCGGCTCTTCAGCGCGTCGCTAATATAGCTATCCTCACTCGGGGCGATGTCGCCGGTCGGCCTAGCGCGAAACTCATTAAAATTACAGAGGCACAAAGCATACAGGCTAGGGCAGCCGTTAGAAAATGTAATATGCTTTGTGTGCTGTGATGAGATTTCATTGTGAGATATGATTTACGAATGAAGTTACTCATAAATAGTACAACGGCTTATATCCAAGTATCTACGTTACTGTATACACATTTCCGATTACTAGAGGCCAAACGCGCACGTATTCTGGCATTCCTCTCACATTAATTAGCAATTGGTATTTTTATTAGAAGTACCTGTTATTTTGATATATGGGCAGATGACGGCACATCAGGCTTCCTATTTACGTTTTAACTGTCTCTTGCCAAACAACCCTTCTTTGAAATATTTTCGTTGTAGGAAATAAATAGCCTGTCAGCCTGTTGAATGTTCACTAAATTGTATTATTGTGTATTAGGAAACACACTTCGGAGGATCTCCTTTTAGCGATGAAGACCCCGTGAAACCTACTTTGTCCCAGGTAGCCCATCCTCTTATCTTCAACGTTAAACTTTACAAGGCTAAATAAAACGAACATCAGGCAACGCAGTGGCTAGGTTGTTAAAGTTATTCAAAGCCAGGACATGGTTTGTTTTTACGACTGCCATCTAGCGGTAGTACTCGAGTTCAATAGCTTAGCAGGGCTAACCTTCGGAAGCACGGAGCTCATCACTAAATATTTTTATTGCCAAGCTTGGGCAATGAAATAAAAGGTTAGATGAAATTCCATTATATCGATATTATAGTCAACATCGATAACTTTTTTGTTTAACACAAGCCGGAAAGCAACCGAAGCAGACTTATGCAGCACCCTAAAACTAAGACGAGACGAAACACTGCGGGGCGACCCTCTTTCCGTGCCTTACCTCATACCCCGATTGCCAAGTCGACCTGTCACGTACTTCACGTTTATAATGAAAAAGATAAGTACTTGACAAAACAACAAAAAGTAACCCCACGAGCACTCACTGGTCGCGATGAGAGTCGCTTCGTCAATTTGTCGCGTTAATTATTTTTTCGAAGGGTTTCAAGTGACGATTTGTCTGTCGGAATGTGTTTAATTAAAAATAAAGCGACTGTGTTATTTACAGGAAATTGAAAATTCTTTCTTTCTATTTTGTTAGCAGTAATATTTAAGGTTTAATGTACTTCGGGTTTATTAAATATTTTGACGTTGATAAACTTTTCTATTTTTAAAGCTCTAAACAAAATGTCGCAAAATGTATTCCAGATATTATAGAACAACCTGCATGTACTTTTTTTATTAGGTAATCTTGGGTAACGAGACTTTATTGCTGATAGAGATATGAATTAATAAGATGCATAATATGCTTTTTTTGTTAGCCATAAGCCCCTATCTGTTGTCATTGTAATATACCTTATTAATGAAAAAAAAAAAAGTATATAGCCATCATCAGGATGTTCTATCTGGGGACTTCCAGTCAACATTTATTCTTAGAGCAGCCTGTATAGCTGTATAGCGTAATTAATATTATTACATAATATTAATTTTGAATGATGATGAATGAGATGGCGAAATTAATTACTAATTAATTTCAAGTTATTTATTCGCAAGTTGGTGTAGTACTGTACTGTACGTAACGATTGGAGTCAACGACTTCATCGTTTTTGCTGCTACGTTTTCTAGGTGGGATAAAACAGGGTATTAGTTCGACGTAGGTTGGCTTGGATCTGTCAAGTAAGAAGAGAAGAATTAAGTTGAATAATTCTTAGTTGTGTTGTAATAAGCTATCTTAGAGCCAATTTTAGATTATTATTTATTTTATTTTGATTTCTATAAAATAAATCATTCATGTAGCAACTTAGCTAAGTTAAGCTAAGTGAATGCTATTCATTCATAATTGTTATCATATTATTAAAGACACATCAATGATGCGCCTTACTTTAACAAGTTCGATTAGATTTGTAAGTTTGTATCAGTTACATGTATATTTTAACATGACATGGGTAGTAAACATTTTCTGGGGTGGTTGGCATATTAAATTAAATGAACTGCGAGATTATACATCGCTCTCAACAAGTACTAAATTAGCAATCATCACATTAGTAACAAAGTACTTGTCTTGTTAATTTGTATCAGACAAACAAGGCTCACCGTGTGTTCCCGTATTATAGGCTATAATCTCTACTGGGACTAATGGTAGGAATTAAAGAGTGGACTGTATATAAAAGGTGCTGTATTGAAGTACAGAAATTAGACCCGACAATAATGAACGTGTGCGCAAGCTGAGATCTAGTCGATGTGTGTCGCGAGGAACCCGCGCCTCCTCCCGCGCGCCCGCGACCCGCGCCGCGGTCGCCCGTGGCTAGTGCTGCATCCACTATACTCCCCGCCTTGAAGAGTCTTCTTCAATAGACAGTGGCAGGGGGCATATGGTGTTGAATGCCCGACGTATGATGCCCCTCTTGGTCTTGATGTCGGCGACCCGCGCTATGCCGTCTCTGCCCGGCAAGACGCGGAGGACGCGGCCTAGTGGCCACATCAGTGGTGGAGATCCCTTGTCCTTTATCAAGACCAGAGCTCCTTCCTTCAGCTCTCCCCTTGATCCGTGCCATTTGGTCTTCCCCTGCAGCCATAAAACATATTCGTGGTTAAATCTGGACCAAAAATGTTGTTTCAGCGCTTCAACCCGCTGAAATCTTTGCAGTGACGAGATTCGCTTGTCAAGGAGTTGCGGACAAGGCAAAGAAGTGATCGATCGTCCAATTAGGAAGTGAGCAGGAGTGAGGCAAGAAAGATCGGAAGGATCATTGGAAATAGGAGTGATAGGATGGGAATTTAGAATAGCTTCAATCTGTATCAGAAGCGTAGCCATTTCCTCAAAATCTAAATGGGTCAATTCTAACACTCGACGAAGATGGTGTTTGACAGATTTTACTGCTGATTCCCAGAGGCCGCCAAAATGAGGTGTATAAGCAGGAATAAATGAAAAATTGATACCTTCGTCTACGAGACTGGAAGAAAATGAGGGTTCCCTGAGGAGTCTCGACAACTCGTTGAATGTACCTACGAAGGTGGTCCCGTTGTCAGAGAACACGTTCTGCGGCTTCCCTCGGCGTGCTATAAATCTATTAAGAGCAGCAATGAAGGCTTCTTTGGTTAGGTTTGAGACAAGCTCCAGATGCAACGCCTTCGTGGCTAAACACACAAAGACACAAATATAAGATTTAATCATTTTGCACCCTCTTCCCTTACGGTTTGCTATCAGCACTGGCCCAGCATAATCAACGCCAGTCGCAAGGAAAGGAAATTCTAAATGAAGTCGGTTGCTCGGTAGGTTGCCCATTATGGGTTGGATTGTTTCGCCTTTGAAGCGGCAACACTTAACACATGAGCGTACTGTTCGTTTTGCAAGTCTTGTTCCTCCCATAGGCCAATAATTATGTCGTGCTGTGGCTAAAAGTAGTTGGGGACCTGAGTGAAAGTAAGTCCTATGTAACATGTCAAATATCAACTGGCTAA
Source organism: Udea ferrugalis (assembly GCA_950022985.1). Lineage (NCBI taxonomy): Eukaryota > Metazoa > Arthropoda > Insecta > Lepidoptera > Crambidae > Udea > Udea ferrugalis. The sequence goes on from OX465516.1 coordinate 13,335,325, forward strand.
GGCGATGTTTACTACATAGAAGAATGGGATGCTTAACGCTATAATCGTAGTGAGAATCACTAAGCCTGCCCCCCACTCTGATGAGTTTGTCAGAGTCCATGAATGGTGACAATGATAAAAGTCGATTCTTAAAAGGTAATTTATCGTTGTTTATAAGTAATTGACGCTCTATAGGAAAAGATTCTTCTTGTGAAGTAATAATTAGTTGAGTTTTGGCGGCATTTAACTCGGAGAGTGACAAATGCCCCTTCAGTTTTATATTATTTTTACAATTATGAATAAATCTGAAAATATACGCTAGAATGCGTTTTAATTTATTGAAACTAGATGTGTTTAGAATAAGGTTAGAAATTAAGTTAGGTTCTTTAAGTTGATTATTATCATTATTTATTAGATGTACATTTTTGATCATTTCTGGCAAATTATTATTTTGAATTTTGTTTTGATTAGGCTTCTCAGGCCATTCACAAGGGTCTAGTTTTAAAAATGAAGGACCCGACCACCATAATGCACAGTCATTGATTGATTCTGCACGTATTCCACGCGAAACCAAGTCTGCGGGATTTTGCTTAGTGGGTACATATTGCCAATTAAAAGAATTGTCTTGAATTTCAATCACCCGATGGCGAATAAAAGATTGAAGTTGATTAGGAGATGAGGAAAGCCAACCTAACACAATCATCGAGTCAGTCCAGCATGTACACGAGCTGTATTCAAAGGTAACCGACGAAATAACCTTTGCACACAGTCTTGCTCCCATCAGTGCCCCACAAAGTTCCAAACGTGGTATGGTGGCTGGTTTGATGGGTGCTACTTTACTCTTGGATGCTAACAGGCGGACACAGACTGTCCCATCCCTATCCACGCTTCTTACGTACGCACAGGCACCGTAGGCCTTCTCAGATGCATCCGTGAATATGTGTATCTGTGTATCAGTAGATGGGTACATTTTAATGCATCTGGGAATTTTTAAATTATTTAAACTTAATAGTGAAGTTGCAAATTCTATGAATTGATTTTTGATATCCACAGGTACATCTTCGTCCCATGAGCATTTTAGGATCCACAATTGTTGTATCATAATTTTTGCTTCAACTATGCATGGAGAAATGAGCCCTAGTGGGTCGAACACCTGGGAAATTGTGGATAATATGTGACGCTTATTGACGTTATCCGTGGGGTCAATATGTATGGAAAATGTGAGTGTATCAGATGAGCATGCCCAATGAAGACCTAATGTTTTTGAAGCTTCTTTTGCACTAAGATTAACATTATCTGACACATCATTATGACAAGACATAGCACTTAAAATCTGCTCGCTATTCGAATGCCATTTTCGGAGTCGAAACCTCGCTGACTCTAATGTACCACTGACGTCTTTGCAAAGGTCAATAGCATCTTCAATTTGGTCCATCCCTGACAAAAAATCGTCGACGTACATATCATGACAGATGGCACGCTTAACTTCTGGGTCTGGTGAGTCATAACCTAATTGAGACAAACACCTGATGGCTAAGTATGGAGCTGATGCTGTTCCATACGTCACAGTGTTAAGTGTGTAAGTCTTAAGAGGGTGAGAGGGATCGAACCTCCACAGAATGCATTGGAGCGGCCGTTGTTTTTGCTCGATGTTTATTTGTCGGTACATTTTTTCGACATCTGCTGAGAATGCAAATTGGTGCTGTCGAAAACGTAATAAAATTGCTATTATGTCATCTTGAATTGTGGGACCAATACGCTGGATGTCATTAAGTGACTTACCTGATGACGTTTTGGCAGATGCATCGAATACTACGCGTAATTTAGTAGTAGAGCTATTCTCTCTGTACACTCCATGATGCGGAAGGTAGCATTTTATGCTTTCTTTACTTGATGCTTCGGTCATGTGACCAAGTTCTAAATACTCTCTCATGAATTGTGTATATAGTTGTTTCATGTGAGCGTCCTTTTCTAAGCGAGTTTCAAGAGAAAGGAACCTACGCCTAGCGATAAAGAAAGAATCGCCTAAAACGTCGGGTGATTCTTTGAAAGGCATGGCAACTATAAAGCGACCGTCATCAGCCCTCCTAGTGCTTTCTAAAAAAAATTTTTCACAAGCATGCTCATCAGGCGTTAACTTATGCTGAGATGGAATAGAGTCTAGTTCCCAAAACCTAGTTAAATCAGATTGACTTTGTGAATTGTGGCTAAACATGCAAACTTGATTATAAGAACGCGGCTGGCATATGGCACCTGAAACTAACCACCCAAGTTTAGTTTCAAATAAGACCGGTCTATCTTTTCCTAACTGGATTCGATTTGTGCCAATCACATTCCAAAAGACGTCCGCACCTACTAAGATGTTAATGGTTGACGGTACGTTGAACTTTGGATCAGCTAAACAAACCCCAGACGGTATGTGTAAGTCGTGTATGTCTATGTATGTGTTGGGTATTAAGGATGTTATTTGTGGTAAAACGAAGCAGTCAATGTCCATCCTATAGCCGCCATTGTAAGACTCCAATGTAAGAGAGCAAGACTGAGAGCTGTTGGATATTTGATTATTTATGCCCGTTACCCTTGAATTTGCTACATGTGTACGCAGGTTTAGCCTGCCACAGAGGTCTTGTGTTATAAAGTTGCCGGTGCTACCGTTGTCCAGCAAGACTCTAGCTGGATGCGGATTCCCATGGCTGTCAATCACCTTGACCATAGCTGTGGACAGTAATATATTGGTTGCATTAGAATTGACCCTTGAATGCTCTGCTGAAAGTACAACACTATCGTATGAAGCAGACTGCTGAGGTGGGTCAACATGCAAAAGAGTGTTGTGTTTTAAGTTGCAATATTTGCAGTGAGTCAATTTGCAAAGAGACTCGGGGTGACCTGACCTGAGACAATTCAAACAAACTTTTAATTCTTTGGCCTTGTGTGCGCGTGTCTCAACTGACAGTTTACGAAATGAATCGCATGAAAACAATTGATGGTCTTTATGACACAGTGGGCACGAATGCATTTTGGGTTTATTCGAAGTTACAATGAAACTCTTAGGCCTTTGTGTTGTATTTGGTTCAATTTTACCTTTGTTGTTTCTCGCCTCTTCCAACGTTTCCAGAAGATCAGCCCTGTTTGTTAGAAATGTCATAAAAATGTCTAATGTGGGTGGTTCACTACGATTATTACGATATTCCTCCCATTCCCTGTTGGTAATGTTGTCCAGCTTAGACGCCATCATAAAAATTATTAAAGTATCCCAATGCTCTGTGGGTTGGTCTAGAGTTGCCAAAGCTCGTAGATTTTTGTACGTTACATCGACTATGTAACGCAAGGCCCTACTTGACTCTTTTTGTATGGCGTTAATGTTGAAAAGAGATTGCACATGATTATTAACAAGTAAGCGCTTATTATCATATCTTTTACACAACAATTCCCAAGCAGAAGCGTAATTATCAGCCTTAAAGTCCAAGCTCTTAATAACTAAGGCAGCACTACCCTGTAAACAAGCGCGTAGGTAGTGGAACTTGTTAACGTTATCAATGCTATGGTTGGAATGAACAAGAGAAATGAAAGTATCGCGAAATTCAAGCCACTGCTGATAGTCACCACTAAAGGAAGGTAATTCAATTTTAGGCAATCTTACGAAATTGTTGTGTCTCCGTGTATCTGCATCAAGAGAGCTTACCGCACCACCACTATGCGTTGACACGCCGAGAGAAGCCGCAGAAGACGCGTCGCACAGTGCCTTCGCGATGCCAATCGTGACGAAGTACTGGTTCTCGAACGCGTCCCGCTCCTGGTATCTCTCGTCAGGATCATCAGCCAACTCCTCAATCTCTCCCTGAAGCGTATCAAAGGACTCATATAAAGCCTCCATTTTTTCGAAACGCGATTTAAGCTCGTTGAAAATAGCGGGAGTATTAACAGCTGTGCTATCTTTAAGAATATTGATGTAATTGGCAAAGCCAGTAAGTTTACATTTAAGCGTGCCTCTCTTCTTAATTAACTGCGAAAGTTTCCCCTCTGCCATTATATGTGCTTAAAAGTTATGCTTAGAAGGATAGAAATTAAAAAACTATGTAAATATGTATATGCGAAGTAAATAGGCAACAGAATAAGCGTATGGAAAATTATTGTAGGCACGAAGATTGTACGCTATGAATAAAATGTAAATATTTCTAAAATCCTAATCTAATTAAGAAAGACAGTAAAATAATGAAAAGGTACAACTTTGCTTTGCCCCTGCAGCAGTCGGCTCGCACACGAACGCGAACGTTGTGGTGTGGTATACCGACCTGCGAAAAAAAAGAAACACTGACTATGATCGATTTAGAGAAAAAACAAAAAATATTAGTAGCTAAATACTTTGCAAAGCACTACAGCTAACTATGGTTAATTATTATGATTGTAACAACGTCTTTATTTGAATTTATATTTTTAACGTTTTATTTTTAAACTCATAGAAGCACTGTAATTGTTGTAAATATTGTAAAAAAACTATTTATTATTATAACTACTGTAAATAAACTACTATACTATGAAAACTAATCGCTTAAATGTTACTATGCGAAGCGACACAACCGTTACAAAATACCGTTATGATTATGAAATGGTGTAGGTATGATGTATGACGGTGAAGATGATGATTTGCTAACTACGACTGACACAGACATATAAGCAATCTAGAAACAATAATGAAAGTGAAATGGGAATGATGATGAAATATGAATGATGATGAAATACGAAGATGATAGGAAATAAATTGGTACGATCTCACGGTTTCGATGCGATGATGCAACTTATCCTTTCTTCTTTCTTCGTATTAGCACTTCACTGAGCTGCACTGATGAGATGATCCATGAATCTTGATCGGAAGACTAATTTCTTGACCACGTAGTGAAAAAACCGTTGACACGACGAACCGTTAGAAAATGTTTCGTTCGAACAGCTGATGTCCCGTTATTTTCTCCGTACAAGCGGCAACGTACTTCTTGAAGACGGCGATAAAAGGACCATATGTTCCCGTATTATAGGCTATAATCTCTACTGGGACTGTATATAAAAGGTGCTGTATTGAAGTACAGAAATTAGACCCGACAATAATGAACGTGTGCGCAAGCTGAGATCTAGTCGATGTGTGTCGCGAGGAACCCGCGCCTCCTCCCGCGCGCCCGCGACCCGCGCCGCGGTCGCCCGCGGCTAGTGCTGCATCCACTACCGTGATAGATGTTGATCAACCCTAAACCGACCTTTTTGATGGCGACCTCATTTCCGCGCGTCAAATGATTGCGCAGACGCGTAATAAACAACTTTGTCTCAATGGGCAGGACGTGTGAGCAAACTGGCCGGACTAGACGGATCTGTATTTGCTTTAAACGAAGTTTTCAATTAGGCTTTTGGCCGGCGCGGCGCTGGGTAAAATTCCAGAAACTTCCTGTTTGCGGATGAAGATGGACTGCGGTTGGTGAACTTTGTTGATATGTGCCTAGAAAGCTATAGGTACTTGGAGGCTAGTGTTCGGATTATACACAACATATTGATTAATATTGCACCGGTACCTTACTCTGAAAATTAAAACTATTACAAAAAAGAGCTAAGCTGGTGACGGTAACGTTAATTTTGCAAGTTGTTTGTTATCCAAAATATGAAAGATTCACTTCGAAAGCTTTTCTGTGATGTAAAAGATTTACCTATGAGAACTGTACATTAAAACTACTAATATTTTATAAGAAGAAGCTAAATGACACTATGGTGGCTATATGGTTTGAGGATGAAAGTCCTGACGATGACAAGAGATTTCTTAACATTGCACATGTTAAGAAATCTCTATATTTAAAAATGGATTGTTGTTTGTTAGTCTCGCTAAAACTCAAGAATGGCTGGAACGATTTGGCTAATTCTCTCGGGACAGCTAGTTACGATTATAAAATACACATGGTGCTTGACTGACTGGAAGTGTTATGACACTGAATGAATCGTTCGCATAAAAAAATGTTCCGAGTTTCACATGTGAATTAGCTGAAAATGTCTTTTCTATGAAAGTAAAGCTTTTAACATTTCCCTCGCATATTACAACACAGAAGACCGCGCTGAAAGGTAATCCTGTATACAAAGTTGAATGAGTACTAGACATTCAACTTTGTATTCAGCCGAAAGCCAAAGCGGACTACTTTCTTTAAAAAGCCGAGATAGGAAAGCTTAAAAGAATATAAAGGCGAGTGAATTGGCCCAGAGGGTTCGCGAGATAGAGGAGGCGGTCAATCGAAGCACCGAGACGACTCATTACGTGTAGGAGAAAAAGGGAGTATAAATGCTGGGGAATGAAGTTGTTATTGCAATGACGGTGCGGTTTGATTGTCAGGAATGCTGCAAAGACTTTTTCGATGTCTTGATTTAACAGACCTTCTTTGGAGAGTTGTTGAATTGATACATATGAGATATAGGCTCACGACTTGATTTCAAACGGGTTAGTCATAGTATTCGCTAACAGTAAAGACTTTGGATCTGAGACATGGTCACTTGCTATGGGCCTTAAAGTCACCCAACGGGCTGTGAAGAGCTATGGCTATGGTCGCCTTTTCGCTACAAAATCGAATCAGAAATGAGGAAATCTGGAGGCTCGCGTCGTGCTATGCATTGTATTTTACTTTTTATCATACAACCAACAAAGCTTTATTTGCAATGATAATGATGAACGTCAGGTCATCCAACAATCAAACTCTGAGTATAACAATTTGTGGTAGACAAAAAGTAGACACATTTTAGGAGTTAATTTAAAATACTTCAAACTAAGTAAAAAACAGCTTAGGAACTAAATGAACGTACTGGAATTACTCAGCTAAATAAACCAGATGAGTGTACAGAACTATTCTTTGACTCCAATTGAAGTTCACTGAACACTTGAATGAACTGATTTGCGTTTATCTATGCCGTTAGGTATTTATATACCTTCATCTACAATAGTCAGTTCAGTGCAGTTAGTATCAGAACCATGATGTGTCCGCTCAAAGTGGCCGAAAATGTTCATAAGTACTATTGCAAATTGTGGAAATAAGTCAATGTATACATTTACCTGCTTAGGTTTTGGACTTAATGTTAAACCTTTTCATTTACCTAAATTCACAGAGAGTTCCCTAAACCTCGAACTGAAAGTCATCAATTAAATCGACGTAGAATGAAAACTTCTATTAACTTCATTGGCTGTAGCCTCGCAGCGATGGCAAAAGCGATGCATAATATTCAGTACAAAACGGTAGCTGACACGAATCTATGCTCTGCATGAAATTTTCATAGTTACAAGGTTTGATTACTTATCTATCTAACCTACGTAGGAAATTCCCAGAGTTTTCTCTAAGTGGTTATTTCATGAAAATAACCTCTTTTAAAAATAATGTTTCTAGCTTCTGTGGTTTAGGCTCAATGATGAGAAAATGTCATCAATATACTGGTCACATCTCTTTCGTACATACGTACGATAAACCTTTTTGTTCTTGATAATTCAATGGGTTTATATTTATTGGAGCGTCGAACCTAAGCCATGCATGAGTAAAGTAATCTAAAGCATTTATTCATGTAAGCGGTCAAAAAACACATCTGAATAAACCAAAAATGACTCTACCACCGGACGTTGCTTCTATCGAGAAAATTCCGGCATATAACACGATAGTTACGCTTTGATTACAAAATTTGTTTATTACACAAATGATAGGTAAGACAAAAATACAAAATGCGCACCACAAATTCTTATCATTTAAATAATTATTTATAATATAGTAACCTCCTTTCATGAACTTTGCTTTAACTAATGTTTACACTGTAGAGTTCTGTATTTTTTAGTAGTAAAGATGCTAGGTTTAACTTTGGATGAAACTCCACTGAATTCGACCACTTATTCTCCACTGTGCCTTAGTCTTACGGTTCACCGACACTTTTAATGACTTATCCGCTTCTTCCAATATGAAAGAAACGGAATTCATTTTGTAAAACAAAGCTGTCTGCAGGGATTTTCTTCTATTTTGAATTAATTTCAAGGATACTTTTATAAGTTTTCTTGATTTTAAATGCGTAACTTGATGACAACAGACAAACTCGTCAAAATTATCTTCCTTTTGAATATTGTTTTGTACTTAGTATTACAAAGTGTGTTCAGTTATTTTTGGCACTATGGCTCCACAGGCCTCGAGGTTTACCTGTCTTGAAGACTTTTTGCAAGCTTATGGCGCCTTGTTATTCTATTTTGAACACATTCGTAGGTTTATGTATAGTCCAAGTAACCGACAGGTAGCGTGTAATTTCTAGGCTTACAAAATTTATTTCAATCAAGAAGAGCGCTTGCCCTCAACGTATTGAGTTGAGTACTTATGTTAAAATAACAAACAGCAGAGGGTTCAAGTCACAATGTCCCAATGCCCATTTTCCGCTTGCAAACAGATCCATATCAAAGAGAATGAAATGGTACCCCGTCATTGAAATACGTTCAATAAAATCCAATCAAAATAAACCGTTTTGCATTCCCCCCTTTCTATACCCGTCGAATTAATAACAAGGGCAAACGAAAACAAGCATGCGTTTCCATTATGGTTCCACAAATACGCAGCGTGTTGCTCTATGAAATTGGCAACTGGAAAGGGTTGCAGAATTATTCACTGTTTTTCCACATTAAATTGCTTTATGAAAAATGTTGGTCCTTTTATCTTTTTAGTATGTATTTACAGCGCTGACTCCTGGACATGTGCGTACGGTAACGTTCTCATGTATGGCGCTCGAACTTGTTCCTTAGTTGTAGATCACATGAGCTATTAGTGATCTACGTTCTAGAACTTGTGGAAACTGGTCGAATGTGTCATGAACTCTAGGCTAAGAGGATTACAAGCTGGGTGCCTGAAGATATTTAAAGTGTCTCCGTGAAGGCCGGAAATGCGATGGCGGGATGAGCTGCTTTTTGAGTGATTGCCCGTTAAAGCACAGAATTTGCAACAATAGAAACGCATAGGAAATTAGTGCCCTGCAGTGAGACATTACAGTTTTCTAAAAATAATAATCAACAAATCCCCTGACGGCCAAGAAGATCAGTTCGTTCACCTTGCTGCTATCTAGTGGTTGTGGATATTAGAAGAAGATAAACTACTGTCCGTTCTGCACAAACCCTTTTTTAAGTATGTTTTAAGACAAGAAAGCACCTTCGAATACCTAAGAAAGGTCTACTAGGACGATATAACAGAATACGTAAGCGTCTTTCTGTCGTCCGCTAAACCAGACTTTTTAGCCGGTAAGAGTTCGGTATAGCCACATCCCCAGAAACGATGTATGAGGAATTTTCCTTAAGAAAATTAAATATCTAACTTCAAGTATCAGTTGGCCACGTTTACGGGAGTGGCTGAAAAAAGTCACAAAAAATGCCACTTTCGGGATTAGAATAAATCTTCGTGATGAATCAATCTTGCGATCAACCTAAGTTCATAAATAGTTTGATAGGTACTTAAGTTGTAGTACTTCCCTATCTTCACGTATTAGATGACCTATAGATGTATTGATTAAAAAAATATTTCAAATAACGTGCTACTCAAAGTACGTTATCGGCAGTCACAGGCATAAATGATTATACCTCTTGTCTTTCAAGGGGGTATTATTCAAGCGGTTTCGGAGAATTGCACTGTCTTATTGATTCAGAGCCATTAAAGTCACCCTCATTTGTTCTACCTCATTTGTATCGTGGGAACAGCGACAGCGGATGTTAATGATATCTTGAGAACTGTTTCCCTATTTCTACATCGATTGCATTTCGGTACAGTTTAACTTAATTCTGTGGCACAGTACAACAGTCTTAAATCCGATCGGTCCGATTTTGACGACCGGTTTGGTGTAATACTTAAGAAGTTCGCTTCTACACCAAAGGTCGCGGGTTCGATCCCTGCACAGTACAATCATGCGTGTACATGAACATGTAAGGGTTAAGGTTTCCTATGCATATAAATATGTATTTACAAAAAAAATGTACGTGAGTATGTTTATCCGTTGTCTTGTATCCCATGGCGAAAGCATTCAGTTGCTTACTTTGGGGCTAGATAGCGCTGTGTGGAATGATGTCCACTGATATTTATGATCCGGTTCCACAACACAGCGCAGTGGATCAGATATGTTTGAACAAACAAACAACAGCCTGTATGCGTCTCACTACTGGGCTGGGCACAGGCCTCACCTCACTCAGCTTGCCAGCTAAGTGAGGATTATTGAAAGGGTGAAGGTGAGAGTAATTGCTGGTTCGAGACCACCTCACCTCACCATGGGAAGCCGCAGCACTTTGCAACTTTTGTTATTGTTATAAATCTAAAAAGTTTTCACGTGAACAAACTCAGAGGACAAAACTTTTTTTTAAATAAATTTTACCTAAAACCTTTAAATAGTATGAGGTACACCGTTTTGTAAAAAACTTCTACTACACATATTTTATTAGACTAGGCAATCCCAAGAGGTAAAATACGCAGCAAAAACAGGCCTATTAAAGGCTTGGAACACAATTATCTACCTTAAAACTAGAGAAAGGCAGCTAAATATGAAACTAAGTGGAAAGTTTACAGAATACATAGCCAGATCTGATGTAGGTAGTTACAGGCTGTATAAATTTAAAATAGAGTAGCCAGATATTAAAGGATTAAACTTATTAATAGAGTTTGTTTATTTTTGAAACGTTTATTTAATGAATGTCATGGGCTATCTCAAATTAAGCTTTATCTGTGCAAACTCCTGACAATCCAATAACGCCCTTAGTGGAGCCTTGGGTCCCTTTGGGGGCAAACTCAGGTAGCCTAGACGCTATGTCTAGTTTCACAGCAGCAGTCCGGCATACAATTTTCTAATTTAAACCCAATTAAAATATAAATATTTAATATTCTTTAACATGCAGGTAGCTAATATGATTTCTAGTATAATAACTATAATTTAATCGGTATGCAAATAACTTCATTGCCTTTAACTATATGTTGGCTAATAACACCCATAAAAGTTAACCAGGGTTGCGTGCCACTTACATTTTAGCTTTCCAGTACGCAAAGAACGTGTTATTAAGTATGTTAACTAAGTCAAATCTTTTGTCATTTTTTTGGTAAGTGCAGTATGGTAAGGACTAATTTGATTTGGTTACCTCCTAATGGGAATTGTGGTTTGATCAACATTATAAGCTATACAGAGTTTCAGCGTCGTCTTAGCCTGTACCTACCTGATAATGCACCCCAGATTTTTGAAGTTCCCGCATTTGGGAGAAATCGCAGACTGAGAAGTCATTAGGTCGTAATATTATGAACAGCAGATCTGATCTGACAGATTAGGGACATACTAGAAGAAGGTAGTTATAACAAATATCACTGGAAATTATTCCACACAGCGCCATCTAGCCCTAAACTAAATGCTTTTTATGGGATACCAGACAACGGATCAACATACCTAGTTTTTGTTTTTTGTATATACATGATTAACATACATAGGAAACACCCAGACCAGTACAAGCAGACATGTTCATACCCAAATTTTTATGTTTGCACTGTGCGGTGATCGAACCCGCGACCACTGGTGTAACAGCACAGCCCACTTCTGAACCATTACACCAAATCAGTCGGTAAGGTAACAAGATTTGGAGTATTTGGAACTGGTGGACAGTATGTTGCCGGAGACAAAGTGATTTCAAGTCATGAGTCTTGAAAATTCTTCATCAATGAAAAAAGCACTATTGTAGCGTTGTTTTTATCTGTGGTCGACCTCACAACAATATTTGGATTTTTACGTGTTTCAGAACGTAGCTGTCACTGCTGGCTGTCAGTGTCAGTTTGCAGTTTGTCAGATTTGACAGATAGAATGTCAGAGGTGTGGGGTGAATGGCCGGATGAAAATTTATTTGCATACTCTCGTACACCGGCATCCGAGCAGGATCAGCACCAAGAGCCTCCAGGGCGTAGTGGAGCAACTGGTTTCTGCCCAGCAGGCCAGTGTTATCCTACGAATGGTAAGCTACCATAACCTTTTGGCCTCCGCTTTACGGAGACATCGCTAACCCCTGCGCATTCACAATTAGTTTAGTACCTTATGTGCTAAAATATTCACTTTACACTATAGATTGGTATCCTAGTAAAACATTAGTGGGTACTTAAACTTAGCAAAATATTTCACTGCTTTCATTTGTTTGCTAGCAACAAGCAAAACATCGCGAAACGCAACAATTTGCATTACACTTGCCAGGAAGGGCGGGGCAAGGGCTTGTCATTAATAATAGAGCGCAAGTTGGAGGGCGGGCCGCCCTGCGGGGTTAACAACCCTTGTTAAGCAGGCAGACTAGTTTCATTTTCTGCTACAATGACTAGTGCATATTTATGTTTCCTTTCATCAGCACGAGAAGTTTGCTCTAACACGTACCCGTTTGTTTTCGAATGAAAGCTAACAATTAGTTAGGTGAATGACAGTGCAGCATGACTCAGGGTGTTGGTGGTCCTCCTGCGGTGTCAAGGGATTATAGTGCAGGAATATTTTATTTCAAAGGACAACAGCTCTAATATATAACTTTTAATAACCATATTGCACCACCCCACATACCTTTGTTTTCCTGCTTCTTTATCGGAATTTGGCCTGGAAGAGATCACTTTCAGCGATAAGGCCGGCCACATTGTACGTCCTAATTTTCTTAAAACTATGTTGTGTATTATATTTCTTTGTGGAAAAAAATCGTGTCCTTAAAGAATTGGGTAATGAAATTCAACGAACACTTTGCTTGAACTGAAATCAAATTTTGACCATCTGTTCACAATACTTGCGGACCTCTGACTTAAATATTTGCTAAGCAACGAGTGTCTATAAATTGTTTATGTGTAACTAACACACTAAAGTGTTTTAATAAATAAACGTACAGACAAACACGGCAGACGAAATTAAAAACTAAGCTCGGCTCGGACCTTCCTTTATTCAGTTAGGCGCAGTAAAACGACAGCCAATTCGTCAGAAAATGACAGATTGACTTAAAAGTTTCTTTGAAAATGACAGATTTCTTTGTGAAACTTCTCCGTAAATAACATTTTTTCTTGAAAATTTTTTCGTCCAATAACCTGCCATGCCACTTTACATAATTAAATAGGATAGGTATATACTAGGATAGAGTAGTCTAAGAATGTGCATTTAATTCAAAACCGCCGTCAGCCTTTGAGAACTGCAGACCAGCTCTTCCGTCCACGAGGCTGAAGGAATTAGTGATAGCCAGCAATAACTCATGGCGAGCCTGTTGCCTCCGAGCCATGTCCGGGCGGCGTGAACTTTTATGTGTAACCAACGGACAGTAATTTTTTTCTGGGTCATTTTTTTTTCTGACAGATTACCTGTCAGAAAATGACAAATTTATTAGAATAAACTGTCAGTGAATAACATATTTGCAAGAAAACATTGTCCAAAAATGACAGTCTTCCATGAAAACACTGTCAGAAAATGTCAGTTTTTCATGAAAACACTGTCACGAAATGACAGTTTTCCTTGAGAACCTATCAGAAAATGACAAATTTCCTTAAAAGATAAGTTTTTTTCTGTGAAATAACGTGCTATCCCACTGCACATAATTAAAAGTCCAAGTCTTTACCTATAGGGAGCCGAAGAACGACCATTTAATTAAAAGCCTTCGAGAATTGCAGACCAGCTCTTCCGTCCACGAGGCCGAAGGAATTAGTGATAGCCAGCCATAACTCATTGCCTGTTGCCTCCGAGCCATGTCCGGGCGGCGTGAAATCTTATGTGTAACCAACAGACAGTTATTTTTTTTCTGCATGATTTAAAATGTCAACGATAAACGTGGTGACACTTTAGAACGCATACCATTTATTGCCATAATTTCATTTGCCATACATCAATTGGCATAATCATCGAAAAGCATAATTTTTATTGGCATAAATTTTAAATCGCATAATCATTTTAATGCATAATAGTAATAAGGCATAACATCAAAAGGCATAATCATCACTATGCATACTTTCGTTGACCATAACTTCAATAAGCATACTTTAAAACGCATAATGTCAGTATGCATGATTATCAAAAGACATAATGTCACTATGCATAACTATTAATATTCATAATTTTGTTTGACATAATATTAAAAAGCCTAATTCACATAAGAGCATTTTTTCTACTTCAGGGCAAATCCGACTCAGCCAACCCCGACACCACGTGGTACTTATTTGCCCTACCCCAAGAGTGTAATTTAAACCCGCGTAGGCATGGAGTGCCGGAGTGCCGGAGCCGTGACAGAATTCTTTTGCTGTCTACATTTCACTTGGAGCAAAATAATTAATATATATCACTATGAGCAAATGATATATACAATTTTTGTTAATAAACTAAATGAAGGCGTTTTTCGGACAAGTCCTCTTTGGATTTTTTACATTTACATTACATGCTGCTTGCGTTTAACATGTAATATTTGTAAGCTTGCATAATAAATGTATGCTTTTTGAAATTATGGTAAATGAGTGTTATGCCTTTTGAAAATATGGATTTTGACACTTATGCTTATCAAAAGTATGCCTTTTGAGGATTATGTCTTTCGAATATTATGGCAAATAAAAATTATGCCTTTTGATACTTATGGTTAGTGAAATTATGCCTTTTGATGAGTATGCCTAACGAATTTCGGCCATGTTATGGTATGCGTTATGAAGTTATGCTTTTAGGAATTATGGCAAGTGATGATTATGGCCATCAACATTATGCATTGTGATTTTATGACCAAAAATGTTATGCGTTTCATTAGGTAACCGATAAACGTACAGAGGAAATCAAACGCAAAACTCGGGCTTTTATTTAGGTGCAGTGATATGACAGGTAATCTGTCAGAAAATGTCAGTTTTCTTCGAAAACCTCTCAGAAAACACTGTCAGAAAATGACAGTTTTCTTCGAAAACCTCTCAGAAAACATTGTCAGAAAATGACAGTTTTCTTCGAAAACCTTTCAGGAAATGACAAATTTCCTTACAAATAGTCATTTTCTGCAAAAAACGTGCTATTGCACATAATTAAAACTCCAAGTCTTTACCTATAGGGAGCCGAAGAACGGGCCTTTAATTAAAAACCGCCGTCAGCCTTCGAGAACTGCAGACCAGCTCTTCCGTCCACGAGGCTGAAGGAGGAATTAGTGGTAGCCAGCAATAACTCATTGCGAGCCTGTTGCCTTCGAACCATGTCCGGGCGGCGTGAAATTTTATGTGAAACCAACACAGTTTTTTTTTGTATAATATAAATGTCTATAGAGAAAAACAAAAAGAAACAAAATAAACACAAAACTCTGACTTTCATTTAGGTGCAGTAATATGACAAGTAATCTGTCAGAAAATGACAGCTTTACTAGAACAAACTGTCAGTGAAAAACAAATTTACAAGAAAACACTGTCAGAAAATGTCGGTTTTCCCTGAAAACCATTCAGAAAATGTCAAATTTCTAGATGCACGTAATTAAAAGTCCAAGTCTTTACCTTTAAGAGCCGAAGAACGTTACTACCATTTAATTAAAAGCGTTCGAGAATTGCAGACCAGCTCTTTCGTCCACGAGGCTGAAGGAGGAATTAGTGATAGCCAGCAATAACTCATTGCGAGCCTGTTGCCTCCGAGCCATGTCCGGGCGGCGTGAAATTCTATGTGTAACCAACCCAGTTTTTTTTTGTAAAATATAAATATCTATAGAGAAAAACAAACAGAAACGAAATTAAACACAAAACTCTGACTTTCATTTAGGTGCAGTAATATGACAGGTAATCTGTCAGAAAATGACAGCTTTACTAGAACAAACTGTCAGTGAAAAACAAATTTACAAGAAAACACTGTCAGAAAATGTCAGTTCTCTATGAAAACTCTGTCAGAAAATGACAGTTTTCCATGAAAACCTTCCAGAAAATGACAAATTTCCTTAAAAGATAACGTATTTTCTGTCGAATAACGTGCTATTCCACTACTCATAATTAAAAGTCCAACTATAGGAAGCCGAAGAACGATCATTTAATTAAAAGCCTTCGTGAATTGCAGACCAGCTCTTCCGTCCACGAAGCTGAAGGAGGAATTAGTGATAGCCAGCAATAACTCATTGCGAGCCTGTTGCCTCCGAGCCATGTCCGGGCAGCTTTGTAATTTTATGTGTAACCAAAAGACAGTTATTTTTTCTTTATTGTCATTTCAGATTGACTAGAATAAACTGTCAGTGAATAACATATTTGCAAGAAAACACTGTCAGAAAATGACAAATTTCCTAAAAAGATGGGTTTTTTTTTTGTCAAATAACGTGCTTTCACCCTGCACATAATTAAAACTCCAAATCTTTACCTATAGGAGCCGAAGACCGACCATTTAATTAAAAACCGCCGTCAGCCTTCGAGAATAGCAGACCAGCTCTTCCGTCCACGAGGCCGAAGGAGGAATTAGTGATAGCCAGCAATAACTCATTGCGAGCCTGTTGCCTCCGAGCCATGTCCGAGTGGCGTGAAATTTTATGTGCAACCAACAGACAGTTTATTATTTTTCTGTATGATTTCAAATGTCTACAATGATAAACGTACAGACGAAATTAAACACAAAAGTCGGACTTTGATTTTGGTGCAATGATATGATAGGTAATTTGTCAGATAATGACAGATTTACTAGAATTAACTGTCAGTAAATAACATATTTGCAAGGAAACACTGTCAGAAAATGACAGTTTTCCTTAAAACACTGTCAGAAAATGAGAGTTTTCCATGAAAACTTTTCAGAAGATGACAAATTTCCGTGCTATCCCCCTGCACGTAATTAAAAGTCCAAGTCTTTACCTATAGGGAGCCGAAGAACGACCATTTAATTAAAAGCCTTCGAGAATTGCAGACCAGCTCTTCCGTCCACGAGGCCGAAGGAGGAATTAGTGATAGCCAGCAATAACTCATTGCGAGCCTGTTGCCTCCGAGCCATGTCCGGGCGGCGTAAAATTTTATGTGTAACCAACAGACAGTTATCTTTTTCTGTATGATTTAAAATGCCTATAAAGATAAACATACATACGAAATTGAACACACAACTTGGACTTTCATTTATGTGCAGTGATATGACAGGTTATCTGTCCAAAAATGACAGATTTACTTGAATAAACTGTCAATGAATATCGTATTTACAAGAAAACACTGTTAGAAAATGTCAATTTTCCATGAAAACACTGTCAGAAAATGACAGTTTTCCATGAAAACACTGTCAGAAAATGACAATTTTCCATGATAACCTTTCAGAAAATTTCCAGGGATATTTATTTATTTAATTAAAACTCCAAGTCTGTACCTATAGGAGCCGAAGAACGACCATTTAATTAAAAACCGCCGTCAGCCTTGAGAATTGCAGACCAGCTCTTCCGTCCACGAGAGGCCGAAGGAATTAGTGATAGCCAGCAATAACTCATTGCGCCTGTTGCCTCCGAGCCATGTCCGGACGGCGTGAATTTGCCCGCACATATTTTAAAATAACCTCCGTCTACGCTTCATCTCTGGGAACTCAATTACTCTCCCATTTGCCACATAATTCTTCGGCGGAATGCTTTTTTAAATTCAAGCCCGCCATTTTCTTTTTAACACTGCCTGTGCATTGCGTTTGGTGGTATTAGAAATATAATTCATTGCGTTTCGAATATTGTGACGTTGCGGATTCAATGATTCAGTAGAAGCATCTTCCACAAATTGTGATAATGGTTTGTACTATGACGTCACACACGTCTCGTTTTACATAAAATAATAATCAGCCAGAGAGATCAGATCGCTCTTAGCAAAAAGACCGCCTGAATTGTACATTCAAAATAATATCTATAAGCATAGTTGTGTAACCTTTTTTCTTTGTGCAGTAAAGTAAACCATTTTTAACCTGCAAGTTCCCACTGCTGGGCGAAGGTCTCCCCCAAACCTTTCCATCGTTCCCTATCCTCTGCAAAAGTCCACCATTCTCTCGAGTAGTATACCAGGTCATCGCACTAGCGTTTTTTAGACCGTCCCCTTCGGCCATAGCCATCTTTGGGCTGTGAGTCGGGCCCGTTAATCCGGATGCATACTACAGACATGACCTGCGCACTCCCACTTCAGTGTGACACACTTATCTTATCTTATTAGCCACAAAACAAACATAATGTTCGTCACATGCATGAGTGTTTGTCCTAAGAGCGAATTGAACCCAATACCTTCAGCGGTACCAACTCAATGTCAGACTACAAATGTAAATGTATAGATGTATGTATGGCGTTTCACACAAAAGCCTTTATTTTAATAGAAGAGAGACTTCCTTCAACTGTGCAAAAAATGATTTATGATGTTCTTTAATGACATCTCTAGAAATGAGAATTTGATGGAAAAAATGGTGGCTCAGGTCAGCGCAATAAGCTGGGAGCTAATTACCAACATGATTACAAAGTCAACGAAGTCATCTATAGTCCAGTGCTATTGGAACTCCTGCAACGGCAGAAGTAGAAGCACGTCGCCAAAACGGCCGTCACATGCAAGGACGAAATGTTTTTGTAAGCTACATCAACGCACCCAGAACCGCTTTGACAAGGGTGCAGAAGTACCTATCGTCCGTTCGCGTTAAGAATGTAGTAATTTCATACTTGTCCTTAGACCTAGCACGTCCCCTAACCAATCAAATCGTTCCCAATTAGAAAGTCAAGTCAACAGTGACCAGTTGAACACATACTTTCGAACGCAAAGTGTGGATCTAGGTTTTTTGTGTGCAACAGAACTGAATTTAAAAATCACTGCATTCATTCAATCATTCTTAACGTGAACGGACTATGGCTATATGTTGATAGTGAACTCCTAATAGTGTAAAGTTATGTGAAATAGGCACAAAAGGCAATTCACCCATTCGCTCACGCCTGTAGGCTTCAGAAGAAAGCCCCCGCCTACTAAGTAACTGAAACTGACCACAAACTTTGCTACAATATTTCCGCGCTGTTTCCCCTCTCATTAATCCATTCACACTCCCTCTCCGGTGTTAAATGAAACCAATTATTTTCAGTTTTAATTAGGTAAGCACACAAATTCAGAATTGCTGTTATAAACACTGCAACATTAAATATAACTGCATCAAGGCGTGCTTAGCGCTTTCGTCACGTATGCAATTTAAATCACGTTAGTTTAATGTCTTCTTTTGTTCGCTCCGTTTAACACTGGATATTGCATTTGAGTAGAGAATAGGAATAAAAATAACTGTTTAAAGTATTTAATAGCGCTGCTAAAAAGGCCTTTTAATTATCTTCTTTCCTTCTTACTTCTGTTTTATAAAACTCACCTAACTGTTAAGCTTCTTTGTTAATGTGCAGTAAATAATATCAAACCTAATTATCTGTTTTAAAGTTTTTAAGGATAATGATTCATAATAGTCCATAATAAACATAAAAAAATTTTTATACCGCAAGTTTTCAGAGATAACTATACAAACACCCGATGTAATAAGTAGTCACCTATTTACAATGTTTAGGTTAAATTAAATAAAAATGTTATACTTTTCTATGGAATACGGTAACAACAGGCGGTGATCGCAATTATAAAGTACCTATGTAGCGGTTACTTAATTGATTATAAGGATTAGTCTTTATTCCGGTCAAACCCAATGAAACTGGAATTCAGTATCAAATGGATCCGTTGTGTACCGTGTATGAAGTTAATTTCATAGAAAGCCTTTCACCTCACAAGCGCAATAGTCATGGTCCCCCCAGCGAAGTGGCACCAGGGAGTTTTCTTGATGTGTTATTACAGTGGGTGATGAATGAAGTTCTGTGATGCTTTTAACAGGCCAAGTTAATTGTAATGACCCTTGATTAAGACAGAGAACCACTAAAAGCTAATCCTCAAATTAAACTGGAATAACACCAGGCCGAATGTTAATGCCGAGAAAAAAAACACTTGAAAGAAGAGCAACAAACGTGACTTATTTCATTTAAAGAAACTATAAAGTACAAATGCAATCAGGTTTCATTCGAATGATAATCGCAAAAAATACTAGAATTTGGGCTCGCAGGTCGCCCAACCTGTAGGTTATCATCGATTATTAAAAGATTTTCAAGATTTTCAATATAGGTCAAATTCGAATCTCAAATAACACTTTCAAATCAAGAAGTTGCAAAGCACTTACCTAAAATAACATGTAGATTGTTATCAACTCGGTGAAAGCGTTCAGATCCGTCCGTGAAAGCCGATTATTTCCACCGCAACTGACAAAATTAATCTAAAAAGCATTACTGTTGACACGTAAAACGCATTAAAACAGTGTATATCTTACCCTTCTAGTGAAAAGACATGG
This sequence comes from Udea ferrugalis, assembly GCA_950022985.1. Classification (NCBI taxonomy): domain Eukaryota; kingdom Metazoa; phylum Arthropoda; class Insecta; order Lepidoptera; family Crambidae; genus Udea; species Udea ferrugalis. The sequence goes on from OX465516.1 coordinate 13,355,611, forward strand.
AAACATAAAGCAATGCTTTACGTTAAATAATTTTATGAAATTCATAGTCTGTTTTTTTTTAATTAATTGAAGCTTTAAGTGGGTGTGCTAAGATAAAAACAAAACTCGTCGCGGTATTCTTTAAAACCGATAGTGGGTTGAGCTAGACTACAATTTTATGGGGTTTTTTTTTTTCAAAACTACTGGAATGGATAAAGAATAACTATGAATAAGGTCAGGAACAATTATTCATGATGCATACACAAATTTACGGTTAAATCCCAAACAGGATAGTCAGACGCACGCTGACTGTTGTGGTTAACGGAACATTCATATGCCCGAACTTCACGGGAAGCATTCGAAGATTACGTGATAACAAGCGAGCCTATCGCCGTTATACAGGTTGCTTGGTTTTTTGTCAGTGTTTATCATTACCGGAGAGTTAGCAGTTAGCAGTGACTACCAAGTATATGATCCGGCCAGATTTGAAAACGGAACCACAAGGTTAGGGCTCATTGCCCTTAACTTACTACTGGGCCACGACAAAAATATTTATTATTAATAATGCCTTACATCCTTACAAAATATTTACATACTAAATGTTTTATTTGGTCTGCCTCCAGAAAGCCCGCTTTAGCAATTATGAATTGAAGCTTACGAAGCTTCAATTCATAAGCTTTTGCAAAAAATAATGCATAACAATTGCTCACATGCATCGAGTAGTTGTGGCGCTTAAACCGCAAGGAAGCCAAAAATATGTGTTCATCCCCATTCAAGTCACAAAGAGCCCCTCTTGTTCTAGGAGAAAGCGCAATTACGATGGATCAAATGGACTATGACACGCAGATGGCATGACAGAAGATTTGTATTTATTATTTTCCGACAGTTTTAATCATAGCAATAACTTCAACTCCCAATCGCTATTTTTTAAAATTTTATAGTGGTCTTCAAGATGACCTCACTCCACCTGATGGGAAGCAGCCGTGAAGTCCAGATATGGGGTTGACAAGCACAGTAATGGACAACAACTTTGCTGGTCAATCTCATTTTGAAGGCCTGCATAAATGCCTTTTCACGCCAGCTTAAGAAGAAGAAAACACACGCTATGAGTCCACAACGTAAATGACCAACCATTATTCAAATAATTTTATAACATTGGTTGAATGCTGTCAAAAATATTAAACAAAAAATACATTGATACAAGTACATTTCATTTGTTTCAATGTAATCCAGTTATTTTGTATTCGTTTCATATTTATCCAACCGAATAAACAAAAGTAATCACACTTCATTTTTTCTTTGTTTTGTCAAATGTAAAATGATCTGTTTTGTGTTTATCTACTCATAAATAAAACAAAAATGATACTATTCAAAGCAACATAACAAACGTCTAACATATAAGGCAGACAATTGTAGCTTTATTAATAAAGCTAACCTATTTTTTTACCTTATTTTATTATTTTTCGTTGAGATAATACAAAGGTTGTAAATATAAACTGATTTTTCATTGTATTAGCACTTTCCAATTGAAACCCGTTGCGTTTTATAGCAAGGGTTACGTTATAAACGTTTTATAGACATTTGTGAGCTTCCTTAACTATTCATATTTCAGGTCTATCCAACCCCACACCTACGTCTGAATCCATTCTGATCCTATTGTAGTCAGATGCAAAGAGCGAAAAATTGAATAATGTTATGTTGGCTAACGTTTGTGTAAACGCTTCAGAATTTCAGACATTACGTTTGATATTGGACAGTTATTTTTGTCGATAGACCACCCTTCATTTTCTAGGTTAACACTTAAGTTATGTCTCTCAATTACGTAAAAAGGTAATAATTGGCTGTTGCCCAGAGCTAAAAACCCTTCACACCTATTATTATATTTTAATTAAGTAAATAAACATATCTTTATTTTGGTTTGCTGCTAATGCTGTCCCCGGTGATTAAGAACACCGATAAAAAAATCGCAAGCAACCCAGATAACGACGTTAGGTACGCTACTTGGCAAGATGTGGATTCTGGAAGTTCCGTTCACGGTGACGATAACAATCAGTGTGCCTCTGACTAACCCGTTTGGGGTGGAATGTTATTTTATCCAGACGACAAACTGAAAAGTAGGTATTTCAAAATGCGTTTTTGAGACGCTAAATAACAATTGAAAAAAAAAAAAAAATTTAAAACCTTTCAAAAGTTAATCAAGTCAGCCGACACCCTAACTAATATCTATAAAATGCGTTTGTTTATAGAAAAGGTACTTACTGAATGATTATACGTTCAGCCAGGTGGAAACTTGTTACATGCGAGCATTTTTGGAGGGTTCTCGTGATTAGGGTGCATTACCCTCTATTATTTTTCAATTAAGTGCAATTAGCCTGATAGCCTCCCATGCGAGTGTTGCGTTAGCTGTCACTCTTCTGGATTTTAATTCAATAAGACCTGTCAGTTTACGAGAAACAGCAGTTATTTTTGTAAATGTGTTTGAGCCAATTTGGGGAATGCATTTTTCATTGTAGTAAGTTCACTAACCGGCAAAGAGGTGGTATTATTTGTATGTTTTCTATAGTATGCTTAAAGACCTAGAGTGAATTTGGGTTTACTGCTTTTACCATTTGATTGGCCATTCGGATTGTTCTTTTAATGTTCAATGCTTAAGTAATTAGATGTTACTTCAAACTGTTGTTTTGTTCCATTGTGTAAAAATCAGAAAATAACTGCAATAGAATCGTGAAAAGTGAAATGAGATAACATCACACAAAAAAAAACTCCCTTTTTAAGCATCTGATCTGTACCTATCTTATGATGTACCAAGTGTGTTTTTGAGGGTCTTGGTTGCTTAGTAGTTAAAGCAGCCGCCCGATATGTGGAAGACGCTGGTTTGAATCCCGCATGATGCCTAGATCGTTTGTTGGATTTTTTTTTCCTTGACATCAATAGCTCAAGATTTGCCTTCATTACCCCTTAAAGCTTTCAAACTAATTAAAGTAGTAAAAGAGTACATTTTCCAAACCTTTTTGAATTTCCATCCAAAAATGTTGAATTGTTTCATGCTGCATGAAATTTTTCAAGGTAAATGTCAAGCCGCAGACGGCAAACCGTGGCAGTGCCGACATTGACATATAGCCCCGATCCACCCGTCGCGATTATAGCCATAATTATTATAAGCACATGTAAATGAAGCATTGAGCGTGTTTTGTGCATGCATTAAAACTTGCTGAACGTAGGTTGCAACGTTATTTTATGCAAACTTTTTGCAGACAAGCTATTAAGCAGTCTCAGTTGGACAGCTAAAAAAGAATTCAGAGTTGAGGGTTACACTGAAATCATACACCCTTTGTTAAAACAAAAAGAACACCCCACCCCATTGAAGCAACTATACGCTAAAACTCAGAAATGAATGTACCTTAATGTTATGGAAATGCATTAACGTTACCAACCTGCTTAATTTGCAAAAAAAATTGCTCTAATACCCGTTCCTCAAAATATGCTAAACGAAAAATTCTACAGCTTGAAATATTATGTTGCACATTTTTTAATCGTCTTCTCACTTAAAAATTCGAAGTAAAATACCTAAACCAGGAAATAAGGCCACAAACACGTTCCAAAGAACGAATTGGTAGTGCAATACCAGCTCCGGCCATTTCGCATCATCTGCCGACCACTTGCCGGCCACTATTGGAAATGTAATAAAAGCAGCCGCAGTTGCGACTTGCGACGAGCGCTCCTTGTAACCAATTTAGTGGTACGTTTTTGTTTTAACAGGGTTCAGCTTCAGTTGGTAACGGGTCGAAAATTGGTAGGTACTATTCTTTGGCATAGAATATCGTTTGCAGTTTTTGAGGATGTATAAAGTTTTCACTATAAACCTTCTTGAACTTACTGGCTGCTTTTATACCAGGAAAGACCGACCATTACGAGAAATTACTATTTTTATTTATTTACTTACTTACAAAGAGACAGTTACAATAGACACTATTTTGAATAGTAAAAGTAAAGGTGAGCTTTGTCCAGAGACATAGAACATAAGGTGACAGGATCATTAAAAGAATAAACCTATTCTACCTAACCTAACCTACCTACCTAACCTAACCTACTCTTTATAAGAATAGTAATTCTGAAAAATCTTTGCAAGTTTGTAAGTATCTTTGTGTTAGCATCCAACTAACAACTGATGCATCGCTTCACAATGATGAGTGCAAAAGTGGTCAATGTGTCTCAAGTATTTCAGAATAGCAACCTTCTCAATACAGAATTAAAATAGTTTTTCATTCGTTTGAGGGAAATGACATACCGCTCTATCCTCGAACTTAGTTAAACCTAGTTTTAAAATAAAATGGTTTTTGTCAAGGCCTTTTTGACCACTCTGTTATGACGCAGTATTGTTCTGAGTGGAAATAATCTCACAGCACTTTATTACGTTTGCAATAACTCCGGCGTTTTATTCGATTTCTGTCGTTCTGTCTGTCTGTAGTCAATTGATTTCAAAATTTTATTTCGTATGTTAGAGAGAAAAGTGTGGTCCAGGGAGGAAGCACTCTGGCTTAGAAACTAAGTTCATATCTGACCATTCAGTCTGCTTACGACTGCCCAGGATATTTAGGATCTAGGTATTCGTGAACCTAAGTTATGTTTACTAAAGATCTGAAAACCAGAAAAAGACATTTGGTCATGTTGGCATCAGGCAGGACTCGAACCCGCATCTTTCGCAAGCCGAAATGTTTTTTTCTTGACCAAATGTCTTTTTCTGGTTTTCAGATCTCTAGTAAAGATACTGCATGGGAAATGCTAAAACAATAATAAAACTAAGTTATGTTGTTATCATCAAAGTGGTTAAGAACTTTACCAAGTATATCTCTGGTAATCAAGTTACTTTTCATACCCTTTCATACCCATATAACTTTGGCAGGTATAAAATGCGACAGTTTTTAATGCCGAATACTTCAAACATAATGATATTTAATATATTTAATGCACCACCTGCATAAAATATATCAGTAAGTATACAATAGTTTATTACTAACCTTGTAGCGGGGTAGTACCGCTAGAGAGTCGGTGGGGCCAGTGTGGCGGCTCCTCCTGCCGTCTTCAGCCTACTAAGGGCCAGGGAAGACCGGCACTCGTCGTATAAGTTATTTCAATAAAAATCACATTCCGAGACTTGCTTATTGTTTTTATTTAATTATCCAACACTTAGGTATCACAATAGATATTCACGATAATTTTGAAAGGATGAATGAGTAGAAATAAACGGATTTTCAAAATATAAAGAAATCTGTGATCATGTTGATCTTTCGAAGATTTTTGTAAGACTGCTAAAATAAAAGCTCCGCAGACATACGGAACGAAATTTAAATTTCAAATTTCAAAAGGACAGATACTTTATATTTTGATGTAGGGTTAAGCTACTACGAAGTTTTCAGCCATCGTGGAGGTTGTAACGTCCACGAGGCTGAAAAGAAATGGCATCGTTACAACCTAACACCCCTTCTACAATACGTCAAGGTGACGCCTGCGCCCAGCAGTGGGATAGTTGTTGTTGACGTCAACAGCTTGCTCAATAATGTAAGAAAATGCCTAGTATCTTCGTCATCTTCAGATGTCATGCATAGATAACTTTACTACAATTACTATGATTGAAGCAAACATGACAAAATATGCCTTTACATACGTTGGATATTGCCAGGATATTTTTTCCAAGGACAAATTTAAAAGGTCAAGGACGTTCCCCTGTTCAATGTCATCTACTCGTCTGCCAAACTCAAACTATTTGTCTGATATTTATATTAAAATTAATAAAGCTTCCCCAAGCCGAAAGCAGGCATGTTTTTGCATAACCGAAATAGAAAAGTGGAAACTATTTTCATAACCTGACACCCGCCCTTTGGTTACACTTGTCAGGTCAAAGCTACCCTTCCTGTGTGGTTTTAATTTGAATATTTGCAGCGACACCACAGTATAAACCATACAGTAGGCTATCTAAGGCCGCCCGGCGAGTTATTAGCCTAGCGTGCACATAGACATGCGGCACAGCCCGTCCGTACTGCCGCCTCCCTATACCTCCCTACTTTATGCTAGCGTGTGCGTGATATCGCGACACGGCGCTTGACGCTCACGCACACATTCAAATCGAGAGTGGCACGTTTGTATTTAGATGTTCTACTGTATGGTTTATACTGTGGCGACACACGCTTCGTTATCATCACAGAGGTTCACATCTCTTTATACTGTAACAGGTAAATAATGATATGGGATTTTGAACCTTATGAGGGTTTCGCGTTTTCAGCGGTTGTGGTGAGGTAGGAAACAGTATATTAGCATTTGTCATGTTTCGTGTTAGGAGGACGTTTGTAAATGTAAAAAGTAGTGAGTAAATTATTTGTTTTATTTTAACGTGATTATGAAAACTGACATCATTTGGTTATGATTGAATGATAATGTGATTGTGGATTAGTCAAATTATGTTATGATATTTTTGTGTTATGAATAGTGTAAAAATATACAACCGATTTAGATACGTAAAAACAAGTTGTTTGAGTGTGAAAATGTGGTATCTAACCAGTGTCAATGAAACCTTATTCCAGCAGTTAAGTATTTATTTGCCCGTGTGTTAGATAGATAGATTGATCTTTATTGCACATTCAAGAGTAAAGAAAGTACTAACAAATAAGCTGACCACATGCACATTACAATACAACTACACTTGAAGTATGGTAAATAGAATAATGCATATGCATACGTTACTGATCATCTAATTTTAAACCAAAATACTTGCCACGTTGGATTTAAACAAAATGTGGACTTCTGAATGTTCCGCTCAACATGACGGCGATATTCATCCTTTAAATTTGGAAGCCATAAGCTTTATGTTATATTATTTATTCAACGCTGCAGTTAATTTCGTTTATTAAAATACACACGCTCAAACGAAAACTTCGGAAATATGGCTATTGAAATATAAATTTGACACGATTAGTCTCTTAGGACGGAATGCACTCGTTTGAATCGATATGAATATTTTATTCGTAGTCGGTTTGACTCGTTTCGTCCGCATTCAATGAAGCATTGCGATTCAGCCCGAAGTATTCCATATTGCAATCTCTTTCAGTCGACAGACAATGCGGGACGCGGGGGAACGCATCACTCAACGTCACAGACGCGTATTTTTGCATCCTCACAATACTTAGAGGGGAATAATTTTCTATTGTCAGTAAACACACGCTACCGCTTTGAGCGATGCCTCACTTGCCTTTGTCTATATTTTTTTCGCTCCGGAATTCCCCAATAAGCCAACGGATATGTTAAAAAGTGGACCTTTTTGAACGCAAATTGTGATTTATACGGTCTAGTCAAGACTGGAATGTACCATTTCCTATAATCGGAATCATTAATCAAGTATAGGAAGCGTAGCAGAAATAAAATATGGCAATTCGTAGTCCACAGAGGCGTGCTGTCAGGAGATGATGTATTTGAACGTTTTCATGGGAAGCAGTGAGCGCTTTGTCAACGTCCGCCATTAAAGGTCATCGCTCATGCTAAGAGAGAGCCTTCTAAGATGTATTTTTAGAGGTTTTCAGATAACTTGGTAAACGTTTCTTAAATACTATTTTTCTTGTACCTAATAATTATGCCTAATGATTATGTTTTTCAATTAGGTTATATACGTCTTTGATTTATCTGTCTCATTGTTAGATTGACTGGTGAAGAATACCAAAGGTATGCCGCCATATACTATGTACATTATTATGGAGAGCGAGCGAGCCAAGTGGTGAAACACTGTGGCTCGGAACCCGGTGGCCCCAAGATCAAATCTGGCCGGAATCACGGCCACTTTGTGTTCATTGTACAATTATTTGCGGCTAGCTCTCCGGTGATGGAAACCACCAATATAAAACGCAAGCAACCAGGATAACGGCGGTGGACTCGCCCCTTACCACGTTGGGTTCAAATTCCCTTGGCGAAATGTGGGCTTCTGAATGTTACGTTCATCATGACGGCATCAATTAGTGTGCCTCTAGGTATCCTCAGGTGCGCTCTCAAACTGTATTTTCGTTTCACAAACGCTAATCCAAAAGCTCCTGCTTTTACGTTATAAGTCAAGTTGGGTTTTAATATACCATTTTTGTATGTGAATGTGTACATACAAAAATGGTATTCAGAAATGCATCAGTGATGTAAGTGTAATGATATGATAATAATATGATGAAATGGATAGAACGCGAGTTCCGATTGAAATTTGGTGTTATAATTAAATCGGTAGTTGAATCGGAATAATCAGCGTGAAAATGAAATTTGAAATTCGGTAGGAACAACAGTCGGTCCTTACACCTGACGCTTAGAACTTTTGCTTTCAATAACTTTGCTGAAAATTCATGAGAGTTGTTCCAGCTGAAAAAAACATACAAAAGCCTTTCAACTTTATTTGAAACGTAAAATAAGATAAAATTTACTTTGATTTCACAAAAAAAAAACTGATAGAATAGTAGCAGATACGATAAAAAGAACTTGAAAATGTAGTAGGTAATATTACAGTTAAATAAATTTAAAAATCATAGCTTCATAATAATAAATATATATCACTGGACATTATTCCACACAGTGCCATCTAGCCCCGACTTGAGTAATAAAATGCTTGTGCTATGGGATAGTAGGTAGACAACGGATGTACATACTTAGATATTCTTTTTTTTACATGCTTGATAAAGGATGAGTTTGTAAGTTTTTGCCAAATTAGAGGCGAGGGATCAGGAACAGAATAGTTTTTCGTGTTTTTTTTTAGATTATTCATTTGTTTTTATAATGTGTACTTTTTTGTAAATTTTGGTTCACTCATGGCAAAATACGCTATCGGACGTCACGATGTTATTGCACGAGTTGAACTAAAAGAACTGTAGAAGTCGTTTTTGTGCGCGAAAATAAACCCAATCCTTTATTGGCTTACTTTTTAGGATATTTTGAAACATTTGATTTTAAAACCACTAGCTCTGAAAAAAAATACGATGAAGGCGTAGTTTTATATTAGTTCTATAGAGCTCATGCACCATGCGACGGACCGAAACCGATGGAGACAGCTCGTTAACCGCTTGATTGAGAGTCACGATCCTCAGCAGTGAGGATACGACTAAGAAGAAGATAGAACTCATTTTAAAAATTTGGCAAGTAGTTGAAAAGGGTCCATATTGGGATGCATAAATTAAAAAGGCATATCTTAAGTTTGCATAACGTTTTTTGGCATACTCTTCGTTTCGCATAACGTTCATTTAGAATAAATCATAAGGCATACTTTTTTCCCGCATAACTTCTTTTATAATAATGATATATTAGCATCAAAGGTTTATGCATAATTGTTTTTAGAATAACGATTACTTAGCATTCATTGGAATCTCACCCTATGGCATACAAATTTCAAGTCATACAATAAGAATACCATAATATCACCATTTAAAAAACATTTAATCAAAATTTAAAAACTTTATTATTCTCTTCGTTATCCTGAAATATTTTTATTTCGAAAATATCATGCAAGCAAGCATGCAAATGTATAGTGAGCAACCAAGCAAGCATTCATGCAAGCAGGCATGCATTCATGCAAGCAGGCATGCATTCATGCAAGCAAGCAAGCATGCATACATGCAAGCAAGCAGCATGCAGGGATGCAGCAGGCATTTTAATTTAGGGTTTGAAAAAAAAATAACTAACCTTCGAACCTATCACGGCCAAGTCGGATCCGCTCTCGCCATTCACCATGTAAACAAGCATGCAACATGCAGGCAAGCATGCAACATGCAGGCAAGCATGCAGCACGCAACCAAGCATGCAGCGTGCAGGCAAGCATGCAGCAAGCAAGCAGCATGCACGGATGCAGCAGGCATTTTATTTTAGGGTTTGAAAAAAAAATAACTAACCCTCGAAGGTTAAGGCGTGAGCTGCGCTCACGCCTTAACCTTCGAACCTATCACGGCCATGTCGGATCCGCCCTCGCCATTCACCATGTAAACAAGCATGCAACATGCAGGCAAGCATGCAGCACGCAAGCAAACATGCAGGCAAGCACCCAGCATGCAGGCAAGCAAGCAGCATGCAGGGATGCAGCAGGCATTTTATTTTAGGGTTTGAAAAACTATCACGCACGCTACAGCTACGCTTCGCTTTGCTCCCGCCTCAAACCTTCTAACCTAATCTAGCCGAGTCGGTTTCGCCCCAACTCTATTGTTGGGCAGACGAGTAGAAATATGCGTTTTGCATTTTATGAATTCATCTATTATGCGTTTCTTATATTATGATAAAGTAAAGTTATACGTTTATCAATTATGCTCTTCACATTTATGCTTATTTAAATTATGGTAAATACAATTATAGCAAATTATAATTATGCTAATGAAATCATTATGCGTTTATAATACTCTGCTTATCATAATTTATGCGAAAAAACTTTATGCCAAAACATTTATGCCAAATTACATTATGACGAAAGAGTTTATGCGACCGAAAGGGCTCCCAGTTGAAAAGTCACCCTTTATACAGAGGAAACAATCAGATCATATTTGTTTTGAGGTCTTCAATCAAATGGTTTCCATTCAACCGCTTTTCCCCAGTTTCAACGCTTTTAATTTAGTAAAATTAAATCAATCAAAAATCCCGGCTACCCGTATAACGGCGGTAGGCTCGCGCCTCGCCACGTTTGGTTCGAATTCCCTCGGCAAAATGTGGGTTTCTGAAAGTCCCGTTCACCACGACGGTAACAATTAGTGTGCCTCTGACTAACCTATCAGGGATATGGTCGTGAACCCTCACGCTGTTACCACGCAAAAATATTTGTATATTGTACAAAAGGGAACTACTTAGATGCTTTAAGATCTAATGAAATATTTTTGTTTATGAGTGATGGCTATAATCCTTATTTTTGGCTGTGCCTTGCCAGGTCTATAATGGTTGCCTTTAATTAAACCTTTCTGTTCATTAAAGATGCAATAAAGTATTGAATTTTGAGTATTTTTCTTCTCATCAAACTCAATAAATATTAAGCAAGAAAAAGAGATCAATAATTTTGTTATTTTATTATTTATACAGATTTATTGCTAAACAATCAAGTCTTTTACTCTGCAGTAGAACATTATCGGCGTAATAAACATATACCTATAAAGACATACCTGTCTTTAGATATATGTTCTAATTATCATTCCCTAACGAGATCTATTTGTTCATATTTCAATTGTATACTATAAACATATTCACGCTAGCAAGATGAATTAACACAAACATTATTAAAACAGTGCTTTGAACAAATCTATAGACTCCAATTAATAAACATCAAACGTTAACCTTAGCTATTTTGATTAGACGTGTATACGAGACGGTAATTAAAACCGTATGAAAGTCATTAGACAACGTTACGATTACTATAAACGAACATATAAGCATATAACCGACACAATAGAAAAGTTTATTGCGTCACCCCGGGGGCGAAGTCAGGTTTCCAGTTAGGGGCTAAATATTTACACAGAGTACCAACACAGTATAAACCATACAGTAGGCTATCTAAGTCCGCCCGCCGAGTTATTAGCCTAGCGTGCACACAGACACGCGGCACAGCCCGTTCGTACTGCCGCCTCCCTATGTCTCCCTATTTTATGCTGGCGTGTGCGTGAAATTGCGTGTGCGTGATATCGTGACACGGCGCGCGGCGCTCACGCACACATTCAAACCGAGAGTGGCACGTTTGTATTTAGATGTTCTACTGTATGGTTTATACTGTGGTACCAACGTGCGAGAGCGAGTAAATAATGTAGGCTACATCTGTACAAGACGAATGTTTGCGGACTGCCGAGGAAAGTAATTAAGAGTTTAACAAGAGTTACAGAATAAGACAGTTTTGTCAAAAACTCCGAGTGGAAGCCACAAGTTGTTAAGTATAATTATAGGCCTTGTTATGGAGTTATTAAATTTGTTGTTACGGTGTGGTAATTTGAGTGTAAACATAATTTTGGTAGCGTAGAACTCAATATAATACTTAGTTTTAAATGATTCCATAGCCTTTACTTGTTGGCGAGGACCGGGAACCTTCAAACAAGAAGTACCTATAAATTCGATATCTAGTCTATTTATTTATTAGGTCACCAACAAGACTTACACTAAAACAATGATCCAGGATTCCAAATTTTAACAAGAATAATGCTAAAAGGTAACAACGGCATGCTATAGATTTCATTTGTAATGGGTTAAAATTTTTGCTAAAAAAAGGTAAAGATAAAAAATAACAAACTATTTATACCCTGAAGTGCCTGAAGTACAAGGAGGCTTGGTTACTTTACTTCAGTAGTATGCTCAAACTAGCTATTTGGTGATTTACTCGTGAGCGTTTGTCATGTTATGTTACGATAACGTCATAATATTTAGCCTCAGACAAACAATAACATCCAGACACAAAAAAACTCTAAAATTCAACAGATAAAATAAACATTCAAAATAAAATTTTAACATATCACTGAATTCATTAATTATCCAATTCAGCTTAACGATTTGAAACAACAATTGAGTTTATCAACAAAAAAGTGATTAATTGTGAAAGGTTTGCCTAAAAAAATCGTAAATCGAATCGCGAAGAGGCGTCACAAATGGCCCGTTAATAAAAAAAGCTAACGAGTTTCGGTTCATATCATGCGTTTAATATTCCCGTCCTGTAATACAAATATATGATTTACAGAGGAGTTTCTCTCGTTATCAGTGCAGGGGCGGTTGATTTACAACCGCCCTGATCGCTACTATCGCGATACTCCGAACCGGATCATGACATAGGAACGCGCAGAAGGACCAATCAAGTCATCTACTATTTAAAAGACAACACACAATAAAAGTGGTGCAGAAACTGGAAGGCATGAGATTTTAATTAAGCAGGAAAAGTTTTTATACATCGAGTATTCACGAAATTCACGACAAAGTCATGCTAGGCGAAGCAAAACTGTATTCAAAAATCAAAAACCTATCAAAATCCTATTAATATTATAAATGCGAAATATGGTATGTGTGTGTGTGCCGTGTTGCTCTTTCACGTGAAAACTACTAGATGGATTTTATTGGAACTTTACAAAAATATAGATAATATATCTGAATAGGACATAGGCTACAATTTCTTAAACAATATCCCTTTTTTTTCTTACTTAAGTCCCTTAAAAATAAGGGATTGTCGTAGCCCAACGGTCAAACACTCTGGCTTGGAAACCGTTCCGTTTACCATGATGGCAACAATCAGTTTGCCTCTGACTACCCCATCGGTGTTAATAGTCATGATTGCCATCGCTGTTTTAAATATAAAAAAGCACAAAAAAACCTGCAAGAGAATTTTTACGTTTATTCCCTTTTTTAAATGAAGGATTTGATGCAAGGAACGATTCTTAAAGTTATGAAACAACACTTTGCTAACCACAACTGTTCCTCGTTCTAAGTCATCGTATTTGGCTACACACTTTTTCGACAGACGCACACTGGCGGCTTCATCCATCTAGGTATATTCTGTAAATTCTTCTGAAAGACCTCACGCGTTCGTAAGCACTTTGAGCCCCCACAATGTGGTTTGTGAATACGCACGTTAGCGTTTACCACCATGGCTAAAGGAGGCACCCTCTGCGCTTTCTACCTCTCCTATCTCCGCGAACGAAAACAACGAAAATAATCGCGCTCCCTTATCTCGACGCGTCGTACAGAACAAACCAGGCGTACAGACCACCGCGGTCCGATAAAGCCTACAGCGCACGTAAGAAAATTAGCAACGTCCATAAACAAAGGGGAACAATCTCATTCCACCATAAAAACAGCTTTTAAAACACTGTTGCCGAGTAATTATAAATGTAGATAAAACTCCGTGGAAACCTGTCTCTGGTCATTAATCTTTCGCTACAGAAATTGAAAATCAAGGATGGCGGGAAAAAGAGAAGGTTTTTTCAGGACGAATTAATTAGCGAGACGGTCGGGTCGTATATTCAATTTTATGCGGTCTTTCCATTTCAATAGAATGCTCGTAGATCGTAAATAGTACTTAGCTAATAGCGTTCGATTATTTGCATTTTCGATTTCCTACAATATCCATTTAGCATAATATTGTTTAGGCACTATTTTTTTAAAGGATGTTATAATTCATGCCTATGTTTTCCAATTCTATGCTCCAGGACTAATGTGACCTAGTTACTCTAAAGATTACCGTGTGTTTAAACTTTCAACACTAATGAAATATTATAACGTGTTCTTTGTATCACCTTTGGAGAACCTTCTGAGACACTTGACTATGCACTCGCATGCACTAAAGCCACTGGTTTTAAAGACGACCATATCCGTGTCACTCGAATTGAGCATTAATGGGGGCTAAAAAGGCAACATTTTAGATGATTCATATTATGAAACATCTAACTGACGTTTCATCTAGAAAACGGTCCGTTTCGGGCCTTTTTAGCCCCCCTGATTTAGGAAATTCCGATATTTCTAGTAACAATATCTCCGGCATATTTTCGATGTTAATAGAAGGCGTTCTTTTATAGTAACCTAAAATGGATTTCGGCCTCTGTCACTGCAATACGCCATGCCTTTCACGGGCTAGTTTTTTCCATACAGATTCTGACGTCTATTTGGTAGGTCCTAATACACTTAGTTACTACAGCGCTACCTGAAGCGTTCAAATGAGGGTCGGCCATCCAAATATAAGGCTATGAACCGTCAAAATTTTGCTTATTGTTCGGAAAGTTGCACAAACATATAAAGCGGGTTTCATAGCCATTTTTCGCAGTCCACATCAAGCTGACCCTGATTGATGAACGAGTAGCAACAAGTACCGATAGCCCTGGTATTGATGGCCTACATTCATCTCTACAGCCATTTTTGCAGTGTCAAAATGTTTGGCAATGTTTTTGGGTATTCCAATGATATAATTGTTCAACTTGTCCCTATCTTTTTTGGAGTATGTTGTACATTGTACAGAAAGCATGTATTTTTCTCCTTGTTTTATTAATAGATGCAAACTTAAATTATGTGCTGAAATACTCAATGTATTATTAATAATGTTGTGCAGTAGATTGTCTTTAGACTGAACAAGACAGCTCCACCCACTGCTAAGGGTTGCCCAATTTTAACTGAGGTTTGTACATTGGGTGATAAAAGTAAACGCTGTTAAAAATAATGTTTGGGAAAACTATTGATTCTTACACTGCGAGTGGTTAGATACGCACTACATCGACTGTTCCAGAATCGATATTACCATTATTTAGGTACGTTCACTTTTGAACACCACCACTATGTTTCACAAAAAGAAAACCTGGCCAATTATCTGTTTGAAATAAATGAAAATCAGAGCCTTATCTCGCAATGTTGCTGTGTTAACACTGTTAATCCAATCGCGAGTGAACAGATGCTAAAGGTGAGTATAGACTAGAGTATTTATTATTACCAGATTATAAAATATTTTGCTCTTTTTAAATTCAATTGAATAACTCTTCGAACATGACGCTCCATGGCGTTACAACTAAAATCCAGCCAGAGTTCCGGTGATTACGGTGACAACTATTCATTGAGCAATAACACGAGTAAGGGGTGACGGATGGACGCGGACGGCCTGAAGTGCTATAAGTCTTTATTACTAATTCATTTTTCGGAACCATTTGCAGTTGAATTTGCCATATATCCGCAAAAACATGAAACTGAAAACTGCCTGACTTTCAACCAAAAACTGCAAGGTTGAACGAAACGAACAGGTCATGCGCGGCGTGACCATTACGTCAAACACTCCGTCAAGCTTCAGCAAGCACGTTCGTAGGTACAATAGATAAGTCCTTAAATGGTCACACGCTGGCACCATAGCTTTCACATGAACTTTACATTACATGGAAATAGGTAAAGTAGAGTAAAAAAAAAGTGGTTAAATAGATGTTTGATGGTTTCAAAAAGTAATTTTAACACTAAAATGCCAGATTTATATGCCATTCGAAAATCTTAAACCATAGGTAATCAATTTTTGAATTCTGTAGCCATAAGAAACAATATTTTAATTCTAAAGCGATTTTCCTTATGTGCAGATTGCTGTTAGGTTGCATTTCTATATTTTCACACATATTTGACCACTCTGTACTGTACCATTCGGAAGAACATTGCATTGTATTTGTCCTCACCCACCTTAAGACTTCCCCGCTGCGCTCGCTGACCTATTTAATGTCGTCTGCCTTCAGTCGCTGATTAACTTCTGTTTCCAATTTCTATTAACGCTCCTTTTGTTCGGCGTTGTTTGTAGAGTTGTGGTCGGATCCTGCAAATCATTCTGTTTGATTAGTTCCGAATTCGAACGTTCTGATTGTAAGGACGTTTTGAGATATTCTTTTGTTGTTTTCGAAGTATATAATTGTGTAGCTATTGGTTTATGACAGAAATAGGAAAAAATATTTTACTAATTTTGAAAAGTCAGTACAGTTAACCGCAAGAGACGCTACCCATTTTGGGTAATTATGATATTTGGCAAGAGCAAGATAAAACATGGCAATGTGCTTGATGTCCAGTTGACTGTACATGAAATGATTAAAATGGCTGTCAAACTTAAACGTTTTCCATTTAGCCTTAACCAAGACAGATGTAACGGCGCTGGTTCTCTGTGGGACCATTGAGAGGTTGGTGCAGCTCCGAGTAACAATCGTTCGTTATTAGTTAGTTAGTAAGCATAATTAAAATATTAAGCAACAGACGATAGTCTAAATTTAAAATGACAGTTTTTATGCTGACGATCAGCAAGGCAGGCAATCCAATTTTTATATTTTTGAGAGGTAGCACCAAAAACTTGCCTTCAACTTGTAAAAAAAGTTTCGACCAAAACATATTATTTTCTTAAATTAGTGGTCATGTATCTTTGTCATCATTAAATATTGTAGCCAATTCCAGCAGATCTCCGCACACACCAGTGGGGTTAGCTCGAGTTTTTCTTATTAGTTAACTTGCCCAATCAGCCTCCCTTCCTGTTTTCTAACTATTCTACAGCTTTTCCCACACAAACTGACGGAGCGAATAATTTATTGGACTGAACTTTTCGAGGTTACTTGTGTACGTCCTCACTATACCCAAATCGGAAAGGGGACGAAAACTTTTACCCTCGTTTCAGTTCAAGGTCGTGGAATCTTTAGCAGTTTATATTAAAATGTAAGTTTTCGAAACTCAGTTTCTTTGTTAGTAACAAGGCGAAAATTTGAAAAAAAAACTGCCTTTTACTTAACTGTAACCTGTAGTACCTAAGTACTGCCAAATGTTTTTCGGCAGTGACCAGTCCGTTTTTATAACCTGACTGTGGTTAGGTCCAAAAAATAACAATGAGTGAGTTATTATTATTATGTGCCACACTACAGGGCAAAGGCCTCCCTACTTTTCTTCCACTGACTACGATCGAGAGCTAGAATGATGACCAGTCCTCCAAGTAGCCGTCTAGTTCATCTCTCCAACATCGCCTTGGTCTACCGCGACGTCCCTTGTTGCTAGGGAGCCTAGTCAGTAGCGCTCTTGGCCCAAAGCTCAGCTGGCATGCAGCAGGTGTGTCCAGCCCATTCCCACTCAAGATGAGCAGCGTTCTGCATGACGTCTTTTTCTGAGTTCTGGAGCGCTGATGTGAATAAGTATTTGTAAAATATACCATGCATAATATCTTCTATTTTTCTGATCGATGGTATACCACTTTATACTCGTATAACCTTTAACTAAATTAAGACTGAATAAATAACTGCAACAAGCTGTCAATAATATGATAGCAAGGAAATAAGCAACTGAAACAAAACTTGGCAAATGCCTGGGGGCGATTAGAGGATGCCGTCTTATGCACGGCTTTACGGCGGCTAAACTTTGGGAACTTGCAATGTTGGGAATGATAGTTTCTGCTGCTAGGTCGTCTTATTCAATATTATATTAAGTAGAGACCTAGTGAAGAGCAAAATAAAAGAACACTTAGGTCTTTTGAAAAGGCAATAAGCAACAAACGTTTACAAGGTACCATGAACTGAACAGTCATCTGGGTACACAGGCCTAACCTCAACTTAAAAGTGTCTTTCAGGTGACAGTGGACAAACAACGACAACGCTGAGCGTTGTGAAGCAACATACGCCTTGTCAAAATCAAAATCAAAAATAGCTTTATTTAAATAGACCTGTTACAAGTACTTTCAAATCGTCCAATCTAATTAACAAACAAAACATACTTAATAATAGACATGAATAGCATAATAATAAATGTAAACAATAAATATACTGTACTTAAATAAATGTGATGTTACCACCGGATCGGAAAGTTGTTTCTGTACTGAGAAGAACCGGCAAGAAAGGGGATGGTTGACCACCTCAACCAAAAAAAAGAGACCACCTCCACCACATCAATCTACACTGAGTCCGCGTGTTGGAGTATGGCTCGCTCCATCCTATTACTGAGGTGAGGCCTGTGCCCAGCAGTGTTAAGTGTCACATACCAACAATTGCTGTTTTTTAGTAGATTGAAATATTTAAAACAGCTGCTCAAACTAAACCACCCCTAAAACTCGTCAGGTTCTGTTTCGCGTTGTGTACTCTTATGTACGAGTAAGCAGATAAATTAATTAACTCGGCGTCGCTGTTGTAGTCTGCGAAATCCGCTTTACTCCCATTTCATCAATCATTCAACGTTTCGGATCTTGCAATTCCATGCACCTTAGCTGGTCTGCTGTATAACGTTAGTATCACGTAAGTAGGTAACCGCCAAATTCATGAACGCAAATCAAAGGGGAGCAGGCCTCAGTTACCCATTGGCTGTCAAATTTAGTTCTATAGTAAATTTTAGGAATAGCATGAGTTTGAGGGTGTGCTCAACCTTATTGTCGCTTGTAAAGTCGGGAGGAACCATCGGATTCACAAAAGCAAATTGAGGTTGAGCATCCCTCAGAAGTAATAGCTGTCTCGTAAACTGTCGATAAAACTCTTTCAGTTTTGAAGTTCAGGGTTGATGCTGTCTCGTAAACTGTCGATAAAACTAAAAGAGTTTTATCGACAGTTTACGAGACAGCATGAGCTTGAGCGAGTGCTTAGCGTTGATTGACGTGAATTCGATAGTAAGATTCCTAATTATCTGTTCTTCTAGCGCAAGTTGCTTTCGTGGAGGCAGAGAGTATGTTCAAAATAATAAATTTTTAGTGTTATGATTTTCTAGTATTTTTGAGTTGTAGATCAATGGTTTGGCACTCTCGACTTGGAAATAATAGTGTGATTCCAACTTTAAATCTGTCTGAAACACTTTGTACCTATTTGTGCTAACAATCACAGCTTGCGGCTAAAGTGACGGAAAACCCCTTAAAAAAAACTCAAGCAACGCACTATGCTCCGTTAATTATGACGGCACCGTGGGCTCTTTGGTTCATGATTTGGTTCCTAAAGCTTTTAAAAACACTAGGTACCTACATTTAAAGTGTAGGTACAAAAAAAATTGATTTATAATTTAGTGGGAAAGTATTACGTTACAGCCATTGTCTTTTTCAAATTTAGTGGTTTATAAATAAAGTGTTCATCAGCCTCAGACGCCCCTAGTGTAAATTTTGTGTAATTTGAGGTGATTCTGGTAAAGCAGTCCCAGATAAATATTTTCATTAAGAATTCATAAGTATTTGAGTGGATTTCCGTATCCGTATCAGTGTCCACCAAAAGGAAGATTAGATTGCTCTCTTAAATAAAACTCTTCAAATTGTCGCTTCAACTTTCTTGTTAGTGGCACAGTCCGAGTAAATAGATTTTTCCTTTTCATTAAGACAAGAGAAAATTCCGCTATACCTTGTTAAAACTTTCAAAGAGTGAGGTTTTGTGAAAAATATTCTCTTTGGAGACGACGATATCTCTTTAGTGATCACGATATTCATCATTGAGAGTGTAGAGGTTTTACTGACGAGTTCTATTTCAAGAATAGATTTGCTGCTGTTAAAATTCTGAAACAAATTACCTACCTATTTATTTTTCCTTTTGTAAATATAATTTTAGAGCAAATAAAAACAAACAACTAAGAGCTTTTATAAGCCCACTGCTGGACACAGGCCTCAGCTCGGCTCAACTATAAGGTGGCGAGGTAGGTGGAACTTCAGAATGTGAACTGGTTGCGGTTTGTAAGAATAGTGATAAAACCTTACCATCAGATGCTATCAAGTCGCCTGACATCGATGAATACCTTCTGACCGATATCACAGTATAATCTTACAGTAAGCTATCTACAAACAAATGTGCCACTCTCGGTTTGAATGTGTGCGTGCGCGTCGCGCGCCGTGTAGCGATATCACGCACACGCAATTTCACGCACACGCTAGCATAAAATAGGGAGGCATAGGGAGGCGGCAGTACGGACGGGCTGTGCCGCGTGTCTGTGTGCAGGCTAGGCTAATAACTCGGCGGGCGGCCTTAGATAGCCTACTGTATGGTGTATTATGTGCCGATACGGTTCAATGGTTAAAAGATGGCTCTTACACCGAGGGTTGCGGGGCGCACAGTACAACTATTTGTGTGCAACATGTTCATGTCTGTTTGTATTGGTCTGGGCGTTTACTGTGTATTACTTGAAGGTGTTTGCCTAAAGCATTAATGTAATGGAGCTGGCTTGCAGTGCAACATATTATTATACCAAATAGATTCGTCAAGTCTGCTAAGGTCTCCGTAGCTTAGTGGTTGGAGCACCCGCCTGGTTGGCGGAGGACGCGGGTGCGGGTCCAGTCTGATATCTGTTAGACCGAAAATCTTTTTCTGGCTTTCCTGTCTTTTATGTATTGTTTGTTTTTGCAAAAAACCTAACTATAGTACAAGCTTTATTTATTTTATTTATTTTACTTTAATTAAAACGGCTTGCAAGCCAATGACAATAATTAAAGATACATACATTCAAAATACAAAAAAAAGAAAAAATAACATAATTATAGCAAAACAAACATACAATAGCTGAAATAATGTCCAATGATGTTTTTTTATAATAGGACAATATTTCACAAGAATATTTCCCAGTTCAAAAACCGTACAGATCGTTAGTCGACACTCCAAACAGAAATTACCACCAGTTATCAGAATAATCTGTAGTTTATTTACCGCCCTATCGCACGTGCTCATGGGCGGAACTGCAACTTAGCACTTTGTTGCCAACTGTTTCATATTCACTACCGAAGTTGGGGCGGGCAAAGATATCTAGTTTTATCAACTCAACTGCGGCTGCAAGTACTTTCCGTGTTCAACTCTACTTTATTCTGTTGGCAAATCGTGGAAGCGATCATGTGGCAAAACACTCTTATAGATTTTGCCGGAGGCAACTTTGACTTGGTAGTTGGCGATACGATGTGTTTGAGAGCAAAACGGTGTTCGGATGTTGCTAAGATGCGGATGTGAATGTTGCCGAGAGGCTTTTGCTATTTAAACTTTAGTGGGAATGGGAGCTCTTTGATGAACTGAGAGGCAAAGTTTTCCTATTTTGATTGCTTTGTTTTTTACTGAAAAGCTATTGTTGTTATTTAACATAACATAAGCACAATGACTTTATCCCAAACGGAGTAGGCAGAAGTACTTTGATTGTTGCCGTTATAGTTACCGGAACATTTAGAAGCCCACATTACGTCGAGCTAATTTTTAAATCCAACGTGTTAAACGGCGAGTTTAACGCCGTTACCTGTGTCTTTTGGTTTTTGAAGTAGTTTTTCTTCAATTTACATACAAACAATTTGTTCCCTCCAGATTTGAACTCATGAACACGCGGATTCCAAGCCAGTGTTAACCACTGTACAATGAGGCTCTCCATCCCTTGTTTTTGTTATTCGCACCATATAAATGTCATGTCCTTCGTATTTATTAATTATTGGTGATTTTGCCGTCATTGAACCAGTAATTTTATTTAGCATTTTGTCTGTTGTTTTGAAAAAGTATTTGTTATAGTCAATTAAGTAGTAGAAGTCTTGGCACATAGTATATAGGCTAATTCCTCTACTACTACTACTTTTTAGCAACTTTGCGAGATCAAAACCTCAACTTTAATAAAAGCCCAAAAAAGATTTCTGAATTTTAAGGACTTCGAGGGACGAAAGCTTGGGGACTTCCAAATTATAATAAAAACGCTCGCCTCGCAATATGTGAGTGAAGCACTTAACGACGTCAGCATAAAGATAATAGGAAAAAGTTAAATTATGTCGATGTGGCGTCGGCGGACCGCGGTAACCACCGGCGCGGTTATAAAACTTGAATTTATGTCCGGAATTATTTCTCTGTCTTCCTTAATTTCACTGCTTTGCCTCTCCCTGTCTCCAGGTGCATAGTATGGAGTTAACTTTTTAAATCGACTTTATCTGCACCTAGACATTTCGCGTCGGCTCTCATTTTATTGGACGTTTCAACTTGATTTTATGGGTAGAAGTTTAATTTGCTCAAATACACTCTGTTTTGCATGGAAATGATGTTCGGTTTTTTTGGGTAAGCACAGAAACATTGAGTTTTAAGATGAAAGCCTTTTTATTCATCTCGTTTCGTTGCAGTATCGGTACCACCCTGTTTCAATTATTTTTCTTTATCAAAAATCTTAATCGTTTTTTAATTATTTATGTTGAACAAGGAAGATAATTTGTGGTCCATCATAATTTGTTACAGTAGTCAGGACTCATTGGCCTCCTTTCCAGTGCATATCATATGGAATTTCAATACAATTCCCATTTTAAAACAATCAAGAAGATAAAGTCATATAGAATACTTTAATGTATTATAGACACATTAGTTGACCCATTTCTTCATTAATTATGTATCCTGATGAATATACATATTTGCAACTGAGGCCTCATTTCTGAAGAAAAAAGACCGGTGGACGCTTCGAGTATTTCTTTACAAATAAAGTTCGGAGCCAGGGTCCGCAAGTTCAGCAAAATAGACACTCAAAGGCTGTTGGCGATGAAAATTTCATGCGTTAAGAATTTCGTGAAAGGTAACGGGTCGGTGAGCAAATATTCGGTCTCTGTATAGGGCTCGGGAGAACTGGTAACCTTTTTAGAGGTCTGCTGTCAAACAAGAAACCTTCGTAATTTTGTCTCAGCAAATAGTGTTTGAGATCGAAATGGAAATGAGAATATTGTATACAGTTTTGAAGGTAGTAGAAGTAGCAGCAGGCAGTTTATAGTTCGGAAACTGATACTGGACAGTGGATAAATAGTCGGACATGATTTAATGGAAAGTTGTAGTACATAGGAGTGAATAGTTCAACAGCATTCTGAAAATTAAGCAGCCCCTAAAAATAAAACTGTAGCTTTCAATCCTACTGACATGTTACGGTACAGCATTAGATTAAAGGGTGCTCAAAAGATGGGGATGGTGATTAGAAAGAATAATTCGAATTGATAAAAATTTAAGTATTTAAGGGAACAAACGCTTTTTTAGTCGGACACTCTTATGCGGTCGTGGTTACGACGAAAACACACAAAAATATTTAGTTTTTTTCCTAATATGCGATGTGCTACTACGACCATAGGTCTAGTTCCAGAACAGGTTAGCCCAGCAAGTTAGTCATCAGCAGTGAGCTCTCTTGCCTTCTCCATCGCTCTCGCTTATAGGAGTATTAGTTGACTATTTATAATTTTCTGATCAATCCTTTAAGTGTTAAGCATTTCTTTCAAATACGTATTTTTCAGTCTCCCATTATTTTGATTTCATCATGTGTGATACCGACCTCACGACCGAGTCTGTTACAATTCCAACTCGGTCCGGATTCTTTATTGAATGATATTTTGCTACCGTAAATTCAGGTTCAATTTGCTACCATCCGTATTCCTACCATCATCAATCCATCCGTTTCGGAAGGGGCATTTGTGTGTTAAAAATGCGTATCTATTTGTCTTAATAAAGCGAATCGTTCGGGTCTCGGGGCCGATAGCGTAATCCTGACCGGTCCTCAGTCACTGTCGCGGCCGGCCCGCAAACCATCCCGATAGCCGGATTAGCCAACACATGTCTGGATTTACTGACGGTGAATTGACTTAACGGGTTTGGTTACGATGTAGTGCGTGACTATATTATTATTTCGTTTGAAACACAGTTTAAAATGTAACATCTGGGCACGGGCCTCATTTCAGCTATGATGTGCCACAAGCCATACTCCAACAGGCGGGCTCAGTGTGAATTGGTCGAGGAGTGTGAGGTTAGCGATAAACATTGCTGTAAGAAGTTCTCAAGTTCTATCGCCTCCAATTACTTAGGTTTGACATCTAGACGGCGTTAGTTCGAAAAGACATAAAAGCCAAAAAAAATATTGAACTTAATTCTACCAATATCCAAAACGCTGGTGCATGGTTGTGAACAACTTTGTGGCTATAGTATGGGCTGTTCTTGTAGATTTGTAACTTTGGGTCAGGAGGAACTAAACTCTTTCGCCGTCGTCTACTCATATCTTTGTTGAAATCCTTATCTACCTTAAGTATTTTAGTTGGTTTGTACAAGGGAAATCGTCGATTCTCTTTCTAAAGTGAAGTTTATTTACCAGCCTCCCAGATAAGTTCACTCCAGCTGCGCCAACGACCCAGTATTATTAGGTGAGAATCATGGAAAACTCGCAGTCTCAATGCTGCCAACCATTTTATTTATAAGGAAGCGTCGGCGCATTCACAAAGCGTAAGTAATAGGAAGGCCGAATGTTTGCGCGCCGACCCGTCGTCTTTCTGAACTTCTCAACGCGTGAAATTCACATCTGAGTGTCTCTGGGTGTCTATTGTGGCATTTTATTTGCATTGATATAATGTGACATATTACATGTAGATATTTTATTTAGTATTCAATTTACACCTTAATATTTTTTCTATAGGAAAGGGGGCAAACGAGCTGGCAGATCACCTGTTACTAATACTGCCGCCCATGGACTTTCGCAACGCCAGAGGAGCCACAAAATACGTTGCCGGCAATAGAACACAAAGTGTTCTGTCTCTCTCGGTTTGTTGGTAACAGTTTTGCTAGAGTCTATCGGCTAACAAATGTTTTCTAATTTTACGCGAACACTATTCATCGAAATAAAACAACTTTACGGATTCTACACGCGGTCTTATATTTTCTTTCATTTTCTAACCCGACGTTTTAACTACACACATCAAAAGTGTCTAGGGATATCTCAAGCATTTTCATACAAAGTATATTGGGGAGGCTGTAAAAATTAAAATATTGATACCAACGTAGAAATTTTTAGGACACAGAAACTGCTATATCTACCCTTTCAGATTGTATAAAGAAATTCATTGTGGTAGCATTATTGTACAATCGTTAGGACGTTAAAAAAAAGACAGATTTTTCTTTTAAAAGGTTTCAAAATTTTAGCAAAATCAAAGATATATTAGATAATGCTCAGCATTATCTTAGAATAACTCGAGGAAACAGGCATAAGATAAAGGTTAAGAATATTACAAAAAAACGTTTGATTTTGCTAAAATTTTGAAACCTTTTAAAAGAAAAATCTGTATTTTTTTTAACGTCCTTACGATTGTACAATAATGCTACCACAATGAATTTCTTTATACAATCTGAAAGGGCAGATATAGCAGTTTCTGTGTCCTAAAAATTTCTACGTTGGTATCAATATTTTAATTTTTACAGCCTCCCCAATAGCTATACTTTGTATGAAAATGCTTGAGATATCCCTAGACACTTTTGATGTGTGTACTTTACAGCAGCTGTGATCACGGTTGCTGTGCTATAAGACCGCGAGGCTACGTTTGTCTGTCTCTGTATGTGTCTGTTTAAATTGTCTGTATTCCAGAATGTATCGACGACCCTATCAATTCTTTGTGCTATGTGCCCAGCTCACTGCAACTTCAAAATGCCTGCCTGTCTGGATGCCTGAAGTGACTTACCTACAGCTTTTTATAAGGTCCAGGGATTTATAAATCATCACTGGTAGCACACACTGATTGTAGAACTTACGCGTAAGTATACCCTCAAATTATATCAATTACTTTATATCACTAGGTATTATACTTTTTCTGCTAACCATCTTCTAGCTTAAGCATAAATGCAAACAACGTGAACATTATTTTCCTAGTGCCAAATATATAGAGCATGGTACTAATAAATGGACGGACGAGCAATATTCAAGGAGGAAGCTCTGAGTGCTAAGCTTACTGAAATTTTGACCTTTTTCTACAGCACTCCCTGGGTTCCCATTAGCTTTTATTAAGATTAATGAATGCGCATTTTAAACTCTAAATGAGTGAAGTTTTGAGGAGGAAGGATTTGCGGTGTTGAGAATTTTTAACCAGTTTTGTCTTTTACAGACATGAATGAGTAGAAAAAAGGTAATATAGAAGTTCAATTTCTGTCACAATTCCTTAATTTGTTACAAACGGACACTACTGTGTTTTATTTTTGAACATCATAATTCATAATCGTACAACATTAACTAAGCATTCAATATTACGTTTTTTTGTTGAATGTGTGGTATCTTTGTCAAACACACACATACACAGTTTACAGTCACCACCAAAATGATGTTTTCGTACCATATACTATTTCTCAAGTAGGTATTTAACATAGGCAACATTACCACTACAAAATTATAATAGTGTCACAGTTGTTTTAGATTTTAGTGACACCTTCAAACGAGTTGTCTTGTAGCATTACAATTTGGTTTTTGTCACACCCTCAATAATATTTATTACCAGTCTGTTAGGATACATCATTTTGATGCTGTCTGTACCTGGTACTGCTATTCTTTTAACATCATCCCATCATAGTAAAACATTCAATTTTGTTGAGAAAACCGCACTCACAAGTGAGATGAAAAAAAAGTTATACACAAACACTCTTACGAAACCGTATTTACCAGCTACTTCCAGCAAATGAATGAGAAAGCAATCTTCGCGTATCCTACTTTAGTTGGCAGGGTTGTTAGTCGGTGGTGTGAATTAGGTCTGTATTCCAGCACTCAGTTACTCGTTGAGAACGCCGCGAACCGCGAACCAAGGAGACGTGAAATTGGGTAACCCGTTTTATGTGTACTAGGCTGACGGAAAGACTCTTTTAAGACGATAGATTTTAAGTATGAGGTCAATTTTATGGTTCATCTTGTGCACTGCCTTAATTTCCCTGTCCGGGTCTCAACATATTACTAAAATTCAACAATTAACTAAAAAGTTTTAGGAGCAAATTAAAACTTAATTAAAACAAATGTAAAATGCAAAATATATATAAAATGTAATACATATGAATCATTATTAAATTGTATTTTTCAAAAACTGGTACCAAATGTGCATTTCTTCATTTCAATTTCACTACTTTATCTTACAAAAGTAGAATTAGCCAGATTGCTTGAGTTTGGAAGTTTGGCATGTAGCAAAACTGAGGTCGACCACTGACTCAATAACTTTGACCACGGAGCAATATCGTCCAATACAAAACAATTTTGGCCGTCAAAGGGAACTGGCGCATCTTTGATAGCTGTACAATCAATGTTGGTAGTCAACATCAAAATGTTGTATGCCTACAGAGTGTTCGAAAAGGTATTAACGGCTTGAAAAAGGGAATTGTAATACATACTACACACATCAAAACTGTCTAGGGATATCATAGGGATTTCATTTTTCAAATATTTCATAAAGTTAAGTTTGTTTACAAGTTGAGCATTTTCTTAGAATAACGCGAGGACAGAGGCATAAGATGAAGGTTAAGAATATTACAAAAAAAAACGTTTGATTTTGCTAAAATTCTGACACCTTTTAAAAGAAAAATCTGTCTTTTTTTGACGTCCTTACGATTGTACAAAAATGCTACTACAATTAATTTCTTTATAGAATCTGAAAGTGCAGATATAGCAGTTTCTATGTTCTAAAAATTTCTACGTTGGTATCAATATTTTAATTTTTACAGCCTTCCAAATAGCTATACTTTGTTTGAAAATGCTTGAGATATCCCTAGACACTTTTGAGCAGTGTATAATGACAGAGTCGTATATGGCTCGAACCGTTAATCAAATCTAAAACAAGCGAAATAGTGTTTTATTACTGTGATTATAAAGTTGCTTTTCGTAAATGCTTCAGACATACACATAACCACTATATAGGTACATCATTTTGATACCGACCACTTAAAAAAGCAAACTGCTGAACTTAGGTACTTGGAGTTGTTATAATCAAATAAATAATTACCAGATTTATGTACATTTTGT
This sequence comes from Udea ferrugalis, assembly GCA_950022985.1. Classification (NCBI taxonomy): domain Eukaryota; kingdom Metazoa; phylum Arthropoda; class Insecta; order Lepidoptera; family Crambidae; genus Udea; species Udea ferrugalis. Next base: position 13,383,745 of record OX465516.1, read on the forward strand.
CAAAATTAATCTTCCAGAGATTAACTTTCTGAAAATGTCTAGATTTTATTACAAAGTATAAACGCCATTTTAACTTCAAAACGGCTGAAGATTGAGGAGTTAGGCATGTAAAACAGAGATAAGTCTAAGCTCAGTGCTCGCTGGTTCGCAAATCCTGCGAAATAATTGTTCAGGGACTCAATAAACTAAAGTTATTCGTGTAGAACGAATCAAATAAGACGTTCAGATGACTTTATTTCAGACTTTCAGAGTGGCATTATTACTGCACGTAGGCTTTGCATAAACATTTTAAGTTTCCATTCAAAGCCTAAGTAAGCCCGTTTGATAACTTTGAAGTTGGTATTATTCTGATAAAATGGTTACAACTCTAACTTAAAGCCTCTTAAAATGTTTTTGTTATTGTTAGGATACTTACGAGTAAGTACGAAGTAAAAACAACAACACTTTTCAGAAACTATTGTTATACTAGACTTTAAGTTTATATTAATAACGCTTGCTTTACTCTATTGTAAAAATTAATCTCTCAACTCCCTAACACCATGATGGTCCACCACCTGGGGTCATTACGACATTATGGCTTTCTGTGAAACTCGATAACTTCGCGACTGTGATCGTTACAGTGAAAATAACTAAGCCGCATTTTTTTTTCTTATTTTTTACGAATGAGGTAGAATACTATTGAAGGTGAAGCGAATAGACGATTGAAGTGAGCGTGCTGCATCGAGATGTGAAATGATGTTAGTGAGAATAACCGGGCTGTCTCTAAACTTGTACCACATGTGGGCCAGATACTGATTCACATACTCATAATACAAAGAATAAATACAATTTTGAAATTTATTTTAATGTTTGTATCACAAACAGAAGTTTCCTAGTCTTCTGTTGATTTCGTTTCTTAATGAAATGGCAATTTGCAAGTACATCCTGGTGTTTTGCCTTTACAAGACATTATTGCGCAAACAAAATTCGACCATTTCCAGAAAAAATATCCGCATTTCCTTTTAATAAAAGACTGGGAGCGAACTCCTGACCGGCGTTTGGCCTTGATGGAATAATCTTCTATTTACTCAGTCACTTCTTTATTTGCCAAACAAGAGTGGCCTTTAAAGCTGTTGCATAAGACCTAAGGGTTGTATCGTATGTGGTCGACCTTACGACCCACACTTCGTCACTGTCGGTCCCGCCGATGTGCGACCTATCCGGGATTAGCAAACATGTACGAATTTAAGGCTTTAACGGAGAGTGTGGTCAAACCCCGAAACCAGTTTCTTAATCCTCACACCCTGAAAGACTGCCACTTAATTTAGCTAATTTTTACAGCATTTGAATAATGAAAGGAAAAGGTTGTCGGATTTAAAGCTTAGCGCTGAATCTCTAACAGCAACTGTATAACATACTAAATGTTTAGCTCCATTTTAATGTACAAAAATGTGCACGAGACGTCTAAACTAATCTTTTATTGAGATGTATTTTTGGTTTGGTTTCAATTTAGCTAAGTATTCACCGATAATTGTTCTTGATCTGGTATAAAACTTTTGTTTACTAAATACTGAAAAAAAAAACTGACGTCTGTATCTTTGGTGAACAAAGTACTTTACGATAAATTGGTACCTTTGTCAAATTCAAAATATGGGTTAGTGGAATGGTACGAAAACTCCGAGTAAATAAAATTTTGCTGACTTAGTTTAATCTGCCTAGCTAAATACGATAGTCAAGTACGAATTTCGAAGTTTACTTTACCGCTTTACAAGGGTCTGGGAAGAGGGCCATTTAGCGAGGATTTTTAAATGAGTAATGACTTACATCAAAACCTGAAAAATTAAAATTAATTAATCCGAGCCTCAAACTGCGCAATTACTGTCGGCCTCTTCAAATAAAGAATCAAAGGGTGCAAAATCTGAATAAAGACACAAATTAAATAATGGTAAATAGACGGAAGGCCGAAGGGTATTCCATATTAATTAACGTCCGTCCCGAAGACGACGAAGACAAATGTTGAAGCGTCCCGTAATGTATTTTTCCGAGCCCTTCCGTCCCGGATAAAACAAATGATAATCGGGAAAGAATGAAGTCAACAGTAACGACCGCAATTAATTAAGGAGATTGTCGCTTGTTCAATATTTTAGGGAGTATGAGCGTGAATGAGATCTTTATCTGATTATCTATAGAAGGCTTTTTGGATTTATAGTCGAGTTATAACTTGACTTTGTTTTGGATTTCACATTTCATTTTAAACAAATGCTCATCATCATCTGCTTATTGCAGTCCACTGCTGGACATAGGCAACTCCCATTACACGACACTGAACTCGATCTTGGGCTGCTCGCTTCCAGCTCCTGCTAGCCATCTTGCGCAAATCATCACTCCACCTTGCTTGAGGACGTCCTACACTACGCTTGTCGAGACGCGGTCTCCACTCAAGAACACGTTTACTTCAAGGGTTTTACGGCTAACATGGCCAGCCCGCTGCCACTTCAGCTTGCTAATCCGGTGGGCTATGTCGATAACCTCGGTTCACTGCCGTACCACTTCATCTCTAAAACAATCTAATCTAAACAAATGTAATCATTACGATTAATATCATCATCAACGTCATACTGTTAGTTGGACCTAGACTTTCCCCAGATTTCTTGAGTGTACTTCCTGTATTCACTGAGGTTCCGCGTGCTTTATTAGGTCATCCGTCCACCTTGGGGCGTACCGTATACAGAGGTTGCGACGTACGGCTGTTGCATGTCTTACGATTCACTACATGTTTTTATTATTGTTTTAACATTTTTTCATGCAGTATTTTAACTTACTAAAGATCTGAAAACCAGAAAAAGAAAAAGCATAGGGTAAAATATACCAGAAAGATTCGGCCGGTCTGTTAATGGTCTCGGTAGCATAATGGGTAGTGCAGTCGCCCGGTTTGCGGAGATGCGGGTTCAAGTCCTGCCTGATGCCAACATGACCAAATGTCTTTTTCTGGTTTTCAGATTCACTACATGTTTGTTTAAGTACTACAGGGTAATTATAAAGGTCAATAAGATATGCCTTTGGTATTTTTCATTAATTTCATTCCTTAAATTCAGATTACTGCAATCAGTCAATCCAAAATTGACTTAGATTTGACACTTAGTAATCTCAATTTCATTTTACAAGTAACGCAGAGCCCGGCAGCCACGGTTTTGTTTCCCAATTGTTTCTCATAACGTGCTTTGAAGGGTTTTAGGAGCAAATTAAAACTTAATTAAAACAAATGTAAAATGCAAAATATATATAAAATGTAATACATATGAATCATTATTAAATTGTATTTTTCAAAAACTGGTACCAAATGTGCATTTCTTCATTTCAATTTCACTACTTTATCTTACAAAAGTAGAATTAGCCAGATTGCTTGAGTTTGGAAGTTTGGCATGTAGCAAAACTGAGGTCGACCACTGACTCAATAACTTTGACCACGGAGCAATATCGTCCAATACAAAACAATTTTGGCCGTCAAAGGGAACTGGCGCATCTTTGATAGCTGTACAATCAATGTTGGTAGTCAACATCAAAATGTTGTATGCCTACAGAGTGTTCGAAAAGGTATTAACGGCTTGAAAAAGGGAATTGTAATACATACTACACACATCAAAACTGTCTAGGGATATCATAGGGATTTCATTTTTCAAATATTTCATAAAGTTAAGTTTGTTTACAAGTTGAGCATTTTCTTAGAATAACGCGAGGACAGAGGCATAAGATGAAGGTTAAGAATATTACAAAAAAAAACGTTTGATTTTGCTAAAATTCTGACACCTTTTAAAAGAAAAATCTGTCTTTTTTTGACGTCCTTACGATTGTACAAAAATGCTACTACAATTAATTTCTTTATAGAATCTGAAAGTGCAGATATAGCAGTTTCTATGTTCTAAAAATTTCTACGTTGGTATCAATATTTTAATTTTTACAGCCTTCCAAATAGCTATACTTTGTTTGAAAATGCTTGAGATATCCCTAGACACTTTTGAGCAGTTTATAATGACAGAGTCGTATATGGCTCGAACCGTTAATCAAATCTAAAACAAGCGAAATAGTGTTTTATTACTGTGATTATAAAGTTGCTTTTCGTAAATGCTTCAGACATACACATAACCACTATATAGGTACATCATTTTGATACCGACCACTTAAAAAAGCAAACTGCTGAACTTAGGTACTTGGAGTTGTTATAATCAAATAAATAATTACCAGATTTATGTACATTTTGTCAAAATTAATCTTCCAGAGATTAACTTTCTGAAAATGTCTAGATTTTATTACAAAGTATAAACGCCATTTTAACTTCAAAACGGCTGAAGATTGAGGAGTTAGGCATGTAAAACAGAGATAAGTCTAAGCTCAGTGCTCGCTGGTTCGCAAATCCTGCGAAATAATTGTTCAGGGACTCAATAAACTAAAGTTATTCGTGTAGAACGAATCAAATAAGACGTTCAGATGACTTTATTTCAGACTTTCAGAGTGGCATTATTACTGCACGTAGGCTTTGCATAAACATTTTAAGTTTCCATTCAAAGCCTAAGTAAGCCCGTTTGATAACTTTGAAGTTGGTATTATTCTGATAAAATGGTTACAACTCTAACTTAAAGCCTCTTAAAATGTTTTTGTTATTGTTAGGATACTTACGAGTAAGTACGAAGTAAAAACAACAACACTTTTCAGAAACTATTGTTATACTAGACTTTAAGTTTATATTAATAACGCTTGCTTTACTCTATTGTAAAAATTAATCTCTCAACTCCCTAACACCATGATGGTCCACCACCTGGGGTCATTACGACATTATGGCTTTCTGTGAAACTCGATAACTTCGCGACTGTGATCGTTACAGTGAAAATAACTAAGCCGCATTTTTTTTTCTTATTTTTTACGAATGAGGTAGAATACTTTTGTGCTACTTTTGTGCCGTGCCGTGGCGGCACGTTAATAGAATACAATCCACCGCCCCATTTCTTGCCCGTGGGTGTCGTATGAGGCGACTAAGGGATCCTTGTGGCAGGTCAGCTGCTTTCCAGGTGGGAGACATACGTCGACCGGTTGCTGGTACCACCATGCAGTTGCGTAAAACCCGCCAAGTGACCCCGGCCTATCTCGGTCGGGTCGCGTTCCGGGATCAGCACTGCACTAACCGGAGCCAGGGGGACTGTGGTCGTGGCAATCGTTGGACCAGTGGAAGCCTTAACGGCGATATTGTGTGGATGGTGCGTATCGGCCCGCCGGCCAGGGAGACCCGTAGAAACGGTGGTGCCGCTGGCCGCCCGCGGCATAGTACAGGGGCCCAAAGGGGGCTAACCACCTCTGGAGGCTGCCCCACCAGGTCGCGCATAATCTCGGGATGGTTCGTCGTGCCGGGTGGTGCCCGGTTCCGGTGGGGGCCCGGCGACCATTCCCGAGGGGGTACGGGAGCCCTTCCGTCCGGCGGACCGGCCCACGCTATTTCACACGCAAAAATATCAATGTAAGGCACCACGCTTTGTCTAACTTTGCCGCGACGACAGTCGTCCTTTCACGCCCTTCCCCCCCCCCCCTCACTTCTATGGCAGTCAGCAAACGGAAAAGGCCTACAGCGGCATCTCCATCCCCCACCAACACGCTGTTTGAGGTGGAGTTCGCTAACATCCGCGGACTCCATGCAAACCTCAACGCCGTCCACCAACACCTCGAGACGGTGAGGCCTGCGATGCTCTTTTTGACGGAAACACAGATAGGTCGCCCTGCCGATACGTCATACCTGCACTATCCCGGCTATGTATTGGAAGAGTCCTTCCTCTCCAAGGCCGGAGTATGTCTTTTCGTCAGGGCGGATGTCTGCTGTGACCGTCTTCGCTGCCTAGAAGACCCATCCTTCTCCACTCTCTGGGTGCACGTAGACTTGGGCTCTACGAGCCGAGTTTACGCGTGCCTTTACCGCTCCCACAAAGGCGACGCCGAGACAACTCGACTTTTTGACCATCTAAGTCAGGCGGCAGATAACGCTCAGGCGCGGTTCCCTAATGCTGAAATGGTGTTTTTGGGAGACTTTAATGCCCACCATGAGTCCTGGTTGGGCTCTCCAAAAACAGACCATGCAGGCCGAACCGCCCACGCTTTTGCTCTCACGCAAGACCTGACGCAGCTGGTACGCCAGCCCACCCGGATACCAGATATTGTCGGTCATGCGCCCTCCCTGTTGGACCTTCTGCTGACGAGCCACCCAGCTGGGTACCTAGTGTCGGTCGGCGCCCCTTTGGGCTCCTCCGATCACTGCCTGGTTGGCGCGACAGTGCCATGTGCAGCTCCCCCACAGCCTGTGAGGGTGAAGCGGCGGTTATGGCACTACTCGTCGGCCGATTGGGACGGTATGCGAGAATACTTCGCTTCCGTCCCTTGGCGGCAGTGCTGTTTTGGGGAAAGGGATGCGTCGGATAGTGCATCTGCTGTCGCTGGCGAGATCAGTACTGGAATGGAATACTACATTCCATTTACTGATGTCGACAGCGCCAGCAAAGCTGGTCCCTGGTACAATCGCGAGTGTTCCGCAGCTGTTCAACGTAAACAGGCGGCATACCGTGCTTGGGCCAGGGCCCAAGCTATCCATGACCCTGACGTGGCTTCCCTCAAAACAGCCTTCAATGAAGCCACCAAGGCCACTAAGAGGGCATACGTTAGAGCAGACGCCCAGCGTATCGCACGTGTTGGCCAAGAACTTATCTCACACCCAACGGGTAGCCGCTCCTACTGGCGACTGGCCAAACACGTGCAATCTAACTTCTGTTCGCCTTCGCTGCCCCCGCTGAAATGCCCTGACGGATCTTTGGCTCATCAGCCGCAAGAGAAAGCCGATTTACTGGTAAACCTCTTTGCGGCCAACTCCTGCATCGATGACTGTGGTGCACAGCCGCCTATGGCCCCGAATTGCGGCACCACAATGCCTGATATTCGTATCAGGCTGTGTGACGTACGTGCGGAGCTGCAGTCACTCGATGTAAGGAAAGCCAGTGGACCTGACGGCATTCCAGCCGTAGTATTAAAAAAGTGTGCAGCGGAGTTGTCTCCAGTGTTGACACGCCTGTACCGCCTCTCCTACACATCAGGCCTCGTGCCGCAGGCTTGGAAAGAGGCGAACGTTCAACCTGTTCCCAAAAAGGGGGACCGGTCAGACCCAGCCAATTACCGTCCAATAGCTGTAACCTCAGTACTTGCTAAGGTGTTCGAGCGGATTATAAATGCACAGCTCACCCGCTACCTAGAAGACCACTCGTTGATTCACGACCGCCAGTACGGCTTTAGACCGAAACGGTCCACGGGTGATCTCCTAGCGTACGTAACGCACTTATGGGGTGAGGCTATGGACAAGCACGGCGAAGCTTTGGCTGTCAGTCTTGACATTGCCAAGGCTTTCGACCGTGTCTGGCACCGATCGCTTCTTTCCAAGCTTCCGGCATATGGACTGTCTCCTCGCCTCTGTGACTGGATCGCTGGATTCCTGGAGGGACGTAGAATCCGTGTCCTCTGCGACGGACGTGAGTCGCGTTTCCTACAGATTAATGCCGGGGTGCCGCAGGGTTCCGTCTTATCGCCGACTTTGTTTCTTCTGCATATCAATGACATGTTATCACTCGGTAACATTCATTGCTATGCGGATGACAGCACAGTCCACTCGCGGTATTTCGAGCGCCCTGTGGCTAAGCGAACCGATATCGAGGAGAAGAGGCGCTTTCTTGTTGTTGAGCTTGACGGAGTGCTGGACCGCATTTCCGAATGGGGAGAACGCAATCTCGTCGAGTTCAACGCCAAGAAAACACAGGTGTGCGCATTCACTGCCAAGACGTCGCCATTCCTCTCCCGTCCCACTCTTCAGAGCACCCCACTACCAGTGAAGGATAGCCTCAACATCCTTGGCATGGATGTTCGCAGCGACCTCAACCAACGGGACTACATCGAGAGCATTATTAAAACAGCATCCCGTAAACTTGGAATCCTGAACAGAGTGAGACGATTCTTCACGCCTGAGCAGCTCTGTCTTTTGTATAAGACACAAGTTCGCTCGTGTGTGGAATATTGCTCTCATCTCTGGGACGGTTCCGCCAAGTACTTGCTAGAGGCTCTCGATAGGTTGCAGCGGCGCGCTATCCGCATCATTGGTAACCCAGAGGCAACTATGGCTCTGGAGCCTCTCCAACTGCGTAGAGACATTGCCAGATTGAGTGTCCTCTACCGCCTGTACAACGGGGAATGCTCTGACGAGTTGTTCCAACTGATCCCATCCTCACCCTTCCACTCCCGTACCACACGCGCTGGTCTGCGTCAACATCCACACACGATCCAGCGACTGTCGGCCCGCACCAAAAGGTTCGGTGACTCGTTCCTGTGTCGTGCTATCCAGACGTGGAACGCTCTTCCAGCGCATGTGTTTCCTTCTTCCTACAATCCCGGGTTTTTTAAGCGGGGCGTGAAAAGGCATTTATGCAGGCCTTCAAAATGAGATTGACCAGCAGAGTAGTTGTCCATTACTGTGCTTGTCAACCCCATATCTGGACCTCACGACTGCTTTCCATCAGGTGGAGTGAGGTCATCTTGAAGACCACTATAAAAAAAAAAAAAAAAAAAAAAAAAAAAAAAAAACACTATTGAAGGTGAAGCGAATAGACGATTGAAGTGAGCGTGCTGCATCGAGATGTGAAATGATGTTAGTGAGAATAACCGGGCTGTCTCTAAACTTGTACCACATGTGGGCCAGATACTGATTCACATACTCATAATACAAAGAATAAATACAATTTTGAAATTTATTTTAATGTTTGTATCACAAACAGAAGTTTCCTAGTCTTCTGTTGATTTCGTTTCTTAATGAAATGGCAATTTGCAAGTACATCCTGGTGTTTTGCCTTTACAAGACATTATTGCGCAAACAAAATTCGACCATTTCCAGAAAAAATATCCGCATTTCCTTTTAATAAAAGACTGGGAGCGAACTCCTGACCGGCGTTTGGCCTTGATGGAATAATCTTCTATTTACTCAGTCACTTCTTTATTTGCCAAACAAGAGTGGCCTTTAAAGCTGTTGCATAAGACCTAAGGGTTGTATCGTATGTGGTCGACCTTACGACCCACACTTCGTCACTGTCGGTCCCGCCGATGTGCGACCTATCCGGGATTAGCAAACATGTACGAATTTAAGGCTTTAACGGAGAGTGTGGTCAAACCCCGAAACCAGTTTCTTAATCCTCACACCCTGAAAGACTGCCACTTAATTTAGCTAATTTTTACAGCATTTGAATAATGAAAGGAAAAGGTTGTCGGATTTAAAGCTTAGCGCTGAATCTCTAACAGCAACTGTATAACATACTAAATGTTTAGCTCCATTTTAATGTACAAAAATGTGCACGAGACGTCTAAACTAATCTTTTATTGAGATGTATTTTTGGTTTGGTTTCAATTTAGCTAAGTATTCACCGATAATTGTTCTTGATCTGGTATAAAACTTTTGTTTACTAAATACTGAAAAAAAAAAACTGACGTCTGTATCTTTGGTGAACAAAGTACTTTACGATAAATTGGTACCTTTGTCAAATTCAAAATATGGGTTAGTGGAATGGTACGAAAACTCCGAGTAAATAAAATTTTGCTGACTTAGTTTAATCTGCCTAGCTAAATACGATAGTCAAGTACGAATTTCGAAGTTTACTTTACCGCTTTACAAGGGTCTGGGAAGAGGGCCATTTAGCGAGGATTTTTAAATGAGTAATGACTTACATCAAAACCTGAAAAATTAAAATTAATTAATCCGAGCCTCAAACTGCGCAATTACTGTCGGCCTCTTCAAATAAAGAATCAAAGGGTGCAAAATCTGAATAAAGACACAAATTAAATAATGGTAAATAGACGGAAGGCCGAAGGGTATTCCATATTAATTAACGTCCGTCCCGAAGACGACGAAGACAAATGTTGAAGCGTCCCGTAATGTATTTTTCCGAGCCCTTCCGTCCCGGATAAAACAAATGATAATCGGGAAAGAATGAAGTCAACAGTAACGACCGCAATTAATTAAGGAGATTGTCGCTTGTTCAATATTTTAGGGCGTATGAGCGTGAATGAGATCTTTATCTGATTATCTATAGAAGGCTTATTGGATTTCTAGTCGATTACTTGACTTTGTTTTGGATTTTACGTTTCATTTTAAACAAATGTTGATAATTACTATTAATGTCATCATGAGCCATATGGCATCCACTGCTGGATCTAGACTTTCCCTAGACTCCTTGAGTGTAATTCCGGTATTCACTGAGATTCCGTGTGCTTCACTAGGTCATCCGCCACCTATGGGGCGTACCGTATACAGAGGTTGCGATTTACGGCTGGTGCATCTCTAACGATTCACTACGTGTTCGTTTTAGTATAATGGTCAATAAAATATGCGTTCGGTATTTGCCATTTTCTTTCGTAAAATTCAGATTACCTACCCCTGAATTCACTAACGCCAATCAACGCTTAGTACGCGCTCACGCTCATGCTGTCCCGTAATATGTCAATGGAACTGAAAGGGATAGCTATACTTCTGAGGGAGGCTCAACGTCGATTTGCGTTTGTGAATTCGGAGGTTATTGTTAAATCAAAGTCAATCAAACATTGACTCAGATATGTCACAAAGTAATCTGAATTCCATCTTACAAGTAACGCAGAGCCCGGCAGCCATGGTTTTGTTTCGTAATTGTTTCTCATAACGTGCTGTTTGAAGGATTAAGATGATGGACAGACTAAGCCCAGAGTAATATCAGTTTAAGCCGCCTACTATATAGGCTTTAGTAAGGTCGAGTGGTCATTGCTCATCACTTTGCTCTGCAACAAAGGCGACAATACTCATCCGAAATAGCAAGTAGACACATTAACAGGAAGAAAAGCAAAGTCAAGTAATAATTTACTTTTTAAATTTTACCTCTAGATTTTGACATGATTGATAAATAGGTACGTTTTGCTAAATTTCTATGACCCGAAAGCAAACTTACATTTAATTTAAAACACTCCTCTGATTTATTTAATAAATTGTTAGTTTGGTAATTTCCAATCAAACACTCATAACTATTAAGCGAAATGAGAGCTGAGTTTAACATTTTAAAAGAATTCAGATCTAAATGTGTCAAGTAAACTAGTATCTTGGGACATATTTAAGCTCAACGTCTGACTTTTTGAAAAACGTTGGTGCGAGGACCTGGCAAGCTCTAATTGATAATAGGGACTAGTGAAAGAGTTTGAAGGGCCTTCCTTTACCCAGTAGAAGGATCTAGATTATTTCATCGAGGTCATCGAGACGCGCATTGTCCGTCTGCTCTGAATGCTCCGCTCGGCTGTGGGCGAGTCGGCGTTCACTTAGCCGCCGTTAACTACGGGGGATTATTGCGAGATATGATTCATTGATTGAATTCACAGGTGATTTGTTTCACGATCCATGAATTTTTCTTCACTGGACATTAAAAAAATCAAATTGGTGCACTTAATGCAAAGAGTCATTTTCTACTAGTCGACTATAAGATCTACAAGACATTTTATCCTGGTGTTAAATTGAGATGGCTGGGATTTAATCATCAGTAACTCATTTTAACACAAGTTTATTTCCATGTTGAACAAAGAAGACAATGATACATATTATTGTTACATTCAATCAGCAAGTTCAAAATTTGAAAGCAACATTTAAACCGTCCACAAGTGCTATATCCGTCACAAACGGAATTCGCCAGCGGTTAGAGCTGCTACATAAGCAGCTTTGGTCAGGTCGACTGGTCATCGAGACGCGCATTGTCCGTCTGCTCTGAATGCTCCGCTCGGCTGTGGGCGAGTCGGCGTTCACTTAGCCACCGTTAACTACGGGGGATTATTGCGAGACATGATTCAATATTCAATACAAGCTACTTTCAACCAACCAAGTTCACAGGTGATTTGCTTACGATATATGTATTTTCTCTACTGGACATTAAAAAAAACAATTCACAAGATCTACAGGACATTATATCCTGGTGCGAAATAGAAATGGCTAAGATTCAATCATTAGTAACTCATTTTAATCCCAGTTCATTTCAATGTTGAACTAAGAGACAATGATACGATACATTCAATCAGCAAGTTCAAGACTTCATAGCAACATAGAAACCGTCCACAAGTGCTATATCCGTCACAAACGGAATTCGCCAGCGGTTAGAGCTGCTACATAAGCAGCTTTGGTCAGGTCGACTGGTCATCGAGACGCGCATTGTCCGTCTGCTCTGAATGCTTCGCTCGGCTGTGGGCGAGTCGGCGTTCACTTAGCCGCCGGTAACTACGGGGGATTATATGTGCGACATTATTCAATACAAGCTACTTTCGACCGACTAAGTTCACAGGTGATTTGCTTACGATGTAGGCATTCTCACTTCTGGACATAAAAAAAACAATTGGTAGACTTAAAGCCAAGAGTCAGTATCTAGAATTCGACCACACGATCCATAGGACATTATATCCCGGTGTGAAAATATAGATGGCTGGGATTTAATCATCAGTAAATCATTCTAACACCAGTTCATTTTATTGTAAGTAAACAATGACACATATTATTGCTACATTCAATCGGCAAGTTCAAGACTTGATAGCAACATTTAAACCATCCACAAGTGCTATATCCGTCACAAACGGAATTCGCCAGCGGTTAGAGCTGCTACATAAGCAGCTTTGGTCAGGTCGACTGGTCATCGAGACGCGCATTGTCCGTCTGCTTTGAATGCTCCGCTCGGCTGTGGGCGAGTCGGCGCTCACTTAGCCACCGTTAACTACAGGGGATTATTGCGCGACATGATTCAATATTCAATGCATGCTACCTTTGATCGGCTAAGTTCACAGGTGAATTGCTTATGATGTATGTATCCTCACTACTGGACAAAAAAAAACAATTGGTAGACTTAATGCAAAGAGTCATTCGACCACAAGATATATAGGACATTATATCGTGGTGTGAAATTGGGATGGGTGGGATTTAATCTTCAGTAACTCATTTTGGCACCAGCTCGTTTTAATGTTGAACCAAGTAGACAATAACACATATTATTGTCACTTTCAATCAGCAAGTTCAAGACTTGATAGCAACATTGAAACCGTCCACAAGTGCTATATCCGTCACAAACGGAATTCGCCAGCGGTTAGAGCTGCTACATAAGCAGCTTTGGTCAGGTCGACTGGTCATCGAGACGCGCATTGTCCGTCTGCTCTGAATGCTCCGCTCGGCGTTCACTTAGCCACCGTTACCTATGGGGGATTATTGCGCGACATGACTCAATATTCAATACAAGCATCTTTGACGGATTAAATTCACAGGTGATTAGTTTACGATCCATGTATTTTTCTCTACTGGACATTTGAAAAAAAAAACAATTGGTGGACTTGGTGCCAAGAGGCATTATCTACTAGTCGACCAAAAGATCTACAAGACGTCATTAGTGTCCCAGTGTGGAATTGAGATAGCTAGGATTTAATCATTAGTAACTAATTCAAGCACCACCTAATTTCTTTGTTGAATTAAGTTAGATAATATTTTTGTAAATTTCAATCAGCAAGTTTAACATTTATTAACACAAGTGCTATATCCGTCACAAACGGAATTCGCCAGCGGTTAGAGCTGCTACATAAGCAGCTTTGGTCAGGTCGACTGGTCATCGAGACGCGCATTGTCCGTCTGCTCTGAATGCTCCGCTCGGCTGTGGGCGAGTCGGCGTTCACTTAGCCACCGGTAACTACGGGGGATTATCGTGCGACATTATTCAATATTCAATACAAGCTACCTTTGGTCGGCTAAGTTCACAAGCGACGTGTTTGCGATTTTACATAATCCTCAAGATTGTAGATTGTTCTTCTTACGATGTACGAGGCAATCGAAAATGCATCAGCAGAATAGGCATTATTAAAATCCTCTCACCCCCTCAAGTTTTTGTCACTGTCATACATAAACCTGATATTAACAGTCATTTAGAGAAACAATCATCTGTTTACTGTATTCATTTCTTGTGTAACCATTTACTGGTAGTTAACGGTTAAGGAGATTGCCTAGAAAAAGTACGAGTAGGATACCAAAAGTTAAAAAAATAATCGACGAGAGCTTTCACGAGGCAACAAGTTTATGGAGCTAAGCAATCGTTTCACTTAAAGGGCATTTTCGCTAAAAGGGCATTATCAGTGACACAAGTAGCTAAGTAATGTATTTAATTTTCTACTTACCATCAACTAAAACTTTTGCCAACTATAATAGGTCAGAATATAAGCGAAAATAGTTACCTCCCAACAATTAGCTTGCTATAAACGCCATTAATCAACAAAGATTATTGTAGTCGTGAGTAGCGCGCATAATAATATGAGCCTCACAGAAAGTTTGGCACTTCGTAGAGCAATATCAACCCTAGTCTTCTCGTGTATAATCGCTTTAGAATATACAAGAGATTAAATAACTTACGCTATAAAGTTAGCCAAAGTATTTATATTGATATCATAATTTATAAGGAGTGAGAAAGGCGCGCCTTACCATGGGAGTATAATTAATGGGTATAGCTGAGAGGTACAAGTATACGGTTTTTATTATCTTTATAGAAAACTACATGTTTTAATTTTCTTTAATGCTCTCTCCATTATTTGCAAATGACGCTTAATCATTGTGGATTCAGATCCTTTTCAGGACACTAATTTTAAAATTATCAGCAGGTTTTGTTCTATTACTCGGGCCTAGTAACTCACAAAATTATTATTGAAATTTATTTTATTTCATTATTATTAAAATTAACAATTTTATCACAGAAATTATCATTTCTGAGAAATAGTGGCAATTCCTCGATTTCATTACTACCAGACCTTGATTCTGTTCTGAAAAGTACTGGTACATAATATTTAAGTAGGTAGGAAAGAAAGAAAGAAAGAAAGAAAGAAAAACTATTTATTGGTCCACAAACAGCAAAAATATACACCAAATTAAAATAAAAACAAAAAAGAAAAAAAGGCAACAATCAAACAAATGAACAAAAAAAAAAAGAAAGTGAAGTGGGGCCAACCAGGTCTCTGTCTCAGCATTTGTCGCCACAGCTTTTTAAGGCTGCAGCGACGCTGATATTCTGACAGAGCCTATATGATGTCGTCCGACTTATGTAAATAATAAATGAATACAAATATAATAAGTAAAAGGGTAACTAAATTAAAGGTGAAAAAATAGAAATAAATAAATAGTTATTCAAATACATAAATTGTAATAAAAAAAAAAAAAGAAGTGTTAATCTTTTGTTTCGGACCGCGGCTGGTGAACTTGAGTGACACTGACAGGGTGACGGTAGGTAGGTAGGTAGGTACTTAGTCAGTTTTTTATAAAAGTTTCAATAAATAAATGAAAAAAGAACCGAATGAATACCAGGAAAAATGCCAATTAGTAAACAGATCCAAATCGTCATAACACAAAAACGAAAATCCCAACATTGGCCGAAAGCAACAAAACAAATTACAAACGAAGAAGATCCTAACTTACGAATTTGGGTTACAAAGTAAAATCAACAGCCGACATTGGTAAACAGAGACAAAACAATCATTGTGGGCAAGTTTATAATTTCAAATTGGTATCTAATCAGAGGCAGGAGTTGGGAACGGACTCGCCGCGTGATGGATGGCCACGGGGAGTGCGGTTGACGCGGCGCTGTTCAAACTTCTTCTGCTTCACCTTATTAGGCAGCGAAATGCATAAACGTAAATTGAGTGTAGTAAACAAACTCAAAAGTTAGGGAAAATATATACAAAGTATATAAATAATATGATTTGAAATTGTACTTTTACCGCACAGGCGAGACACGGCGACCTGCAGTGGCCAGGTTTTTGTTCAATTCCAACTTTTGCTTTTAACTAGGTACATATTGAACTGATGAACTCGTTGCAATAAAACAGACCTTTATGAGTTAACGATACCGCGAAAACGAGCCAGTACAACAAAGTGCGAGCTTTTGAATCTTCGACTCACCATGTCGGCCACAGTTTCGTGGACGAATGGATGATCGTGCCTTAAATAAAATTATTCCGCTGTGCGCGTGAGGGTATGTTATGATGTCATATACCTACCTGCAAACGACACTTATCCCTAAAGTATTGATTATAGAGGAAGAAAAGGTGAATCATTTCTATAATGAAGTATCCAGTCGTCAAATATTCCTTTATTGTTAATACGCAGGTTATACCAACAGAAACAAGTTCCTTTCTAGCTAAGTTCAAACAGCGTATTTTGTGCCAGGTTGTGTTGAAATACAACGAATCTTTCAGTTTTGTTGCCATCATTTTGAAGGAAACTGACTCGTATTAATTTCTCTACTTTTGTTAAACGCAAACAAGTTGAAACTGAACATTAATATATATCCAAAGCTTGACTGTTTCTCTGGTAGTACCTACCAGATATCCTTTCATTCATTTATCATAAAGTTCAGACCTTTAAATTGGTCAGAATATTTGATATTTATTTATAGCTCATTTATCTGTGTCAAATCGACTTCCAGGCCTTTGTTGAAGACTGGAGTTTCTGAGCTTCGCACGGACCCATGAATCATTGTTTGCGAGCTTTTCTAATGAAACGTTTAACTGATTTCTAAGAGATCTCGCACTCCAAAGAGATGAATTGCTTATCGTTTAAGTGACTTAGCTTTGTAACAAGTATTTTACTAGTAAGATGTTATGAATCCTGCCAAGTGTATGTACGCACGAAAATGAAGGGAAACTTATTTACATGTATAAATATCGAAAATCCCAATAGGTCAATAGTTCAGTAGCTAAAAAATAAACTTAACGCATTCCTTGTCCCATGAACCACATGCTTTTGTTTTTTATGTAAACAACAGATTTGTCTGATTTCAAAAGACAATAATTATACCTTTTACCTCCGATACAAATGGCCTTGTACCTTTTGGTACAAGGACTTTTAACTATGCACCTGCAGTAAAATTACAGGCTATCAATCAGAAAAGACTGTTATTTTATTGAAAAAGTACCTGTTATTTTACTATGCCTAATTTGAAGTCCAAGTACTCGTATATTATATTTGCAGTGTAAACTGTAAAAATTTTGCGCCTGATCATTTTACGTATAAGGATTTAGTCTTAAAGCGAATTTGCTTGTTATTTTTCAACAGACAAATTGCAAGCTTTGACTTTATTTGTGTAACACTATAAATTCAAAAAAGTTCGATTTAGATATTGTCATCAAAGTTAAAGACAGATTAAGTAAGTTTTGGGTTTTTTTGAGGTCCTGTTTTGCTGTCCTTTGTACATTCAAGTGTCAACGTGTGCAGTAAACAACCTTACATTATGTGGCTCCACCAAACCGAGGCCATTTTTGAGGACGATAAATCGTCTAGATCCCAGACACGAGCATAAAAACCCCATATTGCCCTTTAAACCTCTTTACATTGTTTATTCTTTTTAATTCCAGCGAAAGCGGTGAAATGCCCACATGGACCGCCAAAAACACCATTTGTTACCCCTAAGTCCAAGTCGTTAATTTCCTAATTACAGTTTCAAAATAAAAGCCTGTTTTTGTTCGTCCCTTCCTCGCTACAATCCCGGAGGTTAATGGAAGAAAAAATACACTGTACAAATTTGCATAACATTTTTCTCTGTCTCGTGCCGAAATTAAGTCGCTGGCTCTTGCATCTACGGCTTTGTTTAAATTACCGAAGTGAATTTCGTGATTCGCTTGTAATATTCAATTTTATATCTGGAGAACAGTTTGCGCTCCCTGACGCTCCCGATGTGAACTTATTTTCTGTCAGGCTACTTTGTAATTTTCTTGCAAAGTTTCATCAAACCAGTTTGTGTTTACAAAGTAACTTTAGCTTCTTACTGATTTCTTTTTTTGTGTAAGCTCTTTGAATACTTTACCGAATAAGTTAAAAGATAACAATACTTCCACTCACGCACTAACCATGATTTTGGGCAAATGCACGTAGTACGAGTACCTACGTCATCCGAAATAAAGGATTTTCACAGGGCCGGCACTCGCGAGTAATGCCCCTGGTTTTACCCGTGGCTGAGTCTTCCGTGGTGTAGCGATTCGAGTGTTGGACTCTCCTCC
This sequence comes from Udea ferrugalis, assembly GCA_950022985.1. Classification (NCBI taxonomy): domain Eukaryota; kingdom Metazoa; phylum Arthropoda; class Insecta; order Lepidoptera; family Crambidae; genus Udea; species Udea ferrugalis. Next base: position 13,401,850 of record OX465516.1, read on the forward strand.
TGGAGTCACTACTCGTACGTTCGAGTCCTGCACAGACTGCGAGTTAGCAGTAAAATATTGAAAACTGATAAGCTCGAGTTCGTAAATTAAGATAATCCATGCACCTGTCATGTGTATAACACATTGTTCATTACTATAGGTAACATATTCTGCGTACCTGGTAGATAAGCTGCGATGGTCTAAGTCGACCAGGCGGACCTTATAACATGCCCATAGGCTGCGGTATCCGCTTGCCATCATGCAATTGTTCAATGTCGACCTTAACAGCCACAGCTCAGCTGCCAATCATCAATCAAACTGTGATCTTCATTGGCCTAAATAACTGAAGCTTTTTGCAAACCACCATAACGAGAACATTATGCACCAATTTCAACGTCATTTCAAATCGGCCAATTAACACTTCTGAAGCATTGATAAATAACCAAGCGGATGTCAATGTAAGTTATCGATATAGTCGTACAACTTGAAACTGGTGTAGGCCCGCGGGGAAATCTGCAATCTTGGCCTTCCGCTAACAAAGTTTTCAACTAAAATCCTATTGTGCCTGGTGTCATGGGAAGCCAGTACACTTGATTAGTCCACTGGCAAGTTGAGGTAGAACTTCATCTTTTGTTGACTGTAACGGAGGCAGTGGAAACCTAGAGGAATGTGTTTTGAGAGCTTGACTAACTTAAATATCCCGGTGGACATCGCTAATGTCAGCCCAGCCGGAGGCTTGATAACATCTGAGAATATGGTTTCTCACTTACTTTGCACCCTTCCAGCAATCAGCACTGAACCCGCGTGTACATGGAGTTTGGCTCTTGCCATTGCAAAGTTGAGGTGAGGCGTGTGCCGTGTAGTGCCGGCACGTTAATAGAATAGCACTACCCCCTCTCTTCCCGTGGGTGTCGTAAAAGCCGACTGAGGGAAAACAGCCACCAGGAGATGGGCAGCAGCGTCTCCAAACAACAGCAGGCCCTACTGCGATCGCCAACCCGCCTGCCAAGCGTGGCGATTATGGCAAACCCCCCCCAAAATGATGGCACGACATAAGAAACGGCCCCCAGTCCCCGGCGGCCCCGCTATTCCTGGCTACGGCAGCGGTTATGGTAACGGCAGGGCAGGGGGTGCGAAGAATCCCCGGGTAGGATCCGGCTGCCAATGGGAGCGAGACGTGGTCGTTCACTATGGGTCTCATAAGAAGGCTCAAAGTCACCCAGCGAGCAATGGAGAGAGCGATGCTTGGTGTTTCCCTGCTTGATCGAATCAGAAATGATGAGATCCGCAGGAGAACTAAGGCAACCGACATCGCTCGAAGGATTGCATCGTTGAAGTGGCAGTGGGCGGGACACATAGCGCGGAGAACCGATGGCCGTTGGGGTGGAAAGGTTCTCGAATGGCGACCGCGTACCGGACGACGTTCCGTGGGCAGGCCCTCCACAAGGTGGACCGACGATCTTGTCAAGGTCGCGGAAAGCCGCTGGATGCGGACAGCGCAGGACCGATCGTTGTGGAGATCTTTGGGGGAGGCCTATGCCCAGCAGTGGGCGTCGTTCGGCTGACATGATGATGATGATGATGATGTGTGCCCTTACTTACCGTCACAACTTACCGTCGAGCAAGACGGCACCGATTTTTTTAACACCTAACCATATTTATCTACCCTTCTGTTGCGGACTCTTTTGTAGTTTAGTCTAGTTATCTTTATATGTTTTTTTGTTAGAGTGAATGTGTCACATTTTGAGTTGTTATTGTTTTGGTGGATACGAATAATTGGTTGGTTTTTAGTTTTAATTACTTTATTATCTCATTATATTTTATTTACAGTCCATCGCAGTTTCATTAATCTTTCGTCATTAACACCTTCCTTGAAGGCATCGACAAATTTCAAACCATATAAATTCGCACAATCATCTTTACGTTTATGACTGGCTAATGTCACACTGATCCCCAGTTAAGACTGAAACTCTATGGGCTAGTGTTGGTCACCATCTGAATTGAACGATGTCACAATAATTCAAAAACATCCAACCTCTCTCACATGCACTTACAAGCCCCTAAACTGTATCTATCTAAATCTCTGAACAAGCGTATTCCCTATCGCGCTGTAACGTATTCCACGCCAGCTATATTTTCTTTCTGCGACCCGAATTGCTTCGCCGCTTATACGCCGCCTAGGGAGTGTTTGATTTGGCGCGATCGTATCGGCGAGCTTATCAGCCGCTGTGGGATGAGCGAGGATGTTGCACGGTTGGAATCATATATATTTTTTCCTTTTTCTAAATATATTACGAGTTCGGGTGCAAGCGTGTGGCTCAATTACTGTTAAAGCGAGTATAGTTGTCTATAGTTCCTTTCAAAGCACGCTGAAGTTACTCGAGCTTACAGATTACAGCTAGTAGGTACCTACATTGATTACGTTTTGGAACCACACATCTAAACAGGCTCTTACTGGCTGTCAGGATCTTACTGGTTGAAAACTTGTTCTTAAACATTATGGTATTAACATCATCAAAGCTTACCAATAGAAACCCAGCCATCGGATTCTTCTTACTACACATACCTTCTACTTAAAGTGGGGACATACATATGCGGTGTTTATGGTTTTACAGTAGCTAGCTTTATGCATGCGGAATTTTAATCCCCAAATGAAACAGTTTTCGTTGAAAACCTATCCAGAATTGTTGCATTGCCTGTGTATTACAAGAAAATGCGTACTAAGTATATATTTCATTTATTTTTTGAATGATGTTGGTCGATAATTTAACAAACCTGTTAATACACCACACGGTTGACAAGCTTATGTAAGAAAAATAGCTAACATACCAAATCATTCTAGCTTACAATGTATATAAAGACAACACGTGTTGAACTTACTAAGCCAATTAATTGCACTTTTAACTACGATGGCTCAAATGTTATATAAGCTGGCAAAACGGCTATGTCTACTGATTAGAAGCCTTACATAATAGGTATGCATAGCAAGTAAGCATTCACAGTCTTGTCCAGTTAGCTCGAGCTATACTGCACAAAATAAAAACCAGTAACTGGAGCTGTTTTCTTATAGTGTGTAAGTAGTAAACTATAATCTTCCCAATAGACAATGCTTCAAACCTTTAAGTAATATAAATAAGTTATCAACTGTATTTTACACCATATTATTCAGTCATACCTAAAATTTATGCTATACTCGTAATGCTAATGCAATAAGAAATCATAACCTTATTATATTCTAGAGGTAGATTATTTATGTCTTTAAATACACGCTTTATTTGCTTTACTTGCATAGCACTAATATCCATGAGTTTTTTTTGCCACATAAATATCGTAAATATTTTTAGTGTATATTCAGGTGATATACCTATGTATATCACAATTCCTGAGTCTCCTGTCATTCGACCTAGGTACCTAGATATTAATACAATTGAACACGCCAGCCTTCTTAAGCACCATCGTCGGCCCACTTATATCGAGCATGCACGATTTCCTGCAGTGATAATATTTAATATCCAGTTCAAACTATTGCAATTAGTTTTTATAAGCTACGTAAGCTACTTTTATAAGCTATGTTTATTCATAGCTAAGCAAAGTTTATTGCTAAATAAACTCATAATATTCAAACTCTGCTTACTGTTTATATTTTGCACTGGGGTCCTCTTCTCTGCGGACTTGCTAATGCCGTGGGCGGCCGACCTAAGTCCCGACCAACTGTCTAAACCAATTGTCCACGATAGTTTCTGGGTACTTGGCTGTCATGCATTGGGAATTGGGATGTTTTGATAGTATGAAGTGGGTTATAATGAAAACTTATAATCTGGCCAAGTTTCAGTAATATTTGTAGCGGCATCTATATTATAAACTGGCGTAACCTACGTCGCGATTTTAAAGTTATTCAAGCGACTGAATTATCTAAAAGAACACGACAAACCGTTAGGCAGTATAACAACACTTGGCTTGTTGGATCCCTTTACAATGGTTGATGAGGAACTTCATTCCCTCTTCCTCACACCACCAAATATCTAAAAAAAATGGACTGCGTCAGTTATGACTTCAGTAACCATGCGACCTCTAGCTAAATTTATATTTCTCTGCATAAATGTATTTAAGGCCTATTAAGTGACTACTGGACTTTAGGCAGTGAAGCAAAAGCGCCACTATCGCAGTGGTAGCTTGAGTGCCATTTATACACCTGGTCTGATTCGCAAAGGGGTGATGAACTTTCATAAACCTTTTGACCTAATCTCTTGCCTTAAAAATAACGGTTATGTTCATAAAGACAGTTAAAGATATCCACACTTAAAAGGCCATTAATTATTTTATGTTTGAAAAGCGATATCATTAATATTGTTGATAAAAGAGTGAAAAGACAAAACATTCCGTTGGTATCAAAACCTTGACATGCCAGAGACGTTATGTAAGATCGACGCATTTAAATTAGGTGGATACAGCTTTGTATTTCAAAACCAGCATAATAATACCTTGTCTGATAAAGATTGACGTAGAACATATTGTTTGTCAAGCTAGCCATAAACATCGTGTAGCGAACGAAAAAGTTGGTTGGTAATCAGGTATTAAATAATCAGGACATTCAGTGTCAGTAAGAACTACCGAAAGTTTTGCAATTTTTCTAATGATAGTAATTTTAGATCATTTTCATAGCTGTGAGAAATTATATGTTAAGAACGAGCGGCCTTCCGCGACTTTGTACGCTTGGACCTAAGTAAGAAAAAAAAAATTTTTTTTATAAATTGTTCAGATGTATAAGCTAAATTATTGTTAAGTTTCATTCAAATTCATTCAGTACTTTTTACGTGAAATAGCAACACAGCACAATCAGACATACAAACTTTCACATTTTGAATATTAGTAGGATTATTTTTTAATGTTATCCATAGTATTTGGAATGGTGAGGCCTGCGCAGGCCTAACATGCACACTGCGAAACATTATGTCGCGGTTTTTCTCGTGCCTAAACCATACTTAATGCGTGACAAAATATTGTTGCAATATGCATCTTATGTTGTTTGTTGGTCACCTAACACCTACACTTAGAATCAAATAAATTGCAGAAATCGTTCACCAGAATGACACCTATTAAAAGCTGCCGAGGCAGCATGCAAATGGATAATACCAACGCTTTTAAAATTTGATAATCCAAGATCAAACAGAACACATCAGTTTCTTGAATTGTTGATTATCACGCCGCGCGACACCATCAGAGGGGTTCCTTATAATTAATGTCTTGTAAGCACAACTCGTGAAACTATCTCAGGGCGTGAAAGCCAGTGGCATCTGACATATCCAATTAGCACGGCATCCGGCTCTGGGTCTAGTTGGCGTGCCAAATGCGGACTATCTGCCTTGGAACATGCGCTTGTTTTGATTCTTCAATGGATTTGCTGTTGTTACTCCTTTATGCTAGTGACTTTACATTAACACTTGTAAAAAGTGCATGAAATAAATACTCTACATTTTCATTTTTATATTGATAATTAAAATAAACGCCAAAATCACGAAATTATATAAAAATGCTGAAACAATGCCTTAAAACTTCACCGCGAAACATAATGTCGCGCTTTTTATCGTGCCTAAACCTTTACGTGTGACAATAAATTGTAGCAGTGGCATCTTAAATTGGTGGTCAATCAAAACTATACTTGAAATCAAATACATTTCAGAAATCGTTCACCAGAAAGACACCTATTGAAAGCTGCCAAGGCAGCATGCAAATGGATAATGACGAAGAAGGCTTTAAAAGGTTAAATATGATAATCCGAGATTATCACGAACTTTGATGATTTGTTGATTATCACGCCGAATTGTTGATTATCACACCGCGCGACACCATCAGAGGAGTTCCTTATAATTAATGTCTTGTAAGCACAACTCGTGAAACTATCTCAGGGCGTGAAAGCCAGTGGCATCTGACATATCCAATTAGCACGGCATCCGGCTCTGGGTCTAGTTGGCGTGCCAAATGTGGACTATCTGCTCTAGAACATGCAGAGGTTTTGATTCTTCAATGGTTTTGCGGATGTTACTCCTTTATGCCTTGACTTTTCAAAAACACTTGTAAAAGTTTACATGAAATAAATATGTTTCATTTTTTTTTTTTTATTGGCTATTAAAATAAACACCAAATTTACGGAATTATATCAAAATGCTGGAACAATTCCTTTTAGCTGCCGAGGCAGCATGCAAATGGATAATACCGAAGCCTTTAAAATTTGCTAATCCGAGATCAAACAGAACACATCAGTTTCTTGAATTGTTGATTATCACGCCGCGCGACACCATCAGAGGGGTTCCTTATAATTAATGTCTTGTAAGCACAACTCGTGAAACTATCTCAGGGCGTGAAAGCCAGTGGCATCTGACATATCCAATTAGCACGGCATCCGGCTCTGGGTCTAGTTGGCGTGCCAAATGTGGACTATCTCCCTTGGAACATGCAGAGGTTTTGATTCTTCGATAGATTTGCGGATGTTACTCCTTTATGCTAGGGACTTTTCATTAACACTTGTATACGGTGCTTGGAATAAATACTCTACATTTTCATTTTTATATTGATTATTAAAATGAACACCAAATTTACGAAATTATATCAAAATGCTGAAACAATGCCTTAAAAATTCACCACGAAACATTATTTCGCGCTTTTTATCGTGCCTAAACCATACTTAACGTGTGACAATATATTGTAGCAGTGGCATCTCAAATTGGTGGTCAATCAAAACTATATTTGAAATCAAATAAATTTCAGAAATCATTCACCAGAAAGACACCTATTAAAAGCTGCCGAAGCAGCCTGCAAATGGCTAATGACGAAGCCTTTAAAATTCGATAATCCGAGATCAAACAGAACACATCAGTTTCTTGAATTGTTGATTACCACGCCGCGCGACACCATCAGAGGAGTTCCTTTTAATTAATGTCTTGTAAGCACAACTCGTGAAACTATCTCAGGGCGTGAAAGCCAGTGGCATCTGACATATCCAATTAACACGGCATCCGGCTCTGGGTCTAGTTGGCGTGCCAAATGTGGACTATCTGCCTTGGAACATGCGATGGTTTTGATTCTTCAATGGATTTGCGGATGTTACTCCTTTTTGCCTTGACTTTTCATAAACACTTGTAAAAGTTTACATGAAATAAAAAAAATCATTTAAATTTTTTTATTGACTACTAAAATAAACACCAAATTTACGGAATTATATCAAAATGCTGAAACAATTCCTTTTAGCTGCCGAGGCATCATGCAAATGGATAATACCGAAGCCTTTAAAACTTTATAATCCGAGATCAAACAGAACACAACAGTTTCTTGAATTGTTGATTATCACGCCGCACGACACCATCAGAGGAGTTCCTTATAATTAATGTCTTGTAAGCACAACTCGTGAAACTATCTCAGGGCGTGAAAGCCAGTGGCATCTGACATATATTATATATATTAAGTATGTATGTTAGTCTCTAAGGTATTTATAATATGGGCCGATTATGTTATTTAAGATCTATCAATGTAATTCGTTGCCTGAAATAAATGAAATTATTATTATTATTATTATATCCAATTAACACGGCATCCGGCTCTGGGTCTAGTTGGCGTGCCAAATGTGGACTATCTGCCTTGGAACATGCGCTGGTTTTGATTCTTCAATGGATTTGCTGTTGTTACTCCTTTATGCCTTGACTTTTCAAAAACACTTTTAAAAGTTTACATGAAATAAATACTCTACATTGACATTTTTATATTGTTAATTAAAATGAACGCCAAAATTATGAAATTATATCAAAATGCTGAAACAATGCCTTAAAAATTCACAGCGAAACATTATGTCGTGCTTTTTATCGTGCCTAAACCATACTTAACGCGTGACAATATATTGTAGCAGTGGCATCTCAAATTGGTGGTCAATCAAAACTATACTTGAAATCGAATACATTTCAGTATTAATTCACCAGAAAGACACCTACTTAAAGCTGCCGAGGCAGTCGCAAATGGATAATGACAAAGCCTTTAAAATTTGATAATCCGAGATCAAACAGAACACATCAGTTTCTTGAATTGTTGATTACCACGCCGCGCGACGCCATCAGAGGAGTTCCTTATAATTAATGTCTTGTAAGCACAACTCGTGAAACTATCTCAGGGCGTGAAAGCCAGTGGCATCTGACATATCCAATTAGCACGGCATCTGGCTCTGGGTCTAGTTGGCGTGCCAAATGTGGACTATCTGCTTTAGAACATGCAGAGGTTTTGATTCTTCAATGGATTTGCGGTTATTTTATTTATTTATTTAATTTTTAATGCACAAAAATAGGACAAAAGGCAAACTTAATGCTAAAAACATTCTCTACCAGTCAACCATCGGGCGAGATAGAGATGCTGTCGGCGGTGCAAAATTCTAATTATGAAAAACAATTATTTCAATGAAAAATCAAACTAAACAAACTTGCGGTTGTTACTCCTTTATGTCTTGCCTTTTCATGAACACTTGTAAAAGTTTACATGAAATCAATACTTTTCATTTTCATATTAGTTACTAAAATAAACACCTAATTTACGAAATCATATTAAAATGCTGAAACAATGCCTTTAAAATTCAGTTTCGTTATTGGCGGTTATTTTATTTAATCTTTAATGCACAAAAATAGTAGGTACAAAAGATGGACTTAATGCTAAAAACATTCTCTACCAGTCAACCATCGGGCGAGCCAGAGATGCTGTTGGCGGTGCAAAATTAGGAAAAAAAAACAATGAAAAATCAAACTAAACAAACTTGCGGTTGTTACTTCTTTATGCCTTGACTTTTCATAAACACTTTGTAAAAGTTTACATGAAATCGATACTTTTAATTTTTATATTGATTATTAAAATAAACACCTAATTTACGAAATTAAAATGCTGAAACAATGCCTTAAAAATGCAGTTTCGTGATTTTCCGATGCGTAAAGTTATTATGACAATAATGACTTCCAATTCAATTTTTTTAAAAACTCTGGGCGTTAGGTGGTCATTCATAAAATGAAAACACATCATTTCATTTCACTGTAGTGGTAACTGTGGGACGAACGAACCCGCGACCTTTCGCGTCGTAGCCAACTTCTTGACCAATACACCAAATCGGATGTCAAAGTCATTACTATTATTATTTTACTTCCTGCCATAAACTATTAAAATACAAGTTTGTATGGAACCTGTCTCTGATTTCGTACCCACATAATAGAAGGAAATAAAAAATAACAGGAAACTAAGTTAATTGGTTGCAGAAAAAATAATTGGAAGTATCAGCATAAATGTTAAATTAAGGCACAATCTTGTCTTTGATCCCAAATTATAAAATTAACTTATCTTTTTTGCTGTTCACGGAAATCTGAATTAGAAGATTGACCAAACATTCATGGAAATAGCTGAACAAGAGCATACAGAATAATATGTATACTTCCTTCAATAGTTACAATATAAAGATATTGGCTTACATTTGATGACGCCTTTAAAATATATAAGTACAATAAGTAACTATTTCCTATTCAGAATAAATATATTTATTATTTATTTATTCTTTAATGCACAAAAATAGTACAAAAGGCGGACTTAATGCTAAAAGCATTCTCTACCAGTCAATCATCGGGCGAGACAGCCAAATATAAGTTATGGCTCTAAGGCAAGGCAAAAGGGGATACTGACTGGACTAGAGTCTTGCAACAAGAGACGTCGCGGTTGACCAAGGCGACGCCTGCTCTGCGTGAATCGTAATGCAGAAGTCGCGTATTTGGGGAGGTACATACTCAGCCCAGGAAGAAAATAAAATGTTTATAGACTCCGGACATCGCATTATAAAAGATAAAAACAAACAACAAAATTGTAACAGAAAATAAGTATGTTACCAATAGAATAGAATAATCAACGAAAATTCGTACAGACAGCACTGTCACGATGTCCACACTCAGCTAATGCCTGGACCTGTAAGCTTGAAGCTACTTATGAAATCTGTCTTTAATGGGAGGAAGGCCACAAATAGATCAGTAATGGTTTCAGTGGTTTGACGACCAGACGACATCCCAATATATAAAGAATAATGACTGGTTTGCCCATCCTGTCTGTGATAGTTTCGATCAATCTGAAATTTGACCCTGCTTGGGTCATTGGAAAAAAATATCTTTTTTTGTTATCAAGATACTTAAAAAAATACTGTTTCCATTCAGTTTCGTGTGGGTCTTAAAACAACAAATGCATCAAAATCTGAGTGAATATCAAATGAATCATCGTGATCTTATATCTGCTTAGTCATTCATATAAAATATTTCTGGTGATGTTTTAGATGATTGTTGATAGCCTTGGCAAAAATACGGAAAAGTGAAATTAGAAAAATGCTTGCCTAAAATAGGTTGAGTAAAAATCTACTTTGTAGTGTACCTATAACTTATGAGCAACTTTAGTTCAGTTTACATGACTATCACGTTATTTTTTAAAGTCTAGTCTATTTTAATAACTTCGTCTAGAAAGCAAGCGTTTTCAACAGTGAATTCCGGAATAAAAAATGCTGAAACGCTTTTATTTTTAATCATAGAGAAAGAAAAAGAGATAATTGTTATAAATTACTTAACTTTTTGTAATTTATCTTACAAGCAGCCATTGATTGGTTATGATAACGAACAGTGTGCCTTTTATTTAAGTAACGAACAATTATGTTTAACGCGATTGCTTGAACAGATCTTCATTTGATTGAAAAGGTTATTATTAATTCGTTCATTTATCGATTATCAACTGCTTCGTTAGTTTAGTTTATTAACATTTACTCTAATGATTCATCCATGCTATTTTTGGATCAAGCTATAAATAAACTTAATGAACTTGCACTTAAAAACAATAGTTGAGTACTCACAACAAGGTGTTGATTATTAAATCACTTAATGATTTATTGCATACACATTGTTGGTAGCCACTTAATTGCATAATTTATTTGAGAAATTGTTTATGCAATTAAACTGTGCGACAATAATAATTAATACTCGTAATCATAGAAACCATGAAGACCATTTTATACTTAGATACAAATAGAGTCACAACTAGTGTTTCCGCTTGTTCGTTCACTATCGAGAAACTACTTATCTATACTTATAATAAATCTGTAGAGAGGCCAATTCTGTACATGAAATATATTTAAAAAATAACTATCAAGGGGTGATTAGGGATCGTTACTGATGCCAAAAATGCAATCAGTAAAATTTTTGTCTGTCTGTCTGTCTTTCCGTCTGTCTGTCTGTCTGCTGTATGTTCGTTATAGAAACAAAAACTACTCGACGGATTTTAACGAAATTTGGCACAATTATTCTTCATACTCTTAGGCAGGTTATTGTATACTTTTCATTACGCTAAGATTAATAGGAGCAGAGCAGTGAAGGGTAACATTGGCAAAGCGGGAAAAATTACTCCATTTTGTACACGTAAAAACTACTGGATGGATTTAAATGAAACTCACTACATTAATATAATTTCAATTAAATTTGTGAAGATAAATCACATTTTTTTAACTCAAGAGCACGCGGACGAAGTCGCGGGCGGCCGCTAGTTGAAAATATTTGAAACAGCTAAGCTATCGATACATAGTATTGATTGTTGAAATAACCCTCGAGAACTTAGAAACTATTGGTAGTAAATTATTTTTAATATTGCTTAGTTATACTCTCTTCTTCTTGACATGTTTATCTGTTTGTATAGTTTACATACTTCAATAGTTGCTAAGTTTAGGGCTGTGTGCGTTAATGTCCACAGATGTGAATAATAATCATTATGGTTTACTAATATTTATAGCCTAATAGCATTTGTAGCTTAGCTGAATGGCAGATCAGTAATATTATCGGTAATATCAATACTATCGATTTCTTAACTATCGACAGATCAGCAACACTAGCCGCAGCTACAGTTAGAAGAATCAAGACTATTAGAGGTAATCAAACAGGTTATATTAATAACTCTTGTAAATCTTACTCAGTTAAATGTACTCATCAATGCTTTGTACTATGATAAGTATAAGCATAGTCTTCCTGATAGTTTAATAAGATTGTATCTGTTCGCGATTACGAGTATGAGCAGTTCGTGTAAATTGCATAATAAGTATGTTTAATATTACCACATTCCAAGAAAATTTATAATTTTCATACATAATGCTCTTAGAATGTGAATATAAGTACGCACAGTTCAAATGTTAAAATGAAATGTACTTACACTCATAATATCTATATTGGATACTACCACTACTACTTTAAAATAATTTGACTCTACCTACCGACATTGTAAGATTTTTTTTTCCTAAAGATCTGTTATGACACTTAGCTAACAATTTGCTGTGAAAAAAGTGTAGAATATCTTACCTTGTAGAATAGGATAGTCAAAGTCTCGAGATTCTCGAAAACAGTGCTATAAATTATGATATAATGTGCATTCTTCAAAAATGACTTCATATTGTGACTATGGTCACTGACATTTACTTCAAGAGCAGAAGATTAATAGTTATTCTAAATTATAGCCCGCGAAGCTAGAATCAATTTGTTACACTTACTGGAACACGAATGAAATAGGTAATAACGTAATATAGCTTAAATCATGTTTGGGTAATCATATTTAAGAATGGAAATTCTAACTGAAAATTGATGATCGTCAGATTGATTTCGTGATTCGATCGACAAAATGTTCGATCTTTGATACTATCACAGAATATGACATACCAAACCGTTCCTGAATGTATTATTGACTTTGGACTTGAACATTATTTATTGACTTTGCTCTGATCTGCAAACACGGCCAATTTCATGCCAGATACAAACTCTCCGACCAGAAAACCGTTGCGATCTCATGTGCTCGTGTCAGTACAATTAGTATTGTCACAGTCTGAATAATTGCCGTCCAGACTGACATGCCATTCATGGACGAGAAAAACAAAATACGTGGTTTAAAAAAACAAACATAAGGCCCGTTCATAGCTGAGCGAATAATCCACCAATCAGAAATCGTGACCATATCTCTAATGGGTTAGTCAGAGGCACACTGATTGTTGCCGTCATGGTGAACGGAACATTCATAAGCCCACATTTCGCCGAGGGAATTTAAACCCAATTTGTTATACGGGTTGCTTGGGTTTCTTAACGGTGTTTTCCATCACCGGAGACTTAGCCGCAAATTGTGGAATGAACACAAAGTAGGTGTGCTCAGGCCAGATTTGATCTCGGGACCACCGGGTTCCGAGCCAGAGTCTTTAACCACTAGGCCACGACGCTCTCAGGCTCAGTGCCTTTCCTTTAGGATATTAGATCTTCACTGAATATGCATAATTAGGTAGAACCTTTTAATTCGCATTCAGCAAAAAAATACGATCTTACGTAATATTCGATTCGCTCTTCCCTCAACTCTACCCATTTAGAAGTCAGCTTTTTAGGCAAAATGCTTTTATGAAACCTGTAAGTACTGTGACATGTCTATAGGGATAAAGATAATAGCTATCGTTTTTGTTCTGTTCTCTCTCTCTTAATATTTTACTTTTCTCCAAAATGTAAATAGTGTGTGGATTTACTGAGATTATTTTTGTTGAGTATGAGAGCTTCCTGTTTTCATGAAATAACAAACTTCAAGAAATGGCTTTATATCCATTATTTATACCACGTCATTGGTTTCACTGCTATTAAGTAAAATCTTACTTTCTGAATGGATTCTGTACTTATAGCTCAAAATAGAAAAACTTCATTTAGGAATATTTTTACTTCGTCATGGATAGGTTATGAGGAATGAAATTAGAAAAAGATTTTTATTTGTATATAACATTATAATATTTTTATTTTTTAATAATTTATTTATTTTCTCCACAATACTTTGGCTTATTGCTAAAAATGCACTTTCTTTAAATATGAGTAAATGCCGTATTGTGGAAGACTGGTGCCTGGAGTAGGATCATATTATGAGCCCGTTGTTGATAACATTGTTTGTACATTACAACATAATTACAATCACTACTTGTTTAACAAGAAAAAACTTGACTGCGAGTATGTGATGGTGGTAGAGAGCGACAGAAACTTAAAATCTACTTTCATTTTATTTACTTAGAAACTTAATTTGATCTGTAATAAAAAAAAGGCGAAGTAAAAAAATACTACCTTATTTACCTCTTCATGTTTTCAGTGTCTGGTAAAAATGCTAATTCAATTTCGTAAAATGTCTCAAACTTTTGCATTATACGTGTTGCATTCCGCTAGTCTGTGGCACCGGCACCAAAATCATAAATCACGCATTTGTTCCGCACGGCACGGGCCGCTGCGGCCGCGGACCGCGCGCGTGCTTATCTGTTATTTGCAGCGGAACGCAGCGCAGTTCGGTAACGTTGATAAATATTGGGGAGGCAGTTAGCGGTACTCAAATGCGAGATCTAATCGGAGATTCGAAGGATTTATCGTGTAGCTGATGGTTTTGACCGCAACGTTGAGAGGTTTGGTTTAGTTGTAGGTCTTGAAAAAGTAAGTTCAAAGAAGTTCAGTTTAAGAAGAGAAGGGGTTGAAGTAATGCATATGCGTGTGTCTTAAAGCTAGTCGAAAAACCTAGACACAGCAAATAATCTTATCTCCTGGAGCGAAAAAGAAGCAGTTGATTTTCTGGGGTGTTTAGATTTAAAGAAAAAGATTGCCTTGAGTAGTTATTAGCAGCGCAACGTTCTGGGCTTGTTGATAACAGCAGCTGGCTAGTTGTTGCAAGAAACCAGACATTTACAGGTCATGGTGAATAAAACATCCAGAAGCCCAGATTTCGCTGAGCGAATTTTGAACCCAACGTCCTACTCTTAGCACGTTGGGTTCAAAATTCGCTCAGCGAAATCTGACGGTAGACTCGTCTGTACGAGTCTACCGCCTTTGCTTAGTTTTTTCATCGATGTTTTCTTCCATCAGAAAGTGAGCCGAAAATCCTACAATGAACAAAAGTAGTTGTTTCGGCCAGACTTAAACTATGGACTCCACGGATTCCAATAACCATAATACCATTGGACCTAGACGCTAACTCTCCAGTTTACTGTACTGAACATTATCGTATTGTTAGGAACCGCCTACTCCAGCAAAAGCGTAAGCCGCAAGCCAGTAAGCCGTACAGGCCTGATAATGTAGGTCTCCAGATTCACTACGACTAAGTCAGAGCAGCCGAGATGGATGTGCATTACATAATGCGACCTAATACCATAAGCCTCGAGTTCTAATTGATTTGGATAAGCTATTAAGCCCCGTTGATGGATGCGCGGTGTTTACAGAACTACTTAATCTATCAGTCTTCCGGGTGTGGTTATTGTAAAAGGTATTATCGCATTTGCAGTAGGTAGTGTTGCCAAGGTAACAATAATTTCACTATAAAAAGTTGAACTTGGGATTAGAGTTTTCTGACCTGTTGACAGTTTAGCCTGGTTTGACTCTCAATGACTTTCATGGTCCAACGTGGAACATATTAAAAAGGGTTATTGTGTGAATTTTCTGTGATTCTTCGCTTTCCTTGTTCGGAACTAAGTGTTACGTATGCCTTCATCGATGAATGGACTATCCAACAAAACAACGGGCACGATAGTCAGTCTCTCATAGTTTGGAGGGAGGCATTCGCACATATTACTTCACGATAAACCCTCAACTGCTAATGCTGTTTTTGCATGTGCCAACCATTATAGCCCTTGGGAACATTGATTGACGTAAGTGAATTCGGGGGAAGGCTGTCTGGGCCCAGCATTTTTTTTTTCTTTTTATCTTATTTTAAATAATATTTATCATTCAAATGATTCAAAGCTACCGGTGTAATATAGACTTAATTACAACGCTCTACATTACTGTTTACAGTTCTTCAACTAATGGTTAAGTCTAAGGATTTCCCGTTAGTCATTAGAAATCATTGAAACGAATGATCTATAGTCAAAGCTCACTTTATTCATCGATTCATTCAATACTCATGGATTTATAAAAATATATCGTACGTCATACCGTTCCATGACTCACTTTTGAATCAATTTACTTCTCAATTACAAAGTAATTCTTAATTTACCTTCAGTCAGGCCAATGAATTTCAAATGAATCCGCAGTAAAACCCATAACGGTTTTAATGAAAATACCGTTTTATTGCATCCTCCAATGATGATTGTGGAAACCTAATGAATATGATTTTCTTGTTGAATAACTGGATTTGCATGAGGTTAAATCGGGCTAACTACTTCATAATACTCTTTACCGCTTTGGCGGCCCAGTTGGTAAAATCTCGAGTACTTGAATGAAGAGTACCTACTCTAGATTGTTTTAGATAGAACTCTGAATGCAGATCGACTAATTACACAAATTTTAGACTTTTTTTAACTGGACGTCGTCTGTGTAGGGACCAATTTGGTGTAATGGCTGAGAAGTCGACTACCACACCAAATGTGGGTTCGATCCCCGAACAGTACAAACATTTTTGTGCATGAACATGTATGGTTGTATTGGTCTGGGTGTTCTCTATGTATAATATGTATGTATTTTCAAAAAACAAATATAATTATGTCTGTTAATCTGTTGTCAAGTATCCCTTACTACCGGCTTTAATTAGCTTACTTTGAGGCTAGATGGTGCTATGTGGAATAATGTCCAGGGATATTTATTTATGTAGAAGGCCTGTCTATGTTCAGTGAACGTCGTGTGATGTTGATAATGAGGATGACATACTGAAATAAATAATAACACCCAGACAAAAAACAAACATAATTGTTAATAACATGGATGCTTCCTTTCCTTCCTCTGTCCTTGGCGGAGATCGTACCCACGACCTTTGGCGCTATAAGCAAGAATCTAAACCCATTGCGCCAACAGGCAAGTCAAAGCACTAAGCAAATCTTATGAAAGGATCAAAACAAACATTTGATAGGTCTGCTCTGGAACTATTTTTATCCTACGACGATTTTAAGCTACATTTATTTAAATTACACTATTTTGCTTACAAAACGTCTGTTTAAATTTGTTTTCTATGAACGTTTTATTTGTTTAACGTCATAGCTATTATTCACGAGGAATGCCTCTAACACGCTTGTCAAGTTTAAAGTTAAGTTTCTTCCTTGACAAAATAAAACAAATGGATCGAGTTTGGTCACATCTCGGATATCAAAGGCGCCGATTAGGTAACCAAAAGTTTAAATTTGATTGTAGTCTTTTAATAGGCCAATAAAGAACAATCAGGAACTAGGTATAAATTATACAAACAAAGAACTAGACGTGGTAACATTAATTTATGGCTTGTAATATGATGTTTTTGTCATAATTTTCTGAAACAAGTTGCAGTGGGAGTAGAGTTTGAAATTTTTGGATTCTTTGATTTATGGACAGACACCTGTTATTGGTCTAAAATGTACACAAACGAGTAAAATGCAATTTTACTACTTTCTACTTTCTTAATGGTACACCAGTTTCATTATGATAATCAGTAGCCTCTCAGAGTCCACTGCTGGACATAGTCCTCTCCCACAGACCACCACAGCGACCGGCTTTGGGCCTCTAGCATATAGCTAACCGCAAATCATCAATCGTCATCGGTCCCCTGAGTAGCCTCCCAACGCTGCGTTTTCCAGTTCGTGGTTGCCACTCCAGAACCTCTCTCACCCAACTGTGGAACCTGTTGAAAATGTCTGAATAATAACAAAGTGATGGCTTAGACATTAGGTTGAACAAGTTTCGGTACTAGGTTACACTCGTAGGAACTTTTACGGGCATTTTCAATTCCAACAGGTTATCTAGTGAAGTTTTTCAAACCTAAAACTGAACATGCTTTTCTGTTTACATTACTTTAGATATTGGCGTTTGAAGCCCTCTGCGCTCATCCTATAGTCGTGCAGGGGGCCTAGCAGTAGTGCTAGGCCCCCTGCATAGGATGAGCTAAATGACTACTCATTTAGAAGAAAAATTGAAACACCTGTCATACCGAATCAAGCCTGTGAAGAAATGACTAATGGCAAATTTCACTTTACGTGAATTGCGTACGTAATATGCGTTCTTCGTGGTCATGAACACGTTGTAGGTGCTTTTAGATTTAGAATAGAATTTAGACAATCTCTAGTAGTAATGGGTTTTTTCGTGGTTTTCTCTACTGTCAATGATTAACCTCTAAAACTATCATCGCAAATTTACACATTTTGGCACACGCCTTAAGATTGTTCATTCACACAGTGACCGCAAAATATCTTCAAATTCGTATAATATTTACCTTTGCAGACTAAAATATGTATCCAGTGATAATGTGTAAACATCGTTTTATTACGAATGGTAAAAAATACGACGACGTTTATTAACAAAAAGCATTAGTTTGTTTTGAAAACATCGCTCCAGTTTATTCATTTTATAATTTTGTCATTTTCTTTTCTTAGCAAAAATTAAGTGATAAATAAAATCGTTTCGATGTCATCAGTAACATCGGGGTCATAGATCCGGCAATTTGCGAATTTTTAATAAAATTACACATAAATAAGTAGCCATTTCAAATTCTTTAGAACTGGAAAGAAACATCTTGACGTCAAACTTTGTGTTAATTAGTCATTCTAGACTATTAAATTCAGTCGAATTGTTGAAAGAATGGTTTTTATTATAACTTAGTATAATCTAATTTGTGACAGATGAAAAAAAGGTTGAATGAAATGTAAAATGCAATTTGAAAAATAAATAAGTGTGGCTTATATTTGTGAAGATTAAAATTCAATCGAATCAAGTTTTATTAGTTTTGTATAAGGCAATAAATTCAACGGTACATCCCGTACTTTATGACCGTTGTGGAGTTATGAATTATGTTATCACAAGCGTTGATTTAAGTTATTGTGACAGGTGACATGAGATCAAATGCCACATCTGGATTGAATAACGTTGTGTGGATTTGGTAAAAGATTTTGACATTTGTTTTGGCGATTGTACCGCTTGTTTTGTATCAGGTGACAATTAATAATATAATTATTTTTTAAATAATGCTTTTTTATTTTTATTTAAGCAATCATTATTTATAGGTAGGTAGTTATGACTAACATTAGCTGTGTATAGACAAGAGATTTTTCATTCTCCTAAGTCTACCGGTGAAGAAAATTATTTAATTAGAAACTCAAGTCTCGCACTACCTCATAATCTAAGTGAGGCTGGTGCCCAGTAGTAGGTATGATATTTATCATTTTTGCCTTTGACATTCAACCTGACAGGCTAGACAGTTTAATCTCAAACAGATGGCCTAGTAGTAAACGCACCCAAAAGTTTTTATGAACTAGATTCTTATCTTGCCATTCCACACTAGCTTAAACTTTTCTTAGTAACTTCATGTTCTGAGGTCATCGCATTACCGCGGCCTTGCGCGGTCGCCGACCAAAGGACTACCCGTGACATTTCGAATGATACGTCTCGCATTCGACTTATGAATAATCCTACATCTGCTATCTTAAAATCAAACTTATCTTTTAACAATCAGAACTCGTTTTCCAAAGCACTCTGAGCTTTGTTTATATTTTTTCTCAGAGATGGAATTCGCCCGATTTAGGAATTTGACAACACGTAAGACGTCACTGAGTGATAGAACAAACAAATCGTAAAGTTAATGTATTCAGGCACGTGATGGTAGTGAAACGAGATATACGGAATTAACTTTCACTTGTTAATGAATAATTTTCGCGATTTATCATGCTTGTAACATTGACAGGATAAATATGAGCAGGTAAAACCATCCATATGGCACAATAATGCGGACTTATTCAAATTGTAGCCGTTTTGCCATGGTTTATTAAAAGCAAATGGGCGAGAGTTTTTCTGTATCGTATTTAATTCTTGGTACTAGTGCAACATCTGAATAACAAAAACTTATCAAAACACTTACAGTAGTGTTCAGTATTTCTGCATTTTTTAAAAGACCAGTAAAAACCCCGACGTTATCTTACGTTAAGCTAACTTTTCTTTCGCGAACCAGTAGTATCAATACAAAATGGCTGTTTATTTTTACAATCCCATTTGAAGTTTTACAATTGATTCCTACCCGTAAGACCTTCCAAATTAAGCAACGTCATTAAGGGTTGACTACGCCTTTAAATTTATACCGTCTTGTAAAAAGTAACAGCTATCTAATAGTAAGAGCTGGTCAACTTTGATTAGCGTTTATGAAAACGGGGGGTAAGAGTCCTTACGGATAGTTACGATATCAGATAATCTGTTAATCTAAACTAGCTAATTAACTAATCTGAAAGCTATGCCAACAACTAATTTAGTATTAAGTTGGCCTAATTGTTCACATTAGTGCTAAACCACGAGGTAGGTTAGGTAGTTTGGCATTCCAAAAATAATCTGTGCTCCCTTTTAAATGATAGGAATATGTTGCTGAAACGAAAATGGTTAAATTTTGTTTGTGCAAACCACCAATGTTTAACCCAGTTTAGGATACGTTACATTAACACAATTATTTAGCATATTTGACATAAATTACAGACTAATAAGACTAATAAGTGTTTTGGGGAATTTTAACTTTATGATATTTGGTCTCATGTTCAAAGAGGTTGGGTATTTATTTAAAAAGGATAATCTATCGTTTCTTTATTATAGGGAGTTAAAACTTATGCCTATGTTTTCATCTACCCCATTTTTTTTAAACTAGGCATTACATTGTATAGTATTTTCTGTTTTTTTTTACTAATGGAATGGAATCCAAAAGGCATGCATGTGCATGGATGTATTTAAGTCGGGTTTGAAAAGGTTGCAGGGTCGGCAATCTGCAATGAAGTCCATAGGCTGCGGTAACCGCCGATTATCAGAAAGTCCGCATGCTTGTAAGAGTATAAAAAGCTGCTATTGTGCCATTTATGGATTACCGTCTAGCCTAGGAGTGTTAAATTAGTTTTCTTAGCCAGGTAATCTGTCGGTGTACCTGTTTTTAAATAAAAAAACGCTAATAAAATTGTGCGGTCCGCTGATGTGACTGTGACTGTGTAGTTCCCTTCTGTACCCTTCGGTTTTTCTCTTTAAGGTTACTGCCATATCGATTTGTAGGTATTCTAGGAATTCCAAGTAATACCCCAGTTGTCCAGACCCCTAAGTTCGAGGCAGACCGGGCATGCATACTGCGATTCCTGAAAAAAAATACGATGGCTCAGGCTAGTACCATTAATATAAGTGCAATCTAAAATCTTTATTAACATTTTATTTGTGGAATAAAATATTTATTGGTTCAAGGATCACATTTTTCTAATAAATTCATAAGTGTTTTTCTTAGTCATAAGTGTTAATAAAAAGTGCAACTTGAAAAAAGCTCGATTGTTCTTGACTTTGCTAGAGGCACTCAACACCGTTATATTGATGTCAATTTGATGGGTCTTGAAACTTGTTCGCTTTATTATGTACTTTTTATATTACTGGGAATTGTAAATACCGTTAGTGCTTGCCAAAATTTAATACACATCATCTTTAACTTTAATAAATGCATACGAGAAAGTGATGATGGGTAACGGCAAAAAATGTTGACTTGATTATTCTTGTAATTGAAAATTGCAAAGCAGGCTTTGAGTTCAAGTTATTTTTGGGAACAAATTAAGTGTATTGAAGTTAATTAGTAAACACAGACACTTTGTTGCACATGAATGCTTTAAACATTTTGGTAGCCCTGATTCTCCGTAATCATGATTTTTATGAAGCCGGTAGTTTTGAACTAAGTTTATTAAAGCATTCAAAAATATTGAACGCGGGTGAATTCGTTTGTTTTATTGTTAACATTGTGTTATTTTGATAGTAAAAAAATCCACTAAAAGCTTTTATTGATGTGATTAAAAAACTATTTTATGTTTTTACTCAATTCGCTAAAATCAAACGTTGCCAGCATTCAACCTAACAAAAACACTCCGTCATTGATGCATGCAAAAATATAAAAAAGCAACAATTATGTAAATAACCCAGCGTATAATACGGCGAACCAAATTTTGGGACGGTTTACGCGACTCCGGCGCCGTTCTCAATAAGAGTGCCGTCGCGGTCCATTACCAAAAACAGGAATAAATGTAAATAAAACGCATAAGAATGTTCGGAATGTACAAGCTATTAATTTCGCTGCGCAGACGTGTGATACGGGGACGCGTGACGCGCAGGCCGGCGCCGCCTGCGCGAAACCAGAGTATAAACATACAGTAGAACATCTACATACAAACGTGCCGCTCTCGGTTTGAATGTGTGCGTGCGCGTCGCGCGCCGTGTCGCTATTTCACGCACACGCGATTTCACGCACACGCTAGCATAAAATAGGGAGGCATAGGGAGACGGCAGTACGGACGGGCTGGGCCGCGTGTCTGTGTGCACGCTAGGCTAATAACTCGGCGGGCGGCCTTAGATAACCTACTGTATGTTTATACTGTGGCGAAACGGTCGGAATTATTAGGCCAGCGATACACTAAAGTTAAGACCCATATGATGAACCACAATTTGCACCCTTATTAAATAAAAAACACATCTATTTATTTCTTAGGATTTAAGCAGAGTCTATTGAGAAGATATAAATGAATTTGTGTTTGACCTAAGTTTCATAGAAATTATCGCTAGCCAGGCATAAGTCGTCGTACTATACAAGGCATACTAAATTGAAAAAAAAGTGTATTTATTTATTACATAAACCCTTAAGATCAATCCTAAAAGGCTAACCCCATGGCTATTCACTGAAATATCTACTTTACTAACTTAACAACTAACTAGCAGAACTATGCCACAACATTCCACATCATCTCTTACTACCAGGCGAAATTTTTGAGACCAAGTAAAAAAACATTTTCAAAACCAGGAAGCAGAGAAACCATTCATACCATTCACACATGGCATAACTATTTCGTTCTACCTTCATTGAATACTTCAAACACGAGGCTTAAAAAATGCAAAATGAGAGATTTAAAAGTCAATAGGAAACGAAAATTTAAATAATTCTATTTTCGGTAATTGTGCCTTAAATCTGTTGTTTTAATAAAAAATGTCGCTCCCATAAAAAAACAAGTTTAATCTATTTTAAAGTTTTGACATAAAAACATTTTACTACTTATTAATTCGTCTCATTTTATGTTTTGACGTAAACGCAAGGTGCGTATGGTAAATTAGGCTAAAATATTCTACTAATTGTTATTCTCAAAAGATCATAAGTATCCTATTACCTTTAATTTTTGTGGGTAATATAAATATTCAAATGATTGTGCCTGTCCTTGATAAATTGCGATGTGCTAACTGATAAACGTGAAGTCTTAAGCCCCAACATGAAAGTTTCGAATACCTAGATTAAAATTAGAAAACATATCTCACAGCTGGGAAATAATCTCCGACGTTGAAACCAATTTTCTGTCGCTTGCAAACTCATCCGTTCGTTTGCAAAGGGGATACATACTTCCCTTAACCCTAACAGTGCGGCGTCGGTACCGCGAAAGCTCCACAGCAGGACCGTTGCCGCACGCGCACCTTGTTCTTTGTATGAAAACAAACGACTGTGTGTCATACGACAAACGCACCGCTTTGGCACTGCAGCGGTCCGATACGAAACGCATAAATTGAAGGCCATATTAATGGGACATTCTTCATAAAAGGCCATTAAGGCGTTTCAGTGGTCATAGAAATTTAATCATCACCATAACCATTTTTAAATTTTTCGTATTATAGTAATAAATAGTTTAAATTCATTTTCAATTATTAATCACAGTTTGAATAACATCCGGTCGAAAAACTCTAATCAAAGGGTCGACGTAGTTGCTCGTTTCAAACTGTCTGTTGATAAAGCTATCAATAACAGGATTAACTTTTAAGCTGTGCTAACAATTTCATGATCAATTACATACGTAAACTCTCAACTAATAGCCCAGTAACTGGGCATTCCTTATAAAGGTCACGTATTGTTGATCTTTGAAGATTGACGTAATAGTGATCCAGGAAGACAGACGTTTGAGCGATCTATTGAGAAGTCTTAACCTTGGATTTAGAATTCTTAGGGTAAATCCGAGTGAGTTTTAGGAACCAAATATGATTGCGCTCAGATAAAATTGATGTCGTGATGCGAAAAGCACGATCTGTGATAGGTTTGTCGGAACTAAATTATTTCTGCAAGAACATCTCGGTGTGATATATCAATCTAGTTCAAAAGTTTCTGAATCAAGAATTGCTGTCGGATTTTATGACAGACGGAATAAGCCTTATTATTATTATTATTTATTTATTGAAACATACAATTCTTATCCTAGAACAGAAAATAGTCCCACAAAACTATTTAAATAGTTTGTCTGTGGGATCACGAGCCTCTTATTTGTTTCGGTTTCAGTCTGGATCTAAATTTAAACATACTACGATTTGTATTAACAAATGTATTTTCCTATTTTCTTTCTTTGTTCTTTGTTTTTAAAGGTAACTGGCTAGACTTAGCTATTTTCTCGCCTGGTAATTTTTATTCAAACAGCCCATAAATTGTTGTACTCCGAAGCTTGCTGCAAAACAAGTGACATAAGGAATAGGAAACAATTTTGGGGCACTCACTCATAGCAATCACGGTTCCAGAAGCTAAAAGCTCACAATTACAGTTCTGAGTCACAAGACACAATATTTCCTTCCTTGTTCCTGATAACACAAGGCTTAGTCAGGTTCGGGCAAAATGTTTTGATTCTCATATAATTTGAAAATAAAAACTGTATTTTCCTTTAACATTTCTTAGAATTTTAGATTCGAGCTTTGATCGTTGCACATAGTCGCTTTAGGTACCTATGTGTCATGCATGATAATCAAAATAACACAATCAAAAAACCAGGAACTGCTCTTAAAATATCTGTTCATTTATTTATTTATTCTTCGTTGCACAAACCAGTACAAAGCTTTTGGTTTGCTGCGATACAAGCCTCGAGCTGAGCTTCTTATTGTAATTCCCTTGTACATCAATAAATTTATTCTTATTCGTAGAGGGTGGACTTCATGCTTAAATGATTCTCTACTAGTCATCCACTGGGCTAGTTTACATCGCTTCACATCTTAAGTCCTCTTTAACCTCTGTGCCTAAATACCTAAGTTTACCAAGAGATTAAACATTTCCACTGATTATCTATAACGTATAGAAGCTCAGAAACGTGGTCTCATACTACAAGTCTCAAAAAGAAACTTTGCCCTCGACACTATGCACGGTATTTTGTTTTTGAATCAGATCGGAAATCATAAAGTATGAAAAAATATAAAATCACCGACAACAGTAGTTAATTTTGTAAGCATTTGTAATGGAAACAGGAGATCAATTTTTGCATAAACTTGACATGTCATCATTTGTAACACGTGACTTTAACTTCAAATCCATTGTTTCATAGAACGGTTCGGTTGTGATGTTGACGGGCCCTTTACGTTTCTACTTTACTTACTGTACTTTAGGTATCGGCGCAAGAGTTGTGCTGCAAGCTACAAAGTTTACATTGTACATAAATAATATCATCATCATCACGCCTGTCATAGTCCACTGCTGGACATACGCCTCTCCCAAAGTGCGCCAAAACTCCCGGTTCTGAGCCTTCCGCATCCAGTCCGATCCCGCCACCGTTCGCAGGTCATCGGTCCATCTCGCTGGAGGGCGCCCTACACTGCGCTTGCCGATCCGTGGTCTCCACTCAAGGACTCGTCTGCTCCATCGGTCCTTCTACAGACAGACGTGACCAGCCCACTGCCACTTCAGCTTGCTAATTCTGCGAGCTATATCATAAATAATATCGTTACTGTTAAATTCGAATCCAAAAATGGCTGATATAAAACGTGTCTACAATTCTCAACTAAAGTCGTGAGCGAAAAAAGAGGATACTCAACAAATGTCATGGCTTGTGGGCGCGACAGTTGGTGCCAAAATCTCGAGTAAGGCCAAGTCTGGGTTCGAATTCTTTGTTGCATCCAGTCTTGAGAATTTGACATCTTTTGTTATTGAAATAACGTCCAAATTTACACAACAACTGGTTGAAGGCTTACTGTGTGCTTGTTGTATTTTTTTATCACCAAATGACACGCCTTCGGGAAAGAAAGCAGGATGTGCAGGCACTTTAGGAGAATCGCAAAAGAAAATAATAATATTTTTATTTATTGACCAGTGTTAATCCTTTGAAGTAACTGTTCGCGATATGTGAAGGGCGTTAGCACATATATTTTGAATTGCAGTACCAAAGTCAAAGTCTTTGCAAAAGTTACTGCGTATAACATAAAAGATCTTTGCAAAGGTTACTTTTATAAAAGAGTACTCATATTGCACACCAATAGACCACATTGCCGTTAGTGCATTGTTTTTGACGCTAAGCATATCCTGCGGTATTGATCTAAAGCAATCTCATATTGACAACCCAAAAACAGAGACATAAGTATTTTCAAGTAATAGGCAAACATCAGACTAGAAGCCTACTCCGGTTCAAAATTGATTGTTATGTGAAGAACACAAAATTTTAATGGGTTCATATTCGACAATGAAAACCATTGAATGTATTTACTTTGTATTTATTGCTCATACTTATAGTGGACTCGATACAAGGGGCACTATCTACCAGTATCACACTGTCAGACTGACAAAATATAGCAGTGCACTAGATTAAAGTTAAAATACCTAACATAAGTACCAAATATAATATACGTTTTCGTATCATTATGTTATAGCGACACAAACATAAAATACAGTATTTATACAGAAAATGTACATGAAATCCGCCGTAAAAGTATATTTTTGACGCGTTTGGATAACCTGAAATAGGCCTCCAGGTAGATCTTTTAAAGGTTCACTTAAAATAATTTGTCGGTTATTAGAATTTTACGACTTTATTTAGGCTAAAAAATATTCCAGAAACCCATTTAAGTCCGGGAGATCTTAGTAATGATCCTAAATGGCTGCAAACCCTTATTAGTTGCGACTATATCTCTATATTAAATGATAAGATCATTTAAAACTACCATCAATTTAACGACTACTTACTTACCAAATCTGCTCAAAATACTTGGCCGGAACTTGACCCCAGGCAAGGTGGTAAACATTTGAAAAAAGTAAGGAAATAAAAACACCACTAAAATGTCGAGTAAGGTCGTTCGAAAGGTCGCATTCCGATGCAACGCCATAATGTTCTTTTTTATCTTCAAACATTGCACCCTAAGAACCGGGTCTTATGTTTATGGCGTATCCAAATTCTTTAATATATAAGGATGTAGCACCTGTACTGAATGTACAGTCAGCAGCAAAATGTTATGTGTGTATAATATAGTAGTCAAATACGACTGAAGTATTTGAGATAAGCAACCATAACTCTATATACTTAAAATAGTGTTTCATTCGTTTCAGAGAGAAGCTCCAAATTACAAACGACTCTATTTGATTAGTGTAGTATTTTGTTTTACCTACACACTGCTTTGTTTAACTGTCAAACAATCAATATAATTTTGACTGCTCCGTTATCACACATCTTTTTGATGCTATCTACACACTGGGCATGTTATTTTTGCTGTGATCATTTGAAGATCAGGAAATAAAATGCAGTGAATGGAGACCACTGAAGTAAACGCCACAAGATGGACGAGTGTTCATCAGAATATTTAGGTACGTGGTGGAAGCATTTCCTGATAGACTGTTCTTTTAGTTGAGTAGAGAGACAGCTGGCTCACACGTCTACGTTGCAAACAGGTGTCTACTCTGCAATTTGGTCTGCTACGGGTCCACCGTCTTCGGTGAATCAAGTTTCCTTGAGCAAATCCAAAACTTTATTCATGCCCGGTTATCTTTCGGCGGTGCTCTAGTAATAACGCCACCATATTCAAGGTTAATGCCTTTTAAGTTTTATTAGACCTTTTTTACAATTTATGTTTAGGGACTACTTACTCATGGGTTTGAGCTTTTGATTTTGCACGTTTTACACGTGCATGTGCTCAGTTCAGTTGACGTCTTCAGACAGTCGAGTGATGATGATGAAACAATAATAGCTTGTTTTATAAATCTCGTAGTTTAATATTGTTATCTGTCATCTATGCAGTTTTGCAAGAAAGTAAACAATAAACAGGTTGTAGAGCTTTACTACCAGTTTGGATATAACACTTCCCTGTCGTAAATACAAAAACACATAAACACCATATGTACTACAGTTATGGTGTTAGGTACTTACGTACCTAAAACTTTAACTTATTACAATAATATGTAAAATACTAGATTTCTATGAATAATTTGTCTGTGTTATCACAAAATTAAGAGTGTAGCCAATGAACATTGGTTTCACTAGACTTTAGAAAAACAACCTTAATGACTGAAGAATTCAAGACTGAAATATTTGCTTTGGTTTATTCACTCATTGATTTCCAATTATAATTTTACTTAAAATTGTAACGAAATCACAAAAGTGCAGCTTACAGTATTTACACAAAGAATTTTTGTATCTCATTATTAATAAAAAGTCAGTAACATTGGTATGATAAGTGATTCATCGGAAAAATATTTTTAGAGAGTCAATATTAAAACGTATTTTAACGCACCAATAAATTGAAAAGTGTTTAGGTTCTATAATTAACTTTTGGCACTACCATAAAGTCTATTTAACTAGTGAATAATAATATGAAAAAGCAGCCAAATTCACATCAAAAAATTGACAACAGTGAAGGATTTCGTATTTCAGATCAAATAATGCAACTATATTATCATACATTTGTCAAAAAATTGGAACAATTATTTTAATCTTCAAATATACATACCTACATTACTTCGTACATGAAACTACAAAGTTTCAACATTTTTACACATCTAGAACAGCTTTGAAGTTATTTTCTGAATGTTTATAGTCATACCTAATTGAAGAAATAAAATAAAAACAGTGGTTTCGATATAAAAGTGGAAAGACTTGTCAACGGACCCACCTCCAAGATACGTCAATCCGTTTAAGCTAAAATGTCATGAATTCTAATAATATTGTAAAGACGAACAACTGCGCGAAGGGCACTTTTATAACCTTTTATTTAACTTATTACAACACAAGACAGTTTCAGCCAATACCTACACTGCTTTGTCTCTTCCATTCTTAATCACTTAAGTGGTTTTAAAATAATAATTAAAAATTATAAACTTTCTCCCAAAATGTTAACATGCTAAGAGTGAAAGTGACAGACAGTGTCAAAACACTAATTTATTTTTATGAATAAAGGTGGTAAGTAGTAAATTAGAAATTCAACAAAAGTTTACCTCAGATATCATATAAATTCATCATAATACAGATACTAAAAACGCGATCAAGTATTGAGAAAGATTTATAAGCAAATTAGGTAATAAAATGACGCATCTTTTTTAAGTGGAATGTGAGGGTTTTAAGTAAACAATCACATGAATTCATTGATGATACATATCCGGTTTGTCGTACAAACCATTGAAAAGTTCTTTGCAGAAACAGATGATAAATCATTGCCTATACTAAAGTTAAAGTCACCAAGTTTAGTCAAAGCGAAAAAAAGCGAAGTACACCCAAACGGTAGAAAGAACTTAAAAAGTCTCCATTTATTATGCAATACAGACGTTTTGAAGAATACTATAATAATCTGTAGTGATTTACTTGTCACACTAAATAGTCAGTGCTTTATAGACATCTACCACCAAGATCATATTTTGACCCTCTGTGTCTTTTTGTGCATGGATGCACAGAACAAACACAGATGTTTGCCACGTAAATGTGTATGGTAGAAAACGAACCGTAGGAGTTTTAGACAGGACCTCTATCCATTTTAAAGGGTTGCAAACACGAAACCAACCAATTTATTGTGCAACCGCTGAAACTACTTAACATTGGGAAAATACCCAAGCTGAAAAAGGGGTCAGGACATTTTAAAAAAAGGGTCAAACAAAGAGTTTTGAACGAATAAAATACTTGTCACTTCAATGCAGCATCTTATTGCATAAGCAAATTGATTTCTAATCAAATTGTATGTTTTATTTGTTTATGACACCTTAAAACTGGTTTTAAGCCAAAGATGTGGCAAAGTTTGCAAATAACTCTAGATGTACTAAGACATAGTACGTTGCGTTGCAACAAATAATGTAAATAATTGGATGTATAAGGTAATCACTATTTTAAATACGTGTTACGAACGATGCTAAATAGTATCTTGTTAATGAAATTTAAAACTTTGTGTACGTGCTAAGGTTGTGCTAGGTTTTTAATCAAGCTTTCAGTGTTAATAGTTTGAGAGTATTACGGAACTTTAAGAAGACGCAAAAAGCTCTCAACCAAAAGCACTTCAGTCATTTTAATAATAAGTGGTCAAAAGGCATTGACGATTAGACAAAAGCAATGTCTTAGTTTGAATTTGATAAAAAAACACAAAATAAATTTGACCTAAAGTAACCACGAAAATTCTTGAAACATATGTTACTGTAAAAGCCCGAACTATGGTAAACCCTAAGATTTACCGGTAAAACCTAAGATTTACCAACCCTTATTGGTAAAATGCCGAACAATTACTTGATTCGAACTTTTCCACCATTTACTTGGTAAATCTTATGATTTACATCAAAGGCATGGTAAATGTTGAAAAGACATAGTACTTAGTAACGTGCTCTAATACTATACTAAATGTTATTTGCGAAACTTTCTAGTTAACTCGCCTTGTCATTTGCGCGACGCGGAGAAACGCTTCTCCTTGATTTAAAATTATTTTCTTTTGTTTTTTTTCAAATAATTAAATTATCTACTTAGAAGCATAAGGGCTCCTTTAATGAGACGCGGGGCGTCCCGCCAAGCCTGCAACACAAACGTACTCGTACGACGATGATGTCTTGAAGTATGAGACCATGCCCACTAACTAGCCCGGTCCGTTACCGACTAGCACCGTCGCGTGCCATGCACGGACCGGCAAGTATTGTCAGTGAAAATATTTTGCCAGTGGCGATACGCTCCGTGCATGACACGTGACGTTGCCACACCGGTGCGCGCAAGCGGCGAAACGGTGAGCACCCGGGTTATAACCGCGTAAGATGGCAGTTATAAACGCGTCTGCCTCACACGGAATCAGGTAAATTACTACAAAAGCGACAACAGCGCACAGGGACCGCGACATATTGACGTGTCTGATACGTTCATAGCGTGCTATATCTGATGAATTACGCGCCGACCACGTTACTAAGTACCATGTTTTTTCAACATTTACCATGCCTTTGATGTAAATCTTAAGATTTACCAAGTGAATGGTGGTAAAAGTTCGAATCACGTAATTGTTCGCCATTTTACCAATAAGGGTTGTTAAATCTTAGGTTTTACCGGTAAATCTTAGGATTTACCGTAGTTCGAGCTTTTACAGTAACACATACATTATACACCTAGGCGCGCGCTATATTGACAGTAGTAGACCGGAGACCTTTTATAGAGTAACTAGCGACCCGCCCCCGCTTCGCACGGGTGCAATAGGATGTTATTCTACATATAAACCTCCCTCTTGAATCGCTCTATCTATTAAAAAATCCGCATTAAAATCCGATGCGTAGTTTCAAAGATTTAACAGAACAGAGAAAGCGACTTTGTTTTATACTATGTAGTGATACTTAATCGTAAAACTCTTTCAATCACACAAACTTCTAAGGATGCTTTTACTTAAAAATAATTAATAACAAAAACCTAGCTGGACTGTATTTGACACTAAAACAACGGTAAACATAAAAGAATAAAGCATTTTCCTTAGTCCCCAGTTTCCTTCAAAAATTCCCCGGAACTTTACTCAACAATACCTAATTTGCTGATGCTATAATTAGCAAATTAATATTTGCTTTACAAATTAGGCCGGAAAATTAAGAAGAAAACGAACCTACTTCGCGACATCTCAGTAGCCGTGACCTATGATTAATTACAAAATTATTTACAAATAGACGAATTAAATCTGAAAAATATGGCCTTATTTTTGACATAAAAGACGCAATTAATTTGTCGCCAACCCGCACAAGACAAAGACGGCTTGATTTGACATGAAAAAATGCTTTATGACTTTATCAAAATCATATTTCTAGAAAGGTACTTCTTCACTGGGATCATTAAAATTTGCCTGTAGTAATTTTAGTTTACAGATTCGAGCATTACATTATTGAGAAGTGAGAACCAGGCATTACAATGCGCACCTTGTAGTGATGCTAAACGAGCTTACACCAGTGAAAGAGGATAACCGAAAATTACAACGCTCAACGTGTAATATTTCAGTGTGTAATATCTTGATACAACTTGTGGCTAAATCAATAAATCCACTAAATTAACAGTAAAAGTTCGCGAATTTGATTCTCACTAAAAGTTACATTATACGCGAAAGCTCCTCAGTCAGGGAGGTAGTATTAGTAGTGGTAGTGACTTTTTAATGAAATACAAGCAGTACTTATTCCTAATTTTTTTTAATATCTGTTGTAATATTATTGTTTTCGTTGGGTTTATAAGACGAGGGTGAATGGAACTGTTGGAACGGGAAGGCCTAGACGAACGTTTCTTGGACAAGTTCAAGATATTCTCAGAAAGGGTCAGGTCAGGAGTACCTTTAACCGACGAACATGTATGAAAGGACTCATGAAACTAGAGGAGGCGCAAGGTGTGTGTCAGAATCGTAGCAAGTGGAAAAAAGTGGTATCTGCGCCTACTCCGTTGGGAAAGAGGCGTGATGTTATGTATGTATTCATGCTGTTGTAATAGTTTGAACAACCCCTCTTTAGGTGATTCCAGTTTAACGCTCGCGAGAGTAAAATAATATACGTACATTACACAAAGCGAAAGCTCCCGGTGAGGAAGCGCCCTAATCTTTAATGGCGTTCTTATTTGCATAATCTGTATTTTTAATTATTATTCCGAAGTGACAACTGATTTATTATTTCTCGTGCATAATGATTACCTCAAACGTCAATTCCGGTTAGTTTGTGCCAATTTGATACTTAATGTATAATAATTATGTCGACTGATGTCTAAAATAATTGTGGATGCTGTTTAGTTTTATTCGTTGCTCCGCCCTAACTTAAGATACCGCTAGAAATGGGTGGACGTTTTAAAATCTCTATTATCGAGAAAGTATTAATAGAGAAAAATAACGTTGGCTTACTAAGCTACTTTTATATTATTGAGGACAAAGATGACTGCATGATGATCTTCCGCTATGTAACAATCATCCCTAGATAGACAAACCCCCGAATTTACAAAAAATCAAAATGGCACACAATGACAGTACATAGTGAATAGGCGTATTTGTCGGCGTTTTGTGTCGCGTGGCGTTTGTCAATAAAATGTTTGTGCTAAAACTCAACAATATGAACATTACGAATATTATGGGTGAGACTTCTCATTATTCGTATTAAAATCAGGAATAAAAATCAGGATAACATACCAAAATTGTAATAAAACAAATCTACGAACTTTTAAAAAAAGAACAAAAGGGTTTTTAACTTCGTAACAACGTAGACATATTTTTTTAAATTAACTTCTATTTATTTACATTGTATCTTTTTTAAAATCACAATATACCTCAAGGGATGAGGCAAGCACTTTGTAAAGTAAATCATTATGTTGCAAAAACATTACAAGTGTTTTTTGAACAACCACTCAACTTTTGGGCCTTTTTAAGGATAACCATCAAAATCACAATGAGAGGATCATTTGAAATCATCTCGAAAAGTTTGTACCGTTGGAAAAGTCGATGCTTAATTTAATTCAACTCTGCCTTACTTCGTTAGGTGTGGACTTCTGGGTATTCCGATCACCATGATGGCAATTATTTTCAGTATAACCCTGAATACCCCTCTTTATGTTACTTTGCTACCTTTTGCCTCATCATTTTGCGTGGCCTTGGAATGTATTTTCTGTTAAATATTCGTTTACAGTATTATAGCATTTGTCAGTGAAGAACAGTTTTTTTTTATGAAAATGTCATTGTTTAAATTTTTTATACCTTCGGGTTGTTTATTATAGCTTTTTATTGATGAACTGCAGGTACTGGAGGGTTAATTTTAATCGTCAAGTCGGCAATTCTCTCCTTTGCTTTTTATACTTTTGCCATTATGCCGGTCAAGATAAAGTAGCTTTTTACCAGCTTTTTTTGCTGACAAGATCATAATCTATCTTTCTCCTAAAGAAGAAAATCTAAATGAAAGTAAAAAAAAAATGTTGCAAAATAGAGATTTTAGTAAAAATACGCTCGCAAAACCACTCGTTTTCTCATCGAATTCTAAACTCTATGTGTTTGTACGTTTATGTATGTGCCATGCTTGTATGAATGAATATGTGCTACTTTCTCATACAGAAAAAAGCACTTAACATTGATTCGAGCGAAGCGGAAGATTTATTGCCTTTTGTTTTAGACTCTTCTTTTTGCTATATTCCAATAAATTGTTTCCATGCTCAGTGTGTTTTTGAAGGGGTACCTATTTTTCTTGAATACTGGCCTTACCCCCTTACACATGAATGAAGTTGGCAGGTCTAACAGAGCTCACGAATATCGAGGGTAGGGTTGGATAACACTCTTCTTTTGTGAATAACTGGAGTTAGTCTTCTGATAGTGTCAGGAGACGCCTAACCCAATTACTTGCTGTGGGTTTTCCCACTGTACTTAACATAAACATAATTTAAACGGCCAATACGCCCCACTGCTGGGCGCAGGCCTCACCTCAACTATGAGGTGGAACAAGCCATTCTCCCCCCTTCTTCCCCTTAGGCCTCTGATGAGGCTTAACGACTGACATCTAGCGACGTCAACCAAGACCAACTGCTTAACGTGCCTTCCGAAGGACGGAGATGCCCGAAATACACATCACTAAATTTCGGTCGGGGTAGTCACCCATACCATTTCCGACCCGGCGCTTTACAACAGCGATCGTCGCCGATCACTGTCACAACTGCGCCACGGGCACCTCTACTTACACATTATTTTTCTTATCCCTGCACTACACCTCTCACACCACAAGAGCAGTCGAAAGGTCCTAAGTAGTTGCATTAAAAGAGAATATATGCTGTGTGTGGGTGGGATAGTTGTAAATCTCTTTATTAGTCATTAAAATACAAGTTTATGGCCACGAGATCTTTTCTTATCAGCAAATGAATGTTTTACTTAATAACCATTAAAATGAAATTAAAGTAAGTAATTATTTTCATGGCACCAGCAATAAAAGGCTCTTAAAATTTACCTACATTCGTTGGCCAGTACTCAATTTTAGAATATTTTACATTGAAATACTTTTAACGAATGAAGGTACTTAGGTACCAAAAACTGTAAAAGTAACGGACAAACTATCAAGTTACATGCTTCCAAAGGCAACAGGAAAAATACGGTTTTCATTCAGAATTTATTATTCAGAGAGATTCTAAAGGTTTTGTGCATTTTTTGAAGAGTTGTACTGTGTTTAAGCTGAGTGCACTTGCTGATTAATTTTCGAACGTGTGCAAAAAAGATACAGAACAGTATAAAACAACATTTTTATCGGATTTAACATAATAACCTAATAAGTAAACCAATAAAGGATTGGGCATATTGAAAATGGTTTCTACGTTTCGTCTGAATGAAGTAAATTAACAAAATTAAAAAGGGAAAAAATACACGGAAGTCTTTACCGTTCCTGATACCAAATTGTCGGTGAAGTAGACAGGTTCTTGAATGGAGACCAGGACTTCGCAAAGGTAGTGTAGGGCGACTTTATATGCAAAGATTTGACTGGCCCGCTAATGGACTAAGTTGACAGGATAAACATCCACCTGACTATATCTTTCTAAGTACTTACATAGTCTCTGACAACAATATTGGCGAAAAAATGTCTGCGGTATATCATTTTTACCATACAATGATACTGTTAAAAATACAGTTATCACAAGAATATCAAGGTTCTAAAAATAAACTCAATTGACACGTACATATCAGATTGCACCCAATACGTGAATCTCATTCAGATACTGTTTAACCACCCACTATCTTTGTGTGGCACAATAATGCCATAAATGGTGTTCAAAGGAATAATATAATATTAGGTAATCCTGTTTACTGTTAAATCGTTGGTTACAACCCCATTCGTTTATTCCGTTTAAGCAATAACCAGAAAGTCCTAAAGAGATAAAATTTGGAGCCACTGGACCGATACCAATGGTCAGAATTTGAATGCCTTCATAAACCTTTGGCGATTAACGTGTTTCTGATTTGTATGTGCCGACGATAAAATTCTTTTTAAAAGTATTGTTATGCGATTAAGCTTTTGCATCGGTATTTTATTTTATTTTTATTTTCTTTATTAGGATTATCAACTGTTGATACAATATTACTTAATCTAGTTTGACATGATTTCGGTTCTTAAGGTAATTGCACGACAGATTTACAGATAAACACAGCGTGGTCTATAGGTGACACGTATATAAAAAAATGGTTAAAA
Source organism: Udea ferrugalis (assembly GCA_950022985.1). Lineage (NCBI taxonomy): Eukaryota > Metazoa > Arthropoda > Insecta > Lepidoptera > Crambidae > Udea > Udea ferrugalis. The sequence goes on from OX465516.1 coordinate 13,438,210, forward strand.
AAGCCTTAATTAAATTAAAATGCAAAATCCGAGTGGATGAAGTTGCTGGATAGCCGGAAACCTTTATGAAAAATTAAACAAAGATACATGAAAAAGAAATAAACTAAAGAAGAGCGGTAAGCCAATGAAAACCGCACCAATGAAAACAAACAAAAACAAAAAAATACAATACAGGGCCAGAACTAAACATGGTCTTCGAGGCTAATCTGAGATTTAACTTTCTCCCTAAAACAATGAATGGAGTCCGAGTGAACATCCAAGTGACCGCTAAATTTATTGTATAATTTGCACAGACGTGGTATAGGTGAGCAGGCGCCGAACTGCGTCCTTCGCTGCGGTGGGCAGAGAATGTTGCTTATTTTGTTACGAGGATAGCGAGAGGGTACCCTGAAGTTAAATTTTCTGAGTAGTTGAAGGCAGTCGATCCCGTTTCGGAGGATCTTAAACAATAATGTTAGGTCCAGTAAGTCTCTGCGTCTATCCAAGCTGATCATTTTGAATCTTGTCAGTCTGGCAGCGTACGATCTTATTGTTCTCGCTTCTCCTTCGGCAAATGCCAAGTGCCATAGAAACCTTTTCTGAATCCTCTCTAATCTAAGAATATGGACAGCATAGTGTGGCCTCCATATAGTGCAACCGTATTCCAGCGTGCTTCGCACCAAGCAATTGTAGAGAAGAATTTTGGTTCTAAAGTCCCTAAATATCCTGGCGTTACGAAGCACGAAGCCCAAGGTCTTAGAAGCTCTGGCGACTATGTTCTCAACATGAGGCACAAAAGTAAGTTTCTTGTCGAGTAAAATACCCAAATCTCGTACTGATTCCACTTCATGTAGGAGGCTGTGGTCGATGGTGTAAGGGTGGGTGATTATGTTGCTGACTTTTCGAGTGAAGTTGATATAATAGCATTTTCCTGTGTTTAAGCGCATGCCGTTGAGCAAACACCACTCCGCAAGCCGGTTGAGATCATCTTGAAGTAACAATGCGTCAACGGGTGTCTCCACAACTTTGAGGATCTTTAGGTCATCTGCGTATAAGAAAGGTTTGGAGTTTTTGAAGTGTTCTGGAATGTCGTTAATAAAGATGTTGAAAAGCATCGGGCCCAGGTGGGAACCCTGAGGAACCCCTGTGCTAGCCCTGTACCTGGTAGATTCAAAACCATTTGCCACGACGAAGAATGATCTGTTTCGAAGATAGGACTCCAACCATCTCAGCAGAGTTCCCGAAAAACCGTGTGATTCGAGCTTTGAGACCAGGACGCTGTGAGAAACCGTGTCAAAAGCTTTGCGGAAGTCCGTGTATACTACATGGACCTGCTTTCCTCTATCAACTGCTTCCACAACGTCTTCAACGAAGGTAATCAGGTTGGTACTGGTAGATCTCGCCTGGACAAAGCCGTGCTGATGAATGGAAATGTACTGTTTGATATAGCTTCGAATGGCTGTGCAAATCATTGACTCCAATACCTTCCCAAAAGTACTGAGGATGGTAATAGGTCGGTAGTTTTCCACAACTGTGTCGTCACCGCTCTTGAAGATCGGCACTACCTTTGCAACCTTCCATTGTTCTGGAAAGATACCCGAGCTCAATGAGGCGTTGAATATAGTTAGCAATGGAGATACCAAGGTTTTTGAGCACCGTTTGATGAAAAACGGCGGGATTCCATCCGGTCCCGCTCCCTTGTTTTTTTTTTTTTTTTTTTTTTTTATTTATTTTGGCAACAAACAGTCATGTAGTTTAACATCATTATAAGGGTTAACAGATTTAAGGTGAAAGACCAAACAGTGCCGAAAATTGAGTATAACTAAATAATCGTGTTAGAAAGACAAACGTGATCAAAAAAGGCATGCCAGTAAGCATCCCAAATTGCAGTCAGGGATACAGTAAGGGGTCGTTTCTCCAGGTTTAACATGTACAGTGCGAATTTAAAATCATATGATATCCTAAATATGGCAGCCACCTTAACCTCTATCCCCAACTGCACCGTACGGTAATAAAAATAATATTGCCGCGCAGGGCTGAATTGTATGTTTAAGAAATTTAAAAATATAAAAAAGTAAGTGTAACTTGGTTGTTTGACATAGGTATTAAGTGCCTAGTGCAAGTTTAAGTTTATGTTTCAATGTATTAAGAGACATATTAAATAAATCTATTTCAGTGAATTCCTTGTTATAAGACTTGGTGGAACGACAAAGAAATGAATTTCGGGTGTAATTTTTATGACGTCGCGGGGGTGCAAACAGAGGTAGTTTACGTGAGGAGCGTACGGGAAGTCGAACTCGGCTTGAGAATTGAATGGAGCCGAGTAGTGTTGACGAGTCAACTAAAGAGTTCAAAATTTTATAAAGCAAAACAATGTCGAAGATTTTTCGGCGATTGCATAGGCTAAGCAGGTTGTGTGTGTGTAGGGCTGTATTGTATGTATCGCAGGTGGTATTATTGCGATAATTAAGCGATTTCATAAATTTCTTCTGAACTCTTTCGAGTCTGTTGGAGTGAGCGGTGTAACAAGGGTTCCAGACTGTGCTACAAAAGTCAAGAATGGAACGGACGAATGAGAAGTAAAGAATTTTGAGTGTTTCAGTTTTTTTGAACGGTTTACTTATTCTCAGAATGAACCCTAATCTACGGAATGCGGTCGCCGCAATGTGATCTATGTGCGGTTTAAACGAAAGCTCAGCGTCCATAATGATTCCCAGGTCCCTAATACTAGACACTCGGTCGATGAGGTTATTATTAATGCAATAATCATGATGGATAGGTATTTTTTTGCGAGTGTAAGATATTACGTGACATTTTTTAATATTAAGGAACAGCTGGTTTCTATGACAGTAGTCATGTAAAGCGTCCAGGTCGGACTGCAACTTATTACAGTCATCTTGAGAATGCACAGTCCTGTACAATTTAGTGTCATCAGCATAAAGCAAGTGTTGGCTGTGAGTGAAGGCCTCGCCGATGTCGTTTATGTAAAATGAAAACAGAAGAGGACCTAAGTGTGAACCTTGTGGAATGCCTGATGGTACTGGAAGAAATTGCGAGGAGTGACCCTTGACGCACACTGCCTGGCTTCTATTCGTTATGTAGGACTGGACCCATCTGAGGAGGCTGCCGTGCACACCGGCTGCCGCAAGCTTATTTATGAGCATATTATGATTAATTTTATCGAAGGCCCTGGAGAAGTCAGTGTACACGACGTCCACCTGTGAATTATTGTCCATTGACTGAGCCAGATATTCAGAAAAAGTCACCATGTTAGTGTCTACGCTTCGCTGTCTGTAGAACCCGTGTTGTAGTGGGGAAATGAAGCTGCGCGCAGCTGTTGCAAGATCAACAGTAATTATCTTCTCAAGAATTTTGCCGAAGATACATAATTTTGATATGGGCCGATATTCTGTTATGAGGTGTTTTTGACTATTTTTGGGAATTGGAGTAACTAATGCCGCTTTCCATTTTGAAGGAAACACTCCAGACTCTAGTGACGCTTGAAATATTATGGTGAGCGGTTTGGCGAGTTCTTCGGCGCAGCTACGTATCAGGGACGGATGAACATTGTCTGAGCCTGCTCCCTTGTGAATATTTACGTGTTTGAATTCATTTAAAACTCGAGATGTGCTTAAATTAGCCGAACTAATGCTTAAGGTAGTTTGATTGAAACAGTCGGTTGCAGGTTGACACTCATCTGAGGAAACAAATACTGAGTGAAAACATTTATTAAACGCTTCACAAATCTCCGGCCCGGTTGAAAGTATTTGGTCGTTGTATAACATTTTGGCAGGAAAATCGCCGGCAGCACTTTTTGACTTAACAAATGACCAAAACAGTTTAGGGTGTGTTTTAATGTTATCTTCAGAGAATTTTATATACTGTTGATAGCAGCGTTGAGAATTTTTTTTAAAGCGAGATCTCAGCTTCGAAAATGCCTGATAATCACACAGGTTGCCATACTGCTTCCATCTTCTATGTAACTTGTTTTTTTCTTTATTTAATTTGATGAGAGGTAAAGTGTACCAAGGAGGATATTTTTGTTTAAGGTTTAAGTTGCTTTTTGGTACATATTTATCCACCACATTATTTAAGAAACTATAAAAAAAGTCAACCATACTTTCCACGTCAGACATTTTTGTGAGAATCCCCACCCAGTCAACTGACGCCAAAGCCGCCTTGATTGCATTAAAATCAGCTTTGTGAAATTGCAATTTCCTATTTTTTAAGGGGGCCAGGGATTTTGAAACGCTTAATTTCAAAGTAATATTAAGAGATTTATGATGTGCATCCTCTAGGACAAATGGATGTTTACATGAAGAAACCATGCAATTGACGTTACTAAATATCAAATCCAGCAACCTACTATTTTGATTAAATTGAGAGTTGAATTGTGACATTGAAGTTAAGTTCATGAAATCGGAAGTAAGACAGGCTAAACGATTATTGCTATCGGTTACCAATTCCATGGAATGGTTGTTATTATTAAGCCAGTGGGCATGGGAGATATTGAAATCTCCAAGAATTAAGAAGACGTCGTCCGGGTTTAATATGGTGAATTCGCTTACTCTGTCATAAAAACTGTCTAGCAATGACTCATGATTGTGACCGTGTGCGATGTATGTGCAGATAATGTGCAGTTGTCTAGGAACGGAGGGCGCAGCGGCGACGGGAGGGGTGCTCGCGCGCATTGGGAGCGAGATCCAGACCTCTTCGGACGGCGGAGCCGCGCGCATGTCAACACGGTGCCACGGACACAAGTCCCGGCGCACCGCAATAAGTACGCCGCCGCCCCTCTCACGGTCGCTAGCTGATGTGTTGCGGTCGCATCTAAACACTTCGTAACGGTCATCAAAGTATTCAGCATTAAAAAAGTTTTCGTTTAGCCATGATTCAGTGACGCAGATTACGTCGTAGTTATTACACAAGACGGCTTCAAGGAATGAGTGTGACTTAGTGCGTAAACCCCTCACGTTTTGATAGTAAATAGAAATACCTGTGTTATCGTAAATAAATTGATTTTAGTTTTTTATTTTTTATATTAGTTTTAGTTGTTCCACCAACAGAGAATAAGCTTAATAGGTAAAAAACATCAAATAGGTGAAAATATAGGATTACGTGAGATAAGCTAGTGTAAATAATAATAAAAGGACACAATTCGGGGGGCCTGTTAAGTGCAAGCGGTAGTTCATTAAATAGTCATTGGATTTTAGCCAGGTCACTCTCACTAGATACGTGTATCACTTTCGAGGCATCACTTTTACGCAGTAAAATCTTACAGTCTGACAGCCAAACGTACTTATAGTCTTTATTTTTTGCCAGGAGACGAACTTCTCTAAACAGCAGTTTATTTTGTGGTGTTAGATGATCACTGATGAAGATGGGTTTCGATGCACCATCAATGCCTGCGTCAGCTGTTGTTAAATCACGACGCGCGCGCACCGCTGCCAGCATCTCGCTTTTGCGTTGCCGTTGTTCTCGTCTAAGCTTTCCAGCTTCCGTAGTAAATCATGATGCTTTATTTCGATTCTTGTAAATGCATCAACGGATACGTCCCTGCTGGCACAAGCATTATCCCTTGCGGAGTCTACCCCCTGACCTGAAGACGCGAAAAACTCACCAAACATGTCACAGATGCGAGTGCCGTCGCTTGAACTTCTAGTGCCATCTGACATGATTGCTGGTAAGCCTTTATGGTCATTCTTTTTAGATTTTATGTAGGTCCAAAAGTATTTGGGGTTGTTTCTAACTTGGTTCTCAACATTATTAATATACTTATCATAACAGTCGGCCAATAATCTATCGCAACGTTTTTTTAGCATTTTTAGTTCCAGAATGTCCAACGGGTTGCTGTATTTTTTTACTTTGGCTCTCATTTTTTCTTTTTCCCTCAGTCTGCGAACTAAGTTACGGGTATACCATGGCGGGTGCTTGGTGCTTTTTTTTATGAAGTGCGGCACATTAGTCTCCACAGTCTGGTTGATAGTGTCTTGGAGGCAATCGACCATCTGATTGACGTCCTCGCAGCGTTCAAACACTGAAGTCCAATGCACTCCGTCCAGAGCTACATTGACTGTGCTATAATTAGCCCTACGAAAGCTGAAACACTTTTGTCCTGCGTTGTCTTGTAGGCTTTTGGGATGATCAAGTGTAAGAGTGACAACTAGTGGCGGATGTAGTGGGTCGATTTTGCTTAAAGGTTTCAGGCAATTCCTTACCTCACAGTTTTTCACGTTTGTGAGCACCAAGTCAAGAATTCTGTTATGATGATTACCTTCCCTATTCAATTGTTGAAAGTCATTAATGAAATGAAAGTCCACTAAAGTTTGGGCCAACCCCTGGAGGCCGCTGGACGATTCACCTACCCGCTTCCAGTCAATGCAACCCAAGTTAAAGTCTCCCACCACCAGTCTGTGCAGATCACACTCTTCAAAAACACGGTTACAGTTATCTAGGAACATGTCTAAAGACACCCTGGTCACAGGAGGTGGCAGGTAAACGGCGCAAAGAACGTATTTTAGAATGTTTTTTTTTTGTTTAACATCGAATGTGATCCATAAATCCTCGGAAGAGGATTTGTCATCGTATTGTTGTGGATCAGATTGAGTCGATTTTACGACTTTCTTGTCCGTAACCATATTTAGGTTCCTATCGGTAACGTTTTAGCATTATCAAGCGTGGGCGTTGTTGATTTTAGCTCAAAGCAAACTCACAGGATCAATGCTTTAGGCACTAATATTTTTTGTTTTATACAGCTTCTTGTCGATGTGCTTAACTGTTTTATTCTTTTTATAACTGTTGGCTTGCTATGGCTATTTTATGATCAGTTCATGTTGTATTGGGTATTAAGAATACTGTAAAAAAGAAAAGCATGTTGAAGAAGCAAACTGCTGAATTTTTTGCCGGTTCTTCTCAGTACAGAAACAACTTTCCGATCCAGTGGTATCATCATCTCATTTAGTCAAGGACGGTATAGATTGTAATGTATACAATTTCAATTATGGTGTTCATGTCTATTTTAAGTATATTTTATTGATACCATACATACATACATAAACGGCCTACATACGTCCCACTGCTGGGCACAGGCTTCACCTCAATTTTGAGGTAGCGCAAGCCATTCTCCAACACGCGGGCTCATTGCGTATTATTGGACGGGTGTAAGACCTTACACCCGTCCAGTCACCACTGAGAAACCTTAATGTCCGATGTTACCAAGCCTTCAAAGGCCTCCGACTAGATTTAGCGATTGCTACATATGATACCCCTTTGCTCTTTGTTGATAAGATGTGACGATCTCAAAGTACTTTGTAACAGGCCTATTCGAATAAAGTTATTTTTGTTGGTTCGTTTGTTTAGACCTGAATTAAAATTATTTTAGTTTATCAGTCATTTTCCGTCAGTTCTTTGTTCAGAAAATGTCTGTTCATTGTTGTTCTGCCCTTTTTTGTCTCTGAAACTCTCGGCTTAATATTTTATGGATACTGAGTAACTGTCTTGGGTTAAATAAAGATAAAATACAAATTGTCGTCAGCCGAGCTCTGTTCTGCCTCGGTGAAATATTAATTTTATGATTTTCATATTCTTATCGTCGGAAGAGGAAACTTTGTTTATTAGCAATTCATTGTTTTGAGGGATTACTTTAAGTGAGCTTTAAAAATTATTTTTTAGTTGCACGAGTTGAGCATGAAGTTAGTAAGTTTTGAGAAAGTTTACCAGAGCTGAGGTTTTTTTCCAGCACTTATGTTTTTTCAGACTGGGACTTTCTAATTGCTTTGCAAGAAAACGTTGTGAAATTCACGGGGCTTTGCATCTTTCAGAAGTAAAGAGACTTTCAGAACCGCAAGTAGAGTTAAATTATTTGTTCAATCCCATATTGTTCACTGTTAACTTAATATTCACTGACTTTTCATAAACACTTGTAAAAGATTACAAGAAATAAATTCCATTGAGTTTGACATCAAAAATGTTGTATAAATATTAATTATAAATCTAAGTAGTAAAATAATTTGTCTGAGCTCGAGAATATTAAGAGCTTGCTTGTGTTTAATAATGAATATTTAAAAAGGCGTCCACCGGCTGAAAAAAGGCCCATATATTTTCAGATTATACCAGTTGCAGGTGGCTTGTAGTTACACATTTATATCATCTGTATAGATTAGGCTTTTGCCTTGTTACAGAACTATAGGACCCCAACGGGGAACCGAACTTCCCACATGCAAAAAGTGCCACTTACTCACAATAAGATACCAAAACATAATACCATAATACCACGCCTGGCAAGCATTTGTCTTTGGGCACTAAATTAATATTTTAGACGAACAATTAATGTTGCGCAAAACCCAGAGTTAAAGATAGGGTAAACGGAAAATTCAATAGCCCACACTTCACCGAGTGAAATTAACCCAACGCAATGAGAGCTGAGTCTACCGCATTTATCCGGGTTGCTTGGGTTTTTTTCGGTGATTTCCATCATCAGAAAGTTAGTCGACAGTTGGATTATTAATCAGAAAGAAGATTTGACCTTGAGGTCATATGAGCTCCAAGCGCTTTATCTGGTGGGCCACGACACTCTGGACATTTGTAAGGCGGTCCTATCCCTATGACACGATCCTTTTAAGATCAAAACTGATTAAGTATCACAATGATTGACTAATATAAAATTGTAAAATGACCCAAGTGACGTTTACTTGGAAATATGTAGCAAGTCTAGACTTGCATTACTTACATTTGTATTTTCATAACGACATAATATCAAGTATTATTCTATTGCCGACTCATATGGTGATTTCCCGCAACCTGTGATATTAAAATGATATGTTTATTAGGTAGGTAGGTAATCAGAGACGGCGCCTGAGTTGCGTCGAAAACAAACGCACATCTTAAGGAATGCGGAGCAGAAACACTCAGCTTTTGGTGACAAATTGACTTACTCGGAAAATAAACTAATACTGTTTTTGTATCACCATTTTCGCTGGAACAAAACATACGTAAGCAGAAAAAACAAAATAATATACTTATTTCATTATAATAATAAAGCCGTTTGATGAGGAATTCGGCGCCCTGTTGAGTGGCTTCTGCGTATTAAAGTACAATAAACGTGATCAATTAGTTTAACTTAATAATAAATACATCATCATTCCATCTAATTTATTTGTCGTGTTATTTATATTGTCAAATTAAACTATTGTTTTTCATGCGGAAACTTAATTCTTGTCAGGCCTGATATCTTAATTCAAGAGACATGGTTAAAATATGTTAATCGATAGACAAAATAAAGATAACACGTTTTAGATTACCAGTTTTTTTGGTGAAACAAGATCATTAACTATCATATTTTTTTTTGTAGAACAGTGTCTGACCTGAAACTTTCTCAAACGTCAGTTCTTCACATAATAAAAAGCAGGCTATATTCGTGTCTCAGACCTAAACTTACGAGTAGCTCTATATACCGAAAACTGTAAAGGTATAATTTCAAATACGTTCTTTATTCAGTGTCAGTGTCAGAAAAACCTTGGTCTACATGTAGTTATTCATGAGTGTGTATTCGATACCCATTTAGTACCTTTTTCTCACTGATTCAATCCATTCATTCAATACAAGTACCAAGTAAGTAGTGTGTATGCTAAGCGAAGCCTACATGCCTTGTAACATTTATTTCATTTGTTGTGTGTCTTTCCTTCTCGTTTGTATAAAGACCGCATCACGACTTTACTGCTGAAAAAAGTCGCACAGTGTAAAAGCTTGAAATCTCGTCAAAGATACGGTTTCAGCACAACTGTGAAGGTCGGATTAGTTTCAGACCAGAGTTCAAATTCATTTCGGTCCTAAATAAATATACGCGTTATTTTTCTACGGCAAAAGGGCACAAAAATGAATATTTTTTTCACAGATATGAAAAGGAAACACGTTTTAAGTTGAAGAAAAATATTTTTGTTAACATTTTTTTGTGAATACGCCCATGATTTCGTTTTCTGTCGGCATTGTTATTAACAGGTATTATTATTATTTCTAATTAAAGACAGTTTTAACTTTTGTAGGTTTCGGTAGTCTGTTGTTTCGTTCATTGATTTGATTAGGGACAATGACCCTATCATTAGCGACAGTAAAATTGTTGAAATTAAAAGGTACTTATCTTTTTTGATTGAGTTTCTTGCTGGAATTTTCTCGGTAGAATCAATGTCCAAACCAGTTGTAGCATTACCAAAATTATTTTTTTACAACTACATACTTTTTAACATGTCATAAGTTCTTGAAAAAGCTCACAATTAATTACAACTAAGGTTAGTAAGTATTCTTCTATAAGAAGTAGAAAGGTGGCGAAAACAAGTCACTGTATGGTACCCACGGGATGGGAAGACGAAATCCGTTTGACCCTGGGACCATGCTGGATGAAAGCAGCCACAGACAGCGACTAATGGAAAAGTCTGCGGAAGGCCCTTGAGCTGCGTGATTTAGGTACAGTATGAGCTAGATACCTATCTAGCTTATTCTGTAATTAAAAGATTTTACTAAACTATGATATAAAAATAGCCTTTATTATACTAAAGTTAGTATTCAGTTAACAACATCAGCCTGTCACAGTCTATTGAGGGGTATAAGGCACCCTCAAAGTAGATCATATCTCTCGAACAAAGCCTTTTGTTGATGCATAAGGCTTTGAGTCCAATCCAACCTCTTCAGTTCCACGACTCATCCTGCTGGAAGGCACTACGCTGTGTTTCCTGATCCAGGGATTCCATTTCAACACTAGAACTGCCCCAACGTCTCTTAACGACTTACTAATCATTAGGCGGGAAGATTGCCAAAATTGACAAGGTGACGAGGACTGACGAGCCTTAAGGTGGACGGGACACTGGCGCCACTGGTGGTGGAGGGCGTCGTGGCCCAGTGGAGAGCGTCGTGGCCCAGTAGTTAAAAACCCTGGCTTGGAACCCGATGGTCCCGAGATCAAATCCTGCCGGAACACAGATGTGTTCAAAGTAGATACTTTGTGTTAATTGTACAATTTGCAGCTAACTCTATACAACCCAAGCAGCCCCGATAACGGCGGTAGGCTCTCCCCATACCACGTTGGGTTCAAATTCCCTCGGCGAAATGTGGGCTTCTGAATGTTCCGTTCACCATGACGGAAACAATCAGTGTGCCTCTGACTAACCCATTAGGGATATGGTCGTGAGGGTATGGTGACACTGGCGTAGGGTTAATTTCACCATTGGTGATCCGTGACGTAGTTGCCAGCCCCGTTTGAGCTAGAAAGGATAGCGGGTATAATTCCCAGACCAGACCAACATAAGAGAAGTTGATGACGTAGATATTTGTGCTGGGTCTGAGTATTTGTGGTCTCTTTGACATAAATTATAGCGATGAAGTGATTACACTGACAAAGGCTTGTGCCCAGAAGTTACTTATTGAACCCAAAATAAGTGCGTTTTGTTTTGAAATGGAAACTTTTCATAAAAATGGCTTTGAAACGTCCCGAATTAAATAATAGATAACGAGTCCACACAAAGAATCAGCAAAGGCTAGACGTCCAAATATTTTCTGACAAAATAGTCTATATTTTATACACATTTTTGGAAACCCGCCCTAAGATGTCAAATTGTTATCTGTCTAGACATTTGTGATACGATATTCAGGACAAATAAAGTAAAAAGAGATACATTTATTGTGATATGCTAAGGTTACTCAGCCGGATAAGGATTCTGGCGAACAAAAACTTCATTCAAATCGAGGTGAATCGCATTTGCATATAGGCTTTACATTTCTTCATTCCACTATCTTTTTAAGTATGCACTTTAAACGAATTACGAGACATGTAATACCGATAAAAATACATCTCAATAGTCATTTACATCTTAACGCTGTTTTGGTTTTTCGTCTTTATATGTACCGTTAATTATTTCTATAGATAGATTATCACAATAATCAGTTATCTTTCTCAAGACTTTATTCCGGTCTCTTTCTACAGACCTAGGTACAGATGATCCAGCTATGCTATTCCGTTTGGCGCCTAAACTCACTTCCCTCGTGATGATTTATCTTTGAAATTCAGTTTCTTTGCGACTGTGGTCGCTTGAGAGAAAAGAACTAAGGCAAATATTTTTTAAAATTGTTAACACACAAAATGAGGGAAAATACTAAATCAAAATGAAGCGCATTGATGATTGAATAAGCGTGAAGCACCGAGATTTGAGATGATATTAGCCGGAGTGCCTCCCCAGAAAACGTTACCCCATGAGCTGGTCTGACCAGATCCGAGCTAGAAACTACGTGCGTTAGCGCTTCTGAAGACGAAGGGGTGGCGAGAAATAAGTAATCCGCGCAAGATTAAACATTATTAATTACATTGATGTCCTATAAGTCATTAATATTGAGATCGTCAAAAGTTTCAAAACAATTTATGAGATATCAACAAAAATAATGTCACAATAAATGAAACTTAAATTCAAAAATAAAAAATACGATAGAAACAATGTCAAAAATAGGTTATTTAATTTTTAGCATTAGGGATAATGCATTATCATCTTACTAAAGATAGGAAAACCAGAAAAAGGCATTCGGTCTTGACATCAGGCGGGACTCGAACCCGCATCTTTCGCAAGCCGGGCGACTGCACTACCAAGTTGTTTAAGGTATATGCCTAAACATTGGTGAAACCAACCTGGCTGTCAGGTATAATATACCAGAGAAATTCGTCCGGTCTGTTAATGGTCTCGGTAGCATAATTGGTAGTGCAGTCGCCCGGCTTGCGAAAGATGCGGGTTCGAGTCCCGCCTGATGTCAAGACCGAATGCCTTTTTCTGGTTTTCCTATCTTTAGTAAGATGATAATGCATTATCCCTAATGCTAAAAATTAAATAACCTATCAAAAACGTAGTTTCATCTTAATCGAAAGTCAAATATTTGCAATAATGTTTCTTTCGAGTGTTTAAGGTATATGCCTAAACATTGGTGAAACCAACCTGGCTGTCAGGTGTAATATACCAGAGAAATTCGTCCGGTCTGTTAATGGTCTCGGTAGCATAATTGGTAGTGCAGTCGCCCGGCTTGCGAAAGATGCGGGTTCGAGTCCCGCCTGATGTCAAGACCGAATGCCTTTTTCTGGTTTTCCTATCTTTAATGTCAAAAATAGATTACAATAATATAAAAAAGGCCAAATATAATTAAATTGAACAAGAATTCTGAAGAGAAGTCACGAGCCTCACCATAGAGCATACAAGGCGCAAAGAGGTTTAATCATCTATTATTTTCAAAAAGATTACCACTGGAGGGTTCAAACATCTAATGGATTTCTACAATGTTTCAGTATTTTTTCCATAGGATAAGCTCTAAATAACCCTTGAGAAAATGTGGATTTGTTAAATATAAGCCTTTTTTTATAGTTGTCTTCAAGATGATCTCACTCCACCTGATGGGAAGCTTAAGAAAGATTAAGAAATCAATTGAAAAGTTAGATTTTACAGACAATGTGCAAAAAGTCTTTTGTTTACGAATGTTCTTTAATAATTTGAAATAGTGTTTTTTTTCTATATGGGTGCTTGGTAAATTTTGAAGTACAATATTACCAGATCACCACTTCCTTACATACAAAATGCGTTGAAATACAATAATTGTCGAAACACAACTACTTTTGCAGTGTGCTTGTGCTTGCTGTGGAACGATATGTAGGAAGCCTATATTGAACTATGAACGTCTACTAAGGTTAATGACTTTGAAGCTCAATCTTAATTAACCAAAACATTAACACTATAAACCAGAATTTAAATTCAATACATAATATGTTTAGCCTGCAACATAAACATTCTTACAAAACTGAAAACCGTTAATTTAGTTCATAGAAAAGAACAGATAATTAAACCCCCGCAATATTACAGTAACTAACTGTTTATCTATTCATTCAAACCATAGGTAATTATGAATCATCATTAATCATTAGTGCTTTCTGATTAGAGAGGTGCTTACAAAGGCCCCATTTCCGATAATTTCAGTATGACACCGATACCCCAATAAAGTGAATCGAACAACAGCATTTATGTGAAAATGCGTATGCTTTTGTATGCGTGTATGACGCACGGTGCCGTGTCCCGTAGAAGTCGATGTTGCCAATGTATAAAAGCGAAGCGACGATTTCGAAATCAACACAACGATTTGAAATTCTCTAAGTGAACACACGAGTGACCGTGAATCTGTTTCCGTGTTGTGATCGCGATCGTACAAGTGAAGTGCAGCTTGGGACTGAAGCTTTTGCAGTGGTTTAAAAAAATATTTTTTTCGAAAAGTGCAACATGATGTTTTCTGCGGAAACTGTTATTGTAAGTTAATATTGGCAGTCGTATCTTTTTTTTCGGAGCCTCCACTGTCCCACTGCTGGGCAAAGGATTTCAATAAATCTGTTTTTTACCAATTTAAAAAATCAATTTTTGAGTTCAATTTTTAACAATAATAATGAAACTTTTTTTTTGATAAAAATAAGTTTATCGTATATTTTTTATTCTATTTTAATGAATTTTCCAAGTAAGAAAATATTGTTTTGTTGTGATTTTTACAAAATATATTTAATTTTAATAATTAAAAATACAAAAAAAACAATCTCAGTGTTCTCAAGCTTTCAAGCCGACAGGCTTGAAAGGGCGACAATCCATGAAAGGATGCTGGCTAGCAGGGTGCGTCAAACTTAGAAAAAAGCTCGATGACGCACATTTTGCATGGAGGCATTTGTCCAGCAGTAGGCCAAAAATGGCCAAAGAAGATGATTTACTATATTTTGAAAAAAAAACCCTTTTTGTAAAATAAGCGTAATTATATTCACAGTACACGATCGCGATATGCATAGTGGCAGTAGTGGGAGCGCCTATTGAGGACGGCAGATGGCATCCGTACAAATATGGCGACGACGGCAAGTAAGTAAATGCCAACTTAGTATTCAGAATAACTTGAAGTCACCTAAAAATTAGACTAGACAAAATGTTAACGACATTCCGAACCGTTTTAAGTCAGGGATTTATTCAAACCGCACAATGGTGCATTTATAGGACTGCAACTGATGCAGTAACAATCAATTGGAATTGAAGATTTAACATTTTGATTAAATGTTAGTTTATTGTATTTCATAATTCATTCATTTATAAATACAAAAAGGCCCAGTTGGTGCAATTTCCTGCTCAAATAATCAAATCTGAAATCTAAAATAATACATTCATTAATTATAGCAATTTTGTCTTATTCAGGTACATACCAACTGACGAGGGCAAGTACATTCACGTACCAAACCCCTACTTGCACATCGACAACCCTTACGACGGAGGATTCGGCCCTTACTCACACGACTACGAACCTTACGTCGGTGAAGCTACGGTCGACCAGTACAGACACGTGTTGACTCCTCCTGATGAGCTTCTGCCCTACTACAAGGATGGCTACTACAGAAACAACGGCATCAAGATTATCAGGCAAAAGCACAATTACGACGAAGATAAATACGACTTCGAGTAAGTATAACTTCCAGCTTAGGACCTTTTTAAAATTATTTTGATGCCGGATTGCTGCAGTTCGGGAGCAGTATCATACGTCTGACAAGGTGGACCGACGATCTGGTCAAGTTCGCGGAAAGCCGCTGGATGGAGACAGCGCAGCACCGATCGTTGTGGAGATCCTAGGGAGAGGCCTATGCCCAGTAGTGGGCGTCGTTCGGCTGATATGATGATCTACGTCTGTTGGTTTTCTTTTTCCATACGAATTCTATCCGGCATAAATCAAAAGCGATTTAAATAAATATTATCACGAAACTTCAAAAACAATACATTTTAATATTCAATAGTCAATGATGCAATATTCAGTTAAGGTCCACAAAACTGAAAATAGTTTGAATACAAAAATAATTATACTAACTGAAGAATCGTTATCGCTGACTAAGAAAAGGACTGTTAAATAAAATACCTAATAAAATAATGCTATCCTCATAATACGCATGAAGATTTTATAAAGGAATTTGTCTTAAATCTTATAATCCAAATCATTATACTCTCACAACATTTTCAAAGGCTATAAATAAAGAAAAATCTAATGTTATTCGTAAACTTCTTCAACGTTTGTAGTTGACAAAATCACTAGTTATGAAATAGTCCGAATGATATCGTTTATTCATTGTTTTAAAAAAAATTGAAGCCACTAATACATATAAATTGAAACACTTCCCTTACAAATTCAAAACAAGCTAAGCCAGGACGAATAAATAAACCAGTTGCGAGTGGATGACCGATAACCCATCGCTGTAAAAGGTCAATGACTTAAAAATGCTTCATGTAAAAAGAATACTTTCATAGGTTCAAAAGGTCCTCAAAAACACACTTAAATTAGAAGAAACATGTAAAATAAAGACATCTCACAATGGTAAGGAGCAAGCGGCGTGTTGGTTAAGCCGCTGCGGGTTGCTTTTTCAATTCGTGCGAGAGTTCAAACCTCGGCAGGGTGGTTTGTTAAGAGACATGTAGTAAGTTTCAAAGAGTAGAAAAGCCAAAAATGTACGGAAGATGACTTTAAAAGTCGCCAAATCGGCGTCAAGTCTTAATGTCATTTAATTTCACATCAATGCTTTTGAGGTTCTTGCCATGTAGTAACTTGATGGCGCTTGTGTTGGGTTCGTTTGGTGCAAATTCGTTGTAGTTATTTTTCATGAAACAAGAAAATTTGTATGCCTAGTTAGTTTTAATTTATTTAATCAAATCCATTTAGTAAATATTTCTCAAGATTAATAAAGATGATTGATTAAGAAAATTAAGATAACACAAAGTGTGTTTTGAGAAAGCAACAACCAGATTGAGAAAGCGAACATTACGATATTAATTGCCTATCATAACAAAACACAAATGCTAAGAGGTAGTTATTTGTCATTTCTTTATCTGCAAAAAACCAGTGACCTCGAAGAATTAAGGTTCACTTAAGAGGTGTGAAAAGTCACGATTTGTTAGACGCCTACCGCTGGTATTCACTGACATCCATTGAAGCAAACACATTAATGAAGTTTAAAAAAAACATACCAATAAGAAAAGGAGGAGCGATAATGTGAAGCATCGATGAGATGAATCGACAAACAAAATGAATACAGACAGCTACAGCTAGTTAATATTACCAATCAATTTTTATTAACTACCACAGTAAGTCATGGGGTGCATTATGCATATGTGGCCCGCCTTGTTAAGCTGTCGCACGAATTTTGAGGGTTTGGATCCTATTGATTCGCTTATCACCTCAAATGCTTTGTTCCATTGTCCTTGAGCAAACTTTGATCTTGGACTTTTGGTCTAAGTTCCAAAAAGTTATACTTAGTTATTAAAATTGTAGGTATTGCAGGAGTTAGATTAGCAAGTACAACAGACACTACTTCACGTTAGCTAAACAAGATGGAATTTTGTGAAGCTGTATTTATAATCATTCGTATTTTGGACTGTGCCTAGTGAAATAACAAAATCTGACTAGTCTCTTAAAACTTAGGCTTAGGTGTGCTCGGCTAATTAGATGAAATAACACCGTTTGATTTAGATATTTTAACGTTAAGAAACTTAAAGTTCATGGAAATGACATGACATTGTTTTTTGTTTTGTTTCGTTATCAATGACACTGGCACGAATGGCTTCCCATGCAGCCATGAGAAACAAAATGAGTTGATTGATGATTTTTAAACGGCGTCAAACTATGTAAATAACATAATTAACATACCACGCATGCAATCTGTGAAATTTATTATACGTCCCAAGCCGCCTAAAATTTTAATCAGCCTTGTGTCAATGAATGTCATTCTTATTGAAAATGTTAATTCATTTGCATGCAGAACACTTAATGATTTATGGATCTAAAACTTCAAGTCTTTGATTCGGAATTAACTTTGATGAAATAATTTTTCGCCCTCCCCACGCTAACTTGCTGAGTTAAGATCACATTATTTAACAGTTAACCATCGTTATGTAGATAGTTTATTTTTTAGTTCTCTTGCTAGATTCAAAGTCACCACGTTAGTTTGTAGTCCAAATTTATCAATTTTGATATCTACTTGTCTTCCGTTCCTTCGAACATTCATTTTTTGAACGTGAAGGCCCATTACTGCAATGGCAGCAAATGTCGTGGGTTTGTTGCATACCAGGATAAACATAATTTACGATTATTAGTTTGTAATCAGACTTCTTACTTCCGATTGCCATAGTTTTCTTCCGCTTGCCATCACCCACGAATGCCCTAAGCCGAGGCTCGCTCCTACCTGAGGCACTTTAGACACGTTACTTAAATATTAGGGGTTGTCCGGTAAGCTATGTATATGTATGTATATGTTATTTCAAGTCTTGCTATAAGTATATGAACCAGATATTTATTGATAAAAACTTCATCACCATCCAAATGTGTAAATATGTGTCCATTTGTTATAATAAATAACTTGCTACAAGGCATCGTCCTCGGTTACCTAACCACAATAAAGCAGATCATTCGCTAATACAAGAATGTGGACCTTGACCACCTCGTCACGTCATGCGGGTCAGAGTTCAAAATTATTTATTATAATTTTCGATAGCCACACTGACATACTGATTGGACTTGCGTATTCTTACAACTCAATTGTTATAGTGTTCATTGGTTATACCTAATAATATCAACACTTTAACAATCATATTTTTTTCAATGTTTGTTACTAATCTTAAGATTATGGTGAGAAATAAATGATTATGACTATGATGATTATGATCCAAAAAATAAATTTTCACCGTACGAGGAAGGCGGACGGAAACTTTTTTCATTAATCAATAATTTTGATCAT
This sequence comes from Udea ferrugalis, assembly GCA_950022985.1. Classification (NCBI taxonomy): domain Eukaryota; kingdom Metazoa; phylum Arthropoda; class Insecta; order Lepidoptera; family Crambidae; genus Udea; species Udea ferrugalis. Next base: position 13,456,994 of record OX465516.1, read on the forward strand.
TTTTTTGTAATTTCGTAACTCACAATAGTTAAGTTATTGAATTGTAACAAAATAAATATGCATTTCCCGTTGTGTACAAAATGGCAAAAAACTTATGACTCACAAATAGCTGTTATAAATAAGAAATGTCTATACAAGTTTATTGAACTTCCTTATTTTTGATACAGAAGAATATAATGGTACAAAAAATGAGGAATCATTAGTTGGAACGGAACAACTAAACGTAACATAGTATCTGTTAGTAGAGATGAATAAAATTTTATTCGTAAAAAACACCATTCATTCAGTCAAATGTTGTATGATATGAAACAGGTGCAATGTATTTAATTCAACATCTTTGTTATAAGATAAGATAAGAAACACTTTATTGCACACAAACACAACAGAGAAATTAACAAAGAAACATTTAAGAGACAAAGTACAATTTAGGCGGTCTTATCATCATTCATCATTTGTTATCATTTCTGGTATGTTTTATTAACTTCGTAGATTATAATTATGAATGTGCAATTACAATGTTATTCGTCTAACTTTTCTTCTCTGTACAGCCGGTATCAGAACCATTGATTTTTGATAGTGGTCAATAATATAATATCAAATATTTCGAAAGAGCAACCGTAATACTCAGTTGCAAAACAGGGTTTCTCTTCTTTGCGATTTAATTCACGGTGCAAACAATAATTATAACCATCGTGTATAAAAGTCGCTCTTTCCAAGTGGTAGATCTTTTTGACCATTCTTAAAGATCGCATGGTTCTAACTGCACAGAACAAACATAGGGCCGCCGATAGGATTCGATTACTTCATGCTTTTATTATTTCATAAATTACATGGTATGTGTTTTTTCTTCATTTAATTGATTTTTCCGTTTGTCCACAGCTTCGAAACCGAGAACAAGATCCGGGCTGAGGAGAAGGCTTTCCTCAAGAACCCGAACACAATCGACGAGGGAATTGCCTCGAAGGGTTTCTACGAGTACATCGGGCCTGATGGCTTCCTCTACCGAGTGGACTACACCGCTGACGAAAACGGCTTCCGACCCTCCATCAAAAGGATAGAAACCCCCTACTCTGGCAAATGGGTGCTAAAGAAAGTCTAATCAAGTTTCATCACCATTCTCACGCAAATCAGTATTTTTCCATTTAATTAGTTTCTTTACCAGAACAATTTCCTAATCCCGACTGCTGTTCATTTAACAATTATTATCGATCACGATTTTAACATTTTAATTGAACTTGATTGAATATTTTGCTCATCCATCGAGACATTTTGGAAACATTATTCATTTCAATTCAAACAGCGAAAGACTTGCCTCTATTGCTTAGGAAATAATGTAATTTATATTTTAATTTAGGACCTTAGATTGTAATTTAGTAAATTATTTATGGAATGTGATAATAAAGTTATATTTCGATATACGGCTTTTGTATTATTTGATTATTGAACCTTCACATTTAAGCCTACAAGTTGTTGGAAATGTCATCGATGAATGCATAATGATAATGAATAATGCTTAAATTATGACAAGCTTTAATTGTTTTTTAATAAGCTGACAGAGTCTTTTCATCATAATGACAAATTATCCAGAAATTTACGAATTAATCATACAAGGTGCATAAGTCAAAACATAATGAATTCTTAAACATATGGTAATCCCGTTTTAGAGATTATTAAAGCCTCTTGTATTATCTTAAAGCTCTTAGCACACTCTGCAATCACGGCAACTGCACGGTTCTGACTCTGCAATTATATTGCCATTCAAATTTTAACCTTAAGTTAAAATAAATACAAAGTAGGTGTGTTCCGGCCAGGTTTGATCTCGGGACCACCAGGTTCCAAGCCAGAGTGTTTAACCACTGGGCCACGACGCTTTTGGCGCTTTCTTTGAATGTTATCCGATGTTCTAACATCAGGGTTAACAAATCTTTAAAAGTATGGGACAAAGTGTACTTGAAATTCGAGTTTCAACAGACTAGAGATCACCAGGAATGTGTGCATTGGGGTTAAGTCAAAATGACATTACTTTTAATATTATTTCTATGCATTTTGGCGGAGCGTGTTGCTTATTACCACCCTCTGTAATAGCTAGGTGTCTCACTAGCACATCATGGTAGCGGATGTTTCAGAATCTACGAGTAACTACAGGGTGTAACCGAAAACAACTGTCAAACTTTAAGAGTTGGTTGTGTTACTGTTAGACGATAATGTTGCGGGGTCAAATCCAAAGTCAGACGAAGGGTTATTTTTTCTAACTAATTTGTGCTTTCCTATTGCATGATTATAGGAATCGAATTATAAAGTTACGTAGGTATGTCTGGCAGGCAGCGCGGGGTTCTAAGCAACATTCGTCGTGAGTTGTGAAAAATCCTTCCCCTGTGGTCTGTGTTGCAGCTTTGAAAATTGAATGATACATTTATGCGTTTACATTAAAAATATTTTTACAGACCTAGCGCACGTCTCCGGATACAGTGGTTAAAACTTAGTCTTTAATTACCTTGGGTGTCCGCTGTTGTAGTACGAGTCGATGAAGCGTGCTTGTATCCTTGCAGTACCTATCGAGTTCATAATACCTATTAAAATATGCTCTTGAACCACCACCTACGTCTTCTGCTCAAAAAGCTATTCAGCTGAAGTGGAACTAGCCCAGCCACGTCTGTTGCATGCTGAATAATCTATGGACCTTCACGGTAGTATATGCGGTGCTTCACGGTTCTTGTATGAATGCTACCCTAATTATGTCATAAGAGTTGATAATCCTAGCGATGGACTTTCATTTGGCATGAATCAAGCTGTCCGTTAATGAAATTGAATGTACAAAACCAAAATAAAATAAATAAATAAAAATGAAATGAAGTACATATAATATGCCACAGCTTGAGGAGCTAGTTGAAAATGTAAAGCGTAGTCTTTTTGGCCAGGGCTGAAGACAACAAAGAGGAATAAATAAATAAATATCCTTGGACATTATTTCACACAGCGCCATCCAGTCCCAAGTGGGCTAATTATAGTCCGTTATTATGGATACTAGACAACGGATAAACATACTTAAATACTTTTTCTTTTGTAAATACATACCTACTTAATATACATAGAACAGTGAATAGGAACAGTGCCTTTAGCCTTTTTTTCTTGGAGAAATCCTCATGGATACCTCGCCGCCCCACCGGGACAACGACGTGGCGATTTCATAATGCTACCTACTAAAACTACACGGCACTCAAACGTGGCATTTTGGTGGAAAAACTTGATCAAACCATAGTTCTACCGCACTGCTCCGCCCCCAGTTCTAACCCCTTACGGGGCCCCTCCAACCGAACCAAAATAAAGGGAGGTCACGAAAGTGTTTGGAATACGCAGGCAGTTCCACCGTCTCGGTGGATGCCGTGCAATGCGAGCCAGAGCACCCCCGCACGCCGGCCCGCAGGCTCCCGCTGTACGCAAACCCTACTGGGTCCTACAAGCAACCACGAGCGAGCCACCTAAAGGCCTTTTTCGTTGATTAATTCTTTAGCCATACCAGAACCAGTGCAACATCGCAGGTTGATAAGAATGAGAATGACTTTTTAAATGAAATCATTAACTCATTAATTGATGCAATATAAAAGATGCGTACTTATTTAGTTAAAAAAAGTTTTACTAGGTTGTCTAGGTACTAGTAGTGACCATGATTTACTAGTGGTAATGATTTAGTGGCTACGTTAATAAGTCTTTACTTTATATTTAGTGTTAATAGACTACTAAATATAAGTGAAGACATTAATGGCGTACCACTAAATCATAACCATTTAAAAAATCATGGTCATTGCCTACGCTTGTCTTATATTTATTAATGTTTGACCTTACTCTGAAACTCTTAGATGCACTCGTTAGGATTATACTAAATAGCACCATTAGATATAAATATGGTATGTCTAGTTCAAAAATGATCTATTACACTTGCGAAAAAAATCATTAAACTTTGTATTTGAATAGTAGGTTTGAGGAGCATTAACGCATGAATGCAATACTTCCGCTGAGAAAAAATGTAAGGCTATCTTTTGTACTTATTGTAACATTTACGCTCACGACTAAGTATATGTCTAATAGTTATGTAGTTTGTATGAAACGGAATCGTGTTGAATGGAATACTACCAATCTTTATTTCAAAAAACGTAGTAGAAACGTCTAGGAGACGACGCTATCTTGAACGTTCCTACTACTCGCTTCGCTCTAGTAGTTAAAACATTCTGGCTCGGAACACTTGGTGTTCATTGTAAAATTTGCGTATAATGGCGGTAGGCTCGCCCCTTACCACGTCAGGTTCAAATTACTTGGCGAAAGTGTTTTTCTGAATGTTTCGTTCACCATGACGCTGACAAGCAGGGTCTGGCTAGGTACCCTGTTTGGGATATAGACGTGAGTGTATGTATGTATGTTAAAAACGTATTAGAATACGCACCACTAGACTCTGTACACACCGCCACTCAGTAGGCAAACATCATTCTGATGCTAACTCAAGACAGACACTCTAGAAAATAATGAACCTAATCTAGATTTGAACAAACTTAGCGGATGCGGGCTTGGTATCTTTGGAAGTTCAAATCAAGAAAGCTCAGCTACCGCACTGCCATAGTACGTTGTATTTCTTATCTACCCACTGCCTGCTAGCAGAAGTGGGTGAAGCGACAATCGCAGCCAGATGGGCGACATCAGCTATACACATGAGTCCTCGTGATGGGTTCCAGTGATTTAGGACTGGCCCACTATGTTTTGTGGCTTAGAGTAGCTGCATTTTGATGCAGGAATAACCGGGTAGAGGTCCTCAAGAGTCAGTGGCAACAGCTTATCGGAAAATATAACCGATAAGCTATACACGCTTGGTCAAGATATAATATAATGGGTGGCCCAACCAACTCGAACTATTCTTAGGCGGATGCCTGGTAGGATGCTTCAGGAGACAAGTTCAGTTTCAGCTGATTTCTGATAACTAAATATGACACTAAAAGCTAGCCAACATATAAGCCATTGACAATAAACAAGAGCTTGTTGTTCGTTTTGTGTTGTTTTTACCCGAAGATACGAAGTATGTTAGTACTATTTAATTAAGAAGAAATTTCAAATCAGAGCACTTAAAGTACTTTATCTGAATTGCACATCGTTGACTTAGCTAATTAACTTAGTGTATTGAATAAGCTACACACATGGAGGAGGGAAGAAAACTACGATACTACTTGGAAAGTAGACTAGTAGATAAGTATGTATATGTATTATTCGTGATTGTTATCTGGCTCGCTGAGCTCTTTGACTGGCTCAATGGCTCGGTTTGTAGTAAGCGCGTCCTGGATTCAGGCCAACTGTAAATGTAATGAAAACTTGTGTTCATCCTATTTCTATTTTAGTACATATTTATGGCTTAAATACGAGGTTTACTAATGTATTATGCCTCTGATATAAGCTCCGCTTTGTTTGAGTTTATTTCTAAAGACGGTTCATACATATTTGTCAAATTGTACTTGACTTGAAACAAATTATTTGGAACAATAAATGTGAAGATTCTTAAGATCTAGTTTCATCACTTTATCTCAAATTTCTAAAGCACTTTTATGGCTTATGAGATTTTAATGCGTACTTAAAAAGCTATCCTAATATGTTAGTAACTTTATTCGATGCAAGAAGTCTTAATAACCATTTTATTCAGTGCTGATTACATTTCACACATACAAGGACGTATCTGCAATTTAAATTGGTCTCATAACTTAAGTGCAGTAAGTTAGTAATTTGGCAATAAAGTTGGGGGCGCGAGAGCATTATTTGATCTGATAATGCGATAAATAAATATCGAGGCGCCTCCAATTTCAATGAGGATTGCAGAAATAAATGAACGTCGTAGCGTGGATCGTAAAGTCATGCGTGTAAAATGGACTTCACATTGATCGGTTACGCTTATAACGGAACGTGTTGTTGTCAAATTTGTTGTCTGGTTTTTTTTTGGCGATTCACGCCATGTTAAATTATTACAGAAGTTTTTGGAAATAAAATGAGTAATTTGCACGTGGTAGCGAAATTTTGGATAAAATTACTTCAACAAATAACCTAGTGTTTTTATTATTTTTTATTAGCTCTACAAAAAATGGTTGATCTTTAGAAACTATTTTTTAATGGCATGCTTCGATTAGGATCAGAATCGTGCAAAAAAAATAATAAGTAAAGCCTCCTGGCCAAAATTAGTCGTTCGACCACAATGACTAATTTTTCAGCTAATTACACCCCTATCCGGTAGACATGCTGTATGTGACAAGGTAATGACAATAAAATGTGAAGACGTGTATGCCAGCGTCTGCATCAGGCATAGGACGCATTTTGCAATGGTTGATGTGAACGCGTCTGCACCGTGCGCATGATTACGCTATGGCTATTAAGTAGTTGTAGCCCAACATTCATATTATTGTCATCAGCGGCGCTGCGTCGTAGACGAAATTCTTCCATTGCGTGATCATCACGCACCAGAATCCGGACTGTGTAAACCGCTCTTTAGGGCTGGCAAGAAATTTGGGTGAAATTGTTTTGGCTCTTGGTCGCGAAGGCTTTTATGGGGCAGGGTACATTGACCGAGAGCGGTGCCAAGCGTCCGGCGCCACGCCGCCCGACGCACTGCGTTCTCCGTTGCTGCACTGCGACTTATCTGGTCCGATTCTTTTTTAAAATATGGTACAACAAATAAAGAAACGGGATGCGTCTTTCCTCCGTTTCGTTCCTTCTTTGTTCCGCACTAGCGCTTTGCGATGAATTAGCAAAGGCTGCTGTGAGTCCACATACGCTGTACATCTCGTAATATAGTTACCAACAGAAGCCGTAATACAACTAATTCAAGTTCACTAAGAAATTTTAAAAAAAGTATACTTAGACCAGCATCTTACCCCAACCTCACCTATTCGGCAATGAATCCCGCTTGCCTGAAATATACCTAACTAGTACTTATCCTTGACTTTCCTTATCTTAACCTACCTTTGTCTAAACAAAATTAAGCAGTTAGCACCAAAAGCACAGTAGGATACTGTTTCGTAAAACGAGGGGTTAAAGTCTAAAGATTGCATTCCGATTTTGCAACACAAAATCGTGGGTGAATCCTAAGTTACCTCGCGAGTTGGTTTTGCAAGAGATTCTTGATAAGAAATAACTTAAATATGTCACCAAATGGGCACAATGCTACTATATAATGTCAGTAATTTTTATTTTATTATGAAATGCTCTCTTTCATAACTTTTCAAATAGTAACTACTAGAAGATTTTTCCATAGATTCACCAAGAAGAAGAGTTCTTCTAGCGTACTGTCTCAAACACTAAAATGCCCTATTCAGACCAATCTGAGCGTTTCTAAGTTTCTAATACTCTTAAATACCTCAAACATAACAATTGAACACATTCTTACCTTACAAATAACCATAAACCTTAATACAAGAACTGACTTACCTTCCTCTACCGTTTTTTCTCAGAATGCCATAATCCTGCCAGTTCGTTGACCACAGGAAATATTTTCACCAGAGGACGTACCCAAGGCCGCCATAAAAGCTAAGTATAAGTTATTGAACTGAAAATGCAACTCGATAAGTATGAAATGATATCTGTATGCAAATGAATTTGCGCGCCCAAAGAACAATTAAGACCAGAAGGGTGTTTTAAAACATGAAATTCCTACCCATTTTATACCTTAACAGGGTAGTCAAAAGCATACTGACTGTTATTTATTTATCAATAAAACAATCAAAACGCTAGCTTACAGCAGCTAAGAAACACAACATCTTGTTGGCATACTGATGAACAGAACATGCAGAAATTTATCATTTGCTGGCTGAATCTGAACACAATGTGGCAAGAAACGAGTCTGCTGTCGTTATTTGGGTAGCTTGGGTTTTTTATCAGCGTTTTCCATCACCGGAGTTTTATTACAAAGCAGTTGTTACTTTTGAGAGTACTAAGTACTAAGCCACAATGCTTTCTATTCCTTGTGTGTATGATGTAATAATTATGATGTTGAGCTTCAAGTGTTATTCATCAAAGGTAACCTAATATACACTATCATTTATTTTATATAACGTTTTTGAATAATTTTTTGTTACCAATTAACATTTATGCTTAACATGATTAAGTTTGCGTCAGCAATTTAGACTCACACCAGCACAGTACTTTAGATGTGCAAATAGGCTTTGAATTAAAAACATAAACACAGCATGCAGAATCTCTGCATGTCTATGTTCTGTGGATTCCATTAACTTGTCGGGTGTAGACGTCTGTCTTAACAACTTCGTTACGCATTAACAAAAAATCTTTGAAGTTAATTAAGTCATACATAATGTAGAGATTTAAACTTTTAATTTGTATTAATACGAATACTTGTTACGTTGTAATTCGTTTTGAATGAATCGATTATTTGGTTCGTGACCACCCCGCCGCAATCCACTGCTAGACATAGGTTTCCTCCAAAATACGCAACGAGCAACTACTTATATGCTTTTTGAATCAACCCAAACCTTCTTCGGGTCTTATCAGGCCATGGTCCATCATCCACATCATTATCCATTGACCTCACTTTAAACCCTTTAATGGACAAAAGCACTCGGAATATTTAATTGTTGTTAAACCTTATTCCATGAGCATAAGGTTCATATTATGGGGGGAAACTTATTTCCAACTGCCTTCTAGAGACAGTAACCAGTTAGCTTTAAAAGACCCCATTTTTAGTTTATAGTGCTCCATCCCCCCCATGTTTGTTGGTTGAAGGGATGGAGGGGAAATAAGGCTCTGATGAAAACAGAAGGAGGAAGGAGGATACTTACTTTGTGAATTCGAAAACTGGAAAATATTATTAACAGGCACGTGAATGAGCGAGTAGCTACCATATTGGCTTGAAACCAGGTTCAATGGACCTGTTTTTATTGGACTATTGCACTTTCCGTATGCGGGTGCCACTTTATCTTTTTGATTTAATTAAGGAATGAAGCAATAATATCAACTATGGCAAAAGTGAGAACTCTGCGCTTGAGTTTATAAAAAGTGTGCGAATCAGGCTCAAACATTTAGGTTCTGTACTTAAAGAAAGTTTTTCACATTATCTAAAAGGTATGAAGAAGCGCAGATCCTCAACTAAAACGGGCTTTCAGTTTTGCTTTTACACACTATGAAGCAATGATATGAGATAATATTAAGCTTTATTGGACAATATGGGCATGTAAAGCCACATAACAAAATTCTTAAGAATTTTAGGCAGCCTATTAGCAAAAAGTGGTCGCTTCTTAACAACATTCAGGTAGAGAAGCAAGGTAAGACAAAATAATATTATTATCTGGGTTCAACTGCAGAGTTTAAGTCGATATTTTAAGAATTTTCTGAGACAAACAGCTGTTACGAATAAACAAAGCTTTTAAAATATTACGATATGGAACCCCAAAACAACATCTCAACTAAATGCAACGTTCAAACAGTTCCCAAATAAAAACCTACATAAACTTTAATGAAGTTACAGCAATTTTCCCGTGCGATCCGCAAACGCGCACTTACAAAATAGTCTATCGGATTGCGAATGCAACTCTTTCAGTTTAACCACATTGAAATAACATAAAAGTTCGCCGAGTGAGCCTGGACCGATTCCAAATAAGGTGACTGCCGGTGACATCCGCCCGGGGCAACAGTATACTGCCGCAACTGGCCTTTTACACCCTAGGTGTACTTTGTTGACTTGAGCATAGAGACGGGAACGTGTCGCGGCTTGTGCCTCCGGTTTGTGCTCAGCCAACTGCTCGCTTCCGGAGTCCGGCCACTCGGCGAGTTTTATCGGTAAAGGATTGAATTTGTCGGTGATTATTGCAGCGGTCCTTTGAGAGTTTTAAAGATTTTTATGGCAGCTATTACTTCCTGCTCAGTTTTGATGCTGAAATTTTAGTTTTTCTCAAAAGTCAATTAAATGTACAGCAGAGCGTTCTTGAAATATGATGTTATTGCTTCAATGCCGCTGAAATCGTTTGTTACTTAGTGTTTTTGACTTGAACACAAACTATAAAGAAGTGAAGTTTGTAAGTTTAGATGTAACTGGTAACTTTCAAAACTCCATTACATGTTGTACCAATATTGCAACCTCAAGAACGGGCAACTGGCCTTTTACACCCTAGGTGTACTTTGTTGACTTGAGCATAGAGACGGGAACGTGTCGCGGCTTGTGCCTCCGGTTTGTGCTCAGCCAACTGCTCGCTTCCGGAGTCCGGCCACTCGGCGAGTTTTATCGATAAAGGATTGAATTTGTCGGTGATTATTGCAGCGGTCCTTTGAGAGTTTTGAAGATTTTTATGGCAGCTATTACTTCCTGCTCAGTTTTGATGCTGAAATTTTCGTTTTTCTCAAAAGTCAATTAAATTTACAGCAGAGCGTTCTTGAAATATGATGTTATTGCTTAAATGCCGCTAAAATTGTTTGTTGATTATTGTTTTTGATTTAAACACAAACTATGAAGAAGTGAAGTTCGTAAGTTTAGATGTAACAGGTAACTTTCGAAATCCATTACATTTTTTACCAATATTAAAACCTCAAGAACGGGCAAATGGTCTTTAACACCCTAGGTGTACTTTGTTGACTTGAGCATAGAGACGGGAACGTGTCGCGGCTTGTGCCTCCGGTTTGTGCTCAGCCAACTGCTCGCTTCCGGAGTCCGGCCACTCGGCGAGTTTTATCGGTAAAGGATTGAATTTGTCGGTGATTATTGCAGCGGTCCTTTGAGATTTTGAAGATTTTTATGGCAGCTATTACTTCCTGCTCAGTTTTGATGCTGAAATTTTAGTTTTTCTCAATTGGCAATCGAATATAGAGCTTTCTAGAAATATAATGTTTTTGCTTGAATGCAGCTGCGATCGTTTAAAATCATTATTATCTTACATTTTTGATCTAAAGTTAAAATATAAGGAAGTGAAGTTTGTAAGTTTGGATGTAATAGGTAAGTTTTATAACTACCGATCCCATTTATTTATTTTTTTACCAATATTCAATTAAAACTTAAGAACGGGCAAATGGTCTTCTACACCCTAGGTGTACTTTGTTGACTTGAGCATAGAGACGGGAACGTGTCGCGGCTTGTGCCTCCGGTTTGTGCTCAGCCAACTGCTCGCTTCCGGAGTCCGGCCACTCGGCGAGTTTTATCGGTAAAGGATTGAATTTGTCGGTGATTATTGCAGCGGTCCTTTGAGAGTCTTAAAGATTTTTATGGCAGCTATTACTTCCTGCTCAGTATTGACTCTGAAATTTTTCTTTTTTCTTTAAATAGTTAGGAAAACCAGAAAAAGTCATTCGGTCTAGGTATCAAGTGGGGATCGAATGTTCCGCAAACCGAGCGGCTGCTCTGACCACTAAAATACCGAGACCCTATGTTTTAGGCAAATACCTTCAACACTCGCAATTTTTTGTAGAAAAAACTTAAATACTGTCGAAAAATTCTACAAAATAATATTCAACTGAACCTTTATCTTCTCCTCTTTTTAAAGAAGCAAAGTTTATAAGGTTGGATGTAAACTTTGAAACTCTCAATCCAAGAAATTGTTCATCTGATAAATATCAATATCAATCAATGGACTATGTTAATAACGAATATATTTACAATATTACTAGGGGCGGCCCGTCGTCCGCGTGGACTTTAGTTGAAAAACAAAAACTAATATTTCTTTATAATAGTAGCCCATGTGCGATTCAGATGTATTAGTTACATTATTGTAAAGTTTCGGCTCATCCATATATACCAATTACGCATTTTAAATATTAGTGGGATTAAAGCAGCCAAGCATGAGCAAGCTTTTTTGTAGTACAATGTGATTTCGCTCGAATCAGTAGTAATTATTCTCTCTACTAGTAACAAACTGCACTTGCCGAGTTTTTAATTGGCAAATACCTTTGTTTCAGCAGTATTTATTTGAAATGTCCAATTTTTAAAGTCGACAAACATGAAGTGATTTGAATTAAGTCCTGCTCTTGAAATCGTTTTCGAAGTATATTTCATTTCTTGGTGACTTCAGTTTAGATTCAAATTAGTGTTATTATTAAACTAAACCGACGTCGTGCTGTCCATTAGCAGATCAAGTATACTCGACAACTGGCAAATAGGTCAATCCGGTTCTGTTATTTTTTCAATAACTATCTTTTGGCTTTGTCTTTTGCCGAGAAAAAGAAAATTGAAGCTACATTTTACTATTAACTCAGATAAAGAAAACGGTTGGTCCGACCGGAAGGCGCCCCCCGCCTTAATTGGCCGCCGACCAACTTCCGGTACGAAACCGACGTGACGCCGAAACGAGAAGCGATAGACTACGAAACTACATCATTTTCGTTAGTTTTTTTTCGCCACAATCGATGTGTGCGGTTTGAGTGATGTTTTTCTTGCATTACGACGTCCAGTCGACTGGCGATGTTCAGTCGTGAAAATTCAAAAGGCGGAGGCGGTAGGAAAATTATTTACTGATAGAATTGTGTTCCGCATTTTCCTTGGGTCCTTTAACATTAAGGCTTGTACTCGTAGGTACAATAATTTATTTTTTTTGACGACCATGTTATAAAACTATCAGCATATTCAACATAAAGGCCTTCATCATAGATTTCCATTTCCAGAGCTTTCAGTTGTAGACGGTCTGTATCCATCGAAATCCTGCGAAGTTCTAACATTAATAAAGTCATCGTCACTGCCCTCAAATGGTTACCATATTCCCTGAAACATTCAGTTCTTTGCGCTTCAAAAACCTCAATCCTGAGCTTCCCATCATCATAAATAATGTATGCCGCGACGTAAAAACCTTTTTGTTTTACACAATATACTTCGGTTAAAAACAAAAATGTTGCCCTTTTTTTGTCATTGATTATTATCGTTATCACAAGAATTATTTCATTAATCATGATTTAACACTCAGCTTTTGCATAACTTACCTTCGCCGTACCTACCTGATAATGTATTTTCATGAATTCAGTCGTCCATGACTTCTCTCATGGTTAGAACCTGAATTTATAATAAAATGTTTTCCTAAGAAAAACACATTACCTTTTGAGTGACTTTCTTAACTTTATTCTGATAGTGTCCTCATTTAATTTAACTCCAACAGTCAAATTTTGGAAAACTACCCCTTTTTATAATGTATTAAGAGTCCATGTTACTTTTACTTACACAAACAGTGACCTCTAGTGCATAAATCCTGACTTAAACTTTCGATCGATTCCCTCTGTGCAACTGGTGGTTAAATTCAGTCATTGTGATTTGCCCTTGCTTCTACAGAGGGAGCTGTTACAGTTAAAAATACGATCACTAAAATTCAACCATTAAGTACTCTTTATGGTTGGAATCCTCTAAGACTATTTTAATCTATAAAGACATTTTAAATTAAAATCAGAAAAATATTATACTAGAGATGGATATAGTGGAGCCTTGGAATATGTTTCTCATTAAAAGTGCTTCTAGTAATTATTAATATATAATAATAATTATTTTTAATTTGAGCTAAAAGATGAAAACCAGATTAAGATAATACTTGGTTAAAAAAAGTAGACCTGCTGACAAGCAAAATGCGATTATAAAACTTTTCAACAAAAAATAACACAGATTTTCGAGGTTGTCAATATTTAAAACGCATTTAACTGGAACTGGTAGTATCGCGGGCGAGGTGAAACCTGTCCATTAAATATTTTGAATAATAGAAGCTGCACCAAAGAGAAGTCTTTATTTTTAAAAGCCATTAGCACTGCTGGTCGATACATCATAGCTTATATGGATACAGACATTCAGACAGATTTATTATGACCTCTCACTGTGGCATTTATTTGTGACTAACAAACAAATTCTTTAGTATCAAGATTAAAAATTGAGAAGCTGTTTCATTTCAAATATTGTGGCTAACGAACAAATTCTTTAATAAAGATTTGAAAACCAGAAAAAGACATTTGGTCATGTTGGCATCAGGCAGGAATCGAACCCGCATCTTCCACAAACCGGGCGACTGCACTAACCACTATGCTACCGAGACCATTAACAGACCGACCGAATTTTTCTGGTGTATTTAGTCTATGAGCCAGGGTGATTTCATCAATGTTATAGGCATCCACCTCCAACACCCTTTAATATCAAGATTAAAAAATTAAGAAGCTGTTTCATTTTAAATATCAAATAAACATTAAAGTCTCTACAATTCTAACATTCAGTATAACGTGAACAGACAGCAAAAACACAGATAAACTGAAGATAAAATTAAACTAAGTGTTAATTCACTTAGAAGAGCGACAGTAAAAATAAAATTCAACTATTTCCTGGCACTCCGAAACCAGCGGAACCCCTATCCTCAAACTACAATCGTAAAGCTACTCGTTCTGGGAGAGCCCGCCTTGGGAGTAACGTATGCTAAAAAATGCAAACAGGAAAATTTAATGGTTCGTGAAGTAAGTCAGATACGGAGCACTCCGGAATTGCCCTCCGTTCTAGCCACAACTATTGGATCAAACAAGTTCTCGAAGGGAACTCGAAACTTGCACGGAAATAATAAATCTTATTAGTTTGCTAAACTTTTTGACAACTGTAAATAAGTCTTAGCCAGTACAATATTGTTTAAAATGTGTTTAAATAAACTAATTTCGTTTACTACACAATTTGGTAAACAGATTTTGTAAGAAAATTACTATGAAAGTACGGACCTCAGTACATTATCAATTTCTTGTTGAACACGAATTTATTACATCTAAAAACGTACAAATGGCGATCTTAATGCCAAAAAATAATATCTACTAGTCAACCACACGGCCTGGCCAAGAAATTAAAAAGTAAAATGTATATCTTTTTAAAAACTTAAAAAGGTATACCATACCTACTTGATAGAAATAACTGTATTGCAATAAATACAGTTCATATTTTCCGGCTAATCGAGAACTAAGTGGGTAGATCAGGCACATATCCTTGTAATGTAATTTTGTACTTATATCAGAAAAAAATAAGTTAGTTTACCTTCACAGCCAAGCGAGAACCACGTGAGAACTACTAGTAAACTTTAGTAAAAGGGATTCTTCTTGTGTGGATTTCCTTGATATTACTTACTATCGCTTATTATTCTGAGCTATTGACTTGAACATGAAAATTGCGTTTCGCATTGTTTATGTTAGGGAGTATGGCAAGGACGCATGTCCCTGTAGATAAGAGGGAGCATAATGTCAATACGGTAAAATTTAGCGTGCATATCGTAAATATCATATTAGCATAAATCTTGCAAGATTGAGGGGTGAATTTTAATATGAGTAAGAAAATATAATGTAAGAGACGATAAGGCCTTTTTAGTTATGGTTGAGAATTGAATAGCAGTTTCCTAGATAATGATGATTGATTGTACTTAAGTAGGTAATCGAATACTATTAAACCAAATCGGACTTTATGGCCTACTGCTGGGTACAGGCCAAACCTCATCTAAGTTTGGCTAGAATCCTGCCTCGGGTGGCATTCCGGTGGACATCACTTCACATCTCGGTGCTTCACGCTTACTTCTATCATCAATACGCTTCACTCTAAATAAGTATTCTCTCTCATTATGTATGTAAATAATCAAAAAATGTTATTTGGTTCTTTTTTCTCAAATCACCACAGTCGCAAAGAAATTGAATTTCAAAGACATCTCACCACGACCGAAGTGAGTTTTGGCGCCAACCGGGATACCTGAGCTGGTACCATTTTTATCTTAAGAATTAGATTACTTCTAAAGTAAGTACTGTTAACATTTGATTTCAAAAAGAGTAACCTGCTGAGTTTCTCTTTGAGTTTTCTCATTGAAAACAATCATCTGACACCAGTATTAGAGTCACATTATGGATTTGTACTTCATGTAGTATTGAAGTATGTAGAAAGTTGTTTTTTTATGTTAACGTATCCATGACTGTTCTTTATTTATTTACTTCTCCGCACTTTAAATTAATAAAACGAAACAGCGCTCACGTTTAAGGCCACTTCGGATCCTGGTGAATGTCACTCCAGTATTTAATTAAAAGGCAAAGAAACTGAGAAGGTAGAGGGTAATTTGTCAAAATTAATTAAAAAGAAAACGAAGGAACCGAAGAATTACAGAGACTTTAACAAGATGACGCACCGTTAAAGAATTCGCTCACTACTTGCCGTTTGTTTTCTAACTAATTATCTGTTTAATGAGAAAAGAAGACAGCGTAATTATTTGATAGAAAACACGAGTAGCAAATGTTGACTTTGGGTACATTTAGCTGGTGTTAAAGTTAAACATTAACATCATGTTATTTCTAATAGTAAATAACACAAAATACCTGCGGTTAATAATGGCAAATTATTTCTGTTATCACAATTTTGGCTCATTCAAGGCACTGGATCAGGTTCAAAAAATTTAGCTTGACTCTCAATGCTCGAGCTTTAATAACATAAACATTAAACTATACAAACAACATTAACAAACTAATAATCTTCTTTTGTTAAATGTTGTATACGTATCATTAAAACTTAGATCCTTCCGAGTATCATTATACCACAATTAAACAGTAAAGGCGGCAATACAAATCACCGATCCCTAAACCATTCGGAAACATTTATCAATATTTAATTCATCATGATGAAAGGTCAAACCTTGCTACATAATAGGCATGACCTCAACAAATACGGCCAATTTTGTTAATTGTCCAGAATAGCGGAGTTTGGTGTTAATTATCGCAAAAAGAATTAAACCACAAGGGCCACGTGATATGATTGGAAAATAAATAAATAATTAAATCTTAATTTTAGGGAAGCAACGGTTTCAAAAAAATGCGTTATAATTGTTTCTAGAACTGCCAATATGTTAATCAGGGCCTGTTAACATGGGTCGCTACGATTTTACTAAAAAAATTTTTTTCTTTCATAAATATCAAGTTAACAATTTTTCTACTTTCGAAAGTATTGTGTGTAGTAAAAATGGGCTTACGATTTATATCCGCAATAAAAGTAGGAATTGAAAAAACTTTTCCAAAGAGCAAAAATATTAGATAAATAGTAACTCGAAAAGGCTATGCTTATTTTCAATTCATAACAGTATTAATGTAAAACAAACAATATTGCAAATGAATAACAATGCCAATCAAAATTTTAAACGCGTGACTATAATTTTGTCAACATGTTCGGTTTGATGTTGGTTTTGCTATTGATACGCTCCAGTAATAAACTATTGTTTAGTTTGAAATAGCAAAAACAATAAATAATAAACTGATTCAAATTAACATAATGATTGTAATTGTAGTGTAAAGTAAATAACATTACGGTGTAATGGTACCGAAAATTTAAATTTGACTTTTGAAGACGTCCTTGAACCTCACTGAAATTAAATGATGTATTTTTCATGTTGTACCGTGCTTTAGAAGGTAACCTCAAAGTTTGAGTGCGATAGCCCTACGTCAGTAGTCAAAGCCCTTAGGGCGGCTTGATAACATCTGACAGTAGGTATGGTTTGGAACTAGTTAGTCTTACATTCACTTCTCTGACAATCGACACTGAGCCTGAGAAAAGAAGTAGCTAACACCCGAATTCGCAATCGCAAATCACAATTGAGCAACTCTTGCAAATACAGCTGTCACTTCAACCCAAGCTCAGTCCCGGAAATTGTCAATAGGACTGAAAGGGACAGCTATATTTCTGAGAGATACTCAACCTTAATTTGCGTTTGTGAATTAGTGGGTTAGTTCTTTAAACACTATACGGAACAGTTTGACAGCGTGGTCAACTCTAATTGACGTTTCCTAATAAGTTAAATGCTATGCAGATGACACGTTGGTATGACGAAGATTTTACCATTGATTGTTTTTGTTTTTTTACCTATATTCACCATTTTCTAGCTTTTAGCTTGTCTAGACGCAGTTTGCTTACTTTTTAACGATCAAACACGTCAGACAATGTCAATGTTTGTTAAAACAGTTAACGATTCTGCGACAGAAAAGAAAATCATACTAAAACATCAACATTGCTCTTTCGTTCAAACAATGAGTCTAGTCAATGGTAATTGTTGATATTAACACAACTTTGCAACTCGTGAATTTCTTAGTTTTTGAAAGAAGCCAGCATACTTATTACTTACGCTTATTAATAGATAGCACTTATAGGCTATTTAAAAAATATATGTATTTTAAAATGCAGACATGCGCCTAATGTCAGTTTCACTGAATTTGTAGGGTTTAAAGAAAATGGACGTCCATTCGGATCACCCTGGAAACATTTAACAGTAAGATAAAGATCTCGCCGAAATGCAAACCTCCTTTTTTATGTAGAATAAAAGGAATCATGAAGGTACCTACTAAATTTGTTTTACTAGGTTTTTTTTTCATTGTAAAAATAGCCCTAAAGGAAATACAATGAATATCAGTTAATAGTTTCCTCAGTGTCGCAGCACCCAACCCCCAATCCTTCTATCGGACGCGGTCTTTACATACAAAGGAGCGAATTGCCTGCCCTGATTGAATTATGCCTTTCTGTCCGCCCTAGAGGGGAGTTGTGGTATATTTACTTTCAGATAGATAGGTACCTATTATACTTATTCAGAGGCAATATCCAACAGGAATCTTAACAGAAAAAAGGTTTTCGGACATGCTGGTGATTATATTTAGACAGGCTATTATTAAGTAGGTACCTAATAAACAGACATATCAGCATGTCTGGGTCTCTAAAGGTGAGTTTAAGCTTGTGCATTTCCTCGAGCGATTTGGTGTAATATACTATTCTAACGAGTGTTAAAATAAAGGCAAAGCTCAGTTAGCTTAACCAATTCAATATAATGTAACGTTCCTGCAAATGCTCGCATTCCCGCACTCGTGAAAGACCCGACAAAATGTTACAGCAATATGAATGTTGGTTTTTAGGAGGCTGTAACAGTTTTGTTACAGCCTCCGGGTCAAATTTGAAGAGCCGTTCGAGTAAATTTAAAAATGGCGAATGCTCGCTGTTCTGATAGAAGTGAATGCGCTAGTCTATACTCACCTTAATAGAGTAGCTGAAATAATGGTTTCTATTGCCTGCGGCTGTAACATATTATTATGTTAGAGGTCCTCTAAGCTGAAATGATGCGCCCCTTCACTGCATGTACTTGCACAAGCAAGCACTTTTGTATGTGTAGATGCGGTGGAGTAGCGCGTCATTTCAGCTTAGACGATCTCTACTGGGTTTTGTATCTGTCAAACGGGACGATAACGACATATTTTGTTGTTGTCAACTACCTATTTTATGTAATAAACTGCTACAGCCCCACATGCTAGCATAATTATAACAGAGCAATGTATGTTCGGACCTGGTAGTATTGACTTGAAAAAAAACATTCTGTTTTCTCTAAGTCAAACATAACGCCTACATTAAAATTGCAAGCAAATTGTGATTGTAATGATTCAACTGTATATTTATTGTCGGTGAGACTTCTTACTTTTGTTTGATTTAGAATCAGAACCCAATGCATAAATACCTAAGGATTAATTAGCTTGATAGTCTTCCTGAAAAGTTTAAATTCTATAAGAAAGATTGCTTAAATTTACCTTTTTGTGATGTTGCGCTGGATTTATTCAAAAACTTATTGACTAGATTAAGATTAGTGCTACTTACTGAATGCGTACTTGATAGATATTTTTCGAAGAGCTAATAACTTGACGTAAGTCATTTGTTCTTCTCTCTGTACCACATATTTTGAAATTCTGATAGTGAATACGGACGAAATTGGCAGAGACAACTTGACGTTCCTCTTCCAAATTCTGTCCGATTTGTCACCGCACCAAAACAAACGAAAACTAATTTTCCTGTTCGAAACCAAAGTGGGTGTTAGTCGAGAGCTCATTGTTTATCATAGACAAAAATCAGAAATAAAATGGGGAAACCGCCTCGTCAGCAATGTGTCGACCAAGCCAATTGAATTTCAAAGCCGACAAGCGTCTACCACAAAATTTATTCAAAGAATAAATCTGAAAATTTGTAGATCTAAAGGCATAAAGGCAAAGTGGCGCCGACGCGTCGACACAAAGGAATTTCTAAATTTCACGGCTTCCTCCTCGACTGTTTGTATTTATATGAGAGGGTAGGGTATGAAATGACAAACGAGTGGGGTAGAGCGAACTTCAAGAGTCGGATGGACAATCTTTATGGGTTTTCGCCTAGTCCCCGGTCTATATTTACTTAGATTATTGTCTGCCGGTCTGAGTTATTGACATGTTTATTTCTTTTTTGGAAACTGCTTGATAAGGGGAGTGATGTATAGCAGAAGAAGTCGTTAGTAAGTAAGATAAGTTCCTGTTTACCTATTTTTTTAGTTTATTGCAATTTACATTCATAGTCACTTATTATTTCTGACGTCATGAGTTGAGGGATCCCTGTCGATGGTTTTGGGTGCTGGTAAAGCTTATGGCTGGCATCAGTGTGCTTCGTTACTTTGAGCAGTAGATTAGAACCGGAAAAGTACCATTCTAGGTACGTGTATAAGTTCATAATGTTATTACGTAGCGCTTCTAATGGCAAACCGCGCCAGACGGATGACTGTGGCTGCGGTCTGCCTCGTGACAACAGGGATGCCTGACGGTCACTACCTAACAAAAGCAGTATCAACCGTTTAACGGTCTATCCTATCCATATAACTAAGCATGAAAGAACTATTTGGAAGTAAACGTTGTCTATGCATTGCAGATATCTACTGTAACTACGGTATAACTAAAGATTAGCTGATTTGTTATTATTTTTTAGCATTTTCCATGCAGTATCTCTACTAAGGATCCGAAAACCAGAAAAAGACATTAGGTCTACTTGGCATCAGCCGTGCTATTCCGGCGGTGCACATCGAACATCACTTCACATCTCGGTGCTTCACGCTTACCTCAATCATCAATACGCCATAGGTACTTTGAATTAGTATTTTCCCTCATTTGTATGTAAATAATTAAAAAAATGTTATTTGGCTTAGTTATTTTCTCTGTAACGACCACAGTTGCAAATCAATTGAATTTTAAAGCTCACTCACACGAGCGAAGGGAGTTTTGGCGTCCGCCGGAATAGCATAGCAGGCGGGAATCGAACCCGCGTCTTTCGCTAACCGGGTGTCTGCACTTACCACTGTGCTACCGAGACCATTAACAGACCGGCCGAATCTTTCTGCCATATTTACCCTATGAGCCAGGGTGATTCCATCAATGTTATGGGCAGATATACCTACAATATCATTATGATAACACAATTAGCATAAAATAACATAATATTATGATAACATTATTAGCTGATTTATCGAATTGAACATTATTGCTGTCGTGAAACGCTGTCTACATGTCATTGTTTTGATTCTCATACTTATTTTTGAACTAGGTAGTCAGTCTTTTCATCTTCTTCTTCATTACCTATCCCAATATTTAGCTAAAAGTTGGCTACCTAGCTAACTTTTAGCTAAATAAAGCTTTTAGATAAATTCGATTTTTATTTATTATTTTAGGCCTCGAATTTATTAAATGTCAATACGAACTACATTTGGCAAGGTTTTAATGTCTAATACAAAATCGTTTATTTACAAAAACAGTTTTACGGTACATTGCCAGTGGCACCCACACTAGACATAGTCTGTTTCGCAGGTGCCGGGAAGATTTAACAATAATACTTGGCCTCGGGATCAGATGTTGTGTGTTTTAAAATGCAGGTTGACAATTAAAAAATATAAATATATCTAATAAAAAGATATGGTTTACTATATACTATGTATAAAAATAATTAAATAAGTATATATATAAATATTACAGTTTAGGGGTTAAGACTTAGTTTTAATTAATTCTTCAGTGGTGTCGTAGGGTAATGTTGAGAGCCATTTGAATATTTTCCATTTTGCTATTTTCATTTTGTCAGGGATGCATTTCATCTCAAGACAACACTGATGGCTGAGACGTCATGTGTAGGTACTTAGAAACGTGATTGAGGATGTTACCCTGAAATTGATGGGTTTCCAGATCCTTATCTTTTAAATAACGGGACGTACTGACCCGATAATTGTGTTCAGCTTCTGATTCTGAAATAAGTAGTCACCTGAATCCGTAATTATCTTTGGCCATTAAACCAAACAGCGCGCTACTCAGACTAATCAAAGCTTGTACTATGAAAAATACACAATCCTAAACATACTTGAATGTCCTTTATTCCTAAATCAGAGTTACTTATTATACATTGTAAATATACAGACCAATACAAACAAACTTGAACATTGAACCAGCGACTTTTGGTGTAAAAGCCTACTTATTAAACATTACACTAAATCTTTAGCTGCAAAAATTTCAAACATGAAATTACTTAAACTACATTGTTAAGAAGTTACCAATACTTGTAACTTAGCTCTTTTTAGTAGGAGTTATTAGACGCCTACTTTTTTATTCAGAGCGAACTCCCACGGCAGAGATTTGAAGACGCATGCATTATATTGCTAAGAGCTCGAAGCAAATAACCGACTACTCATGAAATATAATATTTCTACGAAGCCTCAGGGCTGAGGAATAAAATTAATTTAGCTAGTTTATTGCATTTCAAAATTCTTATTTCATTATTTGAATAAAAAATGGTAATGCACCGTAAATTGCTTCTCGATGACTTGTAATTTATACGTGTTTAAAGATCATTTTTCTATTTTAATGGCGGTAAAATTACTAAACTAACACAAATGAGAGAACCGCTGTTATCCAGTCGGGTCGCGTGAGAAGTACCGGCGCACAAATTAGAAATTAATTGAAAGTGGTGTTAACTGTAACTACACGTACGGCCGTGGAAACCGGACACACTTCTTTCCGCAGCGGACAAGGGTTAAATTAAATTTCTACCCTTACGTTGTTGAGGCCTTTGCCCAGCAGTGGGATCCTCATGGCTGATTTAGATTAGATTAGATTAGACGTTGTTGATAATCAGCCATTCTCACAAAACTTTTAAGTAATTTAGACAGCTAAAAATGGAACTCGCTTCCTGCACTTGTTTTTACAAACCGATGAAAACCTGGGTATCTTCAAAACAAGAGGTAATTAGCATTTACTAGGCCGAAATGTACCATTTATTAAAGATCACATCGTCACTTACCACTATGTGAGTGTTTTTTTCAAAAGTTTTTTGAAATAACAGAATCACAATTCAATGCAGCTACTCTCATTTCATAAGCCCCTTATTAGATTTAAAAATAGCGTACTGGTTGGTGGCCTAATTTGCCATGGTAAATGTTAGTAAAATGTCTATTTGTTTGAAAACTAACTTTCAAAGGGCTGTATTCGCTATCTGTGTAGGTATATTTTCTGTGAACCGCAGTGTAAGCAAGACAAAAATTCACACAGAGTGGTATTTCACAGAAGGTAGGTAGGTAGGTAGGTTTTGCTTCAAAATTATTATAATCTTCTTCTAATACGTACTCACTTATTTTCGTAACAGAAGTCATTGAACTGTTGCTCATTACAAGATAATGTTCTTCCTAATGACGTAGGTAAGTACAGTCAACAGCACATCAGGTTACCCCATTTCCGTTTATCTTCTCGCTCTTGCCAAATTTCATCTCTTTGCAATAGAGCAAGAAGGACTGACTGGAAATTGGCAGAGTGATGTGCCGTCCACCGTACATAAAACACAAAGACTAAATAAAAAAAATGTTGAAATTAAGTTTTTCTTAACACTTAAAATGAAATTAAAACGATATACCTACCACCGCAAATTACGTCTTTCATAGCTTTAGTATTTATAGACATAGCAACAACAATTATTATAGTGTTGTTGTTCTGTTTTTTTTGAACGGTCTATCGGAACGCGATTTCTAAAGAATGGAAACGCCTGAAGAAAACGTCACTAAATTTCGATTTAGGCGGTCACCCAATCCATTCTCGTCCCGGCGTCCACTTTGCAACGGTGATCGCTGCAGACCCAATGTCACAAAGGTAATAAAAAAAACGGCAAAAATTTAAAGAATACATCACATTTTTAGGCGTCAAAAGTGTAATAACAAAGTATCCCTTCTGTATCATTTGAGTCAGTAACATCGTCGGCTGCATTTCAATAAATCAAAAGAAATGACGCCAAGCGCGTTAAGCAGTCAGCATCTCTCTGGGTGGTCGCCGGCAGACGCCGCCACGCTTATTTCACGCCGCAATGTACTACAAATAAAATCAAGCTATCGTCGTGGCAATAGTGCCTCTGGATGAATCCTGGGTTCATTGAAACAATTCATTCCGATTTGATCCTGTCAAGCTATCAAGTATCAACTGAAACTTATAATTTTAATACAGATTAACTTGATTCTCTGAAAACTTAACACATGAGGTTTTAATACAGAGTCGTATTTACAATAAACTGCACTGGGTATAGTTATTTCTTACATGTTTTTTACCTGCCAAGGTACCTGCTTAAGTACATTAATTAATGCAGGCTGATTTTTTTTTCTTATTTTTCAAGTTCCTTTTTTATGTGTGTGTAAAAAATAAATGAAAATGTTCAGTGTACATTTTTTTTCAACTTAATTTAGTGAATAAGGGGCCATAAGACAACTTGATAATTATATGACCGTAAGTTTTGTCACTAACCTTACACCTCTTTAACAATCCGCACTGAACCCGCGCAGTGCAGATGGTAGGTATGTTACGGCACTTAAGCCGGCAGTAAAAATATTTAATCCAAAGGATATACCTGATTTTTCTCATAATTTGTTCACATATTGGTAATCACGACTAGCTAAAAGAGTTCTTCAATAAAATAATATTACTTACAGTATGTACTTTTGGAATTTTCAGCAAGAAATCAAGCTTTTGTTTTATGAAATGTTCATTAGTTAAAGTCGTCTTCTCTTCAGAACAGTTATTACAGATAACCCATAACTTCATTTTCAGTCTCAGAACTAACCATTCCAGTGTATTTATTGCAAAGTAAAATTACAAGCGTGTAGATTCCAAATCCGCCCAAGCCGAGACGACAACAGATAAATTGATTTCAGAGCCACACATATGGTTAAAATACGTTATTTATTGTGTCAGGTTTCCGAGTATTCGATGTTTACTAGATTTATCTACCAAGAACCACTTGAAACTTCAGGGAAGTTGAAAGCTCATCAGGCTACTTATTTCCGTGTTATATGTTAATCTTGTCAAATGGCAAATAACTCTTTGTGTGTACTTTTTTTTTTTTGGGGAAATCCTCATGGAAACCTCGCTGCCCGGGGGGACGGCGAGGTTATGTCGGACTCCTACCGACTGAAACCCCACGGCACTCGACCGTGGCACTTTGGCGGCGAAGCCGGAGCCTACCGTAAGTATACCGCACTGCTCCGCGGCCAGTGCTAGCCCCTGATGGGGCCCCCTCCAACCGACCCCCCAACGAAGGGGGGTGGCCACTGCAATGCAAGCCAGAGCACCCTCGCACTCCGGCCCACTGGCACCCACTATTCGCAGACCCTACTGGGCCCGCAACCACGAGCCACCCAAAGGGCGGCTCCGCTGCCGCAACCAGCGGTGCGGCCCCGCCGGGCCGCGATGCACAGGGGTGATCAGCCTCGGATCACTGGCCCCCACCAACCGATTGTGCGCCGCGGCCTCCACCACGCGCCTCAGGGCGCTTGCAGGCCCCAGCGGCCCTGCAACCCTATTATATTAGTATTGAGCCCCCTCGCCACGCCAAGGCGAGAACTCATGAGGGGGACTTTGTATGTACTACAGCAACGAGGATAACATCGACTTTACTTGTTTTTGTCCCCGCATTGTAGTTAAGTGGTTTTAAAAACCATTAAAACTGAGAATTTAAAAATGTACATTTTGATAGTTTAGAAAACTTTTTTACTACGGCCAAACCTCAATTACCAAAAATGTAACCTAACAATTGTTAAAACCAAAACCCGATACTTTGATTTTAGCTGTTCATACACACATCAAAAGTGTCTAGGGATATCTCAAGCATTTTCATACAAAGTTTATCTATTTGGGAGGGTGTAAAAATTAAAATATTGATACTAACGTAGAAATTTTTAAAACACAGAAACTGCTATATCTGTTCTTTCAGATCGTATAAAGAAATTCATTGTAGTAGCATTATTTTACAATCGTAAGGACGTTAAAAAAAGACAGATTTTTCTTTTAAAAGGTGTCAAATTTTTTGCAAAATCATACGTTTTTTTTGTAATATTCTTAACCTTTATCTCATGCCTCTGTCTTCGCGTTATTCTAAGATAATGCTCAACTTGTAAACAAACTTAACGTTATGAAATATTCGAAAAATTATATCCCTATGATATCCCTAGACAGTTTTGATGTGTGTATTATCTTATACTACTGGACAACTGGACTAGGACGTACCGTCTCTTTTCTTCAACCCTCATCTATTTTGAGCCTCAAGTCAGTCTATCTACATAATGGTTTGGCAGGTTGTCACTACCTTTTGTTTTCAAAATAATGTCTATGACCAAATTAAGGACTAACAATAACGAAATGTACGGGTAGACGTCGGAAGACTAGCATACGCTCAAAAATACATCTATCAGAGCTAACTAGTCATATTTCAGGCACAGCAAGACAAAGAAAGTGCTAGCCACAGCTTTATAAAGAAAAAAACAAAAGAATCAAGTGCTACTATGAAAAAGCCGGAACACTATAATTTTTGTAATTAAGCAGAGGAAGCAAACCGAGGTAGAATTAAAAAGATACGAAATGTTTCCGGTACATTTTCGAGCTCTACACCCCCCTTAGTTCCGTCTGGTTGGTACGCACCCACTGTAGTGAAATCCTCTGTAGTTCATTTCGCTACAGATTTTAATTTCTTTCTCCGCGTACTTTAAAATTATATGCAGTGCAGCGAATTTGCATGAAGGATTGCTGGGAAGGTATTTTTGATAAGCTGTTCGCGAGTTTTTGTTGTAAATTTAAAGCTTCTGAATTTAAGATGTTCATAACTTTGAAGTTAACAAAACATATTTTTCATGACATAAATGCATCTAACGTTCAGATCCACAGATCTGAAGATTAGGTGATTAAGGGATACTCTAGATAATACAAGCAAGCAATTGTTTATTAATGATAAGTATAATTATTGCTCACAATTTTGAAAACCTTGTGTTATTTAATATTCATTTAACTTGTAACGTAGGTAAGTACTGTTTATTTTGAAATATGATATCCAAATTAATCAATGTTTTAGGCACATAGGACTGGTGGACTGATGGCCGCTGGGGCCGAAATGTTCTGCACTGGAGACCATTTCAGGCCCAACGCAGAGTGGGGCTGGTGGCCCAAGGTGGCTGGACAACTTGATCAAGGTTGCGGGATCCCAGTGCTGATTCAGGCCGCATGCAACCAGGCGCTCTGAAAATCAATTGAGGAGGCCTATGTTCAGCAGTGGACTTCTTGGGGCTGCTTGTGATGATGATGATGATGATGAAGCATACGATACCTAAGAAAAACCTAAGCAAAGTTTTTAAATTGGCAAACTAAATTAAATTAGCCAATATACGAACGAACTTTTATTACCAACTTTCAATTCCCGCATGCAGTTTTTATTTACTTCTCGTATATTTAATTACGTGACCTGAATTAACGAGCATTTGGAGAAAATGGATTTGTGCAATATTTTAACAAAATGTTATTTTTGAATATCGTTCGAACGTGAATTTTCATGCAACGCCGGCCGCGACAAAATAACTAAAATGTAATTCCAAATATTCAACCAACACGCAATTTTATTAAATTCTGATTGCACGTAAATATTGTTCTAGTTTGCACCAAGTTAACTAAAAATATTCAACAATTTGGCCAAACTTTTAATGAAAATTAAGGTAAGCTGTAAAGAATATTATAAAACTACGTCTTTATCGTAATTATCGTTGAAAGTAGTACTTCGTTTTAGCTAGAGGCGCGGGTTAATTTTTTCACGAAATAAGTACTATTTTAAAACAACGGATTAAAATCCAAAATAGGACAAAAAAATTGTTCTTTTCGTTATTCGATTAAGTAGGTCACTTTTAAAAATGCGGCAACCCCTTGCAAAACCACAAGGCAAAAACCGTTTGCCGACTTTTATCACCACGCATGCCAAATGTATGTTGAATATCACAAACTCACTCTATATTATTACTTCTGCTTGGAAATAAGTACTAAATGTTTACCCACTTAGACCAATGTCTATGTGTTCTGGTGTTGAGGTGATGCTCCAAACAAATTATGCGATCTTGTCTTTAGCTATATAATGAATACCTACTCGTATTTCCTTCCGAGGTTTTTATAAGACACAAAGTGTACAAAGTTAATTTATGCGCCCAAATTTGAGATACTACAAAATAATACATGAGAATCTAAGACGAGCCACGGCTACCATGTACTTTAATTAAATAGAAAGACAAGAAAAGATAAGCTGATTTTAAAACAAGCAAACATTTCACTAAAAGATTAAACGTGCGAACCAAACGAAGCGGGAAGAACGAGGAGGAAACATAACGAAAATTACGTTTTTTCAGGTGAGCAACAAACAGAAGTACAAGTTAAAACAATTTTCCGACGCGCCACTTGAAAGTGTTAAGTGAATTCGGGAATGTAGGAGCGTTCAAATTGAGTCAAACAAACGAAACTCATCGACAAGATTCTATCGCAGAGTTTAAGAGCAATTTTTCTCTTAAAGCCAAACAAATGAGGCGCCATTAGATGGAGTGAGAGCGCTTAATCTATTTCTGACGAGTTCACTGACGCCGACAAAGACAAATCGACATTAGCCTACCCACACGGCGCGAAGGCGTCCCACTTCTGTTTCAATTCCACTTTTATTTGCGGATTAACTTCTTATTAGTCATTGTGCTGCGATGGGGCTCCAGCCTGCTATCACAAGCCTTATGAATGGCTCAATTATTTCGCCGACTCAGTACGAATTCATCTAGAGAATTCAAACCGAACGCTAAGCGTGACTTATTCGAATCTCACCGAATCTTTAGACTATTTTCTGCTCCAATTCTTAACTGTTTACATTCTTATTCAAAGCATGTGTTAGCGGATGGATTAAGTACAATAAAAAGTAGATATATCAATGTCGTCTTTTAACATGTGTACGTATTTAGTAAGTCATGTAACACGAGTATTAATAAACTGACAACATATTTATGTCCTCCCCAGTGGCAGTTATAATGATCTCAATAAATTTACAGTGATAAAGTTCAATGCATGACTGTCAAGGAAGTGGTTTAATAGGAGCAATTCTAGGATTAAACTAAGATAATGATCGTTTTTCTATTGGATTATTTACCTGCTCCAGGATTACGCTCAACTAATTGGTTGGCTAACCCGTGGCGGGCATATTAGTTTGTGCAAGAATTTAAACAGATTTACACTGACTTTTTGTCTGCTCTCGTTAAATCCGAGCACGTTATATACCAAACAGACGTTTCTAATTTGCTTGTCTATTCTCGATACAAAAAGCTTTGCTTAAAAGAATAAGGTTCAAAGTGCGTTGTTAAAGAATAATGATTCAGGGGACTTCTAAACAGTGACAAGCAAAAATAAATATAAAAGGGAGGAGCGAGCGCGCGTATTTCAGAACCGACAAGTTAAAGAATGTCGAAATGTGTCATCTGTCAGTCGGTATTTAAAACGATATGTTATTCTGAATGTGTCTTAGGGAACATTCGTCGTGTGTCTAAATAGGTGAGGCAGCTGTCCCGTTGTAAAAATTACGCATTTTCTCAGAAACCAATGAAAATTCCTGCGCCATTGAGATCGCTTTTAAGTTGAATGTGGAATAAAAATGCTTTTAAAAAATAAATTACGCAACCCTACTTTAAATACCTACTGCAAATGACATTTATATTTCAGCACCAGTTAGAAAAGTTTAAGCCAACTAACGTTATAGTCAAATCAAGATATTTAAAAATGTTGCGGTGAAAATGTAAACTACTTTAAAAAATAACCAAGACTTCATTCTGTATAACTTTCTCTAATGTATAAACATTAAAAATCTAAAACTCTTAATGATGTAAGCAGAATATTGACTCAAATAGTGCAATTATTTCGATACCTCCCACGTAAGTTGTTGTATCCCCAAAACTGCAATTTTACAGGAGAGCGTTTTAAACATTCAAATTGGCCTAGAAACTGCATTTATTTATGTAGCTTTGTGAAATTTGTTATATGAATAAAATATATGGTTTTATTGACTATGTTGAAACAAATATATGAAATAATTGCGTATTTTCTGAGAATTGTGGCTTACAACATTTTACTACGGAATTCAGACTGTGAAAACTGTTGTATCTCATACATACAACATTATACTGTGGAACACAGACTGTGCCAGCTGTGCTATCTCATACTTACAAGATTATACGGTGGGGTCTTGGTTTCATCTTTAGTTGTATCTCATACTTACAATATTATTTTATGAAGTTTAAGAAAAAGTTCGCAGTTGTAAATGATTCTAGTCTCACTATATGTCACATTAACAATACAATTTCAAGTGTATATTATTGATATTAGATAAATATTGTCAGTTAAGAAATAAAAGTTCAATTATTAATACCAAAGAAGAATGGTCACGTCCCATACAAAAAATCCCAGGCCCGACAGAAACGTAACATATCTCATTTTTATGGTATATTGTGTATTGTTAAAATACATATATTTTATATTCGAAATCAATGGCTAACACCAAAAAATATTGCCGTATGTTTTTATTCAGGCGATACACTAAAAAAATGCAAAACGCCTATTATCTATAAAATTCGTATAAGTATGTAATTAAATGACGAAACAATAGCTATGGTATGTATCTAGGTGATCAGGAGATGCAGTTGGATATATAAATGAACTCGTAATACAACGATCAACTTAAGATTCATTGAAATCGTGGTAGGTTTTCGATTATTTAGTAGCATCTATCAATTGGCGGTGGAGGAGGCCTATGCTCTGTAGTAGAAAGCTATGGGTTTAAATGATGATGATTATGATCTATCATTTGGGTTTCAGAATTGAAACAAATAAAAATAAAACTAATAGGTATGTCGATATAAAGTTATATTGAATTTCTATAATATCTCTTGAAACAAAATTGTTTCTGCAGCCTATTGCCGCTGGATGTCTATATATTTCCATATTATATACTCCCGCGGCTTTTAAATTCTCACTGCAGTACGACCGTGCTAACCTCACGTGATAGGTGCCGATTGAGAATTTAATTAACTCTTCAATTTCCAGTCAGTTTGTTTTAAACACTCCTGTGAAACGACACTCTTTGTCGGTTTAAATTATTTTCCTCCACATACTCAGATAATTGATTGGGGCGTTGTATATTTTGATTACTTATTTTAATGAAATCTTCTGTGTATGGAATGTCTCCGTAAGGATCTTCAAAATAAATAATTAAAGCTGCAGCAATTTGAAATCTTCTAGTAGGTATAAGCGGCACATGTTTGTTAAATAGTCTGTTTCTAAATATCTTGAAGTCGCGCTTGAATCTCCCGTTTATAGTTTCCACGACCCATCGCACCATTGTGATGAGTCGTGATTTATTAGCTTCTTCGGTGCTTAACTGCGTGTGAGCAGTATAGCCATATGTTTCTATTAAAGGAATAAAGCCTCGTTCCAAAATAAATGAGTCTCCTACATGGGAAAAAAGTGGAACTCTTCGTCTTTAATGGGTCCATCATGGTTTTGCAATCTCTTTTTCATTATATCAGCATCGGTTGTCCGTACAGAGTACGGACCTATTATATCCAAAATATATCCATCCGCGCACACGATCATTAATGGTTTTATTAAGTTCCTATTCTTATGAAGGCTATAACTGCGGCGTTGAAATAAAAAGTTAAAACATTTTTCTATGTAGGTTCCATCGAATATAACTATTGGTTTTGGGACTCTTCGTTACCAAACAAAACATTTGGCAAAACCCGGTTGCGGGCTATCACTTCGTCCCTGGTAATATGGTCTAAGTCTAGGTGCAATGGAACAAAGTCAGTAATGAGACACTGCCTGACTTTATGTATTTTTCTTCCAATGGTACGCTCGGATACATTAAAAAATTAAGCCATTCTATTATTCGGCTCCCCTGATCGAATTTTGCACAAGTAGATAGCCAAGTCATTTCTGGGAGTATTTGAGGACCGATTAAGGCTTAGTATTTGACTCAGCAAATCGTTGAACTTGGCTCTGTTTCTTCAGTCCAAAACCATAACTCGTCGTCAGAAACGTCATCTACTTTGAACGTATCGTATAAGCAGTTTGTTCTTCTGTTGTGTTATCGAAAAAATCACTAACTATCAAATTTGCAAGCTCATTCTTTTCTGATTCATTGAAACTTATTGAACGAAACAGATAAAAACATACAGAACAAGGTGGTTAGGAAAAAATAAAACAAACAATAGAAAAATAAAGAATAATTTCGACCAAGCAGCAGTGTCACGATGTCCAAAATTAAATTAACCCCACTCAGCTAATGCCTGGACCTGATAGGCTCAGATGCTGATTTTCAGTAGGGCCAACCGAGTGGACGCACCGACATTCGCGCCGACTAAGCAATGATAATTATAAAAATAAATATTTAAAATACATAAAATATAATGTGACGTGTACCTACCCAGTGTAAAAGTGTGCAATACAATGCATAAATACTTTGGGGGATGTGTATTTATAATGGTGACTTTAAAACAAAAATGAAATATGACATTTTATTGCTTGTAAGCAAGCTATCAATTAAACGATCAAGGTTAAGGCTCTTTATCGGTGAATCAGTAAAGAGAGAGCGCTCTATAAATTACTTAACTAAAAATATAGGAATATGTCGTAACATTAAGCAAAAAATAAAACAAATTTTGACTATCAACTTCCGATGCAAACATTATAATTTACTACATACCACATTTATTTTTATTTTATTCCAACGTAAGACATTCTATGTATTACATACAACTTTTTTTGATGGACGCTTTACGACGTAAAATGTTGTATGTATCACAAACAACATTTTCTTATACTCGCTCAACAGCGTAAAATGTTGTATGTAAAACATACAACATTGTTGAATGTTTACTTGACAACGTATACTGTTGTATGTAATCTATACAACATTTTTTGTTGTTACATAGTTATAACGTATTCTAATCAATTATTAAGTCCTAATAACGTAACATGTGCGGAAAACTTGAAGCACTTGACACACGGACCATTTCAGCTCTCTCTCCGGCGTAGTCTGTTTTATCTAACCCATACAACACGCGAGCGCGCGATCTGCCCCGCCCCGCGCACCGCGTAAACGGTTGTCAAGGACTATACAGTGTTATAGTCCGTTCCCGTTCAAAAGTTACAACTCTTTACGTCTTGAAATTGCATGAAATAATTGTGTTTTCGTAAGTTTTAATTTTTTTATGCATAGATTACTAATAATAAAGCTCGTTTTTAGTAAAAACGCTAAATCGCATTTTTGTGGGATACAACAACTTACGTAGGAGGTATCGATTTCACCTATTACTTAATTATGATGAAATTGATGAAAACTCTGAACTCGACAGTCTATCCCCCCCAATGTTTCATCGTATATGGGCAACATACTGCTTAACTATGATTGAAAATGGCGATTTTTGCAAAAGGAAATCATCAATGATTATTTTCAAAAAAACTGGTAAGCATTGCTGCTAAGTAGTAGTGACTACTATGTCATGATATTTGTACCATGGCCAATTTCTGGTTTTCTTATTATAAGGCACAGCAACAACCACGGGTACTGGCCCCTGGGTTAATTAACTTAATTTCATCGTAAAGTAAATTGAAAAACCTTCTCTAGATACCTACATATTAAAAATCCTAAAAGCTTAGGTCGTATAATATCTAGGTAACTGCTTTTTGCGAAGCAAAGTCGTGTTCAAACTGACCGGGTCCACCATCAATGGAAAGTATTATGTTGCATGCTCAGCACTCGTGCACTTGAAATGCTTAGGTAACTGATACAGTGAACATCTCAAACAAAAGCGGAAGCGATTTAAAATCACAATGTAACTTGAGAAGGAAACAAAAGATCATACATAATTCCTGATGAGCAATTTATGTGGATAAAACAATTACCG
Organism: Udea ferrugalis; assembly: GCA_950022985.1. Lineage (NCBI taxonomy): Eukaryota > Metazoa > Arthropoda > Insecta > Lepidoptera > Crambidae > Udea > Udea ferrugalis. Next base: position 13,491,034 of record OX465516.1, read on the forward strand.
AAATAAATCATTTTATAATGTAACTTGGTTTAACTTTTATTGAAACTGAATTTCCTTCAACAAAATCTGTTTATCGATCAACTAGTGTACCCTGATAACCTATTTACGAGTAGGTCTATTTATTAAAAATATTAATTGGTACTAAAATTGAGATGGATTTGGATTTGAGGTGATTTGGTCAATTATGGAAAAAATAGATAAAATTGGATTGAGGTGGGCCTAGAAGAACGTTATTTGGACATGTTCAAAATGTTCTTGGAAAGCAAGGGCCAGGGGGTCTAAAAAGGAAACATTTTAGATGTTTCGTATATGAAACATCAAAGTGACCTTTCATCTAGAGCGCGGTCCGTTTTGAGTCAAAAGTGACAATAGCGCGCTCACACGCTTCCCGAATTGATAAATTGTATGAGCGTGAGCGACGTGAGCGCGCTATGATCACTTTTGACTCAAAACGGACCGCGCTCTAGATGAAACGTCACTAAAAAAAAACACAAAAAACAAAATGTTGCCTTTTTAGACCCCCAGTCCGTTTAGCATCAGCACGTATGAAAGGACTAATATGAATGAGAGTGGAAGGACTGCAAAATGTACGTCAGGATTGTAGCAAGTGAAAAGATGTATCTCTGCCCACCCCGTAAGTAACCAGGCGTGCTTGGATGTATGTAGTTTCTTGTAAAAATGAAAATATTTTGCCTTATTTACAATAACGAAACCGCTTTCTTCTCTCACCATCGCCACTGCCAGTGCAGTAAGCAATAACGATTTTCCGAAAACTCCGTGAGGTAATAGCTGTTGCGGGGCTATATCAAGTGCATCGTGATTTGAGCTCGTTATATTCTTTGTGACATTGATATAAAAACATCTGCAGTTTGTTAAAATTAGATTTTTGTTCATTGAACATCAAAATATCCGACATAACCGAGTAGGTAACTTAAAACTAAGTGATTTTCACTCATGTTGATTGGAAATAGATAAAAATAAACCATGTCAAATGCATGATAGGTCTTTAGGCAAACTAATACCACAGAAATAACTCTAGATCAGATCAGAAAAATATAATCATGGTCATGTCTCCAAGTAGTATTATTTTTAACATTAGATGATGTTCATGTGATAAGTACCGTGTTACTTTTACAACATCGTTTATAGAACTAGTCTTCTTGTAAACTTTTTCCATATCAACGGATTTTTCACGTTTTTTTAGCAAATCTACCCTGAATTAAATTGAGCGCAGAGCAAACACAAACGGAGACCCTTCCGTCAACGTGACGGATGACAGTTCCACTGTTCAGAGGTCGAAGGGAAAGAGGGGGGGGGGGGACTTTGAGACTGACAGACGAACTGTCGGCTGCATGTTTAGGGTTCGGCATTTGTGTTCCGGTTATTGTGGGAAAAGCTACCGTTAGCAATATGAATTTTTCCCATTTGTCTAGTAGAGTTTAGTTTGAGAGGGGTTAGTGGTGGGTTGTTTTTAGGTTTCATGGTTTGAAGTGGTTCTCTCAGTTGTGGCAATAGAGTGGAAACGATCGCTGTTAAACCACGCACGCCGGGTCTTAAATGAGATTGACTTCACTGACCGAAACATAGTGAAGTGTATTTTGGGCATATCCGTGCTTCGGAAAACATGTTAGGTAGTTGGTCCCGGCTGACATCGCAGATGGTGGTCGTTAAGGCAAGTCGCTTGGGCAGAAAAGGTCTGGAATTACTTAATATCGAGACATGGTAGGATTATTATGGATTTACAATACAAACAGATGATGAAATAGAGTTTTGATTGTTGAACCAGTCACTGTAGAAATCTTTGTAAGAGACCTATGAGTACTGCCGGATCACTCGCGCCCGACCAGTTTAAAGGCTGATTTCATTTTGCTGTGGTACTCACTCAGTCCACACCATGTCCTTAGTCCATTAAATTTTTGGGAATGTTGCCTACGTCATTGGTCAGGTGACGATGATGTGGATAAAGATAAGTAAATAAACATAAAAGGAGAAACTAAGCCAGAGCTTCAATTCACAAAGTGTCAGAAAAATATTTTTGTAGGTTCTTACTACTGCTAAATACCAACTCCCAAAAATAAAACAAAATTTGAAATCCAAACTTAAATAAAACTGTCCTCTCAAATTACTCGCCCTTGCTCTTTATTTTGTTTATTAACTTTGGCGAGAAAATAAAGTTTTATGAGGACTATTACCAAGTTTCCTAATACAAGAATCGAAGCGGCAACGAATTAAAACAACTTAGAAAGTGAAATTACAGAGTTCTGTTATCAGCGGGGCTTTGACGAGGGTGCTACTGCGAGATTAGGTGTGTTAACTATTGAAAATTGCTATTTTCATAAGTTTGTTGTAGCTTTATTTAATGTTAGGGGTTTGTGAGCAATATTTGGAAGCTTTTAATAGCTAATTACGTCAAATTAGGAAAACTGGCAAAGGAATCGAGAAAAAATACTATTCGTTCACTGGCGGTTTTTAAATATAAAAGCTATTAAATTTAAATAGTTAGGGAAAATTTTGTTTTGTTATAGAAATCAAAAACACAGAAAGGTATCGTAACTTTTCAGCGACAAAATTTGCACTGTTAAGATAATCAAACCGACAAAACAGTCCCGACTGTTTTTGGCCAACAGGCGCTCTTATCCACTGCACTAAATTGGTACTTAACATGGCATTGAATGAAATGCGTTGTATCAATTCCATATAACCTTGTATACAGTTCCAAAAATAAACATAAAGATTTATGACTATAAACTTTAACAAAGAAAAGCTTGAAAGCTCGGCAAAAGCGGCTAAGTCCTATCAGGCTGTCGTGCAGTGGTCGAAGTTCAGGATTTCAGCTATTTATTGCGATCCCATGGGATTCCACGATTTACGCCCTTTGCGATAATAGCTCGTGGGAACGATTAGTTAGAACTATCATGTGTGATTAAGTTTGAGGAAACACGTCTTCCAATATAGTCACAAGGCATAATACACGCCTTTAAGAATGTAATCGTCGAATTTGTCGATTTAAATATTTCAATCAACAAATGGGCTAAGTTTATTTAATTTAGGCTTTTCTTCTCTTCTTTTCTAGAAACAAATGAAGTTTTTATCACTCCTATGTGATTTGCATAATAAACGAATAACAGTGAACTTTTCCGTACGGATGGCTGGAATGAAGGGGTTGGTATCAACTCGTCTAAAAAGCAACTGGTCTAAAGAGCAACTGGTCTAAAATGCAACTCGTCTAAAGAGCAACTGGTCTAAAATGCAACTCGTCTAAAGAGCAACTGGTCTAAAATGCAACTCGTCTAAGGAGCAACTGGTCTAATCCACTGTATCTTGAAGTATTGTAAAATTTTTCGGCATTTAAAAAAAGGACAAATTTGCGTCCAAAACTATTTTAAACATAATTGAACATAATAAAAATAATATTTTCAGTTGCTTTTGGTGAATCAAACCGGAATGAAATTTTATTAATAATGATTTGTTAGTTTGTTTCCACACATAGTAGCGACTTTTCAGATCGCGATTTTTCATGATCACAAATTAATAAATCGTGTTTTTTCTTGAAGTTAGCTCAATTTCACGCGGCAATCTGTTAAAGATTTAGCGAAAAAAATTAATGCAATCATTAAAAAAGTAGGCGTGGTAGGCCAAATCCTGAACTATGAGGAATTTAGAAAAATTGACAAACGAGTCTTAGCCCAATTTTGGCAAAAACTAAAACTGCATATTTGTTTTTTTTTTACTTTTTTTTCAGCCAGGGTTCGAAACAGTTGGCGCTGGAAAAAGATGAATGAATTTTTAGATAAGGAACACACTTAAATTAAAATAAAAACTCGCCTTGTGTTTTGACATATGATTTTTTCATACACATACACACAAACAACATTGTAAAATCAAGTGTTTATTACACCTTGTAACTCAAGTGTGAAAAATTCATTGATATTAACAAAAAGAGGAAGATACGTTACGTTCATACTACGGGAATTCGAAAACTGGCACATAACATTGACGTGCACGCGAACAAGTCGCTGTCAAATTGAATTGAAAACAGGTCCATTAGACCTGTTTTTTGTGTGGCCAACTTTGGTGCACGGATGCCGTATCCTCATATTTTTGTTTATATCAATGAAGTTATACGGTACAATTACTTCTATACTACATAGTTTAGGAGGCTGATTTTTTGAATATGCTATAGGGTTACTATAGATAACCCATTTTAACACATTTCGTTGCTGGCGATTCTGGGTCTTTTGTCTATGAAATTTTGATCATGTCCTTTGTATTCAAAAAAACAGCCTTTTAAGCCATGTAGTATACACAGGAGGTATCAGCGTACCAAATGTGACCAAACAAAAAAACAGGTCCAATGGACCTGTTTTCAAGCCAATATGCGACATTGTTAGAAGTCACTTTAGGAGCAAATTGCTTCAGGAAAAAAGACTATTTATTAATTTTGCGATCATGAAAAGTCGCTACTATGTGTGAAAATTATCTAACAAATCATTGTTATTAAAATTTCATTCCGGTCTGATTCACCAAAAGCAACTGAAAAAAATATTATTTTTAGTATGTTCATTGGACGCAAATGCTGCTCTTTAGACGAGTTGCATTTTAGACCAGTTGCTCTTTAGACGAGTTGCATTTTAGACCAGTTGCTCTTTAGACCAGTTGCTTTTTAGACGAGTTGATACCAACCCGAATGAAGACGACATAGTGATGAAAAGCCTTTCTACATAAATTCAAAATAAGGTGCTAGCGGAATAAACCTGTTCCAAATTGAAATTTTAAAGACTCAGTAGAAACTTTTATTTCGTTGATCATCAATAAATAATCATCACGTTGGACAGAAAAAAAATCTCATAAGTGCAGACGTTCTCGGGTTTCCATGTACATTTAATAATGTCAAATTAAAATAAAGTACCTACCAAACTTGACGTATCATTTATAATAATAAAGACCCGAATCCTGCCTCATTCATGCCCTATCCGGCCGCTTTTATCCATCAGATTACTTTTTAACCCTCGCTTATAAAAAGGCCAATAATAATGAAATCAAAACTCGCGTTGTTAGCTTTACCGATATAAGGCCGGACAAACATTTGAGCTAATAAATCGTACGTCACGCCGCGCACGCGTCGAGACGCAGCCAACAATGGACGACAAAGTTATTTTTGCAACGTCATCGATATTCCGCTATAGGTTATACAGGGTGAATGATTGCAGCAAGTGTACTCACTGAGTTTAAGTACAGTTTTACTAGTATTTATATTTACCGACTGCAACTTTTTTGATAATCCCATTTTTGTAGGAAAATGATACAAAGGCGTATGATGCCTTTACATACATACTTATAGAACTAAAATTAATCTTAGTTTAGTTAACTTTTGTGAGATACTTCCAGACGTAGTAGAGTGGCAAATAGCAGAACCACTAGTCAGACAACAATGTTTATATGAAAAATAAATGTGTCCAATCTCCAAAGGATAAGCAAAGTTACAATTCATCTGTTAATTTTAGTACTTTAAAAAACCAAACTAATAAAATTATACTCTTAAAAGAAAGAAAGAAAGAAAAAATATTTATTCAGGAACCACAACAATAAGTAAAAATACATTTCTTAAAAGCTAACATGTTGTATCTTTCATTGATGCTATGAAGCGCCATAACATTGGGCCTATTTTAACCTCATGCTGTATAATTGTAGGTATGTCCATTGTTGGGTTTTTGTGCCAATGGTAATGGAGTTGAAACAATCCTAGTAATTAGTCCGTTACTCACTTTTCATGAATAAACATCATTTACTAGGAGTATTAAACTTATTTGAGTATTTATTGGTGTCTATGGAGAAAGACAGTACAAATTGCTCAAATGAAAAGCACTCGAGAGCAAATTGAAAGTTATAAGTAAGAGAACTTTAAACAGCAGTTTCACCCTGTATGGTATAGTATCTATACTCCGACGGGAATAGGTTGCAAACAATGCTGTGCAAATAAATACAAATAAAATTGTTTTGGACCGCACGCGCACTGGCAAATACAAGACTGCGGTCGTATAATTAGGATAGAATAGTATTTCGCATTTATGAATTCTTGTTTTATGGTTGGAGACGAGGGTCTACAACCAATTTATTTACCAGCGATGACTTATGAACTAGAGATGTGATCACTTACTATCGGCCTCATAAGAAAGCACAAGGTCAAATCAATCGTGCAATAGAGAGGGCAATGCTCGGCAGAACTGAGGAAATCTATAGAATATAGAAATAGACTAAGGTCGCCGATATAACCCAGTGGGTCAGCAGGTTTAAGTGGCAGTGGGCGGAGATCATAGCGCAAAAACTGATATTGGGACTGAGAAGTACTTCAATGAAAACCATTTGAAGGCAATTGCAAAATGAAATGCCAGGCAAGATGGCCGTATGACTTGGATAACGGTCGTAGAATCTCAGTGGATTTGGGTTTTATATAATATTTCTAGTGCGTTATTTATTTGCTACAGAGACAAATAAAACCCATGATTAGTGTATCGAATTACTAATTGAAAACGTCAGTAGGCGACGCATTCCCGGGTTTTATCTTTGTTTTTTTGAATTCACTAAGAAGATAATTTAATAACTTAAATGTATGAAGTAATGTCATCTACCGTGTCTATTGAAAAATAAATTCATAACCTCAGTTGGGGGCGCGCACACCGACCGCATCTTTGAGACAATGATCTGTCATTTTAAAAAATAAAACCAGTAGCTTATCTAATCATCGCGGTACACCCCTTTCTGTTTTTGATTGCAACATAATTTGGTGTTTGCTTACATTCCTTACAAACGTCTATACATGTTTTACCAGTTAGTTACAAAAAAAATTGCAATAGCCATTTGTTTTTTTTCCATAAACTGTTTATCATTAGACAGAATATTGAGAGAGTTACAAGTTTTAATGTGACAATTGTCTCCGTTGATGAAGTAACTAGCAAAAATGCTAAAAAACTTTTGTTTCTTATTATCTATTCCGAGAATCCACCGCTAGAAATACTTCGAAATAACACAGGAAATGAAGTCTTAATTTTTAATCGCTGGATACCGTGGTTGAATTTTTAACCTAGTATTAGCAGTGGAATTGGAATTTTGAAGCTTAACGTGAAATTCCTGAAATGAGAAAGCGAAATAATAACGAGTTACGTAATGAAAAGGAAAGCAATTTTTGTAAAAGTTAAGGAGCACAAACTTTTAGGATTGATTAAAATCATCGTCTGTTACTGTAAATATACGGAATTTGTTGTACATAAATCAGAGAGAGTTTAGAAAATACATGTTTTCGAAGAAAAACCTCAAGATAGATAATTGAGATTTTTTTGCATATAACTTACATTCAAGTGTGGTAAGGTTTAAAAAGCTGATTGAATTCGGTACAAAGTATCTTATATATATGTATCCGGTATCTTATACCGGAAGTGTTAATCGAGATGTGTTTAAAAGCCAAAGTTGGAAAACATCATCCTGTCTTACAGAAAGGTTTTCGTGTTCGAATTCGTGTGCGAATTCACAAACGCATTTTAAGGTTGAGCATCTCTCAGAGGTATAGCTGGCCCTTTCAGTTCTATTGACATTTTACGGGACAGCAAGAGCGTGAGCGCGGGCTTAGCGTTATTTGACGTTTGTGAATTCGGTGGAAAGTATAGTAGTTTTAAAGCACTGATTTTCATCCCTAACCAAGAATAGGTAAATAAGAAATAAAGTTTGATTTTCAAGTGGTAGCTAAGCATTTTGCTACGATTAGAATTATTCGTTTTAGATAACCATTAATGTATTTGCATGATCAAAGATTCTTATCCACCAATAAACAAGATCATCCATAAAAGGAGGCAATAAGAAATACAACTTAGTAGACAATTCAGACAGATATATTATTATGCATTAGGAGTAAAATAGGCACAATAACTTTAGAATACCAATGAACCATTGGTCTTATTTAAGACCCTTTGATGATCTTTTATTTTACTTGTGACAACAAATTACAAAGACAGAAGGATTACCCTGGTAAGCGACACGTGTCGAACCAAAGAGTAAGTTTCACCGAGTTTAGCGTTGAAGGATTTTGGTCTTTGTTTGTGGGAGGATAGAGTGGTGTACCTGTGTGTAGCAGAGACAAATAAAGTGAGAGAGAACAATGCTCGTCGAGTCAGTGAATAATTTTAGCTCGTCGTGGCATCGGCGCGTCGCGGCGTACCCAACGTGGAGTTAAGTGTCAGTGGAAGTGACGGCAGTGCATCGTGCTTAGAAACTGCTCTGAGCTTTTGTAATTATCAATTTGCAATTCATTAGCTATGAAACACTTATGATATGCGAAGTACTTAGTGAATTAATAATTTGATGCGACGCAATGTCTTTTGACTGCTTTTATTGTTATACCTGAAAGTCTACTGTTACTCCAAAATAAAACAACTTGACGGATTTTACTGTTACTGAGATATAGCTCTACTAAAACCCTTATTTTACTGTAAAATGTCACAGTAGATTCTGCTGCATGGTGCTTATAAACATGATTAATAGATACATACATTTTTTTTTCTGAAACAAGCAAATGTATTGTATAACTATTAAACTTGCGATGAATGAGATAAAAGAACTCTCCAATAACGGTGTCCTTCTGCTTAAAAGCTCTCGCTCCTCCCTTTAGTCTACTGATTACTCTACAAACTCAGTTAGACGAAATTTTCACTGCATTTTCCTTTAATTTAGTTTTCATGTAATTCGAATAGTTAAATAATTATAAATAAATATTATTGAAATATTAGAATTATTATAAGTTAATCATATTTTAATTCATGTTTATGGTAGGACCTATGTTCAGCAATAAAAATCCTTCATCTTCACTTCACAAGCAGTCCAATTTCCTATCAAAAAAAACTGCCATATCCAGTAAAAACAGCGTCCCAGCAAACCGCGCTATCTTTACCGCCCTCCAGGGAAATAACGTACTGTCACGCAGAATATACGGAACCGAGCTACAATTAGAGATCACCAGAAATTGCGTAATTAGAACCCATTAATCGATCTTCCATGCGATACTTCCCTTCGTTACGAACCAGCCAGGAATTTGCTAAGCCGCTGTGAAATATTTGGAGGGATTTGGTTGATGGAGTGTTTGGTAAACTTTGAGGTTGGGATTTCGTAGCTGCAGATGGGAACTATTTTTAAAACAACAATTGTTGGGTTGCGGATGTTTGTAATTACAGACGAACAGGAATATTAGTTTACATATATTATTATCTGTATATAGTTTTGGGAAATAACTCATAATGCACTATTTTAAAGTAAAACAATTATTGATTTCTTATTAAATTAAAACAAAATGGTTCCCAAAACCAAGAAAATAGCGGTTCACCCGCAAGGCATACAATATTTTCATACGCTTATTCGTGAAGGAGATTCCAACAAAAAGTGCGCGCCTAAATTTTAGAATGCGTGATTGACAGGACGCGTCGATCTATGGTCGTCGTCTATGGTGCCAGTAGTGTAAATCCTCTGTAGTATAGTGGCCCTCTACGTCTGCCAAGAACGTTCTGCTAACAATAGATATACGTTTTGACTAGCTCGTAAGTTCTTTGTTTAACCAAGCTATCCTCGCAGGTTTGATTTCATCAAGATATCAATTGTCAAAATTTGAAACATTCATCTCAACATTTGTATTTAGTGCATGAATGTGTATATATTTATTGGACAAGGTTTGCTTATCAGTAGCTGATAACACTATTAAGATCTTTATCACTAGCAGATAAACGCTTTTAATCAAACTAACTCCAGCTATAAAATATTAGTAAAGTCAAGTTAAAATGATATCAAGAACACAATGGTAAAATAAATAAGGATATATGTAAAAGATTGTTTAATTGGTTTGAAAATAGAAGAACTAGAATGGATTTAGAAGGAATCTATTTGTTGAAATTTAGTTGAATTAGCTGAAGTACTACAAATTATCAAACCAATTATGTATTTCTTCTTTCATTTAAAAAGGATAGTAAAACAAGTGAAGTAAAACTATTTGGAGAGGCGATTTTTGGAATTTCACCTGCGCAGTAGGTAATTAGTGCGGCTTGGCGCTAAAACATTTAGTTAAGCCTATAAGGTAGCAGCTACCACCTTATTAGTTGAAAGTTTATTTACAGAACCATTAAACTAATTGTGGGAGCTTTGTTTTTCTATTTTCGAATATTTCTCATACGGCATAATTGAAATAGTTTTGTAAACCTAACTAGTAGAAATCCTGCATATTAGTCATGTAGTAAATATTTTAATATAACATAGTTGAAAAGGGTGAAGATACCTTAAGGGCACTGAGTGAGGGCAGGCAGGGCAGCAGTCTGGTGACGGGGTGAAACGCGCGTAAGTGGGTACTTAGAACACAAATATATTTATTTTGAATTCACGTAAATGTACTAGCAACACATCAATTAAATAGGTAAATTACCATACAAAAACAAGAATTGAAACAAAAATATAAATGTCTAAAAAGGAAAAGAAAAGGTTCTGACCGAAAATTAAATATTTAAAAATGAAATATTACAAAAATATAAACATAAAAAAGGTCTGTCGCCAACATGCTCAGAACTCAGAAAAAGTCTTGTGCAGAAGCTAGTTACCCATAACATAAAACATCACTTTATTTACGAGAACGATCAGACCCGTAATTTGGAACTAGTGATAAAATATATTTCAAAGACACACGGCCCAATCGGAAGTGAATCGGAAACAGTTTCGGCCATAATTCTATGTGCCTGTGCACACTTTTTGTCAGTATTACTTACCCTAACCACAGTTAGGTGGCCACGGGGAGAGTGATGATGTAGTCTTGGAGACAAGCATGTAAATAAATTGCAGTTACAACTGAAGCTTATTATCGGAGACTAAATTCTTGCTTTTTTGTTGTTACTTACCCTTTGAAGGAGCTTATCGCTTTAAAGTGTTAGCACTAGTATTAATTAAAGTGTAGATGGTCTTCCGTCGTTTTTTGTCAAAAAGCTGTATAGTAAATATTTAGGCGATTAGAAATACAGTTCCAATTAAATCTTGATTTAAGGCTATTCTACCCAAAAAATGAAATCTTTAAACATTCTAAAGAAAACCAGAAAAAGACATTTGGTCATGTTGGCATCAGGCAGGACTTGAACCCGCATCTTTCGCAATCCGGGCGACTGCACTACCAATTATGCTACCGAGACCATTAACAGACCGGCCGAATCTTTCTGGTATATTTTACCCTATGAGCTAGGGTGATTTCATCAATGTTATAGGCATCCACCTCTAACACTCGGAAGAAATATTTTTTCAAATATTTAACTTCCAATTAAGATGAAAAAGCTATTACTATGTTTTTATTATTGTTTCAGCATTTTCCATGCAATATCTTTCTAAAGAAAACCAGAAAAAGACATTTGGTCATGTTGGCATCAGGCAGGACTTGAACCCGCATCTTTCGCAATCCGGGCGACTGCACTACCAATTATGCTACCGAGACCATTAACAGACCGGCCGAATCTTTCTGGTATATTTTACCCTATGAGCTAGGGTGATTTCATCAATGTTATAGGCATCCACCTCTAACACTCGGAAGAAATATTTTTTCAAATATTTAACTTCCAATTAAGATGAAAAAGCTATTACTATGTTTTTATTATTGTTTTAGCATTTTCCATGCAATATCTTTCTAAAGAAAACCAGAAAAAGACATTTGGTCATGTTGGCATCAGGCAGGACTTGAACCCGCATCTTTCGCAATCCGGGCGACTGCACTACCAATTATGCTACCGAGACCATTAACAGACCGGCCGAATCTTTCAGGTATATTTTACCCTATGAGCTAGGGTGATTTCATCAATGTTATAGGCATCCACCTCTAACACTCGGAAGAAATATTTTTTCAAATATTTAACTTCCAATTAAGATGAAAAAGCTATTACTATGTTTTTATTATTGTTTTAGCATTTTCCATGCAATATCTTTCTAAAGAAAACCAGAAAAAGACATTTGGTCATGTTGGCATCAGGCAGGACTTGAACCCGCATCTTTCGCAAATGCAAATGCAAATGCAAATGTCTTTTTCTGGTTTTCTTTAGAAAGATATTGCATGGAAAATGCTAAAACAATAATAAAAACATAGTAATAGCTTTTTCATCTTAATTGGAAGTTAAATATTTGAAAAAATATTTCTTCCGAGTGTTAGAGGTGGATGCCTATAACATTGATGAAATCACCCTAGCTCATAGGGTAAAATATACCAGAAAGATTCGGCCGGTCTGTTAATGGTCTCGGTAGCATAATTGGTAGTGCAGTCGCCCGGATTGCGAAAGATGCGGGTTCAAGTCCTGCCTGATGCCAACATGACCAAATGTCTTTTTCTGGTTTTCTTTAGAAAGATATTGCATGGAAAATGCTAAAACAATAATAAAAACATAGTAATAGCTTTTTCATCTTAATTGGAAGTTAAATATTTGAAAAAATATTTCTTCCGAGTGTTAGAGGTGGATGCCTATAACATTGATGAAATCACCCTAGCTCATAGGGTAAAATATACCAGAAAGATTCGGCCGGTCTGTTAATGGTCTCGGTAGCATAATTGGTAGTGCAGTCGCCCGGATTGCGAAAGATGCGGGTTCAAGTCCTGCCTGATGCCAACATGACCAAATGTCTTTTTCTGGTTTTCTTTAGAAAGATATTGCATGGAAAATGCTAAAACAATAATAAAAACATCTTTAAACATATCGATTTAATTGGTTTTTCAAACTTTCTCAGTTTGAAGACGACCAGATATTACTACTTATTTAAATAAGGTTAAATTGTTCTCAAGGAAGGTGTAGTCTACGTCGAAATCCCGAGCTTTTATGAAATAATTAGTGCGCTAAAACTATGCTAATAAGGATATTTCGAAGCACAAAGGTTTTCTCTCTGCCCGGCTCGTGAGTACATCGACATGATTTAAAAGCAACGTACCCTAGCCCCTGCACTGTGGCTAGTAAATGGCAGGAAATTACTGGGCACCTTATCGTCCGATTCAATAAGCCCGATGGTCCTGGGGTGGGAATAATGAAACTGCAACTACGACGAGTCGCCTGATGCCTTTGGTTGTCCAGTCAATGGCTGTAATTGCCGCTTATTCCGGTCTTTCGTACGCCATTCCGCTCGTGATGAGGTAGAAAGCGTCCAAGTATTGAGAGACACGATCTGATTGGCTAGTTGGGATATTTTTATTTATGACGACTTGCTTTTAACGAGTCATCTGCCTAGCAATTCTCACTGACTCACTTCACATCTCGATACAGCACGCTCACTTCAGTCGCCTAATTTGTTACATCTTGAATTAGTATTCTCTCTCATTTTAGGAAATTAAATCTTATACGGCTTAGGTATTTCCACCGAAGATCAGTCTCAAAGTTATTGAGTTTTACAAAAGGCGAAAATCAAAGTGAAGTGAAGGGTGAGATGTGCATCGAGCATGATACCCCTGATAGATAATGATCTGGTGTCTCCCATGCTTAGCGTGCCTTCAAAAAGGAAGGCCTCTCTTCAAGGCCTAACTCCATATGTATTATCTTTTCAGAAACGCCGCCGCTGAGGGACCGTTCCATATTTTAGCTGTACGTAGTAAAAAATGAGTAAAACTCAGTGGAAGATCGCTAGCCTTATCACCTGAAAGCATGAATCTTGAGATAACTATTATGGTGTGTTGTGAAATGTTGGAGGCTTGCGGCAGAAATAATATTAAACAGTTCTTCGGAACATTCCTCATGGGAATGGCATAGTTGACCATTCTAATCGAAATATAGTGCTGTAGTTTTCGGGATCTCCGTGCTTCGGAAGACACGCTGTGCAGTTGGTATCGGCTTACGTCACAAGATTTCAATCGCTCGGACTAAGTAGTTGGAGCTCTTAGGCTAGGTTCACACGGCAAACGTATACCCAATCGCCGTGTGAATGGATCTATGTACATTGTATGGTCACTTATTTATACGTTAAGACGTATACTGCAAAAAAACGTGCAGGACAATGCTGTGTGAACCTAGCCTTAGGCGGCTTGATAACCACTAATTTTATACCCTTCCAACACCTTGCACACTTCATAGTTGAGATGAGGCCTGGGTCCATTAATAAGCCGTTAAAAACCTGTTGTTGGTTTGTTGTTTAAACACACTTTATTATTTATGTCTTACTTCAGTAACATACTGGCATATGACGTACTTTAGACATAAACAAGTTTCAAAAATCAGTAAATTTAAAAACAACCAGAAAGATGAGAACTTGCAACCATATACAAACCACCCTAAACTTCCAATGCTATTGTTTACGCTCTCAAACAAACCATTAACGCATTACACCTGTAGCACGCATATAAAACTCAATATTATGGCGCCGAAGCAACTTTAGCCTTCAATAAAACGTGAGCGGAGTAAGTTAAGCCCAATCTTAAGGGAACATTTGTTCAGTAAAACGCGTGACGAAATTGCGGGTAGCACGCTCCGTGCGGGCGTTTTCCGATCGCTCTTTCGCCCTAACACTTAGCCTTCCCTTTTTACCAATTTCGCCAGCTCCATCCACACATCAATCTCGCTGTATTATATAAAAGTAATACGGTGTAAAAGCGTCACAAACGGAGGTCGGTATTTGAGGGGAGAATTCAATGATTTATTATAATCAGGTCTGAGGAAGTTCGAGTGGAGTTATTATGTTGCTGTTATAATTAACCAAAAAAGTTGAGAAGATTCTTTTTCAGAAACATAACTGAAAGCTTTGGGGAAACGCTTAGACTAAAACACTGCTAGAGAAAAATATTAAGGCGAGAATAATAACACAAAGGGAAGTCCCACTGAACAGTAACTTAAAATGAAAATTTATTCGTGTTACAGTTGATTCTCATATCATTGATAAATAACTCGCTGAATAAAATGCCCAATTTGAAAATGTTTTGTCACACTTGCATTCACAAACGCTTAAAACATGTTAAACATATTAACAGCTACCTTTTTTATTTGCTTTTCAGTCAGTCTGGCCTGTGGCGTTGTGTAAGCAGCGGATTCGCAACGATCGCCCTTGTAAAGCCCAACACAAGCTGGGTCAGGAATGGGATAGGGAACCATTTTAACCAAAAAGGTGATGGTTTTTTCTGGCTTCTTCATGCTTCGGAAGACACGATAGGCGGTTAGTCCTGGGTGCTCTGGATGCCAGCCTAGTCGGAGGCCTTAGGGCTGCTTGTAAACATCTCACAGCAAGGTTTCTCACTAGCCCTAGACCCTCCAACAAACCGCACTGAGACCGCGTTTTGGAGAATGGGTCGTAACACCTCATGGTTTACGGTGTGGTTCGTGCCCAACAGTGAGACGAATGGAGATTGTTTTTGTTTTCGAATCTTCCTAAATAGTGCTCCGAAATGATTATCACAGAAAATGTACCTATTGTCAGTATCATCATACTTTCACACCCACAACTAACCATCACGAGCGCAATCTTTAGACCATACAATTACTTATCTGCCACGTGCAAACATAATACCGTCCCCGTATAAGAACATACAGCCGCTGGAGGAGCATCGCTTGATTAGCCCGGGGCCGGAATAGCCGCGTGAGCTATAAAGATTTTTGGGTTAACGTAATATTGCGTCGTTAGGGTAATAGGGCTGGTAGCGGCGGACCCGTTCGGGACGTTACCGAATTAGTTCGTGTGTGGATGTAGGTAATCGGCGCTTTTCTGATATGCGAGGTGTTTTAGAGAGGATTTTAAAGGTTTTTTAACTGAAAACAGCTTTAGATACGCAAAAGTCCTGAATGAAAATGTCTATTTTGTTGAAAGTTCAGCCAGACGAGATTATTTCGAAGTCATAGTGAAGTCCTATGAAACGCTATTAGGAAGAGCTATGAAACTGAAGGAAGATTAAAAATTTAATGAAATTGCTACATAAAATTGAGCAATAAGATTGGACATAAATATAATTAGGGCTCAAAAGAACCTAACAAAAAGTTTATTAGGGTAAGAAGGAATTATGTCATGAAAAACTTTTATTTATTGCATTCTGTCCAATGCATATTTGGGCCCACTTCCACTCAACGTTATAGCTATAATCAGAATCTTCCAGCCCATCAGAACGAAATAGCCACATCCACCTATGATAACCGGACTTTATGGCTCGCAAGTTTTTATGCTACACTCGTAGCTTCGTAGAAAATGAATTTATTTCTTCAAATTACAGTACTAGCATACTTTTGAGAAAATTATGAGCACATTTACTGCGAATTGCATGGTGCGTCCGCTAGATTTCGTTGTGTTGTTGGACTTGTAAATAAGTTTAAATTACGCAAAACTGAGAAAATACATACTAATATACATTCATGATTATATCTCAAATAGGATACAGTTCACCGAGTAAATTTGAACCGAAAGCTACCTGGGTCTAAATCGATAAGTTCTATGACCGGAGAATTAATCAAAAGGTGTATCAATAACACAAAGAAGATGACGCTGATAAGTGAAAATATTCCAATATTTTTTACACTGATTATTGACATTTTTGGAACTGCGAATTTGCATTTTTAGTCAATACCTACCTACACCTTTTTCGACTTTATATCTAGGTACTACTTTTAAAAAGCGTATTATTATGACGTTGAAATTGCTAGTTGCTTTCCCAAGACTAGCTGTTTCTTGAAACCACCCCAGCATCTTCGTTTACTGCTTATCTCATTGCTGAATCTAAATTGAATCCTGATGTGGGGTGTTCAGTCCATAAAATATCCCTGCGCAAGTGAAGTATCGGGAGGTATCGAAAATCGTAGTGCTTGTGAAGACGAACTGCCTTTAAAACAATGAAGGTACCTCGTATCCAAAGAAAGAAAATTGGAAGTATGAAAAAAAAGCAGCGATTTAAGCTATGTTTATGAAAAAAATTATTCAATTTCTTACTAATCTTAGACTAAATTCTTCATTTATCGGTGTCAAAGTCACAACAATTTCACCAATGTCAAGATTTAATCTTACATTTGTAAGTTAACAGATTGTGCACGAGTTGATTACTTATGAGATTAATATACCCCTTTGCAAATCTGAAGTTTGTATTTTAAACTATCGTCAGCTCCTTTTCAAATACTTTTTTGATAATTTTCCATATAATTAGTACAAAGTCTTTTTTAAACAACTCACATTTTGAGGTGTAAGCACTGACAGACAAAGTCGTTCTTCCGCTTTCATCATAGTAGTGCGGAATCCCAAAGACACTACTCGGAACATAAGAAAAGTCATTACGAACAAAATGGAAGCCCAACTGATCTACAAAGTTGCTGAAAGCAATAAAACCGTCAGGACTGCTTAAAAAGTTGTCAATTAAAATCTTGAAACTACAATAGAAGAAACTGTAGATTACAATGAAACTTCACCACAAGTTGGGTTCCGAGTTGGAATGGAAGCAGAAAGTAATGGTGCTATTTAATTGGAAATGAAATATCAGAAAGCTCATTACTCAGCTGAAAAGTCTGGTGCAGCTTTCGCAGCGCCCCTCGGTGATCATTTGTTACAGTCACCGCGTAAGATGAAAGCCGATACAAAACGTCTCGCTTCACGTCTCACTAGCCACCGCGGGGTGGACACCGTGAAGACCGATGGCACACCGAGTGCGAGATGGTTTTGATGAATGAAGCGATGGTGTTGATGTTAGCAAAGCCTATGAATCTTTGTAAGATTAAGATAACCCGTTTACAATTCACAATCCACACGTTATTAATGCAGACAGCGATGACTGTATTGTAAAATTTCATCTTGAACTATTAGAAAAACTCATTGAATTAAGTCATTGTGTAGGATTTCTTGGCTTTTGAGTAGATTACTAAAATGTGACTGAGTGGTCACTAAAATCTTGTTTACATTTTAGTCATACATCACACGTAAGTCTGCTGTAATAAATTACTATGATGTTACTTTCAAGAAAAGTCTTGTTTATGAAATAACATGCAAAAAAATTAGGGGTCGCCTGATGGAAAGTGATTACTCGTACCTCCTCGTACTTATGGAAGGACCTAATGTTAGTAGGCTGTAAATTATTATGTAATTATCCACATTTCTAGTGTATGTATCTCTGAATTGAGATTGAAGAGAAGAGAGATTATCTTTTGAGTTAGACAGATCGATCTAAATAAAGGTGAATCCATTGAAGAAAGAATCAAATCAATTGAAAACTCCTTCAGAATACTTCAAGTTTTCGAAGGAAAATCCAACTTGCTTTGTTGTGTTTGTACAAAGTAATTCCTAAAACAAACTAACCACTCCATCGTCACCGCTAAATACCTAATGTCTTCTCACCTGTCACATCGTTTACGCCATATTGATTTTTTCTGTTGCGAATTTATGCGAATTTTCCGAGAATTATTTGCTAATTTTCCGAATAGGATCGCAAAATGATAAACACACAGACGAAAAGCTCATTAAATAAGCATTTATATTGAATACAGACTAACGTGTTTTTATTTTAAGCAAATTAATATTAATTAGTTGAATTTAAAAAATGGCGAAAAAAAATCACTTTTTTCGACTTTCACTTAACAAATTTTTTTAGTATTTCAAATCAAATCTGTAACCTTTTTTCACTGCATCTGTATAATACATAAATTATTAATTATTTTGAAATATATCACAGTGTGTAATATGTAATAATCTATTTACAAGTTAATTTTAAACTTATAACATGCACTTATTATCATAACATAACCTCAACATGAACTTTTGACTTTTTATTTTTCTTATTTTGACGTCTCGTAGGGACGGCCCGTTGTTGCCAGGTCGATACAAATATCATAGACAAATTGTAGAAAAATATTCAATTGAAATAGTAACAAGAAAATCGATTCTGAACGGAAAATGAGTCACCTCACAAGTGCCTCAAAAACTGGTAGCTAAAGCTACCAGTGACAGTTGAGACGACATTGGCATTGGTAGCTCAAGTTACCGGTGACATTTGAGTGGCTAAAGAGGATAAATTCCGAAAGCACAAAGAAAAACCCAAAGCTTTAAACCCCAAGCGTATTTTACCAAAAGTGCTCTTATTAATAACTTATTGTCCTATTTCTTATCTCGCCAGCAACAATGTAAGTAGCTTATCTTTTATTATGTGTAATTTATTTCGTCGGCATCCAGGATATCCCGTATTTTCCGGCTAATGTCCCCGCAACTTTAGCAAGATATCGATACGATATCCGTCCCATTATTGTGCAGATAAAAGTTTGATTTGATTCTGTACGACTTGTGTTAGACTTGGAAACTTTTGTGTCACTCTCTAAGGACATTGACGGAAAGCGAGGCGGCTGTTTGGTTTTCAACTTTGTTGTTGTAGAAATGATCTGCCATTTCGTGAAGGTTTTAGAGTTTTTGTTTGTAACAGCTGTTGTTATAATTTTAAGAAAATTATTTGTTAAATAGGTTCAGGTTATTTCAAACCGTTTTTTAAATAAGCTTTCTCTCACTTACATTGATGATGTTAGTTTATGAAGATATTGAACACAATGTTTTGATGTTTCGGAAGGTGATTAGCCAAAAAATCTAGAGGGTCTGAGGTGAGAATTCGATCGCTCGTTTCTGGAACAGTCTGTAGCTTTTTTTTCTAAGTATAGTCACTGTAAACAGTGTTCTTCTTAAGTTATTAGAAAATGTTCATTTTTCAATAAATAACTGACATGATTTCTTCACATATTTAAAAACAACAGCCTGAAATTCGCGACACCAGTTTATATGTCAGCCTACGTTCGATAAGTTGAACACAACATTTTATAGAGTACAAGCGGCCGACGCGGGTTGATTGATGAGCGGGGGAAGTTCAACCGTAAGTTGGTGTACTTCATCAGTGAAAATGAGCTTCGCGGACGTGGTGTGTATAAATTATTTCGTAGCTTGTATACATTATCTTATTACTCTTTTGTCCGAAACACGCTTTGGATCACTTGGGAATTTGAGCTAGGAATTTAATTTTCGGACAGCACTACTTTGGTAATTACTTTCACTGCTTGGCCACATATGTATGTAATTGCGAACCCTTATACCCTTCAGACATTTTCCGTTAAATCTCACATACATACAGAGCCAATTATAAGACAATAATTTTTAGCATGTATCAAAAAACAATGTTTTATGCTTAAGTTTTAAAGATCATTAGATTTTTAACAAGAAGTTATCGTGTAACCGTATTAATCTTCGATGCCACCTGGATTCTAATTATAAACAAACTGAATAACTTACATTTGCAGGAAATTCATTTTGCAAATCCTTGTTTTTACAGCAAAAGCAATAGATTTCAATTCAGAGATTTCAACTAGAATATCTCACAAGTAAAGGCCTAAAAACTTTCCCCGTTCCTTAGAGAACAAAGTACGTAATTTGTTCTAAATAACTCTCCCCTATAAAACCGCCGTTGTTTACTAGGTTCGCGAACCACAACGCACTGATTTTATAGACGGCAAGGGGTTGAAACGGGAACCCTATCACTGGATAAAGCTAAAATCGTTTTCTTTATTAAAGTTCAGCTTTGTGATAGGTGCGTTGTCGTTTCTATAACAAGGTCGTCCCCCAGGAAATAAGTGGAGGCGACGCGTCTCCACGGAGTTACTCGCAATGGTTGGTTAGATCTTCCTGCGAGCTTACACTCTCTTTTATTATTTTCATAACACGTTCCACGGAAATAGTATCCGGTGTCTTCTATTCTATTTACGCTGCATCGTTAAGTGTCAGTGAGAGGAATCCGACAAGTTATGATAATGGTCGTCCTTTACAGGTGAATCGAATGAGAGAGCTTTTGAATTTTCTTCGCTAGTTTGCAGGTGATAAAGTTAGGTACCCTTTTCAGCTGCAAACTTAAGACTAGCGCATTTGGTGTGGCATTTTTCAGAGCTGATAGCTCATTTGGTATGGCTTATATATGTTTAATGGCATACTAGGTAGTGTGTAAGATCAAAATGGGACTATTACTTTGTAGGTATAAGATATGAAGTAAACATGTATGTATTCTTTATTTCACAACTTGAACTTCATCGTTGAATGGTCGAGTGGGTGGAAAAGGTGGACTTAATGCCAATAAGGCATTATCTGCCAGTCAGCTATAAGGCTGAGGACTGACAATGTTTGTGGGCGCAAGAGTTTTCCACTTCCCAAGTAGGTCATTCGTGATGATTATTTTATTCATAATAAACTTATTATGAATATTTTTATTAAATAAAAATTAAACAGGTCGTTTATTATTCAGCACGAATGTACCTATAAAAACTTTTGAGGTTAATTAGCGCCAGAAATCTCATTAGCGCTCCGCCTCGCATCATGATGCTAAAGCGTTTTCAAATCCATTCACAACCCGAAAGCTACCACATCTCACTCACAAAGAATTTGAGGTTATTTTTCTCATTTCAAATTCTACGGTAGACGAGTGGAATCGTAAAAAGCGGATTATGCTCCGTGAGTCCGTGCGAGCAGAGTCGGCAATATGGGTGCTTTATTTACTTCTCGCCGCTAAGCTGCATATAATGAAAACGCACTGTCGCAGGCGTCATCTGTTGGCGCAAGTAAAAATACGCGGATGTGTGGAATGGTATGCTTTGATACTTAGCCTTCGTATGCACAATCTTTGAGGAACTATTTTTTTTCTGTTGTTTAGCATTAATAATACTATATTTTCGTTGAATATTTATGTTGTGACTTGTCATAAGTATTTTTAATAAGTTTAAATGAATAAAGATTATTTTTACTTTACTTTACTTTTACATATTTTTTATAGTGGTCTTCAAGATGACCTCATTCCACCTGATGGAAAGCATCACGGCTGCTTTCCGTGATGACGTGATCCGGATATGGGGTTGACAAGCACAGTAATGGAAAACTACTTAGCTGGTCAGTCTCATTTTGAAGGCCTGCATAAATGCCTCTTCACGCCCCGCTTAAAAAACCCGGGATTGTAGGAAGAAGGAAACACCTGCGCTGGAAGAGCGTTCCACGTCTGGATATCACGACACAGGAACGAATCACTGAAAGTTTTGGTGCGGGCCGACAGCCGGGAGTCTAGGTTTCAGTCGGTAATAGAACCAGCGTCTACCGTATACCGGGCGACTGCTTTCAAGATTAAACTACCCCTAGCATAAATGGCAGAAATATTTTAACTGTAAGCCAAGGTGCTTCAATAATGTTTAAGACAAACTTTTTCGAAAAAAATGAAACTAGCTTTGTTGTATATATGAATCTTCTTAGCTTACCGCTTGAAAGCAGTCTAAACCACGGCCTCAATCACTACATTTGGCAGGTTTTTAGGCAGTATGCAAGGTCTTAAGTCCTGTAGCATCAAATACTGGCTAATCTTCATAACTTTACCTTTTTTATTTATTAAAGAATCACTGTTGGTATGTCTGAGTTTCAAATCTTCTTATCTTTATTCATCTGAAGTACGTTTACTTGAGGTTTGATCCACTCAGCGATAGCTCAGCTTATTCTTATTTTAGCAAAACTTTGAATATTTTCGAGAATATTTTCTGTACATCATAAGCTTGCTCAGGCAGATGTTTGAAATATAAAATTATCTGTTTGAAATCAAAATAAAATCTTTGTATCAAGCCCATTAGGAAAAATTTCGAACCTTCAAATTCGGACCGATTGACATACAATTATTTTTCTGCATACATAAACATGTTTTAAAGGTACGAGTACCTTTGAAATGATGATGGACTAAGCCAAGCTGTCACCTAGAAAAAAGACAAACTACTTATTGGTAGATATTGTATAATTTTACCTAGATATTTTCTTCTATCTAGTTCTATCTAGCCAATAATTTGGTAATCAGGTTAATTAAGGTAACCCTTTTCACCCTAAATTGACGGACAAACGCGAATTAACTGATAATATACCTCACAACAAAAAAAATACTAAACTTTCACTTCCTCATCTTATTGTACTTTTTTTTTCCCTATCTGTAAGCTGTCAGACAGAACTCACTTTGAGCGATAAGAGCGCCTAAATTGTACAGCCAGCTATCCTTGTTCGTGCAAGTGTTTTCTTTGTGCAATAAATATTATCTTATCTTAATAGCTGCTTGCTATTGTTCAACAGTGACTGTGGTCCTGATTAAGTAATTTAGTAATGTACCCAATAATACGTTTTTGTTCCGTTGTTAGTAATAAACAAATCAAATTAATATATTTCCTTCCTCATTTGAAACCTAAACACGTAGGTTAAATAATTTTTCTCCTTATTAATTTCATTGCTAAAACGTTGCTTGCGAATGAAAATTGTGTATTTCCTATGTAAATTCGAAGCTTTACAGTTTTAATTATTCCTATGCGCGCATATTATTTACTAAATGTAGTACAAATAACAAATATTTAATATTAAATGGACACGCCAAGCTTTTGTTAAACTGCTAACACATGATTTGTAATTTTGCGATATCAATATAGGTTATGTTTTATGTTGGTTTTGTACGTGCAATTAGCATGCAAGTTTGTTTATTATTCAATGCACGCTATTGTAGTAACGTAACAAACTAGCGCAAACTCAGCTCTTTATTCAATAATAATGAACACGTTATTGTAGTGCTATTAAATTTAATAACCGCTATGAGCCTATTCTTGATTGGAGATCGTGTCTCGAAAAATTTGGGGCGCTTTTCGGCTAGACATAGTGACGAAATAAAGTTGCTGGTTGATGATATGAAGCTGAGATACAAGTTAAGTAGCGCTCAATGTGGGAAACCTATGTACAGCAATGAACTAGAAAAGGATGATGATGAAAAAAATATCAAAATCACGATGGTTATTCTTTTGTGATAGTGGAGCAACATCTTGCTATAGAACAGGTTATTATCTACAATTGGATGTTTTGACATCGAGTTCATCATAGAGTGAAATCTCGCTCATGAGCGAACTCCTATGTTGAGCAGTAGATTAACACGTTAAAATGATTACCCTATCCTAAAATATATCCTTGTACCACATCATAACACAAGTTAAGCAGTTTATGGATAAAACAAAAGAAGTATCAAGATGTTTTATAGCGCAACAAACTACAGAGTGGCGCAGTTGCTTATCCGTACACGTCGCAACTCTTGACACTTGTCGTGTGCGACGCTCGACTCGACTATTAGGTACGTCTTCCCCACAGTCTTATAAGGTTTGTCTGTTGTTCATGCAAACAAGCATTCTCTGCCACTAATTGGCTGAATAAACTGAATTAAACAGAACTTTTTCTTAGTTTTAGTTGAATTAAAAGTCAGTTTTGTTTACACGGCGAGGCGATCTCGCTGCGAGCGCACGGCGTTCTTGCGGCGTTTATTTAATTGCTGCGATATCGCGTCGCCGTGAGTTCTTCCAGCAAACGCTAGTGTGAACAGGCTCTAAAATGATTACCCAATCCTAAAAAAATATCCTTGTACCACATCATGACATAAGTTAAGTAGTTTATGGATACAACAAAAGAAGTATCAAGATGTTTTATAGCGCAACAAACTACAGAGTGGCGCAGTTGCTTATCCGTACACGTCGCAACTCTTGACACTTGTCGTGTGCGACGCTCGACTATTAGGTACGTCTTCCCCACAGTCTTATAAGGTTCGTCTGTTGTTCATGCAAACAAGCACTTCTCTACCACTAATTGGCTGAATATACTGAATTAAACTGAACTTTTTCTGAGATTTAGTAGAATCACAGGTCGGGTTTGTATACATTTAGCTGAGGATTGCTTTGATTCGTTCGAGCTATTATAATATGATTTCAGCACACTTGCTGTTGCTTATTCAAACACGCTGTATGAAACGGAAAAGTGAAGTCCAAGGCGTATTAAACATCGAGTTTAAAATAAAAACAAATTAAAAAGGTGACCATTCGTTAAGAGTTAAAAACGTAATCTTAGTGAAGGGGCATCTGAAAGGGAAATGTGGCAATAGATTAACAGATTTCCATTTACATTACATAGTACCTATTATTGCAAAATTATGTAGCTGCCCCAATATCCTTCCCAGCAAAATTCTAAACCAAGGTGAACGAACTCACAATCGCAGCATTGCCCATCTGATGCATAAACCACAATACAATCGCACTACAATTTTATATGCGACCATAAATCGTTTGTTCTTATTCCAGCAAAGAGCCAGCCAACTATAGGCAGCCTCATATCGTGCCCTATAAAAATGTTTTATGTTAGTGGCTAATAAATGACATCAGCAAATTCAGTAAGACAATATGAGAGGCGCTCTATGCATTCGTTTCCTCCTTTTATTCCCTCCCCTCGCAATCATTGTTTCGGATAAGAACGGGGGCGCCAAGTTGTCGCTTGGCAGGCGCTTCTGTTAATAATATTCCATTGTTTTTGTTAGGCCTTGCCACTGTTTGCATCGTGAATATAGTGCTAATTGGATTCTACGTTTGTTTGGTGATAAAATTATTAGTATCCGAAGACAACAGCGCTCTCGTTTGTACAGATGCCTTCGGGCTGGCACTATTACTGCAGCACCTTTTGAATGAGAGAACTGGAAACTTTGGCTTATTGCTTTATATTTAGTAGTATGTAGGTATCAGTAGATGTTAGGTATTATAATGAAATTGCTTTCTTTTGCTTTCTAATTAGAAATTAAAGGCTGATTAAGATGTGGGCCAATCAATGGCTTCGATTGACAGTCAAATAATATTCCGATATTTTAATTTAAATTGTGTTCTTCTAATATGTATATTGTGGCTTGAAGTGACTAAGTCCACGTGAACTTAGTGTTTGTTTTTTTTTTTTAGATTCTGATTAAAATGTAAACTTGGCAGTTTTTGTAGTATATTTGTATTAACTTAACTGAACATTAATAAGTATGTTGTTATGTGCATCAACCTTTTATGACTCGTATTACAAATATCCTTACAGTTTAATTCATTTAAAAAATCAAAAAAAATATTTCCCCCCTTTTTAATTGATTGCTATTTTATATCGTTATATTTGTATTCTCGTAGTATCCTCGCAATACCATAGCATCAGATTATGTTTTGACTGACCACACCTACTCACATGGCGACGGCTGTTACTCGCGCCAGTCCAAGATTCCGCTGAAAGAGAACCCACCCGTGCGTCGAAACCCATTTTTGTCGCCTTCCATTTGCAATCTCTATTGTTTGCGCCACCCGTACTCTCGAGATTGGTCCACTCTTTCACTCCTAAAGTTATTGTTCTAAGGTCACACGTCATTATTCAACGTCATATATCTCGCGAACGCGAGCACTTACAGAGAATAGGGTGGACTTAAGTGTATTCCATTAACCATCAATCCTCGTTCGCAATTCAAATATCATATAATATGTCGTGAATCGTTGCGCACAAACGGTTTCTACGATAACTTAAAAGGCACTTCGGTTGGTATTGTGCTGTAAATCTAAATTTATTTATTATTATTTTGGCAAATATCAGATTACACTTAACTATAAGCAAAGGTTAATGCTATACAGCATGACTACAACATAATACTTAGTAGAAAAACATTATGTCAGGTCTTCAAATTTAATACAGCACATTTTCTAGTTACTGTTGTTTCTATTAAACACAACTTACACTTAGCCACGCCTTTTTCACATAGATGTGTACGTAATAAGAATTCGTCGCACACGCCGAAAAATCTTTAAGAAAGAAAATATCCGGGATTCCGTCCCCAATGTTTGCTGTTGGTGGTTAAGCTGCATCTAATGAAATCCCCTGTCAGGATATCCTTGCACCCAATCTTACCGCGACTGAGGGGTTTTGATACAAAATACGAGAAAACAAAAATGGTAAATTCTGTTTTTAAGAATTGGAATAACGCTGTAGCAAAATATTTTATTGTACCTATTAAAATTTTGGAACTTGCTTTTAAGAACACGTTTTTTTTATTATTATTAAAAGCGCTACTCGAACTCGCTAAAATATATTAGCAGCTGTTTGGATGTGGTTTAAGCCATTACTACAAGTCTTGATACTTAAGTTCGTATTTGAAATCCTCAAAAATAACCACTTTATTTCGCGGATCAAGACACATAAATGATGGGGTCCATTTTGGTATTCAGTGCTGTGTTTATTCGTTAGCTATTGCAGGGAGTATTCTGATCACAACACAACCAACCTACAATTTTGTTTCAATAACGCAACTATATTATACAACTCTGCTGAGGTTTTTTTTTTCATTACCTGAGCATATGTGCCATAAAATGTATTACAGGTTTGAGAGTATTTAAACGTTTGGTACTCACAATCTTCAATTAATTTCAACTGGAACAATTTATGAGTGACTATTTGACACTTCCATTCTCTTCTTAGGCTTTTCACAAACTTGCTACTGTTTTGCTTAATTTAAGCCTAAAACTTCTTTAATTTTGCCAGTTGATTCTCATCACTCAGTTCCTGACACCTATAAAACATACTCTACTCGTTAAAAGTCGGTTCGGCCCGCCATGCAGGCGGGCTCCGTCCGGGGGAACGCGCACAGGGCCTCGTGCTATACGGCGTATTCCCCCACTTCGGACGATCAGAGGGAGTAGTAGGGGTTTTAGTCGGTAGGGCCACTGGTATACCACCTTTCCAGTGGAGAGTCCGACATAACCCGTCCGTCCCCCGGTGGACGGGTATGCGTAAGGCATTTCCCCTGTTTTAAAAAAAATATTGCTATTTCTAAAGAATTAGTACTAGAGCCTTTTTGTTTATTCAGTTCACTCACTTGTTACCCAAATAAAAGATGGGACTGCTATAATTTAATCCACTCGCACTTTTGTGCGGCCGTCGGCTCCTTAAGAAATCTCCGTAAGTAGCCAACTGTACATATCTTTGAATAAAACCCTCTTAAATTGAACAATGGGACGGTTCAGCCTAGTGGACATCTAACGCTTGACCAATTTCCTTTTGTGCCAATGCCTACGATTGGGGAATATCAAACGGGATTCTCAAACTCGGTGCTGATTGGGTCTCTTTTCTCGCAAAACCATTGATTTCAAGCAATTCAGTGAACAATAATTTTTGGTTATCATCACCAAATAATACTATTAGTCTTAAGTAGCTTTTTATTATGAACTAGCAGCCGCCCGCGACTTCGTCCGCGTGGACTAACGTTATCGTAATTTTAGTAAGGATGCCTATTTTTTTTTAAAATGAAATATAGCCTATGTCACTCAGGAATGATGTAGCTTTCCAACAGTGAAAGAATTTTTCAAATCTGCCAAGTAGTTTCGGAGCCTATTCAATTCATACAAACAAACAAACAAACAAAAAATCAAACCTTTCCTCTTTATAATCTTATTATTATTATTATTTTCTGAATCTTACTTTTTCTCAGTCGAAACTGGTTAACTATATGTAATCTACGGGCCAAGGCCAAGTAAATTACATTTATAATACGTTATTGAGTCCTAAGGTCTGTCTGTTCGTCGGTATTGTTGTCGTCTTCATCTATTTGCAGGAATTTCCTAACTATGCGACATGTGTTCAGTATGGCTGCTTTTTGTAGTGGGATGTAAGTATTAGGCGTGAGATCAATCAATCGTAAGCTGTGGTGGAGGTAGTTGGGGATGATGCCGGTCGAGGATAGGACTATAGGTACAATGTAAACTTTGTCCTGTTTCCAAATCCTAGTAACCTCATCTTTGAGGTCCGTGTATTTATGAATCTTTTCAGTAATTGTTTTTAGGACGTTGTGGGTGTTGGGAACTGCGATGTCAATCAAATAAGTTGTTTTATTTGTTTTATCTTGTAAAGTAATGTCTGGGCGGTTATAGTGTATGGTTCTGTCTGTCAAAATGGCTCGGTCAAAGTACATTTTATGTGTTCTATTCTCTAATATAGGGTTAGGTGTATATTTGTAGTATGGCGTGTGTGTATTTTGTATGAGTTGATGTTTGAGTGCTAGTTTCTGATGAATTATGTTGGCTACCTGGTTGTGTCTATGAGTATAATCTGTTTGTGTAAGGCTAGGGCATGCTCCAGTAATGTGCTGGATATTCTCGGAGTGGATATGACATTTTCGGCATTTATCATTTATAATTGTAGGATCTTTGATTATATGTCGCCTATAATTTCTGGTGTTCACGACTTGGTCTTGTATGGCGAGCATGAAACCTTCGGTCTCTGGAAACAGATAACCTAAAGATAACCATTTGTTAGACGCTATTGCGTCAACATGTGCTTGTTCCAGATCGTGAGGGTGACGGCCGTGCAACACTTTCTTTTTCCATTGCTCTTTAGTCATTTCAGAGTCATTAGGAATGGCGGATATTTCGTCTTTGGCAAGGTTGAGTGGAGTAAGGTTTACATCGTTGGTAACTACTGATTTGTGGAGATCGCTGCTGTTGGCTTTACGGTGGAAAAATGTTTTGAGATTAGCTACCTGTTTAATCCACAGCTGTCTTATGTTTATCAGACCCCTTCCGCCATCCTGTCTTTTCAGAATCATCCTCTCTATTGCAGATTTTGGGTGCAGGCAGTTATGTTTCGTAAGGAGGGTCCTGGTACTAATTTCTATATGAAAAATATCTGTTTTGGACCATTTTATGATTCCGAACGAATAAGTGAGTATTGGTATTGCGTAGGTGTTTATGGCTTTAATCAAATTCTTTCCTAATAGATGGCTTTTACATAAAACAGTTACTCTGCGTTTGTACTCCTGAGTTAAAGATTTTTTTATTTTAGAGTGGTCCAGTCCCTTTGATTGGTGATATCCTAAATATTTGTATAACTCGTTCGGTTCCATCGCTGGTATTATATCTCCTTCGTTTACTGTGTGATTTCCCGGTCGGATTCTGCCTTTTACTATATGAAGGGTTCTACATTTGTCCAGTCCAAATTGCATATTTATGTCTCTACTGAATTCCGCTGTGGTATCTATTAGTGTTTTTATTTCTTTTTCTGATTTCGAATATAGTTTGATATCGTCCATGTATATAAGATGCGATATGCATGTTTCGGTGTTGTTGTGTTTGAGACGATATCCAGCACTTCGTTCTTGTAACATGTTGGATATTGGGTTAAGAGCGAGGCAAAACCACAGGGGACTCAAAGAGTCACCTTGATATATTCCTTTCTTTATTTCTATTTCTCTTGTGGTTATGTGATGTAAGTGTAGTTTTGTTTTCCAAAGGGTCATAGCGTTTCTAAGAAAATCTATTACAACTGGGCTTACTTTATATATTTCCAAAATTCGTAACAACCAAGAATGGGGGATACTATCAAATGCCTTTTTATAGTCTATGTAGGTGCAGTGTAAGTTTCTTTTGTGTGTTGTGGCGTGTCGGTGGATTAGTGAGTCTATTACAAGTTGCTCCTTGCATCCCATGTGGCCCTGTCTGCACCCTTTCTGTTCTTCAGCTAAGATGTTATTTTTTTCTATATGATTGGTCAGTTTTTGTGTTATTGCAGATGTGAGAATCTTGTATATAGTCGGTAGGCAGGTTATTGGTCTGTATTGGGAGGGTTCAGGTGTGTATTGACCCTTTGGCAGCATGTACGTTATACCCTGTGCAATAAACGGTGGCATGTTCTGTTGTCCGTGAATGATTTGAGTTAAGTTAACAGCTATCGTTTTATGGAGGATGTAGAATTTCTTGTACCAGAAATTATGTATCTTATCTATTCCTGGGGCCTTCCAATTGTGCAGCCGAGATGTTACTTTTTCAATGTCTGTTTCTGTGACAGTTTCAAATTTCATTTCTTCCAAGTTTTCCCATTTACTCTCTTCTTTCGATATCCACTTGGCTTCGTTGTTGTGTATTATTATTATTATTATTACTAATTACTAATTACTAATTACTAATATGAACA
This sequence comes from Udea ferrugalis, assembly GCA_950022985.1. Lineage (NCBI taxonomy): Eukaryota > Metazoa > Arthropoda > Insecta > Lepidoptera > Crambidae > Udea > Udea ferrugalis. The sequence continues at coordinate 13,521,814 of OX465516.1, forward strand.
CTTTAAAATACCAAGTAGTAATAATAATATTAGAATAGATGGCTAATTTAGTATTGGAGCGTAATTTAAGTTAATCAAGTGGTCAATAATTTTTAACAAAGGTAACTTAGAGGCTAACGTACGAGTAAAAATAAAATTGATTTGCGAAGCTGCTTCATAGCTCTCTGCAAAATTAGTAAAATTGAGAAACTAAATAAACTACGAAGCAATAGAACGGATTTGTGAGAGAAGTTTTTTTTGTAAAGTGATTGTGATTTCAACTATATGTCTAAACCACTTCACTTTACAATAATAAGCAAAACAGAACACGTATTCTTTTCGTAACAAAATAGCAAAGAAATACCGTCTCCCGGTTAAACAGCAGAAGCATAGTATGCCGGTCACGTGACACACCTTACACTAGTATCGAATATCATGCTGTTTACGGTGCTATAAAATACTTGCTATGATCTTAAAACATTGTTGGTAAAGTATAGTTTGTTCAACTCTTGAAGCCGTGTCCCATCTTGTAGAGACTAGGGAAAGAGTTTTGAGATTAAATAGGATTATGTTGGTATAAAGTTTCATTTGTAAAAACATTGTGCTGCCAACTTTCATTGAGATGAATTTATTATGTGAAAGAATACAAACAAATATGATAATTTATAAACACGCTTCTGAAGCACGTTTGAAGCAAAAACGATTCCTCGACCCTACATAGAGAGTCTAGTAGGGAGAGTCATCCCTTATTATGATAGCCGATATAGGCAATTTTAATTATTTAGCACGCACAATGTACATGCAGAAAACCACAAGATATTGGCAAAATAGACAAAAGAGAGAGCAAAGGCGATTTGAAACGAAAATCTATTTTCGTATGACCTTGGCTACCCCATTATCACTCGTTGCCATCTTAATAATTGCTAATCACCACCGCAATTGTGATGTTTGTTCTAGTTATAGGTACCAGAACGTATGTATGTTACGGTAAAATACAAACATGTAATATTATTTGAATTTTATGAGGCCACATTATAGAAACGTGCTTTGGCTGAGCAGAGGCATTTTTCGTAATGTTTTTACTTGTAAAAGCACTTCCCTCGCTTTGAGTACGTGACAGAAGCGTGTTAAGCAATTTGGCACCAGTCTACTTCGTATAATGCGTGAGCAGACCTTTTGGAATTTCTACATTGTGCTGTGTGTAAGGTGGCCAGATTTTCCTTCTTTGTGGGATGAATGCTATTTTTGGTATTATCTTGAAAAAAGTCAGCGACAAATATTGTAAAAAGAAGGATTTGTTTGATGTCTTGCTAATAAATGATTGTGAATCTTGTTGGTTTTGATAAAATCTAGTATTAGTACACGATAAAAATGAAAAGCGTAAAACATTTTACAACTAACAAAAAATCAACAGATGAGACTAGCAGTTATGATTGCCTACGGATAAAAACATTTTGCCTGCATGACCTGTTAAGTTAAGCTGACAAAGTGAATATTGACTTGCCTATTCTGAAAAAGGCGCAAGTTAATTGTTTCACTCTGTTGCTGTTTTTAGTCAATGAATTACAAAGCGGTTTAGAAAATGAAGAATTTCGCTGATGCAAGTCTTTTTTTGAAAAAAGCAGAAATAAACGGCGTGACGATTTTTTTTATTAATCCCAAAAAATGTTTTAACAATAGTCTCAACTGTTGTCACATTTCTGGCTATATTACAATACTGTCGTTTCAGCTTCTGCCAAATACATGTTAAGTCAGCGTTATGGCAACTTCAGACTAGAATCTAGGCCCACGTAAAATGTTTACTGCGACTTCAATATTTGAGATAGACAGAAATTTCTTCTGGTCTCCTTGTAAATTACCTAATCGTAAATAGTATAAATAATGCTAAGAGCTATTTTCTATCTAGTTGAAAAAATATTAGGTAAGTAATATAAGTTTATAAGTTCAGTTTTTTACTTTGTTGTTAACGTATAAATCACCAGTTAAACAGGTTAAAAATGTAATAAAACTTAGAATTGTTACTTTTTGCTACTAATAACCTCCAATTGCGTTGAAAAAAAACCGTAATCTTTCCTCCAACAACCGTATTATTGCGTAATTATTGAACGTTAATCCCTTTTTACATTTGCGAACGTTTACGTGGCTCTGTAATTATGCTGCGAATCGGTTCCCGTAAATAAAGCGGGATGAGCGTGGCTTGTATAAATCATTCGTCGCGCTCGGCTCGCGCTTAATTCGCGGATAGAAGAACAAATCCCGCGGAAACAAATGCAGGTGATGGAGATGGAAATTCTGGAAGTGAAACAGAAAAATAATTTTCAATGTTTTCAAGACATTTTTAGGTTTGAGTATTGTGTGGTCAAGAGTTCAAGATGTTCAGTGTTTTATCTGGCAACTAATACTGTCTTTGGAATGTCACATAGAAGATCGCATATTAAAGATATCCTTCAGGTAAAAATATGAATTTCAGTAAAAATTTACAGTGGATGAACCTGTCCAGTAAACCAATTAACTAATAATTTATTTACAAAAAAAGTACAAAGAACTTCACAAAAGAAAAAGACGTAGGTAGTAGGTAACAGCAAACTAAATTAGAACGAAGCAACACAAAAGTAAATTGTTTATTTTAATAATGCTCTTTATATTAACGGATTATACTTCTTTGTATTAATAGGTACTTCTTGTATTTATATTTGACTTTCCCTAATCTGACTTCAAACTAAGTTTCTAATAATACCATTTACACATAGACACAGTTAAATCGCTCCATCAAAAATGGTCACACACAAAATGTTTTTGCAAACCATAAACAATACAGTCGCATAACCCGAATGTTTCAGTTTATGTTTTCGGTGAAAAGATAAAAAATGTTAGCCCGTTTGCCGCGTCCATGCGGTACGGTACCCATTGTTGCCCGTCGGGCCATTCATGCCAACCGGGGAAAACGGGTTGCTTGAAAACATTCAAATTAGTCCATTGTGATTTATTTTTCTTATGGCCGCTTTTCGAATAGAAACGGTCAAGTTCAATGTTGGAAACGCTTGTTAATTGTTTGGTATTCTGGTAAAAGCGGAAATTGTACTTTGATTGAAAAAATAGGTTTAGATTGAAAAAATAAGTATTCAGCAACAATAATAATTGTAACGCACATTTTGACGAACAATAAAATATTGATGGAATATCTATAAAAATTGAACGATACTTTAAACAACTAATTAGATGTAAACTACGTAATACAGTGCTAATTATTCCAAACATAAACATAATTGTCAGTCTATCTGGACGTTAAGAAAGTCATAACTTTTTAAAAAGTGAAACCCTCATTCAAAATATCACAAGTGTTCATTCTCTCTACACCAAAGCAGTCGTGTACAATAAATAGGTCACTAAAACCTCTCAAAGCAACAACCGGAGGAGCTCCTAGTGCCACTTTCGGTAGAATAAATAAATAAACAATTCCCTGCCTATTTTGTGTATCGGAAGAATTTCTGCAGTTTGCAATTCATAGCGTCCCGAGAGTGCATTAGCTCGAAGTCGGGGCGGGCGTGTAATCGTATTTGCATTATAAATTTGTACCAACACATAATGGCCTTTGCGACCGCGGCAAACAAGCATTGCGCAAAATGCTTCTGACGAAATTTTAGGGTTATGATGACGTAAAAGTAAACAGACTATGCATTATTGTTCTATAGAGCAAATGGCTTTATTATCGTCATCATCATTCGTTTGAAGCCAGAAAATGACTCATTAACTACAGAGGTCTTCCTCGTGGATTTTTAAAGGACCCAAATACAGGCTGCCTACATATGGTTAAATTGCACGACTTCGAACGCGCGTTCACCTTACGCGGGCGTCATACTTTGTTTTACCCTTGAAAAGGAGACCATTTTACATTACAACTTTGTTCAGACCTGCCCACTGTCGCTTTAAAGTTACTTTGCCGCTTCTTTTGTGATCTATACGGTATTCTTAAAAATTTAAAGTTTTTACAAATTCATGAGGTTATTTTACTGAATTCGCGATTTGTACACCATTTAATTTTAGTAGGTATTTCTAATTTGCACGAGTTGGCATTTTCCTTCATAAATTTTTCAACATCATCATCAGCCTGTCATAGTCCACTGCTGGACATAGGCCTCTCCCGAAGTGCGCCACAACTCTCGCCACCGTTCGCAGGTCATCATAAATCTCAAATTTTTACCAATTCTGATTTTGGTTCATTTTCAATTCATAGAAATGGTGATTTAAATTTTCCCCTTAATATTATTCAGAAATACGCACCTTAATTTCTGTTGGCACATTTAGGGTAATTCCTCTGCATCTTGTTACTCATTGCTTTCAAAGGGATTTTTTCCGTCGAGTTTGATGTTTTACTAGGTTTCATAAAACCATTGAAATTGCTTTACTTTTGCTAGTATTTCCGCTAACCAGACTCTTACACTGCAAATGTCTACACATCTTATGTAGCTTAACATAAAACTAGACAACACTGCTCCATTTGCAAAAGCATTTCTGTCAAACACTGTGCAAATTACAAGTCACAGTCGATGTAGAAAGAGCATAAAACTCCCTTTGTGCGCTAAGTGGGACATTTTAAGTGACTGCCGCTTTAAGAACAATTGTCTCCATGCAGAGAGGTCTCAGTTTGGATGGAAATAGGCTATCGAGCGAGCGATGCATTTGCGAGAGAGGGGCATTATGGCATCGACTCACAGTGGACTACTTTTTTGAAACTTTGAAACCAATCTGGCTTGTTAGTTCCGTATATGGGACTTGCAATTTATTCCGACCTTAAAACTTAAGTAACAACAGGGGTAGTATGAAGCTAATCGCAACAAGGGATGTCCTCTTTACGGGTCCTGGGTTATCGGGTTCGGTTCTCACACGGTGAAAGTTAAAATATGTCGAGAATTCGTATTTGTTTTGTATCAATATCATCTGTTTTTGAACTGGACGCCTAATCAAGCTACCCATTTCCTTTTTCTGTCGCGATCTTGAATGACCGAAAATGTGAAGCTTGTCATGTCGCATAATTAAAACAATGCCAACATTAGAAGCAAAAATCGTAAAACGACAGTCAACGCTTAAATCTACCTATTTGTAATGTATGCCTAAAGCAACGAAATAGATCTTCTCTTGAGAAAATACTTCACAAACCACGGTAAGCAAACAAACCACGACCGTTTTACAAGTCAAATTAATTCAAAGCGACACACCATACCTTCCCGTACCATCAGCAGGTATTTTATCAGTACCTCATTCCCCCTGGCGTGTGCCATCCGACGGACATCAAATAAAGTTGTTTTACTTACTTATCTGAATGTGAGGGGTCGTGGGAAGGGTGCATTAATGATTCTACGTCTGCTTGCCCACTGCAAACACTTACGCACTTCTTAGGTGTTTTTCTTACTTTTTTGCGGGCCCCTAACAAGTTTTGGCCTAATGTGTTTGGTATGAAAGCTGCTTTGTGGCTTCTTTTGAGGCTTTTTCATGTCTGATGGATATGTGATGTAATAATAACGCAATATTCGATGTTTATTTGCACATTATAAGTGGTATTGGTGTGGAAATTATTTCAGTTGGTCCCTACTTTGCTTGAGGGGAAAGATGGCTGACTTGTACGTCAACTTGGTTTCTAAGTACACTTAGCCATTCATTGATCATTAGTGTGAAACATTTTTCAATTGGGTTTAAAGGTGCCCCTTTAGACCCAATTGAAAAATTCAAGAATTTTCATTTATTGCTAAGCTACACGTTAAAGCACATTTTATTTAAACATGCTGTTTGTATAATTTGCTACTAGGTAAGACGTTTTCTTTTTAAAATTAATTATTAAGTATACTGCGTAAAAACACGTCACGAAGGCGTTGCTGTCTAGTTTCGTGATTCTAAATATAGATACCTTTGTCTTGAGAAATCCTTCAAACCGTGACGTCTCCAAACTCCACTTATGTTTAATTAAAACTTCTCACGTAATCTAAATGTAGGTAAGCCGCGTCATGCCATCCGCATATCTCCGCCGGTTGGCTCGGTAGCACGGAGGATGTGGTCAGGAACACACCCACAACCATTTTGCAAGTGGTTGTTATACTGTTATCCTCAGAATTGTGGATTCTGATAATTAATATTGCTTGGCGTAAGACACATATTATGAGCAGAGCTTTTGGGATTAGAAAGGCTTGCGCGGGCGAAGTTTTGTACATTTAGGAAGCTGGAAAAGTTTGATGTGAATAGAGGCTCATAAGGTTTTGAAGCGGTTAGCATTTTGTTTAAGATGTTATTTAATTGATTTACTGTAAAGTAGACGTCATTCTAAAAGAGAGTAAGAGAACAGAGTATCTTTAAGATTTTCTCTCATTCAACTTAGGCAAACATCTTTTAAGGTAGGTACGTCTCTATGTATTTCCTAAGCGACCTATCTGACGATATTTTAATTGAATTCATTGGCAATTTCGTTGTGGTGGACTCACAACTCACTGGGTCATTTCTTATTGTTTATTTGATAAATAACACAAAGATACGAGTAACAAGGATTGGACATTGCCGGGTAGTGGTTATTTGATTTTAATAAGACTGTTAAAATTTTCTATTGACCTGAATTCGTTGATAGTCAATGTCACACTCAAATCGCTTTTCAACAGAGCCCAAAATCGCCCGCCAGATGGTGCTACAAAATCCACGTTAATCCCGTATTTATTATCTGTTTGCAACCATTCGCTGTTGGACTGCAATCCTACGAATTCGTCGGAATGAATGTGCGCAAATTCACACCGATACCGACAATTCAGAATTGCACCCCAGTGGAATATCTATTGGTTAAGGGGCCGCTTACTGCCCACTAGCGCCACCAATAGTTTTTTTATAAATTGCGGTTTATTTAAGATTTTTAAACAAAAACTGTCCAATTAAGATCCTAAAATAAGATACAAACATACATACATACATACCATCACGCCTCTTTCCCAACGGGGTAGGCAGAGATCACTACTTTCCACTTGCTACGGCCCTGACACACACCTTGAGCTTCATGAGTCCTTTCATACATGCTCGTCGGTTAAAGGTACTGCCCTTTCCGAGAACATCTTGAGCTTGTCCAAGAAACGTTCGTCTAGGCCTTCCCCTTCCAACAGTTCCATTCACCCTCGCCTTATGAAATAAATGTTTTTTATTTATTTCTTTCTTTCTTTCTTTCTTTCTTTCTTTCTTACAAGTCTGTTTCGTTAATCACCTTTCATCCATTATTTCCATATGAACAAACCACACCATATTTTCTGTCTTATGTTAACAGATTAAATTGTCTCTGGCCACTTTTAGCAAAAATCTCCCATTGGGTTATTTACACATAAATAATTAACCTATTCTGTTAACAGCTTAAAATACATAAAATTTCCTTTTTTTTCACTAAGGAAAGACAACTGAGATTGGACAGTTTTTGTTTCAACCATAAACCACAATTAATGAAAAACGATAGGTGGAGCTAGTGGGCAGTGAGCAGCCCCTTAACGTGTAGCGCAATCTCGCTGAAATGTAAACGATGTGGTTAGTTTAAAAATTGTATGCCACCTCTATTGTTGATGTGGTAATGCAGCAGTTTACAGATTTCACACGGAAAATTGGTGCGATTTGTTTGAATTGTATACAACAGGAAACATGGAAACAGTAACGTAGTTTGAAAAGTCAGTTTGCAGTGTCATTGTTTTATAACAATAATTATAATGCATCCGCATTAAAATAACACAGTGGTCGTAGATCTCTAAGGCCATTGTGTATTTCTAATAACAATAAAATAGGTACTTTAAGGACAATTCGGAAGGAAGTGTAGTTTTAAAACGATATCGGTAATTTTCTACCAGAAAAGGTTCAATTATTTTGTAGTTCTACTGTGGGTTGTTTGTGGCTTTAAATTAGTTGAATTGTTCAAAACAAAGGCTGAACAAAAATTAGGCCGTGAAAACTGGACGGCATCCCGCCCGCCCATTACAGACCACATGTGTCAGTAGGCGCTTGACGCAACGTTGTTCTACTTAAATATTTTTACTGTTTTTCCCATAATATTTTAATAATGAGAATAATCAAGATTATTTTGAAAATAGAAACCTAGTTACATGGAAAAGAAACAGAGTTTACGTTGACATTTGTCTTCATTAATGAAAATATTTCAATGTGTAGGTGTCTCCAATAAGACTAATATAGAGTTCAAAAGTTACAGCATTTGCCATTAAAAAATATGAAAAGCTAACTTTTTAACTCAGAGCTAAGCTACATTAATCATGGTTATGTGTCAAACTTATACAAAAAACCACAGCGCAAAGGTTACGCTAGCGTTGAAAATTATTTAGCCAAGTTTCCAGTTATGTACACTGTCGTTCGAAAGTACGGAATGAGTCAAAGATATTTTATAAGAATATTTTTGGGACTCATGAGGAGTTTGACTTGAAAAGTGTATGAAATAATCAATAATTCTCAAATTATGTTACTTATTAACAGGTTATTCAGAGGCACACTGATTATTTCCGTCATGAAGAAAGGAACATTCAGAAACGCAAACTTTGCTTATCAAATTTATACTCAACGTATTAGGGCTGATTGGACCACCGTCAACCGGGTTTCTTTCGTTTGTCGTCGGTATTTTCGAACACCGGAAAGTTACAGCTGCAAGTTAAATGAACACAAACAGTATTATGGCCAGACTTCAACTCAGGACACACGTGTCCTGTACCTGAGTGTTAACTACTTAAGCAATTCTCTCATGCGTAAGGTTTTATGTGTTATGAATGTGTGTTGCTCTTTCACGTAAAACCTGCATAATGGATTTCAATGAAATTAACAATAATATCATACAAAAAAAAACATATATTTAATTTATATATCTTTTTTAAACTTAGTTGCATTAATATTTCTGCATCATATTTAGTAGGTGAGCACGTCTATTCGGCAAGCGATAGGACATTGCTCGCAAGTGTATACGTATGCCACTATGTTATTCGACGAGTTGAAGTTTGAAGTTTTAAACTCGTGAAGAAAAAGCGATGATAGTTGAAAAGTACTTTGTACGCGCTGAATGTCGTTGGAAGAAAAAAACGGTTTGTTATTGAAGTTAGTTGTTCTTTTTCTTTGAAACTCGGTGCATTTTCTTTCAGTTGTACATTTTATGAGACTAGAAGGAATGGACGATGCTTTACAAACTTATTTAGCGGGTTCATTATTTTTATAAATGAACTAGTTTCATAAGTTATTTCTTTAAATTCTACTTCTTGTATGAAAGTATAAGTATGTTTAAATGTAGTATGTATAAATTGATTGTTGTACTTGTAGTGCTGGATAACTTGTCAAAGTCCAATTGTATTATGTTTGTCTTTAATTTTAATTACCATTTATTACTAAACTAATTAGTCACCGATTAGTGTTTGATGGGTGGTGATATTTGTAAATACTTCACACAAACAAATGAACTCTTTAGCTTCATATTATTAGAATAGATAATACTCGTAATATAGATGACTGTCGTAACAAAACGGTTAGTAAGAGGCACACCGATTGTAGCTGTCATGTTGAGCGGAACAACCCGAAGCCCACATTTGGCCGAGGGAATAAGAACGAAACGGGGTTCCTTCTATCTGGCAGAATTTTTTTTCGCAGAATTTCATTTTGCAGAACACACTTGGCATAATCTTCTTTGGCCGAATATGTTTAAGGCAGAAAAAATACTAAGCATTATCATCATTTGGCAGAAAGTTTGTATGGTCGAATTTTCAATGGCATACTTTTAAGATAGCAGAATTTTAATTGGCAGAATTTTATTTGGCAAAATTCCATGATGCATAATTACTTTTTGCATAATGCTTATTTGGTAGAATTTCACTTGGCATACTATTGTCATTCCATTTCTCTCGTGGTTTCGTGGTATTTGTTATAACAACAAATTGGGATACTTGTCTGCCCTAACACTAGTCGGGGCGAAACCGACACGGATAGATTAGGTTAGAAGGTTTAAGGCGGGAGCGGAGCGGAGCGAAGCTCCCGCCTTAAACCTTCGTGGTTATTTTTTTTTTAAACCCAAAAAACGACGTGCCTGATTAGCTTGCTGCTTCATTTCATATTTTTTATATGGATATAAAAAAGTATGCCAAAAGATAATTCTGCATATTAACTTTCTGCTATGTGATGTTTCTGCATGTTAACTTTCTGCGTTACCATGATTCTGCTTTTTGATTATTATGGTTATTAAAATTATGCCAAAAGATAGTTCTGCCATGCAAAATTATGCTTTTTGAATGTATGCTAAATGAGTGTATGCGAAATGATTTTCTGCTAAATGATTTTTCTGCCATCCGTTGTTATGCATTATAAAATTATGACAAAAAAAGTTCTGCGAAAAAGGGTAGACCCAACGAAACGTGGTAAGGGGCAAGCCTTCGCACTATCCGGGGAACTTGGGTTTTTGATCGGTGTTTTCCATCGCTGAAAAGCTAAACTTACAATAAAAGCTAAACTTAAACGTCAAATTTTACAATGAGCACAAAGTAGGGGTTCCGACCGGACTTGAACTCAGGACCTCCTGGTTCAGAGCCAGAGTGCTTAATCACTGGGTCACGATGCTCTCTTTACAAAATTACCATATTATTATAACAACAGAAATATAAACTCAGTCCCGCATTTATAATATAGTTTTAATGACCGACATCCGCGCGACACAGATGTGACGCCAAAGCCGCAGTAAGTCCGGGCTTAGTTTGTGTTGCTCGCGCGTAATCGGACGGTTTTGCACTTGAATTATCGTCGGGTTTGAATGTGCTGCCGTAATGTTGCAACTGTGTTGTGTCGTTGTGCGTTTAAGCTCGTTTTACGTAAATTGTTTTTGTACGAATGATTTGGATCGGTACGATGACAGATAGCAGGATGAGCGATAACATCATGCCATTTACGGGCATTTGCCTTTTAAGATATTAAATAAGGTACAGAAGTAGGTACAGTAGATTTTGATTGGCAGCAGTAAGTCCGGGCTTAGTTTGTGTTGCTCGCGCGTAATCGGACGGTTTTGCACTTGAATTATCGTCGGGTTTGAATGTGCTGCCGTAATGTTGCAACTGTGTTGTGTCGTTGTGCGTTTGAGCTCGTTTTACGTAAATTTTTTTGTACGAATGATTTGGATCGGTACAATGACTAAAGTCAAGATAGCAGGATGAGCGATAACATCATGCCATTTACGCGCATTTGCCTTTTAAGATATTAAATAAGGTACAGAAGTAGGTACAATAGATTTTGATTAGTAGCAGTAAGTCCGGGCTTAGTTTGTGTTGCTCGCGCGTAATCGGACGGTTTTGCACTTGAATTATCGTCGGGTTTGAATGTGCTGTCGTAATGTTGCAACTGTGTTGTGTCGTTGTGCGTTTGAGCTCGTTTTACGTAAATTGTTTTTGTACGAATGATTTGGATCGGTACGATGACTAAAGTTAAGATGCGAATGATAGTAGGATGAGCGATAACATCATGCCATTTAGAAGGCACGTTTGGCGTTTTTTCCTAGACAATGACGCTAGATGTCAAACCTAATCGCTGGTTTAAATGCGGCCTGATAATATAATATGACAGTGAGATTAACCCCCTTGTTAGATCATGTAGAAAAAAATATGGTTTACAATCTTCTGTTGTTGGCCTTTTGAGATATTAAATTAGGTGCACAGGTAGGTACAGTAGATTTTGATTGGCAGCAGTAAGTCCGGGCTTAGTTTGTGTTGCTCGCGCGTAATCGGACGGTTTTGCACTTGAATTATCGTCGGGTTTGAATGTGCTGCCGTATTGTTGCAACTGTGTTGGGTCGTTGTGCATTTGAGCTCGTTTTTGTTTTTGTACGTATGATTTGGATCAGTACGATACTGAAGTCAAAATGCGAATGATAGTAGGATTCCAACCAAACCCGCTTGTTGAATGAATGAGCTACTACGATCATGCGTTTACGTATTTTATTAAGTTTTGCCGTTATTGTCACTTTTCAACAGAACCTGAAATTGCGTGAAATATGGCAAAAACTAGCCTTTTTTTCAACTGAAACGTTGCTCGACTGTGTGAATTTTGTAAATAAATTGCCATAATATATTTTTTATGATCAGGGCTTTAAAGGGACAATCAGATCTTATTAAGGTAAGTACTCTTTTGAAACTAGTCAATAAAAATAAGCACATTATATTTTTCATAGGTAAAACTTTTTCAATAAATCCTTCTAATTCTCTTTATGTATCATCTGAAAAACATGCTGCAAAAGCTTCATCACAACCAATTAAACATCTCTTAACCGTCAATCTTAACCCTGACCGGATTACGCGCACAGTCTACACAACAGGCAATAATCCCACACCTGAACCGGGAAGGGTTAAATCAGAAGACATAAGCCTCTGCCCACAAATCCTCGGGAACCTTTAAACTTGAATCTTAGGGGAATAACATTACAGGAACAATTGAATGGACCCTCGTTCTTGAATGATGAGAGCGAAATTAGTTTGGAGTAAATTATAATTACTTAGGTTGTGTATTCTGCAACAGTATGAAATTATTCTGTTGGAGTAGTTTTAGTGTTTTAGAAGGAAATTTCTAACAGAATTTCTGAGAAATTTCTATAAGAGGTTTTCCTTATTTAAAACGCAAAGCAAAATGCTTTGTTCACCTCTGTTAGTATACATAATGTTTTGTTATATTGCTGTTGTTTAGTTACTATAGGCTACCCGCGTCAAAGAAAATTAAGACTCTTGAATATGAGTCACTTTTTTCTAACCAGGTTGATTGGGATTGTTTATCAGTGTTTTCCTGAACTGAAGAGTTAGCCGCAAATTGTACAATGAACACAAAGTAGGTGTTCAGGCCAGATAAAACTCAGATTCATACAGGTTCTAAGCTAGGAAGTTAACCCACTGGACTACGATGCTCTATTATTGCAGATTCTAAGGTAAAAGTTCAGGGTATTCTTGGAATAAAAAAATAATAATAAATGAGTAAGGAAAGTAAGCATAGGAAGGTGGCTCCTCTTCCGCCTGCAAGTGAATATGAGTAACAGTACAAATCGGCTCAAAAACCGCTTAGAGTTATTTCTTTAAAATCTGTGGATATATCTGAGGGTACAATGGGATTAGCACCGAAGTCGAAGAGACGAGCGTCTTCATATACAATAAGATCGCCATTTAATATCCGGCTTAAAATTGTGCAGAAAACGGTACCTTTTCGAATGCCTTAAAGAAATTTTAAATAACAAAACTTTCATAACAAGCTTTGTGAAAGCCCGTCTAGTGGAACACAAATCCCCGTAGCGCGTAAGAATTTTAGTTGCACAAAATCTGTTTACACTTCTTTGAAAAAATGAATTTTAAGGGAGAAATTGAATTATTGTTCAAAGTCTTACGGTCTGTGATGTTTGTTTGTGGAATAAGAATAGTAAGTGCGTTTGCGTCTCGTGGGGTGATTTTCACATGCCCTTTGGTATGTATCCCATGAATATTTTAGTGAGTGGATCATAGAAGTCAAAGATAGGTTTGGCACTTACAAAAAGTGTAATGTGCATAGGTATCCGTTCATGTTATGTTGTTTGTTAAATTCATTTTACATTTAAAATAATCTCAAGTAGATAAATTATGAGATGAACATCAACTTCAGAAAAATTATCGGTCAACAGTTTATTATATGTTACGGTTTAAATTTTCAATATTAGGTAGTCAATCGTTTGATTAATTTAAACTTAAAACCTTCTATAAATTCATTCAACCGCAAAAATAAAGCAAACTTAAAAAATCTGCCATCGACACTTAATATGACCGAAAAAATGTTTCAGACAAGTTTAACGCCATAAAATTACTGACTGCCACTCACACGATTCTACAAAGAGTTCTATTGAGTAATAAAATCTTTTTAGTTGGAAGAAAGCGAAATTTCTATAAAGAAGTGAAACTAAAGTAATTTTGCCCCAACATGACTTTCTTTACGATCGACCGAACACGAAATATGAGGGTCGTGTTGACATTATTTATGCGCCCCGATAAAATTTATTGAAGGCAAATTTTTACTTACACTCAAATACGTACTTTTATGTTAAGTACAATATTATTGAATTATTTACTGACTTATTTGAATGCGAAATGGCTTTGAGTAGCTTTTGAAATAGCTACTTATTAACTTGTATTAAACTTCATATGGATGTAAGCAAATATAAGTGTACGAAACAAAGGGTGTGATTTTCATATTTAAAAATGGTATGCTCAGTTATATTGTCAACAATAAGAACTTTGACAACCTCAGGCCCCTAGCTGACCAAACAATGGCAAAAGGAACATCTTTTTGCCTCACATCGTAGAGACATTAACTCGATTCCGTAACTAAATTTTAAATTAATGTTACGGTAGAAGAACTGAAGTCAGGTGAGCAAGTTGAAGCAGATTGAGGCAGATTAAGCGACCAGCCGTTGGAAATGTAAACATGGATTGAATTAATCTAATGGACGTTGATCGTTATTATTAACTATTACACAAACAAGTCAATCCAAACGTTTATTTACGTAAACCATTCATCACACTCATAGCTCCTTATCTACACATTTGCTAAATAACGTTCATTACAAACAGGGCTTAGACCTGAATAATGGCCAGTGTATTACACTCATTCTAGTCTACTTAAAATCTCACGGACTGTAATAAATTGGTTAAGCCACGCTAATTTGGCCAAAAAACTGAATTATGTATCGCGTTGGAGCAAATAGAATCCCTCGTAATTAAACACTGTACAGCGAGAGTGTTTTAAAACAAAAGCTTAAGCTCAGGCTAATGTAATGGACCATTAGCGCAATAATATGCGACCATTTGTACGGAGAGTGCTACATCTACGTTACAAAATCTTTTCAAATCCTTGCGATAACAAACGCGAAAATGAGTTTGTTGGTAATGCTCTCTGAATTTATTATGCTGCTTGATAACTACAGTGAAAAGTTGTTCTGCAGTCGTGTTAGTGTAGATAATGAGGAATTTGCTGAAAGATAACAGCAGTATTAACTGAGTAAAACCACGACCTAACAAATTATAACAAATGTAAAATCTATCGTTCATATCATGGGGCAGGTATGGGTTATGATAGTTCTGTAATTTTCACTAGTTCGTAGCAGTTCCAATGGATGGTGAGGCAAATAAGTATGTAGTTTCGTGGTATTCGCTTTACACAAGGGTGATGTTTTTTTTTGCCAAAAAGTATCAATATTTCAAATAGATACCTACCGACTACTACTACCATTTGCCAGGCTTGTAGTTGACTGGTAGCCAACCTACAAAAAGTGAAGCTAAAGCGTGCCTAATGAATTTCCTAGCATTAATGTTTTTTTCACAATTATAAAATGTTAATTTCTTTTCAAACCATTGTTTACCCGAACTGTCTCATAAACAACGGGCGAGAAGCAAACAGCTCTTAACTATAACGACGATGTCACGACAAATCAACATGCTTTGCGTACCAGCCTGTTTAATTATTCATCTCATTAGAGAAGTTCTAGGCGTTCCTTTGAAAACTAGTTGGATCGAGCTAGTGCACTACCGATAGCCTAGTTTCAGAAGTTGAGTGCTTCGGAAGTTTTGCGAGTATGTGCACTGTGCTTAACTTACGGCGGCTGCACGCGTGCGATTACACGTTTATGGTAAGCAGCGGCTAATTTAGGCATGTGGCTTTTTTGCATGTTGAAAAAGGTAGGAAATTTCGAAGTTATTTAAAAATATAGGCATGTATTCATTTATCTGGATTAGAACCGATCGTGTTGAGTTTCCTTTTGCTCATTTTTTTAGAAAAGATAAAGTATGTACAAGTTCTTGATCTCAGATCTTCTTCATCAGATATAAGTAGGGAGTTACTTGTTTAAAATAAATTGCAAGTTTTGCTGTAAGGGCACATACGTAAATGAACGCAGCACCGACATGAGCGAGGATGCGTTGCAAAGGATGTGTTTTCAAGAACCAATAGAATCGTTTTATTTTCCTAGCTTCACTCAAAAAAGCGATTCTCTTTGTACTTAACAAACACATCCCTCGCAACGCATTCTCGCTCATCCCTGGTGGAAAGGCAAACCGGAGTTAAACCTGGCCTGCCCTAAGTGTGATCTCTCATTGGTTCTTATATTTTTTTTATAAAATATTTTAGGGTTAATTTAGTGAACATATTTTTCAATTAAGTACGCATGTTGCGACTGACTGTGAATTAGAATAAGTTACTCTAAGATATTCATGTTATTTTCTTATACAGTGTGTTTGGGAACCGGTGTCCGACCCGTTAAGGTGAAGTAATATGATCTATTTTATGAATAAATCCACCATAATTAAGCACTTTGCCCCAGTTGTTTTAAAATGGCCGCCATTGTAATTTTTTTTTCTCGGGAGTACGGGTGGGTTATTTTAGTTTGCAATATCTGCCGATTTAGAGATCCTACAGTCACAAAAGTGGTATCGTTGGACAGCTACAAAAGTAGGCAATAAGCTGACAAAAAAGCATTTTTTCATAACTCCCTTAAAATACCTCAAAAAAATGTTTGAACTTGAAAATTGTGATAGAATTTGTTAGTTTTTTTTTAAATTTTTTTTTTTTCAGAAAAACTAAACTGTCAACATACATTTATTTTTAATTTTTTGTATACCCAAAGACATCACCTAAACACTGAAGCAAAAATCAAAGTTCCAAGTAAAATAGTTTAGAAGTTGTGACAAATTGAATATCACCCTGTCATCAGAGACCCTTTGAAACGCAGGTAAAATTTACCTGAAATAAATTAAAAAAAAATTTATTAAAAGTGCTTAATTATGGTGGATTTATTCATAAAATAGATCATATTACTTCACCTTAACGGGTCGGACACCGGTTCCCAAACACACTGTATAAGTGACTTTGTAATTGTCTTTTTGAGGATAAGTTCTTCAAACACATAATATGGTACGTGTTCTGGCAAGATTACTTAGCTAATATTTGGAGATATAATCCATCTAATCTGATAGTGTAAGTCTGTAGTCAACCTAAGTTCCCAATTGTGAGTCAAATATAATGTATTCAAATTGTTGTCGCCGCCAAATACGAAATACGATTCTTACTTCGATTTAAAGTGGTGAAGCTTTGCATCTTAAGACTACAAGTAGACTGTCTGAGAATAGATTTAGTGGCTGGGTACTTTAGTTCGAATTCAAAGCATGTTTATCAATCCAGTAGGCTTTTCTCGCATATAAAGCTCGGAGTTATTGATTTTTTGTTTGAGTTTACATTGAATCGGATCATAGGTGTAGCAGTTATAATTGTGTAGTTATTAAATTGTAAAAATAACAATTGCTTTATATAAATTTGAAAAGATACCACTGTACTACACAAACTAGCTGCTCTGAAAAACATTTTAAAGTTTTTAATAAGTTCACTCTATAATTAAGCAATTGCGTGCAAGAAATGAAGGTACAGGTAATAATTAATGCAAATATTTTGCATTTTTAATTCTTAATAAACCCATAATAATCCTGTAGAACATAATCATTGTATACGTGTGTAGTCAACCACAGCTAAAAATAGTTGTTATGGTCGTAGCATACGCTATCTTCTTATTGCTACGAACTCGCACTAACTACGAGTACTCGTACATACCCTAACGCTACGAGGTCCACAGTGCTACCTTATCATACATATATAAACGGCCTATATAGGTCCCACTGCTGGGCACCGGCCTCACCTCAATTATGAGATGAAACGAGCCATTCTTCAACACGCGGGCTCAGTACCGATTGTTGAAGGGGTGTAAGCTTAATGTAGCAATCTTAGATGGTATCAAGCCGCCCTAAGGTCTCTGACTAGGCTTAACGACTGACATCTAGCGACGTCAACCGGGCCCAACTGCCCAACGTACCTTCCGAAGCACGGAGATGCCCCAAAAATACTTACATCCATCCCCTTTCCGACCCGGCGTGTTTCTTTACAACAGCGATTACTTACATAATTATGTATAACAATAAACAAAACAAACATTCTATAACGCTTTTTTTCTGCTGAACGGAAAAGAAGGAAAGCTCTTTTGGCTTGTGTCGGTACCACGACCGCGACAAACGACAATTGTTAAATTACAATAATACAATACAATTGCTTTTGAAAACAGTGAACACCTTTTTAACTATTGTTATAACACGCGACATTTTGATGCTGCCTGTACTTAGCCTACAAATATCAATCTATCCACCTGTTACACTTGTGATTTAGTGAACCTCCCATCAAAGATCTTAGGGTATAATCTGGATCACCTAAGTTATTTAATACTTGTTTTTAAAATTCACGCAGAAATAGGAGCTACACAACTTGTACATTCTTGAAGTTATTAACAAAAATAACATTTTTACCGAATATGCCACTAAAATGGAATCTACTCAGCATGTGTCGGACGTCATTGTAACACCACGACCGTGGTCTTCCGTAGAAGCCAGAATTCAAAAGTTATGGCAGTGTCTTTGATAGCATAAGGTGAAAATAAAAGAAATAAATATACGTTTGACAATCTTTAGTATCAGCATTGCTACACTATTGTCCCACTGATATTATAATAAAAAGAGGTAGGTAGGTAGATAGGTTATGTCAGTATGATTCGAAGTCGAATATTGACCCCTGGCGTACGTACCTATATAATTTGACCGTGTTAACAAGATAACATGATTATTTACTATAGCGTAAAAGAGACAGCTACGTGTTGCGCAGTGTCGTTTTAAATTGTCAACACTGTCAATGCTTTGCTCAGGTGCACGATCGTTCTGATTTCGGGCACACTATTTTAGCATAAGTAACCTATCTACCTCTTTTTATTATAATATCATTGCCACTGTATGCCGTTACTAATTTTGTTCAAGCTTCATTTAATCTGACAATGATTATGACCTCGCTAACTACAAATGTGATCCAGGTCACCTATGTGGGTTAGTTGTCTGCAGTGAGGCAATTAAAAGTTCACAACGTTTAAAACAAGGGAGCTAAAAATACATCTCAATAAACAGTTTGCTTAGATCAATTTAAAAGAAAATGAACTTTCTGTTTCTTCACCAAACGTTCGAAAAACCTGTGATTAAAAATGTGTCTCAATTTAAAATAAATGCCAATGTTTTGAGAGAATGATTATGTTTCTCAGGATACAACATTGTAGATAATTATGAAAACTGAAGAAGAAATTGACCACTAAATAATTAAATTAGTAGATATCGTAGTTTTTGGAGCATTAAAAAGAAGTAAACCAAAAAGGTTTTTAACAAACTGGTGCAGCGAAGTAAATAATCCCAACACTACATCCTACCAACGGTAAAAACTGCAAAATAAATAAAGCACGCGAGTGCATCTATGAAAGTGCAATTTAGTATGCACGGAACGCTAAAACACGCGGTCGGCGGCGTGCGGTCTGACGGGCACCGATGTTGTCAAATATGCACGTAGAATACCCATAACTGGTACATCCACACCATCCCTCTACCTCTATTTGTGGTAAAGCGTAATATTATGTTGCGAAATTTGCTTAGCCTAATTTTGAAAGCCGATAAACATACGTGCATTGATGAGTATAATCCAAACGAGGTCGTCAACACACACTGACTAATTGTTCATCATAGTGAACGGAACATTCAGAAGCCCTCATCTCACTGACCCCACGGGATCTGAGCTAGAGCAATTAAAAACTAGGTCACAGGGGGTTCTTCGACGACGAGTCCGAAATGGGTTCATCAAATGTTTATTGCTGAGATATTTTACGACAAATAAAAAATGATCCTTTATTAGCTGATAGCATATTTATTATATGATAAGACATATTTATTTTTGGTAACTTTGTAATAGTAAGCCCATTTAAAAATTGAAGTAAGCAGTTGGGGAACACCCGCAGTTTTGAATTTAAGTGCTCAGCTAAAAATATGAATGAAAGGAAAACCCAAAATATATATATATATGCATATGCTGAGTGGGACACGCCTGTTTGACACGTTTCATATTATTTATTTCTATGTTTGAATTATTATTATTATTATTTTTTTGTGTGTTATGTGTCAAATAAATTTTATTTCTTTCTTTCTTTCTTTCTTTCAAAATAATCGTTGAAAGGAAATTCTAGCTAAAGGAGATTATGTTGACAATTTTGTGAATTGATATGAAAAGAACAAACCCTCGTGCGCAATTGAACACCTACTAAAAATACTGTAGTTTACGCGTTCCTTGAGTCCATGAGGTGCAATTTATAGTAATCTTAATTAAATCAAATTTTATATTTTACTCATTTCTTCGGTTACCCTATTGTTTGACATTTAAATAGAAAAAAGACAATTTCCTACGATAGCGATAAGCTAAAAGAATAATCAATTTGACATAATACGATGCCTTTATAAAAACCCACCCTCTGTAAAAGTATCCACATGGCAGCGCCGCTGGTATGGACATGTGAAACAAGTGAGCATCGCATTGTGCAACTTTCAATCAATTTAGGTGGAATGTCAAAGTTCAGACGGGCATAACGTATCGGCGTCACGGGCAGCGGACGCGATGCTACGTAGTTCGGGGGCCGGCGTCCGAGGAATTTCAATTGGTGAGGCGAACTTTTCTAAATTCGAATCTAGAAAGTTAACCAGGTCGCGAGATGGCTTGTTTGATGTGCAGAAAATACATGTTTGCTGTTTAATTTACATGAATGTTACTCTAAATGACGATTTAATCTCTAACATTTTCGACACCTGTTAACGTAGCGCAGAAGAGTTGCGGGTTCAATTCCCGCTCCAACTCTAATATTTGTTGATGAAATGGACATTGCTTTTGAGTCGAGAATTTGGGATGTTAGCGATACTTTTTTTGTTTCTGATTTAAATAATAACGTCTCTTATTTGTGCATTATCTTCCTCTGGATAATATACGTCCATAAAATAATGTTAAGGGTGTAAAAAAAACAAAGTATGAAGATGATGACAAAGGTTATTATTTAGTACTAATTGAAAAACGTTATGAAACTAAGCAAACCACCTCAAAAAGTATTTATCCAATACCTTTTATAATCTAGTTTTTAAATAAAATAGTTATACTCTAATTGAATTATTGGTTGACCCCTCAAGGAGAAGGAGAAATTTTACAATAAATTGCAAATACTTGCTCGACTGATTTTGGCGCTTGGGTTTTTTCTGACACAACAATAGTTGCCAAACGCCACGCTATGTGTATGTATTGTTATGATTTTTTGCACCAACATGAAGGAATGAAGTTTTGTGACTATGACTATATTTAACGCTACACATAACCCGATAAAGTTTATTCCCTAGCTCTAGGCCTATAAGTTTCTGACGAGGGGGACGTCAGGAAGATCGTCGGGACTCTAAGTCAATTCCGTTTATAACAATTCCCCTGATAGATATCGCTCACAATATCAGGAGTTACTATTATTTGGACGGATATTTCGTATATTTGCGTCACATGTCAGAATAGAGTTAGAACGCTCAACGGCTTAGCTTTGGCACTGCTAACAAGTTGACGGTATCCTCTGGATTCTGAAGGTTATTTTACCGAAATACTGTGATAGTTAACTTTGTAAGTGAATATCACTTGTTTCACATCATGTTTAAAACTTTCATACTAACGAAAAAAGTAAAACAAAGACTAGATTGATTAAAAAATGTGAATGTGAATGTTGTGGGTTTGTAGGGCAGACATTTTTCTAAAAACTTATTCATCGTTTGCATCTTTAAATACTACCACGATGAAAAAAACAACAAACAGTTTTTTTCTTCCTGAATTTAATGACTCAGTCAGTAAATGACTCAGAGATTTTCTTTTAAAAACACCAAGTAGGTGTAAGTTACACATTATCTATGTACAAATCGAGCATAGAAGATGAAGAAATAAGGTGATAAACTGGCTTGGAACCAAGCCAGTTTCAAGTGATTCATTTTTAGAATTAAAAATGAATCACTTTCAATCATTATAGTTCATCCTTCTTCAAAATATTTGGATTCCTCTGATTATAGTCGGTTTTAATATTGCAACCTGCTTCAGAACATAAGTAAACCATACACACTACGGTCTAACGGAGACATCTACCTGTGCTGGTCAACCGCATGTTGCGATCTCGTAGCGTGTGTACGACGGCCTAGTACGCCAAAGCCCAAATTCACGTAGGTACAGATGCCTTCAGATTTAAGTAACCTATCTTAGAAGCGATATTTTCTCGACATAGGTCACTTAAAGCTCTACTTCACGGAGGACTTATGCTTAAACAACCGATATTTAAAGTATTTAATATTATTTAAGGTAGTCGATCGTGCCACATTGGTTTCCAATTGCCTTGGCGCGAAATGTTGACTTCTAAATGTTCCTGAGAGCATGACGTCTAGAATATGTGTGATTCGAAGCAATTTCAAAGTCAGTTATTCGTTAGAGCATGTCCTTGCTCGATTTTCATCATTAGCAAGAATCAACTCCCAATGCACATTTGGCAATAATTCTAAGACTACACAGCTCACCCCAACAAGAAGAATGTCTAAACCGCTTCCGTAGATGAACAAAAGCAAACAGCTCGCTTCCCGCAGCGGCGACGTGACAAATGACGTCAGGTGTCACGCGGCTATCTACCCGCCGCAGACGCGTGATCGCGGACGCGCCACCGAAATACTTATGAGATCGTGTAATTGGAAAAGTTGCGAATTACTTGTAGGTACGTGTTTAGGTGGTCTGTTTTAGCTCTGGAGAGAAATTAGCGAGGTAGGTTGTATGTTATAGCTGTGTGGGAGTGAAATAGTAACTAAGTAGTAATCTGGTAATGAATACTTCTACTTAAGCATGAACTGATGAACAACTGTAGGGGAGCGGGATTTTCCCCACACAAGTATTTCCTTACTAGCAGCCGCCCGCGACTTCGTCCGCGTGGACTTAAGTAAGATTTTTTTTTAATAAATTGTAGCCTATGTGTTATTCAGATGTATAAGCTATATTATTGTAAAGTTTCATTCCGATCCATTCAGTAGTTTTTACGTGAAAGAGCAACACGGCACATCCACACATACAAACTTTCGCTTTCATAATATTAGTAGGATACTGTACCTCTGTATGTAAAAACCTGATACTGAATATTTAAGAAAATTTGAATAAAATGCTCGTTTTCGACTCAATACTGTAACATGACAACGCGGTATTAGCTGTAAAACCTGCACTTAACGTCGAAATTAGATGTTTTTGGTTGCCAAAGATCTGTAATTCACACACGTTGTTTAACTTCTCCTGTCCCCTTATTTGCCTAACAATGTTTACAAACAACCTCTATCTTAAACACCGCCAATATCTCCTCGGAACAAGGAGCTGGGGGCGATTCCCGTCATTGGTTCATTTCGGCTGATAAGAAGCCGCACCGCGTCGTTTGTCACGCGCCCCCCGGCGGTGGTGGCGCGAACTACGAGACTCGACGAGCGTCGCGCAATGGCAATGCGCTTTATTTGTATGAAATTCAATTTATATACTTCAAAATATTACTTAATTGTGATTGTTGATTTAATTTTTACTTCGCCTACTTAAATGCTCGAATTCTCGTTGGTATTATATTCGTTACTTAGGTACCTAAGTACTTTTGTGTTTTTGCCCGTGACATCCATCAATAATCCTCTCTTTTCTGGTAAAAAATAAAAATGGTGAAAAAAATCTCTGCAATTAATGCATTATTTTAGAACACCATGTTATGGTGAGTCAACGTCAAAAGTTTTTTTTTTCAGGAAACAATTTCTGTGTAATTTGAACCGTTACCTTTTTCGTGATAAATGTTGTTAGCGTGATGTTATGTTGTATTCTAGATGTAGGTACTATCCAACAATAAAAAAACAATGCGAATCAGTAGTGATAGCGCGTTCAGCCAAAAAAACTGCTGAATATACAATACATAAAAAACAAACAAAAGCCTTTAAACATCCCACAGCTGGGCACAAGCAAGCCTCTCCTCTTTCATTTAATTTCTATGACTTTCATTTGTTCATCTCATCTGATAAGATACGACAGTTGACAGCAGCGCACCGCAGCGAGTGTCATTTGTCATGCTCCCTCCAGTAGTTCGCCACGAAGTACATCAGTCGCGAAAGGGTGACATTCTGGTAAGTTTAACGCTAGCTTGGTTGAATGCATTGCTAATACTGTGAATATTTGCTTAAAAAATGTGTAAATTGATTTAATTATTTTTTAAAGATTTGCCTAAACCCAAAGTACAACTTCACTGTGCCCATCCATATAATTAAATGAACCAGAAGGACCAGGAAGAAAACCCCGTTTTGCATGCAAAATACCATAGATATTTAAATCTTGGTTATATGGAGAAGCAACCACCAAACTATTTACAGTCAAAATTAATCGGGCAAATAAATTATTGCAAAAATTGAGTTGTAGTGTTAATTAGTATTAGTAGGTAGTAGTAGGTAATTTAACTAAAGATTTTTAACAGTTCTATTTTAATCTGCCGAGTTGTAATTTATACTTCTGATAATTTTTATCTGACTAAGTATTAAGACAATTTGTTTCATTGGGTCGAAGGCCAATTGCAGTATATTATGCGTGCGTGAGTTGCGTGCTGGTACCTATAACTTACTCGTATGTGAAGATTCAGAAGAATAGTGTGCGTAATAGACAAAGCTGTCCGTTTCACCGTTATTCCACACAAAAATCCCCCTGCAAGTGGACCCACAATCGAATGGCATAATTGGATCGATTAAGCCAATCGTGAATGTTGACGCGCAGACTGCTCGCTTGTCATCGGCGAGAACTCGATTTGCACGCGTCAGGGGAGCAGGGTACACGGTATCGCCGACCGATACCGACATCGTCGTAATGGATGACGGCGTGCATCCAATAAATGTTATCGATAAGTTAAAATGGCCACGTCGGTTATATTTTTTACCTTTTTACGACATGGACGTTAGTACGGTGTCTTTTTTGAACAATGCCTATACAAAAACGTTTGTTCTACTTTGTATCACATTACGTTTCACATATTATTATTTTTAATAATAATATTATATTTTTATTGACTTTTATGACAGTTCTCAAATATTTCTATAGAATTCACAATTTTACTGACTAAAGTCACTGAAGTGGCAATAGAACCGTTAGGGCCATGCCACAATGGCGGATTACAAGCGTTTTCAAAGCGGAGCGGCCACGCAGCGAACAACCCGCGGGATCGCGACGAAAACGTCGCGGCTGCTCAACCAACACGTTCCGGACGCGGAGCGAACGCGTCGCAGTTTCGCAACGTTTCCGCCTTGAGTGATCAGCGAACGATACACTACACTCAGTAACAGAATGGATTCCGAAGAGGAAATACTTCTGTTAGCTTTGTTACTTCGAAGACGCAAGAAACGTAAACCAATACTTCGGAGTTATTGGGAGGATCCATCTATGTTTTGTCCGCGGCGAAATCGTTGCGCGTCCGCAACGTTTTCGCTGCGCAGCCGCGACGTCTTCGCCACGCACAGGCGGCGGGTTCGTTGCGTGGCCGCTTCGCTTTGAAACCGCTCGCAATCCGCCAGTGTGGCATGGCCCTTAAGGTTGGGGGCTCAAGTGACCTCCACCTAAAAGCTGTAGGGAGAGAAGGTCTTCTCGGACCGATGACCTGAGAGGTTGCAGAAAGCTCTTGGGTGCGGACGGCCCAGAGCAGAGTTGCATACTGTGGCGTTCTATTCTATGTATGTCTAGTAATGGATTTTTAGAAGCGGAAAATGATGATAGAACGTATCATAAATAAATATAGTTTGAAATTAAATAATCACAGCCTTCCTTGAAGAAACATTTTGAAAAGAACCACAAGCTTACAAAAAATGCCTGTATAGTATAAAATTACGCGTTTTGAAGTCACACATTCAACTTTTCAAACAACAAAAATCCAACCACATAAATATTCAACAACTAGCAGCCGCCCGCGACTTCGTCCGCGTAGACTTAGGTAAAATTAAACAAATCATCTTTATAAATTGTAACCTCTGTGCTATTCAGATGCATAAACAACATTATTGTAAAGTTTCATTTAAATTTATCCAGCAGTTTTTACGTGAAAGAGCAACACGGCACATCCACACTTAAAAACTTTCGCATTTATAATGTTAGTAGGATACTTAACTTTCCTGTTTCTATGAGGCTACTAATCAGCTATGCAGTAAAGGCTCTACTAACCCGTAATTATGTATTTTGAGCTAGAAAACCTGACGTCCGTATGTTTATTTGGAGCATTTTCTCATTACTTAGCCGTCATTCGTTAGACTGTGTTCCGAGAGTAGCTTAAAATAACGCTATTTAAATGTTTTGCACTTAAACAGGCAAGGCATCCAATAAGGAAAATGTTTCTTTCTCTTGCGTTGTTGGTATTTTCTTTGTCTCTGTGTCTTATGGTGTATCGACGCAAATTCTATGAGAGACCATCGCATCTTTGCCAGGATTGATAATGCCGATAGTGTAGTGTGTAGCCTCGAGAGTTCAAATGAGATTGTCAATTAACAACGTCCTTCATATTTGTATGGATAGCTTTCAGCGTTGATCCAATAAGCTTCTAAAAGTTACGAGATACGTTTTAAAAAACTAGGTAATTATATTATTTTAATAAATACAATGCATTATAAGTTACAAAATAGGTCAATATTGAGCGAAGTTAATTGTTAGTTGAATTATTCGACTTCCAAGCTCTGTTTTCTTCTCGCTGTTAATGAAAATACGAACCCACAGCACAAAGTTTGCTTAAAATTTTTAACTCGACTCCTTACTGAGTTGACGTGCTTATGAAATTGCGACTACATTAAATAACTAAATTGCTAGTGAAATCCAAACACAGTACATACAAAATACTAGTCACATGAATGTTTGTCTAGGGTATTGAATCTTCAGATCGTGGCTTAACTATTACGAAACCAATAATTGATATAACAATCTCCTTGTTTATTCTTGTATCTTAATGTTAATTGTTTTACCATGTGTATTGATAGCAACCGAAGCTATGATCTTTCAACTGCCTACGCTTCTAACTGTAAAACGAACTAACTCTCGTATAGGAGACCGAATTTAATATTTTTGATTTCAATACTAATTTCTACGGGTCTGATATGGCTGCAACCCGATTTACCGCTTCCCAATACAAAAGTGAATTACATTCTGCCAAACCATTTAGCTACATTGAACACCACCAAACCAATTATGAGTTTCTGCGGTTATAAATTCCCCTCTGATTGGGGAATGACAAAAATCGCATAGGAACCAGACGCGTGTAATTCGATTGTGTCCAGTCGGGGCTGATCAGTGTTAGCAAGATCTCGCGAAATCTGATATTTGGTGGGGACGACTAATTTCCTTACACTAATGGAAGAGGCCCAGTCCCCTCTTGTCGTGATGTGTTATTAACACTTGCCATTCATCAATGTTAGTAATTAATGCGTTGTGTGTGATGCTTTAAGGAAATATTTTTCAACACTGATCGATTTTCCAGAGGCTAAGATTACACGAAGTGATGAATAGCTATTGAATATAATAAGAAGTCAAACCTTTAACCTAATAAAAATCCAAGCAACCAGAATAACGGTGGTTGGCTCGCCAAATAGGGAATGTGCACTGTACTTTTTTATATTTTTTTATGATAGCTTATTTCGTTTTATGACTGATCAATAATATTCATCACCAAAAATGCAAAATGTAGTATGTTTATAAATTGTTGCAAATTTCAAACTTTTTCAAGCATTTCAAACGCCGCGCCGCCGCCATTATGGCGCGCTCGGTTGTCATAGACTTGAACGTCACGCAAGTCTATGACAACACAAATGTAACCTACAAACTGTTGAATTCTTCTTCTTGTAGCCTTTTTGACAGTGACATACGCCTAGACTCTTTCTGTTTCAACCGCTTTGAATTTATCACACTTTTTTGCCCTTTCCAATAATTCTTTTTACATCGACAAAGGAATAAAATTAGGAAATATTGATAGAGACGTAATGATAATTCAAAATAGTACTCAAAAAAAAATATGACCCTCATCTGTTTCAAGTGCATATTCCCTATTCCGCGTCGGATTCTAAAAGAATTAGTTTTTTTGAGGTGATCACTTCCCTAATACAGGTGACCCTTAAGATCATTTGCTTTGAATCTCCTGTTTACTATGTGGCAACAATCAGTGTTCCTCTGGCTGCTCCAATTAGGATATCGTCTTAAGCGTTAATTATGTTATTATATTAAATTGGTTAGTTGTAGCTTGTGTCTGATTCACGACACAAGCTACAACTAACTAAAACATGGAAATAAAAATGTATAGTTAATCATTAAACATGGAAAAAAAAATTAAATAATTACCTAAAACATGATAAGATGTTATATTGGTCACTAAAAAACCAAGGTAGGACTAAGTTAATGTATTATATCAAAGTAAAAGAGCAGCTTACGTAGTTTTTTTTTGAAGAAAGATGCGTCGGTATTACTGTTTATTATTCAGGAAATTAACGAGCTTTTCTATGATATTCTCATTCTTTTATTTCTAAAAACTATTCAAAAATACTTTTTCTCTTGTTTTGAATGAAGCGAAGCTTAAGTAAAATAACTATGTTATTTTTTTAGTATTCTTTTTGCTGATCGTATTTTCTTCGCAAGATCTTTTGTCTGCTAATCAATTAAAAAAAAAACAAAAAAGACTACGAACGTTTCAAGTTTTAAAATTGAGAATCTCCTTTTTCATGAAATTGGTTGGTTAAAAAGATGCGTCTGTTCCAGTATCCATTATCCAGGACATTACCAGCTCCCATACAATTGGATTACTTACGATCGTATTCTGCGCGATTTTTGTCATATTCCCAAATGCAGAGTGGAATTATAGCCGCAGATACGGATAATTGGTTTGCCGTTGCGGTCCTGTGACATTTTCAGTGCATTGCCTTTGTCAACGGTTTAAAATTCTCGGCGAGAACATTTTTGCGAATTAAATAACGATGGCAAATAAAACTGTGGACAAAACGAGAGGTAACGCTTTGTGTTTTTAATGAATCATTACGTTATATGGATTTCATCTCGCCGCTCAATTAACCTACTTCAATTTCGCGTTTTTAAATTTAGTTTTTCTTATGAATGCTACTTTGTTTAAACTGACGCTGGAGTCATTTTGCATTTGCACATCGAGAGAATTCGAAGTGAGATGGTATTGTAGAACTCACTCGCGTAGTTCCGCAAATGTGATCAGATCCAGATCAGATACAAATGAGGGAAAATACCAATTCGAGGTGAAACCAATAGACGAACAAAGTAGTTGGCGTTCTTTCGTGAGTTAGATTGGGATGAGCTTTGCCGTTAGCCAGAATTGCATAGTTGGTCATTTTAAATGTTTTATTGTTCTTTGCCTCTTGTTTCGGTAATCTGTGAATAAAATTGTTTGTTCAACCACATACCTGAAGAATCAAATGAGCACTTAATGAAAATAATCAAATGCAGCTTGCTCTTCACTCTTAGACTTTTGACATTACTACATAGACAGTAACATTTTGATACGGAACTGAATTAAATGAATTATTTAAACAGTAAAAATAAATAAAATAATAAATAGTCTATCCAGCGCA
This sequence comes from Udea ferrugalis, assembly GCA_950022985.1. NCBI lineage: Eukaryota > Metazoa > Arthropoda > Insecta > Lepidoptera > Crambidae > Udea > Udea ferrugalis. Next base: position 13,551,375 of record OX465516.1, read on the forward strand.
ATTGAGAAAGCGCCAAAAGTCACAATGTCGTCATTACCCTTCATTTTGGCGCTTTAACCATGTACTAGGCGGGTGTTTCGCTCATGCATAGCCCCAATGTATAAGTAGCTAAGTAAGTTATATATGTACGTCGTATAAAAACTACGTTTGCACTTTCTGCACCTGGTATAAAATTCCTTTTATGCTGCATGCTTTTAACTCTAGGTCAAACATTATAAAGTTATTTAAGGCAGAAAAATATCTTCCTGGGAATATTAAAATTTCATAGCAGTTATGTAAAACGCAGGTGCAACTTCAACTCATCCAATGCTTCCTCGATCCACTTAACCGTTTATTTTACAACAGCACACACTCTTTTTTAATCTTTGTGTACTTTAGAAATGTATGTTTCTGTAAAGATAGATTTATTGATTCTTTTGTACACGAAATGACAATAACCACTCTATCGTCACCGCTAAATACCTAATGTATTCTCACCTGTCACATCGTTTACGCCATATTGATTTTTTCTTTTGCGAATTTATGCGAATTTTCCGAGAATTATTTGCTAATTCTCCGAATAGGATCGCAAAATGATAAACACGCAGACGAAAAGCTCATTAAATAAGTGTTTATACTGAATACAGACTAACGTGTTTTTATTTTAAGCAAATTAATATTAATTGGTTGAATTTAAAAAATGGCGAAAAAAAATCACTTTTTTCGACTTTCACTTAAGAGTGCGCATAAAGCAAAACTACCAATCTTCTTTTTGATTGTACGTGATAAATACTAGATGAAATTTTATGAATTTATTAAATGATACGCTTCATGATATTTTCAAGGGTTGTGTTTGATCAAAAACATATAATAATTAAATTATCTCGACAAAAAAAAATCACGAAGTTACGTCTGATTTTCCCTTTTTTTCGTTTTATACTGGATATGGCAATTACTATGATGACAATTTTTTTATAAATAATTATATTGAAAAATAAGTAAGGGCTATGTCTAGTAATTTTTCAAAATTCCTTTTAGTTTTGGATTTATAACGATTAAACACTTTTGGCACTTAATACGTTTTGATTCCGCGGAAAAAGCCATCTCCCGTCGCACGTTTGTGAAGCTTGACACATGTTTCTATTTCACACATCAGTTGCCATCGCTCCGTTGAGACGAGAAGACTACGCTCAAATTCTTAGCTGCTCCGAGTTTCAAAATAAATAGTGACATGGGGAAAAAGAAAAGGACTTAGTAAACGAGAACTAAAAAAGTTACAAACTGAAAGGATGGCTAATTGTCGAAGGTATGTTGTATTGTATTTTAAAAGAAATAAATTCATTTGAGTCGCTCTAGTAAGATGACGTAAACAGATGGTGTAAAGTATATGCTAAATAATCACATGACTTTAATTGGTCTCTTCAAATAATAGGTTGATTTCGAAGGAATTTGTTTCAATCCACCAGGTATTTATGTAAGTAAATTATTTTCAAATAATATTTAGTTTTCAGAATTGCTGCATCTCAAAATATTTTACAATCTGACAGGTGTGATCAAAATGAAGTTGTGGAGGCATGCGCGTCGTCGGCTATGTAGGTTTCTTAAAAAATAGTATCCATACTGGCTTTTAAATCTTGGGATATTTTTTTTTAGTAAAGTTGAAGCTGGCTGAAACAATAACTAGTTACTACGACATGAGTAAATATACTAAGTACTGTGTTTATTTTACAGAACAACATTGAATTTGGAAAATGTAGACCCTAATATACAGCCTATATCTACAGACTATTGTCAGCCAGAAAAAGTACTTACCGTAATGATTACTCGAGGAATGAAGAGAATACTCCAGAAAGGTATCCGCCTAAATTCTTACAGTACAATCGATAACATTTAAACTAGTGGAGACCTGTCATTAGAAAAATAACGAATGGGAAATAGTTATTTGAAAAATTACGTTAGATAATTTCTGATAAAGTTATCACTCTCCAAACCATCCTTTCTTAAATCAGTAATTTGAAAGTAACTAAGCGCCAACAGACGCCGAAATTGACCATTTCCCGCATACTTTTTTGCCTGGCCGCAGCTTTGCACTTTCCTGTAAATATATAATAAATCCGATCAGTTGAACGGAAAAGGGTTGATTTGGGTGGGGTGGTTAGAACTGCAACCACAAAACGCATGAGCCGAGCGATATTTTGACTCAGAACGCCACTTGCTACGAGTACTTTAATGCTTAATTGCTAATGACTTTCCTAATAGTGGGTAATTTGTGCCTTTCCCTATTGGAAACATTTTTTTAACATAAATTTGTAAAATTGTTAAAATTGTTTTTCTACTGTGTCATTTTTGCATGTTTTTTTTTTGGAAATAGCTGAACTTTTTCATTACAGTTCATTGAAGCGACGACGCACTCTAAGTAGTCGGCCACAAGCTCAGAATGAAGATCAGGCTAAAAATTTGTACGATGCAGCAGAGAGAGTGATAATAGACAAGTTGTACTTTTTTGAAAAATTAAAAATGATATCGAATCATGCACCTCAATTCGGTTGCACTCTATCTAACTTAAACATCACAGGAGAAACTAAATTGGGTTTTTATTCTAAACTGAAACTTTCGTGTAATATGTGCAGAGGTGAATTCATACTGCACACGTCAGATCCACAACCAACCCAGAACCTAGACATAAACACAGCCGCTGTCACTGGGATTACTAGTGTAGGCATTGGCTTAGAACAATTTCAAGAATTGAGTGTAGCCATGAATCTTCCCACAATGACGCACCAAATGTACCGGAAAAAACAAGCAACCAACAACAAGCGCAACAGTGGGACCACATCGGAGACGTGTTTGGCGCTGTTTTAGCGGAATCCCGCGGAGTTTTTGCGTCGTTTTGTGACCGTCGATGAAACCTGGATCCACTGGTACACACCGGAGACCAAGGAGCAATCAAAACAAAGGATTCAGACCGGGGAACTTGCTGTAAAGAAGGCGAAAACTGTAAAATCGGCCGGAAAAGTTATGGCCATCGTTTTCTGGGATCCACAAGATTTGATCTACATCGATTACCTCGAGAAGGGTAAAACAATAACAGGGCTTTACTATGCCGATTTATTGGGCTGATTTGACGCCGAATTAAAGAAAAAACGACCCCACCTGGCGAAGAAAAACGTCCTGTTTCACCACGACAACGCACCGGTTCACACGTCTGCCGTTGCCATGGCCAAATTGATCGAATTGCGCTACAAATGGCTGCCCCATCCACCGTATTCTCCAGAGTTGGCCCCTTGATACTTCTTTCTGTTTCCTAATCTGAAAAAAACACTCCGGGAATAGATATGGATCAAATGAGGAGGTCATTGCCGCCACGGAGGCCTATTTTGCAGAGTTTGACATAAACTATTTTTCGGACGGGTTAAAAAAGTTTGAGCATGGCTGTGCTAAGTGTATCGAACTGAAAGGAGACTATGTTGAAAAATAAATTGCCACTTTTCAAAAAAAATCCTTTAAATTTCCTTTGTAGGGTAAGTAAGTATTTATTGAATGACCCTCGTATAATATGTACATACTTGAAATAAAGATGATGTTTTAGGCATTCATTTTCATTTTTCATTCACCTTTCAACGCCCTATAAACCGGATACAATTGAAAATCTATTATTATAATCGCTGACAATCGCGCCAGGCGGGTTGCGACCCTTTAATTCGTGTTCAGTTGGGGGAGGAGAGTCAAACCACCCCGTCATGAGTTCTCACCTTACCGTTGCGAGGGGGCTTAGTACTGGTGGTAGGGTCCAACCGCCGGGAAGCGAATAGAACTCAGGCGTGGCAGTGTGGTGGACTAGCCACCCACTCGCTGAGGCCCGTAAGGGCGACAGGTGGGGTTGCGGGGCCAGTGCGGCCTGCAAGCGCCTTGAGGCGCGTAGTAGCGGCCGCGAGGTTTTAGTCGGTAGTCGGTCCCCCCGGGCGGCGAGGTATTCATGAAGATTTCCCCACGAAAAAAAAAGGCGGGTCAAATAATGGCACCGGGGAGCTTTTATTTATAAATTTACAAATGCGTCCACCTATTACCGTCACTAATATAGAACAAAGAGCGCAAAAAACCCGCTTGTGTATTTACTCTAAAATATTTTTTTTATTTTATATTATATATTTTTCAGTATATAAAAATAAGTCGGGTTTTCCTTCCTGACGCTATAACTCCAGAACGAACGAACCGATTTCCACGGTTTTGCATTCGTTGGAAAGGTCTCGGGCTTCGTGAGGTTTATAGCAAAGAAAATTCAGGAAAATTTCAACAGAAAAGCGGGAAAATATTTTTTCATTTACAGCTAAGTCCACGCGGACGAAGTCGCGGGCGGCTGCTAGTATTTAGTATTTATTGTGAAAAAATCAACTGGTGACAGATAGACAGTGTAGTCTATGTAATAGGGTCCTGTTTTTACCTTTTCCATACCGCTCCTTAAGAATAATTTAAAAGATGAGACTACTATCTACAACATAACATTCAACTTATATACAAAGTAAAATTACATACATTAAAATGTAGGTGATGTATTCACAAAAAGAATGCCTACTGTGTTATCTGATTGTTTTACGTATACTACGGAAGCTACGCGTTGAGCGAGCGAGAGAGATGTATTGTGGTTTGGCGGGCGATGGTGTTCGCAGAGAGGGGGGCGCGGGTGAATTTTAATAATTTGCTGGGTTTATACGCACTCTTAACTATTTTTTTTAGTATTTAAAAATCAAATCTGTTACCTTTTTTCACTGCATCTGTATAATACACAAATGATTGATTATTTTGAAATATATTACAGTGTGTAATATGTAATAATCTATTTACAAGTTTATTTTAAACTTATAGCATGCACTTATTATCATAACATAACCTCAACATGAACTTTGACTTTTTATTTTTCTTACTTTGACGTCTCGCAGGGACGGTCCGTTGTTGCCAGGTCGATCCAAATATCATAGACAAATTGTAGAAAAATATTCAATTGAAAAAGTAACAGCAAAATCGATTCTGAACGGAAAATGAGTCACCTCTCAAGTGCGTCAAAAACTGGTAGCTACAGCTACCAGTGACAGTTGAGACGACATTGGCATTGGTAGCTCAAGTTACCAGGGACATTTGAGTGGATAATAAGTGATCCTATTCATCCTATCACCTTGGTCTGCTGGAAGAAATCTCTTTTTAGTTATAAGCTCACCTGTCCTTCTACTGTCCTAAGTAGTGTCTATTGTAATTGTCTTTTTGTGTACAAACTAATAAATAAATAAATAATGATTGAAAAAAAATAGAAAAATATGATCAGTCATTATGAACAGTATTATTTCAGTTTTTGGTTACAATAACATAACACACCCTCAGAACTATATCCCTGACGGGTTAGTCAGAGGCACACGGATTGTTGCCGTCATGGTGACGGGTTGCTTGGGTTTTATTTCAGTGTTTTCCATGGTTAACCGCAAATTGTACAATGAACACAAAGTGGGTGTAATCAGATTGGATGTCGGGACTATCGGGTTCCAAGCCAGAGTGTTTAACCACTGGGCCTCGACGCTCTCCGGTTACAATAAAAAACATAACTATCTCTCTATCTATTCAAACACCTCAATATTATTACAAACATTACCTGTCTTCCATTTTAGAGTTTAGTCACCAAGAAACCCTTAGTTCGTGGTGTCTGTTCGAAGCTTAACGCAGAGGCTCTTAGTGATAGACAGGAAGCTGTAATTTGGCATGGGTACACGACATATTAATCACGCTGGGAACAGGGATTCGATCCAAGAGGTCTACTCTTGTTTATATCCTTTCACGGTGCCGTTAATTTTTAGGCGTTAAAAAGCCTTTATCAGCATTTTAAGCGTCGTATTTGTTGGTACAAAATGCATAATAACGAATAACATCACAAATATTCTTCAAATTTCAATGAAATTAGAACTTACATTTTTCACTAGAGTAGACTGAACCAGAGATCTGTTTGCAATCTATGTTAAACATTATTGTGAGTATTATTAAATTATTATTTATTTTAAATCAGATAACAGAGATTCATATAATTAAACTTAGACTATGTTAGTAAAGAAAAATTATACTTAAAACACAACATTAAAATTGGTATTGTGACGGACAACTTCGGAATAATTAATGAATGCGTGTATTTGCCTCCAATCGTCATACCGTACACACATTATCAATTCACACAATTTTAAACAGATAGAGTAGATATATCTACACAATGAAAAAGACGGACGGGGACGTAAGGGACGTAAGGGAGCTCAAACACCATCCCAGAGCTCCAAGCCAACCTCACCTTCACGCGGTGCGTCCTGATGGCCAACGGACGGGGATATGGCGGCCGACCGATGGCGGGATAACCATCCGGAATGAGTAACGTGCCGAAATACACAGGCCGCGACGGGCAGCAGCGTCGCGGCGCGAGAGGGTGCGTTCTGCGCTCGCCAACCCGCCTGCCAAGCGTGGCGAGTATTGGCAATTCCCCCCATGAAGACGGCAATGCACACAAGGCCCCTAGTCTCCGGCAGCCCCGCTATTCCTGGTTACGGCAGCGATCATGGTAACGGCGGGGCAGGGGGTGCTAAGAATCCCCGGATCGGTTCGAGCTGCCATCCCCAACAGAAACTGGCCCTGGTAACACACAACGTACGCACGCTCAGGACAGAAGAGAAAATTATCGAATTGGAGGAAGAAGTCAGTGGGTTACACTGGGACATCATCGGGTTATCTGAAGTCCGTAGAGAGGGTGAGGACTCGATAACCTTGAAGTCGGGTAACCTGCTGTACTACCGGGAAGGTGACCAAAAGTCCCAAGGTGGTGTCGGGTTCCTCGTTCGCAGGTCCCTTATAAACAACATTGTTACCATCGAAAGTGTGTCGAGCAGGGTGGTATACCTTATACTCAGAATATCGAAAAGATATTCGCTGAAGGTCATACAGGTATACGCGCCGACCTCGACACATTCAGATGAAGAGGTAGAGGCTATGTATGAGGACATTAGTACAGCCATGCATGCCTCTAAGACTCATTTCAGTGTTGTTATGGGGGATTTTAACGCAAAACTGGGCAGGAGGGGCGATTGTGAGTCGAAAGTGGGGCAATTTGGGTATGGACGTCGGAACCCGAGAGGGCAGAGGCTGGCCGAGTTTCTGGAGAAAGAGGGACTCTTTGCGATGAACTCATTTTTCCAGAAGCCACCTCACAGGAAGTGGACCTGGATAAGCCCCGACGGTTCCACGAGAAATGAGATAGACTTCATCATGACGACAAAGAGACGCATATTCAATGATGTCTCAGTGATCAACAGGGTGAAAACCGGCAGTGATCACCGAATGGTACGAGGCACATTGAATTTGAACGTCAGACTGGAACGAACTCGACTGATGAAGTCTACGCTCCGACCTACTCGCGCCCATATCGAAAACCCCGAGAGCTTTCAACTTGAGTTGGCTAATCGTTTCGCCTGTCTGGATACTTGCGTTACAGCGGACGAGATGAGTACCGGATTTGTAGAAGCTGTCCATGCGGTTGGGTCCAAGTTTTATAAGCCTGGCCGTCAGAACAAACCGCAGAAACTTTCAACCCACACCCTCGACCTTATGGCTGAGCGTCGGTCTTTGCCCCTGCAGACCCCCGAAGATGCTTTGAACTATCGACTGCTCAATAGACGTATCGGGAAGTCCTTGCGACACGACATCCGTGTCTTTAATACGAATAGTATTAAAGAGGCGATCGAACGGAACAAAGGTTCCAAAGTGTTCGCAAGAGACAAGTCTATTGGGCGCAGTCGATTGTCGAAGCTGAAGACGGAGGACGGCAGTGTGGCGTCGACGCAAGAAGCAGTATTGAGGGAGGTCGAGAGATTCTACGGGCAGCTTTACACGTCTGTCGCGGAATCCGCTACAAGTACGGCCAAAGATCCCAGAGCCAAACTAACCCGACATTACACCGAAGACATCCCGGACATCAGCCTCTATGAGATTAGGATGGCTCTCAAACAGCTCAAGAACAACAAGGCGCCGGGCGATGACGGAATTACCGCTGAGCTTCTGAAGGCAGGCGGAAGGCCGGTTCTCAGAGTACTTCAGAGGCTGTTTAATTCCGTGTTGTTCGAGGGCACTACGCCAAAGGCATGGAACAGAAGCGAGGTGGTACTGTTCTTCAAAAAAGGAGATAACACCCTGCTGAAGAACTACAGGCCCATTTCGCTTCTGAGCCATGTCTACAAGCTGTTTTCGAGGGTCATCACGAACCGTCTCTCTCGCAGGTTTGATGACTTCCAGCCACCCGAACAAGCCGGATTCCGAAAAGGCTTTAGTACCATAGACCACATCCATACGCTGCGGCAGATTATACAGAAGTCTGAGGAGTATAATCTGCCACTTTGCTTAGCGTTTGTGGACTATGAGAAAGCCTTCGATTCGGTCGAGACTTGGGCAGTGTTGCAGTCTCTCCAGCGTTGCCACATTGACTATCGGTACATCGAAGTGTTGAAAAGCTTATACGCAAACGCCACCATGTCTGTCCGAGTACAGGAGCAAAGCACGAGGGCAATTCCTTTGCAGAGGGGCGTAAGACAGGGAGACGTTATCTCTCCGAAACTGTTTACGGCCGCATTGGAAGACGCCTTCAAGCTCCTGGAATGGCAAGGACTCGGCATCAACATAAATGGCGAGCGTATAACTCACCTTCGGTTTGCCGACGATATAGTGGTCATGGCAGAGTCGCTTGAAGAGCTCGGCAGCATGCTCGAGAACCTCAATCGAGTCTCTCAACAAGTGGGCCTAAAGATGAACTTTGACAAGACGAAGGTCATGTCAAACGCCCTTGTTATGCCCACTCCAATATTTGTTGGAGGCTCGGTTCTCGAAGTTGTCGACGAGTACGTCTACCTAGGACAAGTTGTCCAAGTAGGCAGGTCCAACTTCGAGAGAGAGGTAAATCGCCGAATCCAACTCGGCTGGGCAGCATTCGGGAAATTACGTGATGTTTTCTCTTCAAACATACCACAGTGCCTGAAGACGAAGGTATATAATCAGTGTGTGTTACCGGTGATGACTTATGGATCGGAAACGTGGTCTCTCACTATGGGCCTCATAAGAAGGCTCAAGGTCACTCAACGTGCTATGGAAAGGGCAATGCTCGGCGTCTCGCTACGAGATCGAATCAGGAATGAGGAGATTCGTAGAAGGACTGGAGTCGCCGACGTGGCCCAGCGGGTAAGCAGGTTGAAGTGGCAGTGGGCGGGGCACATAGCGCGTAGAACTGATGGCCGCTGGGGCCGAAAGGTTCTGGACTGGAGACCATTCGAGGCCAAACGCAGAGTGGGGCGCCCACCCGCAAGGTGGACCGACGACTTGATAAAAGTCGCGGGATCCCGGTGGATGCAGGCCGCACGCAACCGGGCGCTCTGGAAATCAATGGGGGAGGCCTATGTTCAGCAGTGGACTTCTTGCGGCTGATAATGATGATGATGATGAATGAAAAAGATCCATGACTCAGTGTTCTCTCAGCCTTTAGCCGAAACGTTTCATTTATATGGTTATTTCTAACGGCGTCTCAGGAAACCACAAAAGCTTCAAGTACTGACATTGTCATCTTATTTCATATAATCTGGAACCCGACCCTGGTTGGAGCCTAAAACGCACTTGCACCTTATGTAGTCGTGTAGCAAGTATGAAAGTGAGTGGTCTTCTACGGCGAAAAAACTCGTAGCAGACTTATTACTACTCGTAGCACGGAAAACTTTCGTAGCTCGTAGAAGGTAAGTGTAAAACAAAGAGATGCGGATATTCATAACCTTTACCTAACACGAGTTTAGTTCCTGCAGACTACACCCGTAATAAATAAAAAAGTACAAAAAGACATAATATACATAGCTCTCGTCACCCAAAGCAAGATTTTCCCTTCTGTTATGTAAACCAGAAACACCAAAGTTTCCACAAACACCAACCAAAATATCGTTTATCAACAAACACTGCTGAAAGGATCGCCAATGTTTCAAGGTTATACATGTTAATACTTTGTGTTGTTAAGATACCGTTATGGAATAATATCTTTGCGTGCGTACCGTCACACTTTTCACTATTATTATAACTTCGTAAGGAATTACTACAACGGCTCTATTGATCACCATTACACGACTCAGAATCCAATATTAGTGTTTTTTAAAATTTTATGACTTAAAAATCTTTGAGGAGTAAATACTTAGCTATTAGAAATCTTTAGGCTCTTGACATTGACACTTCGAATTTAACCAACATTTTTTTCTGATCAAATTCAGCACGGACACGAAAAAGGAGCCGCTCCCAGGATTGCCAGTAGTTTATAATTTATATTATAATATTTTACTGATTAGTATTTTTTCATGTCGATCTGTAGGCACATGCTGCCTCATCTTATCAAACATTCGAAGAAATGGCTCTAAGAATTTCCGCAGATTCAGCGTTAAGATTACAACAGAAAGTCACGTTGTTGTTTCGCAATGAATATTAACACTCGAATAACGCGTCGCAATAGTCTCGCGAAGATAAATTTATCCTTGCGTCGGAAAATGGACCATTTTTCACGGCACCTAACGCTAGGTGTCACATGGTACGTACGCGACGCCGTTACTTACCGCGGACGTGAGTGGAATGTAACGCGCCTGCAGAATTAGCTACGTTCTGTATTCTTTTACTCGTTGTTTGCTGTTTCATTATGTTACGCTGCTTTAGATCAACAGGCAGCGTTTTTTGTCTGCGGTTGTAGACTTCGTGAATTACTTGTTGAGTCTAAAATCTAGACACTGCTTGCACAAAATTTAAAGTGCTAAAGGTCAGTCTTCGCCTAGAGGGAATCGATAATTTGACCAAAAACTGTTGAGCCAGGATCGTTGATCATCAAAATGTTATACTTAAATATAATTTTACCGCTTGCTACAATAAATTGTCGGTATTTTTTTTCATTTGGTAGTTGATGGTGGTTAACATGAACCAGGCCTGCAACGCCAAATCATCAAAAGGTTAAAAATAACCGTCAGTTTAAAATTTGTCGGTTGACCCACAGACAGATTATAAACTATCGAGGAAAGTGTTTTACATTGTAAACAGATATCGCAGTTCACAATTTATCGATAGTTTATTAGAAGATAGATAGTAAATCAACTATGTTCATAATCATGCGGTGCCATAAATACAAGATTAGATATTAAAAAGTGCTATTTATCAGTGGCTTTATAAAATCGAACCCACCATGATCTGCTGACGTCTGCATCAATGCAATGGTCGTATTTCAGGGCATTTCATCCCGACAGTTCGTCATTGATGTATTGGCAGTTGTCAGCCACACCCCAGCTTTTATTGGCTTCTCTGATAAGGGAATCAACGGGGAGCTCATCGACAACATTAAACGGATGCCAGTTGCCTGCAATTCATTTACAGGATAAGTTTGCATTAATTAATAATAAATGAGCATTACAAGCGATCCCTTGCGAATTTTAATTTGATACATCGTTTCGTTCGTACTTATGATGCGCGGTGTAGGATGAAGTAATTTTGTTAACGTGATATTGTATTTATCAGTAATTGGATTGTTTACTAGGCACATCTGGTTGTTCGAGACCACGTGCCTGACTTGTGACTAAATTGACTATCAAATCAGAAACAGTTTGATCGGTATCTGCACAATGTATCCTGATTTAGGCAAAGAGAGGCAAAAGTGTCAGAGTGGAGTGAAGACTTGCAGAATAATACTGGTAAGAAATTATTTAGGAATGAAGAATAATATTGTATTTGTCAATTCATTATTATTTCACATTTACAATACAGAAAACCATAACTGACCATTGTTTCGGTTGCATTTTATGGAATAAAAGTCATTATACATTATTATTACACAAAGGTACACAGGTGGCAACCTTTGATTAATGATAGCACTTCACTAATTTATGAGTACTAAAGACAGGAAAAAGGTTCGCTACAACACTTTTTCTAGCCTTGGTGGGTTACTTATTTCCTGTACTCCAACTAATGGAGATATAAGGCAGAAAGTAACTAGCAAATAAATTTCGGGTCTAGGTACTCAATCATTTATATTGTCATCATCATTATTGACCTATTATTAGACCACTAATATCCTCAAACTTGTAGCATCTACTTGATGATAGCACATGTCCTAACTCAACACTGCTCCTTATTCTTTCAAGTCTCCACTCCCAACGGGTATCCTCACAATGAAAAATTTGACCAGCTCAACAACTTCAGCTTACTTATTCTGTCAGCTATGTCGATATCGTTGGTTTTCATCCAATTATAAATTTTATCTTTTATATAAACTAAAAAAAGGCCCAGAAAAAGGTGGAGTGACGATTTGCGGCACCATAGCGAGGACTGGCTTGGCCTAGCACAGGATAGAGACCTATGGAAAAAATTGAGAGAGTCCTTTGCTCAGCAGTGGGACAAAATAGGTCAATAAAAAATAAATAAAAAACTCTGAGTACAGCTGATAATCACTCTGTCATGGAAAACGGGGTAATCATTCGACACAACGAATAACTTATCTGGATTAGTTTCATGTTCCAACTCCTATATTTCCAGTGACAGACTAGAGTCTCGACTACTCGCCTTATTAGTTGGGTCAAGCTGTAACAATCTCCTGAAAAACTTCAACTTTCTCTCGCGTTAGAATTTTCTTTGTAATTTATTGAAGCTTAAACGCGCACGTCATTCGAGCGGCTGTCTTATCAGCTCGTTCGATAAAAAGTTCGGCTGCGCTGGCGGTCGTGACGTCATGATCTCGACATGTTAGCACAAGCTTCGGAATCCTGCAGCGTTGCAGAGTGGCGTGGCTTATCTCCATGTTTTATGTTGGGGTTAGTGTGGAAAGAGATGTAAGTTTCGTACATGTCTTTTTCAAACTTTTTGCTAGAGGTACCCATTAGTACACACGACCTCGTAAGCGTAACTCTGCTTTTATAAGCTGAGCTCGCATTGCTATAAACTTGCAAACTGCATATACAGTACAAAATCCTCCTTGTGAAGCTGCGGTTGACTGTACCCTGATGTTTCTCATTTTATCACAGCCTGCCACGATACAAAACATTGTCATTCCAATTAAAACTTTAAATCATGTGTCATATAAAACAGGTGATGATAATCCGTAATGAAGAGTTGTAAGATAATATCTCATAAAATATGTATCACACATCTGGCATCTCTTTTTAACACTTCGTTAATTAAAATGTGTAGTCGACTAAAGTTTTAATTACCATATACGTAGATTAACTTACTCTTCAATCTGCTTTGATATGAGTTTTTGAAAACTTTTTGCTCTAGTTCATTTCACTGAGCAAAAGTACTCCTATTGCATAGCATGGTGACTGTTCTATTTGAATATTGTGCATGTTCAAAATGCAAAACATTATCTGACAAAAACCGTTTGCATAATCCGAACGAACGAAGTAACATACGTTTTCAAAAACATACATTAATTTACAAGTGAAACAGCGCTTATTGAATCCCGTGCCTATTATAGTATTATGTAAATGTTCGTCCGGCCGTAATGCATATTATTTCAAGTGACCGCTGAAACCACAGACCGACTGATATCACCGCGGTTCAGCCTCGTCCTGTTTTCCATTGCGCGCACTTATTAGGCAAACTTAAAGCGAACCGCATTTTACCGCATTGGAATGTTCAAGCTTTTTAAAATTAAGGAAAATAAATTAGACAAAATCTCAAAATATTTGACATTAATAAAAAGAAAGAAGTGGGCGACCTTATGGGTGGATTTTTGGGATTCAATCAAGAGCAGCAGATTAACATAATTAGTGGTTTCAATGGGGATGGATATAACCACTTCGAAGGAGACCACTTTGAAGGAACGCTGATTTGCTCACTTAAAGCTATGTCATACACACATTGCGTGGCGAACTAAAGTCGATAAAATGGCATTATTCCCCGAATCCACAAATGTCAATCAACGCTAAGCACGCGCTCACGCTCATGATGTCCTGTAAAATGTCAATAGAACTGAAAGGGACAGCATGAGCGTGCGTGAGCGCGTGCTTAGCGTTGATTATCGTTTGTGAATTCAGGGGTATGAGTCTCAAAACGGATAAAAGAGAGCAATTTTATACGTAAATATTTCTTTTAGCTTTTTAAGTATGTTGTTATTCGTGCCTTGTCTTTCTGTGCTACCTTTTTTCACTTTCTTGACCAGTATGACGCTATTTAACTCAATAATACAGCTTGGTCTGGCTATTCAGCTTGGTACATATATTTATTTTATATTTTTTTGACTGGATTAAAATTAGTTTAAGCGGCTTGTTAGCAGCGCAAGTTGAAACGCTGATAGGCAAGTCAGAGTCAACATTTCGACGAAGGTGCTCCTCAAGTCTGTAAACTTCGATAACATTGATCAAATTAAACTCAGCGCCGTTCCTCACTCCGTCAGCGTTCGCTCATTAGTGCCCGACTTGGTTCGCAGTTGTCACTATGTTTGACAAGTTGGTCTGAAATTTAAGCTGCAGTATGTTTGTATTGGGAAGTCTTAGAATTATCAAGGTTAGGCATAAACCGATTGTCATAATTAGTGGTTTCAGTGGGGTCGGATATAACCACTTTGAAGGAGACCTTCGAAGGAGACCACTTCGAAGGAACACCGCTTTGCTCGCCCAAAGCTATATAAACTAGCATTATGAGTCTCAAAACGGATGCGTATGATATGAAGGAGAGCAATTTCATTCATATTTTTTTTTTAGCTTTTTAACTCTGTTGTTATTTGTGCCTTCTCTTTCTCTGCTACCTTTTTACACTTTACTGACCAGTATGACGGTATTTAACTCAATAATTCAGTTAGGTAGGTACATATATTTGTGTTCGATTTTTTTGACTGGATTAAAATTAGTAAAAGCGGCTTGTTAGCAGCGCAAGTTGAAACGCTGATAGGCAAGTCAGAGTCAACATTTCGACGAAGGTGCTCCTCAAGTCTGTAAACTTCGATAACATTGATCAAATTAAACTCAGCGCCGTTCCTCACTCCGTCAGCGTTCGCTCATTAGTGCCCGACTTGGTTCGCAGTTGTCACTATGTTTGACAAGTTGGTCTGAAATTTAAGCTGCAGTAAGTTTGTATTGGGAAGTTTAAGACTTATCAAGGTTGGGCATAAACCGACACAAAATTATTCGCGAAAACACAGAACTGTAAAACAGACACCTCCGAATTCACAAACGTCAATCAACGCTCAGCACGCGCTCTCGCTCATGTTGTCCTGTCAATGTTAAAATAACTGGAAGGGACAGCATGAGCGTGCGCGTGCTTAGCGTTGATTGACGTTTGCGAATTCGGGCGTCAGACTCTAGTATAGGGCGGGCAGGTGCATCTCACACTGCACCACTGTACAGCCAACTGCCTACATATACACTTTTGAACCATGTCACATTAACTTTGATTGAGCTGTCATGGACCTTTTGTAAAAGCTGTCAGGTAAGCCACTAACGGTGGAATTCACAAAGGCAAATCAGATCACTCACTCAGCTAATTAAGCCATTAGTTTAATCGCACGCTTAACTTAAATGCTATTCACAAACGTTCATTAAGCAGTTTTCTACCGTGATCAGCTGAGCATCTTTCAAACAAACCGAAATGCCAACATTGCAAAAAGAAACATTCGTTCTCGCTAACCAATTGATGGAACTATGGTTTTGTGCCTCGATTCGTTTCGTTGTTTGTCGAAATTATTGCTGGAAATGAACAATTCTTGGGTTTTTTCACAGATCTATCTCAATTTAAGATGACTGTAACGTAGCTTGGTTATTAATTCGAAATTTACGCATGTTTGAACAAAAAAAATAAATGGAATAAACAAAACAATACTTTTTCATTTTTATGTAAAAACGGAACGCAACCAAATGTCAAATATGTGTCAATCAGTCATTTTAAGAATTTAGGTTAGAATTACGTATTAAATTAAATTTTAAATTTGTGTATAAATGTAACTACATTTTCAAGTAACTATCTGGGTTTCTGGAGGATCATCGTTACATTCAGTGTAAGATCTTGCACTTGATCTTAACAGATCTTGACTGCAGATAAAGTACCTGCAAAGACAATAACTCAAATAAAATAAGCCAAGCTGAAAATGGATAGTTTGGAAATGGATTATTAGGTAAGTAAATAACTCTATTTAGCTGAGTTTACAATCTTCAATACAGTCAGTTAAAATCAAAACAGTTTTTTGTTTGATGTTAAAAGTTCCACTGTGTAAATTTAGCCATTACCTACCTTTCTTTATTTGCTGAAAAACAAATATAATTAACAAGTATTTTACTTTCCAGCTCTTCATGGAGTAGCAGATAACCAAAATGAAGGAAATAATTAATAAGGAAGTACTACCACAAAAGTTAAACATAAAATATGATGATATTGCATATTATTTGCCAACTGTGACCGCTATAGTGACTAACTTTATATGGAGAAGGAGACCTAGAAGGTGCAAGAGAAGAAGAATTATATTTATGCCAAAACAATCAATTTTATTGGTAGTAGACTCTATTTGTTCAATAGAATATTGACACTGAGGAGCATTTAATGTATTGTATGTATTGGTATTGTTTGTAAAACACATAACTTACTATAAACTTTAATTTGGCAGGCATTACAGCAAAATATGTATTTCATAGCTGTTTGAATCTTTAACCACTTGCATTAAATCAATAGTGGACACTGAATATATAATACGATATAAATATAATGTTTAAAATGATAGCCTTTTTTTAAAAAGACAGTACCGTTCTGCTTTGTATTTCAGCAACAAACTAGCTTGACTTGTAGGTTGTCTGAAAGAGATTGTTTTTAGCAATAAGACTGCCTAACTTGTATTTTATGGTGAGAATGTATTACTTTCATAACAATAATTTTGCTAATAATTTAGTGTGCATGCAATAAAGTGTTCCTCATCTTAACAAATTGTTATCTTGTGATTTCACATTGTAATGTTCTATTTCAACTGTGTGAACCTATAGTTTATTTGTTATTTTTGAATTATATAAAATAAATTATTCATTTTTATTTTGTGTTTTCATTAATTATCATGAAACTCATAATTTATATTCGAGATCCACACCGGGGTCACTGCTCCCAAAATTTAGCATAGATCATGAAGACTGAACAAACACTATTGTTTCTTAATACATAGGTACTTTAGTAAATAGATATAACACCCAAACACAGGATAGACACAAATATTCATTACACAATTTTAGGTGTATAGTGGGAAACAAACATACAACCTTACGTAGGTGCACACGTTTTTTAGTTGAATAACTTAAAAACTGGGAGTGATGGCTTTTCCCCTGCAGTGAGACATGATGGGTGGATAGATTAGGAAAAGAACTTGTGTTTTAGAACTAATCAATATGATGTAAAAATTAGTAGTTAAATAAAACAATTATTGATTTGACGGTGTTTATTTATGCAGTTCGTGTTCACTACACTATTACATCATGTTAGGTGCCTTCTACACAACACCAACGACTTAACTTCATGTATTCCTAACAGAGCCCGCAGTACACTGCACATTCCACTGTTGTTGGTGGGATTATAACTATACCAACAGACCATTCCCAATAATTGATATAAATAAGGACAAGAAAATCTTCTTTTGAGATTACCAAACAGTCTCTTTATTGTGGTCCAGAGCCTTTAATGAAGCAATAATGTGTTTGTCCAGCAGCTATTCTTGAAATTTAGATAGAAACATGGGTAGCCACACTTTGAATCACCAAGTTCACTACACTCTAGAAAGGCGCACACTGGACTTTTTTTGATAATGGTACTAACTATTCTTTTGACCCAGGATTTTTGATAACTGGCATTGGCATCCAAGCTTCAGTTTAGCAAACATTGGAGTCTGGAAGAGTCTTTTGGAAATGGTAGTATCCTGTTCTGATTGTGGGTCTTTGATAACTGCCCTTGGCATAATAATGGAGAGCGAGGAGTATTCCGTATATTGGCTGTGTTGCTTGATTGCTTTTCTTCCAATTTGGGGACGTGCTGACTAATTTCTTTTGTCGGAAACTGCAATTCTTAGTAGCATTTGAAATTGCGTTTTGACATATTTCTGTAGTGTTTTTAGGTATTACACATTACAGAGACTTCTAACAAGGGGTACTTCTTCTAGCAAAGTCCTTAAAACGGGCGTTAAAGCTGAAATACTTCCAAATCAAATATTTAAGATAGGTCGCGACCACTCTCAACTTTTTAAATATTTGAGCATGGTATTTGTCACATTTTATGGCATTTTATTATCTGTGGCACGCTGATTGTCTTTCATGAATACGATTTTCTCGTTTGAGTGCTTAATCAACTTAGGTTAATCACGTGAGAGGAGGAGCAATTGATGAACCTTTGTGAATGCGAAAAAACAGTTTGAGCGTTGTTCAAGTATTTGTTAAACGCTCAACTATTTAATTTGCTTTTGTGAATTCCACCGTAAGTCAAAGTACTATAGTGCTCAGGCTATTTAGGTGTTGACCTTACATAGTTTTATAGTTAGTAATTTAAACAAAGTTCTAACTTCTGCCAATGAGAAAGTGAAGGTAGCGTTGAACTGTTTCGATAGATTTTGAATAAAATAAATAAAATATGGCTAATTGCAGATATTGTATAAAAAAAATAAAATATGGCCAGCAACTGAAGTTACATACCATTCCGAATTTGTGATATTTCCTCACAGACATGATAAATTGTAATTATTGTAACTAACGGAAAAATACGTAAACATTTCTAAGTTAAGCGTTGAAGAAGCTACTAATGTTTGTAACTTAGTAATCGCTTACTACGAAGTCTCATCTTAGTAACTAATAACTTGACAAACTACTACTGAGACCTCTTTAATTAATGAAGTAAGCCTCCCAGCGTTAATTTTAGTGGGAAGCGAAGCAAAGTAAATATTTATACGCAGTCTGAAATTACTTGTAACGTTCATAAGTGTTGATAACCTTCCTAAGTCGATATTAATGGCTTTAGAAATTTACATGGCGTTAACCATAACGCACGCAGAATTATAATTACTTCTGGACGTAGTTATTAATTACTTATTTGCTTGATGGAACTGTACTTACTTACAATATAATGAAAGTATAAAGTACTATGCGTATTCTTGAATTTTTAACCGAACCTTTTGACTTTTTGAAACGTTGGGTTGGCTTTTTGTGACCTTTCTCCTTATTCATAAAAAACCATTAGATGCTGTAACTATAAGAGCTCATTCTGCTGTAATTTGAGGTCATAATTAGATTAGATTAGATTCATTTATTTCTCTAAATTCAAACAACATAATACATTATATCAATGTCTTATGTTATTAATATTGAGATCGTCAAAAATATGTAATGATTCCAATTAAAATAATTTCAATTAAAGTGATAACAATTCAAACAATTACATTAATAAAAAAATATGATGTCAAATAATAATGTCAAGAATAAAGTTTCAAACAAAAAAAAACAATCACAAAAAATAAAGCACAATAGATTAATTCACATGAAAATAAGCAATAATCATTAAGATAGTAAAACGTAGCAACCGATTTCGTTTTAAAGACCAGTAGTCCTGCTCGTCTCATAAACATCAAAAACCACTAGGTACAACCAAGCATCAGACAACAATAAAACACTTGCACAATAATCCAAAGGCAACAAATCCGCAATAGGTAGTTCTTGAATTTCAAAGCAGCTAACAGTTTATACAAGGCTAGTAGTAGAAGTAATCTTGTTAGCTAACAACCTGCGAGGCAAGGGCCCTCACGTCGAAGTTAGGGCAATTCCCTTTACTTAGAGCGAAAGTTCGCGTCCAACACTACCACTATATTGAGAGGGCGTAAGGTATTATTATGCAACTGTCGAGATGTCTAACAAGAATTGGGTTTTGAATACATAACTTGTACTTAAGAGAATCCATATCCTCTTCTGAGATTGATGTTATTAGGCTCCTTTGAGCTGAAGAGTTTGAGCGGAAGAGTGTGTGTGAGAGAAAACTTTCTTTAAATCATTTACTTATCCGTTTATAACACTGCATTTTTCGGCTTTTCTTTTCGTGTTCCTCTATCTGCAGGTTGTATGGAAAAGATCGCTTTCAGTGATAATGCACAATTTAGGCAGCCTAAATATCAATAAAATATATTCTTGTGTTTTTACCTTCATGGTACATTTTTGGTATTTAAAGATAAAATATACATATGGTTTTGTACCATAAGTATATTTTATCTTTAAATATTAACGTTTAATTAATGTAGCTGGTTTTATAAAATTAAGGGAAACTTCTTAAATTGCACTTGAAGGATTTTTGTTTCTTCTGAACACAAATGAATTTTAAAATGCTAATTACCATTAATGAGACACGGTAGCGATAGATAAATATCACTGAGTTTTAAGTGGAGCACCTCACATTAATATTCAACTAGCCTACTCTATCAAAAGTTAAAACCTCGAGTTCAGGACAAAACTTAGATATTCAACAAGAGTGTAGAACCGAGAAAGTTGGTGTAGATACATTTCAGAAGAGGCTGAAGCCATCCGCGGTGCCCATGCAAATGTTGGGAGGACTTATTAAGAAGTTACCAGTCTGTAATCATTCCTGTCAACTTGAAGACGTGTGGGACGGATTTAGGTCTGGAGATGCCTTATTTGTTTGCTGTTTACGGTTTTCGTGGCATGTCAGTTGTGGACTAAAATTTCTAGGGTTCCGTACCAAAAGGTAAAAACGGAACCCTATTACTAAGCCTCCGGTGTCTGCCTGTCTGCCACCAGGTTGTCTTTCATAAGCCGTGACAGCCAGAAAACTGTTTTTTTTTACAAATTAAGTATGTCCATTTGCCACCTCAGCCAAGCCGTTGCCAGCCGTTATAACAACAAAATTTTAACAGTTTCGATTATCAATAAAAGCAAGTGAAAGGCAAAATGGGTTGCAAAACTTGAACGGCAAAACTTGACAGTAAATTATGTATCTACGGTCTTCATCCAAGAACTAGTCTACTTCAACGGGTTAGTTCCTGAGCATCCCGATTCCCAAGGCCCCCGTCCCGGAGAACCCCGAATTATTTTCATCTTGACGAACTTAATTAAAATAAAATTCAGTTTAGCTTTAAAGTATTGTTAGCAGATGCAGCCATCGGTCCTGTTTCAGCTCACTGCTCGTTCAACTTGCGAATTTTGATAAATGTTCCGTTAACTAGTGATTTTACAAATAATTACCTTTCTATATTTATCCGTTAACAATTATTATTCCACGCATAGCTGGACTTTGTCTACTATAACTGCTCTTAGTGGTCACAATATTCTCCTCATTTTTCGATACAATTACTAATATTTCACTAGGTCAACCCTCAATTAAATGTCACTGAGGTAGAAATTCCCCCGAACTGCATTTCAAAACATAGAACATTCTTCTGCCAAGAACGTCGCAACTCCAACATACGAAGTGAGGAGCCACAATATGTGAATAATTTGATCAAGCTCCCGGTAGCGCAACTTTATGCCAATTGAAAAGTTTCACTGCAATGTGCTATATCATGTTGCAGCAATGTTGTGACGTCATCTACATGTTGCTTTTTTAGCCTTGATACACACCTGTTTTTGGGATGTTGGATTTAACTCATTAAGTTAGTGAATAGGTATGTTGAAAAAGGATTTGTATCAGTTGAGATAGATATATGCAAAATCGTATTGATTTTGTTAATGATTTTCTTCTTGAACATGTTACTCGTAAAATGTATATTTTTATCACAGCTATTAAATACAATTCTTTAAGAAGTCTCTGAATGACAAAAGCAGTAACAGCCAATATCGTTGTTGATTGCTCTCAACTGAAAAATATCAATAATGAATTTGTTAAATGATATTATGAACAGTAATGTTATTTGCTGTGTCGGTTGTACAGCAGCGAATAAAACGTCACAAAGTGAAATATTAGCAATTTCCACAAAAATCTCGCTACGACCACAAGACAGTCGTATTTCTAAATCCTTTGTGTTCCGGTGCACACGTGTGACAGCATCTGTCTGGATGCAAATCAACTGAGTAGTGCACAGACGGAGCGAGAACTGTAGTGGCGCCTGCAGGCTCGAGACAACTCCGCCACTTACAGAGTTGTTCTAACAAAGGGCCAATGGGTAGTGTACACACTTCGTGTTACTGGAAACAGATTTTAAAGATTGTTTGTGCAAAAAAAGTTGCTGATGTTTTTATGCATCAACGTAATTGAGCCACTGCTAAACTAAGGCATCCATTGATTTTCAAGGTAAACTGTATCCACTTAAATCTTGCATTGTCCATTGTCCACACAGTGGTGTGGTGATTGTGGAGTTAGATGATGTACCTATTAATACACACTCTATTACCTATTAAAAGTCGTCTGTGTCGAACCTCTATTTCAAATGTTGAAAATGATTAAACTGGTCCTAATTTATGACCCTATTAGAATCTTGGTATTAAAACTTCTTCATTCTTCTACAAAAGGTTTTATTGCAAGAGTGAATTTAATTTCAGATTAAGCCTAACAATCGAAACAATAAATCATAAAAATTATTAAAACTTGCGTCTCAAAAATCGCAGCGTAATCTCTAGAAAGAGTCGGGGAAAAAAATATCGGCGTATGATGTAACAGAAAACAGTTTCAGAAGCGTAATCTAAAACCCTTGTTCCGAGTCACGCCGAAGCGAAAACAGGGATAGCGAATTAAAAGTCTTAAACTTTTCCCTTTTTATTCACTGGCGGCGAGAACAGTCGTGGAATTTCTCGGTTGAGCGGGTCATCAGTCACAAGAAGTGGCCGCCGTTCGGTCATAGACAGAAGGGGACAAGCACTATTGCCTTATGAATTTATAGTTCGCCTCGAACCGTTATTCTAGCTCGTTTGTCATGCTGCGGATATCGAAGTGTCTCCCAATTTGACTGTACTTTGGAAGTTCAGTGTGCATGAAGCGTAGACATTTGAATTTAGCAAGATTGGTATCATTTAATACGTCAGGATGATACCTATTATAATCCCAATGTCTCTATTTTGGCAATGAAGTTTTTAGTGGCTTTACACAATCAGTTTGATCGAAAATCTGCTACTTACTATTGGCATCAGAGATTAATAAACAAACTAAGATAGTAAATAAATACCAAAGGACGTAACAAAAAAGAAGAAATAAAATAAACGTAACACTTTTTATTTTTAGTAGCTGTGTTATCTTTCATATGACAGCCAATCAGTTTTCGATAAAATCATTCGTTTGAGTGTTTATTTATGTATTAATTTATTTGCACCAGACCAATTTAAAAATATTCTTAAAAATTAAAAGAAAAATATTTATTTCAGAAACAAACCATTTCTTAACAATAAGTTAGTAACTATTTTGGTCTTACACGTGTTGTTATATTTTATACCACATAGGTATAACTTAAGTAAATATAATAAGGATTTGAAATTGATCAGTTTTTACTGCAACAGTTGAATTGAATTTCAACTCGCCAGATATTGCCTTCAAGACGCATAACTCTAATTTACCTATTTTATAATTATTCCTATTTTTAAAGATAAAGTTTCTATTATGCATTGATTTCATAATGTCCATAATCATGAGCAAATATGGGTCCAATATCTACATCCAATAAACCTTTGAGTTACTGTACTCCATTATAGAGTCTATTGATTCCCTGTATTGTAAACGTCGGAGGAAATTCATGGCTTATTTTATGGTCGCGTTAAATTCACGTGGTATTAAGGTTTAATTCCCTGTTTAACTTTATTGCTATTGTGTGAAGCAATTGGTTTATGTGTTTTTTTATTTATTGCGTGTTAGTTGGTGTCTATTGTTCCTTATGCGTTTCTATTGTTGGTTTACGGATGTGTCTCAACTACGTGAAGGGTTTTTATTTCACGTTTTAAACGTAAAAGTTACAGGTAAGCTTGAAATATCGGCTTATTTCTATGTGGGGAACAATTTAAAATTATCTGTACTCTGTAAAATTGACTTCCTAATTTAAAACTTCAAAAATATGATCATTAAAGTTTCATAACCACATTAATTAATACATTTGGGCCTAGACAAGCTCTTTCGTACACAAGGCTACGCAATAATGTTCGATACTACTGAATCTGATATCAATGCAGTAATGTCAATGAATGTATTGAACTTATTGACTGTAAAACTGAAGAGGAGTATTTGGTCACCTTGCCTATGTATGGGACTGTAAGAAACTATGAATTTTGTATTGCGGTAGTGGCTTAGAGACCAAAGTCGTCAGCTTTCAAAGATTTGCGAATCCTTATGTGCGAAAAGATCATGAAAGCGATATTTTCCACACAAAAAAACAGTGTTGCAAGTTAGCTAATTGTTTATTCTCATGAGCAAGCTTTACGTGGCGAAGAATGAATTTGCACTTAGTTTCATGGAAGTGCATGCAGCGCACGCGACTCATCCGTCACCCGTAGTGCCTCTTACGTTGACAAAGAGACGAAGCTCATCCCCGGCGTGCTGTGGACGCCTGTTTTAGAGCGATATTATTTTATTATTTTTAGTACCAAAATAAGAAAAATATTGTTTTAGGAGAACACATTGGAAACTTAACATAAAAATATAGCAGCATTGTTTGGCCGATTGACACTGAATCCCAAAGAAGAATGCGTTCTAGGCCCCAAAAACAAATTTTATAGTCATTACAAATAGAAACCCAAAACAAAAATAACTATGTCAGTACAAAAAAATCCCAAAAGTCATATTCTTATATTCAAGAATGCCATTCGAACTTATAATAGATACTTTGAGTAGTTTCGATTCAGGAGGCCCTAAAAAACTACCGGTAAATATTAATTTCATTATATTAGGTATATAAAATTTTCTAACAAACAAGAATAAACTGGGTCTTTCACTCACAGCACACACATTTATCTTCTTAATCCGCTAACGCTACAAACAGATACATACGTTACGTTGTATACCCATTTGAGCCGAAGGCTAGAATCAAAACTACGAGTATATACTTAGCATCTGCCTGAAACTTCGTTTGTGTTTTTCGATCATAATACCATTCAATCACCTCGGAAATAATGAATTTAAAAAGTAGAGATTTTTCATCAGAGACTTCATTGTGACAGGTAGGAAAGGAAAACAAAATTATTGTTTTTAACTATATTCCTAGCGCTTTCTCATGTTTACTCACATTTCAAACCTTTCCTAGGCTTTTACAAATATTTCCAAACTAAAATTAGCCAAATTGGACCAGCCGTTCCCAAATTTTAGCGAGAATAACAAACAGCAATCAATTTTTATATCTAGAGATAATGTCGGCATCTAATGGCAAAAACCATTTTTCAAATAGATCGGTAGTCGGAGCCTAATCAACACAAACAAACAATCAAATCTTTCCTCTTTAGAATATTAGTATAGATTCTAAAACCACAGTAGGTAACTACACATTCAGCATAAGTAACGTACGTTTTCAGCCTCCTCTCACTTCTTCGGCACATTAGCTATGATAATTGGGACATTTGCTTAGCGAATGGGACGACGTCGTGGGACACTCTGCGGTTCTAACAGGGCTTGCCAGCTGTTTGCGCTCTTGACTATAATTTACTTACTACATATTTACGCTCAGATAATGTTTTGGTGGTTTGTTACAAAAATAAAAATCTGGGGGCTAAGTCACTGTCGAAGAATTATTTCTGTACTAAGAGAAAACGGCCTCGAATTATAGGTAGTTATTACTTAAACTGTAACTTTTTATTCAACAGCATTACTTATTAATTCTTTATTAAGTAAATTCATGATAAATCATATCAATACTTATTTTATATCCTGCAATTGCAATTCTGTTAAGACCAATTTTTTATGACTTTCTCAAGGCTATGGCAATCGCACAAGCGGGATGTTAAATTGAGTTTAACTGCTTTCGAATAAAGATGTCCTTTCAAGATAAAAATATCGTATGGCGAAGAAAGAATTTCCCAGTTTTCAGAACGGTCTCGGTGGCAGAGGGTTTCAACGGAGTGACAATAAAATTAGATAAGTAGAGGATAGTCCTGCCTCGGTCCGGTCCGTCTTGCGGCTTGAATCAATCGCAGTAAAACATGGTGAAGAGAGGCCACCCTATTTGCGGATGTTTTTGCTAAAACTACCCGATTTTCAACCATAAGTGTACGAGATAACGTTTAAGCTATTTGACTGGGCGGTTGATCGTAAGCTAGTCGACATGTATATCTGTTCGCTTTGCCGTAATGACACGAAACGAGTGGACTTTGAACGAAAGAAAACGAGGATATCAGAATGGATTACGGACATCTCCCGCGAGTCGACGAGACGAAAAATGCACTAGAACCAACATTTCTCGCAAGTAGATGCATTTATCTCATTCCGTTTTTCTCGCTTTAGTAAACGGTGAAGACTTAGATGAATACTCAAGTAATTTAAGTGAAAAATCGACCAATTTGTATCGTTAGAAAATTTAACAAGGTCTTACGTCTAAATGTGAACTATTACTTATTTGTGATAAGTACGTTTAGAATTTATACCTCTCTCAACAGCTCTTCTTTGAATTTTCACTTGTTAAAAAAGGTAAATTGTGGTTATTTACAAAGAAACAAATTACTTCGAAGCAGAAGTTGTTAGCGGAGTTAACGTTGCTTACTAAGCAAAAAGTAATTGAAAATATGTTTATAATCTTATTCAAACCATAACAATAATAACTCCAATAACATTTCAGTTGGCTTACCAGTTGACTTAATGGTTAGAGGTACTGCCTACCCCTTGATCCCCACCACACAGGACAAACATTTCGATACCTCCCACGTAAGTTGTTGTATCCCCAAAACTGCAATTTTACAGGAGAGCGTTTTAAAGATTCAGATTGGCCTAGAAACTGCATTTATTTCTGTAGCTTTTTTAAATTTGTTATATAAATAAAATATATGGTTTTACATACTGATTTCTAATATTTACGCGAACACTATACATCGAAATAAAACAACTTTACGGATTCTACTCGCGGTGTTATATTTTCTTTCATTTTCTAACCCGACGTTTCGACTCCTTTACAGCAGTCGTGATCACGGGATGACAAAGATGTTCTATGTCACAAAACAGTACAAAATTTTTAGCAACCCTCACTTAACTACCGTCATTTCCACTAACATTATTGGAAATGTTCCTATCCACGCAGTACGAACTAACCGTATCCTGAGACCTCACAGTATTGCGCTGCCCTCTGGGATTGATCAAGCGTATAACAGGCTCCCAAGCTGGTGGTAAATTCCAACCATCCTCACGATTGAAATTCGGATGTTTTTTAATTTCAATAGCCTCTCGCAGCATCCTTGGTAAGTAACGATTCTCCCTAGCAAGGACCTGCGGTTTATCAAATCGTATAAAATGGTTGGGCTTATCAAGGGCATGTTCACAAACTGCTGATTTTGTAGATCTCCTATTCTTAATATCATCTATGTGTTCTTTGATACGCGTCCCTATGGTATATATAGGTCAAACCAAAAGAAGCATAGGGACGCGTATCAAAGAACACATAGGTGATATTAAGAATAGGAGATCTACAAAATCAGCAGTTTGTGAACATGCCCTTGATAAGCCCAACCATTTCATACGATTTGATAAACCGCAGGTCCTTGCTAGGGAGAATCGTTACTTACCAAGGATGCTGCGAGAGGCTATTGAAATTAAAAAACATCCGAATTTCAATCGTGAGGATGGTTGGAATTTACCACCAGCTTGGGAGCCTGTTATACGCTTGATCAATCCCAGAGGGCAGCACAATACTGTGAGGTCTCAGGATACGGTTAGTTCGTACTGCGTGGATAGGAACATTTCCAATAATGTTAGTGGAAACGACGGTAGTTAAGTGAGGGTTGCTAAAAATTTTGTACTGTTTTGTGACATAGAACATCTTTGTCATCCCGTGATCACGACTGCTGTAAAGGAGTCGAAACGTCGGGTTAGAAAATGAAAGAAAATATAACACCGCGAGTAGAATCCGTAAAGTTGTTTTATTTCGATATATGGTTTTACTGACTATGTTGAAACAAATATACGAAATAATTGCGTATTTTCTGAGAATTGTGGCTTACAACATTTTACTACGGAATCCAGACTGTGACAACTGTTGTATCTCATACATACAACATTATACTGCGGAACAAAGACTGTGCCAGCTGTGATATCTCATACTTACAAGATTATACGGCGGAGTCTTGGTTTCATCTTTAGTTGTATCTCATACTTACAATATTATACTATGAAGTTTAAAAAAAAACCGCTGTTGTAAAATGATACTTAAAACAATATACAGAGAAAATGATTATTCTAGTCTCACTGTATGTCACATTAACAATACACATAGAATATAATTTCAAGTGTATATTATTGATATTGAATAAATATTGTCAGTTAAGAAATAAAAGTTCAATTATTAATACCAAAGAAGAATGATCACACCCCATACCAAAAAAAACTCAGGCCCGACAGAAACGTAACATATCTAATTTTTTTTTGGTATATTGTGTGTTATTAAATTACATATATTTTATATTCGAAAACTATGGCACCAAAAAATATTGCCGTATGTTTTGTTCAGGCGATACACTAAAAAAATTCGAAACGCCTATTATCTAAAATATTCGTATTTGTATGTAATTAAATGACGATACAATAGCTATGGTTTGTTTCTAAGTGATCAGGAGATGCAGCTGGATATACAATTAAACTCTTAATAGAACGATCAACTTAGGATTCATTGAAATCGTGGTAGGTTTTAGATTATTTAGTAGCATCTATCAATTGGCGGTGGAGAAGGCCTATGTTCAGTAGTAGAAAGCTATGGGTTGAAAGGATGATTATTATGATCTATCACTTGGGTTTCAGGATTGAAACAAAGAAGAATAAAACTAATATGTGGATATAAAGTTTTATTGAATTTCTATAATATCTCTTGAAACAAAATCTATACCAAATTGCTGGGTGGTCATAGTGATCTTAATGTCTAGCCCACCCTAAGTAATATACAACACTTATAACGTGTGCGCAACTTCCCAATGTCCTTTTACCATGATAGCATAAGCAGTTGTATTATGTTATTGCGTTTATTCCATTTAGATTCTCGTCAAACATAATATATTTTTGTCGTAACGAGTCGCGAATTAATTCTGCACCTGATTAAAGTATTATTGTTTCTGCCCTCTATTGCCGCTGGATGTCTATGTATTTCCATATTGTGTACTCCCGTGGCTTTCAAATGCTCACTGCAATACGACCGTGCTAACCTCACATGATAAGTGCTGATTGAGAATTTAATTAACTCTTCAGTTGTTAATTGTGGAAAATGTTCAATAACCGGATCATTTCCAGTCATCTTGTGAGACGACACTCTTTTTCAGTTTAAATTATGTTCCCCACATACTCAGATAATTGATTGGG
The DNA here is from genome assembly GCA_950022985.1 of Udea ferrugalis. Classification (NCBI taxonomy): domain Eukaryota; kingdom Metazoa; phylum Arthropoda; class Insecta; order Lepidoptera; family Crambidae; genus Udea; species Udea ferrugalis. Next base: position 13,580,820 of record OX465516.1, read on the forward strand.
GCGTTGTATATTTTGATTAATTATTTCAATGAATTCTTCTGTGTATAGACTGTCTCCGTAAGGATTTTGAAAAAAAATTATTAAAGCTGCAGCAATTTTAAAATCTTCAAATATATGCGGCACATGTTTGTTAAATACTCTGTTTCTAAATATCTTGAAGTCGCGCTTGAATCTCCCGTTTATAGTTTCCACGACCCATCGCACCATTGTAATGAGTCGTGATTTATTAGCTTCTGCAGTGTTTAATTGCGTGTCTTGTGGTCGTTTGGTTGGCGGCATGTGAGCAACATAGCCATATGTTTCTATTAAAGGAATTTAATCCCGAAAGCCTCTCGGTCCAAACTAAATGAGTCACCTTTATGGGAAAAAAAGTGGAACGGTCCGTCTTCAATGGGTCCATCATGGTTTTGCAATATCATTTTCAGTATATCAGGTTGTCCGTGCAGACTACGGACCTGTTATATCCAAAATATATCCATCCGTGCACACGATCATAAATGGCTTTAATAAGTTCCTATACTTAGCCTTCATAAGTATAATTGTATAACTGCGGCGTTGAAATAAAAAGTTAGAACTTTTTTCTATGTATAAATAGGTTCCATCGAATATAACTATTGGTTTTGGTGACTCTTCGCTACCAAACAAAACATTTGGTAAAACCCGGCTGCGGGCTATCACTTTGTCCCTGTTTAAATGGTCTAAGCCTAGGTGCAATGGAACAAAGTCAGTAATGTCTACAATACTACAATAGTTCGCTCGGATATATTAAAAAATGAAGCAATTCTATTATTCGGCTCCTCTGATCGAATGTTGCACAAGTAGATAGCCAAATCATTTCTGGGAGTATTTGAGGACCGATTAAGGCTTAGTATTTGACTCAGCAAATCGTTGAACGTGGCTCCGTTTCTTCCAGTCCAAAACCTTAACTCGTCGTCAGAAACGACATCTACATTGAACGTATCGTATAAGCAGTTTGTTCTTCTGTTGTGTTATTAAAAATATCATCAAATTTTGTTGTTATCTATCAAATTCGTAAGCTCATTCATTTCCGATTCATTGAAACTTATTGGTAATTTAGACTCTAAAACAAAAATGAAATATGAAATTGTATTGCTTGTAAGCAAGCTATTAATTAAACGATCAAGGTTAAGGCTATTTATCGGTGAATCAGTAAAGAAAGAACGCTGTATAAATTACTTAACTAAAAATATAGGAATATGTCGTAACATTAAGCAAAAAATAAAACAAAAGTTAGTAAATATCGCAAGTCACGATATTTACTAACTTTTGTTATACACAAAAACTTTATTTTGACTATCAACTTCCGATGCAAACATTATAATTTACTACATACCACATTTATTTATATTTTTTTCCAACGTAAGATATTCTATGTATTACATACAACTTTTTTTAATGAACGCTTTACGACGTAAAATGTTGTATGTAAAACATACAACATTATTGAATGTTTACTTGACAACGTATACTGTTGTATGTAAGCTATACAACAGTTTTGGTTGGTACTTTAAAAAAAATACATAATCTTAATTTATCACCTGTAAAAATAAGAAAAATTAAACATACCCGTGAAATTTCGGAGACTGGATTCGTAAATAATGTTTTGTTCAGATTCAATAATTGTCGCATCGATATTTTGGACTGGTGTCTGAGATTGAGTACTCGTATGATTTACTAAATCACACAATATACACCCCCTTGTCATAACACCTGTACGTTTCATAGTTATAACGTATTCTAATCAATTATCAAGTCTTAATTACGTAACATGTGCGGAAAACTTGAAGCGATTGACACATGGACCGTCTCAGCCCTCTTTCCGGCGTAGTCGGTTTCATCTAACTCATACAACACGCGAGCGCGCGTTCATTCCCGCCCCGCGCCCCGCGTAAACGGTTGTCAAGGACTATACACTGTAGTCCGTTCCTGTTCAAAAGTTACAACTCTATACGTGCTGAAAATCCATGAAATAATTGTGTTTTCGTAAGTTTTAATTTTTTTACGCATAGATTACTTATAATAAAGCTCATTTTTAGTAAAAACGCTAAATTGCATTTTTGTGGGATACAACAACTTACGTAGGAGGTATCGATTTATGTCATAAACATAATGTGTTTGGGGATTGTTGGGGATGGATGTTTTATTTATTGAAAAAATTATGTTTATCTCTCTCTCTGAAATACATAGTAATGCACTTGCCTAGTTTGGAGTCAGATGATGTGGTGTAAAGATCTTAGATATTTATATATTTTACTAGATAGTTTTCTTCATTTCAAAAACTTAAAAGGAAATTGCAAACACAATCGATCTAAAGTTTGTAGTTTGGTACACCTGTTCCAACCGTTAGAAGGCGTTCTTAAAAACCGGATCCTTGATTAATCTAGAGTTTGTACTTCCGACCTCAAAGGCATAACCACAATTCAATCGCCATAACATTTAATGCACGTGTCGAAAAATGAAATTGATTTCTACCCTCCGTGTTGCGTGCCGTATCAGCAAGCCTGAAGTGGATAGGGAGAGGCAGCGCTAATAACTACAGGGAAGAGCCGCCAGAGATGTTTATTTAATGGCAAACCCATAGACGCTTTAATGGGAATTGCGCCAGCCTTCCAGCTCTTATCAAAACGGAATAAAGGTCAAATTTGGAGGCTTTTCGAGGCAGCCAGCGTAAATTTTTTGACGCGCTTCAAAAAGAGACAAGTGTGCCTACAGGACCTAAAGGTTGCAACGGTTTTGTTACGATATTATTGAGGGGTTCCTTCCAAGTTATAATAAATTTGAAATATATTTACGTTTTCTTTCTTTTTGATAAAGTTAAAGTTTGTTATCGAAATATAACAAATGTTAATAATTGTTTATTAAGAGGATTAGCTAACCCGGAAATTACATAATGGTATTCATTATTCCGTAGGCGTTGTTACACCTTTATAGCGTTGTAAGGTAATACACCTAAATCAAGCTAATGTGACATTTCTGGCATGTGCCCGCCACCAGTGTTTGGTCACAGTGTAAATGTGTTGCAAATGACCAAATTAAATGTGCTCGTAGAATTAAGTTCAAATTAGTTTTCCTCATTTCTCATGCATGTTATTAATTCGCCTACCCTTAAAAATTTACGATCAACGTCCTCGAAATATAGTTTCATTTAGCTTTACACATTTGAACAGACTACTACTTACTTTCATATTATGTGGAGTACGTCGGCAATAGAGTTAAATCTATATATGAAAACCCTTGAAATGAATAAAGTAGCATTGTGTATTTTAGTTATTATGAATGACTTTTTTATAAAAAATATAACTTACTTTTTTGTATTGTATTTCTATAAAATTTTCCTGATGGACAATTTTCGTAAGTAGCATAAATAAAATTGTTTTTCACAGATGTTTGCTTAGCAAAGCCTACATTTTGCTAACAATCCAATAAGTAGGTCTGTGTCACAAAGGCAGACAATTCCCCAATCCTACTGGAATACCCTATACTGTGGCACTACACGAATAATTCGCAAAGCGTATGCCCAGATTATCATTTGAATGTGCCCTCAGACGATTGTTGGATCTCGTGACAGTTGTACAATGGGGGAGCTGGCCCGGGGCAAAATATTTTTACAAAATAAAAACCGGTGTTTTCTGTATCCAACGAAATTACATTTTTATCTGCCACGTTTTTGGTGTCTTCTTTATCGTGCTTGGTAATACACGCTAATTTAAAAAATAACGAATTAATGTACGCAGTGATTGATGAAATGGAATACAAACAGACAACATAAATATATTTATTCATGTAAGCTTCAAGCAAAAACTATGCACATTGGTTGTAAATCTTCACAAAAATAGAGCATTTACAAAAATAATGCTTAAAATAATAAATGGGACAGTAATAACATACAAAGACATTATGTGACAAGCTCTAACGTTAGTGCTTTTGAAAAAGACTCCAGGGAAGAACTGAGGAGGTACCTAATCATTAGTCACTTTGTTAGGTGCCTAGTTTTTTTCTTTTTTTAGCTCCCTCTCAGGTGCCTAGTTAAATCGCAAAAACTGAATTATCAGAATACAGCCAATAATAATAAACTTAATTACCACAATTATTTGTGCCGTTACGTAAGCGTTTTGTAACGTTTGTGACGTAAACTTAAATTTTGAGCTAAGTATACGAAAATGTGTATTGTTTAAAAATAAAAATATTGACAGGCAAAAATAGGAAGTCTAATAATTTAAGTATCTTTATTTTACAAGCTCGCCAAGATAGCAATCAAATTTGTGTGTGTTTGTAATGCACACTGACCCCCTCATTCGTAACTATCTGAAATAACAACTTTAAATATTCATTAATTTTTTTTTACTCATGAAAATTCGAACAGTTTTAAAACGTCACGTTTGTAATGCTTTGTCCTTTTACTTCCGGTTAACGCTTACTCAACACTGCAGCGTTGCGTTAAGTTTTTATGACTAAGGAGGTAAATCTCAAGCGGACTGATATTTTCGCCAAAGTATCAACAACCTTTTTTGCTTGAGCACTTAGGATCATGACTTGCTAATAATTTAATGATAACTAAGCCATGATTTCGCAAAATGGCGAAATACGAGCCTAAATGTTAATTTTAGAAAGAAAGAAGAAAGAAAGAAAATTTATTTATTTTTACGTAAATTATGAATTTTGGTTTGAAATTCTCTAGAATAGCAAAGTAATAAGACCTTTTCAGATTTTCAGCCTAACGTTATCGCTATTTCTTTTATGAATATTAAGTTGTAAGCTAATTAGGTTCTCTGAATATACTTACCTACATTATTTTCTATTTTTTTTGTTAATAATACACAATGATCATGCTTATAAATCATAGGTATTTAGTACAGTTTTTTCTTTTGTTTTGAGATAACATGAGTATTAAAAATACTATATTTATTATGGAAGCCATCTTGTTTTTATCTTTTTTTTTAAAGGATTTTCGTGTGAATCTCACAAAAACATTACAAATTATTTGCTATTATACCATAACATATTTTGCTTAATCCAAGTAAACTTGGAAGTGAAGTGAATAAGAAATGGACACATTGGTGTGATCTCCTGAGTTACCGGAAAAGCGGTTTACAGTCACACTTGAAAATGGATAACCAGAATAACTATATCGTCGCAGGAAAGGCAACTTTACTGAAGCGCTAAATGGCCATTTCGAGAAAAAGCCGTTTAAAGTTTTTTTTTTTTCGTTTTTAATTCCTAACTTTTTTCCCAGCATTCGAATTTCGATGACGTCAAGGTAAACTTTTATTAATATGTCATTTTCTATGTCCAGAAGTACAAACCATAATAATGAGACAGCTGGTTTACGATATAGTGGCGCTTAAGTAAAAATGACTCCAATTTACAGTAAAGCAAAATTTCTTAAGCGCCATTTGAGCCAAATATTTATAGCGACCAAAATCACTTAAAACTCTTACGTATATAAAATGGAAGGCAGCAAATTTTCTGGAACTATAACCATAATCTAATGTTTGCTATCCTGAATTACTCAAAGGACTTTTAAAAGTCTGGTGTCATCGTGTCAAAACGACTTTTAAAGTGATCGGCCCATTATGTTGAATCACTAAAAATCCTCAACAGTAGGTTATGGTTTTAGTTATTTCGAGTAAAACGACGTAAGAGATAACCACTTTTGTCTAATCATAGCTTTAAAAGTACTGGTAACTCCAGTTTATACACAATAAAAGCTACTTAGATACTGAAGTGCCAAATTTAAAGTTACTTGAACCATAAATAATAACGTATAATCCATTGCCAATATGTAAGAGTGAAGTCTTATTTGCTTTATTTAAAATATTACGTTAACTAGTAGGGCAATGAGATGGAGCAAGAGCTCAGGTCTTAAATTGAATAGATAGCCGGGTAAAGGCCTCCTATTAGAGGGAAATAGTTTCAAGAAATAATGAAATTACAGCTGTTATTTCGTATTTTTTATTATTTATTAATTGTTTGGTTTGTTCTTTTCAGTCTTTGGCAATAAAAATAAATATATTTCGATTTTAGTTTAATTTTCATAGACTGAAAGTAACGTTGATTTTTTTTTTAAGGTGTTTTAAATATCAGACTTTTAACTACTGCTGGCTTTGAGCCTTTTTTCCATTTGTGGTGTCTTTGATATTCCAGTTACAGGTTCCTGTAGGCCTAGCACGGACCGCTAACATTTGGTAGTCGAAAAGTAAACGATACTTAAAGACGTTTACTTTTCTATTGCCGAAATGTTAGCGGTTCGTGCTAGCCCTACTGTTCATCCTTCAGTCTTACTGCGTACGTTTTGTAAAAACTCTGTTTCTTACTTTCTACTAAGACCTGAAAAAATAGAAAGGAATAGTAAGTCTCATATAAATTTAAAAAAAGGCTTAATTAACCATCTAGTTTTGTATAATGAGTTGAATCTTAGACACATTCCTTGAATACTAGCCGAATAAATCACTAGATCGTAAAGAGTGGATGAATTTAAGTGAGGCTTTTGCCCGGCAGTGGCACATAATAGGTTAAAAAATAAGTCTGGCCCGCAATTTTGCCCAAAGGAATCAACTGAGGTTGGCGATAACGACTCGGCAGTTTCGTAAATAGTGTGGTGCTACATCTCGACCGACACCACATGGTGACAAGCCATTTTCAACAATGAAACCAACATTACACACTCTTCAGAAATAATCTTAACATCAGCTGGGTAATCTTAAGTTAACCTTTACACCTCTCTGTAACATAATTTTACAACTAATAGAACCAGCGTCAAATAACATCATCATCAGCCTGTTGCAGTCCACTGCTGGACATAGGCCTCTCCTATTACATGCAACGGAACTCGATCTTTGGCTGCTTGCATCCAGATCCTGCCAGCCATCCTGCGGAAATCATCACTCCACCTTGCCTGAGATCGTCCTACACTACGCTTGTCGAGACGCGATCTCCACTCAAGAACACGATTACTACAATGGTGGTTGGTTCTACGGCTAACATGGCCAGCCCACTGCCACTTCAGCTTGTTAATCCGGTGGGCTATGTCGATAATCTGCTTCTCTGCCGTATCACCTCATTTCTAATTTGATCCCGCAGAGAAACGCCGAACAAAGTCCTCTCCATAATAGCCCGCTGAGTGACTTTAAATTTAAAAAACAGCTTTTAGACGTGGCTTTGAAGGGAAATGGGTCGATAGTTCTTCAGTAGCGTCTCTCTTTTTGAAGAACAGGACGATCACACTTCTACTCTACGCCTCCGGAGTTCTCCTTTCAAAGAGGACAGCGTTAAAAAGCTTTTGGAGCTCCCTGAGTACGGGTTTGCCTCCTGTTTTTAACAGCTCTGTTGTAACGCCATCCACACCAGGGGCTTTTCCATTTTTTAAGAGTAATCTCGATTACGTCAATGCTGACTTCTAGCAGGTCTTCGGTGTAGTGGCGTGTTAAAGTGTCTCTAGAGTCCTCATTCCGGGGTCAGGTCGAGAAGCATGCGAAGCGTATAGCCGGCCATAGAAGTTTTCTACATCCAAAAGGACTGCCGGCTTCGAGACAACGACTTCTCCACTTTCTATGGTCAACTTCGTCAAGTGGCTTCTTTCGAGAGATTGTACGAAAATTTTGAGCCCCGGTTCTGCTCGATCGCTCTCTCAATGGTGAGGGTATTGGAGCAACGGAGATTGCGTCACACGTGCTTACTAATCTCTCGGTTTAGAGTCCTTTTCCTGGGGAAGTGACGGGTGGGTTTTCCCGTCGTCTCTTCATAAGCCCTGAAGTCCCTTCCGAAAGCTTCGACTTCTTGCCTTTACGCTGCATTTTACAAAATCTCGTACCTTCTTCCCCGAGGACTCGAACCACATTTTCAAAGTTCTGGTTAACGTCAGTTGTGGTTTCCACGGCAGCAAAGTGGTTCTCCAGATTTGACTGGAACGCTTCAGATCCCATCATAGTTTGAAGCAGAGTTGGTCGGAGCCTGGCCTTCATCAAGTGGACTCGTTCAACTCTGAAGTTGATATTCAGAGAGCCTCAGCCGAGTCGGTGTTCGCTACCGGTATTAAACCTTTTGATCACGGAAACGTCTCTGAATATGTGCTTTTTGTCCGCCATGATGAAGTAAATCTCATTTCTTGTCATAGTGTCAGGGCTTTGCCACGTCCACTTCCTTTCGGGTTGCTTCTTGAAGAATGAGTTCCTCAAGAAGAGCCCCTCCTGCTCGAGAAAATTGACGAGCATTTGCCTACTATGATTTCTACTTCCATATTCATGGGATTTTACTACCGATTCACTGCAATTTCGTACTCCCACTGCAGCGTTGAACTCCCCCATAACAACGGTGAAATGGGTCTTGGTAGTAGAGTGGAGGGCCCTCGATATGTCATCGAACATATCCTCCACTTCATCATAAATCATCATCAAATTTTATAAATTATTAGACATTTCGGTACTTACCCAAGGTGACTTTACTAATAATTATATCTAGCTATGTGAATTACTAAATGTTTTTACTAATAAATAGCTAACTAACCGATTAAGGCGTTCGTTATTGCATTATTATCACCAATATTCTTTTATCTTCTCGATCTATTTGAGCGGCAAGAAATACCGACTAACGTGTATTCTCAGTGGCTTTGTCGAGCAGATTGACTGATACCCGGCGTACGCGCCGATAATAATCAGATTTTTAAGTATTGTAGCTCCATATTTTTTACTTTAGCGAAGTAAATGGGGTTTTGGCCAGCTTTCTATTTTTACTTCTATAACTTTTGCTAAAATATAACTTCACAGTAAAGATACTGAAAGTCAAAAACTTGCTCAATAACAGTAAGGCAAAATTACTTATACGCCACTTCCTGCATAAAAATGGAAAGACTAATATACCTACAAGCCTTACTTAGTAAAAATACAGCAATTCAAAATTACTTATACCAACTTTAAAGTTTTTTTAGAGTAGTCCAAAAATGCTCATAAGACAGGCACAAATAAAATGCCAAAAAAGTGTCGCTTAAGAACTCGGGCTGATGAAAAATCCCTCTTTTTTCCATTTACTTAAACGCCAAAAAAGTGCTCGTATCGCTATGAGACCCAGACTGATCGACGCAGAAAAAAACGCTGATTCCGAATATATATATAACTCAATATGCCTATTTTGGCGCTTCAGTAATTCTGCCTTTCCTGCGACGATATCCACTTTTTCCAACTGCGATGAGATGCTTACTTGTTTTCAAAACGGCATATTTCAAAATATATTGTACCAATCACAACTTAGTGCTCAAATTTGATTGGCAATATGCTGTGCAGTTGGGGTGCCAATATAATGTGCTACCACCTTAATTTTTTTACTTTGGGCGTTTAGTTAGGTTCAAAGATATTTATTCTCATAAAACATACAGTTCATTTACAATGAGAATTACTTAAATCTAGATAGCACATTAAATAATAATACTGGAGCTGCCCAGTGGGGTACATTAATAACAAATAGAATTCAATAAATAATAAATAAATTGCGTGCGTCAGGCAACGTGCGCCCTCCGCCATAACTATGTTCGGACTAATGTTGTGAACTACTTGATCTGCGTGTGTGTGTGTGTGTGTGTGCGCGCGCGACGATAGCAGGTATATTCCTCGCGGCCAGTTTAGAACCGTAGACGCATATTTATTCCATTCCAAGCCCAGCTTAGTACAAAGTTTACCAAAATACTGAGAAAAAATGCTTTGCCCATTCAAAGGTAAACGAACAAACTTCTGAATTTGGACGAGATCAGCATTCAGTAATCAGAAGATTGAGGCTGACAGCCGTTTGTGACGACAAGGGACACAACTATTTCTCTGCAAATAATAATTTGGCTAGCAACCTTTATAACTTTGTATTAAGGTTTTATTTCCCTTGGCATTCTGATTATTTTTATAAATGGCGGACACGCGTTCGGCGTACGGAAAAGAGGTAGGTTTAAACAAAAGTTTGCTGAATCTGTAAGGGATACTCTTGGGCCTTCGTAGGCAAAAGTCTGTTTATGTAAGCAGGTAGGTATTTAATCAGACTTCAGGCTCTTATTTTTTTTATTTCAGAAATAGTCATCATTTTAATCTAGCTGTAGCTAATTTTCGTATTATTATGGTATCGTAATGATCAGATACTTTTTTTAACTAGGTATTTATGTACAAAACAAAGTCGGGCTTGTTGCAACACTTACAACAAGCCCGACCGACTTACCGATTTTCAAGGTTTGTAATTTGTTAGATTCGTCTCCACCTCAGATTAAATTTTCTTAAAAGTCAAACAGTACAGAATCGACATATTAATTTATTTTCAAATATTGCTTTTATTGGATCCAAGGTTCAGCCGGCTATTTAGCGGTCCAACGGTTAGACGAAACAGCGCAACGCAATGCTTCTAACTAGAAGAACTCACCCTTAGGTGATCTCAAACCATACAATTTGCAATGTCAGCAAAAAGTATTGAAACCTTTAGACCCTAAACACAGCTGCAGTACACACCGAGCAGGAAATTCAATCACAATAATATTATGATTGTAGCAAGACGTTTGATACTAAAATTGTATAACCACATAAAAATGACTAGCCAACCTATTACACCTACTACTACCTAATTTGTGTATAACCAGAATTTTGTAGAAGCTACTGGGCAGATTTTTATTTAAATAATTATGTATACATTGAAAAAGGAAATCTGTGGTACTCTTACGACTCATCTAGGTTAAACAATTACCCCCCTCATGGGTTCTCGCCTCGGTGTGGCGAGGGGGCCTAGTACCGGTGGTAGGGGCACCACCGGGGAGCGAAGAGAACCCAGGCGTGGCAGCGTGGTGGACTGGACACCCACCCACTGCGGCCCGTAAGGGCGGCGTGGGGCTGCGGGGCCAGTGGGGCCTGCAGGCGCCTTGAGGCGCGTGGTTGGGGCCGCGGCGCACAACCGGTTGGTGGGGGCCAGTGATCCGAGGCTGATCCCCCCTGTGCGTCGCGGCCCGGCGAGGCCGTACCGTCGGTTACGGCAGCGGAGCCGCCCTTTGGGTGGCTCGCGGTTGCGGGCCCAGTAGGGTCGCTGCGGCCCGTAAGGGCGACGCGGGGATGCGGGGCCAGTGGGGCCTGCAGGCGCCTTGAGGCGCGTGGTTGGGGCCGCGGCGCACAACCGGTTGGTGGGGGCCAGTAACCCGAGGCTGATCCCCCCTGTGCGTTGCGGCCCGGCGGGGCCGTACCGAAGGTTACGGCAGCGGAGCCGCCCTTTGGGTGGCTCGTGGTTGCGGGCCCAGTAGGGCCTGCGTACGGTGGCCAGCTAGCGCGTGGTACGGGGGTGCCGCCGCCAGCATTGCACGGGTTTCACCGCTGCCTGGTAGGGACGGCTTGAAATCCTCGGCTGTCCCTTCTGGCCTCCCCTCACGAAGGGGGGGTCGCTTCCGGCCCGCCGTGCAGGCGGGCTCCGTCCGGGGGAACGCGTAACAGGCAGGCGCTATTCACCGTGTTCCCCCACTAACGGACGATTAGAGGGAGTAGTAGGGGTTTTAGTCGGTAGGGCCACTGGTATACCATCTGTCCAGTGGTGAGTCCGACATAACCCGTCCGTCCCCCGGTGGACGGGTATGCGTAAGGCATTTCCCCTACTTAAAAAAAAAAAAAAAGGTTAAACAATTACAAACTTTAAATCCTTACTGGTGGAATCAGTGGCAATACCTAACATCAAAATATACTCTTAAAAAGTAAATAATTTACATAAACATATCACATCATTCTCATAAATGAATGAAACTTTGATTAAAAAGCATACTAGAATTAATTACGGACAGCCATCAAACAGCATTACACTGCTCACATTAAAACAAATAAGTGAAACGAAACAAAAAGAGCTTTCAAATTGTTAGCATCTAGATGAAAAACAACCGCCAGACCGCACCAGTCTGCGGTCACCGATTTCATTTTACAGAATTTATTACATTTCGATAATCTGCTATTTTCGTTCGGACCGATCCGATTTTCAATGATGACCGGAAGGTGAGCAATTTGCCGGGTGAATTGCTATTGTTTACCGACGGGAACTGGCGCAGTGTAGAGTATAAGTAGGTCGAGATATTTTCAGTAGGTTTTGCTTCTGTCTCTTTAAGCACAAAATAAGAGCAATAAGTACCCTTTCATTACTGAAAATGGTATTTGCTCTAATCACTACACTTGCCAAATGTTTTGTTTTTGTTTTTGCTACACAAACCAGCAAAAACTTTAAACAGACTTATAATTTCGCATTTAGGGTGAGGTCTCACCCTAAATGCGAGGTTTCGTGATGTTTTATAACCTATATAGCAGTAGTGATTTATTGAGAATTCTAACTCAGCTTCGTTCGGTCGCGAAAGCGACCTCAGTCAGCAAGTTAGAAATCTCAATAAATCACAGTTTTGCATCGAGGAAAACACGTTAGAATTCTGATAAATCTTGTTCGACATGCAGCAATACTTACGATAGTTTGTCATAAACAAGTCTCCCTGCCAGCTTGTTGAGAATGTCAAGAAAGCGTGACAGGCAATGATTAAAAACAACAGCTTAAACGGACGAACTTCTGGATATTATAATCACTTTGTTAAAACCTCTGAAACACAGCGGACATACACATAGTTTTAAAAGTTGCTATGAAATTTTTCAAACAGAAAGAATCTTTAAAATTAGATTGCATCTGTCCCTCATCATCGAATGAGCCAAAGCGCCATGGCACGTTACTGCCGAACACTATTCGTTGTATAGTATGCGGTCCATCAAACTGTGGGAAAACTAATTTAGTTATCAGTTTATTATTACATCAAAATGGTCCACGTTTTTTCAACCTTTACGTGTATTCAAAGTCCTTGTACCAGCCTAAATACTTATTTTTAGAAAAAGTGTTAAATAAAGTGGCTGGCATTTCTTTTAACAAATATAATCATAACACTGAGATTATAAGCCCACACGAGGCTCTGCCAGATTCTATTATTATATTCGACGACGTAGCTTGTGAAAAGCAAAACAACATTAGAGATTATTTTGCTATGGGACGCCATAAAAACATCGACTGTTTTTATATTAATCAAACTTACACCAAAATTCCAAAACAGCTTGTACGAGACAATTCTAATCTTATCATACTATTTAAGCAAGACGATGTAAATTTGAAACACGTTTATGATGAGCATGTAGGGTCTGATATGTCTTGGGCTCAATTTAGACAAATGTGTTCTAAAGTTTGGACTAAACCTTTCTGCTATGTGGTAATCAATAAAGACTGTGAACGGAATAATGGATGTTACAGAATGACATTTGATACATTTATAAAGGTAGATTAATGTTCATAAATGGTTGCCTCTAATTGAAAGCATCACTATCATTTCTGATTTAGGACTGAACGGAATTCTGACCGAAATGGAAAAAAATCTTAAAAAGCAAATTGTCAAATCAGCAGAAGCTGTGAAGAGAAAGGTTGATATGATGAAAGATGCAAAAAATGCTAAGGATATTACTTTAGAAACAATTTTTAAACCTATATCGGACCCGCTCAAACTAATCGCTAAAAACAATAACAGTGAAAATTATGATAATGAGAAGGAACATGAACACGTGCCGAAAAAGATTAAAAATAATGAGAGTGAAGCTTCTTATTCGTCAACTGAAGACTACGATGTCCACGACAGCGAAGAAGAGTTAGATTTCGACAATGAAGTGTTTGATAAATCTAATAAAACCCTCATTGAAGTACCTGAAGCCCACAATGTCAGCGAAGGTTCGTTTAAATCCCTTCAATCATCACCAAGTATAAACAACGAATCTCTATCCTGGTCTACATCATCTGAAGTAATGAAGGATGTTCCATTCGGAATCAGGAACGAAAGAGGAAAACTTATGCTCGGTCGAGCGCGTGTTTTTGACAATGGACTTATTCTGAAAGTTGGAAACAGAAGTGTGAAAAAAACTCCTGGCTTGAGAGAACTTCTGTATAAAAAAACTCCTGACTTAGACTTACTCACAGAGGAAGATTTACAAAATTACAAACTACTGCTAATGGATACCTATGCTCATAGGCGTAACTATAATCCATCAAAACCAATTAATAGCAACAAAGGATTTAAATACATGCACATTATTAAACCACTGTTTAAATTTTCTAGAAACATGACCGGTAGCATTGAGAGCCTCCCTGTTGGGAGAGGAATTAAACTCATGAAAAAAGTTAAAGATAATACTGATTACGTTTATTGGGATGATCCAAACGAATTAGTGGATCGGTTAAAATTACTATATGCATCGCGAGACGCTGGTAACACTGGTTTAGATAATGAAATTACTGCAATAATTGAGGAGTTGTGTGAAGCAGGCGTCATTGAAAAAAAACAATAAAAAGAAATTGGTGCAAGTAAAGTATTCAGTCGATTACAACAATTCATCAACAGAACAATGAATATAGATAAATTTGGCAATCACGTTCACAAACGTCTAAGATTACATGATATAGTTGACAGTCTTACTGACACATTAGCCAAATCAGAAACAGGAGATTTTGACTTGAAATCAACAAGATTGAAAGGCTTACAAAGTCCTGAGAAAGATGATGAAGCTGTTAATAAAGCATACGTAGATACGTTGATGCAAGAAATCAGAAAAGAAATAGACAAAGTTCATGTTAATGTAAAAAAGTATTTAAAAAATTTAGAAAAAGTAACAACGGAGCGATTGGATGCTCTTCATTATACGAAAGAGGAAGTAAACCACCTGCTTGAAGTTAATTCCAATAAAAATGAGTAAACTAGATATAGTTAACGAACTTCATAAAGCAGCAAGAAGAAATTTTTCCCGCCGCTGTACAATTATAAAAGGAATAGATGACTTGTGGCAAGCTGATCTGATGGATTTTCAAAAATATGCGCATTTTAATAAGGGACATAAATATGTGTTAATAATAATCGACACATTTACGAAGTACGTTTGGGTTAAGGCTTTGAAATCAAAAGGAAAAGAAATGGTCACCAATGCAATGCAAATTATACTGTCTAAATCATCTAGAAAACCTAAGAATTTGCAAACAGATTTTGGCACAGAGTTTTATAATGAGTCGTTTAAACAATTGATGAAAAAATATAACATAAATCATTATTCTACGTATTCTATTAAAAAAGCGTCTATAGTGGAACGTGTAATAAGAACAATAAAGTCTAACCTTTACAAAGTTTTTAGTTTATGCGGTCGTTATCAATGGTTTGGTAATAATTTAGATTTAGTGGTACACAAATATAATAACAGTTTACATCGGATTACTAAATACAAACCTGTAGATGTGAATAAATCAAACGAGAGTTTAGTAAGATTAAACATATTGCATTCGCAAAAACAAAAAACATGTCGAAAGGCTACATTAAATGTTGGTGATTATGTTCGTATAAGTAAGTTCAAAGGAGATTTTTATAAAGGCTATACTCCCAATTGGTCGACGGAAATATTTTGTATAGTAAAAGTAAATGAATCGAATCCAATAACATATCAAATAGAGGACCGAAACAAACAAACAATTTTAGGATCCTTTTACGGAAATGAATTACAAAAAACAGAGTTTCCAGATTTTTACCTTATTGAAAAAGTAATAAGAAAAAAGGGAAATAAATTGTTTGTGAAATGGTTAGGCTTAAATAATGAAGAGAATAGTTGGGTTGACAAAAGTGAATTGCTGCGGTAGTATAAATAACGCTTAATATTTTCTTCTATTCACTTTTTATTTATCAATGAAGGAAGGAAGAGGTATTATCAATAGTATAATTGATCATTTACCGTTCGAGTTGCATTTACCAGGATATCAATTTTGTGGACCTGGAACAAAACTTAATAAACGATTGCTTAAAGGTCATCGCGGTATAAACAAATTGGACGAAGCTTGTATGTACCACGATATTGCTTATAATAACAGTGACTTTAAAATTCGAAATAAAGCTGATTTAGATCTTTTAAACATGGCTAAAAGAAGATTAAAATCAAAAGATGCTAAAAGAGGAGAAAAAGTTGCAGCATGGGTAGTGAAAAATGCGATGAAAGTTAAAATGAAGGCAGGCGCTGGTGCTAAGACATTTATGAATGGAGTGAAAAAAATTCATTCATTAATGAAAAATACAAAATCTAAAGATAATCGATCAGCTATCAAATACGCGTATGCAGTTGCAAAGAAACTTTTTGTTCATAAAAAAGGACTGCGTTTGCCGCGCTGTATCCCTATTCCGAAATATGGAGGAGTTTTACCTTTAATTCCAATTTTTGCTGGATTATCAGCTTTGGGTTCACTTGCTGGAGGAGCAGCGGGGATAGCAAAAGCTGTCAATGATTCTAAAGCGGCACAAAAAAGTCTTCAGGAATCTGAACGTCACAATAGGACGATGGAAGCAGTGGCCCTCGGTAGAGGGATGTATATCAAACCTCACAAAAAAGGTGCTGGCTTATATTTGAACCCATCAAAAAACTAATTAAAAGGCTACCTAGACGTGCTCTCACAAATTTAGATATATTAGAGCATGCTAGTGAAATACCATATTTTCGTGGTGTTTTCATGAGAGATGAATTACCCTCAAAGCCTAAAAAGATAGAATGTGCAATACTAAACTTGGATAGCAGCAAAAATCAGGGAACACATTGGGTAGCCTACATCAAACAAAATAACTATGTTGAATATTATGATAGTTTTGGTAACTTAAAACCACCAATAGAATTAATTCAATATTTGAATAACATACCTATAAACTATAATTATGTAGGACAACAAAAATTTGGGACTGTAAACTGTGGTCACCTTTGTTTATATTTTTTAAGAGACTATTGGAAAAAATATATAAAGAATGAAATAAATTGAACATTGTTAGTACAAAAATGTCTTTCACTGTGTCTATTACTGGACAACAAACCTCCTTGACAACAAATTATTCACCCGCTTTGGAATTGAGGGGAGAATATGAGTGTGGACTCTTATATTTTTCCACATTTAATTGTATTCCTAACATTGATGAAAAAAACAATAAATTTTATTATGATACTGATAAAGTCATCACTATCCCCGAAGGCTCGTATGAACTTCAAGATATCTGTGATTTCTTAAAAAGTAATGTTAAAAATACTGCATTGAAATTAACTTGTAATAATAATACTTTAAAAACTACTATTTTGTGTTCCAAAGAGGTTAATTTTGATAAAAAAGATTCACTGGGTAGAATTTTGGGTTTTGGTGGGGACAAGATAAAACCTTTTATAAGTACTGAATCTCGGTACCCGGTCAGTATTTTACCAACAACCATCGTGCGCATCGAATGTGACGTAGTCAGTGGATCATTCGTTAATGGGAGAGCAAGTCATATAATTTATGAATTTGTTCCAAACGTGCCCCCTGGTTATCGAATAATTGAAGTACCTAGAAACCTTATCTATTTTCCAGTCAACCAAAGTTCAATAAGTGCAATAAATATAAAGTTGTTAGACGCTGAAAGCAAACAAATTAATTTACGTGGTGAAGAAGTACAGTTGTATTTACATTTCAGAAAAAAATTATAGTTTTCGATATAAAACCAACGACATCGTGTAATCAAGTCAGTTCTAGAAGTACATCTCATAAAAGAACACCACTCCACCTTAGCAAGAAGTTAACTAAAACAAATAAAGAATTTCTGAAACAATTGGGCTTAATAAAATGAATATCTTAAATATATGTCAACAAACAGCATACGATAATAGTATTGAAAGCTTCGAATATCATTCTTACAAACCATACGTAACAAGTTTCAACAAGAACGATGAAATACGAATACCCATAAATCAACAAGACTTGTATGTTTTGCCTTCACTCAGCACATTATATATTGAGGGCAAAGTCGAAGTTTATAATAGCGTTACTAAGGAAAAAGTGTCAAATGTGCATTTTATTAACAATCCAGTATTATTTTTATTTCAAGATGTTCGATACGAACTGAACGGGGTAGAGATTGATAAAGTTAAAAATGTAGGAGTCACTACAACAATTAAATCTTTCTTATCTTTAAATGAAAATGAATCCAAATGTGCACGAGTTTGGGGGTGGTCAACTGAAGGTACATCACACAGCAGTGACGGAGTTTTTAATGCGTCCATACCCTTGAATAAAATATTGGGTTTTGCAGAAGACTATGGAAAAATTATTATGAACTGTAAACACGAGTTAGTGTTATTGAGAAGCAACACTAATCTCAATTCTTTAAAATTGAAAGCTGGGGAAGTCGTAAATGATATAATCATAAGCAAAATTGTTTGGCGAGTGCCTCACATCAAAGTATCAGACCGTGAAAAAATTAATTTGTTAAAACATTTAGAAAAAGATCGATCTGTTACACTACCATTTCGTAATTGGGATCTATATGAATATCCATTACTACCGAAAACCCGTAAACATACTTGGTCGATTAAAACATCATCGCAAGTAGAAAAACCAAGATTCGTTATAATTGCTTTTCAAACCAACCGTAAACACAAAGCGGACATGTCCATGGCTGAATTCGATCATTGTAATGTACGAGATATAAGAGTATTTTTAAATTCTTCGTATTACCCGTATGAAGGGCTTAATATCAGTTTTGCAGAAGGCAAGTTTTCTTTATTATACGAACAGTATGCAAGATTTCAGCAGTCATATTACGGACGCCGACCAGAACCGTTGATGTCTATGAAAGAATTCAAAGACGTCGCTCCCTTATTTGTAATTGACTGTTCACGTCAACACGAAACGTTGAAGGGATCAATCGACGTTAGAGTTGAGATAGAAACAGACCAAGAAATACCTGACCAGACAGCTGCATATTGTTTGATTTTAAACGATTGCATATTCGAGTACAAGCCTTTGTCCAATATTGTAAAGAAGCTATCATGAACAGCAACACAATAATCGTTGATCTCCAAGGATTCAAAGATAGTAAAAATGCTTTCATAGTGAAAGAATTTGCTATAGCTACTCGCGAGCACACACATATATTTTTAATTAAGCCTCCATATCCGTTCACGGCTTTGAATGACGAAGAAAGAAAACATGTCTGGTGGATTGAGAAGAACAAAGGATATCGATGGAGCGAAGGATATATTGACTACAGAGAATTTCGAAGAATTATAAAACCGTTTTTAAAAGATAATAAAATAATTGTCAAAGGCGAGGAGAAGATAAAATGGGTTCAAGATTTATGTGAACACGATAATATTAAAGATATAACTTATTTGGGACTTCCAAATTTAGATACTCTAAGTAAACTTTACTGTGGAGATGTGTTTAGGTATCATTGTTTTAGTCACAAGAAAACTTGTGCATTAAAAAATGTTCTATGTGTTAAAAGATGGTGTAACGATAATAAAATCTCTATGTGACTTTCAATAAAATATTTTTAAAGGTTATTTTTTATTTTATTTACCAAGCAGGAATCGAACCCGTGGCCTCTAATTCACTACTCAGTTTATAATTTAATAATACATAAATCATTAATTAAAGTGTGGAACAAAACTAGATTTCATGTCAGTGTAGATAAAAAAATTAGCAATCGAAATTTAAAAATGCATTACTAATTAAAATTTAGTCTTTGTTTGATTTTATTAGATCTTTAATGCACATAATAAACAGTACAGTTTGCAATCGTAAGTGAAACAATTAAGTTTTGTTCAACACAGCCTAATGAGAGGAATAGGTGATAAAAAACAGATTTATTTTGAAATAACTTTATTTATTTACACAACATCGTACTCCAATTCTAACATAAAAATGCTAACAATAGTCACCGCACAATCTTTTCGAGATTTTCTTAACTAAGTTTTCTGTGAGGTCCATTATTTCATCCACTGGATCCTGCACCACGTACTGAGCACTGAGCACCGCACACTCGTCTTCGTCAGCTTCGGTTCCGTGTGTGACCGCTCTTGATGATGGATCCGCTTGCAAGTCCAATATTTTAATTTGGATCAGTCTCGTGCCTCTCTGCTCTTTGGTGATCACGTAGGATTTTGGCGAAACTCCATTTCGTTTTGTAGGTTTTTGTTTGACGTTTTTCTTTGATTTCCCTGGTTGTTTACCAAACAATTCTTCACATTGTTGTGTGAAGTTTCCCAAAGGATCTTGCGCGTACTGGGAAAACATGATTTCTTGTGAATCAGTCATGATCTGTAACAAAAACAGAGAAAGTTGATTTCAAATTAGCTTCTAATGATTATTTGCATTTTAATATCATTTTGAAATATTCACTTACCAGATAATTCAAGTTTCGACGTGTTGCTCTGAGCAATGACGCTACAAATATGTGGCAATTAATTAAATACGCTTACGCATTACAAAACTACATGGTTTGCAATTTGATAGAGTGACCTACATAGTGTCGCATGCACATGTACGGTCGAGAATACCACCGCCTGAAGACCTTGAGCTTGAAAGACTCCTTTGCCCTTTTTGTGTCGATATATTAGACTAGATAGATAGATTAAACTAAGTGGTGCACCAGGATATTTTCGCAAAGTGGTGGGGCTATGCTGTCCTCGGCTATGGTACCTATGAGACTCGGAATGAAATAAAAATACAATTTATGGTTTCCTTTATTTTATTTGATAGCTTTATAATATCTTAACTGATACAACATATCAATAAAAGCTTATTTATTAATCATACATTGAAATTAAAATAAAAACAAGACTATTCGTTGTCTCAAGTTTGCTTCGATAAGTACAGTTCGACGTTGAAAAGAGTAATGGTATAGTTCAACGACAAATCATACGTCACAAAATGATTCTATATAATAAAAGGCTAGTCTTATTATTTTATAAATTCCATTGTAGGTACAAAAACTTAATAATGATAGTTAATGGTACTAAACGAATTCGTTTAATCTATGTGAATTACCATCATAAACTTCAATCTAGAAAAAACTTTCACCATAAAATAGAGCAGTTGCCCCAAGCGACGGTTTCAATGTTATTTTTTTTTATGAAACGTTTATCATCATTTGAGGACAACACAACTTTATTGACGCTGCGTGTAACTAACTCGTGTTTTAATGACTTGAATAAGAGATTCTGTTTACGTACTAGATCACCACTAATCAATGTTTCTTTATAGTCAGTTTTGTGCATATCGCGAACAACACACTTTTTCACGCCTTTGGCTTTTTTCATAGTACCGATCTGAGACTGTATGCAATATAATTTTGGGCGTAACCCTATGAATTCACTAATTATTTTTCCTCCCATTTCATCTTTGAATAGACCTGGTACTTTCTTATTCAATAGTGACAAATTATAAGGATTATTTGGACTATAATTGCTTGTGTCAAAATATGGTAAAAAATTTATTTTGCAATCATTGTAAAAATCGTTAGTGTGTATTTTATAAATGAAACTGTCTGTATCAGTATAACAAAGCTTGACACGCTTCCCGTAATACGGTTGGATAATTGAATAATGAAAGTCATACATGTGTTTTTTAGATAATTCCAAAACCGAGAAACCGATGTAAATTGGTTTGTCTAGAACAATTTTTTCAGGTTTCATTTGAATAGCAACCAAGTTTTCCGATAGTATAGATGCACTATGAAAATTGGGTCTAGCAATTAGTGAATTGGCGCTCAGCTTTTTCTTTGTCTTATTGTTAGTATCATTCCATAGGTTCACTAATTGAACATTTACTCTGTTTTCACTATTTTCAAGTGTTTTTCCGAATATACTATTATTAAGCAGTTTAAAATAATCCTGTTCAAAAGTGGAGATAGCTTTTTGCCTAAGCTGTGTGTTCAGGTCAATGTATTCCTTTAAAAAGGCTTTTTGTCGAAAAGCTATGACACGATGTATTTTTCTCAATACTAATCCATGTTTAATGCAATTTTTCAAATTAACATAATGTATTACGTAATTATATTTATCAAATAAATTAGGGATTAGTTTAGAAGTCTTCCCTCCGGGAGGAATACATTTCTCTGAGCAAAAAGGTAAATCATTATGGGTGTTGTGCAATTCTTTAGGATAAATTAAATCTACTTCCAAAATGTAGCCTTGATCGGCATCATCTTTCACGTCTGTAATTACTAAGTTTTCTATCTCATTTTGACTGAGGAATCTGAAGTCAGATAAAGGTAAATGCTGACACATAGCGTATCCGTATAAGTTATTGCAATCTATATAAATAATAAATACATCATCTTTTTGCGAATCATAATCTTCCATATACTTGTTATTGCTTTTAGCATAACGATGCGAGCACATGCATATACCGCCTCTTATGCCTCCTTGTATCATTCTTATAATTGCTAGATCATCAATTAACTCCAACTTGATACCGGTCTTTAAAAGCATCGCGTCAAAAGATAAACTAGGAGCAGTAACATAAAATGCAGGATCGAGTTGATAGTGACGTTTCGATGTATTTCTAAAATTTTCGAAAATATCTGCCAGTAAGAGTACATCAGTCTTAAGATAAAGGTCGGTGTATTCGCCAAGATCTTTAATTTTAAACTCGGACCATACTGACTGGGCATGCTGGTAATCAGAAGACGAAATTGCTTCGTTATTTAATGAGTTGAAAAAATTGTCAACGCCGGGTAGTTGTTTTTCATCGTACCGCTCTATGCAATTCATATATTCATATGGATATACACCTTTTCTCGTGAGTAAATCAAACTGTTTTTGACAGGGAAAATAGTGCTTTGAATGTTCAAACTGATTTGGTGTAAGACTTTTAGACAATTTATCTAAACTGGTCGATAAAAATTTAAAGGAGTCAACAAACCGTAATTGTACGCATTCATCTCTTGATACTTGTATGAATTTTGTGAATGAAACGTACGACTCTTTGTTTTTAGCTATTATCTTAAGTGCGCCACGGGCTTCTCCTAACTTTTTTATAAAAAGATGGCAGTCGTAGCCTGAAAGATTGTGAAAGAAAATTGGGACAAATTTAGGAAGTTTGTACATTAAATTACAATAGTTGTGTGCTGCTCCACGATATTTTCCAGTCAAATGACAGTGATCCCTGACTCTGTCGTTAAGTAACAAATTTTGACAAATATGACAACGAGTAGCCAATTTAAAGTTATTCTCTTGATTTGTGGTAAATATAATTGGGACTGTATTTGATAATTGGCTATTAATCCATTCAACGTCACGGTAAATATTTTTAACAAATTTATCTACACAATCTATCCCACGATACGACACAAAGCGATTTTTACTGGCATCATACGAACAAACTATATAATAAGCGAATGCTATAGGGACGTGCAAATGGCGGTCCACGGTGCTCGCGGTGCTCGGATCGG
This sequence comes from Udea ferrugalis, assembly GCA_950022985.1. Taxonomy (NCBI): domain Eukaryota; kingdom Metazoa; phylum Arthropoda; class Insecta; order Lepidoptera; family Crambidae; genus Udea; species Udea ferrugalis. The sequence goes on from OX465516.1 coordinate 13,604,113, forward strand.
CGTCGCAGCCCTGAACAGGGACTAACATTGCTTCAAAATCGGCGTAAATTACGAAAGGCACATTTTGTTTCCGACCGTAATTCTTAAACTCTATTACAGAACCTTTTTGCGGCAGTTCTGTCCTTACTCCAGCGCAGATATGATAATCTAATTCAGTTTCAGATCTAAAAAATAAGAGGCAGTCATCACAAAAAAACAATTTACCATTATGCTTTGTAATTTGGGTTCGCACTAACCGAGATAAATCTTTAATCAAACAATAATGAGAGAACTTGTCTTGTTCAAGTAATAATAAATTCACAGTTTTTCTGTTTTGTTTAGCGTACTGCGATTTATACAACGGCCCGCTAATCTGTTTACCATTCTCTACTCCATAAACGTTTATTCTTATATTTTTATTATTTTTTTCAAACAAACTAATATCAGTAAAAGTCACAGGGAAAGACATCCCCTTAATGACAAACACATCACTGAAATGTGGATATGAAGATACTCTTTGAACGTTTTCAGTCGCGGGATAGAGAGCTGCTGTAACTGACCACAAAAAACAAAACGCGTCATCGTTACGTAAATTAACACAAGCTTTTTTAGCTTTAATACTTGGAGGCAAATCAATAAACTTTGATCCGCGAAGCGGTTGGTATTTATTAATGTTAATTTCTATGTGGCTATTACTTAGTAATGTCCACCCGCTCTCTTGACCCTCAAACTCACTAATTTTACTCATTAAAGAAGCAACTAAACTTGAAAATAAGTCTTCGTAATCATAATTCAAGTGGAGCGTTACGTTTTTAGTTGCAAATGATTTTAATTCATGGTTGTCATTGTTCATCTTTAAAAATAACAAATACAATTCAAAGTTGACTTTTATGCAGTTATGTAGTGCAAGAGACCGATCTATTAACGATTTAATCTTATTTCTTAGGTTGTCAAAGAATACTGTCAAGGATAGTTGCTCATCTTCGGCTCGAGCAGTGACTCTATAAGTAGCTATACGATGACGGAAAGCAGAGTTGATTAGTTCTATGCCATGGTCGAAACTAACTACGATATCATTATGTTGCTTATGTTTTCTGCTTCGTAAATGTCCTATCCATTGCTTGTTACCTACAGTCTCAGAACAAACTGAACAGAAAGGCATGATTAATAAGCAAGCTTAATTACTATTTTACTACTAAAAGTTATGATGGTAAATCAGAGACTATATAAGCCTATCTAATAACTTCCAAATGCGACAAATCTTACGAGTTATTTAAATTTAATGTTATTAGAGTAAAACGTCGCCTCCGAATTATCAAAAAGTGAGCTCGCCTGCTTTACAAATTTTTGTACGCGATCCCAGAGTGGAGAATCGTCATCAGTGCGCAGCTTCAACCACAGCAGCGATTTCTTCCAGAGGTCGTCACCGCCCGCGTCTACGTCCGCAGCATGGAACACCTTCAGCTCCACGTGGAAAGCGCCGTCCAAGAAAGCCGTGCGCCGCGTCTGCCCATTGGCTACTCTGTTGTAGAGCACCGAGGCCGTCGTCGAACTTGCTTGCCCGGAACCCTCGTCGTCGTCTTGCAGATTAAACACGTCAAAAACGGATGACGGAGCTTTTTTCTTCTGAATCCTGAAAAATAGTGCGATCGCTACGTTAAAAAGGGTTTTAATAAATAACTTGTAAATACCTGCGAAGGAACACTCTTTGAAAACACTGTGTAAATCGATCTTTGAAAAGCCGTCGAGATAATATTAAATACAAAATATTGTAGGTAACTTAAGTACTGTACCTTGATCGTTCGTTGCTACTGCTTTTTTTGGTTGCAGAGGAAGTCTTACGTTTTACCGCCTCTTTTACTCGCTTTGGCTTGGCACGCTCACACTGCACTGGGCTATCGCTGAGCTCAGAATCAGACCTGGAAAATTAATAACAAAAACTAGAAATTCGACATGAATGATAAATCGAGCCAAAAGCCAACAAGCTAGTGTTGCAAACGATATGCTTGTTAACGTAAGTACTGTACCTTGATCGGTCGTTACTGCTGCTCTTATTAGTCGCTGAGGAGGACTTGCGTTTTGCAGACTCTTTTGCTCGCTTGGGCTTAGGACGCTCACACTGCACCGGGCTGTCGCTGAACTCGGAATCAGACCTGAAAAAATAAATAACGTTATGACTATGACTTAAACAAACATCCGAAATTACTTGAGAAATATTAAGACTGAAAGATATTTTAAGTGCTGAAAATTATAACAAGGTAAATATGAGACTTACATTTTGACTTATGTAGATACGAAGTAGTAACTCACTAGATGAACTGAAGATGACTGCTTGGTAGAGCTCGAATTATTTCACTTCACTTCACTTGCACACAAGGTACTTGCGATTTTTGTAGAGCGGACAGAATGAAGACACAAAATGAAGGAACGATCGAAAAATACACGTTTTAATAGAATATATTTGCAAATTTCACAAAATGTGTTAGGGTTGTCAATGTTAGTTTTGAATGGATAAAACCATCACTCACGTAATGTCATTACCAAAACTACCTGGAAAAATCATTACTAAAAGGAATCTAAATAAATATTTGAAATCATACCTAAGCATGCATTCAAAATTTATTCATATTATTTATTACAATTATTTAAGTGTGTATGTATATCTAAATATAAGTATGTTTATTAGTTTCTGATAGCCTCTGCTCAGTTCAGGTCTAGGAATCTGAACTCTGTAATCTGAACTGCATATTAACAACACACTTTTTAAAAATAATTGTAGTAAAAAAACACGCACTACAATATGTTAGGCACACGCGATAATAAACAGCCAAAGTATGTTAGTAAACCTGATAGTTTACACGTTGTTAAATATGGATGGTCTGATAGTTAAAATATACCGATTTATCTAATGTATCTCGGAGCGGTATTTTTGCCAGCCCTTGCGCGTTTCACACACTCAGCACTGCAGCGACGTGCCTCGTGTCTGTGACGTAGAAGGCGACCGAATACCTTTTCACGTATTAAATTGACCTCAATTTGTAATTTGTAATGAATGAATATAAAACTATCATTTAATTGATGTAAAACAATGCTTATTGGATGCACATAGGATCTGTTTTAGCATACCATAGCATGACATAATATCATAAAATTAGATAAATTAAAAATAAGGGTCTTTAACTATTATGACAATCGATGAGAAGTTTAAAATCTCTAAAACAAACAAACAAACAAAAATATGATCTCTTCCAAACGGGAAAACAACCTCACGCATATAAGAAGTATTATTTTATATCCACATTATGTAAAATTATATTATGTGACTACTTATTACATGTCAGTAGATCAAACATTGCATACACATTATTTGAAAAAAAAAAAATATATCATTAAGACGTTATGTGGGCTTTTGAATGCTCCGTTTAACATGACGACAATAATCAGTGTGTTTCTGACTACCCCGTACGATATATGATAGTGAGGGTGTGTTAAGCTATTAAGATGTTCTTATAACCCAACCAATCAAATATAAAATTAACATCTGATTTTATTCTACTAGTCTACCTTATGCGTTATGTTTGGTCCAAGTAACAAGACCTTCATATTGATTTGTTAGTGAAATCATGCTTTAGTACCTATTAGAAGTAGCTTAACTATACTGCGAACTGATTGAAAATACAACTCCAAAGGTTTTAAACAGAAAATAAAGTTAACATTTTAAAAATATTTGAAAATTATTTCATCAATTTACATAGTCGGCGAATGTATTATTTAAAACTATTGTCAGATTTAGCTACATATTTTAGTGTTTACGAACAACAATCTATATCGAAAATACATCCTAACAGTTTTTACGCATTACATGCAGTAGCGATTTGCTTAGTTCAGAAAACACTTATTTCTCTAAGGCTAATCGCTTCAGCTTATGCTGTGTGCCGTATTATGTGCTGAGCATGCAAACCTATCTTGGATACTCACATAGTTGATTCGTGTCGTGTGGAGTGTTAGTGTTCAGTGCAGTGAGACATCAAATAATTCACAATTTTTTCTTAGGTTTTAGTATTCACGGATGTAACCTAACAGTAAACTGCCATTGGAAAACATTTCTATTCATGTTGAATGGAGAAACATGAGCCAACCTGGTACAGAAAAATACGTTTACGTAACTTCTGTGTGTACTCTCGAGACAACCAGCTCATTCACATGGTTTAAAGGTTTACTAATGGTGTTATCACTGTATAAGGGCATGAGTCAATGTGGCCCGTGGATACAAACCTGTGAGAACTTGTGAACTATTGGATCTGGGACATTCTAGTGCGTCATTCAACTAGAGCTCAATCAATTCTCATACTTTCATTCTTTATGTTTGTATTCATGGATGTAACCTAACAGTAAGCTGCTATATGTATAACATTTAACCTGTACTGGATGGAGAGTCATGAGCCAATCTGGTACAGAAAATTACATTACTGTAATTTCTGTGTGTTCTCTCGAGGCAACCTGCTCATCCGTATTTGTTTAAAGGTTTACCTATGGTGCTAAACGCTGTCTAAGAGCATGAGTCCAAGTGGCCTGTGGATACAAAATTTTAAGGAAAAGTATGAAGTGTGATGGGGTTTTAGCTTGGGTAGTGTAGGTACGAGTTCAAACAATTCATAACGTTCATGGTTTTTTATTCATGGATGTAACCTAACAATAAGCTGCCATTGGAAAACATTTCCATTCATGTTGAATGGAGAAACATGAGCCAACCTGGTACAGAAAAATACGTTTCCGTAACTTCTGTGTGTACTCTCGAGGCAACCAGCTCATTCACATGGTTTAAAGGTTTACCTATGGTGCTATCGTTGTATAAGGGCATGCGTCAAATTGACCTGTGAATAACAACCTTACAAAATGTGTGAATTGCAATTGGACATAGACTAGTGATATATCTCAATACCATATTTACTTTAAAGTGTTCAACTAACTTGAAGTGATCGTCATGTTTGGGTAAGTTCCTGCATACTTTTATAGATTTTAATAAGAGGTATACAGGGTGGCTTTTGCAAGTACCATACCAAACGTCTCTAAGATCGTTTTTTACCGATAAACTCCGAGTTGTAGAAAAAACCTGCACGTATAAAAAGTTTTTAATTTGCATACTTTTATAGATTATAATAAGAGGTATACTGGGTGGCTTTTGCAAGTCCCATACCGATCGCCTCCAAACATCGTTTTTTCCCGATAAACCCCGAGTTGGAGAAAAAACCTGCACGAATAAAAAGTGATTAATTTGCATACTTATATCGAAAATACATCCTAACAGTTTTTACGCATTACATGCAGTAGCGATTTGCTTAGTTCAGAAAACACTTATTTCTCTAAGGCTATTGCACGAATAAAAAGTGATTAATTTGCATACTTTTATAGATTTTAATAAGAGGTATACAGGGTGGCTTTTGCAAGTCCCATACCAAACACCTCTATGACCATTTTTTCCCGATAAACCCTAAGTTGGAGAAAAAAAACTGCACGTATTAAAAGTGTTTAATTGGAGCCACTTTATACGTAAATACACAAACATTTGAATTTCATGAAGATTAATATTTCTAATGAAAATTTTTCTAAGTCCCAAACGCCTTGCTACACTCCAACCAAAAATTACATCTTTAATTGTAGTTCCACTCTACAAAAAGGTTGTGATGTGCGCAGGTCAATTTTACATCAATAAAGTAAATTAACAAAATTAGAAAAAAAACCACACGATAAAGTCAAGTCACTCCTAAAAATTCAGCAAGTACTTTTAAAATCACCCTGTATAAGTAGATTGACCATTCTTATACTTTGTTATTCTTTGTTCGACCCATTAGTCGAACCCAGTTCTTATCTCGATCTTACATACAATGTAAGACCCATACAATGTAAGACCACGAGGCGTATTTAGTTTCATTCACGGGCTAAATTAAACAATCAGGAATCGGTGCAGTAGGTATGTGTATCGCTGAGGTGTCATATCACGACGTCCGGCGCGCAACGCGTGGGTGACATCATCGCGCGCTCGCAAGCCGAGGTAGAAACTTTGTTGACGGTGCATTTGAACTGACTAGTGTTGTTCACTACACGATAAACGTTACACGATAAACACTACAAAGTTTAATTTTTTCGATGCAAAACTGTGATTTATTGGGAGTTTTTGGGAGGGTGAGTGAGGTCGCTTTTGCGACCGAACGAAGCTGATCCAAAGCTCTTCTTCAACAAATGGACTATAGATCAAAAAAGTTTTTTTTTATTCGATCCACAAGTTCCAGAGATTAGCGCGTTCAAACAAACAAACTCTTCAGCTTTATATATTTAGGATAGATTGACATGCCACATTATTTTTGCGTTGCGTTCACGCATTATTCAAATGCCATTTCAATAAACCCATCAACCAACTTACACAAAGGACATTGTTTTTATTTTCAATATTGGAAGGCTATTTGACAAAAAAATAATAAGTGACAACTCGCAAGCACCGTTTCGTTCAAAGATAAGGTACTCACGCAGGATTTAAATGCCTGAACAAATTCAATACAAGGAGCTGTGTCCAGCTTCACTGCGTTGACCATAAAACAGCGAAATATAACTCAAATAACACGCCCATGCCTTCACGTGTAAACTATTCTTCATTGCGATAAGATAATATTCCACAGAAATCATGAATTATTCCAATCTGACATCGCCTGGAGGTGCAGAAATATTTTCTTTGTTCTAGAGCTGACAGTTCATGTGATACGGAACAAACGGGTTTTGTTTTGTGAGTACCTAGTATTTAACCACACACAGACGTAATCACAGACTGTAATGATCTGATGAATAGGTTTTTAACAACTTTTATGTGGATTTTACTCTTTGATATCGCTGTATTCAGTTGTAGTATTCTATTTTATCATTGTTGTCATAACTAAAACGTAGTTCAAATGCTAGAAAAAAAACCTATCATCGTGACTGAATACCAAGTCAGACCTAAAACTCAAACTGCCAGCCATTGGAACAAAAAGTGGAGCTTTACAGGCAGAATCAGTCAGTTGAATGCCTTTTCTTATTCTTATTAGAATTTTGTTGTTGTTGTTATTTATTTTATTTGGCCTCTTTAATTTAATACACTATTATGTTTTCATAGAATGCAAAATATCTATCTATTGATGTTAATCTATATTGGTTGGTTTTTTCAGGAACAAAAGTGCCATTTAATATAAATATATAAAAAATATCTCAAAAGATTCAATTTTTTTTCCTTCGCAGTCACAGTTTCCAATACTAGTGATTTCCGTAACCTACAAACGGCCAGTAAAAATACTCATAGGCTCGCCTGCACCTAATCTACGGAAATAAGCGAATCATGTCAGATTACTTCTGTTTGTTATGAGATCGCAGCCCCTTTGGCGCCTATGCGTTGCAGTTGTCTTGCAATGCTATTCGAAGGGTTGTCGAAACAATCAACATATCGATATCCGCACCGATACTAGAAAATGTATAAATCAATTTTCATTTATAAGCATTTTTAATGTATTATATTAAAATATTGGAATGTAAATATTGCATCACATAACATTTATGGTTCAACAAATATTATTGTCCATAACATTGTTTTAGTCTCCTACGATTAAATGTACCTCACCGCAACCGACCTGAATTATCTCTGCACGACCCAAGTTTGACTGGTAGAGAATGCCATATGTTATTAAGTTCGCCTATTTTACCCTAATAGACATTCGTTTTGAGTTACATCATGATACTATTTAATCTTAAATACAAATTCGTCAAATAAAATTCAAAATAACATTGAATTAATTAACTTTACCTGATATTCAAAGGTTGTATGTCTTCAGATTTAAATTATTACATAGCATGATTTTTGACTGAAGTAGCAATGAATATTTATTGGGCTTTATTAGCATTTGTAACAGCATATTTAACTTATTATAAGTTAAGAGCGATGATTAAAATTAAAGTTTTGGCTAAATTATAAGTGAATGTTTGTTTTTTAAACTGCAGAGTTCAATTTAATTAAATATAATCTTCTAAATCACAGCAAAATGTAGATAGGTATAATATTATCCTACCGATTAGAGACTCATTCTTCCGATAACATTCCTCACTCCGTAACACTACCCTTTCACCATTCAAACAGAACTTGTTCATAATTCCTATCTGGTCTGAGCTTGAACAATATCGTACCTAATTTATGGTGGTCCCCCGAGTAATGACAAGGCAAACAAGCTGCTGAATAACTACCATTTTATAGTGAATGTAGTGCTCGTTTATTTTGATAAATATGACGTCATGGTAGGAAATGGAATTATCGGTAAGCTAAAGTTACAATATAAGAACCGGTGTTAGTATTAGCACAATCGTGACCACTTTAACGTGATTTAGCTTTGTAATGGCAGTCATTGTCGTTAAGTGGGAATAAATTATTATTTTGTATGTTATTTCTTTTATTGCGTTTACAATGGATGCGAAGTGTTAGTTCGCATTCCGCTTGACACCTAGAGCTAGTAATTCAATGTAGCTGCTTAAAGTCCGCAAAAGGAAATTAACACTGTTTATTTCTTCTTATGAAATTCTCTTGAAACGTGCAGTAAATGTAAATATTTTATGGTTGACTCAATTCTTCCTATTTATTGTAATCAAAGCTGTTGTGTTATTTTGCAAGGGTTTGTTAATCAAACCCTTGCAAAATAACACAACAGCTTGACAATGAACTCGATTATTTTATTTCTTAATCCAAATAAAGTCGAGTATTAAGTTTGTAACAAAGTTGCTATTGACATGATTTTACAACATTAAATATCTTAGGAGATTTCATCGTTTTAAATTTATTCGGCAGTATACAGAAAAACACGCAGGTGAAACCGCGGGGACTTAATAAACATATTGTGTAAAGACATTTGGATTCTGCTTAGACAATACTTTCTGTCACAGACCGAACCCGGTGAAACTGCTGGCACCGCTAGTGTAAAATAATGTAAACAGCAAATAGTTTCATTTTTATACATTTAAAAATAAGTTGTTAGTCTGGAATATGACTCCTAAGTCATTGAAGCAGCAGTGTCACAGTTCAAAAAAGGTTCCTGTGCTCTCCATTCCCAATTATCATCTACAATTCCTCTCTTCCCAGTACAATAAACTTTCCGATCTCCAATAAACCAGTTTTATTATCGTCCTGTATCAGGAAAGCCAGTGTGCACTGCAAGACTTACATTCAGGTCACACATGTGGTACTAAATTTATTCAGTGTGTCTAAGGCTAACATTTAAACCGCTTTGCTTTGAGCAGGCTAGACTGTACTCTCTGGACACCCAGAGATAACACACCTATCTAGAGGCGTGTGACTAGAATTCCCGCTCTCTAAATAGGTTCAAAGTTTATTTTTCTACTGAAGAAATTTTATTTGAATGGCTCCTTTCGAAGTGCACCTGGTACGTTGATAAATGAGCTGCAGTATTGAAAATGCTTCATAAACACTGCGAAACATTTTTCAATGGTGGATTAAATTTTATGTTGGTAATATTGTGTTCAGAGTTCAGATAAATTTAAGTTAACTGTTGGAATATAATGGATAGCAGAAACAAGTGGGTACATGAGGGTGTATAATCTTTTCCTGTAGGTATATGAAAAGATTGTACACTTCTTCTGTTGACTTTTATTTCTTACGACGAATAACGATTTTCACGAATCTTTGTAAATTACATTTCCAAGGCAAATGAAACAGGTAATAAGTTTAAAACAAATATCACTGGCATTGTTTCACACAGCGCCGTCTAGATAAAACTATAAACTTAACCTCTCAAGACTAAAACTTGATCATACATAAGAAATAGGAAACGCCCATACCAATACAAACAGGCATGGTCGACCTAAACTTTTCTGATGAAAACATGAGGAAATTACAACCGATTTCCATGATTCCTCCCTCTCATTAGTTTTGCTTCCTCCCCTTGTGAAGACGATAATTGTTATGTCCACCAAAGGTTATCCGCTCGATACGTCATGTCCCCATCCCAAGGTCTGTGCCAATTGTAATTGATCACCGGTATTAGATCCCCCCCTATTACGCCACGGTATTCTAAGTACGGGGTGCAGTTACCGATAAATAATGTTTTCTTGACTATTATTAAGTAATGAATATTCAAGATTATTAGTTTTGTAGTGACTCATTTTGATAGTCTGCAATCAGAAAAAAAGTTTTGTCAGATTTCCCATATGTCTAGAAATCAGTGTGATCGTACCTACCTATCTGTGGAATTTTAACTCTAGTGAGTTGTGATGGTCATTTCGATGTCGTAATAGAACTAATTCGTTCAGAATATAATAGAACTTGTTCGTTCTTGAAAACATGATAATTTTGAGTTCAAACATGTTTTACCGCTCTAGCGATATGCAAATATCTCAGTCGTCATTCATTATTATAACCCAACTATTATAATTAAATAAGGAAAAATAAAAAAAAATTAACAATAAATAACACAAATCAAAATAAAAGTAGGTAGGTAATAGGTACCTAGTCCAAAAAAAGCGTTTTTATGTGAAAGTCGTGAATGACTACCTGTATTCTGTTTAGTATTTGATCCTTATTTTCATCCAAAGTTTCATTAAATATCCTTTGAGTTCACTTATAAAAAACTTCTTATTTCAAGAATTTGGAATGAGTCATTTCTAATGCTAAGATCTACATAATCATGCTGTTAGGTAAATCTAGTGGCACAAGAAAAATAAGAATTTAAAGCTTCTGATTGCAAACATCTTGCCATTTTAAACTATCACTTATTAGTTTATTTTAATAAAAGAAAGAACGTTGTTATCAGGACAAAACCAGGTATACTTACTGCTTATTATTATGATGCTGCTCGTGCAATCTACAAGCATCTTTGGACTGGCGAGGATAATAATATTCTCCGTTCCCTATTCTTGGAATCAGAAAGTCTGATTATGAGAATAAAAAGAATGAACAACAGCAGTTTTATTATACACAAACATAGTGGAAAGACAGTGGGTGGCCATCAGAAGTTTACTTTATAGTATACTAGACGCGGGGAAGGACAATACTTGAATGTTATCATGAAAGAACTAGACATTATTATTTGCCATTGATATTATTCCTTAAGGTCGTGACAACTCAGGACAATATTTTTTAAGGAGAGGCTTCTCTTACCTCTCTGTGCTCTTTTTATAGTAGTGAATGATATGATGTTTACGGTTTTTTTTACTATTGCTGCACACCGTAGTCAGGAGTTTCATCCTCACACTCCAGCACCTCCGGAAACCCATAGTCCAGTTTAGTTTGGCTTCTAAGACGTTTCCTGTTCAGGACACTTCCACTGTAGGATGGCCAATCCTAACGATTAAAAAAATTTAAAGAATAACGGATAATGTTATTCAAGGATTTGAGAATAACCTACCAACAAGCTCATCCTGTTTCAAACTGTACAGTAGATTTTACAGAGAAAAAATCTACTGTCAAAAATTTAACTGTTTTTCGTGACTTAAAATATCTACTATTTTACAGTTCCATTTCAACTCTGAAAGTGAATAAATCCCAGCAATTAACCTTTACAACAAAATTTCTTTATTCGCAGTTTCATTAATATAAATGACCCGTCGTCGCTCGGCACACATTAGGCCGTACTACGTAACACGAGTAATGGATTGCTCCGCAGATATGCAAATTGTAAAATTTTGCCTTTATTAAAACGTTCTGTAGAAGTATGATCATTATTCCATAACGCTATGGGATAGGGTTGTGGCTTGCGGCTTTTTAAGCTTGACTGAATTGATAAATATGTAACTGCCCATAGTGAACTCAGATACATGTGACATAGATGGTAAAACTGCCAAACTATTGTTTTCTTCAAAAAGATGACATGTTTAGAAGCGACTGAACCACAACGCGTCCTTTAGACAAACGTTTGTCTTTGGGTGATCACTTGCCATTTGAATCGAAGTTCAGTAACCTTTAACAACCAATAGTTTATTATAATAAATTTGTGTGTTTAAACCAAAAACATATAACAAATAAACAGAGCTTAAAACTAGTAAATAATATAGAGACTGTAATTTTTACTCACTTTACCAATATCAATGATTGCAGGCATGAGATGTTCACTGCTGTTCATAAACCGGCCCCTATTGTCACATTGTGGTTTACAAAAGATTTTTAAAAAAAACAGGAGATAAGTTTGAACATGTGTTGTAATTTTCAATCAACACACTATCCTTTCGCTATTTTCTCTCAATTATGACAAACAACAGACCCAGCCTGTTTAATCCCGACGCTGTAAGTAACAAAAGCGACAAACCTAAACTAAATCCTTAGTGAAAACAAACGCAGTAAAAGTAACCGAGTAAACCCCGATCAATTAGCGATGGACAACCCTGGCTGTCGGTAAAGCGTAAACAGAAGTCGGTAACGAACCGAAGCGGCGCGCCCCTGCACAAATTTGCAATTTCGATTGGGACTGTTTGCGTATAGGTACCTGCATTGTGCCGCACTCCCTTACGAGGTAGTTGCTCCACTGCTGATAAAAGCGACACAATATAATCGAAACAAATCGAACGCTATCGAGTCTCGACCGCCACATCCAAAAGCTATCTCGTAAAAATTACTTCTTCTGTTACCGTTCGAAATGATGAGATGTTGCTCTTGCATTTAAATTACAGACGGACAAAGTCAATGCGGAACTTTTATTGCAAGCAACAAAATTATCAGTTTTTCAGGCATACAAATTGTTCTGGTAATCAAGAGTAGGTTAGGGTTGGCGGGGTTTAGGGGCGGCGCTCCACGTCAGTGTGTATCACTTCATACAAAAACTTGATAACTGCAACTTAGTTGTAAAAAAAGTGTGTGGCAAAACTAAATAATTACTTTTTTTTTTCATTTTTTTTTTCTAACCTATATCATCCCACTGCTGAGCAAAGGTCTCTCCCAATCCTTTCCAAACATTTCGATCCCGTGCTGGTTCTGCCAAAAAAGATTTTTCTATTTAAAACAGTAAAAAGTAACATCATGGCAGACTACTCAAATTATGAAAGTAAATCTGCTGTATAACATATCGAAAGATCTACCGTAAATTTTCTTCACCTTAAAAAGTTATTGCCATTTTTATGGAAAAAAACACAAAAACGTAAATATCGTCACCGTCGTGTCAAAATTAAATAACTGACAAAACCAAAACTCTGAGATATTCACGTTTTTGTGTTTTTTTTTCCATAAAAATGGCAATAACTTTTTAAGGTGAAGAAAATTTACTGTGGATCTTTCGATATGTTATACAGCAGGTTTACTTTCATAATTAAAGTAGTCTGCCATGATGTTACTTTTCACTGTTTTAAATAGAAAAATAAAAAAGGAATTATTTAGTTTTGCCACACACTTTTTTTACAACTAAGTTGCAGTTATCAAGTTTTTGTATGTCACTTAACAAGTTTTGCCACACCCAAGAAGTAACTAATACGAATATTTCCAGTGAATAAGAAGGCTTATTTAATTTTGCTTCACTTTTACTGACCTAATTTTTGATTTATTCGTTTTGTTTTATCCATTTATTTATGCAATTTTGGTGAAAAAATCTGTAATCATGTCAGCCGAACGACGCCCACTGCTGGACATAGGCCTCCACCAAGGATCTCCACAACGATCAGTCCTGCGCTGTCCGCATCCAGCGGCTTCCCGCGACCTTGACCAGATCGTAGGTCCATCCTGTGGAGGGCCTGCCTACGGAACGTCGTCCGGTACGCGGCTGCCATTCCAGAACCTTTCCGCCCCAACGGCCATCGGTTCTCCACGCTATGTAATACCGCCCACTTTAAGAATGCAATCCTTCGAGCGATGTCGGTTGTCTTAGTTCTCCCGCGGATCCCATCATTTCTGATTCGTTTAAGCAGGGAAATTCCCAGCATCGCTCTCTCCATTGTTCACTGGGTGAACCATAGTGAACCACCACGTCTCACTCCCACATGTCATTACTGGCAACACACCCTGGTCAAAAACTTTCGTCTTGAGACATTTAGGTATTACGGATGCGAATATATACCGGAGGTTCCCGAACGCTGCCCATTCGAGCTGAATTTGACGAGAGATCTCTTTCTCGAAGTTGGACTAACCTAACTGGACTGCCTGTCCCAGGTGTCCCAACATGCTCGAAGATTCTCTCCTTTAAGAAGCATTACCAAGATCTTCGAGCATTATGTTCAGGTCTTCCAAGGTCTCAGCCATAAGAACTACATCATCGGCAAATTGCAAGTGTGTTAGGTACTCGCCATTGATGTTAATGCCGCATCCTTTCCAGTCCAGAAGCATGAAAATATCCTCAGCTGTGAACAATTTCGGAGAAATAGCGTCTCCTTGTCTCACGCCTCGCTGTAGTTGGATTGGTTTCGATTTCTGGTTCTGTAATAGGACGGACATGGTTGCGTTTTGGTATACATCCACATCATTGCTGTTCTCAAGAGCTTCAAAGCGGGTTTGAAGCTGAAAGCACTCGGGTTTGCGAATCTTAGCCGCTATAAGTCGGAGCGTGGATGTCATCAGTCGCGCTCCCTTAAACGTCGATATTAAATGTGCCTCTGACCATGCGGTGATCGCTTCCTGTCTTAACAGCTTTGATCACAGCGACATCATTGAATATATGTTTCTTCGTCGTGATAAAATTGATCTCGTTTTTGACCCTACCGTCCGGACTGATCCTTCCTCCTTCTCCATGAAGTCGGCCAGCAATGATCTGGCCCCTATTGTTCCGTTGCCTAAATCCAAGTTGCCCCAACTTCGCATTGAAATCCCCCCTCACAACTGTGTAGTGGGTTTTATGGCTATGCATGGCTTTAGAAATCTCCTCATACATAGCCTCCACCGTGACATCGTCGTGTTTCGAAGTCGGAGCGTAGACCTGAATGACATTCAGCGACTGTCGTTTCGATTTTCTGAGTATCAGGTACGCTACCCTGCTCGAAACACTTCCGATAGTGATCACGTTGTTGACACACTTGTGAAGATGAACCCAACACCACTTAGGGACTGTTGGTCGCCCTCTCCGTGGTATAGTAAGTTACCGGATTGCAGGGTTATCGAGTCCTATCCCCTCCCCCCTCTCTTCGGACTTCAGATAACCCAATAATATCCCAATGTAACTTATCAATTCTTCCAACTCCACGAGGTTCGCGTCGAGCCTCAGAGTGCGCGAGTTAAATGTTGCCGGGTCGAATCGTCAATGGTGGCAGTTGGGTCTTACCCGGGGATTCCTAGCACCCCCTGCTCCGCGGTTACCATAACCGCCCCCGTAGCCAGGAATCGCCACGCTTGGTTGAGAATCAAATGCTTACGTTAAAATCAATTTCCGGGCATTATTATCCATAGATACGTTAAACAAGCCTAGTCTACAAACAAGAAGTACACCTGCTGCTGCAATTACTGAATATGGCCTTCAAAATCGTGAACTACATGCATCGTATCGTCGTAAAAGTTTGCCTGCATCATCAGCTCAACTTGACGTCAATGAGCTAGATGTTGAATCGGAATAGTCATCTTGATTTATTTTAATTTTCATATTTGAATGTTTTGGGTGTAATCTGAAGTTGATTGTCAGAGGTTGGATTCAGATACATGTTACAATTTTATTGTTTTTGGATTACCTATTTAGTTTGCTTGATATAAGCTTGATTTTTATTCACGACTTTAAACAGGAAAAACTGACTAAGCACACTTATCAATCTCAAAATTATGTTTAAGTATAATTTTTATAATGAAAAATTAAACAAGCGCATTTATTCAATTTTGCCACAACTAAATTTTGTAACAATGTTTAAGAGTGAGTTGTGGCAGAATTCAACAAAGTATCTTATTGACTTTGTTTTTATTGTAGTGGCCCTTATTATGTAGTTATTTAATTTATTTACCAGTTATTCAATTGTTCCACGGAAGTTCTAGTACAAACCTTGTTGTAATATATGGTCAATAGGTTTACTAAAACGAAGATATCTAAGCGAGTATTATACATATCGCAACGGGCTAAAGACTGAAATGTAGATCACACTTTCCAATATTCAAAAATGTCATAAAGTGAATTTCGGTAAAGGTGTCAGTTATTTAATTTTGACACGACGGTGACGATATCTCAGAGTTTTGGCTTTGTTAGTTATTTAATTTTGACACGACGGTGTCGATATTGCAAAGAGCAGCCACGGAAAGCCACGCAGGGCCGCACAAGTGTTCCTTCGTCAATTAGGCAGTTATTGGCTACTAAATCCATTGTTAAATATTTCGCAGTACGGTTTTGCAAAATCATGTCTGGTTCTCAGAAAACAACACTCAGCCAACAACCAAAAAAGCGTAAATAATCATAATTATTTGCTTAACCCATTACTAGGCCCATCATAAGTGGAGGTCGCGTCCCACAGTTCGACAAAAGAACTACTTGATAGGGAAAAATGTGAACATTTTCTTTAAACACATAATGGGCGTTAGGTTCAAATAAAGGTATATAAAGATACTATTCGTAAAATATATCTTGTAATTAAACATCGCTTCTCTTTTACTCGGGGCCAAGTATTCATATAATATATTTGCATGGCTATAGCCATTTTAAAAATGCACCCATTTTGCGAATGGTAATCTAAGTGTGCTTACGCGTATACACCCTTCATTTTTGACTTCCCTGTTGTGGTTAGCATTTTAAATTTTAGCAACGTATCTATACGAGTACTGTTCTATGTCCAAATATTATAGCACTCAATGTTGCGATATATTTTTCTAATATTTTGAAATATTTTCATTGAAGTAACGTTTTTTTGACAGTTATAAAGATCTTACTGTTTCTTATTTTTTTATATTGATAAGCTCACTTCACAGTAATTATGAATCTAACGAAACCTCTCAAGCTGAAAATCATCAAGCCGTTCAGGCTGCAGAGCATGCCAAACACTATTTACATACACTATATGATGGGTAACGGGATAGTTGGTATTGTAAGAAGCTGTAAATAAGTAACACTAAAGATAAAATGTAAGTTTAGTTTCTATAATAAGTACTCATCACCAGTCTCTCGTAATCCACTGCTGGACTTAGGCCTGAGATTCCATTACCCATTTCAGGTAAAATTACTTACCTATGATAATTTGAAAATTACCCCTGGCAAACAGATTAAACCTAGTTAAAACCGTACGTTAGATGTTTTAATTCGAGCTTTTAAGAAAATCCCCCGGGAACACGTTAGACTGTTTCTGTTAGAAGCAAACAAGCATTGAGTTCTCGACCTAAGTTGTAATGTTTTAGCCATTAAGCCGATTGGGTCCTCACAAAGGACTCTAATAGTATGAGTTTAGGGTTAACGTTGTTGAATGCCGACTATTCAAACTTGATGTTTGCTTGCTATGCGAATTTGTAATTTAAAACTTAATTGATCGCCCTTTAATAGCAAGAAGCCACGGTACAGAAGCTATCTAAAATTACTCAGTTAATTATTTTTACTAAAATTTATTTAAGGTATGTCATTAGAAAAAACAGTTTTTTTCTAATGGCCAAATCTGACCTGAACATCTCCACTTTGTGTTTATTGTACAATCTATGCTTATCTTTCCAAAAAAAAACCACAACGCCCGATAGTGGCGGTTTTATGATGATACAACGTGGCGAACACGTCAGGATCAATTTAGAATGGCCACGTGTGGGCTTCTGAATGTTCTGTTTACTCCGACGGCTGCAATCATTGGGTCTCTGTATACCCTAGGCATATGTCATGTTATGACTCTGAAATATTTAAAAAAACATAACTTACTTAAAAACCTATTCGCCTAAATAATTCATGACACGTTTATAACTTAACCAAAAAAGTGGCTACAATCTAAAGTCGCAACAACCATTTTTATGTTAAATTTATTCATAAAAAAGTCTTTGATTCTCAATGCCGTGATAGAATCATAAAATCATTTTTATGTGATCTCTTGAATATTTCCGTTCCCATAGGATTTTTGTCACAATGTTGTTTTTACGAGCCGAATGTAAAATGGAGAGGTGCGCCTTTATCCTCGGAGTAAGTTAACCATAGGGACGTGTTCATAAAATAAAATGATATCTGAAAATACAATGGACACTCAAATAGTAACTTTGTCATCGATTTAGCTATTTAACATTATAAATTGCTTCTTGATCTGTGGTTATCTTGTATCATCAAAAATATATGCCTAAAATCATAATCTGTGCGAGTAATAGTGTGTTTGACATTTTACACCTATCCATGGGCACTACCGTCCGTAAACAGGTTCCGTATGTCCTACTGATATATCAATGGGAAAGTTTGTATGAGCGAATGTGCCGTGTTGCTCTTTCACGTAAAAACTACTGAATGGATTTTAATGAAACTTTATAATAATGTGACTTATACATTTGAATCGCACATGAGCCACAATTTATAAAGAAATATTACTTTTTGTTTTTCAATTAAGTCCACGCGGATAAAGTCGCTGGGGGCCGCTAGCTAAGTAATGAGTAAGTGTTTAGAACGTTTTAAAATATTATACAATTAGTGTATTTTAGTACGTCACGATGTAGCTTGCAGCTTTTCAGACGGTTGCAACTCCACAACATGCTATTCGATCATTAAGCTTTGTTTGATTTAAAGCCTTGTAAACTATGTCAGGTCGTAAAAAAACGCTTTTTATAAGTAATATGTTTAAATAATTAGGACTATTAACTTGCACGTTGTTGGACTATAGCTGGATAACTTTGCTGAATAGATTGAGGATAAAAAACTCCTGGTTGACCACAGCCGCTTACCGCAATAAAAGGTCCGCGGTACACTCACACCTGTTTTTATCTGACTAGCGCAAAGTAAAAGGAGAGTTATGATACGTTTCTCAAATTTTAAGGCTACGAGCCTTACGCCCGGTAACGCTGTCTTATCTGCAGATAGTAGTACCTATAGTTATTAAATAAAAGTTAACATTTTTTACGTAAACATGTAATAAATTCACATTACGAGTAGGTACATTCATATTATGACAATGTGAATGATACCTACCTGGTTTCCTGACAATTCATGAATAAAAGAAATAATAAAATAGTTTGTATTTTTATGAAACAAACGGTGCATGACATCACAGTACATGACACCATTGTAATTTTTTTATGGGACTTCATTGAACGTTACACGATTAGAATTTGTCACGGATGTTGAAATACGTTAGAAGGTCTTAGAATTAGTAATCATTTATTTCGAAATATCTGTTTAAAGATATTTTGAAACTACCAATACTTTTATTCGGCGGCAAAATGTGTACGAGTACGTGCAAACCGCTTTGCCATTGTAATAAAAACAAGTGATCAAACCTATGTTCAACAACCGCCCACTCGGAAAAGTGTTGCCAAAGGCAACAGGACAGTTATAAATAAGAATAATAGAACTTCACAAATTGACAGTTTCGATGCGAGCATTTCGTTTTGCAAGTTTAACAATATTTCGGCCGGACGGAGCGCTGCGTTTTTTTTATTGCGGACGCACGATCCACTGCCATCGTTTTATTTCCTATAACGCTATGGCGAAGCGTTCTGACGTTTTAGATTGGGGATTTTAAATCAACCTCAATATTGACAGGGAGGCAAAATAGTAACTAATAACAGAAGTGTTGCCAGCTTTTGGGCTGTGACTAGTCAATACAGGTTTGCCTTTTTTTATTGACTGAATAAAACGGTGGTTGACCACCGATCATCAGTGATTAGGAGCGCCAAAAGAGAGTATAATGAAGGAAATGGTTGGTTTAGGGTCAGCAGATCTAACAAGAGCCTTGAAATAGGCTGCTGAGCCACACCTGATATCACCTGATCATCATCAGCCGCAACAGGCTGATGATGATCATGACGATGATGATGTTGTCTAGTTTTCTAAAATACAATGCCTAGTAACAAAACAACTGCCAATCGACTTCTAGTCCCCGATATCGCCAGCAAAGTTAATAAAGGCGTTGACAACGTAATGCCGGACCGCACCGACATCGAGGCCGTCGATTAGCCGCACGTCCCGCCCGCTGTACACTTAATTAAAACCCAATATTGTCTAACCGAAATTGATTACAGGCGACCACACTCGCTGTCGAACAGCTGCTTTTGGGCAAGAATGCTGGTACAAATAGGGTAGTGCCTACTTAGCTGGGATGTTTATTGAGATGTTTTTGTCTGTTCTCAAAGTGCAAAAGTCGGATTTACCTTTTAGTTGCAATATTATGTAGCAACAAGACCATAAGTCTTAAAAAGTCTATGTCTGTCACAGGATGTTATTTTGTTACTGTGCGAAAAATTAAGTCGTACCTACCTACATGGCTTGATTTATCCTCGTGTCCTTAAGATTTCAACTACTAGTGTTCGAGTTGCTCAGTTTATCAATGCGAAAGACAAAAGAGTAAAATGTTCTGTGTGTGAGCTTCCTGTTCTAGTATTTTCAGAACGTAGAAATGAAAGGATAGTAATCGGCATGTTCCAGCTTGGACTACAACATTACATAGTCTCAAGCAGTTACTTTTCACTTTTGATAAAGCTGTTAATTAAACAAATATATGAAAAAGATGTGACATGATCACTATAACAAAATACTAAAATACTTGGTTACTTTGATGCCGAATGGACAATCCAGTTGGCAGGCGATTTGATTCACATACTCTCGTAAAATAAATAGTGCGAAAAACCGTCCAGAAATCGTTTTAATTAATACAAAAAAGTCGCTTTAGACTCGCGAACAAAATCCAATCTTCGCTGTCCATTAATCTGCTACTATCAGAATCAGGATTGTTCTTTGATTCTGTCGGCATTGAATCGAGTCGGCCCGATTGCGTCGCGTGCCGTCCACGGCAAATTAATCCGTCAGACAATGCTGACCGTGACGCCATGTTTGCGTAGACAATAACAAATTATTCATACTCGGTGATGGAATGTAAACAGAATATGATTGGCTATTAGCATGCAGGGTGTCGGGGACACACGGCCCAAGGGACCGGGCGCTGCGCCTGCGGATCATCTCCCTAGCTATTAACGGTAGCCACATCCAACTTTGTTCCTAACGTATTCGGAACTTAATTTAATTAATTACGATCCCCTCCTTCTACTGAGTCCATTTCGCTAAATATTATTTCGAGTTAGGGGACTGAACGACGAAGATCAAACGACGATGGTGCACGTAACTCACGATGTAGGAGTGTCTGATCGATATTAACTCTACGCTTTCCAAAAATAATCGTTTTCGATGTTATCTTTAATTTATTTACAAAAATGTACGAAAAAACTGACATTAGCTTAAAATCAAGAAATTTTGTCAAAAACCGTTCTGGATTTAAATAACTTTCGTTGTTATCAGTTTCTGAAATACAATAGTGGCAGTAAACTGCCACTATTGTCTTTAGGGCAGATAAGAAAAAAAACTAAATTTTCAAAACAAAAGGTTTCTAATACCGTGTAAAGCTATAAAGTTTTCTTTATACTAATAGCCATTCAAAGGCTATTAGTAGTAGTAGTACTAAACTTTATTGAATCATAGCTCAAACAACGTTTTGTGCGGTTGTGCACTAACAGCTCGTTCGTAACTAGTATCTAGTATGGACAGTTAGATAAGAGGGGTCAGCTTAAACTAGTGGTGCTTACTCTATATGGTTGACTGTTCCACGGTGCAAGTATTATAGCTATTCGGTATACACGCGGTCGCATTTAACTCAGTTTTATTGATCATTATTCATTATAAACGCGGCGTAAACCGACCGCCGTATGTTGTATTAAGTTGTTAAGAGAGTTTATGGCCAAGGAAAAATTAAAAAAAGTTGTTTTATAGTTATGGCGAAGAAAAACAGTTATTAGTAGGTGCTGGCTTAGTAATCAGATTTTTTATTTGTTAGCAGTTAATTCTATAATATATGTTCATGGGACATTAATTACATTATCTTTTTTCTTTTAATAAACCTCGCGTGACATCTTTATTTATTTTCTGACTTATTAATTTCAGTAATAAATTTTAGGAGTAGTATGTTAGAGGCTTTTGAATTTTGTGAGATCTGATAGATTATTACCAAAAATCAAAGTTAATTTGATTGTTAACGATAAAAATAAAATGTCTGCACTGTGATTATACCTACGTATTTTTGTAGATTATACTCTAAGATTATGAGGAGCTATTATCATACAAAAAAAACGTAAACTCTTTTACTGTACCACCTGTCTGTTTGATTACCTATTAACCCTCATAGTAAAACTCAACCATTTCTTCCACGTTTAATGTTTACAAAATTGAAATAAATAGTTTTACCGGTTTTCATGTTGTTTAGACTGATACTTACTCACGTAGTTATGAACTACGGATTTATGACGCGTATCTAGTAATAAAAGTTGTTAGTTAATTAATTGAAGGCTTAGGTCTGATGCAAACGCCCGATTTTAATCGATTCAGGCCTTCTTCAAATATTTTTTTTACCTCTTTTATTTTAAAAGTTTTATTGTTCCTGGCAAAACCCCTTTGCTTGAGCCCAAACTAACTCTATTGGGCTGAACTCACAGTGATAAGGGGGCAGACGCAGGATTGTGACACCGTATTCAGCGGCCAACTCTTCCACAGCATAGCGTTCGTAATTAGATTTTTGTAATTTTACTATTTCGATTAATTGAGCCTTTATCATTGTAGGTTGATATTTAATTTGTTTTTCATCTAACCACTGAACAATATCAGCCTTCCGCCAGTTTGAAGTGGGGATACGCTCGACTTTTCTTGAATGGTACGGTGCGTTATCTAATACCAGCACCGCATTTGGCTTTAATTTTGGCAAAATGCCAAAATTTAAGCCATTTCTCGAAACACTCTGGATTCATCTCTTCATGATAGTCCATACTATTTTTCTTCGATTCAAAAATAAGTAAACCGGAATCTACAAAACCTTCATCACTGCCTATATGTGAAATTATAAGGCGTCGTCCTTTGCCGGTTGGGCCCTTTAGGCATATAGTCAAACTTTTAGAAAACGCTTGTTTGGAAGATTCTACTGTTGTATCCTCCCAAACTTTTCCAGTTGTATGACCTGTTAATAAACGAAATTCTTACCTGTAAATAATATAATACCTACAGAAACAAAACATTTTGAAACTGAAAACCTATTTACTTAATACAGTTTACCGAAATACCTGTATGTCTCAAGACGAAAGTCTGACCAGTGTGTGTTGCCAGTAATGTCATATGGAAGTGAGACGTGGTCATTCACTACGACTTTTTTGCCAGGCTGTAATGTCGACTAACTTTTAATTGTAAAAACTCGATTTACCACATCACAATTTATTTGGGACTGAAAACCTGCCACACTGAAAATGTCATTTCACTGAATACAATTAAAAATCCTAGTATAGTGCAAAAATAAAGCCATGCAGCAAACATCACTTATTTACTTTGGCTTAATTTCCCGTCACAAATAGTTGCGAAATGAAAAGTCGGACATCACGGCGTTGCCGGCAATCAACGTGTTGTCAAAATTGTGTAAATGTTCCAGTACAAAAACATAACGGAGATTAAATTATGATTTAACAATCAACCCTCTAACAGTGGATGCGAATCCGAACATTGTGGCGCCAATCAAAATTGCAAATTTGTGCAGCGTATTGCTTCGTTAACGCGAACGCGGGCATCAAAAAGGCAACATGGGAACAGCCAATGATTATCAATTTAACTTGTTAATAGATTAACTGCGTCTGTAGTCTGAGTAAAGAATTACCCCCTTATTCATAAAAACGAACGCAACGCTAAAGCATAGTTTAAACAATTTACGTGTTATGTCACTTATTCGCAAATGGCGGCAGCAACAAGAATGAAACAGACAAAACGATACAAGAGTTAACGTGTAGTTGAAGAGCTGTTTAAAGTTTTATGAATAAGGGGGTTAGTCAGCACAATCCACGTAACACTCGAGATTTAGTTTTGGTTTGGTAAAAAAAAAATACTTTTTTTTACCAAACCACGACTGGTTTGGTAAAAAAAAGTATTTTTTTTTTAATTCATTTAAACTTATTAAAAAGCACTTATAACAACAGACAACAGTCACAAAATAAAAAATTTAAAAAGCAATATTGTGATTCTACCACCGGTTCGGACGTGTTGATTCTACCGAGAAGAAACCGGCAAGAAACTCGGTAGATACTCTTTTTTAATCTTGTTTGTTCACAATAATCGCGATAACAGAGTAACGTTAACCCAGAGCGATCCCGGGTTCCGAGAAAGCCTTCAACTTTTGATGCCAAATGTTTAACCTATGACGAATAAGGCCAGTTTTCAGAAGTTATTCCACGCTTCCCAGGATGCACCAGGCTATACTTTACTGTTCCCTTTTGGCATAGATTTCCCCAAGGACAAACCAGCTTGACCATTCGGAATTCGGCGTAGCACCCCATGAAAATATTTGCCTGCTTGGGGCACTTTTCTAATGATTTCATTTAACACTTCCATTACGTCAATTTATTAGAGTACTATATTTACTGTAGTAAGGAAGATCTAAACTATAGTAAGGACTGTGTAGTACAAATTAGAAATCAGTCAACTCGTTTTCGATAGCGTTTTTAAATAAGCAATGCATTTTTGGAAATGGGACTTCGTTTTTGAAGTCAGACCACCCAAAAATATTCCGAAATGAATATTCAGTTCAAAGAATCGGCCTGGGAGCTTCTTTTTGACTGCACTGTCATCTGAGTAAATGAAAATTTAAATTATGCCCGTAATCTGTTCAAAGAATTGTCAACTCGCCTGATTGAAGTTACTGGTGATCAGAAGGCTGGTAGCTACCTCGGCCAGCGTATAAGTCTG
Organism: Udea ferrugalis; assembly: GCA_950022985.1. Taxonomy (NCBI): domain Eukaryota; kingdom Metazoa; phylum Arthropoda; class Insecta; order Lepidoptera; family Crambidae; genus Udea; species Udea ferrugalis. The sequence continues at coordinate 13,628,916 of OX465516.1, forward strand.
GCCATTCAAAGAGGCAATGCTGCCAGTATTCTGGGCACCATTCCAATTGAGGCGGTGGACAATTCTTTGTAACGGTTTTTTTTTTTTTTACTTTTGTTTTTCTTAATTTTAAGTTAGTTACACTTTTTCTTTTTCTCTCTCTTTTTAGTTTAGTTGGTCGTTTTTAATTAGTTTTAGTTTTTGTTTTAATTATAATCAAATGTTATATTACTATTTAGTGGAATAAATATCGTACTCAATTATGTGAATCAAATGGCCAGGATTCGGCCATTTGATGGCAGTAAATGGCCGAAAATACAATCAAACACCAATATCTATGCGAAATGCATTGAACATTTTAACTCTTGTCCCCGAACACTATCACTAGCAGTTAGTTATTTATAATCCAGGTCAAATTTTAATACCTCGCAAATATTCCTCGATTTAAGGCCTTGCATAAGGTATGTTCATAGACTATTAATTCTTTAAGACATAAATAAACTCGGTCGTTTACCGAAGTGCATCGTGTCTGGTTTCCATCGAGTCACCGTTCGATTTATTTTATAGCACATAAACAATGCTAGTAACTTCTACCACTCTCGTTTGTCATTTTATGGTGAATAAGATTTTACGGTGATGCAAAATTCCTATACGTTCTACGAGGCTTGTATTTTCTCTTTATATGTAAACGTCACGCGATTCTCACGATCATTTTCTGTCACATATTCTCAAATGTTATAGTTATCATTTTACTTAACGTGCTGTCCAGAGAAGTTAAATCTAGAATAAATATCGTTGAATAAGTTCATTGGACATTATTTCCCACAGCATCTATCTCCAAACTAAGCTAAGCTTGAACTATACGAGTATTTCAGACAACGAATAAAAATACTTAAAAACTGTTTGTAAACACATACACATTAAACATAGTTAGTAAACGTCCTGAACATTTCAAACAATCAGTTCATGCACAAGAATGTTTTTACTTTGTAGAAATAGAACCCGCGACCTCTGCTGTAGTAGCAGATTTCTTAACCATAACCTCAAATTGGTCGTCCTAAGGAATGAATGGAAACCATTTACACGCGCGTTGCCGGCTGACAATACATTGTGCCAAAAACTGCAAAAAAATTTTTGAAATTTATTTCATTAAAACTGGCATTATTTATGTCACTTGTCGCTGATTTGCGACTTCTAATGTTGCTGATAAATAACAATTTACTTGTCTACATTTTTAGGATATCCTCTAATGTTTTATGCTCTTATCCTTTTTTTTTTATTTTTCCTATTCACCTTAACCAAACGGCTTTGTTGTTATTCAATTTAAAATTAAGTACAAAAAAAACCATAAAATAAACCAGTGACACAAAACTCAACTGAATGCTACTTACTAAAATTGAAAGTTCCGAAGTAAACAGCCAGTTAAAAGTTTGTTCGAACGTTCCAACTACTAAAATTACCCCAAAACAAGTTTCCGATTCTTTCCTCGGCCAACTATAGGCTCTGGGAGCAACTTCTCAATTTATTTCAGCGCCAATACTTAGCTTCGCAAGTTTCGAAAGTGAAAAACAAAACAACTACCTCCGGGCAAAGTTTTACTAGGTCTTTAAGGAATCGAAGTCCTCCAGTCAGGACCACACCAAGATTTTTTAATAACCACCCGCGCTCAATGCTCAAATTCTAATCGAGTTTTAAATTGCAGCAATTCTTGTCTGGTGCGCTCGCTCCACGGTTGTGAACTGCGTATTCTGGAAACGATCGAGTTGATTCGGGGCCCGAAAAAAAAAATCTGAAAAATAAAAAGTTAGCAAAGCCAAAAAACCTTAGAAATGCAGTACCTAGTTGTTTTTATAGACTACTAGCAGCCGCCCGCGACTTCGTCCGCGTGGATTTAGCTGTACCTATGTGAAAAAAGATTTACCCGCTTTTCGAAATTTTCCTTAGTTTTCTTTGCTATAAACCTCACGGGGCCTGAGACCTTTCCAACGAATGCAAAACCGTGGAAAACGGTTCGTGCGTTCTGGACTTATAGCGTCAGGAAGGAAAACTTATTTTTATATAGTAGATGACATAGTCTTACTTTAGTGCAAATTTCATTTCATTGCGAATTTATGAAAAAGCTTTACTAATCAATTGGCAAAAGAATGGCACGGGTGTTGCCGCTTATAAATCATACAATTTAAACTAGATTATGTTTCTTTTGATACAACTAAAATTTATTGCGTTGCGTTTTTGAGTAGCTTGAAAAACCCGGTGAGTCTAGACTGTTTCTCTGTTCAGTAGAGATAACCTCTGCGACGCAGTAATAGACGGATCATCATTACTCAGTGCGTTTGAACCTGAACGCCAGGATTCAAGGGAGTTTTTTTAAGCTCAAATGTTTTTCGTTGCATGATAAATGAGTTTACTTTATTGTTGGGTTCAAAAGTGAATCATTTTGACATAACCAGGGATAGTTGACTAGTAAAACGCTTTTTTTATTTTTTCAGAAAAATAATGAGGTAAGTGAATTTGTTGAGAAAAACAATTTCAAACTAAAGACTCTTTAGTTTGAAATTGTTTTTCTCTTAAATAAGAAAAAAACATTTCAAAATATTTTTGTCAAATACCGTTTTCGCGTAAAGACGTTCATGATTGATTGATAGATCCCCTTGCGTCACTGGCCAAAATCAAAATTTATTTAAATTCGAGCGACTCTATGGTCGGTACCAGAACTTTCATCTCTCATCTACAGTCCTATTCCTCGTTAGCTTCTCCTTAAAACTTCTGCCGCGACTTTGACAACAAGTTTTTTAACTTCTGAAGCTCGCCTCTTATGATTAATTAATTTGATTGTGTGCGAGTTGTATTCGGGGCGATATCGAGCTGGCTGGTGTCCATTATTACAGAATTAGGGTTCGGTTAGGGTCGATTGTGCCTGGTCATCGAACTAGCTTAACTTGCAGCTTTCAAGTCATTTTAAGGTCAAATAACGCTGGTGTATATTAGTAAACTTGTGTCTGAGAGAAGTTTTTCTTTTGATTAACTATTCCAGCCATATGCTTCATTTCATTAGATACTTAACTTATTTAGGGCACAAAACACGAAAGCTGCCACTTTATGATAAATGAAGGTTAGTTATAATAGTTTAAAAGCTTAACACTTAATAAGAACTACTACGGCTTGATTTATTGTCTCAACAGGTTTTTTACAGCCTAAATGCTTATCGTAGACAACTTCATATAAGTAGATGTTATTTTCAGTCAGCTGGTTTCACGTTTCTGAAAATGATTAAGTTTAGATGTTCGCATTTTCACCTCTTATTATTGCGCTGGTGAGTTTCAGTGTTACTGTACCGAACACTGAAGAAAAGTTTTGTGGCGAGTATAAACTGCTAGGTGCAGCTGTAACCCCTTCGTGAGATGGTTACGAACTATAAAGACGTTGCAGTTTCTTTTTACTTTATTTCCAGGTTGGTTTAATTAAAATTGTGTTGTATGGTACTTTGTAAAAGTTGCGATAAGTTAGGATTTCTTTAAAAAAAATATAAATTTGGTTAAAACTACCCTGACTTTTTGGACATGGTTAACTGAACACTCTGAAGCGCTCACTTACATAACGAGCGAATTAGAACCCAACGTAATTAGTGCCTACCACCGTTATCTGGGTTGCTTATTGGGTTGTTTTCTAGGTGTTCGTCTTCACAAAAGAGTTTGAACTCGGGGCCACATGGAGTCCCAGGCAGAGTGCCTAACCAATAGGCCACGAAGCTAATGAATAATTGAAAATGGATCACGAAAACTTAATTTGGTGACACAAAACCGAAAAGTGATTTGCCGGTCTGAATAAAAAGCGGAGCACAGAAGATCTTAAATGCACAAGAGAGAAGAGATCTCAAACGGCGAGGGATTGTCGGATAGCCATATCCTTACCAAGGTAAGTTTTTAGGATCAGGATTCAGTACCTTTAACCTTCAACTCCATGGAGAGGCCTAATGAAGAAGACTCTCAATTTAATTATAACTAAATATTCAACGATCAAATTATTACAATTTCACTTAACGTTATTTTCAAAGGTCAACATTAAAACCATAACGCCTTGACAGTCCAATGAATTCACAAAGCGTCACGAACAGTTCATGAAAGTAAGTCATTTTAATTTCACGTAGGAATGAACACGTATAATATTTTAGTGTTCGTAAAAATATAAGTGGCCGTCGCCTGCGGCTCCGCACGCAATGTTATTTAATTAAATGCAAGGCATAAAGCATTGGAGCTCAGGAACTTGGGAAGTGCGTTCCACTCAAGTCACCCTTGTCATAGTTATATTTATATTTTTGAAAAGTCGTTCCAAGAACGCGAATCTATCGGCGGAGTTTTTAACAAAATGACTCTCATACATAAGTAGTAAATCTGAAGACGGTTCGAATCAGTAAATTACATAAGTAGTTATCATAAGAGTTAGTTCCATTTTACGCTTCACAAGTCAAATGTTTTAAAGAAAGCTTTGAAAGGTTCCTATCTTTTTTTTTTATTTACATGGTAGGCAGTATTCTCAAAAATAAACAACTAGTGTGTATAATACACCCTAGTTACACACAATAATTGTGCTAAAAGTTTCTTACACCTTATAACTTGACTGGCGAACTGCACTGACTGAGAGACTACCATTTGATAAGGTAAAATAAAAATACTAAAATAAGAACTTTTGGATTGTACAAGTACAAAGAAAGCAATTTCATTTGGCAGCACAGTGACAGCATGTTAAACTTTAATCCTTTAAAAAAGCAGTGTTAGATGAGTATTGAAATTAATCACATATCAAAATAAATTCATTTCACTTCATTCACAAATCTCGTAAAAAGGATTTTCTGATTCAGGAGACAGGTGCCATAACAAGTGGATCACACCTTACAAGCTGGCGCTAGCTCAGCCTTTGATGAACTCCGCGGAGCCACTAATGGGCGCATTATTCAGGTGAGATGATTGTTTATACGAGGATATACGGTGTTACGTTGAGGCTGGAGTGTCACTTTTAAAGGATTATGTTCTTCGCCAATCAAGGACAGGTAAAAGGTTTCATCAAACATTTCGGATTAACGCAATGTTGTAAATGTAAAGTCAAAAGGGGATTTCACATTATTACGCTATTTAATAAATAGATATCTACCAAACAGTGTACTACCCTAAACACAAGAATAGTTTCATTCAACGTGAGACAAGCACACGTAGTAAAAAAGACAACGAATTGTTGTTTTTGCTGAATTGACGAAAGGGTACTTGTTTAATTTAAAAGCAGGTCCCTGTTTTTCAAAGAAATGTTTCACGCCTTACCATGTCCTAAAGTTTCATCCTTAATGTATGTTGTCTTTTATGTTACCAAGGGTAACTTGTATGATTAAAGAATGTTGTATATTCTAAAAATGAAATTGGCACTAAAAACGGCTTCAGGTCTTTCACAAAAACTCATGTACTTAACTAAATTTCAGTTATGATAATGATTATGTCGAGCTAATTTGCATAAACAATTTACAATTAAATAGTATTAGCTAACCTAATAAGCAACTTAAACAACCTCAGAATGTTGCTTGTTCGTATTTGAAATTGTGTTAGTATTGAGGTTTCGTATGTTTGCCTCGAGAACGGGAAACACAAACACTACAAGGTATAACTAAGGTCAGGCTGTGGGCTCGTTAGAAATATCCAAACATCGAAATATCTACGTTTCATTATTTCCATTTTTTTATACCTGCACGAGGGTGTCGTCTATTGCAAACCACTGTGAATAGGCTACCCTGTATTAGCAAAACAATATTGGGTAGTCTTGACTCACTGGGAATACATTACAATTGCCAAGCTCCAAAAATTGCAGGTTGAAGATATAAAAGAAGCAAGTAGGATGATTGCAACAGCAATAAATGCAGTAAAACCAGCTCAGAAACCTTTTGTTGGAACATTCTTTTTATACTGTGACGGAATATTTGGATACTCATTTTAATTGTCATTTTTATTTTTATTAATTATTTTAATTGTATTTGACCTGTGAATTCATCTATTGTGCTTTGTAATTTTTATTTTTCTTTTATTTTCAACGTTGTTTTTGACATTCCTTTTTGACATTATTGTTTGACATCATATTTTATGTATTATTTCAATTGTATTAATTATTTCATGTTAATTGACGATCTCAATATTAATCACTTATATAGGACATCAATGTAATGTATAATGTTATTTTAATAATGAGAAATAAATAAATCTAATCTTATCTAAAATAAATCCTCCACCTAAACACAACTTACAGAAGTTTTCAAACAACAATAAATTGAAGGTAAACCGATTACCTAAATGGTTTCCCGAAAAAAAGATTTCTATACTTCCCACTGATATTTTTCTTTTAAAAACAGGGGCGTTGTGCCTGATTTCTCTCACTTTCATTCAATTAGTCCCCTTTCGATAACAACCCTCAATTTCTTGAAAAATATGAATTTCAAAGGGTTTCTCATCAATGTCATCATTTGAAATTCTTTCCCCATTCATTCAACTGCATGACAGCGCGAGAAAAAGTTTTTGATGAATTTAAAATGATTTGGAATTTAGAATAATTTGGAATAGAAGAATTCAGTATCCACAATTTAAAAAGTTTGAATGGAATTCCATTTAAGCTTACATTATATGTATAGGTTGTATAGGTTTTTTTCTGATTACTAATTTCACAGGATCACGAAAGGATATTTCTATTTTATTGTTATTGGACGATATAACTCAGCACAATGAGATGGTGTAAGTGATGGTGTATAAGTTTGTAAGTATGGATGTTTGTTCTTCTTTCACCTAAAACTACTAGGTATTAATGAAACTTCTCAAAAATATAGCTTGTACATCGAAATAACACAAAGGCTACAATTTATAAAAAAAGTTTTTTTAAACTAAAGTCAGTCCACGCGGAAGAAGTTTTATTTTTTGTGAGTATTTTTTCAGTATCATACCTTTATAAGTATTATAATATGTATCATAATAATTGTAAGAATGTTTGGCTGTAGGTAACTTTTTATAACAAAAAAAATAAAACAGATTAAAATTTAACATTATCTCAGTACACTTGTCGCCTTTTCCACGAAATGCCGTAACAGTCGATACAGGACAAAGGCGAGGGCAGATGGGAGAGACAATAATTAATTAAATTAAGACCCAACGAAGTTTGTTATCTTTCTTTTCAACTCGAACGCTAAGGGAACACCCGGGGTCAGCTTCCTCAAAACAATTTAAGCTTAATTTCAGCCGTATACACAAGTTGTTAGTCTGTTTCTTTATCTTCTTAATCTAGATTATATTTTCAATATTTTAGATTGACAAGCTAACCAAAACTACTTGATCTTTTCCTACTGAATAAAAACTCAGTTTTAATTGATGTTTTTGTCTGTTTAGTAGCTTCGTTAAAAACCTTACTGTAGCACAGAACAATGTAATGTTATTTTAATTTTTAGCATTAGGGTTAATGCGTTATCTCGACGTCTCAGTCGATATTTTGTTAGAAAATAAATTGTCCATTGACAGCTAAATGAAATTAAGTCAAGCGTAATAAAAAAGGATTTTTTAAACAACAACCCTTAGATTCAATTTAGTTCTGTAAAGTTTACGGTGCCGTATCCTGAGGGATCCTATTTTACTTCCAAGATCACGGGTCTAAAATATTCGCATGGGATTTAATAGTACATTGTTATCCTAGGGGTGAAAGTAACTTATTTAGTCCCGAGACGGGGTTTGGCGCCCGGAACGAAGTGAGGGCGCCAATAGTTCGAGGGACTAAATAAGTCTTTCACCCGAGGTAAACACTGTGCTTTTCATTACGAATACAAGGAAAGTAAAAATAAAACATGAATTAGCCAAAGAAAAAGATTTAAAAATAAATGAAGATCGAATTGGCGCTATCCCGCTTATTTTGTTTGTTTTTTTTTTCTATGGCGGGCCCACTATTCAGCCATTATTTTTTATTTTTTTCATTGGAAAAATGGTAAATATTTTGCTCTAAGCTTAGTTATTTTGAAGAAATTGTTGAAACTGAATTATAATAAAGTTATTTATAAAATATACATTCTCTAATTAATACTTAACTTTAAGTTATTTTAATTTTACATCGTGGCTGTATAGAAAGTTGGAACATGGTTCAATAGATATGTGAAAAATAACTAAGTTTTTTTTTAATAATTTGGCAGATGTCAGTTGAAAGTGATTCTCCCTAGGGATGAAAAGTATTACTTTCAGCCCGCTTCTCAGGTCAGTAATGACCTACTTTCAGAGTATGAGTAATGAAAATTATGTTACAAATTTCATCCACCTAATAATATTATTAGTTTCATAGTGAGATAAAATTGAATTTAAAAAAAAACCTGAACTTTGAACCTTCATTTATGACTAGGTATTGTCTTTTATTACCCCTTAAAATAAATACCTGCATAAAATGTAATGCCTGAAGCATGTCGAGATCTTCATTTCAAATTCATGCCAGTGTCGGGACCTTTTCTCTTGGCTCGTCACGTACGTACTACACGAAGTTCATCCGAATAAGCTTTTCAATTTGGCAAATATTCGCGTTTTAGTGGCGCATTCTGAACTTTACTTCGGTACAAAAGAATAAATAATAGGTAAAGATGCAGTCGACCCCAGACCGCAATTCTACTCCAGTGTGTTTTAACAGAGTTTTCAATTGCGGTTGAGTAGTTTCTTTCTAAAACTGTGTCAGTTGTCAGTGCTTTCGTTGGAATTGTATCAATTTAAACTCCTCCGAGTTCTTTCTCTCTCAGTGCTTTCAAATTCACGTTAAATCAAATAAAATCTAGCAATAACGCAACTTAACATTCTGCGGTAGAAAGAAGGATAATAAAACATGTTGTGTTAGTATCGGGGTGTGCTGTGTATAGTGTTTGTGTATATGATAATTCAAATATATTAAGTCGTACCAGATATTATTATTATTTCTTATGTAGAAAGTTTAGCGATACCATCCGGAAGCTAGATAGCTTCCGGATGGTGATGGTGATGATGAAATTAAAAACTTAAAAAAGATAATAAAAGGAGATCCTTTTATTATCTTTTTTAAGTTTTTAATTTCATTATTCTGTATGCACACACGAAATTCAGTAATTACTATAGCAGTAGGTACCTACGATCGAGAAGATCAAGTTAAGTAACGTGTGATAGGAGATGCCTATGTCCAGCAGTGGACTGCAACAGCCTGATGATGATGATGTACTCAATTATGATTCATGGAATCAATGTCTTAAAATATGTCCATACCTATTGTGAACGTAAGACACTTCAGTGGACTGCAACAGCCTGATGATGATGATGTACTCAATTATGATTCATGGAATCAATGTCTTAAAATATGTCCATACCTATTGTGAACGTAAGACACTTCAGTGGACTGCAACAGCCTGATGATGATGTACTCAATTATGATTTATGCAATCAATGTCTTAAAATATGTCTATACCTATTGTGAACGTAAGACACTTTCGTGCTATTCCCCAGAGATAGCGCTACACAATACACAATAATATCGTAAATAAGATAAGCTTTTGTATTAATGCAGCCGAACTCAAGCAAAAAGCCTCTGCCGGCCTAAACGCCTTGGGCGCGGTCGTATTAGTTATATCCCTGTGTGCTCCCATTAGATGGCTTGTTTATCGTGATGCTTATCTTTTTTTAAACAATATTATTGTAGTCACGTAAATTGGTAGTAAATATTTCATTAGAGACTAGAAAGAAAACACCTTAATAGCGCCAGACCAAGCTTACTGCTATCCTTGAATTTATATTGTTATTAACTAGCGACCCGCCCCGGCTTCGCACGGGTGCAATGGGATGGTACTAGTATGTTATTCATACCTTTTCTATTAATCACTCTATCTGATAAAAAACCGCGTCAAAATATGTTACTTAGTTTTAAAGCTTTAAGCGAACATAGGGACAGAGAAAGCGACTTTGCTTTATACTATGTGGTGATTTAAATATATTGAAGGTTTTTCTTGTGAAAAACAATTAGTTACTAAACACATTTTTTTTGACGTTTTGATACAACGCAGTATTACTTAATTTGACACTTAATATTTGATATTTAATAATAACTATCCTCCTGAGAAGAGTCCAACACTTACCTAGATAAAATTATCAAAGCTTCTACACGATTGATTATTTGCACTGTTTGTGATTTTATAGTTGTTCTTCGGGAAGATTTGAAAGAAGCAACCTTTGGTCTGTATTTGACGAACTTAAAGTCAAGTGTGGCCATTAAGTCAGAAGTTTTCAACTTCCTAAGAGCAAGAGTAATGGTCCTCCAGCTCGCTATCACGCAGTCAGTCCACACATCACGCGGGCTCCGCGCGTGAAACGTCCTTGGCGCCGGGCCAGTGTTACTGCCAAATAGATATCTTTTATTCAGTAAAACTCAAACTTTTCTCGGCATAAATTCAAACTGGAGGGAACCTTCATGAAAATGTAATGAGGAAGAACTATTTATGGCTAATCCTTTCGGAATAAACTGCACGAAGTGGTGTCCGTCTGAATTTCTACGCATAGATGTTGCAAGAAAGTGTCTACGGCGAATGTTTGCGGCAAAAAGTAGTGGTGGTGAAGTGAGACGGATTTATGGCAGCTTAGGGGGTGTGAACGAGATGGAGGTTTAGACAGACGAATGAGCTATAAGGCAGTGGATTTTTGAATTGCAAATAGGGGAAATGAAACTGCCGTCGACTTGGTCGGCTCCACTGCCGCCCCATGCCTCTTCCGGCGTTATAATCATTGTTAATAACAGAGTGCTTTAATGAATTTATGTGGCGATCAAAGCAAGGAGTTTCAAGAACGTAGCCACTTTACTTTGTTATGAGCCTTTTCACACAAGTGTTGCAGAAAATAAGTTGATTTGGGAATTCTTGGTTACTAATTTCTTCGTTTCTGTAGGTTCTGATAAGTATCAAAAGTGCCTAGGGTTGCAAGGATTTTCAAATATTTTGTTGCATAAAATATCTCTTCAAAAAATATATTGCTGTTCGTTAGTCTCGCTAAAACTCGAGAACAGCTGGTCCAGGGAAGGTTTAAAAGGTGAGTAAACATGAGAAAATGCTAAGAATATAGTGAAAAACACAACAAATTATTTTTCCTTAGCAACCATTTCTACCTGCCTATGATTGACAACAGAACAACTTCTGTCGGGACAGCTAGTTTTATTATATAATTGTAATATAATAAAATGCCTGTTTATTGCCTTGTCCTCGTTCTGTTAGTTTATACCAACCACCGATTATCAAAAGACCAGTCGTGGTTAAACAGATTTCACTAGCCGTTAATTTACGTTCCACTGATAATGCGAAACATTAACAGGTAGGGCTTATGAATAATAAGTGAAAACTTTAGCAAAAGTAGAGGTCCAGTAGAGGATAAAATGTTAAAAGTATCACTAATCCACAAATCTAAACAGAGGGAAGCAAAATAAGAAATAGGAGAATTTAATTATAAAGATGGCTTGTGGGTGATTTAATCCCATTGGCGAGAATGTGTAGAGAAATGCCAAGTTCCACCACTCACAGGATTACTTAGTTGAATAGGAAACATGCGGAAGGGAAATATATTACGAGTATTTATGCTGTTACGATGGGATTTTCTTGACCAGTTCTGCAGTTCTTGTGTTTTGGAAGATTCGATTTCCGGAAGATAAGGGATTTCGGGCATCTCCGTGCTTCGGAAGGCACGTTAGGCAGTTGGTCCCGGTTGACGTTGTTAGATGTCAGTCGTTAAACCTAGTCGGAGGTCTTACGGCGGCTTAATAACATCTGACATAACGGTTGCTCACCTTAAACCCCTCCAACTATCCGCTCTGTCCGCGTGTTGGAGTATGGCTCAATCCACCAAATAGTTGAGGTGAGGCCTGTGCCCAACAGTGGGACGTTGGGACGTATATAGGCCAAATGATAACATTGAACACAGTGTAAGTAAAACTATGTACAAACTGAAGCTAAGTACGCAAAGGGTGAGAATTTATGTACTTCCCTGAACAGTCAGCATTGAAAGGATATCTAAAAAAAAAGTGGTAAACCTTCTGCAACTTATGCATTCTGGTCAGTCCTCCTTGCTCTATTGCAAAGAAATGTCATTTGGCAAGAGCGAGAGAAAAAACGGAAATGAAGTAACCTGATGTGCTGTTGACTGTACATTTTGAATCAGACGCTGTATCATTTTAAGGAGTAGCGCAGACTATAATACAAGCTATGAAGTCCAAGTCAAGACCAAAATAACGGGAGCCGACCGAAAAGCAGTGACTGCTTTTAAACCCAAAAGGAGCTATCCGCAACGGCTTTCGATAGCACTTTTAATTAAGAACGTATGTTTTTAAACGCGTATTTCCTTTTTTTTATTTTAGTAAAGCACAATGTCATTGCATAAAATAATTTCGCACGCAAAACAGAGTCAGAGCTTGGCCATCCCATAACGCGCTATTTAGATAGCTATAATTTAATTCTACCGGGAGCATTCTGCCGCAGATTGCATTCCTCTACGCCACTGTACCGTGCTTTCAACTCCGACTGATGGAAACTAAAATGCTTTCATATGGAAACATACTTTTCAAGATTAATAACATCAAATGGAGACTGAAGATGTCTTTTCTATGAGAACTTGAAAGTGATTAAGTACTCATTTTAAGTTCAACTCCATTATGAAGTATAGAGATACTTCGGAGAAACAAAATAAACAAATATTCCAGGTATACACACCTATAATAGGTTGCCTGGAAGAAATCTCTATTAGTGATAAGGCCGCCTAAATTGTGCATTGCCTCACATGTAGTAGGTACTAAGCTGTAAGTTTCTTTGTTATTGTCCAATAAATAATTATTATTGATCATAAATTAGAGATCTCAAGCTAACGTAAATTTTAATATTTGGTCAATGTTTTACAGTTAACTTTACGGTTTTTTTATTATTTAACGAGAACTATACCAACGAAATTAGTAACTATACCACCGATGAAAAAGTTGGTTTATTAAGATACTAGTATAGGTACTCGTAATAGTAATAGAAACTGTTCGAATGAGATAAAGCAGTGAACGTGGGTGAAATTTAGTTCCTCAGCCTCACTATGACAAATTACTGAGTTACCTACCTGTTTCAGCCGATGTTATCTGAATCAAAACAGCTCGGTGTACTTAATTGGTTTACTAAAGCACAAATGTACAAGTCGCGCCCCCTAACTTTGTCCCGTTGGAGTGGTATCAATTTGCATCTCTCCACTGGAGGGTGTTTGAGGGGTACAAACCTTTGAGACAATCGTTTTTGCCTATTCAATTTATGTCATATTGTTTTAATGAGGACCAGCCTATTGGTTTTGCGGGCCATTTCAATCAATCGCTATAGTTGGGGACCTTGAAATTGGTAAGAAGCTACATCGACTGTGGTTTCTTGGCGAAGAGTGCAAGCGTTCATTATAATTATTTGTTTAGACTTCAGATGCACATATATATCGTGATATTGTGAACACTCCTATTATTTATTTTAAGCCACTAGTCCTACTAAGATTATTACCACACATACATACATCCACGATTATATCCCGTACAAGATACCCACACACGAACGACAAGCACACTGATTGATTTCATCGTGGTGAGCAGAACATTCATCTCCAAATTCACAAACACAAATCAACGTTGAGCATTCCTCAGATATAGCTATCCCTTTCAGTTCTATTGACATTTTACGGGACAACATGAGGGTAAGCGCGCGCTTGGCGTTGATTGACGTTTGTGAATTCAAGGGGTTGTGAAGCATACATTTGGGCGAGAGATTCGAATCCAATTTTGTAGTAAGTAAGCGGTGAGTGATAATACCTGCGCTACCTGGAATTTTATGTACGTAAGGATTGAGGAGCCATTTTTGGAATCCTGATGAAATTATTAAATCATTTAGTAGTAACTTAAAAAATAATGTAGGTTCGATCCTCTATTTTGTAGTATAATACTTCAAAAATTAAATGAACATAAAGGTGGCACCTCAATCTAAACGTTTAGATTGAGGAGCCTCATGGATCATGTAAAGTATTGAATGAATACTTTTGAAAAAGAAGTATCGTTTAGTAGCAATTGTGTACAGCACCTACTAAACATCAGAGTTCAGTTACGGCAATATTCAAGAATGTATAATATTTTTAATGTGGCTCCTCAGTCTATACATAAGATCGTGAATTTTCTTGAATGTAATTAGTTAATTCTACATTCCACTTCAAAAACATTTAGTAGTAAGTGTGTTTACATTTGTAACATTTGGACAAAGTAGTAAAATTAAGTAAATTTTGTAAATAAATGATTTTTTATTGGCACCTCAATCCTGATGTTCTGCATACTAAATAATTGATTGTAGCTACCTGAAATCACCAGATAAACAAAGACCAATGAAACTAACATTTAGTACAAAATGTTTTCTCAATACTTTTTAATGTAAGAACATTGAGGATGCTTGTTTTTTTTAAAAAAAAAATTTTTTTATATTCCTTGAGAAATCGCTCTGAGGGGTGACCATGTTTTATGAATGAAACCAGGACGACTAGTTTTTTAAAATTATTTTTTAACAAATCGACAATATAAAAATATAGGAGTGTTCACGTTTTCGATGAAAATTCAGCAGTCGAGTTCAGCGTAAGTCAAAAAATGAATTAATATTGGTTGATCTGAAAACCAGAGAAAGACATTTGGTCATGTTGGCATCAGGCAGGACTCGTCTTTCTATGGTTTTCAGATCTTTAGTAAAGATACTGCATGGAAAATGCTAAAACAATAATAAAAATAATATTAGTTGGTTGATGCTTTTACGAATTTTACAATCAGAATCGTAGGTAGTCGTCGTAACAAACATCTCATCTTTCCTTGGGTAGTGACATTCATAGTGACCTATACCTGCGTCACTATTTGCAGGGATGAATTCTATGACGCCTGTTAGCGTATATGATCTGCTTAAGATCATTATTGATTCTGGTACCTCGTTGACCCTAAATATAACGGTTGCGTTTCAATGATAAAAACAAGGCTAATGGAGACATTTTAAAATGCAGTTCTTTGGAAATTATTGCGAAAACTTGGTCACTAGTTTTAATGTTAGGATTTCGTAGTATCTCAACATATTTCATAAAAACTTGCTTCTGATCTTCAAGATCTACATTGGATTTGCGCTCTTTCGGCATGATAGTTCTGAAACAAAAATATTCCTAACATAACCTATCCTATTGTCTTTAAAATAACAAATAATGATTGATACTAATATAAGTATGTACTTACGTTGCAAACAGGAAATCAAAGTGAAGTCAATTATATAGATAATTGACTTCACTTTGATCTATTCACTACTGCATGGTCAATTTTTTCCCATAACAACATCAATTGCCAGTTACCCACAAATAATGAAATATAAAATTGAAATAATTTATTCATGGATACCCTTCAAATCAATTTGTTAGAAAATTGAAGGATAGTTGATAACTTCGAAGATATATACTTTTTCAATAGCAGGGTTATACGTACATTATGTATAAATGTATACTAAATATTGATATATTTTGTTTTAAATATTGTCACAAGTACGTATAGTTTCGAGGCTATCTATTTTTGAAGCATCTGAATTGAGGAGCCAGTGCAAAAGTGCCATATCTCCTTATTTACCTTTGTTTTACTACCGATTCTTGTCATACAAATTGATTATACTTACCTACTAAATGATTTAGCCATTAAAGTCTAATGGACAAATTGCTTCTTTAAAAAAATCACGAGTTACAAGTATGGTCTGAGGAGCCACATATTATATATATTAACTTTTTCAATTTTAATATTACCGAGCTTAAATATTGTTTTTGGTTTACTCTAAAATGCTACTAAATCAAACCGAATTGTAATAAATATTCATCCATTATGTTCCTAGGTATGACGTGGCTCCTCAATCCAAACATTTAGATTGAGGTGCCACCTTTATGTTCATATAATTTTTGAAGTATTATACTACAAAATAGAGGATCGAACCTACATTATTTTTTAAGTTACTACTATATGATATATTAATTTCATCAAGATTCCAAAAATGGCTCCTCAATCCTTACGTACATGGAATTTTAATCGGAATTTTCCATAACCGAGAGTTAGCCACATGTTGTCCTAATATCTATTTTGGCAGCGTATAAGCCATGTCACATTTAAATTGTTAAAAATACTAATACGAAATAGATAGGTACGAACTGTTCCTAGCCAGAGGGCTTAAACAGAAGGTCACGAAGCTCTAACGAATTGTAGCCTTGTAAAACCACTTAACCTTTCAATAGAAACACAACAAAAACCTCTCAATACCCTAATTCTAAGCTGGTACGACCTTCATAAAGTATTTTCTAAACCCCAATAGTCTGAAGTAAATTAACAACAGTTCTAACGAAATAAACTTCTGAGATAGTTTCTCCCGTTGACTTTATTACGAACTAGGCGTAAATAGTCTAGACTTAATTAGGCAGCCCTATCTTGATTACCAAATTAAGGTAAATAAGATTTGTGAACAAATTAACTAGTTTTTCAGGCTGTAGTACTGTATTAATCATTTTCAGTTTTAAGTATTTGAAATCGAAATGTTAGAGTTCTTTGAGTTAGAGTTTTTGATTATTATGTTTATTTCCGAACAACAATGAAACTTTGTTTTCATAATCATCATCATCAACCTCTAGAAGTCCACTGCTGGACATAGGCCTCCCCCATCGAGCGCCACAGCGAGCGACTTTGGGCCGTTAGCATTGTATTCATGTCACTATAATAATTCAAGTCCAAATTATCAATCAATCTATCAATCAATAGATTGAGCTTAAAAATGTTATTCATTTGATTGGCTTGCTGAAACAACTAAGGTCGTCAGCAACATAGCAAAATAAGGGGTGAGGCAGTAGGTGAGCGTCCGCGTTTAGTATGGAATCAACGTGCTCAAAACTAAAAATCGTAAGCGCATTTTTATCAAAATCGAATGAAAATATTTAGTATTTTCTAAATCTAAAACAGTAGCGAAATCGAGAAGGTAAATACCTATGTTTTTGTGATTTTATACGAATTATTATCGTACAATGCGGTTGTAATGAGCATTTATAAGATATTTTAGAGGTAACTTCAGGATTTTTTTCTATCGAGCATAGCTTTTCCAATCGTGTTTTGGAAACAGTCATCCCATCACACATACGTTCTGTAATACATATTAGAAATTTCAGTGCGAAAAACATTCAATATTTTCAATTATAGCTCATAGATAACAGTCCATTTTGACGTTTTCACTTACTAAGGCCCCTTAAGAGTATTTGTTCGTTTTTGTGTTTGGCTCATTGGTGATTAATATTGTATTTAAAAATGTATCAGTTTAATGGTAGAAAAAGCTGCTGAAATACTTTTGAAATTTCAACTTTGGTGAAAAAGGTTTAAATCATTGTTATATCATGAAACAAGTAATGGTCACGAAGAAAACAAGGTTTTGCGGTAAGTAGTGCAGTTTGTAACACTCTTAACCTATGACGACGCAGTGATTTAGTGCCATAAAATTCTAGCGTAGGCTTGTAGGTACCTAATGTTTTATGAATAAAGTCTTTTATTGTTTACCTGTAACAGATTAGATCTAACTGATGTCGTCGCTAACAGCAAATACCATTCTCACATAATTAACTGGCCGCTGTAGGCGATGCGGCAATTTTAACGTTGGCTTAGTCAAGCTTAATGCCAGTGGGATTTCGTTGTCACAGGCTGTAGCCGCCTCTCAATAGCTAACCACCTAATATTCGTGTGATAACTTGCTCTCCACATTAAATAAATTACCTACATAACATACATGAGAGCGTCGTGACTCAGTGGTTGAACACTAGCTCGGAACCCTGTGGTTCCGCGATTGAATCTGGCCGGAACATGGCTAAGTCTCCGGTGATGGAAAACACTGACAAAAAAACCCAAGCAACCCGGATAACAGCAACAAATTTTCTGCTTCGCCCGATGGTTCACTGGTAGACACGTTACCACGTTGGGTTCAAATTCACTCGGCTAATGTAGGCTTCTGAATGTTCCGTTCACCATGACGGCAACTGCTAGTTTACCTATTTCTACCTCGGTAAACTGTACATTCATATGCATCATTATGGATAATAACGCACCGAAATATTTATTACATTTATCTGAACACTTTGTGTCCGTGAAAAAACGCATAAATTAAATGTACCAAAAACAAAATTATCTTTTTGTACCATCAGCATACTAATATTCGCTGCCCTCCAACGCGGCTATTCTCTAGGGTGGCTTTGCATCAATAAAATTAACATTGTAATCCACTTACAGTTGCAAAAAATGCTGCCAGTAAAATTATGATTCATTTCTGCAAATTATTTCTTCACGCTGAATCCCCGAAAATGTTTGGGAATAGATTGTAAGATAATATAAACAAAAATACATGTAAGTAATACATTAATTTATGTTTATTGCACAATTATTTTAGGCAGTTTTATGTAGGCTATTTGGAAATATGATTCACCTACAATAACGTCGCTATGGACAAGTACCTAATTGTCGTAGTCGAATATGATGAACAATCGGACTCTTTAACGTCTTACAGTAAGGGTGTGTTTTGTGGCTAAATGTCTAATGGTTTCAACGACGCTCTCAATAAGCAGCATATTTAGTGAGTCTACCCCACAGACGAAGAAAAGCTCTTTCTTTTACGTCTGTGGTCTACCTATATTCTGTAAAAAAACAGGTTTACTGAAAATCACAAAACAATTCCAAAATTTAACAAAATAACATAATATTTTGAACTAAGCTCTACTCTCGTACGAGTATATTATGGTTTTCCTGCTGACACCGACTTCAAAAATAACAATGATTGATGAGTAGAACAATTTGGCTGATTATTGTGGTGTAGTAGAATTCTCAATTATTAACTATTAAACAACACAACACAATTATAACCTTTGACTGTTAATAGAATATTTTTTGAAGTTTGTTTTTGTTGGTATTTTTTTTATTTATATTGTGTTACTAGTGTTATTTCAGAATCTGAGTCTATTTTGACTAGGTCATTTAAAACTCTTCTGTTAGGACATGAGATCTACTGAAAGAAATCTTTTTTTAGAGATAAGAAATGTTACTTCTTGTTCCGACTAAAAGTTTATCATTCGAATGTTTGTGTACGAATTAATATTCAAATACATTAAGCAAAAATGTATTATTAAAAAGAAGTTGAAATAAAGACAGTTCTTTCACAGTCAGTTGCAATCTGTAGCGATGAGGAACAGAAATAAGAGGCTTGAAGGAAGCTAGAGGAATAATCAGAATTACTAAGATACGGAAGAACAGGAAATTGAACTCCGTTCGGTCTTAAATCTGTGCCACAGTGAATTTGAAGCACATAAAATATAAATGAAAGGAACAATGCTGTTTTAATTCATTGCAATTTAAGCAGCTACCTATTAAAATATTGTTTTTACAGGCGATGTACATATTTGACTACACTATGGTGCGTTTATTTCACCATAAAATAACATAATTAGTTCTTTTATTTTTGTTCATTGGACTTTAATACGTATTCAGTCTAATTGAAGTCAATTGCAATTGCAATTGACTTCAATTGATTGATAAAAAAATCGTCTTATCATACAGACGGACAAGGAAGTGATCACAAATAAGGGTTTCGTTTTTTTCCTTCAGACTTACGAAACCCTAAAGACTATTTTTTCGTACCGGTTACGACATCAAAAGTACCTAACAAACTGGGTATCCCCGTATGGTCATTTTTAGGATTAACCTAAAGTTTATATTTTTGCTACTCCAGGTGTTCCGATATCTTCCCAAATAGGGATAATTAGCAAGGAATCCCAGATAGGAACTCCACAGAAGTTGATTACACTGGGTTCAAATACAATTAAGTACAACAAACCATTTTTCCTTTCGATCGAAAATTTGCTTTAAATGTCCTCTTATGCAATACAATTTGTACACATAGCAGTTTTTCTTAAATCCCACACCGCATAACAGAGTATTCAAGCACGAATTCACACCACATGTGTCTGGTGCTTAACCTGGAATAGTGTTTGATGCAATTGTAACAGGTGATACAATGGCAGCTGTTCCATTATCTCGGCCCATGAAAATGCATTAATTATGGAACCGGATTTAATTTGACGAGATGCAAACACGGCTAGCACGAACAGTCAGTCAAATTAGATTGCTGTGATAGTGCGGAAATATTCAAGAGCAAGGATGATTGGACTGGATCAAAGGATTACATGATTATTGCATTGTTAACTATTGTTATTGCAATACATTTATACTTGTGAAGACAAACTTTTAGCTGTAATATAGTTCAGCTAGTTGAAATAATAATAAAAACTGAAGCTTTGAGCAAAACTGTCTATTGGGATTTTTCTAATTTTGATATTTCAAAGTCTTCTATTAAATACAAGAACTAATAAACAAATACGTGATAACAAAACATCATTTCTGGATCCGAAATAAGGTAATCATCACACACAATGAAGGATTCACCCATCACTGTTCCGTCAACGTTACATACCTACCTACCACCATTACCATTTATGCTGTTGCGGGAAATGGACCAGCCACTCTTGCGTGGTGGTTCTAACGAGTGGTCAAAATTATCAAGTGATAGCCATAACTATGAGTAGCAGTAGGAAGTGAGTGAGTTTATTAAAAGATCATTCTAATATTAATATCCTAAAAAAAAACCCTACCCAGACATGTAATAACAACAAATTAAAAGAACCAAGAACTATTTTGTATTTTGTTTCAAAACAAACAACTTCCCACATAAACATTTTCATTAAAATCCGAGATACCTCGCGCCACGGAATGAAACTTGATAAATTTTCCCCTATAATGGAAAACGTAATAAGAAATCGTAATTTATTTCTTATTGAAATGAGGATAATAGACGCCCAGCTTCCCTAAGAAGTACCGAAATTTCCCTACCGAGCGGGGTCCCCGCATAACCATGATATTAACATTATAATCCAATTTGCGGCTCCAACCGAGGTGAAACTCATTAACAAAGTTCCTGCATTATTGCATCTGACATTAGACACGTCTAATTCGGAGTCTAAATGCATTTTATATCTCTCAAATGTCTAGTTAGCAGCTTTAATTTGCCTACGGAAGACGAGTAATGAGATTTATACTGTCACATAAACGTCAAAGGTGAATGAAATAAATCGTCTAGTGAAAATTAATATTGGTTAGTGAGGACGAAGAAATCAGGTTGCACGACTACCGCAAGGATGAACTTATTTTTCAAAGTTATTTATTTAGGAACATTTTGATAATTCAAATAAGGATAAAAAAGGCTGTGGTAAAAAATATATTCTAACCTTAATATCATAGGTTATTAATGTTATTATTCCATACAATGGCGTCTAGCCTCAAATCAAACAAAGCTTGTAGCCCGGGGCAGTGATTAAACATACTGATATACTTGTTTGTAAATGCATAATAGTATAATATTTTTTTATAGAGATCGTCTAAGCTGAAATGACGCGCCCCTCCAACCCTACGCAAACAAGAGGGCTTACTTGTTTGCGTAGATGCAGTGGAGGGGCGCGTCATTCCAGTTTAGACGATCTCTACCTCTCTATGTTTATACAATTTCAGAGATCTCTTGCACATGTAGCTAACTTTTTTACCATTACACCAAGCCGGTCGTAACGCGGTTTAACATTGAGATAGAGAATTATAAATTCGATTCGAAAAAAAATAGCCTAACCCGTGATAAAGGTGAAGCACCTAATACTTTGCTCACAGTAAAGTACAACTTTAATAAATACGATCTAAATGCATACTCATTCATAAAACATTAGCTTCAGACATATCAAACAAAGTAAGTAAACTTCCAAGCCCAATGTTAGTAAAACACGAAGCTGCCAGTGTGTGAAAATTTGTAAATGAGTTTGCAGATGTGGCACCCAGCCCGTATCTACGGCGCGTCGACGAAACGGACGCGAGCACAGTAAACAGAGAACAGTAAATTATCTACATACAAACGTGCCGCTCTCGGTTTGAACACAGTATAAACAGTAGGTTATCTAAGGCCGCCCGCCGAGTTATTAGCCTAGAGTGCACACAGACACTCGGCACAGCCCGTCCGTACTGCCACCACCTTATAAAAATTAAAAATAAAATAAAATATATTATTTTAGGCTAGCCACATTCAAACCGAGAGCGGCACGTTTGTATGGAGATGTTTTACTCGTTCTCTGTGTACTGTGGTTCGAATGTGTGAGTGCGCGTCGCGCGCCATGTCGACACGCGATTTCACGCACAGAAATATGGGGGAATAAGGTGGCGGCCAGTACGCAAGGGCTGTGCTGCGTGTCTATGCGCACGCTGGGCTAATAACTCAGTGGGCAGCCTAACCTACTGTTATGTTTACTGTGGTGCGGGTGCAGGGCACCGAGAGAGATTTATAATCTGTAGTTAATGTCCACCAACAATGAGATACAATTTAACTTCTCTGCAACGAAGCGATATTTACAAAGCAGCACCAACGGTCCGGCGATATATTCTACTAATGTTTTTTGGCCAGCTTTTACAAACTTCCGCACTGGGCTATAAATACTTTTTCTGTTTGCTATAGCCTGACTTAATAACTTTATTGCTTGTACAACATGCAGCCGAGCTTTCAGTTTATAAAAACTGTGGTAAGAGTCTGACCTAATTCCGTGAACAATATCAATTAAATTTTCAGAATTGAACTTCTAGTTAGTTAGAAAAACTTTTCAATTTTTTATTAGATTTATTTCTCCTAAAATAATCTGTTGTAAGCTTCGAAAATTACTGTGTTAATTAAATCGACTTAACTAAGGACCTTCGTTCTCAGGAGACGCGATTGATTTGTTCGGCTGAAAAAAATTACGAAGCCTTTTTTATTCTGGTGCGTGATATATTTTGCGTAGGTATATTTGGGGCTTAATAAAAAGGATTCCAGAGCATTCCGAAGAGCGAAGGATGGTTTGTCTAAATAGATGAAAATATTAAGAAAATAGGTGCTGACTACGGTTTTATGTTTGGCAAACGTTTCGGCAGATGTTTCGATATAACTTAAGAAATTGAATAAATCGAACTAGTGATATTCGTCGGCTTGGACATTTTCCATCGTCCGATACTTGATTAACTCAGAAATCTGATTTCATATCAGATTTATAAGTGGCAAATATAAATACAGTATGTCTTGAAAAATTTGCATCTATTTATTTACCTTTTGTGCATTACTTTGAATGTCTCAAAATGCACTTTATAATCATATATATTTTAATATTGTTAATTTTTTTTGGATGAATATACACCTAACAATGTTTATAAGACTTCGACCAGGTTCAATTCCCGGTCATCATTTGGATTGATAACCCTGTAACATATACAGTACTATGTATAGGTTAAGCAGATGTATAAATATATGAAAAAGTACGTTGATCTTTGCTGCCATCAATTCATGTCCATGAATGGTCAACAGCATGATAGACTACCCATTTAGTTACTGTCTCTCCTCGTTGCTCTATTACATTTGGCAAGAACAAGATGTAACATTAAAACAGGTATCCTGATGAGCTATTGACTGTACAATGAAATCTCAAAGAGAGGTATTCAAAGACTGTAAAACATTCATTTATTCACTCTTAAACGGCATGTTCGATTCTCGAAATATTCCCAACATTGAAAACCAATATCGAATGCATATTCAGGAAATCGATAGATACTTGTTTAAGCTGCCTTTGAATAGTTTTCCAGTAAAAACTGGTCATATTCAAAAAGCGGCTGCAGATAGCCACTTCAGACGAGCACCGCACAATTCCACAGGCTATTCGGACTACCCATTTAACTAAGCGTTTTAATTTCAGATGGCTTTTTCTACTTTTATCGGTATGCTTCTGTTTTAAAAGTTTTTGGTGATGACTGTGGATGGGACAAGAATTTTTAACACAAATTCTAAAAGTTGTTTATTCATTAGAAATCGCAAAATTATTGCTTAAAAAGGTCTAAGTAAAAAATAATTTAATTTATTTCTAAAAATTGTAAGTCTACACATAAATTCCTAAATAAAATAACTACAACAACAACAACGTTATCAACGAATTATATTTTTTCTTTGATTTAAACCACTGGAACTAGTATTTACTTATTACTTAGTTATTTTAAATAAGACCCCTTTTAAATTTTTGTTTAACTCTAAAGTTTAATAAAAAAAGTCTATTTTGCAATTATTGACTGCTGTAGACTCATGTAGATTTTAAAAATGTAAGTAGGTACAATTTAGGCGGCCGTAACGCTCAAAGTGGTAATTTGATGACCACCTTCACAGGATTGGTAGAAAGTTTGAAATAGCTTGAAAAATGGAATGTTTCAGAATTGTAGCTTTTCTGTGGAAAATGATCATTATCTACCTGGAAAAAAGTGTAAAAGTAGTTGTGGACGTATTCGTTAAGTTGAACATAAATATATGTTAAGTATAAGAGCGTCGTAGCCCAGTGGTTAAACACTCTGGCTCGGGACCCGGTGGTCTCGAAATCAAATTTGGCCGGAACACACCTTCTTAATGTTCATTGTATAGTATTCGCCTAACTCTCCGGTGATAAAAAACACCAATATAAATTCCTTCTGCGAAATGTAGGTTTTTTAATGTTCCGTTCACCATGACGGCAAAAATCAGTGTGCCTCTGACTAACTTAGGGATATTCGTATGATCGTAAAGGCATGTTATTTCGAGCAACTCTCAAAAGTAACATCGAAAATGTAATTAGAAATCAGACAGTGTATTGAAATAGCTGAACTCATGTACTCATATAAATGGACCTAAAGATTGATTGCTGTTCCCAAAAGCTATTAGCGTGAAGACAAATTGTTAATACCTGCGTGTAGTTAGATATACGTGGTACAGAAAATGGTAAAGGCCGGAATATGTTGCAAAGTCATTAATTTAACGTGAAGGGGATAAACAGAAATTATCCCAAAACATTAGTCAGGGCCTATGTTCAGCAGTGGACGTCATATGACTGTCAATGATGATAAATAAATAAACAAATATCTCTGGAAATTATTTCGTACAGCGCCATCTAGCTACATGCTCGTGCCATAGGACCAGACCACGGAAAAACACCCAAACTAGTACAAACAGACAATGTTCATGCATAAAAATGTTTGTACTGTGCGGGGATCGAACCCGCGACCACTGGTATTATAGCCCATTTTTGAGCCATTACACCAAAAAGTTCGTCGAATTATGATGATGATGAGGGAAGTCAGAAGCACGCCATTGCCGTCACGATTCACGAGCCCACATTTCAAAGCAAATTAAAAAAGCAACGAGGTTAGCGGCCAGCCTACCGCCGTGTGTAGTGCCGGCACGTTAATAGAATAGCACTACCCCCTCTCTTCCCGTGGGTGTCGTAAGAGCCGACTGAGGGAAAACAGCCACCAGGAGATGGGCAGCAGCGTCTCCACACAGAGCAGGCCATACTGCGATCGCCAACCCGCCTGCCAAGCGTGGCGATTATGGCAAACCCCCCCCCCAAAATGATGGCACGACACAAAAAACGGCCCCCAGTCCCCGGCGGCCCCGCTATTCCTGGCTACAGCAGCGATTATGGTAACGGCGGGGCAGGGGGTGCGAAGAATCCCCGGGTGAGATCCGGCTGCCAACACCGACGACTCGACCTGGCAACTTATAACGCGCGCACACTGAGGCTCGACGCGAAGCTGGTTGAGTTGGAAGAGGCAATTGGTAAGTTACATTGGGATATTATTGGGTTATCTGAAGTCCGAAGAGAGGGTGAGGACTCGATAACCCTGCAATCCGGTAACTTACTATACCACCGGGAGGGCGACCAACAGTCCCTAGGTGGTGTCGGGTTCATCGTCCACAAGTCCCTTGTCAACAACGTGATAACTATCGGAAGTGTTTCGAGCAGGGTAGCGTACCTGATACTCAGAATATCAAAACGATATTCGCTGAATGTCATCCAGGTCTACGCTCCGACCTCGAAACACGACGATGTCGAAGTGGAGGCTATGTATGAGGAGATCTCTAAAGCCATGCATAGCCATAAAACCCACTACACAGTTGTGATGGGGGATTTCAATGCGAAGTTGGGGCAACGTTGCGGTGATGGGCTGCGAGTGGGGCAATTTGGATTTGGGCAACGGAACAACAGGGGCCAGATGCTGGCAGACTTCATGGAGAAGGAGAACCTCTTTATGATGAACTCCTTCTTCAAGAAGCCCGTAAGCCGCAAATGGACCTGGTTCAGTCCGGACGGTAAGGTGAGAAACGAGATCGATTTTATCATGTCGACGAAGAAGCACATATTCAATGATGTCGCTGTGATCAACGCTGTCAAGACAGGAAGCGATCACCGCATGGTCAGAGGCACATTGAATATCGACATAAAGCTTGAGAGAGCGCGACTGATAAAATCCACGCTCCGACCAATACCGGCTCAGATTCAAAACCCCGAGTGCTTTCAGCTGGAGCTTCAAAACCGCTTCGAAGCCCTTGAGAACAGCATCGATGTGGACGATCGATACAACATGGTGGTGGATACTGTCCGTACGGTAGGGTCCAAGCACTTTAAAACCCGCCGTCCAAAAACAAAGAAACTCTCCAGTCATACTCTCCTACTCATGGATCAGAGAAACGAAATGAGGCTACAGAACTCAGTGGATGCCCATCGTTATCGGCAACTCAATAGACAGATATCTAAGTCTTTGACGAGCGACCTCCGCCAATTTAATACCCAGCGTATTAAAGAGGCCATTGAGCGGAACAAAGGCTCCAAAGTGTTCGCCAGAGATCTGTCTATTGGGCAAAGCCAACTGACGAGGCTGAAAACTGAGGCAGGTAGCATCATTACGTCAACACCTGAAATCCTGAGGGAGATTGAGAGTTTCTATGGACAGCTGTATTCCACGAAAACACCTGTTGAAAGCAAGGCTAAAGACCCTAGAGCCAAGCTTACCCGACACTATACCGAAGATATCCCGGACGTCAGCCTGTACGAGATTAGGATGGCTCTCAAGCAGCTGAAAAACAACAAGGCGGCGGGTGATGATGGAATCACAACAGAGCTTCTGAGAGCGGGCGGTCGGCCGGTACTTAAGGTCCTCCAGACGCTCTTCAATTCTGTCATCCTCGAGGGCAGAACGCCAAAGGCATGGGGCAGAAGCGATGTGATGCTGTTTTTCAAGAAGGGTAACAAAACTCTCTTGAAGAACTACAGACCCATCTCGCTTCTGAGCCATATCTATAAGTTGTTTTCGAGAGTCATTACGAATCGTCTCGCTCGCAGGTTTGACGACTTCCAACCTCCCGAACAAGCCGGGTTCCGAAAAGGCTATAGTACCATAGACCACATTCATACGCTGCGGCAAGTTATACAGAAGACCGAAGAGTATAACTTGCCACTTTGCCTAGCGTTCGTGGACTATGAGAAGGCCTTCGATTCGATTGAGACCTGGGCAGTGTTGCAGTCTCTCCAAAGGTGCCAAATAGACTACAGGTACATCGAGGTTCTTAGGTACCTATACCAAAACGCCACCATGTCGGTCCGATTACAGAACCAGAGCTCTAATCCGATCCAACTACAGCGAGGTGTGAGGCAAGGAGACGTCATCTCTCCGAAATTGTTCACAGCTGCGTTGGAGGATATTTTCAAGCTTCTGGACTGGAAAGGACGCGGCATCAACATCAATGGCGAGTACCTAACACACCTACGATTCGCCGATGATGTAGTTCTTATGGCTGAGACCTTGGAAGACCTGAACATAATGCTCGAAGATCTCGGCAATGCTTCTCAGAGAGTGGGTCTTAGGATGAACATGGACAAGACCAAAATCATGTTCAATGCCCATGTTGCACCCGCTCCAGTTAACGCTGGGAACATTACACTCGAAGTTGTTGACCACTATGTTTACCTGGGACAGGCAGTCCAGTTAGGTAAGTCCAACTTCGAGAAAGAGATCTCTCGTCGAATCCAGCTCGGATGGGCAGCGTTCGGGAAGCTCCGGCATATATTCGCGTCCGAAATACCTCAGTGTCTCAAGACGAAAGTCTTTGACCAGTGTGTGTTGCCAGTAATGACATATGGGAGTGAGACGTGGTCGTTCACTATGGGTCTCATAAGAAGGCTCAAAGTCACCCAGCGAGCAATGGAGAGAGCGATGCTTGGTATTTCCCTGCTTGATCGAATCAGAAATGATGAGATCCGCAGGAGAACTAAGGCAACCGACATCGCTCGAAGGATTGCATCGTTGAAGTGGCAGTGGGCGGGGCACATAGCGCGGAGAACCGATGGCCGTTGGGGCGGAAAGGTTCTCGAATGGCGACCGCGTACCGGACGACGTTCCGTGGGCAGGCCCTCCACAAGGTGGACCGACGATCTTGTCAAGGTCGCGGGAAGCCGCTGGATGCGGACAGCGCAGGACCGATCGTTGTGGAGATCTTTGGGGGAGGCCTATGCCCAGCAGTGGGCGTCGTTCGGCTGACATGATGATGATGATGACTGGGTTAACTTAGTTAGCTCACATAAACAGCCTATATACGTCGCACTGCTGGGCACAGGCCTCACCTCTATGAGGTGGCGCTCGCCATACTCCAACACGCGGGCTCAGTGCGGATTGTTGGAGGGGTGTTAGGTAAGTGAGGAACTTAAATGTCAAATGTTCTCAAGCCGCCGTAATGCCTCCGACTAGGCTTAACAACTGAAATCTAGCGACGACAACCGAGACCAACAGCTTAACGTGAATTCCGAAACACGGAAATGCCCGAAAAAAACATCACTAAATTTCGGTCAGGGTGGCCACCCATCCCATTTCCACCCGAGGTGAGTTGCTTTACAACAGCGATCGTCGCCGATCACTGTCACAACTGCGCCACGGGCGCCTCGATTTAGATTAAACTATTAATAATATTGCAAAGTACATCCTTTTGCGTTAAGACCACTGTTACGATTAGCGGGCGAATAAATAATTCATAGGTCAACTGGATTTGAATTAGTGGAGTGTAGTTTTG
Organism: Udea ferrugalis; assembly: GCA_950022985.1. Lineage (NCBI taxonomy): Eukaryota > Metazoa > Arthropoda > Insecta > Lepidoptera > Crambidae > Udea > Udea ferrugalis. Next base: position 13,657,978 of record OX465516.1, read on the forward strand.
GGGGTTATTATTTGGCCTATAAGTGATATGGACAGTTGACGTAGCCCTATATGAGTAAATGTTTCCACCAACCTTTAACGCCCGTCTCCGACTCCAAGATTTAGTGTAACGGGATATCCAAGTGTCCATCAAAGTGACGATCACACCGCCGACGGAAATGCACTGCACACACTACTTGTCTTGCTAACAGTAAGTAAGATACGAAAACCAACACGAAATGTACATAGCACAGCAGAAGGGTATTATCTTCACGGCACAAAGCGCTTGCCGAACGCTTCTCAAGATAAGACTGCACTGATGGTGGCCATCCCGGTAGGTGGACGTCGACTGGCAGAATGAACATTGACGCATGTAAGACTACCCTCAAATGTCCGATTATTTGTTTGGCGCGTTCTGATACACATCAGGGGCCGTATTATGATCATTTTGCAGCTCAGTTTAAGTTCAGTTTAGGTATTCTCATTTATTGAAATTTGACTAAAACATGCAAAATAAGTTACCACAGCAATGAAGGAAAATTAAGTTTTTTTTTGACACTGTTTATCACAAAAGAACACGACTTGCGAAGGTAAGTATGCAGCTCAAAAGCTGAGCTTGTGGCGTAAACTGCCAGGTTATAAGAGATTGTAATAATGCCCCAGTACAGTTTTAAGAACCACCACGTTAACACATGAATATTATGTTGGTTAGCTGATGAGAAGCGGCTACTGCTCGTGACAACTAAATTCCATCGCCATTACACTTTAATAAGCCAACATTAAAATTACCGCTTCGTCTAGAACGCCCAGTTAATTATGTGAGAACGGTCTTTGCTGTTAGCGACAATATAAGTCAAAGAAATTCGCAAACAGGTACAGTTAGTGGCACATCGGGCCACATATTTCCACTCTTTATCTTGCTCTTGCCAAATGACATTTCTTTGCAATGGAGCAAGGAAGACTGACCGGAAATGGGTAACGTGCTATGCCGTTGACCATAAGATACTTGTACATTATAGGACTTTATTCATAAAACATCACGTCAATTTACTAGGTATTTGATATAAAATAGAGCATTGTACATTTGGGATTTAGCCGTGGGCGTATGTTTGAAAGTTATTAAATGTTTGTCGCACCGCCTACTGTACTTTTCTACTTATCCTTAAGGTTGACTGGTAGATAATGCCTTATTGTCATTAAGTCCGCCTTTTGTACCATTAATTGTGTGCAATAAATAACCCCTCACGACTATATCCCAATGGAGAAGTAAGCTAATCGATCCAAAAAAAGTACCCATATTTCCTCAATGGTTTCATGATACATTTGCGTCAAAATTCTTTATGTCTTTTTCTCAGTTTGCCGTCCGAGCCAAGTTGCTGTCTCAAACCCTTACTGATCCAGCGCTGAAAGCTTAAAACACGTCCGCCCCTTTCTTTACACTTTTAAAAACAAAGTGAAGCCCAACGTTCTTTGTTCTCTTTATAAAAACAGTAATTGGATATCGGAATTTTCTATAGTACGTTTGGTTTGTTCCATATTGCGGATACTTGCATTGTTTCGTTGTTTCTTTTGATTAGGTTAGGTTGAACCATTTAGTATCCTGTTTTGTCTGGTTAAACTTCAATTTGCGAGAGCACTTGTACACGAATCTGGGAGCCCTGACTTAAAATGACATTCAATGTTGTGTTTGGATTCAGAATTGACCGTTTACCGTAACAGCAACATAACTGTTTTACCGTTCTTCTACTCCTTTTTTTTCTCATATTATTACTGTACCATTACCCCGATTATAATTTTACTAAAAGCGTAACCAGTGTGGCTTGAAAAAAAAAACAAAATCCATCACACACTCCTCAACAAATCATTAATTATCATTGATATGCACTTGACCAGTTGACTACTGATTATTTTACCATCGCTGTTAGTCAATTTCATTTATGTGATTCATTTAACCAACATTTACTAATGCTGATTTCTTCTCTTTGTTTTTTTTTAGATCTGACGATTTGTATGGTATGGTATTGAAAAAGTCATCATTTATACAACCAATTTAACAAATAACCGCCAGTCAGACAATTTTCAGTGTGCTTACTTGTTCAAATCTCTTTACATGACCACGTTTAAGCACTTATAATGCTCATTTTCCTTTACCAAAACAAAAGCCTGCGCAAAAGCTCATTCGTTAACATTTTCACAAAACATTAAACTTCACACGCACTTCCGTTAACAACTAAAACCATTTATAAGTCACCGTCACCAACCACTGCATAAGGTAATATAACCAGTACCACCCTTGAATAACTCGTCATTAGGGGAGTGCCACTCGTAAAGCACTGGTAATGGGTTTTATCTTGGTCTATAAAATTTATTTACACATCTACTAGTACATTATCGAAACCTCATTTCTTAATGTGCGCTTCAAAATACGGAAGAGAAGTTAAATTTAGATTTTGCCATTACGTTACGGACTATAGAAATGTGATAAGGAATGGTATCTATTTATAAACGTTATCAAAAGGGATTCTATTGATGAAGGCTGGGGAATATGTTTACAAAAAATAGAGGCAAGACTGATTTAAGTAAACTATCTAGTTTACCTCAATTTTAAACACAGCAAAAATGTGTTACGAGAAGTTGGTTTAAAGGATTTTTAACCAAATTTGAAATAACAAAATACAAAATTCAGCTGTCCACTTTGTCCGGCGAAAACTCGTTAAACCCAAACGTGAATCACATCAGGTAAAGCTCAATAATTACGACCCAACTAATTCACTCACATCCCGTAATTCGCTGTTTCGCTTTACAATTCCAATTTTAATTAAAAGAAGATACGCCGAGTCCCAATTCCCAGACACAATCCCACAAAATTCGTTCCGCGATCTGCTGATCTGCGGTCATATAACACGGAGGCTGCTGCAGGCTGCATTCCTGGCCGGTCCCTTCGGTGCCATAACGACGCTGTCGTGAAATAAATCTTCCCACCCTAACGCTTCAGCCGCCTTTCAGAACGAGGATAAAAGGTCTTTATTTTTTCTCATTGGAGCCCTTTTATGTGCTATGCGTTTTGATTGGATGGATTTTATGGGTAAATAAACGGATGTTCTGTTTGTTAAGGAAGAAAATATGGGTCGGATTTAACTTCATAATGGTGTTAACAGAAAATTTGGACGGAATAAGAAAATTTTGGGTGACTTCTTATTGTAACTGTAAAAGTTACTGATAATGCTCTTTTTAATAAAGAAATACTAAGCAATAGATGGACGTTCAAAGTGAGTATCTTAATGAATAAGTTTAATGAGCTTTCTATCACTCACTACTATCAATCGATGAATGAAAATGCATTAAATTGTCCCACCACTGTGACTTTGTCCAACATCAGTTACCCTTTTTTATTTCAGTTCTAATACATAGTTATAAATAAAAGCATTAGGATACTTTGATTTGTTCCAAATACATTTCAGTTACCGGAGTAATTTACTACAAGCATAAATCAGTAGCTTCCAACTTCCCAGCTGATATTCAGCATTTTTTAATTCATTGACAGGTTGTCCATTCTATGGCCACATCACCTGCGGCTCTTCCCAAAACGCGTATCAATGTTGCTCGCTACAGTAAAACACTAAAAAAACAAATATTTCCGTCAACCGTGTGACTGTCTGAGGTAGATATTTCACTGGGACACTACCAGAATTCTCAAGAGCATTAAAGCACTTTTTACGCTGTTACAAACTTAAAAGTTTTGAGGTAACGAACAAAAAAATACAGTCGGATTGATAACCTCCTCCTTTGAAGTCTGTTAAAAACACATTTCACTTTTGTACCATTCTTTATTTTATGTTTCACTATCGGTACTATTTGATCACAAAAAAAACTCGTTTTCTATATAGCAAAACTATAAGTTTAGAACCTGTTCAACAGAACAAGACAAATAATAACATTCAATAGACAGGGGCACTATCAGGGCAGTTGTCCGACAAGTGTTCAGACAGCACAATGCCACAGTGGTAGCACATCCACTTAATTTAAACAACAACCCCATCTGCCACACGCCATCATTGCTCAACATAGGCCTCATGAAGAATTCTTCGGAGATTTTCAGAACAGCCAGTTGTAAGCGGCCAGAACCCATAGAACTCTTGCGATCTTTAAGAGGACATCCATCCGCCTTGCGAGTGGGGTTCCCACGCTGCGTTTGGCCTCAAACGGTCTCCACTCAAGAACTTTTCAGTCCATCGGTAGCACGTCTGTGTCTGGCTAACATGATCAGAACGTCTCGGTGGCACAGGACCCAAGTCCAATCAGGCGTCCTACACGAGAATTTAGCGCAGCCAAATAAATTAGGGACCAATAGACAGCCCCTGCCAAATAGGAAGTGTATCGAAAAATTGGAACGGCCGACTACGCGAAAGGTAGAATTTATGCTACAGTTTCACTCCCTTGCAGAGGCCATTAAAACTGTCTGTCCATCCGTTTTCAGATTTAAACCAAACGGTCTGCCGTCACGAATCTAAAAAACATTTATCACTCTCGATTTTCCGCCCATGGCCATGGTAGGCCTGCCGCGTGATTCAACCGTGTTTTTCGTGGACTGTTGGTAAGTGAACTGTGTATTTTATGGGCAGATTTGATCCCTATCGCTTTGTGTTACCACCTTGTTAAATTATATGATAAATTACTTTATAATTTTTTGAAATACCCTGTATGATTATGTACACCCTGTGCAATGAGCGAAAGTCTGTTTTTTATTCTATTTATTCAATGTTACTTACTGGTTGGCACACGCGAAGGCACTCTGAACAGTTAGGGGTGGATCGATCAATGAGCAATGTGTGCGAATGTTGGGCCTACCTTCAAACTATGAGCCACTTACTATCGTGCCCGATGTTTCCGAACTGCTGAAAGCGGGATGACTTGATGAGTACCAAGGAAGATACCGTAAAAGTACCAGGATAATAGTCCCAACAAATACTACTATTGACACGCAAAGAAGAAAAAAAATCGGGTTGACTCTTATAGCACGAAGAACCGTTGGGTATGTGAGCCCAACGGCTCCAGTGGAAACGGGATAAGGTGGACGGATGATCTAAAAGAGGTCGTAGGTCCAATCCAATGCTTAGGAAAAGGTACAGCCATGAATTCTACTACTGAAAATAGAACTCCCCATAAATCTCCAGTGCGGCCAGTCCACAGGACCTTGCGAGGGCCACATGCTGCCTTTGTCTTCGCATCATTATTATCTTTAATAACTTTCCTCCAGCCATCAGTTTTCGTTTTATGTGCCACTCTGACCTTCTGCTCCGCTGGGATATTTCGGCGACATTTTTTTTTTCAAGATTTCTTCGTTGCTGATCAGGTCTTGTACCGAAATGCCGAACATAGATCTCTCGATGACACGTTGGGCGATCTTGAGCTTTCCTAGTTATGAGCTCGAGTGAGTGACTACTTCTCAGTCCTATTCATTATCTATAGAATGAAACCGAACAGGACTTAGGTATAAACAATTATTAGAAAATACGGATAGCAAATTAATTATAATTTATTTGATGGTAATTTGATACAATATTTAACACAAATTGTTTCAATAAAGATGAAAGTGTACAAAATATTCCATTCAAATTCAATTATTGTTGCCATTGAAGTACAAAATTGTTTTACCAAATTAACTTCTTCACTGAAAATTAGTTCCAAAGCGCTCCATCCGCCGTTGTATAAATTTATTAACAAGCAAATTAAGGCTACATTTAAACGAGCCTAATTGCTGAATAAATGTCCTACACGTTTACTCCATTATGTGAAAGTAACCCTTACAATTCTACTTTTGAGCTCGGGACGTGTGCTTTGACATTCATTTATCTCTATTATAGATCTGCGGAGACTAGGCCCGGCCAACGAGTCCCTTGTGGTCTCGCCCTTTTACTAGCGTGGTAATGAGTAAGTGTGGTTGGTGTGGACATACCTGTATTTACAGGTTAAGTTTGCTATGCGTCCGTCGGAAACACTTTCCGTGCGACCTTTTGTAAACCTTGTTACCAAGTAGTGAAGTACGAGTTTTGTGCATCAGACAGTAATCAATTCTTATTAAAGTTTGCAGCTGAAATGGCTTTTAAATAGTGTCGTTATTAAAAAGGGGACTGGTGTCATAATTGAGAATTATAATTAAATTTTCGCCGACGTTTCAGCAAATAAATTTTGTTTATGTCTATTATTGCACGTCTGCATTAACTTTCATTGCAGCTGATAATTTATTAGTTGCAACTGTTTCGTTATATTTTTGTTGAAAAAAATATAAAAATCGAAAACAACTCAATATTATAGTACCTACCTACTTAAATGCCATTTATTCAATGGTCTATTAATTAGCCAATCCTGCATATGAAGGCACTAATATGGCTCCAACGCGCTCGTCGAACATCAAAATGCCTGTCATTACGTAGACTTAAATTCAACCGATTTATCATAATCAACTTGTTGCGATCACTCAATGAAACAATAGGTAGCAGAAGTGACTCGATGAAAGTGACTTACTATAGGAATAAACAGTCACAACAGGTTCTTTATGTCAAACATAAATACAGGATGTAGGTTTCAAAACCTGACAAACTTATTTAGAAACCTACTGAACATACGTCGTACTATACATACACATACATAAACGGCCTATAGTATACGTCCCACTGCTGGGCACAGGCCTCACCTCAACTATGAGGTGGAACAAGCCATACTCCAACACGCGGGCTCAGTGCGGATTGTTGGAGGGGTGTTAGGTTAGTGAGCAACCTTATTGTCAGATGTTATCAAGCCGCCCGAAGGCCTCTGACTAGGCTTAACGACTGACATCTAGCGACGTCAACCGGGACCAACTGCTTAACGTGCATTCCGAAGCACGGAGATGCCCTAAAAATACATCACTAAATTTCGGTCGGGTGGTCAGCCATCCCATTTCCGACCCGGCGTGTGTTGCTTTATAACAGCGATCGTCGCCGATCACTGTCGCAACTGCGCCACGGACACCTGCGTCGTACTATATTTATGAACAAATCATTGCTGCAGCGTTGTATTAGCGATGTAACCTCCGAATTCACAAACGCAAATCAACGTTGAGCATCTCTTATAAGTATAGCTATCCCTTTTAGTTCTAATGATATTTTACGGGACTGCATGAGCGTGAGCGCGTGCTTAGCGTTGATTGACGTTTGTGAACTAGAATTGCTGGAAACAATAAATACTTAACTGGCCATCACAGTTTCCTGCTAACAACAACCAGAAACAAACGACCCGTCACTTAAATAGTCGATTGCCCCAAAAAGCCCCACAAACTGTCTTTCAAAATTATTGAAAAAAAAACTTATCAAATATTTACCTGTATTAAGATTCGGAACATAGAGCAAACACAATTGTCAGTTATTTAAAGGTTTTTGTCAGTTTCTTTAAATTTTCCCCTTTTTTCGTAGCAATAGAAAATCAACAGCTCGAAAGACGCGTGACATGTTTTCGAGTAACATACAGCCAAAGCAAAAATCTCATTTCAAACATAATAGATCTTGATTAAATATGAATATTTTGTAATTATTTTGAATCTCACGCATAGAAGAAGTATTGAATGTTTTTGACACTACTAATCAACTATTTTACTAGTGGTCATTTTCTTTAATGGACAACTTAGTTAAGCACTAAGGCCCTTCGTACACAAATTAAATGTGTGTCAATCTTCGATGCCAATGTTGTACGCACAGACCCTCGGTGACGCGTGTCTGTATGAATTTGTATTGCGATATTCTTATAGTATTGTGTACGAAGAACCTTAGACAGCAGTAATTTCTTGCCACCGAAACATATTAAGTCTTCATATACTTTATTGATCGAAGTTGACAAAACAGTTTGACAGTCTACCCTTTAGTGAGATAAACCTTCTGTATATTTCTACCGAATTATTTGTTGGAGCTCATTACGAGTATTGGACTTCATTTAGATGAGAAAGGAATCGTAATTAAGTTTTAATTGCTATTTATTTCACATCAACTGCAGCTGCAATTTTATCGTTTCAGTTTTACGATCACTTTGTTTTCCTCCTCTGGGAGCAATTTGGTGTTTTATAGTTTAGCCAGTGACTTAGAGGACATTTCCTACATAGGAAAAATTGGGTTAATAATACTCGCGTATTTACTGTTGATCTTAGTTCTTATCATAATTTAGAAACCGCATAATTTTGACCCGTTTTGTTCAAAAAACACCTACCTCCTCAAGTTGGTGACACTTTAGAACGCATACCATTTATTGCCATAATTTCATTTGCCAGACATCAATTGGCATAATCATCGAAAAGCATAATTTTTATTGGCATACATTTTGAATCGCATAATCATTTTAATGCATAATAGTCATAAGGCATAACATCAAAAGGCATAATCATCACTATGCATACTTTCGTTGACCATAACTTCAATAAGCATACTTTAAAACGCATAATGTCAGTACGCATAACTATCAAAAGGCATAATGTCACTATGCATAACTATTAATATTCATAATTTTGTTTGACATAATATCAAAAAGCCTAATTCACATAAGAGCATTTTTTCTACTTCAGGGCAAATCCGACTCAGCCAACCCCGACACCACGTGGTACTTGTTTTGCCCTACCCCAAGAGTGTAATTCAAACCCGCGTAGGCATGGAGGGGCGAGGCGGCCCGCGGGCTGAGGAGCAGGTGGCTATGAGCGAAGCTCCGTGGCTGAGGCTGGCCGGCGAAGCCGGCCAAAAAGCCGAAGCTGGGGTGCTGAGCGAAAGCCATCTGTGACGATTAGCACGCGTGGGACCGCCAGAGCCCCGCAATGCCGGAGCCGTGACAGAATTCTTTTGCTGTCTACATTTCACTATGAGCGAAATAATTAATATATATCACTATGAGCAAATGATATATAAAAATTTTGTTAATAAACTAAATGAAGGCGGTTTTCGGACAAGTGCTCTTTGGATTTTTTACATTTACATGCAGCTTGCGTTTAACATGTAATATTTGTAAGCTTGCATAATAATTGTTGAAGTTATGGTAAATGAGTGTTATGCCTTTTGAAAATATGGATTTTGACACTTATGCTTATCAAAAGTATGTCTTTTGAGGATTATGTGTTTCGAATATTATGGCAAATAAAAATTATGCCTTTTGATACTTATGGTTAGTGAAATTATGCCTTTTGATGAGCATGCCTTACGAATTTCGTCCATGTTATGGTATGCGTTATGAAGTTATGCTTTTAGGAATTATGGCAAGTGATGATTATGGCTATCAACATTATGCATTGTGATTTTATGACCAAAAATGTTATGCGTTTCATTAGGTAACCCCTCAAGTTCTTTCATTACAAGTTAAGCTTGTACTCAAACTCTTCACGTGAACTTAATCTTCGATTTATTATAATCTAATACGTAATAATTATTTTTGACTATTAAACTTTCGTTTGAAGTTTATCCTCAATGTTTTATGACTTTTTATTATTCACATTGACTTTTATGGGAAAGGAAAAAATGTTTGGTGCTTTTTATAAAATTTTGACGACTCGTTTAAAACTGTGTTTAAGACGTTAAAATTGAAGCCGATTAATATTAAAACCGAACTTGAAAAGTCATATTTTTAACACCTGACATAAATGTGGATGTATAAATTATAATGTTACCTTAAATGTAAGTTTATTATTTTGAATTTAATTAATTAAAGGGATTATACTCATATTTACTCGAGCATTCCCAAATAAAAAATATGTCTATAATGAGAATATAATTCACAATTAATTAGTATGTTTCAAAATTTACCTAGTTGACAAAATATTCTTCTAAGTAAATCGAACACTACTCTAAAGTGCAGTTACTCAGTTGAAACAAAAGTTATGTTGTGTAATGTTAATGTTACTAGTTTTAAGACTGTCAACACACAAAACAATAAGTGATATGATTAAGATAATGATGATAGTGAAAATAGGATATAAGCATGACGTCTCAAATTTAATTTTTATAGTTTGCATCTCAGCAGTAATGCAACTGAATACTTTGCAACGGATTTGCAACTTCGCTAGAAATAGTCATCGCGTATGAAGACCCTATTTCATACTCGCTGAAACAAAAGCATTCCACGAACTCAACCCCTAAACTTCTGTACGTTACGAGTTAGAGCTTAGATATTATCTTTACTTGGCGGGTTTAATACATTTCCTAGAGGTCATGGCTACCACAGAGCATGGTTTTCTTGTTAAATTTGAGTTAAGCATGTCACCAAGGTCAAGTAGTCTTGTATAAACCACATGAAATGATCACAAGGACTCGTCATGAACTTTTAGAAAATGAGCTTTTCACTTAGAGCTGTAACTATTTGACATACGTTTCATAGTTGTAGTGCACTTGTAGTCTTAACTTGGCACGATAATATCTCACTGCCTCGTAGCTGCCGTCTGCATTCTTCCAGTTCCAATCAGGATCAACATTCGTGTGATGAAAACTGAAGTAAAAAGTTTCAATTTGTCTCATAATGCACATAAAAAACCCCGTCTCTTTCTTTAAAATTCACATTGGAATACTAACGGTGGACCTATTATGTTAAATTTTCCTGTGACATAGCGGCGCGGTAGCGGTCAAACTCAAAACGGCACTTTAGAGCAACCGTAATGCGCCGTATTCGATTATTAACAACTTCATCATCATTTAATAGGCTTTTTAATTTTTTACATTAGGGATGATGCATTATTATCTTACTAAAGATAGGAAAACCAGAAAAAGACATTCGGTCTTGGCATCAGGCGGGAATCGAAACCGCGTCTTTCGCAAACCGGGCGACTGCACTGACCATTGTGCTACCGAGACCATTAACAGACCAGCCGATTTTTTTTAGTATATACCTGGCAGCCAGGTTTGTTTCACCAATGTTTAGGCATATACCTTAAGGGTTCGATTCCCGCCTGATGCCAATATCAAATGTCTTTTTCTGGTTTTCCTATCTTCATCATCATTTGTTTATTGACCCCCAGGTCAATTTTAACCCAGTAAGTTATTTTATCTTTCTACGTCTCTCTTACGAAAAAAATATCATTGTTCAATTAAATAGGCTGCTCTAGTTGTTACGGGAGTGTAATTATATTCCTTTGAACTTTCATGCTCAAAAACACTAAAATTGCAAACAACGGAATAGCCACCTTAATACACATTACAGTGTCCATGGCGATTGTAACAGTGCCGAAATATGCGGTAACTCGAAACAAATAAGGTACATAGTAGCAATCTCGTTGTTTGCAATTTTGGGGGATGAAATTATTGCAAAACAAGGTATATTTTTGGTAAAAAACGAGGCTGTATCCTATGTTGGTGAACTGAATGTTTTGTTGGTGATCTTAATCAATTGGTTGACTTTATTCGTGATATTCTAAATTATATTATATTATTCTTGGCCCAGTGGTTAAACACTCTGGCTCGGAACCCGACGGTTCCGAGATATACTTTGTGTTCATTGTACAATTCGCGGCTTACTCTCCGGTGATGGAAGACACTGATATAAAACCCAAACAACCCGGATAACGGCGGTAGGCTCGCCCCTTACCACGTTGGGTTCAAATTCCCTCCGCGAAATGTGGGCTTCTGAGTGTTCCGTTCATCGTGACGGCAACAATCAGTGCGCCTCTGACTAACCCATTAGGGATATGGTCGTGAGGGTATGTTATGTTATGTTATATTCTTCAAATTTATTTAAAATAACTATGTTCTGTAGGAAATCCATCAATGTAAAAATTAAAACTTCAACTGTATATTTTTTAAATGGTTTAATTGTCGTTTGTTTTAATGCATTATATATTTAAATAAGTTTCATAACAAAAGTTTCTTTAATTAGTATGTTTAAATAGCCTTACTCTATTAGTATGACTGTAGGTATCGACAGATTAGGTATGGTGTTCCTTGGTTAAATGTATTTTAATAAACATTAAACAATACGTATACAAGTGACCGTCGTCACATTTTTTTATATTCGTCTAGATTTTAAGATGATTCTAAAAGAGGCCGGCTTTATAAAACAGAATTCTTAACATTTCTGTTGATTACAAAATAATTAAGGATTTTACCATCTATCAGTCTAATGTGAACATGGAAAACATTGTGAAAATTAATATAAAATTACTTTGATTATAAAATAATTGAAATAAATGCACATTTCGATCATTCCAATTCAAATTGAAGCGATAATTAACTTAAAATTATAACATTTCTATTGATATTTTTACAAATGTGAAGTAGTCAACCACAGCTTTGGTCACAAGTTTGAATCTAAATTATGTTTGATTCAAGTTTTGAAAGTCATTTTCGAATACGAATTCTTGTGACTGTAGACCTACATAATACTAAGTGCAGTTTTAACTGATTCTGAAGTGTATTCACTATATCCGCAATCTTGCGCACGTTCCTGCAACTGCTACATGAAGACAATTTCTTGCTTTAAATGAGCTTATTTTAAATAAGTCGCATTGAAAGGAAGAAATTGATATTGAAGAGATTGATAGTGAGAGGTTCAATGGAGCGGACTACGTTCTTCAAGTTCGCGAACTTTTCATCTACCGGGAATACCTGCTCGTTCGTGGAACGTTCGCGTTCGCGAACATAATGAATATGCTTCAGAATCAGTTCAGACTGCACTTAGTATTATATAAATCCACAGTCACAAGAATGCGTATTCGAAAATAACTTTCAAAACTTGAATCAAACATAATTTAGATTCAAACTTGTGACTTCATAAATATTTATAATTCAACCAATCACACGCTTAACTTTACAAAATACTAAAGTATTGTTTCAGGTCAAAATCAAAAGTGGCAAACTCTACCTGTGGTTGACCACAGTACTTTTTCAATGCACTTTCTTGATACTAAGTTATTGAATCCCAAAAATGTGAGAGAAATGGATTAAATAGAAATTACTTGCCGGACTCTTTAAAAGCAAACTTTGATACATATCTTCTACGTACAAAAATATCAATTTCAGATATCTATCGACAGAAAAGTGTTAAATTAAGTCTCATGAAATTAATTTACAAAAATAGCCAATAAACTGTATTCATATTTTGTACCCCTTTCCATCAGAGCAACTGGTTTTACTTTATAATTATTGTTTCTAATATACATACATAGTCTAAATGTTAGAAATGTTAAACTCATAGAGCAATCTCACTACAAGTTTTTTTTACTTCATTTACATTATGTACGTATAATTTCTTGCTATAATATGTAGGTAAATGTTTTAAGCACATGATACACAAGTCAAAAATGTTTATTTTTCTAATATAATACAACTAATAGGTATAAGCTATAACAATGTTTCGAATAAAAATAACGACATTATAGTATTTTTGAAATTAGTAATCTATATTGCTCATCTTTGTACAAAGTTTTCATCAAGTATTGGTGTTTTAATTCAGAAAATATATAGATGTATACTATACAATTACACATGATTATTAATAATTTAGTACACGTTGTCTCTTTAAAGATTTTCACAAAGCACTTAACAATATCTGAGTAGGTACCCATATTTTAAAGGAACTAGAAAACAAAACAGATAATTGATCGTGACATTGATCGTCCTATAACTATTGAATGAAACGATAACTCGAGGCTAGCGTAAGACAAACTGGGACAAAATAATCTCTAAACCGATTAATTATATGGTAAACATAACATTTTTTCCCCACAACAAACAACCATTTCCAAAAATCATCACATCGAACTATACAAGTCAAAACGTTCGTTTTGTTGGCATATAAAAATCACGCATTTCTTATAAATCAGCTAGTACTATTTTGTCCTGATTAGTCAATTTTAGATGTAACCTGACTATAATCCTAGAGTTTCTAAATGTCACTCATATTTAAATGGCCGTCGAAGCTGCTCCGTAAAATATCAGTAGTCTGAAAATGCCAGCTATACTTGTAAAAGCTATTCAAACATGAGTGACGTTTCAGAACTAGGTGTTAAGACTCACTTGCGCACAACCCTTAGTTCAGTTTCAACTTTTTTGCTGTCTCTTTCCTGCTAAGAGCAATATACACTAATACAAGAGTGACAGCAGAAAAGGCAAAATCTGAATTAAGCGTCAGTGTAAATTTGAGCCTAAATGAGTTAAGTACAAAATTGAGAATAGCGTCTTTTAAGTTATGTCTTTATTCGCACTGTCATCATATTTACAAGTCTATATACAAAGCTATCACATATTACAATTTCGATCGTATCACTATTTACATTATTGCATATTCAATGTTCCTTGTCTCCTTGACAATACACCGTGTTCATTGTTTATACATGTAACGCGCCAAAGAATATATCTGCGACATTGTCCTTTGCGCAAAACTTTTGTTAGACGTACACTATGTGTGGTTTCTCTGGCGTTCTGTGATGTGGAATAGTTTCGTAGGCAAACTGTTGGTAAATGTGCTCTTCACTATCTTCCTGGTAGTACGGATTCTTATCTACACTATGCCAAGGAGGATTTAGTGAATGGAAATTATTAGTTACTGATGAACCGATCATTAAATATCGGTCTACGTCTCGCTTGTTTTCTTGCTCCCTACTCCTTGTTGAGTACCCTAAACCATTACTTAACTTGGACACATCACCATTCAACATGACACTTGTCATCACCTGCTTCGATTTGTCCCCTTTACACTTCTTCAAAGGTCCCATGAAATACAAAACTCCACCAACCACACTTATAATGATACTCACAGTTAGCACCACAACCGCCACTATCACCCATCCACTTGAGCACCCGAATTCAGATTCCGGAATCTGAACGAACATAACTCCATTCAAATGTTCTGGAGCTGAACACTTTATATCCTCATAGTCTATCTTAAGTATAGTACTTGCGTTTCCAGATTTTTTGTGGCTGGCTTCACTCTCTTTTCCCAATTTCCACAGCCATAAAAGTGAGCAATTACAAACGAATGGGTTACCAGATATCTCCAATTCTTGAAGTCTATCAACTGGAAAATGAGACGCTTCCAGCGTATCTAAGGCGTTGTTCCTCATGTATATGTGAGTTAGTTTGGGATTGCCATGAAACAGTCTCGGTGGAACATCTCTCACTTTAACATTTTCGTTCATCCATATCTTTTGTAGATTTATGTTGTCGACAAAAGCTCTTGAATCGATTTTGTCTAGTTCGTAAAGTCTGCTGAGATGTAAATGCTTTAAATGGAATAGACTTTGAAATGAAAGGGCTGTTACGTTTTGGAAGAAGTTGCCGCTGAGATACAAGTGCGATAAATTGGAAAGTTTAGAGAGAGCAGATATCGGAATCATTGTCATATTGTTATCACTGAGATCTAAATGTCGTAGTGAAGGTAGTCTGTGGAATCCTAGTTGGTCTATTCCATCAATCAGGTTTGTATTCAAATCTAAATTCTTCAATTCCTTCAAGTATGGTATACCATGTTTTGATACTTGTTGTATCAAATTCTCTGATAAATCTAGGTATTCTAAATGAATAACGAATAAAAGGTTGGCCGACGGTATGTCCAATATGGTATTATTCTTTAATGATAAAATCTTTAATGCTGTGAGAGGTTCGAATGTATTCGCTTCGAAGCTCACCAGCTTATTATTTGATAAATCAAGTCGCTCTAGGACTGTTAAGCCTTTGAAAGTTTGTGCGTGTATGCTTGATATTTCATTCTCAGACAGGTCTAAGTCGACAAGTCCCTTCAGTCCAATGAATGTGTCTTTATCTAGACGTTTGAGGAAGTTGTGGCTGACATTTAGATGTGTCATCTCCAAGTTGTTTTCAAAGTTTCTACTACCTAAATCTTGAATTTTGTTGTACGAGATGTCGAGAATAGTAAGTTGAGTGTAGAAGCCGAATGTGTAGAGAAGATTGTCGATAGCGTTGTGGGTGAGGTTTATGTGGGTGGCTTCTGGGTTTAGTTGTATAGGGACGATCTCTAAGCTTGCGTTGGCGCAGGATGCGGCGCGCAGGGCATCGTCGCACGCGCACCTCGCTGGGCAGAGTGTGCGCGCTGCAGCACCCGTCGCCCACGCCACCACCACCACCCACCATCGCCACTTCGCTACGCCAAATGAGCCCATAACATCTCATGTATACGCCACCAGGAACCTGGAACAAAAAAATATTTCTAGTTAATACTATTATCAGAACTAAGAGTCTGGAAAATTGGATTTTATTACCAACACTGCGCATTATTTTATTTTTTCTTAACTCAAGGATTTTTTTTCTAGAAATATAACAAATATTTTAAGGCAAAACAAGAAATATAATTTGGTTGCTTTAGAATAGATGGAATCTAGTTTATTTTCCAGTAATTTATTGTCATCATAAAATCCGGGCGCTCCCTAAGGGGACATCGCCCTAGACCGCGAGCAAGGCAAGTAAAAATATACAACATTATCGCTCGACAAAATCTTAATATAATTTCTGGCGAAAACTGCAGATAACAAATGTGCCTCTCCGCAATTTGTATGAGGGGGAATGGAATTGTTTGATCCAAATTAGGCCGATAAGAGACGTGCCGCAGAGGCGAAATGGTTGCTTTGCTACAAAAACTTTTTTATTATCTTACACAGTCCATCTCGTAGGGCAACGTAAGTTTTATTTAGACAATGCTAAGTATATTCCGCCAAAGAGTAGGTACTTTATCGATTTCGGTACGGAAGGGTGTTCCTCTTTCGAGCACAGATGGGGAGCTGATTAATTCACCTCAGCGTTCGGATATTTATCCCATCAAGACAAATGTAAAACGGGAAGTTAGCGGCCAGCGCCGGTACCGCTAATCCTCCTGCGCCCGAACGACTCCTCAACAATGCCTTCCAAAATGTTCGTCAATTTAACAAAGGAGCGTTTGGTACTTTAAATTAAATGTTCGGCTTTACCATTCGACGGAATGTATAATGAATAGCACCGTAACATCTGTTAACGAAGGCGAACGATCTCAAAAGTTTTCACGCGCGGGAATAACTAATTGCGAAGGTCGGAATTCAATTTATGGCTTCTAGTGCGTCTCCCGGGAGATCACGCCATGCTAAAGTATTAATAATGCAAAACAGTGTCACGGAAAGTTTTTGATTCGAAATGCAAATTAAATTAGGAAACAAAGTTGTGAGTGTTGAGTTGGTTCTGCCGCTTTGTCATTTATTGTCGGCTATATTATGCTAACCGGTTAACAAACAACAACCATTTGTACAACAACTGAATATTTAGATATCACGTTATCAGATTTGAGAAGAATAATAAACTTGTAAGAATTTATAACGCTAATAAATAACCACGGTAAATTCAACAGACAAATTCGTATAAAGATAAAGGTACTGAATTGTATAATGTTAACGAATGCATTTGTTTCTGAAGATTCTCGCTTTTAAAACGCTCGTGTCTCAAAAGGCAGTGAATGTGGGGATGTAAGAATACGTCCCGTTTCCCCTTGTAACTGGATACAAGTCGGCATGAATGGATTACGCCAGGCTGGCTGAATTACAGAAACCATACGTATACACACTTGATACACATCAGACATCCCCGTATTAGACCGGATTAATTCTGTTACGATCCAAATGTATTCCGGATCACGTGAGCCAAAAAGATGTGCCTTAATCATTTCTTAGGGGTGCTTCAATATAATGATCCGCAAAATCACCTCTTTCGCGCGTACCTGCCGTCTTTTAGTCAGATTACTTTTGCGAATTAGTATTCATACGATTTCTTTCATGAATACCAAAGGTTGGGTATTTTGTTAACTACGTGAACTTAATTTGCTTAAGCAGGTTACTTTGATTGAATAAGTAATTACAAATGCTGAAACTGGTATATTGTTGCTCTTTTTCATGAATCTGAGAGTTTACCTCATTTTCATCAAAGCTATTCATTTTGAAAAGACCTTATTAACAATGCATTTATGTCAGAACGTAATCGTTTTAGCAGTGAAATATTTTCGTAGTAAAAATCTGTTTCAAGGATAAAATATGTTGACTTGAGTAACGTTCTGTACAGGCCTTAATCTTCAGCGAGCTTGTTTACGTCACGGCTACTCCATAAACAGTAACAACTCGGCTACGTAAATATTTATGCGAGTAATAGCGAAGGTGACCGCGGTCGGAAGCGGCCTATGAAAAGATGAGAAAGAGTCGGGGCACGCCCTCCATTTCCGAGCCTAAACTGGTCTGGCCGGCACTCTTTTGTCTTTTAATTTCCTGTCCGCGAGAGTGCGCTCCCATCGTGAATTTCGCTTTCGTGAGCTTCGTTAACTTGTGTCGGCCTTTGTTGTTGCCTATTGAACTTTTCCATTACCAAAGTCATCGATTGAAACCGCTAAATTCGTTGGAAAATTCTTGTCGCTGAAATCGACTCACCCTCAAAAATGCGCATCGCCCGGTAGGGCGTCTCATTTTCTTTTCATAAAATCCAGTATGTTTTCAAGTTATTGTTTTGTTTACACCCCGTGGAAGCTTTTGAAATGGAAATTAAATATTTCCTTATTGAAAAGTTAGAATGTTATAGCATTTTTGGACGCGGGATTATAATTGTAACAGACTTTTGTTTTGTTTGCGATTGACATTGTAATGTGATTTTAAATGACAGAGCTTTGTACTGATTTCCTTTGTTTTGTTCATTCACGTATCTGTATTTTAATTTGCTTTTATATCCACTGTTTGGGGTAAGTATCGCTTTGCTTAACAACTAATAAGTGTCGACCTCCCTAATTATGCTATAACGTCTAAACACCGTTGAGGCTACACCGAGGGTCGTAATTTATTATAACAGTTTCCGTGCTTGCCGAATTCAATATCAAAGGGGCACCCTGGAAACCCTGGTATTATTAACGGCCAACGTCATCGGCTCCATTTAAATTATTATCAAAACTATCCGGTTAGTTCGGCCTAATTGTGGACAGGCGTCGGGGGCGCTCGAACGGTTCCCACTAAAGTTATCACGGTGTTAATACAACTTGAGACGTTACTAACACAAAGGACGGTTTACGAGGGGAGCCAAGACAATAAAACCAGTGTAAAAGTCGGCTAACCGCTTCTCTCACTCTCCCCAAGAAAATATCCTGGCCCTCTCCGCTTTTATGAGTTGCTTAAGTCGTGCGCTGCCGTTTTTAAAATAGTCTCCGGCTTAAGCCGAAAAGTTTTATGTTGGAGGTATTGAAATAGAAGATTTTATCTGAACATACGTATTGAACCCTATAAAAGACGGAACGCTAGTGAAATAATAACCAAGCAACTGTTTTGAAAACTTTTAGTTACAGTCTGTTCAATAAAGTTTATTAATGTCTAAAGTTTACTAAAGATTGGCTGACTGGTTTATTGGGATGATTAGCAATGGTCCCTGCTAGTTATAGCTCAAAGTTTTGATTCTTTACCAAAAGCAAACGTCTGTGTAGGTAACTAAAAATAGATGCAAGGGACCTTTTCAATTAAAACAATTACTAGTAATGGTTTAATTTTCATACATTAACGGGTATGAGCTTAAAGCGCCGTCCTGACACGCACGTGAAGGATGCGGTGGCTTTCAATAGTAACAACAGTCAATTGATTATTTTAAAACAATGTTTCTCAGATCGCTGTATCTCATGATGTTGCTGAAATATCTATTATATAACCTATCTAACAGAGACTTGTCTGTTGTGAAATTCTAAGTCTGAATCTTCAGAAAAACCCGCCTAATGCCTGTAAACCTGCCGTGTCTGAGTAGTGAGTGGCGGGCAGTAGTACCAACCTAAAGAGCATAATGAGAAAACTTGGTCTGTCGAGGAGCGCCATTCCGATAGTGCCCGGAGCAAAAAGCAAGCGAAGCGAGCAGCGTTGATTCGATTTAGAGTTCGCAACTACATGTTGTATTATGCGGCTACATCGGACGAAGATACTCATTACAACAAATACAGTTTACCAAGTTGTATCGAGTAGGTTATATCTTTTTCTTTCAATGCACCTTTGCACGTAATGAGTTCTGTTACCGGTCAGGTTAAAGGTAAAAACTTCTAGAAACTGGCTCGTCGCCAGTGTTTTATCGAAGCTAGTTGGCTTCTATGCAGCACTGTGCTTACTTAGTTTGTCATCGTTTTCTGCCAATTGCTAATCGGTATATCTCTGCAGCAACTCCTACTGAACACGTAAATGAAACTGAAAACGATAAATAAAACCTCATGCATTCAGATCCAGCATACATTTTGTAACCTACTGAACTAATACCCTTTCATTGTACTACTAAATCTCTATAAGCATTGTTATGTAATTGTTTTCTTTGTGCAATGAAGTATATCTTATCTTATCTTAATCGTCAATCTTCACTTCTCTCTTTTTCTCCAAAATGCGGACTCAGTCTGTATTGGAAAACCTCAAGGATTAACTCAGACGTAATTGAACGCCTATATTAGGCCTCTGACTTATCATAACGACTAACACCTTGCTGCACGCGACCGATTCATTGCTTACCGTGTCTAAAGAATCACAGAGAACATCATTAAATATTGTTGAGTAGTTAGGTAAACTTCTAGGGACCACTAAGGAAATTGTTCCTCAAAAAATATCATCAGGTAAAGGTAAGACCACAGTGCATAGAGAGAAGTAAAGACGTAATTGAACGCCTATATTAGGCCTCTGACTTATCATAACGACTAACACCTTGCTGCACGCGACCGATTCATTGCTTACCGTGTCTAAAGAATCACAGAGAACATCATTAAATATTGTTGAGTAGTTAGGTAAACTTCTAGGGACCACTAAGGAAATTGTTCCTCAAAAAATATCATCAGGTAAAGGTAAGACCACAGTGCATAGAGAGAAGTAAAATATCTACATACAAACGTGCCGCTCTCGGTTTGAATGTGTGCGTGCGTGTGCGTGCGCGTCGCGCGCCATGTCGGCACGCGATTTCATGCACACGCTAGCATAAAATAGGATGGGATAAGGTGGCGGCAGTACGGACGGGCTGCGCCGCGTGTCAGTGTGCACGCTAGGCTAATAACTCGGCGGGCGGCCTTAGATAACCTACTGCTTATACTGTGGTAAGACACATTGCCACAAATGTCCAATGTAAAGTGCGACCATTTTAGAACCAAGTAGCTGGTTTTTCTCGTACTTATACTGGAACGCAAAGCTTTTGCAGTCGCATCCGAATAAGAAAACATGGATAGGATGTTCGTACCTTAATTAGGAATACTTGAAATAGAATACTGCAACCATTCGTTTTTATTTTAGCCACATTTTAATCAAAAATAATCTTGTAAACTGCTATTATCTATCGACACTAGACATTTTATCTAGAAGAAAATTACTATCGGAATTAATATACATTTACCTTTATGTGGGTACATTTATTAGAAATAAAAATAATAAGAGCGTCTAGGGAGCCTACTATCGTTCATATGGTTCCGCAGAATCGAGCTTGTTAGGCATTAGGCGTGTCGAAATATATCTTGATTTTCGGGAATCTAAACATCCGTTTATTACATTGATTGGTTAAAGAAAATAAATGAATTCCATAAACACTTCTAGTTTCAATTGGGTTTTCTTTCTTTCAAACGTCACAAAGCTTCGTAGTCACACAGGAGAAGACGTCCTGGGCTCAATACCTAGATCGGGCAATGGAATCCTGGTGTGTGAGTTGCAAAGATTATTTTATTTCTCAAAATAGGACAGTATGAGAAATTTAATCTTTTCAACTGACCATACTAATTAATTACTTTTGTTGAAATGTCAAAAGAAGACACTTTAACGAAGAAAATTGTTTTATAATATTATTTTCAGTTTTCGGACATACACTTTTACTAAGCAAAAACATAAATTAGCTTCCCTTCAATCAGAGCCTACTAACAATACATTAGAACAATAAACCTCCAATAAGCTTCATAGTAATTACCATCGCGAACTGACCGTAATTTACAACAGTAGTTTTTGACTGGAATGATTTCACCGACGCTTTTATTACGCCAGGAATGGCTGGGTTTTAATTAAGCGAGCATTAGTCGGGCAAACGATGATTAGTAGTTACGTATCCACCCTAATCGGGAGAAAGCGCGCGAGTGGGGCAAGTCTTTGAAATTAGAATATTACATTTTGGTTTCCGAAGCGCTAATTTGAATTATTTCTGCCAGTATTATCGTAGAGAAAAACCACTGAGACAATGGTGGTGACAATGGTTCCGTCATGGTGAACGGAACATTCTGATGCCCACACTTCGCCAAACGAATTTATTCTCGATGTGGTTAGGGTGATTCGGTAGTAAGTTTATCAAATGAACATAAAATTGGTGTTCCGCCTACATCTGAAGTTAGGATCACACTGACTTCGACTGGAGTGTCTAATCACTAGACCACGATAAGACCATAATTTTTAAATTAGCTCTCGATGACCTTGACTTTCAGGGTTTTGAAAGTAGTGGCTGTGTTATTTATACTGTGTTCATACACATCTAAAGTAAATGCAACAGAACTACAGCAAGATACATTTTGGAGGCTCTTATTGAATCTCCAAAACGCATATTAGTTGATAGTTAAAAATATATTATGAAGTCTGAAGCTAATTTTCCATGAAATAGAAGCAAATACTGACGAAAAATAAAATGAAAACAGTCGGTTTTATTATAAGCATTACAATAACATTAATTTTAATATCGGGAACCCACCTGGAATAGTTTGCGCCGCTATTGATTTTGCAATCAAAGGCCGATTAGAGATCGCCAGGCACTTCCAGCGATTGTATAACTTGATTTATTAATTTTAAGATCGTGAACTGTGACAGCTTACCTGTATAGCCTGTTGACCTAGTTTGTTAGTTAAACGTGAAATAGAAGGGTCTATTAGCCTTATATTTGTGAGAGGCATAATGTGGTGCGAGCTAAAAATATATATTTGAGAAAGACATGTCACGACGCATTATGAATTAGGTTGAAAATTATATTTTAGCATATTGGCTGAGGGTGATAGGAACTTTCAAAATGTATACACATGACCGCTGGACTTGTGAAGGAATACAACAACTAGATTTGAAGTCTTAGGTCAAAATTAAGTAAATCTTCCCTTGATTTGATTGAAGATACGAGAAAGTGACCATAATTAAAGTGTCATAAAGATTATAATGTTTTTGAAGATAAATCACACATTTATTTTGTAATGAATACTATCAATTTTGAAACATGTTGAGCGGTTTGACCATCTTGAACATCGTCACTATCAAAAACTCTTTACTGTAAAGAAATACGAGTTTTTTCAGAAACGAACTTACTACAAAGTAAAAATTCAAACCAAAAGAATGTAGGTTAACTGTCTCAGACGCAACAGTCTACTCTTTATACCCTCCTATTACTTTAATGTTTAACGTTAACTAAAGAACAGGACGAAACGCGAGTCGTTACGTGCACAATACAGAGCATGTCGCCACAAAATATCTTCCTACAGATACTCCCCACAAGGCTTACAGAGAAAAAGAACTTAGAGAACAAAACGTCTACACAATACCATTTTCTCTTTCACCGACGGAGCGAGTCTTAGTGAATCAGGGTTCTCTATGGGCGCCTTTATAAACGCAATAATGAGGAGTGCTAAGGCGGCATTCAGGCGTGCGCCCTAGCTAACGAGAGGCGTCGATGAATCGCCCATGAGCTGAGCACAAAACTTGCCACTTGGTGCAGTAATGGCGAGGGCGCCGGCCGCCGCACGCGCCATAGGGATGCGCGATCCGATAGATCGATTCGATTTTAATGATCGTTATGGCACTATCTGAAACGTAAACTAAATCGCATGCCGTCTATATACAATATTTTGAGGTCGATCCAGATCGGTTTCAGACAAACACTGAGACACGTATTTTAGAAAAAAAATAATGAAAAGTTAAATGCTGTTTGTGTTTGGAAAGTAAACTAATATCAAAATCTATAAAACAAACTTCAATTTGAAAGCAAATCGCATTTATACTATTCATTTCATATATTTTTACTTTTGTATCGATACGCCTAATAATCTAAAAACCTAGATACGATCCGAAAAAGCAGCTAGATTGTACGATTTTATAAAAGATCGGATCTAATCGGCGCATCCCTACCTCGCACCAAATACCTTTTAACTAACGCCAGTCGCTTTGACGCTCCTTGCCAACCTAGGATTAGACGCAAGCTCCCATCGGATACAGCCCACGGATGAATAGGCAATGAATTCAAACCAACGCTACAGTTTACTCACAACCTTCACAACTTTTTTCTGAATGAATAAATAAACTCTCAAATGTTTAAGTAATCTTTTCCTGCGAATTCTAACATTAGCATAATAAGCCTAGCGATTTTCTTGTTATACCCTTCGCCCTTTTACATCGACATGTTACGGCAAAGTTTACTTTATAAAGTATGGAATTATTCCCAAGTGCTTTCAGGAATAGGAGTTAGTTCGCTCCCGCATCCATAGGTAGTCTAGACCGCAAGTCTACGCTCGCAGACGGTCCCAAACTTTGACTGTTACACAAATAAAAAACTCAACAGCTGCTATGAATGTTTGACAGTTATTAAAACTTTCGCTGTGAGGAATGGTATATCTATCAATTTAAAGTTACCGTTTGCGTCATTGTAATTTAGGTGGATGAGGTTAAGAGGTCGTCCTATTTGGAGAGTGGCTTCGAAGCTGCAAATGAGGTGCTTACGTTGGCGATATCGTGCGGATCGCGCGCTAAGCCCGCAGAATGATCTTAGCCCAAATGAAGACGGCGCTCGTCTAAGGAATACTGCAAAATTAGTCAATCCTATCGCAGCAATATCTAGTGGAGTCGGTGAGGCTGAATAATGAAATAGGTCGTTGAGTCGGCGGATAGGCGCTATCGACGGAGCGCCCATCGGAACGCCATCGCGGGCCAGGCGAAAATCCCACGGATTCCGTGTGAGATATCTGGCGGCTCTTTTAGGGTTATTAAACGGAGTGGGTTTTAGGGAAATGAGTCGGGAAATAAATCTGCTCAACTCCAGGAAGAAAAAATCTGTGTTCTCGTTAAATAAAGCGCACTGTGGGGTAAGTTGGATGGGCTCATATATCGTCCTCATCGGATTTCTGTGAGGGTGCTAAACCACTATTTGGACAGATAAAAATCTTTGCGCCTGTGTTCGAATTGCCAATAAGGATAATGGACAAAGTGCCTGTAAACGCTGCTATTACTATATATTGCTCTACTACGTTTCCTCGTTCGTATACCTTCATATTATGTGAGCATAAGGGGTGTAATTGAGTACCTAAGTGATATGATATTATTTGCACTACGGCTTAACCTCTTTTTTATTAATGATTTAAATTCTAAAATCGTTAAGCATTGCGGAAATATTTTACTAAAAAAACTGAAAATGCTTATCTTTAATTTCCATGCACTATTCACGGTTGAACTTTTATCGCCTACCCCCAGTTAAAAACTGGGCGCAAAAAGAGCCCCGTTGCTAAAGCAATGGTTGGTCGGGAATGAAATCCTCCCATTCATTCGTCCATTCATTCATAAAACGCATTACCGTCGCGCTCACCGTAGACCCCATCTCGAGCGAATACGTTACCGGGAATCCCTTGTGGGGCAGCAACATGCAAATATCGATAGTTAGTGCAGTTTTCGTTTCTAACATAGCAAACTTGGCTTTAAGAGGATATAATGTCCGAAGTTATTTCGCTATTTCTATTTAAGTTCAAAATTGAAAGCAGGCAGCTTTCAATTTCATTGACGGATGTACTGTTTTTAAGTTTTTGTCATTTTGTTACAGTGCATTTTTATCCAAATAATTACAGGAAAGTAGGTTTGGTGACCAGTAAGTTTGTTAACTGAATAAATAGTAATTTATTGAGTCTAAAAACTGAAATTTCGAACAAAGGTTTATTTTTTAGTGTAAGCATTTGCTAAGAAAGGATTTTTAGCTATTTCTACACAGTCAATAAATAGCAACAGCTAGTAAAAATATAAGAATTTAAACTAGACATCTCATCGATACAGTTGCTCGATGCATTGCATCACTACTGCACCACAGAATAAGAAGTGAAACGCGGGATTTCGCTGCGAGTTACGCTTTGAGAATCGTAGGCGGGCTTAGTCGCCGGGTGTGCGGGTGCCTGTGGATATCGGCGTTTTGTATTCCCCTCTAATAAAACAGGAAATAAAGGAATGAATACGTCAGTTTGCTCGCGTGAACGCCGCGAACGGAATTGCGGTTCCTGTATTGTGTTTCGGTGATGTCTGCATTTTCGTTCGGAAACAAAAATAGTGGCCAATTTTTGTTTCCACAAAATCCGCAGAAAACTTTAAAAGTAATTCGCCGCAAAACAAAGTTGTATGGAAACTTCTGATTTTGGTAAATTGTCTAGAATTGTATAAAAGTTCAATTTAATCAAGTGAACTAAGACAGAGGTATTCCAAAGCAAAATACACAACCTTCTCAGTCCTAAAGTTAGACATGTTTTTCGGTCTGCTTGTTTTAATTCTCGAGACAAAACAAGCATTGCAAGCAAGTGTAATCGACACGAGTAAATGGTAAGATTGCCAAGCAACATCAGTTCATATGGCATCTATCTGGTATTTATTAATCAATGCCAGCACGAGCGATGCTCAAAGGCCAGACGAGTAGATTAATTCAATCGCCCTCGACGCTTTGATTGCAATTGCCGCTAAACCAAAACCATCTACACACTCTAATCATATGCCGAAGACAGAAAGAGAAAAGTAAAAGTTGACTGAAAGGATCGCTGTGAAATGGTTATAAAACTGACCATTTTTACTAGGCGATTTTAACACCAGGAAAATAATATATTGTGTCTATCAAGCCGATAATATGGTACGCACTGAATTCGAATAAGCATACACACTACTTCTACTTTCATACACATCCATAATAATAATTTCCTTTTTTACATGGCTAACGAGAGTCAAATGTGTGTTTGTTGAGAGAGTTGAATTTCCTAAAATACGAATCTGACAAATACTTGATCAAGATTTTTTATTATTATTATTAAATAAACTACAAATAAACTACTTAATACGCTTGCATCTTTTTCCTGTCCATCTAATTACATGATTTAACACATGAGCAGATCCTCAAACAGACTGATGCCAATATCCAGTCAAAAATAAAACAATGAAAGAGATTTTTCAGCTGAATGAATTGCCTCTTCAATCATGGACACTGAAACTCAACTAAAAGTTCACGCGAAGATTAAAAGATTATCTCAAGTACTCATCAAATTCATAAGTCGTCTGACGTTTCCGTTTATCTATGACATATCAAAACTCTTAACGACGTTGCTATCAAACTATTTGGCCATCAAGACCTGTTATAAAGGAAGCAGCTGTTGAGCGAGCAGGTTGTGAGCTGCGCCTGCGCGCCGAACCGCAACGGTATCTGCGCGGGAGTGTATCTTTTTACGAACACTCTCAGTGGTAACAGGACGCACTTACTAAAGGAATTTAATGCAAAAACTATGTATGAAGGGATTTATAGCATGTTTGCCGTAAGTTATGACTGTGATTCATTTTACATTATGTAAACAAAATAGTTTGATGTCTTACGTCGTATCCGTTAGGACTCCGGTGCATTTTTAGAAGTTTTATTAACGAGTGGAACGAATCTGGCTTGGTTCGGACGAAAGTAAGTTACATTTTTCTGGATGATAACCATTGTTATTTTCTAATCAGTCACATTCACTGTCTTATCATGGCATATAAATTATACGTTACAAAATGGTATCATAGATCAAGCGTCAGAACCTTACGATATTGAACAAAGTATACAAACCAACTCTGAAACAAGACATATCCAAACTATAATTGTTAGTTAAAAGATTCAACCTGGTTTTGTAAGGTGAAGTTAATTTTCAATTCATTACAAGTCATCAAGATATTCCTAACCTCACTTCCAAACTTTTGTGGCAGTGTAAAACTATCATACACCCGCTGCTCCGCTTCAGGGCAAGTTGCAAAGTAGCAGCACCTTTAATGAATACAAGCTAGTGACAGTAAAGGACTACGCTCGTTCCCACTTAGCAGTTCTGAATCTTATTTTAGTTTCGCGTACAAACCTTTCCGTTATGCAGAAGGAAACTTTAGCACTTGCGCTCCAATTAGGTGTTTGACTGAAGGTGACTAAGAGAAGTTCTGGCGGAATTAAAAACCCAAGTAAGACCTATTTTTCCACAAAGCTTTGAGTGGTGCGGAGATATGTGGAGTTGTGTTTTAACAAATAAGGGTGAAAGGATGTGAATTGCTTGTGTTGCGATGCAACGCAAAGTCAACCCCTGCGTCGTTTGACATTATATATGTCACCGGAAAATAACAAGAACCGTAAATTTAAAAATTTCCTAGGAAATTTATAAACTTTCGTAGGATTCTAAACGAGAGATAAATTGTATTATTTTACGCCCACATTTCCGGAAATTTATAAATTTGCGACGACTCGTGGTAAATTTATCAACTTACGGATATCTATCCGTAAGATTCTAAACGGTTCGACTAATCAGATTATATTTATAAATTGAATATGATGAATATATGAATTTATAAATTTACGGTTTTTGTTATTTTCCGGTGACATATTATACATATTCTAATGACTTATCACATTACGCGTTGCGTAAGCGCACGCAATGTTATACAAATCGAGCAACGCAACGCGAAATTGTAGCCTCACCCTAAAGGGATATTGTATAATAAAAACGTTTATGTATCTGATTGATACCTTGAAGTACAATTTAGATACTCACTATTAAAATGGAAGGTATTCCAAATATGCGCTCCAACAAAACGAAATTCACTTATAAGTAACGTCATTCAATTTATTTCCACTAAAACTAATCTGCCACAACATAAACAAAATGACTCGACAGTTTACTCTTAACAATATTGTTAATTGGCGAATGATCGCTCTCAGCGTTCAAAATAGCCCATTTTTGTTCTCCCGACGAGGTGCGACTCGAGACATAATGACTCGAACAATTACAACCGATTCGTTAAAAAACTTTTACTGCCTTTAATACAGGGCGAGATCATTCTCAGATCGTGACGAATTCTGTAATTGTTGTATTGGTTCACGAGAAAAATAATTACCTGTGGTAGTGAGAGACGTGGTGTTCGTGGCTGACGAAGCGAAACGGTGAGAATCTATATTTGATCCCGAACGGCACTGTGTGGCTTTCAACCGCAATGTCGGATGGATTAGATTTTGTCGGCGGCACGGCATTGTCAGTGAGAAAAGACGGTGTAGCGATAGTTTGTTGTTTTATTACACTTTGTTAGTCGAAAATCTTAACATCCCTACTTATTGCGATGTCTTCTAAAGTTTAGCTGTCGTTATCTTACGGGACCATGTTTGATTTTACTATATTCTATTAATATCAATCCAGGAAATTCAAGCGAATACAAAATAAACGTACTCACATCGTAAAATCCTTCAAGGTTTACAATGTATACCATGTCATTTCACCGAATCATTGTTTTTTAACGAAATGGGCTATTTTGAGTACTTTCAAAAACATCGTCATTAATGTGATAAATTATTGTTGATTGTGAATATCTTATTAGACTTATTTATGGACTGAATTTTATCGCAATTTCAAACAGTATACCGAATACAGCCTATTCTTCAAACATGAACGATTATCAACAGCAATAAAACGCGTCAAAAAGCTCTTGACAGCGGCAATTACTCTACCGTCCAACCATTCTGCGGTTTCATGGTCGTATAAGCCCACGTCGGATTTCATAAATTCGAATACGCACTGCAACCCGAAACCTCTTGGGTAATGTATTGAAGAATAGGATCATCGGTTAACGGTCAGCCACTGAAGTAGGTGGCTATCGTGGGAGACTCGAGACATGTATTTTTGACGTTTTACGCCGCATGGGAACCAAGTTTCGATTTCAACCGTGGTAATTCAGATCGGAGCGTTTAGTTAGTGGGAATAGTCACGTAATGTTGTTAATACGGCTGTGGTTTGAAGTTTGAGTAGACAGTAACGATGTGCAACAAGTTACAAAGTTTTGTTACTCTGTAAAATGCAGAGTAGGTTAGGTCGTTTCAGCAAGCGTGAACTTTATACGATTCGCTGTGGGATAGAATACCAGTTCTAGTTTTATCTTATTTATTCGATGCTACTGAAACGGTGCAATTAAAATCTCACAAGATAAAAGTGAAAACTGTAAATTACGAAGTCACACATAGGTATTATGTAGATTTTAATTTTCAGTAACGAATGAGTGAACTAAATTTGAAAATTAAGTTTTGTCAATTAAAATACAACATTAACAACAGGCTTGAATTGACAAGAACCTTGAAACAATTTATTGGATAACAAGCAGCAACTTGGTTTGTATTACGTATTTTGCTAGGAATTCCTTGTCAGAAACTCAACCAAACTCACGTTTAGGTAAGTTTATTTGTATAACTGATTGAAAGATGAGAACGTACTTGCTGCAGCTTAGTTCGAGTTGAGACAACTCTTGAATATGTCATTAGTGAATTCCTACGTTACCAATCAGCGGGACGCAACTCGAACAAAGGGCCTTTATCAATAAAGACAAGCCAAAACCACCGTTAAATAACATGAATTAACCTTTAGAAGGTTCCTGTATTGATTTTTTGAAGTGAAGGTATTTTTAAAACAAAATGTTGCTGAATAGGTAGTAGTAGCTGTAGGTAGGGTTTCATGTTTGAGACAATATATTCTCCTCAAGTTTAAAAAAAACACAATACGGGCTCTTCAATGAAAGCATGGTTTATAAAAAAAATTTAAAATTGAAGTTACTTTGAAGCTACTTTCAATATTGCATGAGAAAAAGCATGAACTTTTAAAATGAAAATATAATTTTCATGATAGTTAAAGGAGCATAAAACTACCATTTCAAAGTAAACAATTCTAAAATGAACTTAGCTAACCATGTAGGTGAAACAAACGTATGCGGACTCAGCAGAATTTCAGATATCTACGGAAAACGTCCGAAGGGGCAGAGAGCCTTTATTTGTTCCGTTTGTGGGTTTTTCCTAGTTTATCGATGCATCCCGATGTTTGCCATTTTAAATAGAAATAACGGTAATTGACTGAAAAGCCCACAGGGGCAGCTTTGAACAGCTGCCAAGTTTTCGAGGATTCGCCAATTTATCAATTCTCCTAGGACGTGGCTTTTCCATTTTCAAGTAGAAATAAGGTTGCTGGTAAATTTTTAATTCTTCGGTCACTAGAAAACAGAGACTGTGCTGAATGTTTAGCACAAAAAAGCTTTAAAAACAAATAATAAATACAACACTGACGAAGTAGGTATACGTTGGAGATCGTCGGTACAAACTAACCCGCTTACTTACGCATTATTTCTAAAAGTTAATTAGTAGTTTGTCAATTAAGCCTTACTTAGTCACAAATGGTAGCAGCATATGAAGTAAAGAGACAAAACTTTACAATAGTTGGAGGTGGCAGTCCTGTTCTAGTTTTGAGAAATAAGGGAGGAAATCTCCATTACAAATTATATAAACTAAACGCTTCTTCACTGTTCCAGATGAACATTTATATAAGGAATTATGCTGACCAACGCATTGGAGGCAATCAAGGCGTATACTCCACCAGGGCAATTATTCGTGTAATTATAACAAACGTAGTCGTTCACTTAATTGGCAATGATAGTTACGAGCCGAATCTAATTAGTACCTTCATAGAAATTTTAGGCACAGGTGCACACTACTCTTTTGTAGCGTTTAATAAATTTAGTTCGGTAAAATATTGGGTAACGTTTTGGCTTTCACTGTTTCCTTAGGAATAACACAATTTAAAAAAAAACATTTTGCGTTTGATAGATTCTTAATCTGTTACCAGGTAGGTTTTGTTTTGAGTTAGTTAAAGCATTGTTACCATTTTTCTTCTGTTGTTAGGTTGAACATAACCTAAATAAAGTTTTTGCTTTGTTGAATTTCAACTTCGATAGAAGTATAAATGATTGGCTAAGGATTACAAACGCTTACATTAACATTTTTGTATTGAAACAAATGCTTGCGCTAACGCCGCTCATATATACGTGAAAATCCTACATAGACTTACCTCACCTAAAATATCAATATTGTCACTCAGGCCGCTGCTCCAATTCTTGTGCTCCTACGAAGCTAAGCAATTTGGGGCGAATCTAATCTCGACGAGCACCATCAGTGTAAACGCCACGGCAACCGCTGTTGAGTTGACGAACGTGGCCTTTCGGCGACCAGGCGTGTTCTTCATTACGGAGGAGAGGGGGCTTTATGGAACAATTTGCATTTACACGAACCCCAGCACAGATTACGTCCGTACTTATCCTTGTGCCGGAATGAGGAGCCACCCGCGACCGACGAGCTACAACCTTTTGTTTATGTTCCACCGAATTTTTCGCCCACCATTTGTTTTGACGGGTCATTCCTAAACACGAAGGTTTTAAGCCTCAAAATTGCTTTACAACACCCATTTGGCCGCCAGATTTTTTGTATGCCTTTTTACGATTATCATTTACCCACTCCTAATGCTGAAAAGCCTGCTTTTACGAGGGTATAACTATACGCCATTTTCCACGCACTCAGAACTTCGACGTCCAAAACAGATGCAAAGCTTATTATGGCCTGGTGTTCACTGAAGTTTATTAAAGTTCTTAAACACAAAGTTTTCTAACTTAGTTTTCATTTTGCTGCAAAACTATTTCCAACAGTAAATACTTAAAAACAAAAGACTTTGCAATATGCTTATAATATTTCAGGACGCTTTTTCGCAATCAGTATTAACGATCTATGTATCAGTTTTCACGATCCTTTGTTCAAAATTCCTAGTAGCACTAAACGATATACATTTTAGATTAACTGCCAACAAAAGCACGTTAAAATAGCTGTAAGCGAAAAGCTAAACAGGGGCACAAAGCGGATACCACAAGCGCTGGAGGGTACTACGGAATACGCTATTCAGAAATCCTGACCCACTTCGAATAACCACCTTTGAATGGGCCGGACAAAAGCATGTTGATGCAAGAACATAATGTCTGTCCGGCTATCGAAGGCTCAGTCACAGTATAATCATACAGTGAGCTATCTACATACAAACGTGCCACTCTCGGTTTGAATGTGTGAGCGTCGCGCGCCGTGTCGCGATATCACACACACGTAATTTCACGCACACGCTAGCATAAAATAGGGAGGCATAGGGAGGCGGCAGTACGGACGGGCTGTGCCGCGTGTCTGTGTGCACGCTAGGCTAATAACTCGGCGGGCGGCCTTAGATAGCCTACTGTATGGTTTATACTGTGGCTCAGTTTAAGAGCCCGCATGCGCCTATCGAGAATCAGCGGTAGAACAAGCTAGAACACCTATCATACTATCTGAATTGCCCCTGCGACCTGTGCTGCACCAATTACGATAAACGGTTCTTAGAACGACCCATAAAACTTTATTATGTAGCCAAAGTACTGTTACATCATAGGATCGTATGACATCATCTTACGATTTCAAGTATCTTGTTATCATAAATAGTAAAGAAGCATTTTAACAGATTGTATTTCACAATTACTCATTCAAAAATTTTGGATTACCTTTATAAAAGTTTATTGTGATCGACAAAAACTGAAGCAATCCGAAAAATAGTGGACTCGACCTTTACTACGCTAATCTTACTATTCACTCAGTGAAATGTGGTTTTTTGATTATACCGTTTATCTTGACATCAACAGTCAGTACCTACTATGTTTTTTTTATGTATCAGGCAGCCGGCGTGCTTGCTTGTACCGATTATGAAGAAAAGAAATTATGTTTTGACAGTCGATGAAAACACTTTAGCTGACCTCGTTCCGACACAACTCATAAATATATAAAGTGCAAATATAAAATGCATTAATCAATAGTCACGTTCAGTAAATTTTGTAAATGAGCGGAGCCACTAGCAACAGGAAATTCGTGAAACATTTACTGACGCGTAAAAAGCTTCTCAATTGTCGATAGCTTTAAAATACAAAAGGCTACATACCGAAAGCATACAGTTTTATTGCCAGTTCATATCGCCGTATGCCAACACAATAGAGGTCATTTTGGAACGAGAATGTTACCCTCGATATTTGGCCTACTGTCCAAGCTTTATAGCATACATACTTTTAACATTGGATTAACATGCATGACCGCTACTAGGTAATTACAAACTTGTGTCAACTGTACTATTCAAATGTTTGTAATTAAATGATAGAATTGACTTTGCTAAATACAGGATGCACCCTTTGTGATCTAATTGGGTTAAATCTGTTGATACATTTAAATTGCTGCAAATAATCTACACGTATTTATAATGCAACAAACGTATTTGTTTTTATTCGTTTTGATTCATTAGTAAACCTGTCTCATAAACTAGTTTTGAAATATGTATTATTCATTTTGATGCATTTTGACCTAAAAACAACATGTGTAAATCATTAAGTATTGATGAATAAATGCAGTTTCTTAATATTGCTACCCAAGCTCAAACTAAGCAGAGCATGTAGCATGTTATTGGTGACATAACTGGTTCATATGTCCAGATCATTATGAATGAAATTCGATAGAAACACAGTAGCCACGTGTGTTGTAAAGGGTGATGTACACCCCGACACAAAATAACAAAGTAAACACAAATGTTTGTCTGTCTTGAGTAGGAATTGAACCTACAGTCTAGCCACTGAACTACTCAAACATTGCATTTTGAACGGTTTTGTTTTTGCGTAACATTTGTCAAGACATAAAAATATATGTTAATTTTAAAGGTAGATCAACTAGTTGAATACGTAGCTATTCTTCAATATTCGATGACAGCCAGATCAAAATCACAGCGAAAAATAGTTATTCACCCCGCAATTTCCTTCTCAAACAAACTACCGTTGCCGATAAAAACCGCTGCATCTCTGTGGTTACGTCAAATTACACAGAATCACCGTGCGAGGTAAACGCTGCCCGGTTACATTATCATACAAATTTTAGTTGGGCTCTATTACTTAGCAATTTCCCTGATTAAGGGTATCCCGTCCCTCGTGCGCCGGCGACAGCCCGGCAAATAGGCCGATCGTACGCAATGAATATTTATGTCTCCGGTGAACTTAATAATTTGGATATGGTATGTGGATCCTTGTAATTAAATGGCCAGGGTGATCGATAAAGCGTACGGCTTAATTATGTTTGAGTATTTACAGTCTGTAAAGTGTGTTAAGTTCTTAATTTGGTGTTTGTTACGCGACGTAAGTGACGACTATTTACAACATTAAAACAGAAACTTCGTTTCATTTATTATTTCTATGAATGAGTTGAATTCAACTTTTGAAGAATAAGTTATCTGGGTATAACACAAAATTTGAGTAACATCCAAAAGGGAACATGTCTCGACTGTTTTATCTATCTGTTTAAAATTGCTCAACTTGAAGTTAATAAGCATACAATTTCGAACATTTTTCATTCATTATTAAAAAAACAATTCCAACTACGCCAATTGGTTTGCCTTTGACACGTTTGATTTTTATTCCCTCCCAAGCGTGGGCGTCTGGGTATTTCTGTAATAAATATGAGGGTTTTATTCGCGATTACAGCTACTGACGAGAATAGACGAGAAGTGTGCCTCTGAATAACCCATTACAGATAATTAGTGTTCAAGGTATGTTTGCTTTGTTATATTTTAGGCAATGACATCAAAACCCTTGGAATCCACAAATACCTACTTCTGAAGAATCTGAAATTGTACATCATTGTCCATCAGAATCTTAGTCAACTTACTCAGGTAACTATTATTCCCATTTTGATACTTTGATCAGTTCTCTAATAGCTCATATTTTGAGCAGAACTGTTAGTTACGAAGGGTATAAATTATGAACGAAACAAAACATCTTCAGCCTACTGTTTTGTAAAACGTTTTTTGCTATACGTAATTAAGTTCGGTAATTACAAAGCAATTAAACTCGAAGCTGTAAATAACTTAGTACAATGCTTCATTAAAGTAATTAGAAAATGTTAACTAGGTGATCTCAAATTTTATTAAAAGCTGCTAGAACTTCTATGAGTACCTATCAAATTAGAGACATCTTCTAAAGTTTTATGGTAGGTATTGGTGTAAAAAAATGGAGTTCATGGATGGTGAAAATAAAAAAAACTTATTTCCTTTTCCTAATAACATAAAAATTAAAACAAAAGAAAATTTTAAATGAATTTAAAATTGATTTTGAAGAGACGTCAACAAATTCACTTTATTCGATGTTTTAATTAACATTTCCCAATAATATTTTGTCATCGTGATGAATTATCAGACGAGAAATTTTCGTCCCAGTGCACGAAGCAAAAGTAAGCATTATTTGCAAAAAAAGGTATGGGGCATAAATGCTAGAGTCGAAACAAATATTTGACTCGACAAAAGCTAGGATTAGGTATGTGACGTGTGACTATGTACTGTCAATCAAAGACTTGATCACTTGGATGGTGTCATCCACAGGAGTGACATGCAGAGTTACGTTATTAAATCCAGCTGCCAATTTGACTTTCTTCAAAAGAGGCTTTTTCAAATGTGTTGATCTATTGTTTATGTACCCCTATGGATTTGTTATGATGAATCAAAGTTTCTATTAAAATATCACACAAAATTCAATGTATTTCAAAATTCATCTACATCTAAAAGTCACCGACCACCGACTTAGTGATGTAAATTGACTTAAGACGTTATGTTTGCCACCCTTGATTCAAATCTTCCTTTTAGTCATAGCGTGAGGTTAAATAATCTATGAAGCCTTACTTAATAAATTAACTTTATAACACAAATAGAATTGTTATTCAAACCATAAGTTCCTAAAATTATCGCGTTGAAACTAAATCTTCAGCTTTATTAGTAAAAATAAGTTTACCCGTTCTCTAGTCCCCATAGCTTAGTTCGCGGCTAGAGAGTGCTATGTGGAAACATTCCATCATCCTTTGAGAACTGCCAGTGTTCAAAAAGTAAATAAATAAATGTTTAAGACTTGACAGTAGTACGTTGTTTAACACGATCTCCACCCTTTTCACCTGACGTAATAAATGCGTTTTGGCTCAAATCCGTTCAAAATGGAAATGGTTACACAAATCGTATCAAAACGTAATATTTCCCATGAGGCATATTTAGATAACCGTTGTTTAATTACGCGGTAACATGTTTCCACATTTGTGAATATCTACATCGTTTTGTGTTATAGTAATTTAGTTTTAACATGGCGTGCAGTATTGTTTTACCAACTTTTGAATTGACTTAATTGGCTTGGTTTTGGAATTTTTCACAAGCAATTATGTTGTTTTGTTGTTTATTATTGATCTTTGACCTGGGAAATCTTAAATGACCAGCCAGCAGTAAGATAAGAGTTGAAAAGTACTAACATCGTCAGTTGTAATATAGCATACATTGATTTGAACTACTTTGTGTTAGTTTTGCGGTTTCTAAACATTACATTTTACTTAGTTTTCGTCATTTCACTAAGTTTCGACTACTTTTACACTACTCGTGATCACTGATGACCAAACTTAAAGAATCAAAATTGTGTTCCGTTACTGTCATTTTATTAGCCGCGTGGAATACAATAACTTAGTCTTTTTGTGACTTGCACATCAACCTGACCTGAGAAAAATATTACAGCAGTACGGATGATAGTGATATTATCTAAACGGCAATTCATATAAATAATACCTCCAAACCTGGAGCAATAACAACAGAACAGCGTTGTGTCGACTGCGAAACAGTTTTTCAATCTCCGCACAAATAGCGGTACATTTACAAAGCTTACGGCTAAGAGGGAGCACCGTACAAATTGCAGTGCACAGGTGTTGTTTTATTGAAAAAAAGATACAAATTACCCCTTTCTTCGCGATTTGATGGCGGTTTGATGCCTTAGCTGAGAGGTAAGGAAACTCAGCTTTCTTCGTGATATTTCATTTCTTTTTAAAACTTTAGAAGCTGGGTTAACCAGTGATTTATTTTAAGCTTTACTTTACAACGTTTAGGTTTCTAGATGTTTTGTGGTATTTGAAATTTCTGTAAATAATGTCACTAAAGCAATATAAAAAAGCTTAAAAAAAGATACATACCTAAGCTTAGGCGGAGAACTTGAAGTTATAAGTGTTTATTCCTCAGAAACATGAGCTCGACTTGCTGAATAATTCTTGCGATAAAATCTGAAACAAAAAGTATTAGGTTAGTCACAATTTTTGTTACTGTCAGCTAAGAAAACATTTGAAAAAAAGTTATAAACAAAATTTATTCGAAGCCAAAACATTTTTATTCAAACAAAACAGGTCGATCCTATTAAAAAAAAACGACAAGAAAAATGTAAGTATCGATAATTTATTCGTTATCAATTTCAATGTTTATGCCGGTTATTTTAACTAAAGTATATTCAATCTTTGATTACTTTTATTTTGAGATAGCTTGTGCTAAAAGTAAGTACCTTTATAAATTAGCGCACATTTTCCTAAACAAAGACGGTTTATTTATACCAGGTTATTAACCTAAAATTATTACACCCATGGGATGACCTTTACACCGATTACGACACCAATAAAATAGAATCGCCCTTCGGGTTCCACCCAACCTTCATAAACAAGCAATATCTTTTATAGATAGTCATAATTCGATTTCTTTCCCATTTCTTCCAAAGTATGATAGAAAAACACGAACAAATTAGGACGAAAAGAAAATATTGCCTTCATTAAATTAGCTCGCTGTAGTTTCGTTGCTTCAGCCCAGGTTTTCTTTTTCACGATTACCTACACGCTCGTTACCCGAGCCGAAATTACGTGAGCGTTTTATTCAAAGGAAGTCAGAAGCAGTTCAAAAGTGAATTAGTGGAAAAAGACAAAAAACATGTGCTGGGGTAGAATTGCGTTCCTGTCTGGAAGTCAAACGTTGCCCGCATTGGTCCGATCTCGGCGATAAAACTTCGCCAGGGGACGTTCCGAATTCCAAAACAAAGCGCGCAGAAAAGTTGCCGTTCAGATGGCGCAGATGGCGCAGGTGTCGGGGCTCTCGCACGCTGTCTAATCAAGCGGAAATGTGCGCTCGGACGACCGGCGCCGGACGCTCGCCGGCCGGCCCGACGACCGGCTGACCCGCTACACCTGAACCCAAACGCAACACGAATTTGAAACGTCCCAACCAAAAGGAAATTCAAATTTTGTTAGTATCTCTTGTTTATTCGCTTGATTCACTCTGAGCGACATGACAAACGGGTTCCGACTCTTTTAAAACGTCGTCGCTTTATCGCTGATAACGCAAACAAAGAGTGAATAGGCACTCTTACAATCAATTTAACAGTACGAGGATACATCAGAGTTGAATTAATGCGCCGGGACGGACAAAGCGACCGCTTATCAGAGAGAAAGCTACTACGGAGTCGGAGGCGCAAACACGTGCGATGTCCGGATCGCCGGACGAACTTTCTTTTGTTTCCATTATGTTTAAACGCGGCTCGTTACCACGAAGATCTTCCTGAACCTTTTGACGTTTCGCTAAAAGGTTCATTTCGGTTGATTAATGCTGTGATTCCTCCGGTTGGTTGTATAAAAAAAGACACTCGAAACATTTATACGGTGACGGCTTGCGAGCGAGAGAAAAATGGGGGAGAATTTATCTCGCCGTGTATCGCCGGACGAGCATCTATTTTAATACGAACGCTGTGGATAAAGGGATATTCATGAACAATAAAAAATAAAAGCAAACTGTTCGAATTCGCTACTGAAAATCGAATCGAGCTCGTCATAACGTCCCAATTGATGTGTGTTACAACTGTGCGGGAGTCGATTTAACTGCTTAAAAAAGTTATTCAGGTGAACATTTTGGGCTATTCAGATACGTAACTGGGTTATATGAATAAAGTTGTTGGAATCAGTATAATTCTATTAAGACTAATGTATAATATAAAATCTAAAAAGTATTTTAAACTTCAGGCATTTTATTGTTACATGTTCCTTTAAAAAAAAATACCTTTGAAGACGTAATACAAAAAGCATTCAACCACAACGCCAACGCAACCATCAATTTTAGTCACCGTCATCATTATCTGCTTATCCACCCACTGCAAGGCAAAGGTCTCTATTAGTTTATGACAATTGTTTTGAATCTTCAGTAACGAGTGCGATATTGGATCTCAATGATGCAATCAAACTATGGAGCAATAGGTAAAAAAAAAAATATATTTTTTTATTTAAAATGGGTTTGCGTTTGACCTCAGTCTCGCCTGATGGTAAGCGATGACGACATGATGATATGTAAAATAAAACGTAAGACCCATTCAAACGTGACCGTTAAGGGCTGACTTTAAAATTTTTCAGGCCAATAATTTACAAGGCAGCAGATTTGGAAATGTTGGATGTCGAAATCTATAATTGTGTCCTTGATTGTAAATTGTGTCATTTTGACATAAATTTTAAAATCTGCCGAGTTGTAATTCATTAGTCTGATAATTTCTATCTGACTTTTGAAAAATCAGCCCCAAGAGACTATTAATTATAGTTGTTGTTTTAAGATTGTACATGACCAATTTTTATTGACTGTTTCATTCCTATTTGATGCATCGATGTCACATTCATTTCATCCGTTTGTAGAAACCGGAATGAAAAAGGCGAGTTCAACAAAAAATGCCTTGTATCCATCCATCAACAACTTTATCTCCAATACCGAGCGGACCACCCCACTTCACGCCATTAATTGCATTAGTATACTGTCCAATACAGCTGTTCATTCGATCGGCAGATAAGCGAAGCTTGTTTGGGGCCCTTTTATGTCTTTATTAGACCATAACAAAGCATAAATCGAGGGTGGACTTGATGGATAGGTAATAAATTGAAATATGCCCGCAACATAACGCTTGTTATTATATTATCTTTTCTGATTTCTTGAATTTAGCACTAAATTACCCTTGGTAAAAAGAAAATGATAGACGGTTGGACCTGACAACTCGACATAAAGATGACCTCGTAGGGACAGTGATGATCTTCCGCGTCTTACCGCTCTCTAGATGTTCCCATGCAACGGTATCACACTGGCATCAAAGAAAGAAAAAAAGAAAATACTTTTATTGGCCACAAGGCTCATACAACAAGTAAGTTATAAATAATAATAAAAAAAAAACATTACCTTAAAAATATATGAATCAAAAACTTAAAGAATAATAATATCATAATTAAAGAGCCTATACAGTGGGGCTGAAGCTGCCCTTGTTTGGTAACGTAGTTTTACTAGGGCCTAGAGTTATTGTTGAATTCCATTTATCCTACTAATCATACTAATATTAGAAATGCGAAAGTTTGTATGTGTGAATGCCGTGTTGCTCTTTCACGTAAAAACTACTGAATGGATTTGATGAAACTTAACAAACATATAGCTTTTACATCTGAATAGGCTAGAAGCTACAATTTATAAAATAATATTTCTTTATTTTCATTCTTAAGTCCACGCGGACGAAGTCGCGGGCGGCCGCTAGTAAAAGCAATATGACTCGAAGGATGTAGTCCCGAGTTTGGATGTGAATGGAACACCAATAAAATCAAGACAAAAATGGACCTACCTACAAGTATATTTTGAAGACCTTCCAACTAAGGTACTCTGTTACTATACAAACCACAGGTCTACTGCAAGCCAAAACTTGAATTCTACAGGCTTCGCGATAAACTGAAAAGCATAAGCGGTCAAACTGGCCACTGTTGTGTAATTATGACTCTAAGTATCAACTTATCGATTGACCCCTTCAAGCGATGGGGTGCGCCACGATAAAATATGCATATTGCATAACCACACCGTTCAGCTTTGTAGTTCTAATTATTTATGCAGCGGTTACGTTTAGAGCAGTGTACTAATATTTTACGACAGTGGCAAAGAAGCATGTTAAAACGAAGTAAACGGTTACCGTAATTCACTAACACTCGAATTTACCACAAACCCAAATTAACGTGGCGCATCCCTCAGAAGTATAGCTGTCCCTTACAGTTCTATTGAGATTTCACGGGACAGCATGGTAGTGAGCGCGGGCTTGGCGTTGATTGAAGTTTGTGAATTCAGTTGTAAGTCTGTGCTACGCAGCTTTCGTTGCCAATCGATGCTTCGAAACCCTTGCAAAAGTTATTTTTAAGTAAGCTATGCTAATGAATGTTGGTAAATGTAAAAAAGCTTCAGAATCCAGAACATGAGGACGCCAATTAATTATTGACAAATAAACTGACTTAATTTTAAAATAGACTAACAGAACGACTGTCTCTTTTGTGATATCACATCGGATGTAGAAGAATCAGGGTTCTGGTGTTTCTGGTATCATAAAATAAATGACTGTAAACTTCAATTAATGACATTAATCAGATACCTATCTCAGTTATGTGTTGTAAGGAATAAACCAAGTAAAAACAACCTGATAATGCACTGATTTCGTTTTTGTTTTTCTTTCACACAATGCTCCACTGGCCTTTATTAATCTGAAGCTCATTAGAGCTTCATAGATATAACTCAAGCATTTTAAGTGATAACAAAGAGAGATTTTTCTTTCAACTCGGTTATAGAGGTAGGCCGAAGCGTCAGCGAACAATCCAGCTCATTAGTGAGTTCCGCAAAGAAAAACTATAAGAAAGACAGTCAAGTGGGAGTCATGGGTGCTTCCAGGTCGAAAGTTCCGTATACAGGACAATACATAATTGACTTCAATTAAATTAAGGTTAAAAAAAAATGTTTTCATTAAAATTCCACTTACTTGAGAAAACTTTCAAGAAAACCTTTTTTTGCGTCAGCGAATGCAGTCACGCAAATCTCCTGGAAAGTCATCCATTTTTGCCCATTTAAGCCTGATAGTAGTCATCTTCGCGCGAATTTTGAGGGTAGCGGAACCCCGAGGGCAGCAAAACAGGGTACCTAATACAATCCAGCGTACTATTATCGTCACCCTAGAGATCGTTTCATGAAACGCACGCAGGCCCCACAACAACACAATTCATGTTCCCAAAGGCCCTTTTAGTTCTACGACAAGCAGGAATAACTTGTTAGTATTCGGAGCCCCTAACCGCAGGGCGCATGCCTACAGCACACAACTTCAAAATTTACTTCTAAGATCATGGACATTATCAAGAATTTTAAGAAAAAGTCAACATTAATTTAATAAATCTTTAGTCTTCATTTTGATGTCTTCAATAACATGGTCGCAGTCAGTCTCAAGAAAAAAGCGATTTATTTCGTTATCTTTAACAATTTTTAACAGTTTCACAGCAGTAGATCCTTTTGTCGCGGTACCCCAAAAACGGTCTTCTAGCTAGATAAACGCGAATTTAACTTTAATAACATTTTTACAAGATCGTTAACGAGGTAACGCGCCGTGCCTAACAAAGTTACGAGATGCAACTGGGTACTTGGTTTGCTTTCAGCATCTACACCGTCCCGGCACCTTAATTTTCTTTTGAAAGTCTTTAAATTTTCCATCGCTTCAAGATTTGCGACTTCGAAATCCTTTGCTAGGAGACTGTTGCTCTGAGATTTCATTAAAGTATACAAACTACTTACTTTTTAAAGAACAGCAACTGCCATTAGGACATTTTAGCGCTGTAAAATCGCAGCGAGCTTTTGGAAAGCTGACATGTAATTAGGTGTTTGACGTTATATAGAAAATACGATGTAGAAATTTACATCTAAATGATGTATGCGTGCAGTGTGATAAAATTTATCTCAACCCTCTTAATTAAAACGGTGTTTATTTTTTTTTAGATTTTAGTGACACTTCAAACGACATACGGCTCACTGTATTACAATTGCTTAGGTCAACTGTAAATACTATTTTGATCACTATGTTTTAATGCTGACTGCACCGAATACAACTACTAGATTTATATGTAGAATATGGACCAGAAAATAGCCTTGTCATAAAATATAATCAAT
Source organism: Udea ferrugalis (assembly GCA_950022985.1). NCBI lineage: Eukaryota > Metazoa > Arthropoda > Insecta > Lepidoptera > Crambidae > Udea > Udea ferrugalis. The sequence continues at coordinate 13,701,843 of OX465516.1, forward strand.
TAAAAGGGAGTAGTGAATACTATAACGGCCTAAAACGAACTATTTAATGATGGAAAATATGCTTTTTACAAGTTCAATTGACAAAAGATTGATCGCATATCCAATATTTCCAATATTTCAGTGAAATAATCTATTTATGAATTATTTAACAATGAACCCACTTAAGAATGATCTAATTCAATTTCGCCAAATCCTAATATTGAATCAGCACTCGAAATGGTCAGTGAAACTATTATCCATCTACCTCTTCGAACCGTTGTATTTGTCTTGCTGAAGATTTGAATTATTTATGATACTGTCTGCATAGAAACTTCTTCAAAGAGTTGGCACCAAGTTACATCTAAGCAACTAACTTAAGTGAATATAAATTATTATGTACCTTGCCATTTTTTTCATTTAGGAAATTGGTCTCATAGCTAGTGAATTTGAAAATCAATAAAAATATTATCATAGCCAATAATGCTGTTTCTATAATATGGACCATATATCTTGTGAACGTAAAAACACCCAGACGCACATTGATTTATTGAAAGATTCTAGAAATAAACCCAGTTACACATCTCATAAAATGCAATTGTCTCAAGGAAATAACAAATAGTTTAACTTCATTTGAATCTGGGGCGCCCACAGTACTGTGAACAGGTGCCAAACGGGTCTTCCAAGGTTCCAGTCCATCAAATTTTACGTCCGCAGAAAGTAGGTAAATAAAATAAACCAGTAGATAAAGTTTAAACAAATCATGCTTTGAACCGCAGTCTAGTTTATTTTCACTATCCGTGAAGGGAACGTAAACCTTTTTATTGGGTTTTATTTTTATAGATTTGTCCCGCGTTTGTATTAAGTGTTTTGTTGGCGTGGGCTGGCGTTAAAGTTGGCGTGGGCAGCTTATTTATTCTCACTAACCTGGACGTTTACATTCAGAACTGTGTTCGGAGCGTATTCTATTCGGAACAGGTTGTTTCTCACTGATTGTATCGAAGCCGCGGTTTGTATCTAGACTTCTTACTTATTTATGGCTAGTGTGAAAGCAGTGATAAACGTATTATATTACCGTGCGCGATAGGGTTTATTTTGTACAGATATTCTTATTACAGTATGGTAGAGTCATATTTTAAGTGATATTATTTATTAAGTTGTAGCAGTCCCTTTCAAAACTCTTAGAATGATAAGATATGAAGCCAATAAAAGCCAATGCAAAATTATTTTTAATACAGTATCATACAGTTTATTTTTCTCGTATCCTACGCAGAATGAGTCGGCTCGGAATATTTTATAGTCATCTCGAAATAGCATTTGGAAATGTCAAAATACGAATTTAACATAATCCTATGCGTCTCCACTGAGCAGCCAGTGGTGTAAACCTGTCATGGGCAACGAAACGAAACATATGTATAAAAGGAAATAAAACGTCGACTGGTCGCGGGATCGCAGACGTCAAAACATTCAGATTTTGTTCTGAGAATACAAAACGTGCTTCCAGTTCCAAGAACGCTGCTGCCATCTTAATAGTGTTATTGAATGAAGCTGCGTCGTATAATTATCCACCTGCATTTATGGAGGTAATGCTCACTGTCCATATATATGATGGTATGATGAAAGCTATTTTTAAAATAGCTGCTTGTGAAGACGGGATAAAAAAGATTGGAATATTAAAAACGAAATCTAATGAATGACAAAAATATGGAAGTCTCAATAAGTAGACAAAATTTCATTTTATTTTATCTTTGTTTTCTTTTTGTACCTGACATTGTATAATTTAGTTTTTCGAATGTTTGGTAATGCTTGCGTAAAAACGTATTGAACGATATGATTGCTCTTCAATCAAATATACCTACATATATAGGTACTATTGAAACTGTACTGTGTACTGAGAAAGTTGTTCACAAAACATAGCAGCGTATCGCTATGGTTTAGTAGACAGCTGTGATTACTGATTACCGACCACCTGCTCTTAGGTCCGTAACTAAGCATTAAGACACTTCTGAGTTTTTTTGAGGTATTAATAAACCTCGAGCGTGAAGCACCTGGAGACAGAGTCGTAATTTGATTGCTTAATGGGTTGAAGCGATCGGATTCAGCTGCTTACTAAGAATCCTGTTCGTAATTAGTACCACAATGTCGTCTATGTTCGATGGCATTATGCGGGTATATGACAGATGTTTAATTATCATGTAGGAACGCCTTCCGATTTTAGTAACCTATGTCGCAAAGATGTTGTTGCTTAGATGGGTCACTTAACTCTGAAGGCCTCTGCACCTATTTTACCTCACTTTGCTGCTCAAGTTTGATTTACTGACTGACAAAAACGCCAATGAATAATATCAAGTAGAAGTACCTTAGAAAAACAAGATGCATCCAGTTGGTTAATTAGATTAGTGAAGATAGATATTGGAAATAACTTATCAATCTTTTAGCAAACAAAGACACATGTTAGAGGAAATTCAAGCAAAATACAATCACGTGGTAAGCTACGATGAGTAGTAATATCCTGGTAATGTGATGTAGACAAGCGATATGAACGCGGGGACCCCACCTCGGCAATATGTTGTAAATACTCACACGCGACGCGCGGGGTGGCGCGTACTGTATTGTACTGTCGCGAGCACAATGCAGAGCATTTAATTTAATTAATTACATAAAAAATTTAAAAATATATGAGACAAATTTTAGTATTTTTGTAAAGGGACTCTCAGAGTACACCTCCATAATGCACTACTACTTCCAAGATAAAGTTCTTTCGTCTTCTATCTGGTGCGCTCGCCAAAAATTGATAATTTTTACCGCCAAATGTGCGTCAGAAGTTGGAACAGTCGTCCAACGTGTGGGTTTCATCTGACAAATTCATTTTACATGATTGCCAGTCCAATTTTGAACTGGATTCTTCCAATAGGAATAAGTAGCAAAAAAATTTGAGAACCAAAATAGTTCACAAGGCGTTGCAATGCCTGCTATTTTGAATTACATATCCCTAATTGAAACTATCTCATTTATTTTTACGAAAGAATTTCCCTTAATCAAAATAATTTTATTCCCGATAGTACCAAAGGGCAACAATTTAGATTATTATTAATTATTACGCAGGAGTACCGGCATGCGGCGAGTGCGGGTGAAAAATGCAAAGTACACATTAAATTTCAGCCCCCGTCGCGTGGGGGCCTTTGCCCACCTATCAATTAATTAGGCGCCCACCTGCACGCTGCGTACGAACGTAAATAAAAACGCACCGCAATCGTTAATTATGTGTCATGGCGTTGTTTTAACGGCTAAATCGGCGTGTGGGTAAGTTGGCTATAGTTGTTGGTATTTAAATAAATACTGAAATGATCATTGGGCAGAGTAAGCTGATTGAGTTTTTGATCAAATGTAGAGTGATTTTAATTACGAAAATGAACAAATTTAAACTCGTGTACGTTTACCAGTATTTCACACCCATAGTTCTATGGTGTCAGACCGTCTCAATGTAATCTTTTCATCATCATCATCATCAACAGCCACATGAGGTGCACTGCTAGACATAGGCCTTCCTATATATATTCCAGCGCGGTCGGCTGTAGGTGGTCTACATCCACTGAAACCCAGCTATTTTGATGTTTATCAGGTTTAAGATGTTTTAGATATTATATATTTTTAGTATCACTAATTCTAATTATGGTATGTAGTTAAACATTACCATGTTCTTTGCCTTGCGATATAGTGTTTTGCAATTTTGACATCAATAACATTCATAATATTTTTTTAATTTTTACACTTTATCTATCGGCGTTGTCTTGCTAGTTATTCACTATCCAAATAAAGCAAATCTGGTAGCAATAAAAAATAGAAGCCTTATTGTTGGGCTTTCTATCACCACGCCATGGGACATCATTTTTTAGCCAAAGTTAATAGAATCATTGGAAAAGACCCATACAGTACACTGTACAATGGACACACCGTATTAATCAATGTCGAACTTTGCCTCCGAAGTTTTTTCATTCAGCAAAAAAGGTGACATTACAATCGTTAACGACTGCCTATTGAGTTAGCAAAATTATTGTCACCAGCTCTATTCAAACGTTTCACAGGAAAGCCTATTATGGCATCGTTATGTATGTCTTTTCCTGCGTGACGAATTTGTTTCCTACGAGAATACCAAAAAAGTGTGTTTATTGGATATTTTTTTGCGCATAATCTGTGAATTATTTGACACAAACTTACTGATCTGTTATTTGGCGAGACGAATAATAATGTACCTACAATTGTAAAGACATCGTCCAACTCTACGTATATTTATGTATGTACGTCTATGTCATCTAGATAGACGTATCTCGCAAATGTTTGTTGATACGAGTAAAACAAACATGTTTTTGTAAGGTCTGTGTGTTAGTGCTTTCATTGTCTCTGATCAGAGCAATTTATGTGATTATGTTAATCATGGACATGCTGTTTCTGACACTATAAAAATCGCAAACATATTTTCAAATCAATGCCCTACCTGATAAAAACCTCAAAACTAAGCATCAACCGCCTCCAAACAAAAGAATCAATAATTTCAGCAGGTAGCATTCCCAAATAATGAGACAGTTCAGTAGTTCCATCAAAAGAACTACTAACAATAAATCCCTTTAAGGACCACACAGCTTTCCTCAAAAATAAAGCAAAAGTAGCTGACTCCAGCAGGCATCAGGTCGTTATTGAAACGACCCGAAAAATAAAGTAATAATGGAGGCATAGGTGCGCCCACCTGCCTGACAAATGCGCTCCCTGGGCGCTCGGCTCCAAATAATATACATATCATTATTTCGCTCCGTGCTCTCATAAATATTACTTACAAATTCGCCCATCCAACAGCAGTAATTTTTCAAGAAAATAACTCGAAAACGAATGGTGGTGACGAAACGGAAATAGGTTGCGGCATGCAATGATGCATTATTTATGCCTCACAAAGAGGTCACAAGGTTATAATAGGGGATGAAGTTGTGCGGTTACCGTTTACAGGTTGGAAAGGGGAAGATAAGTAGGTGAAAGGTAAACAGGAGTTTAACAAGGTACTTTTTAACTTGAATTTTCCTTAGTTAATAATTTTTTTTAGCTCTTTAGTTTAGTGAACGGACCAGATATTGACTAGGAAGATTTATTGATGCAAAGTTTTTGGATTTGTCGGTAGGTCTTTGAACTTTGCAAGTAATTTAAGGTTACGCTCTCAAGATTTTATTCACACATTTGAATACAACCATTTAGCTAACAAAACACTTAAACAATAGGGTGACATAATGTGTTAACACACACAAAATGTTTTTGAACAATCGACAAAAGAAGAGAATTAGAATAGCCAAATATTAGTAGCATTATTTCCATAATGAAATAGAAGTGATACTCCTAAAAGGCCAGTTAATCTGACCTTGTAGCTGTTGACAAATAGACTAGAGGAGCGGTTTGTAAATTATACCGCCCGTTGTTGTAGCGACGTCTAGCATTGTAATAATTAGCCAAAATATAACTAATGAAAGTAGAAAGTGTTCTGAAGTCTATTATTTAGCGGGCAAGTGAAGTGGTGGCGGGGAGGGGAACCAACTTAAAAGGTCTGCTTAGGTAGGCATAAGGCCATTAACAAATGGAAAAGTTTAAAATACTTTTATTATTTTTACTGTAGTGGATTGGTCGTTGGTCGATTGTTGAATTGGGCCGATCGTGATTCGCTCGGCAAGATCATGATACTTGAACATATAGATCAAAGTTTACGCTTTGATCGTGATCATAGTTTGGTGAATCAATTCCGAAACTAACGGTTTCGGAGTTAGGGTGATTTGGCAATATCTGATAGTAAGGGGTTATCACTTGAGTAGGGTAACCTCTGCACCAATGTACACTGATTCTATGAGTTATCGTTGTTGAGGTGAGCCCTATGCCCAATAGTGGGACCTTAAAATTGTTGTTTTAAATAGTATACAAGTAGTTCATTATGAATCATTTACCTGTTAGAAAAAGCTCAGTAAAAATATAAAATTTCCTCCATCAAATTTTATCCTCAATAAAGGAATATTAAGCTAAGACGTCTTTATCCGCGCATGGTAGTGAATCAACGATTTAATAAACGTCGGATAACCGAGCATTAATACACGCCAGTCACTGACCGGATCATAACCGAAAATCTTCAGTAAGTCGGCGCGGGCGCGAGCCGGTGCTCGACGTGAAAAACGACCTCCATTAAGGAAGTGAATACATTTAAAATAATCGGCTTAGCCGTCCGACGTTGACGTATATTCGTACTTATCTCACGGAGATACCGGCACACAGATATCCCTAACTAATCCTCAACACAAACATCTGAAAAAGACTCGGCACTCCTTCGCCGTTCGAGTAATTGAATGGCCCGCGAGAACCTTCTTGAACAAAAGCGCCTAATAATTTATGCCTATAATCTGACGCGCGCACAGCGTGTTTCATTCGTTTTTTAGGAATGTTTTATTTCTCTTTGTCGGATACAGATATTAGAAGTACAAAAGCGGGGACAGTCACAATATTACAGCGTTCTTCTTTCGTAACGAAGTGCCACGGTGCAATTTATAGCATCTACTGGATCATAGCTGTAAAGAAGACAGGAGGAATGTGAAAGAGTAAGTTCCAGGTCATTAATCATGAGGATAAACAAAAGGGGGCCCAAAATAGAACCCTGGCTCACCCCTGAAGGAGTGGGGTACTGTTTAGACTCATAACAACCATGTCGTACAAATTGTCTCCGGTCTCGAAGGTAGTCAGCGAAAAACCTGAGAAGTTTAGGAGTGAATCCAAATCTGCCCAGCTTCTCCAAAAGGACATCGTTGTCAACACGATCAAACGCCTTTCGGAAGTCGAAGTAGATGACATCAACCTGACTGCCACTATCCATATGGCATGAGATGGTATCGACAAGCGACAGAAGGTTGGTGTCGACAGAACGGCCACTCCTAAAGCCATGCTGGGAATCTGTCAGAAATGGTTTCACTTGCAATGACAGCTTTTTGTGAATTACAGACTCCATAAGCTTTGGCATTGAAGACAAGATGGCAATAGGACGATAATTTTCCACATGTAAGGTATCACCACTTTTAGGAATCGGCGTTACACGAGACAACTTCCATGCAAGAGGGTATTTGCCAGTCGAGACTGACAAATTGAAAAGGTGAGAGATAGGCTCCAAGAGTTGATCCTTACAAGCCTTTAAAATAAAAGCTGGCACACTATCTGGGCCAACTCCCAACGGTTTCAACCTGCGCAGGCTACTCAATATATCGTCATTATTATCGTCATTAGCTGTATCAAGGAATCTCTTTTTTAACTTAGAGGAAATACGAGTTGTTAAAGAGATTAACTGTGAAGTTGTCTTGCGAACAAAAATAGACAGAGCAGTATAAATACAGAGGCATACCTTGGATCTTAGAGTAATCAGGATGTCTCCATTAATTTTTAAGGGCTTCCTTTGAAAGCGGCGTGTTTGCTTTGAAAACAAGGTAACTTTTAATGGAGTTACAATTCGTTGACCCTAAAAAGATTTTCGAAGTTTTCTGACATAGATTAATCTGTGTCAAAGTACAAGATGACACTGGTACTTGTAATAGGCGTTTTTCAACTTACAATAAATTGCTCTTTTTGCAATAAACCTTTCTTGTTTTGATCCCATCCCCACATAAATATCTGTTTTACACCTTTTTTTGTTTATTATGGTACGTTTATCCTATCATCTAACTTATATTATAAATTTGGAAGTTTGTAAGTGTGGATGTGCCGTGTTGCTCTATCACGTAAAACTACTGGATGGATTTTAACTCACTAAAATAAAGGTTATCTATGCATCTGAATAGCACATAGGCTACAATTTGTAAAGATATATCACTTTTTTCTAACCTTCGTCCACGCGTACGAAGTAGCGGGCGGCCACTAGTTTAAATATAAATTTAAAATATTCCGACCATTACGTCACCAATACCCAATTACACATGCCACCGAAGGAAGACAAGAACATGTTTAGGGTTTTAGCGCTTACAGACATATGTATTTATAGAACCCTAACTTACGACCTCGAAACTTCGTAGGATAATTTATTTCTAGGAATGTAAGGTTTAATATAAGACGAAAGTAGAAAACCCGTGACACCCAAAATAAATTGGTGGTGACGTTGTTAATACGATCTGCACAAACTTAGTTCAAAACTTAATGAAACTAAAAAATGCTACTGAGAAATACTTAAAGGCATTTTATCACAAAACAAACACTCTCTTCAACATGTCATCAAGTTCCACAAATCGTTTTAACTTCTATCAATATTGATGATTGCACTCACTTAAAATAATAAGGTAACTTCCAGTCTCTTGACAAGTTATGAAATGACTGTGAAGCGAGATATGAATTGTTACGAACGGCTATCTAAATGTAGAGTGGTGTTTTGACTGCATCTCCAGACACTCGACTCACGTGCATACAAATAATTATGACAGTCGCTGGAATGACGTAGGCGGCGGCTGTGGCACCTGCGAGCCTCTCGGGAATAATTATTACGGAGCCTGAATGAGTTAGTGCCTAAACTAACAACTAAGAAGAACGTTACCACGAGAGATTTCGCGTTTTGAGCTTGCCTCTCAGCATCTGCATTGTTGCTACAATGCAGATGCTGAGAGGAACTTAGATTAGGTTGATATTTATCGTATAAATAAGTTAATAAAACATTTATAATGATAGCAAACTTAATTTTTTAAATGCACAGCAAAACGTAGCTTTTTTGTCCATGTATTGACGGCCCATCTAGCTCAGTGTTTGACAATAAACAGCTTGGAAATAATTTTGAAAAAAGTTTATGTCTAACTCAGTGGTTACTACATAATGCGTAAGAAATCATAAAAGAAAGTTAAAAAGAGATAATGATCTAATTCAAGTAGCTGATGTTGCTACAATAACTTATACAATTGTCACAGCGCTCAACAGTTAATTAACAAACGATACTTAAAATGCGTAAGCTCACAAATCGTTCAGCGCGCGCACTCGAGCGATAAAGCCGACGTCTCCGTCCTCTGCTCCCGCGCATTAGCAGTTACATTTCCGCGGCGCCTGCGCACATGGAGCCGTTAAAACCCTCTTCCCGTGCCATCGACTCTGACGAATTAAGTTATTAACGAACGTCACAGCTGTTCCGAACAAATCAAAGGAGCAACACCGACCACTCAGAGCGTGCTTGCCGACGCCGCGCGTCTTTACGACCGTTTTACGATTCCTTTCATATTCAACTTTCAGTCACTCCTAAGGGGTGCCTTCGCGATTGTTTCCGTGACAAAATAAATTAACGCTGGCAACGTGTCGCGACGCTTACACACTCCACAATATCTCCGTTATTGTTCTTTGAAGTCAAAACGCGTCAAGTCCTTTTGAAGTCCCAATAGTTGCGATGAACTCTACTAACGAAATTCATAAATCATACCGAACATTAGTTAGCGGAGGGTAAGTTTGTTTTGGTTGAATATTTATCGAATACCGTAGCATCTTTGATGTTCTCAGCGAAATCAGTAAGCCGCAAACGAGAGGTTCCGTTGCTCTCAGCAGTAATTCTACTTACGCGTATATTTCGGCATAGAGCCTATCTTTGGCGGCCTCGTGCTGTCATCGTGGGGAAACATCGAGCTGTATAATAAATTATTTACAGTTTCCATGCGAATACCGTGTATTTGTCACCTCGAGGCAAGGTATTAAGATATTGCTGCGTATTCCTATGGGCCTCATTATAGGGTGGGGCGAGGATACGACACCTACAATATTTCATCCTTAGCTAGGGACGAAACACTCGAAGCGATAGAGGAAAATGCTTTAGAATTTTCGCATTTTAATGGTATACTCTAAGCAATTGCGTGGCGTGCTTTCGTTTAGATGTTTATTCTCAATTTTATTAGGAGCAAACGTTCCGTGGGAAAGCGCGGAAGAGGGATTCGCTAAAAAAGGTTATTTTGATGGTAGTTACATTAAGGTAATTGGCGTACGGCTGCGAAACAGTTTTATAGCCCATAGCAGTGGCCGTTTGGGGCTACGCTAGCCCAATCATTGTCAGTCTTTGCCGCCGGCCGAATTTAATACGGGATACGATGTTAATGGAACGAATTTAAGTATCCAGCGGATAAATTGGCTCTCAAGATTTATAGAACAACAAACTGCCGAATGTATGTATTTAAATTAAGAGTCTGGAATTTACGATCCTTTGTCAGGTTTCCATCGCTGTGTAATTTAAATTCATAAATTTTAATAGTCAATGTCAGAAGTCTTCTAATATGTAGTTATCTAAAAAATGCGAAGTTGTCATAGAATGAATTTATGTCCGTTGCAGTACGGGTAACGCCCGCACCCATCACGGCTCACGGATCAATTTACTCTCACAATGACCTTAATATAAAGTCGTCATAGCGTGGATGGAGGGTAATAATTTTCATGTATGAGTATTAAAGAATTTCTGTCGATGTTATCTCGAGCGTGAGTCGCGTGTGCGAGAGGAAACTGAGAAGCGACGTTATTAAAAAAACACATGTGCCCCGAGATGTGTATCGCAGCGTTTGTTAATTACTTCTGACACGCAGCATATGATTCAATTATCATATGATTTATTCGGAGCGAAGGGTCGGAGTGCGCGGGCGCGAGGATCGCAGCTTATTTGAGCGTTAACTATCACATTAATTTCAAGGGATCACATTCCCGGCAGATGGCAAGCAAAATTCTCATGCAGACAGTAGCCGAGTGACTTTTTTGTCGCATCTTGTTAACACGCTACCGATTTGTGTGGGCCGGATAGACCCCAGAGGAATTCGAGCGACGTAAAATATTTTAAAACTATTAACTACGTTTCCTATTTCATCTATGGATAATTAAGCCTGAACTCAAACACATCATGGTTAGTCATTATCGCATGATAGTCGGATACCGCGTCCAAACGCTTTTAACATACAAATTTCCTTTAGAACTATTATAAAACTATAAATTCTGTCATTATCGCGTGCCTCATCTTTAAAGTCAGAGTTAAACACATAAAAAGCAGCTTTAATTGCTTAACTCATCCGTCCAGTAACCACATAATTCACCTTGAAACCGCTTTCACACTAAAGATTGCCTTCGTTAAGCTTGCGGCATAGGAACCTGTTGGTAATAAATACTAATTACTAGTGAAATAACATGATAACATCTCGTCCAAAATTCTTAGCATTATAGTGACATAGTAAATCTTGCATGACGCGTAATGGTCTTAAGGGCTTATTTATCGCTGTCGGTCGTTTTGAACGAACCGTTTAATAAATATTATCACACTCCAGTCGTCAACAAACGTGAGAAGACACTCGTTTGACCCGGTTCGTGATATTTGTCTCATTTCGAGGATTAAAATGTGATGGTTGCCGATCGTCTACTGTTTGTTGAAACTGTCTTTACAATAATATCGTTGGTTTAAGAACCTTTGCGTCTCCAGTAGCCGTGTCTCGTATAATTAGACCCCGGTTCAAAATGGCTTCGCGTATCGAGAGCCCTCGAATGACAAAAGAGGACTTATAACAGGCTGTGTAAAAAGGATCTTCAGTTAATCCAACGACGTTTCAAAGACATTTCATACGATATTGCATTTTCGGAAGGCAGTATTTTTGAATGCGTATCCGGTTCAATTAAAAAGAGTGTGCTTGAGAACAACAAAAAACCTAAACAGCATAAAGAAGTTACGCATGTGTAGTTTGACAACTTAAAAGCAAATGTTTAGTTTTTATTTCGTGTCTCAAATAAAAAGGTCAGCAGACATACCTTTAATGATTTCGTAATGCAATGAATTATGTGCTCTATTATTTTTGGTACAAGAATACGTATCACAATACAACAATGAAGTAACAGAGTCATTAGTAGGGCAAACTCTTGGCGGGGTTCCCACATTTGCCACCACATGGCTCGCATTGAAACATGTCTCTGCAGCTACTTTCAATAAATCCGGATTATCATTTATTTAAGTACAAAACAGTAGAGTTTGTTGTGTATTGTCGATTTGTCTGCTATTGCGGGGTACCAAAGTTTGAAATTGAACAACGACCGGTTTTGAATGCGCGAGTGGTATGCTTTCACGGTGAAGGAAGTGCGTGTTATTGCAGCTTATGTTTCGGAGTCGCCCGCTGAGATATTCGAGGCACCCGTCCGTTTTTTGTGACAGACCAACCGAGTGCCATAAATAATAGGTAGGGGTTCACGATCCATGCGTGCTTTGTAATAAATTCGATGCTCTTTTCGGTACCAAAGGAGCGGCCTTACGAGGATTGAATTATGGTGATGCACTAAGCCAGCGCGGCTGGAAGCCGTCTTTTTTTTCATTTTCATTTCGCATTAATCTCAAACATTTGTATCGCTATATTCCTCGAAGTCACGTATTGTACTAACACAGCAAGTTCTTTCTGCTACACGCTCATCCTGTCGTATCGAGTTACTTAGTACTCCCGGCCATCTGAAAGAGACAACACACAGATGGTACATCCGTATTGGCTTTCTCTTAAAACAGAAGACATTTAAATCTCTCGGGACCGTCAATATTTCCTTTCCGAGTAAAACAAAGGCGAGCGTCTGGGCCTGTTCTAAACTAAGATAGATTAGTGCGAGAGTGGACGACACGACACCGGCGGGCTTATGTACTTGTGCTGTTGCTCCCATTCTGTTTGCTCGCTTTTGCTCAACTATGAGAGCAGTGTGCTCCTTGAATGGTGGTGCAGGATAATACGACTATCGTGTGCCCACATTGCTGCTTATAAACTACTCGAGCTATTGTAACTCTTGAAAGTAGAATGGAGCTTTGAGGTATTTATTGTATCGTCATAAGTTGCGTATATTGCATAGATTTAGGTATTAACAGAAAGTTTTTTGTCTCTACTGTCTGATTTTATTCCAAATTTGAATTTCTTCATCGAATTTTGATGCTCGAAATATTATTGAACAATGTAAAATGACTTATTCCAATGAAACATTATTAAATGAAATTGTAAATAAAATAGTGTAGTATGTGAAATTGTAAGTAAAATAGTGTTATAAAATAGTTTGAGTGCCAGCTTAACTTTAAGAAAATTTAAACGTGGCTGCTTTGGAAATTGCCATCAGACCAACACAGAAGTGACACTTAAATGTCAAGAGAAATGCACTAGAATACAATTATCAAAGGCGTTGCGCTTAGTTGACGTTGACGATGACAGCGGTATTCATTTAAGACAAACTTATGAAAGCGAGCATGTGTATCATATTTAGAGGACTTTCAAGATACCTGTCACTGGTTGAGTAATGTTTGTCCCGTGAGAATGACTCGTATAGGGTTACGGCGGCGGCGGCCCGCACATAGCGAGTACCTCTCAAATTACCTCCGGATAAGTCAATCATTGGAAACGTCCAAGTTATCCCGAAATAAAACGCTCAAATGTAGCGTGTGGCGCTCTCAGCATAATGCGTAGCGACAGCCGACGTGTTTTGTGCGAGAAAATAAAATTGATGGCACATGGGGCCTCGGACTTAAATAGCATTTCGTGTTGCAGCTAAACGCTTTTGTCTATTTTACAGCATCACGACAGACGTGACTCTCCTTTTATTCCCAACACCATATTAGTCAAACAGTTAAATACAACCATTGAATAGAATTAATTGGACAAGTGTTAGCGATACGAAGCTAGCGGAGAGCTCCAATTTCCTGGCCTGGCCGCAGTCTTCGAGCAAATAGCTCTTTGCAAATCAAACAAGGGACCGTCTGCCGAATCCACATATCAACTTCGCATTGTTTCTCTCCCATCATTCGGGGCTAACCAGAGGCGTTTTCGATTATCCGCCCTCGGAGAACAAAGCCTGTGACCGCAGAACCAAGTCAATTACATAGTTCAACAACTCAGCCCTTATAACTTTCATGGGCTACCACCGGAATACAGAAAAGGGTATATGTTTTCAATACCGAGGGCGAGCGATGCGATTGACCCTTTCGAGTGTCCGCATTGACTTTTAAATTACTAATCCTGGGGGGCAAACAGACAGTGCCTCGGGGCCGGCCTGTTTACGCGGTCAAGCACACTCGCACATCTTCATTAACTGCGGAAAAGTAGGCGCTAACCCATTCGCTGCTTGCTCACCACTCACTGTCAGGAATATCCCACTTTACCTCGGGAAATAGAAATTGCTCATTTCGTAAACAAGCTACGATCGATCTTACAAAATGGTTTTCAAAAGTCCAACTTCACGTACGTATTTTATAACTCAATGTTGAGAAATAAAAATACACTAAAAGAGCAGTGAAAATCCACTGAATTCAATAAACTTATATTTTTGTAGCTGCCCAAACGGCTATGCCTACATGAATGGAATTTTGATGAAATATCAGAATTGGTAGTTCACACTGCGCATCGATATGACTGTATTATCATAATACACAAACAGTATTATGCAGACGTCAGATACGAATCTAAACAAATATATTTTAAGAATTAAAATTCTTTCACATCGTTTAAGCATGTATAGAACTTGTTTTCCGGAAACAATTTAACTTGCCAACCGCTATTTAGATACATACGGAATAAGGAATGGTGGACCTATTAATGTTTATCTGGGAATCTGAATAAGAATGCGTCCGACGAGTACCCACTGCGAAGCATCGAAGCGCGCTATTTCCACTGATATCTCTATACAAGCTTTTTCAACGTCAAAAACAGTCTACCCTTTCAGTCCAATGAATTACTTAATTTTTCCGCATTGGGCACAGACCCTTCTTTACTCAATGTCGAAATAAATTAACCTTATCCATTGTATTATAAAAGGATGTAATGGTTTGAGTGGTTCCAAATCCATGGGCGCAGGACGGAATAATTTTCGGCAAATGCTGCCTCGATCGACCTTTGTAATTTTCTTACAATAGAACAGTAGGGTACAAATTGCATTAATTAAAAAGATTGTCTAAACGTGACTAACGACTCATTTAATCGCATTTTTATTCATTAATTACGTATACGAAACATTAACACATTTGTTAAGGAGATACTCGTACATTAAAAGCACATTAATAAATAAACAGGCTACTGAAATGGTTGAAATAAAGCAAGAATGAAATCAGAGCACTCATTTACGTTATTGGAATGAAATGTTAAGCGTTATTGAAGCGAACGCAGTATCGACAGTAATACGAGTGAAGCTTATATTAATGCATTCTATTTCGGTCCACTGCTTATTAATGAGATGAAATTGTTAATAACGATGGGCTCGGGAAATAAAAAAAACGATTAAGAGTGTTAAACTACCGTAACGGATTGGAATTCGGTTCGCCGATTCATAGCTATTGTGTTCGGAATAATGGAAGTGTTTATGTTTGGGTGAAGTTTTTTCTGTCAGAAAAAGCAAGCACCCGTCTACCTGGTTCACCATCCATCATAGCTCATAACGAGAAATGATTGTCCGTTTTTATTGCCTTCCCAGAATAGCCGTTTCGCTATGAAATGGAGGCTGATGGCTTTATTTGCAAACATTGTAATAAATTACCTACTTAAATTGACTTGTCCACCTTTGCTGCTCACAAAATCAAATATGAGCGTTTTTTCTTCGAAATTTCGTCAAATGGCTTAGACATTGGTGAAAAGGTGCTAGGTAGTTTCATCTTTTTTCCAGTTTTTTTTTTTTCGTAAAATGAAGTAGCCAATTGGACGAGCGGGACCAGCTCGGCTCGGTTTTCATTAAACGTATTATTTTGCGTCTGGTTTTTATTTTTTGTATGATGTAAACAGCTAATGAGTGGAACTCCTGCCTGCGCATATAGTTTCAAACATATTATTTATTTTAAATCTCTTTGAAACAAGAGTGTAAAGACAGATATTATTTAATGTACCATCAGGTTTTATAACCTACCACCAGGTGCGATTGCGATCAAAAGGCTGAGTCACAAAAAAAATACAAGTATCTGTATGATACAGTAGAAATAGAATACATAAGTTGACTCGACGAACCTTTGTTTGTGGTGGAGATCAGAACGGAGCGACAAGACTGCGCTTCGAGAAATATAAGCATATGCCTGGTAAATTCATCCTTAGTTAAGCCGTATTATCTTAGGACTAGCGCTCAAAATCTTAAGTGGTATTTTGTGAGCGTGCGCATGTTAAGTTTGCGTATTCAGTATGCAGATTAGTGAACGGATACATGTCCGCACGCCCCAAGATCCGATCCAGAACACACGTGGGCTCTTGTTGGAATTACCATTTGTTAAACTTGCAACTGGGGAGGAGTTGAGATGCGACCGGAATGGATGACATGTGATGGCGAGTCGTGTTCAATCTCGGGAGGGTGATGGCTTATGGCTAGCCAATCTTAAGTGGGAGCTGGTACTCCTACGACTAGCGGAGCGCTTGTATAATATGTGTGTGTTCAACTAAGAAAACGACACATGATCCTGTTTGTATGGTGATAATACACTTTACTACTATTATAATAATTATCGTTAGCGCTAAAAAGGAGAGGTCATGCATGTTACATATTTCCTCGTACATATTTCTAGTTTTAGAATGCAAATTAGTTTTTTGCCTTCACTTCTCTCATATTTTGGAACGATTTTACTATCTAGTGTAATGTAGTTAATTTATTCTTACATTATTTATTTTCCAACTAGAAATGAGTGCTCCGTATTATTAATGTGTCAAAACGTTATATTTCGTGAGTTTAATTTGCAATTATAAAAAGAAAATTCGTAGAAAAGACTAGCACGAATCATAAAAGTAAGTTTCGGAATAAATTGGAGGAATGAACCTTGCAGCAATCACTGCACGAAATGTAACACGTGGACGCGTCAATTCTTCGAAATAAAATATATTTTAAGAAGAACGTGTTAATGTTTTAGTGTTTTATTCAAGGCGTGTTCATATTGTTCGAGTTCAACACACAGTTTCAAATAAATGTGCATATCATTACACTAACAAGGCTTGTCGCATCGAGCAGTGTGTGGTCTCATCTATAGCGGACCTTTTTTTGGGATCAGTAAGAGTTTTTATTCGTATCAATTAATGGGCTACACGGCAAGACTCATGTAAGCCATACAAGCCATTTGGATCATTAGAGGCAGACTCGGATTTCGGAACGAAACCTTTAATTAATTAACAGTAATTAACCAAATGATAGTTATTACGGGCAACGAAAAACCTTCGTCCGGATAGGATTTTATGAAATACAGAGTATTTCGAATGGACAGAAAGTTTTGTAATTACAGCGAGTTCGCAGTTTTGTGTGTGTTTTTCGTAGTTTACTCACGAAATAAGTATGAGGTTAAAAACAATGAATAACGAGGAAAATGTTTCATAATTATGTTGGGGAACTATTCTGACAAGGTTTTGAAAATATTAATGTGATGTCTTTTTGTTTGTTTTGTGACACGACATTCTTGGTCATGATTTTTGAATACTCAGAGCTTGATGAATAATAATTTTAGATGTCTAAAGCTAAATAATTTCCCAATTTACAAGCATCTAAATAAAATTTATGAGTTTAAGGGACTTATAGATACCTACTAAGGTAGGAAACCACACTATTAAATCACCTTTTTGAAAATATGAACTACATCGTTTTTAACTATATTGGCGTCTTGTTTATAGTAAAATTTTGCCAGTTTCAAAATCAAATCTTACTTAACAAAAACATTTTTGAACTCTTCCAAATCATGAATCATACTCACAATTCTTCAAACATACATGTAGGTGTTGATTGAAGCTGTCACGTGAGCGTAGTTAATTATTTCAAGTACCTGGAACGAAAACAATACTTCATTAATTCTAACCACATAATTTTATTTCTAGCTTTAAATAACATATAAGCATCCCTTAAATGGAACTAAATATCATTAGTTAAAGTTGAGGCTCGTCATTTCTCCAACACAAATATTCTAATAACAATAAAGTCTAATGCATTATATGAAGCAATGACTCGACGTGAAATGCATCAGCTGCAAGCATAGAATGCCTATTGTTCATTCATTTGCTTTGGTACACCTGGCGATGCACCAAGAATTTGTATTACAAAGTAAATAATAATATTCGTTTATTATGCAATAAAGAAACACATTGTTCTCAGTTTATATTTACTTATATTAGATGTATAAATGTTAAGTAAGTTCATGCTGCAGTAGCTTCGAAAGCTCGTAATTTTTATTAGTATTAAAGCAACGTTAGTGTGGTTTAATATTTTCACTTTCTTTCTGTGCTTTTAGAAAGGAACATTTCTAGTAACGACGGTGATTATGACTGTATTTAAGTGCAAACATCAGTGTTTTTTTTTTTCAAATTTTTGCTTAATTTGAACAAATACATTATGGCCTTTTAGTCATCCTGATCACAAGTGCTGACAAGTGCTGTAAAGTATTGCAGAAACCAACTCAACTTCAACTTTTAGTCAAATGCACCGTTTTCTCTTCTCTGCCTGACCGTGTGCTTGACTGGTAGATAATGCCCCTAGGCATTAAGTCCGCCATTTGAACTTTACTTTTTTGCAATAAAGAAAGACTAAAAAAATAAACATCAGGTTGGATAGTGAAAAAAATATGCAATCGCGAGTAGAACCCGCAAATTGTGGAATGTTGTGTGATGTTTGCGTTAATACCTGTTAAGAAACATATTAAAGATATAGTTTAACTTCACGTGAACCTTTACTGTCCTAAATGTTCACAGTAACTTTCTAACTGTATCATAATAAAAAAAAATAAAAGCATTGAAATCAAGCCAAGTAAGTAACAATAAAAGAACCGTCTATCAAGTGAATGCAAAACAACAAAACTAATAAGACTACGGTTACCACATGCAAAAACATAAGAATGCTAATGCTACAATAATGGGCCAGAAAACAATGGCTGCTGTACCTAATAGAATTCCTAAGTAATACGGCGTGGTCCATCAATCACGCGATATAAGATCTAAGATGAAACGAAACTCATCATTTATAGATCTGTCCGTCGCCGCTGACCGAATGTTATTAATAGATTTCTATCTCGTCATCATCTGAATTCGGTAACGGTAATTCCAGTCATTTCGTCGGTCTATAGTATCGGTAACAAATTATATAGTTGAAACAACGAGGTACCGAGTAAGATGACTTTTTGTGATTTTTTCTTCCCTTTCAATGCTAGATTGGAATCAGAATCATTAACAATGTTTTTGATTGTACTAATCTTTGATCTGATGGTGAGAGTAGGATTACATTGAGGAATTTGAAAACTTATTAAAAACTAATGTATGGTAATATTTTCCTATGTCACGTTTCCTATGTCACCCCCTCTCTTCCCGTGGGTGTCGTAAGAGCCGACTGAGGGAAAACTGCCATAGGGAGATGGGCAGCAGCGTCTCCGCATAACAACAGGCCTCACTGCGATCGCCAACCCGCCTGCCAAGCGTGGCGATTATGGCAAACCCCCCCCTAATGATGGCACAACCGAAAAAATGGCCCCCAGTCCCCGGCGGCCCCGCTATTCCTGGCTACGGCAGCGGCTATGGTAACGGCGGGGCAGGGGGTGCGAGGAATCCCCGGGTGAGATCCGGCTGCCAACACCGACGACTCGACCTGGCAACATATAACGCGCGCACACTGAGGCTTGACGCGAAGCTCGTCGAATTGGAAGAGGCAATTGGTAAGTTACATTGGGATATCATTGGGTTATCTGAAGTCCGAAGAGAGGGGGAGGACTCGATAACCCTGCAATCCGGTAACTTACTATACCACCGGGAGGGCGACCAACAGTCCCTAGGTGGTGTCGGGTTCATCGTCCACAAGTCCCTTGTCAACAACGTGATCACTATCGGAAGTGTTTCCAGCAGGGTAGCGTACCTGATACTCAGGATATCGAAACGATATTCGCTGAATGTCATTCAGGTCTACGCTCCGACCTCGAAACATGACGATGTCGAAGTGGAGGCTATGTATGAGGAGATCTCTAAAGCCATGCATAGCCATAAAACCCACTACACAGTTGTGATGGGGGATTTCAATGCGAAGTTGGGGCAACGTTGCGGTGATGAGCTGAGAGTGGGGCAACTTGGGTTTGGGCAACGGAACAATAGGGGCCAGATGCTGGCAGACTTCATGGAGAAGGAGAACCTCTTTATGATGAACTCCTTCTTCAAGAAGCCCGTAAGCCGCAAATGGACCTGGATCAGTCCGGACGGTAGGGTCAAAAACGAGATCGATTTTATCATGTCGACGAAGAAGCATATATTCAATGATGTCGCTGTGATCAACGCTGTTAAGACAGGAAGCGATCACCGCATGGTCAGAGGCACATTGAATATCGACATAAAGCTTGAGAGAGCGCGACTGATAAAATCCACGCTCCGACCAATACCGGCTCAGATTCAAAACCCCGAGTGCTTTCAGCTCGAGCTTCAAAACCGCTTCGAAGCCCTTGAGAACAGCGTCGATGTGGACGATCAATACAACATGGTGGTGGATACTGTCCGTACGGTAGGGTCCAAGTACTTTAAAACCCGCCGTCCAAAGTCAAAGAAACTCTCCAGCCAGACTCTCCTACTCATGGATCAGAGAAACGCAATGCGGCTACAGAACTCAGCGGATGCCCATCGTTATCGGCAACTCAATAGACAGATATCTAAGTCTTTGACGAGCGACCTTCGCCAATTTAATACCCAGTGTATTAAAGAGGCCATTGAGCGGAACAAAGGCTCCAAAGTGTTCGCTAGAGATCTGTCTATTGGGCAAAGCCAACTGACGAGGCTGAAAACTGAGGCAGGTAGCATCATTACGTCAACACCTGAAATCCTGAGGGAGATTGAGAGTTTCTATGGACAGCTGTATTCCACTCAAACACCGGTTGAAAGCGAGACTAAAGACCCTAGAGCCAAGCTTACCCGACACTATACCGAAGATATCCCGGACGTCAGCCTGTACGAGATTAGGATGGCTCTCAAGCAGCTTAAAAACAACAAGGCAGCGGGTGATGACGGAATCACAACAGAGCTTCTGAGAGCGGGCGGTCGGCCGATACTCAAGGTCCTCCAGACGCTCTTCAGTTCTGTCATCCTCGAGGGCAGAACGCCAAAGGCATGGGGCAGAAGCGATGTGATGCTGTTTTTCAAGAAGGGTGACAAAACTCTCTTGAAGAACTACAGACCCATATCGCTTCTGAGCCATATCTATAAGTTGTTTTCGAGAGTCATTACGAATCGTCTCGCTCGCAGGTTCGACGACTTCCAACCTCCCGAACAAGCCGGGTTCCGAAAAGGCTATAGTACCATAGACCACATTCATACGCTGCGGCAAGTTATACAGAAGACCGAAGAGTATAACTTGCCACTTTGCCTAGCGTTCGTGGACTATGAGAAAGCCTTTGATTCGATTGAGACCTGGGCAGTGTTGCAGTCTCTCCAAAGGTGCCAAATAGACTACAGGTACATCGAGGTGCTAAGGTACCTTTACCAGAATGCCACCATGTCGGTCCGATTACAGAACCAGAACTCTAATCCGATCCAACTACAGCGAGGCGTGAGACAAGGAGACGTTATCTCTCCGAAATTGTTCACAGCTGCGTTGGAGGATATTTTCAAGCTTCTGGACTGGAAAGGACGCGGCATCAACATCAATGGCGAGTACCTAACACACCTACGATTTGCCGATGATGTAGTTCTTATGGCTGAGACCTTGGAAGACCTGAACATAATGCTCGAAGATCTCGGTAGTGCTTCCCAAAGAGTGGGTCTTAGGATGAACATGGACAAGACGAAAATCATGTTCAATGCCCATGTTGCACCCGCTCCAGTTAAAGTTGGGAACATTACACTCGAAGTTGTTGACCACTATGTTTACCTGGGACAGGCAGTCCAGTTAGGTAAGTCCAACTTCGAGAAAGAGATCTCTCGTCGAATCCAGCTCGGATGGGCAGCGTTCGGGAAGCTCCGGCATATATTCGCGTCCGAAATACCTCAGTGTCTCAAGACGAAAGTCTTTGACCAGTGTGTGTTGCCAGTAATGACATATGGGAGTGAGACGTGGTCGTTCACTATGGGTCTCATAAGAAGGCTCAAAGTCACCCAGCGAGCAATGGAGAGAGCGATGCTTGGTATTTCCCTGCTTGATCGAATCAGAAATGATGAGATCCGCAGGAGAACTAAGACAACCGACATCGCTCGAAGGATTGCATCGCTGAAGTGGCAGTGGGCGGGACACATAGCGCGGAGAACCGATGGCCGTTGGGGCGGAAAGGTTCTCGAATGGCGACCGCGTACCGGACGACGTTCCGTGGGCAGGCCCTCCACAAGGTGGACCGACGATCTGGTAAAGGTCGCGGGAAGCCGCTGGATGCGGACAGCGCAGGACCGATCGTTGTGGAGATCTTTGGGGGAGGCCTATGCCCAGCAGTGGGCGTCGTTCGGCTGATATGATGATGATGATGATGTCACGTTAGTTAATTAGAGGAAAGTATACTAAGAAATTCAACATATTTCTGCTTATGATCTCATTGATCAGTAAAATTTATAGATGACAGATAAAAATGTATCATCAAGAAATAAAACCAAAACATTGATCAATGCAAGATAGAAGTAAAAAATTACAGAGCGATTACTTTTGTTAAGTAAGAGCTACTTACTCGTTTGTTTCACTCTTTACTCACTTAACTGGTAGTTTTTACTTGTTTAAGACCCTATAAATTCCTAAAGTACCTAACTACGGTATTTTATGATTTTCAGTGGCAAGTAACAAACTCCAAATAAAGCTTTGAATTCAATACGAGTCAAGTCGAAGTTGCTCTTAAAAAAGGATTGTTGAAAAAAAATTATCACATTGAACACAACACAAGTTCAGTTCATCGCATTAAATTTTATAGTAACCGTGTATTACGTGGATTATGTAAATGAACCTAACGTTGACAAAGATGACGCAGTAAAATCCTACAGTCATATAAATAAAATTTCAAAACGCCTGTAACATAATATTCGTAGATTGATAGAAGCGCGATATCGCGCGGCGCCGTAGGACAAAGCCCAAGTAATTCGAGCTTTGGTCCTAAGTGGCGGTTGTAAACCACTAAAATGTTACGACGTAGCATTAACGGCTAATAATTCGTCGCGAGACGATTTCGAAACGTCACCACAGAACGAAACGGACATTCCGTGATGCGAGATTTGTCTCGAGTGATATGCTCGATTCCGTCAGCTATGCTACTTGATAAAATATTGAAGAAGAATATTTAAGGATTTTTTTGATACAAACTATCTAGTTTGTGGTGAGCTTCTGCGCATGGGGAGGATTGGTCAACACTGGCTTCGGACCGTTAGGGCTGAAGATTAAGCCTTTGCCCTGCAGTGAGATGGAATTAACTGATTTGGATTTAGTTTGTCACATGCATGTATGTTTATCTTAGGTAGGAATCGAATTTACGACCTCGGGCGTTATAGTACCAACCAACCAATGAGCTAATGGACTAGTCGAATAGTAGAATGAATTATACATTGTATAAACATACATACACAAATGAAATTATGTTCCTAGGCTTAGAAAAGAACAATTTAGACATCTAGATGGAATATTGTAGCCTATGCCTTATAATATTGCAACATACAGAGGAAATTTTTGAACCAATTTTGGGCGTAGTAAATCTTTTTCGAATTTCTGCGTTTTTAAAGTGAACGCAACTCTGTGGCGCTCTTAACTAAAAGTAAGAAGTAATTGACAAAGACGATAACTTTGAAACTTTTTTCTCGTATTACGATAATCGCACCGACCCCGTTCATAGATGGAAGTGCGAGATAAAAACCTTGTCAATATCATTACTGCACCATCCGCCTTACTTAACAAGATTGTGGGCTCGTTCTGAGATAATGATTGTATTTTATTATATTCATGTCGGACAAGAAAACTTCTTGTTTCTTCCGATAAGTAAAAATATAAAGGTGCCAACGATATCATTTTACACACTAGATATGCTTCGTGTATAGAAAACGGCACTGTAGTTTATAGGCACTCACCAATGAACAAAGGTACGTAAATAGCTTTGTGTTATGCACACAGGTGTATACATGTACCTATTTGTATGAATATTGCGCTTCAAAATCAACGACAAACCGCAAATAACATCAGCATTTTGTTCACTTTCAGAACATAAACTAAACATAACTTATCATATACCATAACACAAACTTACATACTTCTTACAATTAAATTGGGTATTACAATAACTTCATACGGAGCGTAAAGGGGATGTTATAATAATTATGTCAAGTCATAAACCCTCGTTGAAAGGGGCGCAGAAACTTTAGGGACTTTGTTAGGACAATAAAATAAGGTCCGTTGAAGTTTATTTCAATACAGAAAGTGGATATAATTGAAAACATAACCGGAGCGTGTTATTACCTATTTTATTAGCTTTTGATGTTCTTTATACATTTTTATTTGGCTACCTTTCTGGCTATACTTTGACCTGGCAACTATAGCCCATTTCATCAACTTGATTTCTTTATTTTCCGTAAAAAATGGCTATTCAAAGAAATATATTGCCCACTTATTGTTCTGAAGTAATAACATTTAGGCAAATTTAAGAAATATAACTTTTATGGCAGCAATTTTCCACCTTAAGAGTAAGTTAACGTTTTAAACGACCTTTGTTTTAGCAATATCAGTTAAGGCGCGTTCACACTCATCTTTATCTTTGAGAAACGATATTGCGGGCTACGTACGAGTATGGTCATTCGTGCTGTGAGAAACAATAATCGCGCAATCTCGTACAATTGATTGTACGACCCGTATGCCTGCAAACCGTTGCGTGTGGGAGAGCCTTAACATAAATATGATCGCCTGTTCTGTCTTCGCGAGATATGGAAACAATACAACGTTTCTCGAAGGTATGCTGTATCAGGACGTCGATGGTAGCCTTATTGAAGCACCAATAACAATAAATTTAAATATTGATAACAGGAACACTGGAAGACGACCGTTTCGGTCTATTGTTTGTACTGAACCCTAATTGTTCGAATATGAACAATCGGTCGTAATTTCATTGATTCACATCGGATGTAAACCCGTTTAGTGCGGTGGTTGAAAACGCCGGTTGAGATGCAGGCACGTCGCAAAAAAAACATAAAAAAAACTAAGGTTACACAAAGAGTAGACAAATACCTGATTCCCCTTCACAAATAAATAAATCTAGGATATTTTGACACCAAGATCAACAGAAGACTTCAAAATAAGCATAGCTAGTACTATGGGAGTCAGAGATGTATAATAAACATAAATATATACATAAGTAGTTATTAACAACCAGACACTGTGTCCGGGTTCTCGACCGAAGAGTTCCAACGTACCTCTGTATCATGGAAACTCTATCGTTGAAACTCTATTATATGTCATAGCTTCAATTAAAATTGAAAACGAAATAAATAAAAAGCTTTTAACTTATGAATACCTATTCAAATAACATTTAAAATCCATCTGCACTCGATAAATCAGTAATTCAATAGAGTCTTTCAATGCATGCTCAAAATGCACTTATGAAACCAATCCTACCGGATCTAATACTAAAGAGGGAGTTATCGTAACTATGTATGTCTTTGGAAATTGTATGTAAATACGTGGACACCTGCTGAATATATTTGTGGAGCTTTGTCTACGGAGTAAGGATGGGACTTACAAATCGATGTCGATCGCTTTTCAATCCTGTTTGATGTAGGGTTGATTTTCTATAGTCTTTCTTCAAGATTGTGCTTGCCAAATCTTGCCAAATCGATTTTAATTTCTAGCAGATACAAAATGAATCTGTTTTTATTACAAATTATTTTTAATTCAATGCAAATAGATGATGATGAAATAAGAATGGTGTTGGCACAATAATCTTAGTATTAATCAGCTGTTAACTTTGTTCATTGGTAAAACAACTAATTACCTAAGCTTTTTGCAAAAACACGGCTTTCTGCAAATGAATACCACAACAACTTTGTTTTTAAATAGTTATATTGTTTGAGGTGCCAAATATTACTTTGCTAACAATTTTTGCCATCGATATCCTTTTCATCGATACTTTATTCAAGTCCCATCACATAACTAGCAAGGCGTGTTTGAGAATGTTCAATGGAGTGCACTTGACTATGTACACGCACTAATATAAGCGACCACTATGATGCGTTTAGGTAGCACGTTAATACAAACTTGCGACAAGTTATACGGGTATTGTGTGTCTCGGCGCTAGACTGCCTTTAGTCAGTATATGCATAATTTATGCACATCATGTAGTAACAATAACATTCATATAAAGTAAGCAACAAAGCCTTAAATAAAGAAACATGAAGTCCGAAAGAAAGATAATTGTAGATCGGGATTCATAAAGCTCGATTTTCATTTGTTTACTAAGTTGTTTGAAAAATATTACGATTCATCTTAGCGCATATTGCATGGACGTGAATGCAAGCAACTAAATTACTTTTTTTATATCAAGGCGGGCCTTGATAAAACGAAACTAATCTGATCTAAGTGATGATGTGGTCTAAGGAAGTATGTATGGTGGTATGCCGGGCTACCAAAAATGTCTTATCACTCTCTTCTTGAAGAGACATAAATTATAACGCTCTGGATATACTTAAGCAAGAAGCTCATTCTGTTTGTATTATTCAATAGACTCTTTCAATGAAGAATGAGTCACCAAAACAAATATTGATACATTGGGGTGAAAGGTTCCAAAGTCGTGGTCCGATGAATATATGCTGACGGAATCAGGTCATATAACTCCTTCGAACATTGTGTTGTAAAGAAGCTAAATGCATACAACATCAGACCACCAGAAAAGCACAGCATTCTGTCCTATACTACAATAGTTTCATTGAGCAGCGCAGTCCAGGTCAGCGAAGTTAGCAAAGACACTTCCTGTCCAGCTCGAACAATGCAGGGCAGTCAGATATGTATTTTGCATTAACCACCTAATCGTTGAAGTGTAGTTCTCGAAGCAGGAAACGTACAGCAAACAAAGCACATTCAATTGTAGGCCACCCCCGGCAGGCGCCTCCCACCGCGAGTCGTGACGCGGACTGCCTACTGCACTGGGTGTGGACTTGGTGCTAGCGGAGAAGGGTTGACGGATGCAGCACAAAAAAAAGGTGTCAAAATAATAAATAATACAGGTAAAAAATTATAAAGGCGGAAGGGTCGCCATTCACCCCGTTAGGTTCACAATTTCACTCGGTGTAGTCGTTTCTAAATTTACCATTCAGCATGATGGCAACAGTCAGCATGACTGACTAAACAATTTAGGATTTAGTCATGAATGTATGAAATCAGGTATGTGCATTTAAATATTAGACAACTGAAGATAGAGACAGTGTAATTCAGAAGAGGTTTTCAGACCAAACACTTAGCCTCTAATTGGCCAGATAGTAGAATAATCCGCGGTCGCAGCGATTTGACAGGCCTAGTGATTGGCCAGCGAGCAGGCAGGCAGCTTAACCGGGATATGGTACAACCTACCCTAAGTATCAATTAATAATTTTCTACAGATAGAACAAAATAAAAAGATCACAATCCCGCCTTAGCAGCGTTATTTGATAACCGCTGTCAAACATGCCGCATCCCACGCGCACGCTAAGTTTTATATCCACCCGCTGATATCTTGCCGATGCGCCAAGAATATCAATAAGAGGCGTAAACTAGAAATGAAATACTATGTTGGATGTCGTTGTTTGGGTAAAGTGTTCGCCGGCCCGTATTAAATTGCGATGTTCGGATCTTACGCGAGTGGGGTATCAACATCATAGGCATACAAGGTGAGCCGAAGCCCACCTTGGTGGTTTGGCAAGAATTCAAAAAGCTTTTGTGCTTTAAATATTAATAGACCTATTTTGAGTGAAATATTTTCTTCTTTGAATTTAAGCCTACATTAGATTGACTGATAAAATAAGACGTCTCTTCTGATTTCAATCCTATATCATATAATCATTCTCAATAACTTAAAAAAGCTCTATATCTTGAGGCTTTGTAGAATATATCTATAATCGCCACAATTCTTACCCCCGAAAACGCAAATCAAGGTTGAGCACCCCTCGAAAGTGTAGCTGTCCCTTTCAGTTCTATTGGCATTTTACGGGACAGCCTGAGCTTGAGCGCGTGCTTAGCGTTGATTGACGTTTGTGAATTCAGGGGTTATATTTGAATCCTATCGACACCTTTTGTCATACTTAGTAGCGACCGAATTATTGTCAGTAATCCTAAACTAACATCTGCTGCTGTAGATTGTCAAAGTTTTACTTTCCCCGAGTGTATTTAATTTACTTAACAACAATAATACTATCTACTCCCTTGAATATTCTTCCACTTCCATTACTTATTCACCGAACTATCGCGTCTCGACTTGTGTTATCGTATATTAGCTTTATTATTTTAGAGCCCGGTTTATTGTGTTGTAAATATTTTATTCGGCGATAACAGGGCATTCACAGATAACGCAAATTGATCGAAGAACACTGCCACAGCATAAACCATACAGTAGAACATCTGAATACAAACGTGCCACTCTCGGTTTGAATGTGTGCGTGAGCGTCGTGCGCCGCGTCGTGATATCACGCACACGCGATTTCACGCACACCCTAGCATAAAATAGGGAGGCATAGGGAGGCGGCCGCGGCAGTACGGACGGGCTGTGCCGCGTGTCTGTGTGCACGCTAGGCTAATAACTCGGCGGGCGGCCTTAGATAGCCTACTGTATGGTTTATACTGTGACACTGCCTCAGAATGCTTTACGATAGTATACGTGGGCGGCAGTAATTGATTCGGAGAGATTGTGCGAACGATGCCACACATATATTAATATTTAATGTCTGTGTTTAGATGGTTAATGTGTAATTATTCAGATAAGCTGTTATATAGGATTACGGGGTAATGCGGTAAGGCATTGTGAAGTAGAATGTTTTAGTAGTCAAAAGAAAATGCTTTTAACTAACGGTTGCGAGTTATAGCCATTAGATAACTTTTTAAAGCAAATACTTATTACAAAAGTAAGCCAAACATATCGGTAGCATTATAAGCGCTTTTAAGCTTCATCTTTTTACAATGAATAAAAACAAATAACACCAAAATAATACTCGTATTATTATGCACGTGTGAACTTTGCGTAATTATTTTCACCAAATGTAATACTGTAAATGAAATACGCTTTCACAAAGTAATTAATTGATAAGCAATTTTCATCAAATTTTAGTGTAGATAATTATTGCTAAGCAGAATTCAGTGATGTCATTAATTATTCTAATTAAGCGTACGGCGGAGTGTAATCACACGCATATCGTACGTTAATTTCGTTATAATCCACATTATATGTACCGAGTAAACAATATCAAATATCCAATATTGTCTTAAACATGCTACACAAAGCGAAAGCTCAAAATCAATATAATCATGTTTAACTAACTGAGCCTGTAATTTCCTTGGATTTGCCATAACATTAGTATCGCGCCGAGAACATTTGCAAGCACTTTGGTCGTAAAGTTACCATAGATTATTTTTGTTGACGGTTGTAATTGAATGCCTATTTTGATATGCCTATTATGCTGCTTTCAAGGAAGACAATGGTAAGATAAATTATGATCAGTGTTTAGATTTTTGCTTTATTTCCACTGGTTAGTTCGTGACTATGTTTTTAAGCAGTGAAAAAATAACATTAACATATTTTTTTTCATTTTGTGAACGTTAAACAGTAAAACCTCACTTTGGTACCTACAAGATAAATAAAATGTTATCATTGTATTAGGTGATTTCAACGTAGTTCGTATGTATAGCAATCTTTTACCTTCACTGACAGTTACTGTCCTACAGTAAGCCATCAGTTTGACGTATCATCAGTGATCATAAGACAATGACTACCAGCTTACAGCAAAAATTACTTAGCGACGGAACCCCTGTGTATCTGTATGAACCTTAGTCTCTTCATATTTATTACTCATATTCTTCATTACCTACTTTTGAGCCTCGCTCATTTGTACAAACACGAAGGGGAAGACGCTTGTCTTCCCCTTTCTCAAGAGAATATGAAATTTAGCAGATGTTTTATTAACCCTTACGTCTTAAGGAATTTTCTTGACAATGCTCCAAGCGAAATGTCAATACCTCGAACGTGACTTAGAATTAAATATACTGTTATACGTGAAGATATGTGACCTTAGGTCCGCCATCAATGTTCTTACTTTTTCATTAAAAGAATGTTAGATATTTTACTTCAGTATGTTGGGGTGCGGGAACCAAGTTTTAAGCATCCACGAAAGCAAAAGTTAAAAGTCATTGAAAAAGAAACAGACAAAATTTTGGTCTTACAAATCCCTTTTTCAAATAATTAACAATTTATAGTAGAGTATTTTAGTTCATTTTACAGAGGTTTGAATAGCATTATGTTACTAAAATCACAGATGCCATTCGTGTCATATAATTATTAGCTTGTAGATCTGTGGATATACCTTCGCATTCAAAACCTTATAACTTATCTTGCCTCAAAAAACTTTTTAAATAAACACTGGTATTACAATATTGCCTATATTGTGCATGACATTAACAGATGTTCTTGAGCGACAAAATTATTTTACGATTTAATGATGGACTAAAGGCGTTGGTCCTATGGCATTGAGTTTCAATTGACAGTTGGCTGTATTTGTAGTGAAACTCAATTCAAGGAAGTGGTTTATTAATAAGAAAGTGGGGTGTGGTTCAACCCCATAATTTTAACACCCGTATCCTTACTTATGTCAGTATATTTAATGTTTTGACGCCTAAAGGCGTACTTTGTCATCTTTAATGTTGTTTTTATGCGATTTAAAAACAAAATTGATAGTATCTCTTTGAATAGTAGTAAAATCTATACTTATAATAAATCTGTAGAGAGGCCAATTCTGTACATGAAATATATTTAAAAAAAACTATCAAGGGGTGATTAGGGATCGCTACTGATGCCAAAAATGCAATCAGTAAAATTTTTGTCTGTCTGTCTGTCTTTCTGTCTGTCTGTCTGCTGTATATTCGTTATAGAAACAAAAACTACTACACGGATTTTTTTAAAAGATATATCACATTTTTTAAACTCAAGTCCACGCGGACGAAGTCGCGGGCGGCCGCTAGTAAGAAATAAATAGGCAACAAAGGCTTGGTGGCAATTGTAAAACTACCAATTAAGTTTCAAAAATTACATTATAATTTATTTATATATTTTAAGGAATGGTTAGCTATTAGCTGTTGAAATATAGTTTCAGGCAACCCTTTACAACATATTGACCAGTAAAAGGAAAGTTTTTAAAGACGATACTCAGTCAGCATTTTGAAATTGAGTAAAGTTTTTTTTGTGTGAGCTCACGTTGTCAAATATTATCTGCTCTTTAACCAATCCATACTTCGGGGTTAGATTCTAGACTAGGACCTATAATATTCTGTTAAAGATATTGATAATAACTAACACAGTACAAACGCCATTAATATTTACGAGGTAATATTAAATCTGAATATCCTGTTAAGACATCTTCCACCAGTTTTAGTAGTCAATTTCGCCACTGCAGTGAGGTGCGGCGAGCACTTATGCAAACCCCTATCCCGATACAAAGCCGTATTAAGTGTGCCTTAACCCTAATAGTACTTTATCGAGCATCTTATGTTTTATTCAGAAGAGATTAGCGGGGCGAGGCGCGTGCCATGGATTTTTGTTATAATATTCAACTTTTCAATTTAATATCACTAGTGGTATGCTTGAGATCGAATGTATTAAGTACTGTACTTATGATAACAACCAATACTTATATAGACTGTAAAAAGGAGAAGCAAAATTTGAGAGCTTTCAACTTACGTACTTACTGAGCTACGGAAACTTTAGTTCTACGGATTTTTAGTCTCGTTCGCATTGTATTGAAGTAACGGAAATCGTTAGACGTGCAACAGCTGGCTGGCAATAAGTACTCATTTTCACTAAATAGAAACCACAATAAAGTAAATACGTTTGGGTTCTCAATCCGAAACCAGATTAAATTCGTTTTGAAACAGAACAAAACGCTTACCTCGTTTTTGGCCTAAAAAGACTTCGAATTTCGAACTTTACAGTGTGTAACTATTTCAAATGTATCCTGATATGACAAGTATACTGATTTATACCTACGAAGGGTAGTGAGATGTTTATCACATAATATGTAGATTATCTAATGTACCGTAGAATATTTTAACAGACCTAACAAAGAAATTAAAGGGTTAAGCCACGTGCCGATAAAAACTTCCCTATTATTAACTTCAATTTATTTCAATAAGATTCAGATTTAAAGGTTAATGATTAAACGACTAGTTCTCGTTCATTATTTAATCACGACATCGGTTTCAACGATAACCTCTTTACTGATTCTATTATCTTTGTATATTTAATGAATATTGTTAACAATTGGTTGCGTACAATGACTCTAGTTTTTCCATTGATAGTCAAATGTGATTTAATCCAACTTATATTATAAATGCGAAAGTTTGTATGTTTGTTTGTGTGGATGTGCCGTAGGGATTATAATGAAACTCTACAATTATGTAGCTTATACATCTGAATCACACGTAGGCTACAATTTATAGAGAAATATTACTTTTTGTTTTCCAACTTAAGCATTGAACTAAAAGATTCACAATTACCGGTATCCCGGGATTCAATAAAAATATTTTGTTTGTTTTTAGAGGTTTAAAGTACTCTTAGTCTTGTTATGATGATGACTTTAAATAAATTAAGCCTTTTATTCCAATCCAGTGGTTACAATAGTTATTTTTAATTCATAACTTCAATCTTCGGCAAACATTCGCGCCATGTTACCTAAGCACCTAAATAAGCGGTATGCTCTAGTGTTGGTATTTCGATAAGGATGTATTTGCATCCAAATAGACTACTAAATTACGGAGGAATTTACTTGGTTCAGTCAGAATCACAAATATCCCGCAAGGTAGACGGATGACTTCATAAAGGTTTCGCTGGATGCAGGCCTTATTATGATCGGAAATAATATATATGACTTATTTACAATTTAACTCTTATCTTTTTATGTGTATACCCTTAAAATGTCAAAAGTTACTAATTTGAAAGTAATTATCACGGTTACTGAACATTTATTTTACGCTAAATAAAACATCAAAATACGATGATTAGCCGTCCAACATATTTACTATTTTTTACATCGGCATGTGTTCAAAAATGCTTTATTACTTAAGAATTAAGTGGTTAGTAAGTCATGGCAAGACTTGCATGCCATTTCTTGCAAATCGAATGCACGTCATGCTTCTGTAGGGACTGTACAGGTTTATGTACAGACGCGTTCACATCAACTGTTACAAAACCATTGAAAAATGGATCTTATGTTAGCAGCATAAGGTGCCACCATGTACGATTGATGTGAACACCTCTACTTATCGAGTTAGCACGCAAAGCCCTTGAAAGTAAACAAAGCTTTGCGATAGTCGTTAGATTGCTTGAGTTTAAGTAAAGGCCGACGGTCGGTCACAATTTTCACCTCTAACTTCGCACTGTTCACTTTTAAGTTAGTTGATGCGTATGAAAACCAACTGTGATAAAGCTAATTTAGCTACTTATCATATTAATTGGGTTTTTGTAAAACGTATTGTTACATGGACTTGGTTCAAAGGAACACGAAAATTGCTATAAAGTTTTAGAAGCATCACCCTTAAGTTGTGTTTGGTTTTTGGAACAGTTTTAGCCTTTTCATTTATATAAATTTTTGGATAACCTTTAGCTAATGAAATACAATAATGTGAAGCTTAATCAATTATTTCAAGAATAATACCCAATATACTTAATAATTACATTTAATACATCTGTTTAATAAGTACACTTTGAATTCTATTGTACATTTCTATACATCCTGCATATAATGACTCACAGGATAATATTTTGTGGAATTCATAGCTATAAATGTGTATATGCGTATACAAAAAGATGAAGCCGACTCGAATCGATGGCCGCTTGACGGGCCGGCGCGGGCAGCTGCGGAATGGAATTATGACCATTTTTATTTCACCGCTTCCCCGGCTCGCTACACCTGCCCTTTCCGACCGCGATTGACACCTTCCCCATTATAAAGCGACGCTCCACGGATAAACCCAAAAAACACGAACAATAGACGATCGCAGCCGCATGAGAACTTATTATTAGCCCTTTATAAGGTAGGCCGTTCATTTTTACATCTTAACAAACCTTACCATTAACCGAGGCGTGTGGGCAGTGGGCTTAAGCTAAATAAAACTATTGTTGCTCCTAACAAAACATCCAAGTGAACATCTTCATAGACTGTCTCGTCTGCTATTGTTACGAAAGGTTATGTCTCCGTCCTATTTTAAGATGGGAATTTATTGCCAATTTCAGGGAATGTTTACCGAAAAGTGAGTGAATGGGAGGCCAGTGAATTACTTATTGTAATGAAATAAAGGCAGCAGATTGAAAGCGTCCGATGAAAGCCGACGTTCGCCGTTGCCAGTTTGATGGTAATGATTTATGGCAGACAGTAGGAGACGCGATTTTAACGCGTTAATGCTAAGAAAGATAAATGTGGCGCTATTTATCGCAGAGCGAGCGAAAAATAAATAAAGATTTCATCTATCACGAGACATCACAGAGGAGATTTTAAAATGAGGTGTCTCGCTAGCACTAAAAATGTTCGCTCATTTTCAGAATGATAAAACATGCTTATTTACGTTCTTGATTAATACGTTGCACTCGTAGCAAGTCATACATAAATATGAGACAACATCACATACATTGCTGTAGTTTTGGGTCCTTTTTCTCAAACCAGGTAAGTAACGCCTGACAGTAGACGCCATTTGCGTAAACAGAATTAGAACTTAAGTAGTTGAATTTCATAAATTAACAGCTACATTGAAAATAGCTCTTAATTTTACAGAGCCATAATGTAAGTAATTATTTTCGCTCTAACCATTAGTTACATGAGTTCGCGCACGGCTGCAAGACATTTGCACCTTGCAGCATTGCTAATCCAGCTTTTCGCTTCTAAATATAGAATAGCATCTATTCGGACGATTGCAGCGTGAACGAGTTTGCGGTCAGCCCAGCGTTCCTGTGGTTACATGTTTTTGTTCCCAGTTCGCACCTGCGGTTTAAACCGCAGTTATGAGCGGGGCCGCTCCGAAACAATGTTAGTTTTTCTTTTGTTTTCACATTTACAGACGCGATTGAAGCAAGTAAATATAGTTATTGTTAAATCAGATTACACTCGAATGTAGATGTTTGATTGATCCATTAGTAGTGTTAGAAACTAGCAAGGTATCTGTGCATTATGTGACTAGGAGTGTTGCTATACTAATCGTTTTTCTAGTAACAGTTTATAAACATTCTATTTGATGACTTTTATTTCAACGAATGTATAAAAACTCGTCGTACTGAAATTCAACCACCTTTCCGTATTTACAAAGAGGTAATCAATGAATAAACATTCTTACAAAAACAAAGCCGTCGTTAGTTCTCGGAAGGAATGTTTTTTGGAGCACGCAATACGTAATCAGTACACAATCTAAAATGCACAACGATCATTATAACTGAGGACGAAATTAAACGCGGCCAACAAACGGTCTTCAGTAACGACAGAGTCACGTTAATGATTGCGGGCGCCTCGTGTAGTGATGCCAAAAGTGGACTTGTTACGGTTTTGGTAACTTCCTATACTGTTTAATTTACGGCTTTGGTAACTTCCCATACTGTTTAATTATTTGAACTTCAACGCACAACATTTTTCAAAAGGTGGTTGATGCTGAAAGTATTATTCACCAGTTAACAATAGAGCAAGACAGAAAAAACGTTGGCGGTGAAAAATCTAGATAAGAGAGGAAACCGATACAGTTGTATTTGTCGCAAGTTTCACTACCGCAAAACTCTACATTTTTACTTTTATTGTTCCAAGCATTTCATAAATACAAGATATTTAAAAACTACTCTGGCTGGCTCTAGTTCAATTAACATGATGCTGAATTATTTCCGAGTTGAACAAAATGTTTTGCATTTGGGAAGTTTGATGATGAAATCAAAACTCTTTGACTGTAAGTACCAATATTTTATTATTTGGCCAAACAACTTACTTGAATATCATTATTGAGCTCTGTTTATAAAACAATCCAAGTTACCGCTTTAATGAATTGAAAACACAATCATCAGGTCGTAAACAATCAATGATCGCTCGGTGTGCTCAATATTGTGGTCGTAACTTTAGCAGAAAGAAGTTAGTAGTTTCTGAGCCAAGCGCTAGCAACACTTCGCGTCCAAGTTCGGGGGCGAAACCGAACCGTCCGGTTATGAGGCTGTATCGTAGGACGGCGACTTCGTTAGCCGCCCCTGTAATGACTCGCTTAATTCGAGATAATTACGCTGCGGACGAGACGTGGGGCAAAGTCGGGACTACTCGTAAGACGAATCGTTCGTCCTGATAACGGCTGTGTTCACTTGGGCTCTGCGCTTGCATGTTGAAATTATTGGTTCGGGTTCGGCATGTACAGAGGCAAAATATATTGTTTCGATGTTTAATTACAACGAGAGTTTAACCTGTAGAAGTCTACGTCGGGATTTTTGGCCATTTAGAATAGTTTCTAAAGGCATATTACAGTTAAAGGGGCGGTTCAGAGATGAAAGACAATATTATTTTGACAACTTACATTATTATAAGTATTACCTAAATACACATTCAAGTACATATTTGTTTCAGTTCTCAGCTCCTAGAATTGGGTTTATTTAAATATTTTTTTAAATTATACTAACATGTACCAGAAAAGGGGCTGAACAAAAGACGGGGTCCCCTCGTTGATAGCTTCCTGATTACATTCACTTACAAATATGGCTGAACTCAAATTCTTTTTAACCATAACAACATTCAAGAAGCCATAAAATTCAGAATTTAAATAATACTTTTATTCGTTTTTAAACGCGCCTTAATTTGTATGCGCAGAGGGCGAGCCCTTCCCATCACGAAATTACAATATCCGCTCATATTTAATAAACAACATTGTTTCTTGGATCACGTTCGCATCAGTCATCCTGTCCAAATCGCTTCTTTTTAATCAGCAGTGACTCAAGCATTCGCGAATCGGTACGTGGCGCGACTGCCGTCCTTTAATATTCACAAAACGGGAATTCTCTTGAAAACGCGACCCTTATGTGCATAACTTATTGTTTTTTCTGGGTGTCGCTCAGACATTCCGTCAGTCAGTTTGGAATAATTCAGATTAAATACACCTACCGCGCGCCCGACCCGCTGAATGTTAAGAAGCGGCCGGCGCCGTGCTCCCCGGAATTGAAAATGAGCGCGCTTTTGTGTTTTGTTTTAATAAACTCACATACTTATTTGCCTTCAAAGTAAAAGGTTTTTATTTGATTTGTTCAAACTTTCAACGACGATTAGGATTGAAACTTCACGACGTACGTGGCGGAGTTACAATTTGGAATTTGCTGAAACGGAATCGGATTTTATTGGTTGCTTTTGATGCGGATACCTGTTTCAATTGGTTAACCAATATGCCTCGAAGCGATGTAAAACTCTTTTATGAGTCCTAAACCCGGTCTAAATAAAGTCTCAGTGGTCGGATATGGTTGAACAAGTATTTTTGAAAGCAGACGGCAAAATGATACGACCAATAAATGTAAGTGCCTAAAATATTAATATTACAGTAGGAACAAAGGAAATCTGAAATTTGCTAGAAGCGGAAATTGTGGTCCAAAAATGGAAACAGAATATAAAGGAGTTGGACGCCGGTCAAATTGTCCGCGAGCAATCTAAAATTACAGGATACGTCTATATTATTGTTCGAATTAGAAATATTACGTCTAGACCGACAAGAACGTTATGCGAGCAAAACGAAAGGCTGTGGGCGATGTCATTGAATATGTAAGGACAGATCAGACAGTTGAGAAATTAGGTACTTATTAGATTAAGATGCTCTGAAATACAGATTGGCTTCGATGGGTTTTTATATTTATCGCTAGAGATATATTCATGTTGAACACAAGTTAAAAAGAAAGCAAAACTAGACTGTTCTCTTGCAACAATAATGTGACTGGCGGGTTTTTGCTACTACCAACTTACCAGACCACGATTCATGTTGTTTGATTGCTGGCTTCAAAATTTTAAAATGGCCCGCAATGATGACACTTTAGACGTTACCCAAAATGTTTTTTTTCTACCGTACCTGTAAACAAAAAAAACTGTTTAGACAAAAACATATTATTTGCATTATCTACGTTTAACGATTAAACTGAGTAAGCTCTGTACGCTGTTAAACTAGATTTTAAAACTGCTACTCAATCTTCTCTTACACAGTAGGAAATAACATTATAGAACTAATGAAATTTTAGAGCTAATAAAGATTTAAGACTCAAGTTATGTTAGAACTTGAATTCTCTAAGGCCTTAGATCACGCGAGTTGGCGTCTTTTGAGCGCTCAAGTCGTAAATATTGAGTTGAATTCATAAATTACGGAACTCTAGCAGTAATTTGTCCTTAAGTAGAGATTTGACGTTAGGTCCTATAAAAACGTCGTTGAGAGACAATGTATATAATATTCAAAAGGCCAACCTAGGCTTACATATCAAAGCACACTCGAATCTGCTGTACCTAAAAACTTGAAATTTAGTACACGTTTTTTTTTTCATGATGTGTGTGAGCATAAAGAAAGGATTTTTAGAAATGCAACCAGTGTTTGCTTTTAGGGGGGTGAACTTACAAACAGAGTAACAGCGGTCTGTTTTGAGTCAAAAGTGATAATAGCGCGCTCACAAGTGTCCTGAATGATAAATTGTATGAGCGTGAGTGACGTGAGCGCGCTTTTATCACTTTTGACTCAAAACGGACCGCACCTAATATGGAAGATGTGATTCAATAATTGTCACTCCTGAAGTTTGTATATAAGTAGGCAGGATAACTATTTATGATAATAATATGATTGCGTTAATCTATGACGAAATACGAGCTAGCCGGCCGGCCTATTGTTAGCGTGATCCTCCACTGTAAATTCCGCGCAAACTACCGGCTCTCTCATTTATCTCTCCACACTATAATTACTTGATATAATTACGCCATAAATATTTCTTCCGTGGCAAATAAAAGGTATCGATGCTAATCCTGATTTGTGATGTTCCTTTCCATGAGCAGCGGCGACAAATTACAGCTTGTATAGAAATATAAATGTCTGGATTGGGATCTATTCTCGTAAACACACGTATAGGCAGAATGTGAAATTTGCTGAACGGTGTAAGAAACTAGTTTGAAGAAGGTAATGTGGTTTGGGAATAGTGTCGCTGACCGTACTATAAAGTTAGAATGTAGCGTAATAGGTAAGTATATAGTCTAAACAACATACGACTCTATGTTTTTTCCTACAAAAGAACAAAAATTCATATAAATTGCTAGAAAGTTCAGAATAATTTGTTCTTGTGAGGGAATTATTTACAACAGTTTAATCAACAGTCACTATATCGACCGAAACCTTATTTTTCCCTCCCTTATACTTTAAAAACTTTGGATCGTAGTATAAATAATTTAAAAATTAAGAACAAGTTCTTACAAAACATTTTCACCGCAGCTTGTGACTTCTTTACCGCGATGTTCGAGATTTAAAAGTAATATTTTTTAAAGCAGCCAGCCGCAGCCGGGCGTAAAAGTGCTTTGGAAAATCTACTCCCGTAGGTAACATTCATTTTCATCCGGTCTTTCACAGAAAACGGACGTTAACTTAGAGCTAGTGTCGCAAATACAAAAAACCTTGAGGTGTTTTGTTTTTATCAAAACTAAAACCACATTTTGTTTATCTCTCTAATTTAATTTAGTTTTGAGTAATGACGTGAAACAACTTATTTCTGTACTTGAAGTTGTTGTTGATTAAGCGCTCTACACATACCACAAGTTTTGAAAATGAGCTTAACAATAAAGCTTCAAAAGAATTTACGAATAACAATAAAATTTAAACTAACAGGCATCGTGTACTGCGGGTTAATTGTTAACGTAAGTGCTAATTAGTTCTTTAATCGTTATAAATTCATATTATACAAGCCACCAACCGTAAAATAAAGATTTGTCCCAAACATGAAAAATATTTCAGATTATTAAAATATTTAATAAATAATATAAATTTAAATTTAAATTTTCATTAGAGAAAAATCTGATAAACCTACCTATCCAGTAAAATTCGGGTGTCAAATTTCATGTATAATTTCATTCATATAAGCTTGCTTACAAAATAAACAGTACAGAAAAAGTAATGAAATGTTGTATTTGTATAAATTTACATTATGTATTTAGACAATTAAGTCTAATCCAAAATACATCTAAACTCCAAAACAATAAGATGGCTGAATTGGCGGGTATGTAACTCCAAATTCATTTGGCTTAGTAATTAACCACATGAAGAGGTGACATAAAAATATTAAAATAACAAAACCTAATCAAAATCTCAACACCGTGTACTAACTAACCGTACCTTAATTTAATTATTAATTGTGCACCTGCAAGTTGGTTTCGAAATAGAATCGTCTCGGAACTGTAAGCTCAAAGTTTTAGCGCCATTTTGTTTTCATAAAATCTTCAATGCATTTTTTAAGCCATATAAATGAAGCAAATAAAGGGTTACATGATTTAAATATTTGGTAGTTATGAGTAAAAAAAACAGCTTTAGAAGGTTAGAAAAGCAATGTGAACTTGCCTACAAGGCAGCAAGTAAAATGATAAGAAACTGCGTGTGTATCTACAAAATCATTTCACATTATTAAGTATGGGGTCAAACAAGTGCTTATCTCAACATATACAGTCAGTGTCAAAAACATATTAATACTTAACAACTATGTCATATTAACTCAGTTGGCATTGTTATCAAGTTAAAGTAAATTCAACCAATTTGATAAGTTGTCTATTAACAAAGTTAAATGCAAAGCACAAAGTACTAGACGTGATAAGACACAGTCTAGGCGTGTTAAGTTATTGATTCTCTGAGCTTCACGTATAATTAAGTAATTATATGTGTATGTATGTGTGTGTGCGCCGGTAAGTTTGTGACGACGAACGTTTTAATTAAGACGCATTGTTCATCGAAGCGAGCCGTGACTTTCCATTTAAAAACTCCGCCTCGAGTTTCAAATCACTCCATTAAACACGCGTGTTGCCGGCCTGTATTTGAGCATGCTTATATAACCCTTGTTTTGTTTTAATGTTGGTACTACGCACCGTCTTTAAAAGTATTTTCGTTCATAGGTTGGTACTTCTAGCGTGTTTTGTTTTAATTTTTCAAATCGATGAGAATTAAGTATCACTCTAGACTTATCGCAGCAAACTGAAAAATTTACTAAACCATCTAACAGCGGTACCTACTTATAGGTATAAATTAGGGTTAGGCCTTTATTATTACTAATATCGCATATTACAAAAAAAACTATAAGAATATCTAATTATAATTTACACGAATTATTATCCTCAATCGACGAGTCTGAGTACGGTCCCAAGTATAAGTGGACAAATGACAATAAGTGCCTTCCTTCACAATATTATGATATTGAAGCCTAATTCAAATAGTTGGAATACCTACACTTACGACATTCCATTTAGTTTTATTGAACATAATTTCGCTCTATTACTGATTTTCATTTTATGAACACGGGTAAGTGTGTATATACCTACATTACATTTCTGAGAATTTGAAATGATTCTCAGACCACAAATCAACATACAATTCCTCGAAAACTCAACACAAAAATAATTATTGTGAAGATTGAAATAAATGTTTTTCTAATTTCAGTCACCGATTTACGTTTTATTACTTTTTCTAACAAATTCAATCCATGAAAATTGCTTTACTTAAAACGCGCAAACGAAAGAAACAGACCCGAGAACCTAACAAACGTACCAGATTAAAAATGCCCAACCGTTATTTTATGAATGAGAGATTCAACACGCTTCTTTATTGATTCCATGTTGTGATATTGCGATTCGAATGGATGCCTATTAATTCTACACAACAATAGCAGTGCCCGAGCCGGCATGTTTTCCATCTCGCACTCTTTATTGTTGTTTGTAATTGATTTTTTATTTGATTGTAAGATTAGCTGTGAGCGAAACACGAACGTTAAAAAGAGATGGCGAAATCCAATCTAAACTCCTGGGCAAACACCGCGAAGACCGAGACGAGGCGTAGACACAAGAAAAACAAAACTCCGACAGCTCGATCAATGCTACCAAGGGTGAACAAAAATCAGGCCCGAGAAAGGATGAGGGCATTCCATAAATTACACCTGCCCGATGAAATATAAAGAGAAGATATTGTTTTAAAAGTCCCGGGCGGGTGATTACGGCCGGCCGCTAGCCGAGACTTGAA
Organism: Udea ferrugalis; assembly: GCA_950022985.1. Taxonomy (NCBI): domain Eukaryota; kingdom Metazoa; phylum Arthropoda; class Insecta; order Lepidoptera; family Crambidae; genus Udea; species Udea ferrugalis. Next base: position 13,744,170 of record OX465516.1, read on the forward strand.
ATTCCGATAGTTTTTGCGCCGGTAAAAACTGATATTCCGTTCAACCGCGTTCTGCCCGCCGTATATTGAGTTAATGTCGTGATTGTGCATCTATCCTCGTTTCTTTGTGGGAGTGTGAGCAGGACGGGATTGTTCCGCGCGGGGTAGGTTCGGATCGCATTTTATGGTAAGTTGGCGGGCCGGCAGGTGCAGCGATCCACCTGCGCGATCGGTCGAGATGCGATCGCAAGGACGCGGACGTCGAACTCTGCGGACGAGTATCTCCGGTTAGATAAAGCTATCTACATAACTCTTGGACTAAACTATATAATATATCAGCTAACATGTCCAGACTTGTTCCATTTAAATGTACACTACGCAAACCAAATGACATAATAATGCCATTTGTATTGTGTACAAAACGAATACAAAGGCTCTTTACTTCACTAAGTAAGCCTGCCATACGAAAAGGCAGAGATAGTGAAACATAAAACGTGGTGCATGTAAATAGCGAAGGTTAGTAATGACGTTTGACGTTCATGAAAGTAAAAGCATTTGTAGCTCAAATATCGGAGGAATACAAAGTCTGGCTATTATGGAAGTGAAAATACACAGGAAAAGCGCTAACAAAATATTAGTACTCTTGTTAGCATTAGACATTGATTTATTTGTGAACTAAGAAACGTATTCAACTAACGCTCGTGTTTTGTTACTAAATCAATTACGAAGTAGTTAAGAAGATTAACGATTAGTTTTGAAAATATCTTGGGTTACAATTTTAATTTCAAATGACCACTTTCTTGTTCATCACATCAGCTATATTATACAAATAGAAAAGCTTGACTACTAAAACCATTAACTTCTCATTGCTAAGAAACGTTGCCTAACTTTATCAACATTAAGATTAGAGCATATTTACTGGACTGTTAAATAAATGCAAATAACCTCAAAACACGATAGCACAGAAAACAGTTTCACAAATTAGTTGGGAGAAGATTGTTGCTTAAATCTGAGCTTTAAGACCGCTGATCAAGATTCATTGTCGAATGTCTTAAGACGAAAGCTCGTAAAGCAGCTTTTCTGAATGCAGCAAACTAGATTATATTTTGTAAGCATATTTAGGACTGCAGAGATAACGCATCTTCTAAAGACACGATCGACATTTTTTTTTTGTACAGTCAGCATCGAAAGTGGTCATTTATAAAAAAACTATCTTATTACTACGACGTCTTAATGTAATTTCATTTGTTTTGTATTTGAGTTACTGCACAAACGACTCCATCACTGCAGTATTAGAAATTATTTTCTCAAGCACTAAAGATCTTGTTGGCCAGTCGGAAAGCTCATACGTCTGATATTTACAGGAAAACATTTTCGAGGAATTTAATATTCCACTTTCCGTAGTAAATTATTATACCTTAATCTTGTCTAATGCAGTAAGATATTTACAGCGGGAATTTCATTCCATTCAATACTTCTTGTTCCTCTTAACATTGCAATCCTTTGGGAGTACCCAGAGAGAGCAGCGAAAATTTATTATTTCAAAGGGTATTTGCTGCATAATTAAAACTTCTATTACTATAGATCTAGTCTCTAAAGTCTTTTCTGTTCAGGTATACGTTAGTAAATTCTTTAATATGAATCAAGTGCTAAGATAAACCAGGAAGAGGTTTATAAAAGTAAAAAATAATTTAACTCCTGAGCTTAGTAATATTTTACATTTGTTTTTAGTACTTATGCGTAGGTATATCTAATACATAATATAACAGTGAACAACTTTGAACAACTTCGAACGATGTTAAATTTTGACTTATTAAACAATATCTATCTAGCAGTAAGACTTTTGACCCACTTGCAAACTTATTCATTTTGCTTATAAACTGCAACAAATGAAATCAAACTAACAACAAATATTGTTGCTAGTTTAATTTAAACAAGCAAGAACCGGTGCATAAATCCCTGCCAAAGTAGTTGGCATATCCGGAATATCCGGAGATCGGAAGAGGCGAATTCTACCCGGATATTGAATATTGATCGGACACCCTTAACCCTGATGTATCGCTCGTTATGGCCCTCCTGGGACGATAGAAGGATATTTGTTGATTATTCAATTGGGCACGGTAAAAAACACAATTGAGTCAAGAATCGGAATCGAGAAACCAATTGATTGATAGCCATTTGAGGGACGAAATCCAATTTTTAGCGAATCGCCACCCTTTTGATTAAGCTGCGACCAAATTGGATTTTGTGCTGAATTTCTGGCAGTCACCTAATTAGAGATTTATTTTCTGATGTTGATTTTTTAATCTCAATTTCCCGTCCAAAGGTTAGTTTAGATTTTTCTTTCTAGTAGATTCTTCTATCAAGAGCTCTAGTATTAGGTATAGTTCTAAATTCCGTTCACTAAATAAATATTACCTACTGTAGGGATAGTAAGGACCAGCTATAAACCGTATTAATACTACACGTAATTTTGAAACAGTCTGAAGCTAAATTTAGAATAATCCAACCGGAACGTAGTTTAAACCCTTAAAAGCCTAGTTTTCGAGCCACATGCTTACGCTGCGGCCCAAATGCAAACTATAAACTATTCAACTGTTGGCAGTAAGTATAACCTACAAAGCGGACTGGTCTAGGTCACAGTATAAACCATACAGTAGAACATCTAAATACAAACGTGCCACTCTCGGTTTGAATGTGTGCGAGAGCGTCGCGCGGCGTGTCGCGACACCACGCACACGCTAGCATAAAATAGGGAGGCATAGGGAGGCGGCACTACAGACGGGCTATGCCGCGTGTCTGTGTGCACGCTAGGCTAATAACTCGGCGGGCGGCCTTAGATAGCCTACTGTATGGTTTATACTGTGTCTAGGTAGTGCGAAAATAACTTATTCATATCAGCGGTGTTCATGCTCCTATACGTGAGTTGGGAACTAATGCCACATTTAGGACCAACAATTTTTTCAACCCTTTGTGCTGTAACATGTATATTTTTCAATAAATATTTCATAAGGTCATCGAAGGGACGAAAGTCGTGAAAGTTGATATTACTATAAAATTGAAAGTTGAATTTGTAAAGTATATCGTATTGCAAGCGTTAACTGACGCTAGTGTTGCGAAACTATCTATAGATTGACGATCGAGTTTCAGTCGAAAATCAATTTACCATCGATATTACTGAACTCCACGTTGGAAAAAGTTTTAAATACATTGAAAAGTATTGCATGTAAGTTACTCATTGAAGTAACGACTCATATTTAAAAGCTTGTACAAAACAAATTCATTGATTTTTTCTAACATCATACTCGTACTTTTTACGGCATGTATTTTCAGGAGTCAGGTTTAACTTTTTAAAGTAAAGACCATGTACTTGTACCTTTACTATGGATAGTATTGATTGTTTCATCAATTCAATTGCTTTAAAGAACAGCAATACTATTCATACTCCTCTCTTTCTCTCTAATATTGGTCTGTTATCGATATAAGACTTTCAACCGGCAACACTCTCTGACACCTTGATTTAGGTAGAGTCTACACAGATGGACTGTCATAAAATTGTTTAATTTGTCACTAAATAATGGCTTGAATATCAACATTCCTGACTGTGGGCGGAAAACAACAAATTTAATGTGCTGTAAGAGAGAGATTATGGTTTCAAAAGATGCCTTTCAATATTAATTTATTAACACATTAAATTTGGATAAAAAGGGAATTTAATATTTTGATTGCCGTCGTTATGACACTAGTGTTATTTTAAAAATATAAAAAAGATTAATGTTTTCTTTGGCCAAGCTCGGAAACCTAATACTATGGTTTCACATGTTGCGATAGTCGAAAATATTGACTTTAGATAAAAAAAGAAAGAAATGTGACACCAATTGGTGTTTTTGCATGTTATGTTCATTCGTGCATTTGTAACTTTAATGTACTTCAAGTGAACATAAAAATTGGTATCCATATTATGGTGAACAACTATGCATAGTGATTTTAGAGCTTTGAAAAATCCATTTCTTGAATGAGGGATGATATTTAGTAAGTACATTATATGTAGATGAGTAGGTAGAAAAAAAACCTAAAAATAACTCCTTGTTCAATCCAAACAAAGAGCAACAGCTTTGATAAAATCTAGTATTACCTTTTCAATAAACAAGTTGAATAATAGACATTAAGCAATACCTATCAAAGCTAGTAAACAGCCGCTTTCGAAATCATAATCCGCTCATGATACTTGTACAGTCGTACAGAATAAAGTCGAGCGTTTCGTTAAAGCGCCACTAGGAAACCCGTACAAATACTCCAAGCGTAAATTACCAGGTGAGTTGGTACCGCGGCGCGAAGTAAAATGTTTATGAATGTAAGAAGAAAGTTTTGAGCGCAGAACTTTTAACGCCTTTTCGTGAAGGGGATTACACGGGAACTGAGTTAGCTAGGCACTCCATGATTTTTCTTTAACTCAAACACTTGAAAAATCTTTGTTTGCAGCTAAGCTGCTATTGCGGAACAAATGAAAAGTTTTCAGTTTTGCACACTTATCGATGAAAAGCATTAGGCACTACCTACTTACTTATTCATACGCTCGATAACGGTTTTGAAGTAAAGTAAAATAACCATTGCATAAGTTGTTCAAATTGAAAATTGCTTCAGAAACATAAATGACTCTACTTGAATAAGTAGAAAGGATATCCATGACTATATTTTTGGGGTTTAACGTACGACTTACATGTAAACGTGTCAACTTTGTTTGCGAAAAAACTTACGTTGGTACAGAAAAACTAATTATTTAATCGGATACAAAAAACTAATTTAGTAAATCATAATTGGTTTCTCAGCCGTAATATGTCGTTTGTCAAAACTCTCAGCAAAAAATAAATCGTCTAAAAAACCCACATCGCAAAACATTTTTACAAGCCTAAAGGCGGAGAGATCTGTTATACATTTAATCAACTTGTTTACTGTTGGTAACGGAAAAATGTAAATTAATAAATTAAAATTGGACATTCAATAAGTACCTGCCTAATGTTCTTCAATGATATTAATCTATTTTAATTAAAATGTCGCCAAATCGTAGCGAAGTTTACGAGTAGTCCAATCAGTAATAAAAACTTCAAACAACTAAAACAGCTTTTCTTTTCTGTTTTTTAATATTTATAGAAACATCTTTATAGTTTCCACTTACAGTTAACAAAGCAGCCATTCAAAAATGGTTCCTAGGTTGTCCACAAAATTGAATTCACGTCAATGGTGTCATTTTATCATATTTCCTCTGCCTGTGAGTTGTCTGAAAGAGATTGCTTCTAGCAATAAGGCCGCCTAAATTGAAAATTCATGTGGACATGTATTAATTACAAATGAGTTAATTTAGTGTGCAATAAAGTGTTTATCTTTCTATCTATCTATTGTGTATTCAAGCCTATTTCCTCACGAGAAACCGCAGCCCAGAACTGATTGATTACAAGCACAGCAAACAGAATCTCATTGTATAGACAGTGTAATTACCTAACCCAACATATAGCTATATGTAACTGGTTGCCAGATTTTGATAGCTGACTTAATTCGGCAAGACATCACTCATGAGCCCGTAGCTGCGGGCGGTCATTCCTATACGGAGCCATTCGAACAGCAATAACGACTTGAAACAAAAACGAGTACTGACTGAGTTCCAATTAATCGTAATAATTGGAACCGATGGTTACTTATGTTGGAAAATAACAAGTCAAGAGTGAAATTACTAGGAAAGGGAAGGTTCTACTGGAGTATTTCAGTAACAAAAATACAATGGCAGCTCAACTTGACAAGAGCTAAGTAGCGTTCTTAGGGCGCAACGTGAAGCGCTCACACAAATCACCTTACACTTATTAATGAAAGGCGAAGTGAAGCTTACTGTTTGAGATTGTCAAGCCACGTTAAGGCCTACGACTAAACTTAACGACTAACATTCCGGAACTATTTTTATTTTGATACTACGATACTGTTGAGTATTGACCATAAGCTAAGCAAAAATATTAAGCCCTATGGTTGATTTGTAGAGAATGCCTTCTCAGCATCAAATTTCGTACTAATTCATTATTGTGCAATAAATACATAAATTTCAGTCGACGTGGTTACCCATCCTATTGTTGACTTTACATGTGTTGCTTAACAACGACAATCGTTACTTATCCACTGTCACCATTACGTCACTGGCACCTCACGTTGCATAACACGGAACAACCCTTCGACTGCAGACCCCTAAAAAAGCGCGGTATTTGTTCCAACCGCACCTGCGGCCCGCTCCAATTCTAGTTCAATGACGCCGCAATACATTTATTTATCTCAACACAAATAGGGCTGTCTGTCCGTCTGGATGATACACTAGCAATACCAAATGAGAGAATCGAAGCCAGAGTTTCTGATAGTTAAATAAGTTTTCTTACAGTGAAACTTTAATTTTGTTTGGGAATATTTTGAAGTTGATTTATTGGTCCTAATTTTGGAGTAATTGCAGGCTCTAGGGAAGAAACAGTCAATTCAGGATTAAGTGAACTTGGCTATCACTTATGCATAATGTATTTTGAATGTAATTAGCTGTATGTTTTACGATATTTGAACTTCTGGCAGTATTACTTATTTTCTGCAGTAACTTATTTTGGATTTTATTTTGGATTGCTTGGACATTTTTCACTGGAATAACATTTAAGACCCAATTAAAGCAAGTTAAAAGACAATAATATAGCTCAGCAAAAAATATTTTAAATCAGATGGTAAATATCGGTGTAGTGTCGTCTGGAGTCTCTGTGAGCTTATATTTAAAACAATCCGAAAAAAAAGATTGATTCTAAAATTAATTCTTCTTCGTCTTTCTTGATCATAATGTGAGACTTAAGATAATTTTCCCATCGATTCCCAATGAATGTAGACGTCGGCTAAACTATTAACATATCGCTACATGATTTTACTCTTAAAATATTATCTGTTTTTGTATCGACGCATATTTGTAGGAGAATTAAATTGTGTATCGTAGAATATTCAATAAGGCAATACAAATATTCTGAATTAAAAAGCAATTCTTAGATTAAGATGTTCACTTTAATGTCTTCTACAGCAAAAACATTTTCTATTATTTCTGAACTTGTTTAATGCGGCAGCCTACATCTTTCTCAGTTTAGATATTTTTTTAATAAATATTTAAAGCCAACCAAGAATGTGCGTTGTAATTGTATTATCATTCACACAACTCCGATCATTGCAAATACCTTTATTCAGTGTCGTATTATGTAACAAACGTTTGAGACTGCCAGGAATCCAGAAGATGTGGGTTCGATTCCAGTGCGTTGAAGAAATCTAATTGCATATACATATAGCTCCAAAAGTACTTACCTACATGTCCCTTAGATCTCAAATGGCTAAAGTCTTTGAATTTAAAATAAGATTTTTAAATTTAACATTATAAAAATTGGTTTTTACAGCCTTCAAAGTTTCAAAAAGTAATTACGTTCATCGTAATCGTTTATAAAGGTAAATTGCCCTAAACTTCTCGCAATTCGAAAGCCATTATCACATGCCTTAGTTTTATTATGAGTTATTGTTTATTGGTCAGTTGAGATGCGACAGAAAGCCTATCTACAGGGAGGTCCGGTCGGATCAACTTTATTTTACAGTCTAATGGTCGGCTTCAAAGAATTCGACCGACTAATTGGGGGTAATATGAGACGCTCCTTACGGATGGCTATTACGGCATAGATTATTAAGTGTACATATCAACATTTCATTGGGAACGTAGTTAGTTTACAATCTATCTCGCGATATTATGAATTGTCGATGAACTTTGGACTGCAACATGTGTGTGCAATTTCGCAGCATAAAGTATTTCTCAAAAGTTTATATAATATATAATCCATACGTGGCAAACCAACAAATTGTAAGGCCGCAGCAAATTGTAATTGTCGTTTCTTAGGTTTACATAAAAAACGCAATGTCAATTGTTTATAATATCGCAAATTAGTTTGTAACTAACGATGTTTATAATCATACAGTGACATACACATATATAATTCGGCAACTTATAATGATATTAATACTTTATTAATATTATTCAACGCCTAATACTGTGCATGAATTACATATAAAACCAAAGAAATACCTTAAAAACATACAATATGATTGAAACTTACACAAAAGAGAGAATGTACAGATTAGAAAGAAAGAAAGAAATAGAATTTATTTGACACATACAACACACAGAAAAATAAAATTACATTAATTACATTTAATTTCGAATCAGAGCCTTCGTTTAAAGCCACAACCAATGATAACAATTGTTATTTTTCGAATCGTAATTTAATAACTAAGTTTCCAAACTGTTTGTTTTTAATTTGATATAACATAGGTTTCAAAGTAAACATTTCAGTTGGGTTTATTTTTAAGAACTAATATGATTTTCGTATTCGATTTTCGAGAATCTACTACGATACATCGATATTTACGTTCAATGAACTGAGTTCTGTTTTCATTCGTCAGCGTAGTCGACACCAGAGCTAGTTTTCCAATTAAAAATTTAGCAAGTGGAAGCTAAAGTGTTGGCGTACTTTTTTCAATAACTTTGCCGCATTTTTAATGAATGCGATGCTAATGCGAGGACCTAGGCAACGTTCATGTTTAAGTAAAATGTGTGCATGCATATAAGTAAACCTTATTTCAACGTTGGTGTTCTTTATAATTAGATGAGTAAGCAGCGGTTGGTATTATAGTATTTATAAATACTCTAACAGAGTCTAATTTAGATTGCTGCTTTAACTACTTCATATTTAAGTGATGCCTTTATGTTTTTTTTTTGTCATTTAATCATAGCTTCCGTAAACCAAGTCTTTATATAAAAGTAGCCTCCTAGGCTACGAGCTATCTAGGTGTCTTTACTTAAAAGGCCCAATTTAATGAGCTTAATAAGACTATTGCACACATACACACTATTGCGAATATTGGCAAGTGCAGCTTATGACACTCATGAGATAATGATGATTAGCATAGGATAAATAGATGATTTTGGCTTGGATGATTTTGTCAGATGCTAGCTAGCTTCAACAGACCAGTCGGCTGCCTTTAACTGCGAAGGTCATGGGTTCTATGTGTAGGGACAAGTATTCAGGTGAAGAACATTCAAGTTTGTTTCCGGGTCCGAGTAAAAACACTCAAATAATAAATACAAATCTATTTAAGTATGTTTAAGTATAAGCTCTGCTTTGTGTCTTTAAAGGTGTTTCAGGAAGGGATTCATTTCTTTGCCAGCTCACGGTTGCTAATTCCGTTCAAATTAGAAGAGCATTTTAAATCTTTACATTTTCATGTTATTTACAAGTAAAATAAACTAATACCTTCCACTCCTCCAATTTCACGGCTCGTTCATTTTCCGGGCAAAAAATATTAAAAGTATCAAAAACAGATCACTTCGGCTAATTCGTATTTTGCCTCGCTGAAAAACCTTGGAAATATTAAATTAAGCACGCATCGGCAGCAAACATAATACGGTGTGCTTACTTCTAACGATTTTTTGCTCGAAAAACTCTGTTGAAAGGAGCCCGGCAGTAATTTAGAAAACAAGACTTCCTCTGGAAGTACGGTCGTATTAGTCGGCCCGGCCGATACGGAGCTTCGAACCTATCACATTTACTTTATGGATCTTATGAAAGGTACTATGAAAACTGGTAAGGGCTTTTATAACGCCAGTGAATAAATAACCAGAAATTTAAGATACTTTTTGTATAATACACGAATTTAACCGAAAAGTTGACATTAGAGCTTTTCACAAAATGTCGATTGCTCTCATATTGAAGAGTCTCACATTGTACCTATTCATCTAGTGAAGCTTTTTCTTACTTAACGCTACTTACGCATGATAGGTATTTTGGTAGTAAACGCTTTGTGTGCTTCACTACATAGGTATCTGAAATAAGTCTTTAGCTAAGTCATGATAGAAAAAAAGATGGAGGTTGCCACAAGCAGTTACACAAAGTTTCTTACTCTCCCATTTTGCTATTTATGAATTGATAAACCAGGAGAATCTTGCAAACATAAGTCGATAGCAGGTGAAGAGGCCAACACAATAACAACACTAAAAAAATGCACACAAGGTGTTTTGTCTTAAACCATATCTCATCGCCAGGACATCATCCGGTCAGCTGTTTACGCAACCCGTTCAATGTCGTCGAGACCACCGCGCAGGTGACAGAATATTGGCGGCAAAAAATATGAAACGACGCCATCAACACAACGAATAGAAATTAAAAATGAGCCTGCAACTAAAAAAAGTTTCCACTCTTAAAAATAGTGTTGAAATAAAAGGCATTGATTAACCAATCAAAGCTTTCCATAATTGAAAGATGCAATGAAATCGAAACACCTGCGCCAACGGTTCACTGTCTGATTGGCTAAATTGAAAACTTTACGAATTAAAAGAAATACCGAGAAATTCGGATACGTTAAAATGTTGAAAGTGGAATCTAGACCGTTCATTCTACTGGCATGTACCTATTTCAAACCTCCCAAGTATGCCAGGCCAGCATGAGCAGTGTCAGTAATATGAATTTTGTACGTATTTTTCTCTAGTTTCTAAAACGGGATTTCTATCATATTTCTAGACTCACTCGCTGACTAAGCTTTTCAATTCTAGTAAGCTATTTTTATATCTACCTCGGGTAGTCTTGGTATTCGTAAGCTTACTTTTATTCTTTTTCAATTAATTCTCAGTAATTAAGTTTTAGAAATGACTTCTTAAGAAAGTGTTTTCTTACAATTTACTTTTTAATTTTCAAGTAACATGATTTCTTACTTTTTAATTTTCAAGTAACATGCTTTTGGCCTGCAATGGGACGTAATCAGCTGATTTAGATGACTTGAATAAATTGGAACTAAAATATAATGATATACATAATAATTTATAAACTCTACGTTTTGCAGTCGTACGATACGTTAACATGAATTGCTTGTAAATGATTGAAAAAAAAACAGATTAAAAATGCATTTTCCAAGCCACATAACCTTATTTTCTTTAAAAACTGATTTAAATATAATTAATGTTTTACCGGCGTTCTTATGAGATAAGCTACTCAGCAGCTTGAGATGACATTGATATACCTACCAACATTTATAGGATAAGTTTACCTATTTGTAAATGAATAGGAACATTTTTCATCTCCATTCAATGTTAAAAAATGATCACAAATTCTAAACAATCAAAAATCTAATGTTTCATTTGGGAAAGTTAAATAAGATATACGTGTTAAGAGACAGATTGACTGCCGTCGGAGGCATTTTTATTGGCATTATTTTTTGCCTAAATGGGATATTTATGTTAATACAACAACATAAAATATGAATGTTTCTCAATTTTGTGAAAGAGACCCCACAGAATTCGTATTTCTTTGATCAGAATTTGATTAACTAGCAAGGGATACAATATTGTTTGAAGATTGATACGCTGGACTGATATTGCCTAAAATTCTAGACGCTCTGACGAACCTGTTTGAAGAGGGTGGCAGTGAGGGTGGGTTACGTTTCTATCTATTGAAATAAATTGGGCTTTGTTACTCGTCATGTTACAACACAACTCCACAACTGCTATGTATTTATTATGTTTTTCAAGGTTTTCAATTTCTAGGATTTGTCTCCGCATCAAATAGTGGAATCGTTTTAAGGTATTCAAAATGTAAAATATGCAAGAAAAAACGTTTATATTTAATTTTCTAAAAATTTGCCTGTGTTTTATACCTGTCAAACGGGACAAGATCGACATATTTATTGAATTTCAATTATTATTTTTATCTTCCGATAGTGTCTGGAAAAGACGGCTACTAAATTTCTCACTGTATGTTTTTTTATACTATATTGATTTTCATAAAAGTCTGGTCTAATATGGAAATATTTAATACCAACGGAAAAGCTCTAATATCTAAGTCAATGCGACTGAAGTCAGTGGCAACTAATTATTAGTTATTCATAACTATTACACAGTACTATGTGCCAGCGCAGTCGTAATTAACGGGGCTGCTCTGTCATCAGCTGAATATTAATTAAACGAGAACTTGCCGATTCCAGTTAATGTCCCTTTCATAAAGGAAGACGCTATTTACTTAGCTGTAAATCATATGAAAAATATGTAGGAACTTGGGTAGATACTATCTATAAACAACCAAAATACCAGCAGAGCTTTAAATCTTATCAAGCTTTTCGATGACTATTTGGATCACGAGTGGATTTTTGTTTGTTGTGAACATTCCTATCTGTCTAAAGTTTTGAGAATTTCCAAAAGCTCTTGGCACTACACTATGGTTGGTTCTTTATTTCAGGTTGGAGAATTTCATAGTTTTTTGGAGTATCATTCTTATAATAACCTTAATTTTTGATCCTGAATATAATCGAGAAACCGATAGTCAATAAATGTATCGTTGTTATTACCAATATGATTTATGAGCAGACATCCAGAGATACTGCTTTAAGCATCGGAAACAAAATAGTTAAGATAGACAAAACAGACATGAAGGCAAAGTTTATCAGCAACATTCAACCGAAGCATGTAAACACATCTGTACTTAAAGCTGTTAACGAGCTTTATCAGAACACTTCCGTGTCGCGTGTATTCATAGAATGAAAACAACAAAAATAACAAACGACATTTCCAACACAATCCACAAATTATCATCTGAAGTTATAAATAAACGTACCTTTTAATCCAAATGTGTAAACAATAGAAAAAAGTCCACGCAAATCGTCGTTGAAACAAAGTTGATAAAGTCACATAAAAGTTCACAAGCACATGCCCAAATCCAGTTGGGTCACAACACTGTTATTTTCTTTCGTTTCTAGTCGCTCGCACGATCGCGCCGGGTTGGGAGGGGAAGACGACAGACGTGCGGTCCGCCCGAGAGCGAAATGAGAACTGCCGGCACAGTGTTGGCAACATTTCTAAATATACACCCCCCAAACGTTTTCCGCGCACCCTATGGGCGCAACGCGTTTCATGCAATTTTCTATAAATTTTCGCATAAGCTCTGAAGCCGCGCTGTCAAAAGCTGTTTTCTGAGGCTCACATTGAAAACGCTATGGGTGCTGGTAATTGAATTACCTACCTGAAGGGTTTGAGCTATAAATAAAAAACGAATTATTAAGGGTTCAACATTAACAAATGTTTATTTTATTTTAAAGTTATCTATATCCATTTAGCTAACCATACAACTGTGCATGTTTACTTCGAAATCATATGGTGCTTTTTCCATAAGCTTTTTGTAGCTTTACCAAAGGTTCATTTTCTTTACGTGGGATATTTAGTTGCTACAACAATCTCTACTATTCACCTCTACATATTTTACTGTTTGTGTAATTTTAGTTCAAACACTATTCTTCTAAGACTGAACTCGTTAAGTCGCGGAATGAAAAGGTTGACCAGTTTTCAAACACATTCATTTACACGTTGCAAGCACATGTTACCTTTTTAAACTGTGTAACAGGCTAGAGTATGTCAAAAAGTATGCTTTATGTCTGACATTAAAATTGAGATTCGATTAGACGTATGTTCCTTCACGAATGACAGTTGAACAAATTGATCTTGTCAATGTCATCATTGAGCAAGCAAAAACAGATCTTAGAGTGGTAAAACCTTTCCATTCACCGACTGTACATCTTAACCAGCGTTAACTTGGTAGGGTAATGTGTATTTTTTTAACGAAAAAGAAATTTTAGGCGGTTTTTGTTGGACCATTGATTTAATCGCTGGATTCCGGTGGGTGCAGGCCACCTGCAACCGACTGCTATGGAAATCTATGGGGTAGGCCTATATAGGACTTCATGTGGCTGTTTATGCTGATGATGATTAATGTATTTGAAAAATTATAGGAATATATGAAGGAGTTCCGCAGAATCCTATACAAAATTATTAAATTACCTCTGGCCCTGCGCTAAAGTAATGTATCGCAGTTTTCAGTGTACAAAAAGGGAAAACATTATATTTTTTCGGTATGAAAATAATGTTATATTTTCTGCGGCCAAAAAAAATTTGCTTTTAAAAAGCGAATCTCCTTTTACACTTCGTAAAAATACATCCAATATCATAAACATGTAGTACAGCCAGGCTCAGAAATATATGATTATTCGGAATGGTCATATTGTTTATCTGAAATATTTGAGTCAGCCACCTTGCAAAATTTCACATGTTTCCGTTTTTTAAGTTAAAACCGGAAAAAGGACTGTTACGAGTATTGATTAGGTGTATCTGTGGAGATTTCACTTTCTCGAAGTGGAAATTGTAACTATTTGTAGTAGCAAAATGAATGTAATACTGGCGGTTGTGCTTTTGAAACTGAACTGAAAAATAAAACAGAGAGACGCTACAAACAAGAGACGACTTTGAAAGTGAAGTATTAGAATTGCTTTTCTCTAGCAGTAGAGATAGTTTCGGTTAATCTGAAAGCTCACATGGTATCCCGTCAATAAAGCCTTTAATAACCTACATTTTGTGTATTTTAACAACATACTATAACTGTAATAGACGGATTACGGTTTTGCTAGTCACATCGCCTTATAGACATAACCTGAAAGGTTTGCAGGAGTCGCCGGTGGATACGGTGTGGAAGACATGTTGATGATCATAATTATACTATCGCATATATCCTAACGGAATATAAGCAGATATGACATCTTCTTGCGATCTATCCCAATCTTGGTAAGTTGCACCATAGTAGAAGTTAAAGTTAAAGTTTTTGTCAAATTTGACAATTTGACGTCAATTTTTGGGCCTAACCGGTACTTTAACTGAAATTTGGATGTTTGTTATTGTTAAAGTCAGATGGTGCAACCCACCCTTAACCCTCTTCTACTATAAGTGTTCTTCAATGTATTAAAGGTACCTACTTTAGTAAATGAATGAATATTTAACTGGTCAAGAAAATATTATTGTTTCGAAATTCACAATTAAAAGGAGGATAACACAAAATAAATACAAAATAACCATTTATAGGTAGATGCAGAATAAGCCCATGAGAAAGGGACGCTACTAATGTGAAAATAAATAAGGTGATACAGCATCACATAGGTTACATATTTTTGGCCCCAAAGTGAAGTTTTAACTTTGTAATATATTTTTCAATTTGTGTACAAACTAATATAAAACGAATACTTTTAAGCCCCATCAATTAGGTTGAAATACCTGCTATTGTAACAAATATTCATTGCCTATTAGTAAACTAATCGTGTTATTCTAATCTAAACCATTTAAACTTCTAAATTAATGCGAATTATAAGACCAAATTTTCAAGTTCAATCTAACTCCAATTGTACTGAAGTTGGTCCACGACATTTTCAATTTCGTTGACTAACGTTTCACTGGAAACTTTTTGCAGCGAAACTAGTTAGCAGTAAGTAATCAAATTACTATTTTAATTCGTGACTTTAGATTGCATTTTATTAAAAACTCTAGAGACGTATTCCTGCTTTGCTTGTCTATTTCGACTGGAAAGAAGCTAATCAGATGTTATTTGTTTCGTAGCACACTACACGCTGACGAAGTTACGGACGGAGCTTCATTTCTGACTTGAATTGTAACCTTCAAGTTTAGGTAGGTTTTTTTTTCATTGTATTTTTTATTTAGATATACAAAAGGTCGACTCAATGATTAAGACATTACAAGTCGTATCTACTAGTCCTTAAAAGCAAACTTCGTAAAAGAAAGGCTACAATTCCTGGCAAAAAAAAAAGACAGTTTTAATAGAGACGTAGACTTTTAAACATTTTAGTTTTTCTTTTTTTTCCTTTGTTCATCTAAAATTCGCATGGAAGAAACCAAACTTTGGTACAGATGACTTTTTCAGAAATTTTGTTTCTGGTTCATAGATCATATTGTTTTATGCAGAAAAGACAATTTCAATAGAAAATATTTAGCACAGTAAAAGTACAGTACTTAACTTTACTTAACTTTGTCGATGAGTTTGATGAAAAAAAAATCACCAGTCGCTTAGCCTTTTCAAAGCTTACTACTACCTTAAAGCAGATTATTAATAGAAAATCAAGAATCAAAACTAAAATGAAGATGCTACAGCAATAGGAAGGATTATATAACCTTTTGAACACTAGCTTCCCTTGCAAATCGTACACAACTTTAAACGATTCTTCATGCACGTCAAATGATTCCGCAAAGCCAGTGACAAACTATTGGAAAAATCGTACAGTCGGCAAACTTATTACTCATGCCGTAACAAGAATCTTAGATAAGTTTAAGCAATCATTCGTAGCAATTTGCGAACGTTAGCATTCTCGAACAAAGGACGGATTGCATGATACTATCAGAAAGTTAAATTGGAATCAAACTAGCTGGAAGTTCGCTGTAGGATTCTTTAGTCGCAATGTTAGGGGCGACACACATCTGGCCGTTGGACGGTGTTATACGTAGTTCTACGAACTACTAGCTGTTGTAAAATAAGATACAGCTACTCGTACTTTGTTGCACAAAACATATGAAACAAAAATACATTACAAGAACTCTTAAAATGTTTAATAATACAATTTGCTTAATTTAAGCAGATCAAACCAGTAAGAAAAATACGTCGTCTAAACATAGTTAGCCATTGATAAATAGTTTGTGCAAGCAACCTCCGTACGAAGCCTCGTATGATATTATGACAACACGTACCGTTAAAAGGCTGCGATCGAAAAACAGAGCTAATAAAGGCGAAGTTACGACTAAACAGGACACAGGCTGCGTCTGCACCGCCGTATATAACGGCAGTAAATGTTAGTGTGCCTTCTCTGGGATGCCTACTACACTGGGGTGCATGGAAACAACCGCTTTAATTTCTTGGTCTAAGCGTGTGGTTCAATGTGAAATCGTGAAAGTCATTGAAGTTTCTCCTAACGTGAACGATGAGAGGGAGTCCCAGAGTTTTTAGTGAGTATGCCACTGGGTGTCACCTTTCCAGTGGCGAGTCCCACATAACCCGTCCGCCCCCCGATGAACGGGTGGGTATGCGTAACGTCATTTCCGGGTCAATAAAAAAAGGTCTTTCTACTGAGTCTCGCCTCTATTGGTCTCATTTCTGGTCTCTTTTTTGACATAATAACCATTAAAAAAAGATTAAACTAAGTTAAAGTAATTAAGTTAAGTTAGGTGATGGTGAGATGAGCTAGACACCTACCTAGAAAACTGGTCAACCATAGCTCTGGACCGTATAGAGAGGCCTTTGTCCAGCAGTGGGACACTACTTTAGGCTAGTAAAAATGATAAGTTAAAAGCCCTAAAATCTCATGTAAAGTCAAGTCATCGTTAAAATGGAAACAGAAACCAACGAAGGTACCAGAATCACCTAGACTCAGTAGAAATTTGCTCTATCAACATACTTTTGGACTGATGCAGGAATCAATCCGACAACCCTTTGAGACTTAACTGGAGCTCGTTTTCAATTGAATCATTACGCTAAATGGGTTATTATGTATAACACAAGTGAATATCACAAGTGTATTTGATGAAAATTTCGATCCTGGAAATGTTCAACAAACGGAAGCACTTAGCCCCGAATTCACAAACGTCAATCAACACTAAGCAGGCGCTCATGCCCTACTGTCCCGTAAAATGTCAATAGAACTGAAAGGGACAGCATGAGCGTGAGCGCGTGCTTAGCGTTGATTTTCGTTTTTGAATTCAGGGGTTAGTCTCCTAGTGGTGCCTTTTTTTTTCTTTCTTTAGATTAACTCTTCTTGTGCTGAAGCGACGTGGTCACTTACTATGGGCTCAAGGTTGCGCATTGAAGAAGGCTATTTTCGACATTTGGGTAGGAGATAGAATCAGCAGGTCAGCAGATTTACTGAAAAAATATTGAATGATGACCGTTCGAAGACAAATGCAGCGTGAAACGACCACGTGCAAGGTGGACGGATGACCCGACAAAGGAATGGATTCCTCATCCGTCCCAATGGAATCCACTCCAGTGGAAAACCTATATCAGCAGTGGACTTCATGCGGCTGTTGATAATGTGTTTGAGCAGAAACACCGAAGAGACAACAAAAAACTGATCGCTAAAACTGGAATACGATTTTCATTTGTCATTCTCCTCAATTAAAAGACTGAAATAGTACTGAAACATTAATAACTACCGACTTCTGCCCATGACCTTTAGTAGAGTTGATTAGTTGAGTAAGTTCAGTAAATGTCAACCCACGGAGACAATATCGAAGCAAGACGTGCCAGAAATATGGGGACAAATTTGCCACCTGTTACGTGAAGAATACGTAATGTTGGCGTGTGTTGTGTAAGATACCTGCGGTTGTATAGCTATTCAAGTTTCAACAACATACATGGTAGAAACTACGAATCTACGAAGTGCAAATAATAATAACATTAATTTCATTAATAATGTTTGAAGAATCCGTAAATCAAAGAAATAAACCAAACAATAATTTGTTGCTGTAATCATTTGTTTTACTAATAACTTTAACTTAAATACGAATAGAGCTATACATATAGATGAATGTAAGAAAATTAAATACCTATATAGCGCTTGCAGACCAACTCACAAATCTATAAGTAAATATTTTTATTTACTTATAGATTCACAAATCTATAAGTAAATATATTTATTTACTTATAGATTTGTGAGTTGGTTTTCCTGGGGAAAACATTGCATAAGCGCTATTATTATAGCGCTTATGCAATGTTTTCCCCAGGCAATGATAAACAGTTTAGATAAGTAAACAAAACAGAGCACGAGATCTACTTTTTTCATGATTATGTAGGGGTAACATAGTTGGTAGCATGCAAGGCGCCCTCTAACATATTCCTCAGAATACTGTTTCGAATGCGACAGCCATGAATAACGTCTTTATTGCATTTGTCAATAGAGGGCGTTGAGACAGTGCTCGTTGACGCAACTTAAGGGCCGGCGCCCACTATCGGCATCGGCACGCTTCAGGCTTTTAAGGGCCGGCGCCCACTATCGGCATCGGCACGCTTCAGGATTTTAAGGTGGCAAATAGCAATATAATTTAACATTATGGCAATATAGTAGAAATTTCCGTGATGTGTTCTCGTAAAAACAAAATGCATTTGTTCTGTTTCTGTTTCGGCATTTTCTACTTTATTGCCATTATGTTACAGTATATTACTATTTGCCACCTTAAAAGCCTGAAGCGTGCCGATGCCGATAGTGGGCGCCGGCCCTAAGGTGGCAAATAGTAATATACTCTAACATAATGGCAATAAAGTAGAAAATGCCGAAACAGTAGCCTCAAGCGGTATTTTTGTTATTACGAGAACACATCACGGAAATTTTTACTTTATTGCCATAATGTTAAAGTATATTGCTATTTGCCACCTTAAAATCCTGAAGCGTGCCGATGCCGATAGTGGGCGCCGGCCCTAAGTTTATTTCAGCACATCACGGTCACAAATTACAACATACAATCCTAACAAATCTCATTAATTCATTTACATAAATAAATAATAATTTGTCAATAATATCGACACTACTACAGTGACACTTATTTATTCTTTTTTCATTTTCTAACCCGACGTTAAAGTTCGCGTGTAGAATCCATGAAGTGGTTTTATTTCAACAATTTTAAGTCCCACTTTGGAGCAAATGTTGGCTTGCTTCAAGATGGGACAAAAATTGGTTCATTTAGGTATTTATTACGTAAGGTTTGGGTTGAAAAACAGTAAAAAGTATTGTTTTATGGAATGAAAAGAAGTCCCAAGCTTGGTATTTCAAGTTCTCGCACTGTTGACATTAAACCTCTGTGGTCCGCGCAAACTGGCTGGATGACACGCCAGCCAGCATTAGAGAAACATTATGAAAAAGAAAACAAATGAAAAAAGAGAAAAGAAAAGATTGTTCCTTGCGTTCCCGCGCTGCGCATACTATTTACTAACAATAAGTAGGTAAATATGTATATTTGCAAGTAAGCTGAGCATGGTGAAAAATTGGAGTTTAGTTGGGTAAGTAGGTACAACTGCTTTATCAATGTATTGTTAAATCTATCGATTGTTTTTCGGGACTTCTTTGAATGAAGCCGGATGGATCCCTGAGTCAGATTTTTTCCTCTAATATATATTATATTATACTTAGATATTGAATAAAAAAGTGTTCTTCTGGAAATCTGAACATGTGATGAATTGCCGTAATTACGGTAATGATATCTCAACGTTATTGAAATTGGCACTTGGTTTTCCGAGCGGCACAATCCGGAGCCTATTTCAAAACGTGATTTATGAAAATGAACCTACAATCTACAACTTCAACCTCAGCTATTAATTCATTATGACTATCTATCAAAAAAATATTGTATTTTAATAAATAATTAAAGTATTTGCTCTTATAATAATACTAGCAGCCGTCCGCGACTTCGTCCGCGTGGACTTAGCTGTATGTGAAAAAAGATTTTCCCGCTTTTCGGTTGAAATTTCCCTGAATTTTCTTTGCTATAAACCTCACGGAGCCCGAGACCTTTCTAACAAATGCAAAATCGTGGAAATCGGTTCGTGCGTTCTGCAGTCATAGCGTCAGGAAGGAAAACCCGACTTATTTTTATATAGTAGATGTATACTTTGTATTAATCCTACTAATAATATAAAGGCGAAAGTTTGTATGCGTGGATGTGCCGTGATGCTCTTTCACGTAAAAACTACATAACGGATTGTAATGAAAGTTTACAATAATATAGCTTATACATCTGAATAGGCTAGAATTTGTGACTATTGATCCCCTTAAGCCTCATGCATATGCCTTTATGCCCTTATGCACATAATATATTCACTTAACTCCGGCACATCCACACATACAAACTCTTGCATTTATAATATAAGTAGGATATAGATACTTAATAAAATATATTATAAATTCAAATGTAATTAAATTGATAACCAGAAGTCATTGGCCACATTTGACTCGATTCACGACCAGTAATTGAAATTTGGTTTTTTAAGTTTTTGGGATCCAAAAAATATATTTAGATTCACGTGCATTGGGGAAAATTTATGCACTTCAACCCATAACGTAGAGCGTACGTACAGCCATTTACATCGTGGACTTTGTACCAACTGCGCCTTGTATAGATGTCCCTCCTATCAAAAATTTTACTAAGCTGGTGTTGTGTAGCGTGCGGCCGTGTGTAACCTTTTTAGAAAGATACTATGTTTTTTTTGTGATGTGCAAAATAATGAATATATATATGTCTGACCGTTTGTATAATATGTCACCGAAAATCTAGTAGAGATTGATCTAAAAGAAATTTTGAGAATAAATGTATACTTCTTAAGTATACTTTATTTAAATACTTGGTTTACGAGAACTTTCGCTGACAACAGATAGTCACTAATTAAAATAATAGAAAATTTACAACACAACGTTTCGTAATGACGTTACCATCCACGCGTCTCCCAGAAATGGCCAGCTACATATTAGCGAGTCAGTAATTGAGCTGATGAACTGTGACCGTAGCCGCCCATAAGCGCGGACGCACTGTCAAACATGGCTGCCACCGAGCACCCGACGTAACTAATGACGTATAGTGTTCAATTAGAAGGTCGAAACTAATTCGTTCTGCATCGTTTTTCTCACGGTAGTGTAGCGCCAGTGTTGAAAAGTTGTGTTGTTGTAGTTTTTGTGCCTTTGACCATGCACCATACTTATTTTATAGTAAGTATTGTATTTTTTAAAAGCTAGCCTAGTGCTGTAACTTTAATTGAAGATTTGCGAAGTCCTAGTGAAGACTGTTTTAACTAGTTATTGTTTTAATTGATTTTATTGTATTTAAACAAACGAGTTTATTCAGTAGTCAGTAAAGAAACTCTACATTTATTGATGAGTTATTTGATGTGGTGTAAAATGAAGCGGGCTTTTCCAGAAGTAGCTTACTTTTTCACTCTTTTTTAAAAAAAGTTTGGTTTTCATGAAACCGGAAACAGAAATTCACAGATGCGAAACAAACGTCATTATTATGAAATTAATAATACTGTCTCTGTGATACGTAACTTACAAATATGAATATACTTAGGTGCCCGAGTAGATAGTGTAATTTATATTTAAACTTTTTTAAAGGTTTCTACTAGTTCGCTCATTGTTAAGCAACTCAAAAACTATCCGCAATTTAATATCCGCTTAATCATATAACCGTAAGTTACAGACCAGTGATTGAAGTGCGATTTAATGCGATTATTAATATCGTAATCTACTTTAATATCTTCAGCAGTGAGTGGCGCTTATCATTATAATCACTGGACGTACAAATAGTTTAGGTCTTATTCAGTATTGATAGCGTTTTCGCCAAAACAGCCGACGTTCATTTGTTTCCGTGAGTTTAGTGATTTGTTTGTTGTTCTTTTTGTGGCAAAATGCGAGGAAACCTTCGGTAAAACACGACATGGTAAGCTAACGCAAATCAAACAAAGCTAGGCATGACAAATTGAGAGAAGAAGATAGTAAATGACAGTGACAAGTGTGTTATTCCCCTACGATCACGCTACTTTCATGCTACAGTTTTTAATTCATAGTTTTATTCGTATTATCAGTCGATCATTGTTTGATTTTGGTTTTGATAAAGTGAATGATTTCACGACAGTTACTCATTATGACAAGAAAAATACATCTGTATACCGTTGTTTCGTGCTGAAATGAAAGGCTAAAGACCATACCACTTTTACTTATAAACCTAAAGCAACGCTGCAGCATTCGTTTAGCGATTGACGTGTCTTGTCACTTACTCGCAAACGTCAAGCGACAGCAATAGTGTGAACGAAATTTAGTGATGTGTATTTCTAGCTGACCGAAGCAACGACCGAACGAACGACTGATATCGAAGCACGGAGATGCTTCGATATCAGTCGTTAAGCTTGGTCAGAGGCCTCAGGGCGGCTTGATAACATCTGACATTAAGGTTGCTCACTAACCTTACACTCCTCCAACAATCCGCACTGAGCCCGCGTGTCGGGGTATGGCTCGTTCCACCTAATAGTTGAGGTGAGGCCTGTTCCCAGCTGTGGGACGTATACAGGCCGTTTATGCATGTTGATGTATTGCTTTTGTGTTTTCTTTAGGACATGGTTAGAACTGATATGTATTTATAATGTCGATGCGATCAAATTGTGTTTGAAACTGTTAGGTTTTGATCTTTTTCTACCTTTAACTCTACACATAGACCTTCAATATTAAGCAGGTGTTTATTTCACACATTTTCTCAGAACCTTATTTTGTGACCGTGATTCAGCTGCTTCTAGTGCAACTGTCTTGCGTCAGCCTAAATATAATATAATCCAATTCCTCCAATCCACATTATCAGTATCTACGAAGCTCATCGGTATCAGCAGATTATAGCAAATGTCTATTTGCCGTCAGCAATTGCTCGTGTAGTGTTACTATTCAAGCGTAACATAGAAGTTGCAAAATGCCCTTTAGTGCATCGGAATAAAGTGGGACGAACGATTTTAAGATTAATACGCTTCACTAGTGGCCTTCTTATAATGAATTATACGATCGTGCGAATATCTAATTATTTATGTTTTTTAAGTATGCCCTTTGACAGGCCCGACGCGACAAAGTATTGTGTGCTGTAATCCAGTATAACCCATACGAATTAATTAATACAGACTATTCCGATGCCAGTTTTTAAATAAAAGTTAAAAAGGTCCGCTTTTAAATTTTTCGTTTACCACAGGCGAAAACAGACCTGAGCATGAGCCTTTGACTACGCTTGAAATATGGTTTGTTAAGTTAAGCGAATGAGTATTCCTTAATTTTAAAAACTACATAATTTTTGTAGGATGACAACTACACCCGGACCACTGGGTCTGTGGTCCTCCAAGTGGGTGCCTTGGAGCTGCTGGCGAGATATTCCATGAACACAAACAGAGTGACAAGTGTCCTGTCTTCACTACATGATTTTAGGACCCAGGAGGCAGAGCAAACTGGGGGAAAACAATGGAACTGGAAATATTTGAGGGTAAGCCTACATTCGAAATCTAATCAGAATCTAAATAAGCCATTCGGATCCCACAGCTGGGCAAAGGCCTAAAGTCTACATTATAGCTTGAAAATGTTATTAGATATGCAGTTTTAAATTAGCGTTTAATAAGTCGAAACACCATCTCGTAATTCTTTAGAAAAAAATACAGTTAAGAGTCCACATCAATGGCGTTGGTTTAATGCTTGGCTGAAAGTAAATTACGGAGACCAATGTTCAACTTAGGTATAAGACCACCTAGGCTAGGGAACAACCTTACGCACATGTTTTTTTTCAGGACCAGTTCGATCAAAAAGATCTAGAAGGTTTATACAGGAAGTACGATGATAAATTAAGAGAAACTCTCGTTTACATATACATAACGTTACTAGTTATATTTTCAACTATTCATATAGTTTTCGTTATAATTGGGACTTACACCCAGGTAAGTAAAATAAATAATTTCACTTCTGTTACTATAATAAAGAAAGAAAGAATGGACGAAAGGCGATTAACGAAACGGATTTATAAGGCAAGGGTGAATGGAACTGTTGGAAGGGGAAGGCCTAGACGAATGTTGCTTAGACAAGTGCAAGATGTTCTTAAAAAGGGAAGGTCCTTTAACCGTCGAGCAAGTATGAAAGGACTCATGAAAGTAGAGGAGGCGCAAGGTGTGTGTCAGGATCGTAGCAAGTGGAAAGAAGTGGTATCTGCCTACCCCGTTGGGAGAGAGGCGTGATGGTATGTATGTATGTATGTACTATACTAAACAGGCATGCTTGTAATCTAACGTTTATTATCAATTGTTAAATGTTGTGTTTAATATGCCTGCTCTATATTCTACAGTTGAGGCGAAACTATCTCAGTTAGACTATTAGGTCAGAAGTTCAAGGCGGCAGAGGAAAGATAATAAATTATCGAAAAACAATGCATTACCTATATTGTAAACAGATGTTGCACATATTCATCGGAACTCTAAAATATTTCGAGATATATTATTGTAAACTTGTTTAGTTCTTTCCTAAACTATAGTATGAATATGACCAAATGGTTATACATTTAAGAATATTTTATTATTCTGTCTTTTAGGATCTCCAATCAACATCAACGTACGTTTCGATGGGGATGTATCTTCTCAGAATATCAATACCGATAATATTTCTGTGGAAATGTTTGTACGATCCACTGAGGAAAAAATGGTTTTGGACACCGATTTTTGTGACTTTCGTCATCACTTTTGATCTAGTTATCACAGGTAATTTGTGTATTATTTATCAGGGCTCTAGCTCATCCCAGAAGATGTATTGAATAAATTATACAAAATCATTCAACCATATAAACGTAACTGCAGAATTATGTGTTTTTTTATGCAATGAATCCATAATTCAATGCGAAAGTGATTCAATTAATGAGGTTCTCAATGTTTTGGGTGTTTAGTAAACGTATTGTGAGGGTTAAATTATTTTTATACATCTGTGAGTAAAGTATGGACATATGACATATAATATTAATATGGTTCATCGCACTGTGCGGCTTTCATTCGACAAGTATACTATTATGCTTACGGCTGATTTTTTAACAGCCAGATAGGTACAATTCAATTTACCAGTCCAATAATTTGCAACTCAGCAGATTTCTAAATTGTATAGCAGAATATTTATAGATTTGGACATTTTAAAACCTGTAGAGTTGTTATTTACATTGAAAAATCAGCCCCTCACTAAGGGGGTTAACTATTTACCATATCAAAATATTTTGTAGCCTCATAAGGCTCATGATAAATTCCAGAGTATAGAACTACTGCAACCCGCGGTAATTTCCGGTATCTGGCAACCAAAAGTTGGAATAGGCTTCCGCCAATTAGGCTGGCCGAAACTAAGTTTACTTTAAAATTTTGTCGATGCCGAATATGCAAAAACTTCACCAATAAGGTTATTTGGCAACCTTACAATTAGAGCAAACCAGGTCTTTTGTACGTTAGTACCTAGCTTTCTGTAGTTTGAGATCACGTAAGAGCCGTCTTATCCCTTTATTCATAAATTACCCCTTGAATCTCAGCATTTGTTAAGCGATTGACGTGTCCTGCCACTTACACTGTGATGTCGACAGCAATCATAAGTAAATTGACAAATCATTGCAGTGGTTAAAGTGGGGCTATAGGTTTGTTTGACTTTTATGAATAAGGGAGTTATCTTAACTATTTAGTTTCGTGGACAAACAGGGGGACACCCTGTTTGTCCACGACAGTGTGTATAAAAAGTGGTGTCACTAAGGCTTCTCGAACCACAAACAGTATTGCTGTCAGAGAACACGTCAGGCATGAGGGTGATTCGGGTAGCCTTAGTGATGCTCTAACTCTAGGCTTCGGCTTGACACTAATTTTTAGGACCTATATATTGTTTAATGTGTAACTGACTGGTGCAAAAATATTCGTTGCACAATCGCCAGCAAGGTCAGCAAACATACTTATTGTAGCATCACTAATGGCGTACTGTAATTACAATTACTTTTATCCGGTAACATGATGCCGAGAGACTTTGAGCTGTAGTCCTTAGTTGCTGTCAACAAATACATTTTATACCTTGATTAGATGCATAACATAAGCGTAAGTAGAGCAATTTAGCAAACATGTTTCTAATTCAAATTGGAATAGACTTATCAGAGAAACGAATATTTGCTTCATTTTTATGCGCATAGTGTTAAAATTTCAACATATTTATGAATCACCCTTAATTTCGCGTCATTCAAGATTTATAGAATCTATCTACGGTTAAAAAATGTGAGATGTAAATTTTCGACCAATAAATCAGTTAAAGCACTTTACTTTTATTTTATCTATTATAATATTTAATTTAATTTAATTAACACTTTTTATTACTTTAAAAAAAATCTTAACAAAACCAGAAACTTTATTACAATTGCTTGGTTAATCAACTTGAAAAAGGTTTCATTTCCTATTTCTCGACTCAATCCCACAGAAAGCATAATTTTATTGAATGTTTTACTTCTTCGATATTAAAATATCCTGATTATTAAGGATTTAACAATATAATCAAAGGGGTCATTCTCTCGCGACGGCTTTAGTCACTAAAATCAAACTTTCCCAATTCACATACAAATATTTCTAGCAGTTAGCTTCAGTTACATTTTTCAGTCACCGTGAACTTTTAGAAAAACATTTTTAGAAGAGAGAAATAAGCTAAGCTTTTATATTTTTTTATTTCAGATTTATTCATATAACTTTACTCTTATTTCAGACATCACAGTACCAATCTACAGCTTTTTTGAGGGCATAGCTCTTCGACCAGCCTATTGCACCATGGTACTTCTGTCCATCTACATCTTCCTGCCTATGAGGAACAACTTCCTGGCGATTTTCCTGGCAGCTGTGGTCAGCACTGTCTACATCCTGATTTTAGCATTTTTCACGTATTATGAAAATCCGCAAATTGGAGTGGTGGTAAGTGCACTCATTAAATATATAATTTATTGGAAATCGAGTATTTGTTTCAGCAACTGTCAGATATTTGTTACTATGTAGGTATTTAATCTCTTGACCACTTGAGTAATTGTTTCCTGTACTAATGTATGCGCGCCGGTGCCGTCATATTTAAATTACGCTTATCGAAATAATGTGGCGCTTTCTACTTACGTTTTTTATAAATTATGAATTATATTGCATATGACCTATCTTGTTACGTTTTTTTCTAACAATTGATTGTTAGAAAAAAACTAGATAGATTGATTGATTGTTAGATTGTTTGTTTTTGTTTTATTGTTGACAATAAAACAAAAAGCATGGTCTATAAAAAACCGGGAACAAAAGAAATAATGCATCTATAATACAAACCTGCTTGTGGCGCAGTTAGTTGTGACAGTGATCGGCGACGATCGCTGTTGTAAAGCAACACACGCCGGGTCGGAAATGGGGTGGTTGACCACCCCGACCGAAATTTAGTGATGTGTATTTCGGGCATCTTCGTGCTTCGGAAGGCACGTTAAGCAGTTGTCCCCGGTTGACGTCGCTAGATGTCAGTCGTTAAGCTTAGTCAGAGGCCTTAGGGCGGCTTGATAACATCTGATATTAGAGTTGCTCACTAACCTTAAAACCCCTCCAACACATGACTCGTTCCATCTCATAGTTGAGGAGAGGCCTGTGCTAAGCAGTGGGACGTACCTATATAGGCCGTTTATGTTATGTATAATACAAACCTCAAGTCTAGTCTGTTCACGATGCTACCTACTTGTATTAATGTATTTTTCGTGTAGATGGCTTATCATCATCAGGATTACCATAATCATAAATAATTAGGTATCATAAACTCGATTGATGACATTTCAAATCAGTATATACCTACGAACAAGCTACCATACCGAAACTCTAAAATTCTCCCAACTAGTCTTGCATGGACCATACGCTCTCAGTGCCTAGATTATTGCTTTAGATGTAAAAGTGCCGACCTTAAGACAGAAATGCTGTATCCGAATAGAACTTAATCAAAAAAATGAGTACCATCGAACCAAAGCTGTGGGGAACTTTTGGTTCCATTCGAGTTCGAAAGGTGCATAATTTGGTGCCACCTTGTTAAAGGTTTCGTATAGGAGGTTATACATTGCTATAGCCAAAAATTTAGTTCAGTTATACTGGCTTGATTGTAAGTTTGAATATACATATACTATAAGGCAATGTTATCTCAACAAACCGATTTCATCGAGACAAACCTCTGCGGAGAAATAAAGACGCCTGTCGAAGAATAAGCAACAGAACAACTCGCAATCACTTTCCTTGATGAATCTGTCCAGGCGTTTAGCAGCTATTAAGAAATAGATAAACCTAGGTTCTTAACAATTATCATTCAATGGTAATCTCTAAACCTTAAGATTAAGTACCAGCTCTACGATATTTTGGTTACTATGATACCCTATTAGCAGGATACCAGAGTAACCTTATTCACTTTTATCACAATTCAATTGTTACAGATTGCAAGTGACGTGATATATCTGGTAGGAGTGAACATCATGGGGATTTATTTCAGGCTGATGAACGAAATTGTCACTCGGCGGTCATTCCTGGACCGTCGGGCATGTGTTGAGAGCACATTGCGGCTGAAGTTCGTGAAGGATCAGGAGGTAACAACTTGGTCTTCAATGATCCAGAAGTATCGAAATATGTACTTTGTTTCTAGCTTCCTTGCTTTTGCCTGCAAGCGGCTGTTCGCACTCTAACATATCTTTATTTGAGCCTTCATATTAAGGTCCGTTAGGGTACTAACACATTGAGAGGCAGCCCGCATCGCGTTTTACATTCCACTGATAACTGCTCATTATAAAGGAATCGCAGTATTATTTGTCTGAATAACTGGAGCGGTTGTTTGACTATGTAGCCTTCTTTACATCTTACGCATACATTTGCCAACAAAATGATCTCAACCTAAGATTGTCTGTGTATGTACAGTTAACGAGAGGCCCCTTTTTGCATAAATACGATATTAAAACGTTGGTACTGTTTCAGGAACGGCTCATGATGAGCATACTGCCTGAACACATCGTGTCCAAAGTAAGAGAAGACATTAGAAACATGTTTCTGGGGCTTCAGTCTGCAGAACTTAGCTACAGCATGAAAACATTCAAGTAGGTATAATCATTTGTATATAGTTTTAGGTACTTTTCTTCATCTTCGGCATAGCCAGTCTAATTTCGTCCACAATACATTGACCTCCCCTTAGACTTTAGATTGGAGAAGCCTGCATCCACAGAAATCTAGTAACTTGGCGTTTGTCATAAAAACGGCACCATTCTACTAGTAGTCTGATTGACATCAGTTTTCCATACTATGTGCCATATAACCGTCACCTCAGCTTGATTACCCACTAGGCCACGTCTGCCGGCGACTTCTGATTTATGCGGATTCCCTCATTTCTTATTCAATCTCACAGTGAAATGCCGAGCATTGGCCTCTAAGCCTTATAGGAGGTTTTATTTCACCTTAACATTTGGCAGAGGGGCTCAGTGGCCTTAAATCCACTTCCCTTCGTCAATCCGCACTGAACCTGCTTGTTGGAGTCGAGCTCATGGTTGAGGTGAGGACTGCGAATAACAGTGAAATGTGAAGGCTTATCAACTAAAACTAAAACTTTTTTTTAAATATTTTCTCATCTAATTCACGTCTTACTTACAGCCAGTTATACATAGAGGAACATGAAAATGTGAGTGTGCTTTACGCAGATGTGGTGAACTACACAATGATATCAACCACTCTTTCTCCTATGAGAATGGTGGAACTTCTTAATGAACTCTTTGGAAGATTTGACGAAGCCTCAGAGGTAAGTCACAACTCAAACACGTATCTTTTTCAAACGGCGAGGTAAACAGTAGAATTCAATAAATCGAAAGGTATATCTATAATAGTTTTGATATTTATTTAACTTTAAGACTTTACGATATTTGCAGAGGTTTTTAGAGCTACAGTAGTATTGGATAGCCGTTCTTTCTTCATCAGCCTCCATCAGCAGCATCAGGTGAAATCTCTAAAATAATAATATTGTTTCAGGAACATGATGTGTTAAGAATCAAATTTTTAGGCGATTGTTACTACTGTGTCAGCGGAATACCAAAGCCTACGCAGCTTCACGCTAAAAATTGCGTTGATCTAGGCCTGGAAATGATAAACATCATTAAAGATGTCAGGTACGTTATTCACGTATACTTATTAAACTGCCAGATTACACGTGAGTATTTTTAATTTGAGGAAAAAACAAGGTATTTTAAGTATTGGTTCCCAGAAACTTTTTCATCGCCCTCCTCCTCAGTATCCTTAGGACTGTCCATTGCGGGGGGTATAAGTCCAGGTGTGGACCATTAATTAACAGACTGGATGGCAATGATGGAATGCTAAGTAATGAATAAAAAGTTAAAATTATTATTTCTTATACAGGGACAAACGTTCGCTCAACATCGACATGAGAATCGGAATTCACTCCGGGCGCATTTTGAGTGGACTCATCGGTATCAAGAAATGGCAGTTTGATATCTGGTCCAAAGACGCGACGATAGCCAGCAAGATGGAGCAAACCGGACAAGCTGGGTAAGCAATTTGTTTAAAAACATATGAAAGTGACAGTGGACGGAATTAATAACTGTTGGGGCAAGCAAACTTATTAAAAACGTGGGCAGAACGTGGTGGAAACGTGGCAGTGGTAACCTAACGGCATGGTCGTTGGCACACAGTATAAGAATGGATTTCTCCCTAGCGATCCATAAAGCTAGCAAAAATCCTTAATTCATATTTGAATCGTTTCAGGAAAGTTCACATAACAAAACAAACATTGGAGCTGATCGTAGATTATGCCAGAGAGTACATCATAGAACCAAACTTCGGATCGCAGAACGACTCGTTCATCGCCAAAAACAAATTGGAAACATTTCTTCTATCGAGACCGTCACGGGTAATCATGCTAACTATAAACAATTTCCATTTTTTGACATGTTACTTCTTACTGGTTTTAATTCTACTTGCTTTCCTTTCTGTTTTTGATGAATTTAACTAGTATCACTTACTTAACACTTATTTTTGTAAATAGATCAAATTCATAAATAGTTATCTTTTTGTTCGCCAATTATTTACATAAATCCTTCTTTAGACAAAACAAAACTGATTGCGTAGCGGGTATTTCCCATACTTAAATAGTACTTATAAAATAATTCCTTTCAGCCACTTGAATATAAGCCGTTTCGAAGAGCATCACTAGGTTTCAATAAAATCGTGACGAAAACCTCTGCTAGAGTAAGTAAACATTGTTTGTTAGTTTGCGAAAAAATATGATGGGAATTAGCAACTTTTTCTTCTTCTTTTAGTAAATTAATATCGTGTGTTTTTGTGGAACTAACAATAACGGTAATGTTATATTGTATCTTAACTTCTAGTAGCGATCGGAAAATAGGAGCGTCTCGACCTCGACTTCTCACCGAAGAACGACGCCGTTCATGGACGAGAATTTGGTAGAGTACCAACAAATGTTGAAGGCTGCTGATGCGCAGATGGCTAAAGAAATCGAAGAGATGACCAATGGAAAGTGAGTATTTTTCAAACATGAATACAAAGGCGTAGGAGCTCAACTAATTCAACTAACATTTCAAATGAACAAACAGGCCAATCATGTGGAACAGCTTAATTTGAGGTGTCATTTTCTTGTTTACGACATCTTCACGTATGCCGATACATAATTGCAAAAATATGAGCTATTACATTTCTTCAAGAAGGCTTTAAAGGTCTGCAAGCAGTTGTGAATTGCCCCAGAGTTTCGCATGTTCAATGGCCGCGCTAACTTAGCAACAGACACTAAAGACCTGCTTGTTAGTCAAGGTTGTATAAATGAGGAAGATTGGGAAAATCTTGGTAATTTATATCGTCTTTATTATTTTTCAGAGATCAATTTAGGAAGGAGTCCAGGTTGAATCGGTTCACGTTAATGTACAAGAAAATCAAAACAGAGAAGGCATTTCTTCAACTTCCGGACCCGCTATTTAAATATTATATCTTGTGCTGTCTCCTCATACTTTCTCTGATTATGCTGATAAACGGATTGACAACCAATTGGTAACTATTACATAAAAATATGTCAGTACTTACTAACTCGTAAATGGAAATAATTAAGTTTGAATCCAAAAAGCAATCAACGGAAGAATGGCCTTCCTATAGAAGTGTGAATTTTCATATAAAAAATTGATCACTGATGTACCTGAAGTTCTATGTTATTGCGAATTCTTTTATAGCCCTCATATTTTCCACTATCGCACTAAACCACAAAATGTAGGTTGTTAAATATATTTTTTAGCTGTTTTCTTTCGTTACAGGTTTGCAGGATTCTACTGGTACACTTGGACCCTGTTTATAGTGCTTTTGATAATACTGACTATAATGCAGCCA
Source organism: Udea ferrugalis (assembly GCA_950022985.1). Lineage (NCBI taxonomy): Eukaryota > Metazoa > Arthropoda > Insecta > Lepidoptera > Crambidae > Udea > Udea ferrugalis. Next base: position 13,777,019 of record OX465516.1, read on the forward strand.
TTAACATGGTTTCACTTCCTATGGACCAAATATAAAGGCATAGAAGAGCCTAGGACGAATTCCATACGTTGGGTTTACGATGTGTCAGCGAACATAATTCGGTCTGCTAAAATAAGGACTGCAATATACTTGACGATAAGCTTGGCACTTGCAGTGGCCACTGTCATTAACGTAATTAGTTGCAAAGAAGTGGAAGTAGCGGATTCTACGAGTGATGCCGTTTTGTCAAACTGCGTCTCGTCGTGGGTAATTCAAGCTCATTTTTACTGAAATTTTTGATTTAGATTCAAGAGCTAGGGCGCACTGAGGACTTGTCTCTTGTGAGTGTTGCGCCATGCTGTGAAAATATGCAGGAATTGCCGAGTTGACTTTGCTAATATTTAGCAACGTGTGACAAAGTACCCTAGTCCGATGACAAAAAACAGAACAAATTATTAAAGTAGCACATTTTGACATTTGCAAGTTTTGACTTGCAAATCTCAAACTGCTTCATGAGATTCGGACTCAAGTTTCATTTGATGTTTATTAAAGACAGAAAGAAAGAAAAAATATTAATTGATCCTGGACATCGCAACGTACAGATATAAACAAACAAAACAAATGGTTAGAAAAAATAACAAAAGAAAAACAAACAAAAAATTCCACCAGGCAGCAGTGTCACGAAGTCAAAGATTAAATGGACCCCACTCAGCTAATCTCTGGACCTGATAGGCTCAGGCGCTGATTTTCAGTGGGGCCAACTGAGTGCTTGTATGGACATACAACACACAATTATTATCAATTATTATTAGATACAATAATTTTTATCAGCACGGTATCTTTTTCCTTTCAGCACGTAACGCACTGTTGGGGTTTAGCGTTGCTCCTGAACTTCCTATTTAGTCGAGTCTTCTTCATCTTCAAATGGATCGTAGCTGGAGGGATGACGATATTTTACCTCTGGGTAGTTTGGGAAATGAAAACCTCGCTGTTTGCTGAAGACTATACTTGGAACGTTGGCCTGGACCCAAGAATATCCCACACAATGGCTGTGGTGTTCATAACGGTGTCCTTATACTGGATCGACAGGACAACTGAGTACAGGAATAGGTTAGATAATTTGTGGCAAATACAGCTTGATGAAGAACAGGAAGAAGCTGAAACGATGTTAAAAGTGAATAACATGTTGTTGGAGAACATTTTACCAGCGCATGTTGGTAAGTTCTAAGAAAACAAAGACATCAGTTCAAAACAACCATGCTAGAATACTATAAGATAGTTAAGAAAATTTTAAATCAACTAAAAAGTGTTTAATATCAATTGTTTTCAGTACAAGTGTACCTTAACCTGAACCGGTCTATAGATGAGCTCTACTTCGAGAATTATGACAACGTGGCAGTAATGTTTGCTTCGCTCATCGACTACAGGTTAGCTGCAGACGACGTCGACATGAGTGAGAGTTTCGTGCTCAGCATTCTAAATGAGGTCATCTCAGACTTCGACAGGGTGAGTAGAATCTTATTTCATAGCATTATTCGCTATGAAAACAGCTGAGCCAATAGTGTTTTTTTTTAAGGTTTATCAATAAAACCTTTTTTGCAGCTTCTCCTCACGGGTACTTCACTTCACAAAGTTGAGAAGATCAAAGTAGCTGGCTGGACTTATATGGCCGCCTGTGGCCTAGACCCTAACCGGAGAGATTCCCTCGACTCCACCTCAAATCTCTCTATCAACCAAAGCCCAAACAGCGTCTACGACAAGGCCATAGTGATGACTATGGTGGAGTTCGCAGCTGCTATGATGATGCAACTGCAAAACTTCAATAGAGGTTCCTTTCAGAGCTTTGAAGGGTTGAATTTGAGGATTGGTGAGTCTAACTATCAGATACCTTCCTAGGTAATTTGGTTAATTTAGGCCCAAAAGTAGTTTAGAGGGCTACAAAACCTGAATAACATATGCGGCTTGCGGCTATAAATAATCATGGTGATTGTGTATGAAAAACCTGTTACTTAGTTGGTGAATGAGCAATTATTATCATTCTGTAAACATGAATTTTATTGTAAACTAAAATTGTCACGAGCACTTTGCGCTTTTTGATTAAGTAAGTAAAATGTGTGTAGTGTGCACCGCAATCCAGCTGAAAGTGTTTATTTTGTAATTTCGTAGGAATTTCAAATGGAAAGGTCGCAGCAGGCGTGGTTGGGTCCCTAAAACCGCTGTATGATATATGGGGTCACGCTGTCAACATGGCATCTAGAATGGACTCCACGGGCGAAACGGGTAAAATACAAGTAAGATTTACATTTAATTGTCTTTATTACCAAGAACAGACAGTGGCACAAAAAGTTCTTAAATGGAGACTGTTTGATTGCAAACGCAACGTGCGTGAGACTTTGTGGGTTGGTCCACCAGGAAGACCTGATGAATTGTGGATAGTAGCATGTAGCCTCACTACCACCAGCTTCTCTGTAGGATATGTACATATTACAAATAGTGTTAAAGATCCGAAAACCAGAAAAAGACATTCGGTCTTGGCTTCAGGCGGGAATCCCGGGGCGGGGTCTTTCGCAAACCTGGCGAACGGTTGGTTTGCAAAAGCCATAGAGTGACAGATGATTATATTAGGAAAAAACTGAAGAAATAGTATCCGTATATTTAATGTAGCAAGCGGAAATAGATCCCACGACTCATGGGTCACGACCACCCCAGCGCAGAGACGTCATGATCTTCATTAGATAGGTATTTATTCGTCTTTATTAATTCTTCGTTTAGAAGTACACAAACTACGAAGTACATAAAATACCTACATAATTTTTTGAAAAATGTAAGTGATACATACAAAGGTGCTATCCGATAGATTCTCTCTTCTGGCTCCAGTTCGAAGAACATAGCCACAGTCAGTAACGTTTTCACTTTACCAAATACTTACTTGCGTTTTTTCAGGTTACTGAAAACACAGCAATAATTCTGGACGAATGCGGGATCCTCACAACGTACCGCGGCGAAACTTTTGTAAAAGGCGCTGGCTACATAAAAACCTATTTCGTTCCACTCGACGAGAATTTCAATCTAATCAGGAAAGAAAACAGCAACGATTTCTACAGAACTGAAGAAAGAACCAGATATTACAGCGCCACGAACAGCTTGTTCCAGGATACATCAGACACTAACTCTGTTAGGTCTCATTACTCATATGATGATGGCTTTCCATCCTCTGATGATGATGAAACCTTTGATGATGTCGATAGAGCACATAGAAGTGCTGTTGTGACTGATGAAGAATCTGAGTCGTCGGGACCTGATATTAAAGAAACTCGTTGTTAGTAAATTGAGGATAAACGTTTGTATTAATTTAGATTTAATTAGAATAATAGAAAGGTACAATTATTCATACAAAGGAAACCGGTAAAAACATTATTTTTTAAATGTACGAGTAGGTAATCAACTTGGAAAAGTCAGACTCAGGTATACGACGGTGCAATGTTATTATTTATGAATTATTATAAGTTTGATTAGTCCTTAGGAAAAAAAACAGGCGCCCAGTGCGGCTATTAATATGCTGAACAAAAAAAAAAGATTTTTTATGCACAGACTGATTTTTAGACTACTTAGATTTTTTATGAATCGTGAATTACTATTACACATTGGGTTGCTATCGACACGATAAGAAGAAGACACCTAATGACTTGTGAATGTGGTCTCATGCCTTAATTCTAAATAAAAAAATACAAAAAGATATTGGAGTTGAAATAATGAATAAGTTAACTCGAATGGATACTTACGACTATTTGTGTTACTTTTCCCCTACCTTAAGAGTTTAAAACTGAGATTAATAAATAATATTATGTTATGTACTATGAGCTATTTTGTAACGAATTTACAATTTTTAAGTATTAATTATCTGCAAGAAATGCTCTAGAATTAGAATTAAAAGTATAAATTGTAATTTACAATTTGTAAATCTTAAATTAAAGACGTATTTTATGTGTTCAAAGATGTTTTCTTGTCCACACCCTTAAAATAATTGTTCAGGTCGAAACGCGCATAGAAGCTCAAAATTTGCGGAATATGTCTATGTATTATTATTATCTAGCTTTCCATCACTTTTACAAACATTATTGCTTTCACTATTACTTTTATACGCGTAACTGTATAATCTCACTTAACTTTTTAATGAATCACACAAATGCATTCGGTTAATAAAAATTTAGAGAACCTGCAGGTACCTATAAAAAGACGCAAGTTTGTGGTCACTTATCTGACAAGTGAATTTCAAATCGCAATGATTTGATTTGACAGAATTACTTCATACATTACGACTTTCCACCCTGTAAACAAGAGCCTATAGTCGTCACACTACTGCTACTTATACTTTCGCATTACTGCAATCATTTCAGTCAACATAAAATGTATTTATTTAAAACTTCAATCTTTAGCTATCTTTTCCTCTTTGACTTATTCCATCAAAAGAAGGTTTTACTAACTTTGGGCGAGGCCCCATTAGTGCATTGTATTGCTAGATTTGTATGATCGCATTGCGTGCGACGACGCAACGCAGAAACGGTGCATGTCATTTATATTAAATAACGCAGTCGACGCAGTAGTTAACGTTCCGTTGCGTGGTCGCAGCGCAACGCACCAATAAGGCCTCACCCTCAATCTGATGTCCGCACTCACATATTTTCACTAAACATTCACAACACTAATTTAACCGGAGTTTTCTCTCGGTAGCATTTGAAGAATTTGTAAGACGTTTGAACTGGGTCCTTTTCATCTTTATCACACTCCTCCATAACTTTCTTCAACGCCTCCCTGTCTACATCCTTCGGGTACAGCTCTAGAGTTTTATTAATTTTAATGTGTCCATTTTTCTTTCCGTAGCCGGTTTTTATGAAGGCACAATGGATGAACATAGGTAGCGTCTGGTCATCGTCTTTGGGAACTTCACCACTCCTAAGCTGGGTCAGAAGGGTAGGATCCAGGCCGGTCTCGCCAAGGCACGCCATCACTCCTTGTATAATTTCACCAGTTTTCTCAGCGTTCAGGTGAGCAACCGGCTGGAAAGTTATGAAATACGGTTTTAATACGGTTTTCTTGAAACTGTTATATTTTAAAGCGAGGTCCGGAATCGCCGAGAAACAATCAAATACATTATTTACATACCATACCTACACATTAAATAATTTTGATGAAATACAAAAATATCCAAAGACATAACAATGGACCGAGTTTGTAGATGATAATTAAAAATTTAATTTTGTAAATATTGTTTAAAAGTTCTGCGAATGGCTCTATGGGAAATGAAAATCGATGTACCTAATTATTTGCGATAAAATCGTGAGTTCCCGTTAGTGCGGGAGATACATTTATTTTCTTACCTTTTCTGCTCCTAAATATCCCACACACAACGACACTAACAGAAATGCTACACGATGCATTTTAACTACTTTTTCACTCCTACTTAACTAATAATTCCATCTACTAAGTTTCTACGCTGTTGTATCTTGAATGAATTGAAAGAGAACGCGTGTAACCTTTATATTGAATCGCGGCGGTTATTCAGTTAGAATCTTGTGCTTACGTCAATCAATGTAATTGGAAAAAAAATACTTACCACTAGTCGTATTATCATGTAACAATTGTATTTGTTTTATGTCTTGTAAGTTAGTTAATACTTATGTTAGTTAGTGAATTTGGGAGTCATTATGCGTAGAGGGGATATCTGATCATGATTTATCTTGGGCACGGTCACTTTCCGTCAGAGATCGCAATAAAATTCTGGCCTGTTAAAAAACGCCCTATTGCCTCTAAATTAAGTTCCAGTCCTGTTACGTCAATAAGACAGTACAAGAAGTTACTATACTTTTTGCCATTATTATGTTTGGAGGTGGCCATTGTTTTCACTACATAGTGTCTTGAAACATGTTAATTGACATCTTTTTTTTGCTAGTGATTTTGGTATTATTGGCTGACTTTCAAAGCTATAATGAAAGTAAATCGTTGTGTTTAGTGGTTTTAATCAATAAATACGCTATGAGGAATATTCATGTTAAAGTAACTTAGTAGGTAAGTGACATTGCGATTGCAGTTTCATTTTCAGGGTCAAGGTGATCACGTTCAAAAATGGATTTCTAACGCTTATACACAATACCTTCTAAAGTACCTACCTATACCTTTCATAGAAATGTTATCCCCGTCTAGTTTAGCAGCGAAACCAGGTGATGAAAAAATCATGCTCTACTAAACCAAAAACTCGATTGGTTTTTGAAAAACTGGCAAACATTGAAATTGAAGTGAAAGCGAATACGATGGTTTATGTTCGTTTGAAATAAAATATTCATTCGCCGCAGCGACACGGACTGCACTATAAATTCGGCGAACTTTTGAGCTATTTCCAAAGCCTACATAATGCAAAAACGTTGATATAGTAAACGAGATTTAACAAAATTGGGCCAATTACTGAATTGAGAGCGGGGCTAAAGGCATTTATTATGCCAGTGTTTGAGCTACCTTACTAGCTGAAAAACCAGGCTTGCCGCAGAGTATCGCTTTAATTTAAAGTTGATGTAGAGCTGTAGGTCTGTTTAGGGAAACCCAGCTTCGGGGCGAAGTGCCGAGGTCGAGTACCGTTAAGTTTTAGTCAGTAGGAGTCCGAAATAACATCATCGTCGATTGCCCCACGATGGTGAAAAAGTGCTATAGGTATGTAGCTGAAGACTGTGAATGGCTGCCTATCAGGTATGAGGCTGTAGGAAGGCCTACATGAAGCTTGTGTGCTGGTGGGATCTTTGTTAATAAGTTGTTGCTGTATGAATAGTCCCTAATTCTATTTTTTTATTCTAGAATATGAAAAAATATAATAATAGGATTATAAAAGGAAGTTGTTTACACTCGTGTTAGCTGTGTTATCTTTTGTTTACAATGATGTTATGAAAAGTAAGGTGCCTGTTTCATTAACAATCGATTGCTCGCAATAACATAGGGTAGTGACGGAAAGAAACTTATTTTACTTAAGTGTTTAAGTAAATCTCCTTCCTCTTTGTACCTATATGGTAAGACTGAGACTTATTGGGAGGTATTTTCAGACTGTTTCATTTGGTTTTTATTTTGCTCATTTCTGGCTATGTGTAAGTTAATCTACGTACCTCCTAACCTATCGATATGATGTACCTATACGAGTACACAGACTCTGTTCAAAACGGTAAATTTGACCTTACTTAACTATCTTTAACATAGTAAACCTGAAAAAGACATTCGGTCTACTTGGCATCAGGCGGGAATCAAACCCGCGTCTTTCGCAAACCGGGCGACTGCACTAACCATTGTGCTACCGAGACCATTAACAGACCGGCCGAATTTTTCTGGTATATTATACCTGGCAGAAAAGTTTGTTTCACCAATGTTTTGGCATATACCTTTAACACTCGAAAGAAACATTATTGCAAATATTTGACTTTCGATCAAGATGAAAATAGGTTTTTTAAATAGGTTATTTTCATTTTTAGCATTAGGGATAGTGCATTATTATCTTACTAAAGATAGGAAAACCAGAAAAAGACATTCCGTCTACTTGGCATCAGGCGGGAATCGAACGGTCCCTAAAACGACATCGCTATTGTTTTTCATAAGCTATAGGTTCAAAAAGCAACAATGGACTAATGAAATAAAAATATATTCAACAACGTCAATTATTTACAATAAATTAAATAAATAACTACTTTTCAAAATTACAATAAGCATAAATTATTTTCAAATGGAGTAGGTAGGTATTCAAATGTTAATTTATACCAAAACGTGTTGTTTAGTGCCTCTAGAATAACACTTGAAGACTTCAAACGCCGTATCTGCAGCATCTTTTCCAGTCTTCTTCTTACATTCTTCTAGCAGCTTAGTAGCATCAGCCTTGTTGACTCCTGCGGGTAGCTTAGATAATGCTGCTTCAACGTTCAGTTTTCCGCTGTTGTCCAGGATACCAGATTTTTGGAAGAAGCAAAGAGTGAACTTCTTCAAAGCCTCGTCGTCGGCGAAGTGGCCTTTCTTCGCTTCGGCTAGGACGTCAGGTTTGACTCCAGTCTGCTTCACGCATTCCATCGTGTGCTTATGGACTTTGTCTTTCTGGGATTGAGAAAGTTGGACGTTCTGAAAAAAAACAATGTTTTAGTTTCTTGTTTATTGGTAAAACAGGCATTTCTCTGAAGACAAAAATTACAGAAAAAAAGAAACAAGTTCAAGGCAGGATACTTGCAAATTGACATTTCAATACAAAATGGGTCCCAACCTGACCGGTCAGTCTTTGTACCTAACTAGGGAACACCCCGGTCTACGAGAATGCAGATTTGAATCCTGACACCAAAGCCAAGTTCTTATTCCAATATTAATATTGAATATGATTATACAGTAAAAATGAGCAACATTAAACGCATGCGTGTAATGAGCACACACTTTAGAACAAGTAAGGTAAACATTAACTATGAATTTTCCTCTTAATCAATTAATCCCTTAGACACGATCAAATACATGGCCAGTCCTTTTATTTCCATTCAGAGTTCGAAGGCAAGTAGGTACAGCCTTCAACTCCATGGTACTTGACCTCGGCATCGAAGCGAGGGTTCCCTGAGTAAGGTTTACAACGCCATCAGCTCATCAGCTAAGGTCGCTTTTTAATGCTTTTGCCCCGAGATGTAAACAGAAAGTTCTAACAACTCGATCCAAAGGTGTTACTTAATCGTTATCATTTAATTAAAAAGTTTCAAAACTTGAGATTACTTACAGCGGCATCGAGACCAGCGACGGCCATTACCAAGCACAAGAATAGAACGGGCTTCATTTTGTATATTCAGTTGTTTTTCTTCTAAGAATCAAGCTTGAACTATAAGCTTTAGTCACGAACCAGCACTTTTATACGAAGGGCCGAAGGAAATCAAGACGGAAACAGCTCCAACGGAAGTGCTAGAATTCTAGATTTAATTTCCAAATAGGTCATGTATATTATCATTGGCATTAAACCAATGTCTTTGAGATAAAAATAGTTTTATTCTTTCATAAACATTTTGCATGTTTTGCTTCTAAGATAAGCCACTGGTGACATACTCGTACTTACAGTTTTTTAACCAAAACTTTATTTTAAAGTTACACAAACATTTATTTTAATGTTTAACGTGTGTATCAATTTGTGATTTCGTAGCTTCAAATTAGTTATTTTTCAACACACTTGCTCATAAAGTGGCTCTTATTTCACTGCAATTAGGCACATAATGACACCTATAATCAAACTGTGACTTTTTCATTACTATTATTCACAAGTGAGTTATAGAGTTTTTTTTTATTGGTTGTTATTGCTTTGTTCTTAAAAAAGTTTCGATACAAAAAAGATCGTGTTTAATAATACAAATAACAATATTTATTTCAAATTATAAGAATGAATAAGTAAAACATTAAGTACCTATGTGCAAAGGTAAATTACATTCTTTCGTACATTAAATTGATCAGCATAGCTATTTGAGCGGTTGGCGCCTTTTTTCTTTTACTGTCGTTTATTTTCTAAGACAATATTACAAGAATGCTCCAAGTCTATTTTATTAGTGGCCAGTTCGACATTCGAATAAATCGTCTTTGGTGAAAAGCTTCCATGTTTCTCTTGTTTTTTTAATATGCAAAGAAAACTATAACATACAGCCTGCCTCAGAATAAAATCTCATAGCACTAAACATTTTTGACTACACGGCCTTGCATTCCAAATTCACATTCAAACTTCATTCTACATGACACATAATGTGCCATTGACGAGCAGGTAGTATATACAATAAACTTTTTATTTACTAAATAAAATAAGTTTCTAACATTATTTTCTTCACAATTGTGTTGAAAAACGTCGTATGATACACGTGTGTATTGATGATTACCGTCCTCGGCTCTCTTAAGACCCTCGCCTACGGCTCGGGTCTCAATGGCGCCTCAGCGGTAATCACCAACATTACACACTTGTACCATAATGTACTATTAATCAAAAAACGGTGTGTCGGGGTAGTATAAAGTTACGCCTGACACATTACCTCTCACATTTTTTGAAAATACACAAAAAAACTCAGACCGAACACAAAATTGTCTGTATTCGAGAGAGACACCCCCGCTGTCTTGTGAATCGAACCTCACAAGCAGCACATCGTCGCCTCTGAGCAGTGGCGTTAACCACTGTGCTCACAGGATGTCAAAAGGTTTCAAACAACCTACGTTCTTTCCGATAGCTACTAAAACCCATCGCAGACCTAGCTCAATTATGAATCTGTTTCATTTAGGAACCAGATATTTTGTGCTGGTGTGTTTTGCGTCTTAACCTAAACACCAATCGTTATAAACGGAACGGAAATTATGCAGATTATTACACACCTAGTTAGGACAAGAAATCGGCTGGTTGAACTAATGACTTGTTAGCAGTGACATTATAAGGACTACCTAATGCACCGGCAATGGCGACCTTGCCAGCCATCTAGGCTGCATCGATTATAGCCAGTTGGTGTTATTTACTATTTACGCCTATTAGCATAGGTCTCTATTGATCCGATATTAATATAAACGATTTCCAGACTAAGGTCCAGGAAGACGCAAAGCCTTGCGTGACCTTGTCTTACCACAAGGCTCTGAATACAGGGTAAGGAGGAATTCCTGTCGCCGTAGGGGGCCTAAGTGTGTTATCGTGCACCGAACGCTTGGTTCTCTTGATTCTGACCGCCATAGGGGTTCCATGAGTTTCCCAGGAGTGCACACTCCAGTCTATCAAAGTTGTGCTCTACCTCGGGCACTGGGCACACATAACGGCGTTTCCTACTAAAACTACTTAAAATTATATGATACATATTAAGATAATCTTTCCATTTCCATTTGTTCCTAATTAATAACACCGCAACCTGTCACATTGTGACTCCTTGGGAGAACTGTGCTATATAATTCCTAATCAGTCACACATGTTGGGCCATCATTCCTAGAAATTTTCAAACCAGTCACACTACTGTCTCGCGTTGGGAGACCTTTTTGCCTTTTATGCTATCAAGATTAAAATTGGATGAACAGGATAGAATCTTTGAATAAAAAATTGGACAAAAGGTCTCACAACGTGAGATGATGTGTTGCAGTGGTTGGGAAATATTGTGGAAAGATGTCCCAACATGTCACTGTGTGACCAGGTAGATGAGAATTATTTCACAAAATTCTACCAACGAGTCACAGTAGGTATTTCAGGTTACAGTGTTGCTCATCGAAAACAAACGCATTCTGCCCATTATATGGTGATACCATAAACAAAGTATGTATGCGTCTACGTAAGTACCTACTTATGAAGCAAACTTCCAGAAGGATTACATTCTTAATTGGGAAAACACACTTCATAATACATGTTACTTAGCACAACACGTGATAGTACGACTGCTCTAATTTTTACTTGGTATGTTCGTATCCATATAACAAAAAATAACATTGAGGTAGGTGGTAGGTACATGCGGAATCCTCACAAGTGGCAGGGGTAACTCACTTCTTAGTTCTAGTATTTTTTTTTATGTATTTAGAAATCATGATTATGAAAAAGATACGGAGAAAACTATTGAAACGTAAAAAAAGGTTTACAAACAGTTCAGTGTTTGTTCAACGCTGTTCAGCGTAAACAAAAAGTACTGAGACGCACACATCAACCTTCACAAAACCGTTGCAAAATGGGTCTTATGTCAGCGGCATAAGCCCCTATGTGAAGTTGATGTGAGCCCCTCTGTACCTAGAAAGAAAAAATAACATCCCTTTTGAAGGAAAACGCACAATAAGCTTTCTTCAAAAATGTTCATTCAATTAGGTGTCTTTTTGAAACTATGCATCCACTGAATCCCTTGGTCGTTGTCGGATCATCCGTCCACCTTCAAGAAAATGTCTGTCCTAAGCAACAACCCTTCCCATCGGTTCTTCGCGCTATGTGCCCTGCTCATTGCCGCATCAATTTATTTGCCCGGTGAGGTGAGTCAGAGCTAAAGTGATCCACGTAAGCCGTTGAAGGCTTGAGCTCTTCTACGGTGGTGAACCAAGATACCTACTGCTTTTCAGGTCGGTACACAAGTCATCACTGCAAGCAAAGCATGAGTGGAAATGAGAATATCCTAGTCCTAGGAAATATTTCAGAAAATATTTCGGAAAAGAGACTGAAATAAAAAAGTTGATCATCCCTGAAACCAAACACTGCAGATTAATGTTCTACGGCTTCGTCCGCAAACGCTACTGCCTCGATCTACTTAGACAGTCCCCTCAACCGTGTTCACCTGTTTTCTTTCTCCAAATTCACTTACATAGCCAAATTCAACTGTAAACAGTTCGTTTTCGTATCGGCCTGAAGAGTTGGAGGTAGCAGCTAAGGATATCTGGTAAGAAGTTAAATTGTAAGGCATGTAGATTGAAACCTAATGGCTTTTCTGCCACGTTTAAGGTTTACATTTTGGGTTGGGTTAGTCAACCTTCAATTGACGAGGGATTGGGAGGTCACCCATAAATAAGATATCGAGTAAGAAAATCATACCTAAGTGTGTATATTATCTCAGCCCTAACCTGAGACATTTCGCTGTTGTTTTATGTTTATTTTAGAATCTCAAAAATGGCTGAAGAACCTGAATGTCAACTACGTCGCCGGAGGTCTTACGCAAACCCCAACCTACCTCTGAACCTCGATGTTGGATACAACATCAATGAAGGTGGGCCTTCGGAAGGAACCCCGTCTCCTAGCAAGTATGGCTCACGACGGACATCAGCTGCTGCACTTCAAGATTTCAAGAACAAGCAGCAGTCTTTTGATATACAGGTATTATGTACTTTCACCGGGCTTTCACGCTTAGTTAAAATTTTAAAGCAAAATCATTTGCTGTCGATGTGCCTTTTTGCTTTACGGATAGTTGCAAAACAAAGAGGAGGGGCCATCTTTTATCCATATCAGGTGGAGTAGGGTAGTGTCTAACAACTGCATGAACGTACCGATAAAACACCCCCTGAACGAGGCGAGGCGACTGTGATAGACGCACCGTTGCCTGTCCAGAAATTTCTGCCTGGGTGACTTGTTATCACGAGCTCGGTAATCCCTGCGTAAAGTGGGAGTCAGTGAGCATAGTGACGGCACAGGAATACCCGTGTACTAGAGTGTCACCAGGAGAAGTAGTAACGTAAGGGGCAGGCTTAGTCACGAAACATTGCGAAAGCATTTTATGAAACCCAGCTTCGCTTTCAAAAGTGCCAAGGTCTAGGACAATAGACAGTATGGTTTAGATATACCTCATCATGAGCAGTCGCCTGTACGTTCAGTCATTATTTCTTATCCGGGATTATCCTCAAATTATTCGTTTCAAAATTACTTTAGCACAGTAACTACTTACTTACATAAAAGTGAAACCTTAAAACGTTACCTATTCTCTAATCTTCGACGTTACTTTTTTCTAATGCTTTGGTAATGTTATTACCTTGAACCATGAGCCAATATTCGCAATCTTAAACTTAAGCATCCACCGAACATAAGTTGTTGAACAAATTGTAACTAGGAAGAAATTTAAAAAGTTCCTATTAGAGCCTGTTCATGTGAAATTAATATCCAACTTCTAAACCAACAGTATTTTTCTGGCCATAACATATACTTTGTCCAAATGAACTGAATGTTAATTCCTAATGGCCTGTTTCAATGCAGGTAGAAGAATGCGAGGAGGAAGAAATATTCATAGACAGTGATGATGAGGAGAGCCCCGAGGATAACGATACCGCATCAGGGGCAAATCGACCGGTGACGCCTACTCCCATTCAGGACTTCGGGGCTAACACCGTCTATACTGAAGGTAGTCAAATATTCTTTATACTTAACTCTTATAGTTCACGTTCTTCTCAGGCAAACTCGGTGATTGATGAGTTGCCTCTCCGACAGTGATGATGAGTCAACAAGAATCAATAGTGTTGATATTGTGCATGAAGAAACTCCTTGTAGTCAGGGTTGTCAATCATGGGGGTTCCCACTCGCCGTCCATCTAGTCGTCCCAGTCCTCGGGTTTGGAGTCGTCGATTTATTCCACACTCAGCCCAAAAATTCATACGAATTATTTTACTCCGTAAATATATTCCTGATTCATCCGACAACTGTATTATTATCAAATGATTCCCGATTCAGCCGAAAACATATTCCTATCTCATCCGGCATTAAATTGTCTATAGACTTACAACAACAAAACAACATCTGCTGACCCTCCAAAGGTTTGCAATAATTACGTTTTTACAACACGCGGATGAATCGGGAATACCATTTACACTTCGGCTGAATCAGGAAAATTTTAATATTTATTAAAACTCAGCCGGCTGAGTGTGGAATAAACCGCGGGGTCGGGGATGGTGGCGAAAGATATCAAAGACGCTTTAACCAGACAGGCCTCTTAGCGGTACGAACCAACCAGCTTGGGGCGGTAAGTATCATAATGCCATAGCGTTGGCACCGGTAGGCATGCTACTTACAAGGTCCTTACCGTTTAGACGAGGTGTTAGTTCAGGGCCTTGCATCGGTCCGGAAGCCGGTACATCAGCAAACCACCTGCCCAAGTACTTAATTAGCGAAAAAAAATCGTCCGAAACGTGTAGCTAACGTTCAGTCAGGAGTAAATAACTTGTAATGGTTAAAAACCTATTTTTAACACTCTTTTGTTAGTTCCAGCTGTAAGTTACCATATATTATGATAATATGCCCTTCAATTTTGTGTATTGATTTGAAACGTAGCCAATGTACTTATGTAATTCCGATATCAACAAAACAATTCGTTTCCATCCAGCTAATATGATGATGAACCCGAAAGTGTATAGTGTGTCTAATATTATCAATTTTATCGACAAATCAACTGTTAATAAAATTGATTATATTACAGAACCCTAGCGGGTCCGACACCGGTGACCAGACACTGTATAACTGCAACTCTTAGATGAGCTTAACATTGGAAGATTTTATTTGTTTCAAGGATTCGACTGTTTTATGTAGGTATTTTTAAGTTCTTTTTTCTTATTTTCAGGGCCTCAGACAACGGACTTTCTGAAAGTGAAAACATTAGAACAGGACTGCTACACAGATGTGTCAGACGCAGATGAAGAAGAAGAAGAATAACCGCAGAAGAACTAACTTTGTTATCGAAATAATATACATTTATCGATATCGACAAATAAAATACATGATTTATGTAAACAAAGAACATTATAGTATGAGATGATATGTTACTTTATATAAATGATTGTTTAATGACGTATAAGTATGTAATATTATTAAAACAGTATTTCATTTAGGTTTTTCTTTTATTTTACTTTCAAAAGGTAAGTTCATTTTGTTGGTAGCAATGTGTAATAGGTATTAGCTAGGATCGAAAACTGGGGCTACCAGATTTTTTCTCTGTTTATGAAATCATGGGGAGTTATTCAAAGTAGCACATCGAATCAATGCAAATATTTATTTCCATTAAAACCAACAGTTTTCGACTCCTGGCTGTAGAAAAAGTATGTAATTTTAGCTTTTGTCAAATTCATTACTATTTTTCTTAGAAAAACCTAGCTATTACGGTGGCTTAGAAGCCTAATTATTTTACAGCTTCAAACTACCGGTAGATCTACGTAGGTACTCGATTTTAATTGCAATTAGATACCTCCACGTGTATTTGAGAAAAGTGGCCTTGACAGTGTCACAGAAACAGATAGAGAAAAGATTTCTTTAATTTAAATGAAAATGGAAAATTTGTATTTTACATATTTATTGCACAATATTATATACAAAACATTGACATAACAAATTCCATTACATTCGATTTTAAAATACAGTATAATACACAACGATCATTGACTTCGAGCTTTTTAAGTAAAATTACTCAGTAGAAATGGTCCAAATTAGAGTTAAATAGTTTTATTGAAAGATAATATTTGTACATAATAATATATGAAACACAGAGGTTTGTTAGTAAAACTTTTGAAAACCTGTTGCTGGATGTGATTCACATTATTAGTTTCATTAAGTACACATAAATTATTATTACAGGTAGGTATATTTACAGGGTTATTAATATCGACCCTGATAGATATTATCAAGTAGTTATTTATACCTAGTCATTATTTTCTAGTTTGTTTCAGAGATACCTACTTATACATTGTAAGTAACAATTACAGAAAATACTATTGAGTGGTGTTTTTTTTTCAACAATTTTGTTCCTTATTATTAATTATTATTTGTTACAAAACACGGAACTGTTTTGCTCTTCTATTTAGCACTGATTGTCGATAAATACTCGATAATTAGATATTAACGGTAAAACAAGAGTAGGACCAAGTTTCACACACGGTAATATAAAAAACACCAATTATCTATCTCATACTGGCAATTATGTTGAGGGTAGTCATTAGACAAAGGTACAACAACCAAAGGTCTCCTGAGCAAAGGTACAAAAAAACGGGTTTAGCAACACCACTTTGTAATGATGAAGAACATTTTATCTGAGCATGAAAAAAAATATAGAGTTTGTTTTGAAATGAATTTCTTTAAACATTATAAGTATTTGAAACATAGAGAAGAAAATTACAGAAAATATAAAAAGGAGAGCAGAATCTATTAAGTTGTTTATTATAATGTGTAGTATTGGTGTAAATGTTATAAAACAATATTTACAATACGTGAGTCTTGAACATTCCCTCAAACCAACAGCCTCAATGATAGCAATAAGGCTTTTTGAAACACGACTACAATAGTCATTGTTATAACTTTGTTTACATTCACAATGCTGTATTATTACCGAAAGATATACCTAGTTGTTTTTTCTAGTATTTATATCCATTGTTATCAATGACGTGACACGTGATAGTGATAA
The DNA here is from genome assembly GCA_950022985.1 of Udea ferrugalis. Taxonomy (NCBI): domain Eukaryota; kingdom Metazoa; phylum Arthropoda; class Insecta; order Lepidoptera; family Crambidae; genus Udea; species Udea ferrugalis. Next base: position 13,793,878 of record OX465516.1, read on the forward strand.
CTGATCACTCATGTGTTTTTTTTTGTCCCTTTTATTTGGAAAACATGTTCTGTTTTTCATTTAACAAGCATTTCTAATTCCTCAACTATTTAAGAAATATCACATCACACCGTTACTTAAACTGTTTTATACAAGTTTAATGATAGGAAAATGTCTATGTACTGAGAAATCGAACTCCGGTGGAGTAGTCGAGTCTCGTTTGTGGCCACCTGCTAATAATTTTAATACTACGAAATTTGTTTTAGCTACTTTAAGAAGATCCGATACCTGAAACAAATAATTGCAATGTTTTGATAATTTTCTGTACCATCATTTTAACCTATTTGGTGACTCTAGAGTTAGAAGTAAGCTGTGTACAACGGATTGTCGCAAAATGATTATAACAGAAAAGACGTAGATAGGTTACTTGTGCTAAGATAGTGGCACCCGAATTTAGAACTTCGAACACCTGAGCAAAGCATTGACAGTTTGAGACGACACTGCGCAACCTGTATCTGTCTCGTATAAGCTTTAGTAAATAATCATACTATCTTGTACACACGGTCAAATTATAGGTACGTACGCGGGGGCAATTTTCGGCTTTGCATCAGTACTGACATAACGTATCTACCCCTTTTAGATACCATTGTTCACACAATATAAATTAATAAAGTACTTACCTCTTGGTCAGGAGTCGTGATAGTTTCTAATAGAGATCTGGCTTGCTGGAAATGTTTATAGCCACCAAGGTACAGTATGACAGGATTTTGGTATCTGTAACAAAAATATCATTATGTATATAAAAAAATATCGCAGGATACTCGCATCACTTCAGAATGATACTAAATGAGATGATATTTATTCTGGCGTTTGTTATTGCCAGCATAGGGATTGCACACAAAAAAAATAAAATGCGCAAGTTTTTAAAACTCTGCACGTTTGACAGGTCTGTCAGGTTTCGGATCTAAAAGCCAAACTCCGCGTAAGGCGAAGCACGGAGATCAACCTTCAAGTAACCTAGCGAAGCCGAAGGCTGAGCTCAGCACTCGGATTATAAAAGACAGAGCGCCTAGCGCAAAACGGAAAACCTCATCACACACAAGCCCACCCAGCCGCGGGAACCCCAGAGCATACAGCTACCAGGAGCTAGTTAATCTTTATAGATAGACTAGCGGCCGCCCGCGACTCCGTACGCGTGGACTTTTTTTTAAAAAGGCATGGATAATAGATGACTTCTCATGCCTAACAAATATACACATACAATTTTCATCAATCTCAGTCAAGCTGTTTAGGAGGAGTTTGGCAACAAATATTGTGACACAAGTATTTTATATTTAACTAGCTGTCCGGACACGTTGTTTTCTTGTTGTTGTTGTATAGGTAGAAACGGTTGCTAAGGAAATCTAAATTGTTTTTTATCACCATATTCCTAGCATTTTCTCATGTTCACTCATCTTTTAAACCTTCCCTGGACCTTCACAAATATTTCAAAACCAAAATTAGTCAAATCAGTCCAGCCATTCTTGAGTTTTAGCGAGACAAACGAACAGCAATCCATTTTTACTTATAGATAGATAGATGGGAGTGTCGTGAACTCACTGCAGCGGCTGCGTCATCTCGCAGAACTCGTGGTAGTGCACCTGCGGCGGCGTGAGCACGGACAGCGGCGCGAAGCGGTGCTTGTAGCGGACCGCCTCGTTGTCGAACTCGGACATCGGCTGCTTCAGCTTGCCTTGCAGCTTGAACGCTACCAGGGCCTGGGGAAGAAAGGACTTGTTTATTTATCAATGCACAGAAAAAAATACACACTATTATTAATTCAAAAAAATGTTAACGAATGGCGGACTTAATGCTAAATGCATTATCTATTAGTAGGTAGCTTATTGTCCAAGACAGAAACGCTGCTTCTTTTAATCATTTATTTATTAGGTCACCAACAAGACTTACACTAATACAATGACCCAGGATTCCAATAGACATATTTTATTAAAAGTATTTTGTAACAGGTCTATTTAAATAAAGCTATTTTTGATTTGATTTATACAAGAAGTCTTTTTACGTCCTAAGCACAGGCCACACCTCATCCATGAAGTCGTACGAGCCATACTCCAACATGCGGGCTCAGAACGGATTGTTACTGTTTACAGAAACGCAAAATTGTTTGTGAGGGGATCGAACGAACGACTTTGGTGTAGTAGATATTATAACTTAAGCGTCTCAAGCTGGGCATAGGCCTCCCCATAGCGCTGTCGCGTTTGTTTGTTCGGCGGGGTCTCCACCAAGAACACACCATCACAGCATTTTTTCTCCGTTTTTATTCTTATATTATTTATGTTGTTGTTATATGTAATGTAACAAACAAAGAGGCACCGTTTTCACGAGGTTTGTGCACAGTCAACAAAGTTGCTAATACGGTGGATATATTCTGTTGCTCATTGACTGAATTCGCAAAGGCTACGTTATTTGTTTTATGTGAGTTGGAGTTATATTGGTTTCTTTTATGTCTTCATTTTCGCATTGAGGAAAACTGTTTTAATTTTATGAGATCACGTTTGGTAAAAAAATAATTGTTTCTGGCGAATGCCTTTTGAACAGTCTCATAAATAAGACTTATAGAGTTACATAACACTTTGTATATTCCAATACCTTATAGTATCCCCCGCACATGTTTTGCATAACTTGGCACATCAGCCCTTCCCTCGCATACGGTCGCGTTCGCTTCTTGAGCTTGCGAGAGCCGGCGCGCTTCGAGTCTGGGCGTTTAGAGCCTTCGAACGCGAGCGTCTCGGCGCGCCCGAGCGCGGACACCAGCCAGCCGTATAGGAATTCGTATAAATACCTGCGGATAAAAAATATTTAACATTAACGAAATTAATGATTTGTTATATTTCATGGTATTGCTGTTGTGTTTATTGCAAAAATATTTTTCGAACATTATACAATTCAAAGCAGATAATTATTCCTTTCGAAGATTAAATCTGAGGATTGACTTACCCCCAAAAAAACTTTTACCGAAAAATGTCTCGACTTTTTGACGAAATTGAACTCCAGTCTATAGTGAGAGTTAGGGGATCAAAAAACACATGTTAATCTATAGTCTAGTTCCCATACCTAGTGTATTTAGCTTTGCTAAATTAGGGTGGGGGTAGGGGGAGAGCGTCGTGGCCTAGTGGTTAAACGCTCTGGCTCGGAACCCGATGGTCCCGAGATAAAATTCTGCCCGGAACACACCTTCTTTGGTTTCGTTGTACAATTTGCGGCTAACTCTCCGGTAAGAAGACAACGATTTAAAACACAAGCAACCCGGTTTACGGCGGTAGGCTCACCCCTTACCACGTTTGGTTCAAATTCCCTCGGCGAAATGTGTGCTTCCGAATGTTCCGTTCACCATGACGGCAACAATCAGTGTGCCTCTGACTAACCATTAGGGATATGCTCGTGAGGGTATGTTATGTTAGGTTAGGGGCTAGATGGCACTGTGTAAGGCTAGGTGGGGATTGATTTGTTTATGTAACAAATATTATACTCGTGCACGCTGTACAGCTCCAGCTCCAGCCCGGACAGCAGATAGGCGATCATGACGCGCAGCACGTGGTACAGGATCCAGGTGCCGAAGCAGGCGCGGGGACCTGTGCCCGCCGCGCCGCTTAGCACCGCGTCTACACTCTCCGCCTGGGACCACACATACAGACACTCCTCACCAGAAGATTAATGGTACTCGTGCACGCTGTCCAGCTCCAAGATGGACTGCAGGTAGGGATCATGATGAGTCGCATACGGTGCAGGATCCAGAAGCAGCCGCTGTTTAGTCTACATTTGACAGATTTTGGTTCTGACACCCTATTCTACTTACGAGTAAGTAAGACTGAATTTGCTCATGACAGATTCCACATGGGACAGATTACACCTATGCCAGATTCTACATTTGACAGATTTTGAAAAGCGTCCTGACCTGTCTAAATTATTCCCCATGTCACGTTCCTACATTTGGAATCAAGGATGATATTGTTAAATAGTGACCGTCCCACTATTTTCATTAATAATCTCATTCTTTTGGAACTAGTATTTATTTGTATGAGAACTTTTCAAAATATGTCAAATATAGAATCTATCGTAAGTAGAATCTGTCAAAAATGAATCTATCTTTAGAAGAACCGCTCCGACGCAGAATCTTTCATGAGTAGAATCTGTCTTAACCACTCAAATGTCACCGGTAACTTGAGCTACCAATGCCAATGTCGTCTCAACTGTCACTGGTAGCTTTAGCTACCAGTTTTTGAGGCACTTGTGAGGTGACTCATTTTCCGTTCAGAATCGATTTTCTTGTTACTATTTCAATTGAATATTTTTCTACAATTTGTCTATGATATTTGTATCGACCTGGCAACAACGGGCCGTCCCTACGAGACGTCAAAATAAGAAAAATAAAAAGTCAAAAGTTCATGTTGAGGTTATGTTATGATAATAAGTGCATGTTATAAGTTTAAAATTAACTTGTAAATAGATTATTACATATTACACACTGTGATATATTTCAAAATAATTATTAATTTATGTATTATACAGATGCAGTGAAAAAAGGTTACAGATTTGATTTTTAAATACTAAAAAAATTTGTTAAGTGAAAGTCGAAAAAAGTGATTTTTTTTCGTCATTTTTTAAATTCAACTAATTAATATTAATTTGCTTAAAATAAAAACACGTTAGTCTGTATTCAATATAAATGCTTATTTAATGAGCTTTTCGTCTGTGTGTTTATCATTTTGCGATCCTATTCGGAAAATTAGCAAATAATTCTCGGAAAATTCGCATAAATTCGCAACAGAAAAAAACAATATGGCGTAAACGATGTGACAGGTGAGAAGACATTAGGTATTTAGCGGTGACGATGGAGTGGCTAAGTAGAACAAGGTGTTAAAACCAGAATCTGTCAAATGTAGACTAAACAGCAACCTCTCAGTAGCATCACCACTCACCAGAATATGTAATGGTACTCGTGCACGCTGTACAGCTCCAGCTCCAGCCCGGACAGCAGGTAGGCGATCATGACGCGCAGCACGTGGTACAGGATCCAGGTGCCGAAGCAGGCGCGGGGACCTGTGCCCGCCGCGCCGCTTAGCACCGCGTCTACACTCTCCGCCTGGGATTACAACATGGAAAGTGAATGAAACCGCCCAAGTTGTACATTTACTTGATAACTTTTTCTACTGGCCTGTAATGTTGTTGTTTTAGTGTGCAATAAAGAATATTTACTTACTTACTTACTTACTTGGTAAGCCAGATCCAGAACTGCTAGGAATATTGCAAAATGCTCAAAGGGGTCTCGAGGCCGATAAATGCAGAATCTTTAACTACATACTCTTCGATCTAGGTATGTATTTTTTATAACTATATTTATTTCTTTTGGAAATAGATTGCGTTACTTTTTAGTCGTTGGGCTACTACAACTGACCGCGTGTTCAGTACGGGGCTTAAACACATACATCCTGTATTATCTCGTAATGTTCCTTAGGAGAACCAAATTCTAGGAATAAACATTGTAAAAGTAATATCTCACTTTAAATTTTTAAAAGAATGTATTGGATATATTCACAAAACAACTGATATACCAACTTCAAAAAAACATTTATTATTTGAACCTAACTAAACTCAAACTTCAAATACAACCAATCAAAGGTTTGAATGTTAAAATGCACTTAAAAGAGTGTCATTTCAATAAAAACAAAATCAGACATACAATGTTGCATAAATAACACTAATATTTGGAATCTAATAACAACTTTCCGACACCAGTGGTTGAATCACATTATGTTTGTATACTGTGTATTAATTTATTATTTCTATTATAGTATTCAAATCTATTATTAAGTGTGTTTTTGTTTGTTTGATTAAGTTTTTGACGATTTGAAAGCACTTGTAACAGGTCTATTTAAATAAAGATATTTCTGATTCTGATTCTGGTTGTGATAATTACCTCTTCCTGAAGAGCCGAGAACTCGTCCAGCAGCAAGGCGAGCTTATCCCGCTGCCGTGCACGGTTGTGTCCGCACACTTGCAGCAATACTGCGAATGGACGGACGCAACGAGAGAGGAAGTTTTCGACGAACTCGCGGGCCTGTGGGCAGAAGTAGGACAATGATTATCATTTTATAACCCCTCAGCTGTCCAGATTCAAAATGGCTACAAAATGATTCTGTCACGGTTTCTGCCGGGTCGTTAATTTACGCAGATGTCGACGCCTTGTTCAGAAAGAACAATAAGAAACGTAAGAAACGTGTGAATCCGTTACTAAACAGGGAAAATAAATTACTATAGAAATATGTTTCATAATTGTTTTAGCATTTTCCATGCAGTATCTTTACTAAAGATCTGAAAACCAGAACAAGACATTTGGTCAAGTTGGCATCAGGCAGGACTCGAACCCGCATCTTTCGCAAACTGCACTTACCAGTTATCTCAACCCCCTGGCTCATAGGGTAAATATACCAGAAAGATTCAGCCGGTCTGATAATGGTCTCGGTAGCTTAATTGGTAATAAGTGCAGTCGCCCGGTTTGCGAAAGATGCGGGTTCGAGTCCTGGCTGATGTCAACATGACCAAATGTCTTTTTCTGGTTTTCAGATCTTTAGTACTATAGAAATAGTTCTACAACTACTGCGGACCATATTTACATGAGTTCTGATAGGACGTAGTGCAACTTGGATTTCATCATAAAAGGAATGGCGTTGTAATACTCATATAGATCTCAGCGTGTGATAAATAGTCATTTTATGACTGCTTTATGTAGTTGTTTGCCAGAATTAGACGTGTCCTTTGCCACCTTATTGGTGCCAGTAAGGCCCAGACTCCACCAGAGCTGAGCGGAGATGTGCGGCGTCGAGCTGTGTTTTCAACAACTAATAGAATCACATCTCCATGTGTGAATAACGCAGTTCCATTGGTTGTTGAAAACACAGCTCGACGCCGCACATCACCGCTCAGCTCTGGTGGAGTCTGGGCCTAAGAGGTGTGCGTAGTGAAGAGAGCTTTTGCTTATAATGCTTGATTTAGCATCTCTTCTCTTCAGACAGGTGGACAGCCACATACTTTTAAAGTGTCACAGCGTATTCATATTTAGTTCTGAGAATTTAGAAATAGTCTTGGATGCCCACTCTGCGTCTTCCTTTAGCCTGACATGCACGATCATTTCTGCTGGTACAGCGAGGACTATCTCTCTTATTCATAAAAATTTACGCAACGCTGAGTTAGCGATTGACGTGACCTGTCACTTACTCGCAAATGGCGGCAGCAACACGAATGAAAGGGACAAAGCGACACAAAAGTCACGTGATAAACCGCTGTTCGAGTTTTTATGAATAAGGCAATAAAAAAGACGTAGATAGGTTAGGTCAGTTTTGCGGCAAAGTCATAATTTGTACCTATAAAACCGTGTGTACAAGATAGCATGATTATTTACTAGATCGTGAACGAGAGACATGCTGCGCAGTGTAGTCTCAAACTGTCAATGCTTTGCTCAGGTGGTCGAAAGTCCTGATTTCGAGAGCCACTTTTTTAGCACAAGTAGCCTATTTACGTCCTTTTATTATAATATCATTGGAATAAGAAGGTAACTTTATTTCCCTAGACAGAAGTAGTTTAGCACATACCTGTGGCGTCGTGATAGTCGCTTTAGGCGTTAGCGGCGGCGGGTTAACAAAGCTCTTGACAGATTCCCTCAGTATCTCCAAGAAGGCGTGTGGAGTGCGCTGGCCGGTAGGAACCAACCCACCGGCGGCTGACATGGCGGCCGGGGCTGGGCTCAGGTAGAGTAGCTGGAGTAGTGAACGAGAGAGGATGCAGGCCCGCTGGCGGCTGAACTCCATGAAGAAGTCCTGGAGGGTGAAAGAATCGGCTTGTATTTAGGGTTGTCTAGATCATGAATGAGCTGTAGACTTTAGCTTAGGCCTGGTTTCTCTTAGATGAGTGGAGTGAAGATGTTTTTGAATGTGAATTAATTTAAAACCTCAAGTTTAACCTGTAGGTACTTTTCTATAAGACCCAAGTTGTTATAGTCTTTTCATAGAAATGATTAAGTCTTATTTATGAAGACTGAACCTCTAGTCACATTTCATGGAAAGTCATTTTGTGATAAAGTACTACCTACTACCACTACAGACAAGCCACTTTTAGCGTCAGCGATTGGCGATTTCGCGACTGTATCGATGCTGCAGCACGATTTGGCGACACTGCGTTTGATCGCATTATGGGCGCGGTCCGTTTTGAGTCAAAAGTGATAATAGCTCGCTCACACGCGTCCCGAGTTGATTAATTGTATGAGCGTGAGCGACGTCAGCGCGCCATTTTCACTTTTGACTCAAAACGGACCGCACTATAAATCTAGACTGTGTCGATGCAGCATCGCGGTCGGCGGAAGAGACCTTGGTTTGTCACACGGAACAGAAAAAATAGTGGAAGTGCAATGCAACAACATTAGTGAAGGAACCGCTGTCGCCAAACTCACACAAATATATTGAAAGTCATATACCTAAAGAAAAAAGCCGTTTGATTGGTTGTTTCAATTCTAGTCCAAATTAGGTTAATTCACAGATCGTACATCCGGAAATAAACCTTCACACTCTACAGATAATATTTGTTGTGCTTCACCGCTGACGGTATTTACGACTTTTTCTAATCTAATGTCGTAAATAATGTAGCAAAACGGCATAACTACGGAAATATGAAGTTGTCGCGAGACGGGCAACTCGATGCGACGTTAGAACACGACTGGGACCAAGTTAGCACAGCAGTGCTTAATTGTGGCACGCGTGCCACGCCTGCTTCGCACTTCCACTGTTTTTTCTTTTCCGTGGTTTGTCATTGATATAGACATCTTGGACTTTCTTACCAGCGCAGTATGGAAATTGGTGCAAGACGTGATCTTCCACGCATGCCGGAGCCTTGTAACGAGCTCGTCGAAGTATTGCAATGCTTCCGCACGTGGCTTGATGCGGGTGTAGCGCGGGAAGGTCGGTGGTAGCAAACGTTGGTTTATCATTGGTTCGAAGCCCATCGGGTTTGGGGAGTCCGCTGTGAGGTAAGTGGATTAATTTAATTTACTAAATTAAAAAAGGATTTACCCATGTGAGCTTATTAGTTATTACAAGCATTAATGTAAGACAAGACAAAAGTAGTGCTGGTTTGGCCTGCGTTTCTAGGGTGTGAACTTGGTTCTAGCAAAAGATACATTGGATTGAAGTAAAATTGATGTCATAGCCAATTTTCTAACAGAAATGTTCTTCACATTTATTTGAGAAACCCTGCTTCAATAGGCATGGACTATGGATTTAGATTCCCTGGGAGATTCAAAATTGTAAGCATTAATGGCTGTATTTTTTTTAATTTTTAAGTATATGATTTCTTAGTGACTGGGCCTTTTTTTTTCTTTGTATATGAGCAAGTTGTCCACTTTAACCTTTTTTAAAAAAACCTCTTAGATTAAGACTGAGACTAAACTGCTCACTTAAAACATCTAGCCTGGATATTTTGTAATACTCATTCATTTGAAATTACTATTCCAACTCACAGTTTTCCACAGGCTGAGTGCCTTTACTCGCTGTCCTGATGATAACCTTCATCATCTCTGAACAGCCATTCAGCAGTGCTACACAGTCTGCTCCTGACTGAGATTCCCTCTTGGTGATCAGAAGGAGAGCCTGGTAGAACATTCTGGTGAATCTAAATCTGGCTGCCAAAGCTGCCCAGAGATTGTTAGCCTGAAAGGTAGATTGTTAAATGTTATCAAACAGATAAAAACCTTAGAAAACAGTACAGGTTCAAATTCTCTAACTCTCAACTTTTCTAGCTAGCTTTTATGCTGTTGTTAATGAATATTACCTCATCTTCTGTACTCTTGGCTTTCTTATTTAAATCTTCCTCTTGTTCTCTCAGCAGGGACACACACTTCCCTTCAGTCACTTCTAGGCTTGCGTCATAACTATTCCCAGACTGTGGATTTGAGCCCAGACGATAACCATATCCCATTGGTTGGAAGTCTTCTTCTTCGAACACCTGAGCTCTGAAATATTTTATTAAATGTTTTGAAAGAGGTAGGACCAAAAATGTATTAGTTTCAGCAAATTTATGGATTGTAACCATGTACAATTAACAGCACTGTACATCATGGTCGTTTCCCATAAGGTGAAAGTGTGGTTAAGCACAGTAAAAAACAAGGTAAGTTTCCCTAAAAAGTGGTCAAGAAGGTACTGACAGATTGACAAGAGCAATTGCAAAACTACAATGAGAGTCACTGTGATTTTGAATAGTCAGTGATATCTAAAACAAGTGGAACTCTATTTTAATTATCTAGTGAATAAGGTTGCTGTTACTACATCAGACATATTTGACCATATTGTACTTAACATTTTGATGCTGACTGTGCTATTTAAATTAGTTAAATAAGGAACAAAATGCACTCACTTATTGATACAATCTCTTATGCAATCCAAGAGTTTGTAGACAGCAATACAATAAGCTCTCAAAGTTTTGTTGGGGATAGAATATGGTTGGTGCAAGTAAAGATTTGTGAAGACGGTCTGTGCGAGGGAGTGCCCTTCCAGCCAGGACACGATGCATGCCATTGTAGCATCAATAATGCCTATCAGCTCACTTGGATCCAAGTTGACTACCTCCAGCTTGCCAGCCTGAAAAATAATAATAAGTATGAGTACAGTTCATAGCAAGCCACTTTACCCAAAACAAAATGTTATTCATGCAATGGTCATAGTAAGTCATTGGACTTTTGTGTACATGAGTATACACATTATGTTGATACATAATGTATCAAGTCTAGAGTATCAACATGTTTTTAAGTGTTGTTATTATTAAAATATTAAAGGCTACCTAAACGGCCTTTAAAATAAGAATTAATCAAAATTCTAAAACAAGCAAAGATTCACAAGTAGTGAACTTCTAGCATTTACAGATATTTAATAATTTTGGATGACATACGGCAACTGCTTGCTGAAAGTTAAGTGGTTTAGGATTGCCTCGGTTACAAAGCATTCCTGCATCCATTTTGGGATCCATCATTTCAATCGCCGACATAGCCTCAAATAGTCCAAATAGGTGTCCATCGTGTAGCAGCTCCCCTAGTTTGAGATCTACATAATGAGAATATTTATAAGTTATAAAGAATAAATGCGTAGAGGGGATAATAGCCTTGAAAAACTGGTCATTCTGGCATCACTGAAGGGAAAAGACCAAGAGGCCGGTCACTAACACAATGGTCTGACCAAATCAAATGAGCTACATCCCTGCCAAGGTTCTACGAGGTGGTGAAGGCTACTTCTGATCAGAACAAATGGAGGAGTTAGTTTGGTTGATGAGTTCCAGTGACCACAATCCTCAGTAATGAGGGACCGACTAGAAAGAGATAAGTTACGAAATGAGGCATCAGGAGTGTAGTTACAGTCCTTGAAATAATGCATACCTTGAATATGTTTGAAGAAATCGGGTGTTATATCAACCCAATTGTAAGTGACTTCTGGAGAAGTAGCCATGGCTTCAATCGTCCTGCAAAGGTTATTGGCGTAAATTATTGGTAAATATTATTTCACCTTAAAGACCATTGAACCGCCATACAATTATACATGTACAAAAATAGAAATTAATTTATTTCAGTTTTGAGGCATACAAACATTCAAACTCCAAGAAACATGAGCATAACAAGATCCTAGACCTTTTATAATTTGCACATGCCATACAAAGCTGCTAACATTATTAAATAATATTAAAAACAGATACATTCACACATATTTCAACTTTTAGACAAAAATAATCTACAAATTCCGGCGTGCATTTTGTACTAACCCGTCACCGTCAAAATAATCATCATTATCACCCATTTGTACAAGTTACTTGAAAACCACAAACACCAGTTACTTTACCATTAATTTCTTCTATTAATATTTTCTAATAAAGGGTAAAAATTGTGTTACAATCTATAACTTAACGAAATTTCATGCACAAAATACGCCTCGACTTGTATTTTTCGTTTTGACAGTTTTGACACTTTGACGATTTGACAATCGGCACTTGTCTATGACATTTTTAGAGATGTGCGAATATTATCGTATTTTTGTCTATGGGCCAAAAAACCGATAATTTATTACTCTCAGCCACTCTATATGGATGGAATGGGATGGAACTAGCTAGACGCTTGCTTACGATATCCAGGGCTTACACAACCATATCTCACAGGGTAGCTGGTTAGCAGTACGACACCACGTAGGTACACAAAGGTCAGGGTGGCAGAAGTGAACCTCAGCGGGGGGCCGCAAAACCTTACTTCTGGCTTGAAAGTGAAATGGGTATCAAGCCACGGTAAAGAAATACTATTTCCGTGGTCATGCTATTGCCCGTATCTGCTTCTGTGTTGAATAAGCTCAAGGAACTTTCTACTTTGTTAAAAAACTTAAAGTATTCACGATATAATGTTTTTGTAGTTATTTAAATTATTTTCTAGTCTGTACCGAACCGCTAACGTTTTCAAATCTTAGTAAAAGTTCCAGTTTTTTTTAAAGACAGCAAAATAAAAACAACCTGTGCTCCAGTGTCGCACTAGCTGATTCCCGCCCGATGCGACACGAGACGAGTCACGAGCCCACGTTTACCCTCGCGTCTCGTGCCTCATCTCGCGGATCGGCTCGTGTCTCGAGCGGGAGAGTAAGAGGTATTACATTTACTATAACTTTACGACGTTAGCGGCTCGTTCAACCGCACTGCTGTGTTTGAAATAATTTAACACCTTTATTTACCCTGTGGCCCTGACCTTTTTGGTAATAAAAATTTTTTTTGCAAGTATGTAATCATCAAACTCCTTGGAAGTCTGGGAAGTTTTGGATAAAGTTGAGAAATAAAATAGTTTTATTTTTATTTTAAATGTATTTAATACTGTTGTTGAACATAGGCGTGGTTAACAGTGAGTTTTCTGTTACTGCATCATAAATATCGCTATCCAGCTGTCCATTTTCCATTGTAGTATTATTGCCGTCATTAGTCGATGTGTGAGGTCCACTGGGCTTAGACAAACTAACGCCACCTAATCCCATGTCCATACAGTCAAAATGGAGGATCTGGAAAAGCATACATTTCTGGCATTAGTAAGTAGGTACGTCAGTGGATTACATAATATGCTCCTTTAAATCTAATCCATTCAACATTATGGCGTGTTTTTTCTCGCGTCGGAACTTCGATGAGTGGTCCCTTTAGATTTCCAATCAAATGTCGCCATTCAATGAGCGCTAGTCATTCAATCAAATCGCAGTTTTAACTAGATGACTGTGACATACTCAACGTGTGGGGAGCGTTCAGGTCATAGCACATTATGCCAGCACGGCAAAGGCACGTCTCTGACCGAAGTTAGCAATTATCTTGCCATTCAGAACCTAAGATGTAAGGACACGGGCTGCGAGTTGAGTAGTTTGGCTTAGCGTCGTGCGCGCTGACAGTAGTTCTATGTTTTGCTCTTAAAGCTCAGGTCATACAAGGGCCAGTCAATCAGGTTATCACAAATTACATAAATCTGTCTCAAACCTTTACCCTTTGACAAAAAAGATCAAAATATATCAAAGAAGTACAGTCCTAGTGGTAACCTGGTCTCTTGCTGAATACCTACCAATACAGGGGCCATATCGACCCGTGTGTCCATATCCATGCAGACGTGGAGCTTCTCCATGACGATGGCGACGTCAAAAAGCCGCACGCACATGTCAACCAGGCCCGGGGGCAGGTAAGGGACTGGCACAGGCACGCAGAATGGTGGGGGGTTGCGCGCTGGAATGTTCGAAAAAGGAATTAAGAAAGCCAAGTCCGTAGGGCTACTAGGTCATTCTGCTTCATGAAAATACTAAATTTTGGAAAAAACATTAGCTTAAGAAAACCCCCTAAAATCACGGTCGGGCCAATAGCATAGAACGATAATGGACCTTATAGTTTGGCAGCATTGGCACTAAACAATGATTGTCTGCCATCACCTGAAATGGATGCCATGGTCCCCAATTTCAAACATTTAACCTGACTGCGCAACGCAAGAGGGTAATGTATTGTGATGTGGCGTGGTAAGCCAAACGATGATCGATTCGATTCTCATGCCGCTGGATTAATCTCATCCTTGCAAGTGTCTCTAAAGATGAAAATTCACTCCAGGGACCAAACATCGACAAACAACGTCGAGTGGGTCTCGAAAAGGAATTCAAATCCTTTCATCATTTTCCATTCTAAGTAATACCTAAGTAAGTAGTTAGCATTCGGATTTTACCTGAGAATGTATTTCTGAGAACGCTTTCGTTGTTCATCCGCACCTCTAAATCGATCAGAGACTGCGATGGTTCGTATGTCAGCACGGCACATGCTGTAAAATGACAATAACAGATAAATTAATTAAACCTTATACAGACTAAACCCACTATTCTTATAAAAACCTAAACTACTGCAAAGTTTCATTGTTATAACCTCCCTGTCTGTCATCATTGGAGAGTAACCCCCTTATTCATAAATACGAACGCAACGCTAAAGCATTGTTTAAGCTATTGACGTGTTCTGTCACTTACTCGCAAATGGCGGCAGCAACAAGAATGACAGTGACAAAGCATACCGATACAAAAGTTACCGTGTCGTTGTCGTTGTCGCTCTACAAAGAGCTGTTTAAGTTTTTATGAATAAGGGGGTAAGGCCAGTGACTGGACCTCACGGGTGCTTCTCATAGAGGAGGGAGGTACTTTTGCTGACTAATAGAATAACTAAGAAATTGCCTACACCGCAAGGTAGGTACTTTTTTCAACATAAATTATGAAATGTTCATTCTTACTTGTCCTATCAAACTTGATAGCCTGAATGCGAATGCCGGTGCAGCAGTTGCACTGCAGGCCCTCACACTTGCACCTGCCCCCGGTGAAAGGCAGACGCAGCCGCCAGCCTGGCTTGTACCACGGTCGAGGCATCATGTCCTTTATGGTCTGAAAAATAATACAATCTGTTATTGGGCGGATCTTTTCACCATTTGTTTGGGCACAAGAGTCAGAAAAGAATACCTAGTTTCTCTATTCAAGTAAATTATACCTAACGTTTCACAACTTGCTGCTAATAGGGATCAAACCCAGAACGAATAATTTTATGGGCTGTTGACTGTACATATTATTGTGACTAACATCGGCGATAGATGGCGGGACAGCCATCAAAAACTAAAAACAAACAAAAAAAAACCCCGTTTTTTAAAAAGAAACACTTCTCGGTGCGACCTATTTATTACCTGTATATTTTATCGTTTTTCATGCACAGGCACTATAATGCGTTAAAACTTTTATATTAAATAATTGAGATCCACAGATCTCCCCCTTGAGGTCCTAACAAGCCTCAAAACAAACCTGTCATTTTAAACGATTTCAAATACTAAGTACCTATTTGCATTGGAATGCCCAGATGCGCCATCAAACACACGTTTTAATTTACATCTTGGAATGGAAATGTGAAACTGAAAGTTAATTATGTATCTACTAACCTGGTTAGTCTCAAGATCGTAGTAAACCGAAAAATCTTCAACATCCATTGCTTCGTCATTCTTTGGATTTTTCTTTAAATCCTGTGGTTTCTTAAATCCTGAACCTGTAATACAAATGTTTTTGAACATGGTATTTAGCGAAGTACTTACTTAGTCATATCAAAGTTTGGGTAGCTCTCCGTTACTTTGATGACTTCAAAGTAACGAGTTAATTGTAATCATTGTAAGCTGAACATGGTTTAAAATTGCCACTAAAATCATAATCATGAAATAATTTCCCCGAATTCAATGATGCAGTTGCTACTTAGCTCCAACTAGCCGGTGCAAAAAGTGTAAGTTAAACCAACATACCTGCGCTGACGACCACACTGCACATCACCAAAAATACATAAGCAGTTTTCGATTTCATTTTGCCAATACCGTTATGCGTCGATTGCTTCTACCTCTAGGGACACCATACAAATGATTGAACCTCGTTAACCCACGTTAACACTGGCAAAGGTTCTTCTACAAACATTTGTATGCAAGTTATGCGCACGGGCGCAACTGTCTTGCGGGACTTTCTAGAGAGAAACTCGGGCGCATCGTATCGATACTTGCGCGACTCTGCGACTGTAATAGCCATCTTTATTTCACACAGGGCGTTTTACGCATACATGCATATATGTGTCGCAAGTCATGGACATGAATATTTAAAGAAAACAAATGAGAGAAAAGTTTTAAACAATTGTGTAATAAATAGTTAGTGTTTGTAATTGTTAAAACTACAGCTAATATATAATTAAACACACGCACTTTTACCTATTTTCGGCAACACAATATTCTTAGTAAAATATGTACTGTGGATGCTTAATTAGTTAGTAGGTAAATACCAAAATATTGCTCTCGTTCGCGCACATGCACTATCAAAACTTAACAAATCAGAATTTGAAATCATACATGCTGAATGTCTTTTTATTTCCACTTTCAATCTTTTAACGTCTATTTCATTTGCCAAATTAATAATTTAATATTCATTTTGTAATTAATCATCATCATCGTCATAATCATCATCGTCGTCGTCATCATCAAATATGCTGAATAAGGAACGAACAACGTTTTCATCGTATTCCTCAATATCCTCATCTCCGGAGTCGATCACAGCGTCTACGCCTCCTTGAGGGTTGGGGATGGAAATCCCACCAGCATCTTCAGGTCTCACCATCACTATACCATTTGCACCCATTCTGAAAAGTTTAATATTGATCATTGCTGTCACTTTTGCTGCTTTTTATTATTGTTGTTTGTTTAATTAGGCAGAGAGTAGAACGATGTCTATGAACCATGTTCTTAATTTAGTAGTATGTCTGTAAAATATAGAAGTGACATCCAGCTAGAGATGAAAAACAAGTGTCAACATTAATTTTTGGTCCGGTGTGGTAATCAAACCCCAGAAGGCCTGGAACTAAGTAGGCAGGCAGGACCACCTACTAACTGAGCTATCAAGCTAGTCAATTAGACTTTATACGATGTGAGTTGGTAGACCATGGTGCATGTCACCTGAGTGTATTGGTAGTCTGACACATCTATGTAGAATAACCATAACACTTTGTCTAGGTATTTTCTAGATATTTTTATCCCTTAAATTACGTCAAAATTATAATTAAATCATAAGATAAGTACCTTAGGCAGTTGAAAGCCATGTCAAACAGCTGGAGATTTCGCCACTGTCCGGTCATTGCTAAGCAAAAGTGAAAGTTCCTTCCAGGAAAAAACACATTGTAAAATTTTGCACAAACTTTCAAGTTCGATAACCTGGGCGGGCTTACGCAAATTGGCTTTGGGTTCTTGCCTGAAATCAAAGATTATCTTTTGAGTTCCTTATTGTATGATACATGTCACAGGCAACAACATCTGCAATAAAATGAATACTTAATTCTCACCAATAAAGTTCATGTAAGCTGGTCGGCACATTCGGACAAGTTATGATGGCGTTATTAGTCTAGAGAAGTTAATGAAGTAGCTTAGTTGGTAAGTCAGTAAAAAGTATTTTTAAAACAGGCGTAAATATAACCATAAATAGAAAATTAGGAATAATACCTGACATGGAGTTCTCATACAGAATTCTATCGTTCATTGACATAGCGACATCAAAGGCAAAATCGCCCGGGTGATATGTTATCTTCATACATGCTTTTTGATTGAACAGATCTAATACATATCCAGTACAGCACTTGCATATTCCATTCGCACATACACACGGTCTACCAGATTCAGAAGATTCAGAAGATTCCGAAGAACTTGGTGAAACCGTGGTTGAATTTTGCTTAGTATTACGGTTACGGTTGCGTCTTGCGAAGTTTTCCATTCTTGAAAACTTTCTCATTATTACACGATCCAACACCATTAGTTCGCGTTCAGGTAGATCCTTGTCTGTGTAGGCACCAACAAATGTTTTGTTTGCATTTTCTATATTTTGAGCTAAAAATTAATTAATTTTAATTTTATTTCAAAAGTAGAATTAAAGAAATCAACTAATTCTAAACAAAGGCTGTAAAAACACTCTAAAACTGATAATTACATGATACATGTTTTCCTTTTCGTTACAAGCAATTTGGTTAGGTAGTAAAGTTCCTTCGCGTTTCTTACAATACTTAATCGAGTAGCAGATAAATGTATCGGTACTTACTTCTTTTCCCTCCGCCCACAAACACACATAACAATTGGATTATATTTATTGTTACAAAATATCGCGTCATGCTCAAAGTTTATTTAGTCGCGACGATGCGCGCACGCGGTTTCTGCGGATATCACAACAGTCACTCCAGTTCGCCTGCGCTGATCCGAACCGGTTCAGTAGTTAGCATCTCTATATGCTAAATACTTTCACATCTTAATCACTACTTAGAGCGCAAATAAAAACTGGTTCCTTTTTTCCCAACCAGTTCATTAAAAGGCAATGAATAAGATGAATTACAGGAAAAGGTTTTTTGAATGCAAACAAACACTGAACTCGCCCAAGCCAGGCAGTTGAATGCGCACGAAATCCTTTAGGCAACGTTGTCTTTTTGGGGTGAAACTCAAACATGTCGACCTAGATTTTAGGTAACTGCAGTTGTTATTAGTTTCTGCACGTCTGGTTTCGAAATTATTAGAAAAATAACTTTTCATACATGTAAAAAGCTCGCCATTAAAACACCATTCGACTTTTATTCAATAATTTAATTGCGTAAATCTAAAATAAATAATAAATTCAAAAATTACAAGGTTACACCAATTCAGTGAATTTTACGACCATCAAAAAAATCACCGACGGCGTCGCCTATTGCATCCAAAGGACCACCGCTATCGTCGTCAGATTCACCCCCGAATAGTCCACCTCCAAAGGCATCCGCATCTAAGATGCCTCCGTCGTCATCATCATCGTTGTTACCGCTTCCATAGAGGCTGACTGGAGCAGGGCCGGAGGAAGCTGGCTTTGGTTTCAATCCGGTTTGAACTCCAGAAGCTCCAAGTCTAAAAAATCAACGTGAACTTATATTGTACCTACTGATCATGTATATTCTGTACGGTTGTAAGGTACCTATTATGTTTTGATATGTTTATATCGTAAGATTTTATTGTTTAGGTACAGACCTTTGAAATTATCTATTACAAGATAGAACTTTTGCTATACCAATTAAACCAGTGACTGTCAAAAAACTTAATTATCTTATATTCACATTGTAATTCTAAACTAACAACCGCTAACAGCATTAATTTTATATTAAATTATTATTTAAAATACAATTAAAAAATCCAACGATCCATAGTGAATTAGGCAGGTGCCAACCATTGAGGCAACGAGCCAGTCATGAATAACGAATCACTGGGTTTTAGCAATCGTTCATAAACTAGAAGTTATTCACACTATCAATACTCAATATTTATAGATCAGTAGGTAGTGCATGTTACATAGTGTTGATCATAAAAAGTACATAATCAATCATAAGAAAAACAGCGATGTATATGCTCACCCGAAACACCTGAACGACGCTGAGTAAACCGGAAAACCGGCGATGTCCGCGTTTATGTCTAAGCAAGCAAATGCATTTCTATTTCGGATACGGATATTTGATAATTCTGCGCAGACGGTAACAAAGGGTGCCCTCCGAGGATTGAAGCAAATTGGTGGCGGATCGCTGGCTGCAAAAAGGTGAGAAGAGGAAATTGAGATTTATCAGTAGCAGATCTGTATAATTAGAAGCTGACACTAAGGCTGAAGATAATCACCTGAAACTCTACGACGAACTACAGTATTGTTGTTAAGGCTAAGTTTGACATCAAATATAAAATCTTCTGGGATAAATGTAATGTTTCCACATGCCTTGGTTTGGAACCTTTGCAATATAGCTCCGGTGCAACAACCACATTGACCTTGGATGCAAGAGCAGGGAAACCTCACTAACGACCCAGTCACTGGTTGCTGTGCTTCTGTAGCAGCGACTTCGCCTTGTTGAAGAGTCGGCTTCTGGGTGACATCAGCCACTGGATTATTTGCAATCACTTCTTCTTGCAAAATTTCCTGATTGTTGATAGTAGGAGTTGTTGCTTGCTCTACTTGTTCCGCCAACAGTTCATTTTCAGCATCATTCACTTCATTTTCTGGTTCATTAACTATGTAATCATCCTCTGATGGCACATAAACTGGTACCACTACTGTCGCAGGAGATTTTAGTACGGATGTCGGGTTTAGTGCTTGTTCCCAAAGTGCTGGTGGAACTTTTATCTCAAGCACTTCGTACGGTCGGTCTTCGTCCAGAATATATTCGTCTGCAATAATCTACCATTAAAATCGTTTCCAAATATTTAATTAAAATAAAAAAGGAATAAAAATATCACATACCGGAAATTGCGTAAGTAACTAAACAGTAAATTAATAAAAGATAACATCTTTTAACGACTGCTTCCATGTTTGTTTAAAATAAATTACTTTGTTGTGAACAGTTGCGGATGACTTGCCGCTGCAAATTGTTTGCGTTGCAAGTTAAGCCCAGGTATTTAACTGTCTACTAACAAACTCACAATACTCATTTAAAGTTGTCACTTAATGATATGAAACAAGTTTTAAATTTTAATGCCGGTACAAGAGAAAGTCGTGCCAAAGAGCATTAACAATGCAAACTTTCGATACGTGTACTGAATTTTTGTAGGATCATTGATTTATGACAGGTTGCTGTTTGTTTTGAGAATACACAACTAATGGAGGAGAAAATTAAATACATTTTGATTTTGATTTTTACCACACGCACAGGTTCCAGTTACATTTACTAGATCTCAAGAATTCTGTTCAGCCCCACGGTAAGTAAGTAGCCGACTTATAGGTATCCTATCTTGATCTTCAATGGACACTTTGCCCTTTAATAGAGTAATATTTTATGAGACGTAGGTACCAATAAAATACTTCAGTTTGTTCAAATATTTAAAACCGCCTTATTTATTCATCTTTAAAAAATCTGAACGGAGATCTCTGTTTAAATGTAGATTTTTGTTACAAAATGTTCACTATTTTTTCCTTTTAATCTTGGAAATAAACGAATCAGCTGAAAAGACTACGCATTATTTTATTAAAAAAGAAGCAAAACTTTGTTATACGAGAAGCATAACGGACCACTTATGGTCAGAGTTCAAAGGATAACAGTGGTTACATAACCGACAAGAGCAATGCTTCAAAATAATCATGATAAGAAGATAAGATATTATTTCTCGCAAAATAACTGCATTCTCTATCTTTTTCATGCTTTCTTATAGCTACTGCAAAGGCAACTTGAACATAAGTATGATCCACAAAATCGAAAACAAACCCTTCTTAATTTTTGATTCACGCAAATCTCTCGCGGGCATCATATTTTAGTTAAACATGGCCATAATGATTTTATGTTTAAATTATTATTGTAAAATGCTTGCTAAATGCTATTGTAGAAGATTTTTGCTTCTATTTTCTTCCTTAACGGGTAATATATCACATACAGCCATAACTTATCTTCTGTTTATTTATAGTCGTTTTTCAAAATGTTGTGGGTGAAATTATTGGAAACAGTCAAATTCTTAAGATTTTTTATTTTTCGGAGGAATTTAAGAGCTAAAATAATAATTTACTATTTACAGACAATAAATAAATAAGTTAGGTATAAAAATAAATAGTTAAAACTAATTTAATTTAAATGTCATGCGTGGGACCATTCTCCACGCATCATTTTATTTTGTCTTCTTCTGTCTCTTTTGTTTTTGTGGTCACCGGTCGATTTTCTCAACAAAGAATCCAAATTGTCCAGTCCAAGGAGGTCACTGTAATCATCGTCCTTTTCTCCATCTCGCTCTTTATGGGGTTTGTTGTTTCTGTTTTGGCGTTTGTTTCTGCCAAATATTCCCAGTTCGTCACCAACGGTTTCGCCAATCTCCGTCAAATGAAGAACATCTATGTCCTCAAAGTTAAAACTACTTCTATGTTTCTTCTTTGGCAAGACTCCGTAATGGTCATCGGGGAATGCTTCTCCATCAATGCTGTCCTGTGCCCTGCTTTCTTCTGCAGTCATTGACTCAGCGTTAGCTGCAGTACTTTCCTCTGAATGAGAATCTAAATCATGTACAATTTGGATCATTTCCTCGTTTACTTTTTCTTCTGATGTGGTAGGGAATAATGGAGTAGATGGCATTTTTGGCGTTATAGTTTCAATTTTTTCGTAATTGATTTCATCCATCATATGAGTAGAGGGCATTGCAGACTCCTTAGCTGTATTTGCAACTAATGGAGTAACAGGCATAGAAGATAGCTGGCCAGTAATATGCGCTAGCGACATTTCAAGACCGGAATCTTCAAAGCTAGTTACACTTTTGGCTGTTGATGTAAATATTGAAGCATCAATATTATGATTTATACCAATAATTGGTTCAAAAGTTTGATCAGTATCAATCTCAATAACATTAACATTGCTTCGTTCTGTGCTTGGCGCAGCTGTAGGAGCAGGTGTAATTACGGGAACTGTAATAAGTGGAGATACAAGTGGAGATGGGGTTGTGAGAGTCGTCATTGCTGAACTTTCGGCTGTGAGCGAAGTGGTAGTTGGTTTCCTTGTAGGACGCCTCCTCCTAACTGGTTTCCTTGTGGGACGTCTGGTAATTGGACGAACTTTCAAAGTGGTTGTTGTAAGTCTTGTTGGCCTAAGAGTCGTTGTTCTCGTAACTGGCCTTCTGCTTGGACGACGGGAAGGTCGGGGCCGCCTTGTGGTTGTGGTTGTAGTTGTTGGAGCGGGTGCTTGCTTTTTCTTATTTTTATTCGGTTTCTTGCTGCCTGACGAACCAAACAGGTCTCCTAATAAGTCTTCTCCTA
The DNA here is from genome assembly GCA_950022985.1 of Udea ferrugalis. Classification (NCBI taxonomy): domain Eukaryota; kingdom Metazoa; phylum Arthropoda; class Insecta; order Lepidoptera; family Crambidae; genus Udea; species Udea ferrugalis. Next base: position 13,816,740 of record OX465516.1, read on the forward strand.
AAAGACTAAATCCTGTATAGTCCGCACTTTCCACGTCATTGATGGCGCTTAAGTCACCTGAAAAAGAGATAAGATATATTTTTAAAAACCATTTTTGAACTCATAAGATTTGAAGAAACTGTGTTTCTGTCTTGTCCAATGATTTACTGGTAAATGATTTTGTTAGTGTTATGTCCTTTTTTAGATTGAATTTGTGCGTTAAAGATTAAACGAATAAGAAACAATCACAAAATCAGTGAAAACAATCAACATGTTACATCACTTACCGTCATCATCATCATCGTCGTCGTCGTCATCATCGTCGTCATCGTCGCCGCCAAGGCCAAAGTCATCATCATCATCATCATCATCGTCGTCTTCATCGTCCTTGTTTTCGTTTTGCGGCACCAGTGGGAGAGGGTCTGCTGGCTCCGAGGTGACGCCCCTCGGCCCGAACTTGAAGCAGGATACCCTCACGGCAGCCTCGACGGTGCTCTTCGACTGAAGTTCCAGCCCAAGACAGGCTCTGAATTCTTCACCAGCTCTCGCTATGTTGTATACTCGGCCACAGAATTTCGATATGCCGCCAGGTAGTGGTAGACACACTGGAGTTGGTTTGCGACCTGGTGAGGGAATAATTATCATTGTAATTCAAAGTTAACTCACATAATTCTTAACGGGGTAGGAAATAGTTTAAAACGTTCTCCCTTTAAGAGCAGTTACTATCATTTTTTATTAATTATTTTACCAAGGTAACTATTCATTACAAATTGGTATTATCAATGCTGTATTTTCATCTCCACATTACTGTTTTAGTGAGACAAACCTAACAAATGAATCAGGCTAGAAAAAAAATGCTTTTTAAAAAGCGACATCAGAGTTAGGAACATTATGAAGGAAACAATTCTTAATTTTTAAAAACAATACTCGACGGATGTACCCAATGATAATTTTAGAAACCGTTTTGTTGTTAATCGACGGCAATTTTTTTTTAAATAGTGACTTTACTTTTATTGAACCAGGGTTTAATTTTAGTAAATCGCTTGTTTAGCGAAAGCGCTTGAATTTTGTACATGATAAAGCCAATGGCATCTAGTAATCCATTTTTTAATGTGGGAGGTGTCTGTGTTATTATATTCTTGATGAATAATACAGATACCTGAAAATCACTGAATCGTTCAATAACTCGGTTGTGAATCGCTACCCAGAAATGTGTTCCATTTACCTATGTCCCTTATTTAGTAAAGATACATTGACTCTAGAAATACGAATGAAATTGAAAAGTTAATTGCTAAATATTTCTGGGATATATTTTAACGTTTTCTTTCGACTAAGCACACAGTCGATTGATGCAGTTTTACTCTATTTTCTTTGATGATTTCTCCAGTTGGTTAAAGAAAGTAGCAAAATATAATATTTTCCCAGCATCAAAAGTCTTAAAACTGGTACCTTTAAAACTAAATTTGGAAACGAGAGAGTTGTTTGGTTACAAAACGGATATTCCCATGGTCAAATATTTATTTGATGACTTACTAGAGAGGGTCCGGTTTGTGATGACCTTCTTTCCGAAGCTGAGAGACACCGACATTTTGTCGCCACTCAAATACATCAGCGAAGCACATCCTGAAAATATACAATAGCACATTTTTTTACAAATGTTGAGTAAGGAGAAAGTAGGAAGAGTATTATAAATACTTAAAAAATGTGTCTCTGTGACTGATAAGTTCTTACGATGTTTTTTAGTTTTTGGAACATACCAATGATATGGTTTTGTCTAAACACATTTATTTATCACTTGATGTTAATTAAAGAAACTGAAATCAGCACGTTAATATCACAATAAATGTATATAACATTATGCATTTGTGAAAATCAATTACAAAAAACCAATAATCAATTTCCGACTCGCCTATATTTACTGGCAAAAAAACTTTTGGCGACGTACGCCAAAGTAAATTCACTATGAAAACTTAACAGATAAATGAAATATTTATTACCTGGTCCGTTCAAGTTGAGTACAGGCACCTGGAAGTCTCTGCAGCAGTTGCAGTACGCCTCAGAACATTTGCAGTACTTGTTTATACTGTTGTCCTCCAGCTGTGGCTTGTCACTGTCGTTTCTGTTCTGGATAACCTTCTTGTTGTTTTTCTGTTTTCCTGTAACAGACGAAAACCATCCTTAATTGACAGTTCATTCAATACTTCTATATTTTTTACTATATATCGATAGAGTTGACACACAGTCGCATAAAGTGTGAAATTGTGCTTGGCGTTTTACTTTTCACTAAAAACTTGGGTCCTGATTCAAAATATAACAATTGTTGACATTTACTTGTTTTTTTTTGTTTCATTTCAATAAAATCGGATTTTAAGCACTTTACGAACATGTTTCAAACTTTCATAATCATTCTCCCTCAATTCAATTGTCAGAAAAACGGTTCAAATGAAATTAACTTTAATTGCGTGTAAAATTGCTGCACGTACATAAACGAATTGTAGAATTAATCATTTTTACCCGACATTAGTATTTAATAGCAGACTAGCAGTATTTGAAGTTTCATAAATTAGTTAATAATCAAAAGTGTGTTAGACTTTCTCAGGTTTTTTAAAATGCAGGAAGGCAATATAAAAATAGGATATAAGATACTAGCGGCCGCCTGCGACGTCAGCGTAGACTTTAGTTTTCAGAACAATGTCTTTATAAATTGTAGCCTTGGTGTTATCATCACGAATGAGCTAAATTACTATCAAGTTTCATCCAAATCCGTCCAGTAGTTTTCACGTGAAAGAGTAACAAACATTCATGTTTACAAACTTTCGCATTTATTTATTAGTAGGATTATTGTTTGATTTCATTTTTGGTTTGTTATGTTTGTTCTTTTAGTGAGAAACCGATTGTTTGGTAATAGATAAATCAACAGTTATGTCATGAATTGTTGTTTGAACGAATGACATTTACGAAGAATATGATGATACAAATTACTATTACTAGGAAAGAAGTTGAACTAGGTATTTCAGTTAAGGCACGAGTTTTTTTAAACAATAAAAGTCTGCATTCATTCACTAATGTATTACCTTTGCATGAACGTAGCACTTCGTTTACGTTTATAATGTAACAAATCATTGTTATGTTAATACTCGTATTAGGTTACCAAACATTGTTTAAACTAATTATGCAATTATTCACAATTAAATAAATTGAGGATTAATTAAACGAAGTCACCTTTTAACAAATATCACTGGACATTATTTCACACAGTGCTATCTAGACTCAAATTAAGCAAATAAATGCTTGTGCTATGGGAAACTAAACAACGGATAAACATGCTTAGATACTTTCAAAAAAAAACAAACTTAACATACTTAGGTAGCAACCAGAGCAGTACATACAGACATGTTCATGCACACAAATGTTTGTACTCTGCGGGGATCGAACTCGCAACCACTGGTGTAATAGCCTACTTCTGATCCATTACATCAAATCGGTCGACAACCTTTTACAACTACTTTGCAATAACGAAAAAGTCCTGAAATGTACCTGAAAGAAAAACTAAGACACTATAGACAAGATCTAACGGAAAATAGTTTTGATATACTGTTATTCAATCAAGTTTTACTTCATACAATGTCAGAATAGAAACCGATTTCCTTGAAATCAGTTGACACCGACACGCATTCGCGTATCAATAAAAACCCAACCATTTTACCTAAGAACTGATTAATAAACGCCAGCAAATAGTGTAATTTACAGCCAACTTTCACGAGATCGGGCCATTCGATAGGCTTGTTGAACGTAATCTCATAAATAAAGAACATACTGTATATGTATGTAGGTATATTATAGACAAAACGGTCTCACGTAATATTAATTGATCGTGAACTCATTCTAAAACGCATCGTAAAAACAGTTTGAAATAGTTTTCTTATTGCCATTTTTATTCCTCAATGTCAGTCAAAAATGTGGAATGTGTACGTACTTACATAATTTAATATCATACATTATTAATAAGAGAAAACAATAATAAAAATCATTGAAGACGTGTTAGTAGATGACTGACGAGTGTCTGTCATCGAAAGTAAATAACATTGGCAAAGTTCAGTTCAGTTACATAAAATTACGGTAACTTGAATTTTTGAACCACCAACTTTTGCGCTGTTGAATTACGATAAAATGCTATTTTAGTGCTGAAATTCTGGAACCATTAAGCCTCATGGGTTTCCTTCCTGATGCATATCAATTAGAAGGCTATTGTAGAGTGAGTATAGCAACTCATTTGAAACTCGAATCAACATGTCAAAGTTTTACTACGCTCGTTGTTATACACTTGCATACTGCTTCTGTAAATCTTAAAAAACGGAACGCACTTGTTCTATGGGATGCCAGACATAGGAAACATCCAGATATATCCAGGTTATACAAACCGACATGTTCATATTGTTAACGCAGACAAAATTCTACTGTGCAGGGATCGAACCTACGACCTCTGGTGTTAGAACTATGGTCAATAGACCTTAATTATTTTACCAATAGTAAATTATAGTTACTTCTAAGCAATTATTACAAGATACCTATGCCTTATAAATTAAAGTTGTAAATTAGTAGGAGTGATTATTAATAGTAAACGTTATAATACTCACGAACGCTTTTGGACGCAGCGAAAGCTAGCAGTACGAATATGAGCAAAAGCTCGAACACCAGGGAGAGCTTCATCTTGAAGACCAACTCCCTCTCTAAAGGAAAATACACACATAAATAAATGAAAAATATGTAAGACCTAATTAATGTAAATTAATAAGTTACAATACTTTAATCTTGATCTAATAAATAAGTTTACAAATGAAGTGTTGTGGATACTTCGAAAAATTAAATTTGCTTTATCCATGGTTACATAATTATTTATTTCTTCATTAAACATTTGACATAAATTTGTATCCTTTAATATTATTTATAACTTCTTTAACGTGCCCATTCATATATTTTCTATTTACCATAATGATAAACAATAACATCTGTATTTAGCTTAGCAAGAAGTGTTAATATAATCTGTCTTATCTGCAAACAATTTTATACACCTTAATACAACGTACTACCATCAGAAATTGTTAAGGAAAAAGTGGGCTAGAAAACTACTGGTGCGTTGAAGTCTTTTCTTCGAGAACAAATCAAATGGTAGAAATTGAATTTGAAAGTATATTTTTAGATTAAAACTGCTAAAATAATAAATTAAATTTAAAATTATATCCAGTACTAATTAAAAGATAAATACTAACCTTGTATAAAAGCTTCTATGCGTTGATTAGTTTTCAAAACACAATCGATAGAAATCTTCGCGGCAGTCACACCTCGACGACTGTTCACAACCAATTAAATATAATTATGAGACACTCAACTAACCCTAAAATGCAGACGGGACCGGTGTAAAAGCAACACTGATTTGTTAACTTCGTTCGCGCCCAGAGAAATGCTGTGACGTACGTAAGACGAGAAAGGAAAACTGCCGGTTGCTGTCTCATTCTAACATGGTACAATAGAGGGGGAGATGCTCTAACAGGGACGTACTTTATCGCTTAAGTAGAATTTAGTGTCAGGTAGGCTGTTAGTCGCGTAATGTGAAGTGGACATCGTAAAGGAAATGAGACTTGAATGAAAACGACATTTTAACATACTACTTTTCTAAAACACGCACTGGCCGAAAGTCATTTAATAGTATTTGAGACGCTTTCATTTTTGGTACTTCAATTCATTTATTACCAGTATTATATTCAGTTACTTTTGTAATATTGCTCAAATTTCAAAGGTTCAGTCTTTGAAACCTTAATATTATTACCTTTACTTTATTTTATATTGTATTTATCTTTAGTAGTAAAAAAAAACTGGTTGTTACAGTTCTTAAATTATTTTTTCATACGATTTTTAACATCTTACCCTAACTATTAACGTGGACCTGCTACAATCAATAAAACATTTAGAAAAAACCATTCAAAAAAAATATACACACAATGATTTCGACACGAAACGGATAAATCACCTTCAACTAATGTATAAGTATGGTATAGAGTCCGGCACTGAAACAACTACGATGTATAAACAATTGAAATCGATTTGTGCAACAACAGCTCATCAGGAACCATTCATTTTTGCACGATACCTTTTCAACCGAACAAACCGCCGACTAAATACTCATTTTCAACAAAAAACTGAACGATTACGACCTCACGTGCATTTATACACATATACAATAACTAAGTTTAATAATTACCTATTTGATAATAACATGTTAAATAATTTAGTTTTACACCGTTACAGTTTTACATAAATACGAGTATGTAACGAAAGCAATGTGTTAGACAATTGCACAGTAATTTCAATATTATGCTAATATTACGCTGAAGTTTTTACTGAAAAATAATAAAATTAATCTGGTACAATATTAGTTCACATACATAAGTAGGTGAACTTAATAATAATAAAAGTTGACAAACATATGTACATAAACCAGTTTTTAAGACTTATTAAAAGTTTATCGTAAAACGAACACCTCATTTTTCAACTTTTTCATGATAGCCTTTTAGTTTTACACTGACTCATCAATTTGCTTGGTGATATTGGAGTATCGTCATGTTCTATGAAATACGTTTCCGTTCTTCGTATATTCTAGAATTACGATAAACAGTGCATTGCTCTCGGATATAACAGCGAAGCATGGAATTGGTATAAATTTAAAACATTTTTCCTACACTTTAGGCTGTGAGGGTCTCATCTCTACGAGTTTTGTGAATACGTAGTAGATACTAGTTAGATACATTTCTGAATTCTAAACTTAAATTAAGGTCAATTTTATAGATAATTTAAAAAAACGCTTTACAGTAATCACTTTAGCAAATCAGCAACAGAACTTGGTGTTAAAAATGAAATAAGTAACAACTATAAATACTTTATACTCATCGTTTCACAAAAACTGACTGTTCCATGATTTTACCAGTAAGAAGAGCCACTGATAGAGTTATTTTGAAACAAACAAACAAACAAAAAATATTGACTCACTTGTATTCATTGCAAATAAATGTTTTGTTTGTTTGTTTTGTTTGTTTGTTTGATCACGAATTTTTTACCCAAATTCACTTGTTAGTTGCTCCCGCAGAGTGATTCTGTAAAACTGTATACATATCTTAATGGCAAAACTGACTTACTTATCTATCAACACACATTTGAAACAACTGTACCTAGAAACTTGAAATTTTGGTACTACATGGGTTCCTCTCATGACGTAAGTGAGCGCTTAGAAAGGGTTTTTAAAAATTTAATTATAAGGGTTGACCCCCTTATAATTTAATATTGCAATAGAAATGAAAATTCTCGATACAAAGTCGCTGGCAGCCGCTAGTTTCGACACAAGTAGTCGACTAACTCACAGATGAAAAAAGCATTCAAGTTCAAAATAAGCTAACACTATTACTCTAATGGCCAATGTTCATCAAGAGCACTACAACAAGGTCCCCTCACCATCGCCCAATAATCTCGGCGTGTGGGCCACGGTCACTTTCTACACGGAGAAAGTAGTCAGGAGTGAACCGTCTGGACGTGTAGTTTTGTTTGTTTTACCAATTCACGCCGCGTCCACAACGCCCTGTCCAATACTTTTGATTATTATATGTGTTGCGTAATGGTTACAGGTCTTGAATGATAGCCAAGTACCTACTGTCAGAATAGCGATTGGAGAAAGATACTGCTTGAACGAATATGATGAGCGTCTGACTGTGGACACATGTTGAGTCTAATAAAGCAGATGCAAAGTGGTCCTTTTACAGCATTTCTGTCAAAGTGTATAAGCTTGTTCCGTAACCTTCTTCTATCCTTCCAGTATTATGTAACGAAAAAAGGTGAGAGTATTAAAAAAACAGCGTTTTTAATTTTTATTCATCGATAAAATATCATTTATCCATATTGCTAAATGGTATAACCATGGTTAAAGATAAAAAAAATGGAATTTCTTAATAGAGCCGAATGCATTCATAATTTAAGTTGATTTACTAAAATAAAGTAGTTAGTACTTTATAATAAATAAGTCCTAGACGTAATTTTCTAGTAATCTCATAATTAAAGGAATAGAAGTAAACTGCACAAAAAGCATGGATTTGATCAGGTTGCTCTCTATGGGTACGATGACCCTGATGTAGGGCAGTGGCGCGCGATGCACTCGGACGCATACATGCCGTGGTGCGCCCGCGCAGCGTGCACCGCTTGCTAGAGATGTGCGCGCGTACGTCACTGTATCACTTGATACTAGATATTCCACGGATGTATCTTTAAGATCTTAGTTAGTAACTGCTTCTTCTGAGCAACAGTTAATATTGTTTTTTTTTTTTTAAATTCAAAGAATTGGAGTATATTTAATGGCCACCTCTGAGCCTAAACTCGTAATTAAACAAAAATCGCGTTCGTCAGCATAAATAACATTGTGTTATTGTTGCTAAGACCTCGGTAGCTTAGTGGTTAGAGCAGCTACTCGGTTATCGGAAGACGAGGATTTGATCCCCGTTTGAAGCCTAGCCCAAATGTCTTCTAGTTTACCAACCAGTATAATATTTTTATATTTTTTTTTGATTTTCAGCACCGTTTGTTGTCTGAGTGGGTATTCTGTGGGTAGTCTAAATGATTTTTGCGTTTGCATGTAAACATAAAAATACATACATACATATATTTCATTCATTTAATATTTAATGCTTCGTAAAGTTGTTATGGTTATTCCAGAGACGCGATTACTCGATGAACTACATAACAACAACTATAGTCCTTATGAACCGGAATAACTAAATTGATTAAAAACTTTTACGAACATTAACTTACATATTTTTTGGTATATGAAGTGTTTTTAATGAAAATTGTTTTGGACTTGAGAAAGTTGCTTGCTTTTATTTCAATTAGTGAAGCCTAAATGTAATTATTGTATGTGAAATAGAGTTTGGTGTTTAACGTTGTAAAATTGTATAAGATATTTCATCATGTAAACTCTTGAGTATGGGATCAGGAACCAAATAAATCCCTAGAGGAACAAAAATCCCATTTCTAGAATATCAAATTAGTCATAATAATTAAATTAACGGGTAGCGTAAAGAACAGGTTAAAAAATAACTTGATATTTTGTACTATTACATCGCCCAACCCTATCGCCCAGACGTGCAGTCGGAGTAGTTCAGCTTTCTATAAAGTCGAGTTTTCACTAACCATAAATTCCCAGGACTTCTACGAAGGAAAATTAAGCCAACTCATTAGTGATTCAATAACTAATTAGTAAAACTTCCGGATGATTCAGTAAATAGTCATAATTTTTTTAACGTTTCAAAAATATAACAACGCAACTGCTTTAAAATGTTCATATAAAAAACACAAATACTAGCAAAGAACGAGAGGAGTTTAAGATGTGCAAAAGCATGAAAGCAGTACTTGCTAGAAAGTTGTAATTTAGTAATGCATAATCATCAAAATATTTTATAATTCAGTACGTGTATAACTATCAAGTTGTAGTCCATGCATGCATGTTTTAATGCATAACCGGTATCTACGGAACCCTACGCTATATATGGTGTGACACGCACATGTCTGGTCCATATAAACAATTAAACAAATAAATGGACATCCCATCATGATCAGCATCGGCGATAGTTCCTCCTTGGTTTCCTTATTTAAAAGTGGTTACGACTACTGTAGAAAAAGTTATTTTATACTTGTTCGTACTGGCAGGCCATCAAATATTATTTGATTTTATTATTTTGTTTTGTTATTTTAAAAACTCTTGTCATGATAGGTAGTTAAAAATAGAATTGTATACTTCTCTCATACAAGTTTAGTGCACCGTGCACATAACGCTCGAAGATCTCGGTAACGCTTCTCAAAGAGTAGGTCTTAAGATGAACATGGATAAGACGAAAATAATGTTCAATGCCCATGTTGCACCCGCTCCAGTTAACGTTGGGAACATAACATTATCGTCGAATCCAGCTCGGATGGGCAGCGTTCGGAAAGGTCCGGCATATATTCGCGTCCGAAATACCTCAGTGTCTCAAGACGAAAGTCTTTGACCAGTGTGTGTTGCCAGTAATGACATATGGGAGTGAGACGTGGTCGTTCACTATGGGTCTCTTAAGAAGGCTCAAGGTCACCCAGCGAGCAATGGAGAGAGCGATGCTTGGTCGCCCGAAGGATTGCATCGTTGAACTGGCAGTGGGCGGGCGGGACACATGGAATGGCGATCGCGTACTGGACGACGACGTTCTGTGGACCGACGATCTCGTCGGATGCGGACAGCGCAGGACCGATCGTTGTAGAGAACCTTGGGGGAGGCCTATGCCCAGTAGTGGGCGTCGTTTGGCTGATATGATGATGATATGTAACCCCACTAATGTTTCAAAATATTGAAATCACAATATTGAACCTCCTACGAAATTGCTCCTTTTTCTTCAATTAGTTAGCTTCATTTCATTTTATTAACTTATTTTCATTGTTTTAAAACATACCTGCAATGGACAATTGAAAACAGCACATGTTAAAAAAAACTAAATACAAGAGAAAAAAAAACATATTAAACATCCAAAGACAAGTCAAGCAAGCAAAGTGGACGGGTAACCCGTAAACACATGCAACAACGTTCAAGTGTTTTATGCAGTTAAACATTGTGGTTAGTAAATGTACAGTGAACCACAGCTACAAAGTAATAGTGCCATTATAAGCACGCATCGGTGGTTTCAAATAAAGTAAATCATCACCAATCCGCTCAGCCATAAGGCAAAAGGTCTCAAAGGGCTCGTCCAACTTTTTGTCACTTACCGTGCTTATACGAAACGGATAGCTATTGGAACGGTGTAGTTATAAACTAATTTTTAAATACAAGTAAGTGATTTTTTGATTGATTTTAAATAGCTAAGATAAGTAGGTAACTCATCACTTAGTAAATTTATTTTAGTGAAAATATTTTTTTTTATAATAAAATTATTGTATGTCTACTAAAGGCCCCAGGTGAAGTGTATTTTTTGCTTTGACAGTTCGTACCACCTTTTTCCAATTGACCGAAAAACAATTTCCAAATGCAATGTTACGTTTGACGTTTGGACCCTGTACGGCCAACGAATCAAACAAAACAGCTGATCTGTGATCATTCGAATGTGCATGTGGTGCAACAAACAAAGCTACCTACCACAAAGCTACCTAGCACGTAGATGTTCGATCTTACTCTACAATGTTCATAAAACTGTTTTATTTGAAGCGTCTCTTTGTTGTAATGTGAGTCGCTTTAAAAAATAATAATAAATAAACTTTTTATTGCTTTTTATTTTTCATGTTTTAACATTGACATCGACAGTCAGCAGAATACAAATAATTTGTTTTTATGTTAGCTTTTGAATTTCCGTTCAATAATGATGACGCAATACCTATTGGAAAACAATGACGCATCAGAAATACAACTTTCTTCTGCATCAGTTTTATCCTCGTATTCGTACGTAGACCTCAACCACTTGAGCTAGGCTCTCTAGCGGATGCTGTTTAAGAGAATCTAAAAATAATCCAACGTTTAGTGCTTTTAATAGTGTAAGTAGAAACCGGTCGCGCGCCGGTGGGTGGGTTTATTCGAAATCTCTTTTTTACCAAACATTCGAAAACGTAAACACTCTCCATAACCGCTGCTTTCTCGATGCATCTCACTGATGCATGTCATTATTGCTGCGTTATGCTTTATTTAAATTTCACCTTCTATTGTGAGTGAGGTGAAACGTGGAGCAAGATTGCTGGAAAGGAGCAGTGTCCGCTTGGCGGCGGTGACGGCTTGTCGACCTAAGAAGCCTTGTCCTTAACACGGCGATTAAAAATTCATAATTTCTCAATAAAAATATTTTTTTCTTGATCGTGTGTGCAATGTCGGTCAAGTTGACAATCACGGTGCTGCTAGCGGTGCTGGCCGCGGCGCAGTGTGCAAACATTTTAGGTAAGTACACATTGTCGATTGATGTACTTGATTAGAAAGTACTCGGTTATTAGTCACTTTGATTTGTAATTAATGTGCGTTATTTAGCCGGTACATTGCACGTTGAATAGGAAGTGTGTTGAGGTGTTGAAGTGTTTGTACCCTGAGTCGGTATTTTTGTAATCGCATGCTTTTTATTCGATTTTAATTAAGTACGTCTATACAGACGTGTAACGTAGAGAGGCACTTAATGTATTCAAAAAATTAAAACTCTTCAAGTTTCTTTTTGCGTACTTAGTTATTTATAAAAATCACAAATTGACCGATTACTAAGTAGGTAGGTAGGTAATACCTTGCTGACAGGTTTCTAATCGTATTTTGCATTAATGAATAAATAAAAACTAATTATAAAAAATGCAAAAAATGTGCATTGAATCTATGGGATACGTTAGTTTATATGCGTTAGCGTATGTTATAGCTTAGGTATCGCAGTTGATGTTAAGTAGTGAAAAGTTATTCTGGAAGTTATAATAAAACAGCTCAAACCTTAGCTTCAACCTTGAGTCTGATTTTTGTATAAGATACAATTTTCAAACCTTTACTGAAGAAAAAACATAATAATGAAATTGTGATGTGTGTAATTGATTATAAAGCATTATTCCTAAAGCTAAAATAAAAATAAATGAATGAAATTGTATTTGAATCCAATGTCAATCTCAATCTTTAAATACAAATGGTCTGTGTGGCAAAGAAAAACATAGTTACAAAGCCATGACCTTGGTCTTCTATACCAAAGAACCTATGGCAACCATTAGGATAAGAACAGGTCAGTACTCTAGTTTAACTGCAAAGTACGGGCTGCTTAGTTCACTGTGCTTTTTATTATACAATAGCTCTCCCAGAGAGGGTGACTATTGAACCGCGGCAACGGATCGCCATATACATGAGAATTAGTAATCACCCTTAGCAGCTTAGGCCACATTTTCCATTGAACTCATAGCCGTTGGGTTTATCATGTTCTTGAATGGAGGCTTCGTCTCGTGGGGTTAGGATCGGTGGGTCTGAACTGTATTTTGATAGTACTTTTCTGTCACAAGAATATCTCCGATATAAGAGGTGGCCAACACACTAGAGGTAAGGCTGGTTTTGTATTGCTTGTCCCCTTTGAAGTATAAATAGGACTTCACGACTTAAAATTATACAGCATTTGACTACCTTCCTTTTTTTGGATTTCGCGACATATCTGTTTCAATATGACACCGCAAACCAAGCAGAACTCGTGTTATTATAAAAGGGACACGCAAAAAACCTCTATTTTCATTTTCACATCAGAAAAGGAAAACAGACAAAAGCCCTAATTTCTACTCAAAGAAGCATATTTTTGCAAAATGTGTAAAGAATGGAAAATAGCAGTCCTATTCAGAAGGGCTCAACTATAATAGCCGTTTCAGTCAAGGCATAAAGCGTGACAAAACTTTTGATCGCACATGACAGGCACTTTTGAGGCACTCGTGAGTGCGCGCAGCGCGACAGTGAAAGTAGAAACTCGAAAGAGCTAGAACAATTTTAGGCAAGAAAATACTATTAACATATGAGATACGCATGTTACGGCACATTACGTAAACTCCTATTGTGCTCAGTTACAGTAACGGTCGTTGCGTGACCGAAGCAGCTTAATAATAGTCGCTAGAGAGTGTTGTATGACACCGTTAGAGGTACGTAATCCAAGCTTTGTAAAGCTTCTATGTCGTGTTGCATTCTTTTTGTGGACGGTATCGCTTTTGTTACGCGTTTCTATCTGCTGCCAGTACCGTGCGTATATTGGTAGAGAGTGCTAACATTTTGTAAACTTAATACTGTGCGAACTTTTTAATGGTTTTGTTTGTTTTTTGTTTGTTTACCCAAAAAGTATTTTAACGCTTTTGTCTAATTTGTTTGAAATTAAAATTGTTACATTCATTACACATTAAAAAAATAGTAGAAGTACAACATGGACATATAGGTACTGATGTAAAGGCGTTTATGTATTTGCGTGTATGCACAGACCATAACACTAAACTATTACAATACAAACTATAATCGTTTTTCAGGTGGTATATTTATCCGATCTTTGCGAATTCGTTGTTTTTTCCTTTTGAATTAAGATATTTTAAGCCTCATTTTTGCAAGTTACAAACTTAGCAATCATATTTGATAAACCTTATGTGTTTATAGTCTAAAACTTTCTAGAACCAGTAAGTAAGTATGACCTACTTTTCTTAGATTTATCGACTAATCTATACCGAAGTTTCTCTGCATACTGTGCTTTCCTTTCACGAAGTACACTCTCTACCTTAGAGCTACCTAGTAACCTAAGTAGGCAGTGAAATACCTACGTACCTAATCGCGGTATGAAATAACTACTTCGCTTCAACTTTGTATAGGTATTCTTACGGTTTGTGAAAGCGTTTCTCTGAAGTTTGCAGTTGGTATTTCTAGGTAGAAAGGTAGTCATCGGCTATGTTAATTAGTATTTACACCTTATTTTTGAGATAATTTGTTGTGACAACCCAACGGTGATCTAAATTATCCTTATCATCAGCTGTTCAGTAGTATTACAGAGGGTAGGTCTCCTACCTACTGGAGGCCTAATTAGGTTCATTCAAAACGTACTAGTAGTAGCGTAATTCTTCAATGGTTATCGTTGTGCGAATTTCATGTTGCTTTTCTTGTGTTTTTGCGCTGTGTTTCAATGTAAAAAAAGATTAAAGATGGGAAGACTAGCCAAAACAATTTGGTCTAGGTTTCAGGCAAAGATTGAACCCTTAACGGGTCTCGGTAGCTCAGTGGTGAGAGCAGCGACCTGGTTTTTGAATGACGCGGGCTTGTTCCCCGACTGAAACCTGGGCCGTTTTTTTTTCTGGTTTTCTGATTTTTAATAAAGCTTTAGCATTGATGGTTAAATTTTATACAACATACTTAGTCTTTTTTTATTTCTGGTCCTCCGAATTTTCACAACAAAACAAAGTCCTGCAAGGGTTCACACATTATTCAAATTCAACAAGACTGTTTTTTCTGAAAAGTACTGAAACTACGCAAAAGTAAAACTTCGGCTAAACTTAAATACACACCAAATTCTGCTATGAATATAGATATAGAAGATATAGAAATATTTTGTTTAAAATAAATCTTTATGCTTTTCCAGACTTCCTCAATTTCGAAGATGGCAAAGCTCTCATCGAGTTGCCGAAGCAGCGAGAGCAAAACGACCGCAGTTGTGCCTGCAAGGGCCCTGCCTGCGTCTGCTGCGTCAACTTCAACATCACGTTTGTGGACCTCGGCGGACCAGGTGAATGTCTTGTTCTTCAATATTTTCTTGCTTAAAGAGCAAGCCCATTTTAGGCCCTCAAGGTTTTGGAAGGGAGAGTATTTTTAAGTTAATGCGTTCTAGGAGATGCCTCGTAACTCGTAAGATGGACGGATGACCACCAATGTTGCAGGATTTTATCGGATGTGTTCGGCGAAAACCAGCAGCTCTGTCCTGTAAAGAACCCCATTTGGTAATAGGTATCACAGCTAATTTCATTCAGGGGTAATTCTATAAAGACGAGAACTGAGTGAATATAATACAATATGAGAAAAGCTGGTTTGACGTAAACACTTAACCATCTTTACAAAACTGTTTTTAATGGAATTTATAAAAAAGCTCCTGGTAATAAAAATATGTGATAGACGATGTGTGAAGTTTTACTAATAAATGCCACTAATCTCTCTTCCAGGGTGTGTTCACATGAAATACCTTTCCCCAGACGAAGGCTTCTCGGTAAATGTATCCTACGGAAAGAATCTTCTGCATAGCGCAAAAATACAAGGTAAGAATATAAAAATGAAATAATTGATAAGGCAAGAAGCTACAACGAACGAACATAAACCAAAATAATCCAAATTAGTCGAGAAGTTCTAGAGTTTATCGACCAGCAACTATTTTTCATTTAAAAAGAAGATTAAACTCAACCAAACAAACTGCTTCTTCTTTTTTAAATCTCAGTAATGAAGTCATTTTACCTAATGGTTTGAACACAGGTTTCTGATTAATGCTTTCTAAAGAAAGTAGTCTAGTAAGTGCTTAGGTTCATTGCCTTACCGAGCCACTTTTTATTAGATTAAGTTTTGGACTGAGATAGGGTAATGTTTCAATTCTAATATCTTTTTTGTTTAATTTATTGTATTCTCAGATGGTTTGGCAAATAATAATGACGGTAAATAAATTAACGTTGCGCTTTGTACTCAGGGAATGGCAGGAGAGTAGAGTTTATAAACTCTTGTTTCATCTGAACGACAAATACCCAGACCAATACAAACAGGCATGTTGACACACACAAATGTTTGTATTATGCGGGGATCGAACCCCCGACCTTTGTTGTAGTACCCGACTTCTCAACCATTACATCAAATCGGACGTCAAAAACAAGGATGTTATTATTTGTGCAATGAGAGGCAATGACACGATGCACAGAAATTGTCATCACACTCTGCTACTGTTCCTTTGCCCGCAATGTTGCATAAAGCCGAATAATATACGAAATATTCGGCCTGACAGCTGAAGTCTTCAGTCACCGCTCCTTACGAGAGAGGAAGTGTCTAACACTGATTGACACTCAGATCAAGTTAATTATTTCTTATCTTTCTCTTTCGTCTTTAAAAAAAATATACAGGACTTCTAAGAAACACAAAATAAACATAATGATAAAACGCTTGTCATAAATAGGTCATTAACTCAATATGTTATCCTGCCTACATGAGCAAGATAGGTATTGGTAATCTGCCAATCACAATACAAACAATCAATAAAGTTATGTACTTACTAAACATTTCGTTATTTTGTTTATCTATATCAGTTATGGCCATTATAATCGGCTCTAACTTTGTACAGTAGCGCAATTCTGAAAACTTCCTTTAATCCAGAATTCCCCTTTTCTTCTCACGCTTGTATTTTTATTCTTGCCGAGTGCTTACACGAAAATCGATCGGTTATAACATGTATGAAAATGACGAAATTCTTTGAAAGGTGAAATCAAATTCAAGAGGAAAGGAGTTTACGGAATCGCTCTACAGTTGTATCTCCAAATTATTGCTATTGAAATTCCACAGGCACCAACCCGGCTCCCATATGCCTAGAAGTATTCGGAAAGTTTGCACAAGTGTGCGCTAAGTTCAGCGACATGGCACCAACATCTGACGGACTGAGGGGCTGCCTTGAGCTGGAGCCGAGGATCCTGGGTGACAAGCAGCTCGAATTTCCCATTGGATGCTTCAGATCCAAGGCCGGAGGAATGGAAATGGAAGACCCGCCAGCGGAACCAGAAACGTAAGTTCTCTTGCATTGAAACCTTTTTCTTTACATCACTTACACTCTGATATATCACTTACCCTCGTAGTAATGTGGGCATTATAAGTTTGTTTGGACTTGGTAACTTTCAATGAAGACAGTCAGACAGTTTCAGTCTTGGAATTCGGGCACTTCGTTGAGAGTTTGGTAGCTCGTTAGGATAAAACCATGAGCGTTTTCAAAATCATTTTTACATATTATTCGTACATACACCAAATTCCAAAGTGCTCTATTTTTGACGCTGCTGTACATCGTTGGATTATTTAAAAAATCTCAAGACTCAACCTTTTAATTACAGCACCACTGAAGAAGAAGAAGAAGAGACTACCGAGGGTCCAGAAGATGGCAGCAGCTTCAACGCCGAGTCCTTCCTTCTCGAAATATACCAGACGGCCGAGCAAGGAGTAGCCTTCTTGTCCAGCCTCCTAGACCTACCCAACAAACTCAACTCTACCAAACCAGCTGTAGAAACTACCACTGTGAAGGTAGAAGAAGTTGACCCCACACAAAACGCGCAAAGAAGAGCGCCTAAACACCTTAAACACCCTAACCAATTGTGATTGTGATGTTGGAGCTTAAGTACAAATTGTTATGTTATAGGCATTGATGTGAAAAAACTTCAGATTTACAGTTGAATACTCAAAAACGTCAGTAGAAAAAAAAGTATACCAGTAATCGACACTTTGAATTCATAGCCTAATAGTTTACTTAAGGTGCGATACCAGGAAAACGGCTCTCGGGAAAACTAAAGTTTTATATAGAAAATATGAAGTATGAGGCACGAAAAAAATCGTCATAGTAGTCAAAGAGTTGCACAATCAGCTCAAACTTCCAGTATATGGATCAACTTACTAGATTAATGTGAAAAAAAATCTGAATATCGCTAAAAACGTGCAAAACGCACTCCCGTATTTCAAAAGTTTAGGCATCATATAAACTAACAACTTACGTGTTTTAAATAACGTGTAAAGATCAGATATCAAAGAAGCATTGCCAATCAGTTGTTTTTCATTGCTTTATTTCAGTTTTGTGCAAAAAATTCCCAAACATTCCGAATTTTTCGCTTGAAATCTCCATACAAATTACTATGGAGTGAGTGAAGTTTCTTTGATAGCTGTCCGCGCACCGTCGCAGCTCACTCCCCCCCATGTCCCCAAGGTGAGCGCACGTCGCTTTTGACGAAAATGACATTTATAATTACGCGGATAATTTACACGAAATAGGCGCACATAGGGTCTTTTGTTGAAAATAGTACAACTTTATTTTTTTTCCTCCGTACTGTTTGTTCATATGCATTATGCATAATTTATCAAACGTATGATTTTATCATGATTCACCATGAGAGTTCTAAGGCAGGTTTATATTCATAAGTACACTTGAATAAAAGCTCTCTTGGGTTTGACAATTTCGTACTAGTTGCCATTTCATTTTCCTATTCTTTACGCAGTGACGTGCACTCACCCGGCGTCATGAGGAAGACTGACTTGCGGGACTGCGCAGACGGCTGTCAAAGAAACTTCACTCGTTCCATAGTATTAGGATGGAGATCTCGAGCAAAAAAAATTAAAGTTTGCGTTTGCTTATACGAAACAGAAAAAGTTATTGCAATAGAACATAATGACAAGTTATTCGAAATGGAAACACACTTCACACCGGAACAGCTTTTACAAAATTGTACCAAGCACAAATTCGGTTGTGTATGGAGTACTTCTGCCACCACTGGGATGGCTCTGCCAAGTATCAGCTGGATGCACTGGACTCAGTAGACCGAAGAGCCAGGAGACTGATAGGTGACGAGACGCTCGTTGGAACCAAACTCGAGTTTGGAGCATCGGCGTAGAGTTGCCTGTCTATCGGTTTTTTATAAGGTGTATTTCGGAGAGTGTGCGCAAGAACTTCATGACCTGATACCACCCTCTACTTTCTACTACCGGACCACAAGACGCCGCGAGGAATTTCATCTCCATGTGGTCGACTTTCCAGCGGTCCGAACTAAGCGGTTTGGTGCTTCCTTTCTGGTCCGCACCGCTAAGGAGTGGAACGCCCTCCCTGCGTCTGTGTTTCCGGATACATACAACCTTGGTGTCTTCAAGGCAAGAGTGAATAGGCATTTTTTGGGTAAGCGTGGCTGGCAAGACTGATGTCAAACGCAAACCCATTTTAAATTAAAAAAAAATGGATCAGATAGAACTTTGATATAAATATGAATTATCATATTTACGTCAGCCATGGAAAAATGGCAGTGCAAGCATTTTTATCTCTAACTGGCTATTTGCACACAGCTTTTCACTGTAGTAATTTGAATGAACTATACAGACAAACGTTCTAGAAAATATAATTAGCATCAACTATCATTTAGATAGTGAAAGCTTATGTAAAAACAGACAGAAAAACGCGGAGGGTGACTTCCTTTCATACCATGCTCTACTCGTAGATCAATTCCAGTAAGATGAAGATCACGGTGGATTCTGTATTAAATTCAGCGCGATGGCCTCTACAGGAGACTAAAGGTATTACTCAAGTGTTATTATCTAAAATAAATTATCCACTAAAAGTGTATCAACTGTTGACAACTGTTAAATTCCTCGTTTTAGTTATTAACAAGATAGCTCCGTTTAATGCTTCTTGCAGCTTTTCATTACAAGTAAGACCAATTAATTAGTGGGTTCTTCTGCATGTTACTAGAAATGGCTCCGTGTATTGCTATATCATATGCATTGGATGTAAGAAATATTTTGTGTTGATGATGATCGAACGGATAAACCAAGTTACAACTAAATCTCGATGGAATCGTCAAGTACCAGATATAACATTGTGCAAATAACGTGGTCACGAGAATAGATTGCAAATAATAGTGTAAAAAAATAATTGGCAAAACCGCTTGTTAGTATGTTTAATAAAATAAAATTTTTGGTTAGTTTCTTTTGTTTGCCCTATATCCTGAAATATATTGGGTGGCGAAATAAAAATATCTTTGGTGAACGCATCAAATGATTATCATGCCGCGATTTATAATAATTATAAATAAATAAATATCCCTGGACATTATTCCACACAGCGCCATCTAGCCCCAAGTGAGTTAATTATACTCCGTTTTTATGGGATACTAGACAACGGATAAACATACTCAAATACTTTTTCTTTTGTAAATACATACTTATTATACATAGGAAACACCCAGACCAATACAAACAGACATGTTCATGCACACAAATGTTTGTACTGGGCGGGGATCGAACCCGCGACCTTTGGTGTAGTAGCCGACTTCTAAACAATTACACCAAGACGGTCGTCCGGATTTATGCATTGCATTTATGCACGGATTGCACGGCCCAACCACTGTGTGACCATAGCTGTCACGATCGCTTTCAAATTTGACAGATTTTCTCTCCGGCCGACCCTAGTAGCGAACCTTAATTCAAATATACCTATTTTAAGGTACTTTACGTCGAAATCTAATCAACAAGTCAAAAACTTACTGAACCAGACCAGCCAAACATTGTTCAGTTAAATTCAGAGCTGTCAAACGTGGGAAAATCAAACTGTTTTTAACAGGCAGAAAATAGTTCCCATCATAATAAGACCCATATGCTGATGAAATAAGGTTTAAAACCAATGAATTCCGAGTGCTTATGTCTGGTAAAGGGTTGAAAGTAAGTTTTGTCTTCAAACAAATCTCGTAGGTGGGGTTCTGTAGTCTCAATCTCAAGTAGACATTATTTGGTGTAGTGTATTGATATTGAACAATGGATCTGAAGTTTTCCGCATCAGTAGTTTTAGGTTTAATGTAGTTTGCCACATGTGAGAGTGCTTTAAGTATACAAAACGATAATATTTATTGCTTTAAGTTATGTAAACGACGCTAAATTTAGATCTCTAAATAAATGAACCAGTTTCGGTTAAAGTGACCAGGTGTTTTATTTAAAATCAGCTGTTAGCAAACAATATGTGAATCCCAATCGTCGTAAATCGATTAAGTTTGCTTGGATGCTTTTATAATAATAAAATTGTAAAACCGCAATGTTTCCATTAGAGGAAAGAGCTAACTGATAGCCTATCAGAATACTCATAATAAAACATCAATTTTAGGTGAAGCAACTGAATTTCCTAATAATTTTGAAATATACCTATGGACCGACAGACAACTGAAATTGTGTTTTATTACTATTACACTCAAAAATTATCACTGTATCGCCATTCAGTTATTTAGTTAATCCTAACAAGGATTAGTAATTATTAGCTTATCTACTCGTATTACATTTATTATATTAGGGATTTTCTTACTCTCTTATAGAGTTCAATAAATTGCATGAAATCATTACTATTTTCTTCTATTACAATTTATAATTTAATACCAGAATCAAAATCTATTAGAATTTAAAAGGCAGGTTGCGTTTTTCGAGAAAAGTAGTCTCGATAAAAAAAAAATTGCCTGTTAACCGGTACTACCTAAACAATATTTATATTTGTTATCTTTCATCAAATCTTAATTCATTACCACTAAAAGTCATTGAAACTGATTTATCTTCTTATCGAATGAAATAATTATATTTATCGCAACGTCACAAAGACAAAATTAACAATTCCGATAAAGAAAAACTAGTTCAAGAAACATTAGGCAATCAAGTTAGAAATTATCGCACTAATCTGTACATATTTAATTTTCTGGAAAAATATGATTATTTCAAAGATTTTGTTCATCAACCTGCTGAGTACTGCTGCTGCCCCAGCTTAATTTGACCTGATTATTTTAGGAAACGTCATCGGTTACGTTATTAATATGATAACGTAACCGATGACGAGAAAGAAGAGACAAAGGCTAAGGGACCACAACCAAGGTTAAGTTATCCATTTATTCATGGATAGAAAGAATTTCCGAATCTTGAAATCTACTTTCGCAGCTGAGAACAAATAAATGCCAGAAAAGAGTGTAGAACACATTTTTAAAAATTGACCACGTTTAGAAGCTCATAGCTTGGCAACGATAGGAGATAGATACAAAGTGTAAGAGACAAAGTTGTAGAGAATTTAATTGGCTTTCATTAAATCGTACAACAAAATTTCTTACAAAGCACCGTTTTGGAGAAGTAAGAAAAGAAATAAAAAACGGGACCTTCTTTGTGCCGCCCCCCCTCGGGCTCACCTCAGAGGTTTTAGTATGTTTATCTCCTAACTAGTCCAAACAAAGTTCCTAAGTCAAAGTTTCTGCTTCCGACTTTTCCATCCACAATCATTCGTTGACTAGGCTGGAAGCCTAGATACTTATGTGAAAGCCTGTATATGTTATCAAGCCTCGACTAGGCCTCCGAGTAGGCTTAACGACAGACGAGAGGCGTCAGCCAGGACATAACGTGATTTCCGAAGCACATCACATACTTTTACCCCACTAAATTTTGGTCGTGGTGGTCGCCCTTCCGATTTAACCTGGTAGTTTTATTAGTACGATTACCACGCCATGAGCGCGTAGTGTTGTGTTTCCAGTAAATTAAAGTTTATGAAAAATCAGAACACTGACTTTTTTTAATTTCTTTAGTGGATATTTACAAATGTTGCTTCATGGAAGCAAACCTGCATTGTTTCAAGTTCCACAGACATGTTTAGACTCAAAAGTTAGAAATCTATTTTGGACCAGCAGGGAAATGGTCAATTTAACTAAAATAGCTCCAACGATCCCAATTGCGTAGGCAACCGAGGTGACTATATTGAAAGATTGCCTGTCGGCGACGTATTTGCACTTCATCACAGCAATTGTACCTTGTATCTCTTCATGCTTCTTAGTTGAGACCTTCAATTGGTGAAGACCACTACACAGCTTTGTGTTATTTAGTTCAATGGTATTGTCCTGATTATGTTAAGCTCTTGAATTGAAAAAAACTTAAAGAATGTCTGATTTTGAAATGGACGTCGCGTCGCACCGCAAATCCTTGCAACATTTTATGTGGATTGATTATTTAATATTTGTGATCATGTTGATAGTATGTGGAGGAATAGGCGTATATTTTGGTTTTGTAAAAAAACAGAAATCCACTCAAGATTATTTATTAGGTGGAAGAAATATGAATTCAGTGCCTGTTTGTTTCTCTTTGGTTGCGAGGTAAGTTTACCAAGTAACTATGTTTTAGTTGTTATTATTTTCTTGTATTTGCTTGACTTTTTGTTCTATTAGTTTTATTTCAGGTATATCACTCTTAGGAATCCCAACCGAGTTTTATGTGTACGGCACAGCTTACGTATTTATGTTAATAGGAGCTTTTGTGATGGCGCTTACATTGGTTTACACTTTCATACCAGTGTTCCATGATTTAGGACTAACATCCGTTTACGAGGTAAAATAGGAACATCTTACATAAAGCCTTATGTTTTCTATAACCACCATACCATTTTCTATACGTTTTTTTATGCTTTACAGTATTTAGAACTTCGCTATGATAAACGTTTACGGGTGTTTGGCTCCGTGATTTTCAGTGTATATTTGGTGAGTTACTAGATACTTTATTACGTGAATGCTCTTTTAATCTCTAGGGTATTCTACCAATGTGAATATTTTTTTGCGTTTGCTATATGCAAACAAAAGCGCCTGGAGTAAGCAGGCGCTGTACCAATATTGTATTATTATGTCCCACTCTAACATTTAGGTTTTAAAATCCTAATTTTTATTCCAACGTTGATACAACTGAGACTTTTTCATTTCAGATGGCATGGCTTCCTATTGTTGTGTATATTCCAGCTCTAGCATTCAATCAAGGTAGTTTTCCCTTTTACCTCTTAATACTGTAAGTATGTTTCGGAACAAATGTACCTACTTGCCCCCCTTTGTTTTACAGTAACTGGTGTTAATATCCACATTGTGACTCCAATTGTTTGTATCGTCTGCATATTTTACACTTGTTTGGTAAGAATAATGCTTTTAATACCTACCAATGTTGAATAACGGTAAAATATTGTCCCGTTGTCATAATTTATCTTGGCTTTTCCTTCCATCAATTGTTAAATGTAAGTATCACTATAATTGTTTGCAAATAGAACTTATTCACTTTAATGTTTATGGAATTTCATAGCGTGTGAGCTATATATTTGAGGGCCCATGTTTGGAACACCTTCATATACCTACTTTCAAGACGACTGAGAAAGTCGGGTTTCAAAAGACATCAAAAGAATAAACACACTGTGCTATTATTTATATGGCCAATGTTTATATAAGTACTTGCATAATTTTTAGGGAGGCCTAAAAGCAGTAGTCTGGACAGATGTCATTCAAACGTTCGTTATGGTTGGTGCAATGCTTTTAGTCTTAATCAAAGGAACGATTAACCTTGGAGGATTACAAGCGGTACTTGAAAAAAATTGGGATACTGGAAGGTTGCAGTTTCCTGAGTTAGTATTGATTTATTATAAAAACAGTAAGTAATGTTTATGAGCCAAGTTCGGACCCCCGTTTTAAAGTTTATAGCGGACCCTTATTAAACTTTTTTGAGTGAGTCCATAAGTATATAAAAATAAACTAGGTTTTTCCTGGGCTTAAGCAAAAAAAAACAGGATTTCAAACAAATCTCAGTCGTGGTACTGATTCATCATGCTGTCAGTGTGTTATTAAGCCGCTAAAAGTAGTAACGGCTGGCATTCAGCATCGTTGGCCGACCAACTGCCTAACTTTGATGCACACATCACTAGACCTAAATCTGGGTGGTCACCCATCCCTTTTCCGATCCAATATGACAGCGACTTATTTACGTGCACATCATTCATACGTTATTGTAATGTGCCACTTTTCGCACTCGCAAAGTATGAACTTAAAGTATCTTCCTCTTTTTGTTTATATCAATGGTCATTCTTTACTTTTAGGCTAACAGCTGATTTGACGATGCGACATTCTCTGCTATCGGTTTCACTTGGCTCTTCGTTTTACTGGATAGGAAATATTGCAGTAAACCAATCAATGATGCAAAGGTTTCTGTCACTACCTGAACTGAAATTATCACAGAGGTAAGAGACTAAAACACTCAAACATCAACAAAAGCACGCTAAACAAAAGCGATGCCCCTTTTACCAAACTCAACCAAAAAAAAATTAAATACTTATCCTTTAATTAAACACCAAAAATGGCAAACGTTACATACCTTTGATAGTTAAGGACTTTTTTTTTCAGAGCCGTATGGGGATTCCTCGGTGGCATAACTTGCATCTACTTTATGTGTGGGTACAGTGGTCTCCTGGCTTACGCCTGGTACCATGACTGCGACCCACTTAATTCCCGATTGGCTTTAGCCAGAGACCAGCTCTTGCCACTCTTGGTGATGGACGTGTTCTCTGAATGGAATGGATTATCTGGCCTGTTTGTGGCTGGTGTGTTCAGTGCAGCATTAAGGTACCTACTGTTTTATTCATTTAGTTGCATTTACATTTTTGGTGATGTTAGTTTCACTTAAAATACCTACATATACTTGGTGCTGAATTCATCAAATGCTAATTTGGAAATTGATGATGTTAATTTTAGGTAAAAAATGTAACTAAATCAAAATAATGCAACTTATATTAATATGATCATTATATTGAAGTTTATGATTTCCACTTGAATTATTGCAATTGTTTTTTTTGTTCCTTGTGTTTCAGCTCCCTTTCAACTGGTCTCAATTCTATGGCAGCAGTGGTTCTTGAAGATTTTTGGAAGCCCTTTTTCAAAACATTAACTCACAGACAAACACAAATAATGATAAGAGCAACAGTCGTCATACTCGGTGCGGTTTGTGTAGGTAAGTAAGTCAAATATCAAAATATCACTAGACATTACTACACACAGCGCCACCTAGCCACAAAAAATGCAATTGAATTCCTTGTGCTATGAGATACTAGACAACGGATAAAAATACTTAAACACATGATTTTGAAATACATACTTAATTCACATAAGAAACACCCAGACCAGTACAAACTTATATTATGTTCATGCAAACACATGCTTGTACCGTGCGGAGATCGAACCCGGGACCTTTTGTGTAGTAACACCAAACTATTCGTCAATTTAATTGTCATGTATGACAATTGAATGCTTCAACATGCTTCAACAACATCCATCCTATCCTTTTTATTATCAAACATTAAAGTATCTCATATTATTTCAAAACCTTCTGTAGGTACATTCTAAGACAAATATGTTTGAAAACTCCATTTTGTATGTTTTAGCTTTGGTGTTCGTCGTAGAAAGATTGGGGTCTGTTCTGCAACTAACGATGAGCCTCTCGTCAGCTTCCATGGGCCCTCTAGCTGGAGTTTTTCTCATGGGCATATTTTTACCCTTTATAAATGCCACCGTAAGTTATGCATCAGAACTATAAGTAAAAAATATTTCAAAAAATGTTGCTGTTAGAATTGAACAGGCCATTTTTTCAAGTATTCCTTGCACCCTTTTAAACGAGGCTGTAGAAAATCTTTTTAATGGCTTCTTATATCAAATTATTATTTCACTAAATAAGTTTACCTTTTTTTTCTTGAATTACTGATTAGTTTTTAAATTTTTAATTTTGAAAAATATGTAAATATTGTTTATATTTCATCAGAATGCTCTCACTGGTGGAATCCTGGCACTTACAGCATCATGGTGGCTGGCTTTACAGTCGCAAATAGCCCAAGCTCAAGGCTTGCTGAGATTTCCGGAGAAAGACCGGTTCACACACAACTGCTCGTATATCTTCGAGTCGTCTGTTGATAAGGAGGAGCTTCCAGACAGGTCAGTGTTTACTTTTTACTTACAAATAAATACACAAATACAAATGTACGGTTTACATATTGTTTTTTACTGTACTTATGAGAATACTCGGACATTGAATTAGCTGCATTGAAAATCTGTAATTTCCTAGAAAAATCTGTAATTTTATGCCGAATTACCTGTCATGCTACTGCATCTAAATAAACTTCCAAATTAGTTTGTTAGCCACAGGTAAAAAGCCCAAGTAAAAATAGTATGTCTAAATATAATCTGCTTTCGAAATGTTCTTTTATAAATTTTATTAATTATTTTTACCATAATAATCAACGAGATACCAATTTTATTTAATGATGTGAATTAGGCATCAATATTTTAGATTATGAATCAAAATATAATAAATCATATTTAATCAGATCACATTTATAATCTTATCAGGGATAAAATATAAGTTCCGACGGCTTATAAAGTTTTAATCGAAAGTCGAAACAAGTAAATATTTATAGCTGTTGGCAATGTTATTATAATAAAACTAGCAGCCACCCGCGACTTCGTCCGCGTGACTTTTTCCCGCTTTTCTGTTGAAATTTTCCTGAATTTTCTTTGCTATAAACCTCACGGAGCCCGAGACCTTTCCAACGGATGCAAAACCGTGGAAATCGGTTCGTGCGTTCTGGAGTTATAGCGTCAGGAAGGAAAACCCGACTTATTTTTATATAGTAGACTAGCAGCCGCCCGCGATTTCGTTCGCGTGGACTTAGCTGTATGTGCAAAAAGATTTTCCCGCTGCTCTGTTGAAATTTTCCTGAATTTTCTTAGCTATAAACCTCACGGAGACCGAGACCTTTTCAACGAATGCAAAACCGTGGAAATCGGTTGGTGCGTTCTGGAGTTATAGCGTCAGGAAGGAAAACCCGACTTATTTTTATATAGTAGATAGCTGACCCGACAGACTTCGTCCTGTCAAAAAAATTTGTAATGTGGCAGTTTTTGTGCCGTCGTATTTTAAAAAAATCTCCTGAACAGAACCGTCACCCTGGTGATAGGGCGTTGTGAATAAAAAATAATTAAATAAATCATATTTAAGGATTTAAAAGTAAGTAATCGCTTTATTGCCGTCAATATGCTGAGTGGGGACCCTTTCAGTTCCACAATAATCTTAGAGATAAAAGTTAGTTCTTAAGAAATGTATTTTTACTTATTGTTGTGTTTCCTGAATAAATATTTTTTCTTTCTTTCTTTCTTTCTTTATTGTTCAGTTTAAAGAGCTTTATTCTCATAAAAGACATGCATGTCACTTATTTGAGAAATACATTCAAAACATAGTACAGTCACACGTCGTGTGTTAACATTAATGAAACTATAAATAGGTTAAAGGTACAATAAAAAATTCAAGAGTAGCATTCGCTGAAACTCTCCGCACTCTCAGCCCCGTAGTAAACTATGGTCTGAAAGGATATGGTTGCATATTTTGGTTTTGAACGTTTTTGTAATGATTGTTAATCATGTGAATCATAATTATTATTATTATCATTGTAGTGCTTTGTGCTTTTTGTTAATCATGTGAATCATAATTATTATTATTATCATTGTAGTGCTTTGTGCTTTTTGTTAATCATGTGAATCATAATTATTATTATTATCATTGTAGTGCTTTGTGCTTTTTGTGCCCGTTAGCGCGATATCACAATTCGGGACGCTCGGTGAGCGCGCTGTAATCGATTTTGACTCAATTCGGAACGCACCCTCAGTAGATTAGGTAACAGACAACTTTTTTTTTAAAAAAATGATATGACTTGAAGTCAAATCCTTTTAAGCCGTACGAATTGTTTTATTAAATTACTAAACGAAACGCGAGTTTCGGAACGCGACATTAAACTCCTCCAACTATCTGTGCTCCAACGCACACACGCACATTGTTTTGATAGATATGATCAATGATGTAAAGTAATAGATTGATAAATCGCCTTTAAAAACGTTCCAAAAACTGAATTGCGCATGTGTGAGTGATTGTCTATGTAGGTATGCGTTGACAACTGCTGTCATTTAGCACAATAGTGTTGGTACTTTCCTTAACAATCTAACAGATCATCGAAATCACGAACAACAAATAAATAACGGTATACTCGTATTCTTGAAAATAAAAGGCTGAGGTTCTTTATTATTTATTAGGTTTACTCGTTACATTGTTTATGATATCTAAACATCAACTACGAGATGAAATAATATAAACACCATCAATTATTATCCTTTTTTTAGGACTGGGTTAAATAGTATTTTGTTGGCCCGTACTCTGTGGATTTGAATTGATTTTCTTGTTTCGGCCTAGGCATATAGTCTTTGTTAACATAAGAACACGGTGGTCTTGGTATCCTACAAAAATAAAGAAATTTTAATTATCTGCTTTTTCAAATAAGTACGGTAATGGTCATATGATCGGTAAATTGCTCAAAAATGGCGCCAAGTAGGTATTGATTGTTTTTGTTTAGTAGTTTTGTTAAGCTTCTAGTCTGAGCTAGCCAGCTGAAGCCATGATTCAGCTGTTGAAAAAATATCGACTACGCATATCGATATGTGTCATTCTTCATTTTGTACATCCCTATCGTACGTGAATCAATTTAGTTTTTACACAAAATCTTTTTCAATTCTTATTTAATTTCTGAAATAATAACTTATGCAGCATGAGGAACTAATATAATGATAGCTGAAATAAAATAATTGAACTGGGTAGTGAAAATAATTGCTCAAAACACAGTTTGAAAAAAACAATTACTTTCTGTATTTACCTGTGAAACTTTTGCATTTCTGGATCATTTCTATGATTCGTTTTATATTTGGGCACGCAACAAACCACTATTTCATGTTTTTAAAGCTTCATCCACTTTTATCGCCTACTTTACATAAATTTTGCAAACTCAAATTTCCCGCTTTTGACAGTGGTGTGGTGGTGTAGTTTACGGTTTGGTTTTGGCAACAAATCTTGGGCATATCTCTGTCTCTTTTCCTCTTGTGTGATGTCCATATATGCAATAGTTTCTCTTTTCCTCACTTGATCACTCTATAAGTGTTGAAAACACGCTCTGGAAGCTCTATGGATATGATCTTTGACGTTAGGAACACACCTACATTGCTTAGTTAGACAACAGTGAGTGCTTGTAATTCAATATGAACGTTATCCCATAGCAATAAAGCTCAAATTGTCTACGTTTTAGTTAGAAATCATTTGTATGGGAAAAAGAAAAGGGCTTCAATATGAACGTTATCCCATAGCAATAAAGCTCAAATTGTCTACGTTTTAGTTAGAAATCATTTGTATGGGAAAAAGAAAAGGGCTATTTTTAGGGTTTTTTCAGCAATAATTCTAATTTTTCTCGCCGTAAAAACCATCCTTGAACTTCAACGAACATTTTAAAAAAAGATTTGGCCAAATTGGTCCAGGCGTTGTTGAGTTATGCGCTTACCAACACATTTTGCGATTCATTTTTATATTATAGAAGAAGAAGAGAAGAGATGACGTAGATAGGTTCCTTGTGCTAAAAAAGTGGCAGCCGGAATCAGGCCTTCGACCACCTGTGCAAAGCATTGACAGTTTGAGACAACACTGCGCTACATGTTCATCTGTCTTGTTTACGCTCTAGTAAATAATCATGCTATCTTGTACACGCGCTCAAATTATAGGTACGTACGCCAGGGGACAATGTCTGACCACAGTAAACATAACAGTAGGTTATCTAAGGCCGCCCGCCGAGTTATTAGCTAAGCGTGCTCACAGACAAGCGGCACAGCCCGTACGTCCTGCATGCCGCCACCTTATTCCACCATATTTTATGCTAGCGTGTGCGTGAAATCGTGTGCCGACACGGCGCGCGACGCGCACGCATGCATTCAATCCGAGTGCGGCATGTAGTTTGTATGTAGATATTTTACTGGTCTCTGTTTACTGTGCAAGTACGTACCTACGCCGGGGGCAATTTTTGACTTCGCGTCAGTGACATAACCTATCTACGACTTTTTTATCGTAATATCATTGGCTGTTTGCTATTTTCAGGTCTGTGCCCTACTTGTATCGCATTTCATACTTGTGGTTGACCGCCTTCGGCTGCGTTCTGACTGTACTCATCGCCTGTCTGGTCAGCCTCAAGAACTCCTCAACCGTTCAGCGTGATGAAAAGCTATTTGCGCCGTTCATAAGGCGGCGGCTGAAGAAAGGAAACAAAGTAGGTAGCAGTGTTTTATCAATGTACTATCTCTAATAACAATCAGTAGTATTGCTGATTGTTCATCAATGTTTATTTATAAAAGTGATAGTCGTTCAATATCCAATGACGCACGGTCATTGTAGCAAAAAATCCCCAGCTTTTTTATTGTTTATCTTGTGGTATTCCGTACTTAGATTAAAAATTACGTAGTCGATACATTTAAAACGTAAAATCGTAAAATAATTATAACGTGCAGCTTTGTTAAATGAACGTCATCTATATTATTTTTGTATCTTTTGGACTCAGCTTCAATTTCAGTTTTGTGGATCAATTAAATTCGAACGCCCATCAGAATTATCATCGTCACGATAAAAGCTCTGACATCAAAAGGGCTACACTAAATTTATTTCCACCTCAAATTCGATTTCATCTGTCAGAGAACAGTATAGTACTTGCGTCCTATTGAAAAGCTCAGTGCACATGTGGAAAACACTATTAATGTATGTGATGACATTAGATGTCGCAAAATTGAGAAGGCGCTTCCTACATGTCAGAGGGCGGTGAAGTTAATAAAATCCGAAATGAGTTTCCTGATCATTCAACAGGTGAACCAAGTAGTCAACCACACAAATAAAGAAGTAATTATTTAGTTATAGTTAATTATTATTTATTTACTTAATTATTTGTTTCAGGTAAAGGACACACAATTAGAATACAATTTAAATTAATATCACTGTAGTTTTATTAAACTTTTCAGATAACACTTTGATTTTCGTATTGTCTGGTTCATTTCGCGTTTTTAGAATGGGTAACTGCTTCCGGTGTTGACTCTGAAAATTCCGGACCTGTGAAAAAAACACCACAAAGTAGTAACATGACATGTAGTTTGTAATTTGTTCCACCTATTAATTTCTGATTGTGGATGGTCTGAACCTGGCAGTATATTTCATAATATTAGAATTAGAGCTTGTAAATAATATCTATTACAAAACGCTTAACCAACTCTTTCATAAAACTTTATCTGGATATCTTTAAAACAAGAGTGAATATGCATTTACTCGGCAGACTTGTACCATAGATAGATAACATCATCACTTATGTGGGATTATATTCCAATAACTAAATAGTTCCTAATAAAAAATTGGTCCTAGTCGTACAACCGATACCAATGATGTACAGTGAACAGCACATCAGGTTACCCCATTTCCGTTTTTTCTCTCTCTCTTGCCAAATGTCATTTCTTTGCAATAGAGCAAGAAGGACTGATCGGAAATAAGTAGAGTTATGTGCCGTCCACCGTACTGGGTTTCTAAAAGACCGTAATAGAATAGAACCTTGCCTCCTATCCATAGCGTTTGAAAATAAAGTTAATTTACCTTGACTTGTCGAGATCGCTGTTACCCATAGGGTATAAGTCACCCGAGCAGGTGTTGCGGTCGGCATTTCTCATGGCCTCGCACTCATTGGCGAGCAGGTGGTTGTGTACGATCGAAGCAGCCATGTAGTCCACGGCCATCCTGTGAGAGCATGAGTTCAGCCAGCAGCCAGGCATACGGGACCCGCCGTTGGGGTAGAAGTCAGCGTGACCACAGGGGTCCGTGTACCCCAGGAAGAAGGTGTTAGTGTGCAGCACTTCGACGTACTGGGCGTCAGTTGCTGCCAGTTTATCCGGGTCACTAGACCAGAAAGGACCAGCAGGATCAAGAGCTGTAACAAACATATATATGTCAGCCTTTTTCCTATTAGCTTTGTTCAGTTTGGTTTCGTTTGGCCAGGTAATAAACCGTCATGGATATGTTTTTTATTAACAGCAGACCCTAAAAAGCAGTTTTCCTCTGATAATGTTTTATTAGCATTCCAGCTGACGGCGCAATATCTACGTCAACAGCACGAACTATGCTTTTTAACTGCCAAATACAGTAATTCGCCTGAACGGATGTTTAGCAGGCAGATCCGAGCTTAAAAGTGTTTCAGTCACAATTTAAGCTTGCATTCAAAGTATCCACCGTGTATGTACGCTTTCTTTCATCAGCGTTGTGCGCAGCCAGGCCCCTTTTAATTATTTATGTCTTATTTGGGAACAATAATTGTAAATCATCTTTGGAAGCAATATCAAACGATGTTAAATTCTAACAGTAAAAATAACTGTACCTGTAATTCTCCTAACAAGAGATCCAGTGTTCCTGCTAGCACAGCCGACTAAATGGCCTCCCAAACTGAAGCCCACCAAGTGAATTCTGTCGTAAGAAGTTGCGCCCAAAGACACAGTCCAACTGATGAACCGCCCAAGATCTCGGCCAGTAGCTGGGACGCCAGCCATTGCTGTGAAGTAGCCACGGTTGGCTAGATAACTCCAGTCAAAGACGATAACGTTGACATCACTGTCACGAAGAAAAACTGAAATGTTGAAATTAAACATGATGAATTCGAAAATAACATTAACTTTAAAAAGACTAAAAACTCCTTATCAAATGTTAAAATTTAAATCTTAAATGATTTTTTTACCTTCGGTTAATTTGTGATTCATACGATTGGTTCCGTAACCGTTCCAACCGTGTACAATGAATACTGTCACTTTGGAACTGTCAAAGTTGGAGTTAAAAAGGCTATCAGCATCGTAGAGTTGAATAACTTGCTTTACGGTGGGGTTTTTCCTGAAATTACCAAATCAATTGTAGTAATCTCTTCACATCACTCTCAGTATCCATTCTTACACTTGTTCCAAATTTTAGCTTTGCTAATTAATTGACTTTCATTACTGCCCAACGAAAACTATATTTATTTACCTTGTATACAGCCAGTAGCCGTTATGATTAGGATTCCTTGCATATTGCATCAGAAATTCATGGTCTACGGGCTCTTCAGTATCAACCAAGTGATATGTGTCGTCTCCGTCTCCGGGGAAGTAGAAAAACCTGTCACCCTTCCTGTAACCCTCACTCGGGTCTTTGACTACGTTCGCAGCAGCAGCTAAAAACAATTAAAGGGTTCTAATTATTTGTTCTGTGACAGTTGGAAGCGACAATTCTATCATCAAATAAGAAGAATTAATGTTGTATTGACATCTGTTGAAAACAACTAATATTTGTTTTTGCTTTGTCAGCATTTGGCTTAGATTACGGAGTTGGAAGAAACTCGTAAAATATAGTCATAATAAGTGACGCATCAGACGACATAATTACAACTACAATCCTCCCAACCCAAACTACCAGGTGTTGTGGTAGGCTTTGCCTTTATCGCCCTGTGGAATGGGGCGTTAGAATCCTGCCACGGTTCCCCTCCGCCTGTCGTAAGAGGCGGCTAAAAGGGGGCCTTCCCGTCGGGGTCACTGGGAGTGCATACGACGGGGGCTGTGTGCCTCCATTCCAAGTAGCCCCGAGGAAGGGCGGCGGTGTAAGAGTGACCTCACACCGCCGTAGACACCGGCGGGACTAAAGGACAATGACTGATTTCCATAAAAAAGGAATAACTTCTAGCCAAATCAATGTAACCAATTTGTGAATAATGCGAAATTACAATGGTATTTCTATTCTAAGTGTTTATCATAATAAACTTTTTTTAAATACCTGCTATAACGATGGACAAGAGCACGAGATCCTTCATGTTTCCATTAGCATAGTAAACTATGTCTAAACTGTTGATAGCGTTGTTTATATATTATTTACCTCGATTTTTATAAGATAACGATGTCTTCTGATTATTGAAATCACGATAAGAGTTCTGGTAGGATTTTGTGGGCGGTATGAGATATAATCTAATATTTTATACACTAATCTAAGAATTAGGACTACCCAAAAATTAAGCTATAGTCAATGCTAACTGGTGGTTTAGGTTCTTGAACAAGGGGGTCAAGTTGTATGCCTCTTGTAGTAGTTGTAGGTTTCTTGTCAAGAAGTTCCAGCTAGAGAGGACCACATAACACGTTCGCACCTCGACGGGTATGCATAGGATTCAGGTCGACCCATTGCAGTTCGTGTCGGTGGCATCCCCTACGGGGAAAAGGGAGGTAAGTTGTAATGAAAGCTAAAAAATTAGTTATTAATTGTTTATTAATATGAAAATTGTTCACTCACTTTCAGACTTAGAAGACTGTAGATAACTTATTTCAAGTTTAATACAAATTATTTTCGTAACCATCGTCTATCTTAACTGAAACCATTATACAGTTTAATGACATATGCTGCAAAATTATCGTAATTTACATTCAATATTTTATTTAACCTATCTTCTTCATATTTATGTGATCGTGAGTCTTTGCTACTATCGTCCGGTCAGAGTTATTATATAGTTGTTCAGTGTAGCGACAAGTAGACTTATTCGGAAAGATTATTCTAAAGTGGTCTCATCCCAGTCTTATGGTAACATAACATAATGTTTAAAATGCATGGTTACATCTCTAAATAAATAACCAGCGCATCGAAGAGCTTTCGATGTTATGAAAGAAAATCTAAACAGGATAAAATA
The DNA here is from genome assembly GCA_950022985.1 of Udea ferrugalis. NCBI lineage: Eukaryota > Metazoa > Arthropoda > Insecta > Lepidoptera > Crambidae > Udea > Udea ferrugalis. The sequence goes on from OX465516.1 coordinate 13,852,406, forward strand.
AGTTTTAGTCATCTACGTCAAATAAGTTGAAGTATATTTAGTATGATCTTTCCGATTTTCAAAAGGGTCAGTTTGCGAGATCAGTGATCGCGCAAACCTTATAGCCTATTCTAAAATAGCCAATCCTACTTGAATAGTGGACTTGTAATCGAACATGCACTTAGCAAAGAATAACTATCGCACACTCCTAATTAAAATATTTGAAAATAAAATATGTAACAATTAACGTTATTTTCGATTCTCGATTTACTTAAATTTTAAAATAACTTATGCTCATAATTGAGGTTTGTTGTGGCATAATAACTTTACCATTGCATTATGAAAGGGGCATAAATTGTTTCAAAAGTACAAGAAGTTTTTAGTTAGTATTTTTAGGAGTTTTTTTTGGATCTCTAGTAATTTTGTTTCCAATTTTTTATCAATTGGTAGAGTCCTCAATGTTTCATTGGTCGTCCCACTCGTGAATCATAAATGATTCACAATTTCTTCTTTTCTTTACAATCATCGTATTTTGTATTACTTATGAACATTTATGAGTTATTAGCTCATTGACATCGTGCCATTAATTGCCACCTGAATTGATCATTAGTGACGTTTCCAGATTTAGGTGTGATATTATTATATCAGAACATATCTTTGAAATACTAGATCGTATCTATGTTTTTCCCGACAGTAACATACCTATTACAATGTAGAGATTTTATCGATATAATGATTCGAATTCAGGTGGCGTGATCGATTGAAACAGCGTGGAACTTTCATGTGTGATTAAACTATCATTTGTGATAAGTTGAAAATATTTGAAAAGATTAATTACATAGAAACAAAGTTGAAGGAAAGCTTTAGACGGGTTTTCTATTTGATTAGGCAAAAATGTTGGAAAATCTAAATAGTTTGCTGTTATTTTGATATGCGTTAGGTAACATAATGCATATCAAAAATAATAAATTTCAAAAACTTTATAAAATATCATCAATTTCTATTAAAAAGGATATTCGTCGAGGGTGTAGAGCCTGAATATGCCGCTCCTGGAAAAGAACAGAAAAAACAATAAACCATAATTTGCAATAAGTTCCTAAACTTTTGCTACAGTTAGGTACATCAGTCCAAGGCGAACTCTGAGTCGCTGAGCCATCTGAGGAGTAATAGTAAGTTAGTAGCTAAAATATCTTTATTATGTCTGACAAAGCTATAGCTGGTAGCAGAACTATAGTTTATTTGAAACGCACCTGCAAGCGTTTTGTCTCCTTTCATTAACTTACGAAGAACAATTAGAAAAATTAAATGGATTTGGTGGGTAAGATAAATAGAGGTAGAGGTGTTTGTCGTTCTAAAAATCGTACTAACTATCTACAAACCTGTAAAGCTGTTTTCGAACTTAGATGCTTAGCGAATTGTCCTTAGTAAAAAATACTTACCCCAATTTATTCAGGTCACTGGTACCCATTGGAAATTGAGGGCCAGTGCAACGTCCCCACAAAAGCGTTGCCTGAAGGAAGGATGAGCATTGATTGGCAATCATGTGCTCATGTTTGACAGTGGCCGCGAGGTACTCGTACGAGCGGCTGTGTGAGCAGATAGGTGTATGGCATCCTGGCATGTTGTCTCCACCGTTGGGGTAGAAGTCAACGTCACCTAAGGTCTGTGGTGAACCTAAGGAGGTGATGCTGGTGTGTATAGCCTCGACGTAAACAGCATCAGTTTTTGCCAGTTTTTCAGGATCTAGTTCCCATAGTGGCCCGGCAGGGTCCGCTCCTGAAAATTGTTAATAACTTGAAATGTGTTTACAAATTACTTTGTGACCAAGCAGTAAAATCTTTGAAATAACATAATAGACGCTCAAGACTATATCCAAAACGGTTTAGTTTTTACGAACGAACATTAACATCCGAATTCACAAACGCAAATCAACGTTGAGCACATCTCAGAAGTATAACTATCTCATTCAGTTCTATCGACATTCTACGGGACAACATGAGCGCGAACTCCTTCTTAGCATATTGACATTTGGGAATTCGGGGATAAGAAGCTTACATTTTGCCGAGCTTAATCGAACCTAATCTGACGAGGCTGCCGCCGTAATCCGGGTTTTTAACAGCACGAGATTTCCGAGACAATGTTTAACCACAGGGCGATGGCTCACTAGTAGTCTCTAGTTGTATGATTACTTGATGTTGTTCAAAAATCCTACCGCAAGTGGAACGTACCAGTAATTCTTTGTATTTGCCCGCCAGTAGTTCTGCCGGCTGCCCCAGCTGCATGGGCCCCCAGACTGAAGCCAACGATGTGTATTCTCGTATATTCGTAGCCCAGCGACACCAACCAATTCATGAACAAACCGACATCTCTCCCGATGGATACGGTTCCAGTTTTAGCTGTCACATAACCTCTGCGTGATAGATGACTCCAGTCTATTACTAAGACATTTATGTCATCGTTAGTCAGAAAAGCTGAAACAGTTAATATTTGATATTATTAGCGTGGTAGATACTAGCGCAGATAGGTGTTTATGTGCTTACTAATGTTATGCCTAATAATGGTAGCACTCCGGCTCTTACTTGAGGCCGGGGCTAAACATTACGTGAAATTCTTAAAGTTGGTATACACAAGCGTATTTTTTCACCATATTTAAATCGAAAGTCAGGGCTAGAAGTGTCTGTGGTTAAAATATAGTTTCATGGCATGCATTAGGTTCGTCATATCTTTTTCTAGGCTTCTTAGATTAATAACAACAAACTGCCTTTCATACGTCTTTAACTGCTGGGCTCAACAAACTGACGTCAGCCCGTACCAACTGTTTACAAATTCAAAAATATTCAGAAATTAGTACTACCTACCTTAGTAATTGAAATTATTTACTCGTACCTTCTTTGAGCGTAAGACTGGAAGAACTAAATCCATCTTCAGTCCATCCGTGAATGATAACAACGAGATCTTTCGTGAAATCAAAATAAGACCTAGCGAGCACATCTTCGTTGCCAAATATGATTTGTTGGGGAGCATTTGGATTATTCCTAAAATAAAATATGTGTAAATAATGAAAATATATTTTAAAATCAAGTTTTTGGCTTGGTCATCGCAATGAAAAGTGTGTTGCATTCAACTAAACGAAAACTTCAAAGTTCAACTTGTGTACAAGATTTGACCCAAAATCAACATAGTGACCTACATATAATGCAAGTTCAATGAAAATTTGTTGAGTAAGCAATTAATAACTCTGCTTTTAACCTTTAACCCTTTAACCGGTAGTAGCTGAATAGTTGCCACCTTATTTTGAACCTTAAAGGATTGGAATAGGGTCCTAAACCAACGAAAAATGGCAACATGTTCTACCGGTTAAAGGGATAAATTGTATAGATTGATGTTCTACGATCACATGAAAACACAAAAATGCATCACTATATTACGTCTTGCATGTGATACAAAAGAGAAAGAACAACTTTAACATTAAACGAAGAAATTAAAAAATAACGCCTGATAGAATATACGATATCGTAAATTGCAGATGATGCAGTTGTTGAATGGGGCTTAATTATTTTACTTTTTTGTGTATTTTCATAGAGTTTAAAAACCTCTTCTACTATCGCTAGATGACCTCAATGGACGATCTACATATTTGTTTTTCAACTGTGGTTTTCATTGAATTTGTGAAAACGACGTCTATCAGGAAAGCTAGTTATATTCTCTCAACTTACTTACTAGTTTTTAGTATAAAAGTCTTACGGTACCTGGAATAAAAGTAATATTTGTTGTAAGAATGGGGATTATTAATCAATTCGTTTATGAAACTTTCATCAAGTGGCTCTGAGCTCTCAGGATCATACTGCGGCGTCTGTGGCTGGACATTTTGAAAAAAAACTGTGAAAAAAATAGAAAAAAAAGTTAAGCGGTTATGAAAGCCATAGTGGATCAATATATTTTACATCTTTCGATGTAAAACTAAAGGTAACTTTCACTCGCTCGTTACCATGCAATCCAGCCAAAGTTCATTAAGAAAACCACCACAGGAACTGATTAATCACCTTTCGTTGGCAACAGCGGTGAACAGGGAACCCGTCACTTGTCCGAAATTTACTAATCCGAATTTCATTTGACTGAAAACTATTGACCAACATTTCATTTGCCAGATGTATTGTTTGACAGATTTTTAACCCGTCGAAGTATCTTTTGACATAAGTTTCGTTATACCGAACTACGTTGAACCGAATTTCAGAATAAACTTTTTACTATTGCCCGAATTCTTTTTTCAACTTTATTCATTTACCAGATGACTTATTTGGCATATGATCACTTCGCCTAAATCACATTTTACCGAATATTACTAGGCCACAACTACTGTATGATAACGTTCAACGTCTCGTTAACGTCGTATTTCAGTAATTTCAACTTCAGGGTGAATCCGACTCAGTCAACCCCGACACCACGTGGTACTTGTTTTGCCCTACCCCAAGAGTGTTATTTAAAAGCGCGTAGGCTGCTGAGCGAAAGCCATCTGCGACGATGAGCACGCGAGGAACCGCCGGAGCCCCGTAATAATAATAATAATTATAATAATTCTCTTTATTTCAGATTTACATCCATATATTGTTAGTAAAGTGTCTTAAGTCTATTGTTAGTAACAAGCATTTTGGAAAAATAAAATTTAAATACAATGACAAAAATGTAGGCTAATAATGCTAAGAGCGACCATCACGTGAAAGGGTAGGCTCCCGTGCTGGCCACTCTCCGCACAAAGCACCACCACATAGGCGATGTACACCGGTCCGCCAATGTCTTCAGGATGCTATTAGGACTGCCCCTCACTCTAGCGATCAGGGAGCTCGTTTTCTTGCGAATGACGGCTTCAAAGCCGTCAGTTTGATATTCAGCAAACATCCCTGATGCACTGCAGAATCGAGGCAGTCCCAACATCATCCTAAAGACATTGTTGTACTGGATTCGCAGGGTTTCCAGCGATTTCTTGGTGTGGTTGACCCACAGATTTCCCGTGTACAGGTTCTGACAGTATGCTTTAAAAAGTGTGACTTTTACGTCCTCTGTACAGCGGGAAAATCTGCGAGTCAACATATTACCTCTAACCGCTAGAGCCCTCCTCTCCCTTTCAATATCGTCGTCATCTTTGAGGTCGCTGGCGATGATATGCCCTAGATATTTAAATTTCGTTACACGATTTATGTTCAAGCCATTCAGGGTGATATTAGTTCTGTTGTCTGGGCATTTACCAGCGGCCCCAAAGACCACGTACTCTGTTTTTTTAACGTTGTACGTCAAACCATGGCTTGCAGCATACGACTCGCAAACCTTCAGCATTTCATTGAGGCCCCCCACCGTGGGGCTGAGCAGCACCATGTCGTCTGCATAGCTTAGGTTGTTCATGCTTACACCATCAATCCGACAACCAACACGCATGCTGCTCAGCTCAACGATGAGATCATTTACGTACATGTTGAAGAGTTTCGGCGAGGACAACCCCCCTTGCCTCACCCCGCACTCCAACACATACGCATCCGACAAGGAATCGCTCCACTTTACAATATTTGTTTGGTTAGCATACCAAAACCTAAGTGTATTCAGCACCTCTTCTGGAACACCCCTGCTCTCCAGTTTCCCCCAAAGCACATCATATGAGACCAGGTCGAAGGCTTTGGAGAGGTCCAAAAAGCAGGCGTATACCGGCGTCCTTCTATCAGTATAGTACTGGACAGTGTGCTTAAGGCTTACAATAGCACTTTCAGTTGAGAGTCCGGGCCGAAACCCGAACTGTGCATCATGTATGTTCGAGTGTTTATCCAGTACAGAATTAAGCACACTATCCAGCACCTTAGCAATTGTGGTTGCAAGTGATATCGGACGATAATTCCGACTATCCGAGATGTCCCCGGTCCTATCCTTCACAATGGGCACGACGATGGTTTTCATGAGTTCGTGAGGCAAGTAACAATGACTTATGCACATTGAGAAGAACAGGGCCAGCACTCTCGGTAGGTGAGCTCCAGCACAACGCAAATGCTCCACACTTATGCCGTCATGCCCGGGAGATTTACCACCGCTCATGTTTTTGAGTGCCTCACGTATTTGCTTTGCCGTGACATGCAACGGCGACGCCTCTCCCCGACATGCTGACTCAGTGCCCTGGGTGTAGACCGAAGGTCCCAGTGGAGAGCTAATTTTAAAATGGCGCATAAAGGCATTGGCTACCCGGACCGGCTCGCTCACGCCATCGACACTCACTGGGAGGCCAGGCCTAACGTCACACTTTCTAGTGGCCTTCCAAAAGTCTTTAAAATTCTTTGCGGATCGGTGTTTTGCTAAAACGTCCATTCTTAGTTGGTCTTGGTTACGTTGACACCACTTCAAACGACTCTTAAAAACCTTCCTGGACTCATTCATCTCACTAAAGATTCTTCCTGACAAAGGACGATTGTATAGAAGCCACATCTTGAAATTAAGCCTGGCCACACTGTGAGCCTCACGTACATGTTTGTTCCACCCACAAAGGTGCTTGTGTTTATTTATTTTATTACTAAGTCGCCTATTTGTCTTAGTAGCAGCGTCCTGTAGGGCCCCTACAATGCTGTCATAAAGCTTATTTAGCACCCGTTTATGTTCTTCCAAATCGCACAACCCGCGACTGCAAAGCATGAACTCAGAGGGAAACTCAACGTCGCGTAATGCCGGAGCCGTGACAGAATTCTTGTTTTCCGTAAACTTGCATGTTCCATACTAGCATGCTGTTTGCCTGCGTACATGCTGTCAATTTCTTATTTTATTTTAAATCCAAAAAATCCTTGTCAGCTTTTATACTGCTTGCATTAAATAAACTCGTAACATTTTTATGATTGTTTGGCAAACTAAAAATATGGCAATAAAAACAGTGGTCTAATGATTGTTCTGGATAACAATACTTCGGACAAGTGTCATTTCGGACAATCATCACTTCGGTAAAACGTTTTGTGGCCTAATGAAACGTCTGGAAAACGAAAAAAAACCAATTGATAATTGGTCAAATGATACAGTGGCACACGTCATTTCGGGAAAATAAAAAAATGCCGAACGAAAAAAACGAAACGTTTTCGGGAAAATGAAATTCGGGAAAAGAAAATTCGGTCTTATGATAGGTAACCCGGTGAACAATATACAACAGCATGACATGAAATAATTCTTTAAATCAAAACACGTTATGTAAACATAGAGAAGTAAAGTCTGAAACTGGCTTCAGATTTAACGGATCCAAGCTCCAAATGGTCTATAAATACCTACTGGTAGCAAGTTTTTGTACCGAGTCAAAAAGTCATACATAACATACCCTCACGACCTTGTCCCTATTGGGTTAGTCAGAGACACACTGATTTTTGCCGTCATGGTAAACGGTGCATTCAGAAGCCCACATTTCGTCGAGGGAATTTGAACCCAACGCTGTAAGGGGTGAGCCTACCGCCGTAATTCGGGTTGCTTGGGTTTCATAACGGTGGTTTCCATCACCGGAGGGTTAAATTGTACAGTGAACTCAAAGTAGTTGTGTTCCGCCGAGTTTTGACCTCGGACTGCTGGGTTCCGAGCCAGAGTGTTTACACCTGGGCCACGACGCTCCCTAAAAAGTCTAACCCTCATAAATTGTTATTCATGATATCTCAAACAGCCTTACAGAACCACTTTCACAACTGTAAAGATTTATCTCTTTCACACTTACTGCTGTCAAAATTTGCGAGTAAGAGACAAAAGTTTAACTGCACTGATTAAACTTTTATGAATAAGGAGGTATGTTGGCATCTATAGTTTCTCATCAATGAGTAGAGCAATTTTCACTAGCCTTGTAAACACCCTTACTGCCGGAAAACAAGATAATATGGCTTAGATTTCTAATCAATGTTGAATTTAGAATACTCATTACGATACACTTAATTTCACAATACCGTTTATACACATAGTGATCTCACAGTGATCACTTATTTATTTTATTATGAACACAAGAGGATAGGAGTTCCAGCCAACCGATGGGCCTCACACTCGATTTATAATAGTGGATTTTATTAAAAGTTGTTTCAAAGAATACGGATAAATAGCCTGACGTTCGTTGATTCTCAAAGACATTTGCATATACTGAGTAATTAGCAGTGATGACTATGGATGGAGCCAATTCCAAAGTCACCGAAGCAACATCTCTATCAAGTCTAAGAAATGCGATTTGTGAGTCAAAATCATAGAAAAAGTGCAATATTTACCTGCAATAATCACAAAGTATAAAAAACACTTCATAGTTTCTGATGTGAACATAGTACTGTAAATAATTGCTGCATGCATTTCCGTTTTTATAATACATGCATGTACTTGTCATTTTATCTGTTTGATCATCACAATAGATGTCTGCATAGTTGTTGATCAATAGAAAATCTTTCGGTGCATCTAGTAGGTAAATATTTTTTTAATCTTCTTATCAAAATAAATAAAACAATATTATGTTATTTATATATCAAGATTGAGTTTTAACCCAATGTTTTTGGAAAGGTTAACCATTGTTAACCTCTACATTACCATTGTAATTGATAGTCAAATGTATCCCAAGTGAAGTGATTGGTTGTGTCGACACAAATAAAATTGTGCAAGTGCCATAGCTTTAAAAATTGTGTGTAATGTGGGAACCCGAGAGCGACTCAATAAAAGATGTTGTTGTATAGATGTCTGATTTATTACTAACTTACATTACACGCACGTGCTATATATACTATTCTAACTTATGCTACTAAGGTGAGGTGCACTACACACTACACCTCCCCCCTTGACCGAAAAAAAAAAATCAAAACATTTTTTTTTAAATGCAACACAACGCATACACAACAAATATCAAAATTTCAAAATAGTTCATCAAAAAGCTCATTCAATATTTTAGGTTGTTAATCACCAATGATATACATTTTTCTCTATTGTAATAACATGTTCATGCGAAGAAAAATAATAAAATAAAATAAAGACATACAATTACAAAATTTCTTTGAAGCAAATGTCAAAATCACTATTTTCTAATTTAAATTGTGGATCTGATAACAAAAAGTGGTTTGAAAACTAATAACAAACAAATGTTACAATGTTTACACTCATCGATAATTTTTTATTATATGAACCTTATTATCTTATATTCAGGTATTAGCAAAACCCTGATAATTAAACATTAAGGACAAAATTCTAGTTTGTTGAATGTTAATAACTTTTGTTTTAATATGATAATAATTTAAAAGTTTATACAATAGAATGTGAAAATTATAATTACCTTTTGGGTGTAATAGCGTGTTTAAGACACATTAGACAATAAACAAAAATTTAGGAAATCCTTTGGTGTACCATAAAATATTCCAAAAGTTAAAAAAACTTGAGCTAATAGGTATTGGTTTTTTAAATCTAATAAATGATTCAACAGCAACATCATTCGAAATACGAAAGACAACTTTCAACTGTAATCAAAATTGAAATACATTTTGTTGTGCAAAAGGGTTCAATCGGGGTTCTAACAATATCATTGATAAGTTTAAAAAAAAAATAAACTTACAAAACTAATTCAAGGTTAAATAAATGATATCATTGGCTACAGACAGTCATTACTTAGCAATGTATCAAACACAAAATTCTTAGTTAAAACTTAATTACAAATAACACTACCTACTGTTGTTGGCAATCTAAACTTTTATTTAAAAGGACACATGTCTTGATGGTTCTGATAGTAAAATTCGAATAACGACCACTCAAATCATTTCAAACAATCAAAAACGGTAATATTTGCAAAATCAAATCACCGCCTATATTTAAAATAACAAAACCGAGATACTACTCGTACATTTATATTAGTGAATAAACCATAAAAGACAGAAATACAAATTGTGAATATTTTACTAACATTACTTTATAGTTTGGTTGGAACAAATATAACTGTAGATATCCCTATGAACAGAATGATTACATTTAAAAATATTATTCGTTTCAATAAAATTCCTGCAGTTAAAATATTATTCAGATAAAACTTGGAACTTATAACTTTGAATGTAATCAATGACACATCATTCGTACTCGTAGGTTCGATATAGATTTATGAAGAATCTAAATATTATCTTTGATCACGATTGAAATAACTACATTTTAACAAACATTGTATACAATATTGTTGTTACTTAGCAATGAAACAAGAACTTAATTAAGAAAAATACAAAACTGAAAAAAAAATTACAAGTAGTAAGTAGGTACTGCTGTTGGCAACTGTTGGTTGCTGTTGCTGTTGGTTGCTTGAACTCATTTTATTTAAAAAACATAAGATTTCGGTGGCAAAATCTGGTCATAGCAAACCAACTAAAATGTATTTTTTGTATAAACACTAACCTTTTTTCGGATAACTAAATTGAGTAACTGCCCATACATTAAGGAAGAAACACTCTTACTGGATATAAATCTTACTTCAATCTCATGCTTATGTTCTAATACTTTCCATTAAGTTAAATTTGGCACAAACTAACACTTCATTTCAAGCCTATATTTCTTATCATATTCCATCTAAAGCTCTAAGTATTTAAAATAGTCTGGGTACACCGTCGTAAGCATTGCTCACTTAAACATTATATGTCCTGAAGGACCTGATCCATACATTTCTCATATTCCTAAATTTTTGTGTACCCCGCTTGAGCTTCTCATCATAAATCTCAATCATGACCTTTTTCTTCATCCAAACTTTCCATGAATACTCTTATTACTCAATCATAAAATATTTTGGCTTATAAAACATTGCTTGCTTTTGGATGCGCATTCCAATTGCACTACAAATCTTATCCGCCAAATTATTATCATACCATAACCATTCTTACATACATACATAACCACTTTCCAATTTCATCAAAGACAGCACCTAATTGCACTCGATTGGGTAACAAAAGATTTTTAATACTGCCTGAATATATCCTAACTTTTGGCTCTATGATTTTTTTTCCCAGCTGAATATCTCAAAACAATAACTTTTCCTTCATGGCCATATCGTATCAATGCATTATCTAATTTCCTTATCCGTTGTCACTTAATATTTCCTCTAATACTAATGCTTCCTAAACACTGAATGGCCATTTGCAACATTCTATCTATTAAAAATTTCTTGCCTAACCATGACGTAAAATAAAATTTCGTTCAACACCCTAGTTTTAAGTGCATGACAACAGTCCAACAAAATAAAATAACGTTGCCTTATTTGTTGATGCGATTCCATCACACATTCCAATATCAATTTCAACTAACTGCAAATTCAAACAGCAACATAATTAGAATCGAACACCTAACACGTACGTTAACATGAAACCATGACTAATCTGAACTGCAAGTGAACATCTTTCTAATATGGATACATTGAAATAACGTAGGTAATATACTGCACTAAGTTAAGACAGTTAAAATATTATGCAATATTATATGCTTGGAATATTTTTATTAATCTTACTTTTACAAAGCTTTGCAGTTTTCCAGTCTGCGGTTTATCTTTCTGTTATTGGTTTAAATAATTTCAACTGTAACAATTTTACACAACAAGAAATTAAATATTTAAGAATAAATGATTGATGGCCAACCGTGAATGAAGTAAGTTAAATACATAGGTAACATTACATTTATGTAATTATTTCCGTATTTATATAATCAGATTGGTTGAAAAAAAAAACAAAAAAAAATCTAATTGAATTAAAGTTACTACGTTTTTGTTAAATTGACATTACGATTTCTCCTTAATAAGTTTTGATTCCCTTTTTTTTTACACTATTAGATACGACTTTAAATATTGAGCAGAGACTTGCCTTATTAGTTACAGAGTCATGTCTGTTAGTGCGTCAGCAAAACGAATAACGCGTCATAATTAATTGCAATGTTACAAAAATTAGGTCAACACTATTTAGAAATACCTATAAAACTTACTTAAAGTTTCAAATATTTAAAATGCTTTTTATAATTTATTTTACTCCGAAATCTGTTTAATTTGTAAAGTTTCAATATTTTATTCTAGTTCCGTAAATATTTATTTCACACAATTTCATCTTTTTGCTGACTAACATCTGTAAAGATTTTTCTTTACCAGTTCAAATTAAGTAAAAAAATAACAGAAAATCTATACAAGATTAATTTAAGACCACAGAAGTACGGTCGAACTAAAATTTTGAAAATTACCTGATTGCCAACAGAGTTTACATTCTACATTATTTTAAATTACTTCTAAACCTTATTTATAAAAGACGACTTTCTGCGTGCGTCATCCTTTTCCGTTATAGGCTTATATAAAGGGCGGCCGCTCTTTTCTTAACTAATTCATATAAAAATAAAATAAAACTTAATAACTTTCTACTTCATCATCTTCTCTGGGCACAATCCGATGGTAGCTTTTCCGCAATCTGCCAGCGGCATCCTCCTCAGACACCAGCATCTCCCGGCTCCCAGCACATCCGTCTCATCCGACTCCTTCAACACCCTGCGCCCAGCTTTTCCGCTCCTATTTCAGCTTGCTCACACCAACGCCGATGGCACCAACTCCATGACGGCACAGCACTTGCCAAAAGTTATTTTTGGAAGCACATCTTGATTTCACTTTTTTTTTAACAGTTTTTTTTTTCACTTGATCTCAGTTTCATCAATCAACATCGAATCGAATTTTGCAATTTTTATGAAAAACTACTATTTTCATCAATTGTTGTCTTCAATAATTATATTACCGCTCAGCGCTGCCCTACGAGGCAGCACTGGCAGGGTCGCCATGTAATGTGGGAACCCGAGAGCGACTCAATAAAAGATGTTGTTGTATAGATGTCTGATTTATTACTAACTTACATTACACGCACGTGCTATATATACTATTCTAACTTATGCTACTAAGGTGAGGTGCACTACACACTACATTGTGCAAGTGCCATAGCTTTAAGAATACTTTGAAAATGAAGTTTTAAGAATACTTTGAATCTACAGGTTCCCCTGAAACTTTTTTTAATACATTAAAGATGTGCATTCACCAAGATCGGCCCGTAATTTTAACCTTGCTACTAAAATTTGAGATAGTTCTGCAATACCTAGATAGATCGGAATTTTAGGGTGCTATTTGTAAGTATTGATATTAATTATCACCGATAATTCGACCACCAAGTACTCGCCAGATTGAGAAAAAAATAAAAACCGATGATATCTGAAAATTAAGGGAAAAACATAAGAATAATTCTAGCTCCTGAACTAAGCACAATCGTAAAACATACATGGGGATGATTTGGATACACCTTGATATGAGGAATCTAAATTTTAAATTTGGACGTCAACTTCCCGGCCACCCTGTATATTTCATATTTTTAGAGAGCTCATCTCATCATATCATAGAGCTACTCTGTAATTTGCCTATATAGTCAAGACTCCCAATGTGTAGATGAGGTGAATCTATGATAAATTGTTATTACTGTACTTACCGAAGTAGTAAGAGTAGAGGACTCTATATCATGCTAACCTCGCTTCACCATTGCTTTGAATAAAAATAATGTCTTAGTAGAGTAAAAGTTACTTTATAGGTCTTGCTCAAAATCTGAGTAACGCTTCATAATATTGGGCTAAAAAAAATATATATGTGAATATCTTGTTTTTATGGGCTAGTCACAGGGGTAAGTATAAAGAATTGCGCTTTATTTTTTCTTAATCTTATCTTAGGTATATTACGCGGGTCAACAAAACATCGATAATCAATATATTTCCATAATTACGTGGCAAATTAGGTGATTCATTATTGTTGTGTGAAATCAGTCAATTTCACTATTTTGATGATAAAGAGTAGTATCAACATTTTAATTAGAAAAACCCAATGTATCGTATGATCGTAGCATATCTAATACTTAGAACGACCTCGATCAATGTATGATAAGCAGGAATAACTACACAGAAGGCCCACTAGGAGTATGCCTCCAAGTCCTATATGAAATTATATTCCAGCTAGCGGCCGCCCGCGACTTCATCTGCGTGGACTTAAGTATTAATACTTTTTATAAATTGTAGCCTATGTGCTATTCAGATGTCATGTATAAGCAATATTATTGTAAAGTTTCCTTCAAATCCATTCAGTATTTTAGTATCCATCCGAGTGGATTTTGAAGGTTTGTATGAGTTAAAAACTTTCACATTTAAAATATCAGTAGGATCTATGTATACGTTATAGAGGCTTCAAAATCGTGCAATAGAAATTCCAAACGAAGAAAACGATTGAATCGCACTTAAATTCCTGACGAAGAAAACGGTTGATTGGCCATTAGAAGTTATTTTACTTGTAACTTAGAGATTGTAAACAGGATAAATATTTACGGCCAATATTTCGCTTATGTCATAGTAAAATAAGCAAATTTATTATTTTCATCCTAGAAACATTAATTTACAAATTTGTTTACATTTGGCCTTTCTGATAGACAGGAAATTTATTTTAGTGGATTTATCACTTTGACCAAAAATACTCATTTATTTATATAATAGCTCTCCCGACAGACGTTGTCCTGTTTTCAAACATTTAGGAATGACTGCTCTGGAAAGCTAAATTGTTGTTTTTCACTGTATTCCTAGCATTGTCTCATGTTTACTCATCTTTTAAACCTTTCCTGAACTTCCACAATTATCTCGAGACCAATATTAGTCAAATCGTTCCAGTGGTTCTGGAGTTTTAGCGAGACTAACGAACAGCAATCCATTTTCATATAAAAGATTCATTCTTCAGGTAGGTTTTTTTTTTGGAAAGAAAAAACATCAAACTGACTTCAACACTTGTTTCATCAAAATCTTTTTAATATATTGTTTTCTTTCTCTTCTGGGTATAGAAGAATATTTTGTTATCATCTATGCACATAGATAGAACTACATTGTTATCATACTAACAATAACCATCTACTCTTCGAAAAGGGTCTTCATTAAAAGGTAGAAGTTAAGAATGAATTTCATTATTTAAATAAGGATACGTTGTCACAAAGCACCAAAGCCCTTTCAATAAAATCATGAGTAACCCGTTACGCCCCCCTCAAAGACGCGTACATTTTCGTTCCCTTTGCGATGGAGGTGAGCGGAGCATGGTGCGCCGAGGCGAGACAATTTGTCCGAGAACTGGGGCGGCGCCTGAGGACAAATGGAGCTGATCCCCGCTCCGAATCGTACCTGATGCAACGCATCAAACTGGTCATTCAGCGTGGTAATGCTGCCAGTGTGATGGGCGCGTTCCCTTCAGGTGCGGTTCAGGGTGGTCTATTCGACCCATAGGTAGGGAGAATATGTTTTTGTTTTATTTTTAGTTCAATTTTCTGTGTAATTTTTGTATTTTGTGATTTTTATTTTGTAATTGTTTTCTGTTTACATAAACGGCCTATATACGTCCCACTGCTGGGCACAGGCCTCACCTCAACTATGAGGTGGAACAAGCTATACTCCAACACGCGGGCTCAGTGCGGATTGTTGGAGGGGTGTAAGGTTAGTGAGCAACCTTAATGTCAGATGTTATCAAGCCGCCCTAAGGCCTCTGACTAGGCTTAACGACTGACATCTGGCGACGTCAACCGGGACCAACTGCTTAACGTGCCTTCCGAAGCACGAAGATGCCCGAAATACACGTCACTAAATTTCGGTCGGAGTGGTCACCCATCCCATTTCCGACCCGGCGTGTGTTGCTTTACAACAGCGATCGTCGCCGATCACTGTCACAACTGCGCCATGGGCACCTCACTTTCCCACACACTTTCTGTTTACATATCCTAAAAACTCTGTTGTTTTCTCCATGACATAAATCTGTCAAAATAAATTACTACTCAATAAAAACGTTCTTGTTTTGATATTGATTATTTTGTTTCTTTAATGTTGTGACGACTATCAACCATAAATAATAATTATACTTCCTTAATGTTAGGATTAAAGGAGGGAAGAAAACCAGCAAAAATAAAACGATTTTTTACTTTTTAGCGATATTTCCTTATTTATTCGACCACATATCAACAAAAGTTACTTAGCTTAAGTTAGTAAATGATAATGCTCTGTATGAATACTACTTGCACATCAGCATCCGAACCATGTGACCCTACAGAGTGGTCAAATAAATCTTTGATATTTCGGAATGGCAAAGGATTAGAAGGAAAGTTTCCTTTGTTTCCTAATTAAATAAACGGATAGCGGCTTTTTGTGGTGATTCTGAATAATCCGGATCTGTAAATGAGAAATATTCTAGGTCAGGAAAATATTTTAGTACAGCAAGTAAATCAAATAATCCTCAGTCAACTGCACGTTCAAAAAAATTGAAGAAACATTTCAAATTATGTACCGAGACTTCTTCAAATCGCTGTTGCCCATGGGCTTAGTAGGACCGCGACAAATCCCCCTGAAGTGAGTAGCTTCTCGTAAAGATGAACATTCATTTGCATGCATATGGTTGTGCACCACACTGGCGTTCATGTATTGGTACGCTCGGGAGTGTGAGCAGCCGAAGGTCCAGCAGCCTGGCTGCACGGAACCTCCATTGGGGTAGAAGTCGGCATGGCCGCAAGGATGAGGATAGCCCAGGAGAAGTGTGTTGGTGTGAATAACCTCCACGTATTGCCCGTTTGTTTTTGTTAGGCGATTGGGATCGTCTTCCCATAGAGGACCGGCTGGGTCTAAACCTGAAAAATGTAGTTTTCTTGCTAAATAAATCAAAATCGATGTAAAATTAACCAGGGCAGAACTTAATCTCCCACTTGCTGCTTAATAAAATCAGTTCACTGTGGAAGATCTGCCGATTTTGTCAGGTAAATGGTGACTTAACTAATCATCTAAGCAAAAAATATTCGCTTATTTTATTAAAGAAGATATTGATACAACAATGTGCAATAGGTTTAATAGAAGATAAACGCACAGTTCATTTTTTGAGTTGTTTACAAACAACATTGAAAAGGAGTAACCACCGAGTTTTTTGAAGGAGTTGTCTCGGTAAATCAACGTCCTAACTAGTTGTAGAGCCACTGCATATTCATTTATTACTAACTTTGTTCGATTTGTCATAAATGCTTGTAACTTAAAAATCTTTCATGAATAAATATTGTTTTGCTTTTCTTATTTGACTCGATAATCATATTAATATTAATGTATCATACCAGTGATTCGCTGAATTCTAGATCCAGTAACATTTCCAGCGATTCCAACCACGTGTGCTCCTAAACTGAATCCAACAAGATGGATTCTGTCAAAATAAGTGCTTATAGCAACTATCCACGCAAGGAGCATTCCGATGGCTGTACCCACGGCTTCAGTGCCCTTCTTGGCAGTGACGTAATTGCGTTTGGATATATAGCTCCAGTCCACTACGATGGCATTTACGTCGTCATCATGGAGGAATGCTAGAATTAAAGTTATTATTTAACTTCAATTATCAATGCTTGCGAATTTATCAATTCTATTAAATTCGTGGAATGGATTCCAGATAGTGGATCGGCAACATACTGTCGTAAAGCAACGCATCCTAGGTCGGAAAAAGGAAGTGACCACCAAAACCGAAATTCGGTGGAATTCACAAAGGCAAATCAGATCACTCACTCAGCTAATTAAGCCATTAGTTTAATCGCACGCTTAACTTAAATGCTATTCACAAACGTTCATTAAGCAGTTTTCTACCGTGATCAGCTGAGCATCTTTCAAACAAACCGAAATGCCAACATTGCAAAAAGAAACATTCGTTCTCGCTAACCAATTGATGGAACTATGGTTTTGTGCCTCGATTCGTTTCGTTGTGTGTCGAAATTATTGCTGGAAATGAACAATTCTTGGGTTTTTTTACAGATCTATCTCAATTTAAGATGACTGTAACGTAGCTTGGTTATTAGTTCGAAATTTACGCAAGTTTGAACAAAAAAAATAAATGGAATAAACAAAACAATACTTTTTCATTTTTATGTAAAAACGGAACGCAACCAAATGTCAAATATGTGTCAATCAGTCATTTTAAGAATTTAGGTTAGAATTACGTATTAAATTAAATTTTAAATTTGTTTATAAATGTAACTACATTTTCAAGTAACTATCTGGGTTTCTGGAGGATCATCGTTACATTCAGTGTAAGATCTTGCACTTGATCTTATCAGATCTTGACTGCAGATAAAGTACCTGCAAAGACAATAACTCAAATAAAATAAGCCAAGCTGAAAATGGATAGTTTGAAAATAGGTAAGTAAATAACTCTATTTAGCTGAGTTTACAATCTTCAATACAGTCAGTTAAAATCAAAACAGTTTTTTGTTTGATGTTAAAAGTTCCACTGTGTAAATTTAGCCATTACCTACCTTTCTTTATTTGCTGAAAAACAAATGTAATTAACAAGTATTTTACTTTCCAGCTCTTCATGGAGTAGCAGATAACCAAAATGAAGGAAATAATTAATAAGGCAGTACTACCACAAAAGTTGAACATAAAATATGATGATATTGCATATTATTTGCCAACTGTGACCGCTATAGTGACTAACTTTATATGGAGAAGGAGACCTAGAAGGTGCAAGAGAAGGAGAATTATATTTATGCCAAAACAATCAATTTTATTGGTAGTAGACTCTATTTGTTCAATAGAATATTGACACTGAGGAGCATTTAATGTATTGTATGTATTGGTATTGTTTGTAAAACACATAACTTACTATAAACTTTAATTTGGCAGGCATTACAGCAAAATATGTATTTCATAGCTGTTTGAATCTTTAACCACTTGCATTAAATCAATAGTGGACACTGAATATATAATACGATATAAATATAATGTTTAAAATGATAGCCTTTTTTTAAAAAGACAGTACCGTTCTGCTGGGTATTTCAGCAACAAACTAGCTTGACTTGTAGGTTGTCTGAAAGAGATTGTTTTTAGCAATAAGACTGCCTAACTTGTATTTTATGGTGAGAATGTATTACTTTCAAAACAATAATTTTGCTAATAATTTAGTGTGCATGCAATAAAGTGTTCCTCATCTTAACAAATTGTTATCTTGTGATTTCACATTGTAATGTTCTATTTCAACTGTGTGAACCTATAGTTTATTTGTTATTTTTGAATTATATAAAATAAATTATTCATTTTTATTTTGTGTTTTCATTAGTTATCATGAAACTCATAATTTATATTCGAGATCCACACCGGGGTCACTGCTCCCAAAATTTAGCATAGATCATGAAGACTGAACAAACACTATTGTTTCTTAATACATAGGTACTTTAGATCCCAAACACAGGATAGACACAAATATTCATTACACAATTTTAGGTGTATAGTGGGAAACAAACATACAACCTTAAGTAGGTGCACACCTTTTTTAGTTGAATAACTTAAAAACTGGGAGTGATGGCTTTTCCCCTGCAGTGAGACATGATGGGTGGATAGATTAGGAAAAGAACTTGTGTTTTAGAACTAATCAATATGATGTAAAAATTATTTGTTAAATAAAACAATTATTGATTTGACGGTGTTTATTTATGCAGTTCGTGTTCACTACACTATTACATCATGTTAGGTGCCTTCTACACAACACCAACGACTTAACTTCATGTATTCCTAACAGAGCCCGCAGTACACTGCACATTCCACTGTTGTTGGTGGGATTATAACTATACCAACAGACCATTCCCAATAATTGATATAAATAAGGACAAGAAAATCTTCTTTTGAGAATACCAAACAGTCTCTTTATTGTGGTCCAGAGCCTTTAATGAAGCAATAATGTGTTTGTCCAGCAGCTATTCTTGAAATTTAGATAGAAACATGGGTAGCCACACTTTGAATCACCAAGTTCACTACACTCTAGAAAGGCGCACACTGGACTTTTTTTGATAATGGTACTAACTATTCTTTTGACCCAGGATTTTTGATAACTGGCATTGGCATCCAAGCTTCAGTTTAGCAAACATTGGAGTCTGGAAGAGTCTTTTGGAAATGGTAGTATCCTGTTCTGATTGTGGGTCTTTGATAACTGCCCTTGGCATAATAATGGAGAGCGAGGAGTATTCCGTATATTGGCTGTGTTGCTTGTTTGCTTTTCTTCCAATTTGAGGACGTGCTGACTAATTACTTTTGTCGGAAACTGCAATTCTTAGTAGCATTTGAAATTGCGTTTTGACATATTTCTGTAGTGTTTTTAGGTATTACACATTACAGAGACTTCTAACAAGGGGTACTTCTTCTAGCAAAGTCCTTAAAACGGGCGTTAAAGCTGAAATACTTCCAAATCAAATATTTAAGATAGGTCGCGACCGCTCTCAACTTTTTAAATATTTGAGCATGCTATTTGTCACATTTTATGGCATTTTATTATCTGTGGCACGCTGATTGTCTTTCATGAATACGATTTTCTCGTTTGAGTGCTTAATCAACTTAGGTTAATCACGTGAGAGGAGGAGCAATTGATGAACCTTTGTGAATGCGAAAAAACAGTTTGAGCGTTGTTCAAGTATTTGTTAAACGCTCAACTATTTAATTTGCTTTTGTGAATTCCACCGTGAGATGTAGGCATTTCCGTACTTCGGATGGCACGATAAGCAATTGGTCCCGGCTGACGTGGCCTTAGGGCGGCTTAATAACATTCGCCTTTTTTTTTCGTGGGGAAATCCTCATGGATACCTCGCTGCCCGGGGGGACGACGAGGTTATGTCAAGGTGGACGCCGTGCAATGCAAGCCAGAGCACCCCCGCACTCCGGCCCGCTGGCACCCACTGTTCGCAGACCCTACGTGGGCAACCACGAGCCACCCAACGGGCGGCTCCGCTGCCGCAACCGACGGTACGGCCCCGTCGGGCCGCGACGCACAGGGGGAATCAGCCGCGGATCACTGGCCCCCACCAACCGATTGTGCGCCGCGGCCTCCACCACGCGCCTCAGGGCGCTTGCAGGCCCCACTGGCCCCGCAATCCCACGTGTCGCCCTTACGGGCTGCAGCGGGTGTGTGTCAAGTCCACCACACTGCCACGCCTGAGTTCTCTTCGCTTCTTGGCGGTTCACCCTGCCACCGGTACCAAGCCCCCTCGCCACGCCAAGGCGAGAACTCATGAGGACATTCGCCTGCAACAATCCGCACTAAGTCCGCGTATTGGATTATGCGCCTGTGCCCAGCAGTGAGATGTATAAAAGGACTGTTTTTTCAAATATTCGATTATTGCTATACATGCTTGAAACGTACCGTCCTTCAGAGACTGACTCATTCTATCCTGTCCGGTGGAAGTCCAACCGTGAACAATAACAACCGTATTCTTTTCCCCATCAAAATTTGAGTCAAGGAATCCTGTAAGGTTACCGAACGATAATTGCTGCGGCACTACTGGGTTCAGCCTATGAAATGAAAACGAGTGTTAGGCTGCCTTTCCACCAGAGTTGCGTTGCGACTTATGTATTTTTGAGAATCAACAGAATCGCTTCATTGAGCGAAGCTAGTGAAGATGGGTAAATGGAGGCATACCTAGCTTCGCTCAATTGAGCGATTCTATTGGTTCTCAAAAATACATTCCTCGCAACGCATCTCTCGTGGAAACGCAGCCTTAAACGAACACACACAATACTTGAACGACAGGCCGCAAAGGCATTTAAACAGCAACTTGTTTTCTTACCTAGTGTATAGTAAATATTTGTTGTAATCATGAGGATTAGCAGAGTAAATCTGCAGGGATTGTTCATCTATTGGTTCTTGAGAATCGATTATTTGAAGAGTTTCCTCATCATCTCGCGTAAACTGGAAATATCTCTGTCCCTTCCTATAAGGCAGAAAGAACCCTTGTATCCCGGAGGAAACTGTAAAAAATAATCACACCAAACATTATGCGTTCATAAAACTTCAGCAATGAACAATTTCAATATTTTTTTCGTTTTTTAAACTAATAACTACATATTTTACCCTAAAAGACGCGCCATATACAGTTAATGCATTTTTAATGTAATAGCACACAAAATTTTGTGAAAATTAGAATTTTTGTGGGCAATTGGAAGAAAATATGGGTATTCTTCAGAGTAATAATTTAATGAATTTCATGCAATTTCTAATAAATTACCAACTGAAGAACATAATTAATTTAATATTTACCTGTCAAGACCCCAAAGATAACCAAACACTTCATGTCTAGGATTTTTAAGCAATTTAACAATGCAATGAGTTAGTTGTGAAGTGTTTTATAACAATAACCTGTTTATGTTTACCTACATTATCTAAAATGACCGATATTGCAGTCTAATCTATAAAATCTAGATGCTTTCGTAGATTAATGTGATTAAGTCGTCGATGCAGTTTTAGTCCTAGCATTTAAGGTTTCCTGATTAGGTATATCGTATGCAATTAGTAATGGTAGGAAATAACACGTTTGCTGCGTCATTTGGTTAATATTACCAATCATGTACAATGTTTTAATAGAATTAACTATCGTAAAAGGAAAAAAATGAGTCGTTTTCGAAAAATAGTGCAACAAGATTCTATGGATTTCAAAAAATGAAAAATAAGTAAGTAGCTCATATTTTAGGTATTAGGTCAAAGTTCTAATTGAGTAGTGCAGATAAAAATGTAACTATTGCGCTGTGGTTTGGTTTGGGGCGTAAGAATACATAGTCATTTGGTTGATATTACTAATCATGTACAATTTTTTAATATAATCTAACTATCGTAAAAGGAAAAAAAAGAGTCATTTCGAAAAATAGTGCAACAAGATTCTATGGATATCAAAAAATGGAACTCATGTAAGTAGTTCATATTTCAGGTATTAGGTCAAAGTTCTTATTAAGTAGTGCAGATAAAAATGTAACCATCGCGCTGTGGTTTGGTTTGGGGCGTAAGAATATAGCCAAGGTTGAGGCGTGGGGCGTAAGAATACATCTGATACATACTCTCTCGCTGCCCTCCCCCGAGCAGCGGGAAGTACGTTAATGTATTTCACCGGATAAAAAAAAGAAAAAGAGAAGTATAACTAGGTATTCGCGCACAGAAAGTGTCAACCCATACAAGGTTAGATATATTATATTACACGGTGCAAACACCCATTAGTGTAATTTTACAGTACACGCTACTTTGTTCGAGATTAAAGTTATGGCCGTGAAGTTGGTACGTTGATTTGTATTTGCTATTTATTATGTTGGTAATTTCGACAGCAAAACCTTTTTTCTGTTAGTGTTTGATTTTTTCTTTGCGATGTCATGTGGACAGAATAAGTGTCACTTTTTTCTTACTATTTTTGCTTCCAAAATTATACCAATTATTAACCAAGTTGATTTTTCTATATTTTCTAAGTTACCAAAAACTGTTTGGCAGTGGGGGAAAAGGTGAGACGGAATCACCTTTTCCCCCACTGCCAAACAGTTTTTGGTAACTTGGACTCAGGAAATCAATGGGGGAGGCCTATGTTTAGCAGTGGACATCATGTGGCTGATGATGATCAGTAGACAGTAAAGTGGCAAATAGATAGGTAAGTAATTTGATGGTTAATTTTAAGAAAGTTTAACTTTTGGTATTTTGACCGGACTCCGGTTGGCCGTCCGATTCCAAATAAAAATAAAATTGTGTATAAACCAGCCTGCCCGGCCTACAGCCGCATAGCAGTGCGATGTTACGGTAAAAGTCAGCTATGCAATATTCAAAGAATATCATCTGCAGTTTAAAAGGAGAACAAATTTTAATTCAATCAATGATATTTTAACAAAAAAGAGGTAGATAGGTTATGTCAGTCAGTCTGATGCGAAGTCGTGTACCAGATAGTATGATTATTTACTAGAGCGTAATCGAGACAGATACATGTTGCGCAGTGTCGTCTCAAACTGTCAATGCTTTGCTCAGGTGTTCCAAAGTTATGATTTCGGGTGCCGCTTTTCAGCACAGGTAACCTATCTACCTCTTTTTATTAAAATATCATTAAATTTAATGAAAATATCTTTTCACGGTTAATTCGACAAACAGACTCTACTGGCACCTACGAGGTTAAATTCATTGACACGAAATGATCGAAAACCCCTTACATCTTTGTATTTTAGAATTTAAGTAAAGAATAATTTGCTTATACCAACTAATAAGGAGTGGAAAAGTAAAGGTTGTTTGCGTATAATTTATTTATTTATTTATTCTTTATTGCACAACGTGATTGTTACAAAGGGCGGACTTAATGCCGAAAAAGGCATTCTCTACCAGTCAACCATAGGGCTAAGCAGAAAAATATAGTAGGCGGTGCAGCAGTGTTTTTTTAAAAAAAAAATAATAAATCATCCAAGGTCCTGCATACAAAGAATGACTTTGCCGAGAAGTGAGGGAGGAAGAGGACTGATAGATACCAATTTACACAACAGCCAAATAACAAAACTTCGCTCCTACTTTCATTATAAAACTGACGCATCTCTGTTACACGCTTCAATAGTTGCAAATGATATTCAACTCACACCTCTTAACTTACACGACCAAACTAAGCAGAAAAACGAAGCACAGATAACCACTCGTTTGCTTCGCGGTCCTGTAGTACCGTGAGAAAAAGACAGTAGTTTGTCTCGCGGTCCTACAGGACCGGCCCGACCGTCCCTTGATTTCTACCAATTTGGTGACCTTTTTTGTATGCGGCAACACTAAAACCTCTCGGGTGATTTAAATTATAGAATTGGCAATACCACTGCCAGAAAAAAAGTTAAATAGGCCCCTGATTGGTTGAAAAAAACATTTTCGAAAACTTCGTGTCAGTTTACGCCATACTTTTTTTCACTGTGTGAAGTGGTCTGTTTTGAAATGCCGTAAGTATTTTGTTATTTAATATTTCTGTTTGGTGTTTCATTTATAAGAATCGTTATGTCGTGTTTTATTCGATCATGTCATTATTTCGTCCAAATTCAATGTCTAGTTTTCAAAATCAAGACGAAAAAATTATCCCGGTAAATCTATCGATGTATTGTTTTTGTTTACAAGCATTTTGTTGGAGATATGAATGTTTAGTCCAAAAACTATACAAAATAAGATTACGATACTATTAGAAAACAGTTTAAACAAGGATTTAAAAAAAAACATTCATCTGTTTACACAGGATGATTGATGCAACGCAGAAAGGTAAGTTTTTATTACGCCATTTTCCAATGTCAAGGTAACAAGGTCCTGTGGGACCGTGAAACAAACTAGTATCTTGCCAGGGCTGCCTCAAACGCTTGTTTCTCTTTTATATTGGTGTGTGTTTATGTTGGTTTTTTAAATTCGTGAATGTTTTTCAGTGGCGATTCCTGGTGTCTAACCTTGGGTTGGCTCAATTTAGATTAGGGTTCATTAACTATTACTAAAAGAAATAATTCTAATAAAACTAATTTTCAGTGATTTTTAAATAAACAATTATCAATTCTACAATAACGGCTTTTCTAATTGATCTTATATTATAGATTTATTTACATTACAATCTTTTTTCCCTAATCGACAAGGTAACCTCATACAACACGAAAAAAACAAAATTTCATTTTCGCTAAAGAAGATGCTTCATTGGCTTTGCTTCTGAGCGCCAACTAGCCGCATCAATTCGCCATACTAAAACTTGACCTGTGAGGTGAAGCAAAGCGCGGAGTAGGGTAGCGCGGGACGCGCGTTGTGTGGCGCAGTATGGCGTTCGTTCAACTAATCCGTTGCGATTTCTCGTTTTGAGATGGCGCGCGCCGTCTACCTCCGGAGTTCCAGACTCCAGTCGCACCGCCGGACTACGCGACGCATAAATACAGTTTAAATACTAATAATACAAATAGTTAATCATTATGATTGTTTAATACTTATCAAATTAATATATTTTGTTTATTTAATAAGATAGATAGGTATGTTGTTCAAAACTTGTTTGGCGGCGCCAACCTCGCCAACTTAGAGGAATCGCCACTGATGGTTTTGGCTATTCTACTCTTCATTTTTGTGGTTCAACTTGTTTTCATACTATTGATTTTTTTGGTTTGTGGCGCTGATAACTTTTATATGTACTATTTTTCTCATTTTTAGTCTACATCTCTTTATTTTATGCTTCGTACAGTGGAAATCCAGAAGAGCCAAGACGGGGCAGGGGTCAAGGTGGGGGAAGGGGTAGGGGACAGGGTAGAGGCCGGAAGAAAAGGGGGGGAGTAACTCCTCTATCAGAAGCTCTGCCTTCTCATTCTTCTTTGCCGCTACCGTCTACTTCATCAACAGCCACATCCAGGTGTGTAAAGTATCTTAAAAGTATTATATTATCCGGTAACTACATTGTGTATTTTTAATAATGCATTTTTTCTACTTATAGAAACTACGAAGAAGAGTATGCTCTAGTAAAAAAATCTGAACATGAGCACAAGAAAAATTTAAAAAAAATGCCATCTGCAGTAAGGAAAGAATATACTGAGCGCAAACAAAAAAAACAACTGGAGCGCATACTTCTACCTGACGCGCCAGAGCGCAAGCGTCCACGGTATGTCTCACTGTTTTGATTTTCTCGTCTTTTGTAAAATCATTCACAATATTGATGTTTTTTTTTTTATCTCAGAAATAATTCGCCTGATCGGAATCCGTGCAGGCTAACGTTGGGGACTCCTACCACTCCCCCACCGCCTAAACCGCAATCGTGGCAGATCGCTAAATCCTTAGCTGAAAGGTAACACAGAAACTTATTTGACCTCGTGCATACAATTTTTGAAGTTATTTAGTGACATTGACTTCCTTTTTACTTATCGGCTACCTCATCCTTTTGTTCCTCTCAAAGAAACCGGCCAACCACCCCTCCGCCTCTTGAAAAGGAACCACAGAGCGAATCCGCCACTCCAGGGACCCGGCCAATCACCATTCCACCGCTTGAAAAGAAACCACACTGCGAATCTGCCACTCAAGGGTAAAACAGCAATTAATTCAAACTTGGACATGTTCCTATGAAATGGGTTTGAGGTATAAAGTTACCTTTTTTCTTCCAGAACGATGCCGGCATTTAGACCCGTACCACAGGCATCAGTTGATTTATCGACCTCATTTACTCGAAGACAATCGAGGACATCGATAAGTAAGTCTAGCATCGCAAATTTGATAATTAATGTTTTCCATTATTTTACTATTTCATTTCCTTTTAAGTGACAACCCAATCATAATAATTTATTTGTCATTAGATATGGGTTCTTCAAATGCCAACAGCACACTCAAGGCGTGGATAGATGAGCAGATGGTGGAAGAATTAAGTGACGAGGAAGGAGAAGAAGAACTATTATTCGATAATTTTAATTATGTGAATACCCAACCAGCCCACATTCCTGACGGAACAAACCTGGAGGCAATGGCTTGGCTGGCAGCTGAAGACGCTGAAGCTGATAAAGTACTGCACAACTTAGTACCGGCCGACTACCTGCACTTTGACTGGACAAATGACCCCAATTCGTTTCATGGACGGCGAGAAGAATTTACTGGCAATCCAGGCCCTACGTTTTCTGTAGATAACCTAACACCCTTAGAGATATTTTCAAAGTTCTTTGATGATGAACTTCTCGACTTGCTCGTCCATGAAACGAACAAGTACTCTACCTTTTTACTTGACCGGGATTACAACACCCCCAACTGCAGACTGACGAAGTGGACCAACACCGATCGATGTGAGATGGCCAGTTTCCTTTCGATACTCATTTTTCAGGGTCTTTTCCCACTTACCGTCGAAAGTGAGTATTGGAAGGAAAATGGGTATCTCACCCTAAAATACTTTGGTAACATAATGAAATATAACCGTTTCATTCTGTTGAAAAGAGTGTTTCATTTGACCAGCAACAGTGTGACAGAAAACTTGACTGAGGATGACATTAAGTTGCGAAAGATACAGCCAGTGATAAACAGCTTGCAAAAAAAGTTTAGCTCACTGTATCTTCCCTCGCAAAACATCGCTATAGACGAGTCGCTCCTGAAGTGGCATGGCAGGCTGAGTTTCTCGCAAAAGATCGCTACAAAAGCAGCTAAGGTTGGTGTTAAATCTTACGAACTTTGCGAGTCCTCAACCGGATACTTGTGGAGCTTCTTTGTCTATACTGGTAAAGGAAGTAACGACCAGATTAAAGACGGACTGACTGACAAGGACGACACAATCGACCTGACAGGTGACCCAACAACTGACGCTGATGCAACATCTTCCGGGCCACCACCGCCTTCTAATGCTACTGCCCGTATAGTGCATGACCTCGTCAAGCCATTGTTAAAAAAAGGGCACACTTTAGTCATGGACAATTTTTATAATTCGCCGTTATTGGCCCGTTACCTAAAAAGTCAGGGTACTGATGTATACGGGACAATACGGTTGAACCGGGAGTTTGTACCAGATTCAATGAAAAGTGTGCCCAAGTACGACATGCGCACTGGCGAGGTTATGCAAAGCTTTTGTAAAGATTTAACCATGATGGTGTGGCGAGATGCCAACATTGTGTCAATGATATCCACGTTCCATCGAGGGGAAATAGGGGGAAAGGAAAAATACGGAAGGTACAAATTTAAGCCCCAAGTGGTTTTAGATTATAATAATACCATGGGAGGTGTGGATAAAAAGGACCAGCTTTTGTCCGCACATCCCATGGAAAGAATAAGGAACCACGTGTGGTATAAAAAAGTTTTTAGGCGCCTCTTGAACGTAACCATACTTAATGCGTATATTATATATAAAACACACCACCCCAATATAACTCAACGCAAGTTCAGAACTGTCCTGGCTGAGCAATTGGCTCAGATGGGTCAGCCGGTGGAACCTATGACAGAACTAGTGACCGCATTATGGAGACCGCATTTGGGACAAACTGCGCGCCCGAAACTGTCTGGTAACCATTTTATCGGCGAGGGCAAATCGAAGCGTTGCGTATGTGTTTGGTGCCGGAAATCTCGAACAAAATATATATGCAAACAGTGCAATGTCTCCCTGTGCTTAGTCATATGTTTTGAGGAGTATCACACATAATTTTAAAAAAAGGCAGTCGTTGACTGTACATGTTTTGTACTGTACTGTGCACATCCCGCTACCCATTTCCAGTCCGTCCTCCTTGCTCTATTGCAAGTAAACTTCATTTGGCAAGAGCAAAATAAAAACGGAAATGGGTATCCTGATGTGCCGTTGACTGTACATAGGTACCTATTAGTTATAAACAGAAAGAATAATTAAGAAAATGTTGCATGTGAACCATTTCATATTTATTACAATAAAATACAAATTGACAAAAAAATACCTGGTTTTATTTAATACGTGCGACAACCCTGAACTTAGTACCACTCTGCGGCGGCCATGTTGGCAGCGAACGGCCCGTGAGAGAGCTCTGCACTAGATTGTGTATCTCAAAAAAAGATGTATTGTTTACATTTCCCAAAAACATAATGCTAGGTATTGCATACTTTTAGAAACTACAGGCTTTACTCTCTATATGCATATAATTAGTATAAGATAATGTTGATCCTACTCTATCAATTCTATTGTAACAAAAACATAACTTTTTTATAGTAAAGTGGGGCCGCTTCAATGTTATTGATTAAACCAGATATATTTTTCTAAAAATGTATCATTTTTTTTGCACAATATGAAAGATAAAAGCTGTATCTTTTCAAAATATGTATTATTTTCGGCACAAGCCATCGTAAATTGGAATAAAATAACATCTAATGGGTCTCGACTCAGCAGCGAATTTTGGCGCGTGGGGAAAAACTGTGCTATCTTACAAATATTATTACGACTGTTGAATTGCCTTCAATTAAAAAAAAAAACAATTTGCAGAAAGGTATATTCTTCTAGTTTAAAATTATGTCAAAAAAAAGACTGGTTATAGATTCAGATTTAATACTATAATTCAATACCTGTCACAAGTCCTGAATTTTCTCTTTAGCGAAGTTCCCAGATTTTTTATAAATTATTTTACTACTACATGTACTCTTTTTTTTCAATATCTTCATAGCGTTATTCATAAGCTATACGAAAAATATCAACATTTGTTCGTTTGCAAACAGGACCTGGTCTTAAAAACGGTTTTAACGCAGCTATTGATGTGCACACGGTGACGCAAAACTGCGTGACAAACAAGGTAAATCGGGCACTGGCTGCGCGACAAACGAGTGGATAAATAAACAAACCAAAATAGATACATGGGCCCGGAAGTCACTACATGGAAGACACCACCACGACTTATGCCAAGGAAACGTCGAAGAGTGCGTCGAACGAATGGCTCAGCCGTGGTGAACTGTTTCCAGAAACAGAAGGGTTCATGTTAGCGATACAGGATCAAGTTATAGAGACACGGAACTATCAAAGACATATAATGGAAGTCAGAAACCTACCTACCGACATGTGCAGAAAATGTAGCAGTGTCTCCGAGACTATCCAACACATTACTGGTGCATGTAAATCGATTGTTCAAACACACTACAAGCACCGCCATGATCAGGTCGCAAATATTGTCCATCAGAAACTAGCACAAATGTGCAAGCTTTTACCAGAACCTTCGATTCCATACTACAAATATACTCCATCAACCGTCCTTGAGAATAAAAATTACAAACTGTATTACGATAGAGCAATACTTACTGATAAGACAATCCACTACAACAGACCAGACATAGTACTAATTGATAAAAAAAACAGAACAGCACACATCATAGATATAGCAATTCCAAATACACATAATTTACAAACCACCATCACTGAAAAACTTACTAAATATATTGATCTGAAAGATGAAGTCCGACGCATGTGGAATTTACAAAAAGTGACAATAGTTCCAATAGTACTTTCCACCACTGGCATCATTCCTAAGCAGTTACACCAATCCATCAAAACACTTGACTTACCACCATACATCTTTATTGTATTTCAGAAAGCCGTTATTTTAAATACCTGTAGAATAGTAAGGAACTTTTTGCAAATAGAGGACGACTCCCAACCACAGACCAACAATCTCACAATTTAATTTTTAAATTTATGGTAGGGATAATACTTGGCTTAGGCCCGTGTTATCCTGAAGAACCAGCAGATCGCTGAGATACAAAAGCATACAAATAAAAATAATAATACGACAATATACAAAAAATTCAAATAAAAACAATAAAAAAAATACATATTGTTACGGAGTGAATACTCCTTTGAGGTTTATAAATGTATTGATAGTCATTTGTTTATTTTCTCTGTCTGACATTAGAGTTGTCACTTCTGTTAAATTGCTGCTACGACTTGGTTTGTATTTGATTTTATTATTACTTTGTTTTCTGTTTTTATTTAATATACTTTGATTCACCTATTTTAATACAGTCCACTCATTTCTGCTGACTTGGTCTGTATTCTGTTTATTATTACTTTGTTTTCCCTTTTTGTTATTTAATATACTTTTATTCACCTATTTTAATACAGTCCACTCATTTCCACTCTCCCTCCGTAACATTTTGGTCCTTTTCGCTCGGCAAATTTTACTTTCCAAACCTAAATTTCTTTACATAGTTTTTCTTTCAATTATTTTGTTTGCTGTGAAAATATTTTTTATTTTGTTAGTTTGAAAGTAACCAGGATGCTTACTAGATTACAAAGTAAGGCATTAGGATCGAGCGCGGGCGATGCACCGCTGCCGGACTCTGGCGCGCACCATGACGTAGCGGCGCCGCCCGCCCTTATACCCGATCCCGTCAGGTCCGTCCATGCGGCGGATGACATGTCTTTTGCAGGAACATCCAAGTCGTCAGCAACCATTAGAGCTCGCTCGCTCGCTGTTCAAGCCACGTATGCCCGGAAAATTGCCGAGGCAGAGCGTACTGCACTTGAATTGGAAATGCGAGCTGAGATAGCTCAGATTGAGGCTGAAGCTAGCTCTTGTGGCCACGAAAGTAGTCGCGCCTCTAGCCGTCGTGACAAAAGTCACGCCCATAGCCATTGCGGCAGTAGCCGCCTAAGTAAAGGTAACATTGAAGAATGGTTACAAAATGTAGCACCTTCTAATGAAAGCACTTTTTTAGATACCCATGGAGCAACCACTGCGGATGCCCCTCTAACCGTGCGTCCCGGTAGCCCCCCCATCTTCGTGGTTTCTACAAGTGCTCCCATAGAAGGGCGGCACGTCGGCGCAGCCACTGCGGACGCCCCCGTTCACGTGCGTCCCGGCAGCCCGACCCCTCCCGCCGCCGCTGCGTCACCCTGCCGACATCCCGCGCCCGCCGGCCGCGGCGTCACTTGCGATCGTACTGCGAGGCCTAGTCGCCTAGCGCTCGATCCGACGCCGTCCAGGCCCTATTGCGGTGCCGCAATGAATGTTCAAGACTCTACAGATGTATGTAACCAACCTAATAATAATTTGAACAACCACAGTTCTGATTTTGATCGATTGGCACAAGCCATCCAAAGTTTATCCGTAAATAAAAAGGAGAGTCGCCTGCCTAGCTTTGATGGCAAAACCTTAGACTGGCTAGCCTTCAAACGGGCCTATGATGCATCTAAGGCGTCTTATTCGCCGATGGATAACTTATCTCGTATAAATGCGGCGCTCTACGGCCCGGCACGAGAGGCTGTCGGTGCCCTGTTATGTACAGCGCATAACCCGAACGAGGTTATAGCAGTTTTAGAGCTCCAATTTGGTAGACCGGAGCTTATTGTCCTCCAGGAGGTAGCTGCTGTGCGAGCTTTACCTAAAGTAAACTTTGAAGGAAAGGACTTGCATTTCTTTGCCGGCCGTGTACGCAGTTGCATTTCAGTTATGAAGTTTCTCAATAATAAGTCTTACTTAGAATCACCTGAGCTTTACAACTCGATTCTTTTGAAATTGACTCCTGCAATGCGTGCACGATGGAAAGATTATGCAAAGACCCGCTTCAACCCGATTGTAGGAACAAAATTAGAGCTGCTTGCTGACTTTTTAGCTGAAGAAGTCGCCACCGAATTTCAATTCGGCGTTATAACGGAGGCCCATTTGTCAAGTCAGCCGCATAACTCAAAAGTGTTTCAGGTTGATATTTTAAACTCCAAGCAATACGCTTCTAATTCAGGTAAGTCTGATGAAACTAAAAATCTGTCTAATTTGCAATCAGTGCAAAATAAGGTCACTTGTTGTTTGTATTGTCAACAATGTCACTTAATTGACAACTGTAACAAATTCATACGCCTTGATTTTATAAGTAGGTTTAATTGGGCCCGCGACCACAAAGTTTGTAACAGATGTTTAAAAAAAGGTGCGCATCGTTATAGGTCGTGTAATCCCAAAACTTTAAGTGAAGTTGCAGGTTGTAAATACAAACATCACAAATTATTCCTTCTAAAGAAAACCAGAAAAAGACATTTGGTCATGTTGGCATCAGGCAGGACTTGAACCCTCCTCCGAACCTTCTTCCGAGTGTTAGAGGTGGATGCCTATAACATTGATGAAATCACCCTAGCTCATAGGGTAAAATATACCAGAAAGATTCGGCCGGTCTGTTAATGGTCTCGGTAGCATAATTGGTAGTGCAGTCGCCCGGATTGCGAAAGATGCGGGTTCAAGTCCTGCCTGATGCCAACATGACCAAATGTCTTTTTCTGGTTTTCTTTAGAAAGATACTGCATGGAAAATGCTAAAACAATAATAAAAACATCACAAATTATTGCACAATTACGAATCAGTCAATTCCCACACCACTACTGAAGCTCTTTTAAATATAGTCAACCCCGTACCTAGTTGCCCAACCAATCCGATAGAGCATAAAAGCGAGACCGTAGCCCACGCTATGTCTGATGGGCCTCTCAAAGCTCTTAAAGTAAGCGGACCTAAGGGCTCTATCAATACTCACGCTCTATTGGATGATGGCTCGTCTAGCACTTTTATTGACAGCGAGTTATCAGCTCAGATAGGTGTAGTTGGCCCTAAATCCCAGATTAAAGTTGAGTGTATGGGTGGATTGTCTAAATTAACCGACGTCGAGTACGTAGATTTTTTTTATATAAAAGGCGTGCACGAATCCATACAGCATAAAATTAATAGAGCACAGTCTGTATCAACCCCAGGCATTGCTCGCCAGTCGGTCAGTTTAGACGACATTAGGCATCTTTCACTAACTAGTGATATCACATATGAAAATGCTGAGCCAAAATTAATCATCGGCATTGATAACTGGAACTTGATGAGCCCACGAGAAGTTCGGCAAGGTTCAGAAATACAACCAGCTGCTTGCCTAACGCCTTTAGGTTGGGCGGTTTTTGGTTTAACTTCTACTAGTAGTAGGACTACCCCGGTGACTTTTGTCAATCATAGCGTGATATCTGACGTGTTGCCAAAAAATATCCATACAACGAATACGATTGACAAAGGTTACGCCGAGCTGTTAGGTAGAAATATCGTAGAGGTGCAAGAGCGAGCGCACCCTGAAGTTCCCAGGTGCATTTACAACAAACCTGATACGCTCACTCTTATACCACCATTATTGAGACTAGATTGCAGTGAACCTAGTGTAGATATTGGTTATTTTTCGCAAAGTGTGCGTACATTGGGCTTTAGACTGTATTCGCCAACCAATGAATTGGGTAATAACGCGACCGCCTTTAAGTCGTACCTAGCTTTGTCTCACACATCCAAATCACATCATGCGCTTAATAGTTTTAACTCAGTTTTTCAATCTACTAAGTGTACTTGCTCCCATTATCATTAGAGCTCACATTATATCACGAGAGCATGTTCGTAGAAAAACTAGTTGTATTTGCGACTCTATCTGCAACGCTCATCAGCATAAACCCATGAGTTGGTTTCTTGTTTCTGTCTTAAAGATTTTTTTAGATTGGCTTTGCAGCGACGCCTATTGTAATAGTATTAAGTAAGCTGAAATACAGTTTCAAAATTCATTAATATTTCATTAAAGTAGGCACCATTCTCATGCAATATCTTTTTGCGGAGCCGTCCCGCTTCAGCCAATGGCTGCTTTTATTACAATCCATGGCGCGTACACGTCATTAAAAGTACATCAAACATTTGAGATGTAGAGCTAGTGTGTTTGTCTCTACATCGCACACGTTTGCCCTTAGCTTAAGTTATTTTCGTCGCCCAGCTTCTTTTTTTGATTATATCGTCAGTTGCGTTAAAAGTGGGAGAGCCATTGCCCTGTTGCCTATTTCCCTGCCACCGCAAACTGCCTGTAGCCTATTTCCCTGCCACAGCAAATTACAAGAACTTCATCTTATTCTTGAAATGATGGTTTACGGTTATTGGTTGCATCGAAGCTGTTGCATCGAAGCTGTTGCATCATCACCGGAGCTGTCAATAATATATTTATTTTTGATGGAAGCCATCCAGCAGTCAAGCTTTAAACTGCCCACTTCCACCAGCACTTTGCATGGCAACCAGGAGGCAGTTGTCAACGAGCTTCGCCTGCAGTTTTGGATTGTGAAGCTAGAAAGTGCAGTTAGAGTAGCAGCACATGCCTGCCAATTCTGTAAAATGATGAAGACTATGCTTTTGAACCCCAGCTGTAATCTCTGCGGTAGTGCATCTCACCCGTGAACATCCGATCATTTTCTTTGCTTCAAACTACTTTGAAGTAATGCAGCTCTCGACTGCCACAATGCAGCATTGCCCACCCTTTTACGGCCTATCGTGGAAGTACTCAAGCCAGCTCCAGCAACCACAACCTCTCTGATGAACCTCTCCTCTCTGAACTGACGAAGCATTGATGGCCCTAAATCTATTCATGGCCCGTCGCGCAAGTCCCGAAGCCAGCTTCAGATTTTCTATTCCTTGGCGGGATGGCTAACCACTGAGGAAAGAAGGAGCCACAAGATTTCATGAGGAGACTCCTAGGCAGAGGGCACGAAGGCTAATTACTTACCATTGTTTTGGAACTAGTTAGTTACGATACTTTTACCCTGTAAAAGCTGGTGCGACGGCCTGCTTGAAGGCTTATCTTTTTTTGTCTCTTTCTCTCTTTTGCTCTATCTTTTCTTTTATCCTGTTCTATCATTTTTTGAAGAGAGGGAGAGATGTTACGGAGTGAATACTCCTTTGAGGTTTATAAATGTATTGATAGTCATTTGTTTATTTTCTCTGTCTGACATTAGAGTTGTCACTTCTGTTAAATTGCTGCTACGACTTGGTTTGTATTTGATTTTATTATTACTTTGTTTTCTGTTTTTATTTAATATACTTCTATTTACCCCATAATAATACAGTCCACTTATTTCCACTCTCCCTCCGTAACACATATATTAACTAGAACTTAATTTAAACTAATGATGATTTTAAATGATAAACTCAAATAACTATATAAACATACTATAAATGATAAAATACATATACTAACCTAAACCATATGAATTGATATATGTATATGTCACCGGAAAATAACAAAAACCGTTAATTTATAAATTTCCTAGGAAATTTATAAACTTTCGTAGGATTCTAAACGAGAGATAAATTGTATCATTTTACGCCCACATTTCCGGAAATTTATAAATTTGCGACGACTCACGGTAAATTTATCAACTTACGGATATCCATCCGTAAGATTCTAAACGGTTCGACTAATCAGAGAAGAGCTTTTCATTTTACGCTTTTATAAATTACGGAAAATAACACACTGCTCTCTGATTGGTCGATGTTGACAGTAGCAATGCTTGTGTTCGTAGATTATGGTACAATCACATTTGCCAAACTGTACATTTATCAGTTTCGAATACCTACCTGTCTGGACTTTTACTTTAAAACTGGGTAGGTTTAACGGCTTACTTTTTACAATTAATAGGCTGATAACCTCTACTTAATCAAAATAAGACGGCAGAAATCGTGTTTTACGATTTCAAAAAGTTTATAAAAAAATTAAATACACTTATAAAATATAACATACAAAACATGGCATACCATCTCGATCATATCCCAAATGGGGTAGTCAGAGTCACACCGTGTTCCCGTCACGGTGAACGAACGGAACATTCAGAAGCCCACATTTCACCGAGGCAATTTGAACCCATCGTGGTAAGAAGCGAGCATACCGCCGTTATCTGGGTTGCTTAGATTTTTTATCGGTGTCTCTCATCGCCGGAGAGTTAGCCGCAAATTATACAATGAACACGAAGATGAATTGTTCTTACAAAATATAAAACATTACAACCGGCCTTCTACCAAAATTAAATGGCGGAGGAGAGGAATGACACGTGACTTATTCGACCAATCAGAGCGCACATAGCGTTTGGTTACCGCCCATTTATTATATTACGGATGCGTTCCGAAAGTTTATCAATTTCCGGAAATGAGGGCGTAAAATAATACAATTTATCTCTCGTTTAGAATCCTACGAAAGTTTATAAATTTCCTAGGAAATTATAAATTTACGGTTCTTATTATTTTCCGGTGACATATACATACTATTAAATATATAAAAATACATATATGTAAATAAAATACGATTATAAATTGGATGATTATGAGTTGGAGCCAGTCGACAACGACGCTAGCCTGGTTCTGAACAGTTTCATGACCTGCTGCTTAAAACTGTTCTTGCCGGGGGCCTTCTTAATATTTTCGGGGAGTGCGTTCCAGAGACGGATGGCCTGGACGCGAAAAGAATTGGAGACAAAACCTGAACGGTGAAGAGGTGTGGACAGAAGAAGGTTGTTTGAGGATCGAAGTTGACGAGAATGAGTAGCACTGAGATAGTTAAATCTAGATTTAAGATAAGTAGGTGAGTGTGGATCATTTAAAAAGGAGTAGAGAGCACAGAGAATACGGACATTACGACGAGAAGGGATAGGCAGCCACTGAAGCTGTGAGCGATAGAAAGAAATATGATCATACTTACGTAAACCAAAGATAAAACGAATACAGTTATTTTGGAGACGATCCAACTTGTTGAGAAGGTCCTGATTCAAATCTGGATAACAAACATCTGCATAATCGATTATGGGAAGGATAAGAGTTTGGATAAGAGAAATTTTGGTTTTGATAGGAAGGAAATGTTTAAACCTATAGAGAGATCGCAACGCGCCAGTGACTTTGCGACTGATTTCAGTGACGTGGGTTGACCAGTTTAACACTGTGTCGATATGCAACCCGAGATCCTTCACGCTGGGACAGTACGGTATAGCGACATCATTGAACATGACCGGATCAGGCGTGCCCAAGTTTCGCAATTGCCGGGAGCTACCCACGACAATCGCCTGACACTTACTGGGATTGACGGAGACACCAAAACGGCTGGACCATGCAGCGATGGCACGAAGGTCGTCATTAATTAAAGTTACTGTCGCATTGAAGTCCTCAACCACACAATGCTGATATAGCTGTAAGTCGTCAGCGTACAGATGATGCGAGCAGCGAAGATGAGCAGTTATGGAGTTGATAAAGAAAGAAAAAAGAAGTGGAGAAAGGATACCACCTTGAGGGACACCAGTACTGAGGCAGCGCCAAGAAGACAAAGAAAGATCATCAGCTCTTACTGCTTGCTGGCGGTCTCACAGGTAAGACGAGAACCACTTTAAGACGACTGAAGGGGATGCTAGGTGAGCAAGCAGGGCAAGCAGGACCTCGTGGTCAACCGTGTTGAATGCATTGGAGAAGTCAATAAGAACTAATACGGTGACCAAACCATCCTCCATCCCATCCCTTATATCCTCAGTCACTTTGAGCAGGGCTGAACTAGTACTGTGCCCCGGGCGGAAACCGGACTGAAAAGGGCTGAGAAGATTTTGATTAAAAATGAATTTTGAAAGTTGAGATTGAACGACAGCTTCAAGAATTTTGGAAAAGAAGGGTAAAATAGAGATAGGTCTGAAATTGTTAAGAGTACTGGGATTGTTTACTTTAGGAAGGGGAATTACGAAAGCTTTACGCCAAATGGTAGGAAAGGTGCCTGTTGTAAGTTGTTTTTTTATAATAACTTATGAGGAGTGAAAAATCATAACACTGAAAATATGAGGAAAAAATATTGTTTTTTTTTTCAAACTGAGCCAAGTTCGTCAGACAGAAGAAGTACCTAATTAAAATATTTCAAACGAGAAACGATAAATGTAAAAAAACATTTTGATCTTTCGAGTAAGCATAACATTCTGCGGGACAGTGCTTATCGCCTCCAATTTTATGGTGTAAATTCCACTGAAAATTACTTAGACGAAGTTATTATGTATTGCCATGGGCAACTACAGCAGAACCCTGTTGGTGCGCCGCATCACAGTATAAACATACAGTAGGTTATCTAAGGCCGCCCGCCGATTTATTAGCCTAGCGTGAACATAGACACGCGGCACAGCCCGTCCGTACTGCCGCCTCCCTATGCCTCCCTATTTTATGCTCGCGTGTGCGTAAAATCGCGTGTGGGTGGAATCGCGACACGGCGCGCGACGCGCACGCACACATTCAAACCGAGAGCGGAACGTTTGTATGTAGATGTTCTACTGTATGTTTATACTGTGTCAGCATACAAGGCAATTATCATTTTTATACTTATTCTACCTTTTTTTTATAATAAAGGAAATGCCTTACGCATGCATACCCGTCTACCGGGGGACGGACGGGTTATGTCGGACTCTCCACTGGAAAGATGGTATCCCTGTGGCCTTACCGACTAAAACCCCTACTACTCCCTCTAATCGTCCATAGTGGGGGAACACGGTAAGTGGCACGAAGCCTTCTACGCGTTCCCCCGGCCGGAGCTCCCCTCCTTCAATTTTACAGTTTTGATTCCTTGTGTCAGTAAATGAAACAATTTTCGTTCACCCGACTGCGCCAGAAAGAGTGTTATGTTTTTAGATTCTGATTTAGCTCTAACTTTTCGTCCTCCTGAAACGCTCATCAATATTTTTTCTTGTCTTGCCCCATGATGTTCCACAAACGGGAATTGAGTTGAGCAAATGAGGGATCATTGAATGAAAAAGTGTTGAAAACTTAATTTTGAATTTTGTACAGTTTTATCTTTCAGTTCAATACCCACAAGGTGATTTTGCAAGTCCAGAGGCGCTCACATTAACCTTTACATTGTTGCACCTTATGCTGTTGACGTAAGACCCATTATGCAATGGGTTTGTAAAGGTTGGTGTGTGCGCCTCTGTACCTACCTACTTTCCAAATTTTTATTCTTAGGGGCGACATATTATCAAGAACTGAATCGATTTCCGCGCAGGTTTTTTTTTATATTTTCGGTTTTTTTAATTTAGTTAATATACTTCATTCATGAAAAAAGACAACTCCCACACCTCACGATATTATTAATTATAGTACCTATATAATTCTAATCTTTTCTTGACTTAGTTTTTAAAATGTTTCGAAACATGTAAAAAATACGATGCTATCGTAGATTTATATTGTTCTTTAAAAACCATTGCAAAGATTTGGCAACACTTTGCAAAGTCAGTCAATATACATTTTATGGTAGGGCATGATTTTGAAACAGTGCTCAACATCAATAGACGTTTGTGAATTTGGGGTTTAGGGAGTTACCCCCTGTTAATATTGCTGAGGAAAAAATAGACAAATTACTTTCTCATTATTTTATTTATCAGTAGTCAGTCATGTTTAATAAATAGGTCACCAAGGGTTGTTTTAGAACGGCCATTTATCTTCAGTTTCCAAGCCGTAAATGCCGCTTCTGAAACCAAAACATTGTATTGCTCAGAAATTAATAATTAAAAACATACGTATCAAACTTTTGACTTCATTGGATCTGGGATGCCCATAATAAGTGAACCAAAAGGTAAATCCCTTAATAAGACTTGTGAAGAATCGCCGACTCCCCGAAAACGGAAAAGACTCTAGGAAACATAACATAAACGGCTTATATACGTCCCACTGCTGGGCACAGGCCTCACCTCAACTATGGTGGTGAAACAAGCCATACTCCAACACGCGGGTTCATTGTGGATTGTGGGAGGGGTGTAAGCTTAGTTAGCAACCTTTATGTCAGATGTTGTCAAGCCGCCCCAAGGCCTCTGACTAGGCTTAACGACTGACATCTAGCGAACTCACAGGGACCAACTGCTTAACGTGCCTTCCGAAGCACGGAGATGCCCGAAATACACATCACTAAATTTCGGTCGGCGTGGTATCCCATCCAATTTCCAACCCGGAGTGTGTTGCTTTACAACAGCACTTCACTCACTCTAGAAAACGTGTTTTGAATTTCATCTCACCCTTGTTTGTTCAAGTCCAAATTGCCCATGGTGAAGGTCGCTCCAGAGCATCTTAAAAGGAGAGCTTGGAGCAAACCAGTACAACGGCGCCCAACAAAACGGTCTTCGAAGATACTCGCAGCGAAGAACTGGTATGCGCGAGCGTGGGAGCAGCCACTGCTGTCGCAGCCTGGCTGGAAGCTGGTGCCTCTATTTGGGTAGAAGTCAGCGTGAGCGATAGGTGGGAGGATACCCTGCAGTCCACCATCAGTGTGGATCGCTTCAACGTAACGCGCAGCATTCTTGTTGAGGGCGTTCGGATTGAGGTACCAAAGGGGACCCGCTGGGTCTAAGCCTGCAAATAAGAAAATATTGTAATGTCTTTCACGCCAACAGAGTGTCATATGAATTTGTTAGAAAGTATGTCTTTTAACAACTCTACATACTTGACACTGCACCGTATTGCCTCAAAGTTTTAACCGCTTAAATAAGTTATAGGTCATACCATTGAGGTAAAAAAATATTGTATAATACACTGCCTAGCCCCAAACATGTACTTTGAGCACACAATTTTTATTTTTCAAAGTTCATTTCGTATCTTTCTGTTTAATTACTTTTGGAATAAAAAATATAGAAATCAATCAATTAGACTAACCTGTTGCCCTGATAGCCTTCCCGTTGATGCGGCGTCCTGCAGTCCCAATGACGTGAGCACCCAAGCTATAGCCAGTGATGTGGACCTTGTCCCAGTCGCCATCAGTCACGTCGACTAGCCATTCTAAGAAGTCACCGAGGAATTCCCCAACGCTCGGCACTAGGAGTACAGACTCGACGTAGGAGGCACTAGCAGCTCTGTACCAGTCCACCACGATAATGTTGTGGTCTTTAACTTCAAGAATGGATTGGCGGACCAGATTATTCATATGGGAATCGCGATGGCCCGTCCATCCATGAACGAGGATTGTAGTTGGCCTATCCGATTGGTAGTTAGAGTTCTTGATTGAATCGGCATTCTCGTGGACCAATAATTGAGGGTTGTAGGGGCTTTCTCTGAAAAGGTTCAAATCAATATGTCAGATATATAAAATACTCGTAGAATAGAACACTGTTATTTAGCCACCCCAATTTGTATAAAATAATTATTTTAGGAGCTAACATAACATATGGATCATCATATGGAAGGTGATGCTAGCTGGCACCTCATCCCTGCTCTTCCTTGAACATAAGTGGAAGTAGAAGCCACTGGGCATGGCTCTATGGGAAATGGTACGATGTCTTATCTAGGTTTATGAAAACATAAACATTCTCCACTTGACTAAGCATTGTGATCCTAAGTCTCATGACTCATTATAGTCATCATTCAGTTATAAGTAAACGAGTGCCTTTTAGTGTATACCTATTGGGGATCAATGTGCGAATTTCAATAGGCCAATAGTCTTTAGGTAAGGATTAGAGCCTGTAGACATTATTATCAGTCCAATTGATTTTTATTAGATTGTTTTGAGATAACATGTCCAATAATAATGATTGATCTTTCTTCTGTAATCTGTAGATGCAAGATAGAACTATTTAATTGATAAATAAACTTTTTTGTACATGATTAGGTTGGGATTACCATAGTTTAATCGTTTAGTTCCAAGAAATATGTAGGTACACTTTAACTTGAAAAAAGGAAAAAAGGATTGCAAATGTCACTTTTTGCGACCAAAGTTCGTTTGCGACAAGAAAGACGAGAGTCATCGAGAACGTGTTCGATGCCTCGTCCATTGAATAGGGGACGACACGTGTCATATGTCTTTTTGGTTACTGGTTACAAATTAAAAGTGACCTGTGGACTAGATTGCTATCACCGATGTATGGCCAATTTATCAGTTTTAAATTATCTTTTTTTTGACACAAAGCCTTGTTTCCGGTTTTGCAACATTTCAAAGAAAAAAATATAATAATCCACTAATCTTTCACCTCTGGAAATTGGCACATCGCCAGTGTCTCTTGAAGCATGTGAAATAGTGATGCAATTAAATTCAACAGTTCGGATGTTCTGGTAGAGTTATATTGATTGTAAAGTATTACTTTGAATATAGGACTGACCTGGTAAACAACCAATATTGATTTTCAGCTCCACTCCTGGCGTTGATGCGGCTTGAGTCAACTGGTGCTTGCAGGTCAACTAGGACTTCTTCTCCTTCATCATTAGACAGCCAAACGTACTGGCTCTCGCCCTCAATGTAGTGGCTGTTGTCTTTAGGGATCGCTCCAGACGCACAAACTAGAACAAATTATTATCATCATTATCAGTCACAAGACTTACCCTAACAGTAGTCAATAACTCTCACGGAACAGTATTCTACACAGCGCCGTCTCTACTTTGGCTTAGATTATTAGAAACACTGCTGTGTTTTTAGCCGGTTCTATCAGTACAGAAACAGCAGTCCGACACCGATGATGGAACTTCGTCTGTTTTTCTTTGGATCATTTGACGATTTGCAAGTACTTGTAAGAGGTTTATTTGAATGTCGATATTTTCGGAGCTTGTCAGGTCGATTACTGTCCACCCTACCAGTGGTGTCACCCACTCTGGCTTGTCCGTCAACTGATCTTCACTCTTGAACTTTTTTTCTTAAGATCCTCATGTTATTAACTTAACTTATGAAGAAAACACATTTTCATTATGAGTAAATAACTTACCCAGAAAGCGAATTTGAGTCTTTTAACGAAACATAATTATTGACCAACGTTTTTTTACTGCTTACTCGTATTAACAAGAGGG
This sequence comes from Udea ferrugalis, assembly GCA_950022985.1. Lineage (NCBI taxonomy): Eukaryota > Metazoa > Arthropoda > Insecta > Lepidoptera > Crambidae > Udea > Udea ferrugalis. Next base: position 13,896,197 of record OX465516.1, read on the forward strand.
TTAAGTTATTTATTCCTTACTATACATACCTACATAAAAACCTACAAATGACGAATGAGAGGATTTTATTTGTTACTTTCGTATTTTTGAGGCTATTCGCGCATTAGGAATTTCGATAGCTTTTTTCCTCTTCTATTAATTATCAAACAAGGATTTTCCAAAAAAAAGTTCGTCTGTGAACAAGGTTTCAGTTAGCTCAAGGAAACTTATGAAACGCATCTACAAATATCAACAATGTTTCTTATTTTTCATGTCAAAAAAAATGTACGTGGTAATTAAATAATTAGATTTTTGAATCAGTTATGGTTCAAAGCCAGGTATTCATTAAAAATTCAAGAGAACAAGAGAAGATATAAACAAGTACTTACGCTTATTTCAAAAAATCTTAAAAAAATATTTTTCAAAATGCACTTCAATTAAAGCAGTCCTTTTACGTTACAAATAAAATTTCGTTTTATAATTTTAAAACCTGAATATAATTGGTTAAAGACCTCAATATGGAAGTTTATAACAATATTTTAGCATTCGGTAGATAATCTAAATAAGAAGTATTTCATTATTCAATACTAACGTGCTATGAAGGCTGCGAATACCACTAAATTCTTCATGATGAAGGTCAGCTAACAGTGACTTAAGCGAATATTCGGATGCCTTTATTTATTGTAGTTCTTATCGCTTAATTAATTACCAATCAATGTTTAAACAGATAGTAATTCCCAGCATGTAGGTAGGTGTAATGGTTTACGAACGATCTGATTTTAATCTAGTTCGACTTCAGTAGCCATTAGAAATGTATAGTTTTATTAAGAAATGAAAAATAAAAATTCATCATATTTTTGCTAGCTTGTAGTTAATATCAAAACCTAGACAACTAGGTAAGACACATAATAATGTAAAGACTTTACAGATTCATTCATTCACAAATTCACTGGACATTATTCCACACAGCGTCACCTAGCCCCAAATTAAGCAATTAAATGACAACGGGTAAACATACTTGAACTCTGTTTTTTTAACCCGACTACACAAGAAGGAGGGTTATGTTTCTCGAGTGTATCTATGTATGTTTGTACTAGCGGCCACCCGCAAGTACGTCCGCGTGGACTAAAGGTAGAGAAATTTCGTATTTTTTCTATAAATTGTAGTCTATGTCCTATTCTGGTGTATAGGCAACATTATTGTAAAGTTTCATTTAAATCCATTCAGTAGTTTTTACGTGAAAGAGCAACACGGCACATCCATCCACACATACAAACTTTCGCATTATTAATATTTTTAGCAGGAAGAGTAGGATGTGATAGTGTTAGGCACGCTCTGCTCCCTGAACGGCACAATGGATTTTAGCTTGAAAAGTGTCGTTACATTCGCAATTACTGAAAAGTCACATCAAAATAAATAACATTTGAATTTCTTTAAAAATAAGATACAAATAAAAAAAGGTAACGAAGGAAATAAAAAACCCGGCCGCGTTTCTGTGTAATGTAAAAACCCTAAAACAAGCAAGTCGGCATACCCGATTGCACTTAACTGCAAACATTAGCTGTCTGAATCTGCAGTGTAATATGGGTATGCGCTAAGGCTCTGTTTCTAGAATGGGTCCCGACTGTTAAAATTTTTCACTAAGTACCCGATAATGCGCCAAAATTCGATGTTTCATATTAAACTTAAAATGAAACACCCAGACCAGGACAAAGCTACATGTTCATGCTCACGCATGTTTATACTGTGCAGGCATCGCACCCGCAACTAGCCAACTTCTTTACCATTACAAGAAACAGGTTGTCATCTACTTAATACCAGTGAAGCTTTCTTTGTCAGTCCAAAGGGCAAAGGGCTCTCAGTCCAGAGAGTTACGGTAAGCAGGTGAATATTAATAAAAGGAAGTAAGTAACAAAAAAGAATTTCTGTCAATATGAAGGAAAAAATTGGATTGTATATGCTATGCCGTACCGTACCAGTTCATTTCATTTCATTTTTTTTTTTTCATTTATTTGTTCCTGTAGAACAAGGAAAAACCGCCCAAGTGCGAGTCGGACTCGCGCGTGTTTTGTATAGAGTGAAAAAAAAATACGTTTTTGTATGGAAGGCACCCTATGATATTTAGCTCATTTTTATTTGATTATTTATTTCGAAAGGTTATAACAATGTATTTATTCTGTGACAATTGCAAGCGTCTACCTGTTACCGTTATAACATATTGAGCAAAAATACGAAAAAAAAACCAATTTCAATGTATTGGGCCTCCTAATTATTATTTTGGAATTTTTAGTATTGGTTGTTATAGCGGCATCGGAAATATGTGGTTAGTGAGGTGAGGTTGGGGAATGAAACGAAACAATATGAAAATCGGCATAAATTTCGGCATAATGAAATTCTGCGGAGCGTTGGTTAGGAAATGAAAATCGGCCTATCAAATTTTCGGGGAGAAGGCAGAGATCTAAATACTTTGCTTGATTCCTCAAGCTCTTGAAATATTAATTACTTAATTAAAGAAGTATGATGATGATAGGTGATGAATCATAGGGTCATTAGGTACAAAAAAGTGTTTTACACTTTAATACTGACTTGACAATAATGATTGATTATAACGACTGATAAAGGAACGACATTGAAAATTCCATGATGAATTGTGATTGAAACGTGGTTTAAAGTTCGTTGCATTATACTTTGGGAATTAAGCGCATTCTTGAATACAAAAAAATGTCAGCAGTTTTAGGTTTTTTTTAGATTTGATGATTGCCAAATTGTGTTATTTAATGAAAAAAAAATAGCTATGTCTCTTTAGAAAATGAATTAAGAATATAGGAAGCTAGGTAAATGGAGGGATTCTATTAGTTCTCAAAAACAGTGGGGAAACGCAGCCTAAAGCCACCTTGGGGCTTCGGGGAAATTGGGAGTGCAAACGGTGAGCCTGCGTTCCTGCATTCCGAGTGGCCCCGAGGAAGGGTGGCTTTGAAACAGTGACCTCACACCGCTAATACCACATCGAAGGGTGTAGACGGGAGATATAACTCCCCTCGAGCTGGGCTGGTTATGCTGTCATAGCACGCCAGGGGTCCTCCGGCACAGAGTTTTTGACCAGATATCACGGGGACAGTCTGGATACGCTCTGAAGTAGGACACCGGGGGGCTTAGTGAGTAGTGCCTGCCACCTGACGGTAGGGGTACCTCACACACCCCCGCCCTTCACTCGGAGGGCGGGATGTAGACTAAAGGGATCCCCCCGTGAAAAAAAGGCTCATGTAACTGTGTCGAGGTGTGTCGTGGTGCGAAAGAGCGCTATCGGTTCCGTTCAAATGTTATGATTACATAGGATTACATTCACATTGGTGTGTTGTGGCGTGGCGCCAATAAACCAATCCGAAAGCGTTCTGTCGCGCTATGACACACCCCGACACTGCAATGTGAACCTAGATTTACTCCATTCAGTTCAACAGAGGAGCGACATTGAGAAAGAGTCAATAGTCGCTTAGATACTCTACACCTCTACACTAGAGAAGGAAATAATACAGAATAATACGGTTAAATAACAACCACGACTATGGTGAAATGAATGTCATCATTTTTTTTAAAACTTTCGACTTCGAAAATGCGTCGTATTTACAGTTCACACTAGATGATGCAATAATACAGGGTGACTTTTTACTCAAAACCAATACTTCGACTTCTGGCTAAGGCCCAAGTTTTTCCAATAATCTGAGTATACAGTTTTAGTTTTTGTTGAAATCGGTCTAGAGACTCCTTTGAGCATTCTTTAAAATTCCCCATAGTTTAGGATTTGCCTACTTGGGAAGAAACATTCTTTATAATGACGAATGAATGACATTATTTCGGCATATTGAAGGCTCCTAGTGCGCTAATATTAAGAAAAAACAAGCAATAAAAAAACTTGAAAGGGTAAAAGTTAAGAAAAAAGTTCACATACTTATGTTTGATAAAACTTACTTTCAGAAAATACACCGCATAATACGTGCATAAGCACCAAAACCTTAAAAAATATTCTGGTTGAAAAACACATTATTAACAAAAATATTTAAAACGTGCCGGATGAAACAAAGATATCTAAAGAAAGCCAGCCAATAGCAATCCTAGGCTTTATAACTTCGTCTTTATCAGCTATAGGAATTCATAAAATTATAGAGAATATTACTAAAATCCACGTTATCAACGTTAGACAATTTTAATATTTTATTGTTAGTTATGAAATATTTTGCGTGCTCAAGCTTGGCAAGTACCATGAAGTATACATCGTTTCTATACAGGGTGACTTCACGACCAAAGGAGAACAACCATTTCGTACCCAAAAATGAAAGTGCCGACCAGACAAAATAATGTTATTTTTGTAGTTTCAAACTGAAATAGCAGTCTAAATTTAATTGTAGACGGTTGCTGTCCTTGTAAGAAATCTTCAGGGCATCATTTCCAATACGAGTCCAGCATGATTTTCGTCTGGTCGGCACTTTCATTTTTGGGTATATTTTGTTCGAGACCTGGTTGTTCTCCTTTAAAAAAGTAAAATAAGTTTTATATAATAAAATAAAATACGTCTTTATTTCAAAATAGGTTTTAATTCTTTTGCGCACAAAATTAATGACTGCTAAAACGCTTGAAGTTCAACTCGTGCGATAATACTTTTCCATTAATGAAGTAAATTACAAACGTACTATTTTTAAACAGAGGATTAAACGATCATTTTTAAAAAAAAAATAGGAAATTGGTTCAGCTACTGATACGAAGTCCCTCCTGATAATTTGGCAACGCCCTGCAAAATCGCCCTATAGGAGGCCACAGATCGAGTTGATTTTACAGGAATGCTTAAAGATGAGAAAATCTAGGTTTAATGTAAAAAAAAGTTGAAAAAAACGAACCAAACCAAACCTGTTTTCTGTAAGGTTAAAATTCCAACTTAAAATCAGTTTGACGACCGATTTGGTGTAATGGTTAAGAAGTAGGCTCATACAGCAGCGGTCGCAGGTTCAATCCCCGTTCAGTCCAAACATTTGTGTGCATGAACTTGTTTTTTTGTAATGGTCAGGGTGTTTCCTATGTATATTAAGTACCTATGTTATTATTAACTATGTATTTTTACAAAAAAATGTATTAATGTATGTTTATCCGTTGTCTAGTATCCCAACAAGTACAAGTATTAAGTTGCTTAGTTTGGGGCTAGGTGGCGCTGTGTGGAATAGGGACCAGTGATTGTCCAGTCTAACAGTGACATGCAAAATTATAAAAACCGGTTTTCAATCTTTTAAATGGCAATTAATTACCTCGAACATATAATTAATAACATAATCAATTAGTGGGTATTATTGTACCTACTATTAATGAACTTGGTAGTTTATTCCTAAGTCATGTATGTCAGAAAGTCTGGTTTATTAGTGATATTCTCACTCTCTTTACATGAGACGTGCTGAAATTCATAGGGCCCTTATGGGCTTACACTTGAATTCCAATAAGTTCAAAAGGAAGAGTCAGTTTGTACTCACTCTCCTTTTTGAATTTATTGAAATTTTGGAAAGGATAAGATAAGGTCTTCATAACTTTGAGAGACATTTTGGTTCACGGGCACAGGGTGTAACTTTTCATTTAAGGTACCTACAATAGGCATGACGAACAATTTTGAAATCTTCTTTCGTGATAAAGGTACACATGTATTGTATACTAAAAAAACTTTATTTCGGTTTCAAAGGTCAGTTTAACAAAGTTTGAGGACATTATTCTAGTATTTTATCAACAGCGCGCGAAAACGCTCGCAGGTGTCATGGCGTCCGTGTGACGTATTTGTAATGTAAATATCAAGTGTCTGTCAAACTCACTTGTATGAAATACGACAGTGACATTTGTTGATTTCCATTACAGTGACGTCATAGTGCGTGATTGACGTTTGAGTCAAAATGGCGAATTGGAGTATTTTATCCTTTTACTTTATCGAAAATCTGATTAATCTCAGATTTTAAAATCAAACTAAATGTGTCTTTTAAATCCTTTTAATATGTTTTTTCCCCTAATGTATTCAAATCGTTGATTATTTGATACTGTCGTCATGCCTATTCCAAACGGACCACAGACCGCAAACTACAAGCGCTGAATCTCTATGAAAGTGATTCCAAGCGTGGCCGCGCTAGGAAACAGAAGTATGTTGCTTGCAGTTTGTGGTCTGCAGTCCGTCTCGGAATTTTATTGTACCTTTATCCCAAGACCCTATCCCAAGACCATACCATTAAATAGATGCGTAACCTAAATACTTTTCTTGAATTTATTATCGTGGGGAAATCCTTCATCATTCAATCGCGATACTTAGAAAACTTCTTTGCGTTTTGTAAAGAAGTTAAAGAACACAACACAATTAATAAAACATTAAATTAATTTTAAAAATATTTATTTAGGTTTTCATTTAAAAAGGCCAGCTTCCCGTAGTTCTCAGAGCAAAGATTCCATTTCTGTAACAAAATCAAAAGAAAAATTACATAATGTTATTTGAAAAGTTTGTTCATTCACTTGTTGCTAAATATTGTTATGTTGTTTGTTGCCTGTAACTTAATTGCACCTTAGTTTCGATCGAATGTTTTTATAAGATTAAAAAACGTTGGTAATAGTGACAATCATAAATCTTAAGATTTCGCGAAATTGTCAGATTTGAAAAATAACACGTACAATCACAATCTGATCACCAAATCTAAATCGGCTGAGGGTTTTTTACCCTTGTTACAGTTAACAGAACCATGTGACCTTTCAAAATGAGCAAAAATATCTCTACTGTTTGCGAAATGTCTGCGAGTTCTGTGTTTGCGAGTTTTTTATGGTTTGCAGAGTCATTCGAAATTAGAACACCTTAAACACAACGAGATTTAGTTCAAAGGTTGTTTTTATCATTAAATATTTAATAAGAATGTTGAAAGGTGAATCTACAGGCGTTTGAACCGCAGCGTTTCAATAACGTACAATAGCATTGTTCTTAACAAATTTCCGTGATTTTGGGGCTAAAAAGATCGAGGAGAAATGTTTCGGATACCAAAATACTAGCGACCGCCTGCGACTTCGTCCGTGTGGAATAAGTTAAAAAAAGTTATATATCTCTGTAAATTGTAGCCTATGTGCATAAGCTATATTATTGTAAAGGTTCATTTAAATCCATCCAGTAGTTTTTACGTGAAAGAGCAACACGGCACGTTCAAACATACAAACATTTTCATTTATAAAATTAGTAAGATTATCCCAGGCTAGCAGCTTTTGAAAGCATTTATTTAATTCATGATCAACCTACTTTCTCCTAAAAATATTGTAGTTAAACACAATCACAAGTTTCTGTACCGTAACAAGTTTTCATATTAAACAATATACATACCCAGATTTTCCTAAGACTCTGTTGCCCATATGGAGGGTTGATCCGGTGCATTGCCCGTTAACCTGGTTCAGGTTGCTGCATTGGTTACCAACGAATCTGTTGTTGCGAATACTGGAGGCGAAGAGCTGGTAAGCGCGGCTATGCGAGCATGTGCTCGCTACACAGCCAGGCTGGGGGTTCCTGCCTCCGTTGGGGTAGAAGTCAGCGTTGGCGACGCGGTTGAAGATACCAAGAATGCCACCATCAGTATGGATGGCTTCAACGAAACGTCCGGCGTTCGAGCTCAGAGAATTGGAGTTGGATGCCCATAGGGGACCGGCAGGATCCAAACCTGGAAATAGAAATAAAGTATTTCTTTAACCAATTCTTATTTTTTTTCACCCGAATGCAAAAGTGGGTTTTGTTTCTCATGCTCGGCTGAGTGTGTATTCAAACATTCCGCATACTCGTTTATAATTCGAACGTGACACCAAACCAAAACAATATTTAAGTCAAGGGTCAATAGAAATTTACTAGCTAGATATAGACCACCATAGGCCACATCATCATATAAGATATTATTCTAAATAATAAATTCACAAAAACATAATAATAAACTGAAATACCATCGCCCAAAGATATCGGGTCTGAAGTACTGAAAAGCATAATTACAGAAACAAAGAACACTACCACTACCGCAATATGTGGCCAAAAGTAACAAAACCATTTCTAGTTTGCATTTCACAACTTACCGGTAATTCTGGTGGGCGTGCCATTAGCCTGACGACCAGCTACGCCGACAATGTGAGCGCCCAAACTGAATCCGACCAAATGAACCTGGTTCCAATGGCCGCCGGCTGCGTTGATGAGCCATGTCAGGAAGTTGCCGAGGAACTGGCCGATCCCTGGGACTCCGTTGACAGCGGTGGCGTAGTTTGAGTTGGCCACACCACGCCAGTCAACGACGATGACGTTGCAGTTCTCGGTGGCGAGGAACGCGTCTCTTAGCAAAGGGTTGATGGAAGAGCCGCCGTTGCTGTTCCAACCGTGGACGATCACTTTGATTGGACGGTTGCCATCATAGTTTGAGTTCCGGACTGAATTGAGGTTGCCGTTAACTAGCACTTGATGGCTGGTAGGGTTTTGTCTGAGGAAAATAAAACAACAGTTGTATTAGTAATACACAGCATAGTATCAGTATGCCAATAGGTACTTCATTAAAATTCATCCAATCGTTTGTTCTTGACGCTGGGAAATTCAAACAGCGAGACAATCTGAGGATTGTCGAGCTATAGCTTGTGAGCTGTCTTGTGGATATGACTACACTGCTCACAGCATTGGATTCATGTCCACAGAAATTACTTAATGAGAAATGACCCAAACGATAAATAAGAGAAGGGCTTGTGTGCCATAGTAAAACATACTTAGACGGTTAAGTTGTATTGTATCCAGGGGGGCTAAAACGGCAACATTTAGATGATTCATATTATGAAAACATCTAACTGACGTTTCATCTAGGCCGCGGTCCGTTTCGAGTCAAAAGTGAGTAATAGCGCGTTGACGTCGCTCACGTTCATACAATTTATCAATTCGGGACGCGTGTGAGCGCGCTGTTACTCACTTTTGACTCGAAACGGACCGCGGTCTAGATGAAACGTCAGTTAGATGATTCATAATATTAATCATCTAAAATGTTGCTGTTTTAGCCCCCCAGATATGGCAGTTTTGACAATTGACTTGGGTGTCAACTAAACAATGAATGTTGTATTGTTGCTTACCTAGTGAACAGCCAGTACTGGTTGTTAGCGCCGTTCCTGCTCATTAGGACCTGCTGGTCCACAGGTTCTTCTAGATCCACCAGGTGAGGAACATCATCGCCATCGGGCATCCAGATGTACCGGCTTACACCTTCTACATAGTGGCTGTTATCCCCAGGGACTAGGGGAATTGCGCTGCCAGCGCTTACTGGAACATCAAAAGTAAGTACATTTTTCACACTGAAATTATGTATAAATATCATCATCATCAGGCTGTTGCAGTCCACTGCTGGACATTGGCCTCTGCTGTATAAATATGGTTTTAGTGAATCATCAACAAACGTGATGGCCAATGACGATGATACAAGTTATGAAGTTATGAGTCATGAAAGTATTATCAATGTTTATCAAGATCCTCTTGGAGAGCCATGCAAGAGGCATATGTCCAGCAGTGGACGCACAAATGCTGAGAAGATAAAAGAAGGATAAGATAATGTTAATCCGTTGTCTAGTTCACAGAGTACAAGTTTTCCTTAGTTTGGGCTAGGCGACGTTGATTGGATTAATGTCCGATAACGTCGATGTATAATTGTACTAAAATTCACTTCTGAACAGAATGGAAGTATTAGTAAAAGATGAAGAGAATTATCATTCTGACAATCGCTAATCATTGTTGTTTTGAAGGAAAAAACAATGCCTCTATGATAAAATAGACTAACAAATATCGCTGTAAAGGTACGAGTATTTTCCTAATTAGAAACATTTAAAAAAACTTTCTGACATTTGCTGCAATTTTGTCTCTGACTCCCATAGGACAAGCTCTGCTTTGTTTGGGAACAGAGGGTGGAAGAATGTGTAAAGATATCCGGAGTTAGTTAATATTAATTAGGACGACTACATGGGTCCACAGATAACAATTCAGGATTGACATTTATTCAAAAAAAGTACTCACGCGCAATGCAAACGGCAACCACTACGAAGATCTTCATCGCGGTAAACTCTTAGCTATAAATTATTGAACGTGATCATGCTTTTTATAAGAATTTTTATCACATGGGTTTTCCAATCAATAAAGAGCTAATTGCCTGTCCAGGGTAAGATAATCTCATTCAAAATATAATCATTCATAATGGTGTACAGATTGTGATAAAGATTTTTCAATTTTCAATATTTATAAACAGTTATCAACAGCCAACAAAAGAAATAATAGCGCGAAATTCAGGTTTGCTTGTGTGAAATTCTCAGTGTATCCTAAAAAATTATAAAAGATGATATTTATTTTCTGTTGTTTAGCATAGTCAAGGCTGTATCTTAACTGAAGGTAGAGAAACCAGAATAAGACATTTGATCTACGTATTCGTATCTGGCGGGGACCGAACTATCACCATCCGCTAGCCGGGCGGCAGCTCTAACTACTTCTGCGCTAAGCCACCTAGACCCCAGCAGACTATTAGCCAAATCTAAGCTCGTGTTATTTCGTCGATGTTTTAGGAGTTCTTCCAAATACCTTCAACAGGATATTGACACCAAGATGATATTTTTTTGAAAAAGTAAACACCTGCATACACCGGCGGGATTGTGACTTGCCACGGTAATTCACGGGATGCAAAAAGACCAGGCGTACCTAATGCGTGCGTGGCGTAAGACTTATGACAATAATGATGTCTTCGTTTAAAAAACGTTCGGAGCAAAATCCTCATTTAAAAAAAAAAGTTTTTTGTTTATGGAGTGTGTACAAACAACAGACATTAACTTTATTATGTTATATGCAAACTGTTTACCTACAAAACAGTATCAGTAGCATTTAAATTAAACGGATTAGGTATACAATCCTTTAATTAATCCTACCTACCTTAAAATGTTATGTATTAATTAGTTTTTACGGTGTTGTGGTATACGTTGTACCTAGTAAAACACACATCACATATCAAAGCTGAATATTAAAAATGAAAGTGAATTAATTGACTTGTTGAGAAAAGAAGTGCTTGGCTTTGAATTGTGTGAAGCTGGAATCTTAATAAAATAGAAATTGTATTTGTTTGTAAATTTTGTTATGTTTGTTCCATCACACACAGAAAGAGTAGCTATCTAATCTGTCTAATTAAATATTATTTTACTAGTATATCTACCTGTGAAAATCTTGAAACGCTTTAAAGTTTATTTAGGATTAAGATTCAGAAGTCTGTTTGGTAATACAACGTCTTACCAAAATCTGCTACTAATGTAAGTTTGTTCAAGTGTATATTTTATTATCAAGTACTGTTGGTTCTTCGATGAGGAAATAAACGATCCCTCTTTCACTGTGTTTCTCTTAACCCAAATGTGAACTGGGACCCTTGGATATTTATCCCACAAAACCCTTTTTTCTTATTCATAACATTTTAAGCAGCCCTACAGCACCACTTCAACTACTGTAAAGTTATGTCTCTTTTATTCTTACTGTTTTCAACATCTGCTAGAAAGGGACGCTCAAATCGTTTATTGAATTCTACAGCACTGATTTATCTTTAATGAATTAGGGGGTACTGTATGAGCCGTTATTATCGTACACATAACCATGTATCGTGAAAATAAATGTTGGTGACTTAACTTAACATAGAAGATATTAACTGAAGCGCTCAGACGTGGTGACTTAACTTAACATAGAAGATATTAACTGAAGCGCTCAGAAGTTGTCATAACTAATGCAACGCGATATCGCGATCGTCGAGCGATCATACGATGCGACCACCTAGTCATAACAAAATCTGGGAGTCGTAATAGAACGATCTCCCCGCTCACTATCCAGGAGATTGTGACTGGATCAATATGCTTGATAGTAGCATCTCCTATTCACACGACGGTTGCGTTATCGCGTTGCATAAGGACAACACCTCAGAGTCCTTTTTTTTGCGTTTCTGCGGACGCTGTGTGCCTCCCCCTTTCGCTATGAGTACCACCTTACAAAATGTTGCAGTAGCAACCCACCTCTCTCTATTTGTGGCCATCCCTCGAATGATAGGGGGAGGGGGGTCCTGGCCGACGCAAGCAATAAGGTCCTGCCACTCTTCTGACCAGGCGCGACATAGAGCAAGGGTGTGAGTTGCTGTGTCCAGCACAATGATGACACACGGCTGTCGGTTTTTGGCCAATGCGGCATAAGTATTTGCCAAAAGAGTCGTGGCCCACCAGCATTTGAAATAGGTGGTACGTGAGGTGTCCGTGGTTCCGCTTCCCCCACAACACCTCAGAGTCGTCTTAAGATAATGGTACATTAGTGTCCTTTGACATCTCGGAGAGTGCGACCGCAAGAGTTGTTAGTTGTTATTTAACAATGCTATCATATGTTATTGGTTCTTATCGATGACGTAATGAGTGCTTTGATTATTATTCTAATGATGATAACTAATCAATTAAATTAAATCGGATTAATGGATAATTTACTAAACCATGATTACCTTTTTTTTCTTTTTTTTTCGTGGGGAAATCCTCATGGATACCCACTGTTCACAGATCCTACTGGGCCCGCAACCACGAGCCACCCAAAGGGCGGCTCCGCTGCCGCAACCAGCGGTGCGACCCCGCCGGGAAGCCACGCACAGGGGGGATCAGCCGCGGAGCACTGGCCCCCACCAACAAATTGTGCGCCGCGGCCTCCACCACGCGCCTCAGGGCGCTTGCAGGCCCCACCGGCCCTGAAACCCTACGTGTCGCCCCTGCGGGCCGCAGCGGGTGGGCGGCTAGTCCACCACACTGCCACGCCTGAGTCCTCTTCGCTTCCCGGCGGTTGGACCCTACCACCGTTACTAAGACCCCTCGCCACGCCAAGGCGAAAACTCATGAGGGGGAAACCATGATTACCAACGCATAAGTATTTCACGCAAAAACATTGCACTTCAAGGAACACGTTACTAGTATCAAATTCAAAAAATATTCTTTTTGAATAGGAAATGTGATAAAGTGACTAGTAGTAAAGTAAACCCGGCTGGTTTTTTTCCAATTGTTATTTGTCACACAAGCAATGGAAAAAAAACTATGCAGATCGGAGCTGCCGGAAAAACCTCAGCGACTTCCTCTCATCGTCTATGGTGGGTGGCTTGCGGTGACTGGCACGAAGCCTACTACGCGTCGTCGGGACGGAGCCCGCCTTGCACGGCGGGCAGAAAACGGGGCCAGTAGGGACAGCCAAGGGCTCGGCTCGACAGCCGTCCCTTCCAGGCAGTGTAGGTGGCCTGTGCAATGCTGGCGTAGGTACCCCCGTACCACGCACCCGCTGGCCTCCTCCACGGAAAGTTTGGGGACGAAGGGCAATTGTTCGCAGTCTCCTCCCTCCTCGCCCTGGGGAGCACGTTAGCAGTGGGATCTTGCTCCCACATGCGCTCCACTGCCTCCTTTTTGGCCATAACTTCTTCAGAGAAGGCTCCGACTGCCTTGACATGGCTAGGAAGGCTCAAAACATGTTTTTCCTGCCAGGACCTTCCGCTAATAGGTCCTGCCTATATAGCCACTGTCCATTGCACCAATATAGTATTAGTACCAATAATTCTTCAAACCTAAAAATCGCATGTAAGCTTAGAGGGTGATTTTGCAAGTACTTGCCAACTTTTTCTAATAATTAAAAAAATACGCCATCGCACGTCACGACGTAGTACGTCCAAGTGTAGAAGTCATCGACTGACAATTGACTCACTTTTTGGGATATTTTAAAACAAAATAAAAAACTTTGATAAAATAAAGTACGATGAAGACTTACCGCCGCACTCAGAGACGTCAGTTAACGTTAATGGTTCATTAGAGTCAGAATTTTACTTTGTTTAAAATTCTTTATTCAATTTGTTGTAAAATCTCTTTTGAAAAATGGAATTTTGACTCTAATGAACCATTAACGTTAATTGACGTCTCTGAGTGCGGCGGTTAGTTTTAAATTGGTCTATAAAGCTTAATTTAAAAAAAACTGTCGAGTACTCGCAAAGTTACCCTTTATCCTGTTTTTACCAAATAAATACTATGTTTTTACGAGAGGCAAGATAAAAACATTCTGGGACAGACCGAATTCCACTTGAATTAAGCTTCACGATTAATCAATTATTATTTAGAGTATTTTATCAATCGGTTTTTTGGCATGTCTAAATCCGCATATCAGAAATAAATAAGGCATCAATCACTCACTTCGTAGAAGATTAAATGAAATGAACTTTAAGGGCACGGTGTAATTGTTCGAATAATCTCACAACGGTTGCTTATATTATAAGCTGATCGAATAATTTAAAGTAACAAAATGTCTTTCTCTCGAACGTACACCTAATGAAATAAAATGATAGGATTAACCCTTCTCGGATCTGGCAAATGAGCTGTGAATGATGTGATACAGAAGTCTCAAGTCACATCTTTTTTTTTTATGTATTAAACATAAGCCACAGCTTTTAATAAACATGATTCAACTAATGTAGGTCACACAGCCAACAAGGGGCTTACATTTTATGAGAAAATCATCATGTAATAATAAATAATGTAGATTGTCTTGGTGTGTTATTTTCCTTGGAATATGTGCATTTCAGTTAGCTAGGATAAATGTGTACTCGTATAAGAATTTTGTATTAAATAAATTAAGCTGACACTGTTTGAAATTATTCTCCAGGGTTTCAATTCTACAACTTGCTACTCAGTATAAGATGTTACTCAGTAAAAGATGTTACTCAGTATAAGATGTTACTCAGTAAAAGATGTTAGTCATATGATGATGTGACATGAATGATGTACGCCACCACTCACTGTACCATCATTAGGCATCAATTTAGCCTTTAGCTGATTTAGCTTCATTTAATTTGTAATTTAGTTTCGGCCACATTTATAAGTACCCTTTGTCCATCTAAAATTTATTCGCGCGAATAGAACCTATTAATGATAAAGGGTTTGTTCTTACTGTGGTTTGCGTGATGATTGAAGTTAGGTAGTGGGGAGATCGTGATCGCGTTCTATTAGGACACCCAGACTTTGCCTCCTGAAAGTATGTTGTCATATTTACTTCGTAATTGAAGGGCGCTTTCAATTTAAGCACGCCCTAAGCACACGAGGGTCATCACAGGAGGTCGATATCATCGTACGATATGTTAATTACAAAAACCGGTATGATCATTGATAATAAATGATTAATATCTGTACTTCACAATATAGTGGCCTGTATTTATCAGTCATTTAGCATGATTGATTCAAATCAATAAGTTTGGATTGAAATAGAATGACAGGTTATATCATAATTACACGTGTATGCATAAGCTCCTTGACAACGGTGTACAAACTCAGCACTTAAAAGTTACCAAAACCGCACTTAGGCGTAGTAGACATCCCACCTACTCTCTGTTTGACAGCGGGAGTGTCGGTGGTGCTGGTGCACATTGCTGCCGGCCCAGGGTAGCGATTCACAACGTGGTTACTGTACGATTTGGCAACTTTCATTTTATTTTAGTAAATCACTTGTTCAGCCAAGCGCTTGAATTTTGTATATTTTGAAGCCAATGGCATCTAGTATTAGTATGAGAATAAAACAGACAAAACAAACATAAAATAAATGGATTTAAAATATAATGAAAATTACCGAATCGTACGACAACTCTGTTCTGAGAGCTGTGGTGCGAATAGTGCACTAATCCTTAATGCAGTAGGGCCGCGCCTGCTTCCCCCTTTTCGCAGTTGAGGCTGGGTTGGGCTAAACTTACGGTTTTTAAAGAGAACACATGAAAAAGAGTGCTTTTAATATTTAAAAAAAAAAAAGTTATGGATCTAGTCTAGTGGGATATAAACGGTAAAAAAAAGGATTTAGTCTGCACAATATCGTATCGCAATTTCATGATTTCCTAAGCTTCACTCGATATAAAAAAAACTCAAAGTTAGCCCTTTGTCTAATGTTTCGCAACCACGAGCCACCCTACTCCGCTACCGCAACCGGCGGTACGGCCCCGCTGGGCAGCGGCGCACAGGGGGGATCAGTCACGTATCACTGGCCCCCACCAACCGATTGTGTGCCGCGGCTCCTACAACGTGCCTCAGAGCGCTTGCAGGCCCCAGTGGGGCCCGCAACACCACGTGTCGCCCTTACGGGCCGTAGCGGGTGGGTGACCAAGTCCACCACACTACCACGCCTGAGTTCTCTACGCTTCCCGGCGGTTGGACCACCGGTATTAAGCCCCTTCGCCACGCCAAGACGAGAACTCATGAGGCGGCGTTAGGGCATACCTTCCTCAACCCTAAATATTAGTGGGGTGGGGTGGGGGTGCATGAGAGGAACCTTCACGAGCGGCGTATCTCAAATTCCCATACGCCCGGCGCACCCTGGGCAACCTGCGAGGACAGCGAGTCGATAACGCAGATTGGCTGATCCTCTCACCACGATGATCGACACGCAAAGAAGAAGGAGAGTCAAAATGTGGGACTTGGCCGTTTCGTTACTTCAAAAACTACACTCTCGAGCAAAAGTCACTGGAATCACTTACCCACGGATATATTGAAGTACTCGTAAGTGATTACAAACTTCTACTCGATACGAGTATATCTGCGTAACATGAAAACAACGAACGCTTTGGTGACGGTAAGTAGTCAGATTGTGTAAAAACAGAGGAAAGAAAAAACTTGCTCCAGAGATGATGCACCAGATATCGGAGATTAAAACTATACAATTAATATTGAAAACTTACTTTCAATTCACGTAGGTCAGATCACGCTGAAGGGATACAGTTGAGTGACAGTAATTATTTTGATAAGACTTCACCAACACGCATCACTCACGCAATATCAGTACATTCTGATTACAAAAAGATACAAATTATTGTTTCATGATACCAAGGACAAATAGATAGTTTCCTATTACTATGACCAAATCGTGTATTATTATCTTTTAAGCTGTGTCTGATCCCCCCGCACAGTCAAACATTTTAGAGCATAAACATGTCTGATTGACTTGGTATGGGTGTTCCCTACATAGGAGGATATACATATATGTTGTATGTATTAACAGGAAGTATTTAAGTTTGTTTATCCGTTGCCTAGTATCCAACTGCAACATAATATAACATAAACGGCCTATATACGAAGAGGCAGTGGGGCGTATATACGAAGACGTGGGACGTTGAGGTGAGCCTCAACTATGAGGTGGAACGAGCCATACTCCATAACACGCGGGCTCAGTGCCGATTGTTGCCTGAAAAATACATCACTAAATTTCGGTCGGGGTGGTCACCTATCCCATTCCCGACTCGGCGTGAGTTGCTTCGCAACAGCGATCGTCGCCGATCAAAAATGCGCTTTTATGACAGTGATCGGCAAGCTTTGCCTAATTTCGAGTTAGACGGCGTTAAGTGGAATGAATTCCTGTTATGTATGTGATATGTGCTAAAATAATATTGTGTAAATCCGATTTTCGAGTGTCGCTGTCTCGAGTAGTCAATTCGCTTTAAAACCGATGGTAAAAAATCTTATGTTTAACTAACCTCCCTCCTTGATTGTTTTAATTAGCCCTCTGGTGACGCATGTGCAAGTCATAAAGGGAGAAGGCTAGAAATAAGAACTAAGTACTTATGCCCTTGACCTTCAAGTTCCCAGTATAGCCTAGTGACTCTCACTGACATCATTTCACGTTTCAGTGCAGATAGATTAAGCGATCGTCTCGAATTAGCTATCTCACTCATTTGTACGAAATTATTTATGAAACTTGTGTAGCTCAGTTCTTCCCACTCATAGGATCGCTGTCGCAAAGTCATTGAGTTGCAAAAGGCCAAAATCAAAGTGAAGCGCATTCAAGTGCATAGAGATTGACACCCCAGGGGTGGCATTCCGGCTAGTATCATCCCCGATCTCGGTTCTTCACGCTTACTTCAAACATCAGTACGCTTCACTTTAATTATGTTGTATCCCTCATTTTGTATGTAAATAACTTTCAAATGTCATTTGACTTAGTTCTTTTCTCGCAAACGATCACAGTCGCAAAGAAATTGAATTTTAAAGATAACTCACTACGACCGAGATGAGATTCGGCGTTAACCGGAATAGCATAGCTGACCTTGCATGGTTACCACCCTCTTCGACTTTTCTAACCATATCGTGATAAAATGGAGTATTAGTCACGAGTCTTATCGAGTAACAAATACTCGTAAATTACTCTAAGCTTTTATTGTTTTGAAAAGTATTGATTAATTAATAAAAACAGCCGATAGTAAGATTGATATAAGATACATTTTGTCACGTAACAACTATGTAGAAATTAAGTAACTAATTCACCTAATTTTTTGTCACACTGAAAAGAAGGAAGAGCTGAAGTATTTCTGTTATTTCAGAAGTAACTCAGCTAGGCTATGAATACATTTTCGTTGTTTATACAAAAATGCTGAAGGTACCCGTAGCTCAGTTGTGATAGTGGATCGGCAACGATCGCCGTTTCAAGGCAAGGCATGCCGGGTCACCCATCCCATCACAACGCACACGGTCAAATGGGATGGTTGACCAACTACATGCCGCCTCATAGCTAAGGACCGGTTACCTATCATAAGACCGAATTTTCTTTTCCCGAATTTCATTTTCCCGAAAACGTTTCACTTTTTTTCGTTCGGCATTTTTTCATTTTCCCGAAATCACGTTTGCCACTGTATCAGTTGACCAATTATCAACTGGATTTTTTTCGTTTGCCAGACGTTTTATTAGGCCACAGAACGTTTTACCGAAGTGATGATTGGCCGAAATGACACTTGTCCGAAGTATTGTTTTACAGAACAATCATTAGACCACTGTTTTGATTGCCATATTTTTAGTTTACCAAACGATCATAAACAAGTAACGGGTTAAGCAGACAAGGAATTTTTGAATTTAAAATAAAATAAGAAATTGACAGCATGTACGCAGGCAAACAGCATGTAAGTTTAAGGAAAACACAAGAATTCTGTCACGGCTCCGGCATTACGGGGCTCCGGCGGTTCCTCGCGTGCTAATCGTCGCAGAAGGCTTTCGCTCAGCACCGAAGCTTCGGCTTGTTGGCCGGCTTCGCCGGCCAGCCTCAGCCGCGGCGCCTCGCGCTTAGCCACCTGCTCCTCAGCCCGCGGGCCGCCTCGCCCCTTCATGCCTACGCGCTTTTAAATAACACTCTTGGGGTAGGGCAAAACAAGTACCACGTGGTGTCGGGGTTGACTGAGTCGGATTCGCCCTGAAGTTGAAATTACTGAAAATCGACGTTAACGAGACGTTGAACGTTATCGTACAGTAGTTGTGGTCTAGTAATATTCGGTAAAATAAGATTTAGGCAAAGTGATCATATGCCAAATAAGTCATCTGGTAAATGAAAAAAGTTGAACAAAGACTTCGGGCAATAGTAAAAAGTTTATTGTGAAATTCGGCTTAACGTACTTCGGTAAAACGACACTTATGTCAAAAGAGACTTCGACGGGTTAAAAATATGTCAAACAATACATCTGGCAAATGAAATGTTGGTCAATAGTTTTCAGTCAAATGAAATTCGGACTAGTAAATTTCGGACAAGTGACGGGTTCCCCTAAGGACCACACCCTAAGCTATACTTCGTGCCTAGTAGTAGAACGTTTAGAGTCTGTTGTTATAGTTGTGAACTTTGTAAAAAATGTATGTGAAGTAAATTTTTGGGAATAAAGTAAAATTAAAGTAAAGTAAAAATAATCTTTATTCATGTAAACTTATTAAAAAGCACTTATGACAAGTCACAACAAAAAAAGTAATAATGTGATTCTACCACCGGTTCGGACGTGTTGAATAGGCTTTGTTACTGGCTGAATTAATGTGTAATCGTAAGTTTACTATCTGGAGTTAGCGGTAGTATGTTGCCATGCATGCCAATAAACAAATAATTTCTAATTACATAATTCATATTTATCTCTCATCAAAAGTTGATTGATGCGGATATTTAATACAGGTGTTTACTTTAGTCCAAGATAAAAAATATTTCATTAGAATTTTATCCATGAATAGATAAGAAATAAAACACATTTCACTCAACAACTCTTAAGGGTTTTTAATATCGTGCGGATTTCATCACTCACGAGGGATTATGATTTCACGCTTCGACAAGCTAGACCACTAGTTGGTTTTCAGCAGCCTAATGCATTGTGACTGTGTGGAATGACGTTGCTCTCTCCCGCGCGTGACTGTTGCCCAGGATCTCGCTCTGTGTCACAATAAATACTTGTATGAAAGGGACTCATGCTTGCGGCCGATCCTGTATCGGGACTCCAGGAAGTAATAAAAGTATCACTGTGCGCACTTGGGTGGTATTTCGCGTTAAAATAATCCCGGGGTGACGACGAGGTTATGTCGGGCTCCTACCAACTAAAATCCCACATTACTCAACCGTGGCACTTTGGCGGCAAAGCTGGATCCTCAAAAGATTTAACGAACTGCCCCGCCCTTAACGGGGCCCTCTCTAACCAAACAAAATAGGGGGGAGCGCTAAACGCCTGAAGTACGCAGGCCTTCGCCGTCTCGGTGGACGTCGTGCAATGCAGAGAGGGGATCAGCCACAAACCTCAGGGCGCTCGCAGGTCCCACCGGTCCCTCAACCTCACGTATCGCCCTTATGGGCCGCAGCTGGTGGGAGGTAAGTCCACCACACTGCCACCACTGAGTTGTCTTAGCTTCCCGGCAACTACCCTTACCATCGATACTAAACCCTCCACCACGACAAGGCGAGAACTCATATGGACGTTAAACTCGTTTTCCTTTTTTTCAAAATCAAAATCAAAAAAATCAAAAATAGCTTTATTTAAATAGAACAATTAACAAACAAAACATACTTGATAATAGACATGAATAACATAATAATAAATGTAAACAATAAATATGAATGAAGGGCGGGTGTGTGAGGCTCGCCTACTGGAAGGCGGCAGGCACTACTCACTAAACCCCCCGGCCCAGCTCGAGGGGAGTTATACCTTCCCTCTGCACCCCCCGGTATTTACGGCGGTGTCGCAAGTCGGGGCCACTTGGAATGGAGGCATACAGCCCCCGCCGTGTGCACTCCCAGTGACCCCGAAGGCCCCCTTTGGTCGCCTCTTACGACAGGCGGGGGGAAACCGTGGCAGGATTCTGACACCCCATATCACAGGGTGAAAACTCTTTTCTCTTAGCTTAACATAATATAACATACATAACATGGCTCTAAATCGGTATATTTCAAATTCATACGTGCGAAAAGGTGATGACGAAGACGCTTTTTCCCCAACCTAATAAATGCAATGAATGCGGGGCAGGTCACCTATGCGCTAGACAGATCAAATCAAAGTCGCAATCAGTAGTTTCCTGCATGCGTGTACTAAAATCAGTCGTCAGGCGGATTGTAAAGCGTGCCATTAATCTTGTTGTAAACGACCACGACCAGTCCGTTAAAAGTGCAGCTACTGAGAAGAATGAAGAGAATTACGCCTTAGCCAGCGATGTACTTTTCTATTACATAAGTACTTACTCCAGAAAAACAAAATTAATCTAGTCGATAAGTTCTACATCGATCAAATTATGTAACGTACTCGTACTTCATATTCAAAGCTGATGAGATTACAAATCCATAAGTTCGAAAACAAAACGCGTAGTGAGCGATGTATTTCTAAAGTACCTAACTAGTAAAAAAAAGATTTTTGATTTAGAGCGCGTCATCAACATCCTCTTTGTGTTCATTGTACAACCTGCGCCTAACTTAATTGCGGGTGAAAACACTGATGAAAACCTAATCCATCCTTTTTTTCTTAGGGAAAACATTTCCGCAATTCCCGCCCTCAGCGTGAAGAGTGGGAATACCCACTAAAACCCCAAGGTGGCCCTCTTCTTCGCGTGTCAGGGTCTACCGAGAACTTTCCCTAGGAGGCACTCTACCGGTTGAGTCCTGCCGCGCTATGCCGGCATTCCGGCTCTGCTCGAAAGTAGTTTTGCCTCTCCTTTTACACCCGTCCGTTGTTTACGGCAGTTTGACCCAGCAGTTTGACCCCACACTGCTTTCCTCCACTCCGTGTAACCCCCCTTTGAAAAAAACTGGCACATGACAATGACTTATGAATGACGTGCACTTAAACAAGACGCTATCATATTAGTTCGAGACTAGGTCGATTAGACCTACTTTTGTGTAGCTACTTTTGGTTCGCAGGTGCCGTATTTTCTCCTTTTAGTTTACATCAATGGTAGAGGCACACTGACAGCCACGTTTGGGTTATGGTCGTGAGTGTATTTTAGATTGACAATATTTTGGAAGAAGGCTTGAACCTTAGAAAATGACATAGGATATGCTCTAACCCGGAAATACTAGAAGTTTCAAAAAATACGAAATAGGGTTTTTTACGATAAAGATCGAAATAAGCGCACGGCATCGCTTGCGTGAAAACGAAACGAAAACGACGAACATGCCCAGTTTGGAACTTAGTGAATGGATCAGATAAGAAGTAATTCGTCAATTAGATTAAATAAGTAGCGTGTTTTGAATGATATTTGAGCTAAATGTGTGACAGGTAAGTGAAAACATGATAAGAACGAATCATTTGCTCATTAAAATAACAAATTTGGACAAGATAAAAATAATTTGACAAATGAGACTCCAACTTGTTTTTTTATAATCTTCGATAAACCACAGAACAGATAAACAATTCACTTATAAAACCCTGAACCAGCTACTTTTTTTCAAAGTCAAAATCATCATGAAGCTGTTGGTGGTCTTTGCTGCTTTAGTCGCAGGTTAGTACAACATAATATTGGAGAGTGAATAACACCATCCAACTTAAACAACAGTGTTTCCAGTAGAAATGCACTTTTAGGATCAGTTGCTAAACAAAAGTACCTAACCATTTATCTTCATCAACGTTGTTTTTGACCTTAAGATAAGCAATATACACACTAATTTTCATCGTTTTTAATTTAAAAGTATGAATGAAAATCATTTTGCACAGTGATTCCACTCTTAGTACCCAAAATGATTGAAAGAAATGCCCTTTAGCTAAATAAATCGACGACCCGAAGACGGCGGTGAGAAAGATAATACAAAACCTCAGCCTATTTTATTCTAATTTTTCAGTTTGCGTTGGTGGCGCCATCCCTTTGGTCCCTCGGGATAGCAGTGATTATGTAGATGATGAAAGCCAGGTGCTGACGGCCGACATCGAAGAGACCGCAGATGCGTTCGATGCAGGTGCCAGGAATGGCGCCCACAACCAGTACTGGCTGTTCACAAGGTTTGTTGTTTTTACATGACAGAGCCTTAAATGTACCTGATACTGAATTATTTATATTCTTTATACTGCAGCTGTCACATATAAGCAGTAATTAAGATTAATTTCCTAAAAACAACTTTTTTCTTCAGGCAAAACCAGAACAACAGGCAAGTTCTGCAGCACAACAACATCAACAGCGTGAGGAATTCCAACTATCGTAATAACCGTGGTCTAGTCGTCATTGTCCACGGGTGGAGGAACAGTGGAACCAGTCCAATGAATGGCGCCATCACATCTGCTTTCCTCGCCGTTCAGGATGTTAACGTTATAGTCGTTGATTGGAATGGTCTGGCAAATGGTCGCTACGATGTAGCAGCACGAGGTGTCCCAAACATAGGCCACCATCTTGGAGATTTCCTGGTGTGGCTCATCCGCAACGCCGGAGGCAACTGGAACAACGTGCACCTGGTCGGCTTCAGTTTGGGCGCTCACGTCGTCGGCAACGCCGGTCGCAGGGCTAGGGCTGCTGGCTTCACACCCAGCAGGGTTACTGGTAAGATAGTTTTTTGTTTAGTGTTACATACGTGAAATGAGAAATTGAGAATGAAATTGTTTACCATACATCAACACTGGGTGAAAATTGTAATTTAGGATTGTACCAAAATGGTATGAACGCTGTGACAGTAACTTAATAATGAGAAGTTTAAGAGAAAATAACCTTTTTCACAATCCAATATGCAATGAGTTATTTTAAATAAGACGAGCTGACTACTTAGAGATGGTACCATTAATTAATGTGATTATCAGGTTTGGATCTAGCCCGTCCAGATTGGAAAGGAAACGGAAACCGTCTAAACAAATCTAAGAAATATCCGAAGTGCTGCCACGAAATTACCTGCTCTTTCTGATACGAATCGGACAAACCACATCTTTGGCATAAGCTAGCAATAACTGGTGTTTATAATAAAAAATCCTGTTGTGCACCCACCATATCAAATAAGTTCTAACATATATGGAAATGGCTGATTTTTCACTACGTACGATAACATTTTAAATAACTGTGTTTATAGGTCTGGATCCAGCTGGTCCAGAATGGGGAGGAAACGGAAACCGTCTGAACACCAATGCGGGGCGCTACGTTGAGGCGATCCACACTGACGGTCGAGTGTCCGGTATCATGGAGCGCAGCGGCCACGCTGACTTCTACCCCAACGGCGGCAGACACCCGCAGCCAGGCTGCAATGCTACTGGCGTAGCCTGCTCCCACGGGCGTTCTCACGAATTCTTCGCCTCCAGTGTCAGACAATCTAACCGTTTCACGGGAAGACGCTGCAATAACTTGAGGGAAGCTGAACTTTCTACTTGCAACGGAGCAAACTTGCATATGGGCAACGGAATCTTCAACAAGAACGGGTGGGTATTTGATTCTACAGAAAAGAAAGTTTACATACACCACTGATAAAACTTTAGTTTGTTTTTGATATTATTACTTGAGCTCCATTTTTTTGAAACTGAACTTCGGCTGTCAGACAAATATTGTAAATTACCAAATTCACTATTCAAAAAGTTTACCGTGTAAATTGTACCAAGTAATGAACCAGGTATGGTTAATTATGGATTTTATTAATGTGTGTCTACTGTTTTCTTTCAGAAATGGTATATTCGGACTCAGAACCGGAGCCAACTGGCCTTTCTAATGACTTCTTCTTCATCAGGATAAAAGTACATAATGCTAATAAATTTTAAAACATCTGTTTTTGTTTCTATTTCAAAAACTTTTCCACGGTTATGAATTTGGTGCGCAAACTAAAGCTTGCGCCGCAAACTCGAGCACAACATTCACGGAACAAAAGAAGACTGGCGAAGTTCCTTGAGTTTGAGCCCCGACTATAATATAATCCTTCATGAATGAAATTAACCAAGATTTGTACAACTAAACACTGCTATCGAAATGATACTAAAACTTACCCTCTAAAAGTTAAAAATATAGAGATATAAAAATAATAAATTAAAGGGGATAGGCTATAATAGCATCAGGTTATAAAGAGTTTTTCATTAATTTCTGTATCATGCATCAGAGCACTTTATGGCTTCAATCGTAAGTCCGAGAAACACGCGGAGTCCAAAGATAATGCACTGTAAAAACGCGAAATCTTCGCAAACGATACAAAACTGATAGATGAAGGTTTATTTATTTATTTAGTTATTTATTTAAGCACACCAACAGCAAGATGTATACTAGAGTTCCACAAACATACAATGATCTTAGTTCTTATACATCAGCTAATTACAGGTATACATAACCTTACCAAAACAGTGAGTTACAAAATCCTAACTTAAAAATCTAATTAATTTTTTACCTAATTATTTAAAATTGTTACAAAATAATGTCACCATGAAGGCCGACATTTAAGGGTTCAGTTTAGAGAGAAAGTAAAATAACACTGATGCATGAACAGGAACGTCCTTCACTTATCCGGGTTGGGTTGACATTCGCCATTCTTCTTTGGTGACAGATAGCAAAAGTTTGTTACCTATAGTACGATTAATAATTGTAGTCAGCGAAATGACAACTTCAACAGTGACTGATACAAAAAAGGGTGACCCGCTACAATAGTGACGTTCGGCAATCACTAGACTTAGACATTTAGTCATGATTTATTTTATGAGGTATCAAAGCCTTTTTTAAATAATTGTAAATATTTAATAGGAAATATGGGCCCTGCCCCCATATTAAAACTTCTCACTAAAAAATTATAACCATAGCTGGAAAAAAAATGTTCAAAGAGGTTCAGGGGAATTAACACTTGAAAGTCAGCAAAATACAAGTAATTATATACGTTTTTATTCGTTACGGTTGCTATTGATTCCGACTCTGATTCTGAATTCATCTCTTCATGATAGTCCATAGATACTATTATTATTTGATTCAAAAATAAGTAAACCGGAATCTACAAAACCTTCATCACTGCCTATATATGAAATTATAAGGCGTCGTCCTTTGCCGGTTGGGCCCTTCAGGCCTGTAGTCAAACCTTTAGAAAACACTTGTATGGAAGATTCTACTGTTGTATCCTCCCAAACTTATCCAGTTGTATGACCTGTTAATAAACGAAATTCTTACCTGTTAATAATATAATACAGAAACAAAACATTTTGAAACTGAAAATCTATTTACTAAATACAGTTTACCGAAATACCTCTATGTCTCAAAACGAAAGTCTGACCAGTGTGTGTTGCCAGTAATGACATATGGAAGTGGGACGTGGTCATTCACTACGACTTTTTTGCCAGGCTGTAATGTCGACTAACTTTTAATTGTAAAAACTCGATTTACCACATCACTATTTATTTGGGACTGAAAACCTGCCACACTGAAAATGTCATTTCACTGACTACAATTAAAAATCCGAGTATAGGTGCATTTTGTAAATAGAGATTAAATACTTTTCAGTTGCATTTGCAACTGATGAAATTTATAAAGTTAGCACCGAGATACTGAAAGAGATTTGCTAATTTACCCTTGAATTGGAAGGGCCCTTAGTAGGTGAAAACGGCAAAATGGACGGCAAATCTATGAGCTATAATTGAAAATATTGAATGTTTTTCGCACTAAAAATTCTAATATGTATTACAGAACGTATGTGTGATGGCATGACTGTTTCCAAAACACGATTGGAAAAACTTTGCTCAATAAAAAAAAACCTGAAGTTACCTCTAAAATATCATATAAATGCCCATTTCAACCGTATTTTACGATAATAATTCGTATAAAATCACAAATACATAAGTATTTACCTTATCGATTTCGTGACTGTTTTAGATTTAGAAAGTACTGAATATTTTCATTCATTTTTTGATAAAAATGTGAATGGCGCTTACGATTTTTAGTTTTGAGCACGTTGATTCCATACTAAACGTGAATTTTAATGGACCGCCTACTAAAAATATGACCCAAACAGGGTATCCTAGAAAAAACAATTTATTGTATCAATGTAATGTGTGATATAACACATCATTTTCACCAATATGTAGGCCCGAACATTATTTTCACCACTAGGTGAAAATTACGGGAAAAATCAGAAAAATACTTACCTAAGCTAAGCAAAATTACAGAAAATACAAAAGGATGATTCGGGTGGGTGTGTGATATTTAAACCAACAAAAAAAGTTCTCATAATAATCATCACTAGCCTAATCTCCTTTTTTATTATTGAGTGATCAAACGTTACGTACCTATTTATCACTTCCTTGTAAGTTTTTATAAGTAGTATTTGGAGTAAACAGCACAGTAAGTATTTTGTTAAATAATATGAACAATAATAAAACAGAACAACACACTCAGAACTATTTGGATGATAGTATAGAAGAAATCTTAACTTTAGCTTTGAACGCCAACTCCTCGAACGGCCTGTATTTTCAAGGATAAAATTAGGTCGCTTTCTCTGTTCGTATATTCCTATGTATGTAAAAAGATTTTGAAGCGGTTTTCTTCAATAGGTAGAGTGATTGAAGAGGAAGGTTTATATGTATGTAACATCCGATTGCACCCCAGGACAACGTCGAGACTTGACGTCTTGAAATCAGCATCTTTCACTCAGTACTTCAGACTCCCCACATTGCAGTTTTAGCGTACTGGTCCGCCGCCACTGCTAGCCACTATATAACAAAGCCCCCTCCAACCGTCCACCAACAAAGGGAAGAGGCGAAGAAGACGCCTGGAGTTCGCAGGCACTTCTGTCGTCTCGGTGGGCGCCGTGCAACGCGAGCCAGAGCACACCCGCACTCCGGCCCGATGGCTTCCACCGTACGCAGACCCTACTAGACTGCGGCTGGTGGGCGGCAAGTCCACCCTACCACCGGTACTAAGCCTCCCCGCCTCTATAAGGCGAGAAAAGTCGTGACTCTTAGCAACAGTACTACCACAGTATAAACCATACAGTAGAACATCTAAATACAAACGTGCCACCCTCGGTTTGAATGTGTGCGTGAGCGTCGCGCGCCGTGTCGCGATATTATCACGCACACGCGATTTCACGCACACGCTAGCATAGAATAGGGAGGCATAGGGAGGCGGCAGTACGGACGGGCTGTGCCGCGTGTCTGTGTGCACGCTAGGCTAATAACTCGGCGGGCGGCCTTAGATAGCCTACTGTATGGTTCATAATGTGGTACTACATTACATCATATCCTGAAACATTCAACTCAAAAAATATACCCATTTATTATTTGAAAAAAATGTGTGACGATGATTTTAAAATTTGTATTTACTTATTGCTAGTCAATATCACTCTTTTTTTGGAAATTCTCCACAGAGACACTTCAAATTTGGTGTAAAAGTAACAGTAATTGTAGACTCATGTTATTGTTTTGAGTTTGTTTAAAAATTGTTTGCTTTTTTCTATTTTTGTAAAACTTTTCTGGCGTTGTAAAACTAAGAAAACTCCGCTGCAATGTTTGTGCACCTAGAGATTTGTTAAAATGGTCCAATATTAGGTAACTATCACTGAACTTTATTTTATACAGCGCCGTCTAGTATACCTAAATACTTTTGTTTAATAATGCTTCCATACAACATATTTCTTTGAACTTTCATGATCTCTCTCTAACACTTAGGTAAATCGTAAAATACGGGATTGCTACCATGCACCTTGTTACCATGTACTTCCACACAGATTTCTAACTACCCAAATTTTGAAACGTAATAGTTCTGGAAGCGTAACGTATGTCTCTGAAGCCATTAAGATATTGACCACGAAAAATAATTATTGGAATGGATAAGCCTGTATGACACTACTCTGCGTATATACATCATTAAGGAAATTCATACCTCTGGCTGGCGTTTTTAATTACCTTAACGTTACCTATCAGTGTCGTTTTAGTTAGAAGAGAAGATACTCATGACCCTGTGGCATGTTAAGAAATTGCGGCCGCGTAAATAACCTCAAAAAACTCCACGAAGACGTAAAATCCTTAATACCAGGATTTTAATGTTCACATGCAAACAAAAATAACTACTCGACAATGGCAAAATACCCTCGCTAACAGACGGTTGGTGAGGCAATTAATAAAAAGAAGAGAAAAAACTTTGACAATAAATGTAAACTTGGCAAACTGACAAACAATATAATTCCCCCCTTCCAAATACAGTGCATGGTTCAGGAAGTAGGTAATTTATTAATCAGATAAAATTTGTGGTTTGTTTTGATATAATATATTATAAATGATGTTGATAAAACTGCACGAAAGAAAAGACATGATAAAGACGAATTATTTGCATTTGGACTGCATATTCCGTAAGATTAAAACAAAAAATCTGGACAAGATAAAAATAATCTGACAAATGAGATTCCCCTTTAATTCCCATATTAATCTTTGATAACCGCAGAACTATATATATATAAACCTGAACTGGCCACTTCATTTTCAATCCTCAAGTCATTACCATGAAGCTGTTGGTGGTCTTTGCTGCTTTAGTCGCAGGTTGGTAGGCTAAATAAATGGTAGTGAGTTGCATCATCTAACTGAAACAATGGTTCTGACAGTAACCTTAAATAAGCTATGTTTAAATTAAGAGCTGTGTGTGCAGTGAATTCACTCTGGATACCTAAAATGATAGATAGCAGCAGATCATATGTATAGAGGGCCAAGCTCGAACCGCACGATGTGCATCACAAATATTATCACATTTTTGTGTGAAATTGCCAGTGGAATTACATATTATAAATGTGAAAAATTTCATATTATTTAGAAAATGGTTAAGGACATGGTTTACGAAGTCATGTATCTTCTCATTTTTCAGTTTGCGTTGGTGGCGCCATCCCTTTGGTCTCTCAGGATAGCAGCAACCATGTAGATAATGAAAGCCAAATGCTGACAGCAAATCTCGAAGAGCCAGTGGACGACTTTGCGGCAGGTGCTAGGAATGGCGCCCAGAACCAGTACTGGCTATTTACAAGGTACTTAAGTAGTGATAATTTTTCACACACCAAAGCTTTTAACGCAAATAAGGGAGAGAACTTCTAAATTACATTTTCTAAAATCATAGCAATATGACATAACCTTTAGAAAACGACGGTACATTATCACGTTTGCATCAATTCTGTTTGTCTGTGAAGCCTTCTAGTGTTCTTTCTTCATAGCTCCTCTTGGTTCGTGCCCCACTGGATGGCTATCTAATAACTTTACTAGTTCTAGTTCTATGCTATGCTCTTTGCCAGTGTTCACCACTTGACTTCGCGAACTTAGATTGACCGCAGGCGTGCGTACATTTCGAAGTATTTTCCGCTCATGATAATGAATTCACCTTTAAGTGCTATTTTTAATCCAAACCTTTTTTGGTAAAGTATACATAATAAATGTATGGAAATTGAATACAGTATGAATGGAAGCATTAAGGAAAGTGAAAAATTTAATTCACTGGTTTGCCAGTCGACTTCGACTGAAACTTAAACTGATTGAAGATCTCACAATTTGACATCTTTAACAAGGAATGAAAATTATTACGCTCAAGCTGTGGTTTTCAACGACTTGTTTCAGGCAAAACCAGAACAACAGACAAGTTCTGCAACACAACAACATCAACAGCGTAAGGAACTCGAACTACCGCGGCAACCGTGGCCTAGTAATCATCGTCCACGGGTGGAGGAACAGTGGAACCAGTCCAATGAATGGCGCCATCACTTCTGCCTTCCTCGCCGTACAGGACGTTAACGTTATAGTCGTTGACTGGCATCGTTTAGCCAATGGTCGCTATGATTTAGCCGCACAGGGCGTTCCAAACATAGGCCACCATCTTGGAGATTTTCTGGTGTGGCTTATCCGCCACAACGGCGGCAACTGGAACAACGTGCACCTGGTCGGCTTTAGTTTGGGCGCTCACGTCGTCGGCAACGCCGGTCGCAGGATCAGATCAGCTGGCTTCACACCTAGTAGAGTTACTGGTGAGACAATTTCACAATTGAATTCCTTTATTGACAGAGCAGCTCATTTTACCAATTCTGCGCATTCTGATCTGTCGCATAATGCTTGTTGTAAAATGTACGCACTCAGTATCAAAAGGTAGAAAACTTGAACCATTGCCAGCTTAGGGGCATCAGAGAAAAAAATAGGTAACTGGTAAAAAGCTAATGAATTTTCAGTGCGCTGAATTAAACCTACAATTCACTTAGTAAAACATTTATCAAATCCAGCTTGTTTTTAATCTCTGATGCAAGCTAGCAAAACAAGTTGTAACTCAATTCTGGCTGTTTGTGCACCCCTATATTTATTTGTGTAATTTGGATTTGGATTAACAGAGCCTACGTAGAGATGATGCCTACTACATTGTGTGTAATTATCAGGTCTGGATCCAGCTCGCCCAGATTTCGAAGGAAGCTCAAATCGTCTGAATACCAATGCGGGGCGCTACGTTGAGGCGATCCACACCGACGGGCGCGTGACCGGTATCATGGAGCGCAGCGGCCACGCTGACTTCTACCCCAACGGTGGCAGACACCCGCAACCAGGCTGCGGTGCTCTTGGCGTTTCCTGCTCTCACGGACGTTCTCACGAATTTTTCGCCTCCAGTGTCAGACAATCTAACCGTTTCACGGGAAGACGCTGCAATAACTTGAGAGAAGCTGAACTTTCTACTTGCACTGGAGCAAACTTACATATGGGCAATGGAATCTTCAACAAGAATGGGTAGGTATTCGATTCTACTTAAATTAAAGCTAACATCAATCACTGATAAAACTCCAGCTTGTTTTCAAAAACGTCATTCGAGCAATGAACTCAATGCTGAACTACTTTTCTGGAGATGAATTTTTATGCGTGGGCTAAGTACCACTTTTCAAGTGACGTCATAATGCGAACAGCAAGGGAGTGTAATGAGCTTCCCGTTGAAGTGTTTCCACAGCAATACAACTTGGGCCTCTTCAAGAAAAGAGTTAACTATCATTTGTTAGGCCGGCATATACCACCTTAGGCCACATCATCACTTACGATCAGGTGAAATTGTGGTCAAATGCTCGCCTAATTAAGCTATAACAAAAGTGGTAAAGTTTTTAACTTGAAAAGTGGTACCTACCTTCTCAAATTGAAAATTGGTACCTTCTCAAATTGAAAAGTGGTACCTTTTCAAATTTAACCAGTGGGCATTAATGTGTTTCTTTTTTTTATTTCAGGAATGGTATGTTCGCGCTCAGAACCGGAGCTAACTGGCCTTTCTAATGACTTTTTCTTGATCAGGATTAAATTATACAGAAACAAATATATTTTAAAACATTGATCTTTGTTTCTTTAATCAAAAACCTTTTCATGAATTATATAGTTTGATGTGTAAACTTAAGTTTGCACCGCGAACTCCAGCACATCATCATTCACGAACCAAAAAATGGTTAGTGTACTTTGAAACAAATGGTTAAAGTTTGTTTTGATGTAAAAATAATTCAAGAACGAAGCAAGAACTGTGAGTAGTAACTAAGCTCATATTGAATATTGAACTGAAGCATAATTCAAGATATACCTAGATAACTCGAAGGCAATATTGTAGTACTAACTGAGAGGACATTGACCTTACAGCCTCGACTGAAAATAATCGTCACCACAATCGTCACCAGAAACTGAACGACAACGTCCAGTGCTGAACAAACACCTCTCCTATGATTTTTTGATTCTGATTTGATCTCACAACTAACTGAGGAGCATGATCAATATCGTTTTCCTTACATTAAGTAATAAATAACTACTAATAAAAGTTTAACTACTTGTTGTAATTGAGAGAGAGAGGAAATTAATGGACTGTATTAAAATAAAAGTATATTATATAAAACAAGATAACAAAGAAATAATAAAATCAGGGAAATATATCAAGTCCAGAACCAAATCAAAAGTGACGGCTCATTAGCGTCAGAGAAGAAAATTAACAATTGACAGTCGATAGTCTTTTTACATAAAAAAAGCGTTTTTACTCCTCAACAACTTTCAAATCAACACAATACTTTTCAGATTATTATTTATTTCGTCAAAAGACAGCATTTGACGATGTAAATGATATAGCTACCGGCTTTAAAAATCAAAGAAGACACTTCTGTCAGCAAATAATGTTATGTAATTATCTAGTCAGAGTTTTGAAAATTGACATAATGAAAAGCAGACCAAACGTGTAGTTAGTGGTTACTAACTACAGCTAACTAACTAGAGCTTGGGAAATGAAACAAAACTAAACGAAAAGTTGGCACATGAAAATTCGGCGTAATGAAAATCTGCGAAGCGCTAGTTGGGAAATGAAAATCGGCCTAACAACTTTCGGCGAGAAGACAGAGATCCATTTTTATACAAAGTAAGTAAATAAGCCAATAGCGTGCACGCCCACTTTCAAAGAAAGTGAATGGTTCAGATAAGAAAACATTCATGAATAAGATAAAAATTGTTGTTGTTTATTGTGAATGATAGGAGTATTAAAGGTAAAAATAAGACAGGTGAGGAAAACATGATTAGAACGAATAACTTGCATATGAACTGCATATCTCATAAATAGATAAAATTAAATAACTTGGACAAGATTAGAATAATTTGACAAATTAGATTTTTTATTAATTCTCTTTAATCTTTGATAAACCACAGAGGTAACAGAAGATAAAAAAAAATATATATAAAAGCTTGAAGGAGCCACCACATTCCATATTCACTATCATGAAGCTGTTGGTGGTCTTTGCGGCCTTAATCGCAGGTTGGTACTAAATGTTGGAGAGTTTTGAAAGTAACAATATATTTAAGTTTCAATTGCAATAATTATTAGTAACCGTGCATATTCATCAACGTGTTTATTGAAGTCAAGGTGGTGGAAGTGGTGGTGGTAAGCGCAGGAGTTACTTTCACTTTCATTACTTACTATTCCTTTCTCATTTTGATTTATAGAGCCTAAGTTCGAATTGAAAACGTTTGTTCTAATAATACCAATAATAAATCTTTAGTCCCCCAAATAATACTTCTTCGCTCCTTTAGCAAAATGACTCGATTAGCATTAGAAATGGTATTCGATTGATAATTGGCGAGCATTTTTTTAGAAACTCAGCAGTATGCGTAGACACTTAGGTGAAAAAGATAACAGCTAATAATCAATATAATGTTGCTCTTGAACTTCGTTTGTTGTTTTTCAGTTTGCGTTGGTGGCGCCATCCCTTTGGTCTCTCGGGACAGCAGCAACTATGTAGATGATGAAAACCAAGTGCTGACGGCAGGCCTTGAAGAGCCTACAGATGAATCAGCGGCAGGTGCCAGGAATGGCGCCCACAACCAGTACTGGCTGTTCACAAGGTTGGTAAAAGTTTACTCGAAGCTTTGAACGGAAATAAGGGTGAACTACGGAATTATATTTGCAAAAATCATTAAAAAATGGTATTGTCTCTAAATCTCAAAACCGATTGCAAAAGATACGAGTTCGAAAAAAATATGACAAACATTAAAAAAGAAAAGGGCTATTTTCTTGATTTAATCAATCAACAGCTTTTTACGTCTAACTGTTGGGCAAAAACCAGGTTCAACCGTCAACTTGTGAACAGGTGGCACCTCACCTTCGGGAACTGGCCTGCTCAAGTTTACTAAACTAAGTAAACTTGACCTGACCAGTTACCAAGTTAACTTATTAACATTTTTTTTTTAAATTTTCTTTAAATGTACTATTACTTACTTTGTTTTTTTTTTAATTTTAGTTTTCATTTTGTTTCAATTGGTTCTTTTAAAAAAAAAACATGTTCTCTAGGAATGTATAATTAACCATGCTGTGTAGGTACACTATTTATGGATTACCGTCTAGCCAAGTATTGTTAAACTACTTATCTTAGCCATGTATCGATTGTAATCTGTCAGTGTACCTATTTTGAAATAAATAAATAAATAAGCATTCCGTTTTATTTATTTTGATGTCAATACTGTTGGTTTATTCAAACATTCACTTTATACAGTTTAAAAAAAGACGGTTTGAAAAAAATTACTGCTGAGTTTCTTGCCAGGTCTTCTCAACCTTCCAACGCCGCGCCGGGTGGAGTCACATTATGTACATGTATTTTAAGTATTGTTTATATATCGTATTATTATGTGTTTGTTTATTAAGTGGTTAAATTGAGATTCTTGACGATTCGAAAATACTGTGTAATGGTCTACTAGAAATATTGAATTTGAATAACCAAACATATCAATATCTTTTTCAGGCAAAACCAAGGCAACAGGCAAGTTCTGCAACACAACAACATCAACAGCGTGAGGAATTCCAACTATCGTAATAACCGTGGTCTAGTCGTCATTGTCCACGGGTGGAGGAACAGTGGAACCAGTCCAATGAATAGCGCCATCACATCTGCCTTCCTCGCAGTTCAGGACGTTAACGTTATAGTCGTTGATTGGAATGGTCTGGCAAATGGTCGCTATGATGTAGCAGCACGAGGTGTCCCAAACATAGGCCACCATCTTGGAGATTTCCTGGTGTGGCTCATCCGCAACGCCGGAGGCAACTGGAACAACGTGCACCTGGTCGGCTTCAGTTTGGGCGCTCACGTCGTCGGCAACGCTGGTCGCAGGGCTAGAGCTGCTGGTTTCACACCCAGTAGGGTCACTGGTAAGATAGTTTTTTGTTAAGTGTTTCATACGTGAAATGCGAAAATAAGCCAAATAGTAGTCCTGGCATCTAATGTTTACCATACATCGACACTGTGTGAAAATTGTACTTTAGCATTGTACTGAAATGGTATGAACGCTGTGACAATAACTTAATAATTAGAAGTAGAAGACAAAATAACCTTTTTTACAATCCAATTGCTTACCCTAATATGCAATGAGTGAATTTAAATAAGACAAGATGACTACGTAGAGTACCATTAATTAATATGATAATCAGGTTTGGATCCAGCCCGTCCAGATTGGAAAGGAAACGGAAACCGTCTAAACAAATCTAAGAAATATCCAAAGTGCTGTCACGAAATTACCTGCTCTTTCTGATACGAATCGGACAAACTACATCTTTGACATAAGCTAGCAATAACTGGTGTTTATAAAAAAACCTGTTGTGCTCCCACCATATAAAATAAGTTCTAACATAAATGGAAATAGCTGATTTTTCACTACGTACGATAACATTTTAAATAACTGTGTTTATACCTAGGTCTGGATCCAGCTGGTCCAGAATGGGGAGGAAACGGAAACCGTCTGAACACCAATGCGGGGCGCTACGTTGAGGCGATCCACACTGACGGTCGAGTGTCCGGTATCATGGAGCGCAGCGGCCACGCTGACTTCTACCCCAACGGCGGCAGACACCCGCAGCCAGGCTGCAATGCTACTGGCGTAGCCTGCTCCCACGGACGGTCTCACGAATTTTTCGCCTCCAGCGTCAGACAATCTAACCGTTTCACGGGAAGACGCTGCAATAACTTGAGGGAAGCTGAACTTTCTACTTGCAACGGAGCAAACTTGCATATGGGCAACGGAATCTTCAACAAGAACGGGTGGGTACTTGATTCTACACAAAACAAAGTTTAAATCAATCACTGATAAAACTTTAGTTTATTTTTAATATTATTACTCAAGCTCCATTTTCAGTCAGTTCAGACAAATATTATGAATAACTAAAATCACTATCGGAAAAATACCTAGTGCTAACTATGTTGTGATGAATTATGGATAATTTTGGATTTCATTAATGTGTGTCTACTTTTTTCTTTCAGAAATGGTATATTCGGACTCAGAACCGGAGCCAACTGGCCTTTCTAATGACTTCTTCTTCATCAGGATAAAAGTACATAATGCAAATAAATTTTAAAACACGTGTTTTTGTTTCTATTTCAAAAACTTTTCCACGGTTATGAATTTGCTGCGCAAACTAAAGTTTGCGCCGCAAACTTGAGCACAACATTCACGGAACAAAATTTGGTGACAGATAGCAAAAGTTTGTTTCCTAGGTGCATTTTGTAAACAGAGATAAATACTTTTCAGTTGTTATTGAATGATCGAACGTTACGTACCTATTTAACACTTCCTTGTCATTTTTTAAAGTACAGTGTTTTGTTAAATAATATTAACAAAAATAAAACAGAACAACACACTTAGAAAGAAAGAAAGAATTTTAGATTATTAACCAAGAGGATAAAGCAGTGTCTTCTGTCGCGGGTGCCGATTGAAATCGCGAGCGTAACGAAGGACTCGAGGTTAACTCCCGGGCGCAGCGAGGGTGTTAACAACTTAAATTACGAGCGAAGCGAGGGATTTAATACGAGTCCTGAGTGTAGCGAGGGACTTATGTTCACCCAAGACTAAGACAGCTTTATCACCGAGGAAAATAGTCTACTTTTCGTACCATTTGCGAAAAAAATATTTTTTATGAAACTTTTTCTATTTTATCACATATAATACTGGCAGGTCATAAATAAAGAATTAAAACTTTTTATTCAAATTAGCGCTCGAAACCCTCGGTAAGTATTCCAAATTTGAATCACATTCTCGCCTTAGGGGATAAATCATATTCAATACAATTTTCTTTCCCTGTTTTTAACAGATTCAAAATGACTATTGTTATGTTCTCTTTTTGCGGGCTAGAATGTCACTTTTTTGAGCAAGTACAAAAATACAACTAAAACACTTTAACATACTTAACTTTAACTTTAAAATACTTTTTCGTTCCACTTGCTCAAAAATGGTACGAAAAGTAGAGTATGTTCCTCGGTGATAAAGCTGTCTTAGTCTTGGGTGAACTTAAATCCCTCGCTACACTCAGGACTCGTATTAAATCCCTCGCTTCGCTCGTGATTTAAGTTTTTAACACCCTTGCTGCGCTCGGCAGTTAACCTCGAATCCTTCGTTAGGCTCGCGATTTCAATCGGCACCCGCGACAGAAGACACTGCTTTATCCCCTTGGTTAATAATCAACTATTATTGGCCGTACATACAGCAGACTCATTCTTAAAACAGGTGAACATTTAAAAAACACACAACAATTGCACAAAAAACAAATTAAAATTGACACACTGAAATATACAAATAGATGAAATGAGCCTACAGGGCCATGGAGGTCCCTGTCTCAGGATTTGTTCCGTCGCAGCCGTTCCGTTGAAGCTGCAACGATACTGGTATTCTGACAGGGCCTCGAACTATTTGTATCATAGGATAGAAGAAATCTTAACCTTAGCTTTGAACGCCAACTCCTCGAACAGCCTGTATTTTTAAGGATAAAATGAAGTCGCTTTCTCTGTTCCTATATTCCTATGTATGCCTAAATTTTTAAGATTTTGATGCGGTTTTCTTCGATAGATAGAATGATTAAAGAGGATGGTTTATATGTATGTAATATTAACATCTCATTGCACCCGTGCGAAGCCGGGTAGTCGCTAGTATATTCTAAAGACCAAAGAGCGCATTCACAGTAGGTCGCAAGCAGCGCGGCAGCCGCACGTCTTCCACGTTTAGAGCTCATTAAGAAGAAACAAAAGAAAAAAAAAATCAAGGAGAAGCGTTTCTGTAAGCGTTTTGCGATTTGTAGCGTCAGACGAGCGGAGGTCACGGCGGACGACGCCGCAATTGACAAGGCGAGTTAACTAGCATGTTTCGCAAAAGACATTTAGAATAACAAAGTAATTCTGAAAAATTACGCGCCGACCACGTTACTAAGTACCATGTTTTTTCAACATTTACCATGCCTTTGATGTAAATCCTAAGATTCACCAAGTGTATGGTGGTAAAAGTTCGAATCACGTAATTATTCGCCATTTTACCAATAAGGGTTGGTAAATCTTAGGTTTTACCGGTAAATCTTAGGATTTGCCGTAGTTCGGACTTTTACAGTAACATATATAAATATACAGTAGTATGAATATATATTATAGAATTTATAGAGTATAGTAACATACCCCCACGACCATATCCCTAATGGGTTAGTCAGAGGCCCACTGATCGTTGCCGTCATGCTCAACGGAACATTCAGAAGCCCACATTTCGCCGAGGTAATTTGAACTCAACGTGGTTAGGGGCGAGCCTACCGTCGTTATTCGGGTTGCTTGGGTTTTATATCGGTGTTTTCCATCACCGGAGAGTTAGCCGTAAATTGTACAAGGAACACAAAGAAGGTGTGTTCCGGAAAGGTTTGATCTCGGAACCGGATAGTCCCGAGAGAGAGTGTTCAACCACTGGGCGACGACGCTTCCTGAGTATTCTATAAAACTATACTCTAACATGTTGTGTTATGTTAGAGTATAGTATTAAGAGGCGTGAGAGTAGGTGAAGACGGCAAAATGGACTGTTATCTATGAGCTATAATTAAAAATATCGAATGTTTTTCGCACTGAAATTTCTAATATGTATTACAGAACGTCATCACACGATGGCATGACTGTTTCCAAAACACGATTGGAAAAACTTTGCTCGATAGAAAAAAATCCTGAAGTTACCTCTAAAATATCATATAAATGCTCATTACAACCGCATTTTACGATAATAATTCGTATAAAATCACAGAAACATAGGTATTTTCTCGCTTTCGTGACTGTTTTAGATTTAGAAAATACTAAATATTTTCATTCACTTTTTGGTAAAAATGTGAATGGCGCTTACGATTTTTCGAGTATGGAGTAATACTCGAAAATCGTAGTATGGAAGTAATACTATGGAGTAAATAGTATGGAATCAACGTTGATTCCATACTAAACGCAGACGCTCACCTCCTCCCCCACACCCTTACCTCAGGCGCGAAGAGCTACGAAATCTGAATTTTCGCTGACCGCCTAACCCCCCTTAAAGAATACTATCAGTAGAGAACGGATAAAAATACCTAAATACTTTTGTTTAATACTGCTTCCATACAATATAATTCTTTGAACTTTCATGATCACTAACACTTAAATCGTAAAATACGGGATTGCTACCATGCACCTTGTAACTATGCCATGTACTTCCTTACAGTTTTCTAACTACCCCAATTTTGAAGCGTAATAGTTCTGGAAGCGTCATGTATGTCTCTGAAGCCATTACAAAATTGACCACTAATAATAATAATTGGAATGGATAAGCCTGTATGACACTACTCTGCGTATTTACATTAATAAGGAAATTCATACCTCTGGCTGGCGTTACTAATTACCTTAACGTTACCTGTCAGTGTCTTTTTGATGGATGGAAATACTCATGACCCTATGGCATGTTAAGAAGTTGCAGCCGCGTAAATAACCTCAAAAAACTCCACGAAGCCGTAAAACCCTTTATACCAGGATTTTAATGTTCACATGCAAACAAAAATAACTACTCGACAATGGCAAAATACCCTCGCCAACAGAGGGTGGGTGAGGCAATTCATAAAAAAAAGAGAAAATACTTTGACAATAAATGTAAACTTGGCTGACAAACAATATAATTCCCCCCTTCCAAATAAAGTGCATGGTTCAGGAAGTAGGTAATTTATTAATCAGATAAAATTTGTGGTTTGTTTTGATATAATACATTATAAATGTTGTTGATAAATGTGCACGAAAGTAAAGACATGATAAAGACGAGTAAAGACATGATAAAGACGAATTATTTGCATTTGGACTGCGTATTCCGTAAGATTAAAAGAAAAAATCTGGACAAGATAATAATAATCTGACAAATGAGATTCCCCTTTAATTCCCATATTAATCTTTGATAACCACCGAATTTTATATATAAGAACCTGAACTGGCCACTTTAATTTTCATCCTTAAGTCATTACCATGAAGCTGTTGGTGGTATTCGCTGCTTTAGTCGCAGGTTGGTAGTCTAAATACTTAAATGGTAGTGAGTTGCATAATCTAACTGAAACAATGCGTCTGACAGTAACCATAAATTTTAGTGTCAATATATTGTTAACATTAAGAACTGCTTGGTGCAGTGAATTCACTCTTGATTCCTAAAATGATAGATAGCAGCAGATCATATGTATAGATGGC
This sequence comes from Udea ferrugalis, assembly GCA_950022985.1. NCBI lineage: Eukaryota > Metazoa > Arthropoda > Insecta > Lepidoptera > Crambidae > Udea > Udea ferrugalis. Next base: position 13,937,382 of record OX465516.1, read on the forward strand.
CTTACTCGAGCCACACGATGAGCATTACAAATGATTGTCAAATTTGTTCTGCAATGTGAGGGCCGGGAAATTGCTAGTGAAATAATATATTCTTAATCAATAATTTTATAATATTTGGAAAATGGTTAAGGATATGGATTTTGAAGTCATATATCTTCTCATTTTTCAGTTTGCGTTGGTGGCGCCATCCCTTTGGTTTATCAGGATAGCAGCAACCATGTAGATGATGAAGGCCAAATGCTGACAGCAGACCTCGAAAAGCCAGTGGACGACTTTGCGGCAGGTTCCAGGAATGGCGCCCAGAACCAGTACTGGCTATTCACAAGGTGATCATTTTTCACAAAACAAAGCTTTTAACGCAAATAAGGGAGACCTAACTTCTCAATTACATTCTCAAAAGTTATAGCAATATGGCAGTACATTTAAAAAACGACGGTACATTATCACGTTTGTCAACAAATTTTCTGTTCTTCATAGCTCCTCTTGGTTCGTGCCTTACTGAATGGCTATCTAATAATTTTACGAAATTTCTTTAGTGCTAGTTCTCTGCTATGCTCTTCGCCCGTGTTCAAAACTTGACTCCACCTACGTGGATTGCCGCAAGCGTGCGTACATTCTGAAGTATTTTCCTCTCATGATAATGAATTAACCTTTGTACGTTATTTTGAATCCAAAACATGTTTGCTAAAGATACACAATAAATATACGAAATTGAATACAGCATGGATGTAAGCATGAAAAAAAGTAATTCACTGGTTTGCCAGTCGACTTCGACTGAAACTTAAACTGATTGAAGATCACACAATTCGACATCTTTAATAAGGAATGAAAATTATTGCGCTCAAGGTGTGGTTTCCAACGACTTGTTTCAGGCAAAACCAGAACAACAGACAAGTTCTGCAACACAACAATATCAACAGCGTGAGGAACTCGAACTACCGCGGCAACCGTGGCCTAGTAGTCATCGTCCACGGGTGGAGGAACAGTGGAACCAGTCCAATGAATGGCGCCATCACTTCTGCCTTCCTCGCCGTTCAAGATGTGAACGTTATAGTCGTTGACTGGCATCGTCTAGCCAATGGTCGCTATGATTTAGCCGCACAGGGCGTTCCAAACATAGGCCACCATCTTGGAGATTTTCTGGTGTGGCTTATCCGCCACAACGGCGGCAACTGGAACAACGTGCACCTGGTCGGCTTTAGTTTGGGCGCTCACGTCGTCGGCAACGCCGGTCGCAGGATCAGATCAGCTGGCTTCACACCTAGTAGAGTTACTGGTGAGACAATTTCACAATTGAATTCCTTTATTGACAGAGCAGCTCATTTTACCAATTCTGCGCATTCTGATCTGTCGCACGATGCTGTTGTAAAATGAACGCACTCCGTATGAAAAGATAAAAAACTATGACCATTGCCAGTTTAGGGGCATGAGAGAAAAAAATAGGTAACTAGTAAAAAGCTAATGAATTCTCAGTGCGCTAAACTAAACATACAATTCACTTAGTAAAACATTAATAAAATCCAGCTTGTTTTTAATCTCTGATGCAAGCTAGCAAAACAGGTTGTAACTCAAGTCTGCCTGTTTGTGCACCCCCATATTTGTTTCTGTAATTTGGATTTGGAATAACAGAGCCTACGTAGAGATGATGGCTGCTACATTGAGTGTAATTATCAGGTCTGGATCCAGCTCGCCCAGATTTCGAAGGAAGCTCAAATCGTCTGAATACCAATGCGGGGCGCTACGTTGAGGCGATCCACACTGACGGTCGAGTGTCCGGTATCATGGAGCGCAGCGGACACGCTGACTTCTACCCCAACGGCGGCAGGCACCCGCAACCAGGCTGCGGTGCTCTTGGCGTTGCCTGCTCTCACGGACGTTCTCACGAATTCTTTGCCTCCAGTGTCAGACAATCTAACCGTTTCACGGGAAGACGCTGCAATAACTTGAGAGAAGCTGAACTTTCTACTTGCACTGGAGCAAACTTACATATGGGCAATGGAATCTTTAGCAAAAATGGGTAGGTTTTCGATTCTACACAAAACGAAGCTAGCATCAATCACTGATAAAACTTCAGCTCGTTTTAAAAAAAGTTATTTAAGCAATAAACCCAATGCTGAACTACTGTTAAAGTAGTTCAGCAATGCGTTCAATACCACTTTTCAAATTGAACCAGTGGGTATTAATGTGTTTCTTTTTTTTTATTTCAGGAATGGTATGTTCGCTCTCAGAACCGGAGCCAACTGGCCTTTCTAATGACTTTTTCACTATCAGGATTGAATTATAAATAACAAAAATATTTTTAAACATTAATCTTTTTTTCTTTCATCCAAAACCTTCTCATCAAAAAAATGGTTAGCGTACTTTGAAACAGATGGTTTGTTTTTATCTGAAAATAATTCATGAACGAAGCAAGCCACTGTGAGTAGTAACTCAACTCATATTTATTAAATAGAGAACTTATGGAAAACTCAAGATATTCCTCGATAACCCGAAAGGAAGATTGTAGTACAAACTGTTAGGATTGTTAGAACTTCGCTGGAGAGGCTACTGCATTTGCTGCTGGCATTCTCTTTGAACCCTGTGATTTTCAGTGGTAGAAAAGCATAAACACTAACCTGGATGGGGCAGGACAGGGAAGGTTCCACCAACGACGGGGCTGCGTGCCGGCCGGCTAGCAGAACTGTTAATTTCGATGTTGCACCACAGATTTTCGTTGCTATAACTTCACCACATCACATTGGAGTTGAGAATACACAGAACAGTCAGTAAACCACTAGCTAGTTATTATATTTTCATATTTTTTAACCCGCGAGCGCAGGAGAAAAGTTCAAGCAGCCATTGTTTTTTCTAGAAGGTCGATGTCATATCTCGACCAATCACGGCGCTCGGCGCTTGGGCGAAAGAGACGCCGCTATTGGTGCATTTCATCGCAGCCCGTGGTGGTAAATTCAAAAAAGGAACAAGGGAAAGGAAAAGGATAAGGATTTAGGTCAGGAAAGGTTTAATGTTTATACATTTTCCCCCCACTTGAAATTCACCAGGATTTCACAAGTTAAAGAATCTACAATTAAAGGCTATGCTCGAAAAAACTATCAGACTATATTAAGCTAATATCTTATTTAATTAAAACTTACAGAATTAACGCAATAACATAACTTAGCTACCTTTTAATTAATGGGTAAGGGACACACCTTAACCACTGGTCTACGCATAGTTTTTCCGTTAGCAGTTCGGAGAGTAACCACTCTAACAACATTATCGGCACCTGTATGTACTTGCTCCACTTTAGCTAATTTCCAAAATAGTGGAGGCTGATTAGGTTCATTTACAATGACTAAATCATTTAATTTTAAGTTTGGCGTGTTCAAAAACCATTTATTTTTCTGTTGTAGCGTGTGAAGATAATCACGTTGCCAAATACGCCAAAAACTCTGAGTAATTTTCTTCAGCATTTGCCATCGAGAACGAGGACAAGCGTTTTCATCAATAGGTTCCTCAGGCAATGACACCAAAGGACCACCAGTTAGAAGATGCCCAGGTGTTATCACATCGGATTCTTGAGGGTCTGGAGACAGCGCACAAAGAGGCCGGGAATTTAAAACGGCTTCTATCTTTGCCAAAATGGTAAAGAACTCCTCAAGAGTAAGAACCTGAGCACCTACAACACGTTTAAGGTGATACTTAGTTGATTTTATACCGCTTTCGAAAATGCCTCCAAAGTGAGGTGCACCCGGAGGGTTAAATTTCCACTTGATTTGACGGTTAGCTAATCCATCCGAAATGTCAGGATAATGATTACGGAGTCCATCGACTACTTCTTTAGGATACTTATTGGCTCCGACGAAATTTGTTCCGCAATCGGTAACAATTGTATGACACATTCCGCGACGAGATACAAATCTATCGAGCGCGGCTAGGAATGCTTCTGAACTCAGTTCAGTTACTGCTTCTAGATGAACAGCTTTTGAACTTAAGCAGACAAATAAACATAAATACGCCTTATAAGTTTTAGCACCGCGGCGACGACTTTCTTTTATCCAGAACGGACCACCAAAGTCAATACCTGTGGTTTGGAAACATCGAGCTGGTTGTAGTCGAGATGCGGGAAGTTTACCCATCATGGGTTGATTGAAAGATGGTTTCACTTTGAAACAACGAACACATTTTGAAATAATATAGCGTATAAGTAATCTTAGACCGATTATCCAGAATTTTCTTTGAATTAAAGATTGCAATGTTCGAGGACCACAATGCAAATACTTTAAATGAAAGTGCTCAATGATTATTCGAGATAAAGGGCAGAGTTTAGGTAAGATGAGAGGATGTATCGCAGATGGTGATAGGTTAGCCTCATCAATACGTCCCCCCACTCGCAATAAACCATTATCATCCAGAAACGGCGATAGTTTCTGAATGGATTTCACACACTGCTCTTGATTTTGAACTTGACTTACTTCCGGTGCCATGTAGTGACGTTGGGTAAATTTGACTAGCACTTTCATTGAATGATCGAGCTCAGAACTGTTTAGCGTGCCAAAGTTTCGATCTGGCGCAGTGGCTTTCGCATTGGAGACGAAACGGTAGCACCACGCTAAAGTTCTTTGAAGTCGAGTCAAAGAAGAGTGTCTAGAAATTAAGGTAAGAAGAACGTTTTCTGTTTGAGCAATGTGTAGACTCTTGGTCTCAACAGGTTTCAATTCTGGTAATTCTTCATTCGGAAGTAATATCTGTTTGCAAGGCCATTCACTGGGCAAGGCTTGCAACCAATTAGGTCCTTTCCACCATAGAGGATGATTGGTTAGATCTGAAACAGATATTCCACGACTGCAGCAATCAGCCGGATTATCTTTAGTTGAAACGTGATACCAGCATTCAGGACTGATTAAATCAGTCGCCTGAACCACACGGTTTGCTACATACATTTTGAGCAAATGAGGCGCAGTGTTCAACCATGATAAAGTAGTAGAGCTATCTGTATAAGCTCTTACAGAACTAATATGAATTTTGTCCTTCAATAAATTGTACATGTGAGACAATACTCGAGCTAGAAGTACTGCAGCGCTAAGCTCGAGTCTATTCACTGTTGTCGGTTTCAATGGCGCTACTCTGGATTTTCCAATAAGCAAGTTGGTGAGAGTCGAATTCCTTGGTTCATCAGAGACCACACAAAGGTAAACGCAACAACCATAACCTTTCAAAGAGCCATCACAGAAGCCCACTAGATGCACCTCAATCGGTTTGGAAGGTACTACTAGTCGAGGTATAGCAATGTTTTGCAAGTCAGAGAGATTTGCGGCTATCATATGCCACTGTTTGGCCAAATCCTTTGGAATAGTCTCATCCCAAGCCAAGTTTAAGCGCCACATCCCTTGCAGTAAAGTCTTGGCTGCAAAGATCACTGGACAGATCCAGCCTAACGGATCATAAATACGAGCCACTACAGACAGTATCGATCTTTTTGTGAATTTAACGTCAAATGAGTCTGAAAACTTGTACGAGAAATTGTCGTCAGACGGATTCCATCGTAACCCCAATATTTTGACAAACTCATTTCCTGATTCATCGAAAGACTTGCTGGTTAGACAATGATCAGGTGGAATGTCCGACAAAAGACTCGACGAGTTGGAACTCCATTTGCGAAGTTCGAAATGGCCTTTTGATAGCAAAGATACAAGATCTGCTTTCAACTGCCTGGCTTCATCCAGCGATGAGCAGCCTGTGGTGATATCGTCCATGAACGTCTCCTCAAACAGCACTTGAGCAGCCCGACTGGGATATTCCGCACCATGATCTTCAGCCAGCTGACGAAGAGTTCGAATGGCTAGATAAGGAGAACTACTAACTCCATATGTTACTGTATTCAACTCGAATTCACTAAGAGTTTCGTTAGGATTATTTCGCCACAAGATGTGTTGATAACATCTGTCTTCGGGCCTGATTAGAATCTGGCGGTACATTTTACAAATGTCAGCAGTGAAAACGATCTTGTGAAGTCGAAATTTAGTTACTACATCGATAACGTCGAGTAGCAGTTTAGGTCCAACGTGGACTATGTTATTCAAAGATAGGTTATTAGTAGTCCGGCTACTAGCATCGAAGACCACACGTAGTCGTGTCGTAGTACTCTCTGGACGTATAACACAATGATGTGGAATGATGTATCGATCAGTAGACGAAGACTCTGCAAGCTGCATGTGACCTAGGTCTTCGTACTGCTTCATAAATTCCTTATATTCAGCTTTCAACTCAGGTAAACCATTCAATCGTTTTTCTAAGCTGAGAAAGCGATTCAGTGATTGGCGGTGCGAATCACCTAAAGGTGGAGTATCATCTTTCAGCATGATTGGTACCACATACCGACCATCTGGTGTACGAGATGTACCACTTTTATATTTTTGTTCACATATTTCGTCCTCGGGAACGGAAATTTTACATTTCGGCGGTTCCTCTGACTCCCAGAACCGTTGAACGATCTCATCGAGCGAACATGAAGACGCGACAAGTGACGTAACGGGTTCTACGGGTATTTCAGTTTGCGTGCTTTGTATAAACTGACCACTAACCACCCAGCCGAACACACTGGATAACGCACAGGGTAAGCCGGGCCCAGGTGCGAAACGTGCGCCAGTATATATTTGATCAAAACACTCAACACCTAGCAAAAGATCGATCGGACCGGGTTTATAAAAATCACAGTCGGCGAGATCAAGGTGCATAAACTTCTCCTTGACGATCAACGGTAACGAAGTCGAAGGCATCATTGAAGTAATTTTAGGCAAAACTACTAATGGTAATTCAAACTTAGGTGATTCACTCGATCGAGGTATTATCGAACCTAAGGCGTAACCTTTAATGTTACAAACATAATTTTGACCTAGGCCGCTTACACTCAAGTTACATTTCTTCACGTGCAAACCTAAGCGACGAGCACACGCGCTCGTAATAAACGAATCCATCGAACCGCTATCTATAAGGGCGCGAGCATACTGGAGCGATCCGTCCGCGTGACGTAGGCGCACTAACGCTGAGCCTAATATTTTCACAGCTGTACTCGCACTGGGACCAGGATTACTCGACTTAGTCGTGCAAGCAAGTGCAGTACTCTCAGGTGGCGGGTTCGATTCTGCTGTATTAGTTAACAAACTTTTATGTTCAACATGCAGCATCGTATTATGTTTTGCGTTACAGATGAAACAGGTAGACTTCGATTTACAACTTTTGTAATCGTGACCTGGCCTTAAACAGTTGTAACACAATTGCAACTCCCGAACTAGTGCCTGACGCTGTTCAATGCTCATAGAACGCATCTTACCGCATCGGTAAATAGAATGATTTTCATTACAACACACGCACACTGCTTGACTCGTCGTATTATTTCCCGTCGGCTTAGTTGACGCAACGAACGACGACCTTAGTTGACGAGATACATTCTCGACCTTATTGTTATTACGATACGGCTTAGAATTTGTAACGTTCGATGGGGTAGAAGATGCAGGCTGACTTACCTCCAGAACTTTAATATAATTTTGTAAATAGGTTACTAAGTCATTAAACTTCGGAATGTCGTATGAATTTTGTAATTCAAAACGCTTTCTGGTTTCGAGATCCAAAGGTCGCGACGCAATGTAGAACAGAATAAACTCATTCAAGTCATCAATGTTTAAAGCTCGTAGGGCATTTACACTTTCATACAAAGTATTTGTCAACTCAGACAAATTGGTAAGCGTCGGCCTTTGAATCGGCGTGATTTTAAATATTTTTTCTAAATAAGTCGTGGCTGGAATACGTTTGTTATCGTATCTATCTAGCAAAGCATCGTAAACGATGGAATAATTTGTTGCTGTTATGGGAACACCCTTTGCCAAAGTCAACGCACAGCCCGATAGGCAAGAAAGTAAATAATGAAACCTCTCTGTGTCTGACAGAGAACTGTTTTGATGGACAAGAGGTTCATAACTATCCTTAAAAGTCTGCCAATTTTCTATTTTACCATCAAACTTAGGAATTTCTATCTTTGGCAATTTCACTTGTGAACTTGTGTGACTGTGACAAGGTTCTACCCGAGAGGTCTTTGAACTTGCGGCGACGGAATCTGCGAATTCGACGGCCGCATAATACAAATCGTCAAACGACAACAAAGCCATGTAATCAATGACGAACTGAGGATTCAATTGCAACTGCAATTTATTAATGTGATCGGTGCATTGCATAAAATTCTCTCTAATTTTCTCTATCGCTTTGTACCTAGCCATAAAGGTTGACAATTTACTTTTATTCACTGTAGCTTCTTTAGATAAATCGTAGAGAATTTGCATGCTTTTGAACTCATATTCTCGCCTTTTGATGGACGACTGTAACTCAATTTCCGTCATTTTTACTAAATAAAATATCTAGTAGGTCGGAAGGTATGAACTATTTACCGCCAAACAGTTTAACAATAACGAGTGATAGTCTCCGAATTGCAAATACGAACGAATGTAGGTACAACGAACGTACAACAAGGTTATTAAATAGAACAGACAAACGTTACGCTAAATGTTATTACTGCGTAAATCCATACAAATACTATTCACTTCGGCTACCTAATATTTTAAGAGACGTTTTTTTCGAGCACAATCAGTAATTATAAACACTAAATACCCTCAGCAAAATGCAACAAGTTCAATATTTTTTGCGTACCTGACTAGTTATTGAGTTTTGTATTTACTAGTAGGTACCTATCCGCTGGCCCGCTTGAACGGGAACGAACGACGCGCGGTAAGTAGGTATCTTACCCGCTTCAAAAAATAAGAATGCAATGTACGAATTCGTGGCTTCTAACACGATTGTAATTCGTTTATGACTTTCAATATGTGTTTAAAAGTGAAAATAGCGATTATTTATGCTTATTTTCAATGCTTTTACGTTAAATTAATGTTTTAGTATGAGGTTATTCCTCACAGGAGGCACCAAAAATTGAATGTTAGAACTTCGCTGGAGAGGCTACTGCATTTGCTGCTGGCATTCTCTTTGAACCCTGTGATTTTCAGTGGTAGAAAAGCATAAACACTAACCTGGATGGGGCAGGACAGGGAAGGTTCCACCAACGACGGGGCTGCGTGCCGGCCGGCTAGCAGAACTGTTAATTTCGATGTTGCACCACAGATTTTCGTTGCTATAACTTCACCACATCACATTGGAGTTGAGAATACACAGAACAGTCAGTAAACCACTAGCTAGTTATTATATTTTCATATTTTTTAACCCGCGAGCGCAGGAGAAAAGTTCAAGCAGCCATTGTTTTTTCTAGAAGGTCGATGTCATATCTCGACCAATCACGGCGCTCGGCGCTTGGGCGAAAGAGACGCCGCTATTGGTGCATTTCATCGCAGCCCGTGGTGGTAAATTCAAAAAAGGAACAAGGGAAAGGAAAAGGATAAGGATTTAGGTCAGGAAAGGTTTAATGTTTATACAAGGATAATGAAAAGAAACTTACAAGTCAACAAAAATATGAATTTCCATACAGCCTCGGCTATGAATAAGCGTCACCATAATCATTAATTAACAACTGAACGACGACTGATTTGATCTCACAGCTAACTAAGGACACGGACGTAAAAGAAAGACGGAAATAACATCACACTGAAAAAATGTGAAGCATGCCAGGCGCTGTAATTTCGTTTGTCGTACACGACCTACGCTCACACAAACACACTAGGTGCTACAAATTAACGCCATTTTACCAAGCCAGCGCCAATGACACGTGCTAGTGAATTCATTGCGTCCTAGAATATTTATTTAAAAATGCCGTCTTGTGTGGTGAAATCTTGTAAAAACTACATGAGTAAACTTAAAAAGTCACAAGGAATCACCTATCACAGGTGACTTTTACGATTTTCATGATGATCAATATTGGACGATTAGTATAATAACTAAGTTCGACTGAGTCATGGTGAAGAATTTTTATCTCAGCTAACTTCATCCCTTATTTTCTTTCAACCATGGTAATAATTTTTTAAAGAAAATAAAAATAAAAAAATTCTTCACCATGACTCAGTCGAGCTTCTTTTTTTCACCAAACGTCCAATATTGATCATCATAAAAGTTACTACAATCGAAAGCATAGTTTTCTAGGATGACATAAAAAAATAAAACGCTGCGAAACTTGGTCATTTGTGAGTACAGTATATGAAAACTTAGTCAAGGGTGTCGATTTCCAAAATCACAGGCACAGGCCTCACCTCAACTATGAGTGCGGATTGTTAGAGGGGTGTAAGGTTAGCGATAAACCTTCTCTCAGATATTCAAAATAATAAAAATCTTAATCGGACTTAAGTTAATAAACCGGCACAAAAGGAAAATTATAGTTGTAAAGGACTGTAATAAAATAGGAAAATAAAAGTATATTATATAAAAACAAGATAACTAAGAAATAATAAAATCAGGGAAACATACCAAGTCCAGAACCAAATCAGAAGTGACAACTCATTAGCGTCAGAGAAGAAAATTAACAATTGACAGTCAATAGTCTTCTATATATATAAAAGAAAGTCGTGTTAGTTACTCCACTTATAACTCAAGAACGGCTGAACCGATTTAGCTGAAAATTGGCATGGAGGTAGTTTAGGGCCAGGAGAAGGACATAGGATACTTTTATTTATTTTCCTTTTTTTTTACTTTTTTTAATTATTGCCCTTAAGGCGGAACAAAGTTCGCCAGGTGAGCTAGTTTTACATAAAAAAGGAGTTTTTACTCCTCAACAACTTTCAAATCAACACAATACTTTTCAGATCATTATTTGTTTCGTCAAAAGGCAGTATTTGACGATGTAAATGATATAATAGCTACCGGCTTTAAAAATCAAAGAAGACACTTCTATCACCAAATAATGTGATATAATTATCTAGTCAGAGTTTTGAAAATAAACATAAAGAAAAGCAGACCAAACGTGTAGTTAGTAACCGTGAGCTTGGGAAATGACACAAAACTAAATAAAAAGTTGGCACATGAAAATTCGGCGTAATGAAAATCTGCGAAGCGCTAGTTGGGAAATGAAAATCGGCCTAATAACTTTCGGCAAGAAGACAGAGATCCGTTTTTATACATTGCAAGTAAATGAGCCAATAGCGTGCACGCCCACTTTCAAAGAAAGTGAATGGTTCAGATAAGAAAACATTCATGAATAAGATAAAAATTGTTGTTGTTTATTGTGAATGATAGGAGTATTAAAGGTGAAAATAAGACAGGTGAGGAAAACATGATTAGAACGAATAACTTGCATATGAACTGCATATCTCATAAATAGATAAAATTAAATAACTTGGAGAAGATTAGAATAATTTGACAAATTAGATTTTTATTAATTCTCTTTAATCTTTGATAAACCACAGAGGTAACAGAAGATAAAAAAAATAATATATAAAAGCTTGAAGGAGCCACCACATTCCATAGTCACTATCATGAAGCTGTTGGTGGTCTTTGCGGCCTTAATCGCAGGTTGGTACTAAATGTTGGAGAGTTTTGAAAGTAACAATATATTTAAGTTTCAATTGCAATAATTATTAGTAACCGTGCATATTCATCAACGTGTTTATTGAAGTCAAGGTGGTGGAAGTGGTGGTGGTAAGCGCAGGAGTTACTTTCACTTTCATTACTTACTATTCCTTTCTCATTTTGATTTATAGAGCCTAAGTTCGAATTGAAAACGTTTGTTCTAATAATACCAATAATAAATCTTTAGTCCCCCAAATAATACTCCTTCGCTCCTTTAGCAACATGACTCGATTAGCATTACAAATGGTATTCGATTGATAATTGGCGAGCATTTTTTTAGAAACTCAGCAGTATGCGTAGACACTTAGGTGAAAAAGATAACAGCTAATAATCAATATAATGTTGCTCTTGAACTTCGTTTGTTGTTTTTCAGTTTGCGTTGGTGGCGCCATCCCTTTGGTCTCTCGGGACAGCAGCGACTATGTGAATGATGAAAACCAAGTGCTGACGGCAGGCCTTGAAGAGCCTACAGATGAATCGGCAGCAGGTGCCAGGAATGGCGCCCACAACCAGTACTGGCTGTTCACAAGGTTGGTAAAAGTTTACTCGAAGCTTTGAACGGAAACAAGGGTTAACTAAGGAATTATATTAGCAAAAATCATTTAAAAATGGTACTGTCTCTAAATCTCAAAACCGATGGCAAAAGATACGAGTTCGAAAAAAATATGACAAATATTAAAAAAGAAGTCTTCAGGGGTATTTTCTTGATTTAATCGATCAACAGCTTTTTACGTCTTACTGTTGGACAAATACCACACTGTGGATAGCTCGAGCCGTTTAAAATAACTGACATCGAGGACCAGATTTCGGTCGGGTTGGTCACCCGTCCCTTTACCTGACCAGGCGTTAGTCGCTTCACAACAGAGATCGTTGGCGATCCGCTGTTGCCACGGAGCCACGGGCACCACTTCATCATTTCTCAGTTTAATCTGAGCTCTGCTGATGGCTGGTCAACCAGGCGCTAAGTGTCTATAGTGCAAGCAATGTTCTTCGTGGGCATATTCTGGCCTTCACCTTATAATATAGTACTAGAGTAGATCAACAACGATGAATTTTGGAAGAAAAATGTATTAATTTTTAGTGACGATGTTGAATTGACCATTAAAAATGCACTTCTTGATCTAAAATTATGTATGTCATAAGCAAACATTTACCCTACATGGAGAACGGTGACAATTTAAGCAGAATGGTTATATTTGAAACTCCCTGACAATTTGTCAATTAGCTGACAAAACGCAAACTAAGTAAACTTGAGCTGACCAGTTCTCAAGTTAACTTATTATCTTTCCGTTTTATTCATTTTCGTGTCAAAACTGGTTATTCAAACATTCACTTTGTACAGTGAAACTTTGGAAGATTTAGAAAAGGAACTGCTGAGTTTCTTGCCGGGTCTTCCCAGAGGAAACAACCTTCCGACGCCTGTGGTAGAGTCACATTATGTACATGTTTTTTAAGTATTGTTTATATATCGTGTTTGTTTATTAAGTGGTTAAATTGAGATTCTTGACGATTCGAGAATACTGTGTAATGGTCCCAGACTCGAGAAATATTGAATTTGAATAACCAAACATACCAATATCTTTTTCAGGCAAAACCAAGGCAACAGGCAAGTTCTGCAACACAACAACATCAACAGCGTGAGGAATTCTAACTATCGCAATAACCGTGGTCTAGTCGTCATCGTCCATGGGTGGAGGAACAGTGGAACTAGTCCAATGAATAGCGCCATCACTTCTGCCTTCCTCGCAGTTCAGGACGTTAACGTTATAGTCGTTGATTGGAATGGTCTGGCAAATGGTCGCTATGATGTAGCAGCACGAGGTGTCCCTAACATAGGCCACCATCTTGGAGATTTCCTGGTGTGGCTCATCCGCAACGCCGGCGGCAACTGGAACAACGTGCACCTGGTTGGCTTCAGTTTGGGCGCACACGTCGTCGGCAACGCCGGTCGCAGGGCTAGAGCTGCTGGATTCACACCAAGTAGAGTAACCGGTAAGATACATAATTCCCTGTTTACTGTTTTATAAGAAAAAGGGAAAAAATGCCATAAAGCACAAAAATGAGAGCTGGAAAGTTCGATAATCTGCTAGTGGATTTCGAGTAAATTCAGTCTTCACCAGTACCGACGGATCAGATGTCAGCTTTGACATATACTACTTAGCAACAAGAGTTGCAAATCAACTCTGCCCTTTTGTTCATCACATACAGAATTATTTAAAAGATTTAAACAGAACTAACGACGTAGAAATATGGATTCATCAATAAATGTGATTAACAGGTCTGGATCCAGCTGGTCCGGATTGGGGTGGAAACGGAAACCGTTTGAACACTAATGCAGGGCGTTACGTCGAGGCCATTCACACCGACGGCCGCGCGTCTGGTATCATGGACCGCAGCGGACACGCTGACTTCTACCCCAACGGCGGCAGACACCCGCAGCCAGGCTGCAGTGCTACTGGCGTAGCCTGCTCTCACGGACGTTCTCATGAACTCTTTGCCTCCAGTGTCAGACAATCGAACCGTTTCGTTGGAAGGGGCTGCCGTAACTTGCATGAAGCTGAAATTACAGCTTGCACTGGAGGAAACTTGCACATGGGCAACGGAATCTTCAACAAAAGCGGGTAGGTAATCGATTCCACAAGGAACATAATAGCAGCAGCTGGTATTAACAATACTGGAACACTGCTGAACATAGGCCTCCCCATTGATTTCCAGAGCGGCCGGTTGCGTGCGGCTTGCATCCACCGGGACTCCGCGACTGTTATCACAACATTTACTTTATGAAAATATTCGGCGCAATATTCAAACTCATCAAACTTTATACGTCTGACTGCTGGACAAAGGCTTCAAATCTATACAAATATTATAAAGAGGAAAGGTTTGATTTTTTGTTTGTTTGTATGAATTGAATAGGCTCCGAAACTACTTGGCAGATTTGAAAAATTCTTTCACTGTTGGAAAGCTACATCATTCCTGAGTGACATAGGCTATATTTCATTTTCAAAAAAAATAGGCATCCTTACTAAAATTACGAAAAAGCGGGAAAATATTTTTTCACATACAGCTAAGTCCACGCGGACGAAGTCGCGGGCGGCTGCTAGTATGAGATATGGTTCGAGAATCATACTTCAACACGCGTGCTGTGCGCAATGTTGAAGGGGGGAAAGAATGGTGATAAACCCTTACTGTCGAATGTTACCAAGCCTAATTCGACTTGAGGCTTGGGCCCATGACTAGGCTTAACCCGATTGACCTCTAGCGACGTCAGACGAGTCCAACTAATTAACATGCCTTCCAAAGCACGGAGATGGATGCCTGAAAAACACATCACTTAATTTCGGTCGGGGTGGTCACCCAGCCCACATCCGACGGCTGTTTGTTAAATATGTTTTATGTTTTTTATAATGGCTTCAGAGTATTAGGGTTTTTGAGTACAGAAGTCCTTTAAATTACCGAAGTTGTATTTATATGTCTTTTTAAATTTGGCTTTTATTTTTCAGAAGCGGCATTTTCGGCCTCCGGACTCTGGGCAACTGGCCTTTCTGATTGATCTTCTCTGACAACAACTAACAAAACAAAATCTGTATTAAAAAAGATCACGAAAATACATAACTGAAATCACTTATTTTTGTTTATTTAACTTATCAAAAACCTTTGCCTGCCTGTCAAAATATTTTATTTCATGAAATATCAATTACTTCATTTTCATCCCGATATTTTTAAATATTTGTTTGACGACTGATTTGGTGTTAAGGTTCCAAAGTGGGCTATTGCAACAGTGGTAGCGGGTTCGATCCCCGCAGAGTACAAACATTTGTGTGCATGTACATGTCTGCTTGTACTGGTCTGGGTGATTTCTATCTAAATTGAGTATGTATTTACAAAAACATAGTATTTATGTATGTTTATCCGTTGTCTAGTATCCCATAGCACAAGCAATTGGTTGCTTAGTTTGGGGCTAGATGGCGCTAGGTAGAATAATGTCCAGGGATATTTTATTGTGTATGAAAATGTGAGTTTATGTTGTTTGAAAGTGAAACTAAAGAACCAGCAAATATAGGTATATTTGCTGGTTCTTTAGTTTTAATGTGCCCACGATATTTAAACTGCGCGACACGGCTCAAAGGTACTCCATTTAACAGAAACCTTATTCTGTTAAATGGAGTACCTTTGATTAGATTAGATTAGATTTATTTATTTCTCATTATTAAAATAACATTATACATTACATTGATGTCCTATATAAGAGATTAATATTGAGATCGTCAATTTATATGAAATGATTAATGATTAATACAATTGAAATAATACATAAAATATGATGTCAAATAATAATGTCAAAAAAGAATGTCAAAATCAAAGTTTGAGCCGTGTCGCGCAGTTTAAATATCGTGGGCACATTCTAACTGAAAAGCTAAAGGATGATGAGGATATAGAGAGGGAAAACAGAGCTCTGTCAGTTAGAGGCAGGAGTGAAACTAACGATAACGCATACTGCCAGAGTTTCTACACGTGTGATCTGTGGTCCAATTTTAAACTGAGAGCTTACAGTGCCCTGCAGGCTGCGAGTCCAATACAACAACGTCGCTATGGCCTTGTTGTGGCTTCCACGTTTCTGCAGTGCGTCAGCCATGTTTGCAAATGCTGTTGTGATGATTTCCATGGCATAACGGAAAAAGGAAAAGATGGATGCTGCAATCTTACGGAGGTTTACATAGTTGCACGTTCAACGTGTTAATAGGCAGATCGCCTAGGTTGTTATTTATTTATTTATTTATTTATTAGAATAATAATTGCACAATATTACACCAAGAAAGTAAGTCATTGAACAATTTAATAGTATACTGAAGCTACACAACTGGTTATCACATTTTAAATACAATTTTATTATGTGCAAGACGAGACACAGAATGCAGTACGCTCGCAGAACGTCAGGCATAATTTGGCAATATCCTGGGGCTTGTCAGCAAACAAATCGCATGGTGTTGTTGCCAGAAGATGATTCAAATCAGTGAGACCACGCGCAAGGGGCGAGAAGCGACGAGCTTGAGTTCTGGTTAACGGAACCGCAAGCAGGTTGTGTCGCCGACTTCTTGTATAATTGTTAGGCACAAATAGTCTGAATACGCGCATTATCAGCTGAGGACAATCTGTTTCACCCCGCAGACATCGACAGATAAAGGTTATCAGATGCCATTTGCGTCGCACCTGCAGAGAGTTGAAACCCAGTGCCCCCAACAGGAAGTTGGTTGGGTAAAGAAATGGATAAAGAGAGTATATTTTCTTATATAAAAATCTTAAAAAGGCCTTTTGAACCTTTTCTATAATTAAGGTGTAGCAAGATTCATGAGGGTTCCAGACTGTAGCACTCGTCTCCAAGCGACTTCTCACCAACGACGTGTAGAGCAATTTAATAGCGCTGATATTCTGAAATTCCCTACAATTTCTAATCACAAAACCCAGCCGCTTAAAACTATCGGCAGCTGTCTTTCTGATATGCGCATGAAAAGTTAATTTGGGGTCAAACAAGACCCCGAGATCCTTTACCTCCTGCACTCGGGATATCAGATCAGGGCCTAACCTGTATTCAAAGTGCATTGGCTTTTTAGACCGAGAAAACGTCATTACACAGCATTTTTCATGATTGAAAAGTAATTTATTAGTCAGAGACCATTCATATACAGCATCGATATCCTGCTGTAACTTCATGTGATCAGACTCTTTCTCTATATTAAGAATCACCTTCAAGTCGTCGGCGTAAAGAAGACAGGAGGAATGTGAAAGGGTAAGCTCCAGGTCATTAATCATGAGGATAAACAAAAGGGGGCCCAAAATAGAACCCTGGCTCACCCCTGAAGGAGTGGGGTACTGTTGAGACTCATAACAACCATGCCGTACAAATTGTCTCCGATCTCGAAGGTAGTCAGCAAAAAACCTGAGAAGTTTAGGAGTGAATCCAAATCTGCCCAGCTTATTCAAAAGGACATCATTGTCTACACGATCAAATGCTTTTCTGAAGTCGAAGTAGATGACATCAACCTGACTGCCACCATCCATGTGGCATGAGATGGTATCGACAAGCGAGAGAAGGTTGGTGTCGACAGAGCGGCCACCCCTAAAGCCATGCTGGGAATCTGTCAAAAATGGTTTCACTTGCAATGACAGCTTTTTGTGAATAACAGACTCCATAAGCTTCGGCATTGAAGACAAGATGGCAATAGGGCGATAATTTTCCACTTCTAAGGTATCACCACTTTTAGGAATCGGCGTTACACGTGACAACTTCCATGCAAGAGGGTATTTGCCAGTCGAGACTGACAAATTGAAGAGGTGAGAGATAGGCTCCAAGAGTTGATCCTTACAAGCTTTCAAAATAAAAGCTGGCACACTATCCGGACCAACTCCCAACGGTTTCAGGGTGCGCAGGCTACTCAATATATCGTCATTCGTTATTCCCTCTATAGTTATGAGTGCCGAGGAGGAGGTAGGCGCAAAAGTTCCAGCCTGTCTAAAGTCAAGCACAGGCACATTTGGGAGGAAAACATTTGAGAAGAAGTCAGCAAAAGCGTTAGCAGCGTCTTGCCCTTCATACTCCGTATCCAGGTACCTGACACATGGCTCAAAACCACCCTTGGTCCTGAGATTATTAATATGCTGCCAGAATCTACGGGGGTTGCTTTTGATGGAGTTTTCAATATGCGTTCTGTATTCGTCATAGGCCAGAGCGATACGTTTCTTAAGACTAGATCGAAGACATTTAAACATCCCATAAGCAACATGGTCGTGCTTCTGCTTCCATTGCTTGTGATTGCAGGATTTTTGTTTTAGATCTTTTACAATGTCAGGAGTAAACCAAACTGGGTAACGCCTACTTTTTCCTGAAGGCCTGACTTTTTTAGGTATAGAGGCATCAAATATCGCATACAAGACGCTGTAAAATGCTTCTGCAGCCTCATCTACATCAAGAGCCTTCAACACGGGCAACCAAGAAACATCAGAAATAGTCCTGTAGAGCAAATCGTAATCACCCTTCGCAAAGTTCCAATCACGATGACAGTCAATATTGCTTGGGAGGGCACTATGAAGAATGGAACCACTTGTGTTAGTAATGGGAACAGTTATAGCTAGCGGCGGATGGTAAGCATCGGGGTGAGGCACTAAACCAACATCATCGAGGGGTGAGACAGCGTCAGCTATAAATCGATCCGGCAACAGCACCACGTCCAACTTGCCACCATGAGAATTTAAAACATTATTCTTCTCACTCATACCACAAATACTTAAAAAATAGCAATAATAACAAGTTACATTGAGGGAAGCACTGTTAAGATTTAGGTCGTCGGTCACCATCACTACACCTTTAAGGCTTAAAATATTTGTCTCAGCAGCGTGAAACCACTCCATATAAACCTCATCCCTAGCTCTAGGGTCTATATAAACAACACAAAGATAGAAGGTGACATTACGGATACTAAACGAAACCCACAAATCTTCACAATTAGCAGTCTCAAGATCTCTTCGCCGCCGCAAGTTAATGCCTGGACGAGCAGCAATCATGACTCCTGAATCATGTTATGTTTATGAAACTTCCATAGCTATAACAATATGTACTGTACTACTACTAATTGTTACTAACTTAGGCCATACTAATTTACTGATGAATCTATGGAAGTTTGTTGGTCTGAAAATTTTTTTTTTTCAACGAGTCAGGTAGCCGATGATAAGAAATAATTTGACTACGTAAGTAAAGTGAGAATTTTGAGAGATTGAAAGGAATCAAGAAATTCTTGCACCAAGATCGTTGATATGACCCATCAAATTAGGTACCTTGGTGAATAAATAGAAAATACATCTGCCTGACGAGGGGCTAAATTTAACAATTGAAAATATTTTTAAAAATGAATTGCTGTTCGTTAGTCTCGCTAAAACTCAGGAACGGCTGAACCGATTTGGGTAATTTTAGTCTTGAAAAATAAGTTCAGGGGTGCTATTTCGGCGGACATCACTTCACACTTCGGTGCTGCATGCTTACCTCAATCATCAATACGCTTTACTTTGAATTAGTATTTTCTCTCATTTTGTATGTAAATAATTAAAAAAAAATATTTGGCTTAGTTCTTTTCTCTCAAACGACCACAGTCGCAAAGTAATTGAATTTTAAAGTGACCTCGCTACGAGCGAAGTGAGTTTTGGCGTCCACCGGAATACCATAGCAGGAAAGGTTCGAAAGGTGAGATGAAATGTAAAGACGCTAGGAATATATTCAAACCACAATTAGGTTTAGTCTTAGCAACCGTTTCTACCACCTGTCACTGGACACTTAATGTTTGACAACAGAAAAGCTGTTACTACTGTAGTCAGTGGCTGCGGACGTGTAGTAAGACTGAAAAACGTGAAGTAAAACAGAAAGGGACTAGGCACCTAAATAAATACACAGTTTACTTTTCAACAAATAATAGCTTCAGCGGAGACGACGACCTTGGGTTTAAAAAACTATTTACTTTAAACTGAAACTAAATAGGTACCATCAAACACCTTTTTTAAATGGTACTAGCAGCCGCCCGCGACTTCGTCCGCGTGGACTTAGCTGTATGTGAAAAATTTTCCCGCTTTAAAAAGATTTTACCGCTTTTCTGTTGAAATTTTCCTTAATTTTCTTTGCTATAAACCTCACGGAGCCCGAGACCTTTCCAACGAATGCAAAACCTTGGAAATCGGTTCTTGCGTTCTGGAGTTATAGCGTCAGGAAGGAAAACCCGACTTATTTTTATATAGTAGATTTCACCACTTTTCATTTTACGCTATTTTACTCACACTTTTTAATTTTAGTTTTTCACCATTTTTCATTTAATAGCAATTACTGAACCAATCACAAGATCATGAAACTTCAAATCATGGACTATGTAATGGTCATGTCTGAACACAAATGTCATTGTGAGATCTAACTGAATAAACCATAAACCAGTCAAAAATATGATTTATCATGTTACCCCATAATTCTTAAGGAAAATGTGTTTACACAAGACGCGCAAAAAAGTTTTTTGTGACAGATCGAATTTCACGCAGGTGGTATCACGACCAGTACCGCTACGTTCAAATAAGCTGTCGTTATAGATTAAATAAGAAGCAATTCGTTATTAAGATAAAATCAGTTATTTTCGTTTCAATGATATTGCTAATAAATGTGTGGCTGGAAAGTAAAAACATGATAAGAACGAATATTTTACATATGAACTTCAAAGTATGTGAGATTAAAAAAAACCCGAACAAGATTATAGAAATTTGATTAATAATACATTATACCTTCTTAATTCTTCATAATCATTGATAAAACATTATATTGGATAAAAATATGTATTTAATAGCCTGATTTACCCAATTTGTTTCATAGTCAATATCATGAAGCTGTTGGTGGTTTTTGCTGCTTTAATCGCAGGTTGGTACTAAGTTAAATAATAACTATTATTAGTTTCGCCATCTAACATAAACACACTGACAGAAGTGAACCATGAGTTTTAATATGAGTTGCCAATAGCAACCGTCCATGCACATAAACGTCGTAAATGTTAAAAGTTGCTGCTACGGACTTTTAAACGTTGAAGTTTTTCATAACTCATGAATAAAACGAGTTCTAGATGTGACTGCTCTTCAATTTATTCTGAAGCGATGGTTTTTTTGAGCTGGTTAGCTAAAGCCTTTGCCGTGTAAATTTCTAACAATTAGGCAGTTATTATAGTTTTCAGAGTCATGTTTTTTCTATTTTTTCAGTTTGCGTTGGCGGTGCCATCCCTTTGGTCTCTCGGGATAACAGCAACTATGTAGATTATGAAAACCAGCTGCTGACGGCAGACCTCGAAGAGCCCGTGGAAGGGTTCACTTCCGGTGCCAGGAATGGCGCCCAGAACCAGTACTGGCTGTTCACAAGGTGAGTGTAGGTTTTTAAAGCCAATAAAGAAACAAAGCAACGTAACTTGACGGTAATACGAGCCCATGTGCGAATTCTGTAAATCTGACAAGTTTTTCCACAAAAAACAATACATCAGAGATCATAAGCAATGTCTTCTATAGGGATATTTAAGAAAGAAAAAAGAAAACAAAAAAATAATCAGAAGACTAGTCATCCATAACCGCCATCGCAAAATAAACAGATTACTTTTTTTAATTTCATAATTCTCATGATCAACAAAAGATGTGACACTTAAGTGAAACCAATTTGCCCTTCATACTTCAACGGAAATAAGACCATAGAAATCCAGTAGTTATTTTCATCGGTCAACACTTAAATTGTCAACGTCTTTTTCAGGCAAAACCAGAATAACAGGCAAGTTCTAACACACAACAACATCAACAGCGTGAGCAACTCCAACTATCGCGCCAACCGCGGCCTGGTCGTCATCGTCCATGGTTGGAGGAACAGTGGAACCTGTCCAATGAATACTGCTATCACATCTGCCTTCCTCGCCGTTCAGGATGTTAACGTTATAGTCGTTGACTGGCATGGTCTAGCCAACGGTCGCTATGATGATGCCGCACGAGGTGTCCCAAACATAGGCCACCATCTTGGAGATTTCCTGGTGTGGCTCATCCGCAACGCCGGAGGCAACTGGAACAACGTGCACCTGGTCGGCTTCAGTTTGGGCGCTCACGTCGTCGGCAACGCTGGTCGCAGGGCTAGAGCTGCTGGCTTCACACCTAGTAGAGTTACTGGTAAGATTTTAGTATTTGAGACCAAGAAAAAACAAGCAGTAAAATACAATAAAATACCTAGTAAAAAAGAACTCAGTTGCAAATAATGTTAAGGATACTGAAGCATGACACTGTGTTAATGGTCAGATCAGGATTGTGATTCATGCTAATTTCACAGAATAAAGCAAGAATAGGAGAAAAACAGAAGAAATGTTTTAAATCTGTAAAATTACCTGCTCTTTCTGATACGAATCGGACAAACTCCATCTTTGGCATAAGCTTACCAATAACTGTTGTTGATTAAAAAAAAATGTTGGGCACCCACCATGTAACATAAGTTTTAACAATGGAAAAAGCTGATAATTCACTACGTATGATAACATTTTCAATAACTGGTTTACAGGTCTGGATCCAGCTGGTCCAGATTGGGGTGGAAACGCAAACCGTTTGAACACCAACGCGGGGCGCTACGTCGAGGCCATCCACACTGACGGCCGCGCCGCCGGCATCATGGACCGCAGCGGCCACGCTGACTTCTACCCCAACGGCGGCAGACACCCGCAGCCAGGCTGCAGTGCTACTGGCATAGCCTGCTCCCACGGACGTTCTCATGAACTTTTCGCCTCCAGCGTTAGGCAATCCAACCGTTTCGTGGGAAGGAGCTGCGTTAACTTATGGGAAGCTGAGCTTTCCACCTGCAACGGAGCAAACTTACATATGGGCAACGGAATCTTCAACAAGAGTGGGTGGGTATTCGATACTACACAAAATAAATCAAACACTAACAGATGAAAAGACTTGTGTTTAGTATCAATAATATTACTCGAGCAATTGGATGAGCTCTTGAACAGAAGCAATTCAAGCAAAAATTTTACATTGTCAGTTCATTCAAAAACCGTACTCTTATCTCTATTTCAGTAGGTACATCACATGGCTGAGCGATTAATTTGAAAAAAAAACATTTGTGTTTCAATATAAGTAAATGTTTCAAACCGTAGTGGTTTTTAATGTGTATGCATGTTTTTTATTCCAGAAGCGGCATATACGGCCTCAGAACTGGAAACAACTGGCCTTTCTGATACTGATCTGAGAACGTCTTTGGCTGGAAAAAATGGAAACCAATTAAATATACATTTTAAAACACTTATTTCCCTTGATTTTAAAACATTCGTTTTCCTTAATTTAACTTAAAACCTTGGTAATTGAACTTGTAGCCATGTCAGCCTTTGGGCAGAAAAGGGAATCAGGCAATCGATACAAAGCCAGCTACCAGGTTAACAGCGGTAGGCTCGCTCCTTACTACGTTGGGTTCTAATGTGCTCGGAATGTCATCTTCTGGGTGTTCCGTTCACCGTCACTATGCTTCTGACTGCCCTGTTTAGGAAATAATCATGGGCGTTTATTATGTTTTATTATAAATATGGTTTTATTTAATACCTGTTGATAAATATCTCCATATTCTAAAGTTTAAGTTTTGTAATGCCACTAAAATTGTTTGTCACTTCATTTTGAATGCTGAAATCGTTTTCGTGTGAAATCGGAACACGAATCCATGAGTAGAATGGTGAGAGGCTTGTTTCATTACAAAATCCACTTTCAATATCAATGCATTGATGAATTAAGAAGTGATAGCAGTATGTACATACCTACTATTTATGACTTGCCATTAATGATGAAGGATATATTGATTGAGAATCACCTTAATTGAAATGAAGGTATGTCCTGTCCTTGTCCTGTGTGAATAAAACTAGAACACTTTCTTGTGTATCGGATTTTTTAATGAATGTTGTTCTGAAGTAAATAGCAAAATGGGTGAATATACTAAATTGCACGTGAAAAAGTATCAGTTAATACTTTTTATTAATACTACGTTAGTACTACTCAATTGATATTATTTAAACTCCAGCTAAAACAGCAGCAGCAACAGCTCTACTATACAGGGTGAGAATCAAGTGGGCATCGTGGCTAAATCCTAGACTATGAGTAATACAGCAAAATCCTCAGAGGCGTCTCGAGACCGATTTTGGGAAAACTAAATCTGCATTTTTTTATGAAGAACCTGCAGGTTCGATTCCAAATGCTGACCACCTCAGCATTTGGAATGGAACCTGCAGGTTTTTTATTTAAAAAATCTCTATAGTATATAATTGCGCACTCCAGTCTCGCAGTGTCACTTATCAGGATCGACTTCAAGGTAGTAACATTATACTATGGCAAACTAAAGGAAAGGCTTCTTTTTACGCGACTGCGCCAAAAGGAGGGTTATGATTTTCGAGTGTATGTAGTTACAAGGGTTTTGCACGCTCATCAGCCTGAACTGCTCGATGGTTTTTAGCTTGGGAGGTGTCGTAAGATTTTTATATTATGTGAAAGAGACACTGACAAAAACTAAACCCCCAGCACACGCCACAGTTCGCTCGCAGACCCTGCTGAGCTCGCAACCACACCTAATTTTTTTTTTCGTGGGGAAATCCGTGGGATTATGTCGGACTCCTACTGACTAAAACCCCACGACACTCAACCGTGCCACTTTGGCGGCGAGTCTAGATCCTACTGAAAGTAATACCGCACTGCTCCGCGTCCAGTGCTAGCCCCTCCAACTGATCCCCCAATAAAGGGGGGAGGACGCAGGCACTTCCACCGTCTCGGTGGCCACCGTGCAATGCACGCAAGAACACCCCCGGGTCGCTGGCTCCCCCCGTACGCGGACCCTACTGGGCCCGCAACCACGAGCCACCCGGAGGGCGGCTCCGCTGCCGCAACCGTTGGCACAATCCCGCTGGGCCGCGACTAACAGGGGGGATCAGCCGCGGATCACTAGTCAGGATCTTGATAAGTTATTTCATTGGCATAACACCGGAGAACCACAGTTATCAGTTTTATTAGGTGCTGCAGAATTATTTTATACTTATGTAGCCAAAACGTGACATATTTCAAAATGTTTGTTAGGTAGCAAACATACCTACTAAAATAAATGAATTAAGCGACGTCTACGTGGTCAAGTCGCTTAAGCTCCGCCCAATACGAACATACGATGTCAGTTTGATGACCAAAGGATTAACTATTCAACTTTAGGGCACCATGAGCGAATTCAGCGAACCATTAGCATGAAATAAGTAAGTATCATGCAAATAACACATTATTTGTTCCCTATGGGATAGGTCAATTTTCAATTCAAAATAACTATACTAATAAAATAACTATCTCATTAGTCACCTGTCACTCGCCGGTGGGAACACTATACCAAATGTCAAAAACTCGCTGCCTGAGGGGTAATAAAACGTGCGCCACGTATTACTTTAATATTAAGGATTGAGAACCTTTCACCCACCCCGTTGTTCAGTAAAACTATAAAGCCACAACTTGTGCTACATAGTTAGTTAAATAAGAAAAAAAATACGGATAAACTAGTTATCTTCAGGAGCAACAAATCAGGAGGCAGATAACTTCTCCAACTACAAACTAATTTTGGCTGGTGATGGATTGTCAGATACTGATGTAATCTGGTGATTTCGCTAAGTTACATCAGTGTTTTAGGCTCCCAACACCTGGATTCGCAAAGGTCAATCAAAGCTGACGACTTATGCCTTCAAAGTCATGCTGATTGCTGTCACATTTAGTTCTTAAGATAATTTTCGGAACGGCATGAATTTGACAGTGTGCTCTAATCTGATTGACGTTTGTGAATTTGAGTTTAAGACAGTTGGGTATGCCTTGTTCCAAGGGTAAGAAACTAATGTCAGTGCAATCGTTGGAACGGTGGTAGCACCGTTTTCCGTTGGCGGCACC
Source organism: Udea ferrugalis (assembly GCA_950022985.1). Taxonomy (NCBI): domain Eukaryota; kingdom Metazoa; phylum Arthropoda; class Insecta; order Lepidoptera; family Crambidae; genus Udea; species Udea ferrugalis. Next base: position 13,963,389 of record OX465516.1, read on the forward strand.
GTAGACATCGGCCACGCCGTAACATCGCGGGTTTAACCGCCGCATACCTAGTACAAACATTTGTCTGCACGAACATGACGTTTGTTTGTACTGGATAGCGATTCACAACCGAGTTATCGTACGATTCGGTAAATTGCATTAAATTTTTGGTAAATCGCTTGTGAATTTCGTATCTGTTAAAGCCAATAGCATCTAGTATTTATTTTTTACACCTCCCGGATTAAAAAATGGATTTTGATTTAAGGAAAATGACCGAATCACACGATAACTCGGTTCTGAACCGCCCTCCAGCTATGCTATTCCGGTGGTCGTCGACACTCACTTCGCTCGTGCGAGGTAACTTTGAAATTCAATTCCTTCGCGACTGTGGTCGTTTGAGAGAAAAGAACTAAGCCAAATAACATTTTTTAATTATTTACATACAAAATGAGAGAAAATACTAATTCAAAGTAAAGCGTATTGATGATTGAGGTAAGCGTGAAGCACCGAGATGTGAAGTGATGTTCGATGTGCACCGCCGGAATAGCACGGCTGGTCTGGTTACTAATTTGAATATCATTTTGGTGCAAATAGGTACTAATGATGTACTTGCACTGAAATAATATTGCCCATGTATTAATCAATTAATGAAGAATAGATAATAAACTGTTTAGGGTGTCAATCAATCAATATTTTTAATTGACTAGCATATTCAATCCGGAAATACAAGATAATGTGAATTGATTGTGTCACTTGTCCAACTTATCGGTGGTTTGGAAAAGTGTAGGGTTCCTTGTTATTTATTAATAAATGTTAATTTCCGCAGAGCTGTGAAGGTATAACAAAAATTTCACAGTTGTTTCAGCGCTTATGCAACTCCAACTTATGCAAGTTGCAGACACTATGGTATACTCGTATAAACCGAAGAAAAAGACATAATACATTATCTATTAGCACAATTTTTCGTCCGTTGAGTGTCCGATTACAATCGAAAGACCATTTTTTTATCGAGTTTTCATCCATTGCACAAAAAACGCTACACATTTTAAGACAAGGATGGAACGCTGCTATTGGCTGGCTGATAACGCTGTATTACTAGATAAAAAATACTGCAAGAGCTAGAAAAAAATATTTCCTTTGAGATAAACAGCTTCAAACATTTTTCAGAATTTATATGCGGAGGTTTTTGCAAATACTCCAAAATTTACCTTACGTCACCCAGTAACCAAATACAAATTTTATATAAATAAAACCATGTATTCGAGTCTAGTACACAAAATTCGATGCAAAAAGGTTAAATAAATTATGCTCAAGGGGACATTGCGTACAACCTGCACGTTTTGGAAATTAAAATGTAAGTAAAACGAGATTAAATTAACAGCATTGACGAAAGAGCTCCCTAATTCCAATTCTCTCTTAATTCTTTTAAATATTTTAAACCACTTATCTAACAGATAAAAATGATGCATATAAAAGCTTCAACCATCCATCTTCATTATATCAATCATCATAATGAAGCTATTGGTGGTCTTCGCTGCTTTAGTCGCAGGTTGGTTGTTAAATAAATTAGATATTTTTCTTGTGTTGGCTAACATTACATGATATTTAGAGGTATTATGTATACAACGATTCACAACCGAGTTATCGTACGATTCGGTAACTTTCATCAAATATTAAATACATTTTTAATATAGGAGGTGTCTGTATAATTCTCTTAATAAATACAGATGCTATTGGCTTTAACATATACAAAGTTCAAGCGCTTTTGCTAAACAAGCGATTCACTAAAATTAAATGAAAATTACCGAGTCGTACGATAACTCGATTGTGAATCGCTACCCTGAACATGCATTTACAAAAACAAAAACTGATTTAAGTAGGTATATAATTTATCGTTGTTATTTTTGAATTTCTTAGCACTGTATGAAATTATTTTATATTCTTGGCATAACATGACAAATGACACACATTTTCCCATTTAAAGGAAAATTTAATGGTCTTCAATGTCGAAACGGTTATAGAGGTCACTAAAACCAAAGTTAATTTCAGTTTGCGTTGGTGGCACCATCCCATTGGTCTCTCGGGACAATAGCATCGATGTAGATGATGAAGGCCAGGTCCTGACTGCAGACCTCGAAGAGTCCGTGGACGCAACGGGGGGCAGGAATGGTGCCCAGAACCAGTACTGGCTCTTCACAAGGTTGGTTATGTTTCAACTTCTGAATTACATTCGGAAAAATCATAGTAAAACAGCATATATTGTCCAGGTCTTAAGAAAAGACGTTACATATACTTATAATACAAAATAGCAAAATCATCTGGAGACCTTGCTTCATTGCTTAGTTTGACCCCACTTCTATAAGTTTTATTAATCTTCAATCAGTTTACTTAGAGATGACATTGCATGATATCGTTGTGTATGATGATGATCAATCAACGAATGAGCACTCCTCGCAATTTATCACTTATTTGGCAAGCAGGCATTTAATCTACACTCAGTTATTATTTTGATGCCGACTGTACATAAGAACTAAAAGTAGCAACGTCTTTTGCAGACAAAACCAGAACAACAGGCAAGTTCTGCAACACAACAACATCAACAGCGTGAGGGACTCAAACTACCGCGGCAACCGTGGCCTAGTCGTTATCGTCCACGGGTGGAGGAACAGTGGAACAAGTCCAATGAATGGCGCCATTGCCTCTGCCTACCTCGCCGTTCAGGATGTTAACGTTATCGTCGTTGGAATCGTCTAGCCAACGGTGCCTATGGTGACGCTTCACGGGGTGTTCCAAACGTAGGCCACCATCTCGGAGATTTTCTTGTGTGGCTCATCCGCCACAACGGCGGCAACTGGAACAACGTGCATCTGGTCGGCTTCAGCTTGGGCGCTCACATCGTTGGCAACGCCGGTCGCAGGGCTAGAGCAGCTGGCTTTACACCTAGTAGAGTTACTGGTAAGATGTTTTCTTGATTAGTGTGTCATACTTAAAGAAGTAGCATATTGACGATGAAACGAGGGACAAAGCACAAATAGAGAAGCTTTGCCTTCTGAGCTTGTAAATTTTAAGCAAATCTATAATTTACTTACCGATTGTAACTGTCTGGGGATACTGTGCGAAAGATTCCACGTTTCATGTAAATTGTACATGTGACATAACGACGTCTGTTAACAGGTTTGGATCCAGCTCGCCTGTACTGGGAAGGGAACGGAAACCGTCTGAACACCAATGCTGGGCGCTACGTCGAGGCTATCCACACTGACGGCCGTGTGACGGGAATCATGGAGCGCAGCGGTCACGCTGACTTCTACCCCAACGGCGGCAGACACCCGCAACCAAACTGTCGTATCTCTGACATACCCTGCTCTCACGGCCGCTCCCATGAGCTTTTCGCTTCCAGTGTCAGACAATCTAACCGTTTCGTTGGAAGGGGCTGTCGTAACTTACATGAGGCTGAACTCACAGCTTGCACTGGAGGGAACTTACACATGGGCAACGGCATTTTCAACAAAAGTGGGTACGTAGTCGACTCCACTGTGAACATAACAGCAAAAGCTGCAATTAACAAATCTACGACATTTACTTAATAAATACAAAATAATTCAAACCAAAATACTGTTGGGCCTATTCCACACCTCAACTGTGAGGTGGCTCGAACCGTACATACTTCAACAGGCGGGATCAGTGCGGACTGTTGGAGAGGTGTGTGGGTAGTGATAAACCCTTGCTGATGTTATCAAGCCCCTTGTGTCTAGGGGCTGGTCCGCCAACTAGGCTTAACACGATTGATCTCTAGCGACGTCAGCCGAGACCAACTGCATAACGTGCCTTCCAAAGCACGGAGTTGGCCTGAAAAACACAACTCTGAATCTTAGTTGGGGTGGCCACCCATCCCGTGTCAGACAGCGTTGCAGCGTTTACAGCGGCGATTGTTGCCATTCCACTGCCACAATTGAGCTACAACCACAACAAGCACCTGCGATGAAATAATTTACTAAATTATACAATTACTGCGTTGTTTATGTTTAATGTTTTTTTTAATTAAACATGATCACGACAATACCTAACTACTACCTACTAAAAAACACTGTATCATGGTAGTATATTTCATTGCCTTTACTGTACTGTACCTGAGCACATATCGCTTTAGTACTTTTAAATACAGAGGTCCTCGTAATAATTATTCAAATTATATTTCCATGTTTTTTTCATATTTGTGTTTTACATTTCAGAAGCGGCATTTTCGGCCTCAGGACTCTGGGCAACTGGCCTTTCTGATTGATCTCATCTGATTTACAAGAACTGTATTTGCAATAACAGAAATATATTTCAAAGCAATCATATTTGTTTATTTCACAAACCAAAAACCATCAGGTGTATATCAAAATGTTTTATTTCATGAAAATGCCAGTCACTTAATTAATAGGTATTACATATATTTATTTTTTCTTCAAATATTTACTAACATAACATAACATAACATAACATACCCTCACGACCATATCCCTAATGGGTTAGTCAGAGGCGCACTGACTGTTGCCGTCATGGTGAACGGAACATTCAGGAGCCCACATTTCGCCGAGGGAATTTTGAACCCAACGTGGCAAGGGGCGAGCCTACCGCCGTTATCCGGGTTGCTTGGGTTTTATATCGGTGTTTTCCATCACCGGAGAGTTAGCCGCAAATTTTACAATGAACACAAAGTAGGTGTGTTCCGGCCGGATTCGATCTCGGGACCATCGGGTTCCGAGTCGGAGTGTTTAACCACTAGGCCACGACGCTCTCCTATTATTTCCTATTTACTAACGAATTAGGAAATCTAATGATCATCAGCCAAGTTTTTCGTTTGCGATATTTTGAAATCTCTTGATTTCACTGTTTAAAGTAGACCTCGAAAAGCAGAATGCAGAAATAATCATAATAATGACTATTAGTGACGACTTATAAATTAATTTGAAATATCTTGTCCCGAGCTCAGCCGAAAAATGTAATAGTTAGCGGATGATGAATGCCCACGAGATGCAGCACGACGTACAGTAAAAAAGGCGCCAAGAGCCATTTTGATTCGGTACATTGGATCGCGCATCATACAAGATTCGATTGCTACGCTAATTTCTCCCACACCTATAGCCTGTTCACACCTAGCCTTTTGGGCGATTTCCCGGCGAGGCGATCTCGCAGCGGTAGTTCTGCGATAAAATAAATGCCACGAGAACGCCGCTAGCATGTGTCGTTTATTTAATCGCTAGTGTGAACAGGCTCTAAATAATGTAAGCCAACGATTTATTTCTTGCAGTACTATTTCTGCTTGCAGGTTAGTGCTTGTTTTACATTTTCAGTACTAAAATATTTTGAATGAAATGAATCATAAGTTATGGGTGAGGAAAGTAAAGTAATATAAAGATCAATCATTATTAATATTGACACGTTTGCTGTTTCCAAAGAATGAAAGAAATACAACAAGGTAATCACGAAGTAATGAAACTGTGATAAGAAAATAATATTCAATCAAACGACAAATAATCTGGACAAGTTATAAGAATGGAATTAATGACATTGCCATCTAATAATGCAAAAAAGCCAAATCTAGGCCTGTAATTTTAGACGAGGTAAGACGTGAAATGTATTATTGCATCCAGTTAAATTCCTCTCTTAGGCTCCTTTGTTGGCCAAACGACCAAGTTTAGCATCACGATAAGTCAACGGCTCATCATCCAGGCTACCGATTTCCGTTTTTTACCTCACTTTTGCTAAATGGAAAATCAAGCAAGGAGGAACAACCGCAGATGGGCACAAGGGCGTACCCAGGTAGGGGCAGGGGGGGGCAGCTGCCCCCCCCCCCCCCAGAAGTCAATTTTCCTCACAATTGGGAATTATTATTTTTTTGTTTCAATATACCCGACCGACCATCTTTTCGCAACAGGTATGAGCTGGGCAGCTCATTTCAGCTAGGAGGGGGCCCTCCTAGCTGAAATCCTGGGTACGCCCTTGGATGGGCAGTATCTCATCGCCATTAGTTCTTCGTGCAATCATGTGCCCCGCACCACACTACCACATCAACCAGCTAACCCACTAAGCTATGTCCGTGACCTTAGTTCTCCTTCGGATTTCCTCATCTCTAATTTGTAACTCGAACTTGACTTTCTTAAGAAACCCATGCTAAGTAACCAGGTGTCAGATCCATACGTCATCACTGGTAACACAAACTGGTTAAAGACCTTTGTCTTGAGGCATAGATGTATGTTGGTGGAGACACGTTACACAAAATCCCGAATGCTGCGCCGTTGGATTCGACGATTTACCTCTTTCTCGAAGATGCACCTGCTTACTTGGATCGCATGACCAAGTCAGACGTGCTCATCGACATCTGGGAGGATCAGGCTCCCAGCAGATATTTAATTCTTATTTTTCATTAAGTTGAGAACTAGTCAGCGTCTAGTGGTCTGATAAAGAAACGGTGCTGGCAGCATCAGAGCATGTTGCTCCTTCGCAGACTCACCAAAATGCATCACGTAGAACTCCGACAGAAAAGCTAGATCTTGTAGCTTTTTTTGTACTTAGAAGGGTTTCCTATGTCATTAATTGGATAAAAACAGTCAAAATCTCTTGGGTTCAATGTTCACAATCGTTTTCTATTATCGCCTTGTTTTGGTTTTATCGTTTTGTAAAGTGATACGGTAGCCTACATCGTCTTTGTTTGATATAGCTTATAGGTGTTGCATTGTTTATGTACTTTGTAATTATTTGGATGATAAGGTTAAGCGAAGAGGATTAGAAAAGCCAGTTGGTGGCAGAAACGGGTATACCCACTTAATCGTGTTGTTTTTTGTTCTGAAGTGTTAGTATTTTTATCTTGTTATTTCAAATAATTCATGTTAAGATTAATAAAAAAACTAGGACTTACCTCATTGATAAAACATTGTTTTGATAAAAGTTGCATAAAAAGGAATTTTATAATGCAAAAAATGAACTTACACCATGAAGCTATTCGTAGTATGTTGTTTTCTTCTTAACTGTGAGTATTTTAATTTTAATCACCTAAAACAGGCACCTTAAATCCGTGAGAAAAGCACTTTAAAACTCTTTTTTTTATATCACTTTTTTAGCTACTGTTCTTTCTTAGTTTAGACCTTCACTTCTATTTGATCATCATAACCACGAGTAGTACCACATCATAACCACAATAAACCAATATGTTTAATTTACAGTAAGCGCCAGTGGCGCCCTTCCTTCGGTTCCTATGGACAACAGTCACTACGTAGAAGGCAAAAGCCGCTATATTTGGATGCCAGATGATGATGGCAAGTTGCACCTGGAAGACCTCCATCTAACTGACGAGGCCACGGCTCACGCACGGCAAGGGGCTGACAACCAGTACTGGCTCTTCACAAGGTAGGTATAATAAACTAACTTGCTCTCGTAACATAATACATACTACAGTGTGACGATAAATTTAAAAGTATATAGTGTTTGAATAGTAATATTGGCTACTTACAACTATATTATTTAAGCACGCAACAATTAGCATTACAAAATTTGCTTAGTCTGTGGTCAGGCAAACATGCGAAACATAGAGATATTTATTGCAGGCAAAACCGAGCCAACCAGCAAACTCTTCGAATGAACAACATCAACAGCGTACGAAACTCCAATTACAATTCCAACCGTGGCTTAGCGGTCGTCGTCCATGGCTTGAGAGGCAGTGGAAACAATGAGATGAGCAGGCGCCTCAGAGACTACCTCCTGAACAGTTATGACATAAACGTCATAGTCGTTGACTGGAGTGGTCTGGCTAACAGAGGGTACGCCACTGCAAAGTTAGGTGTGCCCAGTGTAGGACAATATCTGGGAGACTTCCTGCTCTGGCTCATGCTCAACACCGGTGGTAACTGGGGCCGCGTGCATTTAATTGGCTTCAGCTTGGGCGCACACGTCGTCGGCAATGCAGGTCGCCGGGCTAGAACTTTCCCCAACAGAGTTACAGGTACCTAAGTTTTGCCGTTATGACAGGAAATGTAAAGATGTTGGGTACATGAATATGGCCGTCGTGACTTATAGGAGTTAACAGAATCCCGCGGATCCCGCGGTTATCAGGGGCTGGTCAATTTCACATATCAATCCAATGGTATTGGATGAGCAGCGCAATTGCTATCTCTAGTTATATGTTTGCAGCCGATGACGCTAACGAATTTGTTATTTTCAGGTCTTGATCCCGCTGGGCCATCTTGGGATCAAGATGTGAACAGGTTGAGAAGCAACGCTGGGCGCTACGTCGAAATTATTCACACTGATAACACTCTAGGCATTATCACCAACAATGGTCACGCAGACTTCTACCCCAATGGCGGCTCTAAACAGCCTGGGTGCTCGAGCAGGGGAGATGAAAACCAATGCTCACACAGTCGCGCATGGGACCTATTCGCATCTAGTCTTAACTCCCCCAACCGCTTTCAAGGAAGACTTTGCAGCACTCTTCTTGAAGCTGTATGGAATAATTGTAGGGGCACTCGAACAGCAACAATGGGGAATAGTGTGTTCGGCAAATCCGTGTAAGTATAGCTACTGTCTTGTTTTTCTGCGATAGCATAACGATATGCGCAGTTATCTATACAAATATTATAAAGAGGAAAGGTTTGATTTTTTGTTTGTTTGTTTGTTTGTATGAATTGAATAGGCTCCGAAACTACTTGGCAGATTTGAAAAATTCTTTCACTGTTGGAAAGCTACATCATTCCTGAGTGACATAGGCTATATTTCATTTTCAAAAAAAATAGGTATCCTTACTAAAATTACGAAAAAGCGGGAAAATATTTTTTCACATACAGCTAAGTCCACGCGGACGAAGTCGCGGGCGGCTGCTAGTTATAATAATAAGGAAGTTTCTGAATCTCAAAACAGAAGTGCTTACAATCAAGCCTCCAAGTATTGATTAACAAAATGATATGATATAAATGCTAATTACAAAAATACAACATGAATAAGTACAATTTTCGAAAAGTACTTAGTAAAAGGATATAATATTGTAAGCATTCCTCATAGCCAACAGACCACGACTTCGTTGAAGTTACACATCAGAGACGTTGCCATTAATTCTATTGACCAATTAAAAAGGTTGTCCTCTACTTCACCCTTCCTCGTGCTATTTGATCCATGCTTGGTTTGAAGCAAGATATGAAACATTAGGCGTCAACTGGTTATGAGTTCGATGTTTTGAGTTTGGAAACGGTTTTAATGTTCTTTCATTTTGTAGTATTGAGATTTTTATCTTTTTGGTTCCAGGAGCGGTATTTATGCCCTTACAACTAGTGCTTCGTGGCCTTACTAGTTAAGTTAACGATTAAGAATAAAACATTTTTTACAAATTTATAAGGTAGGCTAAGGTAAATTCTTTTATTTCAGTTTAAATATAAATAAATTATTGTAAGTATGTAACAAATGAGAAATGTAAAAATAATATAAATATTAAAACGGAAACTGTTCACTTTGTAAATTTATCCTATATAATAGCTTTACCTAACTATAAAAACATTTGCGAAGTGAAAAGGATGACGTGCATTCTGTGAACAGATTTTGGCTTACGTATTGTTTACTGAATTGCTGATTACATAAACAAACTGGAGGGGCTAAGCGCTACCGCTGCTGTTTTTTTTAAACTGTATAAAATAGTCAATTTACCACAATATACCACCGCGCGTGCATGGGAACGGAAGATCTCAAGCCAGCGAGGCATGAATGGATTCTCTTGATATAGCCTCCATTATGTAGCACCTGCAGAATTTAGAAATTGGCTGACCACGCCCATTTGATAATTCATCCTGTACCTACATTCTATTTCAGATCCTTATTTAATTTTAATCCTCTTAAGGTCCAGTACTAAGAAGCTTCACATCCTTATCAAAGACAACTAACTTCCTTCGCTGTATAAGTCATTATCATGTTTCTAGGTATGACCTTACTTTATCCTTTTAAAAAGATCGATAGATATTTAGAGCGCTTATTCTCCAGGCCCCAAAAAATCCATTCTTCATTCAATATCTAAATTATTACTAACCATGCTAAATATTATAGGTACTCTATGTAACTTTTGCTAAGGTTCAGCACTACACTGCATAACGACATAAAAGCAGTACCTACAACAAATCAGACAAATCTTTCCGTATCTACCCAATCATGATGCATCTATTTCTTAGGATTCATAACCCGACTGACCTGGAGACTTGGTTTTTAAATTTTCATGAAATGATACCTAAAATTAATTGGTTGAGGTTTTTTTTACTGGTATTTAGCATAATCGATACTCTATATTTAATTTTCACAATTTGAACATGTAACATGGAACCTAATTATAAATGAGATGTTGACTTTTTTTTTAGAAATACTGAAAAAGTCATACCCGCAAATAGTTACAAAAAAAACAATTCATTAAAGTTGTTGTTATGTATACTTCTATAGCTTGATAAAGCAAATCACACATAAATAGATTTTAATCAAACAAACAAACAAACATACTTTTATTGACAGTTTTAGGTTTAATCGGGTCTAACGATTAAAATACCTCCTAGCAAGAAAATCTTATTGTTAAAGTTTCCCATCACCGTGACTCAACACTCCTTGTGATTAGAAAAATACTACTTTTCGCCGTGACTTTTTACGCTTGAACCTGCGACGTTTTACACCCTACGAGTAGGTAGGTACTAATAATATAAATGTGAAAGTTTGCATGTGTGGATGTGCTGTGTTGCTCTTTCACGTAAAAACTACTGAATGGATTTTAATGGAACTTTACAACAATGTTGCTTATACATCTGAGTAGGTCATGGGCTACAATATATAAAATAATAGGACATATTTTTTGGCTCAAGTCGCGGGCTGACGCTAGTTTTAAATAAATGATAGCACGGTAGACCGTTGATTCAAAATGCCCAAAATCACGTCAATTTTTCTAATGCAGTCAAACAACACTGGCGATCTCGGCCGCTACGATTAACAAATACAAAATCAGGGAGCATTTGGGGAAACATAACAAACGTATAAACCCTCCTCTTCAGTCACTCTATCTATTAAAGAATCCTTGGCATAGTTCTAAGGATTTAAGCGAACATAGGGACCGAGAAAGCAACTTTGATCTATATGTACTGTGTAGTGATATCTTTCTACCTATATTCATTCTCCCATCCAAAGCGAAGACAGAACCAACAAATAATCATCCTCCTAAGTCCTTGAAGAACCTCCACTTTGTTTTATATACAGGGTGTTTCTTGTAAGGTGTCAAGCCGGCGCCAGCTGATAGTAGGGTACCATACCTATCGATTTAACCCCCATGTATGTTCTACGATTTTTTGTAGTTTTCGAGATAATTATGTTTTTGTTATTTTCAAAAATTTTGTGAGCACTTGGCTTTGAATAATTATAACTTTTTTTTCGTTTGACTTTTGTTGGATATTTTCTTTTTATTATAATGTCTATTAATTGCAGTTTTATGATTAAAATAATCTCTGTCCTAACTTAACTACAAGATACAAAAATTTTGATTGATAGTGAAAAAAAAGTGAATCATGCAGAACATAACCAAAATTCAATCGTAAATTAAAAAAAAACAAAAGGTATTCCATAGCTTCTTACTAATTTCAAAAACTGCGCAGCATCATAAGCTTTCATAATAATACAAGAAAACATGTCCTTTGTGGGGCATTATTCGCTGTAATCGATGCTCAAGTCTTGAGAATCGGAAATAAGTGTAATTTTCATACTTAATCATTTTCTAGTATTTTGGCATAATTTGGTCATTTCTGAGATTTAATGTCTTCTAACGTTTAAACAAAGCTCATTTGTTAATAAAACAGTCATTTTTTAACTTCCAATCATTCGAAAGTCACAACTCCTGGTGTGATAAAAAAATTAAATCGCAGAAATGACAAAATTATGCCAAAATACTAGAAAATGATTAAGTATGAAAATTACACTTATTTCCGATTCTCAAGACTTGAGCATCGATTACAGCGAATAATGCCCCACAAAGGACATGTTTTCTTGTATTATTATGAAAGCTTATGATGCTGCGCAGTTTTTGAAATCAGTAAGAAGCTATGGAATACCTTTTGTTTTTTTTAATTTACGATTGAATTTTGGTTATGTTCTGCATGATTCACTTTTTTTCCACTATCAATCAAAATTTTTGTATCTTGTAGTTAAGTTAGGACAGAGATTATTTTAACCATAAAACTGCAATTAATAGACATTATAATAAAAAGAAAATATCCAACAAAAGTCAAACGAAAAAAAAGTTATAATTATTTAAAGCCAAGTGCTCACAATTTTTTTGAAAATAACAAAAACATAATTATCTCGAAAACTACAAAAAATCGTAGAACATACATGGGGGTTAAATCGATAGGTATGGTACCCTACTATCAGCTGGCGCCGGCTTGACACCTTACAAGAAACACCCTGTATAGACAAATATGGTGATTTAGGGATGGGAAACCAATTCGGCAATATTTGTGTATAAAATGTTCTTGAAAGTTCCACCAGACAAAGTGCATAAGCAATGCATCAGGGTTTAAACGTCACCCGATTAAAATTGATAAATAACTTGATTTTAAACCCCGGTTAATCCATTTAAGATTCTAATCCCCAGAGCATTTGATAAATCACAATCCGCTGATAAAAACTAATTTATAAACCCAACTTTAGTTTCTGTATCTGAGTAGTTAATCTTTCATCATGAAGCTGTTGGTGGTCTTCGCTGCCTTAGTCGCAAGTTAGTATTTGCTAATCTTAATTTTAACTCTATTCACGAAGTAGTAGGTTTCAATTTTATTCTATGCTAATTAGGTCTCCATTTGCCAAATTATGTCTTATTTTTTAATTTGAAGTTGGCTTTAAGAACCGTCCTTAGGTATACCATCAAAAATAACAATATTAAAAAAAAACTGTTTTCTATTGAGATTTATCGTAGTTTTATTTAACTAAATAAACAACATATTAAAACTTGAGTGTATGAAGATTCAGTTCGCTCTATGACGTGTGGGCTTCTAAATGTTCCGTGCACACAATGATGGCAACCTTCGATCTTTGTGATTTAAGCTAGTTTCAATTTTGTGTTTGTGAAAACTTTTCAGTTTGCGCCGGTGGTGCCATCCCTTCGGTCCCTAGGGATAACAGCCACTACGTCGAAGGTGAGAGCCGCTACATCTGGATGCCTGATGGCGAAGGCGAGATGCACCTGGTGGACCTCGAGGAGCCCCTAGACCCCTCTCCGGATGCTTTCATTAACGGCGGCCGCAACGAGTACTGGCTTTTCACGAGGTTCGCAACACCTGTTGTTAATTGTGCTGAACAAAACCTTCTTATTCTATGGTTATAATAAATAATCAGAACCACCTGTTCAAAAGATGTGACAAAGAACCCTTTTTTTTCAGGCAAAACCCAACCAGCAGGCAACTGCTGAGAAGAAATGACATAAACAGTGTAAGGAACTCTAACTACCGTGCCAACCGTGGTTTGGTAGTCATCGTCCACGGCTGGATGAGCAAAGGAAGCAGTTCATTAAACCCCGCCATCACTTCCGCCTTCCTCGCCGTTCAGGATGTCAACGTCATCGTAGTCGACTGGAGAAGCGTGGCCAGCAAAGGTTACAGATATGCCAAGAGAGGAGTTCCTGATGTAGGAAATCACCTGGGTGACTTTCTCGTGTGGCTCATCAGCAATGCTGGCGGAAACTGGAATAACGTGCACCTCATCGGCCACAGCTTGGGCGCTCACGTCGTTGGCAACGCTGGTCGCAGGGCGGGAGGCAGACCCTCCAGGGTGACAGGTAAGCTTGGTTTAATACCATACATTCAAAGTTGTTTAAAAAACTGGTGATAATACCATATAATATTTGACAACCGAGGCATGGCAAAGCATTTTAGGCTAGTCACAAGTGAACAGTGGTACCGCCGGCGCACGTAATAAAAGAATTCGAAGCAGGGTAGACCGATATGTCTGCCAATAACATCTCACCCGTAAGATCTCCAGTTACTCCGTGACCATAGCGTTGTAACAGTGCCGAAATATCGGAAACTCAAAACAAAAAAGGTACAAGGTAGCAATCCCGTTTTTAATGATTTAAATGTTAGTGACCATGAAAGTTTAAAGAAATATATTCCAATGTCATTCCAAATATCTTTAGAACTTTCTACATGTCGCCGAGCGGTGCGTTGGTCATTTAATGAAGTTTGATTAATGCAACGATAATTGACATCTGAAATTTGATTCACAGGTCTGGATCCAGCTGGTCCCCAATGGGGAGGAGACAGGAACCGTTTGCAAACAAACGCTGGTCGCTACGTCGAGGCTATCCACACCGACGGCAACGCTCTGGGCATCATGGACCGCAGCGGTCACGCCGACTTCTACCCCAACGGCGGCAGACACGCACAGCCCGGGTGCCGCTCTGGTGTCACCGCCACTAACTGCTCCCACAGCCGCGCCTACGAGTTCTTCAACTCCAGCGTCAGGCAACACAACCGCTTCCCCGGAAGGCGATGCAACGACGTCAGGCAAGCCAGAGACAGACAATGCACTGGAGCTCAGAATTTGCACATGGGCAATGGAATATTCAACAAAAATGGGTAAGTTCAAGTTCAATTCTAAACTATCACTACGCTAAACGGGACGTCCCGGGTAATCGGTCGTTGACATCAATTTAAAGTCATTTATATAAAAAAGTAACTTAGTTGCTAAAATCACTGGCTTACAATATTTCTCAGGAACTCTTTTTGAGAATTTTCGGAAAAACATATTAAAAAGGGATTATTTCCATGTTCCAATAGTTTACTAAAATACTAACCCTAAACCTAATTATTTTGGATTTTTATCTCCAACAACCCTTAAATTTTACTTGGATTTACTACTGAAGCTCAAATATTTTAACAGTTGAATTTCAATAGGGATGTGTAATATTGTGGTTTTTAAAGGTTCCGTTGTAAACAAGGCAATCATTTATTTTCGCCGTCTGTCTCTACCACAAAAAACAAATAAATAAAAAATATTTTTGTGTTACTCCTACATCACGTAAAGTGGTCAAGTAATAAAGGTTGCTTCGTGCACAGGGACATTTATTTAATTTCCGCATTTTATTATTGTTTCAGAAACGGCATCTATGGGTTAAATACTGGAGCCAGCTGGCCGTTCTAAATGTAGACATTAAGTTGATTTGTAAAAATGCAAAAATTATACTGAATTTCATAATTATTTAGAAAAACTCCATTTGCTATTCGACTTTTTTTCAACTTACATATGACATGGTTTGTGACTACTTTCAAAATGTATTTCAATATTAATAAATAATCCATAGAACTATCCCTCACATTTATTTATTAATTAAAAACTGTTTGTTAAACTGAATAAGGGTAATATGAAAACATCCCGGCCTCAGGTGTGTCTTGAACTCAAAATCATCATCATCATTAACAGCCACATGACGTCCACTGCTGAACGTGGACCTCTCCCATGCCCATAGGCCTAACACGCACAACGCGACATTATGTCGCTCTTTTCTCGCGCCGAAGCCAGTGGCCATAGTAAGAAAATCATCACTTGTTAAGTCTACTATAAGAGGTTACTATAATGTAGATAGAGGAATATTTGAATGATAAGAATGTGTGGTCATCATAGATATAATCTTTCTTGCTGGAATTTCCTCGATAGAAGCAACTTCCGAAATTTTCAGTCTTGACGTGTCATAAACGCTTGTAATAAGCTTACATGAATAAATGAGTTTTTTACTTTGCTACACTTTAATAGGGCAAATTCAGAAGAGCGCATTTTTCCGCGCGTATACAGTCTGACGGAAAAACATTACGGCGCGCTTAGGACGTAAGCTCGTGTGCTGCGTTTCCACCAGAGATGCATTGCGAGGAATGTGTTTTTAAGAACCAATAAAACCGCTTCATTGAGCGAAGCTAGGTCAATGGAGAGATTATATTGGTTCTTGAAAACGCATTCCTCGCAACGCATCTCTGGTGGTCTGCAACAGCCCGTAGAGCCACACGAAAAAACTTGTAGCGGAGCTCATCTTATCATTCTCAACTCATGTTAAGATTTTATGAACCCACCAATGAGTTCATGAAATCTTACCTCTTAATTTTAGTAATATTCTTTATTAAATGTTGGTCTGTAGGTAAGTACCTAATTAAGTTGTCAGGTGGAATTTTAAATACCCTGATAAAATTGTTGCCATATAAATCCAGTTTGCATGCCCTGCTACGTCGTAATCGTAACACTGATTGTTCATTGATTGGATATTTTGTTTTTGTTAATCTTCTTTGTATCTTATCTACTACTAGTCGTCATGTACAATACACATTAATTTGATAAATATTGTGTTTATCTTTTACACATAACGATCAATTATGCACTTTATTCGATCATATCAAAATCATAAACCTGTTGCTTCCCTGTCAAATGTGCAATGATCATATTGAGTGTAACAAAGGTAAATCATTAAATCGAAAAAGCTAATCTAGGCATAAATACAATGGGCAACTTAATTTAATACTAGCTTCCGCCCGCGACTTCGTCGGCGTGGACTTTAGGTTGTACTAGTATTATACCAACATGGACAGACGCTTTCAGATTTAAGTGACCTATCTCAGTAGTGACATTGGGTGTAATATTTTACAAAACTTCTAAATAACTCAGCAAGTTGCTAATCATCCGTGACACTCGCATTTATCATTTCTACCTACATATTACCTACTATCTCTAAGTTTATTAAATATTTCAATTTGAAAAGAAATAAATTATCGGCAATCCTACTAATATTATAAATGTGAAAATTTGTATGTCTGGATGTGCCGTCTTGCTCTTTCACTTAAAAACTACTGAATGGATTAGAATGAACCTTTATAATAATATAGCTTTTACATCTGAATAGCACTAGGCAAGTAGGGTAAAGTCGCCAGTAGTCAGCCAGGCACCTAAGGTCAGCCTTTTCGGCCTTTTATACGCCACGAATAGCGCATTATTTTAAAACAACTAATAACATGGTGGTTAAATCATTCCTTGACTCTTTATTGGACGAAACATCTCGTGACTGGTGCGTGCTGCAGTCACCACAGAGAGAAAAACACGTTCATAGCAGTGCCAACGACGGATAGACCGTATTGTTCGATGTCCGCCATTTTTTGTCTAACTTTTCGTCCCGTGGTTATTAGCGATCAGCTGCTTTATTTGAAATGTTTACTGAAGTATTTTTGTTAGCTTATCTTATTGAATGTAATAAGAGCATATTTTTATACGATAACTGATATTTATCCCAAGAGAATGCAGTTTTTGAGACGGCTGACTATTGGGTACAGGATTTTCGCTAGAAACGCCAGTACTCAGCCGGGGGTGGCTGACTTCTGGATTTGAGTTGTTTTTTTGTTTTTGAGTGATATGTGCACCATTCGATTCGTTATATTTAAACGAATCATTTAAAGCCTGGTCGTAGAACTAAAATATGAAGAAAACCCAGTAGTCAGCCGCTATAATGTACAAAGGCGCTGACATCAACCTTTACAAAACAGTTGCAAAATGGGTCTTATGTCAGCGGCATAAGGTGCACCTATATAAAAATTATTGTTCGCGCTTCTGTACAACTTTTGATGCGGCTGACTACTAGGGTGTAGGGGTTTTGGGGCCTAAGGTCTAGAGCTCAGCCCCCTGTTTTGGTTTTGTGGGGTCAGTAATTATTGGTGTTTGATTACTCAAATTACTAGCAGTGTTTTATTTACAGTTAAAAATGTCTCAAGGGGACTCTCAAGTATAAAGTTGAAAACCCTGACTATAGCGGGCGGTGCGATGACAGAAAGAAAGAGAAATAATGACATGGGCATCACATCAAATAGGCCTTCCGGAAAAACCCGTTGTGCAAGCGGTAGAAAAGCAGAGAGAGAAGAAGTCCCTCCTCAAACTGGGCAAATCTAGGTCACAAGTCAACAAGCACCAAATTTAATTTATTTTACCCCTTTTTTAGAGTTTTTGAACCTAATTAACGTAGCGGCTGAGTACTGGGGAGCCAAAGGCTGACTTAAGGTTCCGGGTGGCTGACTACTGGGGAAAAGTGCCATTTTTTGTTATTTCGTAATTATCTCAGAGTTCGAGTAATTATGTTGTGTTGTACTTGAAGATCATCAAAGTTTAATAAATGATTGATGACATAAAACATCATTTCACTCAATTAGTAATTTCCTTGTGAAATGAGAGCAGTGCAAACTCAGAACTTTCGTTAAAAGGCTGACTACTGGAGACTTTACCCTATAAGACAAGTAACCCTGTCTGTACTCTACAGAATTAAAAAAGTGTTTCACTTGTTTTAGATTTTACTGAAGATGACGCTTCAAACGACATACTACTCTGTCATTATACCTAGTGTTAAAATTACTTTTGTAAACCATCAATACCTTTACCTTTTAGACCACTCTATTACTCGTAGCAGACATAATTTTGATTCTAACTGTACCAACTGGAATACACTGGCGTAACCTGCGGGGTAACCATGTGGAATTTTTATCCGACTACGGCGCGGCGGAGCAAAAGAGAAGGTTATGATTTTGACCTGTATTTATGTGTGTTCATCTGTTCTCTCATAACCTCTAAACTTCTAATAATGAGGTGTCATTGGAAGCCTCTCGATCGCCCGCTGGTTAAAGGCTACATCTTCTTCTTATCGTGTCGATGGCTATATTCTTTTTGACCAAAACTCCGCCACCATAACGGCATGGTCGTTGGCACTCATAAGTTCCTCACGCGTACAGCTTACCGGGCACGAAGGACATGATAAAGGCTACATGGCGTCACGTTATTAACTACAGTGACTACTAGGGGACTTCACGGTGTCGTGAACGTCCGCGGCTATCCTTTGAACATGATAACATTTCGGCGGAGACTATTTTTTGTATTTCATACTTTTTAGAGTGCCTTTTCAGTAGCCAGGATTTAGTTTTTAAACTTTCTTATCTGTACATCAAGTGAATCAACTCATTTTGATCGCTGTGACTCACGATTAAAGCATAACTACTCAGAAGCCTTAAACTATATTTTAGGTGGTTGTAATGTTCTTTTATCAAATAAAATACGGTTTACTTCATTTCATGTTTATTGGCCAGTAAGGGTTTGCTACAATAAGTTTAATAAGGAAAACTGCTGCCAGTAGTTAGTCCGAAGATCCCGTTTCTGAAACAATAAGAAGTTACTTTAATATAATTGTAATGGAAACTTTTATAAAGATTTTAATTGGAATGTAACAGATGTTTATGATGTTCAGGTCTTAAAAACCCACTCTTAACATGACGCATTCGACATTTTGATACACGACTGAAAGAACAAGTTTCATGGTTGGTTTTGTCTGACAAAATTTACCACACACTTTTTCAAATGTAAGAAAAACATTTTTTCTGTTATCAAGGACTTGATCATAGATTATTGAAAAATCTGTCCATAAAAAGCGTTTTCTTCGCTCTCTTTCGACAACCTTTGGCATGCCATAATGAAGTATAGATTAAGGAGCACGTTAAGTTTACCAAGTTTAGTTTATTAAGTAAAGCTTACCCATTTTTGTTGAATACTCCATTGCCCATGACCAAAGTAGATCCAGTGCACTGGTTATTTTCGGCCTGTCGAAGGTCGTTGCAGCGCCTTCCCACGAAGCGGTTGGGGTTTCTGACAGAGGACGCGTACAGGCTGTGTGCGCGGCTGTGAGAGCAGCTGGTGTTGGTGATGCCGCCTCTGCAGCCGGGCTGGGTGTGTCTGCCGCCGTTGGGGTAGAAGTCGGCGTGGCCACTGCGGTCCATGATGCCCAGCGCGCGCCCGTCGGTGTGGATAGCCTCGACGTAGCGACCAGCATTGCTCTGCAGACGGTTGCTGTTGCCTCCGAAACGGGGTCCAGCTGGGTCCAAACCTGTAAATACAACGCATTATAATGTCGCTGTTCTTCTTAGAATCTTTACTATTTGTAAGTTGTTATTGTATTTGCAATGTTCGATTTTTGTATTGAGGTAGATCCATTTGAATGAAATTGTTATGAGACATTACTTTCAAATAAAATCATTTAGCAAAATTTGGGATTCTGAATGTTTCGTCCGCCGTGATGGCAACAGTCAGTGTGCTTCTGACTAACCCTGTCTAGGATATAGTCGTGGGCGTATCGTATACAGGGTGTTTCTTTTAAGGTGTCAAGCCGACGCCAGCTGATAGTAGTTTACCATACCTATCGATTCAACCCCCATATGTTCTACGATTTTTCGTAGTTTTCGAGATAATGATGTTTTTGTTATTTTAAAAAAGGATGCTGCGCAGTTTTTGAAATTAGTAAGAAGCTATGGAATACCTTTTGTTTTTTTTAATTTACGCTTGAATTTTGGTTATGTTCTGCATGATTCACTTTTTTTTCACTATTAATCAAAATTTTTGTATCTTGTAGTGAAGTTAGGACAGAGATTATTTTAATCATAAAACTGCAATTAATAGACATTATAATAAAAATAAAATATCCAATAAAAGTCAAACGAAAAAAAAGTTATAATTATTTAAAGCCAAGTGCTCACATTTTTTTTAAAAATAACAAAAACATCATTATCTCGAAAACTACAAAAAATCGTAGAACATACATGGGGGTTAAATCGATAGGTATGGTACCCTACTATCAGCTGGCGCCGGCTTGACACCTTAAAAGAAACACCCTGTATACATCATCACATACATTGGCCCGGTACCAATGTAAGGTTTACCTTGTGTTATGAAAACCAGAAAAAGCGCAGGTACGACAAACACCCGTACCTATAATTATCTGTTTCATCGACAAACATTAGTACTGTTGCGGGAATCGAACCCTTTGAGTCTCACCACTTGAACCTCTGCGGTTACTAGGCTGCCTAACCATTTGAGATGACTGCATTTCATACGTTTTAGTTTAACGAATAAGTTTTTTGACAGTTCTAACCTGTCACCCTTGAAGGTCTTCCACCAGCCCGACGACCAGCGTTGCCGACGATGTGAGCGCCCAGACTGAAGCCGACCAGGTGCACGTTGTTCCAGTTGCCGCCGGCGTTGTTGATGAGCCACACCAGGAAGTCACCCAAGTGGTGGCCTACACCAGGAGCACCATTCGACGCGGTAACGTAGTTTTGGTTGGCCAAACGGTGCCAGTCGACAACGATGACGTTTACGTCCATGGCAGCGAGGAAAGACGTCCTGATGTTGTTGCTCATCTCGTTGTTTCCGTTCCCGTTCAAGCCGTGGACGACAACCACTAAGCCACGGTTAGCCCGGTAGTTAGAGTTCCTCACGCTGTTAATGTTGTTGTGTGTCAGAACCTGCCTGTTGTTATTGTTTTGCCTGGAAACGGAAATTATTTACTATATGATTGTTATTTACTAAGGAAAATATACAAATTGAGTCCAATGTTCTATCAACCACTATAAACCACTCTTAATATAGCGTCAAAATGTTTGTCAAACCTTGTGAAGAGCCAGTACTGGTTGTTGGCGCCATTCCTGGCACTTGCCATCTCCTCATTTGCTGGTTCCTCGAGGTCTATCAGGTGCATCTTGCCTTCATCGCCCTCCATCCAGAAGTAGCGGCTTTCCCCCTCCACATAGTGGCTATTGTCCTCAGGGACTACGGGGACGGCCGCACTGGCGCTAACTGAAATATCGAAGTTTAGCTGTCACAATGCTGTAGCAAATTAAGGAGAATGGAACATGTCATTACGTAAATGCTAAACGTAAATGCGAAGATTGAATCACAGTCGGCGAGTTACTGAAAGGAAAAAACGTTTCGTTTCACATGTTGATTTGGAAGTGTTAACCACTACATTTGTTTTGTTTTACACCTGTTAGTAAATATTATTGACCTTCCCTTCTTGAAACTTTCTCAAATACACTGTTCTTTGTTAAAATTTCTATTTCGAAAAATTAAAACAATGTTCATGAACTTAGAATTTTCTTGACAATGCGAACTGCGAAGTCACTTGTATTTATGCCACGGTTTATACCTACTGCAGCATCAAGGTCATAGATAAGAATATGCACTGCAACAAACTTATGAGTGTGATGAAATAAATGCGCAATGCACTAGAATGTTCGGTCGAAGGAAATTACGATCACCGTGATTGGAAGATATTAGCAATGGGGTAATGTAGTACTGAATAATTAATTTAGTGCAAATAGTACTAACTTGCGACTATAGCAGCGAAGACCACCAATAGCTTCATTGTTGTAGAGTTTTGTGGATCGCAATCAATTAGGTCGTATTTATATGAACTGTTCCAATCTTTTGATATTGTTTTTTTTTTCAAATTAAGGATTATCTCGGATTATGACATGTTAACTTGTATCTTACGAAATAATCAATCACACGATTTATTAAAAAATGGTGCGTTATTGATATTAATGAATAAAATTCCAAAACAGATAAAATCTGTGACTGATACTTCCAAATATTCACTAAGCAGGTAAATTATTTTGTCTGTTTGTTCGCTACTTAACATAATTTTGGTTTTTTCTCTACGCATTCCGCGATGAAAAGTAGTTATTAGTTTTAAACGAATGTGTCCTTAATTCTTGGACCGCGGACTGACATGAAGTGAGCTAGTTGGAGATCGATTTAACATATTGATGAAAAAATTCTTAATTTTTTAAATAAATTATTTACATCAACCTCATTCTAGGCCTCGCTTAGCAAAAATCCGAAAAATCGAAATGTCTTGCCTATACATTTTGATCTATAACAGTTCGCAATCTCATAAATATCTCGATTATTTTATTGTATAATTAATTAGGTAATCACTGAAATTCACAGTGAGATGCCGCTTTTTACGTGGTAAAAGAATTTTGGTAACTATGTAGTAAGTTACTAATTCAACTTTTAGTAAATGGTTATTCTTAATACGATAATCTTTTTTGCAAACTGGGTTTGTTCAATATACCACAAAAGTTTAAACTTTGTAATCAAAATCGAAATAGTTAAAATAGGTCTGCCTGTCTGTTTTTGTCAGTGTAGATAGTACATCGAAAATATTTTTGGTGTGGGTAGGTATAGCGTACGTACCTACGTACACCAAAAATATTCACCTAGTCAAGTCACCTTGTGTGATACGATTAGATACAGACAGACTAATCGTACGACACTAGGTGACGCTAGCAGATGACACAACCCGCCCACGCGGCGTCGGTGAGCCTACCACGAGTTTATGTCTCTCAACGGACTGGCTTGATAAGTAATTAAAAAACTGGAATAGTGTGCTGAATACCACGTAACTGTCTTTCCTTTTCTCAAATTTTAATTGATACTGCAAATCAATTTATAATCATTTACGCTGCTTTATTTTAACTTCACCAGTATACCGGCAAAATAATAATTATAATGACTTTGTTTAATCGTGTGTTTATATTATCTTACTTTCTAATGAAGCTTAATATATCGAGAGAATCCGACGACAATACGACACTTCTCTAGAAATAGTAAATTGCCTACTCACTATGCATTCGTGAGACTAATTAAAAGTTCCTAGAAAATAAATGACTCACTATCGCAATTATTATTTTGTAGTGTTAGATAACGCAATTGGGTTTTTTATCTGAGTCTTAAGCTGCCCAGCTGGATGCACTGGACTCAGTAGACCTAAGGGCCAGGTGACGATTCGCTCGTTGGAACCAACCTCCAGAGTTTGGAGCATCGGCGTAGAGTTGTCTGTTTATCGGTTTTCATACGGTGTATTTTGGTAAGTGTGCGCAGGAATTTCATGTCCTGAAACCACCCTCCACGTTCTACCACCGGACCAGTAGACGTCGTGATGTGTTCGACTTTCCGGCGCTCCGAACTAAATAGTTTTTGTTTCCTGTCTGGTCCGCCCCGCTAAGGAGTGGAACGCTCTCCCTGCGTCTGTGTTTCCGGATATATGCAACCTTTTACTCCAAGTAATCGTGTTCTACCTTCGGCTTCGTCGTCGCTTACCATCAGGCTAGACTGCGGTCGAACGCAAACACAAATTGAATATTAAAAAAAGAAGTTCAGGCAGAGGGACATGAAACCTTGAAACTCTCAGGACGTCAGATGGCACCACCAGTGACAGCTAAATGAACTCTACTCCAAACATCTCAGACGATAGAAATGATGCTAAAGTAACAGACTGCTTACAAATGAACACCTCAGAAATATATGCGAGAGGTCTGGATTCTGGTTGATGATTTATGAAATCTTTATACATAATTAGAAGGCAACTGAGAACTATAGGTCACTGGAGAACTGTTTTTGCATTTACCTAGTAAATTCAAATTTTGATTTCTCCAAACAAAAAGGATGATATAGCTAACCTAAATTAATTCATTGAATCCAATTTTCAAATTGACGCATGCCAGTGTCTGGAAATTCGTGTGATGAACCTATGTTTTTTAATTTATTTATAATCTGAATGATGATGTTAATGTGGTACATTTGAAGCCAAATAAATTTATATTCTATTCTTTTCATCTATTCATGACTATAAGGAAACTTTACAATGATAATGACGTGCAAGGCGCCTTATTGTTCTCGGAAAATATTTTTACTGAATGACTATCAATCATTCAGTAGATGATTATCTGGTTGGTCACTCTCTTATCAGCTGTCTATCATGTGCCATAGAGTGCTGGACTGTAGGTTATCTGTAGCTAACACCTTTGGAGGTTGCCCCTCACGTAGGTATTAGTCGTAATATGTCAAATGGATCAGTCAATTGGACGTTGTTAAAAACATAGATTAAAATAAAGGGGGCGTTTGAAAGTGAGGCTAGCACGAACCGCTTACATTTTCTAATAGTAAAGAAAACATTGGGATTTTTTAAGATTGTTTTTTGTGACTCCACTATTCGAAAACGTTAACGGTTCGTGCCAGCCCTACAGAAATGTTATTTTATAAATTATATTTTTTATAGTTTAAGTGACAATCGACGAAACACACCTACTTTTAGCACGTTCAAATTAATGAACTTTTATCAAACTCACTTAAATTTTACCCATCTACTTAAACAATCTTGAACAGCTGGTAGGAGCACCCGATTGAACCATTCTAGACTTCTATTGTTGTTTCTTGAAGTTACGATTCTATCCCCCGAATTCACAAACGCAAATTAACGTTGAGCATCCCTTAGAAGTGTAACTGTCCCTTTCAGTTCTATTGACATTTAACGAGACAGCATGACCGGAGCGCGTGCTTAGCGTTGATTGACGTTTGTGAATTCGGTAGTTAGTCAACAAGCTTCAGATTCTTGAAGTCCTCAAAAATAATATCCGCTAGGAATGCGGCCAGCTATCGTAGGTTACCCGGTTTGCGAAAGACGCGGGTTCGATTCCCTCCTGAAGCCAAGAGCGAATATCTTTTTCTGGTTTTCGGAACTTTAGTAAAGATACTGCATGGTAATTGCTAAATAATAATAATAACACTATCGTAGGAAGTTACGGCAAGGGTGTCGGAAAATGGAACCAATCTGGCCACTTATCATCAATTCTAGAAGTATCTAGAATTTTTCATCTATCCAAAATAATACAGGCAAAGAACATCGGGTGATTTATAGACGCCACCATTAGACATCCATGGTGTTTCTAGCCGACAGTATGATAGGCACCGCCATGGCCTGATACCACACACTAAAAGCAATGGCAATATTTACCATATCATATCATAATATTAGAATAAATATCATTTATATGACTTTTTTTAAAACTTTGAAACTTTATAAGAAATTGAAAATCTTTTGTGTCCATGAAGGGAAGTTCATCGTTCATCGCAAGTTTGACAGATTATTAATTGATGAAATTAAAATCCACGTATTATTTTTATCAGTTTATCACTTTTGAATGGCACCATTATCTATAGTAAATTTTCCACAATTTACAAATATCGCCAAAAGCTTTTGTTATTGTAAAAACAAAGACAATTTAACAGATAGAGTGATTGAAGAGAAAGGTTTATACCTATGTATAACATAACATAACATCCCATTGCACCTGTGCGAAGCCGGGGTGGATCGCTAGTGATCTTTAATCAAAACAACAAATATTTAAATCTTTGGTGGGATGCACGGCTTAGAATAGTTGTAAGTAACTTACATAAACCTAAATTGTGAAAAGTTAAATTTCCCGTATGAAACTCGTATCACTAAGACATATTATTTAAAACTACGCCACGGATTTTGATGCGGTGAGGAAGTTGTATATGCATAATATCATCACATTGCGTGCGAAGCCGGGACGGGTCGCTAGTAATATAATAAATTGGTAAAGAAAATGGTTAGGAAAAAAAAGAAACATTCTAAACTTTTAAATGCTCTTAATATTTTAATATGAGTTCTTACGATGCCTTCAAATTTTTTGGACCACTGTAAATAGGCCACCTGTATAAGACTCATTAATAATAAACGGATTTTTACGTCAGTTGCATACAATGGAATGCATTTGGGCTTAACACTTCCTTCTAAAATTGATTGATAGATTGATGAATAACATGATTTGTAATACCAATTAATCCATTTAATATTCTGGTTAATCCAAAAAACATTTGATAAATTATGATCAACAGATAAAAACAAGTTTATAAGCCCAATCTTAATCTCTATCTCTTTGTAATTAGTCTTTCACCATGAAGCTGTTGGTGGTCTTCGCTGCTTTAGTCGCAAGTTAGTATTTTTGGAAAGAGTACTGTAGCTTTTCCATTTTTTCTGTACTTCGAAATTCAACCACTTTTCAGTTTGCGCCGGTGGCGCCATCCCTTTGGTCCCTAGGGATAACAGCCACTATGTAGAAGGTGAGAGCCGCTACATCTGGATGCCTGATGGCGAAGGCGAGATGCACTTGGTAGATTTGGAGGAGCCTGTGGATCTGTCTGCGGCTAATTTCTTAAACGGAGGCCGCAACCAGTACTGGCTTTTCACCAGGTTCGCAATATTTTCTTCCTTGTTTCGCTACACAAACTGCATTGTTTTTTGTCTATACGGTTCCCTATTGTTATCAAAGATGTAAATAGTAATTTGTAGTAAAGAGCATTGATAATAATTAATACTGTATTTTTTTATTAACAGACAAAACCTAACAAACCGGCAAATTCTTAGAATCAACGACATAAACAGTGTGAGGAACTCTAACTACCGCGCCAACAGAGGTTTGGTAGTCATCGCCCACGGCTGGATGAGCAAAGGAAGCAGTGGATTAAACCCCGCCATCACTTCCGCTTTCCTCGCCGTCCAAGATGTCAACGTCATCGTATTGGACTGGAATCAAGTGGCTAACAAAGGCTACAGATACGCTAAACGCACCGTTCCTGACGTAGGAAACCATTTGGGTGATTTCCTGTCATGGCTCATCAACAACGCTGGCGGTAACTGGAATAACGTGCACCTAGTTGGGCACAGCTTGGGTGCCCACGTCGTTGGCAACGCCGGGCGCCGGGTCGGAGGCAGACCCTCCAGGGTTACAGGTAGGAGTGATAAAATGCTATCACATATTATTAAAATTCCTGCTATGTTTCACTTCCACAGCAGGGCAAAGGCCTCCCCGTCCCGTTTCTACCGTTGCTGATTTCATCCCTCTTTTGGCCAATTACGCAAAAAGAGTAAATTTGTTCCACCATCGCATGTTTTCGGTCATTTACGTAGTTTTTTTTTGTGACCGTGTAACACCAAACTGATCAAATTCTTTACCTTTTATGTTTTCGAGATTAATGAACAACAATGTATAAATACACGGGCGCAGTGAAACTTCCTCCTCATTGCTTGCTGTTCCCGCCTGATGCCAACAGACTAAATGTCTTTTTCTGGTTTTTCTATCTTTAGTAAGATGATAATGCATTATCCCTAATGCTAAAAAATAAAAATAATCTATATTTTTATTGTTAATCGCTTTTTTTAGTTTGTTTTCAAATGCACGACAACATTAAATGTTGAAATGTGATTAACAGGCCTGGATCCAGCCGGACCCCAATGGGGAGGATGCAGAAACCGCTTGCAAAGCAACGCCGGCCGCTACGTCGAGGCCATCCACACCGACGGCAACGCTTTAGGCATTTTTGACCGAAGTGGCGACGCCGACTTCTACCCCAACGGCGGTAGGCACGCGCAGCCAGGGTGCCGCTCGGGCATCACCGCTACCAACTGCTCCCACAGTCGAGCCCACGAACTTTTCGCCTCCAGTGTCAGGCAACATAACCGCTTTCCTGGAAGACGATGCAACGACCTCAGACAGGCTAGAGACAACCAGTGCAACGGAGCTCAGAATTTGCACATGGGCAATGGAATATTTAACAAAAATGGGTGAGTGGTTTCGTTCAAGCTACCTGCACTTCCCTAACTCTTGAATTCACAAATGTCCATCAATTTTGAGCGCGCCCTCGAACTTATGCCATCTCGTGAAATGTCTTTATAACTAAAAGGGACAGCTATCTTGTGCGCCATGGTCCACTTTGGACGCTTTTGTGAATTCGGGGGTAATTCCCTAAATTACGCGAAAGCAGTGCTTTTGTTATACGGGTTGCTTCCCTTTTTGAGTGTATTCAAATAACCTCTTTGTTGATTCAAATAACCGCCTAAGACAGTTTATTGTAAAACCGAAACAGTCGTGAATCACTCGAAGCGATAATCGATGATTTATATTAATATTCTTATGTCTTATTAATTTGAAATGTTTACCATTCCAGAAACGGCATTTACGGATTGAGAACTGGAGCAAGCGCACCATTCTAAACGTGAAGTTTTGCGAATATTGGTCTTTTCTTTTCAATAAACATAATTTATCAAAAAGCACGATCGTTTATTTTTAACTCCCTAGCCGACCCAAGAGCATTCTGTCAAATTCTTTTGGGTTTTTTTATGTTTTTTTATTTTGATATTATTATTACGACTTCGAATGCTATTGGGCTGTGTAAGAGATCAATAAAAATATTTTTGACAATCAACAAACATGGCAATCCCGTACCGTCTGACAGGCGCGTATCGTACGTACCGTATCATCAAAAACCATGAAGATCGATTTGAGCAGTTCTGAAGGTGTAAGTGCTGGAACTTCAATTAAATATAACATTCAATTACATTTTATTGAACATTATCTATTGAGAAGGTTGGGGAGGTGCCCGTGGCGCAGTTGTGACGGTGATCGGCGACGATCGCTGTGTAAAGCAACCCTTGCCGGGTCGGAAATGGGATGGGTGACCACCCGACCGAAATTTAGTGATGTGTATTTCGGGCATTACCATGCTTCGGAAGGCAGGTTAAGCAGTTGGTCCCGGCTGACGTCGTTAGATGTCAGTCGTTAAGCCTAGTCGTAGGCCTTAGGGCGGCTTGATAATATCTGACATTAAGGTTGCTCACTAACCTTACACCCCTCTAACAATCCGCACTGAGCCCGCGTGCTGGAGTATGGAGGTGGATTGCCACCTCATGGTTGAGGTGAGGCCTGTGCCCAGCAGTGGGACGTATACATATAGGCCGGTTATGTTATGTTATTTATCTATTTATTTATTCTTTATAGCACAACATTGAATGGTACAAAAGGCGGACTTAATGCCAAGAAGGCATTCTCCACCAGTCAGCCATAAGGCTAAGCAGAAAAGTACAGTAGGCGGAGCGATATAACAAAATAACATTTAGGTGGGTGATTATGACTGTCAATCACATATAAAATAATATAATTATAAATATAATACATAATTATAACAATAAGCAGTACCACAGGCTTTTAGCTCACGTTGAGGATTGGGTACATTGCACTGTAAATACTTTGGCCCTAACTACGAATAGTAGATTATGCAAAAAGGGCTTAACGTAGTGAATTATGTCCCGGGCGCTATATTGAACCCTGAGGAAGAGGAATTCTACGGTTAACTCCCGAGCGGAGAGAAGGATTTTAGGTTGGAATCCTAAGAACGAGGAGTTCAAGATCGCCCAAGACATATACCTACACGTCTAAGCCTGCGATGCATACTCCACTTTTTATACTTTCTGCGAGGCAATTCGAAACCAAGGACTGAAAAAAAAGTTAGAACTCAAATTTTTATAGTTAAAATAATGAAATATGAAACTGAGAAATATTTATCTAAAATTTACAATAAAATTACAAGTATTGTTAGAAACATTAGCCCACTTGTGCAAAAGGTAAATTACATTATTTGGTACATTTAACTCAAGAGCACAGCGATGTTAGCGATTCGCAACATGTTTTCTTTTTTGTCGTCCTTTTTTGATAATGGTTTTAGTTCGACATTTATTTATTTACTTAGATAAGGTACACCAACAGAAACATTTTTTTTTAGGTAGAAGGTATCAAAACAAGTCATTTAAAAATTAACTTCATGTACGGTAAGTCGCTAAAACTCAGAATGGGTCATTTCTGAACTGACCTTAATTTAAAAAAAAAAGTATCCAAAATATTATTTTTTTCGGATAGAGGGCATCATAGCAACTCATTCAGATAAACATTAGATAGTCGAAAGCCAATAGTTTAGAAGTTATCATTTTTAAAATTTTGGGCCTAAGTGGTTGAACTTCAGAGACATAAATCACTTGTGTTTCTAAACTTTCCGACTGGCGAACTTCAAAATGAGTAAGAATAGAAGAGAGTGAAAAAGGATTTATCTCATTTATTCATTACAATACAATAAGTGATACAAAAGGCGGACTTAATGCTGTTAAGGCATTACTACCAGTCAATATAAAATGAAGCGGAGCCAAATAAAGTATGGGATTAATTATTAAGTCAACCCATATTTGAATGTTAATTCATATTTATATTCATATTCATTTAATCACCATAAATTTGTAACAAGAAGTACATTGGCATCTGTAAGTTTATAGGTGGTATGATTTGTTACAAATTAACCTTTACAAGGCATTGTGAATTTGTACACAAATAAAAAGATAACAATATAACTAAAAAATAGAAAACAAATTACAGGGGGGCTAAAATGGCGACATTAGACGTTTCATATCTGAAACATAATATGAAGCACTTTTTGAAATCCTAAAATGGCAACTTATTAGGTGAATCATATTATGAATGAATCATATTTGTTTTTCATTCAATTTGACAGTTTTGTATGGGAATTCGTAAAATGGTGCACTTTTAAACGTCAAATTGGAGGAATGTTAGATGTTTAGGGTCAGTTCGCCTGTTCGCGTCCACCACCCCGTTCGCGTCCATTTTACGGAAAATCCTCGAAATTAAGTAAACTAATACAACAATTAAAAATACGTCACTAATGCTAATACTTCAAAGTTAAGTTCAAAGACACACGCACATAAGGACAAATAGTATTCGGATGTTTTTTATTGATTTATGTGAATTTTAAGATACATTTTTAACGAATAAAATGAGGTAGACGCGAATTAAATACATCTTATTTAGAACTTAGCGTTTGCGTCCGCTATGGCCGCAAACTACACCTACAGCAGATAATCATAAACCAAATTGCGTCCACTACTTTCTTGAATGCAATAAAATTAACTTGCTTGTAAAAATAATTTCCAATGTATTACACCAGAAAGATTCGGCCGGTCTGTTAGTGGTCTCGGTAGCATAATTGGTAGTGCAGTCGCCCGGCTTGCGAAAGATGCGGGTTCAAGTCCTGCCTGATGCCAACATGACCAAATGTCTTTTTCTGGTTTTCTTCAGAAAGATACTGCATGGAAAATGCTAAAAAACAATAATAAAAATATTCCAATGTATTGTTCATAATTATTATACATTTTTAACTAAGACTACGGCTAATAATTATATTTTTAAATGAAATAAGTAATTCCTTTAATTATTTTTATTAGTCAAGACATAAATTAGGTCTTCGGTGACAAGAAATAATGATGAAGAGAGAACATAAACTGAAGATTCATTCATAGACAGACCACTGGAGAACAGACACAGGTGGACTTATATGCTACACAGACGGATTCAGGAAATAATCAATCAAACTCTTGGTTGCTGGCGTGCACAGACGCACTATGTGATGATGGCTCGGCGATAAAGAGATCAGTACGCTTGGGCAGGCTGGCCGGCGTTCTTGAAACCTTACATAGCAGGCAAGCGTCACAACGATGTCACAAAAGTGACGGTCTACAGCGACGGCAAGGTAAGAGTAGCACTGCAAGCATTCAACAACCAGCGACAACATCGATGCGATTGTCAAGGAATGCAAATCAGCGCTAGGGAGACTAGCTGGCAAAGCGGAAGTTGGATGTGCAAGGGTCCCCTGCCAAGAGTTAATGCTGGCAGTAAAGCAGCTCATAAATTATTCCCGCGAAATGGTCTACAGTGGACGCTAATTGTCATTTTTGGAAAAACACCTAATTCTGTAATATATCTATTAAAAAAATGCAATGTTTCGAAAAAAACTTTAAGTTGATCCTAAAATAAACTAGAATATAATGGATTCATTATATATTTCTTTTATCTAAATCAGTGCTGGAGCATTTTTTCATTCACTGTCAAGTTTGGCAACTGCACTAAATGGACGCGAACAGACGAAATTACCCTACTAGGTGACAGCGCTGAGCTGTCAAATTCACATAGCAGTAAACATTATTTAATCGTTTTTAGGATAAATTTAATTATTCCTAGTAAAATGTGTTACTGTGAATTATTATAATGACACCAAGAATACATAATAGTGACAGTAAATTGAACCAATTTCCAAGACCGTGGTGGAAACGACACTAAAGGTTTATCACATTTTGAATGAAATTCCTGAGAACTTAGTTCATCACATTTACGTTAACTAGCTGTCTTCCGGTGAATATTCCAATATTATAGAGTAAATAAAAAACGTTTTTGTTATTGTTATAATGTGTATTATTTAAAAAATGTGCGGCATTAAAACCTAAAAATCTGCTCCCAAATAAAGTCGTCTTGTACGCCATTGCCGAGCTTAGTTGCCGAAGCAGAAGTTTGGCAAATCACTCGGGCTTTGTTGTTACAGAGTCATGTCTCCTTGCAAATATCTTCAATCTCAAGAACATGCCTAGCTAGCACCAATTTCTTGTCTTCATTCATCGTTACCGGTCGGAAAATGATTTTTATCACAAGTTTTCATGAACATTATTTACAATCTCGATTGACAGCTGTGACATTATTGTTCCTAGGCCACCTGTCACGATCCTCATTGCCAGACATAAAAATTGAAAATTAAAAACATTCTACAATTATTAGTGATAAGAAATCACACAAATTCAATAATAAGCTACTTTTTAAGCCTTAAATTATTAGTTGTAATGATGAAAATATTTGTTTAATGAAAACCGTTAAGTTTACAATTATTAGGCGCGACACTATTTTTTTTGGTGTAGCAATGTCGTCATCAAACTTTGTCTAAGAGTCCAAACCATGAAATAAATTTAAAAAAGAAAAATATGTCTAAGATATGAAACGTCAAGTAGGTGTTTCACTTTTCATGTCGCCGTTTTACCGTTTTTAGCAATTCACCAGATGAAACGTCAGTTAGATGATTCATATATGAAACACCTAAAATGTTGCCGTTTTAGCCCCCCAGATAACATTTTAAAGATGTTTTGTAAGTAGAGCCGGACAAACAAAGTAAAAAATTTAAAGTTATTAAAACTTTGTTTCAAAATACTCCTTCATGTTATAAAATGACTTGTTGATGAGGGTATTTTTTAGTTTATTCTCAAATTCTCGGTCATCAAGAGCCTTCAAAGAGTTTGACAAATGATTGTACACCTTTATTGCCATGTAATAAGATGCATTTTTAAATAAGGAGAAATGAACAGAGGGCGTCACCAAGTCATTTTTTCGGCGTGAAGTGTAATGACTAGGCTTGTCACTGTTTTTTTCGAAGTGATGTGCATGTTTTCTTATATGGCGGCAAATTTCAAAAATATATACGGAAGTTACAGTGAGGATACGGAATTTTGCAAACAACATTCTGCACGTATCTCTACGTCCGGCCAAAGCTATTATTCTAATGCATCTCTTTTGTATAATGGACACTGCTGACACATCAGTCGAGTTGCCCCACAATACGATGCCGTAACTTATCCAGGCTGCAGCATGACCGTGGCATGCTGCAAGTGCACACTCCTCGTTGGTGCCTTTTCTAAGTTCTCTCAAGGCGTACGAGAATCGACTTAGTCTACCTACAATGGAATCAATGTGGATCTTCCATGATAGGTGAGAGTCCATAGTAATTCCGAGCAAAGAAAAAGAGCAAACTTCTTCAATTTTATGGCCTTCGTGACTTATATTAAGAGGTATACCTAATCTTTGGTATGGTCGAAATTGCATGACCTTAGTTTTTGTGTAATTGAGTACTAGATTAATGTCTTTTAGCTGATTCGCGATTTTGGTTAATGATTCTGTAATTAGTGTGTTTACTATGCTTGCATCATTGTTGTCACAAGATATGATGACAGTTGCATCGTCGGCAAAAAGAACTAGTTTATGCGGTACTACAGTAGGAAGTTCATTTATGTAGGACAAAAATAGTAAACAACCTAATACGCTGCCCTGTGGTATTGATCCACATACCAATTCACTAGAGGATTCGTATTTTAGTAACTCTTTAGTTGTTTCGTCAAAATATGATATTTGTACTATTTGCCTCCTGTTGCTTAGGTATGACGTAAGCCATTTTTGTGCTTGTCCGCGGATCCCTGGTACCTCCAGTTTCTTTAACAAGATACTATGGGAAACTCTGTCGTAGGCCTTAGACATATCCATAAAAATTGCAATGGCGCATTTATTATTGTTCAATGCATTTAATATTTCCAAATTGCAATCAAACATAGCCGACGTCGTGGACCTCCCTTTTCTAAAACCATGCTGATCGTTGCTCAAGGCATTAAACTTTTCAAAAAAATTGTAAATTCTCTTGCTTAAAATATTTTCGAAGATTTTTGATAAGACTGGTAAAAGAGCAATTGGTCGGTAATCCGAAACGCAAGATGAATTTCCTTTTTTAAAAATAGGTTTTATTACTGCTAATTTTGGTATATCTGGGAACTTGCTAGTTTTAAATGACTGATTAATGAGAAAAGTTAGTGGAGGCAATAGTTCGTCAACACAATGCACAATCAATGATCCTGGAATTTCGTCATGCCCGCTAGTGTTATTGCGCTTAATTTTCAATATTACTTTTTTCACTTCAGATTCTCTAACATCTCCTAAGAAAAAAGAATTCGACAAGGAAGTTTTGCTTGATAAATTGAAGACGGTTTCATCTTTATTCGAATTAACACTAAGAAAATGCTTATTAAATGTATCAGCTACATGAGATGGAGATTTTATGGTTTCATTTTGCGTCTTCAAAACTATATTACTGTGCTTAATATTTTTTGATGGATTAGTCTTTTCTTTTATCATACTCCACATTGTTTTATTTTTGTTTCTGGCAGTCAACAACCGATTAATATTAGACTTTTGCTTTACAGAAGTTATTAGCCTCTTCAATTAGTCGGATGGTTTACAAACAAAAGTGATCTTTGTCTCTGAAGTTCGACCACTTAAGCCCAAAATTAAAAAATAATAACTTCTAAACTATTGGTTTTCGACTATCTAATGTTTTTTTTAAATGAGTTGCTATGATGCCCTCTATCCGAAAAAAAATATTTTGAATACTTTTTTCTTAAATTAAGGTCAGTGCAGAAATGACCCATTCTGAGTTTTAGCGACTCACCGTACATGATGTTAATTTTGAAAGTGTTCCATTGGTTGCATCACTTCAAGTTTTTGCAAAGACTATTATCAAACTTATGGACAGTTTTTATGGACAGTTCAGATCATAAACAAATCATCTAGTCCACAAACATTGCAGCGGTGATTTTTTGAAAATTGTATTAGTTTTTGAAATGACGAAAAATTATTGTAAAAATTAAAATAAACAATTTGTCTTAGAATAAACGCAAAACTCGCATATAATCTGGTTTTTACATTACTATTGTACATCAATACTAAATTTGGACTGATCCAGTGCGATAGTTTCCAAACAAGAGTGAATTAAGTGATTGGAGTTGAGAATTTTCAAAAGAAACTTTAAAAATCATAACTTCTAAAGTATTGATTTTCGCGGAACTAATGTTTTTATTAAATGACTTGTATGATGCCCTCTAACTAAAACAAATTTTTGGACCACTGTCGCTGGGCCACCCTGTATATGCTTGCCTATTACAGATTTATTTCCGTAAGTACCAAAGAATTTGGATGTGTCCAATAAGCATTCTAGGTCATGGTGCATCGTTTTTGTTTGAAATAATAGAAAATATGGTAGTTACTTCGTCATTTATTTATAGATAGATATCACTTGTCGTCCGTAATGCAGTTGATTTAACCCCGGGCGAAGGGCGCAGTAGGGTTGGCCGCGAAGGTGTAGATGCCAGATCCGCTGTAAAAAGATAATGTTATTTGTTAATATTATTCTCACTGTAGATGTTTTTATTATTATTGCACATTTCAATACAGTTACAAGGCCGTACAGAATGTATCATAACCATTGTATGAGCATTTACAATAGCATTAATAAATAGAGAGGCTTTTACTCTCGAGAATAGCAACTCAAATTCTACAACAATAGCCTTGTGTTATTTGTAGAGTCACTCAAATCTCAAACAAATGAAAGACTCGTTAAAATAAGAAAGTTAAAATGATTAAGTTGCATTCCTCATATATTTTAGACATCTTTGACCACTCTGAAAGACCACATTGGTTTCAATGGTAACTGCACAAACAATATGACAGAAAAAGCTTTCAGAAAAACCTATGAAGTGGGCATTTCCACAAAAGGGCTTTTTTTCAATTTGGTGGTCGATTAAATATGGTAGATTAAATAACGAAAATGAAGATAGGAAAAGGACCAACTAATCCTATCTTTAATTTTTTTAACTCAATCTACTCCAAAAACAAACACTAAATCAACCACCGAATTGGAAAGAAAAAGCTCTGTTGTGGAAATGCCCATATCCATATGATAAGCCTCGACCTGATAGCAGATAGCATTCGATTTAAGATACTTAGGTATTACGTTTTATTTTAAGAGACAAACTTGCTTAAATTACTCTGCTCAGTTTACAGTAGATCTTAGTATGTGTTTTTTAATTGTTAGGTTATGTTATACGATACAATTTATTAAGAATCTTCTTATAAACAAACAATTAAAATTCTAATGGGCGTTACCGCCGTAATGATGGACTAGATACTCATCTCGACCCCGGATCGTGAGGGGGAATGACCCGATAATATCAACAGCGTTCCTGATGTGTCGCAGTTGAAAATCAAAATACACTTGCCTAGTTTTGACTTCAGGTCCTCCAAACTGTGTGCCACGTTCACCAGAACACTGCATCTGTCTCGCTTGCTCGTAGCTGTCACACCTGGTCCCGATGAAAGTGGGTGCACCGTTCATTTTAGCGGTGATGGACTCGGCGTAGAAGGCGTAAGCGTAGGTGTGGGAGCAACTGACATCGACGCCGCAGCCGAGCTGGCCGGCGCCGCCGTTCGGGTAGAAGTCGATGTTGCCGAGGGGGTCGTCGTATCCCATGACGCCGGCGGTCGTGTGCAACACCTCGACGACGTTGGCAGCGTTGGCGCTCAGACGGTTGGAGTTGTGGGTCCAGCCGTGGAGGGACGGGTCCAAAGCTGGAATGAGATCGTTCTTGGGTCATATTCTTAAGCTGGGAGAAAGTTACTGTTTCATACATACTCGAATCATAAATGCGGAAGTAACTTTGTCCGTAAGTGTGTCTGTAACGTTTCACGCCTCAACAACAAAACCCATTTAAATGGAATTTGTTAGCTACCAAGTCCGTTAATGAACTAATACCGTCGTCTCTATGGGTTAGTAAGCGCGAAAGAGCATAATTTTGTGTCATTATTACAGCTGCTTAATGAAAAAAAACATGGAGCAAATAAAAACTGTTTTGTGCTCATTTTGAGAATCTATTCAGTTACCTATTCTGCTCGTATTAATTTCTTCCAAGTACGAGTGTTCTGTATTTCCTCGTTTACAGGATGTTTCAAAAATACCCCTAAAGACTGAAATGGCATAGTAAGTGAATGAATCTGAAATAGTAGTAAAGTCGAAAAAATGTCGATATTAATTCGATTTATCGATATGAAACGTAGGGGCGTGAACAAAGGAGGTCGCTCCTGGTCACTCCCGGTTAGGGTCAACTTGGGCCTATGAACCCAAATTAGTCGTGGGTGTCGATGTTTTATTTTAGGTTAATTTACTCGAAGTTCAAATTAAGAGCTATGACTGTAAGAAATTAACAAGGGACTCCTTTCAGGAGTTTGTGTAACGCCCTTCAGTTCTGAGGGGTATTTTTGTAACATCCTGTATATTCCGGAACGGAAAAGTAGCACTCACCAATAATATGGGGCACAACTCCATTGATTTGTCTAGCTGCAATGCCAGCGATGTGGCCACCCAGACCGACTCCGACGATCCTGACGTTAGCCGCGGAGTAGCCGAAGTTGTTGATGATGATGTTCATGAAGTTGGCGATGACAGCACCGCACTGGGCAGACTGCGCCAGACCTTCGGAGTAGACGGAGGAGCCGGCACTCCAGTCCACGGCGATCAAGTTAACGTCCTCTGCTCCCAGGTGAGCTGAAATAAGAGGGGTTGGGCGGTCAGCGAAAATTCAGATTTCGTTGCTCTTCGCGCCTGAGGTAAGGGGGTGGGGGAGGAGGTTATTGTCCGCGTTTAGTATGGAATCAACGTGCTCGAAACTAAAAATCGTAATTTTTAAAATAAATTATTAAATTAAATTATTATTAAAATAAAAACCGCCATTCACAATTTTATCAAAAAGTGAATGAAAATATTTAGTATTTTCTAAATCTAAAACAGTCACGAAATCGAGAAGGTGACCTATGTTTTTGTGATTTTATACGAATTATTATCGTAAAATGCGGTTGTAATGAGCATTTATATGATATTTTAGAGGTAACTTCAGGATTTTTTTCTATCGAGCAAAGTTTTTCCAATCGATTTACTTAAAATCTTGATCTAAAGGAAAATCGATGAAAGCGTTGTTCGACTTAAGCACCACACTAAAACTTAAAAGAGGCCGGTGTTGGGGGCATTGCAAGCGACAGCCGGTAGGTACTAACATACGAACAACTTAACGTGTCTTTTGAAGCTTGGAGATAAGTACCTACCCAAAATAACTGTAAATGACAAATTTTAACGGCCGGTTTTAATAAACAGCAATGTAAATCAAATATATCTTACTGGGTACGACAAAAGCGTTAAAGTTTCCACCGACTCCCTCCCCGTGGTTGTGGATGGTGACGACGGTGCGCCGCAGCAGTGAGAACGAAGACAGCATGATGGACGCCTGCGACGGCAGCAGGGGCTGGCTGGCTCCAGGGTTGTCCCTGAAACGTTCAAGGTAACGATGTTTATTCTGTTCAGGGTAGCGATTCACAACCGAGTTATCGTACGATTAGGTAATTTTCATTAAATCCACATTTTACTGTCGGGGCTTTCTGTATTATTATCTCAGTGAATACTAGATGCCATTGGCTTTAACAGGTAGAAAATTCAAGCGCTTTAGCTGAAAAATTTTTGCTATTAATATTAGGTGACAATATTTACCTGGTGAATAAGTGGAAGATGACATCATTGGGTCCAAGGCTGTGGCCGGATACTGAAAGTCAAACATTTATATGGTTAAAAACAATGGTAAAGGAAAACCTGTCTACTGAAAACACGCGCTAAAAAGTACGAAATTAGAAAGAAGTCTACGCTGGCTGGATATAAGATAGGCGGGATCTTAGGCCACTTTGTTTATAGGGCAGACATGTTGCAATTGTTGATTGGACCCCATTCCCATGGAATAGAGTTGAAAATATGGTGTTCAACATATGGACAGAGCCTTATAAAGGGTTAGTTGTTATAATTAGTCAGTTTTGCTGCAGTAGGTGGCATACGACCACGGCTGTCCCCATCCTGTCCAGCTAGCGGAAACTACTCTCTTGTTTCCTACTTTTCAGGGCGGGTTTTAGTTTTTAACACTTTTTTTATTCAACTTATTCTAGAGTTATGTGAATTTCTTCTGGGTTTTATAATGTAGAGCAGACCTATAGTATAATGTAGCATTTGAGGTTTAAGCCAGGTGTCCTTGGCGGACATTCCTAAACTGACGCTTTATGTAGGTATTGATTTATTTGGTATTTAATAATTTGAGTAAAATGTATATCCAAAGCTTAAATTTTATCTTACAGTAGTTAATGCCGGCAATAAATAAACAGAATTACATTCTGAAAAGTTATCAAAATTGTTATCGTAATCCTTCCTAGTCACTTCATTTCAAAACATTTTACTCATGCGCTGCGTTTTATAACATGCGTACCTACCTACCGATCTGTTAGTTAATTGACGATTGAAAAACTCACAATTATGCACTCTGGTTTTTCTAATTAACAATTGGAGGATTTAAAACACATTAAGAACGTAGAAATATTCATAGTAGTGAGAAAAAAAACTATTGAAATACAATTTAACTCACGGTATACCTCGAGAGAATGCCCCCTTAAAATTTATACCAATCTAGAAACCTCAATTACTTTACTAAAGGTCTGAAACAATACTGCACATGTTTTTAAAGTAATGGTCCACTTTAGTGTCATACATATACAGGAGGATTTTTTGAAATTTGAGCCATAAATAAAAATTCATTAACACCGTACGTGAAAGAAATGTAACGTCATTATGCAAAACGATTAACAAATGAATAGGCAGTTTATTAGGCTACATTTTGACGAAAAAATTATAAAAAAATATTGATATTTGCACCCATGGCGTCAAAAAAACCATTGTAAGACAGAAAAATTGAAAAAAGTGCCCTTTTTTTTATGCCAACCCTGAGGAATTTACAAAAACTGATCATATTAGTTGTAGGTAATCAAGTGACCTATCTAGTTAACGTTTGATCCACTTATTAAGGTAACACCCTGTATATTGAAATGTAAGCGATGCAAGCTTCATCGTCGGCCGAATCGTCGCTTTCTATCAGATGAGATCGAGGCCTAATGCTGGTCTATTGTAATTAAAAGAAAAAATCTACCTATCAGGCTTTTGGAAATGTAAAAAATATTCTAAAAGACCGATCACACAAAGAAAGTGGGACCCGACTTCAGACTATTAGTGCACCTGAGCAAAGCATTGACAGTGTTTTCACAGTTTGAGACGACAGCATCTGTCCCGTTTACATTCTAATAAATAATCATATTACCTAGTTCACACGTTATAACACGGTCAAATTAACTACGTCGTTCCCCATGGACATTTTTTTTAAATACAAGATCATTGGTAGCATATATTGAGGTAGAAGTTTTTTTTATTATTGCTATGAATATCTTTCGCTATAATTATTGAGAATAAAAAATGAAAATATAAGAACTGGAGTCACCAGTGTACCCAGCGTGGCAGAGGGCCGGGCACACATCGTGAAGAACTGATGGCTGTTAGTTATTGCAGTAAAGTTTTGCAATGGAGAGTTTGTTAATGTTTGTTTATAACGTTCTCTAATAATGTAATGCAGAGTATTTGAACTTGGGACCCACAGGGTGAACGAATGACTTAATAAAGGTTGCCAGAATTCCTATAGCAGACCAGATGGTCTGCTATAGGAATTCTATAGGAATTCTATCGGCTGGTTGTAGATACAACCAGCCGATTTGAAAATACATGAGGGAAGCCTGTGTTCATCTGTAATACAATAACAAATAAAAAATTATAATAAGCCTACCTGCAATAGCAGCACTCAGCAGAACGGCACACCTCGCGAAACTGAACATTCTGATTGAAATCAAACCACAGAATACGTCATTAGAAATGTGTTCGATTTTATATAAACCAATTATTATCTAGGATAGGGTAAACCGCGAAATGTTATCAGAAAGATTAATTTGGGTTGATAATTAACTAATATCAATGTTTCCGCCATTAAACGCCGTAAGTAGCTGATAAAAGTAATTATTTTTGGATTCCATCAAAGACGGGTCATTTCCTTTCCTGTCCGTCTTATCACAATTCTTACCCCTGAATAATAAACAATGGCCTATATCCTGTATACGTCGTATATTAGTAAGCTCAGGCCACTCCTCAACTATAAGGTAGCACAGGCCATACTCCAACACGCGGACTCAGTGAAGGTTTTAGAGAGGTGTACTACTAGTGCGCCCTGCAGTTCCGGACTGAGAATGTTTAAGTAGGGGCTCCGAAGGTACGTAATCGTAAACAGGGGTAATTGCAAACAAGCATTATAAAAATACGAACAAGGAAAAATTGTTAGGCTTAGGTTTGCAATCACCCCTTTTTAAAATTCTTGACAATAACCCTGGTTGACCCCATAAGGAATCCCAGCTTCACCGCCAAAGTCCCAAGGTCGAGTACCGTTGGGTTGGTCGAGTGATTAGGAGTCCGACATAATCGACCGGGTGTCGATTGATGAGGATTCCCGCACGGTATATCGTGATATGAGAGTGAAGTGTGGGCTTCTGAACGTTCTGTCCACCATTAAGGCAATGTGCAGTGTGCCTCTAGGTGCCCTGTTTAAGATATAGTCGTCAGCGCATGTTTTAGAAGAAAAGGAAGTAAGGTTCGTACTGCCTACCTCATAAACAAGGTGAAGCCCAGCAGTAGGACGTAAAGCTTATATTAAATTCAATCCAAAAAATATAGTTGACTCTCTCCATAACCCTGAAGAAAAAATGCAAGACATGCACTAAGTGAAGTTATATGGCTGGATATAGATAAAGATGGCTTAACGTATGATTTTAGCGATATATGCGTTGTTTTTTAAGTTTTCAGCTTTAGCGGACTGGCCTAAAGCTTGCTTTGTTGTCAGGTTATTCAAGACAGCAATGGAAAACGTCTTGAATTAAGTTTTCTTCCTCGTTTGTATGAAGATCATCTTACAATATTATGCGGCTTAGTTCTTTCCTTAGACTAGTCGCATGTTTTTTTTAATTTTACAGACGGCCAAATTTTAAGTGTAGGGAAGCGTGAAGAGAAGTGTGCATTGAAAATAGCTTTATACGACTATAGATATGATGGACCTATATGCCGTCTTGCCGGAATACAATTTTCAAACAACGTACGTTTTAAATAAAATACAATATAGATAAAATCTATTTATTTCACACAAAAAATTAATTACGAGCAAAAGGAGTCGTGGGGTTAGTGACGAACGTGAAAACTCCACCGAAGTCGCTGAAAAAAAGAAAATATGATTTTAATTATTGATAACATTTTACTTCACCTACGTACATACTTATTCAATTTATTAATAACAGTGAGGTGAGGTGAGTAACGAAAATGAGGGTTTTCAGACTTTGTGCTATGGCAGTTGAAAGTTTAGAAAAATTGGAAACCCAATGAAAAACCACTTTCATATTTCAAGTTTTATCACTTGTCTTCTCCGATAGGAACATTTTCTTTTGACGATTCTAGCTAATAGGAAAACCTTTTTTTACCGATATTGCATATGAATGAATGACGCAGATACTAGCGACTGACTAAACGAATACTCATGGTAGGCCCTCAGAGAATCTATGTGGTTTGTCTCGTATCATATAAACATTTATGTTTAAAAAAAGAAAAAGTGATCAATAATTACCCAGCCTTGGAATGAAGTCCTCCAAAGATGGTGTCTCTCGGGCCAGTGCACGTCATAGTAATGGCTTGGTCATAACTACCACATCTCGTGCCGACAAACTGTGCGGCAGAGGTTGCTCCAGCTCTGATAGACTCAGCATAGAACGCATAAGCGTAAATGTGGGAACAGTCGACATCGGCGCCGCAGCCGACCTGGTGGGAGCCACCGTTCGGGTAGAAGTCAAAGTTCCCGAGAGGGTAGTCGTAGCCGAGGATGCCGGCTGTGGTGTGGATCACTTCGACGACGCCAGCGGCGTTGCTGCTGAGCCGTTCAGGATTGTGAGACCAGCCGTGGAGTGAGGGGTCGAGCGCTGAAAAATAACAGTTTTTCACGCTTTTAGTCCAGACTATTTCATTTGTTTTTTGTATAAAATATGATATTACGGTAGGAAAGGCAATTAAAAGTCGCAACGAGTTTTTCAGCCTGCCTTTTCTTTCTTCATTGTACCTAATACTTTCTTGCTATTTTCTTCTAAGGCCATGGGGCCATGGGGCCATGGGGCACGCTAATGGTAGCGTGCCCCATTACTATTCAGACATATAAAACCTAACTTGTACAATTTAACTATGTCTACGTGTTAGTTGGCTGTTAGTTAACCTATAGCTGTTAGTTAAGCTATAACCTTGTTATACGGACTAAGCATTCCTGTGAATGCATCGCCAATACAAAGTTTAAAATAAATAAAAAAACATCAATCAAGAAATAAAACTAAAATCTAGTTAATGCTTACCAACAATGTGGGGAACGTCTCCATTGATATGTCTCGCAGCAATACCAGCAATGTGCCCTCCAAGGCCCACGCCGACGAGGCGCACGTTAGCCGCGCTGTAGCCGAAGCTGTTGATCAGGATGTTGACGAAGTTGGCGATGATTCTCCCGCATTGGGGAGAATGGGACAGACCCTCGGAGTAGACGGACGAACGGGCGCTCCAGTCGACGGCGATCACGT
The DNA here is from genome assembly GCA_950022985.1 of Udea ferrugalis. Lineage (NCBI taxonomy): Eukaryota > Metazoa > Arthropoda > Insecta > Lepidoptera > Crambidae > Udea > Udea ferrugalis. Next base: position 14,007,974 of record OX465516.1, read on the forward strand.
TCAATGGTCTCGCCGAGAGGTGAGCTGCGAATTGAATGGATATTTTAACAAATAATATATAATTTACTAGCTGTCCCAACAGACTTCGTTCTGTTGTCAAACATTGAGTGTCACGTGACAGGTAGAAGCATTTACTGAGCGTGAACTATATTGTGGTTTTTACTATATTCCTAGCAATTCTTCATGTTTACTCACCTTTCCTACCTTCCCTGAACTTCAACGATTATTTCAAGAGCAAAATCAACTAAATCGGTCTAGTGATTCTCGAGTTTTAGTGTGACTAACAAACAGCAATCCATTTTTATATATAAGATTTAGGGCAACAAAACCATAAACATCAAAAACAATGTCATGATATTATTCAAGTAGAAATCGACGTTGTCGTATCATTATTGATTTTCATGGCATTCAAATAAATTCATTAAAATCATTTGTTTATTTTTAACTTCACAGGACAACACGAGCTCGGTTATTGCTATATTTCTCAGTTACTAACTGACACAAGAGACTGATTCAGACTACATTTTAAATATACTTATGTTGTTCTGTCTCTACATCTGACAAGATTTTCTCGCTCCTCTACTGCCTTTGTTCCTCCTACAGTCCAAAGGTCTTGGGGTCGATTTCTATTCAGATCAAACATTTTTATAACTAAGATTGTGTTTGGTCTTTGCCTAAATGTTATATTATCCATTCATAGGTATCTAGAATAGAATCCTCGTGGACTTATATGTAGGTTTGTTTATCCGTAGCCTGAACCTATCAAGCACTGTAGTTTGGTCAGATGGTCTAGAAATACCCCTTATTTCCCTAGAATTAAAAAAATATTGTTTTTGCAGTTCAACATTATAAGCCTAACTTACCAGGCACAACAAAGGCGTTGAAGTTGCCTCCTACTGTCTCTCCGAAGTTGTGGATTGTGATGACTGTCGGGTGATTGATCGAGAAGTGGGACATCATGATGGAGTTCGGCGTCGGGAGCAGCGCCTGGCTCGTCTCAGTGTTGGAGCTAAAAATAGCCGGCGTGTTGTAGTATAGGTAGCCTGCATCACCTTATAGATGAAAGCGGCTTTTACCCACCAGTGACACATAAAGGCAGGTGTTTTTTACAGTCAACAAAACATTAGGTTACCTCTATAGCTATTGAAGCAAAGGTCTGATTGGCCTACCGCAAATTTTATTCGCATTGTTTACATTACAGAACTTCGTATTTTTCTGTGTGTTCCATTTATTTTCGAAATCACTGTCTAATACTAAACTGCTTAAATACTTACGGCGTGAATAAATGAAACACGACATCGTTGGGGCCTAAACTGTGGCCGGAAGCTGAAAACAAAAAAATATCCAAAATTTCAATAAATCTACATAAACTCAATACGAAAGTTTTTTGCGTAATGTATTTTGTCTTATCTAATTATCTTGCATTTCAGCGTAAACGTAAATTAGATTCAATCTTTAAATGGGGGAAATCCTAATTGGCAACTTAAAGCAATGTGATTGTATGATAAGATATGTAGATAAGTTTTATCACAAAGGTGCATGTTGTTCATCCTATATCCCGTCACTCGCTTAAATCGGGGTTGGGCAACATTCTAGATGCATATATGTAATGCACATTAAAATTCTAATCGGTTGAAGGTTTTACCGATAGAGTGCCTCCGCGGGAGAGTTCTTGGTAAGCCCTGGTCACTCGCAGAAGAACGCCACCTCGAAGTTTTATCGGATAATCCTATCCCTTTCTAGGGTAGGCGTGCCTCACACTTCCCAGCTGCCCTCCCTCGAGCAGAGGGAAGTACGTAAAGACACTTCACCAGGTGGAAAAAAAACAAAACACCTTTCTTGCCAAATGCTATAGTCCGTTCCGGTTAAGAATGCAGTGATTCCATACTTGTCCTTCGACTAAGCACGCCCTCTTAGTGCACTGCATTCTTAACGTGTTCGGACTGTAGTCACAAACTGTGCCTCCTCCTCCTTGCGTCGGTCTCCTCAATGCTGAGGGTCGTGATCATCCCTATGAAACACCTTGCCGCGGACTATTTGTCGCCATCTGCCTCTGTCAGAAGCAGAGTGGAGAGCATTGTTGACAGTTGTATCAAGGTTAGTGCGAATCTGATCACTCCATCGCATCGGACTTCTACCCCTCGGTCTTTTACCCTCGGCCTTGCCAGTGATAATTAACTTCTCCAGGTTGTCGACATCCTTTCTTGCAATGTGGCCGAAACACTTGAGGACTCTACGGAAACTCTGCCTATGTTCCGAAAAATTAACAAACCTAAAATGTTCATACTATTGAAAAAGTAATTTTAACTCTTCAATTATAAAATCGTTAATGTACTTCGTTTGTGGATTCATCCAAATTTTAAACAAATGGAAGAATATTAACACTGTTACAATAACGTTGCTTTTCGAAAATATTATAGATATGTTTGACCACTGTAATGGATCTTATGGTTCTGCTAATGATGCATTTATCAAACTTGGATCACCGACCTGCAACAGCAGCGCCCACCAACAGGACACACTTCACTATACCGAACATTTCGAAAACGATTAAAGAAGCCACAAAGAGGGTTCATTTTATATAACATACAAAAGCTGTATCTATAATTAGCTAATATCTTTAATCCTTTTTATTATACATAAATCCACTTCGTAGATAATTTTGCTAATAAAACTGACCGATATTAGCGTTTTGGTTACGTGTGTTGCTGAACTGTAGTCAAACAGATAAAACACGAATAGATAAGTGTTTAAAAAAGATATACCTACTTAATCATAAAAACTTCCGTCCGATCATCTTTTTTTTTTTTTTTTTTTTTTTTTTTTTAAGTAGGGGAAATGCCTTACGCATACCCGTCCACCGGGGGACGGACGGGTTATGTCGGACTCACCACTGGACAGATGGTATACCAGTGGCCCTACCGACTAAAACCCCTACTACTCCCTCTAATCGTCCGTTAGTGGGGGAACACGGTGAATAGCGCCTGCCTGTTACGCGTTCCCCCGGACGGAGCCCGCCTGCACGGCGGGCCGGAAGCGACCCCCCCCCGCGTGAGGGGAGGCCAGAAGGGACAGCCGAGGATGTCAAGCCGTCCCTACCAGGCAGCGGTGAAACCCGTGCAATGCTGGCGGCGGCACCCCCGTACCACGCGCTAGCTGGCCACCGTACGCAGGCCCTACTGGGCCCGCAACCACAAGCCACCCAAAGGGCGGCTCCGCTGCCGTAACCTTCGGTACGGCCCCGCCGGGCCGCGACGCACAGGGGGGATCAGCCTCGGGTTACTGGCCCCCACCAACCGGTTGTGCGCCGCGGCCCCAACCACGCGCCTCAAGGCGCCTGCAGGCCCCACTGGCCCCGCATCCCCGCGTCGCCCTTACGGGCCGCAGCGACCCTACTGGGCCCGCAACCACGAGCCACCCAAAGGGCGGCTCCGCTGCCGTAACCGACGGTACGGCCTCGCCGGGCCGCGACGCACAGGGGGGATCAGCCTCGGATCACTGGCCCCCACCAACCGGTTGTGCGCCGCGGCCCCAACCACGCGCCTCAAGGCGCCTGCAGGCCCCACTGGCCCCGCAGCCCCACGCCGCCCTTACGGGCCGCAGCGGGTGGGTGTCCAGTCCACCACGCTGCCACGCCTGGGTTCTCTTCGCTTCCCGGTGGTGCCCCTACCACCGGTACTAGGCCCCCTCGCCACGCCGAGGCGAGAACCCATGAGGGGGTCCGTCCGATCATCTGCTGTCAAGGAAACCGGAGTGCGAATTTGATAATGCTTAACGTTTCCTATCTATTGGTAGGAAAAATCTTAACCACGGGTTGGTTCTGCACTTTCTCGGGTAAGCCTGTAACACAATCACAACATAGATACTTATCTACTATAAATTGAACAATGAAGCAACTCCACTTATCTACTGAACCAAACTACAACATTATCAAAAATGTGATGCTAAGTAAACTAAATTCTATCAATTAATAGGTATTCAATATTTCAAGTATGTTTGAATATTTCACAAAATACGTGAAACATGCTATTTTCTCCGTCCCAACATCAGTTGTTTTTTTTTTTGGCGTGATGGCTGTTCCTCACTCAGGCACGCGTCGCGCTGAAGCGTTGTGGAATCGCGACATGGGGGCGCGACCCCACGATTCTTACAAATGATGGCAGCATTGGAAGTTTGAAAATTTACTAAAGTGAGTAGTGTTAATTCTCAAAGAATCAACAGGACGAAGGAAAAACTGAAACTGTATACTTAATAAGAAAACCATTTTCCTAGTCACGTGTTAAAATGAGAAGTCTTTTTGCGTTACCCAGCTGTATTCCGCTCTAGCTGTAAGGCCCTCGGAAGAAGAGTATTTTCACACTTCTCCGCCCTTTCCCTGGAGGGCGAGAAGTCCCTAAAAGGATTCAGGATTCCCCACCTAAAAAAAGAGAGGCGCAGGGGCCCGCTACCGTTTTATGTCGCCTCCGTAAGATTGAGAAGCCTCTTAAGCAAGCTTAAGACTACATACTTTATTCTAATTCTAATGATGTTATGTCATCTAATCACTGTTCCTATAGCATTATGTATGTATCCCGTCAAATGCTGATGATGGTGTATCCAGTGCTATCATAACACAACAACATTTGTTCTAAAAACATTAAGCCTTTAATGCACCAAATTCTAAGAATTCAACCAGTTATCTTTTTATCAAACTCTTTATCAAATCCCCTGAACGGAAATACTGATGTTGCCCGTATACATATGAATAAATTACTTCAAGGAAAACAAGAAGAGTTTCAAATAAAATAGTAGTCTTAAGTGAACGTGGTAGGGTAGGACAAATCCTAGACTAATCCTAGACTAACCTTTCTAATGGAGAAATGTAGAAAACTAAAACTGCATTTAGATTTCGGAAAAAGTTTTTATCAACCCAGGAATCGAACCTATAAGTTTCAAAAAAACAACCCATGCTGTTGCGCTGTCCCCTAGTGACTCTAATACGAATCAGATTCTGGGAAGCTATACAATATGCCAAACTAAAAGAGCCTATCATTTCATCATTGTTGAACAGGTTGTGTACCTGAATCTATTAAATGAATGTAACTACTGTATTCGAAGTATTGCGGCCCAATGTGTAAAATAATCAAAACACAAAAATGCAAACGTTTTATAATAATATAAATTCGAAGTTACAGATATTGTTTTAGCAAAGTTTCATTCGTTTCGTAAATCTCAGCTAATCTCCTCGCATTCGTTGATTGGCTTCATATTTATTGAGGTAGAATTGACTTGGCAGGTTTCCTGAAAAAGAAAATACGTCGTTATTCAGTTCATACTAATTTAACTATTAATTAGTTAACTAGCTGATTATTGCTAGTGACTTTGGCGACAAGGACTAAACGTTTGAGACTTTTAATATGAAATAAGCAATGAATGAATATTATATTTAAAAAGAGGTAGGTAGTAGATACTGATGTGAAGCGGAAAATTGTCCCCGGGCGTAGTACTTGTATTATTTGACCGCGTGCACAAGATAGTATGATTATTTACTAGAGCGTAAACGGGACAAATGCATGTTGCCCAGTGGTCGTCTCAAACTGTCAACACTGATCAGGTACTCGATCGTTCTGATTTCGGGTGCCACTATTTTGGCACAGTAGTAACTTATCTAGTTATTTTTTATTACAATATCATTGAAACGTTCTATCAGCAAAGGATTTTTTCGTAAAACCAACGGTCGACTACGAGTGATTTCGGTGAAACTATCTATCGACGAAGGTTGTCTCGATATACCATTCTAAGTTCTTGGTTATAAGGGTTTAAAAATCTGTTTCTTACGAAAATCCGTTTTGAAGTTTTTCTGCGACTTTGGTCATATAAAAGCAGGTAAAACAGAAGGAACTAAAATTGTATCGGAAAAAGCGCGATTTTTTACTTTAAACATTCATTTCGTCAGCCATGTTTTTCAAGGAAAAACACTGCCGTGAACATCGTCTACTGCCTACTAAACATACAATCTTACTTTGTTTTGTCCGTAAGCCCTTATGTAAGGCTCTTCAGCGGGATGCGGTGGTTCCTTATACAGCCTCCTCAGCTGAGGAGCGAGGAGCATCGGCGAAGGCGGCACGTAGGCCTTGCCCCGCACGCGGTTGACGCGCGACACGGCTGCGCCCACGCACATTGTCATCACTGCTCCGGCTAGCGTGTACCACATGTATGACACGCGAAGCATGGGGTTTACTTCTTCCCTGGAAGAATATATATTTCATTAGAAGAATTTAACGGTGTTTGGTAAAAAGAGCATCAGAGCGTAGTGGAACCGTATTGTGGCAATTTATTGATTTCAAATGAAGAATTAGTTAAATTTGAGCACGCAAGGAAGGCACAGATTCATTAGCCGCCTAGCCGCGCTCATTAAATTAAAAGTCATAATAAGGAACAGAAAATGTAGATTCCTACGTTCAGTTCGTTACAATAAAAAAAAACATTTATTTACCTTCACAATTAGCTTACACTTCGAAGATTACATGGATGGATGAGCTATAGAGTGAGAGACTGGTATCTGCACTAGGTTAGAAACCTGTCTTACAGATTACCAGGCTCTCGCCTCTCAGCCTCACACAGGGATATAATTTAGCTTTATTTCAAATTACAATTTCAATTTTACATTCAACAAAAACAAAACTTGTTCTGCCAAATAAAGCAAGGAAGTTCATGTGAGGGAATGTGTGTGTGTGTGCGTATTTACTTTGTATTATTGTGTGTGCGCGTGTATGTATTTGCGTGTTCGTTAATGTAGGTGCGCCTGCGTGCGTATGTGGGTGTGTGTTTGTGAGTGAATATGTGTATATTTGGGTGTACATATGTTTGGATTATTATCTGTACTTTGCCTTTAATTGTAACATTAATTAATTGTACATATTGATGTATAGGGGAGAGGGGGGCATAACGGGGACGCTAAGGGAAATAAACAATAAAAAAATTAGTATGGAATATTTTTATTAAAAAGTAATCACAACTTTTTGTTTACTTATCCATTTATTATTTGGCAGTGAATTTGGTGTGGTAAAAAAGCAATTAATATTTTTTATTAAAATTTTACGGAGCCTCTACGAAAACCTTATTGTGCCCCAGGGTAGGGGCAGCACGGGGTACCCAGTTCGGGGCAGTACGGGGTACACTATTTTAACTGGTACTGGTGTGGATTTCTTCTAAATCTGCGTCATCAATTCCGGCACAGGCTGTATTAGCCTGTCCACATCGCTTGCAGGCCACCCAACGCTCCAAAGACTGTCTTCCCTCTACGATAGTTTTTCTTCGCTTGGTTCGTTTGGTCGACTACGACCGATAGGGAGAATATGTCTTTAGGAGAAGCGTTTTCAAAGAAAATTGACAAATCACGACAAACTCTTCGAATTGGAGATTGGGAAACGCAGATTTCATCTTTCTTAGATGGTCCAGGCTGAGGTTTTGAGATAGTTGACTGTTGATGATTTCTGCCGACCAACGGCGCTTATATTTTTGTTATTTCGTACAAACCTAATACAAAACAAATAATATTATTGTGATATTTTCAAATGAACAGAACATACAGTAGCAAAAAGGGTACCCCACTATGTCTCTTCGCCACGTCCCCGTTATGCCTCCATGTATAACATAATTTAAAATAATTAACGAGAAAAAGAATTCAAGGTTGGAGTGACTTTGCTCAAAACATATCAAAACTTAATGCTAGAAGTTTAACACACCAAACGAAATGATTGTAGTAAACTAAACACTTACCTTATTAGACACGTTTTGGTATCGACTCAAAATAATATGAAATGTCGCCGGAAAAAAGAATTGAACGTCAACACGAAACGCGTGCACTGTGGTCTCCGGTCACTGCCGTGCTTAATGTCGATGAGAAATACCATCTTATTGGCTAAAACAAAATGCGCCTAGAATGCGTAGTTACTTGTATATGGGGGTGACCCCGTCGTGCCTCACGTCCCCGTTGTGCCCCCCTTTCCCCTACTATAGTATTTTTTTATTATTGAAACAAAACTCAAAATGTTTTGCTTTAATTGTGGAATCCAAAAGAACAAGTAGTCTGCCGTTGTTAACGTAATTGGTAATTGGACTTGCAGGGGCAAGTCCGTATTTGAAAACGGACTCGGACTCATGGAGATTGGTGACCCACAGCCGACAGCTAAAAGTGTCCATTGCTACTCACACATCTACAGGTAGCGGGTTCGTCTCCGGCAACGTGAAGTTGTATTGGCAGCCAGCCGTGGTGAGGTCTTTGTGAACGTGCGTGATCTGCCCACGGGCGATGGCCATCTGGGCGGTCAGGCACCACCACGACATCATGGCGAGCCCTGTCACTCCTCCCACTAACGCACCCTGATTTCGATAAACAAATATTCATATTACTAGCAAAATTCGGACGAAGCCATAATAAGTAGAATTTCAAGGAACAAGAAGTCTAAAATCTATTAGAATTTATTAAAATTGACTATATGACTCAGTTTCTATGAACAGATCTTATACTTACAGTACCATCAACCCACGGCATCAATATCCCCATGGTGAAGACTCCGAGTTGCGGGCCCATCGTCATTGCTTCTAGAGTCATCGTCAACTGAAGAATTGTGCCCATCTTTTCTACTATGAACACTAACCCTGAAACGAACTCCAGGTCTAACTCTAAGTCTACTGCCGGGTATACAAATGCAAATCATAGTTGAGCAGCCCTTCCAAGTACAACTGTCTCTTTCAGTTCTATACCCAATTTGCGGGACGGCATGAGTTTGCAGGCGTGCTCAACATTGATTGACGTTTATAATTTCGTATAAAGTATGACAGATCGAACAGCGCTCGGTGTCACTTATATTTGTTGAGGCAAATTCATAACAGTAAAGAAGCTTGTAAAGAGGAAATTTCACAAGAGTTTGAGGTACTTTATTGAAGAATTCAATACATTGATCCACAAATGATTTCTCTACCTTATGAAGTAAGAATACTTAACATGCTAATTTACCTACACAAAGAGTGCCTAGAAGTATGACGACGCCCCTCATAAGCCAGTTGGCTTGTCTATCTGACAACTCTCTCTTGAAGAATGGTTTGTAAAAATCTTCTAGGACTACCGCTGACATGGAATTCAGACTGGTTGATAGCGAACTGAAAAAAACAATTGCTATCAGTTTGGATACACTCGAAGATGTAGCCTTTTTTGTCATTCATAAAAGTAAGAGAGGTTGTGGCGACACCTATCTCGCCACATGCGAACTACAACTGACGTAACCTGAATCGCGCTATCAACATTATTCAAGCGTCTATAGTCCAGTCATTTAAGCTTTATTTAGGTAAGAATCTCGGGCTTGTTGGAGGGGTGTAAGGTTAGTGATAAACCTTATTGTCAGATGTTCGCACTTCGAGCTAAGGGTTCCACCTAGGGTTAACTACATTTAGCGACATTAGCCGGTTCCAACTGCTTAGCGTGCTTTCTGAAGCACGGGAATTCCCGAAAAATATTCGGTAGAGAGGTCACTCAACCCATTTCATTAACACTGGTGATTCTTCCCGATCCACTATCACAACTGAGCTAATTGAGCCAAGTCGGAGGCCTTAGGGCGGCTTGATACCATCTGACAGCTATCACTAGCCTTACACTCCAACAATCCGCATTGAGATGAGAGCTCGTGTTGGAGTTTAGGTATCTTACAGTGAAGGTGACACCATGGTACGTATAAAAACTTCTGTTAATAAATTCGTTATAGAATTCAACGCCTACCTGAGCGCAGCGCTGAAAATACCGGCTACGAAGACTCCGGGCAACCCCGGAATGTCACCTAACACGTCCATCACCAGCAGCGGAAGTAGTTGATCTTTGGCTTTGGCTAACTGACAAAAGGATTTATAATTTGTGTTAGGAGAAAACGAAAAACTAAATAAAGAATTGAAGAAAAGATATGAAGGAAAGAACCAATCGAGTCACATGCACGTCCTCACAAATATATATTTAACTTTGAAATTCTTATTTTTCACGAATAAAATTAAACAAAATTTTTTATTTCAATTTATTATGACATTTTAGAAAAATGAGAGCGTCGTAGACCAGTGGTTTAAGGGCCGAAACCAATTTGGGCCAATTCAGTATGAGAGCGCGCCGGCGTCCGCGTAACACAGTTTCGGCCCTTACGCTCTAGCTTGAAAACCGGGTGGTCGCGAGTTCAAGACTAGCCGGAACACCTAAGTACTTTGTGTTTAGTGTGTTGATAGAAAATACGGATAAAAAATAAACCACATTGGGTTCAAATTCGCTCGGCGAAATAAGTGCCTCTGAATGTTATGTTCAAAGCATGACGTCAACAATCAGTGTGTTTCTAAGTACCGTGTTTTTTGATATAATCGTGTGGTTATGTTATGTTATGATAATTCTCTTACCTTAGTTTGCAAAGGATCACAGTCATGAAATCGTGCGTAAATCAGCAGTCCACAATACAGGCAGAAACAGTATAATATTGAAATGCCGATGCAGAATAACACCACAGCGCTGCAATCAAATGGTTGGGTATTCGTAAATTGTTTATTGTTCTCTATTAATAACACATACAATGAAAACACAAAATTAAACATAAAAAACACAATCATAAGAAAGCAACGAAGACAATACACTGAAAATGTATGGCATGGCTGAAGAAATAAAGGGCCAAGGATTAGTGTTAACATTTATCTTGCAGGTACCTATTTACCTTGCAGGTACACCGTTTCCTAGCTATCAACGACAAGAACTGCGCGGGTCTTCTGCAGCCCTGTTGGGGGCTGAGGAAACATGACCTGAGCATCTAGTGCCCGCTTCATGTGGTCTTCTGTCGACATTTGAGACTACAAATGCGTCCTGGGGATTGAGAGCCTCTCACGAGGTCAAGCCTGTCGAGGTTTTCAACAAGCGACCTCTAGTGAGAAGCTTCAGTTTGTTCGTCTAGTCCGAGGTGTCTAATCCGTGTTGTCTTCGTCTGACCCCGACTCGCAGAGAGTGCGGGGTAGCGGTTTCCAGTCCGGTGGTCTTGCATGTAGCGGTGCCAGGTCTCGTATATGAGCGTGACCTGACACGGCTGCTCTGCGGAACATGTTGGTGGCGAGTTGGGTGACGTGTACCTTCAGGGTGTCAATCCGAAGGTCCCGCAGGATATTTCTGTTCCTGACGTATCGGGGAGCATTTACGATTGTACGTAAGGTCGCTGTCTGCTGTGCTTCTAGGTCTCGTCGGTTTGAGGCAGACGTCAGAGCGTACCACGCTGGTGCAGCGTAGGCTAGGCGCGTTCTGATGTAGGTCTTGTATATGTTCGTCTTCACGCGGAGTGGTAGACGTGAAGACAGAACAGGACGGAGAGCAGCTCTTGCAGCCCGTGCTGAAGCTACGGCTTTCCGGACTTGCACTTGCATGGATAACCTGGAGCTGATTGTAATCCCCAAGTATTTCACGTGGGGCATCCAATTCAACTCCTGGTCGAGAAGGCGCAGGTTCTTCGGCTTTTCTATGTGGCGGCCTACCACAATCGCTTGGGTCTTCTGGACGTTAACCGCCAGGCGCCATTTCTTCAACCATACCGGGAGGGCATCAAGTGTAGTCTGCATTCTTCTTGCGGCGTGATCTCGATTCATCGAGGAGATGTAGAGGGCCGCATCATCCGCATACAGCGCCAACTTGGCCCCACCGGCAGGGAAGTCGTCGGTGTATTTGGCATAGCAAGCGGGTGATAGGCAGCTTCCTTGGGGCACTACAGCTTCAATGGGCTGTTCTTCCGAGGTGGCATCTTCCACTGCCACTTGGAATTTGCGGTCACGGAGGAAACTGGCAACTGTCATGACGATACGACGAGGAGTGGTGGTAGTGGCTAGCTTATAGAGAAGACCGGGATGCCATACCCGGTCAAAAGCTTTCTCCATGTCCAGCATTACTGCGACTGTGTACTCCTTTTTATTCCACGCGACAGTCATGTCGTGGAGGACTCTCGTCAGTTGGAGCGTGGTTAAGTGTTCCGCTCTAAACCCGAACTGCTCTTCCCGTGGGGTGATATGGGGCATCAGGTGTTGAAGTAACAACTTCTCAAAGATCTTGGAGAGAGTTGGAAGCAGAGTGATTGGCCTGTAGCTTTCTGGTTTCAGGATGTTCTTTCCCTGCTTTGGTATCATGATGACCCTTCCGAGTTTCCAGATGGTCGGGAAATGGCTGGTTCTCATGATACCATTGAGAAGGCGTGTCAGGGCTGAGATGGCCTTAGGCGTGAGCTTCCGTAGGGCATCATTGGGAATGCAATCAACCCCCGCGGCCTTCCGAAGAGGGGCGCGGAGTATTGCACGGTGCACTTGTCCCGGGGAGAAGACAACTGGATCTTTATTTGGCGTCAGAGGTGCAGCGAAGTAATCTTCTAGGTGCCTCTGCACCATTTCCGTGTGTTGTAGATCTTCAGCGGGGTTTGGGCGGAACTGTTGCTTGAGATGACTTGCAAAGATTTCCGCCCTGTCCTCTGCGCGGTAACGCGGGGTTCCGTCCTCGGCCAAGAGCGGTCTGACCGGTGGCGGCTTCCCCGCTAGAGATCTGCAGAGTCGGTGGATGGAGGGCCAGTCGTCTTCCGCCTCACTGATGCGCTGCTCCCAGGCGCTGGAGGCCATCTTCCTGAGCTCGTTGGTGATCCGATTGGCTAGTCTGTTGAGCTGGGTTTTCAAGGTCGGACAGCGGACGCGCTGCCACACCCTACGCAGGCGTCGTTTGTCTTCCAGCATCTCTCTGATATGCCTTGGAAGTTCACGCCTATTGGGATGGTTTGGCGAGCCCTCTTGTCTGGCAGTCTCCAAGGCTTCCTGGATCGTATCGGTCGTTTCCCTGGCGAGCACGTCTACATCTTCCGGGGTGTCCACAGGTCTTGTGGTGATGTGACGGTCGAGGTACTCCTGGAAACGCGACCAAACGATGTGACGGCGTCGGAGCGGCAAGTGCACCTTTGTGGGTTGGCTATTGAGCACTACCAATACTGGCTGGTGATCCGACAGCATGTGCTCATCCAGTACCTCGGTTTCGGATTCCGAGGGTTGAAAACCACTCAGAATCGCAAAGTCGATGACGTCGGGAGCAAGCGCCTGAGCAAAGGGGTAATGGGTGGGCACCTCTGGGCCCAGCGTCGTAAAATCCTTCGCCTCGGTGGTGTCGAAGAGACGGCGGCCAACTGGGCATGTGTGGGAGGAGTTCCAGGCAATGTGTTTTGCGTTGAAATCTCCAGCAACCACAGTGCGGTGCGGAGAGTCCATAAGGACACATTATGTCGTCTTCCAGGTGCCTCTTTCTGTCTGGAGGGCGATAGGCTGCAAAGATACGCAGGGACTGTCCATTCGAATGCAGCTCTATACCCATTGCGTCCAGTGAGCGTAGAGGAGATGGCGTCGGGATGGGTTGGTGTACCACATTTCGGCGGACCAGTATCATTAGGCCTCTGAAGGCTCGGCCTGTTGGAGTTGTCTCGTCCTGACGATAAACGTGGTACTGAGGCATCTTGACGCGGTCGGATCCTGTTAGGTGAGTCTCCGAGACCAAGGCAACATCTATCTTCTGCTGCATCAACAAGTTGCGCAGTAGTGTGGTCTTGTCTTTTCTGAGGCCACAGGCATTCCAGTGGAGAATTCTCAAGGAACTAAACTTTGTTGCCTGACAACATCCGGAACACACCCTGCGTCAGCAGGAGTGTTATATCCTGACCGGAGATGTAGGTGGTCAGGATTTCTTGAAGCAACAGAGCCGCTTCCTTAGCCGGGATCGAGGTCTCACTGGAGATGGACTGTGGCCTTGCGCTGGTTGTCCTGTGCACTTGGACTTGGGTGGGGGCTGCAACTGCTGTCAGTGGCTCAGGCTGAGTCTCAGGGGCGTCTGTGGTCTGGGGAGCCTTCTTCCCTTTCCCTTTCCGCTTCTGCTTCCTCTTGCCCTTGGTGGTGCTCTTTCTGGCCGTGGGGTCGTTTGCCTTCGCCATCAAGAACTGGGGCAGATTCTCCTCGGCCGGTGCGTTTTCCGGCGGTCCAGTAGCCCCACGGGGCGCCGATGTTAGCGCTACCGTGCCAGCCTTTTTGTTGCGCATCTCGCGTTGCATCGCGGAGCATTTGACGCTGTTCGCCGGATGGGGGCCTCCACAGTTTGCGCAAGTGGGCGGTTGGTCAAGGGGTCTTGGGCACTGGTAAGCGGCATGCTCCTCGCCGCACCTGACACAGGCCTGGGTCCGGTGACAGTTATGCGACGAGTGTCGAAACAGCTGGCACCGGTGGCACTGCGCAGGCCCTTTCTTGCCCCTCCAGGATTCAATCTTTATCCCCGGCATGCATAGTAGCTCCTTTTCCGCAAATATTTTGGAGATGGTCTCCGGATTCCTCTTGATTTGTGCGAAGAAGATGCACCCTGGCCTTCCTTGACGCCCATGCATGGGGCGTACAAATTCGGGCTCGTAGCCCAATGTGCGGAGTTCCTCCTCAATCTCTCCTAGTTCGGTGTCGCGCGGGAGTCCTCTAATCGCCACCTTGAGGCTTCTCTCAGCAGGGAATACGAGAACCAGGAGATCTTCTCGGTCTTCTCAAGTTCATTCAGGTAGCGCTGAATGAGGCGGAATTCCTGTTCCTCGGTTGGAATGAACCGGATGCCTTTGCCATACGGTCTGGCACTCGGCGGCCGCCCCAGCTTCTCCTTGAGGACTCGGAAGTGGTGGGCCCAGTTTGGCAGGTGTTCAACCACTAAGGGAGGCAGTCTAGATGGCTTCTTCATTGGATTCGTCTGCGGTTGGCTTGCCGGTGGTGAGCTTGCCGGCGGCTGCGTGGCGGCGGGTGGCGATGCCAGGATTGGAGCCGTGTCCATGGGGGACAGGTCCAGGCGAGCTATCGAGCGTTCCGGTTGGGTCGGAGGCGACATAGAGCTTTGCGCTCTTTTCGCGGCGACCGCAGCGAAGGGGATGGGCAGATTTGTCGGCGGAGTGAATCGCGCCGGTTCTTATCCGCACTCCTTCAGCTGTCTGCGGTGTCGGCGGACTCAACACTGGAGCGGGCATGGCCGTTGGCTGTACGTCCATTTTGGCGGGCGTTGGCGTTGTTGGACGCATGCGCGGGTCGCGAGGGTTCCGCTGAGGTAGCGGAGCGGGTTGGTCTGCAGTCGCGCGCTTCTGACCAGCGGCGCGAGCTTCTGCTCGGGCAGCCATATTTGAAGGCACGGCTGGGGCGCGCTTCGAAGCGGCGGGTTCTCGGGTTGGCGTGCGCGCAGCTGGCACGTTATACTGACGCTGCGTGGAGGAGTCAGGTGGAGAGGACGCGATGGTGCGCGGCGACGGGACCTGGGCCTGCGATGTCGACGCGCGCGCAGCGGGCACGGCGGACAAGGCGGCTCGCGAGGTCGACGCCAGCGCAGCGGGCGCGGCGGACGCGGCGGACGCGGCGGGACGCGAGGTCGACGCCTGCGGGACGGGCGCGGTGTAGCGCGGGATCGGTGCCTGCGCAGCGGGCGCGGCGGAACGCGAGTTCGATGCCTGCGCGGCGGACGCGGCGGGGCGCGAGGTCGGTACCTGCGCAGCGAATGCGGCGGGCGCGGCGGGCGCAGACTCGGGTTGCGCGGAGGCTAAGGGTTCTTCTACAAGAAGGGTGTCCCTTTCTTGCTCTTGGAGTTCCCGGGAGCGAGTGATGGCCAGCGCACTGTCGAGCAGCGACGCTGTTCCCAGGATCCTCCTTATATTGTCGTCGACATGAGGGCGGGTCCGGAAAAAGGTCTTGGACCGGATCTTGTCCGGCTTCCGAACGCCGGTGCGTGGTGAGTGCGGCATTTCCTCGAGCAGGACAGCGACCTGTGGAGTCTTTGCGGTGCGTTCACCGCATCGCAAAGGCAACGCAAGCCACCGTCAGCAAGAAGGAAAAACAACACTTATTGTGGGTACTTTGGAGTCGTCAGAGCGAGATAGCTGCACTGTGGTTTTCTTTGCTGTCCTACCCTCCTCGCAGCCCGCGGCCGAGCGAGATGCAAGATCCGCGAGAGCGAGACGGATGACACAGTTAGAGGTTGTAGGATTGCGGAGATTTGCGAAGTTCGTTTCGGAGCGACACTTGAGCTAAACGGGCCCCCGTATTTTCCGTTCCCCTACCCGGTGAGACCCGCTGGTGGGAGGCCGAGAAGAGACAGACAGATCCTACGGAGACGACGCGTAGCTGGGTTCAAAAGTCGGTGTCCGAGCAGAGCGAAACGATGGCGATCCACGACAAGAATAAAGAAAGTTTCTCTTTTTATGTTATCATCATCATCATCATGTCAGCCGAACGACACCCACTGCTGAGCATAGGCCTCCCCCAAGGATCGATCTTTTATGATATAACACCTAAAAAAGTCAACGACACAAATTATACACAACTTGAAACAATTAAAAGGTGCGTCGTCACAATGGTCAAAAATCTTTTCCTGTCAACGTGGTCTGCTGGAAGAAATCTCTTTTTAGAGATAAGCTTACCTGTACTTTTAATTTCCCAACTGTCTGTTTATTGTAATTGTTTTTTGTGTACGAACTAATAAATAAATAAATGGTGAGTTTAGTCTACACCACTGAGTAAGCGTGTGTTTATTTGGAACGGTGTTTAATTTTGACAACCTTCAGTGCATTGTTATAGGGTGATACACACACTTGACATGTACGGACGGCTTTAGATTTAAGTGATAGGTCACTAAAATCTAAAGCCGTCCGTACATGTCAAGTGTGTTAAGATAGGTCGGGTCACTTAAATGTCGTCTGTACCCCGATGTACCACAGAAGTAGCTCGTACTAACCATTTAGCTCCACGTAAAGTCGGCAGCGCCAAGTACCGCTGCACCATAGTCTGGTTCACTGAATTGGCTTGCAGCCAGTATACCAGCCCTCCCAACACAAGATTCCATATCGTATGCCTCGTTATAGGGTTGGGATCCCAGCTGAAAAGTGGTTGGAGTCATCGTACTTTTTTAGATACATTTTTATCTAAGTTATTTTCCACTTGAATTAATCATGCCATGCATCTTGCGCTTCTTCCACTCTCATTATTCTTCATACATGCTCGTTGCTTGAAGCCTACCCTTGACCTAACCTATTCTGAGGAAATCTTGAACTTGTCCAAGTACAAAACCTTCAGATAGGCAAAAATATAACTTGTTTCATGGCACCAAATAGATACTCAATCTCAAAAGAAATCTCTACTACAAACATAGTATCTAATGTATGGTGTGGTAAGTTTTAGCAAAGTTACATTTTTTCTGTCTAAAGGTAAGTTCTAATATCACGTTAAAACTTTTAGGCTATTTTTAAAACTAAGTCCAAGGAAATGGAGTAGTTGGAACCAACTCAGAAACAAATAGGAATTTCCGTTAGGTACGCGTTATTTGTGTCCATCTTTATAACAACAGAGGACCAAAGCGTAGGAAGGACTAAATGGATGCAATCATACTTCGCTGCATCGTAGATGAGCATATAGGAATAGAATAGGAATAAAATTGACCATGAAACAAAGTACACAGGAATGACAATAACGGTGGTCTCTGCACTAAGCTCGAGGCTTGTGTTGCAGCAATCTGGCAACGAATAAACTTCTATCAACAGGTACCGTACATCCTACTAAAATTATAAATGCGAAAGTTTGTAAATGTGGATGCGCTGTGTTGCTCCTTCACGAAAAAACTACTGGATGGATTTCAATGAGACTACGATAATTTAGCTTATGCATCTGAATAGCAGATATATATTTTTTTAACCTAAGTCCACGTGGAGGAAGTTGCGGGTGGCGGCTAGTCTTATTTTTTTGTTAGCCCCAAACAAAAAATCGGGACCTCTAAGAGCTTTTTTCTTTATTCCTCATAGTTTAGGATCTGGCCTACCATGCCTACCTGAGACATTAATCCTGTACTTATATATTTTAGATAGGATATTGTAGGTGATCATGAAAAGTGATTGACATACTTTGGTAGTTCGATTCGTCCGCTGTCCATATTCCTCTGCCACACGACGGATATGCCGCCCACGTCCAAGGTGCCCTTGATGGCTACAAGTGCCATTGCGCCGACCATGGCCGTTATTTGGATGACATCCGTCCACACAACTGCTTGGAGACCACCCTGCAAAATGCATGCTTTAATGTAAATTGTAAAATAAACAACTCTTATTTAACGTTACGATATGAGCAATGATGTTTAAGATTCTACAAAACAATGATGTTTAGTTCAAAATGAACTACACACAAGCTACTTACAGCACTAGTATAAAAGATGCAGACTAAGCACACAATAGGTGTGATCACATGAATATCGACGCCAGTAACTGAAACAAACAATAACTTCAATAAAGCCCAAAGCCCTATGAGCAAAACCAGGGTGAGATTCTGAGCATACCTTGGTTGAAAGCCAACGCGGGCACATATATTACAATTGGTAGCCATCCTATCTGAAAAAAATAACTTACTTTTATCTTTTCGTATTTATGTCTATGTTACTTGTGACATGTAGGAAGTATAGGGTAAGTTGCACCATAGTAGAAGTTAAGGTTAAAGTTAAAGTTTTTGTCAAATTTGACAATTTGACGTCATTTTTGGGCCTAACTTTAACTTTAACCGAAATTTTGATGTTTGTTATTGTTAAAGTCAGATGATGCAACCCAACCTTAATTTTTGCACTACCCAAAATGTATGTTGATGAAAAATAACGAACGGTTTGAACGGAAGTACATTGTTACTTCTTTTGTTGTCTAGCGTTATTAGGTAATAGTGCCCCATATTATAACGTCGAAAAAGTAAATACCCCCGGTTCTAATAAACTGCAATCCTGAGAAAAGTTAATGTGTTCTTACAAAGTTAATTATCTAAATAATAAATAGCATAATATAATTATTTTGGAATTGACTTACCAATGTAAATGTGAATAATATCGACCCGAACAGTCTTACCCTGTTGTCGAACCGCATCGATAAGTACTGGAAAAGACCAATTGGTTGAAATAACGGTTCATTCGACCATTACGCAGACTCTACTATGTAGTTCAATGTCAGGAAATAAGAGAATTCAAAGGCAAACGCTTATTTCCTCACAAATTATGCATAGAGCCATTGCATACCTAATTTATGAATAAGCGGTTTGAATCTGCAACCCAGTACCCACTATTTTTTCATGGATTTGGTGTGTTTGCATGTACAGTTAGCCAAGAAAGTGGTCTACCACTTTTGACAAAAGTGTCTGGCAGTTGTAACGATCGCTTAGGTTGACTTTCCTAATAGAGAATGTTAAGGGTAAGTTGCACCATAGTTAAAGGTAAAGTTAAAGTTTTTGTCAAATCTGACAATTTGACGACCAAAAATGACGTCGAATTGTCAAATTTGACAAAAAAATTAACTTTAACTTTAACTTCTACTATGGTGCAACTTACCCTTCATGTTTCAAACAAAAGAAAGTCTCACTGACAATTCTACTGTCAAGTTTTTCCGTCAATGAAATATTAATACCAATCAAGATATCAATTTATACGATAATTCAAACTTGACACTTGGCATGACGTTATATCATAAATGACAAAAGGAGCAATAGTCACTGACACAAACTTATTGCCAGGGAAAATTGACCTTGCTGTTTCATGACGTTCAAACGAATCTCAACCGTAGGATGGTAGACCACATTTTTGGCTGACTGTACAATTAAAATCCTGGCTTCGTGTATTTTAATACATCATGTTCTTCAATCGGGCTATTCCAGTAGCTGGAAGTGTTTGACTGTGATAGGTCCTAAGGATTTGTCCGCCTACAAAACAAACCACACCACTCAAGTGGTCACGTTGAAACGATTTTTGTTTTTAAAATAGACATCTAACACCACTGCCACAGGAAACAAAAGAAGGAATTACCTCATAGTTGGATGTGATCTTGAGGTCGTGGAAAACTGGTAAATACACTTGGGTCATCACGAAGGACATGAGGAAGATGCCGCCCATTATGAACGCGTATTGGGTTCCGTACATGTAAACCTCCGTAGGAGACCCTAACAGCGTTATGCCGGAAACAAAACTAAAACAGATAACGTAAATGGACAATTAATCCTGGCTTGTGATGTGGCTACATGACAAAATGTTATACATAACATGGAAAACAATTCAATGTCCAATCATAAATATTGTGAGCTTAGGTATATTCTTAAGTTTTGTGTAGTCAAATTATAACTTTACCTTAGTTACATATCTAAAGAATTTGTTGTAACGCAAGCAATATACATTCGTCAGTGAAGTTATTGTTACCTAAGCAATACGTCATACCTACTTCCATTAAAACTATTTTAAGTCAATCACCTTCTTTCCAGTGAAATATACTGCTACGAGCTACGACACGCATGCACGTCTGAAAAGTTTTCGTAGACATCATTTTTTTAGCTTTCCGCTCTTCGTAGTGATATTATTTCAATCCTTTTCTAAACCTATATTTCGCGATAATAACTATCCTAATGACCTTTCCCAAGGTGCACTTTGTCGTTGTAACAAAATTCCATTAAAATTGGTTCAGGAGTTTAGGCGTCAAAATGCATAGACAAAGTTACTTTTATAACGATAGTAAGTATGGATTTGAACTTACCTAGCCACAAGCGACATAGCTACCGGCACTACCTTCATATTCCTACCGCCTAGAAGATAATCATTCTGAGTGGTTTGCTTCTTCATAAAACCCCAGTACACGCCCACCACGGCACTGATGGCCAACATGAACACAAACACCACATAGTCCACCCAGCCAAACCTCTGCATCTGGTGCACCATGTCTTTCACATCCCCTGTCTCCCCCATATTGCTGTTAGAGCAATAGCACAGATATCATAACGTGATGAGACTCCTTCGAGGCACCCAATGTTCGAATGGCGCATTGCCACGATGTAGCTCAATCTGTACAATGAAACAATTACGATAACTCGCAATTTAAAAGAGGATGTTGCGAGATCCCCCTCAATGGCAACTACGAATCGGGAACTGGCTAATCCTTGAGTGTTTGGACGTGTGTCGGGGACTAACAAAGACAAGCGTACGTTTCCAGAGGAATATATCATAATGAAACAAGGACATAATTAATATGTCATTTATTCTCATCAAAGACGCAGAATAGGGAATTCGTTTACATAGAGTCAATTCGTTTCGTAAATCTATTTTTTATTTTATGACTTTTTCGTGACGTCATTATTAGGTATAAGAAAAAAGCCTGAATAAAATTTACACTTCTTTTGATTTGGGTACGTAAGACTTGTTGGTCAAATTCATGGATTCTTACTTCCATATTCAAAGGTACGTTTTGTGTGCGTACTGTTGTGTGACTAGAAAATCCATTATAAGTATTATAACAGAATGATTATTTTAGTTTCTAGTATATTAAATGAAAGTAAGTTTAGCACAGTATTTAACAATCGTCAGTTGAAACACGGGGTTCGATTCCCACACGAGTTTGTTAATGTAACTCTACTATAGTTGCTGGCTGTAGTAGTTTGCAGTAGGTAAGGTATTAAGGGAAACCTTATTTTGGGACCCGACAAATGTCTGTGATGTGGTCACTTAATTACTTATTATAATTCTATTTTGATGCATAATTCCTAAAATTTATTCCTTCAAGATAATTTATACCTAGACTAGAAACGTCAAGTTAAGTTTCAAGTTTACTTAATTAGATTTCTGTTTCTTGTCAAAACTGTATAACTCTGTTGGTTTTTTCATGCATTTTGTACCGTAAAAACATCTCCCAGTTGTAAAATAATAACTTGCTGAGTTTCTTGCTGGGTAGTAGAAACAACCTTCCGACTCCGGTAGTAGAGTTGTGACTCTAATGTGTTATGTAGGTACATGAATTTTATGTATCCTATTTTTATGTGTATGTTCATCATGTGGTTAAAAATAATAATAGTGTGGTTAATAATGTGGTTTGTGGATAGCGTCGTGGCCCAGTGGTAAAACACTCTGGCTCGGAACCCGGTGGTCCCGAGATCAAATCTGGCCGGAACACACCTTCTTCGTGTTCATTGTACAATTTGCGGCTAACTCTGCGGTGATGGAAAACACCGATATAAAACCCAAGCAACGGTGGATAACGGTGGTAGGCTCGCCCCTTTCCACGTTGGGTTCAAATTCCCACGCCGAAATTTGGGCTTCTGAATGTTCCGTTCACCATTACAGAAACAATCAGTGTGCCTCTGTCTAAC
Source organism: Udea ferrugalis (assembly GCA_950022985.1). Lineage (NCBI taxonomy): Eukaryota > Metazoa > Arthropoda > Insecta > Lepidoptera > Crambidae > Udea > Udea ferrugalis. The sequence continues at coordinate 14,030,177 of OX465516.1, forward strand.
CCATTAGAGAAATGATTCACGACCATATCCCTAATGGGTAAGACAGAGGCATGTTATGTTGCAAATAAGTTTGTTGACAAATTGAAAGTACCTACAGTGTAATGGTCTACTGGAATAAAGATATACATATTAACATTTTAATTTCAAAGCCGTGCTAAATAGTTACTCTATAGTTTACCTTACTAGACATAGCCCTGCTAGTCAGCAGGTTGAAGTGGCAGTGGGCGGGGCACATAGCGCAAACTCGAATGGAGACCATTCATTCAAAGGCAAACGCAGCATGGAACACCTGTCCTGCTTTGATGAGCTGTTAAAAGTGGCAGTATTTCGGTGGATGCAATAATGCAATGTAGGCCGCCTACTGGAGTAAACATTATTTATTTTTAATTAAATATCATTCATTTCGGAGTTCGGACTGAAATCCGTATCTTCTGTGGTGGACTTCGTGCGGCTGTTTAAAGTGATAATAATCTGTTTCTATATCTTTAAAAATTTAAAGTGTTTTTACCTCTTTAAATAAATGAGGAATGGAGCGAGCGGTAAAATACTGATTGGCATTCAAATAAATCACTTAATTGACGCCTACTAACGAGTTAATTAATTACAGTTTTGTTGAGTTTGTATGAAACGAGCGGTGCGAGACATTATTTAACTAACTCGCCGCCATTCAATGAGATTTATTCCAGTTAATTATCACAAAGTTGAAATTTTACTTGCGTGGCAACAAATTATTTATCTTACCGCTATTGCGTTGCATGAGAATCGTTCTCTTGAAATACTACGACGCCACCAAACCAAATGGGAGAGTCTTGAAGACCATCAAAGAATAACGTCTTTAGTAAAATCATTCATGTTAAAGTTTTCGCGGGTTCAGACCCATAGACAACGCTGCTAACATTTATAAATTACCACCAGGCTTGGACTCCTTTCATATGAACATAGACAATGTCTATGGGTGGGTACCTATGTTCAACACTCCCTAGTCTATGGATGCTCGGGCCCGATTCCGCATAATCGGCTGCTTTGCTTTAAAAAAAAAAACTTTCAAAACAAAAATCTGTCAGCATTGAACTTCTTCTCTCGCGCTGAAAATAAATACTTTGTTAGTTTAATGCTGCTTTTTTGCTAAAATAATAAAATGGCTGGGTTATTATTAAGCCCGACTGAAAAAGTGTTTATCTTGCACGGCATTCAGGTAAATCCATTTTAATCTAACCTCTCAACTCACTGCAATGTCTAAATATCTGTTTTTTCTTATTTAATTGTCCCATTAAACAGTCTTACTTGTTATAAATCCAATAACTGATTTGTCATTTCAATATACTTTCGTCCAGAAGATTAAATATTCATTCTTTTTTGAAAAATTTCAGGAAGACTACCGTTCAGATGGACGGTCTAATATTGATTACAGACCCATGGAACTGGAAACTGACGTGGTCAGCCACGCGAGTGGCTCTGCAAGACTCCGGCTAGCTAATACAGACATTTTAGTAGGTGTTAAAACAGAGATAGATGTACCAAAACCAGACAAGCCTGACTCGGGAAAACTTGAATTCTTTGTAGATTGGTATGTTTTTTTCATATCCTTTGGTATGTGCGTTGTGCATCACAAAAGCAGGGAAAAAATCCATTAGATTGAACTATAAGGTCCAGCATTTCAATTATCAATGATTCTTGAGGTTCTCTCCACCTGTTATGTGCCACAGCCACACAGAATAACTCTAAAACTTTATCCGAGATGATTAGCCCAAACGGCAGCTAACTTAACAGTCAAGGTGCCTGTGCTTTGTTGAGTATATTTGAACCGGTGCCTCTTTCCTTTCTAAAGGGAATTATTGTAAAAACTTTTTAATTTTACTTTTACAGTTCAGCAAATGCTACTCCAGAGTTTGAAGGAAGAGGAGGGGAACAGTTGGCCAATAACATTTCTAATATGATGCAAAAGGCATACCACTCATCACATGCATTCAACTTAAAACAGCTTTGTATATTTGAAGGGAAACAATGTTGGAAATTGTACATAGATATTTTGGTAAGACATTTTGCTGTCTTTCTTTTAGGATTTTACTTTAAAAGTTATTAATCATAAACACACACACAACGTTACTACCTAGGTCATCAATATGTTGATAGATGGTACTATACATATAGACCCAGGTTAGGAAGTGTGTGCCTTCATTGCCAAATGGCAACACTGGTTCTGCATTCGAATCCTAGGTGTGGCTGATTCCGTTAAGCATGTTTTTAGAAACTACCAAGTATCAAGTCAGCAACCAGCATTGACGAGCATGATGATCAAACCAGCTATAACTTGATGGAGGTCTTAGCCCAGCAGTTGGATCCTCATGGCTGATTCAGATAAGATTAGATTGTCATTATGTTTTTTGTATGGGTAACAATAGGGCGGTTGTGGGCGTGACTGCGGAGAGGCATGCCATTGCTGGACCCCCATGGGAACGGTTGTGGCAACCTGTCCTTGAGTCAGGCACACATCTATTCTTAGCATCTGTCCGATGCTAAGTCTGGCGAATGGCCTTGGGGGAGAGCGCAGGTCGTGATGATCCCCAAGGCAAGGCCTGTGTACTATCCTTCTCGAGGTTGCTGCCCGTTCTTGGTCTGATTCCCTAAGAAACAGACGTAACAGAAAACTCAGGCCGGACCACTTCCAACCCCACCCCTCCCATCCCAGTAGCTAGGTACCACAGACCTGGTGCCTTTGTGCCCGGGTCGAGGGCCCAAAGCTTAATCCTTCCCAACCTTCCTATCCCTGTCCAAGAGGAGAAAACCTCTCTAAAAAAACCCCAAGCCAAGGCGTGACCGACCGTGCCGATGGCTGCGTGGCTGAGGGGGTGCTCAGTCTCGAACGGTGGACCTCTGATACCGGGCGACCTCAGAGTGTATAAGCCTTACCCCCGCATGCTGGGCTCTGTGGGGGTGGACCACCTTTTCCCACGCTACTCGTGGGAACTGGATGAATAGGTTAGGTTCTCACGGAGAGATAAGGGAACATAGTGGTCCCCTATCATTGACCACAGAACAAGCCGTGTTGGCCTCTGTGGTATCATGCAGTGACATCGATGACGACGATAGGTCTCATCCACTCGACGCTGTCATGATCACCGCCGAAGCCGTCCTGGGAACACTGGTCCCGGGACTGACTTCGGACCTACAATCATAACTATGATAAAAATTATTCAAGCAAACCTTCACCACGCGAGAGGAGCGTCGGCTGTAGTGTGCCAGACTTTCCTTAGCGAGGACTTGGGCATTGCCTTGATTCAAGAACCGTGGCTTAACGGTGACACGGTGCGTGGACTGACTGCCGCAGGGAATGTTCTTTATTACACCAGGGGCACACGTCCAAGGGCATGTATGGTTCTTAAGAAAAACATTAAGTTCATGCCAATCCCAGAGATCAGCTGCGACGACCTCATAGCCGCATATATCTCTCTACCTGGCCTTGCCGGCAGGAAAACTGTTGTCTGCTCAGCATATCTCCCCGGCGAGGCTCCTGATCCGTCACTTCAGCTTCAAGCACTTGTGGACTACTGCAGGGAGCAAGAAGCGGAGCTAGTTGTGGGTTGTGATTGCAACGCGCACCACACTAGCTGGGGAAGTACGGATACAAATCATAGGGGCGAAATACTTTATGATTTTTTACTCAGTAACAACCTGTATGTCCTCAACGAGGGTTGCGAGCCGACCTTCGTTACGAGGAGTAGGCAGGAAGTACTAGACATAACCTTCTGTACTGGGCAGATCCAGAGACGCATAAGTCGATGGAAAGTCTCAGGGGAAGTCTCACTATCTGATCATAGACATATCAGGTATGACCTAGGAGGCAGTGATGAGGCTCCACCCACTGCTCCCTATAGGAACCCTAAGGCGACCAACTGGGGCAGATACACTGAATGCCTAGGCGAAAACTTAGGGGCTGTCAATAAGAGCATACGCTCAATTGAACAGCTAAACTCTGCTACAGTGGCAATAACTAAGGGCATGATTGAGGCCTACGAAGCTAATTGTCCGCTCAAGCAGGGCCACCGGGGACACAAAAATATCCCAGGGTGGAACAAGTCCCTCTCCCGGCTCAGAGCCAGAGCTCGCGACCTGTTCAACAGGGCAAAGCGAACAGAGGTATGGGAAGAATATTCCAAGGCTCTCACTGAATACAATAGGGAGATACGGAAAGCAAAAAGACAGTCTTGGAGGAAGTTCTGTGAGGAAATCGAGGGCGCCTCCCAGGCGGCCAGGATACACAAAATACTATCCAAGACACCCACGTCGCATCTAGAACTTCTTAAGAAGGCGGATGGGGCGTTTACCAGCTCAGCGGAAGAAACTCTGAAGCTACTGGCTCAAGTTCACTTTCCGGGCTCCTACCAGATCACTGACAGAAACCCTCCTCACATTATTCCTGGAGCACCCCGGCCAAGTTCGGAGGACTGGAGGAGGGCCTCACAGATCTTTAGACCCAACCAGGTCAGATGGGCCATCAACAGTTTCAAACCCTACAAGTCTGGGGGTGTTGATGGAATCTTTCCCGCACTTATGCAGAAGGGCATCGAGGTCCTTCTGCCATTCGTGGTAAAAATATTTAGAACCAGCTTTGCACTCGGTGTTCTACCTAAAAATTGGACCAAGGTTAAGGTAATTTTTATACCGAAGGCAGGGGACAAAGACAGGTCCCAGCCTAATTCCTACCGGCCAATTAGCCTAACGTCTTTTCTCCTAAAGACGATGGAAAAGGTGCTGAACCTGCACATCAGAGAAAGTTACCTCACGGTCAACCCTCTGCATGGGAGGCAACACGCCTACAGATGCGGTAGATCCACGGAATCCGCTCTGATTGAACTCACGGACAGGATTGAAAGGGCCCTGGAAGACAAAGAGATCGCCCTATGCGCCTTTCTCGACGTTGAGGGGGCCTTTGACAATACCTCGTCCGACATTATCATCAAATGTATGAAAAACAAAGGCGTGGACGAAACCACCCTTAGGTGGGTAGAGTCCATGCTGACTTCAAGGACGGTAGAAACATCCCTCCTTGATGCACGCGTAGAGGTCAAGGTGACCAGGGGCTGCCCTCAGGGTGGCGTCCTGTCACCACTAGAATGGTCCATTGTTGTGGATGACCTACTACATCGATTAAACAACGCGCACTTTACCACGCAAGGGTACGCGGACGACCTGGTGATCATGGTGGTAGGCAAATGTCAAAACACCATATCGGGTCGAATGCAGAGGGCGCTGCGTTTGGTAGAAGAATGGTGCCAGGAAGTGGGCCTGTCAGTAAACGCTGACAAAACCACACTGGTACCATTCACCCGCAAACGGAACCTGGAGGGAATTCGCAAACCTACCTTGTTCCGTAAACCCATAGGGATCTCCAAGGAAGTCAAATATCTGGGAGTAACCATGGACCAGAGACTGACATGGAACCCTCACATAAGCAACATTACCCGGAAGGCACGTATGGCTCTGGGGATCTGTTGCCGTCTAGTTGGCACCAAATGGGGGCTCAACCCCAAGGCTGCTTTCTGGATATACACTGCCATAGTGCGACCCATGATCGCCTATGCTTGCGTGGTTTGGAATAAGAAAACCACTCAAGTTACAAGCAGTGTTTTACTTGGCAGGGTGCAACGGCTGGCCTGCTTGATAACCACTGGGGCCATGAAGTCCGCTCCCACGGCAGCTCTGGAGGCCATGCTGTCGCTGTGCCCTCTCCACATCCATCTGGGGATGGAGGCTAAGGCGGCCATGCTGAGAGTGCTGAACAATGGGGGTGGCAGGTTCCAGTCGAAATGCATGGTCAACCTGAAGGCTGAGCTGCACAGGATGCCTGTTATGCTTATGCCTAAGGACAACATGCCCATTCAGTACCACTTCACAAAATGGTACAGTGTAGAAATCCCGGGGAGGAACGAGTGGGAGGAAGGATCTCCCGCGAAATTCCTACCGGGAGACATCGTCTGGTACACCGATGGATCCAAAATGAATGGTAGAGCCGGCTACGCAGTCTACGGCGAGAGGCCAAGGGCGCGCATATTTAGCAGCCTAGGCGTCCACGCCACGGTATTCCAAGCGGAAATGGCCGCCATTCTTCACTGCGCACAGGAAAACCTGGAGCGCCGGTTCTGGCACAGGAGTATCTACATACTCTCTGATAGCCAGGCCGCTCTTAAGGCTCTAGCCTCAGTTGAAATCAACTCGAAACTTACCCTGGATTGTGCCCAAGCGTTGAACAACCTCGGCGCCAACAACAGGGTCACGCTGCGCTGGGTCCCGGGTCATTGCAATATCCCTGGGAACGAAGCTGCAGATGAGCTGGCCAGGGCTGGGGCGGAATCCACCAATCAGGCCCCAGAGCCGATGGTGGGTATACCCAACTGCGCCCTGCGTCAGCCACTAAAAGCTCGGGCGGAGACCCTTGGCATGCTGGCCTGGACCAATACAAACGGACTGGTGCACGCCAAGGCTCTGATAAAGGGCTACTCACATAAGTTCACCGCGGAGGCCCTAGGGATGAGTAGGGGTCAAATCAGAACCCTCACCAGAACCCTAACAGGACACTGCCGGTTGAACAAACATGGTCACAGGATTGGGATCTCAGAGGTCCCAACCTGTAGATTCTGCCAGGACATGGACGAAACGCCGGTCCACGTCCTCTGCGACTGCGATGCGTTATCGCAGCGTAGATACCGCGTGCTGGGGAGTCACTTGCTTGCTCCCCAGGACGCCAAGAACATCACTCCCGGGAAAATAGTGCAGTTTATGAAGGCTGCTGGCCTGGAGAGTGATCTTTAAAGGGATGATGGCCACAATAGATCAGTAATGGTCGCAGTGGCCTATCGCTCAGGCGACATCCCCACCCACAACGAATGACGAATGGGTAACAATTTTCTTTGCAATAGAACCTAACCAAAATGCTCTCGCCTGTTCCAGATATTAGAATGCGGAGGCAACCTATGTGATGCTGTATCATTAGCAGTAAAAGCAGCACTTTTTAATACCAGAATACCATTTGTGAAAGCAGCACTCATGGATGGTGGCAATGTTGACTTACAACTCTCAGATGACCCTTATGATAGCAAACTATTGGATGTTGGATCAGCACCATTGCTGGTTAGTACAATTTTATCACTTATGTAAATTCTTAAGTTTTATTGATATTAAGACTTAGTTTATGTTACCTGTATGGATCATACTCCATAAGATGTTTGTTCCAAAAGGTATCAGTGAGCCACACACACACACAGTATTTGTGCAAAGCAGGCAGTACAGGCCTCATTCAGAATGAGGCCTGTACTGCCTCGTAATGGATTGTCTAAGCTGAAATGACGCGCCCCTCTATATGAGCAAGCACATTTGTATGCGTAGATACGGTAGAGGAGCGCATCATTTCAGCTTAAATGATCTCTATTAATGTCACTACTAGTTGTTAGTCGTCATAGTTAATTTTGTCTAAGTCACAATCCAACATCATTGTCGGTTTGCAACAGATAGATTATTAAATCAAGCAAACAATTCATAATTTCATAAAATGGTGAGATAGATTGTAAACTAACCATTGTTAGTTTACTATTGTTTGATAGAAAAATCCACAAAAGGCTTCACGTCAAGTATCACCTACAGTTTTTTTTAATAAATGTTGTTGTTTTAGATTACGTTATGCAAAATAGGCGAGAAATGCGTAGTGGATCCATCAGCAGAGGAGGAGAGCTGTAGTGTGATATCCCTCGTAGTTGGTGTCACAGGCAACAAGTGGCGCTACACTGCAGAGCAAGACCACTCGTCGCCGACAGTGGAAGGAAAGTGCACTACAATCAGTATGAATGGACCAGGCAGTGTCACACCTAAAACACTGAAGGAAGCCATTGTTCAGGGCATGTTAGTACAATTTGATATTTTTTTACTTATCATGCAGGCAACCACTCTGTTGATGACCTTGCATTGTGCTTTGCATGCAGTTTCAAACAAAGTGAACCTTTCTTTGCAAAAGGGCAGGATTGTCTGGAAATGGGCAACCTGTCATGCCGTTGACTGCACCAAATTAGAATTATTATTTTTTGTTTTGTATGTAGTTGTCAGTATTGAGTTTGTATTAAACATAATTTTAAAAAAATTAAGAATAATGAAAAAGTTGTAGAACACAACTAATATTTTTAGTTTTGAAGTCGCGCATTTGTTAGAGAGACGCGTCTGACGGGTCAACTATCTAGTTCAATTTTATAAATAATATCTATATTTTCTCATAAGTCTGCAGCTTCGGTAAACGAACTTACGATACCGAATTGTAATAAATCGCCCATGTGCATATTTGCTATTATCATTTCTACAGGTGTTCAATGAAAAAAAAATCGTCGGCCTGCCAGATAAAGATAATGATGTAGGTATCGATCTCAGGGCATCACTCCATTTTCCTGTAATTGTCGATTTTGTATAGCACCATGGTTCATTAATGATGTAACAGACCTCTCTGCTTAAGTGGATGTTTCCACTTTGCTTAGCTTTAAGGATATATGGCGAATTGCGATTCTATTTATGTAAATTTTATGCTGCACATACATTTAAAAAAGGAAAAGGAAAAAATAATTCGCGTACGAGTTATAAACGATGTAATATTTATTATTACAAGTTTTAATAAACTTGTAATAATAAATATTACATCGAATTACTTTACCCTGAGACAAAAATAAAAATAATAAATTGCGCTTCTCATATAAACATCCTCTAAATAAATGTTGATGTTATCCCGTTCATAAAAAGGTAATTACAACTGTACTATCTTTGTAAGTAGGTACCACTGTGGGTACCACATAAGAAAATGGCGCCTTGTGTATTTCAATAACCTTCCTATTGGTTTTCTTTTCAGAAATGCAGCTAAATGTCTCGATGAAGCCTTGGGCCACGCTCTTTTGAGAGAAAGACTAGAAACAAGCGGATTAAAAAAACATTCCTATGGATTTCTCAAATAAATACACATAAATTTTATCTGTTGTCAATGAAACACTATTATCCCATTATACTTTTATTGAAATAACCAGGTTACTAGGCATACTATAATACTAATTAAAATAATCACGTATTGTACTACTGCTAAGTATCATTCAGTCATTTCCAAATATCACATACAATTTACTGTAACCATTGTAAGGTTGTGTTTCAACCATTCAAGCTGGATACATTTTTTTACTTACATAGCATATAACTATAAATAGAAACTTATACATAGATTCAATCTCAAGAATAAAAAAACATATTTACGAACATAACAGTTCTGGATAACATAATATGAAAGAAAAACAAATAATAATAAGTATAGGATACTAGCAGCCGCCTGCGACTTCGTCCGCGTGGACTTAGCTGTATGTGAAAAAAGATTTTTCCGCTTTTCTGTTGAAATTTTCCTGGATTTTCTTTGCTATAAACCTCACGGAGCCCGAGACCTTTCCAACGAATGCAAAATTGTGGAAATCAGTTCGTGCGTTAGCAGCCGCCCGCGACTTCGTCCGCGTGGACTTAGCTGTATGTGAAAAAAGATTTTACCGCTTTAAATAAGCTATTCCCGCTTTTCTGTTGAAATTTTCCTGAATTTTCTTTGCTATAAACCTAACGGAGCCCAAGACCTTTCCAAAGAATGCAAAACCGTGGAAATCGGTTCGTGCGTTCTGGAGTTATAGCGTCAGGAAGGAAAACCCGACTTATTTTTATATAGTAGATAACTAAGAATATCATATAAAATTGGCATACATTTATAGAGAGATAAGTTTTAAGGTATTATATTGAAAAATGCACAAATGATACGTTATCAGGGCTTAAATATACAGACAGATATATTTAGGCCGAATACATACTTCATTGAATTGAACAGTCCCATTGGGTACTTGCACAATGTAATGCATGTATGCTGAGAATTTCATATTCTTAAAAGCTATGAATAAAGCTTGAGTGTAAATTTCAATGTAACTAAACGAAAATTATTGAAGGACAATAGCTTAGACTAGTAGCTTCGTGTTAGGGCTATGCTCTAACACGATTTGAATGAAGTATTTAATTTCTATGCTTATTGTCGAATTCAAAATTAACTAACTACCCGTACAATTTTGAAATAATCATAATTATAATGTAGAGAAAACACTTGCATAAACGCACTTCGAAGTAAGTATTAGGTCCTTTGACAATTTTACCACCTACAAAGGACAACTAATGGAACAATTGGAAATACATCAAGCTTAGTCACGCTAGATGAACGCTATGATACTACCTAAAACTATTTTCCCTCTACCATAGATTCACCATACTATTTTAACCCCTAATAAAGTAGTGGCAGAATAGTTGCCACCTTATTTGGAACCTTATGTGATTACAATAGAGTTAAAATCAGTTTAATATGCTATGTGTACTTTTCTTAATAAAGAGTTCGATGCGAGAATTGCCAGTTTATTGGGGTTTAGGAGGTGTCAGCAGATCCAGAACAGCTGCGATGTTGCCGTCCTTACTCTCCAGGAGTTTGGTCAGCCAAGCTCCCTCGTTGGTGAAGCCCATTGCAAGCATTTGCTGGATCGCTGCGTCGATGTGAGCCACTGAGGAAAAACAATATTGAAATTAATTATTTTTAAAATGGGAAACTTTTTTTGACATTCACACAATTATTAATGTGCCTAAAAGGCTACCTATTAAAGAAAGTCTGATTAACAGTTGTTTCCAATAAATGAAAAGTAAAAAATGCATTACAGTCATGAAAGTTACAATACCGTAGCAGCCAAGAGACAGCTACATATCAGGCTACCCATTTTTCTTTTATCGCACTTTTTGTAATGACAAAATTCTTTGCAATAGGGCTAAGAATAACCGTTAATGGGTAGCTTGTAGGCTAGCATGCCGTTGATCGTTACTGTTCCTTAGCTGCTGCGGTATGATTACTTTCACGCTCGCATGGTCGAGTGGAAATCTTTTTTTTTTATTAATCTACATTAGTATGTGTAGTTCTCTGCTTAGTTTAGAGATTCAGATATATCATAACATTATACCTAAGTGTGTTCTATTATCAGCATTCACTGGCAGCTTTCTTTTTTTTTGGCTTGACTAATTAATGTAAAGTGACTATCACTGTTCAGACAAAGTAAACTATGTCACATCAACAGTGATAGAACAACTTGTCATAAATATTATGAATAGGCATTCAGAATAGTGTGTAACTGCGCACTAACTACTTTTAATGACTACCTACATTGTGATGTATTTAAACCGGGCCCCTGAGTAAAGACTATTAGATCTATCCTACTTATGAACCACCTCTAGGCTAAAATATTGCACTAGTTCTGTTTTAGGTTATCTAAAAATTGTTACTAATCATGAAGTACAAACTTTCATTCAGTTTATAATGTAAACAAAAGAAACGTGTTAGTCATATCACTCATATCTTATCGGCATGTTGGTAACGTGACTCACTATGATAATGATAACTAATCAATATTCAAATTCAGAGAACTAGATTATACAAAAACGATGACTCTGATTGCGTTCTGATGTAGCTTTTGACTTTTAAAAAATGGTTTTTGTTAATTACTGAATTATGTTCTATCTCCATTTCGGTTTTTTACACATATTCATGTAACCATATTTTACAAAGCCAGCATTCACTGCTCAGTAACTTCGACGCCAGTATGGTATAATAACGTTGACACTGTTGTGTTCCCACTCGTTTCTCGCTCGTCTCGTGAGGTGATTTCTATCTATTTCCTAAAGTCGGTAAACTTATTTCGGACTCGAATTGGAATTCACCTGTGAGAGGTCCCCACTTTGAACAATTTGATAACTACACAGGGTGAATTTCTTCTATAAATTCTATGGGTATTGTACTTTTCTCGTCTGGTAAATAAACTGAAGAAGCCGGAAGTTCTAGCCAGTTTCTGTGGTTTTACAGAAGACACCGGTGCACATAGTTTTTAGCCGGAGATTCACTTATTATTAGGGAGGATTGATAATAATAAAGCTGCACAGACGACCGATCACGCAATGCGAAAGAAAAGGCTTTGTCCATAAGTGGATTCCCATACCAATATACATTTCAACTTCCAGACAGAACAAACACAAAAGTTGGTCAATACCAAAAAATTATAAGTTGGTAACACTTACGTGGGTGGCGTACCCTTGGCGGCGGTTGAACCTGGGGCTGCGGCTGGGCCTTGGGTTGCGGCTGGGGCTGGGGCTGGGCCTGGGTTTGGGGTTGAGGCCACGGCTGGGCTTGGGGCTGAGGCCACGGCTGGGCTTGGGGCTGAGGCCACGGCTGGGTTTGGGGCTGAGGTTTCGGCTGAGGCTGGACCGGAGCCTGAGGCTGGACCTGAGCCGGCACGGGCTGCAGCGGCTGAGGCAGGCGCTCCGGCTCTTTGGGATTCATCACTAACGTTAGAGATTATGAATGAGTATATGGACACCAATGAACACCCATGAAGTAAAATCATTCCTTTTTAGTAAAATTTTTGCCAAGTTTTTTGTATTGAAATAATAATTACAATGTTTACTAAATAAGACAAGTAAGAGAAATTGGATTTCTATTCAAATAGAGAAATTAAAGTTAAATTAGTGTTGCAAAAATTCTTTTTTCCTTCTTTTAATTTGTATCTTTACCATGCACCATGCCGACGCCCTAACATCAACCTTTACAGAACCATTGCAAAATAGGTCTTAAATCAGCAGTATAAGGTATGTAATGGTTACTTTAATTACCTCAAGCTTTTTTTCGAATATTTATCATATTAAAAGTTTTTAGTTTTAATATGATAAATAGTCGTATGGTTTCCATGAAAATGTTTTCCTATCTTATCTGAAATGTGATTCATAGGCAACACTTATAAAAGAACAAGGTTATAATCTACTTTATTATCAGAATGAACTAGAACATGGCAATTTTTTTTTTAATAACTAGCTGTCCCAGCAGACGTTGTTCTGTTGTCAAACATTCAGTGTCACGTGACAGGTAGGAACAGTTACTAAGAGAAAACTAAAATTGAGATTTTTACTATATTCCCAGCATTTTCTCATGATTACTCACCTTTTATACCTTCCCTCGACCATTACAAATATTTCAAAACCAGAATTAGCCAAATCGGTCCAGCCATTCCCGAGTTTTAGCGAGACTAACGAACAGCAATCCATTTTTATATATAGAGATAATGATAAATGTCAATCTAACTATATTCACCTGCAGTAGCCGCATTGAGAGGCGGGTATATGTTCTGTCCCGCTTGAATCCTTACGCGGTCTTGAAACTCTTCTGGCAAGTTGAATCCAATATTAATGGAAGTTTCGGTTGGGGCAGTTGGCTTGTCATTGTCCAGGAGGTCTGCAACAAAGATGAAGTTAGTTGAAATAACATAAAACAGTAATGAGCAGAAGATCATTCCACTTAAGAAGGAAATGATTTGACTGTCGGGGAAGAGTTTAGGGATACAATACCTATATGCATGAAAACTTTACGAAATATTACAATGGGGACCAACCAACATTGGGCCTAAAATGGGGTTTCAAGGATTAATACTAGTTATGAAGAGATGCTATGACTAAAGAATAGCTGACGTGGGCACTATCTGTAGCTGTAAGAAGACTAACTATAAGAAATTATAAGTACCTTTATCCTTATTGATCATGGTCCATCCATCGATTTTGTCAGGAGAAGCATCTCGTGCAGCATCACCACTTGTGGAAGGAGTAGGCTCGGGTTTGATGGTCACATTGACAGTTTCTTGCGGTTTCTGGGCTGCATCACCCATCTCCACATCATCGTTGGCATTTGAGGCCACTGGGGTAGGGGTAGGAGTTGGTGTCGGGGCGGGGGTGGTATTAGCAGCAGCTGAAGCCTGTTGCATGTATGAAGCCAAAGTTCCATTGAAGTACATCTCAATAAGTTTAGGAATGTTCTCCACTCCTGAGAAGGGGCACTCAACATTCGGGTTTGAAGTTGAAGGTTCAGCTTGAGGTGCTTGAGTATTCTCAGTGGTGGTCTTAGGCTGTTCCTCGGTCTTCTGCTCGTTAGGTTTGGCTTGAGTCTTGGAGTGGTCGACATCACCGGCCAGGTTGGCGAATTCGTTCATATAAGTAGTGAAGGTCTCGATCCAGCTGGTGCGCGGGCGACGGCAGTGGTCGCCGCGGTCGCGCTGCCTGTCATGGCGGTCGTGGTGACGCCTCTCGGCGCTCTTGTCGCGGCGGTGACGCTTATGGGCGTCGTCCGGGGTCGAAGTGGCGACCGTCTTGAACAGGTGGCGAGACCGTTTGATGGCAGACTTGAGGATGTGGCGCTGTGAATAACAGCTTGTTAGTACGCTACTGCATTCGACACAATTAGGAAACGTTAGAAAAGTTATAAATAAACAACTTTTTACTAACAGTTCTGAAAATCTAAGTACTAGATTTGTTTTTGAGAGGAACAAAGTGAATGCAAAATATGAAAGACAGTAAAAATTATGGACTGGAATGAAGTTCTTATTTTTGTCATTTCAAGTCAGTTACTAGACTTACTAGTGTTTCTTCATGTAAGCTACATCCGTTTTCGACATGATTTCCGCTATGCCGACATTGCTTATCGTACCGCGTAGCGCGAACCAAAAGAGATTTAAATCCATTACAAGGAAAATGTAAAGCCCTTATAAGATAGCAAAAACAGACTATAGACTGGTATACACGAAATCGTTACCAATGTATTCCTACTTGCATGCTATTGGTGAAATGGCAATATGATCTAATCTAATCTAATCTATACGTAAGTATATTATTAGTATTTTTAGCATTTTCCATGCAGTATCTTTACTAAAGATCCGAAAACCAGAAAAAGACATTCGGTCTTGGCCTCAGGCGGGAATCGAACCCGCGTCTCTCGCAAACTGGGCGACTGCACATACCACTATGCTACCGAGACCATTAGCAACCGAATCTTTCTGGTATATTTTACCCTATGAATATATGTATATTTTTACTTACAGTAATGACAGGTGTCGGTATACGCAACATCAAATGCTCGGGGTGGAGGCCGGCGCCCTCGCATTTCGGACAGAGGTCGAAGTCGTAGCAAGTGGTGCACTTGTAGCGGAAGCCCGTCACTGGAGCATTGCAACCATCGCATGTTACGTTGAAGTGAGTCGTTTCCATGGGTCCGGCTGTAACAAGTATGTAGATTGAGACATGGTCCCTTAGGGTATTACCCAGTCGCCGTAATAGATCGAAGCACACAGGAACGCCGCCGTTCTGGTTCGTGAAAAGTTCTCCTTCTTCTGTGTAGCGATTCTTAAGGCCCTTATATTAAACAACTTTTTGTAGCCCGGTCGTTGCTTTACGAAACTCTGAATGTTCTATCATTTGGGGACAACAAATCGCTTCATTACGGGACACCCTGTATAAACGCACGCGAACGTAGTCACGGACATAATACAGTACGGTAGGTACCTATACATATTTCAACAAGAAAGTGCGCGACCATGAGACAGATGTATGCAAGTACAAAACTGTGCCCAATTGTTGGATACTTTCACCTAAATACAGCAATATTGGCGACAAAACACTATGTAACAGACTAAACTCAGAGTGACAAATTGAAATGCATGCACAAAAAATTAAAGGTTGAAGTTGTGTTATTAAGACTTTAAACACAATAGCTTTCTTCTACATTATCATCTATGTAATGATTGATATACATAATTGCATTTCAAATGCACAATGAAACCTAAATGATGCAGTGTTTATTTGAACACTGGAGCATTATTGCACTCTTTAATGTAATGATCATACTTATTTATGGTTCCACTGACATTGTTATACTGCACATTGACTGTTGGTCATATTGTGTGCAATTTACAATAAACAACAATAATTTCAATAACAATTAACAAAGTTCCTCCGTAAGTTCATTGAGTGCACATTGAGCATGTTTGCTTCAAGGCCTTGGAATTATAATTGGCTATTTCATAAGTATGAATTTTACCAAAATGTACCTCAATAAATTGAGAATCATGCTTCAAGCTGTTTTACTTATTATATTCTCATGACTCATAATGTTTATGTGAGAGGTACATTGATATCAAATCGAATTGATAACTTCCATTCATAACACTTGTGAGGAACATTGTAAGACATATTTACAAGTGAAATAATTGAACAACTAGCTATCACGGGCAAAAATGTGAAATTATAGATTAAATTTAATTAGGAGTTGAATTTCCTCTTCCTCATGTGACAATGTTATTTTTTATTATCCATTTTTTTCAAACTGAAAGTTAAGTTGCAAAAAATATGTCCATAACATCCATTATTAAAAAAGTGGTAAATAGAAATTGCAAATAAAAGAAATTGGAACAATCTTATTTTGTAAGAGCTATAAAACATCAGGTGTATCTATATATTTCTTTAAACTTCATCAGGTGTATCATTTCAGCTTTCAGTGTTTGTTTTGGCCACTAGAAGGAACAAAGCATTTTATTTTATTTATTAGCATAACATGTTGAGGGGAACCTTTTGTACAATGTAAAATACAATGGTTTTTTCGCTTACCACAAGGATCAGCAACAGGAGTAATGAAGATATCACACAAATCATCCTTCTCTTCACCTCCGCTGCCACTAATGATGACATTTAGCTTAATCAAGTTTCCATGCAATGCTGAAAGTGCAGTCAGCAGTTCTTCATCAGATGAAATGGTAATGTCATCTCCATCCTCATCTAAAATTCAAATGTAATTGTTTAGTACAAGGAACTCTTATGAAAAGAGCAACATCTAATAAATACTCATCAAATCTAGTTGAATTCATGCTGAATCATTAAGACAAAATAATGTCACCTGTGCCAATAGTAAGTAGTGTGTGATAGTTTTATAAGTACTGAACTTAAATTTGACCTAGTTAGCTCTAAATAAAGTGTGCCAACATAAAAAATTATATACAATACTGCCATGTCTTATACATAAATTTATATTTTACAAAGCGTTTTAATTATGACAGGGCAGAATTCTACACAGAACTACATTTCAAAACTACATATTATGTTGCATCATCACAATTTCCATACCTTTCCATGTCACTGTGAACTGTCTTCCCTTGAGGCCAGGATAGACATCCTGCAGCTTAGCACTCAGGTAGTGGTAGTTGGTGACAACAGTTTTCTCTACCCCAAATCGCCTCACCTCTGGTTTGGAATCTTCATTCCAGTATACATACACTTTAAATGGTACTTGGTCTTCCATTTCTGTTAGTAAGGGGATAATTAATCTTAAGAACCAAAAAAAATGCTTGGAATAAAATATAGTAAAAAAAACAAAAATGATGTTAAGTGGTAGGGAGGCCTTTGTCCTACAGTTCGACCAGTGTGGCTGACTATGGTAGAATAATTTAAAAATACTTTTTTGAATAACTTTCTAGTAGAAACATAACGTGATTTCTAGGAATTTTCCAAACAAAGCAACATCATTATACAATAGACACAAAATAAGTAATGACTTATCGAGTTAAGTAAAAAAACTTTATAACGCAGTCTATCTTACATTCAATATTATTTTCATCGGGAAATCCCCGTGAAAAACTTAACAAAACAAATTACAAAAACCAAAGAAACTACAATTTATACTACTAGCATTCACGAAAAGGAGCCATCACTGTGTAATTTGGTATGGCGAAACACGCAAACGCAATAAACAGTGTGTTAGCAATGCTAAAAGCTAAGAAACAATGTTTCTACGCAATAAGTACGACGAGGGCATTCGACCATTTTGTTTACTTACCGGTGATTGTAATTCACTTCCTTCAAAATGCACAGTAAATATTTGACACGTCCGATCTGTTTCGCTTCTAACTTTGAATGTTGACAAACTGCGCGTCGACTCAGTATAAATAAAACTTCAAAATATGAATCATCGCTCACAGAACATTGGAGAAAAAGTGTTATTGTGGTTGTGCAATAATCTGTCAAAAGCAAAAGTCATTACGTGCGCCAAAAGGGCTCCATTTCACACAAATCCACTAAGAGAAATCTTTAATTTCAAAGTTACCGCTTAACGCATGTTATTACAGACAGTAAAAAATAGTTAGTTATTTTTGTGACAATGAAAGTTTGTACTGGTTCCAGCTAACCAATGAAATTTTGGGTTCAAAAAACACATATTATTTGTTGAACCAACGGAACTAAGTTCGTGACAAGAAACGTTATTTTTTTTTTTTTTTAATTTATTAAGGCATTGGCGACTGGGCCATCAGCCAAAAAGCAAACTTAAAAATTACCAATACAAAAAACTTGAGATTAAGTAGTAGTTATTCTATTCTACACATTACTACAAAAATTATACAAATCAAAAGTAACTATATTGCTAGTATGTACAAAAACTTAAAAATAACTGATAACTTAACATGGTGATCAATCAATTCAATCGCACATTGAAAATACAGAAAGGAAAACAAATAAAAATTAAATTCGCCCGAAGGTATTAATTATGAAACAATATACAATAAAATACAATTCAGTGATACACAGTAGTTTTTGTGTATTATTAGGCAAGTTCCCCTTTACAATATTTAGCGCTTGAGCTATTAATAGTAGACGTTGAATAGCAAATTGAGGACAAACAAAAATTAAATGATCGAGATCACAAAAATCAGAGTCACAATGTGGACAGGAAGGACTTTCTAGGAGATTAAGACGATGTAGATGTGATGGAATTCTGCTATGACCGATTCTTAAACGACTTATTGTAGCAGAAAAAGATCTACCCAAGAATTTTGGGCTTTTTTCAAACCACGCTTTAGTGGAAGGTTTAACAGCAATTTGTTCCAACCATTTACCTTTAATAGCCCTGGAGTTAGTAAGGCAAATATCCCAACGTTTATACATATTGTTTTTAATAAAAATGTACAAATCAGTGAAAGGGACTTTCAAATCACAAATATTCAGATTAGCAGAGGATTTAGCAAGAGAGTCTACTAACTCATTGCCTAGTATACCCGAATGTCCAGGCACCCAGGTAAATTCTACTTGAATATTGACCTTTTTCAAAATATTAACAAGGTTTTTAACTTCATAAATTAAATAATTAGCAGAGGCATTAAAAATACTGACGGATAAAGCTTGCAGCACGCTCATCGAATCACATAAAATCAAAATCTTTCGTGAAGTTGTTAAATTAATTTGTACATATTTTAGTGCATAGAAGATACCCAAAGTTTCGGCTGAGAAAATAGAAAAATGATCGTTGCATCCGTACACCCTCCCTATTTTGTTAGATGCGTCATAAAAGGCAAAACTTGTTCTACTATCAGTTTTAGAACCATCGGTATATATTTTTACAAAATCAGACTTATGGCTAAGGTATTCTAGAAACTCAAACTTATTTTTAAAATGAGTAATGTTGACAAATAAATCTTCAATAGTACAAGCGTAATCGAAGTTGAAACATGGTAGTAAACTAGACCAATAAACAACATCCTGGAATTCAAAATTTAAGTAGGCTATGGCGTGAGCCAACGAAGTAGTAACAATTAAAGGAGTCACATTAAAATTAGGGTATACATAATTTTCTAAATATTTTACTACAATGTCATTGTCCCGGCTGACTAGTTTAAGGCAATATTTATCTGTTATATAACTTCTTCTTACGCTTAGAGGGACGATTCCTGACTCAACTTCCAAAGAATTTATAGGAGAAGACATTAGAGCTCCAGTTATGATACGCATGGCTCTATTCTGGATTAAATCTAATTTACGTAGTAAGTTATTGGTTGCTTCACCATAAAAGATACAACCATAGTCAAAATGACTACGGACAGTTGTTATATACAACAGTTTAAGTATTTTTGGATCAGCTCCCCATGATACGCCACACAGGGATCTCATAATATTTAACCCTAACTCGGCTTTTCTAGCTATGTTTTCTGTGTGAAGTTTCCAGGACAAATCTGACTCCAAATAAATTCCTAAATATTTGACACAGGAACTAATTGATATTACAGAACCATCGAACATAATTTTGGGTTGATACGGTATAGTATGTTTAGAAAATATTACAACAGAGCTCTTATTTATGTTAACTTCTAACTTGAGACAGTTATTTAGGATGTTATGTAAGATGTTAAGGCAACTATTGATTAATGATTCAGCTATTTGAAGATCATTACTAGTACTATAAATGACTAGGTCGTCAGCGAAAAGTAAATACTTGATACTATGAGGAAGTTCATGCATCAAAGTCACCAATGATAAAACAAAAATTAAAGGTGAAATAACGGACCCTTGAGGTGTGCCTTTAGAAGTAAATTTTGGCCCGTACAAATTGTTATTTATTTTAAGTAGTACTCTGCGGTTGTGAAGAAAGTTAAATATCCACTTCAATATAGTCCCAGGTAAACCTAATGAATGCAAACTTTGTACTAAAAATCTGTGATCGATGTTGTCAAAAGCGCCTTTAATATCTAAAAAGACTGCTAAGGTAAAACCTTGATTTTGAAACCCATTTTTGATGTCTCCAATGAGGCAGCCTAGATTTTCCATTGTACTTTGGCCTTTACGAAATCCATACTGGTTTTTAGGGATGAGAGAGTTATTTTCCACAAACCATTCTAACCTATTTTTGAGCATGGTTTCAAATATTTTTGAAAAACAGGAAGTCAATGAAATTGGTCTGTAGGAATCAATATTGTTGGCGTCTTTATAAGGTTTTAAAATTGGGATTGTATGTTGAATTTTCCAAGAGGGGGGAACGCAGACAGATGTCCAAAGTAAATTAAAAATTGATAATAAAATAGACTTAGCTATAGAAGGTAGCTTTCTTATGACCAGATAAGGAATAAAATCTGGACCTGGAGAACTGTTGCGTTTGTTTTGAAGGGAAGCGTCTAATTCGCATAATGAAAACTGTTTAGTCAACCAGAGCGCTGCTTGAGACCCGCTAGAGGAAAAATAACTTTCTAAATCTAGAAATAAATTATCATTTACATCATTGGTATTCGCAATTTTGTTTAAAAATTCCATGGCTATTGCAGGATCATCAAAAAATTTATTATTTTTAGTTTGAGTAGTTTTTGAGAATTTGAATCTACGGATATGGTCCCAAATTATTTTAGAAGATGTCATACGGTTAAATGTAGAACAAAGATTGAACCATGATATTCGCTTCTGTTCAGCGATTGTTTTTTTCTTTTTGGCGTCAAACTGCTTATAAATTAAGTAATTAACTAAAGTTGGGTATTTTTTATATGACAATAATGCTATTTTCGCTTTTGTTACTGCTTCTTCACATGAACTGTTCCACCAAATGGTAGCTTTTCTATTTTTACGTAGGTCAGCTCTAAATTTTTTACGTCTAGGGACGGAAGTCAAAATTTTTGTCAATATTTCCATAAAAGTGTCATAATCTTTTAGAGGCAGCGTTGCCAGACCGTACCAAAAGGTACGGTTTTCCGTACTATTCATCATGCAACCGTACCACAACCGTACCTCAGTGTGGACCGTACCTTTTTCGTACTTTTCTATAGTGATTTATTTTTCCACGCAAACAGAGTAAAAAAAATTGTCATGTCCTGTTTTTCTCAACATTCCTCGCCTTCCTTCTTCTTCTTAACATAGTTTGCGGGACTATCACCGATGTCTATAGTCAGTCTGTCTGGAAGCGAGAGTTATCTTTTAAAAAGTGAAAAGGTTTTTTATTTTCAATTTTACTGGAAGGTATTACGTCTTCTGTTGGAACAGGGATTTATAAATCTCTTCAGTCTACAGATTTACATCACTCTTTAAATCCCAAATACATTCGTAAATCTAAGATAATGATAATAACGTTTATTATTTTCATTATAGGTATTTAGTATTTAAATCTATTATTAAGTGTATTTTTGATTGTTTGATTTAGTTCTTGACGATTTGAAAGCACTTGTAACAGGTCTATTTAAATAAAGATATTTCTGATTCTGATACCCGAATGTGGGGTCCTGAGAGGCCCGGATTTTTTCAAAACACGATGCTTTTGAAGAAAACCGCGCTCGCTCCGCTCGCGTTGTACTACTTATGTTTCCATTTTCTTGATTTATTTATGTATTTACTAAGAAAATTATAAAAGTTTTAAACTTATCTAACAGATCGCCAAAATGCTTTAACAATGCATTTTGCTGGCGAAAAAATCACTCATTCCATAACAGGTAAATAATCCAAACATACAATATCATGCGTTAACTTATAGGAGGCCGTATGCGCATTTTCTGCTCTAACAGAGACAGACACACGAGGATAGCCTCAACGGCCTTGTCCACCTCCCAGAAAGGCTAGTTGTTATTTAGAATTAGTTTTTTACTAAATAAGCAAATCGTTAAGGTTGCTCACTAAGCTTACACCCCTCCAACAATCCGCACTAAGCCCACGTGTTGGAGTATGGCTCTTTCCACCTCATAGTTGAGGTGAGGCCTGTGCCCAGCAGTGGGACGTGTATGGGCCGTTAATGTTACGTAAGCAAAGCGTAAGAAATGCAATTAAAAGTAATGAGAATTTCCTAGACTTGATTTCTCTTTCTTTCAAGTCTCTTACTCCAGTAAATAATCTAATCGATCATCATCATCATCATCATCATCAGCCTGTTGTAGTCCACTGCTGAACATAGGCCTCTCCTTTTGCACGCCACTGTACTCGATCTTCGGCTGCTCGCATCCAGCTCCTGCCAGCCATCCTGCGCAGATCATCACTCCACCTTGCCTGAGGACGTCCTACACTACGCTTGCCGAGACGCGGTCTCCACTCAAGAACACGTTTACTCCAACGGTTGTCGGTTCTACGGCTAACATGGCCAGCCCACTGCCACTTCAGCTTGCTAATCCGGTGGGCTATGTCGATAACCTTGGTTCTCTGCCGTATCACCTCATTTCTGATTTGATCTCGCAGAGAAACGCCGAGCATAGCCCTCTCCATAGCCCGCTGAGTGACTTTAAATTTGTGGACCAGCCGTGCCGTTAGTGTCCACGTTTCGGCTCCGTATGTCATGACGGGTAGGACGCACTGATTGAAGACTTTTGTCTTTAGGCACTGTGGGATCGACGATGTGAAGACTCGACGTAGCTTCCCAAACGCTGCCCAACCCAACTGAATTCTTCCGTTCACCTCGTCCTCGAAGTTGTTTCTACCTAACTGCAATGTCTGCCCGAGGTATACATATTTTTGAACAACTTCGAGAACGGCGCCGTGTATCGCAATCGGTTCCGGTAGTACATGTTCATTGAACATGACCTTGGTTTTGTCCAAGTTCATCCGTAGACCGATGCGCACAGAAGAGTCAGCCAGGTCATTCAGCATCTGTTGTAGGTCCTGCAGCGTTTCTGCCACGATGACGATGTCGTCAGCAAATCGCAAGTGAGAGATGTACTCGCCATTGATGTTGATGCCACGTCCTTTCCAGTTCAGCGTCTTGAACATATCCTCCATTGCATTTGAGAACAATTTCGGGGAGATAACATCCCCTTGTCTCACACCTCGATGCAACGGTATAGGACTTGTTTGCTGATTTTGGATTTGGACGGACATAGTGGCTGCTTCGTAAAGGCATCTCATCACTTGGATATATCGCCAATCTACTTGGCATCGCTGCAGGGACTCCAGAACAGACCAGATTTCAATCGAGTCAAAGGCCTTCTCATAGTCCACAAATGCTAGGCACAGGGGCTGATTATATTCTTCAGTTTTCTGTATAATCTGCCGCACTGTGTGGATGTGGTCTATGGTGCCGTATCCGCTCCGAAACCCAGCCTGTTCCGGTGGTTGGAATTCGTCGAGTCTTCGCGCAAGACGGTTCGTGATCACTCTTGAGAACAGCTTATAGACGTGGCTTAGAAGGGAAATGGGTCGATAGTTCTTCAGTAGGGTTTTGTCTCCCTTTTTGAAGAACAGGACGACCACACTCCTACTCCACGCCTCTGGAGTTCTCCCTTCAAAGAGGACAGCGTTAAAAAGCTTTTGGAGCTCCCTGAGTACGGGTCTGCCTCCTGCTTTTAACAGCTCTGTTGTTACGCCGTCCTCTCCAGGGGCTTTTCCATTTTTAAGCCGCCCAAGAGCGATCTCGATTTCGTCAATGCTGACTTCTGGCAGGTCTTCGGTGTAGTGGCGTGTAAGAGTGGCTCTAGAGTCCTCATTTCCGGGGTCAGGTCGAGATGCATGCGAAGCGTATAACCGGCCATAGAAGTTTTCTACTTCCGAAAGGACCGCCGGCTTCGAGACAACGACTTCTCCACTTTCTATGGTCAACTTCGTCAGGTGGCTTCTTCCAAGAGATTGTACGAACACTTTTGAACCCCGGTTCTGCTCAATCGCTCTCTCAATAGAGAGAGTACTGGAGCAACGGAGATCGCGTCGCACGTGCGTACTAATCTCTCGGTTTAGAGTCCGTTTCCCTGACGAAGTGACGGGTGGGTTTTCCCGTCGTCTCTTCATTAGCCCCAAAGTCTCTTCGGAAAGCTTCGACTTCTTGCCTTTACGCTGCATTTTACAAAATCTCGTACCTTCTTCCCTGAGGACTCGAACCACATCTTCAAGGTTCTGGTTAACGTCAGTTGTGGTTTCCACGGCAGCAAATCGGTTCTCCAGATTTGACTGGAACGCTTCAGATCCCATGATAGTTTGAAGCAGAGTTGGTCGGATCCTGGCCTTCATCAAGCGGACTCGTTCAGCTCTGAAATCGATATTCAGAGAGCCTCGGACGAGTCGGTGATCGCTACCGGTATTAAACCTGTTGATCACGGAGACGTCTCTGAATATGTGCTTTTTGTCCGCCATGATGAAGTCGATCTCATTCTTTGTCATAGTGTCGGGGCTTTGCCACGTCCACTTCCTTTGGGGTTGCTTCTTGAAGAATGAGTTCATCAAGAAGAGCCCCTCCCGTTCGAGGAAATTGACGAGCATTTGCCCCCTATGATTTCTGCTTCCATATCCATGGGATCCTACTACCGATTCACTGCAATTTTGTACTCCCACTTTAGCGTTAAAGTCCCCCATAACAACGGTGAAATGGGTCTTGGTAGTGGAGTGGAGGGCTCTCGATATGTCATCGAACATATCCTCCACCTCATCGTCCGAGTGTGACGAGGTCGGTGCGTACACTTGCACCACCTTGAGGCTATACCTCTCGGTGAGCTTGATGATGAGGTACGCCACCCTGTTCGACACACTGGACATTTCCACAACGTTGTTAGCTAGGGACTTATTAACCAGAAACCCAACGCCACCTTGGGATTTTTGGTCTCCCTCTCGGAAGTACATCAGGTGGCCTGAATTGAGAGTTATGGTGTCCTCTCCCTCTCTTCGGACTTCACATAACCCAACTATGTGCCACCTGATGTTCCCAAGTTCCACCTCGAGTTGCGCCAGATGCGAGTCGAGCCGCAGCGTGCGTCCGTTGTACGTCGCCAGGGTCAGTTGATTGTGGTGGCCTCCCGTAGCCCGGAGATTCTTTGCACCCCCCGCCCCACCGTTACCATGGTCGCCACCATAACCAGGAATAGTGGGGCTGCCGGGAACTGGGGGCCGTGGCCTTTGTCGTGCTTCCATAGGAGGTTATGCCCATAATCGCCACGCTGGGCAGGCGGGTTGGCGATCGCAGGGCGAAGCTTCTCGCACCGGTGACGCTGCTGCCCGTCACCGGCCTGTGGTATTTAGCTCGCCTATTCAGGACGGATATACCGCCGTCGGTCGGTCGCCAGAGCCTCGTTCGTTGCTCAGCAGGATGCACCGCGTGCAGGTGAGGTTGACTTGGGGCGATAGATGGAGGTTCGCCCCCTTACATCCCCATCTAATCGATCAACAATTGCAAAAAAACGCGCTCGCTTCGCTCGCGTTCAGTTGTCTTGAGAGAGCTCTGTTGCTATGTTCTGCCTGGCTCACCTATTTTAACGTCTCTACTGCAAAGTAAATGAGGCCTAGTGAACTTGATGCCCCTGACGTCCACATGTGGTCTAGCGCCGCCACTGTCGAAATCACTTTCCTGCTCTTTAATGAGTTTTTGTTGTAAGGCTTACTATACAATAAAGAATACTTAAATGTGTTTTAAGTGCAGTTCCTACGAACATTAATAAAATACCTACTTTTCTACTATTGGCTTGACCACGACTATGTGACCCCCTTCTGGCGCCAAAGCTGGATCCGTCCTTGGTGGAGTGAGACACACAACACCGTCGAAAAAGTTTTGACGTGATAACGTCTTTAAAATCGTTTTAGTCGGGTGACATGTTCAGAAACTTGTGTCACACCAAAACCTCACGAGCGCGATCGCAGGTATAACGAGAGAGAGACGGACCGATCTCCCGTCTCATCTCGAGCGCTGCCAGTCATTCCGTGAAATGCCGTTATCACGTAAACATCTCGATCGTAAACCTACTTTACAAACAACCAATTTTTTTTTTAGTTGTTTATTTTCGAAGCGCCTGGAGGGCGCTGTAGTCCATTTAACGTAACGTCATGTAGCCTATAACCAGTGGCCAATCAAGAGGCTTCCGACGGCACCTCATTTTTGCAATTATTATGAATGCTAGTTAAGAAGTTACGAGCGAACCGATGAAAATCCTCGTACATTGGTACATACAGACATACATACAACTATACATGAATACAGGTCGCAATCATAACCGCCCTTTTTGCTTCGCCGTAGTCGGGTAAAAGAGCGATAGACAAACCGTACCTTGAAGTCAAAAACCGTACCTTTTCTGAAAGCCAACCGTCCTATTTTCGGAAATCACACTGGCAACACTGTTTAGAGGATCACCTGTTGATAAAAAGAGTGAAAACTCATCTTTACATTTATCAGAAAAGTCTGTCCAATCTATTTTGTTCCAGTTCACTTTGGAGAGAGAGATATCAGATTGTGAACCAACTGAATCAGAGGCCGAGGGAGTTTCTATTTGATTAAAATGACGAGATTCATTAAACAGCATTTCTATAATTACTGGATAATGATTGCTACTTAGCGGATCATCAGCAACTGAGAAGGCACAGCTTGAGCTTAACGAAGGCGATACAAAAACTAAATCCAAAATGTTACCTGTTTGCCCGTGAGGTGCCAGAGTGGTTAAATCGTGGTCATTCAAACATACTAGATTATGGGATTCTGCAAAGGAGTGGATGATATTGCCTCTTCTATCATTGTTTCTGGAGCCCCAAGAAGCATGATGACCATTGAAGTCTCCAACTATTAGAAAATTATTTGAGTCAATTTGATTGAAAACACTGGACAATTGATTAATATGAAATTTACCATTCGGCGGCGGTGGGCAGTAAACAGCTAAAATGTAAAGTTTAAAAGAATTAAAGTTGACATGTAATAAAATATTTTGGAAATTATAACTAGAATTGGTTTGAATTGTTTGAAAGTTGTAACAGTTTTTTACAGCAATTGCTACACCTCCATGAGGCCGATCAGAATCCTGCCTTATGATAGTGAAACCAGGAATTTTTAGAGATTTTATGCAAGTGAGCCAAGTTTCATTTAAGACTATGACATCAAAATTTAAATTTGAGTTAGCAAGAAAATGTTTAAATTGATCTAGTTTTGGTAAGATGCTACGGGAGTTCCAGTGAATGATATTTAATTGCCTATTAAAAACTTTTGAACCCATTTTCAGATAGAAAAGTTTTTAATAAGTGACTCCTTTATTGATTTAGAACAAATGTTGTTACCTGTCTGATTCGCGCCCGATTGCACTTGTGACTTCAACAAATCAACTAATGTTTTAATTATTACATTCAATACAGTGTCAGAATTTAAAATGTCTGTAATTAAAGCCCTCCCTTGAGGGGACCTATTTGTAGGAGAAGGGACAGGATTCAGGGGATTTGAAGAAACTGGGGGATTTTGGAGAGTAATTTTGGGAGGTTGTCTGGCAACAATCGATGAATATGTTTTGCGGGCTATTTTGTTCCTTACTTCATCCATTTTCGCTGACTTCACAGGACATTCTCGCGACACTGCTACGTGGGGGCCATTGCAATTAGTGCACTTGACATTGTCCTTGTTGTTGCATTCAGTGTAGAAGTGATTTTCACTGCAGATCGAGCACACTTGTTTACTTTTACACGTGCCCTTGCTATGACCGAATTTGTAGCAGCTGAAACACTGCAGAATAGGCCGAATATATTCCAAAACGTCAAACCATAAGTGGTCAAAGGTAACATGATCAGGTCGCACAGTTGACTGGAACGTGAGTAAAACCAGTTGAAGAGGGATGAGGGATCCATCAGCTGATTTCTTCATGAATCTTTTCACACCGATAATTTGGGATTTCGATTTTAATGATGTCAAAAGCTCCTCTTCTGTTAATTCAGTTGGGACCCTAATAAGACCTTGGCATTCAATATTGTCATAAGGGATTCTTGCTGTCCATTGGTTTCTAGCTAGAAGATCATTATTAAGCAAAAAAGAATTGGCGTCTTTCATGTTATTGAAAAAGATTTTTAAGAATGACGGTCCTGTTTGTTTAATGTGCGCAATGCCTGAAATGTTTCTGAGCATACTGTTGACTTGCAATAGATTGAACTTTGAACTTGAGTTTTCTCTGGTGACTAAAATAGGATATTGATTCTTGAATTCTTCTCTGTATATTTTGTTGATGTCCTTGAACAGACCACGTTTGGTTGAAATGAATTTAGTTGGTTGTTTGCTTACAGGTCCTTGATCGTCATCTTTAGTTTCCTGATATTTCCGTTTAATCGTCTCAGAATGGGAGAACTCCATGGGAGAGCCTCCGCCGTCGCTTGTTTTACCCATCTAGCCGGTGCTTGGTAAAAATAGGGCTTTTAAACTGTTTATGAAAATATTTTTCATAAAAGGCGCCTTTAAAATTTTCCCGCCCAAAGTTCTCTCACACAAGAAACGTTATCTGCTTTTTATGGCTTCGGACTTCTGCATATTGAGCTGATTTTAGAATTCAAGTGTGGCGGGAAAAACAAACTGAGTGGCGCTGTCTTACCTGCCAGTCTTCTAGAAAGGCTCATGTCCACCACCAAAAAACATCTGAACACGTCCTCGTGGATGAGACGACCGTGACGCAGCCCGTAATGGGAGCAAAACGTCCGCAATCAAAAAATCAGTAAATCGTCCTTAACTTTCAGAGATTTTAGTCGGGCTTAAGTTTTTAAACTTTCTTTTTCTTTAACTTATTCTGGAGTTAGATGAATTCGTTCGAAATTATACTTAATTAGGTACAATGCTAAATTGTACTAAGTATGCTAAGCCGAGCAGACCTAAGGCTAACAAACCGTCAACAGTCAACTTCAAGTTATTTAATTTTTCGTTATTTACGTTAACGTCCCAAGAGGGCTGTAGTCAATTTAACAATTACGCCCATTAGCCTTCAATAGGTTTCCAACGATACCTCATTCGTTGCCCCATTAACTACCTAGGCAATATACAAGAAACAGATGAACATCCATACATACAGTACAGGCCAAAATCATTACCCTCCTTTTTTGCTTCGCCGTAGTCGGGTAAAAAATATACCAGCACCAACATTTGACCGAATCATTCGGCACCACAGAAATGGTACTTCAACAAGTATTTAATTGCTCAACAAACAAAAAAAAGTACTCAAAAAGTGACTACTAATTAAATATTTATCCAGTCAACGGCACATCACGCTACCCATTTCAGGTCAGTCCTTGGCAAGACCAAGATAAAAAGTGAAATAGGTATCCTCATGTGCCGTTGATTGTACACTCAGAACTACAAAATTGGTGTCGGCGACGACCAATTAACAAAATGTCGGCGACGACCAATTAACAAAATGTCGGCGACGTGTATAGTGCACGAAACTGTGAATTTGTATTGCGGTAGCAGCTGATAGACATAAATATCGGGTTTCTTTATCGGGCCAAGTTTTAATTCAGAAAAGGGTGTAAGAAAACGCTTCTTAGTAACATAATATTTATTACAAATCTAGTATTGTTATAATTGATACACATCAGGATGAATTCCTCGTAGTATACCTATAAATAAAATAAAGTTAGCGTCTATTTATTAGTCTTGATGTGGCTTTTCAATGCCTTTTTTTGCTAAATTTGGATATTGCTCTTCATCAGCGAACTTCGGCGGTCCACCAAGTTGCGTGGTTTCTGGTATACTCAACTCTTCATTGAGTTTCTTAGCAAGGAAGTATATTTCTGCTAATGCAATAACTAGAGCACACATCACCCCAAGGAGCAACCGGAACCCAAAATCCAGGTTGCCAACTATCCACTCAACACCTCTGAAGCCAAACAGGAATCCAGCAAAGATTGATATTATGAATTGCCCAATAGCTATCAGCTGTCGGTTCATTTGTTTCACTGGAAATAAAGGAACATATTTCATGAAAAAAGTAAAGTGAATCAAGTGAAAAATACAAAAATGTTTTTTTTTGCCCCTCAACAAAGAACTCAATTGTCAATGTCAACAAGAAACATTTTCTAATATTTACGCAAACACTATTCATCGAAATAAAACAACCTTGAGGATTTTAACTATAATTTCTTTCATTTCCTATAAACCACGAGTAAAATCCGTAAAGTTGTTTCATTTTGAAGAAATGTTTATATTGTTATAGATACAGAATAAACTTTTATCATTACATGAATAATTGTCTGGGGTGGATGACTGGATCAAATCCACAACCTTCAAGCATACCCTAATTCTGCAATTGCCAATGTTGATACAAATTCATGATTATACTTACACTGATAAGAAATACTGTCTTCTGGAAATCTCATTCTAACATTGTCTACTCCCTTAGTCATTTTCCTGTACTCCCTGGCTTCTTGCTGAGCCCTTAACTTGACGCATCTGGCTTCTAGGTCAGGATTCCTTTTCAGAACTTCATTTGGGGGAACTTCTACTTGTGAACCTTCTAATAATTCATGCAAATATGGAATAGCTGAGTCTTTACTTCTTCTTTCCTTCAAGTATTCATATAGCCAATCAACATCACTAGTTGTCAAAAAAGGATTTTCTGCATTAGTTTCAAAATCATCATCTTTTGTTTCTGCATCTACTTGCTTAGAATCTTCAACATCATCTTTGTCAGATGATTTTTGCTCAGCATTTGGCTCTGTATTTTCTTTATTATCTCCACTATCTGTTCCATTTAGGATGTTTTTAAATCTTTTTAGACTTTCAATATCTTTATCAGTCAAATTTATATTGGCTGGTATACGCTTGCTTTGATCAACACTAGATTTTTTATGACCTTTGCCTTTTATAAGTGTTATAATGTTTTCCGGCGCATTCTCTTGGAATTTTTGGCCTTCTAAAAATTTTAATAATATTTTGGAAGGGTATATTCTAAGGCTGGTATCCACAAGAGTTCCTTTCAAGTCCATCTTTGAGTTCAGATTAGTTATTGGCAATATTTAATTTGTGATTTAAATCAGCATACAAGTCTCTTAACTCTTCCTCTTTTTCCTCAAAAGCGTTGTCAATCCTCTTGCAC
This sequence comes from Udea ferrugalis, assembly GCA_950022985.1. NCBI lineage: Eukaryota > Metazoa > Arthropoda > Insecta > Lepidoptera > Crambidae > Udea > Udea ferrugalis. The sequence goes on from OX465516.1 coordinate 14,061,628, forward strand.
TTGAAGTTCATATCATCAATAAACTGATCCCATTCCTTTTTCCTTCTCTGCTGGTTTTCAGATCTTTTCTGTTCAGCAGTCTGTAATTAGCAAGCAATAATGTTGAAAGTGATGAAACCAACATGCCTATTCATGATGGATGACTCATGGATGGTATATGACCAACAATAATTGTTATAAAAACTTATTATAAAACTACTTAAGAAGTTCGAGAAAAAGTTGCATGTCATACAATTAGTATTTTTAAATAATCAAACAAATCTCAAGAAGAATAATATCAAAAAGAATGTAAAGAGGCCTCACGGCAGCCCTAGAAGGTGATGGCCGGATGAGCTAGACCTAGAAAACTGGTCAACCATAGCTCTGGACCATGCAAAGTGGAGAAGTGGTGGGGAGACCTTTGCTCAGCAGTGGGACACTACTTTAGGCTAATAATAATAATAAACCAAAACTGGGGGACAGGATAATCAAATCTGTTGATTTGAGTGATTATAAATATGGAGTTCATTATGAATAAATAAATAATGACACTCTTTAACTACAAGCTCCCTTGCATTTGTGCTCAAATTATCTTAATATTGTATGTAAGAGTCATTACCTTGTAAAAATATACTTACATTGTGAATTTCTAAATACTCCGTTTCAATACCATCACACAGCTGTAAAGCTTGCTCAAGTTTCTCATTAAGAACTGGCAAGGTTTCTGAACTTTTCTTTATTTTATCAACTTGGCTGTCTTTTATCTCTGTTAGTTCCTCAAGTATAGCAAACAGGTTCTCCACTTCTCGATCCCCACGCTTTTCCTGCAAATTAATTGTATTAGCCTGTTAAAATACTTAAGGTTAGACTACTCTCTGACCAAATAACTAGCTTTGTGTCGTAAACAGTCTGTGTAGTGTAGGTCAACATCAAAATAGGTTACTTACCTCAAACTCTTTTAGCATGAACTTTATCTCTCCATTTAGAAATGGTCGGTGGTCAAACAGCCTAGACCAAACTTCACCAATTTCTGTAACATAATTATGACACTTATTTACTTTTACGATAACACTGCAGCAGACGATAAAGGAAAGGAAGAAAGTTGTTCTAATGAAACTGCAATAGAATGGGAAAATAACAAACATTAACTATGATTCAACTACCTTAGTAGACTACTTAGCGCTAATGAAATTACTGATAGTTAATATAAGCACATTATTTGGAACATAGTACAGATGAAGAATAACATTCGTAAATTCAACAAAAGTATTTTTTTTATCACCAAGTTCACCAACACCAACCTCGTGACAGCTCCGTCATTTCATCGATTGGTTTAGGTCTCATAGTTCACTCATTCATTCAATTATATTTCCGGTTGATTTAGTGTTGCCCGTAATAATAAAAAGTCTCCCCTAAAAATGAGATGTCAACCTTTTTGGTTTTAGTACTCCTCGCATTGTTTTCCTATTTTCTTCATAACTGAGGCGTTCGCGTCGTCCATAACGCGAATTATCGATGCCATCATAGTACGAAGCGACTAGAATAATAGGTGTTCTGATAGGCCATCACGTGGTGACGTGATACATTCGCGCGACCAAAATGTTCAAAATCTATTTGCGCGAACTTAGTTCGTTCGAACGCGATATCAAACCTATTATCGATGAAGGAGTTTCTTACTGTGGTTAGCGCTATGATCGTTTCGCGTGGATAGGTGGTGGGAAGAAGATCGTGATCGCGTATTCGCGTTCTCTTAGCACACACCGATTCTGGCGCATTGTGTAATCACGCGATTTTCGCGTTATCACGTTGTATGCGGAAAACGCCATAGAGTAAAATGTAGTTGAGACTCGTGATTCACCCGTTATGAAGTTAAATTTACGCTGACGACTATTTGTGCCTATTTCTGGCACTTCGGAGTAGCCGCGGGCGTCGTAAAGCTTTGTATTGGAAAACGCTCTTCGCTTTCTTTTACGTTCTCGTATAATGTTCTGGAATCCAGGACACTAGCCTGGATCAAGTTGGAAGCAGTTGTCAAAATGGACTTGCTGGAACGCTTTTTTGGTTCGTGTTAAGTTCTCCTTACATTCGTTTCGGTCAAGCACCTAGGACCTGGCGGACTACGAAGCAGGTTACACGACGAGCTAGATGCCTTTGCTTAAAGGATCCGGAGGGAATCCTTTACAGAGTAGTGCTATCCTTGAAGCCATTTAAATAAATATCATTGGACTTCATTTCACACAGCGCCTTCTAGCCCCAAACTAAATGTGATCCTGAAGAAGACCTCACTCCTCCCGATGGAAAGCACAAGTGTGGTCCAGTATGAGGTTGACAAGTAGGTACAGCAATGAAAAACTACTGGGCCGGTCAGTCTCATTTTGAAGGCCTGCTTAAATTCCTTTTCCAGGCCTGCTTAAACAACTAGGGATTTTAGGAGGAAGGAAACACATGCGCTTTAAGAGCGTTCCACGTCTGAATAGCACGACTCAGGAACGATACACCAAACCTTCTGGTGCGGGCCAATAGTTGTTGGATCGTGTGTGGTGTTATAGCCGCTAGATTCCCAATATTTGATTTCTTGCATGTAATTAAGCCTGTTAATACATTTATTGTCCTGTCAGTAATGTTGTCGTTTGACAGCCCAAGAATAGGGTAGACATTCATTGGGTGGTAAACTCAAATGATAGGCGCTAAAGTCTGACTGAAAAAAGTGGTCTCAACCTTACCCTAAAGAGGCATGATGTTATGTATGTAGAAATTGGTTATATTCTTATCCAACTTATCAGAATTAATAATTAATTTAAATTGTGTGCTTCACTAAACCATTTCTCCCCATCAGCTCTCTGATTTTTCGCATAACATCTGGCAATACTTTGAAAAAATGTTGCCGGTTAATTTCAACATCCGGGTGTTTTCTATTGGTTGGTTGATAAATTCACAGAAAAACTTCGGTCATCGTTCTGTCTCGCTTTACACACCACACCATTCAATCAATTTTAGTAATTCATTCATCGCCGCGGTAATGGGTGTGTGTATTTGCATTCGTATCACCGAGTAAGGAAACACTACGTTTTGATCGAATGTGGAATCACTGTAGATGTGATATTGTTTTTATTTTCGCACAAGTGTTTTGAACGCGAGGATGTGTTCGATTACTGTCGTTTCGTTCGTTAGCTGTATTGTGTGATACAATTACAAACGAATGTGCTGGGATTTCTGATTGTGTGCAGATTTGTGTGTGCAGTGATCATGCCGGGTCTAATAGGTATTGGCGAATTTATTGAGGAAACTCGTGAAGACTATAGTTCGCCGACTACATCTACGTTTGTTTCACGTATGCCACAATGCCGGCAAACCATCAACGCTTTGGAAGAGGTGTGTATATAATTTGTAATGAAACGTATTGTTTTTCCGTAATCAGCGTCCTGCTGCAAATAAATCTGTTGATGTTTGCGCTAAATATCATATTCCTTACAACGTTCGTGCTTACGTATGGACGTCATCATGACTGTATGAACACTGTGCAGTACGTAGTATGTAGGACTTTTGAATTAATCGAAAATTGATAAAGAATCCTTTGTTTTACTGCGTTGTAATTTTACGAGCATTATTCACAACAATTAGCTATTCGTTTTATAGCTACCTTAGTACGTTTTCCACCTATATCAGCTCAAAAACCTCTCTTATCCATCTTATAAAGTCATTAACCAATAAAAATAAAAATTAAGCTATACGACACACCCCATTTACTTACTGCCGTAAATCATCTTAATTGAAATACCTACTATAAAATTATGGTGGGTTCCCCTATCCCTTTTTTTTGTTATTAACTAATAGTTAGGCACGTCAGTGATCCATGAGTGGTCTGAAACACACATTCATTTAATGATTGATTACTAAATCATACCTACTCTATCTCTAGAGTACCTAGGTTACTCTCGTAAACTTCTATAAAAATAAAGCCACCATGCCTATAAGACCACTGCCATCTTATTTCAGCCTGTATCAGTAGATTAAGTATCAAAACTTGCTCAATAATGAATACAATTTGTTTGTGTACAATCCTCCACTTTTCACTATCGTAGATTGAAGATCCAGTTGTGTTGTGTTGTGTTTAATGCAGAAGCATTCAACAGTGTCATAGCCAAGATAATTTGCAATCAGCAGCAGAGGTTTTTTTTCATATAAATTTTTTGGCAGTCATGTAGTTACAATGGGTAACAAAAATACAGATAGTTACATGGAACCTAACAGGGTATAGCAACAGCAAATCTTTCTCTTAATTAAATATATTTGTATAATTAAATCCAGGTAAAAAATACTAACATGGTTAGGAGGTATAGATTTAGTAGAAGATAATTCTTGTTGAAGATAGAAATACAAAAACAAAATCAGTCAAGCTATCAGGCGGTCCTTTTTCTGGTGTTTCTAACTTTTAGAAAAAAGATACAACATTCTTAAATGCTAAATAAGTAAATATAACAGATCAAACAATTGTTTTCATTTTTACAGTATTTTAGTTTTTTTTGTATGGATAAGACGGGTCATTGATGCGGCTAATGGAATAGTAGAAAATAATACAGTTGTTGCGGGCAGGTGGGGAAGAACTGGGGTTCTATCTACAGATACATTCTTTGGTCCTAAGTTGATGGTTTAGTTATGCTGGAGTGGTAAATTTTGCCTGTTTCTTTCAGAACGTATTTATTTGTATGTCCTCACATGAGTGGGCATTCAGTTTTAATCCATACATAAACCTATTAGCTGGTTGCGTTGTGATTAGACTTGACAGAGTATGTGGGCGCGCGTCGCATGTCGGCCTTGGTAACGAACTTACGCCCCTTTTCCGACAGATATTCGTTCGCCTATTAGTGTTACAGTAACAAAGTGACATGAGTTCCGTATTTGAACTAAATAATGCCTATTGCCATTAATTTACCTGAGCTATATTTGGATGCTTAACTCATTTGTTCTTCTATGTTCCCAAATGACCCATTCACTCAGATCGCCTTTCTGCCGAATGCAGCGTTCACGTCGCGTCGCTCTAAGTGTACTCTACGTTCAGTGGCGAGGAAACACAATAAAGAAAAGTTTATCCGGAAAGGTAGCTAGCCGTTGCCGTGCACCGAGGCCGTGACCAGCTAATCTTCATCATATCGGCCGAACGACCGCCACTGTTGGGCATAGGCCTCCCGCAGGGATCTCCACAACGATTGGTCCAGCTAATCTTAAACAGAACTAATTAAAAATTTCCCCAGCTTCGTAAAATTTAAACAAGCTGCATGCCCTGACTAATCATGGTCAGTTATTTGCTTCGAAGACGAGCTGATGACAAAGAAGCTTTTTAAAAATTGCACGACAGAGCGAGCTTCCTCTTGGGCTTTGGTTACTGTCTGGGCGCCAAAATATCCTGATTACCCCAACTGGCTTTCTTCTCTTCTTACAAGACAACAAATATTTGAAGTGCGTAGTGAAATAGTACTAAGAGTAAAAAAATGTAAGAGAGTCGAGTATTTGCCAAAATCAACAAATACGGCATGTGACCAGTAAATAGAAAAGGTTAAACTTTAGAAAGTAAATTGTCCTACATGTAAATCCGCCAATGTCACATGTACGCTATTAATACAATACAGCGGCGATGTAGGCCACCGCATGGTTTCCAGTTTCCTGCGAGAGTTGATAACCGTTACGGCGGAATATCCGCCAACAGCTAAACAAACTACGGCGGAAGGTGTTAGTGCGATACTAGGGGCCTAATTCTCGCTCATTTGATATAATATCACAAAAGCTGTCAAAGTATTTATTATTATTAGTGAATGAGCAGGTGTAGTAAAACACTATGAAGCAACACAAGAAGAGAAGAAAACCCGAATTCAGCCACTAAACAATAAAAACCGCACAACCGATTTCATATCTCATTGGATAAATATCACGAGAACTGTAAAACTACCTACAAAATCAGGGTTTTTCCTTTTTCTTAAATAGCACTTTTGATGTGTTACAAAAAACCCTGCCAGTTGTAACTGAACTAACATATCGAATGAAATAGAGATAGTTCGATAATTCGACAGCGTCACATCACATCGTCGACGTGAATGTATCGAATGCGACAATAGGCTAGACGACTGTAATTTTTTTTTGTTTACTATCGAAAGACGTTACATTTATGAACGCAATCCTAAAAGAATTACTGCTATAGTATCAATACTACCCGAGATATCACAATTTGAATTGCACATTTTTGGACTTGCCCAAAAACGCTCCATTCAAACGTGTCCTAAGTTATGACGTCACACCAACGTAGTTATAAGGAGCGCGTAAGAAGTTTGTACGACAGCTATATTAAATATTGCGTTTATGGAAATGGTATCTTAACAAAATTGCTTCCTAATAGTCTCTGTTTGAAAATGGTATTATTTTTTTACAAAATATGTATACTTTTGAAATGGACTTGCCCACCCAACTTTGAAGGCCTATTGTGGCTTCATACTGAATCAAATCTTGATTGTGGTTTCACAAATCCATTTGATTTTAATGATTTTATTTGGTAAACATAAAATAACACGCAAAATGCATCATAGTCGTCTACCCTATTGGGACCCCACATGCATTCGTGCAGGTCACCGGGTTACAGATGTTTTAATGATTACGGTGGAAATTAATGTTCACTTTTATTATCAGGTTTATGAGAGACTGTAAAGTTGATGGTATGCATGTTTAATGTTTTTGGAACTACATACTAAAGTGGAGACGTATGTTCTTATCTTTTTTCGTCGTTACCTGGATGTCTGAATTGCTATGTTTACGATGTTTATGCATAATTTGTTTTCGCAAGTGAACCAATAGCTTTTGTACAAATATATCAGCTGCTAAACATAAGGATAATAGCCATTAGAGAGAAGGAGAACAAAACAGTTTAGTGTTTCTCACTAGAAGTATTGGAAATTATCCATTTAGCGTAATTTGTTGAAGATAATATGTAGGTTCCAGTTGTCCTTAAAATTTCCATGTTGTGGTAAACAGGTAGCTATATTTCAACGTGTTATGTTTGTGTTCATAACTAGTGAATCATGCACGGTTTTGCAAGTGATGTGTGGTTTCGAATGGAACCTTTTAAGGCCTACGGCCTCCGAGCTAATTATATTTAGCACTTACCTGACGTTGCACTTGCTTTTTGAGTAGGTTGGATCGACGTTGGTGTATGTATTCTTTTGTTTCTAAACTTGTCGTGGTTATGAGTAGATAAAGTTAGAAACCGCTGCTCATCATGTAAACAAACATTAGTAACTTTTCACTGTAATAATGTTATTTGAAGAAAGTGTATTGCGATTCGCGTGTTGCAATGCTGTTAAAAATATTAAAATGAAGTGTGATTAAGAAATGGAAATTTAAAATGATTTGTTAATAGTAATTTTTAGATAATTTCCTTTAAATACCCAAATGGCCCGGATAACGAAGGAGGGCTCGCCCCCTAAAACGTCGAGTTTAACGTTGGTCGTAAACTGACTCCTGAATGTTCCGTTCAACACAACCCGACCCCGTTAGGTATATACTCGTGAACCTATCTTACGTCTAAATAGACATACTGTACCTTCCAATTAAAATTTAACCAGTAGCGATGTCTATTTCGTAAACGAATCTAGCCGGAAGAGAAAATAAAACTTGTATGCCTAAGTAATTATTGCTAAAACGCGCACGGACTATTTGTAACGCGTTGATCGAGGTCCGATAAATACTGGAAATGGACCGTGAAATAATTCACTGTTTAGTTTTTTTCGTGGCAAAAACAACATGAATATTCAACAGGCAATTAGTGATACTGAAAATATGAATAAACTCACGCTTATTACTTAACTACCAACTTCTTTGCGGAATAGCTTCATCTATGTTTGAAATAGGACAGGCTGTAATGTGTTTGTGTTTACGTGTTTTAATATGCGCACAGTAACAAATACCTCCTACATAATAATTAATAATAATAATATGCATAGCTGTTTAGACCAAACCACTTAAACTCGACGGAAACTAGCGTTTTAAAAGAAATATAGATATTGTGTAAATACGAGTGCTGTCACGGTACGGTAGTCAATAAAACGTTGAAAGTCATCTTGTACAAATTGCTGCAAGTGAGTCGTCACGCATCCCCTGTTTTATAAAACAAAAACCACCGTATCTCCTTTATCTATGAGCTGACTTAATTAAATCCTACATATTGGTGGTTGATACTCGTATGTAGAATTTGTGCAACTTGTTTAAAACCAATTAATGCAGATAGGCAGATGGTAAATGATTCTGTATGTTCCATGACTATTTCCTAATTTTCTTATCGTTTTGGTGTCCCAGGGGTTAGAGAGTTTTCCTCGTAGTTCGTTTCCTAGGTAGAGCAAAGTGCTTACGTTTCTGATTTTTCGGAGTACAGCTCGTTGTTGCAATCATAAAATATTTTTTCAACTTCTTACGTATATTGTTTCTGTTTACCCTTGATTCATATTTAAATACTTACCTAACAGCCAGACTTCTATTTGGCAATTCGTCCTTCAGAAGAAAACAGAACAGTAAACTAAGATAACGAGGCAAGAATCGAGATTTATCTTTAGTCATATACCTAATTTGGCGTTTCACACTTACGTCATGGCGCATATTATGCATCTCACATCGGATGTGACGTCACGATAAGCTGCTTCACCGCTAAATGAGGTGCATCAGACGTGGCTAAAGTGAGTTATCTACGCTTAGAGACTGCGATGTCCATAGAATATCTAATGAGTTTCCGAACACATTTTAGTTATGCATATGTAAACTAAGCTGACTTCGTTTCGGACTAAATCTGTCTGGGTATACATGCATGCATAATGCGCCTAATGATTTGAGAATAGTTTACAGAATTGTTTTCAAGATTTGTCTTAAATTATTTGAAGACACTCGCAATAAACTTGAATACTATCACTGAACATTCAAAGGGAGTACTACCACTACTAAACCCAGATGTTTTAATTGTCTTGTTCAGATCAGAAGGAACTTACGGGATGGCGTAATAAAATAAAACAGTGTCATACTGCTTGAAGAGCAACAAGTTAGGTTCCCGGCTGAAGAACAAGCTTTACTAAATCGAAGTAACAGTGGTATTTAAAATTGGCCTAGAGACTCAATAATTTTGAAAACAGCATGAAAAAAACCACTGGCTACTTAAATCCAGCAATCTGTTTGCTACCGGTCCCAGTTAACTTTTACTTACGCTGGCTGACAAACTGACTCCCTACCCAGGTCGGCGAGTGAAGTTAGTTAGAATAAACAAAGTTGTGCTTAGTCAAACGCTAGTCCAAACTTCAGTCTCAATAATGATCCTAACTATTTTTCGGTTTTCGGCTTTTGTTACTAGTTAGCAAGGGGAACTATCCGGCCATTAGATTTGGCACCGCGCCACAGAGTCCGGGAACAAATTGAATAAACGAATAGTTAGCAGTTTGTCACTGTCAGTGGAGCCGGCTCGGATTCCAGGAGGCAACCGGCAATGGAGAAAAAAATTAAACTCAAATATCTTCATTCAAATAGACCTGTTACAAATGCTTTTAAAAAAGGAAGATAATACTAAGCAATTGACATAAAATACTGATACATTTGCTTCTATGTGGACGACACTTTGAGTTTGATTGTGGATTCATAATTGCTACACAAATAGTTACTCAGGGGGCATTTATCTACACTTGACGTTGTACTAATGTGTAATTAACCGATTAGTTGAACCACTAGTAATATTAATTAGTATTAGTTTCGAGTTATCACCAAGTGCTGCCGATGGTCGCAGGCCAGGTCAACAACCGGTGACTCATAAAGCAACGCTGCAACGGCCTTAAGGTCGGTGCACAATGTTTGGGTCGCGTTACGCCCTCGACACAATGGGGCATAGTTTAAAAATACCTGCACCACTCACACCAAATATAACCTTTATGACACGCCTTTTTTGTTTTTTTTTTAAATACTGAACTTACAAGCTGTTCGTTTTGCGATGCGTTTAGCCTGATTATTAGGTTTTTATTGGCAGTAGGTATTGCTATAGGTATTGGTAATAGGCAAGTCGACTATGATTCATTTTGCATGTTATTTTATGTTCACCAATAACAATAATTAAAATCGAATCTAGATGTGAAGCCATGATCCAAATTTGTTCCAAAATGAGGCCACAACATGCCTGCAAAGTTGGGTGGGCAAGTCCATTTCAAAGGTAGATTTTATTTGTAATAAATTAATACAATTTTGTAGTCCGTACTACTTATTATGAAGTAGGTAATTTGTTAAACGAAATATTTAATTTAGCTGTCAGACAAAGTTCTTACGCGCTCCTCACAACTGTTGAGTTGCGAGTTGCGACGTCATATCTCAGGGCACGTTCGAATCCAAAACGGAACGAGGTTTAGCTCTTAGTACTCTCAAATCTTTTGAAAGATTATTATGTTGAAAAGTGTTGAAGACCTTATGACATATTTATTTAGCCCTGCGCCGTCTATGAGAGATTGCAATTAATAAAGGCCTTAGTTTGTGTACTTTTTAATTGGTACTGTTTTTTTTGTTGGACAGAAAAGAATAGTAAACTCTTTTTTTGTATTTTAGTAGATTAGTGGAAACCCGGATGTAATAAAGCCTTTCATTCCGTTGTATGTAGTATGAGTCACAGTAGGTAGGTACAGAAGAACCATCTTTTATCACCGAGTTTATCAATCTTCCGCCGGTGCCTGCTATTTCTGCGTTCTTGACTCATTTATCGAACTTCAACGCGTTTTGAAATATCTTCAATTAACGTTAATTGCCCTTAAATTGAGTGAAAGCGACCCAGCGCATCGTAAACTTAATCAAATGAATTATTTATTTTTTGGTATCAAAGTCAAAAGAAAGTATAAGCAATAAACGTTGATAATTGCTTCCAAATTTTGACAATTTCATTTATGGTTTTGGTATATCAACATTTATAAACACATCTTTTGAAGTAGGTATGTAGGCATTTGGCTTTGTCAAATGCTTAGATTTGCCATATTATGTTTCATCAAGTATCATTATTCAACCTCCGCAAAATGCACATAAAATGTCGTTGATTTTGCAATTACAGTAGGTAAGTAACTTGTTATTTCATCTTTATTAAACTTGAGTGAGTCTTTCTTCTGTTGCATTCAAGAAAAAACTAAACTATCATATTGTTACTAACAAAATTTCTATCCATCAGGGGTCCACTTAGTCGTGTTTTCTTTTCTTGATCTTTTAGTTTTACTATAAAATTAACCTATTTTTTTTTTCTTGAAACATGACAATACAGGTTGCAACCAAAAACACATTATATATTTATTTATTCAATCTTTCTATTACACTATAATCATTATGGCAGAGTTTTCGTTTGATTTTATTAGCTAAATCAGTTTTACTGTTTTGCTCCTCATTTATATAAACTATCTCACGTCACAAGCATTTGGCACTAAAACGTTGTTTAGTCAAATCGATTGCAAGCGTGTTCTTTAGATAAAGCGAAAGTACCTACCCACTTACCATGTGTGTATGTATGTATAATGTTCGTTTGGCAATGTGCTTTCTCTTTTAATTAACTGTGTGGACGGTGAGCGCTTCATGATTGCCATCAGATACCTACACGGTCAATGTTTTTGAATGTTCATTCATTACGTGCACTCGACCACAGTTAGAGCGTAACCCTCAGCTACCACAGAGTGCCGGCAAATAAAACAAAGGTGCTATTATCTGTAAAAACTTCTACGTCTTAGCATTTGTTATTGCCAAAGCCGCTAGCTGTGGCGCTCTATGGGGGATGCCTATGTCCAGCAGTGGACTTCTAGAGGCTCATGGTGATGATGATTTGTTATTCTGGCGTGGCCAATGGCGCCCGCTGTTCTTGAATCTAAAATCTCAAAAATGTCGTACTCGTCAGAGAATCGTATTAGGAAGCGGGTTTATTCGAAGAGCCTAAAACTAATCAATATTTAAAATTTAGGTTTTCCCAACCAAAACAATTTGAACATGAACAACACTACACATTTTAGTAGAATTTAAATAAAATTATATAAATTATGGGTCCAGGTTTTTCCATGTTGTGGAAACGATTTACAGGTGTCGGACACACTCGATACAAATATCGTTGTCGAGGTAATTTTTGCGAATGGAATCTGTGTGAGTAACTTTTTCTCTCTACAGGCACGGTGGCGCTGTAACCGCTCTGTGGTAAACGGGTCGGATCGGATATGGCCATAATTTGTTAATCGATAACTTTAGATGCCGTAAAAAATCAATTGCACATCAGATTATATCGGACCACGTGCTTTTAATCACTACGGATTAAAACACAATGATAAGTAACGTTTGGAGACCAAGAAGCCATGTTGGCTAGTTAAGAACATTTTAGAGCAATCATGTTACCTGCTTATTTTTACTTATTAGGGCCGGCGCCCACTATCGGCATCGGCACGCTTCAGGATTTTAAGGTGGCAAATAGTAATATACTCTAACATAATGGTAATAAAGTAGAAAATGCCGAAACAGCAGCCTCAAGCATACCGATTGTTTTTACGAGAACATATCACGGAAATTTCTACTTTATTGCCATAAGGTTAAGGTATATGTATTGCTATTTGCCACCTTAAAATCCTGAAGCGTGCCGATGCCGATAGTGGGCGCCGGCCCTTAGTCTTACTTCAGTATTTACTTACATAAATGTTACACATTGTACATACACTTACAACTCTATCCCAGGCGGGCTATTCATAGACTGAGTTTGGGCCTTTACAAGGGTGCTTGTGTTTTTATAGGTTTTTGCCATCACCACAAATTGTACAATGAACTTGAAGCAAGTGATCCGGCAAGATTCGATCTCCGGACCACGCCGGTTCCGAGCTAGAGTGTTAAACCACTGGGCCAACGCGATCTCTATTATTTAGTATTTTATCTTTGTAGTAACGACCCGCCCGCCTTCGCACAGGTGCAATAGGATGTTTTCATACATATAAACCAATCACTCTATCTATTGAAAAAACACATCAAAATCCGCTGCGCAGTTATAAAGATTTGAGCGAACATGGGGACAGAGAAAGCGACTTTGTTTTATTATGTAGTGATTTGCAAATAATTTCAACAATTAAAACCAATTAAACTGTTTGTTGATGATAAGTGTCTTTTGTTATTTATTACGATCGTGCAATGATAGTAATCCGTTTTCAGAAACAAAATAATGCAAGACTAGACGAGGTTAACCCAGTGAGGAACAGGTTTAGCAGAAGTACAGTAATGTAGTGTATGATATATTCGCCACAAGTTGGATACCGTAACTTGTCACAGCTTTTATACCTTACATTCCTTCCAACGTGGAGTTGAAGGTCAATATTAGGATGGTGTGGACCAAAAAAACACGCCTGCTAGATTCTTATTTGTATGTGATACGGTCAGCAATAAATTAACTTGTATCTTGTTGCTAGTGCCCGTACTTTTGAAACTCTATCCATACCATAGAGATCTGTCTTTTTTTATTTGGATAGACCAGCATTTGACCGCGATCTGACCTGATGAAAAGCGTCGATGCGGTCTACGATGGAGCATGCTTGTCTAGAAGAAACCTATTCACTATTCGCTTAACGATTCCTAAATAAACCTTTAACCACAATGAATTTCCCATGAAGTAATCTACTTTCTTGTTATATTCTCACTGCATTGCTTTCCATTCAAGTAGAAGGTATTTCTAAAAGCAGAATAGGATGCTATTTTAAAATATCATGAAGCATGTTAAGAGAAAGTTGCGGATAAGCTCCAACTTAAGAACGAGTTTGTAACTTTAATAAGATGAAATGCGACGAGGGACGGTTCCCTTGCTTTTAAATTCGTAAATCCAGTTGGTGAAATGTTCACTGCTTCTGTCGACTACAACTTAGTAAGAGCATTAAGTGATATAATCTCCGGTTAAGATAACTAAGCTTCTTATGAATGTGTTTGTTGCGTGAAAGTAAAATGCTCTCTAAAGGCTAATTCTGGGGCTCTGGATAATTGTGGACAAAGCTGTGTGGTGGCTTAGGTCTTGATAGCAATTGTGCTCTCTGTGATAACTGTGCTCTGAGAATGCGTATCGGTGGAGCAGAGTACGGGAAGGCACCAAAGCGTCCTGGAGGTGGTTAAGGATATATAGGACCATGAAATATTTTAATTAGATATTTTGCTTTTAAATAGTTACTAACATAAATATTAGGTTGTGTGTATACATTTTTGTAAGTATGGATCAAGTTGTCCGAAATAAAGTTATTGAAAAGTATTTCCACACCAATAGCGTAGCTAGCCGAAGGGTCCACATTGACAGATGAACCTGTCATTAGGTCATTAACGACGGCAGCTGTGCGGCTACCCGTAGCTAGGTAACCTAGGTTACAACCCAGGGAAGCTACTGTTACCGCTCACGCGCTCGTGATCATCCTAAACTGGCTTGAGTGGCTTAAGTCCGCTCTTGTTATTCATCTTTGAATCTGTAAGATTTGTTCGCAAGGGCTTGCTTAACTAAACCCTTTTGACGTTTACAACTTCTCGTAAATACACTGCTCAAAAGTGTCTAGGGATATCTCAAGCATTTCCATACAAAGTATAGCTATTTGGGAGGCTGTAAAAATTAAAAAAATTGATACCAACGTAGAAATTTTTAGAATACAGAAACTGCTATATCTGCCCTTTCAGATTGTATAAAGAAATTTATTGTAGTAGCATTATTGTACAATCGTAAGGACGTTAAAAAAAGACAGATTTTTCTTTTAAAAGGTGTCAAAATTTTCGCAAAATCAAACGTTTTTTTTTGTAATATTCTTACCCCCTTATTCATAAAAACGAACGCAACGCTAACGCATTGTTTAAGCTATTGACGTGTTCTGTCACTTACTCGCAAATGGCGGCAGCAACAAGAATGAAAGTGACAAAGCGATACAATAGTTATCGTGTTCTATAAGAGCTCTTTAAGTTTTTATGAATAAGGGGGTTAACCTTTATCTTATGCCTCTGTCCTCGCGTTATTCTAAGATAATGCTCAACTTGTTAACAAACTTAACTTTATGAAATATTTGAAAAATGATATCCCTATGATATCCCTAGACAGTTTTGATGTGTGTATTTCTGATCCCTAAAAGTAATTAAGCTATCGCAACTTTGCAGGTGTTTGTGTTTTTCACTCAAATTATCCCAACATATGGCGCTATTGAAGCTAGTTAATGTTGTAACGAGTTTGAAGAGCTGCCTGGAACTTTCGATACCGCCTCCGGTTACAAGGTCAACCGCTTTCGCTGTCTTACACTTTAGGCTGCCGAACAACTTTTTGCGAGAATACCCTCTGGGCAGGCCCTCGGTACATCCGACCCTTGGATCTCTTAGAAAATCACTTTCAAAAGATTGAATACAGAACAAATTAGTTTCCTATTCATAAAGATGCTGAATCAACTTGTTTTTTTGAAGTGACGCATTTGGTCGTCATAACTTGAATGAAATGAGTCACTTCGTATGATCCTGTTAAGTATCTTTGTCAAGTATTCATCTCAGGCGTAACAAATACATTGCTTTACCTTTTAAACTGAGTATGACAGTTCATAACAATGAGAGCTATGCCTGACTTTACTAAGCCCTAGTACGAGATTTTTCGATCCGCCGAATAGGACAAATCAGTCCTGTTGACGTGCACGAGGCGCCATTTTCAATGCTGTACAAATTCGCTCCAGTTACGGGCTGGAGGCGTCTGATCGAATAAATCTCGCACGTGGCTTGATAGCCAAGTGAACCTTTTTGATAAAAGCCTCCCCGACCATAACACAATCAACACACGGCGTAAAAGGACATGGCTCTGAGTGCCTAGAATTCCTTCAGCATTCGAGCGGCTTCCCTTTCACGATGACGTTGGTCACACTGTCCGTGATGATAAATTTTCAATCATCTTGATGATTTATCTAATCAACCTAATGCTCAGAACCAAAATTAAATGATGTCGACTAATAAACGTCGCTCGGAAGTGTTATAGTTAATGCTATAAGTGGTACACAAAGAACATCTGTTGATACTTAACAGGTTTAACGTCCTAGTTCCTACAGCTGGTTTTACACACTTGTCATAAATGTGCCCATCTGTTGGTTTTTTTTTTACTTAGTTCCGTAAAGATGTGCGAGTGTGCGTTAATGCAATTCGGTCGTATTTCATTATGTATTAATAGAGAAGATATTAGCGTGATTATCTTTATTTCTAGTATCTTTACGATTGTTAATTTTTGAATTTATCGCTGTTACGTCAAAAATGCAGTTTTTCTTAGTTAAGTACACTTTCACCTTCTTTGTTTACTTATGTTCTTACGAACCGTCTTTAAAGAACGATAAAATAGTGTTTAAGCAAACTAGTCACTATCTAGCTAGATCCAAGTGCTACATTTGCGTTACTGAGCATCCGTCCAAAATTCCAGATTCATACGCCAACGAAAACTGCTTATCATTTTGATAAACAGCTTGATGATATAAGCAATCATATAATTCGCAGTAACCATTGTGGTATTGTCTACAGCAACATCAATTATACCAAAATGATTGGCACGTTTTGTTCGGGAGTTGTATTTGGAATGGAAACCACAACAAAAGCTCGTAAACCCTCATTTAGGTGACGTAACATCACTGTGAAACAAAACAATGCGATGTCATACCGTCATCGTTATGGTCGTAATGATGAAGCCTGTGAGTTGTGATACATTGCATTTGTCATTGTCGAGTGTGACGTGGTTTACGCAAGATTGTATGCATCGTTAGTCGCGAGCGAGAAAGCGAATCTGCAATCTGTGTTTATCGAACATCTGCATTATAAATCAGGGCTTGTCGACAAGCATATTTAGTGTAGCGTGTAAAACTTGCCTATTCATTATTTTTGTACTATTATTGCTAGCATTGACGCTGAGTGCACTTGTCTAGGCCCTCTACTGTCTATTAGAAAAAAAGTAACTTATTACAGTTAATTGCAGCATCACCTTCACTACCACAACACTAGCTCAGTATTGTCGAAACACACGAGAATTTAAGCGAAATATTGAAAGAAAATTATAATTAGGGTTCCGTACCTCAAAAGGAAAAAACGGAACCCTTATAGGATCACTATTTTCCGTCTGTCCGTCCGTCCGTCTGTCAAGACCCTTTTTCTCAGGAACGCGTGGAGGTATGAAGCTGAAATATATATCAATTACTCAGGTCTACTGTCCCTTGAAGCTGTGAAAAAATTAAACTTCTAAGCCAACGCAATCAAAAGATACAGCCGTTTATGCCGCAAATTTTCGACACTTGCAAGGGAATCAAAACCTACAGGGTGCTTCCCGTGAACTCAGAATCTTGAAATTTGGTACGAAGCAACGTCTTATAGCATAAATATAGGAAAAATTACGAAAACTATAAATTTTTAGTTACATCACATAATATATTTTTTTTTATAATTTTAAACTTACTACCCATTTCCTCATAAACGCGTAGAGGTATTTAACCTTGCAGGTTTGTACGGAACCCTCGGTGCGCGAGTCCGACTCGCACTTGGCCGGTTTTTTTTATTATATCGTTCTATTAAGACTAACTTGTGAATTTATCTTGCTTATTTTTGCGCAATATCATATTTAAATCAGGAAAAATTTGGCACCATTTTCAACACGCGAGTTCATACAGTTCTCCACATCCTAGACGGTAATTTCGTTATTTCCTCACTTTTAGGATTCGATGTTATGACTAAACACCGAACATAACACTCTGCCCTATGAGGCCCATAGAGGCTGCGTTTGAATCCAAACATTAATTAAAACACACAAACAAGTATTTATGATCTCGCTTTATAAAATCGCAAGAATTCTACGTAAACATAGCTTGGTTTACAAAGTACTAAGCTCTGTTTAAATATCCAATTTATAGACTTATTATTGCTCAGTGACCTATCATAGCTGATGCCTTCGTTTAAACAACGATCAAGTTTACATTTTCCTGTAGCTCGGCAGGTAAACACCGCAATGACGATGATTGTGTAGAAGGATATTAAATAGAGTGAGACGAACGTGTCTTACTACTCTTGTATTCAGTCCGCCTCACCGACCCTCTCTCGGCCAGGTGGTCCAAACGTTTGGCGTAGGGATGATCGATATTTGTAAAACATCGATGTTGACGTCGATGTCATAATCGAAAGCTCAACATCGATGTTCGATATATTCCACAAACCAAACATCGATGTTGGGTAACATCGCATCGATAATTTGAGCACTGATGATTTGAAATTCATTTTAAAACAGAACAGAATATTGTATTTTCCAATAGGTTTTGTCAACTGACTGAAGGAAAAGTAATTTTGATGAAAAATAACCTTTTAATCTAGTTCTTGGATAAAAAGAGTACAGCCAGCTTTTGAAAAAAGTCTTTCGATTATCGATTCCTTTAACATCGATGTTTTTACTTTCAACATCGTTGATCATCAAGCATCCCTAGTTTGGCGAAACTTCGGCGCGGGCTTTTCGGTTCAATGGTGCAAAGATGTGAATGAACTTTAAAATCGTCACAAATTATTTTCGAATGAACTTTGAAATTTTTACAAATTATTTTCAACCAGTTTACTACAATGATAAAACGCTCTGCTATATCGATCAGCGTTGTCTACATAAAATACTGCAGTGCAGTCGTTCGTGTAGGTAACAACAGGTTGTAGAGTACTTAGTATTAGTTTTTATGGGTACTTGTATCAAAAAAAAACATTTAATATTTTTGTTGGTAAACCGGAAATCAATGAATTAGATTCCATCTAATTTTGTAGATAGTACTTTATTTGTGCTAATAAAGACGCAAAAATGGCTAGGGTTTGATTATATCTTACTTTTATTAGCTCATAAAACCCTATTTTGTTGACCCCGTTGAAGTAGGTTTATATTATGTCTTATGTGTACTGACTATTAATTTTAACTTAATTAACAACAATTGTAACCATTTACACTCGGAAACAAAAGCACAAATAAAGATCGTAAAAACGCCAGCGTTCGTATCGTTCGTGCTTATTTTAAGTCGAGTTTGCTGCTTAATTCAAAGGGGGAATTGTTAAATCGTCGACCCGGCCAGCAGATGTTCACCGGGCTCCGTTGGATGGCTCGTGGCGGCTATTGTGGACTACTTTTTGTGCCCAGTGACAGCTTGTCCGCGAAAAAACGTTGGTAGAACCCTTATTTCGGCAGTTCAAAAGCCGAAATCATTCGACTGCTTGTGTTAGCAAAACATTCATTTGTTTTCTGTTTTGTTGCAGACGCTGGATTTCGACCGCGATGGCCTGACTAAGCTAAAGAAGGCAATAAAGGCGATACACAATTCTGGAAATGGTACGTATTGAATCTGAATAAAATTGAAGCTAGAATATCTTACGCATTCATGTAAGATAAAAGAACGGTTATTGATAATCGTGAGAGGACTTTATGTCACACAAGAAAATTCAAATGCGTTCCATATTGATCGGTCTATTTTGTATTCCTTCGACTAACTCGGTCGACACGGGATTCGAGACCTCTCTAAATATAGTTGTAGAGGAAGTAACGTGAATAGAGGACACTAGAATAGACAAATTCCCTGTGCATATTTAGAGGTGTTGGATGGCGAGCGCGTGCGCGCAATGCAGCTGCAGCGGCGAACGCTTTTGCTCCAGTATCTTTATTCAAATAGATTCGATAAAAATATTTTTAAGTTCTCATACAACACTACAGTTAGTAGGTTGTATATTTCAATATACTGTACTAAAAATAGTTCAAGTCAACTATTTATTAAACAGAGTGAGTTTCAAGTGTGTGAGGTATTCAATCTTGGAAGCCGATTTTAACTGAAACCAAAACTATAAATACTATATTTACTTGAGTTCTTGAAAGTATTGTAACAGGCCTTATAGTTGTATCAATATATTTTCAAGCATGCATTATCAGCACCTCTAGCTAAACACGGTTATTTATAATAACCCCGAGTCAAAATGACTTGTGTCGTGCAGTTAGCTAAACCATATTTAATTCAGAGCTATTGATTCTCTTTGTTGCATGTTCTACTTCCACTTCACGTGACCCGAGGCCCAACTGCCAGGTCTAACAATGGTTTAGTTGTGTGTTTAGTAGTGCCTTATCGTACAATACCTGGTAATTTATAAGCAGACACTCAACAAAGGTGTTCTGAAACATTGAAGCATGTAATGTAATGCAATGCAATTTGTCATGGCTGCATTATCTTGTTGAATGATCCATCATTTTAACACTTGAGTTGGGTCTTAATTACGAGTAGAAGATCTTAATTTATTTACCCGCGCTGTTACAGCGAAGTTATTTTGGCCTAGTTTCACAAGTCTTACCACTTCATTAATGTGCCTACAGAAATTTGAGAATAGAAATCACAATCTGAAATGAGATATCCAAGTTTCATAGAGGCCTTGCTAACTGCGGCTGAACGAGGCGAAAGGCTAAATTACTCCATATAGCCTAGTAGTGTTACATGCTCAACGTAGAACCGGCTCCCTAGGACGAGAGGTCGTTCAACTCACTGAACTAGAATGACCTAAATATCGCAACAATGATGCCTGTGGACAGACGTTGATGATTATTTGTAAATACTTATTACAACTCAGTTACAAACAATTGAAAATAGGCCAGAGATAAGAAAAACAATATCCAAGAAGAATAAAGCTATTTAAGTACCTATAACAAGAGGAAAAAATGAGAATCTAAAAATATTCTTGGTTATATCAGAAAGCAAAACAAATAAAGAAAATAATACGTGTGAAAATGTCGTGTCCATCTATGTCCATAAAGATTGCGAGCTTTCAATATAGATGGTAATTCCACAGCTTTCTACGTATATGTAGACATAGCGAAGCAATCTGGCTGGGACCGCGGGAGCGAATGACGCCAAATAAGGCGTAATAAAACGCAATTTCTCGCCTTCAAGGAGGTACTAGATTGAAATATAAAAAAATAACGAGTCCTTGAGATGTTTATAGCTCTGATCATTCAATATATTTCTTTAAACTTTCATGGTCACTAACACTTCAATCGATAAAAACGAGATTGCTACCATGTACCCTTTTTGTTGATCATTCAACTTTTGTACAATTTTCTACCTAGTAGAAATGAATGAGTTAAGCAGTCTCAGAGTAAGAGTCTATTTGGAAAGTAAATATACATATAACGCTTGCATTATTTATTTCAATATCTGTGTTGTGACCTTAAAATCAATCACCAAGTACCGCATTGTTCTTCCGTATTCTTCACTGGACTACACATTTGCGATAAACTTCAGTGTTGTGATAACACACTGATTTATCTGTTGTTATATATCATAAAGCTAAGTGAATTCGAATGTTGATTCATATAAAACCAACGGATTGAAATACGCATACCTACTGACCGTGTCGCTCGGTCTGGTAGCGAGAATTTCCCTTGTACGACTTGTCAATGAAAGTGCGTCGGTTGACGTCTGGTTTCGCTCGCCACCACATAACTATGTCTATAAACATTATATTAGATTCGCATTTTTATACTGCTGTGTCCGCTTCTCCTGGGAAGTTTCGGATATTTCGTTTTTTTGGTTGTCAACGCATCATATCCTGTAGGTGTTTACATTACTCACTAACCCCCTTAATCATTAAAACTTAAACAGCCACTTTGACTATTGGAAAGTTTTGTCTCTTTCATTTTTATTTTTGTCAATATTTGCGAGTAAAGGACAGCACTCTTAAATTGACAAACCAATGCTATAGCTGCAGCACTGAATGTAACTTGTTGCCCGTTTTACTGTCTCTCATCGATATTAAAAGACACGTTAGCGACGTCTGAGCTGATAAAACGGAAGTCCACCAGTGTCTCCAGAAGTCGCCACACCTATGTAGAACCCAAACACACGCCTAAATGGTTTTAAACCAACTTTCAGAAAGCTCGACCTGGGTCGCTTTGCGGCGTTCCTTTGTAACATAATCACATACGCTCACCACTGAACTATATCCCAAATGAGGTATGGAGGCACGCTGATTGTGTTGCCGTTATGGACAACGGAACATTCAGAAGCCCACATTACGTCATGCCAATATAAACCCAAATATGCTAAGGGGCGGGCAAGCCTAAGCCTAACGCCGTCATCTGGGTCGCTTGCAAATTGCAATGTACGAATGTATCATAGATATTATACTGTTTTGATTTTGAATTATTGAGGGCAAACTCCCCACACCTGCCGCAAGGCACTCGGGTGGCCTCAATTAGTCAGATTTATAAATTATGTATTTGGAAGCTTACCGTTACCTTTTCGGTCTTGTAAATATTTAAAGGTCCAATTTGATATTTGGTTATCTTCTTATATTTTGTGAGCTCGGCTTTAGTATTTTGAATATTTTTAATGCTACAACAAACTCAGTAGAGTTTGAAAATCGTCGCAATACCAAATGCCTTTGCCATTTCGATCTTTAAGTAGTTTGTACTTTTCATCCTTATTAGTAACAATAAAGACAATGAAGACATTTCAGCCATAAAAGCAGTAAAATAAAATAGGATGCCTGACATATCAGCCCATTCAATACTAATTACTAGACTTTTTTGAGCTTATAGTGCTGTTACCGAGTAGAATACTGACAGGTATACTGGCAGTGCAATTGCAATTCCATCGCGTGCTAAGGTTTTGTTTATAGCGCGCGCCCGCGCCGCCCGCAGCTTGGAACTGGTCGCGCGGGTTCCGATTGCGCGCCGCAGCCGGCAAGGTCGTGCGCGCGCCTGCAAAAACAACCAATCAGCAAACTATCGGTGTAATGATGTGCCGAGTTGGTTTTTCGGTATTCGAGTATTTTGGTATTCCTAAAAATGGTACAGAACCAGTATTTGAAGGCCTAGTATAGTAGTATGTACGAGTAATTGAGTAAGTACTTTTTTACCTTAAATTAGTATTTTCACAATGAGCAACACTGAGCTTCAGTTTGGGTGATCAACTAGCACCTTTCATCATGAATTGCGATATTAGAAAGTTATCAAAAATATTGAATAATTTAACGACTTGAACTTGAAATATCCTATTTAAGTTACCAACCGTGTGTACAGCACAAGTTTTGGGTACATCAGAAGTCCGTATGAATTTTTGTATTGGTAAAGATGTGCTTACTCGGATACCTAACTCAAGGAAGCCGAGTAAGTACATCTCTACATTCTCTACCAATGCAACCATGAACAATGAGAATGCAACTCGTCCCTGTGTGATCCGTCAACGTTCGTCATACAATGCTCCTTGGTCGCTCATACTTGCATGTGAAGCTATTGGCGACCAGCTATAGATTTATCGTCAGCACTAACACCGGCCTTAACAATAAAAAATCCCAACATTTTCAAACAATGATGCAGCGCATAGGGAAAATTATTTTTATTTAATACTGACTTGAGCTCTTCTGAGAAGTTGAATCAAAGGACGGGACTTGACCTTGCCAATGTCTGATTTGATAGCAAAATGGCGTGTTCGAAATCGTTCGCGTGACAATAGATTCCAATTGGGTCGTTGCCAAGATTAAAGGGTCTTATTACTTTTTATTGGAAACGGGAAATATCACATGTCAAATCGAAATTGACTAAATGGTAAAATATATTATGATAAACTGCGGCAAGGCACAATTTCTGGCCGTTCAATATCCAATTTCGCTGTGCCATATGGTCTGGATGCATGACGTCATCTACAATGTCCAGTTTTGATGAAAGCTCGGCGACGTCGTTCAGACCATACAAAATGTAGGCAAACGACAAAACCCGTGTACAAATTGAAAGGCTCGAGTCAGTGCTCTGCCATTTAATATGCAGAGAGCGTCGGCGGGATTGAGCTAGCTAAAGTGGGCCGCGACACGGATCTCTGACGCCTCTTTCATCAGTTCGCCGACTATTTCTCCTGTGCGCTACGGACCATATCTTCGTTAAGGATTTGAAAACAAAAGCTGCGACGGAAGCTTCGGCATTAGATAGTTATGTTTTTGATCACGTCAGCAGCATGATTTTCCTTTGTTATTCACGCGAGGAAAGATTTTATACCAACTCGTTATCCGGTGAATAAGCAACTTTAGCGAAAAGGAATAAGTAGCTGACTGTTTCTCCTGTGCACTCCAGACCTCATCTTGAATACGAAATCCGCTCGTTAACTTTGCAATAGCTTTGTAACATTTCTGATCATAAATGGAGCAAGGTATTATAGAAAGAACATCAAAAGGATCAAAACATTCTACCAGCTTGCTTATCCAGAAAACTTCCTTATACTTGTAATTAGAATCATCAGCAAGCTGCCTGACAGCGATACTATGTGAACATTGCCAACACAAGTATTCGGGATAGGTAGATTACCTAACTCACAATTAGCCATTCGTTTTAAAGCCGAGAAGCAGGAACTGTAGTAAGGACCGAGTCCGGATTAGTATAATTAATCCCATTCGCTTGATTGCCGCACCCGAGTGGAAGTGCCACGCTTAATAGTTATCGTCCATCTTCACAACTTAAGACGAGAGTTAATCCAACTGGGAAACTAATTAAATGTCCGGCAGCTTGCAAAAGAAACAAAATCGCTCAAGCGAGCGGTTCAGCTCAAAAGAAACTAATGCGCTACAGAGCGCACGCCGCCTACAGAATTGTTCAGCAATTGCAGTGAATTTAACGGATATAAACTGCTGGAAGCTGGGTTCTTTTGTTTTATCAAAATAATCGTTGATGCTGTAAATTATAAAATACTGAATCAAGATTTTTAGAGTTATCAAAGTTCATCATCATCAGACAGATGTAGGAAGTCCACTGCTGAACATGGGTCTCCCCCATAGATTTCTAAAGCGGAGGGCTGTAGACGGTCTGAATCCACCGAAATTCTGTGATCCTTATCTGGTCTTCCGTCCACCTTGCAGGTTTCAATATTCATAGATAGTCATGAAACTCATGAAAGGTAATTTGAATATTTTTTGTTGTTCAGCTCACGTGGACAACGAGATGTATCTCTCCCGGGCGCTGGAGCGGCTGGGAGGGAACGCCCTCAGCAGGGACTCCGAACCAGACATAGGCGCGGCGTTCTTCAAGTTCGCTGTTGTCACCAAAGAACTGTCTGCACTGATGAAAACTTTGGTAAGTTTAAGTATGTGTGAAGGAAGGAAAGACTAAGGTGAGCTTACGGGTTAAACACAAATGTTAGTAATGGTTTGTCCTAGTTTGAGGATCATTCCTGCCACCTAAGGAACTCTAGTTATTGCAGCAACGTGCTAGTCGCATGGGCTGTTTAGTAACGTATTTTAAACCCACATTAAATCTGACCTGTTTCCGGCGAGTTTGCGCAAAATGCAGGCCGTTGACCGACCGTCAGGATTATCTATAATTTCGACGGTTTTAATCGAAAGCGATAAAGTTTTTATCACCGGTACAGTGACGAGCTGAGATTATAGCCTAGGTATGTTCATCCTCATTTTCACTCGTTCATTCGGATCGACACGGTCCGCGTGAGTTTATGCGTCGTGAGCCGCGACAGCCTCTATTCCTCGGAGTGTGAAATGAAACAAGCGTATCAAACATCAGCCATCCACCCTCCGGTGTCTAATAATTGAAGGTTAAACAAACTTACCTGAAGTGAAGTTTGACCGTAATTATACGAGTCGCTGCATCCGAAGAGATTTTATTAACCATGTAGTCCACTCCTGAATGTACTAGGCATCGAACACGTTTTAGAGCTGAAAACGCTAAAAAAAAAAGAAAAAACCACAGACAAGTCCCTTCCTGTCGGTAGGTGGCGCCCCGTGCGCCCCACTGTCATGTCTTTGACAGTTCGCCATTCTTTTTAGAGACAGATTTCCCTAAAGCATCTAGGGTCAGTTACCAGCCGGTATGGATGATAACTATGGGAAGGGTGGGAACTAAAATCTCTTCGGATGCAGCGACTCGTATAATTACGGTCAAACTTCACTTCAGGTAAGTTTGTTTAACCTTCAATTATACTTCGTCGCTGCATCCTCGAGATTTTATTAACCATGTAGATGTTCAGAGTTTTAGGGAAATCAATACCCAGTATTTACTAAATTGAATTTGATAATAAACTTATTTTTGACTATTAGTTAAGTCACCTTTTATATTATAATCTTTCCAACGAATTATATAAATGCACTATGCAAAAAAATCAACGCACCAGTGACCAGAAGTCTAAAGCAATTGCGGAATACGTAGAAATAAATAGTAAGATAATTTTATGCTACTGTACATAATAATATATTGGAACTCTGCTTAAGCTGCAATTTTTTTTAATAACATTTTCGTAATAGATAGAGAAAGTAGATAAAGGTAGGTGGTATATGAGAATACACCGATCAGTTGTTTATTACAACACTTAGTGTTCAGCACTGAATGTATTGGTTGCATGTGTGACATATTATAGTGACACTTTAGAACGCATACCATTTATTGCCATAATTTCATTTGCCATACATCAATTGGCATAATCATCGAAAAGCATAATTTTTATTGGCATAAATTTTAAATCGCATAATCATTTTAATGCATAATAGTAATAAGGCATAACATCAAAAGGCATAATCGTCAATAAGCATACTTTCGTTGACCATAACTTCAATAAGCATACTTTGAAACGCATAATGTCAGTACGCATAACTATCAAAAGGCATAATGTCACTATGCATAACTATTAATATTCATAATTTTGTTTGACATAATATTAAAAAGCCTAATTCACATAAGAGCATTTTTTCTACTTTAGGGCAAATCCGACTCAGCCAACCCCGACACCACGTGGTACTTGTTTTGCCCTACCCCAAGAGTGTAATTCAAACCCGCGTAGGCATGGAGGGGCGAGGCGGCCCGCGGGCTGAGGAGCAGGTGGCTAGGAGCGAAGCGCCGCGGCTGAGGCTGGCCGGCGAAGCCGGCCAAAAAGCCGAAGCTGCGGTGCTGAGCGAAAGCCATCTGTGACGATTAGCACGCGTGGGACCGCCGGAGCCCCGCAATGCCGGAGCCGTGACAGAATTCTTTTGCTGTCTACATTTCACTATGAGCAAAATAATTAATTTATTTCACTATGAGCAAATGATATGTACAAATTTTGTTAATAAACTAAATGGAGGCGGTTTTCGGACAAGTGCTCTTTGGATTTTTTACATTTACATTACATGCTGCTTGCGCTTAACATGTAATATTTGTAAGCTTGCATAATAAATGTATGCTTTATGAAATTATGGTAAATGAGTGTTATGCCTTTTGAAAATATGGATTTTGACACTTATGCTTATCAAAAGTATGCCTTTTGAGGATTATGTCTTTCGAATATTATGGCAAATAAAAATTATGCCTTTTAATACTTATGGTTAGTGAAATTATGCCTTTTGATGAGTATGCCTTACGAATTTCGGCCATGTTATGGTATGCGTTATGAAGTTATGCTTTTAGGAATTATGGCAAGTGATGATTATGGCTATCAACATTATGCATTGTGATTTTATGACCAAAAATGTTATGCGTTTCATTAGGTAACCATTATAGTCACTTAACATTGTTTTAACTGAAGCTGTTGTTTTTCTGTTGTCAGTTCAGAATAAAACAGTAGGTAACTTGTAAGCTCTCCTAGTTTGTGCTATTTATGTTTCTCATTGTTCCAGGCGCAAAAAGTGAGCAGATTTAAGTATTGAAAATGATAATAATAAGCTTTAGTCACTGCAATTTCCGAAATTCCTCTGATAGCTGTCAATGACTCAAATTGTAGTTCTGCGACAAATAACACAAACGTAATATTTACTTATTTAGTCTATAAATCTGACTATGACAAAAATCCAACATTCTAACTATCGTTTTATTACTCAATTTATGCCACATTGAAAAAGATGTGGCGTTTTGTAAGTATGAGTTCATTATCATCAATGGTCATCCATTAATAATATGTGAATGAGTTCTTTTCGTCTATCACAACACGAATAATGTCGGTAACACAGTAAGTGTCTATCTAAAGTTCTTTGTAGGTACAGCAAAGGTTGGAAATGCTCATACACTTGTTATTGTGATTAATACTGAATACGTACTATTAATCTGAAAAAGAGGTTTTTCAAATCTTAGTTTTGAAATTTTCCAAAAATACCCCTCAATGTACTTTTTAAGCATGTACAAGATATTTTTTCTAAAATTCTACATTGGAGTATAGAAAAGAAAGTAACGAAATTTATGTGAAATATCTAGTAAGTTTGGATATAATTTCAATTAAATCTGCTAAGCCATGCCAAGGGATAACCTTTCACTGATGAAAACATCTTTTGGAACAGAGAAAAGAAGGTAATCCAATATTTTAATAATAATCATAATTTGCATATTATTGCATTTGATCTCTGAATCAGTTAAGCTTTGCCAAGAAAAAAATATAATTTGAGTCAAAGCTACTATTAGAAAAACTGCAAATCTTTTTAAAAAACACTTTTGTTTTTAAGTATGTATTGTGGTTTCTGGTAATAAATAGACAAGGATCAGTCTTAACGAAATCTAGAAAAGATGAACATTATGTATCCAGAAATGCAATTTATGTAAGATGAATTTAGTTGTAAGACAAACCAGTAGAAACCAGTGATTGCTTGAATATTGTAAGTCAATTATTTGTATTGAACATGGTCAACACTAACAATATGCTTTTCCTGTACATCTTTAAAATCGTTTTAATGACATGTAACACGTTTGGCGTTAGTGGTTGATGTTAACTGAACCATAACAAGAGTGTAGCGTTTTGCATGAAGCGAACTCCGCATGCGTAGCACACAACAACAAGTGAATGTTTGAAAGTGTTGTTTTGAACATGTATGGTGAAACAGGTAACCGCATAAAATACCGTGTAAATTAACAGATGGAGTATGTTCATACCTCCTGAAAATTAAATATTCATATTAAAGAATTAAAGTTACACTTGAATTTATGATGTTTCAATCAAAACTGCCTAATCAAGGCAACCTTTATGAAAAAATAAATTATTATTCATAATAGGTAATTATTGCATGAAAAAATAAAAAATAAATGGCCTCTATGCCTTATCAATAGAACAATACTTGGTATTGTTATCAGAACCTTTAATTAGGGACCAGACCTTATAGACCAGTAAGTCTAGGTATTCTAATCCATTAGGGATTAGGTTTTTAATCCATTTTCTATTGAATTTCAAATCTCTGCACGTTTCATCTAGGGGCCCATTAAACCCCGCTTTAATAAGCCTTTTACAGGCCTTCAACAAGGACCTCGATCTCCCACAGTTTAGAGACAAGATTTATTAGTTTATAATAATATACATTAATATACTTTGCACACGTTAGGCACAACTGCCGAGCAAGTTCGTAGGTACCATGAAATCATTTTTAAACTTCCATCTGCAACCTTAATTAACGTCAACCTTTGACAAAATTAGCTGTAAAGCTCTGATCACAACAAACTGTTGTAATACTAATCTGTGATATGAGTCACAGTACTTATCTTGACAGTTGATAAGAACAATAATATTTCAGATTCTCATAGCTAATCTTAGTAAGTAGTTTATTTAATTAGAGTTATGGGTTATATTTAGTCAAAATGAACCATCAGAATGTCATACTTTTTAAATAAAGGATTTCGTAAACTCCATAGGCAGCATGCCCATATGGCTGGGTAGGTATCTCGTTGTAAATAGGAGAACCTTAGCTTTGATCACATCACGACACATTGTAAAAGGGAACCATAATCACATAGTAGTTTCAAAGGAATTGAATTATACTTCTGAAAATATGAACTGCAGTAAGCTTGTGTAGGTAGCCATTGAAGCTGTGGCTGAGGCTCCTCAGTCGTGTCTGTGTAGTAGCAAAACATTATTTCAATGTGTGAAACAAAAATAACCGAGACTTATGTCTTTGGTTTTCATTAAAATTACAGTTTTGTCAATGTTATGTTGCGTGGGCGTCGTAGTGGCTCAGTGCTTAACGTTGCATCGGATCCTTGTGGGCCAGAGATCAAGGCTGGCCTGAACACCCTAAGCAACCAGTACATATCGGCAGCAGGTTTGCCATCCACCACGCTGAGTCGAAATTGATTCGGCGAGATGTGGGCTTCAAAACGTTCCGTTCTCCATGACGGCCCCAATCAGCGTGCCTCTGACCACCCCGTCTGGGGTATAGTCTTGATCGAGGTTACGTGATTTCTGAGCGAGGTTATGTAAGTAGGTACATTGAAGATAAAGGTTTGTGTTATGAAAGAATAGCACAGAATAACTTACAATTTGGTCTTCGGTTTGATTTTCATTGGGAAAAAGATGATGAATCCACAACGCGAGTGTGGTCTGGTTCTGGCCGTGATCTGGTTACGGCACGTTCCTCTTGAACAGGCATTATCAGGTATCCTAAATACAGCTTGGCTTTTTTGTTGAAAACACACTCGCAGTGTGCGCCTGACCGTGATCTCGTCACGGTTCGTCCACTTGGGTAGGCATCAACAGCTTGCATAATGCAGCTTAGCACGAACGCACTTAGCACGCCAAAACATCTAAAGTGTGCGCCTGACCGTGATCTCGTCACGGTACATCCACTTGGGTAGGCATCCACCGCTTTTACGGTACCATTCCTTGTAAAGGCACGAACAGGACCCTCAAACAGTTAGGTATGTTTGTTGAAGACACACTCACAGTATGTATCTGACCGTAATCTCGTCACGGTTCGTTACTTGTATAGGCATGAACAGGATCCTCAAAACCGTTTGGCATGTTTGTTGTAAACAAACTCACAGTGTGTATCTGACCGTAATCTCGTCACGGTACGTTCACTTGTACAGGCAAGAACAGGATCCGCAAAACAGTTTGGCACGTTTGTTGAAAACACACTCACGGTGTGTACCTGACCGTAATCTCATCACGGTACGTCCACTTGGACAGGCGGCGACAGGTTCCACGATACTGTTTGGCATTTTTGTTAAATCACATCACACTTGCAGTATACACCTAGCAGCAATCTTTGTACGGTACGTCCGTCTGGACAAGAAAACATCAACAGGATCACATACACAGCTAAAAGCAATGCGCACTTTTGATCATGACCGCTTGGCGGGCTCGTCATATTATGTTGTGATATTTGAACATCACACTTGTCAAGCTATTGCTAAGCCAACAGAATACACAAGCCACATAAGACAATAATTCACTAAAGAATTGACAATAGTAATTAACTACTACTCGAAGAACTAAGCTTTCCTTAAAATCTCTTAACAATTTTATCTGATATAATTTTCATCATTTATTTATTTTACAAATGTGAATGTAGGTAGGTAGATTATCATCACTGTTGATCGTATACTAATTTTCTTGCTTGAACGAAAAGGAAACGATTTGAACGTTGCAAATCATTTAGAATCTTTCGATCTGCACTGTTTCAACTGTTGCAAACACTTTAATACTTCAAAAAAACCGTTAAATGAAAAAATAAAGAAGACACGGTGTGTCGATGCCCGAACACAAGAAGCGAATGGCGAACTGTCAAAGACATGACAGTGGGGCGCACGGGGCGCCACCTACCGACAGGAAGGAACTTGTCTGTGGTTTTTTCTTTTTTTTTTAGCGTTTTCAGCTCTAAAACGTGTTCGATGCCTAGTACATTCAGGAGTGGACTACATGGTTAATAAAATCTCGAGGATGCAGCGACGAAGTATAATCTGAAGTCGTCGCGATAGCAAACGGAAATTATGCTATCGAGGGAGCCGGGGAGCTAGCGGCGGATGTCTGAGCTCTTGCGGAGCGAACGACCGCATCAAATCCAATGAGATATAAATCGGAATTACGTGAAATAAACTCTCAGTCGCCTCGTCTGCAGTTTTAATAGACGAGCATTCCTTTGCCAGGTGATTGCTCAGTTTTAGATTCTTAATCGCATGAGAGTAATAAGGTCTTCAAACCTGGAGTGGAATTGGAAAACTTTCCGCCAGAATAGCGGAATGGCTAAAGTTTTAACATCTAGTGTGATATTCAATATTTATTCTTATGAGTAAGTCTTACTCATGCTAAGCCGACCATGTGGGTAATTGCAATTACTGAAATACCTAACCCTCATTATGACTCAATCTAGAACGGCCCATTGACGTCGCGTCGCACCTGTGTTGGGTCGTCGGAGAGGCAAAATGTAGGATTTGGATTAACTTTGGACAACTGGATTGATTAATGTAGAAAACTGACGAAAGTGACTTATCTGCTTGTGCTTACCAAGTGTAATGGATGGAGCAACCGCTATCTTAGTTTCATTCTTGCTGGATTTATTAACACTGGGGAACGTAGTCTCACACTTCAAGAGTTTTGATAGGTTTTCCTCATAGTTCTTTTCTGATATTAATCCAGTGAAATGGTGTACTTTGTCATTGTTTTGCACGTCTATCATATATGTTTCAGTAACAAGATACATTTAGCAAGTAATTTGATATTTTGCAACAATCTTCTACGAAATGCCACGGCATAAACGTGTTGTGAGTGAACGTGATTACTGATTGACGTGTGGATGCGTGGGCGCACCCGCGGATTCGCTGTAAATGGGTCAGGGTGATGATTTGATGAGACGACCCGACAAATGGTGCCAGAAGATAATAAATTGAGCATTATATAGGTGCCGCGGTCTATTACCGATACATATTTTCAGATTTTTATTGGTTAATACTAGGGCCCGTTCAATCAGACCGGAACATATTTTATGTGTTCTTCATAGAACTTGTGAAATCATCCAAAAAAAATAACACAAGCTACCCTGATAACGGCGCCAACAGTCAGTGTGCCTCTACACTGGTCCCTGTTTGGGACATCCTCGTAGTCGTGAGTTATAGATGTTCAATATAGTACCGAGGAAACTGGTAAAAGTGGACCTGTAGACCCTTTATTTAGAAAGGTATACATAAGGTATTTTATAGCAATTTAATTTATCTTTAAGTCTTGTTAGCGTTAAGCTGACCTAAAGAATAATTTCGAATGCTACGGAGATTTCCCTGAGTAAATCCTCTCGTTACGTTTGAAAGAAACAAACAAGAAAAAGTTCCACAAGTACAAACCAAACAGGAGCAATTGGTAAGCAACAGCGTAACCTCGCTCTAATTCAGCGGTCCTCCCAGCCGCCCGCGGGAGCCACTGCGCAGAATCTCCGACCCGCCCTTGACACTCTGCAATCCTTTGTCCCTGCTAGCCACGTGCTAGGTAATCCTACGATTATCAGTATGCACATAGATTTCCACACTTAAGATGAACAGTTTTGTTAGTTTAGGCAGTCTAGTGCAAATAAAAATATCAAAAAAATGTTTTTGATATTTTTTTGCCAAAGCGATGAATATAACATCGTCAAAGCGTCGTGCTCCCAGAGGCGGTCCCGAGTTCAAGTCTGGCCGGATTACCTACTTTGTGTTCACTGTACCTACTCATTGCGACTAAGTAATCCTCTGGTGAGCGGTCCGGTTTCAGTACCGATGAAAGATCCCAGCAACCCGGATAGCGGGCGGTAGGCTTTCCCTCACTATAGGTAGGGTGAAATGACTAGGTGAAATGTGGGTTTTGAAATGTTTCGTTCACCATGAACGTCAACAATCAGTGTGCCTCTGTCTGCCCCGTCTAGGATTAAGCCGTTAGCGCATGTATGTTAAAGTTAAATTAACAGTACATCGTACATTAGTCCTTTTTCATTGTTAAATAGACTTAGTGGACAGCGACGCATAACAGAATGTGAATTACTAACGTAAAAATGTATTTAGGATATAAACTATAAAATACAGGCGAATTGATAACCTCTTACTTTGTTGAAGTAGTTAAAAGAGGATACGTCCCGTGACATGGTAGTAATCTAATGATCTAACGGCGTTGTCAGCGTTGTCGAGTGATACTTGACTGCCCGAAGTGCTTCGCTCAATGAGCACGACTTCCGTCATCGCGCAGACGTTGTGTCCTAATCCTAATTAAGGACGGTAGTGACTCGTGCCGCTAGATCAGGGTTTCTCAAACTTTAGGCACCACGTACCCCTGTTAAAATTTCCAGGTGACAGCGTACCCCTAATTAATTAATTGCTCCCCCCCCCCCCCCAAAGAAAATAATAAAATTGACTATTGAAGAAAATAAGGTTTTTATTTTAAATAAAAGGTAACAAACATAGTGCCAAAAGAAATGTCTTTTTAATATTAATGTGATGGATGTGCTTGTTTCTTGTCGCAAAGGGATTCAATTTTAGGTGTAATTTTGGTCAATTTTATCAAGCCGCCATTACGTAAATTTTGTCGCGTACCCCTTGCCCTCGAATGGCGTACCCCTAGGGGTACGCGTACCCCTCTTTGAGAAACCCTGCGCTAGATAATTAGTGCAGTGTTTTGTTTTTTAACGACCAAATTTTGTCTTCCGTCCCTTTTCTCCATTGGACTGTTTTGTTTTTATTTCGACCAACGTTTGCCTTCCGTCTCGATCGTTCACTGCTCCAGCGGGGTGTCTGGTGCTTAATGGTGGTGTCACTTGCCCCTTACTGGCAATTAGATAACCCCCTATCGTGATTTCCGGAAATACTTTAAAATCACGTCACTGAACAAGCTATCGTTACTTATCCCTCTTAACATTTTGAAGTTTATTTTATGTGTCTTTATTATACTCATTTATTATCTCACAAGTGCACCAGACATAAATAGTAATGTAATGTTGTATAACAACAATCAATTAACAGACGTAGCGGGAAAAATGAAATCATTAACTTCATCTGAATAAAGAAAGCCTGTAGCAAATTATGAATAATCGTATAACTGTTGTTTTTCACTGAAGTAATATTTGCTGAAATGATTTCATGAAGCCTTCTACCTGCAAAAGAATGTTTGGAGCCTCTGAAGAGACCAGTCATCGTCAGTGTGTATATAAAGCACGCTGAAAAAGAATAGCCCGTTATTTTAATTTGTAACCCACTGGAATTAAAGAAAAGCATATTCTTTTCGTTAAGTAAAATAAATGTACTACTTCAGTTGAAGTTTGTTTTGTTAGAAACACATGAATGAACATAAAGAAAGTAAGTGGTAGTAAATAATTCAAAAGATCTTTTTATGTCGTAATAAAGTAATCGCAAACGTTTTAAATTAACCACTAATCAAAGCTGTTTGTTTTGCTTGCTCACACGAGTGTGTGAATTTTCCACGGTCCCTTAAATATTTAATATGGGAAGATCCGAAGCCGAGATCCTGGTTAAACATTTATACATAACAGTCCTTTAAATGAGAACCCTTAACCGTTTACACGTGCTTATGAATTATAAATGAGTGTTTACTAATAAGTGCGAGCTTTAGTACGTTGGGAAATGTGCTTGGGTTTTTGCCCGGAGCTTCGATAATATTATGGGTTCATCAGCGAGGGTTGGAGTATTGTAGAATTTGACTCATGCATTGATATGTTCTTGAGAGATATTTGACAGCCAAGTTCATACTAAAACGTATTAAAAATAATCCAGTGTTGATACAGAACGTGAGGCTTAGGACTTTTGATGTAATGATTAATTCGCTAATCGTAATGGTATTTAATAAAAATACAGAACACTAACTATTAATTCGGCTCGAGATTCGTTTTAATTTTTACCAGATAAAATCTTAAACTTTGCTTACATAGGCGTCTGAAGTCGCAACTCAAGCCTTGGCAATAGGTACAGCTCGACCCTTCAATGAGCTTAAACTCTGAAGACTCGAGTCAAGTCGATGCATGATTAAGGAAAGCCACCGCCATAAGTGTTACAAGGAGCTTGACCCAATAAAGCTTTAAGCGTTTGTCATAAGAAGAGAAACAACTCATTCCGTTTCCATCGTGAAGTAGTTTCCAACATAATAATAGCAAACGGGAAACTTTCAACAGGCGGGAATTGCGGAATTGCTTCGTGAAAGTTGGATTTATCATAGTCGTAAATTCTGCTTATTTCGACTCCGGCAGAGTAAATGCTAATTTGCACGTTAGAGGTGTCGGGGAAGTTTAAAGTTAACCTAATTTTCTAATGGTGAGGTAGAAATTTAATTCAGGTGTACCGAAGTTTGTCCGCAGAGGATGCAGATTAGCTTGGAAGGGGACAGTGGGGTTTTTGGGTCATCGACTGTATAGGGAATGAAGCAGGTACGTATAAACTCACTATACGCGAGTTAAAATCAATATTTGAATTGAAATACTCGTATTCTACTAAAATAAATCAGCTTACAATCTATAGCAGAAGTTGGTAGTGAGAACATTAGTTCACATAATGGATCTCTTCCAGCCGGGTTGACTAAATTCAGTTCTCTTTTTTCGAAATTGTTAAGAATACTTATCCAAAAGATTAATTCAAGACACATTTAGATGAGCAGAGTCTATCTACCATAGCCACATTTTCCGGCCATAATAGGATTGGTCTACCTAGCCCTTCACAAAACCTTTGACCTGCGTCAAACAATGCATCCTTGCACCTAAAGTGAGAATATCACATTACGCTCACACAACAATAGAGCGAACTTACCGTACAAGTTGCGTACAATTCAACGTATTTTATCGCGTGACAAGCAATTTGCACACAATAGCAAAGCATAAAGCTCGCACCAAGCACGTGCTCTCGTTAAACAATCGCGCTTGTTCGTTAACAACCTATGATAGAAATACTTAACAAAAAATCTTCACTTTTTTCTTTGTTCCGATTTTAATAAAATCAAGTGGATGCTCTTTCGAGTTCAGATAAGAAACCTTTCAGTGGATTAAGTGAGTTTAAATATTTCATTGGAGAATAAAGATACTACCGGCCCGTAGGCGTCCTATCTACTTGATTAATGAACAGAACAATTTAACTCCTAAGTTCTAAGGTATCGCTTAAAGATAATTGTTTTAGTCCCAAGGGGTTTTAAAAGGAAATTAGCCCTTACTGAAACTGCAAATTAGATGCTGCTAAAATATAAACCCGCGTACTGCGTAAGCACTTCGTCTAAGACAGGCCCTCTACCACTTCCCTCTGCATAATCCCGGAGTACTTTGGCCACATAGCAACTAGGATGTCGGTAACCCGGAGAGGCTAATATTCACTGTCAAAGTCGACGGTTAAACACCATGAGGTAGGATTCTATTGTGATGTAGCGATCAAACTCACACTACCCTGGAAACAACTATTCTCGATGTCATTCACTCTGCTTCTGACAGAGGCAGATGGCGACAAATAGATCACAACAAAGTGCTCCGTAAAAATGGTCACGACCGTCATTAGCATTGAGTCGGAGCAGCCACCCAGCTTGCGAAAGACGCTGGTGATCTGAATCTAAAGCCTGCTTGATACCTTCATTAATTGATTTTTGTATGGTCTTTCTATCTGCGAAATGGATGGGATGTTCAACTTAACATGCAATATCTATTAACCGTGAAATTCTGTGTTTACTAAACAGCCTTATTTAGCTGACCGTTTAAACTATATTTTTTACGTCCCTGCCATAACCCAGAAATAAAACAGAATGCTTATGAGAGCGTGATGTGCTCATAGCGGCTATAAAAGAGCGATTTCAAATAACTATTGCGATCTCGAACACTCGTTTTCTTTTAAAATGGTTCCATTAATCTGCGCAGCAGTGTAATTAGCGACGTGTTTAGTGACTGGGAACAATGTCCAGGAAGGGTTTCATTATGTACTTCAGCCTTTGTCCCGGCTCCCTCAGAGGCTCGTACTGTCACGCGCCTTTTCACTCCATTTACCTCTCGATCGACGGCCGGCAAATAGTGCTTCTACTATATTAACTGCTATTTTTGTCTTTCATTCATTGACTTCTCCATGGAAAACTTATGAACGTAGCAAACAAGAAAGGGCGCCGGCCTCTCTAAATATAGATACACTTTGTAGAACTACTCTCAATATTTCGGTACATTATTGGATAGGCACGCAATTATAACATTGATTCCTTGGGCGAAAGAACACCCGGTTACTGAGCAGCCTGCTCTTACCCGTTCTTGATAAAACAAAAAGTTTCTAGGTCACAGTCGTCGTTTAAGGCTCTTTTGCAGTATTAAGCGTCGTGAGTACGATATTCCATTATTGTTCATGTACATTTAAAGTTGCTCAACTAACTTCGCTATTCAGTACGCGGTGCTTCGCGCCTATTCCGTTGCATTTGCAACTGTTGAGCTCTTGTCTGTCGGAGTGATGGTGAGGCAACAGCTGAGCTGAACGCGCCGCCTGTTTTGGAATGTCGAAGTTTTGCAACCTAATAGCGTTTTACGAGTGACGCTATTATGCACTCACCTAAGTATTATTGTTTCCGTATCATCTTATGTAACACGCTCTGTATACATTTATTAATATTGTTGGTAATCAGGGCATATACATATTAGCTCCGCGCATTTTTTTCATCGTTATTCCTGAATTTGTTAAGACTTTAAAAGTAGTAAGAGTTGTAATAAAACGCATTAGGTACTAACCATCTCATTAATGAAAACGAACGCAACGTTAAAGCATAGTTTAAGCAGGTGACGTGTTATGTCACGTACTCGAAAAAGGCGGCAGCAACAAGAATGAAAGAAACAAAGCGATACAAAAGTTAACGTGTTGTTGAAGAGCTATTTAAGTATTTTTTAAATAAAGGGGTAAAACTTTATAATAAGCACTCAGAAGCACTTCAATGTGAACAAGCTGTCGTTTTAGAAATTTGAGCGTGCACTGTATATTTTAAGGCTGCTCAACTAATGAAGCGTGTTAGTTCCCTGTCTTTTCACAGCTAATTAAACCTATTATTTGCAACACTGGAGCTTTGTCTTTGACACAATATTTTGTTGCAGATGCAAAACATAAACAACATCGTCATGTTCCCGGTTGACAGCGTCCTAAAAGGTGACCTGAGAGGAGTCAAAGGCGACTTAAAGAGGCCTTTTGATAAAGCATCCAAAGACTACGAGTCCAAGTACCTGAAAATAGAGAAGGAGAAGAAGTCTCAAGCGAAGGAAGCAGGCTTGATCAGAAGCGAGGTGACGCCAGCGGAGATAGCCGATGAGATGGAGAAGGAAAGGAGACTGTTTCAGCTTCAAATGTGTGAGGTGAGTCTCTTTCACTCATTAGGTTGGGAATGCAGTTTAACCTCAACTATGAGGTGAAGCGGGCCATACTCCAACACGCGGACTCAGTGCGGATTGTTGTAGGAGTATGAGGTACTGAGGTTAGCGACGAACCCTGATGTCAGATGACGTCACCTAGCGACGTCAACCGGGATTAACTGGTTAACCTGCCTTCCGAAAAACGGAGATGTATCATGTATAATTTTGTTGGTGCATCTTCACTTTACGTTGATGTCGAAATGTTGAAACAAAAGACGGTATACAAAATGACGCGACCTAAATACTTCGGGCCGCAATTCGTATTACAATGAAAAGCTTTTATTCAGACTGAGCATCTTGCTTCAGAGAGGCAACCTAACTCTTGTTACAAGCTTAACGTTATCGAATTTTGCTTCCCTTTTTAGTTAACTTTTATTACCCTCTAAATGTTTTTCTCACGGGTGCTCTAACGTATTTAAGAGTTTATACAATGTACGTAAACATTCAGTGTTTCTCGATTAATGAAGTAAAATAAACAACTACTTACGGATTTACGATGCAGTGTTTATTTGGGTTAGTCGGAGCGTATACAATGCTTTTTGTGTGCATTTTTTACTTTTATTAACCAATTAGAAAACAAACTAAAATGGGCTACCGTGGCTACTGAGTACATATTCGTAGCGGTTGAAATTTTCACGGTTTGTTAAATTTTGGAAGCAAATGGTTACCTTAATAGTTAATAACCTTCATAAATTCATAATCTCAGACGTCTTACTAAAGATCCTTGTGCTCCAAATGGAGCAGAAGTTAAAGTAGCTTGAAGAATAAGTAAAAATGAAAACCTAAGTTCTCAAATAGATATTTTTAAATACATACTTGTCTGAGTAGCTATGATAGATTGCAATCTATCAGATGTTTGTCCATTTCTGTCTTATGCACAGTAGTCTGGATTACTGGCCAATCAAAAAAACTATAGCGATAAAATTCTTGGTTACGTCGTGAGATTACATACACTGATATACTTTTTTAAAAGTGTGAAAATTAAAAAAGTGTCTAGGAAGCATTGTCACAGTTTGGTGCCAACATTAAATGTCGAATTAAAAGGTGCTCTACGTAAGGGGGTTTTGGCGCAGCGCCGAGCTTCGCTCCCCGAAAGGTTGGTTATTAATTGCGAATGGGCAATTAGCGGCTTTGGCTTCATGTAGACGTGACCAGGGACCTGTTGGGTTTAGCGTCGCTCGATATACGTACATATTGTCAGGCTAGTTGAGTTACTAAAACTTTACCTAAACGCTGCGGTTTTAGAGGCTGCTTTATCCAGTTTCCAAGCTCATGCCCACTTTACCTATTTGTTGAATTAAAACAAAACAGATAACTACAGCAGATAAAAAGTATTTAGCTTCTTATTATCTTTGTCATTTTATCCCTAAAACTGTGTATTGCAATAAAATATATTGTTATACTGAGGATCAGTCACTGATCATAAGTTTATATTTAAAATACCTACACAACTTACACTTCAGAAGACCCCCTTTTCTGAAGTAGTACTGAAATTGACAGCTATACATGCCAAGGCTGCTCAACTTCGATTTTTAGTCTCCCTCGGGCCGGACTTTCTTCTAATCCGATCAGCTGGGATGTAATTGGTTTCAAGTGTATGAAGCTTCCTAAATTGACTCCCGTGCGAGTGATTTAACTCTGTATACGGTCAGCGTTCGAGACCAATTGCGTTTTACAGGTGTATAATTAGAAAGTCGATTGGTTGCTCGTAATGTAACATGTCTCGTTTATGCAGAGCAGGAGATGTTTCCGCTGCGAGTACTCTCGGCAGATGGAGCACTCGAATTACGACGGAACAACATTAATTAAAATACAGACGGGAAATTGCCTAGCGATCAAGATAAAAATGTTGGGAAAATGAAAAAACAGAATGCGGAAGTAGAGCATAATAAAATCTAAAAGAGCTTTGGGGTGCGTTTTTATTGACTAACTAGCTCACCCGGCGAACTTTGTTCCGCCTTAAGGGCAATAAATAAAAAAAGTAAAAAAATGTCCTTCTCCTGGCTCTAAACTACCTCCATGCCAATTTTCAGCTAAATCGGTTCAGCCGTTCTTGAGTTATAAGTGGAGTAACTAACACGACTTTCTTTTATATATTTTTGGGAAATTATTCAGAAATGCACTCTTTCATAGTAAAACAATTATTGATTTGATACTAAATCAAAACAAAATAGTTCCCAAAACCAAGAAAATAGGAGTTCACCCGCAATGCACACAATATTTTTACAAGCTTATTTCATGATGGATATTAAAACAAAAGTGCGCGCCTAAATTTATGTGATTGACAGAACGCCTCGATCTATGGTCGTCGTCTATGGTTCGGGTAGTGTACATCCTCTGTAGTGTAGTGGCCCTTTACGTCTGCCAAGGAGGTTCTGCTAACAATATATATATAGATTCTTGCACAACTTTTTTGTTCGTTATTTTTTGATTTATCAGCCACAAATAAAATTACCTCATACTTGTTTTGGATACTTTATAAAAACGACATTTGGCTGACTACTAGTAACCTAGGTCTTGACTAGTCAAATAAAAAAAGTTAATTTATGGAAAAAGCAAAGTAAAATGTTTACCTTGAATTCTTAAATACTTACCAGCAAAATTAAGACGTAACTTATGTAAACGACAATGTTTCCGAAATTGAAAGTGTTTGACAATAATAGCTGCATTTTTTGTGACACCTAGGTTATTGTGTTCTGCACCTATTTGTTTTCAATGGGTTTTTTCGACCGAGACAATATCTTTATTTTTGTACCTATTTTCGTCGCTAGTGTTTTAAACCTAAATCCTAACATGAATGAACATCAAAAGGCTGTTCTAACTCAAGCAATAATCCCAGATCGATATCTTGTATGGATTTCCCTAGTGTTGCGGGTAATTACTCACTGACCCGTCCTTGTCTCCATTCAGCGACGTCTATGCCTCTGCCGTTTGTTGTCACAAGCCTGTTAATCCTGTTATTACGCAACCGGATTGCCTTTGTGCCCAAATGTATGTAATGTAGGTATGAAAACATCAGATACGACTTTTATGTATTTATGGAATAAAGATAAATTTCCTATAAAATAACACGTCCTAAAAAGGTTCATTGAAGTTCATTATAATGATTTCAGTCTACATAAATAATCGCTTCTAAAGCCCCTGCAAAATAAGGCAACCTTTTCAATTTATTCAAACGTAATCGGTCACTTAGCGCAAAACAGCTCAATACAAGTTTAACGGAACGTGAGGCGGATTATCCGAACGAGTAACTTAATAACAATGCAAAGTGAGTGTCGAGTCTATAGCCTATAAAAATGTTTGCTAAACGCACCTAATTGTACAAAGAACTTTTGTCGACACCGAGCGCGTGCGACCCGTGTGAACGACCGACCTCACACAATACGCGCTGTCACATTTACCGTACCACCGCTCATACAAGGAGATAATCGCACAGATCATACAAGTACTCTAATTTATTATTATGTAAAGACGTGAGATCGCAAGATAAGCGTTAATAGATCTGTTAATTGTAAACTTAGATCTGTTTCGTTTGTTAGGAGTAATTGGACTTTAATTGTTTGCTTCCTTGACGCCTTAATGGATAAGAGGTTGGAGTAAAACCCAAATTCTTGGTGTTAGTTAAAAATAGAACTCTCTGTTCAGACATGATACACGTAAATAGATAGTTAGAACTGGCTTCGGGTGGCCCGTCGGTGATTTTTTCTACTAAAAGGGGTCACAAGCTAAATTCCCTCTTGACGAATGCTATTCATGTTTGATGTATAAAAAGTAACACACATAAAGAGATAGGCACACACATCAAATGATCTTGTATTTATTTCCTGAATGTCTACTATTATCACCCTTCCAATTGCCATGTAGGCTCATTGGTAAATTAGTAACTCTTACATACAAAGCTAATTGAATGGTGCTGGACCGGATATTTTGGTCTTATACCTTACAAACCTGGTTAAGGCAACTTTGCGATACGTAGCACGGCAGATAACGTCGTCATATTTACTCAAAAATAAACCCTAAAATCCTCAAGTTAATGACTCAAATAAAATTTCAACAGATTCAACAGACGACTAAATTTCTAAAGTAGTTAATTGTGCATGTGACGTTAAGGGTGTTTAATTAGTTGTACATGTGTCATGTACAGTCAACAGCACATCAGGTTACCCCATTTCCGTTTTTTGTCTCGCTCTTGTCAAATGACATTTCTTTGCAATAGAGCAAGGAGGACTGACCGGAAATGGGTAGCGTGATGTGCCGGCCACCGTACACAAACCCTCGTTAATGGTATCGTAATTTGTCGTTGAGTAGCGGCTGTCATTCACATTACAGCCAGAAAAGCAATTAACAGTGCCCATACAATATATTGTTGCCACGGGGTTGTGCAACTGTTTTCCTGTCAAGTGCCATTGTTTGTAATGCGCCTGCAATTAATTTAACCAGTGTTTTGTCTGTGATAATATCACTTGCAGTGATTAACATTGTCAACGTGAATCTGTTTGTTGAAATTATCGGGATTCGCAACATTACCGATATTACTTTGTGCCCGCATACGTTACAAAAAAAATTTCATAATTCAGTAAATATTTTGTGCTTACTGTTACTGCGCACTACACTCAACACTTATATCAGTAATCAGTAATCTTTCCAAACACACATTCATGGCACTCTTGGCCCATAGAATAAATAAATCTATCCTCTATTGGACAATCAAGATAATGTAAAGGTCACCAGTGTATTGGCTTGGCACTGACACTGGCTTTACAGTTAGTCGCTTTTGATAATCTGTGTCAAGTGCCAGCATCATGACGATGCAGTGCAGCCATTGTTATTGGCGTATAAATGTATAGTCGTGCAGGCTTGCCAACGACTGTTCCCGTCTAAATAATTATCCGTAGTTTAGGTAGTTCTCTGTAACGGTCAACGCACGACAGGCTACCCTTTGCCGGTCATTCCTCCTTGCTTACTGCAATACAATGGCATTTGGCATAAGAGCAAGATGTGAACGGGAAGAGTAGCCTGAGCCGCCGATGCTGTACACCGAAATTAAAAACACGGTCTGTTCCTTTAATTTTACTGAACTACGCTATAAATACAGATGCAGTGTTCGTAATTGTTTCTTTTTTTTGAATAAAGTAATTTTTAATACCATTGCCAAAAAATAACTCAACCGCCTAAATCTAAAAAGTGATGTACCTATTAAACACTACATTTTTGTCTCAGTAAACTCTCAGTGTTCGCTCACTCAGTAGTGTTTCAAATCAGATTTATTTACTTTATTCAGTGCAGACACGATACCATGATAAGTGGTAATGTTCCTTGCGTTTTTGTTACAGCTAAAATGAATGTTCTCTAGCTTTTCCCATTCACAATCGTCGGCTTGTCCCTTCTCGCTCATTCGGCGGTAAGTGTAGCACCAGTGCCAAGTGTCTGCAGTCTGGCCGCAACATGGCCGTCCCTAGCATGCAAGCCAAATGGCACCGAGTTCACGGCTACGATGCACAACCGGCCAAGATTGATGAGCCAGAATTAAAGATGCCGTCT
The DNA here is from genome assembly GCA_950022985.1 of Udea ferrugalis. Taxonomy (NCBI): domain Eukaryota; kingdom Metazoa; phylum Arthropoda; class Insecta; order Lepidoptera; family Crambidae; genus Udea; species Udea ferrugalis. The sequence continues at coordinate 14,106,238 of OX465516.1, forward strand.
TATTTGGTTATTTAAAGCGAGTGGCCTTTCCTCGAAATCTTGATCGTCCACTGGGATTTTATTTAAAACTTTATCAAAAATTCAGTTCTCAATAAGGTGCATGTTGCTTTTTTCTTAATCTCAGAGAGTTCTGTTTAGGTTGGCGTAGTCAGGGTTTGTGGTAATTACCCGCATTTAGCTAAGAAATGCCCATTTGCAGCAGCGTTGTCTTGATTTCATTCTGAGTTTCTTACCACATGCACTAAAAATGTGTCGCTTGTAAAAATTTGTAGTTTGGGTTTCGTTCTGAAATTACCATTCCATTCTCTTCTGTCGACTTGATAATAGTGCAAGGGTTATTTACGCCTAAGTTTTTATTATTAGGTGTCGGGTAACTTCTATGTCTGCATATCATGCCACAATTGGAATGTCTTGGAAATTGGTCACGTATTGATAGTTAAGACAATCTATTTTGTGTACCTACGAATAAATAAAAATATCTACATAGAAGCCTTTGCTCAGACACGAAACTTACTTTCAGAGATTAGGTGGAACATGTAGCGTTCGTTCTACTTTCGGGTTAGTCCGAGTTAAACAAAACTGAAGCGATAAGAAACAATGAGAACAAATATAACATTTGTCCCATTAAGCGTATTGTTTTCTGTAAACTAGATAGCATTTGTGTTCGTTGTTTCACCTAAATGAGCTTAGTTTTACTCCTAGCTAGTATTGGAACTGGAAAACTTTTTGGAGCTCTTATTAATTTCACAAATAACGATATCCTACAAACGTTTCGTTTAACAAGAAGATAGAATTCATTTATAAAACTATTCGACCTATTTCTCTTTCACAAACTGTCGTCGGGTGCTACCTATTAGGCAAAATTATCCGTTTACTGAAGATCCTTTAAACTTTCTAAAAGCCTGTAATATGTTGTCAATTGGTTATTAAAGTTGGTCGAATAAACAATGTTAGAACAGTATCATATACACAAGTATGCCATTTTTTTTATACAATAATAATCACCTGGGCAGACATCCCACTGCTGGGCAGAATAAGGTATAACGACAGTACGAGCCATACTCCAACACGTGGGCTCAATGTGAATCGTAAAGCGGTGTAAGTTTTTCTGTCAAATGTTATTAAGTACAAATATACTTATGTTGGCATCTAGCCTGCGCTTTGTGTAAACCGCGGCTAAAACCACAGTCGTCGGTCAGGCTTAAAACCACTGGCCTCAGGCAAGCCGGAACCAACCGCTTAACATGCCTTTAAGCCCTAAAACCCATGAACAATTTCGATCAGATAGCTGCCCAATATTAACAGAATTGAAATATCAATAGGCAAATACTCTGTCCTAATCTATTTACAAGCAATAATACCATTTGGTGATACAATGAAAGTGAGTCAAACAAGAAGGTATTTCGCTGAGGTCATTGTTTCATCTGATGAGTTTGTTTTGTTTCCGAAGCTCATTGTTGTCGTGAAACTCGAGACCGGTACCGGTGGGTATACGCGCACCGGTGATCCCATTTTCTGATATAATCGGTAATCTTGTTACTGCTATGCGAAAAAAATAAAATATTCATACACACACAAAACACACAAACAAGCGCTCACACACAAACAAATGCAGCAAAGGAGTGGAATGAGCTTCCTGCTGAAGTGTTTCCACAGCAATATAACTTGGGCCTCTTCAAGAAGAGACTGAACGGCCATTTGATAGGCCAGCATGTACCAACTCAGACCACATCATCACTAACGATCAGGTGAGATGGTGGCCAAAAGCGCTCCTAACTAAGTTATAAAAACATACAAAAAACGCTTATAGCTTTGTTATTCACTTGAAGAAGTTTACGTAAACGCAGGATGTAACCTAACGTCCATAAGCTATCATCAAATGCAGTTCTAGCTTTTTTAAAAAACGCCATGATACTGGGAACGGGCATGATACTGCAACAGAATTAGTTTCAGCAACGTAAGAGTAAATTTAATTCAAAACCTGTTAATACTCATGTTAAGGATCTAAACACATCTTCACCCCGCTTAGCTCTTTCAGAAAACGTGCCTAACATTAAAAGCTCAGCTCATGCTGGCAGTGTTACACTTTGGCTGTTGTTGACTGGACATAGTGATTACGATCAGTTTATATCTGTGGTTTATATTCTCCCGAGGCGTCCCGCGCGACCGCTTATTCAATTTGCGTATTGAATCTGATTGTATTCTTATCTGCAGATAGGGATAAGGTATCGCAGAAATAAAGATCGAACTATTACAACTATCTCTTGACTATTGGAATTGTATTTTAACGCGCCAACAGCAGAACTACCGGTTTTTTATAAACCTGTTGAATTTGATTAGTTTGTATTGTTTATAGTATGATAGTTATTTTTATGTATCTACATACCCAAAGCTGCTAATCAATTCTATTCCGGCGTGGTTTCTGAGCCTAGCCGTGTGGTTGACACGTAGAGTATGTTTCTTGGATTTAAGTCAGTCACCTGTACTTAAGTTTTTGTGAAATACAGATAAACTATTTTACTTCACTAAAATAATAACAGTAAGTAGGCAACCTACAGCAACTGGATTAATCGTACACGTACGAAACAAAATAAATTAAGAGTAATCTATCTATGAATGAGGTCTTATTCGACACAATAAAAGCATTCGTTAGATTGACATGAACAACAAAAAAAAACGAGCAAATCCAAAATTGCGCGCACTGGCCGCTGAGAACCGTGAATTTTGAAATAAAAATAAACAAAGGAAGCTAGAAGCCCTATGGCCGGTGCTGTACCAGGAGTGCGCTCACGAGGCGCGCGTCAGGTCGTCGACCGGCCTTGCGCAGGGCCGCTCACCGGCCTGACCCTCGCGAGCTTGTTCCACCTCTAGTGGGGGCACGTGCCGTCCCAGCTTAGGTACACCATACGATTCCAGAAATACTCCGGCAATTTTAAATCAATGAAATTTTCTTATTGTTCGCTAATAAAAGTGATTCCATCTTATGCTTAGACAAATCAAGCTGAAAACAAATTCAACATATAAACATGTTTTACGATCTAATTTAATAAATTAAAAGTCAGAAACGTTCCTGATTAAGTTTCCTTTTCAAGTAGGTATTGCGAAATAGGTAAGTGAACTAAAACAAGAACAAGGCTATCAATATCGTGCAAAAACTGAAAGCTATAAAGATAGATATAGCGACGAGTTTTCTCGAACTAACATTAAAACCATAATATGAATAAGCAAAAATCTAATTATTTGTTTCTTAATATTGACTCCGGTGTGGTCTTCTTATCTCGCAGGGCTCTATTGCCTATACAAATACATACAAGTAACGCCTCCACGGCACGACACCTCCTCCCCACGCATTTCTTGTTAGCGTTACGGATATAATAAATTAGGCTTCGGCACGCTCACCAAGGGCAAGGTACTTTGATCACGATTTATGAACGGAACATGTTATTTAGCTGCTTATTGTTTATGCAGATTGCACATGAAAACATAAGGACTTAACCAATATTAGGTGTAATAACACAATAAAGTCGGCATCGTGCCAAGATAGTTGTGCAAGGTCGCGCACCACGCCCCGCCTCATTATTATTGCACAACTTCGCAAGACAAATCGGGATCCACTACTACGTGCGCGTGCGTCATCAAGAGTAATTTTAACTCGCGGAAGGGCACCATTTAATATTTGAGCTTTTCCACAGTACCGGGCGAGCGCCGCCGCTCGTGTCTGTTTTGCCGCGTTCCATTAGCCATGGTCCCTGATGAAGTAATAAGCGTCGTGCCCACGCGCAGTTTTCGGCGTCGCTCTGTCTGATTGTTCGCTTTTTATCTGGCTCCATTTCGTGTTTGCACTCCGGCCGAAAATGTGCGGTTTACTGGATTGACGTTAAATATTTTGTTTTAGTACCTGATAAAGTTCAACGAGATAAAAACGAAGAAGGGAATTGAGCTGCTGCAACATCTGGTAGAGTACTACCATGCGCAGACTAACTATTTCCAAGACGGGTTGAAGACGATCGAGCATTTCGGTGTTTATGTCGCCGACCTCAGTGTGCAGCTACAGAAGATTCGGCAGCAGCAAGACGACGAGAGGCGGAGGCTCTTGGAGCTAAGAAATATGTTGAGAGCCGCTGCTCCTCAGGACAGAGAGGTAAGATACCGTGTCAAACAATCTGTCAGAAGAGCCGGGTAGTAGAGTCTCGTACTCTAGCAGAGTAATACCCGTGGTAATACATTCGATAAATGCAGAATATCGAAGCTTTGAGTTTTATTGCCTTGCCTTGCTATCAACCTGGCTCACTTCTTTTCCTAGATTACGCCTGTTGTGTTCAGTAGAATAATAACATCTATAATAAGAGATAATTTCACCTTGTAAACAGGTGTCATTAATTCGACCACCAAAAGATATTAGCGCTATCGAATCGACGTTACACAGTAGCAAGATATTAATCTTATTTTTCTCTTCAAAATAACCAGGTATCGTCTTCTGTTGGTGGGTACTCGCTCCACCAACTGCAAGGAGACAAGCAGCATGGTGTCACCCGAAGTGGGTACTTACTCAAGAAGTCCGAAGGCAAAGTTCGCCGGGTCTGGCAGAAACGTCGTTGCCGCGTCACCGCCGAGGGGTTCCTCGACATCTTCCACGCGGACGAGAACAAGCCGCCAGCAAGGGTTAACCTGTTAACGTGCCAGATAAAAGTATCCTCCGACGATAAGAGGGCGTTCGATCTAGTCTCATGTAAGTATTGTTAACTATTGTTCATAATTGTTCTAACATAACTTGTTTCTTTGATTTTGTTTTATGGGCTGAATTTAATTGTCCGTAACTTCCACTCTGCATATAACTCATTTTGTGTTAGCAATCATGCTATATTAGCTTTTATACGATCTAGCTATAATTTTACAAATCCGAAATGGAAGTCAGAGGCACCTGACTATTGCCGTCCATGGTGTCGGGAATTTCAGAAGACCACATTTTGCTGCGCGAATTTTTACCCAACGTGGTACAGTGTAAGACTACCGCCGTTATCAGGGTTTTTATCGGTGTTTCCAATCCGCGGAGAGTACGATTATTCCTTAAAGTAAACAATCCAGCAACCAGTAGATCGAATAGGGAAAACAGCCTCAGGTTAAATTGGATTGGTATATTTGAAAACTGTTTACTTTACATCTTCCGATATGACGTCTAGTTCAGTGTTTTCTCAAGCTGTATCTGTGCTGATGTTTACTTTAGGAAGACCTTCATTTTTAAACAACAACAAATTTTGTTTTTCCAGATAACCGTACCTACCATTTTCAAGCGGAAGATGAAAACGAGCAACGAGCTTGGGCCTCAGTCCTCATCAATTGTAAGGAAGGAGCGCTGATGAGAGCGTTCCACCAGCAGGCTGGCGAGAGCAACGATACGGGACACTCTCTGTTGGATCTCCAGCGGTCTATCATACGTGCTGTCAGAGCGATGCCCGGTAATCAAGTCTGTGCTGACTGCGGCTCAAGTAATGGTAAGTCATGATACTGACAAATAACAGTCTATGTACGTTTTTACGCAGGTTCAGCGTGGATTGTTGTAGGGGTGTAAGGTTAGTAAATCAATCTGGCTGTCAGATGTTCACTCTCACTTGGTTGGACCAACTGCTCAACATGTCGTTCGAAACACGGAGATGCCTGAAAAACACATCCCAAAATTTCGGTACTGGTGGTCATCCATCACATTCCTGATCCGTCGTGAACTGCTGCACAACAGTGATTCTTGCCGATTCGATTAAGAACTGCCGAATAAAAATATGTGACAAGATTACGTGCTTGGCTTTAGTCCTTAAGTAAAATTACCCTTGAGATATAAAAAATCGGTATCAACGAAAGTACTAAAAACACAGACCCTAGCCCACATTTGTTCTGGTGTCTGAATCAGACCCGCGAACCTTTGAGTCTCAGCCGAAGCTAACCAACCTCTAACGAGTTGTCATAATAATATTCACCCGTTAAATAGTTAGTGACACAGCACCAACGTATGGGAAATACGTTGGTGCTGTCCCTATTGTTGTTAATTAAATGACCTTATGAATGCTACATTCAGAGCTCTCTATTGCCCTTAGCGCTCTGAGCAGTGGTATGTGGAAACTGTATCCTGGCGGATATTTAATTAATTTGTTCGTAACCGGGACAAGCAAACTAGAAAACATAGTAAACTGTTACGGTTCGTCATTTTATAAGGGATAGTAAAGATATTGCTATCTACGAGCAAACATTGACATTGCCATTGTTTCTGCTTCACAGGACGTCCTTCCCTTTTAGATATGAATTACGTGTTAAAACATACATAAATTGCTTCATGGATGACTTTGACATGTATTCTATACAATACTCATGTACAGAATTAAAATAATTACGCGCCTGAAAAAATAAACCAACCCGATAACCAGATTAAATCTATACTTGAGTTTAAATATAGTTTTGAGCGTCCTTTGAAAAACGGACCATAAATAAAATAGTAATGATTACTAAAGACGTTTTTTTTAAATTCCAAAGTACCTATGACTTCTTTACATTCGCAGAAGAAGGCGTGAAATACTAGTAAACCCTTAACGACACCACGTACGTAGTGTTCAAAATTATCAATTCTTAAAAAGTTAAATTCAATTGAAATATATTTATTATCCCTTCAAAAGGGTAATTTTGGGTCTTAACAAAAAAAGAAGTGAGAAACTGAGGAAGGATAAAAGTTTAGGTTTGTGTTTCTAGACAAATAGGAAATACCTATATCATGCTGATTTACATATGACTCTTAACTTAATATTCAATTTTTGTTTCTTCCAGACCCCACATGGTTATCAACGAATTTCGGCGTGATAGTGTGTATAGAGTGTTCGGGCAGCCATCGCGAATTAGGCGTGCACATATCGCGGATACAGTCGCTGACGCTGGACCGGCTCAGCACGTCGCAGCTGCTGATCGCGCGGCACATGGGCAACCAGACCTTCAACGAGGTCATGGAGAACACGCTCGATGAGAGAATGAAGCTCACGCCGGATAGCACCATGTGAGATATTACTGTTTATTGGTATATAGGTTAGGTAGTGCGCACATATCGCGGATACAGTCGCTGACGCTGGACCGGCTCAGCACGTCGCAGCTGCTGATCGCGCGGCACATGGGCAACCAGACCTTCAACGAGGTCATGGAGAACACGCTCGATGAGAGAATGAAGCTCACGCCGGATAGCACCATGTGAGATATTACTGTTTATTGGTATATAGGTTAGGTAGTGCGCACATATAGCGGATACAGTCGCTGAAGCTGGACCGGCTCAGCACGTCGCAGCTGCTGATCGCGCGGCACATGGGCAACCAGACCTTCAACGAGGTCATGGAGAACACGCTCGACGAGAGAATGAAGCTCACGCCGGATAGCACCATGTGAGATATTACTGTTTATTGGCATAGAGGTTGGTTAGTGTGCACATATAGCGGATACAGTCGCTGAAGCTGGACCGGCTCAGCACGTCGCAGCTGCTGATCGCGCGGCACATGGGCAACCAGACCTTCAACGAGGTCATGGAGAACACGCTCGATGAGAGAATGAAGCTCACGCCGGATAGCACCATGTGAGATATTACTGTTAGTTTGTATGTATAGGTAGTCGGTATGGTCGAGAAGCCAATATAAGTAGAGCAGCCATACATTTCCAGAAAGGACGTCCTTTGAACGAGGTCGAACTTGGAGCTTACAATTTCGTTAGGGCAGCTTCCAATGAACTCTAGTAATATTGCGCAGACGCACTCTGCAGCGCAGATTACAATATTCTAGTAGACTGTATGTCCCTGGGCCTGGCCCTCACAGGTTCTTTTTGCTGCATTCATCAATAAGCTATCAAGCTTTTGTGGCAGCAGTAACAATGCCTTCACAATGCCTCGCTTCCTTGTGAAGACATCAGAAAAGATCGAGAAATTGATTGCAAACAGTAAAAGTCGAAACTTATGAACAAACAAACAAACAATAATAACTTTATTTAAATAGACCTGTTACAAGTACTTTCAAATCGTCAAATCTAATTAACAAACAAAATACAATTAATAATAGACATGAATACCATAAAATTAAATGTATACAAATTTATACAATAAATATACTGTACTTAAATAAATGTGACGCTACCACCGGATCGGAAAGTTGTTTCTGTACTGAGAAGAACCGGCAAGAAACTCAACAGTTACTCTTTTCAACTGTTTCTCTCTTTTACAATCGTTGTTAGTCGTTGTTACAATATGAACTTTGAACAAGATAGCATAATTCAAAAAATTCAACGAAGCCTAATGGCAGAATTACAAACTTAGCTTCGCGGTCGGGGTCCTAAATCTTCTTTGTTTCAAAGTGTGGTTAGTGGTTTTTTTGGAAGCTGTTGCCTGTTCCTATAAGTATACATTTTCCCCACAGGGAGGAGCGCCTTCGGTTCATCCGCGACAAGTACGTGTATCGAGCTTGGGCCGCGCGGACGTGTTGCGACGCGCTCGAGCGCCTCTCCGAGGTGGAGCACGCCGTCAACAACGGCCACTTGCAGAACTTGCTGCAGGCCTACGCGGAGGGCGCCGACCTGGCCGCTGCGCTGCCTTGCTCGGTATTACTGCATTGATATGATAGAAATTATTAAGCATATTGTGCGCTGGGATGAGCAATCAGAGAGCACTCACCCTGCCTTGGCAAGTATAGATCTGGACATATTCTTTCAAACACCCTGCTGAACATAGGCGTCCCTCATAGAATTCGAGAGTGGCCTGAATTCACCGACCTGAAGGTCATGAGGATGTGACCCAAGTTGTAACGATTTGCTAAACTTACACCTCTGCAGTGGGAAGAAATAAGTTAAATAAAACCTAACAACACACCTGCAAAAAACTCATGAATGAAGATTACGTCAAAAATTTTTGTTGAGGAGGTGGATAATTAGTAACTAAAAATATTTTTACAGGATTGCGGAGAAACAGCTCTCCACCTAGCCATATCACGGGAGCTCGGCGACGGCTCCTGCCTTCACATAGTCGATTTTCTAGTCCAAAACGGCGGGTCAGCCCTCCTCGACAAAACCACGTCGAGTGGGATGACCGCCTTACACTTATGTGCGGCCACTGACCGCACGGAACCTATGAAACTGTTGCTCAAGGCTGGGGCCGATCCCACGCTAAAGGACGGCAGTGGACGAACTGCCTTGCAGATCGCTAGGCAAATGGGGCATCATGCTTGTCAGGAGTTGGTGAGTAACTGTGATTTTATGTAGACGATATATTAACAAGAGCTTAACTATCATTAGACATATGAAAATTTGAGACTAAGTACTGCTGAGGGAAATCTTACGTGGTTTATTCTGCGGTTTATATTACCAATCTAGTAGTAGCAGTAATACCTAATGCATGAACAAGTGTCATCAATAATTTGTTGTAAAATTATTTTTGGAGATCAGATTTTAGGATTGAAAGCCCTCTGTACTCAATCTACAGTCTGGTAGGGCTTTTAAAGCCATAAGCGGCTAAAAAACGGTAGTCATAAAAACACATTACCCTTAGCTTTTACTTCATTGAATAATAATGAAGACTTGTTACCCAATTTCTACCCCTAAGATAGAAGTCTTACGTGGTTTGTTCTGCCGTTCACATCACCAATTTAATAGTAGTAGTAGTAGTACCTATTACAAAGCTAATTTTCATCTAGAATGATCATTTTAAATTAATTTTGGAGATCAGGGTTACGATGGCAAACATAGTGAAGTTACATTATTTATTTGTGTAATTGCGATTGTTTTTGTTTCAGTTGGAGAACGTAGACAAAAGAGAAAAGAGTATGTTCGAAAATATAAATATAGACTGGAATCTATCACATGACGACGGCTCTACAGATTTCTCAGACGACGACACTGTTATTGACGAAAGGGTGAGTTTTATAAATCGAGTTCAAACTGTGGGAAGAATTACTTCTAAAGAATGAGCAAATAAAAAATAGAAAACTGTTCAAAGTTTCTTGAATATGGAAATTGATTAAATCGAACCTTATTTGAATTATACGACAATCGTGACTATGATTATTAACAGTGCGAGATCGGATCTATTTTTTAACAACATCGATTTAGTTTAACAACTATTTTTTTTTAAGTGCGAGGGCGTGGTAGGCCCTTTCTTGCTTTCTTCATAGTTCAGGATTTGCCAACTACGACCAATTGCAAAAAAAACGAAGTAGATGTTATGTGACGCGCAACTCGACATGTACGGCGACGTTGCACAACACCTCGCGTTGTTTCCAACATGACGCTCGGCTTGTCGTTTGATACTATGCGCACCGATAGGGCAGTTGCACGTCGTTGAACAACATGATGAGCTACATGTTGTGCAACATGTTGCCTAGTGGAAACGCGGCCTAATAATCAATTGTAGTTCGTTCGCGTTAAGAATGCATGCAGTGATTTTTAAATGTAATTCTGTTGAACACCATAAAACTCAGATCTACAACCTTTGCTATCGAAAGTATGCATTCAGCTGGTCACTTTGGACTTGTCTTTCTAATTAGGAACGATTTGTTTTTCAAGGGGGCGTGCTAGGTCGGAGGACAAGTATGGTATCACTGCATGCTTAATGCGTTGTGCAACATGTCGCTCTGCGAATGTTGCCTGGTGGGATCGCGGCCTGATAATTAGTGATTCTATTATTATTATATTTATTCTTTACTGCACAACAATGAATGGTACAAAAGGCGGACTTAATGCCAATAAGGTTTTATCTACCAGTCAACTATAAGGTTCAGCAGAAAAGTACAGTAGGCGGATTTTATGGCCAAAGTATTTATTCAATTCCCTTTCTCCAGCAAAACGGCAGCGTAACCCCGGAGAAGAAATGTCCGCGGTCCCGTCCGCCTTCGTACTTGGGCGGCGCGGCGATTTCGGCGCCGCACACCGGCGGGGAGTCCCCCGTGCTGCGCTCGCGCTCCTCCACCTGCGACTCGCTGCACCACGCGCCGCCCACGCCCACCACGCTGCCGAGGAAGCCGCCAGTCTGTGAGTAGATGCTCTATGAACCGATCTCATACCCAATAGACTAGCTTCTGGCCGCCGGCCTACGGCCGACTCGCGTTCATAAGCTAGGTCTGCGACACTGGCCACTCCGGGGCTTCGCCCCTCCCGCGGCTGCGAGGCCCCCGAGGGCTTCGCCGCAGCTCGGCCTTCGGCCTCGCAGTTGTTTGAGGGTGGGTTTATGTTTTACGAATGGCGCTCTCGTTCTTTTCTGGGAGGAAGGTGTTTTAGAAATATAATCCTAGTGCGGGGTTGGCCGCTCCGGGCTTCGCCCTCCCGCGGCGGCGAGGCCCTAGGGGGCCTCGCCGCAGCTCGGCCTTCGGCCTCGCAGTTGCTTGTAATTGGGTTCACTGTTCCAGAACAAAGCTCTCGTCCTTTTCTGGGTGGTTGTTGTTTAAGCAAAAGGATCCTAGTGCGGACGCTCAGCCTATGGCTTCGCGAAGTTACTTGAAGGTCGATAATGGACGGTCCGGGCTTCGCCCTACGCGGAGTGCGGCCCCTGGCCTCACAGTCGAAGCTCAGCCTGCGGCCTCGCTTGGGGTTGAAAACCAACGCTCCGGGCTACGCCCTACGCGTAGTTCGGCCTTCGGCCTCACACTCGGAGCTCGGCCTCCGGCCTCGCCTTTTAGTGACTGAGGCAATTAACTTTGGGCTTCACCGTGTGCGGGCGCTCAGCCGGCGGCTTCGCGAAGTTAGTTGGGCCGTCATGGGGGACGCTCCGGGCTTCGCCCTACGCGGAGTTCGGCCTTCGGCCTCACATTCGAAGCTCGGCCTGCGGCCTCGCAATTTTTTCAATGTTTCCGTGAAGATTTACAAGAATTTTTCATACAAAGAGGCACTTTCAGTGTCTCCCAGTACCAGTATCTACCAGTATCTACTTTAAAAAAAAAACCTATTTAACTACAGGATTGAAAAAAAAGTTTCTAACGATTGTATCGTTGAAGTGGCAGTGGACGGGACACAGCGCGGTGAACTGTTTTCCGTTGGGGCGGAAAGGTTTTGGAATGGTGACCGCGTACCGGATGACGTTCCTTGTGCAGGCCCTCCACAAGGTGGACAGACGACCTGTAAGCCTAGCACGAACCACTAACGTTTTGGTAATCGAAAAGTATACGATTCTTTTTTTTCTTTTTCGTATGTCTTTAAGAAAAAAAAGTAACGTTTACTTTTCGATTACCAAAACGTTAGCGGTTCGTGCTAGCCCTACTGGTCAAGGTCGCGGGAAGACGCTGGATGCGGACATCGCAGGACCTATCGTTGTGGAGATACTTAGGGCAGGCCTATGCACAGCAGTGGGCGTCCTTCGGCTGATATGATGATGATGATGAGTTTACCTTAGCAACCATATCTACCTCTCAATGATTGACAACAGAACTACGTCTGTCGGGACTGCTAGTATTTAGTAACAGTACATTAATATTTTACATTTGTCCGTTCTCAGACAACATCGGCAGCCTGAAGAAGCGCGCCGCCCCGCTCCCGCCGGCCGTAGCGCTGGCGCACGCGCCGCACCCCGCGCACCCGCGCTCCACGCCCTCGCCCTCAGCTGATAGCGCGAGATCGTTACATGGTGAGTCTTTCCTATTTTCTCCAAGGAAAATCCCTTTACTGACATCCTGCTCTACGGGAAAATGGGTGGGTGAGCCTCGCCTGCCGTAATCCTACGGACATTCGATGTCCTAAATACATAATGTATTTACATAAATGGCCTATATACGTCCCACTGCTGGGCACAGGCCTCACCTCAACTATGAGGTGGAATGAGCCATCAGATTCTTGGAGGGGAGGTGATCCTGACTAGGCGTAACGACTGACATCTAGCGACGTCAACCGGGACCAACTGCTTAACGTGCCATCCGAAGCACCGAGATGCCCGAAATACACATTACTAAATTTCGGTCGGGGTGGTCACCCATCCCATTACCAACACGGCGTGTGTTGCTTTACAACAGCGATCGTCAGCAAAACTGCGCCACGGGCACCTCAGTCCTAAATGAGTGATCGTTTTTCGTTTATTCAATCTCGCCGCTTATTTAATCCTAACCTACAATTTAAGTCGACAGCAGCACCGCTTATTTTAGCCTGACCTATATATAATATAACCTATTTATGTCAACAGTAGTGAGTTCGTCTGCCGCAGTCCCAGCCGTGGGCACCGCGGCGCCGCTAGTGAAGCACCGGCCGGGCGTGCCGCCGCCCACGCCGCCGCCCGCCCTACACAACGGCGCTCACCGGGATGAGCCCACGCCGCCGCCCAGAAAGGTAACTTGTGGACACAACCCCTAAAGCAACGTTTCAGTGTGGGTCGATCGGGCTAGCAAATAAAATACCTGTAGGGCTAGCACGAACTGCTAAAGTTTTGGCAATCGGAAAGTAAACGATACTTCATTTTCTTTTTCCTATGTCTTTATGAAAAAAAAAGTTTCGCTTACTTTTCGATTACCAACACGTTAGCGGTTCGTGCTAAGCTTGCTGGTCGCATTTATTCCATAGGTACAGAGGCGCTCACATCAACCTTTACATATATGCCGCTGACATAAGAACCATTTTGCAACGGTTTTGTAAAGGTTGATGTGAGCGTCTTTGTACCAAACATACGGGAGTCATACTCTTTTTTTGTTTAATTGTGGTCTTCAAGATGACCTTACTCCATCTGATTGGAAGCAGCCGTTAGGTCCAGAAATGGGGTTGCCTGTACTTGTACAGTACTGAATTAGCTACTGGGCTGGTCAATCACATTTTGAAGGCCTGCATATATGCCTTTTCACGTCCTGCTCAAAAAACCCAGTGTTGTAGGAATAAGGAAGCAAATAGCTGTTAAATCAATACACAAAAAGCAAATTATAAATGTGTATTATCTCACATGGTAGCACGTGCCTCACGAAGGGGCTGTGTAAAAATTACTGAGAGCTTTACTACGTAATTGCGTCCTACATTCAAGACATAATGCTATTTCAGACGGAGGCTTCCTAAAATGAACGCCGCATCTTTAGAGTCAGCAAATAATTAGTATTTTGGAAAATATGATATTATCAATTACAGGAGAAAATATCATTTATTTACAAAAATAACGAAGAAATATTTGAATATTTTTTTGACGGTACAAAATAATCTATCAAAAGGTTCTCCGCTGTCCACCAACACCGAGACAGTGTTCACAGTCCGTCAATCTGTAGACTAGTTTCAGACATAATTGTCAGAGTAATTTTGCAATTTTTCTCTGAACCTGGTATTTATTTAACCAATTGATCGGTGACGTTACTCCGTTTTACTCATCAATTTGGCGATGATGTTCGACTCGGTGTCTTATATCAATATGTAATCATGTCACATCAATAGAACATTTGAACACTATCTCAATTCAGTAAATTTTCAATCTATAAGTAGACCTTCAAATTTAGGCTAGACACTAACCATTACAGTAGAAAGCCTTTGATAACCTTTAATAATATATTTTATAAAATAACCTAACTTTAGCTGTAGTCAAGACTCCTTCAAGCGATGTCACCGAATTTTGATACCGATGTACAAATGTTTAGAAACTAACAAACATAAAGAACCATGTACAGAGTTATATTTGTTTTTGCTTCAGAAGAAAAATAGATTGCACCTGGAAAAGGCGGTCAAAGCGAAACTGAGAAGGGTAAACAAAGTCTGAGAGCGAAACTAGTGTACTTACACGCTTACCCTTGTTTGAGTTACGCCATTTATTAATATTATGATTTCATCTGTGATAATCTCGATTTATTTGTCAAGAGATCGAATCTAAGAAAACAAAAACTTTCCAAATTCGAACTTAGCAAGCGCTAATTATTTCTAAGATGCTGTTTTTTAAGCTGGCAACTTGATAAAATGATTGCTTTCTAATCGATTTGTAACCTTCCTTCACGTTATTTCGTGAAACCTACTTTGATTACAACACAAAGAAGAAGATACGGCAACCGCGTACCGAATGTGGTCCGAGAACACCAGGTCCAATGGACCCGATCTCAAGCTAATATGACAGCGACTCGTCTACGAGCTCGTCATCATACGTTATTATCATTACCCAGTTTTCAAATTCGCGAAGTGTGAACGTAACGTTTCTTCCTCTTTTTGTTTTAATCGGAAAAAGCTACCACAAAATTGGCAAGACGAGACGAAACATTGGCATTATTTCCTACCTCTTGACAACAGATTACCGAGACTTGTTATAAAGTATGCATATCTACTTCATGCATATGCATTGCTAACTTCGATATTGCATGTACTTCTAACGGCTTATGGCTTTTTGTGAATTAGATGGTACTATTTAGGTAGCACCTCTTCTACATAGTTCATAGTTGTCCATACCTAGATAATTTTTAATAAAAGACACCACTAAAATTACACATAATAATGTTACATATTTTAACAGTAAAAACGTCATATTCATTGATTTCAGTGTTCCCGTGTTAACTGGGTGATTTTTGCATGAAAAATGTTTTTTTTCTTAACGCTGTCAATTTCAATTTCACTCAATTTAACTTATTGTTCATATTAGATAATTTCTTCAATTTCATGAAATCGATATGACTTATTTATTTACCAATTTGATCTTAGTTTTTGTAATTTTTTAATGAGTACCTAGTTCATTCTTATTTATGAATTTAATATGGCACCACCAGATTTTCCTCCTTTGACTTGTGGAATTCAATGTAGTCTATAGTTAATTAAGGTCAATGTGCTATAAATTGTAGTAGTTTTTATTTCACGTAAAACAATAAAATATTGACATTATTTCTACTGTCTTTTTGGTCAAAATGACCGAGCTACGTTCAATGAAGAAAGGCAAACAAACCCTGAACGTATATCAATCAATACAATCAAAACAGCATGTTTTAGCTTAGATGTTTAGTTATCTCCGTATTTCATAGTGGTCAAGGTTCAGAATGGTGTTCAAAAGCGTTGTCCTTGTTCCGTAGGAGTGTTCTAGTCAAGATTCATCGTTGGAGCTGTGCGACATAGCGGACTGCCTGGACGACAGTCGGCTGCAGTCGGCGCTCTCGTGCGACAGTTCGCGGTCGCGCGACCGCTCGCGGCGCAGCGACAGTCGCTCGCTCGACGTCTCGGACACGTCGAGTGTGCACTCGCGGTCGCCGTCTGCATCTATAACTATGGTGAGTTAAAAGCAATTGTATAAACCTTCATCATCATCATCATCAGCCTGTTGCAGTCCACTGCTGGACATAGGCCTCTCCCATTACACGCCACTGAGCTCGATCTTCGGCTGCTCGCATCCAGCTCCTGCCAGCCATCCTGCGCAAATCATCACTCCACCTTGCCTGAGGACGTCCTACACTACGCTTGCCGAGACGCGGTCTCCACTCAAGAACACGTTTACTCCAACGGTTGTCGGTTCTACGGCTTACATGGCCAGCCCACTGCCACTTCAACTTGCTAATCCGGTGGGCTATGTCGATAACCTTAAAATATTGCATAAAAATTTCGTCTATCAGTAGTTTTTTTTTCGTTTTAACATGGAATTTCGGTAGTTCTATTACTATCCGCAAAAGGCACTCGAAAACCTGAACAAATATTGTTAATTACTGTAGCAGCATTAAGTCCGCCCATTGTACTTTTTTCTTGTTTGGTGCGACAAAAATAAGCGGATGCCAGCGACTGCGTCAGCTAAAACTCATAGCAGACCCTCAGATTATAACGACTGCAGTTCTGAACGCTCTATAGTTTCGTAACACTTGTTATTCCTCGCGTAATATTTACCTCGCCGTCCCCTTGCAGTTGCTATTGCTTAATTGATACCAATCATTAATCCAGATGGGCGGGCTGCGACGCTGCCGAGCGCTTTACGACTGCTCGGCCGACAACGAAGACGAACTATCGTTCCGCGAGGGCGAAGTGATCGTCGTCATCAACGAACGCACGGAAGACGACAACTGGATGGAAGGGCAAGTGGAAGGCACGGTGCGACGCGGCATGTTCCCCGTATCCTTCGTGCACATGCTACCTGACTAAGGCACCTGGGACACTTCCACGATAACGAAAACTGAATGGAATGCGCCGTCAGCTGATTCACTGACTTTTGATACCACTGAAAAACCCACCCGGTACTAATGATTAGTAATGCCATGTAAATCGAGTTGAAAATGGAGTAGATCAAAAATGGGTAGGTAACAAATTCAGTGGTATTAGGTCAATGAGCTGAATTATAACGATCTCTTTAGAGAATTTAATGTTGTAAAAACCTCCTTAGAAGCGTTACATAACAGTCTCTCAAATCATGAGGTTACTAACGCTGGAACGTTTCATGGGCTGTATTTGTAAGGCTGATTGTATGAATTCTGTGTTCAATATTGCAAAACAGAGTCTCAGGAGACGGTTGGTGAAATTGATGTGTTTATTCAGTTTACTTTGGCCTAAAGCTTTCGGCTTTCTTTCTGGTGGCCATGAGCTTATTTACACTAGTTTTTGTAAACATTCAATGTTCATTATTCAACAAGAAACTTAACGGGTGTTCATTTTCTTGAAAGAGATTTGATAAATGGTTTAAAAGAAATCTTCAAAGTTTTTCATTGTTTTCCACTGAAGAGACACTCTTATGAAATACGATTGTTACGAAATGAATACTGGACCACTTCCACCAGACAAACCCAATTTTACTCACTAGGATTTGCTATCTTTATGCAAGTTATTAGATTTACTGCTTATTATCTTTCAAAGCTAATTCACTTAAAGTATACGGCGTGGTGACAAAAATACTACCGACAAAGCTGAAAATCACGTCAATATTTAAAACAAATAGTAGGTATACGTTTAGTGGGCCACGTCAAGCGTACATAACAATGATTGACCTTTATTGGCATTTATACCGCAATGGTGAAAGGTATACAAACTGACAAATTGTATACACTTAATGTGTGCAGAGTGGCCTTCAGTACTTACCCACTTAATGAATTACTCAATTCATACATTTAGTGATATTCATGCAATAAAACGAGATGAGAAAATACGAATGATTAAACCTGCTAATTAAGAATCTTATCAAAATTCGCCTAAATGAATCTCAATGTTGTGTGTAAAAGATGTGTGATAATTAACAAATTAGGACTGACAACACAATTTTTAAAACAAATTTTGCTATCGGCTAATATTCACACTTCAAAGAACACTAAAATACAAAATCCATGGCTTTTAACACGCGCGCAAATCGGACCGCTGCCTAAGGTTCTCTGTTCCGAAATAACACTAAAGTACGAATTTGCACTCAAGAATAGATTCTGTGATTGGTCTTGGTATTTAAAGTCAACCACCTCATAATTCGAATCTATGTTTAGGTATGAATCGAGATTTAAGCTGTCGTTATGTTTTACGGACCTAAAACTTTCCTTAGTTTCCAGCTTTGTCGGTCGTTCTGCGCCTCATGTATGCTATCTTGTTAAAAATTCGTCGTAATTATACACGGTTATGCATGTATATTATTATTACATTATAGTATTGTATCAATGTAATACATTATTGTTTTTATACATACATTTTAATACACATAAAATTTAACCATTCCAATGAAATTATACTGTATACAGCGTTTGACATTTACAGAAGTTGATTAGGCTTATTTATAAAAACATCACTTGCCAGACAGAAGTTATCAATCGTTATAATTACGATTTTTAGTACTGCTGCGAATTTATGACACCAATAATGTAATATTGTGCCAGTAGCATCCGTCCTATCGCGGATTTTTACTTGAATTTTGATCAATTTATTCTACTTTGTAGAATTGCTTTTTAGGAAGTTGCTCATTCTTTTCAGGGCTCATTAAATTATTAATCTTTCGTAGGACATTAGAATCGTAATAATAGTTTTTTAAAGTAAATAGTTGATGTTTAAAGATATGTAGCAGTAGCGTAAAGTTCTTTGCTACTAGACGTCTGTAAACTAACCTTATATTCAATTTATTTAAATGAATGTTTGATTTACAAATTTCTTCCTTAGTAACTTTTTAAAAAAAATATTGTATTTTCGAGTTGGCCAGTGACAATTGTTACAGTAAATTCATTGTAATCGCATCGATATAAGTGTTCAAAGCACAATATTTAAAATATTTTACTGATCTGAGGATCTCTAATTGAAGTAATGACTTGAAAATGTAATACTGGGAGATGCTAATGTTGTGTAATCTTTATGAAGAGGATTTTGAATAGATCAAACATAATGTGTAAAGGAGAATCGATTAACGCATGTCAGAATATACAGTAAATATTAGGGTAACTGTGTTTTATACTGACATACGTTTCTGTATACATTTTGAAACTAAAACAGTTTAGGAAAAGTAAAATTCACGTAAAGTTGCCATTATAATCGTTCTTACATCTGCATATAAGTCAGATGATAGCAGTTTGCCAAAAATATATGTGATCAGTAGAGATGATATATCAACGACGAACTATCGGACCAGTGGCTGTTTGTTGTCTAGTTTGTTCTTGTAGTCGATATTGAGGTGTCTTAGATTGTTGGTGCATGCTGTCTATAGAGATTATTGTCTCAAAGTGAGTCCATAAGCTGACAGTCACAAAAAATGGTTATTTTTGTCAGGCACAAGAAATTGATAACTCAATCTTCACAATGTGCTGAGTGTTTCATGACGTGTTCCATTTCTAATTCCTTCGACTTGGACCAAAGAGTTTATATTACTGCAACGGAATTAGGCGGAATAAAGCGCGGCTTATGGACGACACTTTGAGATGCAGAACTTTGAATCTTGTTATTACATGTTAAATTTTACCAATCTCCATGTTTAATAGACGAAATACCAATAATATGAAATACTTGTAGTGATAAGAATATTCCTATGCGAGGGAATTTAACGAACAATAAACTTAGATTATGTATTATGATACCATATTATTATGTACAAATGAACCGTTATATTCACAATCATTGCATAAGTAGCCCTTATTCAATTTGATGAACACATTCCCGATTCTACAATTAAGTTGTATGTATATTGAGTTAATTAAATGTCCCATTATATTTATAGGCTGTTATAATTACAATTTAATCCACTGTAAAGTTACCTGTATACTGCGCGCGTTGCCATAAATTAGTGTTAGTTATAATGACTATTGCTCACAGTTTATATTCGCAATTATTACACAACTATCCTTTTGTATTTATAAATTCATCAAGTTTAATCAAAAACATTACAGATCGTACGTACGACAAATCATGATATAGATAATACTACAGTTGTATTTTTGTTTTTACGTGATCATCTTAAATTGCCATGGATTGAATCTGCATGTAATGTTACGATTGCGACAGCTATTTTTTGTAAATAGAAATCTTATAGGATACTTAGTGCGTACGTAGGTAGGCAAGTAGGAAAACTCTAATTTATTCAATAATTTGAGATATCGTAGCAGAAAAGTGTATTGTTTGATGAATATGCTTTTCTGATACAATACGTGTTATAAATCATATTTATTTATTATAACGTGAAAATCTTATTGTGATGAAATATTTTAATGCCATTTTAGCCTGTCAGTATGTTACTTATTTAAAAAGTTATGTAACCAAATGATGCTAATAGAGTGTAAGCTGCAAGATGTTTTATTCTTTATGAAGTTGTAGGTGATATAGTTATTTCTATTGTGTATTGTACGTGAATGAAAATCTGTATGAATTTATCAATACATCATTTCGATGTCTATATGTACTGTATTTTATTTTACCTTCCTTGGTTGGCCTGGGTCGGCTTCCAGCGCGATTTGGGGCGCCCTTACCCGGATCTACTTCCGTTAAACCTTTGTAGTGGCGTAAATCCGTCTCTCAAAAACATACTCGAATTAGATTACCAACATCATATTCTATCATACAATATTATTATATTTGAAATTCATAAACTCAATCGTGACGTGAGTGAGCGTCGTGGCCCTTTGGTTAATCAACAGAGCTCGAAGATCGGAAAGACTTAACCGAACAAAAGGCTGCCCTTAACAAACTTTTTGCGGATCATTATAGTTATTATCACCTAGGAGAGGTATTTAGACTTTATTCTTAACACTCAACATAGCTTATTCATCCAAAAAATGCGCCTCGTTGGTGAAGGTTATTTTTCGCGCAAAATGGGATCCCTCGTTCAGACAGGTAGGTTTTTTGTAGTCGGTAGTCAAAACGCTTCGAAAAAGCAATTTTGCCTAGACTTTTTTTAACCTAACCTTTTTTTTTATTAATAATAATGGAAAAATAAAAAATATGCTTACTTTTTCCATATGAATAAAACGTAACTAAAATTTATTGCGGGTTTGAAAGGTAGGAATTCTCATAATAATTTTCAAGCTTAGGCAATGTCGATTTTTTATTATGAATGCTTTAAGTTGTTCGAGTTAGCTTCAAGTCCCAGGCGGCGCAGTCCGTTTCACTAACGCCGAGTTCCGAGTTAGCGACCAATACGCTACTGAGGGTCAGCCAGCGCACTGTCAGCCGCTCACTGTTCGCCAGATCGGGACGCGCCCTAAACTCACTCAACGATTTGTAATGCCGCCCACACACGTCAGACTTCTAAGGACCGATTTTTCCTTCCGTATTTCTGACTTACTTTTTTAAGGACCTTTACGGGGTCAACGTCATCGTGGCTACCCATTTGCAGTCATTCCTCCTTGCTCTATTGCGAAGAACTGTCAGTTGGCAAGAACGAGATAAAAAACGGAAATGGGTAGCCGGATATGCTGTTGACTTTACGGTGGTCTATAGCAATCAGTTAAACAAGAGGTGACCCTTTTCATCTTTATAATCGATTTCATGAAGATTCATAATATTTTCACCATATTAATTCGTAAAAGGCAAAGTCCACCAAAGATTAAAAAATGCAGTTTGGATAAGACAATGTTGATAATGGCCACTTCATGGTCAATTCAGCCCCCTTATTCATAAAAACATTAACAGCGCTTTAATATCACGGTAATTAGCTTTTGTAACGCATAGTCCCTTTCATGCTTGTTGCTGTCGCCATTCGCAAGTGAAGTGACTAAACAATCGCTTACTGCCGTGCTATTCCGGCGGTGCACATCGGACATCACTTCACATCTCGATGCTTCACGCTTACCTCAATCATCAATACGCTTTACTTTGAATTAGTATTTTCCCTCATTTTGTATGTAAATAATAAGAAAATGTTATTTGGCTTAGTTCTTTTCTCTCAAACGACCACAGTCGCAAAGAAATTGAATTTTAAAGTTCACTCACACGAGCAAAGGGAGTTTTGGCGTCCGCCGGAATAGCATAGCTGTACCTGTGCTTAAGCGTTGCGTCAGTTTTTATGAATAAGTGGCTAAGAGTTTTAAGGTGCCAACAGGGATGACAAAGGTAATCTCACTTAGAATTTGGGTGATAGGTACCTACTCAAAATGGTAGCAAAACGAATAGTTTCATCATAGTTCAACATTTATTATACAAAAGATAAGAATTAGCACTTTCTTTTCACATTCACTTCCAGTGTCGGACTCCTGAGACATTGTTCGGCCTTGTAGTCAGCGCCGAGTGTTTCTTACTGAATTGCATAGCAGAGCGATGTTTTCAGCCGGACTGGTGTTTCTTTGATGTACTGGTTGTGCCTGATAGATAACTGAACTGGTTGTCCTCAATACAATGATTTTGGTGATCATCTACCATCATTTGGATGCGTAGACTTGCCATGGTGATTTACTCATTCAGCCTCAGAGAAAAACTAGCGACTACGCGGCTTGTACGAGGAGGGGCTGCGCGCTACTAACAGATCAATAGGTGGCGTCCCAGCTGCCGCGTCAGTGAGGGTTGGCGTAAGTGAAGGGTGTCGTTTATCCTACTTATATAAATACGAATGTATGTATGTGCCGTGTTGCTCTTTCACGTAAAAACTACTGCATGGATTTTAATGAAACTTTACAATAATGTAGGTAGCTTATGCATCGGAATAGGACATAACGCTACAATGTATAAAGATGTATTTTTTTAAAAAAGGTACGGAGCCGGATAAAAGATAGCCCACGCGTACGGAGTAATAATAATAATATTGCCAGCATTACCATTCATTTGACTCTGAACGAAACCTGGCAGCACTGAATCGCACTTACAAGGTTGTATTATTTGTTATCACTCTAAATCTTGAGCATTTTTATATTGTCTGAGCTCAAACTCTCAAAGTCGTTGATTAGGCCGCTTGCGGTGGCAATGTCACAGCAGACGTAGTTCATCAAAGATTAGAAGATTATTTTTCAATTGAAATTGTTTTTTTATCTATAATTAAGAATTGGTACTGGTTTTCATCAGCAGCTGATAAGTAGTTCTGGCTGGCGCTAAATCTCATCTCGATCTCACTTAGGAAAAACGCCAACTTGAATCGTCTATTGGTGGCACCTGGCACCATATGGCATTTGGCTTAATTCTTTTCTCAACGATCACATTCACGGTCCGGTTCACCGTAGTACTAGAGACAAAATTTCTATTTGCAAGTTCTGTGTATACCTACGACTAGTACCAATGGATTGATGGTGATGTCCTGAATACGAATCTGTCGGTCGTAGAGTGCCAAAGTGGTGGGGGGGAGAGGGGGGATGGATCAAAGGTGGCAAAATTGACCTTTTGTTTTTACGCTATATCTTCGCCAATACTTGTTGTATTTCCTATTTTTTAAACTTGTTTGAATGGTAATGATACTATCTATGACACATCTTGAACGTAAATCAAATATTTTAAAAGTTATATTATAAATCATTTTTTTTTACTCTAAAGAAAAAAGATTTTGCTGGATTACTAGAAAACTAGCCCGTTTTTGTGTTTTTGGGTTCTCTTAAAAAACGTGAAGAAACTTTTAAGGATTCAATGAAGGTATGTATTATTAATGTAGGACTAATATCGATTGAGCTATAGTCGAACAAGCGCAATAAAGGAGCGCGCCGAGTACTCACGCGGGGAAGACCGCGTCGCTGTGTCATCGTGTTTTTCTATGTTTTAATAATTTGAATAAGCTGTTTGATCAAATTCTTAGTTTATTATCAGATTTTTGAGACTTCAGTATATTTTTGTTCTAGTACTAAGATATTTTTAGTTCAGGCAGCACCAATAATTATTTAATATAAGCGGCCGCCTGCGACTTCATCGGCGCGGTCTTAGGCAAAAAAAAACAGTGATATATCTTTATAAATAATAGCCTATGCCCTGTTCAGATACATAAGCTTTATTATTGTAAAGTTTCATTAAAATACATAAAGTAGTTTTTACGTGAAAGAGCAACACGGCACATCCACACATACAAACTTTCGCATTTATATTATTAATTCGACTATCGACCTGCCTCGGTTTCGCAAGGATGTAATGGGATTGTATTAAATATATAAACCTTCTTCTTTAATAATTCTATCTATTGAAAGAAACCTCATCAAGATCAGTTGCGTAGTTTTAAAGACACAAGCATAGGTAAGTACACATGAATATAGGGACTGAGCAAGCGACTTTGATTTAAACTAGTATGTAGTGACTCACACTTATTAAAATTCCTAACCAAACTTTACAAGTTAATAATGTTTTAAGTAGGTAAATATCTAATTTAAACATCTGAATGAAAGTAAAAGGCGTAATAGTTAGCGATTTTACCTACTGCGCTAGGTGGGCTATAGGAGTCTAGGTTTAGATTCCGACTAATTACAAACATTCATTGTGTCAATTAATTTACAGTTTGTACTTGGTCTGCGTGTAAAAGCTCGTTATTGACTTCTTTATAAACTGTAAATACAAGATCTAGCTGTCCATTGGAAGTTTCTATGATCCTAAAGCCCCAGAGATATTTATGCATCTGAGCATTATAAAACCAACTTCCACAATACTTATCTGGCAAGACATTTCTTTGGATATGGTAGACATACTAACTCAACACAGACTGCAAGACAGAAACAAACAAATCCTGTCGGCCACAGTTGCCTACTTGAACTCTTAATTTTATTGATCGTTTTCTAGTTAATCGGTAATCGTTGCCGTCCACTATGGTCATAAATAATATGCATTCTGGTTTTTCAGGCAAAACACTGCATATGGTTCCTCCAACTTTGCCTTCTAACTAAGCAGGAGGAGGTATGTCCAAAAACTCGGGACTTATTTTAAGAATAGCGACTTGTGTTTGAAGCTTTTGTGAGCAGACTCTTTGGGTCTTTTTGGAGTTTAGGGAATCCTCTGTAGTTTTATTTAGTCCAAGTCCCATAACCATTGTCGAGCAAAACATTATGAAAGTATAAGTTTGCGACCAATTACCAGATGGACAAAAAGCCCTAGCCCTGGCTGGCTGGCTAAAACTATCTAGTCAGTCGACGGCAACAGCCCTAGTCTTAGGCAGTCAGTTCAGTCTTTTACTGTTATTTTTGTCTTTGAATGGTTATCTTCCAATTGAGTTCCAACAGCAGAACAAGCACCTCTTCTTCGGTCGAACAGACAACTCCTTTTCACGTTTCTGGCACGGCTAGTAAGGGTCAATCCACCTGTTCTCAAAATTGAAGGCGTGCTTGTATCTCACACGTATTGCTTCAAAATAGATGTGCAGCTTATTTCAAATTTTGGTAATTTTCAGTAGTCATCCGGGATGGGGGTGTAAGGGGGCGAACCTCCATCTATCGCCCCAAGTCAACCTCACCTGCACGCGGTGCATCCTGCTGAGCAACGAACGAGGCTCTGGCGACCGACCGACGGCGGTATATCCGTCCTGAATAGGCGAGCTAAATACCACAGACCGGTGACGGGCAGCAGCAGCGTCACCGGTGCGAGAAGCTTCGCCCTGCGATCGCCAACCCGCCTGCCCAGCGTGGCGATTATGGGCATAACCTCCTATGGAAGCACGACAAAGGCCACGGCCCCCAGTTCCCGGCAGCCCCACTATTCCTGGTTATGGTGGCGACCATGGTAACGGTGGGGCGGGGGGTGCAAAGAATCTCCGGGCTACGGGAGGCCACCACAACCAACTGACCCTGGCGACGTCCCTGCATATTCTCAGTTTTGGTGTTATTTTCAGTGGTTTGTTGCCGCCACGTGCCTGGAGTCGAGGTTTGGAACCCCAAGATCCAAGCGGCCAATCATCCTCCGACAGGTGAGTCCAACAAGCCACTTACTTAGTGCTCCGCGTGCTAGGTTAGTTTGCGCCTCATCAGGTGTTACTCTCTTGTGTTAGATTCCCCTCGTGGTCCCCCATCTCATTTTATTGTCAGTAGACTAATGTCTGCATTTTTTCTCCTATTTAGGAGGTGTACTGTTACGGCCAAGGACTGGGATGAACCCGTCCCCCCTTCAACACTCCATGAGGGAGGACTGAGGGAAACCACAGGCCGTCCCGGGACTACCACCACGTGGCCGAGTACCAACCATCTTGCCACTCCGTAGCACCCCACCACCCGCACAGCACCCAAAGCACATGTTAGGGCATTACTTATCCTTAGAGTTACCAACCAAGCCAGCCTAAGACCCTGATTTTTATAATTAGGAAGTAGGACTTCCAATGTATCTTTTATTAACTTTAAAGTATTATAGTCTTTATTATGTGGCCATGTGAGCTGAGCTCTCCGTAGGGACATACTAACCCCATTAATCTTCCACCTGTACAGTCCACTAACCCTACTAATTTAGTTCACCGCAGACGGTTTAAGAACCGGAACTGAGGCTCAGGGCCCATGGCGAGTTAGGTTTCTATTTTATAAGATTATAAGTTTTCTGTAACCTATCTATAATATAGATCTATTGAGGTATCTAGGACATCCCTGTTTTTTTAAATAAATAACTTGTTCCAGTGCTGCTAGTTTACATTTTTATAACCTTCCGCCCCGCCCTTCAGGCCTAGGTTAACCTAGTACCTTATGTGCAAAAATATGCACTTTACAAACGGACGCACGCTGCGGCTTGACTCGCATCTGGTGCAACTCGAGGTGGAACTTGGGAACATCAGGTGGCACATACTTGGGTTATGTGAAGTCCGAAGAGAGGGAGAGGACACCATAACTCTCAATTCAGGCCACCTGATGTACTTCCGAGAGGGAGACCAATAATCCCAAGGTGGCGTTGGGTTTCTGGTTAATAAGTCCCTAGCTAACAACGTTGTGGAAATGTCCAGTGTGTCGAACAGGGTGGCGTACCTCATCATCAAGCTCACCGAGAGGTATAGCCTCAAGGTGGTGCAAGTGTACGCACCGACCTCGTCACACTCGGACGATGAGGTGGAGGATATGTTCGATGACATATCGAGAGCCCTCCACTCCACTACCAAGACCCATTTCACCGTTGTTATGGGGGACTTTAACGCTAAAGTGGGAGTACAAAATTGCAGTGAATCGGTAGTAGGATCCCATGGATATGGAAGCAGAAATCATAGGGGGCAAATGCTCGTCAATTTCCTCGAACGGGAGGGGCTCTTCTTGATGAACTCATTCTTCAAGAAGCAACCCCAAAGGAAGTGGACGTGGCAAAGCCCCGACACTATGACAAAGAATGAGATCGACTTCATCATGGCGGACAAAAAGCACATATTCAGAGACGTCTCCGTGATCAATAGGTTTAATACCGGTAGCGATCACCGACTCGTTCGAGGCTCTCTGAATATCGATTTCAGAGCTGAACGAGTCCGCTTGATGAAGGCCAGGCTCCGACCAACTCTGCTTCAAACTATCATGGGATCTGAAGCGTTCCAGTCAAATCTGGAGAACCGATTTGCTGCCGTGGAAACCACAACTGACGTTAACCAGAACCTTGAAGATGTGGTTCGAGTCCTCAGGGAAGAAGGTACGAGATTTTGTAAAATGCAGCGTAAAGGCAAGAAGTCGAAGCTTTCCGAAGAGACTTTGGGGCTAATGAAGAGACGACGGGAAAACCCACCCGTCACTTCGTCAGGGAAACGGACTCTAAACCGAGAGATTAGTACGCACGTGCGACGCGATCTCCGTTGCTCCAGTACTCTCTCTATTGAGAGAGCGATTGAGCAGAACCGGGGTTCAAAAGTGTTCGTACAATCTCTTGGAAGAAGCCACCTGACGAAGTTGACCATAGAAAGTGGAGAAGTCGTTGTCTCGAAGCCGGCAGTCCTTTCGGAAGTAGAAAACTTCTATGGCCGGTTATACGCTTCGCATGCATCTCGACCTGACCCCGGAAATGAGGACTCTAGAGCCACTCTTACACGCCACTACACCGAAGACCTGCCAGAAGTCAGCATTGACGAAATCGAGATCGCTCTTGGGCGGCTTAAAAATGGAAAAGCCCCTGGAGTGGACGGCGTAACAACAGAGCTGTTAAAAGCAGGAGGCAGACCCGTACTCAGGGAGCTCCAAAAGCTTTTTAACGCTGTCCTCTTTGAAGGGAGAACTCCAGAGGCGTGGAGTAGGAGTGTGGTCGTCCTGTTCTTCAAAAAGGGAGACAAAACCCTACTGAAGAACTATCGACCCATTTCCCTTCTAAGCCACGTCTATAAGCTGTTCTCAAGAGTGATCACGAACCGTCTTGCGCGAAGACTCGACGAATTCCAACCACCGGAACAGGCTGGGTTTCGGAGCGGATACGGCACCATAGACCACATCCACACAGTGCGGCAGATTATACAGAAAACTGAAGAATATAATCAGCCCCTGTGCCTAGCATTTGTGGACTATGAGAAGGCCTTTGACTCGATTGAAATCTGGTCTGTTCTGGAGTCCCTGCAGCGATGCCAAGTAGATTGGCGATACATCCAAGTGATGAGATGCCTTTACGAAGCAGCCACTATGTCCGTCCAAATCCAGAATCAACAAACAAGTCCTATACCGTTGCATCGAGGTGTGAGACAAGGGGATGTTATCTCCCCGAAATTGTTCTCAAATGCAATGGAGGATATGTTCAAGACGCTGAACTGGAAAGGACGTGGCATCAATATCAATGGCGAGTACATCTCTCACTTGCGATTTGCTGACGACATCGTCATCGTGGCAGAAACGCTGCAGGACCTACAACAGATGCTGAATGACCTGGCTGACTCTTCTGTGCGCATCGGTCTAAGGATGAACTTGGACAAAACCAAGGTCATGTTCAATGAACATGTACTACCGGAACCGATTGCGATACAAGGCGCCGTTCTCGAAGTTGTTCAAAAATATGTATACCTCGGGCAGACATTGCAGTTAGGTAGAAACAACTTCGAGGAAGAGGTGAACAGAAGAATTCAGTTGGGTTGGGCAGCGTTTGGGAAGCTACGTCGAGTCTTCACATCGTCGATCCCACAGTGCCTAAAGACAAAAGTCTTCAATCAGTGCGTCCTACCCGTCATGACATACGGAGCCGAAACGTGGACACTAACGGCACGGCTGGTCCACAAATTTAAAGTCACTCAGCGGGCTATGGAGAGGGCTATGCTCGGCGTTTCTCTGCGAGATCAAATCAGAAATGAGGTGATACGGCAGAGAACCAAGGTTATCGACATAGCCCACCGGATTAGCAGGCTGAAGTGGCAGTGGGCTGGCCATGTTAGCCGTAGAACCGACAACCGTTGGAGTAAACGTGTTCTTGAGTGGAGACCGCGTCTCGGCAAGCGTAGTGTAGGACGTCCTCAGGCAAGGTGGAGTGATGATCTGCGCAGGATGGCTGGCAGGAGCTGGATGCGAGCAGCCGAAGATCGAGTACAGTGGCGTGCAAAAGGAGAGGCCTATGTTCAGCAGTGGACTACAACAGGCTGATGATGATCCGGGATGTATTGATGATTTCTGTCAGGGTGCTTGAGTAGTAAGTAAATATAGATCTACTTCACGTTACTTACTTCTATCTTACTTGTAAAGCACAACTTTCGTTACTGAGCAGTCTGATACTCGCACAAAGAAGTATCGCAAATTAATGTTCAGGTTGTTTTCAACCCAAACGTTGCCAGCCATTAAATAGTTATAGTATCAGCTATGGTTGTAGGCTGCAGCGCCATTAGACTTAAAAATCTGCTTTTTTGATCCATTTGCTAGTAACTCTATTAAGTATCTTCTTCTTGATCATAATCAACTTAAAAAGAAGTCTCACACAGTGACCGTATTCTTAAAGTTTTATCAGTAGTTTACCACCTCCATGTTGCCGCTCACCAGAGTCAATGGCTTAGTGTTAGTCGTGACAGACATTCGTGAACTTAATACGTTTTAGTTGTAGTATGCGCTAATTTATTATAGTATTCGCCATTGCGACGTTACGATGATGATGACTGTGCACCACACTCAACTAGCCCGCACTGGGCAAACCAGCAAACCAAAGGGCACATGTCTTTTTAGGCATGGGAGAGGATGATCATCTGACGCCATCGGGCGGCTACATCTGTAGGCCACATAGGCATACATACTTAAAACCACTATTTACAGCCACCACATTTGAAATTATTTTTATCTACTGAAGACCTATTTGTTGATTACTAATGCTTCCTCCTAATGTTATAAATGCGAAAGTTTGTTAGAATGGATGTATGTTACTCTTTTACGTTCAAACTACTCAACGGGTTTTGATAAAACTTTAACAGTAATATAGCTTATACTCTGACATCAGAATAACACATAGGCTACAATTTTATTTATAAAGATATTGTTCAAAATATTGAAGCCACGGGTGGCCGCTACGAGCTAGTATGAGAATACGGAGACAAGTAAGTTCTTCATGGATGATCAATATTAGCCTACGTTATGTTCCTTTTTCTTCGAATTTTCACATAGGTACACTTTTCATTTTATTTATTTGTTCATTGCCCTAGCTTTGATTTACCAAATTCAACTGAATGGTTTTCTTAAATTGCGTTTTTACCCGAATAAACTTCTATTAGTTGATACCTACTTAAGACAAAAAAAAGGATGGCTAACGTTAAGGCTAACGTTAATCAAAGTGCTAGTTTCTGTATTTAACAACTACAATGTTAATATTGAGTTTATCTTAGTTTTATTCACTACTAAAACACTAAAATCATATAACAGGAACCGTTAAAGGCAGCAAATAGGAGAAATTCGATCACTTTACGTCGTCACTTGAGGCGCGAAACAGGCGGCGATGTTGTGCGCCACTGACTAGGTACAACTCAATAGTTATTATTGATCTTAGGGTGATAATTCATATCTTTTTTGTGATATTGATGTCATATCTTAGGGTGATAATTCATAGCTTTTCTTATTCAAAGCTGAATTAATTCACGACATTTTTTATAATAACCAGTATTACCTTAAACCTAATGGTTTTCTTGTAATCTGCAGTGACATTTATACAATGGGTTACAAAAAGACGTTTTTTAAAAATAACTTTTAAAGTATAAGTTTCACGTATTTAAGTTCTTCTGAACGAAGATAGTAAATATGATTACCATTCAAATGAAACCAAAATCAAAGAAATACAACAAGTATTTACACCGATACAGCCCAAAATCAAGAGGTCGTTTTAACACCCTTTACGGCGCCCCCCCCCTTACCCCCACCACTGTATCACTCTACCACCGACAGATTCATATACACGACACTATCCCAAACCCATTGGTAGGTAGGTATGTCACTGTCATATTTTCAAGCAAAATCACCAAATAACGATAATGTTCAAATGTTCTAACAGACGAAAATACTTTCCGATTTTATTTACTAAAACAATGTTCAGTTTGTCTGACAAAAGATAACCACGGAAAGTAGCAAAACTTCTACCTGAAAGCTGTCAGGTGAATTCTACCTGGCCCCCAGACGTCGGTAGAAATCGCACTTGTCAGTGTGAAAATTACTCTAACCCAACCCGTTCCAAAATGCATGCAAAACTGTCAGAGTAAACGGTCGGGTCGGTCGGGTACTCTTGGTTTCACTCGGGTTGCTTTAGGAACGCGTCAGAGTGATTTTCGCACCACCCAGAGTGACTTTTACTCGTTTTTTAACAGACCCTAGGTAGGTATTATGTACACAATGGTTGAGTTCCGAATTGAGTCAAAATTGTTAGGTCAAACTCATAGATGAAACGCCATGCAGACATTTTCGCGTAGAACTCTTCTGTCCAAGTAGAATTGCCAGTAGAGTAGCCAGGAAAAATCTTACTTTAACGTTACAGAAGCTTAAACTCACTCTAGATAGTCCGAATAAGGTCCGAATTGATATAAACGCTGACCGTCCTGTCAGCGCTCACAGCGTTAAGATCACATTACGGACCGCACAGAATGTGTTTATGGAGGGTGGGTGTGTGTGTGTGAGAGATAAATTAAAGTAGAAAATAAACAAACTTTAAAAAACAAACTCGGGCGAGAGCGGCGAAATAATCTCGAAGTACCTAGTTGTAATAATATCTAAGACGTATTATCTGCGAGCAAGTGTTACCAAATGCTGATAATGAAGTATCTATCCTAGGCAAACAATGTGGTCTTGGAGTTCATTGCAGAGTAAACTTTGCCCGCTAACATGACATCTCGCAAAAGAGTTTTTGATTTGTTGCGGACTATCAACATTTCATCGTAAGTCCTTATCGCTCTCCTGTTTGTAGCTTTGATTATTAATTACCTAGCCTAAGATTACTAATCAAAGTTAAGTTTAATTTTGAATCACATGATTTGTCACAAGTTTACAATTTTGTTTCAATTTAATTTATTTTTGTTTTAATTGCTCAATCTTTTCCCTAATGGTTTCTTCCACTATTTTAGATGTCAATGTCCAGCTCATGGATTCAGGGGCAATTTTCAAGTCTCAAATGCTACTCCTGTCTTAGATTATGCTTTTGAAGTGAGTAACGATAACCATCTATTTTTCTATAACATTAACATGTTGAGTGACACACAGGTCCCGAACAATAGGAATTTATTCTAAAAGTGACCAATTGCGGTGAAACACTGAAGTGATAAGTTTACATCAATAACAAGAGTTCTTTAGTTGTACTAACCTAGTTAGTCTAGTTACCCTTACCCTGAAACTTTTTTACCTTTTTTTCCTATTGACTAGCTGTTAGTCCAAGGTGCGACTTTCACAGAGTTACCGGGCAATGGGGTGAGCGGAAGGCTCACAACCCCTAACATTTAAGTAACGTGCCCCCCTGAGGGCACCCCTAGGCTTGCTATAGTTTTTATGAATAAAGGGGAATTAGTTTAGCCATCAGATAGTTACTTGATTTAATAACTCACGTTGAAAATGTGAACAATAAAGTTTGTTATTCTTTTAGATCAAAAATTCAACTGTGCGGTATGGTATAGGTGTGACGAGAGAGATTGGCATGGACTTGGTCAATTTTGGGGCTAAGAATGTCTGTGTAATGACTGACCAAAATCTTGTATCACTGAAACCAGTCAAAGCAGTTCTGGATTCACTTACTAAGCATGGAGTCAATTACCAAGTGTATGACAAAGTGCGTGTTGAACCCACTGATACTAGGTAAGATCTTGTATTCATTTGTTGACATAGTGTATTGCATTTAACTGTTTTGAACAAATATAATGTATGTCATTATTTATTTATTTAACCGTTATTAACTAATATGATAAAGTTACATTTTGATTTTATTAAATTAAGGAATCTTTTTGGATTCTTTACCTAAAAGGTGAAAACAGAACCCTATTACTAAATCTCTGCTGTGTCTGTCTGTCTGTTACCTGGGTTCATATAATTAACTGTGATAGCTAGAAAGCTGAAACTTTGCTGCTATGATAACAAAAACCAAAAATAAAAAATAGTTAGGGAGGAAGTAACTACTTAATATAGTGAAGATTTTCATGACAGCTTCAAGAAAGCTGTGGAGTTCGCCAAGCAGGGCAACTTCGACAGCTTTGTGGCGGTGGGCGGCGGATCCGTGATGGACACCTGTAAAGCAGCTAACCTTTACTTCTGCGACCCAGAAGCTGAGTTCCTGGATTATGTCAACGCACCTATCGGGAAGGGCAAACCTGTTGACGTACAGCTGAAGCCAATAATTGCAGGTATCTACATGTTTTACCCTCAAACTCACAAATGCCAATCAAGATTGAGCACACCCCCAACTCATGCCTTCCTGTGATTTATCCATAGAATTGAGAGTACACCTATACTAAGAGATACTTAACTTTGATTTGCGGTTGTGAATTCGGCGGGTAGTTCTACAGATACTAGGCTTAAAGCTAGTTAGAACATAAATGTATTTCTTGCTTTCTTTTTAAGTTGGTTCTTTTCAACTTGGTGCTAATAATAGTTAGTTAGGATCTATTTTACAAGTCATTATATTAAGTGTCGATCAGTTACTAAACGGGACACTACACGCTCACTCTTGATTGAATGGAAGCGATTGAGTGTGAAAAGACACTCCATTCATTCTAAAACACGTAATCAATTGCATTTTCAATATTTTTTAGTCCCAACTACAAATCAAAGCGATTGAGTGTGAAAAGACACTCCATTTATTATAAAACGCGTAATCAATTTGGTTTTTACAATGTTTCAGTCCCAACCACAAGTGGAACTGGTAGCGAGACGACCGGCACATGCATATTCGATTTCGAAGAGATCCACGCTAAGACTGGCATATCTCACACCGGTCTGCGCCCCAACCTGGCTCTCATAGACCCCCTTCACACTCTCACTATGCCTGAGAAAGTGTCAAACTACTCTGGCTTTGACGTCTTCTGTCATGCGCTGGAGAGTTTCACTGCGATCCCGTTCAATGAAAGGGGGCCAGCGCCGTCGAACCCTGCCCTGAGGCCGGCTTATCAAGGCAGCAACCCTATATCTGATGTGTGGGCAAGATTTTGTCTAGAGGTTAGTATTCTGTAAATAATAGGCTTTTCAGAGTTAAATTGAGTTAACTCCTTCAAAACGTGGAGTCTGAGTTAAAACCGAATTATTTATCTAATGTCAATCGTGGCAGTGAGCGGGGCACATAGCGCGAAGAACTGATGGCTTTTGGGACCAAAAGTTCTTTAATGAAAACCATTTAAAGGCATTGTGTCACCTACCAGAAACATAGAAGGAGGAACTGAGAATGGTGGGATTTCTTAAGATTTAAGCCTGGGGAAAAATTAGAATCATAATGTTTTCTCGCATGGATGGCCGCACATCGATTCTTGTTTATATTTTATGATATTTATCAGACATATTTTTTACAGACCATTAGGAAATTTTTCACCCGGTCAGTATACAACGCGGACGACATCGAGGCGCGGTCCGCCATGCACCTCGCGGGTACTATGGCGGGCGTGGGCATCGGCAACGCCGGCGTGCATCTCTGTCATGGGCTCGCTTATCCCATCGCTGGGAACGCCAAAACCTTCGTGCCTGAGGATTATGGGTGAGTGACTGTCAGTACCAGTAAACAGTGCACACTCAACGTTCGGTGGCCCTGGCGGACTGAATCGAACCAAATTGGTATATTTTATTCCGAACCAGCGCCGATAAAAATATCGGCAAGCATTAACAAATCCTAATATTTTTGAAAGGCGTTATTAGGTAAAGTAAAGTATAGTAAAAATAGACTTCATTCATGTAAACTTATTAAAAGGCACCCAAGAAAAGTCACAACATAAAAATTAGAAAGTAATAATGTGATCCTAGGCACGAGTGAGGCACGAGTCCTCTGCTTCCTTTTTTTTGCACCACAAAATTCAGGTTCTCAAATGTATTTTGCGCACATTCAATTTAGGTCTTGGCCGGTCCGACACCTGTGACCAGGCACACTGTATAACTCGCTCGATGCCTGGAATCGAATAATCTTCGAATCCACAAACGTCAATCAATGTCAATAGAACTGAAAGGCACAGCTATACTTCTCAGAGATGCTCAACCTTGATTTGTTTTTGTGAATTAGGGGGAAAACTCGTACTTTTGCTCCCAGTAGTTACTCTTCAACATTTTCTTTCAGTTCAGAGCCGATAATTCCCCACGGCCTATCCGTGGTCGTAACCGCGCCAGCCGTCTTCCGCTTCACGGCCCCTAGCGACCCCGACAAGCACCT
Organism: Udea ferrugalis; assembly: GCA_950022985.1. Taxonomy (NCBI): domain Eukaryota; kingdom Metazoa; phylum Arthropoda; class Insecta; order Lepidoptera; family Crambidae; genus Udea; species Udea ferrugalis. The sequence continues at coordinate 14,142,166 of OX465516.1, forward strand.
CGAAGCGGCCAGCCTCCTCGGCGCTGACGTCACCAATAAGAAACGAGCGGACGCCGGCGACGTGCTCGCTGACGTCATACTTAAGTACATGCAGAGGATGAAGATCGAGAACGGATTAGGAGAGCTGGGGTACACAAGTGAAGATGTGCCCAATTTAGTGAAAGGAGCTTTGCCACAGGTATGGACTCGTAGTTAGTTTTATTTGATACAGATTGTCTTTTAACGCTACACGGTCCCTAGCGACCCCGACAAGCACCTCGAAGCGAGCATGGGCGAAATGGGGGAGGCCTCAGCCTGAAGCCAGAGGCCTGGGTGAGGTTCAGCTGTGAACGTCGTGGGGCTGTTGAAAATGATGACTTTGCGACTATTCGGAGGGCTCTTTAAGCAGTTGGTGACGTCCCTTTTTTTTTACGCGGAGAATGCTTTAACGCACTATCCCGCTCCCTGAGTACAGGAGCGGGGGAGTGTTGAGCTCACCCACCCCAGTGGGCGTGGGCATACCCACTAAACTCCGCGGAGGCCATCTTCTGCGCGGTACCAGGAATCCCCGAGGACCCCCGTGAGGTACTCTATCAGTGGACCCCTGGCGCGCTGTGCTGGGAACCCAGCTCCTCACGAGGGGAGTTATGCCTCCCTACTACACTCATACACCCGCGGGCGTTCACGGCAGAGAGAGGCCCCCCGCACCGCCGCCCTCCACAGGATCGCTTGTGCAATGGAAGCACACAGTCTCCACCATGTGCACTCCTAGAAGTCAGTTATTAATATTAAGAGGCCTTATGGAGGCTTAATAACATCTGACAGCAATGTTTCACTAACATAAGCTTTTGTTTCAGCAACGTCTGTTGAAATTGACGCCTTTGCCGCAGTCTGAAGAAGACTTATCCAAGCTACTAGAAAACTCACTAACTGTGTATTGATAAGTCTTGAACTGTATCAAACTTGTAAGTACGGTACCTAAATACTGTCCTAGATTATAAGAGGAATATTTGTATATTTTTGTATGCCTTTTCTATTGTTATCTGTTGTTATTGAGGAATATTGTTATCTTGTTTTAAAATGTTGAATTTATCATTGTTATCAATAAATACTTTGGTCTATGAAGTTAACGAAGAGTCTATGAATTTTATTACCTAAGAGATACACACAATCTGAAAGTTGAGTTATGTGATGATGATTTGGGGGTAATAATGCTACGATAGTTACCAAGGGCGTACCCAGGTAGGAGCAGAAGTCAATTTTCCTTACAAGTGGGAATTAAAAACGTATTTCTCTCTCTACGAAAAACGAAACAGGTATGAACTGCCCCCCCCTAGCTAAAATCCTGGGTACGCCCTTGATAGTTACCACGAACCGCATTTCCCTCTGAATGTTTGTTGATGAATGATTTATTTTTGGTTTAAAGAAACCACACAAGGGTCTCACATTGGATCTAGAGTAATACCTTTAAGTGATGTTGTATTTATTATTATTTATATTGACGATCGGTTTTGTGTAATGGTTAAGAAGTTGGCTACTACACCAAAGGTCGCGGGTTCGATCAGTAGAAACAGTCGTGTCCATGAACACTAGGTTTGTACTAGTCTGAGTGTTGCCTACAAACCTACGTGTTCATGCACACGAATCTACCTTCCTATGTATTTACAATAAAAAGTATTTCAGTATGTTCATCTGTTGTCTAGTATACCATAGCACAAGCAAGCTTTCAAGGCTTGCTTAATTTGGGGCTAGACGGCGCTGTTTGGAATAATGTCCAGGGATATAGGAAATCACTGGTCAGCAGCGCCATCTGGCCCCAAACTGAGCAACTACAGCTTGGCAAAAAAGTCCTGAAAGGGAACTAAAAAATATTATAACTGGCAATACTGTGTTTAAAAAAAGCAAATTGGGAAGTTAGCACATTTTAGCTAATTGATACTTTTTTATTGATTTTAGGTTTTAATTATAATTTAATTTTCAAAGCAGCGTCTGAGCCAGCTTTTGAGAATATAACGAAAAAAGGAGAAAATCATGATAACACGTCATTATAATAGAAAATGCTTATTACCAACTGGGACAAACTTTGAATAAGCAAATCTTTTGTTACTTTGTTGTTTCTAATTTAAAAAAAATTATGTTTTTCTTTTTTCATTTTTTTACTTGGTGGTGGGAATCAACTGTGTTGGTGCCACTGCCTTTGCATTTCTGCCACCTAACGGTTCACCCGATTGACCTGGTTACCTGTATGACTAATTACATTATTCTACTGGATAATGTGGGATTAAAGAAATTTAACGCGTTTCAATAATATAACGCGACACTTAGAGAAATGAGAAAGTACTGAACTAGAATTTGGTGTCCTATTAGCTGGTCGACACGTGATGCATTCGCGCAAAATTAGTACGTGCGAACGCGAGATCAAACCTATTGATGATAAAGGAGTGTCCTTACTGTGGTTCGCGCGATGATTGCGTCAGGCGAATAGGTGGTGGGGAGATTGTATAGGTACAACGAGATAGCCATTCTCTCTAAAGAAATAAGTTGATTTAGTAAACTATCAAAACTGTTCGTGTCGTAGTATACGGGGTGACCACATTAACGAAAGTGGCGCCCTCATTAATTTCACGACTTTTTTGCCAGGCTGTAAATGCTTGTGCTATGGGATAATAGACAACGAATAAACATACCATAATAGAATTTTTCTTGTAAATACATACTAAATATTCATAGGAAACACCCAGACCAGTACACACGACACGACATTTATTTATTTACTTGTAACAAAACATACTATATTTAGGTACCCATACTTTAGGGTACTTTTAGTTAAGTGGCATCAGCAGATCGGAAACGATAACTTATGTTAAGCTACACGCTCCAGGTCAAGCAGAGATGATGGATTTAGTGACCATCTAGTCTTACTTTCATCAAAACTAAACAGGTTAACAGATTGTTGACAAGTTAGATAAGTATTAAAACAACAATATTTTTTTAGTGTTTAATTTTTAAAATTTTAAGTACATAAAATAAACCTATCAACTAATTTGTATAATATATAATAATATGTATATCTTAAATTAATTTGTTGTAATTTGACTTCATTTTGTTACTTTATATTCAAGAAGCGCTAGAGACAATCATTGGTCGCAGTATTGTTCGAAAATTTGAAGGCACTGTACTATGAATGTTGATAATCCTTGTGAATCTTATGTGACTAGCGCTGTCCTTCTATCACTTACTGCTTGTAGAGTTAAGCTGTTAGTTTTTAACTCCTCTATTTTGTACGAGTCACACTGCTTCCGGCACGATGTTGCTGTGGTGGAAGGGACTGCTCTCATAAGACATGTTCGAGGCATTCACAGTGACGTTGGGCAGCGGCTGGTAGCGGCTGAGCTTGGGCGTGGCCGGCCCCACCAAGTCCTCTGATAGCTGCTGGTAAACCAGCCCGCAGTCCTTCTTTGTGCGGCCGGGGTGGCTCATGGCAGCGATTATGGCACTGTTATATCTCACCTGCTTATTCTTCCTACTGCACATGACCATCACTACCTTCGCGACGACGATAAGAAGCAGCAGACTGCCGAGAATGGCGATCAGGATCGGCCACAAGTAGTTGTAGTGGCCGTGGGCTTCGTCCGCGACGGATGCGTGGACGTACACCTCCGGTTCTAAGTCGTCGTATGTGCTGTCGTTGTCGAGCAGATTGATGGCCATCTTAACATCGACGTTGTCAGGGGACTCCGACGCTGGTTTGGGAGTGTTGGACGGCTTATCGAGCAACTTGACTTTGAGGTCGACATCATCGTCGCCGTCGCCATCGTCGTAGTCTTCCGACGCGTCGTCATCGTCCTCATCTTCATCATCGTCGTCTTCATCATCAGCTTCGTCGTCGGCATCGTCGTCCTTATCGTCATCGACATCGTTGTCGGTGGCGTCTGCCCCAAGCTTGTTGTCCTTGGTCTTCGTGTCGTCGGCGACTTTGCCATCGTCCAATGTGTTCTTGAGGTCGAAATTACCCTCATCGTCCTTGTCGATTCTCTCCCAGATCTCCTCGTCAGAGACGGCCGGCAATGGCTCGACGGCGTGCACGATCGCGCTGCCGCACGTCTTGCGCGTGAGGAACTCCCAGCTGTAAGGCTCTTCAGTCGTGTACATGGCCATTTCCATGTTCCGCCGCGCGGTGTTTGCGTCAGGCGATACTTTACGCTTGCTTAACCAGGTCATCAAGTTCTCGAATTCGCGGTTGCAAACCAACGGGTTCTTGCTGATATCCAAATACCTCAGGTGATTCAGAGTATCAAGCTCGGTCTGTTTGATTTCGATGATGTGATTTTGAGATGCGTTTAAGAATGTTAAGTTGCTAAGTAGTGTTGCTGGATGATTCTTGTTTGTTTTCCACAGTGATGTTAATTCGGTCTTACTTATATCCAGCCAGGTTAACATTGGGGTGTGAACGAATATTTCCGCAGACAGAACCTTCAGTGGATTACCTTGAAGGAATAGTTTACCGAGTTCATTATTTTTCTCAAAAACTTTGGCATCTAACGTCGTCAGAAGATTTTCGGCTAGGTTAACCTCTACTAGTTTAGGACATACAGAAAATACTTTGTTGTTCAAAGACCTGATGTGGTTTCCGGAGAGGTTAATCACCGATAGCGCCGTAAACGTTTTTAAGGAGTCGTCATAGATTTCTTCAAGGCCACAGTAAGACGCGTCAAACAGATAAATGTTGAATTGTTCAGCCGAGCAGTTGAATCCCTCGACTGGTAAGTGTCTCAACAGCGGGTTGTTCGAAATCTTAAATATATCTAATTCTATGTTCTCTTTTATGAGTATGCTGGAGATGAATGATAGATTGTTGAAAGAGAGGTCAAGGTAGTTAAGCTCGACAAGTTTGTGGAATGCCTGGTTGTGGATTTTCTCCATATTGTTACCGCTAAGGTTAAGGTTTGCAATGAATTTCATGCCGTTGAACATAGATGGCCCAACGAATTTGATGTTGGTCTGTCCGGCATTAAGAGTCAGCAAATCTGAGATATTTAATCCGTATACAGTGTCGATGGGGTTTCTTTGAATGTGGAGTGTTGCGAGCTCGTTATTCTCCGAGAATATATCATCGGGCAGCGATCTAATGTTGTTATCGCTCAAGTCCAGCTCTTCTAAGTCCAGGAGTTTTTTGAAAGTGTCAGGATCCATATCACTTAGGCTGTTTCCAGCTACGTTCAGGTACATCAAGCCTGGCATGTTGGCGAATGTGTTGGCAGTGATGTATTTCATGTTACAATATGAAACGTCTAGCTCCTGCACAGTAGTGGCATTGAGGAAGTATCTGTCGGATCCATATTCAGGAAACTTCAGTGGGTTGTTTGCGAGCGTTAACAGCAACAGCTTCTTGTTGTTGGCGAATGTTTCAGGGTGGAGACTTTTTAGTTTGTTGTTGGACAAGTTCACAGCGTAAAGCTCTGAGAGACCGTGGAATGCACTGGGACTGACAAAATCGATGGTGCTGTTTACAATTTTGACCGTCGCGATTTGATGTAGGCCTAACTTCCTGAATATGTTATCCGTGAGTTGGATATTAAGTCCAGGTTCAGCGTTTTCGATCACCAAATCAGTGATGTCATCTCCGAACTTCTGCGTGTTGACTTCGAGGCGATTGCACTTGGCGATTTTGTATCCTTGAGACAGAGTGCATATGCAATCCCTGGGGCATGGTCTGTCTTCGTTGAAGAGGACTTCCTGGTCATCTCCGTAGTCCTCGTCTGATGGTACAGTGTTCTCGCTGACTTTCTGGGTCTTGTTAGCGAGTAAACTGTTTGAGACTGCACAAACTGCCAGGAGCAGTATTAACTCTAGGGACCGCGCCCCCATGACGATGTAGCGAACTCTGAAAAAAGAAAACAAATGACTATTAATTTCAAAGCCTCTACTTATGTCAGTTTTAAAATTTAAAACAAAGCTAGTCACCGTTACTAGCAACTACTACGCATACCTGACAGTAGTGTTGAACAATAGTGTAGTTGTGTTCAAAAGTCCTTTTTTATTTTGAAAGTAACAATGGCCTAACTTTTCATGTTTCTTTATACAGAACCGTTCGCACTGGAACGTTTACTCGCACGTTAATCAACATCACGTGTGCTAAACAAATAAAATACAGTGTCTTTGCATGTACCTTGCATAACAGAAGTGACTTTAAAATCAGAAGAGCATTATCGCGCATATACATTGAGGATTTTTATATTTGCATAGTAAAGTGAGTTGAATTGTTTGCAGAATATGTTGGTAAATACCCACGCGGTATATTTGTACGTAGTGTACGTACATACACAATGGCAGTCATCTAATACGGGCGCTTAACAGGCTTTAGCAGATGTCGGCATTGTTCAGTGAAATCTTATCTACCTACGCATTGTCCATCTGTCGACAGTCGCCACTCCAGAAACGTGGAACGATCGTTACTCTTTTGTTTTAAAATTGTGAAACTGACTGACACATACGAGTATACGAACAACGTTGACTTTTTGCCTTTGCCGCTTTTTATTCGTAGGTTCGTAAGTGTTAGTTTCAGGAACACAGTGGCTTAAAATACCTACCTAAATATCTTAGAATAAATTCTAATATCATATCAGAGCCTCAAAACAAGTGAAAGACTATTTCTAACAACGCAATAACATTGGACATCTCAAATATGACAGATATATTTGACCACACTGAAAGGTCATATAATTCTGATGCTAACTGTACAACCTAAGTGGCAGGCTGTGTCAGGCAATAAAATAAAGCCACTTAGAAATTGTTCACCCGTTACACAATGTCACGTCTGCTTTAAATGCTTTGTCTATGCGCATGCAGCGAAGGATTTATCGTAGAAAGTGGCGCTTTCACAGTCCCAACTCAAACGCCGAATGTATTGTCCGTGTTCTCTCCTGTCAAAAGACACTGATACGAATCTGATAAAGTTTACTGCACAGGGCCAGTACGGGTGAGTGCGAAAGTAGGTAAGTACTTCGCAATGATACGCGAAAATGGATCCGACAATTCACACAACTGCTGCAAAGGAAGGATTAGACATACAATAACTCTGTCAGCGAAAAGTATGTTAATAAAAAACTATAGTGACTAATACATGGAAACACAGCACTTAAACATGATATGTTTATTGTGTGTGACATATAGGTAGGTAATAATATGACAACAATGTTGCAGTTGTAGTTACTATAACTATTTATCTCGACCTTTGGTTGTAGGTCCATAGTGTTTCAATAAAAAGTACTTCGGAAGTGCTTTGTTCCTGAGAAGTTTTTGCATTTATTTCAACAATGCTTTGTTCTGCCACAAAAAATACGGGTGCAGCCAGCCTCAAAATGTGTCTGGCTTCATTCGACTATTATGTAGGAAAATAAAATCAGTCATTCGTCATTCAAATAAGTTATAGATTCGTTGATTAAAATGCAAATATATGAATTTAATTACAACACTCGACTTGTCATCCATCATTTATTTAGGTAGGTATTCCACGTCGCGTTTGTGTTTGCCGCCCGTTTTCTGCGATGCAGTGAAACATCATGCTGTTTAGTAAACGTGCGTCTAAGGTATTATGTTTTACTGCGCGGTATCAGCGTGGCAGAACCGGTATTCTGCAACGACCAGGTACCGCACGATAATTCTGCAAGTTACTCGAATTATGCGACGGGGACCTTTAGATGGCGCGCGCGCCTTTATGATTATTATTTGCCTTGTTACGTTTGGCCTAATATTGATTTATGGAGCCTTGTTTCTAAAACTAATTAAAAATTATTTCTTTCATTTTTTTCTATTTAAGCTAATACTTTAAAGATCAATAACATATTTTTACTTTTTTACACTGCGGGAAAATCAACCAACCACCGGAGACGACCCAAATAAGGTTGTAGTATTTCAGTGGATGCATGCAGGCAACCTGCAACCGGCCGCTCTGGAAATCTCTGGGGGAGGCCTATGTTCAGCAGTGGACTTCACGCGGCTGTTAATGACGATGAGTATCGGTTTTGTTTTACTTATATCATTAACTAGCTCTCCCGGCGAACTTTGTTCCGCCTTAAGGGCAATAAATAAAAAAAAGAAAAAAAAAAAGAAAAAAATAAAGTAAAATAAATAAAAGTATCCTATGTCCTTCTCCTGGCTCTAAACTACCTCCATGCCAATTTTCAGCTAAATCGGTTCAGCCGTTCTTGAGTTATAAGTGGAGTAACTAACACGACTTTCTTTTATATATATAGATATCCCGAGGGCATGTTGTATGTGCACTAAGTACATAAGACTATATGTGTGTTCCAAGCGTTATTAAGGAGGTAGGCACGGACTGATAAGATTAGATAAATAACCCGTTTGCGTTAATCTCAACCCTTCCCAAAGGCGTGAGAGTTCATAATGGTTTGTGTTACCTACTGAAAATGATTTCATTTCTGAGAAAAGTGACACCAATTTAATTTGTTAGTACCGAAGACAGACGTTCATGAATGATGAAAGATAAATAACGATAAATAAGTGTGAATGACGTTTATCAAACAAAATCAATAGATAACTTGTGAACCGAGTAGATACTAGTGACTATTTATGCACTTCCTCAACCCTTTTCTGATACGACCACAATTAGTTGTATATGAATGAGGTGGCTTTTACATAATGCACATACATAACATCACGCCTATTTCCTCACTACCCAGTGACGCTACATCTCTCCCTTGCTACGATACTATCATACATGTTGCACCCATCGCACATACAACTTATAACACTCGTATATATTGTTGTGATGCTTTGTATATTTTTTTAGGCAACACGCTTCACTTCTTTACTGTCGTTTTTATTGGCATTTCGGCGAGCCAAATAGGTTTGCGGAGTACCTATATTGTATTGTATCAAGACTATCAAAGCTATTGTATGGCTAAGCTAGCGGATGGTTGGTAGATTATCTTGATTTTCTTTTTTGGCGTCTTTGAGATTTGCACCCTAGAGGCTTTTATTGTAGCGCCCACCGTTCCGGTATTTTGCCTGACATTTCTTCTCACACCCTTAGTTTCTAATTGTTCTTCTCTCACTACTATTTTTTTTATAAAAATGTTCCCTCCTTTTTGTTAATAGGCTAATTCGGAAAACCGAAGAATTAGGCCATCTTGTTCTTTACTGAAGAGAGTATAAAAAGCGAATTTTTACCTTTAAAGCAGATGGTTGTATTCCGATGAATTATATGCAATTTAACTACGTTCCTTAATTTAGAGGGTCCAATCAGTGCCCTAAACTTCAAACATCAAAACTTTATTGCGCACTAAGTGGATGCATAAAAAAAACATTTTGTGTTGATATCATTTTGTAAATAAATCAATACAAAATGAAATTGATTATTTCGAATGGTTTGTGGCCTATTAGAACTTTAAATTAGCGAATGTGGCTGGATACATTTCTTAGGGCACTGTCTGTACTTTATTTCCCTCTATCGTTGCCCAATCGAGAAATTCTATGGCATGCCTGTACCGCGTCATTCGCATCGTGTGCGTCTAATGAAACCGTTTTGGCATGCTTTTGGTCACACAATGAGTAATCCGTGCCTATTCACGGTGTGCAGTGTGCAGGATGCGATACGAATGAATAATTTACTTATTCATTAAATCGGCTTGACCTTGTTGGGAAGTTGAATTAAAGGGAACGCTTTATGCGCATATTTTTATGGTGCTACATTTTCAAGGATACAAATCTTGAAATAAGAAAGCTCTAGAAAAAAATATTTTTCTTTTTTTAGTCTTAAAATTTAGCTCAGATTTCGGAAGTCAGGCTTTGCATGCTAAATGGTTATTGTTAAACCAATGAAATTCAAGTAAGCTTATGTAATTAGTGAAACAGTATTTGATCAAATAAGAATAAACTATGTACGATTGGCCAAATGCCAATCATTGGAACTTAATGTGAATGCAATAAGGCCATTTAGGAAATGATATGCTACGATTGATGTGTTGTCGTGTGCATGTGAACATGGCAATTATGTTGAGTGATGATGATCGCATTGCAACAAAAACTACTGATAAATTGAAACTTAGGCCAGGAACAACATTCAATCAACAACTTATGTTTTCATAAGTGTTTCAGGAAACACTGATCTATACCATTACTTGTGAAATCTATTCAAACAAAAGGAATTACAATTGATTTTTCCCCTCAATTTGCGCTATTGTTTAACTTTAATTGACACCTTGTTTACTGTGTCTTTTATCTATATTTCTAGCGAATGAATGCTTGAAGGTTAGACTTTTTAATTCAGAAAAATACAAGAATAACTTCTATTCTATTCACGGACAGTCAGAACACACACAACAAATTTCCATTGGAGGTTCCCCTTGTAATAAGTTGAATCGTTTCGATGAGAGGTGCCAGACGCATTGTTATTAGGGCCCTGGGAGTTTGTGAAGGACTTCTTATTGCGGGAGGGGTTCAGGGTGAACCGCCCTCTACGCCCTCGCCTTTCGCATTTCTGTTTGGAATATTCCTGTGCACCATATTATTGGTAAAAATTACCCGGCCAGTTTCGCAGGGTCAATATTTTTAAGCGTAACAAATGACTTATAGGTATTACTCAATTTGAATTTTATGATGGATCATTCACAAGTTACCAACTAGTTTTAAATGTCGAATAGTTTTTGAATATACTAGGTTTATAAGGCCACCGGCCAAGCGAGTGCACATCGACAATTTGTATCCCCGGTGCCCGTACCCACATTTAAGGTTTTGTTTCTTACTGCTAAGTTGCACTTGTAAAAGTAATAGGAATGGAAAAAACATGTGTAGTTTAATAGTAAGCACTCTAATGAACTCAGTTGTAGTTTGTAAGATATAGACATAGACAGTGTTATAATGATTATTTTGTGGTGACTGTTATCGTCATGACAAGGTTGAGATGTATATATTTTAAAGAAAGAAAAGCGGCGCAAAAAATTAGTATATTTAACGACAGTAATTAAACTTCGTACGTTTGACAAAAAAACGTCTGTCGTATTAGGACAGGCGCGGATCCACCGTTGTGGGCACTGTGGGCATGCCCACAACCCTAATTTGCTTGTTATTATAATAAGTCCATGAGTGAGCATCGGTGGATCCAGGGTGTCATGGGGGTCATGACCACCCCCCTGAGCTGGTTCCAGCGCTCCTGAGCGGCCTCTAGCTTTACAGAATTCAAATAAACTTCTGATAACTAATGCCATTTTTTGGAAAAAAAAAACATTACTCCTGGGCCCTAACCATAAGCTTATAGAAAACAATCTTGTTTTAAAGTAAGACTGCTGCAGGACTGCGGAAGGAATGCTCAAAAATCGTACCATGAAGTCAATCGTTTTAGTCCTGCGAAGTGTTGGGAAAGAACGAATGATTTCTTAGAAAGCCAGAAAGGGATAGCGCTATATGAATTATATAGCACCATCTCTTACGCAGTCTACGGTCCGAATTGTCTTAAAGCAGGCTTGGAGTAAAATTTTGAGAAAACAATACTTGGCATGAATATTCTTGCAAAAAAAACTGTTTATACTGGCGTTGACACTAAAGATAATATTTTCTAAAAAGGCCAGCCGAAATTAGTCTACAAAGATCATCATTCGGTCAATTTTTCATCCAAGGGGTCCAAAGCCTAAAACAATCTTAATTTGGTTTTGATGCGAGAGTGGCTTTTTGATAACCAGCAGTCTTAATGCAGGATTACTTTTACGTCAATTCTGACACACGAAAAAAGTTCCGTGAATGCAACTTCTTCACTATTGTTTTCCAAATTATATAAAAACTAAACATCATCAAGCCACTCGAGCCACAGGGAACTCTTTCTTAGGACCATAAAATAGTTTGACAAATATTTGTTCATTGATTTAGGCGGCTGATTTATTTTAGTGCGGAAATGTGATTTGTGTCGTTTTTCCTTTGCTCCGGCGGTTATCTTTATACCTACCTACTATCGGTAGGTACACAAAGAAGCTCAAAAAGCAACAATAAATAAACTTGTTAGTGCTATACTATATTGTGAGTTCATTAACGTGAATGTTCATATTGTGTTTGGTTTTGAAACCTTAGGGTATGTTGAATATTTTGTTTTCAAGTAACAGCTGGAAATATGAAAGATACAGACTACAATTAAGCCGCGTATCCACTAGGCATTAATTGACGAGCACCGCGTGACGCTCAACGTGTCCGGCGACGTTGCACAACAGCGCGCGGCGTGTAGATGGTTTGATACTATGCGCACCGATAGTGGAGTTGCGCGTCGTTGATCAACATGCTGAGCTTCATGTTTTGCACCATGTCGCGCAGCAAATGTAGCCGAGAAAAACCGGCTTTAAGTGTAGTGTAACTTTCACAGTGAAAGATGTTGGAAACTAGTTTAAAATAAAATAAAAAGTATAAGTCGAATCTTTATTTCACTTTCCAAAGTTTCACATAATATGCATGTGTATGCATGTAAGACATTCAAACCATAACGTTTATTGTTCACAGATCATTGCTACCTACCGACAAGGATTGTCTGAACTGATATGCTTGTGTTAAAATGCACAACATTTAGCAATTCTGAAATCCAAGATAAAACATCTATTCAGAAATCCTATGACTTATTGAATCCGAATCCATGTCTTCACAAACTTATCAAAACTTTGTCTTCCTGCTGCTAGATTTATCAACCTCTACTTTCTGGGCAGAGAATAAGGATCATGTCGTTATTGCTTACGATGATGAATGATCATTAATTTTACAATCATAAATATAAATATTAACTGGTTTTCCTGTTTCATTTCACCACGCTGGTTGTCATGACATGACATTGACATGTTTTCGTGTCATAGTTAGCTATGGAAAAAGACAGTTTGAATTTTGGTTATGGTCAACTGTGGTTAATATGACGTGTTAAGGAATAAGGCCATGTCCAGATGGCAAGTAAAATGAAAAAAAAATGTAAAAAAGTAAAATGTTGCTGCCAGAATATATATTTTTCTTTGTGAAATAGGTAAACTCTAAGCAGTTTTATAATAAACTTATTCGAATATACACACATCAAAAGTGTCTAGGGATATCTCAAGCATTTTCATACAAAGTATAGCTATTTGGGAGGCTGTAAAAATTAAAATATTGATACCAACGTAGAAAGTTTTAGAACACAAAAACTAATATATCTGCCCTTTCAGATTGTATAAAAAAAATTATTGTCGTAGCATTATTGTACAATCGTAAGGACGTTAAAAAAGACAGATTTTTCTTTTAAAAGGTGTAAAAATTTTAGCAAAATCAAACGTTTTTTTTTGTAATATTCTTAACCTTTATCTTATGCCACTGTCCTCCTCGCGTTATTCTGAGATAATGCTCAACTTGTAAACCAACTTAACTTTATGAAATATTTGAAAAATGATATCCCTATGATATCCCTAGACACTTTTGATGTGTGTAGATAGCTGACTAACTATAACTGAGCAGTTAAATGGGGGCCTCTTTCTGCCCACTAGCGCCACCAATAGTTGTCATGAATTGTGGTTTATTTAAGATATTTGAACGAACACTGTTCAATTATGATCCTAAAATAAGATATTATCTGTACATAAAGATGTTGACAGAATAAATTGATGTATATTGAACAGTTTTTATCAAAGTATCTGAAATAAACCTCTATTAATAAGAAACGATTGGTGGCGCTAGTGGGCAGTAAGCAGCACCTAATTATTACATATTTTTGACGAATTAGGGAAAAACTAAAATCATTTACACAAAATTAACATTGGGTAATTTTAAAACTATCCTTCTGTTTTCATAAGATAAAACTTGTACTGTTGGTTTCGGACACATGCCTACCTACTTAAATACATAATGAATACAGAGCTTGATATACCTAGGTCCAAAGTGCCCCGTCGTATAGCACGTCATGATACTAAAATATCGTGATTGAAGCATCATACTGATAATTTAAATGCGAAAGTTTGTATGTGTGGATGGATAGATGTGTGTTGCTCTTTCACGTTAAAACAACTGAATGGATGGATACTAGACGCATGTTTAATTTCTTTTCTTTTTGTGAATACCTACATACTTATTAAACATATGAAACACCCAGACCAGTACCAACAGACATACGGGGATCGAACCCGCGAGCACTGCCCACTGGTGTAATAGCCCACTTGTAAACCATTACACCATACCGATTGTTAGTGTATTATAATAAAATTACCCTTCAGGTGCTGCAAATAATGAGTTAAAACAAATACATTTTTGGAAATGATTTATTACCGTTTTTGTTTATTAAACTTCAGTCACCCAGTACTGCTGCGAATGCCTCAGATCTGCATCAAATTACTTCAGTCGCTCTATTTTTGAGATAGCATTGCATTTTACACACGCAATTTTTTTTTAAAGTTTGAGATATTTATGTCCATGTTTTCATTTTTTGTAATCAACGTTCGTTTTCTTCCTCCTGAATAGGCATGATACAAATAACATAAAACCATTGTGGACAATCATTTCAATTCTCTTTTCAACAAATAGAACTGGGGGAAAAACCCTTTCGAGGGTACCTCATCGCTCGTTGGGATCACGAGATCATCTCTACTTCGGCTTTCCTGCTGGGTCCTACAGTAGTCGGCCCTAGGAAAGCAACTCTGCTTCCGGATCCAGCGGCCCCAGGTGCACTTCAATGAACTGAAAAGTACTTTCGGGAAGGCTGATACAAAACGCGTTTGGTAGCAACTTAAAATAGAGATAAAACTTATCCCCTATGGTATACCTAAGAGTAGTATTCATTATTTAAGTAGGTATTTGAAGTGAAAAATATACAAATACAAAACAGCATAGGTTTGGTAAATGAATCTCAATTTGACTGACAGACGTAGCTTAGTTTTCATGACATTTGGTTTTTTTATTGATTTTAGTCTCAGTAACGGCTTGGCATGATAAGTACATATTGAAGAGTGAACAACCAGAATCATCATTCGTTTTTTCCCCACACTTCGCAAGATTACTTTGTTGGATGTCATTTGATGTCAATAAAAGTAATATTGAATTAAGCTTGCTGCAAAAGTAACGCAACCTTACTCCTAACCGATTGTGAATCACACTAGGGATTATTTTTCTGAATTTATTATTTGTATTCGAATATAACGCAAACTTTAGTTTGTCATTTTATGACCTATTTTATTCTATTATTTATCTATATTTTTTGGGGAATTCTTAAAAGCATTTAGTTTTAATGGGTATTCTTGCTTAGTTGGAATTAATAAATGGGTTTTATGGGAACATTCAGTTAGGGTGAAGAAGACTCGCACCTTATCGTCAAAATGTATTCAAGATAAATTAATGATAAAATATTGTTTACTTAGTTAACTTAGTTAAATAACATTATGAATAATCTTTTTTTTAACTTTTTTACCTAATAATAATCTACTTTTAGTTAAAGAGAATACTTTTCTAACGATAGACTTTGTTATGTAAATTAATGAATTAAAGTAACCCGTGTGAACGCGCTGTTGCCAAATTACACGTAATAACAAAATTTTAATTGTCATGGCAACAGATCACGTGATGCCTCAAAACAAGATTGCTGATTGTCAAAAAGCACTTCATGGTACCAATTTCTCAATTTTGTATGGGCTATGACAGCAATATTGCTCAAGGATAGCAGGACTTAATAAGTATTGTTTTAACGACGTCATGGTACGAAAAAGCAAAGTAATATTGAAATAATCTTGCTATAAGAGCTCATGGTTAGGGCCCTGTTCCCCTAACGGAATTATCTACCTCCCAGAAAGACTATCTGGTATTTAGAGTTAGTTTTCTACTTATTAAGCAGAACGTAAGAAACGCAAAAAAAAAACAAATGCGTTTTTTTAGATTTGATTGGTCTTTCTCTCAAGTCTCTCTCATTACAAAAATAATCTAGTCGATTTACAATCGAAAAAAAAAGATAATTTTTGGTGGCTGTGCCCACAACCTTTTTTGAGGGCTGGATCCGCGCCTGTATTAGGAGCTAGTTATTAAGTAATTACGTTTGCATCTGTTTGCATAGCTAACAGACATGTGAGAGGGGCCTTAGATGAAATGATATTTATTAGCATACAATTGAACTGAAGACCTATATTAGTGTCGAGAGCGTCGATCGTGCAAAAATGCATATCGAGTGACATGGCGACGTGGGTCGATATACTCTGCGATAATTATTGTAATCCTTCACCCATTGGTTCAATACGATACATACATTTATGGGTAAATGACGTCATGCAGTTAGTTAACATTTACGTGGGCACTTTACCAACATTATCACATGACTGCGCATTTTCTTCATACTAATAGATCAATAGTAATTTTGTATCGTGAGTTAAACTCTAGGTCAACCTAGCAGCCTTATTGTCACAATTTATTACTTGTAACAAATTTTACTTTTACCAGCATTTATGAAAAACTGTTAACTCAGTCAAAAAATCAGGAGCAAAGATACAAAACTTAACTAAGTAACATTTAACCACGATATCAATTGAAAATAGTGTGACTACAATCGACGTATAGGTATGACTCTGGCAAGAAACTCTAGTTTGGCTCTTTTCAACATCAATAGTTTACAAACATTGGAATTACAGTGACTCTACCATGCCTATGAATAAAATAACCCATTTACATAAGTATTAGAGATAATACATTTGCAGAGTAGCAGACTAAGTCCAATGTAAGAAGACTACAACTTCTTGACGTTTAATCTTACTCCTCTAAATAAAAAAACTCGGTTCATGTTGCGACTTTAACTAAAAGACAAGAATTTGTGCTACTATATTGAAATATTTTACAAATTCTCTGAGCAGCATTAAGAGATGCATTGAAAGACTTATTATACTAAAATTAAAGATTATTATGAACCTAAAGTGAATATCTACCTACGATATCTTATCATAAACTAATACAGCATCGTAGTTTATTGTTGGTTGAGACATGGCATCATAATGTCTTGTGTTTATTATAACTTTTACATAACCTAGTTAGGCGTTTCTTACGAACATTGTTGGCAACCCACCCACATGTTTCAAAATTGCTATCGCAATCTCCAAAGAGATCCTGCAATTAAGAATATCTATGGATGTATCTACCTATCTTCAATAGGTGTGCTTGTATGTATGAGTGACAGAGACGAACCATTAAGTCTGCTTTTGGGGTCAGATCGGATGAATTTGGTACTGCGGCGTTCACACCTTGATATAGAGGCACCTTAAACCGCTGAATAAAGCCCATTTATGCAATGGTTTTGTAAAGGTTGATGTGAACCCAGTTCATGGTGACCAAGATATTTTTCTCGTGTTTATTATAACTTTTTACAGTGAGTAGATATGTATGTTTGCAATATTTATGAAAGAATACACACCTATGACCTTGTCCAGCCACTCAGGAACTTCTTAGATGAAATCTGTAACAATAAAGCAACTTTTGTTAAACATGCTAAATTAAGCAAAAGTACAAGAATAACAATTAAGTCAAAATCCGACTTAATATAGTCCACGATGGAATTAAAATCTTCTGAATTAAAATAAACCCATTGGCCTACTAATAGGAACCATATGAGAAAGTGATACAGTGAAGTAGTCAGCAACAAAATCAAGTGGTAGAGCGAGCGTGGGTAGAGTAGGACTGTGCATCTGAACATTCCAACATTTTGATAATTGTACGTACTGATACCGTTCTTAAATCAAAGTTTTTAGTCAAAACTTAGATTAGGTGTAGATAAACAATAATTAGGTATATAAAAAAGGTTATTAACTTGTGTAGAGATGGCTACCGCCAGGGAAAGACAAGGCCTAGAGTTCTGGATTAAACGAATGTTATTTTGAGTAAACTGCAGGCAAAAAAGCTACTTGTATATTGAAACCAAATGTTGGAGAAATTACTTTCAAGTTCACCGCCGTTCTAGTAGTTCTAGTTCTGATAGAGTCGCACTGTAATTATGTACTTTAACATGACTATAACTGAAGCAAGTTAGTCATGCGACTGAAAATAACCCAAAGAATGGAAACGATTAGTCTAGTAACAGCCCTGATGTTACGTATTGCCTTGAAGCGTAAGTATTAAACATCAAAATGGACCAGACCAACAGTGTACACAAAGCACAAATCAATAGAATAAAAGTGAAAAGGTAAAACAAAAACAGATGGCGCGGGTCACTGGCCACATGATGAATGTTCCACATCCACCGTCCTATTAATGTATCGATTCTACATTCGCATATAATATCGATAAAGCGGTACATCGATAAACATAATTCCGAGCATAGGACGGGCGTGGCTAGACCACTTGAGCTAGGACTGGTTTGTGCCGACTTGCAAGCTAGTTCGGAGTTACATGAAGGAAGAAATAAAACAAATTAAGTATTGCATATTGCTGTTGCACTCTAGGCTTTGAGCTAATCTAAGTTGGTCGAAAATCGATCTTATGACGTTTTATTCAGCAGGCGGTATTATGCATGATGCATGTAGCTAAATGTTATCTTATTTAGATGCCATTTTTGAATCAAAGGTAACGTAAATTATACTTATTATAGACGCCATATTTATGAATAATGCAAATATATGACTTACACAGCCTGATTCACTACGGTTTTAACCAGTGCACGCTGTAAACAAAGCGATTATAGAAATGATGAGCTTTAAATCAGAGCTATTTAATGAATAAGATAACCTAGTTCGGTATTTGATATAGCCGATTTTAAAACGATAGACTTTATGGAACACAAAAATAGAATAATAAAATATTTAAAGAGTTGTTTCACGTTTTGACGACCCGTACAGCAATTATGTAAACTTTTTTATTCAAAATCGGTCTTATTAGTAGTAGATACCTCTGTTCCATTATCAGACTCATAGTTCTACTTTGTCCTAGTTTTCGGTCTTCGCATTCATAGGCTGTACGGAAAACAATAAGCTATAAAATACTAGCTTGACACACAAATCCAAAACCGTACAGGAACTGTTTACGGGACTATTTATAAAAGAAAGTTGCATATGGTAACGTTAGTGTATGAAGATTACTGAAACGTAATGATGATAGAATTGATAATAGTTCTACACAAAATATTTGTATCCTGACGCCCCATCTCTACATCCTGTGCCTTCATTAAATTGTCATCGGAGAGTAACCACTCTTTGTGAGCCTTCTTCTTTCATAGCCCGTTGGCTATGTAAATTCGTAGGGGAACTAAGGCCGCCGTCTTAGCCCAGCGTGTTAGCAGGTTGAAGAGGCAGTGTGCAGGACACAGAACGAAGGACTGATAGACTGTTGGGGCCGGAAATCCTCGAGTGGAGCCTACCCGCAAGGTGGACAGCTGACCACATAAAGATAGCAGGGTTTCGGTGGATGCAGGCTGCCTACAACCGGCTACTCTGGAAATCTATGGGGTAGGAATATGTTCTGCAGTGGACGTCATGTCGCTGCTGGTGATGGTGATGAGAGCAATCGCCAAATGTAATATAGTATGTGTTCTGGTTCTGGCCCAAACGGGGACTTAAATGCTATTGCTTGTTATGTAAGTGATTTAGTAATGTTGTGAAAAACTGGAGTTCGTGAACCTAATATTTTAGGGATCGACTATTTGAAAGACTTTACTGTTCGATTATCGATGTATTACACGAGAGCGAGTTTCCCAGTAAACTCGAGTTCAATGTTGGTGTTCGAGTCGGTTTTATGGCGAGTCGATTTTAGTTACATTTTCAGTCGAATTTATTCTACCTAAACTAGAGTATTGATGGTTTACAACTCAAAAAGCTCGAGCTCTTGACAACACTATCATTATAACGGTCCTAAAATTTCCACGAACAAATTAGTAGGTACTAGGTAAATATTCATATTTTTCTAATACATCAGTCACATATGTAATGTCCTATACTATCAAATTACTGTGGGCCACCTGGCTGGCGATACGTTGGTACTAATGATGTATGTAAATATATTATGTGAAGTCGGTGTGTTTGTTGTTCGTTTACATTAATGCAGACCTCGTTTTCACGGTCCTGTTCTTTATAATAATGGGCAGTGCAAATGCAGTGGCCCCGTTGGAATTATTTTTGCAGTCCCCAACTGAATTGCCGATGCACAAAGGAAACTAAATTAAAAAGCTTTATGGATGCAAAACCCACACAGGACAAGGCCGTCATTGAAATCGAATTATCTGTACAATGTATTGCTGATGTCTGTGCACGTCAACATATTTCGACCTTCGGAACTTAGGCCTGGTAAGACTTAGCGTTTTGGAGCTATTAGGTTGCGGTAGAAAGGTGTAATGCCATTGATGAAATAAGACCATGTTTTCGTTCAGTTTTTTCGCCAGTGTAGGCAATTTATAAATATATACATCTTCTACACATGCGATAGGCATTTCGAGAATTCAATGAATATCCAGTAGGCAGGGAACTGGTAAAAAATACAAACAAAACTATATGTATTTAATTACGACACAGACTAATTTACTATAGACGAATACCATCAGCCACATATCAAGCGTAGCAGGTGGATACGAACGGCAAACTGTTATAGTCAATACTTGACTTGTGTTGTGTTTTTCTGTGTGTCCTTTTTTAGCCAAACAGCACGCATAATTTTTAATGAAGAGCCTAAAGATAAATTCAAAAATACGTTCTTGAAAATCTTAATACTAGAAGCCATTATGTTTCCTATTAACACATGCCTGCCAAATTCTAAGGAGTGCCAGCAAATAATAAAATCTCATGATAGTCTGATAGCTCTGGTCTAAGTAGCTCGTTCGTCAGACGGTATCGGAGTTTGTTTTGTCGTCATATTGCACATACGACCTACTTTGTAGTCCTTGTGCCTAATGTTTACGAATACGACAATACGCTTAGTGAAAAAAATTAAGTAAGTGTAGCCAGGTGGCTTTATTTACTTCATAAGCAACAGCTGTGCGAGAAACCTGTTGTGATCGAATTTGGCGCAAGATGGGACTCAGGTGCGACGGAACAAGTCGCTTGACCGTCTCTTCGGAGTGTCATAAATAAAGATCAAACTACATAAGTATCTGACCATATCCGATTTCATGTCTGCCTCTTACTCAGCTACTCGAATATATTGTACTTTTAATCTACCTAAGTGGGTTTGGTTGTCGTTTTGAGTGTTAACTACGGTTACTGAATGCAGTTTCAAAAAACCAAACAGCTGTGTCAAAATACAGAAAAAATTGAAAGATGCAAGCATTACAATTTTTTGGAATTAAACCGGAAATTGTCGCAATGGAAACTGCCAAAGACAGAAATCAAGAATGTTTTTCGTTAACAAATACTCTACTTGTTGTCTACGGCTGTGCTGTGGTTTCAAAGTACTTTTAAGTAACGTGCCAACTACTAGGTCAACTAAGACGTAAGCATCGCGAAACGTATTTCCCCAAGTCCCAAACGTACGTCAGACGAGTTATATTTGATCCCGTGGATAAAATACTAAATTTGTAACACTATCTACCCTCCTTCCCAAGACGGTTTTCCCAATCTACAGTCAGTCATGCTATTTTTTTCGTACTTTTTGGTTCCTGCATTGGCATTTAGTCATCCAACACAAACACTACAGGGGCTCAACCATAAGGACTTAGAAAACAGTTCTGTTTTGGAGCAGGCCTGCAAGAATACTGCAGGCTTACAACAACTGTTTCCCAGTTATGTATGGGCGACGACAGCGATATTGCTCAAAGAAAATAAGATTGAATTAGCCTTGTTTTAAAAGTGTCCAGAACATCTTTACAGAGTTTACGCAATACCGAGTCTGGTACGCTGACCCCAGACTTGTGTGCAAGACGGTAAGTACGGTAACCCTAACGAACAATGTTGAAGGACAATGAAATATTAGCCAGCAGTATAAAACAGCGATTGAAATCAAAAGAAGAAATATCTAAAACCATTTTGTTTTAAGCAACGAAGTAGTAAAAAGGTAAACCTGTGGTGTGAAACATTTCAATCACTTGTTTCCAAGCATAGGTTCTACTAGTCTGAATTCGTTGTGCAAACACCAACTATTCTGAAATTGAGTTTGCCCAACGAGTCCTTGGGTAAATTGTATTAGCCAGCTAAATATACCCAGGAACTTTGTTCACAGTTTGTTATTGTACTCGTCCAAAAGCGGGCGAAGCAAACACTAAATGCTATTGCTTGCTATTCCCTTTATGATTTCCGGTGCAGGATATAGACGGATCAAATTCTTGGTACCTAGTAATTACAACTAGTTAGGGCTGTCATACTTGAGCGA
This sequence comes from Udea ferrugalis, assembly GCA_950022985.1. NCBI lineage: Eukaryota > Metazoa > Arthropoda > Insecta > Lepidoptera > Crambidae > Udea > Udea ferrugalis. The sequence continues at coordinate 14,164,402 of OX465516.1, forward strand.
TGTTATAACGGACGTTTAAAACCGATGGATCTTATGTCATGGTAGCTTTAAGCTTAGTGGAGGAATTAACACTTCCTGGTGGACTAGACTGCGTTATTAGGTTGGTTTCAGATCTTTAGCAAGGATACTGCATGGAAAAGTGCCTAAGAATGTTTTTTTAGTGATGAAATGGTGGAACCCTATTTTGCATCAATTAGTGTAACTAGGGCTTCATACGATACTCTTTACTGTTAGGTGGAATAAGTATACCTGAGATCAAAAAACACCAAATTGAGATCAAGAAAAAACGGTCCAAACTGCTGTCCGTTCACTATTAAATTAACGTCGACGACCGCACGTAAGCATTTCTTTCATTTCTTTTAAGGTTGCAAACCCAAGTTACAGTAGGAATACCATCTAATGCTGAAGGCCCATTATTGCGTTGCGTTACTCAATTTGTATGAATGGGGCCTCGCCCTAAGTTGAGGACTTTCGTGTAGTTCTGCCAACGGTTTCACTTCCTAGAAATACAACTTTAAGTTACCACCTACTGATTTTCAACCGTTACAGTATTAGTGGTGGTATTCTATGCCGGCAGCCCTGCTCGTGGTGTAACGTGCAGCTGCAGCAATTATTGTAAGTGCGGACAACTGCCGCAAGAAATTTAGCTTTATTTTCTCTCGCGAGCGGAAAAGAAAAAGTTTGTTGTGCAGGCATGCCATTGGATTAATTAACGTTATTGCACGTGTGATAAAATGTGCCCTTGAGCTATGCACATACCTTGCGTTTATTTTTCAAGGTTTCTTTATAGTGTATGTTCAAAATGAGTGCATTTCGTAGTTTTAAAGTAAAAAGAGCGTTGCGTGTTACTTAGCTGGTCATTATCAGAGGTTTGTTTTCTTAGAAAACTTGACACTTATTTACAAAACTATTTTGAGCCAACAGCTAAGTGTTCAAGGTTCAAATTCACAGTAACAACTTTATTTACTAATAATACAATGCTTTGTTGATTTTGTGTAGAGATCTTCAACGTTAAAAAACGCTGCTCCAACACATGTTTCTGTCACTAAATAATATTGTTACATAATTAATGACTTTAACGAAGCCATTACAAGAAAATGTGGTCGACAATAAAAAATCGTTATTATGTTAAATAAAAACGATTTATTCGGTAACTGAACTTATTTAAACAATCAGTACTCCCTGCAGTCTACTTTACGAGGCCCCGAATGGCAGCGCCTATAAATGCCATGGCATCATAAATCGTGCGCCATGCCGACATTGTTGTCCCCGCCATCCATACACCATACACGCCATATTATGCTATAGAAAAGAGCGGGACATTGACCTATTTCCGATAGGGGCGTTGTGACGTTATTTTATGACAAATTGTTGTGCTCAAACCACTGCCGGGATTGACATTCAGTGGAAATTCATGGCTTGGATTATTTAGTCAGTTAATCTGATTTTGGTTCAGATACAACTTGCTTCATTGCCTATTTCATTGATGGACCAGAGTAGCGATATAGAACGTTGTAATCGACCGACACGGTAATATAATTTAGATTTTAGTAAATCGCTCGTTCAGCGAAAGCTTTTCATATTTACACTTGAAACTCGACGGCCGTAATATTGATAACCGAAACAAAACTGACAAAACCAATGTGAAGAAAAAAAAAACTTATCGTATCGTTATTATCAATAATGTCGTCCCTCTTGATTAAGTGATACGAGTGCCAACTAACTACAGGTATCTTCACAAAAACACATTGTTTTTGTTCATCATAATGCACACTACCACAAAATATGCTAAAAGTAATTTAGTGAAGGTTTATTTAAGAAAATCTCGCCTTTGCTATAAGAAATATGAATTTTATTGGCATTTAGCAATGCCTGATTGCTAACGATGCGTTACTGATTAACATTGGACTGAATTGCCAGTGGAAGGAATTTGCATATTTTATCATTCATTAAACACCAGCTACTTCCAAAAACGTTAAGGTTATAAAATTACCTGAGCTTTAAGATTATTTTATAAAATACTGCAGCCCGCAACCTCGACCAAGGAGACTCCTAGTCAAAGCGTTCGAACCAATATAGTTCTTAAAACTCTTCAGACTGAAATTCTTAGTAGATAGTACAGTATCTACTACTGTACTATCTACTAAGTATTTCAGTCTGTGTAGTTTCAGTAGTAGTAGTAGTAGCAGTAGTAGATAGTAGTAGAAGTAGATAGTACAATAGATAGTACAGTAGCAGTAATAGTACAGTATTTCATTAAAGTTGTTCTAGCGATCATGGCGAATGTTACGTCGGTTTTAGCGTGACATATACCTAGTTTCTTTTTATTATGTGTTCATTATGTGGGTCGGAGCTCGACGGGTTAACGATGGACGCTAAAGACTGTTTATTTTCCAGTCTTTATTAGGTGCCAACATCCGACGGCTGGACGAATTACGGCGAAATGGACCCGATGATGCTGGTCGAAGGTTGAGTCATTACGACCCGATGTACCTATCGACTCGTCTCACTTTCAGTACCTTCTATCATTTGTTTGTTTTGGAAAATTAGCCTTTTACAAAAGACGGTAGATTGGCCATTTAAAATGTGATTCGATGAATTAATTCAAACGTTGAATATTTTCCTGAACGGGGGCCCTTAGTGCGACCTTATAAATACTATGTAGAGACAATGCTGTATTTTTATTTTGACTGCCCTTTAATTCTCTGGGTTGATCCAAAAATTTCAAGTAAGTATGTGCTGCTGGTAGATCTTCAACCGATTTAATATGTAAAATGCACATACTATATAAGGATCTGTCTCCCATAGTACAAGCTGAGCTTGATTTGGTCTGGTGACAGGTAGTCATATTTGTTAAAATGTAGCGAGTATGTTGGAGTTTTAGCAATTAAAGCAGCAACACCTTATTGTGTTTGTTAGGTACCTATTTTATTACGAGTAGCATTGTGTTGTAGCAATCGGAAAATCTATATTAGCCGAATGGTTTAATATACCTAATAATTACAAACTGTAGCCTTCTATCGTTTGAGTTTTAATCAAATGGATGCACATCATTGACTCGGGTCTTTAATTAAATCTTATTCAAGGTCGAGTAGGCAGCTCCACATGTTTGTCTGTGTTCTCGACTAACAAGGGTTTTTAATATATTTGCTTATGTTTAGGTCATACACTTATTAAGTTGGCTCTACATTACCGTCCTTAGAGGAGGAAAACAAGCTCTCATTAAATAAAAAAAAATTTTAAAAGAATAGAAGATAAAGATTGAAGAATCCTATGTACAAATTGTTACAATAGGATAAAGTATTTTCCTTGAGTTGCTAAAACAAAACTCAAAATGTATGGTTTGTAGTTTCGTCACTACCATGTGCAGACTTGGCATGGCTTCTCAATTTACCCATTTTTTAATTAGAAGACTAAACAGATAAAAAATAACTAGGAGGGCCGTAAAAATATTAAACATGTCAATAAACTGTCAGATGTCTAGTCGGCGCCATTAACTAAATCAGAAGGCGCCAAAATGTCACTCGTTAATCCATCCGTGGCCGTAAATTCTCGCTGCGCGTGAGTTGAATTCTTAAATGGGATTTTTCATGGTCAAATTCAAACTTTGTATCCTACGTTATAAGGACAGTTTATAAATAACGCAAAACGATGTTGTTTAGTGCTGGTCAAAAAAATATAAGAAAAATGGACTGGCTAATCAGCAAGTTGCCATTCTGACATACTTCCGCTGCATAGTATCTTTATTATTATCAGTCAATAATAAAGATACTATGCAGCGGAAGTACCAGCTATAATGGTTAAGTTCCTTACCTTCTTTAGCATAGAAATAACTTTTGTTAGCTACAGAGGAAAGATTTCCATAGCCAGTAGCGTCAGGCTTTTCAAACCCAAGACAAACTTACGGAATAAGCCACCTTTTCCGCGGAGCCTATAGTAATTTGGTACTCTTGCCATTAGGCTAATTTGGCACTGGTGGGGCAAAACGCCTAGCATTTGAATATCCGGTAATCTGGCAAAGAACAAGCTATGGCTGTTGGAGAAGACGAGTCCTTCAGTGGAGCCCGCGGTTCGGAAAACGCGGACCAGGCATATGGACCGATGACGGGGACGGGACCGGTCTGGACGTGAAAAGCTCAGAACCAGGAGTTGTGGCGCACATTGGGAAGGCCTATGTCCAGCGGTGGAATCTGACAGCTAGTGATGATGGCAATATCGAGATCTACAACATTTTCAGAGAGCTAGAAGGACGCTCTACACTCAAAGAGCAAAGAAAGAGACATCACGACTCAAGAAAGAATAAACAGACAATATAGAGCATCTTTTACCTTCTCCATATCCTATCAAATATCTGCTAAAGCACGTTCTTGTTGAAATAAGTTATTGGAAGCTAAACTAATAAAAGCATGTACCCATAACAAGTCACAGATCATTGCGTCCCCATTTGCTGACACTTCATTTGCAAATCACAAAGGAGCCTCCTAGTGGGTTTGAATGGCAACGGTCTAAGGCATGGTTGTCATCGACTAAAATAAATTAACCGTCGGTACTCCGGTGAATTACAAGATGTACTGTAATAGTAGAGACATAGTAGGGTTATCTACCATTGTAAATCATCAGCATTAAAAATAATGTGTACTTACTAACAGACATGAAGGTAATGCAAAGGTATTGGCTGTTTGACTAAACAGATTTCAATGACAGAGTCGTATGTCGTTCAAAGTGTAACTTAAATCTAAAACAGATTAAACACAATCTTAATTCTGTAATGTTATTTCTTTAGTACTTCAGATAATTTTTTAACACTAATACACACATTCCGATGTTGACTGTACCACCGCCTACATCACTTAGTATCTGGCGATGTTGTGGTCAAATGACTACATTCAACAATCTAGCTTTCAACGGAAAGTAATTGAGCGCTAACAAAGTAACAAATACTGATGGTATTTTAAATATTATTAATCCCGAAGGTAAGGTTCTTTTATAATCAGCGCGACCAACGTCTGCCGGGGTTTTTACTTTTTGTGTAACAACGTCAAGATTAACATTCGCAAGATTTCCACTACGATCTGATGATCATGAGGCATAATGTCTCATTGTGGCTGTCATTTAATTTTAACGTTTTTCATTTATTTCCATTCTCTATCTTTCGTGCCCTTGTTTTGTTATAGTTCATGTACCATTATTGATTATTTGTATACAATGTGAGTTTATTAGCTAGTTTTGTGCTCAGTATTTTTTAATTGTTTAGCCGAAATCATTCAATAATAATTATTGTATTGATTTTCTCTAGTGCTTACTAATTAACTGTCACTACCATATTTTGAAAACAACAATTTTACAATGAAATAAATAAGTAAAACTGAATCTTAGGCAATTAAGGTATTTTTCTGTTAGTCATCTGTGTTTCGCACTATGCGCTCTACTATAATTATTATGTAGGCACAATGAGCTTTTTAAATAAACCTAAAATATTATTTGTGCCTGTGTTTAGGTTTTTAGGAAAATATTTTTTGACGCGCAATATAGCGTTTTGAATCTTACTTTTTTACCTTTCACTTTGACCGAAAAGATCAACAAGTACATGTATGTACTACTCGTACAGTATTAACTAGGTAACTGAATCAGATGTAAAACGTTTAATAGACAACCCTACACAAGAGGATTGAGGAGTTACCTAATTATTTGTGAATTACTACTTGGGATTTACATTGAATTGTAAATGCTTGTCATCTGTATTTAAATAGCATTGCCTAGCAATAAAGTTTGAAGTTAAGAAACCGGCAAAAATAGATAATCTGTCTGATCAGTCTGTATACTTACCTGCTTTTATTTAGACTAATATGAATCAGAATTTGTGATTCTACTGATTCCATTAAAAATGATTGGTTGCTACTACAATCTATACTGAAATTATTACTTGCAGTTAGAAAAACGGAATTACCATATTACTTGTTCCTTGGAAGTAGGGTATTTATCAGGAGGAAGGAAAAACCATTGATCTAGTCTAATATAAGCACTACAAATATAATTACTATCCATGGATAATTTTATAGATTTTTTGCCTCGGATATTTCCAGGTCATTTTAGACTATACTTATGTATTATATGATTTTACAGTTGTTTTGTCTTTAAAGCAAATTTTTAAATCCGTTTTAGAATCCAAAAAAATATGATTTTATTAACACATTGGTAACACCATTGAATTATAATGGGACGTACCTATAATGAAGGAGCAACCTTTATTCTCTTGGACAAATATTAATTAATTCATTAAACACAATTAAACGGGCTTAACCCAGTAACATAATTATGTAGTTTAATAATTCGCGATTACATGATTCCTCAACATGTTTTTATATCGATTGCGGACTGTCAGCGAATATGCCGATGCCAATTCGGGGTTAAATATTTTTTTTCTTAAAGAGGGAGATCTTTTTATGACACATAACTGAAACCATTAATCTAGAGTAGAATAGAATTTACTTTTGTTATTATAGTTCACTAACCAAATAGACGTTGCTAGTTTCATAAAAGCGAAACACAGGTGTGAGTGAATTTTAAAAAGCTGGTTAGTAAAACATTAACTAAACAAGGCGCGAGAAAGGCAAACAAAATTACCGTTCGACGTTTGGTAGATAAGCCCTTCGCACTGGAGTCTTGCCTAGAACTTTCCCAGAACTCCCGTTAATGCTCACTAACCCTCTTATTCCTGTGTAATGTTTTGTCTCTTTCACTGTTATTGCTTTCGCAGATAGTAAGTAACGTAGTCAACATTTGCGAATAAGTGACAGGACACTAAGATACTCGCTAAGAACGGCACCGAATTTTTTTTAGGGGATAATTCGCTACTGAGCAACAAAATATAACTGTGATCATGTAAAGTAGATGATGAAAATACTTTAAAAAGTGTTCTATATTATTTTGTAATGTAATTGGCTCTGGCACAAGAATAAAACAATTTACGTAATGGATTTATAATGTTAGCAGGTTGAAGTGCAGGACACGCCAAATAGCGTGAGGAACTGAGAGCAGTTAGGACAAAGTTATAGAATGAGGACTGCTTTGATATTAAACATAATCTTAGGACGTCCGTAATAAGTATGGATGTCTTGGTAAAGGTTAAATCATTGCACCTCGCACGCAATGAGGATGCATGAACTGATAAAGTTTAGAACATTTCTGTGGGTGCAGGCCGCCTACAACCGGCCATTCTGAACATAGGAATGGGGAGGCCTGTGAAAAGTAGATGCCCTAAGACTGACAATTAGAAACAAGGACAAATAAACCGAAACCTATCACAATTTAGGTGAGATAAGATCTATTCGGATTGCACAATCAATCAATATCATAAAGTAGTGTCTACTTGCAATTAAGCGGCATAACTCTACAATTTTCAAACAAAGATAACTTAATATTTTGATATGAATAACGAGAGAGGCTATAAGCTCTCAACTTAAAGTATTTCTAGTGGGGACAGTCGAAATCTTTATTTATTTTATATTTAAACTTTGAATAGCGCTTTTGGTGGCATCACCGAGGCGTTGTCTAGTGAGAGTACTCAAACGTTATCTAAAGTATTTAAAGTCGGTACATACATACTTATCGGAGTTCTAAGTCATTATGGTGTATACAAAGTTACCGACACAGCGCAGCCCTCAACCCAAATAAAGTTTGTGACAATATTTTAGGCGCTATTTAAGTTGAAGATACACCTATTCATGTAAAAGATTCTGAGTCAGTGGTTTTCTGAAAACATTTTAGCTACTACTATTGGAAATATAACGAACAAACGAAGATCAAGGAAGGTTATAAGCACCATAATTTTTGACAGAGGGATCATAGCCTGACAATAACTGTTTTCATGAGAATAATATTTATTCCAAACAGTCACACTTTGAGTACATAAGTTAGGTACTTTAGCCGTTTGGATTGGATAACTTTATGTTATATGTGGACATAGTTATTTAAAGTTTAGGAAAAAGTTACCAATGAGCAAAATGTAAGCAATCTTAAGGTAACTTTAAGTAAATATTTATGAATAACAAGGACAAACCTCAAAATTTACCACACGGATGTCAGAGATTGACACAACAGATTTTTGTGAAAATTGATTTTCATCAATTTGTCAGTAAACTAATAAATACTATATAGTACAATAGGAAGTAAGTACGGTAGATGGCACATCACTCCACCCATTTCCGGTCAGTCCCCCTTGCTTTTTTGCAAAGAAATGACATTTGGCAAGAGCGAGAGAAAAAACAGAAATGGGGTAACCTGATGTGCAGTTGACTGTACCTCAGTTACTAACAATTAACAGTGATTTTAAAATGTTTACATGAGTATCTACTCATTCATTGTCTGCATCTGCAGACAATAAAATACTACCTACGTAACAATTTAAAGCCGTAAGGAAAGAATTGTAAACAAATTACTTTTCTTTGTTTATATGTTTACCTTACAGCAGTCTTTGTTAGCTCAAGATATTGCCCTAAGTCGTGACATCTATCTGTCAAATCACTTATCTCTCAATCGCTCACGTTCGTTCACTAAGTACGATAGTGCTAAAAAGTGTCTGTTCAATAGTTTCGGTCATCTTTGGTGCCATTGTCACCGATATATTTTTATCTGCTTTGATGATTATGTGTACCTAAACGGTCGATACGATTTGTTTTGCTACAGTATTCAGTTACACTTTATTTAAACACTAAAAACCTTTTCAGTTAAACTTTGTATCTAAACCTAACAAGCTACAAAGATGGTTCATTTCATATCAACCCTGTGTGATTAGCACAATGTAAGGAATAGTGTTGTACGAATGGATAGTAAGCTTGTGTTTCCGTTCGCTTATTGTAACTTTAAATATAATTAAATAGGCAGCGGTATAAATTGCGGTAATAAGCCAAAACAAAAATAAGTTTTCACGCCATTAGTTGAATGACTTACCCCCAAATTCACAAACGCAAAACAACGTTGAGCATCCTTAAGATACTTCTTGCTAGCTGTCCCTTTCAATTTCATTGATATTTTACGGAACAGCATGAGTATGAAGGCGTGCTCAGCGTTGATTGAAGAATGTGAATTCGCGGGTTAGTTGTTTGTAAGGTATTAGGCTTTAGACACACACTGGTTAAGACACTAGTCTAGTCAAGATTCCTTTAATAGAGTCTGGTTCTTTTTATTTGCCTAAGAGTTTTCTGCATCACCTATTGTAATCTGACATAGGAACGGATCTTCGTTGAAAATTAAACACGTCGTTCAAAGCAAAGATTCTCGCTTTGGGTCGGTTGGCCTCCATTGCCTAATGTTTACTTTAATACTTATGTGTTGCCGACGCAAGCAGTAATAAAAACACACGCCCATGGTAATGCAGCCGTTTATAAAAACCTGCACTTTGAATGGGTAACCGGTGGAAGAGGAAACTCTTTAATTTGGTCGGGGAACTAAGGTGTGTGTTAGGGTTGCTAGATTCGAATCGAGGTGACCCTGTCTTTTGTCCCATATTTCTGATTTATAACAGTTCAAACACATATTGATTACTAAATATTATTTGTACCAATCGAAAGTTCGAAGAGAAAAAGATAGACCGACTATTTTGATAAAGGTAAGGTTTAATAAACTTGTGTAATTCTTATTAGACTTATAAGGTTATTTTTAGTTAGTTTAATTTGTAATTATATTAAACACTAGCGGCCGCCCGCGACTTAGTCCGCGTGAATTTTTAAAAAAAGGTATAAAAAGTTTACGACCACATTACGACCCTGAGACATAACATACATACATATTTTCATCAAAATCGGTCAAGCCATTTTAGAGGAACAAACACTGTGACACGAGAATTTGATACATTAAGATTAAGCTTTTATTTCTTAAATTGGTTTTTTACTCATCAAATTACTTCAGTTTGCCAACCCTGCCTGCCTACTGGCTCCTCAGAGACCGCAAAGCCGCTTGCTTACAAATCATTATGTCTATGAATGGTGCACAGATGCATTCGGTCTCGCTTTCTCATACACAACGAGAAGAGACGGAAGACATTCATCCACACGTACAGATGTGAAGCAACAGTGCAGCAGTTTTAAGATGCATAGATGTTTTTACTTTGTTTAATTTTATCTCAACTCTACAAAATTCTTAAGTTAACACGTGATATTTATTAATCTAATCTTGAGGTTGTCTCAAGACTTTCTAGTCTTGGATTCAAAGTCTCTTTAATTAAAGAAAGCAAACCCATATCAACAGTTTTATACGTGAAATTCACCCCATGTTAACGACTTTAATTTTCATTTAGTTCTATATTTGTTTCCTTGTCACATAGTTCCAATATAATGTCATACATAACACATGACACCCCACAAGGGCACCGGAAACCGAACAAAGAAAGCGACTCATTCATTGAACAAGGAAGAAGCTGAGATACATAAATTAACAAAATAATAAGGTCTTTTTATTTTCCATACTTGGCGAAACAAGTGTAAAAGCTGGCATCACTTTTGCACTTGTTTCGCAAAACATGAATATAAAACATAGATACCTAGATATTGCACAGATAAACAGTTAGAGTTATTTAACAAACACTCTTCAAAATGTTGGTAAAATTTAATAGTATCGCTACCATCAAAGAAAGACAACCATCAAAGAGAGAAACAAGAAAAAAGAGAGACAGAGAGAGATTGATTTTTCTAGAAGACGGCCAACCAAGTAGGTTCAATGGTAGAGCAAGGTGACAGGCTATATGAATAAGCTCAGTATTTCATGAGTTCAGTCTGTCAGTCTGGTCAAGGTCTGGTCAAAATTTGACTGGGCGCCAGAATTGTGGACGAAATCAACGGTTATACATTGGATCTGAGCTTCAGTCATTCTGAGTCTAAGCGTATGTCAACATGTCAGCGTATCCAGCTCGAAAATCCTATAGTTCAGCTCAAAATATTTGCATTGTAGATTAATATAGTATAGAAACAAGCAGAGGTGCTCACATCCAAAGTAAGCAGTACGACTAAGGCCCGGCGCCCATTATCGGCATCGGCACGGCTGAGGATTTTAGGTGGCAAATAGTAATACACTCTAACATAATGGCAATAAAGTAGAAAATTCCGAAACAGCAGCCTCAAGCATACCGAAGCGGTATTTTTGTTATTACGACCACACATCACGGAAATTTCTACTTTATTGCCATAATGATATAGTATATTGCTATTTGCCACCTTAAAATCCTGAGGCGTGCCGATGCCGATAGTGGGCGCCGGGCCTAAGTGGAAGGTTGCCATGGCGACAAAATCAGTTTCCCGAAGCGGCAAGCGTAACCGCCATTGTCTGAAGATTCCTTGAAACGGCTCGTTGCGAACCAATGAGCTATCCACTTGACTAATTGATCAATCAGCGTAATAAAACCTCTCAGGTATTATTGAGTCAGTCATCGACAAAAGCTGACGGATGGTTTTTTAGATATGTTTACCTACCTTTTACGAGTGTTTCGAACGAATACGGAGCTCAATTATTTACTTAGGTACCGCAACACAATATGAATTGAATAAAGAATTAATACTAATAAAGGTCTGTCTGTCTCTTTGTTACATTTTTCGGCCTAAACTACTAAAACTATTTTAATCAAATTTGGTACAGAAATAGAGTGGACCTTGAAAAGGACATAGGATAGCTTTTATCCCGAAAGGCGAAGGACGATAATAACCGATTAACACGCGGGTAAAATAAGTAAATCTCTATAAGTCTCGCTAAAACTCGGGAATGGCTGGACCGATTTGGCTAATTTTGGTTTTGAAATATTTGTAATGGTCGAGGGAAGGTATAAAAGGTGAGAAATCATGAGAAAATGCTGAGAAAATTGTAAAAATCTCAATTTTAGTTTCCTCTAAGTAAATGTTACTACCACGTGACACTAAATGTTTGACAACAGAACGAAGTCTGTTGGGACAGCTAGTTATATTAAAAAGTATTTCACGTGTTCAATACACACATGTAAATGTAAACTTTAGTAAAAGTAATCTAAAGGATATGTAAGTTAGTTTATTTATAGAAATGCATGAATGGGTGTGAATATAAAGTATTTCTTAAGGAGAGTAAGTAATAGTGTCAACATTACACGATCAGCGAGGTGATTATCAAATATCCCATGGTACAATCTTATTTAGTTTGGAACTAGACGGCGCTGTGTGGAATAATGTTCACTGATATTTTACATTTATTACGTCGTTCTGTCGGATGTAATTGAACTTTCACACCTTTTAAACCTTCCTGGGACCTTCACAAATATTTCAAAATTAAATTTATCCAAATCAGTCTAGCCGTACCCGAGTTTTAGCGAGACTAACGAAAAGCCATCCGTTTTCAATCTGAGGTATTGTAGTTTTATTGTAATTCGTTTCTTATGGCTGATTCCTCTCAAAGGTTGTTGTATTCTCTTGTTTGCATTAACCTGGCTGTTATCTCTTTAACATAGAATGCGCTCTGAGGATCAAAATATCGTTGTTTTCACAGTGCTTCAATGTTTGAACTAGAAATTCTTAGCGATAACAGCGTTGCGATGTGTGGCCGCATCTTTTGTACGTAGCTTACTAAACGAGCTATTTTGTGAATCATTATGTGGTTCATATTTTTGGTTTTATTAGAAAATTCAGGAATTAAAATTAATAACAGTCATTTAATGCGTGAATGTAGAGTTAGAACGAAGTAATTAAAGTTTCAACTAAGAATAATTTGGTTTGTATATTGAACTAGCTCACCCGGCGAACTTTGTTCCGCCTTAAGGGCAATAAATAAAAAAAAGTAAAAAAAAAGCAAAAAAAAAGAAGGAAAATAAATAAAAGTATCCTATGTCCTTCTCCTGGCTCTAAACTACCTCCATGCCAATTTTCAGCTAAATCGGTTAAGCCGTTCTTGAGTTATAAGTGGAGTAACTAACACGACTTTCTTTTATATATATAGATTGACGAGCATTAGTAAAGCGCTGCTTTAACAAAGAAGCGACAACGGCAATGTGTAAACGTCACGGCGAATGTCATGATGACATCGACCCTGATTGATTAGACTTTGGAAGTTCAATATTCAATCTGCCTGAATCTACTGGAAAAATATAACTAAAATTGATTACAATTTTGTATTGGCATTTGTTAGTAATTGGAGTAAATATTGATAGTTAAAACCTATATTTATTGCTCATTAATTAGTGAGGTAATGAATGGCTTATCAACATAAATCGATGTATTGAATCACAACTAAAACTGACGTAACCACGGGCGTGTTGGCAAAGTCACGTCACCACTCTTAAAATAAATAAAAGATACGTAAATTAAAGTACACCTCGTTAAAAACAGCTGAACAAAGGTCGTCATCTCCACCAATTGGGTTGGCTGGCATTAACAGCATGTGGGTAAACAGTGAGTTTGTTGACGTCTGCAGCCGATTATTCGCTGTGATAAACAGTGATTTAGGTTATCAACGAAACCACGATAGCGCCAGAACGATGCAAGTCACAGGTAATACCAGCACATAAAACGATCGTATAAAATCCAAATTACAATATCACGATAATTTGCTTGAAATGCGGTAAATGCGATTTTATTCTAATTTACGTATTGTGATGTCACATCGCTTCCTCAATTGACGATATTTCCTGAACCATTAAAATAGATTGTTGAAAGAAATTATTTATACTATTAGATAACAGTTTATCACATACTATTTTACAACTACATGACTTACACTTAACTATATGACTCCACACACTTACATTTATTAAATGTTCATTTAACTATGTGCTTTGAAGAGCTATCTCAGGCTTGAGAATACTTTTTTTTTAGCAGTTTCATGACAGAATCAGAATATGTCAGTCTTTGCAGTCTCAGGTTGGGTTTTTTATCAATATGTTTAAATTTTGTCTCGCCCTACACCTGGTCTACCTTTTTTATTAATATGTAACATAAGATTCTCAACCCAACGGTTCTTTTGCAGACATGTTATACGACGCAGACAAAACAAGATAAACAAAATGGGTATTACCAGTGATGGCAGTAAAAAACTAATTTATAACTAAATCATGGATGCGTAAGCAATGGACAGCTCGCACCAATGTTACTGGTTATATTTAGATGCCAAAAACTTATTGAAGATCGTAGCACAACACACTAACCGCGTTGTATTGTGGTGGTAATCAATTTTATGTCTGCCAGTTTAAATAGTGGCAATCTAACATTAAAACTTTTATTTAGCAAGAGTTTATTTTGTATTCATCTTTTGGCACGAGCTACATTGTGAAAAATACCAAATAAACAAACGGGCACTTTGGATTTTTCAACTACTATGTTATGCTTGATGTGTGGTCTGTACAGCAAGTTTAATATTAATACAAAATCTTTTTCCTAAGTCTAAGATAACGTTGTTGGGTGGCCGGAGAAAAGATATAAAAGAAAATGTAGATGTAAATGATATTAGTTTGGTTGAATTGGTATATTTTTTGGACACATAAAACAATCGTAAATTAGAATGACACTTCTGTCCATGTGACATAACACAACAAAAATCAGAAAAAGAGAAAAAAGGTTTTGCTGTCGAAACATGCTCCCGCGCAGCACTGGTTAGTCGTCGGCTGGACGCGGGCAAATGTTATTGAAGGCCTGTTTCACTATGCCCGCCGTTGTCCTTATTTCGACCACGCTCGTAACGCCGTCCGGTCCTGGGCAACACGCTACAATGCGCCCGAGTCTCCACTGACAGGAAGGAAGGCGCGAATCCTTCATCAGCACCATGGTTCCGACTTTAAGAGACTGTCCCTTGGAACTCCTCCATTTTGTCCTCTCTTGTAACAGGCTTATGTAGTCTCTTGACCATTTGGCCCAAAAATCTTGCTGTAACTGCTGAATCTGTTGGTAATGTGTTAGCCGCGAAGTAGGGACATTAACATAGTTATAGTCGGGCAGAGAGATTGGTGACTTACCAATTAAAAAGTGAGCTGGTGTTAGGAAACTAATATCATTATCATTTGAATTAGGAATAATGGTCTAGAGTTTAGAATTCCTTCTACCTGGGTAAGAACAGTATAGAATTCTTCAAAAGTGAGTAAAGCTTGACCTAACACCCGTTTTAAGTGATATTTGCAGAGAATATGCCGGTAAGAATATCCGTTGGATACCTTCGCCTGCACAATAAGTTGTCAATTCATTATTAGCTCCATGAAAAGTTGTTGCGTTATTACTTAGCAGTTCCACGTCTAGACACAAAACGTCTGAGTACAGAAAGAAATGCTGAAGTCTCTAAACTAGAGACCAACTCGATATGAACTGCCTTCGTGGAAAAACATATAAAAATAGCGATATAGCATTTACTCATCTTGTAACCACGTCCCCTCCTATCCCTGACCATAAATGGTCCTACATAATCGACTGCTGTAATGGTTAAAGGAAGAGGAGAAGGGTTTACTCTTGCAGTTGGTAAAATTCCCATAAACACTAGGCCTCGACTGACCTAGAGCTTCTATTGGTTTCTTCAAAGGTGAATTAACTACAAAATTATCATTGGCATTTCTCGTATGGGTTTTGAATATCCTGTCGCATGAATTATCTGCCGGAAAATCTTTTGTGTCAAAAAGGTTCCTATTCCTATACTCATGGTTGGTGAAGTTGCATCTAACGCTTTTTAAAGAGGTAGGAACGTTAAAACTACCTGTAACTAGCCAGCCCAATCTCGTTCTTTGAAGAACAGGTAGGCCATCGCCTAGCTTATGTTGTCCTATACATAGCAGTTGGTAAAACAACTCAGCTCCTATAATAATATCGATTTCGCCTCCCTGATCAAATGCATCGTCCGCTAAAGTGAAGCGCTTAGGAATACGCAAATTGAGTTTTTTGATCTGGGTGGTAAAACTAGGTAAACTACAAATAGTTTGTACGATGAAACACGGCACTTTCGCTGAGAAAGAGTCGTTTTTGGAATTGATATTAAGGCTACAAAAATCGTTTACCTTAGTTACGTTGCCATTAAAACCTAATACGTCAACATTAATTTCCTGAGTTGGCAACTGAAGCTTCTGAAAAGCACTTTTGGATATAAAACTTGACTGTGAACCTGAATCAAGTAGTGCTCTCAAAACGTGGAATTTGTTATTGCAATCGGCGACTTTAACTTGAGCTGTCGATAACAAATTACCCTTGTTTGGGGTAAGTGTATCGGCATCTGCATTTTCTAAAAGAGTACCTACATTCTGCCTGTGGCCCTGCTGATTGGAAAACATACTAACTGATGGTAAGGTCGCACTTTCAGCGTTCAGTGTACTCGGTCGAACTGCGTCGGGTTGAGAAATATGCAAAAGTGTGTGATGCTTGGCTTTACATGTTCTGCACGTACTTGAACGACAGTTTTGCACACCGTGGCCAGACCCAAAACAATTTAAACAAAGTCCCAACCTTTTGACGACATTAATGCGTGACATTGTATCTAAAAATAAAAACTTAGGGCACTGGTTAAGATAGTGTCCCTCCCCACAATTACGGCATCGATTACGATTGTTATAGGTATTTGGAAGAAACTTACCATCGTTTTTAAGAGGAGAGGAAGTGGTTACTAGCAGTTTCTTTGCCGGGCTAACGCTAGAGGTGAGAAGCTCGGCCTGCTCACCCCCCGCGTGACTGAGCGTGTCATGCAGATCGGCTTGGTTACAAAGAAATGCTTGGAAAGCCTGTAACGTAGGCAGTTCACGTGAGTTAGTTTTTTCCTCCCATCTACGTCGCATAGGTACCTCGAGCTTAGAGGTAAGGAAAAATATTACAAGTATATCCCAGCTTTCGGTACTAACATTTAGAGAATTCAGCGTACGTAAGTGCCTTGAAATACTATCGCTAAGAGACCGTAACGCTTGAGAATTTGTAGACACTGTATCAATATTAAAGAGTGCTCTCAAATGGTTGTAAATCAGCACTCTTGGATTGTTAAACCTATCGCACAAGAGTTGCCAAGCCAAAGAGTGACTTTCTCCGGTATACTCTAATGAACTGACAACCTCCAATGCACTTTCCGATAAACAACTTCTTAGATATTTAAATTTTTGTATTGGTTTCAAATTAGTTGTATTCACCAGAGCATCGAATGTATCACGGAATTCTACCCATGCGGTAATATTGCCACTAAAGGATGGTAGGTTAATGTCTGGGTACTTAATCGACTGTTCACACACACTTTCCGCAGGAGCACTTTTACAACTGGCAGCACCGCCATGCTGGTTAAGAAAGGCTTTCCCTGCAGAAATGTGCTTGAAATACAAATTATCAAATTGTTCCCTCTCGCTCAATTGTGCTTCCAGCTCTGAGGGTGAGTCTGAGATCAACGTTTCAATACTAGTTTGGATTGTTTCAAATTCGTTATAAACATTAGTGATAGAAGTTATCCTCAGCTCTAGCTCTAATATCTTCTCGCAAGACAGAGTTTCTGTATCTAATCGTAATAGGAATTTTTCAAATATTGTTAATTTTCCCTTAATAACCCCCCGTTTCCTAATGAAGCCTTTCAGTTTGGTTGCTCTCCTATCTTCCTTGACAGTTGTTCCAGAGTCATTCTCGGATGACATGCTGGGAAACAATAGATATTCTTACTCGGTAAAAGGAAAACTGTAAAACTCGATTTCGAAACTGACTACTAAAAATTTTGGCCACCAGCTCACTTACGCAAATGGTAGCCACCGTTCTTGTTGGTTATCTCTGGGCCTCTCGGAGTCCTAGAGACACATCAGCCACACTCCTCTTCTTAGCTCTCTCCTCGCAGCCTCCTCGATAAATCCGCCGTCAGCGTGTCTCAAAAGGTCACCAAAAACTGTTGGGTGGCCGAAGAAAAGATATAAAAGAAAATGTGGAGGTAAATGATATTAGTTTGGTTGAATTGGTATATTTTTTGGACACATAAAACAATCGTAAATTAGAATGACACTTCTGTCCATGTGACATAACACAACAAAAATCAGAAAAAGAGAAAAAAGGTTTTGCTGTCGAAACAAACGTTTTAGTCAATATCTATAGTAAGATCTTCAACATTTAAACATTTCCATATATCTAAATCGTTCTTTTGCGAAGTAAGAAGCATACTAACTAATGTAATATATCGAATACTGTCATGATCGTCACAGCATGTTACACTGTATTATGCAAAACCATCCCGTATGATACACTTAGCTGCCATTGTCACCGATAGACACACTTAAAATAAACCTACTTAGATATCGATTAACGGGCTATTGACTATGCAAGGTGCTGTTGTGTTTTCCTTGTGCGTTTTAAGGTCGTGTGACGAAGTCTACAAGAGCAATGTTACCAGGCATTTTCCAATCACTCGGCGCCTGAATGACTAAGTTCTGGTGATACTGCGCTTGCGACGCCAAGTTGTGCAATCACTGATTGTAAACCTGGTTTTTTCACACGTACGAGGATATTCGTAGTACGAATTACCTTTTAAACGTTTTCTCGGAACTACAATGTGATTCGATCAATTGAAACCGTCGCTTTCTTTTAAAAATATTTGCTTTGTTCATATGTGAGTTACTGTTATCAAAGGTATAACATGGTCTATACACGCTCATCACATAATATCACAAAATGTATTAAGTGGTTATCATTCATTCTTCACAAAGGTATTTTTTTCCCAAATTACCGGAACCATACTAGTTGATTAATGACATTAATTATTAGTGTATGTATAAAATTAGTCTTCTTATTTTCAATCCATACAGGTATGCTTGCCAAGTAAAATCTTGAAAGCCTTCTGATAGGTTGAGGAAATATAAAAATGACAAGAAAATGTCGTCAGAAGCCAATTCAAACATCACTTTCGCTTCGCAATTTGAGCAAATGCTCAAAAACGTGCGTAATGTTTATAGTTCTCCCACTTCGACGTCGTTCTTCATAAACTCAGTTATGTGTTTTATCTCCAAACCTTGTGTCTTGTATTAGACACCCACTGTTATATAAAACTGAGTTGAATTTATAACATCATCGTCGTTTCGTCTCGTCTCAAGATCAAGTGCTTTTGTAATGGACAGCTTACAAGGCCAGGAATTACGTGACTCAGATGTGTCTTCAGACAACATAAAGTTTTTGTGTTTCTTAGTAATTATTTCACTTCTTTTCGTCAGATCACTTTCCAATATCTCAATAGGTTCCGGGTCGTGGATTTTTGGTTGTTTGGTCACAAAATACATAAGGAGTTTTTTTACCTATCATGCTGATTCAAGAAAAGACAATGTTTATATTCGCCAAACGATGCTTAACGCTTCATACATTTATATTCGTCAAACGTAGGGCAGGTAGGTACTATATATATAGAACAAAGAAAATGGATAGGTGTGGTATGTTAGGTATGGTCTGTTTAAGTGAAAATTTATAACGTTTACGGAAGTTAATGTAAAAATTAGACTCAGATTACATTACTTCATGCAGAGATCTGCATATGATCGGGTTTCCATCAGAGATGAACCAATAAGATATACTGATTTTGACATATGACCCTAGTGGAGATAATAATAATTGATCGGTTATCTAAACCTTTATTCGCTCCACCCCGATAGAAGCTCAACCTTAGTAGATACCCATAGTTAGCTAAGCTCGGTACTATCATTCTACAATTGTCTATTTAAATTTCGTCACTGTAATAATATCTAAAGAAGGACTGGGCTTAACTTTCATCTTTTAACGTGATGCTAAATTACTTACAAAGAACAAGGCTTAATAACGTGTTTCTTTACGAGCCGTTGCTAGGAAATTATTATTAGAGATAATAACAACTAAGAGGGAAATTCTCAGTAGAAGGCATGCCATTGTTCCTTACAACTAATGTTAAGAGTTGTTTTTGTATATCTCGAGGCGAGCGTTAGTACTTTTTTAATAAATCCTTTGACTTCAATCTTAGTTTTTGTCTATTGACCAGGCAGGTATATTTCCAAATTAATTCCAAAACTTCATAAAACGTTTAAACTTGATAACTAAGAAAAATCACCATACATACCTACATGGAGATATCACGGAGAAGATTCTGATACTCGTTTCGTGGACTTTAGCTTGACTCTAGTTTTTAGGAGGATCTACATTTTGCGGAGATTAACTCCTAGTTATTTAGCACTAGCCAATCTAAATTGTAAGTAGCTCGAGAGTTTAAGAATGTCATTACTACAATATAAAAGTCGGTTTTTATCGGCAGAACCAATCTATACCAAATTGTATTTGTATTTGCATTTATTTATGCTTGCCACGTTACAAAAATTACGTATTTTGTTTTGTGATTATTGTAAATTTACTGATGGTTTTGGTTATAAATTTCCTACACTAAATAAATTTAGAAATTATTTTGAAGGAGGGTGCAAACGGACCAATAGCTGGAAGAATGTAGACATATACAAAGTTCTGTGACGTCATGTATGCCAACGTCACAGGGTCATAATCTGAGAATTATTAAATGTTTTGTTTAAACAACTACCATAAAGTAGAACACATACACCCATTTACAAATGTAATTCATTTCAAATGCATACTGTTATGGGGTCCAGCCACAATATGAGGCTTCCTCTTCTCCTATTTCTTCCCACAGCTTATTGTAGAAAAAATGTCTTCACCGTCGATCACAAAAAAAAAATTGAGCAAAATTTAAAACTACGGAACGAACTCTTATCTGCACCGAGTAGATACAACTGAGAACTCTAATGTTTTTGCAACATTTTCGTATGGATTCGGTCTGGTTTATTTTTATTTGCACACACGTCACGAACAAATGCTCAGCGATAACAGTTGTGTTGTGGCTGATGATAACAATATAAACTGATCGGAATATAGCGTTACCGAACGTAAGTTTAGTACTTAAGTGTTCAATCAGTTGTATCTGCAACATTGAAAATCAATTGTGTGTTAGCAAAGGTTAGCTTAACAGTCTGGTAAATTTGACTATCTTTGTGACGTTGATTTCTCTCTGTGGTCATAACTCAAGTCTGAATGTATTCACTAAACTATCATTGAACCACTTTCCATCAGGTGACTCTTAGCTTAGCTTTCTGTGTCTCGACATTTTTAGGGCATGAGGAGGTAACACTCATGCCCTAATAATGACGAGACAAAGAATGCGGCTAGCTCGAATGTCGCCAGAACTGAAATCCACGATATCACGACACGTAAGGATACCATTTACACAATTAAACTAACTGTATGATTTCGCGGGTGACGACTTTGAAAAACAAATAAGTGTTATACTATCTAGGTCTTATAAGAGTACAGAATAAATAGCGCAAATCTTTTCCCGTAATTCAAACGACGTAAACGAATCAGACGTCAATTTCAATAATAGCAACGGAAACGGAACCGAAGGCGGACGCGGGGAATCGAATCTGTGGCGCGTCAAGGTTTTACTTGAAGAAAACAAAACAAACAGAAGCTAGAAAACAAATCACGAATACAATGAAAAGCTGCGGAGTTAAACAGGTTCATCCATCAAACACTTGCAAAATCTTGGATATTAATATAGAAAAATTAGTTTTTTAAGCCGCGACTATTAGCAAGCCGACGCATACTCATATCGTTACATCTTATCTTGATAAACAAAAGTGGTAAAAGAAATTAAACATTTACAAGAATATAGGTACCTACATAAACTACATAACATACTGAGTTCTTCAGAATGCATTTTTAAGTAGAAACAAGCGATGCACCTTATTTTGAGTTGGAACGATCATTATCATCATCACGAAAAATAAATTGATCTACAGTTCATTGGGTCTGGAAATACTTCATCATAATTTCCCAAAACACATTTGACTCTAACCTTGCGGAATCTTATTCTATCTCGAAACATGCAAGGAATTTAACCCGTCAAGTGCCACTACACAGACCCAATTGAAAGGCAATAGAGCCCCGCTACTAGTGGCTTGCTTGCGGCTATTTGAGAGGTGAGAATTATAAATATAGATGAAGAAAACAGCAGTGCAAACTCTAATATTCAATACCACTGTTGTAACGAGATTTTAGATTTTCAGAGTGATGCCCATCCCTCTGAAAATCACATACACATAATTTACGCAGTCATTACCGACTAAGCAAGCGGAAACTACGAATGTAGACTTATCACAAGATGCATTTGTTATGGGTGTCAGGTCTGTGGTAAACTTGTCTGGTTTCTTTAACATAGAGTAATCATATGTAACTTTGTTTACCCATTAACCTATCCAATTATCTATGTCTTCGCAGACGACTGGCCTGAAAAGCCTCAAAATAGACCGGCGTAGAAAAGGTTTAGAGAGATTTGTCCGTAGTGGGATCCCAAATGCTAATTAAAACTAGATTCATCTCTCCCGATAATTCATTCACAAATGGCTACCATGATTTCACTACACTGCCTGTCGAATGCAACTTGGATTGACGTATGCAAAACTTTATTCGTGAGGCAGAACACGACAAAGCCTAAGATTATCTAAAAGAGTTTTTGATTGAGGGATAATCTTTAGTAGCAATTATATTCAGATTTTGAGATTCTAATCCACCACAGATCCGTTCTCGTGCGTTAAGTAGGTAACAAAAACTATTGCGTAATGAGTTTCTAAGTCTGGACATGTAGAAGAATGGTGTTTTAATATGTATGGCACACATCTTGTGTCATTGAATATAATAAAATCTCTGTTAGCCAAATACGAACAAGTATCACGTCATTTTGTGATAATTATCACTCTTGGGTTAGCAATGTCACGTCACGTACTGCCAATTATGTTCACCACTGACAATCTAGACGCGCGTAAACTTCAACACGGAGATATAGTATGTTTTGCCATGACCATTTATTGAACTGAGTCTAGTGAAGTCGGACGCACATATACCGACAGATGCCTAAGAGGGAACACTATGACATTTCTGTTCTTGTATTGGGCAAAAGAGAACACTATCTTCCTTTTTAGTCACGCTCTTTATGGCTTTGCGTCGTTGTAGAAACTTAACAAAGTCCAGCAAGGATCTCCCGCTGTTAAAGTGAAACTGTTTTCGCTGTTGGAACCGCTAACAATATTTTAGTAACAAGATCTATATTAGTCATTCGGTTACTAATTTATTACTAATACGATATGAGAAACGGTTTACCTTGTTTTGTATTTGTTACAATGTTGGTAATCCATTTTGCTTCAGTGTAATAGTGTTTAGTAACGGAAAAACAATAGCATTACCAAATATTTTGGAAGTTAAGGCGAACGAAAAGACTGAGGAAGGCCAAGTGGTAACAAAATCAGGGAATGTTTGCAATTCGCTGAAACGCCGACAAAGATAGCTTTCCTGGAAGCGGAGCCCTTAAATTAAAGGAACAAAAGAGGCAGTTTCTTTATTATAAATAAATTAAAGCGTGATTCAGAGTTTTGGACTTACAAAACAAGATAAATGAGTTTCTTTAGAAGTTTTTGCATGGCTTTTGTCAGTCAATTTCACCTCCGCGCTGTCTTAAGTATTGCTTTACTAACTTGGACCAAAGACTAAATAAGGTAGATATTCAGATGAAAAAGGTATTATAAATAACAGCCATAGTCTTAACCTCATTATACATATAGAAAACAACACATATATTGTACTTCAACAAAACAATTCCGTTGCAGCTTTTCATCAAAAGGTATACTAATTAAATTCCAAAGCATCAAGGTAAGGTTACGCAAAAACGATAATCAACTGATGAATGACTAATAAATATGGAATTGTAGTTAATATACTGGTTCGTAAGAAAGCATTCGCCTCGGTCGCGGCGTGGCCGCGCGCCGGAGTGATCACATGACTGCGTTTTTGTGGCGGGCGGCGCGGGCGCAGTGGCAGCCTCGTTTTTGCTATACGTCTAGGGCTGCCATGCTCTGTGGTATGCCCGGCTCTAATCCACTTCCTGGGGTGAACTGACTGACGCCAGCAGTCAGCAATTTGAGGAAGTGACTACTTCCGTCAATAATGTGGTAGCATTGTTATGTGCGGATAATTTGAAAAACTCGTAGAACACTACAAGAACGAGTAAAATACCTACTTTAAATAACTTACAAATTCGCATTGTGTCCTCCGAATTTTTAGTTACTTTCGAAAATGTCAACGAACTTAGGAGATAATGTTGAAGGCGACAGTAATAATAACAAATGTACGTCAGCGTCAACAGCGTTGTTCTTACATCTACTATTATAGTAGTTTATACATAATAATAGTAGTTTAGAGGCAAAGGTTATGTTAAGTGTCAACCCTGCTAGATATTCAATTGTCACTGATTATGATCATCTACAAATGACTTTGGTAATTCGCCTACCATCACGTCACGTTCCTTTTGCAAGATGCACAATATTAATGGGTTCAATTAGGTCAAGCAAACGATTAATTGTTTAGTTAGTTTATGTTCTTCATTGCCAATTTGGTCTATAGAATGTAGATTTAGTTCTAGGTTCTAAATTGATTATATGACTTAAGAGAGAGTAGGTGAGGATGAAACGCGGCGTGACTCTAGCTGGGAGATCTTGAGACCCCGTATTCAAAATCTGACTTCAAGACCCAATTTGTGTTCTTTGTAAACATTAGCGGGTCATTGACAAATCCTAAGTAACTCTGATACCATCAGTAGGCTCACTCTTCATAACGTTGGGTTTATATTCGCTTGGATAACCGTGTGTTTCATCCAGCGTTACTTCGACTACGCCGTTTTGGTGATGAAGTCGTGAGCGTACTTAAGTTATGGATAAATCCGAAATTCAATTGATAATTGAAAATGTTTTGTGGATTAAATTTCATCTGGGTGCAACTAGTTGCCAAAGTGTAAATTGACTCGTGTCTGACGTAGACAAGTGTTAAGCATCGGACACATCTATATTTCTCTGTCATGTTTTTCAATGTAAACATTCAAGTATAAGATAAAAATGTGCATACAAAACTAATGCAAAGTACCTTCTTGATGGCATTGGAATATAAAAAACATTCCGCATACATTGGCGATTACGACACAAGCCGATATTTCTGAATTAAATGCTATGAACACACGTTGAACACAGATTAAAAATTTAAACAGAAACAGATTCACAGTAAAGCAAGTTTACAGAGGTAATGAAAAGCCATGTCAGTTTCATCTTTACTGTTTGTTCAGTAATACGCGTATAAATCCAAATATTTATGATTATATTGTTCTTTGTTTAGAGCAGTAAGCTATAAAAGGTAAGAAGCAAATGGCTGCGTCGGAGTGCGATGGCTGTTTGACCATTCATGAAATGAATAAGATAAATTCAATAGGCGTGGTGAGGAAGGTATGCGAACAACTAGAAACGGTTATACGATTCTGAGAATTATATTTTCTGGAGTCAAGACACACTCTGGTAAATAGAAAGATAAGTATTTTATATATATTCTTAGAAAATAACTTTTAAGTTGAATATGTATTATGTTATTATGTATCCTCCATGCCTTAGAAATAGTAATGCCTACATGACCTTCTAATTTGTCCATAGGAATAGTGGCTTATGGTTTTATTTCTGCTGAATACTCATTTGCCTAGTCTTACAAAATAAAGAAAAAAAATCTTTAACACTATTTATGCTCTACAATTTTTTTATAGTTTAAGCTTTAACAACCGAAATTTAGTCACCACTTATTCAGACACACATGTTTTGACGTATATTTTGTCTGTAATTCTGTTGATTGACACAAAATGTATTGCGTTGTTGATAATATTTATCAACTACCTATTCAATTTGAGAGAACAATAATAGATGAGATTTTTGCAAGTAAAAGGGCTGCATTGATTATTTCTGATACATCAAAACACCACGTGCAAGACTAAATAGAAACTGGTAACTTAATAACGATGAATCAGAATTATTTAGGACACGTCGCTAAGGAAATGAAAAGACTGAGTCATATGTGGGTTCCATAAGGAATTCCCTACGAATGTCCCATCTTTATCCATCATATAATAATAATAGGTGATACTGTGATATAAAACAATAGAAGGACGTTAGGTACTTGGGTAAGACACCGGCATCGGCAGTTTCGTTTGTAACCAAGGTTTGAAGTTTTGTTACGTTATTAAAAGTTGTATTATCAGTAGCTGTGTCGTCATCCTAGAGTCGTAGGTAATTGAACAAGAATATTAATGCAGGAAATGTGACTTTATGAATATTGAAGCTTAAATATTAGTCGAATAATCTTCTTTGCCAGTATGTAAAGTAAAGCAGTAAACATAAGGACATATTGTGAAAGGTTTAAGCAGTTTAGAATGAGATAAGACGAGTGTTACTCTAGATTGTCTCTATCTCTACTATTTGTTATTCTGGTACTGCATACCAGTTAAGTACACATGCAAGGAAAAGGTGTGTTATTTCTGAGTATTTGAAAGTTTGTCATGAAGAAACTTAGAACGAAGTTACGTGAAAGCAAAGGATGTGATTTCAACGCGCTTATGCAATGAAATTAAACTGGAAAATATAATATTGTTCTGCTCTTTTCTGTAAATAAAATTAGTGTGTTGACACAAGTAATTGATTCTGATAAACCTAAATAGATAAACGAGTATAATTACTGTTACACTTTTATCAATATAACGTGAAAATCCAGACACCTGCCCATACAATGAATGGAGAGTCAAATAATATTATGGGTACAAGGTTACAGTTGGTATTTGTGTTTTTCAGATAATACTATCGTTTTTTTAAATCTTAATAGATATATATATACCTGCTGGAGATACAAAAGAAAACTAGGTATCCAGTTATATTTCACATCCAATATGTTATTAAGCGTTTCAGCTGATTTCAGAACAGATAGTAAGTAATGCAATATAAACAACTGTTCTATCTATCGCACAGAAAGATAAGACTCTTAGAATCGAGGAGGATTACCTAAGTCATCAACAATACATGCGTCAGAGCACGAAACTCCACTACACAAAGAAACAGCAACTTTATTAGTTACAACATGAACGCCGTTTTGTAACAATACAAAACAATACGGGACACTAACAAAGAACACAGTCACGGGATCACAGATCAGAACACGCACGATTTTACCAAAATTGTCACATTTTACGGTATCGTTATAAGTGTAAATGTATAGGCTGCGCAGGCGGCGAAGGCAGCGCCGCTCTCCTCGCCTCGCTTGCGAGCCTCCGACTCACTTATATGCACACCGCCCTCGCGACTCAGTAAATTCCTTGCATAAATAAGTTAGAAAGCTCTAGACCACTAAATGTTTTTCACAGACACTTCATTAACTGCACTGTTTCCAAAACAACATTAAAAACTAACTTCCTTACCTCACACTGCGCAGTATTGATGTTCTCACACGATCGGCGAAGGAAAAACAAGCGAAAAGTAGACACAGTCACGATGGTACCAACACTTCCAGAGTAATGGCGGTCCGTTCGTTCCAACTCGTCGAATGTCTTCACAGACTCGGAAAGCGAGGCTTGTTTGCTTAGTGACGAGAAGCTTGAGTGTTCCGTCCTTTTCTTGCCAGCGATATTCGCCGCGCTGAATTGCGAGACAGCAACAGTGGAATCAGCTTCGCTTTTGATACCTGCGGTCGCGGTGGAGCAACCTACATCACCGGTACGTCGGACAATGTCATGTCTCGTGTTTGCTGTTCGTCTCAAAAATGCTGCAAAATTTACCTGAGACAGTTTTAATAGATGATAGTACTTACTAGCTAAGTTACTGCATTTTTAACCGAAAGTCAAAAATTAAGGTTTATCTCTATTTTAATCAGTTTTTCTAAAAGTTTAATCAGAGAAGCCTTTATTCGTTTTGTTGAAAACTTTTTCCACAGAAAATGATGAAATTAGAATTTGTTAAGTAGCTTTGTTAGTATATTTTCTAAACAAGAACTATTTCTAACGACGATGTTTACTTATTCAATGTTATCATTTTGGTTACATCAATCACGGAGGATTAGTTACAAGAAATACAATGATAAAACACAAATCTCAATTTTCAGTTACTAATAAAACACAACAACAGCACCATCTAGAATGTTGAAGCTAATACATTTTGCTCGTCGTATTTCGGAAACTAGCACAAGCAACGGTGCTTGCTCGCTGGCCGGCGTCTGGGCTCAACACTGATGAGGTGTAGTTCAGCCACACGTTTCTAGATGGCGTGCCGATCGAATAAAAGCAAATTCTACTTTAGGGCCGGCGCCCACTATCGGCATCGGCACGCATCAGGCTTTTAAGGTGGCAAATAGTAATATAGTCTAACACAATGGCAATAAAGTAGAAAATGCCGAAACAGAAACAGAACAAATGCATTTTGTTTTTACGAGAACACATCACGGAAATTTCTACTTTATTGCCATAATGTTAAAGTATATTGCTATTTGCCACCTTAAAATCCTGAAGCGTGCCGATGCCGATAGTGGGCGCCGGCCCTTACTATGTATTATTGGAGTTCCCCAAGGGTCAGTTTGCAGTACAAATATAACCCATATTTGTACTGAAGTGACCCTTGCGAAACTCCAATTTTGTTCAACGGCTTTTAAAACACTTAAAAGTTTTTTTTTTAATTTAGCTACAACCATCAATCATACCCAAATGGTTACGGCCACTGTAAATGGAAACAACCAATAAGAAAAAAAATGGAGTTTCCCAAGGGTCAATTTTTAGTTCAATTATCACCATCCCTCTCAAATAGAAAATCTTCATCAACAGGTGCCATACTAGATAAAATTATATGTTGTGTCATGTCCCTGATTTTAACTTATACCTAATCGTTATAATAATACGCTGCTAAGTGTAACGGCTTCTGTTATGGTATTTTTGTGTGTGTAATGGTATGTCGTTTTGACTACTAAAAGTGAAATAACATTAAATAACGGTTGTAAATTGGTTGAATTTAATGTAAGTAACATGATAAATTGCCTCCTAATATTTACATACATACATACCCTCAGGCATCCCAACGAGGTAGGCAGAGACCACTTCCTTCTACTTGCTACGATCCTGACACACACCTTGCGTTTCCTCTACTTTCATATGTACTTTCATTCTTGCTCGTCGGTTAACTCTTGACCTGACGTTGTCCAAGAACCGTTCGTCTAGGGGAAGGCCCTTCCAATAGATAAAACAATATTTTACATTTCAAAAGCGGATACCTATATGACGAGTAAGTAATATTTCTCAAATTATGTGGAAATTGTAAACATAACGTAAGTTTTAATGATATTAATGTATGTTGTTCGATTGCTAGCGTAAACTTTGAAAGTGAAGGTAATACTTTATAAACTTTATAAAGTCTTCAAGATGTTGCTGTATTTTCATGTGGAAGTGCCCATGGATACCTCGCCAGCAGGTGGAACAATAATGTTTCTTCGGATTCCTATCGCCTAAAGTAAATTTGGGACATCGAACTCAAAATATTTTTGGCTCCTGAAGTTGGGCGTCAAACTCTCCAGAATTTTTATGTTGGAAAGTTTGAATTTCCTTTTTTCCTATTAAGCAAAAACCAGTGTTATTATCGTCTACCTACATTGGGTTAACTGATAGATATATGATTTTTAAGCTTACAGAAATTGTATTGTAGAATTGTATCGCCTGCAGTAGCTGATAACTTGATAAGTTACCATTATATATGTACGCAAAAGGCTCTGATTAAATCTTCAGAAGATAGGGATGCACACATATTTTTTTTTTATTTGAAAAAATATTTCTGCTTTTGCCTTAGCTCTTGCCATCTCTCTCTTTGTGTTTACCGATTCTTTACTGATATAACTTGTTACATAAATTAAATGTATTAGAGAACACCCAGTACATATCAGGCCAAGCAATTATGACTGTATATTTTCATTTGTCATCCAGTTTTGTATTGCGATGTTTGATGTTGTATTTGTTTACGTTACTTTCTCTCAACGGAAACGTGGTTCTAGATGTTAGAGGCATGCTATGATATATTTTGAAATGTGGCAATAATCGTGTAAGTACTTTAAGATCCGTTAGGTCTGCATACGAAATGAGGAGCTAGACAATATTTGAAGCTGACAGTTTCCTATTATTACAGGTCGTTATCAACCCGTTCTAAACGATTAGCCTCGTTGTTTCGTACTTTTTAATCACGTTCAAGACCATTATAGGCGTTCAGTATATTTTGGTGAACATCTAATTACATGCCGTTAGGCGAAAGTTTTGCAAAATTGCTAGCCAATGTAAGTAATGCGTAAATATAAGTATATACGTTTATGGCCTAGACAGGAATCGCCATGGTAAGTCTCAGCTCCTCTAATTTAGCGACTGTCTGCTGTCCACTTTGTGGTCTGCCGTGAAGAAGCAGCCAGCTAAGTACATTATAGCATTTCCACAATCACTTGTTATTCTTCAATTTTCAGATCTAAAAAGTTTAGCGATTCTATTTTGTGAAAAGAACCATGTCAAAGAAATACCAAATTGCATGAATCGCTTATTTCAAAACTCAAATTAAAGCTCATACTGTAATGTAAAACCGATGAGAATATGGCATTCCTAATGAAACTCATGTTTGTTGACAAACCGCCAATTTAGCGGTACTTAGATGTAACTATTATAAAATCATGTACCTATAATATTATGATTGCACTGAGCCTTAAGACTGTGAATGTAGTGTGAATATAGTTATTTTGTGTCTGTCTGATGATTCTCGTTGATGTAGGGTTAGTTCGCCTGTTTGCGTCCACCACCCAGTTCGCGTCCACTTTACCGATCTGCCTTTGAAAATACTCAAAAATAAGTAAAATAACACACGAATTGAAAAAAAAGTCATTAGTGCTAATACCTCAATGTTCAAGAGACACGCACATAAGGATATAAGGTCCGTGCACCAAACCAATCCTGTTTAAAAAAATAATTTGTCTCGGATGTTCATCAAGAGAGCGGATTCTTAGCGAAAAAATAGTGTGCAGTGGCGCGTTCGAAGGTAAGTTTATTGTTGTTATATGTGAATTTTAGGATACATAGTTGTTTCTAGAGTTTTATAATGAAAAAAGGAATAATATTAACTATGAATTTGCTTAAGTTTTTTGTATTTGACGAATAAAATGGGGTGGACGCGAATTACTACATCGAATTTATAAAACTCCCAGTTTGCGTCCGCTATGGACGCAAAGTATACCTATAGGGGATAATGATAGACCAGATTGCGTCCACTACTAAAATAATTTTAAATGTATTGTTTGTTATTATAATACATTTTTTATTCAGACTACGGGCTTATAAATATATTTTTAATTGAAATTAGGTACTTTCTTTCATTCTTCTTATATTTTTCAAAACTTAACAGAACTGATTACTTACTGTTTATTCATTCATGGACAGACGACTGGAGAACAGAACCAGGTGGAGCATTATGCTATCCTGACCGCTTCAGAAAAAAATCAACAAAGCTCTTGGTTGCAAGCGTGCGCAATATGTACTATTTGATGATAGCAGAGGAGATGACAAGATAAAGACGCCTGGGCAGCCTGCCTGGCGAGCGTTTGCAAAACCAAAATCTCCGCAATTCTGGATTTCGCTGACATGCCTGCTAGGCATGCATCAAAACGATGACACAAAAGTGATGATCTACAGTGACAGCCAGGCGCACTGAAAGCACTCAACAAGCAGAGGCAACATCAGCGATTGTCAAAGGATGCAAATCAGCACTAGAGAGACTAGCTGGCACAGCTGAAGTTGGATGTGCG
Source organism: Udea ferrugalis (assembly GCA_950022985.1). Classification (NCBI taxonomy): domain Eukaryota; kingdom Metazoa; phylum Arthropoda; class Insecta; order Lepidoptera; family Crambidae; genus Udea; species Udea ferrugalis. The sequence goes on from OX465516.1 coordinate 14,196,057, forward strand.
AGTCTCTCCTGCTACGAGGGAAAGGCAGACAACGAAGAAGCTGATCAATGGCCCAAAGCAGGGGTAGAGAAGAACCCAGTAGGGGTTAACATCATCGAGGGATAATCAAGCGCAGAACTAACGCAGCAACCAAAGAAGGATCAAAGACCAGGGCAGGATTGCGACAGTTGAGCTAGTTTACCAACGGACTAGACACGAAAGGGGAGGGGCTACTGATTAAGCTTTCTAGAAGCAACGTTCGACTAGTAATCAAGATAGAAACGGGACACTCCCAACCAAATAGACATCTAACCCTGATAAGCGTGAAAGACGACCCCATGTGTCCACAGTGCGAGGAATGCGAAGAAACAAGTTTCCACCTGATCGCAGAATGCCCAACGTATCCACTGACCAAATGGGAGCTCACAGGGTCGGACAAACTAGGCATAGCCCAAGTACGAGCGCTGACGGTGGAGCAGATTATCAGACTCTTTAAGCAACGCGAAAATTCGACGGGAAGCTGTGACAACTTGAAGATACAGAGCCTAGGGAAATGGGTGAAATGGCACACAACAGGCGGACCGAACACCCGGCATATTCCCAGTGTTTTATTTTTTATAGGTGCAATGATTATCACGTACACTTACCTTATTTGAGTACTAATTTTTTTCAAGCGTTTTTTTAATGTAAATAAAGTTGGTTTGAAATATTTTATCCTTAAATAAAGAATTTGATATACCTAATACAACTTTTTCTGTACAAATTCATAAAAATACCACCCCTATTATCCTTTTATCCTTCATAAAGCCGGTGGACGCGAATTGGTCCAGGATGGACGCGAACTGGCTTTTTTGGACGCAAACTGGGTAAAACGCCTAATTCGGATAATTATCTATTTAAAAAAAAAACGCAAGCTTTTTCGGACAAAACTGTAAGTTAATCCTAAAATAGACTATATAATGAACACATTATATCATTTTTTCATATAAATGAGTGCTAGAACATTTTTAGTTTCACCTTCAAACTTAGCAACTGCACTAAGTGGACGCAAACCGGCGAAACGACCCTATGCTAATTAATTATGATAGCTATCTACAAGAAAAAACATGCACAAAACCTAGTTCTAGCTTCATTCTGCATGACTAAATGACACTTGAGTTTCAATTAATAATATTTTCTATGTTATGGCCCCTGGTATAAATTATCATATCTCGGTTAGGTCAATGACATGTAATATTTTCTTTTGGTTGCGTGGTGTGTAATTTTATCCAATTGTTTGAATAACAGAAACGATATTTCCATAAATATTATATAGTAATACAAAGTTGTAGAAACACACTCATCTCTTGGGTTGCTTTTGTTTGAGCACAGTTGAACAGTGGAGGTGAGTTCATGCTAATCAGAATAGTCCATAGGACGTACGGTACAATCGTCTACGGAATCTCCACTGTATTTAGAAAATTTCCTGCTGCCTTTTTTATTTTACTGCGCATTCATTAAAATACATATCCCTACATGCCGTCTAGCCTGATAGGGTAAAATTCTTCAAGTACTGGTCTTGTCAGTCGTAGACATTTAGGTATACTGTGCTAGTACCAGCAGTTTCCTTTATATTGATTCGAGCATGAATCAAGTGCTTTATCTAGCTTCCTTTATAAGCATTTCTCGGCAACATTGTAAGGTAATTGACTTATTTGTCTGTTGACAGCTTAGAAACAATTAACTGATAACCGTTTGCGCGCGAGTAGCCGGCGCGGGCGCAAGGGCGCGCGCATCCTGCCTGCTGTTTGGTAAATATCGCGTGAACTCCGTGACCCTAGCGGTGCACGTGGCGGCCACTGCAGGTAGGCATCTATTTTATTGCATGTACCGCTAAAGTCATACCGCATGAGTAAGAAAGGAAGGACTCTGTGTTGCAACGTATATAAAGTAACGTATGCAACACCAATACCAACTCAGTTAAACGCCAGCCCCTATTCTTTTATCATTTACGGTAATCTTGCGTCGAATCCAGAAACAATTTTAAAAAGCCTTCATGTATCGTGAAATGGTTCAGGAATAGCACAAAATTCAATTAAATGCGTCACAGAGGCACGCAATATTCACATTTATTTCCAGTTTTCGCGGTATCCTTAATACCATATTCACATTGGTTTGCTTCCTGCTACACTCTGTCTGTGGTATCACTTACTGTGAAGAGGAGTTCTTCTTTCCTTATTCTTCCATGGCTGGGTCTAATGATCAGAAGGCTTCCCCTTGGTAAGTTAGTCAGAACATGTAGTAGTGCGATAATCCGAAGTTAAAAAACAAAAAATACGCTGATTTTATTAGGATTTTCTGTTATATTTTCAACCTTGCGTCAAGTTGCTTTACCTATGTTATCGTTTTTAATAATTTCACGAGAGCCGGAAATTTTATACATGCCATTCACACCAAATATCACACATCACATAACCATAAGTGCCTTACTAAGGTTTTCGCCTATATGTTTGGAAACATAACCTAATCTCTGTTAAACATTGCAAGCCCGGATAGAATCTTAGTGTCTGCCACCTGTTTTGGAACGAGTCAATAGGTATTTGCCTTTAAAATGTTGGCCGAATGTTGTTGAACATAGACATATCTTCAATGATCGAGCAATCGTTGTTAGAAAGTAAGATGGTTGTGAGCGAAATGGGAAAAGCGCCATTCATACCAAAGTACTAGGTACTTTGTTTGTTTTGTTTTGGCTAAGCAAATGATATATTCGCAATTGTGTGAAACTAGATTTTAGATGTTTGTTCATAGAAGGTAAACTTGTATTAAGTGGGACCTGGGAAAGTTAGAAACCGGCAAAAGTGATCCAATCTACAATACGAAATGGTTTGCAAATGTCTTTACTTGCGAGTGAAATACTGCTGGGGTCTACAAAACGTTATCCATATTTATTACAATCGTTTAATACTAGGATTATAATGGGAGGAGCCTTGACGGATTTCTAAACCACATTCGGGATAAAATCGTAAACTAATGTTATGTTAGGAAAAAATCATATAAATATGCTGAAAACGAATTGGTTGACCACGAAAACGTAGTTTAAGGAATTACAAGAACAGTCTTCTTTTTTCGCACTATTATAGAAATCTGAGTGAGGATCACCAATGCACCAAGAACTTACTATGTAAAGAAATTCAACAAATCATACATAAATATGAGTAAAAAAACAATCAATTCTCTTTATATGTATGCTTTATGATAATTATGAGCCGAAAGCGTTTTATGTTTATTGTTAATCTGATTAGTGAGTTATAAAATGCGTCTGTCACTCCTGTCATACATAATGTGGGTAGACCACCCGTGTCTGGAGATTAGGGGCTTTGTCTACCACACTTATGAATAAACCTAATAAAAAATAATGAATACGAACAGTGGCTTTCACTTACAAAAACTTCTCTAGCTATGCATGATAAGATTAAGTATTGAGAAACAATAGGCGCAGCTAGAAAGTTCATGACTACGGGGTAAAATTTGATCAAAGCCAAATTTTCAAATTAGATTTATGAATATTTCAAACCATTTTAAGTATCATTGACCTCAATTTTAGAATACTCTATCACCAAAACGCCACAAAGTTTCAACATGAATGTAGATTTCTTAAAGTACGCTTAAAAGTATGCACGTGTGATTTGGGTTTTGACAATAACGGTGTACAGAAGACATGCAGAATTATTGGTTATTTCTACTTGCTTTGCTTGCATTATATGGCAGTATATACACAACCAAGCTTACGAAATTCACGTATTTCCTAAATCTTTGGATGGTTGATCAGTTTCATGGATTTTCAACAGTAAAATACGGAAACGATTGGGTAAAATTAAAACTGAGAAAGGATAGTTATTCAACTCATAATGGTGAAGTCCAGGCAGACTATCTACAATGTGGGCCACAGTTAGCCCGAAGAAGGTGTTAAATTGAATCTGTACGAAAAATTCACTTGTTCAACACCAGACGCCTAAAACGATCGAGAAACTGATCTCTCAGTGATTGATTTAATGAAAGCATTATACGAATACAACGAATACGCTGGTTTCGATTCTTGCTTCACGAGAAACGCAACGATCTGGTTACATGCCAACATTCTCGTACAATGCGCGCGAGTCGATCTGCGATGACTTAATTCGAGTAATGCCTTAGCAACGGGCAATTAGACGCACCTGATACGGTTCAAAGTTCTCCATTGTAGTCTAAGTTCCGAGGAGACGTGATGGAACATGAAGGTCGAATGCCAAGCAGGGCTGTCTATGGCAGCATTTTCCGTCAAGTATATCAAGAGATTATTCAAGTGCACACTTCACTTAGTAGCACAACAATGAAGGAACAGTAATATCTTGCAGTGGTTTTTATGTATAAGTCCTATCTTTCGGCTTTCAAATCTACTAACAATTTCGGGTTATTAAATGGAGCTCATTATTACAAAGCTTAATAATCAAAACAAATAAAGACAACTGTTGATTAATGCTTTCAGAATGCACGTGTACATACTTGTACAATGCAAGCAGCATGCAATCCGGCATTCTTCAATCCAAGCAAGAATGCTAAATGAGATGATCAATTTACGCACTAGGGATTCGCTGTGCCCTGCTTCTTCCACATCGAGACCTTACTGTTTTCGTAGCATCATTATAAACATACTAATCAAAACCCCATTTCTTTCTCAGTTTATAATAACAGCAGCACATGTGTATCATACACACTTTAAAAAAGTGACTGTGCAACACAACTGTCCATTTACAACACGATTGTTTGAGGCCAATGAAAATAGTGCATCTGATTGTATACAAAATTAATGTCGGACGCCTGCCTGTCGAAATTAAACAATAAGAAAGGTTGGTTCGCTTCCGTCCTTAGTATTCATGCACAACACACTCTTTGTCCTCCCTTCCTGCTGCCAGTTATAACTTTTTTGTAGAATCGATTTGAGGATTTACTTGTCTAAAGAAGCGTTCCAGAGCTTGACGTGTACCCACACGTCAAGCGAATTGAATCTCGTAAAAATGAACAGAACCGAGGAAAGGGAAAACAGTTTAGGAATAAACTTTATAAACTGCCAATTTAATAATTGTATCTTCCCTCAACATAAAGTACATGAATTAATTGAATCTCAGACTAGTTCTATTCCCAAATAACGAGAAAAAACATTTTATTTCAAAGAAATAAAACTATAAATTAGTTTACTTGGGTCGATTTTTCAACGGGTCGGGGCTATTTCAGGGTAAATAGTTCTAGTCGTCCGCTACCAAGTTAAATTTTCCTTATAATATGGCATGCCAACAAACTTAATCATAAATTATGAACATCATGATAGTTAGTAATTTTATGGAGTCTGAATATCTATGAACATTTATTTCCTACGTGGGAAACAAATGTCTCGCCATGCCGCCTCCGGGGGCCTGGCGGACGCAGGCAAACGGGCAAGACCCAAAAAGTGTTGGTTTGACGTCATGAGGGATGACATGCGTGTCAGTGGCCTCAGGGAGAGGGATGCACAAGACCGGGCGAAGTGGAGAAGCAGATGCAGAAGAGCGGACCCCGGGCGCCGCAACGGGCGCAGCAACCAGGATAATCGCTACGATGATGATGATGATTTATTTTCTGAAATCTGAGCTTCTATTAACAAACAAATCGCAAAGGTTCGAGAGAATAATGTTTCTACGTGAATAAATGATAGATAGTTGATATTTTAAGAGCTATCTCGTCGGCACCCCGTCGGTAGAGATATAACTTATCGTTCGTGGAGGCAAAATTAATCTGTCGTGCTTTTTCATTTTTATCTGTGCAGATAAAAGAAGCGAATGGTGACGTTATCGCGATTCGCCGAGCACTACACAAATATTGATCGTGAAATAACAGTCGCGTTTAGTTTGTTCATGATATTGGATAGGTACGTGTGACGTTTAAGTTGTATACTTAACTTACACAGCGAAATACCGACTAGCGATGTCAGAGTTCCGTATTAAAGCGATAAAAGAGAAACCTAACGGTTCTTTGCAAAAACTCTCCCATTGATTTGCAATTACGAATAGCCAGCTTCATTGCCAAATTTCAACTATCGTAAATTTATACTATGACTACCCTATGTTGTACTGGATAGAAGTACTGCCTGTATGTACATTTGTGTTTCCCATGTGCTTGGGTTTCGTCATACTGTCAAATCTATTGAACTGTAACAGTTTAACAACTACTAAAACAATCTCTGACAAGCAATTTTCATCAAATTTCCATTTTTTTATATTTATTCTACTACTCGTATTTGAGACTAAATCCTCGAGCTATATTCGTAAATTTTAACTGCTGTATCCATATTATAGATAGAAAAACCAGAAAAATACATTTGGTCTAGGTATTAGGCGGTATTCAAACCAGGGTCTGCCGCTTCCCCAACATTTTCTGAAAGATTGAAAGGAAGTCCCTCTTTTAAAATGAAGTATTTGGTTTTGATTCTCCTGTCTGCCAGGCCTGTCACGTGTACTTGGGTGGAGACCGCGTCTCGGCTAGTGTAGGACGTCCTCAGGCAAGGTGGAGTGATGATTTGCGCAGGATGGCTGGCAGGAGCTGGATGCGAGCAGCCCAAGATTGAGTTCAGTGGCGTGTAATAGGAGAGCAGAGGAGAGCCTATGTACAGCAGTGGACTGCAACAGGCTGATGAAAATGATGATGATGTCTGCCAGGCCTATAAATGCTAATTATTTTGTTAATCCTAAAAGTAAAGTAGACTGTAAAAAGGCTTTACCTGTTTTTATGTTTATGTCATCATCATCATCATCATCAGCAGCCACATGATGTCCACTGCTGAACATAGGCCTCCCCCATAGATTTCCAGAGCTGCCGGTTGGAGGCGGCCTGCATCCACCGAGACCCTGCGACCTTTATGAGGTCATCCGTCCACCTTGCGGGCGGGCGTCCCACGCTGCGCTTGGCCTCGAATGGTCTCCACTCGAGGACTTTCCGGCCCCAACGGCCATCAGTCCTTCGAGCTATGTGCCCCGCCCACTGCCACTTCAACCTGCTAACACGCTGGGCTACGTCGGCGACCTTCGTTCTCCTACGGATCTCCTCATTTCTGATTCGATCTCGTAGGGAAACACCAAGCATAGCCCTCTCCATAGCCCGTTGGGTGACCTTGAGCCTTCTTATGAGGCCCATAGTGAGTGACCATGTCTCAGATCCATATGTCATCACTGGTAACACACACTGGTTGTAGACCTTTGTCTTGAGGCACTGAGGTATGTCGGAAGAGAAGACGTTACGCAGTTTCCCGAACGCTGCCCAGCCGAGTTGGATTCGACGATTTACCTCTTTCTCGAAGTTGGACCTACCTACTTGGACCACTTGTCCTAAGTACACATACTCGTCGACAACTTCGAGAATCGAGCCTCCAACAGATACTGGAGTGGGCGTAACACGGGCGTTAGACATGACCTTCGTCTTGTCCATGTTCATTTTTAGGCCCACTTGTTGAGAGACTCGATTGAGGTCCTCGAGCATGCTGCCGAGCTCTTCCAGCGATTCTGCCATGACCACTATGTCGTCGGCAAACCGAAGGTGAGTCATATACTCGCCATTTATGTTGATGCCGAGTCCTTGCCATTCCAGGAGCTTGAAGGCGTCTTCCAATGCGGCCGTAAACAGTTTCGGAGAAATGACGTCTCCCTGTCTTACGCCCCTTTGCAAAGGAATCGCCCTCGTGCTCTGCTCCTGTACTCGGACTGACATGGTGGCGTTCGCATATAAGCACTTCAGCACCTCGATGTACCGATAGTCAATGTGGCATCGCTGGAGAGACTGCAGCACCGCCCAAGTCTCGATCGAATCGAAGGCTTTTTCATAGTCCACGAACGCTAAGCAGAGTGGCAGATTGTACTCCTCGCTCTTATGTACAATCTGCCGCAGCGTATGGATGTGGTCTATGGTACTAAAGCCTTTTCGGAATCCGGCTTGTTCGGGAGGCTGAAAGTCATCGAACCTGCGCGCGAGACGGTTCGTGATGACCCTCGAAAACAGCTTGTAGACATGGCTCAGAAGCGAGATGGGTCTATAGTTCTTCAACAAGGTGTTGTCTCCTTTTTTAAAGAACAGCACCACCTCACCTCTGCTCCATGCCTCAGGCGTTGTGCCCTCGAACAACACGGAATTAAATAGCCGCTGAAGGACTTTAAGAGCCGGCTTTCCACCTGCCTTCAGAAGCTCAGCAGTAATTCCATCGTCGCCCGGTGCCTTGTTGTTCTTGAGCTGTTTGAGAGCCATCCTAATCTCGTACAGGCTGATGTCCGGGATGTCCTCAGTGTAGTGCCGGGTTAGCTTAGCTCTGGGATCTTTGGCCGTGCTATTAACGGATTTGGCGACAGAGGTATAAAGCTGCCCGTAGAATCTTTCAACCTCCCTCAACACCGCTTCCTCCGTCGACGCCACACCGCCATCCTCCGTCTTCAGCTTTGTCAACCGACTCTGCCCAATAGACTTGTCTCTTGCGAACACTTTGGAACCTTTGTTCCGCTCGATTGTCTCTTTAACACGGTTTGTGTTAAAGACACGAATGTCGTGTCGCAAGGACTTCCAAATGCGTCTATTAAGCAGGCGATAGTGAACAGCATCATCAGAGGACTGCAGTGTCAGAGACCGACGTTCTGCCATGAGGTCGAGGGTGTGGGTCGAAAGTTTCTGCGGTTTATTCCGTCGACCAGGCTTGAAAAACCTAGATCCGACCGCATGGACAGCTTCTACAAATCCGTTATTTATCTCGTCCACTGAAACGCAATCATCCAGACATGAGAAGCGATTGGCCAACTCGAGTTGAAAGCTCTCGGGGTTTTCGATATGGGCGCGAGTAGGTCGGAGCGTAGACTTCATCAGACGCGTTCTTTCTAGTTTGACGTTCAGATTCAATGTGCCTCTTACCATTCGGTGATCGCTACCGGTTTTCACCCTGCTGATCACTGAGACATCATTGAATATGCGCCTCTTTGTCGTCATGATGAAGACAATCTCGTTTCTCGTGGAACCATCGGGACTCAACCAGGTCCATTTCCGGTGAGGCGGCTTCTGGAAAAAGGAGTTCATCGCGAAGAGTCCCTCTTTCTCCAGAAATTCGGCCAGCCTCTGGCCCCGGGGGTTCCGCCGCCCATATCCAAATTGCCCCACCTTCAGCTCACAATCGCCTCTCCTGCCCAGCTTTGCGTTGAAATCCCCCATAACAACACTGAAATGGGTCTTCGAGGCATGCATGGCTGCACTGATGTCTTCATACATAGCCTCTACCTCCTCATCTGGGTGTGTCGAGGACGGCGCGTAAACCTGTATGACCTTCAGCGAATATCTTTTGGATATTCTGAGTATAAGGAATACCACCCTGCTCGACACACTTCCGATGGTCTCAATGTTGTTGACGAGGGACTTGTGGACGAGAAACCCAACACCACCTTGGGACTTTTGGTCGCCTTCCCGGTAGTACAGCAGGTTACCAGACTTCAGGGTTATCGAGTCCTCGCCCTCTCTACGGACTTCAGATAGACCCATGATGTCCCAGCGTAACCCACTGATCTCTTCTTCCAGCTCTAAAATCCTCTCTTCGGTCCTCAATGTGCGGACATTGTGTGTCACCAGGGCCAGCTGTCGGTGGGGGTGGTAGCACGATCCACTCCGGGGATTCTTAGCACCCCCCGCCCCGCCGTGACCATGGCTGCTACCAGGGCCAGGAATAGCGGGGCTGCCGGAGACTAGGGGCCTGGGCTTTCTTGCGACTATCATACGGGGGGATGTGCCGGTACTCGCCACGCTTGGCAGGCGGGTTGGCGAGCGCAGAAAACGCCCCCTTCGCACCGCGACGCTGCTGCCCGTCGCGGCCTGGCATTTGGGGACGCTATACGAAGATGGTTATCCCGCCATCGGTCGGTCGCCAGAGCCCCGTCCGTTATCCAACAGGACGCACCGCGCGTAGGTGAGGTTGGCTTGGGGCTCTCAAGATCTTGGTCGAGCCCCCTTACGCCCCATGTTGTGTTTTATGTTTATGTCAATTTTGGTAAAATAAATAAAATCATCGCAATAAAAAAGGTGAATACATTTTTTTATCTTCCTCGCGAGTTCTTATGATGACGTAAAATACATTCAAAAACAATATCCGGACGGTTCGTTATCATCAGAAGCTTCAAAAATGCAATTCGGGAAAGTCGCTTAGATAGTGTTATCGGTGAATAATGTCCGGCGCACTCCTGCGCATAGGGGTCGCCGTTGTGCCCCAGCTTTGACATTCGTGTTGACTCATTCAACAATATAAGTTTTGTCCTCGAAACTTTACCGAGAATCTGAATGTTTTTACGAATTTATTTAGAAAAATAATTTTAAGGAAAATATTTAATATTTATTATAACCTAATAAGTTGACAGGATATATAAAAAGCGGTGTCTAGGAAATTTGCAATTTTACGGCATGCGAGTGATCGAGGTTTATTTCCATTGGGGATAATTTGATACGAAGTTCTCGAGGTACTATGTTTTTTTTAAATAAAAGGTTTAAGATTTTTCATCAAAATGAACTGATTCTTTCACATGAATAAATGACACTCATTCGAAAAAGACTAAATTTCTATTTCTGCATTCATCAAAAGAAAACAGCGACTGATATAAGATTCCGTATTACAAGTTTTAGGACGTAGTTCTGCAATGACTTTATTACAATGATAGCCTCACTGTACCATAACTGTTGACCAAAGTAGCTTAACACACCATTTAAAAGTAGGTACACCATGTATGTTTGTTATGCAAATTTTGAACCCCTACCAATTATAATTCTCTATGTGATTCATACTCAGATTAGTATTGAACAGACAGAGAACTAGTTCACCTTGTTTCTCGCTATCAGCAGTTTATTGGAACAGATTAATGGAAAATGGCTGCTCTGATAAGTATCGCAATTAAATCGTTATCAGTTATGGGGTTAGAAACTAGATAAGATTGCATACTATAACAACATCGATCCCTTGGAAGGTCTATGAAGCAAAACTCAATTGTAACATCTTCCAAATCAAAATATTTTGCTAGGCAAATAAACCATTTCATTTAATTTCATTAAGAAAGACGTAGGTGAATGTCTGGTAAATAAGTAGTGTTTAAAAAGATGAATAGAATAAGGTTGAAATGTGTTCGTGCGGTTAACCACAGGTAACATGGATAATTCATATTACTCTAAAATTTCCTGTATGATTGTAAAACCACAACTATGACATAGATTGACTGTGAACCAGTTTGTTTCGTGGCTTAATTACAAGACTTCCAGGAAAAGGAGCTTTTATTCAAAATCTGGGCTTTTATAGTGTTTTCCTTTTCGGGTTTTATTTGTTCTAATACTAATTGCGTTTTCGTGTTCTGTTCGCTAAAGCTGTTCTTGAACAAATAAATCAGAAATATTTGGCAGAGCAATGGCATCAAGAAATCAAGTTCACAAGGGGTAAACGACCCAGTATCTGACCGGTAGCCCGTGACATGCACTGTGTAAACTGTGACTCACTCACATCCCTGCATTACTATGTATGGAGATAATTATAACATAGTTAACAAGACTGAGAAATTGAGATCCGTTTTTGTTGGGATTGCTCTGGGGCAAGAGTTAAGTAAACCCGCTCTGTCGAGTACCGTAGGGTTTTGGTGGGAAGGATTCTGATACAGCTCCGTTCCCCAACGTTCGGCAACGAGTCATCCATGAGGATTTCCCCACACACAGGGAATTATACATTTTGATATTTTTATTATTTTGACTTCTCTGGCAATGTTTTATGTCATCAAATACATTTGGCGCCTTCTACATGTCGCTGGGTGGCTCGCTTTGTTTATAACTAGCCCTCTTGGAATACGCAGCGGAGAAGAACTCAGTTATCAAAGATCTGTTCGAGCTTCGAGAACCTGTAAACCTGCGCAAAACAGGGAGCATTGGCAATATCTACGTACACTTTTGGTCGCTAAGCCAACGGACTAGAGATCATTGCACCACCAGCACAGCTAGACAGAAACCTAAAAACGTGTGTACCCATCATGACAGCTATGTTATTCAGTTTTAACTGAGGCACGTAACGTAATGCAACTGGCTCATCACGGGTAGTGTTTTAAGTATGTTAGTAGGTATATGCTAATGATTGAAAGTCATAACAGAGGAGCTCAGCATGTGTAGGTTCATGAAAGGATTAATTCTAGTAGAATTCTGGCACTAAAATTATTGACGTCTTGATTTGAACGTTGAAAACTTTTGCCTATTAGGGGGAAAGTGTAGACTTAGACTAATTCACTTTTGTACTGAAATTTACTTTTATAGGTGCCATTGCCAACGAAGACAAGACTGGCCTCAGTAAGTGTAATTTGTAAGATGGTGGTACATAACCTACGACACTATTTAACTCGTTATCCGAGTTGTATTAACCATTAACGCCATCTAGTACTGGCGTAAGTAGATTAGCAGTAGGTCCAGTTACCTGGCTAGAAACCATTTGGTGTTAGTACAGTTACTGGCAGAAACATAAGTCTACAACTGTAGAAAGCGACGGTGCGTCTTTCAACATATTCCTTACTAGGGTCTGGGTTACTTGTTTGTCTAAAATGAAATACAATCTTCACAAAACTGCCTTGCACTTGCAATATTCAGATAAAATTATGATTTACTATTGATCGTCGATTCAGTTCCGGCATATTTCCGGGCTGAAATAATTCAAGAGCTTGATAGCTAGAGACGTTTCAGAATTTGGAGGCAAATAGATTTGGACGATCTCCTTAGCATTAGGCGCAGACAACCTGCCGAGGTATGTTTCTGCCGCAGCTGGTCTGGCTGCCATCATCAAAAAATGCTCATTTTTTCCTTTGACTGTACACTAACGGAGGTGTAAATGACATAATTATAGCGGGGTTGAGCATTTCCCGTCGCAATACCACTTGATACCTCCTATACTTAGTAGTATCTTGTTGCAACATGTTGTACTCTAGTAAACGAAGGTGTGACCTTTTTTTTAGATCTACTAACATCCTTAAATTACAAAATCTGAACAGTCATTGGTTACGAGGCAGGAAAGCGGCAGGTAACGGACTAGGCCAGCCAAGCTTAATAAGGGGTTTCCTCAAAACGGGTGAGCCCTTTTTTAGGGTCAGTCACTAGGCGTTTCGGTGCATCGTCGCAACGCACTAATGGGGTTTCAACGCCCCCTAGGGAATCCCACTTTGCCACAGTTGATGAGTTCTGGTACTGTGAAGACGGTAGTAGGCCAACCTCGTGGACTAAAGTAGGTAAACTTGTGTCTTTTTCATAGTGTCAACATACACATCTCGGCTGTCATACCGTTGTTCCACTGCACACAGGTTGTCTAGTGGCTGTAAGTACCGATTAAACACTCTAGTACCTTTGACTACTGTGCACATACAGGACTCGTTGACTACTGGCCGTTAGACATAGCCCACGTCTCACCTCCTGGCTACCCGTCGTTTAGAGCTAGTAGGTAGGGCTAGTAGGTTTAGGTAGGACTAGTGACTCCTGATAACCAATTGCAGTGACGTGCATATATTCCAAATTAGTTTTAATTTGTACCAGGCCTTTTAAACTTTCACCCCCTTATTCATAAAAACTTAAACAGCTCTTATAGAACACGATAACTTTTGTATCGCTTTGTCACTGTCATTCTTGTTGCTGCCGCCATTTGCGAGTAAGAGACAGAACACGTCAATAGCTTAAACAATGCGTTAGCGTTGCGTCCGTTTTTATGAATAAGGGGGTAAGTGTGTATGCCACCATTTAGCGTCAAATGACAGAATATGCCTACCTCTCACACCGCCCAACTGTCTACCTGTCGTCTAGTGACGGTAGGTGTCACTAATGAGTCTTGATGGCCACTTGCCGGAGACATAACACGCCGACTCGCAGCGATTAAGACGTCACGCGTAAGCTTGCGTCTGAGAGGTAAATTGATATAATTAATTGGATTAACTCCGTGTCCGATGGCAACTTTCACGGCAATTGCTGCGTTTAATTGGACGACATAAACCGATAATGTGTGCGTTTGTTTGCGAGTATGGAACTCGCAATTCAGCATGTGGACTCAAGTTCTCATGAATCAGTTGGTCACACATAGCAACGTTTATGTGCCGCCCTTTCTCCTACATTTAAAATATTTTGAAGCCAATTTAAAATTTTATTTTTATTTTTGTCATTGATTAACGTCGTTCGAAGTGTTTCAAGTTTCATGGTTGTTTCATTACCAAAAAATGAACTGTGAATTTGAACATAGACACGTCATTTAAGCTAAAGCTTAATAATGAGACCTTGATCCAACCTAAGATTCTAACCCGTGAGCACTGGATTTAGGACCGAGTTCTCTTCTCACTTGACAAAAGCAATATAAAAACAAGAAACACTCAAAAACTAAATATAACTGCCGGTTCAAGTAACTGCGTATACTAAAAAAGGGAACGTTCCTATTTGTCGTAAATTAAAATTAATTTCCAGTATTAAAATGTTGATATTGAAAATCCCGACTGGCACACATTTCAAATATTACAAAAAGTAGCTCTATTTGAAAGGGTTAGGATTTTTTTTACTACAGTCAAATAATGTATCAGCCAATGATAAATGTACCATTCAAATTCCAAAGGATAGTGGAGCGGCGAGAGCTCGAGAGGTGAGCCAAGCTATCTGTCTTCTTAATACACATTATAGGATTAGAGTTTGGACGTTTACATTTAAGGCATTTGCCGAGGATGACACTCTAAAATACAAGTCGGAGCTCATGTTTGACCACAACAACTGTGTTGCTTGCTGTAAGGAGAGCCTGAGGGTACTTAGCTATGGAATATATTATCTTCTAATTGTGCACGAAATGGCACGTGTCACTGCACTGAACTATCAACATGAAGTGGATAACTTAATCAGGGTTTACTATTTGACCATCTGTCCTGACCGACGTCGTTTTGTCAAATGTTATTGGACTGCTATAATCCAATTATACAATATTTGACAACCAACAAATATCTCAGCGCCTTATCGTTTCACTGGTACAAAACCCAGGATCATTTTTAGGAAAATAAAAATTTGTTTTTTTCTTAATATTTCTCGCATTCGAGGCGGAGACAAATCCAGCAAATCAAAAACTATGAAAATTGCTCCATCAGCTTTCGAGCAATTTGTGCTGGAACAAACCCGACCGAATGTTTTTTTCAGGTTGCTATCTTTAAACCCGACTTTGTTTAATACCTATGTTGCCTAGACTTTCCGATTTCTTTAGTTATTCAACTATTCCTCTAAGTTTAGTATTGATGCACGACACCATAAAGAGAAGTGCTTCCCAGATCCACAAATAAATGGTTTTTCAATTGCACTGAAATAATCTTATGTATCCGACAGAGACCGCAAGAATTAAAATGTAATGGAAAACAAACAATAAATCTTACAAATGACAAATTATTTATTGAAATGATCAGCAACTGTTGTTGCTGCCTGTACCTTATTTGTTCTAAGATGCCGCTCTCAGCATGGGGGAAATCCATTGATAATCACTATTTCCTAATGCCAAAGAAGATTGAACTTAACATTGCCATTAATAAGACTTTTTACATTAAAATGTTATGTGGTAAGTAAAAAGTAATTTTACTATTAGCTTTAACTGTCACGTTCGGATAAATTAAGGTGAAATAATATTTTATCTATACGTCGAACATTGATTTGTTTGATCCAATACCCGAAAGACTCAGAGCGTACTTACTTACTTAATTTATAAGTTAGTGGCAAGCTGGGACAGTATTTCACTAGATAGTAAAGTAACGGGTAAGTACATACTAACAACTTTATGTTTATCTCGTACAGTCCCAAGGGAGATTTATTAAAATGTTTACGCTCGCTGGGAGCGGTGAAATGGAGTTGTAGCTATTAGATAGATGATTTCTATTTATATTGCTTTTCATTATTTTTCATTCCAAAGTTGTAAATAGGTGCATTAAATAAGGAACGTCGTAAAATATTTCTTCAATTTGAATCGTTGCTAGGCTAACTTTTACAAATTAAACACTTTCGCTGAACGAGGGAGTACTAAAATAAAATGAAAACGAACGTATCCGTTGATAACAAGGTTCTATAGGTCTAGCACTAATCGCTAACGTTTTGGTAATAAAAAAATATGCTTTTTTTTCTTTTTCTAATGTCTTTACAAAAAAGTGTCATTTTTACTTTTCAATTTCCAAAACGGCGGTTTGTGCTAGCCCTACTGAAGGTTTTTACAAAACGCTTGTTACATGCTCCTGGTAGCTAGAGCTTTTACTGCAGAAACATTAGATCGTAAGATACATTATCGATCTGATAAGATCTAGTTAGTCTGTCTCGGCAATTGAAAATTAAAACTCTAGGATGTATTCTATGCTTTAGGGAGCGGCATAGCGGTAAATGCCCTGAAGGTCTTATCCTATAGCGGTGATTAGTTCCATGGTTTATGAAACGACTGCTCTTAATCCTATACAATTAGAGACTAGAATTGAGTACTTCGCCGTTATTGAGTCTTCGGCGATTGTGAACACTGACCGCGAAAGTTGTCCATTTAGCAGGCTGACTGCTTTTTCATAAATAAAGCTTGATTGATGGGAGGTCTCAGTTAGATGCTTCATCAAGTCACCAGAGAAAGGCAAGGAAAGTGATTTTGTAATGAAACTAGAGATGTGCCGAGTCAGGCTGGCGAGAACTGACTCGGATAACTAAGAATCCAAAAAAACGGATTAGAGATACTTACTTCCAGGTTTCGAGGCTTATGATATTAAGAGACCTGACTCAATTGTTCGCTAATTTTAGTCCTCATTAAAACTGAGATATGCCGTACACTGTACTTAATAAGTAGTAAAACATGATGTTGAAATTTTAGGTTCTGACTTCAAAACTAAACACAATTTTAAAAAAACCTGAGTCGATAAAGTAGTGGAGTATACTTTATTAGTATACTTAAGAACAAATTTTCCGAAACCTGTGACCAGAGTTTTGAAAAGTCCCATTTTGCCTCACCGACACTTGCCGGGACGCTTTTCTTACCAACTATATGCCCTCGTTGCCCAGTAACGAGGTCCCGAGGTCGGGGTTGAAAGCCCTTTCGCAGTACAGCTTTCAAAACAGTTGTAGTACTTGTACTTATAGTTAGAAGTAGAAAAAATTGAGTTATGATTCTATCTTTTTTTCACAAACTTAAAGGTATTTAAATATCAAAACTAGCAAACTCCTTAAATGAACAATTAAACTGAAAGTCGCGAAACTGTGACAGAGTAAGCAAAAAGTCTGATGGAACAACCAGATATCCTATCTGCTAGGCAGAAGCGTGACAAAAAATATTTTGGTAAGGTTGAAAAGGAGAGCACCCCTTGACTTGTCTAGTTGATGCTAAATGTCACCTGCAATAGATAGAGCATGGAGCTATACCATCCAAATCAATACCATCCACCGGCATAATCCAGCGCTTAATCTTCTAGGGCTGAGGACAGATTGCCAGAGTTAAAAAAAGTTGCAACTCGGCACATCATTAAACGGAACTGCCAATGTTCTGCGCCGGCGCAGCGAAAGTGGTCGATCCTTGCTAATGAACTCGCGTGGACGTCCGCAGATCAATTTTAATCTTGCGGGGAATTTGGATAATTAGTCTTATTTTTGTAAAAAACGAAAGCTATGACGCTTAATCGTGGGTGACTATGTTTTATTATTCGTTTTTGAAAGCTATTTTTTGGGTTTATTACGCAAGAGATATGACCGACAAATTGCAAGAGGCTTCGACTTTCTTTTGATAGTCTCTAGATTATCTCTATCTTTTAAAAGCTTAGGAAGGAAAATTGTATGAGAACAAAAAGTGGTGGTCGAAATAAATCAGACCTAAAGGTATTCAAATGTCAGCTCATTTTACCTTTACGTCCAGGACGAGGCTTTTTCAACGGATTCATAGGTCGAACCACCTTAAATGAATGTGCCCAATTGTATAGTATGTGGTAGCCAGAAACGTCACCACAAGAAGGTGCGTCCGCGGTATGTATCGGCATCAATCTTCATAGAATCGCCACCAGCTCCTGCATTTTCGGCATATATTAGCTAACTACTGAGCTAAGACGTCAATACTCGGCTTTCGAGGTTAACAGTGTCACTTCATAAAAGCATACAAAAACTGTTATTGTCTGATTTAATTAAATTTGCATAAAGTGGTAACCATAAAGAGATTGATTAATGACTGGTTTGAGTTGATGAAGTTACAACTATGGGTATAATAACTGAGGATGGTAAATATGTTATTACCATCCTCACACATCTATTTATTTACATATTTACTGATTCATTTGCCGTTTTATGGGCATCAACACTATCAGTAGAACCAATTGCATGCTCATCAAATTAATAGGTCGTTCTTATTTAAATATCTTCAACAGGTTTATCCATACCACATAATAAGTCGAGGTTACGTGTTTATAAGATTAATTATAATAATGCAATACCCAGAGACAAATTAGTGTTTCCATGGAAGGTACGTAAGTGTTTCCACAATACCTAATATCCTCTAGATCCGATACGATATCGGTAACGTGATTCTGAACTGCTTTGTCTAATGATTCGTCAGATTCGACAATCATATTTTAAAAAAAATTGGGTGCGTCTTGGTTTGATAGTTACTAGTAGTTTGCAGAATCAGGGATTTACAGAAATTAGATGAGAACTTATCCAGCATGTAACCTGAATCCATAGGATGCGGTAATTGTTTGCCATTGGCGGTTCGGAACCTTGTCTTCCACCGTCCTTATCACGGTTAACGGCACACCAGGCTACCTGTTCCCGGTCAGTCCTCCTTGCTCTATTACAAAGGGTAAGATCAAAATATAAAACGGGAATAGGTGATGTGATGAGGCGAAAATATGTACCGAAATCATAACTCAAGGTATGGGATGTAGGATACCGCAAAGAATAATGTACAGGCGCTATTAGTGCTCAATTAGTTGTATTACTGTACATGTTTGATTCATAGAAACAGGCAATTAGTTTTATTGGATGATGACTTTAAGACGTTCATTTACGAATGTTCTGCATTGGCGATTATAAACAAGCAAGGACTTGCGCAGCGTTGGATGGGGGACACATTTTGATGGGACATAGGATGTCCACTGCTGCTGCTGATTGAAGGCTTTTCCTACAGATTTCAGAGTAGCTGTCGCCCACCGAAATTCATTGACCTAAGTAAAAATTAGCCATTTAAATTATCCAATGTAAGTATCAATGGTATCAAATGACATTGGCCGTGGTTCACATATTGATATATTTATATTATTCGGTTAAATAAAATAAAAAGCGTAAGGTCAAGATCTGGTTGAATAAAAACGCAGAACGAGATTCTCACCGCGAAAAAATTAAATTCCAATTTTAAATTCGCACTCTTTAATATATTTTAAACTCTCGATTTTATCGCACAAAATAACTATGTGGAAAAGTTACAGAAACAAGACTCATTTAAAAAAGATATTCTGACCTTTACAAGTTTGGTGTTTCTTCAGTTACATATTGGAGAAAGCCAGTAGTATTTTAAATAATCAGATTAAATATTGGGAGATACGAGAACAAAAATTGAGTAGCTTTTGCCAATTGTAATAAAATATCTGGCATTGAAATATCAAAATCATCACGACCAAACAAAATATGCTCGTTTTTGTTTAAAAACTTTCGTATTGTGTTTTTTTAACTAACTGAAAAAGTATTAGCTACATCAATGTAATGTAATGTCCCAGTTTTCAAATTCACGGAGTAATAACGTACCTAACGTATATTCGTTACCTCTTTTTGTTTCAGTCAAATCTTTAAAATGATTTAGGCTGATGATACCTATACCGGAGCTGCAGCACGTGGGTATACTTAAAAGCATACTGACTGAATAACAAAAATAAGGTCCGACGTACAGATTTAATAAGTCCGGCGTCATTGCAAAGACGCCTTTCATTGTTTCCAAAAGGTGTTCTGGTAGCCATTCCAATCTCAGACGAAAGGGTCAAATTGGACGCCAACTCCACGACAGCTAACAAGTGCAGATTGTGTCCAATCGACGCCGTCTGCGCAGGCGCATGCTGCGCACACGTGGCCCCAATTCCCACTGCATTCGCACATGTGGCCTTACGACAATTACAATTGTGACTTTCTGCATACACAAATCCTATTCCTCAAAAGCTGTTGAGGAAAATTGAACCTAGAGATTAGAGGGTTAAGGATTTTGGAAGATTGACGTTTGTAGTCTAGTTTAGTATTGTTTTAAGCTCGTCATGTACAGACAAAAAGTATGGTGAATGCTTTTTTGACCTTATTCCAGACGGCGACAAAAAGTGTTTCTTAGAAACAAAGTTTTTGTACCGAAGACAAAAACTCAGCACCTACGCTCAGCTACCCTACCTACTTGATATAGGCTGTGTCATATAAATTTGGTATAAACGTAAGTATCATGTATTTTTATTTTCAAGTAACTAGCAATCACGACAGACATCGGTCTGTGAATTGCTATTGGACTGTGACAGGTCGATAGATAAATAACAATTAGTTTGTTTGACAAAGGGGGGAGCCCGTTTGCTAGCTACAAGAAGGAGTTAAATAGAGAACTATTCAGAATGCCACATTTTTACACTAACGGAAGGTTCTGAGGGCGGCAGTGACAAACTCGACTGTGTGTCATATAAATAGAACAAATATTTACTTACTTATTTTACTTGGTGACTTTTCTTAGGTGATTAACTTGAAGAATGAATATAAGCTTTAACGACTATCGTTTAATTTTATTCGTTTTTATCTTAACAACTCCACCGTTTAATTACTGCCATTAATTTCCGCCCCAGAATAATCTCAGTGAACCTGACCTCTTTAAACTGACATTTATTATGTTATTTAATAGTATGCGCTGAAAATCCGAAACACGCTTTGCCAAAATCGCGATTTGTTTGGTTCGGAGGTATTCGATACAGTTCAGAAAACATACCACACCTTCACGACTATATACCAACCGGGGAATCGAAAGCACACTATGTTGAACGAAAAATTCAGAGGCCCACATTTCGGCGAGCGGATTTAACCCAACGTGTTAGCCGGGCTACTTGAATTTCTTCGGTGTGGTTCCTATCACCGGAAAGACTGATTGTCTAGATTGTCTTCATTTTGTGGATTTAATTTTTTGACGTAATATGTTAAAAAAAATACAACCAAATAATAGATTATGTCGTCAAATTCAGAAAGATTTGCTTCTCCTTCCAACCTTGCTAGCCTCTCGCGGTTGCAAAATATAATTATTTTACTATTTGTGGATCTCCACGGTACATAGCATCAAAATTCGAAAAAAACCCCATCTTTTTTTATAGCGCTAGATTTTGGTTCGTTTGGGACAAAACGTGGAAAATAAACCAATTGATAATGATAATAATCATTGCTCCTGTCAATTAAGTAAATACTATTCATGTTTATTCTGTAATTTCCCGTTATCAATCATGTATGTACAATTTGGTTAAAACTTAATTTTATAAATTGCAGATAGACTTTGTATACAATGACTAATATGTTTATCTACCGCCCAAAAGATTTCTGGTTCGCCCGATGGTTGGCTGGTAGAGAATACCTATAGATGTTTGGTTCACCAGTTATTTTTATGGTAAAAGTCCGACTGCACAATTGTAACAGCAAACCGCACAACCGAGATTGCAAACTTCAAGCGACGACTGCAATGGCATCATCAGATTTTCATCAAGTAACTTTATCGAAATTATATTTTTATACTGATTCTGATACGCCATAGCAGTGATAACCCAAGTGACATTACCAATGAGTCGATGCAAAAACGTCGGAAGAAATCTCGTAAGGTCACCCACTACTCGATAAGCCGCATCGTTTCTGCAGTATTCGAGACAATCTGGCAGTTGTAATACATCAAAACAAATAAGGTATGTCGGTCATATCATTTTTTGCTGCTGTCATTGACATTTTGTGATGAGATCGCTTTTTTATGCTAATGACGAAAATGCACAAGAACGAGGCTGCCATTTAAATATGAGTCAGAGTCATGGAAATTTTATGTTATTTCAAGTTAAGGGTTTTTTAATGTGACTGAAGCGATGTTGATTGAAATTTAATGTGGATTCATGTTTTTTGAAAAAAGACTAGTATTGCGATGCATGCGCAGTTTGCGAGCTTCGTAATAACTTACTTATAACGGAATATAGATTCTGGCTTGGTCAACGAGGTAATTCAACGGAATTATCAGTAGCCTTACTTCCTTCGTTACGTTCCTTCAGTTTTCATGAATAAGGGGTTAATGGCTGTGTTGTGGATGCTATCAGTCTTTAAGAAATGGGCTCTTTATGGCTCTTTATTTTATATGAGAGACGGCATGACTACAGCTCCAATCATCACACCTCTAGCTTACGAATCGTTACGAAACGGATTGGCAATTTCATTATCATTAATTGGTGAAAACTGTTTTCATTCGCCGCGTCTAGCAAGCCCAGTGCGTGACCAGGACATAGTACCTAGTTCCGTCCACAGCCAGGTCAAGACGACGGCGCCTGCGGAGCGGAACGATACTCGATACGGTGTCAGACAACCGTCATCGGGTTACTGGCAAATAGCTAGCCAACACGCTTACTATCTAAACCCAATAACACTAGTCAATTTTTTTGCGAATAAATAGATAACATAGCTGATTTTGGATTAGAAGTAATCGATTGTCTGTCTCACAGGGTTTATTCTGGACCTGAGGGTGAGATTCTCGTGCACTCGAAGCGATATTTACAATGTGAAATATGTTTTCTCCAAGAACAAACATTAGTTCTAACGAACTTTGTTTTGTTGTGTCTGATTGAGAATATCTGTATGATAACTCTATATATGCAACTTAACACATTCCCTATCCGATGGGCCGCGTATCGTTTATAACAATGGATTTTCAATTGTGATATGTAATACTATCGACGTATTATGCGCTCCTTATCTTCGAAGGAAACTTTGGTGATCTTAGGGTAAGAATGTCCTAGATACTGTACTGAACCAACTGAAGAACTGTTGTGATCATCCTTTATGAAGTTTCATGAAGTTTAGTTTCAAATTTGTCAGTTTCAAAGGGCTCTTACTAGTACTTAGGTTTGAAACGTGACACAGGTATCCCCTGCTGTTGTTTCACGTGTGTTAACCGCTCACCATCAAGCAGCCTCGCATGCTTGTTTGCCAACATCGTTGTTTAAAAAAAGCGTGTCTACTATTTTGTGTCCTTCCATTTTTTTGATAATCGCCAGTCAACAAGACTCAACTCGGAAGCGTGTCAAACCAACGTTGCGGAAGAAAGAGTCTACGTGTATTTGATTGTGTTGGCGCCGGTCCAGGGCTATTGCGATTAGAAAAACCAGTAAAATTATTTGTATCCGAAACCTAATGATGATACTGTCTGTGGAGCTGCGTCACACTCATTATTGCGAGACAGTAGCTTTGAGGTAACGAGCAATTATATTTTAATTTGCCTTTTGTCGTTCCTTTTGACTATCATTATTATTCACCAACACAGTTTTTTTTGCTTCAATGGCATACTCAAGGTAGCACGTAGTCTTATGAAAAGCTGTACTAAAAATATACTACTACGAGTGTATGAATTTTGACTATTTTAACGTCTGTCGTGATATACCTCAAGTTATGTAATATATTTTTTTAGGGCTTCCACTAGTCCAACGGTTGCTAAGACCACAGTTCCCCTGGTTTCGATAACTAAGTACAGCGCTGATTCTGAAAAGCGACACGACCGAGATAGGACAGGTCCATTGACGGATTTAGTCAGCAACTGCGTGGTGGTGACAACAATCGCTTGAGATCATATTGTCTTCCACTAGGCGAGCAGATGATCTGCTACTAGGATCCCTTAGGGCCGGCGCCCACTATCGGCATCGGCACGCTTCAGGATTTTAAGGTGGCAAATAGCAATATACTTTAACGTTATGGCAATAAAGTAGAAATTTCCGTGATGTGTTCTCGTAAAAAGAAAATGCATTTGTTCTGTTTCTGTTTCGGCATTTTCTACTTTATTGCCAATATGTTAGAGTATATTACTATTTGCCGCCTTAAAAGCCTGAAGCGTGCCGATGCCGGTGGTGGGCGCCGGCCCTTAGTCGCCGACACCGACACCCATAGACAAGAGATGGAGCGGTAGACAGCTCATCTACTATATACAAATAAGTCGGGTTTTCCTTCCTGACGCTATAACTCCAGAACGCACGAACCGATTTCCACGGTTTTGCATTCGTTGGAAAGGTCTCGGACTCCGTGAGGTTTATAGCAAAGAAAATTCAGGAAAATTTATACAGATTTATATTTAGACATACAGCTAAGTCCACGCGGACGAAGTCGCGGGCGGCTGCTAGGTAGTAGTTCCTAATTTTAAGATGGGTTTTCACTGATCAATCGTTTTTCACTTCGAATATCAGCATCCCACTTTTTATCAATTGTTCACGTAAGTGAAAGCAACCACGACGCATTGGGGGGCACACGACATTTTAAAGATGGTAGTGAAAATCCCGGGAGAAAGGTTAATGCTTATTTAGACTTTGTGTCTTATACCGTAATGCCACAATGACTATTATGGTCACGAATTAGAAAGATGTAGACTACATCTCCTTGCGAAGTTTCTATAAGATAAGAGAAATCACTATGACAAATCGTCGCACATATTACTCGCTGTTTGAGACCACCCGCGCTGTAGATTTTACAGTCATTTGTCACTTGTTGACAGATTGTTTCTAGCTATCGATGTCTTAACAACTAGTGAGAGTATGAGTATCTTTGTTTTGCAGTTAACTACATAATCATATCAAGGAATAAGTATTTACAAATTATTGCCACAATCTAGACACAATAAAATTAATTAATTAATAATTAATTTAATGTCTACTAGCTAATTTTAAGCTTAGATTTTAAGAGGGATGAGACACAATACATTTTTTAGTTATGCTCATAATTGGGCGTCTCTTGGCAGTGTATCTAGACACAATACTACCACCTCCTGGATAAGTAAGTTTATTATAGAGAGCATGACTACCCGTCATGCTCTCTAAAATCATAATCTCTCCAATGTTTCTAGCCTTGTGTGACGGGTCTTTTCATTTTTATTAAAATGTACCTATGTTTATTTAGTGCTGAAGTCATCGTTCTAAGAAAGGAACGTGTAATGGTCTACTTGAATATATTTTTTTACCTTGGACTTGCATAGTCACCAAGCTCGCTTTTCGTTTACTTGCTTTTGTTTTCTTAAGTTTCATAAAAACGACGTAAGAGTGGTTTTGAATTTTATTGTTAGGATTTAGTTGAAGCTTATACTTAGGTTTTATTTTTGCATCTACCTTAAGCGCCGTCCTTTATAAGTGAATATTACATGGAACACGAATAGGTAAGTAAGTGATTGTAATATCTTAGAGCTAGTAAATTCTGTCTTTGATGTAGGATATGGGCTATGATATAGGGGATATTACATATTTTTAAAAGACATATCTAGTAGTTCATAATTTTTCAGTAGCAAAAAAGTAAACTTCTCTAATTGACCGAAGCACCGTTTGTAAATGCTCTTTTTGTTGTACATAGTTTGAACGGATAATTGATGACGTGCATTAAAAATGTATAAACGTGAAAGTATACCGAAAACAATGAATCCATCAACAAATTGATTTTTACTTTTAAAATTACTGAACTAGAGTTCATTTTGGCTTAAACATAGATCATTGTAGCACTCATCAATCATGTTTATGTTTATACATGCCTGTTAACATACAAATTTTGAATGCATAAATAATTAATTAAACCAAGTACCGAATATTAAATCGCAAATCTATTGTAATTGATGTAGTTTCGATTAGATAAGGCTTAAGTTGGTGTTACGAAATCGATTCGGAGCCAACTTTCACGGTAAATCGATTTGGGCATTTTCTATGGTCAGTTCGCTGGGTTCATTTCCTTGATGTTTTTTAAACCTTGAAGCTTTGATTATAGTCTGAATTTATCTAGATCCTGGAAAGACTAAAAATGAAGAAAATATGGGTTTCAAGCATCATTTTATATTCTTAACTCTTTATTAAGATGACTATCTAATTCAATCCTGGAGCTATATAAGATATATTTAGATAGCTAGCATAATTATTTATGAATAAATGAGATCTATCAAAATGATTGTACAATTACCATACACATAGGTATCTGAAGCGTTGAGTGGAGTGTTTATAAACTACGACCCATATTGAGTTTTCAAGAGAGGATATAATTTAATGGTTGTCACAATCTAGCCGCCCGAAGGCCTCCGACAAGGCTTAACGACTGACTTCAAACTACTTTCAACCGGGATTAGTCCCGGATGACGAGCCTTCCGAAGCACGGAGATGCCTGAAATATACATCAGTGAATTTCGGCCGGAGTGGTCACCCATCCCATTTCCGACCCAGTGTGTGCAGCGATCGTTGCCGATCCACTGTCACAACTGCGCTGCAAGCATCCACTGCGCCTCGGGCACTATGCGATATTACCAAAGGGTTTTCTTGTTTGACCTGGGGAAGTTTATTGTTTTCTAATACTTATGTGAAACACCATTCACAG
Source organism: Udea ferrugalis (assembly GCA_950022985.1). Lineage (NCBI taxonomy): Eukaryota > Metazoa > Arthropoda > Insecta > Lepidoptera > Crambidae > Udea > Udea ferrugalis. Next base: position 14,222,673 of record OX465516.1, read on the forward strand.
CCATGATATTATAATAAAAGAGACCTAGATAGGTTACTTGTGCTAAAAAAGGCAAAACATTGACAGTTTGGGACGACACTGCGCAACATGTGTCTGTCTCGTTTACGCTCTAGTAAATAATCATACTATCTTGTATACACGGTCAAATTATAGGTACGTACACCAGGGGTCAATTTTCGACTTCGCATCACTACTGTCATAACGTATCTCTTATAAATATCATTTTACAGCTGATTTTTGGCAGTTATGTTAAAGACCTACACCACAATACTTTCAGAGTTCAAGATACAGCAGCTATGGTTGGAAACATCCGTAATGATAGTGAAAATGAATACTTAATAACGTACTTAGTATTTAAAAAATAGATCATCCGGACGTCTGGTTAGGGAATAAGATAAAATATAAGGTCGCGGGTATAATAAAGTACAGGATAAGACATAATAATTATTTTTACGTAATTACGTAATTACTTGGTCAGGCACAGGAAGTAATGCGAATAAGAAAAAACCTTCAATTTTCTACTATTGCCATTCCTCATGAACAAATGGATGAATGTTGTTGAGAAAAATCATAGGGAAAAACTACAGTTGGTATAGTAACAATGAACACAATATTGCAAACTTCACATCAACTATTATATTAATATCGTGCCAAGTCCGTTGCAAGTTAATAACTAATTACCTGCGATAGTAACAAGCGCAATTTCCTCTTACACGTTTGAGTAATTATCTCAGTAAAGGTTTAGCGTGGACTTAAACCGTGTTTAAAATTAATTAACGCTCAGTTGATACTGGGGCGTTCACTTTTCCAGCGTGACGCAACCGATGCACTCACGCCAGCTTTATAAAATGTGCATGATTTCCAATTGGTTCTCTATTGTGTCTCATAAAATTTTTGTCCATAATTTAACGTATCATAATGTTTTCTGATATAATTATCATTTGTCCGAATGATAGGTAGCCCTAATTTACTGTCTCATAATATCACTTGCCCTAAAATCATAATTCCGAAACGTTATATGTCCTAAAATTCTTTGCCATAACTATCACAATCTATAATATTTATGAAACCTAACTGCTTGTCTCATAATAGTGTTTTGTCCTAACGTCTCTTCTCATAATATATCGAGCACTAAAATCGAAATTGCATAAATGTTAATAACTGTCCTGAATATTTTTTGCTATAAAAAATGCATGCAAGCAAGCAGCAAGCAGGCAAGCATGCAGCATGCAGGGATGCAGCATGCATTTTATTTTAGGGTTTGAAAAAAAAAATAACTAACCCTCGAAGGTTGAGGCGTGAGCTGCGCTCACGCCTTAACCTTCGAACCTATCACGGCCATGTCGGATCCGCCCTCGGCATTCACCATGTAAACAAGCATGCAACATGCAGGAAAGCATGCAGCATGCAGGCAAGCATTCAGCATGCAGGCAATCATGCAGCATGCAGGCAAGCATGCAGCATGCAGGCAAGCATGCAGCATGCAGGGATGCAGCATGCATTTTATTTTAGGGTTTGAAAAAAAAATAACTAACCCTCGAAGGTTAAGGCGTGAGCTGCGCTCACGCCTTAACCTTCGAACCTATCACAGCCATGTCGGATCCGCCCTCGGTATTCACCATGTAAACAAGCATGCAACATGCAGGAAAGCATGCAGCATGCAGGAAAGCATGCAGCATGCAGGCAAGCATTCAGCATGCAGGCAATCATGCAGCATGCAGGCAAGCATGCAGCATGCAGGGATGCAGCATGCAGGGATGCAGCATGCATTTTATTTTAGGGTTTGAAAAAAAAAATAACTAACCCTCGAAGGTTAAGGCGTGAGCTGCGCTCACGCCTTAACCTTCGAACCTATCACGGCCATGTCGGATCCAGCCCTCGGCATTCACCATGTAAACAAGCATGCAACATGCAGCATGCAGGCAAGCATTCAGCATGCAGGCAAGCATGCAGCATGCAGGGATGCAGCATGCAGGGATGCAGCATGCAGGGATGCAGCATGCATTTTATTTTAGGGTTTGAAAAAAAAAATAACTAACCCTCGAAGGTTAAGGCGTGAGCTGCGCTCACGCCTTAACCTTCGAACCTATCACGGCCATGTCGGATCCGCCCTCGGCATTCACCATGTAAACAAACATGCAACATGCGGGCAAGCAAGCAGCATGCAGGTAAAAATACAAGCAGGGATGCAGCATGCATTTTATTTTAGCGTTTGTAAAAAAATAACTAACCCTCGGATTCGGACTTACATTGTTATTATAAACCACCATTCGGACAAACATTCATTATGTCAAATCACACTTAGACCAAGTGATTTTATAGCTAGTAAAATTAGGACGTATGATTATTATAGCACTCAATTTTATGACATAAAACCATTATAGTTGTGGACTATTAGGTGAAACAAAGTTTCGTATAAGAGACCATTATGGATAGTGATGATTATAGAAAACGCGTTCGGGATTTCGATTTTCGGACGTACGATATTCGGAGAAGAAAGGGACTACCTTTCCAATTAGGCCTTGTATTCCTTCAAAAGCTACTCCATACAATCAACATAGCTGGCATTTTGTAGATATATCAATGTGCGATTCAAGAAAATAACGATTGAACGAACTGAGTCCACTTCAGCGATTACGTGTAAAAAAATGTGTGTCTTTTCCCCTGAATTCACAAACGTCAATCAACGCTAAGCACGCGCTTAAGCTCATGCTGTCCCGTAAAATGTCAATAGAACTGAAAGGGACGAGGGATGCTGAACCCTGATTCGTGTTTGTGAATTTTGGGGTCAGTGCAAGCACAAAGATAAGTTCAAAAGTTAAATGATTTTTTAGCCATAGAAATATTCAAAAAGAGGCAACTAGGCTCTTTTCTATCCTCAACTAAAACATGCATTCTTCAACGACAATATACACACATCAAAACTGTCTAGGGATATCATAGGGATATCATTTTTCAAATATTTCATAAAGTTAAGTTTGTTTACAAGTTGAGCATTATCTTAGAATAACGCGAGGACAAAGGCATAAGATAAAGGTTAAGAATATTACAAAAACAAACGTTTGATTTTGCTAAAATTTTGACACCTTTTAAAAGAAAAATCTGTCTTTTTTTAACGTCCTTACGATTGTACAATAATTCTACTACAATGAATTTATTAATACAATCTAAAAGGGAAGATATAGCAGTTTCTGTGTTCTAAAAAATTCTACGTTGGTATCAATAATTTAATTTTTACAGCCTCCCAAATAGCAATACTTTGTATGAAAATGCTTGAGATATCCCTAGACACTTTTGAGCAGTGTAATAGCAAAGGTTTTAAATGGACCGAATTGAATAGCATAGCTAATAAGCTATCACAATCCTTAGTTAAGCAAGTAGATCGCCCCATTTCACACGACTGCCGACACGAAATGCAGTGCGCACGCGCACACACCAAAGCCTATAGGCTCAGTTGGCTTTGAATCTCCATACATAAGCTATTTTCTCCCATTAACAGCGATAATTCATTGATTGGCGGCTAGCTTTCTAAGACTTAGAATATACCGCTTCCATTTATTAAACGAATAAAGTGTATGTTCTTTGAATGCATTTTATGAAACAAGTCGTAAATAGAAGCTAATTCTCTTAACCTTGCACACGAAGGTATACAAGTTTATTATGCATTTCAACTCGGTAAAAAACTTTCACACACTGACAATATATTTTTTATGACATCTATAGAAATAGTATATAAGTATTCAGCGCCGATGTTTTGTCAGTTTATTTCGCACAGTTACGGTTTTTTCTTAGTTTGGTTTGGCTTAGTGTAAAAATTATTAGCAAAACAAACGATTGTCTTTTACACCTAGACTTTCTCTGTCCACCTATTTTAGCCGCTTGAATATTTACAACTGTTATTGATGTCTAAAAGCTAGTCTTCAAATACAAATTTCAAATCTGACACCAAAGTTCTTTTTCGTCCATAGTAAATGAGAAACGTGTGAAAAAACGATATTTATGTAGGTTTTCAATTTCCGTTGAATTCATTAGTACTTTCTCTTAAAGTCTTAAATTATTTCATTGATTGCTTATTAAAGATTACAAAATGAGTAAAGACGCTCTATAATACAATTTACTTTTTGCGTGAACAAAAAGTGACAAGCAACAGTGCGAACGCTTGCTTGTAAAACGTTAAATGGTTAGATTGTGGTGTTTGAAGCTCATCGCTGTTTATGCTAAGTGAACGTTGGAATTGTTGATAAAGATCAAGCAATGAATATCAAATGACAAGATGAGTGGTGCCAGAAATAGTTTGCATGGTACGAGGCCTGTCTAGCGTCAGTCTAGTCGTGTCGAGTCGGAGTCAATGGCAGGCCTACTTTCTCACAATCACGTCATGTAATTTTTTAGCCGTCAGTAACAGAATGGTCTATTTTTTGGCCGTCACTATAACAGAATGGTCTATTATTTACGCTCTGGGCTAATTATAATTATAATCTACAGGCGAGTTCGATCTCGTCGTGTCTCGGTGTGGTCTGACTGATGTGTATTGGGTTTTGCCCGCGTTATGGGTTGTGGTTTAGGGTAAAGATGTCATGGTTTAGTTTTGGTCCCAAGTCTCTTTACACGTTGCTTTACATGTTGGATTAGTTAGTTTAAGTAACTGTAGACTGAGGCAAAGGTTTTGTATTTATTCGTTTAGGAAACCTATTAAAATGTTTAAATCATCTTACGTTATATATTATAACAGGGCGTCCCACAGCCATGCCACTTATAACACTTATGACATCATGTTAATATCAAAAACAATTTTAACTGCATTCATAGATTTTTGAATAATTACACGTTTGAACCGGGAATCGAACCCGCTACACGAAAAAAAGAACACCCTGTAGCTTTATCATACCGATCAAAGGGTTCATCAGAAGGATTATTTTTTGCTAAATAAAATAGCGCCAGAAATAAAAGGAAGACCATGAATTTTAACTTTTTGAATACAAAAATAATCAATTTATCAAATGCTCAAAATGTCTTCCCCCTCCTGTTGAATACAAAGTTGCACTCTTTTGGTTTGTGAAAAGTTGCTAAAAATGACATACGTGCTATTAGAACTTAAACTACGATAAGTATTTTCCGAGAGTGTAAAGCGGTCTAGAACCGATGGTAATTAGTCTTCGAATTAGCGATTAGACGCAAACTATCTCTTCTTAGTAATTGCCGGTCGAGGCGCGTTCAACTATAGTTTTTTTGCGGGCATCAGTCAGTATGATTCGCACTCGTAATTATTAGTCGCATGATGCATGAGGAAATCAGGTCACAGATCTAATTAGGGTATATTAAATGTAACTACCATTGCTATGAAAACGCAATTTCCTCTTTGATATCGTGTAGATGTTTGTTGAATTAATTCATTGACAAAGCTCGTTAGGATTAAGATTACGGAGCGATTTAGTTCACCCCTTTATTCATCTAAGTAAAGCAACGTTGCAGCGTTGGTTTAGCGATTTACATTCCTTGTCACTTATTCGCAAATGTCGACAGCACTAAGTAAGTTGAAGTGATGCTGTTAGTGTTTTTATGAATAAGGGGGTAAATATTTCTTCGATTATTCAATGGAATTGCCATTCTGGCATTCACTAAACCATCCATTGACTAAACTTGCCAGAATGGCAGAATAAAAAAGAATGAACTACAAAACATCATATTAACCATTTGGCTTAGGTCACGCCTTTTTCGTGGTTTAGTAGGGACGGCTGGCGTTCCCGGCTGTACTAAACCCCTTCCTATGGGAGAGGAACCGTCGAGGCTAAGGCGATGAGGGAGACCCGATGGGGGTTTAGTCGGAAGGCTTCTTGTCAAGAAACCCCCAGACCTACAGAATCTGGAGTCTGGGTAGGTCGAGACCTAACCCCAGTCGGTCCCCTGGTGGACGGGTATGTGTAACACTTTCTCCCAACGAAAAAAAAGGTTTTAGTGATAACTTCATTTCGCTGCATATTGTTTTAACCTACAGCGCTGCAGCGGGCTCAAATAACAGCTCATTACAAAGCCAACTGTATTTCCTTGCTAAATAAACACTCGTTTCTTATTATTTTGACCGTCAGGCACTTTACATTTGGAGTGGTTTTCGATTTCACCCTATTAGCGGGTTTTCAATTTATTTAATGCTTTCCTGGGATATATTTAGTAGGTGTTCGTGCATATTAAACTTTTCGAAATGTGATAATATTACAGTCAGTAGCAATATAGGTCCTGCCTTTTTTCCGTAAGATGCTTAGCATAACTTATACAATTCTATGTGTGTACAGATAAATTCATAAGATTATCGAGTTGTAATATTTAATTGACAATACTGTGGTGCCCGTGCAGGTGCTGATTATGCCTAAATGACGTGAAAAAAGAGATAAAATGGTGCCAAAGTGTACTTTCACATGATTATTAAATTGTGTTCAAAAATTTGTGGATATCCAGCAGTATTATGACGTTTGAATAAAATGTAGCAAAATCGCAGCAGATAGTATTTTATTTCCCACTCAAAATTCGACTAACTAAAATCATCAAATCCTTAAGGATCACATAAGGATCGCGTTAGAAGCACTAACAATATTAGAGTCCTTACAAGTTGTCTAACACGCTCAGCAAATCAAGGATGCGCAGACGCCGCTCAGCACGTGCGCGCGCATCCCGCTCTGGCGGAAGGCTGCTAATTGTGTCCTGGCCGCAAGGTCGCCAGTAACTGTAGCAATGCGAAGATTGCTGACATGCGGGTGCCTGGACTGGGACTGTCGGCAGAAAAAATGATTACGCAGTTAAGTCGTTGGATTGAAAGAAATTAATCAGCTTTTTTCACCTCAGGTAACATAGTTCATGCCCGGTGCCCTGAGTGCGGACTAGGTTATGTGGCACTTCGAACTCCTAGTGAACAGATACCCCAACACTTTAAAATCTTGCTATCACAAAACGCTAAGAAACTTGCAAAGCCATTTGTACAACAAAATGTGATGCCTAGAATAATTAAAAATAAAGATAAATGTCAAAGTAAGAATTCCCATGTTTTCCTAAAGCCTAACGATTAACTTTATTATCGTTTTTATGTGGAACCGCAACGCGAATTGTTGCAGCAGAAAAAATGCTTTCTCACAAAACTTTAATTACTAAAAATAATTATTTCAGATGTCCATGATTTTGGGAAAAATGTCGTCAGAATCACTACCAATCGAGCCAATAAATATGCCAAGCAAATGTATAGTCTTTTCACAATTTAATGAAGCGTTCGTTGAACCAGTTTAACAGTTAAACAAGTAAGTCAGATCATCGCAGTAATTGAATCAACACAAATGTGATGAATTTATTAGTCTAGCGCAAGCACTTAGTGCTTTACACAGGTGACCTGGATTTTAAAGTGTTTCTGCGAAGGTCAGCCACTGTAAAGAAAACCTAGGCTGAAATAAAATATGATTTCAAATTGAAGGACAAGAAAAATGTAATAAAACTAAACAACTGGATACAACCATATCAAACCAACCACGTGATACCACATTACAAATAATTTGAACTACACAGAAGGTGTGTAGGCTAGTGATAACTTTACTGTGAGATGCTATCGAAAAACTAAAATTCGGTCGGTCATTCATCCCTTTATCCGAAATGCAGTGCGTAGACTAACATAGGCGATCGACGTTGCCGAACTTTTGTCGCTACGAGATTACTTAATAAGATTTAAAACAACTGCGTCATAGGTTTGTTTTTGCGAACGGTACGAGCGGAAACCCATCGCCGTCTTACTTTCGGCACAACATTGAGATTGATGGACCACCCCGGGACCGTCCGCAAACAAAGCGCGTGTTGTGGCGCGAGGTGGTGATGCACCGCCCAGGAGTCAGGACGTCCTTATCTTGCTTATTTAAGAGGAAACCCGCTTTGGGGTCACTTAGGCCCGTAGCCGATGACATCAATGCTCGTTTCAACCAATTTTGCATTTGTGTCGTTATTGCGGTGTCCGGGATCTAATTGAATTATTTACGAAGGGTTATATCAGAGGAATCGGAGGTCATATCATTAGGTATGATACGGCAGCAATGTCATCTATTTCGGAACAAGGTATATTAAATAACATTTGGTTGATTCAAAATCCACAATGCTGTATTTTGAGCTAAAGGTTTAAGTGTCAAGCAGGATTTATCAGCATCTGACGCAAGGCAGGTTCTTCTGATTGATTGACTATGTAGATTTGCTTGGCATATCGATTTACAATGAATTACACTTTGTGAACTGTACTTATTTGAACGTTATTGAGCTGGCATGGAAATTGTTATTAATGAATATGATATTACTGGAAAGAAAAATATGCAAAACAGAACATACATTAAAGAACCATTAGGCAACGTGCATTAGGTATGGATACGAGTAAGTTGATTAAACATTTTAATTAATAATTAAGAAATATTAGCCTCTGAAGTTAACTTTAACGATGTAGAGGTAAAAGATAAACAATAATTATTAAATTAAATGAAAACGGAGAAAGTGTGCATAATTAACAAGAGTATCACGTCCGTGGCCGTCGAGCTACAAGCCCTAACAGGGAACAGCAACCTTTAGATCTTGGGCCACACATCGACCATCTAGGAAACGATAGGTATCCCTAGGTGGTTTTTGACACCGAATTATCATTTTTAAATTATGTTAGAGGATTTACTTACTATTAGAAATTGAGGAAAATTAGGTATATAATGGTAGAGATTGCCTCTTGGAATTTGGCCCGCAATTTTCACTTTTCATATATAAAGAATAAATCAAGGAATAAAGTATCTCTAAGGAGGCAATCTAATTATTTTATAAATAAACAGGTCACAAATACAATAAATATTTTACAAATAAAATCGGCACAATTTCAAGTTTGATGTTAATTTTGAGTTTGTTACCGTCGAGTATCTATTTAAAGATACGAGTATGCATTAATATTTACTGTAGTCTTAAATATTATGACAAAATGACATCTACATGACAAGGACATCAAAATACTGCTATGCGAACTTTGTTTACTTGGCAATCTATGTGTTCGTGACTCGTGTGTGCAAACTTCCAATGACGTGCTACATTTTTTTCTTCTTATACCTTGTATCACTTCATAGTCTTTATGTAGTATATGTGGCCAATATTTAATTTTTTTTATTGATTGGCGTGCACCCTCTAATAACGAGGGTGTTAAGTGGTTGTACATTCGTCCGACGACAAACCACATGACTCAAATGGAAATGTTACAACGATTTATTTCAAAAAAATGCATAATACCCCCGCGGACCTTCACATAATACACTGTTACCCAATTTATTTAATGAAAACCACGAAGTAGGTAATTGTATTTATCAAGTTAAAAAAAATACACCTAAAACACTGTATTTTTCTCAAATATCATAATTTGGTAAGTCAATATACACATCAAAACTGTCTAGGGATATATATTTTTCAAATATTTCATAAAGTTAAGTTTGTTTACAAGTTGAGCATTATCTTAGAATAACGCGAGGACAGAGGCATAAGATAAAGGTTAAGAATATTACAAAAAAAAACGTTTGATTTTGCTAAAATTTTGACACCTTTTAAAAGAAACATCTGTCTTTTTTAACGTCCTTACGATTGTATAATAATGCTACTACAATTAATTTCTTCATACAATCTGAAAGGGCAGCTTTAGCAGTTTCTGTGTTCTAAAAATTTATACGTTAGTATCAATATTTTAATTTTTACAGCCTCCCAAATAGTTATACTTTGTATGAAAATGCTTGAGATATCCCTAGACAAATGTTATCTGCTCCTGCCCGAGGACTTTCTGCTATGTAACCGCTTTCAGTTCAGCCACAAACTCTTGTAAATTGTTCAAGTTCGGTATTTAGATGCAAGCCACGAAAATCTGTACCAAGAAATGCATACGCCGCGGCTGCAGCGTTTATAGAACCTGACAAACACTTGAAGTAGGAGATGAATGCAAATGCAGCTTTCTTTGGAAGATTACAATTTGAGATGTACTTCATATTTTGATGTTTGGAGAATTGTTTTGTTATAATCTAATACAGAGGTCTCAGTACAGTGAGCTACACATTAAACGTAATGTATCAATTAGAAAATGACTTTTAAAGCATTGACATGAAGTGATACGAACTGTTACAGTATCAATTGACCATTGTATCATGTGTTTATTACATAAAGTCAAATGTCCCTGAACATCTTTGCAAGATACCCTGTCCTTAAAATAAGCAGAGCTTCTAATAAAACGTGTTAGGGTTTCTACTTGGTAGTTTACCAAGCCAACCAGTCAGTCTAATTGCAGGCCGTCCCCAAGGTCTTTTGTGGTCTCTTAAGCGCAGATGCGTGGTCTCTTAAGCGCAGAGGTCAGACTTATTAAACCTTTATTGTAAGTGGATTTTGCAGTCGGGTTCAATTAAGGTAATGCGGACGGGATATCCCAGTCACACCCGCGAGGCGACAGATCGACCGCCAACCGTCAAACAGTCGTCACTGCTAAATTTATCGCCACTGCTCCGTGCTATGACCCCGCGGACCCCTGTGCCAGTTGCTACGAGTCTGAGGGTTTGTTTTACTCATGATTAAACAGTAATCCACAACAAGACCAACCCACGTTTTTTTAAACCTATTTCAGGCACCACTAGTCTCTCGCAACACAGGGACATAATAATTGTAGCTTGGCATAAATTTGTATTTGGTCTTCTTAACGTTATGAGAAAATAAATGGCTTTTTTATTCTTGTTATTTGCTTTTACTAACTGCGACTAACGAATATCATCTTAATTATGAGTTTTCGCATACGCAAGCGAAAACGCCTAAGTGAATTATTTATATGGGATTTCGTTAATTCCATAGCTTTATAGTCCGACGAGGCACTGTACAAAAGCCTTCACAAAATTACCCAGCAGCAGTCAAGCAATTCAGAGTAAACAATTAAGTAAATCAAATGGAAGAGAAGCTAGAAGGTAGAGTGTTTGTCAACTATGTATTAGGGGAGTACTCAATGACAGTTCCAATGAGATGTCATTCAAAGTGACAGGGCGCCCTTTACCCAAGACCAGCTCCCGCTTCCCACGCTTTCGAGACGACTACTCAGGATTATGAAGAAAACGAACATCTAACAGATGCCCTTATTTAGCCGTACCTATTACCATCACGAACATTTATCGAATAACTAATTAGCATAATGTCATTGAGGTTATCGTACTTAGAAGCAAGAACGTCTTCTTCGCCTAACGTTCACAAATTATTGAAATTTTACTTTTTCATCTTTGGATTGTCTTTAGAACAGTTCACTAGCTGAAGATAGGAAAACCAGAAAAATACATTTGGTCTGTTGGCATCAGTAGGGAATCGAACCCGCATCTTTCGCAAACCGGGCGACTGCACTAGCTGTCCTAACGTTATCATGTCTAATGGCAGTTGTATCTAAACAAATGTTTGTCAACCAACAAATATGCAAATTCTCTTGGGTATAGTGTGTAAGGTACAAAGCCCAGGGATATTATTTGTTTTTTTTTCCGTCATTTTTTATTTTGTTTTTATTTTTTAAATTCAGGCAGAGACAAATTCAACGATTCAAAAAACATGGAGATCAAAACTATGTGGTGAAGTGAGCGGTAGATTTATATTTTTTCAAAATCGCAAAATCTGCTGTGTTGTATAAGTCGAATATTTTAAATTGCTCCTTTGTTATTTGCATCAAAATCTATGGTATTTATTGGTGTTCTGATAAATTCAATTCCTACACCTTGTGCTAATTCGCCCACAGCGGCAATCTCTATGACGATTTATACGACGGCTGCAGACGCGAATCTAGGGTTAGCAAGACCCAAATATAGCTAGGAGTTAAATCATGATCAAACTGCTGATGGCTGCTATTTGACGTTATTATTAAACTCGAGGTAAATCTACTATTGGCATAAATCATTATAGACGAAATAGAGCAGGTCTGATATGCCAAAATAACTAAGATATTTAAGTTATTCTTCTTTGAAGGTCATAAGAATCGTTAGTGGTAGTTGAAGGGAAATTATAAATCGATCTGTAAGTTTTGGACCCAGAAAAGAAGAGGTATGAAGGGGATTGAGTAAACAAGACAACTAATGCTCCTGGGTCCACGTATGTCCGTCTGTTTACAAATAAAGTTAAGCTTGTGTTGTCGGTTTCAGGAACTAATACTCTACGGGCAGGTCCAACGAGCCATATTACAACTTTTAATCTACAGATTATGTGCGTTTAACGCACAGCGATTTCTAATGCTTATCTTCACTTTTGAACCTATCTTGTCATTTGAAAACGAAAATGGTTTTGGAAAGAAAGGGAAAGAGAAATACAATTGGAACCGGAATAAGTATTCATAGTGAGATGTTCCTCAGATTTCAATGAACGCTGGTGTTGCCCCTTTATGCTTTATTTCGCTGCCACTTATGCCTGTTTAATTATAGATTGAGTTAAAATGTTCACGTTGCCTACCTAAAATCTACGAACTTGAATTTTAAGAATTGGTTACTGTTTGAAACGTCTATTCGAACTCAGTTTTGATGCAACTTTGTCCTATGGTACGTGCGTAGTTTCAAACTCCTTTTAGTTGCAGTCAACCCTGTCGATCCTGGTTCACCTTAAGGACGCTCAGGCTGGCGTTGCTCGCCCACGGCAGGCCAGTTTACGAGTCGTGCAGCATTTGTTGTCGCCGACATCCGTTGATTTACTGGCGTTCGTTAAACGAATACCATTTCCCGTTAAAGGGCACATCCGTGAATACCTAATCAATCAGACAAGGGACTAGGACCTTTACTCTGATGTGTCATTGAAAGTTGGAAAAGCAGATTTGCTTTTTTTTTCTGGGGAATATCTTTGAAAAGTTACAATTGTAGTTACTAATCTAAGTATAATTGTAACTTTTGAAAGATCAGAAGGCGAAGATTTAAAGGATGAGCAAATTTCCTTTTAGTATGAACTTGCATATTATGCGTGGTTGGCACGAAGTCCATCCACGTGGGATGTAAAAATAGAACTTTGCGTCTGTTTTTAGTACAACATTTCTGAAGTTTCGTTAAACTTTGAAAGGTTGAAAACATTGTAAACGACTTACTCACTTACTTATTTATACATATAGTACGCTCACGAGCACGCATCAAGCTACTACCTCTTTCTTGAGGTTTTCTTGGCAAACAACAGTATGGGGTTCGCTAAAGGACCTTGCAGGATCTTCAATGCCAATAAGGCCTCAGGTGACCCGCTACTACTATTGTCACTTGCCATGCACCTTTTCCGGAGTTGTAGTACAAAAAAGTTTTCGGCGACCGGATGGATGTAACACACTAGACATTTATAAAACAATTGCACAGTCAAGTTACAATGACTGCTTATAATCGTATTTAGAAGTGCATATCCATTTAGAAATAAGTTCTAAATGTAGTTCTAAAAATTAAAGAACTATTTTTGGCGTAACAAAAACATGATCAGGAAGTTCCTAAGCATACTCACTCCTACTTAAAGCTTTCTATCAGATCTTTTTTTAACTGACTAATATTACTACACAAAACAATTTTGGAAGCGAAAACATCGTGAAAGCTTGACTCTTTTAATATTAGAACATAAAACTGAGTGTATGAATATCGTTAGCGGTCACGGCGTGCTGAAGCAAGCTAGAGTTCATTTAATAATCCCAGTTTGGTTATGAGATCGTGGTTGCGCCGTGTTCAGTGCATATTATACTTGGGCATAGAATACTAAATAATAAACTTAGCACTAAGTGCATTATAATACATCAGCACAAAATTGCCAGTAGCGTAGTGGTACGCTATATTCTTTTTCAAATGCTATTTTGAAATTCTGCTATCCGGCTCGAAAGATCAATTTAACACTGCTTGTTTATTGAAATGAGACAAAAATGAATTAAATGAATTGGACGGTAAAAATTAATGTTTTTTTTCCAATTATATTTTAAATCTAATTTGTAAAATAACTAATGGAATGGCTAACCTCAACTCTTTAGGGACACATTTGAGAAAATTATGACTGACATTATATGTGTTTAACATTGTGCTTTGAACAAAGCAGAAATTAAACGCTACCGCGTATGTTTGGACATAATTTAGAAAGCCGCAAGTTTACGTGTAAAACCATAGTTGAAGCTCCTGGTCGCTTGAAGGCAACATGAATAACTAATTAATTGCTAGGGCAGGTCAATAGTAACTTAAGTGCCGTCCTACCATACAAGTAGACATCGCTACGTAGTACTTAAGTTTAAGTGAAGGAATTAGTCAATTGATTCCAAACGTGAAATTTTAAAATTGACAGAACATCGATCACGAACCTAACATTTCGTCTTGCAAGGGTAGTGCGTTTACATTGGTGCAGTTTGACAATTTTACGATACTCAGTACTTAAATCTGAGTATCGTCAGATATGAGTTGCACTCTTGCTGTTAATTTTAGATAGAGGTATTTTGCTGGTAATCAGAATCTCAAGCTTAATTAATTTAAATACCTAATAAGCAAAGTTCCAGTTAATGAGGAAAATATTATATTGCTGAAATTGTAATTAAATTACCGAATGTAAAATAACTCTCCACATAACATTTTATAACAAGATAATGTTCACAGCTTGACGTCAAAGTTAACAGCTCAGAACAAGCTATAAAAGCGCCATTTATTCATTTTGCAGTTTGTTAAAAATAAATAAATGTTATAAACCTGTTATTAGGATTATTAAATAAACTTGTTTGTGGAAGGAAGAAATTTACGAACTTTCGATATTGTTGCAGCAATTAAATCATAAAACTTTAATTGTTTTTATAATTAACAACAAAAAGGTTATTTAACGGTTAATCCACACATCCAGGCAGAAGTTAAGGTGGTCCACGAAACAAAAAAAGAATAGTTGAACTATAAAATATTGTAAAATATTGATCTTATTACATATAAGTTTGGTTTTAGTTACGATGTATTTGCTATTTTTTTGGTTGCTGTTGTTTGTTCCTCCCATGTGAAATACTAATCTCACATAATATTGTATCTGTGGCAGTTATACATATAAAACGATCAAGGAATGGTCATAATTCAATAAGTTCGAAAACAACTAGCGTTCCTCAGTCTCGTCCAATTAGGACTTCAAGTGTAAATAAAGCGAGTAACGGCACCACCATAATGAGAAATAATAATGAAAATCGATCGCTAAATGATCTTTATTGCATTAACATTTTCACGGTCGAGTGCTTCTTAGTTGGGGGAGACGATTTATAGATCTTTACGATCACCACTACTCCTGCCACTACTAATGAAAACTTGGGGAGACAATATTTATATGGCAAAAGGGGAATTTGGACTTTGATGTAATTTAACGTCGTAATGTTCTTAATTGTAAGTGTTATCTATTTTTGGACTATGTTATGCTTGTAAGTTGAATAATCATGCTCATTGTTTACCGAATGGTTATTTTTGCTGGTTCATTGTTGTTGACTTCGTTAAAGTATAAATAAAGATAAAACCTGTTAAAACATAGGCTGAATCAAGAACCCTTTTATCAATTTTATTGTTTGTACTTTTACAGAAATTAACGAATTATTGCCAACAAAGTTTTTCAAGAAGTATATGCAACTGTTTTCAGAACAATTTCAGCTCCTTAGCGCAATTATAGAGTTGAGTTGCCCACGCGCATCGAAAGTTCTATCAAGAGAAAGAACCCTCTCCACGTGAAATTAGTATTTTTAGCTACAGTAAAATGCGGCGAAATTTGAATGGAATCAATCTTGATACGCTACCCGTCGGTCAATATTCAACATTGTGACGTACGAGCGAGGTGTCAGCTGCACCATTGACTGCTTTCGTTTAACGTTATTTAACACACTGTATTGTATTGTGTGACGCAAGACCAGTACCGTGAATCTCTGACACGGACCCACAACCTAATTTGAACCTTATTTTGACAACAGTAAGGTAATGGAAGCGTAGGTGTACGCATACAATGCTCACATTTGCACAATTTATTAGTGGTTCAATTCTGTATGTAGTTAGTCACCTGAAAACCCGATATTGGTATCGGTTAGGTAACATGTCTCGGTTATATCGTATGATGTGGCGCGTTGGAAGTGTTACAGTTCTGCTGATAGCATGAAATTGGTTAGAATTATGCAAAAAGTTTGTAACTGCTCCGAATTCGACGGTTTCTCCATTTGAATTACTTCCTCCATTTTCACCGTGTAATAAGATCTGGAAGGGTGACTTAGTGAACGGGGCAGGATTTCGGCAGACGTGACCTAAGGTGGTTGTTTTTGCAATCTGAGGCGGTTTATGTGTAGCATTAGACATTGAATCTTGAGAATACAAATTATCATCATCTTCCATTCAATGTTTATGATACACATTAGTTACTACATTCAATTCGTAGGTGTTCTCAGTTGATTGTGTGTTGTAAATGAATCAAAATCAATCAAAGTTAGCATAAGATAAATAAAATAGCTTATTCCGGGATGGCATACTGTTTGATGAAGGAATAACATTCATTTAGTCTGATCAGGAGATAATTTTCTAAAAAGGGGAGAAATATAGTAACCAGGAATCAGTTCCGTACCAGTAACGTCTTTATTAGAACTATAATGAAAAGTAAAAAAACATGATTTTAAACTTCTTCATTTCATATTTTTAAATGTCTTGCATCGAAGCAATCAAATCAATTATATTGCGGCGAAACAACCTTAAAAGTAAAGTGAGAGAAATGCTATCCAGTCGTTATAAAGTGTGAATTGGCCTAATAGCTGTTGTCATAACATGTGGACAATAAAACGTTTCCACAAAATAAACTATTAACTCAAAAGGTGTGTCTAATAGGTAAAACGCGGACGCCGATTAGTGGGAACTAGGGCAGCTGCAGGGTTGTCAAATTAACTGAAATTCATGTTTGGTTCATGTATTTCTCTAATCTTATCTTGTTGTTTGGAATCGAAGGAGTCAAGGCCTTGATTACTGCGTCTTTTAGCGTCAGTCCGTCGCAAGGCTTCAAAGTCAGTCAGCATCGGTGTTGCTTGATTTGATTAGGTTTTATCAGAATGTTAGGTGACCCAACATTCGGATCCAGTCTATAAATCACTCCCTTACAGATGCTAAGTAATTTTTAATTTGGAACCTCCTTTAAGTTTGTCTTTCCTTCCTTCTCCTGTACTTTTCCACAAATATAGAGTTGGTTTTGTTGTCGGTCCACCATTTTATAGAAATAGCTAAGCTGTTCGTATGACAAAGGAAGGGGCTGGTGGGCGATGTCCATTATTTTGCGGCTTATGCGACCATTGACGGTAATTGCGTTTTTTTTGCGTTGATTGTTTGCATCGGCGATCACGTCCCTATTATTATAATATGTAACGCATATCGTCATGCGCTTCCAGTCACTTCGCTTCTATAATCTTGAGCTGTCATGTTATTTACTAATCCAGTAGTTCCTGGCTCCGTCAAATGTGGAAATACTCTTTTAGAGAGGCAACATGAATCAGGTAAGTTCACACTTAAATTAGGTTTACATAAAACCTCCTTATGTTTCCGGAAGAAATGCCGTTTACAGTGAAGCATTCAGCCCTAGGCTTCTAATATGTTGTGTGGCGCATCGTCAGAATTGTTATCCGCCTCCAGCCACTTGCATTATCTTGCAAATGCTACAATTGCCGTTGTAAACGACTGTTATCGTGCGTTGACACGAGACTCTGCAATGTACTCGTATTAACACTTTCTTGTGTAGCTAACATCAATTCAGTTATCGGTGACCGCAGGTCGCTTGAGGGCAAAGTTTACTGGGCAACTACATATTTGGTTCAAGGTTGTTGTGTTTAGTTTGAAGAGATTTCGATAGTTTTATAATTATTGTAACTCTACTATTTAGTGTAGTTAGGACCGTTTTGACTAAGGAAGGTTGTCAAAATTATATTTGGTTGAATCTAAGGATGTGAGAGACCCTATGGCCTCAGGCTTGTTGACGTTTGCTAACAAGAAACGTCATTTTGTGCTATAATGTTTTGTGGCCTTGCTTTTTCAGCGTGAATTTTATGCCACTTGTGAACCATAAAATTCACATAGGTCTAGTCTGCTACTGCTGGTGGCTTCAGTTAAACCACCATCAAGTAAATCAGGCTTTAAACTCGCCCTTTTGGTAAATCGTTAAAAACAACAGAAATTTCAAATGTTCCATAATGATACTCACCTAGTTATTTTCTTAATTATCGTAGGCTTTCAGAAAACTGGTCCTAATTGATTAGTTATAAAAAACAGCCATTGTCAATGCGAATTCTTGAGTGTTTCTTCTTACAGTCCAGTAAATAAGTTAATTAGGCGAACTGACAAAGGACCCTGACAAAAGTAATTAGAAACATAAAGCTCTTTTTCTGATTCTTGTCTTATCATAACTTTGTCTATGATGAGTAAGATCTCTGCGATTTCGTGCACGTCTGTGTCTTTTTAGTAAAATTTGACAAAGAAATTCACGCGTTATCTGGTTTTGTGGTTCGTAGATATTGGGCTAAGTGGTGAATCACGTTACGATAAATATTTGCAAATGGTCAGCCTGAGCTAGCATTATATCATCAGTTACTTTGGAACCGTTCTCAATGTTATAAAGTTTTATTAGCAGGTGGGTAATAATGTCAAGTTCATAAAAGTTAGACTTATACAAAATGTATTTCGATGCTTAACTTCATTTTAATGATTAAAATGTAAAATTCTATACTTCATCATGATGAAGATTATAGTTTTGTTCTCAACCCTGGTGGTGGTTCAATCATAAACTAATATTGCAGGAAAGGTTGTAAATAACGACAAATACAATAATAAAGAAATTGTCACCGACATGTTCATAGTTCACAATTTCTTTACAGCGTAGAAGTCATACATGATAGATGCCTAAGTAATTCTAACCTATCCTACAAAAACATATTGTCTAAAATGTAATAGTGCCACGACACTTTATCATGATAAGATTAATAGATTTTGATTGTTGGCAATGTCGAAATACATTTGCAATGCACCCTATGGAATTAAACCACTGTTTTTGATACGTAGTGGATAAGATTTTTACCGTTTATATCAGAATATAGATTGACCGACATAGATAATTCGAGAAACCAAAAACGCTTGCTCCAAATTCTTTGCTGGGAAGTTTTTCTTGAGTGACGATCTACTTAATATCCTTAATTGTAAAGAAACGCATTAAGTTAACGAGTCAACTGACCGAGTTGATGCACGTTAGAGATCCGTGAATAGTCGCAGGTAACCATTCGTAAAAGTACAGAAAATGGGAGTTTTATTTATCCATTTGGCATAATTTACAAAAGATTACAAGAGGTACCTACATCTATATTTACTACAGTTACTGTTTCCTGCTACTTTACGTTTAGACACAGAGTCTTGTGGTTATAAATGGCTTGAACTTAATTTGTGAGATCCTACGCCAACAATAGCTTAGTAAAGCCACTGAGGTGGGTTTTGGTCGGTCACCCTTGAAGTCGCTCAAAGATACAGTCAATCATCAATGGTCTGAGATTCAACTCATTCCATTTGATTGAGTTGATGAATTTGACGTTAATTATTACAAATATCATGTTATACAATACCGTGACACACACACTTGACCAGTTTTCCAAGCGGCACGAACAAATGTTATGATAACCGTACAACCGTAAGTGCTTCTAAAAGGTTGCTCATTACTGGGGTTATTAAGATTCGTCCTCCACGGTGTCGAAACGGTGAAAGTTCTTTGAATATGTCATGATGAGCAATTAAGGGCTAATAGACGGTGACTGAGGTGTAAAGCCACAGGTTTCATCTCGCCTTAGCTACACACCATTTTTGACTCATTTACCGATAGCATTTATACGAATACATATTTTACTTATAAGTGAAAAGTTTGTTGGTTTGGTACTGAGGATCTTTTTTGGGGATGACTGCAAAACCGCAAGGACTCGCTTTTTGAATGTCACATACGAGTAATTCGGTTAAAGCAATGCGACAGAAATAATCATATTTAAAATCCAATTAATCTTCTAGGAGCATAGTTTTTTTCATAGTTCGCAAAATTATACTAGTTGTGATTTGTGTTGTGTTGTGACACGTGGACTCGTTTCTCCTATTCAATGTCAAATGATCCTTAAATCTTTCACACTGTAAAAGTAATTTTCGCTGTTGAAGTGTCATTGACACCTTTACCGATGGGCACTAAACATGGTCGTTTAGTCAGTGAAATTTTGCGGTGTCGTTTGTTAGCATAGCTTGAACACTAAAATTTGCTAATAGAAGAAGTCGCACCTGTTTACGAGTCACAGGATCTGAAACTTGTTTCTTATTATCTTCACGAGAAAGCTCAAGGTCAATCAACAAGATGTGGAGAGAGCTATATTCGGTATTTTGCTACCAGAAAGGGTTGATTTAGGATTATGTTGCCGACCGATTTGGTATAGGTATTTTCCGTGAGTTTTATTCAATGAAAACCTCATGATTTTGAGACGATAATAATATAGAAGTTTTTATACTACAAATTCAGTCAATTAACTGCGCAGTTCTAAAAAATAGGCCACAAAATACAGCACCTACTCACACGTGTACTTGTGGCAGATTGCAGATTTCTAGACTCAGTAGTTTGGGAGTGCGATGATATCACTGACTGACAGTTTTTAAGTATAGATGAATATTTGATGATTATCATGGAAATGTTACTTGTTGATTTTACTCGTACACATAAAATTTGTTATAAGCTGATTTCGTTGTCAACCTGTATTTTTTGTGTCATTGGTGCATTTCTTGGCAGACATTTTGCACATTTAACAAATAACGCAAATACAGCGTAATACAAAACTGAACACGATTTACGAAATAATCAAATTTCATTTAGGTACCTAACTTAGGTCTGCGAATGTTTACTGTCATCAATTTTGGTTATCAACTTTGTTTTTAATTAGGAAGTCTATAATTTGCATTTTAAACGGAACTATACTCACATTAATCTCGGTATTTAAATAACTACTGTTGAAAAGAGAACGAACATTGTTCATGCTGCTTGCAAACACACATTTTGATGGTAAAATTGTGTACATATTTATTACACCATCATGCGTCAGGGGTTGAAATTGGCATCCCGAACGTCAAAATAATTTGAGTGCTTGGAAACAAAATTACACGATCGCGTCGTCTGTTTTCAATAAACGTAGACATGAAGATGATAAAAACTTATAATAACAACAATCATCACGCAACGCCGACGACTGAACCACGTATGTGTGGGGCAAAAAAACTAGCTGTTCGGTAATATACTGACAATTCACGCGCCCGGTGGTGCGACCATCGTACGATGTGCTCGCCCAGCTGTTTTCGTTTTTCAACTACAAACACAGTGCTAACTGGTTGCTTTGCTGTATCTGTTAGTTCTTTTTGCCTCTTCTAAATATTCTTGGACATGTTTTCTACTTAGGTATTTGAACATTTTCTTGGAAAAATAATTGAAATTTCGAAATCGTCAAAAATATTCAAAATATCAACACCAAATATTAACACTATTTATTGAAAAACCTTAAGATTTTGTAATTTCTGATAAAAATAATAATTGTGTACTATATCTACTATTAGAAATGAATTAATTGTCTTTTACACTAACATAATATGTATTGTGATATCTTCGACTCATTGAATCAAAATTGACAACAAGAAAAAAGACCCCAAGGTCCCTATTCGTGTCGCCCTGTGTTGCTCGAACTACATGGTAAACGCAGTAACGTGTCTAGCAAGCACAGGTCGAGTTCCGATGCTGTGGCAACAGCGGTCGCCGGCTGCGAGCGCCTAGCGGGCGCTTGCCAGTTGCAACCGAGCCTTCGACCCGCCACCACGTCGCGGCACGCCACACGGTCCCAGGCCGGCGTGAACTCCAAGAAAAAAACACCCCGTGGAACGTTGTGTTAGTGCGACAGTGCCGCTAAAGTGTTCCGGAAAAATTCGGCTGGACTCCATTTTCAACTTCAGCGACCGAAACGACTCGACTAATATAATTTTCCAACAATTTGCACAATATCTTCGGTAAGTAAAGTTTTGCAAGTTTTATGATATTCTGCATTGATGCATTCAGTACGTTGAAGATTACTTAAAATAACTACAAGCAACTACTAATAGTTAAATTTAAAATTCATCAGGTCACCGGTTGACCACTACCGACATTTGTACAGAATAAATTAGAAAATTGAAACTTTGGACGGTTTGAGTTTGAAGTGTTGGTTAAGGTGTCTGATTTGTTAGTGTTGGATGATGTTTATGATTCAAATGTCGTCGTGGTCGGTAACTGTGTTGTTAATGAAAAACTCGTTTTCAAGGATTTATGTTTTTTGGTTTTATTTTAATCTGTGATGAATATTAGCGTCAACAGCTTTTAATGAAGCAGTGAGATAGCATCTTTGACCTAAGCTTGCTTCTTAAAACCTTTCGCAGACTTGGAACAATTTAAAAACCTAGTAACACCGTAGCAGAGTTACAAAAGATTAATTCACGATAAAGCTAATCTTGTGAAGTCTCCTGGCTTAACATAATTTGTGATTTCAAAATACCATCATAGATACTAAGATAAAAAATATTAAGGTCAAAATATAATATGGATATCGTCGAGTTGTGTTATTTGTTACAATCAACAAAAGTTTTTCGAAGTTCTTATTTATTGCTTACAGTTCAAATCAGATAGGGTTAAGAATACTGAGAAATCCTGTTAAAAAACCTGGGGTGATTTCGCTGATTGTATTTATTAATAGCCTGCGCATATATTTCTAAGCGATATCTTAAGAATGATGGACGTCTCTATAGCAACAACCTACAAACTCGTTTGCTGTTTATTGTGCAGTGCTGAGTTCAAGAGTGAATAGAAAAAGTCATTACTACTGATTTTATGTTCTTACCTTAAAAGCTTTTGCTTTGTTGGATGTCAAAATTCTGTTTAAAACAATTTAGATGTAGGTAGTAGTAATGAAAATTATAGTCATTTTAGTAAAGGAGATCGAATTCTTGCACTTTGCCATCATTAAAATGATAGTGAGTGTAAGTTTCATCTATTTTCAAATTCTTCAAAACGCCAAATTGGTGTTTAGTCTAATAACATGTATCATAAAATAATGACCAGGTTCTGTGGCTAGAGATTCAACAGACAAGTTCTGAGACGGTTAGAAAAGTGATTGTAACGATGATGCAGCAGCTAACCGAAAGATTAAGCGTGTCATAGACAGCGTGGAGGCTGCGCCGGCGCAGCACTATTAGCGTAATAGTCGCACGATTAGCGAACGGTTTCGATTAACCCCGCGACCACCAGCACAGACCAATCCTACCGGTTCATTTCCTTCTTCTAACCACATCTATGGCAATTTGCTTACTTCTAAGAATTTTATAAAAGGACGATATTTAGTGCTATATCTATTACAGGAACAGTTAATAAGCGTGAAGGAGGTAATTTACCTATTGACGTTGTAATGGCAACTATTTACTGTACGGCTTTGTTTGGCAATAGTCGCGAAAAGATGACTAAGTTTTTACTTATGAATTCACTGTCTTAGTAGAAGTTAATTGTTTAACTAAAACTTTGCACGTATCTAAAACATGTGAATCATTAGCAGCATCCGATGTGATTCCGATAACTCCATCGTCTGGGACCTTTGGCAGGGTTAATATTTCACTGATTATAGCGAAATCAGAATTATCAATAGCACTGTGAGCAGTCTGTTTAATCATGTATTGTGGGTAATTATATGGATGCGAGCACTTCGTTTCAAGGCAAACTCATTAAAAACTCTACAAATTGATAACAACGTCAACGTCATCATTAAATTGCAGTCTTTTTCTTTCTTGATTTCTTACTGTTGGATAGTTCATAAAAACGGCTAAAAGATGCGTAAACATCTGTATCGTTTCGCGACAAAATTAAATGCTTGTCTTCTTACGCAGTACAACAGTTATCTTAACCAGTTAACAATAGCATACGCTGAAACAAGACTTCTGGAATATCCGTTCTTTTGCTTCAATTTAGTTGATTTTCTTACAGAAATGACTGCTGTCCTACAAATAATTTGGCAAGATAATATGATTATATGAGGTGATAAGTGGGCTGAGAATTGCGACAAAGCACAGTCAACTCCTACGTGAAATTAAAGCTACCGTTTTGCTAACTTGATTTGACATTTAAAGTGATGGAAAGGGCATTTGTATTGTTTATGTCTACTCTAACCCGACTATTTTGAGTGATTGATCAAAAAGATACTGGGAAAGATGACTAAAGGCGATAAAAAGTACGAAAATATTGTGAAAAGATTATGAAAAAGTGCGTACAACTCCTTGACCCTAAATTGATATCATTTACTTCATCAAAAAAAAACTCATGTTTTATAATGCTTGCTTTTTATGAATAAAAATTGATAAATACTATGCCTATATTTAATTGTAAACTATGCTTACGTAAAACCTGATTACGTCATGTCTCTCGTTACAAATGTCACTGGACTGATTTACGTTATCGAACGGCCAAATCTCACGAACCAAAAATTTTTTCCATTTATTTCGCATAGTGAAAGTACGTACCTACTTTCACCCCTCTTGAAATAATTTTGTCTGCGAATCTGTATCAACACTTGCGCATGCGCAAAAAATGGTGTCATTAGGTCTTAGCGATGAATATTATTAAATGATACCGGTAGTTTTTTTGTTGGGCGCAAGAACGAAGTAGTTTGAGACATGGCATTAGTCTTCTTGATCTAATCTGCATAATATGTTTATTTCATTTAATATGCATTGTTTTTGTTTTATTTATTTATTTCATTCAGAATACAAGTATGCTTACAGACTATTCCAAAGCGCACACAAGACAATTTATAATTTAAGTTTGTTGTAATTAGGTAAATTTATAATCATTCTTATCTATGTAAAAGTAATAAGCAGCTCCACCTATGTTTTAATTTGGGTAGAAATCCCGCTCATTTGTATTCACCACAGACTGATAGACTTTTTTTGTCTGTGCCCTGTTCTATTCTCTCTGGATCCAAATTTTGAGATGTTTGTGTTAAAAATGAAAGCAAAGTTTAAATAAAAAATATCTTTAGTTCCAATAATATATCAACGGTTTTCATTCTTCTTTCGCAGTAATGGTGTAAGTCTAGTTAGTGTCTTTACCTGTATTATTTAGTTCGAATGCATTATTTTCATTGGTAGCTTTTTGTTACCTTGTTGGGTGCAATCTGAATCATAACTTGATATCCTTGGAAAGTTGGAGCAAGATGAATGAACTTCTGTTGCCTTGTTGATTTTAATTACCATACTATTACATTTAACATCTGGTTATTGTATTTTATATTTTATTTTATAATATAAATTGCTTAATTGTTATTATTAATCAATCAAATAAACTTTTTTCCGTGACTCGTTTTGTATTCGTATCACATTCGTGAAATGTATCTGTTCTAGATAAATAATGAATGTTTGCTATAATAGTTAATGCTTCGCAGCACACCTAAAGCATTATGATGTGTCATTCATGACTGTCATGAGTCCATAGACCGTGTACTTTGTCGTGCTGTAATAAATACACGATAACTAAACTTTGTTGGTAACGTTGAATTTTTTTATTTGCTGAAATTGGACATAACACAAGGTTACGCCTAAATATACGACATACCAATTCAAAAAGTCAAGGTTGTGTGTTGTTATGTTGAATATTACAGCTTCAATTCGAAGAAAAGCCTTTTTTAATGGTGAACATAGCACAGCTTTCATGAATGAACTTACATAGTATAAGCGAAATTAAGTTGTATTTTATGTTACCGCCGTCTACCTCTGTTAGTAACTCTATGTAATTCGAACTTGAAATGCGTGGCTGAACATCAGAAGCTCATTTAAAGGCGCCTAAATAGGTCAGATGAAATAAAGGTGCGGCCACACTAATGGGTCAGAGGGCGATACTCGGTTTGGTCACAGTAGCTATTGTGATTACCGACCCATTGTGTGACGTGCATTACCATAATATCAATTGACAAGACGTGCGCATGCGCTACTCCTAAATAATGATGTTATCTTTGTTTGTTAATTACATTCGATTATTAACCCGTTATATTGAAGTTTGTGTTTTGTTTGAATAAGAATGTTAACATTGATTTATTAATTAACATTAAATCGTCGGGACAGTTCAAATTGAAGCAATTTCTCATCACACCGGATCTAATAGAGTGACAAACAAATCGTGTAAAATGAAATGTAACTAATTGATTCAATAACGGAGCCTGGGAACTAATTAGGGTTGGTAAACTGAATGCTATCAGAAGCGCCGCCGATGACGCGGTGCCTGATAACGAGCTAACTTTATCTCCAGCTAACCAAGGTGAAAGGTAAAGACCTAGTGAGATAACTGTGTGTTACAAATCGGAGAAATTTTAACAGAGTATTTTCTTGAACATAAAAATTTCTTTCCATTTTGAAAATAAAAGTATTTGTGAATTATTATTTAGCTGCCTACCGTTTATGTAATCGGCATCAACGGAAACATCATCCGTCGTTACCTTTACGGTTAGAAAATGTTGTAAAAAGGTAAGCACTTGTATGAAGCACGAATGATGAATTCCTAGCCTTTTTAAGAAATAGCAACCAAAAAAAGTTTTAACAATTAGTTAAGACGAATTACTTCTATCATTTGAACGACACCAACAAAAATGATTGTTAAGTAACAGTCAATTATTGTCATTTTATCAACAACGTTAATTTAGCTGCTGTGTAAACAAGCTAAGGCATCAATTAAAATATCGTCATGTCTCATATTGTAATTGACATCCAGACACAAACGTAAGGCTAGAGATATTTACATATTCACATGGATAAAAACACTTTGGGTTCAGAAAGCTAATTAGATGATTGCATGTGTTTACAACGTATCTGCAATCACGTGTCTTCCGCAGTATAAAGGTCTTCTTTAGGGCTACAGCAGACATGCTACTTTTAGAAGCTGAATGCAACGACCACGGTAGTTTAGTGACTTTTCCGGAAGCTGACGAAGCCGTCTGAACGTTACCGTCCACACACTTTCGAATGCCTGGTCGATTCGATTTAACATCTACAGAATCCTAAAGACAATGTACTGCTGCTTGCTTTATTGATACTCCTATTTCCTTCTCTATTAGCCGAGTGTGCCGATCCAGCATAGGAGCAGTCGCTAAAACGCGCAATTCTAAAGGTGCGTCTACGCTAGGCGAGCTGAGCACGAGCCGAGCACGAGCCGAACACAATTTGTCTAATGTGGACCGACTTACAAGCCTCGAACGAGCGCACTGCGAGCGTTTCGTTCGTGCTCGTTTGCGTTCCGCCGGTTGTCGGTTTTTTGACGAACACAAAGGGATTTGCTTCGCGCTCCCAGTGCGCTCGTGGACGTGCTTGTTGTACGTCCACACTTGACGCCGCGAACGACGAAGCCGAGGTTGGCTCCGCTCGTGCTTCGCTCGTGCTCGGTTCGTTTAGCGTAGACCCACCTTAAAACCGCGTCCAAACGCATGAAGTCGCTGAAACGCGATACTGCATCGATACAATCTTACAAAATTTAACTGAGATCTAACATTTAACTGAGATCAAACGCAGAAAGTCCGCGAATCGTGTTTTAATATCGATACAGTCGCAAAATCGCCGGTCGCCCATGCTCAAAATAGCATGTATGCTGTGACCCTCAGTCGTGGCTCAGAGTGAAAAAAAGTCTGCAATTTGCACAAAACGAACTGCAGTTTAACCACAATCACAAGATTTCACAGAAAAATGTATACCACTTATCTATTTTTAGTAATACAAGTGGCGTTGCCGTTGCCAGTCATCATAAAAGTATTATGAATTTTCTTAAGAAATTATAGTTGGCGTAGCTCCCATGTTATTATTTGTTTACTGATCTTTGTGTTTGCCGAAGCCCGTCATCGTAACTAATGTAATAGATAGGACTCGAGCGTGTGTGTGCACCATTATCATTTTCCCAGGAGCATAGACAATGCCTTTATTGATAATCCAGCATCTGGTTCATTGCACTTACGAAAAAATCCAAACAAAGACGTATTTGAACGCCAGACATCACTGCTTTCTAAACCAATAAGTCGAATGTTAACTGCAACGTCTTGACTAACGACAGAGTATTTTTTATCATTTGGTTTGATGGTCAACTTAGTATTTATGACTCCTATTGTTTTATGGATCGCTTAAAATTTTATGATTCCTGTATCATTGGATTCTTGACATAGTTTACTGTTAATTATGGATAGATTATGACGTAAGTGTCTGTGTTTTTATTTTTTAAACCACCGAATGAAAACATATAATGAAATTGCAAAAACAAGCAGTTTCTAAAAATAATGAAAAAAATTGTTTGGATGCTATTTTTTGTCGCAACGTTTTGCCATCAATTCCATTAAGACTAAATACATCGTATTATGTGGTTTTCCTTTCCTAGAACAGATACTTGAACACTTCGAAAACATTCAAAGTGTTGTTTGTCCAAATAACAACAGTCCGTTGCGACCCTTATCTGTTTAATCAAATGTAGGTTTACCGTTATCTTTAATAGCTGAATGATTTATCAAGGTCGTTATGTAAGTTTTTTAATTATAGCACGTGATAGTATTATGACGTCACCGGTTTAGAATATTGTCATCACATCAGTGGTGTAAAAGAGTGTTTTTATCAGCTTTTTCGGTTCGGCTTTTTTAAAATGTTTTTCCGCAACGTAATAAAAATGTCGTAATCTAAGCTCATAAACAAGGTTAATTTCTTCAATGGCATTTGGCATATGTGTACTTTGTTACGGAAATTAATACGTAGCTAAATAGTTGACAAAATTTTTGGAGTTTTGCAATATGTGAATGACATGTCATGTAGGTACCTACTGAATATATCCTTATATTATTTTACCAGCAAGGAACGGATTCGCGTTATTTTACTCGTGTTCATTTTGCAAATTCTTGTTTTAACATTTAAAACTGAGACAGAAGCGCGTTGAACTGAATGCAAAGTCAACTGCAATGGATGTCAAAGTCACAGTTATGTCACAGGTGTAGTGAATTGTGATGCAAATGCATTGAGAGCGCCTTCACAGCAGACTGACATTAGGAGGCATTACCTTTCATATTTATGTGCGGTCAGCTATAGCTTCATTAGTGACTCTGGCTAATGTTAGAAACAAGAGAGAGAAAAGTGAAGGAAACGCCATATTGTAATTTTGAAAGCAGTTCTTTTCACCGAATAGCCTTAGTTTACATAAATAATTTGATTTAGTGCGTAAATGAAATCAACATAACCAGCTCAGCTTATCCAAAATTAAAACAGTGTCAACTCAAACTGTATCTATGGTCAAATGTCCCTATATCTAAAGTATGCCTTTAACAACAAGTAAACTCAGACCTTCCATATGAACCGTATACATATCTCAGCAAAAAGAACGTTAACCACATTAAACAAATGACAAGCAAGAACAAATTGTTAATCAGTGGTAAAGAGGCAAACCTAAAAAGTGGTAATCGAGATGAATATGCAGCTTTACGTTAACGAGTAAAGAAATATCGCACTTCTATTTACCACTTTAACATTCCTTCTAGCACACTGTCGGGTCATTTTTGCTTGTTACGAATCTTTCCGAGAGACCACTCGTTACTGAATATCCTAGTCTCCGTATAAGGGTGTAACAGCCTCTTCTTCCGAACTGATTTAAAATTCAAAGTCGGGTAGCGGTACAACTACAACTACGCTCACATAGTTTGACACTATTGGTTTTTTTTTTGGATAAATCCCTTTGTTGAAGTGAAATATCATTTTCGTAAATAAAGCATTTTTAATGTTCTCTTCTTCATCTTAGTAATCTTTAGTGAAGATTTTGTTATAGCTAAAAACAGAAAAATAAATGAACATACTTTATTTTACTCTGATTTATTATACTATTAGCGGATGGTTAATAACAATAATTTATAAAATGATTAAAGTAACAAAGTAGCAGACGATCGCAGAGCGACGTTTATTGCCGGCATGTAACTTGTTATCCCGTAAAGAAATAACGTCTATGGACATCGGTATGGGATAACTCCTCGAGCCGAGCCCTGATTGGGCCGTGGTATTAGACCGGATCGGACAAGGACAAACACTGCATTTCTTACCGAGATCACTCCTTCAAACGAGCGATATTTATTTTTTTATTTAAACACAAATACATTCAAACTTTGAGCCAGCCACTCATTTGGCTCGGAAACTCCAATATTCGGAAATCCCATTTTATAGTTGAAATAGATCTTTATCTGACAAAATTAAGAAAGCATTTCAAAAACAAAAATTTGAAGAAAAAAATTTAAGTTCAATAATTTATGTCAAAAGGAATATTCTGCCGTAATTTCACATAGAACGATGAACTAAAATAAAACAAAGTGAACAAAGAAAATAGAAGACTGTGACTGAATAAAATCGATATCTGCTAATCAAAAAGGTCAAAGTACACGTTGTGAAGTAGGTATATTATCAAAAAAGATTACGCACGCAAACATTCTGTCCATTATTTACCATTCCAGATGTAAAACAATGCTTTGCGTGGATGGAATGCTGACACGACTTAACCCTGGAGGTGGGCGTCAATCGCTGGTTTATAGTTTTTCCTGACATACGACTACATACGTCGTCGTACACTATCATTTAATACTTATACAAGTCATAGCATCACTATGTGGAATTGAAATTGTAAAAAATATTTTACTGTTGAATGTTGATTCATCCTAACCCTAATCAGTGGGCGTTGCTGCTAAATAGTATTTCCCGACTAAAACAGACATTATTGTAAACAACTGCTACTTGATTTTCAGAAAATTCTTATGATATCATTTATTTATATATTCCTTTCACTTAAGTGGCAAATTGCAAAGTTGCTAATCAAAGAAATTCCCATGTTTGCTATCACCCTCGAACCATAATATGTCATCGCCAATGATAATTACTATTGTATTTTATTATAATTGCAATCGTCTGGGTCATTAAGACGTATCTACTTCACAATTAAACTCAACCATCTAATTATAAAACCACTTAAACTCACTCACTTCTGTTTATTCGTAAAGTAATATCTTTGACTGGTTAATAGTTAATTTCTTACATCTTATAATTTTTCAACCATCGATTTAGTAAAATATGTATTTTTTCTATTCAAATTTATTAAATAATTTAATTTAATTTTTTTTTAATTTATTTATTTCTATTTAAATTACAGATTTTTTAAAGTAAAGGGAGACAGCAGATAAATAATATCAAAACATGTAAAACCCAAGTTTTACCTGGTGACTGAGATTTCTATATTTTTAGAATCCAAATAGCCTAGATTATAGACTGGCAAGTTTGTTGATGGCAAGTTTATTGAATTTATAAGCTATTCATTATATTCGTAAACTAAAATCGTCAAACGTCCGTAAAGCCAACCTAATGTCAGGTAAGCGCTGCCTGGTAGATCATAATAATGCAAAGCTATTTGGTTGATTAATTAAATTAGGACAAGCAAATAAATTAGTCGTCTAATAAACTGACCGGAAATAATTTTGTTTAATACTCTCTTGGGACCTACAGTTTGTCGTGCGGAGGAATAAACCAATTAATAACCATTCATAGTTCGTTAAAAATAAATAAGTTTAACATAACTCTTCAAAATGCTGGTACCAATCCATTGTAGTTTTGACATTGAAATGTGGGTAAAGAAAACAAGAAAAGGGTCGCGGCTAGGTAAACAAAATTAAACGAACGAGTAACATCCTTAGCTTTGTGAATTCATTCAATGGTTCCGAGAAGGGTGGTCTATCCTTTGGAATAGTGTTGTGAAAGTATCGATGACTTGCAGTTGGCACGGAAAAATATTATCAACATCGATAGTAAGTATTAACATTAAAAATAAATCAGCAACCTTGAAGATGAGCAATAGTATCGATACCAATAAATTTTAACACTATGGACACTTGACTTTGTATTTAGGTGAGACTATAGTTATTACTGCTTTGATTAAGTATGAATTCACTCAGCGAAATGTAAGTAGACTGCTAAAGATTCCCTCATCGATGACGGCTATACAGCCAACGTGTCACACTGGGGTCGTAGCGGAATTGTCACCCCCTTCTGAATTTCTACGTTATACTTTATTAAAGTGGTGTAGTATTTTGGTTCAGAGGTATCAATACTATCGAAAGTATGTTGTACCAATGCACCAAATACAAATATAATCAAACTATGTCAATCTGTGAAATAAGTTTTTCAAAATAACTTTAACACTGATCGATATACTATAGAAAGTGTCTAATGTTGTGCAGCACTATTTGGTAATATTGACGGGTTTTATTTATGTTGTTTACCACACAGCTATAAAACGAAATTGGATATTTATTCCATTAGAAAAACGAGGGTGACGAAATAATGGCGATTGAATTTTTGCTTTTCCATTATAAAAGACCCAAAACCTTACGTATCGATTACGGCAAAAACTCACATGACTCATAAATAAATAATAATTAATAGACTTACTTACCCACTAGATTGTAAAACGTTGCGGTCGCCTCAACAGTCAACTATCTTGATAATGGTTATCTATACTACTAGAAAGTATTATTAATAAAATGTTTTGATATTGTAATTAATTCGTTAAAAAGACGTAATTTTTGGCTTCCTAAAATCATGGCAATGTGTTTAACCTGTATTAACATATTTATTTTGCAAATGAAGATAAAAACAAACCGCGACACATTTATACAAAATATTAACGTTGATACAAAACATACGCTTCACCACAAACGGCATAGTCAGTTAGACTTATGCCGTCATGGTGAGTACCATGCGTAAGCCCAAACTCAAATGTTACATGGTAAGGAGTAAGCCTACTGCCGTTATCTCGATCGCTTGGGTGTTTATCGGTGTTTTCCATCGCTGCAGAGTTAGCCGTAAGTTGTATAATCTACACAAACCAAGTCACATACTTACGGGCTCCTAGAAAATAGTGCTTATCTCTTGGGCAACGATAATCTATCTCTACTACTCTTTTCATTCCTCTAAGAAGGCGTCCAAATTTTAACCTTAGAGTGAAATTTCCCTATTCATTATGAAAGACTGTCTTCATTCATAATCATAATACATGTAAGCCTAAAGATTCGATTATTGAAGTTGCTCACTATATTAAGTTTTAAAACTGTGGTAAACTATATGATGTTTACATTAGGAGAATGATTACTGACAAAAATATTAATTATTAAGTACTAAGGGTCACGATGGAATTTGACTAAGCTAATTTTAATTCTGCTCGTAGTGATTTTATTGTGATTACTTTAGTGTATTTTAAGAAAATAACTACGACTAATTAAAACGAATTTTTACTAATACATCCTAAAACAAGACTACTTACCGCACTTGAAGATAATTTGCTTACATTAAGAACGATTATTACAGTTCTAAGCATCAACGAAGTGAATTTACACTCCACGATCAAGGTTTGTTTAAGTTTCCGCCCTTTGCGTCTGTTTTCGTATTTACGCGTGCGCTTTAATATAATAAACATTCGGATAGTTTATAGAAGTAACTTCTCTTCCTTGTAACGGTTAATCATGAACTAATCTTGGTCAATGTTTACAAATTCTTCCTTAACGGTATTTGGCTAAATGTTCAATATGCCAAATTTCTAGGTTTGGTCTCAGTGAAATACTACTAATATGCCGTAAGTCTCGTACAGAATTTTTGGCCATATATCAAGATGAGGACACTTGTCCTACGAATTCATGTTCATATGCCAAATCCCATCAGGAGGATGGCAGAACTATGAATTCCACCACTATCTGAAAGCCCACATCAAATAGCGAATACATACAATTTTATAAAATTTCTACTGACTGTTTTAAGAATTATGTACCCCACCGTAAGTGCAAAGCAGTTTCACCTTTTACTGCCCTTAATCTTGAGACTTTATGTTTCAAACTATTCATTTTATACCTTCCCAACCCATAGATGTCTGGCAAATAATGAGAAATCGTTTCCGTCGGAATAGGGTTTCACCAACTAGGGTTTGCGCTTACTGGAGATCACCGCCTACGTCGCGTGGGCGATGTACCCAAGTAGCCAATAAATCTTGCTGCAGCGAACTAGCCCTTAAGTATAGGCTGTGCTTAGAAGAGATCCAGTTGGACAACTTCCGCAGCTTTCAGGGATTCTTTAATAAGCAAACGGTGTTTATCAGCAATTTACTAGTAACCTCAATAACGCTTATTTGTCGTTAAGAGTATAATAGCTTCTTGTATAGTTTTGCGGCAGCTTGATGTATATACAGATTGAAACATGAGGAAAGCTGAGATTTGCATTTGGTTAATGTTTATTAATTCCGACATTATTGATAACGACGATGAGGAAAGTTAGCTTATTATCGATGTCGAGCAGCTACTTAACTCTCCCAGAATTTTATCACTTGACAAATACAGCCAAAAAAAATTGTAAATCAATTTTAGGGACATTTCTACACGATACCAATACTATTCTTATGACACCACTGAACTATAAACAAAACATTCTAAACCCTAAACCTTCATTAGGTCCACTTCAAGTCCTTCCCACGCAAATGTTCAACAGTCGTATTCTTGCTTTCCAATAACTGGAATCTAATGGAAAACGCACTCCTATAAACGAAATGCACTATCTAATAACAATTGGACTTTACCGTCTGAGATGTTGTCATTGTTTTTAGAGACTATGATCTTAACAATCGTGGTGTGGGTTTTTTAAATAATGGGAAGGAAGATCTGTTCGTGGTATAATAGGGACCCTCCGAATCGCCAAATATTTTCAAAAGCACTGCCTATTCTCCTAAAACCAAATTGCCCAATAACACGAATGCAAATGTAAGTTTAAGTTTAAAGACGAACCTACAAACAGTTTGGAAGTATTGGTAAAAAAGGTGATATCAAACGTATCGAAACGAAAACGAATATTTCCTTAACATGAAGTTGTATGTTATGCCTGTAAATTTTTGGGGATATGATTTTGTAAAATTCTGTTGGCCTTTGAAATAGTGAAACTTAGTGAAACTGACCTTAATATGTCAAAGAATATGATAAAAAGTATGTTTAGAAGAAAAAAATGGATACGCAGAAATTTATTCCGTTACGGTACACATTGAGTCGATATCTGGCAAAGGTCTCAAAAATAATTCCACGGTTGTCTTATTTTTGTTGTGACAAAAAGTGAAAAGCAAAACAAACTTTGTTTCTCACACGAACCGTTTTTGATATTCCTTAGAAACGATGCTAAAATAAACTTTCCATGAGTAGCATTTATAAAAACACCGCTAGTTTATCTAATAGACCGTAAAAAATTTAGCTATAAGGTATTTTTTTACTCTTTTGCTCTTAGATCATACTATTGCATTTTACTATTGCATTGATCCGGAATACGTGTCACTATTTATAGAAAAAAAATCCTGTAGCATAATATTTATATTTGATGAAAACTAAGTACATACTTCAAATATTTTCATTATATATTAAATCTTACATGGGTATCTTAGGA
Source organism: Udea ferrugalis (assembly GCA_950022985.1). Taxonomy (NCBI): domain Eukaryota; kingdom Metazoa; phylum Arthropoda; class Insecta; order Lepidoptera; family Crambidae; genus Udea; species Udea ferrugalis. The sequence goes on from OX465516.1 coordinate 14,258,231, forward strand.
ATACTTGTAACTTCCTATATCCTTCAGACAAAGAAGGAAGACGTATTAAGAACCTCGGGGCTTACCTTGAAAAGAAAACGGCATTGCTGGACTAAAATGGAAAGAAATCTGCACGTCTGCACACAACTTACCCAATTACGTAGAAAGTGTCACCAAAAGAAGTCAAAATGTCCGCCTTTAGCTAATTAGGCGGTCAAACGCACCGCAGTACAGTGCAGACTGATGAGGACCATTACTCCTGCTGACAGTACGAACCGCCAGTTCCCTGTACCATTGCATCTTAGCCTTATGCACACCATTCCTATCCTTACTCCTATAACTTAGAGATTACATTCGTATGTTACATAAAAAAAGTTTAGCCTGTGGCAGTCCGGCTCATTATAACCCACCTCTTGGCGTGTTGTGGCTTTCAGGACCATAAAATTGCTATTACCTTCGACTGGCTAGATTACTTGTCGCGCAAATGAGTAAGGATATGTTTTGTGAACGGACAGGATGCCTAAGGTTGTTTCACTGGTTGCCGCCTTGAGGAAAGGTGAGGAATGTTTTTTAAATATCTAAGTTTAGCGATCTCGCTTAGATAAGTGTCTGGTTGCTTCTTATCAATTTCATCCCAAACCAGTTCACTAAGTAGAAGTATCTACATTAAGCGACTTTTTCAACCAAATTAGCAAACTATGAGGTTTGAACGATGATGTCAGCATAAGATTAAAAAAAGGAAAGTCACGTTACTGACTATTCTAATAGTAGGTCCACAATATGGTAGTACCATGTCCCAAAAAATCAGCAACTGCTACCAAAAGTAGCGCATAATATAAAACCTACATCAAGATTGTTTCATTGCAATTAAATAATAACTTCCGTTCGATACTTTATCGTTTGCGATGATCGAAATTGTTAGTCGAATTACATCGGATGGAAGTCACAACGCATTGTTTCGCGATGCATCGCCCATCGGCGCGTGATTGGAATAATTGCTCACTGGGACACTTGATTGTTCCAATATAAATATGGCTTCATCTAATTGTTATGTGCAAGAACAACGCATGTTTTGCATTCCGATTATTTTAGTAATTTTAAGCGTTTTTGTGAAAATCTAGTCTCAACTTCAGGGTGAAGTTTTGAGTGGCAGGCCAAATCCTCATCTAAGTATATCTAGTACTAACAGAACGATTTTGACAAAAACTAAAACTGCAAGCATAGTTCTATTTTGGCAAACTTTTTATTTAGCAAGCAATAGAATTGAAATCAAATCTGTTTGTTTGTTTATAAAGTGGATATTGTCAACTCTTATTAAATTACATCATTTAATGTTGATTCTAACAGCTTCTTTATTAACTAACTGTTTGATTTTATCATTATTTTCTATCTCTTTGCAAAAATTAATTCCTTCTTAATTAGAATGTGGTCTTGGTTTTTATATCTATATGAATACACATCCGTTCCAAATATTTTCATATTAAACTTGAAATATAAGGAAGCTATAATTTAGAAGAATAGGCGACTTTAAAAATCTTGTTCAGCAATAAAAAAGCAGAAATTAAAAATCTGTTTTGTTTTTTATTTGCAAAACTAATGAAAAACCGTTGACTTTACTTGAAGATTGAAGAGGCGTTAATTAACATAGTGATTGTGGGAACCTGAATAATTTATGTGTGAATATCTTGCTCATGCTTATAATTATGATAGCATAAAGTTGCTGTATTACTACACAATAAACAAATATATTGATAGAAAATTTCGAGTTTTGGGGCACCTAGCTGGAATGTTTAAAAAAAGCGGACTGTCTTTGTAAAAGTAGGTAGGTGTTTGTTGGTACCTTTGATAATTCTGTAAAATTATATATTCTGTGCCGCGTGGGCTTGCCTGAAACAGCCTGTTTCCAAAACATAAGCTCCTTAAACATACGACACTTTTACCTGACCCAAGCATTCATGTTTATTTGATGCCTTAGCGTGGGTCCAAATTAATATGAAATTGTGACCTTGCTCAAGGAACAAATACCGTGGGTTTCTGTTTCCATTTCAACATAGATTTTATGCTGAGGTGAAACTGAAGAGGGTAAAACAATATTCGAGTTCACATTACGTTAGAAATATGGCACAGATTAGATAACGATTTCATGGTCATTGTTTATAGAGTAATACAAAGAATGTACGAGTATCTACGAGTAAGTGGAAAGAAAGGACTCATACAAAATTATCATACGATTATTTGTGTCTTGGAAATGCTCCAGTAAAATGAGGTAATTTAGGTTTTAGGTTGTGGCTGTTGCTTACTCACCTTCTTAAGAATAGTAACCCGGGTGTTTATATCCTGAGGCACGAAATGAGTATATATTTTACATATCTTATTGCTATCTTTTTGCTACACGATTTATATCAAAGTACGGCCAAGCGTCAATTAGACTAGCTGTAACGCCCGTAACGCCCGTTGGTTCATGATTGTGTTTTTCTATCCTCAGTTCTAGTTGATTAATGAATAAAATATCGTCAATATTCGGTGTCTTGCCGTAACGTGTACGTCGCGTGAGTCATTGCAGGATGCATGTTATGTCAGTTACACAATCGTCGACATTTGGCTGCAGTGTAATGCCAACAGCCTTCAAGACGCTCACGCATATCCCTAACGGGGGGTAACTTACCGCCTTAGTCAACGGAACATTAAAAGCCAAGCTAATTTAAATCCAACTTGAGAAGTGGCAGGCGCTGTTATTCGGGATAAGTTCAGGTTTTATATCAGAGCTATGTCACTGGGGGAGCTATTCATCATTTGATGAGTTAGCCGCAAATTTTGTAATTAATGCTAAGTAGGTGTCACCAGATTTGCACTCGGAACCTGCTTACATCCTGGGGAAAGGACGTTTTGTTTCAGTACATGTAAAAACTTTAATAAATTGAATTAACTTTGAATTTAACACAAAAATAAACAATACTTCCTTGATCGAAGCTTCAAATGTACATTCTTAGTGTAGTAATAAATAGGGATACTGATATAAACTGGAGTAACATAAAGTACCTACTGAAAAAGCAAAACTGTTAGTACCGAGGGACATGATAGCATCAGACGATGAACTAGCTTGAGTTGCACACGGTCACGTATGTGAGATTGTCCTTATTTGTTCAAACAGCGCGCCCAGATAGCAATGTTTGTACTCATACATAAGTAATTGTGATAATATCGCTAGGCTTTGGCAATGTTTCTCAAACAATAATAACCGAATTATTATTGTCATTCACTAAAATTCAAATATTTGTATGTATAAAAAGAATAAATAAGACTCTCTGTTTAGAAATATACTAAGATAAAAAAAATTAAGATAAAACCTATGTATTTGAAGTGAATAGAGATTACAGCGAATCAAGAACTATTAAAAATCGTCAGAACAACGGTATTTGTATAATAAACATTCAAAACGTATCGTCCAAAGGATTTGTTAAATATTGGAATTTTGTGTTTCACTACATATGGTTTATTATTGCAGCAATTAGTTACGTTATTGCGGGGCTGCGAGTACTCGTCAAACTTGTTTTGTTCTCAAGTGCGACCAAAAAAAACTACAGAAAACAAAAACAAAACAGCCTAGAAGTGGTTTCAAACAACAGTCGTAAAACATTTTTAATGTCTAAAACATTGATGCCTCACGAGTACAGGGGTTTGAGTGCCAGTGAATCGGAGAGATTCCTACCTGAGAGCGTCGCCGTCGGACGATACGAAATCGCCAACAAAAAACCGTTTCCTTTACATTCTGTTTACAAGACCTCCGACACCGAGGTGCCTTTTGTGCCGCACCCTCGATCTTACCGACCCTTTTTTGTCCGCATGCTTCAACGTTCTAGTTCGCAAGCTTATCCTCATTAGCATCGCCCTTCTCGTAATTTCGAAAATATCTCCGATTTTGTCAAATTAGCGTGAACGATAAGACGCCAGACGGCGTCAGTGACGTATTCACTAAATCATTTTCTGTTGACCATTGAACCTGACCTTGTCGGTTTCGGTGTTTGATTTCCTGTCGTTACGTAGCCGACTGACCATTTAAATTCGTCGTTATCGATAGTTACGTCAAGTGCATTTTCCTCCGTGCTGAAATCGTGACATAAAAGTAAAAACCAATCGTGAGATCGTAATTTGCAACTCTGATGTCACAGTGTTACTAAGTCTATGTTACTTTTTCTGTCAAGCTTTTTCTGCTATTTGTGACACACAGCTGAAAGCAAAAAAACTTGTTTTTAAATACTAGTAAGACGTGTCGTCATAGTCAAACACACCCACAAAACAAAACAAGCCTACTCACAGTTTCTTTGAAAAATATGACCTAACGTAACCTTACTTTTGGCATAATTTAAGGAAAATCTTTTGAAAGTACTTGTAAAAGTGAAGTTTGGTTTTCAGCTGCGAAATAAAAAGTAAACAACGATTTTTGCGTCATATTTTAACAAGGACACATATGACGTTTGCAGAATATGATGTCACGTTAAAAAACTAGTTTGCTTGTTTTATTCGAACTAACTGACGAACAAAACTACTTTGGCAAGGAAAATAATTTTTGTTTTACGTCGTAATTTTCGTCATAATTCTGATTCTAATTGGTTTATTAAAAATAACCATTAATGCTTATAAAACGAACCACAAATTAAAGGTGAAGAAGTACGAAGTCGAGGGTCACTAGAGATGTTACCTTCACAAGGAATAATGCAAAGTATTTTGATGACGACTTTTTGTCCACGAATCAGTGGCAAGGCCGGCTGTCTAGTCTCTAATGTGCCTTCAACGGATGATTGAATTATCTCGCGTTACTTACCTTTTCCTTTTCATTCGCGTTGTGTTACTATTTATTTATTTATTTATTTCAACCAACAAGAGTCATAAAAATACACATAAAAATTTTAAATTCTATAAACTATACAACTAAATTCAATACATGACAATCAAATGAAATTGCAAATTAAATCAAATTTCACACAAAATTGAATTAAATAATATAATAATAATAAAATAATCAATTCATGAATAAATTAAATCAGATTCTAAGTTAAAAGATGTCAATTTAAATGTCAAACCAAATTCACCGCAACCTCATTCTAATAATCTGTTTATTAGTCAGTACATGGACCATAGAACAGTGATTCACGTACAGACAGTCAAACCTACGCGAGAACATTTCCAAGATGATATTGGGGCTGCCCCGAACCCTGCGGTCCAGAGATGAGCAGCGCTTTCTTAATGTTGTGTAAAAACAATCGACACCGTACTCAGCAAACATCCCTGAAGCGCTGCAGCGCCAAGGCAGCCCCATCAGCATCCTAAACGCATTGTTGAATTGAACTCGCAGGGCGCTGATCTGCTTCTGCTTGTATGTCACCCACAGGCTGCACGTGTAAAACGACGTACAAAATGCCCTAAACAGAGCAATTTTGACTCTGCCGGAACAACGAGCGAACCTGCGAGCTATCATATTAGCTCTAACAGACATTATGTTACTCTTCAGAGTCTTGCTTGCGTGTGTTACATTTGCAATCTCACCATATTCTGATTTAAAATTACTTTTTATTCTGACCAGATTCCATGTCCCACACGAAGGGGCGTTTTTTTAAAATTTTGATTCGATCCTCTGCTCTCTTAGGTTTTTCTGTTTTTAGGTACAATAATAAAGTTTATAGTTATAGTTGGCTGAAGCGCGTTTACTCTGTGTACCTCGTACTTTTTCATTTTATCCATTTTAAAAAATCTTATTGTTACATTTGACCTTATTAGTCTTGAACTATAAAATTTCCATTAGAAAAGCACCTAAGTTAAAGCTTTTCGGAAAGCTCTCTAAAAATTACATTAACAACTAAACGAGAGTTTAATAAGTGTCGTTAGCAAAGTGCATAGGTATCAATTTAAGAGTATGGTGTTATTTTTGTAAGTAAGGCTTTAATGTTTCAGTAGCTTAAAATAGAACAAGCAACGACGTCATCAATCAATACACTCGCCTAGTTACATATTTAATAAGAAACAGTGCAGTCCTTGGGAAACAGTCCTCACGTTTCATGTGTTTGCATATCCACATGTTCACGATATTATGTTGACTTTCGTATGGCAAGATTGTGGCCATATTACCCTCGACCTTGTAACGATAAAGTAGTAAGGACTGAATTATCGATAGTGTTTTAGTTGACCTTAGTTGACCTAATAATTGTGTTTTGTTTATGTTTGCTATGTAAGTTGCGATGTTCAATAATCATGAGCGTTTTTCCCTATTTTCTTTCAAAATCAGCTATCAAATTGTATCACATTGTGTATGTTGAATAGATATCAAGCTTGCAAATCGCGCAATTCTACTTCAATAGTTTCTTTGCTGTCCATACCATCTGAATTGCCACTTTTGGCTTATTATGAATTGAATCTCATGATATTTCTGGACAATTTTTACGTCAAAATTAGTTATGGACAATAGCTACCAACTTCAGAAGATTATATCCATTTCAAATCTTCTAAGGAAAATTATTGATGTAAAATCCTCAGTATTTATATTTGTAACAGTCACGATAATTATCTCTCTGCGTCTGATATTACTTCAATAGCACCGACATCGATCGTAATTAGGTCAAATTTTTGATATTATCAAAATAATCATTAGTGCTGCCATTTTTATCGCTGTGGATAATCCTAATGTTTTGGACCGCCATTGGTATGTTTTAAGCGATATTCGCCTATTGATCGGCAACACTATCCAAACAAACATTATCGGAATGCACTTTGGTTTAACTTTCTAGCCACCACTGTTGATGTACCCACTATCAATTCAGTTTATCAGATTGCTGATGAAATAGTTGCAAATTGGCAGATACGACTGAAGTTATGGGAATTATCATAGGAATTTTTGATAAAGCTGACAAAATCAACATTTAACACGACCATTTGGATTTTACTAGTTGAAACAAGCTCATTGTAAGTATTTTAAAATGCTTTGTTGCGTTTAAAATGCTTTAACAGCTACTTCGAGAATACAGTTCTAATGGTGGCTAAAAGTAAACCCGACATCGAGAGGGTCCTAAAATATATTTAAAACCAAATTGAGATCATCAAGACCATTTGACAGTTTAACGTGATCTCCCCTCCCAAAACAAAAAAATACTATGCGTCTGAAAATAAGATGCGACTTGGAGAGATCTTGGTAAGGATTTTTCACGTTTATTGGAATGTTAATGTTTTAATTAAACAAAATTCTTGTTTAGTGGTATTGAATGCTTGCTTAAAGATAACATATCGCTAGAAGATACAGATGTTATTATTTAAATCAATTTCCCACGCCGGCCGGCTAGTCCGTTGCGTGCTAAGTAATGGGTGTAAGATGTATGAGATTACACTACTCGGTTGCAATTTACGCACCAGTGAATAACTACAGGCGACCGCAAACGCATCTAATCGCAGCTATCCCTGCTGCAACGAAATAATCTAGTGTTAGCGTGTTTGAACCTAATAACAACAAGTCTAGATTGAGTTCACGTTAGTGAGTTATCTTTTATTCTCATTTTAGTCCCTTTCATCAAAATGGGGATATAATGATCGTCCTACGAGCAGAAAATTTACCAGATTTTATAGTTCGTATGCTCAATTTATTACTCTGAAGAATCGAGAACATGTATGGATTATATAATAGTTTAAGACAGTAATCAATTACATTTGGATTTATTTCAATCATTTCGCAAAAAAGTTTCAGGGCCATTGTTCAGCTTATCTTATTTGCTTACTCAAGTTTGTAATACAAACTTCAATAACGAAATAATGTTTGTTTGAGGCTTATTTGTGAAACATGACACATGCATTTACCACGTTCATGTTTCTCCTAGCAAATGAAGATTAGCACTAGCGAATTTTTATATAACATCCGAGAAGGTATGATCAATAGCCAATTAGATTTAAATATCATTCATATTTGTTGCCATTCTTGCATCGTCATTTATCTCCTTAATGACTTAGAGAAATCGGTTACTATTAATAACTTTCGGTGATACATTCATTAGCAGTGAACGACGCGGCATGATCTGTTTAGCGAACGATTTCGCAAATGCCACCCACTATCTTATTATTTGCTAACTCGACTACTTTCACCGCACGTTTCGCACCTTCCGATCCGTCACTGACCAATGTATCTTTAATTATTCATCCGGTTCTTAGGATATGAATATGTATTTACAATTTTAGAGTATTAGTATGCACGTAAAAAAAATGGATGAATGAAACGATATCTTCTGTATTATCTGAATATGTTGCATTCAATGCTGTATCTAAAAATATATAAGTGGGTTCTCAAATATACGAATGAGTACGAAGAGATGATGAGAAAAGATATAGCTATGTTTGTAGCTACAAATGATTTGATTGACTGTGACAGTTGTTACTGTCTGGCCAAAAATTCCGTCACATTTTATATGCGTCTTTTTAACATGTCTGCCTCTTTTGTCATATAATGTCGTTTCTTCTTTATTATCTTACTACTTCTTTATTTCTTTATTATCAGTTATCATCTCAATTTTGATGATGATGTTAAGAACATATTCGTTTACTTAGTTATAGTTAGTGTTTAGTTTAACAAATTTTGTAGATAATGACATAAGACAGCGTAATAATTAGATAACAAAAAAACCCACTCACTAGTTAAAATGGCCATAGTCATAACAACGACATTACAAGATAAGCAATAAAGTAATTCAACATAGTTTAAAACAAGGAATTCTCAAAGCTATTCTCAAATTCACAGTTATATTCTTATATTTTAAGCGTATTACTCATCTATTCTTATTTCTGACAATTCCGTTAAGCCTTGCATTCATCGTTGCGGTAATATCAAACGGGAAATATTATGTTCACGAACGGATGGCGACGTTTTTGTCATTTCGGCCTTATCACGAAACTTTCAAGGCTAGCGTTTGTTGGGTTGGTTGGTAAGACCCCAAATTGCGATTGCTAATAAGTGGGAAACGAGGACACATGGCATTATGTTGCTTGTGCTTGCAGTAACTACTACTTGAAGACGTTATGGGCCATATTAAAGAGTTTTAATCAACAGTGATTTGTTTTTTAGGACTTTTTCACGTAGTCAGTTAGTAGAATTACAATAGATGATAGTCAATCGAGAATCTTTTAATAAAGATCTTCGCTAGATTTTGTATTATCAATACAATAAATCAGTTTATTTCTATAGGTTACTTTTAGTGAAGAAATTGCATTGAGGTCGAGCTAATATGTTCAAAGGCTCTCGACGAAATTATTGGTACCTATTTCATCTTGAAGCATAAGACTTTTTTTATGATTGACTATGATTTGTCATGATCCTCTGCCCTCAAGGGTTTATTTGGGGACCAGATTGTATACAGTTTTAAGGTACGACGACCTTGGCTGTAATTAGTTCCGTAAGTAAACTTGTAGACTAATTGCTAGGATTTTAATGAGAAACCGCAGCAATGTTCTTTCTACACTCTGTGCTTTCTGCAACGTTTTTAATTTGGCAATAACCAAGCAAAAAGCTATTTTAGGTTATCTCCGTACGGTATTTGCAGCGGTTTACATGCACCGTTATCTTAACTGCAGTGGAGTCAGTGCCATAATTTAGAGTAGTACAGATACTACTCTAAATTATGGCACTGACTCCAACAACACTTGTCTTTTTGATGTTATTATTATCTGATAATTTTATGACGTCATATCATTAATCATACAGTAAGAAACCATTACATGCAATTTTAATTGCAGCAAGCAGAGGTAGCTACAAAACCTGTGAATGAAGTATTTAAATCAAGAAAATATAGTTGTGTACTATTTTTTACTGCTTTCGTAGCGGTGATAGCTCAAGTGCTTCGATTACACTGCGAAAAGCACAGCTTTACTGATTATGTGGAAATAGTTTCGGTTGGTTTAAGCTGGTACTGTCGCATTCACAGAATGCCAGTTATAAAAAAGATAATTTGTTATTCAGATGTCGCAAAAAAGTTAAAGTCCCACCTTAAACAAACGAACTATCAGGCCGCTGTTTTCGAACAGAATGGTAACTGTAGGTATGATACTTGAAATAATCGTACAAGACATTCGTTTAGAATTAGGTCAAACAAGCTATACTGTTATATTACTTACGTGTGAATTACAATGCGTCGTCACAGTTTACTTAGATATGCATGAAGTCAGCGTTTGTAATAGATTGTTACTACAGGCTTCGAAATTCATCATATGCAACTGCATAACATACATTTTGAATGCTTTGTGATGCCGTCATAGGACTAAACTAGGTCTATAAATCTTCATTGGCCGAAGTTCATGTGTAGATTGAATATTTATTGAATTGTTAGATATCTACGACATAAAGCCATTACACAATATTAGACAATAGCGTTGCTAAATAGTCATCGTTGTCTAGTTAATGTAACTTGACGTTTTTGAGGATAAAAAACATGATTAAACATCCTACGAAATCATACCAATGCATGCATATTACCAAAAGACTAAATTATACAAATTTGTTATGAAATATTTCGAATCATTATCTATTTGAATTTATCTGATGCTTTCGATTAAACACCTTTCAAGATTAACATAACAAATTGGCATTGTTTTGTATTAGTTATTAAAACTGTATGAAGGTGGAGGCACACATCATTGAAAAAGCCACATGTGGATCCAAAACAATATTTATTCACGTTATAATAACAGAACCAATTTGATCATCAAGTATTATGTCTGTAACATTAGCAGTGAATCTTAAAATAAATTACATCGTGTCAAATCAAAGTCGCCGTTATCATGCGCATGCACACGTATCGGTAACCTTGCCTTATCACAATACTATGATAGATATGACATGGATTTAATTCACTTGTTTACTTCGTTTTTTTTATTTTTCGCTAGTACTCCAATAGAGAGTATAGGATTCGTTTTTATGTAACAAATACTGCTACAAGAGCTACAAAGGCGTGCACACCAACCTTTACAAGACCATTGCAAAATGGGTCTTCAAAATCAGCATTATTTGGTGCCCCCCTTTCCGTCTATGTAAGAGTTGATGTAAACGCGCCTGTAAAACCGCGTTAATAGTAATTACTTTATAGCAAATATCCATCTCATATTTTGATAGAATTCTTGGATTTCTCTGTCATACATGCGTAAAATTGTTAATAGAAAAGCTTGTTAGATCATCTAATCATGAAGTCATTCACGACATTAGAACTATATGGTAATAAAAATTTGCATTTCAAATTTTATTATAAGTCAATAGCACCGAATCATACGGATTTCAAGGAATCAAAATGACAAAGATAGGAAATGTACCTGCACGTGTATGTAAATTAGTCATTTTACAATTACTTTAAAGTTCTGGGTAACATATTTCAATAAAAGCCTTAAAAACGTTTGTATGAATTACAACATGAGACCTAACATAGACCCTTGAAGCATTCCAGAGCTATCGATACACGTACTCTATGCTCTCTCGACTCTCGACTCGACGATAACCTTTTGACAGCTATTAAGGTTTTAATCATTAATGGTAAACACTGATTGCGAACTATATGAATATCATTTATTACTTCTTTAAGTGGGTCAATAAAAAGTCTCATTTCATCAGAAACATCTATTTCATACGTTAATTGAATCTGCCTTATCGATGCATTTTATTGCTAACAATGTTAAGATAATTTACGGTTAAAATGAATTTGCTTTTTCTGTAGAATGGCCTTTAACATAGTATTATCATCGTGTTTTTAGATCATGACCGTTATTTGATCCCTGGAATGGGGAAGATTTTAAATCGTTCTTTTACCTGCTTTGTGTAATAATATCGGCAGCGTGTATCGAAACAGCTGTTCGGAACCATGCATTGAACTAATAATAATATTGTATAATACTTGAATTGTTCCTTTTAATACGGAGTCTTTGATGTCCCTGAAGCGTACGTTTACCTTTTAGCTTCAAGGCACAGCTGCGTATTCTGCGAATAGGTACTGTTGTTATAAATTATGTTTTTTTACGGTATCAGCTATATTTACCTGTTTTGTCTTTTGTTTCAGAAGTGCAAGAAATGGGATGTCGTTGCTGACTACTCTAATTGAAAGGTGATTATATTTCGCTAGAAATTGCAGTTTGATAAATCATTTTTTTACTCCAGAAATGACACATGAAAAGATTCAAAACATTTCAAGATTGCTATCAGTTTTGTGAAATGATGGTACTGGATATTTCGGGCGGCAACTGATTACTTAGAACGAGGTTGAATCCGAAATAGCTTATCAATGTGGTTTTAAGTTTTCCAATGAAATCTTAAATAATCTGTTTGTAGCAACTTTACGTCATTTCCATTCAGGATATTGACAGTAGTTTGTAAACAGCACAGTTAGTAAAGCATTGTTTCAAAGCAAAATATAAAATACTGTATACTATAACTCTCAGAATAACCTTTGGATGCAATGAAATGAAGTCATCTCTGTGAGTAGTTTGTTAAAATACGAGTATGTAGCTTTGTCTTTGTTGAATTATGACTATTTTTTTGAAACCCATAGTTTAACATTGTTAGAGAGGGTTTTAATATCTCTTCTGTAAATCTATTAAAATGGTTTTAATTATGGTTAATGGATAACAAAAGAGCTCGGTTCTAATTGGTTCAATTGCTTTTGATTAAACTGTAGTCGGATAATCGATTTCCAATTGTTTACGATCACAACGAATTTAGGTCTACGTAGTGCAAGACTGGTACATCTACAATTCTACACATAAAGTAAAAAACATTGTTTCAAGTTGTATTTTCTACAGTTGACTTACTACTTTTTGACAAACAATATTCATAACAGTTTAACGTTGTTGAGTAAACCATGACGTCATATAGATTAGCAAATCTTATCAGGCAGAGATAATATGGTAGTGCCGAATTCCACTAACTCTAGAGTTTTTTGTGTGAAGCGTTCCGGATATCCCAATTCTTCATTTATTTCCTTCTAAAATGACTAATAGCTTTTGTATAGTTCATATCAACTGCCAAATCTAATATTATTATTTCAGTTTTAAAGATTTTTACATTACCTGCTTATTGAATGGGGGTAGCAAAGGCATTTTTACAACGTTATTTTTGTTGTTGATATTGTGTCGTATGGATATTTTATTTACTAAAGCAGAAAGTTATTAAATATTAACACTGTTTGAAACTGCAAACTATCTTTTCAAAGATAATACAATGCACATTATTACATACAATCATCATCATCATCATCAGCAGCCACATGATGTCCACTGCTGAACATAGGCCTCCCCCATAGATTTCCAGAGCGGCCATTTGTAGGCAATATTACAAACAACACATCAGTATTAATCGTTCAGCATTCAATTAGCATTCACTTACATTTTTTTTTTGTAAATTGCTGTAACTTTTATGGCTAAGGAATTTCGTAGAAATTTTCCAAAAAATACCACTTTATTTAATGAGGTATCTTTTGCATCCCTATTAAAGTTTCATTAATTAGGTATGCAAACATTTGGCATTATTGTAGTGAAACTTTTCCTTCAAACCAGTTCCATAGTATGAATGAAACGAGATTTGCATAACAGCCGAGCGAAATAAAAAGTCGCGTAAAAATATTCGAAGTAGTATTGTCGGTTTGGCAGGTGATCAGCGCCAGATGCAAAAACTTGTTCTGAACTTTATGGATACTATGCGCTATAAAAAGCTGTTTATCGTGTTTTTATTTCACATGTACTTGTTAACCTGGTAGATACTGAAGGAGTTTAGCCTACTAACAGAATTAAGGATTCTGGAGGGCGATTCAGAACTGCGTTATCGTACGATATAATAATTTTAATTTAATTTCAGTATGTAACCCGTTCAGCGAAAGCGCTCAAATTTGTTCATATGTGATAACTAATGGCAGCTAGTATTTATAAACAAAATAATATAGATACCACCCACAATTAAAATGGAATTGAAAATGAAAGAAATTTACCGAATCGTATGACAACTCGGTTCTTAATCGTCTTCCAGGAACCCCTTGATGACACAATGATTCGTATATTTCGTGCTTTTGAAGACAAGGTAATGTTCTGGGTGCTTTAGCTTCTGATAAATCATCAAAAAGTAAGGAAATGGTCTTATAGATTTTGTACCAAAGAGAAGAATGCTTAACAGATGCACCAGCCTAAGAAGGCTAACACAATTTTCATCATCGACCGCCGCTTTGACTTTTGGGCCTGATTTCTAAGCAAGGAAAAAGTTGTAGATGTACTTTGAGATTTGTAGACAGACCTAACAAAATATTCAGAAACAATTAATTTGAACAGTAAGTATCACTTTGCATGCCATTAGTCAGGCGTCGACGATGAAAGGCAATAAAAAAACCGAAATTAGACCACGGAATTTATAAACAGCACTGCAAGCGAAACACCGGGCGTGACCGGGCGACGCGGCGTCGACGCGTCTCGAGTGGGCACAAACGTCGTATCGAATTAACACTTACGACATTTTTATGCACATCTGCATGTTTAGCCTAGGTGTGAAGTGTCAATTGAATTAAAGGTTAAAAGGCCGTTTTTGATGTAAAAACCCACTCATGCCTTGAGGAAGATAAAACACGACAGTGGAGGTTTGACGTGGTAACTAAATTGATTGAACATTTGGACTGCTTTGTAGGCAAAGTACATACAGCTGATATTATAAATGACTCTTCAATATTTTCACAACTATTTCTACGTATATTTTTATAGCGAAGGTATTCGTCATTTCTTCAATCCGAAGATATTTTTTCCAAAATTTAACTATCAAAAAGTATCCTAACCCCATTATTTTTGTTTTTATGCGAGTGGTAGCCGTACGCAAAACACGCCGCCTGATTTTCGGTGCTTTCTATATTATGTCGCCAGACGTCGCGTGTTGCTTGACTGGCCTCTTTGGTATCAAAAACATTGTCAACTAGCCCTGCCAGGTGGGCTGAGAGAAAGGTACAGTTCGCCTTCATGACTGTCTAGTAAGTTGCAAGTGATCTTTTTAATAGCCGTCGCTGGTGTGGCCACTTAACCAGGTTTAACTCCTATAGGTTTCACAAATACAATGTCAAGGAACTCTTTAAGCTTTTTCAAGAAATAGGTTAGTACGTAAATATGCCTTTTTTAGATTTTGTCCTAGGTAGGTTTTCTTGATAGGTTTGAACATTTCGGATACAACTTTTATTCATAGTTTTGTGTTGAAGATTTCCTAACCTCGACAATTTAATAACTTTGTAATTATAAACCGTTCAGCTAGTATGTTTCAGTAAGCTATACATAATACATAATTAATACGAATTTAGTACATGCTTACACAAATGATTTTCCTTAAGATAACATACCTTCATTATAATGGAAGATACATTATTTATATAAAATATTCACAAATGCGAAATTCGATTAAACATTGAATTGACAATAAGATCTCAATCTAAATCATTACCTAGCCCTCCTTTACCCCATTATTTTTATTCCACTAACAATTTGTAATTTCGATTATAGTAATCACATAGTATGAGCGGTAACAGATAATCAAAACATCTTTATAATTATTGAGCGTGTCTACTCAAAATAACGCACAAATGGATCAATTATTCGTTCAATTTAATGCCAGTAATTTATGAACAACCGTTATAATTTCAATAGATAAAAAGGGTTAGGTTAACAAGTTTGTTTTCATCAGTGGTTTGTAATTTGAAAAAAACTTTTGTGTACACAACGTTTCACAAAAGTAGGCATAATTTTTCTTTCATAGGCATAAACACCTATATAAATAAAAAAACAACGTTTTTTTACCTATTCAATTCAATTACTATTATTTTTAAAAATCTTTTAGTGTACTACCTACTTGCCACTAACCTTTTTATTTTTCTTTCTCTTTCTTGTCTTTTAAGTAATGATTTTTTATTTTTATAGTTCGGTTTTTTAAATCCTCATTTTTTTTCATTGACAACCCTAATCATAACCCCTTATTATTTGCGATGCGATCACCGAGTTTGGTTTGCAAAAATCTTATTTTGACGCAACTACTGACGCCAAGTATGTACCGTTGGTTGGGCGATGAATAATAAATCGCAAATGTAATCAAGATAGATCAAATTATACGACCAGGTGGTAGGCACCGCCCCACTTATTATGTAAATTATTATCTAAGATAAAACAAAAAAAAAAGTTGGATGTTAAATGTATCTATTTGAAAATATAATCCGTATTTCACAAATTAAACTTAAACGATTAAAACAGTCAACATACTTAAGTACTTATTCATGTATTCTGAAGTTTCCTTGCAATATAAAGCCTGCCACTTATTTATTTTATTTATTTATTTATTTAATAGTTTGTACACAAAAAGACAATTAGAATAGACAATATTTAGGACAGTAAAAGTACAGGTGAGCTTATCTCTAAAAAGAGATTTCTTCCAGCAGACCAAGGTGACACAGGATATGCGATTAATTGAGACTCCAAGACAGCTGCGTACAAAACCAAAAGCTAAATTGCTATTTAAAACATCCAAAAAATTATGGATTCACCAGAAGGGTGATGAAGACAATTATACCACTTTTGCTAAAAGTATCGTATGACCTGTGTGTCAGTAGCCCAATCCCGGCGTCGATCGTGTCAATCGTCAAACAGCCACGTGGCCGACAAAATAGAGTAGTTTTCAAAATTGTTTCATTTGGACCGCGTCCAGTGTCGGACAATAACGTCAAACTCACCTTGGGCACCGCAAATAAAATGTTTCACTTCGCCGGTGCAGTGTTCGGGGAAAAATCTCACTTTTGCGACGCGCCAGTGAAATTCTAGTGATTGTTTCGAATATAGTCGTGTTTGTTTCGAGTATCTGGAGAGTTTTATGTGTGTGCAGTCTTTTGTTTTCGTCCAGCGGTTTGCAGCGAGCGTGGACGCTATTCTGCCTTGACTGTCGTGAACAGGTGAGATGCTGTAACCACCTACTAGTACAGTACCCATAACAATTTGCGAATTTTAAACGACTTCAAACAACAATACACTTGAGACAGCAACAACTATAAATATTGGCATGTTTCTCAAGTAATGCTCTTGTGTTGTTTTAATTCCAGCTTTTTTGTTCACAAAAGCATTAGGCCAGAATCATCTGGGCTCTAGAGAAATTTAATTAAATTCTGAGCCGTTAGAACATATAAACAGACATCTGCGATAATTTGGAGCTACTGTTCCTAGCAAAATAATATTTATTGGTCGTTTAATAATCTAGAAACGATAATTTACGACATCCTGATAGTATTTTCACTTCATTGATTAACATATTAAGAGAAATAAATATGTTTAATTATGTCGAATAGATAGCAGTAACTAATCTATTATCTCGACGTCAAGTAGAAAGCACTTACAAAAGCAAATTATTGATTAGAAATGCAAATTATTTATATTTACTACCTACCGGTTATGGCAGCGTGTTTAATTAACCTAATGAGCCACACAGATGGTAATGATCCGACCACGACCGAGCCAACATTTGTTTACAAATTCTATTTTGACCTGTATTCCTAATAAGACAAAGCTTCGGTTTGGAGGCAGTGAACTTAATATTATTGAGGTTAAGTTTAAAAGCATTGCGGGGTGTTATTGATGTGGCGATAAGGCGTTAAAAAAATCTTGTATGCGGCCTGGCCACTAAGATTTTTTTTTCATTTTCGATCTGTATTTTTTTTAATTCCTAATTTATTTTAGTGGCCAGGATCGCTACCAAGAAGTTTGAGGAAATTTTTTTTTTGCAGATATTTTAAAATTTTATTATGAAAGAACCTATGCTATATAGTAATACCAAGATATTAATTAGTACCTAAGTAGGTACTTGTATTGCGTGCATAGTCTTACCAAGACAAAATCAAAAAATAGACAATATTAAATTAGTATCACTAGTATTGATATTCGGTGACACTGATAAGGCTGTTTGTGCCGCATTTGTGCCGTTGTAAATTTGAGGAGCAGTTTTCACTTGAAAGTTGTAATATCGTTTTTTACGAGTATAACCATAATAACTCAAATAACATGTAAATCAAACACTTGCATTTACGACTGTTGCTCCCGCGCACATAAAACGGCCAATGTTACCAAGCGAGAAATATGGAAAGAGCGAGAGAGGAAAGCCTGTGATTACTCGGGTAACATAGTAACGGCCTATAAACATAAATATGATGTATAGTCTGATACGGCGACTACAAAGGAAATATAAATGAAGAGACCAGAACAAGATCTAAGGCCAGTGGATATGTGCGTTAAGCTGGTGACTGTTGGTAAAACAGCGAACCTGAGGTGGTGGGTCAAGTGTGTTATAAGGCACACTGTGTGCTTATGTTAAGAGAGGATCCGCTCAGCTGTCTCAAATCATCAGTTCTTTACTATTCTTTAAGGTAATGTAATCAATCAACTGCTATAAAGCAAGAATTTCTTATCAACACGTAAAATGCGCACACGATTTCATTTTTCGCTTTTCTTTTTATTTGTTAACTTAAGCAATTAAAATATTTTTTTTCTAAATTGTGGCATTACCTGCAATATGTTAATTCATCAGCTAAGAATGCAATAAATGTTCACTTACCTTATTTCCTTCTTCAAAAAAAAGATTATCTACATCCTTTATCCAGGGCTCTAAATTCCGAGCGAGCGCTCTTGTCAATGGGCCATCAATGCGTTCAACTTAAACGTGTTAGTATACCTTAGTAGCAACAAAAGTTGAAGTTAAACTAAATACAAAACGATTATAGCCTTAGAGGCTTCTTTCCAACAACTGACGAGTAAGTCATTAACTAAATAACACTCTTCCAATTTGTAAGCATTTACTGTTCCTAGTACCAATTAAAGTATGTGAGGCAAAGACATCAAACAGCATTGTTACAAACGTGCGATATTTACAAACTGACAGATCAATGAAAACGTCAACGTGAACGCTGAAAAAAACCTTTCCATTGTACTGTACTGTTGTGTTACGCAAACAGATATTCAACTTCGCAGTACCATTGACACATTTATAGTATGCTGAATTTCTGTGTAAACTTAGGTAATTTATGTGTATCCTACAACAATTAATAAACACAAAACTACTAACAACCTGCCTGCTTATAATCCTGTCGTACTCCAGCCGAAGGGTGTCAAGAACCTGGAGAGGCCAATAATCACTGGCAATGCGCTGTAGCGACAAAATTCGCACCACCTTTGAAACCCCTTTACTATGCCCTTCACTTTTTTCGGACAAATACACAAGTAATACAGATGGCGACAAATAGTTCACAACAAAGTGTTCTACAAAAATTGTCACGACCCTCAGTATTGAGGAGAAGGAAGGCATCAAAAGTTACGATGCGAAGTTCCACTCGTCTGTGTGGTATTGTCACCATCTTACTATTCTAGACCATGCTAATTGCCACACCAACAGCTCCTGTGCCCTCCTGCGAGATAGCGTCGATCAATTCATACATTCTAAGGATTTTTCTCATGACCATCCACCAAACCAAAACTAAGCAAAACGTTGATGTTTGTCCCTTTTAAGAAAAACTATCTCCAGTCATTAGCAACACACAGTGGTTGTTGTAGCTCTGCATTTAAATACACTGATGTTGATCAGTACACTGTGTGTACCATATTAACCATATTAGTTCTTCTCGTCCAACGACGAGAAGAACTAATATACAAATAGACCTTAAAAAAAGAGTTTCAACAATTTTTATTGCTTCACCGCAACACTTCACGTCTTTATCCTTGCTAAATATTTATGGCCCAAGTCTATTTCCTTAATAAATGTTCGAATATTAGTGATAGTCAAATAATTCGCACGCTATCCCGCGCGTTTATCTAAGGATTTATTGATTTTTACTAGGGATGTCACTATTGAACATGGCAATGATCTTGATTTTTAATTGTAGACATAAACTACGCTAAAATATGTAGGCGTAGGTAAATAATTGATTCAAAATTATGGATCTTACGAGGCGGACTTTTTGGGACCACTGAAGACCGCTTTTAGCCTTTTCTGCTTATTATGACACTACCTACATGACCAAGTAGTATTCAAGACCACTTCCAGTAAGTAATGGATTTTCTAGTCCCTCATACGCTAGCGTGGAAATGTTCTTCATATCGTTTCATGTCATCTCAGAGTATGGCGATAGAAAAATAATGTTCCAAGGAATCAAATCCTACTTTTGGATTCACATGTATAATTTCCTTTTTTCATTTTAGTTGCTCTGTGGTAGCCCTTGTTAAGCCTCCACCATCTAGTTTAATGGATCTAGATTATACTCGGCGTGTATTCCACAGACGGGCACATAATCGTATAGATAAAGATACAGGAGTTCAAGTGCGCGATTCACGAAAGCTTAACTATACGAGGTTGTTTTCAAAATCAGGTGTATAAGTTCAGAATTGATATTCATTAAATTATGTAATTACGTTATTTATTTTGTGAAACTCATTTCAATTCCGTCATATTTGTGCACTTGCTTACTCTTTCTGCCGTCTTTACTTTGGCTGTGGGTTGTCTGGAAGGGATTGCTTAAAGCAATAAGACTAAATTCTACATTGACTCCCATTTTTTTTCTCGTTTGTTAATTACTCTGTTTTGTGCAACTAAGTGTTTCTTATCTTATTTTACAATGAGCAGACTATGACAGCCTGCCCCACAGTTGGGCACAGTCCTCACTATAACTAGGAGATGGTGCTAGTCATACTCCGAATAAAAATAGATGAAGGACTACCACATATTTTACGTTAAATAATTTGCATGCTTTTTATGAGTTCATTTATGATTATAAATATGTCAATTCTACTTGTGAATGCGTTTTATGACCCTAATAATATTTTTGTTTAGAATTTAAATCAAATTTAATGCAGATATGATAAAATGAAATACGTATGTGTTTTAAAATGAGATGTAGGTACTTCATCGCACATTATAATATAAGTGACATTAAACTATGTCTGTCATTGTACACTGGTACATTTTAACTTTGGTGGATATCGAGCCTTGTAAGCAGAATCTCTGCTTATTTTTCTAATTTGGTCGCAATTTGGAAGTCGTACAGCATATGCAGAAATATATTTTCATCCATAAAGTCTAGCAAATTGATCATACTTTTCGAATACTTCCTGATAAAGGTATAATGCTCGTTATAGCTGAATGGCTCGGCAGGCACTGGCATGTTCTCACTCGAGCGGGCACGATCAGGTTCGGTTACCGGCCAATGCACATTGCAAGCCGTGCAGACTGCAATTCGCGCAATGCTCAGCTTCACAGCACCTAAATTAAGTAACATTTTGATTTAAAGTGAATATTCTACATAACATACTAGCGGTAGGCGGAGACTTCGTTGTTATAAAAATTGCTGTAATTAAAAAAAAATCTTGAATTAACAAATGCTTAACTGTATCCCTTATATTGTGGATGGGATAGGATTATGTTTTTTTCTCTAATATAAAGTATTTATATATTTGAAAACTGAAAAACCTCATGGTCCTGACACTGACTGTATGTATCTCTAACATGAGAATAGCTTATGAGTTAGAACAAACCAAACACACACTTTTTGTTTTTCTCACGGTTGTAAAAAAGTCGTCATACCAAAAGTAAGACCCTGTCAACAAAAATCACTACTATACTCAAAAGGTCATGGAAAAAATATTGTTTATAATACTAATACAATAGTGGAAAGAATGTCACTTTTTGCAACTAAGTTTTACAGAAATAGCCGCTAACAATACAAAATACTAGCACATTGCTAGTTAGCAAAAAACGTCATATCATGCGATGTTTTTCGTTTTTTACTAGCTGGTTAATCACCTAAGTCATCCTAATTTTAAAATAACTGATATCAACGATTACTAACCGTTTGTGTTTTGTGAATCACCGTGCCACAGCACCGTACCGTTTATACATAGTGAACATGCATAATGTATGTAACCGAAATCTAGTTTTTCTTTTTACCCTCACTCATACGTGAAAAAAATGAAGGACAGTTTAGTTCACATCTACCACGGACGTAAAAGAAAGACGGACGTAACCTCGTCTAATCATGAGTGAAGCATATTATCAGCTGCCAGTTTAGGTGTGTGCGAGAGCACATATCATTGGCGCTGTCACATGGAGTAAAATGGCGTAGTTTGTAGCACCTAGTGTGTTTGTGTGAGTGTAGCAGGTCGTGTACAACAAACTAAATTGTAGCACCTTGCATGCCTCATATTTTTCAAGTGTGTTCCGTCCGTCTTTCTTTTACGTCCGTGCCATCTACTTAAGATATAGTCCGTAGTAGTAGATATAGCGCTTAGCCATTTTAAAATCTTCTCTATGTTGAACCAAAAATATGCGTAAACAGTCTTGCGTATTTATATTTAATAAATTCATTTTAATTCATATTTATCTGCCTTATGTGAAAGTGATGTTAATTCCATAATTAGGGCACGAACACAATTCCTTTTCGCGTGACACAATATAAATGCCCAGTTACGGTCAAAGAAATTATTCAAGAGCAGATACATATCAGAAGAACGTTTTGACCGATGCAGGGTTGTCAAACTTGATGCTGAAGAACTTCGTCTTAAAATATAATTATCCAACAGGTAACAATAACTCCGATTATGAAATTTTGCACTGATTCTAGAATTATGTTCAAATAAATTTAAAGTGTCAATTATGTACTGGCTTTAAACACATTAGAATAGTTCACTGAGGTCAGCCTTGTTTAGACGAATTGTGTCTACCTATACTACGCACGCCGAATGATGATCCCTATGACAGTTCGCTAGCGCTTAACATTGTACTAACGTCCTGTCACAACAAATCCTTCAGAGATCCATAAAAAAATCGAAAAAATCATAATTGTTTACATTTGGTTAATTATAAAAATGACCATTAAGAAATTATTACGTAATGTTCGTAAATAATGGCAAAAAACTCAATGCAATTGTACATGGTACGTGCTTCAAAAGTAACGTCGTCAAGCTGTTATCGACTAAGAAGGGACACATCGATAAACAAAATGTCGATAATTTGTTGGAAAAATGTAACAAATGCTTTGAGTTTGTATTTTAATTATATCAATCTGTAGCTGATACAAAGTCAAGCGGTCTTCAAAGTCTTCAAAATCTGAGTCTGAACTGCAGCTA
Source organism: Udea ferrugalis (assembly GCA_950022985.1). NCBI lineage: Eukaryota > Metazoa > Arthropoda > Insecta > Lepidoptera > Crambidae > Udea > Udea ferrugalis. The sequence continues at coordinate 14,281,367 of OX465516.1, forward strand.
TCGGCGACGTTTAATATTAACGGTTGGTCAATGATATTGTCGTATTGTACATCTCGATCCCAGTCTTGTAAACAAATTTTCGTTTTATTCAAATTATGCAATTTGAATAAAGATTTAAGAATAGTAAAATAAAATAAGACTGTTACTTTTTTATCTAGTGTTTATGACCATCAACGCGCGTAATCTTTTTTTCAAAATAAATAGAAATTGCTTATTATGTTGAATGACCTGACTGAATGACATGACATTTGCCTAAAAAAATATTTTATCGAAATTGTTTGAAATGGTTTCGCATCACTAAAACAACTGTCAGTTGAAACGTCATAGGGATCATCATTCGCCGTGCGAACTATAGTCAATATTCTCAAAGGTTAGCTCGCGCCAGCTCATAGTCGAAGTGTGGCCATGCCCAGCGGTACATAAAGGCTGATGATTAAGTTAGTTTTAATTAGCATCTGACAACCCTATGATAAGTAGTCATATCGTAAAGAAGTGACATTACGGGCACACGGTCGCCCAGTCTGCTGCGTGGTGCAAGTTGCCTTCTGACTCAGGCAGTTTCGTCACTTTACCAGTTATACAACCCTCGAATTTACTTTATTTTTATCGCCTTTGACATTAATAGCCGGAATCACCAAATAAGTCGACGTTAATGATTTTCTGTAAGCGATGAACAGGGAACTGATAACTGATGGGAGCGTTTGTTTTAAGTGGAGACTGCGTCTCAAGTAAAGCAGTGTGGATGTCTTCCGGTTGGAAGTGGATGCACTTATCTTAGGAAAGGGCACGATTAAAGCATTTAGATAGCTATAATACAATGCAGAATAGCTATAAACTGGTGATTATGAATAGGAGTCTAATCCTCCTCATACGTCAGCGCCCCCTAATTCTGAAGCATAGTTCAAAACTCGAATCCAACGTTACTGATTAGTTGAATTATTGTATTTGGACCAGTCAGTCAGTCTTTAAGCCTAAATATTTTCTTGAGTGTGAACTGGTTCTTACTTCATTGTTGTCTTAGAATGCAAATCTTGATAACACGTTCGTCAGATGTCACTACAACTGTCAACGTACAGAGGCGCACACATCAACCTTTACAAAACCATTGCAAAATGGGCCTTATGTCAGCCGTATAAGGTGCCCCTGTGTAAAGGTTGATGTGTGCGCCTCTGTACGAGTACGTATATATTGAATCGATAACTCTAACAAGCAGACCTCTGATAAACTCGAACCTTCATAACATTTTGTTTATGTTGGTATGTACAAAACTAGCTTTTCGTTTTACTCGGCTGAACAAGGACAAGTATCAAAATTTATTACTTATCAATATTTTATTTTCTATATTTTGGAGGTCGTATCACATTAAATTAGAATTACCTATGACAATCTAGTTCCTCCTTAAACCACAATTTCCTGACATAGATATTAGTTAAGCGAACTGTAAAATTTATGGCAAAATAAAAAATAATTAAAGACTATAAGGTCATGTTGACCATCAACATCACACACATGGGTCTCAAATGAGACATACTACTATTGGACACAGTTGTAAGCTTTTAAGTGGCCACTGCGCGCTCTGCTTCTCTCCACCTTCCGTGGATACTAATTTAGAGAAGAAGAGAGCTTTTTCAAGCGCGATCCGTCTCTTTCTAGCGAGTTAGGAAGTAAACATCTATGCTCCGTTCTAGTAAAATGAACTTGCCCACTACCCGTCTTTTCTTGTGTGCTCTATAGGGGTAGACAAAATAAACCATATACCTTCTTATACCAACACTTAAAGCTTTAACTTTTCAAACAAACAACTAGCCGTATGTAAATTCACCCTACTAAAATTATCTATGACTGTTATAACTTAATGACGGACATTAAGTGGAAACAAAGCCTGTATTTTATGACTCGTGATTACGATCTGAAGATGGTCGCATCAGGTGATCGTACCGGGAAATAAACCTCTCAAAAAACATGTAATCGCACATAATTGATTTGCAAAAAATCGACAGAGGCCAATGAACTATTAGTTGTCTGAATCTAGTTCCAATAATATTCGTTACAGAAACGATTATAAGTGGAAGCGGAGTGCGTGTTCGAAAATATATCCTAAAAGGTGGAGGGAATGATATTTCTCATGAGTTACAGAGATCGACAAATTTTTATTTGTAGCAATTAAACCAACATGTCATAAATGTTGTCAAAATTATGAAGATGATGTGATGAAGTAAAAAATAAATTAATGAAATACGTCTATCTACTCGTAAGTGCCTACGATGACGCAGTTTTTTATGCTGCTAAGAATAAAAATCTTTGTTTACGCCGCGATGATGCATTTTTGTTTCTATTTCTGATAGTTTGGTAGAAATGTTTATGTATGTGTTTTTTGGGTATGGCAATGTACTACATTTGTTTAAAAAGCAAAAAACCGTTGCTTACTATAACGTATCAAAATCAACCAATTGTGAACAGTTACCGTTCTAAATCCTGATCCCCACCGTCTGTCGAATATATTTATTACCTTCGCCCCCCACTCGGCGACGCTAGGTGTCGCAAAATCGTCGCAAGAGCACAAATGGGTAACGACTATCTTCCTGCCACTAACATTGAACCTCGGCCCTGAGAGGCGGCCAAGTGCACGAGGATGTCAGCCCGAAATAGATTTTTTTATTGTGTACTCACGGAAATGGGTGAACTCATATTGCGTATATAATGAAGAATGTCAACATGGTTAACCCTCAGTTCCTGAAAGGCTGCTTAACGCATTGTTATAGCAATCAGTTAACAACGAAATTGGCTGCTTGAATGAACAAAAAAAAAATATCTGTTTAATTGACTGCTGAATTTTGTCATTATGTTTTCGGAAATCGCGACCCGGGGTCTATGGTTTGATCGGTAGTAACTACTTGAAAACATACTTAATTAGCCATGGTTTTAATAATTAAGTGGAAAACGGTAGTAGAAAACCTGAGTCAAAAGTCATTCAAGTGAAAGTCCATTCAAATAATAGTCCTAAATTGTAAAATGCAAGTTAAATTAAATTTGGACCCTTGTAAGTCTTTACAAGACATTTGTCTCTCAGATTGAGGATTAAAAACGATGATAAGCATTAATCAAATCACCCTAATGAACATCACGCAATAAAAGCGGTTTTGCTTAAACTTTTTGAATACAATATTTACTACGATTGAATCTCAAATAATGGCCTATGAAAATAAAATCATATTCCAGTGGTGTTGCATAATAATTTAGAACTAGGCAGAGCAAATCTTCTGAACGACTATTGTGAATTGACGTCTAAAGTTAGCCAGAGCTAGCCGTCATGAAAGGAAGTCGCCAGATTCAAATTGCCGTGCTGCAGTTGCAATAATTGGCGAGGTGGATCGTAATAGGCCGCGGGGGAGCCATGTTACGTCCTATATTTAGAGGACAGGTCGTAAGGATGTTGTGATTTATTTAAATGCCATATCACTGGGTTTGTTATGTGAGGTGCTTCTGTATCTGATACGGCTCCATCTTTGACAGTAGCTAGGTTTTCATTTTCATTTCCAACCAAGGAAGCTTTGCTGAAGTAGGAAACCTCATTGTTAGACTGTGAATGCATATTGACGATTCTCGTTAGAGTTGAACTGAACTGATAAACAAACCTTCGTGATGAAGATAAAACCATTATTATTGTCAAACTATGTATTTGAGTATATAACCTTGAAAATTGTCAAATATAATGCTTTATAACAAGTAGTCCCTTTTATGACGGATAGTTGGTAGGCAATTAAATTAGTGATTCATATTTACAAAACACGTGTAAGTTTCGCGGCAGATATCTGATCCTATCACTGACCGCTAACAGACTAGTGTTAAATGCACATGGACGTGATCTACCTTGCGTCATTGAAACGTCAGCATATAGACGCCCATAATAATGACGCGATGACGAAGCCAATAAAACTGTTGTGGTTTTTAAAACTTTTTTTTCTATTGATTTCAGGTGCTGAGTTCAAATCAAGATGTGGCTTCGCGTGTACTTTTCCGCGCTAGCAGTGTGCCTGCTGCTAGTGCCTACTCTTGCTGGCGTTTGTCCTGATGGATGCGTCTGCAGCACCACTCGCGATGGGCTCCACCGGGCCACCTGCAGCAACCTCGCCGAACTTTACAAGTTCACTCTTCGGCAGAAACACCACAATATCAACATCTTAGACCTCTCCCACAACAATATTACCAAGCTGTCACACGAACTCGACCGACTTACAGAAGTCGTCACACTAGACCTGTCTACCAACGGCATCATAAACATTAACAAATTCTTGCACAACGCAAAAAAACTTGTACATCTAAATTTGGCTAACAACAGAATACCAAATCTTTCTCTCACATATTTGCCAACAAGTGTTAGTTCGCTAGATTTAACTAACAATCTGTTGCAAGATGTACCTTCCGACCTTGGACATTTGACGGGTTTGGAACACTTGGAGTTGGAGGGAAATCCGTTAAATTGCTCTTGTGAAAATATTGTGGCACGAGATCGCCTACTTCTAGCCAACGTTTTAATTGATAAGGTCAAATGTGCATTTCCTTTAAAAGTTAAGGGTCACTCCTGGCTAGAACTAAAGACTAAAGACATTTGCAAAATTCCAAAAACTGAACCTAACTATCTTGATATGATGATGGGAGATCAACCAGTAGATGCTGAGAAGATAGGCGAACAATCTACTGCATTGAAATCAATGCCTATGGTAGCGCAGAGTGATCTAGAAGATGGGGTTGTAATACATGATCAAAGTGCAGGTGATGACGATGATAGTAAAATGTTTATGAAAATTGATAGTTCGACGTTATCGCCTCCTATGGATGCTATAGAAGGATCAGGGTCTGGGGATGTGGATACAACTACAACTCCTAGTCTCATCGAACCGAGGCTTAACGCAAAATATATTTCTGATATTTTAAGATCTGATGAAGTTTTACCAGTGGTTAATGAACATGGCACCGAAGATCCTCTTGAAGGGTCAGGCCAAGGTTCAGGGTCTGGTGAAATACCTTTGATATTTTCTGATTTTGAGTCTGTTGAGCGGGTAGCAGAAACCACGGAAGCGGCTACCACTACTCCATTAAAAGAATTGGACCCTGGTCCAGTAGAAAGAATTTTCGATAACGATTTGAACGAGGGTTCAACGGAATTTCCAATGCCTGAGATGCCTTCAGTATACAGGGGTGATCCTTTTTGGTACATGAAAACAGAATCACCTGTTACTAAGGAAGATCGCGTTACGCCACAGGTGACTCGTGACACGACCATATCAGAACATATACGAGTAACGCAGGCTTCGGAGAATCTCGGTGCAGCTCCGACTACAGACAAGGTGGCTCCTCATAAAACTGGTACATATGTGTGTATCGCTATCATAGTTGTACTATTAGTAGGTTTAATAGGATTTGCCATTGTGAAAGGACAAATAAGGAAACGAAGAGACAGAAGACTTCTGAGACAGCAAAAAAGAGACGTAGAAAAGGCATCTAAGGAAATGGTGGATATGAATAAATCTCTGTTAGGTAAACCAGCAGGTGGATTAGAATCACCAGTTGATAAAAAAATCAACGGTAAATACGAGTTAGTACCCACACATGAAGTTCAGTCCAAGAAAGGTGAAAACGGGGACGTGGGAAATGGTATTAAGTACGGTGGTAATAATGAAAATCGCACTGATAGTCCTAGAGATACTAATCAAAACAAAAGTAGTTCAAAAGACAATAATTTGGCAGAAGAAGCTCCAATGCCTCAACAAGAGACTTCATTCGAATCATCCCATGATTCACGAAAAGATACCAATTCACTGTCTAGCGAAGACATCTTTGTGCCAATAAATGATGACGAAGCTCCAAGACTAAATGGAAATCTCGATTCGGATGTGTCACGGCCTTTGATCAATGGAGACCAACTGACCGATTCCGATTTCTTGTCGCCGTCGCGTGAATACGTTCCAGTTTACTCGCCCGATATGGGCAGAGTTCGCATCAAAATGTCAGAGACGCCAAAGCCGAAGACGCCAGTACTAGTCACCCGAAGTAGGTCGAACGCTGGGGACATCATTATAACACCGTCAGACATCAGTAACACTCGCAAGTCGACCACCTGAAACGCGGTCTCAGCCTGATGGACTATACAATCTCATTGTATACAAATTGGTGTCAATTAACAACTACTTCACTATTGGCGAAATTCTGTGATTATTTTGTACGCATATTCCAGGGAACTCTTGTGAGATGGACTGAATTTTTGGTATGAGTGTTATGTCTAAAAACTTTGCTGCCAAAGTGTGTTTGTAGTCGAAAGTGCCTTTATTTTTAACATTATTAGTGGTATAAATATTTATGAGAGTATATTGCGCAATAAGTAAACATATTTTTATACGTGTAAAGATGTTGCCATGTTCATGATAGTAATAATGGTTTCGTTTTAGTAAATCCACTTCGTAAATATTACGATACGACCAACGCATGTTGTACAATAGTTAATTGTATTCTGATAGTTTATTTAGTTGTCTCTGTTTTCGGAATCTACTCTGAATTTAAAAATTTCAATGGTTGTGTACTTATCCACAAACAAATAGAAAGCTTATGAACAACGAAAAATATCTGGCTATGTTTGTTTCTCATATTTCCGGTAGAGGTTCACTCTATACGGTCTGGCTAAGCGTAAGTTCCTTTTATAAGTAATTTTATTGTTTAGTTGTAAGGATGTGATACCATTTAATATAAGATACACATGCTAATTCACATTGTGTAAATATTATAATTATTATGAATTTCGGTTTTAATGTACATTTGCGTAGCTCTATTTTATTATTGAAATTATTGTAATTGTAAACTATTGCTTTTCTTTCATCATTCTTAATTTTGCTTTGCACTTCTTTAACTATTTGGATGGATAAGTAATTTATAAATGCTAAAATGTTAAATTGAAACCATACCTACTAAATATTCTAAGTGAAAACAAAGGAACAAAATAGAGAACAATAATAGTTCAATAAGAAGATTTATAAATGATGTATTTTTATTTCAAACTATTCGATATAAATGGTTGATTCAAGTTTTTGTTTCTTTTATTCCTACCTACCCTGTAATGTTCACAAAATAAAAATAAAATAATCATTACCTAATATGAACCAAAAACTCAAGTACAAGTAGGTTGTCAATTTATTGTCAGCTTGTTTTGAAGTTCAGTCAGTTTAAGGGCCGGCGCCCACTATCGGCATCGGCACGCTTCAGGCTTTTAAGGTGGCAAATAGTAATATACTCTAACATAATGGCAATAAAGTAGAAAATGCCGAAACAGAAACAGAACAAATGCATTTTGTTTTTACGAGAACACATCACGCAAATTTCTACTTTATTGCCATAATGTTAAAGTATATTGCTATTTGCCACCTTAAAATCCTGAAGCATGCCGATGCCGATAGTGGGCGCCGGCCCTAATTCTGCGCCAGCTAACGCCATCTGGACTACGAATGCTGATCTAAACTGTAACTTGTATTTTTAATGTTCACAATGCGTCAAGTAGATGGCGCTCCAGTAAAAATAAAGAGGGCGTTGTTTGGCTGTAGTGTAATTTTCTTGAAAAAAGTGAATGAGCTGTAGAAAATTAATGATAATGTTCAAAAAGATTTAAACATAAAAAAAATGTAAACTCGTAGATAACTCGGCTTAAGTTTTTACCGTTTTCATATTTTGGCAATCTTTATTAAAATTAAGATTGGTGGTTTTGATTCTTGCCGCTGCGTCCTATTTATGACTTTACTTTCTTATGTACTTTTTTACTTACCGTTGTGTCAAACTGGTAGAATAGTAGCCATCCACTCTGCTTTTTGAATGTTTTTAATTAACTTATCTTTGTTTTGATATATTTTCATTCATGATTCAAATCAAAATTGTTTTTTTATGTTTGGTCTTAGATTGAAAGTGGATAGCATAGAAAATAAAAATCATCATCGGGTATTTAGATAGATTTAAAATAGAATTAGGGTTTTGGAAATCCAATTTTAGCCACACCACACCACAAGCCATAATTCTCTTATTCTAAACGCAAGAGATTAACAAAAATGAACACCACTTAGATTAAGAAAGGAAAAAAGTCAAACAAAGAATTGAGTTACAATGGAATATATTCCCTTTTTTATATCTTACTGTACATTTAAAATTATTAGATAAAAATAATTTAATACTCATTGCTACAGATATTCTTACATCGACTTGAGTGAGAGTTTCACCTTGTTGGAATCAAATACAATTGAAAAATGAGCATATCACACATTGACTCCTATGCAATACTGGTTTATTTTTCTGTAGTCAAGTCAAAATACGAAACTTCACACAAAGAAAACAACACTATTAATAATACATTTTTGCAGTATTTAAATCGTTGCAGCTTTTATCATGTTGATCACATTAATTTATCTTTGATATTTGCCAAAAGAAACAAGTTTACAATTTTTTGTCGAAATATTTGCTATAATCAACACACGACTAACATGGTTCTGATGCTGACTGTACATCATTCTAAAACTAAGAACTTAAAAGAAATAAAATGTTTAGTGATGTCAAGGGTATTTTTTAGATCGTATTTGGTGTAAGACATTCTGTTTCAAAAGTTACTTTCTCTTGGTTCGTTGTCATCACTAGAATATCTCCTATTTCTAGGTCTCAGTGGCCTTTCTAACTCTGCCTCTATTTCGACCGTTACAAAATCATCACCACCGCCACCCCCATATTCTGATAAACGTCTTCTTCGAGCCCCAGGAGAGTGGTCAAGCTCTGCAATTTCATGGCTACCAAATCTTCTTGGCGGCCTACGACGTCTTCTACGGTTACTATCTGGTGTTTCATTAAGTTCCATATCGTCTAACACAGGTACATCCCCATTTTGTTCTGTTTCATCTAGTAAGTCTCCACTTGATTTAGTTTTTCTACGTCCTCTCCTTCTCTTGGTCTTTCCTGTGCCAGCATCGACTAAAGAATGAGTTGACATATTTAGTTTCGGCATTGAGAGAGCTTCGTCATAAGACGGTGGAGCGATTAAATCTCGGGGATCTGGTGCATTAAGTGATTCTTGTTCAGCCCGAATTCTTAGTTCTCGTAATCGTTGTCTGGCCTCTTCAACTTGTCTTTCTCGATCTTCTTGTATTGCACGCAAACGGCGTTTCATATTATTCCTTACACAGTTTACCAGCAATATGCATACAGATAAGCCAGTAATCATAATAACAATGAACCATATTAAACTATCTGCGTTTGCTACTTTTTGCGTCGGATACCAAGTAAAATAACATGCTTCTAACCACGTTTGTCCTATTAAATTGACTGGACTATTACATGCAAGATTGTAGGATTCCTCTTTTTTAAAAGGTTCGAGTGTTATAAATTCATAGAAATCATACATATTAGCATCTTTGCAGTCACACCTCCACATATTATCACTCAAATCCAGTCTTTCAAGGTAAAGGTTAGAGTCAAAATATGACCTGTGCCAAACATTAGTAAATCTATTGCCGATCACTGAGAGTGCTGTTAAACGTGGCAACATAAAAAATGTGTAATTGTTAACCATAGAAAGTCTATTGTAATTTAAATTTAAATATCTTAATGTGTTAGAAGAAATACTATCAGGTATATGGGACAAAATATTTCTGGATAAATCTAAGTCCACTAATGACTGTAATCCTTCTAAAGAATCCTTGCCAATGCTGTTAATTTCGCAAGAGCTTAAATCCAAAACGGATATTGATGTTGATTTCAAATGTCCAACTTCAGTCAGATAATTTCTAGCTATTTTAAGCTGGTTTAATGCTGGCATTTCAGTCAAACTGCCTTCTGGAATCACGCCGATTTCATTCCAAGACAAATCTAATTGTTTCAACATACTAAGTCCTCTAAAGGTATCACTTCTTATAGATCCAATGTTATTGTAAGACAAATCCAAATATTCTAACCTCGTGTTGTTCTTAAACTCATGGCTCTTTAAAAATCGTATCATGTTATGATTAACTAAAGCTTTTTTCAAGTTAGGAAATCCTTGGAGACTTGGCTGTAGTACGTTACAGTAAGATATATCTAAATATTTCAATGAACCAGAATATAGAACATTGTTAGCAGCTGATATTTCCAGCTGGTAATTATGAGAGATTTTTAAATAAACCAACGATGGTAAATAAGCCAGTTCGTTTTGGTTAAGGGTAATTAATCGGCAGTTACTTAGATAAAGACTTTTTAACGACGATGACACCAGACCTTCTATTCGTACTAAAGGATTGTAATTCAGCTTCAAAATTTTAATATTATGAAGTCCACTCAAAATAGATCTCCCAGAAATAGAGTCTATTTCGCAATGTTCCAATAATAATGTTTCCAAGGACGAACTAATTAGCAATTCCTTTTGGACTAAGTGATCCATCGATCTAAATTTGTTATAGGAAAGATCCAATGTTTTTAAGTTGAAAGCTGGTGAGAGAACATGATTGGGAAACAAATTATGCCAACTTTCAAAGTTGTTTCTGGCCAAACTGAGGACTTCTAGTGATGTAAGGTTATTGAGTGCATTTTCAGGCAGTTCAATCAGGTGATTCCCACTTATGTCCAAACTTACAAGGTTGTAGTATTTGCTCAAGTTTTCAGGAAACTGTATAAACTCGTTACTGGATAAGTTGAGTTTTTTCACCTGGAATGATAACAATTGCAAATTATTATTTATGTTTTAATTACAATTTTATTGGAGAAATAAATATTCCTGGACTTCTTTCAACTAGGCCACTTGATCACACACTTAGCATAGCTTTAGGAGTGTCGGAGACTGATGCAATATCTAAAATTTTACTCAAATGTTGCGGGGTATCTTCATGGTAAATCCTTCTGAGTTTTAGATTGAAGTTTGAAACTAATTTAACTAGAAATTTTCAAACGAATGTCTAAATATAATTATTGGCACATAGGTACACCCGGACACAGAACAAACACAAATATTCATTTTTACTGGGCCAGGATAAAATCCATGATCTCAAACGCTATGGGCAAGGCCTCTTGGTTAAACAGTTAGGTAGGCTGAGGTATGGAATACTAAATCCAGACTGAGTTTGTCTAAAAAGGCCTATCGTTGCATCTCATGTAATAGTACTTCGTTCTGAATGTTGCACAGTTCTTCGGGTTCACTGTCTGCCTAACGATAACTTTTTTAAGATTTTTGAACCGGTAAACTTACCTTATCACTGAGACCACCTGGTAAGGCAGTGAGTCCTCTACGAGAACAATCAACTTCAGTACCCTCTGCTTTACATGAGCACAAGTAGCACAAGTCTTCTGCATTGTTATCGTCAATATCCAAGACTTCGGCTTCTACTGCTAAAATGACCAGCAGGAGAATACTCGTCAATCTTTGCACAAACATAACGTTTTCTTCTCATTACTGCCTGAAACAAATTGATTTGTTGGTATTTAATATAACCCAGTGATGAGTGACAAGGTTAATTAAATCAATGGTCAACCTCATTTTATTTGAACACCTGCATTGTCCCCATTATTAATCCCATCACGTATTGTATTCCTACCAAAAATGCTTAGGACACACTTGCGTAAAAATCTATGTTGTCTCTGGACTCAGTAAGTATACTTACTGCATATAACAATTTTATCTTTGTTATCATTTATTGATAACGGTCTTGTAGGTTTGTAGTACCTAAATTTGGGTCGTTTGTTTCACGTTTCTACCGTAGCGTTATCTAAGCCATGAAACAGTCAAGGGATTAAAACTACATTTTGGTTTGGTACCTGTTAATTATTTAGGCTAATTGAGCAGCGACAGCTGAGAGATATGATGCCGTCTCACGTGCGATATATCGTTGGATAGAATCCAAGCATTCACGGAAACTATTTGTGAAACTTAAGCACTGTCTTGACAAGGGTGTAGTGTATATTTGTACAATCCTTAGAATATCTGTGCTGCAGAGTTGACCAGTGCGTAAAATACAGATACCAAATGGGAAAATACTCAATTAAAAAAATAAGAGAGTCCTATCCTAGCAGGTCCTAGTATGTGTTCCATCATAAGAAGCATAAGGTGTAGGCAGGAGGGTTACTTTATAAATTAAAAAATAGGTACTCATGCAACAGCCCGTAAGTAAATTTGATTTTAAAATAGGTAGATGAATGAAATTGTCAATCATTCAAATATAAGAACGTTTTTTTTACTTAAATGCTGTTCTATACCCGTTTTGTTGTTGATAATTAGGTTTGACACAAATAGTTAATGGGTAGGCATTAATATAAACAGACATTAAGTTTTCTTAATTGTAATATTTTACAATGTAGAACAATAATACAAATGTTTTACCTGTTTTCTTACATTATTAAAATTCTTTTGAAGTTATAATTTTAATGTAAGTGAAACTGTTTGCACTTTTCATTCATATATGACACATAACGAAACAACACTTGAAAGAAGTGATTAGCTCATCCAACTCTGATAAAAATGAAACTTGACACTTTGCATCACCAACTACTTATCACCGGTTTTGTATATTTTTTTCTGTCACTAAGTATTACTAACTACATAAAGCGACTTTAAAGTTAAGTTTGAGTCAATTTAGACGTCCTGACACGCCTATGACTATACATTGTATGAGGCAAAAAGAGTATTATGACGTGGGTTATCATTAGATAATGATAAAGAATGGCGAAAGTGTTGTTCGTAATCTGTGCAATTACCTGCTGCTTATGTATTTATAATTCGGTGTTTCCAAGAATAAATATAAAAAAAATGATAATTTCGATTTTATTAAGGAATAAAATAAAACAATTTGTGATGAATTGAATTATATAGATCAGAATTGAGAAATTGCTCGAAGAAGTTAAGGCATATCTACAATATTCATGACTCTATATCAGTACGAATAATTAGTGAAATGTTTTTCTTATTAATAACGGATAATGTTGATAGCGACATCTATTTTCGCCTTCATGTAGTACCACACCATCAACCTGAGGGCCGGCGCCCACTATCGGCATCGGCACGCTTCAGGATTTTGAGGTGGCAAATAACAATATACTTTAACATTAAGGCAATAAAGTAGAAATTTCCGTGATGTGTTCTCGTAAAAACAAAATGCATTTGTTCTGTTTCTGTTTCGGCATTTTCTACTTTATTGCCATTAAGTTAGAGTATATTACTATTTGCCACCTTAAAAGCCTGAAGCGTGCCGATGCCGATAGTGGGCGCCGGCCCTAATGTACAAACAGGAATCAGGCTCGTATGTGCTTGAGTGGCGCCACTATAACTAGATATCTCCAGTGCGATCTATAGATGGCGCTACTCGTGGATCTTTTCATAGAGTGGGCATTTAGTCTGTACATTTAATTAAGCACACTGTAATGTTATAATATCATTATTTATTGAAAACTACTTAACTTAACATTAACCTTATAATTTTAATATAAATAACTTAAATATTTTTCATTTACGCTTAACTATCATAAAAACAACTATCAAGCTTACACAGCAGCTCAACAGGCAATATTACTGTCGTTATTATTGGGTTGTAGAGCAAGAGTTCGTCTTGTTGATCGTCTGTCGTGTGTTCTAGGCCGCTCCGTAAGATCTCCTATAGATCTTGATCTACGGTACCTACGGCTTGCTGGCTCCTCTTCTTCTTCCTCTTCCTCAACAAAATCTGGTAGTGAATGGAAAGAAGCGCGCAATCGTGGCATCAATAACGCTTCATCGTAGCTGGGTGGGAGGTCCTCTTCTCGGAGCGGCACCCGCAGTATCACACTCTCCTCTGAGGATGCAGCCCGCGGCGCACCGTTGAGATTCACGACAGTGGTCTGCACGTTCTGCCTCGATGACCTATTCCCACTAGCATACACCAAACAGCGACAAATACACGACGTGACCACCACACCAATTACCACCCCTATAAACATAGCAAATGACGTATATGACATTGTAGCGCTCGCATTGGGATGCCACGTCTTAATAAAGGCCTGTTGCCAACTCATCTGAGTAACATTTGCTGGAGAATAGCACATTAAAGACGCTCTATCCTGCACTTTTGGTGGGTCTTTTGTCAGAAACTCGTACGTTAGCAAAAGATTCAAACTAAAACCTTTGCAGCTCCATCGGTTACCTTTCACATGAATTTCCCTTAAAAATGGATTTGAGGAAAAATGTGAAGTTGACCAAACCTCCTTGAAATCGTTTCCTCTCAAATTCAATACTGCTAAATGCGGTAAAGAGTAGAGTGTATTGTCATTTAAAGAAAAGATGTCGTTATAGCTCGCATCCAATTCCTGTAAAGTGTTCGATGCAAAATTATCTGGAATTGCTTCTAATTGATTCATTGAAAGAAATAATTCCAATAGCGAAGACATGCCCGCTAGAGAGTCCTTTTCCAAACCCGAAATCTGACAGTTGTTCAGATGCAAACTCTTCAAAGAATTCGATTGAAATCTAGGAATCGTTGAAAAGTAGTTCCTGTTCAAGTAAAGAGTTTCTAAAGTGCTTGTTTTTGCAAATATTTCAGTTGGCAAATCATGTAGCCGGTTTTCCGATAAATCAAGGTAGCGTAATTGAGGCATTCTGGAAAATGCTGCTTCATCGATATTGCTTATTTTGTTTCTTGACAAGTCTAATCTTTTGATATTGTATGTGCGAGTAGTATCGACCCAAACTCCGTAATTGTTGTTTGACAAATTAAGCGTGTGTAGTTTGTTCATGTCTTCAAAATAGCTAGGCAGCGGCGTGCTCAAAAAGTTGACTGATATGTCCAACATCTCCAATTCTGTGAATCTTTCTATCTGTGGCGGATATGCCGTGAACTCATTGTTCGATAGCAGCAAAACTTGAGCCTGAAATGAAATAAATGATGGTTTTGAATTTTATAAACATGAAACATTGAAAAAGAAGTAAAATCGTAACTGATTTGTATAGAGCAAAGATGATGAATGTGATGTTGTGGTGAATCTTGTAAACAAAGTATTTGATTAACTAATAAAATAATTTAAGAATGAAATCTGATGAATAATTTCTGAATACAATCAATGGGATGAGATCTGAGGATTTATCTTTACTTACTTCAAAATTAAGATCATCAGGTAACACAGTTAAATCTCTGTCTGAACAGTCAACATGAAGGAGAGAGTTCAAGGTGTAAGTCACACATGTTGGAACAGAAATGTCATCCCTTTTTTGCCGCAAAACTCCTGCTTCTATTGTAGACATCAGCCATGTCCATAAGGCGAATGAAATAAGTTCGCCTGTAACCAAAATAACAATAATTTAGGCATAAAGCTCGAAATCATATCAAGTTATATAGACACCTTTTTTCTCAAAAGCCTTATCATTAAAATACGAGAAATGCGATTTAAGAAGATTGTATAATCTGCCTACCAATTGTACATGTCAGGAGGATCACTTTTTAACATTAACGTTATCTAAAGATATTTGTATACCAATAAGTGTACTTCTGGGTAGTAACTAGCTACATTGGGGACCACATTGACCATCTGTATGATGTTTAGCGTTCCTACCAATATTTGAGAATTTAATAAACTAAACATCGAATGTAGGTTCAGATTAGTATTTCATGTATGCATCCAGCGTCCTATTTTTACGAGTAGCGAGCTATTGAAAGACATTCATGTACAAATTTGGTTGGTAAAACTTTTTTGAGACTACTTACCAGGCCCCATGTCATATTATCTGTTGCACATTTTATGTCAATCGTCCTGTCTTCTTCCAAGTCACTGCAAATCCAAATTCGTATTTTTACCACAATTTTTAAACCGCTGGCATTATCCGTACTATCTAACACACGCACTCCACCTAGTGAGTTTGCTAGCACTTGCATTGGTATAGATATCGCATATGGTAAGGCTAGTTGTCTGCAAGATTGGCCAGAATACAGGCTGTTTTCGTTACAATGTTCGACACAATTAAACATTTTGTGTCGAGCAATCTTATCTGCTCGCGTTAGTTTATCATATGATAAAGGGCTTTTAAAGTGACTTAATTTTTTTATTATCACAGTGATTTTAGAAAATCGCATTTATTTTGGTAGAAGAAAACAAATGTTATGTAGCATTTGTTGTGGGCCGCTGATCTTTACCAGGATTAGTAAATGTTGTAGGTATTTCAAAATCAAATAAATGGGTTATCTGTGTATTCGTTTGTTGCCACTCAATGAACAATAACATTCACAGTTTGATTTAATCATCAAAATGTGAGTAGTATCATTCGAAAATACTTAATCGGTTATAATTGTTTATTATTATCCATTCTTTGTTCAGTTAATTAGCTATCTATATAATGATAATGAGTTTTGTAGTCTGTTTTCTTTAGTTTAGTCAGAAGTAGTTATTATCGGTGTAAGAAAGCAAAAAAGTAATTTCCTTCTTTTCAAGAATAAGCAAACTTACATGAAAAATGCTTTATTTAATTATGTAATACTACGTGTGACCACCCTGTACTACACATTTCGCGTTATCGACAGTATTTTATCACTGATTACTTATCGACTTATCACCAAACCCAAAGAAATATATCTGTCACTATCAGCACAAAAAATGTGTGTGTGGGTTAGTCATTCATTACACTCTCAATACATTTTTTTTGGTAATATCATTATTTTTAAACCGAATAGGTTTGAGTATGACCGGTTGCATTCGTTTTACTCTGATTTGTGACGTTTTTAAGTTTATTGGTTGTATATTACGACACACTCAACTTACAAAAATCTTGCTTGACTACTAGATAAGCTACTAGTTAAATACCGACGTTAGCCAGAATTTTGGTGACTTATCAATAATTATTGTGAGTGTGAATTGAATAGACACAGCAATTTTGTTGGGCAGTGTTCTAGTCTAAAAATACTTTTAGGGTATAGAACCTGCGCTACCGTTGCATTTTGTAGTGATTATTTGATGTAATTTGGTGGGGAGAGGATTTAAGTGGATATGTGTGTGACCAATTTCCATTTCACTACAAATGAGATGAGCCGTTGTTTTTATAAAAATATAGGATTTCTACCTGGTAATCATTTGGGACTACTAATTCACTACAAACTAATAATTGGATCTGTACTACTCTACTATACTATACTTTTTACTTTTTCTCATCACATGCATATTTTTGAATGATTTTTTATTTTAAATAGAGTTCAGAGTCTTGTTGCGGTCGATTGAACAGTGAAAGACAAGCTGAGTGTTTTTCTTGTTAAAGTTCTAAAAGCATTTTTCCACAAAAATCAGAACTCTCAGGGAAATCCTAAGTGCTCTAGGATTAAACCAGCCAGGTGTCGGGTTTGTAACGACACGTCAGGCCACGTTCGAGTCGTCACGGTTGTCTGAACTCGTTAGTGCCTGTTCTGACCTATTTACCCCCCTATGGAGGGGTAAGACACCCCGTGATAAGCCCTGTCGATTAAAATTCGAAGCGTAGCACGCTTCCCTTTTTGCTTTTAGTCTGGAGTTCGTTTTCTTTTAAGTTTGTTGAAGGAAATCCTTGTTGTAGGTGTTTCTTAAATTTTTTCTTGTTTTATCTCGAGTAGCTTTATTAGTAATGTTTTTTTTTTTACAGATGTTATTTGTAACCGGCCATCAGTGTTGCGAAAAAAAAACCTACCATCCCAAAATGGGAGTTCAATATAAATACTTACTTTCAAAGTATTTAATATGAACTCTTTCTCTTATTTTACGTAAGAAAATCCCTGTGTTTTACTTCTACTACAAGCAAATATTGCTCATCAATTTTCTGATGATTGTTCATCTCGAACTTGAAATCTACGTTTTAACGAAAGTCACAACAAAACACTCATCGAGTTCCTCCAACTGCAGCATTGTTTAAGTTAAACGTAGATTTGAAAAATTATACCCATTTTTCCACCCTTTTTTCGAATGTATATCTAAATGTGTTACTCACATGACACAATTATAATTCCAAAAAAAATGTGATCAACTAATTTCACTTACCTCATAGGTGATATTTTTTACCCAAATCGTTTTTTTTTAGTGAAAGTTTATGAATGGCAGACATTTTCTCTTATTTTCTCATCAGCAACCGCCTCTATGAGTCGTTTGAAATCAAAAATGGTTGAAATTAAACTTAAAAGTAGCCTGATGTGCAACTCGACTTGCTAAATTGAAGCACGGAACGCGGGGAAACTTAAAATTTGTATCGCAACGATTTCGTTGGCGAGTTCAATAAATAAGGATAAAGCCCATTAGAGACGGTCCAGCAAATCTTCGGCCGCCGAACGCCACTTACTTAGACTTAAAGTGTTCCGGGGAGCTATTTTGTTAAAGATTTTGGATTGCGCCGGCCATTTTGAGATACGAGAAGAAACTAGACGGAGTAATGGCAGGGACGTCCATACTTTAACACTTTTTATGTAAACAATTTCTCTCAAAATAACTTTTGAATGCTAACGTCTGTATACTTAGTTACTACGTTCATTGTAGTTGTAGGGTTCTAGTGCGTTAGTTTTATGAAGAACATGCTGTTACCGGAAGTAACTTTAGATTAAAACGTAAGAACTGCATTTTCCGTATACATGTTCTGCTTAGCTTTTTGTTTGACTGGTAAATAATGCCTCATCGGCATAAGGATCTCAAGTATGCAACAAAGAATGGAGTTACAATGACATATATGATGTTTTGTCAAAAATAACGATTTTTAGACCCTAGAGAAGAATAGAGCTGATTTAGCATAGTGTCAGTGTTTGGAAATTGTGATATCAGGTTAGCAAAATTAAGTATTTGGCAACTTAATTTTAGTCTGAAGAATTGGAAAACAAATTCATCAATTGTGTATCGCAAATCCTTTTTTGCGCAAGAAACAAGAAAACAACAATAAAAAACTTAACCCGTACCAATTTAGCGATATTGGCATTACGGTCCGGGGCAATCTACCGCTGACCCTTCCGGATGTAATGCCCGGAGATCAGGGAATATATCATACGAAGGTACCTTATTTATTTGTGCCCACTAAGGATTTCCCTTCATATGTTAAGCCCGCCCGGCGAAACGAGATGACGGCAAATACGACAATTTTCTATTGACTCCTGATCCGAATAGATAGTTTCTGATATAAACTGGTTTTCTGTTGATTGGATTTAAATGGGATTTTACGCTTAGTAGGTCTGTTGTCTGAAAGTTTAGGTAATTCAGCGATCACAAAGAGTATAATTTATTTCACTTTAAATTTAAGTAATCGTTCTTTAAAAGACATTTTGCGCAATCTGAAGTAATACTATTTATTCATCAATGTGGTTTAATATGTAGAAAAGTGAAGTAACGTGACTAACACAGAAAAAACATGATGTAACGAGTGATACGAGTACCACGGAGATTTATTTACTTATAATTATTTACCTCAGAACTGATTAATTGACTGAAAAAAGACTAGGTGCTTTTTTAGGCTCTCCTATCTTAGGCTTAGATATTATCTCTACCCATAATTTAAAAAATAAATTCCATACATTTTTAGCGCTTTCCATTTATCTACTTACTAACTACACTGGCTTCAGATGGCGCGTGTTGCTCATGGCCCCAGGTGACAAAATTAATAGAATATATACCGATCGTGTAGCTTTTGTTTCAGAACAAATAAACGCATTAGTTATAACATACACATATAACCTAACTACAGATAGGTATAATGGCCACCAAGATTCACAATACTAACATCTAATATATTTTAAGAAATCTTGAAAAGGCGATTGAAAATCGACTGATTCATTGTCAAAGAGAGGCAAGCATAGAATCTAAGTAGGTATATGGAGTGACTTTGTCTTCGCCTGGATCCACTACTTTGTTTGTGACCTCAAATGTCAATCCTTTTATGTGAGAGCGGGACCAACGTCGATTCAGCATATCGATTTAGATATGATTTTTGTTGTGTTAAGTTAGAACGAGAAAAGTGGAAGGTTTAACTTGGCTAAATAATTTCATGTAATATTGAAGAAGCATCATCGAAAATACCTGACTAACAGATGCATAGGATGATCATCTTCAACTCAAGTATTTCAAAGCTTTTTAGTTCGGAGGTGAAGGTCAACTAAATAGGCGCCTAGTACTTAAGACGTAACTATGGCAATGTATGGGTTCTGAAATTTGTCAAGTAAGTGATTAAAAGATCACAAACGCAGGACATACTTATGCTGTGTTTGCTTAATAAAGACCTAGCAGAGAATGTAGCTCTTATTGCCTGTCGGTTTCCATTGTTTCGCAATATGCCTCGTGTCATATTTATCGAAAATTTCAACGCAACACTAAGCCATTCAGCATTTTAAGTATTGATGGCAGCAGAATAAAACAGCATTGAGTCTGTCGCATCTCTAAACCTCGACGTCGGGAAACAGGCTTATACCCCCGATGAGTGCTATCGCTCGTGGCCTTTTAGACCGACTCCCGCGGGAGCTCAGCCTCAGTATGTACTCGACTTTATGCGATCGACAGTGTTGCCAGGATATAACATTTTATAATTTACATTCACCTTCTATTAGACGACTCAAGCCTATGTTCCAAATTTTTGATTAATTTATTTATTGATCCTTAATAGCACGCAGCAAAGCTTAATAGAGAATTTCGTAAGTTAATTCAGTGACAAAATAATCATGATGAGAGAAAACACAAAGGGTTGAAGGTCAGTGTGGGTCTCATAGTTAATAAGTTGAGTGTTTTACACAATTGTCCGAATTATCAGTGTAATGATTATTCAGGGATGTATGCTTTGTGCACATGTGCATCACTTATAAATCAGTCGCTTGAGATTCATTCAATATTCCCATGCCAGCAGAAAAGTTTGATGAGGATGCAATAGTTTTGTTTGATTTTGGTTTCATATGAACTTCTTCTTCTCTTCTTATCGTGGCGATGGCTATATCCTTTCTGACCAAAACTCCGCCACCCTAACGTTTACATGAACGATAAGGTTTTCAACCTCACTTTGTAGTCAGAGCAAAATCTCTGATTTTGTATCCAATTTATTTGAATCCTTGAAGCTTATAACTACTATCATTTAAAATAATTGTAATTTTTAATAAAACTCCTGAAACTGTAACTAATATTTTCATCGAGCAACCCCTTGATCGTCTCCAATATGAATTTCAGATGGGCTATAGATTCGGCTTTGTGCTCACAAACGTATTTGATAAATGGCAGTCGGTGTTTTCAAAAGATAGTTTGCAGGTTTATTGTCTTTTGGTCGGATTCCGCCTTTGATAGGTTCTGACGTAGCGTTCTGAGTGTTTCAACTGATCTGAGTATTGTTTTATCAGTGATTGCTTATTCTAACCATGCACCACGTTGGGTGCCATTTTTAAATGTATATCAGGGAGTGTGAGAGGTCATTAATTAAGTAGAGTACTTTCTAAATGACAAAAGAGTGTTGAAATGGCGTGAAATATCATTTTGATACGTCACCGCCACTGAGAGTCTGGCGACTTTTAATGTCATCCGATACATTTCTACTGGTATAAAAACTTACCTGCAAACCTATCGTTGAGAAAATCTGATATTACTAGGACACTTTAAATATTGATCTATCATCTTTTTTTTGTCCTTTTGGTAATTGGACCTTTTGTTGCCAGCAAGACCGGACATTGTGCAAAAAGACGGGTCTATTGGTAAGATGTCATTGTTCAAATAATTAATTAATACCTACTACAACTGTTGTACGCTGCTGCGCAGGTGCACTTGAAGGAGTTTATAGTAATTTTTATTTTCTGTATTTTTTGCTGTATTTTTCGAGGAGTTTTTTTTTGTCTTCATTACAAATATTTCATGTCTTCGAGTTTAAAGATAAAGTTGTTCCACCGCGCCACACAACTTAATAATGAGACGAACCAACTGTAAAAGTTGATCACAGCTGTCTTCAATTTCGGTCCTGGAAGAAGTCATAACGAAAATTAAATACGCTTTGATAAATTTTTGCTAGAAGCCACGTCTTACTTCCAAGCTCCTGTATAAGTTTTCATAAAGTTATAGTTGCTCAAAGCCCGTCTCGAAACTGCGGAACATTCCATAAAATGAGGAAGCAAGGCATCGGAGTGAAACGAAGGCGTGGGCTGAGGCGGAATAAAGTTGACATTTTTGCAAAGCTACGTTAGAATTTCAACAAAATTAAATGTGGCGGTACACGAAATGAAAATAGTGTGGCTGTGAGCGCCTGCCTCGCCTTCGCCGCCTCGCCTCGCTCATTCGTGGCTGCCTCGTCCTGTCGGGTCGAGGAGTGTCGAATTATTTATGTTACGAATTTCCTGATGTCCGCGTGTTGTTGAATGAGGGTTGATTTTTCTGTTATTATACGAAACAAGCTTACTAAATTTTATTTTGGTATCATCGAAAATGAACGATTACGTTCATTGACTTATGTGAGTTTCAGTAGTGTAATTTTTTCTCGGCTGTAAGTAATTAAAGTCTCCTAGTACTGACAGTAATAAATTACTTTTGCGGATTCTACTCGCAATCATTATTTCAGACAAGCTTACGTACTCATTATATCACCTTGAATATCACGTTGTAAGAAGCAACGTAAACCGTTTACCTTAACGATATAGTATGTTTTGCTGCCCTGAATTATTGGTTAACCTGTCTCTTTAGGTGAAGAACTTCTGGCAAGTCCACTTTTTAGCATCAGGTCACTAAATGATTCGAACTATGGTCACACAGAAAACCCAAAAGTCTGAACTTCAAATGGCGGGTCAAAGGCCATGGTAGCGAAGTATTATGGGGGTTTTCAAAGCATACGAGTAGAATAGGTTTGTGTTTGTGGTGATGAAGCCGATGCCTATTAACTTAATTTCAGCGATGATTTTACGAGTATATAAACATTGAAGGCCTTAGTCGAAATGCAAGCTAATTAGGTACATACTTACGATTCCCAAACTTTAAAGCAACTCATTTGATCAAAGTCCTCATAAATAAAGCGAATGCAATGCAAAATGCAAACGAGATGCAGCGGCACATTAGCGCAACGAATAACCTCTGTCGCGGCGATATCGCGCGCGACATAAACTACCGCGCACATTACCGACGCTACACACACGTACCTTACGGAATGAAAACAATATCAATTTTTATAAAACACTGGGCAGTGTTTGTAAGTAACGAATAACTTCGGTTGAGACTACTAACGCACTTTGCTCTTTTTTAAAAAACTGGGAAGTTTTTGTTAGCGCAACGAGTAACTTCTGTCGTGGCCATACCGCACGAGACATAAACTGCTACGCACAAAATCATGACCGCTTTACATTCGTGTGCACATTGAAAAGATTCGTAAGTACCTCACGGACGTTATGGACATCAGTTACAGTTTTTCAGGAGCAGTGGCTATTAAGCACGTGATACAAACTACCTAGCTAAGTGCAGATTGTTGGAGGATGTCAAACCCCCTTAGGCCGCCAACTAGGCCTAGCTACAGCAGACGGTGCCAACTGCTTATTAACGTGCTTTCTGAAGCACGAAGATGCTCTAAAAATAGAACTAACATTGCGACTGCTTACAAAATAGGCTATTATTATTTTAGTTATAGGTATAATGCATTATCATCTTACTAAATATAAGAACCCCAGAAAAAAACATTCGGTCTTGGGCTTAGGTGCGACACGAACCAGCGTCTTCCGCATTCTGGGCGCCTGCACTAACCACTGTGCTACCGAGATCATTAACATACCGGCCGAAGCCCAAGACTGAATGTTTTCTTCTGGGTTTCCTATCTATAATTACAAAATGTTCGCCGCTCGCTGGAACTGTGAGCCTCAGATAGCCCATCAAGACCGCAATATCATAAGGCTAATGTGCCCTGATCATAGCTAACGAATTTCACTGCTCCTTTACATAGTTTTGGGTACATTTCTTACAATTTTATTCTTCAAATCATCTTTATTGTACGTATACAGGGTGTTACAAAAATACCCCTAATAACTGAAGTGGGTTATACAAACTCCTGAAAGGAGTCCCTTGGTAATTTCTTAGAGTCGTAGCTCATAATTAGAATTTCGAGTAAATTAACGTAAAATAAAAACATCGATCATAGAAATTCCCAGCACAAATTCGGGTTCATGAACCCGAGTTGACCCTACCGGGAGTGACCAGGAGCGACCTCCATTGTTCACGCCCCTACGTTTTCTAACTGTCTCTCTTTCTAATACTTCAAGTAGCGGCAGCCAACCAATAAGTTCTGTGTGCCTAGTAGGGTCATTTCGCCGGTTTGCGTCCACTTAGTGCAGTTGCTAAGTTTAAAGGTGAAACTAAAAATGTTCTAGCACTCATTTGTATGAAAAAATGATATAATGTGTTCATTATATAGTCTATTTTAGGATTAACTTACAGTTTTGTCCGAAAAAGCTTGCGTTTTTTTTAAAAATAGATAATTATCCGAATTAGGCGTTTTACCCAGTTTGCGTCCAAAAAAGCCAGTTCGCGTCCACCCTGGACCAATTCGCGTCCACTGGCTTTATAAAGAATAATAGGGGTGATATTTTTATGAATTTGTACAGAAAAAGTTGAATTATATCAAATCCTTTATTTAAGGATAAATTTTAAATCAACTTTCCTCCTCCTTGCGTCGGTCTCCTCAATGCTGAGGGTCGTGATCATCTTTATGAAACACCTTGCCTCGGACTATTTGTCGCCATCTGCCTCTGTCAGAAGCAGAGTGGAGAGCATTGTGGACAGTTGTATCAAGGGTAGTGCGAATCTGATCGCTCCATCGCATCGGACTTCTACGACTCGGTCTTTTACCCTCGACCTGCCAGTGACAATTAACCTCTCCAGGTTGTCGACATCCTTTCTTGCGATGTGGCCGAAATACTCGAGGACTCTACGCAGGCAAATGGTGGAGAATCTTGTCTTTATTGACAGCTGCTGGAGGATCGACACATTGCAATTCATTCAAATCAACTTTATTTACATTAAAAAAAAGCTTGAAAAAAATTAGTACTCAAATTAGGTAAGTTGTACGTAGATAATCATTGCACCTATATAAAATAAAACACTGGGAATATGCCGGGTGTTCGGCCTGTTGTGTGCCATTTCACCTATTTCCCAGGCTCTGTGTCTTCAAGTTGTCACAGCTTCCCGTCGAATCTTCGCGTTGCTTAAAGAGTCTGATAATCTGCTCCACCGTCAGCGCTCGTACTTGGGCTATGCCTAGTTTATCCGACCCTGTGAGCTCCCATCTGGTCAGTGGGTAGGTTGGGCATTCTGCGATCAGGTGGATACTTGTTTCTTCGCACTCCTCGCACTGCGAGGAGTGCGGGTTGTCTTTCACGCTTATCAGGGTTAGATGTCTATTTGGTTGGGAGTGTCCCGTTTCTATCTTGATTACTAGTCGAACGTTGCTTCTAGAAAGCTTAATCAGTAGCCCCTCCCCTTTCGTGTCTAGTCCGTTGGTAAACTAGCTCCACTGTCGCAATCCTGCCGTGGTCTTTGATCCTTCTTTGGTTGCTGCGCTTGATTATCCCTCGATGATGTTAACCCCTCCTGGGTTCTTCTCGACCCCTGTTTTGGGCCATTGATCAGCTTCTTCGTTGTCTACCTTTCTGTCGTAGCAGGAGACCCTTGCACATCCAACTTCAGCTGTGCCAGCTAGTCTCTCTAGTGCTGATTTGCATCCTTTGACAATCGCTGATGTTGTCTCTGCTTGTTGAGTGCTTTCAGTGCGCCTGGCTGTCACTGTAGATCATCACTTTTGTGTCATCGTTTTGACGCTTGCCTAGCAGGCGTGTCAGCGAAATCCAGAATTGCGGAGATTTTGGTTTGGCAAACGCTCGCCAGCCAGCCTGCCCGTCTTTATCTTGTCATCTCCTCTGCTATCATCAAATAGTACATATTGCGCACGCTTGCAACCAAGAGCTTTGTTGTTTTTTTTCTGAAGCGGTCGTTGTAGCATACTACTCCACCTGGTTCTGTTCTCCAGTCGTCTGTCTATGAATGAATAAACAGTAAGTAATCTGTTCTGTTAAGTTTTGTCTTATCGGTTTATTCTTCACTCGAATTTTATTTAACGCTTCCTTTAAATCGTCTTCTGTTTATGTTCTCTTTTCTTCATTCTTTCTTGGTTCCGAACCGACCGCATCTTAAATTTATTTATTATTTATTTATTTACATGAAATAATACGGATTACCCAATTACATTAATTAGACAAAAAAAATATAAGAAGAATGGAAGAAAGTACCTAATTTCATTTAAAAATATAATTATAAGCACGTAGCCTGAATAAAAAATGTATTATAATAACAAATAATACATTTAAAAATATTTTTAAAAGTAAGTAAATTTTATTGTATTTAAAAAAGTAGTGGACGCAATCTGGTCTATCATTATCCCCTATAGGTATACTTTGCGTCCATAGCGGACGCAAACTGGGAGTTTTATAAATTCGATGTAGTAATTCGCGTCCACCCCATTTTATTCGTCAAAGACAAAAAACTCAAGCAAATTCATAGTTAATATTATTCCTTTTTTCGTTATAAAAGTCTAAAAACAGCTATGTATCCTAAAATTCACATATAACAACAAAAAACTTCCCTTCGAACGCGCCACTGCACACTATTTTTTCGCTAAGAATCCGCTCTCTTGCTGAACATCCGAGACAAATTATTTTTTTAAACGGGATGGGTTTGGCGCACTGACCTTATATACTTATGTGCGTGTCTCTTGAACATTGAGGTATTAGCACTAATGTCTTTCTTTTCAATTCGTGTGATAGTTTACTTATTTTCGAGTATTTTCAAAGGCAGATCGGTAAAGTGGACGCGAACTGGGTGGTGGACGCAAACAGGCGAACTAACCCTACCTCTGTACGATCGCCTCTGCTTCACCTGTACAAAACCATTGCAAAATGCGTCTTAAGCTAGCACCATAAGGTGCCTTACGTAAAAAAGGTTTATGTGACGCTTCAAGACAATCATTGCAAATGGGTCTTGAGCCAGCAGCACAAGGTGCTTCTTTCATGTGAACGCCTCAAATATTTCAACCGCAATAAATAAATTCGTATTGTTATCAACGTAACAAGTTTAACACGAACCGGTAGGTAGTTAGGTAGGTATGTAGTCATCAAACCGGAGACATTTAGGCCAAAACTTTTACAGGTATTAGAAATCGTAGATAGATATCGAACACACAACCTCTGGTGCCGTTTTCATTATCACTAATTGTACAGTCAACGGCACATCAGCATAATACAGTACGGCCCTGTACTACATATTCCTTGTCTGTCTGATCCATTGAATCGTGTAACACAAGGATATTTATCGTTACGTTGAGACAAGTATGCAGGTAGGTTCGTAGGTACCTATCGGTATCGCTCCGCAAAACGGCAAGTCGCTACATGTTACGTGTCCTTATGGTATGTATTTTGTGTACCTACTAAGTCGTGCCACCCTAATTAAAATTAATAGGTACCTACCTAAATACGTTGCTCGCTAAGACCACCTTCTCGTGGCACTGCCGGAACGCCCGTGAAGCTTTTGAGATTGAGACGTTACAATTTCATTGAGAGGTTATCAATCCTAAATAGTCATTAGCTTGCGAAGACGTCATAGAAAAAGTGAGATAGCGCGCACATTAACTCACACACGCACTTAGTTTTTTTCTAAACACAAGCACTAATACCACGGTCTAATACTTAATTACGAAACTACACATAATCACTCGCGCTTCCACCACTTCCACGAATCCGCCATACGTACACACTAGCTCGGCTGCGCGCTGCGACAAGACTGACTAACTAAAAAAATGTAAACAAACCAGAGCGGCGCGGCTCGGTAGGCAACAAGGCAAAGGCCGCGGCGGTCTCTTTGACTGATGCCGCCTCGCCATTCGTCGCCTTTCGGCGCGCGAGTGTTCGAAAGAGAAAGATGGCCACACTCATATTCGCGCCATAACAGAAAGGTAATAATATCGTGTTTCCGGCCGCCCCGCCCACTCCTTTTGTCTGTGTCATTGTGTTGTGCGGGTTTTTTCCCAATTAGAGGTGAATAACATTTTTGGTATTTTCAATACTTTTTTTTTCATTTTAAGGCAAGGGAAGATTATGTAGGACTTTCAACGAATGGCAATTTTACTAGCTTGTATTCTGGATATGCGTTTCTCTTGAATGGGATAACGATGGGTTGGCTTTCAAAAGTGCGATAGAGGTTTGATTTCAGCCCCAAAAACGGTGTTGAAGGTTCTGGACACAAACATTATTATTATTGGGCCCCCAAAAGCTGCAGCCATTAACATAACACGTTGATGGACAGTAATCAGTCAGTCTTAATCATAGTCTTAATCAAAGAAAGCGCAAATTCTTCCATGCATGGAGTACCGCTGTCACCTCTGCGACGGATCCGCCAAGTACCAGCTGGCCGCTTTAGACTCGGTGGAGAGGCGTGCTGAGGCTTGTGAGGGACGCTAACCTCACAGATAAGCTACAAGATCTTGAACACCGCCGGAGAGTGGTAGCTTGTTTGTCGGTTTTCTACAGGTTGCATTTCGGAGAGTGTGCAAAGGAGTTGCGTGACCTGATTCCACCAGCTCCTTTTCTTCATCGGACCACTAGGCGCAGACTAGCTTTCCACCCCTACGTTCTTGACATCCCAGCAATTCCAACCAACAGTTTTGGTTCATCAACATTCATAATGCGAACAGCAAGGGAGTGGAATGAGCTTCCCGCTGAAGTGTTTCCACAGCAATACAACATTCTGTGTCTTCAACATGCCGATTGATTGATCGATTGACAGTACTCATTTCGAGTCGTTAATTTATTAGTGCCATTACGTGCAGTGTCTTTATTAATAAAGTACTTGGTATTTTTTTAATCATTACGTTAGACCGTTACCGTCCACCTAGCGTTTTCCGCTTCATATTTCATACTATGGTACACTTTTCCAATAATTTATTTAAAAAAATCAAGCAGCGATATAACATTAGTATTTAAGTACGGTGTATTTTTTTTCAACAAGATAAAAATCAAATAAGTTGTTTGACGAAATATTTCATTTAAGTATCGGTTGGCTCCGTAGATGAGTTCTTGTAGACATGCTGACAGTACTTTTGAGATCGAACGGTACGTGCTCCTTTTTTTGAGCCTAACCGGCAACTGAAGAACCAATGTCTTTGTGCAAGGGCGTACCCAGGTAGGAGCAGGGGGGGGCAGCTGCCCCCCCCTAGAAGTAAATTTTCCTTACAAGTGGGAATTAAAAACGTATTTCTTTCTCTACGAAAAACGAAACAGGTATGAGCTGCCCCCCCCTAGCTGAAATCCTGGTATGAGCTGCCCCCCCCTAGCTGAAATCCTGGGTACGCCCTTGTCTTTGTGTATTGTGACCATGCGTAGATGCTGTGTAGGAGCGCGTCATTTCAGCTTGGACGATCTCTACTTTACTATTTATTGTCTTTATAGACTTCACTATTTCCTTTTTCTGCAACAAATATTCGAATGGTGGTATAAAGCACTGACACAATACGATCCTACAGTACCTACAACATGTTGTCGTAAACTTCTAAAAACTTTTATAGCAAGCCAACTTTAAGTTGTATCTAGGTGAAAAATTTGCAAATGTTATCGATCTCTGCCAAATTATGGTTTCGTAAAAATGGTAAAAAACCAAAATGCGCTACTTCATGTTTCCCTAGTACTTCTGCTTCTGCGTTGCCCTTCTAAGCAGACAATGCGGTGCCTTTATTGAAATGTCTGATTAAAGGCACAGTCAGCGGCACATCAGGCTACCCCTTTCCGTTTTTCATCCTGCTCTTGCAGAGTGACATTATTAGCCAAGAGCAAGGAGGACTGACCGGAAATGGGTAGACTGTCATGCCGTTCGACCATACTTTTTTGCTATCGTTCTAATGAATTTGTTTTACTTTGTGTTACTGAAATCAAAAAGGTTTGCATCAGCGCTGATGCTGTGGGGATCCTGCTGCACGCACAGCTGATGACGAGGTAGCTCTGGCCCAGAACGCGGTTCTAAGCTGCTCAACTTTGTGCTTGTGACTTCATGAATTTGCGTTACTATGTCCCTGTCCCAGTGGAGATTCCAGTTTTTACCTCTACGGGTGAAACCGGAATAATTGACAAACTAGGTAGGTACTAGGATAGGCTGTGTTACGGTTACACATTAATTTTGTAAGGTAAAATTGAAAATTGGACGATGTGTGTTTTATTTATTTCTTCCGTAAAATTATTTTGCCAATCGAAACATTCACTTTACAAAAAACTTTAAAGTAAAGCTAAGTAAAGGGTAATAAAATAGAATATTCATCTCTTATTCCCGAATTCATAAACGTTAATCAACGCTAAGCACGCGCTCACGCTCATGCTGTCCCGTAAAATGTCAATAGAACTGATAGGGAATACACTTTTCCTTACGCCGTACCACGGTAAAGAAATATAACAGTATTGTGACTTCGAACAAGCGGACGGAACGCAAGTTATACCTAGGCGACCCGGCGATGTCGTTCATAGATCGGCTCTCAGTCGCGAATGCGCCGCGCGCCGTGCAGTGTCGGACGGACAGTTTTGTGTGTTTTGTACCATTTTGTGAACATAATATTGTAAATGTACTATGGCAGAGCAAGGTAATTATTTATTGTGCTGTGTTTGGTTGTTTAAATTCATCAAGAACGCACCCAGAGTTATCATTCTTTACATTACAAACTCCGAAACGTAATTTTAAAATTTTTGTTCCGTACCTACATAATAGCACGTAATTTGTTACAATATGTTTGAAGACAGGTATTTCGCTTTATCCTCCGAGTAATACTCCTAGATTATTGAATAAATGAGTTGACAGGGTGAAGGGTAGTGACAGACAAGTGAAATAGGTGGTTCATCGGTAGGTTGGATAAGTAAGTAATTCGTAAAGTACGCTTGCATTAAAATTTGCGGGTTTACGGTTTAATTTCACCACACCGGGTGAATGACCTTAGGTCGGAAATCCTTTGCGCGCATGATACGTGCTTCTCAAGTAAAGGATTTGCTAACGCAATAGTTTTATAGCTAGTCCGCCGCAAAATTTGGTTCATTTGGTATTAAGAAAGAAGGTCTTTCAAAAAAAAATACGCTCTAAGTAATCTTACTTCCTACTAATATTGTAAATGCGAAAGTTTGTGAGGATGTATGTATGATCTTTTTTTCACATCAACACATCCTTTTTGATTCACATAGGAATTTCATTAATTTAAATAGAAATACAATATTTACCATCACAAAAAACAATTTCAAAACAAGAAAGAAACAATCCGGATCCGGATGTTTTAAAATACTACAGGCGGCAGCCCTATCGCGTGGCGACGAACCGCGCGGCTGTAGGCACTTAACTCAAGGACGGGGCCGAGTCATATTACTGTGCCGTACTTACCTACCAGCTATGTCAAAGGGCGCCGCCGCGCCCGCGCCGCAAAGCAAATGCCGAAAAGGGAAACGAAACCAAAGAAACCCATCATATGAATATGAATCGTAACACGGGCGCAAAGAGACGAAATTCGCCTCACCCCCCACCCCCCACCAATCAGAGGTGCCCAAGGACAAGGATATGTCCTAAACCACGCTAAACTTAGTGAAAACCGACTTCAGTTTGTTTTTGCACTTGCCGCGTCCCGTGACGTGACCGTGAACACGGTAAATGTGATGACCTTATTACTTTTACGTAAATTAGGTCCGTCAAGTTAATTGGATTGCAGTGTGTTTGTGTGAATTTTCTCGTGAAGAGATTAATGGTTTATTTATCTTTAGAATTCAGTTTCTTTCGTGGCCGTTTGAGAGAAAAGAAAGCCAAATAACATTTTTCATTTGAAAATACTAATTCAAAGTGAAGCGTAGGTATAATTGATTGAAGTACAACCGTAAAGAACCGAGATGTGAATTGATGTTAGCTGGGATTACAACAAAATAGTGTTATCCTCGAGGAAGGCGGCCACTTAGAACAATTATTATTGAACTAATACGTAACCTCAGGTAAGAAATAAAAGCCTTTTTGCCTAAATGATAAATGCGATTTTCCAAATCACTCGTGTGTTTTTGTTTTGAATTTGATTATCGCAATTGCAACAAGGTTGATACGTAGGTACCTACTTGTATGTCAGGCGGGCGCCGCGCGATTTTCTGTGTTAAGCACGTGTGTCGTAGTAGTAGGTCCTATTGCGTAAAAAAGCGTTAATCGTGAGCAGTGCCTGGTAAATATGTTCCTTGGAGAGCGGTGTCACAGCTTTAAAAATCAAATTCACTAACATAACGACAAAATAACACTAATTACAGGTGTCCATGGCTCAGTGGTAACAGTGCATCGGATACGATAACATGTTAGGCAACGGACGCTAGGGTGATTGGATGGAAATGTAGTAGGTAATCCATTTTCTCAGATGACAGTCGTTAAGTAAGACTCGTCGGGGTAGCTTGATAACCTCTGACAGTAGGGTTTATCATTGGCCTTACACCCTTACAATAATCCTCACAGAGCCTGCGTGTTAGGGTATGGCTCGTACCACATAATAGTTGAAATGGAGTTCCGCGCTCCAAAAAGGCCGCTCCACACTCGAAAGCGTGCTCATTTTGATACGGAACTCAATGAAAGTCTTACTCCTGGTACCGATCGGAGGAGGTTAAAGGACTAGGGCAAATGGCAATTAAAGATGGAATAACTTCAGATAAGTCGCTCGAAATCACGGCAAAGCAAGCTACCTAAAATATTACTTAATTATTTCTTCCGCAGTATTTGGAATATTAACGCAGTTAACAATAATTATGTGGCTATCGGAAGAATGATTCATGTACGAACTTAATTCATTTCAAGTGGTTTGACTTTAATAGCTGAAGTTTTTAAATTTTTTTCTCAAATTTACGTACATGTGAAGTGGTATTGAGTACCAATTTCAAGTTAGCTGTTTTTATCAAGGCCCAAGCATCATTTTTACACGTTGATGAAGGAGGTAGGCACAAAGTACAGATAAGTTACATTCTGTTTTTTTTAACTCTATGGGTCGATGACGCAAATGGGTTCGATGACATGGTATGACCGCTTATCAGCTGTCAGGTAGTGAGGGAATTAATATCGATATTTTTGTAAACTTTCGATGTACGTTTTTATCGAAACCATAAGAGATATGAAAAAAGGGACAATACCTACTATTTCAGTTTCATTCAGTTTCTATGCCATTTCAGTCTTTAGGGGTATTTTTGAAACACCCTGTATACAGTGTGTTTGGGAACCGGTGTCCAACCCGTTAAGGTGAAGTAATATGATCTATTTTATGAATAAATCCACCATAATTAAGCACTTTGCCCCAGTTGTTTTAAAATGGCCGCCATTTTAATTTTTTTTTCTCGGGAGTACGGGTGGGTTATTTTAGTTTGCAATATCTGCCGATTTAGAGGTCCTACAGTCACAAAAGTGGTATCGTTGGACAGCTACAAAAGTAGGCAATAGGCTGACAAAAAAGCATTTTTTCAACTCCCTTAAAATACCTCAAAAAAATGTTTGAACTTGAAAATTGTGATAGAATTTGTTAGTTTTTTTTACATTTTTTTTTTTCAGAAAAACTAAACTGTCAACATACATTTATTTTTGACTTTTTGGATACCCAAAGACATCACCTAAACACTGGAGCAAAAATCAAAGTTCCAAGTAAAATAGTTTAGAAGTTGTGACAAATTGAATATCACCCTGTCATCAGAGACCCTTTGAAACGCAGGTAAAATTTACCTGAAATAAATTAAAAAAAAAATTAAAAAAAAATAATTAAAAGTGCTTAATTATGGTGGATTTATTCATAAAATAGATCATATTACTTCACCTTAGCGGGTCGGACACCGGTTCCCAAACACACTGTATACAAAATACGCACTATTTCATATGAAAAGGAATAAATAGGCATGGGAGTAAATAGGTAAAAAGTAAGTAAATTAGTCCATAGGTTCTTGAAGAAGTATCGGATCGGCACCAGACTTTGCTAATGATTACATGCTTGAATTAGCAAACTAAGCTGTAATTGTCGCGGTATCTTTCTATATTGTTTTTGTAGGTAAACACCAGTTGACAAAGGACAGCTTAAATGTAGTAGTAGGATCGTGAAGGTGTTTCAGCTTTTAAACCTGATGAAATTGAGAGAGTTGAGACAAAGAGAGAAAGAGAGTGAGAGGTTTATAAGAAGACAGAGCAAGCGAAGAAACAAGAGTAGGGAAATAAATAGAGGTGGCACACAGTGGATTTCCCCTCTCGTTATTGGCCAGCCCCAGAAAATAGTGTCGTCAACCAAAAGACCTGAAGTTCAGAATTGTTCGTCTAGCTGTCTGAACAAAAGTTCTTACAAAGTTACATTCTTGTTCACTAACGCTGTTGTATCAAAATACAGCAATAAGTGAAGTAACTCAACCGCTTATTGCGTAATCAGCGGTACTCCCGCCTCCAACTGCCAGCTACAACCGAATAAATATGGATCTTTTAAAACGCCCCGCTCCTAATTGCCTGAAGATGGAGATGTGCCAATTACAGCCAACATTTAGCTCGCCTGCTCCGATAAATGGGCCAGATACAGAGCTGTTGTCGATGACGACTAACGACAAAGTTGCAAGGCGGATCTTATCCGCTCAGATTCCAATTTCAAAAGCAGATTCTAACGATCGAATGGCTTTTTCATCGGAATGTTTTAATGCTTTTGCAAAATGGTTTCAGTTTTAACAGACATTTGATATTTTCATTGAATTGCCATGTCATTTTACCCTTATTTAGCTCTGGGCAATGAATAGGCGATACCAACGAAGCGACATTTTTAAACTTCACGGAAAAACAGGGTTTCACCATATATTTTATTATAATAGCACAACTCTAAAGATAGCTTTTCAAGAATATTGATAACTTCCTATACATAGAAAGGTCTAATGTATCAGTCGAAGGAGCCATATAGAATTATTAACCCTCAACGGTCTAAATTCAAAAGCTTCCACGCTGCTTTCTGGATGATAATGACCCCTTGCCTGTGGCCAGTAACTTAAGCAAACTTGTATATGACCGGACAAACTACATCTTAACATTCTTCAGATACAAAACGATCATTAAACTCCAAGTCATAAGGTTGAATTTCTATCAAGTTCACGTGCTAGTGGCCGCAGATGCGAAGTTGTCGTCTTGTGTAGGACGTTAGAGGCACAATGCACTAATTATATCAGTATCTTAGAAAGCCTCTAACCAGCCCCTTAACAGTTTTCCACGGTATCGAAGAGGCATTAGTGCATTTCCGGGTAATGCTTCTAAAGACGGTTGGCGCACGATGACCAAAGAGGTTGGACGGTGGCATCGACACTTAGTCAATGGCTAACTATTAACTAACTTATACAACTTAGGTTAACTTACTAGCTAGGTATTCAATTTATTTACTTTAGGAGGCATTTGAGTACCGGTAATAATACTACATAATATTAACCTCGTTAGGATTTATGCTATTTCGTGTCAGACTTTCTATGGTAAGCGAGCAGAACAGGAAAATGAAAAATAGATAAATTATTTGATATTTTAGTAAGACGACTAGAAGTTATTCAAGCAGAGATAAAATATCTATTTCATAAGCACAACCTCCGATATGATAACGCCAAAACATAGTTAAAAAACAATCATACATATTTGTGTATTTGGGATGGTATGTAAAAATTGATGATTTCAAACTGTTAAGATGTTACTTAGTGCAATGATGTTAGTTTTTAATCTTCAATTTTTCTCAAGATAGTGATGTTACCTAACGTTAACGGCTTGTTAACCTCCAGCCTAGTTCTGGTACAACCCAACCGGGCTAATTTTGAACTATCGGCCGGTAAAGTGCCTTCGCGTCTGTCCACAAAGACGGGCAACTTGGACGAACCTCTTGCGAGCTCGCCTTCGCTCTGACCGGAATTCAATTTGAGCGAAATATGTTATTCTGATTAAGATTTGAAATCGATAGCTGATTTTGTACACTGGCAGAAAGGGTTTTGTTGTGAAGATGTTTTTTTTTGGTAATGGAATGACTGAAATTTTGACAAAAATGTATCTAATCAGAAAGATAACTATAGAATTTGACATGTTCGTTGAATTCTAATACTTTACGCTATCGTGATTTCCTTTTTCTTAACCTAATTCTTAAAGTTGACACTTTTTAGCAAACTTTCCTAATTTTAGAAATGAAGTCTCCGATTCAGAAACTCATTATATATTCATAAAACGTCTATATTTAAAAACAGAACAATCATTATTAACATACAGTTCTGAATTGAGGCTAAGACTTGTGAGATGAAGACATATCACAAAACTTAAAACGACTATTTTGCACATAGGTTAAACATATACATAGGTGGTTTTTAGTAAATCTATCATTCACAATCGAATATTACAAAGAATTTTGATAAAAACATATTCGAATCAATGAACTGTTTCGGTTTCTCAAATAATTCTGTACAATAATTCGTATTACTGGCTCCTATCTAAGCCAGACAAAACAGACAGTCTCAGCTGTCTTGATAGCAACAACTAGTGAGGTAAGACACTACCTCTAATATCCCTTAATTGCCAAATATCGTCTCGCAGAAGGGATCGTCTCCACTAAACCGTTAAAAGGATCCGTTGCTGCTAAGTGCAAGATCGAGGGTTCGATTCCCCGTTTGTAATTCGATTCGGTCCAATTAAGAGTTTAGTTGTAGTCGGTCGAACGCCGATGTCTTAGAGGTAAGATGAACAGATGAACGTACACTTAGTACTGTCCATTTCAACCCCTTAAGTTCAAGGGGTAAATAAATTGGTCCTATTATAACAATTGCTGTCTACGGAGTTATGGTTGAGGGGTTCCAAATTGCTCACATGATTCGTTAAGAAAGCTCATAGATCATATTATAATTCAGAGCTTTATCAAAAAAAAGTAGCGCGGTAATAGGGCAAGCTCAGTGCTTTTTAATAGCACTTTGCTAGTACTGCGGAGTCATGGTTTACAAATAAAACATACGTGAGTTGTAAAAATACCCAGAAATTATTAAAATAATAAATGC
Source organism: Udea ferrugalis (assembly GCA_950022985.1). Lineage (NCBI taxonomy): Eukaryota > Metazoa > Arthropoda > Insecta > Lepidoptera > Crambidae > Udea > Udea ferrugalis. The sequence goes on from OX465516.1 coordinate 14,318,383, forward strand.
ATCCTTAAATTTATTTATCAATGAATGTATAATTGACCCCATAGACGCATGACTCAAAAATTCATAATATTTTACAGTTAACGTGTCTATTTTCATTCCGGTAAACAAAGAACTTTCGAACTATCTAAGAAGAAAAACGCAGATAAGTAGGTTACTGATGTCATTATTGTAAATGTCTAAATTAGAAAACACATTCACTATACGATACGACTATACTATACTATAGATACGTCCTCAATTCTATGTAATAGAAATGTAAGGCGCCTTTTTCCGTCGGCATTACGAGAAAGAAACGTGTCTTTTCTCACAAAGCCACTCGCGGAAGGGCGTTAGGCGGGGCGGATTTCAGTTATCCGAGGGCGGATCAGCCACTGGCAATAGGGCGGGATGAGCCTTACTGGATCCACTAATTAGCTGGTCATTAAGATCTGGTGATCTCTGACTCTACTCAATCAAAGTGATACTTGAATTAATAGAGTCGGATTAGCAAGCCAATATTATCTGTTGTCATAAGTGTTTTTATATGCTCATATACTCGTACATGAATGAACATTATTTTAATTTTTACTTTCTGTTAGGTAAGTAAGCAGTCTATAAACGTCGTGAATATTATTATTTGTCAAGTCAACACGCAGTACATGATTTATAGCCTTAATATAATATAAACATTCAGTTCTGCGTCATTCGTACTCGTTAGCAGGAACTTAGTTAATTTAATTGTTTTCACACAAAGATGTAGTTTGACAGCGAGATGAAAACGGGAGCCAGTATTTCCTTTTATCTCGCCATTGGAAAATTACTACTTGTTTTTTGCAATAGAGCAAGGAGGAGTTAGCAGAAATGGGTAGCTTGTTGTGCCATTGACCGTACATGTAGTTAATTATAGGTTTAAGGTTCCAGGCTCGGTTTCCAAGCTCACGTCCAATGTCGTTGTATACATACCTAAAAGGTTATTCATTGTGTATGCCTGCTGTATCACAACTTCAGATACCCGAGATTGTTTACACATACGACTATAAATGTAATTTAATTTGATTGATTGTTTGATTATGTTCCTCTTCTTCTCCTTAGCGGTCTTAAATATTCTTCTACAGTTATATTATTATTGGCATTGTACCTCCTGTTTCATGTGTGACAAAATCCTTATGCTGAACTGACTGAAAACTCACCTTTTACGATTTTCAGTAAAATTAAAAAGATAGCTGTAAAGCGACTCTTAACAAAACAACAATTTCAAGCATCAAACCCATATTTGGATTCACCGCCCAAGGACTTACTACTATTTGTAGCGTCAATTTCATACTCGTAACGTCATCTTCATCATGATCTTTTAAAACACTCGACATTCCGTTATTTTACAGTATACGAATCGCCAACATCGTTAACCGGGCTGTTTGGGTTTATCAACGGTATTTTCCATCACACGAAATTGAAAAGACATAACTAAATTGTAAATTCTCTAACTACGTAGTCTAAAACGAGTTTGACGAAGTCGCTCACAGCAGCGTGAGTAAATCCACCTCAAAGGTCAAAATTATCAAAATTCAGAAAACGTATAGTCTGTCGATTAAATGTGTTTATCTAGGAATTTATTTAACTTTAATTATGTGCTTGGCAACGCTGTGAGGGAAGAGTTTTCTGCGACTGATAAAGATACTCTTTTAGTAATGATTTTCGGTATTTTAGAAAGAGTTTTTGGACTTAATACTTATGTGGAAATATCTCCAGTCCTGCATCCTTCGATCTATGCATAAGAATTAAATTAACAGACAATCGGCAAAATTAACATTAGTGTCTGGTAATACACATGTCATGATGTGTACATCATCATCATCATCATTATCAGCCGCAAGAAGTCCACTGCTGAACATAGGCCTCCCCCATTGATTTCCAGAGCGCCCGGTTGCGTGCGGCCTGCATCCACCGGGATCCCGCGACTTTTATCAGGTCGTCGGTCCACCTTGCGGGTGGGCGCCCCACTCTGCGTTTGGCCTCGAATGGTCTCCAGTCCAGAACCTTTCGGCCCCAGCGGCCGTCAGTTCTACGCGCTATGTGCCCCGCCCACTGCCACTTCAACCTGCTTACCCGCTGAGCCACGTCGGCGACTCCAGTCCTTCTACGAATCTCCTCATTCCTGATTCGATCTCGTAGCGAGACGCCGAGCATTGCCCTTTCCATAGCACAAATGATGTGTACAAAAGTATTTATTAATTTATCTGCCAAGGTCAAGCAGTACAAGTTCAAAAAGTTTAAGAAGGTTGCCAAGCTTGGTTAGTACAAAAATCCTTCTATAGCATACAGGAATATCTGAACTATAAATAAATAACTCATCACTTGTCCGCAGGCGATTTTATCACTTGTGTATCCAATTGGAAAAATCAAAATAAGAGCTCTAGCCAAGCTAATACAAGCTAGTATTACCTTAGCTATACCTGCTTTTGCATTTTACCTTAATTCACAAACAATAAAGTCTATTATATTCTAATCATGCCACAAAAGTCAATGCCATGTCAACAGACTTCATCAACAGACTATAACTTGAGTATTTCTTCCCACGTACACTTAAAACACAAATCCAGTCGTGACTGGATATTCCTGAATCTATCAACAAACCAAGGATAAGGATCTATCAACCAAGGATAAGGATCTATCAACCAAGGATAAGGATCTATCAACAAACCAGGCTTTGACAAACTTCCTAAAATTTTTTGAACTTTTACTCCTTGAACTCATTAGATAAATGATTAAATACTTTTATACCTACACATCATGAATGTATTACTAGACACTATGTCTATCTTTCCGAATGTCTGTGATGTTATTTTTATACATACATCGAGGTATCCCTGTGACCTGTTTGTGGACGAATGGAAGTTGATCTTGTTGGAATGCCTGCAGCACTGTGAAGCAAATGCGTGATGTATGTGTGGTTATATATATAGTATATTGTTTTCATTATTTGTCTCATGTGTATCGTATTATTGTTTTTGTATTAGTAATTTTTAATTTTGTCTAATAATGTAATTGGTTAATCCGTTTTAATTAATGTAAATAAATAAATAAATCCAGGATTGGTAATATTTCCAAACAAGTATTAAGTCCAAAAACTATTATTAAAATACCGAAAATGCCATTTTAACACATTTCATCCACAGACTACCTTTACTTTGACTATTTCTTCCCACGTATTCCGAATGTCTGTAAAGTTATTTTTATACATACATCGAGGGATCCAGGATTGGAGATATTTCCAAACAAGTATTAAGTCAAAAACTGTTATTAAAATACCGAAAGTGCCATTTCAACAGACTTCATCCACGGACTATAACTTGAGTATTTGTTCCCACGTACTCGTACACTTAAAGCACAAATCCACGACTGGGCGTCAGGCGTGTCGGATTGCAGATATCCGAGGGCGGATCAGCCGGATCTACAACAGGTGGGGGATGAGCCGCGGCAGATCCGCCCACTCGCCACGTGCCGACCACGTGGAGGGTTTTTTTCCTTGTTACTTTTAGTTAGTTTCGTTGCGTTCGAAGTGTAGAACAAGGTTTTGCTGTTCTGACTATTGAAAGCATTCATTAATACGTTTAAGGTGTTCAATGGATACAGCATTTTCAACACTCTGAAATAACAGTTAGTGACTAGCGCAATTTAATAATGGTAAAGTATCGTGTTTTATGAAGGTTTATTTCTAGTTACCGATGTTCCTATAAAACATGATTTATCCTGTCTAATCATTAATCAATGTTTCAATGAATTGGGTTGAAATTAACGAAGGTTTTGTCAGCAAACCGTTTATTTTAATATTTTGTCGACGAAGACACAGAGAAAAACTCACGAAAACATTTTCTAATAAGAATATGGTCGCCTTTTACCATGTTGGTTTGAAGTTAGCTCTGAAAAATGTAGGCTTCTTATTATTCTACACACCACTATGATGTTAACAGTCAAAATCAACACTTCCATTCTATATCCTCGTTTGGAATATAGTCGTTAGCGTATAAATTTTATGTTAGAAAACCGTCATATCATCATAATATTATTTCTACAAGTATTTATCACCTTTTACTTTTGATTCTAAAACTAAATTTATTTGTGAAAGATCTTCTGCGACATTTAAAAAGAGTTTTTTAACTTCACAATAAATTAAATATCTACTTATGCAATAAATGCCAAAAAGTGTATCAGTTTTATTCTCTTGAATACCATTTAGGAGCCATACATCAGTTCCAAATGCCCTAGCTTTGATCAAAATTATAAAACCAGCTAATAAATAAAGCGAACTCAAATGGGGTTACTTGTCGCATAAATAAACTTTAACATTACAAATAGCGATACAAAACAATAACAATGTCCAATTTATTAGTACACTTCAGTATTTAATGCTTGAAATTGATGAAATTAGTCGTTTCAAAAGCGAAAACTTCGCTTAAGGTGTCATTATAGTCAAATCAATCAGGTTGGGTAGTTGCTCTCCCAGGGGAGACTTTGTAAACAGCTCTTTATGGTGATCGGAGGGTACTATAGAAAATGTAGGGAAGTAAAGTACTTGAAACACATTAACAAATTCATCGTTTTTGTTTGCGTTTTTAGTAGTTATAGAGCGTTGGTTTGTTATTAACTAGCATTTAAATTTCGAAATGTAAAAACACCTTTTAAACAGACTCCGTCCTATGACATGTTAGTATAATGAAAGGGGCTAACTAATACCCACTAATAAGAGGTGCTATACTTCGATTTTCGAATCTCAAACTTTACTTAGTTCAACTGCCCCTACAAGTATACAGGGTGTCCCGAAACGTGACGTCAAGCGGGCACGGGATGATAGGCTAGGTCATACCGGCTCTGGGAAAAATAAGGAAAAAAATCTATGTCACTTGGTTTAGTAATAATAATAATATTTTTGAAATTTTTGGAAATCGACACCCTTGACTAAGTTTTCATGTACTGTACTCAGAAATTACCGAATTTCGCAGCGTTTTATTTTTTTATGTAATCCTAGAAAACTATACTTTCGATTATAGTCACTTTTATGATGATAAATTCTGGACATTTAGTAAAAAAAAATAAAGTTCGACTGAGTCATGGTTAAGAATTTTTATGTCAGCTAACTTCATCCCTCATTTTCTTTAAAAAATATAACTGTAGCATCCTTGGCAAGTTGTTTAGAAAAATAGCCCATTTCATCAAGATTTCAAAAAGATAAAATACTTACCATTTCCTTGTCTTATCTTTCCATGAAAAATATTATGAACCAAAATCGGTCGTTCAAAACTTGAACTAGGCGAAGTTCATTAATATGCCTTACTTGGATGATAAATGAAAACAATACCGTAGGTTAGTAGGTTAGTGGCAGCGGCAAAAATGACTCGTTTGCTGTTGCTAAGCATTCCATGATTGGTCGGTTAATGTGATGGGGGCCAGTTCGATTTTTTTTTCATAGTACCTCCGTACACATGACATTAAGCAGTTGTCTCCAGCTGAAAGTGCTAGCAGAAGTCAGAAACTTATTCGCCTTAGGGCGCCTTAATATCATCTGACTACATGGCTCAATAGTAGCTCAAGTATCTTACTTTTACGGTAAATGCCCCATCACCCTTACCATTTTCGTTCAGTCCTCCTTACATACATACATAAACGGCCTATATCCGTCCCACAGCTGGGCACAGGCCTCACCTCAACTATAAGGGTGGGCGCTAGCCATACTCTAACACGCGGGCTTAGTGCGGATTGTTGCAGGAGCGTAAAATCAGTGATATAAAAAAAAAACTCAGATGTCATCAAACCGCCCTAAGGCCTTCGACTAAGCATTACGACTAACATCTAACGATGCTGACCGGGACGAACTGCTTATCGTGCCTTCCGTAGCACGGAAATGTCGGAAAAATACACTACTAGTCTTCCTTGCTCTGTTGCAGAGAAATATCATTCAGCAAGAGCGAGATAAAAAACGGAAATAGGTCAGGCTTGAGATGCCGGTGACTGTACCACAATCCACACTTAGCTCACTGTGCAGACGTGTTAGAGTATGACATTGTAGCAATACGGGATAGTTTCGTTGAGCGTAAGCGTGAACGTTGAGCATAAGTCTGACCTCAACTGGTGACACTTATGCTCAACACTGGGCACATGCAACGTCTTCCGGGACCAACCGCTTAACGTGCCTTCGAAGGACGGAGAAGCTATAAAAGTTTTTTTTTTTTTGGAGTGGTCACCCATCACATTAACCGACCAATCATGGAATGCTTAGCAACAGCAAACGATTCATTTATGCCGCTGCCGCTAACCTACAATCACTTTTTCTTTATCGTCCAAGCAAGACATACTCTAGACTTAACCTAGTTCAAGTTTTGAACGACCGATTTTGGTTCATAATATTTTTCATGGAAACATAAGACAAGGAAATGGTAAGTATTTTACCTTTTTGAAATCTTAATGAAATGGGCTATTTTTCTAAACAACTTGCCAAGTATGCTATAGTAATGTTTTTTAAAGAAAATGAGGGATGAAGTTAGCTGACATAAAAATTCTTAACCATGACTCAGTCGAACTTTATTTTTTTTTACTAAATGTCCAGAATTTATCATCATAAAAGTGACTATAATCGAAAGCATAGTTTTCTAGGATTACATAAAAAAATAAAACCCTGCGAAATTTGGTCATTTGTGAGTACAGTACATGAAAACTTAGTCAAGGGTGTCGATTACCAAAAATTTCAAAAATATTATTATTATTACTAAACCAAGTGACATAGATTTTTTTCCTTATTTTTCCCAGAGCCGGTATGACCTAGCCTATCATCCCGTGCCCGCTTGACGTCACGTTTCGGGACACCCTGTATAGCTGTCACAGCATGAGAATGGGTTCTAAGTTTTGGTTGACGTATGTGAATTGCGGCTGTTGGCCAAAAACTTTTTTCAATCAAAGTAGAGTTCATATTTTGAGACAAGTCATAGCTACAAAGAAGGATGTATTTCCTTAACATCTTCCAAAACAACGCAACTTAACTCCCAAAAATCCATTTATACCACGTGCGCATTGAGAAACAAATCATAATCAGATAAGAGCACATACTGTGTCGATAATGCGGGGAAATTAGGAAGTTATAACAAGTTCGCCGAATAAATCTCGAAGAGCGGTTATCGCGCGGCGTAGGCGCGAGCTTGCCGCGGGGTTGCCAGTGGAAGAATGAAAATTACCAATTCTTGGATGGCTAGGCTAGCTTGGAGTTCACCCAGGTCTAAGGAACGGACCAATTTTTAGGCACAAATACACGATTTGAGATAACTCCCAGCCATAAAGCTTAAACATTTACCTCACTGTTATGTTAAACAAACTGTTCAATTTAATTAGTCCTGAAACCCAGCAATTTGCATTATAAGTGTCAACACTTATAATTCACATTTTAGGCAGATTCTATCGGACCATGCAATATAAATATTTCTGTGCTAAAAACAAGTCTTCAATAGCTAAATCTCTCACTTGATGCATTCATCTAACTGGAGAAGCTTGTTGTTGACTTCTAAAGAGCTCCCAAGGCCTAAAACTCGTCTATTGTATGATTATATCAACAAAGCAAAAAAGTAAAGTATTAGTAAGATATTTTTTTTAATTCAAATTACCATTTTTGATAAACAGCCTGACGCGATTTTCCAAAGAAAAATTCACACGTAATCAAAATACGCTAGGTACCTCTCTTCTTATTCCGTCAAATTTTGCTACCCCTTTTTCCAAACTGGCAACCCCTACCCAGATGTATAAGTGGTAAGGTAAAGAATGGAAAGTAAAGTTGGTGCAATAAATTAATTGCCGTATAAGTTGCGGGTGAGGCTCGCAGCGCGTGCGATCCGCCCAACTTGAGACTATTAATTTGGGTCTTAAGACGCCGACAAACATATACATACCATTATGTTTGTGTGTGCTTTGGACAGGGCCAAACATGTTGATTATAGAAAAATAAAAAGATAGATGGATATTTTTTTATTGCTCTCCACTCTAGCAAACTTTAAAAAAAACAGAAACATAACAATGAAAGTAAGACAGTAAAGTAAAAACGTATTACTGAAGACACATAAGCCAACCCTCAGTGTGTACATTCACCTAGCACCGATGTTCAGAAGGAAAACCACTAAACCCTTTCATATACGTTGAAGAAAGGGAAAAAATAGGAAAGGTGGTAGTCCATCCCACACGGATGGACCTAGTGGATTGGTGACCTGAGAAAGGTTGGCAGGATTTGGATGAATACAGTTTGCGTACGGTTTACAACCAGTATTTTTTATTGTCAATGACAACAAAATGAGTCCGAAATGTTGTACATATAGGTACAATAGTTAAAACTTAAGGTCGTTCAAAGGGTTATGCTCAAGTTTTAAATCAAAAGTAAGGAAATACAATAAAATCTACGTTGCGTGGCGAACAAGTACATAAGAATTTATGTTGAAGTGACAGTGGGCAGATGAGCAGTGCGGATTGGGATAGGAACGGAAGTACTTTTCACAGCGCCCACCCCCAAGTAGCAAAGGTCACTGGATAAAGGTCGCTTGATATCGATACAGAATGCCGGCCACCTACAAATTAACCGTTCTACAGGGTGAATTTGCAGGCAGTCGACAAAATCCAATAGGCCGTAGAACATCTCGATGAAAAAAACTAACAGACTAAAGACTTGCTATACATTCATGTAAAAATATTTTTTATGTAAACGCATTCAAATATCATTTAATTTTCAAAGCTGCGACACTAACCACGGGAAACGCTTTTTTACACATCTGTACAATAACTATCAATTATTTTCGGTTTCACCCTGTAAGAATAGAGCCATAATAAGGTCAATTCTACGAGTAAATTGTATTTTGGACAACGTGTCGTGTCAATGTGCAAATTATTGCCCAATTTTTATTGCTTACTTGTCTAACCGAAGAAGATACGAGATCTCTTTGTTAAGATCTAAGCAACGCTCTGAACAATACATTAAGTGGTCCCATCAACAAACGGCAGTTAAGGCAATCCAAGAGGCGAAGTCTAATTAGCCCTCCTAATTTATGATTCATAAGCCGAAACACAATAAATTCTCGGAATCTTTCCGTCCCACATGTGCCAGTAAGCCAGGCTTTAGCGAATGTTGAATGTACGCCTGGCCTAATAAGAGGAGGATGTAAGGAATCGCTCTGATTACTATATTATTTATTACTCTACGTGCGGCCCGTGTAAACGCTTCCTAATAACGCTATAACACCGCGTCTTGGGACCTTGTCGCAATGAAAACTAAACGCAACCCTCTGTTGTGCGTAAGGGAAATATGGTAATGCTTAGGAAGAAAAGGTTGTATAGCGTTATGAGGTAACGCGCCATCTATCAACAGAGCTAACGATTAGGTGAGTTGCGGAGGAGGCACCTATGAGATTTTTAATTATTGCCAGTATTAGATGAGATGAATGGCTGGTGGGGTGGTGTTGCTATTTTATCTTGTTTGTTGGTAATTCTGGAGATTAGAAATTTAACACGATAAAATATTGGATTGAGGTTTGTAGAGCGCGCTCTACAAAATGTATTTTCATTGTTTATTTAGGAACATACCTATTTTGTTATTTAGCACTTATAATAACAACGTATTAATTGAAGCTGATCAAATTTTCACAGCAACTTAGTCAAAATGTAACCATTTACATAGCTTTTAATTAATTATAGTTTACAGTTTACAAAATAAGGTGAACTTGCAAGTACCATGTTTTTAACTAACTATTACGAGTAAAATTTAGAATATTAGTGTAACATACAGTTTAGAAATAGTTTTATGCCAAACTTATCCTTTTATCAGTCCTATTAAAAGACATCGATGCGTTTAAGTAAGTTTATTATCCTTCACACGCACTCTTGAGCCAAGTTATACACAAACAATATAAATATTCATTAAAATTTCAGGCCTGATATAGCGCGTCGTTTCCTCGCGCATCGTGTGCGGACAATTCCTACGTCTGCTATATCCCCTTTGGCAATAATCAAGGAGATACGAGGATATATGGCAGTCATTATTCAGCGAGCTTTGTCAACATGCGCTTGATAAATTTGCATTACCTTGCTTAAAATGGCACATCATCATTTTTTAAGTAGATTAACTTGCCTAAGTCGTGACAATATTTCAGGTGAAGAATTTCCATGTGGATGTTTAGCTAAGTTTAGTGTGGCCACTTTCTTCAATGCATATTATGATTAGGTAAAACGTCAGTGTTAAACAAAAGCTTATTATTCAGCTCCTTTAAAGGTTTGGGTCTTACTTTTAAAAAATGATCATAATCTGTAAACTACGCTAAATATCTATAAGTCAAGTCCATATTATTTGAACGTTAAACTATAACTTTTTAGAATATCACCTTAAACAATGTCTAAAAAATGTGTTAATGTCTCAGAACTTGGCTCTCAATCACCGCGAAGCGTGAGCGGCCGTGAATCATCCTTACCTAACTGTAATCTACGAGGCACTGAATTATTATTTATACGGTAATTACAAAAACACACCCACGCACGCTATCTCTCCCACTCGTAATGTTATTTATGCGGGGATAAAGGGAGATGGGTAATTTTTGCATATCGTCCCCTAATATCGGGGAATTGAATGATAAGCTCGAGGCGCGCGGCTGAATGAGCGTCGTTTATGAGTTATTGTGTATTGATAGCCCTCAGACTTCAGTGCGGAAGCTAATCTTGATTCGAGGAGTGTAATGGATTTGTCACTAGGACGAGAAGTTCGTAAGAGTCCGTGCTGCATGCGTTTTGTTATGTCACTAGGGGTAAACTGTCAGTAACTACCTTTACGGGTTGCCAAAAGTTTGTGCAGGCACAATAACCCACTTTTGTCGTTGGCAGTTGTAAAACCAAATTTCAGGGAACTGAATATAAGAATTTGATACTCCTCATTGGTCATACGCATCGAGATCGGACGCGGAATTACATAGTAAACAAGTATTCAAGTCCCTCGTGATGACGATGACGTTTTTGGCACAATTATATTTCTGTAAAAATGGTTTTAAGTTGAGGTTGATAATCTGGATTTTGTAACTAGGAGTCCTTGCTCACTAAGTACCTAGCAGTTTTTTCACATTTAGCTTAATATTATTTACATCTCAGCTGTGTTTCCCTAGCTGGGATAACTTATTTTGAAACGGCCAGTGCTCTGTTTTCTGCACAATGTCACTTCAATTAGGAGCATAACTTTAAGGTCAAAGATAATTGCACGAACCATCCCAAAGCTACACGAGAAAGCTGCAAACCAAGCTTTTCCGCAGTGCTATGAAACTAAATAAGAACAGTTTAGCAACATCATTCTTGCCGCATAATAGCCGTTTGACACTAACCACCTCTTACGGAACTATATCCACTTCTTAAAGAAAATCATATTCATGACGACGATAAATTCTCGCGCCCCGCGTACCTCTTTAACCAGCTGTATTATTTTAATATACGTAAACTCAGCTATAATACTATCCCTTTCTTGCACTAACAAGTCTCTATTGTCGCATCCCGTTCTATTTTCGGAGGATATCTTAATAAGATTCATGAAAGGACGCCATATTTTATATCCGACTCTGTCCTCTATCTCCTTATATTATCCGAAGAAGGAGAGTCTTTGAAATATGTGCTTGCTTGGGAATTTCCAATCTTTCAATTACGCTTTTGTTGGAAAGTTTGCGTGATATTTCTGAAGTCGCGAGATAAAGTTGGGCACATGTGTTAGCTTACCCGTTTCCAAGATGACACGTCAATTAGAAGTTTGCTGTTACTTATGGCGAATTGGGTGCCACCATTGTACGGGAATGATGAGTTTTAATTATGAGAGTTTTGGATATTTTGGGGTAACTTCTTTGCTTCTAAGGTTCTTCTTTTCATCATTTGCATCGTACAATGTCCACTGAACATAGGCTACCCCTTTAGCTTTTCTGGGCGGCTAACCAGACCGTTATCATGATTGGGCATACCATGCTTTTCTAGCCTTCAAATGATTCCAACTTCAGAAGCATTTGTTTTTAACAGGCATCAGCTCTTATGGTAGTTCAGTATGTTGCCTGCCCATACTTGTTTTCTACCGTCTTTCTATCTAAGAAAATAACAGTACTTCTTGGAACTTTTAGGTAACAATGAGATACTAAATAAGATACGAGTAGTGGTAAAGTCAAAACTACAAATACATATAATGGTTTCAGCTCTACAAAAGATTACTAGCCAAAGAAGCTGTGATTTGTGGATTTCCTTAATCCTTGACCACTTCAAGTAATTTTAAAGACAGGGTACTTAATAACTTTAGATTCCTTTAAATAACTATTAAGTCTGCTTGTATTTTCTTATTGGTTGCTTGCAATGGCTTCCTATAATGCAGGTGGGCGCATCTTTTTGCACACAACAATTTTCCTAGAAACTATGGAAATTAAGCCGCTTTATAATGTAGACATTGAATACATGGTAATAGTTCTGATTTTTATTGTATTTTCCCCTTGAATTATATGAAGGAGAAACAAATAATATTACAAAGATGGAAATACCAGAAAAAAACTATCGGTCTACGTAACAGGCGGGTTTCGAACCTGCGTCTTCTGCAAACAGGGCTGTTGATCAAACCACTTACTTAGCTACCCAGCCCTTAACAGACCGACCGAAACTTTTTTGTGGATTTTTAGTTGTAAGCCAGCGTTATTCCACCAATATTTAATGCAAAAACCTTAAACACTCGAAAGATACAATACATACAATTTTTTTTTAATTTCTATATTGATATGACTAGCTTTTTGTTTTTTGTATTATTCAGCACTATCAACGCTGTATCTTACAATTCAAAGATAAGAAAAAAATATTCGGTGAAGTTATCAGGCGGGAATCAAACCTGACTTTTCCTCAAACCAGTGTCTGTTTATTTTTTTGTTGTTTACCGGAACAACTCGTCATTAGACTGAGCAATATACGCGTGTTGAATGAGCAGCTTAAAACTTTTCTTTGCAAGCGAAGGAGCCGGTGAACCCGATATTAAATAAAGTTAGAGCTATAAATATTCCTTCAGCTAACGCTGGAGAAGAATAAAGAATTCACTTTGAATCTTATCGCGGCTAAATCATCTTTAGCTTTTTATGAATGTTATTGAAAAGAAATGTCTTGCGATTCTTGTTTTACATTCGACAGGTAGTCAGACAATTATGAAACTTGGGCCTCTTCAAGAAGAGAGTGAACAGCCATTTGTTAGTATAAAAAACACAGTATTGGAAACTGTTTTAAATTGCCTTTTAAATTGCCTTTTATAAACTAGTGGGATATGAAATCGTTAACATAAAAATAAATAATAAAAATTAAATACTACTACTTACTATTAATATCTATACTGAAAATGACGGCATAGTGATCATAGGCGCCATTTGGCTGATTCGTAAGTAGTTAGTTGTAGTTAGATACGAGATGGCACGAAGAACCCAGTTTTATCTTGTGAAATTTCTCCTCAGTAAGTCCGCCGTTTGTACTTTTTAAAAGAAAAAATAAACCTACTACTAAATTTATTTAAATCGATATTTTCTTTGCCAAAGAACAAAATGAAGTAAGGTTGAAATTAACTACTGAAATACTAAGATAAACAAACAGACAAAACCATCTTAATAACCGTGCAAACCTCCAGACCTCGCCAAAGCCTCTACCTATCTCCAATTATGCAAATACCTCTTCCTGCTTACAGAAGATACCATTAATCATTATCTAAATTAATTTCGAACGTTTAACAAAATCTCCTCTTAGTTTCTTAAAGTCACAATAAAGACGCGTCGGCCATAACTCATCCAGCCTAAGATTACTGATCTTTAATCCCCCTCCCGGTTTCTCTTAAAGTTTAGATTTATGGGCCAAGGAATTATGTTGCCCCCGCGAAATAAGCTTGGCGAGTCTATGAAAAAAGTTTGCATGCGAGTAAAGGTTTGCGGTAAGGGTGGGTAGTTTGCTTAAGGACAATGGTTTTTTATGGGTGATTACGAAAGAAATCATACTAACTAGTACACGGGCTGTTTTTGATAAATTCATGAGGTATGAAACTACTTTCCCAACAGTGCTTTGTTTAAAAAACGCTCGTGACTTTTATACAGGGTGTCCCAAAAAGTTGAGTCAAGTCAAAGCCCGAAAGATAGGGCATCGTTAGGGCTAACCTGAATCACCTTCATGTTTATTCCGCGACTTTTGTTACTTTTCAAGTTATGTTTTTTTGTGTTTCTTCTCAAATTTTGACTTTCTGTAACAGTGGCTTGAAACGGGGTAGTCGGAGACACATCCAGAAGCCCACTTTTGGCTAAACGATTTTAACCCAACTTGAATTGTCTTTGTGAGATTTACCCCCAAGTATTTGTGAACTTGGGGGTAAATCTCACAAAGGCTAATCAACGTTGAGCACTCAGAAGTATTAGCTGTCCCTTTCAGTTCTATTGACATTTTACAGTACAGCATGAGCTTGAGCGAGTGCTCAGCGTTGATTAACGTTTGTGAATTTGAGGAAAAGTATTTTATTATGTTTGTTCAAAACTAGGGCATGATGCACTCACATTGATTGTTGCATAATCTTCACACGTGATTTAAAAATACAATTATGTTGATAAAATGTATTAAACTGGGTGTGCAATGAAGGTAGATAAGATATAAAAGCATGATTAATTGGTGATAAACATTATTTAATATTAGTACTGTTACGGTTACCTACTGCCGAGTGAATAGGATTAATAAGATAATAACAAACACTTTTGGATTGAAATATTAGGACAAGCATTTTACGATAAATTGATTCAGAAGTTTTATTTTCTTGTTGTGGGCGTTTACGAAGATTTAAATAAGCGCTTATAAAGGCAAATCAAGAATGAAAATACTCATGAGAAGACTTGACCGAAGGCGTAGCCTACTAAAATTTGTACGTCCCTGTGGTTATGAAAATCTATGAAATGAGAAATCTTATTCAACAGTTAAAACTAATAATGAAGTTTGACAACAACAACAACATGAACGTACCGACAGAGGCCTTCATATTTAAGTGACCCATCTGACTAGCAACATCTTCCTGACCTAGGTCACTTAAATCTAAAAGTGTCCCTACATGACACAAACACCTCGAACATTTACCATAAAACGACAGCAACTGATTCGTTAAAATTCCAAATCTTCAACTGCGTTAATTATTGTGACGTCATCCTAAAAGATTAAACATTAAAACCGGCTGAACAGGAGGGAAATTAGTCAAACCGCAGTTATCGCCACCAATCATCCGCACAAACGGGCTTATTCATAACTCTTAGGTCGCATTATTCGCGGAGGTGAAACAACAAACATTACCAACATAAATCTGGTACGTATCTTGTTCCCGGGCTACGGGTCTGACACACGGGTCGACAGAATGAACAGCCAATAGTGGAACCAAAAAAAATGGGGCTGGCAAAATACAACTATTATAGAAAAATCATATACCTAGTGCACGTATACTAAACTAGCCATTTCAGAATAAGTTACTATATTCAGTGAAAACTTAGTAAAAATAAATGATTGCAAACATCTTGCCAGGAGTGTAATTGAGTGGAGACCGCGTCTCGGCAAGCATAGTGTAGGACGTCCTCAGGCAAGGTGGAGTGATGACCTGCGCAGGATGGCTGGCAGGAGCTGGATGCGAGCAGCCGAAGATCGAGTACAGTGGCGTGCAAAAGCTGAGGTCTATGTTCAGCAGTGGACTGCAACAGGCTGACGATGATGATGATGATCTTGCCTGGTGATTCTAATATTGTCAATTTATCATTCAATAGAACAAAGTAGAACCAGTTTTAGAGCAAGACTGAGTGAGTGGGTGACAGTGCCAGTAGTGGTGTTTGAGAAAACAGTGTGTACGGGCTAGTAGAGATCGTCTAAGCTGAAGCGACGCGCCCCTCCACCGCATCTACCCATACAAAAGTTCTTGCTTGCATACGTAGATGCAATGGAAAGGCGCGTTATTTCAGCTTAGACCGTCTCCACAATTACTAGCAAATCTTAACCTTCAAAACTAGAAAGTGAATGCATTACCCAATTTGGCTCAAAATTTAAAAAAAAACTCGTCACATTCAAAGTTGCCCGAACTACACAACCGTGTGTATTGCCCGCTATCTGGCACCGTTGCGCCATAAGACAATAGTAACGCAATAATAAAAATGTTGAATAGCCCCCGTAATGATATTGTTATACACCGCGATAGGATAAACTGTACCCAGAAGGCGCGTACGCAGTGAGCTATGGCGCTTATCTGCGGATGAGATATCTGAGGTGAGATACTGTGAGTCTTTATTTGCAAATAACTCACAAAAACACAGAAAATAAAAGTTTAAAAAAAGTGAAAAAGAGATGAAGACGTGTTGTACTTTTCTTTACCTGTTTTTCTACCTGGATCGCTCGTAGCCATAAGGCCGCCTTTATGTATGGCCGTCCTTAATTTCTGTTAACATTGTTTTTTTTCTGCAATAGACTATAATCTTATCTTAACTTTAATTTTAAAATATGTAACTTCAAAGGTCAATGGATGTTTATTATGAATCAGAAGCTACGAGAGTCTTCAGTGGTTAAAAATATGATTTACGTGAGTGTTTTTGAAATGATGATGAAGAGTTCCAAGTGAGTGATATTGAAATAGGTACTCGTCCAGAAACTTTGTTAGGTATTTAAAAAACAGCATTAAATGATTATTTAAAAAGTAACGTTATAAACCGTATTAAAGCTCGTTGTGATTAGTAAGATAATTGCTTTCCATGTCAAAATCGTAAAAACATGTGTTTGTTTTTTTTTAGTGTGCTAAATAATAAAACTTTTAGCAAAAAAAATCTTGGGCTTTTACTCCTACTTCCGCTCGGTCTTCTCTTAATTTCGCCTCAGATCCCGTTCACGTCAAATAACGTCGAAGATGTAAGAACTTCGAAATAAGTTGCCGAATTTACGACGCACCATCAAGATTTTCTTTCAAATTTCCCCGAAGCAAACACGTACATTTCCACCGTTTATTATCCGCGCCGCCGACCTCCTTACTTATCTTCGCCGAGTATATTGTTAAAAAAAACATGATGACTTAGGAACTGAAAGTCCCATTAAGTAGGCGTCTCTATTCATGTGGTAACTTGAGCGGAAGGGGGTGCGGGGTGGAGGGTGGTATAAACACGAAATAAAGAAGTGAGTTGTTTAAAAATGGAACAAGCGGGTATTCGCGCGATAAGGCTGCGTTTCCGCCGCGGCTGGATGCGGGCCGGGCGGTTGGGCGGTCGGCGGCACATTGGAATTATTTCAGCGTTTCGACGACGAAACCCGGTGTCGTGTCGCTGTCGCATTCAACACTCTATCTTTAAAAAATGTTTAGGGATGTCCTTTGATGAAGATTATCGATAAATAAGGATTCTTCTCCAAGATTTTCAGAATGTGCCTGAATGGAAAAAGTGGTTTATTATTTCAGGTATATTGGAAAACATTGGTATACAGGAAAAATATCGTTAAAGTTATCGTTAAAGCTCAGTTACTTTGATTTCTTGGATATCAATACGTGGATCTGAAGGGAAGTGGTTGGATAAGATAATATTACAAACGGCGTTTTCGATGTATGCTATTATTGTAATTCTTCATAGAATTCTTTGTTTTAATGTAGCGTTTTACATCTTTGATTTGACTCTCTCAAAAAAAGTGATAAGAACGCAAATACGATACAGATATTATGTCAAAATCAAAACTTATGTTATGTGGTAACATTCTGAGAAAAACTAACGATTTCTTTTAAATCCACTGTTGGTATTTTAGTTCAATTTATACAATTATCAAATTTTAAATCCAAATCAACCTATTCCGCCACACTGCGGGACAAAAGCCTTCCCTCTCAGTCTCCACTCCACACGGTCTAAGGCCAATCATGTCAGCCAAACTCTCTCCCAGTAATCCAGTTCATCTCGTCAATAATATTTTCAGAACTCACAGAATTTTGAGAGATAAGCTCACCTGTACTTTTGCTGTCCTATAAAATGTCTGTTGTAAACTGTATTTTTGTGTACAAACAAATAAATAAATTTTGGGAGAGGGCTAGAGTTTTGTCGATAATCAGTGTGTGCCGCACTAGTGACAGATCTGTAAGAGCGCCGTGTCAGATGCCCGCCGCTGTTTCTTAATTTCCTCCCGCGGAGATAAGATTGGCTTTTAGCTTTTTATTGAATTTTCTGTTAGACGAGCACTTTACAACTTGCGCTTTAGGTATTTGCTCGAGATAATAAAGTTACTATGAGATTTGTTATGCAGGATAATAAAATTGTATCATAACTTATTTCAAGGAGTTTGGTTTTCAAAGCTGAGGTTTAATTTAAATTAATTCGTTTCGTCATTAAATCGTTGTTTTTGGAAACTTTTGTTTTATATACCTTAGTCAGGATCATAAAACAAAACCCAAAAATCTAAATATCAGTCTGTAACAGAAAAAACTTTATAAAATATAATGCCATGTTGTCATCTTTCAGCTTTAACCATTTCTTTCTTAGCGAAAAATCATTTACTAAATACATAAGTCGTTCATAAGAAAATAAGATAAATATTAAGTTACGACGGATAATTAAGCATTCTAATTTCTAGGTGATGGAGAGACCGGACCCGATTCAAACTGATCGCAAGGCACAGGGATCTCGATGCAGCACGCCTTACCTTGATTTAGTATGAAAATAATTTTAAAATCTTATGCCGCGAAGTTATTGAGTTTTATTATTTAGTTATATTTTTTTCATAAAATGTACCCTATGTCATATTCAGATGTATAAGCTATATTATTGTAAAGTTTCATCAATATCCATTTATTAGTTTTTACGTGAAACAGCAACACGACTCATACAAAATTTCGCATTTATATTAGTAGGATTAACATACTTGTCTACTCTGTACGCGCATATCATTCTTAATGCTGACTGTACCAAAGGTATTAAAGTATTTACATAGTTTCACTCCAGCAGTGAGACACAATGTCGGCCATTTCGTTTAACATCCGATATAAAGATGTGCATCGGAATACATTTGCATTCCGAGCTGCGTTATCAAACGCATAAAGTGTTAGCCGCACACCCCATTTTAATGATCGGATATTTCTTTGGTTTCCGCTATAGCAGCAACGTAATGTACGTATTAACCATTTATTTTTAACAGACTTCAAAATAGGAGGTTTATAATGCGGCGGATTTTTCATGTAGAAATGTTCCCCGATTACTCAAAGAAGCCTTGATCGATTTTGGAAATTAGGGTTTTGTTTGAAAGAGTATACTTCCCAGGTGTTTCCATTGTCATCAAGTCAGGATCGAATGATGCGATTTTAAGAAAAATGAAGCCACTTTCAGAATTTCATCTCATTTGAAGCAATACCCAACGTTTTCTTAACTCAAACAAAAATAAGTTTTTTTTCTTTGGCAAACTTTCTTGTCAGCTATTTTGTCTTCAAACTTATTAAAGGTTACGATTGAAGTTTTATGTGTATGTATCGATACTGTAAGTTAAATGAACAAATATACTAAATAAACATGAAATACCTTCTATACATTTTATAGATAATACTGTATCTAAAGAGAGGGTCTGCCGAGAACTCAGCAGTTACTCTTTTCAAACGTAGTACCTAAATAAGCTTAATTTTTATTGCACCTCTTAAGTCTTTACGGCCGTTTAAGACAAAACAAGTTAATTTTTAACGAGAACTCATCAAAATTGTTTAATTACATCCCAAAGGGACAGCTAAGCGTGAAACGGAACGCAGCCTAATCAACTGTTTGAGTCCACAGACAATAAAAACATCCCTCTCCGAGATTGCAACCTCAGGAAATTATCTCTTTAAAAATACTCCCCTCGATTGACGGTGACGAGACACCATGGGCGATTAGCTCGATTCACTTAAGAAATAAACGTCTGTTTGTAGAACAATAGTTGGAAAGATATATTTTTTAAATATATTTTTATTATCTGTCCTTTTTCACACTGTCTGCTTTAAAAGATTCGTAGCGGTTGACTAAGTAAATTGAGTATCCATTTTCTGTTTACATCGACTGAAGATAAGCGATTCCTGGATGAATAAATGAAATTGTTTCATTAACAATGGGTTGTTCAAATTGTTTCCAAATGTGCGGTGTGTACAAGAAACAATCAAGAACTTGTTATTATCATTTTTTAGCACTTGATTAAAATCAATGCAGAACCTTTAAATGGAGAACAGTTTTAACTTTTAAGTGACTTTCAATTTACTGTTCTAGAACATCACTGTGATTGTGATTAGGATTACTAACAAATGACAATAGTAGATCATAATCATGAAAGTTGTGCAAAATCATTTTATCTAATCTCGTACGTCAACTGTGCCGTTTACGCAGTAATTGTCGCAGTCCGAATTATTTTTATTTAAGAACTTTACGGAAACTCATTATGACTAATGCATGACACATCTCTATTATCCATAGAAAAAAAAACATCTCTAGAAACTGTAGGTGCCGCTTAACTCAGTCGTATTACTTAGTCGGAGGCTAAAGGGTAGGTTGATAAAATCTGCATGTAAAGTTTGTAACTAGCCTCACTTTTAGACTTCTTAAACAATCATCATAGAGCCCTGGTTTTTTGAGTATGGACTGTAACACCTCATATTTTAGGTCCGAGTTCCAAGTGCTTGTTCCTTCGAACACACTATTATAATGTTATTTACAAATATTTAGAAGACTACTGGTGGCACGTTATCGGAATCGCTTTGTTGAAACTTGCCCTAGGCCCTATGCACCTTTTGTACCGGACAATGGGACGTAAAGTCTGCTGTTTAGTTCGTCTAGTTAAGCCATTACCATACTGTGACAGCAGTGATGTGTCTTGATAGGGAGGAAGAGTATACAGTTAAGCCAGCTGCAGACGGCGCGGGTGAGCGTGGGATCTTTTCACCTGTGGCCGCGGTGAACACCACACAGAGAAAATTTGCTTGAAAAGTATATAGAGTTGTTGAAACCATTAAACAAGTTTGGTTGTATGGTATTCTTGTCGATTATTTTAAAGCATATTCTGATTTCCTCTCACAAAAATTACAAAATTTCATTGGCTATGTCTTATTTTGTGGAAAGCTTTTTTCAATTCTTTAGATCATTATTCATTAACTGATGTTTATCCATGTGGGTGCTGTATGGTCATGCCAAAGTGATTTTTAACATAATGTACCACACACACACATAGTAAACAATTTATTTACTAACATCTCTTAATACTCTGTTTCTTATCTTGTCTTAATACTTCAGAATTTAAAATGGAAATAAAATTTAAATAACAGTAAAAAAAACTATTTGATATCTCTTGACTTACATTTATTAAAATGCTTTATCGCACTTAGGGTTAATAAACATGGATTTGAATCAATAAAAACTTTGAAAAGAATCGTATTTTTTAATTTCTGTAAAAACTGAGTTTTGTGTAAGTATATATTTTTTACTAAATGTTAAAATCGACCTCAAAAAAAACGTCATCACCGCACCGCACCGTGTAGCTCTGGAAATCATGAAGCAGCTCTATATAAATATGTGTACTGAGATGCATAAGTGCGATTTAGCGAATGTCAGAGCCGTCGACGTAACTCATGCGTTAATTTGCTCGAGACAAATTAATTCGCTCCCAGATTTAGATGTGAATGGAATACAAATATACGTTTGTGTTCACTGCAATCTTTTTGAAGACACGTCATTAAAATAACTTTAATAAAACACGTACATTTTCAAAATGAAAATATTGAAAATGTAAGTTTTTTAGTTCAGTGACAAAAAATCTTATCATGAATAGTCTGCTGTCATAAGTACATATATGAAGAGACATGTACATTTATTTCGTCGCCTCCCCTAGGTGACGAAATAAATGCCCAGTTGATACTAGTGAAAAGCAACGAAAGATCTTGAAGTTATAAAAGGAAAAATCTTCTGAAAATGAAATTAAAATGAAAAATGAAAATTAAAAGTATTTATTTCATTCAAACTTTTACAAGTGTTTAAGAATAGCCAGTAAAAAAATAAAATGATGTAAGAAACGCTTAATGTTACTCTACCACTCTTTATCATTACGCTCTCTCCACTGTACTCTGTCCATTATTGATGTAAGTAAAGTGTAGATCGTTTTAAGTATGAAAATTTATTTTTAAATTTGAAGCCGCTTTATCAACATTTTGTTATTAGGTTAAACTGGTATGCAGTGTTATTTCAAATCTTATGACTGCCAACAGGTTCGATCAGTTATCCTTGTATTTAACCATTGCAACTGATAATAAACAGCAAATGCTCTTATTTTAAACTCAGTCTTGCTTATTAATTTGTTTTCCTTGTCACTCTAACCCCCCCTTTTCACAAACGTCAATCAAAGATAAGCATGCCTTCAACCTTTTGCTGTCTCGTAAAATGCCTATTGAACTGAAAGATTACTGAAAGGGGTGTTTAAGCAAAGTTATCGAAGGTAAAGTTGATTGTCGTTTGCGAATTCGGAGGTAACCTTGTCACATAGTCCTACATACCTACACCTTGGTATTGATACAGACCATCCATACATATGCTTCATTCACTTAATATTTACGCGAACACTATACATCGAAAAACTGACTGTCACTGACTGTCATGACACTGTTTTGTGACATAAAACATCTTTGTCATCCCGTGATCACGGCTGCTGTAAAGTCGAAACGTCGGGTTAGAAAATGAAAGAAAATATAAGACCGCAAGTAGAATCCGTAAAGTTATTTTCTTGTACTAAAACTTTAAAAAATCAAAACATCACTGTTCGAGAGTCCATGAAAAGCGATTAATCGTAAACAATCGTCCCTGTCAACTCGATTACACCTGGGCAGAGTCGAGATGTCCCTCGCCAATCAGGGGCCGAATGAATAAAAAATAAGCCGCGGCTTAACTCAACAAAAAGCTGGGGGAGTAAAAAAATAATATTATCCTGTGAAAATGAATTAAGCAACTCGCAGATACTACGCTCAAGATATGAGGTGAGGACTGGGCAGCTTAGTATGGAGGAGGCTTCCTAATAGTTAAACTTTATAGGTAGTTTAGGGAAATAAAGGAAAATTTCGCATTGTTAAATTAGTCTCTAGGATCGGTGTTAGTGCAAAAACCTATAAGTAAAAGACTATATACCTGGGCAATTGTGTAAATTTTTATAAGACCCATCAGCGTGCTTTTGGTGTAGTGATGAAGAAGTTGGCTACCACAATAAATCATGCGGGTTCGATCCAAGCACAGTACAAACATGCGTATGCATGAACTTGTCGGTTTGTTCTCTCTAGGTTTTCCCTATGTTAATCATATATGTTTTTACAGAAAAATGGTCCCTATTTAATTCCGTTCATGAGTTGTCTAGGTATCCTTGTATCGACAAGCTTTGTTTCATCATCATCATCATCGGCCTATTGCAGTCCACTGCTGGGCATAGGCATCTCCTATCACACGCCACTGTAATCGACCACATTAATATTTTATTTATTCATGCTCAAAAAGGGAAGTTCTATTTACAAAGCGCCCTCTCCTTCCTTACTTAGCGAGAGGTCTCCCGATCCTTTCCGGGGTAAGTAGGGAATAAAATTAACTGAGGATGATCGCTAATGAAAATAAATTGGCGGCGGGAGATTTGAGATTACACCGACCGCGACGAGCTGAGCGAGCCGAGCGAGCGAAAAAACACGGCCGCGTACCGATTACGGATACCATTGATGCTTTTGCTCGAATTAGTTTTGTTTAGTCTAAGCAACTATGAAGTTTCAGAAAGCTTTAATAACATCAAGTAGAAGTGAACTAGAAGATTTCTCGTGATTACTTTGTTTCATAAAAGTAAGTGTTTCATTACAAAAAATTACGTATGTTTATTAATTAATTATGTATGTTTTTTAAGGGCTTATAAAATGGCAATCTTAGCTTAATATTTTTTTCGGGTAACCAATTCATAATGTTGACAAAATTGTTATTTAACTTAACTTTCTTTTCAATTAACGAATATTTCTGGAGTACTTCACCTTATTCTCACCAAAAAATATTGAAAAACCTTAACTATAATTTATTCTAGGTTCCTCAAATTGGACCTGATGCAAATGATCCAGCAAGCAAGTAATTTAACATTCAAAAAATCTATTCACTACCATGATTAAAGATTTTAATTTAAAAAGCCATTTTTTCGAGGGGTTGATATCTGCACGCGCAGTTATTAGAGGCCGGAAATGAAGGCAACATATCCAGGGGTTCGTCTTCTTAAGTCAATGCGAGGATCAGCCCTGAGTTATGGGGCGGGCGGGCGGCTATTAGACGTAGTACCGGAGCGTCTTGCTTGTTGTGGGCGATAGCAGGGTTTTCTTTTGCTTAGTTTTCAGTGTAGAAAATGCAACCAAAATCATCATTCAGAAGGTCAATAAAAATTAGCACCTTAGTCTAGAAAATGCAACCCCGTAAGGTCAAAATCATCATTCAGAAGGTCAATAAAAATTAGCACCTTATTGAGTACTATATCCTGTGAGTTTTAACGCGTCGAATTTTTAACTAAAGAATCGTGGAAGGTTTTTTTTTTACTTACTGGATATTTGGTACATATGTGCACCGTTTGGTGTGAATTGAAGGAATTAAAGGAATGCAAATGGCATAAACGTGTGGTTAAAAGTGGAAACTTAAAATATTGAAGTATCTTGTAAATACTAACTTTAAAATTTTCATTCTTTTTTGCAGTTCATTGCTGTGCATAAACTTTCACTCAAACCTTTCTTGGCAGGCATAGCTTTGCGAAAATCCAACATCTCGTTTTTCGTTTAAGTCGAGGGCAAAAAATGTCATGTCAATTAATAAAATCTACCGTAAGACTCGGCTTAGCTGGCTCCTTGTTATATCATAACTAAGACCCGGCGGATGGTAGATAGGCTTCGAGGGTAGCTTCTTGTGAGCTACTGGATTTGCGTTGTGCATCGACCTAAGTTTTATAAAATAAGGAGGAAATGATAAATCTTTTTGGCGAAGCTTTTACAATTAAGTAGGTTCGAACCCATGTAGTGGCGAGTTCGAATCTGACCAGAACATATAAGTACTTTTGTTTATTGTTTTTTTTTGTACAAATTGCAATTGTACAAGTTGCGGCTACCTCTCCGGTAAGACATATCTCAAAAGGGCAAGAGAGCTTTTTTTACTCAATTCGGTGGTCGATTAAATATAGTATTCTAAAGTAGATTAGGAATAAAACCAGAGTTAAATATTCCTTTAATTTTTGTACCTTAATCTACTTCAAAAAGAAATAAGGTTGATTTACAACCACCGAATTGTAAAGAAAATGCCCTTCTTGCACAAAACTTAGTTTGTAAAAAAGAGAATTAACATTTGACCAAAGCTCCGAACTTCCGTTCAGTTTACTAAAATAATAGTTTTTAATTCGTCAACTTTATATTATTCGAGATCAGATTGTGATGTATCGATCTAGTGAACATTTGAACTTTTTATTTGTCGACTTTATAATTGTTCTTCGGAAAAAGGTGTTCGATTATGTTGTATTCGATCTGAAGTAAGAAACCTGTAACACCTAATTTGTTGTGCTATATTTATCTAAGCTTTCTCAAACTGCATTCGCCATCGCTGAAAAACAAAGCCCTTTTCTCTAGCAGGAACATTCGTTCAAGCTCCGTGCAGTAAGAATCTGGTCTTAGACAACGATATTACGGTGTATTAAGTTGCTCGAGCAAATCTCCTCTAGGCAATGGGGCTTAAGAGTTTTACTGCGATGGCGGCCACCCGCCCCACTAAACAAGGCTAAAAGCTACGGGACCGTAAATAATATAAAATGGATATTGATTGCTAATTAACTTTTTTTTAGTTGTATTTTTTTAAAGAATTCATTATGAATGTTCTTACTCGAGTGGAGACGGGCAGCATGGATGGTTCGGTCGTGTGTAAAGAATGGGAGAAAAGGTGATTACCGAATTAGACAGAGTCTGACGAAGAAAAACTCAGCTTGGTATGCTCACCCACGAGTAGGTGACCAATGGTCTGAGGGTACACGCCGCAGTCACTTGCTCTTTGAGCTCTATCTCTGAAACCCTACCTTACCTAGGTTTTTTACCAAAGTTAAAAAAATGTGTTCCAAGAAATTAAACCCACGGAAACCACGGTAGCGGAAATCCACGGAAAAGTACTTACTTGATTGATTTACATTGAAACTCGTAATTATTTCTTGCTTAGTCTTTTTGTCAGTTGTCTGCAAAAAAGAACGCAATTCTTTGACTACTTACTTACTTACATACCTAAAGCTTTGCAAAAAATCTACTAAATATGAAATATGCGTGTTTTCTTGTTAATATCAGTTACCAAGAGCATTAAGTTTTAATCTAAACAAAGTGTCGACGAGTGGAGCCAGGCATTTATGTTAGTTAAGCGTGGATTATGAGGCTGCGGTAATAAAGCAATTTATTACGACGCGGTAATGGCTGAGGCTACCGTCTTCGCAATAGTTCCATAGGTATATCTATATCTTCTCTGTTTAAAGGTACGTTAAACATTGAGGAACGAAATTCACACGAATATCATACCAACGGTAGACCATTTCATAAACTAATATAAATTGTTAAAAATGAATTTTTACTCAAAATTGTTTCATAGTACCTACTGTCATTTAGAGCACTATTATACATACTATCATTTCCCAGAAAATGTTTGTCATACTATCCCTTAAAGTTTTTAAAAACGCACTCATACATAATCGCCAGGATAGTCGAAGTGTACCTACCTACAGTTTTGACTTGAGCTGATAGGTAGGTACCTAAAAGTAATTCTTAGTATTTAATTTATGGAACAAAAATACTACTCGAAAATGAAGATTTATCAGCTATTAAACACAAAAATGTTTAACTACATGTTGCCTGTGTTACTTAACTTAATTCATAAACACTAACGAACTGATTACTAAGACGCCTGTCATAATTTCTTCAGCAACAAATCACAAAAGCTTAACGTCGACAGAAGCAGGCGTTACGAATTTAAAATGAAACTCTAAAAACGGATAAGAGCGCAGGAGTGTGTTGCAAGATCAAAGAATGGTTCTTCGACGTTGCTATCTCCTTTAATTGGTATAATCCGTCTCACATCGAGTCGAGTTTCTGTATTGCTCGTGGGATGTGCACTCAAGACGTTTGTCTTCTAGTGTGTATGTGCTCAGAGCTACTTAAGAATAATTAACGTCAGTATCTCTCTCAAAGAATCATCGACCTTTGAGTCGTTTGTGAGAATACGTTAGCAACCTGTAAAAATGGTATGAAGAGTTTTCAAACGCCTTCGGAAAATACAACAGCAATTTTATTTTGTTACTAATGGTTGCGTTTTGTGTTTCGTGTTCTGTAATTAGTTACTAAGCTCCGATCACTATTTTTATTTCACATTAGAACTGAATAGTAACATTTGAATGAACCGTAAAACAGACAGGCAGTAAGTAAAAAAATAAGCCTAAAAATTACTAATTAATTGCCTTCTTTTGCACCGCCTTCGCTAAATTTTCGTGTTTCTGTTCCTGAATGGTAAAGCTTAAATTGTGGAGTTTATACAACGTAGCCGTATTATTTATCCGAAAACCAGAAAAAGACATTCGGTCTTGGTCTTCGGATCTTTACCAAAGATAATGCATGGAAAAAGTTGAAAAATATTACTTACTATTAGGTGCTCATTGAAAAGTGATCTCTGCTCATCTTGTTTGTTTTAAACTTGAAGGAGTGTCATTAAAATATATCTAACTAAGAACAATGAATCAGGTTGAGTCAAATAACTCGCTTGTAATTGGCCTACAGCTGACTAGACACACTTATCCATGTAACTTTCATTGCCGAACCTATACAACAACTTTCCGATCCGGTGGTAGCATCACATTTATTTAAGTACAGTACCTATATTTATTTGTCTACATTGAATATTATGGTATTCATGTCTATTATCAATTGTATTTTGTCTGTTAATTCGATTTGAAAATTTGAAAGTACTTGTAACAGGTCTATTTAAATAAAGTTATTATTGTTTGTTTGTTTATACATACTTACGGTATTTTCTATAACGTCGCAATGAGTCATTAAGCCTCAGCGCAAATCAATCCTCGAAATTTCTCAAGTCACCCACATTCCGATCACCCCAAAACACAGACTTGGACTCCGACTTCACTATCGAAGTCTCCACAAAGACGTCTGCCGATACCGATTACTGAAGAGCCAAGTCCGTGACAAGTGATTCGGGTGCCTCCGCCGGCCGCATCCGCCCGTCGCATCGCTGATATTTATCGATATGTAGCGGTGACAACGTTTGGAACTGTTGTCATTGAATTATCTATCTTAACTTATTATTAAAGTAACGTTAAGGCTTTAGTTTGTTTGAGAAGGAGAAATTAACTCTGATTCTAGTTAGCCTTGGAGACTGAGAGAACAATTCGAAGGATACTTACTTGAGAGTACTCTCAACTTTTTGGTGTATAATTTACGACTCACATCGGGACAAAATATTTTTATATTTTCTTTTGTTTCGATAAAAATAGTGTTTTATTTATCAATTTTACTAAACTATTGATTATGTGTATTGTTTAGTGTATTTTTCAAATGTAATGGTCCAAAAAGTTAGAAAAAAGGTTTGATTAAATTGAAATGTAGGTATTGTAAGACACTACTTATCCATACTAAAAAAAAGAAGTACTTACAACTTCTTCATATTTTGCTTTCATAGTTTGTTTATCATACTTACGGTATTTTCTTTAATCGCAATGAGTCATTAAGCCTCAGCGCAAATCAATCCGCGAAAATCTCAAGTCACCCACATTCCGATCACCCCAAAACACAGACTTGGACTTCGTTAGACTCCACTATCGAAGTCTCCACAAAGACGTCTGCCGATACCGATTACTGAAGAGCCAAGTCCGTGACAAGTGATTCGGGTGCCTCCGCCGGCCGCATCCGCCCGTCGCATCGCTGATATTTATCGACATGTAGCGGTGACAACGTTTGGAACTGTTGTCATTGAATTATCTATCTTAACTTATTATTATAGTAACTTAAGGCTTTAGAAATTTGTTAAGGAAGGAGACAGGTACTATCTTTAATTCTAGTTGGATTTAACGGAGAGAAAAGATGGATACCTACATAGGTAGGCACTCCCTACCTTATTCGTGTTACCAATTTACGACTCTCATCGGAGCAATCTTTGTTTCCAGATTTAAATAGGTACAATGGAATGTGTATTGTTTAGTGTATTATTTAAATGTTGAGGTCCAGAATTATTGAAAGAAAAATCGGTTTAATTGAAATGTATTGTGAGAGACTTCTTAACCTAAAAAAATGGTCGTACGTTCTTCTTCAGTTTATCAAACAAAATTATGCTAATTACTAGCAAAATGTTTTTCAATTCCTGCCTATTCAATTTTGTAAGAAATTTTCATTTTCCTTCGGTTAACTGAGCGTCTCTACGGCGTTAATTTGATTCCACCATGATTCAGTTACGTTGGACGCTAATTTATCTATGTGGTGTGGTGTGGAGTGGTCCTGGATATAACACCACATGGTGATCTACTTTACTTTAATCACTAAACATTGTAACTAAACAACTTCCTATACAAATTACTTCAGCACGCCAATGGAAAATGGACGCCAATCAGCAAGTGCCAGTAGGGAAGTACTATCCCTTACGAGGATGGCCGGATACCCGTCACAGCACGCCAGGGTTCTACAGGTAGTGTTTCTCGTCGGAGTCCTCAGAGAACCATGAACTCGCGCAGAACATGGCTAAGGCCCAGACTCCACCAGAGCTGAGCGGAGATGTGCGGCGTCGAGCTGTGTTTTCAACAACCAATGGAATTGCGTTATTCACACATGGAGATGTGGAGATGTGATTCTATTGGTTGTTGAAAACACAGCTCGACGCCGCACATCTCCGCTCAGCTCTGGTGGAGTCTGGGCCTAACCCGAGGTTCATGTGTGGTATTCCCACCCCCTGCGGGGTGGGTGAGCCTCACTCTCTAAGGCCCATCAGTTGGAGTGCGGGAACTTCCTAAAAGAACTTCCCCGGGTAAAAAAAAGGGTTTGAGGTAGATACTCCCACCAATAAAATAATTGCGTACAACGAACGTTATTATCCCGGACGGGAATCGAACCCACAGCTTTTAACTCGTTGCGCCAATTGATCAACAATAAACAAATAAAGAATACTACTCCCAAATATTGAAATCGTTTTTATGTCCCGAATTAATAATTAAGAATTTACTGTCATGAACCATATTACTCGTATTAACGAAACGTTATAATGTTGTTATTCGGGAATTCGGGTTGAATGGAACGATGAATAGGCTGAACTACTATTAAATGAAACAGATCACTCATTTAATTTATATTCAATTTAATTTCCGTTTATATAATGAATCGAATAAACATTTAGCCAATATTTTCATTACCGAAACGGTAAATACGAACTGTTCGTGTGAGCTTAGTGACACAGTTTTACCATAGACCTTATTAACTTTAATAAAATATTTACAATATTTGGAAATTTCATCACAGCTTCACAAAACAAGCATAACATGGAATAACAAAACAAATGTTTTAAACTGTTAAAACTATTGATCTAGGTACTAAAAACAAAATAGTGATGTGTTTTGGCGGTAGCCTTGACCGGTAAATGCTTAAATACTGTAACTTTTCGTTTCGCCAAAAACGAGTCTCAGCTAACAATTAAAACAATGAACAAAAATTATGAACAAACTACTGACTTTGTCGACAAATACATTTTATAACAATTGCAATATCTTTTGTCAACAAAGGCGTGTTTGCTGAGAGACTAAGAAGTTCTGAAAAAATATAAACTAAATTTTTTTGACCCCAAACTACACGGTGATTGTTTTGCGGGTGAGGACCCGCAAAACATTCCCAAACTTTAATCAATGTTGAGCACGCTCTCAAGTTCATGCCGCTGGCCCCCGTTTCGCAAAGGTCAATCAACGTTAAGCATGGCTCACGCTCATGCTGTCCCGTAAAATGTCAAGAGAACTAAAAGGGTCAGCTATACTTCTGATGGATGCGCCACCTTGATTCGCGTTTGTGAATTCGGGGGTAAAAGTGACTGATATATTTGTGAGGGCGGCTCAACTTTGATTTTCGTTTTGATATTCGGGGATTGGATTAGGGGATCAGAGACATGTAGGGCAATGAATTTAAGCATATCAGCATACGGATGCAGATTGATATTCCTAAACTCGTAGCATGAGTTTGTTATCCATTGGATTCAAACCTATGATCACTAGCTCTATTGGCAGTATCACTACTACGGGCAAGTCTCCTTTTTTTACAAAGATCTCATTTAAATTATGGAATTTTGCAAATTATTTTACTACGATTCTCAACACACTTGTTTGGTGAGACTTGTTTCTGACAAATAATATTGGGAGCGGTGTTAAAATATCTTACATTTTCTTTTCATAACACTAACCAATCTTTGGATTGACAAGCATTAACTATGACATAGGACAAACACGAAATGTGCGTACTATCATTACGAGTCAGACGAAATCGTCGTATGATTACTATCTATTAGCAATTTGGATGCTCTAAATATGTGCAATATAATATCAGTACTATCACTATATGACTCGTTAATTACACAAACAATGTACAGTATCATTATAACATTGAATACCATTCTAACATTAACCTCCTATAACATAACTACTTCTAAAGATAATTAAAGTGGAACTTTAATTGAGTATCCATTTGAAAATTACGTAAGGAATAGTAACAGATTATTATTAAACTACACTATAATTTAATAAATTAAATTGAGTCGTAAGTTCTATATACATAAGGAGTACATATGAGATTCATTCTCAAATTGTGACGTGTTTAATAGCTTTATACACTTATGTACGTAAACACCAACTATTAAAAATCTAATCTTAAACATAGCTGCTTTGGAGTCTTGCGTACCTAAAGCAAAAACATAGACTGTACTTATAGTACTAAAAGTCCATTGAATAATACGAACTGTGATAACTATACCGCCGTGATTAATACTAACATGGCACTACACACCATTAAACGATTCGAATTCAGTCTTTCGTTCTAATTTCCGACGTCACAATCAAGAGTCTTGATGATAAATCCTTTCAACTTTACGACGTAGCTAATCACTTCACACTAGTTTACGCTCAGCAATGGCGTGGGGGTGTCCAGGGTGAGGGTAGTGCGATGGAGACGATGGTTCATACAGCGACATCTTCAAACGTTTACACTTCGCTCTTCGGTTCTTGAACCAGAACTGCACATTTTTGGACTCAAGTCGCGGAAACTTCTGCCGGTATGGCATTCTGTTGAGCTCCTCCGTATACTTCAGTATTAAGTTGTGCGAGGGGTGTGTGTTCATTGAAAACCACTGCTCGAGGACTGGAACCTCAGATACAGGATCTATGAAGGTGCGATTGCGCTTGCGTCGTTCATCTGAAGCGCCAGCAAGAGCTAAGTTCAACCCACTGGCCCCTTCGCCTGGAACGGGGCCAACTCCGGGGAACCCACTCATGTATTGGCTCATATACATTATTCCATGACCAAACATTGGATGATTTGGTACCATTGGGAATGGTAGACGATCGAGATGTGGAGATGTTGGTCTATAATGACGCTCCTGAACAACCTCATCATCGGAGACGTCGTGATCATCAACGTTACCATTTTCTTCCTCGATATTGTTATTATTGTTGTTGTGGGAGCTATCACTGTTTTTAGCTGGAGATCGCTGTGGGGAGCTGGTTTGCTCAGGTTTGCTCAAATCTCTGGGTTCTTGCTTGATATCATGTACCTGTGACAATAAAAAATAATATTGAATTATTTTACGCTACATTCAGAATTAGAAACTTGGAAAAAATATTTTTAGATCTCGGTACAGTAACAGTATTTTCTTATGAAATAACGAAATCATGAATTTACCTTGATTATATCAGGTGGTTTAGGAGACTCGTGGGGTCTATCTTCGATATCGATGTTATTCTTCTTAGTTGTAATCAGAGAAAGCGGAGCATCAGGGCTCTCTGGCCTATCATCTGGATGTAAATCACCGCCATCGTCTTCCAGATCTGAACCACCGTTGGATAAATTATCTTCAGACATAACTGACATTGGGTACCTTCCAGGGCTTCCCGACATTTGCATAGGGCTCTTCAACGAGTTTTGGTCGTGGGAAGTGTAGCTGTCATTACCAGCCATCAAAGACCCATTAGTTGGGCTATGACTTCGGCTATTGAAGCCGTTGACGCCAAGATGGCAGCCCAGGCCACCAATGTTGCGAAGTTCAGCGCGCTTTTGTGCTGCGCGAGCGTTTTTGAACCAATACACTACGTTGTTTACATCAAGAGGCTTTCTACCACGTCTTGACTCCAGATTGTTCAACTCCCGAACATATTGCTGTATTTGCTGTCGACTTGGATGTTGATTTTCAGAAAACCATCGCTGAAGCTTTGGAAGCTCTAGTTCTGGATCGAAACTTGTTCGCATTCGTGTCTTTTGTGTAGGGTATTGGCTCTGAACGGTTTGCAGAGCAGGATGCAAATGGTCTGGAATGGTATTGAGAGTGGGCGAACGGTTCTTAGGACCAGGAGACGGGTATCGTCTCGGGCTAAACGGAGGCGGTCTCGGAGACACTTGTGCGCTCCACCAGGATTCGAACTTCCTACGCATCTCTTCTGATGGCTCATGGAAATTATGTGGCCCTGGCGTCCTATCTTGACCTCTGCAAATCTGAGCTAGTGTCACCTGCAACAGGGAAAATACGATATAAACTAAAAACAAGCTAACACCATGTTGAGACGGTTTTAAACAGGTCAGTCTAACCAGTAACAGATACAGAGATAATTATTTGAATAAACACAGAGCATTGTTTCACAGAACATCGCCATTAGATTATGAAAATATTAGGTCGGCTGTTAATGCATGTGTCATGCGCAAGCGGCCCGCTCTGACGCGGGAGGTGTTTGTTCGGTGGTTAGTGCCGCGGCCACTCCCGCGCCGCCGAAACTTCAATCATGGTCTGCTCTAAAACAATGAGCGGGAAGGGCGTTTTAGCAATTAGCGTCCACCCACTGAAACCTCAACTTGCACCAACATACTTAGACTAAGTGGTTTTATTGAACTGCTTTAGTGTTAACCCATTAGAGACGCCGCTGCTACGCTGTTTAGCCAAAGAATAAGCAGTACGATTCGAAAATTATTCCATTACATGTTTGAATTTCATAACTATTTACTCTGATGATAACAAATAACAGCTTGTTTGGATTGGTATTAATAGCGCAACAAGTAGTCATTCATAAAGAACCTGTCGGATTATAGCTTCGCCTCTGAGTTTACCCAGGTTGACATTATGCAAGTAAGATCTGCCCATATCGCTAGATTACACAGAACAATGCTTGCGATTACGACGTCAAGCGAGTTGTCAAGCCGCGTTTGCGTTTCAACTGTTGCTAAATCAAATGTTAAATTAAGTGTGAGTGTTACACATCGAGATTGTACCTATAAATCATGTCAACCGTGAGGAATTAACCACGCTCGAGTGATACGTTAATCTGCTTCTTTGTTTTATATTTTTAAATAGTGAGGCCATATTTGTTTTCAGATATTGTCTGTTTTAGCTACACAGAAGATTTACGAGGCGCCTGCGCGTGATAACTCTTGTGACAATGTAATCCGTCTAAGTACGTAATTTGGTATATCGCGAACATCTCTTGATGTGCTCGTGGTTTGAAAGGACAACAGAATGGGCTTAGTCTTATCTAATATTGTTTTCATTGCGTTATTAGCGCAAGTAATTTCAAAACTCTTATGAACCTTGAAACAATTTGAGCTCAAAAATAATGTGCAAGATTTATAGCGTAATATTAATCCTGCGATGTCTTTCTTTTAAAAGCCCTTCGATAAAGTATTCCGTAAGCGTCCAGAAGTTTGCTCTCGGAATCGAAGGCGCAAATTGGCGTGATAAATTACCATAATATCGCAGAGCCGAGTTCATCTGCCGTTTAGCTACTAACTTCGCCGTTTGAGGTGTTTGATTATCTTGCTACAGAACTCCTTTGCGTCATTATCAACTTTGAAAACTGTAAGTCCAATTTGTATTTACTTTTGACTTTGAACGTTTAAAACGTTGAAATAGTTCGTGCCCCACTTACCGTGTCAATGGCGTCCTAAATTGAAATCGCGAACCCGACAGGCGGTTAAGCTCGGGAGGGCGCGCATCGACGCTAACCTCGCGTTTAATAAGATTATAAAGCATTATTTTATGGTATTAATAAGATCAAAAGCGTTCGTACATCTAAAACTCCTTTTAGCCCTCTTTCGAGGCTCGAGTTGGTAAGACGGCCTCCCCCTAACCCGTTCGCAGGGCGTTGGATATTTAGAAAATATAATAAAGCTCGCGAGGCGTGGATGAGTCTGCGATTCAATTAAATTTATTATGTATGGAGATCCCGCGTGTGAGACAGGTGCTCAGCCCTCGATGAATTGCTGTATCTATCTTCTGATATGGAGATTTAAACCTCTTAAGGTGGGAAAATAATAAATTCTAAGTAAACACATTAAATCTTACACGTGAAGAGTAATGAGTTTTTATAATTCAGTCTATTTTCTACAAACATATTCGTTATATTAAGCAAACCTTCATAAAATGATTACAAAACAAATGATCAGTTTCCATCGCAGCTTTATTTCATTTACATTTTTAACACTATGTTTAGACTACAAAATTGTTCTCAAGTGTTCACCGAGTGGCAAAAATATTGTCGACTATGACAAATAAGACTGGCAAATAGTTATCTAAAACCTAATACGTAGATTACTTTTTAAATAAGAACTTTGAAATGTACAAAAAAAAATCCGATCGTATCATTTTATTGATAAATGTTTTGTTTGTTTGTTTGATTTGCATTGTTTTGATTGGCAGTGATCCTGCCCACTAGCACGTCGTGAGTACAACCCCACCCAGGGCAATGGTATACAATATTTTGCGTTGTTTTTTCAAGGAACGACTGCGCCAAACTAGCTTGCAGACTGGGGACTTTGGGGGTTTTGGTCTATTTAATAAATGTTTTTACCACATTTATTTTGTTTTGTCATTCCTGAAATAATACAAAAGCGCTTACAGATTAATGACAGTCGCGAAAATCCAAGAATAACATTCACAAGCAGCTCCGACATGAAAATTTCTATTAACCGAGCCCGCCTTGTTAAGACGCGAACCAGCCACGAACATGAAAACAAATGCTTCCTTAATTCTTCCCCCAGTGATGATCCTTATTAGCGAGGACTTATGCGTAACCTCGCAAATTATAACGACCTCCGAATTGTATGAGAACTCGCTTGCTACTTAACGACTCAGATAATCTGTCTTCGTTGGGAGTTCTTTAAATACGAGCTTGCTGACGTGCTTGCTTTATCTGTGACGGATCTTGTGATGTGGTGAAAAGGTCTTGGAATAAAAGTGGGGTTGTTTTGCCGGCACCAGAACAATAACTGAGCTTAGTTGATGTGTGGAGCTCTGTGTTTTAAGGCAAATTTAGACATCGAGTGGCGCCCCCATTAAATAAAAAATCGTAGGGATCTTAGAATAGAAAATATACATTAAGTAATTCTGTGTCCAGTTTGTTAAGATCGGATAAAGTATTTTTTATTGTTAAAACGGAAATCTAAATGTCTAACTTGCATTGTAGTATCTAAAAGTACCAAAATCAGCCGATAATGACAGCTTTGGTTACTGCATTGATTACTAAAGATTTTGAGTCCTGTTTATGGACTATAAACCATTAATCAGATATCATTTATTTAACAAAATATGAATAAAAACTTATCTGATGATGAAAACACCAACAGAAAACACATTGGGTTAGAATGCGTCTGACTTGGACTGGGATAAAATCGCGAGGTTGTTAAAAAAATATATTGTTTCTCTTATAAAATTCCATATAACTTATTCATGCCCATAGATTTGTGTAGGTAAAAATAGAGATAAAACAACCTGATAACTTCGCAAAGACATATTTCTTGCCTACACAAAGCCCTCAACGCTTACAAATCTCCAAAATACCTACCTACCAAAGCTAAATGCTTAGTAACTACGCAATTTTCAATTGAGAGCTCGCGTCGGGGCGGGTTTAAATATGGGAAACAATGAGTTCCCCGATAATAAGGGGTAAAGGTTTAGTCTCATTGTGACACGGGGCAGGGGTTACAAAGCATTAAAGAACATTACAACTAGTGATGTAACAGGCTGGAGTTTTGTTGAATCGGTTTATAAATTCGGCTAACGGTATTCTGAAACGCAACGTCAAAATCGCGGCAAACCTAAAAAGAAAAGAATTGACAATCGAACGAATCCGCAGAAGGTTCCAAAGTTATTTTCCATACAAATAAGGAAGGCTATCAGTACAAGGTAAAGTGGATAGACGATTCAAGTGAGCTTGCTCACCTGAGGAAGATTGAGATGAGGAATGGTGTTTACATGGTGGTGGCAATGTGATTCCACTCGATCAAATAAACCCTGTTCATGATTCGCTGTCAGTTTAAAGAGCGAAAAATAGAAATGCACCGAGAACATTTTGGAGAAGTTGATATTTTACCTTCCATGAAGGTAAAAGGAAGAAAGGTTGACATTAGGTTGAGATTAGGACAGGGCAGTCCCATGCCTAGATAACCTAGATGCTTTCCTTCTCATTTGGTGGATATAAGAAAAACCGGTTTGACGACACGTTAACCGATGAAGCTCGGTTAAAACCGGTTTTAAAGTCGAGTCGTTACATCACTAATTACAACACCGCAGGAACATTGTGAGTTGGTTTAGCGCAGTGTAGCGGACGCGTTTTGTCAGCTCTCAATGAATTCGGATGATTTTAATACCCACGTTATACGGTTTGACAGGTGTTTTCGATGTAGATTGATTTGGTACTCGCGAATGTTCAATGGTTTTGATTTATTTCGTATTGTAATTATTAACAGGTGACATTAATTACAACTATATATTTAATGAGTTAACAGTAGCAAGTAGACTATTGCCACAAGAAGAGAACGGTCGCAGAGGCTTAGAATCTTAGGAGAGCATTTGACCCCAATGGGGTAAGTGGAGGCCCCGAGTTGCTGAGATTTTTAACGGAGTTTTCTGTAAACACATAATTACTATGATCTTTTGACGAATTTATTTCAACCTAACTTTAACTATAATCACACGTTTAAACGAAAACTTGATGTACTTTTCCCTAAAATGCAAATTTTGAACGGAAACTAAAATTTTAAGCATCTCGTCCATATTTTCGTTGCCGAAATAAAGAAAACTAAAATAAATTACCTCATCCAACGGACATCCAGTTGACATAAGCAGCGGCCTGCTCTGGACCAGCAGCAGTCTGAGGAGTTTGTCCTTGATGTCCTGGAGCGGGGTGGGTCTGGGCCTCAGCAGTTGGATGCGAAGGGTCGCCACCGTGGTCAACTCGCCGAGGACTTCGCCAACGGTTGCCAACGGCCCGTCCGAAATCCTTTCGAAGGATAGCGGCTTCCAGTTGTTAATTACCACGGAACCTAGTTGGTGAAAAATAGTTCAATAAATAACTACTGAAAATAATAAAAATCATTGAAATACTTCCTATTGAGTGTCAACCCTAATTTTTAACTGTACCACATTTTAAAGTTTTATCAAATGCTTGCTAGATTAACATTTGAATATATGTATCATATTTGACACAAAAATAAAAACAACTTAATGCTGAAAGTATTCGCCAGTCACCTATCGGACGAGACAGAATATTTCAAAGATAACTTTCAAAGTTTGTCACATTTTCCACTGACTATCCAACGTGGTCAATTTGAGCATTCGTACCTTTAGCAGATGCTGCCAGCTCCTGAGGATATCCCAGCCTCATCATGGCAGCCGGCACCAGGTCGTGGAAGGCCGTGGCGGAAGGGATGATGACGTAGCTGTCAGTTTCCACCACAGCTCGTCGTCTCCAAGCGCCTTCTTCCAGTGAAGAGACAGCTTCTACCACGCAGTGGACTGGCAATGTTTTACCTGTAACAAAGGAAAATAAATTTAGAGTTACGTTCAAAACATCAAAACTGTATTAATAAAAACCACCTCTTCGTGCTTTTGCCGAATAGCTTCATCTACATGCGGTCTAAAACACACCCTAGATGAACATATTATTTTTATTGTATAAATCCTTGTACACATCGCAAAGATTTTTGGCTCGGATCCAAGTCGTAACGTATAATTTGCAAGTACTAAACACGTAATTAGTTTGTTGCTAGGTAAATTTGGTGTTAAGACGTACTCGAAGTTTATTTATTGTCCAACGTAAAAAAAACATCAGAGTTTGTCGTTAACGCCTTTTCTTTCAAACAAGAATTCGGGTGCGACGTAATACCAAGTTCTTACAAGCACGCCATCGACGTTACACAGCTACAACTTAGCGTCGCCCGTCATAAGCTAAAGAACTTAAGTAAAACGGAAAAACTTGCCCAGAAAAATCTTCTACTTTGTAGACGCTGTCCTTAAGAGCTGTCTTAATTATTTAGCAACTTTTCAAGTCACCGGGCAATGCTTTTGACTTGCTTGCTTGCGCAAAAAACCGACAGAAATGTTAAAATAATAATTAATCCTCGCTGCGTGTCTTGTCTTGTCGGGATCGCTTTGTCGATGCTTTTAATGTACTTTCTTTGTGCTTTACCGTTTTATTAAATAGTTTTTGCTGCCTCAATGCACTTTTTCAACGTCTAAGTGCGTCTGGGCGCTTTATTGGACTTTCTTCGTGCTTTTTGGGCGCATATTTCTTTTAGGAGCAGAAAAAAATATCCATTTTCTTTATCGCCTTATTTTTGCTAGGACGTTGAGTCACAGATAATTTTTCTTTGTTATTTTAAAATATAAAAGCTTTTAAGTGCATTCAGGGGAAGAAGCGTGAAACTTAAGTCGTAAGCTGAACGAACTTATCAATACAAAAAAAAATGTTGTGATAATATGGCGGCAACATGAAGTGTACATAAGGAGATGACATTAATGTGGGCATTTTTTATATATAATGAGAAATCCATCATAATTTGGACGGTGCAAATGTTAAAAACATAAGTTTTATTCTACTCAGTAGTTTTGTAGTATCCGAAACGCAATCTTCTTTTCAAAACTGCTATTCAGATTTTATCTTTTGAACATTATTACTATAGGAAAAGCTGCTATAATAATCGTTTGTTGATGATTAACGATTTTGTGCTCTCATTCAAGAAAATAATAATAGTCATGTCATCTATGCTTATAGACATGTAAACTGTACCATGATGGTTGCAATGAAATAACAAGTTATTTTTCGAGTTAGTAGTAGTACTTGTACTCGGTTAGAAATCGACAAACTTATTAATTAAACAACAGTATCACATAATGATTTACGGTATCAATAGAAAACAATAGGGTATCTTCGAACCCGTAGTTATTGAATTTACATAATACTTACTAACCTGGTATTCGGTTAACAAAACAGTTGGTTCGGGAAATTATGAAATTCTCCATACAGTAATCTCTTAATAATACCCTCGGCGGGTGTATGGCTGTTGTATTATCACTACGAGTCGCCACATAGTTGCAACATGCGACTAGTTGAAGGAAATGCAGTAAAAAACACTAATAAAAGATATGTTTACTTGTAAATCTACTTGACCAAAAAGATCGTGAGACTAATGTTGGCATGAAACATTTTAATCAAATTTTTCGTATTGAATGTTTGTACGCTGATAGCGGTGAAAAGTTGATGGATGGCAAACTGTGTGATATTGCTATACGAATTACATGAGTATTCTTAAAATAAGCTTATTACCAGCACACTTAAAGTCTTTTTATTTTTGCTAGTCATAGTGAGAGAAACTGTTTGGATAAAAGAGATCGAAAAATCACCTAAACAACAAATCGACAAAACGCATCCTTATCGCACCACATCATATCTTTAAGCTTACATTAAAACACCTGAAATTTCGCAACGCGGTAATCGTTTAAGTAACTTTCAATAGTTTCTGTTGGCAAGTTCAGCGGGAAGGGGGTTAGCACCTAGCCACCTATGGTTTAATATGAAGCTTGGATTAGTTGGGTTTAGGCGGGAACCGCCCGCCCCGTCCTTTGGTCAGTTAAATCCCCAGTTATGAAACTGTGAAACAGTAGACTTTATTTAGTATGGTATATTTACTTTATTGCCGAGTATGATTTAATTTTAATATGTTGCTGTGTTTGGGTACCGCATGAACGGGAAATTGTTTGAGGATTGTATGTTTGCGATAGTTATGAATCAATTATTGTAACACTTCTAATATAGACTTAATTGATACAGTCATGAATATAATCAACCCAGAAACTAAGGTACAAATTAAATTAATAATTAATCAATACGCACGATATGTTACATGCTAAAATGTCTTCAATATCCAAATCCGAAATATACATTTGAAACCCAGCTAAGTAACAATTGTCTTTTATAATTGAAAGAGATGCCGAGACAGAAAACAGATAGCATCAAAAACATCCCGGAAAGCATTCAGTCAAGGTCTGCCAAAAAAAACCCAACCACAGTCTAACATTTTATCCATACAGAATAACCTTTATGCAGACACTAATATAACCTAAGCAACAGTATTCCTCACTTAGGGTAAGCTTAAGTTGATAGCTTTAGTTCACGAAATCTGCTTACATGTAGCCAGCTTGAGGCTAGACTGTGTGGTGTGTATGAAAATTAGACACGATAAAATCTGGCTGCCTCTGAGCGGCCCAAAGTTCGGAAGATTTTAGTTGTGAGTCTAATGTGAGATATTGCATAAGGTAATGAATTTATGCACAAAACTATTTTAGGATAGTGACTCGGTCGAGTGTTGTACTTGTGTATTGTAATCACATTACGTATTCTCCAAAGTTACTTCTATTATTTCCTATTATAAAACAAAAAACACGTTGTTCTGAGGAATTAAAATTATCTCATGCTTTTCTCGTGCCTAACCATACAAATAGCACAAGATAACGCGTCGTGTGACAAAATTTCGTCGCAGTGTGCATCTTCGGCCAGCAGTAAAATACTTTCAAACTTCAAGAAGGAATGCCTAGCGGCCCTTACAGAATCAGACTATTACACAGTTGCACAGTACGACTTCGTGTCGTAGGAATCTACTACAAGCGACATTCTCATGATGCCCTACGGGCTCGTACACAATTAGACGATTATATGTTTACGTTTACTAGCTAAACGACGCGTTGCATCGTGTGACGCGGTGTTAGGCTAAGCAGTAAATTCTTTTCAACTTTCAAAACAGGAGCGCACGCTATCGCTCGTGCCTTACTGCGCATCGTCACACGTCGCGCAAATCTGTGCAGCCGCAGGATTCTTATCGCAAATCTGGCATAAAATTAAATCGCATTAGCGATGTGTTCCCGAAATTGCGCCGAAGCTCGTGTCGTCGTAAACCGACCATTTGTTCGCATATTAACCCGTACTATAATTTAATAAAGAAAATCGTGTACTTAATGCTTGCTCCTAAAGGTATCCTAAAGTAGCTTTGACTAAAAGATCACCCAAATGAAAAAGCAGGAAAAAAGTTCAGTTCAAAATAATCTGCCATAGCCGTCACTTGTAAGACAATGATTAATAATGTCTACTTACCTTTGAAATTGTATAAAACGATATATTAGGAAATGATTAAAGCAAGCAAGTAGATTAGCAAACTTTTTCATTGGTTTGCGATAAAGTTCAGGTTGAGTGAGACCGCATCAATTATTAGAGATTACAAGTGGCCGGTGTGACCGATTATTTTCTAATATAAACGTTATATAAATTAGGGATTTCACTTAAATGTAAAAAAAATGGGTAGTGGTAAAATCTATTTTTAGATTTACTACGTACTAACACAAGTACTAACTTAAGTTCAGTCCTAATCTCCAATCGTGGAGTGTAAAGTGTGGCTAAGTTGTGTTCATTAGGGCACAACATAAAACAGCAATTAGTGACGAGACAGGAAGACGCTCGAGCTAAGCTATTTAGCTACATAACATAGCAAATACGTATAGCATACAGCACGCCGTTGAAAATACTAAGCGCCCAAAGAAATTCATTGATCTTTTTGATGTGGAGCAACACTCATACTCGGAATAACTGACGCTTTATGTTTAACTGGCATAATTTTTGCTAATTTTTAAAGTTTTTAAAGATTTTCATAAGTCTTACCATTTCTTTGGTTGAAATTTTCAAAAGCCCTTTCGTAGCCTTTTCGTTTCAATCTAAACCAAAATTCCAAATTTCAGCGCTACATACTCAGTATTTCTGACTCTCTGAAGACAAACTTATTTAAATAAATATAAATTTAATTAATCATTTTTGGTAAACGTCACTTTCAGCTAGGTAGCCATTATTGGTGAAGGTATACGCTCAGATCTACTAACATTACAACACAAGATTATTTGTAAGGGCTTTTAAATTTTGAGTGACTTCATAATTCAGATATCATCAGTGTGATATGTAAAACACACTTACTAAAAAGACTTAAAACGAATTGCATATAGCTAAATAAATATGAAATCACAGTCAATTTTCTAAAACTTTACTCCTACCTCTTAACTCTTGTTAGTCTAAGGTTTTAATTCCGTGCACTTACAAGGAGGGGCTCTCCGACTGTCCTTGTCTTTGTTAACTCTTTGGAGGGGCTCAGATCGGATAAATCTTCGACAAAGTCTCTTATTTCTGAAGGCTATATCTAAATGAATCTTCTGATATCAAGCAAAGATTTAGCTGAGAGGTTTTGATTTAATAGCAAAAATTATAAGTTGCATAATTACCAATCTTAAAGTAAATAATACGTTCGTTCTTGTTCGGAATATAGTCCGAACAAGGTAGTCAGAGGCACATTGATTGTTGCCATTATGGTGAATGGAACTGTCAGAAGCCTACACTACGGAGAGTAAATTTGAACCAAACAACGTTGAAAAACGTGGTGTGGGACGATCTTGCAGCAAGCCGTTATACTAGTTGCAAGCTTGGGCTCATTATCGGCGTTATTAATCACCGGAGATTTAGACGCAAATGGTTCAAAGAACAAAAATAAGTATTATTAAGTTCCGAACCACAGCTCTAAGCACTGATCCACGACGCTAATATGATTTCACTGGTTGATTCTTGTGATTTATATGCAACGTCCATA
This sequence comes from Udea ferrugalis, assembly GCA_950022985.1. Classification (NCBI taxonomy): domain Eukaryota; kingdom Metazoa; phylum Arthropoda; class Insecta; order Lepidoptera; family Crambidae; genus Udea; species Udea ferrugalis. Next base: position 14,362,616 of record OX465516.1, read on the forward strand.
GACCGGACGCGTACCTTCCACGGAACACAGACAGTTTCCGAAGAGATGTTGGGTTTAAACAGATATGTTCCGAATCAGATCCGCCGTCTTTCGCCGGGGCTTACCTTCACCCCTACCCCTATGTGAACATGGCTAAGACATATGCTAGATATGACTTGAGTCTTGAGTCGTGTAACCAATAAATGAATTATGTAAAAGTATCTACTCTATCCATTTTATTACTAAGACAAATTCTACAAGTACAAATTGTATCTACCTAATGCGTTTTATGTGTGTCGCGTTACACACTTTAGGTTAGATTGCATTAGTTATAATGATTTTCCATTCTATTTTGCGACAACGTAGTTATAGGCCATTAATTTTGCTGGAAGATTTCTAATCGACAAGAGAATACTTGTAACACTAAAGAAACTCTCCTCTAAACTAACAAAGAGAGACCAACCTGTTGGCTGACTACAGCAATCCATAGACTGCTACGCCGTAGCAATTCTAATCAAAGTTTCCTTCAACCCTTCAATGATAAGTTTATTTATGAACTGAAAAAAGCAAGCAAACCAGAAAGCAAGCAGCCATGCACCATATGTAAAAAAAACTTGTCTTTTGTGAGCCTATCCCCCTAATTCAGAAACGCAAACCAAAGTTAAGCATTCCTTAAAAGTATAATTGTACATTTATGTGAACATGTATTCCTTACAAATGTGTTATTTTGTGTGCAATAAAGTGTTTATCTATCTATAGCTGGCCCTCACGTAGTCGTAATCACATACCACATCCAGTAACACTTTATATCCGCCTGTCGGCATTAACAATGAACTGTGAGAGACGTGTGTACTTAACTCCAAGTTAGGTTGGTATTCGCTAAAAGTCTCATCCCATCTGAAAGCTGCGCAAGAACCGAACGAAGTTTAATTGCGTTATTATTAAGCTCTACTTATTTACTTTGCGCGTAACGGATTAAACTTGGTGATATGTTTGAATTAAGTCATCTTAAAATTTCATGCAAATACTTATATATTCGGTATAACTCATTTTGACTTTTTATACGGTTAGAAAAATAATGGCATGATGGCACCTTCGATCGATGCAATTTTCAATTTTACAATGAATAGTTTAAGTGAGAACTGATCTCTTTTCTCTGATATTTAAATGAAAAATCATTATGGCTATCTACCTAATACTATTAGGTACATAAAACAAAATCAGATATCAAAATTGTTTAAATTTCTAAACTTCTGAAATAGAAGACGAATTAAAAAAAATTGGCATTTTTCAAAAAGTTGCTGGATATGTCAACTATTTACATGGTCAATTTGTTTAGGTATATCCACTGCATCGTACTGAATATTGGTCTGAAATAATTTTAAGAGACATGCTTAAACAGCAAAATGAAAAGAAAGAGCTGCTGGGTCAATTTGGCTGAAATTTCATGATATCATAGTCTCTATATTTTATAGACGATGTTAACGACTTTGTAAAGTTGCAATGTGTTCCTATCAAGGCTTGATTGACCCTATTTTATAAATAAATACAACTTCTGATAGAAATAGGCAAGTACAGACATGACAGCGATCGGATTCGCGTGTTGGCTCGCCTTCGTGAGCGATGATCTGTTTAGATCGACTAAGTCATGGCGTGACGGATGCTGAAACCTGATAAATACAGCTCTGCTTGTTCATATTCACCACATAATATTGTGTAAAGCTATTTCATCACGCAATGTTGATCTAAATAATCACGTAGGACTTAGCAGGTGGGTACATAACAAGCTAATGTAGTGGAAACTAAGTATGTATGCATGTAGATAAATATGTGTTGTGTCTGAATGTGCACCGGATCTCGTTTATTAATTTTTATTTTACTGATGTAACTGAATAATTATACTTATCAGATAACAAACAAACAAACAACGCCGTTTTACGACTCACTGCTTAGAACAGGCGTCACCCTATGAGGTGGCGCAAGCTATACTCCACCACGTGAGCACATTGCGGATAGTTGAAGGGGTGTAAGGTTAGTGATGAACCTTGCTGTCAGATGTTATCAAGGCCTCCAACTCCGACCAGGCTTAACAAAACAATAATGACGTCAACCGAGACCAACGGTGCTCACCGTACCTTCCGAAGCACTGATATGCCAGAGAAATATACCTATTACTAAATTTCAGTCGGGTGGTTACCAGTGGTGTCATATAGTCAGTTTAGGAAAACAAGGTAAATACGAGGGTTATCGGTCACTCTTATTAGTCGTATATCTGAAAACGGCGATAAAACTCGCAAATAATTAATCCTTCCATACTGCTACGGTTATTTAAATACAACCTTTTATTACTTGTGAATAAAGTGCAGTCAACATAAAGGCAGTGACAAGCAGACGTGGCTAACACCTCACCTCGCCCGTAATCCCTTTACTGCGCCGGACAACAAACTTGCAGGATAGGGTTGGTTAAGGCTAGTTTCACGAAATGTAGACGTAACTAACATTTCTAATAGACAAAACAATGAAAATTATTCTTGTTTTTAAGCTGGGTTAGTGACGTGAGTAGTTATGTACTGCCTTAATCAGCTCAGCATGAGGGACTGTTTAACAGAATTAGCAGAAAAGTCTACAGATTACAAGGGATGATTACGACGTTATTCTTATGTTCATTAGCATGTTGAAGCAATAATAAACTAATTTTCTCGAATATTAACAGTATTTTAGCAAACTTACTTACGTCAAGTACAATAATTATTAACTGTCCGAATTTTTAAATTCGCTTCGGTTTTTACCCTAGGTTTAGTTCTCGTAACCCCTGCGTATAGGAATTACCATAACCACTGTGTATGTGTGGATGGAATGATGTGTGTTGTTCTTTGTTCTCTCTTGTTGTTGAATGGATTTTAATGAAACTGTACAATAATATAGCTTATATATCAGGATAAGACAAAGTCTACAATTCTTGAATAAATGTTACTTTCTTTTAAACGAAGTCGCGGCCAACCGCTAGTATGAAATAAAACGCACTAACCTAACAACTCCCTACGACATAAGAATCATGCGGTGTGAAAACTAAATGTCACACAAAGTTTATTTTTAGTACCTCATTAAAGTACGAAAAGTATAATTAACAACCTCACACGACGTGGACATTATAATTACACAAAATTAAGTTATTTGACAAAGTGGATTGTTTTTTATGTGCGTTTTTGTGCAGTAAAGTGACCAGAAAGATTATTTTAGAAAGGCGAAAATTAAAAACACCAATTTTCCATATCTTAATGGATAATAATATTAATGGTTGGCAACTTAATATGTTATATAGTTAGAAAAAACATTTTTTAAGTGCAAATATATTTGAACTGATAATTAGGCTACAGAACATTATTTTGGTCGGATTAATTAAGTACTTCGGAGTAGTACCACAGTATTGAAGACATATTATTTTAATCTTTCCCTAATTTACTTAAGGCTCGACTTACCTAACCAGGAGCTAAATCCGTCCAAGCATACAGAAAGCCACAGGTTTCAGACTTTGCCAGTTTTTATCACCTTATGTCAATGCAGTAAAGATCATTTTCCAGCTGTTATATTACGTGTGGGTTACTGTACAATGTATTCAGTTAAGTAAGTTAAGCCACGCGTGTAGGTATCGACTGGCCGTCTAGGAAGGTAACAAGATACTTAGGTCTTAGACCGCGTTCTAAGGCTTACCTGCTCAGAACCCCTGTATTAAATGGCCCACTTTAATACTTTAGATTTAATTTTACATTAACTCTTAGAACGTAACTGTAATTACAAATTAAATAAGAGGATAACATTTATTTAATAGATGAATCGGTAGCATATCAGATTTTAACATCTCGGTCCTGTTTTTTAGTGTGTTTTGTATTTATTTTATGTTAAGGAAAATATTCTTGTGTAGAAAGGGTAGAAAATATTTATTGACAGATAAAAAAAACAAAATAAGGCGGGAAAACAAAACAAACATACGGGCGAAACGGAACGTGTTTTCCTTGTAATGATTGGTGGGACGCGTTTCAGTTTTCACATTTTTCTATCTAACGGAGAAACGCCGCATTTTGTTCTTCCTAATTCATTACAATACTTTTCTTTCTTTATTATTAAATTGACGTCTAAAACAGTTTTCCTCAAGATTCAACAAAGCTTCCAAAGACCAATGTAATCGCTAGTCAATCTCGCCTATTCACAGTTTCGACTGTAACCCAAGTCAGCTAATTTCAAATTGAACAATACGGCTCTAGATAACGCTCACATTAATTGTTAAGGCGTTACGGCCATCAGGGGGCGTGTTTGCGGTTTAATTAAGACACCGTTTCATCCCCAACTTGGGCTCAATTGTTTGACGACTATTATGTACTCGATGCCATGGGAACCCCTGACTGACATTTGTTTTTATTGCAGACGGATTTAATGATGTAACGTATCTACGATTATAGCAATGGGTGTTTATAAAAGTTAAAACAATAGTAGTATAATCAATTTTGATATTAAATGTAATTTTGTTGTTGCCAAAGTAATGTGGGTATGTAGGACACCTTCCAGGTAGGTGGAACGACGATTTGCTAAAGATTTTCATAAGTGCGTACATTCAATAAGCCTTATAACTTCATGTCACAAATAGCTCTACGGAAAAACCTCGTCAGTGAGTTTATTCTACAATTTAATGGTTCCAAGAAGAAAACGTTTCAGGAACTCAACAGTTCCTACGCACGAACCCATGGTGGTTCAAGGGTGGCATTCCGACTAGCATCACTACACATCTCGGTGCTTCACGCTTACTTCAATCATCCATACGCTTCACTTGGAATCAGTATTTTCTCTCAATTTGAGTTAAATTTAAAAAAATAACGTGTAAGTTATTTGACAAAGCCCTTTTCTCTCAAACGACCACAGTCGCAAATAATCTGAATTTAAGCGATAACTCAACACGACCGATGTGAGCTTACCTCTACTACTCGTATTTTAAACAGATAATGTTTTTCCCTCCATAATGGCAGACAAAGAAAGGCACATAAGCATTAGTACGTCTGAAAGATCTCCGATGCTTGCATTTAAAACGAATGGTAATTTACAACCGGTTCCTTCTTGTTTTTGTGAAAAAAGTCGTTTAAGTCTCGTTATGTTTTAATAATTAACTCAGTTGGACTCCATCGACATTCCTACATTCACGATTCCCAAAACGGCAAGAGAACCGAGCCGATTTGTTCCATACTCACCAAACGCTGTAATTAATTCATACGATACTCAAAGGGGATGTTGGTAGGAAACGTCGTCATTATCTTAGCTGTTGTCGCGGCGGCTGAATGAGGCGCGTATGTCGCCTTTTGTGCTCTCCCGTCAATCGTTAACACATTTACCTACTTACAGAGTGAAAACTTGCAAAACGAAGCATTGTCAGGATCGGGACACAAATACACAATGTACTGTCGCCGCGCTTATCGACTCGCGTCAAAGAAGTTCAAAAGCTCGGTTTAGACGTGCCTATCTCGGTATCGTTTGTCACTTTTCGCCCGCGGGAATGATTGTCTCCTCGTTATAAATGGCCTTTTTGAGGGCGCCTCGTTTGTACCCCTTTTAATTCAAGTCGAATATTATTCGGAGTTCCTCGTGTGGTGATGTTTGTACGCTCTGAATTCTATTCAATTAGAGGAACATCTCGCGCCCTCGACGATAAGTGGGGCAGCTCATTACCGTTGACAGCATGAGACTGTGCATTTTCGGGTACATTTAATGGCTTATTTATCAACCGGTTTCTTGCGTGGCTAATTCGAATAAGGTGAAAATCAAAGCAACAGATAAATAGTCAGATGTAAATCACTATTTCTCGTGGTGGCGTTTTATGAAAGGTCATGATGCCATTCGCTAAAATATGGTTGAGTGGGGTGATCGCTGGCTCACACGTCAACTTATGAACTGGTGCCACCTTTAGGAATTGATTTGTTCTACATATGAGTAAACATTTTTTATAAAATATTCGTATCTGATACCTACAACTTTATTTTCCAAAATACATTTTGCACGCTCTGTGTTTGTGGCATTGCAGTACAGACAACGCCAAAAGTGCCTGATCACTTCTGTCATAGTGGCTAATTTGACATCTTTTTCATAAGTTATTTGACAACTAAAGCAAATGTAATGTGACATGGTTCACAAGTATATGGGCATCATTGTCTTTGCCTGTACCGGTAACAGTCGACGACAATTAGTAGTGCTGACTTAAAAATGCCGCTGTAGTACCCATACCTATCCAAAAAAGTAGGATAGAACTTTTGAATAAATTCACACTGAACAGCACGAAATCAATCAAAAACTAAAAACCAATAGCTTTTCAGTGGAATACTCGTATCTTCAGAAAAACCTCTATCCAGTTGGACCCTCTTGAGCTAACATCTAACCCGACCTTTTGTCTCTACTCAACCCCCAGTATTTCACGAGGTATATTAATCTCATTTGTGTAATAAAATCTGTGCGTTAGTCAGAGAGGTGTGATCCGTCCCTGAAATGCTTGCCTCCACCCGATAATCCTGTTAGGCTAAGAAGGTTTCTACACATTACGCGCTATGCGCCTTAAGGATTAGAACGACTTGTACGCATAACTCGATACGTATTGTCAGGGAAGACTGTAGCCTGCTTATGCTTATACGGATGCCGAGATTTGTACTAATCACTTTAAGAAAGTTTAAGTACAAAACCAAGCAGGCAAACAATTAACTAGTTTTGTTTTGAGGTTTCATTATGAACATTTTATTTTTAATTTACAGAAATTACCGGCAATAAGACGGCAATAGTTATTTAATGTAAAATTTAAAATACACCAGGTGTATTTTGAATTCGCAGGTTCTGCGATTTAGACTATTCTTGCTATACGGTTAGAATGTTAAGTTTAATTGACTTAATTCATAAAGCAAATATTCTTTCCATTTAAAACCCCTCCTAATTCAGTTAACATCAAAGTTGAAATCTTCTTTAATTAAATGAATTAGGCATCGAAACGATTATGCTGCACAGCGTCTACGCTGTTCGCTTTGATGTCTCATAAAAAGATATTCCATTTCGCATCTCTTAAGCCCAGTTTTAGCATCGTTTGGTCAGCAACAATAGTCACCTACCACAAAACTATATTCACTAAAATAATTTATAGATTCATTATTCGGTAGCCTAGCCAGGCTTAAGCGATTACGGCGAGGCAAAGATGCAACGTAGATTTAGAGCAAAGCTCGCCCATGACAAGGTGGTCATCGCAAGCCCCCAGATCTTCTGGACAATGAAGACAAAGGAGCGTTAAATTATTCAGTTACAGCAATAGCGACCTTAACACGCAGACAGTAGATGTGATTTGTTAATATTTAAGTTGTTAGTAATTTTGTATTAAGACGAGTAGTTTGCATGGGAGAGGAATGGTGGCGTCTGGGGCTAAACCAGGGCCGGAGCGAGGGTGCGGGGTGGTCCATAAATAATTAATCTGCAGCGATGTGCGTCCGGCGGTTACCTAAATCCTGACCAGATTACTGCCCGACGGCCGGCCGGTCTTCAACTTGACGAACGTCTTATACTTCCACGTGAATGAAGGTAATTTTGCTTTCGCTAGACGAATTGAAACTGTCTGTGCTTCCCGCAAAAGACAGAATAGCTTTTAATAAGTTGTTGGAGATGTAAACCATGGAAATATAATGGAATAAACATGAAATAGTTTACATTTAACATAAAATAGTTTTTGCAAGGTCTATTAAAATATTACTTAGTTTGGCGAAGACACTTTCCAGTTGTGATATTACGAGTGACGTGTGGTCCATAGATCTATGATTGTCAAACCGTCCTTACCTTACCTTAAATACTCAAGTAGGTAATTTCAAATACACACATGAATAGAGAACAACACCCGGATACCGAAAACAGAACGTACATTACAGAGGAACTGTGAACCGTACCCACGACTTGCCACTATCAACCGAGGGACTTGGTCAAACCTGAATAGCTTTTATCATTTATTTTATCGAATAATTTAGTCCTTCTTAACGCTCAAAGCATTCTCTATCAGTCGGCCATTTTACAATACAGAAATTCTGCCGGGACTGCAAAAAACTGATTTAATTTTAAAATTAAACAAGTAATTGAAGTAATAAAATAATTTAAGTTTACTTTTAATTTTTAGAATCTAGATTTATGTAAATAACCTCTTTTACAACACCATGTAGTTGTTGTACCTTAGCGGCCGAAGCCCCGCAGAGCAACAAGCGTCTTGCGGCTCCGATGGATCGAGGTGGATTAGGCCGGCTTTACCCGCAAGGAACACAGCTACGGGTATAGCCACCGACACGAATAGTGCAAACGCATTGCCTTGTATTGTGTATTGGTTTAAGCACATTAATTTTGGCTAGAGGGACCAAGTTTATTCCTTTTTTTATGGATCTTACTTTGTTACTTGAAGTTTTCATTGGTAAGAAAAAAATGGTTGAAGACAATCTGCTAATACGTATTTATCATGGCTACATATACTTGGAAATTCTAAACTGAACCGAGAAGGTACTGTCAGTAGCAGATCGTGCCCACTGTGATCTTTCAGAACTGTAAAGGTTATCTATAACATTGGAGAAAAACTCCTTCACTTGTTTAGGAATTAAAGGACGCTACAAATAACATGCAACTCTATTATTGTAGTATGAAAATTATTTTTTTAGAAGATTACAGATATTTTTGGTTTGTTTAATTTAAAATAACCCAGTTTTCAAAATCCATAATACAGCTTCTATTTTGCTTTCTTAGTTTTGAAAATGTTACTCTAAATTCAAAAAGAGGGTCGTATAATACTTATTAGACTGCAATCTACTAATTAGCGCCCCAATCCTTACTAACAATAATCATGGTATGTTCTAACGCAGCAAATTAGGTTCTAAAACCGATAGCCAATAAAACGGCGGCCACACTGCGCTAATGACGCCGCGCCCACAACTAAACATTAGGACGATCGCGGCTAATGCCACAAAGTGCGGGCATTACCGCGCGTCATTAGTCGCCGGTGTGCGCCCGGCCTTACTTTTCAAATGCATTCATTAACTGTTGCGATTAAGTTGTTATCGAAATTGATGATTGGGATTTGATTCAAAATCAGCTAGAAATTCGAGTTCAAATCAAGCAGGCTTTTTGTCATGAAATGTCAAAAAAATACAATTATGCAAATGAAAATTTGGTATGTCGAGTTTGTGTAATTCTGTAAAAATGACAATTTCATCCTTTTTATCAACAGTTTGGCAGTTTGGGTTTGACAACAAAACGAAGTCTGTCTGCACAGCTAGTGTTATATAAAGAGATTTGTTCGTCAGATCGCCTAACAAATAAAAAACAACCGCCAGATTTTGAAATCTTTTTAAGTGACACGTTCTACTCGAATAAGCGTAATTCTGAATATCAAAAAATTTGATAGATTTAAGGAATGACTAGCTGTATAAAGAGCTCGTATCTAAAATCATCAGCTGCTCTCAACTTTCAAATCGCACTCAATACTGGCGCGATTATTCGGCCTCGATGCGATTATTCGGCGTTGATTGACCGGCCTTAGTTCGGGCGTCGTTAATACAGTAGCACACCAATAGCTCTAATTATTCAAATGTTTCATTGTAATCCCTGCTCGGTGAGCTCTGTAAATGTGTTGCTAACTATTATAAGCTTACGATTTTTTTATTTAAACTTAGTAAAACCATTCGTAATCACGGTATCAAAACATTTTGTTTAACTTTACACGGAGATCCGACGTCAAAATGCAGATTTACTTTTCAACATAATTCATGCAAACTGGAAATATTCTGTTTCTTCTTATCCTCTCCTGAGAATGCAACAGGTTTGGAAAAACAACACCCTGTTTGGGCATAAGTCATTTGTATTATTTACACAACAATATGCTTTTTCACCTTCCTCTAATTTTACAATCAAAAAATCAATTGAATAACATTTCCCTACATGCTGTTATCATTACTAGTGCCTATTTGGGCTTAAATATCAGTTTCAGTCAGCTATTTTTTGCTTTTATATATTTATACCTAAGTGGTTGTAGACAAGGGTTCTCATCGTAATGTAAAAGGAAAGTTAGGCACAAAATTGTTTCTAATCCAATATCCAGTGTAGGCTTCTCACTCAATTGAGTTTTCAACTGGGCCCGATTAGAACTCACTGTTCACACAACTTTTTAGGGGAGCTTTAACTGTATTTTAGTCATTAGAAGCTTAATTAATTGTACTCATATGTGAATTTAGTATTTTTTATTTCAAATAACATTTAGAAATATTAAGAATCATTTACAAAAATAGCGCTGGCTACATACTATATTATGTTTATATTAGTAAAATCAGCATACTAACAGTGGTTTTAATGACCTTCACAAATTATAGTGTGTTTTAAATAAGTCGTGATTAGTGTTACCTAAAAATTCAAAGAAGCAAATGCAGAATGTCAATGAATAGTATCATAGGGATTTTCTGGTTTAACCCCAAAATCAGTATTTTATGAAAAAAATATGTGTGAACCGATTTTCGCCACCCAACATATCCCCTTAAGATCACTTTCCAACGACTGTTTCACGCCTTACAAGCAAACACTTTTCCTTAAACGCATAAATATGACCAATATAATGGGGCAGATACTACTTCACAATATTGGTCCGTTCGTCTTTAGCTCAGACCAGTAAAAACCCGAACCTACAACACGGGAACTAATTGTGCAAACCCAAATGCAACATTAAATAGTCTTTGAAATGAATGATACAGAGCGCACAGACTCGATTTACTAATTAATTTTACCGCGCAAAGTGCTCTAAATGCACTAGAAACTATAATCCTCATTAAAATGGGAAATAGCGACTATTCACTTTGCCAGCAAATATAATTTTGGCTTCTAAACGCGAGGTATAATTACGCATTTTGCCAAATCCAATTCGCATTCGCGTCGTACTTGCACGTACATATATGAACGTACTCTTTTCAAATATACCCATTAGTGGGTTTCCATATGTCTGAATTAAATATCGTGCTGCACTCAAAGACTGTTTTAGATTCTATGAAGTGTAGTTTGAAGCGAATTTCATTAATGAATTTAAATAACGCGATCTAAATGAAAATGCGTATAGTAATTTAAAAACATTTAGCTGATCATTGGTAAAAAACTGACAATCAATAAAAAAAAGTGTAGAGATGGGATAAAGATTATTCGTTTCTAAATAAATTTCATCAATAAATGTCTTCAGTTTGGAACCATGATTCAGGCTTCTGATGCAAGGGCAGTAAGAAGTAAGAGCAAACCTCTATTTTTCGTAAAAATATTTTGGTTATGAAAGAAAGATTCTTGGTTTTAACATTCAAGTCAGTATTACGAAACACGTGTTCTCAAGAATTGGACATAATAGAGGTTCTTCTATCTCCTCTATTTCATTGCGAACATGTCATATTAAAATGATGTTTCCACATCAAAAGGAATTCCCATACACGCTAAATCATTTCACATTTTTAATAAGAGTTATCGTCGAAATTCCAGGACCACAATGCATTTCCTCGATGACAATCCGACGAAATAAAATAATACGAGACCATCATTTTCATTTGCTCCCCGAGCGCTCAATTTTTCGCATAACGCACCGTCCAATGAAAACACAAATTAATCTCCTCATTTTTTGCATACAATTTTATATCATTGAGCTCAAATATCCGAATGCAATGCATTTCGATACGTAATCCCGTGTCACAATGATAGTTATGGATTACTTTTGTCTCGTTTCAATTATTTCGTCATAATAAAAATGTATTATTGCGTTACGTCACTGAATGGCATTACGCGGGATAATCCAGAAAGGTCCGTCGCATTGTTTGCGCGTGGACTCGATGAAGGTGAGGTATAAGAGCCTGTTCACACCTAGCGTTTGTTGGGCAATTTCACGGCGAGGCCACCGTGGCGTGGCGATCTCGCCGCGATAGTTCAGCAATAAAATGAACGCCACGAGAACGCCAGGAGCACGCCGCGAACTCGCCGCGATCACGCCGCGAAGCCCGTTTTGAATCGACTGATGGATGAGGCGTTCAGCCGCCCTGATACCGCCCGCGAGTACGCAGCGATCTCGCGGCGTTCTTTTTATCGCGTAACTATCGCTGCGAGTTGGCGGCGAGTACGCTACGAGCACGCCAAGCCCTCGCGGCGAGCTCACCTCGCTGTGAAATCGCCAAAAAACGCTAGTGTGAACAGGCTCTGAGGTATAAAAGCGAAATCAATATAGAATACAAGAGTGCGGACGAGGGCTGTGTCGACGCGATATCCAACACGGGTTGGATTAAGCGACGTCAAATCCGGGATTAAGCGCGGCCGGGATAAAACGGGGCCGGGATCGGCTGGAGCTCGGGTCAGCAGGATTTCGTTGGGCAATAAAAGTGTCTGCAGCCGATTTAGGCTGAGCCCACAGGCAATTCGGCTCCGCTACCAATTGCTAGGTAATTTCGGCTGCGAGCGCGATCTGTCCGCACAAAGCCGTCCTAATGCCCGCCAATGGGATTAGCCTAGTGTCGCACCGCCCTAACAATTTATTGGATGGAATCAGACGTCCAAATTAAGAGTTAATGTGGATTCTCCTGGAATCTCTTATTTTAATAAGGTCGCCAATGAAATTGGGGACTTGTCATTACTAAATTTAAAAAAAATGTTTTTACTAACTAAATTGTGTTAGTGTCTGAAGGATGTTATGATAAATATTATTGATGCATTTCACAACTTTATATTTTTATAACTTTCGCAGTACATTATTGTCTATTGCAAACCACAGTTGTCGTGTAGACGCTTTGAAGGTTTTCAAGAATAATCAAAATTTCTCGTTATTCTGGACAGGTAAACGACTGAGATTGCTTGAGCGCAAGATGTGTTCTTTAGGATTGATTTGGTTAGGGATAAAGTGGTCATGTTGAAAATTTCAATGCTGAAAATTTCAGCCAACTTCAGAAATTGCAATGCCCAATTATGTTAATTGAATCTGAAAAAGTGCTGTAAATGAAAGTTATTTCAAAACAAACGCTTAATAACATCAATTGTATTAATCAGTTCCCATCGATATGCAGCGCACTAATCAAAGTTTTTCTAAAGCGAATCCCAGTCTTTTGCGACCGTTCGACCATTACAGAGCCCTCGCTAATCCGGATCGGAGATTCATTAGGGCGAGATTATACTCTATTGAAATCTGGCTTAAGCGGGAGCACAAGCGGAACGGGCGGGTGGAACGGAATTGCCCCATGCGTGTTGTAACTCGAAACGATAATAATGTGCAATTTGCGGGATTAATACAAATTAAAACAAATAAATGTTTTTTGTATATTGTTTGTTATGTATCGATTATATTATTACCTTCAAAACCGTAAGTCTAACTTACAGGGTCAATTTAACTGAAGATTGTAACCGAGACCCACTTTATAAAGTACCTAAAAACCTACTATCCTTACTTGATGGAAGGATAGTACGGGGTATGTGGACATTATGAAAGTTTGGCAAGCTTCAGTTTAATAATGTTGGTTTGACTGCAGGAAAATATTAAGGTTGATAAAGAATCCTTTTTACTTACAAAAAGAATTAGTACCTATAAGAGATATTTTAAAGATAACGATAAGCAACAAACACCCATCAAACAACCTCAGCTTGCATTACCGTGAGTGTATACGCTTGTTTATCGCAGGGGTTAATACAATATTTTATGTCAAAGGATCGCTTTTGCCCCACCAGGGGTATGTTCGGCAGCATTAACCTTATTGGATAAGTCGTACCTATAGTAGATGAGACGAGAGATACATCAAACGGCGAACAAACAAAAGGCAAATATTTCCATGGTGAAAAGATTCGCGTAATTATGGACATCTTTCATGTTATATTTTTCGGAGCAGAAGCAAAATAACTGCGAGTCTAATTATTGTTATTGAATGTGCATTTCTTTATTCGCAATAATAAATACACTTTGGGATCAGAAACCCAAAATAATATTGAAAATACTAATGCCACAACATAGACACTAAAGCGGCTCCACTTCCGAACCGGTAGTGGAGCCACATGTTTTTTTAACTTATTTTTTTATGGATGGGAGTTCTCGACTTATCAAGGTCTAACATGAAATAAATGCTTTTGTTTTTGACTTTGCAGTATAAATGTTTGTCACACTTATATTCATTTCTTGTTTACTCAAAATAACATAGTAACAAATTACTAATTGCAATAATTGACAATAATTGGCATTACTATACTTAAAAATATGAAACAACATGTACTTGAAACAAGATATTATGAAATCGTACTCGACACGCCATTTAACCGTACTAGGGGCTTATCTCTTTTTGTAGTCCGGGATATTCGGTGGGCCGGCTTTATCCGAGAAAATAAAATATTTATATCCGCGGTTACGAGCGGCCAGACGGATACGACGCATATTTAAATGGACATTTGGAAAATAGGTGTATTTAAAATTTTAATGAACCAAAAAATAGCGCATTTTTGAATGAAAGGATTGAACATTTTGAATTGTTTTTTGTCTTTCAAGATCCTCTAGGGCTGTCTATGTTCAGCAATAGACGTCGTAAAGTTCAGTTGACCAGTTGGTATTCTGGTTATGATGTTGGTATACCAAAGGTCGCGGGTTCCATCCTCGGACAGTACAAACATTCGTGTGCATGCACATGTAGTTTAGTACACATCTGGGGGTTTCCTATGTAAATTCGGTATATATTTACAAAAAAAATGTGTTTATCCGTTGTTTAGTATCCCATAGCTCAATCAAGGATGCTTGCCCTCATGCCCCAGCCTATTTATTTTTCTTTAAATAACAATGATTTCATGAAATTAAAAATATTTGAGCGAATTGACCTAAGAACTGCATCTTTCTAATTGAAGCATTTCAAAATTTATTAATTACCTATTCCATTAATTTTTTGATTTAATTTTGGAGTTGAAGTAACTTCACAAGCATTTTGACGTAAAACGTCATTGGAAAATACTGTCATTTATAAGAAAGACTACAGTCCTACCAACTTATCTGTGAACTGAAAGAGGACGACACCGTCGATTCAGTGTTGCTAATTAATATAAGGTACCCAAAATTGAGTAAGTTTTAGAAGTAGGTAATTTGTCATAAGAAATAAGTATTAAATAAAAATAATGAAATTAAATATTGTTATTATTTATAAATAAAAAATAAAAATAAAAAATATATTTGTAGTTAAGTAGGTACGCTAAACAGTTGTCCTTCAGGATTAAAAAATGGCTTTATTTAAAAAGTGATCCAGTGAAATGGAAATCCTGCAGATATTAAGGTTTGATAGCTAAAACAGTTAATAGAGAGATAAACTAGAATCTGGAAAACTTATCAATCATACTAAATGTTCCACACTTAAAACTTTCATTCAATGTGATTTATGTACCCTCCCTGCATCAGGTACCTGGTACTATTTGCTGGTTTTAGTTGAGACCGTACCTAACCCCTAACAACGATATATTAATAATAATTCGGAGTGGTAAGTACATAATGGATGTAATAAAAAAAACAAATTGCTTTACAATTATTTATTAAAAACCAGATTTACAGTAATGATCTTTAGATAAACCTGCACTCCCGACATCATCATCGCTGTCCTGTGTAATTTATTTCTGTCTTTAAGACCTCTAGAAGGTTTTTAACAGTAGGCACCTCGTTTCTAGCAGAATCAAATTCATGTACTCTCCTCCGTATAACTCCCATGTCAAAATCATCAACGTGTATGATTCCACTTCTATCCTTCCTTGCCTGGTGTCCAAATTTTAGTAACAGTGTCTTCTGCTGCATGCCCCTCTTTATCTATTTTTGAAATGAGTCCTTGACTCACACCTGAAACATAGGATTATTTTTTTTCATCGAAATTTGAAAACCGGCAGGTTAGTTGGCTCACACATTTAACAGGTAACATATTAGATGTGCGTTACCGTTGCGTTAACCTACAGTAAGAATATATACAAATATTCCGTGGACTTAAATATCTGGTTAAGTATATGGGTATTTATGAAAATAAAGTTGACAACACTAACCTGTTGCAGCCGAAATTCGTTTGTATATTTTGGTAAATGGCATAATCGGAGACCTCGCCCGAGCTACTGCTTTGAAAAAGGTTTCAACCTTAAGAATAATGTTTCGAGCATCACTTTTAATGGCTTTCGGCATATTCAACTTCTTAAATTCCGAAATATCACAATAAAACAACCATAGTACTCAAAATTAGTTGACACGGACAATCGAATGACATTTCAACATGGCGGTCGTAGTTCCAATTTTCGCCATTTCACAGATGAGTTGGTAGGTCTGTAGTTATTTTTGACTTCTAGTTTTAATCAAACCTAAACTGTTTAGTACTGCTTAGACCAACGAAACAAGTTGTAACACAATCCTGATTTAAGCCTGGCACTTTTAATTGTAGTGGTAACCGGCTCGACCAACTAAATGGCTCACTCGTTTAGTAGGAAAACTATTTAGTTAGTTAGTTGGTTAGTGGGAAGCTCCATAATTAAATCATCCTAACTAACAATATTGTTAACGGCTAGAATTAGGGATTTAATAAACTGTATTTTGTGTTATTTATTAAACTCCTAATTTTAATTACGGCTCCACATTTTGAATGGATCTATTTATTGAAGCGTTAACAGAACTAATGAGTTGGATTTGTAGAGTTGAATAAATTATTAAAATAACCCTGATTTTGTAGATTAAAGTAAAATGTAACGGTTGATTAACAGAATATAAAATAATGTTTGTTATCTACGTACAGCTAGATTGTGATTTAATATTAAAATATGTTAGAGCAAATGAAAAATATAATATTTCATACAAAAAAAAAAATATTTAAAAAATTGGAACTCTTGGAATGAAATCCGAAAATATCACCATATTTTTTGCCTGCAAAGAGTTGTTTTTCATAAAGCGTGTAAAAAATAAAAATATGAGAAAAATCTGTGAATTCTCAAAAACATAATTTGACTATTGCCTCCATTTTGAATTGAAAAAAATACCAAAAAATCTAAGTTTTCCAAACCAAAACCATCCGAAAATAACGAGGACAAACGCCGTCAACGCAACAACCCCTACCGTAGGTCGCGGTTATACCCAAGGTTCAATGACTATTGCGTTCACCCTTACAACTACCGCACACGCAACTTCATACCCCACTTGAACGCATTAAGATCGAAATTAGAGCACGGCCAGTAAGCTCTGAGCTTTCGGTGCAAGCTAAAGATAAGCCGTTGGATTAGTGCGACGGTACGGAAAAAGAATAAAAAATGTTAACTTCAATGCTGATTGGGTTTAGAACTTTTGTATGCATTGACTTAATCCCTTAAATATCAGAGGTCACATTTTTATTGATGTTAAAAAAATATATAAATTCGCAATTTTGTTAATAATAGTCGAAGACGAGAGCGTTGTGGCCCAGTGGTTAAAAACTCTGGCTCGGAACCCGCTGGTCCCGAGAGGAAATCTGACCTGAACACACCTACTTTGTGTTCATCGTACAATTTGCGGCTAACTCTCTGGCGATGAAAAACACCGTTATAAGACAGTGAGTTGTAACTTCTACGTGTAATATAATTCCGCATGACGGTGGTAGGCTCACCCCTTACCACGTTGGTTTCAAATTCCCTCGGCGAAATGTGGGCTTCTGAATGTTCCGTTCACCATGACGGCAATAAGTGTGCCTCGGACTAACCCATAAAGGATATGGTAGTGAACCGATGTTATGTTATGTTCATAGTCAAAAATTGTAATGCAACGTCATCTACTCGTAATTAATCCATCAATGCTAATTCCAATGGCATTCAGGTGAAATAGTTCTTCAATAGGTGTTTTATTTGGACTTTTCATTAGGGGAATTAAAATGTCAGGTTTCAAATAAAGAACAGCTTTCATACGTCCCACTGTTGGGCACATCACTCTATACCCATTTCCGGTCAGTCCTCCTTGCTCTATTTGACATTTGGTAAGAGCGAGAGAAAAAACGGAAATGGGGTAACCTGATGTGCTGTTGACTGTACACAAATAATGTAAACAGGAGTTGTAAACAAAAAAAATATTGTGAAAGGGCCGCGAGCGGGGAAATCCCGAAAAAGGGCAGCATGTGGAGATTCCAGATTTGGGTATTGCGTTTATCCTGTCTCACAGTAATCCCGCATACGTAACACGCAAGTACGGATCTAAAGCTACTCTAGTTTACGAGTTAAGCATTTTCGAGTGCGAATTAGGTGGACGAATAAATAAATGATTACTTGGAATGTGTCCCTCGCGAAATAAGGGGGGGGTCTTATCCTCGAATTCACAAACGCAAATCAACGAAACGCAAAGAATCCCTCAGAAGCATGGCTATGGCTGTCCTTTTCAGTTCCGTTGACATTTCACGGAACAGAATGAGCGTGGGCGCGTGCTTAGCGATGATTGACGATTGTGAATTCGGGGGTCAGCTATTCAAAAGTTGTTTGTTTCTTTGTAAGATTTTTGCAAGTAGACCAGAGGACGGGGGTTCGATCTCAGCACAGCACAAATATTTATGTGCATAGACGTGTTTGTTTATACTGGCTAGATCAGTACACCCAGACTATGTGCATCATACATGTTTTAAAAATATTTAGGTTTAAGTGAGTATTTTTTTCCGTTATCTAGTATCCTATAGGGCTATTGCTTGGCCTGGGGCTTGAATGCGCTGTGTGGAATAATTTCCCTTTTTATTTTATTATTGTCACTCTTAATATTCAAAAGATATCATCGCATAAAGTCAAACCCACTTCAAACACCGAAGTCCATCTTTACAACTGCATACACGCGCGACCACTTGCGCGGTCCGTCGAGATAATCCCGTCTTCCGTCCCGCTCGCACGCGTACGTGTTCTGCGCAAATCCTCGCGCTGTCCCGTTCTAATCCCTTATTTGAATCTTATCAGATCTCAGGAGATACACGGTAGAGCTCGTAGTCTGGCGTGTGTAGTTGTGGGTTTAGATCTTAGGGCTGGCTAGGTTTTGGAATTTAACTTGCCTAAAGTGGCACATGTTAAAATTTCCAAACAGTAGTTTCGGATCAGTAAAGAAAACGGTTATAAGTACAGTCGACGCCTCAACATTTCCGTTTTATATCCCAAAAAGAAAATTGCAATACATAATTTGCTTTCTCTTTAGGAAATGAGTAGCCTGTCATGCCATTGAACTTAGCACAGATGGTTTTTAACCCAATGGGGAACTGCGGAATAAGAGCTGCTCTTTTTTTTTTAAAGTAACCAACCTTAGGCCCAGACTCCACCAGAGCTGAGCGGAGATGTGCGTCGTCGAGCTGTGTTTTCAACAACCAATGGAATTGCGTTATTCACACATGGAGATGTGGAGATGGGATTCTATTGGTTGTTGAAAACACAGCTCGACGCCGCACATCTCCGCTCAGCTCTGGTGGAGTCTGGGCCTTAACCCTGAATCTGAATGGTTAGTGTAGAAGGTACTATAAATCCCTAACTATAGTCCGTTTGCGTTAAGAATGCAATGATTGCATTCTTGTCCTTCGACCTAGCAATCAAATCGTTCCTAATTAGAAAACCAAGTTCACAGTGCCCAGATGAACACATTCTTTCAAATGCAACGGTTTTGTACCTGAGTTTTAACGGAATAAAATAAAATTCTTATCGCAAACTTACTACAGTGCTAATTTAAACGTGTGTGTGGGTGAAACGTGGTCTTTTCTACAAGCCGTTAGCACTAAAACACTGACTCTCCCAAGTTGCAATAGTAGAACTTATTTCGGCAATCATAGGCGCTCTAAAATTTGCACCATGATTTAATTTCAGCAAGCTACTTTTTCCAATACTCAGATTACATAAGTCTATTTCACAGCTCAGCCCTGAGTACGCGCATACATTTAAGTTGCGTCCAAACTAAATCCGCGATTAATGGCTTCGAATGTGCGATTGAAGCTAAATTTATGTATGTATCGCGTCACGGCGCAGACAGCTGTTCTCAAACGTCGGGAGGCCAATACCACAGTCAACAGAGAGCAGTAAAATATCTACATACAAACGTGCCGCTCTCGGTTTGAATGTGTGAGTGCGCGTCGCGCGCCGTGTCGGCACACAATTTTATAAAAAACACGCTAGGTTAAAATATTGGGGAATAAGGTGGCGGCAGGCTAGGCCAATAACTCGGCGGGCGGCCTCAGATAACCTACTGTTATGTTCACTGTGCCAATACTCGATTTGCATTGGATAATTCTGGTGGCTGTCAGGTTGCTATGATACGCATCTTCATCGTATTCTTAAGCTTAGTCACGCCTATGCCAAGTTCTATAATAATTTGACTGCCTCATTGAAAGGTTGTGGGTTTGATTCGCTTATAGGCCAAACATTACTGTGACCAACAAACAAAACTATTTTATACAAGTTTACTTGGAAGTGCCAATCTATAGATGGTACAAGCTTCGCTTAGCTAGGGATCAAATGCATTTCGTAGATAGTATTTTTTTTAAAAAAGGAGCAATAGCAATTATCTTTTAGTTCAATATTGTTTTTTTTTTGTGCTCTAAATGTTAACCTCTAGATAAAAAGATGTTGAAACAAACACCATCTATGAGTGACGAACGTAAATGTTACAAAATCATGTTGACTGATCACAATACACAGAGTACAGTCCACCGCAACTCGAGTCTAAATCTGCTAGCATAACTGGAGCTCCCTTTTCCGACCTCGCTAGTACCGGGCGGCTGGTACAACGGAGTCAGGTTTACGAATGAGATTTGATTGACTGTACATCTTTCATTCAAGATCAAGCCTAAGACTTGTTAGTTAGTAAGCAACTAATTTAATAAAATAAACCCCATAAGAATCCTTAACAAAAAAAAATAGGAGTGTTATATTTTCACTTTGTTGACACACATTGACATGCAAACTAAGAGCTTAGTACCTACTACATTAAAAACAATGCACAATTAATTAGTAGATAACAAATTCGTTAAAATTATTAAGAGTTACCAGTTTTCTTCAAGCATTGTTTCAAAAAAATTGGAACATACATGTAGTTCAGCGCATACTTTATATAAGTGGCATTTCACTGATTGCAAAAAAATACTAAAGTATATCATTATCATAAAATAATTACGCAAACAAGAACCCCTAACAATGCGTAAGAACACTTCAAATTCGTTACGCAGCCATATTTTATAAAGGAAACAGCGCGAATTAAAGGCTTATTTCTTGCGAGTGTAATAAGATAATATTACTAACCCTTTGAAGGGATTAAGATTTTGTTAAGGGCGGCTCCGTAAGCCCAGGGACAGACGCGCCGATCAGGTCGGCCCTTTCACTTCTAAGGTTTTTACTGGGTTCTAAACGAAATATGTATGTATGGACAGGTTAAATACTATTCTACCCCTATTAGTAAGCATCAAAATATGTGAGCTTATGGAGGGGTCTAATCTTGACTACAATTTTAATTTTATAGTGAGAGAGTCGTATGTTGTTTGTAGCGTTATACGTAAAACAAGTAGAAGATAATTTTAATTTTGTAATCATATGCAATGTTTCTTTTCTCAAATATTTTAAATAAATAATTGTTACATTTAGTAAGCTGCAGTCAGTTATAGATACGGATACAATACAGAGTATCGTACAATACCTTACAGTAAGGTAAGTAAACGCCAACAACGCAAATGCTCGTCACATGAATTTGTGTCCTAAGCGGGAATTGAACCTTCAACCTTCAGCGTTATGAGCAGAATCTCTACCCATTGCACCAACGAGCATCTTCACGTTAAAATGTCCCAAGAATTCAATAACACTTCGCGATTTCACCTCCGCTTTCATAAAAACGGGTTCCCTCCCACCCAAAGCCGGGTCCACACGCACGGCAATCCGCCACCGCCATAAGCCTAATCTTGACAAATGGTCAGGATCATCCTCCAGTGTGCACCGGCCACGCTTATTTGTCCACATGACTCGACCGACTCGATTTTTTATCGATTGATCAGAGGCTCAGTTGATTGCCTCTCTGTGTTGTTGCCGACAGATTAACGCACACATACACACACTCACACATTCAACACCGAATTAAAGTCCAACAAAAGAACAATCATAAAAGATTTGCATACACACATTGCCAAGTCAAGATTCACGATTGCAAACTTTAAATGTATTTAAGAGAAGGGTGATAGTACGCAGGTTATATGTGTGTGTTTCCGTTAAGCCGAGTGCATACCTCAAGTAAAGAGGAGGATTATCTTCGAGTGATTGATGGTGTACGCCCCTCTCCCCGCTGTCCCCTCCGAGGAGTATTGCATTGATTTAAATCATAATACTCATGCCAGCGGTTTATCTCTTCACTTTTATAAATAATTGGAAAGTAAAAAAACACATCCATACACGTAATTGCGGCAATAACAAATGATGGATTAAAAGCTCACTCATATGCAAAAACAATTTCGGGAAAAACACAACGCATTTGTAGCAATAAATTGAAGTTTGCAATATGGATAGAAATAAATAACTGAATTGCCAAATTAACTATGATAATAATGACTAAGTATTTTAGAAATGATCTCTCATGTTTAGTTAACACGCATGCAGTACTCGAATGGCTGACCACCCCAACTGAAGCAATGTATTTTTCGGGTACCCATCTGCTTGCCAAGCAGTAGTTCCGCCTGATGTCGCTAGACGTCGTATGTGTAAACACCAAGCGAGGGTGTCGTGGCCCAGTGGTTAAACAATCTGGCTCGGAATCTGGTGGTCACACCGATAAAAAACCCAAACAACCTGGAGAGCGGCGGTAAGCTCGCCCTTTGCCACGTTAGATTCACATTAGCACGGCGAATTGTGGGCTTCTCTGACTACGCCGTTTGTGATAAACGATCGTAAGGGTGTATATTATGTAAAACAACCGATTCCTTGTCAGATAGTCTTAAAATAGCTTACGTTTGTTGTCAGGGTCACACCTTAACTTGTTGAACTACAGCTAGTCCATTCCAAACCTACTCGTACCTAAAGCACCAATCGCGAGATTTCCCGCCAACAAAGACTCCTCAGGTCTACGGAGTAGTACACACACATGCAAGCTAAGTAACGCCGGAGCCGGATGATCCGGGATTAGGCGCCGGCGGCTGCCCACCGTCCGGATACATCTCCCGAGGGATTACTGCAATCCGGATTTTGTTGAATAACTCGCCAGGGATTTGTGTTATAACCGTTATCTTGCTCGCGTACGCCGGTGTAGCGTTACGGCGAGGCATATTAAAATATGAACACATCTTTAGGTACCAAATATTAGGTGTAGTCTGTGATTTGTAGATCAGACATTTTTATTCTTGCTTTGCCAAAAAACTTATGAATCAACCCATTTATTTGACCACGATGAATAAGTATTATTTTTCCATAATCATAGGAACACAGTTGTGTCAACCAATTACACTTTTCAAGTCCTATCCTGCCACCACTGTCTGCTGCTACTTTTAATTGTAATGTAATTCGAATTAGGTCAAGTTATTTAGTTTGATTTAGGTAAAAAACATTTAGTGTTTATATTGTATCATTGGCCCGATTACTGTAATTAATTACATTTCCCATAACTGATTATTTATCCAAACATCCCTGCTTTAACAATAGAGATTTGATATTTTCTCCGAAACTTACCTTCGAATCAGTGTTACATTAACGAAATGATAATTTCCGAAACAAGTTCCTAATAAACATTGACCAGTAGCTTCATGAATTTTAAAGTGGCGGCCACCCAGCCATTTATATTCACGAAATTGATCTTTAGTGGACATTGCGTCATTATGAACTCGTTTTCTCTAATATTGGACAAACAAACTATCATCCTAATTTCTTACGATAGATGTTAATCGAATCGTTACTGCTTTAAGTCGGGTTAACAAGGTTAAGCGAATGGGATTCCGTCAAAACTGAGTTTGAGATTATGAGGCGATCGTGTGAGAAAATATTTTAATGTGAGTTTGATGGTTTTAAAATTTTATGACGTGCCTGCAAATATTCTGAGCCCCAATTCCCGCGCATTCTATGCCTATTAAATTAAAATATCAAAACAACTGTCGAAGAGCAGAGGCGCATATTTATTTGTTAGACCTAGATTTAACTAGAGATAACATATTATTTTATTTTTAGGTTCAATTTATTGACAAAATTCATCAAAGCATGTGATTAGTATAATTTTTTGACCATTCATGCCAGAATTGATATTCGTTTCTAATCAATCAGTAATTTTAACGTACTCGTAGGTACATACATAACACAATGACACTGGACAAAACAAATGTCCGTTACAATGTTTATCCTAAGGTGGCAATCGAACGTATGGACTCTACGCACTGCGTCGATATGTCACACAATGTACATGTACCATGTAGGTATATAATACTAACCTGACTATTAACCTCCTTGAACGTACTGGCAGCTTTGAATATGAGAAAAAAAGAAGAACATACAAAATAAAACTTTTGTCATTTTTCTTGGTCACGCAAGTTTGTTTTAATCCTCAAATTCTTAATGAGACAAAAAACACCCGATTAAGGACTAGACTTTATCGAACGTAACTCATAGAGTGTTGTATTGGTCAGAAACTTTGAAGGTCCACATTCACTGGTCTCAATTTAAATTCTAATACAATATTCCGTCGGTTGTTATTCTAACTATTACAGTGAAGTTTAGATAGGTTCTTGAGTGGAATCTCCTTACGGCATAGAAGGCGTTACGGCGTAGAACACACATCCGCATGCACACATCCGCAGGTACCCGGATCAGGCGTAAGCCGGATTACTCGACCGGCGGATCTGGATCTACAGAGGTCGAGAATATTATGGCCGTGAAATATCAAAGGCGCAGGTAGCTAGAGGTACTTGTAGATATGGTTAGGGCTGCAAGGAGTTGAGTAGCATTATATTCTGTTAAAATGTATTGGACAATATTTTATATTATGAAATTTACTTGACTAGGGACATGACGGGAGCTGAGAGTGTGCCTCTGACTACCGACCCGTTAAGAATATAGTCGTGAGCGTATGCAATGAAATAATTATAGAAATAATAATTACAGCAGTAATACTAGATTGTTACTGCTGAACGTAATTCGTTTATCCAATGATGTCCCTGTCTTCATGAAGAGAACTAGAATGCGAGTTCGAAACTTAGTGAAAGTAACGACTAATGAATACTGTTTACCTTTAGACTGGGTACGCTATACAAGCATGTATATTTTTCAACCCAGAATTCAGGTACTATACTTACTACAACTACAATACTTATTAAACTCAAACTCTTGCACTTTCACATTCCTCTTATTTCAAAAACAACATCCTATACTAAACTGTGATTTCCGGCATTCCTTAAATTCCTCTTAACAACTGACCGGTGGCAGAATACAAATAAGTTTAATAATATACTTAACTAATACGTTTTAATGCTATAAAATAAGTGTATATTAATCTTACACGAAGCAACGGGATTGAGAGCAAACTTCTTTCACCTAAAGAACCTACATTTTCGCTACAATTTCTTTATCTACAAAAACCAATTACAACTTTATGAAAATTTAATGAAACAAAAAGGCTAAAGTTGAAAAAAGTCATCATGACCTGTAAACCAACACTGAAATTTCGCACTAAAAATAATATCGCAACAAAGTAAAAGAACACAATTAAATCGATAACAGTACGTGTTACACACACAGCGGCGCGGGGATCGCGCGCTCATCCGGATCATCCGGGCCGGATCAGCCTCGTGTCGCCCGGAGATAAAGCCGAACTACCCCCGTAGCCGTGTGTGCGCGCCTTTATACGAACGCCTGTGACGTAAGCGGTTCCGAGTTCTCGAATGCGATCGGGCTACTGTTTGAAAACTTGAATGATTGCTCGGTATTGTAGGCCACTGATGTTTTAAATACTTAATCACAATAGAGTGGGAACAGTTTTTACGATTTATGAACTAAAATCGGCCACGTATGGCAGCAAATTAGAACCACATTGGGCTTGGTTATGCAGTGTTGACGCGAAGTCTGCGATTTAATGTGTATGCAGATAATTGAGAAGCAGCGTTTCTTTCTTATAAACTATTGAAATTTCAATGTGTTTCTGGAACAATGACACCATAAAAAAACGTTTTAATCCTTAAAATTCTTTATAGAATTCTAATCGTTTTTATCAGGTAGAACATAAATCTCTTTCACTATAAGTCTAATAGGTTGCCTCATCAAACATCGGGTCATTTAATCTATATGGAAATATGATATATTGTAATTTGAGAGAAAACTTTAATCTCCAGCTATCCAAATACTAATATTTAATCGGCCATCGCTGTGTTAAGACTCTACATTATAGGTTATTTACAGTCAACTTTGAAAACTACCGTTGATTTTAGCAATAAAGCCATGCTTTACTAGTCAGGTTATGTCTTACACACAAAATAAAAAATAATACGACACAATAAAAAACATAAATCGGCTTATCTTTATAAAACCGGCTTATTCGTATGAAGTAGAGTTAGCAAAAGTAGTTCGAGCGATTATATTCGAAGAATTTCAATTTTAAAAATATTGGTGAGGGCTGATTTTTGGTTTTGTAAGTGTTTAGCTGTAGAACTACACATACAATATCAATGAAACTGAGACGCGCGTATTTATAGATTTACTTTTGTTTTAAACAGGAACACAACCAATTACCAATTACAAAATAGCCTTTTCATTATAATTTATACATTTACTATTTAGATCGCTAGAAACAATACCCATTGCAAATGTCAGGTAAATTCAAAGTATTAGTTAACAAGTATTTTTTTAAGTAGTCGAACACAGTAGTAGAGTGATTAATATAAACATAAGCGGCCTATATATACGTCCCACTGCTGGGCACAGGCTTCACCTCAACTATGAGGTGGAACAAGCCATACACGCGGGCTCATAAGGGTAGAGTGATTAGAAAAAACAAAATCAAAGTTCCCCCGCCAAGTTTGCTCTGTTGTCGGTACGCAGGTACGAATTGACAAAAAGATATATCTCCACCGTCGGGCGTAATCCGGCGGGCATTGTGCAACGGCTAATCGCCGCGGATCGGCGGCTCGAATTAATAATGATTTATAACGGCCGATTAGCTTTAGGCCTGCCTCACAGGCTCACTAAGAAAAAGTCTCAGGACTCCTTTAGTTTGGGAGAATCGGATTTGAGGATCACGCGACAGATGCAATAAATGTGCCAAGGTATAGGCGTTCGGTGACCCAATATGCTTCAGGACGCGCTGAACTATTTTGTGAGTATTTACTAAATAATTGACACATAATGCCAATTAGGCAGTTATCAAACTTACTTTACTACTGTTTCCGTTATAAAAAGTGACATTCCGTTTATTGAGCGATGAAGAACTAATCAAGCGTTTCAGTGAAATTAAGGGGCATGGGCAGAAGAAATACTTTACTAGAAAGTACCTAAATTACTGTTGTTATAAGTGCGCTCCAAATCTTTTGATCAACTCTGCAGTTCATACTGGCTGTCTCTACATACTTTGATTACTTTGATTTATAACGGCCGATTAGCTTTAGGCCTGCCTCACAGGCTCACTAAGAAAAAGTCTCAGGACTCCTTTAGTTAGAGAATCGGATTTGAGGCTCAGGCGACAGATGCAATAAATGTGCCAAGGTATAGGCGTTGTTTGAGTAAGCGTGCATTTGAATCGGTGACCGAATATGCTTCAGAACGCGCTGAACTTTATGAACATTTACTAAATAATTGATACTTAATGACAATTGAAGTTAGTTTTCTACTGTTTAAATTTTAAAAAGTGACATTCTGTTTATTATAATCAGCGATGGAGAACTAATGAAGCGTTTCAGTGAAATTAAGGGACATGGGTAGAAGACCCACTTTACTAAAAAGTCCCTAAATAACTGTTGTTATAAGTGCGCTCCAAATGTTTTTTGATCAACTGCAAAGGCTCTACATATTATGAGCTTAAAGTTTGAAATCAATTGTAAATATACCTACGTGCCTATATAACATCATCTGCTTTTTAACTACCTACCAGCTTTGATATGATTGAACAAAAGCAAATATATATTTGATTTGATATTAATATAAGAACATATAAATCAAGTTTCTCTTTAATTTATATCGTCCGTGCTCATTGCGTCTTCCTCTACACAACGTACAAACGCGGCTTACTACGTTTAATGCCAGACTGGATGTCCCGGATTAGATTTAAGGGGTAAAAGAACTAGAAGGGGACAGCACTACGTCCATTCACTCAAGATAGACAGAGACAAACGGAGATTTAGAGATTATGATTCATAAAGAGAAGAGAATGAATGGAAAATTATTACGAAGGGGATAAATGGGCATTATAGTCTATGGGAAGCCGATAGAGAGATTTGAATCCCGATTCAAAGATAAACTGGTCGTGAAATTAGGTGCGCGGATTTGGGGGCACCATTCATTATCGCTGGAGTGCCTACTCGATTTTGGATTATTTGTAACCTATAGCTAGTTAAACCAGATCTAATAATTAGTTAGTTATACCAAAACAAACGGGGTATAACTTCAGATATTAAGTGGCTATGAGTTAACGTTATTAAAAATCCTTTATAATAACGTCGTTAAGTTAGTTTGTCGTCGTGATTTTTCACTAGGTATATCAATGCCAATTATCAACTTTTGGGTAGCAAGAATCTCTGAGCTAAGTCGCGGATTGACCGACAGATATAAGCAAACGGAATACGGTTGAATACGGAATCCCGACGTTTTGCGAAAGGGATTTTTTGCAACCAGTAAACATTTTGCGAAGTGCACATTCTGCACCTGAGCCAGTAAAATGGACACAATAAAAGTAGTAATATAAACAATGGCTCGACACCAGTGAAACTTGTACAGTCGCGGAATGAGAAGGTTGACCAGTTTTCTAAAAAAGTCATTTACGCGTTGCAAGCACATGTTACTTTTATAAAATGTGTAACAGGCTAGAGTGTTGTGTCGAAATGTATGCTTTATTGTTTGACAATAAAATTAAAATTCGATTAGATTAATGTTCCTTCACGATTGACAGTTGAACCAATTTTAGATTCGTTTGATCTTGCCATTACGCTGCAGTGTAAAGTTTGATAATTCGAATTATTACATCCTCTTTGCTTATAATGATTCAAACTAATGTGATTGAAAGTTCCTGTCAATGTCATCATTGAGCAAGCAAAAACAGATCTTAGGCTGGTCAACCTTTTTATTCCGCGACTGTACGAATCGTAAGAATTAATTTATGGTCCAGCACCGCCTCATCGCACATGCGCGCGCGCTGGTCGCGCATTTACTCTTATTCAGAATCAATTACGTGTTTTATTGCAGTGTAATAATCGTTGTACCTTCGAAGCAGATGCTTAAGGCTACCCTGCACGTGTCTGCGATTTATCGCTCAGATCGGAAATGAACAGTGTACAGCAATGAGTATGTGTATCGTTAAGGTTTAAGCTAGCATGCGCGCTGGGACAAAATTTTAGAAGTAGAGTAGTAGTAGAATAGTTTAAGTAGAAGGATGTCAATGTAAGTTTAGCTTCGATTATATTTCAATTTCGAGAGATCTTAACAATTTACAAGTGAATATTTTTTTTATCTGCAAACAGTGTTTTAGATTCGTTGTATTTATCATCACTCTATGTTGAATACATAGTAAGGTAAAACGTGCTATGTATTCAACATAGAGTGATGATAAATACAATGCACAAAATGCGGGCATACCTAAAGCAGTATACGAAGTGCTTATCTATGAGTTCTTTGTCGGTCCTAGCTTTTCCAAGTTTAAATCCAATCTGTGATGACCCAAGAAAAGAACAAAGTGTTCACGTCAAAAATGTAGTAAACTAAAATGAATTCAATCATACGATTTAAATTTTACCGGCCGTTGTTTTCGAACCTACAAAATTTTGAAAAGAGCTTCGAAGTGTGTTTTATAAGTATAAATACCAAGAAACAAACAGAAGAAAAACCTTATTTTCTTCTAAAATATCAGAAACATTTGGTCCGAAACGTCTAACGCTCACATATCCCGCCAGTGTGCGCGAGCCTACTCCGGCGTGGATTTATCTGTAAATCAATTATGGCATCAGATTAACGAAGATGAGCGCCGTCTGCGAGACAAAAGGGCGCGGGTCTGAGGGCCGAGCGTGACTCCGAATAATGCGCCGACTGTACCGTGGACTTGTTGAGCGCTGTTTGCGACTGGACGACACGGAAATGTTATTGTGATAACACTTGGATTTGTTGGGGATATATTTGGTTTGGGTGGAGCTTGTTTCTTAATGCTACGTTTTTGGGCTTTTCAAGAAAAGCGAGGACTATGCTCATTGGTTACGTTTGCATGTTTACTAGCAACTGACCGTGCAAAGCTCAAACGCTAAGATTTTGATTGTGAAGTCCTTTGGTGAAATAAACAAAATTAATACACGAACAGACAATTACGAACTTTTGTTTTGTTGAACAGTAGTTGTATTTTGGAAGGACCGATTTTTAATCACAATCGCATAGGTAACGGTTATCACGGAAAGGTTGACCAGCTCAGTTCCATATTGGTGTATTTGTCAATCACATTGGCATGTTTCCTTGTCCTTTATCTAATTTCTTGGCGACCTTCAGCGGTATTTTAGTTAAAAAAGATTTTTCAAATTTTTTGATTTTATTTTGGTTTGACCTCAGGGCCGCTGTCTTCAGGTGTAATGAGGTTTATTTTAATTTTGGGTTCAATAAAAAATATAAAAAACTGGTCCCTATGATGTGCCGCTACATCGACTTGTTCCCCCAGAAGTAAATAAGGAATACAAAACTCACCAGTGATGCTCTTGTTCAGCAGATTGTTGAAGGCCTCCTTCTTAGGCGAGAGGTGCGGCGTGTGGGGTGTCCGCTCATGATGCACCGGCGCCGAGGGGGGGCGCGGCACCGCCCGCTCCTCGGGCGACCTTCTAGGGGGGGTCTTGCTGCGTCTCAGCTCCGAAGACAGATTCTGCAAAGAGAAGGGCAAATAAAGTTGCTGAATGGTAGAGCTGTCCCATCCAAGAAGTCAAGGCGTTAAAAGTCAAAGAATTTTGGAGGACAGATTATGTTTCGAAAAAATATCCTGGATCTTTTGGACTCAGGCTTTGAAAAAACCTGAGAAAACGTAGCGAAGATTACAGTGCAATTTACCCTTAAAACACGAACAAAAAGTATGAGTAGGTACTATGTAGGGCCTAGGAAATGCGACCACAAATTATGCTAGAGAAAATAAAATAGTCAACGTCAACGTCTTCATGGCCTGAATGAAACAAATTATTTATATCTGAATAGGCAGAAAACAACAAAACAACGAATGTTGATATAAGGCAATACTTATATTAGCTCCAACACTATACTGCATCCTCGATCCATCATTGCAATATCAGCCTTTTAAGATGTATACCACGTATTCCGCATACATAAAGGAATCCTAACACAATTAAAGTTACTGAATAAAGGATTAGAATTTTATTGCTCTAGAATCAATTCAGATGTTAATATAGGTTTTACATGGAGCAATAAAAGTAGCGGTGCAGCCGATGCGTCTTATTTGAAGTTAATCCACGTATATCATGTTGTCTACAAGGAGGCGAGGGCTGAGACCAAGTTGAGTGATGATACTGAATACAAAACATACATAAACGGCTTATATACGTCCCACTGCTGAGCACAGGCTTCACCTCAACTATGAGGTGGAACGAGCCATACTCCAACACGCGGGGTCAGTGCGGATTGTTGGCAGGGTGTAAGGCTAGTGAGCAATCTCAATGTCAGATATTATCAAGCCACCCTAAGGCCTCTGACTAGGCATAACGACTGACATCTAGCGACGTCAACCGGGACCAACTGCTTAACGTGCCTTCCAAAGCACGGAGATGCCCTAAATACACATCACTAAATTTCGGTCGGGGTGGTCACCCATCCCATTTCCGATCCAACGTGTGTTGCTTTACAACAGCGATCGTCGCCGATCACTGTCACAACTGCGCCACGGGCACCTCAAAATGCGTCTTATTTGAAGTTAATCCACGTATATCATGCGGTCTACAAGGAGACGAGGGCTAAGACCAAGTTGAGTGATGATAATGAATAATTCCACAATTTGCACTGATACACTTGCATGCGTCAGTGCACTACAGCTGCGTATTGCCACAGTATAAACCATACAGTAGGCTATCTAAGGCCGCCCGCCGAGTTATTAGCCTAGCGTGCACACAGACACGCGGCACAGCCCGTCCGTATTGCCGCCTACCTATGCCTCCCTATTATATGCTAGCGTGTGCGTGATAACGCGACACGGCGCGCGACGCGCACGCACACATTCAAACCTAGAGTAGCACGTTTGTATGTAGATGTTCTACTGTATGGTTTATACTGTGGTATTGCGTATGCGTCTGCGCACGCCGTGACGTGCGTTACATTTTTTATAGAACCCTGAAGACCGTTTTTCATTAATTTTTATAACGTAACTGTTCTGTTTTGTTTCGGACTTTGCTTAGCGATAGGTGTTCGAAGTTCGATGGTCTCGTGACGTCACATGGTTGTCATTGAAGACAATTAGATCAGTTAGTGACCAGCCATATGTCGAAGCAATAACGGTTGGGGTAAGCTCATTTTTGAGTGAAGACGACGTGGCAATTGTTCGGCGCTTTTCAAAGGGGTTGCTACTTCTTCGAAAGATTGCCAGCAAGAAGTGGGTAATCTGAGAATTGGTGGTGGATTAATAGTAGGTTCTCAAGTTCAGGAGTGGCCTAATAGAGGCTGGTCATGACCGGTTAGTGAAGGTAAGTCTTGTCTTTGAATTGGGACATAGTCATGTGAGAACTCATTAAGATGCAAGCTCTTCAAAAAAAGAAAACCTTTTTTCAAATTAGTTCCTTAGTAGGAGATATTTTAGATGAAACAGGAGTTTACGTATCATCAATGGAATTCAATCTGAAGATGGTCTAGTTTTTTTGCTTATCTGTCTTTGTATAATAGAAACATTTCAGGGTCACGATTCCAGTGACAGTCGCATAGCTAAAGTTATATTTGAATTAACGTGACCTTCTTTGATGTAACCAATCAGAGCCGTTATTCTTAGCTAATTAACGCCTACTTACCACATTCTGATCAACACTAAAGAACATTTCTCGATCTATTTTTGTTCACAGTGTCAACTGACAACTACGTCGTCACAATGTTGCCTACCGAAGGTGTCAATTTGTGGATTCACAACTTCTTCGCAAGGTATCAATGAAAACTAATCGGATGTCTAAATATGCAAATTTAAACACATGTTACTATACACAAAATTGGTCTTAAAATAAAACTATTAGCATGTCTTTTTAAGGACGGGCAGATTACTGTCGTCAAAACTGAATAAACAACCAAAGAGACAAATTGAACATGCTATCACAGTCTTTGGAACGCGTCAAATGATTTGCGCAACACTAAATCAACTTTATTGAAGTACTACTGATGTCTCTGTTTTTTTCTACGCTGTGCTTCTTTGCTATATGTCAAATATGCACCAAAGATGTGACAATCTGTCAATTATTTTGTTTTTGTTAAGTCTAAAAACCTAAGGTTAAGCTCAATCACTTTTCATGAAGTCTAAACTGTTTGCCTGTTATAATACTTTGAAAACATGTGTGCTGAAAGTAGATTGATAACATTTTAAATTAGGAACATCTCCAGGAAGTTCTGTACTATTGGAAACGTAGGAATGTAACGCAAATCTCCTGACACTGACAAAAACGTGTTAGTAGTATTAAGTCGTGTAGTTACATTGATAGACTAGATACTCCCTACTCATCTGGTGAAATAAACCGAAACAAAGCAGGATAAAACCGACAACAAAGCTTATTGAAACAAAGCATCAATGTATTGTAATCTAAGAAAAGTCGAACCACTTAAGACAAATCGAGATTCAAATTGGACTCTTGTGCATTGCGTCAGTGAACGCGAACCGTTCATGAGTCGCACTGATTACGCTCATTGAATGTTGGCGCTTGTCGACTCGACCACGTAATACTGAATCTCGGACAAATAATAGTGTTTTAATAAGGTTACTGATGTGCAGCGACAATGGCAACGGACATTACGCTTGGACAGATTAAATTGGGAAGAATTTTGCGGATGACTTGTGAGAATTGGCAGAGTTGGAAGTTTTGTGCTTGGTACTGATTTTATGTTTACTTTTATTATAAGCCAACCTGCGGTAAATCACTAGGGCCATAGTAGTGCCAAACTTGTACTATTAATGATACTTACTACTAAAACTCAACAAACGCGTAAAATTTCTTAAAATAAAATTAACGGAAAAACGATGAGAATAGCAGCTACCAGTCATGACTTCACTATTAACACTTCGAGATTTATTTTGGGAATTATTAATAAAGGTAATCTGTTTGCAAAATCACTTTTAGGCTATTTAAAGGCACCAAATACTTAAAATAGATCGAATCTTGTTAATGAAATGATGGATAGATGGATGTCACGCTTGTGAATTGGAAGGCGATTTCCATAAATTAGCACATAAGCATCATAGTACACTTAATGGAAGATATAGAATTTAGAGAAAATATAAAATCGTAAGTCATCATCATCAACAACTGGATGACGGATATAGGATGGATGGAAATGACATATTTAGCATTCCTAACAAACGTAATGCCGGCAAAAAAGATCATATTATGAGTTCATCGAGTTTGGTTCTCAACATATGTATTCAAAAGCTAGCTGTCATTGAGACCTTCGCAGAAGTGTCTGTTTCAGTTCCCGCGACACCGTTCCTGGTCTAACTGGCATAGAACGCACAAGTGCAATACGAGAGCCAATAAAGCCAAGCGCACCGTTGAATCGTTGATTCGCTCCAGTCTGCTATCCTCCAGTAAGCCCATGCACATAACCTTTTGGCCATTTAGGTTGAAAGAAGTCAAAGGCTTAAATAGCACCGTAAAGAATCTAGTAGAATTTGACATTGTTAATAATGCGCCCAAAATATTTACGAATATAAATGATCCATTTCACTTTCTGTGACACCGTATTTAGTTTTAAGTAGCATCTTCTCTCATCTACATGTCAATGGGAATTTTATATTTGGTGAGACCAGACTTTGGCACTTTTGGAGTATTTTCGTTATGTCATTTTGAGTGCAGCTGTTCGGAGACATCAGTCATGACAGTAAGTGGCTCATGGCCTGGAGCGGTAAAACATACACAGACATTGTTCGTTACATGGATGAGCCCCCATCTGCTTCAACTGTCTTCGCATCTGCCAACCTGAGACCGCAATTTGTTCAGGCTTTACCAGGTCAAGCCGGGGGGTTTCAAAATTTGTAGTGTGCTAAATTTTAAGATTCTTAGTTTACGGGAACTTCCCTGTAAGTTATGATTTTAACGATGTACCCCCATCAGCTGCTTCAATTGTCTTTGCATCTGCCAACCTGAGACCTCAGTTTGTTCAGGCTGTACCAGGTCGGCCGTGGCAAGTAGCCCTGGAGATATAAAACGAACAAGTGCACCGATACAACGATACAAGAGCCAATAAAGCAGTGCGCACCGTCCGTAGAATCGTTGATTCGCGCCACAGATACGTCTAATATCGTATTGGAATTTGTGATGCCGTTTGACCCCTGTTAACCCAGATTACGCTTCTCGGCGCCTGATTCGTCCTCCGGCCTGATTGTGTTGTGACACAAACTGTAATGTATTATGTGTTAACTCTTGCTGCAATCACGGCAGAACGTACAATTACAATGGATATGTGCGCCGAACTTACAATTTGTGTGGAACGATTTGTGGGGATGTTCGTCTTTGAGAGCATTTTCGGAATGGAACCGGTGACTTCACGGCTAGCAATGTTGTTGAAGTATTTGTCGCTCTTATCTCATGGTTAAAATGAATCTCTAAGAAAGTGTGATTCCGAACGAAGATTTTAAATGATTATCTTTTCTATAATCTATTCAAAACATAAAAATAATAAGTTCCGTATGGCATCTGATTAAGATTACTAAAACAAAGTCATGCAACTGTCATTGTGTACCGTATTCTATATAAATATATTTTGTTATTAACTTGAGCTGTTTCCTTGGTTTAATACCGTTCTAATTTTACAAATAAGTTCTGACTTGCATTCCAAATAACGAACTTTTATTGTAAAATAAAATAACCTGTAACAATTGACTGAAACCGTCCGTGTATTTGTCGACTGATTCTGGAGTAGTGACGTCTAAATGGGACAGACGATCCAAACAAGTAATTACTCCTATCTCGATTGATAACTCTAATACACTTCCGTAGTATTATATTTGGTTAACAAACTATTGTGTGGGAACGTTTTGTTTTTATCAACAGGCAATTTAATTTCGAACAATTTGTGTTAATAATCATACGCATTTATTTTTCTTCGATTAATAAGAAGATCGAACTGTAAAACTATCGTCTTTTTTCCACCGGATTATCTTTGAATTTGAGTTTTTATTAACTTATTCAACATATCTGTGCTCGTTCTTACCGTAGTTTATTATTGGGCTGGTTTTTAAAAATAATCAACTAAATTATCTGTACCCGAAGTTGTAACATCACAGGAAGTCTGTAAAGTTCTCTTATAAATCATTTAAACCTTTTTAACCGATTCTGCACATTTCATATCAGCAAAGTCCTAATTGCATTCAACTTCTGAATTTACAGGATTCGACCATTCAAGATTCAAAATAAGTAAAGAATCACTCTGCTGATTACGAGATTGGCAAGGATGGTTGTTTCCAAGTATTTACGAGTACAACATCAATAGATAAACGGCTCAGCGGTTGACAGCTACCATTTTCATGATTGTCTCTACAATTGTGTTTGTATTTGTGATAGTGTGTGTGTTTGTTTGTGTGTGTGCTAGCTGTCGTTCCAATTACGTCTGCATGTTTAATCTGCGCTCAGATTTGTCGTTCTTATGCTTGCATAGCACGCGATTCTTTACTGAAATAGATGTTACTGACAGCGTAGACACTGTGCGACTAAAAACTAACTTTTTCACTTGTAAAGTTTGAATACAATTTTTGAATATTTCATTTGAATATTAGTTTTTGCACAAATACTTTCAGTCTTCAGCAAAAATGTGACGTCAGTCATTAATTTCATTTCTGTAAACTTTAAATTTAGACTGTCACATTTAAATATTTGTATTTCATCAGACGAAAATATGATTTTGAAAGATTTTTATGCATTGATCTGATAAGAGTTCGAGCTCATGATCACTCACGCGTTGAGAACCTTCTCAGAGCCGTTTGTAGTTCCATCCTAAATTCGAGTATGCTTGGAAGGAATTTCTAGAACGTCAGGATAAGCCCAGTAGATGCCGGCTCAACGAATACCTACTTGTTACAAAGCAAAAAGCAACGGACCTACTATATTCATAGAAATACACAATACACAACATATAAATAGAAACAGAACTAAAAAGGTAATTTGAACGCATAATCCGTCGAATAAGGAGGCTGCCAACGGTGACACGCAAACAGTCTAAACGCGATAGCACCATTTACCCTGGCATTACCCGTATTTTCTACCGCACTGAGATCTTATTAATTTATGTCCCCGGTATTTACTTGAGATAACAGTTAGATGTGTCTCTTATTTGTACATCACGAGGGCTTATCGCTTAAATCTTGAGCTGTCAACGTTACACGAAAATGCTCAACGGCTTTTCCGAATTAAAATTGTTGTAATTACTGTATCAATTTATTTCACAATGAGTAATGTCGCAACGGATCCGCACAGCAGCAATTGTCAAAAAATCTAAAAAACTGCGACATAGTTCCACCTGTATGACTGCTGTAGTTAAAATATCGTAAGTTCTACAGCTTACTCGAATGAATTTATTTATACACATATAAATTTATAATAAAATAGCATGGAACAATACTCTAACAAAAACAATTAAAAAACACAAAACATGTATTAAAAATGCGATCTTTTCACAAACAATAAAGAAAGATATATTGATTTGATTTGAATTGATTTTGAACAAAAAAATATAATCACTTGTAAATGTATCAAAATTAATGTGATACTTGTCGTGGTTTCCCTATTATTTGCTAATAGAGTTTTTTTACTCTAATAATAGTCAAATTAACAGTTGCATACTAAAGTTACAAAGTTGATAATATCGTGTAAAATATTGCTTGTTTCATAAATATGCATCCACAAATGTATAAGGTATGCTGTTAAAGTTCTACTCCAAGTTTTATTGGACATTCACTCACACCTATTAGTAAACTCAATTCTAGTGCATTTATGAAGTTAATAACTCCATTAACATAATTTAATAAACAGATATGATTCGGAGCACAGTCGTATAAGTCCTGCATCTGTCCATTTTTTCTGCACCACCCAATGAAGGAATGACGTTGCTATCTCAAGATCGTTAAAAGATAGATATTTAACACCTTTGACAATGCTGACTCGCTATTAGCTAATTCCAGGTGCTGGACTTATTATCTTTCGAAATGTTTAAGTTTTTACTGGCATGATACGTAAAAATAATTAGTACTAAACTAGAACGTAAAACATATGACTATAATGGTGCTTTGAAGTGAAGTCATTCTGAAGGCGTAACTCAGAGTCCGAGTTAAGTCCAAACTTTATTGGAACTGAAAAGATAACTATGTATATTGAAAAAATATTTTGTGATTTGGGTTATTCACTCGTGTTTGAATACAAATTACAATACAAATTTATATAAGTTGATAGATTAATGATGCTTATTTGGATGCTGACTGTAGCTACCAAACATGTTTTCTTAAACGAAGGAACTATTTATTTGGGCCGACTTACTCAGGTGTTTCATGTTGAGAAGACACTGAAATAAGCACAGGGATTATTTCAAGGAATTAAGATAATTATGATAACTGCTAATGTTCTACCTACTACTTGTTACGTGCCATATGAGCATGCATTTACACAAGAAATCTCAGAAGATTAAACTTCACAAACTGATTACCTAAAGTATTTCTGTATTAAAGGATGCGCGTAATTATTTTGATAACGTGTTGTTCTAGATTTTAGAGACATTAAAATACATCTAAACCTTGTGCCACCTGAGTTACCTCTACATACGCTATTATTCAAAATAATTGTGCCACAAGAAATCCTGACTATGATTTCTTGTGGCACAATTATTTTGATCAATAATATTTCGTTTGAAATGTCGGTAATAGTAGCAGTACTTTATTAATAAAACGCATCACTTTTGGCTTGACGGCCTCAGTAGAAAAATAGACATCACTTCACCTGATCTAAAGCAACCGTGAGATCCATAATATGACATTGACAAGTCCAGTATAATAGGAGTGCCACAGAATATTGGTTTTCAAAGCATCCTGTAAACAATTCACATTTTTTTAATAGAGCTGTTTCTATGTGTCATCGTGTTTTTATTTTTATTTTTCTGGCGATCTATAAGTTGATGAATTTCACAGCCTGTATGACGCATTCTGTCGATTCCGACTAGAACGTTACACGATTCGGCGCAATTCACACATTTTTTATCTTTACTAGAGACACCACCAATCGGACAGTGCCACGGTCTTGACCTCCTGTTTGTAAGCAGATCACGTATAGCCCGATGATTATCGGATAAGGTCCCTAAATTTATTTCGGGTCAAGATGATTGGAATCATCAGTGGAAATTAACCAAATTATGTCGAAATGAGCGATAGTGAGAATAAGCGGTGACTTTACGATAGTAGCAGATCAAGTGGCGTAATTAGCAAGTGATTGAAACACGTTTAGATGATTTCTATGGACATGATCGTTTTTTTTTTGTAATTAAAAACTTTAGTAATTTTCTGTAATTTTGCTTCTGAATAATTTCTTGGATGCAATTTGCACTTTACCCTTTTAAATTGATCAGAAAAATGAGCTAAACCATAAATATTGCCCAGGATATAGTGTGGCAAATTCTTTTTCTTTGCCCAACAGTAGTAGCTTTCAAATACGTCACAGTATCAGATCACACGTTACCGCTGTAGCCTCTGGCGCCGGGGTTTGGGGGCTTACTACGTCATTTGAATACTAGCAACACTTTTGGACTCTATTATAAATACCCGTCGCAAATCGCTAGTTTACATAAATTGTGTTAGTATATTGACAAAATCTTTCCTAAATTTTAAAAATATCTCTTAGCCCTTTATCTAGTTTAAAAAATGTTGTAGGGTCAGTGCGAAATTTAAGATATTAGATGTAGTTATGTAGGCTAGTCATCAACTCTACTGGCCAGATGTTATCAAGTCGCCTTCAGGCTTTGATTAGGTTTTACCACTGACCTCGCTTAATGTATATGTGAAACATAGGTATGGCCGTTAAATACCTGACTAAACTTCGATAGTGGTAGCCACAATCCTACTGAACAATCTGGCAAGCGTATTCCACTACTGCCACTCACTTGCTATATTTCAGACAGTTAAAGAATCAACCTACAACATGTTTGGAGGATCAGAATAGACCCCTGTTTGCCGACTACCGCGCCAGGAGCCCGGCCCTACCGTTCCTAATCCACGCAAGGAGTTGCCCTTATCCTGGTTTGCTTAGCGATTTAGGGATTTGTACCAACTCCACAATCTCGTCACAGGATATAAACATTGGTCTTGTGTTTCATTTTTCTTGCCGCGTTGTTTGAAGTAAGCAACAGTCTAAATATGTGGAGCATTTGGGTCCAAATCTGGAGGTCATTTCTCGCTCATCCGCATGAGGTACGGAATGTAGGCGAGTCAATTTTTAGTTATTTTTATCATAACATTTTATTTCACAACTTTTTCTGTGCTTTTTAATTTTTTACCTTTCGGAAACCTATAGTGAAAACAACTCAGATCCTGACCTGGGTTGTTTTTTGTTTGGTTGAAGTTTGGTTCCCAACTGTTCAAAACATATACCACATACCTAGTGTGTTTGCACCAAGTGTATAAAAATTGGTTACGTATCCCAATACGGCCAAAAAATTGATTAATCATATTTTTTTAACCAGTGCTTTTGGATTCATAAATAATATGAACTTTAAAATATTATTACCTATCAGACTTGTCAAACCTAATTAAATTGGCCTGTTTAACCGCCTTTGATAAACAGTAATAAATTTTATTCGTATTCGAATTCCCACGTTTCACATATTCTAACCAATATTTACTGAGGAAGTGGTTTATTTATCGCAATGTAATAGATAAATACCGATTGTGTGTTACGTGTTATGACATGATGCAATGACAATTGTAACAATGACTCTGCAAGACCAAGAATTAACAAAAAATATGACAAGAATTTCGTGTCATTGAAGATAATCAGATCTTCTTGGAGAGCCATGCAAGAGGTCATGTCCAGCAGTGGACGCACAAATGGCGAGAAGAAGAAGAAGATAATCACAATTCTGTTAACTGAAAATACTGTTATTGTTTATTTATCAGATTATTATTATTGTATTAATATTTTCTACTATAAAGTAAGGGAATAATGAAACTTAAATGAACACAATGAAAAACGTGAAAAACATAGGTAGTTGACCAAGGGCTTTTAGTTTAACTAGTCTATTAATTTTTTTGCTTTTTAATATAAAAATAACACATTTCAATTTGATTACATATTGAAAAGAAAAAATATAATAGACCTTATACATAACATAAGGTAAGGAAGTTAGTTAATACCTACGTAATCATTTCGTACTATTTTACATAGCAATAAGATAATAGCTATTCGGGTATACTAACTGTTCAACCAAAGCACACAAATCCTTATCGCAGAACATAACGTTTTACATATTTTTGTTTATTTTTTATTCTGATAAAGTTAATAATATTATTCTTTTTTAACCTCTAAATGACTTGTTATGTGATCTTTACTTAAGGCGCGATACCAGGAAAACGGCTCTCGGGAAAACTAAAGTTTTATATAGAAAATATGAAGTATGAGGCACGAAAAAAATCGTCATAGTAGTCAAAGAGTTGCACAATCAGCTCAAACTTCCAGTATATGGATCAACTTACTAGATTAATGTGAAAAAAAATCAGAATATCGCTAAAAACGTGCAAAACGCACTCCCGTATTTCAAAAGTTTAGGCATCATATAAACTAACAACTTACGTGTTTTAAATAACGTGTAAAGATCAGATATCAAAGAAGCATTGCCAATCAGTTGTTTTTCATTGCTTTATTTCAGTTTTGTGCAAAAAATTCCCAAACATTCCGAATTTTTCGCTTGAAATCTCCATACAAATTACTATGGAGTGAGTGAAGTTTCTTTGATAGCTGTCCGCGCACCGTCGCAGCTCACTCCCCCCCATGTCCCCAAGGTGAGCGCACGTCGCTTTTGACGAAAATGACATTTATAATTACGCGGATAATTTACACGAAATAGGCGCACATAGGGTCTTTTGTTGAAAATAGTACAACTTTATTTTTTTTCCTCCGTACTGTTTGTTCATATGCATTATGCATAATTTATCAAACGTATGATTTTATCATGATTCACCATGAGAGTTATATGGCAGGTTTATATTTATGAGTACACTTGATTAAAAGCTCTCTTGGGTTTGACAATTTCATACTAGTTGCCATTTCATTTTCCTATTCTTTACGCAGTGACGTGCACTCACCCGGCGTCATGTGGAAGACTGACTTACGGGACTGCGCAGACGGCTGTCAAAGAAACTTCACTCGTTCCATAGTAATTAGGATGGAGATCTCGAGCAAAAAAAAATAAAGTTTGCGTTTGCTTATACGAAACAGAAATAGTTATTGCAATAGAACATAATGACAAGTTATTCGAAATGGAAACACACTTCACATTGGAACAGCTTTTACAATTGTACCAAGCACAAATTCGGTTGTGTATGGAGTACTTCTGCCACCTCTGGGATGGCTCTGCCAAGTATCAGCTGGATGCACTGGACTCAGTAGAGCGAAGAGCCAGGAGACTGATAGGTGACGAGACGCTCGTTGGAACCAAACTCGAGTTTGGAGCATTGGCGTAGAGTTGCCTGTCTATCGGTTTTTTATAAGGTGTATTTCGGAGAGTGTGCGCAAGAACTTCATGACCTGATACCACCCTCTACTTTCTACTACCGGACCACAAGACGCCGCGAGGGCTTTCATCTCCATGTGGTCGACTTTCCAGCGGTCCGAACTAAGCGGTTTGGTGCTTCCTTTCTGGTCCGCACCGCTAAGGAGTGGAACGCCCTCCCTGCGTCTGTGTTTCCGGATACATACAACCTTGGTGTCTTCAAGGCAAGAGTGAATATGTG
This sequence comes from Udea ferrugalis, assembly GCA_950022985.1. NCBI lineage: Eukaryota > Metazoa > Arthropoda > Insecta > Lepidoptera > Crambidae > Udea > Udea ferrugalis. The sequence continues at coordinate 14,405,931 of OX465516.1, forward strand.
CATTTTTTGGGTAAGCGTGGCTGGAAAGACTGAGGTCAAACGCAAACCCATTTTAAATTTAAAAAAATGGATCAGATAGAACTTTGATATAAATATGAATTATCATATTTACGTCAGCCATGGAAAAATGGCAGTGCAAGCATTTTTATCTCTAACTGGCTATTTGCACACAGCTTTTCCCTGTAGTAATTTGAATGAACTATACAGACAAACGTTCTAGAAAATATAATTAGCAACAACTATCATTTAGATAGTGAAAGCTTATGTAAAAACAGACAGAAAAACGCGGAGGGTGACTTCCTTTCATACTATGCTCTACTCGTAGATCAATTCCAGTAAGATGAAGATCACTGTGGATTCTGTATTAAATTCAGCGCGATGGCCTCTACAGGAGACTAAAGGTATTACTCAAGTGTTATTATCTAAAATAAATTATCCACTAAAAGTGTCTCAACTGTTGACAACTGTTAAATTCCTCGTTTTAGTTAGTAACAAGATAGCTCCGTTTAATGCTTCTTGCAGCTTTTCATTACAAGTAAGACCAATTAATTTGTGGGTTCTTCTGCATGTTACTAGAAATGGCTCCGTGTATTGCTATATCATATGCATTGGATGTAAGAAATATTTTGTGTTGATGATGATCGAACGGATAAACCAAGTTACAACTAAATCTCGATGTAATCATCAAGTAACAGATATAACATTGTGCAAATAACGTGGTCACGAGAATAGATTGCAAATAATAGTGTAAAAAAATAATTGGCAAAACCGCTTGTTAGTATGTTTAATAAAATAAAATTTTTGGTTAGTTTCTTTTGTTTGCCCTATATCCTGAAATATATTTTGTGGCGAAATAAAAATATCTTTGGTGAACGCATCAGATGATTATCATGCCGCGATTTATAATAATAACAAATAAATAAATATCCCTGGACATTATTCCACACAGCGCCATCTAGCCCCAAGTGAGTTAATTATACTCCGTTTTTATGGGATACTAGACAACGGATAAACATACTCAAATACTTTTTCTTTTGTAAATACATAGTTATTATACATAGGAAACACCCAGACCACTACAAACAGACATGTTCATGCACACAAATGTTTGTACTGTGCGGTGATCGAACCCGCGACCTTTGGTGTAGTAGCCGACTTCTAAACAATTACACCAAGATGGTCGTCCGGATTTATGCATTGCATTTATGCACGGATTGCACGGCCCAACCACTGTGTGACCATAGCTGTCACGATCGCTTTCAAATTTGACAGATTTTCTCTCCGGCCGACCCTAGTAGCGAATCTGGTAGTTTCCTTCAAAACAAATTATTAATTTAAACGTACCTTAAAGTGAATACCATTTCAGTGCAATTCTTGTGCCCTTGTTTCCTAAAACATTGCTGTGGTCTTAACTCAAACTGAACTCCTTCAGATTGTTACTTTTGAAACTATCAGGTTTTGCTATGAGTATTTTTTAAGTTTTGCGCCATAATTTGCGTTTCAAATTGTTCCATTTACTAAATATATTAGAATTAATGATTATTTCTATTTTTGACATTTTGGTAACGAATTCTGTGACCCCTTCATGTTCGCATTACGACTAATAGATCTAAATGTTTGTTTAACCCGAGCACTGAACCCACGAATAGGCAGAATCACTACCAACCAAGCCACCCGTTGTCTATACATCGTTTTAATTGAAGGCAGATTCCACAGCGGGAGTACACAGCAGCATTTTCCACACAACGCCATCCGTAGCTTAAAGCCGGTGCGTGTGCGCAGGCAGTTAGCACGCGTTCGATAGATCGCCATAATTAGTGTCATTTGCACTATTTTTGGACGGGATAAACAGAGCATACTGTCGGGTCCACAAATTGGAAACAAATGGTTTTCGGTTTTTAGCCTAGTGCTAAGTTAATTTGGCAGTAGTACTGTGAAAGCGATAGCTTGTCGATAGTGTTGTGATATCAAAATTCATTGACTTGAAATCAGTGCCGTTGTGGCGTATGAAACATTAGAAAGCCCGAATTTCGATAAATGAATTTTAAGAGGCGAACCAACCATGGTTATTTGGATTCACCGAAGCAATCTGGATAACCACAACACTTAATATATATCGAATACCAGAAAACTTGTATTTTTTTTGCTCTATAGCTACGTTACTATTATTTTTTCATAAAAAGCAATATTAAATTATCTTCTTCCAATCATAATTATTATAAGGTGTTTTAATAAACGTCATTCATCGTATTCAAGTTTCCCCATATTGACTGACCGGGTGTGTATAAAACTTTTTCCTTCCATATATGAAATAAATGTTTATTGGAACTTGAAACACTTTTTTCTAACTATCACCGATGGGGCATACATTAGGAATACTGATTGTTTCCCGACAGTTTGAACAGAATTTGGATAGTAAGTATAGTTGATTTTCAATATTGTTCCTATTGATAGCAAGTTCAAGTATCGATATGACTATCGACAATTCTCGATATCGATACCATCGCTATCACAACACTAGTTGCTGGCTTTCGCTAACGTGTGAGCAATACCCTCGGATGGCTCACAGACCATTGCCACATGAAATTGGTTCAGCTTACCGTTAGTTGAGGCTTGGTCAAATTACGCGGTAACCGCTACTTCGCAGTTTGGGAAGGATTAGGTTTTCTATTTATAGGTGAAATCAATTTTAGATCAATTCTATTACATTAAGAAAACATTACAAGGCAATGCATTGGAAATTGTTTCATTGTTTGCAATGTGGATAGTGACTAAGTTAAATAAATAAAACACGTCTTGGATAAGACACGCTTGGATAATCCAAACCATCAGATAAGACGAGTTATAATACGTTAATTTAACTAAAAACATATTACACATTTTGTTCGCTGATGAAATCTCTAAAGCAAGTGATGAAATTATTTCAGTACGCAAGTACCGAAGAATAAATCCTACCAATATTATAAAGGCGAAAGTTTGTATGTGTGGATGTGTCGTGTTGCTCTTTCACGTATATCCTACTGGATGGATTTTAATGAAACTTTACAATTATGTAGCTTATGCATCTGAATAGGACATAAGTTAAGGATCTTTATTATTAATTTTCATAAGAATTCTCATTCGCTTACTGAGAATAAAAAAATACAATTAATCATATTATTTTGAGTTTTTGCGAGCGCACAAAAATAACAAAGAATATCACCCAACAAAGTGGGACATAGAATACATTGAATAGGACATAGGCTACAATTTATAAAGATATATCACTTTTTGTAACCTTAGTCCACGCAGACAAAGTCGCGGGAGGCCGCTAGTGATATATAAAATATATCAGCGGCTACGGATTAACAGTAGTACGAGGAAGAGATTTATTGTTTTATCATCCGCGTGTCGGCATCCATTGTTCGCAGATATAAAGATTACGCACGAATTAATCGCATGATTTCGACTTTGATTTATCAATATGTGACGCTATTAATTTAATGACCTTTTAACGCCACGCTGCAGGCAAGCTCGAATTTGAGTGTTGTTAACTTGATTGCATATAAGGATGTACGCCAGCGGCATGACAGGCTACCCATTTTCGGACAGCCTTCTTAGCTCTATTGCAAAGAGACATGTTTTGACACGAGCAAGATCAAAAACGGGAATGGTAGGTAGATGTGCCGTTGACTGTACCTACATCCAAAAATGTCGACCGAGCTGGTGTTGTGATTGACCTATGAAGTTTCTGATTGCTTGTAACGCTTGTGCCATTTGCATTGGTTTTAAAAAAAATCAAATGTTCAATGTAATATAGAAATGGTAAAAAGGTAACATAGATTATTTTTATCAAAACTCTAAATTAAATTTTACTATTATTAACAGAAAAGTAAAATTAGTTCAAAGAAATTTCGTTATTATTTATCTAGGAAACGATACAAACCACTCAAGATAATACAATCACTCGAAGTATAAACCTGTCAGTAATCGAGGCGAAGATTGTTTTCCGTCATGATTATCGCTAATTAATACTCAAGTAGTACACGATTTAAATGGAATAACCCAGTTAAACCACTCGACGGACGAATAGAGTTATCGAAGGCACTACCGCTGTTGAATAATCAACTATTGTTTGATAGATGTGTCATAAATTATGCAATGTTGCAGCGGTGAATATGGCGCCGTCTAGTTTGCAGCAAAGGACTTTGGGAGCGTAATACGAGCAAAAAAGCTATCAATGGGACCGCAGACGGTTCGCGGAGGACATTAGATATTGTTGACAAAACTTCCTCTTCAATTAATATGCATCGGCAGGGAATACTGGCTACGTGCGCCTGCGCCGACGGCGGCGCGCCGCACTCCACTTTTTCGCATGCACGACGCATCCATGCAAAATTTTAGGCGGGATGCGTTTCGTTACGTAACAAAGCCAGTAAAAGTCGCTTTCCACCTATGCCTCTTTGTCTTCGGCGTTCGTTACCCCCAAGTTAGACAGGGAAGGAAATGTTAGTCTGATGCGTGTGGACAACGCATAACGCATTCGGTAAAAGCGGGTTTTGACGACCGCCGACGTGCATTCCCATGCAAGGTATGCCCGCGGGAGCTATGTCGGCAATTTAAATATTACGGCTACTCAAAAACGTGAGATATAGGTAGTAAGAAAACCCGTGTGGGCTCTCGACTCAACGAAATTCGGATACACTGAATCCGAGCGAAAGAAACATAATTAAGAGAGCATTTTTTCGTAATTAAATTGTTGCTTTTTATCGTACTCCTGTGCAGCAAATATAATTAGTAATATGCGCCTTAATTTCTCCAGGGAGGCTTTGTTAATGTGAAGGTATAATGTCGTACGTTAACATACTGAGATTATGCGCCATAAAAATTCTGCAATGTTTTGCGGGAAATTTCTGGCTGTCGAATGTGTAAGCGTTTTTGATATGTTTTGTATTGTGCTCCAGTGTCATATTAAGTGAGCTAAATAAGGTACAGATTTAACATTGAACATTTTAAACTGTTTATTTTGTGAAGTTGTTTAAACCACTGTTTTGAAACAGTCATTAACAGGACAAGTAAAAACCGATGCCATAAATCGATAAGAATAGATCCTAGCAAACGTGCTTTGACAAAGATCCTACCTTCGCTTACAGACAAAACAATGCTAAAACTTTAGCTTTGTAAAAAAGGCGACGAGTTACGTAAAATGTAACAAATTATCAGACAATCGTGTGCGTTGCCCGCGATGGGCAGTGCCATTCCCATGTCGGTGCCGAAAAAAATATTCAAATGGATTCACGCGCGCGCGCCTCTGTCCGAATTTTGCAGCGCTTTTGATGCGCCCGCACCGATTCCGGCAAATCCGTCTCGTCGGAAGTGCGTGGCGCGCGCCGCCCTGACGCCGTTGTCGATGTGTCGATATGCTCGCATGTCGTTGACCTCGATCAGGACCTTCGATAGAGACATCTGATAGACCGTTATTGGTTAGATCAAGGAGCCGCACGAGATGTATCTTGTAGGACTATTTGTAGGCCTCAAGACATTACCCGTTTTGTTTGCTTGCGTGGTGTTAAATCGCAACTTTCTATCTACACCATTGACTCCAGTTCGGCTTGTTTTAAGTTTGTTATTTTTTATAGGTGTTCGTTTGGGAACATAAAACGTAAATTTGTAGAAATTCATTATTAAAAACCAACATGAATTTTGACGTTTTCAAATGGTAATAATAAATCGATGTTCAACATGTATGTAATTGATGTAGACAATAGAAAATCTTGCGATATAAAATAATACGTGAAATAATTATGGAAATGCGTGTCATGATTTGCTAGGTACGTTTTCTGAAATTTATTTCAGAAGGTTCAAGATTGTCGCTTGTACCGTAGTATGGCGTCGTTATACAACACAACAACGTTAAGCATTTTTTGTATTACCAGATATTTAAAAAATTGCATTACAAATGTATTTGGGGTTATACACATTTAGACAACCTCTGAAACAAACTCTATTGATAGTTGCCATTGCACGTGTTTTTATTCGCGATGCATTTCATCGACATCAGTGATTCCCCTCACTAATCCGCTGTGCGTATACGGTCACACAATGCACTTATTATTCGACAGTTCAACTTCTAAGTAAACTGCATAAGGATCGAATACAGTTTGATATGACCGGGTACTTTGGCCTCATACATGAGTTTCATATGTAGGTTCATTTGAAATCAGTCGTGATTTCTTTATTTCTTTCTTACTTCTTTAAATCCAGTGCTTATAACTACTATTTCAGAACTAGTATTAATTATATAGTTGACAAGTAATTTATTTTCAAAAATGTTTTGCGTATTATCTACAAAAGTACCTATTAATGAAACATAAATTGATATTTTCATACACGTTGGGATTAAATTTCAATTTTGTTTGCATAATTATCTAAGGAGTATATATCCTGCATTAACATATTCGGTCTGTTTTTAACCCGGCGTCATGGGGGTTGGGTCTAAGATACCCGGCCGTTTTTAGAATTTCTATAATTTTTATACCATTCACCCGACATTGCTGTTTTTTCCTATAGCTGGAGTTAATGAATCACTACACACGTTTGTGCCCTGAAATAAGTCAGAAAACGCCTGAGTTTGGAGCTATAAGTGCCGTAACCTGAAAATGGGTAATTTAGACCCATGCCTGTACTCGGTGTAACAATTTCACTCCATTTTTTCCATACAAAATGTTTTTTTTTATATTTTTATTTTATTTGTTTTACTTCTTCTTTATTGTAGTTTAAACCTTTTTTATTTAGTTTGTTAGTGCAAAAGACATATTTGAGCGGTTTTTATAGAATATATATATCTTTTTTCAAAGTCTCGTTTTCATGATAAAAATTATATATTTCCAATTTTTTTTAGTGTTGGATAACCCTTATAACTCTAAAGTTAATGCTGGTAATAATAAAAACCTTTTCTTTCAACTGGAGACTAAAATATTTACATATCTTACCAGGGTCAAATAGACCCAACCCCCACGCCCGTGTTACAGTTTTTAACCCCCATGACGCCGGGTTAAACAGACTTTCGTCTCACGGCTTTCTAAAAGACATGGTTCCTTAAATCTCATTAAAGGACCTACCTGCTTTTGAATAGCCTTGAGCCTTACCGTTAGCGATGATCCCGCTCTTAACTTGTTTATAGAATTGACGTAATGGCATAAACAATAAAAGGAACCATTGGGACTTGTTATCCATTGTCGAGGTGTCGTAAACGCAGGTACGGCTACCTCAGTTACAAGAAGAATCTCCCCTAATTGCTTTAACAGATTTAAAAGGCTCTCTGTTCGGAGATTTACGCTTTCAAAGTGACGGATAAATAAGTCAATAAACTGACCGTGTTGGCAATACATTTTTGCTTTTACTGACGGATTCTTTCATCGACTAGTTGATTTTACAATAACAACAGGTATCATCGCTCTAGCTATTGGTTTAAATATTAATTTGGTGTTCTTTATGTCTGTGGCAGCAAAGTGAGAATACTCAGCTCCAAATTCATAAGTTTAGGAAGCAGCCTCCACGAAGAAGCCAATAAAAGTTACATTGTTATAATCTACGCGATTTTTATCCTAAAACATTGCACAAAAGTTTAAATTATCGTTGACATTCAAATGATGTAATAATAAAAGGGAATAAAATCGTAACGTGACGAGTGGTCGTGATTTTTGTGGTTTGAAAACTAAAACAAAAGACGATCAGCAATTCTAAATTCAAAACTTAGCACCAAATAGATCATAAAAGTGCCGAACAATGCCCACAAAGGTGCCGCTAAATTCGCGATGCGAATTAAAATTTGGATTACAGTATCTATTACACACTTATCTATAATAGACTCTGTTTGAATACTAAGTGGACACTTCCAAAATTGAAAGTGATTGCAACGTGCCATAAAAGAAATAGCTGCCTTATTTTAGTTCGTCCTGGTATGAATAATAGGATTATAGTTATGATGACTTATTTAGTGACCTAAACGAAGCTTGTTCCTGTCATGTGATTATGACAAAAGTTAGGTTTTTTGTGAATTCAGTTATCAGAAAAATGTTTGCTGTTTGTGAATAATTAAAATGATCCTGCCTGCTAAGGCGCGCTTTATACCTATGTTTGATTTGTTAAATGTGATGAAATAAACATGTGTTTTTCAGCATAGTGCATAATGCCTATTTAGCAATGTATTGAAAACAATGTAATTGGAGATATGGTCCACCTAATAATAAATTATCCTAAAGATATTAGAAAATCTGTTTTTTGTGTTCTTTACAGATTGGTCAAACTGGGAACAATTTTTGGATTTTTCGGAAAAAGACCAACGTTAAAACGTAGCGTTTGTCACCTTGTAGTAGTGGAAATTCAATCTATGTATCCATGTTTTAATGTAAAAAAATTAAACCAAAACTAATTAAAAAGATAAAACAGCCAGTTGTCATTCAAATATTGTTGGATCTCGAAGGGCTCGCTAGAATTGTTTTGTCAAAGTTCATTAAACAGACAATCTATCTGTGCGTGCTCACGCGCCGATCCCGTCTCTGGAAGCTGCCACAAAACACAGATTAGAGTTCATTCACACAGGATTTTATTCCTGCACCTATCGATGCGTGAGCGCATATCGGTGCAACTCTTACTCATTTGTTGTTGTAATTGTAAAAGGGATGGCGGATGAGATAACTGGGTCGATGACATCTGGCTCCGGCACCGATTACTACGATTATGCACTTTGAGCGTTGAACTTTACTAGCTTTGATAGCTTCGATACCTACTGATGCGGCGGACACTGATTCCAATGTACTTATCTGTAGCAAGAACAAGGTTTTGTACTGTTTAACTTAATTGAATGTTAATAATAAGACTCAATTTGGAGTCGAGATTAGGATTTGTGTTGTTAGGAGAAGTTTATTTTAGTAGATAGGTACTCAATCTTAAATCACACTATGAATACCAACAGTGCCAGAAATAAGGGATATGATATGATAGGTCCTACGGATCAAACATTCGGCTAAAAGCATTATTTACCAGTCAACCAGGCATAACATTTTGTTGGTGGTTGCACCAACTAAACTAAAGAGAAATACTACGATTTTACTAATCAAGTATTGAATTTATTTGCAAATCTGTAAATTCATTCAAATATGTGCATTATTCTATATATATGAACTTACATTCACAGGACGATAGCTTTGAGCAAATTTATCAGTTCTTCGAATAACGGCTACCGGGAAATATTCATACAAGCATTAGATAAGTTATTGTTCATTTTAATATAATCTGTATAGTTCCACCACGAGTGAGATAAATTTTGATATTTTGATGGCCATCGCACATTCAATACAGAATTAATAGATTTTTTTTTTTTCATCTCACAAACCCGGTTGACGACGCTTGATGTCAGTCGCTTACTCTAGTCGGAGGCCGTAGGGCAGCTTGATAACATCTGTCATTAAGGTTTCCCACTGACATTACACCCCTTCAATAATCCGCATTAAGCCCGCGTGTTGAAGTATGGCTCCCACCACCTCATAGCTGCTCTGAGGCCTGTTCCCAGCAGCGTTCATGCATGTGTTATGTTAGCCACTCACCTCCACCTCAATATTAATGTAGTTAAAATCAATTTTCCCCTCAAAACTTCGTTAGCCATTAAGTCCGCCGAAATGCTACTGCATTCTGCTACTCGTAATCTTTTCGGGCAACCGCGGATGTCCAAATTTCATTTTGTTAAGATATGTGAAATTGAAAAGGATAGAGAATGCTTAGCCAATTGTATTTTGTGTGCTACTCTATTAAGTATACAAGAGGTGCTGGTGACATAGTGTCGACAGCAATGATCACCAATGGTAAACAACCCACGTCACCTCACATAATGGGAGGGCTGACCATCCCAATCGAAACCAAGTGAAGTATTTTTGGCGCATCTCCGTCCTTCGTAACGAAGAGACGTCAGTCGTTAAGCCTAAATGGAACCTTAGGGCCACTTAATAACATGTGACAGTAAGTTTTATCACTAACCATGCAACACTTCACACTAAGCCCGCATATTTAGTACCTATGGTTAGTAAAAACTCTTAATTTAGATAAGGCCCAACAGTGGAACGTAAGTAGCTGTTAAGATAAGAGTAGATTACAGATACGATATATATTTTACTGTCAATGTACAATTTAGGCGGTTTTGTTGCTAAAATCAATCTCTTCCAGACAACCCCCTGTGGGTGGTTAAGGGATAGAAGGCAGGCAAAAGGGTAAGCAAGTGCACAAATGTTACGGAATTGAAATGTATTTCACTGTAGGTAGTTTGTGTAACTATGTCTTGTTTGTTTTAACATAACGTTGTATGGTAGTCGTAAAAACAAAGTTTGTGGTTTTAAATTCGAATTCCCATAGGCGATAGCAGTGACATCTATCAGGACGATAGCAACCACTATTACCACTATCGCATCCGCTTCGGCGGCGATAACTGATCGTACGACAGCCGGTAATCTGTTGTTCTAACCCGTAACAGACATGTACCGCCGACGCATTGTAGTGTACAATAAGTAGAGGAAATTTCGTTGTTTGGAGGAGCTTGAGGAAATACTGGTCCTGTAATATTATCAAACACGGCGCCGTCTAGACCTAACTAAGCAAAGATTTACTATGGGATAATCAACGGATAAACCGATTTGAACACTTTTTCCTTAACTCATACTTAGTATAGTACATAGGAAACCAACACACAATGTTCTGATTCTTTGATCCTATTCGTCGTAGCGTGAGTTATATGAGATAGTTTTTGAGATATAGATAGAGTTTGCATAATACACGTGAAAATCTTACTTTAGAACCAAAACCATGTTTGTGATGTTGTTTCAAATATAGTTATTTGTCATTGGTAGTGAGTGGGAAGGGTGTTTCCTCTAGAACCCTCTCGGATACGTTCTTTCGGAATTATTCTTGAGTTTGGCATCAACATGGAAGCCTGGAGATTTTGCGAATTCCAATGTTGATCTAGTTTACTATGAATGTTATTTTAGGATTCATCAGGACTGTATTCATACGGTCAAGTTTCCAACCCCGAAATTTGTTATTTTCGACTTTTATTTTTAATTTACTGGATCCTTACCGGTTCTTAAACTACAGTCTTACACTGGTGGTGAATAGTGCATAGTCGCGTTATGTTTGTGTACTGCTATTTGTACATCCAAAATGAACAATTTATTATATTTTTTAATGTGCATTATTTAGGATATTCTTCTTTGGTTGATTTGACGATTTAAAAAAAAATGTTAAATATAATAAGAGAAAGGTATTGTTAATTTGATGCACTTGATTGAATTTTGAAATGGCTAAAATCATTTAGATGTAAAGTAGTTTAAAGCTGATTGGTCACGTCAAGCTTGAAGCGTGACGTCAGCAGCTATCCCAAAGCCGGGGTCACGGCGTCAACTCGACGGGATTCAAGCCGAAGTCTACATTAATCAGCACTGATTCTAAATATAGGCTCTTATGCGCCGCTGATGTCAGCACTCTCGGAATTAGGAGACGAAAACTAAGCCATCTAGATGGAGATGATGTACTGGTCGAGCAATCAGGTCAAGATTCTCTAAGCGTTTGCGCATTCTAGACTTCTAAGGTAGTCGGATTTTTGATACCATTAAAGTAGGAGATTTATAATCAAACCCTGATCACTGATAACATTGTTTATTGTCTGTAAACACCTTTTGTCACATTTAATAGGTGTTTTAGGATCTAGTTTTACTTTTTACTCATTTTAACGTTTAATTATGCTAAGAGCTTGTTACTTGGTTTTGGGGACAGAGACGGAAGAGAGCGAGAAGGAGAGCTTTATTTTTTGAGAATAATTCCGCAGATAATACTGAACAATTAATAATGTTCTTATTCAAAGTACTGCACTGGTAGTAAGTACTCATGCTCCAATATTAATTATTTTTTTATTTACCAAAATAGAATAAAATGTTTTGCCGATTTACTAAAGGTAGCACTTAATTTGTATTAAAGTGGTGAAACGCGATTTTCGCGATTGTTGTCAACAACACACAAAAATACAACAACAACCAAAGTAACTTTTAAATACAATTAGTAAATAAGTAAAAAATATATAATTGGATCAGAAATATATGAACCAAATAAAATGTTCCCTTAAAATTGCAAAAAGCATAAATTACCATAAAATTGACTTGTTGCAATTTACTCGCAAGTCTGTACTCATTTGTAATTCCCTAATTAAAATATTATTTTTAAGTTATTGGTCAATATTTTAACATGATAAGTATCTCCGACACTGAACAAAGAAGTTTTGTTTGCGTACAGTCATGCCCTGAAATACGTATTTAATATCATTTTGAACAAGATTTATTAGTAGAAATTATTTGTGGAATAGTAGTTACATTGGTTAAAAAAAAACATTTTTAAACTCAAAAGATTGTTTTTTTAGAACTTCTTACTATGGAGGAACAAATTCGTCATACATGATTTCTACTTCATTTTAACTGCGAGAACGGTTCACGCAGCACACGCAACGGAAGCTATCAAAAGGGAATATTTTTCCCATTTTTGCAACATTTTTCATTGATCCTTCGCTCCTATTCGTTGTAGCGTGGGTTATGTAGTGTGTTGGAACAAAAAATAATGATCCAATTCTAACCATTCCTGAGACTGGTGCGTTCAACCAAACCTAGGTATATCGCATAAAGATAAAATGAGTAAAAATATTCATGACAGGTGAATTCAAATGGATACCGAGTTTTTAGAGGACCGACGAGTGAATTATCTTTAATATTTTGCAATATCTGATATTTTTTTTGCTTAAAACTGTACTGTGAAACATCCTTCGGCCTCCCTCAGTACAAAAACACGTTCGTGACGAGGAGCGATAATAACACAGGTAAATAGTGTGTAAGTGAAAATTAGATGTACGTAAAATGCGTAATTAAGTGATATTGCAACGAGATATCAATGGGCAATTACGGACACCTTGTAGCTGCAACATGTCCTACTTGTAACAAGTCTATATAATCTATCTATCTATCTATCAATCTATGAGTAAGTATATCATCCTCAAACAAACAGACTTTTTCTCATGTTATTGACTCTATAGCTTGCTTTTTTGCCGTAACCTCTGAACAGGCTGGTAAAGAATGTCTCTCGTCATGAAGTCTGAAAAGAATGAAGTCTGTCATTTTTGACTGTGCCCTAAAGTAAAAATTAATTAATTTTTGGGTCAAGGACGTAAGTTTGTTCTTTAATACTTTCACCGCCGCCGGTCACTTTAACAATCGAATTCCTATTGTTTGTGACCGGCGTGGCGCTCAACGTGTTAAGGCGCGATACCAGGAAAACGGCTCTCGGGAAAACTAAAGTTTTATATAGAAAATATAAAGTGTGAGGCACGAAAAAAATCGTCATAGTAGTCAGAGAGTTGCACAATCAGCTTAAACTTCCAGTTTATGGATCAACTTACTAGATTCATGTGAAAAAAAATCAGAATATCGCTAAAAACGTGCAAAACGCACTCCCGTATTTCAAAAGTTTAGGCATCATATAAACTAACAACTTACGTGTTTTAAATAACGTGTAAAGATCAGATATCAAAGAAGCATTGCCAATCATTTTTTTTTCATTGCTTTATTTCAGTTTTGTGCAAAAAATTCCCAAACATTCCGAATTTTTCGCTTGAAATCTCCATACAAATTACTATGGAGTGAGTGAAGTTTCTTTGATAGCTGTCCGCGCACCGTCGCAGCTCACTCCCCCCCATGTCCCCAAGGTGAGCGCACGTCGCTTTTGACGAAAATGACATTTATAATTACGCGGATAATTTACACGAAATAGGCGCACATAGGGTCTTTTGTTGAAAATAGTACAACTTTGTTTTTTTTCCTCCGTACTGTTTGTTCATATGCATTATGCATAATTTATCAAACGTATGATTTTATCATGATTCACCATGAGAGTTATATGGCAGGTTCATATTTATAAGTACACTTGATTAAAAGCCCTCTTGGGTTTGACAATTTCGTACTAGTTGCCATTTCATTTTCCTATTCTTTACGCAGTGACGTGCACTCACCCGGCGTCATGTGGAAGACTGACTTGCGGGACTGCGCAGACGGCTGTCAAAGAAACTTCACTCGTTCCATAGTAATTAGGATGGAGATCTCGAGCAAAAAAATTAATGTTTGCGTTTGCTTATACGAAACAGAAATAGTTATTGCAATAGAACATAATGACAAGTTATTCGAAATGAAAACACACTTCACACCGGAACAGCTTTTACAATTGTACCAAGCACAAATTCGGTTGTGTATGGAGTACTTCTGCCACCTCTGGGATGGCTCTGCCAAGTATCAGCTGGATGCACTGGACTCAGTAGACCGAAGAGCCAGGAGACTGATAGGTGACGAGACGCTCGTTGGAACCAAACTCGAGTTTGGAGCATCGGCGTAGAGTTGCCTGTCTATCGGTTTTTTATAAGGTGTATTTCGGAGAGTGTGCGCAAGAACTTCATAACCTGATACCACCCTCTACTTTCTACTACCGGACCACAAGACGCCGCGAGGGCTTTCATCTCCATGTGGTCGACTTTCCAGCGGTCCGAACTAAGCGGTTTGGTGCTTCCTTTCTGGTCCGTACCGCTAAGGAGTGGAACGCCCTCCCTGCGTCTGTGTTTCCGGATACATACAACCTTGGTGTCTTCAAGGCAAGAGTGAATAGGCATTTTTTGGACAAGCGTGGCTGGCAAGACTGAGGTCAAACGCAAACCCATTTTAAATTAAAAAAATGGATCAGATAGAACTTTGATATAAATATGAATTATCATATTTACGTCAGCCATGGAAAAATGGCAGTGCAAGCATTTTTATCTCTAACTGGCTATTTGCACACAGCTTTTCCCTGTAGTAATTTGAATGAACTATACAGACAAACGTTCTAGAAAATATAATTAGCATCAACTATCATTTAGATAGTGAAAGCTTATGTAAAAACAGACAGGAAAACGCGGAGGGTGACTTCCTTTCATACTATGCTCTACTCGTAGATCAATTCCAGTAAGATGAAGATCACGGTGGATTCTGTATTAAATTCAGCGCGATGGCCTCTACAGGAGACTAAAGGTATTACTCAAGTGTTATTATCTGAAATAAATTATCCACTAAAAGTGTCTCAACTGTTGACAACTGTTAAATTCCTCGTTTTAGTTAGTAACAAGATAGCTCCGTTTAATGCTTCTTGCAGCTTTTCATTACAAGTAAGACCAATTTATTAGTGGGTTCTTCTGCATGTTACTAGAAATGGCTCCGTGTATTGCTATATCATATGCATTGGATGTAAGAAATATTTTGTGTTGATGATGATCGAACGGATAAACCAAGTTACAACTAAATCTCGATGGAATCGTCAAGTACCAGATATAACATTGTGCAAATAACGTGGTCACGAGAATAGATTGCAAATAATAGTGTAAAAAAATAATTGGCAAAACCGCTTGTTAGTATGTTTAATAAAATAAAATTTTTGGTTAGTTTCTTTTGTTTGCCCTATATCCTGAAATATATTTTGTGTCGAAATAAAAATATCTTTGGTGAACGCATCAAATGATTATCATGCCGCGATTTATAATAATAATAAATAAATAAATATCCCTGGACATTATTCCACACAGCGCCATCTAGCCCCAAGTGAGTTAATTATACTCCGTTTTTATGGGATACTAGACAACGGATAAACATACTCAAATACTTTTTCTTTTGTAAATACATACTTATTATACATAGGAAACACCCAGACCAATACAAACAGACATGTTCATGCACACAAATGTTTGTACTGTGCGGGGATCGAACCCGCGACTTTTGGTGTAGTAGCCGACTTCTAAACAATTACACCAAGATGGTCGTCCGGATTTATGCATTGCATTTATGCACGGATTGCACGGCCCAACCACTGTGTGACCATAGCTGTCACGATCGCTTTCAAATTTGACAGATTTTCTCTCCGGCCGACCCTAGTAGCGAACCTTAAGGACAACAAACTAAAAAAAAAAGGAATTTATAAAGTTAATACGGTTTTCTTTCTGTTATTATGTGGCTTTGTAATCATAGTAAGGAATTAGAAAATTTAAAAAAATATACAAATTGTGCACATTATTTGAAAATCGTAACTCCAGGAGTTAGGATTATTAGGAGTTAGGAGTTGTGAGTAATTTTCAAACGCTTTAGTCCCTTGAAGGACTGGATAAACAAGGAATTGATGTTACGAGTTGTTATCGATTAAAGTTGTGTAATTGTTGTGCAATTGATTGTACTTATATTTCAATGTCACCAACTCTCACGGGATTCAAAGGATTCCGGATAAGAAAATAAGATTTCCGTAAAAAAATGACTAAATAGCGGGGATGCATATCTTAACAAAATAAATGACCAAAAACTAATTTCACAAACTAAACGGCAATGACAATCTCATATCATTTTCACTTTAAACGTCAACGTATAATATCCGCATACAAATAAAATAAAAATATCCGATCGAACACCACGATTTGTTTTTTAGATTATCGCGGCCATTACCTATTCATCAGCGATCAAGATAACCGCCGCAATGTGGGGTTTAAAAATAATGTTATTGTGCAAAAACCCGTTGCGTTTCAGTTCCCATAAACGATTAAGTATTGGAGTGAAATTTTAATATTTAGTGGCATTCACATTTTATTGTCCACCGGCTGTCTAGCGGCGTGTGTCGCCGGATCCACGGATATGCGCGCACAGGGACGGACTCAGTAACACACGTCATCATTTGGTATGGTTAACATCTTGCCATGACGTCAAGCGACAGTTTTAAAACCCCTCACCTCTTCGGCTATTTAGGCTTAATCAATAATTACTTAATAAAAATAAAATAAAACATCTAATTATTCATCATTAAACATTGTTCATCGAAATTCGAACCATCAAATTACTCTGGTTGTGCACCTGGATACCCGGGTATTTTGAGTAAGTACTTACATCGGAGATTAAAGAGATACACGATTACAGCGTTGATAGTGTCATTTTAACTCAAGACTATCTGTGTTGTAACTACATATGGTGTAAGGAAACACAAGTGTAAGTTTTAACTATTTAAACAAACTGTTATAAGACTGTATTAAGACATGTAGAAGGGCTAGGCAGCAGTAAAAATAAATCAAAAGCCTGATATCGTTTGCAACTTACAAATACTTAAGAAGTTTAACAAATCAATACTTGTAGTCGTCTTAAAATAGTCCTGACAAAGAGAGAGGGTTTCCCACATTAATATTTCTTGTAACAGTTATGTAAGGTAATGAATATTTTAGTATCTACCAAGTACTATTATGCATATTCCACCTATGTGTGACGAATAAAATTGTAGGCTGTAAATACCGTTATTTTTAATTACGAAAATGCAATCTCTAACACATGCAAATTAATTTTATTGTAAGGTAACACCATTTAAAATTATAATTTATTTATAACAATGTGATTTGACATCACTCACAACCCATGTGTGATTAATATAAGAAAATAGAGCTGTTTTTCAGTAAGTGCAATATTTATGCGCCTTGTATGTAGCATGGCATATCAATTTTAAATGCATACTTGATTCAAACAAGGTGATTGAATAACATATTACATCTTTTGTATATTGATCCATCTGTCATTATCATATTCTAATTGTTCATTGACATCTTATCTTATCTAATAAATTTTATTTATTTCTTTCTTATTCAGATATTTTGGTAACAGAGATGGTTGCGTTATAGTAACAATAATGCTTTTAAGATCGTACAAAATAATAACCGACCTTTGATTAGTCTTGATCTTAGTTGAGAACCCCAGATCTGACTTCAAAAAATAAATCGGAGCTCGGGGCAGAAGGCCAGGTCTGAAAAAAAATTTTTAAAATTTATCAATAACGAACGTTGGGTTTGTATATGGTATATGAGACTAACAACATGAACAATCCTATTTTACTGGATTGATACCTTCTAGTGTCCATCTCCTAAGCGCAATAAAAGCTCACGTCACAATCCGTCTCTGGTCACGCACACAAGGCCGTTTCGCATACACCCGCGTCGGTGAGGGTGCGTGCGCTCACGCACTGCATGTGGGTAGGTTAATGATAGTGGGCTTCCGCCGCGTCACACCTGAGAGCTCGTAACCGACATCGGCTATAGATACCACCCCTCACCCCTTAATTCCTATGCGAGGACTCGCGGATTGGAAATCTATAGAGTTGCTGCAACTAAAATATTTCGTTTCTGTTTGACATCATGAGTACAATGACATAACTATTGTATTATTTCAAATTGAGTTGTTGAAAATGATAAAACGCAAGTGAAATCCTTGGAGTGATTTTTTATTCAAATTAAGTGTGTGTAAGAAGTGAGTTTCAGAAAAGTTTTCGAAGAATAACTTAAGAGCACATTGTTCATTATCCACCTAGTGATTGACATGTTTTTAATAGTATACAATTGTAATCTCTCTAAGTTTTGAAATTGTAAATATTGGCCTGGCATTAGTGAAAACCGCCTCGAGTTTTAAAAATGATGTTCAACGTCATAGCTCATTTCTCAGCTGATAATCAATTTATGTTTACTTCTTTGCTAGATTAAACAGAAGAGCAACTACTTAAACGAATGATAAACAGTAATTATAGACTAATCACCAAGTACCGACTAAATCGGTGGCAAAGTAAATACTATCTTATCTAATGATATTTGTAGAGTGGATTCCTGTAATCTATTTCAAGGATAATACAATAATCACCGTTTGCATTTTATTATTATGCTGTTTAATATCAGTGTATGACTGACTATACTTAACTATTAATACGTTTAGGTATATGCATTTGATGTACTTACTATATTCAGTCTTTTAACATTAGCAACAATGTTATAAATTGTGTCATGTTTTGTACTGGTTTTGTATCTTTGTCTCTAATAGCAATAGTACAACCATTACTTAGTTTGACGACAGATTTTAAACCGTGGATCTACATTTCAGAAACATATTTCCACTAATTGGTTTTGATAAGTTCTTTAAAAATCAGAATTGAAAAAAACTTAGCTTTTTTTTAAAGCAGCTCTATAAACTTCCCGCGTTGACACGTCAAGAGAATTACGAATGCACACAAAGGAGTCTGAATTAAAAAGAAAAAAGTTCAATTAATCCTAATTTGTTCGCTAAGATTAAGCCGGCGATAACCGGAGTACTGTAAGGAGTACAGAACCCTTTCTTCGCTTCCGACCCTTCGATCGCTAAGCCGCTTTAAAAAGCTCCGCTTGACAAACAAGGGACCTATAATGCATAACGCCAAGAATGGCGGTGGAGTGCATCGGTCTTGGTTTGAGAGTTCTTAAGGTTTAGACACTGCTAATATTTGTCGTCGAGAATAGCGTTATTCTTTTTTTTATTTGATTGGCGTTTGAGGGCGATTGCGTTTGCCAAAAATGTGTCTACTTAGCTGTTTTTTCACAGTCATTGTTCTTTTCAAATTTGATGATATTTGGTATTAAACATTTTTAATCTACAGTAATGACATTTGAAAATATTTTCAAACATCACTTGCACATGGCCATTCACTATGGGTGTCAAACGACACAAATATGTACTTGTAGGTAGATACTAGGTACAAAGCATTCATACAAAAACATATGAATGCTTTGTACTTAGACAACGAACCATAAAAAAACACAATTAATAGTGAGGTCTTCCTAGTCAAACTTTTCAGACTTGTTCGTAAAGAGACCACCTGAATGATCATTTGTAAAATTATTCCATTTTTGTATTATTCAACTACACGTTACTGTTCAGTCACACATTTGAATAAAAGCAGTTGCTCATTAAATCAATGATCTTGCAATACAGTTCGCAACACTGTATAGGAAATAAATCAGCAACTAACAAAGAGACTAAATCCCACCACTTATGTAAACAAGCGTTTTATTTATCCGCTTATGGGATAAGAATGAGAGAAAGTCAAACTGTACTTTCTAGGAACCAAAGCAAAAAAGATCCGCTTCTCCGCTGTCAATAGATCGATCAACCTTATGCGTAGCATTACGTGTATAGGGATGGCGATTGTTACCAAAAAGGGTTTTAGATCGATTTGAATCGTACCTTGAACCGATCCACTACAAATCGTATATCTAAAAAAACTTTTTTTTTCATGTTTACATTTACATTATAACTCCACTATAATAAAAACAAGTAAGATAACTCAGTGAAATTAAATTAAATTGAAAAGTTAAGGAAATGAAAAATTTATCGAAGTTTGATATCTAAGCTTTCTAACAAAAAAAAATTGAAATAAAAGAAAGGAAGAAAAATATATTTATTGCCCAATACAGTTCGTATTACCTTATCTAATAAACACTCAGGGACTCAGCATATGCTGCCGCGGAAGTATTTTGACAAGTCCACTGAGGTCCAAGCGTCACAATCTTAGCGTTTTTGAGAAAATAACCTTTTCATTGGCAACTTACTATTATGGGTACCCTCAACTAATTAAGACGAAAAAACAAATGCTGATATTCAAGGATGCAATATCGATTCAGTACCTACTAGACGAGATAAATCGACTCTTCGATTAATCGATCTCGGATCGCCATCCCTAGTATTCCAGTGACAACGAACGGGCTCCAGTGTGGAAACCTCGCGCTTTTTGCGCCGACTCCACATGCAAAACAACATTGAAAATAATTTCCTTCTTAATTAGTGGAGCATTTGCATAAACAAGTGCCTCTATCCCATACTAGGACGATCATTATTATAATTGTGCCTTTTTTCTCGCGAAAAACTTACGCTGTGTAACGGTCGGTGCAGCGATAGCCATCGGCGCGGGCGCTTCGGCGATACATCGATAAACCGACCAACTATGCCGTTTCCCAACTACCTGCAAATTATAATCGTCAATTGTTTGGATTCGCATTTGAATAAGGAACATTACAGAAAGTACCGTTAGCTCGCTCTTTTCTTTTAGCAATCAGTAGTGGTGTCTACTAGATTCTGTTCGATTTAAGATACTCTTATGTTTTTTCGATAGTTTAAAGTCACCCTAAATGGTCAAACCTTTGAAGTTATGGAATTAAACAAATAATCAATTATGCTCATTAAATTATGCTTTAATTATAGCAGCAAATAATGTCAGAAGATCTGCTTGTAATTTAAAGAAAATCTTGCACATATAGTTTTTTTATAATTGTTCTTAATTAGCAAGCATTTTTCTGCAATAAAAACTCTTCATAGCGAAAGGGCTTTGTTAAACTTGAATTATTCTATGAGAGAATTTTTCTGAAGATCGTCGGGCGATACGTCGCATTAATTGCTTAATTCCGATGCGTGTGCGCATCGCGGCGATTTCTAACGCAACGCGTAATTAGGTTTTTTCGTTTACATGATAATATTTTTTGATTTGAAAAGCTTATCTCTGTGTGTGCTCAGAAATCGTAACGCTTGTGATTTCGCACGAACATCATCGGCGCTGCGGAGCAAATAAACTGAACAGTTTCGCTACTGTTATACTTTTACATTAGAAAATACGGGGTATCTGCACGGTCCTTTTTTATGAGATATGAGCAAACGAGCTATAGAGTCACCAGATGGAGAGTTATCAACTCTGCCCATGGACAACTGGAACACCGAGGTGTCACGAGATGCGATGAGATGATGTGATTTTAACTGTTATTTCTTCTAGGTACCAATTGTTTTTTTTTAACGTTGACCATAAAGTTTCGTAAAAACCTATTACTAAATAAGAAAATTTGGTGGTATATTAATTCGTTGACTGCCGAGCTCCTAGACACAGAAAATCGATTGTTTCTAGGTCATTGGTGAGCCGAATGGCTTACAATGTGTTAAATTTTTAATATGGCAATTTATAGATTATCTTTGCATTAGTAAAGTGATACAAACCAATTGTTATAGTGCCTAACTAAGGCTTTAAATAATTCTAGAACATATAACGCATAGCATAACCTTTCTACACATTCAACGCGTTTACTAGCAATCTTCTCTTTGTAAATTTAATCTATCTCTAACCAAGCGGTTAATTTTAATATACATTTATTAATAAAAACTATAAAATATGATGAGAATTACCTTAAGCTCTTATAGAAATTGTAATTTATATGTGATCTATTCATGATGTTCATGTTCCAATTTCCATGTGACTTTTAATTACAATGTTAACTAAAGTTTTTTTTAAATATTATAGAGTTTAGGTATTGCAATAATCATGGTCTAAATTACTGAATGAAATGCATACCTCCTCGATTTTATTTTTATTTATACCTTTAAGTACCTAGTATTTTGTTTTCACAAATAAGTAGGTAGTTCTTTTTCTGAATAGATGTTTTTCCTTACTGTAATAAGCAGATGTTTTCTAACGATTAAGCCAGCTCAAATTATCGTTTTTGGATCAGACATTTTTCCACTTAGCGTATGATGAAATCGTGATGTGTGTGTGCCATTTATGTAGGTAGGTACGATTCAAACTTAAATCCTATACCGCGAATGAAACAGTAGATGTATATAATTTTTTTAGGCGACTGTAGCTTGCTTTTTTGCTCGTCATTGCACATACCAAATGCACATAGGTATTATTGCGATAACCAAAATTGCATTTTTTCAAGGCCCATACAATTACATTTTTCGACTTAATAATATTTGTGGGGAACATCGCGTGATCCACACGACTTCGCATTCGAATCCGCAACTTCCTTTACAAAACAATTATTAAACTTTAAAAAAATGTGCGTGTGAGTGCTTGACAAGTACTTACCTACAGTACGCATCGGTTCTTTGTTTCACTCCCATTAATTTCAACGACGATGTTATCAGAAGCATTAAATTCATTAGCCGAAAATTAGATAAGCAAATAAAACGATTATTATTCAATTCGTTCGCTGCTCTCTTGCAGTAAAAACTGTGAAATGCAGTTGCACAACGTATCTATAATGCATTAATATTTATTTGCATAGGTATGTGTTTAACAATGGATTATTGACATGGTTACATTGTCTCTGTGTGTGGGTCCCCTTGTACGTTAAGGCGGAAATAGACCGTCAGCACTCGTTTAGTTAGATAACTTTATAAAACAAGCTTTTGCATTTTTTGAATTACAATCGAATTATCTTATTATTTTATAATGAAACGTAAGTAATGCACTTGCGATATACTTATCGGAATTATGATAGTCCTAAATAAACAAAGTATTTTTGTTCTCAGCTAAGCATTGTTTTGTCTTTTTGCGTTTTCAGCTTTGACATCAATTTTAGGTTTTTTTTTCTTTTTTAACTCAAAAAAAATGGAATTAAAAAGGAGACGGTGCATAATATTTTTAAAGGTAAATCTTTCATAATTGGTTACGGACAAGTTTTTAATTTGTGCGTAGCTTAGTAAAAGTAACAACTCTGTTTAGAGTTCGACGATACCATTTGATGTAAACACTGCTATTTTATCGAAAAAAACCCACCACTTGACAGTCTGCCCTCGGCCTAGGGCGCATGCGCGTGTGTGCGTTTCCGTAATTTCCCTGCGACGTGCGCAGGAGTCGTCGATCGCAATGATTGCTCACGCGTCGCGCATCGCTCACCCCCACCCCTGGATAACTCGTTCTCACAACATTTACATACCGATTGATATGCAACGCTCTTTTTTACCACTTCAAAACGATAATCTACCACTATGGTAATAGACAGATGATTCCGTGCATAATCAATTGTCTATTAATATTGTATTTGCAACGATTAGAATTTATCGTCACGCCACAAATGGTAATGCCAACCGATACTTCTGTTGATGCGTAATTCAGAAGTGAGAATTGTGAAATGTATTGGATACGGGATAATCGCTGATTCTAGATAAGAATCGTAAATCTTTATGTTTATACATTTCAGCTGCTTTGCGTTATCGACGAAAGCCGTATACTTTCATCGGTAGTTCGAACAACTGCTTATTTATAAACATCTCTTTGTAGTTTTTAATAAATCATTGTTGTGGATTAAAGAGACTTGTTTGGCATGTGTAATTTTTCCACATCTGGATTTTTATCTTAGCTTGAGGTATTGCAGCCATGTTATTAGAATGTTACATATAAGACATCATTTATTAGATTCCCGTTCCCTAAATCAGCTCATATTCTATTTAAGGCATTCCTAATAAGTGGTTTAAAAAATTATCCATTGAAAGTAACTAAAAATCCGTTAATATTTCTAGTTAGTGCGGCGTATTCCGACATCGCTCGAGATTTTCCGTTAGAATTGACATCTCGAACG
Source organism: Udea ferrugalis (assembly GCA_950022985.1). Lineage (NCBI taxonomy): Eukaryota > Metazoa > Arthropoda > Insecta > Lepidoptera > Crambidae > Udea > Udea ferrugalis. The sequence continues at coordinate 14,430,226 of OX465516.1, forward strand.
CACTCGGGATTCTCGACTCAAGTGCGGTAAGTGAAACACAATTAAGCCGAGCTCGCACATGGCCTGGGCGGGGTCTGCACGGCTGCTCGCCCCATTGTTTATCCCGCGATTAAAACCAATTCAAACTTAAAATCGCACTCGAAAATTAAACTCGAACGACAAGAACCCTTTGTTTTAGGCACAATACTCGCACCGGTCTGCGACCACGACCGCTGCGACGCGGCCAAAAAACGACATTGCATTTTTATTTCAAGCTCCGTTCAAAATGTGCTGTTTCATCTAGAACTGTTAAAACATTGACAGTCATGTTTTTTACTGAGATCTAAAACAGACATTTAATTACTTTTATTTCCAGTGCTTCACGGTCACTAAAGGCGTGATTTTTCTGTAGAAAAAAACAAAAATAAGGCAACATTCAAAAATACCCCAACCGTAAATTAAGTTGTAAAGCAAGCGAATGATTCAGTTACGATAAGATTAAAGTAAGTTGGTAACACCCAGCTGCAAAAATATTACACCTAATTATAATTGTTTTCATCTGTACTTATCGGTAGTCAGTGTCACATTATACGAGCGAAAACCGAAAAATTAAGACATCCTTTTTCTGGGCCCAAAAATACCAAGAACAGCCAATTATGAAAACAAAATTAACTAGCGGCCGCCCGTGACTTCGTCCGCGTGGACTAAAGTTAAAAAAATATAAGCACCATTATTGCTAAGTTTCATTAAAATCTATTCAGCAGTTTTGACGTAAAAGAGCAACACGGCACATCCAAACTTTCACATTTATAATATCAGTAGTATTTATAGAATAATAAAAGCAAAGTTCAAAGCTTTAGTCGTCTTACCCTCCAAATGAGGATTACTAGTTACTAGGGCGCTAAGTTCTCTCGCTGCGCGCGCGCCGCCAGCTGACGGCTTTTACTAATTACGCGCCATTGTGCCAATAGCGCTGTCACAGTATAAACCATACAGTAGAACATCTACATACAAACGTGCCGCTCTCGGTTAGAATGTGCGCGTCGCCCGCCGTGTGGCGATTTCACACACACGCTAGCATAAAATAGGGAGGCATAGGGAGGCGGCAGTACGGACGGGCCGTGCCGCGTGTCTCTGTGCACGCTAGGCTAATAACTCGGCGGACGGCCTTAGATAACCTACCGTATGGTTTATACTGTGGCGCTGTCGCGGTGATCGTTATCAATGGATTGGAAGTAGGCGAACGTTTGTCGAAGTTTTTTCTTATTCATAGAATGGTGTAATAACCTACCTGACATGAGGTTTAGATCTAAGTAATGATATCATATGTTAGCAGATATGTCAACGCGTGTGAAAAGTGGGTGCTAGGAAAGTTATACTCTGTCAAAACATTCAAAGTGCAATCAGTAACAGGCAGCTATCTCTTTTACTTACTTATTATATTCGTTTATTTGTTTTACTGCTCTTTAGTAATTTTCCAGAATCTATAGTCTTCGCAGACATTTTTAGACGTCGTCTTCGCAGACATTTTTAAACGTCGTTTTAGAAATGCCTAGTTATTGTGAATAAGATCATATATTTTTGAATTAACTAAAAAACAAAATTAGTTAGCTACTCGTACTTGAGAAGTAACAGGTTTTTTTAGTAAAAAAAAACCTTTCCCTAGACGTACTCGCTACTGACAATAAATTTCCCGTATGTTTAGCAAACTTCAATCATGTTTATCCATGACTTATCATTAAACACTAATAAATGCAACGTGCAATTTTTACTCGCTCCATATGTGTAGCGTATGCAAAACAGGCAGGCATTGATGTAATATTAGCTAATTAAAATCTCCTTCCCTCGTCTTTAAAAAACAATAGAATCCATCAACTATGCCCTTAGTAAGAAAAAATGTGTAAATGTGTACTTATGTGTATGCAAATGTAGGGTAAAATACTAGTTGGTGTACCTAAAGCGAAGTTTACACGGGTTGATTGATATCTGAGCATTCAACAGGAATCTACCCAAGGCGTGTAATGCACGCTAGTGTAGACAGCGCTTTAGATAAAAATGAAAAGTAGTCGGAGCGAGAAATAAAATACGATTTCAATTTTAAATAATTAACGTTTTTTACTGGTATTTTTGCTGTTACACAGTGTTTTTTGGTTTGTAACTTGTATTTTAGAATGTACCGGCTGGTATGCTTATCTAGTTAACTGATTTTAAATTACTCGTTGTTTATTTCTAGGCCGTGTACTGACATCATGTCGTTTAGCCCAATGGATATGCAGCCCCAATGGAGTAAATAAACATCTTGCTAAAAAGCTGTGATAACTTATACTTACGTATAAGACAGCGTTTGAGTTCAATGACTTAAATAATAAATCCATCGTCAAGGTAAAAACATTTTTGCAGCTATTGAAGATTCGAGATCTGCAAAACACTAATCCAACCTGTAACCTAACTATGTAATGTTATGATATTGTAAATTAGATTATGTATATTTCGATTTCACATCTAAGTAGGTAACAGAAATATTTCAGTCAATCAAAAAAACTGCTTTTACATGTTCACGTTCACATAAGTATTGACTGCAGATAAATGTTAAAAAATAAGTTAAATAAAGTGCATGTTCCTTTCAATTTCTTTTGAATGTAGATACCTACCTGGATTGCATCGCATATACTCAATACCTTTTTTAATCAGCCAAAACCGAATTTCAAAAGAAAAAATATTTTGCATTGGAAAAATCACTCAAGTCACTATAAATCCACCGTTCGGACATATTCACCCGCAGCGTATAATCACAACGGGCAACATTACGAATACCTACTTTATCGTCAATCAATAATTAATATCTGGAGGCTGGACTGTGAGACGCTCCCGAATTTCGCCAAGAATGATGAGCCGATCGCGTTCGTGTAATCGAACTGGCAAAAAATAAAAAATGAAGCAAATACGAAATACTCCATTACCGGACAGCACAGCGACGTCTGTGGAGCCGGCGAAATTAAAACGGCAGTTCTATACGGTGGTCTCGAAAACAAGCTCATCACGTTATATATTTTTTTCAAGTAATTTAATAAATAGGACAAATCTCATGAATCTGATGTACCTCAACCCGCAGCTCTGATCACTCACTACGACCCGAGCCGATAGGACAGCCAATAAGAACATCGTTGGGAAAGTGTTGACTTTCCTCGAATGACTATACAATTCACTTGCATTGTTATTAAAAATACAGCAGTACAGACTCCAGACCATAACCTGTTGAACATTTTAAACAAAGAACTATGTGACTGTAAGCCTAAAACGAATGACAATAATAAAGTGTGATATGACGATGTTACTTCCAAGACGGTTTTTGATGGTAAGATGACTTTACAAATGTTTCTCGATATACACAAATACAAAAATATAATAAAAAAAACTATTCATCACTCAATTAGAATGAAAATGAGATTCTTTTAATTACTACAAACGTATTAAAACCTATTAGATACAACCTTCTCAGTGAGCATTAGAAATCTTAACGACAAATAGTTGCTTCTCACATGAATTTTCCATAAAAAAAAGGATTTTAATCTTTGTGCAGATTATGCAAGCGACGCAAAAACAGCTGCATTAACAATAAATCTCTAGATAAGTTTATAAAATATAAGTATTAATGTAAGATTCTGCAATACAATAGGTAATCAATTATCTCCAGCTAACGATGGGAAGACGCACAACTTGTACACACCTGTGATGTAAATTACTAGTTGTCTTTTTTTCAACTGAAATGGAATACAATAATGATAATCATTGCAAAAGTGATGTTGTGTTTGATTGGTATAAAGGGAAGACAAGTTATTATAACCTAGAAGTTGTGTATGACGTATACTGCACTCAGCAACCTTATTTAAACAGTCATTTAGACTAGAAACTTTTTCTCTGAGAGTTTCCGGGTTAATCAAGGAAAAAGATTTTGTCCCTTATCATTTATTCCTTAATTTACATAAATGTTATTCAATCTGTGATTTCAAGCCAACTGGTACATGTACAACATACGCCAAGATTTGACGACAGCTAATGTCACGCCATATACTTGTATTTGCCATACATTTTAGCGCGTTTTATTGGTGGAAACTAACTGGGTGGTTTCTGTTGACTAGCCACCCAAATATACTCTGATCACAGCTTCAAGCCCGACGAGTTTCTTGTTACGATTATTTCGAATACGGGTGATCGAGAAATTGCTTCACCTAGCCCAAAAATATAGTCCCACCATCTCCACAGCACCCCTTTCCTGCGCCGGCGCATTGTGTATGCAGGGCGCGCCCGCCCGCGGGCCACGTCAGCTATTTGCCCGTGTCCAGGGGCTAAGCCATTCAAGGCTAAGACGCGGGGCCAGTTTTTGGCTGTTGACTTGATCCCGGCGTGTCGGCTCGACGTCATGCCGACGCGATGTCTCCCGAATACCTAGCTTGGTTTGCTTTTTCCAATCAATGTTTGCTTTGATTGCAGAATACTAAGTACAAAAGACTTGTGGTATTTTATGCACAGAAGATTTCGCTCTTGGAAATTAGTTTTTTTGGATTAGGCGGAACATATTATAGTCGGACCACAGAAATCCCGAGTGGCGGAGTCTATCTGCCGCACTCAGAGACGTCAATTAACGTTAATGGTTCATTAGAGTCAAAATTCTATTTTTCAAAAGAGACTTCATAACAAATAGAATAAAGAACTTTTAAGAATGTAAAATTTTGACTCTAATGAACCATTAACGTTGATTGACGTCTCTGAGTGCGGCGGTTTAAGTAATGCATATGACATAATGTCCGAATATCTTGTTTATGATTAAGTTTACGCTAGAATAAGTCCAAAGTTAGCAAAATGACAAATCTAGCCACCAAATTTTACAAAAGTGCAAGTGATTTACGAATTATTTACTCAAATTTCCACGCTCTTCTATCACATTTCATTGGTTTGTTAACAAAGGCTTCTAGTGCAGGCAAGTGGATGGCGTTAGCGCTAATGCTAATGACAACCGCATAGGCTAGAAAAGTTTTATACTACGACGGTGGCAAACAAGCATGCGGGCCGCCTGATGGTGAGCAGCTACCGCAGCCTATGGACACGTGCAACACCAGGGGCGTTACTCGTGCGTTGCCGACCCTGCAAGAACCGAAGAAGAAGAAGAAGAAAGAAGTTTGCGATTGGTCACGGAGAAGCCATGACAGAATTGCGTGACGATTTCTCAGCCAATAACATGTTTTTCTTCTTTGACAACATTAGTCATTAAGTACGAGTAGCACTAAGATTATTAAGTGCCACTGCCTAATCGAAAGAAGCAATTAAATCATAAAAATGAAAGACCTCTCAAACAGTTTGAAGAAACTGTAGATATGAAATGGAAATTTAACTTCTTACCAAATTTCCACAATTTCAAGCGGTGATAGCAAGTTCTGAAGTGTTCGTGTATATTTTTAGATCACGTGCTTGTATATATTTCCAATTGTCTCCTAAATCTATGAATCTAACATGTATGCTTAGAGCTTAGTCTAATCCGCTACGAATAACCACAATGCGATCCACCAGACATATCTCAACTCAACCCTTTTAGTATTAAGACGATTGTAAGGAAATGCATGTCTCAAGTTTGCGGGCCCCTAATAAGGCTAATCTTACACATGAGGAGTGCAATTAATAATGGACGGGGCCGGCTTAGGGAGGATCGTGTAAACGCGCCTGAAGATTTACGCGCTGAGTGGGCTCTTCGATTACCTAGGCGGTGGTTTTTACTGCTTAATACTGGCGTTTTAGCCACCTGCAATCAATGATATTATAATAAAAAGACGTAGATAGGTTACTTGTACTAAAAAAGTGGCATCTGAAATCAGGACTTTCGACCACCTGAGCAAGCATTGACAGTTTGAGACAACACTGCGCAAGATGTATCTGTCTTGTTTACGCTCTAGTAAATCATGCTATCTTGTACACACGGTCCAATTATAGGTAAGAACGCCAGGTGTAAATTTTTGACTTCGCGTCAGTAATGACATAACCTATCTACGTTTTTTTGTAATATCTTTGCCTGAAATAGGATAACACCTTCATTTGACTGCCTTACCTATCTCGTATTAATCGCTACATAGTATGAAACAAAGTTGCTATATATGTCCCTATGCATGCATAAATCTTTAAAACGACGCAACAGGCTTTGTTTCGGTTTTTTCAATAGATACAGTAATTGAAACTTTGGTTTCTCTGATTGATAGGTACTCGTAGGTATGTACCAGTCATTTTCTGTCAGTATTGCAAAATAAATTGAATGTGCACACGTCTTAAGCAACTCACAAAAGAATTATTAAATCTTAGATTAGAAACCTTTAACCTCATTTGCGGCGTAAACTGTATCTGAATCTTGGGCAATAAAGTATTAGAAGTAAACAACAACCATTGTTGGGGGTACGAGCGTGTCGTTTCAATTACTACACATAAACAGTTTGCTATGCCAACAAAGAGCTATAATGCCTTTCCTTTCTTACGGATTAAGTAACAAATAAAGTTAATTTCAAACGTATAGTTGTGTAATTGGAATCGAAAATTGAATGTCGGACGCAAGTATAGAAAAGTAATAACGACACTAAACTCCGCTTGCACAAGACAACAGTTGTCTAGGTTTACCTTTTTTTCTCTATTTATTCGCTAGCGACACATACACGACTAGTCAACCTAACAGCTAAACAACGCGATTAGTAAGAAAAAAAATAAGAAAGCAGATCTAAAATATTTTGTCCTTTTATGACGACAGATAATCTTCCGTTCAGTCAAAAGCGAAAACGTCAAAAGTGAAAAGTTAATGAAAGTATTAAAAGTAACTTGATATTTTCAATTTCATTAGTGATTTTCACGAAAACAAGTCCGTCCCACTTGAGTCATCTAATGTCAAAAATTAACCATAATGGTTAATTTGATTGCTTATTTGATCGCACTTAGGATTCAACGTTTTCTTGATCAGCACTTATAATTATCTGAAATCAAATGTGCCGATGTGCCTTTTCGTTTCTTTTATGAAGAACAGCAGAAGAAAATGAGACTTTAAAAAAAGCCTAAAAAGGAGACGGGGTTTTCTGGGCCAAAATGTAATAGACTAGGACATGGTTTAAAAAAAAGGTGTATTTTTTCTCTAACTAAATACAAAAACTCAGGTTATTCCGCAATCTGGATGAAGAGAAAACTAAAAATAAGTAATGTGCAAAAAACATATCGATTATCGATTACGATAGTCAAATACTTTATTGTGATTTAACTATTTTTTTAATCTATCTTTCAATGTATTACTTTCAAGATAGATACCTAAAATAATTTATAATAGTAGAATATATTTCAAAGTACTTGAAAATAGGTAAAATAATAAAATCCATTATTCAATTCAATAAATCGATTGCTTTATTTGTTACTCTGTGCCATTTAGATCTTGACAGCTACTGAAGATTTGGCTGTATTGTTGACACCGAAGCCGTAAAAACATTAACAAAAAAAACTTGACAGCTGAGTTCAGCTGACATCGATTGACAAAACAAAAATCGATCAGGCACTCGTTTCGTATCGTTTTGTGCGTTCTGAGTGTGATTTCGTTTGTTTGATATATCCTCACAAATCGCTGACCACTGATTATTTCTACTATTCTATTTCTATTATTACTCTGATCTTGCTAAACTCGTAAACCTTTGCTTTCCTACCGGACACTTGAGGTTTCCCTGCACGACTGACTTGGACTCGTTTTTTGGATTTTGGCCTGCCTTTCGATTGGACACCATGGATCACTGTGTAAACTGTGGTATAGCGACTAATCGCTGTAATACACTAGGCCGGCGAGCCTTAGATGATGAAACAATATTGTCAGTGATTCGTCAGTGGCGAGCACCCCAACCTGTAAGTAACCTCATTTATTAATAAAATACATAATAGATCTGTGTGTTAGGCACTGCAAAGGCTCGCGCATCTTGTTTTTCTCTTCCTACCTTTTGAAAAGTATCTCAAACGCATTGAAAAGTATTTCCCTATAGAGTGAAACAAAATCGTGTTTTTTTGTTTTACATTTAACTTATTACAATTTTCTAGGTGAACAGCAGTGACCATGTTTGCAATGCTGGTTGGAATTTAGCTCAGAGACCTTCAAATGAACAACCACTTGGCCACCGTAATGTGTGCCTCCGCTGTGGACGTTCTCTTGCATCACGAGTCCATCATTTACTCCACAACAACTCAATTTGTGGAACAAGAATTTATAATGTAATACAAGAATGGATCATTCCTCGAACTGTAAGTAAATCTTTTTAAATGTTTTCTATCACTTTTGACTATTTATTTTCTTATCTGATTGAATGTGCCAGAGAAATAAAGCTCAGTTCCAAAAAAGTTTTCTGGTTTAACAAGAATTTGTAGATACAGTTATTTTAATTTTATTTATTATTAAGTTTTTTAAACTAATAAATGTTAATATTTTCTTTAGGTGCAAGCAGAAAGTCACATATGCCACACTTGTTGGGTGGCTGCAGACCGAGCTGCTGTCCATAAATGGTTTCTGGCCCATCAACATCCTCTCAACGATCAACCCAATCAATCAATCTCAACCCTCGCATCGTCGATCGTGTTGATGCTATGTAAATTATCGAACAAATAAATATGAATATGCATAGGGAAAACAATTTAGCAGGGTTTGTTATTTCCAACCATTATAATAGACGTCGGGCTAATTTCAAAGAAATCACGGTTGAAAATGACAATATTAATGATTTTCCCCAGCTTACTCTAAGTGAACTAATATTGATATTGTTAGGAACATACCAAATCAAGCAGGCACGGTCCTATTTTGGTGAGCATGTTAGAATTAATGATGGTTTTGTGATAGAAGTGTGCAGGGAGGTTAGCAGCAACCTATTAAGAGAGCTGTCGGCTTCAAACACCTCGTGGTCGTTGAGAGGACGAATTCAGTCGAGACATATAAGTAGAAAAACTTATTTTGTATATATTTTAGTCGACAGCTCTCGCAGAGGTAGAGAAGCAATCTTGCAATATTATTGTAACTGCATCGTAGGTAGACGAACTGTCGGCTGCTGCGCCCACATCATGAGCATAATATAGTACCTTAGTTGGGCTAGATACCAAGACAATGTAGTACCACCTGCACAGTTTTTAGATGACATTTTAATTATAATTGAAAATGAATAAAAAAATTGAAAAATAAAATAAGATTTTTTATTCAAGTACCTACCTACATCTCTTTATCTATGACTAAACCCCTTCCAGTAGGGCTAGCACGAACCGCCAACGTTTAGGTATTCGAAAAGTAAACGATACCTTTTTCTTTTTCCTATATGTGTTTATGTAAGAAAAAAAAGTATCGTTTACTTTTCGATTACCAAAACGTTAGCGGTTCGTGCTAGGCCTACCAGATCTATACGCCGCGCCACGAATGCACGTTTGCGAAAAACTCGTAAGATGCAGGTGACGCGCGCATGTTATACTGCGGATTGCAGCCTGCGACCTACCCAAGAAAACCTCAGGCGTTTATCTTCAATGTCCGATCACATGCGTGCATCGAAAGATCTTGCGGGTTGAGACCGGGGAATTCATCCCCATTCCCTACCCATGCACTGGTACTCGCATAGATTGAGTGGCTTATGCAGTGTATTCATTGGACACTCGCTATTATGGTACTCAACTTCACTCAAAAGAGCTAAGGTACAAGTAAGTAAACGCAGTTATGTGACCATGGGCGCAGTAAAGAGAATTAAAAGTTACATAACCTCACTTAATCAAAATCTAATAATATCTGAGCTCTCAGATTGTCAATAATGGCAAAATTTTCAGGAAAAATTCGTATTATGTTCCTTTAGCAATCGGCATAACTTTGATCTCTTTACATTCTGGCCCAGGTTTCTAAGAAAGAGTATCCGTCTCCTTTCAGCCAGTTCTAGATTTGGGTTTAAAGTAAAATCTTAAAAACATTTCTCGCCCGAATTCCACATATTTAGGTTATTTCGACGTATTACAAACTGCCTGTAGCCCCAGCAATTAGGATACCCCGTGGGTATACAGAACCCAAAAGCCGAATTGGGTTTCGGCACAGTATAAACCATACAGTAGGCTATCTAAGGCCGCCCGCCGAGTCATTAGCCTAGCGTGCACACAGACACGCGGCACAGCCCGTCCTTACTGCCGCCTCCCTATGCCTCCCTATTTTATGCTAGCGTGTGCGTGATATCGCGACACGGCGCGCGACGCTCACGCACACATTCAAACCGAGAGTGGCACGTTTGTATTTAGATGTTCTACTGTATGGTTTATACTGTGGTTTCGGTGGGCCTCGGCCGAGCCGGTAATTGCGCGGTGCGCGCGCGCAGATTATCAGAAGCAAGTGCGTTCGATAACGCTTGCGCAGCAACGCATGTTATTAAATTTATTCCTTTTTCGCCAGAATCTGCATAATGAGGGGGGCAAAAAAGCAGGTAATCGCTAGTACAGTCTCCCCCGGAGAAAGGCGGGCACGCTTTGTATACTCAAGTACGATGAATATTAAATTTAAAGTATTCGGACATTGCTATTTTATTTTTGTGTTATTATGCGAACACCAGACGATTACCAGCGATTATTTCTTGTCATACCGTGGCATCGTTTTTAAAATGTCTGTGCATAACATAACTTAGTTGTTAATGGGCCTGCTTAATATCCTTTACTTTGTATAACCATGCATGAACATAATAATGATTTGTAAGTATATGTAAATGGTTTTTGAGAAATGTTATTCCAGGCAAGTACTAAAATTTGCGCTGAAATAGCACGTCACTGTACCTCCTAATCTAAATACGTACTTGGTAACGCCCCAAACAAATACAAATTATAATAATATGTAGAAATTACATAGATTGCTGAAGATAAAAAGGATTTAAAATTAAGAACAAAGTCATGAAACATAATTCATGTGATGAACATTACTATTTGTTCTGTGCCTTAGATGTTCTTGACAAACAACAGTTTTTATACAGTGTGTTTGGGAACCGGTGTCCGACCCGTTAAGGTGAAGTAATATGATCTATTTTATGAATAAATCCACCATAATTAAGCACTTTGCCCCAGTTGTTTTAAAATGGCCGCCATTTTAATTTTTTTTTCTCGGGAGTACGGGTGGGTTATTTTAGTTTGCAATATCTGCCGATTTAGAGGTCCTACAGTCACAAAAGTGGTATCGTTGGACAGCTACAAAAGTAGGCAATAAGCTGACAAAAAAGCATTTTTTCATAACTCCCTTAAAATACCTCAAAAAAATGTTTGAACTTGAAAATTGTGATAGAATTTGTTAGTTTTTTTTACATTTATTTTTTTTCAGAAAAACTAAACTGTCAACATACATTTATTTTTAACTTTTTGGATACCCAAAGACATCACCTAAACACTGAAGCAAAAAACAAAGTTCCAAGTAAAATAGTTTAGAAGTTGTGACAAATTGAATATCACCCTGTCATCAGAGACCCTTTGAAACGCAGGTAAAATTTACCTGAAATAAATAAAAAAAAAAAATTAAAAAAAAAAATTAAAAGTGCTTAATTATGGTGGATTTATTCATAAAATAGATCATATTACTTCACCTTAACGGGTCGGACACCGGTTCCCAAACACACTGTATATGTAGCACTGTTGGGTGCATACCATTCCAACATTAACACGCGGGCTCAGCACAGATTTTTGGAAGGCTGTAAGGCTGATAAAATTTGGTGTCCGAAGTTATCAAGCCACCCTAAGGCCTTGGACTAGGCTTAACGACTGACATCTACCTTTCGGTCGCCGATTCACTGTAACAACTGAGCCACGGGTACAAAGTGTTAACGTCTACTAACAGGACACGTCGGCTTCTGTACAAGCACTTGTTTAGAAGTTGGAGGTAATAGTGAAAAAGATAATCCAAAGATATCAAAAAGAGCAATCTCAAAATAATTAATCCGTTTGGACTTTTCATAAACCATTGGATTATTTATCAATTAGGTTCTTTCTGTATCTTTGCACACATCACTTAACGAATAAATGATTGATGTGAACGTGAAAGGAAGTAAGTGATGATTACGTAAATATCACTGCAATCAATCTGTCAATTAATTCATAATCTTGCATTTTTGACGTTACCTTTGAAGGTTTTCGTAAACATTCTTTAAATTACAAAAATCTGAATATTTACATGTAAGACTGCTTTAGATAGACCACCTCTGTGTACTAATTTAACGACAGCAATAAAATTGTAATAATACAACCAGGATGAAAGGATGCATGCACCTTGCACAATTTTGATTTAGCTGAAGAGAAATCAAGATCAGGCAAGTGTAAACTCACTGATGGGTTTGTTTCATTTAAATAATGCGACAACGCTTTCACATGAAATCTCTGATCGTCGCTAGTAAATCTCAGAGCTCATTATTCCGAGCAATCTCTCAAGATGCCCTCATGAGCTGATGTTCGTGAGAAATTTACGTTGTAACAGGATCGGTGGTTCGGCAAAAAAGCACCGCGCGTGTCGTCGGCCTTCCAGCAAGTAGCCAGTAATTTATGGTTAGTTTTTGGCTGCTCCCGCGCAATGCAGCCTCGCGGCTTTCCGCCGGCACCCCCCGCTACCCCTCACACACGCTTCACTCGGTCACAGACCCCAAGTCATTCCGTCAATCTCAACTACTTATCCGTCCGAGCCGATCCCTTATATTAATCATTTTTTTCACCCAAAAAAGCCGAACGTAATAAAGATCCTATCGACTCAGACCCGGGAGCGCTCAAAACCGAAGCTTTCGAAACTGCATTGACATACATATATCGCAACAGATACTTATTAAGTTTGTAATATTGACTGTAAACTGGTTCATTGTACTGGCAAAATTAATCTCGCGGGCTTAGCTGCGTCACAAAAGCTACGTGCCGCCGTCCGGTGGCTATTACGGCCGTGTTATAATTACCTTTTTAAATAGTTTTTTCAGACGGTGTCCATATTAAAACGTCAATGTAAATAACTTGTTAGCCGCAATCTCATTTCTGGGCGATTGGATATTACAATAGTGTACGTGATTTGAGAAAGGTAACGGTGTCTCCGCTTTATCCGCGAGATGGAGCCTATTACCGGACGCGGCACGCGCTGCGCGCGCGCCACTCGCGCCCGCCTCCGACTACTTCATGCCATGCGCCTAGATCATTTTATTACGCGAACAAAAAAGATATCTAATCAAACGCTCCTGACAGCAGACATAATAGTCCGAGCGTCTCATAGAGTTCTGATATTATCAAACACACTGTGTAATGAACTTTCACGGATAAATAAAAAACGCTCGAATGATGATGACGGACGTATTTCGCTTTTTTACGAGCAGTAGCGATGATATTTAGTTCGAATGATGAAAATAAAAATTGTCCATGGCGATTGGCAGGTGGTAATAGGCGGACAAAAGGAAGAACCGCGCGCAGGATGGTAATTAAGGCCGAATCCGAACATTGTGTTGGGATTGGGCGCAAATTGAACCACGAATATTTCACCTGCGTACGTGTCTAATTGCACGGATTATTTATATATAATAAACTCTCTACGGTTTTTGTGGCTTGCTTGGCACGCGCCCACTTTCTACGTACTTGTCTGGAGATGTAATTGTGCTTATACCCTTTTTATATCGGTTTCGAAACGCCGAAGTCATCGTTTGGTATCGGTAACGGTGCCGAGACGAGTTTCGCGTCGTATTATAGTTCGTCTATAAGTATCGTGGAGCCGACTTAGGTAAGTACAGCGTTATGGTAATTATTGAGGCGTTAGTTAGGAATACAATAACCGTGTGAAAACTATATGAGGTAATGTGTACGTAGGTACCTAAATACACTACGTAATTAGAAAACGCAGCAATCACTTTGGCATTTTCTATATTTTTATCAATGATTTTTATTGGCAATCTTTGCGTACGTTAGAAGGGTCAATTTTTAATTTATGCAAATCACTTCAATCAATTTCTTTGTTTTATGACGAGATAATAAAATCTGTATGTATTGCGTCCTTTGTTCCAAGGTAACCTGTTAGACAGGTATCTGTGATGGATAGACCGAAGTAGTAAAGAAAGTTTAAGGCTTATCATTGAACCGTAAAGAGTTTTAAAATATATAGTATTTTTTATCTCAATTTAAAAATATGCTTTTACTAGTTTGTTACAACAATTCCATTAAACTATAACTCAATTTATTATAAATAGAAACAGGCTGAGTACAAATTTAAACTTAATTATAGGAGCTAACCGAACCTGATTTTAAAGAAAACATGTTTGATATGCAAAACAAATTAATTCAAAGTAACTATTTAATCCTACTAATTATTTAACTAATAAGCGTTTAAACAGCTCATTACAAATGTCAATTCTAGATTTGGTGTCCCTCAGGGTTAATATGAAGGAAAAAACTCTTAGTTTTAAAATACGTGTATCTTAACAATTTTAGGTAAAACATTTTCACCAGTTCTATTACGCAAATTTTTTTTACTTAGCATACTTTTGTAGTGAGACTTATTGACTACAAAAGTATGCTAAGTCAAAAAGTAGGTATACACCTTACTCGAATAATTTACCAAAGTTACAATGTCATTTTTGCCTTAAAGTGCGTTTTTCCTTTCCTATCCTCCCCGTCAACCATTGCGATTAAACCCGTCAAACAACATAATTAACACTGCATCTAATGCGATAGTATTATTGTATCAAGCTAGCACTGACACACGATTAAATTCATTATTCCGCTCAACTCAAAGTCGTAAATGTCCTGCCGCTGAAACAATCACGGTACGGATTTCAAAAACAAAATTCAATCACATTTCGAAGCGGTTATCAGCAATAGGTGGGTAATAATCGAGTTATCGGCAGCCGCAATAATCCGAGATAATGGATTAGCGCACATAGCGATTATTTATAAACACCGCTATCGATAATCGGTGGAACTGTGGCTCGAGTTACTGATCGATTAGGCCACGTATTCGGAATGCGTTTTTGTTGGGTTCTGTTACTGTTGGGAAAAATAAATGTGCATAGGAATTTTTAAGACTTAGTTGAAGAGCTATTTTTGACATACATTTGGATATTTTGCTTTCTTACGCTTCGCTACCTGAAGGTTGTCTGAAGCCTGCTTAAAAGATAGCTTAGGCAAAAGACCCCCTAAACTGTAAATTGGTTCCAGCAATTGAATACCTAGGAAAAGAAACATTATCTACATACAATGCATATCATATGCTGAGCCAGGTGCCCTTGTCGCATTTAGGAAAAGCTTTAACCCTTAATTTATCTGTTAGGTCCCAGGGACTCCACACGATTTTCAAAGCTTTGTAATTTTTTTATTCTATCACTTATAAGTTCATGCGTCTCAGTACCTTTCTACAACAGCGCGCTGCGTGCGGGAGCGGAAGAACGTGCATGTGTGCTTATTTATTGGTGAGTTATTAAGTTCATGGAGTCCACGGGACTCCACCAGAGCGTTTGGGTAACTTTTTCACTAATTCAATGACTTTGTATTTTTGTAGTTTTATGATCCAATTTCTTTTTTTTAGGCTACAAAATTGCAAAATAATGTATTTAGCTTAACCAAATGCTGAATTCATTATGATATAATGTTATATAATGGCTAAACGACGAAGATTCGGAGTCTGACGAAGAATCTGAACCGTTCCAAGTGCTTCAAAATAATATGCCTACGGAATCGCTCTCAGAGTTTGAAGATAAGTGCATACCTTTGGATCTGAATCATGACAGATCATACCTTCGAGTCATAGCAATACTGTATGTTTATGTCATAACTGTAAAAAGCCAGTATGCTTAGGCTGTACTAGAAAAAAAAATTGACCATTGTGTTGCCACACCTTCTGCACGTTTTTTATTCTTTATAATACACTAACCATTTTATTTTATTTCTATAATTTCACTATATTGTTATAATTATTCATAAGTGAAAAGTTGAAATAAACTAAAGTTTATATTTTTTATGGTACCCAGAAGTTGGCACTACTTTTTGTTAGTAAAATTAAGAAGATAATTTTGTTTCTATTGTTAAAGACTGAAATGATTATAAATACCAAAATCTGATTCGATAGTCTGCTAGAGTATTAATTGAAACTCAAATAAATAACGAATTTTGTTACTATATGTAATTATGTTGTTTTATTTGAACCAAAAAAATGTTTGTAGTCCCGTGGACTCCACCAGATAAATTAAAGTATATTTAGGCACCAGATTAACTAAGGGTTAAGTGCTTATTTTAACTTGATGGTTGTTGTGGCGGAGCCATGTCCAGCAGTGGACTCTGTCCAGCTTAATCCTTTTTTTCTTTATTTTTTCATGGTTTTAGTGGATAACTGAAGCCACGACCGATTTGGTGTAAAGATTTAAAAGCAGGCCATTACACCAGTGGTCGCGGGTTCAATCCCCGCACAGTACAAACATTTGTATGCATGAACATGTCTGTTTGTGTTGGTCTTGGTGTCCTATGTAACGAAGTATGTTTATCCGCTTTCTAGTATCCCATAGCACAAGCATTTAATTGCTTAGTTAGGGGCTAGATGCCGCTCTGTGGAAAATGACCCGTGATATTTATTTTATTTTGTTTATTTAAGGGGATTCTATCTTTTGTTTTTATTGATCACAAGTGGAAAATCCTCAACGAATGCAAAAAATTAAGCTTTTGTTACTACAATTTCCTGATTTTTTATATTAACTTTTCTTTTGTATATTCAATCATTCATTTGTACAGTTTCAATATAAAGACCATAAAAATACTAGAAAAATGTATCTAACATCATAGTTTGCATTAAATTGACTTCAAATGTTATGATTATGACATCAAAATAAGTAACATTCAATTACCTACATTTGAAATGCAAACCTCACACACCACTAACCCAAAGGGTAGCTTAACGAAGCCCCCGCTATAGGGGCGAATGTGTGCCCCTACTAACCTAATTTCAGATCCGAATAGACCTGGGCCCCAAGTCTGCTAATTTGACATTTTCTATGAAAAATATGTTAAATTAGACAATTGAGACTAAATTACGATTCAATTGAAGCGTTCTCAAATTAGCAAACTTGGGGCCCTGATGTGATGTGACAGTCTAGAATCATTATTTTAAACAATCTTCCTCTTTTTAAATTTTAATTCTCATAGTCAAAGTGGAATGAACTCCAACAAATGAATAACCATGAAGATGGTTCAGCAGTTATCAAGTCATACTTAAGTGTTGTCACTCGACATCTACGACCAAAGAAAAATAATAATAACTTCAACCACGAAAAATCATTAAGCCTTATCTTAAAAATGTATGATTACTATGCAAAATATGCTAGCGTCACTTGAGGTTTCATATGTACCTCTTAGTAAGTATTTAACTTAATTCGCAGATCTAAACCACAGCAAAACTGGTTACCCAAATCGATCGCATACTTAAATAACTATTAAAACGTGCAATAATACGTAAGTGCACCAATTGTTATTTGACAAGATAAGGTTTTTTAATAATAATAAAATAATTATCGAAGTCACTCTAAAGTGCATTTAGGCAAATGACTGAACATTAAAAACCGACCTTTTGCGTATTTGATGGATTCTGTACTTTAACTGGCTTGAGTTTGTAAATACTCTGATTACATTTCCAATTTTCAATCAGGTAAATTATAAAAAGAGTTAGAACATGTATACATCCTTATTTAAAAGCTTAGTCAGTGTTACGATGCTGCTTTATGATGAGACCCTATATGCCTTGCGTTGCGACGACGCAGCGCGAAGTCAACCTCTGCATATTACATATATTTTAAATGCATCCCCTTAAACGTTGCGTCGTCGTGCAAATCGAGCAACGACGCAGCGCAACGCAACACCACTAGGGTCTCACCTCTAACTGATGAACTATTTTGTTTCTTTTGGTATTAGGGTCATGAATGAAGATGTCTATGAAAGTATCGCCCCCGTTACGAAACCAAATTATTTTAGAAGGTTGAAAGAATAATCTTTTGCACATTACATTTAAACAAAAAAAAACATCTCTTGATAAAAACCATAGGTTCGAATATTTTTGCACGTGTGAAGTAAAAACATGAAGTGTCATGTCACGTATGATACCGTGCCATCTAAGGGACACCACAGAAATAACAATTATTTTTTACAAAAATCGATTATTAAATCTTCCAAATATTAAAAGCAAAAATCCCAGTTTTCATACAAGTGTTCAGATAAAAAGGAAACATTTCAAAATCATCTTTATCTTGAGGCACGAATGGTGGAAGAATGCTACCGAAAGTAGTGTTACGTTTTTTAAAAATATGAAAGTTAAAAGTTACAGAGCCGTAATCAATACTTTTTTTTTGATCACAACTTCACCACTCTAGTTCAAATTAACTTAACTTCTTCTTATCCAAACGAAACAAAATATAAATACAATTTCTTTCAATTAACAAGTCATACCCTACTGAGTGACATAAAAAGCCAAGCCCAAGTATTTTAATTTAAGACCATAATGCGATGTAGGTATTCTATTAAAATGACAGACAAAAATGCTAGGCTTCTTAATGGTTATTTTACCGCATCAGATAAGCAAAACCGTCTTAATAATATGTTCAAAGTTGTTAACGATGTAAATACTTGTGGCCACCCAGTCTCGCCAAAACTACCGCGAAAGGTTGCAACCAAAGCATGTTTATTAATTACAACAATATGATTTATCACGTAATTAGGAAATGCGTGTGTACTCAATAAAAACGCTTAGATAAATTAGCCGATAATCGATAAGACAACAGATAATCTTATAATTCTTATCCGCAACTGATATTATCGGATATATCATCTTTGGCGCGTCATAATTTCAAAAAACGAAGAAAAGCCTCGACTAATCTAAAATTAATCTTGATTAACAACTTTGATGGATTAAATGTTTCTTTGATTGTTTGCCGAAAGATTAGGAATTAATAACAAAACAACTTGGATTTTCCTCAGGTTATTTTAAGCTATACTTTGATAATATCTGTCGTGATTCAGGAACTCAGTGATATACCTATTCAACAAATTGTGACCATCAAAACGGCAACAGCTTGCAGAATTTGAAATAATTCTTGTACCTAGTAAAAATCAAATTAATACGCTGCAATAGTCAATTAATCTGAACCAATAGGTACTAGTGTTAAGTTAGTTAGTATTTTTTAAAGCTGTTTCAAATTTTCATCAGTACAACCATGATCAGATCATTATGATTAGATTTTGTGATAGCTGTCTAGTCTTAGAAATATTTTCAATTTGAATTATTTATATCATCGATAGTGATTAAAAACGGATATAAACCAATTTGCTTGTAAGCCACATAACTTTTTTAACCGTCACTCAAGTCAGTAAGAGATCACAAGTTACAAAATGTTATGTCGTATAAAGTAATTGACAGGCCGTTGACAATTACTTTGACATCTTTGCCAAAATTAAAATGACTTAAACTAAAAAAAATATGGAATATTTATGTTGCTGACTGTAGTTCTTTTTTAGGCTAGTGCTAAGCGGCCTTGCTGAAATACTTATTGCTTACTTATCATGAACACTTCGATCATTAATTCAAGTCAGTCCATCAAGATAGCCATGGTTCTTATTGTCTAAGTGCATAATTATATACCTACCCTACAAAATTAGCGCAATCAAACTGCATAATAATGTTCTATTCATTTTTTGTGAGAGCCAAATGACGAATGAAAATTAATGAAGGTACAATTTTATCAACTAAGAAATTAGTTGGAATGTTGTAGGTAGATGTAATTTATGTGAAGTTTTCAATAGATAGTTTCAGGTTCATTCACTATTTGTTATTAATGTTATTCTTTACGTGATTTCAGATTTCTCACTTAACATTTGTGAAAATTTGTTTACTTAGACTTACATTTAAAACGATTTTTATCATACGCTCATAATAATAATATGCATTAAATCTTTTTTTTTTTGCGCATTTTTAAAAAAAATCAAAACACAAAAAAACTTTTTTTAAGTAAAAAAAACTAACTTCAAATCTCACCTGTGACAGATCGTTCGGCATCTCCGTTTTGACAGTGTTGGCCGCAGCCCACGCCTCAGCAAACGTCTCCATCGCACTCTGAAAGTCCATTTTGCTACGATTCACGACGACATCGGCATGCCGAAGATTCAGTCAACATGTGCACGGTGCGAGCGCGTCCGACAGGAGCCCAGAACACGTGCGATCGGGCCGGCCGGCGGCGCGGTACTAACTCGGCCCCGCCCAGCGAACCGCCCGCGTCGAGAAAAACCGATACCACCCGAGCGAGCCTTCCCGTTTCAGCGCTTTTCTTTTTTAAGCCGCTATTTTAACGAGTTTCTTTTTTTCTCGCAAAGCCCGGCCCACGGTGGTGGTTGGGCGTCGTCGTCCAGATTATTTACACTTGTAATTCACAGATTGCTACCGTGTGACGCTTAATTTGTTGTTTGGGGTGGTAGTCGCGCGATTAGGTGTGCGACGCGATGCGCCGTTGCGATTAGCGATTCTCGTCACACACTCATATTCCTTCACGATCCTTTGTTGCTGTTTAATCGACAGTATCATACCGCTTTTTACTTAACGTCTTTTTAACGTTTTACTTATTTCTCAGTATTTGCTTAGTTCAATGTTTAAGTATAATTTATATGACGATTTCTCTAAAATTTAGACTTATTTTGGTTGCATTTTTTTAATTGTACGATAATATATGTACAAATGGCTGCAATGCCTAATGCTGCCAAACATGAAGACTACGATTCTAAATCATAGAGCAAAGAACTTATCATTAATAATAATCAATAATTACACAAAACTGGACTCTCAATCAAACTCGTAATTAGTCCAAAGCCTTCATTAGATGTTATTCCTTTCACAAATTTAAAAGGCCGTCAAAGTTGCTAATTGCAGCATCCCCGCAAAATGGCTGCCGTGAGGTCCTAGGAAGCATTTTTATTCATTATATAAATCACTGAGGCTTCCCAACCTCGGTGGATGCAGGAAAAAATTGTCACGGCTTCACATAATTTTGTACGTGGCCGGTGGAGTCGTTTAAGCAATATTACCTTCCGGAAAGTTAATTTTTCTTAATTTCTGAGGCGAGGATCTAAGGTGAGTTACAAATTGCAGCCGGAATGAATGAGGTGTTTTGAATGCTAATGGCGGTTAAGATGGTGATCATAGCTTGTGTTAGAAGTATGTTTTTTGTTAAAAGGTCGTTATAATGATTTGGTAGTTCGGCTTTGGAGGCTTACTCCCGTTTGCATCGTTTCGAAGTATTGTAAATTGCTTAGGTGGTAAAAAATACACATTTTGTTATTCCACTGTCTTGAACAAATTTGACAAAAGCTTCAGTAAAGTAACCAGTCCGTTCAAGCAAACATAAAATTTTAAAACCATAGCTAAGGTATGACATTTGTATTTGTTTGAGCAAGTCAAACTCCTTATTTTCCCCCGACTTATGAAAAATAATTGTTTGACATTGTTCAAAAAGCAGTGGCCTCAGAACGTATTTCTTTAATAGCTCACTAAAATACCACATTACGGTCTCGTTGCTGCAAAAAATATCTTTCCATGTATACTTATTAATTCTTCACCTTTAATTTTTTTTTTGAACATTGTACATATTATACCAAATTCATTTTGTCGTCGATTCCCGTTGACCAAAAATCTTGTCATATTTTGGAGCTCTAGGCGATAGGCATATTTTATTGACCTGAACATATCCACGAATAGGAAGAATTGACATTCTGAGTTACATTAGTGACCCACTTATTCTTGCGAGGTAGTATACTAGTTGAATACACTAACCGAAAACATTTCCCTATATCTTTATTAACATGTTTAAATATCTCAAATTTCGGAATTAGAAATCAAAGATTTCTCCGAAGTAAAAATTCACACGCTATCGTCCCTCGTCATCTTTTCGGATCAGCAATAAAACAATGCTTCCTTGCCGTTAATCCCTAAAACAAACAAAAACAACTCGTTTAAATGAAAGAACGCCGACGATGTTTTTCAAAAGATTATCCCTACATAATGGAATATAAATAGGCCCGTTAGCATCGGTTTGTGCGGAACAATATCTGTAAACTGGGGCGTAGGCAGTGTCTTTGTGAGCGCCGGCATTGCAGAGTTACAGAAGCCACAGTCTGTACTAACCGCCTTATTCAATCATCCGGCAGAGAACCAAGGTTATTGACATAGCCCACCGGATTAGCAAGCTGAAATGGCAGTTAGGCTGGGCATTTTAGCGTCTCATCTCATAATGCCAACTTCGCAGAATGCCAACCGCTCGCAAAATGCTAACTTTGCAGAGTGCCAACTTCTAAAGATAAAAAGAAAGAAAATTAAAGTTACAGTCAATCAAATTGTAATGTCATACCTTGACTTGTAGTTCAGTACGCAGTACCTTATAAATAATTGGTTTGTTCGTTCTCTGGGTACATAAAGTGTTATTTCCGTGATTTTTGTATTTTTTTATGCGTGCCGGTCTGCAAAAGTTGTCATTTTAGGAAGTTGGCATTGTGAGAAATTGGCATTTAGAGAAGTTGGTACTATGAGATGAGACGCATTTTAGCCGTGGAACCAACATCTGTTGGAGTAAACAAGTCTCTGCAAGCGTAGTGTAGGACCTCCTTAGGCAATGTGGAGTGATGATTTGCACCGGATGGCTGGCAGGGGCTGGGTGTGAGCAGCCGCAGATCGACCTCAGTGGCGTGTAGAGAGGCCTATGTCCAGCAGTGGACTGCAACGGGTGATGATGAATCAACTTATACACACAAAACATCGATCTCATAGCCAATAGACTCCTAATGACAGGCTCTCGCCTGTCAGATGAGATGAGATGTCCTGAGATGTTATAGTCACAAAGTCAGACTAAGTAGTACGTCTATCATCTCTGCTAATAGAACCTACCACCCAATGAGTTCCCACCATTTCCGTTACTCAAGCGTCAAGCGACAACGTCACTGATAAAACTAGTGACGTTGTCCTCCGCCTTAGGTGTTGGCAGTCTTAATTTCATACAAGAAATCAAATCAGTAGGTCTAGCACGAACTGCTAAAGTTTTCGTATTCACAAAGTAAACGATCCTTTTTTTTGATTTTCCTATGTCTTCAAAAAAAACGTTTTGATTACGAAAACGTTAGCGGTTCGTGCTAGACCTACAGGAGTCTTGTGGCTTTAAGGTCGACGACATACAATTAATTTACATTCATAACCTTAGACTTTATTCTAAATGGGATATTCAGAGGCAGATTATGTGTTGCCTCTATTATGAACGGATCATTTGGTAGCCCACATCTCACTTTTTTTTTTGTTTTTTTTTTTTTGGTGTGACTACTGCTGTTTAGCCTCAGACGGCTTTGACAGCCTTGCCGGACTGTAGGGTGAGCGCAGAAGGCTCTCAACCCTAACACATCTCACCAAGCGAATTTGACTCATGGTATTAGGCCAGGCTCTCGCAGGTTTTACTGTATTTTATATCCAGTTTTCAATCGCCGGTAAGTTATAAGGTCTATCATCTACGGATTTCTTTTTCACGACCAATGGTTTAAAAGTGAGATCCCATCATTGAGATTGTCTTAATTTTTTGTATATTATTTCTATTTCTGAATAAAATAGAAAATAATATGGTGATAAAATTTACTTTTTTAACTTTGTCCCGAAGATGTCCCTTCTGAGATCTAAAGGCGTCTGTAGACTTTGTATATTTTTAACCTTGACATACCTCGCTTTCATTAGGATTGATAGGTGAGGTGAGCCTTCTGTATTTATCTTACGTTGAGTCATTCTTTGTTGAATCGACGCAGATAACATGAAACAATAGGCTCCTGCTGAATAACAGGTATCTATTATTGATTTAATTCCGTTTTCGCTATTGAGTACATATTTAATGAATAAGATATTATGTAGGGATTGCTGCACAGTATTATGGATTATTATATATGTATGAAATATTGAGGAATGCACAGATCGGCTGTCAAATAAAGAACCAATATAAGTTAATTACGCATCTAGAGCTGTAGGTCCATTGGTAGGGTCCATTAGTAGGGTCCAATGGACCCACAGCTCTAGATAAAAGCGCTGGAGTCAGCGTGTGGTGTCAATAAAGAGGCAGAGGAATATGTCAACATTACTTTAGCGTAACATACCCTGACCACCATATCCTAAACGGGTTAGTCAAAGGCACACTAATTGCTTCCGTAATAGTAAACGAAACATTCAGAAGCCCACATTTCGCCAAGGGTATAATAACTACAACTCCGGGTTGCTTTTGTTTTCTACCTGTCTTGAACTCGGGACCACCGAGTAGAGTGTTTATCCACTGGACCACAACATCTAGGAACGTCTTCAAAGAGGTGTCAAATAGGTGTTCAACAAGGGTCCACTAGACCCACGACTTTGCCATAACGACGCGACCGTACTTTACGACCCATGTAAATGGGTTTACTGCCACTGGTACCATTACTTTGGTCTATGATGGAACAAGTGGTGTTTTTCTTTAAATAATTGTGTGTGAAGAAATGACCACTAGTTAAAGTAAAGAAACTAGTGGCCAATAATCGCAAATGTAAATGGCAGATATATTCAAATTAGTGTTTTAAGAAATTGGAAAGATAGTTAATTGTACATACGAGTAGGAAAATTAAGAAATTTGCTGTAGTTTTAAGGTATTTTGTAGCGCAGGCACATTTCACAATTTGAAGCTTCTGGAATAATGATGTTTGTTGTTATTAATTCGTTGTGGAGATCCTTGGGATGGCCTTTGCCCGGCAGTGGGCGCCGTTCGGCTGATATGATGATGATGATTATTACTATTATTTCATTAATACCAAAACAATTTTCAGTGTTGTGCTCAGGTTCCACTCAAATAGGAGGTGGTAAAAGACAAACTCCAACACGTGGGCTTTGTTCGAGGGTAAGGCTCGTCAAAAGTTATCTTTTTCATAGTGTGTCCGGATGCTTTTGTACTGCTTCCTGGTGTGTTCTATATGAGTACACGTAGAAAATGGGTCACAAAGTTCCTAAAACCTTTTATGGTGATTAAACATATCGAAAACTTAATTTATTTTACAAACATAACATAAATTGCTCACTGCTGGGCACAGGCCTAACCTCAACTATGATGTGGATTGAGCCAACACGCGGGCTCAGTGCTGATTGTTACCTATGTCAGATGTTATCAAGCCGCCCTAAGGCCTCTGACTAGGCTTAACGGCTGACATCTAGCGACGTCAACCGGGACCAACTGCTTAACGTACCTTCCGAAGCACGGTGATGCCAGAAAATTACATCACAAAACTTATGGGATGGGTGACCACCCCGACCCTTTCCAACCTTTTTTTTTCCAACCTGGCGTGTGTTGCTTAACAATAGTGATCTTTGCCGATCATCTGCCACAACTGCGCCACGGGCACCTCTTACTTAAAGGTTAAAGCGTCTCAAATTGTCTAATCTTACCACTGAAAATTATTCAGCTAACGAACGAACAAACAGATTAAAATAAACAAAGACAATAACTGTCTTCAATTCACACATGAGTAAAGTATTTTAGCGTATTAGCAATATCCAGTTTAGTCATAAGAAGACTACCGTAAACCGTAGGTTAACTATGGAACATTTTGCAACGAGAAGCCATTCGAATATGAACCTTTTCCTCTTTGTAATGAGAGTTTAAGAAAACGTATGACTCTTTGAGTATGGATTAAAAAAAATGACATTGTGGAGATTGCGAGAATTATAATTCTGTGACATGGTATCGATTAAAGTAAACGGAATGAATGTCTTTCGGGGTTTAGCAACACTTTTAGGTTCTAAACATTCCCATACATGAAAAAATGAAAAATTAACTGTCGACGTTATATTTGTGTTAGTGAAAAACACGTCTTAAAAAGTGTTTCTTCATATAAATAAAAAAACCAATTGGAGGCTAACATGAAGTACTTACACCAAAAAAATCTGAAATTGGCGCTTATTTAAAAATATACATCCGAATTGAATACAAATTCACCTACTAAATAAGTATTCAAATCCAATGGAAACATGTCGGTTCCAAAAAGTCAAAAACCCTTCGACGACAATACTTATTTATTTATTTATTTATTTATACTTCAATTATAACGTTATCATAACAATTACAATAATTAAAGTTTATAATTTATTCGGGACACACAGTCATGCAGATCTCTCACAGAACATCAAACACACCGACAATATATCTTTCCATTCATCAACAAACAAATCACATTCAGGATTCTTATCCAGCAGGGAGTTCAAAGAACTGAGGACCCAGGGTAGAGGCGACTGCGCATGGGAGACTGTCCGACATGTAGGCACAGCTAGTAATCTATGGTGCCTGTTTCTAAAGTATTTATTTGGGGCAAACAATTTGCACAGCTCCTCATGTAAATTTATGGCGTCAACCTTCCCTCAGATTATCATGAGATGTAGGGAGAAATTAGGGCAGGTAGAGTATTAAGCATATGGATTCAAGAGCTTATGGACTTGGACATGTAGTCAGATGAGCTGTCCACAGGGAAGCCATATGCACTAGTCCAGGCAACGAATGTTTTTAGTGGGATCATTTTTACTATTTTCAACACTGAACTATCCCTGCAGAACAATTTCAACAAAGAGCTACAGCTGATTTTCTAGCCGTGCCTTCACAGTAAAAACCACTTTGCGACATCAGTGGTAGAGTCACACCATGAACATTTATTATATGAAGTTAATGTATCGTATTTTTGTTATGATATGTTTTTTTCATACTTCTAAAATACTTTGTAATCTAATGTATTTTGAACTATACTGGTTTTTTTTCTTCGAACTGTCATCAATAAGATATTTGCATTATGTGCTGTGCCTAACTAGGTTACTTCTGTAACTTTTCGGATGTCCTACTACAAATTTTCAGTATAATTGGCACAAAACATCACTTCCGACCCCAAAATGGTCGAATTTAGCGAATAAAGAGTCTTAATTTACGAAACCTTTGTAGACATTGGTTGAATTCGAATCGGTCGAAGTAAATTAAAAAGCAGACGCGCCATCGCGGCAACGGGACTGGGTGTTACGAGACAGTTGACCAACAAAGTGTATACGTGATCGAGAGGCGGCACGTGTGGTTACACGTATTATTATTAAAAAGTAGAGCAGAAAAAAGATCTTAAAAATCGAACGGAAAAAAGGAACAAATATTAACCAGACTCGTCAAAACTACGCAAACCAATAGAAGCAGAAAGATGTAGAGATGAAAACCATCATGAATTCCTTGTAAATTATAATGTTTTGCATTTCCTATTATGCAAAACTATTGGTGGCATTGAGGTCAAATGACATACTAGAAACTTAATAAACACTAGTTTCAACGCCCCACACTGCTGCTGAGCACAAGCCTCACTTTAACTATGAGGCCGTATAAGCCAGATTCCACTGTGTAGATTGTTGGACAGCAGTACCTACAACTTATCGTGATCCTTAGTGTCAGTAAGGCCTTCGGTTGGGTTTAGCGACTGACATCAAGGTTGATTTCCTAACATGCCTTCTAGAGCTAAGAGATGCCCGCAAAATTCGACTGGGGTGGTCACCCATCTATCTTCTTGCCTTGGCGTACTTCTTGACGTATCCTTTTGTAACACAAGATTAACACAACAGGATGTTACGTGCAACTAGAAATTGATATAAATATCTGTTCTTTACGCCAGGTTTGTCTGACAGCTAAGTTTCCAAGGTTTTAATCAAACGTAAACCTAAACTCACTACAGTACAATGGCGTGATTTCAGTTATTTGATAGGCTTCATTGGAACACATGAAACATAAAAACCACTAACCGAGTTAGAAATACGAAGATTAACCAAGTTCCCGAATTACATTTGCCAATTTTCGAACCTCACCTACGTAAAGTTAAATAAGGCGCGCTCATCGAACAAAAGTGCCAGTGTTTCAGACGTGGTGTAGTGACTTCCTGTAGTCTGTAACTAGAAAGAGAAAGACGTTTAGCTCTTAGCTCGTTAGTAAGTGTGACCAATAGATTTAAAACAAACCACGTTATTTAGTTTTGTTCTAAGTGTAATGATTTTACTAATTCTTTATATTTTCTAAAAGCCTTAGACTTCATGTTTAATCATGAAGTAGGTGTCTACTGGGTTATAATAAGTACGTTTAAGTTTTATGTGTAAAATAAGATGTTTTGTTTGGGTGTAAATGAACCAGTTTATAGTTTCCATAAATAGGGTTTTTAGCAACAACAAGTCTATTTGTAGAAATACTTAAAAAGCATTGGGTATTGTACTAGAATAAGGTTATTTTTAGCATAAGCATGAACAGAATGTTCGTCATAATAAGAGCAATCGATGTAAGACAGTCGAGGTCCATTTCAGTCTCTGACTTCACGGCTTTCGAAGACATTACGTCACTCCGTCCGCAGCCGCCGCCAGGCGCGCACGCCTGAATCTTTCAGGTTACATACTTTACATATCCTAATCCGCCTATATCCGAGATACCAATAGCGAACGCTAGGCGTCGACGTTAGGGAAAACCTCCTCCAACGGCAGTCACGGGTTAGTATTATCCGTTATCCACAGATTAGGTGCTCTCTGTCGCTCCTCGGTGGGCGTGGCCGGACCCCGCCCCCCCGGTCGATTCGCCCCGCTCGCATTGTGCCGTTATCTATCCGAGACGCCGCTCTCATCCGGCGTTCGTCACAGATAACTCGGTAACTCTGGTCTCGTGACGTCAGCCCACCGGTTTTTAACTCTCTTTATGGATGCAGCGTCCATCAAACGGTATGGTAATGAGATGGAAGGAGGTTTTAAGCACTATTTAGCGCACTTGTTGGAGCACTCGAATCAAGGTCAACTGTTTATAGACAGCTATTAACGCATGATGCATACCATTGTTCGTTTCGTTCGTGATCGTTGAATATTTTATAACGTTTCATAGAACTTATCCTCTGGCAGACGATACTAGTTACAATTCCAAGATATGTTTGTATTCGCAATGTTAATTTAATTTTCTAAAATTTGTGACACTACGAGTTTAAGTCCTTACGTAAAATTACAATTCGTTTACTAAATTATCTACTATAGGAGCATGAGAAAAATAATTAAAAATTTATTAAGTATATTTCATTGTCGTCTAAATACGTAGAGAGTTTTAGAGATCAGTAAAAGCGGTCAATTATACTGTCAAACAAAAAAAGGAGCTAGTTCTGACAATACGACTATAAAATAATATAATGACAATACAAGAGTAGCTCACTAGTGAAGATATACTCGTATCTTTGATTTAATGTTTACTTAAGAAACTGTCTTGACCAGTGGGTACGATTTTTATTAAAGTGACTACTTTTTTTGCTCGTTAGTGTAGTGTTTTGGAGTGGTCTTAGAGGGTTTACTTACTCAAGCTAAGCCTTTTCTCAGAACGTCATAGTACTGAAATACAGTTGCCAACACTAAGCAAATATAATATTCAGGGAACACATATACATAATTATTATCATGACGTATGCAAAACATGTTAAAGCCGTATTAAAAATTACTGAGGCAAAAAGAGTAATAAAGAATGTTATCTAATTTTATTAACTCTCTGGCTAATAAATGCTTTAGTTGTCGTCATTCGTTTTTTAATTGCTTTATTATCTTAAAAATGGACCTACAAATTAAGATAATGTATTTGAATGTGTTAGTCATAACTTGGCGCCAATCCTAGTGTACTTTTCTATGGAGTCATCATCATCATCATCAACAGCTACACGACTTCAACTGCCCTTAGCTTGTTACTCTAAATATTAGAGGTTGAGAGCCCTAAGTGCTCATCCTACAGCCCGGTAAAGCTGTCAAGGGCATCTGAGGCCACACAGCAGAAGTCCTTTAAAAAAAACACGACTTCAACTGCTCAGGTATTTTTACCATAAATTTTCAGAGAGGCAGGCTGTAGGCCAGCCTCCACTGAAATCGTGTTACGTGGTCTACATCAGGTCACCCGTCCACCTTACTTATGCTTATGTGTATGTCCATTCTAGAAGTTCTGGAACCGATCACTTTTTCGTGCTATGTGGTGATAACTGCTACTTCAAAGTGCTTCCTACTCGCTGGGCTCCGTTGGTGACTTAAGACCTTCTACGGATTTCCTCATTTCTGATTAAGCCTCTTTGAAATCGCCGGTAATAGCACATCCCATAGCCCGTTCAGAGTTCTTGAGGTTCTGGCTAGCGCCACCTCAACAGTGGGATATTTAAAGGCTGTTGTTCGTTTCCCAATAAGCTGTAGTATAGAGTTCATTGCGAGCATATCGCACCGTTGGTTTTCCCGCGGCCTGCGCGCTGGCGGGAAACGCTCCCTGGGAGTTAGAGGCGGACGTGTTGGCGGCCATGTACCGCTGGACGGCCGCCAAGAGGGCCGCGGGTGACCG
Organism: Udea ferrugalis; assembly: GCA_950022985.1. NCBI lineage: Eukaryota > Metazoa > Arthropoda > Insecta > Lepidoptera > Crambidae > Udea > Udea ferrugalis. The sequence continues at coordinate 14,460,648 of OX465516.1, forward strand.
CTTCTGCCCCGAAGAGCGGGAGGCCGTCCGCAAGGAGGCTCAGGCAAGCCTGGTCCGACTGTGGATGGCGGACCTAAGAGCTCCGGAGTCTGGCCGGCGGACGGTGGAGGCACTCGCTCCAGTGCTTGATAAGTGGCTGGAGAGGCAGCATGGGTCCCTCTCATATCGGATGACGCAAGTTATGACCGGGCATGGGTGCTTTGGTTCATTCTTGCACCGCATCCGCCGAGAGGCAGCCCCACTCTGCCATGAGTGCGGCGCTGTGGAGGACACGGCGCACCACACACTAGCGGTGTGCCAAACGTGGGCTCCACAGCGCATGGCGCTAGTCGCCAAGGTGGGCCAGGACCTCTCTCTGCCGAGCATTGTGATCGCAATGCTGGCAGACAAAGAGGCTTGGCGAGCGTTCGCCACCTTCTGCGAGGAGGTGATGACCGCTAAGAAAGAGGCGGAGCGGCTGCGGGAGCCTAATCCTGCAGCCGATGAGCTCCGCAGGCCGAGGAGGGGGGGAAGACGGCGCGCACCTGCTCGCCGTGTCGCACCCCTCCGTGGTAGAGGCCAGCCGGCGCGCGGTACGGGGGTACCGTTGCCGGCATTGCACAGGCCTAGACCACTGCCTGGTAGGGACGGCTCGACACCCTCGGCTGTCCCTACTGGCCCCCCCTCTCGAAGGGGGGGTCGTGGCCCCCCCTCTCGAAGGGGGGGTCGCTTCCGGCCCGCCGTGTAGGCGGGCACCGTCCGGGAGAACGCGCACAGGGCTTATAGCTATACGGCGTATTCCCCCACTATGGACGAAGAGAGGGAGTAGTAGGGTTTTTAGTCGGTAGAGCCACTGGGTAGAGCATGCTCCCCGTGGAGAGTCCGACATAACCAGTCCAACCCCCCGGTTGGCGGGTATGCGTAAGTGCATTTCCCCTACTCAAAAAAAAAAAAAAAAAAAAAAAAAGTATAGAGTTCATCAAGAGCGGTTTGAAAAGGTTCTAACTGTGATACCCCTGTTATGACACGTTGCAATAGGCTGCGGTAACACTTATTGTCAAGTGGTAAGCAAGCTTATTTACCACTGTTGTTGCACTTACAAGGTGGAGGGACGACCTGATAAAAATGGTAGGGTTTCGGGGGATCCAGGCCGCCTACAACCGTCAACTCGGAAATCAGGGAGTTCTATCTATGTTCAGAAGAGGACGTAGTTTGACTTTTGTTTGAAAAGAATGCTTTAAATCCTCTTTTGCGAGGAGCCCGTGCCTCAGTTGTGACAGTGATCGGCGACGATCGCTGTTGTAAAGCAAAACTCGCCGGGTTTTGCGACCACCCCGATGGGACCCATGGGATGGGTGACCACCCCGAGCGAAATTTAGTGGTGTGTATTTCGGCGTTTCCGTGCTTCCGAAGGCACGTGCTTAGTTGGTCTGGTCTCAATCCTTAAGACTATTCAGAGGCCTTAGGGAGGCTTGATAACATCTAACCTCCCAGCCCTCCAACAATCCTCACTGAGCCCGCGTGTTGGAGTATGGCTCGTTCCACCCCATAGTTGAAGTGAGGCCTGTGCCCAGCAGTGGGACGTATATAGGCCGTTTATGAAAGCCTTTTGGTGAGTAACACCGTTCGATTATGTCGTTTTCTTATAGCAGGTGAAACAGTCTCTTTAGAACCAGAATAAGTTTGCGTGAGACAAAGTGGAGGCGATGGGAGGTTGCCGTGGAGTGAGGCTCCCCCCCCTCCCCCCTCTTTGATACAAATTTGTTATCTGCCAAGTAATACGACGGGAGATTAATTCTCGCGGCATGATTTTAATAGTAATGTATTGAAATAAGCTGTGTATGCGATGTTGTGTATAGGTATTATACGGCATGGTGAATATAGAAATACTGTGTGTGTCACTATATCAAGTGATTTGAGTTGGTTAGTAAATAAAAATCATGCTGCCCACTGCTGGGCAAGGTTTGGGTTGCCAATAAGGACCTACACTCTTACTAGTGAGCAATAAACTCATACTTTGCTATTGGAACTCGTTGTAATAAAGAGTAACATTTTTTTTCAACTAACATTAGATATGGTGAAAATGACAAATACCTTTAGTTGAAAAAAGTTTTCCATCTATTTTATATCTCCTAGTATGGTATAGTATAGTTCTTATTTCACAAAACTGGAACAGGCATTATTTACCACTCCACAACTTCATATGTAATTGTAATAAGTAAGTAGATACTTGCTTTATTACCAGCTTAAACGCATATTTCCATCCATTACTCGTATGTTGGAGGGGTGTAAGTTTAGTGAGCAACGTTAATGTCAGAGGTTATCAAGCCGCTCTAAGGCAGAGGACTAGGCTTATCGACTGACATCTAGGCGATGTCAACCGCTACCTAATGGCTCGTTCCACCTCATAGTACGTATATAGGCTGCTTATGTAAAGTTATGTTACACGTAAGTACAGTCATCATCAAAATTATGTGTGCGTACAAAGTGGTCAAATATGTCAGAAGTATTTATGAAAAGCGACGCTTTAACGACATACGACTCTTTTATTGTAGTATTAGACTTGCTTCTTTCAAACCGTCAATACGAATGAAGTCAAAATCTTAGCACACATCATTTCGATTCTGACTGTACAATTGACAATAAACACCTGCTTTCTACAGTGCGAACCTTAAAAATAACAACCAAACCCTTCGAAATCATCCCTTTAACGCAATGTAATCGCATAATCATCAATAATCCTTACTCATAGAAAAAGCGGATTTCTAACAACAAAACCATCAAGAGTCATCAACCACTGATTCGAATTTCAGTCCTATTAATGTCCATTAAGGCTCAAATTGGTACGGCTGGTGACTGCAACCCGCTGCGAATCGAAAATCTAGGATATTCCGATTATAATTAATGAAATGTCACTCAATTTCTACGCTCTTGCCTACCTGGGATATTACGATGCATCTGACATAAATTATACCTACTTACCTAGTTTAAAACAGAGAGTGTGTGGCCCAATGGTTGACACTTTGGCTAGAACACCTTCTTTTTGATCATTGAACAATTTGCGACTGACTCTCCATTGAAAGAGATCATTGATTAAAAAGCCAATTCACTCGGATAACGGCGGTGGGTGCGCTACTTACTATATTGGGTTCTTTAAAAAATCGCTCTGCAAAATGTGGGCTTCCAAATGTTTCGCGTTCACGACTTTATCACAGAATGAGACACACTGGTTATTACCGTCATAGTAAGCTTAGAAAGTTAGCTGCAAATTATACAAATGACACGAAGTAGGTGTTCAAGTGGAGACCATTCGAGGCCAAGCGCAGCGTGGGACGCCCACCATCAAGGTGGACGGATGACCACATAAAGATCGCAGGGTTTCGGTGGATTCTGGCCGCCCACATCCGGCAGCTCTGGAAATCATGTGGCTGATGATGATGATGAGGTGTTCAAGCCATACTTAATATCAAGACCACCGGGTTCAAAGTCAGAGTACCTATTGAATTGACATACTTAAGTGAGCATCGTGGCCAATTTGGCCACGATGCTCACTTAAGTATGTTAATGTTACTGTTAAAGCAGCGTTATTAAAAACTAGTAGTGTAATGCCCGTTTTTCAGCAGAGCAACAGCACCGTCTATTGGTCTCTTGATTCGACTCAGACTCAGGACTCATAACTCTGGCGGTGTCAATCGCCAACTTCCTCAGCCGTCTGTATTTATTGAGAAAACGCAATGCTTGCGCGATTCATTGACGGATAACGCCATCTAGCTGTTGCCTTCGTACATTAAACATAATTTATTAAATTATTAATAATTACAAAATTTGGATAATTAGTTTAATTCGGCGCGAGTGTGTCGCACCATTATCTGTAGGCTGTGCGTTCCGAAGCCGCGTCGGTAAAGAAAAAATAAATAACTAAGGAGGTAGTGTCATGGCCGGCGGGTTTAAATCTTTTGCTGGTCATGCCTAGCAGTTTGTATTTTTGCTGTGTAATTTCCCTTTGCAGTGTTAAAACCTCAGCAGGGTGTTTTAACTGAATAATTAGTGTGGTTTGTGCGGATATTTGTGCATTTAATTGGGATGCACAGTTACCCATTTATTTTTTTTACCTAAGGTGTAGGTAGGCTGTACCACCGTCTAGGACAGGAAATAATGAAGGGATATTTCCTGATTTCATGTTTAAATTGTTGCGTACGGGCTAGGAACAAGCGCATCTTCGCCGTTCCTCCTTGTTTTGTTTTGAACTTGCCCCAAAAAGGTGCAAAGATGTCTAACTTAGATACCCCCGACGGGCCTAGAACAAACTGTCCTCCCTAACCCTTACTTTCTCTGGCTCAATTCCTCCCTAATTGAGTCCAGCTTAATATTTTATACTACAGTAGAAAGTAAAGTCATTCTTAAAACTATCTAATCAACAATCGAAAACAATTTGGTCGTACAAAACGGTTTACCGAATCGACCCACCGAGCCGAAGATCGTCCTATCGCGTTAGAATGCGACGAATTTGACAAGTCACCGATTTTTTATCCCCGGACTAGATTATCTGCTTTCTTACCCACTCGATCAATCTTATCGAGCGGCGGTGGCATCTTTCGATAATATCGAAACTACAACTTTTTAAAAATCAATTTGAAATCTTGGCTGGTTCTGTTAAGATACATTTTTGAGTGTGCTCGGTTAATGGATATCGAACTTTGATGGCCGAAGTCGCCGGATCATCGCTGGATTCCGGGAAATTCGCCCCGCGTGAATACCTGCCTTTACAGGTAAGCGATTTGTAGCTACAAATATTTAGACATGCCATGTCGTTTAAAGACATACAGCATTTTGTTTTTTTGCTGTATATGAAATAAGCTTCTGAATTGTTCTGTTTCCTAAATTAAATCATTCTTACTAAATGTGATATTTATTTCAAAATTTCCTTTTTTCTGTAGCTCTGACTTTCGAAACTCGCCATACGTAGTATATTTTTCAGGCTGATTTTTCTCCCCAGGATGTTAAAATTGCACTTTGCTTTATGAAAACTAAGTCAGTGTGAGTTTGGCACGTTCCATACAAATATGAAAACATCACACAAAACTTTTTTTTTCAAGTGATCTAGTTCCAGGATTTAGAGTCCATTGAAAATAGCCCATTTGTTTTTAATTTCACTTGTGTGTGTAACAAATAAGCTATTTTGTTGGATGCAGGCCGCCTACAACCGGCCGCTCTGAAGTCTATGGGAGAGATTCAGCATTGGACGTAAAACAATTCCCTTTTTTTTAACCTTGATTTAGTACAGATTTAAGCTGATTTAGTGAAACTTTACCTTACCCAATCTATGTCACGCATACGCATAGAAGTACTGCGACTACTTTTTTCATTATTATTGTGCATGGACTACCTAAGTACTGCGTTTTTTTTTAATTTGTTTTCTACTGTAACACGTAATTTAAAAATGTTCCTGATTGTTTATGCTCACTCGTTATTTTGTCATATTTAAATATTTTATCGTCGTTTCATGAACACTTGTGACTTACTGTATTGGTTACCACTGTGAATCTGTATGCCAATTGAATGAATTAATACCCTAAACGCCTGCCGTGTCTACGTCTCCCTAAGTCTACGCTAATATGACTTGCTGTTTGTCGTCCGGCCGCGACGGCCGGCTGACCTGCTCCACCGCCCTTAAACAAACACCACCATGCGAATATCACAATAATATTCCAAAATAACAGTTAAAATTTATAAGATTGGTCTTCTAAGAACGTTAATCTTGACGCCAGTAATTTGAGTCGTTCGATAATAACCAGTATGCAAGTAAAGGTAACAATTATTAGTGGATTATTTTTAAAAAAAAGTCTCACCTAAAACAAACACAAGCAGCTATAGTATGTCTTGGGACTCTTGGGACATAGGCTGGTTTCAATATTTGGGAGAAGAAAGAACAAATACTTATTTTTGTTATCATTATTTTTAGCAGTTTCCATGCAGTATCTTTACTAAAGATCTGAAAACCAGAAAAAGACATTCGGCCTTGGCTTCAGGCAGGAATCGAACCCGCGTCTTTCGCAAACCGGGCGACTGCACTAACTACTGTGCTACCGAGACCATTAACAGACCGGCCGAATCTTTCTGGTATATTTACCCTATGAGCCAGGGTGATTTTATCAATGTTATGTTATCCACCTCTAACAAAAAAAAACAAAGAAAGAAGGTTTGCGAAAGATGCGGGTTCGAGTCCTGCCTGATGACCAAATGTCTTTTTCTGGTTTTCAGACTTTCATAATTATTTATCATTCAATACTTACGAGTATTTATTAATAAAATGTTTACTGTACTTATTTTTTCAAATTAGTTAAGACCAGCACCTGCTGGACAGTGACGTTGCTGTCTACTATTTACTCTTCTCTTGCAGACTCCCAAATTGTACATACTTTATTTTGTCGCAACATACCTTTACTATATATAAATTCACCTTCAACTAGAAATCTGTTCTGACCATTCTTTGACTGGGTAAATAAATATGCATTTAGGCAAAAGACTGCCAAAGAATAAACAAATAAAATGAGCTGAAACTATTTCTGCCCACTTTTTCACTTTTACCAGCAATTTTCCAAATTCCACCAAACAAAACCAGCAATTACATACATAAATAAAACAAACCCTCTTTACGATTGAGTGTTTCAAACACCTGTATTTTCGTGCCATAACGTACGAGTATTCTATTTGCAATACATTCCGCCTAATACACTTTATTACGCCTCATTCGTTGTATCTCACATACGAATTGCGCTTAAACGCAACTTTATTATTTTTCAGGGCGGGCGGCGCTTGGGCCACAGATGCGCATCTGAATAATTTTCCAGAATACGCAGATACAACGTTGTGAGACGAAGTATTCGAGACAGATGGGAGCGAGGCTTTTGTAGTATTTCAATCTGGGAAATGTAAATAAAATTACATGAATAGTCAATAACTGGAATAATAAAATGTGTATTTTTTCCGGAACTGCTGTGCTTTAGTTCTTTATGTATGCATTAAGTGTAGCGGCTCAGGAAGTCGTCTCGTGGCTCTAACTGAGTGTGGCTAGAAGGATACCATACAAGCTGTTACGAAAACGTCGTTTTGTCAAATACTGGGCTGTGACAGTTGAATCGAAAATACTGTCTGATAGATAGACAAAGAATAGAAACGTTGCAGCTACGTTGGACGACCATTACGCGTGGCGCTCCAATTTTGTTTGACAGGAAGAAAACCCAGCTTCATTTTAAGAACTACATATATTTTTAGGCAAATTTCCATGTTTAAATATTTATTCTCCTAATCAAGGCGAAGCATTTAAAAACGGTGTCACTGGAAGTCATAACGAACCGACATTGTTTTATATGAACGGGAAGCCCAAAACTACACGTCACCGTTCTGGAAAAATAAACCTAATTATGTAATACGAGTAATGAAGTTTTTGAAAATGTTAAAAATTGACCCCATTAATCTTTACTAATTTCCCAGTATTTCATTTTTTATTCCTATCCAGAAGAAGGCCATGAGAACACAGCAGGCGAACAAAAAACAATAGACAAGACAGAGAGTGCCCTTTAAAAAAGCATAGTATAAATGTATTGTTAAAAATAGTAATTTAACAGCTTTACTAACAGTTCGAATCAGCGTCCCTTTGCGTCTAAATCAGCGCTCATTACTCGTCGATCAAAAGCGGGATCGTATTTACTTAACATTTAATCTAACATAATTAGCTGCTTTCATAGTATAAATATCTTTACCAAACAAAAACCTCTCGTTTTTCAGACATCGACAAACCTCTATTTGCAGAGCGAGCTCCTCAGAGGGAAATGTTCTGGTTAATGGTTTGCTAACGATCATATTTATATTTTAATGCACCGAAGATTATTTCCTTTGAGGGTCCCGATCAATCGAGTCTCCGTTCCGTTTGAGTGGGCCGCTTAAAAATACTTAGATCGATTGCGAATGTTTTGGTAATAGTCGTTTTATGGCGTTGATGGTTCTGATTCACAGATGGCGTGCTAATGAAGATGGGTAAGGGCCGGCGCCCACTATCGGCATCGGCACGCTTCAGGCTTTTAAGGTGGCAAATAGTAATATACTCTAACATAATGGCAATAAAGTAGAAAATGCCGAAACAGAAACAGAACAAATGCATTTTGTTTTTACGAGAACACATCACGGAAATTTCTACTTTATTGCCATAATGTTAAAGTATATTGCTATTTGCCACCTTAAAATCCTGAAGTTTGCCGATGCCGATAGTGGGCGCCGGCCCTAATGCGCTTTTGATGCGCCTTCTGCTTTCGTTACGACATGACTCAGACATTCGATGACTTATTTGATGATGTTTAAGAAGTTGGCTACACCGAATCGCGGGTTCGATCCCCGCTCAGTACAAACATTCGTGTTCATGACTAAATGGTCAACAGACATCTGTTTGGACTTGGGTGTTTTCTATGTATATTTAGTATTTATTTCCAAAAAAACTAGTATTTAAGAATTTACTTGCCTGTTCACTAGTATCAGATAGTACAAGATTCTGGGCTGGACAACGCTGTGTTAATTGTATTTCACCTACAATGATATTGAGTGTAGGGCACCCTCCAGCGATATGGACCGATGACCCGAGAACGGTGGCGGGATCGGACTGGATGCGGAAGGCTCAGAACTGGGAGTTGTGGCACTTTAGGAGAGGCCTATGTCTAAACAGTGGACTGTGACAAGCTGATGACGATATTGATGTCATTACAATAAACAACACTTACGGTACTGCTAGGCACAGGCCTCACCTGAACTACACTGCTCAAAAGTGTCTAGGGATATCTCAAGCATTTTCATATAAAGTATAGCTATTTGGGAGGCTGTAAAATTTAAAATATTGATACCAACGTAGAAATTTTTAGAACACAGAAACTGCTATATCTGCCCTTTCAGACTGTATAAAGAAATTCATTGTAGTAGCATTATTGTACAATCGTAAGGACTTTAAAAAAAGACAGATTTTTCTTTTAAAAGGTGTCAAAATTTTAGCAAAATCAAACTTTTTTTTTGTAATATTCTTAACCTTTATCTTATGCCTCTGTCCTCGCGTTATTCTAAGATAACGCTCAACTTGTAAACAAACTTAACTTTATGAAATATTTGAAAAATGATATCCCTATAATATCAGTTTTGATGTGTGTATATAAGTTGGCGCGAGCCATACTCAGTGCGGATTGTTGGAGGGGTGTTAGACCTTACACCAAAAAAGCTAGGTGTTGCTAACCAGCGATATACCCTAATAAAGCCTAGCGCTAACTCTACCTGCATTCGACTACTCATGAGATATATGAAAGAACCCTATTCTGCAATTGACGTCTCGCGACTTCGAACAATAGTAATAAAAGTTGATTCCCTAGCTTTCCAGTTTTAAAACTGATAGAAACCTTTTATCGTCATTACAAAAACAATCTTTACCTAAATAGCAATCTCAAGACCCGCCTTAAAATTTATAACCGCAACTTTAAGGGCCCTCGCGGACATTTGAATGTTTTAACATTACTTAAGTCCTACTCTTCGTTTTGTTCAAGGGAACGGGAATCATCTTAATGCCGGTAATTATACAGATTCGCCGAATTACTCGGTCATAAGTAAACAAACGGAATACCCTATTTACAATCGTGAAGGAGAAAAGTTATTCAAGGCACTTACTTAATGTTATTTCTATCTGCTTATTTTCCTATTTTTGATGTTACTTATTTGTGTTTTCTTATTCATTACCTGGATTATGATCTGCTCCATTTACTTGTGAGTCGTCGGTGTAGAGTATCGACGCTGCAGGCTGTGGGTACATCGGTCAGGTCGGCGTAAGTAGGCTGCTGACAGCTGCTTCATGTGTTACCTTGCTCGTACAAATTTCATTTGGGGGCAAAAGTCATATGCTGCGTTTGCCTTCGCAATGATCCTAGCCAGCCTGAAACTCTCTATTATGTAAAATACTGAACAGGCTGAACTTTACCTATTTCAAAATAATGATTTCAGAGGTGAAGTTGGTTAATTAATGAACAGTTGAAGAGGAATGCCTAGAATCAAATTTGTTGCTTTAGTACACAATACTTAAAGCTAGCTATAATATTATATTAATGCTTTTATGTCGTCTTCGTTGCTATCACCACTTATACCACAAGAAAATATTCCTAACAAAATGAATGAGCATTACGTTTGTAAGTAGGAAGATTAATGGATTGTTGACATTAAAAATTGTAATTAAAAGTGGCATCAATCAGACTCCCCCCCACAATCTCTATCACAATGGCTTGTAAGCCTTGTTTTTCTTTTGATCAAAAGAAATTATGTCTCCGTTTCTTAATACCTTTTGATGATTTCAATTTAAAGGTAGTCTCTTGAAGATGATTATTTTTAAATGTGATACTTATGTTCCCCTGTAGTACGGGTGCTAGACACATTACATTTTAGAAACATTTGATAGTTATCACCTCTTGGTGTTGCTGATAAACAAAAAGTAGTAATGATACGTAATTTAGTAAATATAATTAACTCGAATTGTTGAGGCGCGATTGTCGACCTCCTTGATCGTGTAGTAGCCTCAATGCTTTTTACTTCTTTTTCTTGTGTTGTCAAAATTGACTTATTAACATGGCCGCGGATAGGCAATTTCATTTATAATTTCTTTTGTACCATTATGTAATTATGTAATTCATTAATTATTAACAAATACAACCTTCTACAACATTTATGGAGTCAGATCATTCAATTCAAAACACCAATCTTCGCCAAGAAACACGAATGATTATAGGTACTAATGGACGAAAAACGCAACAACAACAGTTCGGTGCTCCAGTCGAAATACTTCAGAACCTGAGGCGCCGGTCACTCTTGATAGAGATTTGTAAAACATTAAGCTTTTTGCAAAATATAATTGTAATAGTGAAAATAATGATTAAATAATTAATTAAATTTAGAACTAAGATTTGAAATAAATAAAATCATTTTTTAAAAATGTGTTTTTGTTTAATTATTTGAACGATTTAATTTTCCGGTTACGGACTATGAGAATTTCATACGTATACTCCTCCCACTCAATTACTCCTAGTTGGAACATATTAAATGGTATTTTCTTTCAATAGTTGGTTAACTAAAATTCTGCTTTTAAAACTCCCAATGAGACAAAACGGTTGCAATCTCTTAAAAATAATTGCAATTAGATGGACCGTTTCAGCAGATTTGTTTCATTCCGCTTTCACATAACGACAAACGGCGTTTTGTCGCGTTTAATTATAACAGCCGGAGCGGAGGGCAACTTAAACATAAACAGATCAAGTATCTACTATGAGCGGTACAATTCCGGCGTATTTACAGCACGAGTGAGGTAAGGGGGCGCGCTTAGAGTAGCGGAGCGGAAATATATGTACTAACAAAATTATGCGCAGTCAACAAATTAGCTTAACTGATGTGTGCATGCTGAGTGGTCAAATATATATGGACACATACCCAATCCTATATCTGGACCTCACGGCTGCTTCCCATCAGGTGGTGTGAGATCATCTTGAAGACCACAATTAAAAAAAAAACAAGTGGACGTATTGACAAGACGCGCCTGGTAAATCAAATTTTATCAACGTGGGAAAATAACATCAAACATAAGGCCTCCTGGTCGATTCCGACCACAACGGCCAATCTTCACGAGATTAACCAGGTACGCAGGAGATATAGAGCACAACGGGACGACAGTTCGACACTACCGTAGAAAGGTGAGGCGCAGGACCGACTTTTTACATGCCCATCCAACAGCATGGATCATCTTACTTTTCGGACACGACTTGACCAGCCTCCACTGTCCTACCCAACTCGAAACAACAACACAAATATGAACATGTTGGTTTACGCGGGATTCGAGCCCACGACCTCCGGGTTGAGAGCCCAACGCTCTACCGGTACACCACAGAGGAAGTCTGTCATACCTCAAACATCATTTTGTACCATCCTTTGTATGTGGAATTGTATCATACCAATTGTTCCAACGTCCTCCTTTTCTCATAATCGCTTGCTGCCCCCGCTTTCTACTCAACAGCACAGTCAGAGCACAGCAGGAGTCTGGCTCTGCAGCTTGCGAGCTAAATGAAATAAGTACTTAGAAACACACACGCACTACAAAGTGTGATTTTTTAAACCTTGTGATTTCAATGTGAAGTTGCCTCATACTGATGTTTTCATCCTTTCTCATAATCGCTCTCAGCATCCGCTTTCCGCTCACCAGCGCGTGCAGCCTGTTGGCTCTGTAGCTTGCAAGCTGAATGGCTGCGCGCCCGAGTCGCGGCCGGCTAGTGAAATAAGATCCCAGCTCCGAGCTAAGGAATGGCGGAACTAAAACTCAACATAAAATAGCTACTTAGTCTTTCAAACCTCATACCTTAGTCCTATACTTTGTATGTGAAGCCTCTTATAGATATTCTCTTCATTTCTCAAAATCGCTCTCAGCATCCGCTTTCCGCTCACCAGCGCGTGCAGCCTGTTGGCTCTGTAGCTTGCAAGCTGAATGGCTGCGCGCCCGAGTTGCGGCCGGCTAGTGAAATAAGATCCCAGCTACGAGCTAAGGAATGGCGGAACTAAAACTCAACATAAAATAGCTACTTAGTCTTTCAAACCTCATACCTTAGTCCTATACTTTGTATGTGAAGCCTCTTATAGATATTCTCTTCATTTCTCAAAATCGCTCTCAGCATCCGCTTTCCGCTCACCAGCGCATGCAGCCTGTTGGCTCTGTAGCTTGCGAGCTGAATGGCTGCGCGCCCGAGTCGCGGCCGGCTAATGAAATAAGATCCCAGCTCCGAGCTAAGGAATGGCGGAATTAAAACTACATAAATGAGCGGACGCTACCACTCCAAATGGGAAAATTCGAGCGCCACAGATATAATTTGTCGCGAGCACTGTGATGTACGAATCGATTTGGAATTATACAAGTGCGCTTGCTTATTTTGCTTTGGTAAAGAGTGAATTTAGCAAGCAGTCAATGACATAAGTATACGAGTGATGATGATTTGCTTACTACTTCGATAGATCCACCCAACAATGATAACGGCGCACATTTTTTTTTATTCCCATGATAATCTTTGAAATTAGTGGTGTTAAAGTTAATTATATTTTAAGATAATTTTACTTGTATTCCCAAATTTGAACTTTTGACTACAAGGGTTCCGAAACAGTATGTTCAACCACTGGGCCATGACGCCCTTGAAAAAATATAAGATTTGAAAATTTAGGAAAGTTCAGCCATTTAGAAGCTCTATTTGAAGATGTTCATGGAAATGTGTCTGTTGGGCGATTCCAAAACGTTCTTGAAAGTTTGGTAGCTTTCGAAAAGGTTTGACATACTGTATAAGAAAATACTGATGTCGTTTGACTCATCCCATCTTCTGGCCAACATGTTCCTTAATAATGACGTTACAAAAACAATGAGATTGTAAGTTCAAATCTCTGATGAGGCTTGTTATGATTTATAAGTCCAGTTGGATAAGCTGTTTTTGCTACACAAGTGAATTCATTATAATTGAGTGTCCAAATACTTAACAAGTTTATACTGATGCTGTGCCTTTTGAGATAAAAAGTATTGTCAGTTAAATTTCTACTGCAAATGAGCTGTGGCGTGAGATTATGACGGACGGCGAGCGGAATGAAACTTTATTTATAGATAAAAGCATTTAAGATGAGTCAAATTAAAAGAAACGACAAGAACAAGGAAAGAGTCAACAGACATTTCTTAGGCCCGGCATGTACCAACTTAGACCACATCATCAATTATGATCCGATGAGATTTCGCACAATGCGCGCCTAATTAAAAAAACAAGAATTTTAAAGAATGTGATCTGACTCTACCACGATTTTTGGATGTTGATTCTAACCAAGGAACTCGATAGGTACTCTCCGCAATATTGTTTACATTGGGAGTTGCAGGGTAGGTTCAGTCAAGACAAAGGATGTGAATAACATAGCACTACCTGTTTCCTCTCCAGGGGAGGTTAAAAGTGATATTTTACCAGTGAAGTTGATATTTCTGAAGAAAGAGCACATTTTGTCATCTTTTTACTATTATCAAATAAGTAGCTACCAGAAGAGCGGTTCCTAACGCGCACTTCGAACGTAAATTGAGTAAATTTCAATAACTATCAATAACTATGGTAAAGCCGCAACGCATGATATTAAAAAAAAACTTAACAATTGAGGCCGAATACCAATTCAAGGGGAAGCAAATAGACGAAGTGTACGTGTTCACCTGAGAGGAATCGAAGACATTTGCTATTGAGCTTTTCGTGAATGTTGTACAGAGATGCACATATCAACCTTTAGGGGCACCTTATGCGGCTGACATTAGACCCATTTTGCGATGGTTTTGTAAAAGTTGATGTGTGCGCCTCTGTACAAAGTCTCGTACTTCCCTCACCGCTACCGAACAGGCGCTAACCGCAAGTTCTTACCGAAATGGCGCTGAATTAACATAATAAATCTGCGAGGCCCATCAATCAAGCGGCCAGATGACTGCTCCCAAAGGTTTCCTAAGCCCTCACTTTCATCTGGACCAGGACGTAATTATGCAGGAGAATGCGTTAATTTACTTTTTTCGGCGTAACGACGATTCTTTCGAATACAATGGGTGATTTAGCCTGCCGAAGTAAGTAGGTGTAGCTTTTGAGTTGGGTGGACAATGAGTCGAAAAGAAAGTAGATATTATTTTTCATTAATTATTATTGCTTATGATTTATTTGATTGTTTACACTTTGAAATATCACTTATGGTGCCGACCTCAACTTGGCCATATTATGCTGAGCTAACACCATTTCAGCGCCACTATTTGTTTTTGTGCAGGTTACAATTATTTTTGCAGCAGGCCTTAGGGACAGCTGTCATCTTGTAATCTTATTATAGTATGATTTATTTGTTTGTAGTTAATCCGTTGAGCCTGCAATTGTGTTTTTTAATTTTTTGAGTTGGTTGTTATTGACAAAAACTTACCTTGTAACATTATTTAAACACATCAACATCTAAAATAATTACGACAATGAGACAACAACTACTAACCAACTTTAAACTTATCTAACAACCAAAACTTCACCACGATTACACTTGAGTCACACGTGTATCCAAATAGTAAACTTATCTTACTTAAGCCAAAGTTGGTATTTAGTTAAACCTAACTCCGTTGTTTGCCGCTAAGTGGCTGTTTGATTGTTTTAGGCACAGGTACTAAGCCCGCGTGAAATATGTCGCTACTTACTGTTTAAGCCAAGTTCCCCGAGGCTTAAGTTTTACAACTTAGACACGGTGCATGTGGCACTGTGCTTCCAACTTGGAATGTTACGATTAGATATATTGGAAACTTGATTCTGAGTGAGAAGCTGTACTTAGAATTGATAGTTGAGGAAAACTCATCTATGTATAGATATGAGTTTGTACACATTTTGACTGGTTTCATAGTGAACAGAAAGAATGAACATAGAGTAGTAGGATGGAGAGCTTATCTTTAGCAAGAGATTTCTTCCAGCAGACCATGATGACAGGAAAATTTTCGCACAGCAAGAGGGACAGACAGACAGCTGCTCACCATGAAATACAATCTCGAATCATTCTTCTAGAAAAGCCTTTTTTTTTCATAACACATAATTGACCTAAAAAGGCGTAGGCTGCGTCTGTTAAAGCTAAAAGTGTAGAGCAATGATACGTACTCTCGTCTGTGGCGTATTGACATATCTGACTATCTGCACTAACGTCCAGCTTATAATGAACCCCACTATCAGATGTTATCAAGTCGTCACAAGCGAAGCATGAAAAACCCGAAAAATATCTCACTGAATTATGTTATAGGTCGACCACCATCCCACTACCAAAATAGCACGCGTAAGTAGTTCAACATTCGATTCTTCGATCTATTTCCACTGAGTATACTTACGTAAAGTCTGTATTATCATTCCTTTAACTTCCCCGGTCCCACCGTACCTATTGTATTTTCTGCGCGATAACTTAGTTGCAGCGTCTAACTGCTTTATCGTCTATCGATTGGGACGACACGGGCACAATAATAAAACGATCGCGACGAGCCGCATAAAACTCCACTCCACATTAGTCCCAGGGAGTTTAATTTACGAAGTTACTAGCACAGATGATGTACAGAGAGTTCGTTCTTGATTGCGGCGAGTGGAATGCCCGGCAGGCGTTGTATGGTGCGTTGGGCAGTTAATCGGGCGATTTGTAGAGCGATGGGCAGAAAGCCACGTATGTGAAGCATTTGATAGCGGTAAAAATAGTTTGTGCGGTTCTTTGCGGGTCATATAATTTTTGGGGAGTTGGAAAGAAGGGTCACGTGAATTTTGATTCGAAGTCAAAATTTATTGGGATGGTCACCTATTTAATTACTTGACTTGGCGTGCGTAGCTTAACTACGGTCTGCGGTCATGTCACCACTACGTCAGCCTTTAAAGATGAAGCGTGAAGCCTGCAGCGTTTTTGGAGATCATTGAATAAATATGGAGCATTGGACTGACGTGGGCTGTTGATGAAAACAAAAAGCAATTTATAACAAGTACGCGGACCAGTGAGGGACTGGTCCTTCTGTACTCCTCACCTCGCGCCGTGAACCAGTCGATTGCCAATAAGCAAACAAGGCGCGCAAAGTCGGAGTATTTAACTTAATTTTTGTGCTTCCAGAGGGTTAATTGAGAGAGACGCAGCGGAATGTCGTCACAAAAGAAGCACTTAAATGAATGATGGCACTCCACCGGCTCAAAATAAACTTATCTCCAACGGGCAAGGGTTAAAATCATTTAAAAGCTGGAGTAATTGTAGGTGGGTGCGCAAGGGTTGATGTGGTTGATTCAATCAAGCGCCACTGTTCCGTTAATAAGGTTATTTATCGAGTTTTTGAACGGAACAGGATGCTCAGACTTAGCAAGTGCCTGAGCTACGGAACGGTCCGAAATTAGGTGCACGCGACGTTAGTAACATTGTTGAGGAACGGTAAAAAGTATGTTTGGTAAAAGTAGCCTGCATATTCCATCTTTTTATTTGTTATGGAGATATTCAATATTCTAAATAACGATAGGTAACAAACTCAATATGTTGACAAAACATCATTAAAGTTTCATTAATATTTATTTGATCCACAGAAATGTACAATAATGTACAAACTACAATTTACAATGTATGTTTATTTAAAAAAAAAATACGTGCACAAATTAATTTACGTAATATTACATAAATTGAAATGAATATACATATATCGCGGATAAAACATACTGAAATTCTCTTGTTTTGTAAATAAATTCATAAAATACATAGAAAACACCCATAGAAAGACCAGTAAAAACAGCCATGTTCATGCACACAAATGTTTGTACTTTGCGGGGATCGAACCCGCCACCACTAGTGTAATAGCCCACTTCTAAACTATTACACCAAATCGGTCGTCACATATTAGTCAAAATGATGAATTAGTGCCTCCCGATAGATTCCGATTCTTTGGGGGCAGCCAGCCTAAGTACATTCAACATTCACCAATAACTTGCTACCTGTATGTACTGGGTCGTCTGGCCACTTTGAGGGTCAGTGTTCCAAGTTGTGTTGGTCTCAGAGGCATAACTATAACCTATACATATAAGTAACAAGAACACTATGATTACTTGCTTTTAAACCAATCGTATTCATATAAAACCTCTACCTTTTCTATACCCTTGTGTTTACCTATAAAACTTACACTTTACACATGCATCATGTAAAATCTTGTAGCTATCGTGTAAAATAGAACGTTCTCTATCGATCGAGACAAGATAAGATGGCTTTCTACCTGCTCACAAAGAAGTCAAAATCTTAATTAAATGTTAAAGTAAGTTCGCGACGTAGGTAAGTAGCGCTTTGTCTTACAAATGCCCATAATTAAAAGGGTCTTAATTAATGAATTCTGCAATTTCTCCCGACAAAGTTGATGTTTGAAAAATTCTACTTATTTCTGAGTAAGCTATTATCGGAGTTGAGATTTTGCATCGTTTTTGGAGTTCTGTTTCAAAATGGTCTGGTCTTTATCAAATTAGGGTCCAGTGCATAATTGAAAAAAAACTACTTCTAAAAAAACTTTCAATAATTTGGTCTGAATTGTTTACGATATTTCCGGCTAGGTTGGGCCATTTTAGGGGGCTGTTGCTGGTAAAAAAGGGCGATGGCGCGCAATAGAGGAGGCCTATGACCAGCAGTGGACCACTATAGGCTGCTGATGATAATGATGTAAAATTAAGGAATTAATTTAATCGTTTCATAAAAAATAATATGGGTTATTGTGATGGTTGCACTTGGGATCGCCAAGTGATATTATTATTTAAGAAAAAACCATGCACTTTCCATATTAAATGGTATGTAATACAAATCAAGACATAGGATACTAAGCATTAAATTAAAATTGATCTCAAAACAATATGCTTTACATAAATTTATAACCACCATTAAGTCTCAAGACTTAAATTATGCGATGGCACTCGACTAATCCGCTGAATGAATTAACAGTACATTAAGCATCAATCCTGGAATCGCATTAATAAGTACGTGTCGTGGGCGATCGAATTGGCCCCCAGCCTACCCGCAATTTATTTAAGAACGCTATGTAAATTCGAACAAGATTCTTTGATCGTCCGCGACGAAAGTCCACAGAAAAAACGCGAGGAGCTTAAGAAAAATAATGATTTAATCGCGCTCCTCAACGCCGTGCATACAAAAACGTCGGGGGGCGGCCGAATCGTTTTAATCTTTGCTTTGTAAAGGTGATTATGAGAGATTATAGGTTTGGAAGTATGACTGAAATTTCGCGGCTGAGGGGCCTCCACTCGTTCATAGTATTTTTTGGGCCATCAGGCGGGGTTGCGGTCGCGCCACCCTCCACCCTACTTCGGAACTTTTCCGTATTCTACGAGTCAAAGGAAAGGCTTTATTGCGTTTTGTTTCGGCTCCTCAGATAGATCGAGCCTACTTAAAGGATGAGCTGTGGTCTCGATGAGTTGAAGTGCTTTTGCTGTTTTAGTGAAGAAGAATGGATCTTTTGTAGTCTTTTAATTCTATGATTTTATAATCGTCGCTGATTTATGGTTTCGAATCCGTCAAAAAGGTTCTTAATTAGTGTTTTTAATCATAGCTTATAAACTTTTACATAAATGGTGATATTTATAGCCTAGCTAGCTTTTAAAATTTTAAAATGTAACTTTGCTCATTTCTGTGCTCTTGTGTCGTTTATTTTGGTGGCTCATGTCATATGTAGTATGATATGATGACCAGAGAGGCTAGCCGTATGCAACACGCCAAAAATGAAATTAAACGTCAACTTTACATGCCGATTTGGCGACTTCTAATCGTCCCATAACCTTTTGGCCCTTTCTCCATACCACCAGGTCACACATATTACTCAAGACTATTAAATAGTTGGAGTTTATTTTTTATCTGAAAGCAGATACACAAAGACTATTAACGATAGACAATCTTCTGGTTTTGTCTTCGTGTGGCGTTATCTGAGTTTCACACTTCCATCACGTTTTTCTGACTGAACAACAATGAAATGAACGATAAATCTAATAATTGGACATGGAAATCAATCAGCAATATTGTCCACTAGATTATAGCACACAAGCACATACATCATCATGTGTAATACAGAAGTTACTACTGCAACTTTTGACATTCTATGTACTGAACATTGTGAGTGCTTCAGCACTTTCTAGGTACGAAGTATACATAATAAACCCCCATTAGTAAGTACCTGTCCAAGGCGGGCGCTCATTCGTCGGATCCGCGAAGCCGGGGCGAGACCGCGTACAGTTTTGTCATTTTTCATTACGTGACCAGATCAGCTTTTGTCATCGAAGACTGCCGGCTATCTCCCTTCTTCGCTAGCCTTTACCAACCACTCTAAAACTTCATCTAAAACACACCTCACCGCCAATCAAATACCCACTCTACCACTAACAAAATAACGTTTTAAATCTGAAACTCCAGAAATGCTTTAAGATTTTCTGCATCAGGTGGACGTTCAAGCAAAGCTACTTGGTAGATGAATAGTGGTGCCGGTATAAGACTTGGTCTCCTACTATGAATACGTAAACGTTGGATAAATCCTTTAGTGCAAAGTGTTCGTTTTACAGCACGTGACGTCAGAGCTACACGCAGTATTATAGCAAGTTTTAAGCATCTTAAACTGACGGAGGATTTGCATGGAAAGCTCGCCGGCTGCTACGACGTAGCGCCGTAGTCGTCTCGTGTAGGTAAGATGTGCTGGCATTTAATTTCAGCATACTGCTACGGTTTCTGTCTGTCAGATTTTAATATTATTAACAAAAACAATTGAAAATGCTGATTAAGCTTTCCAAGATGAGCGTTTTATTTATTGTTTTGATATCTAACCGCCTAATTTTTATCACTGTATTTGGCATTTTAGGTAAAACATTATCTGCTATTTTCGAATCTTGAATGAGCAAGAAATTTTGACGCTGTGACACGAATTTTTTCACAGACTATGTGACGGCTGTTGCTCGTGTAATTTGAGCTTTGAAGACTAGATATAATAAGCTTGAGGTACCGTAAGTAGGTGGATGTAACGTTAACGGTCGACTTAATTATATTGCTTGATCTTAGCGGGCGGGGCGGTGGGGGACGTCTCATCTCAATCGCAAATCGGCCATCTTGCGCCCGCCCCCACCTCCCTCGTCCATTATACTTTTTAAGCTCCAATCTCGTTCATTTAAACGGTTGGCTTTAGATGGCAATCGCATTTTTCCACTGCAGGTCACGTCTCGACCCGTCTCCCGGCTCGAGGGCTTAAATCAACAAAAGAAAATAATAAGATTCGTTCAAATTAAAAGTGTAATGTCGCGCAAGGGCGGCTCTAATCCCGCGTTTCTTCATTAGGAGGCGGCCTTAAGGCCTCAAAGCTTAAAAACGTCGCTAGGAATTTTTCTTTATTCATAACGGAGATTAAGAGAAATGCAAATGAAGCGAGGCGTCGGGCGCTACTTAGCTGTGTCAACAGCGTTTCGAGAATTCGCGCGGATTCGTGTTTTTTCTTCCGATTCGACGCGGCTTGTGCAAGAACTGTTTTAGATTTTCTTTTGTTTTATTCAATCACACCTCTGTTTGAGGAGGCTTTGGGTTTTAATTGTGTAGCTGGTGCCGATCTCAGGTGCCTAATCATTTTTTAAAGGCCACTACGTTCTTATGTCGCTGTTCAAAGTAATTTAATGTACCTATGAATCTGAAAAAAAGTGTTAAACCTGTCAGACAAATTCAGCCTCAACATTTTCTACCTTTGGAACTATTGAACTACAAGTTATCTCTTCTATTACTTTTTAAATTAGAACCTGTCTTAGCATTTTTTAAATCTAAATTACCAATTGGGATCCTTAAGACAATTTATTTCTCAATATTCAATCACGATTTAAATTGCAAAAGATGTTTTTAATGCGGATTATCATTGACTAAGATCAGCTGGACTAAAAGAATCAGTTCTAAGTTGAAATCGAATAGACCCAGGAGCAGAAAGCAAGAAAACTATCTACTGCGCCTATGGGCCAGTCAAAAATCCATCTGTCAGCACACTACATAGAGCATTTCCCAAAATAGCATCAAACCACAAGCTTTAAGCCCTCACAATTCCCATCCCAACTTCATCTCAAGTAAGCGTTAATTATCGTACAATTTTGAGTGGACGATTCCAATTGTACAAAATCTTATTTTAAAACAAAGCCGTGCCAAACAAAGGCGACCGATAATAACGTCGAGTGGTATTATGGGGAATTGTATATTTCGCATCGATCGGTCGGTTCATTTATTTGTTCATCCGGCCTTAAAGTTTACCCTGGCAACTCTTTCGTGACGCTAAAGGGGTGGGAAGGTTGATAAACTTTTATCGATATAATTTATTTATAGGGATGGTTTCTAATTGCGACATCGATTCTGCCCGGAGCACACCTACTGCGTGTTCATTGTACATTTTGCGGCTAACTCTCCGGTGATGGAAAACACCGATATAAAAACCCATGAAACCGTATAACGGCGCCCTGCTCGCCCCTTACCACGTTGGGTTCAAATTTCCTCGGCGAAATGTGGGCTTCTGAATGTTCCTTTCAACAATCAATATGCTTCTGACTAACCCATTAGGGATATGGTCGTGAGGGGTCCATATTGACTCACCTAAAATTAACTTTACGGATTCTACTCGCGGTGTTATATTTAACACCGCGAGTAGAATCCGTAAAGTTGTTTTATTTCGATGTATAGTGTTCGCGTAAATATTAGAAAACATCACCTAAAATTGTTTCTCCGAAATTGTTCTTCCTAACGATTTGTGATCCGAATGATCACTCTTCCTAAAATTTTTAGTCCTAAAGTTTTCTTTCATACTTTTTGTAGTTTTAATGACGATGTTCATAACGCTCATGTTTCCTAAAACTTCAATTCATAATATTTGATCTCCTAATGTTGTTTTTCATAACGAAATAATGAATACACACATTAATGAATGCACATTGCTAAAGATCATAAAAAGTGCTGGGGTTAACGCAAGCAGCAAGCTAATCAGGCCAGTTGTTTTTAGGGCTTAAAAAAAATCACGAAGGTTTAAGGCGGGAGCGAAGCGAAGCGAAGCGAAGCGAAGCTTCTAACCTAATCTATCCGTGTCGGTTTCGCCCCGACTCTAGTATAGGGCAGACAAGTATACCAATTAGTTGTTATCAAATGATTCATAGTTTTTCATAGAGAAAAGATTCATTTTCCCAGTGTAGAATTAGGGTCAAAGACGGTAATGTTGACAAAAATTAGAATATAAGTGTTTATGGCTATCGAAATTATCAAGTTGAATGATTCGGAACTAAAACATTAGGAAAAGAGAAGTTAGGAATTGGGATTGTTAGGATGAAAAATTTTAGGAAGAAAATTTTCGGAGTTCCGATATTAGGAGTTAAAATTTTAGGTGAACTTTGGCGCACCCGGTCGTGAGGGTATGTTTTGTTATGTTGTGATCTAATTGCTTTGTTTGTTCCTCCTTATGTCAAATTTGACATTGTCAAGTAAGTATCGTTATATTGTACCTACTAGCAATTTAGGTTGAGGAAAGTTGTCAATTGCAATAATGGTTGATCGATCTTGGTCTAAATTGTTTATAGTATTTGTCGAATATTTCCGTTCTCTGAAAATTAATTAGGCCAGCAATGGAAGGTAAAGGCCGGTATTTAATTCATTTGATCTAGAATTATTGCTAAAGTACCTAGCTATGGGTACCTATGTAACTTGAGTCGATTTGTCAAGTTGCTCATTATCACACTGTTTACACACGGCTTTAGATAACAGCGTCGACTAAATCAAGTTTGAAATATCTGAAACATAAGAAACATTTTAAAAAATTACAACAATGCTATCGATATCCCAATGACTTTCGAGTAACATCCCTACGATCGGGACTGCTCGAGTATTTTTATTCGGAATTTATATCTAGCAGTGAATCCCACATTATTGTCCGGGGGCATTTATTTTCTGATGGGCATTAAAACAAACCCCTTTTTCTTCGGAGCGATTCCATTTTAGCTGGGTTTAGAAAATTTGAGGCTCCTCAAAGCCGGTCTTACGCGGCTCGGTGGCGCCGCAGCGGCAGAATAAGTAATTAATTTATTATTATTGTTTTTCTCGTTCAGATAATGCGGCGTTATAATAAATCTTACTGTGTTGAGGATACTAAAGGGGTGGGTTTAGTTCGTTGCTTGACTTTAGGAATGTGTTTGCATTTACTGAATGCTGAACTAAATTATGTTGATGAATGTCCATTCGTCACGCAAATGCCTAGGATAGGCAATGCCATATTAAGCCTTTTTTTAAACTTTTTGGTAACATAAACGGCCAATATACGTCCCACTGCTGGGCACAGACCTCACCCCAACTATAAGGTGGAACGAGCCGTACTCCAACACGCGGGCTCAGTGCGTTTTGTTGGAGGGGTGTAAGGTAATAAGGTTAGTGAGGAACCTTAATGTCAGATGCTATCAAGCCTCCCTAAGGCCTCTGACTAGGATTAACGCCTGACATCTAGCGACGTCAAACTTGACCAACTTCGAAGCAGGCTTTTTTGGGTACTTAATAATGATTAATTTCCCAGAATTCCGTACTTAGTGCACTCGAGTGGCGGACAGTTTTAAGTAATTAAAATGGCACATATAATTTTTCCGCGGCCATACCGACGCGCGTCGGGCGTCGGCTCAATCAAAGCGCCCTCATTTGTTTGTACACTCGTTCATATCCCGCCCCAATGAAATCGGTTGAATATCCACACGAGAGCCAAGGTGGAGATGGACTTTGAATAATAAATTTAATATTCAATGACATAAAATTTGAGTAATGTAATTTTTGGTTGAACTGTACAGTTCATCCAAAAATTACTCAAAAAAACTCTTGCCCGTATTGTGATTGAAGGTTGTAGGCATCGTTAAAGGGAGGCCTAACTGCTTACGCTCGAAATCCTTGATTTTTGATAAGTCTAAACAATATATTTTATTTCTTCAATTTTCTTTGGATTATTTTTAACTTCAATCACATGAATGACCCTGTTTGAAAACTTAAGCACAGAGTCATTTCAAATTTGTTTTTTAAAATGACTAGTGAAGATGCCCTCTACCCAAAAAACCCCCCTTAAATATACCGCCCTTTTTTTTACAGAGATTTTTCAAATTTGAGTCACAAAAACAAAATTCATTAACATAAAATATACTTCAATATTTTTGAACGGAAATCAACGTCATATGCAAAAATAAAAAATTATTGATACTCAATTTATCAGGCTACATTTAAATGAAAAAATAATAGGAAAATGTTGATATTTGCACTCATGGTATTAAAAAAACCATTGTAAGACAGAAAATTTGAAAAAAGTACCTACTCTTACTAAAGATCTGTAAACCAGAAAGACATTTGGTCATGTTGGCATCAGGCAGGACTTGAACCCGCATCTTTCGCAAACCGGGCAATTGCACTACTCAGTACTCTTCCTTTTTTTAAAGCCAACCCTGAAGAATTTCCAAAAACTGTTTAAATTGGTTGTAGGTAATCAAATGAACTATCTAGGGACACCCTGGATAGGGTTTGGATTCACTCTACTTATCTATGTCATTGTTAACTATAAAGTGCTTTAAATAATATTTTTGAATTACGAATTTATGGTTTTAAATAACGAAGTGATATCTACGTTATGATATCCG
Organism: Udea ferrugalis; assembly: GCA_950022985.1. Lineage (NCBI taxonomy): Eukaryota > Metazoa > Arthropoda > Insecta > Lepidoptera > Crambidae > Udea > Udea ferrugalis. The sequence continues at coordinate 14,485,889 of OX465516.1, forward strand.
AGTATCCCAGGCTTAATTTGATTAGTGACCGCAAACCGAGAGGGCGCTCGGGCGACCATCGGCAAACTTTGGCCGGACTTGTATTAGCGGGCTCGGCCAATTTGAATAAGTAATAGTTTGCCATTTAATATTAGCTAATCGGAATAAGATTAGATTTTCAGTTAATTACCTATTTGAGTTACAAAGAGGATTTGTAAACAGAATATTTGCACTAAATTAGACATTTCAGTTTCATGGTGAAGTAATTTTACAAGACAATTTTAACAGAAAGTATTTGGGAGAGCAAAATTACAGGTGTGCTTATCTCTTAAAAGAGATATCTTCCAGCAGACCAAGATGAAAGAATAATTTAATGAATTGATACGCACCTGCATAATAAACCAAAGCTAATAACTGAAACACCTAAAAATTATAGATAAGCTGAAAAATACAGTTATTCGTACGAAATGCAGCACGAAATTTCCATTCCAACTCTCTCGTATTAAAATTGCTTTTGTCCAACCGTCAATACTATTCCGTATTCTGTTAGTAGTACACATCATTTTGGTGCTGACCGTACATTGTTCTGCTATGCTATTCCGGCGGACGCCAAATCTCCCTTCGCTCGTGTGAGTGAACTTTAAAATTCAATTTCTTTGCAACTGAACAACTTTGAGAAGAGAACTAAGTAACAGTTTTAATTATTTACGTACAAAATGAGAGAAAATACTAATTCAAAGTAATGCGTATTGATGATTGAGGTAAGCGTGAAGCACCGATATGTGAAGTGATGTCCGATGTGCACCGCCGGAATAGCACGGCTGCCGTGCTATTCCGGCGGTTACTTTGAATTAGTATGTTCTCTCATTTTGTATGTAAATAAATTAAAAATGTTCTTTGGCTTAGTTTTTTTCTCTCAAACGACGACCGTCGCGAAGGAATGGAATTTTAAAGTTAGCTCGCACGAGCGAAGTGAGTTTTGGCGACCACCGGAATAGCATAGCTGGTCCCAAAGTATTTTTTTGCTTTGTGTTACAGAAAAAAGAAACAAATAACCACACAAACAACAAACAGACAGACCTAGCACAAAATAACCTGTTACATCAACAGAATCGAACCCGCGACTCTGAGTCTCAACCGGCACTCGGGCCACTGCGTCTCTGTAAGGACATCCGTCACACAATCCCGATTAGATTAATTTGCTAGACCTACCTATATGAATACCAGCGTTCTACTCTTGAAGCGTCGTCCTTAGCTTTCCTATCACAAGACCAAACCATAGGTACCTACCGATATACCTATATCGGTCCTCCGGTACCTATATCCGATGTCTACCGACCTCGGTAGGTATGTGACTAAATTGCCTTATATGTATGTACCCACAGCACGTTTTTTATGCACTGTTAGCTGGTTGCTCAATGTCCCGCTGCAAGTAAATTTTTCCACAGCGTCATCTAACGGAAACAGGGAGACCTAAACAGCGCCATCTATTTATTCTGTCTGAAAACTATACGTAATGTCTACCAGTGCTAGATTGTTCCCTGGGTGCTTGGTTACTTGACAAAACAGCGCAATTTTCTGCCACTAGATGGCGTTAAGCGACATAGAGTACAAAAAACTCGAAGCCGCTCATAGCACACTAGCGCCACCATTCGATTTTTTAGAATGTGGTTTTAATTATACAAAAGCGGTGCAATTGATCTTTATGATGAAACAAATGGCCGATTTTTGCTATAAGTAGCCAATTTAAGCAAAAATTTCTCCTTTTTGTTTAAATTATCATACCTATCATGTTAGAAACTACAATTATTAAAAAACGATTGGTGGCGGTTGGTGGCCGCTCACTGTCCACTAGGGATAGTGAGCGGCCACATAATTTATTTCATTGATTGTCACTGATTTTCTTAATATACATATTTATCAAGTACGTAACTCCTTATTTGAGGTACTAGTCAAACTCAAATGGGATTAAAAGTGTTTTTGGTAAGTAAGTCCTTGTTGAATTCCTCATACCTACCTACTCACCTAACTGCAGTCATAATAGCGGGCATCTCTATTTGTCGTGACGTCTGGCCTAGAACGGATCTAGGACCTCAAATACTGATACTTACACGACAAATTAACTCAGGGGGGTATATCGAGAAATTCTCATCTTATCTTTATTATACGATTCTGGTGCCACTAACAAGCCCGAGAGCCACCTAGGTGGTATGTTCCTCTCACTATGGACAGGCTAGTCACCATCATCGATCTTTATTTTATTATACGAATCTGGTGCCACTAACAAGCCCGAGAGCCACCTAGGTGGTATGTTCCTCTCACTATGGACAGGCTAGTCACCATCATCGTTCTAACTCACATTCTAGACTGAAGGTCTCTTAAGAGGGGACCCATCTTGGGCCCCCACAGGCCTCCATAACCACCCCTCACAGCCTGCCCTTTCCACTCGGCAAGGTATTACTCTTACTCGTAATCTCTCGATATATACCTCTGTCTATTTAACTCTTATAATCTTTGTGCAACTCACCCGGGGGTCTGGTTCATCTTATCAACTTTGTGCAACTCACCAAAGGGGCCAGCTTACTCTTATGGTTACCTCCTCTTGTAACTACCTCCGCTCGCCCTCCGCGTGCCGTTCACTTACACATTCACTCTAGCTAAAAACTTGTGCTAAAACTATCTCTTTTCCTTAGAATAATCTTTTTCATAACCTCTTACATTTCCCTCCAAATCTATCATAGTGCTCTCTCCTCTACTTTTTTAATCATAAATCACGACCATAGACAAGCAGATGTTACTAACTATAATCATTCGATTTCGATGCACTCACCTCACGTTCGGATAATCGCGTCTTTCGCGACACTCCCTAGGAAGACGAGGATGGTTACAGCAAAGCGAAAAGCTGACGAGTCCACTCTGCCATCTTCTCTCTTGCTTTTACTGCAGCGACTCGCCTTACTTTGACTTCTTGTGTCTCGCTCACATCACTCTCGTTATGAATCTCCATCGCTTCACTGTTCTCTCTACTTTCTGAGCTCGGTAGAACTGGTTGTTCTACCATCTCTAAGTCTTTACTACTTTCCTCGGGGTTACTGCTCTCTCTCCCTCCTACCTCACTCTCCTGTATGACAACTTCCTTCTCATAAGGTTTGTCAGAACTCTCCTTTAACACATCTAGATCTATTGGTTGTTCTTGAATCTTTTTCGGGCTCAAAACAACAGGTGTTATTTCTTGTATCATGGGCTCATGAGTCTCGGTCAGAATTGGTTCTGTAGGTATATCTGACCCTTTGATATATTCCATATCCGCTTCTAATGGGTATAGATGGCCAACCGATCTGGTGAACTCAGTATTTCCAACTCTAACTCGGGCCACTCTACACTCTCCATCTTCGCTTCTTACAAGTGATGTTATTTTGCCCACTTTCCAGTTCTGTCTGTTGCTTGATTCACTCTTGATTTGGACTAAATCACCAACTCGTGGTGTCTCGCCCGTTGTCACTCTTGGTTGCTTAACATTGTTCTTGTATCGTTCTCTTAAGCTTGGTAAATATTGACCAATGAACATCTCCTTGAACTCGTCTACGATATTCTGACCTCGTTTCCATCCATCTATGAGGTCTCGCTTTGTCACTGTGTCCAAGTTTGTGGTAATATCTCTTGACAAGTTCATGGTCAAGCATTTACCCAGTGATAGGAAGTCCGCTGGCTTCAGCACGTACTCTACGTCTGCGCCTACGCATGTCAACGGTCTTGTATTGACTACTGCTTCTACTTCTTTTATTACTGTCTGCAGTCCGCTATCACCCAGTAGATGTTTGCTCAGTGTTCGTTTCAAGCAATGTTTCACAACGCCAACTAATCTTTCGTACACTCCGCCATGCCACGGCGCTAATTGCGGTATGAACCTCCACTTTATCTTGTTCTCCACGCAAAACGTACTGGTCAAAAGTTCAGATGTAAGTTTGAATTGCAGGGCGTTGTCAGAGAGGATTAGTGTTGGTACTCCTCTTGAGGCCACAAATCTTCTAAGAGCAAGTAAGCATTCTTCGGCGGTCAAGTTCTTTACTACTTCTAGGTGGACTGCTCGTACCACTAAGCATGTGAAAAGACAAATCCATCTCTTTTCGATTCCATTCTCGCATTTTACCATCATTGGGCCGAAATAATCCATCCCCAAGAATGCGAATGGTGCGTTGTACTTCACGCGTTCTGGCGGCAATGCTGGTGTCGTAGGTAGCTTGTATGGACCACCTCCATGCTTGATGCATTCCGGGCATCGCCTTAAGACCTTTTGTACTTGTGCTCTACCCTTAGGTATCCAGTATTTTTGGCGGATTACACTCAATGTATGTGAGACTCCTACGTGGTAATTCTTTATGTGGGTATCTCTGATGACCTTCGTAGTGTACTCACATTCTCTTGGCAGCAGGATTGGATGCTTCGTGTCGTATGCCATATCAGCATGCATCATGCGACCTCCGCATCTCAGAAGACCGTCTACATCTATGAATAATCCTAGATTTCTTGTAAGATGAGAATCTTTACCTTTGACTTCTTCAGGAAAGTATCTAGATTGGATCTCCTTTATCTCTCGTACTTCAGAGTCCACATAGTTATTAGTTCGCTCTGCCGTAGTGTCAATCCATGGCATCTCTGGTCTTTCCATATCAAGGTGTTCTTTGACTGCTTCTTCCATGTCCCTCTCTACTTCTTTGCAGTTGATTTCGTCAAAAAGATCTGGAGGCTGCTCTTCCAGACCCTCCACAACAGCAGAGAGAGTCGCCAAGTGATTCTCAAGGTGCCTATCATTAGGCCACATCTTCTTGTTATCCAGGAGAAAGTCAGGGCCTTGAAACCATGTGTGTTTCTTCTGATGCCAAAGTTCAGGTCGGGTCGCAAGGTCAGCTGGGTTAAGTTTTGAGCTGATATAACAGTTTTCAACATTTACATTCTGTTTTATTTCATCTACTCTGTTTGCGACGAAAGGAGGCAATAGTTTGTTGGATTTGACCCAACTGAGGACGACGAGACTATCTGTCCAGAGATATTGTTTTGAGATGTGTAATACCATTGTCTTTTTCAAGTAGGCTATCAACCGGCTTCCTATAAGATAACCAAGCAGTTCCATTTGTGGTATTGTAAGTGGTTTCTTATTTTTCAGTGTAGTGCTATGAGACTTCGACGCCGATTCACTCTTATCTCCTTTCTTTTTCTCCAGTGGAGATATCCTGGTCTTCGACATAAGCAGTGTAGTTTTTACGTTGCGTCCATCGTCAGCGCGCAGGTACGCCACTGCAGCATACGCGAGGTTGGAGGCGTCGGTGAAGCAATGCAACTCGTAGTTCATTTTACTCTCGTTCTCACAACTATGGAATCCTGTGTATCGGGGAAGTGTACAATCCTTCACGTCATACAATGTTGAAGAAATCTTTTCCCATTCTTCATGAAGCTCTGGAGACAGTGGTGTATCCCATTTGTAGCCTCTTCTCCATAGTTCTTGCAAGAAGATTTTCACTGGTAATAAAAGTGGAGCCACAAATCCACATGGATCATAGATTGAGGCTAACACTCTTAATACTTGCCTCTTGCTCGTGACTTCACTCAGGTCAAGGATGTTATCTTTAAGATTTAGCCGCAGTGTGTCTTCTTCCTTATTCCACACTAGGCCTAAAACTTTTGTCTCTTCTGTTTGTTCTGCTCTACTTTTCACCGGTATTTTCTCCATGAGCGCATGATCGTTTGACGTCCAATCTCTGATGTTCATGGACAGTTGTTGAAACAAATTTCTAGTCTCTTCAAAGAGTTTCACAGCATCTTCAGTAGTGTTGGCACCGGTCACAAGGTTGTCGACATAGCATCTGTCAGCTATGCTCCCTAGAAGATCTGGATTTGTAGTCGAAATGTGGTATCGTATTACTGCATTCAGTAGAAATGGACTAGAGATTATTCCAAATGGCACCCGGCAGAACCTCAGGTGTAGTATATTATTGTAGGTCAAGGGTTCTTCAATATTCTTTACCCATAGAAATCTGGTCACATCTCTATCTTCTGTCTGTAGGCCTACTTGCAGGAAGGCCTTCTCAACGTCTGCTAGAATTCCTATCTTATTAATTCTGAAATTAACAAGTAAAGCTGTCAGATCTTGCAGTAAGCAGGGTCCTCGATACAAGCATTCATTTAAACTGAGATGATCTTTCGACTTCGCTGAAGCATCATAAACAATACGTCCACGTTTACCAGCTTGCTTGACTATGTGGTGTGGTAAATAATGTATCAGAGGAGTTGTTTGACAAGTCACATCGGATTCAGGTTCTACAGTTTCAATTATGTTAGCTTGAATCTGTTCTTGCAAGATGTTGTTATACTCTTCCAATGTAGCTTTGTCTGCTCGCAATAGTAGACCCTTCAGTCTGCCATATGCAGGGCCATAGTTTGTAGGTAAGCTTGGGTGTGATTGTGTCCAAGGCCATTTCACATAATATCTGCCCTCTTGGTATTTAATGGAGTTATTGAAATGTTGAACAGCTTCTTCTTCTCTGGTTGTCTTAACGGAATCAGTTATGCCAATGTTTTCTAAGGTCCACAAGAATTTGATATCTAAGTTTCGTAATGGCAAGTCTGGTTTATGGTAGTGAGAAAACTCGCAATCATTCTGATGGTATGTTACTACAGACAGAGTAACTTCCCTTCTTCCTTGTTGTTCCAGGCGGCCTGATACTATCCATCCAAAATCAGTATCGACTAGGTGAAGATGGTCATCAATCATCATTTTGTCATTCCTGATGAATGAGAAGTAATAGTCGTTGCCAATGAGAAGATCTATGCCTTGGCCACCTGATCCATCATCTGCCAATACATCTACCATGTCAGAGTGGTTCACATTTGGTACTGCTACTCTATCAGGAACTATGTTAACTCGGATTGACTTCTGGATTCCTCTTTTTGTTTCAATGGTGATATTTGCAGATGGGCTCAGTGTCTCAGCTGGTTTCTCTGATCCAAAGGTAACTATCATCAGTAAATCTTCTTTGTCTGGGGTAAGGTTTAGATGTTTTGTTAAGCTTGTTGTGATGTAACTTCATTGACTACCTGAAACAAGCAATACTCTGCACAGCGGCACCTTGTTTTCGCTCAATACTCGTACTGTTGACGTCTGTAAAAAGGATCTTAAGTTAATGACCTGCTTAGACATACCGGTAGTTACTTGATCACTTAGCCTATTGCTACCCATTTTATCGTTCATAGACCTCTATGGTGCATTTGGAGGGAAATTAGGCACAAGTAGTGATTGTGAAAACATCCACAATAATAGCACTTTATCAATTTCATATATCCTCTGGCCTGATGGCCCTTTTCAAAGTGTTTAAAAACATCTGTCTAGCTTGTATATCCTATGTTCACTACAATCTTCATCTCAGAATATACAGGCTCGTTTAGTCAGTCTCTTCAGGATTGGAGTATCTTCTGTCTAACTTGCGTTTCCTATAACTCTTATTGAAGCTGGCTGCATCATGGTTGAGACTTGACTTGAGTCAACATTTGTATATTGTCATATTTGTTAGTTTGGCTTCAGCTTCCTTTTGCACTTGTAAACCCTCACTTAGCAGGTTGACGGACGCTTCGTTCATAGCCACGGGTGTCGCGGTTAGCTTCTTTATCATACAACTCAATAAGCTGCCTTAGACGAAGCGTGGCATTAAAGAAATCCATTTCGTGCACGCCCTTTGTCACGTCCGAGATTAGTGCAAGCAGTTTGCGTGCTTCAGAATGGCCATTTGACAAGGTATCAAGACGCTTTCGTACTTGTAGTAAAAATATTGCTTCCATGGTGGCGCCGACTGTAAATCAACATACGAAAAGATTATAACTAGGGAGATCCTGGTTCAACACTTCTTTACTTACTATTTACTAACTTATTTCACATCACATTGTAAGAATCAAGTTAAATTCGACTTGCGTTACACTTACTTTCAAGTTTTCGGCGGCCGGCTAGGAAACAACAAATTTCAGGCACAAGCACAAATTAACTACTAAATCACGTCAACCCTGAATAAATAAACGTGTGCAAGACACTTCTCAACGTTTTTAGGAACTTATCACTGTGTTTTTACTTATTCAGTGCACTAATATTAGAAATATGTAACTAAACATGAAACAACCGACAAATTTTCATTCAACAAGTAGGTAGAAAAGTTTTGCAGTAAAAGCATTAGTGTTGTGACAAAATCACAACATTCAATTTAATCGATTAAGTCAATCGATTGATTCTCGGTACCGATTCAAAAATTCGATTTATTGTATCGAACATACACTCGTAAATACTCCTAAATTATTAAAGAAGAGAAGAGAGAGAGGGAGAGACAGTAATCATTTTGCTTATAGTGTAACATCTGCTGTCATTCATTGAACTAAAGTTTCATTCATTCATCACGTACATCGGATGGTACTTACGCTAATAATTTGTATGTCAGTTCCATCTATCTACATCGCCTCGATTGTGCTACACTACAACTTAGCACAATTCAAACTTCCATTTTGTCTAGTAGATCATCGTTTTGTCTACTACCAAGCAAACTACTTTGTCTAGGTGTACTACTTATACCTTCATTTAGATGATATCAAAGAGCAATCATGATAGCACGTCGTTTTCTTTCTAGTGCCTACCATCACCCTCAAAAGCTACTCATGTGGTGTCACGTCGTTTTTTTTTTTCTAGTGACAACCACCCTCAATAGCTAACCAACTCATGCGATGTTACGTCGTTACCATCACCCTCAAAAACTACTCATGTGGTGTCACGTCGTTTTCTTTCTAGTGACCACTACCCTCAATAGCTACTCAACTCATGCAATGTGACGACATCAAAGAGTAGTCATGGTAACACGTCGTTTTCTTTCTAGTGACTACCAATCACTCTAACTCTACTGATGCTACCACCCTCAAAAACTACTCATGTGGTGTCACGTCGTTTTCTTTCTAGTGACCACCACCCTCAATAGCTACTCAACTCATGCAATGTGACGACATCAAAGAGCAGTCATGGTAACACGTCGTTTTCTTTCTAGTGACTACCAATCACTCTAACTCTACTGATGCTACCACCTAGCTAACCAACTCATGCAATGTGACGACATCAAAGAGTAGTCATGGTAACACGTCGTTTTCTTTCTAGTGACTACCAATCATTCTAGCTCTTCCGATGCTACCACCTCAATAACTCAAGCGATGTCACGTCGTTTTCTTTCTAGTGACCATCACTCTCAACAACTACTCATGTGGTGTCACGTCGTTTTCTTTCTAGTGACCACCACCCTCAATAGCTAGCCAACTCATGCAATGTGACAACATCAAAGAGCAGTCATGGTAACACGTCGTTTTCTTTCTAGTGACTACCAATCACTCTAGCTCTACTGATGCTACCACCTAGCTAACCAACTCATGCAATGTGACGACATCAAAGAGTAGTCATGGTAACACGTCGTTTTCTTTCTAGTGACTACCAATCATTCTAGCTCTACTGATGCTACCACCTCAATAACTCAAGCGATGTCACGTCGTTTTCTTTCTAGTGACCATCACTCTCAACAACTACTCATGTGGTGTCACGTCGTTTTCTTTCTAGTGACCACCACCCTCAATAGCTAGCCAACTCATGCAATGTGACAACATCAAAGAGTAGTCATGGTAACACGTCGTTTTCTTTCTAGTGACTACCAATCACTCTAGCTCTACTGATGCTACCACCTCAATAACTCAAGCGATGTCACGTCGTTTTCTTTCTAGTGACCATCACTCTCAAAAACTACTCATGTGGTGTCACGTCGTTTTCTTTCTAGTGACCACCACCCTCAATAGCTAGCCAACTCATGCAATGTGACAACATCAAAGAGTAGTCATGGTAACACGTCGTTTTCTTTCTAGTGACTACCAATCACTCTAGCTCTACTGATGCTATCACCTCAATAACTAACCAACTCATGCTATGTGACGACATCAAAGAGCAATCATGGTAACACGTCGTTTTCTTTCTAGTGACTACCAATCACTTAAGCTCTACTGATGTCCCCACCCTCAATAACTAACCAACTCATGCTATGTGACGACATCAAAGAGCAATCATGGTAACACGTCGTTTTCTTTCTAGTGACTACCAATCACTTAAGCTCTACTGATGTCCCCACCCTCAATAACTAACCAACTCATGCGATGTGACGACATCAAAGAGCAATCATGGTAACACGTCGTTTTCTTTCTAGTGACTACCAATCTCTTTAGCTCTGGAGATGTCGCCACTCTCAATAAATAACTAGCAAACTCATATTTGGGTTAGTTAGGTAGCTACCTTATTTTACTGATTACTAAATGTCATGCTCTTTCTAAATCTACTATGCTTCGCCAGTATGAGATTCCTGGTGTCATATCCCAGCACCTCCACCATTTTGTCGTGACGTCTGGCCTAGAACGGATCTAGGACCTCAAATACTGATACTTACACGACAAATTAACTCAGGGGGGTATATCGAGAAATTCTCATCTTATCTTTATTATACGATTCTGGTGCCACTAACAAGCCCGAGAGCCACCTAGGTGGTATGTTCCTCTCACTATGGACAGGCTAGTCACCATCATCGATCTTTATTTTATTATACGAATCTGGTGCCACTAACAAGCCCGAGAGCCACCTAGGTGGTATGTTCCTCTCACTATGGACAGGCTAGTCACCATCATCGTTCTAACTCACATTCTAGACTGAAGGTCTCTTAAGAGGGGACCCATCTTGGGCCCCCACAGGCCTCCATAACCACCCCTCACAGCCTGCCCTTTCCACTCGGCAAGGTATTACTCTTACTCGTAATCTCTCGATATATACCTCTGTCTATTTAACTCTTATAATCTTTGTGCAACTCACCCGGGGGTCTGGTTCATCTTATCAACTTTGTGCAACTCACCAAAGGGGCCAGCTTACTCTTATGGTTACCTCCTCTTGTAACTACCTCCGCTCGCCCTCCGCGTGCCGTTCACTTACACATTCACTCTAGCTAAAAACTTGTGCTAAAACTATCTCTTTTCCTTAGAATAATCTTTTTCATAACCTCTTACATTTCCCTCCAAATCTATCATAGTGCTCTCTCCTCTACTTTTTTAATCATAAATCACGACCATAGACAAGCAGATGTTACTAACTATAATCATTCGATTTCGATGCACTCACCTCACGTTCGGATAATCGCGTCTTTCGCGACACTATTTATTTAACCTTGTTCAACCAAAGAACCAAACCAATCCAGTTTGCTGTAATCACCACACCTACCTATTCAAAGTGCTCATGCTATCGGTGAAAATGAATGAGTAAACGTATCTTGTGTCTTTTTGACCTCAAGATTGAGTAACTTAAAGAACATCGACTTTCATCGACCGGTTAAATCCGAATATTCATCCAATTCGCGCACTTTTATATACCTAGAATTTAGTCAAATTAATGATCTTCATAACAGCCGTGCTATTCCGGCGGTGCACATCGGACATCACTTCACATCTCGGTGCTTCACGCTTACCTCAATCATCAATACACTTTACTTTGATTTAGTATTTTCCCTCATTTTGTATGTAGGTAAATACCTAATTAAAAAATGTTATTTGGCTTAGTTCTTTTCTCTGTAAGGACCACAGTTGCAAAGAAATTGAATCGAAAGTTCACTCACACGAGCGAAGGGAGTTTTGGCATCCGCCGGAATAGCATAGCTGCACGCTGAAAAGCTTCAATAGCCGCCCAACGACCGACCAACGGGATTGATGGCGACCGGTCCGGTGTCATGATTTGGAACTTGGCTAGGTAATACCAAAGGCCGCAGGTTCGATCCTGCACCGTAGAAACAATCCTTGTGCATAAACATGTAGGTTAACGAGTAGTCAATTAAGTTGGTAGGTATATGAAAAAAAAAAGTTGATTTGCCGTTTTTGGCAAATCAACTTGTGTGTGGACAATCAAGGTGTGAACTTTGAGTGAAGCAGTGTAAGTCATGAAAAAAAATGTTATGATTCATAGTAGTTTACGTCAATAGTAGTTTTCGATACAAGTGCGGAAAGTATGTCATTTTGCACGAGTCTCGAGGCATCTTGGCCCGAGCCGGTAGGCGAGGGTCAAGACTCGGGACGAGTGAAAATGACACTTCCGCTCGTGTATCGAACAACGTTTTTTAATACATTTGCGAAAAAAATAATATCAAACCAATGCGAATCATTAACACAATTAAATCAAGAGTAAAAAGGGCGGGAATTAAAAAAATTTTTTTTTAAGGCACCGGTTGTTTGCATTCAGCCTAGTAAAAATAAACTATTTTGAAAAAATATGTTAAATACTTGTGTACGAAAAATGAAAAATTAACAACATTAAAAACGATCAATAACCAAAGTATATCGTGACAGTCGTGACTAATCGTAAATAAAGAAAGCGGGAATGAAAAACTTAGGATTGACAGTATTTTTTTAACACGGCATCGGTTGTATTCAGCCTAGTAAAAATATAAGAAGTAATTTGATTGCATTTAAACATGGAAATGCAATAAATACCTATTATTTTATTTCAAGTATTTTTAAGTGAAACTCATTCATACTTACAAATATCCGGCCATTGTTAATACACAAACAGCCAACTTTAAGTAAACTGTTTCAGAAATTCAATTGTTAATAGTTACTAAATAACCCTTTATTTTGTCAATTATGCAATTGAAATATTTTTAATAATATTATATTCCCAGTTTTAATGCCAAATAACGTATCAAAATACAAAATAAACTGATTGAACAGACAACCTCTTTGGTAGGATGTATGGATTTTATTAACATTATCAAAAAAAATGGAAAAGTAAAAAGCACTAGTGCGGAAAAACCAACTTTCCGCACGCTAAACAGCTACGAAAAGTAGCACTTTTTGAGCAACTGTATTAAAAAATAGACATTCCGAATGACACCAAGCTTTTTTGAGGATGAATAGGTTAGGTATAAAATATTATGTTCGTAACCTGCGCAGGGTCGGCTCCAGGGCGCCCGGGATCAGGGCGCTTTTCATAATAGTACCTATTAGGTACTAAATCCATGCATTGAGTTTAAGATTTTGACGTGATAACGTCTTTAAAATCGTTTTAGTCGGGTGACATGTTCAGAAACTTGTGTCACACCAAAACCTCACGAGCGCGATCGCAGGTATAACGGAGAGAGACGGACCGATCTCCCGTCTCATCTCGAGCACTGCCAGTCATTCCGTGAAATGCCGTTATCACGTAAACATCTCGATCGTAAACCTACTTTACAAACAACCAATTTTTTGATACCTATTTTGATTATAATTGTATCTCACGGTAATTTCATGATGAAGGATCTGTTAATGAATTAAGAAATTAGGAATGCTGCCTGCCAATGAATTCGATATTATTCTATTTTATTAAAACGAATAGGTAGAACCGATTTTTGATTCTTGTTAAGAATTTATAGTGACTGTTGTGGCATTAAAAGCGTTCAAAAAATATTTAAATCGCTAGTAGATAATTTCTCCGTACCCTTCATCATACCAGCGGATAGCTCACTCATCTTGGCTACTAAAATAATACAGACAATAGAAAAATTACCTTATTATTTTGCTTCATCTTTAGCATCCCTATTCCACTAGGTAGTATTGGTTTCATCAATATAATGTCTTACTTTTACTATCAACGTGAATAATGTTTTAACTATTTATCTTCTAGTATACTGAGAAATATACTAGGTCAGGTATCACAGCAGACAGAAAATAAAAGTGTTCTTTTGATCGTCAACAACACATTGTCTATTTTTGTTAACACGTTAGGTAGGTAGTCTAAAACTAGCCCAATGCAACTGCAGCCAACATTCCCACGGCCGTCAAAAGTAACAATCAAAACATATTGATCTAATATTACTTATAAACAGACTTATTTTTGTTCAGTAAACATGTAGCTAAAACAATATTTAATAAACAAATGCTTTTATAGCCTAGACGAATATTTAAATAGTAAAAATTTATTTAGGTAATTCGATTTCCATTGGTTATAATTTAATAAAAACCACTCATTACAATAATTTAATAATACTTATTTCCTATTATGACATTTGTAAGACTACTGTGAATATATAATGAAATGAAAAAATGTTATAAATGATAATAATAATGTGCTTATAATGCTTTATATCTAAAAACAATATAAATTCAATTGTAAGAAATGTTAGCTGTTAAGCAATTATTGTTTGAGTATGTTGCAATGCCCTCACAGGGTCATGTGTTGTACTTTTTAGTTTTAAGACCTTGTTAAACCACATGAGCAATAAAGAATTATGAATTATGAATTATGAATTAAATGCTGTTGCAGTAGTCCAAAACGTTTGAGCTGTTCAGCTATTCAAACAAATCTGTATTACTGGAGCTGACTGAGCTCTTTTGCACATCAAAAAACAAAACAGAAACACTGAAAACATGATAAAAGAATTTATTCAATAAGTAAGGGATGGCTTAATTCAAATAAATGAAACCGGGCAAGTGAGAGTCGGACTCACGCACGAAGGGTTCCGTACCAACATAAAAAACACGTACATTGTATTCATATTTTTAGTATTTCTTGTTATGGCGGCAACGGAGATACCTACATAATTGTGAAAATTTCAGCTTTCTAGCTATCACGGTTTATGAGATGCAGCCTGGTGAAAAACAGACGGACAGAGGCTTAGTATGGTCCCGACATAAAAGTATGTCGTGCCAAGGGAGAAAACACATTTTGTCGTCGAAGCCTCGAAAGCACTATAGATTCACAATGCAGTAGTTACTGACCGCTACGTTGCAGTGGTTGATCACCAGCTCAGCAGTCCTTGTTTGCGGTCTCTCTGTACTACTTAATTGCAACGCCACTATCAGATTAGAGAACGTATTTAGAGCATGTCATATTGCACTCTATGATGACTGTTTACTGTCACTTATCTGAATTGCCTCCTCTACATTACTTACTCAAGTAGAGACAATGTATATCAAATGGAAAAAAACTTGACCTGAGGCTACTCGAATTTACAGTTAGATACATGACAATTCTAAAAATAATTCAACGATGACAAATAAATATTTATCTACTGTTTCATCATCAAATAAAGATTTGAAATTTAAACATTGCAAAAACCAAAGTTTATCAAAGAATTATTGTAAACACAAATCATGCGAGATACACGCAGCGTAGCATTAAGTAGGTAAATGTCTTACACTCACATTACTTGGCCTTTGACTGATAAAAAAAATGTTTGAATTGAACAATAACTTCACCAAATTTTACAATCTATGATAGTACTAGTAACAACAAAAAATGTTTTGAACTGATATAATCACCAGCTAAAAATCAAATCAAAACAGGAAAAAGACTTATATGTTTAATGTGTTCCCCTGTAACTTACGTATTGAAGATATAATATTTAACCACTCCGAAAGGTTGACTGTACTGAGAAACCAGTTGATGACCAAATTACTCGTATGTTTTGACTGCGTTAGTTTTCTACTATTATTGCGTATCCATGGAATTTGGCAACAGCACTTTTTCGTGCTTCAGGGCCCTCAGGGAGACCAAGCCTCTGCTAAGGGCGTTACTGGGAGATGGCAATCGGACGGAAGTGTCGGACGCTGTGTTGGGATTGCTTTTATTCATATTGTAGATAGTTGGGTACAAAAGTGGAGAGGGAGGTGCTCCATAGCTCAAGTTAAGATGCACTTACCTACCTACAACAACGTCAGGGATAGTTTTTCAAACGTCAATGTAGTTTCGTCTTGACATTGTAGCGTACTGTTTTTTGTTGCAATAGCATTATTTACAATGGATTTGAATATAACGTCACCAATCTTCTATAATATATGAAAATATTTACGTACCATCAAGCTAAACATAATAAATAAAGACGTAAGGCAGTTGATTGCGTCAAGTAAAGCTGGAATCAACACGAGCTAATTAATATCCCTTGTTACTAAGTATATACTGCAACAACAAGATGACGTCGTGTTAAGGGTGTGGCCCGAGAGCATCACACTCCATACAAGAAAGCTGTCAGCTTATCGCTAAAGTCACCGGCTATACTGACGTATTAACAGTATCAGTATTAGCTGGCAGTCGATAACCTCCCAGCCCCCCAGCGAATAACATGTTATTGACTTGCCGACCAATAATTGCTTGTTGCTTTGAGCAACAACTGAGATTATGTTATACTAGTGTAGATTACGTCATGACTCAGGCACATTAGATTACATTTAGCTATATCAGGTTATCCTGCATAGAAACATCCCTAAGAAACCCCTAAAGAAGCGATGTTGATTAGATTTTCACCACATCCAATCGATTGAATGTCGTTCAAATCTAGTACAGTTGTAGGTACCTAGTAGACAAACGGTTGCAGTCGTATTTTTATATTTCAATGGTCTTTCCCTGATGGTTCCCAATGGTTTTAGGTGTAAACAAACTCTATTGATTTAATAATATAAATAACTAGCACCATCATTACGGTAATAGTATTATAATTACCGTGCCATCATAGAACTTTACTGAATACCTACATTGATCTCATAAAAAGATTTTGTTTAAGTTCAACATAAAACATGATTTATTTTTATAACTAAATCTGAGGAAAGAATTTAAATAAATCACTAAATTGAAAACTAGGTACATTTGTGTACCTACATTTTGCCGCTTTGTTTACATAAGATGAGATAGCTACTAATTTGACTATCAAGAAATAGCATCGATAACGTAGTGTATTGTGGATAATAAACCTAAATCCACACCCGATTCTGCTGAACTTGATTCAAGACGTGTGTTATGAATTATGACATTTATGACAAATTGATAGCGTAAACTGTGAAACGTGAATCAGCAACCACTTAATATTTGACAATTTCACAGAACTTGTTTTAGTGACCAAGATTAAATTATTATCTACAAACCAGCAATATTATTCTCAAATCCTTTAAACTTCAGATAGCACTTCAATTATAATCAGCAACTAGACTCTTAAAATGAGTCACATTCAGGTGATAACCCTAACAGGAACTCAGGTAATAAAACTTTCTACTCCCTTTCTCGTTCAGATAACAAAATATCAACTAATCTATAGTAATTACTGTATGTGAAGCATCTGATGGTCATAATCGGGGGCACAAATATAAAAAAATAGTTAATGAACATTTAAGCAAAATTTATTAATCAGTAAACGGTGAATACTTAGCCTTTTTTTGAAGGAATTTGTAAATCGGTTTCAACTACTACTTTAAACAGATTTACAAGGGGCTAGTTTCTAATTTAGGGGCAGCGCTCGGGGCCCTATAGCCCCCGCTAATAGTCTTACGCCGGGTTACGACTGACACACATCTCACTCTTACCAAAATAGCTTTTAACGTATTCGTACGGTTTAAATTGTATTCTCCGAATTGAAGAAATTGTTTACCCGACTGAATAGATACTTAACTAATTTAAATAGACTAGTGTCTATGAATCAATAGTTTTACCCTAATCAGTTTTATGACGCTATTAAATTAAAGAGACGAATGACTTTACTCTATGGACTATAGCAAAATAGTCGAATGTACCTATGAATGAAATTAGGGGACCGATTTGTATTGTTGCCTGAAAGGGTAACAAATGTTTAATTAGTACCTACCTTCTTCTACCCAGTAAGAGGACCTACCTATTTACTTATTTTTTTAGCTTGATGAATGATTTCCTATTATTACCTATCCACAACCTCTTCCGCCCCTTTTTTCTCCTGAATAACCTTACCTATAATGCTCAACTTAATGCTAAAACTTATTGAGAAACAAAAAAAAGACAAAACAAAGACCAGTGTGAATCGAAAGTAAACTTGCAGCGATTTCTTTGTTCAAACTCGAAGTAGGCAGGTATTCCACTTTAATTAAAAGGGTAAGTAAACCAACGTACCCGTAAGTGTAAATTTAAATATAATGAAATAGGTACAATTCACTAATTCATTAATTATTCAAAAGACCTTTGACTTTGTTTATATGCTGGAAGAAAGCATATTTTGTAACTCATTTACAATCATTAGGTTAAGCTTGCCTATCATTAAGGCTATAATATTATGTGTGTCCTAATTCATTAATAATTACTTTAATTTATATATAAGTTTTAATATTTTCGCGACGGCCAGTCTTTTAAAAAAAAACAAATTTCAGCTGTACAAAACACTTACAGACCTACCAACTTATCTGTGAACTGAAGGAGGACGACACCGTCGATTCAGTGTTGCTAATTAATATAAGGTGCCTAAAATTGAGTGAGTTTTACAAGTAGGTAATTTTTCATATGAAATAAGTATTAAGTAAAATAATAAAATTAAATATTGTAAATTAATTTGTAGTTAAGTAGGTACGCTAAACAGTTGTCCTTCAGGATTAAAAAATGGCTTTATTTAGAAAGTGATCCAATGAAATGGAAATCCTGCAGATATTAAGGTTTGATAGCTAAAACAGTTACTAGAGAGATAAACTAGATTCTGGAAAACTTAACAATCATACTAAATGTTCCACACTTAAAACTTTCATTCAATGTGATTCATGTACCCTCCCTGCATCAGGTACCAGGTACTATTTGCAGCATTTAGTTAAGACCGTACCTAACCCCTAACAACGATATACTAATAATAATTCGCAGTGGTAAGTACCTGATGGATGTAATAAAAAAAACAAATTGCATAACAATTATTTATTAAAAACCACATTTACAGTAATTATGATCTTTAGATGAACCTGCACTACCGACATCATCATCGCTGTCCTGCGTAATTTATTTCTGTCTTTAAGACCTCTAGGAGGTTTTTAACAGTAGGCACCTCGTTTTAGGCAGAATCAAATTCATGTACTCTCCTCCGTATAACTCCCATGTCAAAATCATCAACGTGTATGATTCCACTTTTGCGTTTTCTATCCTTGCCTTGTGTCCGAATTTTAGTAACAGTGTCTTCTGCTGCATGCCCTTCTTTATCTATTTTTGAAATGAGTCCTTGACTCACACCTGAAACATAGGATTTTATTTTTCATCGAAATTCAAAAACCGGCAGGTTAGTTGGCTCACCCATTTCACAGGTGACCTATTAGATGTGCGTTACCGTTACGTTAACCTACAGTAAGAATATATACAAATATTCCGTGGGCTTAAATATTTGGTTAAGAATATAGGTATTTATAAAAATAAAGCTGACAACACTAACCTGTTGCAGCCGAAATTCCTTTGTCTATTTTGGTAAATGGAATAATCGGAGTCTCGCCCGAGCTTCTTCTTTAAAAAAGGTTTCAACCTTGAGAATAATGTTTTGAGCATCACTTTTAATGGCTTTCGGCATATTCAACTTCATAAATTCCGAAATATCACAATAAAACAACCATAGTACTCAAAAATTGTTGACACGGACAATCGAATGACATTTCAACATTTTCAACATGGCGGTCGTAGTTCCAATTTTCGCCATTTCACAGATAAGTTGGTAGGACTGTACGCCTCAGATGAGAGAGTTATAAGGGATTTTGAATCGGATGACGTCCATGGTACCTACCACCTACCTAGGTAGATATTGGTAGTCCCTACAAGATCATAGACTATAGACAATACGTGGTTACCCCATTTCGTTCAAGGTTCAAGTGGATACTGAGCTAGGATTCTACAAAGATACCTACCTGTTTTTCACCCGTCTGCGCCATTTGATATTGCTCATACTAATATTATAAATGCGAGAGTTTTTAATGTGTGGACGTGCCGTGTTGCTCTTTTACGTAAAACACTACTGGATGGATTTCAATGAAACTTTACAATAATATGTAAGTATAGCTTATGCATCTGAATAGGACATAGGCTACAACTTATTTATTTATTTATTCTTTATTGCACAAAATTAAGAGAAAAAAAAAAGTACCATTGGCGGACTTAATGCCTGGAGGCATTTTCTACCAGTCAAGTCACTTTTAACCTAAGTCCACGCGGACGGATTGGCGGACGGCCTCTAGTTCACTATAATTTATTGCAATGTTATTGTTAGCCAATAAAATGTCAACCCAGCTAATCCGAGTCATGTTAAAACAGTATCTACATGGATATCTAATTTGTACTTTAGATAATATTTAAGCTATTCCACAACATAAACAGAACTCATCACTTAAATAAATCATTCGATGCAGTCGTGATTACACGAAATATCTTTTTCAAACGAACCGCGCATAATCCTGCCCTGGCAGCCAATGAAAATACAACGGTCATCTGAACCGACCAATGAAACAGTTTCTAATATGGTGTGACTTTGATGGGACGCTCCCAGTGTTCGGCTCAAATGCCGGAATCCTTCGTTTTCTGAATGGAACATGTGACGTTTCTGTACGCATGCGATAGGAATAACGCTGTTTTGTTAATAGGCTTCGCATGTGATAACTGAAATCATAACATTAGTTGAGAATTCCGAATAGTATTATTTTAATCGAAGTTCGTTTCCCCCCGCATCGTACGATAGAGTCATATAAATACAACGAACCTCCCCACCTCCGGCCAAACGTCAAAACTCAAATCTCTCCGCTGCGTACGGTCGTTGATGTTCGCGGCGTCAGTTCGCGTCGTTCGTTTCGTAAAAGCCGTGGTCGCATCAGTTTAGTTAGTGACAGTAAAAAATTGGGCGTTGTGTGTTCAGTGATATTTAAATAGTTAAATAACACGAGAAAATGTCTTTCAACACCGACATATCAACTAAATTGGAGAACAGCAGGTACGGTTAACATTGATTCGGTATTTTATAATTACCATTATCCCTTCGTCCTTAGCAGACCTTTGGACGCGCGTGGTGCATTCTTGAGTATCGTGCTACAGTGATTTGTGTGCAGTGGTTCTATCTTTTGGATGTTTGAGTTCGTTTATTGCTTGCGCTTTGTGGTTGGAATGTGGGAATTTCATTTGAAGTGAAATGTCAAATCATTTTGTAAAAGTGCAGTGGTGTGCATTTTGGGTTAATCCCACGCGATTATAAGGTCGTTTGCTTTCTCAAATGGATATAACGACGCTAGTATTGAATGTGGTTAGCCATTGAGTTATGCGGGTGTCTACTGAGCTTGCGCGAACAGAACATTATGACTCAGGGAAGGTGGTGTGATGACAGGTAGACGTTGCAGTGAATTTCCCAGAATTCTGCTGGTCGTTGGCACCTCATTACACTATCCTCAGACCAATTAATCGGGTTAACCCTGTATCACTTAGCAACAACATTGGTGGCAGGAATTTACGAAACATGAGTCATATGCTCCACCTTGTTTAATAGACACTTTAAATCTTATCAGTACGCTAAAATAAGTCTCCTTGTAAACCGTGTGACCCTTACATAATACTAGCGCCAGTTAAAAGTAGGACTGGTTCATCTGATGTGTTTTTAACTGCTAGAAATGGAACTACCTACTTTTATTTGTCAGTACCTCCAGTATTTGCTTAAATAGCAGTTGTTTCTATTGTTATAAGAATAATGAATGTCTTCAGAGTGATGCAATAAATTATTTTTTCACAAGGAATAAAGAAGACTCAAGTAAATGATAGTCTTACCAGTATAAAGATCTTATTTATGGTTATCTTAGCCTGTAACTGTATAAAAAATATGTGTGTGAGGATGACATAACAATCATTGTTCTAGAGGTTTATTTTAACTGAAAGCTAAGCTATGTGGCCAAGCTAGTTGACTGCCTACTCATGTTATGAAAACATTTTTATAATGATCTATTGTTTAATTACCATTTTAAAATAATTTGTCTAATGACATTCATAAATATGTGTTTGTTGCACCTAGTTAAAGTTAATGACAATGTTTAATTGGTATATTGAAATGAATACCCATACCATTAGTGTGTTAACATCACCATAAGATTAAGCTGCATGAGCTACTTTGGACATGTTTAAAGTATGTCCTGCTTCAGAAATAAAATTTAACAATCCATTTACAACTGCTGAAGCATTATGTTTAACAAATTATTTAAATTAAAACGTGCCGTAGAAGGCAAATTATCAACGTGAATTTCTATGTTAAATCCTTGACAGTATTGGGTTGTCAAAAACCAATGTTACATTTGGAGTGGGCGAAGTCCTTCAATACAATAATAATATTGATGCCTATCCCAAAAATCCCAGTTGATAGGTATAATGATGAATATTGGTATTGGTGAATTTGATATCATGAATGCAACAAATCATTTTGTAAAGAAATGAATCGCTATGTGTACAAACAGAATAATTCTTGACGTGACTGGCTGTTAGCACAAGTTGTGAGTTTCACGGCGGGGGTTTCACAGTAGGGTGAGCAGAATGCTCTCAACTCCTAAGGGCTACCTGGTATGGCAATGGGATGTAAGACAATAGTATAGCCCAAAACTATTAAGTAAACTTGTTTTAAAAATTTAGCAGAATCAAATGTCCACTTACTGAAAAGCAACAATTATTGGCTAAGTTATTGGCACGGTGCTTTCAAGTAATGTTATCCATCAAAGGAATAAAAATAGTGATATTATTGTGATGGTGGTTTCATCATCAGCTCATAATTATACCTCTAGTGCTGGGTTAAGGTATATGCGACTGATATCTTGAACAAAATAAAATAATACTGGCTCCATCTTAACTATTCTAAACATGTAATTTTTAGAAGTATTGCACACTGTTTGAATGCTGTATGAACTTCCCACATATCCATTTGATTCTGGTGTTCCTTTTTTGCTGTTCCACTAACCACTGATGACAAGATCACCCCTAAACTATCATCATAATTAATTACATGACAATTTAGTAAATTAGAGTTAATTGATTCATGTTTTACATATCTATCAGTGGATATGATAGTTATCAAGCATTTTAATCTTGTTAGTAAATGTATGAATACTAGCATGTCAAATGAAACATAGCAGATAGGAATTAATTGTTTGTAGTTAGTTACTTGAACTTGTCATTGATAACTGGTTACACCGTTTTTTGCAGTTGACCATACTACTGCCACACTTTTCCTACAAATGTTTAGCCAATCCTAACGTATGTTTTTCCTTGTTACAGGAATAGTCTGCGCAAAATCGCCCGGCATGACGACACAGAGTTTTCGAAGCAGAGCATCCTGAATGACATGGAAAAGTTTGTGAAAATGGTGAACACTATGGACGAGACAGTGCTGGTTCCCAGTCGTCTGATGCACCTCCCCCAGGAGGGCGATGAGGACCAGTTCAGCCTGTTCTCTATGTTGAATGATTTGAAGACTGAGTTGTTATGGGCTGGGGACGCTGAGGAGCACGTGGAGAGGGGTAGACGAGTGTCAGAGATCAGTGATACTGAGAGTGACGCGTCGAGTGCCGCCGGGGACTCTGGTATCGAAGGGGAGGATGAGAGGGAGTCGGCGGCGAGGGCTGCGGCGGCCTGCCGGCGACACCTCCGCGGGCTCCGCCGATCCCTCCGCCACCTCACCGCCGCCGCCGCCCACCTCACGAGAACGTACCAGGAGGAGGTCGGAGGGCCAGCCTAGACACTACATTCCTTCACCTGTGATTGAAGCCTGACCCGCGCGCGGTGTACATATAGACTAAGCAGCCCGAACTGTAAATATAGGTTATAGGGCTGGACGTGTAAGGGAATCTCAGTAAGTTAACAAGGTTATTATTTAATAAACTAAATTTTCAGTAATTTCAGTTTTTCTGTTCTTTCCTAACACAATGATTAGTAGGTAGGTAGTTAGATTTACAACCTTAACTGTTATAAATTATAATATAAAACATAATATCTATTAAAAATTCAATATAAAGTCTAAACTTTGAAGGTCCATATTGCAAAAAGTTACCTTCTCATTTCTGCAGGTCACGTTAGCCTTTGGTTAAGTAAGGTAAACAATTTCTTCGAGGTAATGCAGAGTTACTGAAAAAAATAATTAATATTTTAAATAATCTTTTGTTATTTTAAACATTAGGCTGACACTGACAGTGGAGATGGTCTCAAGCACACCCAGAGTCCTACACAACAATGACTTACTAACTAAAATAGCCCTAACTTGCACAGACTCGCAAGGTAGCCGTAGCCCTACTTTGTTTGTCTTCAGTTGTGTTGTGGTATTAATTAGTTAACACAATATGGACAGTGTCTTAAGGTCAATAGTTCCTTAATTTTATACACTTCTATCTAAAACAACGCGTGCCAAGATTCTACACTGCAAAACAAGAAAAACGCACTTCACCTACACAGACCTAGGTTTCCTGCCTACGTTCCGAAGTCCACATGCAAGTGTTAAGAATCAAATGCCAGAGCTATGCAACTCAGCTGTTCCAGTAGGCCTAGAATTTGTTTATTAGGAAACCAGCTACCTAACTAGAACACAGTAGGTAGGTATTTGTAATACTTTGCAAGAAAAGCTAAATCAATTAAATATTGCTGGACATTATCACTGGACATTAATCCACACAGGGCCATCTGGCCCCAAACTAAGCAACTAAATGCATGCAACCTTGTGCTATGGGATACCTACTAGACAAAGGATAAACATACCTAAATACTTTTTCTTTAAATACATTACCTACATAGGAAACACCCAGACCAGTACAAACAGACATGTTCATGCACACAAATGTTCGTACTGTGCGGGGATCGAACCCGCGACCACTGGTGTAATAGCCCACTTCTGTACCATATACCTTACTAAATCGGTCGTCATCGAGTAATAAGTATTTAGTTATCTATCTAGCCAAGTAGGAAGTTACCAGCTGCCTAGGTTTTGTTGACAAATTTTTGATAAGAAATAGATAGCTACAAGTAACTAGTCAATTGCTTGAAAGAAATAAATACAACAAATAGTAAACAAATTATGTACATAGTACCTATTTAGTGGACACTTGTATGACTTGTTTTGTATCTTGTTGCTACTTGCTACAAATCGGATCTAATATAAATCTACAAATCAAATTCTATAAATTATCATCAGGTAACGTAACGCATCTAAATAACTTCATAAAGGTGACGGTCGAATCTTAATTCCTTAGTGCCTCGTAGACCGTGCTCGTAGGTACGAGATAGGTAGGTACCCACCTACATCTCGAGGTTATGCAAGGTCAATAATTAAAAGTCATGAGATGCTTGGTAAACACGAAAAAACTACATTTATGTAGGTATATTACATAAGCTTCCTAGTATTATTTGACAGGTCCTCGTTAACATCTTAATAACTTCGATACCTCATAATAAGTCATCATTGTGAATGACATGACTAAGTAGGTAGGCACAACGTTGAACGGCACATCCCGCTACCCGTTTCCGGTCAGTCCTCCTTGCTCTGTTGCCAGGAAATATCATTTTGCAAGAGCAGGATAAAAACGGAAATGGGTAGCCTCATATGCCGTCGACTGTACATTCTATAAGTTCACTGCCCTTTTGAGAACTTAGTAATCGACCCAATTGCTGACGGTACCTAGATATTATGTATTTCAAGACAAGACGTTTCAGTTAGAAGTAATTTATTATGATTGAAACAGAAAGGAGTTTTTAATCGTTCTTTATTGATTTTATTGTCGTTAAAAATATGACTGCATACTCGGTACGGCTTGGACGCGACGTTAGATTCTAAATCTAAGCTAATAGGTAGGTATAGTCTAGCATGACTACTATCGCAATGCACATCGGATATGTGCAATGAAAGAGAGGGGATTGGCATTCTTAGACCCATAGACTATGTAGGTAAGACTTTCGTATTGGATGCACCTTGATTTACCCAAGATAAAAACCCCAGATAGACTTCTTGTATTGAACTAGCACATAACTATTTTCATTTTCTGATTTAAACGAATTCCATCGTCAATGCAAGTTTCAAAAAATTAGCAGTAACATAAATCAAGGCACCACCTCATCCATCAAAAAGGCTCAATCTATCGAAGGAGTCGGCACAGAACACAAGCTTCACTTTAAGGTTCAGAAGGAGAAAAATCCAGAATTCTACCCAGATTGCTACCCTGCTTCATGGCCAAAAATAGCATGAACGATAATGAACCTCTAGCTTACATAGGTTTACACCAATATTCTCTCAAATTCCTAACGTGGAACTACACTAAATAAAGACTTGTACAGAGCGACAACTCAAATTTATGGCCCTTAAAAGCCATGCCTGTGCAAATGTAGGTTCGCATGCGATCAGATTCTTACTGAAGTCTACCTCGAGTCCTTGAACTGGCTCTAGTGGTACCTATACTCGCGAGAAATCGATTCGCTGCAGACAGGTTATCAGGTTACTGGGAAATAAAGAGAAGCCATGTAGGCATGTCTGTCACCCACTTAGTACTGATACTCACGCACCAACACATACGAAGTCCGTACTTAGGCGTCCATGTGATTTATTGTTTGTACACCAATTGAGGGGGTAGATGGTTCATAAATGCCAATACACAGATTGCTATAGGCGCTTATTTCTGTAGCATCTAGACTTAGGTACGCGAGGTTGGCTATTAAAACACTTAGTTGTTCCCGGCGTTTATTCATCGACAGACTAGCGAGATGACAGATGCAACTGCTCACATCACAAAATAATCAAAGTACATACCTACAATCTAAACCTACATTAGAATCTCTAAATTCAGATTACCTGAGGAAAACATCGTGGTGATGAGAGAAAAGTAATTGAAACTAGAGGAACAGCTGTTCCATGTTGCGTTGGTCGATTATGCCTTGGTCGATCATGGCCCACTTACTTCAACAATACGCTTACTTTCTGTAGGCACCTATGATCTTTTCTCGCTAAGCTTAGATGTCTCAAAAGGCTTACGGATGTGTATGCCATCAAACCTTACTTAGCGTAGCAATGTGGACATATCGCATTGCCTTTGCTGTTAGTAAACGAGTTCTCTAGCTCTGGTCACATTATTCTATCTAATAGCAGTAAAAAAACTGTCTTTGTGATTTTGTGTCATGCTTCGTGCAAGTTCATACTTATAGATAAGTTTATGTTTTTCAAGAATAAAGGAACGTCAAAAATTAACTTTGTTCTTTACCTGTGTTTATTTGAGAAACAACCTACAGGTCACAAGTTAAAGTCCATTTTATGTTCTACCATCTTCAGGATTCCACCCCGTATCCGCAGCTAAGCCGACGCAGCGTTTCCCTTATTAATGTGAAGTAACTAGTAATCATCTACGTTGTCAACATCTTTTGGGACTTTGAAGATAATATTAAATTAAACTTGCAGGACATTGAACAATGTTTTTTCGAACAAACTTTTTTCATTTTGGTCATGCCCGAGCTGAAAACCAGCAATCTTCCGTACTGTCAATTTGGAGGTTACTAAGATGATAGGTACTTCAGGATAATAGGTTCTCGTGATATCTTTAACACGTCATACCTCCGATAGTGCACTGAATACGCTTAGAAACAGCATCTCATGACCACGAATTGGAATGGCCTTGTCTGGCATCGTCACAGACTACATGGCTTCAATAGGTTCAATTTGTTAGAAACACTTGTAATGTTAATGCTTTCCATCGAGATTTTTCTCAAACTGTTTGTATTGTTTTGTCTTCTCCATACATCAGTTTTCTATTAAACTATCTTACATCTTCTTACTACAGGCATTGTTATGAAAAAAAACCTTAGTGTTCGCGATTTGTAACTTATTAATAATTGGCTATCCTTGATGCGTCCGACATGCATGCACAACACAATAGAAAAAGGCTGCGTTTCCACTGGAGATTCGTAGCAAGGAATGTCTTTAAGAACCAATCGAATCGCTTCTTTGACCGAAGCTAGGTACTTAAATGGAGAGATTCTATTGGTTCTTAAAACACATTTCTCTGGTGGAAACGCAGTGTTAGGCTCGGCGCCCACTATCGGCATCGGCACGCTTCAGGATTTTAAGGTGGCAAATAGTAATATACTCTGACATAATGGCAATAAAGTAGAAAATGCCGAAACAGCAGCCTCAAGCGGTATTTTTGTTATTACGAGAACACATCACGGAAATTTCTACTTTATTGCCATAATGTTAAAGTATATTGCTATTTGCCACCTCAAAATCCTGAAGCGTGCCGATGCCGATAGTGGGCGCCGGCCCTTAGAGGGCATTCGCCACCGTGATGCTCAGGTTTATGAAGTAACATTTTGATCTTGCGTTTTAACGAAAAGCAGTGCAATTTAAATCGGCGAATCATGTCACCACCAACTCTTAGGGCCATAAGGTGTTTGGTCTACTGCTTTTGTGGGAAAATGCACTTAAAATTGGTGAATTCTTTTAAGAAATCCTTGAACACTTCCATTTATAATTTCTTGCTATCATGCGATTGCGAGATTCTCAAGAACATTTTTATCTATTCAAGATAAGGTCAGCAGCAGATAAGTTGATAGTGTTGATGTGATATCGTGCTCAATCAAGCAATGCACTGTATTGCCGCGTTGGTGTTTTGTAAGCTTCCCAATTAGTTACATCTTAGTAAACACCTTAACGTACCTACAAAGATAGATAGATAATATTCTTTATTGCATAATAACTTATAAACTTAACTTACAGCTTAGTAGAGAAATCCATCTTGTGTTGCAAGCACTCTCGTGTGCGTAGATCCAATGGAGGGGCGCGTCATTTCAGCTTAGATGATCTTTAGACTACCATAATAATGTAAGCAATTCACAATTAGGTTCGCCGTACCGCTAATTAATAATTGTAATACCTATATTGTTTTGTTGTATGTATGTTATGTTTAAAGAAAAAAAGGATTACCCATACGTCAGACGCTCGCTAATCACACTAATCACTAAATATTTTTAATTCTACTTAACATGTCTAAATTAGTTGTTACACTGATAAAGACATCAAAATAGCACAATCTCACTTATTATTAGCCACCCGGTATCAACGCAGATAATTTGATTACAAATACAACACATGAATCATGACAATGACCTAACGCTTACTAGCTTAAACAAAGTAGGTATTGGACGTAATAAATAATCCTGTTTCCTATTGAGCTCATTACCAAATTTGAATAACGACGAACTATGTCGTAGTATTAGCAAACGATGCTGTCACAACGACACACCTACATTTACAAAGCAAATATTACAGAACAAAATAAAAACAAAGATTAAATGCCATAATAATATTTGGCATATCTCCAAACGAGTTATGGCGAGACGCTTCAGCATTATTTGCATTTTATCTCACATGATACAGCGAGGAAAAGGCGAGACACGGAACTGATTTGATGTCTGGTTGTACGAGCTAGCTCGCACATGTAGGAGCCGTCAGCAGACAACTTAGGCCGACCTGACCGATGTGGACCCTCAGCGTGCAGCGGCACTCTTCACCGTTTGCATCGCACGCAACTCTTCACGTTTGCACTTCGGGAGTAACATCCCTCTTTTTTTTGTAGAGGAAATGCTTTTACGCATTCCCGTCCACCCCCTGGTGGATAGGTTATGTCAGACTCTCCAATGGGAAGGTGGTACCCCAGTAGACCCGACTAAAACCCCTACTACTCCCTCTCATCGTCCATAGTGGAGGTAAGAGACACGAAGCCTTCTACGCGTTCCCCCGAACGGAGCAACATCCCTCCCTGCACCATATCTTTATTGTACATTTATTGTTAGGTAGGGCTTAGGCTCTAGTGACCTAGCGTTTCGGCGCAAAGGGACTGCCTGTACCTTTCCTAACGTTATTTTCCTTCCTCTTCTATACGGCCAGGCGATGCATTACAACCACTGAGCCTTTACACTTTTTTATTAGTTTCTCCATTAAAGTCTGAGTTGATTTAATATGTTCCTATAAAGGTACAAGAAGATGAAGCTGTTTTTAGCAAAAACCAAAACTGATCATGTCCCACCTCTTAGGAAGATTTGCCATTTGTATACAACGTTCACATGCCAATAATGATTATCAATCGGACGGGTCACACTGAAGGCCGCAGCAGCTGAGACGTTGTTTACCTACATTCGCATTAACAGCTTCGATGATGAAATGCGATGATGCAAGGCTCGCCTTTGCAGAATTGACGTTCGCATCAGATGGTTAAAGGAAAACATAAACACGAGGCTGCTTCTTGGACTGAAAACACTAACAACCGACTGATCTTTGAACCTGTCATTACACGAGTTGAACACGTGAGAAACGAGCAAAGATTGCAAAATATTTTGTCTATGATAGCCGAGTTACGAGTGTTATTGATTTTGCAGAAAGGACATAATACCTAACTAACTGCTTACCGTGTGTTTTACGTAGCCTCGATGCTATAACTTGACCTAAATTTTCTTTATTCAATTTGCCGGCGTTCATGCCGATTCGCTAAGCGTTCTGCGCTGGGTTCCTGTTTCAATTAGCTAAACAAAACGGATAGGAAGCTTGTCAAGTGAACCAGAACCTGGTGCTCGACTATTTCAAAATCAAAATTTCTGTAATCGTTTGCACAAAATAGTTTTGTGACTAAGGCAAGGCAAGTGAGTATAGGCCTAATGGGAGTAAATAATGTCGGTGCGGAATTATTTTCGTAGCCTATGCAGTGAGCCACAAAACCGGATTGTCTGAGATCAGAGTTCTAGAGTTTGACATGGTCAGAAGCCCATGACGGAACGGGTGCCTTTACCGGGGCCTCTTTTAGTGGGTGCTCTTTTACACTACAGTGAAATATGGCACTGGCATGACTTATTAGGTTACTTAAAAGTCCTAGCATACGTGTTTGGGAATCAGATAATCCCACAAAGCCTATTATAAAACTGCGTCATTGTAAATAACGCAGTAAGCAGTCTCGATGAATGGTTGACGTAACAGCCCCATGAATGGCAGCTGATGGAACTAGCTCTGTTTACCTTTCCAGTTCACCTTGCATTGTGACGTGTACCTAGGAGACTAGCTGCTTTAGCGGGAGTTTCCACAGTGAGTTGATTGCTCTCGAACATTCAAACCAGTTATTGCATTTTCCGACATAAGTATTCCTTCGCGCGTGGACTAAGTTGTTGCGTTTGGATGTCACAATCGCAGTGGAGCCATCAAACGAACCTGCTAGAACATTCGATGTTTGAAAGGCTTTATGAGCATTAAGAAACATTTTTGGTCATGTAGGTTTAGAAGTTATACTGATGTTGAAAACAGCAAATCGTCAAAAGTTGGTAGAGTTTTTGAAACGTTAGATTTCGATAAAGTTGTGAGCAATTTTTTGCAATGTCACTCTAAAGACCCGAAATGTTAATTAATTTGATTAAGTTAAGCCAGAGACTCCCCAGATCACAAAATATCGGTTTAATATCTTTGGTACTTATCAAATGTTAGTTAGTAAATGTTTACCGTAAATCATCAAACGGCCCTTAATTGTCTCTAATTAACCTTCGAGCCAACAAAGCGGAAAATCAAACTAGTAATTTGGAAAATTATCGAAACAGCTAAGTAGATACGTGATTCATTTCAACATTCTTGATGGAACATCCTAAAAGTGATAAGTTGTTAAATAAGTATCTAATCTAGATAACGACTGGATGTATTTAATGATTTTATATTGTTTGTTATTACTTCATAAGTTATTAGGGTTTATCAAGCGATCTAGCTATTCGAATATGCTCTTTATTGCGTTGATATGGTGACAAATAAAGATCAACCCATGAATTGTCGTCAACTATTTTCTTTTGTTCAATGCACCTTTTATCCAACTTTAAATTACCACCGATAAGTACTAATTAAAGTACTTGTGAAGAATTTTGTACACGTCTTTTTGTCACTTGTCTAAGCAGAGCTATCCGGTAATGATCCTAACACAGACACACACAAAGACAAATACCTGCTAACAGAGCGCAAGAGTAACAAAGGGAAAGCAGCTAGATTTTTTACCTAGACTTACCGATTTTCTTTTGTGTAAATCGTTTTATATCTGTGTGTGTCCTTGTAAAAGCACCATCCTAAAATGAACCTTACAGTTTTTCAAGCTCACAAACTTTTGGACTTATTGGTATCCGCTTAAAGCTGAAATAGATCAAGCAGCTCATACTACTTATAAGCAATGGTCTCACCTAGTCCGTCCACGGCTACTCTCATCCCAAAAGTCTAATTTTACAAAAGTTTCATCCCAAAAGTCTAATTTTACTAACGTCAGGCAAATTCATCCTCCATGATATTGTAACTGGCTTGCTCTACTTTTCCAATTCACTCGTAGCATGTGACCTGTTCGCTTCCACTTTAGTAGGTCAATTCTAGCGAGCATCACTTTGGCTTTCTGTTGGCAGCCAATGTTATAGACTACATACCTACTTTGTTCCTTTATTATCTTTGTGTTATAGAATCATTATAATTTGTCCAGTTTTTATTTTAAAACAGACTCAAATGTGGTCGTTTTGTTTCTTTCTAATTAGTCTTCTCGCTGTAATTTCTCAACCAAGACCGAAGATTAATATGCATTGAGGACTCCATGTTGTACTTACAGATTTCTTACGTAAGATAAATAACAGCACGCATAACAATTATTAAGTAGTCACGTCAAGCTAATTATCCCATGGCTATTTTGTAATGTTATTGTAGGTACATTACGATCGACCGACACCTTGAACACTACGTATATTACACGCTTAGAATAATTGTTGCACGCTGTATCACTTCATTGATAATTAGGATGGAATGTAATAAATGCTGACTGTCATTTGATAATCTATCTGCTATTTTATCATCTACACAAACGGTTCAGAGACAGAGAAAGGGTAAGAGAGACCAAGCAGCACGTTAAGCAAACATTATTCAGTTTTATGTTATTGTTTCAAGTTAGCTAGGAGTCTGAACCTCGTATCCGAAAAATAAGATGATCCATACTTTCGGAAGGGCATGTAAAATGTCGGTCTTCAGCCTCACTTTCCTCCAGTCGTGTTGATCTGACATCCCATCTGGTCATAGAGAGGTGGCGGCAAAGAGAGTAGTGCACCTGTATATTGCGCTTGCTCTTGTGTACTACGACATTTTCACCGTACCTGGTTAAACTCATTAAGAGCAGCTGCTGTGGTCAAGGCGACCAGGAGGAGATCTTACCAAGACATAGTATGGTAGAACCCAACACCGGTTTGTCTAGAAAATTCCCAAAAGTAAAAGGGCTAATACGCTCGCTCAACTCAAATTCCTTGTCCATTGAATCGGTTATCTGGTGATAACTTTTTGTGTTAAATCCCACACTCCGAAATTTCATTTGATAAGTCACTCGAGTATATTGTGTGCCTAAATATTTAGCTTTAGAGTGCAATTTTTTGCTGAAGTCAGGTAATTACTATTATATAAATATATGATATATGAAATATCATGTCAGACCTCATGAGTTATTGGAATTAGACCATGGGTGGTGGTGCCTGCACCTATTGAGTTGATACGTCAATAGGCTATACCGGTTTTGTAAGATCGTCATATCTACAATATTTCTGCTATTGCTTCCACTTACATTAATTTAACAGTAAAAGAAAGCGTTGAGGAAAACCTCGCCCAAATATCAAGTTCACATCGAGGACACCCCAGAACACCTCACACCATTGTCTATTCCATCGCGGTGCGCTTACGAAATAGGGCCACGCCCTCCAATGTCAAGTGTACGAGGATAATGTTGCAGTCGCAAACGCACTGGTGGTTGTGAAATAGACCGCGGTGCGCGCGCGCAGGCCGTGTGGGTACGAATTAGCACTCGCCACTCGCGAGTTTCCGCGCGCCGGCCTTCGGCTAGGGATGCCGGGCTAATATTGCCTAATTTGGTGCAAATCAACAAAAAATGCCATATGAGAATTAACTCTGACTTCACTCATAATCAATCTGCAAGTGACCATAAGCCTCAGACTTGCACTTATCCTACTAAACGTGTTTCAGAAGTACTCGTATTTCTGGCCAGCCTTCCCCTTTCCAGGCCTGGTCCCGAAGCAAGAGGTTATTTTGTTGGAACACAATTCCAAACTCAAACAAACAAAAACCAACTGCTTCGTGCTGTTTAGTAGCGTTGGCGGTAATCTATGCATTTGATGCGGTTCAGTCACTGAAACGCTACTCACAGCTGTTAGGGTGAATGGCATGATCTACAGATTCTGAACGAAATCTTAACAAGGACGGTAATGAAAATATTATCGTGGTGTGGTGGTGTTGAGTTCACGCATTCTACTTATGGCGCCAAAGATGTTTAAGTATCACCAAAGGGTTCCTAAATCCATTTTCTGCGCAACAACTGACAGGCTTCAAGTTCAATGAGAATGATCTGTACTACGAATTGTAGGGCTAACCATTGTTGAATGCATATCTAGTTACATACGCGTTAGGCTTTCCAAAAACATTATATACTTGCTCTGTAAGCCTTGCTTAGTGCGTGCGCGTTCTGTGTCTGTAATGTGGTTTCACTCAAAAGCAGCCAGCCCTGCCCCCGCGGCCTCGGCTTGCGCAAGCGCCGCTCGTTGCATACGAAACGCAGTCCTCGACTCCAGCGGCCAGCTGTCTATGTTATTTTGTTACTTCTACTTACTAATACAATTTGTTTACACTTTTTTTGTCTGTTTATCAGTCGCTGGAGAAATGTTGCTCGATTGTGTGAGGGACATTCTCCTTTTTTTAAAAGGCAATGGGAATTGCTTCATGATTTTCATCATCATCATCATCAACAACCTGCATCCACCTAAACCTTGCCACCTTTATAATGTCATCAGACCCCCTTGCGGGTTAGAGTTCTTTGCTGCTTCTTCCGTCAGTGTTGTGTTGAACTTTACTACCCCTTTTTAGTTTACTAGTTTAACATTTTTACCTGTTTTTGCTTCTCCTGATTTAAAAGCTCTAACACAAATAAATATGAAAAGACAACATCATTATCTTAAACATGTTTTGTTACTGCGTACTAGCTCAAAAAAGTTTGCCATCAATAAAAATGTAAACAGTGACTTTGACTTTCGTCATTTTTAAATTTAACGACTGACGTAGGTTTATGTACTGAATCCTCGCAAAAAACTTGCCATGATGACGTCCTTCTAACCCATGGACGTAATTCTCACCAAATCTTTTTATTAATCGTTGATTTAAAGTTGTTACAAACTTAAGTGCCGGTTAAGACGCAAAAGGACGCAGTGGGTGTGGGTTTTTTTAGAGCTAGTCATTTGACCACAATCAAATACGCAGTGGTAGTGATCGTCTTAAAGAATATGTATCAAAATGTAGGTACTTTTACTGCTAACGTTTAGCAACAATAAATGTGGTCGAGGATTAACACTCGTTTTACCGATTCCAGCTTGATATTCCAACAATCTGAACCCAACGTATCAGCACAAAATAATTATTTTGTGGAATCTGTAAGTAACACGACTTAGTGCGAACGACTAAGGTATACACAATATAAAATTAACTACCTTGAGGGCTTTACCCTTTGAGAGCAAACGCATTGTGAGGAGGACAAGGGAGGAATGTAACCTAATTTCAGAGCTTTTTAGGCATACTCCTGAACTCTCTGAACAGCAGGTTTTTACACAGCAACTATACCCAAAATTAAGCATGCTTGTACAAACGTATAAAATGTTAACTGTGCTACATTTCAACATCGCAACTGACGCAACAGAGTTATTGTAATGCAAAACCTTTTTATAGCTCTAACTATAAAAGAAAATAACATAGAAACAAAAATGGAAAGGTTTTGTGTAACTCGGTTAATGTCTCAAGCGTAAAGTGGCACACTGACCGAACCTTCTTCATTGATCAATGATCAGTCATCGTGATTGCAGTAAAAGCACGTATTGTGTAATAATAACTAAAAGAGAAATAAACAAAAAGCTGACTACGTAAAAAACTAAAAAGTACTAAACAAGAATGCTGTTAAGTGATACTAGATTCACAGCCAGCAACCATTTAAATTTAACAGGGCTTCTTGGGAAGATTTGATTGGTTGAAGAATGGATCCTGAGTCCTGACTTTAATTTTACAAGTTTAGTAGTACTTTTACTGAGCTCGTTTTTACTTTCATATCCTTTAACGTCCTATGGGTCACGCAGTATAACAAAATGAGCCAGCAATTAGCAAATTTCGCGTTTTGAAAAGGCTACAGTTCAAGTGTGGTCAAGTTGACAGTTCTTAATACCTCACGTTGCTTCGATAGTCCTTGTCCTCTCTCAAGTTTCCTGTTGTTTTGGTTTATGTATTGACTTATAATCGTTTTTTATGTGGGTAACAAAGGTCTCATGTGTTTTGTTGCGTCGTGAACTTGTGATTGACTTGCTTTTGACTTTTTATTGTAGTGTGCCGTATGGCGTATTTAACCAGATCATAAGCCAGTATCTCTACATTGCTGGCTGGACGATTCCTAATATAGCTTGAAAAGCCAGTATGGGCTTGTTCATTTTAAACGATAAATTCAAGCCTTCATTCATGAAACTTAAATGCTATTAAAACTAGTCTTCCCTCCGTCAGTCGGACCATGAGCTTCTTGCCCTAAAAAGGATGTTAACCAAGTCACTCCACTAGATTGAAGACTGCCATCAACATTTGCGGTGTCCGTTACAGTCGCTTCAAAGAAACTCTCGGACTTGCGGTCGCGTAAGTGAGCGAGCGAACACAATGCGAAACGAAATGACGTAAGCTGACGTCAAGCCGATTCTAGAACGTTTCGAAGCCACGCGTCAGCGAGTCCGCGCCTGCGCGCTGGAGGCTTGTCTACTGCGCAAGTGCAACGCTTCCCGGCC
The DNA here is from genome assembly GCA_950022985.1 of Udea ferrugalis. Taxonomy (NCBI): domain Eukaryota; kingdom Metazoa; phylum Arthropoda; class Insecta; order Lepidoptera; family Crambidae; genus Udea; species Udea ferrugalis. Next base: position 14,522,565 of record OX465516.1, read on the forward strand.
GGCGAAGCTACCTTTGGGGTTAGGTTAACCCGGTTTCCCTGCCATTGAACTTAGGGCTGGAACTGGAACTCGAAGCGCACTACGTAACTACATGCTAGGTACTCGTACCAACTCAAAGACAGGAAGTCTAGACATTTGTAATTTTATCCATGCATATTTTATTAATGGGGCTCTTTCCTCACGCATACGTACAAGTTCAATTAAGGGTAAAAACCCCAAAGAAAAAATATTTCGGTGTCGAACTTTAACTAGGTACCTACGAGTCATTTTACTTTCTACTGAACCGAATGAAAGGTTGATATTTAAATGCGGAACATTTTCAAGTTTTCAAGTAGGTAGGTATATGTAAATGATTTGTAGGTAGTTACCTACAAATCGATGAAATCCATTTTACAATCCATTTCATTGCACTTTTGTACAAATGGATGAAGTATTATTTAAATAACCTAAGCTTCTGTTTGGTTTTAATGTTAAAATACCTATCCTTAAAAAATCTAATTCAACTTGCTTTTTATTTCTTGATTGAAAATCAAAAGTTTATCGCTAGTTTCATCCTAAACTTCATAAATAGCGATCTGACCGTAGCAATTTAGGAAGGTCCTTGAATCCACTTTAGTACAAGTAAACACGCTAAATTAAGAGATAATTAATTATGGTTAGGTGTAGCTGATTAGCACTTAACGAAAGAACCGTCGGACATCGACGATCACTTAAACCTCCATTGAGCCGGTGCCGTCAGGAAATTGCTATTCACTTCCGAGAAATTTGCGAAAAAATATTGAACGTTTTTTATCTAGTAGACTACGAGGTTCTGATTTTCGGGCCAGTAATCTCTCAAGGTGACATCGCTGACTACCGCTTTTTGTTACAACAAAATGATAATAAAAATCCCTACCACAGGTGGGGAGTGAACTCACACCTTCTAATATCCGGGCAGACGTCTTGACCGTTAGACCAGACTTGTTTATTTAATTTCTAGCTTAACAGTAACTATTGACCTTTTACTTGAAGTTGTAAAAGAGATTTATACCAATATCCCAACAACATATTACTGTCGTCGGTGGTTGACTAATCTCGTCATAGTTTTGTCTATAATTAATAATCTATTTGAATATTTTATATAATGGCAAATATAGTGAATAATTTAGTTATTGCTAAATATTTTATTTTATTTAGTACCTCCTCACTATAGCAAGTTGCATAGCCCAAACTTCCTAAATTCTCTGTTATGCCTTGCGGTTGACTGGTAGAGAATTCCTTCAGGCATTAAATCCGCCAATTGCACTGTTTTTCTTAATTGTGCAATAAATAATAAATAAATGTGAAGTGTAAAGCACGATTTGGTTAGTAAACTTAGTTATAATCCTAGGGACATCTACAAAGTAGGTTTTCCTATCATGTTGTTGTTAGATAGTAGAACACAAGATCAATGACGTTTCTTGTTATGCTAACACAACAATTTTCATTATCATGCTTAACTGAAGAGAAATTGACAAAACAATGAAGAAATAACTATTCAAAGAGAGAAAAAAACTTTGTTTTTCACAAATAGGCAGTAACCTACCACCTTCCTAGACACCGGTGAAGTTGATGTGTAGATAGGGGTCGTGAAAAGACATTAAGCAAATCAATAGCTGTAGAGTCTTTTCAACAGTCACTAGGCACTTATTAACATATAAAACCTTTATTTTAAAATATTTTATCCTTAGCTACTTTACATCACTGCTAAGCGAAGGTCTCCCACAAATTTTCCTACTGGTACCTATCTTCTGCCGAAACCCGCCATTATCCGGACTAGTGTACAAAGTCGCCACACCATCGATTTTTCGCCTTGGACGATAACCGTCTTTTTTCCATCTTTTCAACTTAATTTGTTATAATATTACCAAATTAAATACCTACTTAAAAGAGTAATCTTTACTTCATTTAAAAGCGACGCAATAAAAGATGTAGTATAATAGTACATTGTTATCCTAGGGGTGAAAGTAACTTATTTAGTCCCGAGACGGGGTTTGGCGCCCGGAACGAAGTGAGGGCGCCAATAGTTCGAGGGACTAAATAAGTCTTTAACCCGAGGTAAACACTGTGCTTTTCATTACAAATACGAGGAAAGTAAAAATAAAAACATGAATTAATTCATGAAGATCGAATTGCCGCTTTCCCGCCTATTTTGTTTGTTTTTTTTCTGTGGCCGGCCCGCTATTCAGCCATTATTTTTTAATTCCATCATTGGAAAAATGGTAAATATTTTGCTCAAAGCTAAGTTATTTTAAAGAAATTGTTGAAACTTAATTATAATTAAGTTATTTAAAAAATATATATTCTCTAATCAATACTTAACTTTGAGTTATTTCAATTTTACATCGTGGCTGTATAGAAAGTTGGAACATGGTTCTATAGTTAAGTGAAAAAAGAACTAGTTTTTTTAATAATAATATGACAGCTGTCAGTTGAAAGTGATTCTCCCTAGGGATGAAAAGTATTACTTTCAGCCCGCTTCTCAGGTCAGTAATGACCTACTTTCAGAGTATGAGTAATGAAAAATATTTAGCTGAACTCAATTAGGGAAGAATTGAGCCAGGAAAAGTAAGGGTTAGGGAGGACAGTTTGTTCTAGGCACGTCTGGGGTATGGAAGTTAAAATACCTGGTGCCTTTCTGGGGCAGGTTCGCCGCAAAATAGGGAATTGTAGTGTAAATCTGGAGCTGGACTCAATTCCTCCCTAATTGAGTTCAGCTCCAGATTTACACTTTTGGTGGTCTCTTGATTCGACTCAGACTCTGATTCATGACTCTGACAGCGCCATTGTAGTATAAAATCTGGAACTGAACTCAATTTCTCCCTAATTGAGTTCAGCTCCAGATTTACACTTTTGGTGGTCTCTTGATTCGACTCAGACTCTGATTCATGACTCTGACAGCGCCATTGTAGTATAAAATCTGGAACTGAACTCAATTTCTCCCTAATTGAGTTCAGCTCCAGATTTACACTTTTGGTGGTCTCTTGATTCGACTCAGACTCTGATTCATGACTCTGACAGCGCCATTGTAGTATAAAATCTGGAACTGAACTCAATTTCTCCCTAATTGAGTTCAGCTCCAGATTTACACTTTTGGTGGTCTCTTGATTCGAAGATTCAATGATTCGTCGATTACAAAGCGACGCAAAATACTGGCTACTCCGTTTCCTATTGTCCTCTTTTAAACAACCTACTACACAGATTAATTACGCAGTTTTCCATGCAACAAGTGCTGCTACAATAAAGCAATGTTCAGTTGCAAACTGTAAGATGAAGTTTATGACGCAACATTCGAAACTGTTGGCAAATATCTCACTTCTCGTCATTTAACGTTTTAATCTCAACTCGACGCAGCTGAGGTCATCCCGATTGGCTGCTAACATCATACTTTGTCGTGTCACATTTCTAAATACTCGTTATAGATGGTCGAGCTTTTGAAAAGTTCCTTAAATGATGATAGGTAAATACTTTATTGTCCACCACAGTTATAACGACGACGAAACGGCTATGAAAGTTTTTACGCAACAAAAATTATAACTGGTTAATCCTTTATAGCCTTAGACAATGTTCTTAATGCTCTAAGTTTATAGCACAACAAAGAGTTGGTATCTAAAGCGAACTCTTTGGAATTAAGGTATTCTCTACCAGCTGCTCATGGAGCTAAGCAATGAATTAATCTTATTCGCTCTTTGATGAGATTTTTTTTTTTTAATTATTCTACTAAATATAATGGGCACGTGTGCCGTACGGTTTGGGGTGGGCTATTCGACTCATAAGCTCCGTTCCCACCAGATGCGGTCTCTCTATACATGATGGCTGCAAAAGGCTGCAAACAAATTCAGGCCATTCTCGCCTACCGCTACCCCCTTCTATCAATTCCTGCACAACGCACCAGGTCATTCAAAAAAGAACTTATTAAATTCGATAGTGTTTTTCGCAGTATTAGTGCAAATTGTTGTGTCAACAATTAAATGGGCAGCAGTCATTCAACTTGTTCAATTAACATTCATTACTTAAGTGGTAAACTTACTGAGTACTTGTTTAGGTTCTTTTTCTGGAAAAAATGGTTGTAATTAAGGTGGATGATTACCAGTATTATGAACTTTTGGAACTTCAACCTTCGTTGACGTATACGTTCGTCGGTACGGGCCCGCAACGTACAGGTATCAGCCATGGAGCACTGCCCCCCACCAACCGATCGTGCACCGTGGCCTCCACCACACGCTCAAAGGCCCCACTGGGCCCGCAACCTAGCTCGCCCATCCGATCCAGCAGTCAATCAATCGACAATTCAGTAGCAGAAATAATTATGCAATTATTTATTGAAAATGATTTCACAGATTTTTAATGACGATGACTAGAACTTTTTGCATATTTATCTAAAATAAAATATTTGCACTTCGCAAAAAAATCAACAGTTGTCCATAGACGAGAATCTACGTCATTACTTTTTGCTTCTAAGAAGTAAGTTGACGTGTTTTGCTGGTTTTTTTGCGAGTTAACTATTCACATGTCCATCTAGATAATAAATTCATAGTTAACTACTTGTATACAAACTTAAGTTCATTAAAATTCCATTTTCGTTACCGTAACTTTCCTAAACTAATTAGAGACTTTATCATTATTATAATGTTTATTATGTTGCTGACGTCTTAGTAGTTTAGTAAGCAATGTGAATGGAAAATGATATATTTTTGTTTAAAAAATTCAATACTTGTAGTAGTTTGAAACTAAATACTTCAAACAGCTTGGCTTATAATGGTGGCTAAAATAGTGACTTATGTAAATTTGTTTTTTGTTTTTTTCTAACTGTTAAGATATGCAGGTACAATTTACGTCCTCCTTTAAACCGCAATCAAACCGATTCTAGTAATGTTTTTGTTTTATTTAGGCAGTCATTTTATCATAATCTCTGTGGGTAATCAAGTAGCTGTAGATTTGCTTTTTTTAGCAGACTCCTTGTTTATGAGAAAAACGAAACGACAACAGAGTCAGCAAGACGCCAAAAACATCCACCTATTTAGATTAATTCTAACAAATTCAAATCATCGTCAAGTAGGTGCTATATAATGCCTCCAACACTCGTATCAAAAAGCACAATAAAGTGTTTTGAAACAAAGACCGCTTGGATGCGCAAGCGCAATAATAATGAACTGGTCTGCCACTGCGCAGAACAAAGGTGATTGTAAGAAAAATCCAGAAATGGCCCGGTTCCGCTTTGGGGAAATTTTCCACTCAACATGTGACGCATCATCTGCTATTGTAAAATACAATTACTTGAATGTATTGTGTGGCTTTAATTTCGTCCTACGTGTAATAGTTACAAAAGCTCTTTCTATTTTGCCAGCCCATCAGGGTAGCGTCAGCATTACTTGGCGTCAGCTTTTAAAGTGGCCAAATATACTCACTTATTAAATTTAAGAAAAGCCAGCGTAAGTACTCCTGAATAATTAAAATTAAAACATTCTTTACTTGTTTTAGATTTGAGACGCTACATACGACTCTATCGTTGAATTATTAGAATAACTTTTGTCAAAAAGTATGAATTACTTTTGACCACTCTGAGGGATTACATGGCTATGTTGCAGACTGTACTTAAGTAGCACTACACGTGTATAAAAATCCACAAAAATTCAGATTAATAGCCACTCAGCTAAATTTCGAATTAAAAACTATGTTAAAAGTTATGTTTATCAACAATTTTAAAGAAAAAAGAGTTTTATAATCATGCTATTAAGACTCAGCTTAAGACAAGATTCATCAATCATCATTGTTCCTTCACTATCGGTCAATACAAGGTGCTCCGACTGCCAACACCATCAACTTTTTCAATATTACCATTTATTTATTGCACTGCTTATTTGTCGTCATTATTAAACCGCTGGTGATAATAGGCCATAGGTACTTCAGAGAACAACGTCAGTTTACATTTCCGTATAATCATAATTAATTATTTATCCGCATATTTCCCTTGCCCACCTACTTATCATAGTCATTTAGTCATATGATATTATGCCATATTACCTACCTACTGAGAATCTGTTGTAAAAGACAAACCTTGTTATACACATAATGGGGGCAATTTTTGGTATAATTCGGTATTGCTTCATGAATATCGGTCCCGTCCTAATCGGCTATGGTCTAATCAGCATCATGCATGCAATTTTGTTCTATGTATTTCGAATTACAAAAACAAAAGAGTTTTTATATGTTTAGGTTTAGCAGTACCTATTAAGGTACTGTTCATACGTTTAAGAAAAAAAAAGTTAAAATGTAAGATTTTAGGCGACCAATTGAATTTGAGTCTGTGGACTTTGACACCAAGGAACAGTCGGCACGTCGTTTTGCTAAATATTGTGCGCATTTATTTAGACACAAAGGTCATTGTTTAAAACTAATTACACAATAGGTTGTCACTTCCGCGTGGATTTATGCGCGTCTACAAAAAACGTCACAAATACAAAAAAAACTACTAGAAGAGATTTCACCACTTTAAGTTTTAAGGGGCTTAAAAATCCTTAACTAAACGACGTTCCTTTTCAACCCTCAAGAACAGTTGCATTTTAGTAAACCGTTTCGCAAATAGCGTCAATGTCGGGTTTCGTACGATCATCGAAAGTCAAACGAAAGCCATTCCTCTACTGCCTTGTCAGCGAGGAGCCGTTTTACGGACACACCAACAGCCAATTGTATGAAAACCCCAATCGCCGACATAACATTTCTTTGATTGCCATTTCTTTAGAAAGACAAATAAAAACAATCATTTTTAATTTATTCAAACATTTAAGATATAAAACAAATTGATAATACCTACGTTAAAAATGATGATGACCAAATTGTTAACTAGTTTACGTAGTGCAGTGTAACATAGATACCTATCATGTTATCCGTTTTGTTAAAAATAGAGTCACAAATTCTGAATAGGAAGCTGAAGATAATCCACTGTTAATCAGATTTTCACATACACATTTTAATATTTCTTTCCTAGAAGGGTAGTTGTAACAAAATACGAGTGATATTTAATTAGTGCCGTAACTCGTGCAGAAGTGGTCGCATTTCCCTCGTCGGGAATAGGCAACGTCCTCATTCGGCGTGCAGCGCATTCTAGAGCAGTTATTTTTAATTATGCCCTGAAGCTGTAACAAGTACATTTATACACAGTAAAACGCAGCTGCTATGGGCTTAGCGAGAACAGTCAATGGGTTCGATTTCCAAGCTAACATTGACAATATAACTGATAAAGCAGATAAGTTGAATAGAATATACCAAGCGAAATACGATGTTGGATTTTTATGGACCAGTGGTGTATTTTCATTGCTGTTACAGATTTCAAATGATCCATTTAATTAATAATAATTTGAAAACTAATGATACTTACCTCTAAGCGCTGTCCGAGAAGTCCGAACTGGGCTAGAATTAGTGTCAGAAGTTTAAAGAATAAAAACATCCTTATTTTCACTCAATTGAGTTTTTCCTTGCTTATTCTTCCTTCCTTTTGTCTCACGTCCAACTAATATAAGAAATACATTTTGATAGCTGCCAGTGTCATTAGAAATTGAACTACAATGCTAAAAGGGTTCAAGTGTTCTGTCAGGCTCAAAATTCATGCCACAGTTCATGAATCGTATCTCTATTGGATTGAAGTCCGAATTCCAATGACACTGGTAGCTGTCAAAATGTATTTCTTAGATCGGTGGGACAGTAGACGCTCACTCTTTTGATAATGCATTTTTAGCAATGTTTCACGTAAAAACATGCGTAGGTACAACATAATGTATGCGCTTGAAAAAAAACATAGCGATTCATAATCTTTCCACCAAAATTCTAAAAATATGCTGAGTTTCCTCGAACACTTACAGATTAAGGCTATTGAGTCAACTGCGGAGATAAAGCGAATGCAGATTCTCAACATTGTCGTTTGCACAAGTACCGCAAACGTAATGATCATTTATTCGAAAAGCCATCAACATCAACAACATGTATAACAAAACATCATACATGACATACCTTAGTTGGTTGGCTGTTGCTAAAAGCAACAAACTATTGACAAGTTTGTTTGTTTGTTAAAACTGATACACTTTGAGGACATCTGAAAATATGAAAGTTTTTTACTAAAACTAGCGTCTTCGTTAATAATTTACGGACAGGCAGTTGATGAGTTGTGAAGCAGGGATGGGTGACCACCCCGACAGAAATTCAGTGATGTACTTAACCGGCATCTCCGTGATCCGGAAGGCACGATAAGCCGTCGATCCCGGTTGATGTCAGTCGACAAGCCCAGTAGGAGGCGTTAGGGCGACTTAATAACATTCGACAATAAGGTTTCTCCGTTTTTTCCTAAGCGAGAATGAGATGAGATTTGGTGTTAGCCAGAATTGCAGAGCAGATCGCAAATTCAATTCTTATTTATTTATTCTTTATTGCACAAAATTAAGAAAAAAGAAAGTACAATTGGCGGACTTAATGCCTGGAGGCATTCTCTACCAGTCAACCGCAAGGCACAACAGAGAATCTTAAGATTATCTGACTACTACTAGAGAGACTACTACTAGAGTAGAGAGAACAGAGACATGACAATCGTAGTTTTCTGCAAAATGCGCTAGGTTTTAAAAGCGCGTGAGGATCAGGCAGGTGGAAGGGGGCCCACGCAGCCTCGGTACGCATGCGTACTAGCTACGACCGTGTCTTGACTCGACGCGTGCTTTGCTAGTCAATTGCATTCACCGTGAGCCAGGCCGGTCACGTGACGTGCCTGGCTAACAGTGAAGGCTAGAAAAGCGCGAGTACTAGAGAAACTCGTAAAGAAAGGGGTAACTAAATAGATGAATGTGGAGTAATACAAAATGTTATACCTACATACAATGCGGATCCACGTGCAGGAATTACGTACTTATTAGGTACCCAGTTTTAACGTAGCCGCTTGTAGCAGAATTTGCAAACGAAGTCCTATTTAAAGCATTAGTAGATTTCAACTGCCACGTTGTAGCGGTGGCGTAATGATTAATTTATCAATAGTTGAGATGGGCCTATGTCCAGCTGTGGGACGTATACCTATAGGTAGTTTGTGTATCAGTACCTGCTTTGCTAACCCGCTGTACAAATTCCTACACAGCTAATGTCAGACAACGAAAATTCATATTAGGCCCTCAGTGCTCGCCATTAGGATGTAAAGGTTGATGTATAGTTTTTAGTTGAACTTATGGTCGCTAAATGATTGTAGGCAACTTGGGGCAGGTTACACTTTTTCTGAGAATACCAGCATAAAGCTCGCTCTGTATGCTAAGTAATCGAAATAATTATGATAGAACTGCTTTAAAGTTAGTGAACCCATAAGGAAAATATTAACAAGTGAGCAATAACAGTAAAATAAACACGTGTCCGTGAACATGCAAACCAACGTGGCCTCAACAGTGTAACACTAAGTTATGGAATTCTTTGCTAAATTGTATGCAAAGTAAGAGATAATGTCATCGATGGACCGTGGGTCTTTATTATTATAATACTATGCATGTACAAAAGTGACCCCCATGTCTAATTTGGGGGTGGTCTGGAACATTTCTCCGAAAGTCTCTTCGTCGACAGAGCGTTTCATCTATTAACGGTTCGCCAGAACCAGTTCTGTCGGCGAACCGTTTATAGATGAAAAACCTTTACCTGGGTAAAGTTGACGACCGATTTGTTGTAATTGTTGAGAAGTTGGCTACTACACCAAAGGTCGCGGGTTCGATCCCCGCACAGCACAAACATTTGTGTGCCTGAACATGTCTGTCTGTATTGGTCTGGGTGTTTCCTATGTATATAAGTATGTATTTACAAAAGAAAAAGTATTTAAGTATGTTTATCCGTGTTGTCTAGCATACCGTAAAAACGGGCTTCAATTAGCTCATCTTGGGGCTAGGTGACGCTGTGTGGAATAATGTCAAGGGATATTTATTAGGTGTTAGAGCTGTAGCAAACCGTATGTTTTCGTTACCTAGCGAGTAACGGGTACATCGCCCGACTCGAAGTACCGAAATGTTACGCGCGAATTCGCATCGTTACTCGTGTCGTATCTCAACATGTCACCGGGTTTTTTTATGTGATCTTATGTGCAATGCTCAACTAGCGCTAGACTAAAATAAAATTGTAAACAAGTTAAATTATAATTATCATTTTAATTGGTAATCAGTCGTTGTCCTTGTCTCTGATATCGTGATTTTTAGGTGTCATTTTAATGTCACAACCTATAATGCATTATAATGGCATATCATTTGTTTTTCGGCAACAGTTATCAAGGATTATTTACACTGACCTACAATCGACTTACCCTCGTATCATCTAGAAAATCCACTACTTAGTTTGATCCATCAGATTCATGTTTTTAATAAATGGATGTGTGCTGTGGATGCCTGGTATGAGCAGTTGGGCACTTTCTGCGCCTTGTCTATTGTCGATACACCGCACAGCTACGTTGGCGCATACTCACTCTACTCTATACGCATACATCATTTTGATGCAGACTGTACAACCCTATATTAGGGGTGCCGTCCGTTTTGAGTCAAAAGTGATATTAGCGCGCTCACAGGCGTCCCGTATTGATGAATCGTATGAAGCGTGAGCAATGTGGGCGCGCTATCATCACTTTTGACTCAAAACGGACCGCACCCTTGGCGAACCGTTCATAGGGTTGAGTTGAGAGCCCTCAGCGCTCACCCTACAGTCCGGTAGAGCTGCCAAAGCCATCAGCGGCTAAACAGCGGTAGTCATTTGGAAAAAAACACTGAATACCTAGTAGTTGTAGTTCTATAAAGTTGCTGTTTTGTATTTTTGTCTTGTACCAAACTGCCAAATAAACTTATTTTATTCTTACTCTATAACAACTAGGCACTCCTTAATAGTTCTACCTTGGAACATAACAAATTATTATTGTTGTTGTTATCAATATTATTGTTTGGTTAGTGCAGTCGCCCGCTTTGCAAAAGACGCGGGTTCGAGTCCCGCCTGATGCTAAGACCGAATGCCTTTTTGTGGTTTTCCTATCTTTAGTAAAATAAATTAACTAGTGGCAAAAACTGAGTAGTATATATTAGTATTCCCAGCGTTGCATTGAAAGTTCTGTAGTCCAGCATTTGTAGTTTGTAAAGCGATGCAATTAATATTTTTATTGAATGTTAGTACTTAATGAGCCCTTGAAGTAGATCTTCCGTGTCTCATGTGCAATTACGTATTCGAGTGACAAGGAACAAACGTTTCATACAAGTCCTGTTCTTTCGCGATTCAATGCGTTTTATTGTTCTAGAACTGCGATGGTCAACTGATTCTATTGTTTAAAAGTTTGTTTTTAGTCTTCTCAGAGATGAAGAAAGATGTAGGTTTAATTTCTGGTAATAACCCCCTAATGCACACACGCAAATCAACGTTGAGCATCTCTCAGAAGTATAGCAGCTGTCCCTTTCAGTTTCTTTGAATTTTACGGACAGCAATGAGCGTGAGCGCGTGCTCAGTATTGATGGACGTTTGTGAATTCGAGGGTAAAGAACAGAAAACTTCTACGGTGAAGGAACAGACAAACATTCAATATTTGTGTAAATAGAAAATAATTAACTATAGATAAATTAGTACATAATTAGGCATTGATAGATAATACGAGTAGGATTATGCGATGATGCGTTTCACGTAAATAACTTGTCTCTACGATAGATCGAATACGAAATAAAGAACTTTTATCGAAAAGAAAAGAAACAATGCGCATTTAAAATTTAATTTACATAACACTGACTTCAAAATATTCATTGTTGTCTGTTTCACACAGGTGATGACAACTGGCTGACCCACTAGGCTGCTTTAGCGACTCTATTTAATTCGATGAATTTCCTCATTACTGAATCGATCCCTAAGCGGAATGCTGAGCTGCACAAGCAGCGAATGTGCCTACATTCGCTGCTTGTGCTGTGTGTTTCTTTACACCTGCGATAAAAATAAATAGGATGACAACATCACACACATTGCTATTGTCGCAAAGTGAAGTTTACCCTTGTGTTATGGAAATGGAGGTACCACGAACACCCAGAAACAGCCCAGGTTTTAACAATAAACATTTGTGCTGGAGCAGGAATCGAACCCGGGGCCTTTGTCTCAACTGGAGCTTGAACCACTGTGCTAAGCAGGTCATCGAAACGTCATGCGCAAACATCGTTAAGGTTTATGTACGCAAATCACTACTCTATGCCTGTGACGATTGAACTCATAGTTGAAGTCGCGCTACGACTAGTTTCAATCAGATTTGTTGCAAATGCAAGTTCATGCAATCAACCCGGATAACAGTGATAGGCTCGCCCCTTACCACGTTGGGATCAAATTCCTTCGGCGAAATGTAGACTTCTGAACATTCCGTTCACTTTGACGACAACAATCAGTGTGCCTCTGGCTTTAGAATATAGTCGTTATGAATGTTACTTTACTTAAACGAGTTTTTTTCTCAAGCTGAGTCTTTGTAGCTGCACAGACGTCTATCATTTGAGTCATGCGCAATCATAACATGCGTGCAGCGGTACACCTCTTGCATATTCTTCGCAGCAACAATCCAGTCACGACATTATCATACAAAGTACTTTATTAATTACTACACTATTGAAGGCTTGCTGCGAAAACAAGCTAAGAGTTTAATTAACAGTATTTTAAAAATGTTTTTTCTAAGCTAGCTGTTTAGTGTTTAGCTGTCTAGCTGTTTTATGTAATGCCAGATGAATGAGTCAGTGGTTATAAAGCTATAATAGCTTTGTATAAGCTATCAAATCAAAATCAGGAGATCCGTAAAAGAACTAAGGTCACCGATATAACCCTGCGGGTCATCAGGTTAATTTATTTATTTTATTTAATTGCATTGCATGTGACTTAGCATCTAAGATAGGTGTAGTACCTACAATTCACCGAATACTTAGTAACATTTCGAAATTAATTACTTTCTTAGTGAATTTATGAACTTATTGATTTTTCGTTCTGCTTTTAAATATTCTGGTAGTTTATTTTATTTTTTTATTGACATAGGGTATGGGCCGGAACTATGTAAAGATTTGGGTTGAAGTGGCAGTGGGCGGGGCACACATGAATACGCGATTTCGGCGTATGCACCTACAACTGACTGTCCTGTAAATCTATGGTGAGGCCCATGTTCAGCAGTAGACATGATGACAATAGACATGAAGATGATGATGTGAAAGCTACTACAGTAGTCCAAGTCTCGGGAAAAACAACAGCTGAAAATCTTCTAGTTTAATTTGAGAACCTCCGAATTCGGCTTTCACTATTTGTGGATTTGGTAATAAGTCGATCAAGTAAAAGACGTGTTGCATGTAATTGCAGATGTTTAAGTAGGTATCTGCTCGGTAAATTAAGTTAAAACACTTCTAAATCTATTTTAAGCTAATTGAATATTTGTTCACAACGCTTTGTTTGCACAGTCCTATTACGTAACAATCCCATTGTTTGTTTATCGCAGCGACGAAGCCCAAAAATAAATTTATCGCACAAATTCTTAAAAGTGACTTATACGTTATCAGCATTGCACCTTACCTGCGCTCGTGTAACCGACGTATTATATTACGTCTAACCACGGTAAAGGAATATAACAGTAATATGACTCGGCCCCGTCCTTGAGATAAGTGCCTACAGCCGCGCGGTTCGTCGCTACGCGATAGGGCTGCCGCCTGTAGTATTTTAAAACATCCGGATACCTACCTATTTCTTTCTTGTTTTGAAATTGTTTTTTGTGATGGTAAATATTGTATTAGTATTTAAATAAATGTAATTCGTAGGTATGTGAATGAAAAAGGATGTGTTGATGTGAAAAAAGGATCATACATACATCCTCACAATTTTTCGCATTTACAATATTAATAGGAAGTAAAATCACTTAGAGCGTAAATTTTTTGAAAGACCTCCTATCTTAATACCTACAATGAACCAAATTTTGCGGTGGACTGGCTATAACTAGCTATAAAACTATTGCGTTAGCAAATCCCTTACTTGAAGAGTAAGTATGTAGGTCCATAATTTCACTACCAATTGACACGTCGTGCGCGCAAAGGATTTTCGACCTAAGGTCATAAGGTCACCCGGTGTGGTGAAGTTAAATCGTAAACCCGCAAAATTTTAATGCAAGCGTACTTTATGAATTACTTACTTATCCAACCTACCTATTCTATCTACCGCTGAACCACCTATTTCACTTGTCTGTCACTATCCTTCACCCTGTCAACTCATTTATTCAATAATCTATCTAATAATCTAGGAGTATTACTCGGAGGATAAAGCAAAATACAAGCGTCTTTAAAAATATTGTAACAAATTACGTGCTATTATGTAGGTACGTAACAAAACATTTTAAGCTAACTCGTACGTAATGTAAAGAATGATATCTCTGGGTGCGTTACTGATGAATTTAAACAACCAACAACAGCACAATAAAAAGAAAATCTTGCCCTGCCATAGTACATTTACAATATTATGTTCACAAAATGGTACAGAACACACAAAACTGTTCGTCACACACTGCACGGCGCGCGGCGCATTCGCGACTGACAGCCATCGTATCACCCTCGTAACCGGGGCGCGTAGGTATAACTTGCGTTCCGTCCGCTCGGTCGAAGTCACAATACTGTTATATTCCTTTACTGTGGTCTAACTAATCTATATTACTCTGCACTCGGGTTACCTCGACGCCCAGTCACAGTACACAGAGAACAGTAAAATATCTACATACAAACGTGCCGCTCTCGGTTTGAATTTGTGCGTGCGCGTCACGCACACGCTAGCATAAATATGGGGGAATAAGGTGGCGGCCAGTACGGACGGGCTGTGCCGCGTGTATGTGTGCACGCTAGGCTAATAACTCGGCGGGCGGACTTAGATAACCTACTGTTATGTTTATACTGTGGCCCAGTCGGCAGGCGGCCACGTGGAGAAACGCATTACGTAACTCATTGTTAGTCTCTTGATGACATATTGTGTACGTTCTTATCTCTTAGTCATAAGGGTTACAATTAAATGCCAGTATCGATGCCATAAGAGCGAGATATGCGTTGTCGATGCGATGTCTTGACCTATATTATGGCGCGTTACACTAGCGATCAGCGGCTTACGAGAAAGGAATGCGATAAAATGAGATATTTAGTTACTGAATGAAAACTACACTTTACTCTTGAATGATGTTCCATTTCTAAGTTTCTACAATATCTCAAAATCAAGTTAGGTATGTGGTTGGAAGAAAAGTAGAATAAAATGGGTTGCCCAACAAAGGTTTCGCAGCAGGCGCCTAAATAAATACAGATTGGCTTGGCTATAGATGAAAGAATTCTTACTAGGTATGCGCTTTGGCAAATTCTCATAATATGAGTTAGGAGGAATGACACGCTACAAGGATCAGGGTGTCAATCTCAATTCAAACTTAACTTCACGCTTCACTTCATTTTGATTCTGTAAAACACAATAACTTCAACTGTGATAATTTGAGTGAAAAGAACCAAGCCGATTAATATTTTTTAATCATTTTTGTACAAATTAGGGAGAATACTAATTTAAGGTGCAGCGAAGAGACAATCAAGTGACATCTCGATCTGAAGTGATGTTATTGAGAATCATCACTCCTTTTATTCGAATGAATGAAAGTCAAACAATAAATAATATGATTATGGCTATAAGTTCTAAAGACCCACTTACCAACGTACGTGGCAGTCAACCACACTCAAGCTTATAATTATACTTTGACAGTGGGTATCACCTCAAGCAGCGCAATGCGGCGTTTCCCAACTCAGTGTTACGCTTGACGTGCTGTCGACTGTAGCACCTACCTTGGGAATTAGGGTAAGATTAAATGAAACACCAAGGTCACTAGTTAATTCTATATTGTAGGTTATAGTTAGGGCATCATTTCCTACTTTGGGTTCAAATTGTGTGTGTAGGCTTCTGAATGTTCCGTTCACCGTGACGGCTACAGCCAGTATTCTTTTGATTAACAAAATACCCTGTTTAGGATGTAGAGTTACGTTAGCGTAGGTCCGTTATGTTAGTAATTATGTTCGTCAGTGATGGTATCTAAGAGTCTATTTTTGGCCTTAGTTTTAGGGCTAGGCATACAGGGAATGACGATGCGTTCTTGAATGCTCATAGGGATAATTTAAGCATATTTTCTCAAATCCTATTAAATAAGTTCTTCGTTTTAAAAGGTGTGAAGTTGTTAGTAAGAAACCTGATATTCTACTCAGTTTACTTTAGTCGCAATAAACGTATCTTCTATTTATGTCAATGACTACCAAGATAATATGTCATAATGAAGCCTATTACCATATCAAACCCTACGCATCTTTACTTGACGTAATAATTACGATATTCCATTTAAATAATATCGTTCGCGCGAAACTAAAAACTTGACGATTGCGGATTGCTAATAATTTATCCCTATAATTAATTGCAATCTTGCTTTGATAGCCGTATTGTGGTGGGAATAAAGTTCAGTTTATGCTCGGTTGGAAAGGAATGGAGCTGCGAGACTGTACCCCGAGGCCGCTTACTCAATCTGCTCTTGCTCAACGCATCGTGGTCAATTTTAATTATGTAACTCGTTTCGTTCATAAATTCATACTCAAGTACGATTCACACCAAGCGGCATGCGCCATATACAACCGGAAAGGTTACCGAAGTGTCAATACAGGAGAGACCATGTTTGCATGGAATCCGCACGCAGGTTATTGTGAAGGATTTGAGCCTCAAAAACTCTCCTAAAAAAGGCTCGGTGTGCTCAAAAACAAGGTTTGGACTAGGAGTCGAAGACTGCAAAAAATTTAGGTCCTAGGTAAATTGAGCTTGGATCTCCACTTCAGATCTGAATGATAAAATCTGTCTTATCACGTCTGGTCAGTTTGACCATGTGGTTGACTGGTAGAGAATGCCTCTTGGCATTGAGTCCGCCATTTGTAATTTTTTTTAATGTGCATATAGAATAAATAAATAAATAAAATTGAATAAAATATAAATGAACAGTGAATTGTTTTTCAATTCAAGAGAGTTGATTTTATTTTAGCTAGTTAACACGTCTTTGATAACACAGTGGTCGGTCAATATCCTTCTTTGTGTAGAATAAAGAAGCTTCAAAACGTGCCGCTCCATCTAAATCGCACTTTGAGTTATTATGGCTCACAAGTCACAACGTTCAGACTCCGCGTCGTTGGAATTCACGGTTAAATCGTTTGGTAAACAAGAAGACAAAGATGCTTGCTTTTTAACAGGAAATCTAAGGCGTTGGAACTGACCGTTAATTGTATTGGGATAAATAAATAGTGTAAAGATATCCGCTACCGTATTGATGAGTACGATTTTGAAGGCTAGCTCAAGGCCTGTTAGTTGAATTACGGTTTTTCTTTTATGTTTTCGAGATAACCGCCATGGACTTATTTAACTATTCACAAAGTGAGCCAAGTGAAAAAGGCTTGAAACTTCTTACGCAGGAATTCGTTAATTTACTTGTACTTCATTTAGCTTTTGCAAGTTACCGACTCTATTTTCGTTAACAAGGTCTTATTAAGTATATCACAGTTTTTTTTATAATATCACTAATAGCTTTATAAGGTGAAGTGGTACAGTCAGTCCATCGGTCAAACATTACTTATATTATACCTAACAGTAAAGAAGATAGAAGGAACGCTGTACCTACCTAAATAAAAGCCGTTAATGTATATCTCTCTAGTTACTGCTATGATTCAATATTTAATATGAACATTTTGAAATGAATATTAATTTATTTTGGCACACAGACCACAAAGAAATTTGAATTTCATTTCAGCCAATATTTACTCATCATATTATTATATTAATAAGAAGATTCATCAGATTCATAAGAAATCTATTTCCAGTGAAAAATAAGAACCGACGGTAAGGTAGAGTAACGAAAAAACAACTAAATGAAACTTTTTTCAGACTTCAGAATTATTTACAGCAAGAACACCTAGGTTGTTTTTCCAAAGTGTGATGTAGACTTCACCGTAATTGTATCTTTGTACAGCAACTTTACAGCAATATACGGATTCAGTGGAAAACTCTGATTAACTTATTCAGAGAAGTCACTAGATTCCATCCATGTCCATGTTGAATGTCATCGGACATCTCACCCAGATTTCAAATCTCGCTGTGAAATCAGCGAATGTGTCATATTCACTTTGTAATGGTATATTTTAAAATTTTAAATACGTTGGATCAAAAGAGTTTTCGATAGAAGACATTCGCTTGATGTTCTTACAACGAATTAGCCAAAGAATTAAAACTAATTTTCTATTACTTGACTTAGATTTCAAACATTTCATTTATCTCTTGTTCTTCGGCATGAACTATGTTTACGATTTCTTAAAATAAAAGTTAGTTTATTCGATTTTCAAATGATAAAGCGCAGCTGGCATCAGAACGCTCAGAAAACTCCGAATACGAAATAGAATTCATTTGTGAGAGAACTCGATATTCGATAGATAAGCACTAAGTGAACTATTAAATTCCCAACCGATTCTGAAGTTCGACGTTCGGCTTGAGTTTCTCTACATCCAAGTAAAATCGTGCTACAGCTTTCGTGCTTCGAAACCGAAGTTGAAGAATCGCACAGCAGAATAGAAATCTATTCGCAACGCTTGGTCATCGTCACCTTGACACTTTCACATCTATTACTGTACCGTAGAGGTGCATATTGACTGATTGTCGAGACAATACATCAATTCCCATTAAATGCGAAAAAAGCTTTTGTTATGTAAATTTTATTACACCCTCTTGCATGATTTCCAATTGCTGTGTTAGAGTTTGATTTTATGAGGTGGTCAATTTAATATGCGAGGTAATAAAATCATTGTTTTTATGTTTTCTTTCTTCTAATTGCATGGTTTGTCGTGAAATGACAAATAAATAAAGCAAGTAAACATTTAGAAAAATATGAACTTTGCTTTGTTGGGTAGCACAGACACTATCGTCCGTTCACGTTAAGAATTCAGTGCTTTTTAAATTTAATTTAATTCTGTTGCACACAAAAAACTAAAAGACTATAGTACTCCTATTCAAAAACAAAAAAATGTTTTTCATGAATAGACTATGTTGTGAGTAAAAAACATAAGTCTAGACATCCCTGTTCCTTTTAATGTCAACTTTGTTGAAGTTGAAATAACTTCAGAGACGGTACCTCAATTTCACCACAACACCTAACAGTAAAGTTATTCGCAATAAAACAGGTGTAAAACCCGTCTTAATTAGGTATGATTTTAATTTACTTCTATGAATCAAGTAGATAAAAGCTTGTCAGTGGAAATGGCCAATTTGTTGGTCAGTAAACAAGCACATTGAACTCGGTTGCGACACCATCGGCAAAACCCAAATGATTAGACCCTTCACCCTATTATCTCTTGTAAAACAGAGTTCTACAACCTACCGTCTTACCGCCCTAGTTAGTTTGTGGTTCAATTTAAAATCATTCTGTTTTTCGTCTTAGTTCTACCTAAATGTTCTTCGGAAACACTACCGGCCCACGCGTGTCTGTTTCATCACTACTTGCCCTGCGCCTGCACTGCACTGCATAGCTGCATTCTGGTTTCATGGTCGCTCGATGTCACCGCACTTATTTCGCTATTCAACACCCAACACCGTATTGAAAAAAAGAAAGAAACAACGTTTATTGATCCTGGACATCGCAACGTACAGATATAAACAAACAAAACAAAATGGTAAGAGCATAAAAATAACAAAAGAATAATAAACAACATTTTCTACCAGACAGCAGTGTCACGATGTTAAAAATTAAATGTTATGTATTTATTGTGAATTATGTAGCAATCTTTTACGCTGAGACTAGGTAAGATACACCCTAGAATTCCAGGATCACTTGGCTACCAAACCACATACTTAAATTGCTGAAACTTTCATGACGTAGAAGTACCTGCACTTCCACACGTATGCAGGTGGGTAATTTGATAATAATACAATGTAATAAAAACTTGTAAACTGGCCATAAACAATTCTAGCTACAACATTAAAGTTTTTCCTGGACAATAAGATCATAATCTCTCAGATAATGTATTTAGCAGCTATAATGCAAATAAAACCCGTATCAACTGCAAATTCTTACTGGTACATTAGTTATTGTTTTATTACAGTGTGCACTCGTATCCTACCTTCCCTGAGTCGTTCTGCAGACATCTGCTCATCTTCCACCACGGCTTAATTTTGTCACGCGTTATGTCGTGTGGATTGCTAAGCCACGGACGTAAAAGAAAGACGGACGGAACATCACACTAAAAAAATGTGAAGCTAGCAAGGTCATACAACTTCGTGAGTTGCACACGGCCTAACGCTCACACAAACTTACTAGGTGCTACAATCTAACGCCATTTTACCCCGTGTGACAGCGCGAATGACACGCGTGTTGCGTATGACAATATTTATTTAAAAATGCCGTCTTATGTGGTGAAATCATGTAAAAACTACATAAGTAAACTTAAAAAGTCACAAGGAATCACCTATCACAAGTAAATTATGATTATTCGTTATATTTTCTCCTGATTACATTTATAAATTGTGATGACAATTTAAAAGACAAAACACAACAGTGTTGCCACTTTTTTGACGGTAAAATTTCCCTAAATGAGGGGAAATCTGTATTTGTCGTATTGGCTCGACTTTAGTATCATAACGGGTAGCTAGGAGCTTAATTTTTTTTTTGGTAATAGATGATTACATGTTAATAAAACATGTAATCCTGTGAAGTTTCATTTTGCGGAAGTGAATACTGTTCGAGAAAAATAATCCTTAAGTTTCCGATAACATCGGGAAATGTTAGGTTTTTTTCCGCCATTTTAACGATTTGTTGCATCAGACTAAGGTTTATTTCTGAAATTAAATTTAGAAAACCATATTATTATTGCTATTCTCTTTAAATTGTGTTTTTAATGAAAAAAAATTAAGGTAAGTAGCATTTAAGGGCTTCAATGACGAAAAAATAAAAGTTTAAAGGTTTTGTTTTTTGGAATTGTCATGAACAAAACGCAATCCGCCATTTTGTGCTGTCAGTGGCTGGCTGTTGACCTGTCACTCGTTGTTGTGTAGGTACCTACCTACTCGCGTCTTTTAATTTTTTCACTGCCTTAAGCTAGAATCGGGGCACAACCGACTGGTTAGGGTTAGGTCAGGTTGGAAGGCTAAAGGCCGGAGCGTGATCAAAAATAAGAAATAATGATATTGTATATAAATAATCTTCAGACTAAAGGTATCGTTAGGTTAGGTTAGAACTGTGACCAAAACCGCGCGAGCCGAGCGAGCAAAGCGAGCGCGCGATACAATTAATATAAAATAACACTTGCGTTATTTTTAATAGGTTTCCTAGTAGTAAAAATCGACGAGATGACTGGGTTTCAGAAATTTAAACATTTTCTTTCTATATACGTCCCACTGCTGGGCACAGGCCTCACCTCAACTATGAGGTGGCTCGAGCCATACTCCAACACGCGGGCTCAGTGCGAATAGTTAGAGTGGTGTAAGGTTAGTGATAAACCTTCTGTCAGATGTTTAAAATAATTAAAATCATAATCGGACTTAAGTTAATAAACCCGGTTAAAATAAAAGGTAAACTTTAGGGAAATTTATGATTTATATGGCATCCCTCAAATTACGCACACACCATAGACTGACAGCTGCCAGTATCCTTCACTCATGATTCGACGAAGTGGCGTCCGTCTTTCTTTTACGTCCGTGTGCTAAGCTTGTTGTGTCATTTTGGAAATCATAATATCTGAAATCATGAGTCGTTTAAACATATCTTGGCCCCACTCACACACATCATAGGCTGAAGTAGAAATCGAGCCCTATTGCACCAACAGGATGACGTGAATTCTTTTTGCCACCTAAGCTTATTGTTTACTTGGGAAACGGACAATAAACATGTTATCATACATCATCTACGGACGGGATCATCACTATTTTAACCTGAAAGGATATTTACTACTATTAGAAAATCAAATGGCGACAAGAAGTCTACAGCTTTTTTGAAATATATTTTAAAAGGCTACTTGAAAACATGTTTTTTTAAATATTTTAACCAAACCAGCACTGCAAGTCCATTTATTTGACCCACCCGTGAGCATAATGTCATGAGAAGTCGCAATTCGGGCAAGGTTGGCGACTCCTGCGCAGACAGTCCGTGGGCACGTCTGCCTGTGCCCAGACATTGTTTACGTTTTTATCAGTAACATTGTGAGTAAAGTTCGAGCGTGATAGATGCGTGTGAGCTGCCGGACTAATGGAAGTTTTGTAATAAGTTTACATGAAACAAAGTGAACCGGAAAACAAGTATGAAAGTAGTGCAATGAACTTCGATACGAGCCAGTCTTAATTTTAAGTCTTTTGCAGGGTGGCTGCAATTTATTTATTATAAAAAGGTACACCAACAGCAAAATACACAGTAGATAACAATACCTTTTGTGAACAGTCGCTAGAAATGATTTGTGTATCTCTGTTTTTTTTTATTTATTTAAATAGGGTTTGCGTTTCCAATACCCCAGTCTCACCTGATGGTAAGCGACGACGAGGTCGAAGGTGGAACACGCTTACCCAGAAAATGCATATTCACTCTTGCTTTGAAGACTTCAAGGTTGTATGTTTCCGTAAACACAGACGCAGGGAGGGCGTTTCACTACTCAGCGGCGCGGACCAGAAAGGAAGCAACAAACCGTATATTCCGGACCGCCGGAAAGTCGACCACATGGGGGTGAAAGCCCGTATGGCGTCTAGTGGTCCGGTGGTAGAAAGTAGAGGGTGGTATCAGGTCATGAAGTTCCCCTGTCTCTCTCTGTAATTGTAAGTTGTGTGTATGTGACGTTCTGTCTGCTATATTTGTCATGTGTCATGTGTTCAATGTCGTGTATAATTGAATAATACCTGTGAAACCATGGGACAAGTAAATAAATAAAGATAAAACACGAAATACGGAATAGATGACACTAATTTATTTCATTATGTAAATACTTAGAACCTGTTGTATGATCTTTTATTTTCAGTCATTCAACGGTTATCTATCACTGCCAATCATCTGAGCTGGATGTTAACTGCTAGACTTTTTTTGGAAAACTAGTGTCTTAAAATAATCACTTCTCTTTTATGTGATAACTCGCTAGTTAGGCCGCTGCCTTTTTTTTTTTTTTTTTTTTTTTCTTTTTTTTTTATCGTAGGGTGAATGCCGCCGACCCGAGATGGTAAGGGTCGACCCTGTGTCCTTAAGCATACTCGTCCACCGGGGGGCGGACGAGTTATGTGGGGCTCTCCATCTGGGGGGGACTTCTTGTCAAGAAGCCGCCCAGAGGCATACCCACTAAACACCCTACGGCTTCCTCTCATCGCTCTTAAGTGGGGGAGTGTCATGGGAAACTAGCCAGTGGCCCTCCACCATAACAACCCCCGAGCGGGGCCCACCTACACGGCGAGCCAGGCGGTTCCTCTCCCTGGATTTCCAGGGGAGGTGGCAGGTACGGCCGAAGACGCCGAGCCGTCCATGCCGGACTGCGGGAGAGGCCTGTGCAATGCCGGCGCGGGAACCCCCGTTCCACGCGCCAGCAGGCCCCTTCCACGGAGAGGGCGGAGACCACGGGCAACTGTTCGTCGTCTCCTCCCCCTCCTCGCCCTTCGAAGCGCGCTAGCGAGAGGATCGTTCTCACGCTCGCGCTCCGCCGCCTCCTTCTCTGACATCACCTGCTCGCAGAAGGCGGCAAATGCCTTCCAGGCCTCCTCGCTCGCTAGCATAGCTTTAGCTATACTAGGGAGCGTGAGGTCCTGGCCGACCTTCGCCACCAGCGCGTCCCGCTGCGGAGCAGGCCGCTGCCTCCCGCGACTTCGCCCGCGTGGAATTAAGTAAATTGTAGTCTATGTATTATTCAGATGAATACGCATAAGCTTTATTATAGTCAATTTTCATTAAAATCCATTCAGTAGTTTTTACGTGAAAGAGCACCACAGCACATCCACACATACAAACTTTTTTTTTTATCATTTATTAGTAGGATAAATACGTAATTCGCTAAAATGGGATACATTCACATACAGTTATTAATTAGCACAGAGGATTTTACGCTATCGATCAGTAACTTTAATTGAAATTGCGCTGCGTCAATTATGTCGATACACAATTGGATAGATACATAGATATCTTTGTAGGTACATAGATGGTGTTTTCACGAGGTGCGCGTTAAAGACTTTCTGTGACAAATCGAACTGCACGTGAGCCGAGAAAACAACCAAAAAGAGGGATTGCGAAGTTGTTATCGACACGATGAGAAGAATAAGAACTCTTTCAATTCAGGTCCATTGCTTAGCTTTGATTAATTGATATGATAGTCTACGATAAGTAAGATGATAGGCGATCTTTTCTTTATTTATACTTTCTAATTATTTGTTGTTTTTTATTATTAGTTTAAAATAAATTTGGAAGTAGTTAAGTTTATTTTTCGCAAATTTCGTTTATAACTATGAATTTCACTCAAATACTAATTTATAAATACACATAGTTTAGCTCCTTAGGTACATAGCACAGTATGCATCTCAGTGCATATTGTACAGTCCACCTCAACCAGGGCTTACACAATAGCCGGCTCAATTTGAACTCTCTCGTAAATTCAAATACGCGCGGTCCAGTATCCGCAGAGTTCCGCTTCAGCTGCACCGACTGTACCCATCGAGCTGTAATTTTACTTTTACCTATTACGGAAGTGTTATTATGCAACCCGGATAGTCTACGACATCATAATGATCTATACTTTGCAGTTAGACTGCGTCAAGCTCGGGCAACTGTAGGTACAGTCGGCGTCAAAATTATGTAATCACTTTTAGAACTTTGTAATATTGGCTAATTTTACATCATCTTCATAATGTCTATGACACCGTCAACGAAGTTAATGTGGCATAGTTCGAAAATGTTCACATGTCCTTGAAGCTGGCTCCACATAACGCTCGCTAAGATTTTTCTGTAATAGCTCTTGTGAGCTCATAAAATGGAATACAAGAAGACAGGATTATTCTAATCCAACATTGATTGTGAACCTACCTTTGTTACGAGTACAATAAGATTTCTTGGCAATATCAATAATCATATAATTTCAATATCTAATTGACTACGAGGTATCGCTCAAATTAGGTCAGTATTACATTCAAGTTAAGTATAACATTTGATTATTAAGGGTAAGTTGCACCATAGTAAAAGTTAAGGTTAAAGTTAAAGTTTTTGTCAAATTTGACAATTTGACGTCATTTTTGGGCCTAACTTTAACTTTAACCGAAATTTTGATGTTTGTTATTGTTAAAGTCAGATGGTGCAACCCAACCTAAGGATTTAACCCAATACCTGCGCAGTACGCAGGACCATTAATCATTGCAGTAGGTGAAATGGACGAAACAGGTTATAACAGTTATTCAGCAGCCAACTTACTCATTCGCCAAAAACCTGCAAGGTCTAATATACACCACGTGATAAATCACCTCATGATAATTTAGTCCATAAAATCACCGCAATGGAGTCTGTAACAAAAAAAAACTGGTTCACGTCAACCGTTCATCAAAGCCGTACCGTTAAATCGTACGAGCTGGTCTGCCATCGAGGCCAAACTGCGGAGGACATGTAATTACCCATCACCAACCCACAGCAAGTTCACGACTATTCGCGACCCAGAATGCTTGAAGTAATGACAGATTAATAAATCATGAATACATCTCAGTGCTGAGCAGAGATGATAAGATTATGAGTATTTGAGAGGTGATAAGATTGAATGCCAGCTGACACATCAGCTGGCATCAATGGCCGCAATAGATCTTAACGGGGTCAACCTATTGGTTGGTTCCTATAAATTAGAAATAAATTAATGTCTCTTCGAATAATAGGTACGGTGGACGGCACATCACTACCTATTTCCGGCCAGTCCTCCATGCTCTATTGTGAAGAAATGACATTTGGCAAGAACGACAGAGCTTGCACTATATTACCAATCCTTCCAGTGAGCCCCCTTTTTGCGTTGCCAACTTGCTTTTGACCGGCTTTTTCAGAATGATGGTAGAGATGATGGTGACAGGTTAATATGTAACAGTAAATATGACGTACAGAAGATAGGCTTGTAACTGGCGAACTATTATAAGAAAACGTTCTTCCCTTCACGTCTTCCCTTGTTTTATGTAAACCAAAACCCATGAAGGTACTACAGATTGGAGATATCTGAAGGTAGGTAACTGCTACAGATATCCAGACTAAGGACGGGTACCTGCGACTCCAAACCTACCTACTTCCGAGTGAAACCGGAGCTTGTTACGTATATGTCACACTTAAGTATCACTGAAAATATTAGTATTTATTTGGTTCTTTGAAAATCCGATATTTAAAAGCCTGGTAGGTAAGTAGGTAAATGTTTTTTTTCAACCTAATTTAGGTTATCTGTTTGTTTGAAATGTGCAACAAATGAAAACAAAACAACCTGTATGAAGGAATAAGAAACATTAAATATAAGTACCTACTCATTGAATTAATAACCAAGACGTTTACTTTCAAAAGCTTCTAAAGCTTTTTCAAGAGATTGGCGGAGACAGGCTCCCAAAACGAGCTTCAGTGTCATTGACCTCGTCTCGCAGGGCGGCATCGCGCGAGCCCGGCTGGCAGCAGGACTCGCTCCGACCGTTCGACTTTGATTAGCGAACGGCTTCGGCAATCAAGATCACTGCACATAACGGACTCCATTGTTTGGCTTCTGTGACAAAATAACTATGTATTCAGTTATTTATTTCAACAGCCGCCTGACTGTCTTATTAGAGTACCTATAAAACCTGCGCTTGAGGGTACCTCTGTGTTGCTTACCTCGCCTCGGGGTTCCGCTACCATCTAGTTTAGCACGAAAATGACCACCATCAGATTTTAATGGGTAGGGGTCTCTCTGTTTCTCAGTAGTTCCGAGCCCCAATTAACTCAGTTGTTCCTAACCTGGAGCACAGGGCATACGTAGCATTTCCTCCTGACTCAAAAAAAGGTGTAAAAACCTAAAATGATCAGAGATGTAGTTAGTGCGGCTTATGAGGATTGTAAAACTTCAGATAAAAAAGTAAGAACTCATTAATCGAACCGATTGCCATACATGTTCAGATTAAGAAGTGAACGGATACGTCGTAATTATGCATAAAAAAAAATATAAGTTAGTAACTGGATATTCGAATTGTGCAATGCTGTGTAAAATCTGATGACCAGCGTTAAGAACGTCTAGTCATCGTGACTCAGGAGATTAGTAAAGACGCATAAGTAACGATTATTTCATCAGAGCTTTTGAGAATATTATTGCCGATCCAGTGCCGTAACAAGGGCAGTCAACCACCTCTGCTCAGACCCTGTAGGGGCACAGATATGATGATCAGAATTTTATAAGGCTAGTTACAGCTCTACTATTACCTATTTACAATTCAAACTGTTCCTACTTGGTGTTGTACCTGCTTCATTTATTCCGCAAGACTTATGTTCTGCCTCACAATTTATAAGCGCAGTTACGCATATAAGAGCATAATTGGCATTACTGCGTTTATAAATTGTTCGGCAGAGTTATTTTCAATGTCATTGTGAAATGATACAGATATCAAAGAGAAAGTAAAACATTCAAATTCAGATCTACAAAAATAGTATACTTATGCTTATAACTTGCTAATTTTAGACGCCTATGACGTAAGAGTTCGGAAAGCTATAAAAATAGACCCATCTAAAAACAGTAAGAACGATGACGCTATAGATAACGGTGCAGACTGCTAAGCGACCTCTGAAGTCAAACCAAGCATGACCCGAACAAAAACATCAGGCCTCAGGTACTATTCTCTCTTCCGGCAGGCAGTGTGCTTCCGTTGTTATTTATACAAAAATACTTGAAAAAAATTACTGATTCTTATATTTACACGAATGTAAGTAATTGTATTGCTGTTTAGTGATATCAACATATCACTTTCAACCGCTTGTGCCCAACGAGTTACACTGTAACCTGTTACATCCACTCTTTGGGACAATTTTAAGACGATTTTCTAGACGACCAACAAACGCACGACACAGCGACAGTGACGAGCTGACGAAAATGCACCTATATATTATATCTCCCGTCTTTACCTTTTGTCCGCCTAAGACGACATTTAAATATAGATACCAATCTATAGTCCGTTCGCATTAGGAACGCCGTGATTTCATACTTGTCCTTCGACCTAGCATGCCCCCTTACCAATCAAATCGTTCCTAATTAGAAAACCAAGTCCACAGTGACCACCTGAACCCATGCTTTCGAACGCAAAGGTTGTGGATCTGAGTTTTTTTTGTAACTTGTACTGTAAAAATCACTGCATTCTTAACGCGATCGGACGATTACTACTCGGACTATCGGACTATTCACGCAATGTTTAGTCACGTGTATTAATAGTCGATTCTTAAGCCCACACAAACATGGACCCGTTAGCATTTACCAAAACGGTAGGTAACACTATTGTTGGTGTTTAGAAATAGGTTTAAATTGAGCAAAGAATTAAATAATAGTTACCTATTATGTGAACGATATATTATGCACCAGGTGATGCGGAGCGGGTCAGCGAAGCTTCATAATCATCATCATCATCATTAGCAGCCACATGACGCCCATTGCTAAACACAGGCCTACCCCATAGATTTGGAGAGTAGCTTGAAAGAAACAAAATTATCATTATCATCAATAATCATCTGTGTCAGTATATAGAATAGTAATTACTGATTGGTAAAAATATTGTTAATATTAATATTGTTAAAAATATCGTTTTGTGATGAAAATCTCTTTAAATAAAAATGGATTGCTGTTTGTTAGTCTCGCTAAAACTCAGGAACGGCTGGACCGATTTGGCTAATCTTGGTTTTGAAATATTTGTAATGGTCCAGGAAAGGTTCAAAAGGAAAGGAAGGTTGAGTAAACATGAGGAAATGCTAGGAATATAGAGACAAACCACAATTTAATTTTGTCTTAGCAACTGTTCCTACCTGTCACGTGACACTGAATGTTTGACAACAGTACGAAGTCTGTCGGGACAGCTTGTTAAGAATAAATCTGTCAATATGTAATACCTATACTGAGCCTATTTTTTTTCCTCAATCTTATTTATTGCGAGTTTTTTCTTTCTGTTTAGAAGAAGTCCAGCACTGAATCCGTTATGTGGTTAATGAGGTAAATAAGTGATGACCAGATTGTATGCGCCGAAAAAAACAACCATGAAGCGCCAAATAACCGACTGAAGTGCAACACTTACGTTTTTGCCACTGAGTTACTCAATTGACTAATAACCAAAACGCATTACTTAATGAACTTGTCTCTAAATTCAATATTTACTGAACAATACGTAATTCCCATTAGCTACAGTGAAATATTCCATAATATCGTTAGAAACCAAACCTAATCGAAAATGGCGGTGAAGTAAATAGTTTAGTACAAGTAAATGCAAATGAACCAGCAGTGTTCTTCCGCTTGGTGCAAACCGACCGAAAAATTATCTTTTACCGCACATTAAGAAATAATTTGCGGTAACTGCAAACACCGTGTAGCATTTTACGTAAGCATGGTCGTAAGGGCAAGATACGGTTGCTCTAAAAATGTTCACTTGTGCTGTAAGGAGGTTCGGAATTGAGCTATACTTACTTATACGGCCTAGTGCTGGACACAGGCATCACCTCAACTATGAGGTGGAGCCAGCCATACTTCATCACGCGGGCGGTGGTTAAATGTCATCAAACGTATTTTTATTTTATTTTAAAGTTAACGAGGACGAAGTCGCGGGCGGCCGCTAGATAGATCTTAATGTGCCAGACTAGATAATATTATGTAAAAAAAGACAAGCTATTCAAACCAAATTAAGCCTTGTTCCAAAGATCTGCTTGACAAAAGGTCATTCAAAGAGCTTATTAGGTATGTCCCTCATGCCATATACGTGCGCAAGAGTATACCGACACTACTGAGGAAGTGAAAACTAATTGTGAATACATACTTCCACGGATAAACCAAGTGGTGTGTTTGAACAGCTGAGCTGTGGCATAAACCTAGAAAGGGCAAGAGAGCGTTGAACGTCAAATGAAAGTTACTTGCAATAATAGAGGCACATTATCGTTTGTTGGTGTTGTGTTGCATCTCTGGATTGTCTAAGCTAAAATGACGCGCCCCTCCACTGCATCTACGCAATACAAGCAAGCACTCTTGTATGCGTAGATGCAGTGAAGGGGCGCGTCATTTTAGCTAAGACGATCTCTACCATTTCTTAGGGTGAAGTGTAGTTAGGTATTTTAAAGAGTTAGGTATCTAGTAATAAGGTTTAGTTGCTTATTTAGTTTGTTGTATGTGTATAGTAGTGACTCTCGCCTGAAGGTTTCCTCTGAAGACAAGGATCAAAAACACCTTGAGGTTACCTTGACATGCTGAGTGGACACCCCTTTAGTTGGTGCCACACACTTGTTTTATTCTTTTTGTTATTGTCATTGGCTTTAGTGTGTTATGATAAAACATTTCTTTCTTTTTATCCAACACACTCACTTGAAAACTTAACGCTTTATTAGTAAAAAATCTGCTTCGTTTTTTTGTGAAATTGGAAAAAAATGCCTTCTGCAAGAAATTGTAGCCTTTATTACCTCAGTTTTAAAGATAGACATCATAACAGCCAAAACGACATAATATGTTAACTTCTTAATGCTGAGATTTTATACTCAAGGATGTCAATTATTGTAACCAGTCCAACAACAACATAGGTATGTAATCCCAAATTAATGTACATGAAGGCAATAAGCAAGCACCACAGGAAAAGCAACATAACACTAAGAATTAATTACTTTTATGTCATTTGTTTTATTAAGGACCGTTTGTATTACTTACATCCGTGGAGCTCATAAAAAGTAAAACAAAATAAGTATCATGCTACAGCATAATGCCTCATATTATATGGTACATAGAACTTTCAAATTGTAAAAATACATGTTAAAGGCTCTTGGACACTTCAGGTCACTTTACAAAGTTAGTAGAAAATAAATACCATTTTTAAGAGACGAACCTTTTTGATTATTCTGTGTAGGGTGGTCATTATTGACTAAACATGTATTTAGTTATGATTATGCAGGTTAACCAGCCCCTGACATCCAAAGTTACTTAAACTTTGCAAAATGAATACCGTCAAATACGACATAGATTAAATAAATAAATATATCATTAGACATTATTCCACACAGCGCCATCTCGCCCAAACTAAGCAACTAATTGCTTGTGTTTGAGATACTAGACAACGGATAAACATACTTAAATGCCTTTTTTTCTAAAATTCATACTTAATATACATAGAAAACACCCAGCCCAGTACAGATAGAGGGATGTTAGAGTTCTACGTGTGTTTTTGTGTAGCTGAATAAATGTGGGCCAGTTTCAAGACATTTTGTCATTCAATTGGATTGGGATTCAATCTGGGACCTCCACGAATAATATTTTATGCTGCTGCTGAATACAGATACAAATAAAGTAGGTATTCAAGGTGGTAAACAAACTAAATGAACACTTTTAAAACCGGTTTAAATTTTAAAACGTAGTAATTCGGATATAGGAGCATACGTAACACCAAAATTATGCAGAGGTCACCCGCACCGCACCTGCACCGATGTAACATCGTGTGGATTCGCGATTGCTGACCACATTCTAACTGCCAGCCTGCCCACCAAACGTGGACGGCCTTCTGCGAACTAGTTCTGCAGAAAACGAACAAAGTCCAAGACGTGGACTTTGCACCGGACCTTCTGACATACTAACACCACTAACAAATGAATTTGACTTAATAAATTAACAATATTTTTGAAATTTAAGCTAAAAACCTGTCACGAATGATGGCCATATACCACAAAAGTTTGCCCATCTGCTACGTTCTGCTAAATGCAGATTCATTTTTACGATAACCAAACCAAGCCTTAGTCAAATACATGAATAAATTTATTTTAATCTCGGTAAAAAGGAACACAATATAGAGGACCAATAAATCACAAACTTGCAAACCCGGTTCTATTAGTTTGTGAGTTTTTATATCATAAAAATAAATAAATGTAGGTATTATTATGATCCTAGCAAGGTTTTTTGAATACGCATGCTACTTATGTGTCAACTCACAATATTTTATCTTTGAAATAAAAATGTTGAGGTGCTCATTAATTCACATTACATATCGAATTCATTGCCACCTGTCAATGTAAAAAAACACAATTTAATAACAAATAATTGCTAGAAAAATCCACAACTTAAAACCAATAGTTGTAGCTGTCAAACTGGGTATCCTGCCCCTTGTCGTAAGATGGTTTTAATAATCGTGTTAGGAAGATTTATATGCGTTAAAAAAATATTTCATTGGATGGGCCCACTAGTAGGAAAAAAAGCTCATTAAAACCAAACTTATGTAACCTAGTTGTAAAATAAACCATAATCACGATAATGGATCGTGTAATGTTATTATGTCATTGTCCGCTCGCGGGGCACGGCATAAGTTCAACCTACCGCGTGATACTTTTTACCTGTTTACTAATGACCCGATGACGTCAGGCAATGACGCGTCATATCTCAGCTTGATGCGTCAAACAAATCTTCTAATATTTGCTTTTGTAACCATCAATGATTGTAGCTGGAGAGCTGAGAGAAAAAAGCTTGAGCCAAAAAACGAAGTTATGTCTCGTCATGACACGTCTCGTTTTATCCTTTTTGCTAATACTATTCCAGCTATAGCTAATTTTTACTCTAAAGCTCCTTATTTATAGGCCCTGGCGTGAAGTGAGCTGTGAAAAAAACATATAAAAGGGTCCGGCCGTTACGCCCTCGATCAGCGAGACGCTGGGCCGGGACGCCCACGAATTTTAAAAGGGCGTCGCGGACAATCTTAAGCAGTAAATCGTAGGCGTCCCGGCCCGTATCCAAACGAACTACTAAGTAAATTTGTGACAAGCGATCTTCCTATAAAATTAATTGAGGCACATTTATTTATCTTTATCTCAACTTCTTGATCTTCAATTATACTTTAAATCAAATATTTTTGTCTTTCAAAAACGGACATTTCCTTTTTTCCTTGTTGTTTAATTAAAATAATTTATTGCTACTCTTAATCACCTAAAGCAATTCAAGAATAACAAGTTTGATGTGGGTTTAGTTGGTAATTGACTGATTCTTGGGGTTTTTTCTTCAAAATTAAACCCTGTCAACTTATTTCCATGTGACATGTGCATTTGTGACATGTTGAATTGAATTTAAATTAAATGGAACAGAAAATAAACAAAAATAAGCCGTAAAGATAGGCTTGTACCATTAAGGACATAAGGCCCTTTGAAAACCATCTGAAAAAATTCCAACTTCTCCAAAAAAGCATCCGTCCGTAAACAGCACTATTGGCACTTGCGACGTCACTACAAATATTACGAATAATTCGCACTTGTGTCATTCGATTTCGTACACCTTCTGGGAATCACACCACAACAATAGGTTCATCGTCATCACCAATTTCAAGAGCACTGCCCTTTTCAGCTAAGGAGATGCCACTCTTCTCGGAACCCTACTTTGTATAGTCCTTGTGAGCCGGAAAACGTCACCTCAGCTCTTTCTATTCTATCTTTTGTTATAACTGTAATCTAAGAATGCTTGATCCTTTTTCATTTAATCATTATTTTTGCTTTTGTATCATGCTACGTTACTCAGGTGTTTAAAGCTGCTCTCATAATATACATTTTAATCACGTCAGTTACTAATTGACCAGCAAATGATACTTAACTAAGTTCGCATCTCGCGATCTCGTCTAACGGAAGTATGCTGAGACTACAAGGAAACGGACTGTAAGGACATCAACTAAAATACACCTAATGGTATTTGGCAGGAAGCTCTAAAGTATGTACTCACTACTCACTCATTCATTCTTGTATTTTGTGGTTGCTCAGAGACGAGCATTTGATCAGTGAATCAGGTCAGGAATTGCGTCTTTTTGCCAGTGATCGTATAGACTGATTATGATTTTATGCCCTAAGTTCTAAATGCACAAATTTCAAGGGACCTTACTGTCCTACCTTGAGTCTTGGAGGATAGCTAGCCAAGCCCAGGTTAACACAAAGAAATCTAATTTCAAGGTATACCGGTCGTTTAGTTCAGGTACTCTCATTAACCAGCTTCATATCGGATATGCAAAGAATTCAAATGATATTTGCGACCACTCAGCCCAGCGGACACGGCCATGAAGTTTGAGTTGTGCTGTGTGTACTTTCTTCTTGAAAGCTGCAAATGTTTTGCGGCCAGTCGCAACGAAGGTCACCACATATTTTTTTTCTGTTATTCACTTGACCGCACTGGCCCCGTCATAGGCTAAATGAGCTTGATGCTTGTGAGTAAATCCAGTTTGTTTAAGTTATGAAAAGCAGAAATATAATTCATTCAGGCATATACACTATACTGGTCTCATATGTTTTTTTAGCTGATTATAGCAGTTATTATGTAAAGTCTAAGTACTCCTTATCGAGCCCCTTCTCGGTTCTAGCTAAGCAGACCTGTTCCCACTGGAACCTTTAGGCGCTGGGCAAACGGCGGGGCGGGGCGGGCTGGTTTTTTTGACCGCGAACGATAGCGCAATTGGAATCCTATTCCACTTATGCTTTGTGTTCGCGGTGAGTGGCAGATGCGGTCTTTATTACTTCGCGAACAAAATGACCGCCCGCCCCGTCGTCTGCACAGTGCCTTAGAGGCGCTTCGTAGAAATTTTTTTTTTTGGTTTTAATAAGAATGCTAACTCTTCAAATGAAAAATATTGTAGGTAGAGTAAATACGCAACGTAGGTGTCATGTCTGTACTGTGTATAACAGGTTCGGACGGCCATGTTATTTGCGATGCGAGTCCGGAAATGAGTCTCAGGCATGGCATATTTGCACTTGCTTGTTTAACTAGGTTTTAATGAGTCAATAATCTACGGACTACGTTTAGGTGATCTCGAAAATTCTTTCTATTGAACTGTCGTCAGCACTCCTAGGACTTTAATATAACCGAACTAAATGTAATCCAGATAGATTACATTATCTACGTAACATTGTAACCAAATACCTAATTTTCAATATCCGCAGTGTTCTTTGTGCCATCGTCAGTTTTTACCAATAAAAATTACCCATATTTTACTTAACATTGGAGCGTAGGCATAAGACAGTGAACAACCCAAGTTGTTTGGAAGCAAATTTTGAAGGATGCTTTGCTTGGGTCCTTGAGTAGCGACTAGTTGTGGAAGGCCGGCAGTAGATCTACTTATTAAAGGAAATTCGGTATTGTGGGTTTTTACTCTACTGCTTCGAATTGAACTTGAACGTTATTGGCAGATGGTAATGTGGGATCTAAAACATCTCGTCAGGAACACTGGTAGAAGCTAGTGTAAAACCTTTAACCCTTGTCAAAAGGCTGCAGATGGTATAATAGCAGGTGTGGTGTACGTGGCGCTGTCAGCCAATTTTCCGTGGTTCGGAGACTTGGCTTGACATCTGACATCTAGTCAGTCCTTTAGCCAAGTTGGTGGCAAGGTTAGATGACATCAGACTGCAAGGATTGAAGCACTGAGTCTCAGAGTATGCCACGCGCTATTTCATAGTTGAGGTGGCCAGCAGTGAGACGAATACACGCTGTTGTTTCTATAGCAGGTTTGATCGTCCTCTTGATAGTAGATAGAAAATCCTCGGACCCTTTAGAAATAACTATTAGACAATATATTTTAATGCGCAAATGCGCTCTCAAGACAGGATTCCCTCAGAGTTCTATTGTACGTTTTTGCTAAAGCAAAATGAAGTTAAAGTTTTAATAGTTTCATTGTCGCCACTAAAATAAACATAACAAATGAATTGCATGTTACAACAACTCTTATCTTCGCCATAACTTGACGGCAGCTTCGTGATCAATAAAGAGTTGGATGGTTGTTAACTTTACGCTCGTGTTGCAACAATATTCAGCGATAACATGTTGTAAAGTGACGTATAAACGTTGAACAAATTAAACTTGTAACCTAACCTAAAGTCATAAAGACGCTCATATAAATAGCATTTATTTCATTAAAAAAACAGTTAAATATCT
This sequence comes from Udea ferrugalis, assembly GCA_950022985.1. Lineage (NCBI taxonomy): Eukaryota > Metazoa > Arthropoda > Insecta > Lepidoptera > Crambidae > Udea > Udea ferrugalis. The sequence continues at coordinate 14,558,723 of OX465516.1, forward strand.
TGAGAGCGTCCGTCGTGGCCAAGGGGTACAGTGATGAACACCTTGGCTTGGAACCCGTTCAAGCCTGGCTGTAACATCTTTGTACTTTTGAGGCGAACTCTCTGGTGATGGAAAACAGCGATGAAAACCCAGCAACCGGGATAACGCTGTAGTAAGGTACTCTGGGTTCAAATTCGCGCGGCGAATGTGGGTTTTCGAATGTTCCGATCACCAAGACTGCAACAAACAATGTGCCTCTGACTGCCCGGTTCGGTACATCGTATGTCAAATATAATATAAATAGTCAGTATCTTGACATAACGATAATCATGTTTTATTGTATAGCGAGCGACTCGCCACTACGATTAAAAACAAATAAACCTTTCCCTTTGGATGTGACTGGAAAAGTACAACTCATGTTAAATATTCCGTTTGACGTCACAGAACCGGTTACATTGCATCGCGGTTTATTAGGATATGTAAGTATAATATACCTAACAGACGGCTATTTTTGGAAAAGGAAGTTGCGATTCCAAAAATAGAATTTGAATCAAATTATACGAAGTGTGTCTTGAGTAACAGGTTTTTTGTTGTTGATTAAAACGATTCACTCACAATCTTTGTTAATCTTCTCACGCTTAGGGCAGCGTTAGTCCTGTCCGAATCTCTTCAGGTTCAGGGTGGGTTTCCACTAGAAATTAGAGGTTTCGTTGGGAGGAATAGAGTCGATTTATTTATCTAGATTCGCTCAATGAAGCGATTCTACTGGTTCCCAACAAACACCTGCCTCTAGCAATGGATCTCCGCTCATCCCTGGTGGAAACGCAGCCTTAAGCTGCTGCTCGCGTTAGTCCTGTCAAATTAATATTGAGGCCAACTGACAAAGCTAATGCCGATGGTTTGATGGATGTTTATTACCACCCGACTAAAGCCTTATTGACCTGTCGTAGCCCGTGGCCTGTGACCTACATGAAAGTCACTCAACCGTCTCTGAACTCGTTGGTAAGGACGTAATCTTAGTATGTGGGTATATCCTTGTCTTTATTCCTTCAGTACCGCACTAGTTGCTCACAGAAGAGGCCCTTTTTGATTGTCGATTGATGACGAGGCCAGCATTTCAGTGGAAGAGTGAATGCTCTTCCTCTTCGAACAAATAAGAAAAAACACACACTAGTTCGACGATCGAACTCATGAATCGAACCAGTGAGAATAAAGGTACAATCATAGTACCTTATGACTATGTAACAACGAAATCGGGAACAACGAAGTTCTTAGTGGGGCTTTTAATGAAAGCGTGGCGCGTTTAGTAGCCACAGCTGACCTTATCTTATAATGTCAAGAATATGGCGTTATGCCAAATACATATTATTTGTTGCAGGAAATCGTAATTTAGTAACTAATCTCTTAGTTGACGTCGAACTGGTATTCTTAGACATCAACGATTAACGCAAGTAGGTAGCGTGTATCAAAGTTTTTTACAAAAAGTAGCAACACATTTTTATAGAGGTATAAATTTATTTTAGAAGTGTGATCTGTGCTTAAAACCTGGCGTCGTGCATGTTAATGCTTCTGTGTAATGAAGAGCCTCATTAAAAAGTATGATGCTAAAAGCCAAGATTTCATAAGCTTACGAAGCTAATCATTACCATAAATGTATTTAAAATACTAAATAATCGTATTACAAATATTATTTTGTACCCAGTAACTTGATTCCGCACGACACACGCACTACCACGGAAGTCGCTTCTTTCATATCTTACGAAGCCTCAGTTAGGATGGCAAACGCGGACAGCTTCGGATTTCCGTACAGAGCAGACATTCCGCCCCACTTTTTAATAACCAACTTTCATCATCATCATCATCAGCCTCGCGATTTCTACTGCTGAACAAAGGCCTACACCATTTTCGAGAACGGCCGGTTGTAAGCGGCCTGTATTCAAACTCTTGTACCTTCATCAGGTCATCCGTCCTCCTTGGCTCCTTAAGTTAGCGCCCCACACTGCGATTACCAAATACTCCATTCTGTATAATTAAAGTCAGTCTTGTCTTTTGAAATATGAATAACATCAGCTGCTGCGCTTCCGACTACGAAGAATGAGATTGCAGCTAAAAGACGAAACCAGACGATAATTAGATTTATGATGTAACACACCCACTCTGTTGGCTGCACTTTTTTCTGTTAGTTAACTGAGGCTTAGAATCAACTATGCATCATCTCTAATGTACTGTGCCGTCCGCGTGCGTACAAGTGGGTATGTTGCAACAAAACCAAGCGGCCTCGCCAAGATAAATAAATCATAATAAAAAAAGGTAGCACCTAGGTTTCCGACCCAGTAATCATTTGTCTATTGTGCGAATCGGAACCACTGCTTAAAACCCACGTCTATTCGACGATGGTATACGGTACTACCTACTTACGTCTTTACATTTACTGAACTAATCGATCTGTATGTTGAACTATTTTCTGAAATTCAATGATGTTCATTTATCAATTAATAAGGAATACCAACAGCACAGTCAACACCACATCAAGTAACCCCATTTCCGTTTTTTCTCTCGCTCTTGCCAAATGACATATCTTTGCAATAGAGCAAAGAGGATCGACCGGAAATGGTAGAGATGGTAGATGTGCCGTCCACCGTACATACACATAAAAAATCAAGAAACAATACAAAGTTTTAGTCTAGTATATGTACCAATGACAAGTATAAACAGCATGTTTGGATCAAAAGCGCATCATCTAACGTGGTGCGACGTGCGTATGCGCAACTCAGCGAACATGCGCGCGCACGGCCTCACCAAAAGGTCGCTGCTTGACCGCCCTCCCCTCTCCTCCCCCTATTACATTACCATGCGCTAGGGAAATTAATTAACATGACCTATCAAGGACTTGCCCGTAACACGTACAACTAAGCACCCACGAGAGACTTGATGACTACATAAGCAGTCAAAGTAGTCTGCCATAGCGGAAGATCTCCACCAAAATGGAAGGACGGTGGATTCAGGCAGTTCCTCTGACGAAAACTTTGCAGCTTTTTACTTTCAGCTTAGCACTTGTTTTTACGCACGATCAATTAAGAGGCTGACGACTTTACAAGCACAGTCAGACTGGTCTGGCTATAGTAGAAGACATCCATGAAACGGAACTCGGAACGCAATCATTCGGCGATTTATTCTATCGGCTAAAAAATAATTTCGTAAAACCCACAGACGAGTAACAGTGATTTCGGTGAAACTCTCCAACGGCGAAGGGTATTACATTCTAAGCTGGTACTGCAGCAGAACGGGATTTCTGAGCCTTTACATGCCTACTCAGGCAAGCGAAACTCTGACCCAATACGTAAATAACATCTTAATTAACTTAACGTCTGTTATCTTATCCAGCAGGTTCCATTGCAAAACTCGAGATTGTGAATCTTATAGTAGGTAGGTACTTAGGAATAATCTGTTAAGTACCGAACTACTTTAAGGAGAAATGATGATAAGCAGTATAAGATCTGAAACTGAACTATGCTTTAAGATGTACCACTTCTTCCGACTCTATCAATCTTCATCCATTTTTTTTACATTTACTTATCTGGGTGTCAACGTGATGAAATTTTGGTAACAATCACCTTTTGGATAAGATTATAGTGATATGTAAAAGAGCAATAAATCGAAGTTCAAGCTCAATGGCATTTATTTGATGTAAAATTTTACAAGTGTTTATAGAAAGTCAGTAAAATAATTATCTCTAAAAAAGATTTTCATCAATGAGAACTTAAAAGAAAGTAAAATAATTATCAGAAAAGAAAAGAAAATAATGTGAAAAGACTTATTATATTGTAACTCTGCTATCGGAGTTAAAATTAAAACGGGCATTCAGATGACAGGATGGTTAAAAATCATTTCAAGGTTATTTTTTTCTTAGTACCTATGAGATGAAAATGTGCTACAATCCCATACACAATTTAAAAAACACATAATTATATACCTACACTAGCAGCCGCCCGCGACTTCGTCCGCGTGGACTTAGCTGTATGTGAAAAAAGATTTTCCCGCTTTTCTGTTGAAATTTTCCTGAATTTTCTTTGCTATAAACCTCACGGAGCCCAAGACCTTTTCAACGAATGCATAACCGTGGTAATCGGTTCGTGCGTTCTGGAGTTATAGCGTCAGGAAGGAAAACCCGACTTATTTTTATATAGTAGATAAACTACGCCAACATATACGAAACGATACGATACGAAAGTGACAGCCAGACTTGTTAGAGCTGCTCAACTTTGCGCTTGTGAATTTGGCGGTTAGGGTCACATTTCGAATAACATTGACCTTGCACACCGAGAAGTTCACTCACAAGTTAAAAACATGTTGTGTTTTTGTAATTTTTTCTAATCTTGTCTACTCTAACACCGAAATCTGCATACAATCTGCGCACGCAGACAAACACGCTCAAATGCCTGATAAATGCCAAAAAGTCAAAGTACAAAGTTTTCGTTACATTGTTTAACAAACATCTAAGTAACACAGTTCAATGCCCGTATTCACCAATAGTTCATTTTTATCGATTTATTGTAAACTAAGGATGATCACAATTAGACGGATAACAAGTACCTAGATATTAATTTCTAATTCTATTGAGGCATTATAAATACTAAAAGAATACATTTAAATTAGTTCTATATCTCTCATTCAGCGAGCTCTTATAAAAGCTAAATATTTAGTAACAATTGTAAAGTCTGCTTCCTTAATGTAAGTATAACACATCTGAATTTAACACAAACAAGGGAAAACCTAGCTAACCTAGCTAATTATTGTTCAGGAACAATAATTTTAATTCCTGAAACCTACCTAACACAGTAGTTATTAACGTTATTTCGTTAATTGGAATGACTATGTATGTTCATAACGCGATTGTTTTAGGTAAAAGTACTTAATCAAAATGTAAATTACTGGGAGACTAAGTACTAACCCTGGCCGCTGACACGCTCCCGTCCTTTTTAGCATACATTCCATGTAAGTATGTTAAAATTATGAAATTTTATTTAGCTCTGTTTTTTTCTCTCAAACCCTCACAGGCGCAAAGAAATTGAATTTCAAACAACTCACCACAACCGAGAAGAGATTTAGCGTTAGCCGGCATACCTGGCCCGCCGAAGTTCTGATCCTAATCATTACAACATAAAAAAAACTCTACACTTTTCTTTGATTTAGTTAGTATCTATCCATAAGCATTTTTTGTTATTTCGCCAAATTTCTGATTGTGTTCGTTGGCATACCGTTTTCTGACCAATTTGAATTGAAAACACATTTAAATCACAAAAGCCTACGTCGTAGCATTACGTATTACACCGTGGACAGTTTTTGCGGCGCATCACTGCACAAAGGAAGAGCATCAGTGGGCACATCCCGTCTATCAATCGCTGCACAATGGAGCGAGTGTTAACACTGGAACGTTCTGGAAGGCCGGGATCGTACGATGCGGGTCGCAAGACGGTTACATCACATCACGCCATCTTACCGCATCGCTGCATAAGAGTTATATGTATAGTTGGAGATTGGCTTAGTGCGCAGTCCGGTGCAACATAGGCCTATTGAAAACTTTGAAAAGATGAACGCTTATAAAAACTAGTGTGATGCTTTTGGTTTTAAGTAATAGGTATATGATTTTCATGAAACCCAAAGATCAAAATAAATATTTAAGCGTAGGTATTTCTGAGACTGATTTTTGGCCTTTGTTGAAATGGCCAAGTGAGGAAATGGTTCAATAAAGTAGGAAGTATAAAAGTTTGAATCACAGTCTCCAGTCACAGACTGTAGTCTCCGGTAACAAGTGAATGTATTATTAGTAGGGAGAGGAGACTGGCAGACTGCGGGGTGAATTCACTGCATTCGGTATGTCGTAATTGATCAATCAGCGACTGTTTTCATTATAGTTATTATAATGGGGACTGAATACACTACCGAATTAGGCAATAAAGATGAACATTAAATTTTACATACAAGTTCTGACTAAGTAGGTACTTTAATCTTAATAAATCTCATAAAAATTTTTTGCTAACACATCTTGCTAAGCCTTCCGAAGCATCTAATAATTAATTCAACAAAAACTAAATATAAACAAACTTAATTACTAAAATAGCAGTTTATTTTCGTAGAGTAGGTACTATAAAATATGAAAATAACTTATGTAAATCTTTTGTGCGTTTACGTAGTTTGGATAACCCAAGCCACCGGTCTTCCTTGAGCGCCGGTCATCCAAACCGCAAAAGCGAAAGGAATCTAGGTAAATACATAGTAGGCAGGTATATATAATTAGCTGTTTACGGTGTGGGCTACGGTTTATGAACTCGTGGTAGAAATTTACGTTTTCGCTAGAGTAAGGAATAACTTGGTAAATATGCAGTTATGTTGTTCCAGCTTGTTTACCAATTAACAGTTCATGAAACAGAAGAATTAGAAATAATACGTTAGTATAACACTGAAAAAATCTCATTTCTATCTTCCAGTGGGCCATTTTGACGGAAGAAGTGTATAAAGTGAAAGAAGAAATAAATAAAAAAGAGCCTGTACAGAAGTGACGTAAATATGCACTTACGCGAGTACCTATTTGTACAAAAATGCCATCATGCTTTTTCGTCAACTACTGTCTTCGATTGAACTACATTTTGAATTGTCTCAGACTGTTAACGATGCATTTGGTATAAGACCGAGTTATTGTTGTTTGCTGAAAATCTCTCAGCTTTCTGCGCTAGTACTGCGTTGCGTGCCTTTATATGTTGTGATGAGATTGACTTTACCACAACTTATTAAGTAAGCAACTGTCGTATGAATTTTAAAATTTCAAAACGGTATAAAGCAGTACAAACTATGTTTATTTCGAGCTAACTCGACTTACGTAGAGAAAACATAGGCTACACATATACCATAAAAAACTAACTTTGACCGCAATAAATTATATCGTTCAGTACGTATCCGATACAGTCAAACACACGGGCGTTCTACTGACAACACAAGCTGAAATGCCAACACTATGAACTCTTATAGTGATTAGGTACTCGTACACGGTACACAGTCTGTGTTATGCTCGGTACAGGGGTACCGATGACGTCGTTATCGTCACGTACGGTTACCAAAAATTATCACAGTTTTGTTTATTACTATGACAAACCGAGAGATCCTTAGGAAAATCCGTTGCCTTAGGTCAGGGTTTCTCAAAGAGGGGTACGCGTACCCCTAGGGGTACGCCATTCGAGGGCAAGGGGTACGCGACAAAATTTAAAAACTGCGCTTTCAGAGGTCGTCAAAATAATCAATTACATAAAAGCGCGACCGCTAAATTCAAGACTTTTCGCATTATTATGCAGAGTCAGAATTGAGGTTAAAATTGACCAAAATTTCACCTAAAATTGAATCCCTTTGCGACAAGAAACAAGCACATCCATCACATTAATATTAAAAAGACATTTCTTTTGGCACTATGTTTGTTACCTTTTATTTAAAATAAAAACCTTATTTTCTTCAATAGTCAATTTTATTATTTTCTTTGGGGGGGTAGGGGGAGCAATTAATTAATTAGGGGTACGCTGTCACCTGGAAATTTTAACAGGGGTACGTGGTGCCAAAAGTTTGAGAAACCCTGCCTTAGGTCATTCAAATAATTCCATTCACGTGAAAATACATCATAGCTATAAACGGATCGAAGTTCTAAAATGGTTTTAAGTTACGATTTTAGCACCCAATTAGAGCCTTCCGCTGAAAGAAAAGGTTTTATTTTTAAATATCATTAGACACGGATATGCTTCTTAGCTGTGTGTTGCGAATTTAAAAATACTTATCTTGACTTTATTTATTTTTAGAAGTCATTAACAAGCTGGTATCTATGTACTTAAAATAAAATTGAGGATTATGCATATTGCCTGATTTTATTACTAGTAATAAAGTGAATAGGAAAAAATATATTGAGCGCATTTCCATAGCATATGGTGGGTTATGGGGAGCATGCTTGAATGCATGGAGTAGGTGCATGGATACAGGTACACCTTCCGATGCATAACACTTATTCAGCAATGGTCATCATAACACGTTGATGACTTTATTGAACAAACTAGTGCCCAAATTATAAATCATGTTTGTTATTCAGGAAGTTCTAAAAAACCTGTCAAATGTAATTACATTACATCAGGTCAATTGACCTTATTCTTGATTTGTTATCAGAATTTGTCAATAAACACCTATATGTCCTTTGCTTGCTTCTCTGTGCTTCGAAAAAACACGTTAAGCAACAGATTTGGTGGTCGTCTCTAATCTGTGTCTGTCATTAGGTCTGGTCGGAGGCCTTAGAGTGGCTTTTTAACATCTGTCAGCTAGGTTTATCACGAACCTTACACCCCTCCAATAATCAGCGCTAAGCCCGCGTGTTCGAGTATGGCTCGCTTCACCTCATAGCTTAGGTGAGGCCGTGCCCAGCAGTGGGTATCATTCACCGAATCTTTGACACAGTTGTACATAATGTGCGATTCTGCGCAAGCTGTCATAGGATTGTGACAGCAATTAGCAAGAGTTAGGCAAAAGTCCTAACCCAGTTACCCATTCGCAGTTCCACTCAATGGCCAAGGACCATCGATGGTGACGACTGATTGATGAAACTGACACTTATTTGTGCATTGAAACCGGATATTACTTTATTTCTGTGCATGCTATGTTAGTTTATACGTGGAAATATGTAAATGAAAAGTCAATTATTGCTGTCGTGTCAGTTATTCTGACGTCACAAGACAGTTTTGGTGTTGAAAGTACTGTCAAGTTCAATAAAATAAGTTAGGGATAAAATGATAACGAAAATCAGTAAATAATTATTTTGTTTGAAGTACAGCTAGGACTTTACTTTATTTGATGATTTATGTACCTTATATTACAGAGTTCGATACTTTGCAACTTCAACTAATTCTAGCAATTCTTCCTCAAATAACCAATTTTTGCTCTACAATCTGCACATTACATTTTGCACTCATAAAATCCTAATATTTTCCGCGATGTTCATAAAAACAAAAGAGAAGAGTAACACTGAACGCGTTACTTGTTCCACATAACACATTACATGTCTTACATAACTGGCCTAATATAACAGAAACTCAATTATGTAGTTGAGACGGCACACTTCTCATGGCACGGAAACTCGTCTTAATTACAGTAATATCAGTCAGCCAAATATCTTACTAGCCACTGTGTGTAATACACAACTGGTCCAAATATCATACACCATACTTAAAGATATTTACGAACTCCGGGAGGCAAATGGTTGTGATTTTACATGCTAAGACGCATGCTATGCTATTTGGTTTTAAGTGTCCATTTAGGATGTCGTAATGTATTATCTGTTTTATAGTTGAAAGAATTAACAGTCCTGTAAGTATAGTCAAATATGAAGTACATAACCTTTTAAGTTGAAAAGTGCGACTTCTAAGTTTCTTACAGGTTCTTCTCAGTACAGAAAAACAACTCTCAGAGACCAGGCAGGTGACAGTCAAGTTATTTAAGTAGGTACTGTTTAAACATTCTATATTAAGTACATGAAACCATGTCTATTGTTAACTTTTTTTTTAATCCTACGATAACTAACATGACACAAAGACTTCAGTTCAAACAACCAACCATAGTTAAAAATAAATCTATTTTAAAATTGTAAAAAAGGCTTTAAGGTGCGGTTCTAGCTGTCTGTTGGTCCGTCCGTCTATCCTACCTAAATTCAAAAAACCGATTGAAATCAAATACATTTTTCATATAATTCGATCGTTATTTGACTATACTCGCTACCACGGATGCAGACAACAAACACAATCAGTGTATTGCTGATGTGGTGATAAAAAATATCTCTTCCAAAACGTAAAATACGACATAACATAAAACTATGTAGTTTTATGTTATGTCGTATTTTACGTTTCGACTATTTCCCAAAAAGGTTTAGGAGGTTTGTAGGTGGTGGAAGAGTTGGCCGTAAGATGTATGCTGAACACACGGGCAACTTACTACAATTAAAAACAGTGTAACAATACTCCTTAAATATATAAAAACAAATGCCAAACAATGCAGGAACACACGGACAGTGTATTTAGAATTAACATACTGTAGACATGTACTCAAATGTGTTGATTGATTTTAATTTCGGCGACCATCTTTTTATATCCTAGATCGAGGACAGTCCTGATATTATTATATCATGATTTTATGGCCAATAAAACAAAATCAAGTCCCATAACATAGACATCTATTTAACCTGGAGGTAAGTTGACATTTTGGAAAGTTTAACGAAACGTAGTTCGTTTATTGTTATCCAAAATCAACTCCTTTTTAACGAACCTCAAAATAATGTTTTGTTTCAACATGATAGAACATCTTAGATAATATCTACTATATAAAAATAAGTCGGGTTTTCCTTCCTGACGCTATAACTGCAAAACGCACCAACCGATTTCCACGGTTTTGCTTTCGTTGGAAAGGTCTTGGGCTCCGTGATGTTTATAGCAAAGAAAATTCAACAAAATTTCAACAGAAAAGCGAGAAAATCTTTTTTTTTACATACAGCTAAGTCCACGCGGACGAAGTCGCGGGCGGCTGCTAGTCTATTCTGAAATCATTTGAACCATTGACGACCGATTAAGTGTTATTGTTGAGAAGTCGGCTACTACACCAAAGATCGCGGGTTCGATCCCCGCACAGTACAAGCATTTGTGTGCATGAACATGTCTGTTTGTGCTGGTCTGGGTGTTTCCTATGTATATTAGGTATGTATTTACAAAAGAAAAAGTATTTAAGTATCCGTTGTCTAGTATACCATAAAAACTGGCTTTTAATTACTCATCTTAGGGCTAGATGGCGCTATGTGGAATAATGTCCAGGCATATTCATCTATTTCTTGTTTTACTGCTGATCCTGGTTAGAGGTTCCCGAGACTTGGTCACTGTAGGTGCGGTACCGGCGCAAAGTCCGCCGGCAACGCGATTTGTTTCAAAACAACGGATTTGCATACACTAGGGGGGTCAGAGGGCTACATTAGCGTTGAATGGATGTGTGTAACCCCGAAGTGCTAATTATCACATTTCCTGGTTTTATGTGGATTTATTGAGACTGGCTCGTGAAGAAATACTGTATTTATGGCAGGGTAGAAAAAAAGGCTTTCGAAGTATTTTAGTACCGATGCAAACCAAGTTATTCCAAAAGGAGAATAAAAATATTAGTACATTTCCTACTCATATTTATATCTAAAAGTGGCGGATTATAAGAATAAGACGTTTGAAATATCATCATTGTCTTACACTCGCTGTACGAGTTCCGATTAGTTCGGGTTTGGTTTGGCTTCAATTGAGAACCTTGGTTTTATACAATTTTACTACGAAACAACAACAATGTTACCACTAATACCAATGATAAAAGCGACCACTAATAATTATTGATCAATAAGAATTAAAAAGACCGTATTTTATATGATGATGCAGCTAAATGCTCATCAAGTCGGATATCAAACATAGTACCTATAATGTTGATGACTTTATGTCAGTAAAATAACCATTAATGTGACTATGAAATGTTTAATTCCCAGTAATATTAATTGTCCACAAGTTTAATTATTCGTAGTTTCATTACTGGACTCTTGACGCGGTTTTGATACATGAGTTCGATTTCCTTGTTTACTTTGCGGTTTTTTTTTTTTCAAAATTACTTACTTGACTACATGTAATTTGTAGCTCAGATTTATAACTTCCTATAAATTTCGCAACCGACAAATCCATTACTTCTATCACCTTAAACATTCTTGGTTGGCCATTTAAATTATTTTAAATGAATATTCTACCTACGTAAGTCGACAAGGAAAAAACGTAAGTATTCTTTGAGCATAAAAACGACTATAAAAATAAATCAGTAGTTACGTCTATTATGCACGAAAAACAAATTGTACGAAAGTACAGTTCACAGCTAGCTAGTGTGGCCAGCGTAACCTGAGCTCTTCTTGCTACGAGCTCGTATACAACACGAGTTCGTTTGGAGTCTATCGTTGTTTTTGAAACTTGCCGAATTTCAATAAGCAATTTTCCTTAATTAAATAAAACCAGCGTGCTAAGGCCCCCACTCGGAGGACCCATAGCCTGGTGCAGTTTGCGGGAAGCCGTTGTATGTAGACGGCCCAAAGCCGCTCGTTCTGGCGTTCAATGGTGAAGGATAGCCTTCAGCTGTGGACTTTTAGAGGCTATGTGTATGGGAGAGCCGTCGTTTCGTACGTCATACTTCCTTGAAGATGTAAATACCATGACTTCTAAACTATTAATTTTGGCGGAACCATGAGCGTGTTTTAGTAGAGTTGTTGCCTGTACCACTGTAAATGGACCAGCCTGTATTTTGATATCCTTGCAATCAGGCATCCAAATGGATTTAGAATAATTTATAGTTCACCGCAAATTTCCGGTTAACTTCAATTATAAAACTTGTTTTAACTAGAGCTTACTGCGATGACGTAGATTAAAAATTTCCATGAAAGTGTATGGAATATTTTAACACTGTTAGTGAACTTCAAGTGTTTACAAAATAGTCTTGTTTTGTTACCTTGATGTGCTATATCGACCAAGAGTTCTCGCCTTGTAATGGCGTTATTAGTACGGGTGGTAGGATTAACCGCCGGGTAGCCAAGCGAACTTAGGCTTGGACGTGAAGTCGACTTCCTACCCACTCGCTGTCTGCCTCCGGGGTAAGCAGTCGTGCGGGAGCACGTCGCTACCGGCCCCGATTTGGGGCCGCTAGATGCAGCGGAGGAGCCAGCTTCAACGTGGTTGCTCCTGGCCAGGTCCTGTTGGACCCGCAAACGCCTTGGAGCACTTGGCGGGGACGGTGGCACACATATATTCTTTTAGTGGGTGCCAGTGATCGCTAGCTGATCCCGCCTTCCCGCCTGTGCGCCTAGGTTGTTTTCCTATGATCTGTGGTTGCAGCCTAGTGGAGTCCGCGTACCGCATAGGAGCCAGCAGGCCGGAGTACAGGGTGCTCTGGCCCGGGATTGCACGGCGTCCACCAAGATGGCAGAAATGCATTTGGTCGGTTAGATGGGATCCCGTCAGGGGCAAGCACTGTGAAACCTTTTTTGGAAACCCAGTGTCTTCGCCTAAGTGCTGAGTTTAAGGAAAATAGTCACGGGCCTTAACATTATTACTAGCTATAGGTAGTAGTGATCGTGGTTAGCGCATACCCTTTTTTTTACGGGAAATCGGTACCTACTTAACGTTCGGAACATAACATAACATGTGGCTTAAGAAAACATCAAACTTAATTATAACAAGGACAAAAACACACAAATAAACATTTTGTCGTTATGTAATGTTGGCCGAGCGCTCAATCAAAAATCAAAGGTTAATCACTTCAACTAAATTAATGTACATTTAAATAAGGTTGAACGTCCTCCAACTAAAGTAAATAGTAATGTGTAAGCCTACTTATACAGCAAACTTAGTATAACCTTCGACATTTCTAAGCTTGCATTCTAGAATGTTGGAGGTTGTGAACAGTAGACCGGCAACGACCGCTGTTTGTAAAGCAACATGACACACCATGCTGGGTAGAAAATGGGTTGACTGTTGAGTGACTAGACCGAAATTTAGGGTACATTCAGTCTTATAAAGATATAGATATTATATTTCTAACAAAAACGTACGGTAAAATCCTTTCTAAATTAAGTGGGTATATTTATTCAATCTTTTAATCTGTGACCACAGCATGAGAACCATATTTGCTTTTTACTTATTCAGAACACAATTTATAAATGAATATAGGAACTTAATTTGCAACCATATGGCCAGTCTTATTCGGCTGACATTTTGCATTCATTATATTTCACAACATACACCTTGTCACATACTTGAAACGAGCTAGGTATAAGTAAAAAGATATGCAAAAAGTAGTTAACCTAATTAGTGTTGAAATGTGATAAAACAATACTTTTTATGTAAACAACACTGATTAAACTGTGAATGGATTTCAACGTGAGTAATTTTTAGTTGAATTACGTAACTCGTCACATCATTGATCATTATGATGATGGACCAATGACCTATAAGGTGGCAATGCCGTGCCTCCAACAGCAAAGCAAAGATAGAAAAATTCACAGCTTACATCTTTTTCTTGTAGCCATTAAGAGCACTTTTGTATTTTTTTTGTGCATAAAGGTACATTTCCGAGACGGAATGCAAACTGCAACCACAGGTTGCTCTGCTGTGTAGTAGCTCGCTGGGTTGCCTGCGGTCTCATTCCCAGTGCGGCGACTCAGTGTTGGCTGTATGACTGAAACTGCAAGCGACACACTTTTGTTCCCAATGGCGGCGCTTCAGAGCGGCCACGCTTGGAATCACTTTCATAGAGATTCAGAGAAACCAGTAGTGTCGCTTCTTGCAGTTCGCAGACCTATCTGTCTTGGAACTGTACCTTTAGTGGTTCATTGAAACCTGTAGTAAGGTAGCTCGTGGTCAGCTGCAGTCTGCGGTCGCAGGCCTGAATTTTAAAAGTCGAGTAATTCGTGGATCAGTTTGTTTGTATTCGGAAGTGCGATGGTGGGTAAGTATTGGTGATGTGCAATATTTTTACCGACTATATTTACTGTTCTATAGCTCTAGCGTTGTATGTATTACAATAACAACACAAAACTCTCGGTTAATGGCAGCACGATTTTTTTCTGGATAGGTAATTTCACGATTTAAAAATTAGATTATGTTAACTAACACAACGATATTACAGCGAATGACAATTAAATAAAATGAGTCAGGTAAATTTACTCCACTATCTACGAGTATCATATGAGCACGCAAAGACACTGCTTATAAGCCACCGTTAAGATAGTAGGCAGATAAAAGATATGCTTTACTCAATGAAAATATATAAAAAGTAACACACTATGTCAAAATATAGAGTTTTCATTAGGATAGTGAAAGATGATTCAAATTATATATTTTTTTTCATTCGGGTAACTGGGTATGAAGACCGAGTTCATTTTTAGTTATGTTATTTTGTTTAAATCTGTTTATTAAATGATTATAACTTAAAATTAACAAACAATAATACGTATAACAAAAATCGAATCATACGTTCAATGGGTTCCTTCTATCTGGCAGAATTTTTTTTCGCAGAATTTCATTTTGCAGAACACACTTGGCATAATCTTCTTTGGCCGAATATGTTTAAGGCAGAAAAAATACTTAGCATAATCATCATTTGGCAGAAAGTTTGTATGGCCGAATTTTCAATGGCATACTTTTAAGATAGCAGAATTTTGTTTGGCAGAATTTTATTTGGCAAAATTCCATGATGCATAATTACTTTTTGCATAATGCTTATTTGGTAGAATTTCACTTGGCATACCATTGTCATTCCATTTCTCCCGTGGTTTCGTGGTATTTGTTATAACAACAAATTGGGATACTTGTCTGCCCTACACTACAGTCGGGGCGAAACCGACACGGATAGATTAGGTTAGAAGGTTTAAGGCGGGAGCGAAGCGGAGCGAAGCGGAGCGAAGCTCCCGCCTTAAACGTTCGTGGTTATTTTTTTTTTAAACCCAAAAAACGACTTGCCTGATTAGCTTGCTGCTTCATTTCATTTATTTATATGGATATGAAAAAGTATGCCAAAAGATAATTCTGCATATTAACTCTCTGCTATGTGATGTTTCTGCATGTTAACTTTCTGCGTTACCATGGTTCTGCTTTTTGATTATTATGCTTATTAAAATTATGCCAAACGATGATTCTGCCATGCAAAATTATGCTTTTTGAATGTATGCTAAATGAGTGTATGCGAAATGATTTTCTGCGAGATGACATTTCTGCCATCCGTTGTTATGCATTATAAAATTATGACAAAAAAAGTTCTGCGAAAAAGGGTAGACCCTACGTTCAATAGGAAAACGAATTATTTGAATAAAAAAATTATCTACGTTCATTTTAATAAATACCTACAACAGTAATAATAATAATTGAATGACTGAACGACCTCTCCTTCATAGATTTCTAATCTGGTGTAAGGTTGCCTGCAATAATCAAAACTATCCTGTGACACCTTGTGACCTAACTAACTAACTGTGGCTGGCATCCCGCGCCACGCCACCGTGCAGTGATAAGATAACAAATGAACGTCCAAGGTCACCCAATCAGCTGTGAATTACTCTGTGCTCGGTGTCTCTTATTGTAGTCGACTCAGCGGCCTCATTACGAACACTTATCTATAGATCTGTTACATAGAAGCATTGAATGGAAGGTATCAGCAAGAAACCAGAGCATCTTGGCGATCTGCTCCGACATATTATTATGTTAAGCGAAGGCCTATTTGGCACTTTAATTAATGGCTAATAATTAGATTGGTTTAAGCCTTCTGTATTTTTGTCAGCCAATTTGGTAGCATGTTCACTGTTATACGTCATGCTTCATGAGGTAAATAGAATCAATTCTAACTATCCATATATTTTTGTTAACCGCTGCAGTTAATTATTTTGTGTTGTGTATGTAAAAATTAAAGCTTTATAGAAATAGCTTATCTTATGTGTAACATACTATACCTACCCTAATGACAACAGCTAAAGCTGCATTCTTAGCTTAATTTGCTCGCACAAAAAAAAAATTGAAGTTCTCTCTCAGTACAAAGTAGAGTCAAAGCTCATTCACACTTCGCCTACTAACCTATTGTGTCGCATTATTTGGCAAAGTTACCTATCTACAAATAATAGAGGTGATCCAAGTGGGTCAACAAAGGTGTTCCTACAATAAACTTGAATTCAGTTCAAATAATTATGCAATCATTTGTTATCTGAGTAGGTAATAAATCTATCTGGCTGCATATTTGAAAGAAAGAAAATATTTTATTGGGTAGGTACATAACGAACGAATCAATAATAGGTAGCATCAAAAACATGATATAACAAATTAAAACAGTTAACAGCGTATTTAATTATTTTCTGTTTTTTTTTTTCTTCATCTACTTAAATTTTACCATACATAAATTTTATCTTCTTTCTGACCTGCTTACTTTTTAAATTAGCTATGTGTTCTTCACCTGCCTTCACCTCCATGTGGGTACAAGGTATTAATGAAAATTGAAATGTCTACAAATTGTACTGTTTGACTATTTATTACTGGCGAATGATAACTACCTTACCAACAAGTACACATAGGTACCTAGTTTTCATGCCTATTCTGACACTAACGATCCAACAAAAAATAATGTAATTCCTAACCTAATCTGCCAAAGTTAATAAACGTAGTGGGTTTGATGGGTAAACTAATTCGTAAATCATTATGTTAAAAAATAAGCCTATGTTTGTAATCAAAACTGGTTTAACAAGAGTTATCTTGTTTACTGTAAGTATCTGCCAGTTATTTTCTAGAAATGAATAGGTACTCTGCTATCATGTTAAATTTAGTTATGTAGGTATTGGAAAAAAGTGTAGAAGCGTGTTGGATAATTTGTATGGACGTTCCTGGTGCGTGTGCAAGCGCCGTGCAACGCACGATCATACTGTGTGGCATGATGTCGCACGCGCGCGGGCACCCGGCGCGCTCACTCATTGAGGACAACCCACTCCCCCCGAAATAGAACGTGGCGTGATTGGGCGTGCCAGCGTGCGTCAGAGCTCGTCGAACTTGTATCACTATTTCGAACGTCTTCATATCGGGGGTGTAACTCAGTGGTAGAGTGTCTGCTTCGCATGCTGAAAGTCCTGGGTTCAAATCCCAGCTCCTCCACAATACTTTTTATGTTTTTACTGTAGACTTTTAAACTTACAAATTGTATTATTGTTGTGCCATAGTTAGACCGGTTACAAAGTAGGTAACTGGCTATCATAAGAAGTAGTTTACTCTTAAAAAAGAAAAAGCTGCTTGGATGTAAATAAATACCGTAATAATAAAAAATAGGGCAATATGATAATGTTTTAACTCAAACGTAACAAACTCAAAAAGTAAATAAGTAGGCAACCTAAATTTTAACCAGAATGTAAACAATAAAAATCGCCACCGCCAGCGCCATCTGTATACCTGCCTACGGAATATGTGGCGCCATCTGTTGAAATTGTGTTAAACTATCCCAATAGATCCAATCGATCATAAAATGATGATACTGAAAGGCATGGCATTCTGCATTGGCATCTCAGTTAACTTCGAAGTGAGATTGTATTTTGGCGTTTTGTAAAAGTCAACAACCTAACCTAACCTAAACGGATGTGATCGTTTGAGTGAAAAGACCTAAGCCAAATAACATGTTCAAATTATTTCTACGCACATGAGGGAGAATACCAATTTAAGGTGAAGAAAATGCCTAAAAGTTGGTGTTTTTTCCTAGCGATCACTTTCACAATCGAAGTGAGATTTGGCGTTAGCCAGTATAGCTGTTTCTAATGCTTTAATTAAACTTAACATTGTTTTCACAAATGTTAACTGGTAGGGAATGCCTCTAGGCATTAAGTCCGCCATTAAAACTTTACTTTCGTGCAATAAAGAATAAGTGTTATTTATACGCGTAAAAAATTCACAAGATTTATTGATTATTTTTGATGAATGATTTGAGAATAAATAACCTACATTACTTATACCCAAATCCTACTACATAAGATAAGATATTTATTCGTAATATTCATTATAAGTCTTTATAAGGAGGCGAGCATAATATTTAGATTCGTTTTATATCAAGTAGCATTCTCGTATTTTCAGCTAAATGAGAGAAGTTATTTTTCAGATAGCAAAAGAACAACGTTCACAGATTTAAATAAATACCTAGTTGGAGTTCTAACTTTCTACGTGTATCTCATAGGGAAATGAAACAAATAAAACTCAATTTCCGTATATAATTTTAATGAAAATTCAACTAAACGTATAAATCTTATTTATACTTACATTAAACAATTGGTTAAATATTTACATCGTCAGCTAGGGGCGCGTTGACCGCATCCCCAAAATTGCTCTAACAAAATAATGGACTCGAGGGTCCGACCCGCCGGTGCGGGCACTTACCAAAAACGGTACCCAACCCTTGCCTAGTGACCGACCCAAAACGGACCGGTCATACAATTAGCGTAATTGTCGAAATTGGTAATAACCATTTGCTTTAAAACATTAGTCATGTATAATTCAAACCGCGGAGTTGAATGGAACGTAAAAGTGTTTACTTGAACACTTTACATTGTTCGAAGATAGATTTTTATGCGTTAACTGTCAATTTGAGAAAAAACTTGTTCGTTTACGTTTCAATAATTCAGTACATTCCGTTGTCCAATATCTAAAAAAGTGAGTTAGTAGAAAGCTAAGAAGCTCTTTCAGTTACTGAAAAGATGACGTCATTGACGTCAATGTCAACGACATGAAGCTTTTAAAATATTGCATGATAGCTTACTGTAGCTTACACTGTTCTCTATACGAAACTTTTTTCACAACCATCTCAACTGTTGGAAAATACTCATATTAACTAGTTTTAGTCTTAAAACGAATATTCAAAATAACTAACACGAAAATCATTGAACAGGAAGTAGCGCGCGTGAGTATTTCCGGAACGAGATGGTTAGAGCAAGGTAACACTTTTTTAACTAAATTGACTTGTGTTATTGTTTGAATAACATTTTGTTATGGACTTTTATATTGCTGACAACGATCCGTTGTCCGAGGAAACTTTATACAACGTTTTAACCATTTTTCGAAGTGGAAAATGGCGCATGACAATAGTTCATGATATTTCGGCATTTAAAAAAGAATGGATTTCATCAATACGTTATTTGAGTGTTATTATTTTAAAGCATAGCCCAAGCACCGGCGAGTGCAATATAATAACGATTAATACAATACAAGTGTATACGCAGTCTTTGGCCGCGCTCGGCTTCCTCGCCTCTAGCTAGAGACCGCTGTCTATGTCACTACCCTACGGTTACTGCACGGTACACTACGTTACGTAACACTGACTGGATATATTATTATGACCAAAAATTTGCATTAAACAAAAAAATACTGTAAGTTAAATCAAAGTCTCTCAACTATCGTAAAGCTTATTGTCGACTCCAACCTATAATATGGTGAATCATATGTTATGTTTATTTGAGCTATACGAATTTCAACATTCGCCTATAATGATGGTATCTGCCTAGAGGATTTGGTTTCAATTTTTATTTTGTCATTTCAGCGTACAAAAACTACCTATTTATTGTCTATTTCTGTAAAAATCCATCATACCCTCACCACCTTAAGATCTACGGCCAATTTTGTAATATCTAAGACAGAGTTTGCACATTATAATCGATAGTAGATCGACATTACAAAGTTGTGAAAAAAACAGAGAGATTCTAAAAAGTTGTATTTTTTACTTCTTGTGGAAAACCGTTTTTGGGTAATCCGTCAGTAAATTTACGAAAATATTCGTGAATTTGAATCCGTCTAAAATGAATACAGATTGAGTCACCTTGAAGTTACCGTGAGGAAGATGAGTTTTTTTTTAATGAGACTTTATTTACTTGAAAGATGAACTTGAAAAATAATAAAGTGGTAATAACCAGTCCAGTGTTACACTCGTTATCCGTTAGGTTAGGTTCTACTTGATACACGCTATAACCAACATCTAACCTGTATGCTGAGGTGAAGTCCGCATGCGGAAATTCGGAATCGTTACCACTGTCACACAATTGCGGGTCTCCAAGAGAATATCTGCATAGAATTTTACTGCAACGTCTGGTAATGAGCGCTTGGCATAACGTTGCCGAGTATCCAATTTATGCCAGACGTCACGATATTTAGGAACCCGGTGAAAGGACCCTTAAAATCAAGAAGTCAAATCGGAGGACTTCGAGAATTCCAAATTGGAGAATTTTCCACAACTCTCTTCTCTTCGTTTTCTCTCCTAAGTTTGCTTACACATTGTGGAAAAATTGGCTGGCCTTTATAAATAATCATTTTCTTGTTTTTAGTTTCTATTATGAACTTAAACACATTGGACCTGGCAACACTAGCCAACAACTTTATTTCACAAGTCTTAGCCTTGATAAACGGCCTGCGTGAATAGAACAGTAGGTAATACAAATTCCAATTTCCCACTGCAGACCTCACCGACTATTAACTACAATAATAAAGTGACTACAAATATTATTGGAAGATTTAAACGTGGCCTCGCCTAAGTAATAACTACTACACTACACTACGGGACTAGAACCAAAGTATTCGCATAGAGTAAATAATACACTATTATTATTTAATCTATGGTATTGACTACTTGGAGGGACTAGATGGAGAGACTACTGGCCGTTGCACCTGCTTCAGAGTATTTAATTATGACAAAACATGTCTTTAAATAGTGGACATGAAATAGTCTCATTACCCACACTAAGTGCATATTAGTGCCCACAGTTTCTTGATTTTACCTCTATGGAAAATGTTTAAATAAAACAGCATTAAAAATGTTGTAGGAAACACTCATTGAACAAGTTTCACAAAGGCTAAAATCAAGCTGTGGACACTTTATGCAAATGCATTTGGAACGTTAATTAAAATACTTAAATACTTAGTAAAAGTGATTACAAAACGTACAATCCTCATGATCAAAAAGATTGATTTTATATAAACAACGATAACAATATACAACAAACAACAATATGGTTTCGATACGAAATACTTAAAGATACAAGTCTCGTATTAAAACAAACAATATTTGTAAATTCTTGAAAATTTAATTTTTTGGTGACGGTTTTGTCATCCTCCATGTGACCCCATAATGTTTCCCACTTACCCTATTAATAGACAAAATTTTAATATTGTCATAGATTACAAACATCATATTTTATTATCAAAAGGTTGAATTCGAAGTTGTAGAAAAACCTTAACTTGGACAGTCAATAAGAAGAGTTTATTTTTTGCAGCAAGGTAAGAAGAATTGACGTGATTAAAATTATATGGACGAAATAAGGTGACTGGCCACCAAATTTGTTTTTCTCTCTTTAGTTATAGAAGCAAATTACATCTCATGACAGGAGTATCCAGTCATTGTACGAGTATGTTAATCTATAAAATCGGGGCTTAGGAAAACCCTTAATAAAATAGAACAGTAAATGATTATTGATTAGCTTTAGGGAAACCGCAAAATCCGCATAGCTGATTCTAATAACGTCATATAAGCAAGCAATTAAATACGGTTTTCCTAAACCTCAATTAGTTCAAATACTTTGCAAATAACATTTTGTACAGTTATAAATCGGAATAGAAATATCAAAATGTGGAAAAAGCAAAGTCATTCCATTTTGAATTTAACATTTCATGCGATAAGTTAGAGTTTACTTCGTGGAGGCATCGCTCCTTCATTCAGCACTTATATGCTGAGAACTCCTTAGATAAAACATTTTTAAGATCAACTTAGGCTACGTGGGCAAGTGTAACGGCCGTCAACTAGGTAAATACTAGGATATAGGAATGCAAAACTCATTAGATAGCAGCACCAGAGTTTGTCCCAACACACGAAAATTAATAATGCTAAGGAAACCAGTCCTGGGTCAACTTAAGACCTCCCAAGGGTTAATACTGCCACAAATAGTCCATGAACTGAGACAGAGTACAAAACCTGCGACTTTGTAAAATTTCGAATGATCTATCTGTTCACATTTTGAATGGGACATACACAGATGGTGCTATCAGTAAAGTTTGCGTAAGATACTCAACTGATAAGAACAAAACGGGTCTAGCTACGGTGTGGCCGGGCGAAGAGGGAGGCGCTATAGCGAGTCCAGCCGCGTGCGCTGCACCGCGAGCAGCGCCGACTGCTGCTGTAGACTCTTACGCAGGCCCTCTAGGGTTTGCAGCACCTGGGCAGAAATGGGACAGTTTATGTGGAGCACATAACCTATTTGCAGGAGATGAGCATTAGGTCGTTTCTTTCTAAATTAGAAGAGCTTCTAAACCCATGAAGCCGACAGCGTTACTTCCAAAATATTTTTTTGGATTAACACTGTTCCTCATGACTCGAAAAACAATCCTATACTTAAAATTTAAATGTCAATAAGGTAAACAAAAACATAATTATGATTCAGTCTTCGTAAGAGTTAATGTTCAAACAGAACTTTTTTCTTAAAGGATTATTTATCTAAAAAAGAAACTTTTTACTGCTGCTGCTGCGTGTGTTCAAATATACGCAGTATATCTTATAATAAAAAAACAAAAAAACCGTAAAACGAACTTAGTTATATTTTACCGATTCTACTAATCCTTTATATAATACAATTTAATATTGTTATTATAGATAACGCTACAAACAGGATCAAAGAAAAATCTACATCAAATTAATTTGGTTTACCATGCGTTCATCTAAAAACCAAACGCGTAACAAAACCACAGACACAATCCTTTTAGCCTGTCGTCAAAGTCATTAAGATCGAATCATCTTCATTTGTAGGTATCCCCTACAAATTAAGATAAATAAATATCCTTGGACATTATTCCACACAGCGCCATCTAGTCCCAAGTAGGCTAATTATAGTCCGTTATTATGGATACTAGACAACGGATAAACATACTTATATACTTTTTCTTTTGTAAATACATACTTAATATACATAGGAAACACCCAGACCAATACAAACAGACATGTTCATGCACACAAATGTTTGTACTGTGCGGGGATCGAACCCGCGACCCTTGGTGTAGTAGCCGACTTCTCAACCAATTACTCCAAGACGGTCGTCAAAAAAAGATGATTCGATCTTAATGGACATTCGTCTGGACTAACGACGCCACTAATAATGATTATACATCCTTTCTTAACAGATTTTTAATTCCAAAAGCTATTAAACTTTTACGCCTCTGTTTACTACTAAAATACCATTTCGTTAAGAACGGAAATGTTCGTGGAATAAATTAATTTGATATTAATTTGTTTAATAATAACAAACGCTGTCATCTGAGGGGGATTTGAGGTTGTTGATATTCCATTCGCATAGTCTTGCCTCTTGGGCGGTGAGATACTTGCGTCGACTCCCAAATTTAGTTGGTGGGAACAAGCAGCGACCGAAACAGGAAACAGAGTTACTTACTAAACTTGACGGTACCTAGTCATCTTCGCGCGAAACCGGAGGGTGTCAGGGTCAGCGAAGGACGCTACGCGATCCCCTTTTATCTAGCTCGAATGGCCTTAGGATTAGCAAGTTCTAGATAACACAGAGAGTACAAAAATACGCATTTCATCTTACGTGGATCGTTTGCACACGAGCAGCTATCAGCTTTTCATTTTCGGGGAGGAGTGAGGTAGTGTAGAACTTACTCACCCCAGAGAGGAGTGTGAATAAGGGAATAACGCACTGGAACCCCGAGCATCTTCTGCGCGTGTTCAGTCCATGCCATTTGTTATAACAACAGGCGAGGAGATTCCTTTCAGCTACCTATTTCCCGGGGTAATCCTTTTACGGACTTTCCGTCCTTCGTGGTAAGGGCGTGGACATGTCAGACTCGTCTGCCCTGAGGCGCGTACCTCGAGGGTCCCACAGCCCAGGCCATGTGCACTCCCAGTGACCTCGAAGGCCTTTAGTCAGCTCTAACGTTTCAGCTACCTACCTCATCTCTCGCATAGGCCTTCCTCTTCGGCGGCTCGGAGTGCGGGCGCTCGCACGGGGGCTGGGAGATGGCGCGCCTCGCGACCGGCGGGGGCGGGGGCGCGGCGAGGGGGGAGCGCTTGGCCACGGGGGAGAGGCGCCGCGGCTCAGGGGAGTTGGCGCGCATGAAGTTCGTGATGTGGGTGCGCTCGGGGCTGCGGCGGGGGGCCTCTACCTACCGAGGGAATAGAGGTTAGACATGCTAGGATATAGAGGTTAATGAACATTCAATATGAAATATGTTTTCTTTACTTAGCTACCTAAGGAAAAACCCCGTCAGGGAGAGTAGATTCCAAACTTGAAAGTAACCTGAATTACTGAATTACACGTGATGATGATGATGATGAATGTAAGTAAATAAGGAAAAAGATCTACTGATAAGAGCAATACGTGTAAATGAGGATCATTAAATCCACTAAAAGGTTTAAAAGATTGATAAATTTTCGTCACAAATAATTTCAGCTTACCTCTGTTGCCCTCAGTTCTCTCACACGAGGATTATGCGGTGGCTCCAAAGGCGCCCTGGATACGGTGACGAGAAGTTTCTCGGCCTCCCGAATAAGCTCACGGTACTTTCTCTCGGCCTCGCGGTCGGCCTCCAGAAGAGGATCCCTCTCACGGACGGGAGGGGCGGGGGGCGCGTGGTTGCGGCGACGTACTCGAGGGGGAGTGCAGCCTGGAAAATCAATTGCTAATGGTGAATAGAAGACTCTCTTTTATATGATTCCATATCAGAGACAACAGAACCGCCTTCAGGGTGGCTTGGGTCGTAAACCCAGTAGACTTCGTGTCAATGTGAGCACTTGTGTATGAAACTGCCTAGAAACTCCAGATATTTCTGTGACTTCCCCCTTTTACCATTAAGTCGGCTGGAAGAGCCCTGTCAGGAGCCAGTGCAGCACTGCTAGTTAATTCCGAAGTCCCGAAGTGCCAAATAAGGGGAATCATATGGATTTAGTAAGTAGGAGTCAGACATAACCTAGTCGTCACTTTTAAAACAAACTTAGATGTGACTATAGTCTCGAATACTGCCTTAACTAACCCCTATTTGTGCAAAGCTATTCAGCTATGACCATATTGTTTAACTTCATATTGGTAGCTTCATTACCTGCAGATCTGGGCGGTCGTCTCGGTGGCCGGCGCCTCCTCGCTCTCCGCCGCCCAGGCGAGGCCGTCTCATCAGGCTCGTCCTCGTCCCCCCCATCTAACCCTGTATCTCCGTCCGAGTCTATGTCAGCATCTGAAAGTATAGCTGTCTCCCTCCCACGTGGTCTGAGACCTCTGCACTCTTCGTCGCTGGAAGCTCCGCAGCGGTAGTAAGGTGACCGTCGCGGTTCTGGTGATATGTGTGGTGATAGATGCGGAGACAGGTGAGGTGAGAGGTGGGGTGACCTGGAAGTTACAATGACATTAGGTTATTTTTTATTTCAGCATTAGGGATAATGCATTATCATCTTACTAAAGATAGGAAAACGAGAACAAGACATTTGGTATTGGCTTCAGGTGGGAATCGAACTGCCTGTCTGTTAATGGGCCCCGTAGCACAGTGGTTATTGCAGTTGCCCAGTTTGCGAAAGATGCGGGTTCGATTCCCGTCTGAAGCCAAGGCCGAATGTTTTTTTGGTTTCCCATCTTTACAGTGACATTGTTAAATACTTGACTAGAATAAAGTTCAACATAAGTCAACTAATTAATTTCCATTCGATGGCCAATATCTAATGTAAGGAGATCAAACAATGCGCTGGTCCTTCATCCCAAAATTACGATACTTAGAGCCCATTTTACAAACTCTTTAGTAAAATCAACTTATCGAAGCTTAGCGTAAGTCGATGCCCTTCACTCCAAATTAATTTAATTGAACTGCGTCTGAATTAATCCGGCTTAACAAATCATTAACACAGACATCTAATATCGTCCTAGTTAAATCTTTTAGGGCTTCAGTCTGTAAGTTACCCGATTCAATTATACTGTAAGACCTTCAGTATCGACTTAACCTAGTGACCCACTCATAACGTATTCCTTCTGTCACTTTGTGTCTTTGTCTTGATAATGACTCATCAATTCAGCATTCTTAATGAAGCAGAAAAACCAATGCAATGCCATGACATGATCTTTTTAACTTACCAAATATTAATGCATTTGAACCTCGTGACTAATGTTTATCTAAATACGCTTTATCCTCAATCCTTTTGATGCGTGTTTAGTTCATCTTCGTTTTTTTATTATAATTAGGAGCCCAAAACGTTCTACTGCAGGATAAAGGCCTCCCCATGCCTTATCAACTTTTTCTTATCTTGTGCTTTTGCGAGCCAATCCACATACGAATCTAGGTCATCCTGCAGCATTATTTGACTTTGTTCGCGCAGACCAATATCAAAAGACATGTACTCGCAGACAAATGTTTGTAAGTACGGCGCAGCAATCAAACCCATGACCTTTGGTGTAGCAGCCAACTTCTTGACCATTACACCAAATGTCGTCAAAACCGTAGAAGTTGTCCATTAACTTTGGCGCTGGCATGGCAGTATCACACAACAAGCCAAAGTTGTTGTGTTACAACAACATAATTAGGTATTCGGTCTCCAACACCCCTAGTACTACTAAAGAATCTTTAGTAGTACTAGGGGTATCTTTTTTTTTTTTTTTTTTTTTTTTCTTTTTTTTTTTTTTTTTTTTTTTTTTACCTCGAACCGTATCTCGCAGGGTACGAGTCCAAAGAGAAAGGCGCGTGGTGCAGCTGCGGCGGTTGTGCCTGAGGACACTGCAGCGACTGCTGGTGCAGGAGATGTGGCGGCTTCCTCCTGTTGGGCGACGTGGCCCCCATCCAGGGGTTGGTCCTGATGCGGCAGCGGGGGCGGGGCGAGGGGGTCGCGCATAGCACGGGGGCCGGCTCCGGCGCGCATTTCCTTGAGCTGGCGTGGGAGCGGCGCTGGAATTTATATGATAACCATCAAAATGAAGCCAAAATCAAAGAAATACGACAAGTATTGACGGAGACACAGCCCAAGAGCAAAAGGTAGTTTTGCATCTTTTGTGGCTATGGCGGTCTCTGGCCAATTCTCAATCATAAGGACTAACAAGCCATTCAAATAACCCCCAGTGCTGATTGTCGAAAAGGTGTAAGGCTAGGGGCATAAATTACTGTCAGAAGTTTAAAACCGCGCTAAGGCCTACGAGGAGGAATATTAATCATGTTTGTTGAATCCCGAAATACTTTTAAAAATACAAAAACAACGTGGCGGTAAGCAGCCTTCAATATAGTAACTCATATAATCAGAAAGTGGTACTTTTCTTACTGTAAAGTTTGCTTTTGAGCACTAGTCATTTTTACTTCTTGTTTTTTTATTATAAATGTCGTTCCATGACATAAATCTTACTAACATTATAAATGCGAAAGTTTATGTGTCGATGTGCCGTGTTGATCTTTCGCATAAAAACTACTGAAATTTTAGATTTTATATTTTAATGAAATTTTACCATAATATAGCTTATGCATCTGAATCGTACATAGGCTACAACTTATAAAAATATATGAAAAAAAACTAAGATCACGCAGACGAAGTCGCGGGTGGCCGCTAGTCTTTCCTGCTTCCAACCGAGGAGGTTGTCAATTATGCTGTTGTTGTATTTATTTGTGTTTTGGATACTTAATAATCCGGTCAAATTAGACATTCAAAGTTACATTAATTCCCACCAAGCTGAAAATCGGTAAGATTGTTTGAAATATCATTAAAAACAAAATTTGAAAGTTCCCCATCTTTCCCCTGTAAGGAAAAAAATTTATTCAAGGTCAAAGGTAAAAAAAATGAGTTTTTCGCGCTTTTCAGCAAAACGGTAAGTTTTATCATAAAAATATTTCAGACAAAAATTGTAGATCATAAAATTATCTACAAAAAAATAATTTATACTTTTTTTTCTACGAGCCACCGTTTTTGATATATAACGATTCAAAAAGTTGTAAAAGTTGTAATCGTCATAATATGCACACGTTTCCACGCCACCTATGAGGTAGTGTACTTTTTTTTTTTTAAGTAGGGTAAATGCCTTACGCATAGCCGTCCACCGGGGGACGGACGGGTTATGTCGGACTCTCCACTGTAAAGGTGGTATACCAGTGGCCCTACACCCAAAGGACGGCTCCGCTGCCGTAACCGGCGGTACGGCCCCGCCGGACCGCGACGCAAAGGGGGGATCAGCCTCGGATCACTGGCCCCCACCAACCGGTTGTGCGTCGCGGCCCCAACCACGCGCCTCAAAGGCGCCTGCAGGCCCCACTGGCCCCGCAGCCCCACGTCGCCCTTGCGGGCCGCAGCGGGTGGGTGTCCAGTCCCCCACGCTGCCACGCCTGGGTTCTCTTCGCTTCCCGGTGGTGCCCCTACCACCGGTACTAGGCCCCCTTGCCAAGCCGAGGCGAGAACCCGTGTACTTAGCGCAACTTTTACAGCTTTTTGAATCGTTATATCTCAAAAACGGTGGCTCGTAGAAAAAAAGTATTAAGTATTTTTTTGTAGATAATTTTATGATCTACGATTTTTGTCTGAAATATTTTTATGATAAAACTTACGTTTTGCTGAAAATCGCGAAAAACACATTTTTTTTACCTTTGACCTTGAATAAAATTTTTTCCTTACAGGGGAAAGATGGGGAACTTTCAAATTTTGTTTTTAATGATATTTCAAACAATCTTACCGATTTTCAGCTTGGTGGGAATTAATGTAACTTCACTCTTATTTTTTGGTCTAATTTGACCGGACTATAAGTAATTTGTGATTGAAATTGTAAATCTATGAAGAATATACTTTAAAAATAATGATTTGCTTTTTGGACAAATTATGGGTTGGACTTAGTAGTATTCACAACTATCCAAAACAGTTTTCATAACTTTGGCTGTTTGTGTATTATTTTACTATCCATCAATGACTGGAGATGACCTCAGTATGAAAGAGTAGTAATTTTCCAAAGTATACCTTAAATTTTAATATCAGTAGTAATATTTGGTTTTTATTTAGTTTACTTAGTTTACCCAAGTTTAATAATTAACTTCCTGTTTTATTTATTTTCATGTCAAAAACTATAGGTATGACACTGTTGGTTCATTCAAACATTCACTTTGTACTGTAAAACATTGGATGATTTGAAAAGAGTAACTGCTGATTTTCTTGTCGGGTCTTCTCAGTAGAAACAACTTTCCGACGCCAGTGGTAGAGTCACATTATGTACATGTATTTTAAGTTTTGTTTATACATATAATCTATTATTATGTGTATGTTTATAAAGTGGTTAAAATATAAATTCTTGACGATTCGAAAGTACTGTGTACTTGAATAAAGAAATATTGAATTTTAATTTATTGCTTTACCATGTTCAAATTTAAAAAATACAATATTATATTACATCTCCTCACAAAATATTTTATTTAGGATTATCTATTTCAGGCTGAATAAACTTACAACCGATGCTGTAGTTAAACAAAACCTTCCAACTCTAAGTTTTTCATTCCCGCTTAATATTACAAAATTAAATCGTGAGTTAATTTAATTACGATTTAATTTTGTTATAGGTATTAAAATTGTTATATTATATGTGTTTTACTCAATTCTTACTCCAAATATATATTTTATCAACGTTGTACCCTGGTTGTTTGTTACACGAGAGGAAATTACATTTTCACATTTTACGGAAAAACTTCGAAGTAATTTAACTACAAGTGTGAGTAAAGATAGCGGGAATTAAAAACTTATGGTTAAAAGTATTTTTTTTTATTTGACATCGGTTGTCAACATTTAGCCTAACCAAAATAAACTATTTTGAGAAGACATTTTCTTTTAGCAATAGGACCGCCTAAATTGTACATAAACTACTCTGTTTGGTGTTTAATAGAGTGTTTCTCATCTTATCTTACATGGTTATTAATTAATTTTTTTGTTAATTAATTATTAAAACGTGAAAAAGATTTTTTTGATCAAAATATTCTTCGGTGAATAACTTTTAGACTCTCACAAATTACATAGGTACGTCATATCCGATTAACCTAAGCTACCCATCCACGAACAGCAAACTTTGCAAACTATTTTGTTTAAGTAGATTGTTACGTTTAAATAACTGCGTCATTTGTCAAGTAAGCAATGTACCTATGTATTCTTAATAATTTTAGATTTACAATTTCAATGCCAAATGAAATGACAAGCACCATATTATTATACTTCTCTATTTAATTTTACAAAGCGTGTAGATAATTGTTCATGAACACCTACCACTTGGATTTAATAAAGGTGAATAACATGTATTTTTTAATTGGAATAATAAATAACAAACAAGCAATACTACTCAATTAATAATCTACAAAAATGTTATCTTATCTATGTAGAGCAGACTGTAACTTTTTTATGATGAAATTTAGCGCTTGCTAGGTTCCCCGCTGTGAGTTATAAATAACGATTGAATTATTAGTTTTCTCGTTTCCGCCCCTTATAAGTAAAAGGGCCTTTTAAAAATTGCGCTCGGACTCCCTAACGGCAGCCGGGCGCGAGTAGTTAACAAGTTAACTCTTGGGTGTCAGCATCAGTGCTCTCACTTTACGATCACTGCGCACTATGCTCCCCGAGACAAGGAAGTATTTGGCTATGTCCGCGGTTATACAAGTAGTCTCGCCGTGCACTAATGCTTGCGCGATTCAAAGTACCCCCGGCGCCATCTGTTGACAACTTTGCGAACTTATTTCCGATTCGTAGCATAGCTTCGAAACGGACGGAGGTTCTATTCCAACAGTGACGTTTATTTTATTTTGTTAATTTTAGAATATGTTTGTAATGTAATTAGAAAAACTCAAATATTATTAACTGTTTATAAAACAAATGGCTCTTTTAACCTTTGTTCCCAAAAATTGTTATGATTTTCCTGCCTTTTCCCATAACGTCTCTATTGTATAGTAAAATAATTCACGTTTGCATAGTTAATATTTATTTTCTAATATGACATCTGACATCAGTCATCATGCAAAACACAATTTTGTCTCTACTTTACTAAAGAGGTATATAACAGTCCTCCCCCCCAATTTCCTCAATCGGCGGGAGGTTGCACAGCCGTGGGAAGCAACTGGTCCACATGGCGTCTCCAGACGACACCAGCATCAATAAGGACTTCGTAATGTAATCTTCCCAAGCGTTTAGTAACTGTTCCAAACTGCCATTTAGCATTGCCGGAATAATCACGGGCTTGAACTCGATCACCCAAGAAAAACTCTTTCACTGAGTCCTCGTGAATTCTCTTGGATGAGGGTTGGCAGGTAACACTTCCCAATGCAACATGTAGTATTGTTCTCACTTGTCGTCCAAACATAAGTTCATATGGGGTCTTGCCCGTTAAGTTTGGTGTCCTTCTCAAATGTCTTTTAATTCTGCATAGTTTATCGTGAATATCACCTCTCTCCCCCCTCATTGTATGCAGAGCTTTCTTAATAGTTTGAACAAAACGTTCAGCTTGTCCATTTGTAGCTGGATGGTATGGTGCTGACGTTTTATGTACAATTCCATTCTGTTGTAGAAAATCTTCAAATTCCCGTGACACGAACTGTCTCCCGTTATCAGAAACAAGGATCTGTGGTAAACCAAATGTTGTGAATATCTCCTCTAGTTTTTTTACGCACCATGAACTGGTGATGGTTTTAGTTGGTATTATTTCAGTCCATTTTGTGAAGGCATCTACAACTACCAATAAATAGTATCCATTTGTTGGACCAGCAAAGTCAATATGTACTCTTTGCCACGGTAATGATGGATGCTCCCAATGATGTAGATGGACTTTAGGTGGCTCATTTTGTTTGAGTCTGCACTCTCTGCAGGTCTTCACTAAGTCCTGAATATCTTTATCTAAATTTTTCCAAAATACGAAGCTTCTGGCAAGTAATTTCATCTTTATTATTCCTAAGTGTCCCTCATGTAACTCGTTTAAAACAAGGTTCCGTAAACTGTTAGGTATCATTATTCTAGTACCTTTAAACAGACATCCATCTTGACAAGTTATTTCATGTTCATTGTATCCTAGTTGTTGTAAGTTTTTACCGATATTCAAGGCCTCTATGATGGGTTTGTATTCTATATCTTTCAAGGTTTCTTCAGCAATTTTATGTCGATTAATATTAAATGTAGAAAGCTGGTTCAGTTGAAATGCTGTATGTTGGTCAATGTTTTCAATCGGAATTTCGATTGGAAATCGAGATAGGTAATCTGCATTGCTGTTAGCACTTGAAGTTCGAAATTCTATTTTGTAGTCAAAGCCAGATAAGAAATGTGCGTAGTGAAATAATCTCATTGTACTCATTGTAGGTAAAGTTTTGTTGGGATGGAATATTGTTGTAAGAGGTTTATGATCCGTTATAAGAATGAATTTGCGACCATAACAGTAGTGAAAGAATTTTTTTAGTCCCCAATATATGGCAGTAGCTTCTTTATCTATTTGACTATAGTTTTTCTCGCTGCTTGTAAGTGAGCGCGATGCAAATGCGATCGGTTTATCAGTGCCGTCGGGCAGTCTGTGTGATAATACTGCTCCGAGTCCAGTTGGAGATGCGTCAGTTGCCAATACAATCATTTTACGAGGATCGAAATGCATGAGTATTCTTTCACTAGTAATCTGTTTCTTAATACTGTCGAAACTTTTTTCGCATGCTTCTGTCCAAACAAAATCCTTATCTTTTTTTAATAAGTTGTTGAGTGCATTAGTAATAGAAGCTAAGTTTGGTATGAATTTATTGTAATAGTTAGCCATGCCTAGAAAGGTGCGTAGTTCGTTAACATTCTTTGGTCTTTTGGTATCCAGAATAGCTTTGATCTTATCTTTGTTTTTATGTAATCCTTCTGCATCTATTGTATGTCCCAAATAATCAATACTTTTTTGAAAAAATCGACATTTCTCTCTATTACATCTTAAATTATTATCTCTCATTCTTTGTAGTACCAGTCTAAGCCTAGCGAGTAGATCGTCTTCTGTAGATCCTTGAATGATAATGTCATCAAAGAAACATTTGACTCCTTGTATATCTTGTAACGTTTTATCCATAAATTTTTGCCATAAATTCGGAGCTACCTTTACTCCAAACATTAAGCGGTTCACTCTGAAGGTTCCTTTGTGTGTACTTAGTGTTTGCATTAAGCTGCTTTCCTCTTCCATTTCCATATTAAGATAAGCTTGTGTAATGTCTAAAGTACAAAATATTTTTCCTCCGTTCATTTCGTTGAATATATCTTCAATTATGGGTATTGGATATTGTTCATCTTTAATTGCTTTATTCAAGGTAACTTTGTAATCAGCACAAAGTCGAATACTGCCATTAGGTTTGACAATAGGTACTATGGGTGTACCCCACTCTGAATTGTCTACTTTAGTTAATATTCCCAATTTACACAATCTCTCAATTTCCTCATCGACCTTTTCTTTTAAAGCATACGGAATACGACGTGGTTTCATAAAAATTGGCATTGCACCATCTTGTAACGTAAAGCGGCCTTTGTAATTGGGAATACATCCTAGTTTTCCATCGAAAACTGTTGTAAATTCTGTTAGTAATTTATCTAATTTTGTACTGTCAGATATTTGGATTGTGTTGATCTCTGCTAAATTTAATTTAACTTCACGAATCCATGATCTGCCGAATATGGGATCAACATCTTGTTTTATAATATATAACTTTCCATGAAATTTTTGGCCTTTATAAGTACATGTAACGTACGTCATTCCAAGGGGTTTTATTATTTCTCCTGTGTAAGTTCTCAAACTTATATCAGTATTGTATATTTTCTTGTTCAAATTCAAGCGTTTGTAGTCCTTGTATGAAATTGAAGAAAGGGCCGCGCCCGTGTCTAGCTCCATGCGTAACGATTTGGTTTCAATGTTTATGGTAACCATAAATTTGTCAGAGTTCTGAGATTGTAATAAGTTTATATCACAAATATCATCATCTTGTATTATTTCCTCATGATCTATTTGGTGGTTTTGCTGTTTTTGTTGTAAACAAACTTTGCCTAAGTGACCCTTCTTTTTGCATTTGTAACAGATTTCATTAACAAGTCTGCATGTGTCGGCTCTATGGCCTGCATCTCCACAACGGAAGCATTTTCCACGTAAATCACGTATTGACCGAATCTGTGGGTTTTGAGGTGGTTTTCGAAAGTATTTGTTGGGTAAATTGGGCTGTACTGCATTAATAGGCCTGTTGAGGTTCAAACTAGGTGTGTTTTCAGTAGTCATATAGCGGTTGTCAACTTTCGCTATTTCCATTGTGGATGCTAGTTGAACTAATTCATTGAAATTCATTATGCCACCTTGCTGTAGTAATTTTGTACGTATTTCTGAATCTCGAATTCCTCTGATGAATTGTAAAACGAGGAAGTTTTCACTGATTGGTTTCTGGCAATTTTTACAGTCAAATTCGCAAATTTGTGCAAGACGTTTCAGTTCCGAAGAATATTTCACTATAGATTCATTCTCAATCTGAATTCGTGATATGAACTGGTGTTGTCGAGCCCAAGTACTCGGTTTTGGGTCAATGTAATTATCTAATATAGAAACTAATTCGTCAAAGTCTAATTCGCATGGGTCAGAAGGCGAACACAGGTCATAGGCTTTTTGGTGTAACTCCGGGCTTAATGATGTAAGTAGCATGTATTTTTTTGTATTTAAATCGGTGCATTTATTAAGCCTGAGATATATCTCTAGACGTTTGATGAAGTTCTTGAAAGTTTCATTTTCATCAAGAGGTTGAAAATTTAGTTTGGGTATGACTGACCTGTCTGTTCTGATGTCGTTTACTCTTTGCGTATCTATGTTAGAAATGTATCTCGGTTCTGGAGTAGGTTGTAGTGCATGTAATTTCAATTTCAGCTGGGTTATTGATTCTTTAATTAAAAATTGTTGTTCGATTTCATCATCCAAATTGTCGTCATCTGTAAGGGTTTCAATTTGTTGTTGCGTGGATTCGAACTTTGTTTCGTAGCCGGTTAAGGTTGACAGTCGTGTATTAAATTCGAATTCTGAAATATTTTGTAATGTACTTATCTGATTCTCTAGTTTCGTTAGGAGACCTTTTAGTGCAGTTCTGGAACGTTTACACTTATTTAAGTCGTCCATCGTCGCCAATTATTGTATAGTAAAATAATTCACGTTTGCATAGTTAATATTTATTTTCTAATATGACATCTGACATCAGTCATCATGCAAAACACAATTTTGTCTCTACTTTACTAAAGAGGTATATAACAGTCTCAAATAGTTTTATTTCAGTCATTGACTGCCGAGAAAAACAGACTACAGTAAAAAATAAATCTATTGTTTTTAGGTCACCGGTGCCGGTGAGCCGTCTAGCGTTCAAGGTGTGGATAGGCAGTTAGTAATTGTCTTTAGCTACAATGTAACATTTTTTATCTTTCCCCAGACCTGTGATACCTTTGACATATCAGAAAGTATATAGGAGTAGGAAGGGATGGTAGAGGAACTCTTGAGTGAATTTTACAGAAAATCTAATTTTAATGTGTGAAGGGGCGAACTTCTTATACTTTATGGCCACATAAAGTGGCCATAATGGTTGGTATACCCTGTGCCATAATTGACATACAAAACCACATAACCTCAATACATTTTGTCAAGCTAACTGTTAAACATAAACTACATTCAAACCCATTTATTTTTTTACTTATGGGCGTTTTTAACAGGTCCACCCACCTCCCTTAATTGTGACTTTATGGTTCCGAATTTAGATTAACAACCGTGCAATTTAAACGAAATAATTGTGTCGTTATAAAATGAACGCCATCACGGAAACGGAAGAGGTAATTCTAACGATGAGGATCGTTATAATAACGACCGTTTCCAAAACTGATGATCGGAACAAGGCTGGTGCTATTTAAGGCTACGTTATATTGTTTTATTTGCTGCTGTGTTGTACGAATTGCATACATACTCGTAATGTTGCTGAATATTGTCGAGTTCGGCCCTACACGTTAGTCTCCATTTTTGACCGTTATTTTGTTTCGTGTCTTTATTTTATGTTTTACTATAGTTTTGAACAAAATCTTTAAAAATTGTAGCCTATGTGTTATTCTGATGCATAAGCTATATTACTGTAAGGTTACATCTAAATCCGTCCAGTAGTTTTTACGTGAAAGAGCAACAAACGTCCATGTTTACAAACTTACTAAAGATAGGAAGTGTCGCTTTTTGATGAATAATGAATAAACGTTTTGGTTGCAGTTGCACTGAGCAATTTCACCTCTTCCTTGAAGTTCAACCTGTTTACTTCTTACATCGTTTTGACTCTACCTGTAGATTGCCTGAAAGATATATAAGCGATAAGGCCACATAAACTGTGCATTCATTTAAAAATAGTACTAAGCTGTTCCATAATTATGTGCAATAAATAATATCATCTATCTATCGCTATTCCTCGTACAAATATACTCTACGACAACTCCAAGAATAGACTCGGCATAACAAGGGCGTTTACATTTTAAGTCCTACTCGTTCAGAAACTCGATCGATTATGTTATGTCAACTTTATATAAGTATAAGCTCGACAAAGAAATAAAAAGGTAACCGTTTTCCGAACAATAGCTGATCAGCAGGCTTTATTTAGCTCAGAGAAAGGTCCCCTACCGATTTATGCGGTCTAATTAATTAACAAAGCAAAAGCATGGACGCACATGAACCCGGGCGGCCATTGTTGCCTGGCAGGAAAGGGCAAGCAATTATGATAAAAACGAATTTTAATTAAATTCGCGAAACGTGATTTGCAATATGGGTAAATGAAATTAGAAGTCGCTAAGTTTTGCGGGTGGAATATGTTGCAAGCTTGTTTAACTCAGTTTTGAAAATAGAACGTCATCGCCTATTCTCCCTGCAGCTCGAAATAAAGTTAAAACTTTAAAAATCTAAGTTAAAGTTAGATTTAAGTTTCTTTTTCAAACGCTCACGAGCAAAGGGCCCCGTGTGAGTTTCATTCGTTCCATACTTATCGATTCGCGTTTACGTGCTCGAAAGACGCAGGTTTTGGTTCGAAGAACCTTATTTCTCACAGGAACAAATGTTTGCCTAAACAAAAGCTAAGCTCAACTAAAAACTTTTGGCTGCAGGTGCATTCAGCAATTGAACCTCTAGCGACTTTTACCTTTTTACGCTGTTTTACGTACATAACAGTGTTTTTTTAAAAACACCACTTGCGCTTTATATTATATAGGAATGGTCGCGTTTGGGTTTATTTTTGAAGGGAGTGTTCTGTTACGAATGTCTATCGGTCTGTTATTATGGTATCTATCTAGAAGTATGTATTTTCCAACGCTAATGCAAACAGAGCCAAATATTTTTGAGAGGTACCCAACGTCCATTCCACGCAGAACAATTTATGTTTCAACCAGGTCCTTGAAACAGAAAATGGGTGGGCTCCCATTTTGAAGAGCGACTGGGAAAATCCCTTAAATTATGTCACTCATTTGCTTTACAGAGTCTAGAATTTGAGTGGCTGTGGACGGCATTGTTTATACAGGTGGTTTCTTTTAAGGTGTCAAGCCGGCGCCAGCTGATAGTAGGGTACCATACCTATCGATTTAACCCCCATGTATGTTCTACGATTTTTTGTAGTTTTCGAGATAATGATGTTTTTGTTATTTTAAAAAAAAATGTGAGCACTTGGCTTTATATAATTACAACTTTTTTTTTCGTTCGACTTTTGTTGGATATTTTCTTTTTATTATAATGTCTATTGATTCCAGTTTTATGATTAAAATAATCTCTGTCCTAACTTAACTACAAGATACAAAAATTTTGATTGATAGTGAAAAAAAAGTGAATCATGCAGAACATAACCAAAATTCAATCGTAAATTAAAAAGAGCAAAAGGTATTCCATAGCTTCTTACTAATTTCAAAAACTGCGCAGCATCATAAGCTTTCATAATAATACAAGAAAACATGTCCTTTGTGCGGCATTATTCGGTGTAATCGATGCTCAAGTCTTGAGAATCGGAAATAAGTGTAATTTTCATACTTAATTATTTTCTAGTATTTTGGCATTTGTTGATAAAACAGTCATTTTTTAACTTCCAATCATTCGAAAAAAAAAAAAAACAACAAGATGAGCACTACTAAGGGGCTCTTCGGGTCACTGGTTTGGGTCATGACGAATATTGGCTTGACAGCTGTTAAGTAAGTTAAGTTAGTTAAGACAGAGATTATTTTAATCATAAAACTGCAATTATTAGACATCATAATAAAAAGAAAATATCCAATAAAAGTCAAACGAAAAAAAAGGTATAATTATTTAAAGCCAAGTGCTCACAAAAATTTTAAAAATAACAAAAACTTAATTATCTCGAAAACTAAAGAAAAACCTAGAACATACATAGGGGTTAAATCGATAGGTATGGTCCCTACTATCAGCTGGCGCCGGCTTGACACCTTAAAAGAAACACCCTGTATAATGTCTTAGGCACTTCTAGATATCATAATCATGTTACAAAATTATGGTATGGTATTGTTTTTAGCATTTTCCATGCAGTATCTTTACTAAAGATCTGAAAACCAGAAAAAGACATTTGGGTTCGATTTCCTGCCTGATGCCAAGACGACCAAATGTCTTTTTCTGGTTTTCAGATCTTTATGTTACAAAATTGTTTTTTATAGACCAGTCGATTACACAAAGCTGTATCGAATGTAAAAAGTCGATCGTCAGCCGTCGTCAGTGGGTTGTTTCTCATACTTTTGCGGACCTTGTAAATCGCATTAGAAATAACAGCTATGAAATTTCAATGGGTTTCCGAATTACGCTAAAAACATTTTGCTGAACATTTTGGAATAATTAAGCAATTAATATTTTTGACTGAACTGTTTGTGCACTACGCGACGTTTGTAACGTTGACTCCCCATCCGTAGTCAATATTATTTTTTAACCGTATTTAGGCAAACTATTTATTATAATGTGTTTCTAGCTCGATTCTTAACCTACTATCTTAAAAAATATCTTATCTTAGTATCTTAAAAAAAGATACCTATTGAAAACTACACGTTGTTTAAGTAATATTCAAAACGGATGTTGGACATACATACATACCGTCACGCCTATTTCCTGGGGGGTAGGCAGAGACTACATCTTTCAACTTGCTTCTATCCTAACATACCTACAACTAACGGTTCTTCTTCCTGAGTCCACAACCATTCGCATGGTATATTGGTATATTCCCATTCGCTCGCTATATCCTCACCTTCGCTGGCTCATGGTAAAGATGCGTAGTGGGCGGCGCGGGCGGCGGCGGCGGCGCAACCAGCGGGGCGGCGAGCGGAGCGACTGCGCCCGGGGACGTGCCATCCGTGGAGTAGCCCGTGCTGTACGCGCTCTCCGGCGAGGACAGGTGCGGGGGCGGCGGCGGGCCCGTGGTCGCGGGGGGCAGGGGCTGCCGGCATGGCTTCTGCTTACGCTTCTTCGCGCGCCCGAGCTGCGCCTCCATCCAGGACTTGAGCCGCGCCCCCAACATGCCGCTGACGGCACCTGAAATATGTTTTTCTCATAAATATACTTTCACAGGATACCTTCATAGCAATCTGTATCTAACTTAGCAGAGCCTTGGCATGGCAGTAAGATACCAGCGGCTTATTCAGATTTGAAAGTTTATCTTGTGACATAAGACGTAACAAAACAAATTGCCTGGAACATTTCGGGTAAGATGGTTTCAGATAAAAAAGGCTGTGTTTATTTTCATTTCGCATTTAAACCTTATCTGAGACGAAACGTTAGGACTGGTTCAACGTAAATCCCAAACGATTTATGTCGGTGCTACTCGTACAAACACGCAATTCCATCTAAAATAATCACTCTAAGTAAAACAAAGAGGAAGCAATCTTATACCAGAATGTGCTCTTGACGCGTGTCATCTGAACGAGTACCTGCTCGTTGCCACAATACTTCCACCTACGTAAATATTCATACGCAAGCCCCCACCCTCTTGACGCCACACAAAAGGCTGTTCGTTATAATAACACACCGCAAACAAAAGATTTCGCGAAAACTGCGTTAAACGCGTCGCGAGCAAAACAATTGCTTGCGACTGCTCCACATTCTACTCATCTACTGTCACCGAAACTCACGCTTTGAAGTAAACAAAAGTAGTGACATAAAATGTTTTATCGTGTCGTCGTTTCGTCGCGTGAAAGGGCAGCCGTTAGCCGCCACAATGCCGCTGTCTGCGAGCGGACCCTCGCGGTGTCTCCTTTCAAGAAACTGTAGATGCTCGTAAAAAAGGGAACAACCCTCTAGCTTTATTTCCATCGCGAGAAAGTCTCGCAAACGTATTACGAGTTTCATTAGCGTAATATTGCGCATGAACGTTGTCGATGCAAATCAGACATTCATTTAAATTGAGATTGGTTCCCAGATTGAAAAACTTTAATAAAGCGAAAAATTAAGTCGAAGGAATAACAATGGCCAATCAAAGTTAGTCATGGACTTAAATATTATACTTACGTAATTGACCAAAGCTTTGTTAAAAATTAGCAATAGTAAAATAAGGGCTCTACTTACTGCAATATTCAGAGAAAGGGGTGCAGTAAATAAAAATGTCAGTCAAAGCATTAATATTACGTAAGGATGTCGAGTAAAAACCTATCTTGTATTTATATGCTCCTCACGTACCTGATTATGACCATCCATCAAATAGTTTTCCTCGTCCGCAGATGTTTTGTACAACGTTAGATATTAATGAAACAGCCGTTACCCGCCAAATTGTCTGTGTAAGTAAGTGGGAAATGAAGTCTTTTACTGCAAAATAGCGTTAGCGAAGACAAGCAAGTTTGGCAGTCTATCATTTTTGATATAAGCTCAATTTCTCTGAATCCAATCCGGCTATCATGTAGTCCAAAGGTACATGATTTTGATTCAAAGCTTTTGCTCTCCTTTTTTGCTTGTATTTAACATAATCATAATCGAATTAGTGCAATTTAGCGAAGTAGCGTTCCCGCACAATCCTAAGTTGTCTACATCACTCTGGCGCCAATCTAGTTTTCATTAAGGTAGATAGAAATTGCTCCACGAAATGGACTTCCAAATCGAATAACTCCATTATTACTCCGCAGATTGCACTTGACCGCTCCCAATCAACTATCAATCACGGTTGCTCAATGCCCCATCGGATCAGGTTCAGTGCTACCCCAACTGTACATGTAGTACTTTACAGTTTCAACACCCTCACTCACCCTCCGGCTCTGTGGGAAACGTATAGCTGCAGAAAAGACGGATGGAAACGGCTTAGCCGGGGCGGGCGGAACTTACGAGATTTAGCTAATATTAGCAATCCATTACCGCCGCTGCAAGCTTCCCGGCTATCTAAAATTCAGGACGCCCTGACTTATTGATGAAGTGGCTTGATTGGCCACTTATGCCAGTTACAAGACGAAGTTTTAGGAAAAGGTAGCAGTGAAGATGAGTGGGAATTAAATACAAATATTGACGCGTCTAACTCCGAAAGTCTCTTGGAGCCAGTCAAGCCCTTCCAAACCAAATTTATTGAGAACCATGTACCTCTTTGGCCCAGTTACGTTACCAGTTACTTCGAGGTCCATTAACAAAGTTTGGAAAATTCATTATAAGCTACTACGTTGTCGTCAACGGAATGGAGAGATCTTTAATTCCTTCCTGAAGCATTATCCTCGGTTATGGGATGTTTCCCATCCATCAACACATTCAAGTAGTACTTAGGTTGCAGTACTCACTGCAACTTGTTCATTTCATTCCACTGTATCTGGGTGATAATATTCATAAAATTATGTATTACAATGCAGCTAACAGTAATTGTATTTTCAGTGTCGTACTGCATACTGATGTCCATACTATTGATTTGTTATTTGCTATAAAGTTGTAAATCTACTTGGTCGTTGTAAATATTTGGTCTGAAACATTATTACCTAAATAAAATAAAAAGTTACTGTTATTTTTTCGGTACACCATTTTGTTTGACCCCATAAATTTGGGTACTTGTGGATGTAGGCGAGCGGTGAACGAACCAATCCGCGGTTTTATCTCACTCCAGTAAATTGCCCTCGTATGTATTCTGGTTCTACAAAATGGCTGCACATTAAAACCGCTACACAGCCTATTTGAATACGTATCCTCTCATGATCCACTGAGTGCGCGTCATTCTACCCTTTTCACAAAACGGCGCCATTATAAAGAACCGCTTGAAGTTTTTAAATTGGCTTTTCCTGGAGCTAACCGCTTGACACAGAAAATATTAAGGGCGAAAACTCGGCTACGGTATAACTAAATACTGTTCGTAAAGACCCTCACTTATAATTAAAACAGTTGACGGGAAAAACCTTTTTTATTACAAGACGGTTCTTTTTATTTCTGATTGAATAACTTACATTTCTTAATTCTTGTAACTAAGGGTTATATTTAAACCGTTAAATTGTTTTTTTTTGTTGCCATATCCTATTATTTCCGTAATAAAAAGCCTCTTTCATTTCAATTTAGATAACACTGATTCCCAAATACAACACATTTGACAGCGCGAAGAGTACCTAACTGCTGCGTTTCTTGCTGGGTCTTCTCAGTAGAAACAACCTTCCGTTGCCTGTGGTAGAGCCGCATTAAGTACATATTGTTTGAGTTTGTTGTATTATTATGTGTATGTTTATTAAGTGGTTAAAATTAAGATTCTTGACGACGAAAGTACTGTGTAATGGTCTACTTGAATAAAGAAATATTGAATTTGAATTCATTTTCCGACGAACTTTCAGCGGGGTTTCAGACAAGTTGAATATATAAAAAGAGTAATTTATACCGTTCCTTCACGTCGCAATAGGCGTCCTAACAAAACTTTACACCGCCATAAAAACGCGACAATAAAATCGTTACGTCTCTTGTAAGCCCTTCCTCGAAGTAATGAATCGAAGGCAAAGTAATAAATTGTGGTTTCGGGACAAACGGTCCAACTTTTCTGTTTTCTGGGCCGCAGGGCTGACAAATCGCTGAGCTTGGCACATGTTTTTTATTTTTAGGTTAGGTCTATGAAAAAATAAACTTACTTACGTGGCAATTGTATCAAACATAAACCTCTCTGCAAAGTGGAACCCGTTCTTTTTAAAAAAAAACAGGATTATGAAATCCTGGGAAGTAACTAAGTAATAGGTATTATTGGTCAAACTTAAAGACATTTATTGATATTCATAGAGCAACTAGATATCTAGTAAATTATTAAAAAAAGCATCAAGTTAGAAACTGGAATTAATTTGCACGAACAAATTTTTACCTGTTTTTGCATTTGAGACTAGTTAAATACATTGCAGTCTTGAGCGTTGTTCTGTTGTTTTATCTTGTTTTGCATTCGTTGTTCTGTGGTTTTATCTTATTTTGCATTCCTGATTAGGACTAATAAGTGCGACCGCTTCTTTCATGCTCTGTGACAGATCTGGAGATATATTCTAAATAAAATTCTCGTGTCACAGTGTTCGTTGCTATAGTCCTTCTGAACGGCTTGACCGATTTTCATCAGTAAAAGTGGCTACGTAACTTACGCGCACTACTTGGGAGTTATGGGTATGGGTATGAGTATGGGTCCGTAACCATGGCGCTTGTAATATCGGAAACTCAAAACACAAAAGGAACATGGTAGCATATCCCGTTTTAAATGATTTAAATACTTGGGAGTGGTCTGAAAACTGTTGTGAGACGGAAACTTACCCCGCAAATAGATTTGGATGCTTGCTTTTAAATTAAACTTAAAAATTAGCTTACCTAATGCCTTGTAAGCACTGTTGAGTGCACAGTGCTTACAAGGTCATGTACGATATAAACACATGTATAATTTATTTTTCATAATAAAGTAAATGATTGTGTTAACACGTTGATGTGCCAGGTAAAATCAAGTTCGGCGTACAACATCGGCAACGTATGAGTGATACTTTTTCAGTGTTGCTCACCCTCCATTGGTAAGCTTCCCATCAGGCAGCCTACATTGCCACAATAATATAGAATGTGGCCCAGACATTATATAAAAAATGAGATGAGCCAGTAAATATAATGTTGTTTTAACAGTTGATAGCCCTTTTGCTAGAGCCATTACCGTCGAAGTGCGACATAAACAAATGTGGAGGACCGCGGCC
Source organism: Udea ferrugalis (assembly GCA_950022985.1). Classification (NCBI taxonomy): domain Eukaryota; kingdom Metazoa; phylum Arthropoda; class Insecta; order Lepidoptera; family Crambidae; genus Udea; species Udea ferrugalis. Next base: position 14,603,441 of record OX465516.1, read on the forward strand.
GGCCATCAATAAGACTGGCTACGTAACTTACGCGCACTACTCGAGTGTCTGAGAACTGTTGCGAGACGGAAACTTACCCCGTAAATAGATTTGGATGCGGGTTGTTGGACGACTTGTTTCTAACTTGTGTGATAAGTTAATCCAGTTTAGCATGAAACTTATTTTGAGGAAATGTTGATTGAACTTGTTCGTTAGTTGATAAACACAAGTTAGTTACTTGTCCTTTTTGAAAATATGCACAGCATACTTATAGTCTATATGCACTTTTTCCCTGATTATAGAGCTTTTGGATCCAAGGTCCAATAACGAATAGAGCACAAACTCGTTTTGTTTTATAAAATCCTTCTAATTTTTTCGCAAGCTCAAACTTTTAAAGGCATAAACAAGGTTGTCTGATACACCAAAGCATAGAACAGAGAAATAGTTTGGTAGATAAGTCCTGATTAAGGTGCCCCCCTCCCCCTCCTTTTGGTTGTTATAAGTATTTATGATTATATTTATAATTATACTATTTCATATGTGATTGACAGTCTTAATCACCCACCTAAATGTTATTTTGTTATGTCGACCCGCCTACTGCACTTTTCTGCTTAGCCTTATGGTTGACTGGTAGATAATGCCTTTTTGGAATTAAGTCCGCCTTTTAATCATTCAATGTTGTGCAATAAAGAATAAATAAAAAAAAAAGGAGGTTACACTAATTCTGACAAGAAAGTACTTAGTGAACAATATCTTGCGCATTTTGATTTTTTAATTGCAAGAGTGTAGAGAGTTTGCATAAAACTGTCCCAAATATTAGTTCCTAAATAAATAAAGCTGTAAGTAGGTAGATGTTTGTGTAAGTTCAACAACCTAAACACTACGAACCCCTCTAAGCATTTATCAGGCCGAACACATCAGGGTGCCGATCCTAATGGATCGTTTACTAATATTTTGATCACATTTACTGGGTACCACTACCCCGCACCTACTTACAAGGAGGGCTACCCTAATTTTCCAATTTTATGACTTACGTAATTTACAATTCACCTTTATGAAGATGAATGCTCATTGCTCACATAAGTTTCAAAATGATCGTAAAAGTTAACGTTGGAGACGGGTAGCATGACTTCCTATACCCCTGTATAGGAAGTCATGACAAAGTCCACAAAAAAAACATAAAACATATTTCGTAAAATTGGAAAAAGTTACACTGATCTGAATCCTTCTAGGTGACCACTATAATTCAAAAGGTATTAAAAAAAATGTCTCTGACACATGGACATGGGTGTGGGTGTGTGGCTTGTGCTATGAAGCACTAGCTCTAGTCAGTTTGACTAGTTATTGATTTAAAAGGTGTCAAATGTTTATTAAACATAAGTATATCACTGTTGTCTGTCACATGTTTAATAAAATTTCAGTGATTCACTGATCAATGAAAAAAACATGCCCTATTTTTAATTGCCTACAGACTAAAAATACCAATACAAAAAAGAATAAGGAAAGTTTGATACAACGTAAGAAATCGAAAAAAATGATACTCATATCTTGTTAATAGAGCTAATGTACACAATAAACATTAACCCCCTAATAGGCCGTACAAATAGACAGGAGAGAAGGTGCAAAAGCCGCGCGCCGAACGAAGCTTAATTAATAAATCAAATATTCATTTATGCGGAGATGGGGGATGAAAAATAGCGCAAACTTATTGAAGGGTGACTTAATGCTGTTCACCTGGTACCAGTACGTTTTCTCCTACTTACTTACTAAATGTAGAGTATAATTATGTTTTAATGATAAATATTTCATAAATCAAGCATAAATCAACTGATACACAAAGCTTTTCAAAAATTAAATCTCATTTCGTTATCTACATTCAGAGAAACCAAAGAACGTATTGTTCGTTTTTAATAACTTAGTTCGTATTCTTGAAAGTCTTTTACACTTGGTGGTACTTATCTAATAGTTCGGTATCTAAAGTATTTAAGTATGTTTATGCGTTGTTTATTTCGCATACTACTAGGTCTACTTAGTATACCTCTTACTTTAATTGTAGACTTACATTCAGTCGCGACAAAGAGACATCCCATAAAATAATTTTATATTACATATACATATAAACGAATAAAACTGCCTTCTGTTGTTCGTTTCCAGATTTTCCGACAAGGAAAAACGGTAATTGAATCACTGTCTGAAGCTATTTAATAATCTTGGGAGTATATTAGATTTATTACAGCATTTGTTTACAACATCCACCGCGTCTACCTTCCTTGTCCATTTTATTTTCTAAACCTCTCTCATTCCTTAATCACCCCCCCAACTCGCTCGAAGAAATATCTTTTGAGCAAGCTTAACAAGTTATCGTCAACGTGGCCTTACAAGGAAGATGAGAATTTTCCGCTCCCCTCGTCTCGACATAATTGCGTTAATCTCTACATTAATCATGTAATTAGTACGGAAACGTAAAACAAAGTTTGACGTCACAGTACACCTACCGCTATATCAAAGCGTAATTTCCGCTTTAACCAAAGTCAAAGCACAAAAATGAAAAGGGTGAATATGATTAAACCAATTTGTACAAATGTAAGGTGATTTGGTTTGATTAGGCCAATTTGGTTATTATTGCAACAGTTATTTTCTGAATTCAAAAACATTGTTTTCTCGGTCGGCGCAAACTTACCGATATACCTAACCAAGACAAATTGTGTTTGCTTAGAAATTCGAATATCGCTAAAAGGGCGGAAATTAAAAAAAGATGAGTGAAGGAACGGATTGGGGATCTACAAAAATAGATCAAGAAAATCACTTCAGGCATGTTTTTGACATCAAATTCATCAAATACCAACCAAGTCTGCAAGAAATAACTCATCCGAACGATACAAGAAGAAACTGTCCGTAACTAAAAAACGAATTAGGTACTAAAGTTATGTTCAAACAATATTGCAAACTTATGTTCCGTCAGTGATTAATGGGTTTCACATCTTTTTACTATTTACAATAGTAGGTAAGTAATTTTTTTTTCATCAACAATATCGACAAAAAGTCTCCAAAAGCTTTAAAACGTGGAATAGAGTCGGAAAGCGAGGCGTCCAGTATAATCCCAGCAGCCAATTCACATTGAAGACTACACTTTTAAATATCTACAACGAATTCTGAGACTTCTTTATTTTCATCAAGAGAGTTAACATTTATTCAATTTTTTAACGTCCAATTGTTCAAATTGCAAGTCCAAGAAGCGATCTGAAATTCCCAGTTGAGAATTCATTCGCCAACTACACTACTTACTATTGCATTTTGTATTTTAAATGCAACAAAAACTAGTACCAATAGATAAATAAAAAACGACTCTACAATTAAAATTGCATTTATTTTAACTTTCATGGCGTATGTAAATTATTTCGAACACCTACAATAAAGCTGCAGGCGTTTCAGTTTGAAACTATACTCTAACTTTTCGCTACAAACTTTTCCCTTTATTAAACTCCTGAAATATCTCCGCAAACTATTTTCGAGTGATTTAAAAATTGTCCGTTGCCAGTCGGAGCACGACCTACGCTAATTGTGCCGCTTTCAGGGTGTATCCGAACGCTGCGGCTAGAAATGCTGGAATACGAGATAAAAAACTGTATTTTTTACCACTAGAGGCGCCACTGGTACAGACATGAGCTGATTGTACGTTCAACATAACTGTTGGAATATTTTTAGCGGTTGAACATTTTAGTTATGTTACGACACACGGTACGCCGTTGGTTATTCAAGTTATGAGTTTGTGTGGTTTTGGCTGTGGTATCATAATTAGTTACTAGCTCGAGTTGGAGTCAAGTTAACCTTCCTAGTGTAAAATAATATTTCTGCATGGAAATGACATAAGGTTTACTCGTTCTTTCTCAAACTTCAGCCTTTATACGTTCCCCAGTTGGCACAGGCTTCACCTCAACTAAAGAGTTTTAGCGAGCCATACTCCAATCCAATGGCTCACTGCTGATTGTTAGTTTAGTGATAAACCTTGCTGCAAGATTTTGTCATGCCGCCCTAAGGCCTTAGCCTCCGATTAGGCTTAACGATTGACATCTAGAGACGTCATCCAGGCCTAACTACTTAACGTGCCTTCCGAAGTACGAAAATGCCCGAAAAACACTACACGAAATTTCGGTTTACGCAACCGAAAAACACATTGTAGGATCGCGAGACCATTGTTTCAAACTTAAATGAAACAACTAAGAAATATAAAATAAGAACAAAAACCTAACTGAAAACATTGCAGCCTCGTTACCACTTACTGCAACAAAAATAAACGGAAAAGTAGCGGTAGAAGTTTCCCAGACCGGGCAATTGAGAGCTGTAGAAACTTAAGCATTGGGTTTGTCTTGCTCTACTAGTCTCTTGAAGTATTTTGTGGAGCTTTCAAGCAATATAAACGGCCCAGATACTTTTATTCACTTCACTAATTTAGTTATCACGAGTGGTTCACCCTTGTTTGATCGAACAACGTTTCGTCGAAAATCAGTTGGTCGAATTTCAGTTGGTCGAATTTCAGTTCGGAGAATTATTCATTTGACCGAATATTTAATTGGTAAATTTTTATTTGATGTAATTATTTGTTTGAACGAATTTCATTTGAACTAATTTCATATTATCGAATTTTCAGATGCACTAATTTTACTTGAACGAATGTTTCATTACACTAATAATGGTTTAGTCGAAACATCGTATCAAATATTTAATTATTTATTTTTTCGTCACTGCCCTATACTATAGTTTGGGCGGAACCGACTCGGTTAGATTAGGTTAGAAGGTTTAAGGCGGGAGCGAAGCGGAGCGTAGCTCCCGCCTTAAGCCTCCGTGGTTTTTTTTTTTAAACCCAGAAAACGACTTGCCGCATTACATGCTGCTTGGCATGTTATACCATCTGAAAATTACATCAAATGAACATTCTACCTTTTGATCATTAGTGCAAACGTTGTTATATGAATGTGGAGTATGATAAAAGACAAGACTAATCCATCAAAAAAAATTAAGCACAGTAACATAGTTTTGAAGACGCAAAATGAAACCATAAAATCTCCATCTCATGTAGCTGATACATTTAATAAGCATTTTCTTAGTGTTAATTCGAATAAAGATGAAACCGTCTTCAATTTATCAAGCAAAACTTCCTTGTCAAATTCTTTTTTCTTAGGAGATGTTACAGAATCTGAAGTGAAAAAAGTAATATTGAAAATAAAGCGCAATAACACTAGCGGGCATGACGAAATTCCAGGGTCATTGATTGTGCATTGTGTTGACGAAATATTGCCTCCACTAACTTTTCTCATTAATCAGTCATTTAAAACTAGCAAGTTCCCAGATAGACTAAAATTAGCAGTAATAAAACCTATTTTTAAAAAAGGAAATTCATCTTGCGTTTCGGATTACCGACCAATTGCTCTTTTACCAGTCGTATCAAAAATCTTCGAAAATATTTTAAGCAAGAGAATTTACAGTTTTTTTGAAAAGTTTAATGCCTTGAGCAACGATCAGCATGGTTTTAGAAAAGGGAGGTCCACGACGTCGGCTGTGTTTGATTGCAATTTGGAAATATTAAATGCATTGAACAATAATAAATGCGCCATTGCAATTTTTATGGATATGTCTAAGGCCTACGACAGAGTTTCCCATAGTATCTTGTTAAAGAAACTGGAGGTACTAGGGATCCGCGGACAAGCACAAAAATGGCTTACGTCATACCTAAGCAACAGGAGGCAAATAGTACAAATATCATACTTTGACGAAACAACTAAAGAGTTACTAAAATACGAATCCTCTAGTGAATTGGTATGTGGATCAATACCACAGGGCAGCATATTAGGTTGTTTACTATTTTTGTCCTACATAAATGAACTTCCTACTGTAGTACCGCATAAACTAGTTCTTTTTGCCGACGATGCAACTGTCATCATATCTTGTGACAACAATGATGCAAGCATAGTAAACACACTAATTACAGAATCATTAACCAAAATCGCGAATCAGCTAAAAGACATTAATCTAGTACTCAATTACACAAAAACTAAGGTCATGCAATTTCGACCATACCAAAGATTAGGTATACCTCTTAATATAAGTCACGAAGGCCATAAAATTGAAGAAGTTAGCTCTTTTTCTTTGCTCGGAATTACTATGGACTCTCACCTATCATGGAAGATCCACATTGATTCCATTGTAGGTAGACTAAGTCGATTCTCGTACGCCTTGAGAGAACTTAGAAAAGGCACTAACGAGGAGTGTGCACTTGCAGCATACCACGGTCATGCTGCAGCCTGGATAAGATACGGCATCGTATTGTGGGGCAACTCGACTGATGTGTCAGCAGTGTCCATAATACAAAAGAGATGCATTAGAATAATAGATTTGGCCGGACGTAGAGATACGTGCAGAATGTTGTTTGCAAAATTCCGTATCCTCACTGTAACTTCCGTATATATTTTTGAAATTTGCCGCCATATAAGAAAACATGCACATCACTTCGAAAAAAACAGTGACAAGCCTAGTCATTACATTTCACGCCGAAAAAATGACTTGGTGACGCCCTCTGTTCATCTCTCCTTATTTAAAAATGCGTCTTATTACATGGCGATAAAGGTGTACAATCATTTGCCAAACTCTTTGAAGGCTCTTGATGACCGAGAATTTGAGAATAAACTAAAAAATACCCTCATCAGTAAGTCATTTTATAACATGAAGGAGTATTTTGAAACAAAGTTATAATAACTTTTAATTTTTTACTTTGTTTGTCCGGCTCTACTTATAAAACATCTTTAAAATGTTATCTGTAATTTGTTTTCTATTTTTTAGTTATATTGTTATCTTTTTATTTGTGTACAAATTCACAATGCCTTGTAAAGGTTAATTTGTAACAAATTATACCACCTATAAACTTACAGATGCCAATGTACTTCTTGTTACAAATTTATGGTGATTAAATGAATATGAATATGAATATGAATATAGCAAATAAACATTCGACGAACTGAAAATTCGATCAAATGATATTATACAAAGTGATGATTTTCTCAAACGTTGTTCGACCAACTGATTTTCGACGAAACGTTGTTCGATCAAACAAGGGTAAACCATTACAATGTCGTCTTATGTTTTATTTGTGTACAAAAATGTACATAGCGTACTCTTTCTAAGACACGTTAACCGTAATCATAAACTCCGTGCTTCAGTAAGTTGGACTTCAAGCACGATTCTGTTGAGCTCGACCAAAGAGAAGCTTTGTAAAATAATAATTAGCAAAAGTATTTTTAATGAAATTTTTAGTTACATTACAAATTTCTTCAGTACCTTAGCAGCAGCTTGCAACCAATGGATTCTCTAACGCGACAAATTCACGTTCGCCAAGCTTACAAGATATTACATAAAACTTTAAATAGACCAGCACAAAACGAAGTTGGCTGCTGCCAGACTGAAACTGCAGACTGAAAGCTAATTGCGCTTTCAGGGGCATTGCGCCAACGCAACGTGTGATTGAAACGCGAGCCTCCGCCAGACGAGGATACAATGTGAAACGAGGGAAAAACTAAACGCAACGCGCCTAGACGCTTGCTGGGAATGAACAGTTTACTTACTTGCTGAAACAGCGGCCGAGCCCATCAGGCAATAACTACGTTTGGTTCATTGAATTTTAAACGACACCGTTTTTGGATAGACGGTAGGTACATTTCGCTTTTTCAGTTGCAAACTTTAGGTGTACAAGTATGTTAGTTTTAACTTCTTATGTTAATTTTCTTGCACGTCTTCTTCTACTTTCAAAAAAATCTTGTTCTAATGGTTAGAAATGTGTAATTCTACCCATTAAAGGTAGTAGATAAACTGAGTAATTTACCATGGCGTTTGTACTAGTTATCAATGTTTTAATCTGTAGAAATGGTTAGCCTACTACAGAATTGAATCTCTTGTAACCACCTTCCGGCCAGAGCCATTTTTGTCTTATGTTTCAAATATGAATCCGGATTGCAACTCAAACATGCAAACATACAACGACACGTTTTCCCAATGGGGTAGGGAAAGACCACATCTGTGTGGCTACATTCTAATACATATTCTGCAGTTCTTCCTTTTTTGAGAGAGGAAGGCGACGAGCTTGAGGGTCACCAGACGGAAAGTAATCACCTCTGCCCATCGACAACCGCTACACCACAGGTGTCACGAGATGCAAGAAAACTATTCTTATCGTGCTTGTCGATTGAAATTGACAATAATTAAGTAAGTACTCCTGACTTGAAAGTTCAAAGTTCTGGGAACGTCATAAACTCATTCAAGGTAGCTTCATTAAAGTAGTAGATTTATTTACCTATTTTTTCTTGTCTTAGCGAGAAGGTACAATAACTAATTATAATCTGGCCAGCGCCAGACAGTAGTCTGGCAGGCTAATAGCTCCACTCGGTAGCGTCTTCCTGTTGCACTAAAAGTCTAAAACGAACAACTGAGGGCGACTGCGCCAGCTAGACGATTGTGTCCCGCGCCTCGCTCTTGTAAGTACTGTGAGTGAACAGCGCGCAACTTGTCTGACCGGGTTTGTGCCGTTTTTGTCTAACTCTGCATTTTCGTGTTTGTTTCAAAGAGTGTTGCGTTTTTAACACAACTCTGGCCAACACTAGCTAATCGATAACTTAGGAATAATACTGTCATGCTCTAACAGGGTCTTTGGTTGTAACTTATCGCTGTTTATGAGCACCATCATTTTAGCACGTAGCAATAAAAAACTTAAGATCTGAGTTTTGAACTTACAAGAAAGAAAAGGCCTCACAAAGATACAAGAACGTTGGTAAATGCAGGACGCCTACGACTATAGACTACGATACATATTTCTACTAGAAATTCAAGATGAAACTTGAAGTCGTAACTTTACAAAACTGTAAGCGCTGGTGACCACATAAAACACTGGCTGAAAGGCGGCGTAAGTTAACATAATAAAAATGCATGAATTGGCATGACACGACCTCAGGCATAGCTGCTTTTGAATCTTTTTTTCGCAACTAGATATTAACTAGTAAAATAATGTCCGTTTTTAAAAAGACTGCCATCACTCTCATTGATTTATAAAAACCAACACCTTAAACACAACTCATTCAGAGAAACTAATCATTCATTGCTAAGCCAGCCACAATAGCCTTTGTAGATTGAAAGAAAAAATATTGAAAAGCTCTTTTGTAAATACGAGCAGGTTAATTGCGGCCGCGTTCCGAGTCTAGAATGGCGGACGCAAAACGAAGCGATGAAAGGCCTTCGCTAGACGGTGGCAATTGTGAGCCGCGCCTCGCTTGCTGCGACTGCGAGTAAACAGTCCAGACTTTAGCTGAACCAGTGCCAACTCGATGAAGTAATAATGTTACATTGACTACGTAACACGTGTTACCGTACTAAACAAAACAAAAGCGACTAGAAGCCTCCGTTAGCAAATAAAAAATCCACAGACTACGACTGAAAATGTCGCAACTTGACTTGAAAGAATCATTTCATCATGTGTCATGTCGATCGATGGATCGGCGCTTAAGTATGAATAATCAAAACAATATTCTTTCTACTTAAGATATGAACACCTGCACATCGAAATTAAAATGATTAAAAAACTCTTTATAAAAAAGTAGAGAGCAGGTTGGAGGCTAGAATGGCGGACGCAAAACGAAGCAATGAAAGGCCTCCGCTAGACGGTGGCAATTGTGAGCCGCGCCTCGCTTGCTGCAACTGCGAGCAAACAGTCCAGACTACAGCTGAACCGGTGCCAACTTGATGAAGTAATAATGTTACATTGACTACGTAGCACGTGTACCCGTACTAAACAAAACAAAAGCGACTGGAAGCCTTCACTAGTAAATGAACAGTCCACAGACTGTGACTGGAAATGTGGCCACTTGATGCTTATGAATAATCAAAACAATATTTTTTCTACCTGAGATATGAACGTCTGCAAATTAAAATATTATAAATGATTAATATGCTCTTTATAAATAAATAGCGAGCAGGTTGGAAGCTAGAATGGCGGACGCAAAACGAAGCGATGAAAAGCCTTCGCCAATACTACTACTACAATTACTGCCGCACGACCATCGCGCACGGCGGTGTTGCGCTATACGTACGCGATGTTATAAGATATATACAACGTAAGGACCTACAGTCCCTCTCCATACAGTATCACTGCGAACTTGCAGCGATTGAAATTGTTAATTGCAAATTGATTATTATTGGATTATATAGAACTGGAAAGGGAGATTTTGAAGTGTATTTGGATAATTTAGACCTGTTGTTGAGCAAACTTACTGACGAAAACAAAAGGTTTCTTTTGGTTGGCGATCAAAATGTGGATTACTTATCTAATGACTGCCATAGGCGGCGTCTCACTGACTTGCTTAGTAGCTATGGTTGTAGCAATGTAGTAACATTCCCCACCCGCGTAGAAAACGACAGCGCGACATCCATTGACTGCGGTATAGCGAGCCACTCTTGTGACTGCCTCATTGTATCACCTTTGGAGACCGTAGTAAGCGACCACAACGCACAGCGATATGAATTTGCAATGCCACATAAACAAACGGTAGGCAAGGATGATTTTATCGAGCGCCGACTATTCAACAATAACAATACAATTTTTTCATTTTATTCTGACATCTCAAATTATGATTTTAATTTTATTTATGATAGCGATATTGACATTAATAATAAGTTTTCCAAATTATTTAATATTCTGACATACTATATTGACATACATTTCCCGATTAAAAAGATTAAATTAAACAATAAAAAGCAAATTCCGTGGATGACCGAAGAGTTGTCTGAGTACATACACAAACTAAGTGACATACACGAAATTAAGCGGCAATACCCCCACGAGCGGATCTTAGACGATTGTGTCAAACATTACTCTGCTTTGATAAAATCAGAAACATTGCAAGCCCGTAAGGCTCATGTCGAAAAAAGACTAGCGGAGACTAAGAACCCAGCTAAAGAGATTTGGAAAATTATTAACGATGAAATAGGCACAAAACCTAGGCCCCAACAGATTCATCTTAATAGCCAAAATGGGGATATACCGTGCAACCAAATTCCAAATACATTTAATTCTCATTTTATAGGTACTGCGTCAAAGTTCAAGATAGATAGTGATAAGGTTAAGTCAGCGCAATACCTGCAAAAGTACCTAAGTGATACCGAGGTGCCCGCTTTCACACTTCCCACAGTCACTCGTGACTGCTTGGACAGAGAACTGCGACAAATGTATAAAACTCGTACGACATTAGATGTATATGATAAATTTCCCTTAATTTATTGTTAATTATTTGGCCGATACTGTGTGAAGTTTTAGTAGTATTGATTGGTGACATGTTCGAAATCGGTGTTTATCCTGATGCCCTAAAAAGCACACGGGTGTGCCCCGTATTTAAGGGAAAAGGTGACAAGGGAGATGTTAATAACTACCGTCCAATAACCATCGTACCCACCATCTCCAAATTAGTGGAGTCTATATTGTCATCTCACGTTATGCGTCACTTTGAAGAAAATTACCTACTGACAGACCGACAATATGCATATAGGCAGAAAAAGTCTACTACTACAGCTGCTCATAAGATATTTGATTGCATCGTGACAGGCCTTGATGACAAAATGAAAATGGCAGGCATATTGTGCGACTTATCGAAAGCTTTTGACGTGGTCAATCATGAGCTTTTACTTCGTAAATTACGATTATACGGTATCCAAGACAACGCTCACCGATTATTTCAATCCTTCCTATCCGATCGTAAACAAGTTGTGCAAATGTCCATAAATGGTAGGAAATTGTTGTCAAACCCTGGTTGTATAGATTTAGGGATCCCCCAGGGATCTTCACTTGGGAATACCTTTTTTATTCTATTTGTGAATGATCTTCCTTCCTCAATCACTACTGGTCTCTCTGTGTTGTTCGCCGATGACACAACCGTGGTGGTCGGTGCGCGCACATATGAACAACTTTGTGTTAAAATCCATGAGGCGTGCGATCAGTTACAGGGGTGGTTTTCCGCTAATGGTTTAATGTTAAATGTGACTAAGTCGAACGTAATGCTGTTCTCTGGCCGTCCTGTCTCTTTGCCCGCGTGTTTGACAGACTGCCCTATCCCATTCTGTTCTGAAAGCAGATTTCTTGGCTTCACAATCGACTGCAATCTAAACTGGAAGTGTCATGTTGACAAGCTTTGTGACAGACTGAGTGGTGCTGTCTTTGCGTTGCGCAAATTGAAACCGATAATCTCTGCCGATGCCCTCAGGCAAGTTTATTTTGCCCATTTTCACTCGTTGATGTCGTACGGAACACTCATCTGGGGTAACTCAACGGATGCCAGCAGAGTGTTCATTTTACAGAAACGTGCATTACGTACACTCGTCGGGGTGAAACCTAGGCACTCGTGCAGGGATTTGTTTGTAACGCAGCGTATATTGACACACTACTCGGTCTACTTGTACGATGTCATAACTTTTATTAGGTCCAACATCGCGGATTTCCGGTCCATGAATCGTGGCAAACGGACGCAGTTGGCGGGCCGCATATATGCTGTTCCTCGTCGCATGACACTGTCAGAAAAAAACCCGCGTGTCATTGGCCCTACCTTCTACAACCATCTACCCGCTGCATTAAGGGATGAGCCTTCTGACGAAGCATTTCAACGCCAACTGAGGAACCTTTTGTTGGAAAACTCTTTCTATAGTGTTAAGGAATATTTAAATGCTAATTTTACTTGACATCTTTTATTTTGTTTTAATTTATTTTAATTGTATTTGACAATGAATTTATTTTATTTCGTTATTATTATTTTATTGTATTATTGTAGTTTTGACATTTTTTCTTTGGTATTTTTTATTTTTGATTTCAAGTTTTATTTATTGTGACATTATTATTTTTATTGTAATCTTATTAATTATTGTTTTGAATTATTTGACGATCTCAATATTAATGACTTATATATGACATCAATGTAATTTATAATGTTATCATAATACTGAGAAATAAATGAATCTAATCTAATCTAATCTAATATGTCATGTCATACTTAGTGAACAAAGCTGTTAAACCTTCGCCCTATCAACTTTATCATATTTTTCATTCAGCTCGTATGAATAGTCACGACAGAGTTATTCCTACATAAGCTATTAACATCCGCAGCATGAGAGAAAATATATTTAAAAGCTCTTGGTGAATAGTGAGCAGGCTGTGGAAGCTAGGCAAAACGAAAAGTAAAAAAAGCCTTCACGGCGCCTTAGACGGCGATCCTGAGCCGCGCCTCAATTGCTACGAGACCGCAAATGAACAGTCATAAAGTAATAATCTCACAGGGGACATGTGGGCTAAGGAAAACAAAACAAAGCAAAATTCAGAAGTCTTCCCTAGCATAATTTTATACTGTGCCTGGCCTGCTACGGGGCCCCAAATGAACAGTCCACAGACTACGACTGATATTGTAGCAACTAAATGTAGTTGACTTGAAATTTAAGGCCTCAGTGAGACAGTGTCGGCTAAAATATACCACGCCTTACTTGCTACGAGACTACGAGTACCTACTATTGCGAGTGAACAGTCTACAGATGACGCCAAATAAATTCTTGCCAATTTAATAAAATGATCCTAAAATGTAACAGCTTGCCAGAATGTTGACCTCTTGACTTACATCTAACTTATGAGACAGAGAGGCTAAATGTATAGTCCTAGAAGGAGAGGAGCTTAATCAAACTCTAGGTTATCTTTCTAGGGTAAATACAAAACGGTTAAGGAAACATTGGCATTGGAAGCACATAAAACTAAATGCTTCTGGTTCATAAATAAAATGTATAGAGAGATATTATATTATTAGATATTACTATTTGAGAGCAAACGTAGCGTTAACGACCTAATATTTGTTGCCGGAATTCAATTCAGTTGAGACTACCACCGGCCAGACTATGGATCCTCCTTTATTCATTAGTAAACGTGTTACCAATAAAAGTAAACACATATCTAAGAAAAGTACGTCCGTACTTTAGGTTGAAATATAATGATCCAAACTCTACGGATTTGTTTCTAAGCTGTGCAACTCAATCAGAGTTAGCCTTCGGGTCAATACTGGATCTAATATCCTGCAAACTGTGCTGTTTCGAAGCTCGTTAAGTACTGATATTAGTATCAACGAGTACGGAAACTAATTCTATAAAGCTTGTAGTGCAGCTAACTTAGATGGACTGGCAAAGATGAGTTTGCCGAGGCTGTAATAATCTGAAGGATGATGAAAGAGGATGAAGTAATAATCTCACATTGACTACGTAACACGTGGTCTAAGCAAAACAAAGGCGACGAGAAGTATTCGCTAGCTAATGAACAGTCCACAGACTACAAGTGAAATTGTGGCAATTAAATGTAGTTAACTGAAATCGACAGATTCATCTCATAATATGTCATGTCCTTAGTGAACAAAGCTGTTAAACCTTCACCCCATTAACATTATCATATTTCTTCATTGAGCTCGTATGAATATTCACGACAGAATTATTTCTACATAAGCTATTAACATCCGCAGCATGAGATAAAAGATACTAAAAAGCTCTTGGTGAATAGAGAGTAGGTGGCTGTGGAAGCTAGGCAAAACGAAACGTAAAAAAGACTCCACGGCGCCTTAGACGGCGATTTTGAGCCGCACCTCACTTGATACGAGACCGCAAATGAACAGTCATAAAGTAATAATCTCACACGTGACATGTTGGCGAAGGAAAACAAAGCAATGAGAAGTCTTCCCTAGCTTAATTGTATACTGTGCCTGGCCTGCTACGAGGCCCCAAATGAACAGTCCACAGACTACGAATGAAATTGTAGCAACTAAATGTAGTAACATGAGATTGAATGCCTCAGTGAGACAGTGCCGGCTAAAATAAACCACGCCCTACTTGCTACGAGACTACGAGTGCTATTGCGAGTGAACAGTCTACAGACTACGCCAAATAAATTCTTGCCAATTTAATAAAATTATGCTAAACTGTTACATCTTGCCAGAGCGTTGACCTCTTGACATACATCTAACTTATGAGAGAGAGGGGCTAAATGTATAGTCCTAGCAGGAGAAGAGCTTTATCAATCTTTAGGTTATTTTCCTAGGGTAAATACAACACGGTTGAGAAAACATTGGAATTGAGCAAAACACATAAAACTGAATGCTTCTAGTTCATAAATAAAATGTATAGAGCGACTATTTGAGAGCAAACGTAGCGTTAACGACCTAAGAACTGTCCGGCCAGACTATTAATCCTCCTTTATTCAGTAGTTAACGTCATACCAATAACGAAAAAAAATTAAATACATATCTTAAGGAAGTATGTCCGTGCTTTCGGTTGAAATATAATGATCCAAACTCTACGGGTTTGTTCCTAAGCTGTGCAACTCAATCAGAGTTAGCCTTCGGGTCAATACTGGATGTAATATCCTGCGAGCTATGCTGTTTCGAAACTCGTTATGCACTGATATTAGTATCTGAGTACTTGTATCTACGAGTACGGAAACTAATGGAGCTTGTAGTGCCGCTAACTTAGCTGGACTGGCAAAGATGAGTTTGCCGAGGCTGTAGCAAATTGAATGTAGATTCAAAATTGATCAATCCTGAAAAGCACCTGTACATGCACCTGTATTTTAACAACAAACAAATTATATTTGGTTTTTATCCTACACATATGTATGTGAGAGCTCTTCCACTATCTCACCATTCGGTAGCAATTCAACAACGAAAAAATATATGAGTAATAAAATTTGATTGATGAGTGCTTTTCAACTAGCTACACGAGAATAATTTAAAAAAGTAATAAGAACATAAACCAACAAGTTCCAAACTTCAAGAGCATAGCAAAAAAAAAACATGTTCAAAAAAAAACCTTTACGAAATAAGCATTGAAAGAACCTTTTACATATTCCTGTTAAGAAACTGCAGCTTTGCTTCATCAAAATGTCTTTTTTTAGTAATTAGACTCCGCCGTTTCGGGTCAGCGCGCTGAAAGGCACAAAAATAGAAGTAAGGGCGAGCCGCAGTATGTTCGGTTAATTAAAAACCATGCACTTTGAATATAAACCAAAAATGAAATAGGTATACAGTGGCTAAGTAATTAACCTACGACTAACAGAATACTGGTATATAGCTTCAACGACAGTTATTGAATTTAAATGTTGTTTCATTTTAAAAAGTAGGTAGATCGTCTCCGTAGAACGTTCTTCTTTTTTAAAAGCCATTTAAATATCTTTAAGAACTTCAAAATTGTTAGGATGCCTATTCGTTTTGAGCAGCTAAGAATCCAAACCTTCCCAACTGAATATAATGTTCTTACTATATCCTGCAAGACTTAATATTGAGAAAGAGACAAGTGAGATAAAGTAACAAAATGGTTCACGTCTCAAGCTAGGGTTCAGTTTATATAACAATGACATTCGAGCACCGTCTGAGGTTCGAGCTCGGCTACACCTTCGGGAAACTACGTCTACGTGCTGACTGCGCGTGACATGAATAATAACTTCTACATTATCTGCAATATATCTGTGGCGATGTTTGTTATTCTAATACAATAGGCAATTTAGGGAGCCCGTTTACTGGTTTAGTAATAACTACCCATTGAGTAGGTTTATTGAGTATTTCGATCTTTATTGCTAACTCAAATTGTTTAGGTCAAGATGAGCACTTACCGTTCAAACTCATTTTGCTGCGATAGTAATCTCTTTTATTGCTTAGTCCTATGACTTCTAAGCTTGCCTAAACTCAGCAGATTTAGTAATTTAGGTATTACCAATAAATAATTTCAAAGACAAACTGTCAATACAACGCTGACCAACCAACCGGCCTTTTTTAATCTATGATTCGGCACACGCTTCAACACAAGGGCGTACCCAGGATTTCAGCTAGGGGGGGCAGCTCATACCTGTTTCGTTTTTCGTAGAGAGAGAAATACGTTTTTAATTCCCACTTGTAAGGAAAATTGACTTCTAGGGGGGGGCAGCTGCCCCCCCCTGCTCCTACCTGGGTACGCCCATGCTTCAACAGCTATGATTTGTGATCACTGACAGAGATATTTAAGGCCAAGTAATGTGCGTACATGTACTCGTAAGTTCATCCAGAGTGAGACCAAACCCACAGCACTTGACATAGTAGACAGGAGCCCAGCAACAGAGCCAGCGAGCCAGTCAACAAACAACATGTATATATGCAAGCATATGCAAGCAAATGGTTATAAATGAAGATTGAGCAGTAATAATTGAGGAAAAATACTCCCGGACAAAGGATCAAGGAGCGTCGGGATTTTCCGAAAACGTTTGCGTTTCTACCAATTCACAACCATTAATTTTCCCTGTCAGTGCTTTTTCTGTAATTCAATTTGCGTTTGATGTATTAACGTCGAGAGTAAAAATGATTATTAAAGATCCCTTCGATTTCTTCTGGTACCTACATACCTACTTAAATGTACAAGTGGGTGTTATTCAACGACAGTTTTCAATAATGGTAACTCACTTCAACTTAAATGACGTAATCATTAATACATCTTATGACATCTTTATAGAAATACGAGTATTACAACTAAGTCACATACTCAATGTAAGACTAATGCTCTTGTTATCTATCCATCAAGAATTCACTAGGATATTCTAAATTTCTGAGCTGAAATCTAACGGCAACTGTTATCCTTGGTACACAATAAGTAAGGTATGGAATTTTATTTAATCTTTATAGCAAGTTCAGAGCGATTCGTAACTTCCGGTCAGTTGCAATTTCCATCAATCTGCCGCAACCTGAGCACGAGTTTATACCCTCGGTTATTGTGGTTTTGAACAACTGGACCCTCAATCATGTCTTGAAGTTTCTTGCTATAAATAAAAGTTAGGGTTACGAGGCTTGCGAGGCCGTAAGCTAGACTTACGAGGACTTAGCGAACGTTCGGATACAAAGTTTATTGATTTTTTCTTTCTTAGTGAAAAACTTGATAGCAAAAGTATTTTTAAACTCTCCGCCGACCCCGAATCGCTAGGTTTACATATAAGTACATTCTTTTTGCTACGAAAGTTTTCCTTACAGGATGTGAAATTTATTCAGCAACAGGAAAGCCTCCAAATTACCTTTGAACGTTGTTTTTTCTCATGTAAGGGTGGACAACTACCAGCATGCGCTTGATTCTGACCAAATTATCATTTGAAATGCTCTCATTGCCACTTTCAAGCGTGCCCTTAGACAAAGTCCAACTATAGTTACTTCATTCTTTTGTATTTTGACCCAAGATTAAATTAATTTCTTTATTGCATAAAAAGTAAAGTATAAATCGCGGCTATCTAATGCATAGTGAGATTACGTTTTGTTTTTTTTTCTTCAAACTCCTCGATTGATTATCCAAACCATCTTAATTAAAATTTTCAAACGTGCTACCAAACGCATTGTTCCCTTGATTACCAAACAGATTTTTTCTTTGATCATCGCAACTTCACCTTGCGTTTAGCCTAGTAAGCACAAGTAAAAGCTTTAATTTTTGCCTCCTTTGTAACAAATCCACCGGGCTGTGACTTATCTGCCACACTATTTTAATTAAAGACCTTGGCTTACTAATTCTGAGCGTCTCTGGAATTTAAACGGAGTGTGTTTAAGACATACAGCTTGGAAGGCAAATAGTTTGCTCGCATTGCACATTTGAAATCAGAATAAAGCTGTAGTTACTAAAATGGCACTCTACTACGTAAATCAAAATGCCTGAGTGAGCCTTAAATTCACATATTTTTATTTGCTTTAGCTTTGAAACGTAGAAAATCGACGCAAAGAAAATAACTATTTGAAAAAGAACACAAGTGAAACAATTCATCTCACAGTTTTCAAACTGAGCACCGGTAACTGTTTTATCAGCAGATAAATATTTCGCTTGTGTAACTACCTCATTACTTACTCAATGGTAAGGTTCGACTTTGATCATAGATTCCTATTCAAACCTACGGTCGTCCATCACGCAAATTAAAGGTAAATGAAAGAGGCAACCTTCTGCTAAGTACCACTAAGTACATTGCACCCACATAATTGGTCGTACTGTACATTATGAGGGTACGAAAGGTCCTTAACCTAATAAAACAACATCACAAGAGAGATGTTCCTAAACTATGTTAGAAGTCAAAGACAGAAAATCTCGGTTACTTAACTCGATTTGTTATTCCTACGTGATACCCGAAAACACGTCCCCACGGGTTACGACACGTGTCCTACTGACAGAAAATATAAACACGACGAAAAATAGAAATAGAAAACAATATTATTGTGTATTCACAAAGCAAACGGGCCTTCATAAAATCCCTACAAATGGAATGTTCCGAAAAGAACGGCCGTTCATAAATCGCTCTACATCCAATATAAAGCTTATTAATCTGAATTCAGGACAACCCTTCAGAAGGGATCTCGAGACTCACAGGGGCAGTGGGCTATCGAACGAACCGCTCATTTGTTACTGTGCGTTGTGAAGGCGCGTAGCGAACGCCGGCGAATATGGATCCACGTGCGGATGCGAGCGGAGATGCTGGCCGTTTTCGCTTAATGTTGAATTAAAAAAAATATTTTGAATTAAGAACATGTGGTATTTGAGTTTAGAGTGATGATAGTGAGATGTTGTGAGTACTTACAGGGGCGCGCTGTGATGCGTAGCGGTGTGAGAGAGGCGCGTGACGCCACGACGCATGCCGGGCGTGGAGCGGCGACGCGCGGCGGCGGCCGACTGACGCACGCGCGCGCCGCTACGGAAGCTACGAGATACAGCTACGGCTGCATTTTCACCGTAGCTGCGTAGCGCTTTCCTTTCCACCCTTCGTGTTTGCTGTTTGAATTAATCTAACGGGCTTAATATACGTAACGTAACGTGAAAGACATTATTTTTTTAATTAAAATTCTCGTTTATTTCATTACTGGTTGCAACTGAATAAATATAATGATTATTTAACTTGATCATAGTAACAGAATCAATTTTCATAGCTAAGGTTTTAGGCAACCATTTATTTTGCTTACAAATTACATATTGAATTGCGATGCGAATGCGTCCAAAGTCCATTACAGCTTAGTCAAACACTTACTTAATAACGCAGTCTTATTTCACTAATCGAATTAGTTAACACAATCAATTTAAGAGACACCATTTATTTGGAAACGTTTTAAACCCGCTCTTGTGCTGAATTAACTTTTCCGTTGCAGTGAAATAAAAAAAACACATTAACATCGTGATTATTTAACGTAGGCCTTTAACAAGCAAATCTTTTTATTGCATTATGCGACTGCTTGAGATATTATTGCTATGCCTTTACACCTAGCTTTTTTCTTCAGTTGACTATGTTTAAACTCGGTGATGATTTATGACCAATTTAGAGGTTTTCTTACATGTTGTAAATACTAAGTTTTTTTTCAAAATCAAGAAAAGTAAGAATTGTGAGCTTTGAAAAGAGACTCTTACTAACTCAACTCAAAACTACTCAAATATTAGCAATGATTATAATCGCTAAACCTACTTATAGGCCGGCGATGCTCGCGAACGTTCACCCCGCCTAAAACAAACACTAGCGTTTACCAACACCGGCACCGAGTTTTCACTCACGTTGTAGCTCGTCTGTGTAACTTATTCATCATTATTTGAAAAGGATTGCATACAGCGCCTCTAACAGATCTTTAGATTAGATTATTCACTTCTCAATATATTATTTACGAAATTTCTTAATGTAGAAATGGAAATAAAACAAGGACATACCTAATTGGCGACAGCAAAAGTCCTGTGCTACTATGTTAACGTTGCTCTAGCCTCTTTTTTCCACATTCATACATAAGTATAGTTCATCTCGTTAAAATAGATAATACTTGAAATAAAAAAAATAACCCATGTCGTAAAAACAATGAAAAGGTTTTCCAAATAATAAAAAAAATCAAATAAACAGAAAAAACTAGATACTAATTTACTTACCGAATTTACTGACTACGTAAGCAAAAATCCACAGACCCCCTGTACCTCAATTCTCATGGCAGCTATAACGTAACAGCCGGCGGAATCGGTACAAAGTACAAACCATCCCGCCGGCGGGACAACAAACTCCTAACGAGCGAACTTCGTTATGTGTTGCGTTATTAAAAACAAACGTCTCTCAGCGACCTTTCCCACTCGCCGACCGCCGTAAATCACGCGGGACTCTTCAAAATTTGGAAAGTGTAACCTTAAAACATTATTGCCGAAAGTTTGGAAAAAGACTTGATTACTCGAGGGATGTATGCAGACATTTATATCAGTTTTTATTGTACGAAACCAAAGTTTTACAGAGTGTTATGTTTAATATATTAATATGCGATAAAACTAGAACCATTTATCTATGTATGATAGCAAAAAAAGTAATCACAAATGAATATTTAGGCTAAAATAGTTGGGTTAAATAACCTTCCTGTTGGAATATGCAAAAAACCAATATTATATTATAACTAAAGTTGTGAAATGCATAGGCTGTGTAAACCATGTTTTCTATGCCGGCCACCGTACACCCTTCTTAAAAGAACAATTATAACCTCTCTCTGCCTTCTGTGTCATTGCTAGGAGACGGTCGAATTGCTTTTCAATAATTAAGATCACAAAATATACTGTTGACACTAAAACATAAATACGTTTATTATTCCTGCAAGATCCCACTGACCTAATTATTCCAATACTTCCGAATATTCAACATAAATGGCAAGTGAAGGTTAAGGCCAAAGGAAATCTGATAAATACGGAAAAGAGATGCCCAGGGGTGATACATTTTAATTCATCGCGTCTGTACCAACGCGTAGATATTCCATAGCATAGCACAGCCCATAGTCCGGCCAAGGGCTTACATTACGTTCATTCTGAATATTTTCTCCTTAAATATTACAATGTCAATAGGCATGATGACTATAATTTTTTTTTGTTTATTATCGAAAGACCTTACATTTATGTAAACAATCCTCAAAGAATCACTTCATCTGGATCAATACCACCAGAGATATCACAATTTGAAATGCACATTTTTGGACTTGCCCAAAAACGCTCAATACAAAAGTGACAGCGATAGTGACGTCACTCTCGCTGTTTTTGTAAGGAGCGCGTAATAACTTTGTTCGACAGCTATATTAAATATTGCGTTTATGATAATGGTCTCCTAACATAATTCCTTCATAATAGTTTGGGTTACAAAAACTGATATTGTTTTACAAAAATTTAACACATATGAAATGGACTTGCCCACCCAAGTTTGCAGGCCTATTGTAGCCTCATTTTGAAACGAATTTCGATTGTGGTTTTACAATTACATTTGAAATCAATTATTATTTTTGGGGAACATAAAAAAACATGCAAAATCACTCATAGTCATCTACCCTATTGCCAACACTGCTCGTATCTCGTTTTTGCTTTCCACGGCAAAAACTTTAAGAGAGTACAGAGTAAGCGTGATAGATGGCGTTATACTACTTTCAATCGCGCAAGTATTAGTTTGTGCGTTGTTGGTTATACAGGGTGTCCCGAAACGTGAGGTCAAGCGGGCACGGGATGATAGGCTAGGTCATACCGGCTCTGGGAAAAATAAGGAAAAAAATCTATGTCACTTGGTTTAGTAATAATAATAATATTTTTGAAATTTTTGGAAATCGGCACCCTTGACTAAGTTTTCATGTACTGTACTCAGAAATGACCAAATTTCGCAGCGTTTTATTTTTTTGTTATATCCTAGAAAACTATGCTTTCGATTATAGTCACTTTTATGATGATCAATTTTGGACATTTAGTAAAAAAAAATAAAGTTCGACTGAGTCATGGTTTAGAATTTTTATGTCACCTAACTTCATCCCTCATTTTCTTAAAAAAACATTACTATAGCATCCTTGGCAAGTTATCTAGAAAAATAGCCCATTTCATCAAGATTTCAAAAAGGTAAAATACTAACCATTTCCTTGTCTTATCTTTCCATGGAAAATATTATGAACCAAAATGGGTCGTTCAAAACTTGAACTAGGTGAAGTCTATTAGTATGCCTTACTTGGATGCTAAAAGAAAAAATGACCGTAAGTTAGTGGCAGCGGCAAAAATGAATCGTTTGCTGTTGCTAAGCATTTCATGATTGGTCGGGTAATGTGATGGTAGACCACTTCAAAAAAAAAAAAACTTTTATAGCTTCTCCGTCCTTTGAAGGCACGTTAAGCAGTTGGTCCCGGAAGACGTTGCGTGTGCCCAGTGTTGAGCATAAGTGTCACCAGTTGAGGTCAGACTTATGCTCAACGTTCACGCTTACGTTCAACGAAATTGCTACAATGTCATACTCTAACACGTCTGCACAGTGAGATAAGTGTGGATTGTCGTACAGTCACCGGCATACCTACCTACCTATTTCCGTTTTTTTATCTCGCTCTTGCTGAATGACATTTCTTTGCAATAGAGCAAGGAAGACTAGTAGTGTATTTTTGCGACATCTCCATGCTTCGGAAGGCACGTTAAGCAGTTCGTCCCGGTTGGCATCGTTAGATGTTAGTCATAATGCTTAGTCGAAGGCCTTAGGGCGGCTTGATGACATCTGAGTTTTTTTTTATATCACTGAATTTACACTCCTGCAACAATCCGCACTGAACCCGCGTGTTAGAGTATGGCTAGCGCCCACCCTTATAGTTGAGGTGAGGCCTGTGCCCAGCTGTGGGACGGATGAAGGCCGTTTATGTGTGTATGTATGTATGTATGTAAGGAGGACTGAACGAAAATGGTAAGGGTGATGTGGCATTTACCGTAAAAGTAAGATACCAGAGCTGCTATTGAGCCATGTAGTTAGATGATATTAAGGCGCCCTAAGCCCTCTGAATAAGTTTCGCGGCTGACTTCTGCTAGCACCTTCAGCTGGGGACAACTGCTTAATGTTATGTGTACGGAGATACTATGAAAAAAAAAACGGACTGGTACCCATCACATTAACCGACCAATCATGAAATGCTTAGCAACAGCAAACGATTCATTTTTGCCGCTGCCACTAACTTACGGTCATTTTTTCTTTTAGCATCCAAGTAAGGCATACTAATAGACTTCACCTAGTTCAAGTTTTGAACGACCCATTTTGGTTCATAATATTTTTCATGGAAAGATAAGACAAGGAAATGGTTAGTATTTTACCTTTTTGAAATCTTGATGAAATGGGCTATTTTTCTAGACAACTTGCCAAGGATGCTATAGTAATGTTTTTTTAAGAAAATGAGGGATGAAGTTAGGTGACATAAAAATTCTAAACCATGACTCAGTCGAACTTTATTTTTTTTTACTAAATGTCCAAAATTGATCATCATAAAAGTGACTATAATCGAATAACAAAAAAATAAAACGCTGCGAAATTTGGTCATTTCTGAGTACAGTACATGAAAACTTAGTCAAGGGTGCCGATTTCCAAAAATTTCAAAAATATTATTATTATTACTAAACCAAGTGACATAGATTTTTTTCCTTATTTTTCCCAGAGCCGGTATGACTTAGCCTATCATCCCGTGCCCGCTTGACGTCACGTTTTGGGACACCCTGTATAGCCGAGCCGATACCAAAACGAAGTTACAGTCATAGCTTGTGGCGTGAAATATTTCATTGCAAGGTCTATTTTCGAAAGTCACGAGTAGATATAGGAAAAAAAATATTATGACTATGAAGTAAAAAGCTTGGCTTGGCTTGGCTTACAGAAATAGACGTTGCAATGAAGTACTTCACGTTACGCCACGTGCTGTGACTTTCCTCTTGGCTGGTTTGGACATCTCCTCACATCTCGGTGCTTCACGCTTAGGGCCATGCCACACTGGCGGATTGCGAGCGTTTTCAAAGCAAAGCGGCCACGCAACGAACCCGCCGCCTGTGCGTGGCGAAGACGTCGCGGCTGCGCAGCGAATACGTTGCGGACGCGCAACGATTTCGCCGCGGACAAAACATAGTAGTCGCTTTCATTCAGTCGATTGGTTGTTATTGGGTCCTCCCAAAATCTTCGGAGTATTGGTTTACGTTTCTTGCGTCTTCGAAGTTACAAAGCTAACAGCAGTATTTCCTCGTCGGAATCCATTCAGTTTGCTGCGAATCCGCGACGCGTTCGCTCTGAGTCCGCAACGTGTTGGCTGCGCAGCCGCGACATTTGAAAACGCTTTGAAAACGCTTGTAATCCGCCAGTGTGGCATGGCCCTTACTTCAATCATCAATGTGCTTCCCTCCGAAAAAGCATTTTCTCTCATTTCTCAATAATTAAAGAATGTTATTTGGCTTAGTTTTTTACTCTCAAATGATCACAGTCTCAAAGAAATTGAATTTTGAAGATAACTCACCACGAGCGAAGTGAGTTTTGGCGCCCGCCGGAATACCATATCTGTTCGGCTTATATAAAGAACTCAAGACATTTACTGCGTTAGCCCTACAACAAGCAAGACTCACTGCCAGTGCTGTACACACTTAACGTGATACGCTAAAGACTAAAGTAAGGGGAATAGGAAAATGCTATAGACCACCGGACCACTAGACGCCGTGAGGGCTTTCACCCCATGTGGTCGACTTTCCAGCAGCGGTCCGAGCTAGGCGGTTTGGTGCTTCCTTTCTGGTCCGCACCGCTAGGGAGTGGAACGCCCTCCCGGCGTCTGTGTTTCCGGATACATACAACCTTGGTGTCTTCAAGGCAAGAGTGAAAAGGCATTTTCTAGCGTGTTCTACCTTCGGCCTCGTCATCGGTGGTCAACGTCCAAAGGTGGCCTTGATTTAGGCAGATGAGTTGAGATGCGATTTGGTGATGAAAAGATTTTATCCAGTCACATTTTATTAATTTATTGGTTTGTACACAAATTGATACGTTTTACAGTTAGCAAAAGGAATAAACATAGTACAGGTGAGCTTATCTCTAATGAGAGATTTCTTCCAGCAGACCATGGTTACAGGAGAAATTTCATGAAACGAAAGAGACAGACATACAGCGGTGTACAGTAAAATCAATTTAAAAACAGATATATATTAAGAAGAGCTTCTGCCTCGGTGTTCAATCAGATATACCTAGTTCATCGCGTACTTAAGTTGAGACCTCATCTCTGCAAAAGTACCATGAGGCACCTGCCAGTAAGATGGAGCGACGAATTACGAAAGGCTAATGCTGGATACTAACATTAAGCTGTGCGTATGGTACGATGATGTCATTAGAGTTTAATATAGCCGTGTCCGGTGCAACATTCATGAAGGGACCTACAGAAAGTTAGTGTAGCTAAAAAGCCAATAAAAAAACAAGTTTGATGTTTAAAGTATTTATTTATTTTGTACAAGAAAATATGATGCTTAAAATGCTCTGTAAATATGTTTGAAGTGTCGTAGCACTGCGCACTGTAAGAGTGTAGTAGCACTGTCGAAGTGTCGTAGCACTGTGAAAGTGTCGTAGCACTGTTGCAGTGTCGTAACACTGTTGCAGTGTCGTAGCAGTGTTAAGCGGCGCCAACGCAGACGCCGGGCCCGTTGGGCGGCTGCGCGCGCACCCCGCGCCGGCGCATGCGGCACGTGTGCTCCTCTATGCGCCGCGCCGCGACTGACATGGCGTCGCGCAGACGCAGTGCGCCGCTCGACAGGCTCGGGCTCCAGAGACGCTCGGCTACTGCGCTGGAGCGGGGCCACGTCCTGGAAAAATGACACACTATTAACACCAAGATCGTATTCGAACTAACCAGAGCTTACACTATTGCTATCAGTTGGGTTATTTTAGTAACTTAATCAAAATTAAATTCTAATTTACTGGTCAAAAAACATCTGCCGCAAGCCGAAAAAAACTCTACCAGATAACAAGTCTTGAATTGAATAAATAATAATTCATATCATAGAACAGTTTTTTGTTCTTTAGGTACAGTTTTAACGTTGTTGAAACAGTCAAACACTCAAAATGTCACGTATTCGATGTAGCAAACAAAAGTGTCTTTCACGGCTGGATTTGGTACTTTTGGATACTGCAATGAAAGTTTAAACATTTTGAGTTTTGTTCCAAAAATGATGCAAAACTAATTTATCTTATTTGTAACAAACTGTGAATAGGCTTTTTCAAACGTATTTTTCTATTCTATGAATTTTTAGGAATTATAAATATTATTTACTAACATTAATGATCGGTTTTAACTCTACTTTACCTGCTAATAACATTGGTGTCATCCACGACCTCCCCCCACATGCAGGCCTCGCCGCCAACAACCCGGTCCACTAGAGTTGTGTTCCCGAGCTTATCGATCACCATCTGTCTCGGATCCGCTCGGTACATGTCCTCCCAATCACCCCCGCTTTGCAGGTGGTCCAGATACCACGACGAAGAGAAGATTAGCTGGTGGCCTTTGTTTAGGATCTGAAATTTTAAAATTATGATTGGCGTTTGTAATTTTTTGGTCCTTTGAGCCGGATAAAAGTCGGTAATATATTTTATTTTTGGTGTATAACCTAAGCGGTCTTATTGCTAGAAGCAGCCAGCGGCCCACACTGCACAGCATCCACCTAGACGACGGATTCACGGATGGAGGTGCGAGCACTGATAGTGGAGCGTTGTTATGACACCTTTTTAGGTGAACACAGCCTCGCCGCCAAAGTCACCAGCCTCTAGTAAGTACAGTGGGGTATTAGTCGGTATAAGACCGACATAACATTGTCGTCGTTGGAGGTATCAATATGGATTTCCCCTCGAAAGTGAAAGAAAGAGCCCTGAGATCTTATTTCTGTTCCCTTACACACCCGAGCTCCCTAATTACAAGCTTATTTCTTTATTTGCTTATTCGTTTTTGTTTACAGCAAAGTAAAAACCTTACAATAGGCAGTGAATATTTTAAACAAAATATAACTTACTGAAATCATCTCGTCGACCCAACCCCATTTCCAAACTTGAACGATAGAGTCTGCATTTAGCTGGACGTTTTCATCGAAAACTTCCTGTAAATGAAAATAATAATAAATATCCCTGGACATTATTCCACACAGCGCCATCTAGCCCCAAGTAGGCTAATTATAGTCCGTTTTTATGGGATACTAGACAACGGATAAACATACTTAAATACTTTTTCTTTTGTAAATACATACTTAATATACATAGGAAACACCCAGACCAATACAAACAGACAAAATAAACCTTTTAAGTATAGTTTAGTATGGTATTGAATAATCAATTATATTATAATGCCATGTTTTATGTAACGACACTTGGCAAAGATCCTGCCATGTCTCACAACGTGGCACTATGAAATCGTCAAAAAATTTAAAAAAACTTTAAAAACTCTACATCATTCAGTGGCACAGTGGGTAAAAAAATGGGCGGTACTTGAAAAACCTTACAGAACTAGAATAAAAGTAATAATTAATAATACTCAGACAGTTTCAAGTCTGATACTTAGTTTTAACTATTTGTCCCACAAAAATAATGCGTTGGTATTTAATTTTGAAAGATTGCAGTTCAAGTTAAATTTTTAGATTATTCTAGTTCTGTAACGTTTTTCAAGTCCTACACAAATTTTGTACGAGGTGATTTTAAAATAACCTGTTTTTATACTTTCACTTACCTGCCAAACGATAGGTTTGGATTTGTCTCCCAGCAAGGGGATGACGTTAGCCATGAAAAGGCCGTGTAGTTGAGTCACTGACATGTTGTGATCTTTCATGTACTTCTTGAGCTTAGGGTTTGATTTCCTGTAGACACAAGAGTTTTGGAAGACATTAAAAAGTTTTCGATGTAGTCAAAAATGTATAGTTACGGCAACGCGCTTCCAACGCCTTTAGAGCCTCTTCACACCTAGCGTTTTTGGGCGATTTCAAAGCGAGGCGACCTTACATTCCCTCCAACGAGCATCGTTGGAGAGGTGTAAGATTAGTAAGCAACCTTAATGCCGGATTTTATCAAGCCGTTCTAAGGTCTCTGACTAGACATCTTGCGACGTCCGCCAACTGCTTAACGTGCCTTCCGAAGCACGGTGATGCCCAAAAATCAAATCACTAAATTTCAGAAATGGGTGGTGGCCCATTTCTGACCCGGCGTGTGTTGCTCAACAATAGCAATCGTAGGCACAACTGCGCCACGAGAACCTCTAGCATAGTATGGTGCCGTATAATGGGCAGACACTACACCAAAAGCACATTCCCTTTTGTTCAATAAATCTAGAAAATTTCCTACCAGCAATCCAAGTCCACCTCGTCTCCGCCAACGTGGAAGTATTTGTCCGGGAACCACTTCTGCACCTCCTGGATGAGCTCCTGTAGGAACGCGTATGTGGAGTTAATCGTGGGGTCTATGGGACCCAGGCCGACCACCTGGCCGCGGTCGTAGCATTCTGTCAGGATGTCCGGGTACGCGACACCCCATGATCTAGTGTGACCTGTAAGTTTATGAAATAGACATTTTTTTAATGCTCAATTAGGGATTGAATAAATAAATAATAAATCAATGAATGTAAAGGCAAGCACGCCACGTTGTGTTACGACCACAACCGACCAGTTACTAACCTTATATTACTAGTTTCATACATCTCTAAAAACATCAGCACCAAACCCGCGTATTTTATTATTATACTACGCACGCCGAATGATGATCCCTATGACAGTTCTTTGGCGCTTAACTTTGTACTGACGTCCTGTCACAACAAATCCTTTAGAGGTCCATTAAAAAATGAAAAAAATCATAATTGTGTACATTTGTAAATTATAAAAATAAATATTAAGAATATTTTATTATTGTTTTTAGCATTTTCCATGCAGTATCTTTCTAAAGAAAACCAGAAAAAGACATTTGGTCATGTAGGCATCAGGCAGGACTTGAACCCGCATCTTTCGCAAGCCGGGCGACTGCACTACCAATTATGCTACCGAGACCATTAACAGACCGGCCGAATCTTTCTGGTATATTTTGCCCTATGAGCCAGGGTGATTTCATCAATGTTATAGGCATCCACCTCTAACACTCGGAAGAAATATTTTTTCAAATATTTAACTCCCAATTAAGATGAAAAAGCTATTACTATATTTTATTATTGTTTTTAGCATTTTCCATGCAGTATCTTTCTAAAGAAAACCAGAAAAAGACATTTGGTCATGTAGGCATCAGGCAGGACTTGAACCCGCATCTTTCGCAAGCCGGGCGACTGCACTACCAATTATGTTATTAAGAATTGATTGCGTAATGTTCGTAAATAATGGAAAAAACTCAATGCAAATGTACATGGTACGTGCTGCAAAAGTTACGTCGTCAAGCTGTTATCGACTAAGAAGGTACTCATCGATAAACAAAATATCGATAATTTGTTGCAAAAAATTAACAAATGCATGAAGTTTGTATTTTATTTATATCAATCGGAATCTGATACAGGGTCAAGCGGATCTTCAGAATCTGAGTCTGAACTTCGGGTCTGTGGCCTCTAGGCCAGTAGAAATCGACACTAAAAAACCCTAAATTCGCAAAGCACGGTGTAGTGCTGCATTTTTGGTATGTTGTTCGGATCAGTTAGGGTGATGTAAATCCCAATTTGCAACTTCGAAAAAGTTGTGCTCGCTGCGCACCGTGTGATAAACTGAGAAGATTTGGGTCATTTTTCACTTTTTGTTCTAAAAGTCATAAACTATGCGTTTCCGACAAGTAACATTCACTACATAAATAAAGTTAATTAAATTTGCAACAATTTAAGCCTAACCGCAGCTCTCTCAACCTTGTAACAACTAAGCTGTGGCCTTTCAAAGATAGTCAGTTTTTCCCGAAATATTGAAATTAATGCCACGTTTTTTTACAATTACCACTGTACTGTCACCTTCCTTGAATGCCAGCCGACACACAAAGCAGACTCCCGGTGGAACCGACATTTTTATGACTATTTAGCCTGACTTTGTTCGCGTTAATAAGATAATAGTTTTTTTGGCTGCTCCCCTGCGTTACCGGGTAGGCTACTTCCAATTACTTACTTGAGTTTTTTTTGAGTTTGCGTAAATATTTTTTGTTATATAAGTTAGTTCCCTTTGTTGTTTTTGTTTGTATGTTTAGTTATGTTGAAGTTTTTAAATGTCCTATTTTACTTAGAATTTAACACTTTTTTAACTATTTTGTACCTAAGTACTTACCTTAAAATTAATATTTGCACGCCTGCCAGCAGGCCGAATACGAAGTCCAGGAAAGTCGGAAACGCATAGTTTATGACTTTTAGAGCAAAAAGTGAAAAAAGTCCAAAATTTTCTTAGTTTATCACGTGGTGCGCAGCGAGCACAACTTTTTCGAAGTTGCAAATTGGGATTTACATCACCCTAACTGATCCAAACAACATACCAAAAATGCAGCACTACATCGTGCTTTGCGAATTTAATGTTAATATCCACTGGCCTACTCCTTTTGAATAGTTTTCCATGAAGCTGGCAATTAGGAATTCTTTATAATTCAATTCAAGAAGAATTCTAAACTCTCAAACTATGCAATTAGAATCAAAATTAAAGTATAGTAAAATAAAATATAATTAGGCCGTTACTTTTTTATCCAGTGTTTTACGACCATCAATGTGCGTAATCTTTTTTCAAAATAAATGAATTTTGCTTATTATGTTGAATGACCTGGCTGAATGACATGACATTTGCCTAAAAAAATTGTATTTTATCGAATTTGTTTGGAATTTGTTTCGTATCACTAATACAACTGTCAGTTGAAACGTCATAGGGATCATCATTCGTCGTGCGAACTATAGTCGTTCGTACAGCAACAAAATAATGACTTAATAATAAATAAATTAATATGTGCGTACCGTGGTGTACTAACAGTAAGACTATTATTGCCTTAAGCTATTGTACTTTTAAGTTAAATGGCCAAGTTAAACCAAGAAGAAGATGCGACCCACAGGAAGCTAGTCATGAAACAAGCGTGCAAGAACAAAACCAGGCAGTAAATGCTATAGTCTAATAAAAGGAGGGCTTACCAGGCACGTCAAACTCCGGCAAGACTCGAATCCCTCTGTCTCTAGCGTATCGAACCACCAACTCTATGTCTGATTTTGTGTACACCATCGTTGGGTGGTATGCCCCTTTGCTGAAAGATAAAAACGTAAACAATTAAAAAATTAAGAATTTTACAGGCTTATCTTATACCGGCAACATCCGCCAAAGGTTGAACTTGACATTATCATCATCATCATGTCACCGAATGACGTCTTCTGCTGGGCATAGGCCTCCTCCAAGGACCACCACAACAATCGGTCCTGCAAATCTTTAGGTGCTTAAACATGAGAGCGGCGTCGTCGTGGCCCAGTGGTTAAACACTTTAGCATACCTTAGGGAAGGGAACCGTATGGCTACGAGTTGAACTCTGATTGGAACACTTTGATGGGAAACACCGAAAAAATACCCATGCAATCCGTATAACGGCGATAGGCACGCCACTTCCCCTTACCGTCGGATTCAAATTCGCTCGCCGAAATGTCGACTTCCGAATGTTCCGTTCACCATAACGGTTACTATGAGTGAGCCTCTGACTTCGCCGTTTAGGGACAGCTAATAATCTAGTAACTGTCAAATTTTCATCAAAGATAATCATGCTTCGGATTAAAATTTTGCACATGACGTGTCAAATAGCAGCCCATTCAGGGAGTGAGTGTCTTGGTCCACATTGTGAAGTACGTTGATACGACGTGCGTAAGCTAAATTACCTTGAGTCTGGGAACCTCACCTCTCGCTCTTGTAAGGGAAGCTCTGGTCGTCGAGGATTTGCCAGTGGAAGACGTTCATTTTGTTCATGGCCATAACGTAGAGGTTCTTCAGCAGATTGGACAGTGAGACGAAGTGCCGCGACGTGTCCAACATCAGCCCCCGGTCCGCGTAACGTGGGAAGTCGGCTATTTGAGTAATGTTCATCTTACGTCAGCTAATTACCTCAAGTCTGGGAACCTCTCACTCTTGTAAGGGAAGCTCTGGTCGTCGACGATGTGCCAGTGAAAGACGTTCATCTTGTTCATGGCCATAGCGTCGAGGTTCTTCAGCAGATTGGACAGAGACACGAAGTGCCTCGACGTGTCCAACATCAGCCCACGGTGCGCGTAACGTGGGAAGTCGGCAATGTGTGTCACGTTGATCCGGATCTCCTATGAGGATATCATCATCATTGTTACTGTTATATACCTCTTTAGCGGAGCAGAGATAAAATTGTGTTTTGAATCATGACTGATGTCAAGTGTCATTAGAAAATAAATATTGATAATGTAAACGTGCATTATTTTTACTATACAATAAAATTATTGTATAGTAAAAATAATGCACGTTTACCTCATGTAACTCGTTTAGAACTAGGCCCCGTAAACTGTTAGGTATCATTATTCTAGTACCTTTAAATAGACATCCATCTTGACAAGTTATTTCATGTTCATTGTATCCTAATTGTTGTAAATTTTTACCAATATTCAAGGCATCTAGAATGGATTTGTATTCTATATCTTTCAGGGTTTCTTCAGCAATTTTATATCGATTAATATTGAATGTAGAAAGCTGGTTCAGTTGAAATGCTGCATGTTGGTCAATGTTTTCAATTGGAATTTCAATTGGAAATCGAGACAGGTAATCTGCGTTGCTGTTAGCACTTGATGTTCGAAATTCTATTTTGTAGTCAAAGCCAGATAAGAAATGTGCGTAGTGAAATAATCTCATTGTACTCATAGTAGGTAAAGTTTTGTTGGGATGGAATATTGTTGTAAGTGGTTTATGATCCGTTATAAGAATGAATTTGCGACCATAACAATAGTGAAAGAATTTTTTAAGTCCCCAATATATGGCAGTAGCTTCTTTATCTATTTGACTATAGTTTTTCTCGCTGCTTGTAAGTGAGCGTGATGCAAATGCGATAGGTTTATCAGTGCCGTCAGGCAATCTGTGTGATAACACTGCTCCGAGTCCAGTTGGGGATGCGTCAGTTGCCAATACAATCATTTTACGAGGATCGAAGTGCATGAGTATTCTTTCACTTGTAATCTGTTTTTTAATACTGTCGAAACTTTTTTCGCATGCTTCTGTCCAAACAAAATCCTTATCTTTTTTTAATAAGTTATTAAGTGCATTAGTAATAGAAGCCAAGTTAGGTATGAATTTATTGTAATAGTTAGCCATGCCTAGAAAGGTGCGTAGTTCGTTTACATTCTTTGGTCTTTTGGTATCCAGAATTGCTTTGATCTTTTCTTTGTTTTTATGTAATCCTTCTGCATCTATAGTATGTCCTAAATAATCAATACTTTTCTGAAAAAATCGGCATTTCTCTCTATTCAATCTTAAATTATTATCTTTCATCCTTTGTAGTACTAGTCTTAGTCTAGCGAGTAAATCGTCTTCTGTAGATCCTTGTATGATAATGTCATCAAAGAAACATTTGACTCCTTGTATATCTTGCAAAGTTTTATCCATAAATTTTTGCCACAAATTCGGAGCTACCTTTACTCCGAACATTAAGCGGTTCACTCTGAACGTTCCTTTATGTGTACTTAGTGTTTGCATTAAGCTGCTTTCTTCTTCCATTTCCATATTAAGGTAAGCTTGTGTAATGTCTAAAGTACAAAATATTTTTCCTCCGTTCATTTCGTTGAATATATCCTCAATTATGGGTATTGGATATTGTTCATCTTTAATTGCTTTATTCAGGGTAACTTTGTAATCAGCACAAAGACGAATGCTGCCATTAGGTTTGACAATAGGCACTATTGGTGTACCCCACTCAGAATTGTCTACTTTTGTTAATATTCCCAATTTGCACAATCTGTCAATTTCATCATCGACCTTTTCTTTTAAAGCATATGGAATACGACGTGGTTTCATAAAAATTGGTATTGCACCATCTTGTAACGTAAAGCGGCCTTTGTAGTTGGGAATACATCCTAGTTTCCCATCGAAGACTGTTGTAAATTCTGTAAGTAATTTGTCTAATTTTGTGCTGTCAGATATTTGAATTGTGTTGATCTCTGCTAAATTTAATTTGACTTCACGAATCCATGATCTACCGAATATGGGATCAACATCTTGTTTTATAATATACAACTTCCCATGAAATTTTTGACCTTTATAAGAACATGTAACGTATGTCATCCCCAGGGGTTTTATTATTTCTCCTGTGTAAGTTTTAAGACTTATATCAGTGTTGTATATTTTCTTGTTCAAATTCAAGCGTTTGTAGTCCTTGAATGAAATTGAAGACAGGGCCGCGCCCGTGTCAAGCTCCATACGTAATGATTTGTTTTCAATATTTATGGTTACCATAAATTTGTCACAGTTCTGAGATTGTATTAAGTTAATATCACAAATGTCATCATCTTGTATTACTTCCTCATGATCTATTTGGTGGTTTTGCTGCTTTTGTTGTAAACAAACTTTGCCCAAGTGACCCTTCTTTTTGCATTTGTAACAGATTTCATTAACAATTTTGCATGTGTCGGCCCTATGGCCAGCACCTCCACAACGAAAGCATTTTCCACGTAAATCATGAATTGACCGAATCTGTGGGCTTTGAGGTAGTTTTCTATAGTATTTGTTGGGTAAATTGGGTATATTAACAAAAGTAGACAATTCTGAGTGGGGTACACCAATAGTGCCTATTGTCAAACCTAATGGCAGCATTCGTCTTTGTGCTGATTACAAAGTTACCCAAACCATAACTAGTTCATGGTGCATAAAGAAACTAGAGGAGGTATTTACAACATTTGGTTTACCACAGATTCTTGTTTCTGATAACGGGAGACAGTTTGTATCACGTGAATTTGAAGATTTTCTACAACAGAATGGAATTATACATAAAACGTCAGCACCTTACCATCCAGCTACAAATGGCCAGGCTGAACGTTTTGTACAAACTATTAAGAAAGCTCTGCATACAATGAGGGGGGAGAGAGGTGATATTCACGATAAATTATGCAAAATTAAAAGATATTTGAGAAGGACACCAAATTTAACGGGTAAGACCCCTTACGAACTTATGTTTGGACGACAAGTGAGAACAATACTACATGTTGCATTGGGAAGTGTTACCAACCACCCTACATCCAGGAGAATTCACGAGGACTCAGTGAAGGAGTTTTTCTTGGGTGATCGAGTACAAGCCCGTGATTATTCCGGTAATGCTAAATGGCAGTTTGGAACCATCACTAAACGCTTGGGAAGATTGCATTATGAAGTCCATATTGATGCTGGTGTCGTATGGAGACGCCATGTGGACCAGTTGCTTCCCACGGTTGTGCAACCTCCCGCCGATTGAGGAAATTGGGGGGGAGGACTGTTATATACCTCTTTAGCGGAGCAGAGATAAAATTGTGTTTTGAATCATGACTGATGTCAAGTGTCATTAGAAAATAAATATTGATAATGTAAACGTGCATTATTTTTACTATACAATAGTTACCATGGCATCCTTGGAGTATCCGTCATGCCTTGGCTATAATAATTCGACTTTTAATCAGATGCAGTAAAATGGCAGGTAATTAGACCTCGTAAGAGGCGACTTAAGACGTAAGAGGCGACTTTAAGGGGGCCCCGGGTCGCCAGGAGCGCACATGGTGGAGACTGTGTGCTTCCATTGCACAGGCGATCCTCCCCGGTTGCCGGCCAGCGCGATAGGGGTCAAGTGATAGAGTCCCACCCGGGAGCCCCGTGAGGGACTCTATCAGTGGACCCTCAGGGATTCCTGGTACCACGCAGAAGATGGCCTTCGCGGAGTTAAGTGGGTATGCCCACGCCTTACTGGGGTGGGTGAGCCCCACACTCCCCCGCTGTCCTACTCAGGGAGCGGCATAGTACGTACAGGCATTCTCCAAGTAAAAAACCAAAAAAAGTAATTAGACCTATTTTTTAAGGGAATGTATAATTTTCTTTCAAATTACTTATAAGAATAAGAATAAATTTATTGACCATAAAACATATTACACAGGAATTACAATAACGGTGGTCTCTGCACCAAGCTTGAGGCTTGGATCGCAGCAAACCAAAAAATTATACAAGATCTTTACCTTACAACTAATTCGAAGATCTACTTGTCATTTTACTGCACCTTACTCACCTCACCTCACCTTACACAAAAAAAAAAAAGATTGATACACTGGAATATAAAAATGAATAAAATGAGCCTACAGTGCGAGGCCAATGAAGTCCCTGTCTTAGCATTTGTTACGTTATGTGGTACCTAATTAAAGTTGTCAAAATGCAAGGTACTCGTAAAAACGAATGCTATCGCTCATATGGTATGCGACTACCAACAGTCTTTCGACTCGTGAAACACGCATTCCAAAATAAAATATTCTATTTTATGTAGCTTTTTATTTTATCGCATTTCGCAAACTATTTAGCAACATGATAGTTGGTATAACAGCAATGCAGATAAATGGAATGGTAGCCTATTTGCAAAAAAAAAAATTAGAACGTTTATTTCATTCATTAAAAAAAACAAATAAATCTTAATCAGAAGCTTACTTTCGTGTTTAGAAAGTTGTTTTATTAGATGTTATAAATAGCTATTACTTATATTACAAACTACGGCCGCGTGGACTTAGGTTAAAAAGTAATGTGATATCCTACTATCCTACTAATATTATAAAGGCGAATGTTTGTATGTCTGGATGTGCTGCGTTGCTCTTTCACGAACAAACTACTGAATGGATTTTAATAAAACTTTACAATAATGTAGCTTATACACCTGAATCGCACATAGGCTACAATTTATAAAGAAATATTTGGTTAGTCAACTTAAGTTCACGCGGACGAAGTCGCAGGTGGCCGCTTGTATCTTTATAAATAGTAGCCTATGTCCTATTCAGATGCATAAGGTATATTATTGTTAAGTTTCAATCAAATCCATCCAGAAGTTTTTACGTGAAAGAGTAACACGGCACATCCATACAAATATTCGCATTTATAACATCAGTAGGATTATATTGGCATCCTGCAACTGCATAGTTCTACAAGATCTCGAGAATTAAGGCCGTAGCTCATTATACCAGCAGCGCAACTGCACTGCTCCGACCCAGCAATTATCTTGCCATTCAAATTTGGGCATTAAATTGTAAACCGAGCTTGAATGATTACCAGAAAGTGCTTTTGAGTTATAATTTCGTACACCCTACGGCACTACAGCTTGTGTGCCAAGAGATTAACAAGATCATGGAATCCTACCTCATGTTAACCATGATTTTACTTTTAGCCACTCATTATTTCTAACTAACTTACATTGTAATCATCTGTAACGTAGAACAGCTGTGACCAAGTTTCTAAGCCTCTTAATATTCCCCATATGGAGACACTGGATAGTTTCGCTTTGGTTGAAATGATCAGATCATCTGGAAAAATAAACGGCAAATTAAATTGGCTATAGCGGCAGTTAATACGTAATGAAAAATAGTTACTGGAGAACCAAGAACCTCGGAATGATCCAAAATTTTAAGTTCATCAAAAGCCTTTGACTAGGCTTAACGACTGACACCTAGCGTAGCGATGTCAACCGGGACCAACTGCCTAACGCGGAGATGCCTGAATTACACATTACTATATTTCGGTCGGGGTGGCCATCCGTCCCATTTGCAACCCGGCGTGTGTTGCTTTACAACAGCAATCGTAGCCGATTACTGTCACAACTGCGCACGGGCACGACGGACAGACGTTAAGCCTAGTCCTCTGACTAGGCTTAACCTTAATGTCAGATGTTAACATCTGACATTAAGGTTGCTCACTAACCTTACACTCCTCCAACAATCCGCACTGAGCCCGCGTGTTGGAGTAAGGGTCGTTCCACCTCATAGTTGAGGTGAGGCCTGTGACCAGGAGTGGGACGTACTCGTACCTATATAGGCCGTTTTTGTTATGTAAATGGCATTTGCGTCGTCTCAGACGATAACCATGCAACGATTTAAGCTGTGACGTTTGAAACAAAGCTTTTTTGTGACTGAAAAGACCTTTCCAAGAACGGCATCCTACCACACTAATTATATTCAAAGTTTCGTTTGAGAGGGGTGTGTTATTTTGGATAATGATGACCGAAATTAAACAAACAACACTGCTTTGTTTGTTCATTCAAACTAAGATAATACCACAAGTATCTACTTACTAAGAAATAAGTTTATCTCATTGACCTTTTAA
Source organism: Udea ferrugalis (assembly GCA_950022985.1). Lineage (NCBI taxonomy): Eukaryota > Metazoa > Arthropoda > Insecta > Lepidoptera > Crambidae > Udea > Udea ferrugalis. The sequence goes on from OX465516.1 coordinate 14,642,540, forward strand.
TGTAATACTTAGGATAAAACATCATTACCTACACTTTTCGTATGAAGATCATTCATTAGCAAATATTATAATGATTAGTGGTGGTCAAATCGATACAGAAAGCGAAATAAATGGCACGAGGTCAACAGAACATTATCGGGTTATCGTCAAGTATTTGTTGTAGCAAACACTTCACTGGTAATTATTGGATATTCGGTCAAGTACGAGCCAACATAGCGCACTGAAGATTCCATACATTGCAGGAATGTACGCAGAATTCACTTTTAACATTTATAATTTTGCTGCAAATCTTACAATAAATCTCTTTACAACTGCAATTATTTATAAACTCCTGAGTTAACAAGCTTCGAAGGTTTTTATTATATTTTTACGCAGCATAGGTAGTTCATTTTTGATCAATATGTACGTAACCATCACTAATTTGCCAGGCCAAATACTGTCTATCTAGGAAATAAGTTGTATTCTGATGAACTAGCTAGAGTAGGGGCTGACGAGAAGCCGTTGGGGCCGGAACCCAGAATGCCGGTAGCCCATAACATCATCAGGGGAGTAATCAAGTGACCATAAACTAATAAGAACGCGAAAAGCAATCATCAACGGAAAGGGTATCTACAGGAAAAAGACAGGTCAACCGATAAAGCTCTCCTGGCGGACCGCTTGTATAGTGATCGAGATAGTGGCGGGAAACCCCCGTCAACGACACTTATAGTCACGGAAAACAAAGCCGTAGGTCTGGTGCGGAGTGCAAAAACAGGTTTCAACCCTTGAGCCACGGAATGATTGGACAGGTTGCTGTGAAGATAGATAAACGAGGGTGCCTTCGTGGGCCGCCTGGAAAGGGGGCCAAACAAGTTTATGATTCTGTTTGACCTAAATGATAAAATTGTGGGCAAGGCCTCATAGTAAGTACCTAGTCACCACCTGAGATATGATCGGTAGGGCGGAAGAGATAAACCAGAATGACCACAGGCGAAGACAGATTACCCCTTACAAATAAAGTAAGCAACTCTCCGTGTGAGTGTGACTTGCACTTAAGCCTCATCAATACTTACAACTCTCATCCATGTTGAAGTAAGGATATTCCTCGCATGGAGCATTCAGCTCAATATCCAGGTGCTTGAGCAAGCCTCTGTGGTTGTCGTCGAAGTGGAAGACGGCTCCGTTCATCCGCTTGCGCCGAGCAAGGTGGTTTCCCGCGTAGAGTCCACCCAAGTTGTTTGTATTCCTTACGATGAACGAGTATCGCTCTACTGCCCTGGTCAGGATGTCGCATGTTTGGCCTGTAGTCTGGAAATTACAAACCTCTATCACTGGTGACTACAAACAACATTTTTCTTCCTACAGCATAGAATGACCTCATAGGATAACGTCGTGTGTGGCCTAGTGGTGGAACACTCTGCCTAGGGAACCCCGGTGTTCCCGGTTCAAAACTGACCAGAACACCTTTGTGTTTATTGCACAATTTGTAGCTAACGGCCCGTACGCGGCATTGTTTCACGGTACGACACCGTAACGTGGGAACCTTCTACGAGCAAGCGGCAATATCACGATGCCGCATCGTAACGCGGATGTCGTACCTATCGTCTAATTGGGATACATTATAAATTTTCGGAACAGCCACCACGCCCGCGAGGCCCTCGGCCGGGACGCTCTCGAATTTTAGAAGGGGATCGCGGACAAACCTCTGATGAAGATCGAGGGCACCCCGGCTGAGCGCCTTGCGGATCGAGGGCGTAAGTAGCGGCCGAACCCTAATTTTCCGGTAATGGAAAACATTAATGAAATAGCCAAAAAACGACGTACACTTGCCCCTTACTAGGTAGGTACGTTGGGTTTAAATTCACTAGGCGAAATGTGGAACTGTCTGTTCTTTGTGTAAATATGCAAGTTTATTCAATATTTCAGTCTGTGTCCCCTGAGTTTGGGCAATTTCCTCTAGAAGTGCTGTGCGCACAATCTGACCGATCAAAGGGCGCTAATAAATGTTTTAGTGGGTACCTACCTGTTCGGATTGATGAACTTAACACCTCCGAACTGGTGGTAGAATCACATTATTACTTTTGAATTTTTATGTTATGACTTGTCATAAGTGCTTTTTAGAATCAACACCTCCGAACCGGTGGTAGAATCACATTATTACTTTTGAATTTTTATGTTATGACTTGTCATAAGTGCTTTTTAATAAGTTCACATGAATAAAGACTATTTTTACTTTACTTTACTTTACTTTAACGTGAATAGGGTAGGTTCACTCGCTTTACTTGTTTTATTAGAATTATAAAGTAGGTAGTTTACACATTCTACTGTCTACACAGATATGTAAATCTAAAGATTTAGGAGTTGTTCTAAGTAATTATAACATTAGTAGGTTACATTTCATAACAACATCTTTTTATCCTACCTTACACACTCAAAGAACACACAGACTTAAAAACATGAACTAAACTTAATCCAACCAGCAAAAAATCAATACTTGTAACAAAATAAGTCCTTTAATACTTCCTTACATTAATATTTGTTCTAAGGATTGGATGAATGTGTGGCCTTACAAAAATAACTACAGTTAAATGTTGAATAAATAAACACATCTTACGTTCACGGTAAACTTCGAAGGGTTGAAGGTATAGTATCTGTTTGATTTCTTCTGATACTGGGGCTTAGGCCATACTTCTCCTTTCGTTGGAGGAAATTTTGACCCTGGGTTCACAATTTGGAGACCAGAGTTCAAACACACAGAAAACACACAAAATATAAACAGACGTAACATTTTGGCGGGAAACGAGACCTCCCGCTGTATGTTGTTTATTTTCAAATTAATTGCTGAATTTTAGCCGAATAGAGCAAGTTTTATTTTAAATAAAAGATAGGTATTCCTTCCTTGTGATAATCGTGCCGCGCGATTTTAGGAAAACATGTTCACGCACGGTAATCTAAATGATTTTAGTACTACAACTACAACAATCAACCGTGTTTGTATCTATTTTTATGACAGACAGAGACAGGCCGAAATAAATAATCATTCATTGATCATTCTGAAGTTCCCAAGTCTCAACCAATCAAATCCTTAACCTCACAGTTCAACTCCTCCCACTCGGACTGTCATTTTCTTGTCTATGGCTGCTTTCAAGCAAAGTAATATGAATCGTATTCACTAGATGGCTCTGTTTGCTTGCAACACGACCATGAATTGCCATTCATTCGATATTTTGTTTTTCATTCACTCTATCTGTCAAAAAAGTTGTAATTTACTCAAGTTTGCTTTCTACATTTTTATAGTAATTTGTTATTGCTGTTCTGATTAATTCACACGCTGTCAAGTTTTCTTCGAATTCCAAGTGATTATCTTTCAATACACATTGTCATTATCGGCACTATCGGCAGGGGTTTGAGTTAACAAATGTTTACTTTCGGGCAGGCATCGGGATTGTCACTAGTGAATTAATGATTTGAATCACAATGAAAGCGCATATAAAATAGCTGGGGCTAAGCGAAGTGTGAAGAATATCGGTTGTAGTTTGCGTGTGGTTATCTGGAGATGGCGGATGCTGGGTCTTTCGTCGCGAAACCGGTGCGGGGCTGGCTTCACCCAGATGCGGTGCTGGCCACCGATGGAGTCACGTACGCGGTTCGGGTAAGATTTCTTTACTGTATCTTTCATATATCTATCTAAAACACCAAGATGTAAGCTACTTCCTGCATAATTGAAGGAACAGGAAAGTGCCAATACTGAGTAAAATATCTAAGTTAGAAAACCACCTCATTGTTGTGTTTTAGTGTAATCAAACATCCCTGGTATCCCTTATTCGTGGTTTTCGACTATTACATTTCAAGTTGTTTATCTTCAATCAAAACCACCTGTTGCAACTGACTGCTAAAGGCATTGAAACCAGTTAGGGATACTAAAACTTCTCTTGTTACAGATTACACACATATGGTGAACAAATTAAGTCCAAAAATAGCTTCTTAGACCTACAATCTTGCTAAACTGCTGAATAATGGCCTTAATATGATGTTCTAACGATGATTGTCTGTACAGAAAGAGTGTTTGAGATTACTAAGTGCAGACAATTTGTCGGCAATGTGTTGTTCCTGTTGCACATTAAATTAACTTCAATTTCTTTTTTTACAGTACATTGGGTGTATGGAGGTGTTAACTTCAATGAAGCAATTGGATTTCGAAACAAGATCTCAAGTTGCAAAGTAAGAACCAGTTGTTTTTGTTGTTTCAATAAGACTGCCTTCAGACTTCTTTCCTCAGGTAATAAAGCTGTGGGAATGTCCCACCCATCAGTGAGATTGAATAGGACCTAACCCCTGTACTTTTGTGGTCCTACATATTACACCATGATCATAGAACCCTAAACGAAGCAGAGCTCGCACTATGGTTGTAAATGACTGATAAAGATACTTAAATATTTCTAAACGCCTATACTGCAGTAAAAAGTGAAGTGCTCAGTGCTCTCAGTTTGCCGTGGTGGCGAACCGTCCAGCCTTTTTTAAATTTTTATTTGACTAGCTGTCAGTCCAAGGTGTGACTTTCACAGCTTTACCGGGCAATGGGGTGAGCGGAAGAATCACAACCCCTAATCATTTAAGTAACTTGCCTAAGAATGCCCCCCAGTGGGGGGGCAAGCCTCGGCTTATGGCGTTACTGGGAGATGGCAATCGGACATAGAACCATTTAGCCCGCCATCTAGTGCACCTAACACAAGCTGCCCAAAACATCTGCTTTATTTTTTTTATTTTGTCTTTGATACAGGTTCACTAACTTAGAATAACGTTCCAATGTTACCAATAATTAATGGTTCACGCCCGAAATAAATTATTTTAATTAAATCAGGTACACGTCGGCGTAAACCGGCCGTTGAAAGATAATAAAGATCATTCGTTTTGTATAAAGGGAATGCATCGCGCGAGTATGTGCCGCGGCCGGGCTCCGCTCGGCGGACAAGAAGCGGCGTGTGTGCCAGGCCGCCGCCCGCGCCCTCGCCGCGCGCCCACGCATGGCGCACTCGGGCTCCAACGTCGCACTCACTGTCTCTTCGCGGGCTATCACGTTGGCTGCCTTGGAGGGCGGAGAAACAGGTTGGTTTGGACAGGGAATGCATCGCGCGAGTGTTTGTCGCGGCGGCGCATGGCGCACTCGGGCTCCAACGTCGCACTTACCGTCTCTTCGCGAGCTATCACGTTGGCTGCCTTGGAGGGCGGAGAAACAGGTTGGTTTGGACAGGGAATGCATCGCGCGAGTGTTTGTCGCGGCCGGGCATGGCGCACTCGGGCTCCAACGTCGCACTCACTGTCTCTTCGCGGGCTATCACGTTGGCTGCCTTGGAGGGCGGAGAAACAGGTTGGTTTGGACAGGGAATGTATCGCGCGAGTGTTTGTCGCGGCGGCGCATGGCGCACTCGGGCTCCAACGTCGCACTCACTGTCTCTTCGCGGGCTATCACGATGGCTGCCTTGGAGGGCGGAGAAACAGGTTGATTTTATTTTTTAATAGTATAATAATTTTAAGATGAGATGACATTACATACATTGCTTTGGTCTGAAAGTAAGGCAATCCCTTGTTTGGTACACCATAATAACTTCGTTTTTTAGCGATAAGGCTGCTTGAATTGTACCCACATTTTTAAGAGTTTCTTGTAATGTATCTGTAACTGTTTTGTGCAATAAAGTATATCTCATCTAATAACTTTGGTAATGCAAGGAGTTGTCTTGTTAAACTAAATATGTAAATAATATGCTACTTAACCTATTACCCCAATAAAAAAATAAAGCACCCTTTCAAAGCCATGCCGTCTGTACCATAAAGTGTCTATTAAACTGAAAGTGATAGGTTTACTTGTAAGGGCTGCTTAACAGACGTTTTTAATTAAGGGGCCGGTGTCACTTTCTGCAAATACATAGTTCAATTTATGATTTCCAGTGGCAAGACACGACATGCCCCGAGTGTCATTCGCGTCGGGCGGCGACGCAGACTCGCTAGACTTCGTGGCGTACGTGGCGAAGTCTGCGCCCCCCACAGAATGGAGGGCTTGCTACGTGCTGGAATGCGGCGGCAGGCTTGCGACTGACGTCATCGCGACTATTGGCCAGGCCTTCGAACTGCGCTACAAGGAGTTCCTGACGAAGCCATCCTCGTAAGTCACTCGATACTACAACTATTCTTCAGAGCAGACGAAGTAGATAAAGCTGCCAAAAGAGCCTCGCAGGATTAAGTTTCACTTGTATGCTGTGCTGGATATAATTTCTGCAATTAGTTTTAGTTATGAATCATGCGATTGGTCGAGTAACTATGAGCAGATGCGTTGTTGTCAAGTGGCGATTATCGAATCATCCTACCCACTGGGAAGACGTCTTCATGGTAAGCAGGGCTTATCCAGTTCTAGGATTTGCCGTCTCTTTAGTCTGCGCACAATGTCTGGCAGAGTCAGCTGCACAGCTGTCTTTTAGGATGATTCTTCAACCTAGATTTATATTTAGAGCAGTTGGACCTAAATAGTGCTAGCGAGATATTTAGTAAACTTCTTCCTTATTGAAAGAGCAAACACTGATTCGATTGATATGATTTGGAAAATTCTTAGATTTATTTGTCATACCAAATGACAGGAATGACATCATCCATATGATGGTATATTAAGATATGGATGAAGATTAGCTTGAAGAACAGTGAAATTATTTTAAACTACTTCTTAGAATATGAATGACTAACCGTCGCACATAGACTCTGAGTGTCTCTGTGGCCTAGGAGAAGGTGGCGACGTGACCTTAATTCCTGTGAGAGAGATTGGCCGACATTGGCCTTGGACCGTGTGGGAGGCTGGAAGGCCGTGAGCGGTTGATTCCCGTTGTTGCTCTAACAAATAATCAGGTTACAAACATTTGTGTCTGCGTTCATGGGATCATCATCCTAGCGATTATCCCGGTTGCTGCCGTTACGGCGCCCGGAGTCCGCTCTCGCGTTTTGTTTGGGATGTTTCGGATATTTAACTACTCTGCGATATCCATAGCACAGGGCTATTTATTTTAGAACTTCAAAGGTACAGTTAAACCTACTTAAAGGGGTGTGTACTTTACTTTTTTTATTATATGTTGAAGTGTTGCAATAGTTTGTTAACAAAGATCTGAAAACCAGAAAAAGATATTCGGTCTTCTTCGCATCAGGCGGGAATCGAACCTGCATCTTTCGCAAACCGGGTGACTGCACTAACCTAAAGATTCGGCCGGTCTGTTAATGGTCTCGGTAGCAGTGATTAGTGCAGTCGCCCGGTTTGCGAAAGATGCGGGTTCGATTTCCGCCTAATGCCAAGTATGCCTAATGTCTTTTTCTGGTTTTCAGATCTTTAGAAAAGATACTGCATGGAAAACGCTAAAAAATAATAATAACATAGTATTTAACAAGTTATTGATAAATGCTTTTCATTTCGCTCATGCAGGTTGAACATCAACGGTTCCCTCGCCCCGTCCGGCGCGGCCGGTCCGGCGGGCCCCGGCCCGGCGCCGGAGGAGCGCGACTACTACAACGACATGCCGGACAAGGCGCCCCCCTCCCCCGCGCCCTCGCACCGCCATCCGCCGCCGCCGCCGCTCGCTTCGCTTGCTGCGCTCGCTCCGCTCTCCTCGTAAGTACTCCGGTACATTATTGTTCAGGTTCGATCCCCGCACAATACAAAAATTTGTGTGCATGAACAAGTCTGTAGGTACTGGTACCTATATTAAGTACAGAATAATAGTATTTAAGTATGCTTATCCATCCATTGTCCGCACATTTTGTTATAACTGTACTCTGTTATTTATAATTGTGAACAGTATAGTATTTTGAAAAGAGTAACTATCGAGTTTCTTGCCGGATTCTTCTCGATAGAATCAGCTTCCGAACTGATGGTAGAGTAACATTAAGTGATTCTTACATAATTATTTTTTTAATGACTTTTCATAAACACTTGTAAAAAGTTTACATGAAAAAAAAATACAAAAGATACACATAATTAGGATAAACAAAAGTCTATATATTTGCTAGATTTACACAATAAATGCTATTATAGACGGCAAACAATGTGAATCAAATCATAGACGGACAAAGAAATTCACGGACAGATTTTTTGAAAGTAAGTACTCGGCCAAACTATTGAAACCATTGTCAATGCTTGCAGCTGCGAAGAGAGCGTGCGGCACTACGTGAACCAGACGCCGCCGCCGCGCACGCCGCCCACCGCGCTGCTGCCCAACCACCACACGGACATCTTCGACATGCGTAAGTTATACTGCACACTATATGAACAGTTAGTATTTATGTTTTAAAATACTATACAGTAACACAAACACACGCTTTTGTCCTTAAAAGCACAATCCACTTATTACATACATACATACCAACACGTCTCTTTCCCAACGGGGATATACAGAGACCACTTCTTTCCACTTGCTACGGTCCGGGCACACACCTTGCGCCTCCTCTACTTTCATGAGCCCTTTCATACATGCTCGTCGGTTAAAGGTACTCCTGACCTGACCCTTTCTGAGAACATCTTGAACTTGTCCAAGAAACGTTCGTATAAGCCTTCCCCTTCCAACAGTTCCATTCATCCATCCTTTCCATATGACCAAACCACCTCAGCATTCCCATCTCAATTTTTGTAATAACGTCTTCATTCACATCACGTCGCTCACACACATGCACTTATTAAATAGTTTTACTCACGACCATACCCCTAATAGGTTAGTCAGAGGCACACTGATTGTTGCCGTTAATTTGAACGGAACATTCAGAAGCCCACATTTCGCCGAGGTAATTTGAACCCAACGTGGTAAGGGGTGAGCCTACCGCCACTATTTGGGTTGCTTGGGTTTTTCAACAGTGTTTTCCATCACCGGAGAGTTAGTCGTAAATTGTGAACACAAAGTAGGTGTTTTCCGGCCAGGTTTGATCTCGGGAACATCGGGTTCCGAGCCAGAGTGTTTAACTACCTGAGCCATGATGCTCTCTAAAAAAAAAAGAAGAAGAAGAGTTTTAAAGCTTTATTTATTATATTTATTTTATTTGTATATATTTTCTGGTATAGAACCATTCACCGCGACGCCGGTGACGTCATCAGCGGCGTCGTCGTCGTCGGCGTCGGCGTCGTCGCCGGCGGCTGAGGCGGAGCCGCTGTCGGCGTCCTCGCAGGCGGCGCTGCTGGCGCGCGAGCCCTGGTTCCACGGACCCATCTCCAGGACCAACGCCGAGAGGGTCAGTACTGTAACACACTCATTAGCTGACGTCATCCTTGGCGTCGTCGCCTGGCGCGCGAGCCCTGGTTCCACGGACCCATCTCCAGGACCAACGCCGAGAGGGTCAGTACTGTAACACACTCATTAGCTGACGTCATCCTTGGCGTCGTCGCCTGGCGCGCGAGCCCTGGTTCCACGGACCCATCTCCAGGACCAACGCCGAGAGGGTCAGTACTGTAACACACTCATAGCTGACGTCATCCTTGGCGTCGTCGCCTGGCGCGCGAGCCCTGGTTCCACGGACCCATCTCCAGGACCAACGCCGAGAGGGTCAGTACTGTAACACACTCATTAGCTGACGTCATCCTTGGCGTCGTCGCCTGGCGCGCGAGCCCTGGTTCCACGGACCCATCTCCAGGACCAACGCCGAGAGGGTCAGTACTGTAACACACTCATTAGCTGACGTCATCCTTGGCGTCGTCGCCTGGCGCGCGAGCCCTGGTTCCACGGACCCATCTCCAGGACCAACGCCGAGAGGGTCAGTACTGTAACACACTCATAGCTGACGTCATCCTTGGCGTCGTCGCCTGGCGCGCGAGCCCTGGTTCCACGGACCCATCTCCAGGACCAACGCCGAGAGGGTCAGTACTGTAACACACTCATAGCTGACGTCATCCTTGGCGTCGTCGCCTGGCGCGCGAGCCCTGGTTCCACGGACCCATCTCCAGGACCAACGCCGAGAGGGTCAGTACTGTAACACACTCATTAGCTGACGTCATCCTTGGCGTCGTCGCCTGGCGCGCGAGCCCTGGTTCCACGGACCCATCTCCAGGACCAACGCCGAGAGGGTCAGTACTGTAACACACTCATTAGCTGACGTCATCCTTGGCGTCGTCGCCTGGCGCGCGAGCCCTGGTTCCACGGACCCATCTCCAGGACCAACGCCGAGAGGGTCAGTACTGTAACACACTCATAGCTGACGTCATCCTTGGCGTCGTCGCCTGGCGCGCGAGCCCTGGTTCCACGGACCCATCTCCAGGACCAACGCCGAGAGGGTCAGTACTGTAACACACTCATAGCTGACGTCATCCTTGGCGTCGTCGCCTGGCGCGCGAGCCCTGGTTCCACGGACCCATCTCCAGGACCAACGCCGAGAGGGTCAGTACTGTAACACACTCATAGCTGACGTCATCCTTGGCGTCGTCGCCTGGCGCGCGAGCCCTGGTTCCACGGACCCATCTCCAGGACCAACGCCGAGAGGGTCAGTACTGTAACACACTCATAGCTGACGTCATCCTTGGCGTCGTCGCCTGGCGCGCGAGCCCTGGTTCCACGGACCCATCTCCAGGACCAACGCCGAGAGGGTCAGTACTGTAACACACTCATTAGGTGACGTCATCCTTGGCGTCGTCGCCTGGCGCGCGAGCCCTGGTTCCACGGACCCATCTCCAGGACCAACGCCGAGAGGGTCAGTACTGTAACACACTCATTAGCTGACGTCATCCTTGGCGTCGTCGCCTGGCGCGCGAGCCCTGGTTCCACGGACCCATCTCCAGGACCAACGCCGAGAGGGTCAGTACTGTAACACACTCATAGCTGACGTCATCCTTGGCGTCGTCGCCTGGCGCGCGAGCCCTGGTTCCACGGACCCATCTCCAGGACCAACGCCGAGAGGGTCAGTACTGTAACACACTCATTAGCTGACGTCATCCTTGGCGTCGTCGCCTGGCGCGCGAGCCCTGGTTCCACGGACCCATCTCCAGGACCAACGCCGAGAGGGTCAGTACTGTAACACACTCATTAGCTGACGTCATCCTTGGCGTCGTCGCCTGGCGCGCGAGCCCTGGTTCCACGGACCCATCTCCAGGACCAACGCCGAGAGGGTCAGTACTGTAACACACTCATAGCTGACGTCATCCTTGGCGTCGTCGCCTGGCGCGCGAGCCCTGGTTCCACGGACCCATCTCCAGGACCAACGCCGAGAGGGTCAGTACTGTAACACACTCATAGCTGACGTCATCCTTGGCGTCGTCGCCTGGCGCGCGAGCCCTGGTTCCACGGACCCATCTCCAGGACCAACGCCGAGAGGGTCAGTACTGTAACACACTCATAGCTGACGTCATCCTTGGCGTCGTCGCCTGGCGCGCGAGCCCTGGTTCCACGGACCCATCTCCAGGACCAACGCCGAGAGGGTCAGTACTGTAACACACTCATAGCTGACGTCATCCTTGGCGTCGTCGCCTGGCGCGCGAGCCCTGGTTCCACGGACCCATCTCCAGGACCAACGCCGAGAGGGTCAGTACTGTAACACACTCATAGCTGACGTCATCCTTGGCGTCGTCGCCTGGCGCGCGAGCCCTGGTTCCACGGACCCATCTCCAGGACCAACGCCGAGAGGGTCAGTACTGTAACACACTCATAGCTGACGTCATCCTTGGCGTCGTCGCCTGGCGCGCGAGCCCTGGTTCCACGGACCCATCTCCAGGACCAACGCCGAGAGGGTCAGTACTGTAACACACTCATTAGGTGACGTCATCCTTGGCGTCGTCGCCTGGCGCGCGAGCCCTGGTTCCACGGACCCATCTCCAGGACCAACGCCGAGAGGGTCAGTACTGTAACACACTCATTAGGTGACGTCATCCTTAGCGTCGTCGCCTGGCGCGCGAGCCCTGGTTCCACGGACCCATCTCCAGGACCAACGCCGAGAGGGTCAGTACTGTAACACACTCATAGCTGACGTCATCCTTGGCGTCGTCGCCTGGCGCGCGAGCCCTGGTTCCACGGACCCATCTCCAGGACCAACGCCGAGAGGGTCAGTACTGTAACACACTCATTAGGTGACGTCATCCTTGGCGTCGTCGCCTGGCGCGCGAACCCTGGTTCCACGGACCCATCTCCAGGACCAACGCCGAGAGGGTCAGTACTGTAACACACTCATAGGTGACGTCATCCTTGGCGTCGTCGCCTGGCGCGCGAGCCCTGGTTCCACGGACCCATCTCCAGGACCAACGCTGAGAGGGTCAGTACGTATAAGTACTGAATAATTGCCAATAATAATTGCATGTTTATGTGTATTGCCTACATATTTTAATTTGGCTTGTGTGCGTAAATGCGTAGTGGGGCGCGTCCTTTTTCGGCTTAGACGATCTACTTGCAAAATCACCCTGTATTTGTTTTTAAGATCTGTAAACTTAATTTGTTGCCTGAATTAAATGATTTGTTATTAATATTATTTTGGAGTTTTTTACTCTCAGCTTGCAGCTGGTAATCAAGATTAAGTACGGTCATTATGACCAAGCAGTTTAATCAGTTAAACACAAATTACTTCAATATTTTATTATATTGTCCGAGTTGTTATGGGGGTCATCTTGAAGAAACTGTTATTATTATATGTCATGTTTAGCTGGTGGTGAGTGACGGCGAGTTCCTGGTGCGCGAGAGCCCGGGCGTGGCGGGGCAGTTCGTGCTGACGGGCGCGCGCCACGGCGTGCACAAGCATCTGCTGCTCGTCGACCCCAACGGAGTGGTGAGTAGGGATCATCTATGTTCATCGATGTTGAAAGGAATAACATCGATGTTATTTAATTGTATTTTGTAGACGATTTCCTTTTTCTTTTATTGTGACATTTTTATATTATTTTATTATTGACATTTTGTTTACCTTTTGACGATCTCAATATGAATAAAATTCATATAACTTGACATTAATGTATTTATATTGTAATTTTATATTGAGAAATAAATAATCTAATCTAATCTTTTAACATCGATGTCGCTACACGAAAAATATCGTAACATCGATGTTAACGGAATCGATAATCGATCATCGATGTTACTTACGGCCTCACGAGCTTGCGCTGTAATATTTAAGTGCTATCGCGACATCAACGCCATTTGAAATACTTTTGCAAAAGCTGTCTCTACTCTTCATCAACATAGATTGTAAGGTTCTTCTTCATCAAAATTACTTTTCCTTCAGTCAGTTGACAAAAAGTATTGCAATAAACAATATTATTTTCGGTTTCTAAATAAATTTCAAATGATTTCACTATATTTATTGTGTTTTTAATTATCAGTGCTCGTACCAAACTCGTATAGCAGACACACTCGACCAACATCAACCCCCGGAGCAGGCTGGGTTCAGACGTAGCTATTCCACAACCGACCACTTGCACACCATAAACCAAATAATAGAGAAATTTAATGAATATAAAAAACCCCTATTTTTGGGCTTCGTGGATTATGCCAAGGCGTTTGATAGTTTGAAGCATTCTTCTATTTTCACGGCTCTCAGCCACCAAGATATAGATCCTATTTACATAAAATTATTACAAATTGTTTACCAGCAAAGTACTGCAGATGTGAAATTACACAGCTCTGGCCCACCTTTCAAAATACTCAATGGGGTAAAGCAAGGCGATCCACTCTCCCCAAAACTATTTACAAGCACCCTTCAGGAAGTTTTTAAGCGCCTTGCAAACTCCTGGTCCACTAAAGGCATCGATGTCGGAGGAGTAAACCTAACGAATCTCCGATTTGCTGATGACATCGTGCTCTTCGCAGAAACAGCCGACGAACTGGAAAAAATGCTCGCAGAACTGAGCACGGCAAGCCTGGAAGTTGGACTTAAAATGAACATGACCAATACAAAAGTAATGACCAATAGCGTGGAAAGTAGGGTAGCGGTTGATGGGCGGGAAATACAATACGTCGATGAGTACATCTACTTGGGCCAGACAGTATCCTTCGAAAACAGGCAAGAGAAAGAAATCGATCGCCGCATCGATAACGCCTGGAAGAGCTTCTGGTCCATGAAGGCGTACATGACGGGTCACCTCCCTCTCTCACTTAAACGTAAGCTCATCGATGTTTGTATCCTGCCCTAACGAAGAGTCAGAAGTCCAGACTCCAGGTGTGCCAAAGAGCAATGGAGCGAAGCATTCTCGGCATAAAGCTAGCTGATAGGATTAGTAACCGAACCATTCGCTCTAAAACAGGCATAACAGAAGTGGGCGAGAAAGCAGCAAGACTGAAGTGGAAGTGGGCAGGCCACGTTAGTCGGATGGAACCCTGCAAATGGCCTCAAATCGTCACCCTCTGGCAGCCCACAGACGGATTTCGGAGCAGGGGAAGGCCCAGAAAAAGGTGGAGCGACGATTTGCGGCACCATAGCGGGGACTGGTTTGGCCTAGCACAGGATAGAGACCTATGGAGGAAACTGGGAGAGACCTTTGCTCAGCAGTAGGACATAACAGGTTTAAAAAAAAAAAAAAAATATCAGTGCTAATATTATCGATGTTACCCAACGTCGATGTTTGGTTTGTCGATAAAATCGAACGTCGATGTAGAGCTTTCGATTATACCGATGTCAACATTGATGTTTTTCAAATATCGATAATCCCTAGTGGTGAGGGACTTGTGTAGAGTACGATTCAAACTTAATGGTGGCTCGGAAGTTAGCTGCGAGCGCCGAGTGCGCAAGATTGACCTCACCTCAGAGATTGGCATGGGCGCATCTTTTTTTTTTTTTTAATAGAGCGCAAACGAGCTAGAGGGTCACCTGATGGAAAGTAATCACCTCTGCCCATGGACAACTGCAACACCATAGGTTTCACGAGATGCGTTGACAATCATCATCATCATCATTTAAATCTCTGCCTCACCCCGCAACCCGCTGTGACACCTTCATTTGTGTTCTGCGCCGATGCGCAGTCGATACTCGCGCGATGTTCACAGCCGCCATTAAGTTTGAATCGTACTATAGACGGCTAGTGGTGGCGGATCTATGACTAGTTGTTTTCTGTTTTCCGTTTAGCGTAGTTGTTAAGGGCTGATTGAGACACGAAATGTCGCGGGTTTGATTCCCGGACCGGCAGCAAATGTTTGTTGTTGACACCGATTTTTGTGCTACGTTAGTATTTTCATACAAAGAAATTAAAGCGTAAAAGTAGAATTTAGATCAAACAAAGGACGCGGGTTTTTGTGGTACGTTGATATTTTCATACAAAGAAATTGAAGCCTTATAGTAGAAAACAAAAAGAAACTTACGAACTGAAGATTTTACCCGTTTAGTCATTTCAGTTAATTATAAAATTAATGTTTTTTAATTTCAAGTTAAATAATTATGGAAATCTAAAAGCAGTATTTTATTTTTAATGTAAATTGAAACATATTTTAGGTATGTTTAGGATTCAAAGTTTATTTTCTAGATTCTCAATTTTTCTTTGCTCCGAATACATCGTGCGTGAATTGAAAGTGTCGCCGTACCCTTCCTTCGTGAAAAGGACTTCAGTTTGTATATAACATATTTTTATTGTTTCTATCTTTAGGTCCGAACAAAAGACAGCGTGTTTGAAAGCGTCGCGCACCTGATCAAGTACCACTGCACCAACGAACTACCGATAGTATCAGCCGACTCCGACCTGCTCCTGCGCAAGCCCGTCCCGCGCACAGCTTCCTGACCGCGTCACCAACCGGCCCCAAGGTCTGAACGTTTTGACCATCAATCGGCCCCTACCGTGACCTCGACCTTGAAGGCTGCATGTTCTGACCGCCTATTGGCCCAGACTGCGGCCCTAGTTGTGAAGTCTGAACGCTCTGACCGCCAAGTGGCTCCGATCGTGAGGTCTAAAAGTTCTGACCGCCAATCGGCCACAATTGCGCGGTCCGAACGATTTGACCGCGAATCAGCGCCAATCGCGCGGTCTGAACGATCTGACCGTGAATCGGCGCCAATCGCACGGTCTGAGCGGTCTGACCGCCAACCGGACCCGATCGTGAGGTCTAAAAGTTCTGACCGCCAATCGGCACCCATTGCGCGGTCCGAACGATCTGACCACGAATCGGCGGCAATCGCACGGTCTGAACGATCAGACTTCGAATCAGCGCCAATCGCACGGTCTGAGCGATCTGACCGCCAACCGGCCCCGATCGTGAGGTCTAGAAGTTCTGACCGCCAATCGGCCCCAATTGCGCGGTCCGAACGATCTGACCGCGAAACGGCGCAAATCGCGTCGTTAGATCGTTCTGACCGCGAATCAGTCCCAATCGCACGGTCTGAAAGATCTGACCGACAATCGGCCCCAATCGCACGGTCTGAACGATCAGACCGCGAATCGGCGCCAATCGCACGGTCTGAACGATATAACCGCGAATCGGTGCCAATCGCCCGATCTGAACGATATGACCGCGAATTGGCCCCAATGGCACGTTCTGAACGCTCTGACCGTGAATCGGCCCCAATCGCACGGTCTGAACGCTCAGACCGCGAATCGGCGCCAATCCCACGGTCTGAGCGATCTGACCGCCAACCGGCCCCGATCGTGAGGTCTAAAAGCTTTGATCGCCAATCGGCCCCAATTGCGCGGTCCGAACGATCCGACCGCGAATCGGCCCCAATGGCGTCGTCAAATCGTTCTGACCGCGAATCAGTCCCAATCGCACGGTCTGAAAGATCTGACCGACAAGTGGCCCCAACCGCGCGGTCTGAGCGATCTGACCGCCAATCGGCCCGAATCGCGCGGTCTGAACGATCTGACCGCGAATCGGCCCCAATCGCGCGGTCTGAACGATCTGATTTCCAAATGGCCTCAACCGTGCGGTCTGAGCGATCTGATCGCGAATCGGCCCCAATCGCTCAGTCTGAACGATCTGATCGCCAATCTGCCCGAATAGCGCGGTCTGAAAGATCCGACCGCCAATCGGCACAAACCGCGCGGTCCGAACGACCTGACCGCCCGGACTGCCCCAACCGCAACGAACGCCCCAACCGCTCCGAACGCCCCAAACCACCCGACCGCGCGTCCAGCAACACGAGCACTGGTCGCACCCCACGTTGAACTAGACTGGTTCTTGGTTGGACGAATCTCTCGAATAGGCATGACGAACAATTTTGAAATCTTCTTTCGTGATGTAGGTACACATGTATTGTATACTAAAAAAGCTTTATTTCGGTTTCAAAAGTCAGTTTAACAAAGTTTGAGGACATTCTTCTAGTATTTTATCAACAGCGCTCGAAAAAGCTCGCAGGTATCATGGCGTCCGTTTGACGTAACTCTTATGTAAACATCACGTGTCTGTCAAACTCACTTGTATGAAATACGACAGTGACATTTGTTGATTTCCGTAAGAGTGACGTCATAGTGCGTTATTGACGTTTGAGTCAAAATGGCGAATTGCAGTATTTTATCCTTTTACTTTATCGAAAATCTGATTAATCTCAGGTTTTAAAATAAAACTAAATGTGTCTTTTAAATCCTTTTAATATGTATTTTCCCCTAAGATATTCAAATCGTTGATTATTTGATACTGTCGTCATGCCTATTGCGCTCCAAAAAACAATAGAGCGATTCTGTTTACTAATTCATACACAGTTTTTTCATTCATCTGTCAGACAACTCACGAGTTCTGAATACATAAAAAGTCATAATGTCACTCATTCTGTGAATCTGACAGTGGATTCCGTTGTTCGTGTTTTACAGAATCACTCAGTATTTAGTTCTTTATAATTTCAGCGCACATAATGGTTGTTATTCCACTTAGCTTCAGCTTCTTTTAAACAAATTAGATTTTCTCTGAATACATTTAGAAGAAACTTTTAATAGGTGCAGTAAAATGCCTGGTAAATTGGCAAAAAATGACAGATTAGTTGATCTATCATTTAGTCTAATTAAAAGTCAGAGTATAGTAAAATTATATGTGTCTTGTTAATGTTGAGATATTGTAATTTTACAATATTTCTTGCTTAGCAATGCCGGCTATAGAACTTTTTCTGCCTTGGTTTGAAGAAGCTGTAATATTGTTAACCACCTTTAATAATCTCCAGCGCGTCTTCGTGAAAAACTTACAATAGGATTCATGTTGTGATCCGTCAATGTATACTGATGGATCAATATATTTATGGACGTGAGGAGTAGTGTATTGACGGATCACAATATTTATCGCTGGATTTTTGATGGTGTAGGGTGTGCTCTGATCTGGCCCAAGATACATCAGTACTATACTTATTGACCATGTAGCGTTCACCTTACACCCGCTAAATGCTGCTTTCAAATAGACAACTGCATTATAAACCTTTTAAGTTCAATTTTGATTATCTGCTTTATACAGTGGTAATAATCTCTAGACATTATAAGCGTATAGTGAAAAGTATCATACTATTTTTACCATGTATAAGTTAATGGAATTAAACACGTGTTGAATTGGAAACATGAGGTCAGCGGTACAAATTACGAAGGAAATTTCATTACGAATATCTTGTTGAAATATTATGTAGTGTTATTATGTAAATAATATGCATTTATTATATTCCAATCTACTATTTTTTGATTGATTATTTACTAATGTATGTTATGAAATTTTAAATTGTTTACCAAAGCCAATCAAAACGGACTTGAATGTGAATTGTGATTTATAATAATTAAAATAATTGTATGAGATACTTCAGCAATGCAGATCGTTGTGAATCTCTCGTTATATAATGTTAGTTAATGTTAATTGACTGTGAAAGGATGCAATAAGTTATGTTGCTGTGCAATTATCAATGCCAAACTCATGCTATTTCTGAAAGTGTATTAATCTGCATGCTATATGTACATTTATTCTACTCATTCCAGTGTAGGGGAGAGTGTGCACGAAAGAGCCAGGCTTTGGAAGAGCCGACGTGATTTTTCATCACTCATCCATATTCTACCAAAGTTTAATTTTACTCGTTAAATGGCAACACTGGATAACTGTCAAATGTTTGTGGGTGACAGCTATCCATACTGGATAGTGTTGCCATTTAAGGAGTAAAATTAAATGGGCGAGTGATGAAAAATCACGTCGGCTCTTCCAAAAGCTCTTTCATGCACACTCCCCTACAGTTTAAGAATTTATGTTACGCTCTCTCAGATCAATCATATGATACCTATACATTTGTATCACTTATGCACTCATAGCTACACTTCAATACAGCAAAATAACATATAGGTGCTATAAATGCTTACTTAAATATTTTAAATACAAAATTAGAATAGATAATTTAAATTTTACATAGGTCATCACAACACGGTATAAGAATTAGTTTTATTTTAGACTGCCTTGTGTGGGCTCGAATTATTTCTATGTGATGATAAAATTGTGTCATTTTATATGCTTTAAATTTTTCTTAGTAATCAATGAATTTCGATATTTTTTATTAGTTGAGTTCTAATGCGATTGACTGTTATTATCACCACCAATGTATGCTTCAATTGTAATGCACTCATAATATAATGTCTTATCAAACTGTAGTGTTGTCTCGAAATCGACCTAATAAATGCTCTTGCAAAAAAACAAATGTGTTATTTCAACCCTGTATATTTCGGAGGCACTACTCACTCAATCCCCCGGGTGACCTACTTCAGCGCGTATCCAGAGGGTCCCCGCGATCTCTGGTAAAGAACTCTGTGCCGGTGGACTCCTGGCGCGCTATGCCGGCTTTTCCTGTTGCTAGTCCTATTGTACCTCCCCTCTACACCCGCTGGTGTGTACGACGGTGTGAGGTCACTCTTATATAGACCGCCGCCTTCTTCGGGGCCTCCCAGTGATCCCAAAGGCCCCCCTTTAGTCGCCTCTTACGAAAAGCTGGGGGAAACCGAGGCAGCATTCTAACGCCCGATACCACAGGGCGAAAACCGGGCGGTTGCTCTAACCCCTAGCTGTTATTATTATGAATTATCTGTTAAACTTTGTAATTAGGATATTCAAATCTTCTGCATAGAAAACCTTGTGTAAGATGCTCCAGATATTTATTTATTTAGGAACTAGTACAAAACCAACGAGTCCAAACGAATTGTACCCCTTATTTGGGGGCCCGCAACCACGAGCCACCCAAAGGGCGGCTCCGCTGCCGTAACCGACGGTACGGCCCCGCCGGGCCGCGACGCACAGCGGGGATCAGCCTCGGACTACTGGCCCCCGCCAACCGGTTGTGCGCCGCGGCCCCAACCACGCGCCTCAAGGCGCCTGCAGGCCCCACTGGCCCCGCAGCTCCACGCCGCCCTTACGGGCCGCAGCGGGTGGGTGGTCAGTCCACCACGCTGCCACGCCTGGGTTCTCTTCGCTTCCCGGTGGTGCCCCTACCACCGGTACTAGGCCCCCTCGCCACGCCGAGGCGAGAACCCATGAGGGGGACGAATTGTACCCCTGCTATTTTTTTTTAAACCGTTAAATAACTAACATCACTTCTTAGTTAAGTTACAGGACCTACATTTTCAAGTCAACCACTTCTCATTGATGTTCTAGAATAGTACATTGTTATCCTAGGGGTGAAAGTAACTTATTTAGTCCCGAGACGGGGTTTGGCGCCCGGAACGAAGTGAGGGCGCCAATAGTTCGAGGGACTAAATAAGTAGTGTCCGACCGAACTTTCGGTTTCGGTTTCGGTTTCGGCCAGTTTCGGCCAAAAAATCGAGTTTCGGCCACAGTTTCGGTTTCGGCCAAAATAGGCCGAAACTTTTGCCGAAACCGAAACTCACTTCGGAAGATGTCATGCGCGCGCGTATAACTTCGTTTATCGCGTCAACGTTACGGCAGAGCCTGGCGACCTTCACAAGTGCGTAATCGCCAGACGCAAAAGTTCTTTAGAGGTAATGTTTTGACGGAACTGATTACATGTAAGTTTTCGTTGAGACTGTTCTGTTGGGAGCTCGATTCTCGGAGTTGTCGACTCAAATGTGTGTGTTGTATGTCTTGGCCAAATGATTCAAGTGGGCAGATCCACCTTCAAGAAAGAGGTTAATTATTGCATCCAACTCGGCTGGGCACTAAGGAAGCTAGGTTGAAGAGTCAGTTGGCAGGACACATTGCACGAGACACTGGGCCATCACTATTGGGTCGAAAAGTTCTCGAGGGGATATCGTTTGAAGCCAAACGCAGCGTGGGACTCCCACCAGGCGTTAGAATTCTGGCACGGTTACCCCCGCCTGTCGTAAGAGGCGACTAAAAGGGGGCCTTTGGGGTCACTGGGAGTGCACACGGCGGGGCATGTGTACCTCCATGCCGAGTGGCCCCGAGGAAGGGTGGCGGTGTAAGAGTGACCTAACACCGCCGTACGCACTGGCGGGTGTAGAGGGTAAGTTTAACTCCCCTCAAGGTGGGCTGGTTAACATAGCGCGCCAGGGGTCCACCGGCACAGAGTTCTTGACCAGAGATCAAGCGGACCTCTGGATACGCAATGAAGCAGGTCACCGAGGGGTTTACTGAGTAATATCTACCGCCTCATGGCAGGCGAGCCTCACACACCCCCGGCCTTCCCCCAGAGTCACGCCCTCTGGATCGTCCATAACCATTCCAGCCCATAACCGGATTCCCCCAAAAAAAAAAGATAGTCTTCTTCGAGAACAGGCAAGATGAGGAAATCAAATGCCGAATCACCTAGAGAAGCTAACTTTTAAAGGCATACTCGTAAGCCTTGAAAAGTTAGCTCAAATAAATGAAGTGTCAAGCGAGACTTGCTGACTCACTTTAAAGCGAGAACTTCTCGACGTTTTCATTCTGCCCACGGTGCACAAGCCTGGTCATGGAATACCCTAAGTCAAAGCTCGGAATGGGTCCAAGGGCGATGGAGTGGAGTGTGTTAGGCAATAAACACACAGACAGAAAAGGGTCACCACGATCCATGCTAAAACTGACGTTAAAGACGTAGGCCATAAAGTCGCCAAACTGAAAAAATGGGAGTGAGCACTGAGCAGTCTGTAAGATGCATCCGGCCCGAATGACAGCCCAATGGCTCCTCAAAGACTGATACCATTGAAAGGCGAGGCCTAAAAACAATAATGGTGCACCCACCTGGTACATTACTCTGGCGAATGGCTGACTTGAGTAAAAGACAGAGGTAAATCGAAAAATTTGAGGTACACCTTTGCCCAGCAGTGGGATCTTGTGTTGAAAAAAATGAGTTTGTAACTTAGTTTTGCTGTTATTAGCAAAATAGCTGTTATTAGCTTTTTTCTCAGAATTTAGTAATTGTAGGTATTTTATACTAGACCACGTGAGTTTCGGTTTCGGTTTCGGTTTCGGCCGAAACTGAAGCCTTGGCCGAACATTCGGTTTCGGTTTCGGCCAGAAAACCAGTTTCGGTCGGACTCTATAAATAAGTCTTTCACCCGAGGTAAACACTGTGCTTTTCATTACGAATACAAGGAAAGTAAAAATAAAACATGAATTAGCCAAAGAAAAAGATTCAAAAATAAATGAAGATCGAATTGGCGCTATCCCGCCTATTTTGTTTGTTTTTTTTTTCTGTGGCGGGCCCACTATTCAGCCATTATTTTTTATTTTTTTCATTGGAAAAATGGTAAATATTTTGCTCTAAGCTTAGTTATTTTGAAGAAATTGTGGAAACTGAATTATAATAAAGTTATTTATAAAATATACATTCTCTAATCAATACTTAACTTTAAGTTATTTTAATTTTACATCGTGGCTGTATAGAAAGTTGGAACATGGTTCAATAGATATGTGAAAAATAACTAAGTTTTTTTTAATAATTTGGCGGATGTCAGTTGAAAGTGATTCTCCCTAGGGATGAAATGTATTACTTTCAGCCCGCTTCTCAGGTCAGTAATGACCTACTTTCAGAGTATGAGTAATGAAAAGTATTTTTTCCTCAAGCAATACATTTTTATACTTAAACTAGCAGCCGCCCGCGACTTCGTCCGCGTGGACTTAGCTGTATGTGAAAAAATATTTTCCCGCTTTTTCGTAATTTTAGTAAGAATGCCTATTTTTTTTGAAAATGAAATATAGCCTATGTCACTCAGGCATGATGTAGCTTTCCAACAGTGAAAGAATTTTTCAAATCTGCCAAGTAGTTTCGGAGCCTATTCAATTCATACAAACAAACAAACAAACAAAAAATCAAACCTTTCCTCTTTATAATATTTGTATAGATAGTGTCGTAATTTGTTCCAAATTGACGTCATTAATAGACTGTAACTCGTAGTAACGAAACATTTCCACCCTGTTTATTACGTAAATATTTCGACATTGAAGAAAGAGTCAATGTTATTGTTTTTTGGTAATTTCAACACAATGGTAAAAATGCGGCCTCGTTTCCTCATCTACGCAATTCGCGAAAGAATATTTTACCAATTCCATAGGAAACCGTACAGTGTTATACACAATAAGGGACTAAAACAATTTCGTTTGTTTGTACTATTTATTAATAGACCAAGCAAAGAAACTTTTTCCTGTTTCTTAAAATTTTTGCTCAATAGACGAACTTTGCGGAACTCGGTAATCATTGTTTTCGTATTGTGAAAAAAAGGAATACTTTCTATAAAAAGAGGTTCACGTAATAAAGTTGTGAACGACAGCTATTTCTGAGTTACCAAACATCCAAAATTTGCAATGAAACAAGACATATTTTTTGCCCATTCTTCTTTAAAGTTTCTCCACATTGAACTAGTAGATGGGTTTTTTTCAATCAACTTCTGTGGATTTAAAGCATGTGGGCCGCCTGATAGTAAACGATTACCGCAACCTATGGACATGCGTAACACCAAGCAAGGGTATCACTCGCGTAACAAACTCTGTAAGGACCTTTTCAATCCGTTCCTATAGCTCAACGTTAACACCTCTGCAGTTAACGTTTCGCAAAATTTAAGTGTCCTGGCATATTTTTTTAATGTTGTCACTGGCGTTGCACTGAATGGTTCTATAGCAGAAATATAAATTATATACAGGGTGAGTTTTTAACTCACTTTTCTTGCAGATGAAAATTGGGTGTGAATATCAGTGAATATTGTTATTGCAAACGACAACCGCAATGTAAAAGATGTTCATTCCTGCAGTAGAGAACGTCTCATCTAAAACTAAACGCGCCTCCGCTGTTTTTATTTCCACATGCAAAGCAGCTGTATACCTTGACACATGCAGTTCATTCACGTTATGCGGTATTCGTCATTAGTAATTTAGACACGAGCTTTCGAGGTATGAGCCTGCATCGATTCAACTCTAAGGGCGCGTCCCGATTAGGCGATCAGTAAGCGGCTAGCTGTCTGCTTCCAGTATTTATGTAGCCCTAGGTATTGTGTACCATTTAAAAATATCATTCTGAGACAGCAGTTTTATTTATTTTAAGTAAAATTTACGGAAAGCGCCTGTTTATTTGTGTTGGCAGAATGTTCTGTAACTGTTAATTTATTTTGTGACTAGGCGCTATGTCCATCCATTGAATTTATGAATTATCTTGAGGGACGAGAAAAATTGCTTCTTTGATTTATTGACATTAACTAACAAACAAAACAAAGTTCCAGATATAAATGGTAATTTGTGTGTTAAACTTATTGACTGTGCTACTGATCAGAAGTATTTGGTCACCTTGTCGTTACGTTGATACGTGTAATATCTGATGGAGACTGTAATAAGGTCTAAAATGCACTAGCGCCGCTATGCGTAGGCCGCAGTATATCCAATCTGCCGTAGCGGCATGCCGTATTCCGGCTAAGGGCTAACCGTATGGTCTTAGCCCTATTGCGGTCTGCCGCAATCGTCTCTCGTCTGTGCTTCTTGAAATATTGCACATGATGGACGTTGAAGAAGTTGCGGCAGCGATGACTTAGGCGGGTAGGACGGTGCGGCCTACCGTTTCGCGGCCAGCCGCTACTGCATAGATTCCTATTTCGAAGTATTGTATGTAAGTGGTGCGTTTTAGATTAAAACAAAAATCGGTACTACATGACCTATTCAGGACGTAAGACTGAATAGACTATTATGCTAACTGTACTATTGTATCAATAGTTATAAACCAGCGCTTCAGCTCAGGCTGTAGCATTATGCCACAGTATAAAATGCCACTATGCTGAGCTAGTCAGCCAATTCAGCTGTTAAATATTCTTTTTTTAATAGTTAAGTGCAAAGCATTTTTGTTATTAGTTTTAAGTTTAACGTGTTAGTTTGTTCGTGTGTTCTAAGTGTAAGAACTAAATTCATTTAGTTCTTTTATTTGTTTATTGTTTTTATTCTTGTAATACCTTTTTTAACAGTCGAATGAAGTTTCTTTCTTTCTTTCTAGTTCATTTGCGTTAAGAATACTATCGAAAGCAAAGGTGTGTGGTTCAGTTTTTTCTTTGTGTGCGACTGAATTAAATTTAAAAATTACTGCATTTTTAACGTATAGTGGTGTTCTATGTATTTACAAAACAGTCTTCAATTCAACATGGGATATAGTATAGATGTTTTCTGCTGTGTGAATCCAGGGTACGACGTATCTTAGCAAAAAGGGATGCAAATAAAAATGTAAATCCGTACTTAATTTTGTTTATTAAAATTTAATATTACAGTACTTATAAACAGTAAGGTCATACATGGCAGTGGTGTTATAATTACTTATAAATTATCGGCATTCGCTATACAAAATCCGACCAATACTTCCACATTGTCAAGCCCGACGCGCCCTCGATGCCTTGGAAAGCAATACAATTAACATTGAAATCTCACTAACGCGTCAATAAAACTTCAACACAAACAACAAACGGCGGCACCGAGGACGCGTCTCCAACTGTACTGCCAACCCAGAGCTTACTCAGCCTAGTCCTTCTAACATACGCAATCCACGAAACAAGTTTTATTTCTAACCATTACATTCCAATTCAGACGAGAGAACATTCAATTTAGATAACAAAACTATTTTTTTACATTAAATCCCAAATTTCGACGCTAACAGGCACAGAAATAAGATTGGAATAAACCTTTTCGTACACTTTCCGATAACTTGCCAATACGAGTATAACAACATTCTTTGGGACATCGCAGCACTCTTCGCCAGACCCTGCTAAAACGCAAAGCCCCTTTCCGTGCAGTACACTTAAAAACTACTATTTGCTATGAGACTGTACTATGACTGCGTTCCAAAATGGCTGACCGTCGACTGAATTTAACTCGTTCAAACGAAAGAGAACACTCAAAAGAAAAAAAACGCTAGGTGTTGAAACTTTTAGTGACTCATTCCCTAACTCTCATACAAAAGTCAAAGTTAAGCAGCCTTCAAAATTGGTGATTCCCAGTAATATGTCAATAAAACAGGAAATGTGAGCCATATTTGTAAGAAATACTAAACTTAAGAGTGACCCTTTAGAATTTGCTGGTCACACTCGCAGCGTTCCATGAACACTTCTCGGAGCCCACTTTGGAGCGGCAGTGATTTTCACCGTACCTAAGATGACCGTCACCGTTTTAGAACGCAGTCTCTATAAATGAAACTAATGTAGTCACAGTAAGATAAAAATAAATAAATATGCCTCTATATAAAAATAACACTTTTATATCGCGGTGAACACCCGAGCGTCGAGCCCTCGGCGGGGCCTCAGCCGCGCCGGCGCCGGGACCACGCGCCACTCCCACGGCCCCACCCGACCGAGGCCTCGCCGCGGCCCGCGCTCGCCAGGAATTGACTTCATCTATACTATCTCGCACAATTACAAAAGTGATCGAGGAGCATGTAAAACGCTACATGTAAACATTTCCATATTACAAAATTACATTTTATCACCAAAAATACTCTCGAACGCGAACGACTCAGTAAAAATAGATCACCCGTCTCGTCACACGCACACACAAAATCGGTCGAGGCGGCTAGCGTCTAATACTGGGGGCGGGGGACGCGGAGACGCAGAAAGGAATCGCGCTTGTGTCACGTGACGCGCTCAGTCCGGGGTCACGTGCACTGGGGGGGCCGGCAACGCGTGGTGCAGCGGCGGGGGAGGGGGCGGGGCGGGCCGGTGCAGGGTGAAGGCGTCGTACACTTGCGCGAGTTCATCAACGTGGTGTTCCTCAAGGCAGAGGAAGCCGGCCAGATCTGGAGCGGCTCGTCGCGCGCAGGCTAGACAATGCACGACATGCCGGCGCTCGTGCTCTCTCACCAACAGCGCGTGCCACACCTCTCGCTCGCACGCGCCGCAGTAGTGCGACGCCTCTCCTCTCGCGCGCCCGTGGAACCTCACCCCGACTCCTTTAGCCCTAACACTCGCCAACGTCCCGGCCGCCGCCCGCATCGTTTGCAGCAGACAAGTGCGCATCGCTCGATGCAACCTCGGATCCGACACGCGGATGTTCCTCGCCAGATTCCACGTGAGATGGACCATCGGGACGATCGACTTGAAGTTCTGCACCTTGTTCCACTCGTAGCGGTCGAGCGCGAGCGCGTACTGGCGCGCGGTGAGCGGGCCGACGTTCCAGGCGATGTTGTTGCACCAGCCGGTGGCCTGCACCCAGTGCACGCAGCCGGCGTTAACCCACACGAGGTCCCCGGGGCGCTGCGTGAAGCGGTACACGGGCACCCCGTGCGCGCGCAGCTCGTCCGGGTCCGGCCACCACGACCCGTGCAGGTACGAGAGCCCGTGCCGCTCGCACAGCTCCCGCACGCCGCCCCAGTACGCGTCCGGCACGCCGAACCACTCGCAGTCACCCGGACCTATGTTGATGTTGATCGAGCAGAAGTTGTTGTTCTCCTGGTGTCCGGGAGTGCGACTTCCGGGCACTTTCATGTAGAGTTGAACGGTGTTCATGCCGAGGATGACGTGGCCGACGTGGGAGAGCATGTTCGCAGCGGAGGCGACGCGCGCGAATGCGGGGAGTTTCTGTAGCTCGGTGAGCTGGGGGCGCCACTTGCGCTCGTCGGAGAGGTCGACGTTGGTGCCGAAGCGGAGCATGCGTGCGCCGCGGCGTCGCTTGACAGGTCCGGAGCCGGACTCGCGGCCGTCGGAGTCGGAGAGGGTGCCGGTGGCGGCGAGTCCGGCCGGCGTGCCCACGGCGGCGCCGGCGCCTCGCTCGCGCTCCTCCCGCAGCGACTCCTGGAAGGACCCCGCTTGATACTGCGCGTATTTGCGCACAGTCGTATGCGAGCGGTGTGACGCGCACGCCCAGACGCGACGCCGACCGGTCGGATCCCAGTTCTCGTCCGCAGACTGCATGAGCTGAGTGCGCACCTCCACAGCGTGATCGGGCCAGGCCTCGACGAGTGTTTTTGTGGAGAAGAGTCCGAGGTCGAGTTTGAGCGCGGCGGTGAGTCCTCTGACGACGGCGATGGGGTGCTTGAGGCAGAAGTCCTGCAGCTGCGGCGAGAAGGCGTCGCGCTTGGACTCGACGTAGACGAAGGGCGCGGGCGGGGCCAGCTGCTCGGCGGCGAGGCGCGGGGGCGGCGGCGCGGGCGGCGCGGGCGGGCCCAGCCCGTCGCCCAGGACCGACCACGACGTCGGCGGACCCGCGTTCTCTCTGCCGAACGAACGGTTACTCATGAGTAATGGGGACATGTCGCAATAATGAGGAAGCGATTTAGAGCAAAAAAACAAAAATGTAAAAAGACTAAAAAAAAGTTTGAAAACTGTGAAAGCAGTTTTCAAAAAAGATTTTACAATTTATTTTCTGAAACTAACATTTGAGATCTGCTGATCTTATGTTTCTTAGAATAACAGCAATGTTTAACGGTGAGAAATATTAGTAATAATAATGTATGTTAGATTGTTTAGTCCAGAATAGGTAGTTAGATGTTATTAATTGTATTATTAGCCTAACACAAAATGTCTATCATGTAAGTAAGTGGATAAGATAACTGTCATTACAGGTACTTCAAAAATGATTCAAGAAGAAAATAGATCTTAAAAGGTAAAAACCTCTGCAAAAAGAAAAAAAACATTATCTGAAGCCAAAAGAAGAATGTGAACATAATTTCAAATATTGGTAAACAGGAACCGGGAACGATGGGAGGAAACTTAGGAAAAGGAATGAGATGCCAATACAGAAAGAAGACGCACTACTTCAGTCGACAAGAGATACGATACTCACTTGCACGCGTCGAGGATCTGCTTGGAGCTCATGCCGATGTGGAAGGCCACGGGCTTGAGCGGGTCGGTCTTCAGCGGCTCCAGCTTGACCACCGGCTGGCGCCCGCCCAGCATCGCCTCGTTGCCCGGCGTGTGGCTGACGCTCTCTACTGAAGAAAAACTCACATTAGACTAACCATAATATGCGGAGGCATTGGCCTCAGCCAAAAAAATCACTACTAGTTTCATCCTGGAATAAATGATGGAACTGATGGCAATGAACCTTAGAAAATAATATAAGCAGCGCGATACTGTACACTCGGATTCATTCATCAGAGAATTATTTTCTGTTTGCATTCTTTTGTAGTGTTATAATCTCACACTAATGAGTCAACCAGTGCATTTCGTTACTCGAGATTTACAGAATCACTGACCCGTATTCTTTGGAAAGTGAAGTCGATTTCAAAATAAGTTCACAGAATCACTAATATTGTGGGCGCGTGTGTCGGATTTTGACATACAGTACGTATAACGTCCATCTGGAAACTTCAGTCTGGCAAAAGGTAAGTTTGTTTTGTTAAGAATACTTAATTTTTTATAAATTTGAATATGTATGTGTGTGTACCAAATAAACTTTTTTCTATTTCTATGAAACTTAAGTAAGTTGCAATCATTAGAAAACATTGTAAGAGTTCGTAGCGACACCAAACCAAGTTTTCCTAAGCACATGACAACCAATTTAGACGTGACAAAATTTATGTATATGCTCTGTGCAAATATCGTGTACAATTCCGAAGATCACCTGCATTTCAAACTCACGTTTTACTCTCATACGGTCCTGCCTGATCACTGTATTTTATTTTTCACAAATAACCCAGAAATTGTGACATAAACGTCTATCAACAAACCGACTTGAAAATAAATCAACATGACATCTGACATGTAATCTGCACCAAACAGTGTTTTTTTAATCACATTTGTGTGCATTAGCGGCGCATAAAAAGGGCATTCTACACAGCTGGAGCGGAACTCGCTCACACGTGTTATTGAGCCTTGCAAATACAAACCGGGTATCTTGAAAACCTGAGTACATTTATCGCTATCGGGAAAAACATCAACAGAATAAGTACGGCTAGTTTGTTCTTTTAAGAAGTTGTATGATGTTCATAGGCAGTTTATGTATGTCCCTAAACGTATTAATTTAATTAAAGGATGGATAATTGAGACTGATCGACAAGCCTTTTAACGGTTTAAGCAATGAAGTATTTGAGTATTGTAAAGTAAGTCTCAGTAGCCTAATTGTGCAAGGAGTTGCCCGCCCGGCTTGCGGCAGATGCAGGTTAGAATACCGCCTCACGATCCGATCTTTAAATGACCACGTAAATTTATTTCTGGTTTTTCTAATATGAGGACAAACTTTTTTTTTTCGAATGTAATAATATTACCGTTTTCAAAATAGGTCTGTCAATTTATTGTACAGTCCTACCAACTTATCTGTGAAATGGCGAAAATTGGAACTACGACCGCCATGTTGAAATGTCATTCGATTGTCCGTGTCAACAATTTTTGAGTACTATGGTTGTTTTATTGTGATATTTCTTAATTTATGAAGTTGAATATGCCGAAAGCCATTAAAAGTGATGCTCAAAACATTATTCTCAAGGTTGAAACCATTTTTAAAGAAGAAGCTCGGGCGAGGTCTCCGATTATTCCATTTACCAAAATATACAAACGAATTTCGGCTGAAACAGGTTAGTGTTGTCAGCTTTATTTTTATAAATACCTTTAAACTTAACCAAATATTTAAGTCCACGGAATATTTGTATATATTCTTACTGTAGGTTAACGTAACGGTAACGCACATCTAAAAGGTCACCTGTTAAATGGGTGAGCCAACTAACCTGCCGGTTTTTAAATTTCGATGAAAAAAAAAACCTATGTTTCAGGTGTGAGTCAAGGACTCATTTCAAAAATAGATAAAGAAGGGCTTGCAGCAGAAGACACTGTTACTAAAATTCGGACACAAGGCAAGGATAGAAAACGCAAAAGTGGAATCATACACGTTGATGATTTTGACATGGGAGTCATACGGGGGAGAGTACATGAATTTGATTCTGCCAAAAACGAGATGCCTACTGTTAAAAACCTTCTAGAGGTCTTAAAGACAGAAATGATTTGGACAGCGATGATGATGACGGTAGTGCAGGCTCATCTAAAGATCATAATGACTGTAAATGTGGTTTTTAATAAATAATTGTAAAGCAAATTGTTTTTTTTATTACATCCATTAGGTACTTACCACTGCGAATTATTAATAGTATATCGTTGTTAGGGGTAAGGTACGGTACTAAATGCTGCAAATAGTACCTGGTACCTGATGCAGGGAGGGTACATGAATCACATTGAATGAAAGTTTTAAGTGTGAAACATTTAGTATGATTGTTAAGTTTTCCAGATTCTAGTTTATCTCTCTAGTAACTGTTTAAGATATCAAACCTTAATATCTGCAGGATTTCCAATTCACTGGATCACTTTCTAAATAAAGCCATTTAATAATCCTGAAGGACAACTGTTTAGCGTACCTACTTAACTACAAATTAATATGTATATTTTATTTTTAATTTATAAATAATTGCAATACTTAATTTTATTATTTTTATTTAATACTTATTTGATATGAAAAATTACCTACTTGTAAAACTCACTAAATTTTAGGCACCTTTTATTAATTAGCAACACTGAATCGACGGTGTCGTCCTCTTTCAGTTCACAGATAAGTTGGTAGGTCTGTACATGGTGCCAATCCACCTGTATGTAAATGTACTGCTGATTGAAGAAACAAACAATTGATTCGCTCTAATTGTCTCTGTGCAGTATAAGGTGCCCATTGCCGAAACATGACCCTATTGAATTAAGATATGGATACTGCGCCTCATTTTAGACATCATGAACGGCGATGCCCTCAAGGATCCTCATTAGGAGACGGTTACAATTAGTTTTAACGCAGTGAAGGTAGGGCCTATTATGCAATGCTAAAGTAACATATTGACATCATATTTTATGTATTATTTCCATTGTATTAATCATTTCATATTAATTGACGATCTCAATATTAATCACTTATATAGGACATCAATGTAATGTATAATGTTATTTTAATAATGAGAAATAAATAAATCTAATCTAATCTAATCTAATCTAATGGTCTCATTCAATGCGCAAGTACTAATAATACCTGTACACTTGTGGTCATGATAATTCTGCCCATTTGTAGTGACCCTGCCTACGAAGACGCTTGCCGGGAGTAGACTTCCGACAAGCGCTCACCCAGGGAATCCATAATATTAGGAACTTTGTAATTGTAACCATCTATTTAAGGATTTCTTGATACCATCAATATCAACATCCTGTAGGTTGCCTGTGTAGGTTGTTTCATCGAATTTAGGTAGGCTCGTACCTGCATCTATGGTTAGCCTTATTCAGTACGCTCACGTGGGCACGTGTCATGATTCCAGTGTTGGGTATATATGTAGGAACTTGCTTGCTCAGGAACTTTTCGTCAAAGTGGTAAAGTGCGAAAGACCGCCGTTGTACTTACTATACTTTAAAACATCCAAAACTTGTCAATCTGCGATCTGTTTCTATGTTCTGAATCAACACTTACTTGTAGTTACAGGTTCCTTCTTAATCTCTGGCTGTGAATCTGAGAACCTCTTGAGCAGATCTTCGGCGAGCGACTCGGCGCTGTCGCCGGCGGTCGTGCCGCCTTCACTTTTGGTCACCTGAAACACGAGAATCACGTCACTAATACGTCAAACACAACGATGAGACATCGTTCTGTGGGGGAAAATAAACCTGCCGCCGCGAGGGGAAATGGGTAAAGTTAGGGGTACAGAAACAGGTACAAACCGAACGCGCTCTCGCCGCTTGCGCTAGACGGTATTGTGATAACAGCTGCTGCATCAATGCCTGTGAACAAAGTAATCGTTATTAATAACATCTTTTAACTGTGCCATAATCTTGACAATTAGTAATATAACTAAATTTCCTATCTAGTCGAGCGTACATCGCGAAGAACTAACGACTGTCGGGAAAAAAGGTGTGGAATAGACATTTGATGGCAAATACTGCGTGGGCCGCCCACCTCCAACAACAGGGCGACCTGTAACAGGGCGCAGGTCGCCGCCGACCTATGAGGAAATGTTTATTTATTTATTTATTCGTACACAAAATGACAATAACAATAGACAGACAATCAGGAGATTAAAAGTACAGGTGAGCTTATTATTAAATGTCAGAAAAAAGCGCCTGTCTTATTGCAAATGATGCATAAAATTTAAATACAATAATATGGTGAATGTCATCCTCCCTTTTTAAACTTTACTGTCGGTTTAAATAGTCCAAGCCCTATTTCTAATTATACTGTTTTGTTATTACAACACCGGTAATGAAGTTGACAAACATTACGACATTTAACGTAACGCTCCAGTACAATTCGAGTTACAAAATTCAACCCAAGTCGTAAAAGTTGCAACATAACAAGGGGGAAGAACGGTCACTGGAGTGAGTCGACCTATGACATATGCACAACAAAGGGAGGGTGGAAACCACGAAATCCGAGTTACGTAATTAATGAATGGAAGAGCCCTTTTAATAAAATCAATAACAAACTCATACAGGACCCAAACCCTCATAACCTAGAGCTACTATCGATCTTTGTTTGCATGGAAGGGGTGCTCAGCTTATTGCTTTGTGCTTTGTCCTGACCAATACTTAATTATATTTTATTATGGCTGCCTTATGTGGTTTTATGTATGCTACAAATTTAATAGTGTATTTCGACGATACGATACGATAGTGTTTAGAATAAAAATAAAATGCATTCTACAGAATCTGCGGTCAGTAGTAAAAATAACAGTTATATTTCGTAATTCGTTCCATTTGACTTAGCAAGCAAGAATTTCATTAGTTTGATCTTTCATTTAATTCGGTTTCTGTGCAGATACATGCAGATGTATTTTTTCGTCTTGACACACGAGGTTTGACGTATCATATTTTAGCTCATATCACCCTATGCCCTACACAATGTAGCTGGTTAATTTTATCAAAGACATCCGTGAACTTCGAAGTGAATCTGAGGGTATAGTTGAGGTGGTAGGTATGTACTTGTTGATGCGGCGAGAGGTTGTGCGAGTTCCTCTGCAAGTACTGCAGCGTCTGCAGCTGGTGGTGCGTGAGCGGGGGCGCCTCCTCCGCGCGCTTGGCCGGCGCCGGGGCCCCAGCCCCCGCCGCCCCTGCGCCGCCCGCCGGAGTGGGCCCCGCGGCCGCCCCCGCACCCGCGCCGGCCCCAGGGTACGGCGGCGGGGCGGCAGCCTTGGGCGCGCGGGATGACATCTCCGCGGAGATCGGCAGGTTCCAGGCCTCCTCGATTGATGGCAACTGACGACGTCTGAACGACAATCAAAAAACATTTGTTGATCCTACCATAATACATAAAAAAGTGTGTTACAAAATTAGGAATTTAACTAGTGCATTAACTAATAGTACCTTTCAGTATTTTGTGCCTTTTAGTTAATAAATGTATAGTGCGTCAAAGTTGCGTAAGTAAGTAGCATTTTTAGAAAAGATGAGTTGCGCCTTCTAAATTTAACGTACCAAAATCAACTTATTTTAAAAATCGCAACTTCAAGGACGAGATTTCCAACAAGGTATTTTTACTGATTACTCATCCAATACGTAGGCATAAGGGACCAGCAGCGAATATGTACTCACTTGCCAGTGACAGAGGGCATGGGTGCGTGCGCCAGATGCGCCCTGAGGAAGGCCAGCCTCTGCCTCAAGGCCGTGTTGGAGGCCGTGGCCGCCGCGCCGCCGTTGGTGTAGCACGCGAAGGCGTCGCGCGGCATCTGGCAGCTCTCGTAGAGGCTCCCGAGGTTCGTCCACGCGGCCGAGTGGCCCTTGTCCAGCTGGACCGCGCAGATGTACGCTTGGAGGGCGTCCATCGGCTGATTCTGTTGCTGATAGAGCACCCTGGGAAACGTTTACGATAATAACACCCTTAGCGAACGATGCAACAAGTTCAGACTTGAATCATAGAACATGAATTCGTAGTCGGCTATTGCACGTCTAAGTAGACGCTAATTCGCTATTCATTGACGTTCTAAGCGATTTGCACTATACTAATGTTGCCCAGTCAATCAAATCTCAACCACTGTGAACTTAGCTCGCAGCACGAGCTATAAGGGCGGAGAACCACGTGAGATAATTTAAATTAAACTTTGAGAAAAACATCAAGAAAAAGCTTTGAATTTTTCTATCGTCACAAAGGATGAATTTACGACAAGAAAATGTCTAAGTTAATGTTTTATATTTTTAAAGAACCATAATGTCTTTCTTATATGGTCAATATTGAGACAAAAAGCAAAGCTGTAATCACCAATCGAACCCAGGTCATGTTTTTGGTAGGTAAATAAAAAGCCGATTCGATGCGTCTCGTTTTTTCTCTTATATCGGAGCTTGAACTCGGCTCGAAACCAGTTATTAAGTCATTGGACCATCGCGTCAACAAATGAGGACGATAAAATTGTTGAAATTTTAATCCACAGCTGATTTTTTTGTTCGGTAATAATGCTTTCACGGCCATCGAGTGGGTGATAGCGCGAGCGTGGACTCGTCGCACCCATACAGGAGGACAAAACCACGCATATCGTCAATAATACAATGCACGTAGATTTCCATATCTGTAGTTATTTTTAAATGTTTACATTCAAGCATAGTACATCTATATATCATATTTAAATTCAATTAGGAATTCTTTTGTTTCTATAAATGTATGAGAGTGGCATTATGTTGCACTTATATGAACAATAGTGAATATGAATTACATGCATAATATGAATGCAACCTTTTTACATAAATTATTGTTTAATTAATACGCCTCGGGGCAAAGTGAATAATTAATGTCTTATTTGTTTATGACTGTCATTTTGAATCAAAATCAGTTGACAAATAATTAAAAATCGTCAGCGAAAGAATAATGAAAACTAAATATGATCAGTCCATAAAATCAAAATAACCCTCGTAGTCGAACGCCAGGTGGTGCGTATCCCCTCCGATTTCTCCGAGTTACCCTTGCTAGACAATGAAAGTGTACACCTTGCTAAGATGGAACATATGGTTTCTTGACTCAAGAACCAACAGTCAAGAACATTCTTAAACGTTATTTAGACGTGTAAATTTAGTCGATCTCAATTTTGATGGAAGTATTTGCGAATCTTACCCAATGGAACACCAAGTGTCGGCATTTCCCTCGGACTTCTCTACGGAGTTCCGGTACACGATGAAGGCGTCGTGCACTTTCCCTTGAGCAGCGAAGCACCGGCCCAGGAGGTAGAGGCCAGCTCCGGAGTCCGGCTCAGCAGCCACCGCCCGCTGCAGGCACCAGATAGCGGCGCGTGCGCGGGCGGCTGGCTCCCCAAGAGATGCGCATCGGTGGTATAGCCAGCCTAATATCAGAATAATGTTTCACATCGATAATGCAGCTAAAATACCATAGCATGTAAACTTGACGTTATACCACGCAAGCAGGCATTGTGCCTAAGTCACGAAAGGCCAGTAACCCCTACGAAATATATTTACATTACCAAAACCAGTTTTAGGTTGGGTAATTGCAAACCTACGACATGCTATGCAAAGTAGTGTCTAACGCTAAAACTGATAGTGAACACTCCTAAATGTCCTTCCGTGCCAAAGATGACCGTTGCGGATCTATTAGATGACTCAACTTTTTTTCCCGGCAATGCCTTGGTAATAAATTATTCGAGTTAATTTTAGCAGAACCAGATAATCACGATCGTTACAGCTAGAAAGGATCAAGTTGCGTAATTTCCCAAGATATTCAATTTTATGTCCTAGTATAAACCGGTATGACCACCGAATAGGTACCCCAATGAATTATTTATCAGACCGAGTCCACAACACGGCTTGTACAATCAGTATGAGATGCAGATATCTAAGTCGTTACTGGTCTGGACACTCTCATTTCCGATAGGCTTTATTGCGAAATTTCATTACAAATGCAACAACGAGTAAAACCTGTTTCAAAACAACATGAAACAGTACTTTATTTTATGATGCTGTTGTGTTTGCTTTTACAGCTTGTATAATAAATAGCTACAATATTGTTGAATTTTGTAATGTAAGCCAACTCTAAACCATTTTAGGGTTCTAAAAAAAAACCTTAGAGCGGATATCTATTGTTGGAAAAGAAGCTGTCAAAAACGTTTATCATTTGCAATAGCCATCCAGAATGCTTTTCAGTCTCAAGCACATCAATAAAAACTAGTTTTAAAAAAAACTTAAATACTGATCAAGACTAAAAGATAATATGTAGATTATTATCCATGTGATGATATTTACCTAATTGTCGGCAGACATCAGCCTTCAGGTTGGAAGACAACTGCGGCTCTTTGAGCAGTCTCTCGTAGGCGTCGCGCGCGAGTTTCCTCAGGCCCTTGGCTTCGAGGAGGTGCGCCGCGTGGAAGCTCAGCTCGAGCCTCGTGAAGGTGGCGTCCTGGTGCGGCTGCAGGCGCGCGCGCCGGAAGTGCGCCGCCGCCGCCGCCCAGTGCCGCCGCGCCTTGAACATCAGCGCCAGCCGCAGGTGCGCGTCCGACGCTCGGGAGAACCCCGGCGACACGTACAGCGCCATTTGCAACGCCTTCGTCGCCCTAAACACAACAGCCACCAACCACCCATAAAACAAACACCATCGCCAGCACCTATTGTTTCTCACCAGCGAAACAATCAATAGCAGCAATAAAATACGTTTGCATTCAAACAGCAATGCACAGGGACATTGTTTCCTAGCCAGTAAGTGGAAAACAATGTCAGTTGTGAAGGTTGCATTTGTTACGCTACAAGGTCGACTCGTCTGCATAATTGCATTTCCAGGCTAAATTGCTGTCATAATAAAACTAGGAGTAAATAAATACGACGAAGCTGAGCAAAAAACCGAAGCGATAAAAACTCTGAGTTTTGTACGATTCGGATCCCTATAGAATTTCACAAACAATGCAGCAAACCAAAGATTTTTCGGAATCGTTCTACCTACCCAACGACCTATCCGTCCGAAAATCTAAACCGGTCCTCCTTTGTGCAGCTCTGAAGGTATTGCATTACTTTTGGTGAATTCAATCGCATCAACGTCTTTAGATTTTATTGTAGAAACGAACAATTGTATATAAAAAACGACGATGGTTCAGGTAGAAATAAATGTTCTGAATAACAGATCGTCCGCTTGATGTATCTACAATCGGAATTAGACGAAGAATGCGGCACGGACGTCAAGGTGCGTGAGATACAAAAGACAAAATCGAGGCGTCCATAATATCCGTAAGGTTAGTGAGGAGCGCATCACCGGAGCGTAACGTCACCGATGCGCCCGCGGGGTCGATGACCGTCTGAGGTTCGTTCGTGCAATCGATCGGACGATGCAAGCAACGCAAGTAACGTCTAGACAGTGATCGCGGTCCGAATCTGACGCCTATACCGCCTTTATTTAGATGACCTCCACTGACATTTGCAAGCAAGCCGAAACAAAGGAGCGAGACAGGTGGCGTCCGATGTTCACCTCGATAGCGACGACTAAAATTAAATGACGATTACACGCACACACACGCCGTCTGCGGCGAGCCGAAGAGAGCTTTCACCCACGACGTCGCCAGAGGCATTGCTCGACATACATTATATCCTACTCGACATTACTTTTTATTCACGTTCATTGTTCCACGGAATGAGCTATGATTGCCAGCTGTCACGCAACACTCAAACGTCAGATCGGAAACCGAGCGCGATACCTTGCCCTAATGGCTCGCAACTTCCCCATTTTAAGGTATTCTCGAAATTATACAAATAGACTGCTAAATATCAACCTAAGAAAAGACATTTCCTTTCGAAAATGGAAATAGAAAAAAAACAGTTTCAAATAAACCGAACGTATTTTGACCAAGTCGTGTCTTGTTGTCAAAGTATTTGCCAATTGTCGAACGGTCATCATGAATCAGATCAGAGTACCTACATCACGTAGAGTGTGTTCACACGTACTACTCGTCGTTCGCCGATAGCCGACGATTAGATTTTGTCGTTCACACCCGCCCACGCGCTGATAACGCACCGTGGCGCGCTGTGATGATAACGAAATGTAAAACCCTTATCGGGACATATGGTCACAATGTACACAACAGCATGGCCAGTATTACCACGAATACCTTTTGTTTAGTGCATTCACGAATGGAGTCAACGACTGGGGCGACACGCAAAACACATTCTCGTCAAAACATGGATTTAACCGTATATGTAGCTAGGGTTACATGACAAATTATGTTTCGTGCCTTTTGTCTAAACCAGTGGTTCCCAAACTTATTTTGTCTACTGCCCACTTTGAGAATAAATATTTTTTTAGCGCCCCCTTTTTTTCAATAGGTGAAAATACATATATATATACATATATTAACGGAGAATTCTAAGCGAAACTTTTACTATAACCCGCAACTTGAAACCTGAGCGCAGTAGGTAACATACAACGGCACACAACACACCCATTTTTTTTTGGGTCTCTTACCGCCCCCCTTGAGACCTGCAGCGCCCACAAGGGGGCGTTATCGCCCACTTTGGGAAAGACTGGTCTAGACTGATTAAAAGATGGGAAAGGATTTAGCAACTCATAACAAAAAAAGAACTGGAAATTGTTGTTCTTGTTGACTCAAACTTCGTTAACAAAAAGCTAATTGCGGTTTTTCCGAAACTGAAACAATTCTGCTATTGTGTTTGATTTAGCACGCGTAATATCGAATACGTGGAAACGTAGAGGTATGGTAATTTGTATTCAGTTATCAACAAACCAAGGTCTTGATTGCCTTTGTACGTTAAATCTGGCTGAAAATAAGCAGTAAACTGTTGTGTGATGTAAGGTCATAACATCGCTGTGAATACTATTACTGAAATACACATGAAACATCGAGTAAAAATGCTAAGAACGTGTAAGCTGTGGAACTCAAACGAAAGACGTTCTGTTTATTCGTATTGTGTCCAAAAATATCTTATTATTCAACAATATTTTTATTGACGTTATGCCAGTCCATAACTCAATACGAGCAACATGATCTCAAAACCGAGCGAAGTGCCGAAGGCCGTGGGGATTATCACAGTATTCTCGCTTTATATGCTTACGATAAAACGCTAAACACGTGTAAATAAATAATGTGGGCATCGCCACCGAGACCCATCCTCGTTATATTCGACTGGCTGCTTACCCGGCTACGCCCAAAACGAACGATTTTCGCTCAGGTAGGTAACCAAATTTCTATTTATACACGAAAACGGCTAACACGGATCCCTATTCAAACAAACGAAACTCCCTCTGCCTGCACCCATAAATTCCATGGCGTGAAATTATCGGATTTTTGATCAGTGTTGGTTGAATGAATGAACATCTGGTTCGTAGCGAGTTCATTTATGCAAAAGTTTTGAAATATCTTATTGAGCTTTAAAGCAACCGACGAAACTAATTTCGGCTTAACTTCTACTCTACATAAGAGGATGAAAAAAATGCAATGCGTAGAACGGTGAGCTAACCGGCAATAATCCTTAGGACTTTTATTTTTTTGTTCTTGCACACTTTTAGTTCTAAAACCTATTTATTAACACAGATCATTCTTCAATGAAGCTAAAGATTAATTTTATTCGATATCAAAAGCAGCATTAGGAACACCCCGAAAGAAAACAGAACTAAAGTTTACGGAAGTGTTTTTATGGAATTTGAGAAGCAATGGCAGTGTTGTGGTCGCACACTGCCGGCGTCGGCGTCGCGGCGCCCGAGGGGGCTGCGGCATCAGCACCTCGCCTGACCCAGTTCTGCACTCGCGGCTCAAGGACGGATCGACCGCTATTTATAGAGTTCATTCGTCGTCGTCATAGCACCGCACTCGCTTTACATAACTGAAGCGGGTCGCTACTCGCTAGCGCTAGGTGCGTCGCGCCCGCGGCACGTGATGCGATCCGCTACCGGCTCACGGGCACACCTAACGAACAATTCTTTCCCACGGACGGCGACGGCGACCAAGGGGAATCGATGTTAATAATTAATTTCCATACTGTGCCACGGGATTCTACATTCTTGAATCGCTGCTCAAACCGTTCCCATAGATGTTTTGTTTACAATCTCACTCTCAAGCACTTAAGAGAGCGTTACAAACATCAACACAAGAAACTCAAGATTTCTCGTTGATTCATCAGATGCACTTTTTCTAATATGTAGCGTAATAAATTAGCTAGTCGTGTGCTCGTGACGGCGTGATGCAATCAAGCGGTGCATTCAACATAAACCTGCAATTCACCTGACCGTATTGCATCACGACCTTGGCTCCACGGCAACAAAGTGCAACACAGAGTGCACGAGCACGCACAACATTACAAGTGTTGCTAATTCCAGCACAAGTACGTCGGACAAATGAGTTACTACGAGTACGTGACTCCTATACGGTATCGGCTATTATGAAAGTAATTAAATACACGTCTCGTGACTTGGCACTGCAACAAAAATAGACAAAATGCAATTTTATTGCTTGCAATCTCCTAAGCGACAATGATCATTTGTGAACACATAAAATCGCACTAGTGATTTCAGTCTTTCAATTTATAGAGCGACGAGCACTGGTTTACAATGAAACCTAAGAAAACGAAGAGACAGGTAAGGGCCTTACCCTACCTACTACGAGGTCAAACAAAATATGAATGCAACGTCAAGTACCATTTATAATGTCAGCTACCTACCTCTATTTTATCTGCCTGTCAAACTGCACACAACGACATGAAAGTACAAACAAAGGTTAAATTCCAGTTACCAGCTGCAATATCTAATAGTTTATGTGCCATTTGGGTTTTCTCCATTTCATACTACGAGTTTTGTAATTCTTTGAGTATTATTTAATGTTTAATTGCTTTAACTTCACTAAAGTAATATTAATGCATATTATAATAAAGAAGTGAACTAAATTCGATGCTGTACAGAGATCTT
Organism: Udea ferrugalis; assembly: GCA_950022985.1. Taxonomy (NCBI): domain Eukaryota; kingdom Metazoa; phylum Arthropoda; class Insecta; order Lepidoptera; family Crambidae; genus Udea; species Udea ferrugalis. Next base: position 14,684,605 of record OX465516.1, read on the forward strand.
TTTTCAACTTTACCCTGCGGGTGTAGGGCAGTAACCATGAATATTTATGGTTAGCCTGTAACCTGTCCATCTCTTTAACCGTCTTATAAATAATGCAGTTCCCATAAGTATGTGAGTAGAATATATCAACGTGAATGAATAAGAACAAAGCAAGGCAATACTAGAGAAAAACATTATGTTGACGATGACATCAGTTGCATAATCCTGGTGGTTCCTAGAGAATCGAGAACAGAGCCACCCGGAATTAGCACGTAGCTTCTCTTCATGTACAAAATTGATAATGAACGAGGGCTCGTTTATCGCTGGCGTCATGCTAGTTGACCCACTTTCGGCCTATTCGATACCACTTATAGAGTAACCTACACACGAATGATCTCACAAACGATAATTCTAATATACGCCGGGTGTTTTCAGTGCGCCCGCAAATCGGAATAGAAATAATTTGCACATAAAACACAAACCGCGCGGCAACGTTTTCTAAAACGCGTTAAACGTTATGATAATTTGAAGGACACTTCGTCCACGTTATATTAAGATACATTCTAAACAGTGTACTCCAAATCTTCTTCCAAACTTTTTAAGAAACTATAATGACGTGCAATTTCACTAATTTCGTAAATGTCTTGAAAGTTATGTGCGTGCATGCCAGTAATTAGATTCAAGCCTGTGGCTGGAGTCGTCCGGACAAATCCAGGTTGGAAAAGACAGTAATAACGATAACGATCTCTCAAAAAGTGCGTCGATAATGATCGTGACACGACAAACATGCAAAAAGGAGCATAATGAAGTCAGGTCGCGTGTGCGGAGTGCATAGCATGAGCGTACGCGCACAATTACGATAATGCAGCGTAAGGTGTGTTACAGGGACGGGAATCACCTCGATTGTGCTGCTTTTGTTTCCACCACCAGATACCACATTGCATGTCGTTTCTTCACATTTTCTACTCAACTACGCAACAAGCAATTATTAATGCTATGAAAAGTAATCGTCAATGGAATTTTTAATTGCTTTGATTAGAAAACAAGAATACATCGAACGTGTAATTAATAAGTTACTTGCCTACAGTCATACGTACTAACTTATTACTGGTATTAATTGATAGAAAGAGTAGAATCCAATTTTCCAGAAGCGTTCATGTTATTGAGTTCAATTGTTAACTCAGTAACAATGTCAGGAAACGTTGAATAAAAGGCCATTCTGTAGGCACTTTGCCATAATACTGCGTAAACGCAAGCTAAGGCCATCTCTACGGTACTTGAAACCTAGGTCGGCAAACAAGCTCTTTTAGCTGCACTACCGACTTGTAATCGTATGTAGTTAGATGGATACACGAGTCGAGTTTTCCTAGCCTTGTGTTTAATGCTCACCATACGTATACTACTGAATGGATCAGTTGAATATTCATTTGCGATTCTCTTTAACGCTGTGGAGTGTGAGCAAAGGTTACATTGTCTAGAGGCCGTGTCGCCCTTGCCAAGACATCCAGGACGAAGTTTGAACACACCAGACGAAGGTGAAAAGGTCGAACATTTGTACACACTTCTGTAAAATCGCTGAAAGACTAGACAAAAATATTTCCATAAACAGCTACAATAGTATTTACGTGAACTTAGGAAACTGAGTGATGAAATTTTGAGGGGAATTTTCACAAGAAAGGTGTTTTGTTTATACCTGTAGAAACTACCTGATTATCTCAGTAATGCAATGTAATTGTAAGAAATCAATAAATAAACAGAGCAAGTTACGAGTTCGTTATAAATGCGTTAGCAATAACATCACATAAACAAGGCTCATGCTATGCGGAAGTGCAGCGCGCACGTCAGCTGCTGCGCGATGCGATTCCAGTCGTGTCGCATGCACAACATGATGCCAATAAAAACGATGCGCCCGCGGTGCAGCGCACCGACCGCGCCGGGATTGTGCGCTCCATTACCGAACAGGTTCGCCTTGGCCACTTCGTCCGTCTAACTTATTTACACGTTGTATAACAGAGCAGCCTTTGTCATTACTCGCAATAACCAAGTTATGTATTAATTAATTACTTTTAGAGACATAGCTACATCATGCAAATTATTAACAAAACTTCGCACTGTATGAAGCCTCACTATAATAAAATTCTAAACCCGCAAAAGCCGTACAAGAGCTCCCCCAACGCATAAAGATCTGAACATTCTGCACTATTATTACATTACAACCGGCAGAGTGCCCTTGATAACTACCCCATACGATTCCGAATCACAAGTGTAGTAACAAGTCCCATACTTATTTACATGCAGTGAAATTAAAAACTCTGCCCCATCCCTTACATTTGAGTTTAGAAGGGTTGAACCCTTTGTGAACGTTTTTAGTTTCGTGAAAGAGTCGACGTCATGAATTCTAGCGATTGTACGTCAGACAATGAATAGTTCACTAACAAACATATTATGTGCGAGATTTACTTCACACGCATACCGTCCAGGGCTGAGCGTAGGGTTGGGGCGCGGGGCGCGGGCGGAGAGTAATCGCTCAATAGTGACGTAACAGCATCTCGCAAGCTTCGGCTTTGGGCCCTTTCCACTGCTCCCTTTTTGCGGTCACCGGTCGCTTTCTAATGCTCATTGTGCGTACAAGGTACAAGCTGACAACTCGATTGTAAGTACAGAGCACGGACCGACATCCGTGAGAAGTTTCTAGCTCGTTAATTGCTTGTTCTTGTTTAATTGTTTCACGTCCGTGCGATATCCTTTACACTCTCAATAAGCAGAATTAAGTTTATTATTATCACATTCAGCGGAAATGGTCTCAGATAACCCCAATAGTAATTTTCATCAAAGCCGGAATAACCAGTTTAGTTATAAATTAATTGTTTCCTCTTAGTAGGTACCTATTTTGGGCTTTACTTATTCATGGAGTGGTTAGTTCAGTTTAGGAAAATACTTAGCATTGCTACAAATTGCAATTTTTTGCTACAAAGCCGCAACAAAGGCATGACGGATTTTCATTTCCCTTTTCATTTTGGGAAAACATTTTTTAAACTGCGCCGAGCTAGGCGGTTTGAACATAACGACAACGTTGAAATTACTCAAGAGGGTCAGTGAAATAAATTTGGTTTTGACGATCATTTGAGAACAATCAGATAGGTTTTGTGTTGAGTGCTAAATTGCTACGATACACAAAGCACGTAATTTGTTAGAAATGTGTGTTGAATGTTGACGCAAGCTGATGGCAATTTGCGTTATCAATAAGCACATAATATGACGCACGTGTCAATTGGAGATAAATAGTTCAGCTATGAAATACACGAAATATCAGGCAGCTTTAGTGATAAAAACTAGCATTATATTTATTTTTTACATGACATCATTCCCATTTATGACTTTTGACTTTCCCCGTGGTCTGCCTTTATATGGAAAAATGGTCCTATAACAGATTTCCCAGAGTAACGAACGTCGCGACGTCATTAACACATGTAAATTCTTAAATTACGTAATACTTTAGAGCAAACATTGTGATTAGATAGTATTCTACGAAAAATTATGCCATATGCTATAATTAAATAACAAACATTACGTGAAACGCGAGTTACACTTTTTAGGTATCATACATACAGATAATGATAAAGATCTTGAACTTGACTGTGATAGTTTTTTGTTTAGTCTCACGGCATTTTGTTGAAAACTTTTATCAGTGTTAGACGCAATACCAAAGCGTACTTCGAATGACCACACTTAAGAGTAATTTGAACGAATCAACTATAGTGCAATTTAGCAGATGAGGACAATGAAGCTAAGACTGGCGTTTGTGAAACCAGGACATCGTGAAACGGGCACAAATCGCAATATGCCGTAATAGGCGAGTTCGCAAGGAGCTAGCGTTACGCTCGGCCTTGGGTGACGTCGCGCCGCGCCCGCCCCTGCTAATGACGTGACGGGCCGACTGCCGTGACGTTGTATTTTTCGCGGAAATTCTGATGCGGACATCGCTAGCGGTTCACGCGCTCTCGTCTAGGTATGTACCCGCGAGACGCGACTCGGAGCGAGCCGAATGCTAACGAACGGTACGGCTCTAACTGCACTCACCATTGTGAAATTCAACTGTTCCATGACGCCGAAAGCATTTAAGAACCATGGAGTTTTGTTCGCAGATATTGCATGTAAACGAAATTCTGTTAGAAAAGAGCTTTATTGAATGGCATGAACATACCTAATAAAGGTAAGTTACGGCTTGATTACATTTATTTGCCCTTGATACTATCGGACAGAATGAGGATGTAATACTAACTTCGTTCAGGTCATAGAAAACCTTAAATGGACAATGGCAACCATGAAACGTTACTAGAAAATGAAACAAACAATTTCATGCAACGCTAGGTGAGGTTCAGTCCAATGTAAACAAACACTGAGAAAGAAACACGGCCAAGTCATTACAAAAAGTTCCTCTGAAAGGAAAAAATACAGCTGCATTTTTCTTTGCACGTGTAAACAAAACCTTCAGTTAGTGTAAAAACTGGGGCAGGCTGCTTGACACAGTTCATGCCCTACGTGGGTGGCTATCCTACAGATGTGGGCGGTTAGCTTACGTAACACACACAAAGCCGAAGGGCACCCGCTTGCCACAGACCCTTTCGCAACGGATGCCCTACGATTTCATGGAGTCGCCTACGACTAATCCTAAGAAGTTGAATATGTTCTTGAATTGATATAAGTTTCGGCTCTGTGGAAAGCGATAGGAATCGTCTAAGCGATGACGAGGTCATTGACAGGGTGGAGGCGGGTAGCGCGGATGCATCGAGTGCACCGCGAGTTCCGGTGCACTACGCGGCAGGTATAAATAGCGATCCGTTAGTGTCGACGACCGCGCACCGTCACCACTACCCGCCCTGCTCTCAACGCTCAAAGTCGTGACCTAGATATTCCTGAAGGAAAATAATATTGCGTCACTGGACCGTAGTACTCGCCCGGCAGGACCCGGTGAAATCAAAAAGTTAGCTCCCTCCCTCCTGACGGGGTGGAAGATCAATTCGCCGAGAAGCGTTAAGCCCGAAAAGCGTGAGGGTGAGGATAGGGCCGCGGATGGGAGAGGTGCGGGCGGGGGAGGAGGCCACAGCTAATAATGCATACGCCCTTCGTCGGGAACTCGATACAGCCGGGCTGTGTAGCTCTGCGCACACAGCCCCTCCTTGGGTGCGTGAAAGGGCCCGTGCGTACGTGACGCAGCGGGTCGAAGGGCGCGGGGGCGGCGCCCCGCCGGCACATCTTCCGTGGCCCGGCTCAGATGCACTCCTCGGGTAGGGTCGGGGACCGCGTCCAACTGCGCACTACGCTAGCCGAACCCGACCGTCCTGTCGCGGGCCAATTTACATCGACGAGATTAAATGCAAGTACCGCTAGACGTAGCTATAACTTCGCATAATAGCGCTAGGTGAAGCAATGTCGGATTCCGGTTATATTATGCTCCGCTATTCTGTTGTTGCTATGTGGTGTTTGCCGGAAGCTAGTCTCGCAGAGTCTGGCTTATAATAATCTCGTGCCTATCATCCATCCTAGGTCACTTGGCACACTTTCCTCGCACTGTTAAAGCTGGTTATGTTATACATAACCAGCAACTGTTGTTAACTTATACATAGATATGTATAAGTTAACAATACATAGATATGTATAAGTTAACAATAGCCAAATTTTCATATAACTTAATTATTGCGTATTTGGAAAGCATTCTTCACCTGCAGACAAGCCAATAGAATTGATAAGTATTTGAACAAAACCCCATAAAAGGATAAATGATATTATTATGGGGACACGATAAATAATGCGATGGAATACATTTTCAAAAGACAAGACAAGCTGCTAAGTTGCCATTTAACACTGCACTAATGTCGCATCTGCTAACTTACTAATTGCATTCTTGCCTCGCTAAGCTGCAACGTCTAAATAATAAAAAGACGGCACGCGACATCCGATGCAAAAAAATAACCGGTCATGATAAAACTTGCAAATTGCAAAGCTTAAGGCATAGCATGTGCTAAAAGGATAGTCAGACATCTGCACTATTTGAGAGAAATCTCAGTGGAAGCTGAGCACCGGAAAAGTTTGCCGATAATGGTGAAATTAACTACAGAAAGCAATTATAGCGCGAACGAGCGGACACGTCGGGAAATTTTATCGCTTTCTACGCGCTGTTTATTTACATTACTACGAAATACGGAGTAGTAAAGTGCACACTGCTATCAATCAGATTCGTGCATACGTATCGCTACTATAGCTGCACAATCACATCTACTACTGACCCAATTAAGGACTGGGAAATTGGAACAAACAACAGACGGGATTTATTTCATTTTAACACGTGTGCTCTTCATAAATATACCTACAAAGTTACTTCATGGCTTTTTAATGACACTGTTTTTTTACTCATCGTCAAGTTGTATAATATTATTATTATGACAATAAGTTGAGAATGATTGAGAGAGTGTTTTATTTGCAAAAATTTGGTACCTACCTAACTACTTACATAGTGAACCACACATTTTACCAAGAAATGAAAGGTGAGTGAGTAGGTCTGCAAACGGAAGGAGTCGTCATTATTGGACGTAAAAGGTGCATTCTTCCTTTAGGGCAAAGGTGCCTAGGTGGTTCGCATCGAAAGCGGCTGTATACTTAGACGACATCCTATGGGTGAGACAAAGGAAGCTAGTCTAAGGAGCAGCTGATGTGAAGACAGGTGTGGTAGCAGCCGGCGGACACCTGCCGAGGCACGCGCCACAAGCTGCTCTAACAATTACTTACACAATATTATTCATTGCAACACGCAATCGATATTCAACGACTTGCCATTAACTAGGCACATAAGTACAGGAGCAGCTGACTGATTTGCTAATAATAAACTTACATAATACCGAAAAAGGATACCTGAAGTCAACTTGCATGCGTACAGAGGCACCACATCAACCTTTACATAAGGGCACCTTGTGCTCCTGACATAAGACCCATTTACAATGAAGCAGAATGCACAAATACCTACATAAAAGTGGCATTTTATAAGACTCTATTTCACAAAGTATCATCACAATTATTATGCACCTATAAAGCTGTTCGTTCAACGTAGTTACACCTTGAATAACAAAGAGTTGCCGAGAAATAAAACATTTGGATATTACCAAGGAACATCGCTGCTGGGGCATTCTAATACGCAAAGATGGAATACATGAATGACAAAAAAGTGATATACCATACAGTTCACAGTGAATTAATTTAGTTTTCCTGCTTATACTGTGGGTTTTGGGAAAAACAACTGCGCAAAATGAGGGGGATAATATGAAATATGGACTAGCGACCTCCTTAGAATTCATATTCTGGACGTAGCGATGGAAATACAATTTCCGGCTCGGACAGACAAGAAAGGACTAGGCAAGCATACTAACGAACAAGATTTGCAAAACAGGCCAAGCCAGTCTAGTTAGTGCGGAGGGCTCTAGAGAGAATACCGTTACTGAAGGTAGTTTGGTGTTGCGTAGATAATGCGCGGACCGGTCCGCCTGACAGCCGCGCCGGCGCTGCTCGCGATAGCCAAGCTGATATACCGATAACGGTGATAAACGCATGACAATTACTATACTCAGGTGATACTGAATACCTATCGTTCTTAGAACGAACTGCTTACACGAGCCGCACACTTTGGACGATAATCTCTAGAATTCCAATGAAAATCATAAATTATTGACATTTGAATTTATTATATTATTTATCAATATCATAGACCATTTATGGCCTTTAAACTAAGAATAACTACCAACCTACATAATAATCAGTAAATCATGTTAAGTTGTTATTAAGACACCCACCTACTGTGTAAACGAAAAAAAACTAACTCTTGCTATGCACTACTTATTATTTAACATAAATAATAACAAAAGCAATACCTACGTAAAAGTAATAATAAATGAACGTGTAAGTAGGTTCTAGCTTCAGGGAAAACTGTAATTAGACATTCCCATGACGTTGTGCTGACGACATCATGACAGAACGGATAAAAGTGCGCGAAATAATCAGCAGTGGGCATTCGTGACTCATTGATTTCTTGTAGTCGCTCATACGTAACACCACAATAGTGACTAACTACCTTACTCATCTCGTAAAATTACGTTATATGAAAGGCGATGATGACGAGCAACTGAGCGTATGAGTAGGTAATCCAGAAGAACGTAAAGAAACAACATTGTGCCTACACTTACGATTCTCCGAAAGATTTAGCGTAACTTTCTACCACAAAGGGCCAACGATGTCGAGTGTCGATCATTTTATGAAGACTACTTTCTAAATTCTTAGTGAAGGTTTGTTATTATTAGACCATCTTTGCTTATAGTTATTCACCTGTAGATGGACATTTCCTTAAAATAAAATAAATTAGTATCAAAGCACTTTAGTAGTTGGAACTAATAACAATTAAGATCCGGTTAGAAACTCTTGTATTACGGTACCGTTATGTTAGTGCGCGCAAGGTAGGTACGTGCTTTGATATAACAATGAGTCGATGCAATAGGCATTAGGTGTGCATGAAATGCGCTAGAGTAGCCATGGCTAGGCGAAGGGAGAGGTGAGCCGGATCGCGTGCGCTGCGAGTATAGCGACCACACTCCACCGACCTACATTTTATGCGGCGACGGACTCATTATTTACCATACGTAGCAGCACGCATCGTCCACCCTCGCGACAATACTACCCCTAGTTCACTCACATTCATAAGCCATAATAACTTCTTTTGATTAGCGCGACTCCATCCGATGAATGGGGAAGGCCGCATTCGCAGACTACCTGCGAAAATACTGCAAAAAATACACAAACCATATGCATGCACACGAACAAAAACGCCTCTCGACGGGACCGGGACGGAGCCCCGAGAAGCCGACATAGGTGTCTGCATTTAGGAAACAAAACACAATAGAAAGAGTCGCGTGCGAACGCGACGCAGGGATACGGGCGGCAGGTTGATAGAGAGAGGCGGCGCGAGGGCCGACGTAAACAAACCGCGAGCGGGAGCTTCGACCGCACTCACCATTTCGGGAATCCTCAGGACCGTCGTTAATAAATTGGCCGCAGCAGCCCACGTAGTGGAGAGCGGAGACGTCGTTGGGGGAAACAGCACAAGCACTCGGTTACACAGGATGGTGATGGTTCTGAGCAGACACTCGCACACACGAAATACGCACGTCCCGTCCTACACTACGTTCGCGGCTCGCGCCGATGCAGTTTACGTCACCGCATCCCGCTCCCGACTGGCAGAAGGCGGCGCGGCGAGCGAGCGACGACCTCGCGCTGCAGCGTGCATCGTCCCGCGCCCCGCACCGCCGTGCCCTGCGGCCCTACCGCGCCCCTCCCCGCGCGCGCCCTCCGCGGCCGCCGCGAGACCCGCTCGTCCTACGTCCGGTGAATCACGAATGTCGACACGACCGAAAACACCACGAAGCGAACGCTTTCGGCCTAACCAAATTTATAAAGTACCTATCTTTACCTCCCAAAATGAACGTCCGGCCCGGTGCGTGGTGAGATGAGACAAGGAAAGCTCGTTTACATTCCTATTTTATTTACAAAATATCACGTCACGTAGGTATCTAAGTACCTAGACGGTAGGTAAAAGGTAATTTTTACAACAGCATAATTTCTCCATTCTCATAGAAGGCACAAGGCATTCTTCTAAAAAATCCACAAAAAATATTCGAAATTGATTAACTCAAGATTAATATTTTTTTTCTATGCGTTATTTCATTTATCGTCATGAAAAAGTTATGTACCTACTAGGGATAAAAACCGCAGATTAGGTAATTTGACATACGGTTACCCACCGGTCACACACCAATCAACAGCGTTATTATGTAAGGTATTACGTAGGTTCCGTGGTTTAGGGATCGATGTTTTCTCAATATTTGCCCTTTCCATTTAATCTAGGCCTAATTTTGCATTTACAAACTTTGCGCGATTATTTTATTTTTAATTTTTCACCTTCATTCATTCTCATATTCAAATTTAATAAGAATAAAAGATAAAAATATAAGTTTAAGAAGGTAAAATACGCAATAACTTGCTTATTTTCGTCAGTATTTCCGCTGTACTCAATGAGTTCATCCAAATCACGTTGCGGGCGGAGTCACCCACGTCCGTTGAAACAGGCGAAACATATTGTATGGTGTGTGTAGTGTAAGGCTTCCTTATTCGGCAAAGCCACGGGCAGGCTCTTCTTTGAACTGGTAAATCCTATGCGTGAATGGAATCCAAGTTGAGCGATTGATCAAGCCCCTGATGAAGTTTAATTAATATATTCCTGCCGTAATAGACTCAAAGGTACGGGCAAGGTACAGTCAACAGCACATCAGGATACCCCATTTCCCTTTTTGTCTCTCGCTCTTGCCAAATGTCATTTCTTTGCAATAGAGCAAGGAGGACTGACCGGAAATGGGTAAAGTGATGTGCCGTCCACTGTACCTAGGACGTTGGTGTTAGGCGGCAAGCGTGTTTCTGTTTAAAACGACTCTGTGTTGGAATGGAACACTTAAAATGGTTTCGCAAAGAAAAATACATCAGGGGTGTCATTCTCAATTGACACACTACACTTCAAGTTCACATTGATTTTGGCCCTCTGTAAAAACTCAATAAGAATACGTTTGATCGTTTGAGTGAAAAGAAAAAAACTAGAATACCTATTTTAAAACTAATTTCTTACAAATAGGGACTAATTGAAGGTTCACCTCGACGAGAGGATGCTGGGGTGGCATTTTGCATGTGCACATCGAGTGACTTCGAAGTGAAATTGTATTTTGGCGTTTTGTAAAACTCAATAACTAGGTGAATGTGATCATTTGAGTGAAAAGAACTAAGCCAAATAACATTTTAAGATGATACCTATAAAAACGAGCGAATACCAGTTCAAGGTGAAGCCAATAGACGATAAAAGTTGGCGTTTTTTCCGGAGCGATGTCTAGATGAGATTTGACGTTAGCCAGAATAGCATAGCTGCATAGAGATGGGGTGTGATGATAGTGAGTATCGACAAGCTGACCTTATACAATTGCGCTACTTACTGTTGTTTTCTTTCACAAACAAGTAAAGTTGGCGGACTTGATTCCTATAGGTCATCCCTCGACCAGTCAACCATCGAACGAAGCAGTTTTTTTAAATATGTAGAAGGTTGGGATAGATCTCTGCTCAGCAGTGGGATGATATAGGTAAGAACAAAAAATAAGTATTTCGTCGTGGCTCATAGGTTGAGTATTCTGGCTTAAAGGTCGTATGGTTCCAAGTTCACATCTGGCCCGAAAACGTACTTTTTGTTCATTATACAACTTGCGGCTAACTCTTCGGTAGTGAAAAAAAAAACCTCCATGAAAGAAAACCTAAGCAGCCTCCGGAGAACGGCGGAAGGCTTGCTACTTCTTTACAACATCATTTATTGGTCATAAACTACATGTACAATTTTACATGTAGTTTCATCTACTCTTGCCAAATGACATGAATCCTTAGGCTCATTGGAACGGTCTCCATAGGCGAACGCTACACGCAAGATAAATATCTTGATCCGTCAATACATACTGACTGATTTATCCCCGAATTCACAAACGTCAATCTACGCTGAGCACGCGCTCACGCTCATGGTGTCCCGTAAAATGTCAATAGAACTAAAAGGGACCACTACACTTTTGAGGGATGCTCAACGTTGATTTGGGTTAGATATTTATCGACGTGTAGCGTTCGCCTTAAATAGGTTTGAGATAATATGTTGAGAAAATTGTAAGTATGTAATTGTTGTATGTAATGTAATTCAAACGTCATACGCATCAGGGTGAATAGGTGTCGCATCAGAACACTACCTACCCTTATTCTTACATTAAAGTGGAGAGATGCGTAGAATTTGTTAACAACCAAACGAATCACGTTATTTTCACCGCTCTTAGTCTAACAAGTATAAATACGTGAACAAGCTTCAGGAGCTTTCGGGTTACCATTTATTATGTGTGGTGATGCGGCACGATAATAAATGCAAATCATTATGACGACACGAGGCAAACAAACATGACCGCACTGAATCAGAATGCTCGGTTTTGGTTTTCATGTTTCAGTTTAAATTGAAGAAACAGTGCTGTGACATTTTTTTTATTAGGGTCGGGGCAGTCATTTTAACACTATCTCTATATATAAAAATGGATTGCTGTTCGTTGGTCTCGCTAGAACTCGGTAACGGCTGGACCGATTTGGCTAATTTTGGTTTTAAAAAACTCGTGATGGTCCAGGGTAGGTTTGAAAGGTGAGTAAACATAAGGAAATGCTAGGAATAAAATGAAAAACCACAATTCAGCTTTCTCTTAGCAACTGTTCCTACCTGTCACGTGACACTGAATGTTTGACAACAGAACTAAGTCTGTCTGGGACAGCTAGTCTCGTCTCGCTATATAAGTGAATATGTGATCTACGGTGGTACATGACTGTCCAGTAAATGCTTATTCACTCTTCTTTTGAAGAGACCCAGGACCTACCGAAAAAAAAAACATTTCATATTTAGGTAACAAATGCATCCTTCCTACTACTGAAATTTACTGAACGATAAGTATAAAGAATGTAAGCTCCTAAGAGTTACTGTAGATTTTTTATATTGCTCTTTGCTTACCTTTTTCAATACAGGGTGACTTTGTATTAACTTGGCAAATTTATAAAATAAGCTCTTTGGAATGATATAAAACTACTCTTAATCTTTTTTTAAAGTAATGGTTGAATTTTAAAAAATCAACCACTACCTTCTTACCATTAATTAAGTAAATGAAAAAATAATATCACATGAAGGACCCGAAAAAAATAATCAGTTCTATTCAGTTCCTGATATTAAGTCGCTCCTAATTTGGCATGTACTTGCAAAAGCTCCCTTGTATAATATTATACTACGTCTTCGTCGGTAGAAATGATTATAACCTATTCTGAATACTGGCAGCTCTGGATTTATTCAGTAAGCAAATGTTAAGCATAGCAAGGAAAGGTTTTTGCAGAACACAGTCCCACCAACGCTATTAAGTTCCGAATTTAGTTAGGGTCATACTAACCATATAAAAATCCTAAAAGACAATAGGCCTGTTCATTTGGCACTGGGAAATTATAGAGGCTTTGCCCAGCTAGACAGTGGGAGGCATATTAACTATTACTCGTATGTTTACTACTACTTTCTGTTCTCCTGTTAGAATGTTTCAAAACTGACTACAAACAATGGCGTAGAATATAAGATAACAATTAAAAAGGCACATGATGCGATTTCGAACGAGAGGCAAATGAAAACTCCTGAGCCTAAGAAATCAAAAGACTGGAAGATGTATTTACAAAAGAAAAAATATTTAAGTATGTTTATCCGTTGTCTAGTATCCCATAAAAAAAACGGACTATAATTAGCCCAGTTGGGGCTAGATGGCGCTGTGTGGAATAATGTCCAGGGATATTTATTTATTTTATTTTATTATTAAGAATCCATATTGGGATGCACAAATTAAAGAGACATATCTTAAGTCTGCATAAAGTTTTTTGGCATACTCTTCGTTTCGCATAGCGTTCATTTAGAATAAATCCTTAGGCACACTTTATTTTCCCATAACTTTGTTTAAAATAATGATTTCAGCAGCAAATATTCATGCATAAATGGTTTTAGAATGACGATTACTAAGCATATCATCTATTGGCACCTCACCCTATGGCATACAGATTACAAGTCATACATATAGAGAAACCATAATAACACCATTTATAAAATAATTTAAGTGTACAAACTTTATTATTCTCTGTATTGTCATATAATAATACTATTCCAAAAATAGCGTGCAAGCAAGCATGAATATTCACAGTGACCAAGCATGCATTCATGCATCCAAGCAGGCATGCATATGCAAGCAAGCAAGCATGCATGCAAGTCGTTTTCAGCAAGCAAGCAAGGATTTAAAAAAAATAACCTAACCTAGACAAGTCGGTTTCGCCCCGACTCTATCGTTGGGCAGACAAGTAGAAATTTCATGCAAGCAGGTATGGATAGAGGTAAGCATGCATTCACGCAGGTAAAACTCGCATGCACGCATTAAAAATATTCTAAGCAAGCATTCATATGCATATTATGCATGCAAACATGCATTCATGCAAGTCGTTATCTGGGTTTAAAAAAAATAAACACGAAGGTAACTTCAACCTTCTTCATATGTATAGCAATTATGTTCTTCACATTTATTCTGATTTAAATTATGGTAAATACAATAATAGTTAATTATAATGATTTCGACGACACCATCATGGGTTTATAACACTGCTTACCATAATTTATGCGAAAAAACTTTATGCTAAAACATTTATGCCAAACTACATTATGACGAAAGAGTTTATGCGACCGAAAGGGCTCCCCGCCCGCCCGGCTTGTAGTTTGATACTATGCGTACCGTGCGCCTCGTTGATCAATATGATGAGCTACAATAGGCTAGACGACTGTATTTTTTTTTTGTTTATTATCGAAAGACGTTACATTTATGAACGCAATCCTAAAAGAATCACTGCTATAGTATTAATACTACCCGAGATATCACAATTTGAATTGCACATTTTTGGACTTGCCTAAAAACGCTCCATTCAAACGTGTCTTAAATTATGACGTCACACCAACGTAGTTATAAGGAGCGCGTAAGAAGTTTGTACGACAGCTATATTAAATATTGCGTTTATGAAAATGGTCTTTCAACAAAATTGCTTCCTAATAGTCTCTGTTTGAAAATGGTATTATTTTTTTACAAAATATGTATACTTTCGAAATGGACTTGCCCACCCAACTTTGAAGGCCTATTGTGGCTTCATACTGAATCAAATTTTGATTGTGGTTTCACAAATCCATTTGATTTTAATGATTTTATTTGGTAAACATAAAATAACACGCAAAATGCATCATAGTCGTCTACCCTATTGTGCAATTAGTAACGCGTCAAATGTTGCCTAGTGGAAACGCGACTTGATGATCCTATTCCTATTAGATAACACGGCTACCTTAGGGTCAGAACTTTTCAGCCTCTACTTGTACTAAGCCTATTTGTATCGCCCATCCTGTGGCTTCTCTTTAAGCACTACATATCAGATGGCATTGCGCTGCCAGAGAAATAAGTAACAAAATCAACAGAACTCACCATTCGAAGGCGTTGTAGTGGTAGTAGCAGAGACCAAGACCATAGAGAAAGAGAGGGTCTTTCCAGTTGTCTTGCTCCAAGGCGTAGAATTTCTGATATGCCGACATAGCTGCAAACATTAATATGAATTAGACTCAACAGAGATTTCGTCTACCAATCTTCGAGTTCATCAAAAACTTTAAAGCATATTGAACCATATTTTCGGCTGTACGCTATCTAGGACATACTAAACTTTACAAACTTATTCACAGTTTCCGTCTTCTCAATGCAACAGTTTCTACACAGAAAAAAAGGATTAGTCGAATCAAGTAAATCAAATTTCTTACGATTTTTGGTAAATCCAATAAAATATTAATTTGGCGTAACAAAATGGATCTCAAAATTATATAAAGCAAGTCTTGGTCGAAGACTGGTTTTTTCTCAAAACATAATCTAAAAACAAGAGAAAATTGTTTGTTCAAGAAATAGTTTTACTTGATTCTAGAATAATTGACTATCTTAGTTTAAGAACTTTCATTTTTTTGTTTTGTGAAAAATAAACTTCTTTAAAAAAAAAATTATACTTGATCTAAGATTTACGATTACTTAGGCTGATTTAAATATATTTTCTTATATCCAGCAAAAATAATTTATTTTCGAATTAATATTCTCTTAGATCGAGACATTTTTTTTGCTTTTTTATGTAAGTAAGTTTGAGTAAAAGATTACTTAATCAAAAAAAAGTTTTCTTCGATGAAATTAATAAAATCTTGTCATATCGCAATATCAAAACGCATTTGTACAAAACCTGTCGCCACAGACAGTGTGTTGATTGTGTGATTTTGTTTATAACTGTTTTGAGCGCGAGCGCGCCGTGTTGTGATTATTTGATTGTGATTTTTGTGACAATAGCTACCAACTACAATTGCTTAATTGGAGAGTATTCAAGAGCTTTTCGAAGAGTGGTGTATTCCTCCGGATATTACAAATGCATTTATCGGTAAAGTATTAATTCAATACCTAGTTAGTCTGAGATACTAAGCTATTATATTTGTGGGTGAAAATGCTATATTTAAACTGAGTACATTATAGTGAATCTTTTTCAGAATTTGGAATAACAATCGAGTTGTTACCAAAGCTCAATTCAGAAAGCTTTAGGGAACTGTGCCCACATTTAGGGACAAGAATACTGTTACAAGAAAAGATCGCCGAACTTATTACTGCACATGTAAGTACGCAACAATACTAAAGCTAATAAGGTACCTAATGCCTACAAATATTTTATTAAAATATGTGGTATTGTTTTACAGGCTGCAACAGAATCCATTACAACAATAACAGAAAGTGAAGAATTAAACACCATCTTTCTAAATAAAGCCATTTTTTAATCCTAAAGGACAACAGGTTTAGCGTACCTACTTAACTACAATTTTTTTTATTTATAAATAATCACAATATTTAATTTCACTATTTTTATTTAATACTTATTTCTTATGACAAATTACCTACTTCTAAAACTTACTCAATTTTGGGCACCTTATATTAATTAGCAACACTGAATCGACGGTGTCGTCCTCTTTCAGTTCACAGATAAGTTGGTAGGACTGTAAGTGAGTTAACAGAGTAAAGTAGAACTTGACAAAAGACTTTATACAGTAGATGTAAGTTTTTAATTCAACTTTGTAAATTTGAAAATATTGAATGTCAATTTTGATGGTTTCAGTCAATAGATGTTTCCTACCTATTAATATCTGATGCTATATTTAGTGTAGTCACGGTAATGTGTAGTCGCTCTGTGGAAAATGGTGGTATCAAGGTGACTTCTCTTCATGAAATGAATGTTATGTCACCATGTGGACAGATATTGCCACACTATCTTATATCTTAATTTAACAAGCCACTTATCAATTGCATACGTATACATATAATCAATAAATTGGCAAATATTTAGGTAGATCTCCTTACAGCCTTTTTCCAGTCAGGCAGGTTTGCGCCTCATCCGGGGGAGTGCGTAGAGGGCTTCGTGCCAGTCACCGCAATTTCCCCCAACATGGACGATGAGAGGGAGTCCCGGAGTTTTTAGTGGGTATGCCACTGGGTGTCAGTGGTGAGTCCCACATAACCCGTCCACCCCCCGGTGAACGGGTATGCGTAAGGTCATTTCCTCCGGGTCAAAAAAAAAAAAAAAAAAAAAAGGTTTGCGCCTCATGTGCCCTGTGGTATGGGGCATTAGAATACTGCCAAGGTTCCCCCCCGCCTGTCGTAAAAGGCGACTAAAGGGGGGCCTCGGGGTCGCTAGGAGTGCAAACGGTGGGGACCGTGCCCCTCCATTGCACAACTCCCCCGCTCTCCTACCCAGGGAGCGGGATAGTGCGTAAATGCATTCTCCGCGTCAAAAAAAAAAAAAAAGGTTTGCGTCTTTTCTTTTGATGCATGGAACCCGTATGCGGTTGCCCCAAGTCAAAAATACGTGGCGCGACTGCCTAACCGTCTGACAGAAAAAGAGCCCTTAGCGTCGCGCACACGGGCCACAAAACAAAACACAAACCACCGGCATATTACTATTATTTGTGTGTGGCGGCCACCGGCATCGCCGTGTCCGGCGAGTCCATATAGAATGTATGAACACTACAGGAATTATGCTAGTGGTGGCTTTTGTGGCATGTGGCGTGTGGCCAGCGTTCCCACAAGCCACACTCTTAGGGGCAGAGAGTAAGTATAGTACGATTAATAATTGTAGTCAGCGAAATGACAACTTCAACAGTGACTGATTCAAAAAAGGGTGACCCGCTACAATAGTGACGTTCGGCAATCACTAGACTTAGACATTCAGTCATGATTTATTTTATGAGGTATCAAAGCCTTTTTTAATAATTGTAAATATTTAATAGGTACAAAACGAATTAAATAATACGAAATAGGGTTATCCTTAGTTCAGGTATCAGCCCACCGTAATATTTTCATTTGTATGTTAGTTTTAAGTCTTTTTGTATTCTGTTTATTATGGTGAGCAAATAAACGATTATTATTATTATTTAAGAAATATGGGCCCTACCTCCATATTAAAACTTCTCACTAAAAATTTATAACCATAGCTGGAAAAAAAATGACAGCAAAATACAAGTAATTATATACGTTTTTATTCGTTACGGTTGCTATTGATTCCGACTCCGATTCTGAATTCATCTCTTCATGATAGTCCATACTATTATTATTCGATTCAAAAATAAGTAAACCGAAATCTACAAAACCTTCATCACTGCCTATATATGAAATTATAAGGCGTCGTCCTTTGCTGGTTGGGCCCTTTAGGCCTGTAGTCAAACCTTTAGAAAACACTTGTATGGAAGATTCTACTGTTGTATCCTTTCTAAACTTTTCCAGTCGTATGACCTGTTAATAAACGAAATTCTTATCTGTAAATAATATAATACAGAAACAAAACATTCTGAAACTGAAAATCTATTTGCTAAATACAGTTTACCGAAATACCTCTATGTCTTAAAACGAAAGTCTGACCGGTGTGTGTTGCCAATAATGACATATGGAAGTGGGACGTGGTCATTCACTACGACTTTTTTGCCAGGCTGTAATGTCGACTAACTTTTAATTGTAAAAACTCGATTTACCACATCACTATTTATTTGGGACTGAAAACCTGCCACACTGAAAATGTCATTTCACTGACTACAATTAAAAATCCGAGTATAAGTAAATATTCTTTATAGCACAATACCTTTTTTTTTAATCGCACAATACCTACCTCATCTTAATCCAATAAACAATAGAAACATGGATTACCTTTAGCATAATCTTCTAGCAGGAGGTGAAAGTGCCCTAACTTGCAGTATGTTTTGGGGTCAATACAGATGTCTCTTCTGGCACCTGGAGAACAAGCCCGCTCCTCCTCCTGTAAGTAAACCAAACAAAGACACATTGAATTCCAAAGTAACAAGAACATGTTAGATATACTATTAATTATTCATAATTTATTTAAATTGAACTTTCCAATTACCTAAAATAATACCATGTTCATTAAAGAACCACTATTAATTTCTAATTAATTGTCTTATTTAATTATGGAACAAAATCCACAGCTCTCACTGAACATGATGCAAGTAATGTACAGGTCATACAGCCAATTTAAAGGATTTTACATTTTATACGAAATCATTAAAACAGATAACATCATTTACACATTAATTCATTTCAGTATCACTACAATAAAACTTACAATTGAAGCAGCAAGCTCATCAAAAATATATAAAAATATAACAAAACTACCTTATTTCAATTGAGTAGTGTGTGTCACTCGGTTTTATCAATGAACCTCTATTAGTCAGACCTACCAACTAATTATTTTACTTTTGACAGTTTGTATTCTGATAAATTCGTGATGCCCTAATGTTTGAAGTTTAATTAATTTTAAAGTTATTATTGAATAATAAATAGAGCACAAAATCTGTTACTGGGCATTTAAAAGATTACTTTACAACTAAGGATTTAAAGGAAGGAACAAAAAATTAGGGATGGGAACAAAAAAAATGGATTGGATTGGAAAGGAAGAGGTAAGGTTAACAGCAAAAATATTTTAAAGCATAATAATGAAACTAACGCAATTAAGTTAGTATGTACATATGGGAAGGGTATAAAAACGTCAGGGATGGTAAAATTAAGAAACTTTATTGTTAAATTGAAATCTTTTTTGAAGACAATACCTTGACTTGGACAAGCATGCCCTCCAAGTATTTGACAGCCTTGAGCACAAGACCGCGAGTGCGTCCATGATCATTCCCTCGTAGTTTCAGGAACCCAAACTGGCGACTGCAAAATTGGTAAAATAAAACCTATATTTTTCTGTGTTCATTTTGCCAATTGCACATTATGCAACGGAATTCTGGGTTTTTACTAACTTCCAATTGCATGGGAAAAACAAAAAAGCCACATAAGTGTGACTTAATCGAAGCTATTTCGTTGTAAATATGTACTAAACTGCCAATAAGTATACTATGTGTTCTTTTTGGCCTTTGTCGGAAGGCAAGCTGTTGCCTAATACTAGCTGTTAAGAAATAATGTGCAAATTCATACTAACTTATTCTAAGATAATAATAACTAACAAAGCACAATGTACTTGATTAAGAGTTACAGTAATAAAGGCTATTTTATTTTTTATTTTTATTTTATTTTACGGCTTAAATTTAGTTGGTGGACGCACGAATTGGATGGCGACAAATTTATGGTAGGAAGCTCCTATTATTAGAAGCATTTTTGCAAAGTTTCAAGTTTAGGACATTAATACTTTTTGAGAAAAAAAATCTTAAAGTTTCGATTTTTCCTATGAAAAGTACTGATTTCTAGACTTTTTTTTTAAATTGCGTTTCGTTTTACTGTCATTCACAGATAATAACGGCTGTCAATAGGAGAAAATAGTGTTGAACTAAAAATTAACCACCCTATTTTATGGTTAGTAAAGGCTGGTTTGCACTTTGCTAGAGAGCACAATGGCAGGCAATAACGGTAGGTAGGCAGCCACAGTAGCGGGGGGACGGGGGGGGGCGCAGCCCCCCCCCTCCAAAGGGGGCTCGGGGGGCGAAGCCCCCCGCCACTAAGAAAGTACTTCAACAAGTATCAATAGGTTAGGTTAGGTTAGAACAGTGACCAAAAACGCGCGAGCCGAGCGAGCGAAGCGAGCGTGCCGCGGCAGCGGCCGGCGAAGCGCCATAGTCAATGGTTTTTTCATTAAAACTGATGTAATATTGAGAAGTACCTTGGAAATAGTCTTAGTCTTTCAAAATGTAGCAGTTAACAGAACACAATGGCAGGCAATAACGGCAGGTAGGCAGCCACAATAGCGGGGGTCCGGGGGGACAATCCCCCTGTTCAAGGGGGCATCGCCCCGTTCAAGTGGTGGGGGGCTTTACCCCCTGAGCCAGGGGGTAAAGCCCCCCACCACTTGAAAAGTACTATAATAGGTATGAATAGGTCAGGTTAGTACTGTGACCAAAAACGCTAAGCGAGCTGAGCGAGCGAACGCACCAAAAAAATACCAAAAAAACGTGGCGAAGCTCCAGCTCTTGTTTTCTACATATAAACTAATGTCATTACTGAAAAGTACCTTGAGACCAGTCTCAGTCTTTCAAAATTGAATCATTTTGTAGGACCTAACCTCAAAACTTCATTTTCGTTTTTCTCAAAAACTGTTGATCTCCTAAACTTTTTTTTCACGATGAGGGGGGAGGGGGAGGGGAGGGGGGCTTCCCCTCCCCTCCCCCTCCCCCCTCATCGCCCCCCTCCCCCAAATTCGTGCGTCCACCAACTAAATTTTTACCTATTTTACTGTTTTCAACTTTTCATACAAGAAGCATTTAACTTTGGAAGTAAATAATAATGTTTCATTCTGTGACTTAGTTCATACCAAAGATAAGCTAGCATATAAGCTTAGTACACATAAGTTAACTATTAGAGAGAATAACGTAAGAGATTAGATTTTATATTCCTCAATACATTTTGGAGGGAAGCTTTACACAGGAAAAAAAGTAAAACCATACAAAGTAGGTGTAGGATTTCCGATTCTTACACCTAGGTGAAAATATGTTCGGTGTGGTTTCAATAATAGTAAAATAAATTTCAATTGAAAACCAATAGCAAAATTTTATCAACAAACACAAAATTAGGTCTTGCCAAGTACCTGTCAAGCTCCGACAAAACTTGCAGTTCTTGGGAGGTTAGATGCAACTCTTCTTTGTCATCCATCTTTAAGATATTAAACTAGCTTTAAATTAACAAACACATAACTCTAACATATTTCGACAACAATTTAGGTGTTTCGCAGGTATCAAGTTAGAAAAGCTTCGAAACATCCACAAAATAACAAAATGACAACACACTCCATGACATGTCAAGGTGGCGTTCCAAAACGGATGAAAAAGTCGTACCCCCGAATTCACAAACGCAAATCAACGTTGAGCATCCCTCAGAAGTATAGAAGTCCCTTTCAGTTATATTGACATTTTACGGGACAGCATGAGCGTGAGCGCGTGCTTAGCGTTGATTTGCGTTTGTGAATTCTGGGGGTTGTCTCTCCATTTGTTTCGCTTCTGTCCCCTGCGTCCGTTGCATTTGCGCTGCGTGACGTGAGTCTTCGGGTCGTCCACACAGTAAATCTCACATCTATTCTTTGATTTACGACATCGACTTCACAGACCACTACGAGATGTAAATCCAAATATCAATGTTTACCGTTCCAAAATGAACCTAAGAAACCAAGGCCAAGGGTGAAGTTGAAGCCAGGAAGTCTACCACGGAAATCGATAACGATATATGCGGATCCATCGACAGTGCCCCGATACGTTCGCCTAGTAGCTACTCCGTAACATTGTCGTATCGTGGTCGTATCTCTCCACGACCGTCGTTATCATAGACAATAATCGTGAATGAATGACTGAGTAAAAAGTTTGTTTTCCTTGAACCAATTGTTTTCACTCCTTTTCACCCCAATTAGTTAAACGAAAACAAACTTTTTTTCGGACTCGTTGCCTACTAAAAAAAGAAGTCGTCAATGTCAAAGTGACAAAATAAATTCTTTTTGACAGTTTCAACTGATGAACTTTTTTTAAAAAAAAAATGTGCTAATCATAAATCAAATTTAGTATTGTGCAGTTATCTTTATTAAAGGTGTAAAGAGTTGTGTAAGTACCTAAATAGTGAATTAATTTCCATGCGTGCAAGTATTATTGTAAACATCTTGTTTTGTTTTACCTATTTTAATTATTAAGCAATGCACTTAGTCCAAAAGGCAGCGAGGTTCGACCGGGAAAGAAGATACGGAGTCCGGTGTACAAAAAATTAGTCAATAGTTGAAGAAATCACAGGTAAAGAGATAAAAATTCGGAAACGATGATGGACACGATAGCTTGGCTGGTATCGTTAGAAAGTTCGGAAATTTGACATCTGTGTAAACGTCAAACTCGATTTATCGTGTACGCAAGAGTAACATACGACATCCCTTGTCAAAAAAAGTTTCGGTCGTTCCTTCGTTCAAACGATAGTCGAAACGATGCGTAAGGGAGTAGGGTTAGACACGAGGAAGAGCACGAAGGTTCGATTATCGTGTTCTGTGGTAGACCTCCAGCTGTGTTTGGAACATCGACCTGGCTTGGAATTGGCTTGGTAACCCTCACAGAAAACTCCTGCTTCCTAGGCTGATAGGTCATTCAACTCTTTTTGAACGTCTTTGGTAAAAATAATTTGAATAACAAGGATACTTTGAATCGATATTCGAGGCCGCAGATGCGTCTTTGGTAGGTATCTAACCGTCGGCAGACGCGTCTGCTTTCGCAATTCCGTTCCGAATGATACGTCGCCTGTAGAATTTAATGGCAATTTCGTACTTACAAAGTAAGTTACAATTTACATAAAATGTAAGATTTTGTTGCCTAAAGCGAATTAATTTTTTTCATTAAATTACTGTGATTAGCGAAATTTCTTACAATCTAGGGAAGGCGAGACAATTAGTTGGCCAGTGGATTTCTTCTCCAAATAATATCTTTCTTTTACTCACACCATGTGCATCTGCTAAAAGCATGGTATTGTGAGCCACAGCCCATCCAGTGCAAAGTACAGAAAATTAAGCTGAGTGCGTGTAAGGGCCACGTCTTTTTTTCAATCGTATTTAAGACTAAATACAATTTTTATTACCAAAAAATATTCGACGGTATTTTGCTGACCCGATTTTTTTTGTGAAATGTATAATCTTTTACATTAAAAGTAAAGTTTATCTGTTTACTCAAATACACCGCTGCCGGTTTTTCCAACCACCCATTACTTCTGTCACTACTTACACTACTAGTTATGGGAACTATTTTATTTATTTATTCCAATTTCCTTTACTTTTTAGGTTGAGGCACAAAATCTTAAAGTTCTGGAATTGTTCTACAATTTACAATAAGTAGACTTGTAACTTCAATTATGCGTTTGATAAATTTGACTCATATTGAAGGTAGTTAAATACACGGAATAGAAAAAACAAGTGGAAGTGCAATGCAACCATATTAGTGAAGGAACCGCTGTCGCCAAACTCACACAAATATATTGAAAGTCATATAATGCACTACAAAGAAAAAAGCCGTTTGATTGGTCGTTTCAATTCTAGTCCAAATTAGCTTAATTCACAGATCGTACATCCGGAAATCAACCTTCACACTCTACAGATAATATTTGTTGTGCTTTACTGCTGACAGTACTTACGACTTTTTGTAATCTAATGTCAATTTAGTTATGATTGACGAGTTAATTCCGTTGATCGACCATAGATGGTGGGATTCTCTATTGGGAGCAATTATACATTTAATTGTACAAGCATTAAGATTGAAATTTGCGTTATAGGCCGATATCTATCTGTCTATTGAAATTAACAAGATTTTATTAGAAAACAAATAAAATAGTACCTAGCGATGGTAGGAAAGACCTACATTTTCAAGTTTTTTTATCCTACTATCATTTTTGCACTCCAAAATGGAGCATTACGGCATAACTACGGAAATATGAAGTTGTCGCGAGACAAGCAACTCGATGCGATGTTAGAACACGACTGGGACCAAGTCTGGGTAGCTACCCTTAATTGTGGCACGCGTGCAACGCCCACTTCGCACTTCCACTGTTTTTTCTCTTCCGTGGTTAAATACGATTTACAAGTTTAGAAAACATTATGCGCAGAAAAATTATAGTTTTTCGCGATTTTCTCAGTTTCCACAAGTTTTTTGAAGTTGCAAATTTGAAGTCGCACTATCCTAACAAATCTATACAAAATACTAAAAATGCAGGGCTACACCACGCTTTGCAAATTTAGTCTCTTTTTTTCGGCTTATCCTTCTAGCCCATAAATTGTTATGGACTAAACGAATTAACAAATTGACTGCTATAAACCGATATACAATTAATTTCCTAGCTCTGGTGTCATCAATGTATTTGGAAAGTCGTGTGTATCAAAGTTGGCCTGCTGCAGAGTATGCTCTCCAGCAGGCCCACTTTGATTTGAATATTACAACGGAACTACAGATAAACATTTTTTTATTTTTAGCGTACAAATATGAACACAACTTGTAGTAAATCTCCTTGTTCATTTAACACGCAAAGCTTTGGGTGGGTTTGCCAAAGAGCATCACGTTAAAAATCACTTTATACCACTGTTTCGTTTTGGAACGCAACCTTATTGTGTGGTTAGTCTGTGGGTGGTGGTGTCATGTCATGTCATTCTGTGTGGCTGTCTGTCATGTTTGTCATCATGGCGCGTAGTTGATAAATTTTGAGCGTTAGTGCGCATTTCGACTGTTGTCTGTGCAGTATTCAATATTTATTCATCAAAATTATTTACGGTATTGTTTTATCTAAAGAAGTGATTTTTAAAATACGCACCTGACAAATCCTGCAAAAATGAGTTACCGGGATACTGTGAGTAAATGGCGCCGTTTAACTATTTTTGATTATTTTGTTTCTTGTAGTCAAAATAAAAGTCTAAGAAAGAAATATGTAAGCGTTGTCTAAAAAGAGGCAACTTTGTTATTGTAATTCAATATACCTAATTATAGAATTTGTACGAAGAAGAAATCTATTTTCGAAGCATATTACTCATGGGCATAGTCAAGGTCATGCGTTTGTAGAAAAAGTTATTTATTATTATTCTTTTTTGTCAATTTAGCATCTTATAACTCGTAAATAAACATGATACAAGGGTGTCCTAATTTTTATGTAGAGTTAATATATGTTTTCCTATTGAAATGTTAAATTGTTATAAAATATTTTCTGTAGAAAGTCTTCAACTTTATTATATTAATAAATTATTATAATATTTTTTACAAATTATTATTTTGCTTGAGAACTAATTTTTCTATGAGTAAAATAGCTAATCTCTAAGGTACGATTTCTATGTCTTATTTGCATGTCAATGGACCATTATTTAGCTAGTTTATGTACCAGAGCTGCCATGGGGCGCTGGAATATTTTTTTTATTCTTCAACTCTTTGTCTAGTTTCAAGTTAATATTATGTTTTATGAAAGTACTTTATTCTACTATTTGGTTCAATACTGCAGAGAAAGTTCTAACTTGCTATTACGAAAGAGAGTATACTCAGTAGTAAGAGATAATCTATATTTTATGGCCTTGTAATAAAAATAATTTCATCAGGTCAATGCTACTTTTTGGTGAGCTGCCAATCAGTACAGTGAGCCACACTTACATTCTGTTGTTTAACATGGCTCTATAAATCTTGTTATGCAATAAACAGGTTTAATTTTGATTCCATTATGCATAGCCCTTACACAATAATAGTAGGTATAGTGTATTTAATATGATGGCAAGAGATGCTTCTACTTTTAGTCTGTAATTTAAGATGATTGTAAATTGTAAGCTTATTAAAATGCATTCTCATGGGCTGCTATATTTCTGCTATGTTCATATCTGCTTCTGATGTGACTATATGTTTAATCTCTATTATCTGCAGTACTCACTATTTCCGAGATCTCATTCATACTGCGCAGCTAACGAACAGCGAGTAGGATCCTACCTAAGGACCCTAATGGTATTTATCATAGTAACGAAGCTGTCATATTTGCGTGTGCTATTCAGGTCATCCCTTACTAACATAGGAACTCTACAATAAGCAAGTCTTCATGTTAATAATACTCATTTCACTTTCATGTATAAATTGATCAACAAAAATTCAACATTTTCTCTTTATATTTCTGTATACTGTATGGGTAAGTATGCTTGAGGAAGATAAGTTGTAATCCACCATGTAATTAGATATTGCTGAAGAGCAAATAAGGTGAGATGAGATCAAAACAATTTAAAATCACAAATTGAGCTATGATTCAATTTACTTCAGTGTTTATAATTAAAAGTACTATGTAAATATATCTTAGGTAAAAGGGTGTTCAGTTAGTGACCTAGCAAAGTCTAAAGAGCAACTTTTCTTTTAGTTTGTTTTGTAGCTAGCTGTCACATAGGCAAAGAATGGCATACCTTTGATGTAGTCTACCGTTTCCGTATACTCTGGAATTATAGCGTAGCGCCGCCAACGAATGCTGTAGCCTGTACGGAATTTTGATGCAAAAGTAAATCAGTAGTAATCGAAGTAGTTTCTGGCCAGCTGAGAGTGGCCCGTGTGTGGCGAGTCTATAAAGGCCTGCATTGTAGAGAAGCGAGGCGCAAAAATATCTAACGTGATATACCTACGTTAACGTTTCTACAAAAGCAGTTAAATAAGCGTGTGCTCACGATTAAGGCGTGGCCGCGTCGTTTCTCGTGGCAATCCACACATCGATGCACGCCGTAAACAATAGTCCTGTTTAAAGACGCCTTCAAATTATTTGCAATAGTCCACATTCTGAACCTATCTAGGTATAATGTACTCTGACTGTACTTCCTGAGTGTGTTACGTTTTGCTTAGCATTTCAACTTAACTTAAAACTTTTTGCTGGTTAATATTGGATCAAATAAAACAACATTATTCATTATTTGATTAAACATCATTGTAAATCACTAATAATGCCGTTTGCTGTCACAAATGATGTATGAAACAATAGTTCTTAATTCTTATCATAAACTAACAGCACTATCAATTGTTTGCAGTGAAATTAACACAATTCTTTAAAACTTTATGCAGTAGTGAGAGAGCCGCTTGTGATTTAGCTCTACTAATTGTGGTTTGAGAAATGGGTCAAGGGTTGTGCGGTTGTCTGACGAGTGTTCCCCGTGTGCAGAGTTTCGGCTCGTCGCCCTCTTCGGTGCTGAGCTCATTGTCCTCGTTCCGCTCCCGGCCTTTTGCGGACATCTCGTACAGCCCCACGCCGGACATCAACGAGGTCTACCCGGGACTGTACGTCGGGGACGCGTGAGTATTCAATCTTACATCATCAGGATGGAGACACGTGAATAGCTGCATGCAATATAACCTGTTGTGTAGGGATTTATATTAAAAACTCATGAGTAATCTCTCAAGTAAGGTTTCCCTTTGTTTTATATAGAAATTATAAACAACGAAACGTAGGTACGTTTGTTCCTATAAATACCTACCTAGAACCAACACCGTAATATAGGATTTCGTCCGGAGAATCTAAGTCGAGGTAAACATACCTACTATCTCAATAAAAAAAAACTAAATTAGATAGGTAAAGGTACGTTTTCAACGTCATATCTCATGCATATGAATTACCCGTCCTTAAACTTTCACTAAATAAGTAAGTTCATCAATAGACATTTTCGGTTCGAGAATCGAACTGGTTAACTAATAAAGTCGGGCAATGAGCATTTTTTTGGGAACACTAAATGTAGGACCTAACCTAACGATTTTAAACAGATCGTTTGCTAATGTTCATTTGATTCTAAGCATCGGCATTGAACACAGAACCTATCTTTACTTCTTTATTAGGTTAGCTAGTTCTGTATTGAGGTCGTTTTTGCTGCACGATTCGCCTCTATCGTGCTACAGATGACAGAATCCAATAAATCGTAAGTAGGTTACACATTTATCTAAGTAGTTCTATCCGCCACGAGATGCAACCGGTAGTTCCTAATAATACGAGCCAGTTGATTAGATTTAATAATAGATCCACCTGTTGTGCTATAGTATAGATGGTCCGACCGATCGTACAACGACAAAATTAAAGGAAAAGTTTAGATATTGTATCCAATATTCACTATCCTGGTGGTGAAATAGTTAGTAGGGAATATGCTCCTGGCTGTTGCAAGCGTGACCGGTTTAATTGTACTTACGAAACGCAAACATGTTCTAAGTAATATGTGTCTGTTTTGAGCATTCTAAAGAAGTTGTACCTATATGTATAATGTTTGTTTATTAAGCTTATGTTGTTCGTCCAAAGTAACTACGAACTAAGGTGCATTAAATGAATAAAGACTTTCAAAAGATAATAAGAAACGGAAAGCGTCAGCGCGGCAGGCCCAGAAAGATATGGCGGGATGAGCTCGACCATCATCTCAGAGACTGGCCAGAAGTAGCTTTGGACCGCAAGGAGTGGAAGGTGGGAGGGGAGGCCTTTGCCCTGCAGTGGGACAGCATAGGCTGAAAATAAATAATAATAATAATAAAAGATAATTTGAATTAAGGAAATAGCGTGTAGGTAAATCGTTGAAAACCTTTGAACAAACTGCACGTTGCCCAACACGCAATACAAGTGGTATAAAATAAACTAAACTGGCCACCCATCTTAACTATTTTCAACCTACCAGAAGCGAATACCTAAGTTTTCTGTGCGTTTCTGCTGCTATTCCTCAGGGGTCATGGGCTTATTTAGAGATCAGGCAAATAATCTGTCAGATATTTTGGAACGTAGCCCGGGATTGTGATGCTCACGCATTGTCAAGCTTATCACATAGTGCATGACCCCATTTTAGTGCATGAACTAATTTACAATCACAGGGCGTCCGGTATAATGAAGTCTCAGAGGCCTGCTGCTGCATATGCTGTTTAAAGATCTATTATCTGATCTGACAGCTACATACACGTAGATAATGTAATGCTTAGTGATGAATTAAACCTCGTTGGCTCCACCACCAACATTTTGTTATACTAATATTTTGCAAAAATGCGAGGGACCCATAACAAAAATGCTACTAGGCTAATAGAATAGCAGTGGCATTTCCTAAATGTCATAAACGCGAAAGTTTGCAATGATGAATGGATGAATGTTAATCGAAATCTACGCGGACATAGACGCAGGCAAAAGTCAGTAAAACAATCTGATGTATCACAGGGTTGCAGCGAAAGACAAGGCATTTCTACGTCGGATGAGGATCAACTACGTACTGAACACAGCGGAGGGCAAGCGCTACACTCAAGTGGACACAGATCACCTCTACTACCGCGACATGCCGGGCCTCCGCTACAAGGGCTTCCAGCTCATGGACCTGCCGTCGACAGACATATCCAAGTATTTCCATATCGCTGCCAACTTCATCGATGAGGGCGTCTCCAGTGGAGGTAATCTTGATCAAAATATAACTGTACTTTTGACATATTGTGTAGTGATATTGTTCAATGTTCTCTGGCTTTTTTGTATTTCAGATTTTATAGGTTTTTAAAGGAATAGCGACTAGGTAGCCATTTTAAAAACATTTGAAGAATGGTTTTCTTTGAAATAGAAATGAAATCGATCCGCCTTTCAGACGTTCGTTAGGCAGCTTGTTCAAACGCTTAAAATATTAGTAACCGATGTAGGACAGTTACATAAATGCGCTTGAACGTTGATCTTTTTTTATTTTTTACTTTTCGCTGTCTATCGTAATACACAAGAAGAAGTGCTCATAATGGAGTAGATGTATTATGGCAGTTAGTCAATATTTTGTCATCAATAAATCGGTCATTTCATTTGTCGCCTAGTGAATAGAGTAGCAAGTTCTAGGTCTAGGCCATCAATGCAGTTATCAGTATTATACGTAAGTACAATTTGTCATCAGGTCGCGTCCTAGTCCACTGCCTGATGGGCGTGTCCCGTTCAGCGACATGCGCGCTTGCGTTCCTAATGATCAAGCGAGGTATGTCGCTGACAGAGGCGCTGGGCATCGTGCGCGCGCGCCGCGACATCCACCCCAACGAGGGCTTCCTGCGTCAGCTGCAAATGCTGGACCGCGAACTGCGCGTGTCGCGCGTGCGCTGACCCCACACCCCGCTGCAGCCCGCCTTCAGCCGCACCTTCCAGCTCAGGTACGGACGGCATCGCAGCCTCGATCGCGCGTACACCAGCCGCTATTAGGACTTGCGGCTCTCTAGGCTTTCAAATTTAACACAACCCTGAAATCTTAACGTCGTTTATGTACAGTCAGCCAAGGAAGTGGTCTACCAGAAGATGTTTTTGTCCCATTATCACTCTTCATTAAAGCCATCATAATTGTCATAATAATATTTCAAGGTAAAATCGACCTTGTTGTTTCATTCAAACTAACGCCAATCGTGGGGTGGTATATCACAATGTTTGACTGACTGTACCAGGGTGTATTTACTAACTAAATCCGTAGTTTCGGTAAAGCTATCTTATGAAAATAATGTGTCTTAAACGACACACCTACACTTCTATTTTATAGGAACAAAGGAACATTTGTGTACCCATATGTTAGCAATTCGTTTCAATTAACATTTTCTACGTCGCAACAACCCTTTTATAGTGTATTAATAGCCACCCACGTCGGTGAACGAACATAAATTAATTAATGTCGTCAACATAATTACAGTGTAACAAGTAAACGACTGGGTATCAATTGCTGAGAAACGATCAACGTTAGTCACCTACTAAAGGTTTATATGGTTTTAAGCTGTTAAGAAGGTTGGAAACTCAGGTTTTCACACTTTCAATTCTGTCATTTAATAAAGCGTGTCATTCTTCTAAAAAAATATATTTAAAAACGTGTACTGTCAAAAACCAAAGTTACAGGTTTTTTTACCATTTTAGATTTACCGAAACTACGAAAGTTTTAAGACAATCCTAAAAATATTTGTCGAACTTAATGCGAATAAAAATTATGAAGCCTAGAGAATTGCAAACCTAGCAGGAATCAGGGCTCTCCCACTGAAGAATAGGCTCCAGAAAAAAACGTTTTGATGAATTTTACTTATACCTACATGCATCGACATGAAATCTTATGGACAATATTTATTTAACATCATGTCCAACAAATCTTTTAAAATATTTTTGTGTAAGTCAAATCTAACAATATTATAATGTTACTAAAATATAATCCGAGATACATATATTTTATGAAGTATTTGAAATAATGACACAAAATATACCTATCTACTTACAAAGAAGAATATATCTGAAATTGTACGAAAATATTATTTTTCTGATATTATAGCAGATGAAATATTTAATGGAAGGTTCGAATGATATATCTATTCTCGTGTGCCATTTTGTTTGTGTAAAATCAAAACAACAGAATGTATAAATTAGACTTGTTAGTATTAGAGTTAAAACAAGTTATGTCCATTGTATAAGATGTTAATGATAGCTTTTAGTGAGTATGTAAAAAATCTTTTAACTATAGTACAATTCTCTAGCCTTATAGTCGTGTGATGACTTGTATCATGGTTTTCGCAATGCCTGTAAATTTCAGGTTGTGTTTAGAAAAGTAGTTTAAAGTTGTTTTGTTAAGACTGGCAATTATGGCACTTGAATGATAGCTTGTTTATGAATAATAATTGCTAGGGGTTGCTGGACCGTTAAAAACGTTGTTATGGCAGCTGATTTTACAGCGCCTTGGTTAGCCTGACATACACGCAAAGATGAGCCTGTGTCGTCTGGCAGATTTGATCCGTCAGATGAGCTCAGATACACCTGTGCATGTATGCCTGGTCAAAGTCTGTAGATGAGAATGTGACGTGGTCAGCGGTGGAAGTCGCTGACCGAGCGCATGTGTGTCATTGCCGCGCCGCCGCGCGTGGCGCCCATTGTCTGCCCCGCGGCGCCGGCTGCCAAAGCATGTAACATTTGGCTGCACATTCGTGTCACTATTCAAACTATTCCAAATGTACTCACTCTCTCATCAAAGTCACGTCACATACAAATTACTGAACAAGATTTATGACATCGTCATTGCTTAACTTAATAGATATTGTATTTTTGAGCCAGTTAATTAATTTATATTTGTTGATAAATAGTAAAACTGTGATTTTTGAAAGCTAGTCTGCGTGTAAGTGCAATATTTAGATGTGATAAGTACCAAAGGAAGCAAATATTGTGATATTGAAGAAAGATTAGATCATTGTTTTAGCAGAGGAATATTCAAGTATTTGGTTTAATTTTATCAAATGTTATATTTTTCAAAGATGTTTAAATACAAGATGATGAATCTGTTACATGCTAAGCCAAATTATATTTATTATCATCATAACATTAGAATAAGATATTAATATGGAATGTAATATATTCCTTATCATTATTATTTAGTTCATGATATGCTAGCTATATTCCTTATAATTTTTTAGCTTAGGGAATTTATCGTCACTTTTAAATATTTATAGAAATTAAGCTATTAAATGAAATTAATAGTTTTTTCCAATAATAATGTTGGTAATTAAGTGCTGTATTTGGGCGAAAATCTAACGGTCACCGATTGTAATGGAACTTTTAATTTGACCTATCCTTTTATTTGTGTAAATCTAACTTTGCATTTTCTCTCATTTAACAAATAATGTTTTTATTGACAGTCAATTTAATTAAATATCTAAATGAACTTATGGATATAAAACTCAAGAAATTATTTACCTATATTTGTTGTCTATGAAGTCGCTGTAGGCAATTCCTTAACTTTTTGGTTGAATAAACATAAAAAATATATATTGAAAACCTATTGTTACATTCATAATTATATCTACTGTATGCTCATGTTATGTTTTTGAGCTATACAATCTACATGGATTAAAACGTAATTGTTTAATAATTTGTAAGCCATTTAATTTAGATCTGTTTCATATTTGCTTTTACCACTTATGCCTCTAATAAAATACTGTGTAAGATTATGTATGTATTGTACCAACCATCCAATAAAATATGTTTATAATAATGATTTGTTTTTTTATAACGAAAAACCGAAATCAGACTTCTCAATCGAAGACAAACTTAAACATTGCCGCCATCTTAGATTTCTAAATTTATTTAGTCAAAATGCAAGCTTACAGCTAGGCAGCCGCCACACATGATAAAACCCTAAAATTCAAAAGGAACAATGGAAATGCTAAACCCCTTAGCATTGGCCACAGAAGAGATTTTTGTAATCAGATCTGTGTCTGGCTGGGTGGCCTTTTGTGTGTGATGTCTTCAATTTCAGTCAGGAATGTGCCATTGTATTCATTTGGTTGTCACTGAAGAAATGATCAGTCACGAGAGGCCTTTTTTGTAGTAATCTAGTTATTTATGGGATGTGCAGGCAACAGCACATCAGGCTACCCATTTCCGTTTTTTATCTTGCTCTAGAGAAATGAAACTTGTTTGCAATAGAGCAAGGAAGACTGACTGGAAATGGGTAGTAACATGTCATGCCGTTGACCGTACATGATTTTAATTCATTTGTTTCTGGCATGAATGCTATTTTCACAATTTTGAATTTGAAGATAGTGAATGAGATTATGAAGTTAAGAAAGATTTCTTTCTAGAGCTTTGACAATAGATCAAGATTAGATAAAGATTTATTTGAGGCCAACTAGCTGAACAGTTTCAACATTTGAATAAAAGTTTTAAGCATATGTGAGGGGAATGGGATGGGGTGTGGTGACAATAATCCATATGCACAATTCCGTGCAAAGTGTAAAGCAGTAATATGCAAGCTTAAATATCAAAAGATTTATTTTACATTAGGGCCTGAACCAGTGGACAACATGGTATATGATTGGTGGTATAAGAAACTATCAGTAGGTAAGAAGCCTGATAGGAAATAACGATATAGGAGCCATTTTCAAAAAGGACTTTGCATTGATAATATTGTTTATTAAATCTAAACTAAAACAATTATAGTACAGAGTAAATTATAGGTATGGTCTATTCATTTCATTCTTTTTTGCGCGCTTATCACGAGCTCTTGGGAACCAGCGGTGCGGTGTCGTCAACGTAAGGGCAGAAAGTTGTTTCCTAGCTATTTCTGGAGTCATATCCTTGAACACTCTTCTTACTTCGTTCACATCGCTCATTTTCAGAAGAGAATTGTCCTGAATTTCTTCCGGAAGAGGCTTAGAAAGTTCATAGGGAAATTCTTGTTCGCGGTGAAGCGCTACTATCGTTGACCCATCATCAGTCATTACAATCTTTGTAAAACATCTGTGTAAGTATGAGGTTGGCTTGAAACCTATAGAACGTATTAAATGTGCCATTTGTTCACCACTTACAGTCCTTCAAATCAATCTAAAGGATTACGAAATAACAAACAAGAACAACGTGAGATTTTGACATGACACATGACATCACGAAAATGACAGGTGACAGATTTTTTTTTTATTCTTTCGTTCCTCATGGAACAGGCTAAGGTTTGAGACCATGCTGCCTAATGACAGATACAGACACTAGTGACGTGCCAGAATATTTAGGAAATAGCAAGCTATTTGTATTGTATTTAGTCATAGTTTTAAATCGTTTCACTTCACCCCGACAGTTTCTTTGCTAACTTAAAAACTTAAGAAGTAAAAAGTCTTTCATGAGAATCAAATCAAAAATCAATCAATCAGGAACAAGGAATGAAAATGTCGCTGGATCTGGATCGTATTTATTTTTACGTGCTGTTGTAAACGTAATGTGTGATTTGTAATAAGTTGTTCTTTAGATTAGAACGTTGAATAACTCGTCCACCTTCAGTTCAAATATAATGGAGTTCCCAGCGACGCCGTCTAATGCGTCTGATAGCAATGATTACCCTGGACTCACTGTTTCTCCTACTGAAAATCCTCAGGACAATAACAAACGACGCAGGTTTGTTTAGATAAAACAAAAAATACGCACTGGCTCTGAAATCGCCGTTAATTTTTGCAAATTTCTAACCAATTTGATTCACCTTTACAGTTCGTCCAGATCGATAAAGCGCCGTCGTTTCGATGATGAATTGGTCGAGTACAGTTTGGGTTTGCCTGGCGCCTCACTCGGAAAGGGAGAGAAAAGGATGCGCACTCAGTCTTACACAAACCAAATGCCAGAGTTTTCCCTTGCAAGTGGCACACCTGTAATGGCTGCTGCGCCCGCTCCCGAGCGCAGGAGAACATCTAGTAAGCTGTCGCACGGAGCCGGCCTGGCGAGGAAGCCGAGGCGTAAAGGACAGCTTAGTCAATTATCCACTAAAGATCTTGGCCGTTGGAAGCCAACTGATGACTTGGCTTTAATATTAGGAGTCCAGCAGGTAATCTATCACATTACCATGCATAATAAGTATTTTACCAAAGAAATAAACTAAATGCACTGCTTAATATTACTGGTTACTTTTTTCAGACAAATGATCTGCGTGTGGTGCATCGTGGTGTAAAATTCTCTTGCCGCTTTACTGTTGGGGAGCTGCAGTCTCGCTGGTATGCTCTGCTGTACAATGCTGAGATATCCAGGGTGGCAGTTGCTGCGATGCGTAACTTACATCCGGACTTGGTAGCTGCTGTGCAACAGCAGGCTTTATACTCAACTGCAGAGGAAGATTTGCTGGGAACATTGTCAAGTGTAAGTTTTTATTTAGACTTGTTTATGCAGATATAAATAATCTAGCCATATTGTTTACAGATTATTGTGAAGTTGAATTTCTTGGTTGCTTGTATAAATATACATTTGACAGCTAACGAGCTCTATTAAAATTATTGATGTGTGCGCACCATTATGAGTAGTTTTGTGTGTAATCAGAAATCGTTTATTTGCTTAGTTTGGGAAGTACATTTAGGTGATAATTAAATACTGTAGATGGTTGCTGTGGGTGATTTGTCTTGTAGTTGATTGTTATAAATAAATTGTTTCAGACCTCACACCCTACAATAGAGAAGTTTCAAGAGCTGCTTAGTCAGAACCCTCATGTGTTTTATTCTTCGCGCACTGCTAAAGCTCTGATGGGTCATTGGCAGTTGCTGAAGCAGTACCAGTTGCTGCCAGATCAGACAGTCCAACCATTGCCCAAAAGTAAGCACATATAGCTAATATTTATACAGATTTGTCTACTTGACTGTGACTATTTCATGGGATACTGTGGATTATTACACCTCTCCTAGTCCTAAGAGATGCAGGTCAACTGTATAAACATTGACAGTTTAGGCTACCTTATATCAAAGCTCTTTAAGTCATTTTCCAATTTCTTTATTACACTAGCTTAGTTTAAGAAAAAAACACATACCTGCCATGAAAGAAGTTTATTTGAATACATATGCTTTTGTTCTAGACCAAGGTGATAAAGTTACAACATTTTCTGATGCTGAAGAGACAATGAATGACAATGAGATACCAGATTTCAAAGAAGATGAAATTGATGTTGAAATGCAACTAGCAGACAGGTATGCACACTTTTAGTCTACCCACAGTTTGCTCCACTTATTTGGATATTACGGAAAAACACACCTTTTTGCTGTTTTCTAGAATTTCTTATGACAAAAGCCAAACCGAATTAGTGTTTCTATTTTCTGCTAGTCATAACCATAATGATCATGAAATTTTGGATGTTCTTCTAAAAAAGTGACTTCCGTTTCAAGTTTTTGCATTGCTGTATCTTACATATATTTTTATTGAGGGGGAAAAATCTTGATATTTCAACCCCAATATTTTGCAATAAAATCCTACATCTTTTTTCAAGGCCAACTATTTCAGTATACTGGTATTTTTTCTATATTGGTTAAGCGCGAAAGTTTAAGACAAAATTTACAGACAGCACAGCACAGACAGAGTAACTTTCGCATTTATAACATTAATATGTATGTCATTCCTGTTCCAGAATTGAGAAGAAAGATATAAGGCTGTTGGAGAACTCTCTGCAGCGCTGGCAAGTGCTGGTGCAGTCGGTGGCAGGCGGCGGCATGGAGCTGGACAAGAACACGCTCGCCGTGCTGCGCGGTCGCCTCGTGCGCTATCTCATGCGCTCCAGGGAGGTGCGTGCGCTTGTTTCTGCAATTGGGCAATGATTTTATAATATAAGAGGTAGATAGGTTACTTGTGCATCAAATCTGGTTCTACTGCCTCAATTAAAGCTACTTTGAAATCGTTACTATGCAAGCAGCAAAACTGCTCATGCATCTTAAATTAGTTATGAAATGTATCTAATTTTCTACTTTTGTTATTTGAAACAATTTTTTATTTATTTTTGACGTGATAACGTCTTTAAAATCGTTTTAGTCGGGTGTCATGTTCAGAAACTTGTGTCACACCAAAACCTCACGAGCGCGATCGCAGGTATAACGAGAGAGAGACGGACCGATCTCCCGTCTCATCTCGAGCGCTGCCAGTCATTCCGTGAAATGCCGTTATCACGTAAACATCTCGATCGTAAACCTACTTTACAAACAACCAATTTTTTCAACACTTTTGCAAGCGGTGTTTATGTCACTGGAAAATAACAAGAACCGTAAATTTATAAATTTCCTAGGGAATTATAAACTTTCGTAGGATTCTAAACGCGAGATAAATTGTATTATTTTACGCCCTCATTTCCGGAAATTGATAAACTTTAGGAACGCATCCGTAAAATAATAAGTGGGCAAACCAAACGCCATGTGCGCTCTGATTGGTCGAATGAGTCACGTGTTCCTTCTCCTCCGCCACTCATAATCTATGAAGACAAGCATTGCTATTGTCAACATCGACTAATCAGATAGCAGTGTGTTATTTTACGTAATTTAAAAAAGCGTAAAATTAAAAGCTTTTCTGTGATTAGTCGAACCGTTTAGAATCTTACGAATAGATATCCGTAAGTTGATAAATTTACCACCAGTCGTCGCAAATTGATAAACTTCCGGAAATATAGGCGTGAAATAATACAATTTATCTCTCGTTTAGAATCCTACGAAAGTTGATAAATTTCCTAGGAAATTTATAAATTTACGGTTTTTGTTATTTCCCGGTGACATTTACATCCAGAAGAGTTTACAATAATTGTGTACGTGTTACTTAGCTATAATTTATACTAAAAGTGAAAATAGTAAATCAGTTTTGTAAAGAAAATAAAAAAAAAAGTGGCACCCGTAAACTAAACTATTAGAACACCCGAGCTGAGTCTCGCGAAAGAATTGACAGAGTCATGCGCAACATATTGTATCTGTCTCGTTTACGCTTATGTAATCATACTATCACCGTCAAATTATAGGTACGCCGCGTAGTCAATTTTCGACTTTGCATCAATACTGACATAACCTATCTACCTCTTTTTTCCTATAATATCATTGCTCGAAGGATATTTATTTATTCACTAAAATCCTACTAATCAAAAATACATTTTGATAGCTACCAGTGTCATTGGAAATTGTATTACAATCCAATAGAAATACGATTTATGAGCTGTGGCTTGACTTTTGAACCTGACAGAACACTTGAACCCTTTTAGCATTGCATGAAGTTTAATTTCTAATGACACTGGCAGCTGTCGAAATGTATTTCTTAAATTAGTTGGGCTATAGCGGCCACGATCGTGTACGCGTGGACTCTTATGCCTTGCTATTTCACCCCCTTAGGTAGGGTTCATATCTGAAGGCGCGCGCTGCTCAGAGGCGCGGGTGCGCGTATGGTTTTGCCAAAATGCGGAGGAATGGTTGTGCCAAATGGCGGTGGATTGGTTATGCCAAAGTGCGGTGGAATGGTTATGCCAAAATGCGATGGAATGGTTGTACCGAAATGTGGTGGAATGGTTGTGCCAAAATGCTGTGATATGGTTGTACCCAAAATGTGGTGGAATGGTTGTGTCAAAATGCGGTTGAATGTTTGTGCCAGAATGCGATGAAAAGGTTGTGCCAAAATGCGATTGAATGTTTGCGCCAAAATGCTGTGGAGAGGTTGTACCAAAATGTGGTGAAATGGAGGTGCCAAAGTGTAGTGAAATGGTTGTGCCAAAATGTGGTGGAATGCGACGACAACCTAGCGGAGTCAATCGTGTTTCGCGGTATTCGCTAGGAGCTGACCGTGTGCCGCAGCCTGCTCGCGCATCCGTCCATGTTGCAAGTATAGAGTTGAATGCAAATTCGACCTAAAGAACTGACATTTAAATGCAATTTCCTCTGCAGCCTTGTAAATGCGTTCTGATGTTGCTTTCCTAGCCGTGATCGGTAGCCACTTTTGTTTTATTATTAAATTCAATATGTCTTGCCACAGTAGGCGGCATACGACCACGGCTTATAATTTCAGTGTAGACAATTTTTCTGTTTCGTACTTTTTACTAGCCAGGTTTTAGTTTTCAATCTTTCTTTTTATTTAACTTAATTTGTGGTTATGCGAATTCGTGTTAGGTAAAATTATTATGCAGAGCAGACCTAATACAGCAGGTGAGGTTTCATTGTTTCATATTAGTTGAGAAGAGACTTAGAGATTATCGGAAGATTGCAAGCAACGCCGTAAGCTGCAGCTGACAAAGCTTATATTTATTTTTCTATATTTGATACGCCACCGTCAATATTTTTAGTTCCTTCCTTTAAGATCCCTAGAGGGCGCTGTTATCAATTTACCGTGACGTCATGTAGCTTAGAACTAGCGGGCGATCAAGAGGCTACTAAAGTCACAACAAAGACAGTAGGACTATAGTTCAGAAGTTATGAGGGAACAGATGAACATACCCATAAAAATACATACAGCCATGCTATTCCGGTTGCCGCCAAAACTCACTTCGGTCGTGGTGAGTTTTCTTTAAAATTCATTTCTTTGCGACTGGTCGTTTGAGAGAAAAGTACTAAGCCAAATAACATTTTTAATTATTTAATTTTGGCAGAGCCTGGCACGGGATCGAAATGTTTGGAAAGGATTGGGAGAAACCTTTGCCCAGCTGTGGGATGATGTAGGTTAGAAAGCCTGGCACGTGATCGCAATGTTTGGAAAGGATTGGGAGAGACCTTTGCCCAGTAGTGGGATGATGTAGGTTAGAAAAAAAAATTGGTTGTTTGTAAAGTAGGTTTACGATCGAGATGTTTACGTGATAACGTCTTATTGGTGATTTGTTTCACTGTTAAACATTCAACGAAAACTTAACCGCACGTGAAAATCTCCATTCGTTTGTATGCCGCTAGAGTGAGAGAGACGGAAGATCGGTCCACTCACTCGAACGCTATGCCTGCCTCCGCTCGTGAGGATTCCGCGTGACAAGTTTCACGGAATGACTGGCAGCGCTCGAGATGAGACGGGAGATCGGTCCGTCTCTCTCTCGTTATACCTGCGATCGCGCTCGTGAGGTTTTGGTGTGACACAAGTTTCTGGACATGTCACCCGACTAAAACGATTTTAAAGACGTTATCATAATTTTGTTATAATAATTTTGGAATGCCACCCCAGGGCGAAATCGAAACACTGGTATTTCTTAGGGGTCGGAGAAAAATCAATAAAAATCCAAACAACGGTGGTAAGCCCACCACCCTTTGCCACGTTGGGTTAAAATTCGCTCGACGTTCGGTGACGGTAACAGTAAGCGTGCCTCTGACTATCCGGTTTGCTGGCACAGGATAAGTAAAAAGTATCGGTATAATGTTCACGAACATATATTTTGCACCCTCGCGGCCTCGGAATGACCCGACTCTGAACACCATGAGTCTTTGGATAAGACGCCACGCATAATGTGACAAGAGACGAAACAGCACAACGCACAAGGAAGTTCTGAAGGACATATGTACCCTGGACGCGGATAAAGCGATTGAGCCGGACAGCATACCAGTGATTGTCCTACGTAACAGTGCGCCTGAGTTATCCTAAGTGCTAACACGCCTATATTGCCTTTCGATAAGGAATGGCATGCTCCAAAATCGCGGAGGTTAGCTAATGTGCAGCCGGCGCCTATAAAAAGGTAGTCGTATCCATACCCTAGAAAACAACTTAATCTGTTTTTCACATGAGATGGATACAGTGACACTTGGTATTTCAAGTTTCTGGGCATTCCCAGCAGTCATGTTAGCCTATATTGCAGTCTACTGCTGGATGTTGGCCTCCCCAATACGCCACAAGACCCGCTCCCCGCTGTTGGCATCCAGTCACTACCAGCCACCCTCATCGAGGATCAGTCCCTCAGTCTCTTGATCCATTGTATTATTATAACTGCTATTAAGGCCATTGGCCTAAATAGCTCTATTAATGGCTTTTTTTTTGGCACTTTCCATATATATTTTTGAAGGTGCTCCGCGTCCTGTGATTAAATGTGTAGTATTCATTTACACGATATGCCGCAGCAATTTGTAACTGTGATCTGATTCCGTGATGCATTTTATAAAATGACCAGAAAATGCCTTAGCTCGATAGAAATTTACTTACGTCGGAAGGCATTTTCTAATTTGTATTTTCCTATCGAAAATTCCGACGCGCGACGCCGTTTGTTTATTGTGCATCGATAATGAACGTTCGAAATTCATACTTTCTTTCTTTCTCATACTGAATATCCTGGCTGTCTCATTTTACCGCTGTGAAATTCACTTGAATTTCATCCGTTTTGGAAAGCAGCGTAGGAAGCAGGTACTTTGTACCTAGTAGGAAGTAGATATATCAGAAATGAATGAACACAGAGCCCACAACGTCTATAAATGATAACAACTGTGCTGCTACATTGTCTAAAACTCCGCTTATTTT
This sequence comes from Udea ferrugalis, assembly GCA_950022985.1. Lineage (NCBI taxonomy): Eukaryota > Metazoa > Arthropoda > Insecta > Lepidoptera > Crambidae > Udea > Udea ferrugalis. The sequence goes on from OX465516.1 coordinate 14,726,988, forward strand.
TAATTACTTTAAATTCGGAGAACTGAAGTTAGCACTGTTCTAATATATGAATACTTAGTTATTTATGTAACTAATACAAAACACGTGTACATAGGCTGTGGTAGCTACTCATCATCAGGCAGTCCACATGTTTGATTGCCACGGTCGTAGTATGAAAAAAGACATACCTACTTACTCGATCTTGAGCTCACTGTATAAGGTGACATTTGAACTAGTTTAGAGGGCTAACATAGGTACTAGCTAATATAAATTCAAGATATACCTTTCAAAATTCATCAGGTAAGTAGTTCCCAAATATGTTTATCCCTAAGTGTTCAGCCCACTGCCACATCAGCGCTTACTCACCTGCTGGGCTACGTCGACGACTTTATGACGACGGGCTCATTTCTAAACTCTACATGCTGCGAAATACCAACCATAGAGCTTTTATAGAGCATATAGGTTAGCTAGTAACGTGAGCTTTTTATCTCTGCGCGTTTGCTTTTTTCGGCAGTGTGCTTTTTCCTAACGCTGATGATCATCAATCAAATATGAAGTTGACTACGGTTCTTGTCCTTAATTTAGAAAAAAACAATATTTGTGTATTTCGATGATATAATCAAATTGGCTAAATGCCATCGACCATGTTTCGGCTTCGACTAAGTTTACCATTTAAAAACGAATCAAATGGTATTTGTTTACCATAATATCAACAATGGGGGGCACGAAGAATTATTCCAAGTCGCGGAAAAAAAATAACGAAGCGATCCATACAAAATTACCCAAACCCATCATAAAAACAGCTGGATCTTTCCTCGTTTCATATATACCCCTATGTACTATACGCATACACTACTATTTCATGTACACATATACCGAACCATAACATCAATCAAGGGAACGATCCGGTTTACTTATGTCGACATTTAAGGGGACGATCGTAGTCATTACTTAATTTGTTTGTGAACTTAGCTACTCCAGCTCAGGCATTTATTAAGTCGCTTTAGTAGAACTTATTCGAAACCCAAGTGACTATGCTTACCCTCAAAAAATCTTATTAAATAAATGGCTGTTTATTTATTATACCTACCCTAGTTTGTATTCTATCCTACTAATATTAAAAAGGCGAAAGTTTGTATGTGTGGATGTGCCGTGTTGCTCTTTCACGTTAAAACTACTGAAAGGATTTTATTAATGAAACTTTACAATAATGCCTCCAACAATCCGCACTGAGCTCGCGTGTTGGAGTATGGCTCGTTCCACATCATAGTTGAGGTGAGGCCTGTGCCCAGCAGTGGGACTTATATAGGCCGTTTATTATTTACAATAATGTAGCCTAATATTATACATCTGAATCGCACATAGGCTAGAATTTTAAAAGAAATATTACTTTTGTTTTCAACTTAATCCACGCGGACGAAGTCGCGGGCAGCCGCTAGTTATTTATAATTCTTGACAACAACGTCACTTCATGCAACAATGTCACATAAATCGAATAATTCTAGTCTAGAATACCTACAGGCTTAGTGCATGTTGCTGTTTATATGTTGTATACGCGTAGCCATGGTAATGAAGTTTAAAATACGGTTGAGCCATCATAATGTATTGGAGTATCAAACATAAACAATACTGTTTGTGTAGGAGTATGGGCGTGGTGGCAGGGAAGCAAAACAACCGATTCGATCGATTTCTGCTCGCGATGTCATCAACTATAAAACTTTTTACATGATTAATGATTATTCTATCGAAACAGGGAATTGGTAATGTGGAAGATACGATTTTTATTAATAGGTATTTGTCATTGAAGTCGATTGGGAATTATTATAGGGACTTGCCTAGAGCGCGCGCTTGATTGTTTCCTCCAGTCATAAATCTAAACGTCTGCGACATCGCTCGGTCAAAGGTTTACTTTAAAATTCCTCCTCCACATTAGGCGTTCGGTAGATCAAAAAGTTCTGAAGTGGAGACCATTTGAAGCCAAACGCCGCGTGGAACGCCTTCCCGCGAGGTGAACGGATATCCTGATAAAGTTAGCAGGGTTTCGGTGAATGCGGCCGCCTGCCCGGGAAATCTATGGAGGAGGTCTATGTCCAGCAGTGAACGCTGTGTGGCTTTTGATGGTGATGATTAGTCGGCCCCTCATTATTTAGGATTGGGACTGTTGAAGAAACCTACTTACTTACTGTCCTACTTTGAATTCAAACAATCGGTTTTTAATCTCGGATCGGGAGACAAAGTGAGTATTTTCAGCTCTGATTCAAGAAATGTCAGGGGCTTCTAAATTCCTTTATCATTCTCTTGTATTCGTATTGTTTCGCAAGTAACTGTAACCCAATGTCCCTATTTTCATGTCGTTACTTTATTCATTAGTATAAAAGGTAATCGATGTTTATTAATCGACTCAACTAACGTCTATTGTTAGCGTCCGCTGCTACTTAGGTTCATCGACAAGATAAGATAAACTTTATTTCACCAACAATTCTTCTTATAAATAGATGCAAACTCATCGTGAGAACTTTAAGTGCAAGTAAAATAACCATTAAAACAAATGCGTCGTTAGCAACTCTATATTGTTACCTTTATAAGAGAGCGAAGAGAATTTTATTTTAATTTTATTGATTTCAAAATAAATTGCAAACGTAGGTTTGAAAGAAAGAATGCAACTGTGAAAATATTGTTTATTTGTTAACATTTCACGTGAACACGCTGACGTGCTGACATACCCAGTGCTAATGTTTGTTAAAACAGATCGCCTGATTGCTAATATCGACTAGATAGTGTGTCATATTCGTAGTGAGTTTTCAATGGATTCGTGTCAGGGACCACGCGAGGAGCAAGGTCGGCCTACCCCTAACGACTCGGTCAGGCCGCGACACAGTTCAAATGATTATATTTCATTCACTATCAATCCTACACATCGACATACAATATTGATTGCCCTCGTTATGCTTATAACTTTATACAGAAACCTTCAGCGAACTTGTTTTAATACTGCTACTATCTAATCTGGTAATTTCTAGGATTAAATTAATTTATCTTATCATTTGTTTAAACTTGACAATGTTATTTGGGAAGTACCTAACATATTTTTATCAAAATCATAAGTTTCATGCCTACTTCGATTCAACGGGGAAGCAGTTAGGTGTTTCGTTACGTATTTGAAAAACGTATTTCCAAATTTTTCTTACCCAGATTTGTGCTAAATAAATATCCCGAAGGTATCTATAGTAAAAGTATTATGTGCTTAGTCTTTTAAAGTGCAACAAAGTTAGTTATGCATCAGCAATTCCATTGGCATTGTGGAGGTTTTTTCCTTTGTTATTCATGTGTGTGGCAAAAAAGAAAGCACCTGCTGACAAAGCCCTCATAATAGAGTTGTTTTTCTAGTTTAAAAATACGAAGTATTCGTATTTCGTAATTCGTATCGTAGTAATCTAAATGTAATATTCTCTCCTTATTGCACTACCTAGAAATTGTGGTCGTTATAAAACATTGTGGGTGTCGGGGCCTAGTGGTTAAACATTCTAGCTCGGAACCCGTGTTTTCCCGACATTTTGCGGCTAACTCTCCGGTGATGGTAACCACTGGAATAAAATCCATAAAATCCGGTATAACGCAGGTAGCCTTCACCACGCTTTGGATTCAAATTCGCCCGCAATTTTTTGAATTTTCCTTTTCACCGACCATTGACGTTTCCATGACGGCAACACTCGGTGTACTATTGACTATTCCGTTTGGGATATGGTCGTGAGGGGTATTATGGATTAAGATAACGTCTATATTTAAATATTTATCGCAGGATATTAAATTAAGACTTCTTGATATTAAAACATCGATAAGGTGGTGCTATGCTCCCATTAAAATGTCAACGAAAGGAATGAAATCAACCGCTCTAGTTATGCAAAGGTAACCTCACCTTCGCGAGGTTGTTTTGCGAATCGGCGGCAGTTCTCGTCGTGTTGACACAACATTCCCAATAACAAGACCATTGTTTTGCATCAATACTGCGCTGAATATTCAAAACATCATGCCGTTGATACTGCTGAAGAGCTGCGGAACTCCGATGTCCGGTAGAGACGATACGAAGTCTGAACTCTACACTAACTAGTTCTTTTTCTAAAATATATTTTTTTATCCTTACCTCAGTTAATGTGTTGAGTGAAAAGACGCGTCGATGTCAGGTTCCAAAAGTATTTTACTGGCTTTATATTGTATTTATCCGACACATGGCTATACTGTATTTCTTTGTTGATGTCATGTGTTGCCGTGACCCATTCATGACCTCTCTGGCGGCTCTTGCTGTTAAAAAGCATTATAATAACGAAAAAACAACGTTGGAAAATAATGACGCGCTTTTTTTTTCTAACACCATTGTTAAGTTTAAGTAATGTGTGGAATTCGATATTTTTGACAGTATATAACTGCAGAAGTACCTCAAAGTTTGTTCCGATAAAATTGTTATAAGAATATATTTTATAATACGAGTATTAATAATGTTAGGCAATGGTTTGTTTATTTCCTCGAAGGTTGACCTCATACGAGTTTCCTCTTATGAGTAAGTCCGTTTTGGTCCAAAGGTGTATGGTTTGCAAAAAGTTTTGTAATTTTGGGTTATTGTAAAAAGTACTTATTGAAGTAAAAAAAAACGTTTATAGTCAAGTTAGGTTACTAATGTATCGGTATTTACTGCCCTATGTTGAGGACTGTGCACGTTACTCATGTTGGTTTGTGGTAACTGTTTCCGGGAAAACGAAGAAATATCTTTATTATATTATTATAAATTTAAAACGCGACTAGGTTTCATTTTATCCAACAGAGCAAGACATCCTATACATCTTACTAAAGTTCTTACTTTTTACTAAAATGATTAATTTTCTCTCTTGAAAGTTCAATAATAAAATACTATGATTCCTGCTTTTGCTATTAAGAAGAAATAGTTTAGTATACTATCTCTCATCTCCACAATTGAAATCAACCCAGTGTTTGGTGGTTTGACATAAAGGCCGCAGATCAAGGCGACACTTGCCAGTTACTGGCATCACCATACAAAAAAACTAACATGCTAACATAGTTTTTTGCGGGTACTTATACTACAAGCATGGTTGATCTATTTTTTAGTTTACTTTAAGTTAATAATGAGTGGGAATTAGTGAATAAATATAGTGAGTTCAGTAGTGGTGTTTGCTTATGTAAGTTATAAAAAAACGTTTTATTCTGACTTTTTGGGTCACGTGGTGTGTCGTCGGACAAATCCTTACGGCATGTTGAGAAATTGCAACATCGTGAAAAACCTGCAAAGAAACACGTAGCATTAAAACACACCGTACCAGTATCAAATGTTTACATGAAAATGCAGAAACCATTGACATTGGCAGAAAACCCCCTTATTAGAGGAAGCAGTCGATTAAAAAAAACATTGCAACAGCTTTCTACGTATGATCTGTTACTAGAGTGTTACTGTAAACTCATTACGAACATGAAACCGAATTCACTTGTCAAATATTTCACTATACGCGTCGTTTTTAAACCTGCCTGCTGAGTTATTTTGTAAATCTTGTACAACGAAATTCGCCGAATGACTTGACAAGTTAAGTGAGATTATACCTTCACGTAAATGAAAGTAGTTCTCTGAAAACGTTAACATGTGGGAACTCTTACTTGGATAAGTTCAAAAAGCCTAAATTCACAGAATAAGAATTGACAGAAAATTATAACCTTTTCTGTTACAGGATCACTTTTAGACCTCTACTTGTAAGCAGGGGTCTATTTTTTTTTATTTACCAACTGTCTCATTCTACAGAATACGTTGAGAAGAGTAACTTGCCAGTTTCTTGCCGGTTACTCTCAGTACAGAAACCACTTTCTGACACAGGTGGTAGAGTCACATCATGTTTGCACACATACTGTGTACCTACCTAGTTTCATTATAGTATTTGTGTTTACTATTTCGGGTATCTTGTGTTTCGTTAATTAGTTCTTGACTATTGAAAAGTACTTGTAACAGATCAATTTAAATAAAGATATTTTGATTTGACTGATTATCACTGTTTCGTGGTTCTGAAAATGGATAGTTTCAAAAACAAATTATAATTGCTTACCTCAAAACTTGAGAATGGAAATGAGTAATTGAGCGTGCTGCATGAGTTTTAGTGTTGCCATAAAAAGTTTATTACACGGTAGGCTCTGAATTTATAGATAAGAGATTTCATGCTGGGTACGCTTAGCTCAATATTGCTATCGTAGTTGAGTAGGTAGTGTACCTCTTTGTTAAATAAGAGAAAAAAACAAATTATAAAATTAACTTCTGGTTAAGTTTTCGCTAACTTTGATAGTCTCTATGAACTGTAATATTACTGGGTATCTGTATATTTTTATTAAACAGTAACGTTCCACTCAACTTTTATTGCGTAGTTGGAAATCTGATTGGCCAGATTTTTTCCGTTGATAACCGTATTTCTTTGTTATCTGAGTTGACCAATGAACGTGCCGGGGAAATTACCCAAATGAAAATTGCGTTTGTATTAAAATAGAATTACATAATGAGCGTTATTGACTTCCCAATATTACAGACGGTAATGATGCGTGAGTTTTATCTGAAATGTTTACCCACCCGGGTTGAACATTAACCAAAAACGTCCATGGCAAGAGCAACCAACCTTGAAATCATATTTTTGTTTTGCTGCAAAATATTTTATGCTGAATAGAACCTCAAAAAATCATTGGACTTTATTACTTAAAGCTTGTACTACCTATAGGATATTAGATAAACATACTTCAAATGTTTTTTCAAATACACACATTACATAGGTAGGTACATACACTCAGGACAATACAAACAGACATGTTCATACACTCAAATGTTTAAACCCGCCCCCTCTGTAGTAGGTCTCAATACAATTACAGATAGGCCACATATCTACTTGGGTATTTTTATTATCGTTATCAATAATGTATAACGCTCTTGCACAATGTAATACAAAGTGGATACTATCTTATGCGAGATACTAACTCATACTTAGATTATGTACTAAATTAAGCAATATTGGCGCAACACGAAGGAGGACCTACTACGTCCAATCAAGGGTTTTGGAACTTTTGGGTGCGATTATTGCTCAGGAAGTGAGGTAGCGATAGGTACGGAACTTTGTTATCACACACTATTGCAAGCTGTAAGTTTGACTAGTATGGTTGTTTATACATATATCTATCAATCATGAAATTGTATTTCACCAATTAGTTACCAGTTAGGAACTTCAAAACTCGGTCCAGAACCGTATTTGAACAAACAACAAGCTCAGTAACGGGATATCTCGTTAGTGTCATGACAATAATGTGGCCAAGTCTTCCGTTACAGCGTCGCGTCGCACGCGCACTCTAATTTGTATTTTAAATAGTCTGCTTTGCGCATATCAGCTCGGCGACCCAGGCATAGCATATTGATACTAGTATGTTCATAACAAGTGCGACGAATTATATTTTGGATTTTCCTTCCGCCTATGGTTATTGTTACAAACAGCATAATAACACGCATTTCTAACAGTTTGACGCTGTGATGGTCACTGTCTAGTAAAATCTAAAGTTAAATATTAATGATAATAAATTAGTATTCTAGTGAGATGACATTTGCGAAAAAAATAAGCAGTTTCCTATGGGCTGGGGCTAGGGATAATCGGGAAGTTTCTCGCTGATTTTTTGTTACTTTTATTCGTTATGTCGTATAGAGTAAGCCGTAAATGCTGGGTTCGATTACCGGGTCGACAAAGTGTATTTAAAAACAAAGCCAGGGTATGTGTAAATTGTTTGCAATTTTGTTACCGTGTCGTAGAATTCAAAGTTTAAGGTACCGTGTTAGGCACATCATGCAATAATTATAAGGATAAGCCAATACCCATCAAATGTAGTGATGACTTTATTTCAATAAAGGCCATTGGGCAGAATAGAATGGAGTACAAATATAGCCCAATTACTTTCTTTTATTTGTCGATCACTTGCTTCACGCATGGTAATAAATTAAGTCGTTTACATTAATCTATCATCAATGTGCCACAGTTTTGTCGAATTGTTTGAATACTCGTCATGGTACTCACTAATGATATTTATGGTATGTTCAATGCGAGTCGCAATAAAAAAAACTTTTTTTAGTCTATTCCAACTTTTACCGTTAATATGGCCAAAGGATTATTTACAATTGAATATATTACATGATAATATGGTAAATCGAAAAGATGAATAAAATATTAACACACTGATATTCAGTCATGTACTTACTGGTTTTATACTTTGGTGAAAATATTCATTAAACAATTTTTTGTACGTCAGCGAATTCGTATGAAACCAACAGCAATAATAAGTAAAGTGAAAATATTTCTATTGTCGTTTGACCTCTCTGTCCTCACTTTATATTTAATTATTCATATTATACAAATGTAAGCCGTAACGTTTAGGTTATTTACAGGAATTACGGAAAATAATGTTAAGTTTTGTAGAGGCGTCAGACGAACAACACCGCGCGGTCTGAGTATGAGTAGGTACCCATACAAAACGCTGATAACACCCGTTATCACTAAATTAATGTGTCAACAACTATATCTCATTATTGTACAACAATAATAGGTATCTGGTTATAAACAGCTGCATAATCATTTAAAAGTCAACAAAAAAACTCAATTATGATTCGTTTGTAAAATATAATTAACACTTAACTCGCTTTGCTTTTTAGATAGTTTTATAGGGTCCCGTAGAAAAATAGTGAATTAACTCTTCTGATTTGTAGATTTCAAAGAGAACATGTAGGTAATAGCCTTCCTGCCATGATCATAATCATTTAATGAGAATACGTACAGACCACAGTTGTACTATTTACTACACAGACCCGGTAAATAAGTAGTAGTCATCTGATATTTTTACCCGGATAGTTCTGAAAATTGGTATTTTATTGATTTGATGTGCTCTCTCCTTATTTCAATTTAACTTTGCTTCTTCGTATCTTTGTCCCTTAACCGCGCCTCTATTTGGTCTTACAGTTGTCAGTCACGTTTATATCGACAATTCGTTGCTAGTTCACCTTTTTTCTAGTTGATTGAAACCGTAGCGCGAACCCGTACCATTTATATTATCAAATGAATTCCTTAAACTTATCAACAAACTAGCCGTGCTCCGCGGTTTTATCCGAATTAAGTTGAGGAGCCGAAAATATATTCCAATCTTCGCAGACAAGTAGCGATCCGTATCCTACAGAAATATTTTTTTAATCGAACTCCTAGCTCTTTAAATGAGCGCGTAACTCATAAGCTTCATAATATTAGTAAGTATAGGATGGCTACGGAATGTTCGGAACCCATGTTAGACAATAATTTTCTGTCAATTATTGACATAAAAGAATGCCAATTATTCGGTAAACCGTTTTATAAAATCTGTTAGTGTACAGTAGGTACTGACCGATATACGACGTGTCTATGAACTACGAGTTTTTATTACTTATATTTCTATTAATTCTGACTGTCATGGACAGTGGTTTGTCATACAGCGACTTGATTCTACAACTTGTCGTAACCGTATGTTCGGTATAGGGAGACAAAATGTTAGTTTTTTTCCGATGTCCTCCTGCAGTTGTCCACCACTGGGGGACATCTGAGAAAAAAGTTGCTATATCCCCCAGTGGGGGACAACTACTAATATTTTCCCGATGGACCCTTTGATTGAATCCTAAAATTAAGTATCATTTACGTATTATAATTTTAAGTGAAGGATTTACTTAAAATATATGTATCATGATAATCATGAATACAAATACCATACTAGGGGACAACGGAACTTCTTCTGTTTCGCTGTCCCCCACTGGCGATATAGCAACTTTTTTTCCCGATGTCCACCAGTAAATATGAACCAAAATGAAATAAGTGTTAGATGTCCCAGATGTTCTACCTATACTAGCTTTTGCCCCGGACTTCATTCGCATACATATTTGACTTTCACCCACCGATATATCAATAGATATCACCCTCTTTCCTGGATCATTCCACTGCCCTTTTTCACCTTCTTCTTTTCTATGTTCATAGAAACACCTATATTTAGATAGAATGCATTTTCTAGAACTTTTGAAGGGGAGCAATTCTGCCATAAGTAGGTACACGATTTCTGCGTAACTTTAACCGTTTACGCAGCGCCATTTTCTCCCGTTTTTGCAACATTTTTTGTTGCTTCTCCTCTCTTTTTGGTCGTAGCGTGATGATCCCATTGCCTTTCCTCGTAAGATGGTCTTTCAACAATTTTTTTTTTCTAAAGCAACTCTTGTTTGCCCTTTCCCTGCGCCAAAAACGCTAGTCACCAAGTCACAACTGATAATATTAAGTTACACCATAGAGCTTGAGTAACGTATTAATCAACACTGACCTGTCCAGTACTTTCTTCATCTACATACAAGCATGCGGACAGCCTGATGGCATGCGACTTCACTATACAAAACGCGCAGTTTGTCGACCTTTAAAATCTTCTAAATAATGCTCTTCTATGGATAGTATTGTACGAACGTCTGTACAAGGTTAGGGCACATTTACGCCGTTCACTCTTACTGGATTAATTAAAAATGCCAATTAACAGCTGTATACACACGTTACGGCACAATTTGCTTCAAGTAAAATATGATTCCACTGTAAATTAGATAAGCACCTTAGGTCTTGCTCGACTTCATGTTATTTTTCTGTCACGCGCGTGATAATGACATTAGCATTGACTTGAAAGTGGAAGCATTGAGTGAGAATAAGATCTTTTGGCCTTGTTTCAGATCGCCGTCGGTCGCAGCACTCGCGACCACACCATAGATGTGGATTTGAGCCTGGAAGGGCCTTCAGCTAAGGTGTCGAGGAAGCAAGCGACCATTCGTCTCCGTAATAGCGGCGACTTTTTCATGTCGTCAGAAGGCAAGCGCCCAATATTTGTCGACGGTCGTCCGATTCTTCAAGGGAACAAAGTGAAGCTGAATCATAATAGCGTTATAGAGGTATGTGTGTCTGCGACGTGTAATTAATAATTACACTCGCTTGCAGTTGGTAGTCTCTGTATCATCCTTGCGTTTATCCCATTATTTGAATTCGGTTCTTTTAGTTTTGCCATCGTCAGGAAACTGGCATCGTAGAGGGTATTAGCTTGCTTGCTCTCTTTCAAAATGCAAGCTTCGCCCATCCTTTTTCTTGAGTACCTGAAGCAAGCTACAAATTCGCGTATACACGTCCTATGCAATACAAGGACAGCTTACACATTTCATTGGTATGCGTAAGGAACCGAAAATATGTTAATTGAACCAAATAATTTTACATAATTATGCAGATGTATTCAGTTTACTGTGCGCAAACAATACTTTGCTCCAAACAGTCGTTTCAGGCATCGTTATCGTCAATACACGTAAGAAACATTCAAAATAATGTGACTGGTTTTGCCACTTTAGTTTTAGGGAGGGGATCTATTAGTTTCAATGGAAGTTGTGGGTATTCCCATTTATATTGTTGGAGCGCACCCAACGTTATCAGTGTTTTTTGAGTTATTCTCTATCGATCAGACATATTCTTAGGTTGAGTGCGTGAGCAGACCCCAACTAGTGCCCCACGAGCGTATCTCGATGCTCACAAGCGCTTCCAAAACTGATAGGTTGACCTACGCTGTTACTCGCTCGACAGTAGAGAAATAATTGCAAGTGATAGTGCTCTCACTGTTTCAAAGCGAGATTGTTTGTGTGTGTCGGCCATGTTGGGACAAAGCCGAAGTTGCCACCGCTTTGACGCGTTGTGACACGTCACATTTCGCCTTTCTTTCTAGTAATTATATTCAGTGCAGCAGTACTCAACAATATTTGTTGACATGCTTGATAGTAAACAAATCGGAGAGACTACGTTACGTGCCCTTTTCACTTTTGTAATGAAACCAACCCTGCACACTGTTGTACCTACTTCGACTAACTGGTGTCTTATCCTTGCAATAACTATTTCTTAGTATTAAGGACATATCTTCGCGGTGTACCAATAGATGATCTGTATCTTGTTGTTGTTGAAACTGAATCTTGAGAACTGTAGCAAATTGGCTCAGAGGCCCAAATCTTAAATTCAATCAGTTATAATTTTAAAAATCTGGCCTGGCGCAAAATTAATCACCATATCGGAAGGGGCTATAACTAGTCTTTTATTTTACTTTGACAAGAAAAACATCGGGTGACATAGTTTACACCACCTTGTACTTATGAATATCTGTCAAATTACCTACACATTAGTAACTATGAGGATACATAATACCTACTAGCAATACTTAACTTAGTTAACAATGACCTATTTACGATATTATATTGAAATACCTACCTTTTGTTTAGATTGCCGGACTTCGCTTCGTGTTCCTCATCAATCAAGAACTCATCAGCGCCATTCGTCAGGAAGCAGTCAAAGTCACTATTCCAGTTTGAAACTATTGTTAATGTGTAACAACCACGAATAAATAATATTTATAAAATAATAAATAGTTTTATTTAGAACACATTTATTTGGTCAATTTTAGAACATTTTTCAAAACAGTACACACAAAAACAGTATACCCACAGTCGACCGATTATAGTTCAAACTACATTATATTCATATACCACCCAATATATAAAGTAAATTATACACCTTTTTGATATTAGGTACGTTTATCACGAAACACCGTCACGTGCATTACTGGCATAAAGATATGCGTTAACATTAAACGACAAAACAATTATCTAAACAATTTATAGCTATATTTAACGAATTCCATAACCCTTAGAATAATAAGTGCTGTAACCACAATATAAAGTAGACATTTATAATAAAACCTCGCAAATGGCAACAGAGTGCAGGAAAATAAACAACCCACTCGTCAGTGCGTAACAATCACACATATACAAAAATTAAACAATAAAAGATATACAAATGTTTAAGGATTCATACGATTAATAACTGAGTGTATATCGCTGTTCTTTTTCTACCTCATATGCAATCGATTACATTATGAATATTGTCGATGTCAAACATCTCTAAAATTATAACATTTTGATATAAACTATGAAGCATTAACTTCTTTGGATGTGATATGGCGCGTTATTTTTGGAAATGAGGAAACATAATTCATTTAGTAAAACTTACTGGCCCTCTATTTAATGACAAATGTTCCAAGCTCAGCCTCAACGCTTATATATTAACAGAACATTTCTCATGCTAATGCCAGTTTTATCTTTGTACATTTTACTATCCGTATAGGATTCTTACCAACGCTTATTATTTGTATCTTAACCTAATATATTACAATAAATCTTTAATAAATAAATAAAACAGTCCAACAAATCACTTAACAATACACTCACAATGACATAATTAATGTCATAAAATAGCCTATAATATAATAATATGTTATTCTACGAAGGCAACACTTTTTGCAAAGAATATTTATTTTAACATATTTAGGACTTAAAAGCATATATTTGGTATATTTATTCAACACCCTGTACACAATATAAAAAATAGTGTTATATACCCATTATTATCATTTAGGCACAATCAGGCAAAAGGATGAAATGGCGACAGTTTTATTTGAGATCAGTGTAGATATTCTGATAACTTAAGATCCACTCACACCACACGCTGAATCTAGGTTCAACTCATGTTTCTCATTTCTTTCTGTGTTCCAAAATACATTTGTTACACAGAAAGTGAAGATAGAATAAAGTCGAATCAAGATTCTAATGATGTTCTGCAAGTGAGCTTTAACGAAGCTGAAAACATCATGATTAAAATTCTCTTATTTATTACGAAAGGCACTATGTGTAGATAAATACATAACTTTTTCTGTACAAACAAACCATTAAAAATGCTGGCATTTAAAACGGTTTACCCTTGTTTGATCGAACAACGTTTCGTCGAAAATCAGTTGGTCGAACAACGTTTGAGAAAATCATCACTTTGTATAATATCATTTGATAGAATTTTCAGTTCGTCGAATGTTTATTTGCTATAACAACGTTTGCACTAATGATCAAAAGGTAGAATGTTCATTTGATGTAATTTTCAGATGGTATAACATGCCAAGCAGCATGTAATGAGGCAAGTCGTTTTTTGGGTTTAAAAAAAAAATAACCACGAAGGCTTAAGGCGGGAGCTACGCTCCGCTTCGCTCCCGCCTTAAACCTTCTAACCTAATCTAACCGAGTCGGTTCCGCCCAAACTATAGTATAGGGCAGTGACGAAATTCGATAATATGAAATTAGTTCAAATGAAATTCGTTCAAACAAATAATTACATCAAATAAAAATTTACCAATTAAATATTCGGTCAAATGAATAATTCTACGAACTGATATTATTGCAACCGAAATTCGACCAACTGATTTTCGACGAAACGTTGTTCGATCAAACAAGGGTAAACCATTTAAAACATGTAATAATTAAAAGGCAAGAAATTCCAAAAATACATGAAGTAGGTACATTTAATATATTTATATAATTTAATATATTTTTAAAGATTTCAAGTTCTCTGTAACATCGCACTTCATCAACATATCACGAGAATTGGATAAACCGTGGCTCGTGTCTCTCATACACATATTTCTCAATAAACCATTACTTTTGAGTATTTGCTTTGGTTATTTCACGCTTTAATTTTATTACTTACATTCACATATGTATACCTATACACTGCTATATACATCATAATCACACATGTAAACAATACATTTTGAAGTATTTTCTTTTATTCAAATAGTTACTTTATATAGGTATAACGTATTTACAATAATTTAACAGACACTTTTTGTACTTCATCCTTACAGTAACAGCACAGATTTAATGTAGACGGTCAAAAATTCAAAAGTAGGTACATATTCAACATTTTATGTGCTTAAAACTTAAGTGAGCAATTTACAGACCATCACCACAATATGGTCTTTCTATACTGGAAACTTAATAACTTTTTTGTACGTTATCAAGTTTCCACTACCCAAATGATTCAAATGTTGAGTCGAAGTTCAAAATAACTGAGCACCGTTGAAGATGAAAAACTAAGGCCAAAGGGATTTAATTTAGGTTAGCGTAATACACTGACTAAAATTGCCTGGAATATTACAAAAAGTTGTAACTTAAGTTCAAACACAATCTAATTCAGGAATGGCTAAACTATTTGAGATATCTCAACACCACCAAAAAATTGTAACCAATGCTATGGCTCCAGTTAACTGCATATTATTGATGTGCAACTGACATTTAAAGCGTATTCCCAATTTAATAGCAACATTTAGGTACAACAATTAGTAACGTATCGTGTCTCTGGGAATATAACTCGTAAGGTCTGCAAATAAAAGTTTCATATTCAACGAAAACGAATTACTACTCATAAATTAAGTTAATACTTATGGTTATCGAAGTGCATAACATGTGCATAAAAACAAACTCTCTGCATAATTCTTGGTACAAATTTATACATACCTATAAACTACTCAAAATGGAATGATTAAAAATAGGTCCTAATAAATATCATAAAATTTGAAAGTTACATAACAGTAATAAATCAGATCATATTGCACTAACAAACAATTATTTAGTTTAAAATTTTTGCTTTATTATTTTCATATCACACTTTTTACGAAATTTGGCTTTATTTTAATGTAATTAAACAAACTAAAATAGTAAACGAACTTAGGGAACTACTAAATTAAAAACTATGTATAATGATATTGTAGGAATGCATGTACGAGACCAAACAATAGGGTGGGATTTACATCTAAATTAAGTGCTACAATGGCATAATTAATATCCAATAAACTCAAACAAACCACCTTCAATAACTGTGTTTTAGTCTGATAGTGTATTTAAATTGCCCTGCAGGAGGATTATCTGAATTTGGTTGCGTTATTATGAATTTTGCACTTGGTATAGATTTGTATTTTTTAAACCTATCAGCAAATACAAATGTATTTTTTCTATGATTATAAATAGCTTTTGTTTTTCTCCTTAGAGCCATTTTATCAATGAATATATTTTTTTCTAAAAAAACCCATGGTTGCCATTTCCTACCCGTCAAGTCTGGATTAAACGATTCTTTATGGGGTGTGCTCGCATAATGTGAACCATTTTCATTCTTTTTAATTACTACTTTCGGGACAGATTTTTTAGGTTTCTTATTTTTCTCTTTTTGCTTTTTATAATGCATTTCATCTATACTTTGGAGGACGTCTTCAAATCTTGGTTTAGGTTTTTTCTGTATGTCTTTTTTAGGTAGCATATTACGGAGGCGTTCATTTCGTGAAACTTTCAACTGTTTAAATTTCATAAGGCTATGTTGAGGTAGGGGAAGTTTAATTTTTAGATCCCCAACAGTTTCTTTGGGTGGAGGGATATATTTCTGAGCGGCTTTGGTAATCAGAGGTCGTGGTTCGGTTGAATTACCGTGATAGTTAGTGTAATTAATATTTTCCGTAAATTTGCAACTGATTTTTCTTTGAGATCTATTTAAATTAACGTCCGTTAGTTGGGATGTTATAGTGCCTTTGTAGTTTGTTATCTTCAGTAATATGGTAGAACTCTTTTCCTCCGATGTTGTAGAAGAAACTTCAGGAGAACTAGAAGCAGGGCAGTTAATTGAATCTTCTGTTTGGTTATTTGAAAACACATCATCAATGCTTGATTCACATGAATTCACAGTCTCATCCTGTGTTTTTATATCAGAATCGTTTGAGATGTTATGTGTTTCGGTGTGTGTTTGTCCAGAAACTGCTGAAGGCATTATAACTTCATGAGTAGTATTATTTGTGTTAGTTTGGTTATTAGATATTTCTGTCCCAACATTTATCGCGAGTTCTTCAGAAGCATCGTCTTCCGATTCCTGGTTTACCATTTCTTGGTGTGATTCAGGAGGATCTGTTCCTATAGGGGGTTCATCGTAGACAATTCCATCATCACTTCCAAGGGATTCTCTATTGATAAGCGTTTTATTAACGTTCATTTGTGGAGTTCTGTATAATGTTTCTACAAACTCAGCGTCATCATGGCACATTTTACCACCATATATATATTTTACTTTTTCTGTATGATCTGTATAAATATTCGATTCATCACTATCTGATTCATCATAATCTCTAGGTGAAGATGGAGCACTGATAACAATATCTTCAGCGATATCATCAGTGACTACTGTTTCTATGCAAGCTACATCATCAACCCATGAATCTTCTAGAGGTTCAACCAATCTGGAATTATCTTCTTGGGGACATAATATAATTTCACTAGCCGACTGTAAATCCTCTTCATTAATAGTACCTTCATGTATTTTTGCCAAACATTCTTCAGAAAGTTCAGCGTAACATATTTTTTCTTCTTCATTTTCTTCCGTTATGATACAATTGTTATCTATTACTATGCAAAAAGACATATTTTCTTCGTTGTAAACCGATGATATTGAGTTACGCCTGTTATTTTGGATGTTAATAACATCATTCAGGGGGGTACCACAAATATTTAAGAAAGTGTTGTTTTGTTTTCTAAACTTTTTAATCTGTCGAGAATGTTCTTGGGTGAAATGAGTTTGGATATCACTGTCGAACATATCTAGTGCAGAGTCTGAGTATGATCTCTTCAAACATCGTTTCGTAAATGGTTCTTCTTTATCTAATTCTATATTTGGTAAACGACTATCAGCATGAATTTCATTTAATGTTTTTTCTATGGAGTCTTCTTCACAATCGAAATTAGATGAATCACGAAAACCACTTTCCGCATTCGCAATATATTCTTCAAAGGTTCCGGTTTCAAAAATGCTGGACACTGTTGTTGCCATATGAACATCTGGTGTATTGTCAGTCATGTCTTTGTTCACATTATCATAATCATGTCTGGATGCCACCAAGTTACTTGTGTTCTTTTCGGCCGTATCATTATTAGAGTTTTCCACTAAAGTTTCCTTATGATGAGGTTGTTTACTATCAACATAAGTTATTTCAGTAAGTAGCTCGCTGTTACTTCGAGTGACACTGTTGGTAGTATCTATTTCCGATACACCTTGCGAATTACCTTTACCCACATGAATATTAAGATTAGCTGGCTGTGTGTCATCGTGCAGGATATGAGTTAGGCATTCGTCAGTAATATTTTGGTTATTTTTAGGGCCATCTGAATCCGATTTAACGTTGTAAGAATAAGTAATAAGTTCAGCTGATTTACTCTTAGTGTTATCTTTACAAATTGAATCAACGAACGTTAGACTTCGCGATTCAAAACCAACAGCATTAATAATCAGATCAGTTGATTTATTTAGAATATTATTGGTGTTTGTTGGTTCTTCGCCGTTACCGTTTCCTACAGGGCTCTTCAAATTTGGATTAGCTAACTTACATTTGTCATTAATAATTTCATTTGGATAGTCCACGCCATGACGTTCGTTGATAGTGCCAGAAGTATTTGAAATCAATTCATTTTCCATCTCAATTTCAGCTGATTTATTTTCATCGTTAATAATTTCTGTGAACTCCTCGTCGTTATTTTTTAAGGCATTTTTAGAATGATCAAATTTTGTAAAATCCTTACTGACATTAGGTGAGCGAATGCTAGACAGATTCATGTATATCTCAGCAGGTTCATTTTCCATATCGATTTCAACGTTTCTTCCATGGCATTTTTCAGGGATGATTATGCTTATATTTTCTTCACTTAAGTCAGACGACTGAACCTTAGCTGACCTAATATTTAACTCAACTGGTTTATTTCCGACAGCTATCTTTTTTGTTAGTAGATCGACATCGTCACATTTTCTGACATTGCTGGGAGAACTTGCTTGCTCATATGAAGGAGACTGCATGATAGCTGAATTTGGATTAAGCGATTTATTCAAATCATTTTTTATAATAATGCCGGTAAAGTCAGACGAGTCTTTACTGATATTTGGCGATCCAATTTTAGATATATTAACTTGATGATTTGTAGTTTTCGCAAGAGGCTGCTCTTCAATATGTTTGATGACACGTTTAGGAGAATTTAGTTGCAAACCAAGTTCTTTTTCGTCACGCGATTTAACTGTTAACACATCAACATCTAAATCTGAGGACTTAATTGCATCTTGCATAATTTGTGTTAAGCCCTTTTCGGAGGAAACTTTATCAAGCTTCGCCGATTTATCGTTATTAAAGTCTATAAGTGAATTCTCATTCTTACATTTATTGACACCACTCCAATTATCTGAACCCGATACATTTTGTGATCTAACCACATCCAAAACATTTGGCGATTCCAATGTATCTGTTACTAATTCGTGTGACACACCTGGCACTTGAACATCCTTTGATACAGCTTGCGAAAAGCAACTATTAGACCTATCTCGCGTTACATCTTCTTTTAATAAGCTTTTTGATATGAATACATCTGAACTATCAATGATATCTGCTGATTCATTTATTTTATTATACATTTCAGACAGTTCATCTTCATTATTAGTTTGCCGATCTTTTTTATCGACCTCTAAATCTGCCAAGATTTCGTTACTATTAGGAGATCGCACTGCATAGCAATCAATGTCCAGGCCTACTGGTACATTATTGCCATTCATAATTTCAGTAGGAGGAGTATAACTACAATTAATATTTGGATGAGTTGATATATCTTCAACAACGCCGACATATTCGGAGTCTATATCTAACACGTTTTTAATTTTATCTGGCGATCTATCATGGGAGTCACTCATGATAACTTCTTCGAACTCCCCATTTAAAAATTTGTCGATCCTTTCGGAAACATCAAATTCTGAACCTAACCTATCTGCATTGATTTCGGGTGATAGCAAATAAGGAGATTTAATTGATTCTTGCCTATCAATATATTTATCAACCCTTTCAGATATGTCTAAATCTGATTCTGACCTGTTTTTATTTATTTGAGGGGCTAGCACATAAGTTGACTTAACAGCTTCTTCCCAGTCATTATAATGATCGACTCTTTTAGAAATATCTAAAATTGAACTTGACTTTTCTTCATTTATTTCAGACGATGGCACATTAGGGGATTTAATACTTTCTTTCACATCAACAACTTTGTCAATCCCCTCAGAAATATCTAAATCTGAATACGAACTGTCTTTATTTATCTCAGGGGCTCGTAAATTAGGAGATTCAATAGTTTCTCCCATATGAACAACTTTGTCAATCTTCTCAGAAATATCTAAATCTGAATCTGACCTGTCTTTATTTATTATAGGGGCTAGCACATTAGGAGATTTGATAGTTTCTTCCATATCTACAACTTCATCAACCGCCTCAGAAATATCTAAATCTAAGCCTGAGCTATCTTCATTCATTTCAGAGGCTAGTGCATTGGGAGATTTAATATTTTCATCCATATCAATCACTTTTTGAACCCTTTCAGAAATATCTGAATCTGAACCGTCTTTATTTATTTCAGGGGCTAGCACATCCATAACAACACCTACATCGACTCTCTCAGGAATATCTGAATCTGAACCTGACTTGTCTTTATTAATTTTAGGTGATAGCAAAAAAGGAGATTTAATAGCTTCTTCTATACCAACACATTGATCGACCCTCTCAGAAATACCTAAGTCTGAGCCTGAATTGTCTTTATTCATCTCAGGAGCTAGCACATTGGGAGATTTATTTGTTTTCTCCATATCAACGAGTTTGTCAATCCTGTCAGCAATATCTAAATCTGAATCCGACCTGCCTTTATTTATCTCAGGGGCTAGCACATTAGGAGATTTTATAGTTACTTCCATATCCACAACTTTATCCACCGTCTCAGAAATATCTAAATCTAAGCCTGACCTATCTTCATTTATTTCAGGGGCTAGCAGATTAGGAGATTTAATGGCTTCTTCGATACCAACACATTGATCGACCCTCTCAGAAATACCTAGGTCTGAGCCTGAATTGTCTTTATTCATCTCAGGAGCTAGCACATTGGGAGATTTATTTGTATTCTCCATATCAACGAGTTTGTCAATCCTGTCAGCAATATCTAAATCTGAATCCGACCTGCCTTTATTTATCTCAGGGGCTAGCACATTAGGAGATTTTATAGTTACTTCCATATCCACAACTTTATCCACCGTCTCAGAAATATCTAAATCTAAGCCTGACCTATCTTCATTTATTTCAGGGGCTAGCCGATTAGGAGATTTAATGGCTTCTTCGATACCAACACATTGATCGACCCTCTCAGAAATACCTAAGTCTGAGCCTGAATTGTCTTTATTCATCTCAGGAGCTAGCACATTGGGAGATTTATTTGTTTTCTCCATATCAACTAGTTTGTCAATCCTGTCAGCAATATCTAAATCTGACCTGTCTTCTTTAATTGCAGGTGATATCATTTGAGGAGACTTAAGAGCTTCTTCGCTATCAACACATTTATCGACCATATCAGAAATATCCAAATTTGAACCTGAGCTATCTTTATTAATTTTAAGTGATAGCATATAAGAAGATTCATTATGTGGAGATTTATTAGCCTCTTCTTTTTCATCAAAATATTGATTGAAAGTTTCAGAAATATCTGAATCTGAACTTGACCCGTCTGCATTTGTTTGCAGCGATATCAGATAAGGGGATTTGACAGCTTCTTTCCTGTCAATATATTCACCAACTCTTTCAGTAGTATCAAAATCTGAATCAGACCCGTCTTTATTTATTCCAGGCGATTGACATATGATATTCAAATCAACTGGTTCATCTGTATAATCCACGATTGGTTTTTGGATATTAAAATCAGTGAATTGATCACTGCTGTCTTTAGTTTCAGTTTTCAGCTTTTTATCATTATATTTTCCCAAACCACTATAGTTACTATTGAAACTAGCAGTATCCATATCTGACGAGTTTTTATTCGTTTCAGAAATATTGGCAAAGATATCATTTTCAAGTTTTTGTGATTCGGTAGTAATAACACTTTTACATTTTCCTTGGTTTCTTGTAATAAGTTTTTGTATCCAAGGAGAAAACAGTTCTTTCCTCAGCTTTGAAACTCTGCTGTAATTTTTCATCAATTGATTTTTATCATATATTAACTCATTGACTGTATTTAGAGGCGTGAACTGAGGCCTAATAAGAAGAATTTTGTTTGTTGCTGCGGCATTAATATCAGATACTTTTGTTTTTCCAACATCAATAATATCATTATTAGAGCTATTATTACTAACGGCACCAATTTCATTCATATCGCCAGATGAAACAACATCCTCAGAATGTGCTGCACTTCCCCTAATCTTATATTCTTTTGTCAATGAGCAAACACCAGTATTAATTTCTTTTTCAACAGGTACTACTACAGGTACTACAGGTTCAATACTGTCGGGGCATTCGAGTGACAGGATATCTTCAGCAATATTTTCTTTCGGAATATTTACTACAGATAAACCGTCACTACTGTTGGAAGCAAGTTCACCAGAAATTGTGTCCAACTTGGGCTCGTAATCTTTATTCGATTCTTCTGATGATTGCTCATTGCAAAACATTCTACTGAAATCACCAATCTCACTAGATTTAGATGTTAGATGTCGAGGGGATTTGTTGTGAATTTTATTCAAACTAAAATCAATAGCAATGTCATCCAACAAATCTTTTTCATTATTTTTGTTTTCACCAATTTTAAAAGATGGGCTATCATCAGTTGCTGTATCAGTCAGTGGCTCTGCTTCTATTTTCTTGATATTTGATGAATTACTTTCTGTGTAGTCTACACTTTTGTTATTTTCAAGGTTTTTTACTATGACACTATCCGTTCTTAAAGATTGAGAGTTTATCTCAATTTGTTTTTCAATAGACATCATATCATTTCTTTTGATCTTTCTATATTTACTTAGTTTAGAAATTTCTTTTTCTGAGTCTGAGGTAACAAGAACTTTGTTTTTACTCTCAGATTCTATTGGTTCAGCAGCATTACTCTCAAAATCATTTTGTATTGCCTTTCGTGCCGCTGCTAGATCATTTGTCATAATAACAGACTCCTTATTAGCATTAATGAACTGCTGGTTTACTTCAGGAAAATTCAATTCAATATCATTATCTAATCTAGGCAGGGAAGCAAAGCAAACACCAACATTACTTTCTAAATCATGCAAGGTATAGTTATTAGGCTTTACTTCACTTGAAGTATCATGGTTTAAACATTCAGTAGTATTCAGTATCATTTTACAGCTAGGTTTTTTAACATTTTCATGGGAAATCATTGGATTATCTTTTTGTTTCATTACATCGCACATAGTATCTTCTTCGCCAGTACCACTTAAAATTGGGGGATTTGTCACAAGTGGATTTGTAACTTTTTCTATTATCCTTTCTCCTAGAATATTTTGTGCAGGTGTTGCAACTTCGACATTCAACATTTCTGGACTACACGGCTTAATTTCAAAATTGCAACCAACTTCTTTGTGAATAACAGATTGACTAATTTTAGCTTCAACATCAAGTGGAGATAGTGGTCGTGGTGGTAGGGCTTGTAGAAGAGTATTCTTTGAAATTACATTATAGTTCCTTGAATTAGATAGCTTTTGGTTTGGATTAATTTTGTTGGATGATTCAATAGCTTCTTCAAAATGTTTAAGTAGCTCTATGTTATTGTATCCCTTTATATTATCTGGAAGTTTGGAAACTTTTTGAATGTGCTCATATTTTGCTAGTTCTTCACTTGGCACATTCACTAAGCCAAGAACATAAAGCTGTTCACGACTTTTAGCAGCTTCATATTGACTTGATTGTTTATTCAACATATTATAATCTGTCTGGGATTTAACTTCTTTTGGATGACCACCATTTTCATCTTCCCCTTCATTCCACATTTGTAGAAATTGCCTAACATCGATGTTACCTTTTTCTTTACTAGCATTGCTACTCATTTCTGGTTTAGATGTCATGGGAGATGTCCTGAATGGTGGCAGGTACCCATAATGATACCTCCGATAAAAGTCGTGAGGCATCCTACTAGCCCCAGAATCTACACTTCTAATACTATTAGTAGACGACTGGCTAACGTAGCCACAGTCTTCAAGACCTCCTTGGGTTTGAGATGTATCATTGCTTGTATTTGAATCTGATGGAGAGATAGCTATAGAGCCAGGTGAAAATTGAGATGCTAGTCTAGTCAAAGCATTAGGATTCACTGATGGATCCATATGTCTTAGATGAGAAAGATATTCAAAATTTTTAGCTGCAGGATTTTCTTTTCTGTAATACGGATGTGGATGAATTGGTTGCATATTAGATGCAGGGTAGTTAGGAATTATAACTGGGTTTTTCATATGGGATCGAATATCATTAACGTAATAATTGTCAGCCCCAGGATATCCTTTATTTCGAGCTGCATCATAGTCAACATACAGTTTGTTGTCATAAGGTGGCTTGTTGGAGCCTACAGGTTTAATAGAACCCTCGGGTGGGTAAGGATACATCTTATTTGGTAAGTTATTTCCTAGCATTGGTCCATATGTAGGATGTACAACTTGGTTACGGTATGGTACATTATAAGGCCCTTGCTGAGGTCTTTGGTAACTATCAAAACCAGGATCAGCCAGTCTATTGTCCACATACTTAATGGGAACTTGGGAATGTGTTGGGTGAGGCTGTAAAGTTTTTTGCATATCATATTTATAAGGAGGGTAAGGATGTGGGGGATGGAAAGGATTTGCATAATTATTAACATATTCATACCTTGCTTGTGGGTACCGGTCCTTGACAGTCGGGTATGGTTTAAACCGGATGTTACCTTCATGGTAATAATATTCATTGTAGATTTGGCTGGAATCTTCATTTGCAGCCCGGTGAGGTCTGGTAATTGGCATGGTTCTTGGAGCAGGACAATTAACATATTCTGGGAACTGGTACATATCAGGAGCATTGTAAGGCTTAGTAGGCCTCATATTTACACCCCCTGGGTGCCACATATGAGGATAGTTTCTTGGATTGTTTAAGTTAGACACACATGTTTCAGTACTTTTTTGGTCACTGCTCATTGGGTTCACTGGATAAGGCACATCACAGTATTTGGGTTCAGTGGGCCCATTTACTTTTGGGTTCTTGGACAGATTTCTATCTAATGCAAAACTACCATCCTCAGTAACTTTACTTGAATTGTAAGTGGGTTGCACCATGATGCGTTGCATGTTTTCCTGGAATGTTAGTCTTGGTGATATATTACCTATTGGACTTTGGTAACTAGGTATCTTATGGGGATATTCAGGTGGTGGACGGTATGCATTGTCCATATGTGGCCATGGTTCGTAATGGCTTTTCTTTAGATACGCATCGCCGTTAGGTTGCACTATTCTGTCAGGGCCTATGACAGCGCAAGGACGCGACGTGGGCGTCTCCACTTTACCCAGCGGGTTTGAGGATATATTCTCGGACATGTTGGTGGTACATGGGAGCGCAGGTCCACTTTGAGCGAACTTACGGCTGCCATCGTTACTGCTGCGATCACCCAGACTAGTTTCAATTCTTAGATCTTTAGCATCCATGGCCTTCTAATGTTGGACGCATGTTCTCACTAAATGTTTTCATCTTATATGGTCGTGTGCTTGTTGGGTTTCCATATCAATTCAATATCAATGCATTACAAGAAACATTTTTCGAGGTAATCTGAAAATAAACAAAATATCAGCCAAGTAATGACAACTGTCAAAACACTGCCACATAAACGATGGTAAACATTATAGATCCAAGCCAAAAGTAGAAATTTTGACTGTGTTAGAAGATAAGTATAAATACCTCTTGGTTTTCTTGATTTCAGTAAAACATCAATATTATTTCCTTGGAGACACCGATTTATTACGTTCTCCCATACGCTGTCGCCCACAGATGTTTTTTCTTATTTTTTTCTGGTCACAGATAGTAAATAGAATATGAAAAAAAAATAGGGCTGTGGCAACATACGCTTTTCTTTGCACGAACTTTGTAAGTGGGGTGAACTGGGATGAGCAAGAAGTGAAACGGTTAGTTTGGTGCGTTGTCACTCTCATCCATCGAGACATTATAAGAAGAACTTCGTGAGGCAAACAATTGTGTAGTAACATATATGAAAGAAGAATCAACACCGTTTTGCGAATTTCCTCCTGTTTCGTCTGTGCACATCAGCTCAAAAGAGCAAGGAGCCAAGAGATGTGAAACACATTAGGGGTACGTTCCAAAACGAGTAGTGTAGAGTGATTTTCACCCTCGGTGAAAAGAAGGAGACAGAACTATGAATAAGAAAGAGAAAACACAAGAGCGATAGAATGGCTTTAGGAACGCTATCGAGTGATTTTTAACGAAGGAAGCTTTTGAACGGCTTGGGGTAAATATGTCAATGTCAAATTTTCAAGCAGATTTTTCAAGCAAACAATGCTAGGGTCTGTTCCTGGTCTTTTCTCTTTCTAATTTATAGTTCTGTCTCCTTCTTTTCACCGAGGGTGAAAATCACTCTACACTACTCGTTTTGGAACGTACCCTAGAAAAAAAAAGATGATTGACGTTTGCTTGACGTAAGACGTCAGGTTGCCTTTATTTCTAAAACACGAACACGGCGTTTTCAACGTAAAAAATATTCAATTCTAATTTAGTAACTGATTTAAAGCAAATTAAACAGTGATGAAGTATATATCTGTCAGTTTAATTCTTACTCTAATTTTTGCGGGATATATAATCAATACAATATGGACATTAGCTGAAATTTTCATTCCTCCAAAATGCAGTCGTGGCGAACGGTGTTTCTCCTCTTATTTGGCGTCCAATCCAGTACAGCATCTTGTTCTGTACACTTCCGTAAAAGAGTATCCATATACTGATGGCCTATTGACTGATTCCGTCACTAAAGTGCATACGGCTATGAAATTTGACTATCGGAATCCTAGCACCTTGTAAGATGTTTTTATGTGTATTATTAGTTCTTTGACAATGTGATCGTTATATTTTTTAGGAGAGGTAGCAAACCAACTAAGGGATCTCTTGATGGAAAGTGATTATCACAGTTGTCACCAGATGTGTAGTACTAAAACATTCTTTGTTTCAGTGATATCGCAATAAAGATTCCACGCAAGACACGCAATAATGGAACATTGTTTATGCATGCAGTTTTACTAGATGATAACCGGATCTACAAAGATTTTGATGAGCTCTATCGCACAGAGTCTGTTCATACAATGCCTTTAGTCAGTCATACTGAGCCACAAGCTGAAACATTCAATCTCCTGCAAGCAAATGTGAGTTCCTACACATACAATGCCTTTTTAGTTTTTTGGTTTCTTCTGGCATTCTAAATATTGTTGATTTTGCCCAATTTATTGTATGTAATTTGTTACATACAAAATTAATAGCTTAAAGATGTATCTGGTTTATTTCTCATCAGTCTCAACAAAAAGGTAGAATTGATAATAAGGTTCTTAATACACCACACCTTGTGTTAAAGTTTTCTGATTGACACATAGGTATGTCTGTTTTCTTAAATTTCCTCGTTTCTGTCATGCTGTCCTGGAATATTTGTATTTTTTTTTCTATATTTGGTCAGTGCCTATGCTTGGCACCAACTTAAAACTGTATTATTTGACCAGTTTATGATCCTTGTGTCTATTGCATCTATAGTTGTTACAAAACTAAAGTCATGGATTCCACTTGTGATATCAGAGTAAATCAGAGGCTTGACACCAGGGACTTTCCAGTAGGTGGTAGGTGGTACCCGTGCATTCTCTTACTGCAATTAATATATGGTACATAGGAGGTCCATAAACTTTATGAATTATTGATTAAAATGTAAACATAGAGGTCCCTCAGCTGTTACTAACTTGTGACTTCCTTTCAGGCCAATGAAAAAAGAAAGAAGCCTGAGCCAAATGCAAAGCCATTTTCTCACATAACAAGTATAGCTCCATTATCTATCTTAACAGATGATTTGAATCTTCCAGCAAAAAAAATACCAGGAGAACTCTATCCTTACATAAGGTATTTATTTGTAAACTTTTTAAAAATAGTTATCAGTATTTAGTGTCTTTGAAAATTATTTATTTACAGCTAGGTACTGGGTGATGTGAAAATATCTGGAACAGCTAACATGAAGCTCATCTGACACCAAACTAAGCAGAGCTTGTGTATTCTGAAATATCACTCAAGTATGAGTTGATACTCAAGAAGCTTGAATCTAAAGCAAGCCTGTGATTGACATAAATAACAAAATCTAATGAAACAGACCACTGATAAAGTTTTGACAGCCATTTCCAAATACCAGTCCCAGAGACTTAAACTCAAGTTTTTCCTAATACACAAGTCTTATATGTCTCCTGTGTAGGTTGAACTCATGACCTTCACCACTATAGGCTGAATCCATTCTAGTAATACCAATAGACCAATGATGACCCAGGCCACAACACATAATAAAAGTGTCACCAATAGCCTATCCTTATATTTTCAGGGTAAGGGGAGGAAAGTTCCTGCCAATTATTCAACAAAATGTTTTGAAATTCCGCATGTCTAATCTGAGGCTATTAAATAGCAGTATGAACCAAGTAAACCTGACAATCAATGTTTCACCAACTTCATATGGATCATTCCGGTTGGCGCTGCACGTGAGGTTAGCCCTTGATCAACTCCAGTCCCTTGGCTTCACAAAACAGGATGTTGATGATGTAAAGGGCATATTTGCAGATACAAACTTGTATTTGTTGTCAGCTACAGTGATGATTGCTAGTTGCCATGTGAGTATGATTCATATTTCTGGTTTAATTCTTACTAAACATCCTAGACTTCCAATAAGTTTCTAAGTATTTCACTTTTGTTTGTTTGATTTTACTAACACTTTGTGTATGAAACTTTTGAATTCTATCCTGGTATGATGGTCTGCTGGTTTTTTTTTTTTATTAAAGTTAAGCTCACTCGTCGTTTTATGGGTCCAAAATATACAATCAATTGTTTATTTTTTTCGAAAATAGTGACCATAAGTAACCATTATATGGTTAAAGGGTTAAGAATGCTTTGTGTCGTTAACTCCGATATCTACAGGTATTTATTTGTGTTAAAAAGCAAAAGTATGTTGGTAAAGTCTCGTCGTTTTTCATAAACAAACCTTTTACCTATTTTTCCTTTATTTTCCTGCGTTTGTACTGATCTTTTCAAATATAAAAAACGTAACATAATCCTATTCGTATTTCTAGCTACTATTCGACTTCCTGGCGTTTAAAAACGACGTTTCGTTCTGGCGCCGCAAGAGGTCATTGGCTGGGCTGTCCGCGCGCACAGTCTTCTGGCGAGGGTTCTCACAGTTTGTGATATTCTTCTATCTGCTGGAAGAAAAGACGTCGTTGTTGGTACTCGTCCCGGCTGGCGTCAGCCTGCTAATCGAGGTAATTTGACATAAGAAAATACATGGAAAAGGTGTTCCTACTTTTTGCTAGTAAAAGTGGAAACACCATGAGAAAAGCGAATATGAAAAGTTAACAACTAGGAGTGACATAAATAAATGACAGTATTGGTTGAAAATCAGTGCAGTCAGAATCAGAACGAAATCTTAAGCCAATGCAAGTGAATCCACATTCGATTGCGCTTGCTGAAAGTATTACCTATAAAATAAATTAAAATAAAAAATAATAATTGATAAGCAATAGAATTTGATAGTATCCTCCTTTTAAAAGCTTATTGAAATGCTACGAATGGGCACGAAACAGAACGACATGATGAATAAGAGTTCCCACTAGCGATTTTTGGGCGAATACACGGCGAGGCTATCACGCCACTAGCTCGCTGCGCACAATACTCAACAATTTCGAGAGTCGTATTCAAAGCGGGCTTCGCGACGTGATCGCGTCGAGATATCCTCGCCGTGAAATCGCTCTACAATCGCTAGTTGTGAGCAAGCTCTTATAAAGTCAATAAAATTACCAAAAAGTTGGTTTTTAAAAAGTGTAAGATTTTAAAAGACTGTAAATCTGGCTGCAACGGACTTTTGAATCGTATGGTAACATTTTAAAAATACTTCGCGACTTGCTTGTTTCAGTTGTGGAAGGTGTCGAAGGTGCTCCACCTGCGAGTCGCCTGGACTGGCTGGCGTCCCCGCGTTTACCGCGCGGTGGCCAGCACAGACGCCGCGGAGCGCAGCACGGCGCAAGCAGACGCGGAGGCCATGCGGTATCTGTGCATGCTGCTGTACCCGCTGTGCCTCGCCGGCGCCGCCTACTCGCTGCTCTATGAGCCGCACAAGAGGTCAGTCACCAATCAAATATACAAGTTGAATTTTTCAAGAGGTGTTATTCCAAATCTTAAACTACGAGGAATGAAGAAAAATGCTCAAAGGAGTCTCCAGAGTGATTTTGACAAAAATTTCAACCGCATTCTCAGATCAGGAAAAAAACTTTTTTTTAACGTTTAATCAAACCTGCCGGTTTTCAAAAAACATATCACCCTGTATTATCGCCTCACTTCGTAGTGTCGTCTTCCCATGACGACGACGACGTCAGAC
This sequence comes from Udea ferrugalis, assembly GCA_950022985.1. Taxonomy (NCBI): domain Eukaryota; kingdom Metazoa; phylum Arthropoda; class Insecta; order Lepidoptera; family Crambidae; genus Udea; species Udea ferrugalis. Next base: position 14,757,421 of record OX465516.1, read on the forward strand.
GATTTTTGACGATTTGAAAGCACTTGTAACAGGTCTATTTAAATAAAGATATTTCTGATTCTGATTCAGAGTTAACTCTGTGACGTCACCAACACCAAATTCTGTGACGTCACATATGGCAAACTAAAGGAAAATCATCTTTTCACCTGTTCTTTGTATCTGTGTTAAACATACAATATGGAAACTCGGGTGTGTCTTTAATTCTGGAGTTCTACAAGGCAGTATTCTCCCCCGATTGCTTTTTTCAATGTTTGTATACTGACAATGGGTTTAATCCCCAGCTGGTACTCGTGGGCGCTGCACAGCGTCGTGAACGGCGTGTACGCGTTCGGTTTCCTGTTCATGCTGCCGCAGCTGTTCGTGAACTACCGGCTGCGGTCCGTGGCGGCACTGCCCTGGCGCGCGTTCATGTACAAAGCTTTCAACACGTTCATAGACGATGTGTTCGCGTTCGTCATCACTATGCCCACTGCGCATCGCGTGGCTTGCTTCAGAGATGATCTGGTCTTCTTGGTCTACTTGTACCAGAGATGGTGAGTGTTTTTTTAAATTGTTTTTGACGCATGCTTGTAGAGCAATTTTATTCTGAAACCTGTCAAATTGCGGTCAGAATCAAGCTGTTAACACATTTCAATTTATAGTTTGCTTAAATAAGGTTGGAAAGAAACGACGAGACACTTAAAATATGTTAGTCGAATTTACAGGGTTTTTTTGTAAGCGCATTCTTAGGGTAAGTTGCACCATAGTAGAAGTTAAAGTCAAAGTTTTTGTCAAATTTGACAATTTGACGTCATTTTTCGGCCTAACCGGTACTTTAACTGAAATTTTGATGTTTGTTATTGTTAAAGTTAGATGGTGCAACTCACACTTAATCTTCAAATGTTTGACAGACTTTGAAACATAAACTGTATTTTTGAAAAACCGAACTCTACATCCATAGAAATACCATCCCAGGCCTGCATCCATACAAACTCCGCCTTTATCAGGTCGCCGGTCCAATTTGTTCACTACGCCCCTCTTATAACTAAAAAACGAGACCAATCATGCTTATCGCTAGTATCCCTATGGAAGAAAAACGAAGTGTAACACGTATTTCATTGCATTAACAACGGAAAAACAACCAAAATTTCAATTTCAACATTTAATAATGTTTAAGGTTTATATTTATTCTATTAAAACCAACTAAATATTTGTAGGTTGTACCCAGTGGACAAATCGCGTACCGACACCGCCTCCAGCATGGATGAGACTCCTGAGGAACTGGAGCCCATTAAACAAAAGGAGGAATAAAAATATAATGTCTAGACGATGTACTGGTGTTGTTGTGAATAGTTTGTTAGTGTATAGTAAGGGCGTGCGCACACTTAGCCGAATGGCATTATTTTGCCACAGAACAGCAGATTTTATATTGTGATTCATCAGATGACATTATCTAAAGCGTCTTAAACGTCCACAATCAATCTAGATTTCTTGTGAAATTAAACTTCTACTGCGTGGGAGTTTAGGACACTTGGGCGAAGCTCGGCTAAATGTACGTAGGCCTTATCATTTTAAAAGACATACATCAACGTACAGAACACGTATGAATCATGAACTCCTCTTGAGAAGAGAATTCAGTTGTGTGTTTGTTCATACATCCAACCTGCGCTTGTGTTAGGTCTTGGTGTTACCTTTGTTTCTTCTGGTTTCTATAATGCAAAGAAAAAACCTTATTTTCGGCCTAGGCTAAGTGATACCTTCGCACCGCAACAAAATTATCTAGCACTTTTTCTCATGGCTAAAACATACAAATCGCACGAGATAGTGCGTGACATAATTTTGTCGCGGTGCGCATCCTAGGACGGCTGAGAAAATGTTTCGTCTCATATTTTTATTTCAAACTGTTAAATCTCTTCTCAAGAATGAGTCTTTAATAAAATCCGTATAATAATTTATATACGGGCATTCCTATATTCAAATCCGTCTGAAGTAGTGTTGGCTTTCTTTGAGGCTTATAGAGGCCGAACGATTACAACGCATAGAGGCTGTCTCTGGTGCTAACGATTTGCGCCAACCTATTTTGATAAATGTATGTGACTTTTTTGATAAATATTAATTCTCATAAAAAAAATGGTAAAGAAATAAAAAAATGGGTTGACAAAGTTAGTCTGGAAATAAAATATTTCAAACAGATTTACTCATAGAAGTTAAAATAAAGTTATTTATTTTTTATTTAACAAGTGGACAAGCAGTGATTTTGAAAAAGCTCTAAGGTCAATTCAAAATTATACTCCTAACAAAAAGAAAAAACTCTTTATCCTTCACAAAATGTATAGGAGAAACAGAAAAGTGTAAAATTTTTCAACGCTTTTCATAGTTTGGTCATCAATACACAAAAAAGACAACATGCTCTATTAAGAGCATGCTCCTAAATTTAAATAATGGCTACTATAGGTTAAGCTTTATTAGTTAGTCTGAAATCATAATTCGTTCAATCAGTTTTGTTTTCCATGCTGGCCTGTCAGTTTTTACCAGATAGCGAATGACACCGTCTTTAGTTAAAACAGTGTTAAAGGACTGATTAAGTTTTATGAATTAGAGGCCTATTAGGCTAGGCGAAATTGTGTAGAAAATTTAAAATGTTATGTTGTTGTATATTTGGACAAAGTAGTGGAGGTGACGTTTTAGTATATGATTGGAGTATCTGTGTGTACTTATTGGCTATATATTTTAGATATTGCGCAAGACGCAAATTATTCGGCATCTAAACCAATTATTTTGCGTTCGGGTTTTTAATATTTATTTAGAACATGATGCTGACAATATTGACATTTACTATGAAATTTTTAGTGTAAAATATTGTATGTCTACTAAATATATGTGTATGTGCATATTTAATCCAACTATTGAAACATGTTTATTAATATATTTATAATACGGTCAATTTGTGAGACTATAAAATAATACAGGTTGTACTAATAAAGATAGAAGCGCACAATTTTATGCAATATGTTTCATGTTAATTGCATGTTGAGAGAGTTTGTTTATCGTAAGATTATAATCGCCACAATTTTCTTCTTGTTTAATTATTTGATATCATATTTGTACCATCAACGGCATAACAGGCGGCCGTTTCCGGTCAGTTCTGCTTGCTCTATTGCAAAGAAATGTCATTTGGCAAGAGCACGGAAAACGGAAATGGGTAGCCTGATGTGCCACTGACTGGACAAATCTAACAATTAATAAACGCTCTTAAATGTTTTGCATGAAGGTGATTGCGCTCTTACATAATAATAAGTAGATGTTTGTAGATGTTATGATAATATGTATTATATCGATCTGTGGACTACTGTATGTATGATTTGAGAGGTATGCCAAGGACGAATAGTAGCTGAATTGTATATTTATAACACTACTTTATGTGTAATATTTAGTTTAAATATTCAATTGTGAAGAGTTTCTTAATTGTGATAGATGATATGAAATTATTTTCTTAGGTTTTGATGCCTGCAAAATTTTTGGGGGTACTCTGTAAGTTACTCGATTTAGTTTTATGCGCATTGGTTTTTATTATGGTACTGAAACAACGAAAATGTTAATAACAAAATTGAAAGAGATTTTCTAAAAAATGAGGTGTTAATATATAATCGAGTTCAAAAAAGTTAACTATAATTATGCTGTAAATTTACCTACGCGGTATCGGTTTATCATTAGGACACCAAACACAGTATATCATATTTACAATTCGGAAAATATTAATGGGTAAGTACTATTTTATTAATTTGTACAGAGTGCCTATTCCGACACGCACAAACAGTTTCGAGTTACTTCACCGTCAAGTTTATCGAGCATTCGCTAAACTTTGTTTTTCTTATGTTGGCATAAGTGCAGAAAGCCGACCAAATAAAGAAGGTCATTATTTACAGGTAGGTAGATTGCTCGATGTAGATGACTTTAAAATTCGTCAGGGTCTTGGTTTGACGCTTCGCAAACCTTATTTCTCCTTATCGCCACTAGATGGCGGTGCTTCAATGCCATACAAATTCGCGTTTACCGACTCGGGACAGTTTAGTGAGCAAAAGCGGTGTGCGTGTCGTACTTGGCACTCTGGTACCAATAGCTTCAAAATATCCCTCAAGTTAAAATCTAATACAAATTAATATTTTCCGGCTGCTCGAAGCCTAGTTCTATCTTCGTCTTCATTGGAGCTTTACTTCAAGCGAAATAAGGGTCTCGTGCCTTCCTATCGTGAATTAGTAAAACAATAAGAGATGTAAATGAAAAAAGCATATATCTTATTTTGTGTATGTTGTTTATTTATAACTACTGTGAAGATCTCTGTATTTATAATGGAATTAATTTAATATACATACTATTATTTCTAGTTTTTGCTCAATTGTATTATATTGTTATTTATTGATTTAAATTTTATTTTAATTGTATTACATTAAAACACCATCACAATAGAACTATGGAATAAGTTATACATATATTAAAATAATATAACAGATTATTTATTGCCTATTTGGTAAATTGTACACGCAACAGACTTGCCAATATACTTAATGCATTTATTTCATTGGGTCAGTGTTTTTTTTATTTAGTGCAGTAAGTTAAACATACTCGTATAATGTCAGGTTCTAGGTAGGTAAAAAACTTTAAAATCATTAGCTATAGACGGCGCTCACTTGATTGAGACTGGTCTCTTGCTTAGAACCCTTTGTCGTATTTTTTTACCGCAATTGATCTTTAAGGACTGCAACAATTAAAGCACTTATTGACTTTTTCTTCCTAGCAGTGTCCTTTGTGTGGAAGTGATAGAACAGTACACTATAACTAACACTACATAGTATAAAACAAATTCTCTTTCTGTCCCTATATCCCTATGTATTCTTAAATATTGGAAACTACGCAACGGATTTTGATGCCGTCTTTATTATTAGAGTGTTTGAAGAGGAAGGTTTATACAGGATGGCCCGAAAGGTGACACTAAAAAAAACTGGGCTCTTGACGTCTAGCTAGGTGTACCCGAAAATACCCTATGTATGTTCCAAGATTTTTTGGAGTTTTCGAGCTATGATTTTTTAAAATTAAATTTGAGAGTTTTCAACTTGATCTACATAAAGTACGATTGGAGCTAAACTGTGCTTTAGTAGTTCGACTATCTCGTAGTCCTAGTAGTAGCGTAGTACATACTCGTAATAGTATGGAAGTGCGCAGCAGGCGCGGCGCCCGACCACTTAAACAATTTTATTAGATGTGACCTTGTTACGTCATATCAGTAATCTTATTGGAGTAATATGTTACAACGTCATAACATGGACCTAAAAAATAGTTCAAATTGAAGATTGACATTGAATCGACTGATATAGACTTGTATTGGCAGCGGTGGGAACCTGGCAGGCTTACAAAAGACCATGGTTCAACGACTCCGTGAAAGTGGTTCGAAAAAGTCATAATAATGGAGTACTGTGATGTGAACGTGAGTCAGAAATGCACCCAAACGTCATTTAGTTAAAAATATGCAGATTTTTAACGACTGTAGCCAAAAATATCAAACTAACCTGCCATATTATGCAAATAAAGGTTGACCAGTTTTTTTAAGTGACTCGGAATCTATTATCCTTGTTTTTCTTATTATTTATTGAAAAAAACATCAAACATTCCAGTGCCGCTGCACTAGTCAAATTGGTTAACTGGCTAAAAGTGTTTTAGTCGTATGTCGATCATCATAAGTGAACTTTTTAAGAATGAGATGTTGTTTACTAAGTCTTCTTTGAGCTTATTTTTATTTCAATAGAGATCGGTAAAAGATAATTTAAATGAATTTAAGTTCAAATTTCTGTTTGAAGGTAACGGTCCATTCAGAGCTAGTCACAACGCATCACCTAGCCTTCATAAGTCTTTGTCTACCTAACGCCCCCAATTGGGCAGGTCGGTGACCCGGCGAAGGTTCTCTGTGTCGCAGTAATAATGTAAACAGTAGCAATCAATACAAACCGGAACACTATTTTACTGGTTTCATCTATATTTTATCATTAACTGTATAATGTGGTATGACTTGGTATGACTTCAAGTATTATTTTGCTCACTAAGTGTAATGCTATCTTATCCTATTACATTCGTTATGTAGCCGCATACATAGATGATTTATTTTGTATAGGTACCTTTAATTCTATTAATTTTATATCTAAAGCTCGTTGTTCTGAAAACGGATTTCAAGATATATGAATATAAATTCATATCCAAAGTGTAAAAAACTCGGTTCAAGATTACGGTTACTTCAATTAATGAGTGTCATAGCTTTGTAATGTAACTTTAAGTAACCATTAAAAAGCTATGACATGCTATGCTTGTGAGTACGAGTGTTTAGGAGAACTTAATTTGAACTCAATTAGCTACGTACCTAGGTACTTCTTATAATTTCTAAAAGAATTAGTTCATAGGTTCTTGTGTGTTAATTTAAGTAATGCGTACTATATAACTTGTAAGTTTGAGTCTCCTCCACTATGGACGATGAGAGTCCCTGAGTTTTAGTCGGTAGGCCACTGGGTTATCACTTTCCCAGTGGAGAGTCCGACCAGCCATCCGCCCAGTGAATTGGTATGCGTAACGCATTTCCTCAGGGTTCAAAAAAAGGTAGACTATCTTGTGTGAGTGCCTTTTGCGAATATTTTACTCTTTTTTGCAATTTAAGTTTAATATAACATCTAGTTCGAAATTGGTTTTAATAGAAACACTGACGTAAAGTTTATACCTATCCTTAATTCGTACAGCTGTAGTGTCACCTATTTAAAGTACAGACACTTTTGTTTCTATAGCCTGATTGTTGCCAATCAGTACTTAAAAAGTAGCTGGACCGAATCAAGTAGATAAGATGAATAATCCATGTGAACGTAATAATGAAGTCTGATTATGGCGATCACAAAACAATGTCAACATTGTAATTCGAGCGTCGTCCCGCGTGGTCGCGTTCGCCTCGCTCACTCCGCGCGTGCTCAGATAATTATTGTTTACATCAACGTTTCAGGGAGAACTTACACCATGGACATATTTGACCTTCTGTTGCACGCTGGGCTCATCACAGGTGCCTTGGTGACATACCTTATATTCTTCAAGAAATCGCAGACGAAGCAAGGAGAATACAGAGTACCGGGTACGTTTGCAATCTTCGATACTAAGTATTAATACTAATTTGTTGTTGTATCCGCCTGGGTTTTGATAACGAGATTGCACACGTGCATGATAATAATGTCTACTGAAATCAGTATTACTTATTCACCTTTAATGTATTTTTAGTTCACAATTCTAAGAATCAGGTGTTCTTAAATTGTTATCTTCGTATGATGGCGCAGGGGTACATTTTTTATGAGTTACTTAGATCTTCGGAGTAATTTGCTTTCATTAGTGTCTTGAAATAGATAATGGTATCCCAAATTAAGCAGCTTTAGCTTTAAGTAAAATAATGATCGCATTTATGCTTGAACAAACATCAGGTCTAGGTGTGTTAATAGCTATCTCTATAGATTTGGCCCAGCCTTCTCTCGTGCGGATTGTATATAAACATTCGGGCTTAAAAAAACATGAATGACAAACGAATAGTTAGCGATTTATCTAAATTTTTGGGTATTCTGAGCATCATATTGCATTTTACAATACAAATAATTTAAAATTTAGAAACTAAATCCGGTTTTACCCCTTTCAGAGCCTTACTAAATAAAAATATAAAAAAAAAACATTTATTTCTCATCACAAACTAGGTCTTAGAAAAAATAGACTTAATGCTAGTTGGTTACTTAAGTTACTTAACGACCTGTATCGTTGTGAGAGACTGGTGCCTGGTGGAGGTTTGAAAAAACCTGAAGTACAGGTTTTTACTAAACATTGTAAATGTATATATACAATAGTTTGTGATTATGTACCAATGAACGTTTTTATATTTCTACTAACCACCACTGATTAACACAAATCCTAATCTTAGATAATCATAACTAAGGGATTTGGGTGTTAACTTTATAATTCAGAATTATGCCTATAAACTCGTGTATATAATTGCATATAGAATTTACTGACGTAGTTACTTTATCTCTTTGATGAATGTAGGTCATCGGTCATTGACTTTGCGATCGCCTTCTCAGCAAATGATCTAATATCAATAAGTGCGATTAAAATAGCAACCGCTTCAGTATAGCTATACATAGGCACTTCAATAGAGCTAGGTAATTAGAGTTCGATTGTAATTACCTACTATTTGTAAGGTACTAGGTACAACGTCAAGGACAAATAAGTGTTCATATTATGTAATTGAATGTTTGTAAACATACGGGTGTAAACGCTGCATCGTTGTATCATCTTAATCGAAGTTCCGAAAACAGGCTCCGGAGTGTTCCTGCCAGCCAATATGTTCTTAGCTAAGTAGCTGATTGTCGACTCCGGGCAAAAGCACTTGACTGTACCAGGAATTCAGCTCAGGAAGCCTACAGCACGTATTTTACGACTGGTTCTGTTCTGTAAAGCAAAAGTAATGCAGTTGTTGTCTGTACAAGTCAAATATCCTACTAATATTATAACTGTGAAAATTTGTATGTGTGGATGTGCCGTGTTGCCCTTTCACGTAGTTGCCTAAGCCTAAAAACCGTTAAAATGACAATAATTTTGGAGGGCCATTTTTGTGAGGCATCTTTCGAAATAACGAGTCATTAAATGTTTTTTTTTATGAATTAAGACCGAACGATTAAATATTACCAAGCAGTTACAATGTAAAAATATTTATTCGCATAAAATCCTACATCAAGAGGTTATACTTAATTGATAAATAGTGTGGAATCTGTCTGCTACCGTTACTTTTGTAGGATTCTTCCTACTTTTGTTTTTATGAGACAGTATTCAATATGGTAGTGGTTCATGGAGTCAAAACTGAAGTGATTCTAATTCATATTTCTTGCAATTATTGCGGTTGCATTGTTGCTATCAGACCAAAATTTTAATCAACAGATTATTATTCATAATTTTTAATAACCTACAGGCTGGAACTACCCCCTAAAGTTGTTTTGGGCGCGCTACTACGCCGTGAAGCTTTGGAAGGCGAAGCTCGGGAGAAGCCCTCAACCCGAGCTGCCACGCGAGGACTTGTACGATGGATGGGACGCCGTCACCGTCCGCGCGACGTCGCCCGACGGCGCTGCGTTACTTCTGGAGATCCGTAGGCTATGCGGCCGGAAGTCACTCGCTGAAGTGACCGTGCATGTCAGGCTAGCTGATGGCACCACTTTTGTATTGCCACGTAAGTATTGTATTTCGATTTTTCAGCCCTATTTTTGTATAAATCATATAAGTAGTAGAGTTTGCACATCCAGAAAGATCTAACTTCGTAACTTGCTGCTGTAAATAAATCGAGTAGACAGCATAGTAGACTATGCAGCAAAAAGGCAGTGAGAAGTGATGATGTAGGGCAATCTAGGGTGCCAAATTAACGTGTTTTTTGGAATTTATTTATAAATAGATAGAGTAGACTTTAGCTTTAGTCATAGGTTTTCGCAAGAGTAACCCTGTTATAACATTTGGTTTTGAATTATGAACACAGAGAGAAAGGAAGTGATAAAATATCATGTTTGCACGAGATAATTCACCCCCTGGACGGAAATAAGTCTCCAATGTTGGCTAAGTAGCCCACTGGTTGACTGGTAATAATGCATCCAACATTAAGTTTTTAGCAACATTTAAAAAATTAATAAATGTCATTCACAACTAAGTGAAGTTTAATTCCGAATGCAGGTGTCCCAGACACAGCAGTGGGGGCGTGGGAAGGCGTCCCCGAGGCGTGGACCGCAGGCGGCCTCAAGTTCCAGGTGTTGGAGGCCCAGGCGCGGCTGAGGATATTGTTCAATGGCCTACTTACCAATGTGAAGGATGGCACCGTACAACACGCTAAGATGAACCTAATGTACGTATTACATATACGTACGTATATTTCGGTCAATTTTGTAATAATACTCGTACGTAATCAAAATAACAGTGATCATCTATTACTCTATCAGGCATCAACATTTAAAGTTTAGATAAAATTATATCCAGAACATAATGCTGGTTTCGTTTTTTCCTGATTTCTTTCGACATTATTTTCTTAGGCGCATACTTGGTACATGTGCTTTTATGATTTCCTCATGTAGAGCTGGTAAAAATATATCGATTGGAGATAATAATTGTGAATGATATGACGTCTCTAACTACCTTCAGCCGAAATGAGGGCGCAGGCAATTTTCGGTCAACCACCTGTGATAAAACTTTGAATTACGATTCTAGAACATCACAAGGTTATCATGATAACAATAAGTTAGTAGTAATAAAATCGATTGATCATTTAAATTAATCGTCCACCTGGCATTATTTTGCAGTTAATACTAATGATGGAGGTCTGGCTGTGAACCAGAACTTAAGGAATCTTCATAGCATGTTGTGGATAATGTTGAATATTTTTACCATATTGAACGTCATGTTATTAAAAATATAGGCTGTGATGTACCAAGCTATTAATCTTATTGTGTGGTTATAGCCAGAGCCAACAGATTAAACAATGCATTATTCCATTATTTATTTAGTGTTTATTTCAGTATTTTGTTTCTTTTTACTTGTTCAATTGTTTTTTTTGTTCTTTTTGTTTGTAACACTGCACCGCCTACCATATTTTTCTGCTTAGCCCCATGGTTGACTGGTAGAGAATGCCTCATCGATGAGGGATTCTCTACCAGTCAACCTACGTCAGTCTACTTAATGTCGACATTAAGTCCGCCATTTATACCAATTTATTGCTGTGCAATAAAGAATAAATAAATAAATAAGTTATTTTTATCGTGTTTAGTTGGGGAGCGGCATCAGACGTCGTGCAGCACCCAGAAGACTGGAGCGATCAGCTGGCGGCGGAGGCTCTCGCGCTGGAGCCGTGGCGGGACGCTAGCTGGGTAGACTTGCTGTAAGTTATACCTCCAAATAAGTACAACTACTTATTTGGGAAACGGTAAAAGAGGTGGTCGCTCTGCAATGTTCGTTTTCCTGGATTAAGGTCTGATCTGACAGAGAATCAAGGTCGTCGACATACTCGTACCTCTCAGAATTAGTAAAGTGAAAGTGACTGTGCAAAATCTGTGAATTTTTACTCAGGCCGTTTTATTTTAAAACTTACTGTCCTTTCTCTTATAACGCCTGGGTCATCGCCTATTGGTAATTCACCAGGCAACCCCAAAACTTGGATCCGCGTATTAAGCAATAAACTTGCGACGAAAGTGAGACGTCAATTCGCGTAGGTCAGGGTGAAATAAACAGAACTTGTGATTTCCATGCCAAAACAAACATTAGAAGAAACACTCCTACTTTTGTTCAAGCCTTTCAGATTAACAGGTAATTTAATTAAAACTGAACTAAGTAAAAAAAAAAATTTAAATAACTAAATACTATATTGACATAATTTGTTACGCACTATACACTCGTGATAAGTCGTGATGGCTGAAAAATATTAAGTGCCATGCGGTTTAAAAATATGTTTTAAATCGAAGGCCAGTTTTAATTCGTTTCTGTAATCTTGTAACAAGGGTGCGGGAACCTGCGGAATCACATATCAATCGTATCGATTGCAATTTCTGCTGACAAAGCCCTCTGTCTTTGTTATTGTGACCTTCAAGTGTCACATTTACTGCAATAAAGTACTGTTTTACTCTACCTATAAAACAGAATTCAAAAGGGACCAGTAAAATATTTCTTCACCTTTCCTAATCGTTCAGTATATAGACATCTTGTAGACCTTGAAGTTCATATTATGAATAATTTAATCTGTATTACATCAGTGACTGATAATGACTATCTCAATGTTCCGATCATCTTAGGTTATTGAACTGAGTGTGACCTTACATATTCATCTATCATGTTATTCGAGATGTTTATCTGTTATCAATCAGTTTATTTATCAAATGACCTAGTTTTATCTAATGATAAAACATTTATTTCACACTACAAAAATATTTTTTTACAAATATAGTTATTAAAGTAATAACTTAACAAACTAATAGATACAATAAAACAGAATAAATCAAATAACATCTAGGTACTGAAGTAAGTTTGTCGACATGATTATTCGAAGACGTGTGTGTCTTCGAATAATTCGATATTTATTTAAGTAACTTAACATACCCTCACGACCATATCCCTAATGGGTTAGTCAGAGGCACACTGATTGTTGCCGTCGTGGTGATCGGAACATTCAGAAACCCACATTTCGTCAAGGGAATTTGAACACAACGTGGTAAGGGGCGAGCCTACCGCCGTTATCCGGGTTGCTTGGGTTTCGCAAATTGTACAATGAACACAAAGTAGGTGTGTTACGGCCATATTTGATCTAGGGACCACCGGGTTCCGAGCCAGAGTCTTGAACCACTAGGCCACGACGATCTCATTATTTTAGTATTTTATTTTATTTGTCTTGTAACACCTTATAGTTCAACAGAAAACAGACAGTCAAACAAATCTTTCATTTGCCTAGAATACAGTGTGACTGTCGTTATCTGCTTAGGTCAGATTTCATTAATGAATGTTGATCTTTAGGAATTTCAAATTCATTAGATTGGCAAAATTTGCCAGTCTAGCAAGAAGAAAATGTCGTACCGTTTGTTTGGTTAAATAGCGTATTGTATTCCAGAGGCAAGTGGGAAGAAGGCGGTTGGTGCCAATGGGGCACCGTGCAGGGCCGGCTCGAGGTGTTCGACTCCAAGGGCGGGTCTACTCGCAGCGAGTACTTGCGCGTGCGCGGGGTGCACGAGCGGCGCTGGGCCCCGCACGGCTGGGCGGGCCTGCGCCGGACCCTCACTGTTTCTGCTGCAGCGGCCGATGGGATGGCCCTGCAGCTGCGCCTGTTGTGCTACAAGGATGTTTTGACGCAGTAAGTTTGGTTTTATCACAGTAAAATATCTACATACAAACGTGCCGCTCTCTGTATGCATGTGTGCGTGCGCGTCGAGCGCAGTGTCGGCACGCGATTTCACGCACCCGCTAGCATAAAATATGGGGGAATAAGGTGGCGGCAGTACGGGCCTAGCCTAGCGTGCCTAGCCTAGCCTAGCGTGCTCACAGACACGCTGTGCCGCGTGTCTGTGAGCACGCTAGGCTAATAACTCGATGGGCGGCCTTAGATAACCTACTGTTATGTTTACTGTGGTTTCATCTTATAATTGAAGGCTGTGGTAAAGGTGAGCCACCTGTAAACACAAGATCTCGAGGCCTACTCTTGTTCGTGGGAACTCGAAATATCGTAAACCATTAGTCGATATAAAAAACACACCACTTAATATAAGTCAAAATCGAGACGACTCTTTTGAGCACGTCATTCTATTTCCAAAAAGTATTTTTATGTAGGTATGCAGAATATAGTTATATAATAATGATAAGAGTGATAATAATGTGACATCAGCAACCACCTGCAGAAATAAGCTGCAGACGGTGATTTTCAGTCAACCACACCTGATTTGCAGATTAACTGTCAAAGATATGAATGATGTAACGATATCATAAGATCGAGGTTTAGAGCTGTGAGTAAGCTGAATGCCCCTTACATACAGGGTGGCCCAGCGACAGTGGTCCAAAAATTTTTTTTAGGTAGAGGGCATCATAGCAAGTCATTTGAAAAAAACATTAGTTCCGCGAAAATCAATACTTTAGAAGTTATGATTTTTTTAAGTTTCTTTTGAAATTTCTCAACTCTAATCACTTAATTCACTCTTGTTTGGAAACTATCGCACTGAATCAGTTCAAATTTGGTATAGATGTACAATAGTAATGTAGAAACCATATTATGTGCAAGTTTTGAGTTTATTTCAAGACTTTTTGTTTTTTTTTTTAATTTTCGTCAATAATTTTTCGCCATTTCAAAAACTACTACAATTTTCAAAAAATTACCGCTGCAATGTTTGTGCACTTGATGACTTGTTTATGATCTTAAAAACTGTCCATAAGTATGATAATAATCTATGCAAAAACTTGAAGTGATGCAACCAACGGAACACTTTCGAAATTAACATTTTGTACGGTAAGTCGCTAAAACTCAGAATGGGTCATTTCTGCACTGACCCTCATTTAGAAAAAAAAAGTAGCCAAAAAATGTTTTTTCGGATAGAAGGCATCATAGCAACTCATTTAAAAAAACATTAGATACTAGAAGTTATTTTTTTAAAATTTTGTGCCTAAGTGGTTGAACTTCAGAGACATAAATCACTTGTGTTTGTAAACTATCCGACTGAAAAACTTCAAAATGAGTAAGAATAGTAGAGAGTAAAAAAGGATTTATCTCATTTATTCATAACAATACAATGAGTGATACAAAAGGCGGACTTAATGCTATTAAGGCATTATCTACCAGTGAACATAAAATAAAGCGAAGCCAATTAAAGCATGGGATTAATTATTAAGTCATCCCATATTTGAAGTTCCTTAGTCGGATAGTTTACAAACAAAAGTGACCTATGTTTCTGAAGTTCAACCAATTGAGCCTAAAATTTAAAAAATAATAACTTCTAAACTATTGGTTTTCGAGTATCTAATGTTTTTTTAAATGAGTTGCTATGATGCCTTCTATCCGAAAAAAAATATTTTGGCTACTTTTTTTTTTAAATTAGGGTCAGTGCAGAAATGACCCATTCTGAGTTTTAGCGACTTACCGTACATGACGTTAATTTTGAAAGTGTTCCGTTGGTTGCATCACTTTAAGTTTTTGCATAGACTATTATCATACTTATGGACAGTTTTTAAGATCATAAACAAATCATCAAGTGCACAAACATTGCAGCGGTGAATTTTTGAAAATTGTATTAGTTTTTGAAATGGCGAAAAATTAATGACGAAAATTATAAAAAAACAAATTGTCTTTTAATAAACTCAAAACTCGTACATAATATGGTTTCTACATTACTATTGTACATCTATACTAAATTTGAACTAATTGAGTGCGATAGTTTCCAAACAAGAGTGAATTAAGTGATTGGAGTTGAGAAATTTCAAAAGAAACTTGAAAAAATCATAACTTCTAAAGTATTGATTTTCGCGGAACTAATGTTTTTTTTAAATGACTTGCTAGGATGCCCTCTACCCAAAAAAAATTTTTGGACCACTGTCGCTGGGCCACCCTGTATATCTTCCACTGGGTTACCCTCTCACCAAGAGTTCGAGTATCTCAAGCACAAATACGCCTCCGTCCTTTTCCATCACCCAAATGACCACATTATTTTTCGAATGGTTTTGCGTTTGACCCCAGTCTCGCCTGATGGTAAGCGATAACGAGGCCGATAGTAGAGCACCAGAAATATGCCTATTCACTCTTGCCATGACCACTTCCTGCCTGTAGGTATGTGGTCAACATCTATTGACAGCTGACAAATTAAACTCTCAGGTGACACTGACATCTCACTTCCTGTTATTGTTCCTGTCCCTTCCTGTTACTGTATTAACTGTTGTGTGAGACAGCGTACTGTATCTTTAGCTAAAAACTATTAAACCAATTACCATAACCATATTATTTACTAACCATGTGACAATCAAATCAATAGATATGTAATGAATATTTTAAAAAAAATGCTAACAGCGGTCTTATGCTCAAATCATTATATTCCAGTCAACTAGAGGCTAGACAGACATGCTGCTTTACAAGGTATTGCATTAGCAAAAGTTAGTTATTAGGAGCCCGTACGTATGCCCGTAATGTCCCTTTTCCGAGCAAATGTTGCTCTTATGTAGCGCAGCTTCTTGCATTACCAATGAAACTTGACAGTACAAAAAATATGTCTTATTCGAAGCTACAAAATATACATTGCATTAAACTCACAAAGCGAAATAAATACTTCCTGAATGTGGCCTGGCTGTTGCTTGTTATTTAGCTGTATTTCTCCGCAAGGTTTTCTGCAAGGGAGGTATTTTTCGGGCTGATTGTTAAAGGGACTTGTTCACATTTCAGATGTGTGTCAGGCGCAGTTAGGCTGCCGAATACGATGGTGAAAAGCATCACCAGCACCAATTTGCCAATTGCTGGTTTTTGTGAAACGCCTGATGGGATACCAGACGCTTTTTCTTTCAACGTAACAAGTAAGATAAGGCTTTAAATTGCTTTTTAATACAGTTGCTCAAAAAGTGGTACTTTTCGTAGCTTGGTTTTTCCGCACTAGTGCTTTTTACTTTTCCATTTTTTTTTTGATAATGTTAATAAACTCCATACATCCTACCAAAGAGGTTGTCTGTTCAATCACTTTATTTTGTATTTTGATACGTTATTTGGCATGAATGAATGAGAAGAATGAGTTTCACTTAAAAATACTTGAAAAAAAATAATAGGTATTTATTGCATTTCCATGTTTAAATGCAATTAAATTACTTCTTATATTTTTACTAGGCTGAATACAACCGATGCCGTGTTAAAAAAATACTGTCAATCTTAAGTTTTTCATTCCCGCTTTCTTTATTTACGATTAGTCACGACTGTCACGATATACTTTGGTTATTGATCGTTTTTAATGTTGTTTATTTAACATTTTTCGTACACAAGTATTTAACATATTTTTTCAAAATAGTTTATTTTTACTAGGCTGAATGCAAACAACCGGTGCCTTAAAAAAAAAGTTTTTTCATTCCCGCCCTTTTTACTCCTGCTTGACTTAATTGTGTTAATGATTCGCATTGGTTTGATATTATTTTTTTCGCAAATGTATTAAAAAACGTTGTTCGATACACGAGCGGAAGTGTCATTTTCACTCGTACCGAGTCTTGACCCTCGCCTGCCGGCTCGGGCCAAGATGCCTCGAGACTCGTGCAAAATGACATACTTTCCGCACTTGTATCGAAAACTACTATTTCAACAGTCAAGCTGTCGTTTACACTGTCTATCTTGCTCGAGTTTCGGGAGAACTAAAAAGGAAAGAATACTTAAAAGAATAAGTAAGATTAAATAATCACCGTTTGAGTTATTTTTAAGCTTGCTTGAGTAAGATGCAATTAAGTCCTTTTAAATAAATTCGTTTTACCGAAACTTCGGAAATTGTTAAAAAACATTGACAAAATAACTATCTCCCTTATTCATAAAAACTTAAACAGCTATTCTACAACATTTTAACTTTTGAATCGCTTTGTCATTCTTGTTGCTGCCGCCATTTGCGAGTAAGTGACACAACACGTCAATTGCTTAAACTATGCTTTGACGTTGCGTTCGTTTTTATGAATAAGGGGGTAAATGTTTACATAAAGCCTATTAAGTTTCTGTTGTGGACCTGTACTGACAAAGAAAATCAGGCGATTCGTTATTAAACTGTTTGCTTATTCCAGCGGATGACCGCGAGATCCGAGTGGTGGTGCGTCCGGAGGCCTCGGGCGCGCGGCTGCGGAGTGGAGTTCCGTACCAGCTGGAGACGGAGTGCCGCTTCCTGCGCGTCACTCTAGATGAGTCGCCTGGTTCCGGCCTGCTGGAGTTAGGCACCACTCCCACAGGTACCGTACACTTGCTATAGAGAATATGTACAGTATTCTAGCGGTTGACCGAGAGATCCGAGTGGTGGTGCGTCCGGAGGCCTCGGGCGCGCGGCTGCGGAGTGGAGTTCCGTACCAGCTGGAGACGGAGTGCCGCTTCCTGCGCGTCACTCTAGATGGCGCGGTGGGCGCCGGCTTGCTGGAACTTGGCACCACTCCTACAGGTACAGTACACTGGCAATACTTCTAGCGGTTAACCAAGTTCTAACTAGAGATGGAGGACAAGTGCTAAGGAAAAATGTGAGAAAAATGGCAAAGTCGATAAATTCTAAATTCTTTTTGTTGTCATCCGTCCATTGTCCTTGTGCCTGATTGGCTGGTATCAGTTAGTAGTCTATAAAAGTTGTTGCGCCCGAAATCAGTCGTGAAGCATGATAATGATTTGATTAGATCGACGGCTCAGGTTCTCAGTAAAAACTCATCAGGCGCTTTTAACTAAGGGTGAGGGAGGTGCAGGGTCCGAGGACCGCAGAAATGGATGCGCACGAATACATGAAAAAGTACTCGTCCTGAACTATTTTTTCCAATGCTTATTTGCTGGATTTCGCATTCAGTTGTAGCAAAATGCCCAGTCTGCAGGGCATTTTGCTACAACTGAATTACCTATTTATTTTGTTTGTGACCCTTGCAGTGATGTCGGAGCCTCAAGACTTGCTGCCGCCTCGCAAGCTGCGCTGGATGTCTGAAGCTGAAGCAGGCTCCGTGGGCTACTGCCTGCCGCTGACGGAGCGCGCCGCGGCCTGCCCGGGGTACGTCGGCGGGAAGGGCGCCTCCCTTGCGCTGCTGTCAGCCACGCGACGAGCTGAAGTGAGTCCTGTTGCAGGGCACTAGAGCGCACAGTCGCCTGGCGCCGCCTCGCAAGCTGCGCTGGATGTCTGAAGCTGAAGCAGGCTCCGTGGGCTACTGCCTGCCGCTGACGGAGCGCGCCGCCGCCTGCCCGGGGTACGTCGGCGGGAAGGGCGCCTCTCTCGCGCTGCTCTCGGCGGTGCGGCGAGCTGAAGTGAGTCCTGTTGCAAGGTAGTAGAGCGCACAGTCGCCTGGCGCCGCCTGCCCGGGGTACGTCGGCGGGAAGGGCGCCTCTCTCGCACTGCTGTCAGCCGAGCGACGAGCTGAAGTGAGTCCTGTTGCAGCGCCCTAGAGCCCACAGTCGCCTGGCGGCGCCGTGTCTGAGGCCTTAGCGGGCCCGGGGTAAGTCGGCGGGAAGGGCGCCTCCCTCGCGTTGCTGTCAGCCGAGCGACGAGGTGAAGTGAGTCCTGTTGCAGGGTAGTAGAGCGCACAGTCGCCTGGCGCCGCCTCGCAGCACAGTTGTGTCTGAGGCCTCAGCGGGCCCGGGGTACGTCGGCGGGAAGGGCGCCTCTCTCGCGCTGCTCTCGGCGGTGCGGCGAGCTGAAGTGAGTCCTGTTGCAAGGTAGTAGAGCGCACAGTCGCCTGGCGCCGCCTGCCCGGGGTACGTCGGCGGGAAGGGCGCCTCTCTCGCACTGCTGTCAGCCGAGCGACGAGCTGAAGTGAGTCCTGTTGCAGCGCCCTAGAGCCCACAGTCGCCTGGCGGCGCCGTGTCTGAGGCCTTAGCGGGCCCGGGGTAAGTCGGCGGGAAGGGCGCCTCCCTCGCGTTGCTGTCAGCCGAGCGACGAGGTGAAGTGAGTCCTGTTGCAGGGTAGTAGAGCGCACAGTCGCCTGGCGCCGCCTCGCAGCACAGTTGTGTCTGAGGCCTCAGCGGGCCCGGGGTACGTCGGCGGGAAGGGCGCCTCTCTCGCGCTGCTCTCGGCCGAGCGAGCTGAAGTGAGTCCTGTTGCAGCGCCCCAGAGCCCACAGTCGCCTGGCGCCGCCTCGCAAGCTGCGATGGATGTCTGAAGCTGAAGCAGGCTCCGTGGGCTACTGCCTGCCGCTGACGGAGCGCGCCGCCGCCTGCCCGGGGTACGTCGGCGGGAAGGGCGCCTCTCTCGCGCTGCTCTCGGCCGAGCGAGCTGAAGTGAGTCCTGTTGCAGCGCCCTAGAGCGCACAGTCGCCTGGCGCCGCCATGTCTGAGGCCTCAGCGGGCCCGGGGTACGTCGGCGGGAAGGGCGCCTCTCTCGCACTGCTGTCAGCCGCGCGACGAGCTGAAGTGAGTCCTGTTGCAGCGCCCTAGAGCGCACAGTCGCCTGCCCGGGGTACGTCGGCGGGAAGGGCGCCTCTCTCGCGCTGCTCTCGGCCGAGCGAGCTGAAGTGAGTCCTGTTGCAGCGCCCTAGAGCGCACAGTCGCCTGGCGCCGCCATGTCTGAGGCCTCAGCGGGCCCGGGGTACGTCGGCGGGAAGGGCGCCTCTCTCGCACTGCTGTCAGCCGCGCGACGAGCTGAAGTGAGTCCTGTTGCAGCGCCCTAGAGCGCACAGTCGCCTGCCCGGGGTACGTCGGCGGGAAGGGCGCCTCTCTCGCGCTGCTCTCGGCCGAGCGAGCTGAAGTGAGTCCTGTTGCAGCGCCCTAGAGCGCACAGTCGCCTGGCGCCGCCATGTCTGAGGCCTCAGCGGGCCCGGGGTACGTCGGCGGGAAGGGCGCCTCTCTCGCACTGCTGTCAGCCGCGCGACGAGCTGAAGTGAGTCCTGTTGCAGCGCCCTAGAGCGCACAGTCGCCTGCCCGGGGTACGTCGGCGGGAAGGGCGCCTCTCTCGCGCTGCTCTCGGCCGAGCGAGCTGAAGTGAGTCCTGTTGCAGCGCCCTAGAGCGCACAGTCGCCTGGCGCCGCCATGTCTGAGGCCTCAGCGGGCCCGGGGTACGTCGGCGGGAAGGGCGCCTCTCTCGCACTGCTGTCAGCCGCGCGACGAGCTGAAGTGAGTCCTGTTGCAGCGCCCTAGAGCGCACAGTCGCCTGCCCGGGGTACGTCGGCGGGAAGGGCGCCTCTCTCGCACTGCTGTCAGCCGAGCGACGAGCTGAAGTGAGTCCTGTTGCAGCGCCCTAGAGCCCACAGTCGCCTGGCGGCGCCGTGTCTGAGGCCTTAGCGGGCCCGGGGTACGTCGGCGGGAAGGGCGCCTCCCTCGCGTTGCTGTCAGCCGAGCGACGAGCTGAAGTGAGTCCTGTTGCAGGGTAGTAGAGCGCACAGTCGCCTGGCGCCGCCTCGCAGCACAGTTGTGTCTGAGGCCTCAGCGGGCCCGGGGTACGTCGGCGGGAAGGGCGCCTCTCTCGCGCTGCTCTCGGCGGTGCGACGAGCTGAAGTGAGTCCTGTTGCAGGGTGGTAGAGCCCACAGTCGCCTGCGCCGTCTCGCAGCACAGTTGTGTCTGAGGCCTCAGAGGGCCCGGGGTACGTCGGCGGGAAGGGCGCCTCTCTAGCGCTGCTCTCGGTGACGAGGCGAGCTGAAGTGAGTCCTGTTGCAACGCCCTAGAGCGCACAGTCGCCTGCCCGGGGTACGTCGGCGGGAAGGGCGCATTTCTCGCGTTGCTCTCGGCCGAGCGAGCTGAAGTGAGTCCTGTTGCAGGTCCCTAGAGCGCACAGTCGCCTGGCGCCGCCTCGCAGCACAGTTGTGTCTGAAGGCCTCAGCGGGCCCAGGGTACGTCGGCGGGAAGGGCGCCTCTCTCGCGCTGCTCTCGGCCGCGCGACGAGCTGAAGTGAGTCCTATTGCAGCGTGGTAGAGCGCACAGTCGCCTGGCGCCGCCTCGCAGCACAGTTGTGTCTGAAGGCCTCAGCGTGCCCGGGGTACGTCGGCGGGAAGGGCGCCTCTCTCGCGCTGCTGTCAGTCGCGCGACGAGCCGAAGTGAGTCCTATTGCAGGGCCCTAGAGCCCACAGTCGCCTGGCGCCGCCGTGTCTGAGGCCTCAGCGTGCCCGGGGTACGTCGGCGGGAAGGGCGCCTCTCTCGCGCTGCTATCAGCCGCGCGACGAGCTGAAGTGAGTCCTGTTGCAGGGTGGCAGAGCGCACAGTCGCCTGGCACCGTCTCGCAAGCTGCGTTGCTTCAGTCAAATGGCCGAAAGTCAAATAATCGCAATAAATAGAGGACTTTCGCTACACTCTGTCAGTTGGTGATTAAATTAAAGTTCATAAACCCGGGTTTCCTTTTAACAATTACTACATGTTTGACCTGGGATTTGAGATATTGACCCGCTCAATCTGTTACGACCGCTCTAAAAAATGGCCCGGGCCATTAGACCATACATACAGCACCGTATGGTAGATATTTACGACGGAGGAAAAAATGGCTTGTTTTGACAAGACTTTTTAACTGGTTCATAATTTCCTCGATGGCGTAGCTAATAATGCTGTGGTCCGTCCGTCCGTGGCTGATTTATCGAAAAGGGCCTTCTAACTTTCTTCAAAAATTCCTGCCTTTCAAAAATGATTCATTCAATTTTTATTCAATCTTCCTGATGGATCTTTCAGGCTGGGAGCCCAGTGCATGCTGCCCCGTCTGCCACTTACGCTGTTTTACTCTTCACTTTATTTTATAACTTTTGTTAGCTATGTTCTATTGTCATGGTCAGGGATACCACGTGCCTCCTGGGTTCTGTCTGACCATTCACGCGCTGGAGAAGCATCTCGAAGTGAACCCTGAGCTGATGGAAGCCGTGCGCAGTATAGAAGCTGCCAACGAGAACTACAAAGAAGCCGATTTCAAGGACAAGTGCAACCGGTAAGCATTTTTTTAAACAACTCGAGCTTCAAAACTTCAAAATTGGGCCAGGATTTAAACTATTTAAGTGACCGATAACTTAAGAGTGGATTTTACGGCTTAGTTGCGCCGAAAGAAATGTATGGCTTTGCTCGCGTGGAATTCAGTCTGTCTAAAGACTTTCTGTTTTGGTTCCCCATACAGACTTCCTTCTCTTGTTTCCCCTGCTTCAAAATTTATTTTCGGGACAAAATTCAGCCTTCTTCAGCCTTCTTCTTTTAAGACCAATCTATATCCATCCAATATTACCTAATCGGAATTGGTTTAGTGTTTGTTCGTGAAGATTTATCAATCAAACAAACGTATTCAGGACAGTTGTATATTGTTGTTTTTGTTACAGAGCAGTAGAACTTTTTGCGAAGACAGAGTTACCTGAAGAAGTACGTGAAGAAATATTGGTACATCTAAGGGATCTGAAAAAGGAGGCAATTGAACAAAATTTGGGACCGGAACCACGATTTGCTGTCAGATCATCAGGTAACATACTGATTTTGATCGATCTTCGTTGGTTTTTATAGACCTCTTCATATTATTTCGACCTGAAACAACAGATAAACCATACATGTCGGTTAATTCCCGCGTAGGTCAGAAGTGCCATTTGTGGCCATAAACGGTACTTATGGCCAGTGTTTGACTAGGAATTCAATCAAATCAATAATCTGGACTTGACGAAAGTAAAAGCCCAAAAATTCAAAAAAACTATTTTTTAACATTGTAATTTTTGAAATTTTCAGATCCTTAAATAGGTGGTCTATTTCAATCAAAATATTTGTCTTTTAACAGCGGTAGGTGAAGACAGCGAAACCCTATCGGCCGCGGGCCAGAACCAGACCATCCTCGGCTGCGTCAGCGACGCCGATGTGCTTTCTGGCGTGCAGCAGTGCTGGGGCTCCATGTTCGCTTTCGTCAGTGCTTACTATCGGAGGTATTTCACATTTTATTATGAACTAGCTGTCTCGACAGACGTCGTTCTGTCAAATGCTATTGGACTGTCACATTTCAATCAGAACAACATTTGACGAAGTCCAAATATGCCGACCCCGTCCCGTTTGATATACAGGGTGTCCCGAAACGTGACGTCAAGCGGACACAGGATGATAGGCTAGGTTATACCGGCTCTGAGAAAAATGAAGAAAAAAATCTATGTCACTTGGTTTAGTTATAATAATAATATTTTTGAAAATTTTGGAAATCGACACCTTTGACTAAGTTTTCATGTACTGTACTCACAAATTACCAAATTTCGCAGCGTTTTATTTTTTATGTTATCCCAGAAAACTATGCTTTTGATTGTAGTCACTTTTATGATGATCAATATTGCACATTTAGTAAAAAAAAAAAGTTCGATTGAGTCATGGCCAAGAATTTTTATGTCAGCTAACTACATCCCTTATTTTCTTTAAAAAACATTACTAAAGCATCCTTGGCAAGTTGTCTAGAAAAATAGCCCATTTAATCAAGATTTCAAAAAGGTAAAATACTAACTATTTCCTTGTCTTATGTTTCCATGAAAAATATTATGAACCATAATGGGTCGTTCAAAACTTGAACTAGGTGAAGTCTAAAGTATGATATTATTGGTTAATGAAACAATAAGTGACGGTAGGTTAGTAGCGTTAGCAAATAAGGAATGATTGATGTTGCTAAGCATTCCATGCCTGGTCGGTTAATGTGATGGGTGACCATTTAAATTTTTTTTTATAGTATCTCCGTACACATGACATTAAGCAGTTGTTCCCAGCTGACGTTGCTAGTAGAAGTTAGCCGCGAATTTTATTCAGAGGCCTTAGGGCGCCTTAATAACATCTGACTACATGGCTCAATAGAAGCTCTGGTATCTTACTTTTACGGTAAATGCCACATCACGCTTACCATTTTCGTTCAGTCCCCCTTACATACATACATTACCAGCCTTTATCCGTCCCACAGTTGGGCACAGGCCTCACCTCAACTACAAGGGTGGGCGCTAGGCATACTCTTACACGCGGGCTTAGTGCGGATTGTTGTAGGGGTGTAAAATTAGTGAGAAAAGTTAATCTCAGATATCATCAAGCCGCCTTAAGGCCTCCGACTAAGCTCTACGACTGACATCCAGAGATGTCAATCAGGACGAACTGCTTAACGTGCCTTCCGAAGTACGGAGATGTCGGAAAAATACATTACTAGTCTTCCTTGCTTTATTGCAAAGAAATGTCATTCAGCAAGAGCAAGATAAAGGACGGAGAAGCTATAAAAAATATTAAAAAAAAATTGAAGTGGTCACCCATCACAATAACTGACCAGGCATGGAATGCTTAGCAACAGCAATCATTTCTTATTTGCTAACGCTACTAACCTACATTCACTTTTTTTTCATTAACCAATAATAGCATACTCCAGACTTCACCTAGTTCGAGTTTTGAACGACCCATTATGGTTCCTAATATTTTTCATGGAAACATAAGACAAGGAAATAGTTAGTATTTTACCTTTTTGAAATCTTGATTAAATGGGCTATTTTTCTAGACAACTTGCCAAGGATGCTTTAGTAATGTTTTTTAAAGAAAATAAGGGATGAAGTTAGCTGACATAAAAATTCTTGACCATGACTCAGTCAAACTTTATTTTTTTAAGGCGCGATACCAGGAAAACGGCTCTCGGGAAAACTAAAGTTTTATATAGAAAATATGAAGTATGAGGCACGAAAAAAATCGTCATAGTAGTCAAAGAGTTGCACAATCAGCTCAAACTTCCAGTATATGGATCAACTTACTAGATTAATGTGAAAAAAAATCAGAATATCGCTAAAAACGTGCAAAACGCACTCCCGTATTTCAAAAGTTTAGGCATCATATAAACTAACAACTTACGTGTTTTAAATAACGTGTAAAGATCAGATATCAAAGACGCATTGCCAATCAGTTGTTTTTCATTGCTTTATTTCAGTTTTGTGCATAAAATTCCCAAACATTCCGAATTTTTCGCTTGAAATCTCCATACAAATTACTATGGAGTGAGTGAAGTTTCTTTGCTAGCTGTCCGCGCACCGTCGCAGCTCACTCCCCCCCATGTCCCCAAGGTGAGCGCACGTCGCTTTTGACGAAAATGACATTTATAATTACGCGGATAATTTACACGAAATAGGCGCTCATAGGGTCTTTTGTTGAAAATAGTACAACTTTATTTTTTTTCCTCCGTACTGTTTGTTCATATGCATTATGCATAATTTATCAAACGTATGATTTTATCATGATTCACCATGAGAGTTATATGGCAGGTTTATATTTATAAGTACACTTCATTAAAAGCTCTCTTGGGTTTGACAATTTCGTACTAGTTGCCATTTCATTTTCCTATTCTTTACGCAGTGACGTGCACTCACCCGGCGTCATGTGGAAGACTGACTTGCGGGACTGCGCAGACGGCTGTCAAAGAAACTTCACTCGTTCCATAGTAATCAGGATGGAGATCTCGAGCAAAAAAAATTAAAGTTTGCGTTTGCTTATACGAAACAGAAATAGTTATTGCAATAGAACATAATGACAAGTTATTCGAAATGGAAACACACTTCACACCGGAACAGCTTTTACAATTGTACCAAGCACAAATTCGGTTGTGTATGGAGTACTTCTGCCACCTCTGGGATGGCTCTGCCAAGTATCAGCTGGATGCACTGGACTCAGTAGACCGAAGAGCCAGGAGACTGATAGGTGACGAGACGCTCGTTGGAACCAATCTCGAGTTTGGAGCATCGATGTAGAGTTGCCTGTCTATCGGTTTTTTATAAGGTGTATTTCGGAGAGTGTGCGCAAGAACTTCATGACCTGATACCACCCTCTACTTTCTACTACCGGACCACAAGACGCCGCGAGGGCTTTCATCTCCATGTGGTCGACTTTCCAGCGGTCCGAACTAAGCGGTTTGGTGCTTCCTTTCTGGTCCGCACCGCCAAGGAGTGGAACGCCCTCCCTGCCCCCCGGAAACACAGTCCGGATACATACAACCTTGGTGTCTTCAAGGCAAGAGTGAATAGGCATTTTTTGGGTAAGCGTGGCTGGCAAGACTGAGGTCAAACGCAAACCCATTTTAAATTAAAAAAAAATGGATCAGATAGAATTTTGATATAAATATGAATTATCATATTTACGTCAGCCATGGAAAAATGGCAGTGCAAGCATTTTTATCTCTAACTGGCTATTTGCCCACAGCTTTTCCCTGTAGTAATTTGAATGAACTATACAGACAAACGTTCTAGAAAATATAATTAGCATCAACTATAATTTAGATAGTGAAAGCTTATGTAAAAACAGACAGAAAAACGCGGAGGGTGACTTCCTTTCATACTATGCTCTACTCGTAGATCAATTCCAGTAAGATGAAGATCACGGTGGATTCTGTATTAAATTCAGCGCGATGGCCTCTACAGGAGACTAAAGGTATTACTCAAGTGTTATTATCTAAAATAAATTATCCACTAAAAGTGTCTCAACTGTTGACAACTGTTAAATTCCTCGTTTTAGTTAGTAACAAGATAGCTCCGTTTAATGCTTCTTGCAGCTTTTCATTACAAGTAAGACCAATTAATTAGTGGGTTCTTCTGCATGTTACTAGAAATGACTCCGTGTATTGCTATATCATATGCATTGGATGTAAGAAATATTTTGTGTTGATGATGATCGAACGGATAAACCAAGTTACAACTAAATCTCGATGGAATCGTCAAGTACCAGATATAACATTGTGCAAATAACGTGGTCACGAGAATAGATTGCAAATAATAGTGTAAAAAAATAATTGGCAAAACCGCTTGTTAGTATGTTTAATAAAATAAAATTTTTGGTTAGTTTCTTTTGTTTGCCCTATATCCTGAAATATATTGGGTGGCGAAATAAAAATATCTTTGGTGAACGCATCAAATGATTATCATGCCGCGATTTATAATAATAATAAATAAATAAACATCCCTGGACATTATTCCACACAGCGCCATCTAGCCCCAAGTTAATTATACTCCGTTTTTATGAGATACTAGACAACGGATAAACATACTCAAATACTTTCTCTTTTGTAAATACATACTTATTATACATAGGAAACACCCAGACCAATACAAACAGACATGTTCATGCACACAAATGTTTGTACTGTGCGGGGATCGAACCCGCGACCTTTGGTGTAGTAGCCGACTTCTAAACAATTACACCAAGACGGTCGTCCGGATTTATGCATTGCATTTATGCACGGATTGCACGGCCCAACCACTGTGTGACCATAGCTGTCACGATCGCTTTCAAATTTGACAGATTTTCTCTCCGGCCGACCCTAGTAGCGAACCTTAACTAAATGTCCAATATTGATCATCATAAAAATTACTACAATTAAAAGCATAGTTTTTTAGGATAACGTAAAAAAATAAAACGCTGCGATATTTGGTAATTTGTGAGTACAGTACATGAAAACTTAGTCAAGGGTGTTGATTTCCAAAATTTTCAAAAATGATATTATTATTACTAAACCAAGTGACATAGATTTTTTTCTTCATTTTTCCCAGAGCCGGTATAACCTAGCCTATCATCCCGTGCCCGCTTGACGTCACGTTACGGGACACCCTGTATAGGTAAAAACCCAAGAATATTTTGGGAAAATATTATAGTGTTTTTTTGGCCGGGTACGCAGGAGATATAGTGCAGAAATGTGTGCAAAACACAGGTGTATTCTCTCATTCACCTTTTATGACCCGATAGAACCACAGATCGTCCCAAGCAGAGTATGAGTTGCATTCCCACGCAAGTGCTTAAAAGGGAGGTAGATAAAACAAAAGCGGACTAGGCCAACCCGCTTGTCTTCTAAAGTAAACAAAGTACTTGCTGCTCTTGTGAGCAAAAAAGTGTCACTGGAATGGTATCAGCTCAGCATATGCTGGGTGTTATAATAACACCGCAGCGCTGGTCTTCCGTTAATATCAGATCGGTAAGAGCACTGCCACGCACACACTTTTGTCTATTACATCCTGCCATTCACATGCTTCAGACAGATTAGCGCTTGTGCATCCACTTTAATAGATGTGTTTTTCAGACAAAACGGCCAGGCCTGTATCTGCGGCGGCGGGGTGGTAATCCAAGCGCTGGTGGCCCCGCGCGCCGCGGGGGTCATGTTCACGCGCCACCCCGATAACGGGGACCCCTCGCGGCTGCTAATTACTGCCAACTATGGACTTGGAGAGGTACGTGGGGATTAAAAAGTTGTAACTTTAACTATAAATATTATACGTCCATTAAATATCACAATTAAAATCCATTTTTATGAATCACATGGGACTCATGGGACAGGGAATGTGTTCAGACACGCAAGATGAAGACTATCCCGAATTGGGAAGTCGGAAGCACACTGATTGACGCTGTCGTGGTAAATGGAACATTCAGTAGCCCAATTCGCCGAACGTGGTAAGGGGCGAGCCTGGCGCCACTACCCAGAGGTTGCTGGCCTCTTTTAAAGGTGTTTATCGGGGAGTTAGTTGCAATTTTTACAACACAAAGTAGGTGTTCCGGCCCGACTTCAACTTTGCCCAACACAGATTTCAAGGTTGAGTGCTTAACCACTGGGCCACACGACGCTCTCGCGCTTTTACTGTATACATCAGTTATATTTTGTGACTGGGTAATACATCAATGATATTTTAATGAAAAAGAGGTCAGAAATTGACCCCTGGCGTACGTACCTATGATTTGACCGTGTGTACAAGATAGCGTGATTATTTACTAGAGCGTAAACGAGACAGATATATGTTGGGCAGTGTTGTCTCAAACTGTCATTGCTTTACTCAGGTGGGCAAAAGTCCTGATTTCGGGTGCCACTTTTTTAGCACAAGTAACCTATCTACGTATTTTATGTCAATGGGATTGAAATTAAACATGTTTGATTGTATTGTAGAGTGTCGTCTCCGGCGCTGCGGATCCAGACACAATAGTGGTGTCGCGCGCGCTCGACGGCTCGCTCGAGATCGCGCAGGTCTCCGTGGGCGCCAAGGCCACACGTGTCACCGCCGCGGCTGACGGGAAAGGTTATAAATCCTATTATCGCTTAAAATGTCAAGGTATGAGTCATATACCCCTCCTCGCGTGGAGGAGGGGAAGAGAGGCCTTTGCCCAGCAGTGGGATCCTCATGGCTGATATAGATTAGATTAGATGAGTCATACATAACAACGACGGTAGGAAAGAAAAGCTGACTGCTTGATGGTGACTGCCGCCTATGGACACATGTACCAACCAACCTTGCATTACCACCAATGACACAAGTTGCGTTGGGTGATTTTTATCGTGGTGAATTGCCGCCCGGTAACGTCGAGGTTGTGGCGGACTCCTTACGACTAGAACCTCACGGTACTCGACCTGAGAAATTTTGCGGCGTAGTAGGGTTCTCTAACAAATTTTCACAACAACACTCCACCGCCAGTTCTTGCAACGCAACTCCCTCGTAGGCTAAGAAAGCGTTCTTAGCACGAAGGTACCTCCGCCTTCCTGGCAGGCAGCAAATAGGTGGGAAATCCACCGCACTTGGCAGTCTATGTAAAATATAGTGTGTGGAGTTTGATCACGGTTAAATTCTAAAATATTCATCAAGATAATGTCCGTAGGCGTAGGTGAAGAGGCAGTGCCAGAGAAAGACAGAGCGGTACCGTGTCTCAGCATAGAAGAAGCTCTACGATTGGCTCGGATTGGGGTGGCACAGGAGCGGCTTTGGGGCGCCCCACGTGACCTCGAGTGGGCTATTGTGCAGGTCAGTATACCACACACAAGTTTACGATATAAATTCTGCCTTACCTTGAAAATATTTTTAAAATAAAAGTTCCATTGAGAGCATGACTCAGTATCAGCAAGTACCTATGTCTTCGAACATTTTGTTTTATCAATATGAGAAAAATTAAAGTGAGTTACTTCTTTTAGTTAGGCATATAATGCTGCTCCCCATTTGATCCTTAAAAGCGAGATACCACGAGATGGCTTAAAATAATACAAGGTTTTTTTAAATCAATATCATAGATAGATAGATGAATAGATATTCCTTATTCTACAAAAACATTACTTTTCAAGCATAATACAGAGAACAATGTACAATTCATATAATTCAATGTATCATTAGGTTTTTTAAAACTAAGCTTTAGATTTTGTCAAAGACAACTCATAATCATAATCTTTGTTGCTTACTCCTTTTAACATTTTTCTATATTCTTTATAGCTCAGAATTGAGAGCCTACGCCCAGTACATTATAATAATTAGTTTTTCTCAAAACAGAACGACATCTACCTTGTGCAAGCACGGCCCATCACCTCCCTGGAACGCTGGACGGAGGAAGAGCTTCTGCACGAGTTGGACACGCCCATCATGGCCGACGATGAGTTTACTACATTTGCCAACTGTGGCGAGGTAAGTGCTTTACTAAGGGTGCGGTCAGAAATGAGCTCTTTATAAGCCCGCTCAAAGTCCCGAGTTAATTAAACCGTGCAAATGACAGTCGGCGTGCTTTCGTGAATGATGACATCAGCAGAACCATATAATTGCACTTACAACTATTATGTTCTGGGGTGTTATAGCCGTGGGCGTAATGTCGGATTCATAGTTGAAACGCCAAAAAGTTTTTATTATAGCCAGAATTTAGATACATCTTCAGAAAAAATCGCGTTCATGTCATGTGAGAACATTGGTGCAGTCCCTAAATTAGCAGACTGAAAGCGTCCTGAATAACTGTGTCATATAAGATAAACCAACACACACATATAACACACTATAAAAACACTCGAATTAGGATAGCACATATCTCTTCAAGCAAAAGTTTACACTATATTATAATTAATATTATTATTTTAGTCTCACTGGTTCGCCATTTTTATTTGTATAACTTGACTTGTTCGTTATATATTTTTTGATTTATATGTTTTAAATAGTTTGTATCTTGTAACTGTCCCTAAAAATATATAAATAAGGTGTTATTACTGTTGCTATTAAAACAAATGAGATGCAGATTGAGGTGTGGCAATTTCAATAAATAGCTACTCCAGTAACGAGTATTTACTCATACATAAACTGGCTCACAGTTAAGCTTGTGTTCGCCACAGGTGTTCCCGAAGCCAGTGACCCCGTTGTCCCACGACCTGGTAGTAAGGCCACTGGTGGACGGCATGAGTAAAACGGTGAGCAGCTCGGCCGGCCGCTACGAGGACGCCGTCATCTTCTCGCACAACCGCTGCTGCATCGCGCTCTACAATGTAAGAACTTAACCTTGTCTGGGGATAATCTTTTTGATTTATTTTGTGGCCGCAGAGACATTGGTGTAATGACATCAGCAGCCAGGATACAAGAAAAGCAACGGAAAGCAGGCGGCAAAGCTTCGAAAACCCTCATTGAAATTTCGACACTTTTTTTCCCACCAGGCGGCGCTTCGTCTTAGGTCCAAACAGCTGTCTGATAGCAATTCCAATCCCGAAAAACTGATTGAAAACAGCAAACACTTCAAGACAGAAAAAACTTCACTTACAAAACACTGCATCCACTGAACACAAAGCAAACCACTATGGCACCGATAACTCTTCGAATGCACGGTGTCACTGCCAAAATGAGACTGATTCGGGAGCCAAACAACTCCTCTTTTATACAACCCAAACCCGAAATCCAAACACGCGAAAATTCTTTTGTCAATAAATCAAACTGTGGGATATGATAGTGAATATTTCTGGACATTCGAGCTGGTTGTTGTTGTTTTGCAGAGCGAATAAAATGCTTGGAATTTGGTAGAGAATTTCAGAACATTCATCGAGATATCTAGTTACGCCACTTCAAATGGCTCATTAAGATTTTTAGGCAGTTTGTATTGACTTATTGATGGTAGAAATTAGGAGGAAAAGGCTTACCATCAACTGAATAAAACGTAATTTCCATAGTCAGTGTACCGCCGCACGCCGGCTAAGGTGGACGTGAACATCCGCATGATCGAGATGGCGATACACGGGCACACCGTGGCCGACGACGAGATCATCCGCGTGGCCGCGCTGCGCCACCCGCCCAAGTGGACCGACAAGATGGCTGCCTTGGGCTTCGTCGTCAAGGTACGCTATTTGTTTTTATTTATTAAGTTTTCATGTTTTCAATGTTCAATGTGTACAATTGAATAAAAATACAATTATTTTTGTTATCTAAGTCATTTAGTGTTTTTGACCAACAACGTTAGGCTCCAGCTGACATAGACAATCAAGGATATTTCAACTTCAACAATTTTGATTTTGCAAAATTTACAAAATCTAGGTTTTACACCTGGGTCTTGGCAACTGGCAGCTCACACATATTATTAGATTATAGATTAATAGGCGCAGGCCTTGATGGTACCTTAGGGCTCTCCCAAATAGGGCTTTTGTGACGTACAGCGACTGTGTGAGAGCGAGTGATGCATTGACGGCACAAGTGGGACATCTGAATTTACAGCCAAATGTTTATGAAACAAACAATTATTTTTTTAAATTGCAGAGCATATTCCATTCGAAATGGTTCATGGACGACACCATAAAAGTAGTCGACCAGTTGCGAATCACCCCGTCCGACTCACCACACGCGCTGCTGAAGTCTATGACCGCAACCAGGCCGGTCATGAAGCGCATCTCGCACAACCACAGCTCCTCGAGCGGCGCCAGCACCTCCAGCCAGGCCATCGCCATGACTGTGCTGCTGGAGGGCCGCGACGGTAAGGGTTCAAACGCACTAGCGGCTGACTGTGATATTATGACGTGCCTTTACGGTAGGCTGTAGTTAGTACGGTCCGTTTCGCCTTCATTTTTTAGCGGTACGACCAGGTACGGCACATTGAAATCAAAGACGTTCAAAAAGTCTCTTAAGTTATTTATTTATGTTCATGTTTTTTGATCCCTAAAATGAACTTTTCGGTATCAAAGTTCGGTTTTAAATTCACGAACCTTACCCTATACACTGTCTAGCGACTGACTGGCTTGAAACTAGGTGGTATCACGCGATTTCGAATTAAAATTGAAGGCACACCATACCGTATCGCGACCAGCCGCTAGTGCGTTTTGCTAAAAGTTGTTCGTAGGACGCCGGGAGGAGGGTGCTCATCTCGACAACGCCTTGTTACGCTAAAGACTAAGTTCCGACCCTGGCTGCTAAGCAGCCGAACGCGCTGAAGGACCCCCTTCGGGGTTCCGCTAAGCTCTATTTCGTGCGAAGACGACCACCTTATCCCACCGCTCCACATACCCCAGTTGTTCCGAACCTAGGGCACTGGGCATGCGTAAATACATTCATGCATGCCTTCATTGCACACCTCTCGCAACGCAACTTTATGTTGTTTTCCCTATTTCAGATTTTTCCCCTGAACAATGCAATGAGGTGTGCACATTGCTGAATTCTGGCGACGTCCTATCAGCCGAAGTGCCACAAGAGCTGGCCCGCCTCGCGCGAGAAATCGAGGAGTCGGGCCAAGCGGAGCAGTTCCGTCAATTGGATCCGAACACGGCCATGGACTGGCTGAAGAAAAATGAACCTAAAATATATTATGATGTACATGCATTTTTGGAACAACACGGGCACAGAGCTATAATGGAGGTACGATGTCTTTACTTATAAACGCAGAACGGTAAAAAACACTTAGAATTTGTCGCATCGGAGAAGCCCTGTATTGAGGACCATTTACTAAAAGCAATAGATTCAACTATCTATTAACCCTTAATTTATCTGTTAGGTCCCAGGGACTCCACACGATTTTCAAAGCTTTGTAATTTTTTTATTATATCACTTATAAGTTCATGCGTCTCAGT
This sequence comes from Udea ferrugalis, assembly GCA_950022985.1. Lineage (NCBI taxonomy): Eukaryota > Metazoa > Arthropoda > Insecta > Lepidoptera > Crambidae > Udea > Udea ferrugalis. The sequence continues at coordinate 14,791,369 of OX465516.1, forward strand.
ACCTTTCTACAATTGCGCGCTGCGTGCGGGAGCGGAAGAACGTGCATGTGTGCTTATTTATTGGTGAGTTATTAAGTTCATGGAGTCCACGGGACTCCACCAGAGCGTTTGTGTAACTCTTTCACTAATTCAATAACTTTGTATTTTTGTAGTTTTATGATACAATTTCTTTTTTTTAGGCTACAAAATTGCAAAATAATGTATTTAGCTTAACTAAATGCTGAATTTATTATAATACTAGCAGCCGCCCGCGACTTCGTCCGCGTGGACTAACGTTATCGTAATTTTAGTAAGGATGCCTATTTTTTTTGAAAATGAAATATAGCCTATGTCACTCAGGAATGATGTAGCTTTCCAACAGTGAAAGAATTTTTCAAATCTGCCAAGTAGTTTCGGAGCCTATTCAATTCATACAAACAAACAAACAAACAAAAAATCAAACCTTTCCTCTTTATAATATTTGTATAGATAACGTTATATAATGGCTAAACGACGAAGATTCGGAGTCTGACGAAGAATCTGAACCGTTCCAAGTGCTTCAAAATAATATGCCTGCGGAATCGCTCTCCGAGTTCGAAGATAAGTGCATACCTTCGGATCTGAATCATGACAGATCATACCTTCGAGTCATAGCAATACTGTATATTTAGGTCATAACTGTAAAAAGCCAGTATGCTTAGGCTGTTCTAGAAAAAAATGTTGACCATTGTGTTGCCACAACTGCTGCACGTTTTTTATTCTTTATAAAACACTAACCATTTTATTTTATTTCTATAATTTCACTATATTGTTATAATTATTCAAAAATGAAAAGTTGAAATAAACTCAAGTTTATATTTTTTATGGTACCCAGAAGTTGGCACTACTTTTTGTTGGTAAAAATAAGAAGATAATTTTGTTTCTATTGTTAAAGACTGAAATGATTATAAATACCAAAATCTGATTCGATAGTCTGATAGAGTATTAATTGAAACTCAAATAAATAACGAATTTTGTTACTGTCTGTAATTATGTTGTTTTATTTGAACCAAAAAAAAGTTAGGAGTCCCATGGACTCCACCAGATAAATTAAAGTATATTTAGGCACCAGATTAACTAAGGGTTAAAACACGTTAAAACAGATTTATTTCTTGTATAGTTATGGCAATAATTTAAAACAAAAGGTTTTTTATAACAAAAGGTCCGACGCCCCTGATAATTATTTATTTAAATTTATAGCTGCTTATTTTTGGTTTCATTCCGATTAAACGCAGTCATCATTTTAAACGATCTACATTAAGTAGTAACATTTAATGAGCTTAAACATATCCGGCCTAGTAAATATTCTTGAAGGGAAATTAAACTGTTACAGTTCGATATGTACACAAAACCATGGGCGCTGGTTCCGGAGGAGCTCATGAAGATACTTCAGAACATGAGGCTCACTGGCAAACAAGAAGTTAAAAGCACGAAAAGTGACGCTGAAGTCATTGCCGCGCTAACTACACCCAAGAAATCAAGTACAAGGTAACGATAGCGAACCGGGCTTTTGTACTTTTTTGTTTGTAAGACATCAACAGTACATGGTCACATCTTTATCGAACACAAATTCAGGGTGCACAATACAACTTCACACGATGGTCTACTTATAATTTTTTCCCCGTGTATTATTGTCATCATTGGCTTGCTCCATCAATGCTTGATGTAGGATCATAAAAAATCTGTGAAACAAAAAAAAACCAGTACCTGCTCAAATAACATTTTTAAACAAAAATGATATTTGATTTATAATGTGGTGTTAAATAATATCTGCTCAACCTAAAGGTTGACTGTAGATAATGTCATCAGTCAAATTACTTATCTTCAGATCGAATGTCGAAAACGATTGCCATATGGCATTAACTTCGCCTATCGTAGTAGAGATCTTCTCAGCTGAAATGACGCGCTCCTCCACCGCATCTACGCAAACAAGACTGCTTGCGTCTATGCGTAGATGCAGTAGAGGGGCGCATCAATTCAGGTTAGACGATCTCTACTTGTGCAATCGAGTATAAATTGAACCTCTCGATGTGCAGAAAGATCCTAGCCTGGGTCCTGCCTCTGTGCCGGCGCACGGTGCGGCACCGCGAGGGCACGAAGGCGCACCTGATCCTGGCCGTGCACAAACTGCGCCTGGCCGCAAGACAGCTTGCCCAGTTGCTGGTTCGTGACTGGTACCTGCCACACCCTGACCTGATCTTCTTCTTCCGCGCCAACGAACTGTCTAACTTCATACAGACCAGAGATCCTGCGTTGTTGAGGAAGTAAGTGTACTGTGTGTGTGAATGTTAATGTATTGGCCGATCCTGGCCGTGCACAAGTTGCACCTGGCCGCGAGACAGATGGCTCAGCTGTTGGTCCGCGACTGGTACCTGCCACACCCGGATCTGATCTTCTTCTTCCGCGCTAACGAGCTGGCTAACTTCATACAGACGAGAGATCCCGCGTTGTTGAGGAAGTAAGTGTACTGTACGTGTGTGTAGGAATGTTAATTTATTTGCTGATCCTGGCCGTGCACAAACTGCGCCTGGCTGCGAGACAGCTTGCCCAGTTTCTGGTTCGTGAATGGTACCTGCCACACTCAGACCTAATCTTCTACTTCCAAGCTAGCGAGCTGGCTAGCTTCATACAGACGAGAGATCCTGCGTTGTTGAGGAAGTAAGTGTAGTTTTCGTGTGTGAATGTTGATGTAATTGCTGATCCTGGCCGTGCACAATCTGCGCCTGGCCGCGAGACAGCTGGCTCAGCTGTTAGTCCGTGACTGGTACCTGCCGCATCCGGACCTGATCTTCTTCTTCCGAGCTAACGAGCTGGCTAGCTTCATACCGACGAGAGATCCTGCGTTGTTGAGGAAGTAAGTGTACTGTGTGTGTGAATGTTAATGCATTGCCTGATCCTGGCCGTGCATAAGCTTCGCCTTACCGCGCCAGCTGGCTCCGGCCCCCAATTTTCCTAAAATGTCGTGAACATTGCAAAACAATTAATAGACAGAAACTGATTCGATAAAGTAGTGAAAATGCTCAAATCGGACCATCAGCTGTGGCAATTGTTCAAACTGTTTTATTCTATGTATATCTGTGAATTTTATATCTAGATCAACCCCAAGTTAGCAGACGAAATTGACTTCTCTTATTTCAATTGTATCATAATCATTACAGAGCGATACAACGTCAGCAGTACTTCCCTAACTGGTGTTCGCTGAAGTTCTCGGAACTGAACACGGGCTGGGTGCAGCCGCTCTCGGCACAGACGCCGCGGGTGCTGAGTGGCGACGTGCGCCTCGAGGCCACCTCGGTGTGCGGCGGGGAGGTCGTGGCGAGGGCTTGCGTGGTCAAGGATCTGTCCGAGGTTAGTTATAGAGCGGAACCTAGGCAGCAGTACTGTCTAACTGGTGCAAGGTTAGTTATAGAGCGGAACCTAGGCAGCAGTACTGTCTAACTGGTGCAAGGTTAGTTATAGAGCGGAACCTAGGCAGCAGTACTGTCTAACTGGTGCAAGGTTAGTTATAGAGCGGAACCTAGGCAGCAGTACTGTCTAACTGGTGGTCGCTGAAGTTCTCGGAACTGAACACGGGCTGGGTGCAGCCGCTCTCGGCACAGACGCCGCGGGTGCTGAGTGGCGACGTGCGCCTCGAGGCCACCTCGGTGTGCGGCGGGGAGGTCGTGGCGAGGGCTTGCGTGGTCAAGGATCTGTCCGAGGTTAGTTATAGAGCGGAACCTAGGCAGCAGTACTGTCTAACTGGTGCAAGGTTAGTTATAGAGCGGAACCTAGGCAGCAGTACTGTCTAACTGGTGCAAGGTTAGTTATAGAGCGGAACCTAGGCAGCAGTACTGTCTAACTGGTGCAAGGTTAGTTATAGAGCGGAACCTAGGCAGCAGTACTGTCTAACTGGTGGTCGCTGAAGTTCTCGGAACTGAACACGGGCTGGGTGCAGCCGCTCTCGGCACAGACGCCGCGGGTGCTGAGTGGCGACGTGCGCCTCGAGGCCACCTCGGTGTGCGGCGGGGAGGTCGTGGCGAGGGCTTGCGTGGTCAAGGATCTGTCCGAGGTTAGTTATAGAGCGGAACCTAGGCAGCAGTACTGTCTAACTGGTGGTCGCTGAAGTTCTCGGAACTGAACACGGGCTGGGTGCAGCCGCTCTCGGCACAGACGCCGCGGGTGCTGAGTGGCGACGTGCGCCTCGAGGCCACCTCGGTGTGCGGCGGGGAGGTCGTGGCGAGGGCTTGCGTGGTCAAGGATCTGTCCGAGGTTAGTTATAGAGCGGAACCTAGGCAGCAGTACTGTCTAACTGGTGCAAGGTTAGTTATAGAGCGGAACCTAGGCAGCAGTACTGTCTAACTGGTGCAAGGTTAGTTATAGAGCGGAACCTAGGCAGCAGTACTGTCTAACTGGTGCAAGGTTAGTTATAGAGCGGAACCTAGGCAGCAGTACTGTCTAACTGGTGCAAGGTTAGTTATAGAGCGGAACCTAGGCAGCAGTACTGTCTAACTGGTGGTCGCTGGGCTTGCGTGGTCAAGGATCTGTCCGAGGTTAGTTAGCGCCTCAAGCCGCTCGGCCTGGCCGCGCTGCTCAACACGTGCGCGCTCTGTCCGCGCCACACCTACGCGCACTTCTGCGCGCATCTCACCTGCGAGGCGCGGCTCAGGTGAGACACGACTGAGAAGTTAATTTTTGACACTTGAAACACTCAGAAGGCCACATTTTTGACATTTGATATACTCAGAAGCCCACATTTTAGACATTTGAAACACTCAGAAGATGACATATCTATCTTTTTTGCCAAGAAAAAGGCTAAAATTTTAATCGGGTAGCCTGACACGCCGCTGTTACCGCACTGTCACTCACCACCATATGCCACATTTCTGACATTTAAAACACTCAGAAGCCCACATTTTAGACATTTGAAACACTCAGAAGGCCACATTTTTGACATTTGATATACTCAGAAGCCCACATATTTGACATTTAAAAAACTCAGGAGCCCGCATTTCTGACATTTGATATACTCAGAAGCCCACATTTCTGACAATCAAAACACTAAGAAGCCCACATTTCTGTCATTTGAAACACTCAGAAGCCCACATTTTAGTATCTTTTTTGCCAAGAAAAAGGCTAAAATTTTAATCGGGTAGCCTGACACGCTGCTGTTACCGCACTGTCACTCACCACCATATGCCACAATTCTGACATTTAAAACACTCAGAAGCCCACATTTTAGACATTTGAAACACTCAGAAGCCCACATTTTTGACATTTAAAAAACTCAGAAGCCCACATTTCTGTCATAAGCAACACTCAGAAGCCCACATTTTTGACACTTGAAACACTCAGAAGCCCACATTTTAGTATCTTTTTTGCCAAGAAAAAGGCCTAAATTTCAATCGGGTAGCCTGACACGCTGCTGTTACCGCACTATCAGTCACCACCATATGCCACATTTTAGACATTTGAAACACTCAGAAGGCCACATTTTTGACATTTGATATACTCAGAAGCCCACATATTTGACATTTAAAAAACTCAGGAGCCCGCATTTCTGACATTTGATATACTCAGAAGCCCACATTTCTGACAATTAAAACACTAAGAAGCCCACATTTTTGTCATTTAAAACACTCAGAAGCCCACATTTCTGAAATTTGAAACACTCAGAAGCCCACATTTCTGACATTTGAAACACTCAGAAGCCAAAATTTTAATCGGGTAGCCTGACACGGTGCTTTTACCGCACTGTCACTCACCACCATATGCCACATTTCTGACATTTAAAACACTCAGAAGCCCACATTTTAGACATTTGAAACACTCAGAAGCCCACATTTCTGACATTTGATATACTCAGAAGCCCACATTTCTGACAATTAAAACACTAAGAAGCACACATTTCTGTCATTTAAAACACTCAGAAGCCCACTTTTCTGACATTTAATATACTCAGAAGCCCACATTTCTGACAATTAAAACACTAAGAAGCACACATTTCTGACATTTAAAACACTCAGAAGCCCACATTTTAGACATTTGAAACACTCAGAAGCCCACATTTCTGACATTTGATATACTCAGAAGCCCACATTTTAGACATTTGAAACACTCAGAAGCCCACATTTTAGTATCTTTTTTGCCAAGAAAAAGGCTAAAATTTTAATCGGGTAGCCTGACACGGTGCTGTTACCGCACTGTCACTCACCACCATATGCCACATTTCTGACATTTAAAACACTCAGAAGCCCACATTTTAGACATTTGAAACACTCAGAAGCCCACATTTCTGACATTTGATATACTCAGAAGCCCACATTTCTGACAATTAAAACACTAAGAAGCACACATTTCTGTCATTTAAAACACTCAGAAGCCCACATTTCTGAAATTTGAAACACTCAGAAGCCCACATTTCTGACATTTGAAACACTCAGAAGCCCACATTTTAGTATCTTTTTTGCCAAGAAAAAGGCTAAAATTTTAATCGGGTAGCCTGACACGCTGCTGTTACCGCACTGTCACTCACCACCATATGCCACATTTCTGACATTTAAAACACTCAGAAGCCCACATTTTAGACATTTGAAAAACTCAGAAGCCCACATTTCTGACATTTGATATACTCAGAAGCCCACATTTTAGACATTTGAAACACTCAGAAGCCCACATTTTAGTATCTTTTTTGCCAAGAAAAAGGCTTAAATTTTAACCGGCCCTTAAGTAATTTTGCAACCCACCCTTAAGTAACTGTTCAACCGGCCCTTAAGTAAACCCCCCCTTAAGTAATTTTGCAACCCACTCTTAAGTTACTGTACAACCGGCCCCTAAGTAAATCCCCCCTTAAGTAACTGTACAACCAGTCCTTAAGTAACTGTACAACTATTTTGGCTATCAAAAACAATAGGTTCGGCTGGCCAGAGATACTAAAGTTATAGACAAACTGGTATCGTTATTTCACCAGTAACATAAAGCGTGAAGCAGCCTATATTTTGAAGTGGCACTTGACGGCCGGAGGTTGCGGGTTCAGTCCTGGGCATAGCGCGTCTTTTTGTGTTATGTGTTTTTAGATTCACTTATATACAAGTTGTGCGCTTACCGCTAGATGGCGTTGTGCTCTTTAAGCACGTGCTATTAAGCATGCTTGATAGCGCGTGCTTAAAGAGCGCACGTTAATGGAGCACGTTGTGCGCCGCTAGATGGCGTTGTACGTGCTCTTCTAGCACGTGCTTTCATATTCACGTTTTGTGCCGCTCACCGCTAGATGGCGCTGTACGCCATTGACAGCTAGATGGCGCTGTATGTGGTTTCTAGCACGTGCTTTCATATTCACGTTTTGTGCCGCTCACCGCTAGATGGCGCTGTACGCCATTCACCGCTAGATGGCGCTGTATGTGCTCTTCTAGCACGCGCTACCAATGCGTTTTCATAGAATATAAGAAGTGCGCCTCTGGCCGGCCGCTAGATGGCGTTGTACACGCGCTATCAAATGCACTAATAATATGCACGTTACGTGAGTATCTTTTGCTAAGAAAAAGCCAAAAACTGAAACTGTGCTTCGATATAATAGTAGTTTTCGATACAAGTGCGGAAAGTATGTCATTTTGCACGAGTCTCGAGGCATCTTGGCCCGAGCCGGCAGGCGAGGGTCAAGACTCGGGACGAGTGAAAATGACACTTCCGCTCGTGTATCGAACAACTTTTTTTAATACATTTGCGAAAAAAAATATATCAAACCAATGCGAATCATTAACACAATTAAATCAAGAGTAAAAAGGGCGGGAATGAAAAAACTTTTTTTTTTCAAGGCACCGGTTGTTTGCATTCAGCCTAGTAAAAATAAATTATTTTGAAAAAATATGTTAAATACTTGTGTTCGAAAAATGTAAAATAAACAACATTAAAAACGATCAATAACCAAAGTATATCGTGACAGTCGTGACTAATCATAAATAAAGAAAGCGGGAATGAAAAACTTAGGATTGACAGTATTCTTTTAACACGGCATCGATTCTATTCAGCCTAGTAAAAATATAAGAAGTAATTTAATTGCATTTAAACATGGAAATGCAATAAATACCTATTATTTTATTTCAAGTATTTTTAAGTGAAACTCATTCATACTTACAAATATCCGGCCATTGTTAATACACAAACAGCCAACTTTAAGTTAACTGTTTCAGAAATTTAATTGTTAATAGTTACTAAATAACCCTTTATTTTGTCAATTATGCAATTGAAATATTTTTAATAATATTATATTCCCAGTTTTAATGCCAAATAACGTATCAAAATACAAAATAAAGTGATTGAACAGACAACCTCTTTGGTAGGATGTATGGATTTTATTAACATTATCAAAAAAAAATTGGAAAAGTAAAAAGCACTAGTGCGGAAAAACCAACTTTCCGCACGCTAAACAGCTACGAAAAGTACCACTTTTTGAGCAACTGTATTAAAAAACAACTTTACGGATTCTACTCGCGGTCTCATTTATTCCTTTCATTTCATTTTCTAACCCGACGTGATCACGGCTGCTGTAAAGTAGTCGAAACTTCGAGGCAGAAAATATAAGACCGCGAGTAAGTAGAATCCGTAGAGTTCTCACCTGCGAGACATTTTTGACACTTGAAACACTCAGAAGGCCACATTTTTGACATTTAAAAAACTCAGAAGCCCACATTTCTGACATTTGATATACTCAGAAGCCCACATTTCTGACAATTAAAACACTAAGAAGCACACATTTCTGTCATTTAAAACACTCAGAAGCCCACATTTCTGAAATTTGAAACACTCAGAAGCCCACATTTGAACACTCAGAAGCCAAAATTTTAATCGGGTAGCCTGACACGGTGCTGTTACCGCACTGTCACTCACCACCATATGCCACATTTCTGACATTTAAAACACTCAGAAGCCCACATTTTAGACATTTGAAAAACTCAGAAGCCCACATTTCTGACATTTGATATACTCAGAAGCCCACATTTCTGACAATTAAAACACTAAGAAGCACACATTTCTGTCATTTAAAACACTCAGAAGCCCACATTTCTGAAATTTGAAACACTCAGAAGCCCACATTTCTGACATTTGAAACACTCAGAAGCCCACATTTTAGTATCTTTTTTGCCAAGAAAAAGGCTAAAATTTTAATCGGGTAGCCTGACACGCTGCTGTTACCGCACTGTCACTCACCACCATATGCCACATTTCTGACATTTAAAACACTCAGAAGCCTACATTTTAGACATTTGAAACACTCAGAGGCCCACATTTTTGACATTCAAAAAAACTCAGAAGCCCACATTTCTGTCATAAGCAACACTCAGAAGCCCACATTTTTGACACTTGAAACACTCAGAAGCCCACATTTTAGTATCTTTTTTGCCAAGAAAAAGGCCTAAATTTCAATCGGGTAGCCTGACACGCTGCTGTTACCGCACTATCAGTCACCACCATATGCCACATTTCTGGCATTTGAAACACTCAGAAGCCTACATTTCTGTCATGAGCAACACAGAAGCCCACATTTCTGACATTTAAAAAACTCAGAAGCCCACATTTCTGTCATAAGCAACACTCAGAAGCCCACATTTTTGACACTTGAAACACTCAGAAGGCCACATTTTAGACATTTGAAACACTCAGAAGGCCGCATTTTTGACATTTGATATACTCAGAAGCCCACATATTTGACATTTAAAAAACTCAGGAGCCCACATTTCTGACAACTAAAACACTAAGAAGCCCGCATTTCTGTCATTTGAAACACTCAGAAGCCCACATTTTTTCATCAGAAGCCCACATTTTTGACACTTGAAACACTCAGAATTGAAACACTCAGAAGACACTTAGACATTGGTGTGGAGTGATAACACTGATAACACCCTATCAGTGTTATCACCAAAATCACCAAACTACTGATAGGTATTTAAGGAGGATAGGAAACTCTTACTATAATCTCTACTTATAATCGCAATCGCACCAACCGCTTTGGTAACACATTCATAATGCGAACAGCAACGGAAAAAAACGTGATAAAAATCATTGATAAAAGTCCATCGAGAGCCGAGCCGGCTTATTAATTTAATATAATATTACAGGTGAGGGCCAAATTGCACAAAGTTACCGATAGATGGCGGGGGCAGTACTTTGAATCGCGCAGGCATTGCGTTTCGCTGAAAAGTATACTCCGCCAGGTACTTTGACGATTGGCATCGCCAGAGTCATGAGTGCAAGAGTCTGAGTCGAATCAGGAGACCACTCCGCTCTGTCTGTTGAAAAACAGGCATTATTTGGCATTGTCCTTCCCTGGACCTTCACAATCATTTCAAGACCTAAATGAGCCAAATTGGTCTAGTAGTTATAAATATGAAGCTTTATATCTATGTAGATAAAGAAACAGCATTTTCTCATGTTAACCCACCCACTGTCAACAATTTGACAAAATGACACCTAATTTGACAAAATGACAGTAAATTTGACTGATTCAGGCTAATTTGGCAAAATGACAGGTCATTCATCAAAATGACAGTAAATTTGACAGATTCTAGCTAATGCACATGCAGCACATGTACACACACACCTAGGAGACACTACAGACACTCTAGGAGACACTGACAACCAACCCTTAAGTAACTGTACAACCGACCCTTAAGTAACTGTTCAACCGGCCCTTAAGTGATTTTGCAACACGACTCATCTCACCTGCGAGGCGGCTCAGTGAGACACCAGCGCTGGCGCCAGCACCTCGCGCGCCTCAAGCCGCTCGGCCTGGCCGCGCTGCTCAACACGTGCGCGCTCTGTCCGCGCCACACCTACGCGAGGTTAGTTATAGAGCGGAACCTAGGCAGCAGTACTGTCTAACTGGTGCAAGGTTAGTTATAGAGCGGAACCTAGGCAGCAGTACTGTCTAACTGGTGGTCGCTGAAGTTCTCGGAACTGAACACGGGCTGGGTGCAGCCGCTCTCGGCACAGACGCCGCGGGTGCTGAGTGGCGACGTGCGCCTCGAGGCCACCTCGGTGTGCGGCGGGGAGGTCGTGGCGAGGGCTTGCGTGGTCAAGGATCTGTCCGAGGTTAGTTATAGAGCGGAACCTAGGCAGCAGTACTGTCTAACTGGTGTTCGCTGAAGTTCTCGGAACTGAACACGGGCTGGGTGCAGCCGCTCTCGGCACAGACGCCGCGGGTGCTGAGTGGCGACGTGCGCCTCGAGGCCACCTCGGTGTGCGGCGGGGAGGTCGTGGCGAGGGCTTGCGTGGTCAAGGATCTGTCCGAGGTTAGTTATAGAGCGGAACCTAGGCAGCAGTACTGTCTAACTGGTGGTCGCTGAAGTTCTCGGAACTGAACACGGGCTGGGTGCAGCCGCTCTCGGCACAGACGCCGCGGGTGCTGAGTGGCGACGTGCGCCTCGAGGCCACCTCGGTGTGCGGCGGGGAGGTCGTGGCGAGGGCTTGCGTGGTCAAGGATCTGTCCGAGGTTAGTTATAGAGCGGAACCTAGGCAGCAGTACTGTCTAACTGGTGCAAGGTTAGTTATAGAGCGGAACCTAGGCAGCAGTACTGTCTAACTGGTGGTCGCTGAAGTTCTCGGAACTGAACACGGGCTGGGTGCAGCCGCTCTCGGCACAGACGCCGCGGGTGCTGAGTGGCGACGTGCGCCTCGAGGCCACCTCGGTGTGCGGCGGGGAGGTCGTGGCGAGGGCTTGCGTGGTCAAGGATCTGTCCGAGGTTAGTTATAGAGCGGAACCTAGGCAGCAGTACTGTCTAACTGGTGCAAGGTTAGTTATAGAGCGGAACCTAGGCAGCAGTACTGTCTAACTGGTGCAAGGTTAGTTATAGAGCGGAACCTAGGCAGCAGTACTGTCTAACTGGTGCAAGGTTAGTTATAGAGCGGAACCTAGGCAGCAGTACTGTCTAACTGGTGCAAGGTTAGTTATAGAGCGGAACCTAGGCAGCAGTACTGTCTAACTGGTGCAAGGTTAGTTATAGAGCGGAACCTAGGCAGCAGTACTGTCTAACTGGTGCAAGGTTAGTTATAGAGCGGAACCTAGGCAGCAGTACTGTCTAACTGGTGCAAGGTTAGTTATAGAGCGGAACCTAGGCAGCAGTACTGTCTAACTGGTGCAAGGTTAGTTATAGAGCGGAACCTAGGCAGCAGTACTGTCTAACTGGTGCAAGGTTAGTTATAGAGCGGAACCTAGGCAGCAGTACTGTCTAACTGGTGCAAGGTTAGTTATAGAGCGGAACCTAGGCAGCAGTACTGTCTAACTGGTGCAAGGTTAGTTATAGAGCGGAACCTAGGCAGCAGTACTGTCTAACTGGTGGTCGCTGAAGTTCTCGGAACTGAACACGGGCTGGGTGCAGCCGCTCTCGGCACAGACGCCGCGGGTGCTGAGTGGCGACGTGCGCCTCGAGGCCACCTCGGTGTGCGGCGGGGAGGTCGTGGCGAGGGCTTGCGTGGTCAAGGATCTGTCCGAGGTTAGTTATAGAGCGGAACCTAGGCAGCAGTACTGTCTAACTGGTGGTCGCTGAAGTTCTCGGAACTGAACACGGGCTGGGTGCAGCCGCTCTCGGCACAGACGCCGCGGGTGCTGAGTGGCGACGTGCGCCTCGAGGCCACCTCGGTGTGCGGCGGGGAGGTCGTGGCGAGGGCTTGCGTGGTCAAGGATCTGTCCGAGGTTAGTTATAGAGCGGAACCTAGGCAGCAGTACTGTCTAACTGGTGGTCGCTGAAGTTCTCGGAACTGAACACGGGCTGGGTGCAGCCGCTCTCGGCACAGACGCCGCGGGTGCTGAGTGGCGACGTGCGCCTCGAGGCCACCTCGGTGTGCGGCGGGGAGGTCGTGGCGAGGGCTTGCGTGGTCAAGGATCTGTCCGAGGTTAGTTATAGAGCGGAACCTAGGCAGCAGTACTGTCTAACTGGTGGTCGCTGAAGTTCTCGGAACTGAACACGGGCTGGGTGCAGCCGCTCTCGGCACAGACGCCGCGGGTGCTGAGTGGCGACGTGCGCCTCGAGGCCACCTCGGTGTGCGGCGGGGAGGTCGTGGCGAGGGCTTGCGTGGTCAAGGATCTGTCCGAGGTTAGTTATAGAGCGGAACCTAGGCAGCAGTACTGTCTAACTGGTGGTCGCTGAAGTTCTCGGAACTGAACACGGGCTGGGTGCAGCCGCTCTCGGCACAGACGCCGCGGGTGCTGAGTGGCGACGTGCGCCTCGAGGCCACCTCGGTGTGCGGCGGGGAGGTCGTGGCGAGGGCTTGCGTGGTCAAGGATCTGTCCGAGGTTAGTTAGCGCCTCAAGCCGCTCGGCCTGGCCGCGCTGCTCAACACGTGCGCGCTCTGTCCGCGCCACACCTACGCGCACTTCTGCGCGCATCTCACCTGCGAGGCGCGGCTCAGGTGAGACACGACTGAGAAGTTAATTTTTGACACTTGAAACACTCAGAAGGCCACATTTTTGACATTTGATATACTCAAAAGCCCACATTTTAGACATTTGAAACACTCAGAAGGCCACATTTTTGACATTTGATATACTCAGAAGCCCACATATTTGACATTTAAAAAACTCAGGAGCCCGCATTTCTGACATTTGATATACTCAGAAGCCCACATTTCTGACAATTAAAACACTAAGAAGCCCACATTTCTGTCATTTGAAACACTCAGAAGCCCACATTTTAGTATCTTTTTTGCCAAGAAAAAGGCTAAAATTTTAATCGGGTAGCCTGACACGCTGCTGTTACCGCACTGTCACTCACCACCATATGCCACATTTCTGACATTTAAAACACTCAGAAGCCCACATTTTAGACATTTGAAAAACTCAGAAGCCCACATTTCTGACATTTGATATACTCAGAAGCCCACATTTCTGACAATTAAAACACTAAGAAGCACACATTTCTGTCATTTAAAACACTCAGAAGCCCACATTTCTGAAATTTGAAACACTCAGAAGCCCACATTTCTGACATTTGAAACACTCAGAAGCCCACATTTTAGTATCTTTTTTGCCAAGAAAAAGGCTAAAATTTTAATCGGGTAGCCTGACACGCTGCTGTTACCGCACTGTCACTCACCACCATATGCCACATTTCTGACATTTAAAACACTCAGAAGCCCACATTTCTGACATTTAAAACACTCAGAAGCCCACATTTCTGACATTTGATATACTCAGAAGCCCACATTTTAGACATTTGAAACACTCAGAAGCCCACATTTTAGTATCTTTTTTGCCAAGAAAAAGGCTTAAATTTTAACCGGCCCTTAAGTAATTTTGCAACCCACCCTTAAGTAACTGTTCAACCGGCCCTTAAGTAAACCCCCCCTTAAGTAATTTTGCAACCCACTCTTAAGTTACTGTACAACCGGCCCCTAAGTAAATCCCCCCTTAAGTAACTGTACAACCAGTCCTTAAGTAACTGTACAACTATTTTGGCTATCAAAAACAATAGGTTCGGCTGGCCAGAGATACTAAAGTTATAGACAAACTGGTATCGTTATTTCACCAGTAACATAAAGCGTGAAGCAGCCTATATTTTGAAGTGGCACTTGACGGCCGGAGGTTGCGGGTTCAGTCCTGGGCATAGCGCGTCTTTTTGTGTTATGTGTTTTTAGATTCACTTATATACAAGTTGTGCGCTTACCGCTAGATGGCGTTGTGCTCTTTAAGCACGTGCTATTAAGCATGCTTGATAGCGCGTGCTTAAAGAGCGCACGTTAATGGAGCACGTTGTGCGCCGCTAGATGGCGTTGTACGTGCTCTTCTAGCACGTGCTTTCATATTCACGTTTTGTGCCGCTCACCGCTAGATGGCGCTGTACGCCATTGACAGCTAGATGGCGCTGTATGTGGTTTCTAGCACGTGCTTTCATATTCACGTTTTGTGCCGCTCACCGCTAGATGGCGCTGTACGCCATTGACAGCTAGATGGCGCTGTATGTGGTTTCTAGCACGTGCTTTCATATTCACGTTTTGTGCCGCTCACCGCTAGATGGCGCTGTACGCCATTCACCGCTAGATGGCGCTGTATGTGCTCTTCTAGCACGCGCTACCAATGCGTTTTCATAGAATATAAGAAGTGCGCCTCTGGCCGGCCGCTAGATGGCGTTGTACACGCGCTATCAAATGCACTAATAATATGCACGTTACGTGAGTATCTTTTGCTAAGAAAAAGCCAAAAACTGAAACTGTGCTTCGATATAAAACAACTTTACGGATTCTACTCGCGGTCTCATTTATTCCTTTCATTTCATTTTCTAACCCGACGTGATCACGGCTGCTGTAAAGTAGTCGAAACTTCGAGGCAGAAAATATAAGACCGCGAGTAAGTAGAATCCGTAGAGTTCTCACCTGCGAGACATTTTTGACACTTGAAACACTCAGAAGGCCACATTTTTGACATTTAAAAAACTCAGAAGCCCACATTTCTGACATTTGATATACTCAGAAGCCCACATTTCTGACAATTAAAACACTAAGAAGCCCACATTTTTGTCATTTAAAACACTCAGAAGCCCACATTTCTGAAATTTGAAACACTCAGAAGCCCACATTTCTGACATTTGAAACACTCAGAACCCAAAATTTTAATCGGGTAGCCTGACACGGTGCTGTTACCGCACTGTCACTCACCACCATATGCCACATTTCTGACATTTAAAACACTCAGAAGCCCACATTTTAGACATTTGAAAAACTCAGAAGCCCACATTTCTGACATTTGATATACTCAGAAGCCCACATTTCTGACAATTAAAAC
Organism: Udea ferrugalis; assembly: GCA_950022985.1. Taxonomy (NCBI): domain Eukaryota; kingdom Metazoa; phylum Arthropoda; class Insecta; order Lepidoptera; family Crambidae; genus Udea; species Udea ferrugalis. The sequence continues at coordinate 14,807,135 of OX465516.1, forward strand.
ACTAAGAAGCACACATTTCTGTCATTTAAAACACTCAGAAGCCCACATTTCTGAAATTTGAAACACTCAGAAGCCCACATTTCTGACATTTGAAACACTCAGAAGCCCACATTTTAGTATCTTTTTTGCCAAGAAAAAGGCTAAAATTTTAATCGGGTAGCCTGACACGCTGCTGTTACCGCACTGTCACTCACCACCATATGCCACATTTCTGACATTTAAAACACTCAGAAGCCCACATTTTAGACATTTGAAAAACTCAGAAGCCCACATTTCTGACATTTGATATACTCAGAAGCCCACATTTCTGACAATTAAAACACTAAGAAGCACACATTTCTGTCATTTAAAACACTCAGAAGCCCACATTTTAGTATCTTTTTTGCCAAGAAAAAGGCCTAAATTTCAATCGGGTAGCCTGACACGCTGCTGTTACCGCACTATCAGTCACCACCATATGCCACATTTCTGGCATTTGAAACACTCAGAAGCCTACATTTCTGTCATGAGCAACACAGAAGCCCACATTTCTGACATTTAAAAAACTCAGAAGCCCACATTTCTGTCATAAGCAACACTCAGAAGCCCACATTTTTGACACTTGAAACACTCAGAAGGCCACATTTTTGACATTTGATATACTCAGAAGCCCACATTTTTGACATTTAAAAAACTAAGAAGCCCGCATTTCTGTCATTTGAAACACTCAGAAGCCCACATTTTTTCATCAGAAGCCCACATTTTTGACACTTGAAACACTCAGAATTGAAACACTCAGAAGACACTTAGACATTGGTGTGGAGTGATAACACTGATAACACCCTATCAGTGTTATCACCAAAATCACCAAACTACTGATAGGTATTTAAGGAGGATAGGAAACTCTTACTATAATCTCTACTTATAATCGCAATCGCACCAACCGCTTTGGTAACACATTCATAATGCGAACAGCAACGGAAAAAAACGTGATAAAAATCATTGATAAAAGTCCATCGAGAGCCGAGCCGGCTTATTAATTTAATATAATATTACAGGTGAGGGCCAAATTGCACAAAGTTACCGATAGATGGCGGGGGCAGTACTTTGAATCGCGCAGGCATTGCGTTTCGCTGAAAAGTATACTCCGCCAGGTACTTTGACGATTGGCATCGCCAGAGTCATGAGTGCAAGAGTCTGAGTCGAATCAGGAGACCACTCCGCTCTGTCTGTTGAAAAACAGGCATTATTTGGCATTGTCCTTCCCTGGACCTTCACAATCATTTCAAGACCTAAATGAGCCAAATCGGTCTAGTAGTTATCCAGTTTTATCGAAACAAACGAACAGAAATCCATTTTTATAAATATGAAGCTTTATATCTATGTAGATAAAGAAACAGCATTTTCTCATGTTAACCCACCCACTGTCAACAATTTGACAAAATGACACCTAATTTGACAAAATGACAGTAAATTTGACTGATTCAGGCTAATTTGGCAAAATGACAGGTCATTCATCAAAATGACAGTAAATTTGACAGATTCTAGCTAATGCACATGCAGCACATGTACACACACACCTAGGAGACACTACAGACACTCTAGGAGACACTGACAACCAACCCTTAAGTAACTGTACAACCGACCCTTAAGTAACTGTTCAACCGGCCCTTAAGTGATTTTGCAACACGACTCATCTCACCTGCGAGGCGGCTCAGTGAGACACCAGCGCTGGCGCCAGCACCTCGCGCGCCTCAAGCCGCTCGGCCTGGCCGCGCTGCTCAACACGTGCGCGCTCTGTCCGCGCCACACCTACGCGAGGTTAGTTATAGAGCGGAACCTAGGCAGCAGTACTGTCTAACTGGTGCAAGGTTAGTTATAGAGCGGAACCTAGGCAGCAGTACTGTCTAACTGGTGGTCGCTGAAGTTCTCGGAACTGAACACGGGCTGGGTGCAGCCGCTCTCGGCACAGACGCCGCGGGTGCTGAGTGGCGACGTGCGCCTCGAGGCCACCTCGGTGTGCGGCGGGGAGGTCGTGGCGAGGGCTTGCGTGGTCAAGGATCTGTCCGAGGTTAGTTATAGAGCGGAACCTAGGCAGCAGTACTGTCTAACTGGTGGTCGCTGAGGGCTTGCGTGGTCAAGGATCTGTCCGAGGTTAGTTAGCGCCTCAAGCCGCTCGGCCTGGCCGCGCTGCTCAACACGTGCGCGCTCTGTCCGCGCCACACCTACGCGCACTTCTGCGCGCATCTCACCTGCGAGGCGCGGCTCAGGTGAGACACGACTGAGAAGTTAATTTTTGACACTTGAAACACTCAGAAGGCCACATTTTTGACATTTGATATACTCAGAAGCCCACATTTCAGACATTTGAAACACTCAGAAGATGACATATCTATCTTTTTTGCCAAGAAAAAGGCTAAAATTTTAATCGGGTAGCCTGACACGCCGCTGTTACCGCACTGTCACTCACCACCATATGCCACATTTCTGACATTTAAAACACTCAGAAGCCCACATTTCTGAAATTTGAAACACTCAGAAGCCCACATTTCTGACATTTGAAACACTCAGAAGCCCACATTTTAGTATCTTTTTTGCCAAGAAAAAGGCTAAAATTTTAATCGGGTAGCCTGACACGCTGCTGTTACCGCACTGTCACTCACCACCATATGCCACATTTCTGACATTTAAAACACTCAGAAGCCCACATTTTAGACATTTGAAACACTCAGAAGGCCACATTTTTGACATTTGATATACTCAGAAGCCCACATATTTGACATTTAAAAAACTCAGGAGCCCGCATTTCTGACATTTGATATACTCAGAAGCCCACATTTCTGACAATTAAAACACTAAGAAGCCCACATTTCTGTCATTTAAAACACTCAGAAGCCTACATTTCTGAAATTTGAAACACTCAGAAGCCGACATTTCTGACATTTAAAACACTCAGAAGCCCACATTTTAGTATCTTTTTTGCCAAGAAAAAGGCTAAAATTTTAATCGGGTAGCCTGACACGCTGCTGTTACCGCACTGTCACTCACCACCATATGCCACATTTCTGACATTTAAAACACTCAGAAGCCCACATTTTAGACATTTGAAACACTCAGAAGGCCACATTTTTGACATTTGATATACTCAGAAGCCCACATATTTGACATTTAAAAAACTCAGGAGCCCGCATTTCTGACATTTGATATACTCAGAAGCCCACATTTCTGACAATTAAAACACTAAGAAGCCCACATTTCTGTCATTTGAAACACTCAGAAGCCCACATTTTAGTATCTTTTTTGCCAAGAAAAAGGCTAAAATTTTAATCGGGTAGCCTGACACGCTGCTGTTACCGCACTGTCACTCACCACCATATGCCACATTTCTGACATTTAAAACACTCAGAAGCCCACATTTTTTCATCAGAAGCCCACATTCTTGACACTTGAAACACTCAGAAGCCCACTCTTAGACATTTGAAACACTCAGAAGCCCACATTTTTTCATCAGAAGCCCACATTACTGTCATTTAAAACACTCAGAAGCCCACATTTCTGAAATTTTAAACACTCAGAAGCCCACATTTCTGACATTTGAAACACTCAGAAGCCCACATTTTTGCCAAGAAAAAGGCTTAAATTTTAACCGGCCCTTAAGTAATTTTGCAACCCACCCTTAAGTAACTGTTCAACCGGCCCTTAAGTAAACCCCCCCTTAAGTAATTTTGCAACCCACTCTTAAGTTACTGTACAACCGGCCCCTAAGTAAATCCCCCCTTAAGTAACTGTACAACCAGTCCTTAAGTAACTGTACAACTATTTTGGCTATCAAAAACAATAGGTTCGGCTGGCCAGAGATACTAAAGTTATAGACAAACTGGTATCGTTATTTCACCAGTAACATAAAGCGTGAAGCAGCCTATATTTTGAAGTGGCACTTGACGGCCGGAGGTTGCGGGTTCAGTCCTGGGCATAGCGCGTCTTTTTGTGTTATGTGTTTTTAGATTCACTTATATACAAGTTGTGCGCTTACCGCTAGATGGCGTTGTGCTCTTTAAGCACGTGCTATTAAGCATGCTTGATAGCGCGTGCTTAAAGAGCGCACGTTAATGGAGCACGTTGTGCGCCGCTAGATGGCGTTGTACGTGCTCTTCTAGCACGTGCTTTCATATTCACGTTTTGTGCCGCTCACCGCTAGATGGCGCTGTACGCCATTGACAGCTAGATGGCGCTGTATGTGGTTTCTAGCACGTGCTTTCATATTCACGTTTTGTGCCGCTCACCGCTAGATGGCGCTGTACGCCATTCACCGCTAGATGGCGCTGTATGTGCTCTTCTAGCACGCGCTACCAATGCGTTTTCATAGAATATAAGAAGTGCGCCTCTGGCCGGCCGCTAGATGGCGTTGTACACGCGCTATCAAATGCACTAATAATATGCACGTTACGTGAGTATCTTTTGCTAAGAAAAAGCCAAAAACTGAAACTGTGCTTCGATATAAAACAACTTTACGGATTCTACTCGCGGTCTCATTTATTCCTTTCATTTCATTTTCTAACCCGACGTGATCACGGCTGCTGTAAAGTAGTCGAAACTTCGAGGCAGAAAATATAAGACCGCGAGTAAGTAGAATCCGTAGAGTTCTCACCTGCGAGACATTTTTGACACTTGAAACACTCAGAAGGCCACATTTTTGACATTTAAAAAACTCAGAAGCCCACATTTCTGACATTTGATATACTCAGAAGCCCACATTTCTGACAATTAAAACACTAAGAAGCCCACATTTTTGTCATTTAAAACACTCAGAAGCCCACATTTCTGAAATTTGAAACACTCAGAAGCCCACATTTCTGACATTTGAAACACTCAGAACCCAAAATTTTAATCGGGTAGCCTGACACGGTGCTGTTACCGCACTGTCACTCACCACCATATGCCACATTTCTGACATTTAAAACACTCAGAAGCCCACATTTTAGACATTTGAAAAACTCAGAAGCCCACATTTCTGACATTTGATATACTCAGAAGCCCACATTTCTGACAATTAAAACACTAAGAAGCACACATTTGTGTCATTTAAAACACTCAGAAGCCCACATTTCTGAAATTTGAAACACTCAGAAGCCCACATTTCTGACATTTGAAACACTCAGAAGCCCACATTTTAGTATCTTTTTTGCCAAGAAAAAGGCTAAAATTTTAATCGGGTAGCCTGACACGCTGCTGTTACCGCACTGTCACTCACCACCATATGCCACATTTCTGACATTTAAAACACTCAGAAGCCCACATTTTAGACATTTGAAAAACTCAGAAGCCCACATTTCTGACATTTGATATACTCAGAAGCCCACATTTCTGTCATAAGCAACACTCAGAAGCCCACATTTTTGACACTTGAAACACTCAGAAGCCCACATTTTAGTATCTTTTTTGCCAAGAAAAAGGCCTAAATTTCAATCGGGTAGCCTGACACGCTGCTGTTACCGCACTATCAGTCACCACCATATGCCACATTTCTGGCATTTGAAACACTCAGAAGCCTACATTTCTGTCATGAGCAACACAGAAGCCCACATTTCTGACATTTAAAAAACTCAGAAGCCCACATTTCTGTCATAAGCAACACTCAGAAGCCCACATTTTTGACACTTGAAACACTCAGAAGGCCACATTTTTGACATTTGATATACTCAGAAGCCCACATTTTTGACATTTAAAAAACTCAGAAGCCCACATTTCTGACATTTGATATACTCAGAAGCCCACATTTCTGACAACTAAAACACTAAGAAGCCCGCATTTCTGTCATTTGAAACACTCAGAAGCCCACATTTTTTCATCAGAAGCCCACATTTTTGACACTTGAAACACTCAGAATTGAAACACTCAGAAGACACTTAGACATTGGTGTGGAGTGATAACACTGATAACACCCTATCAGTGTTATCACCAAAATCACCAAACTACTGATAGGTATTTAAGGAGGATAGGAAACTCTTACTATAATCTCTGCATATAATCGCAATCGCACCAACCGCTTTGGTAACACATTCATAATGCGAACAGCAACGGAATTAAACGTGATAAAAATCATTGATAAAAGTCCATCGAGAGCCGAGCCGGCTTATTAATTTAATATAATATTACAGGTGAGGGCCAAATTGCACAAAGTTACCGATAGATGGCGGGGGCAGTACTTTGAATCGCGCAGGCATTGCGTTTCGCTGAAAAGTATACTCCGCCAGGTACTTTGACGATTGGCATCGCCAGAGTCATGAGTCAGAGTCTGAGTCGAATCAGGAGACCACTCCGCTCTGTCTGTTGAAAAACAGGCATTATTTGGCATTGTCCTTCCCTGGACCTTCACAATCATTTCAAGACCTAAATGAGCCAAATCGGTCTAGTAGTTATCGAGTTTTATCGAAACAAACGAACAGAAATCCATTTTTATAAATATGAAGCTTTATATCTATGTAGATAAAGAAACAGCATTTTCTCATGTTAACCCACCCACTGTCAACAATTTGACAAAATGACACCTAATTTGACAAAATGACAGTAAATTTGACTGATTCAGGCTAATTTGGCAAAATGACAGGTCATTCATCAAAATGACAGTAAATTTGACAGATTCTAGCTAATGCACATGCAGCACATGTACACACACACCTAGGAGACACTACAGACACTCTAGGAGACACTGACAACCAACCCTTAAGTAACTGTACAACCGACCCTTAAGTAACTGTTCAACCGGCCCTTAAGTGATTTTGCAACACGACTCATCTCACCTGCGAGGCGGCTCAGTGAGACACCAGCGCTGGCGCCAGCACCTCGCGCGCCTCAAGCCGCTCGGCCTGGCCGCGCTGCTCAACACGTGCGCGCTCTGTCCGCGCCACACCTACGCGAGGTTAGTTATAGAGCGGAACCTAGGCAGCAGTACTGTCTAACTGGTGCAAGGTTAGTTATAGAGCGGAACCTAGGCAGCAGTACTGTCTAACTGGTGCAAGGTTAGTTATAGAGCGGAACCTAGGCAGCAGTACTGTCTAACTGGTGCAAGGTTAGTTATAGAGCGGAACCTAGGCAGCAGTACTGTCTAACTGGTGGTCGCTGAAGTTCTCGGAACTGAACACGGGCTGGGTGCAGCCGCTCTCGGCACAGACGCCGCGGGTGCTGAGTGGCGACGTGCGCCTCGAGGCCACCTCGGTGTGCGGCGGGGAGGTCGTGGCGAGGGCTTGCGTGGTCAAGGATCTGTCCGAGGTTAGTTATAGAGCGGAACCTAGGCAGCAGTACTGTCTAACTGGTGGTCGCTGAAGTTCTCGGAACTGAACACGGGCTGGGTGCAGCCGCTCTCGGCACAGACGCCGCGGGTGCTGAGTGGCGACGTGCGCCTCGAGGCCACCTCGGTGTGCGGCGGGGAGGTCGTGGCGAGGGCTTGCGTGGTCAAGGATCTGTCCGAGGTTAGTTATAGAGCGGAACCTAGGCAGCAGTACTGTCTAACTGGTGGTCGCTGAAGTTCTCGGAACTGAACACGGGCTGGGTGCAGCCGCTCTCGGCACAGACGCCGCGGGTGCTGAGTGGCGACGTGCGCCTCGAGGCCACCTCGGTGTGCGGCGGGGAGGTCGTGGCGAGGGCTTGCGTGGTCAAGGATCTGTCCGAGGTTAGTTATAGAGCGGAACCTAGGCAGCAGTACTGTCTAACTGGTGGTCGCTGAAGTTCTCGGAACTGAACACGGGCTGGGTGCAGCCGCTCTCGGCACAGACGCCGCGGGTGCTGAGTGGCGACGTGCGCCTCGAGGCCACCTCGGTGTGCGGCGGGGAGGTCGTGGCGAGGGCTTGCGTGGTCAAGGATCTGTCCGAGGTTAGTTAGCGCCTCAAGCCGCTCGGCCTGGCCGCGCTGCTCAACACGTGCGCGCTCTGTCCGCGCCACACCTACGCGCACTTCTGCGCGCATCTCACCTGCGAGGCGCGGCTCAGGTGAGACACGACTGAGAAGTTAATTTTTGACACTTGAAACACTCAGAAGGCCACATTTTTGACATTTGATATACTCAGAAGCCCACATTTTAGACATTTGAAACACTCAGAAGGCCACATTTTTGACATTTGATATACTCAGAAGCCCACATATTTGACATTTAAAAAACTCAGGAGCCCGCATTTCTGACATTTGATATACTCAGAAGCCCACATTTCTGACAATTAAAACACTAAGAAGCCCACATTTCTGTCATTTGAAACACTCAGAAGCCCACATTTTAGTATCTTTTTTGCCAAGAAAAAGGCTAAAATTTTAATCGGGTAGCCTGACACGCTGCTGTTACCGCACTGTCACTCACCACCATATGCCACATTTCTGACATTTAAAACACTCAGAAGCCCACATTTTAGACATTTGAAAAACTCAGAAGCCCACATTTCTGACATTTGATATACTCAGAAGCCCACATTTCTGACAATTAAAACACTAAGAAGCACACATTTCTGTCATTTAAAACACTCAGAAGCCCACATTTCTGAAATTTGAAACACTCAGAAGCCCACATTTCTGACATTTGAAACACTCAGAAGCCAAAATTTTAATCGGGTAGCCTGACACGCTGCTGTTACCGCACTGTCACTCACCACCATATGCCACATTTCTGACATTTAAAACACTCAGAAGCCCACATTTTAGACATTTGAAAAACTCAGAAGCCCACATTTCTGACATTTGATATACTCAGAAGCCCACATTTCTGACAATTAAAACACTAAGAAGCACACATTTCTGTCATTTAAAACACTCAGAAGCCCACATTTCTGAAATTTGAAACACTCAGAAGCCCACATTTCTGACATTTGAAACACTAAGAAGCACACATTTCTGTCATTTAAAACACTCAGAAGCCCACATTTCTGAAATTTGAAACACTCAGAAGGCCACATTTTTGACATTTGATATACTCAGAAGCCCACATTTTAGACATTTGAAACACTCAGAAGGCCACATTTTTGACATTTGATATACTCAGAAGCCCACATATTTGACATTTAAAAAACTCAGGAGCCCGCATTTCTGACATTTGATATACTCAGAAGCCCACATTTCTGACAATTAAAACACTAAGAAGCCCACATTTCTGTCATTTGAAACACTCAGAAGCCCACATTTTAGTATCTTTTTTGCCAAGAAAAAGGCTAAAATTTTAATCGGGTAGCCTGACACGCTGCTGTTACCGCACTGTCACTCACCACCATATGCCACATTTCTGACATTTAAAACACTCAGAAGCCCACATTTTAGACATTTGAAAAACTCAGAAGCCCACATTTCTGACATTTGATATACTCAGAAGCCCACATTTCTGACAATTAAAACACTAAGAAGCACACATTTCTGTCATTTAAAACACTCAGAAGCCCACATTTCTGAAATTTGAAACACTCAGAAGCCCACATTTCTGACATTTGAAACACTCAGAAGCCCACATTTTAGTATCTTTTTTGCCAAGAAAAAGGCTAAAATTTTAATCGGGTAGCCTGACACGCTGCTGTTACCGCACTGTCACTCACCACCATATGCCACATTTCTGACATTTAAAACACTCAGAAGCCCACATTTTAGACATTTGAAAAACTCAGAAGCCCACATTTCTGACATTTGATATACTCAGAAGCCCACATTTCTGACAATTAAAACACTAAGAAGCACACATTTCTGTCATTTAAAACACTCAGAAGCCCACATTTCTGAAATTTGAAACACTCAGAAGCCCACATTTCTGACATTTGAAACACTCAGAAGCCCACATTTTAGTATCTTTTTTGCCAAGAAAAAGGCTAAAATTTTAATCGGGTAGCCTGACACGCTGCTGTTACCGCACTGTCACTCACCACCATATGCCACATTTCTGACATTTAAAACACTCAGAAGCCCACATTTTAGACATTTGAAAAACTCAGAAGCCCACATTTCTGACATTTGATATACTCAGAAGCCCACATTTTAGACATTTGAAACACTCAGAAGCCCACATTTTAGTATCTTTTTTGCCAAGAAAAAGGCTTAAATTTTAACCGGCCCTTAAGTAATTTTGCAACCCACCCTTAAGTAACTGTTCAACCGGCCCTTAAGTAAACCCCCCCTTAAGTAATTTTGCAACCCACTCTTAAGTTACTGTACAACCGGCCCCTAAGTAAATCCCCCCTTAAGTAACTGTACAACCAGTCCTTAAGTAACTGTACAACTATTTTGGCTATCAAAAACAATAGGTTCGGCTGGCCAGAGATACTAAAGTTATAGACAAACTGGTATCGTTATTTCACCAGTAACATAAAGCGTGAAGCAGCCTATATTTTGAAGTGGCACTTGACGGCCGGAGGTTGCGGGTTCAGTCCTGGGCATAGCGCGTCTTTTTGTGTTATGTGTTTTTAGATTCACTTATATTCAAGTTGTGCGCTTACCGCTAGATGGCTTTGTGCTCTTTAAGCACGTGCTATTAAGCATGCTTGATAGCGCGTGCTTAAAGAGCGCACGTTAATGGAGCACGTTGTGCGCCGCTAGATGGCGTTGTACGTGCTCTTCTAGCACGTGCTTTCATATTCACGTTTTGTGCCGCTCACCGCTAGATGGCGCTGTACGCCATTGACAGCTAGATGGCGCTGTATGTGGTTTCTAGCACGTGCTTTCATATTCACGTTTTGTGCCGCTCACCGCTAGATGGCGCTGTACGCCATTCACCGCTAGATGGCGCTGTATGTGCTCTTCTAGCACGCGCTACCAATGCGTTTTCATAGAATATAAGAAGTGCGCCTCTGGCCGGCCGCTAGATGGCGTTGTACACGCGCTATCAAATGCACTAATAATATGCACGTTACGTGAGTATCTTTTGCTAAGAAAAAGCCAAAAACTGAAACTGTGCTTCGATATAAAACAACTTTACGGATTCTACTCGCGGTCTCATTTATTCCTTTCATTTCATTTTCTAACCCGACGTGATCACGGCTGCTGTAAAGTAGTCGAAACTTCGAGGCAGAAAATATAAGACCGCGAGTAAGTAGAATCCGTAGAGTTCTCACCTGCGAGACATTTTTGACACTTGAAACACTCAGAAGGCCACATTTTTGACATTTAAAAAACTCAGAAGCCCACATTTCTGACATTTGATATACTCAGAAGCCCACATTTCTGACAATTAAAACACTAAGAAGCCCACATTTTTGTCATTTAAAACACTCAGAAGCCCACATTTCTGAAATTTGAAACACTCAGAAGCCCACATTTCTGACATTTGAAACACTCAGAAGCCAAAATTTTAATCGGGTAGCCTGACACGGTGCTGTTACCGCACTGTCACTCACCACCATATGCCACATTTCTGACATTTAAAACACTCAGAAGCCCACATTTTAGACATTTGAAAAACTCAGAAGCCCACATTTCTGACATTTGATATACTCAGAAGCCCACATTTCTGACAATTAAAACACTAAGAAGCACACATTTCTGTCATTAAAAACACTCAGAAGCCCACATTTCTGAAATTTGAAACACTCAGAAGCCCACATTTCTGACATTTGAAACACTCAGAAGCCCACATTTTAGTATCTTTTTTGCCAAGAAAAAGGCTAAAATTTTAATCGGGTAGCCTGACACGCTGCTGTTACCGCACTGTCACTCACCACCATATGCCACATTTCTGACATTTAAAACACTCAGAAGCCCACATTTTAGACATTTGAAACACTCAGAAGCCCACATTTTTGACATTTAAAAAACTCAGAAGCCCACATTTCTGTCATAAGCAACACTCAGAAGCCCACATTTTTGACACTTGAAACACTCAGAAGCCCACATTTTAGTATCTTTTTTGCCAAGAAAAAGGCCTAAATTTCAATCGGGTAGCCTGACACGCTGCTGTTACCGCACTATCAGTCACCACCATATGCCACATTTCTGGCATTTGAAACACTCAGAAGCCTACATTTCTGTCATGAGCAACACAGAAGCCCACATTTCTGACATTTAAAAAACTCAGAAGCCCACATTTCTGTCATAAGCAACACTCAGAAGCCCACATTTTTGACACTTGAAACACTCAGAAGGCCACATTTTTGACATTTGATATACTCAGAAGCCCACATTTTTGACATTTAAAAAACTCAGAAGCCCACATTTCTGACATTTGATATACTCAGAAGCCCACATTTCTGTCATTTGAAACACTCAGAAGCCCACATTTTTTCATCAGAAGCCCACATTTTTGACACTTGAAACACTCAGAATTGAAACACTCAGAAGACACTTAGACATTGGTGTGGAGTGATAACACTGATAACACCCTATCAGTGTTATCACCAAAATCACCAAACTACTGATAGGTATTTAAGGAGGATAGGAAACTCTTACTATAATCTCTACTTATAATCGCAATCGCACCAACCGCTTTAGTAACACATTCATAATGCGAACAGCAACGGAAAAAAACGTGATAAAAATCATTGATAAAAGTCCATCGAGAGCCGAGCCGGCTTATTAATTTAATATAATATTACAGGTGAGGGCCAAATTGTACAAAGTTACCGATAGATGGCGGGGGCAGTACTTTGAATCGCGCAGGCATTGCGTTTCGCTGAAAAGTATACTCCGCCAGGTACTTTGACGATTGGCATCGCCAGAGTCATGAGTCAGAGTCTGAGTCGAATCAGGAGACCACTCCGCTCTGTCTGTTTAAAAACAGGCATTATTTGGCATTGTCCTTCCCTGGACCTTCACAATCATTTCAAGACCTAAATGAGCCAAATCGGTCTAGTAGTTATCGAGTTTTATCGAAACAAACGAACAGAAATCCATTTTTATAAATATGAAGCTTTATATCTATGTAGATAAAGAAACAGCATTTTCTCATGTTAACCCACCCACTGTCAACAATTTGACAAAATGACACCTAATTTGACAAAATGACAGTAAATTTGACTGATTCAGGCTAATTTGGCAAAATGACAGGTCATTCATCAAAATGACAGTAAATTTGACAGATTCTAGCTAATGCACATGCAGCACATGTACACACACACCTAGGAGACACTACAGACACTCTAGGAGACACTGACAACCAACCCTTAAGTAACTGTTCAACCGGCCCTTAAGTGATTTTGCAACACGACTCATCTCACCTGCGAGGCGGCTCAGTGAGACACCAGCGCTGGCGCCAGCACCTCGCGCGCCTCAAGCCGCTCGGCCTGGCCGCGCTGCTCAACACGTGCGCGCTCTGTCCGCGCCACACCTACGCGAGGTTAGTTATAGAGCGGAACCTAGGCAGCAGTACTGTCTAACTGGTGCAAGGTTAGTTATAGAGCGGAACCTAGGCAGCAGTACTGTCTAACTGGTGCAAGGTTAGTTATAGAGCGGAACCTAGGCAGCAGTACTGTCTAACTGGTGCAAGGTTAGTTATAGAGCGGAACCTAGGCAGCAGTACTGTCTAACTGGTGGTCGCTGAAGTTCTCGGAACTGAACACGGGCTGGGTGCAGCCGCTCTCGGCACAGACGCCGCGGGTGCTGAGTGGCGACGTGCGCCTCGAGGCCACCTCGGTGTGCGGCGGGGAGGTCGTGGCGAGGGCTTGCGTGGTCAAGGATCTGTCCGAGGTTAGTTATAGAGCGGAACCTAGGCAGCAGTACTGTCTAACTGGTGGTCGCTGAAGTTCTCGGAACTGAACACGGGCTGGGTGCAGCCGCTCTCGGCACAGACGCCGCGGGTGCTGAGTGGCGACGTGCGCCTCGAGGCCACCTCGGTGTGCGGCGGGGAGGTCGTGGCGAGGGCTTGCGTGGTCAAGGATCTGTCCGAGGTTAGTTATAGAGCGGAACCTAGGCAGCAGTACTGTCTAACTGGTGGTCGCTGAAGTTCTCGGAACTGAACACGGGCTGGGTGCAGCCGCTCTCGGCACAGACGCCGCGGGTGCTGAGTGGCGACGTGCGCCTCGAGGCCACCTCGGTGTGCGGCGGGGAGGTCGTGGCGAGGGCTTGCGTGGTCAAGGATCTGTCCGAGGTTAGTTATAGAGCGGAACCTAGGCAGCAGTACTGTCTAACTGGTGGTCGCTGAAGTTCTCGGAACTGAACACGGGCTGGGTGCAGCCGCTCTCGGCACAGACGCCGCGGGTGCTGAGTGGCGACGTGCGCCTCGAGGCCACCTCGGTGTGCGGCGGGGAGGTCGTGGCGAGGGCTTGCGTGGTCAAGGATCTGTCCGAGGTTAGTTATAGAGCGGAACCTAGGCAGCAGTACTGTCTAACTGGTGGTCGCTGAAGTTCTCGGAACTGAACACGGGCTGGGTGCAGCCGCTCTCGGCACAGACGCCGCGGGTGCTGAGTGGCGACGTGCGCCTCGAGGCCACCTCGGTGTGCGGCGGGGAGGTCGTGGCGAGGGCTTGCGTGGTCAAGGATCTGTCCGAGGTTAGTTATAGAGCGGAACCTAGGCAGCAGTACTGTCTAACTGGTGGTCGTGGCGAGGGCTTGCGTGGTCAAGGATCTGTCCGAGGTTAGTTAGCGCCTCAAGCCGCTCGGCCTGGCCGCGCTGCTCAACACGTGCGCGCTCTGTCCGCGCCACACCTACGCGCACTTCTGCGCGCATCTCACCTGCGAGGCGCGGCTCAGGTGAGACACGACTGAGAAGTTAATTTTTGACACTTGAAACACTCAGAAGGCCACATTTTTGACATTTGATATACTCAGAAGCCCACATTTTAGACATTTGAAACACTCAGAAGGCCACATTTTTGACATTTGATATACTCAGAAGCCCACATATTTGACATTTAAAAAACTCAGGAGCCCGCATTTCTGACATTTGATATACTCAGAAGCCCACATTTCTGACAATTAAAACACTAAGAAGCCCACATTTCTGTCATTTGAAACACTCAGAAGCCCACATTTTAGTATCTTTTTTGCCAAGAAAAAGGCTAAAATTTTAATCGGGTAGCCTGACACGCTGCTGTTACCGCACTGTCACTCACCACCATATGCCACATTTCTGACATTTAAAACACTCAGAAGCCCACATTTTAGACATTTGAAAAACTCAGAAGCCCACATTTCTGACATTTGATATACTCAGAAGCCCACATTTCTGACAATTAAAACACTAAGAAGCACACATTTCTGTCATTTAAAACACTCAGAAGCCCACATTTCTGAAATTTGAAACACTCAGAAGCCCACATTTCTGACATTTGAAACACTCAGAAGCCAAAATTTTAATCGGGTAGCCTGACACGCTGCTGTTACCGCACTGTCACTCACCACCATATGCCACATTTCTGACATTTAAAACACTCAGAAGCCCACATTTTAGACATTTGAAAAACTCAGAAGCCCACATTTCTGACATTTGATATACTCAGAAGCCCACATTTCTGACAATTAAAACACTAAGAAGCACACATTTCTGTCATTTAAAACACTCAGAAGCCCACATTTCTGAAATTTGAAACACTCAGAAGCCCACATTTCTGACATTTGAAACACTAAGAAGCACACATTTCTGTCATTTAAAACACTCAGAAGCCCACATTTCTGAAATTTGAAACACTCAGAAGGCCACATTTTTGACATTTGATATACTCAGAAGCCCACATTTTAGACATTTGAAACACTCAGAAGGCCACATTTTTGACATTTGATATACTCAGAAGCCCACATATTTGACATTTAAAAAACTCAGGAGCCCGCATTTCTGACATTTGATATACTCAGAAGCCCACATTTCTGACAATTAAAACACTAAGAAGCCCACATTTCTGTCATTTGAAACACTCAGAAGCCCACATTTTAGTATCTTTTTTGCCAAGAAAAAGGCTAAAATTTTAATCGGGTAGCCTGACACGCTGCTGTTACCGCACTGTCACTCACCACCATATGCCACATTTCTGACATTTAAAACACTCAGAAGCCCACATTTTAGACATTTGAAAAACTCAGAAGCCCACATTTCTGACATTTGATATACTCAGAAGCCCACATTTCTGACAATTAAAACACTAAGAAGCACACATTTCTGTCATTTAAAACACTCAGAAGCCCACATTTCTGAAATTTGAAACACTCAGAAGCCCACATTTCTGACATTTGAAACACTCAGAAGCCCACATTTTAGTATCTTTTTTGCCAAGAAAAAGGCTAAAATTTTAATCGGGTAGCCTGACACGCTGCTGTTACCGCACTGTCACTCACCACCATATGCCACATTTCTGACATTTAAAACACTCAGAAGCCCACATTTTAGACATTTGAAAAACTCAGAAGCCCACATTTCTGACATTTGATATACTCAGAAGCCCACATTTCTGACAATTAAAACACTAAGAAGCACACATTTCTGTCATTTAAAACACTCAGAAGCCCACATTTCTGAAATTTGAAACACTCAGAAGCCCACATTTCTGACATTTGAAACACTCAGAAGCCCACATTTTAGTATCTTTTTTGCCAAGAAAAAGGCTAAAATTTTAATCGGGTAGCCTGACACGCTGCTGTTACCGCACTGTCACTCACCACCATATGCCACATTTCTGACATTTAAAACACTCAGAAGCCCACATTTTAGACATTTGACAAACTCAGAAGCCCACATTTCTGAAATTTGAAACACTCAGAAGCCCACATTTCTGACATTTGAAACACTCAGAAGCCCACATTTTAGTATCTTTTTTGCCAAGAAAAAGGCTTAAATTTTAACCGGCCCTTAAGTAATTTTGCAACCCACCCTTAAGTAACTGTTCAACCGGCCCTTAAGTAAACCCCCCCTTAAGTAATTTTGCAACCCACTCTTAAGTTACTGTACAACCGGCCCCTAAGTAAATCCCCCCTTAAGTAACTGTACAACCAGTCCTTAAGTAACTGTACAACTATTTTGGCTATCAAAAACAATAGGTTCGGCTGGCCAGAGATACTAAAGTTATAGACAAACTGGTATCGTTATTTCACCAGTAACATAAAGCGTGAAGCAGCCTATATTTTGAAGTGGCACTTGACGGCCGGAGGTTGCGGGTTCAGTCCTGGGCATAGCGCGTCTTTTTGTGTTATGTGTTTTTAGATTCACTTATATTCAAGTTGTGCGCTTACCGCTAGATGGCTTTGTGCTCTTTAAGCACGTGCTATTAAGCATGCTTGATAGCGCGTGCTTAAAGAGCGCACGTTAATGGAGCACGTTGTGCGCCGCTAGATGGCGTTGTACGTGCTCTTCTAGCACGTGCTTTCATATTCACGTTTTGTGCCGCTCACCGCTAGATGGCGCTGTACGCCATTGACAGCTAGATGGCGCTGTATGTGGTTTCTAGCACGTGCTTTCATATTCACGTTTTGTGCCGCTCACCGCTAGATGGCGCTGTACGCCATTCACCGCTAGATGGCGCTGTATGTGCTCTTCTAGCACGCGCTACCAATGCGTTTTCATAGAATATAAGAAGTGCGCCTCTGGCCGGCCGCTAGATGGCGTTGTACACGCGCTATCAAATGCACTAATAATATGCACGTTACGTGAGTATCTTTTGCTAAGAAAAAGCCAAAAACTGAAACTGTGCTTCGATATAAAACAACTTTACGGATTCTACTCGCGGTCTCATTTATTCCTTTCATTTCATTTTCTAACCCGACGTGATCACGGCTGCTGTAAAGTAGTCGAAACTTCGAGGCAGAAAATATAAGACCGCGAGTAAGTAGAATCCGTAGAGTTCTCACCTGCGAGACATTTTTGACACTTGAAACACTCAGAAGGCCACATTTTTGACATTTAAAAAACTCAGAAGCCCACATTTCTGACATTTGATATACTCAGAAGCCCACATTTCTGACAATTAAAACACTAAGAAGCCCACATTTTTGTCATTTAAAACACTCAGAAGCCCACATTTCTGAAATTTGAAACACTCAGAAGCCCACATTTCTGACATTTGAAACACTCAGAAGCCAAAATTTTAATCGGGTAGCCTGACACGGTGCTGTTACCGCACTGTCACTCACCACCATATGCCACATTTCTGACATTTAAAACACTCAGAAGCCCACATTTTAGACATTTGAAAAACTCAGAAGCCCACATTTCTGACATTTGATATACTCAGAAGCCCACATTTCTGACAATTAAAACACTAAGAAGCACACATTTCTGTCATTAAAAACACTCAGAAGCCCACATTTCTGAAATTTGAAACACTCAGAAGCCCACATTTCTGACATTTGAAACACTCAGAAGCCCACATTTTAGTATCTTTTTTGCCAAGAAAAAGGCTAAAATTTTAATCGGGTAGCCTGACACGCTGCTGTTACCGCACTGTCACTCACCACCATATGCCACATTTCTGACATTTAAAACACTCAGAAGCCCACATTTTAGACATTTGAAACACTCAGAAGCCCACATTTTTGACATTTAAAAAACTCAGAAGCCCACATTTCTGTCATAAGCAACACTCAGAAGCCCACATTTTTGACACTTGAAACACTCAGAAGCCCACATTTTAGTATCTTTTTTGCCAAGAAAAAGGCCTAAATTTCAATCGGGTAGCCTGACACGCTGCTGTTACCGCACTATCAGTCACCACCATATGCCACATTTCTGGCATTTGAAACACTCAGAAGCCTACATTTCTGTCATGAGCAACACAGAAGCCCACATTTCTGACATTTAAAAAACTCAGAAGCCCACATTTCTGTCATAAGCAACACTCAGAAGCCCACATTTTTGACACTTGAAACACTCAGAAGGCCACATTTTTGACATTTGATATACTCAGAAGCCCACATTTTTGACATTTAAAAAACTCAGAAGCCCACATTTCTGACATTTGATATACTCAGAAGCCCACATTTCTGTCATTTGAAACACTCAGAAGCCCACATTTTTTCATCAGAAGCCCACATTTTTGACACTTGAAACACTCAGAATTGAAACACTCAGAAGACACTTAGACATTGGTGTGGAGTGATAACACTGATAACACCCTATCAGTGTTATCACCAAAATCACCAAACTACTGATAGGTATTTAAGGAGGATAGGAAACTCTTACTATAATCTCTACTTATAATCGCAATCGCACCAACCGCTTTAGTAACACATTCATAATGCGAACAGCAACGGAAAAAAACGTGATAAAAATCATTGATAAAAGTCCATCGAGAGCCGAGCCGGCTTATTAATTTAATATAATATTACAGGTGAGGGCCAAATTGTACAAAGTTACCGATAGATGGCGGGGGCAGTACTTTGAATCGCGCAGGCATTGCGTTTCGCTGAAAAGTATACTCCGCCAGGTACTTTGACGATTGGCATCGCCAGAGTCATGAGTCAGAGTCTGAGTCGAATCAGGAGACCACTCCGCTCTGTCTGTTTAAAAACAGGCATTATTTGGCATTGTCCTTCCCTGGACCTTCACAATCATTTCAAGACCTAAATGAGCCAAATCGGTCTAGTAGTTATCGAGTTTTATCGAAACAAACGAACAGAAATCCATTTTTATAAATATGAAGCTTTATATCTATGTAGATAAAGAAACAGCATTTTCTCATGTTAACCCACCCACTGTCAACAATTTGACAAAATGACACCTAATTTGACAAAATGACAGTAAATTTGACTGATTCAGGCTAATTTGGCAAAATGACAGGTCATTCATCAAAATGACAGTAAATTTGACAGATTCTAGCTAATGCACATGCAGCACATGTACACACACACCTAGGAGACACTACAGACACTCTAGGAGACACTGACAACCAACCCTTAAGTAACTGTTCAACCGGCCCTTAAGTGATTTTGCAACACGACTCATCTCACCTGCGAGGCGGCTCAGTGAGACACCAGCGCTGGCGCCAGCACCTCGCGCGCCTCAAGCCGCTCGGCCTGGCCGCGCTGCTCAACACGTGCGCGCTCTGTCCGCGCCACACCTACGCGAGGTTAGTTATAGAGCGGAACCTAGGCAGCAGTACTGTCTAACTGGTGCAAGGTTAGTTATAGAGCGGAACCTAGGCAGCAGTACTGTCTAACTGGTGCAAGGTTAGTTATAGAGCGGAACCTAGGCAGCAGTACTGTCTAACTGGTGCAAGGTTAGTTATAGAGCGGAACCTAGGCAGCAGTACTGTCTAACTGGTGGTCGCTGAAGTTCTCGGAACTGAACACGGGCTGGGTGCAGCCGCTCTCGGCACAGACGCCGCGGGTGCTGAGTGGCGACGTGCGCCTCGAGGCCACCTCGGTGTGCGGCGGGGAGGTCGTGGCGAGGGCTTGCGTGGTCAAGGATCTGTCCGAGGTTAGTTATAGAGCGGAACCTAGGCAGCAGTACTGTCTAACTGGTGGTCGCTGAAGTTCTCGGAACTGAACACGGGCTGGGTGCAGCCGCTCTCGGCACAGACGCCGCGGGTGCTGAGTGGCGACGTGCGCCTCGAGGCCACCTCGGTGTGCGGCGGGGAGGTCGTGGCGAGGGCTTGCGTGGTCAAGGATCTGTCCGAGGTTAGTTATAGAGCGGAACCTAGGCAGCAGTACTGTCTAACTGGTGGTCGCTGAAGTTCTCGGAACTGAACACGGGCTGGGTGCAGCCGCTCTCGGCACAGACGCCGCGGGTGCTGAGTGGCGACGTGCGCCTCGAGGCCACCTCGGTGTGCGGCGGGGAGGTCGTGGCGAGGGCTTGCGTGGTCAAGGATCTGTCCGAGGTTAGTTATAGAGCGGAACCTAGGCAGCAGTACTGTCTAACTGGTGGTCGCTGAAGTTCTCGGAACTGAACACGGGCTGGGTGCAGCCGCTCTCGGCACAGACGCCGCGGGTGCTGAGTGGCGACGTGCGCCTCGAGGCCACCTCGGTGTGCGGCGGGGAGGTCGTGGCGAGGGCTTGCGTGGTCAAGGATCTGTCCGAGGTTAGTTATAGAGCGGAACCTAGGCAGCAGTACTGTCTAACTGGTGGTCGCTGAAGTTCTCGGAACTGAACACGGGCTGGGTGCAGCCGCTCTCGGCACAGACGCCGCGGGTGCTGAGTGGCGACGTGCGCCTCGAGGCCACCTCGGTGTGCGGCGGGGAGGTCGTGGCGAGGGCTTGCGTGGTCAAGGATCTGTCCGAGGTTAGTTATAGAGCGGAACCTAGGCAGCAGTACTGTCTAACTGGTGGTCGTGGCGAGGGCTTGCGTGGTCAAGGATCTGTCCGAGGTTAGTTAGCGCCTCAAGCCGCTCGGCCTGGCCGCGCTGCTCAACACGTGCGCGCTCTGTCCGCGCCACACCTACGCGCACTTCTGCGCGCATCTCACCTGCGAGGCGCGGCTCAGGTGAGACACGACTGAGAAGTTAATTTTTGACACTTGAAACACTCAGAAGGCCACATTTTTGACATTTGATATACTCAGAAGCCCACATTTTAGACATTTGAAACACTCAGAAGGCCACATTTTTGACATTTGATATACTCAGAAGCCCACATATTTGACATTTAAAAAACTCAGGAGCCCGCATTTCTGACATTTGATATACTCAGAAGCCCACATTTCTGACAATTAAAACACTAAGAAGCCCACATTTCTGTCATTTGAAACACTCAGAAGCCCACATTTTAGTATCTTTTTTGCCAAGAAAAAGGCTAAAATTTTAATCGGGTAGCCTGACACGCTGCTGTTACCGCACTGTCACTCACCACCATATGCCACATTTCTGACATTTAAAACACTCAGAAGCCCACATTTTAGACATTTGAAAAACTCAGAAGCCCACATTTCTGACATTTGATATACTCAGAAGCCCACATTTCTGACAATTAAAACACTAAGAAGCACACATTTCTGTCATTTAAAACACTCAGAAGCCCACATTTCTGAAATTTGAAACACTCAGAAGCCCACATTTCTGACATTTGAAACACTCAGAAGCCAAAATTTTAATCGGGTAGCCTGACACGCTGCTGTTACCGCACTGTCACTCACCACCATATGCCACATTTCTGACATTTAAAACACTCAGAAGCCCACATTTTAGACATTTGAAAAACTCAGAAGCCCACATTTCTGACATTTGATATACTCAGAAGCCCACATTTCTGACAATTAAAACACTAAGAAGCACACATTTCTGTCATTTAAAACACTCAGAAGCCCACATTTCTGAAATTTGAAACACTCAGAAGCCCACATTTCTGACATTTGAAACACTAAGAAGCACACATTTCTGTCATTTAAAACACTCAGAAGCCCACATTTCTGAAATTTGAAACACTCAGAAGGCCACATTTTTGACATTTGATATACTCAGAAGCCCACATTTTAGACATTTGAAACACTCAGAAGGCCACATTTTTGACATTTGATATACTCAGAAGCCCACATATTTGACATTTAAAAAACTCAGGAGCCCGCATTTCTGACATTTGATATACTCAGAAGCCCACATTTCTGACAATTAAAACACTAAGAAGCCCACATTTCTGTCATTTGAAACACTCAGAAGCCCACATTTTAGTATCTTTTTTGCCAAGAAAAAGGCTAAAATTTTAATCGGGTAGCCTGACACGCTGCTGTTACCGCACTGTCACTCACCACCATATGCCACATTTCTGACATTTAAAACACTCAGAAGCCCACATTTTAGACATTTGAAAAACTCAGAAGCCCACATTTCTGACATTTGATATACTCAGAAGCCCACATTTCTGACAATTAAAACACTAAGAAGCACACATTTCTGTCATTTAAAACACTCAGAAGCCCACATTTCTGAAATTTGAAACACTCAGAAGCCCACATTTCTGACATTTGAAACACTCAGAAGCCCACATTTTAGTATCTTTTTTGCCAAGAAAAAGGCTAAAATTTTAATCGGGTAGCCTGACACGCTGCTGTTACCGCACTGTCACTCACCACCATATGCCACATTTCTGACATTTAAAACACTCAGAAGCCCACATTTTAGACATTTGAAAAACTCAGAAGCCCACATTTCTGACATTTGATATACTCAGAAGCCCACATTTCTGACAATTAAAACACTAAGAAGCACACATTTCTGTCATTTAAAACACTCAGAAGCCCACATTTCTGAAATTTGAAACACTCAGAAGCCCACATTTCTGACATTTGAAACACTCAGAAGCCCACATTTTAGTATCTTTTTTGCCAAGAAAAAGGCTAAAATTTTAATCGGGTAGCCTGACACGCTGCTGTTACCGCACTGTCACTCACCACCATATGCCACATTTCTGACATTTAAAACACTCAGAAGCCCACATTTTAGACATTTGACAAACTCAGAAGCCCACATTTCTGAAATTTGAAACACTCAGAAGCCCACATTTCTGACATTTGAAACACTCAGAAGCCCACATTTTAGTATCTTTTTTGCCAAGAAAAAGGCTTAAATTTTAACCGGCCCTTAAGTAATTTTGCAACCCACCCTTAAGTAACTGTTCAACCGGCCCTTAAGTAAACCCCCCCTTAAGTAATTTTGCAACCCACTCTTAAGTTACTGTACAACCGGCCCCTAAGTAAATCCCCCCTTAAGTAACTGTACAACCAGTCCTTAAGTAACTGTACAACTATTTTGGCTATCAAAAACAATAGGTTCGGCTGGCCAGAGATACTAAAGTTATAGACAAACTGGTATCGTTATTTCACCAGTAACATAAAGCGTGAAGCAGCCTATATTTTGAAGTGGCACTTGACGGCCGGAGGTTGCGGGTTCAGTCCTGGGCATAGCGCGTCTTTTTGTGTTATGTGTTTTTAGATTCACTTATATTCAAGTTGTGCGCTTACCGCTAGATGGCTTTGTGCTCTTTAAGCACGTGCTATTAAGCATGCTTGATAGCGCGTGCTTAAAGAGCGCACGTTAATGGAGCACGTTGTGCGCCGCTAGATGGCGTTGTACGTGCTCTTCTAGCACGTGCTTTCATATTCACGTTTTGTGCCGCTCACCGCTAGATGGCGCTGTACGCCATTGACAGCTAGATGGCGCTGTATGTGGTTTCTAGCACGTGCTTTCATATTCACGTTTTGTGCCGCTCACCGCTAGATGGCGCTGTACGCCATTCACCGCTAGATGGCGCTGTATGTGCTCTTCTAGCACGCGCTACCAATGCGTTTTCATAGAATATAAGAAGTGCGCCTCTGGCCGGCCGCTAGATGGCGTTGTACACGCGCTATCAAATGCACTAATAATATGCACGTTACGTGAGTATCTTTTGCTAAGAAAAAGCCAAAAACTGAAACTGTGCTTCGATATAAAACAACTTTACGGATTCTACTCGCGGTCTCATTTATTCCTTTCATTTCATTTTCTAACCCGACGTGATCACGGCTGCTGTAAAGTAGTCGAAACTTCGAGGCAGAAAATATAAGACCGCGAGTAAGTAGAATCCGTAGAGTTCTCACCTGCGAGACATTTTTGACACTTGAAACACTCAGAAGGCCACATTTTTGACATTTAAAAAACTCAGAAGCCCACATTTCTGACATTTGATATACTCAGAAGCCCACATTTCTGACAATTAAAACACTAAGAAGCCCACATTTTTGTCATTTAAAACACTCAGAAGCCCACATTTCTGAAATTTGAAACACTCAGAAGCCCACATTTCTGACATTTGAAACACTCAGAAGCCAAAATTTTAATCGGGTAGCCTGACACGGTGCTGTTACCGCACTGTCACTCACCACCATATGCCACATTTCTGACATTTAAAACACTCAGAAGCCCACATTTTAGACATTTGAAAAACTCAGAAGCCCACATTTCTGACATTTGATATACTCAGAAGCCCACATTTCTGACAATTAAAACACTAAGAAGCACACATTTCTGTCATTAAAAACACTCAGAAGCCCACATTTCTGAAATTTGAAACACTCAGAAGCCCACATTTCTGACATTTGAAACACTCAGAAGCCCACATTTTAGTATCTTTTTTGCCAAGAAAAAGGCTAAAATTTTAATCGGGTAGCCTGACACGCTGCTGTTACCGCACTGTCACTCACCACCATATGAGTGGCGACGTGCGCCTCGAGGCCACCTCGGTGTGCGGCGGGGAGGTCGTGGCGAGGGCTTGCGTGGTCAAGGATCTGTCCGAGGTTAGTTATAGAGCGGAACCTAGGCAGCAGTACTGTCTAACTGGTGGTCGCTGAAGTTCTCGGAACTGAACACGGGCTGGGTGCAGCCGCTCTCGGCACAGACGCCGCGGGTGCTGAGTGGCGACGTGCGCCTCGAGGCCACCTCGGTGTGCGGCGGGGAGGTCGTGGCGAGGGCTTGCGTGGTCAAGGATCTGTCCGAGGTTAGTTATAGAGCGGAACCTAGGCAGCAGTACTGTCTAACTGGTGCAAGGTTAGTTATAGAGCGGAACCTAGGCAGCAGTACTGTCTAACTGGTGCAAGGTTAGTTATAGAGCGGAACCTAGGCAGCAGTACTGTCTAACTGGTGGTCGCTGAAGTTCTCGGAACTGAACACGGGCTGGGTGCAGCCGCTCTCGGCACAGACGCCGCGGGTGCTGAGTGGCGACGTGCGCCTCGAGGCCACCTCGGTGTGCGGCGGGGAGGTCGTGGCGAGGGCTTGCGTGGTCAAGGATCTGTCCGAGGTTAGTTATAGAGCGGAACCTAGGCAGCAGTACTGTCTAACTGGTGGTCGCTGAAGTTCTCGGAACTGAACACGGGCTGGGTGCAGCCGCTCTCGGCACAGACGCCGCGGGTGCTGAGTGGCGACGTGCGCCTCGAGGCCACCTCGGTGTGCGGCGGGGAGGTCGTGGCGAGGGCTTGCGTGGTCAAGGATCTGTCCGAGGTTAGTTATAGAGCGGAACCTAGGCAGCAGTACTGTCTAACTGGTGGTCGCTGAAGTTCTCGGAACTGAACACGGGCTGGGTGCAGCCGCTCTCGGCACAGACGCCGCGGGTGCTGAGTGGCGACGTGCGCCTCGAGGCCACCTCGGTGTGCGGCGGGGAGGTCGTGGCGAGGGCTTGCGTGGTCAAGGATCTGTCCGAGGTTAGTTATAGAGCGGAACCTAGGCAGCAGTACTGTCTAACTGGTGGTCGCTGAAGTTCTCGGAACTGAACACGGGCTGGGTGCAGCCGCTCTCGGCACAGACGCCGCGGGTGCTGAGTGGCGACGTGCGCCTCGAGGCCACCTCGGTGTGCGGCGGGGAGGTCGTGGCGAGGGCTTGCGTGGTCAAGGATCTGTCCGAGGTTAGTTATAGAGCGGAACCTAGGCAGCAGTACTGTCTAACTGGTGCAAGGTTAGTTATAGAGCGGAACCTAGGCAGCAGTACTGTCTAACTGGTGGTCGCTGAAGTTCTCGGAACTGAACACGGGCTGGGTGCAGCCGCTCTCGGCACAGACGCCGCGGGTGCTGAGTGGCGACGTGCGCCTCGAGGCCACCTCGGTGTGCGGCGGGGAGGTCGTGGCGAGGGCTTGCGTGGTCAAGGATCTGTCCGAGGTTAGTTATAGAGCGGAACCTAGGCAGCAGTACTGTCTAACTGGTGGTCGCTGAAGTTCTCGGAACTGAACACGGGCTGGGTGCAGCCGCTCTCGGCACAGACGCCGCGGGTGCTGAGTGGCGACGTGCGCCTCGAGGCCACCTCGGTGTGCGGCGGGGAGGTCGTGGCGAGGGCTTGCGTGGTCAAGGATCTGTCCGAGGTTAGTTATAGAGCGGAACCTAGGCAGCAGTACTGTCTAACTGGTGGTCGCTGAAGTTCTCGGAACTGAACACGGGCTGGGTGCAGCCGCTCTCGGCACAGACGCCGCGGGTGCTGAGTGGCGACGTGCGCCTCGAGGCCACCTCGGTGTGCGGCGGGGAGGTCGTGGCGAGGGCTTGCGTGGTCAAGGATCTGTCCGAGGTTAGTTATAGAGCGGAACCTAGGCAGCAGTACTGTCTAACTGGTGGTCGCTGAAGTTCTCGGAACTGAACACGGGCTGGGTGCAGCCGCTCTCGGCACAGACGCCGCGGGTGCTGAGTGGCGACGTGCGCCTCGAGGCCACCTCGGTGTGCGGCGGGGAGGTCGTGGCGAGGGCTTGCGTGGTCAAGGATCTGTCCGAGGTTAGTTATAGAGCGGAACCTAGGCAGCAGTACTGTCTAACTGGTGGTCGCTGAAGTTCTCGGAACTGAACACGGGCTGGGTGCAGCCGCTCTCGGCACAGACGCCGCGGGTGCTGAGTGGCGACGTGCGCCTCGAGGCCACCTCGGTGTGCGGCGGGGAGGTCGTGGCGAGGGCTTGCGTGGTCAAGGATCTGTCCGAGGTTAGTTGAAACTTCTTATGTAATTGCACAGTTCAGACTCTACCTGTATCTATAGTTCGCACGGCGAATGATGATCCCTATGACGTTTCAACTGACAGTTGGAATAGTGATGCGAAACAATTTCAAACAATTTCGATAAATTACTATTTTTTAGGCAAAAGTCAAGTCATTTAACATAATAAGCAATATTTATTTATTTTGAAAAAAAGATTACGCGCATTGATGGACAAAAGTAACAGCCTTATTACACGGCTACTTTTTAAGTACATCTAAAAAAAAAAACAGGGCTTTCTATACACGTTACTGAACATATTTCTGCTGTTAAAAATTCAAAAATCAAAATCCAAAAATTATCCATCAAAAATAGTCATTATTGGTTATATCCAGAACAGAGTCACACACACAAAGATGCGCACGCGTGTGTAAACTCGCTCGCTCTTAGCCACGTAAAACCTTAATGAAATGGATCGCGCATGCGCGTGTCTTGTGGCGCGGGGAAGTACCTACCTAGGACGTTCACCCCAAAGAGGCGCCGCGCGGGAGTGGGAGCGCTCCCAGTACCGCGCGACCGGCCGGGCCAGCACGCTCCGCACCGAAAAATAATAACAACAGTGCCAAATTGCAAGCGAACCGCGTGCGTGCGTTTATTTTGCGATTTCAGGCTATTGTCGAATACCTAGTTACCAGTTTTGAGTTATGTGAATGACGTCGTACCTGTGTTCTTTTAATGTGGTGAGAACAAGCGAGCCGCTTTAGGTTACAATAAAACAACAGTACCTACAATAGTAAACGCTCATCTTCGTTTCAGTGAAGGTGGACTAGACCACCGTATTTACAAAAGTTATGTGTTACAACGATCCAGGTAGATTCTTCAGGAATTAGGCGTGCAGTGGTGGGTCCTGCCATAGCCTGGCCTGCACACTCGCCTGAACTTACGGCAAAGGTGTTTTTTGTGCAGTGATAATAATCGGGTGTGATTAAAATGTAAAGTTAGTGTTTTGAACTGTTTAAACATCGCTTCTTTCACTGGAAAACAATTTAATGAAACGTACGCGTCACTGTGTTGATACGAGTAATGAAATGAAGGCTGCCATTTTGAAGGATAAATAAAATGCATGTAAGTTTGGAAATCAGCTGTTAAATGCCTACACCAAAGTTACTTTTACCTGTTTTGGTCCCGAAATTTTTAGACGTTTCGTGAATAATTAAGTACTCGTTATTTGTAATATTCCCCTTTTACGTAATTGTTATCAAAAATAACAGCTGTAATGTAGATAGGCGGCAGGCGCGGCGGGAGCAAGCGAGAAAGAGAGAGAGGAGCTATCTCTCAGCTCTCTATCTCGCTTGCTCTCGTGGGTTGACCGAACATGAATGAACACTGATTCTACTAGGCCATGATTTACGTGCAATTTTAGGATTTAAACAAACCTCAATATCTTGAAAACCTATGACATTTTTAAAATTATTTCTGCACTCTTAGGTTCAGTAACGGGTAGTGATAAGCCCATTAAATTTTTAGATATACTTAAAAAGTAGTGGTGTATATTTTATTTTGCTATAGTTAAATTTTTATTCAACTTGCATAGTTAATAAAGTTAAGAATTCTTTTTGATTTGAATTTTAAAGAATTCATAATTGCCAGCTTCATGGAAAAATATTCAAAAGGAGGCCACAGACCTACCGTATTTTTTTTGATTCAGTCTGTCACGTCTTGTCTCGGATAGCTGCAAGTCAGACTCAGATTTTGAAGATCCGCTTGAGCCTGTATCAGATTTAGATTGATATAAATAATATACAAACTCAAAGCATTTGTTAAATTTTTCTAACAAATTATCGATATTTTGTTTATCGATGTGTCCCTTCTTAGTCGATAACAGCTGGACGACGTAACTTTCACAGCACGTACCATGTACATTTGCATTGAGCTTTTTTCCATTATTTACGAACAGTAAGTAATATTTTGTTAATATTCATCTTTATAATTTACAAATGTACACAATTATGATTTTTTTGATTTTCTAATGGGCCTCTAAAGGATTTGTTGTGACAGGACGTCTGTACAATGTTAAGCGCTAACGAACTGTCATAGGGATCATCATTCAGCGTGCGTAGTATAGTAAAAAGTAATGTAGCTAGTGGAAATAAGTTGCCACCCTGGGTCTTAGTCTTACAAGGTGTTGACCTGTTGTTGAACAGGCAAGGGTTTGGCGCTCATTTTGGCATGGCCACCTAAAAATAAATCGAAATAAAACCAGAAATAAAGATTTTTTTGAATCTGGGCTACTTTGCGAAATTTGGAATAAACAGTGAAAAATTTTGGCTACCTAAAGGCAGTCAGATTCCGAATGGGGTGGTGGCAAAGAAAAACGAGCGCCATCCCCAGGTTTCACCTGTCTGCTGGTGACCTTGTAAGACTAAGGCCATACAATGGTCAACTAACATGTGTCCTCAGGGTAACTTTTTATGTATTGTTGTGTGTTGGAACCCTGTACATTAGTCTCCGAAAGTTTACGTGCAATCGCCTGTGCGAAGTTCTTTCGGCAATAGAGTAAGCGATGTAAGAGCGATAGCAGAAAAACAGTACGCTCTTGTTTACAGATTCACCAACTGCAGCAAGGAGACGTCTTGATAACTAATGCCACGGACATCGGATGGTCTCCTTACTTCCCTCTCCTCACCGGTATCGTCACAGAACTCGGTGGCCTTATTTCACATGGTATGTTTTCACGTTCATAAATATCCATAAAATAGTTTTTTTCAGTGTACACTCAGACATCATTATTTTTTAATTTGTTACAGGAGCTGTGATCGCCCGTGAGTACGGTTTACCTTGTATAGTCGGAGCCACACACGCCACTGATCTATTCAAGACTGGAGATACAGTCAGACTCAGAGGCACTAAAGGAGTCATTGAAAAAGTACTGGTGGAAGATGAAACAAGTGTTCAAAGTTAATGTCTGTGATAGTCGTGTAAGACCTAATTAGTAAGTAATATTGTTGATTCGTTGATAAATTATTTGTTATATTACAGAGTATACGAGTATCGGTGTTGGTACGGGTTTATTTTAATAAAACAGTTTGTTGAGATAACAATGTATTTTCGGAAAAACCTAAAAAACAAAAGAAAAACACATGACAAAATAACTCGAAAACTACAACACAGCAAAAAAACAATTCCACGTCCGTTTACGATTCATAAATGCAAGTTATGACTTGTTGGTGTATCTTAGCTGTAACAAAATTTTGCCCATAATCAGGTCTAGGATCCTTCTAATAGATTATCAATAGTGCCCTCGTCCTTGTAAATGTCGTAGGTACGTGCTAATAAAACTACAAGTTTCCATGGCACAATTCGCGATCTGAATAAACTAGGGGCAACTATTTTTAGTTCTGGCGCACCGGGATAATCGGCCTCCAGTTAGCACGAGGAGCTTGTTGCATGAAGGTAAAATGTCTTCAGGTGGGCTGAGCTAATTATTTGGAAATTTTCACAAGTTTACAAGTCCTTCCAATTTCGAATTCCAATTTCAATATTAGAATCCTCAACCAATAGCAGCGCCGTCTGACGCATTAACGACAAATTTCCATCGCACAATCGCGACATACATGAATTTAGTGCATCTAGGAATCGTCGAAAATCAGTCTTCAGTGAGCACGAGTAGTTCGTAGCAGTTGAAGGCGAAGGGTCGACCGAAGATGACGACGTGCGCGCGGTAGGCGGGCGCGTGCACGGCGCCGAGTAGGTGCGAGCCACGGTAGTGCACGCGGCCCACGTGCACGCCCGGCGCCACGCGCACGGCTCGTGCGCCCACTGAACCCGCGCGCCAGGCTCGCCATGCCACTGACGCGTTGCACAGCACCTGGGTTACGGATGACTCGGTTACCCATGAAATAAGCTGTGCGGTCCGTAATGCGATTACAGGTCAATGAGCGCTCACGACGATAACAGGCGTCCCGAATTGAAATATCGCGTCAACAGCGCTCACAGCGCTATCAGCGTCAAAACCAATTCGGACCGCTAGATAGTGACACATAACCTAACAATTTTTAACTTTTAATTTCTATCATTCCCAGGTAAAACTTGCGGTTCTTGTAGTAAAACTTTCTGTTACGTTATCACAGAAAAAGATTTGTCCCAGCAAAGATTTATTCTGAGGAATATTGACAAATATATTTTTACGCACAAATGTCTGTTTGACGTTTCATCTATGAATCTGACATAAGGCCCACGGTGATATCGCTCTGGAGCATAATCGTTGTGAGCGCAATGGCGCCGTTAGTGACGTCACCCATGACGTAAAGCTGTCTGACGTTAGATGGCCCGTTGGCGCGATATCTCAATTCGGGACGCTCTGTGAGCGCGCTGTAATCGATTTTGACTCAATTCGGAACGCACAGAAGGTTATTAACCGGAGAAAATCCGTCTTACCAGAATAACATGAAGGCATATGAGAGTGCGTAAAGATCAGGCAACAGCAATAGGTAATATTTTTCAGCAATAATACAATTTAGGAGTTGAAAAAATTGAACTCACATGAAAGTGCCTTTCCGAAAGCGATAGAATTAAGATAGGTACCAGCTTTAAATGGTGGTGTGTAGCAAAAAGTGCGTAAAGTTAAGCGTAAAAAAGCAAAAATCCATGAATTGCATAAATTGTTCCTTAAGTACCTAAACATAGGCTAATTAATCGTTTTACAATCATTTTGCTCTAAAGCCCGATTATTATGAGTGAACTCACTTGGTACTTAGTATAATGATGAACAGCCCCGTCAGCATAGACGAGACAGCAATGCTTAGAGGGATGCAGAGCTGCCGGTAAAACGTTGCACCTGCGCAATAAAATAGAACGTAAACAGGCAATAGATGAATATCAAAAGCTTAATAAAATAAGGTAATGGTTTCTACTAACTTGTGCGTGGTCCTTGCGACCCAGGTGACCTCTCCGTCGAACACGCCAGCCGCCACCGCGCCGCTGGGCACCGCGCCGCATGCGCTCACTACCCACACTGGCCCAGGCTGTTCCCATGACGGCAACCATTCTGCAACATAACATACTTAGGAGCATGGAACCATAAGGCCTACTAAGTTATTCGCGGTCGTCTAGAAGTTTTGCTATCTAGAGAACCCTGATCAAGATTATGTTATGTTATGGGATTTGAGGTGAATGTGGCATACGGTCTAACTTAGTGAAAGAATCACCCGCTTTTATTTTTCAGTCATTGCTACTGTATTCACCTGAAATAAGGTTTTGATACTTATGCTCCCAACAAATCTTCAAATGCACATTGTATTTGATCCAGTCGCTAGAATATTCTTCGACTTTCTTCCTAAAATGATTCCAGCGCCTGTTAGACAAATTAATAATATACGGCATTGATTTACAACAAACGTACTGAACTTTTGTTAAACATAATGTTTCAAGGACTTACAATTCATGTAAGGGTAAGTCTAATCCAGGAATTGTTGTCAAGTTGTCAGTTTCCTTCACCTAAAGTAACAAATAGTTTTATCGTCTCATTTAATTTATAACATATCACAATTCAAATCCAATAATTACCACTGCACTCAACCAATGGGTCCACCTGTAAAACATATCAATAATATCTAGCATCTCCTTCTGGCAGTCCATGTAAATTGCGGTCTTGACGGTGGCTCGCGTTGGAGATACAATCTGAGAAAAGACATGTATAATACTTTCAGGAGTTTAATACTTTTCTTTTGGTGTTTATATGGCCTTAACTAATCAACCATACATAGCGAATGTTCTCGTACATAAAAACGTGGTGTAGGTATCACATTATCATGCTTATAATTACCTGTTTGTCCCTGTATCGTAAAGCCAGGCGCAATGTGAGCTGTCGACTAAAATTGTTGTACTGGCGCCATTGTAATGCCTCTGTGGCTATCCTTCTCGAAAGCACTGACCAGTTATCTTCAGTTTCCGCTGTAATTATTTTAGTCTTTGAGCACCAGGCATATAACTCCCATTGCCACCCATCTAATAAAAAATAGGGGTTAATTACCTGGTGGGATGTTGGGATCATGTTTGTAATTCAGCGCTCGATTGATGTAGTCCTGTATCCAGTCTCGCCAAGCTTGCACGTTCCACATCAGACTTACCATCATTGCGTGCCAGTCGGCCATTTGATCAGTAGACACAATAGGCGCACCTAAAATATGCACAACATGGGTATTTCTGTGTGATGAAACATTTATTGTGCAGAGCAACTGCACACTTACGTGAACTGTAACTAGTTTTGGCCATTGTCCGTCTTGCAGTCTCCATTGGGGGGGGGGCTTGAAAAGAATAATCTAAAGCAAAAAAGGACCAATGGCATCGACATAGCAAACCAAGAAAGAGTCTCACCATAAAATACGCTACAGTGTGGTGGGTGAAGTGGGTACAGCTAGTACAGATCAAAAGGCATAATACCTTCGTGCTCCATCTTTGTAAGATTGTTGATAACCCTGCAGTTGACCGAGTGGAGCATCGCCTTCTTCCTTCATTAGCTTCACTACGTATTCTAAGGCTTCACCTGACGACAGTTAATTATGAAATAGTACATTCACAACAGTAATAATAGTACATCTTTTAACGAGTATTACGCTGATTCCTAAACTATTTCCTAGTATTTTATAAATATATACCTTTTTCTGTTCCAACTTTGGCCAAGTGTTTGGCAGCTCCGTCCATTGTGGCTGAAAAATATAATTAAATAAGTGTTTCACTTTGAATTATACTTTGGGTTATTGGAATAAAAACCAGGAAGTAATAATAAATTACGTTTCAGTCCCTCGGTGATACTTGGAGGCAGTTTGATTGGTACTCCGCGTACCATTTCTGAAGATATTTGGTGTTTCAGTTCGTCGCATTTTGGGTCGTACTCTAAGGGACCGGAGTACTTTAATCTGAGGGTTGAGTGAAATTGATTCGCATGATTCTTTACTTTGTAAATATTTAGATAATAATATAACTTTATTTAAATGTAGCAACTGACTCTTCTGCAGCATCTCCGTAGGTTTGACCAAATGATTTGTATTTGAAAAGTGAACGTGTTCCTAGAGACTTTTTTACTGCTGCCAAAAAATTCAATGGATATCTTTCACCGGCAACACCACCTGTAATGACATTAGAAATTGTATGATTAACAAGAGTTACCACTGATAAGGATGGTAAATGACGCACACTGTACTAATATGTGTACTAACTTCTCATGGCTACGGGTTGTGATAAATGTCTTGATACATCCTGGACCAAACCTGAAATGTAGGGATATTATCTGTTACATTCACCTCTTGCGAAACAAATTACGAATTCAAAAAATATCAAATCTTTGATGTAAAAATACTTTTCATGGCGATCTTCAAATCAGCAGGCGTGGAACTCTCAGTATCTGTGGTTAGCTTAGACTTAGCTTCATCCGAGATGTCTTTAACTGGAAGAAATGGTACAAGAAGCGGAGCCGTCTCTGTTCTGAAATGTTTAAAACACTTTTTGCAACAAGGAAACAGTAAGTATCTATATGATTATTATTCGCATAAATTTTAACGCCTGTCAGTACTAACTGTACTTTTTTTTATTACCAACTTAATTTACGAGTACAGTAAAGAAAAATACGTTTGCTAAAAGTTTTACTGCTAAGTAATACATTCACGTTCGAAAGAGTATTTTATCAAATGTGAATTATGCGTAGATTAAATGTTCAAGATTCAAAGTATCTTACTCGACAGCTCCTGTCGCATAGTCCATGGCATAGTTTTCTCTTTTCACTAGCTCACTTTTACCTTTACCCTTCATTACTTTCAGAAGCAGTTCCAAGGCTTTGCCTGAAATAAGACATTGTTTTTTCATCTTTTAGTTTAAATAAATAGTTTAAATGTTCCAAGTGAAACGAAACAAACCTCTGTCACGGATAAAAGCTGACAAGTAGTTGCTGCACCTTACAATAACATCTAAAAGAAAGAAGACACTAATATTACTACAAACATACAAGCTTCTTCAAATCATTGCATTTTGGTCTATGCTGATCTCCCGGCAATAAGAAGTATCGCCACTAGTAGTACTTGAGACAGGCTGCTGCACTCACCCTCCATATCTTTCTTTAGGTTCTTAGGCGTGGCGGCATCTACCGCTCGATGTAGTGCTTGCAAAAATATCGGTGCTGTTTCTGGATTTGGAGTGCTTGAGCTCAAACCAGGAGCAGATTTTAACCTAAGGATATGAGAGGTTATTTGTAGAGGGAGACAAACACAATAATTTAGAATAATTTTTGTATTTACTCACACATAAGCAGCTGCAAACTTGCAGTTTAGAGGATCAAACTGCGGAGTGAATGGGGCAGCTCCATCTATTTCCAACTCCTTCACCAGTAAATCGAAAGCGGGACCTCGCTCAACTGCGTATGGAGAGAAAGGGAGTTCCAAAGTAAAAAGGATTTTATATTCACCATGTAAGGAAATCTTGATTAGAAATTCGTAACTTACTCTCGTCTATTGCACATTGTGAGAGATACTTCGAACAAACGTCCAGGGTTTCTGAAAAATACTAGAACATAAATACACTTGGCATGGAATAGGCCCGACCTGATTTCTGAATACTATTTATTTCAACATTAAGGAATAGGATTTCAGTCTAACTGAGTGAAATACCAAGTTTTTTGAAAATGGGTAGTTAACTCGTTGAAGTGTTTTGTCTTTCTATACTTCTGTCTACCGCCTACCGCTTATGCCTACCGTTTATCTTTTTATGTGGTGAGTAACCTCTATTAAAGGTTCATAAGAACTAAAATATGTAACTTTTCGGTATCTTTCATTCTTTCGAGTATTGCTTTCAACATTCATATTCATATCGTTTATTTGCACCATATACATTTACAGTTATAGGTAGGTACAATGTTATTTCGCAAGAAAGTGATGGGGCACTTCAAACCAATGCTACACAGTCAGCGCTGAATTAACTTTTGAGAAAAAGGGGGGCAAATCAACGTTATTCCTCATATCTTGGTGCGTAATAATATCATTCTTTTCTGAATTGCAAAAAGATATGGTCCGGTTCACCGTAGTTCAAGAGACGAAAATTCTAACTTCTGCGTATACCTACGGCTGATATACAAATCTGTTGGTCGAAGAGTGCCAAGAGTACCTGCCATATCTGCTTTCAATTCAGCTGGAGTCACGGCGTCTACCAGCTTGGATAAGGACGAGTGGATTGCTTGGGATAAGTTGGGATCATCATGATCACTTTCCAAACCTCGAGCTGCCTCTAACCTGAAATGTTCACAATTTGAAAATGTAAGGTTAATTATAATACATATCGTCTTTAAACCCCTTTAAGTACTTTGACTAACTCTTTGGCTGCTTTTCCATATGTTCTAGCTGCCTTTTCTTTTTGGTAGAGCTGTTCATTCGCTTTTGTGTTCATCGTCTTTACAAGCAGTCGGAATGCAGGGCCTTTATCCTCTGCAATAATAAACGCCTATTGCTTTAAATTGATCTTTTACATGTTTCGATATAAAAGATTGCAATAATAAACGCCTTTTGTTTTAAATTGATCTTTTACATGTTTCGATATAAAAGAAGTAAGATGAATGTAAATTAAATTATGGAACTTACTGTTGAATTCCGCGTTCTGCGCTAAATAATTAGAGCAAATCTCGACCATTTCTGTGAATTGAATTGTACAATAATAAGTTTAAATGATATATGTGGTATTTAAGTATATTATGTAAGCAAAGATTTATACCTTTCATACAAGCTGCCAAATTTCCTGGCGTATTCGGTTTAGCGGTTGCTGTAAGATCTTTGTTGAGTTGATTCGATAATGTTGTGTTAAACTCCGTAGCTTCGAAGTCGGGGGTCTGTTTTAGTCTGCAATCGGAAGATGCTATGAAGTTAGCTGATAATAGCAAAGCATATTCATCAACATTTTATGTGACTACGACACAAGAATTTTTTTAAGGGAGCAACAACATACTGTTTTCGTATTCGTAGCTTTAAGCTTATTATTACAAACAAGTGCAAGTCGTGGAAGTCTTACTCGTCGGCACCTTCTTGATAGGTCTGCTGGAATTTTCCATGTTTCAAAAGTTGTGCGTCGCCTTTGCTTGTCATAGAATCTGTGAGAATCAGAAATGCCTCTAGCATTGGCCCTGTAAACCTTAAGTATGCTGGTTGGGCTGTAACAATAAATTAATCCGTAAGAAAAAGTCTGTAAAATAGCAATTATAAGCATTTTCGCGTAGGTATAAATTGTATTACTTACGTCCTTTCAACAGACCACCCTGAAAACAGAAATAAATGTTAGTTAAAGGCATAGGTATACATCTTACTTTGGATTTATTCCCAATAATCATCCTTCATTCTCCAATCTGACACAGTTGAACATTAGAACGCGAAAAACTAAATTAAATACAACATCGAAAATCGTTTGGAAAATGAAGAAAGATTCACTGAACCGGAATAAGTTTGAGAAAAGATTTACCTTGCATGTGTTCACTTGTATCAGAAGAAGACGGAAGGCTGACAAGGATTGGAAAGGAAAACTCTCATGTACAGTTTAAATAATTTTACTATCTTTTTTAATTTTTACACTCTTCACGTTACGGACATTTTATTGAAAATTACTTATTAACAATTCACTTTTTAACTCTTGCACTAGCAATTGTTTCATCAAGTGGGAGCAGTGGGGTCTGGTCTTTGCTTAACGCTTTCAAGGACTGTTTCTGAACTAAAATCACCATCAGTTCCGAAAAACTCGATTTTCATAATAATAAGAATCTTGACGTTGACATCCTAGCAAAAAATAAGATGTAAGAAAAAAAAATTAGAAAAAATGAACACGAAATACTGAAGTGAACTATACTTACACCACCCATCATGTTGAGGAAGTCATCTGTGAAACCGGCGTCACCGGCTTCATCCGCTCCGATGACGTCTGTAAGCACAAGATCTTTAATAGATCTTTGTAAATATTTTATTCTTTCTACCAACCCATATAGGCCTCCCAAAATGATCCCAAGATGAACAAGCTATACATTGCCTATGATTTCATGTACAGAGATTATCTATCTTGCCCTCATTTGCCTTTTATACGCATACGTAGGTATGAACTGTGAAGTTTTTCAAGAGGGGTTTGAAAAGGTTCTAAATGTTGGCAACATGTAGGTATGTTCATAGGTAAAACGTGATGTTAATAGGCTACAGTAGGTAGTTACTTAGTTACCAGGCACGGTTGCCGCGTCTCTGTTCGCCAAAGACGTTGTATAACTATAAAACTCAGAAGAACTTGCCCTTACTTTATTCTTTCGGTGGTAGATTAGTTTTGGACGAGGCGGGTGTTTGTGCCGAGGTGGGAGTCAGCGCAGGTGTTTCTCCGGGAGTGGTGGCGGGCGTTTCGGCCGGCGTGTCGACGGGCGTGGCGGCGGTCGAGTTACCCGCAGAGCTGTCGCTGGTGGTGGCAGCGGTCTTGGCCTCCGTGACCGCGCGCTCTTCGTCTGCCGCGTTCCGTTCTACTTCTTCACAAGACAACCACAACAAACCTCAGAAGGTGCATTTTTCGAGCCGCCAAGAAAAGTGGGCCTTTAAAGTTTCATCAGATGTGTAAAACTTGTTCCGCTTGTCTCGTGGTCTACATGAACTTGTTGACAATTGTTCTAACTGTTATTTATTTAGAATATCTCGATTCTTTTTGACCCATCTTTCTCAGTTGCTGTACAAGAGCTAATGCGATTACTTCGTTGTTTGGAATATCAGCAGAAGAACAATTGCCACAAATTCAACAGGACTTACCTCCCGTTGTAGAATACAAGTTAGAAGTATTAGAAGAATCGTCCATGCAAAACTGGTGACAATTGTTCCTCTTGAATTTAACTAGAGCGCCTTTTTTAGGAGGATATTACCTTCGTCTTCATCGAAGTCCATCATCAGCATACGATCTTCTGAATCTGCCAGTACTTCGTCTATCCATACCGCGACCTTATAAATAATTAGGGAGAGTTAATTAGGTAAGTAGTTTTATTTTAAGGCTAAAGTTTATTTTTAATAATTACACTACTAAAGTGCTTCTTCAGTTTTTATCGTTACCTACCTTATCTGCCATCTCCATCATAAACTTCGCCTTTGGATGTGTACATCTCCGCGAAGGAGTCCTCATCTTCTGGTACCCACAAATATCTGCCAAGACTATGTTCGATAATCTTAACATTCTGAGGAAAAAAAATCGTTTAAGTAAGTCACATTCTCTGATTATGATCCAAATATTAATTAGGACTAGTATTGTTATAACCAGCATTTGCCAAACAGACGTAGACACGTCTGAATCTAGGCTTGGAAAAAAAATGCGTTCGTGTGAAGAATGTGCTCACTAGTGCTCACACAACAAACGCTCCCGTATAAATGTTCGCATTAGAACGTCCTAAAAGTTTTATTAAACTGCTCAATATTACTCGTCATGTCTTCATCATATACCTGTCCGCCAAAGCATATCGTCCGGGTCGTGAGAGGCGTTGTTGGATGCCCCGAGCAAAAGCCACAGTCGCGTTGCGCGCCCAAATAAACCTCTTGTCGGCACACATCGCCAAGACATCCTTCTTTATTTGATTCACTTTTGTGCTGTGGAAGATAATTTTTGAACTTGACTTTTTTCTGTCAACTTCTGGCTATGAAATGTTTATTGAAAGAACCAATAAATTATCGGTAAAAAATGTCCGATACCTCCTTTGTTTTGGATGTAAATAATGAGAAAAATATTTTCATTTTATGAATACCATAGAATTCCTACTCTACTTACGTAGCGGTCGTTTTCTTTTTAGTTTTTCGTAGATTCACAAAGTATTCATACGCTTGGTCCGGTTTGAATGGTTCGTCTGCGTCTAACATACAACGCAAGCGAGCAATCTGCAAGATGAGATTTCCTTAAGTGAGAAGGGTACGATGCCATATGTGAAGGAGAGTCGTTGTAACAAAATTGTAATCTGACAGACGGGAGCGACGGCGCTATGAGGATGAGCGACGCGAGGGATGCAGTGGGGAACAAAATGGTGTGCAAAATAAAATAACTATCTACCTATCTACTCGACGGTGACGGTAGGTATAAACCCTTTGTTCTCACTAGTTCGACTGCAATATCGTGATCCTAAAACTAAAACGTCATTAACGTTGTTCAATTAATTGCATAGAGTTCATCAGAAATGAAGAAATCCGTAGCAGAACTAAGGTCGCCGACGTAGCCCAGCGTGTTAGCAGGTTGAAGTGGCAGTGGGCAGGGCTCGAGCTCGAAGGACTAATGGCCGTTGGGGCCGGAAAGTTATACGATATACCTACATCGCAGGGTTTTGGTGGATGCAGGCCGCCTACAACCGGCCGTTCTGGAAATCTATGGGTGAGGCTTATGTCCAGCAGTGACCGTCTTAGGGCTGCCGATGATGATGATAATGAAATGATTTGTTTGTTTGATAGTGCAAGCCGCTTTGCGACGCAACAAGTGGTGCGTGAATGCTTTGCATATATTTCTCCAAGTCCTGAATAAATCAGAGCTTACAGTTTCAGGCTGCAGACGGTCTGCGTGCTCTCTCCACAGACAGATGATGTTCCGTCGCGGAGGCTTCGACATCCTCTCCAGCCGGTCCGTGAGCACGGCCCCGTGGCGCCGCAGACAACGAGCGTGTGCGCGCGCTGAACGACGCGTCAGTTTCACGTCTGTTGCTTTAGGACCTCTGCAAACATGCGAATTATGCCAGCGAGCGTGCCAACGTGCAAATTTACTAAATTTCGCGGCTTATAGGTATGTGTAATAATAATTGTAAAATTTCCATGAAAAAATCATTTTTAAATAAATTGAGACAATATAGGTATCGCATATTGACGATTTCCCTTAGGTTATAGAAATGAAAACAAACGACCAAATCCAACATGGTGAGGTAATCAAACTCGGGGCTACTACACCAGAGGTCGCGGGTTCGATCCCCGCACAGTACAAATTTTCGTGTGCATGAACATGTCTGTTGTATCATGTTGTCATGCATGTATTCTCTGGGTCTGGTCTGGGTGCCTGGGTGCCTGCGTTTACCATGCATAGTAAGTATAAAACCTATATTTCCATGTTCACCTGTCGTCAAGTGAGTATCCCTTTGTACACGTTTTAATTAGTTTAGTTTGGGGCTAAACCGGTGGCGCTATAGAATAATGTCCAGTGTCCAGTAAAATTTAATAAAGTAGGTGAATCGCAGTTTCATTACCTCGGCCTGGCAGGCTTCGGCGGAGGGCGCACGGTCTGCCGCGGCAGCGACTTGTGCCGAAGCCGGATGTCCCGTCCGGCGATGATGGTGTCGGCCACGGAGGGCGGCGCCGGCTCCGACGCGTACGGTGGGTATGGCGGGTACGTCATTACTTTCCCGGGAGTAGGAGACGCTGCGAAATCACATTTTCTTAAAATGTTGGGTTAGTTTTAACTATTCATTCGAGAGTTAGATAAGTTTGTAGGGATTGTTAAGGAGCATAAGCTTAAAAATAATCTTACAATGAAGCTTCTTTATCTTTTAATTTTAAGACTGCTTTAAGGGGCCAGGCAATCTCCACTTAGCCCCTAAAAGCACTTCCTTCCACGATAGGTGACGATGTTTATGAAGCCCTTTAATTGAAGGTTTGTGAAATACCTGATCTATGTAATTAAAACTGTGCAGTTAGATTAGCGAAGTGAAGAATTCAGATGCATCCACAGTACCTGCATGCCTGCGCTATTAGACTGCTTTGCGTTTGTATGGCATCCAATGACATTATGAAAAAAACCCCTGGTACCGTACCTACCTATATAATTTGACCGTGGGAACAAGATAGTATGATTATTTACTAGAGCGAAAACGAGACCGATACATGTTGCGCAGTGTCGTCTCAAACTGTCAGCACTGTCAATGCTTTGTTCAGATGCACGATCGTTCTGATTTCGGGTGCCACTTTTTTAGCACAAGTAACCGTGCGTAACCTATCTACCACGGACATAAAAGAAAGGCTTATACGTCCGTGCTATCTACTTGATGGCATTTAAATTCCCTGTACCTTCTCCTAGCTCCGAGACTGGCATTTCGCTGGCCGCAAATTCCGAGGCTGTGCCAGAAGGTGCTTGAGACTGTGCCATGTTGAACTGCCGCACTCTTGCTAGAACAGTCCTTGTGCGAAGCGTTTGTATTCAAAGAACGTTTGTACGGCTATTTTGTTGTCCTTGCATTTTGCAATACTGTTTGACATAGAATGACAGAAATTAAGATTAATGAATGAAATCAAGAAC
Source organism: Udea ferrugalis (assembly GCA_950022985.1). Classification (NCBI taxonomy): domain Eukaryota; kingdom Metazoa; phylum Arthropoda; class Insecta; order Lepidoptera; family Crambidae; genus Udea; species Udea ferrugalis. Next base: position 14,849,611 of record OX465516.1, read on the forward strand.
TTTATGTATGGCCAGTACGTCGCGACGTGGTTAACTCATATTCTGCTTCTGTGCGTGCTTATGTCTTATGTTGACCACGACCATCTATGACTATGTTGACCAAATGTTGTCTATATGCGCCTGTTATCAATTCTGCAACGAAGTCTAGCTGCAGTTGCAGTCCGATTCGAGTCCCGAAACCAATTGACTGTAACTGTAGTCCGTTCGCGTTAAGAATGCAGTGATTTCATACTTGTCTTTCGACTTAGCACGCACCTTTACCAATCAAATCGTTCCTAATTAGAAAGCAAAGTCTACAGAGTCCAGTTGAACGCATATTTTCGAACGCAAAGGTGGAGCTGAGTTTTTTTACTTAATAACGTGAATGGACTATAGATCAACATATTTGATCGTCGATTAGTACAATGGTCGAATCGCTTATTCGTGCGCGTTATCGCTTGGACAAATTACTATTCTTAGTAGCTTGAAACAGCCGCGGATCCAGCCCTCAAAAAAAGTTGTGGGCACGGCCACCAAAAATTAGCAAGATGAGAGTGAGATTAGAGTACGAACTCACTCATGAACAATCATTGACTTATTATGATTACAACAAGCAAATTAGGGTTGTGGGCATGCCCACAGTGCCCACAACGGTGGATCCGCGCCTGGCTTGAAATGGTTTATTTCAAACTGCTTTCAGCTGTTTATTAGCTTTTCAGCCAGGAGGCCATGGTCATTATGGCTATTCATGTTTGTGTGTCTCAATGATCCACGGTTGAGATAAGAAATTGCGCGAACGGCCCCTTCGTTCGAAGAAAATTAATAGTGTACATCAAATTAGATCACCTTGTGCGGACTGCATTTTTTTCAAAGTAGAGAAAGTTTACTATCATATCAACTGCTTAGCTTTTTACCTCAATAGTTAGGGGTCGGCTACCTGAGCCAGGATGTTTGGCGAAACAACTACTTAATAATAAATTGTAATTTACTAACGGATTATTGTACAAAACATATTGAAAAGAGTAACTGCTGAGTTTCTTGCCGGTTCTTCTCAGTACAGAAACAACTTTCCGACACCGGTGGTTGAGTCACATTATGTTTGTATACTGTGTATTTATTTATTATTTCTATCATAGTATTTAAGTCTACTATTAAGTGTATTTTTGTTTGTTTGATTAAGTTTTTGACGATTTGAAAGCACTTGTAACAGGTCTATTTAAATAAAGATATTTCTGATTCTGATTCAACAGTGGGAGTCTAAGCAACATGTTAAACTTTTTGCGAGGCCCTCTTAGGCGCGAGGCCGTCGGCGGTCGCCGACGACGTTCATTCGATCATTGCGTTATCGTGTTGTATCAGAAACACCGACCTAAAGTTATTAATCAGGCAAGAGGTGATCTAGTTTAGAGTAGGAGAAAATCCACTGGCTACCTAGTGTTACCGAAAATGTTATGAATATTTTAGCTAAATTCGGACCGTAGAAAGAAAAGCTGTCAATGTCATTGGCTGATGGCCCAGTCGCCAATGCCTTAATAAATTTAAAAAAAAAAATAGCTGTCAATGTCATGTCTTGTCATTATGTCAAAACTAGAAAATTGGTGTGGTGCTGAAAAATATTTTGTTCTGGCAGAATTGTAGTAAACAAACACAGATATTGACGTCAAACCAAAAGAAGAAGAAATTATTTTGTTGTGTTGATTAAACTGATATTTAAGTGCCCGCCAACAAAGCAAAAAACGTTTTACTCCTGCTTGATGAGGCTGATTTTGGAATCTAATGTTGATGTTTACATACCTAGGTTCCCTATTGTAAATTGGTCAAAGGAAACATGCTCAAAAAGGTGCCCGTTAGTACATTGAGTACCTAGTGAGGCATAGATCTATTTACTAGCCGCAATGGCAGAGGAAGTGGGTAAGTTAATTTGCTAAGTTTATTGTATATTCACTGACAATTTTCAAATTTGTAGTGAACTTTAATTTTAGAATTATCTAATCTAATCTTAATGTGTAATTTGTACAGGCAAAAGTCATATCTTGACTATTCAACAACAATTTGTTCCTCATAGTTTAGGGTTAACCTACCGCACCCACTTGAAAAATTCACCCTGTATAGTTGAGTTGTTAGTGAGGACGAAGTCCCACAAAATCCAGCTATTCTCCCAGAAAGTGGTATCCATGACGGATTTTCCAAAACAAAACAGGGGTTAATAATTTGATAAAATGAATGTAGATAAAATAAGACCTATACCCAGCACCCTTGATAAAATGGTATCATATTTTGTAACAAAAGTGTTTCCTTCATTTCAGTATTGCAGGATTATGCTTATTTCAGTCACGAGCTTATAAAATGCAACAGTGGGACTGTAACATTTCACTTGAAGTCTTTAAAGGCAACATTTTGGCTCACTGCCAAAGAAGAACCTCATGAAGAGCTATATAAGGTAACATACAATGATTTTGTTTGTGTAAAATGATGTTTGTACTAAGACACAGGAGGGTATTAAATGTGTGTTTTTTAAATTTGAACCTGAATTCAAATGATGGTAGGTATTCATTTTAATTCTTACACCTTACTCTTATGAAGCCAATGAGATTAAATGTTTTGTCTGAATTACAGATACAAATTGGACCTATCTCCAAAATTGTTAACATGCGAGACCGTACAGAAGTTGAAACCCATTCATTAAATATCATAAACAACGAAGTGCTAACACCACTGTGGCTAACTTGGTTCAACTACATAATACGCTTTGGACGTCAAGGCCAAAAAGAACCCATTCTTGAAAAGTCTTGTATCATGGATTGGGAACATCATGATAAAATTGGTTACATAAAGTTCAATGCTCCTCAAACAAGATTCAGAAACATAACATACAAAGTTGAAGGTTTGTCTCTTAAAAATCACAACAGAAAACAATTACTATTTATAATCAAAGGCCTATGCTGGTCCTCTGCTGGACTTAGGGCGCGATGGTGCGCATCTTCAGCTAGACGAATTCACCTCTTGCCAACAGCCTTTCTTAAATCGTTTCTCTACCTCAGAGGTTCCCAAACTTATTTTGTCTACTGCCCACTTTGAGAATAAATATTTTTTTAGCGCCCCCATTTTTTCACCTACCGCCTCAACACAACTCCCCCAATTTCTTTCTGGGTCTCTTACCGCCCCCCTTGAGACCTGCAGCGCCCACAAGGGGGCGTTATCGCCCACTTTGGGAAAGACTGCTCTACCTAGTCGGAGGGCTTCTCACACTACGATTGCCGAGACGACGTCTCACTTAAGAACGCGCTTACCTCAAGGGTTTTCCGTTACACGGCAAATGTGGCCAGCTCACTGCCACTTCAGCATACACATTCTGAGAGCTATGTTGATGACCTTGGTTCACTGTCGGATAACCTCATTTCGGATTTTATCCTCCAGAAAAACTTCGAGCATACTCTACATAGCTCGCCCTTGAACTGGTGCACTAAGAGTGTCCACTGTTCGGCTCCGTAAGTCATGACGGGTTGAATGAACTGGTTGAAAACATTAGTCAAGCAGTAACAGTAGTAGGCATTGCGGTATTGGCGACGAGAAGACTACGAAGTTTCCCAAACGCTGCCCAGCCCAGCTAAATCCTGCTCTTGGCTTCCCTCTCGAAGTTGTTTCTACCCAACTACAATATTTGCCCAAGGCAGGTATATTCCTGCACAACCTCGAGATGGTGACCAAAGACAGCGACCGGTCTCGGATCAATGTGCTCATTGAGCATGACTTTGGTTTTATCCAAATTCATCCCGAGACCGATCCACCGCGAAGAGGCTAGGCTGTTCAGCATCAGCTGCAGTTCCTGGAGCGACTTCGCCATCAGGAATCTTCGTCATCTGCGAATCGTAATTCTAAGATCAACTGGCCGTTTATGTTTTTGTCCATCCTCAAGCTTCGCAGAGACATCTCAGCACCTCGATGTATCGATAGTCCTCTTGGCATTGCTGCAGGGATTCCAGGACCGCCCAGGTCTCGGTGGAGTCAAAGACTTTTTTGTAGTCCACAAAGGCGAGACACAGAGGCCGATTATACTCTTCGGACTTCTGTATAATCTGCGTGGATGTGGTCTATAGTGCTAAATCCTTCTTGAAACCCGGGCTGCTCTGGAGGCTGGAATTCGTCGAGTCTTCTAGAAGGCAAGGCGGTTCGTGATGACTGGAAAACAGCTTATGGGCATGGCTCAAGAGTGATATAGGTCGGTAGTTCATAAGAAGAGTTTCGTCAACCTTTTTGAAAAAGAACTATGATGCTCTCGTTCCACGCCTCTGGAGTCCTCCCTATGACAGAGTTAAAGAATCACAGTAGTTCCTTCAGTACAGGATCATTCTGAAGTTCTGTAGCAACTCCGTCTTCACCCGGAGCCTTCCCATTTTTGAGCTGCCTCGGAGCTAGCACGATCTCGTCATGACTGGTTTCTGGCAGGTCGTGGGTATAGTGGCGAGTTAAGGTGGCTCTTGACTCTTGGCCTTCGCGCTGAATACGAGGTGCATGTTGAGCGTACAGTCGGCCATAAAAGTCCTCGATTTCAGCGTAATTGCGCGTTGTTAGCTTCGTCAGGTGGCTCCTCCCAAGCTGCTGAATGAATACCTTGGACCTATTGCCTGCTCTACATATACGGCGTGTGTTAGGGCTTCGAAAGTCATGTCGTATCGTTCTAGCAATACGCTTGTTTAAAGTCGACGGGTGCAATGTTCTTCCGCCGTGTCGCCAGAAGCAGAAAAGCCATCCGAGAAAGACTTCCTGTCTGTACCTACTCTGTGTTCGATAGAACTTCATGCCCTCATCTTTCAGCACCTCAACCACGTTCTGTAGGATCACGTCTATGCCATCGGTAGGTCCCAAAGCAGCGCATTATTAAACAGCGATTTATTAGGTATTAGTAAATTGAAGTATGTATTGTGTGTATCTGTTTGACTTTTTATGAATATTTTAGCAGTTAAATAATGATTGTTTCAGTCCCACCCATCTTAGAAAAGCTTGATATTGGTATACCTAGAGAAGTCAAAGGTGGTGATCTGGTTTGGGTGAGAATGAATTACCGATCTCCATTACCATTTGGTGCAATGATTGGTGGATTTCAACAACAAGAGCCAATTTACATTGCTAGGGCTCCACACAATGATTCATTGTGTCCTGGAAAATACGTACGCTCTAAACGCTGTGCGTTCGTACCCTGGGGTTTTCAAGAACATGTAAAGAATGAGTGTGAGGTATGTATATTTGCCCACTGACATTTGAAGGCCTGCATTCTAAAACAAGATTTATGGAATTATATAAGCCACATTTTATAGAAGTTTAAAAAAAAAATTTTTGCACCCATGGTTTAAAAACCATTGTAAGACATAAAATCTGAAAAAAGCACTACCTTCAGGTCGGGGTATCGTAGTGTTCGTAGTTTTTACATAACATACGATTTGCGATGTTTTCGAAATTGAAATAGATGTTTAATGGGAGATACAACTAACGCATGCTTATTCTTAAAACGTAAAATCAACGTTTTTTTTTTGAAATTTGGACCTAAGGTGCACTTTGATGGCGTTTTCTTTGACTCGCGTGATTTTTTAATATTAAAACGTATGAATTTTCAATGCAACCAATCACAAAGTTCAATCCATGCTGGAGGATGAATTAAGCTACTAATAATTAAAATCTCTTTTTTTCAGGTACTTTGTGGATTTAATTGTCAATGGGAAAAAACTCAACGCAACGTGATCCCCCCAAACGCTTTTTTAGCTGGGTTTTCTGAAGTGCGGCGTGAACCCCTTTACATTGGTCGAGCAATGCATGAGAATAATTTATTAGTAGGAAAAGTTCATGCTCTGTATAAGAAATGCTACCTGCCCTACGATGGATTCGAGATAGAAGTGAGCTCATATGAAATATTAGTGGTCCCATTCGACAAACCATATAATATAATACATAAATTTTAGATGAATAATCGCCGAATAACTGACTGAATAACCGAACCGATTTTCGGCTGACTTATTCGGTTTCGCATTTCATTGTTTTGCCGCGTAAGAAGAGAAGGTTTGTCTTTTGTTTCTAGACCGTGTCGTGAAATACTCGAATCGAATTTAGGTATCCGACACTAATATTATGTGTATGCGACATGCGTATGTTTCATGTAGCCGCATCTCTAATAATTATCTAGGATGAAAATCACAACTTCTTCATTTAACTAAGAACTTCAGGGAAAGGAAAGGTGAATTCTTGAAAGGATGTCAACAAACAATCGCATATAATGCAACCATGTAATTATTATGTAAATAGCAAATATTATAATAAATTATTTAGATATATCAAACAACAGTCGCTTAGACATATCGCACCTCCGCTCAAATAGTGTCACATGTCAAAAAAATTTAAAGTAATGTGCCACTATTTGAGATAACATTTTGATGTTTGGCAAACGTAATGATGGAATAAAAAAGAATTTTTTTTTTTTTTGACTTGTGACACTATTTGTGCGGAGGTGCGATATGTTTATTATAAGGTTATCTAAGTGTAGCTTAAGATAATGAATGTTTACAGGAATAAATAAGAATTAAAGTAATTATCATGAAAATCATTCTTTACACCAAGATCTTCTGACTCCAAACTAGCTCGTACAAAGGGTGTCAGTGACCGATAAATATTTCTAAATATATACTGTTAACACCCAGTGTCATTTTTTTCCTGAGTAGGCACAAGCCTGAAACACCATCTGCGCTCAAGCCAGGACCTGTAACTCATCCTCAAAATTTCCAGGATGCATATCATCATACATATCTACTTCATGCGGATCTTCATCCTCATGTTCAGATTCAGGTGGACTGTAAACATCAAGGTGGTTCACAAATATTCTATTAGCACATCTCGCGTTTATATTAGGCGACACAAGTATCTCATATTTCTTTTGGGCTACTTCTTTGCCTTCATAAGAGACATAGCAAACTCGGTGGGAAGGCTGTACTTTGCCAGGGATGAGATGGCCATTGTACAAGGAGCGGCCGACGTATAGTTTTTCTCTGCCTGGGTCCTCTGAATATCCACCTTCCACAGCACCAACTGGTACTCTGTCTTCAAAAGATGGCACCCAGGTGCAATCAAACCCACAGAGAACCTGAAATTAAATTGCTTTCCTTACTTTTTTTTGTTAAGGTTGTATGAATGGTATAATATTTTCTAGGCAATTTAGTGAATCCGGCTGTTGCCAATGCAACTTTTTAAACAAAATTGATTATCAGTTATTGATGTGAATATAAGTCAAAAGTTTTGATTTAGGTCGAAACATACTAGAAAGGATTCCTATTTATAGTCAGATAGAATTTTACCTCAAATTCATTTTTATCATGCGCGTCTCCGCCCCATGAGATGTAGCCTGTACCCCTTGATGGTACAAACTTGCCAGGAGTCAATGAACCTCTGTGTGGGGCTCGTATTATGTATAATGTTTCCTGTTCATATCCTCCTATGAGTGCTCCATCAGGCAGGTGGTTGTCAGCATGTACCCACTGAAGTTCACCCCCAGTAACAGATTTCAATTTTGGCTTTTCAAAGAAAGGTGGCACTGAAATGTATTAACAATTTTACATTATTATTTGTTACATAGTACATCTTATAAACCACAACTTTTTACAGACATCTTAAAATAAAGGGGCTTTCTTTATGTACTAGTAGTAAGAAGTAATTACTGCAGTATTATTCAGTTTAAACTCAAAGAAGTGGACCATTTTTATTTTTATAGTTAAATGTTACAATACCTACATTCAAATCTCCAATGTACAGGATTCATTTCAGCCATACCACCTCCTCCTGCTGCAAATGTTACATAACAAAGTTCCAGTTCATTGTTGTCTGAAATTACAGCATTTCTTTCGTGACACCTTCCGAGTTGAATGCATCCATTTCTCCAAGTAAGCCAGAATCGTCTATATTCTCCAGGGTTTAAAATATTAGGTGTTCTGATGGTTTTTCCTCCACCATCTTCTCTTTTGATCCATGTGCGTTGGTCATGTCCAATAACTACCTAAAAAAATATTTGATTTCTTACTACTTGAGAAACGAACTGCTAAAAAGCAATTCTAAAAACAAAACACAGTCAGAGGGTGGGTAGTATAACACTTACCCAGACATCACAGAGGTTTCCAGGTTTTCTGGCCAATCCAATGGCGGCACCTGAGGAGGCCCTAACCTCAAAAACAATGCCACTTGAAGACATTCTGTAAAATAAATTTCGGTGGCTAGGCCATGTTGTCATTTCTGAAACACAAATAATTGAGATTTTATATTACATGAGTCATACTTAGGTTCAATGTTGTGAAACAACAGAAAAGTAAAGGTATTATTGAAGCATTGAATATCTAAGAAACTTCGAAAGGGGGCAAGGGACAGCATAATTGCCACTTATTAAAATGTTGAATTATAATAAGAAGGTCTTACCCACTAGATCACCCATTATTAGCAATCAATCCGTACTGTTGAGAATTCCGCTATAGTAGAAAGGTGGGTCTGTTCGATAAATAAAAACAATAAGAACTAGTTAAGTACCCAATAGCACCAAGATAACACAAATTAAAAGCCGCACCAAATCGCTAGTTCCTATTTATTAATTTAACAGTGGCTAAAAAAGTATTCACTTAAAAAAAAGTGACCAGCAGTCATTATCATTCAGCAGTGTCACTGTCACACTCACTGACAGTTGACATACAGTCGACTAATAAAGCAGCGGTCCGCTTTGTTACTCTAGCGCTTACGTTGCTGACGGTCATTATCACTGTCCTGTCTGATTCATCTCGATTTCTCAGCGCCCATCGGCGCCCTTTTTTGCTATCCAGAAACAGTAGTGCAACCAGGCGTAACGTACGGTGGTCGGCACATCACGCTACCCATTTCTGTTTAGTCCTCCTTGCTCTATCGCGAACATATGTCATTTGGCAAGAGCGAGAGAAAAAACGGAAATGGGGTAACCTGATGTGCTGTTGACTGTACATGATTTTTTTACGGGCCCCGAACGGTATAGTTGTCACTGACCAGAACCAAAAAGCTGGCGATGGTTGCAGCCCGACTACAGAGGCTGCTGGATCTACAACATATCTGGCTGGATTATTGGGGAATCGTCACTAGAAGCTACCGCTGACCTCACTTTAAGCTAAAGTAATCGACCAGCGGTCAGCCAAGCCATTATAACGAAAGCTTTGCTAAGCCTGAGACCAACCCTTATCTCATGATGGTACTTAATTCGGTTTTTCAGCATTATCGATGCTGTCTTTTTTAATTACAGGAATACCAGAAAAAGAACATTCGGTCTTGGTTTCAGGTGACATTCGACCTAAAGTCTTACGCTTATCGGGCGGCTACCTACTCTAACTAAATACTTCAGACATTAACCACACCGTACGCACAGCACACATCATTTTGATGCTTACTGTAGGATGTGCATTTCAACTTGCATCGCTTATCTATACAGGGTGTCCCGAAACGTGACGTCAAGCGGGCACGGGATGAAAGGCTAGGTTATACCGGCTCTGGGAAAAATAAGGAAAAAAAATCTATGTCACTTGGTTTAGTATTAATAAAAATAATATTCTCGAAAATTTTGGAAATCGACACCCTTGACTAAGTTTTAATGTGTGTCATCCATGAAAACTATGCTTTCGACTCTTTTCGACTATAGTTACTTTTGTGATGATCAATATTGGACAATAGTAAAAAAAAAAGTTCCACTGAGTCATGGTTAAGAATTTTTATGTCAGCCAACTTCATCCCTCATTTTCTTTAAAAACCATTACTATAGCATCCTTGGCAAGTTGTAGAAAAATAGCCCATTTAATCAAGATTTCAAAAAGGTAAAAAATACCTACCTACTAACTATATCCTTGTCTTATGTTTCCATGAAAAATATTTTGAACTTTTCTTTAACTTCCAAACAACCCACAGGTAGAGGAAAGTTGATAAGAAGACTACTTTGACTTAAATTCGATTTAGTTCCAATAATGCGGACTTAGTTTTTGCTGGCTTTGAGACGAGATCATTGTCCTCAACTACCACTACTTTGATGTATGGTTAGTTGAAGTTGTCGGTATATTCGATACTTCGGAGTTCGGAAGGTCATGTATGTGTACGTATAGAAAAAAAATATTTTTTCTTTTTAAAGTATCGCTCTCAGTATCGATCCTTCTGGTACTCCCGCAGTTGCTGAAAGTTTGTTTTGTAGGACTGTGAAGAGTATTATTATCCTTCGATACTACTTAGATAGGCCATTTATAAATAAAAAACAACACTTGTAATAAAATAATTCAATAATATTAAAATAACATGTAAATGCTATGAAATATAAATCTTAAAAATAACAATTACTGCTGTGCACCTAAATAATATTATGCGAAAAGCACAGCGTGATTACATTGTAGGCACTTAATATTCGACAGGCACTTTGTTTAGCTGTCAAAGCAGATCTACTAGTTGCTTCGTATGAGATAGATTCCTCGGACAATAATGGCTTAAGAGGTAAGAATTTCGTAGTCAGGGAATCCGAGTTCTTGGCCTGCAAAGGAGATGTAGCAGACGCCGTGGGACTGCTGCACCTTTCCGGTGGTCACGCTGCCCTCGTGGCGTACGCGACCCACGAAGAGGGGCTCGCCCTCCTCCGTCTGACCGCCAGGGAACGCATTGGGGGGGATGTTGGAACCGTTGGTGGGCACCCAGTTGTTGGGACCTCCGACTAGTACCTGCGAAGTAATGGGTCTATGTTTAGATAAGCGTTCAGGTTTCATATTTCTGAGTAGAGTTGTGCAGAGGTAGGCAAGATTGTAATTACAAAGTCTTATTTCACTCTTGTTTGCGGAATTTTGATGAACTAGCTATATTTATTCTCTACTGGCTCTCCAATATAAGTAAGTTAGTAAAACCCTGGAACGGATGTATCTTACAGAGCTATAAACTTTTCCTGATTAAATTTTTTTTTCACCATCAGATTTTTCATCATCAACCCATTAAATAAATGTTTCAAACCTGGTATTCAGGTTTTCCGTGCTCCAAGCCTCCCCACGGTACGTACGCGCAGCCATGGGACTGCACGAGCTTGCCGGGAATGACGGCTCCCTCGTGCGGCGCCCTGGCCACGAACAGCGGCTCTCCGGAGCAGTCCTGGCCTCCGACCACGGCGCCAGGCGGGATCTGGCCTCCAGCGATGTCCACCCATTGGCCATTTCCACCAGGAGCTCCAGCGCCCGGGTAGCCAGGCGGACTGCTGTACAGAGGAGCAGCTACCGGTGCGGATGGGGGTACTGAAATCGAGAAGTATTCAAGTTAGTTACATGTTTTTCATTACTGTTTAATTTAAAGCAGGGTTTAGACTGTCTAATCTGAATTTCCAACTGCAAAGCAGACGCATTGTCGCGCAATAAACATACTCGTAAGTACTTAAAGTGGTATTCGTCTGTGACCATTTAGTTTAACCGGGAAGACAGGAAAGACGAAAGCATGTTCAGTTTTAGATTAGACTAGACAATCTGTACTCTCCAAGAGAAGTGTAGCATGGAATAATATTAGGTGATGGTAAGAATGTTTGAATTTAAAAATGAGTGATGAATACAAAGTACCTATTGACATTCTGCGTATGAAATAGATCATCCCTCTAAACGTCTTATATTTTATATTATGAAAGCTATGTTTGTAAAAATGCATAATTTATTTTCTACGTAGAAACCAAAACCAGATGATTTAAAAACTAGAGAACTTGCGCAAACAAAACATCCATCAATTTAATTTCCATACATGCAATTGCATTAAGATAAGTGAAACCTAATAGGTAGAATGAAGTAAGTGAAATTATGGAAATATCAATAAGAAATAAATAAAACGTAATAATTTTATAAATAAAGTAGATAGTTAAGAAAATGTACCCAACGTACTGCTAGATAAAGTACCTACATTAATCAAAGGCTGCAGCCGCCGTCGTTGGCGATCCATGTTGCAAGAAAACACGCACAAAATTTACGTTTTCTATTCAAGAAATTTGTTATAATATTATTTCAGTATAACGACGTCATTGCTGATGGGTTAATTCAAAAACCTACGCACATACACTAGGTTAAGTTAATATGGTGAGGGTAAACACAAGTGTTCAGTTTAGAAATTTGGTTTGTAAAATCTGCTGAAAGTGGATTAAACACAAGCTATTGACACCAAAAGCATTTTCATTCAGCACAAAAGATGGGGCACTCAACGGGACGGTGCGGGAGCGCCTTCGCGGCCGAAGTGCGAAATACGCCAGTGGCCTCGGGCGCCGTAGCCGGTCCTCACTCCGAAGTGCACGATGGGGAAGGGAGCCGGGTCCACCCACTCCAGCAGCACAGCGCCTGACACGCCGTTACGCACTAGCAGCCTGCCGCAATGCCACTCGATCAAAAACTTCCTAAACTCGTTGGGATGCATTATACCGGGCGTCGCCATTTCTACCTACGAATTTTTCATAAACATCAATTTGCATTTTCACAGAGGACAAGACTTCACGGACGACAATTACGATACCTTGTCTGGTTTTTCTCTGCAGTATCTAATGACCGATTTGGTGTTCTCCCAACCGCCGATTATAAATTCGTACATAGGGTTGACCTCGGCGGGTGCACTCGTGAGACAAATGTGTGCATTGTGAGGACCGCGGTACTCAAATTCCAAACTGCCTGCAGCCACAGGTCCGAATTTATATTCTAACTTGTCCGGAGTATCGAATTCAGCGCCATCTGTATTGATAACAGAGAATAAATTTTGATCCGCCGTTGGGTACATTTCTAGCTGTTTGTTTTGTTCACTTACCTTCAATTTTCCACGATCCAGTGGCGCCCCATCCTGTGCAAACGCCGACGAAGGCTACAGGGAAGGGCTCGGGGTCAGTCCAGGAGATGAAGGGGATCGATTCGTTCTCCCGGCCGGCCTGCACGACGCCGCCGTCCCACCGCACCCAGAAGGTGCGGTACTCTCCTCCGTTCAGGATCCCCGGGGTGTCAGCCTCCACCTTGTCTGGCTTGCTTCTGTTCCTCCTGATTACACTTTTGGTGTTTCCCCATCCTCCGATGAACACCTGGAAAGGACAATTTGATGTATTAGCAAGCTTTTCTACTTTTTTGAAACTGTAGATGATGTGATGCCTCACATTAACTTAGGACATCGCAACTTGATCGCACCTGACCCTGTACCCATCTAGAATTCTAGGTAGATGGATCACGATTATCATCTTAAGGGCAAATTTCTATGATCTATCTATTTACAAACAATTTAACTTATCATTCGTTATTGCTTAAGTAGACTGGATATTATTTAACTTAGTTCCTATGTTCATGATTTGAGTTTCGCAATTATATTTTCTTTGAATGATTTCAGTCAGTTCTGACTGAATACAAAACTGTTCATAATTCGATTAAGGACCAGAGGCGTAGTTAGCATTAGGTATTTGTACTAGAATAGAAAAAATTGCAAGTGCCCTCTCAAATAAGTCTCAAAAAGCCATGCTTGCTAGGTAACTAGGATGTCGTGTGTCGTTAGGTAAGCAAAAGAACTGCGCCCACTTGTCTACCGCGGGCCGTTAGGAATCAATTAGACAAATGCAGTTAGTCAAATGGATAAACAGTTATGTAGTTAGGATAGATGAGAGTACTTTAGATATCTATTGCTAGTTGGTAACTAACGGGTTGCGATATGGTTAGTTGTCAAGACAAAAATAAGATAATTGCCGATTAGTATGGGGAAACACGTTATTTCGAATTAGCCCTTGGATTCAGAACTTTGATTGCTGATAATTGAATGCAAGCTGCTCGTGCCATTGTGAACGTATGAAATGCTATGTAAATGTCTATGAAGTTCTGAGCCAATACATCATTACATTTTGGCAAACATACGAGTCGAAGGAGTTCGAAGGATCAGATTAATTAAAACAAAAAGTAATGTACATACCTCATACATTGGGTCCGACTCTTGGGGTCCCAAAGTAAGCGCCACGTGAGCATCGTTGGCAGCGCGGACCTTGAACTGGACGGAGCCGGAGGACACCGGATAGAACTGGTACTGCAGGTTGTCCTCGGTTTGGACATCTGTAAGGACAGACAGGTTTTTCAATTAGACATATTGCTTATAACCTTTTGACGTGATAACGTCTTTAAAATCGTTTTAGTCGGGTGACATGTTCAGAAACTTGTGTCACACCAAAACCTCACGAGCGCGATCGCCGGTATAACGAGAGAGAGACGGACCGATCTCCCGTCTCATCTCGAGCGCTGCCAGTCATTCCGTGAAACTTGTCACGCGGAATCCTCACGAGCGGAGGCAGGCATAGCGTTCTAGTGAGTGGACCGATCTTCCGTCTCTCTCACTCTAGCGGCATACAAACGAATGGAGATTTTCTCGTGCGGTTAAGTTTTCGTTGAATGTTTAACAGTGAAACAAATCACCAATAAGACGTTATCACGTAAACATCTCGATCGTAAACCTACTTTACAAACAACCAATTTTTTTTTCTCAAATATCGATGACAAGTAAGGATGCGGATTGCGCACCCTATGGATAGCTGTGATAGTAGTCTCTAAAATTTCCAATACCAGAGAGTGTCAAATTATAACTCAAGTTTCTTCCTAAACTCTCTCCGAAAAACTTGCCTGGCTCTCGACTGTTGTATTTTTACGTGAATTATTATGAGAATCATTTTAATGTGTACTTTGTGTCTGTACTGTATCGTTTACCTCGTACACCAAATGTAGCATTTTGAGGTCATTATTACCTTTTAGTATTTTATGAATTTTTGTGTCATTACTTCCTTAGTTTAGATTTGGACATAGCCGGCCATTTATCAAACGATACATCAGACAGGGCCATAAGTCTGACGTGACTGTCTTATCTTAAACAACTACTCGTAGAATTACAAACGAATTAGAAGATTGTATGCAGGTAAGTATGTTGCACGTCTACAGTTTCAAAAAAGTCGAAATCATGAGCTCTGCGATTTGCATAAAGTAATTTGGCAAGTTTTTGAGCATCTTCTAGTAATTTGATGCAGATTTTTATGGTACCATGGTATGATAATAATCTGCACGTGTTCGAATCAAGTAACCTTTCCTTGATTTTTGATTTTAAATTGTTCCTTTTTCTTATTTATCTTATTAGTTTGTCGGTACAGTTATCTTCGAACAAGCTTAGCTCTGAGAGGTCATTTGACGGACAGCTATTCATTACTTTCTGTGGTTGACTGTATCAATCAGCTTGCTTACCATTCGGGGCAGGTCTCTTAACGGCACGCCTAAATATAGACTGGTGCGTTGGTATGCGAGCCACTGTTACCCACACCAAATCTAACTCTCGCACTATTTGAGTTGCGTTCCTTACATTGCTGTTCGATAAAGTGTTCATTGCGACATCAAGAACTACCAGCCATCGATGGTCAGTGCTCTACACCGTTCTAGTTGTTAGTCTTAGTCTAGCTCTAGGTCGATCCAGTGATGTCATTCTATCAGAATTCATTGCTGTGAGCTTGTAACCTTTCGATGTGTGCCTACCTGGGTTTCCGATTGATATATTTATTTAATTTAAAAGATATTCTAGTAGTTCTCAGTAACAGTGAATGTATCTCAGAGATACCCCTTAAGTATCACTACATAGTATAAAACAAAGTTGCTTTCTCTGTCCCTTTGTCCCTTTGAAT
Organism: Udea ferrugalis; assembly: GCA_950022985.1. NCBI lineage: Eukaryota > Metazoa > Arthropoda > Insecta > Lepidoptera > Crambidae > Udea > Udea ferrugalis. Next base: position 14,865,284 of record OX465516.1, read on the forward strand.
GCTTAAATGTTTGAAACTACGCAACGGATTTTGATGTTTTTTTTTTAATAGATAGAGTGATTCAAGAGGAAGGTTTATATGTATAATAGCATCCTATTGCACCCGTGCGAAGCGGGGGCGGGTCGCTAGTTAGATATAATATGGTAGGGAACTCATAGTGGTGAATGGAACTGTCGGAAGGGGAAGGCCCAGACGAACGTTTCTTGGACAAGTTCAAGATGTTCTCAGAAAGGGTCAGGTCAAGAGTCGTATGTAAGGACTCATGAAATATAGGAAGTGCAAGGTGTGTGTCAGGATCGTAGCCAGTAGAAAGAAGTGATGGTACGAGTATGTATGTAATGTTATGTTATGTTTTTTTTTAAATTCAGACAGCCATAATTGAGTATCAAATAACATCGGACATTGTCCTCACACGTTTCCTGTGTTTATAAATTCCCTTTTAATTATTGAGTTACTCAAAGAGCTAGGTACCTAGTTGCCATTGTATTGTGTGGCTTGAGATTGAGACAAGTGTTCAGAATCAGTTTTTCCGCGTGTTAGTTACGCTCTGAAAATACTTTTTAATAAACAAACGTCATATCAACTTACAACACTCAACATTTACATACGGGTTTTTAAATTGTTTGCTCGTTCCTTTTAAACTATTTAGCCGCTACATTTTAAGTGGATGTACAAAGATGTAAAAATTACTTAATTAATAATTACTAAAAATTACTTAATTACGGATGAATCCGTTATTACGATCTTGTATTCTTAATCGACCAATACACTCTAGTAAATTGTTTATCATTAAGTTCATTAAGGATAGACTTTTAATTGACCAATTAGGTACTTACACTTTAATTATCATATCGATGTTCAAATCACAATGCCACCACAAATATGTACAATAATTGTCTGTCAATATTCCATTCTATAACAAGTTAGTTAAAGGGACAGACCGAGACGCAGATGGCAGGACCAGCTCCTTGGTTTACCTCTGCAAAGGGATGGCCGGATGTCACAGGATATGTGGAGGGCATGGTCTAAGGAGAGAGGCCCTTCGTGCCTTGCCGTGAAGTGGAATCAAAACTGCGAATAAATCTACATAATCGTTTCGTCTGCGATAGCAAATAGCATGGTCTCGGGGCAGGAACCTCGCAATAAGATGTAGAAAGCACATTGTATTGTGGGAAAATATTAAAAGATATTAAGTAGATGCAGCCGCCGGTACCTATGTGTGAAGACGGAAGGATTTCTCACAGAAATGACGGCATACTCACTACACAGGTCACTACTTAGGACTTTCTTCTGACAGTTAAATTATTTTCCGTACTGTCTTCTCTATGTATTGTTGTGTTTACTCCAAGAGTTCTAAACCGTAAAAACCAAGTTAGGCAGCTCCTAGTATTTATTTATTTATTTATTTATTAGGTCACCAACAAGACTTACACTAATACAATGATCCAGGATTCCAAATTTTAACAAGAATAATGCTAAGTGAAGCCTTACTTATAGGTAACAACGGCATGCTATAGATTTCATTTGACAACATTTATAAGGGAATGAGTAACAATTTTTGCTTAAAAAAAAGGTAAAGATAAAAAATTAAAAACAATTTATACCCTGAAGTGCCTGAAGGGCAAGGAGGCTTGGTTAACCTCAAAGAATTAAGTACTAAATGTAAAATAAAAATTAAAACTATTTTGTTGAGAGACACAGTGATTTGAACTTCCTAATGGTGTCAAAACACAAATCTCCATCGGCGGACTTAGACAGTGAATTATATTTACGCATGATTCTATTCAGCGGCGAGAAAAGTCCCAAATTTGATTTAGAGCTCCTCGAAGAAAATAAGTTAAACCTAGAAACTCGCGGTAGTTTAGTTGGTACGTTAATGTTTATCCTCGAAAGCAAGTCAGGACAGTCTATAGTTCCGCTTACAAGCTTGTATAGAAAGCCCTGGTCCAACATTGCTCTGCGATCTTCCAGAGAGTTTAACCCAAAATGTCTCAACCTATCCTTATAATGCGGAAGCTTCTTCGCTAGGTTGACACTATATGATAGATGCCATAAAAATCTTTTTTGGACTCGCTCCAATTTCTTTATATGGACGTCGTAAAGTGGGTTCCACACCACGCTGCAATATTCCAGAACACTGCGAACCAGGGCATTAAACAGCAGAATCTTTGTTTGCGGTTTCCTAAAGTCTTTGCAATTGCGTAGCACAAAGCCAAGCAATTTGAAGCCTTTGTTGGCTATATTTTCGATGTGTGTATGAAAACGCAGCTTTGAATCCAGCATAATACCCAAATCTCTAAAACAGTCCAATTTAGCAATGTTTTTATTGTTTATGCTATAGTCTTTATCCAAACTGTTTTTTTTGCGTGAAAATGTAACTAAAAAGCACTTGCTGGCATTGAGGGACATACCGTTAACATTGCACCATCCGACTAAGACATTAACATAACTAACATATTTATATCTGCTGATGATGATGACTGTCCTGGCGTATTATGAGATAGTACCGTCCTTTGGCTTGGGTTTATTGTTTGGTAACTTCAAGCGATTAGTCATTTATTTTCCAAGATTTGACTGGAACTGTTACCGAGTCAAAATTAATAGATTATCAGATATAAATATCAGATTCATGTTGCATCATACGGACAGTGCATCAGGGTTATAAATTAAATAAAGACGCTATATTATATCACATTCCGACCTAAACTATATTATGTTCAGAAGATCGAAGAAAGAAGTGCTCCTTTACAGTTTGAGTAACTTTCAGACGTGTTAGATTGATCTTAGGAAATGAGGTCCTTGTAAAGATAAGACAGTTTATGATTAGGCTGAGGCTTTGCATGTCATAATTCTCATAGCGGATGCTGACATACTTTGATCAGATAAATGAAGATTTATACTTGTTACTCATATAGTACCTGAGCAAGAGATTCTGCTCTGATAGGTCATGCTAAGTGTGTCATCATTAGCCCAATTAAAGGCAATCTCCAAGATTGTGTCGTGACGTAAGCTACGATCTATGCAGTCGAACGGATTGAGAGTGGGAAGCATGATCGAATCATACAAAAGTGTAGGCTAGATCTTTAATAAGATAATCACAACCTCATTTTAATACAAAAAAGATTTGTTCTTGCAACATTTGCGTGAGAACTATAGATCCTAAGAGATGATGATGTCATGTTTACCACAATACACAAGACAACATTTGTCACGGATTGTAAATAACGCAGATAGGTACCTACTTTATTATTACCTACCTACTTACTTGCATTGGATATTACGTTATCTATAGAACATGAATCGCGGTGCCTGCATAAACCATTTTTAAGTTATAATAAAGCATTACACAGGAGAAAAATACTTATTGATTCGAAAAGTTTCTATGCGGCATCACCACGCCCGGTTTGGCCTTGTGCCAGTAAAACGCCGGTTATTTAGCGTCGGTCTGTCAAAAATACCTGACATGCCCAATAAGTTGTTTTTGGAAAACACTGGTAAACTAACTACCCACAAATTCTCATGACTACAATTGAAACATATGCAAAAAAACTAAAAGAAACTTATGTTGAAAGATGGTAGCCTTGTAGAATAATGCGCTCTGATTCAACTACCAATCGTAATAAATTATTAAGCGTACTTACCCATTATGTTGGCCATGATGTCGAAATTTCTTTTTCACTGACCGAAGCACGTATAATCAGTGCGAGTGCCGACACAAAACTGGGACCGGCAGACGGCAAGTAGGTCCACTCGATCTAGCGGCCTCGCGTCGACGCGCCGGCGACGACGTAACTTTAGATGATGTCATCCCACAACCTTTAAAATCGACTCCTGTTCCAGCTAGACTACGTCCATTTCTTACATTACGGTTAACTGCACTTCAAACGTTTTGCTTATTAGCCATGATTTAGAATTCACTATCAACAAACCGGCTGGAGTTTGCATAAGCGTAACGAGGTACCTAAATACAAAGGTGCCATCCTGATCGTACGTCGTATACTGTAATTGTACTGTTTAGCTGTTCAGTGAGACGTTGTGTATAGTTTTTACCGACACATCAACCAACACATAAACAAGTAACGGCCTTCAGGCTACACTACACCTTGGTCAGGGTCATGCGTTATTGTGTAATCGCTGACTCACATCTTGTAGATTTAGTATACCAGGAGCCATTGCTGAACTAATTATTTTTTAGTGCCATTACTTACTTACTGAAAATTCGTCAATCGTAAGTTGTATTGACTTTGGAACGTACGGTAGAGTCTGCTTTTCATTTTTAGTTATGAACCTTCAGACCCGACCAGATTTAGATATTTTTTTATTATTGAAAGATTTAATTCCTATATTGAATCATACTATTGTGTATGAATAAAGTTATGATAAAGTAACGTGCGAATTCACAAAAGTCTACGTTCTAACTATAGTTAAACTGGTAGGAACATTATTTCATATTTAAAATCATATATTTTTTTGTTCCACTGTTGAGCAAAGGTATCTCCCAATTTACTCCGCAACTCTTTGTCCCGTGCCAGCTAAGCCAGTCTCGGTATGCTTAAATTACCAGGATTATTTTTTACTATTTACTTTAGTTTTATCTCTACAATACAATTCCAAATTGACATTGTCAGTATAATCTGTCTAATTTTAAGTGGAATCAAAGTATTGGCGTATGAACTTGGGATTGAGCATCGTTGTAGACCTATTTTGTCAAGTAAGGTTGATTTGATCGTTTGTTATTCCGTTTTACAGGCCCTGATGCGGAACTCTAAAGAGCGAACATTGACCAGTCTAATTCAAGGCAAACTATTTCTATTTTAGTCTGGATAGCATGGTTTATTCGCTTTTCTCAAAAAAATAAGTACCTACTTTTGGCGTAAGTTATGTTCTACTCTTGCACTCTTACTGCCGGAGTCAGAGACGTCCCTTTAAGTTAATGATTATTCAATCTCTGAATTGCATATTGCAAAGGACTTTATCGGGGTGCAAATAAAGGATTTTTCAGAATGTCAAAGTTTGGCGCTAAGATTAGATAAGAGTTGGAACATACCCATGCACATACTTACCAATATTGCACAATGAAAAGAATAACAAAGCAGTGTTTACAGAGATTTAGGACTGACGATAGTGACGTCACTGTCGCTTTTGTATGGAGCGTTTTTGGGCAAGTCCAAAAATGTGCATTTCAAATTGTGATATCTCTGGTGGTATTGATCCAGATGAAGTGATTCTTTGAGGATTGTTTACATAAATGTAAGGTCTTTCGATAATAAACAAAAAAAAAATACAGTCATCATGCCTATTCCCATTGCCAAAAGCAATCTCTTCCATACATTTCAGGTAGAGAAACGGAATAGAAAAGTAGACATTCATGAACCATTAACTTTAATTGATAGGCTCGGCTGAGTGCGTCACCTCTACTCAAACTAGCAGTTGTCATTTAGGTTTACCTAAATTGACTTGCGATCTTATATGAATTATCATGAACGCTCCCTGCGGTTGGTGCCTTTTGATTAAATAAAAGTTTATTGAAAATTCATCAGTATTCTATTCATTTGGCGTAACGTGATTTATGACACGGATCGGGACATAAATGGGAGGTACCAGGCTATCAAAACTGGCAAAGGATAGTCTTTAGACGTGACGAGAGGTACTAACTATTGCGATTAAGATTAATATTGTTCTTGTATCGTTGAATGGCGATTTCTACCACCTGCAAGTCCAATGAAAATCGGGACAATTGGCAATGTTACCAAACACCTTCAGTTCCAGAGCTACAACTAAAAATCTCCGTTTACCTGTGGGTTGTTTGGAAGAGATCGCTAAAGATGCCCAAATTGTACATTTACATGATAAATTCTACTTGTTACTTGTTGTTGTTTACCTACATACTTACTTCTATCACCATTTGGCGAAAATATGTCGTATTGTTTAAATCACATACAAAAATTCAATTTGTGACACGATAATTACGTAAATAAAAGAGCAGTGGAATTTGGTGACTCACACTGACTCGCAATTCTAAGGTCTAAGGTGGTCTAACGCCTCGTGATTACTCATGACATATTTATATTCATTACATATAAGCATTACTATCTTAGTTTAGCAATGTTTATTTTTGTCGACTACTTCATAACATTGACCAAACTGGATTGCAGTTTTCCGTCCAAGTGAATGTCTCATTCGAATTTGTGACACAGATTATATTTGGATATGTTTGAATATTTTGCGTGAGTAGTAGTATTACTACACATCCAAATATAATCTGTGATTGATCTGTGAATTGATGATACCATCATCATCGTCATTAGCAGCCACAAGAGGCCACATAGTTCTCCTTGATTGATTTCCAGAGCACCCGGTTGCGTGCGGACTGCATTCACTGGGATTCCGCGCCTCTTATCAGGTCGTCCGTCCACCTTGCGGGCGGGCGCCCCACTCTGCGTTTAGCCTCAAATGGTCTCCAGTCTAGAACCTTTCGGCCCCAGCGGCCATAAGTTCTACGCGCTATTCTAACTCGGTCGTATGTACCTGTAAGGAACATAATAGATTGGAGGATTTAACCCAACCTATTTGGAACAGTGAAGGTTATAGAAAATTAGCAACAACGGATGTTATAATGATACAAATGTACAATTATGTATTAGGTTAATAATATAGGTGGGCGTAAATAACCAATCTTTAGTATTTTGCAAACCTAACAACCTCAACAATTTGGATACGCTGTACCTGTTTATATTCCCGAATGACTTGATCAGTAAAGTTTTCAACCACTACACCGCTGGTGGTGGGTTCTATTCTTGCTCAGAGGAAACAGTTCTTAAGTATGCTTGGGTGCAATTGCGTATATAAGTATCAGCACTCAATTGTGTTTGACACCGAGGCATTATCCAGCATTGCATAGGTGAAGGTGACCAAGCGCAAAGTGGTCTTAAATAATCCAATTAAAAAAACGAGAACTTAATTAATAAGTGGTCTAATAAAATAGAGTAACGCCATCTATTCCTAATATTGGCACTAATACAATACAAAACATGCCATCTGTGGGAGCATTAAAGCTCTTTATTGGCTAGCCCGATGTACATTCCGATATAATTCAGCTACGGTTAGGTAGATGGCGCTTGCTGCAAAATATGAAAGTAGAGACTGCATTCGGCAATCGTAGGCATGTACTGTAGTGTTTTGTTCCTCGTTTACACATACAAGTGATGGTATCCCGTAACCTCCCTTATCCCTACCCCGAAGGTAAATAAGGACGTAAGACATAAGTTATTCATTCAAATTTAGTAAACCTTCGTACTTTTTTCATTTTGAATTTAGGACATTAAAGTTTTTAGAGCCGAGCGTAAAGTTTCAAATTAAAGTTTGGGTGTTTGTACCTGAAATACTTCAAATAGATACACTGATACAGTCAACCACAACTCGAGCGTAACACTGTCAGCTCCCACCTACTAAGTCGGCGTGGTAGAGCAAAGTTACGCATAGTGTACGCGTTCTGAACAAAAGCTTCACAGGTGAAAATTGCCCTACAAGCACATAGATTTTTTTGATTATGTGCATCTTTGAACAAAAATTCCACTTAATGAACATGGAACATAATTAATACCATATAAGAATTCAAAACCGAGATTTGAACAAAGGTTGATGTGATGTGACACCGGCGCGGCGTCGCAGTGTTGTTTCTGCTGAAGATATCTGGCAAGAAACTTTGTAGTTTTTATTATTCTTACAATGATTTGAGATAAGGACACAGTCATATAGTTTTAACGTTAAAAGAAAAAAAAGTAACTGCTGAGTTTCTTGCCGGGTTTTCTCAGCAGAAACAAAATTCCGACGCTGATGGTAGAGTCACATTATGTACATGAATTTCAAATAATAGTTTATGTATCGTATCATTATACAATAGTAAGTTATACATAAAATATTCGATTAAGAGAAAAACCGATGGGTCCGGCACGGCTTAGTCCCGTTATGGTAATGCACACGGCCCATTATTTTGGTATTGTTTTGGTCTGCGCTGGGGTTGCTCGCACCCCCGACGTGCGCGAGAGCGTCGGTATCGATCCGAAGCTTGAAGCTTCGGTGAAGCTCCGGACGCACCCTTTCTATATCAATTACAACATTCACAACAGAGAACTACCCAATACTTAAAATGTAAACGTTGATAAAAAGACTTAAGGTTTGATAGAATCTGGAGGTTTGCTCTCGTTTTTCTTGTATCGTAAAGCATAAGGCTTTAAAAACATATTTACAGATCAAAATATAAAAATGTGTAGTTATATTGATATTCTAAAATTATTTCCGCCGAATTCACAGATGCAAATCAAAGTAAGCTACTCGGTCCTTCATAGAAGTTTTCACTAACGACAGTCGTCCGGAGGATATCCCTATAAGACCGCCTTTTAGAATACGTTAATGTTTTACTGTCACTTAGCATAATTGTTAGAAAAAACTTAAATCCTATAAACAAAACACATTTTTTTAAAGTTTGTATAGGTACAATCCATACACGAAGTGTATTGAGGTGACGACATTACTAGAAAAATTAGAACGAACGCTAAGATACTTATGTTTAATAGTTACCTACAGTTTAATAAAAATAGTCACAGTTTCTATTGCGCGCACGTCCCAATGCAATTGTTACAGCTGACCAATAGACCAAACGTTACAAATCCTCGACTAAGACTTCCAGCAACGTTTTATTTTCCCTCACAGAAACTGCTTTCAAAAGCCATTGAAAGTCGCTCACCCAAACCGGCGAGCGCGGCCATTTTTTCTCTATGTAAAAAACAATTTTGTAAAATCTGCCATCTGCTTCCTACGACTAGGGTCGCCAGCTGGCGGCGCACGCGCACACAATGGCCGCGAGCAATGAACCCGCGACCCCCGCCCTGTGCGACACCCTTCAGGTATAAGCCGTAGGATTTGATAGACCATACCGTTCTGGTATACAGGGCAATGCTTTTCTCTTTACCTATATAAGTATACTCTGCACTGGCATAGTTAGATGATCACAAAAGGTTAAAGTTAGGTTAACTAAACATACGAAAAGATAAACAAAAAGCTACAGCACACCTATTTTCCAGATATTTTAAGGATGAGCTACAAGCTTAACTTAAGAGGGTTCTAACAGCGTGGTAGGCCCACGTCCACACACACCACTGTCTTAAAGGTTTTGGCAACGCCAAAGTTTTGCCCCTGCTACCACTCGAGCATATGCCTAAGCTAGAATGCCACAATCGTTATAAAAAAAAGGACTAATTAAAACTTAAATAGCTAGTAACACCCAGACACAGGACATATTGTTTAAGCTGGATGGCAATCGGAGCTACGACCTAGACCGCGTGGTTGTCACATGTAAATAATCCAAACCAAAGAAAAAACCCTACACTCGCTCACCCTTTACAGAACAACCCTGTATAGGTACATGCGATTTGCCTCGAACAGCTGATTTCTCACCGTAGATCACGTGCTACACGGCAGCTGCTGTGTCTGTCATAAAGAGCTCTCACCATGACAGGTCATCCCGGTGCGCTTTGTGATGCTTTGTGCAGAAGAGATGACGACATCAGACCCAAGATTTACGGATGATAAAAAAGACTTCAACGTCATACATACGTCATTATTTTGAAACGATCTCCATTTGTTTCAAAACAATATTAATTGGTAAAAATATTTTTTAGATTGCCTGTTTAAAAGCTTTTGAAAGTGTATAAGTATTTCTGTCTCAATTAACTTTGATATTTAAAATAAAGTTTTAGAACTTTTGATCGTAAACAAATGATACCTTTAAGTGTTTTTTCAGTTTGTAAAGTCCAATTTGTAATTCATTTTCGAGATACATGCACAGCACTCAGTACTCGAGCTTGGAGTTTAAGGCCGCGCGTTCAAACCTAGCCGATACACCTACTTTGTGTTCATTTAATTACTTTGCGGCTGACTCTCCGGTTATGGCAAACACCAATAAACAGACCAATAAAGTTGTTATTATTATTTTAGCATCTTTAGTAAAGATACTGCATGGAACAGTATCTTTACTAAAGATCCAAAAACCAAAAAAAGTCAGGCTTCGGTCTTGGCTTCAGACGGGAATCAAACCAGCGTCTTTTGAATACCGGGCGACTGCACTTTCTGGTTTTCGGACCAATAAAGTTCTCCTCAATAGTCGGCGTGCCTCTGACTAAGTACCCCTTCTGGAATAAAGGCGTGAGCGTATGTAATATGGTAGGTTCACTAATGTTTGACCAAAAAATGTTTAACAAATGATCATTTGACAAACAACGTTTCACCAAATATTCATATGGCAAACGAGACATTTGACAAAAGTATCATCTTACAAAAACTCATTTAACAAATGATCATTTAGCAAACATTTAATTTGTCAAATGGTTAAACTAACAAAAAATCAATTGACCTATTTTTATTTCACCAAATACTACGTTTCACAAATGAAGCATTTGTCCAAATGTGATGATTCTAGATGGCACTTTTAAAGTTGTGCCTAGTATTTTTACCCAGTTATATACAATACACGGAAATATATTCTCGGACGACAATAAGACATTTCCACTGGTATTTTGCCGTTGTTCCCACAAAGATAAAATAACATATGACATGATGTTCGAAATTTTGATGGAATATGGGGCAGAAAATAACGTTGTCATCAAGCCAAAAGTATGCGTCTTAGATTTTGAGAAAGCCGCCATTTCAAGTTTAAGGTCAAACTTTGAAGAAACAATTCTGCATGGATGCAACTTTCATTAATTAACTTTCTTTCAAATTATTAACAGGTAAGCTACAAGATTAGATAGAAGGCATGCAATCATAGGGATAACTTTCAACTTAAATACCTACGTTCAAAACCTCGAAAATTATAATACAAAACGCTATTGTTAGAAATACCGATGGTTTGAATACCGATGTTAAAGTAACCAAATGGACGACATCCCGAATGTCAAAATGACGAAATACAATGCAGGCTAATCGTTTTTGGGTTTGAAAAAAAAATAACCATGAAGGTTTAAGGCGGGAGCTACGCTTTTACCTTCTAACCTGATCTAATCCGAGTCGGTTTTGCCCTGACTCTAGTATAGGGCAGACAAGTATCACGACAAGTAAGCGTTTACCAATTTCTTCTTGACATACCGTTTTTCTTCAAATCAATAAAACGACATGCCCGCTCACACTCTTCGGCAATTTGGGCTTCGGGATTTAAAAACTAATCATTTGTCAAATAAAACATTTTATCAAACGTTTTTTGGCCAATTGTAGTTTTGTCTGATGATACAGTTGTTAAGTGTACATTTTGTGAATCATTTTTTTGTAAAATGAAAATTTAAGAGTTGATCATTTGGTCAAGTGAGTCATTTGTGAAATGATTAGTTGTAAAATGATCAATTAGCCAACCGTTTTTTTGCCAAACGTTGTTTGGCAAATGTAATTTTGCCATATGTCTTTTGGTCAAATGGCAGGACCCCAATATGGTTAGTAGGTGGCTAAGGAGTCTTTATATCGATGGATAGACCATAACTCAGGGCGGTAGAAGTGAGTGCGATGGTTGCCAGTATGTTGTCGGCGGCGGAGGAAGCGCTCCGCGGAACAATACGTTTCCCACAGAGCGGCTGCGCGGGCGCCGCTTCCTGTTGCGATGCGATCTGTCATGTTTACTTACTTACTTGTGCGCCTGTGCAGTATTAACACTACTAGCACAGTAAACATAACAATAGGTTATCTAAGGTTGCCCGCCGAGTTATTAGCCTAGCGTGCTCACAGACACGCTGCACAGCCCGTACCTACTGCCGCAACCTTATTCCCCCATATTTTATGCTAGTGCGTGAAATCGCGTGCCGACAAGGCGCGCGACGCGCACGCACACATTCAAACCGAGAGCGGCACGTTTGTATGTAGATATTTTACTGTTCTCTGTTTACTGTGCTTTTAGTTGGGTTCCTATGAAAATACCGACTCTATACGGAGACAAAAAGTTATTCGTAATTATTTGGTTATTTTAGCTCTATAAACTCACATCCTATATAAAACAGTGTTGAGTTTAATAAATAAATAACAGATACCATCGGACATTAATCTACACAGCCCCAAACTAAATGAAGCTTGTTCTATCTATGGGAACTATATAGGCAGCTGTTAAAAAAGTATTCAATTTATTTTTTTCTAATATTTACGCGAACACTAAACATACTATACGTCTGGAAGAGATCGCTTGTTGGCCGCCTAAATTGTACAACTAAATTTCTGAAAGCATTGTAATGTGATTGTTTCCTGTGTGCAATAAAGTATATAAGAATGAGAATAAGAATAAGAATCATTTATTCGGCTAAATTACAATAAAGACAGAAAAACAATAAAATAAAATATATAAATATATCTTATCTTACTTCGAAATAATACAACTTTACGGATTCTACTCGCGGTCTTATATTTTCTTTCATTTTCTAACCAGCCGTGCTATTCCGGCGGTGCACATCGAACATCACTTCGCATCTCGGTCCTTCACACTTACCTCAATCATCAATACGCTTTACTTTGAATTAGTATTTTCTCTCATTTTGTATGTAAATAATTAAAAAATGTTTTTTGTCTTAGTTATTTTCTCTCAAACGACGACCGTCGCGAAGGAATGGAATTTTAAAGTTACCTCGCACGAGCGAAGTGAGTTTTGGCGACCACCGGAATAGCATAGGTGACGCGTCTACTTTACAGCAGCCGTGATCACGGGATGACAAAGATGTCGTAACATCTTTAGCAACTGATCAAAACTACTCGTACATTTCAAGACACTGAAATCATTTTATTTGACTTTTGTTTTTTTGTAAGGTGTTTATTGACAAGTTTAAACCTAAAAGACTGTTTATCTAAGTCACCTACTTTTTTAATTTCACAAAGTACCTACCTTGGTTGCTTATTTATCGAAAAACACAGAATAAAATAAATTATAATTTAAAAGATTAACCCCCTTATTCATAAAAACTTAAACAGCTCTTATAGAACACGATAACTTTTGTATCGCTTTGTCACTGTCATTCTTGTTGCTGCCGCCATTTGCGAGTAAGTGACAGAACACGTCTATAGCTTAAACAATGCGTTAGCGTTGCGTTTGTTTTTATGAATAAGGGGGTAGGGGTTTAAAAATGGTTTTATTGATGTGTTAATGAACTGAATTTGTCAAAATTGCTTACTTTATAAGTTAAGACAATTATAGAAAAGAGCTTTTTTTTTGAGCCACAAGAGAGCTTTTTTTTCTCAATCGCTGGTCGATCAAATATTGCCGGTCTAACAAAAATAAAGATAGGATAGAACCAGAGATAAATATTACTATCTTTAATTTTTATAACTTAATCTACTCTAAATCAACCATCGAATTGGAAAGAAAACTCTGTTGAGGAAATGCTTAAGAACGTAATATAACGGCGAGCTTTTGGGAACGGTTTCTTACAGTAAATTGCTTACCTATTCTGGGACATTTTTAGAGATTTTAGATAGGTATTCTGGTGAAATTAATTTGTTGATTTTGAGGCAGTAAATAATGAAATATCAAAAAAAAACTAAGTAAGTAAAAGCTTGAAATTTGCAACAAACATCTTTCGACTTATGGACCCTACACTAAGCTAAAAGCTCGGAAGTGGTTCGGAAGCTTAAAATAATAGAGACCTATTTTCATTTACGTCGTTGAGTCATTGCTCGATAGGTAAATACATAATATATCTAATTGGAATGTTATTGAATTAATTACATAATACTCGTAGGTATCCTTTTTTGAGTTCTCATGTGCGTGCATAAATAAATATATTTTCAGCGATGAAATGAAACGCAGCAGGAAACACATAATGGTAGCAGCAGTATTACAAACACAGAACAATTATTACTAAGGAGGAATCATGAGTCGTAAACTTTATTACGATTAGTTATCTTTTGTAAATGATTAATCTTCGTAAATTTAAAAAAAAAACGAATCAAAAGGGTTTTCGTAAAATGATAGGATAAGACTAGACGCCGTCGTAACATGGTCTTTGTAGACGAGCAAACACCACAGTGATAACGAGATATATGATTACGTGCTCGTGGAGGGTAGCAGGCAGTAGGGCACGCCACGCATGTGGCCGGGCCCGACGCATCTGGTGACGAGGGGGGCGCGGCGGGGGCTAAAATTAGTACCGGCGAGCCACGTGCGCCACCGAACCATCGCCTCAGTCCGCGCGCAACCACCACGACGAACGCTCGCTCCCGCAACACCCCAGTGTTTACAAGAACATAACCTACGCACCAGTGCGTCGGACTGACGGACCGCACCAGCGGCAGTGACAGTGTATAGCGTGAACGGTGGCCGGCGCGACGGAGGCTGTGCAAGGAATGTTGATGGCGGGCGCGTTGCCTGCCGAGCCCGAGGGCCTCCTGGCCCTCAGCGCGCTCCCAGGACAAAAGGACACCACCTGGACCAAACTATTCGTTGGCGGACTACCATACCACACCACAGACAAGAGCCTAAGGGAACACTTCGCGGTCTACGGTGACATCGAAGAGGCGGTCGTCATCACAGACAGACAAACCAGCAAGAGCAGAGGATATGGCTTTGTAAGAAACGCTTTTTTATTCTGTTTTCGTTCTGTAAAGCGGCGCGTTGTATTGACACGCTTAACAACCGTGCGCAGGCGACTCGTGTCGACTCTGAAACGGCAGCATATCGCACGTTAGGCGCGTTATCGCACCTCATTGCTACCAACAATATACCTAACCGGCAGCTAGGTGCGTACGGTCGGCTGTATCGCAAAATTACATCAAACAAGGAAGTCAGCTTCATGCAGGTGTATGGAGATTGTAAACTAACACTAAATTCACAATAGTATTTGTTGGCCATTGACAATGATTGTTTGTTTTGGCTGAACGAATTTTGATGCATCTCTAACGTAACGTTCAATTAGTTCTTAGTAGGTATTCGACAGTAAAACTATTTTTTGGAATCCTTGAGTAACCCTGGATAGTATAAATAATTACCAAATTTTGCTATAATAGCACGCTGTGTAAATCGGATAACGTAATGGCTTTTAATTTGGCCATTACTTCCATTATCCGTTAATTAATTATCATTCATACGCACAATACATAGCCTCATCGTGACGCCAAGTCCATGTTTTAGAGATTAAGAAAAGAATTAAAAACAGAAAAATGTGACGTTGAATCGCACGAGATTAAAAACGAATAAGTTTACCTACCTTTTTATAATATCAAAATTATCAAACACTAAATCTAGGCTGAGAATGCTGAGAATGTACCTACCACTTTTGGTAATTTTAAACGAAACTGGAATCAACAGATGCAACAAATGGTCACGATTCCAAATTGTTCGCGAGTCTCTTAAACGTAATAAAGTTTGAGGCTTTTTGTATCGTACGACTGGGGCTCGTGGGAAATGAATCACAACCCCATTTTCAATTCATGCTGGGGTTGGGTAGAGCCTGGGGGAGGAAGCTTGTCCCGCTGCACCCTCTCTGTGACATCCAAATAGCTGTAATAATCGCAATGCGTCGTTCGCAACACTTCGGCTACACGCGACTGTTCACAATTCACGACTCGGTAAATATTTGAAACAATTCTATAAAATGCACTTTCGTTTTGTGTTTGAGCTGTAAATAACATGTTGAATCACCTATTGTAATGCACATCATTGCAGTAGTGTTCCAGAGAATTCTCCAGGCAAACTTTTAATTAGGGGTCAACATAAAGTTTATTCCTGACTTACTCAACGAAGTAAAGTTAGTTGTCAACAACTAATTCCTTTAACCTTAATGTAACTTTGTGCAATAAAGTGCACCCAAATACCTATCATATTTGTCAGTGTCTGTCTCTGGCTCAGAATCCGTGTGTTCTCGAGATCAAGACTGGCCCGCACCTATTTTGTGTTCATTGTACAGTTTTTGGCTAACTCTCCGATAGAAAACACACTTAAAAAACCCCAGCAACTTGGATAACGGCGGTAGGATCTCCCTTTACCACCTTGCGGTCAAATTCGAACTGCTACATGTAGCTTCTGAAAGTTCCGTTCACGGTAACAATCAGTGTGATTTATAGCGAATAGTATATTATCTTATCTTAAAAATCAAAGCATTAATTGGCAAAGTTCTAATTAAAAATATCAAATTCAAGCACTGATAAAGTCCTATACACTGTAGCCGTCTGGGGGGAGCAGCGTCCCTGGAACGTGATGTTGTAGGTCTACACTACGGGCACAAAGGAGCGAAATCTGATATAGTGCGGGCTGCGGAACATTCAAGATGGCTTTCTACTGCCAGTTTGAACAGCTAATTCTATAACGGAAACCTGTTGTCTCTTGAAATCGTGATGCTGCATTTTCAAGCATGTGGATGACAATACCACTGCACCTAATTGTCGCATGAAGCGAATGAATAAACGACAATAGTTATTAGTTTGCATAAACGTAAACATCCTGGTTGGTCAAGTTCATCAGTTTCTTCACCTACTTTTACTTTGACTCTTAACTAAGGGCAGTAAAGTGACAGGTATTTTGACAGAAAATTACTGCACCTAAATTAAAGGCCGAGTATGCTTTACTTTTCACCGTTTGGCAATGAAAATTATGTTTGGGGAAGGGGTTTGAGTTATGTAACCTTATTTGTTTGATTGATTAAGTTAAGATTTTTACACATTGATGGTTATTTATTACAAGTACTAGAACAGCAGAAACATTAACGTTATTGTACAATTTATGGCTATAGGGCGGCTTTATGGCTAAAAAGCGATCTAAATAGATAGTGAACTACTTTCCACTGCTGCAGTTTCTCGAAGCAGAATTGTTTTAAAATGCTGAGTCGAGGTTACCTTTATCTCCAGCCAGAGTGATGACGGGGTTTTCGAAAATCCTACTAATATTATAAAGGCGAAAGTTTGTATGTCTGGATGTGCCGTGTTCCTCTTTCACGTAAAAACTACTGAATGGATTTTAATGAAACTTTACAATAATGTTGCTTTTACATCTGAATAACACACAATTTATAAAGATATTGTGTGAATTGTTGAAAATATCAAGTAAAATATGAAAATGTACGCGGCATCACGTGGTATGGCATGACAGTTGATGACAGAGACCGACGGCTGCTGTCATTAGCGTAACTATGGGTGCGTTCCGAATTAAGACAAAATCGAAAATAGCGCGAATTTAGAAAGATATTTCTCTTAGTTTCTCAACTTAAGTCCACGCGGACGAAGTCGCGGGCGGCCGCTAGTTTGGTATACACTTAACGGGGAGTTGTTATTAGATTGCATCCCATTTCGAAAATTAAGAATTGTGAAAATAATGCTCGCGATGTTTGTCTGTATGTCGGTATCTTCATGTCATGATCTAATGACTCACGTAATGTGAACTACCTAATCTAATACGGTAATTTGACGTAGCACTATAAAACAGCCGTATAAAAAGTCAGTAGCCGCTTGAAAATACAACTGATCCACAAGATTACACAAACCCCTAGATATTAGGCATACTATGAGCGTACTTATTAGACCATAGAGACAAAAATTTGTAGTGGGAGAACCTCCATGGAACACATTGAATATTAGGATATTTTTTAGTTTACATACTTTTATGAAAGTCCATTAGGCGCTTTACCTAGTCACCCATAACTTGCGAGCCTCGTCGTTTTTTTGTGTCTCAGCCTAATTTCTGGGAAAATGTGATGCGTCATTATTTATTCCCGAGCTTTCTTCAGTCGCTGTTACTCATTTCTACGTCACACATGCTAGCTAAATGCATCGGACATTCGGACTCGCCTTCATGTTTACTCGACTATCCCATTTGATTGCTCGCTTAAAGATTGCAGTGCGTGTTAAACACTGATGGTGCAAGCTATTTTTAAATTCATTGAAAATTAATGGCTCGTGATGGCTTTAGGCCATCAAACTTAGCTGAAAAAGTTCCAGGGCAATTACTACGTCAGCATGACGTCACAACGCCGTCAAGCCGTACTATAGTTCGCACGGCGAATGATGATCCCTATGACGTTTCAACTGACAGTTGCTTTAGCGATGCGAAACAATTTCGATAAAAACATTTTTTAGGCAAATGTCATGTCATTCAGCTTGGTCATTCAACATAATAAGCAATTTCTATTTATTTTGATAAAAAGATTACGCGCATTGATGGTTATAAAACCCTAGATAAAAAAGTAACAGTCTTATTTTATTTTACCATTCTTTAACTTTTATTCAAATTGCATAATTTGAATAAAACGAAAAGTGGTCGTAAGAACGAAGTAAATGTGTTTACAAGACTGGGATCGAGATGTACAATACGACAACATCATTGACCAACCGTTAATATTAAACGTCACCAATAGTTGCAGTTCAGACTCAGATTTTGAAGACACGCTTGACTTTGTATCGGCTTCAGATTGATATAATTAAAATACAATCTCAAAGCATTTGTTAAATTTTTCCAACAAGTTATCGATACTTTGTTTATCGATGTGTTCCTTCTTAGTCGATAACAGCTTGACGACGTAACTTTTGCAGCACGTACCATGTACATTTGCGTTGAGTTTTTTTGCCATTATTTACGAACATTACGTAATAATTTCTTAATAGTCATTTTTATAACTTACAAATGCAAACAATTATGATTTTTCCGATTTTTTAATGGACCTCTAAAGGATTTGTTGTGACAGGACGTCAGTACAATGTTAAGCGCTAGCGAACTGTCATAGGGATCATCATTCGGCGTGCGTAGTATAATTACCTTGATTCGAACGCATAAATAGATAGAAAGATAGATTTGGTTTTGATTGCCCACGCTGATGTTTGGAAATTAATCTTTGCCTGTACTCTTACCAATTTGTAATCTGTTTTTGTAAAAAATTTATTGATAGTAAATTACTGTTTCATGCCAACTATTCATCGGAAGAAGTAGGCACTTTGTTTCTCATTATCCCACATTAAATACTGTTTCGGTACTTGTGATTATCTTTTAAACGATAAAATATCGGGAATATGTCTAGCGCGGTCCAAAACATATTACTTAGCAAACCATTTTCTATATTATGTCGTCCATCATCATTTGCTCCTTATTTGTCAATATGTGACACTAAACTCATTTGTTACAGTGTCATTAGGGTACAAATACTGACTGAAGAAACTATCACAATAATTGTAATAACTCAGTCTTTTTATCACTATCTTAAAATGCTATCAAATTAACGAGGCAGCCAAATTCAAATAATATCTACCTATCGATAACGGTTTAGATAGCACTGCAATTTAATATCTCGGAATAGGCAGGAAATATCTTATCAACCTTTAATTCCATTTAGTTAATAAGTATATTTGGTTAATATTTAATTATGTCGCACTACAAAAATGCTATCATTATCGGAATAAGGTCGCAACAAGCACACCGACTTATTGTAGTTGTAGCAACAACTCTGACCTTGATACCGCAGGGTCATGTGACTACACATTAACATGACACAAATTGTAACTCCACAACAGAACGAGATAAACTATAATTTGTAAAAAACTGTTTGACGAGTCTAGAACGAGACGAGATTTTATACAAAAGTCAAATCATCTGAAATACATAATACAACTTAATTAGAATAAGGTACTCGTGATTGTTTTTTGGATACGTACGAACTTGACAATTGAGGCTGTATTCAATAGTCTGACAAAATTCATCAGACCAAAAATTACAACTACATAGACAAAATCAATGGTTATGTCCTTTACTTTGACACACATTATAAAACCTGCCGAGTTCATTTATTAGTATTATAATGTTTATCTGATTAATTAATGATTCGTCCACGAGAAAAAGAGAATTCATATTGTATTTTACAATATGAATTTAAAAAAAACGTTTGTTAGTAATCCTCACCCAATTAATTGTTGCCTTTGGTACAGTTAGTTAGAAGCGAGTTAGTAACCTAGCTTGTTAGTAACCTGCTTTCTTTTTTTATACCTCTACCCGAAGGTTGTCAGGAAGAGATCGCTTCTAACGAAAAGGCCGCCAGAATTGTACATCCTAAATCTCTGTAATCTTTTGATGTAATTGTTTTCAAGTGCAGTAAATTATATCCTTATCTTAACTGTGATTGTACACTGCCGTGCTTGACCATACTCGACTGGAATTAACCTCTTTGCTTTAGTGTGTCGTTTGCAGGCATTGTTTAAAGCTCCTTCAAACAGTGCCAATGGTCCTGGGCTCTCCCACATGGGACGAAACTGACATTCTTTTAACGAAAATTGTTTTTTGGGTCTATCTGTGTATGAATTTAAAAGTATATTTTGATATTAGTGTTACAACCTCTGCTTTGGTTGAGTTGAGTCAAAACATCGTGGTTTAAGAGCTCAAGGCTTTTTTCCTCAATTTGTCAGCTCTTCTTTTCTTTATTAAGCTATGAAGATTAAAAAAACACTCAAACAGCCATTACTAATACATAAATTAATACATCTTGCTATTATTGTACGTGAAATAGTAATGAACTTTCTTTTTAATACCAATCTAATCAAATTTACTGCAAGTTTAACTTGCAGTGTAATGCGCTGCACGCTCCACAGATTCATGTTTACCCACTTCATCGAATCATGAAGGAGGCGTTAAACGTTAAAGTGATACAAGTAATTAATTGTGGGCACTAATTAGCGAGGCGTGGCGAGGCGATTGGGCTCAGGCTGGGCGGTGCGTAACACGCCCATCGTAGCTACGGCGCTACGGCGTAGATCTGGAGTCAATTGAGATGATATTGAGAAATCAACAAAAGAAATATGTCTTTACATTTAAAAATTACATCGTTCGGGGTTAGGCCTTCTCAGAAAAAATAATAAACTACTAAGGAAGTGATTAAATGTAATTTGAAAAGTGCTAAAAACAATGTTCTACCGAATTTTTCATGAATACATAATAGCTTCAATTTTCTAAATCGTAAACACAGGTTTGTTAAGTCTGCTCGGAACATTTGTGGTGTCGGGTTCAAAATTAGTGAGAACACTTAATTCAGTATTCGTTATTCAATTTGCAGCCAACTGTCAGGTGGTATAATACCCTCCGAAACCTGGTATCGGCGGCAAGCTCGCCACTTACCTCCCAGGATTTATGTGTTCTAGGCGAATTGTGGTTTTCAGAGTATTGCGAACACTGATAATGCCGTTTGTTAATAGACTAACTAATAAATGAAGAAATTAATTCGTTATTCGAATATTTTTTTTTAATAAAATTAAATGAATTATTATTTGTGAAGAACGGTCAAAACAATTTATTTATTCGTTCACCGATTAAATTTTGCCTAAACCTGTTGCAATGTGTACCTAAAGGTCATCCAATGTTATGTAAGTGGAGGTGATTGTAGATCAAATGTTTGTAAACATTGTCAAAAAATTACAGCTGAACAATGCCACATTGTACCTGAATGTAGCTTAGGTACTCAATAATGCTAATGTCTATGAACAGGAAGTCGCGATAGCCTAAAATACACGTGGCGTGCGTTTATCTAGGCAAATACATTTGCATGTTAGGTCAATGTTGCGTAGAATAGAATTAATTTCGCAAGGTACAACAATTACCTACGATAATAATTATAATTAAAGAGTGATAGATACACATTCACATTGTGGGGCGCACGGGCACACGTGATAGAGATATGGGTTTACTATTGTGCTAACTCATACAAATATTAAAAAAAACTATGTACTTATTACAAAGATTTTATAGTTCATTGTCCGTTACGATCTGGTGTGTTTTCTCTGGCTGAATATTTGATTACTAACGACAAAAATTTGTCTAGCCACAGTTCAAAATTTAATTGCAAAAAGGCTCTCACTGTACCTAGTAGGTATTAGAATTGCTTTACAAAAAGTGAAGATCTTTTTGCCCACTCCAAAAGCTTTCATTTGTTTTGATACAGACCTTGAAGTTGGTTTAATTCAGTAAAAACTACTTCAGCTTTTTACCTTTTTGTAAATAAATACAAGCTTTTATTGTCTTCATGAAAGTCCTATCAAGCAAAACATATTTTGTAAACTGAGCTGGAGTCAAGTTTCAAGATAACCCGAAACTGAAGATTCACTCTCGAACTTCATTTAAAGTTCAACTGTCCATACACTACGGGTGCTTCGAGTACTACGACCACTGCCGTAGGAAAGTCTGAAAGTCTCAGTTTGAAAGTTATAGATGACATTTCAAAACTAGGCTTGTTTACTTTTAAATCGGTTGAACTTTTTCGCAATGTCCTGAAAACCATTAACCCTCGCCTCTAACTGGCAACAGTGATCGATATCGATAAATAATAACGCAGATGTAGCTGCTTCGTCACACGAGGCCGGTTTGGTGGCCGAAATCGATATTGCCTTACTTTCACGGCCCTAGTTCTCAGAACTGTCGATAGTGGGCAGTCCGGACCGAACCCTCTGTGCTTTGTGTTTTGCTTCCACGCAATTTACTTTTATGGTCCTTTAATTTATGGTTCGCTTTCAATGGTTGCACGTTTCCTCACCTTGTTTGTTAATGACGCTTTTTCCTACTTCCGCTGTGTTTTATTGTTTTTGGATTCACCAATGAACATGTTGGACGCACATTTTACTGTTGAGCCTTTAGTTTTTTGAACTATTCAATTAATTACTTTAACCTAATGGTGTTGTATTATTTCAAGTAGATATTTGTTAAGTGTGCCCTCGTTAATCGGCGTGGAAGTTTCAGTGTTATCATTAGTCAGTTTGACTGACAGCCCGTTCGTTTTCATAACCATTATGGATCGGTAATGTGACAGGGAAGGTACTAAAGTATTCAGGTATTTTTGAGGTCTTCCATTCGTTTGTTGGTTTACGTTGGGTTCTTAAAAATCCAATCAATAACATTTAAATAGGGTAACGAACTGTGGTAACGCAGAGTGGGAAGAGCACATACGAAGGGACCTATTTCATCATTTAAAATTAAAACCCCTACTTTCACCGAATTACTGCATTAATTAGGTGCCGAGCACTAAAAAACTGCAAGTATCATAGGGCGGGAAAAGAACACACAAAAGCCACTCAGCCAAAGCTCGCGTACCTGCTGACTTAAGCTTAAGTTACTTGTAAGTGATTTTATCTCTATATTGTGACGTCATGACGTGACAGAAGCTGTCATACGTGAGAAAAAAAAACATTTTTCAAAACAAACATATTTCTACTGTAACCTGGGGGTTAAAAGGTTAAAAAGGCAACATTTTAGATGATTCATATTATGAAAACTAGATGTTTTGACTGACGTTTCATCTAGAGCGCGGTCCGTTTTAAGTCAAAAGTGATCATAGCGCGCTCACGTCGCTCACGCTTATACAATTTATCAATTCGGGACGCGTGTGAGCGCGCTATTATCACTTTTGACTCGAAACGGACCGCGCTCTAGATGAAACGTCAGTTAGATGTTTTCATAATATGAATCATCTAAAATGTTGCCTTTTTTGCCCCTCAAGTTTCAAGTTTTAGAAACACTTATTTATTTTTACTTTTTATACACAGTCGTTAGTTTATTGAAAAACCGAGCTATATTTCTTTCATTTAACTTTGAGACGTGACACATTAATTACGCACGAATGAAATAAAAAACATAGGTATTTTTATGCCTCCTTTTCATTTATGTTCGCATTAGATATGATGTGTGGTAATTTCTGTATTCAATGTATTTTAAAACCTTTATGCTTCGTGAATCGAAAACTTATGTGTGAGTGCAATTGCATTCACAAGTACTCATGTTGAGGTAGGTACCTATGCTATCAGGAACTCACTGTGTCTAATTGCGATTTGTATGGTGCATGTTGCGTTTTATGAAAATTGCAATGATTTCAAACACCAGTCAGATGTACGAAAAAAATCATACATTAGATAACCTATTTTCAATAATATTAATATGGACTTTGAAACAGTGAGTGGGTGACATTTTCATGCAGCTAGCGTAGAACAGGTAAAAAAAGTATAAAAAGTTGTTTTTATTCAAGTAGGTATTTTTGTTCGGTGACATTTAAATATCCACCGGATGATCAGGTTAATGCTTCGTTCACCTTTCTGTCATTTAGTTTAACATAAACAGCACGAACTACGACAGCATGTTGTATATTACCTACCTGAATGTGTTTCAGAAAAACTTAATCTAATTTCCTTTTGTGACGGTTTATTGTAAACGTCACCGATGGCTGGCATTTGAATTTTGAATAGCATCAGGACCTTCAGTATCTGGAGGTCATCAGACGTTTTGCTTTAGTTCTGTCGCCTTGTTCATTGCGTTTGCATACAACGACCAAACGAACTTGAGCTGCGGGTTGTGCTTGTGTTTCGTTCTATTCCGTTGTTTCGTTTCGGAAGAGCGGACAGTGGGAGGTCAGGCTACGCCGGGCGCGCGGTGGAAGCGTCGAGGTGCCGACCCGCGGATCACGCATGTATTACAATAGGTAATGCTGATTTCATGTCACCAGCGATGTATTATTTCGTATTTAAATTGATTCAGCTGGATTACACAACGAAAATGATACGCTTGGACAGACCTGTTATGAACTTGTTTCAAGAAATTGTTTTCTAATATTTACTCGAACACTTATGCGGATTTTGCTCGCGGTTTCATATTATTTTCCGTCATTTTGTCGGTATGTGCTGCATTTCCATTGTAAGGATGGTTGGAATCTACCACCTGCTTGGGATCCTGTGATACTTTTACTCAAAATCAACTACCTATCTACTACTGTGAGATCTAAGAATACGCGGATAGAAACATTTCTACTTACGTTTTGCGGATATAGGCCTTTTCAGTCACAAAAAAAAGTGCTCTATCTCCAACGTCACTGCATAAATCGTATGAAAAAGATGCAGAGGCCATTTATGAGTTATCTTAGTGGAAATGACGGTAGTTGAGTAATGGTTACTGAAACATTGTAAGTAGGTACTACATTGAGACATAATTATATCATCTTTGCTATCTCGTGATCTCGCCTAAACTGTACATAGTAGTCGAAACGTTGGGTAAGAGTATGAAGAAAAATTTAAAACCTCGAATAGAATCCGTAAAGTTGTTTTATTCGATTCAGGAATCCTTTCGAGTAGGTATTTTATTTACAGAGATTAAATTCGATCGAATGCTCGAGTTGGCTTTTAAATCTGATTTTATTCGCAATTTGTTAGGAGAGGTTTAGTACTGGTGCTGTTTTTAGTGAATACACTTACCGTTTGTTTATTATTTCTGTCAGCACCGTATTAGATTTTCTCTCTTTAAATGTTATTACTTGTCTAATCTAGTTTTAGTGTTTTGATTGCTTTAAGGTTTAGCATTTGGAGAATTTCGAAGTGAGCTTTTTTGATAGTTACTTGCATTTAGGTAGAAATTCATTCTATTTAGTTTCCTTTTTCAAATTCGAACTCGTAGTCAAATGTTGACGTACCCAAGTCAGTTTTTTTGAATGTTAAAAACCAAGTTCCGTACCATAAAATTGTTTGAACATATCTCAGCCAGAATAATAATAAATCAAATTCAGTTGTGTAAATTTACGTATGTACCATACCAAATATGTATTTAGTAATTCATTTTATTGTATCGGAATGCAGATAATTTTTAGAAACTGTAGTCTGTGGTTCTAATACTAAACATAACAAATTAAACATGAGCTCACCGATACTTATTCTGTCCTAAATATTAACCATTGTAAATGTGTACTGAATAAATAAATAAGTATTGATAACGAATGTCGTTTGCAGGTAATAATGGGTGACCGGGCGGCAGCGGAGCGCGCGTGCAAGGACCCCAACCCCATCATCGACGGGAGGAAAGCCAACGTCAACCTCGCCATCCTAGGGGCCAAGCCGAGAGGGAACTTAGCACCAGGTTAGTTCTTTTTATATGGAACTAGCTGTCGCGACAGACTTTGTTCTATTGTTAATCATTGACAGGTAGAAATGGTTGCTAAGAAAATTGTTGTTTTTCACTATATTCCTAGCATTTTCTCATGTTTACTCACCTTTTGATCTTTTCCTGGACCTTCACAAATATTTTAAAATCAAAATTAGAAAAATCGGTCTAGCCGTTCCCGAGTTTTAGCGAGACTAACGAACAGCAATCCATTTTTATTAATAGGGATTATTGCTGAGAAAGTTTTGGGAATTTGATTATCCTTCACGTGGAAACTACGTGTACAAATGAATGGATTTTGATGAAGTTTCCTATGTTGTCAGCTTATACTTTAGAGTCTACTTAAGCTAAAGTGAAAGATATGAATACATTATATTATGTGGAACAGGGACCGCCAATTTTGTTGAGTGAGTTATTGTAAAATAATGTATTTTCAAAGTGTTCTCATAAACTTGATAACATTATTGAAGAGGGTGAAAAAAGGGGTGGTATTTACTGGGAATGTGCATTTACTGATAGATTACCTATGGGTTAATCAAAGTAAATTATATTATGTACGTCGCCGAAGTCGCAGGCATAAGTTATAGTTATTATCTTAAAAACTATTGTGTGTTTTGAAGACAACATTTTCGTAAATTGAGACTGAAATAAAAACGTATATTAGCTAAACAAACAGCTAAATGTTCTGCCGCTAAACCTATTCTATTGCAAGGCTAACGACCATTGTTCAAAACAACGGTCTAAATTTAAATTGGCTCTTATCACATGTGAATAATTAATTTCGAGTTCTAGAAGTTTGATTAAACTTGTACCAATTCCTATAAACAACTTTTTTCTCGTGACATAATTCTTTACCTACCGTGTTCTTTAAGCGAGGACTTTTTTGGTAATAAAACCTAATAAAATGTTTAGTTGATCAGTGTGTTGCAACCATGATGAAGTTTGCAACAGAACCATCTCAGATTTTAGAGCTAACAAAAATATCTGTAGGTACTACAGTTGTATTCATATATTTTTCATGTTGTGAAGCAATAGTGTTCCGTTCGTCAATATTCACCGCGATATCATAAGCTGATTGTCAAAATAATTCTTTTTAAATTAGACAACATCAGAATAGCACTGATTGAAACTATTAGATACCTTTTAAGAATCATTATTGCTCATAATCGTATCAAATTAATATAAAGTAAATTTTCTCCGTAACTATTTTAATCTGATAAAATGTTCAGTCTACTTAAAACGTCAGATATTTATTATTAATTGATCTACTTACATACGTTCAAAATATTATTAAAATTTGAGCGACCTAATTTACTCGATAAAGTCGAACGAGTATTCAGAATTGGATAGAGTCTGGCTAATGAAAGCTGTCCCTGAGAAACGGCGGCAATTTTAAAAAATCTGCCGCTGGTAACACTGGCTATACACTGATTAAACGAAGTTGAGACTGTTATTTTTACACCTAAAATCAAAATGAATTTCTTTTTTTAAAATTTGCGAGCTATATCTAATAATAGGTTAAGACGCAATAATCATTCAATAATTGTTCGTTTTGCTGTGTTCGTAATTTGTAAAGTCAAAGCTTGTTATGAAAAACATTATGACGGGAAGGTCAGGGATTACGTACGTACGAAGCTGGGGTGGATCGCCGGTATACTATAATCAGCCCGAGCACAGGTGTGAAAATGAATTCAAAACTACTTTTTAGGGTTCCGTAGAAATACTAGAAATCTCAAAAGTATCTCAAAGCAAAGCAGATATGACGAGAATAAAAATAAAACTATCACCGCTTAGAAGACTTTATAAGTTAGAGTAGTAGTAGAGAGTATTAATCGTCCAACTAATACTTTATAGCATCAAACAAAAAACCCTCTTCTAAGTTCGCATATTGTGACGGGTAACTACGGAACCCTACACTGCGTGTGTCCCGACTCACAGTTGGCCGATTTTGAATATATTCTCATATACTAAATTAGGATACTAACGCTTGTTAGCTTATATGTTAGGAAGGTAAACAAAAAAACAATGTTCAATACTAATTTTGTTTTATTCACTATAATCAAAATCTGAGTCTAAGACTTCTACATGCAGAGATTCATCAGAGTCACTGGTATCACTGTTTCCCACATTGATTATAAAACTTTCTTAATTTTCTTCTGTAATACTGTCTCTTTCTCTGTAATTATTTTCAATGTGTATAACATGGTCAGTATTTTTTTTCCACTGTTCTGGTGTTATGTTTTCAAATGCCTCTTTTATTACTTCTTGGACCTCTACCGTAGTCAAAGCTATATTCTTACTTGACACTTTACGTTTTGCCAAACTCCATACAAGCTCAATGGCATTCAAATCACAGTGGTAGGGCGGAAGTCTTAATACTTCATGGCCATTCTGCTTTAACAGTTCATCGGCTTCATATATTGGATCAGGTTTGTGCTGTTTTACAATACATAGCAGCTCATCCTTTGTATGGTAATCCTGAAATGGAATATCATTCGAAGTAAGCCAATCTCTTATTTCACTTTTGCGATTTCGGGATGTAGGAGATTTGTTTGTAATGACTGAATGGTAACTCGCGTTATCCATAATTATCACACTTGGTTCATCCAAATTAGGTATGAGCTTTTCTTGCAGCCACTTAATAAAGTTTTCGCTGTTCATGTCGTGGTGATAGTCCGCCATTTTCGATTTTGTACTAAAGACTAATAATGAGTTTGGCACGGATCCTCTCTCCGATCCAGCGTGTAAAATTATGTACCTTTTACCCGTTGAATTTTTTTCGATCGCACCACTTGTCGATGGACCTTGCCATGACTTCTTAGGCCTGTAATTTTGATGAACATAGGTCTCATCTAAGTAAATTATTGGCTTTCCTTCCCTACGTTTTGAAGCTATGGCTCTCAAATAACGATGTCTCCAGGCAGATATGTCATAGCGTTCAATCAACAATGACCTCTCATTCCTGTTTGTTTTAAATTCATAGCCATTGGCCAATAAAATTCGGCGAAGAGATTCCCGGCATCCATTAAACCCAATGCTCTCTCTTAATTCCATTAACAATGTCCTCAGTGTAGGAACTTGTTTTCTAACGATGTAAAATTCGTTTATTTTGTTGCGAACAGCATGCATGTCGAAACTGTCCAGGTTAGAGACTGTGGGTTTATGAGGTCGTTTTTTCCCAGGAGTATTCCAAATGCCTTCATTTGCTGCTCCTTCTTTTTTTATCCTTTTTAATGTCCTAGTGCTCACTTCTGTAAATAATAATAAAAAATACCATGAATAATACAGATACTGCATGAAAAATGCAAAAAAACGAAACGGGCAATATGTGTTCTAGTAAATAGGTAGTTTACCAGTGAGTGAAGCTAATTGTTCCAAGTATTCGGCCTGAGTTTTAAACTGGTTTTTTTGCTCTAAGTCAGTAAGCTTTTAAATAGTTTTCACTATTTCATGGACCCCTGCTACATCCTCCAGATTTTCTGTAAAAGAAAATAGTTGGTGTTAAAATATAAATTCTCATTTTTATCTACCCGCTTACATACAAATGATAATAAAACCATATTACTCCAGTGATATAAAGAAGGTGCACTATCATTGTGGTGCTTACTGAACCTATTATGAATATCGTTGAAAATTGATAAATTTAAACTAAAAACCAAGTATCAAAAGAATTGCGTCATACTAACCTAAGAAATCAAGCACCACACGTAAACAATCTTGTTTTTGTTTGAATTCGGCGTCTTTCTCCTGTTTTTTTTCATTAAATTTTGAAATCATGCAAAACAACATCTTCCGCACTCCGCTTTTAATAGTTTTATTCATTTTTACAGCCCGGAATCAATAAAACAAGATGACATAAAACTACTGACGACCAACTGACAACTTGGAAAATTGACGTTGACATTTGCATATAGTATTACCATGTAAAAAGTTTGCAATAATATCGAGGGACTACTTTTATTGGCCAGACTATAGTGTTCTAATCAAATACATAATCAAGCCAAAATAAGTAGGCACTCACGTAAATGAGTGCATTTCTTAAGCTAAGATAGCTTGTTGTATTCAAAAGTAACTTATAAAGTGTATTCAACACATCGGATTATTTTGTGACATAGGTTCATTTAGAGATTTTGAATCCCTATGTAAATACTCGTACTAGCCTACCTATGTGATTAGAATACTTTTCAACCTGCATGAATACTAAGTTTAAACTGCACTTCAATTGCGTACTGAAAAAGTTTTAGTTTCTCGTATGATCAATCACTAAACCAAAGCGTCTAGAAGCTCGAAGGACACGAACTTGAGTTTAAATTATACGGATTACTGTTATTTACAGAGTGAAGGGTTGACTACCTACTTACACGACTCGGGCGTTATCGCTCAGCTGATTGTAAAAGGAACGTTTTTTGCTCGACTCCTCTTTTTTAGAAACGTTAAGGCGACACGTTGCGCTTGCGTCGTTGACGGTTAAAAAATGTAAAGCTGGATTCACAGTACACACGGCTAAAATCTCGAGCGAGGCAATGCTCACGATCAGTTAAGCAAAAGTTTTAAGGTAAAATGCATACGGCACTGACACCACCGTGTGAATTGGTTTGTCGTTGCTTTCATATAAATTCATAACATACGCTCAAGACTGTGTCCCAAACAGGCTGTTAGCAGTACACTGCCTGACTGTTACCGTCAAGGTGAACAAACATTCAGAAGCCTAGTTCCGGTCCGATTTTAAATCGGGATTACCCGGGTTCTGTGCCAAAATACTTAATCCAGTGGTTTAAGAAATTTGTAGAAAACAAGGAATTATACTTTCAGTTTTCAGACACTTTCTCGGACATTTTTAAGTACGCAGCTGCGCAGCTTTGTCGCACCCTTCGGCCCAAAAGTGTCGCGCTTAATGTGAAACTAGCTTAAGACCACGCGTGTGTTACAATCAGTACTGCGGGGGGTCAACCAACTTAACATGTGGGGCTGATAAATAGTTTTGAAGATTATTTATGTGCCTACTAAGAGACTGGAATAGCTGGATTAAATACGTCTTGTTAGGGACAGCGAAGGAACCTACTGAAATAAATCAAAAAGAAAAGATTGAAGGAAGTAGAGAGGTTTTCCACGTGCCAAACTTTGTAACATACAGTCAAACGATTATCAGGCTACCCATTTCCGAATGCTCTCGCCAATTATTTTTTCGCAATCGCAAGGACGAATAAAAATAATTGCCTGTCATGGCAGTGACCATACGTGCACTATAATAAAAATCAAAACACCCATATTCGCGTCCCAAAATTTGGTCTTTATCGAACCTTGATTAGTTTTCGGCAATGATAATAAATCGCATAGATAAATTAATTATCTTTGAGTAGATAGGCATATAATACTAGTTACAACAAATTCTACTCACGAGCACAGTCGGGCAATATTTTAAATGCATTTTTTTTTATTCTGAAAGTTATGACCACTGAGTACATTACTAAAATTATACTCAGTATGACAATACTACAGCATGCCGGTAATAAATGGTTTCTATGTAGATCTCAATCTCCCATATATTTACAGTAGGAAAAATAAAATAATGGACAAAGTTAATTACTGTACCTACCCACCTATTTTATTATGACGCACGCGGCTAAAGTTGCTTTAATCGAGCTGAAATACAATGAATGTTCAGTCATTTCAAATGTCATACTAATCTTTCTGAATGTTAGTCCCAGTTTATTGTTAAAAAGGAGCTTTAGTGGGAAATCCTTTGATAATTATGGCAATACAGAAATGAAATGTATTTGTAGTCTTCTGGTAATTCAGAAGAAGTTTAGTAAAATTTAAAGGTTTTTTTATGGGTTTTAATTAAAGGAGATTTCCAATCTTTGTATGTTGCCCAGAATAACCACATGGTGCATTTAATCCTTTTGTTAGACCCACACTAAATCTGTAAGACCAATGAAAATGAATAATGTAAGAGCAACGGACTAGACTATAGTAATGTCATCTCATCAGTGCTACGAGAACGATCTGCTGTGCTACGATTAAATTGCACAACGGACTACTACAGAAGCACAATTCTCGTATAAAACTGGCGGATTTAAAAAAAAACATGTAAAAAAAACAATACATCGACGAACCTAACAGGCTATTATTTAGTTCACGACTCATGCCTAGGTAAATCTGAGATAGCGAATCGGTAAATCAACACGTTTTATTTTATACCCCAATAAAGCAACATTAAACGTGTACAATACCGGTGACGTGTTGCACGGCGTCTTGATTAGAGGAACAGGCCAGAACATGCCTTCGTAGGGCTGTCAACACTTAGAATTTCAAGTATGTAATATTTTTCGCTCCGGTAACAGTCCGCTGCAGAACGTCATTCATGTTCTACGCCTGAGAGAAGTCTTGTGGACTTATAACTCGAGAACCCTGTTTCATAAGCAGACGAAGACGTAAAAGAAAGACGACTTTCTTTTACGTCCGTGTAAGCATATTAACTTTACTAAAAGTTTTGCCTAAGAATTTGCATAGCCACATCGAAGGGTTGAAATTGTAAATCATTATTTTATTTTGTAAACTTATCGGTTCGTTGTATAGTAAACAACATTTGTCTACCCCTAGATACCATTGTTGTGTGTTAGGATGCAATAGCATCACTTGTTGATGTGCTTGCGCACGCAATAAACGACGTCATCACTACAAATCAAAGGTTTTTGCTAGGGAAAAAATAAGTAAAATCGGCTAGTTCAACTCGGGCATCATGTGAAAATTATATTAAAAATACGAGTCATGTCTTCAACCAGCAAATGCTTAGCCAGCCCTAGAGAACAGGCGTCGGGGCCAGACGCGAGCCAACATGAGGGAGACCGCCCTCGCCGGAAGTTCCTAAACGCTCGGAAGCGGAAGTGCTCCGTGCCCGACAGGATCGCTAATTGATTGTGCCCCACCGAGCCCCAACCCTTCAGCGTCGAGGTGACGCTGGCCAACACTTGCTGTGATTTCATTATGCAAAAAAATGGTGTTTGCACATTTTTGCAAGGTTATCATCTGCTACCATTGAAATAACCTGGCGAATTGGACGGTCAATTATATAATTGTAATTACAAAAGTCACGTAAACGGTAAAAAATAACTATAAATAGTAATTTATTTCAATTTGTCAAATAAATTTGACAGTCCATTATGGTTATCAAAGTTAGCAAAATCCCTTCCGTCCAGACCTATACGTATAATGAGATTAATGGCTGAATGCCAAACAGGTTGGCTTCTTTAACTGTCGCTGGCAACTTCGCCTTCATTTAAAAACCCGTCATCCTAGTGAACGTTCATTAGTTACATCAGAACCCCAAATTTATACGTTTAATTAAGTAACTACTCCTATACAAATACTGCAGAATTCAGGACTACTACGTGGCATGTATATCACTTAAACAGATGAATGCCACATACATACATACGGGTCAAAATCGTAACCCTCCTTTTTGCTTCGCCGTAGTCGGGTGAAAACTATTTAAAAGCCTCCTAGTTGACTTCGATCAAAGCAGCCAATCCCAATCAACCACCGGATTAAGTTTATCACCATAATTGAAAAAACTTTTCACGACGGGCGATATTGTTTTAACTTCATAGTTTCAATTCAAGGTTCACTTACTTATCAAGAATCTCGAACGAACTCCGTTGCGAATGCATTGATTGCAAGTTGGCACACATTAAAATGATGCACTGAAATAAAATTGCTTTGACCATCAGCACACGCCACGGTCTCCATTATGCCGTGATGACGCGGCGGCTTGACTTCCGCGCTCATTGATGTACTAATGCGACGTGATGATAGTTTGTGATGTGTAATTTAAAGATGTTGAGGACACTATTAGAACAGATCGTAATTAAGAGCAGGCTATCTCACCTTGTTCTTTTGGTTACTCATGGTTGTAAACTGACATGATTTCGAAGTCAAAACGATTTAAAACACACATCAAAACTGTCTAGGGCTATCATAGGGATATCATTTTTCAAATATTTCATAAAGTTAAGTTTGTTCACAAGTTGAGCATTATCTTAGAATAACGCGAGGACAGAGGCATACGATAAAGGTTAAGAATATTACAAAAAAAAAAAACGTTTGATTTTGCTAAAATATGGCACCTTTTAAAAGAAAAATCTGTCTTTTTTTAACGTCCTTACGATTGTACAATAATGTTACTACAATGAATTTCTTTATACAATCTGAAAGGGGAGATATAGCAGTTTTTGTGTTCTAAAAATTTCTACGTTGGTATCAATATTTTAATTTTTACAGCCTCCCAAATAGCTATACTGTGTATGAAAATGCTTGAGATATCCCTAGACACTTTTGAGCAGTGTAATTTATTCAAGGTATAGAACGGCTATGTTCGGCATCACAAAGTTTTACCAGACTTGTTTGCCAGACTTGTCCCAGTTTGCAGATTAATGCTGTGCCTAAAAAGGAATTCACGATAATAACTAAGCTGTTTTCAATAGAACAGCTGATCACATTGAATTCATCTGAGAAACTCGTGAAACTGGCATCCTCAACTGTTTGTCGAGGCTTATTGTCCTGCGCGGTCAGTGGGCGAGGTGTGTTTGTTACACGATTTGCGACTTTATTTTGATATGTGTTAGGTAGGAGAGTGGTGGTATAGAGTGGTTGTTAGGGACCGGAGTTGGTACAATGGGTGCGGGCGCGCATGACGAGACACCTGGTTGTGGTGTACCGGCTGCGCCATATGCCTCCTGTAACGCACACGGCTGCGCACGCGTGGCCACGGCCCGTAGCAACCCTACGTTATAGACGGTACTTCGGTATTGTGTTTTACGTTAGTAAAACCAGTAAAGCAATTAATTAGGCTATAATAATGAAATCGTGCTATCGATACAACTTATGAGCGATACGTCTAACAATGCTTTTAACGACAAACTTAGATCTTCAGAAAATTGCACTGGTGAAACCAACCAATACTACACATCACATTTATATGTTTTACTACTGCGAATATGCGTTGCTGATGCTATGAGTAGAATATATAAATTAATACCAGCCCGAACAAAGGCATTTCGTTGATCAGAAACCTTTGTAAAAGCTGTTAAAGGTCTTCAGTTTTAGGAGCTTTTCTAAAGGTTTAACAAAAAAAAACTCATTTTTAAGTAGCATCCCTATTTGCTATCTACTTTTCCTAAACTTTTCTAGATTCGCTTATTATTTTACTTCATACTTACATTCCTTTAATGAAACGAACAAAAGAGCGAAATCTCCAAGCGTTTAATCACTCGCGTAAACAGACGTCCCGACCAAACCCGAGCCGATATTATTGTTGGATCGCATTAGCTCGTCCAGTTTAGTCTGCGGGTGTCTTGCGAGAGTTTATGGCTTCGGCCTTTGTTTATCGGCCCTTTAGTGTATAGGTACAGAGGCGCACACATCAACCTTTACAAAACCATTGCAAAATGGGTCTAATGTCTGCCGCATAAGGTGCCCCTAAAAGGTTGATGTGCGCCTCTGTACATGGACTATATTTTTACGATGCCCGTTTGCATTGCAGTGCACTTTGATAGTGCTTAAACTGAGCTGTAGCGTCCTTTTGGAAACCATTCATCACTAAACTTAAAACTTTTCAATTGTATCCGATTTACCTGAAGCCCGACGTTTCAGAAGTCTGATAAAACTTATCAGACCAATAAATTAGAACTCCGCAGATTCAAAGATGTTATTCAAAATTACATTTTGTCAAAAAAATATTACATGAATTCCTTTTGCAAAAAAATATTTCTTGAATTCCGAGTTCTAATTCATTGGTCTGATTTTCACCTGACTATTGTAAAATCAGCCTTAAATCAATAATTTACAGCAAAAGAAGTAGAAAAAAGGATGAAGAATAATTTTGTTCGAGAAACCATTTCGTAGGCAAAATATTCGTCAAAACAAATCCAGCATTCGTTAACTTTGACTCGACCTGATGAAATACTGTGACATTGGTTCTTAATATTTTATGGTTAGATAATACACGCCGCCTAATAAAATAGCTCTATTGTTCTGTGACTGCGTAGGTCAAGGAAATTGTAAATAATTCATGTGTAAGTACAGACAATCACAGGCAAAATGCGACACAGGCAGCGCTCTCTTTTGCTATGCTTACTACCTGGCGGACTGTACTTAGTACTTACACTGTGGTTATAACATAGATTGGTTCATTTTAAATTATGATGCACACCATGTTGAACTATTTATTACGTATACTTATTTCATTGCTTGCCAGTAACTTCCTTTGTGTTTGAATTATTAAGTAACGTAATATGGAGGTAATTTTACAGCGCAACGCGTAGGCATCTTCAGGGTTCACTACTATAATTAAAATGATAGGTATTTCAGAGTTTCCAGCTTAGTCACCACTTACCAACCTGTATGTCCATAAAATGGTTAACTAATAGTATGAAACATATTTTCTTGCCGGGACACACCTACTTGTGTTCATTGTACAATTTGCGGCTAACTCTCCGGTGATGGAAAACAACGGTATAAAACCCTAAAAACGTTGGGTTCAAATTCCCTTGGAGAAATGTAGGCTTCTGAATATTCCGTTCACCATGACGACAACAATCAGTACCTATGCTTCTGACTACCCCATTAGGTAAATGGTCGTAAGGGGTGACACACATTTCAAATATCGTCGTTTTTAGCTTGAAACCTAACTCAGTTATAGAACCGGTGTGTAGCATAATGACACTGCCACAATTGGGATAAATCCGTTAAACTAGGCCGGTTTAGGACGTTGAATGCAACGCTTTACCGTTATTTCGTGGAGGGGCTGCGATTCGCTCACAAAGATGCGCGCGCGCAGCCGGCCCAAAACGAATCCCCGTACCTGCGCTTTTATTGTTCATGTCCTTTACACAATGGCGACAATACAAAAACTTATTTTACAATTGCAAATGAACTGCGAGGGGTGCCGGGAGAAAGGTAGATTAGGTAGTTAATACATAAATGAGAAGACTGTTTTTGAACCTGCAATTATTATAGTAGAGTACTAGTAGTTTACGTCTAAAAAATATACGTTTTGCCCACATCACGTCATTCCTCAGTTATAGTTTTAGGACGGTTTTAGTGAATGTTTTATATGTTAAAGCATTCGAAAAATGCGATAAGGGAACTAGAGAAATCCAATTAAAATGTATTTCTTATAACTACTGACTAAACTACTAAGTTGCATAAAAATGTAAAAAAACATTTACTATCTCTATTGTTCAGAGCGTCGTTGCACAGTGGTTAAAAACTCGGGCTCGTTACCCAGTGGTGCGAGTTCAAGACTGACCGAAACAACCAATTTGTGTTCATTGTACAATTTGTGGTTAATTCTCCGGTGATAGAAATCACTGATAAAAAACCCAAGCAACCCGGATAGCGGTGGTAGGCTCGCCCTTGACCACGTCAGGGGAATTCGAATATTCCGATCACCATGACGCAACAATCATTGTGCCTCTGACTATCCCGTTTGGGATATGGTCGTTATACCATGTATTACTACATAGTAATACATACATATGTATCACCACTTATCGTTTTATATAATTACAATCCGGAATAGGCAGAGTCAAGTAAAACTTAACAGTGTTCCTGACTGCCACTCGCGCGTTGTATGCGACTTTGAAGCAATGACAGCTCAGGTTATACCAACTGTGTCACGCTCCAGCTGTGGTCGACTGTACTATCTAGTGATGAAGCCCTAAGCCAATTCACTATTCCAAGCATTATTCCAGCTAAGCACTATAGTCTGTTCGCGTTAAGAAGGCAGTGATTTAATTCTTGTCCTTATGCCTAGCACGCCCCCTAACCAATCAAATCGTTCCTAACTAGAAACTGTGCTAGAAAGCCATGTTCACAGTGCGCAGTTGAATGCATTCTTTCAAACGCCTGTGGCGTACCTGAGTTTTTTGGAATTGAATTGAAAAATTACTGCATTCTTAACGCAAACATACTATAGATCTAAATCCCCTAACAGCAAACCTACGTCTTTCGACGCATCTTTTTATTTGCACATATCCTGTTTACAACAGCTCCGCTTAGGTAAACCTTTACATAAATCAGCAGTTGCCATCAAAATTGTCTGCGGGTAAATAATATTTTTCATATTTTTATTGATTGATTTCCTCATGAAATTTGTCTCAATCTATAATTTAGGCCCGTCCAGGGACATCTACGTATTATAAACCAATTGTAACAATTTGAAGGTAGTCACAATGTATTTCATTCATAGAAGATAAGAATACTGTACCACTTTTTTGTAATCATGTCTTGACATTTAAATGTTCTTTGTAATTTCGATTATTGTTACTAGCTTTAGAATTTCTTGTCGGAGTTATATCAGTAGTACCCAACAACGTTTGAACTAGGTCCCGGGAACACTAACCAGTGCGCCAATAACGAACATTTCTTTAAGAATGATAATTTAGTATTCCCACAATAAGTAATTGTGCTTTACTGTGTCAACAAATTCTATCAAGCCAATTTTACCAGAAACGCGAACAATTTTTTTCCGACGACGCTTTGTTTTTGTTAAATACGGCACATACCTAGTTATTATGGCAAATGTAAAAAGTATGACCGGACCTCTGCTATGGTATTCCGGTCGGCGCCAAAACTCACTTCGCTCGTGAGTTATCTTTAAAATTCAATGTCTGCGACTGTGGAAGTTTGAGGGGAAAGAACTAAGTCAAATAACATTTTTAATTATTTACATACAAAATTAGAGAAACTACTAATTCAGAGTAGAGCGTATTGATGATTGAAGTAAGCGTGAAACTATTGAGATGTGAAGTGATGTCAGCTGGAATGCCACCCCTTCGCTGTTATTGTACAGTAGATAGCACAGTGGTTCAGCTGCTATTATTCTACTACTACTATTGTACTATTGGTCTACTATTGAAAGTGTTTGCGATGATGTGTCTGTTTGATTAGGTGTGTAGTGTAGTATACTCAGATCTGTACTTAGTGTGCGTATTCGGCTTTTATTGCGTTCCCCGTTTGTTTACGTATCTCGCTTTAACTGCTGCGGTACGAAATATTTGTAGGCCAGTTTCTAAATACGTCGTCGCGGTCGCAGCGATAGCGATTCGGCGCGGGCGTCGATTATGAAAACATTGTTAAAGTTTTATTATATGGGAGTGTTGAGCCGGCCACTTGTCCAAACATGGGCGACTTGGTGAATTATTGAGTGAGTGGGTACGTGTAGCGTGGTAATCGATTCACACCTGTACCTGTATGTAGCCGAAAGTCGGTAATGGGTTGTGTGGTGGACGCCGCTTTTGCTTAGGACTTCTGAATGTCTAGAAAGATGCGGATCAAGAATCGGCTGAACATACTACAAATAGTGTTTTCGGATGTGTAAATGTTATTGGGAGCGTGATTGTTTGAGAAACCTTAAAAGAAGTTTACACGTTGTGAGTTGTTTAACATAGAAATTTTGATTAATCTAGGATAGATGTAACAGTCTGCCATCGGGCAAATAAACAAAAAGCTGTCAAAACGTCTAGCTCTCAGCACTGTGGAGTTTTCTTAGAGAATTCTTGAAATATCTTCATGAAGCTTCATGAGACGCTATCGCAGTCGAAAATTTGAAATAATAATAGTATTCACGAAAGTAGAAGAATGACAATTTCGCTCTAAATTCATAACATCCTCAAACCGTACACTTTGCTGAACTGAGACTCTAGTAAAGCGTTTCTTCCTCTTCTGCGTGTGAAAGTGTTCCAAGTGGCGTAAAAGATAGGAAAGAGGCACCTTCCCTACCTTGTTAAAGCATCTTCAATGAGACAGTAAACGTTGAACGGGGTGCTTGTCATCATTGATTAACGAAGCTCGGCATCCCCAGCGGCGCTAGTTGTAGTGGCCCCCGTTGACATTGCAGCTCGCGTGCGCCACTCGCGCCCTTCGCCGCTGCATTACTTATGCATGTACCGCGTCCCAGCGGCCCCCGCGTTTTTATAACTTCGGGATTTAGACCCTGAATGCACTGATGAGCGTGCCCTGTCCGATCGATAACGAAACTACACAGCTTTTAATTTTACGCGTAAGTAGGTTGGGGTGGTCAGGACAATCGGTGCGGGTTTTCTGCAACGCTTGAGAGTTTTTGTGACGATGTTGTGAATTTATAGGGATCTTATGCCTAACGCAGAGCCAAAATATGTGGACCCTAGCTTTTGCTGATCGACTAGTGACGTATATCATAGGTATATAGTTTTGAGTTAGGTTTTAGATTTGCAGTTTGCATTTGCAAGAGTTGTAGCAGCGACTTTATTACAACGATTTTTGTTTTTGTTCCACTGACCTATATAATAATAGGCAGGGTCAATAATTTCATTTTCAAAATTGATTTTTTTCATGTAGGTTAGTGATTTTTACGTCTTTATGAGAATGTAATGAATTTTTAATCGTAAATCCCTGCCATGAAACTTTAATTAAGTACATAAATGATAATGGCACAAATAAATCATTTGATTTGATATAAAATGGATATCTTAAAACAGATTAAATAGTCACACTGTTACACATTTAATTCATAATTCGTTCTCAAATCGCATTGGCGATAAAAGTACTGATCGATAGCACTGCGCATTGTATTTAATTGTATGAAGCGAAGCCATGATGGCGGCTTGCAGCGACCTCGATCTTATCAAAGTTTGCGATATATCTTTATTCTATTACCAGGTGCGTGAAGCTACCAATTGTATCTGCGGCTGCACGGAAAAAAATGATTGCTACAACCAAGACTGATTAAATTCTCAAAAAAAATGTTTTAAACTAATTGTTTATTTTCTTAATATAAGTATATGTTCTCAATCCAAAAAAACGTGTATTGTTACGTGAACACTAATATAGTCTTGTGATAAATTCTTGCAATAAGTAAAAAGTTTTAGTTCAAGAATATTACTGTTTCATTCGAAGAAGATATCCGTTTTGCCTTAAGACTTAGAAAATAATCGATATCAAGATAATATTGTCTTATAGTAAGATGATATTATCATTCATTTAAGACAATTTTATTTTTGTTGACCGAAGAGAATATTATTTCTTAATCTAATAAATGTTTACTCTATACAAGAATAATTTAACTCCTTTTAACCCTATTTAATTATTATCGGCTGAACAAAATATATTGTCTTGACCTAAAAGACGTTTTCTCTATTCGAGAACATAGCACTCAAAAAAGGCTCTGTTTAACCAAGACAAACCTTTTCTCAAAAATACTGTTTTAATCCAACAGTTTATTTTCTTAACATACGTATAATGTTCTTAATCCAAAAAATCGTGTATTCTTACGTGAACACTAATATAGTCTTGTCATAAATTCTCGCATTAAGTGAAAAGTTTTGGCTCAAGAATATTACTGTTTTAATCGAGGAAGATATCCGTTTTGCCTCAAGACTTTGAAAATGTTCAATGTCAAGATAATATTATCTTATAGTAAGAAGATATTATCATTCAATTAAGACAATTTTATTATTGTTGACTGAAGAGAATATTATTTCTTGATCTAATACCAAAATGTTTACTCTGTACAAGAATAATTTTACTTCTTTTAACCTAATTTAATGATTATTGGCTGAACAAAATATATAGTCTTGACGTAAACGACGTTTTCTCTCTTTGAGAACATAGCACTCTCGTTTCTAATAATTATCATCAACTTATCTCAAGAATTATAAGTTTACCTGTATTCTTAATTCAACAATCAGTCAATTTTCGTCCAAGAATATTAATAACTATATTCAAACTGAAAACTAAAAATATGCTTGCGGTCAAAATACATTTTCCTATGCAAAGAAGCTATTTTACTTAATTAAGTAATGTCGCTTAATTTCACTATCGTATAGGTATCGTGGATGCTTCATTGGTTGATAACGTACCAGTCCTTGAAAGGTTCGTTCTAAATCAGGAAAATAAAGAACACCGTGTGTTTAATAAGCTAGGTGAAATTAAAATTACAAAGATTGAACATCTACCGGTCCTCTCGCTAAATATTACAACGTTTCGACCCTTTATCATGAAATGGTGCGATGAACGAAATGATGCGTGGAATATTTTCCTTTTTCAAAGTAGGTGAGTTTGACATTTTGTTCTTGAAATTATTGTTTTGTTGTAGATTAAACAATTTCAAACTACAAAATCTAACGATATTTGGCAAAGAGCTCTAGGCAAAATTATTGCCGAACAAAGTGACAATTCACGCTAGTGGTTAGCGTAGCGTGTAAACCTAACCTATGTTTACAAAGAATGGTACAATTGTAATGAAAATATAGTTCTCTTTTGATTTCATAGTGTTTCTATTGATTGATGAGGGATGACTCACAACACAATTTTAGCTAAAAATTATTTATTCTTAGCTAAAATGATCCTTGTTGTCTAGTCTATGTATTACCTTCGAAATTCAACACTAATCGACAAAAATACTAGTAAACTCCAAATAGTGTTTCGAGTCATCCCATTTAACCGGTAGTTTTGGCTGTGCTTAAATCGTTTCTCAGGACAATGACTCTCCTAGACTGGTGTTGCCAAGACTGCAACAGCACCTGCAGCACTATAGGATTTCGGGCTGATTTCCGTGAAAGATTTTGGACAATATTCCATAGCCCTTACACTCATTTCAACAAAACGTTATCAAATCTTAAAACTAAACATAAAACGTTTTTGATCCTTGCCACGTTGGGTGCAAATTCCCTCGAGGATGTGTGAAAAAATGTGGGCTGCTGAATGTTCTGTTCCCCATGATGGCAACAATCAGTAGGTATGCCACTGACTACCCCACCTGGGATATAGTCGTGAGGGTAAGTGTGATCCGATAACACTTTCAAAAAAAATTAAAAGGACACCTTACTTTGTATACCTACATTTAATTATGCGGACAACATGATGAAAAACATATTTTCTTGGTTCAAGAATTTCTGTCTTGAGGTAGGTAGTTATAACGATGTGCCTACGAAATCTTTATGGCAAGTCACGACGAAAATCAAGACATATTTTTCTTGCCTTAAGTATTTCACCTTCTCTTCTTTATATGAGTTGCCAGAAAGATAAAATTAACCTTTTATTAGTAAATTATTAATATTATTATCACTATGCTTAGTGAACGAAAATGTATCTCGAATACGCTGCGGAAAATTATTTATATGGTAAACTTAAGGTAAAACTTAGCAGATTGTCATTTTGGGATGTTTTATTATTTGCCTACATATTTATTTAAGTAACTTATTTACAATAAAAATGGAAGGAATTTAATATGTAATATATATAAAAAAAATGAACACCCCGAAACAGAATCAAAATATTTATGTATGTACATATAGCTTCCAACGATCCTACTAATATTGTAAAGGGGAAAGTTTGTATGTGTGGATGTGCCGTGTTGCTCTTTCACGTCAAAACTACTTCATGGATTTAAATTAAACGATGGAATAATGTTGCGTTTACATCTGAAAGGCACGAAGGATATAATGTATTTAAAAAAATCGACATAGCTATATTTTTTCACATTAGTTCTCGCAGACGAAGTCGCGGGTGGCCGCTAGTTCGTTCATAAATATTAGTGTAATGAGAACGAAGTATAACAACATAAAAAACCTGTATTTTGTTACTATTGTTCATTTTTGATATACGGCCATTGTATATTTTTACCTTATAACTCAATATACCTATGGCAGTTTTGAGTTTGAGAAACGGCAACCCTAAAAGACCAGCGCGCCCGGCTTCCGCATATAGATCGATCGCGTCCGTCAATGGCGTCAATTCAATAACTTGCGCGGTCAGTGATAGTGTAGAACCCCATTTAGATTATTTCAGTTTGTTTAAAAACTAAGGTAACTGTCCCTATTCACTGTATTTTTATCAAGTGATTGTATGGTGGAAATGAGAGATCTGCGTTTAGCTTGGAATATCGAAGAACAGACTATCGAAAATTTCACAAGTAAGTTGCCTCGCATTTATTCTTTGATTCGTTTTAAAATTTCTATCTAACATAATTACAAGTAATAAGTCCTCCTACTTTTTATATTCTGCAAGTTTTTTTAG
The DNA here is from genome assembly GCA_950022985.1 of Udea ferrugalis. Taxonomy (NCBI): domain Eukaryota; kingdom Metazoa; phylum Arthropoda; class Insecta; order Lepidoptera; family Crambidae; genus Udea; species Udea ferrugalis. The sequence goes on from OX465516.1 coordinate 14,909,226, forward strand.
TTTATGTACTTAAAAGGTATAAAGTAAAATATTTTTGTATCAAGAAAAATATTCTTCATTGCACCTACTGGTTATTGTTATTTTGATTATATTTAAATTAAATTTAAAAATTATTTAAATGATTTGCACAACTACTGAAATATCTTTGACAAAAAATCAAAAACTGAATGCAACTCTTTTTCTGCAAGTAACATCTTAGGAAAATTAACAAATATTCCGTCAGCTTGTTAGATGTGACCACTAAATAAGTTGCTATTATACAAATTAACTGCCTTCTTGCTTAACCAGTTAAATACCTTATTTCTTTTAATTGCAGGATACAACACGAGTATCAAGACAATGGAATTGAAGAAAGTAATTTCAAAGACCTGACTAATGATTTGTAAAAGAGCTCTGTCTTATAATCAATGAATATGTAACAGCTGCGCTGAGGTTATTAATTTTTGTTTTATTTGATCGAAAATGTAACAAAACTGATGATCGGTTAGTCGAGGGTTTCTTGAATGAATTTCTGAAATATTGCATGCTTAGTAATGACTACAAAACTATTTTGAGGATTACCACATATAGCCTGTTATTCTTTTTATAGCACTGCACAACGATGATGTCATTTGGCTTATGTACAATTCAGAGCCTTGGGAAGATGTTTTACGAAAATGTAAAGAGACATATGAACTGATGTTTCAATACAAAATTTTATAGAAAAGTGGCCTGTATTGAACGATACGAGAAGCGATGTTTTGGTAAGTTATCAAAAAATAAAAGTTATATTATTACTACTATATATTTTTTTATAATTGTTTTTTGTACATACTTCTTCTAATTTCATTTTTTTTGTAATATCAGATTCATCTGGACTTCAGTGCTAAATATCCTGATCGAGAAAACAAATGAAACATATCGTAGAATACTTTCATTTAAAGGGTCAAAAACATCAAATAAACAAACAGTAATGATGAAGCAGCGTTGATCGAATACATAGACGGGATTAGCTGATGATGGTTGGTACTATATTTCTTTATCCATTTTATTAACCCTATGATTACTATTTGCTACACAAAGTAATCTGTCCTTCTTTCCGATTACAAAATAATTGACTATGGTTTATTTGCGTATTTCTTGCAAATGATGGATTATTTTATAAATTTTTTGCATTTTCTATTCAGATTAGTAAGGTATACTTATTATAGGTTGACAAATAATATATTTTTTTTTCAGAACACAAACTTACTTCTTAGATAAAATTGATTTGCAAATTAGTTCCTAATAAAGGCCGCTTTAAGCAGCAATAATTTTCCACCACTGAGTGCACCCAAAGTTTCATACAAAAGAAATTCGACGAAATTCTGCCGGATACGTCAGGAAACAGAAAAACTGAGGAACCATACATCATTCATTGCACAACTGAAGAATATACTGGTGGAATATTATATTTAATTAAAGACAAAGTCAGGTATGTTTTTCAATCGGCCTATAAAGCTTTCGACACGCTGTTTGAATGTTATCACGCGCTTCGTGTTGTATCTAAAAGCAGGTTATCACCTGTATTTATTGTTCCAAACATGTTGTCAGTACTAAATACGGTGTAATGTCACCATACATTTAAGATCATTTCTTTTGAATGTGGTAATGAATGTTATTAGTTGATTATTGAAGTGCTGTATTTGCCACATACACTGCTCAAAAGTGTCTAGGGATATCTCAAGTATAGCTATTTGGGAGGCTGTAAAAATTAAAATATTGATACCAACGTGGAAATTTTTAGAACACAGAAACTGCTATATCTGCCCTTTAAGATTGTATAAAGAAATTCATTGTAGTAGCATTATTGTACAATCGAAAGGACGTTAAAAAAAGACAGATTTTTCTTTTAAAAGGTGTCAATATTTTAGCAAAATCAAACGTTTTCTTTTGTAATATTCTTAACCTTTATGTTATGCCTCTTTCCTCGGGTTATTCTAAGATAATGCTCAAATTGGAAAACAAACTTAACTTTATGAAATATTTGAAAAATGATATCCCCATGATATCCCTAGACAGTTTTGATGTGTGTATTTCTTCATTATTGTTGTCACTTAGATAGCTGTAAGAATGTCAGATATCATATTTTTTATTTTTTTATCAATGTTATTAGTTGATTATTAAGTACTATATTTGCTACTTATTTATTTTATTATTTTAAGTCTCTCAGATACTGACAAGAACGTCAGAATTCATATCTTTTGAATTTGGTCATGGTTGTTATTATTTGATTATTAAGTGCTATATTTGCCACATATTTCTGCATTCATGTTGTCTCTTAGAAACTGCCAAGAACGACAGATATCATATTTAAAAAATAAATGAATATTAATGGTATAAGTTGATTAATAAGTGCAAGATTTGCCACATATTAGGAAATGTAAATGAGCATATACAGGTTCTTCCATATTGAGTGGTTCAACCGAAAACCAATAGATAATTTATTGGATTACCTACAACTGATTTGAACAGTTTTTGGAAATTCCTCAGGGTTGCCAAAATAATATATATATATATCGGTTGACCCACCACTCAACAGCCTGTATATTTTTTTCATAGTCTAAATGTCAAATCAATACCTACACGTCAAAATGTTAAATGTTTAATTAAATATTTTTAAGTTTTAAGTTGATTTAAGTAACGTTGAAGAAACTACCTCGTTAAGTAATCATGTGGTACTTTATTAATTACTAGTTTGTATAAAAAAATATAATTTATTTGATTGAATAAATACATTTTAAGAATATATATTTTTCATTTATATGCCGCTACCAGAAGTCTTGTTCCATTTTTATCTTTATGTCTACTCGTAATATAATATATTGAGATACCTACTACTTCTTCTGTGTCAAGACTTAGATGTTTCCTGCTAAAATAATATTATAATCTTTGATGAAATTATTACTATTCTTAGCTGAAATATATCTTTTATATGTTTAAAACCTCTTAAACATACAACTGATTTAACATACATATAGTTAAGAATAGCAATAATTTCATCTAAGAATATTTTATTTTAGCAGGAAATAAATAAGTCTTGTCGCAAAAAAAGTATCTTTTCGACTATCGAGAATAGCAGGGCCTTCATAGAAGACCATAATATTTTAGCAGGAGACATTATACGTCTTGACAGAAAGCAACATTCTCTTCGATTAAGAATAGCAGAGGCTTCATCTAAGATTACATTATTTTAGTAGGAAACATTATATGTCTTGATAGAAAACGAGAATCTTTTCGATTGAGAATAGCAGAGGCTTCATCTAAGATTAAATTATTTTAGTAGGAAACATTATATGTCTTGATAGAAAACGAGAATCTTTTCGATTGAGAATAGCAGAGGCTTCATCTAAGATTAAATTATTTTAGCAGGAAACATTATATGTCTTGATAGAAAACGAGAATCTCTTCGATTGAGAATAGCACAGGCTTCATCTAAGATTAAATTATTTTAGCAGGAAACATTATATGTCTTGACAAGAAACAAGAATCTCTTCGATTGAGGATAGCAGAGACTTCATCTAAGATTTAATTTATCTTAACAGGAAACCTACAAGTCTTGACGTAAAACAAGTACCTCGAAGGATTGAGAATATTAAGAGCTTTATCTGAGATTATATTATTTTAGCTGGAAACATATGTCTTGACGCAAAACAAGTATCTCTTCGATTAAGAATATGAGGGGCTTCATCTAAGATAATATAGTTTTAGCAGGAAACATAAGTCTTGACCTAAAACGAGTATCTCTTCGAATGAGAATAGCAGAGGCTTCATCTAAGATTAAATTATCTTAAAAGGAAACATAAAAGTCTTATCTCAACACAAATATCTCTTCAACAAAAAATAATGAAGTTTTGACTTGACACAAATATATCTGCAGCTAAGAATAATACGGCCAAGAATATAATTCCTAAGAATATTTTTGTCTATTTATAATACTAATTTGATTATTGATTTAAAACTTTGGAAGTCTTATTTCAAAGATTAATATCTTAGACGAAGACAAAAAATCCGAGACAATATTTTACTTTGTTAAAGAATATATTGTTTCCGCCATATGGGAAACTACGATTGTCTTGACCAAGTCGATATTGTCTTCTTTTAAGATACTTTTTTTTTCTGTGTGAGTTCATGAATCTATTGTGGCCTAAAAACCTATGATAGAATGCTAGTATATTTAAATTACCTTAATAATTAAAAAAAAATAAAGGGTTTGCACCCTTTATTTCTTTCCTTTTCAAGTATTAGATGTGTGTGTGTGATTTCCCATCGATAGATTACCTATTAACTAGGTAGGAATCGAAAAATATTGTGTACAATTTTAAGAGATTTTGCAGTCAACAATTCATCCATATATTTATTTATTTATTTGCTTTTCAGGTTGTGAACTATCAATGATCACAATAATACGGTGTTATACCCTATTCAGATAGATATGTTTCAAAATTTTTACATGAGCGATTCAAACCACACATTTGTACGCAGCCACTGTTTTTTGGCACAAAGTTTTCTAAGATAATTTTTAGGTGATTAACTAGTATTCACAAAAAAAAACTAAACGTTGTGGCATGCGATAAGTACCTGAATAAATTAATCAACGTCGTTAGTTAGTTATAACCTCGAGTTTTTGAACGCGCTCCAAGAAAATAATAGTGTCTTCCGCGTCGCGCGTATATTATATGGCATCTGTCCTAAAAAGATGCCCCACTTCGCCTGCGAACATCAACCAATCTCTAAAAGTAACTGATTATCGTGATGATCAAAAAATCTTGAAATAAATTAGCATAACGATATGCAAAAATTGTGTGATCCACTAAAACAAAACTACTCCGGCTCGCTGCTTAATTTTTATGAGACTTTTGCTAATTAAACGTCTCATAAATAAGGCTTGCGAATACATTCTTCTTCTTACATTGGAGCTCTTGGGGTATACTATTAGGATGCAATAATAGTGTTGTCCGCGTAACAAAGCCGTTTTAAAAGTCATGTTATTTAAGTCTGCCTGTTTTATATGACTTCACTGTACAGCCAGACAGTAGACACGCACGGTGAGGCCGACACCAATCCTATTATAGGAGATTAGTTTTTAATTAGTGGAGAATTCGATCCTAGAGCGACAACGCAACAAGCCACAGGAACACTCGAGTGTAGGAGTTCCGTTCCCTTTGTCGGGTAACGCGATCCCTCCGGCCACTTCCGCGCGAAGCCATGCTCCTCCTTAATCCTCTAGCGAGACACGTAACGCTGTGAAACGTTGTTAACAAAAACCTTGTTACACCGTACACGTCGGTGGAACGTTTGCGAGAAGTAGGCTTTCTGATTTTGGCACGGTCTGTGCAGTGATCCAGTCTGCAAACATTTACGTTCGTTCTGAATTTCAGAATTCGAATTAAATTTATTTCTTCAAAAGACTGACATAACTAGTGCGCCTAAGTGTTGTATCTAAGTATGATGAGCAGTCTTTGACAACTATAGTGAAGTTAGGTTTGAGGTCTGGTGGCCATTTGTGAGAAAATGACCCAGGTTTTTTGATTTGTTAAACCCTTTCGATTATTTTTCAGGCACGTGCCGTTACGCAAATTGGAACAAAGTGCATTCAATTAGGACCTTTGAATGTGGACGTAGCAAGCTTTCTTCGTATCTTAATTATTATTTATGTACAACAGCTGGCGCGCAGAGGCTGGCCGAGCGAGGCTAAGTCCGTCCGGCGAACGACGCGGTTATTTATAAAACAGAGTTGCGTCTCGTTTTGTCTTCGGCGCGCTCTTTATTTTGTCTAAATATACGCAGTTTTGGGAACGTCGTCGCGGCCGCCTCTGCCGCGACACAAGCCCTGGCTCACTGCCAGAATCTCATCTTTTCTCGCTCGCTTATCTTTTGTCGGAGCTCACAAAACACGCTCATATCGCACATATAGCTGCGCTAGAACGCGTTTATTTGCGATGATCCCAATGTAGGGATATATGCGCGTCGAATTCACATAAATACTTCGTACGTGTTTTACAATATGTGACAGGAAATCGTTCCAAGTAGCGGTATTTCGCCACGTCTTTTTTAACGGGTTCGCTGGCTCACCCCGCGCACGTGTTGCTCCAAAAATAATTGTCCCAGGAACTGTCTGGAAGAGGGGAGTAATTAATTGTTTTGTAAACGGAGGCTGGTTGCTATAAATCGCGGCTGGGGGATTGATGGTGTCGGTGCCGGCGACACCGGTCAGATCAAAGGGAAGGCCACCGGACACGTCTGCCGTGCTCGGCCGTGAGACCGCCGACTTGCCCATAGCAAACTGGGCCACCACCCGTCCGAATCTATTCTCGAACCAATAACTTACACGACATATTGAAGCAACATTGTAATCACTGGGTATTGTTAATAAATTACAGAACAATTTACTTTCAGAATGCGACTGGCTCTGGCTTTGCGTCAATTCGGAACTCGTAAATTAGATGGAATTACGCTTCGATTGTTTCGTGTTTGACGATTTTATGCTTTTCGTAATGGAGCATCTGAGAATTAGTGTAGAATATAACATATTGATGATCTCAATGGCGGCGTACTCAGCAGCGTAGGTGGTAGCCTTTAAACGCCACGTTTCAGGTTTAATCACCTACCAGTGTAGTGAGTTTCAAGGAATTAACAAAACCTTTCCAACCTCAATTTCACTTTGGTTCGATTTAAAGCTCAAGATTTTCATCAAAAGAGAAATTCCTCTATACACCACACGCCACGACAAGGCAGGTGAATACTCAATCCGAGGCCGATTGATTTCAAGCTAAGACTATTGTTTTTGCACATACATAACTTGCATTATACTTGCCTTCTTTACTAAATTCCTGTTACCAGTGGTCAAAACTACCACGAAAACTTTGAAGTTAAAGATCAAAAACTGATAGAAGCAGAAAACTATTCTTAGCGGTCACGCTGACGGACTACCATCAGGGCATACTCGTAGCTTAGGTAGTTAAAGGCCCAGTGGTTGGTATGCCTCGTCGGTCGCGTTTTGTTTTTTTGCAAAGGGTCGGCATTGAAAATACGTTGCTTGATATTTTAATGCGAGCTCGCTGTCTCGCTCTGCGCCTGCGTCTAAAATCGTATTTCCGTAGAATCCTTACAAGCGACGTTAAGCACTTACTGTCGGCTTTGCAGTTCGACGACCCGAAATCCAGAACTAGTACGAAATGCCTTCGAAAGTATCCGAGCAAAGCTATATTTGTTACACTTCAGCTACTTCATACTAATGTTAAATTGAGGTATAACTTATACCGTAGTTATTCACCGATGTTTGAAAAAGTGGCCAAGTCTCGTTTCTATTGGTAAGCAAGACCTTGCATGGGTACAATTTCTATGAAACTCACACCAAACTTCTTTGAAACCAACATCGGAATACCTAACACTAGTCTACTTCTACATTTCATGGTTTCAGACCTATTAGAATCATTAATTATACAAACGCCTGGTTCTACGAATAAGTAACCGTAGCGAATTGTTTTGGTGTGTTTTGTTACCTAAGAACGCTAACAACATAGAGAACTACGAAGTTAAAAGAAAGGGCATAAACGTTTTTTTATTGCTATCATTCCTATGATTTTTCTAAGGCACGATTTAACTTGTATGAAATTACCAAAAGCAAAACTATTTTACTAATTCTATCGTTAAACTTTGCAATCGAATTTTTAACAGGAAAACATGTTTAATGTGCCTTGTTCTAGATTGTACAGTTGTTGATTATTCGTATGTTTGACCTATTGTGAACGGCCGACAATCGATTACGACTAAAATCTATCTGGGTCACATACGTGTAACAAAGGACCATAACATTCAGGGCATACGACAATAGTAATAAAGGGAAAGAGGAAAAATTTAATGAATCAAGATAAGCATTGTGGTGGACAGTCGACCTCGGCCGTCAAACGTCCATCGATTGGCTGCGGTACGTCGGTGGATAGTCCGTACCGCACGCGACGCCATGATTTCACCGAGGAATTAGTCTGTTGGTCGCTGTCTGGACAAAAAGGGCTAATGGACGAACCAAATCGACGTCATTACTTACCTACCATTCGACGCTCTTTTGTTTTTTATTCGTGCAACCCCCGAATTATAAAGCAACTTTCAAACTCATTTTGTACCTCATGTTAGTGGACATGGACATGGCAGTTATGCTTTACCTCTGAACGACGCTTCATAACTCAGGCTTTAAGAATTTAGTGTTAAGGCGTTAACTTAAGAACTAATCCCAGACTTTGAGATTTAATGAAACCTTCGGGCATTTTACAGCTGTGTGAGGATATGTTTATAAATACAGCCCTAAGACACGGCTACCCATTTTGGCAACAAACCAATAAGCAAACAATACAGATACCGCCTCGAATATTTCCCATTACGAAGACGGTATAATTTCGAAATCCCACAATTGTACTGACATATAATAATCATACAATAATGTAGCTGTAATTAAATAATTGGCAGTTCTCTGTTGGCACCGCAATCCGAAGGTCAGCGTGACATTACCGTGCCAGCCGGACCGCGACATCATCCGGGCTCTCCGGATGTGATCCGCAGTAATCACCGGTGAAATTTCACCACACACAATAGACAACCGACCAGTCCGCTAGAGGTCACGCTCTTTTGGCCATTACACGATAATCAACCATCTATGAGTCGAACATATCCCATTATTCTGATTGCACACTTCCCAAATGCAATATGATTTTCGCGGTCCCAAGCACTCAGCCATTCGTGACATTTTAACATGCGTAATTCGCTCTGCAATAGAACAATCAGGAAACGCAATCAGATGCCTTAGTTGTCAATCAACAAAAGATCTTCGCATACTAGCCAGTGCGGCGGTGCCAACGACTGAGCCCAAAGCCATTTATAGCGTGAGTTTGTCGTCTTCTTGTCAAGAGGTACAGGGTACATCCCTGGATGCCGATGCCCGGGCAGCCGAGCGACTAAAATAGACGCCTCGGGCGACTTAACAATGCAATAAAAAGAAATTAACACTTTGACGTTGCTTGCGCTAAGTTGACTCGTGTGTCATTTGGAAGTGGTCCAATCGCTTCGTGATGTACATTTTTCAGTCATCTAGCTACTTCCGTTAAGTGAGAACGAAAATAGCAACCGGGAACATGGCTGATGAAAAATGAACACTCGTAGATATTTTTCGTAAGAAATGCTGTGTTCTCGTTTTACGCCTTCTTAAATTAGTTATTTAAGTATCCATGTGTTTGTTTCAGGTTTCGGGCTAGCGGCCGCAGCGGCGGCTGGCGTGCGCGCTGGCTACCCTACAGTTCTGCAGTCCCCTTACGGGTGAGTAGCACCTCTACGCACCCGACGCATCTGTATCTATGTTCAATGGTTCAACACTTCGATATTTGCCAGCACTAGCGGTGCCGCAGGCCGCTCTGAATACATCTCACGAGACAAAAATCAGACGTTGATGTTATAGGATGAACACACTGTAATAGGCCCAGCTCGCTTTCAATAATATCCTTTCAACAGAAAATTTAAATCTTTTATCTTTGTAGTAAAATGTACGCACTTGAATTTCAAGCCCTTTCAAAATCAAATGTTAAGATGTTAGTTTTCCTGACTATTCTTCTGTTCAACTATCCTACTCGTGTTTTAGGTGATAATAAAAGGTAACTTTTGCATCTAGGTGAAGTAAACGGCTCGGATACGGTTGTTGAGCTGACTTTTGTCTCGGTAGATGACGAGCGGCGCCCGAGACGGCTAGCGACGCGGCAGCCGGCGGACCACACCTAGACTAAATAATCAAACATTTTCACATAGGTATCTATGGCAAGCGTGAGAGTGGTTTTTCGTTTTGGGTGTGAATTAGTCGATTGGGTTTTTTAATGTTTACGTTTTACAAGCTAGAGCGTGGGCGGCGCCGGCGAAGACGGGCGCCCGCGCCGCCCATCGCCGTCACAATCGCATCGTTATCGACACTCAATGTTTTCTTTTATGTTTTATGCCGTGTTCGTGTAAGATTTTGTTGATTTGAATTGAGTTTTGTTGGTGGTGGATTTCGTTTAATACACTTACAAGTACTGTAACGTGCGTGGCCGGCGCGGGTACCGGGCGCCGGTCGAGGCGGCGCTGTGTGTGCGTAGGTGTGCGCGCTGTCTCGACCTGCCGCCGTCGTGCTGTCTATTATATCATGTCTCTATTCTATTCTCCACGGTACGCGTCTAATGGTGGGACGCCCACCCGCAAGGTGGACGGACCTGATGAAGGTTGATGGATTTTAGTCCATGCCGCCTAGATTTCAACGACCACTCTGGAAAATCAAAACATTCTTCGTTGGACGTCGTAGGGCCGCGTAACGTCCACATCTGTAATAAATTGGGAGTAATACTTACAGCTATAACTAAGGATATGAAGAAAAGCTGTTATGTTGGTTCCTGCGAGCAAGAGGTTGTTCAGCGTTAACTACCGCAGTCTACTATTGGCGCATAAAGGTCATGTTATGCTCCTCCAAGTTTAAAAAAGTTTGGCAACATTTTTGAATTAGTTTATTCAATTTCAAATATTAAAAAACATAATCTTTGGCATTACAGTTTTGTAGACTTACGTAACATATCTTTCATTGATCCTACTCCGGATGTTTTTAAACGTCGTATGTTTCTGAACACCGGTGTCGCGAATGGTTAGACGGATTAAAAACATACTTTTAGATCTAAATCTAATCTTGAGTTTTGAGCATTCCAATTTCCAAATTATCTACTCTGGTGAAAGGCTAACTATATTGTTTGTATAAAAGGCATAAAACCACAAAAACGCACTTGTTTATTGGCATTTCAGCCGTTGAAAGTTTTACGAAACTTCGTAATGATTGTATCTGAGTAGCCCTGACTCGCTTGCGTTGAATCTGGTCCGTCCACTTGCGGCCTGCAGCGACATTACACCGATCGATGGCCGGCACGCCCGCCAACCACCACAGCCTTCCATATATTATTCAACAGAACTCATGTTCTAATGGAAAAATAATTAAGTGAGAGCTTCATTCGATTAATCGCTCTTTGTTTTTTTAATTCGATACAACACTAGCCACAACGTCATTAGTGGGCTTGCCTATAGAACAAATTCTAGCTAACGTATGATATTGATTGCTCGCAATATACGTCTTAAAATGTGTTAATTTAGCATTCACTGAATAAATAGTTTTTGTATTAGTGTTACTATCTCCACCTCACCCCTTCCAAAATTCTTTTCAAATATTTACTAGGTGTACAATAATATACATTTATTTACATTTCTTTAACATCGTTTAAAATAAAAATGTATGCCTACTCCTTTCAAGTATTTTTGTTAGTTTCTGATTGTGTTTTGTACCTATGTAGAATTTAAGCTCAGCTTGTGTGATGATCTGCCAGTTTATTAATGCTGTTTGAATTTACTATTCTTGTTTTCTTTGTTACTTATTGACACTAAAAGTTGATGGAATTACACTTTCACGTAACGAACAGAAACACGTGGCATTAGTCATTCCAACGTCGGCTACACTCGTACATAATTAATGTGTGCCGCCCTCGCTGCACTGTTACAATGAAGAGCTAAAGAAAGAAGGTCACATTACACTGCTTATACACATAACTTGCTTCGCAAAACATGCCCATGTAAGAGAAGTATGTAAGCTAGTAGGTATTCGCGAAAAGAGCCAGTAAACCACAGGTGGGCGTGCTGGGCGGGCGGAGCGCGCGGCCGGGCGGGCTCCGCGCATGCGGGATGCAAGCCCTCTCACAAAATCTTAACCAACCAAACTTCAACGGATGACAATCCACACGTCCCTCTCGCTTGTATACGACAGAAAAGAGACGAGCAGAGCTGCATCCCAAAAGTGGTTTGGTAATAAAGTGGTTGAAGGATGAGAGTACTTGAAAAGTGCTGACGGAGCGCGACGTCCCGTCGTCGCTCTCAAAGTATACTTGACCGCCTTCGTGTGTACCGCGAATTAAGCGCAGTCAACATTTTCCAGCTTTGTCGATTCCTATTACCTCAATTATAATTCAGGGAAAAGTAGGCCTTAATCGCTACGACTAAATCCATTTGACTAATCCGTGTAACTTTCCGACTGAAACGCTTTTGGGATTTCGTAAGTGACACGCGGCGGCATCTAAATCTTAATTCCTGCGACGTTTCCCCCACGTTCTAGAGATGAACGCGAGATGCCGGATATTTCGGTCGAGGCGAAGTGGACGCTTCTGCTCTAAATATTTTTTCAAAAGTGTTTTTTTAACTCTTGGCAATGACGCACGGCGGCGGTTTCATGGCGACATTTCCAGCGGATATGGAACGTATACTTACATATACTTTAACTGTGAATCGATGTCTACTAACATAACAAGACTAGATGCTCGTGGCTGTCGAGGCTGAAAATGGGGCTAGGTAATAGTGTGATGACAGTTTTGAACAGTATTAATTTGCAACATAGATGACCTTTCACTGAGCGAACAACTTGGACTATTTCAGTAATATCTAACGTTGAATGAACTCTGTAAAAGGCCATCATGGGATCATTGGCTAAAGACCTTGAGGTATTGGTTGGTTTTCTCCAAAAGTTCAACAATTTCTTCAGATTAACTTCATCTCTCATTTAATTTTAACAGTTTGAATTTCCAACCGATTTCTTCAGGTCTGCCGTCCTCAAGTCTTCGTATCTGACCAGTGTTTGTTGGCAGGTTGTCTCCGGGGTACGTGTACGGCGCGCCAGGGTACATGAGCACCGTGGGCGGGGTGGGTGCGGGGGGCGTCGGCGCGGGCGCAGGGGGCCTGGTTCAGCTGCAGCAGTTGCAGCACTCCGCCGCGGTAGCTGCGGCTAACCACCTCTACGAGTACCAGGCGGCAGCTCAGAATGCCGCCTACCAACAACAGTATGCCTCTGCTGGGTTCGACCCGTACGCCACAGCTGCAGGTGCGTATTTTTCCATTTCCAGTAGCGTTGTACTTGTAGCAACGTAACGGGTAGGTCCATCGCCTGCCAAGAAATACCGAATTGTTACTCACGAATTCGTATCGTTACTCATATCGCACACAACTGTTCATATCGTGAAATTATGATATTTAAAACTAGAAGCCTTTGGGTTTGCGATGAAAATAAAATGATCAAGTTCTCTGTTAGTGATTTACTGAAAATAAAAAAGGAATCGCTCCTCGCGCCCTTAAATCTAGCTTTAATATAAAGTGACCTCTCTCACATTCAACGTAGCGCTCACAACCTTTTGCCCTCCTACACGTGTTACAATAATTTAAAAACTAAAACTATGTCGTCAACTGTAACTGAAATATCATTAAAAATAAGTTGGTAACGTATAATCTAGGCACATATGCAGCAAATTGCAGACACGCTGATAAAAATGTTTACACAACTGGCGCACTGAAAACAATTTTATGGAATTTCATTTCTAGCTGAAGTAATTTAAACTGGACATAAAACATATTCTACATGTTCGTTCTACCTAGCAATTATTATCTTTATCGTGCTACCATTTCAGAATATATCAAAACGTTTGTTTTAAATTCAAGTGTTGGTTACCGTATCTATAATTCGTTGTGCGTTATGTAAAATTCAACAAAAAATTATTTACTTTAACGACTATTTGTGATCTAATATACAGAATGTTTTTGCATGCGATTTGGTATGAGGAAATGAATAGATTTTCGAGAAATTCATTTTTGTTTTAATTCAGTCAATTTACTTTATTAATGGAAAAATTTGCCGGCGCACGTCACTAAATTTGATTGCACAGAAGTTGAACTCCAAGTGTAGAAGTCATTCAAACGACTAAAGGATTGCCTTTATTGACTTACTTTTGAGGATATTTAAATTCATTTTTCAAAAATCACCACCACCACTGCCACTGCTATAAAGAAATACGATGAATACTAAGGTAGTTTTATAATGTTTTGAAGAGCTTTTTGAAAAAGTTGGCAAGTACTTGCAAGCTCATCCTGTATAAATACCGCACGTTCTAAGTATTTTAGGTATTAAAATTGTACTGACTGAATAGAACTAATTTTAGTAGAGGAGGCCACTGTCTAGCAGGCTAGTTACTTGATTATTTTTGGTAACAATGTTTTTACTACCTACATTTTCGGCAGTTAATGACGAACAATCCCTCAATAAGAATGAAATGCTGAGTTTTAAATGAAAATGCAATGTTTCTGTGCCATATAATCCGACTGAACAGGCAGTAATAAAGACCACGTGAACGTACACAGATCACGTGGCAAACATTAGTTGAAAGTCCGGTGTTAGTGGATTTGGAGCTAAGCTTCTACGAGGCTTTACGAACACGTCATAGCTTAGTCTACATGAACTTTGATACCTCACATGCTATCGTTATTTACGTTCGTTCGATTGTCAGAAAAAAACGATTAAATATAGTCTTTAGGTCGATGGGTACGAGTGGTAACCCCTACGCGTCTTCGTGACACCATTCTTAGAATGTGTCGAGGGGGATGAATACGTTTGATAACTTTTTTTAAACAAGATATTCATAGCATCGTATCTTACACGATATTCATTTCATGTGGCTAATAATAGGTATAATCATGACCCTTTGCTTTGGCACCATAGAAGAAAATGCTCATCCAAGTTTGTATTTTTGCCAGTAGCAGCTGCAGCAGCCAGTCAAGCCGGCTACGTGTCTCCATACTACGCGCTGCCGGGCGGAGGAGTGCAAGGGCCCCTCCTCCCACCGTTGCCGTACCCCCCACAACTACAGGAGGCGAGGATGCAGTAGATCTCAGCTCCCGGCTACAACACTCAACTATGTACACTGATGAGACCAAATCAAAACTTATGCGTTGACGTCACTGGCTTGGAATGTCTTGGTTCTTAATATAGACAAAGACAACTGAAACATAGTTATGTCGTCCAAAAATATGTGTAGCGTAGCTAATCAGAGTTACGTGAAAAATTAGAAAATAACAGAAACCAGTGGCTCTAGTTTGAAGCAAAAATTGGAAAACTAATTGTAGCCTTAAAAAGGAAATGGTATTACTATTGTGATGAGGCGACGAGCGGCTGTAATTTTAACCAATTTCAATAAACAATGATGAAATATCATGTAAAGACAGGTTTGAGGGTGACATTCGTTACCGGTGGAAGCCAAATATACTTTTAGACTAAACATTTAGATGAAGCCTAGAACTACCTAAGTTGAATCAATCAACCAAAAATATTAAAGAATGACCAAAGCTGTAAGCTTTTACTTAGACATAAAACGCCTCGTTGGCACTTAAATCTAGAACCAGGCTTAAGGTGAAATATTATATGTATGTAAGAAACACATTACAAAATACGTACGCTGAAGGTACGTCTAGATTCTAGAATGTTAATAAAGCTTATAGGTGTACATTTAAAAATTCTTGCCTCATCTTCAACTTCCCTACATCACACATATTTTCCTATTTTTTATACTTAATAGGTTAATTAGATATATTTTTAATGTAGATACAAGTTTCTTAAATCCGAATATTTTATTATATGATTAATATTCAAACCTAGCACATAAAAGCAAACAGCTGTTAAATGACAATAAAGTTGTAATTTACTACAAAAAATGTTATGTCGCGTTAGTAAAGGAAGGTAGAAACTTTTAAAAAAATCGACCATCGACAATTCCTTCATTGTGTTTCGTTGCCTGAGGTTCAGTAACGATTAACATAGAGTAGTTATCATAAATAGTACAAAGCAAGTTAAACACTTAAAACGTAACGGAAATTCAATGTATTTTATTTAATAAAAAAACGTTTAGGCAGCTATCAATGAAGCCAAATAAGTAACTTAAACTAAATACAAAGATGCACTTCTACAGTTTTATTTTATTATTTTAATCTTCTATACTATTAAACGACGAACCTAGTTTACGTACTTACTTATTAAGTATCATCTTCTTCCTAATCGCGATTTCCATTTTACGTAGCTTCTAATTTTATGGTTTTATACTTAGAGGATTTCATCTGTTTTGCTTGAATGTGCATGATATGGTATGGGTATGCGTATTAAAAAGCAGTTTCAAAAAATGTTTCGATAGGGCAGTTGTATTTTTTGGGTAACTAAGGACTTGAGTACGAAACACCGAATTAATTCTTTCCAACCCCAAAGTTTACAACTGACTCCGATTCCTTAGTGAGAAAATAGTAACCATCATCACTTATGGAATGATGAGCTAACATGAATAAGTATATTTATATCCAGAAAATGCGAGGCGTCTTGCGCTGTAAGTCTAGATATCTAGGTCTGTATTAACATGTCCATGTTGCTCAATAGGTCCTAATGAGGACTCGGTTTAGCTTAAGGTCGAAGGAGAGCAATAAAGGGCTAATTAAGTAATAAAAATAATTATAAGTATGTACTTAAACGTATCTCAGTGGGAAAATATTTTTTGTACTATAGGCCCTTATAATCTTACTTATGATTTGTTCTCCAAAGCGGTATAGGGTACTTACTAGGTAGAATAATTCAATTACTAGTCCATGTAATTTTAATGTAATGAATTTTAGACGTTTGCCGATCGTCCATTTGTGATTTTTGTTCTTATAACAATCTAAAGTATTTGTTTATAAGCAGTATTCAGAATGTATTTTTTGTTATATTCTTTAAAACGTCCTAATTGGACCCTTAAATTTAAAGTCTCCTTCTTGCCCATTTTGTTAAACAGATATCTATGTGTCAACTTATGTAAATATTTTATATACTAAATCGATGGCTATGAGATAGCTCAATTATTTGAGCTTGACTATGGTATTATTTGCTTCCTATATTTGTTCGAGTGCGCCTAGATCTCCATTAACTGAAGGATTTTAAATCTTGAACTGTAAGATCTGAGGTTGAATCGAGGTTCTAGTGACTCGGAATTTGGAACGTTAATCTCCCGGACTAGATCGGCGACATAGTACAAGTTAGGGGCACTAGAGTATAAGATATCACTGAAGTTTAGTTGTAAAGCTAATCTTATTGTAATATGCTGTTATTCGTAATTTATTTTGTTGATATTTGTAAATCTACATGTTGATAACTATTTATTATGTGGAAGAGTAATAAAATTGTTGAGTATTTACTGGCTGGATAACTTCTCGGATTGAGTAAACTACGGTCCGGCCCGATATATTGAAATATACACATTAATAATACTATAAATGTAAGTAGATTAAATTAGGTACATATTAAATGGAACATTAAATCATTTTAGCCATAGCTGCGGCCATCTTGCCTTAATAATATATAGTTCTTATATATTTTATACAAAATTATAATATGATATTAGGTATATCACACATATCATCAATACAGAGCATAGTCTTCGGTGCAGTTCGGCACTGAACAGTCCATATTAGTGCATTTCATTCACAGTATTTTTAAGCACAATTATTATATTTATATGTATTACGTATCTACTTAAATGAATGTGAATTCATAATAAATAAATACTTACCTAATAACTGTTAATTAATATAAAAATATACTTCATTGTATTTAATTTAGGTTATTCTAAAATGGAAAATAAATTTATAAGGTAAATGATGAGACTTTTATTATTTTGATCTACCCACTTTACATGTAGGTCCCCACGCAGGACAGGTAAAATCGACTTTATTCTTTTAATGCTGCTGTGCATGAAATTCTGCCGCCAAATCTCATCTCGAGCTCACAAAAAAAAACTTAAAACATTACGCACAATGACTATCATAAGAACACAAACATTTAGACACCATTAATGTGCATTTATGTTTTGAGACTAGGCGCGGGCCACTGAGCGGTTACAACAACCGAAATAAAAAGTTTGTGCCTCCGACTTCAAGTGTAAGGGATATGGGCAAAAAATCTTGCAAGCTCTTCATGCAGATCAGGAGCATCGACTTTCTCTAAGCTACACAAAAATGTCTGTCAGTAGAATATCTAGGGTCCTTGTGGAACCTACGACTTAGGCGCTTTCTGCATAATCTTTATACCTACCTAGATCAACACAATTGCGCCGATCGACTAAAAGCAGGTCTAATCGTCTAGGTCCTGCGCAGGCCATCAAATAAAACAAAAAACTTATGTAACTTTAGACACCCAACATGTGTCTATTACTGAGCAACAGAAAAAAATAAAGTGGGTCGAAACAATTTGTGTCGTCAAACTTTGGATGTCAGCCAAGAAGACCTGGACTACCAAAATAAGAAGTAGGTGTAAGGTTTACCTACCATAGCAACACAATATGTTAGTTGGTAGGTACACTGTAATCTGAAGCTTTTAAGTTAAGTCGTTGTGTTTCTAACCCCCGAATTCACAAACGTCAATCAACGCTAAGCACGCGCTCACGCTCATGCTGTCCCGTAAAATGTCAATAGAACTGAAAGGGACGGCTATTCTTCTGAGGGATACTCAGCATTCATTGGCGTTTGTGAATTCGGTGGTAAGGTTGTTACATGACGCGGTTGCTAGTAAAGTCCCGGGTTCGCCTCCCGCACATTATCACAAATATCTGTCGATGGAACGATTATCCATGTTTGTGGCAGACACTAACTTCCTTCATTTTTGGTTACTACTCGTATATAAAACATGCGAAAACTTTCGAATTGAACCGGGGCACTAAGTACCATTTTTTGATGTAGCAAACGAGCATGCAAGCAAAAAAAGCACTGTGATGTTTGTCCTTTATGTAGATACCTACTTGTTTACAATCTTATAGGGCACTATTATTTTATTACAAGAGACTACAGATGGTCTAAGCTTAGACGATCTTGACTTCTGCCCAAGTATTGCCTAAGGTTCCGCCCCTGGATTACCCATCTGTCGTCCTAGCCTTAGCGTGTAAGGCTGCGTTTGCACCAGGGATGAGCGAGGATGCATTGCAAAGGACGTGTTTGTTAAGAACCTTCTTAGAGCCTGTTTACACCTAGCGATTGTTGGGCGATTTTACGAAGGCGATTTCGCCGCGAGAACGGGCATGCACGTCGCGATAAAGCTCCGCAATCGCCGCGAAGCCTGCTTTGAATTCAACTGGTGGATGAAGCATTCGCCTGCCGCGAAATCGCCCGCAAGTGTGCAGTGAGCTCGCGGCGTTTTATTAAATATCGCCGCCTGCTTTCGTTGAGATCGCCTCGCCATGAAACCGCCCAAAATCGCTTGTGGGAACAGGCTCTTAACAAACACATTCCTGGCAACGCATCCTCGCTCATCTCTGGTCTTGGCGAAGACGCACCCTTAGCGAGTTAAGCAGCGGGGCAGAGCGAGCTTTCTTAACGCTGCCTGTTTTATAGGTGGATGCCGGATGACAACATCTGCATCTTAACGAACCACTCAAGTTAGCCTCGCATGGTTTAATTATTTAAGTGTAGGTACTTAAATGATTAAGCCATGCGTGGAATCATTAAAAATCATATAACTGATGAAATACGATACCTCCCACGTAAGTTGTTGTATCCCCAAAACTGCAATTTCACAGGAGAGCGTTTTAAACATTCAGATTGGCCTAGAAACTGCATTTATTTATGTAGCTTTGTGAAATTTGTTATATGAATAAAATATATGGTTTTATTGACTATGTTGAAACAAATATATGAAATAATTGCGTATTTTCTGAGAATTGTGGCTTACAACATTTTACTACGGAATCCAAACTGTGACAACTGGTGTATCTCATACATACAACATTATACTGTGGAACACAGACTGTGCCAGCTGTGATATCTCATACTTACAAGATTATACGGTGGGGTCTTGGTTTCATCTTTAGTTGTATCTCATACTTACAATATTATTTTATGAAGTTTAAGAAAAAGTTCACTGTTGTAAATGATTCTAGTCTCACTGTATGTCACATTAACAATACAATTTCAAGTGTGTATTATTAATATTGAATAAATATTGTCAGTTAAGAAATAAAAGTTCAATAATTAATACCAAAGAAGAATGGTCACGTCCCATACAAAAAATCCCAGCCCCGACAGAAACGTAACATATCTCATTTTTTTGGTATATTGTGTATTGTTAAAATACATATACTTTATATTCGAAATCAATGGCTAACACCAAAAAATATTGCCGTATGTTTTTATTCAGGCGATACACTAAAAAAATGCAAAACGCCTATTATCTATAAAATTCGTATAAGTATGTAATTAAATGACGAAACAATAGCTATGGTATGTATCTAGGTGATCAGGAGATGCAGTTGGATATATAAATAAACTCGTAATACAACGATCAACTTAGTATTCATTGAAATCGTGGTAGATTTTTGATTATTTAGTAGCATCTATCAATTGGCGGTGGAGGAGGCCTATGTTCAGTAGTAGAAAGCTATGGGTTGAAATGATGATGATTATGATCTATCACTTGGGTTTCAGAATTGAAACAAATAAAAATAAAACTAATAGGTATGTCGATATAAAGTTATATTGAATTTCTATAATATCTCTTGAAACAAAATTGTTTCTGCAGCCTATTGCCGCTGGATGTCTATATTTCTTATTATATACTCCCGCGGCTTTTAAATTCTCACTGCAATACGACCGTGCTAACCTCACGTGATAGGTGCCGATTGAGAATTTAATTAACTCTTCAATTGTTAATTGTGGAAAATGTTAAATATCCGTGAAACGACACTCTTTGTCGGTTTAAATTATTACCCTCCACATACTCAGATAATTGATTGGGGCGTTGTATATTTTGATTACTTATTTCAATGAAATCTTCTGTGTATGGAATGTCTCCGTAAGGATCTTGAAAATAATTAATTAAAGCTGCAGCAATTTCGAAATCTTCCAGTAGGTTTAAGCGGCACATGTTTGTTAAATAGTCTCTTTCTAAATATCTTGGAGTCGCGCTTGAATCTCCCGTTTATAGTTTCCACGACCCATCGCACCATTGTGATGAGTCGTGATTTATTAGCTTCTTCGGTGCTTAATTGCGTGTCTTGTGGTCGTTTGGTTGGCAGCATGTGAGCAATATAGCCATATGTTTCTATTAAAGGAATAAAGCCTCGGTCCAAAATAAATGAGTCTCCTTTATGGGAAAAAAGTGGAACGGTCCGTCTTCAATGGGTCCATCATGGTTTTGCAATCTCATTTTTATTATATCAGCATCGGTTGTCCGTACAGAGTACGGAACTATTATATGCAAAATATATCCATCCGCGCACATGATCATAAATGGTTTTATTAAGTTCCTAAACTTATAAAGGCTATAACTGCGGCGTTGAAATAAAAAATTAGAACTTTTTTCTATGTAGGTTCCATCGAATATAACTATTGGTTTTGGTGACTCTGCGTTACCAAACAAAACATTTGGCAAAACCCGGTTGCGGGCTATCACTTCGTCCCTGGTAATATGGTATAAGTCTAGGTGCAATGGAACAAAGTCAGTAATGAGACACTGCCTGACTTTATGTATTTTTCTTCCAATGGTACGCTCGGATATATTAAAAAATTAAGCCATTCTATTATTCGGCTCCCCTGATCGAATTTTGCACAAGTAGATAGCCAAGTCATTTCTCGGAGTATTCGAGGACCGATTAAGGCTTAGTATTTGACTCAGCAAATCGTTGAACGTGGCTCTGTTTCTTCAGTCCAAAACCTTAACTCGTCGTCAGAAACGTCATCTACTTTGAACGTATCGTATAAGCAGTTTGTTCTTCTGTTGTGTTATCGAAAAAATCACTAACTATCAAATTTGCAAGCTCATTCATTTCTGATTCATTGAAACTTATTGAAAGAAAGAAAGAAAGAAAAACGTTTATTGATTCTGAACATCGCAACAGATAAAAACATACAGAAGAAGGTGGTTAGGAAAAAAATAAACAAACAATAGAAAAACAAAGAACAATATCGACCAGGCAGCAGTGTCACGATGTCCAAAATTAAATGGACTCCATTCAGCTAACGCCTGGACCTGATAAGCTCAGACGCTGATTTTCAGTAGGGCCAACCGAGTGGACGCACGGACATTCGCAGCGACTAAGCAATGATAATTATAAAGCTAAAAATTTAAAATACATTAAATATAATGTGACGTGTACCTACCCAGTGTAAAAGTGTGCAATACAATACATAAATACTTTGGGGGATGTGTATTGGTAATGGAGACCCTAAAACAAAAATAAAATATGAAATTTTATTGCTTGTAAGCAAGCTATCAATTAAACGATCAAGGTTAAGGCTCTTTATCGGTGAATCAGTAAAGATAGAGCGCTCTATAAATTACTTAACTAAAAATATAGGAATATGTCCTAACATTAAGCAAAAAATAAAACAAATTTTGACTATCAACTTCCGATGCAAACATTATAATTTAATACATACCACATTTATTTTTATTTTATTCCAACGTAAGACATTCTATGTATTACATACAACTTTTTTAATGGACGCTTCACGACGTAAAATGTTGTATGTATCACATACAACATTTTCTTATACTCGCTCAGCAGCGTAAAATGTTGTACGTAAAACATACAACATTGTTGACTGTTTACTTGACAACGTATACGTATTTTGGTTGGTACCTTTAAAAAAATACATGATCCTAATTATTGCCTGTGAAAAATAAGAAAAAATAAACATACCTGTGTTATTTCTGAGACTGGATTCGGAAATAATGTTTTGTTCAGATTCAATAATTGTCACATCGATATTTCGGACAGGTGTCTGAGATTGTGTACTCGTTTGATTTACTAAGTCACACAATATGCACCCCCTTGTCATAACACCTGTACGTGTCATAGTTATAACGTATTCTAATTAATTATCAAGTCCTAATAACGTAACATGTGCGGAAAACTTGAAGCGCTTGACACACGGACCGTTTCAGCTCTTTCTCCGGCGTAGTCTGTTTTATCTGACCCATACAACACGCGAGCGCGCGATCTGCCCCGCTCCGCGCACCGCGTAAACGGTTGTCAAGGACTATACAGTGTTATAGTCCGTTCCCGTTCAAAAGTTACAACTCTTTACGTCTTGAAATTGCATGAAATAATTGTGTTTTCGTAAGTTTTAATTTTTTTATGCATAGATTACTAATAATAAAGCTCATTTTTAGTAAAAACGCTAAATCGCATTTTTGTGGGATACAACAACTTACGTAGGAGGTATCGAATAGAAGCTATGGTGTGAGTATAAATTATTAATAGGTTATTTCATAAGCCTGAAATTTCGTAATATAGGTAGGCCAGTAACTAAAATGCAAAGTTTAAAATACCTACCTTTATGAGAGACACTTCACCTTTGAAATCACTCCTTTTTTTCTAAAATAACTAACTAGTGTCTCCAAATTCGATCTTCAATGTTCAGAGTGGAGCGGCCGGTTGCAGGCAGTCTGCATCAACCGAAATCTCACTACTTACCTATCAGTTCGTCCGTCCACCCTGCACAGTGCCCTTAGAATATGGTACCTATTTTTTCTTGATTTTTTCCTATCAGTGACCTTTTTGTATACATACAGAAGGTTGCGGTGCATAGGGAACGCACTTTCATTATTTTATGCCTAAGAGCTTAATACTCATAAAACCTATGCCATTTTTTTTAAAACAAATTTATTTAAGTACTTAAAAAAAAAATGACCTGCATTGTTGCCAGTTCGTTGCCACTGTTGCCAGTGTGTGTAAATTTAGTGATGTGAAGTAATAATAGCAATCCATAAATTGAACTTTCATTTATTTGGCTTGCCAATAAATGGTTGCAGAACTAGCTATATGGATTTGGTAAATCTGAGATTTATCTGTACCAATGACCTTAATTTATCAATTTCCACATAATGAGCAATGATTGGCTTCAAGGTTTATTCTTTTTCCTATCGTATCAATGTATGAAAAATCGTAAGGCGTTAAAAACATAATATAAGTTTCGTGACCTATTATTTTAACTTATATTATGTTTATAACGTCGTACTGTAACACTGTACGACTTATTTTGTACAGTAGAATAGTAGGTACGCAGGCTTAACACAGAGCTACCCAATTATCAACCTCACAGTTTTTAATCTTTTAAATTCAGTAAGTACGCCCTGGGGCAGCGGATGATTTTTCTGTAGTGTCACCGCGAAAAAAAAAATGGGTTTCTCACTGTCATCGTACACAGTTTTAATACACGTCAAGATACAATTAATTAACTATCGTCCACGCGGATGAAGTCACGGATGCCGCTAGTGTTAAGACGTGCAGCTCTACAGCTATCAAAGTAGCACAATAGGAACCTATAGGTTGCTGTAGGTGCATAATATTCCAATTCCACGACCGATTTTTATAACAGGGTGCGCTGGGTATTGCAGAAACATGTTGTCGCCTTTTTTTACTGCTTATTAAAATGCTTTTTCTGAGAAAATAAGAGTTTTTACATCGACTATTTCATATCAATTGATATCAATTGAAATAGTGATGTTCAATTTTATTTGACTGTTCAAAACTACGTCACGTCACTATTTTTAGGTTATATTTTTGACATTTGTCACATTCGACAAGTTTGACAATTTACACCCGTTTTGTTTGGTCAAATTTTTAATTTGTGTTGTTGTACCTAAATCTTGGAATATCTTACAAAGACACCTGTGTATTTACCATGCCATAAATATAATTAGTTAGTCTTATGCCCTACCTACAATTTGAGACAGACCGTTAATTGTCGATTGATCTGGTTTTATTTTGTTTATTTTGTTTTCTTTCTGTTACTGGTAATACGTACAAATTTATAAAATCAGAATGGCCGGACAAGGCCATCAGTTTCCTGGTAACTTCCAAGGCAACGCCGGTGCTATGAGGACCGGCTTCGGAGGCGGCCCAATGGGCGGGCAGATGCAAGGGATGCCGAACCAGCTCGGAGGTAAACACCATTTTTGGGACCATTAACTGCTTAATATGTCCAAAATGTAGCTAGATCACTGGCAAAAGTTTACCACACTTTTAATAAAATTTGCTTCATGAAGTCAAAGGTTACCCGGGGCATTAACTAAGGGTAAGGGTAAGGTCATTTAACTGGTTCCTATGGCTTCAGTCTTAGTTACTTATGCCTTCGAAATTGGATATTTTATGTATCACTTACGAGTCTAGTTTTTTTAAGTACCAGTTGTGTAATTACCAAATAAACTAACTAACAAAGATTTAGAGAAGTTACTTACATTCGCCCGCACTCTCACTACAACCGATAAATAATGTCAAGAGATATGTGTGCAGCCACGTTTTTTTATATATAGGTACTTTAATTGAGTTTATTCTGAAGTTTGAGGAAATAATGTTATTGCTAAGTAAAGATAGTGTTTCCGTTATTCTAGCTTAGGTTAAATATGGATGTTCGATGAATTCTGTTCAATTTCATTATTTGAATTTGACTCCCACTCCCATTTTTTTATTGTTGGGTGCTAGATGAGTTATAAAGACAATAATGAATTATTTCTGAATTACAGGTGTGATGGGTGGTCCCATGGCTAACACTGGAGGCATGGTTGGTATGGGCAACCAGATGGTACCACCGTATGGAGCTCCGATGCAGAACCAGATGGGAAACATGGGAATGGGGCCTCAGGTAAATTATATATTGGTTTTAAGTTCATTGATTGATATTTAGTCATGAAGGGTTCTGTGAACAACACAGTTGGTTCTGATAATTTTCCAATAGTGACAAAGCTTCAGGACATCACCGGGAGTTTACTATAATATCTCTTGCTTACCTGATTAATCTCATTGGGGTTAGTCATCCAGGTCAACTTCAACCGCAGTCTTTATAGGCTTTTATGAAATACTAACAGCAACAGTTTCTTGGACAAGGTCAATATGTTCTCAGAAAGGTCATGAAAGGACTCATGAAAGTAGAGGAGGCGCAAGGTGTGTGTCAGGATCCTAGCAAGTGGAAAAAAGTGGTTTCTGCCTACCCTGTTGGGAAAGAGTTGTAATGGTGTGTATGGCAACTATCAAATTATCATGAAAGTTAAGATAGAGCCACCTGGGCCTAAGGGTATAATATCTTCACAAGAGTCATGTCCTGATCATTGGCTGTTCTATTTTCAGGGTATGGGAGTGGGTGTAGGAGGTGCTCCAGTAGGAGGTATGGGTCCTCAGGCAGGACAACCACCAGGTAAGCTTTTGAGCTCTGCAGTAATTTATATGGTTTAGAAAGTGTTTTTTTATAATTAGGGTTGCTTCTTGTTGCTAAGTTAGGATATTATGTAACCTTTTCACTAATCCGTCATAATGTATCATGCTATGTTTTTAACAGAAGTCCTATACCTAATCTATCCTATAAAAACCTATACAAAACAAATTACATATAATCCAACAAAGTAAAATGTAAATAACGAAAATATTAAAAATGAATCTATTCTTACTCAAATGAAAGAAAAAATTGTTCACAAAGTAGTAAGAAATAGTATTGATCACTTCACCACCTAGCTTGCTGTGGTTCAATTCCCACATGAAGAAACTTTCCATCAACGGGGTTAACTAAAACCACTGAATAGTTGAAATGGCACAATAGGTGGACCGGTCACCCGGCCAATGCCAGTGTTCACAATCGGAAAAAACCCCTGAACTGACTATACTGGCCTTTGTTTCACGTTAATACACTACAAGCCTTTCGCTCCACCTGCTCCACTCATTCCAATTTGTTTAAACCCATTGTTTCAATTTTATGTTGTTTACCCATCCTCCAATTCATTCCTCCTTCTCCACCTTCGTCCTCATGATGCTCTATAGAGTGTCTAGAGACAGCTTTGGCGTTTATGTATGTAATTCCATAGATAATCTTATCAAATTTTATTTTATCATATTGCTGGTGAGTTTAGCGTCAACTTAATTAATTAATAGATCGGTTTTTTCTAAGTGTTGTGTTGTCCCACAGGCGGGATGCAAGTGTCGGGCCCCGGGGTCCCCGCCGTGGCGCCCCAACCGCCCCCAGCCGCCGCGCCGCCCCCACAGAACAAGGAGTTCAACACCGCTTCTCTCTGCAAGTATGTATCTGAGTCTACAGGGTGTATTTTCCAAGTGGGTGTGTTAGGTCAAATCCTAAACCGAGGAATGAGGAATTTAGAAAAATGGTCAAAGGAGTCTGGAGACCGATTTTAACAAAGTCATAAAAATGCATACCTACCTACTCATTTTTTTAAACTTTTCTTTGCCGGGAATCGAGTCACCCGGGATTATAATAGCATCTCAAAGTGTTACTTGAAAGAAACAATTTCTGGGAAGTAACATAATATGGAAAACTAAACAGAAGGTTTCATTTTCAATACTTCAATTATGAGAATATGCAATTAATGAATGGAATGAAATACTTATTGTATTCATACAAAACTATGACATTGTTTCATACAAAACTATCACATTGTGATGACATTATACTTTCAGATTTGGTCAAGAAACGGTACAAGACATCGTGAGCAGAACACAGGATGTCTTCCAGACATTAAAGGCTATTCAAGTGAGTTACAAGTCTACAAGGTTGAAATCCTAGACGTATCTATAAAGATATTAGAACTTTTACCTAATACCAAAACTTTAAGTTAATTAAATGTTTAGATGGCGAAGACTATAGATATTTTGATGGCTTTTTAACTTTACCCAGCAAAAACTCACCAATGCTTGGACTTGGCTTTTGCTACCTTGGTTTAATGTTTCACTGTGTTATTACCGTTTCTCTTTCTTTTTTCCAGCCTCCAAATGGCACACAGCATGGGGAGAATGCGAGCAATGATAAAAAGGCGAAGATGCAGGAACAGCTTCGAACCATCAGGCTCCTGTTCAAGCGATTGAGGCTCATTTACGAGAAGTGTAACGAGACATGTCAGGTGTGTGTTATATCTCTAGTGTGTCTGAATTGAGGTGCTGAGTATGTCAAGCAATGCATGCTAGGTCGTTTGATGAGATGACCCAACCCAACCAAAATTACGTGTTATTTTCTGGCGTCTTTGTGCTTCGGAAATAAGCCTACTTATAAAATTTTAAATGTATACGCAGTAAATAGTCATCTGAACCAACGAAAGCCTTCAAAAGCGATTCCTATTGTATGTAGTTCATTGTGATCAATGTGATTACCCTTCACAATTTTTATTAACGAATAAGCTTAAATAGATATTTTATAGGTAGCTGCTTTATTGACAACATTAAAGCTACACAACTATTACACTGAATGGTACTACTGTGTGGAATGAAGTGTTTCTTATCTTATCTTAATATTTCTAAATACATACACTGAGACACAGATTGATCATAATCCTGGCCGGGCAACCGAACTATTTGCCGCTGATAATAAATCCTAGCGATAAGACCGCCTAAATTGTACAAAAGCACGTCCTTTTACCGATACCCTGGAAAATGTATTTTTGTGCAATAAAGATTATTTATCTAATCTATGCCCAGCAGTGGGATCGGAATAGTTTTTTTTTAATTTGAAAATGTTAACACGACGTGAGATTGTACAATAATAGTATTGTGTTATACATAAGTATGCAGTTCTAGAATAAGTGAAATTTATGTCTTCTATGAGAATAAAGCTCTTTAAACTGAAAGTTGTATCTGTTAGGGGATGGAATACACGCATATGGAGAGCCTGATCCCTCTGAAGGACGAGGCCGAGAACAAGACGCTGGACGAGCGCCGCAACACCGAGTCCTACCGACTCGCGCTCGAGGAGAACCGGGAACTCACGGAACAGGTATGGACAGGTTACAACAAATTCAATCGTATGTCACTATCAATAGAGTCTACAATTCTGTAATGATGGCCAAGAGCTGAATAGTTTTGCGTGCCGTAATAACTAAACCAAAACTGTCAGTAACCAAAACTTCGATGAATGTTCGTAAACATTTTGGGTTCTGTTTTAAGAGCGCAAAAATACTTTATCCTTTTTGTAACAAGACCTTTATTTTTGATTCTATGATAATTGTGATTTCATATTAAATGTTCTTGATGCCTATTTGGGCCTTAAATGATTAGAGTACCAAATTTCATGGAATAGGTGAAAGAAATAACAAAAGGTTCTCACAATGGTTTTATGATAATGATTTTTGTGTTTGTTACAGGTGGTGTTGAAAAATAAACAACTGAAAGAAGTGATTACTAACTTGAGAACTATAATCTGGGAAATTAATGTGATGTTGACCATGAGGAGGTCGTAACTTAGTGATACAGACGGACAGATTAACTCTGATTATTACTGTTGAATCTAGCTTTGATTATAGTTGTGCTTGTAAATATTGTGTAAGTGTAAGTAATGTGTAAATAAAATATTTTCATAAAAAGTCTGTGATTTATATTTTAACTTAATTAAACTTTGTTGTTAGCATAGCTTGTTGCAATGATTAGTGATTAGTTTCGATTCCCACTAAGGACTAAGCTTATACAGGATAATAAACACACAGCGCGACGCGATCGAAGCGCGGTGTGACGTGACCGCAGCGCGGCGGGGCGTGACGCGTCGGCTGTGTGGCTTGACCTTAAGAATTTGTGCAGTCAATGGCCAAGTAACCAATTTCCAGTAATAGGGTAGACGACTATGATGCATTTTGCGTGTTATTTTATGTTTACCAAATAAAATCATTAAAATCAAATGGATTTGTGAAACCACAATCAAAATTTGATTCAGTATGAAGCCACAATAGGCCTTCAAAGTTGGGTGGGCAAGTCCATTTCAAAAGTATACATATTTTGTAAAAAAATAATACCATTTTCAAACAGAGACTTTTAGGAAGCAATTTTGTTAAAAGACCATTTTCATAAACGCAATATTTAATATAGCTGTCGTACAAACTTCTCACGCGCTCCTTATAACTACGTTAGTGTGACGTCATAATTTAGGACACGTTTGAATGGAGCGTTTTTAGGCAAGTCCAAAAATGTGCAATTCAAATTGTGATATCTCGGGTAGTATTAATACTATAGCAGTGATTCTTTTAGAATTGCGTTCATAAATGTAACGTCTTTCGATAATAAACAAAAAAAAAAATTACAGTCGTCTAGCCTATTCTAAATCTCCTATAAATGGCGAATATTTTGGTGTACGGTGGCCAGCACATCACGCTACCCATTTCCGGTCAGTCCTCCTTGCTCTATCGCGAACATCTGTCATTTGGCAAGAGCGAGAGGAAAAACGGAAATGGAGTAACCTGAGGTGCTGTTGACTGTACCTATCTATGCTATGTCGTTTTTTTTTCGACTTAAGCAAAGACTACAAGCTGAAAATATAACCGCATTTGAAAGCGAGCGGACCCACAACTGAGTTCTGTACTATTTGAACAATAAATAAGCATACTGATAGACTCCAATAGCACGGTAATTCTATATTGCACTAGCTGGCCCGCCAGACTTCGTTCTGTTGTCAAACATCTGTATGTTTTCTACCTGTCACGTGACAGGTAGAAAAGGTAGCT
Source organism: Udea ferrugalis (assembly GCA_950022985.1). Classification (NCBI taxonomy): domain Eukaryota; kingdom Metazoa; phylum Arthropoda; class Insecta; order Lepidoptera; family Crambidae; genus Udea; species Udea ferrugalis. The sequence continues at coordinate 14,939,590 of OX465516.1, forward strand.
AAGGAAAACTAAATTGTTGTTTATCACTATATTCCTAGCATTTTCCCATGTTTACTCACCTTTTAAACCTTCCCTGGACCTTCACAATTATTTCAAGACCAAAATTAGCCAAATCGGTTTTGTGGTTCTCGAGTTTTAGCGAGACTAACGAACAGCAATCCATTTTTATTTATAGAGGTTATTATATTAATTTTTTATTGCCATGTCATCTCAGATATTTGTAAAGCCGAATCATATTACTGGCAGCTCAAACCATGCTCAAACGGGCATAATATTGCTCACAAGTGCAAGTCATTCATTGTTTATAAACGTTAATTTTCTCTAACAAATAAGTTGGATTTATGACTATTGGCTTGGCTTGTTATTTAGCTGGTTAATCTTTATTGGCTCTTAGAGCCTTGAGTCTAGGTGAATAGTTCATTCTTGTGATTACAAGCCTATTATCGCAGGTTAGGTTCAAATAAATAATGCACATATTAATAAATTATTTACTTAACAATCACATTACATAAAATAACTTGTTTTTTAAAATAAATAGGTTTCAACTCTACGAGTAGGTGTAGGCGAAAACGGCAAGCTCTTAAGCATTGAGTATTGTTTTTAACTTTGAAGCACTAACTTCAACTCATTTAGGTAGGCTCTTTTATAGGTATGATTCGGAACTCGAGAGAAACTAAAAAAACTGAACGTGATATTAACCCGGCGTCATGGGGGTTGGGTCTAAGATACCCGTCCGTTTTTAGAATTTCTATAATTTTTATACTATTCACCCGACATTGCTGTTTTTTCCTATAGCTGGAGTTAATGAATCACTTCACACGTTTTTGCCCTGAAATAAGTCAGAAAACGCCTGAGTTTGGAGCTATAAGTGCCGTAACCTGAAAATGGGTAATTTAGACCCATGCCTGTACTCGGTGTAACAATTTCACTCCATTTTTTCCATACAAAATGAGTTTTTCTTATATTTTTATTTTATTTGTATCACTTCTTCTTTATTGTATTTTAAACCTTTTTTATTTCCTTTGTTAGTGCAAAAGACATATTAGAGCGGTTTTTATAGACTATATTTTTTTTTTTCAAAGTCTCGTTTCCATGATACAAAATATATATTTCAATTTTTTTTTAGTGTTGGATAACCCTTATAACTCTAAAGTTAATGCTGGTAATAATAAAAACCTTTTCTTTCAACTGGAGACTAAAATATTTACATATCTTACCAGGGTCTAATAGACCCAACCCCCACGTCCGTGTTACAGTTTTTAACCCCCATGACGCCGGGTTAAATAGGTGTAATTACTGACACGTGCGTTCTCAAAGTTCAAGACTACATGCTAGAGGGCTACTCCAATGCAACATTTTCGGCGTTTTATTACAATTCAAAGGATGGAAAAAAACAGGTCTTATGTATTTTGAAAAGTAAACTAAAATTCTAAAAAATCAAGATAAACTTCGAACTGTATGCTTTTTTAACGCCTATCGATTTATTATTACGATATACGAACTCCACTCTTGGTGAGCCTCCAGAGATCTGAAGTTCTTCAAGGTTGGTGGACGTGTTGTAGGAACGTAACTGCCTCTTTTGTCTGATATTATTGTCAGAGTTAGTAGCTGGTCTTCAAAAAGCTAAGAACCTTTTGCGTTCACCCTCAAGTTCGGTAACGCTGTCTGTACTTTAACCCATTGACCGCCAGCACATTTTATTTTCATATCTTTTGGACGCTTTAAGACGTCTATGGCGGATTACCTCACCGTAACAGTTCTCAATCAAGTTTCGAATCGTACTTCAATATCTTAAATCTAAGTATTAAATTATAAGTACATCGTAAATTAATTATTCGATATTTAAAATCTATCTACGTTCGACGGGTTTAGAAATTTCGGCGCTCGCTTTCTTTTTCTTTTCGAGCACTTTCTTCTCGTATGGACGGCGATCGATGATGCTATCAGACGGTTCGGGGCTCTCTGGTTTTTGTTTGTCAATAGATTCTTCGATTCTGGGTTCTTCAGGCTGGGGTTGGTCGGCCTGAGGCTGCTCAGGGATCTCAGGAGAAGCCTCCAGTTGTTTCCCAGCGCTTCGTCCTGCTGGAAGCGCGTGGAAGGCTTCCGCCAGGTCAGGGTTGATCTCTTCGAGAGGAGTGTCTCCTGACCTGATGTAGACCGGCACGTATCCGTCTACCGGTGGCAGGAATTGCCATTTAGGCCTTGCTTCTGTAACAAAGAGATTAGCGTTTAGTTATGGGAATGGGATCCACTGTCATTCGACGATAAGGATAACTATGTAGTCCGGTTGTAAGGTCAGGTCAAAGAGGAAAGAAAATGTATCGGTAAGGCTTTATATAACCTTCTGTAAAACTTAAAATAGCAAAGGAACCACAAAGGAACTATATACATTCGAAGCTAGTACTTTTGAATTCATCATATTTTAATGATCTGTTTTCTCAACAGACATTTATAACCGTTCGGGAATCCAATCCCCGGCCCTATGCGTCTAGCGCTTGAACGGGATATTGCAATAAAGTATAAATAAGATTCGACAGTAGTATATGTTAAATTGTCTCTATAGTATACCCACTAAGAAAGGTAACTAAAGTTAATATTCACGGGGGTGAATACTCGAGCGGTGAGAATTATGACGTTATTAACTTGAGGGTATACTGTATAATTGGTCTTATAATAAGGCCCTTATTAAACACAGAATTACTGAGTACGCCTACTCCGTAATACAGGTCCACTTAAAACCCATCGACCGCCAATATTGCGTGATGGAGCGTCGTATTAACGCCATTAAACTTTCAAGACTAGTTCATTACTGGTTTATGCTTTATCTGCCGACGTACTGGACGTTACCTATTGCAATTTTCTCATCTTTAAACGACCCCTCTGTTAGAAGTTTCCGTTGCATTTCGACCTCTATGTCTAGTGACGTAAGGCCACACGCTTGCAGATAGTGAATGCCATTCAAACCGGCATGCGGATGGCGTATGTGTCAGGGCTGATCCTTCGATGTCCAGGTTTTACCGGTTTGAGCTCGATTGAATTTACAATTCCCACAGACTATGGGAGGATCTCAAACTTTTGTACCACGAAGTTGCTTGTTGTCAATTACATTTAAACGGTTTTTGAAGTCTTAAAAGCTTGTAGGTAATTCTTTTTAAGACCTATTGAAATGCTAAACTTTTAAAAGCTTCAGTCAAGTGGTGTGATTGGTTTTTTTGTTTGAATCCGACGGTTGGGCTGACACGCACTGAGCCGGTTTTTTTGATTGAGTCTTCAGATAATAATCAGCGGATTAACTCATAGGTACGCACTATTGGAGATAGGTAATTAAAGGATCTTATGTTGGCTTCTGGTTTGTCATTTTTCATCGCAACACCGAAGCCAAATGTTGACTTGTCTATTATTATAAATTCCTATCTACTATTAGAATAGTTGCAGTAAAATCCTTACAGTTACAGTTATCCTGTGCAGGGTGCTTTAATACTTTAACCAAAACAATTGTTAGAATATACTTAGGACTTTCAGTCATCTCCGGGCTTAGGTAGAAAATATAAAGAAATTAAGGCAATGGTAATATCACTAACCTAATCATTCATCTTGGCAACCCTGAGGCGCAAGCCAGTGCATCGTAAATTTGCTAATGCCTAGATAATGGATAGGCCGGGCCGACTAAACCGTTTTCCTTCTTAAGGTCGTTAAACTTATTGGAGATGGCACATAGACCCCTAACTAGTCTTACAAGTCCGGGTCTAGTCTTACAAGTAAATGATTATGTGAGATGCTTTAGGCCCGTGGCGCAGTTGTGACAGTGATCGGCGACGATCGTTGTTGTAAAGCAACACACGCCGGGTCGGAAAAGGGATGGGTGACCATCCGACCGAAATTTAGTGATGTGTATTTCGGGCATCTCCGTGCTTCGGAAGGCACGTTAAGCAGTTGGTCCCGGTTGACGTCGCTAGATGTCAGTCGTTAAGCCTAGTCAGAGGCCATAGGGCGGCTTGATAACATCTGACAATAAGGTTGCTCACTAACCTTACACCCCTCCAACAACCCGCACTGAGCCCGCGTGTTGGAGTATGGCTTGTTCCACCTCATAGTTGAGGTGAGGCCTGTGCCCAGCAGTGGGACGTATATAGGCCGATTATGTTACAAATAGTTCAGCGGCTAAGATTTATACACGTACTTTTCTATTCTCGAAAACGTGTTAATGAACCTACCAAATTGAGCGCTGCACTTGGTCATTGCACTTAACAGTAAAAACCACGAAACTCCCATTTACATGGGTGTGTGACTTATATCGACTACTTACTACTAAATGACGAGTTCTGTCACCCAGAGCTAATCTTCAACTGATTGTAGTTTAACAAGATAGATAATTAATATTTTTATAATTGAACTGTATCGTTATTTATAACTCTATTGGCCTACTTATTATACGAGTATACCAATGCAATAAAGGTCTATGCAAAATAAAACTACTCCTAGAGAAGTTTCCTACTCTTTAGTAAAGATAGGTACTAAAAAGCCTAAAAATAATAGAAAAATACTACCTGAATTAAGTATGGTAGATAAATTGCAGGTCTTTCAGGAAATCCAACACAGATATCTGACCTTCGTTACTACATGTGAACTTTAAGTCCCATTCGTAATCGCGTAGAATTAAATAAGATACCTATTAATTACCTATCACCTAAATGTCATCTTACTTTTACACCATTGAGAGGTTTATGATTGAGCCCGGCATTAACTAGTTCCGCACCATTAAGCCTTACTTGCATTGTTTTCAATGCATCAATCTACTAAGTAGGTATGCTTCGGTTCTTGTCTCTATGCTTTTATCCTAATGTAGCATGGACCTCCAACAGGTAATAATTTAGTCGAAATATCTCCTGTCTAGTTAATCTACCTTTTCCTGAGTGCTTTAACAATATGTCGTGTATTTTGTGTCCATGAGCAGAGACGACCGTGTATGAGGACGGCGCGGCTTTCGTCTAACGGTTGACCATCCACTCGAACCTCACTTTTTGCTTGTCAAAACGCTAACTGTACTCACTCATTTCTCGAGTAGACCACGTCTTGCACTGATTAACCGATTTAAACCTACAGCTACAAAGAATAAGCTCTAGAATTGTTCAGGTTCATCTTGCAGGTCGTAAATATTATCGTCGCCCTAGATTGATGGCCGAATGTCGGTAAAACGGGATTTTATTGATATTAGCTGTGTAGATGCAGTGATTAGAGTTTATGAACACTTGCAGTAGGTTTACGTTGTGATTTGGATAAAGTAATGCCTTGTTTCCACCTTTCACCAGCTACAAGTCATAACGTGATAACTTGACCGTTGATTTCAGCTGTAGGTATCTATTTTCTAGGGCATGTTGATCTGTAGAAAAACGGACGACTCATTTTAAGCAATGAGATGCCAAATTCAGTTATGAGATTACGCACTGCACCTTCAAAACTTCAGCGGGTACCTTATGACACGGCGTTACCATTTATAAGAAAGAGTTCTCTATCTTTATTTTTATAATATTATTAAGGTATGGATATGGCACATCACAACTTCAAAAATTCACAATGAAAATACATATTGCTAATTCCAACTAACTTTTTACTTTAACTGTTGATCAAAATTGCATTTCAAGTACTTTTCTTAAGAACTTCATTTTTTACATTCACTATTACAAAAGGTAGACTTTAAGAGATAATGGTCTAGCATTTCATCCAATAATATTCTATAATGCGAATGTACTAACTTCCAATGTTCTTGCTATCAGCATGTTTATGAATGATCCAAAAATAGCGGCTAGTGAGTACGCAGTTACATGCACGATGGTTGATCTGTAACCCGGTTGTATGGAGAAGAAACACCTTATCAGTTTTAGGTAGGCCAGATTTGAAACTAACTTAGGCACTTTTTAAGTGCATCATCTTTACAAAGTGTAAACAAAGTGGTGACACGTCTGTCTCCCACTGTACCTACGGCTAGATCTTTTAAACTGCGCAATGAATGTAGATGCCTTTTTCAATAACATTCATATTTCTTCTTCGTGGTTTATAGATGGACCTCTCCAAAATACTTCATTTAGTACTGTAATACATCGCACATAGCTTTCTGACCCGTTTCGAAGGATCAAACATATTATATGCATAGGACAAACAGCGCCTCAGTCGTCTGAGGCGCTCTTTGTGCCCTAAAATGTTCGTCTTCTTATTTAAACCTAATACTAGAAATAAGACTGTTAAAAGTAATTGCGAACAGTTAATAGGCAAATACAAAATTTACCTGGATTCTAGTGATGTGGTGGTAATCCGGGAAATCAGAAATTAAACAAGTATTACTAAATGACCAGCCTAGAAAGTGGGTCAGCAATGAGCCAAGTTTACTAATTTGGTTTGGTGACTGCTGAATCAGGAATGACAAGCTTGCAGACTAGATGCCTAGAAACATTCTAAGTACGGAGTTTTCTGTTTCCCATAGTATTTACAATTATGATGAGACCGCTTGCTTGCAAGTTTATTTAAAATGTTGTAATCTTCATTTATGGAGTATGTACAGTTAACCAAAGCTCAAGGATAAATTACTGTCGGCTTTGTTTTTTACGCGATCATGTCTTTATATTTGCTGTACTTAATCTCTTTCCCTTTTCGTCTCCCTGGCACAGGCCTCACCTCCATTAAGACTTGGTACGGACTTCACTCTAACACGAAGGCTGGGTTTGGAGAGTTACACTTTATTATCAGTTGTTATCCAGCCGCCTTGGCTCAAGACCTCCTGATGGGATCGGATGCCCTAATTCACTAAATTTGAACGCCTGGGCATTGGGCACCAATCCCATTACTTCACCAGAAGTCTAGCTTAACATCAGTAGTAGAAACTAGGCTTGTATTTACTCGAAAGCCGGACACGGATTAAACGGACATTTCTGTATTCATGCCACGTTTAGGCGTAGTTTTGTTTAAATTCATAGCTCCTGTATGAGCTTTTAATTTCTGCAGCTTTGGTTGACTGCACACCCCTTTACTATCTTTCTGTTTTCGCTAGCTCCATGACTGGAATAATGTATCTACTAAGTACAAGTCATACATAGTTATATAAATGATGCAATTACACTTCAAAAGGACTTGTTGGGTACAATGTTTTTCAGACTTGGTCGTAAAACTTCATTATCATTTGCAGGTATCATTTTATATTTCTCTCTTTTTCTTTTGGACTATGTAAAAGCGGGACGCGATGGAGTCATTGTCCTGTCCAGTGGTGTATAACCTAACTCTGGCCAAGCCGGGGTGATCGTGTTTGTTTTTGCATTATTATAAAATTCCATTAAATAAGAGCCTTGCGGTATCAATTTCATTGCCATGTACGTTGCTCACTGGCTGCTGGATTCAGGCTTTGGGGGTTATAACGCCAATTTTGCGAGCAATGGTTGCTTCTTGAGCAATTCCCTCCGCTCCTTACCTGTTTCTTGGTTAGACCAATTAACTTTTTGTGCAGGCTCGAGTATCAGATAGCTACTTCATCTTAAGGTTCGTAAGTTTCGTAACCGGAGTCTTCGATCGTTTTATTTGTAGGTACTTATATACCTTTCTCAGAACCAAGGTGATATCATCGTTTCTGTTGCTTTTAATATGGCAGAATTTTATATAAATATCTTTAAGTTTTATTTTACCTTTGCAAAAAGCGTGGCGGGCGGACCGAACGGTGATTCATTTGAAATTCGTAGTTGTTGATTCATTATGGTAAGGATAATAACTGTTATTAAAATTAAATATAGATTGACGGTATATATAAATAAGAGACGTACTTTCGAATGTAACTGCTAGCCTTGTATTTTCTTCTATACTTTATATTTTTTATGGGTGATGAGTATGCTAGCCTAAGTTTAATATCTTGATATCTACTTGGCATTAAGTAGGTTGTTTTCAGGAGTTGTGGCGCACTTTGGTGAAGAGGCCTATGTAGGCCTAGATACGAACTGAGAACAGTGGCGATGTGATATAAATGTAAACAGATGTCGCAGTTCACAATTTATCGAAAGTTTATAAGAGATTCGGCAAACAAACACTTACTAAATATAATATATAAAGCTCTGGGTGAATCCGTAACTAGTTACTGTATCTCAGTGTGGGGCGGTGCTGCAAAGACCTCACTCTTAGTAGCAGAACGTGCAACCAGATCATTACTTAAGGTTATGCTCAGAAAACCGTACAGATATCCCACAATCGACCTTTACAACGATGCCCAAGTTCTGTCGGTTCGCCAGCTGTTTGTCTTAAAAACTTGCCTTATTGCTCATAAACGTCTAATCTGCTCTTCACATTACAAAAGTCTTTTAGAAAAACGAGTTTTTAAAATTCCAATCCCCTCAGTAAACTCCCATTTTGCTAGTAGATTCGGCGATTCAATTAGGGCTCGCGTTTACAATGCTGTACTAGGGTTTTGCAGCCTTAAAGACTGCTCAGCTTATGAAGCTAAATCGATCTTAGTTGAGTGGTTACTTACCACTGATTATGAAGGCACTGAAAGTCTGATCAATTGATGTTTTGCACCTTCCACTAGTCATTGTAAAAGAACTTACCTTACCTAAAACTACTTCATCCCATTACTTAAAACTAACTAAATTCCTATAAATTTACTTATAAATCTTATCTGGTTGTCCAAGATTCAGGCATAGCCTAGTTTGGAGACCTCTGTTTTATATTCCTGATATGTAACACACTGTTCAAATGCACTAACCGCTGTTTTAAATTTGTATGTTTTATTTTTTGTTGTTTTGTGCAATAAATAAATATTATTATTAAAAAAAAATATTATTAAATTCACAAACTTACGATGTTCACAATGATACGGTAACAAATTGGTACGTAGGGTCGCACAGAGCATTTTGGAAGGCAATTTGAAACATCACGCTTTCAAACTTTAATTATCATTTATCTTATTTGATCATTTTTTTTGGCAATAAACAGTTATTATTACAGATCATACAAATAATGCAAAAACTTCACACACAATAGGGTATTACACCAATTTTTGAAAACTGGTTAAAATCAATCTTTGGGCCGTAATTTACCACCAAAAATTTTATTTTAATTTTTAAATAGCGATAAATGGTCTAAATTTATGTTTAAAATTAGGACTTGACTTTGACGTGCGAAAACGCTAGCCGCCATGATGTTTCTTCGCGTGACGTCACTCGGATAGTAAACAAGTAAACAATACGTACAAAATTAATCATTTAATCTGAAAATAATGAGTTCTGGTCCATATCATTGGTGTCTGGTTCCTGAATGCAAGATCAAAAGTGTTAAAACGCCACAAAAACCATGGATTCAAGTGCAGAGTGATATCAAACTGAGAAATCCTTGGTTAGAACTGGCTAGAAGAGATCCAAAATCATTATCCACAAAGACTAGACTGTATTTCTGTGAAGACCACTTTGATGTAAGTGATAAGAACTATAAAATAGTAGAGTAATAATCTAACAGGACAGACAAAGAACTAAATATGGGGCTTAACCTCTTATTTAGTGGTTTTGTCTGCACCTAGTGCATTTATAGGTTAAGTTTTTGTACATAAGTTATGTAATATTATTTCATGTTTTAGCTGGAAAATTACACAGGGTATAAATTAATGGGTTCTGTCAAACGCATTCGGATGAAACCAAATTGCGTACTATCCAGAGTTGATTGCCAAGTGGAAGGGAAACATAAGTTAACACCAAGTGAACCTCGACCTGCATTTAACAAAAGGCAATGATTTTCTACCATAATGGAAATTGAAGAAACTATGAAGAATAAGGAATGTGATATCTCATTACCTTCTTGTAGTCAAGGTACTTATTTCCTTTTGAGTTGTTTATTCAACATTGCCACTTAGACGGACATTACAAACATTGACTAAACTTTTCTATTATTTACAGATTTTATGGTTCTAGAAATGATTAAGAATAATGGTAAAGCAGTCCAAGTAGCACCAACTCAGGAACACAAATCCATTCAAGTCGGTGTCGGATGACACACTTTAATCGTTATAATAAATATTTAACTAAGAGTTATTGTTTTATTGTTTAGTTAATATTATTTGTATGAAACACACAATAAAGTATAATTTATGAATTTCTCCACAATATTTCGGCATAAAGGTAAATAAAATAACATTTTTTTTACAAAATGGATATATTTTGATAAATATCTACAGAAATGGCAACTATTAACTATGAGTGCACGACGGGGTTTCGGTTCGGCGGTGTAACCACAAAAAAATGCAACACTATGTTTGCAACCACCTTCTGATGAGGCACAATCGTGGCACTTGACACTAGTCAGAGATTCTTCCTCTTCATTAACAATACTGTTACTGGTGTTACTGCATATGGCTTGGTACGCACTTTATGTTTAGGGCATACCGTACACTTAACCAAGCATGTGTTTTGAATTCGCTTGACCTGCACATAGCCTATTACGTCGTGTATTTAACATTTCTCAACTCAGCAAAACAAAAATCGGGATTGAACACAAAGAAGTTCGCCACCATTAACGAATCAATTTTTGGCAGATTTGTATCTATCAGCTTTTACAAAACCGTCTTCCAGGATGAAGTTTTAATAATTTATCAAAAATAGTTTAAACAATGTAGACTAACAACCAAATAACTGAGAAAAATTTAAAATTTATCACTGAACACAAACGAAAAGTTGCTTGTTTACTATCGGAGTGACGTCATATCGGATTCCAAAATGGCGTTTGCTGTTTTTGACATATTAAGAACAGATTAAAAATGTCGATTCTTTAAATTAAATTATTAAATTAAAACGTTTGATTTTGGCGAAATATCAACGTTTTTCTATTTATTTTGTTCAAAATCTATCACATAAATGCATTTTTATATTTTTTCTTACATGGTGTAAAATACCCTATTGTGAATCGTTGAAAGCAATCGAATTTACAATAAAACATAACACAAAAAGGTGAGCAAACTAGAGGTAGGTAGATTCTGCCTACATACATGCCACATTTTGGCACCATTTAAAATCAGCATTATGTATAGTCATCTCGAATAATCAATTAACGATCAAAAAGCATATAATTATGAGTAAGTCTAATTTAAATATTGCTGCAATAGAATTGCAAACACATCCTTGTTGAATTGTTGCTATTATACGCTCATCACTTTAAAGAATCATGCCTATTTTCGTGCTGCATATCAAATAAATATAATTGATTACTAAGATTGTATTGAAAAATTACTGGTCCTAATACCACGATCACGGAAAGGATCATCTCACGATTCGAATCTGCGTGACTCGGAGTGAAATAAATATATAATACATGCTAATTAGGCGTGTCAACGGGTTTTTGTTTTAGCACTTAAATTTAATTGGAGCTTATGTTTTGAGGAAGCGACGTACTTTGTTTCGGCTATAGTTAAACGGCTTCGTCGATCACGATTTGATGGAAAAAATGTTTTTGTTTTAACTAATGTTCGGTTAGTGATTTGTTAGGCGTGTTGTTTAAGGCAATGAATAATTCGAAACGGATAAAGCTGATGAGTTGAATTGTTTCCGAGTAGATTAAAGCTTACGTTATTAATTAGTAGTTATTTCATAGTTAAGATTTTGAGAGAGCTTCTTTTATTGTTAGAGCTTTTCTGCGGATAAGATTTTTAACTAGCCCCCCACTAACGTATTGATATCTTTTAAAAGTTTCGCATATTATGTGCCTTTGATGGTTACCAAAATGATGTTACTTAATCTAAAGTTATTCGATGTAACTTAATATGAAGAAAATAACATTGAGAAGAAATTAAAGATTTATACGTCTGATTGAATGAATTGGAAAATGTTCAGATGCGCATGTGTATGTAGCCTAACATGCTGGCAGGCTACATACACATCTACATCTACATTTCGTGAGCTAATCAAACTAATTAATTTTGCTTGTTGTCGATCAGGTAGCAAAAAAGTGAACATCCTTATTCATCAGAAGGTACCTACCTATAATGATGTCTTGTCTATCAAAGTTAGTACTTACTAAATCAAGATTAAAAAAGAGTTCAACTGCTAATTAGGTTGTCCGAAAAAGACAGTAGAGTATAAAAAAATAATATTTAGGCCTTTACTTGATTTTGAGTAAGGGTTAATTTAAAATCGTGTACTGTTAGTTGAGAACCACTAAGTAGAGGTGTATAACTAATTAATGAACTTTTTGAGTTTTTTACAAAATGGTTATTCAAGTTACAAGCAAATTGTTATTTTATGTTAAAAAGAACATGTCACTTACCGACAACAACACAGTATAGAACACACAAAACAACCAGCGACTTGTACATTTTGGCTGCAATCCTATTAGTTCGCGATCGTGTAACGGGCACCGGCGCGGGCGGCGACTGCGGGCTGGCGAGTGGTGCGCAAGCGCACACAACCGGATTAAAAGTGTTAGTGTAGCTCCACTACTCGCTTCTCCCACTGGATAACACTACGTGGATCAGGGTTAGAAAGGTTACGATATTTCTTCAGTTGAAACTAACTGGAAATAGACATAGCTTTATTTTATTTGTTTATAAAAACACACAGTTCCTTATTGAAATGATCAAAATACCCAGGTCATTCCGACAATATCTGTCATTGCATAATCCGCCAAACCTAATGTTATGCTAAAGAAAATCTCAACAACAGCCAAAAGTGTTTTTAAAGGACTGAAATATTCACTTACATACTCTACCACCGGACCGGGTCAATTACCTATCTATTTGTTTTTTAAACGTTTCTTAAACGAAATAAATTCGTTTGACTTGACCTATGGTAACCTAGAACCTAAACCAAAACCGTGTTATCGAATGCTTTGTGTGTGGTGTCTGTTTTGTTTAACCTGCAACCATTCCAGCTATGTGCTATGTAAAATGAATTTCTATGAAGTGAAGAGCTCATCAGGATACCTAAGTATTTCCATTCTTATATCTGAAATAAAGCGAGGAGGAATGGCCGAAAATTGCCATTATGGACTGTCCAGAGGAAATATTAAAAAAATATGTTAGCCTGTTTGTATGTTTCAGCATGACTTGAAAACTATTGAACGAAACATCGGATAAACATGTCATGAAACTTCCCACAGTCAACGTTAAACGAATTGGTTTCTATCTGCATCTTCTTCAAATACACTTAAAGAGTGAAGAGTTTATAGCCTATCTATACAAATATTATAAAGAGGAAAGGTTTGATTTTTTGTTTGTTTGTATGAATTGAATAGGCTCCGAAACTACTTGGCAGATTTGAAAAATTATTTCACTGTTGGAAAGCTACATCATTCCTGAGTGACATAGGCTATATTTCATTTTCAAAAAAAATAGGCATCCTTACTAAATTACGAAAAAGCGGGAAAATATTTTTTCACATACAGCTAAGTCCACGCGGACGAAGTCGCGGGCGGCTGCTAGTAACCTATAAGCTGCCAGTGCCCAGCGGGGTACTAACCCCGCTGGGCACTGGCATCATCAGTGCGGACAATTTAAAAGTTTTGGGAGGCTAGTGACACCTAGTGGCAAATGTTATGAAGCCACTTTAAGCCCTCCGACACGCTTATCGACGTCCGTAGGGACTGACTGCTTTCAAACGTGAAGCACATCAGTACGGAGCGAAAAAGCTTTCGTTAGGTCCACTAAAAACCAGCGCCTGAGCCTATGAGGTCCAAGCATTAGCTGAGTGTGGTCCAATTAATTTTGGACATCGTGGCACTCCGGTCTGGTGAAAATGATTTACTGTTTTAGATCTCTCAATTTTAGCTGGCGTGGTCCTCCATAAATTGAAATTAACGTTCCATTATTATAATTGAATGTGCTGATCGTGCTAGGTTTCTTAGTAGCACTGCATCAATTTTACTTACACGTGAATAATTTCACGGAAAATCCTGTATTATTCAAAACAGTCACAAGTTTTATCGAGCCTGTTGTTATCAATTTAAACTGCAAATTCAACAGAACTCGTAACATATTACCTACATTACAAATAAATAACAAACAAAATTATTCAGCATAACAATAAAAGCTACTGATAAAAGGTGTTTACAATTTTGCGCTATCAAAAAAAACCTAGAATAAATGAGTCACACAGGGTTTATTTTATTGTTTGGTTTGTTTTTGGAGGAATGATGAAAGATTAACTTCATTAATTTTGGAACATCGCAAACACTTATAAGTAAATCTTACTATAGGTACTCAAACTTTTAATTAGAAAAGTTATACAATGTCATGACATGGGCATGGCAGTAAATGACAGATTTTACAAGGAACTTACTGATTTTTGTCAAAGACCCTGTCATAGACTTAATTTCTTATAGACATTCCTTTTCTTAAAAATAATGGAAATCAAAGGCAAGGTCACAGATCAAGCAGAAGTAACATATGAAAAATAAACTTAAAGTGACTCTACCTAGGTTCGGAATTTGCTTCTATCGAGGAGATTTCGGCAAGAAACTCGATAGAACCTACTTTTATCAACAATGTAATGTTTATACTTATTTCTCAATCAAGATACTTAGAACAAAATGTGCAATGGAGCAGAATCTACATATGATGACCTAAAATTCTGATCAGTCAAATAATCATCTACATTTAGTAATCTGTTTTCATGATCTTCGCTTAAACTTGTAAAGAGGCAAGAGGCTGTTCAATAAGCGTCCAAAACGCCACAAATCACCACCAGCTGTCATATTCCTATTTGACTCGGTGCAGAGGCGTGCTACCAGGATTGTCGACGATCCCAAGCTCACCCGCGACCTGGAACTGCTAAGTTTGAGGAGAGACTTCTCCTCGCTTTGCGTTTTCTACCGCTTGTACAACGGGTATTGTTCTGAAGAGCTGTTGATATGATGCCCACGGCTACTTTCTACCATCGCACCGCCTGTCATCGTCAAGGTTTTCATCCACATACTCTAGAGCCGCCATGGTCTCGTACTGCTCGGTTCCTGAGATGCTTCCTTCCCAGGACACTTAAATTGTGGAACGAACTCCCTGCCGAGGTTTTCCCGATGAGCTATAGCATGGAGTTCTTCAAGAAGGGTTTGAAAGGGTTCTTGCAGGGTCGGCAACACACGAGTAATGCCCCTGGTGTTGCACGTGTCCATAGGCTGCGGTAGCTGCTCACCATCAGGCAGCCCGTATGCTTGTTTGCCACCGTCGTAGTATAAAAAAAATTGTAGCATGTGGCGGCTTCTGGCTCTACCGTGTGCGGCGAGTCCATTTAAAATGTATGAAAACTATAGGAAATATGAAGGTGCCACGGTGGCGGCGTTTTGTGGCACCATACCATACCCATCTTTGTTATTTTTATGTACGCGTATTTTGAACATAGTAACTCAAAACAGTTCGATAATCGATTCAAAACATGTTCCGGTTTCCTCAATTTCAACATTTTAATTACAACAGATGTTGTGACTTTCGGATGATTGGAAGCTAAAAAATGACTGTTTTATTGACAAATGAGCTTTGTTTAAACGTTAGAAGACAATAAATCTCAGAAATGACAAAATTATGCCAAAATACTAGAAAATGATTAAGTATGAAAATTACACTTATTTCCGATTCTCAAGACTTGAGCATCGATTACAGCGAATAATGCCCCACAAAGGACATGTTTTCTTGTATTATTATGAAAGCTTATGATGCTGCGCAGTTTTTGAAATTAGTAAGAAGCTATGGAATACCTTTTGTTTTTTTTAATTTACGATTGAATTTTGGTTATGTTCTGCATGATTCACTTTTTTTCACTATCAATCAAAATTTTTGTATCTTGTACTTAAGTTAGGACAGAGATTATTTTAATCATAAAACTGCAATTAATAGACATTATAATAAAAAGAAAATATCCAATAAAAAACAAACGAAAAAATAAAGTTATAATTATTTAAAGCCAAGTGCTCACATTTTTTTTAAAAATAACAAAAACATCATTATCTCGAAAACTACAAAAAATCGTAGAACATACATGGGGTTAAATCGATAGGTATGGTACCATACTATCAGCTGGCGTCGGCTTGACACCTTAGAAGAAACACCCTGTATAACTACATTTGCTAACTAATGATTTTCCTACTTTGCGTATATCTTCCGAGGAGGTGTCCGTGGCGCAGTTGTGAGAGTGATCGGCAACGATCGCTGTTGTAAAGCAACACACGCCGGGTCGGAATGGGGATGGGTGACCAACCCGACTGAAATTTAGTGATATGTATTTCGGGCATCTCCGTGCTTCGGAAGGCACGTTATGCAGTTGGTCCCGGCTGACGTCGTTAAGCCTGGTCAGAGGCCTTAGGGCGGCTTGATAACATTTGACATTAAGGTTGCCCACTAACCTTATACCCCTCCAACAATCCGCACTGAGCCAGCGTGTTGTAGTGTGGCTCAATCCACCTCATAGTTCTGTTGAGGTGAGGCCTGTGCCCAGCAGTGGGACGTATATAGGCCGTTTATTTGTGTGCGTATATCTTCTATGTACTCTACATAAATAAATAAATTTAAGGCTTTGAAGTACGAAAATTTTATTGTGCTTAATTTTTATTGTAAGTTAAAGCAGGCACTATCCACAAACTACGTGTTAAATTATTATTACTTAATCGTAACAAGACGTATTTGCGCTACAAGTATGCGATAAAATAAATTGACGTGTTTTGCTTATTACCTACGTATTTATTACGTTTCATTCTCCTTTCTCGTCATGGAAAATGAATACAGAAACTTATCCAATCTGTTGTTTACTGATGTGAAAATCGATATCTAGTTGGTACCAAATTTACTTATTCCTTGATAGGCTGTAGGAATATTGCCATATTGAAACTATGTGCTGCCAGCCAAAGTTTCTCACTCATCAGGATCAGGTCACTGCCATCAAATCTGTTCGGCGATAGTCGTTTCGGTAATTATTTAACAGAGGAATGTAGAGCTACAACAGCTAGATGATGATGTAGATTTTGAAATAATGAAACTTAGAGATTCCAATTTAAGAAATCCTCGAATTCAGCAGAACGTGCTAGCCAAATAAGCTTTATATCTTTAAAAAATTGCTTATCTTCTTATCGCAAATTACGAAACAGTACTTTTATTCCTCTATATGTAAAATTAATTACGTAATTCTACCTTATGCTCAAGCACAACCAATAAACATTATAATTAAAGTAATTATTCACAACTTATATACGAGTGTGCGTATTAACAACAAACGTTTTCATTAATATTCAAGAGCTTGTACTGAAAGCTGCGAGAAAGTCGCCATGAATGGTTATAATAGCTTTCTGCTTTTCCCACATAAAATATTGCCTTTCGGAAATATCTAGCCATTGCCGTTTTGTGGTCTGACTAGAGAGAGTCCAACTCCTAAAGTTGAGACTTCAATAAGCAGACCTTGATTTACCACTTGTTTCTGGGTAGGCACAGTGTACAAGGTATGTCAGTAAGGTTCACCCTTGTTTGATCGAACAACGTTTCGTCAAAAATCAGTTGGTCGAATTTCAGTTGCAATAAAATCAGTTCGGAGAATTATTCATTTGACCGAATATTTAATTGGTAAATTTTTATTTGATGTAATTATTTGTTTGAACGAATTTCATTTGAACTAATTTCATATTATCAAATCTCGTCACTGCCCTATACTATAGTTTGGGCGGAACCGACTCGGTTAGATTAGGTTAGAAGGTATAAGGCGGGAGCGAACGGAGCGTAGCTCCCGCCTTAAGCCTTCGTGGTTATTTTTTTTTTTTACCCAAAAAACGACTTGCCTCATTACATGCTGCTTGGCATGTTATACCATCTGAAAATTACATCAAATGAACATTCTACCTTTTGATCATTAGTGCAAACGTTGTTATAGCAAATAAACATTCCACGAACTGAAAATTCTATCAAATGATATTATACAAAGTGATGATTTTCTCAAACGTTGTTCGATTTAGTAATATTATATCAAACGTTGTTCGATCAAACAAGGGTAAACCTGTCAGTAACGCTTACTTCGTATTTCGTTTTGCGAAATATCGAATTCCAAATGTGATCCCGAAAGTATTATAATGCGTACGGAATTTGTAATTGTACAAACGGCTACGAATGCAGTCTGTTCAACACTAAGTATGAATCAACTCGTCCATTCAAAAATCAATTCAAGCTTGTGGTTGGTCTAAATATTCAAATTAAAAGAACCACATGCTTGAGATTGAATGCATGTGCAGCCTACAAATGCTTATGCAGACGGCTGAAGGATGACTGATGAAGAAAAATAAAGATTGTAGTATTGGGAGAGTTTGAATTCCATCTGCAATTGACCGGAGCTTAAGCCTCAGGGCTTAAGATTTTAGGTTATGTAACATTTTGAAATTTCAGAGCCTGAAATTTAATGTTAAAACATTTGGCTAAAAATCAAGATTTCTTAGTTCAATTTACAAGTAGACCAAAAAGGACTCCGCCCTAAAATGTGACTAATGATCCATTAATTCGTTTTTAGCAAGAGGTTGTAAAGAATTTCATAATTATATAGTGTCATAACATAATTATCCTTATTTGTCTTCCAAATATGAACATTCTATTTAATTTTCCTTTGCATATTTCTCTAAAGAAATGTTGACTGTTATTACTGTTATTGTATAGATTGTGGTTTATTTTAGTCTAAGGCGCTAGGCGCCAACTGTTTAATTAGCAGTCCCTTAGACTCTTATGGCAGTAACCAATTTATTATTGAGTAATAAAACACATTTTACTCAGCGTTTATTAACAGCAGCGCCAGATTTACTTTACACCACATAAAATACTTATTTATTCGTTTTGAGGTCCTTTCTACAAAGTAAAATGAGAGGAAAGGCTTCCTCTAGGAAAGAGAAGTTAATTTTATTTTGAATGGACATTATTCCACACAGCGCCATCTAGCCCCTAAGTGAGCTTATTAGAGGTCGTATTATGGGATAATACACAACGATTAAATACATGCCTAAATACTTTTTTCTTTCGCAAATACATACTTACTACTTGTTCATGCACATGCAAGTTTGTATTAACCCGCCACCTTTGGAGCAGTAGCCAACTTCTCAACTTTTACACCAGACCGGTCGTCCGATTATCAATAATAATTTTCTTAAATAGGGTAGTTTAAGGGTAGCAATCATTTGCAAGAGCAGCAGCAAGGCCAGGCCATCGACCCCCGGGTGCATTGACCGTCAGCACCTCAGTGCACACCTTACTATAATCACAGTAAAGGAATATAATATTTAATAGGGTTGCCAAATCTCAGTAGTCTCTTTCTACTGAAAGCCCAATAACAACGTGCTTGTTAATTCAATTTGTCATATTGTAGCTTATAGTTTCTGAACTAGAGTGCGTAATCTTACTTCAAAACCGGATGGAACACCTATTTGTGTTCAATGTACAATTTGTGGCTAGGTCCATCACGATACGTCTGATTATCAGAACCCTCGTAGCTCGGTAAGCGGTTTCCGCAGCCTGGACAATCGAGAACAATCGTGCGATGCCGTACTTGTAATAGTGTTTTCAATCCTTTCTTAGAACATTGGGAAAAGCTTCTGTGGGAAGCTTTTATCGAAATTTAGTTAGTGTCCAGTCGGAAAAATTCCAACACGCGTTATTTCGAGTGGTTTAGGCACTAGAAAAAACGCTGAACACAATTTTGTCCCACGCAATTCGCATTTAGTCCTGCTGGGAAGGAAACGTCACCGAAAACAAAGATCACTGTTCGGTGTTGGAACAGGAAAATACAAATCAGGGCTCGTCCGAATTTATTCGTTGTACTAGTAAAATTAAGATATCGAACTGCGTATAGATAATACGAATAACTTATTTTAAATTCTCATGTCACAGTGTTTGGTGCCAAACTCCTCCATTTAAAAAACATCAAGATCGATTTATATGTTTGTTTAGTCTGAGAAAAGGTCGTAATATTTTTTATCTTACTTTTTTATGAAGAACTAAAGACCACGCGGACGAAGTTGCGGGCGGCCGCTACTCCTCCCAAACAGCTTGACCGTTTTTGATGAAACTTTATACTGAGTATGTCTGTTCAGTTTGAGAGTAGGTCGTACTCGTAATCCATCTTTTTTAAACTTACGTCCACGAGGACGTAGTCGCGGGCGGCTGCTAGTATTCAATAAAATGTGAATCATGCTACCTATAAAATAAAAACAAACAATTATGATTTGTTTTTCTTCAGCGTGAAGTTTTGATCATGATCACTGCTATACATACACATTTGATACTGTAGGATCTTTAACAAATGTGCAATTAAGTTCTCATTACCGTGTATTATTTAACGTGCGGTCGAGTGTACCTCCAATTAACCCGTCAAGACTTGAAGGTGTCAGAGTCCATTACTGCTATTATATCCAGCAAATAAAGAGACTGTAAAAACATGTTTACTATAACCAGAAATCAAATGGTATAAAAATAAATACACATGGGTATAAAAGAATTAAAAGACGAGTAGCGATATCGGAATAAACTCCAGTTTATGAGGTTTTTATAGTTTTTCAATTTTCTCCCAGGACAAAAATTATGGAAGTAAAATAAATAATTACATACACGTACTGATCGTTTGTGTTTTTTGATGTAGGAGTATGTTTAAAAGAGTACACAAAAATCATAAATGTATACAGCCTTACTTCTATAATTTTAAAGTGTTGTCTCTTTCAATCCCTAAATCAATGCAGCAACACTGCATAGGGAAATTAGGGATAGCGGCCGCCCGCGACTTCGTCCGCGTGGACTTAAGTTGAAAAACAAAAACTAATATTTCTATATAAATTGTAGTCTATGTGCGATTCTTCAAACTTTCGCATTTATAATATTAGTAGGATATCCCACTAATGTTATAAATGCGAAAGTTTGTATGTGTGGATGTGCCGTATTGCTCTTTCAAGTAGAAACTACTGGACATATTTTAATAAACTTTACAATAATACTTATAGCTTATGCATCCGAATAACACTTAGGCTACAATTTTTGAAGATATATCACCGTTTTTTAACTAGTAGTGTTATAAATAACTAGCGGCCGCCAAAGGTGATCTTTACAATGAATTACGTACCAGGTTAGTGTATAACATCACCTACTTATCCTACCAACGAAGCATCACAATGGTTCATGACCTAAGTCTCAGATTAACGTTATGTACACACGCGACCGTGATTTTTTGTAAGTGCGCTACAAAGTAAATATTTTAGGCTAGAACACACATGCCAATTCTTAGTAGCACCCAGCTGATATTTACTTGTATGGTATGGTGTTTGAACCGGAATGTCTCCTAGCCTAATAAACGGGGTAGACCCAAAAAGTGTAGGTTTGACGTTGTGAGGGATGACATGGGTGCCAGTGGCCTCACAGAGAAGCACAAGACCGGTCGAAGTGGAGAAGCAGATGCAGAAAGGCGGACCCCGGGTGCCGTAACGGCAGCAACCGGGATAATCGCTAGGATGATGATGATGTCTCCTAGGATTTTTTGTTCGCCCCGAGAGAAATAAAAAACATAGAGGCCTACATTTTCAAACATACAATAGTTTAACTTAGTAGGTGTTATATCTTTAATGTTTGTCCTGAATGGAAATCGAACTTACAATGATATGTGTTCAAAGTACGCACACAAACGAACTAATGGATCTAACGGATCAAGAGAATACTGTTTTGTGAACAGTTCTGAAGAAATCTAATTTTATTCAATTTTATATTGGAAGAAGTAATTTATTTCTAACTGTCATGTGTTCTTACCATAAGTTTAAGTCGAAATAAGTAACGAGCGATCTGTTGTATTTCTACTGGTTTGTTACGCATATAATTAGGGAGATTTACGATGAGATGCGATAATTGACGTGGTACGGAAGGCCACAGGTCAAAGTCAACAATTTGACAGCACGTATCACCTTATATCAATGCAGTAAAGGTCATTTTTCAACTGCTACGTCACGCTCACTTGTGGCGCACTGTACCGTGCGCGTGCGCGGTCAATTACCTAGTTAGTGAAATATTTGAAGCTTTTGCATATTTGCCTGTTTTGTGGAAGGATTAATTACGTTTATTGATTCTGTTCTGATTGATTTTTGAGTAATTGTTTGTCAGACATTTAATTGATTTTTTTATGTTTTCTGTTGTATATGCTCAAATTTGTTTATAAATTATAATAATTAGCAAACCATTGATTAGTCAGTCTGTTTTTCGTGATGGATAAAAGGCATACAGCGCGAGGCGTTTATTGGAAATAAAAGTTGTTTTTTATTCAAAGCAAAAGGTGGTTTATTTTAGTAAAATTATAGTATTATGGAATGCTGAATTATAAATTAATTGATACATAACATAAATTGGATCAACTAAAATATAAACTTTTTTCTAAAAACACATGATTGTTTTACTTTTTGTTTGACTTTAAAAATTACATTAAAATAAATGCCTTCGAGTTTGAGAGTTGACAGGTTTCTGCTAGCTGAGGTACACCCAAATTGCTGTGTTTAATTCGATGTTTTGAGTTGCTCCTCTTGCTATGTGCATGTTCATAAATCATAATTATACTTAAGTAGTAGATATTATGTCTTCTATCGATCTTTTAGCGGCAATTTGACTTGCGTAACCTTTAGTTACTTACAAAAATTGCCCCTGACGTAAAAATATGCGCTTGATTATGCTTTTGTTATCGTGTCATTTCAAGGAAAAGTTTGTGTGAGCCGCGCCGTGATAGTTGAGGGTCGACGACTGATCTTTATTTAGAACGAGATACTTCGGATTCTTCAGCTTCGTCTAGACTTGAGACTTTATACCTAGCTGATAGCGTGACCTTTGCTTTGATTCGTTTGTGAGCTGTGACGTCATCATTGACGCGGCCTGAGCCTGAGCGTCGCAATAGATGAATGAGGGGCAAAGGTTTATTTTCTATTATGTTCCGTTAATGGTACAAATGGCAGATTTTATGCTAATAGTATTTCTCTACCAGGCATCTACATGGCCAAGCATAGACAATATACAGCTGGTTCAAATATTTGACCGGATTATTGGCTCCACTTTTGCCCAAGTTACAAGATATGATTTAGAACACTTCACCTGCAAGGGCTGCAAGTCTAGTAAATTCAAAACTGGCCGTTAAATAACGGCAAATTTTCACCTTTACAACTTCGCACACAATTGTTACTTAGTTACCATATTACCTACTGTTTTTAAATTTTAGTAATTATAGCTCAATTGACAAACAATATAAATTCGATTGTAACAGTGACCGACGGCGCCGGTGAAGGCCTACGTGTTTTGAGACCTTTTTTTCTTTGGATAACAATTTTAAGCATGGCAAACATAGGTCGATAAAATTCACCGAGTAAATAATAGTAGATTATGCCACAAGGGCTTAAAGAAGTGTATTATGTCCCGGGCGTCATATTGAACCCCGAGTATGAGGGATTCTACGGTTAACTCCCGAGCGGAGCGAGGGAGTTAAAGTTAGAATCCTGAATACGAGGGGTTCAAGACCGCCCAAGACAAATACACTTTTAAGCCCGCGATGCATACTCTACTTTTTATACTTTCTGCGAGGCAATCGAAATTAATGGCTGAAAAAAATAAGTGCTTAAGTATTTATTTCATGTGAAAATAGGTAGGTAATTAAATATGAGAAATTAGTATTTATCAAAAATTCAAAGTGATGTTAGAAACATAAGACAGTTGTGCGAATACATTGGAAAGATGAATTACAATCTTTGGTACGTTCATTTTATCAGCACAGGACTCAGGAGCTATTTGAGCTTGAGCCTTTGGCGCCTTTTTTCTTTCTCTGGCATCTATTTTGTTAGTGGCCAGTACGACATTCGAACTCAGGATAAAATCTCATTGCACCTAAACATTTTTGACTACACGGTTGCATTCCAAATTCAAATCACTTTAATCCCCAGGGAATAATGAAATTCAGTACAACATTATGTCCCGGCTAGACCGTAGGGCTATAATGACCTACTTTAGGACAGGTTTACATGACACATAATGTCCCATTGACGAGCAGGTAGTATAAAAATTAAAATAGGCAAGTTTAGGAAAAAAAGTTACCCAAACTTTTGCTTATGTGGCTTTTATTCCGCTCCTAAACTTTGGTTTAAGAAGGTAATTTTTATTTTTATATTATACTCCCATAATTTTCAGCTGAACACCGCAATGCACAGAAGTGCACCTTTACTCATTTCAGTGCAAAAATCGGTTCAGCTGGTGTTGTCTGTCAAAGTATTGCTTTATAATGTCTTTACGTCGTGCGATTTATAGTAGATGATGAAACTGGGGTCAACAGTTATAAGGTATTTACGTTTATTGTAACCTTATCTTCTCGGATAGGTACAGTCAATCATTCAAATCCAATATCTCTTTATTTAAGTAGACATAGTACCTTCGCATCGCTAAAAAAATTTTTTTTAACACATAATAAACTTACATATACTAATACAATTCATAAAAAATACATGTACATAATGTGACTCTACCACCGGCGTCGGAAGGTTGTTTCTGCTGAGAAGACCCGGCAAGAAACTCAGTAGTTACCTACTCTTTTTAAGAAGTCCAATGTTTTCAAAGTATCTACAAAATGAATGCAAGAATAAACCAACTACCTACCAGTTCCCAACAGTGGCACCTGGGCCCTGTTCAATAAACATTACAATTCTACAATTATGTAAAAAACGTATATATTTGTAAAGTTTTATGACAAGTGCTGTTTAATAAGCTCTGTGTATGCTGGCAATGTCTGCTATTGTCAATTGCTATGGTCGATTGTACACACAAGGCGCCTACGATGTTTCCCTCAACTAGATGCACTGAGTTGCGGTTTTATAAAATTGCTAGGAAAAGAAGTACAGGCAATAAAAAACAATACGAACATAAAATAAAAGCCATACGTTACTACAATTCGTACCGTCGTTATTCGTTGGTTTCTGTTATTGAATACTAGTGATGGGTAGAGCAGTGGAGGTCCTGCCTACATCTCCCAAGGTCGTGGTTTCGATAACATGGCAAACATTCATGAGACGAAAATTTGGGTTTGTTTTATGTCTATACCTACTGTGTGTTTATAAGTGCACTGTATACTGAGATTAAAGCTATTAAAATTGGGCACCGAAAAAAACCTCTAAGTTTGTTTAACCCTATAAAATCTCTGATTAGTTCGAGGTCATATGATTTTGGAGTGAGTTTGTATGTCCCAGATATTATTCACTTTATTGTTTCACCCATAGAAGCAGCTCTATAGTTTGCATTACGTCTTCATGTTGCAATATTCCTTTAATTTTAATCAAACTTTTAGATAAAACCGCGGTTCACGTGTATATTTAATTGAAATTACGTTAAGCACTTGATCACGAGCCACGTATTTTCCGTATGATGTGTTTTTTGCATCGTTCTGTATGTAATTTATCTCTTTTCATTTTACTGAGAAAATATTGTTATTGAACGTACAAATGCTTAATTATTGTGATGAGATCAGGCGGTGAGATAGACGAATGTCTTACGTCTTTGAACTGATTTTGAGAAGAGATAGGAAGAGGATAGGTACATTCTTTGTGTTTACTTATAGTGAGTTAGTCGTAATTAACTTCTTAAAGTATTCAATGACACATTTTAGAAAACATTCAACTACCACCTTGCTCATATATCATAATATTATGTATAACGATGATCAGCTTTTGAGTGCCTTCGGGGTTTCAATTCAGAGGGGGGATGTCTAAGTTCAGCAGTCGCATGGCTGTTGGGGATGATGATAATCTTGGTAGGACACTTCGGACTAAACTAAACAATTAAATAAAATGCAAAACAACGCATGAAAAAAGGTTTCCCAAGGTTTCATAAAGGTTTTCCAAGAGAGTTTCACTGTGTAGGGATTCGATCGTTACCTTGAATTTACATCACATTTTCTTTCACACTTTCATAATTCTCATATCAGTGATGGGTAAGAGTTCAGGAATCGAAAGGAGTTTGTAGAACTGCTCTACATGTTATTCTCTACTCTTCATAATCAGAACCATCATGTGAAAGAGCCATAGCAATTTATTAGCAATTAGCAAGGTTTTTATTTCATGGATTCGGGCTCGGTACAAAGTTAAAGTTTAGTTTTCTTTCTTCGGATTTGCACTTTTTACAAATTTGCGTATTTTTACAACAATGAAGAGTTTTGAAAATAAATAAGTACCTACTTGCATGTAAAAAATAATTCGTAGCAGACATGCAAATCATCTCTAAAGTTCTGTTTTTATTAAAATCTATTGTTTTCTGAAGATTTGTTTGTGAAGTATAGAAACATAAGTCACACACCCAGCACATTTCGCAAGAAAAAGCAAGGGGTCAAGTCTCAAAATATAGATAATGGTTAAGGAACATGCAGTTGCAATGATTGCTTGCGGACTTTGCATTCAAATTAGGAGAATAAAAGGCTGGAAATGGTTTTTGTACAATATATTTCGGAAATTTACTACAAAATAATACTTGTTGTAAGAAATACTTACTCATCTTAGAGGAATATAATATAAGAATTTTATTGAGCAGCTCTATCTTTATAAACTAAAAACTTTTCAAAAGTTTTTAACAACAATGCTTATCTATTAATTCTTAATTTAGCCTACGTTATTATGACTGTTTCCAATTAGAAAGATATGATTTATAACATTTTATAGGTTTTTTTTAAGTATATGGCTATAGTGAAATTTAAGATTAGGTACTAATGGGTAGATCTTGAAACTTTAGATATTTTTCACTTCGAATATACTTAAATAGTTTGCTAACAGAACAAAAAACCTTCATTTCTACAATGTTTGAAGTTGTAATCAATTATTCTCCAATATTCTGTTTACAATTTTGTTTTTAATGGCAGTTCAATTATTTTTATTAAGGTTATGTTTTTAATGTTTTATTCACGCTTAAAAAGGATGCATGTCGACATAACTTATTTATGAACTGACCTAAAAAGAAATCAGTTTTAGGTCCATTTAAGCAGATAAGAATTTCTGTGTTTAGAACATACTTGTTGTTTTAAACAACAAATCCGTTACCAAAATCCAAATCGAAATGTTACCATGAAAGATGGATAATAAATAGAAATTGAAACTATCCTGCCAACCCGCTGAAGCGATTTATATTGATTTTGATAAGTGGGATTTATATCCACTTCGAAAAGGTCAAAGAAAATTGAAGAAAAAAAAAAATTCAGAAATTATTTTTATTAAACTGGCACAGTCCAATATAGCATTTGACGTAACCACGCCTGTCGAGACAGCTAGTTCTCATAAACACAGTTCAACTTTCCGCTCCGCTTAGCCCTGGTGGCAAACGATGCTTGCCAGTAAGGCTCGTCAGCGTAAGCAGTTGACTTAAGTAACACTAAGTTTCGATAACATCCGTCAGGGTAAGCAGTTGACATAAGTGACACTAACTTTCGATAACAGCGGCTAACAGTCCGGCCATCACTAAATCACAGTTCACGAGATGTCTCTGTCACTTGAATGTCAGTTCTCTTGTTCCATGATCACTATTTACGCTTGCCGTACCTGCAATGGAAAAAAGGTTATTCAAAGTTATTAAAGTGGCCACCAGGGGTTCCAAGACCTTAGGCTTAGAGCGTTACTGGCAATCGAACGTAGAAAAAGCAGTTAGATAATTTAGTCCTACTTAAATGTTTTGTATGTATGAAAAAATGGTTCAAGGTCTACTCTTCATAAAAGTACTATCACAATCATGTCTTTCAAGAAGTTGACTTGTAGAATGTAGATGCATTTAGGGTGCATTGAACCCAGCCACGTGAGAATGTTAAGGTCGAATTCATCTTTGGCCGTGTCCACAGCTGTAATTTGGCTTACTATTGATATCTATCTATCTACCTATATTTTCCTAGACCTACTTCGTCCTTTATGTTGAATCGTTTTGAGAATAACGAAATATTTATTTTTCAATCCTCAATAAAAATTATAGTAGGCTATATTAGGTACTTAACCGCCGCACTCAGAGACGTCAATTAACGTTAATGGTTGATTAGCGTCAAAATACCATTTTTGAAAAGAGACTTTATAACAAATTGAATAAAGAACTTTTCAGAATGACACATTTGACTCTAATGAACCATTAACGTTAATTGACGTCTCTGAGTACGGCAGTAACTATGTTAAGAGTCAAGAAGACAAAACTTTTTCAACAGCGAGAATTTTATTTTTAAAATTATACTGCCACGTGTTTAACTCTCTTGAAAATAATTACAATTTATCACGGACATTTAATCTCATTTTTTTTTTTTCATACTTGAACCTGTAATATTTTTCTGACATCAGAATTGAACTCAAAACGTTCGGGCTGTAAACAGGATCTCTAACAATTGTGCCAATAAGCCAGTAAAGTTTTTAGACAAACTAATTATAGAACTTTTAAAATGTTACTCACCCCTGAGCTGTCGCGGTTGCGGTGGCAGTAGCAGTTGCAGTGGCACCTCCGTTGCCGCCTCCGTAGTTACCGCCGCAACCACCACCGCAACCTCCACCTTGTTGGTGCCCCGGTTGCTGGTAACCGCCGGATCCGTAAGCAGGCTGGCCACCGCCGTAACCACCGCCGTTGCCATAGCCGCCGCCGCCGCCGTAACCACCGCCCCCTCCGCCGCCTCCGCCGCCACCACCACCTAAGATAGTGAAATCTATGTTATAAATTTCGTTCGCCTACTAATGGTTTGCTGCTAGTTTTAAAAGGTAATCAGAAACATTTTGCTTCTTCTCTAAAAAAATATAGTTTTGTATAATTTTCTGTCACGCTCAATGGCAACTAGTAGAGAATGCATTTAACATTAAGTCCGCTTTTTTCACTTTTTTGTGCATTGACGATTAAATAAACAAATAATGGATATAATTTCTATATTATATTTTATTGGTGTTTATAACGTAACCAAGAGGTTACCTTTAACAATTAAAAACCTATATCGCTGAATACTTATAAAGTATGTCATCTTGGTGAAATTGAAGGGATGTAAAACTATAACGCCCACTTTATTGCAACTACTTATAATTTCAAAAATATTATTTACCTCCATAACCTCCGCCGTAACCACCTCCTCCTCCGTAGCCACTGCCGCCTCCGTAACCACCGCCGTAGCCTACGTTATTGTTCTGGCCCCCTCCGTAATGCCCGTGTCCTCCATGACCGCCGTGACCTCCATGACCATAACCTTTGTGACCGTGACCTGTAATCAGTTTTTTGTAAGATATTGTATGTGGATTATTCGAAGCGTTCAAAATGCTCTGAATTTGAACTGACGCAAACTGAAAATAAAATATAGGAAAAAAATCGTAAATTATGTTTGTATCCAGATAAAAAAAAAATGTGTCATGCTTACAATTCCCAGACATAATATTCTAACAAATTCTTACGAAAATAAAAATTAACCTTCTGGTTTGACGATAATAATAGTTTTACTGGCACCGCCGCCGTAGCCGCCTTCGTAACCTCCATGGTGGCCTTCTTGGTAGCCGCCCTGGTAACCACCGCCGCCACCGTAACCATAGCTGCCGCCGAAGCTGAGGCCACCTAGGCCTAGCAGCTTTTTCAGATGGCGCTTCTGTCTGTTCAGCTGCACTGGCTTTGGTTGATCTTCTAGCTTCTATGAGCAGAGAAAATGAAGAAAATTAAAGGAACAATTATGTTGATGATTGACTGAAGATTATTATGTTAAATTCCAAAATTATCGAACTGCAAATCCTCCTGACTTTTTTCAATTTGAACTTGTTTTTTATTTTTCAGGGAGATAATCAAGGTATTATAAAAACTGACCTCTGGCCACATTATGAAGACTTCTTCTGCTAAAAGCTAATCTAGTTAGTTAATATTAGTCTGAATAAGCTTCAAAGGTGAGAAAATGAATAGACGAATGTTATAATAACTGGTTAAAACTTTGCTCTGGTTAAAACTTTGCTTTTTAACACTTTTCTCATTGGCATAATTAGCGAATTATTATCGCAGCCTTAACTGCAGTGAGTGCGCTCCTTATGCGGCGCAAGCGGCAGGTTATTTCGCAAACTCGTTTCAACAACTCCAAGTTCAAGATCACATCTATTTCTAAACCTTGAAAAACTCACTTGCACATAAATAGGTTGTGGATGAGGATTGCTCTCCAGGGATTTGGCTTCGTGCTCCCTGGGGTTGGGATTTTGCTGAGCCAATAGTACCAGTATGGGGAACTGGCGCGCCCGATCCGTGGAATGAGTCCTGGAGTCTCTAGGGGGGGCTAGGACTGGTGCGACGAGGACGATCCTGTCGCCTCCCCCGAGGGAGTTGTCGCCGATCGAGGTATACGCCACGCTCGCTAGCGCCAACACGCTCACTACTCCACTGAGTCCCATTGTGATCACTGGCACAGGACTCACAAAGCCAACCTATTTATACGAGTTTTTCCTTACGCTGCAACGTCATGGACCGCCAATTGCGATTCGAGCAGTCCGCACCCGCTTCGTAGAACGCGTCGTTCGATGACGTTATCGATAGCTCTTGGATTTATGTCCTGAGATCTAACAATTACAGAGCAGTGTCCATTGTTTGTTACTATGTAAAAAACCCAAACACAAAGTTGTATGTACTTACATCTGCGCAAAGCGTGATGGTACACGCCTACAATTTGCGGAGTCCGTGCACGTATATTATCTGGTTAACTTAAACCGGATGCGGTGGCATGTTTCGGTTCAAAATAATAACTTTGTTTTATTTTGCAAAATTACGACGATAGTTTTATTTGTAAACATAAACGCGAATGTCTCTGGTCTTCTTTTTGAAACCAGTTTCGCGATGCGATGTTCTGCCCTGTTTTGCACTTTTACTTTATCCTTTTGGGATCGACTTGGATATAAATAACGTTACGGCGCTATTTATACGGTAGTTATTACGAAATATATTTATTATTTAAAACCTACGCAATACTTTATGTAATTTTTAAATTAATCTTCTTCATCGTATTATGACGTTTACTTAATTTTTGATTAAAGTTTAATTATAGTTTATTTTATTTTACTCTACTATTTTTCAAAAACTGTTATTACTCAGTTTTCTGTCTATTCTCCTTAGCAGCCCAGTAAAAACAAACTTCTGACTCCGGTACAGTCAACTTATGGTCATGTATTAATGTGGTAAAAAACAGTTCCTTTGACGATTAGGTTGAAGTGTTAAAATTGACTTGATGGTCATCAGCCATAGGACTTCCATTTCCGATCATAGGCCTTCGAATAGATTTCCATAGAAGCCGGATGTAGGTAGGCAGCTTTTTAAATTAACGCGTGCTTCAAAAACAACATATTAAAATTTTACTGGGAAACACTAACAAAAACTTTTTACCGAGAACAATGATTAATCTAAACGTGATCTTAGATAAATTAAGTAGTACATCCAATTAGAAGTTTGATTCAAGTGGAAGTTTGGTTCTTTAAGCGTCTTCTCAAAGGACTCTACAGCATCATTTTAACTAAGTACTCTTTCATTCTTATTTCTGTCGATTTTTGCGAGTAAGTGACAGGACACTTCAATCGCCAAAGCAATGTTGTAGAGTTGCTTTAGTTTTTATGAACAGGATGATAATGCGCCAAAGATTGTGGGTTCAACGCACACAGAAGACAAACATTATAGTATAGTGCCACTGCCAAGAACATTTTTTTTATTCTGTGACGGTTTGCTAATTGGCTAAAAAGATTTTGCTTTGACCACCCTTCTAAAATCTGAGTGTCCATTTGGGAACCTTTTTAGTAACAGGGAGTTCCATATTTTGTTTCAATCATTCATATTTATGAAATGTGAAAATTTTACGTTAAATATTATGTTTATCTTAGTAATACTTCTAACTATACCCATAACTTCTATTTTTTTTCAAAAATGGTACTGTTGCTCAAAATCCGTGGTAGAGTCCTTACGTAATAAGTTGTATGTATTCCGTGGGCTATACAATACATGTTACCTCTATGTATCAATGGTATTATTTGTATTCAAACGCACAGCATCCTATGTCCATCCCACCGTTGGGCACAGGCTTCATCTCAACTGGGCTCAGTGCGAATTGTTGGAGAGGGGTAGAGTTTGTAAAACGGATAAACATACTGTGAGAATGATGAATAAAAATGAATCTGATGTTATCAAGCCACCCATAAGTCTCAACTTGGCGAAATTTCGGCGAGGATCAACAAAATCTATTCAAAATGACGCAATTCAAATAGATATATAGCTCTTTCTGAGTTCTTTCAAATCGTCAAAATATAATTAAGATGGTTGACCACCCAACAGCAATCAGCACAGCAACAGCAGAATCGCACGGGTGACAACCCGTGCCGATCATTGCCGATCCTCTGTCACAACCTTAGAGCATGAAGCGCGTGTTTCACACTACAACTGACATCATTGAATAGGTACGTGTAGTTTTTAAAATCTGTAGTATGATGATTCCGAATATAGGTGCTGGTAAATTCTTTTCGCAGCGTGGTGAGGCCCCCCACTCTGTGGACCGATGACCTGGTGCAGTTTTCGGGAAGTCGTTGGATGCTAACGGCCCACAGCCGCTCACTGTGGCGCTCTTTGGGGGAGGCCTATGTCCAGCGGTGGACTTCTGGAGGTTGATGATGAAATTCTTTTCATTCATAGATTTCATGTTTTATTCAATGGTTTTTTAAAGCTTTCTATCGTGTAAATTACCTGCAAGCCATTGCTAACTTGGTAATCACCGCCATCCATGTACACAAGTATGGACGTATCATCATTTGATAGCCTGCGTAATTGAATACCTCGTAACTACTTGTGTATTCTTCAATAATTGCGGTGCGGTAATTTACCTAGACCATGGATTGTATGGAATGCGTGAAAGAATCTATCTTACCGCAAATTCTAGAGTACGTGTTTTTGAAGATTTTTCTAGGAAAAGGCAATGACGGAAACAAACTCTACAAAGCAACAGATTGCGTTTAAATCACACAGTGAAATGTACATTAATAATTTGAATTTTTTTAGGTATTTTAACTTCACAAGTTACCTTTTATGCGTGTTATGTGTAGCAAATAGTTGAATTAGTAACTACCTATTTATCTACCGAACATTTTTGTCAGTGCTATTTTCGGATTCCCAAAATTAAATTTTAATATGTGAATGTAGTAATAGAATAGATGAAGAAATTAACAGGTATTCCAAATAAAAACTATGATAAAGAACTTTCTTCTAATTCCTGAGCACCAATCAAATACTGAAGGATACATAGAATACTGATTCTATGTATCCTTCAGTATTTGCCAGTTTTATTTAATGAGCTAACTAAGTACACTATTACCTACAAAGTTTCACGATAGTCTACCTGGGGTTGTGTTTTTTTCATTTCATAACCTCCATTGCAATTTTATGGACACATATCTGACAGCTAAATGAGCCTGAAAGAAGTTAAAAAATGTACTACCTAGCATTGTTGTGTTTCTGCGAATCCATCCATTTAGGTGATTATCAGTGTGTATTAATCGAAGTTCTGACTGGATAATCCATCGTTGTGGAACTAGTTTCTAACATTGTTGTGCTTGTAAGGCATATACATACGTTAATTCCTCATTGCAATAGGTTAAAATCCAATTCTCAATACCAGTGCATTTTTTCTAATGTTCATGTAATGTTCGATATGAGATGGAGAAGCCAAAGATTAACTACTTATATAGAACAACTTAAAGACAAAAAGAAGGAGTTCGGCTTATTTGGCTCAGCTTGAGATATACTTCCCGCTTCCGTGTGTTTTTAAGAGGAAATTAAGGAAAAGGCCACGACATGGATGGCTATAAAGTTATAAAGGGCCGAGGATATTCCCCGCTTCGACATGACTTACCCCCAAATTCACAAACGCTAATCAAAAATTGAGCATCCCTCAGAAGTATAGCTGCCCCTTTCACTTGAGCGCGTGTTTAGCATATGACTGACGTTTGTGAATTCGGAAGTTCGTGTTGTTTGACGTTGACGGCGCTTGTGCCACGAAATTTTTGTGATGTCGTTAGACCCTAACTCGCAAACGGAAATCAAAGAGCAGCTAGTTACCACTCAAAGCTGTCACTTCCAGTTCTACACATAATTTACTTGACAACATGAGCTTGAGGGCTTACTCAAACTTGATTGACGACTGTGAGTTCGAGTGTAAGACAGGGAGACATTTTAAAGTATGTACCAATATAAGAGGGTGATGAATGATGATTAAAATATAGCCCAATTACCAAAATACTTTTTTACTGGAAAAAATAAGCTTACAATGAAATTGCAGTTGCATGTAACTAGCCTAGCCGGTGTAGGTGTAAGGTATGTTTGCCGCTCGATTGTAGTTGTTATCTGAAATGATAAAATAATGGTTCTTAAGTCAGTAACTTCAAATACTCTCAACTATAAAATACCTTCAATTTACGTTCTAAAGTCATAAGTATTGCACTATCCCCCGAATTCACTAACGCAAATAAACGTTGAGCATCTCTCAGAAGTATAGCTGTCCCTTTCAGTTCTATTGACATTTTACCGGACAGCATGAGCGTATAAGTGCGTGCTTAGTGAATTCGGGGGTAAATCATAGATAACAAACAGCTTTTTACCTAGGCTTGCGCTTGCGCACATCGAATCGTATCGTCACGTGCGCTACTCAGTTTTGGCTTAGAACTCCTCAGATTTATCCCTTCTTCTTCTTTTTCTTATTGTTTTGTTTGCAACCTTAAATTGATTGAATTCTCCCTTATTACCAGCTTCCCTTTGTTACCAGCAATCCTACCGGCTGGATGAATAGCATACGAGTATACCTATCTTTATAAGTAAATATAGCATATAGATAGCGGCTACCCGCAAGTTCGTCCGCGTAGACTTCACACCATATTTTACCCCATTCGGGGTTTAATTTCTATAAATTCTTTTTAGTGTACCTACCCAATTTCAAGTTTCAAGGTACAGTTTTTTCGCCTGTTTTTTTGATATACATATAACTTCAGATAACGTCTGATTTGCCGTTCATAATTACAGTTAAGGAACTCAATTGCAATAAGATCATGTAAAATACAAGCTATGTGTATGAGTCTTCCACTCTTTAAACAAATTAGTTTTTGTTCACCCTATGTAAAAACGGAGCAAACGACGACGATTGAGGCAAAACTTTGTTGAAATATGGCTCTAGGTAAAATGTGAGAAATTGATAAGTTATGTCACTTTGTATCTAAGTAATAAACTATTTTCTGCTTACCAGGCACATTGACTACAACTGTTGGTCCCCGGCTCATAGAGCTGCCGTAGCCGTAAGGCGAAGGGTTTCTCCCTGCAGCATAAAATGGAATTCAATAGCGATTATCTGCTTATGTTATTTGACATCACTTACGTTCTAAACAAGGTAAATCATTCGTATTTTATGGATCCAGTACTTCGGTACGATTTTGAAGTTCAATATGACACACTGTTTATGCTGGGTGGGAACTCAAAACACGGTTGGCGATTTTGAAATCCAAACTCACTAAACCCCACGGTGACCCTACGCCGCCACTTGTGACGGGTCGTAGGTTCGCTACATGCGCTTCCGTAACCCGGCAACGGCTCTCCGTGACTGGACCAACCATGTCGTGTCCGAAACGGGACACCCGCGAAATTCTATCCGCCATTCCACGCTGCTGACACAGCCACTAGATGCACCGGCCCGCGCCTAGGATGTAGAGCGCCAATAATGGAGAGCGAATCATCCACCAGGATTGTTGCAGGGCCCGTCGCCACGCGCGTCAGTGTTTCTCACCATACACCACACCTCTACACCAGGCCTATCACTCGCGGAATACCTCCCGCCATACCAACCCACCTCACAGGCAGCTACTGACTCCTCCTGAGACTTAAGTCTTAAGTTGCCCCTGCATTTTTTTTGCCATCCCACTTCACCTCATTAAATGAGGTGTGCCTGAGGCAGTGATCCCCATTGGGCCGCATCCCGGACGACGAAGCGATACCTATTTTATAGTGTGTTTCATTGTGTTCAATGGGCACATGTTTGAGTTAATCTCATTCAAATCTGTTCTTTGAAGGAATAACGATGTTGGTACATAGTAAAAAAAAACCCCGCTGATTACCTTGATTTGGCATCACAATTACAGTTTGGTCTGGCTGGACTCTGGCTGTTCTGAAATCTGGAACACATGAATTCGCAAATAGTTAAGTAAGAAGAACAAGTGTCTTGACATCCGAGTTAGTAACTTTCACTACAAATTCAATTGGTGAGACGGCCAATAACTAGTATGGTGGCTGTAAGGGTTTATAAGTTATAGTAATTCAGTTGCTACTAAGCTGGTCAATCCCACCTTGATCAACTGCATGAATGCTTTTTAAAAAACCGGGGACTATAGAAAATGGCAACAAGTGCGCTGGAAGAGAGGTCCACGTCTAGATAGCACGACACAGGACCGAATCACCGGAACTTTTGAAGATGGACAATTATCAACTCACCGTTATTTTGTCTGGTTAACCCTACCGGTGTAAATTCTTCTCCATAGCTGCTGAGCTAAAAGGAAACATATTATTAATTTTAAAAGTAATAGGAGGTAATAGGCACGTTTTAAATTCAAAAATTTCTTGAAAAAATACAAAATCATATAAAAAGACTTACATGATTGACAGGCCAGAAGTATGAAGCAGGTAAGTAAAATACAATACACGCACAAATGAAACTAATTTTCAGCACCATTTTTATATATTTATTTTATAAAAGTGGATAAAACTAGTTTGCTTCAGAGCTCTCCTAGTTGTTTGCCTAGGTCTAGGTGACAAAGTTATTTATAGTCTCTTGTGCCATGTTGATTTTATCTCCTGAAAATTACCTTTCATCATTTTAAAATTACCCCTTCCAAGTGGAGTTGCGTCACATCACAATTAAATCTATGTAAATGATGCTTCTCTACGTCACCAGGTGTTTATAAAACTTAACAATTCGTAATTTTCCAATGTTTATTAAACTTATGTAATAAGACAGTTTTGTGATAGATTAATGTAGTTATTTCATTATGACCCGAAGTTTGGAAAATCTTCGGCGTCGTGTGTTGGAAGGCCTTAAATCTTCGAGTTTCTGAAAATTAAGAATTAGTTAATTTAATATATAAAATATGTGTATATTATCAAGCTTAATTTTTAACAATAAAAAAACATAAGTAACTAACTAACATAACATTAACAAGCAAACTTTGATTATTGTCTCGATATAATAGGTGAGAAGATATTTTTTTTTGTCCATTATTTTTTGTAAATATACTTCCTGTCGCAAAACATTTTCTAGGAACTACGGGTTTTTTGTAAAAGGTGACCCCGGAGACTAATTTTAAAATATTTTTATATTGTAGTTCTTTTGATAGTGACAATGAGAAGTAATTACCAACTATCATTTATTTTCTGCTATTGAAACTCTTATGCAAGACCCAGTGGCTCGATTATAGAGTGCAAAACTGTGCATTGTAATTACTGCATTACTGCGATTAAGCCTTGAACTTAGTGCCGTAATCAATGTCATCATAGCCGGTAGGGAAGTAATAGATTGATTATTAGCAAAAAACCTCTTAATGTAACGTTAACTCTCTCGTCAACTTAATGTTAACTCTTCACTATGTCTACCTATTACGTTAATTTTGCTCTGTCATGCTAAGTCCACTTTATTAACTTACTTGGACGTAAATCGGTTGTGCGTTGCCTGGCCCCACCTCAGGCATGAGAACTTTG
The DNA here is from genome assembly GCA_950022985.1 of Udea ferrugalis. Taxonomy (NCBI): domain Eukaryota; kingdom Metazoa; phylum Arthropoda; class Insecta; order Lepidoptera; family Crambidae; genus Udea; species Udea ferrugalis. The sequence continues at coordinate 14,977,301 of OX465516.1, forward strand.
CCGCCATTTTCTTCAGTGGCTAACAACATCAACACTGGAAAGTCTTTCGCCGTTTCCGTTGTTCTAGCCCTTGCTGATTTATGCGCGGCCAGCACTGGAGCCACTAAAACCACATGGTCTTTCGAATCTAATCCTTCAGCGAACGAAACAGCACTTAAAATGAATAAAACTGCAAAAAGCTTAGAGCCAGAAGCAGGGAACATCGTGTCGGATGTAGAGTGTTAACTAGTGTTAAGGAAATAAGCAAGGAGCTTTATTTATACAAACGATATTCAATAACATCACGATTTGTAAAATGATAGACACCGTTTTAAAGTTCCTTTTGTTTTGATCACGATATCCTCAAGCTAGTAATTTTAGCTTGATTGAGAAACTTGAATTATTGCTTTTTTGCTAACATCTCTGTGGAATAAATTAAGTTGAAGTTTTTTCAATTTAAAACATTTTGCTCGGGAGGCCCACTTACGTTCGTATTGTGAATTGTGAAAATAATCCAGTTCGAAATGTGTTTTGACTTTAAACTGTACCTATAAACAGAGCATTTTTTTAAGGATTTTCAGTAGTAGTTCTGCAGAGAAAACCCACCTTTATGGTATGGTATGAATATCCAAAAATGGTGTTTCTTAAAATATAGCTATGAGTATTTTAACTCAATGACATCCCATACAAAAGTGTACCTATATCCATCAGTGCACATCACAACGACTCTCGGACTTAAAATGACTCTTTAAACCACTAAATCCATGCCAATCTAATATACCTACATATTACAAGAGTTAGAATCTTAGTCAAACATAATATGTATCTCTATGTTGAGTGAAGTGATTATGACTACAGGTAATTAATTAAATGGTATACTTTGTGGTAAGATCACGGATACGATTCAAACGTGGTTTCCTTCAACGTTAACAATGTTTAGTATGTACCTAATGGAAAAACTTATTCTGTAACATCACTTGTAACTTGACTAACTTTGTATTCGGCAGACAGGCAGTCAGCGGAGGCTTAGTAATAAAGTTCCGTTTTTGCTTTTAGGTACGGAACCCTAAAAAAACAAACAAATCAGGAAGCAAAAAAACTCGTTCCCCACTCAAAATTATGGCTTCCAATTTATGACTAAAAATGACTGACTAAAAATTAACTACTGTTGACATTGAATATTCTTTGCTCTCATTCATAATAAAGAAGAATTTAAGCAGATCCCATACAGTACAGCTCTTGTACATGAATTAATTTAGCTCTACCTGACACCGGTAGATGTACTAAGTACTCGTTGTCTTTTATAAATTATTAAGAAAAGTGTTTTTTTCGTTGTCTTTTATAAATTATTAGTAAAAAATATTTTTTTCTTTTAAATACTCTGGCCATGGTCCTAAAATGTCATTCCACAAGTAGATTCATCGAAAATCTCAAAACTCGTGCCGTTTCGCCTCTCTAGTCTACATTTTGGCAAAAAATACTGACCTGTTTATTCAGCTTGACCTTTTATTCCGTCTCATAAATCTATGATACTTAGCTTAGAGGATAAAAACACATGTTAAAGAAACATTTATTCATTTATTCTTAATATCAAGTTGTGATTCATCCTTCAAATCACTGAGAGATAACTTATCCAAGTTAAGAAGAATTCCTGGTAGAGTTTTTCTGAAAAGAATAAAAAATACATTTAAGTTTTGAACTTTTTATATAACACAAGAAAGAGAACAAATGACCAATCTCAATCGAATGAAGTCGAATTTAAGACCAGAAGGTAGGGAGAGACTTGGCTCGAAGGAAAAGGGAGTCGTAGACTCCTCATCGTAGGAAGTATTTACCTACATTGTTAAGGCTTCCTTCGAACATCATAACAAGAACCTATATTACTTATTACCTAAATTTAAGCTGGACCTGAGCTATGTACTCACCGCAATAACAAATTCATTTGTGTCCCCTTGTATAGGTCCGTCTGATATGAGGTAAACACCATCCGGAAGGACTTCAGGGTTTGTTTCTTGAATCTTCTTCAGTTCCAACATGTCAAGTTTTGATGGCATTCCACGAATTAAGTCAACTAATGCGCTTCCACTTGCTTTGTATATGACAACTTCTCCTAAACTGATATGCACTAGGAAAATCAACACCAAAAGACACTTCATTTTGCATACGATGTCGAATGAGGATACGGCTGAACTGTTTTTTACGAAGTCTACCTAGAGCTTTTATACAGCATTCTAGTTTGTTTTATTTATAAAAATATAGTAGAATGGTTGCATAGGCTAAGCTAATTATATACTTGTGATATTTAAAAACATTCATCTTTAATCCGTAACTCAGTGATTTAATTAAATTCTGCATTGAAGATGCAAATACAGCCTGTTATCGTGTGTCTAATTTGCTCCCGTTACTGAATAATAATAGTGGCTTATATGTATAAACAGGTAATTTATTAAAAACTTAATCAACCTACAGACATCAGCCAAGTCTACCTACAAATTGTAGTATTATGCGCAGTAAATTTACTGTAGGTCACTTGCAAGCTCGAGAGACGACAAAATCCTTACTACTGAACAATTCCCATCAGTCTATCATGTAACAGTAAACTGTAATAAGATTGGGCTTCGGCACCAGAACACGCCTCACCAATCGGCCCTGGAGTAGTTGCACTGCCAGGCAGTTATTCGGAGGCTCAAGGAGGTCCCAAGTATGTTCTTTTCACTGCGCGTCTACTGTCTTCTCAACTTGAACGAACCCGCCAACTTTTTTTTTTTCTTCCAATGCTGAGTTTTCTATTAACCCTGCTAAGGAAAAAAGTTGAGACCTGACATCTTCCCAGATATGAGCAGTAGTCATCGTCAGTCCAACAAGTTCTTTCTCTCTGCCAGTAACAGTAGTAAGGTTAGTGTCCATGCCTAGCATCAAAACATATATGACCTTTTTGATTACTGCTTTGTTTTACGCATTCTTTTCAGTCTCAGCCTGGACAGCAAAAGCAGCTGTACACGTCAGAGAATTTTGTATGGTGATATCGATTTCGTTATTAATCCATTATCTTATTTTATATTAGCAGAATAAACCGTTGACTCATCTCATTCGAATGAGCTCTCGTTTTAATTATTTTGGACATAACGAACAAGTCAGGCGCGTGGGCGATAGTGTACTTGTCATAATATCTGTTGTTTTCCCTCGGAAGTCATTGGAACCAGTTTCAAAACCACATTTACTACGATGCTCAGCAGAACCATAATTATTGCGACAAAATGACCTGGCTGTCAGCGGGGATTCCTCTAACATCTCAATGGCAAAACAAAGAATCATCTGAATCACGTAATAAGCTGTTATCAATGACTTCAATTAGAACAGGTAATTTGATAATTAACTGATAACTTGTATTGCGGCACTACGCTTACACTATACTTTGAAGACTGACTACTTACTTATTATCCGATACGACGAAGCATGTTACAAATTTTAAATTTTTGGTTAAAATGGTTGCATTATTCATATTACCCGAGACCATAATATAGAGTACTTATGTTTTTCATTTCAGTTAAATCTTCTTCGTTGCTTGTCGATGGTAATCATAATAACTTTAATGAAATCAGTATTCTGGCACTTTTACCTCGTCTTACATGATTACTTCTTATTGAGTGTAACAAATCAAACATCCTCTAAAATTTTTTGACAAGAAAATTAGCCCTTCAATTTTAACTTAAACCTTTTTGAAAGTTTGTTTAAAGTTATAATTTGTTTAAAGTTAGTGGCTGTGGTGTCGCTTGCCGTGTAGTGAAAACGAAAAGAATTAAATCACTGATTGGTAATTTAATAACGTTGGCCCTATATTTTTTTCTTCAGGTGAAGCAAACATTTTCCCAACTATTTTTTTGTAAATAATACCGGTAAAGTGGTCGGAAATTAATCCTCGTGGTTACTAATTTTGAGCGAGTAAAACCAAGACGGTAAAATAATTGATTATGTAAATGATAATATTATGATAATCCAAAAATATCTACATGAAGGTACAGGACATTACAAAAACCCATCTCGTTAATATTCCATTCCATCCCACAAAGCGCTGAAGACCATACTTACGATGGCATTCTTCAATAAAAGTTCTTACGTGTACTTAATGTAAAGATCAAAATTGATTGAATACTTGAAGAAATACGCGTTTTAATTCTACTTGTAGCAAGGTATCATTGTTCAATTATAATTCTGCACTAAGACGTTTTTCCCGATGTTCACATTGTTATGACGAATCAGTTTGTCGGCCGTTAATACTATGGAAATGTTGGGGACGTAAGGCAAAAAAATGCATCTAATTAAATATGTGGAACATTATTTTCGTTGTAATCATGTCGTTTCCTGCAGAACTGGCATGGCGTGTTCAGTTGCTATTAAATATTTATTACAGTAACTTTACGATTTAGCACTACCACAACCTATCAATAATCATAATTCCGAGTATTGGAAATAATTCAACCTACTCACTGCCGTAAACAGCTTGATAGTATTCCAATTAATTTGGCACGTGTAAATACAAAGTAACCCTTAGGTGAGTTTAAAAAACCCCTTGGTACAATTCAAAGACGGGTACCAGACCGCAAACTGCAAGCATAGTTGTTGATTGATTGAATTTGTCTCCGCCTCAACTAAGAGAGTTAATATTTAATTCAAAGATATTTCCCCAAAATGTTTTAGGTTTTTTACCAGTCAAACGGGATGGGAATTTAGAACGACGACGCCTGTCGGGACAGCTAGTACCTTATAAAAGTTCATGTGGAATTAGTAAAAGAAGGTATTACGTTGGTCACCAATAAAACGATAAAGTAATTAATAGTTTTTAATTCCAGGTAACATGTATATTCAACTTTATAACTATGTTAAGATAAAACGCAATATCACTATATCAAGGTCACATAATATCTACTAGCCCGCTGGTACGAGTAGGTAGTAGAAATGATGATGATGAATGCGATTTTAATTGCTCCATCGGGATCGCAGGAACTCTCAAACCGGTGAGTCTACCTGTGAACAAAACATTTAAACGTTTACTTACAAGTTCGCTTCAATTGAAAATATATTCAATTAAATAAAAAATCCCTCCTTAAACTTATATTTCATTATCTCAGAATGCACCTCAGACAATAATGTTTTAAGGAAGACACCGTTTTTCAGTGCCAACGTGGCATACCTATACCACGTATAGTAAAAATAAGATGATATAACAAAACGTGTTGATGAATACCCAATAATGACTTCAGAAACAAAAGCTTTGACCAATGTGTAGCCAATCGGAGTTCAAAATTTTATGTGAACTTTGGCGCAACTGTTGCCAATAGTTAAATAAACCAAATGTTAGGTGGTGTTAAAATTGAGGTAACCAAGTCAACAAAATAATAATATGAGTGAAAATTCTGAAATATCCCCTCTAAAACTAGATAAATATAGCAAAAAGCTTTGCAAAACAGTGCATCTTGGCAAGGATAACACAATACCTAGATAAAAGATAAGAAGCTGCCATGCTGTCAACTAAGATGATACCTACTATCGTGCGTGGCTTGGTTATCAACGTCTTTAAATAGATTGAGTCATTGAAACAGGATCAAAACACAAAAGGTTAAGACAATGGTGACTTATAAATATTAACAACGTTACACCAACAATTTAGTTTTGGCAACGCAAAAAATGCGCCGTTTAATCCATATAAAATAGTATGGTTAAAGGCAAAAGGCTCCTGATTTCGTGTAGACCTTTAAGGGCTAGAAATCCTTTGGATCCCGTTCACTATGCGTCTCTTTTTCTGTGAGATGCATATTTGGCACCTAACGCAAACATGATGAGGACATAAAATTTAGATGATGTTATCAGGTCCCTGATGAATTTCGTTGAAATGCTCGTAATTCAATAAAAATACTGGTTTTACCACCGTATTGGCAGTATGCACACAACAACGACAAATTGTAATTGATTTGCTCCAAATACGAAAAAAGTCTGGAAAGAAACTAAATTAATCCTGAAATTGTTCGAATTGAATTGAATTGAAATTTTAATTTTAATATTTAATTAATTGTTCTCACGTTTTCTCTGTATTATCAGTAAAATCTTTATTTGTTCAGGGCTTAGGCCGAACCTTCAGAACATCACCCAATGCATATTTAGGTGCGTATAGTAAACGAGTATTACCTACCAATATGAACATAATCACTTAAGTGGGTACATTATTCTGGTCCCAAAACAAGGTATCCGTCATAACTAGAGACAATGCCACAAAAACCAGACCTATGGTGGAAGTAACCCATGTAATTTGTAAAACTAACACATGCACATTACAATTCTTGTAGTTCCACGTTTCCATTGTTATCGTGGCCAGTTTTATTTCCGCAGGAGTTGTGTTTTACCTATCTTTGTACAGATCCGGTATCTTCCCACTAACTTGTTTACACAAATGTACTGAGTATCGAGTAATTATGCAGTAGTAGATACTCGATATAAACAAGGAAAACAAACAGAATTGTTTTTATTTTCTTTACAGCTAGGCAACTAAGCTATGAGCCTAACCTGTGTGTAACCTCAACTGTCATATGATAAGAGGTGGTGCGATTCCAATACACAGGGTCAGTTCAGATTGTTTGCAAAGTGTATGTAAACTTGTAAAAGCAATGAAAAACCTAAGAAAGATGTTATTAAGCCGACTTAAGACCTCTCTTTCTAAGGCTGACATTTAGCGACCACAGCTGGAACCAACTGCTATTTGCCTTGTACAGTACGAAGATGCCGTTTTGACCGCCTTTTTCGCCCACATCATTTTGATGCTGACTGTATTTTGTCCAGCTGAGAAAGGAAAAATGGAGGGGATTGACAGAGATTCTGTCCACATCAGAACTGATTCTGATGTGGACAGAATATGCATCATGGATTGAAAAAACAAAGACCAAGGCTCATAAAGGTTAATCGCAACACCATACTGAGATTATGCAAAATGTATCAGAAATTTCAAAATTCCATTCTAGACTTATGGAAATTGCTAAAGCGGTTAACCTTGTGCCCTGGATATTATATGATTTGTGTTTGTTGTGCGATTTGCACAATATACCCATATCTTCGCGATTTGAGCTCAGAAACGTAGGGAAGACTCTGAACTATGTATGTATGTATACATCTTACTTCCGTGGACCCTGTAACCTCAAATTTGTTCCGGATAGAGACAATTGTGTCAATCATGATATAGCTTTTTGAGTGAAAAGGGATAACACAAAGCTTTGGAAAGCAGCAGGTTATAGTCCTGTGATTGTATTTCCACATTTATGTCGCCTGGCCAGGAACAGCAAACATATTATAAATACGAGTATCTCACCTTAGGTGGTAGTAAATCTTTGGAAGGCTCCTCCACAGCTTTCGTAGATAGCACAGGCGTAGCTTTAGGAACACTCGTTGGTGATATCACCACATTTGGTGATGCGAAGTTCGTCGTCAACGAATTCTTGACCGTCGTCGGTATAATTTTTGAAGCTACATGAGCTGCAGATGTACTACTTTGTATTGGTTGATTTGGCAATGGAAATACTCTCCAACTTGACCCACAACACACTAGTATGGACAAAATAAATATTGCTAAATGAAACTTAAACATTATTGTAATTTTTTGATTCGGAGACACGAAAGATCGCGACGGATGACCAAACTCGAATGTCGAGTTTCATTATCTTTATGGATCTGCTGATTTTAATTTATAATCTGAATATTAAAAAGATCATTAATCCTCTTCTAGTTCGCCCTGAATGTTTGTATGAGCGAACTAAATCTTAATGGCATAAGCTGGTGGGAGGACATGAATGCGAGAATAAATCGTATAGGATGAATAAAGTAATCTGTAGAAGAAGTAAATCAACAATGAAACCCCCGACTTATTCCAAATGATGCTGCAGCGTCAGATCGATGCATAATTTGGTATCCTGTTACCACGTAGAAGTGGTAACAGGATACCAAATTATGCATCGACCTGACAAGCGAAAGTTAATCACATCTGTTCATTCTGTTCTGTAGATAGGAGTTGATGACTAGGTGAGAGCACTTTCAATTAAATTGCATTCAAAACTTGAATTAAACTTATATAATCGGTTCATCAGTTTGGGTCCAATACTGTGACTTCAAACCTGAAGAACGCCTCGGTTGCGTCCTCTACTATAAAACGATTGAAGTGGGTGGTACCTACATAATTGTCTAGGTCAGCCGCATCACCAATATAGAGTTATATTTATTTGCCATTTACATTCAGATTTTAGTAACCCAATGTACACTTGTGTGTCCAGTTAACGTACATGGAAATATTCAAGTGGCACATCAAAAATAATGTTCATGTCATTGATGACCGCATAGGCATGGTCGTAGGCACGATGAGTTCAAAAGTTGGCCGTTTTGAATACTTATTTCATTGGCGGACTTCCAACTTAAGGGCCATTTGTAATCTGATGATAGGTGATGACGCGGTGTGGTTCGCATCCTGGATATTCTCAGATGAACTAAATTGACAAGAGAATAGACATCATTTGTTTCCTATATTGTTTTTACGGTCGTGGGTTGCGGGTATTTAATTTCAATGAACCTGAGATAAATGATGCTCCGTGAGAAATTTGTATTTGCGTAAGTAATTAATGTCCTTCGTGCCTTGGACTGGCGATGTTTTTTGTTATTGCGATGTTAAGTTTGACCTCGATTAATGGGAAGAATAAACACGATCAGTAGTTTGTTTTCTGGATTATATTCACTCCAGCTTGGGCTTATTGACGTTTTCATAATTGTGGGCATGAGCCCACAATCTTTTATAGCCTAAATAAAATAATTCAGGATGAGAAAACTTCCTAGCTGTGTTTGACTCGAATAATTGAAAGAATTATTTTATTTTATTGATTAAAATTTCATTTGAATCCCTACTCAATTAACATTGCTCTGAATAGCACATTAGAATACTAGAATGGGTTGTGAAGTTATGTCCGATTGCCCTCTCCAAGTAACGCCCTAAGCCGAGGTCTACCCCACTATGGGGGCCCTTAGCTCGTTACTCTAAATATTTGAGGTTGAGAGCCCTAAGCGCTCACCCAACAGTCCGGTAAAGCTGTCAAGGCCATCTGAGGCCACACAGCAGTAGTCATGTAGAAAAAAAAAGGATTGTAAAGTTTTCATCTTTGTGAAGCATGTAGACAGTTTCAATATTTAATGGATTTTTTGCTCAAGGGTTGCTTTTCATGGTAGAGCCTAGATAAGATATAGACTGATAGATTTTCTGACGTAATGCCAAAATACCTCCTGGCTAAAAAGTCATCATTATCCCAAAAAAGAAGTATTCTTCAACAACATACATACATACCATCACGCCTCTTTACCAACGGGGTAGGCAGAGACCACTCCTTTCCACTTGCTACGGTCCTGACACACACCTTGCGCCTCCTCTACTTTCATACACATGCTCGTCGGTTAAAGGTACAACGAGTAAGGAAAAGTATATTGAAAAGCTTGTTTGATTAAAAAAACATCAACTAATCACATCTTTAGACACAATAACCACAAGTTAATTTGATAAGATAAGATTTTACGTACGTGTAGGTACCAGACGCCATTTTTGAAATCTAGGCTAAAGAGAAGCTACGTTCACAAGTTAAAAGATATTTTTATCCGCGATGCGCATTCTGGGACCGGTTTCGACTGTGCCTGGTCATGTCACAATATTTTGCTCTGTTTTTAAATAATTATACGTTACTTTAAAATTCAGATTACTAAACTTAGCTCTTAACTTCTTTAGCCAAAAGTATCATTTGGAATACGCTTTTAAATTCCTTAGCTATCGGTAGGTAAAATTAAATGATAAAACCGTTAAAATTGAGAAATGGTAAGATTACGTAGGCCAGTTGAACTTATCCTGGGTTCGGACCCCTTCACAATCTTCCCAGTCGAGGTATGTTAAGCAACATTGGTGATCACACGATGACCAGTTTGCATTTAGCATAATTTCATGCAATTTGGAATTCACACTACTCTAACAGACTCATACAACATACCAAAAATGCAGAACTACATCACGCATTGCGAATTTAGCCCCATTTTTGGCGCAATTCTACTGGCCTTTATGGCTCTGTGCTATGATCGAAAGGTACGTAAAATGGTTGATCCCAGTGGCTATCGGTAGATGGCAGTAATATTAAAAACAAGCGCTGATATTAACATAGTTGAAATATCCTTGGAAATCTATAACATTAGGACCTCTCACGTATTATGGACAAATACCTACCTACGTGAAAAACAGAAAAAATATTCATAAAATATCTTCTCATACCTATTCACATTTAATGCAAACGAGATCAATTGTCGTCTTAAGATCTTATTAGACGGGAAAACGGGCTAAGCATATGCCTGATGCATTTGCTATGTTGGTGTTCTACGACTAAAACATCGAGGCATGAATTCTGATCAGGCGTTTTCCAATGGAAAAAAGTAGTGGAATTTTGAAATAAATAACACATTTTGATGTCTGGAATGTTTTATCGGAGATCTACTCCTTTCTGCGCCATAGACGCAGGCAGGTCGCGGTAAGCCGCTGGATGCGGACAGCGCAGGACCGATCGTTGTGGAGATCTTTGGGGGAGGCCTATGCCCAGCTGTGGGCGTCGATCGGCTGATATGATGATGATGATGATGAGACGCAGGCAGGCAGGAGGATATGACGGCCACGTCTGCCGCGTGCGAGGCGAGCAATGGGCAAAAATATCCACCGATTGGGTGATTACAATTATTGAAAACATTCTTTCACATCGGAAATTGTAAAACTGTCTTTGGTGGTCTCTGGTTAGCTCTGGTTAATCTAGCAACTGCCAAGACAACAATTAACATCATGGAGGTAAACTTCCAAGGATCTTCAAAGTCGAGGACTGACCAAACAGTTTTGAGAAAAACAAAAAAAACGAATGAAACTGAATTAAAAAAATGCATAATACGATTATGCAATTTTTTTATGTATTTTTGTTATTTTAGACTATACATTTATTACTATTTTAAATGCAATAACTAAACATACACTTTATGTAGTAACTATTATTATATTATTAAGCTGTCATTTTAGGAACACGGTGATATGGTTAGAAATAGGTTCAAAAAGGTTTATTAAGAAGAAAAAAAAGTACACACAATGACGTAATTTACATTTTATTAATAAATAGTCTTATTTACTACTTAATAAATAAACGTCAGTCAATAATCTGTGCTAACATTTTGTTCAATTTTGATGACTACCTACCTATTTTTTTTATGTACGTATACTCGTATTTACGTTTATACCGACTTAAAGTCTTTGAGCAACTTAAAAGCTTAACTTATTGAAGTTCACATTTTAAACTTTAATGACCTAAACGCATTCATTTGTGAAATCACTTTAAGTTGACGTAAACTTAAGTTCATGTAAGTTATAAGTAGTTTATTTTTAACGTGGTTTTCATATCATGAATAACAAGACAGTTACGAGCGACTTTCGCTTCCTCGTATAAAATTAATGTCATTACGTAAACGACATTACATATTGCACATAAGTGACATCAAAAATCTCCAACCATTTTTGTTTGAGCGATATTTAGCAATGTGTTAAGTTAGCGTACAAATATTGCTCTTACGTACAACACTCGTGATAATATTGCTAAATACGTTACAAACTTATTGTTGACAAAATAGTCAAGTACTTATAACTAAAAATATGACTGTTAGGTTAGCCGACATCAAGTCGGCTGTTCGTAAAATCAAAACTTGATGTTAATAAAGAATGAGTTCTCTTCATAATGAATGAGCTTTACGAACTAACTCTTTGATACATTATATTGTAGGAGCTTAAAATGAGCCTACTTCGATACGCAAGTACCTACTTCTTCACCTAGTGTGATTCTTCTGTTATCAAAAGTGTAGAACTTTCTTCACTTTTGTTTCTCGTAGATTTTTCAAGTCTGTGTCACGTTTTTAGTGTAGAGAACAATAAAATTCTGAAAATTGAATAATTCAGTAAACTGGCATTTTAAAAAGCCCGTTTTTAAGCAATATTTTATTGTTTTTAAAGAATTGAATACGAAGAATCTCTTCGTAGGTGAAAGGCATCAAATAAGGGTGTAGTATCGCTAAAATTTTCGTTGACCACAACAATCTTAAATGCATGATTTGACACATGCTGAAACTCTAGAGGTCAGGTAACTGTTCCATCATCCTTCGAATTCACAAACGACAACTCAAGTTGAGAAACCCTTAAAAGTATAGATTTAACTTTTATGACTTTACCTCACAGACCCCTTAGGTACATTACGGGCGGCATGAGTTTGAAAATGTGCTTAAAACTTTTGTCATGTGCAAATTCGGAGGACGATCGGTCCTATTCAGCATTCAGTAGTAACATGCTAAAATTTCGTTATTGCAAAAGATACCTTCCAAATAATAAGTTGGTATCACTTTTTGGAATGTTGAATTACAACACAAATGAATCATGATCTCAACACTTTCGACCACTTTGAGTGCGGTCAAATGTCTTGTTTCTTAACGAGACATTGACCAGAGCATAATCTTCGTGGCTACATTAGTTGGTGGTTTTATCATTTAACTGGAGACTAGAAGAGCTACGAAGTCATCTCTGTTCCTCTGCGCTGGTCCTTTTCTTGACTTGAAGGCGGAAGCGCTGACCCCCTTGCCCCTTCCGGTGAAAGGGCCAGGGAACGGGAAGTTGGGCACTCCTCTGTGTCTGAAGTCCACGTTGTCGTAAGCAAACTGGAATTACAGAAAAAATAAAATTAAAGCCTATCCGTTTTTTATAATTTTGATAATGATTATTCAAGATTTTTGATCATCATCATCATCATCATCATCAGCCTGTTGCAGTCCACTGCTGGACATAGGCCTCTCCCATTACACGTCCTCAGGCAAGGTGGAGTGATGATTTGCGCAGGATGGCTGGCAGGAGCTGGATGCGAGCAGCCGAAGATCGAGCTCAGTGGCGTGTAATGGGAGATTTTTGATATGATGAGTGATTTGTATTCGTTTATGAAAAAAAAAAATTTTTTAATGTCAGGAAACTCTCCGATGACAGGTTGCAGGGCTATTTCTGGGTCTGGATTTTTGTGGTACCTTCGTTGTTTGTGATTTCCACAGAGCATAAAACCTTTCCCTGGGATTATAGCAACGGGTTTGATGGTGTTTCATAGTTACTGTAGGTAAGAAGGTTGTGCTTGTTTTTCAGGCCCCATGAGACCACCAAGAACTTAAAAACAAAGTAAGTAATTTTTTTTTTCTAATTTGATATTTAGCCTGCTTTAAACCTTATTTTGAATTGAAACCTTGTTTAAAATCACTAAACTCACGTTAAGCCGAAGAGATTCCAAAAATATTGCATTTTGAAAGTTCCACTGCATATTCTACATGAGGCTTGCACAAGATACTTACGTCATTCTGTGGTGGTTGTTGAAACCCGTTGAGAGAGTTGAATCCAAAAGCTGAAGATGCGCTTTGGCTACCACTGCCTCCACCGAAGCCACCTCCAGCTACGGCTGAGGACTGGGAAGCGGATCCCGACACTGCTGACCCGCTGAACGACGCTGCTTGACTGCTGGCCTGGCTGCCACTGAAGCTACTGGAAACAGGGGAAATAAGCATATCAGCAAAATAAAAAAGAGAAAAAAACAATAGCACAGTATAAACCATACAGTAGGATATCTAAGGCCGCCCGCCGAGTATTAGCCTAGCGTGCACACAGACACGCGGCACAGCCCGTCCGTACTGGCCGCCTCCCTATGCCTCCCTATTTTATGCTAGCGTGTGCGTGAACTCGCGTGTGCGTGATATCGCGACACGGCGTGCGACGCGCACACATTCAAACCGAGAGTGGCACGTTTGTATTTAGATGTTCTACTGTATGGTTTATACTGTGACAATAGGGAATTTGCTTCATGTTTTTAAAAACAAAATGACACCTGCCAGCTAGCCTTTTATAAAATTAATAATTGTATGAATGCCTAAGTTACAGAGATGCAAGAACATATTATGACGTCACCGTCTCTAACGAAACGGCAAAAGTCATCCTATTTAATTTATAACTACGACGAGTATTTTAACATCACGCCCCGCCCGTTTTCATACAAAATAAAACCCATCATTTGGATTTTATTTTCATTCAATCTAACTAGTGAAAAGCTGACATTGAAAACTATACAATAATGTCTGTTGCTTTCGTTTTTTCACCGAATCGAGGTAATTTGTGATCATTTATTTTGTTTCAGATGCAAGATCCGGTATCCTTATTCGAGAATGTAAATAAGTCTGTTCAATCAAATTATACTGCAATGACATAACAATATTATATCTTGTTATTATGACATACTAAATGGCTATCACGCGATTCAAGATGACTTTGGAAATGACGAAATTTGTGAAGTAAGGCTTCGTAAGATCGACATGATCCAGAGGAATTAATATTTGGTTAGAACATACTTAATTCAGTACCTAACCAATAGAATGTAAATCCTTCATTGGCTGTATTTTTGTAATATTATGATATGTAGGTATTACACTGTAATCATGAGCTATGGATTTTTTTATAAAATAAGATAAGCAGTAAATATGATGATAGAGATGCGGTCAACAGATGGTTGACCGAATATTCGGTCCAGAATGAGCCCATTAAAAATTTCAGTCCCAAATGGCCGATCTGAACATTCGACGGCATCTACAAATCCATCGCAAAACTTGGAGTTTTCGCGATTAGGTATGTATTCTAGGGGTAGTTATTCTTTGGGAATATTTTCCTCTCGTCCTTTTACTTTCTCAGCTAGTATGGTATTTTTAAGTTAGTTAGTTAAGAGAGATGGTCTATCCCGTATTTCCATAATTTATTCAACTTTACGGGTTTACACAATCGATAACCATGTCACATACATTTTTTTTCTCAGAATTATAGCCAAATTGTCCGACCAGCTTTTCCCATACATTGTATTCTTAATGCTTAAACCTTTTGTTATTTTCAACAATTTCTAAGCATGATTTCGCAAACTTCGTTTAGCATAGCATTACCGGTCAAATAGTTAGCAAATATGTTGGAGTCAAAAAATTGAGGTAACTCTTTTTTTATTTTATTTTTCTTCAAGAGTATGAAAAGTAAGCTTTTTGCAACTTCGGGACTAAATGAGTATTTTAAAAAATATATATATATATTGGGATAGGATTCCTTAATATGTTAAAAAACAAGCATCAAAGCTTAGTTTACGATACAAACGTTATTATAGAACTCAATAGACGCGCGTTTCGAACGTTGGCAGAACATGTATGCTAAGATACCTCTACCCTTACAGACCGAATGGTATGCATGTCCCAGTAAGGACTAATGGGATAACATGTCCCACGCAATTTCGTCACAAGACTAACGCCGTTTGTCTATTATAAACAGGATTCCATGTCCCACGTAGTTCTGAGCCTATCAATTCAAGAATGTTGGTGGCAACTTGGTGCTGTTGTCGTTGGGTTCAAATTTCCTCGGTGAAACGTGGGCTTCTGAATGTTTCATTCACTAATTCACCAACGGCAACAATCAGTGTGCCTCTAATTTTCCCATTAGGGATATGGTTGTGAAACTTTTTTTTAACTTTTTGACTAAGTAACAAGAATAACTAAATTTTTACGTAGAGGAACGAGACATCGCTACTGGGGAGAAAGTAACTTATTTTCCCCTTTTTGTTTTAATCAAAGCTTAGCTTAAATATTTTCAAAGGCCTGGTTTTAACAACACTCTTGTAACTTAACTAGCTACGTTAAACCGAGGCGGGCTTGAATAATAATCAAACTTATTTTTAACTTTTTGATCTTTTATTCTTAAACTAGTTTGACTTCTTTAATCCTAATTATTATTTTGTTATCTTGCCATTTACTGGTTAAACTATTTATTCGGTTCGCTTTTTATTATTTACAAATCTTGTGAGTGTCGTTCTCCATCATAACAAGGTACTATGTTACGCTTGAATCGTGGCTGACTAGAGTTCAAAAGTTCAAAATATCTTCATGTAAATAGACCTGTTACAGTGTACTTTATAGGCGGAGGAAGTCAGGAACAAAAGTATATTTGACTAAAATTATACGATCAATGAGTTTGTCAATACCGCTAGCGAAGGTCAGTGTCACACGTCTGTCTGTCTGTTTGTTTGTTGCGTAACGTTACACTGAAGATTGTCGCTTCTCGTCAAGATCTTACCGTCACAGGTCAATGTTTTATGCTAAATCAACGATGATGATGTTGATGATACTCATTTGACGAAAATTATCCGTTTCCGTTTGTCGTTATTTTTTATTTTATGAGAGTCATACAATCTAGATTATGTTGAAGATTGATGGATAAATTAACAGCCAGGTTAGAGTCAGAGAATTATGAATTTATTAAATTAAGGTAGCCTTATCTACTGGAAACACTAACAATCTTATTCTTAAAAGTTAATTCAGTACTGTAGCATTGGTTGGTAGCTATTAAAATGTCTTATCACTGATTAAATCTGATAAGAATGAGAAAGACGAAATATTTAAGTAGTTTTTTAACTAGTGATGAAGAGCTGTTTGAGTTTTATTGAATAAGAGGGTTAGTGTTTATTTGGGACGATATTATGATATTGAACCACACCAAAATGTTCGAATTTCCTACATATTCCTTTGAGAGATGTTACAACACAGCTAAATACTTAGGTAAATTGATTTCTGATCTAACTGTAAAGCCATCTAATTCTTAAGACAAATTTATATCCATTCATAAATGATTTGATTTCGATAGCAGTGCTGGGCCTTTATGGCACACATAGACACTTCATGAATTACCAAGCTATATTAATTTGAGAAATTATAACTGGTAATATAAAAAACAAATCGAATGTCTCTTACCTCCCAAATCCATTGAAAGATGATGCTTGACTAGCTGAGTGAGATGCACTAAAACCTTCGTTGAACCCGAACGAGAACGACTGAGAAGCTGACTGACTAGCACCTCCAAAGCTTCCGCTGCTGCTGACACTAGCAGTCAGCCCTCCATTCCCGGAAGGACTGACGTTGAAGCCGGTGCCAATGAATCTTGGCTTCCCCTGCGGCCGTGCTCGACTCTGAAGCCTTTCATGAGGCAGCAATGTACTAGGATCACGCTCCAAATGTTCCAACACTGGCAGAACAGGCGGGGTGATGATCGGTTCCAACTTTTTCTGGCGACGCTCATCCGGAAAGATGAATCCATCGGCCGGCGCTGGTCTGACACTTCCTATAAACGCCGAAAGGCACACGCAAACGGAGATGAACCTCATGATTGGATATCGGTAATACTAGGTCTGGTTGGCGACGTATCTTGTTTTAATAGGGTCGTGCGAGGTCAGACGCGGTGTTGGCATGCGGCTCGTGCCACAGCCTTCAGAAAACCCTCTGCGCTGCGCCCGAGCCGGCATCCTGCGGTCCATCTATCCCCTCTCAAAATCTTGCTCCTTGTACTTAACGACTTTATTGTTCTAAGTTGACGCGCAGTAGGAAAACATAGATGTGGGAGGTGATTGGGAAATCCGATGGCCTACTTCCATGTAGGGAG
The DNA here is from genome assembly GCA_950022985.1 of Udea ferrugalis. Lineage (NCBI taxonomy): Eukaryota > Metazoa > Arthropoda > Insecta > Lepidoptera > Crambidae > Udea > Udea ferrugalis. Next base: position 14,994,888 of record OX465516.1, read on the forward strand.
TTGTTATGGAAGCGGATCACGTTGACATAGTGACTTAGGGAACTGATTAAGTGTGCTTAGATGATATTATACAACATGCCTTAATCTAATGGTTATTAAGAGCTTTGCCATTTTGTCCTACATTTAATATGGATAGTAAAATATTTATTTCGTAAAATTACTTAGCAGTTCATCAAACTTTTGAAATACTTATGTGTGGTTAGTTTTATAGGACAACTTTTATAACACAGAAGTTAAGAACGCTAATTTAGGGTGAGGTTGCATTACGACGCGTGAAGTGGCAAGAATACGCTGGGACTCATGGCTCATGGCTGGTACACTAGTACTCATGTAGTTTTATACATTTTAATACCAATTTAGTGAATGACGTCAATTTATTGTCGATGTTATGTTTTCTTTGACCTGAGATGGAAATTAATTTGGTCGTGGTCTTAAAATTTCTGAACTTTTACATTTGGGAGACGAGCTTCAAATTATTATTTTTTAGGTAAAATAAAAGAAGCTTAATACATCGGATGTTTTTATGAATTTTGTATATTTGGAGAAAAACATAATAAAGGAACAAAATCAATGTAAGTAATGGACGGTTATTAAAAGTTAAATTGCTTGGGACTTGAGATATTAAAATATAATTGGTGTCCCATATGGATTTTGGTTAGCTTTTTATATGAATTGATGTCTCAAATATTATGAACAGATTAGTGTTGAAGTAAATAACTCATTTTTTGTAAGGTTATTTTTTACGTGCATAACATGATCACTTACAACCTTAGTTTAACCTCGCAGACTATGAACTCTCTTTGACAGTACGATATGTAACCGAAACCGTTTTTTTGTATCGAACTGCACACGACAAACATATTTTATCATAATTCACACCTATATCTACATTTAACTATGTCCGTGCGCCCCATTCAGCTGGGCTTTCTGAAAGTCAGCGTCAGATTTTAGTAATATATTCTATCCCCCCTTTAAATGTTTGTGGTGGTAAACCAGTGGTGGCTACGTAAATAGGCTGTTTACTATTTACGTAGCCACCACTGGTCACAGGCCTCTCCTCAACTTTGAGGTGGAATGAGCTATACTCCAACACGCGGGCTAAGTGCGGATTGTTGGAGGGCCCGAGGGATGTAAGGTTTAGAGCAACCTTAATGTCAGATGCTATCAAGCCACCCTAAGGCCTCTGACTAAGCTTAACGACTGACATCTAGCGACGCCAACCGGGACCAATTGTTTAACTTGCCTTCCGAAGCAAGGAGATGCCCGAAAAATAGATCACTAAATTTCGGTTGGGGTGGTCACCCATCCCATTTCCGATCCGGCGTGTGTTGCTTTACTACAGCGATCGTCACCGATCACTCTCACAACTGCGCCACAGGCACCTCTCAGGATGTTTCACCTCTTAAATGTTTGCGATGCCCCAAAAATAAACTGTTACTCTTCTTCATCATCATCTTATATGGGCAATGTTCTTCATACAAAACTGCTCGATTAAATACTAGCAAGAAGCAACCTCGTTATAATGATACACTGCGTAGGGTCAACTCAGTGAAAATTATAGGGACAATGCGACAAGATGCTAACGAGTACTATGGTTGCCACAAGCGAACTGTCACTACATTTCCTAGATCTAGCCATTTTTAGTTTCTGTTTCTGTTGAATATGTCTAAAGTCTGTCACCGAAATGAAAGGAAATAGTAGATTATTAACCGAGGGGATAAAGCAGTGTCTTCTTTCGCGGGTGACGATTCAAATCGCGAGCATAACGAAGGACTCGATGTTTACTCCCGAGCGTAGCGAGGGTGTTAAAAACTTAAATCACGAGCGAAGCGAGGGATTTAAGACGAGTCCTGAGTGAAGCGAGGGATTTAAGTTCACCCAAGACAAAGACAGCTTTATCACCGAGGAAAATACTCTACTTTTCGTACCATTTGTGAAAAAAATATTTACTATTTATTTATTATAAACAACATACATAAACATACAAACTAAATTATGTCCCGCAAAACTGAAGAACAATTTTGACTGCAGGATCAGTGATTCTTTAATTATACTATTTTACAATAAATATCAGGACTAAGAATTTTCAAACACACAATAAATGCCTTCAAACACACCCTTTTTTCTATTTTATCACATAATACTGGCAGGTCACAAATAAAGAATTAAAACTTCTAATTCAAATTAGCGCTCGAAAACCTCGGTAAGTATTCCAAATTTAAATCACATTCTCTCCCTAGAGGATGAATGAAATTCAGTACAAAAAATAAAGAATAAAGAATTGAATTGAATTGAATTGAATTGAATACAATTTTCTTTCCCTGTTTTCAACAGATTAAAAATGACTATTGTTATGTCCTCTTTTTGCGGGCTAGAATGTCACTTTTTTGAGCAAGTGGTACGAAAACAACCATTTCGTACCCAAAAATTGAAGTGCCGGCCAGACAAAAATAGTACTGGAATTTTATAAAAAAGGACGCCTTGTAAGTTTCCTTCCAGCACAAGCACCGTCAACAATTGATCCTTAGACTACTACTTATAAGAGTTTTAAATTAAAAAAATGATTATAAGTATTTCCTAGGATAAGATAATGGATGAACCGATTTCAGCTTGTACGGTGTCGTTAGATTTGTCTTCACTGTGAGCTGACACTGACACAACAACAATATAGCGGATTTTTGGCGCTAAATTCAATGATAGAGATGATGATGATGATAGAGATTTCAACTGGAGAGGTGTCGTCTGATTTGCATTTGTAAGAGTAACTCTGGGTACATTCATCTGTTTATTCAGGGAAATAATGTTTTTTTTTGTAATTTCAAATTGAAATAGCAGTCCTAAGGGTTAATCGTAGACGGTTCCTGTTCTAGTAAGAAATCTTCAGTTTGTCATTTCGTATTATTTTTGTCTGACCGGCACTCTTATTTTTGGGTTTAATTTGTTCGAGACCTGAATGTTCTCCTTTGAGAGTATGTTGTGATGGCAGCCACAGTGCACTCAGAAGTTCTGCAACAGATACCATTAATTGATGGCAATTGCAGCATGGAAGTATGCTCACTCGCACTATTTTGGTATGGTTCGCAAACCACTTACAACCAACCAATCTAAATAGTTAAGAGTCAGGACCACTGCATTCAGTGGTCTCTCTTCTCTTCCATGTTCCCAAAAACAATCACTACTGGATGCGCATACTTGATATGGTCAAAGTGGATTATGATGCGCTGGCGGTATGGTGGACAGTTGGGTTTTTACTTGACAAAAAGAAAGGATCCACGTTTAGACGCCTTTAGAGGTCCAAGACATCCTGAACATTTGTAGCCGGCTGCCACAACATAAATTGATGTAGCATACCCAGAGCTGTATGGTCGATGGTTTCGTTCGTCGATTCGACGACTTCCAACCTCCCGAACAAGCCGGGTTCCGAAAAGGCTATAGTACCATAGACCACATTCATACGCTGCGGCAAGTTATACAGAAGACCGAAGAGTATAACTTGCCACTTTGCCTAGCGTTCGTGGACTATGAGAAGGCCTTTGATTCGATTGAGACCTGGGCAGTGTTGCAGTCTCTCCAAAGGTGCCAAATAGACTACAGGTACATCGAGGTGCTAAGGTACCTTTACCAGAATGCCACCATGTCGGTCCGATTACAGAACCAGAACTCTAATCCGATCCAACTACAGCGAGGCGTGAGACAAGGAGACGTTATCTCTCCGAAATTGTTCACAGCTGCGTTGGAGGATATTTTCAAGCTTCTGGACTGGAAAGGACGCGGCATCAACATCAATGGCGAGTACCTAACACACCTACGATTTGCCGATGATGTAGTTCTTATGGCTGAGACCTTGGAAGACCTGAACATAATGCTCGAAGATCTCGGTAGTGCTTCCCAAAGAGTGGGTCTTAGGATGAACATGGACAAGACGAAAATCATGTTCAATGCCCATGTTGCACCCGCTCCAGTTAAAGTTGGGAACATTACACTCGAAGTTGTTGACCACTATGTTTACCTGGGACAGGCAGTCCAGTTAGGTAAGTCCAACTTCGAAAAAGAGATCTCTCGTCGAATCCAGCTCGGATGGGCAGCGTTCGGGAAGCTCCGGCATATATTCGCGTCCGAAATACCTCAGTGTCTCAAGACGAAAGTCTTTGACCAGTGTGTGTTGCCAGTAATGACATATGGGAGTGAGACGTGGTCGTTCACTATAGGTCTCATAAGAAGGCTCAAAGTCACCCAGCGAGCAATGGAGAGAGCGATGCTTGGTATTTCCCTGCTTGATCGAATCAGAAATGATGAGATCTGCAGGAGAACTAAGACAACCGACATCGCTCGAAGGATTGCATCGCTGAAGTGGCAGTGGGCGGGACACATAGCGCGGAGAACCGATGGCCGTTGGGGCGGAAAGGTTCTCGAATGGCGACCGCGTACCGGACGACGTTCCGTGGGCAGGCCCTCCACAAGGTGGACCGACGATCTGGTAAAGGTCGCGGGAAGCCGCTGGATGCGGACAGCGCAGGACCGATCGTTGTGGAGATCTTTGGGGGAGGCCTATGCCCAGCAGTGGGCGTCGTTCGGCTGATATGATGATGATGATGATCAGGACTAAGAATTTTCAAACACACATTAAATGCCTTCAAACACACCCTTTTTTCTATTTTATCACATAATACTGGCAGGTCACAAATAAAGAATTAAAACTTCTAATTCAAATTAGCGCTCGAAAACCTCGGTAAGTATTCCAAATTTAAATCACATTCTCTCCCTAGAGGATGAATGAAATTCAGTACAAAAAATAAAGAATAAAGAATTGAATTGAATTGAATTGAATTGAATACAATTTTCTTTCCCTGTTTTCAACAGATTAAAAATGACTATTGTTATGTCCTCTTTTTGCGGGCTAGAATGTCACTTTTTTGAGCAAGTGGTACGAAAACAACCATTTCGTACCCAAAAATTGAAGTGCCGGCCAGACAAAAATAGTACTGGAATTTTATAAAAAAGGACGCCTTGTAAGTTTCCTTCCAGCACAAGCACCGTCAACAATTGATCCTTAGACTACTACTTATAAGAGTTTTAAATTAAAAAAATGATTATAAGTATTTCCTAGGATAAGATAATGGATGAACCGATTTCAGCTTGTACGGTGTCGTTAGATTTGTCTTCACTGTGAGCTGACACTGACACAACAACAATATAGCGGATTTTTGGCGCTAAATTCAATGATAGAGATGATGATGATGATAGAGATTTCAACTGGAGAGGTGTCGTCTGATTTGCATTTGTAAGAGTAACTCTGGGTACATTCATCTGTTTATTCAGGGAAATAATGTTTTTTTTTGTAATTTCAAATTGAAATAGCAGTCCTAAGGGTTAATCGTAGACGGTTCCTGTTCTAGTAAGAAATCTTCAGTTTGTCATTTCGTATTATTTTTGTCTGACCGGCACTCTTATTTTTGGGTTTAATTTGTTCGAGACCTGAATGTTCTCCTTTGAGAGTATGTTGTGATGGCAGCCACAGTGCACTCAGAAGTTCTGCAACAGATACCATTAATTGATGGCAATTGCAGCATGGAAGTATGCTCACTCGCACTATTTTGGTATGGTTCGCAAACCACTTACAACCAACTAATCTAAATAGTTAAGAGTCAGGACCACTGCATTCAGTGGTCTCTCTTCTCTTCCATGTTCCCAAAAACAATCACTACTGGATGCGCATACTTGATATGGTCAAAGTGGATTATGATGCGCTGGCGGTATGGTGGACAGTTGGGTTTTTACTTGACAAAAAGAAAGGATCCACGTTTAGACGCCTTTAGAGGTCCAAGACATCCTGAACATTTGTAGCCGGCTGCCACAACATAAATTGATGTAGCATACCCAGAGCTGTATGGTCGATGGTTTCGTTCGTCGATTCATTTCATTGCAAAACAGTCAACTTTTTCTAAAAGAAAGTTGCCAAAACACAGGTTTTAAAATAATTTTGATAGCCCTGCATAGTAAGTCCATCGAAAAATGTGGCTAAAAGACACCTATATCGAGGCCGCGCGTCCGTGTCACGGCCAATACGCGTTACGTACAAGTGCATAACGCGTGGTCACATGTATCGATGTGGTCGATATTGTGTGACGTACTACATACTCGATAATCGTCACCGAGTCAATCGTCAATCGAGATTAACGAAGTGATGGTACATCAAAGTTGAATGCAGATTTGTTTGAGTACGTAGGTGCTTTCTTGATCGTTTTGATTATTAATGCAATAATTAGTTAAAACACATACAACCGTTTAGTTCATGAAATAAGATTGAAAAGTTATGCTAACAACATATTTTCGCGGAAAAGTCCCTTTTCAGTTTTGACGCGTTACGTACAAGTGCATAACGCGTGGTCACATGTATCGATATGTTTGATATTATGTGACGTACTACATACTCGATAATCGTGACCCAATCGACCGTAATCGATTAACGAGGAGGTTGTACATCAAAGTTGAATGCAGATTTGTTTGATTTACTACGTAGGTGCTTTCTTGAGAATTTTGATTAATAATACAGTAATTAATTAAAACAAATGAAATTTTTCCATGCAGTATCTTTTCTAAAGATCTGAAAACCAGAAAAAGACATTTGGTCATGTTGGCATCAGGCAGGACTCGAACCCGCATCTCTCGCGAGCCGGGCGACTTTTTCTGGTTTTCAGATCTTTAGTAAACATATTTTCGCCGAAAAGTCCCTTTTCAGTTTTAACTATCTCTCTCTGAATAACAGACGAAAACAAACCTACAAACTTTAAGGGTAAGTTGCACCATAGTTAAAGTTATAGTTAAAGTTAAAGTTTTTGTCAAATTTGACAATTTGACGTCATTTTTGGGCCTAACCGATACCGGTATTGTCAAATTTGACAAAAACTTTAACTTTAACTATAACTTTAACTATAACTTCTACCATGGTGCAACTTACCCTAACATTTTTAACGACTCTATGGATTGCAAAGTAGTCTATTAGTTATGTTTCAAGACTGGATTTGGAAAATATAGAGTCATCGACAAAAATAATACAAGATAATCCTTATGATTATTCATGTTGTTTTATGAATATGAATTCGAATGATGGTTTCTGTAATTAGTTTATTGTTCTGCACATAACAAAAACAAAAAAGGAATCGTTTTTTTTGAGGAATTATGTTGAGATGTGAACTGCTATTTACCGTTTTAAATAGGTAAGAACCTTATGTAAGATCAACAAAGTTGTCTACCTTTATTATTTTCTATAAGTCTGAGCATTTAAAACAAAGCCGAGTTAATTTAATTATTTTTTATTGGTCAAAGAATTTATTTCACACGCATGGCTTACATAAAATGTAAATACAATTTATTAATTTCAGTGTAAGCACAGATACAGATTCAAATTTGAATTAATTAGATTTTCGAACATTTGAAAAAATTACTTAGGTTTTGATTTGTCTGCGCCTTGAATAGCAGTTCTGTGGGTAGGCGACGTTCCGAGGGCAGGCGTTTCGTGGGCAGGCGACGTTCCGTGTTCAGACGACGTTCCGTAGGCAGGCCCTCCACAAGATGGACCGACGATTTTGTCAAGGTCGCAGGAAGCCGCTGGATGCGTACAGCGCAGGACCGATCGTTGTGGAGATCCTTGGAGGAGGCCTATGTCGTTCGGCTTACATGATAAATAGAAGTATGAATATTGTGAAACCCAACTCCACCCTGTTGGTGTAAACCTTCTTCAGTCTATACCATTATTTCCAGGCTTGTGAAGCATCAAACCACTTCACTCTGGCTGTCCTTATAATGTCGTTATAGAAATGGATATGTCTTCCTTGTGGTCGTCATTGACCACACGGTCACCACTCAACCATTTCTTTGCACCAGAATCCTTGCTTCCAACGTGGCTGACTAGACAAGCCGTCAAATTGCTCTAATTGCATTGAGTATTTGTTCATTTGCGCATCTTCATACGCCTAAAAACATAAAAAAATGTCGCAAAATGTATACGTAGGAGGTACTGTATTCAGTGCCCTGTCTTGCACTTACCAAGACTTACGTGGCTCTTAACAACTCAACCACGTGTCGTTATGTAGCTTAGTCATTGTTTGTAATATTGATTAAAGGCCATTAATGCAGAAGTGTTCTTTCTAGACCTTTTTTGAACGAGTACAGCTGAGTAAATAAATTAATAAGTATTTGTATCAACAGAGGCCTGAGGGTATACCATGAGTTTTCGCAATCGCAGTAGCGAATGTTGCGTAAATAGTTTGACATTATTTGCAAAATTTTGTGCAGCGCTTTTAGCGGGTGAAATAAACAGTAACACCGAATGTCAATACAAATAATTTACGTGTCAACAAAATTTAGGCGAAATACATTCTAAGGACATACCGCCTCTTTGCTCACAAATTGCTGACGAGCCGCGCCTTGGAAAAGGCCTGAGTCCAGCAGCGGAATATTTCCACCAGAGATTTGTTGCGAGGAATGAGTTTTTAAGAACCAATATAATTGCTTCATTGAGCGAAGCTAGGTAAATTGAGGGATTATATTGGTTCTTAAAAACACATTCCTCGGCACTCATTTCTAGTGGAAACGCAGCCTTACAGGCTGATAATTTTGAAAAAATCTACGTTACAGCTCGTAATTTAGTCTTTTTTTATCCTAAGTTTTTAAAATTATAGACAAAATCCATATAACGAATATTTATTCATATAAATACATTTGTGATGTACATTAATTTCATCTAAATTAGCCATTGGGATCCCATTCACTGCTAGGAAAAGGCCTTTTCACTCTTCCATACCTTCCTGTGTTAAATATTTCAAGCCAACCTGCAAAGTGAAAAATGAAAATGAAAAAATGAAAATGAAAAATTCTTTATTGATCTCTGAATTATCTTAGACTAAACATGTACATGGCATTTTAAGGCTTTTGTCTAACTAAAGACATCCAATCCGTAGTGCCACCTGGGTCGTGGTCTGCCTGTTAACCTTCGCTTCGGTGAGGCCCACTCTGTTGTTGTCTTTATCCACAAACTGACTGGCATTCTGTAAACGTGTCCAACTCATTCCCCCCTCAGTCTGGCCGCAGTTTGTCCCACATCAGCTGATTTAGTTTTGGAGGGTAGATCTGGAATAGTGACGTGGTCAATCAATTTTAATCCTAAGACAAACCTTTGACAAACTTTGATTTCGGACTTCTGTGATTTTGTGAATCTAGCATTCATTCATTCACATTTGAGATATTAATCACTCTCGTTTTATACCTACATAGGCCTTATCAGAGGTGTTATTATCGTGTCATAATGATCGATTGGTTGCATGTCGTAAATAGCCTTTAAATCAAAGTGTCGCTTGAACCAGGGTCACTGACTTATATGACAACTGCATCACTGGATCCGGCAAAGCGCTAATGTCAGTTTTATTGTTGTTTGTAGGTGTTGGTGATGTGCGGTTTGCTGTCGGCAAATAGGCCTCGCGTCGCCAATCATCGTAACTGCTTACAGCTTTGAGAAGTGAGGTATTTTGCTACGAGTATCCCACCTAGATTTGTGACAAGCAAAATGATAAAATCTTGCCTGCAACACAATGAAAACAGATCAAACAAACTGCATTCGATAGTCAAAAAACTTCTTTGGCTACCTTTTTCAAATTTAGTAAAAACTTTTGTAAATAAGTATTATTCATGTGACCAGTTCAAGTTTCAGTGTTCTGCCTATGAAATACTCGTAAATATTCAACTTTACTTCCAAACTTAAGAAGATCTGTAGTTCGCCCTAAAATTAAGAGAGGGATTTTAATTTTAACTACTTATATTACAAATAGCCGTTGATTCGCCAATAAATAAATTAAGGTAAATAAGGAGACTAAGTGAATTTGGGCAAGAGATGGCCATTGAAATGACTTTGGAAAAGCCTGTTTTCCACTGAACTCTCTTCAATTCAACTTTTGCTCAGCTGTGGGATCAAATTGGCCGATATAAAACTAATAATGATGGCAACATTCGGCGTGCTTCTGAATATCCCGCTAAGAATATAGTCGTGAGCGTTAGTTATGTTATGGCATATCATAATTTCAAGCTATTACAAGGTATTTGAGCCAAGTATCGCAACACTACGCAAAACATAACAAAGATGCAATTCTGGTAACGCATGTGTTTGACTTCAATGCACCTTGAGTACTGTGACGACGACTATTATTCGTCATGCAGCTGTTTCGTTTCTGTCCAGTTAAGAAAGTCAGATTCTTAGTCACACTCTTCAATGTAACTATGTTAGTCATTTATGGCGCAATGAAAAATGTAATTTCAGATAATTGGCTGTGTTTTCCATACGTGACAGTGGTATGTTACTTTGTTTCGCTTTAGAATTAACAGACTTTTGCAGATTGCACTTTCAAATCCTACATCTAGGTTAGATTTTGACTGTGTAGAGCCTACAATAAAATGGTATATCCAAGAACTTAGTTTTCTTTTCCAAACCCCGAGGTCATCGACATAGCTCTCAGAATAGGTAAGCTAAAGTGGCAGTGGGCTGGCCGCATTTGCCGTAGAACGGATAACCGTTGGGTAAGCGCGTTCTAGAGTGGAGACCACGTCTCTGCAAGTCATTTAGGGTAGGGCCTATTTCCAGCAGTGGACCGGCATAGGCTAATGATGACGATGATTATGAGTAATTTTTTCGCATTTTACTTTAAAATATGCAAGAGCAAGTTGTAGTATTCGGTTCATAAGTTACCTACTCACTAAAACCTCATGACATTCATCATTACACGAAGCCGAAAGGTGTCTTTCACCGAAGGACAGTGTGGTCTATCCAACGTTTTTCTCAAAAAGTGTGATCTACCCTTGATCCACAAGAACGATTGCGAGTGCCCTTGATCAGACGCATCGAGCACGTTAACGCAAATGTTCATAGAAATAAGGACGGTTAGGTCTATCCACCAAAAAAGGCGCTAATAACGATTTTGTTTGACCAAATGCAACATGGAGCCTTCTAGGTGGAGAAAGTATCAAAATGATAAAAATTCTAGTAGGGAGGACCAAAGACGAAATATTCAAAACCACTTGATAATAACTTAGCTAATCTTTGACAATCATTATACAAAATCTGCATATAATATGGTGACATAACATGTTTCTAATGTATTAATTTAAGTTATTGCACTGTATTATACTCTAGACTACATTACGTTGTCTTTAGGTCATTTCCGATGTCAACTTCCACAAGCGGAGATCGAAACATAACAGCCCTGATAGTTCTGACAGTTGCTGATAGTGAGGTCGTAGGTTGTGTCCCAATGCAGCTAGCAAAGAATAAATAGAAGAAGTTCAACTAAGTAAATAAAATAATAAATTCATATATGCTACAAAATATGTAACGCATCTAACAAAAACATTTAAATTCAGACTCAGCTATAATTACTCTATAGCAAGTACCTCATTCACACTAAACATTAACAAAATATGGCGATCTGATAAATAATGAATGCATAAGTAATCAAAAGATAAGTCCACATGTTTGACTAGTTTTTTAGCCCACAGCCACATTAACATAAATTAAAAATATCAAAGCGAGCAACCTAAATAGAGTCTCGTTTTTAGGATTAAAATGGCTTTTGGACGTCAACGCCCAGACCAGAGCATTTTATTATGTCACACAATAAAACCACGACGTTTTACTGTCAAACGCGCCGAGCATCCCGAGCATAAATATTATAATAATAATTTTGGAACCTTCTCAATTCTCTCTACTTTTTCTACATTGTCAACCTTGTCCTGAAAAATAACAAACAAAGCAAAAATAATTATCCAATTTGGTTCTGTCGTTATGCGCGTACTATTTCATTTTTAAGTACATCCTATGAGTTGAACATGCTACATCAATGCATGCTATGTCATCACACGGCAGGCTGTAGCATTTTCCCAAGCCCACGAGGTGGGGGCTGCTTCCTGCCTGGTTTGAAGGCGCGGGCTCCGTCCGGGGGAACGCGCCAGTTATTTTTTCTTGTTTTTTTGTGTTTCCGTTTTCTTTTTACAAATAAGTGTTTATGTTTAACTTTATCAGCCTAATAGAGGATTGTTTATTTGTTTATTTTCTTTCCTTCTAAACATTTTGGCGTGTTTATGATATGGCTTTTTGCCATAAAAAAAATTGTCTGCTGATAATCTCATAACAGAAACTTAGCAACTGGATGTTTGTAAAAAGGTTATGACTAATATAGGACTATGTATTAGTCAAAGTTGTATTAGTATGTTATGTTATTAGTCAAAGTACCTTTAGAAGTGATATTTAAAATCATACTTCCAAAAAAATGCATTGCCTGTCGTTCCTTGAGCAAAGCGCATCTATATATATCTATAACGAGCGCATACGCATCTTCTAGCAGTTCGTATGACAGTAGCGATGACATTGGAAGTATTGCCCAACCACATGTATCCACGCTACAAGAATACTAATTTGTCGCATTGACTACTTAAAGTTTAACATAATGATCACTTTGGCATTGAATACAATTCGATGGACACTTATAAATCGACGATAATATAATGGACCTATAATTTTAACTCAACAATCAGATAGATAGGTGATACAACTTATTGCACATTCATAGATGAACTTACTCCTATCGCTAAAAGGCGATCTCTTTCAAGCAGGCAAAAATGTGCATAAATACCGATTATATTAAATGGAATATCTAAATACTAACGACTTAACAAATTTTTGTTCAATCCTAAGTCACTGTTAGACGAATAGGTTTGGTTAGAAAAACAGTTATATCATAATTATACTAAGGGAATTTGGAAAGATACTGTAAGCAGGTTCACGTCCTCGACTGTAAGTTGGAAGAGCAAGAGTTAGCCAGATTTAATAATAATTTCTCTAGTTTGCTTGGTTTTATTGTTTCCAATTATCAAACTGATTGATTTTTCACATGTAACCAAAAATCTACATTAGGTCTGATTTAGTTCGTATGTGAGCAAACATACAATAGTTTTATAATTGTTTCACTTTAAAACATATTACTTATGTCCAAGCAAATAACGTAATATTCTCTGCGCAGTGTCATCTTTTGTGCGCAAACGATTAAACAATTTGAATGTGTACGCTGACGTCACTGCTGTCGAAAGTGGTTATGTCGGATTACTATACTTATTCGATGCAGTATGCGGTGCAATCAGGATGCGTGGTCGGTGCAAGGCATGTCACACCAGTTGGAATTCGATACGATTCACAAGAGGTGATTTTGTAATTGGTTATTTAGTACTTAACATGTCTTAACGGAAGGGAACAGAAAACTACGTAGACTGTAATAAATGAAAGTATAATCAGTAAAATGTTAATGTAAAGAATTATTTTATTGCTCAATCCAATCAGTAATACCTACAATGTCAAGTCGATTAAAATAATCCAAAAGTGACAACTCTAATGTGAAAAAGGAAAAACAAACAAATGACGATCAAAACTATGTAGAGGACCACAATATTTTAGAAAAGCAAAAAAAAAATAAAGAGTATTTACTTCATACTAGTAAGTTAAACAAGTAAGTAAATACTTAGATATAATCTTATTAATTGAATGTTCTTCTTCTTTAGCCAAAATTTAAATTGTTTACGAACATAGCATTAGTGAGATTCTAAAGAGAATAATAAGTGCTGCAGTTACTTTGAAAATATAGATTTAAATAATAAATTCAGTTAAAAATAAAAGTCTAGGCCATTTACATTATTTAATAAGCAATTTTACAATAGGTACATAAAACGTGGGAAAACAAAAGGATTGTTAAAACCACATTTTCGTTTTTATGGCTAATTTAGGTAGAATACAAAATATTTCGCATAGATATTTAGAAAAAAGGTGTTGTTCTCTTTCGCGGCTTCATATCATAAATAGAAAAGTTTCATTGGAGAATAGTTACTTATTAATTAGGATTCAACTAAAATGGCATTGACTTTACGACTCACATGTCTAAACACAAGTCTGGACGGCTGCCAAGACTTATGATAATTCAGTGTTAATGCATATTAGTAGGTAGGTTTTAATAAAGCAGACAAGGAGACAAAGAGAGAATTATAAAATAAGTACCTAGTCAGATAATTTAGCTAAGAATTCTTCACGGGTACTCCAACGGCAAGCATTTGAGTGTTTTATTTTTATTTTTTGATTGATACTTAGTGGTTACATTGTATGTATCAGCGTTAAATGTGTACATAACATAAACATAACCGGCCTATATACGCCCCACGGCTGGGCACAGGCCTCACCTCAACTATGAGGTGAAGCAAGCTATACTCCAACACGCGGGCTCAGTGGGGGTTTGTTGGAGGGGTGTAAGGTTAGTAAATGTATAAGTTATTAAAATAAATAAGTTCCAACATGATCATTTCAGCCATGTCCGTGGCCATGTGGTTTGTGGTCAGACCAATCCTTATGACTTCACGGCGTGTTTAGAAATTGCAGCCGCGTGAATAACCAGGCTAACAAACGGACCAGTAGGTATTTAAATGTTAATATTATGGTTATACCTCAGAAATAGAAAGTTGCAGGAAATTAGAAAAAACTTAAATTATTAATTTGCAGAAATATTGATGCATCGTATCCACTTAAAATAAAGATACCACCTGTGTGGCTACGAAGGTTATTGTTATTTTAGGAATGGTTGTTTTGATTCGTAAGCAGATGAAAGCCTATCATGACGGTCAGGTTTTTACGCTGCGCTGACCTCAACAAGTCCGGGTCCTGAATAATAAAATTAATAAATGTTCCGTCTTATCTCCCGCTTCGATGAATACAACTTTAGTGTTGCTAGTTTATCGATATTTTTTTGGATGGCGATGGTGGCTAACCAGCATGTCGACCGCCTGATGGCCGGTGAGCGCAGACTAGAAAGAAATAAATAAAATGTATTGGATACTAAACATAGCATTAAGATTTACTTAAGTAAAAATTTCCTCGCTGGCTACAAAACCACCACGACCCTGGTTTTAGGGACTACTAATACGTGTAACACCGTTAACGACACTGACGCGTTGGCGACCTTACCACTATTATTAGCTTTATATGAACAGTGTTTCAAATATCGATAAACTAATGTCAATGGTGAACGACAACTGTACTTTTAACAGCGTAGTAAAGTTATCAACAGCTTGAGCGTAATATTTCGACACTTAGATGGTAATGATCAAGATGATCCTTATACTAATGCAAATATAAATCTTTGGTTTGTAGCTACTTAACGCTTAAACCACAGCATCGTACAGGGTCAAGCTCATGCAGATAAAGTACCCTAATTAAATACTTTTTAACACATACCACTAGTTTGTTGCAAGCTATTTATGTTCAATGGACTAACGCAAAGTGTCGTTTCTGGGTCATTTAAATTGCTTTCAGATAATGGTAATCATCTATTTCAGGCTATTGTCAGATTTATTACTTTTGGGAAGCTCTAATCGTCGCAATGTCCCAGTTAACTATTATCATCATCATCGTCATCATAATCAGCCTATGCTGGCCTGCTGCTGCACGGTTGCCTCCTTTATTGCTCGCCATCGCGCCCTTTCCTCAGTCGTCTATCGATAGCTGAGTAAATTAAGAATGACAACACTATCGAGGATTAAAAATGGAAGTCCGGTTTCAAATTAAACATGCGAGCGCAAATTAGTTCCTTTAAGAACAACCGTGAAAAAATAATCAACCGAACTTCAATTTATTTGATCACTGTATGATATAATTCATACTAACGGGGCGATAAAATACTCGTATTTCATTCTCATTGATTACTTATATACCTACTACTTAGTGTATCTTTTGACAGTTTTATCTTAATGCTAATGTGGTGATCCCGTTATGACTGTCTGAGAAACATTTAAGGTGTCAGTGACCGCCCGCTTCCCGGTGACAACATATTAAAACGTTGATGATGGTGGGGTTTTGCAAAATTAATTAAACATATTGATTAAAGATCCGCAAACCTGCTATGAATTATGTATCAATCGTGATTGTTTTCCGTATGAGCCAGGTATCTGTTGCAAAACACGCATTTTCTCTATATAACCCACATGTTAGGTACTTCAATTGTTTCATTTGTTATAATGATATAACGAGTAAATAATGTAAGACAAAATATTATGCTCAATGTTGGTGGTAAATAATCCTGGGGCCATTTTTTGCGACTCCGCCAAAAAAAATCGACGCCCAAGTGAAGCAGATCCTGGCGCAACCTAGGGTGCGGAGGTCAGTTCGTCCGCTTTCCTGGTCCCTAGTAGACTGTGGGTAGTGACGGTAGAGTCCTCCTCTACCACCTGTAATGTTCTGTACATAACAGTTCTAGATATACATAGGAGGTGCCCGTGGCGCAGTTATGACAGTCATTGGAGACGATCGCCGTTGTAAAGCAACACAGGCCAGGCAGGAAATGGGATGGGTGAACATTACGACCGAAATTAAGTGATATATTTTTCGGGCATCTCTGTGCTTCGAAAGGCACGCTAAGCAGTTGGTCCCGGTTGATGTCGCATGGTATGGCGGCTTGATAACATCTGACATTTTATTACGTTGCTCACTAACCTTACACCCCTCACACAATCCACACTGAGCTCGCGTGTTGGAGTATGGCTCACTCCACCTCATAGTTGAGGTGAGGTCTGTGCCTAGTAGTGGGACGTAAAATAGACCGTTCATGTTATGTAAATTTCATTCTCAATATCCACAATTCCCCGTTCTGTGTCAAATTAGGAAAAACATTCGAACAAAGTTTTTTTAATAATCTGTGTTCAACACACTTTGTGTTTCGAGCCAGGATCTTACGGAAATAAAGTTTTAAAAAACTCCACGGCTTAGGTTTTTTAGGAATTATTATTTACAGGACGTTTTTTCATTATAATATGTTGTGTATAGGTACATGTTTTTTTCGGGTCAGCTAGTGTTTTATAAACTCGACTTTCAAATATCTCATTAAACATTCTGGCATTTTTCGTATCAATATCCGGTACAGCCCATTGAACGGTAAAAAGTGGGACTATTTAGCCTTTGTACCAACAGCCAGTTAACAAACGTCCATCTCCCAGTAGTCTCATAGTCTTCAGTAGTCTCTCCCATCATCATCTCCCGTCCATCGTGCATGTCCATGTTGCTATCTCCCTGTAACGCCCTAAGCCGGGCCACGGCTCTGAGGCACCCTTAGGCACGTTACTTAAATATTAGGATCTGTGAGCCTTCCGCTCACCCCATTGCCCGGTAAAGCTGTGAAAGTCACACCTAAGACTAACAGCTAGTCAATTAAAAAAAGGCCAGTTAACAACGACCTCAACAGTTCTGCGAACGCAATAAAGCACTCATGTTGTATGTGTGTGTGTGTCACGTTGCAAAGGCGCAGTTGTGTCCACACGCGTCGTGACGCTCTACCGCCAACAAACAGCGACAATGGTGTCTGCTCATCGCTATCAGTAATTGTTTCTAGTGTAGTATTGCGTCATTTTTTAACTTTTTTCTGAACTGGAACTCCAATCTCCCAAATTGTATAAGATAATAAAATTCTAATTGTTGCTTTACTGTGTGCGTCAGACCCGGCGGGTCGGTTGTTGGATGGACCTCGATCGAAACCATGTATTTTTCGGACATCTCCATGCTTCAGTGGAAACGCAAAGAAGTGGTTCCCAGCTTGCGTCGCTAGATGTCATTGTTAAGCAAGGTCAGCGGTCCACTCGTGGGGTGGGCCGATTAGTCTGTCAAGTACCCCCCTTTATTAGCTTTGCTAAGGCAGCACCAGCTTTCTGTTAAATGAGCAACATCGTACTATTTGCTATACAAACTCTATGGCAAGTTTTAGATCCATTCTTCTTCTTGGGTTTCCCTTAATGCCTTGGGGGCGGCCCATGACCAGCAGTGGCCGTCGTTCGGCTGAAATGATGATAATGACACTCGTTAAATTGAGCATTCTCAGTGAAATGAGACGCTCATGCATCGATCCAGAACCAGCTCCATATGAAAACTCGCTTGTCTACTACGTGTCAACAGCGCATTCTGTCCTATTTCGGCCACACAATGCGCAGAGGCGACGACAACTTGGCGAAATTGATAGTGGTTGGGAACACTGAAGGCAAAAGGTCGCGAGGTCGTTTGCCAACAAGATGGACCGATCAAATTAAGGACTCGTATTCATCCAAATTTTACATGGTGGTAGACACCGATGGAGGCCGATCATCCGCTCCAGATGCAACCCCGAAGCTGACCACGATCCTCAGATATGAGTGACCGACTACAGAGAGAGTGAAATGTATCGAAGTAACCCGCATTGGTCGTCCTGTTATAAGCCTACGCTGTGTAATGTGACCTTACGACCTGTATAAGACCGCCTAAATTGTACACTGACTGTACTTGTTTTTATTTACTCTGTTTTGTTTGTGTGCAATAAAGTGTTTCTTATCTTATCTAACCTTACGTCGGCAAGAGGTTCTTCAGATGTAATACAATAGCAAAACAAAGAACCTTTCGTTCCAGAAAAGGTTATTTTCAGATTCTTATAATGCTTTTTAGTTTCAATAGTTTTCTTCGAAACGCCCATTCGATCCAGTGTTTGCCCAGGTGCTTTGTCTGAACAACAAAGTATGAATAATACTTAAATAAGTACTAGAAGCATAAGTCCCCAGTTTGTGTCCGACTGTTATAGTTAGAAGAATACAAGAGGTGTCTTATCAGTTGAATATTAATTTTGCCATAAAATGGCGCACACGATCGCCATTATTATTTCACTCGTCGCCGTTGCGAATGGTAAGTCGGTCTTTAGATAAATAAATAAATAACAATGAATTAACATCATAATTTTTCATTAAAAGGTAATGATATTGTTTTGAGCTTGGAAAATGAGGAACAATGAATGGACCACAAAGACCCAGATCCAGATCAAATTCTGTTTCATCAATAGGCGTTTAAGCTTTTGCCGGAATTAAACCCTTTTCAGTTCCAATTATGAGGTTATAACTGAAAAGGGTGTAATTCTCGGTAAATGGAAGTGGAAAGTCTACTAAAATTCAAACCTAGTGTTTAAATAACAATAAATTATTCGTAATCAATTATTAATGACGTAGATCCATAAGCTTGGTAAATGAATAACTTAGTTTAGTTTCAGACGAACTTAATGTAATTAAAATAAAAAGATTTTTCATGTTCTAAACAATCTAAGAATGATTTTTCGTTCTTCTACAACCAGTTTGAAATGAATTTTGTTTTTGGACTTATATTGCATGCTTGGCAACTATGTGTAAGTGCTTAACTATATTTATAACTAATTATTATCGAATACCAGTGATTAAGGCCATGAAGAATGAAATCCGAAGGCTATACCCGTGTAGGGAACAAAATACCTATGCCCCTGACGTTAATAGCCAATGAGTATTCCCCACCTACCTACGCATTTGTGTCATTTTGAGAAAGTGAGCTCAGCTTTTCATTCCTACTTTTCTCCCTTTTACACTCTGTAAAAATATTTAGGTTGATTGATTGTTTGTTATTTTTGACCATTTGAAGGTACTTACCACCTGTGAGATAGTACAAATATTTTGAATTTGAGTTTCATCAGCTTAATTATTTTATTTATTAAACGAACTAGTTACCTACTTTTTATGAAACTTATAGTTATTACCTGCCGATCATAAGCAAACACAGGTGCACAAGCACAACAATCAAGTAAGAAAGATACTATTAATTCAATTGTTATACTGACCGCCGCACTCAGAGACGTCACATAACTTTAATGGTTGATTAGCGTCAAAATTTCATTTTTGAAAAGAGACTTTATAACAAATTAAATAAAGAACTTTTCAGAATGTCAAATTTTGACGCTAATCAACCATTAAAGTTATGTGACGTCTCTGAGTGCGGCGGTGACAGTGTCTGATATTAATTATGAGACATTGTTCTACTTAACCCCTTTAGTTTAGTATCATTGCACGTGATGAACTTATTTGCTTTTGTAGAATACGAAAATAAATTATTGGGTCTTTGGCGAATACGTACTAATCGTCTAATTAAGTACCTACTAGAGACCCGCCAATGGCATGTTTTACACATTTATGTAACCCTTCTCTTCCAATCACTATCTATTAAAAATCTGCTGCGTAGTTTTAAAGATTTAAGCATACATAGATACAGAGAAAGCGACTTCGTTTCATACTATGTAGTGATGGTCAGTTACTATTTACCACTTTGGGCTAAGCTAAGATGGGTTGCACTCATATTTGGAAATAACATCTAGATTACATTAGAAATAGTTTTCTGCCAGTTTTTCACAGTACAAAAATAACTTTCCGCTCGGGAGCATCCCGATTCCTGTTGTTAAAGAAATGTGTCTAACTTTTAGTCCAGTTAAGTCTATTTAAAGTGCAGAAGGAAATTATTTTCTCAAAAAGAGCAATAGCTCTTTACTAGTAGTAGGTACAATTGTCTTTTTTCTAAGATTTGGACGACAATGGAGTGCCTCGAGTAGGAATAAATACATTCATTTATTCAACTGTCTGAATTTTCTTAGACTAGACTTCTAGACTGCTCTTACATAATTATAACATTCAAAACAATTTACAATTTAGGCCGCTTTATCGCTTACTGTGATCGAGGCAACTAACTGAAATAGAAAAAGGCTCAACATTATAATTTTAAACTTGTTTCTTATTACAGCCGGATTTGTCTGGGTTGACGACAACGACGATAAAGCGTGGGACCCGTAAGTAGATAGATAGATAGATAGATATTCTTTATCGCACAAAAACATTACAGTTGTATTCAATTACAAAGACCAATCAGACCAATAAGTAATACTTATTTAGCAACTACTTTTGATACTGCTAAAGTAAACACTTTGGTGGACAGTAACGCGTGTATGTAGTTAAAACCAATATGAAAAAACGCCACAGGGTGTTTGATTTTCCAATCTTTCACAGCTAAGGGCATGTGGTATGTTACCAGAAAAGTAATACGGTTTTCGTACTTTCATCGTCGTGCACAGTTTTCACACAAGTTAAGATACATACACATTGATAGATTTCCGTTCCCCGTACTACGACCACAAGGGGACTGTGCAGTGGCAACTGCAAAGTACGCTTGTTGTATTGTTCGACAACAAGCGTTGTGTAGATCTAACTTTAGATTCGCAGAAAAATATGAAAATCCTCATTATTTTGCTCAAATTTGTCGGTAATGGTGTTGGCCAGTTATTTAGATAAAAGTTTCATAATTCTTAGACTCCTACATTTTTAATTGTTTTCTTTTATGTGACTACCTACGTTTTACAACTAAATAACCCAATCAAATGTTTTTTTTCAGATTCCAAGCAATAAAGGTAAGATGATGCATCTGAACTACGTAGATATAAACCTATGTATAGTATTACCATATATGTATCTACTATATTTATGTATGCTACGTCACATTTCACTGTTCGTCTTTGTGAAGTCACACACACATACACATACAAACAAATTATTTCCAGATGCCACAGATGTTTGGCCCTCCCCTCCCAGTACCCCCTCGTCTTCCTGGTTTTCCACATCACCCAAGATTTCCCTTTGCAGGCAGAGGTTACCAAGTCCCCTACATAACTTTCCCTAACATACCAACGCCAGAGGAGATTGGCAAAGTGAAACCAGGGCCGAACCAGGTCTACAACGGAGTAGCGGTGAGGTCCAGCAGTGGGTTCACAAAGGACAAGGATGGAAATATCGTGAAAACTGGTGGAACTACCATTTTGGTGAATGACAACGGTGAAGTCAAAGAGTCCAAAAGTAAGTTACTACTTAACTTACTGCTAAGATAAGATAAATACTTTATTGCACCAAGGAAGCACAACAATGTCAAAAAGATTTAGGACGTACAATTTAGGCAGCCTTGAAGCCAAAAGCGATCCCTGACAAGTTTGAAACGCGAAGGAATAACGACTTGTGTCATCAACCTTATTTATCGTTTATCTAAACAACAAAATGACCAAAGAAAGCAACATAATGATGTGGTTTTCGAAATAACCCGACACGGAAATGTTGGGAAATTTGGGCCTTTCAAAACTTTAATGGTGCTATGTACCTACAACATTCGAAAACTTATTTATTACTATATCATGAGTACAGCAAAAAAAAACAATGATTTACCAGAAATATTATTTTGTTAGAAATTAATGAATTCTAAGTTAAAGAAATAAAATGTTTACTGCACAAATATCACGAATAGAATGTACTAGCAAGTGTATAGCATGCAACATTTTAACAGGCACTTGAGTAAAGGCAGTTAAGATTTCACACATTTAGTGATTAGGTAATCGTTTTTAAAAACATAAAGATGACGAAATGTTGAAATAAATAATTTAATTCTTTGCAGCTGGAACAAGTCCACCAAATTTAAACGACCCCTTTATGTAAGTAAATCAGCCCTAACGACTAGAAAACAATGTGGGTTTTTACAAAATGTTCATTATATTTTATTGTTTTTCAGATTCCCATGAGTACGAACGTGAAGAAGCCAAAAATTCATCATATTCATATTTTTTATTTAATTATAATTAATACACTATACATTATCATAAAACATATATACATACTACCTAAACAAAAAAATGGAAAATATTTCTAAACAGGTAAATATTCACTTGACATCGCAAAGACGAACTGTTTTAATTAATAAATTAATATATGTTTAAGAATACCACAGAATCCAACTAAAACTGTTATTGTTGTTTTATTACAGATAAAGGTATGGTATCTTCAATTTTGAGGTTTCTTAAAATATAAAACGTAGAGACGTTTTTTCAAGAATCATACTAACTGGGTTGGGCTTATTAAGTTCTTTCTTACTTGGTTTTTTAAAAATCAGATGCACATGAAAAAGTCATTAATATAACGTTAATTGAAGTACCGCAATTAAAATACACTAATTTAACAACTAAAACTACTTAGGTATTTACCTATCAGGTATTTGAAGTTGGAATAAAACTCTATTGATCTTTTCTTTAGATGGTTCAAAATGCATTATCATCACTAAAAAGTGATTTAATTTGTCTATTGTATTCAAAAAGAGGTAATTATACGTCCATCTAAAAAAAACTGTAGTTTTAGTTAAACTCTACATTTAAACAAATTCAACAACATGTTTTTTAAGCTAAATTTAAATATACCTATAAAACAGATCATCGCTTTAACTATGGCCTAAGCCAACATTATTGCTGTGTGTGACTTTCAGTATGAAGTTAAGTGTTACTGTGGCTTTATATATACGATGGTTACTAAAAATTATGTAATCCGATATTTATTTTCGCACAATTCATGGGATTAGTTATCAACTTTGTCATGCTAAGATAAAAAGGACTTATGAGATCCACAATCATTCATTTTAAGACGCTTTCGAGATGTTACTGGTGTTATATGATATTACCCAAATAAAATAAATCGTTTTCCGCAGATGCCAGAACTGCCGCATGCACCAAGATTACCAACACCACCAAGACTACCAACAGCACCAACACTACCAACAGCACCAAGACTACCAACAGCACCAACACTACCAACAGCACCAACACTACCAACCCTACCAACACTACCAACATTGCCTACACTTCCAAATTTCCCCGATTTCCCCGATTTTTCTCATTTCCACGAACCTCATTTCCCTAGTGAGCCTCTGTTTCCAAGCCAGCCTTTTGCTCCAATTATACCTGTGATTCCGCTGCACATTCCACCCATTGACAAGCACCACATTCCTGGAGACAACGAGCACTTCGTCAGCGTTTCCTCGTCCTCCTACAGCAGCTCTTCAGACGTGAACGGTGTCAAGACTTCAGCTGGAGGGTCCAACATCTTCGTGAACAACAACGGAAAGACAGACGAAGAGACTGTCCACTTCCGTCAAGGCGACAACCAATGAATCTGTTTTTACTTCAAATTCTGCATTTTTAATAAAGTAACTACGCTAAGTATATTTCAATAGGTGAACATTTACAAACTTAATTTTCATTTTTGGATAATTGGCATCATTGCCATGATATTACTTATAGCTTCAACAGATTTCATGTTTTTTGAGAAAAGTCTTCAAAAATAAAAAACTACTTTCTAAATTAAATTTTATAACTTTCGAAACTACGTTTTTTTACTGTCCTGATTTAATATTAAGCATACACTTAGCAGATTCCTCAAGGTTCCTACACACAATGTCGGCGTCAGTACCGGCCTGCCGCAATGCAGGTGGGTATTTTAGCCGCCTGACTGGCTGCACAAATCTGCTTTCATCTGCCGCTAGGCATCAAAACGACGGCATTGCCGCGGCATGTGTGTAGTTGTCTTTAGAGAGTATGCTGATAGATCCCGAGAAAAAGAGAACACAGAACACAGAACGAGAACCTGATTAATGAGCGAGCTAGGTGGATGGTTTCGAGCTTTACCAGACTGCGGGGAGAGTGGGTGGCTGAGCAAGGCTCACAGCCCCCAAAACGTCCGACTAACGTGCCTAAGGGCGAAATAAAGGATCATCCAATCGGAAAAACGCGACTATAGACCAATAACTTACTCATCCATGATGAGTCATCATCATTATCAACAAACCACACAGGTCGACTGCTGAGCGTAGGCAGTCCTTGAATGCGCGCCGCAAGCGCCCTTTCCTTAGCTTTCCGAGGATTGTAGGTAAACATGATTATGAACTTTTCTAGAAACATCCAATAAAAAGCCTGCACAGAAAGACTAATTTGTGGTAATTTATTTATTCATAACATCTCCAAAACTATAAAAGAACGAAAATCACGTTGTTTGTCAGACACTGGTATTACCTTCACGTTTTTCTTCACTGAAGAATTTCATGGCTGAAACAAAGCAGGTAATGAATTGAAAAAATGCAAATGCTACGACATTCTCAGAAGTAAAACAAAAGAATTCAATTTGTTAACGAAATCTACACCGTTGTTCACCCATTCAAATTGTAATTTTTCACATTTTGTTTATGGAAGAAAAATCTGTAAGGGGAATACTTGAGACTGGGGTAAAACGATCGCTATGATAAAATCTTTTTTTTGGGTAATGCACTATGAATAATTTTAGTAACATTTCTGTGCAAAATTATTGTGTAATTCTGCAGCATTAAGCAGAAATAAGTCAAACAGAGACATTGATTTAAAAACAAACAATATTTTGAACAAAAGATTTTTTGTGCTCTAGGAAACATAGGTCATCCCTCGATACAGTAGTTTACAAAATCGATTAAAGGTGACATACCAACCTACTGATTCAAAATGATTATGCCTATCGTGTCATATATCAGAGAACACAGACGAACTGACCTAAGGCCAGAGCAGAGTGGAAAATACATCAAGCAAATCAGATGACATTCCAATCGAACATTGAAACAAAACCTCTACAGTTTAGAGGACTTATCCGACCAAAACTCTTTGAGGAGGTTACTGGTTAACGTCATTTAAAGGTATTATGATATAAAATAAAATGCTAGCTATGCATTTTATTTCACACTTGATTCAATATTTACCTAGCTGTGTGTATGTACCTTTTACGTCGGGTAAGTCACTTCGTTTTTTGCATAGTGTCAAAACACAAATAACATTCGATTAATTCATGAACATGGGTTCAAATTTTGAAGATATCTAAATCGTCTTTAGGGTGCTTTAGAGAGTTCTGAGCGTCAGGGTTCTCAATGTCATCGGGAACTCAATAGCAGCTGCTAGAAAAAGATAGTCATAATTACTGTAAAAGTAAAACATGCAATCGATCATTGATTTTGACTCACTATGCGTGTTTTGAAACAAAAAACGTGTCAGCATGTATGAATGATCTAGTAGTGTCACGTAGCTTAACCACCTATCTGAACAGACGTGACTAGCCATGATCTAAATATTTCTATAAAAGTCTTATGAGAGGAAACTAATGTTAACATTCAAAAATACTGTACGACTTAGGTTCAAAATAAAGAGAGGTTACTTTACTCATGGCTGATGCTAAACAAAGCTTGAATACGTACAAAACACACTCAATTATGAAATTCTTTTTTTTCCAATGGTACAGCAAACTTGTAGTAACAATGATGACACAAGTCAAATTATTTTAATTAGGTATATGACTTTCAGTTAACCCCTCTATTTTTTACTGATAATACTACATAAAATATTCTGAATGAAAAGCTATGAAATCATGAATTTAGTTAAAAACCTTAATTTATTGATTGGCTTAAAAGTTAAAAAAATATTTGAATTAAATAAAAAGTATTGCTCTGTTATTGTCAAGAGTTCATTAATGTTTGATAACTTCTGTCAATATAATAAATTACGTTAATGTATTCAACGATAGTGTCACTTTTGCCCATCTTCCCCTGTACGTTAATATCAGGCAACTGAGTCACATGTCTTCAGTTATTCATATAAATTTGGCTACTTCTTCAGCAAATATTCAAAACACTTTGAGATTTAGAAACAGCAGTTAAACATATTTTTTAAAAATGTCGAAATTAGTGATTCTTCTAGTGATTGTCGCTGCAGTGAGCATTACCGGTATTTATTTTGTTTTGTTAGTTTACCGATGACTTGACATGACCAATGTTGCACACGTTGCATCATTATTAAGCCGCGTTTCCACTAGACAACATTTGCCGCGCGACATCTTGCACAACATGTAGCTCTTCATGTTGATCAACGACGCGCAAGTGCCTCATAGATGCGCATAGTATCGATATATCTATACGAAAAGCCGCGCATCATGTTGGAAACAACACGCGCTGTTGTGCAACGTTGCCCTTTTATGTTGCGCGTCAATATTGTTGCCTAGTGGAAATGCGGCTTTGACAGTGAGAGTATAAAAAGACTTCTCTAACAGATGAATTATATTTCAGAGTTAGTTTACAGAATGGATTGAAATACATTCACTTTACTGATTCTAATTCTTCCTCTTCTACGAGTATATCCGATTCAAGTTTCTTTAAATTGTGTTTCATATCCTAACTTACGACAATTTTAGAGCAGTCGTCTTGACGGGACGACAAAGATCTCTGTGAAAAAAATATATTAAGTATATTTAATTTCACAAAATATTATGTTAACTAGACTTTATATTCCACATCATCATTTGTTATTTTAACGCCTACTTGTTTCTTGTAAGCGAAATTTTGCTATAGTGATATTGCCGTACAAGTAAAACATAATTCAAATTCAAATTTATTCCAGCACACTGTATCACCACAAATAAAGACTAAGTCCCTTATTTATAAAAACTTAAACAGTGTTTCAACAACACATTAACTTTTGTGTCGGTTTGTCTCTTTCATAACGGTTAACCCCCGAATTCACAAACGTCAATCAACGCTAAGCGCGCGATCATGCTGTCCCTTTCAGATTTATTTACCTTTTACGGGACTGCATGAGCGTGAGCGCGTGCTTAGCGTTGATTGACGTTTGGGAATTCGGGGGTAAGTGACATAACACGTCAATTGCTTAAGCTATGCTTTAGCGTTGTGTTTGTTTTTATGAATTAGGGGAAAAGAATTCAGACGCAAGCACACAGCACATGAAAGGGACGTAGCGGCTCTACATTCCCTTAAACGTTTGTTTAGCTGCAGACAGATGGTCCAGTACTCTTAACAAAACACCACTTCGGTTTGTGGGAGAGGCCTACGATGTAGTCGTACCTATTTATTATATTGGAGTTTGTTTACTAACATCCGCTTACTTTCATTTTCAGCTAAGGCCCGGCCAGGTTTTCCGGACTTTGGATTGTGAGTAATCATTGTTACCTACTTACTACATATTATTATTATGACTAACCCTTCAATGCAAAAAGTAGTCATGAGTTCGATACCCATCTAGAACTATTCGTGTTACGTACTGTCAACAGCATGACTGGCTCAATGCCTTAATGAGAAGGAATGACCTAAAAAATCCTTCTTGCTCTATTGCAAAGAAAATGACAATTGATAAGAACAGAATGAAAAATGGAAATGCTTAGCTTGATGTGTCGTTGTGTCTGGGTGTTAATATCTTAATATAATCAAAGATGAAAGTTCAATAATTATAAACATTCAATTACCATTCTTCTTCTTCTTTCGTGTCAATGGCATCAAATCAAATAGAGCCCGGCCAAAACTTGGCGACCTCAACTGCGTCATTCATTGCCATGTTTAGATCCTCCCCTGTGCAGGTCTTGGGGCACAGAGGGCAATCGAGGAGGTGACCCATAGTCTGAGGATCCACGCCACGCAAATTCAATTACCATTAAATTGGCTTCAACCAGATGGGTATTTAAATATTTTCTTTACCCCCTGAGTGTTTTTGTAGATATAATTTACTCGAACCTATGACTGCCCCCAGTCATAATATTATACTTACCCGTTAATATTGATTGATGGGTAGAGGTCCTGTCTATAGCAAGTCTATAGTGGGTACGATCCCTGTACAGTAAGTTTAGGGCAACCCGTGAGATGGCCACGTGTAAAGTTTTCCTGAGACAATAATCATTACTATTTAGTATTTAATACAACATAAATAGCGGAAAATAATACACTTGACTTGGCTATTAAAAGTGGTGCTAAGATACTCTGATTATACAAACGTTTACGTCTCTATGAATGTTTTTCCATACTGATTATTTTTAATCAAACATGATATTTATTTAGTTCATAGTCTGAAATACATATTAAGTACATGATGAAGTAAGTACTTCAAAATTAAATCATGTATAGGTATACATACTTTATTACTTTGTCATAACAGATGATTTGATGACCCATCACTCATCATCATATCAAACTTTTAGGACGGTCCATACGACAAACTGCTACATCTTGAAGCCTATTTTTCTTAAAGCAAGAGTTTTTTTAACTGTTCGCTTTAAATACAGAAAATTCATTTATCTTTCTGCAAAAATGGTCGTTAACTTGTACCTATGTCATTATATTTTTTTTTGTTTTATAGGTTAGTTAGGCACGCATTCAACCACAATCTCACCTGATCGTAAGTGATGATGTGGTCTAGGATGGTACATGTCGGCCTAACAAATGGCTGCTCACTCTCTTCTTGAAGAGACCCAAGTTGTATGGCTATGGAAACACTTCAGCAGGAATCTCATTCCACACCCTTGCTGTTCGCATTATGAAAAAAAACACACATAATGAGTTAAGGGTCATCAAATCATCTGTTATGACAAAGTAATAAGTGTTTGAGAAATAAAACACTCGATCATTGGTAAGCTCTGACTGGTTGTAACGTTAAATGACCTACGTCGCTTCTACTGAAGTAGGTCACTTAAATCGGATGGCATCCCTAAAGTATCTGTTACCGTGGCATGTATAACTAACTTGAATACTCAATGAAATTTTGTATCCCTAATGTGGGCTCTCGGCGGTCAGCATCCGAATCCTGCAACCTTTACTAAGTCATACCCCTTCCATCTTTCTTTACTTTGATAAGTTTTGTTTTTAAAGTTTTTTTTTATTTGACAGGTTTGCCAATGGATTCCCGAATTTCGCCAACTTCCCAAGGATGCCTTTACCACCATTGGTAAGTTGGCTTATATCCTGGAGCCAAGTACATATCCTGGATCGCCATCCAAAATGCTATCCGTATATTTGTACTTATTTAAAAAAAAACACTATTTACTGCTCTTATTGTAACTAATATCCAACTACACACCTAACTTACCGACGACTTGATTTCAATGATGGAAGATTTTTTTTTTTTTGTCACTTTATTTTTATAGGTATCTAAGCGAAATATCAACCTTGCAGCCGTCTTCACAAGCGCAAATCAAAATTGATCAGCTCTTCCAAGCAAAGAGTCACTTACAGTTCTTGTCAATTTAAGTGACGGCAAGAGTTTGAAGGCGTGCTCAACCTTGATCGACGTTAAGGAATTCAAGATTTATTTGATTTTAAAACTAAGTACCTCTTTCCTACTTGCAGCCAGTCCTCTCCCCTGATGCGATAAAGAACCTGAAGTCTGACCCCAACTCCAACGTGCAAGCCGTCTACGCCAGCAGTTCCTCCTCATCCTCCAGCGTGAATGGAGAGCCACCGAAGAGGACCAGCTCTGGCCGCGTCGTCACCAACAACAACGGAGAAGTCCGTGATTTCTCTTTCTAATCTCCTTCTCCCTCATATCATTTTAATGAAGAGTCATTGTCTGAAGGTTCTCTTTCTCCGATATCTCTTTTTTGATACTTTTTGATGTATAATTCTGTTTAACTAAACGGTAAATATCTCGCTACCTGTTAAATAAATATAAAAAACTTTACAAATCATTGTTTTACTTCATTATTTCCCTTAAATAATTTCGAAGGGACAATAACACATTCGCGGCTCAGACGCCACAAATGTTTCTTATTATTATTATTTTAACAAATTAATGAACGTTTGCGTCTCCGATAATAATCAAATACTGTATGAAATTATTTTATTATGGTACTGCAAATAGGATAGTAACAAATGTATAAACGAGTTTTTCCTTGTGACGCAAAGTAAAGCATGCGCAATTATCCATAAAGACTGGCACCGGCATAGCACCTAAAGGTCAGCAGAAAAATCGCGTAGTAAGGGATCCTATGGCACTTGAGCTCCAGCTGAAAGCAAAGGCCGCCTTCTTTTTTGACCCAGAGGAAATGCCATTACGCTTCCCCGTCCACCGGAGGGTGGACGTTATGTAGGACTCACCACTGAGAAAACGGCATACCCACACAACCTCCGGGACAGGGAGTCCCGGAGTTTTTATCGTCCATGTTGGAGGAACTGCGGTGACTGGCACAAAGCCTCCTACGCGACCAGCAAAGGCCGCCTGACTGAGCATCAACTAGAATCTGCCATATGAATTCTCATGGAGCACGACAATAGTCAGTAGCTGATTTTGCACTGATTTTATTAGGTTCACACGGAAAACGTGGTGTTACATCATGTTTTTGTGGAATGCAAAGCAGTGGCCATCCACATCGATACAGAACTGTTCAACCGAGAATCTTCGCCCTGCAGTTACCTTCGATTTAGAGGAAAATGAAAATACCTAATCGTGCTATAAGATGGTAATTGGCACGACATCCTTACTTACACCGAAAGCTATAACGATGATCTTTTTTTAAACTCCATCTAAGTTTTGCATCTTAGAACCAAATGAATGTGTATAACTAAGGGTCTCAGGGACAGCTACAAGTAGAGTATCTATAGTGTACTAAG
This sequence comes from Udea ferrugalis, assembly GCA_950022985.1. NCBI lineage: Eukaryota > Metazoa > Arthropoda > Insecta > Lepidoptera > Crambidae > Udea > Udea ferrugalis. Next base: position 15,026,065 of record OX465516.1, read on the forward strand.
TAGGCGGCCAGCATCTCGTTTAAACTTAAATCAAAGTTTAAACACATATTAATTTGTTAATTATTTATTAATTTGATTGTCTCCTTTTCAATTTGCTAACCAATTCGTTCTTTATACTGTACACATATCGTACATGACCTACATCATAAATAAGTTTTAAAGACACTTTTTAAATGAACAATTTTTGTCTGAATGTTATCTTAGCGTTACTTACAAGTCATCGTGCTATTAATGAATTGCTCATTATTTAGGTAGCTATGTAGCATTTTTTTCCCTCTACACGTACCGTTAATTGTTTTTCTTCTGAATTGATCAATAACTTAACACTAGTTGCCTCTAATTTCCTTAAATTTACATTAATCACTAGACCATTCTTACAACGAAATGATAACCAAAGTGTGATGTAGGTAAGTATGCGACAGTGCTAGTTGTAAAATGCTGATGTGGTTTGGTCATATGATGATGGATGAAAGGCGATTAGCGAAACGGATTAATAAGGCGAGGGTGAATGGAAGTGTTGGAACAGGAAGGCCTAGACGAACGTTTCTTGAACAAGTGCAAGATGTTCTCAGGGAGGGTCAGGTCAAGAGTACCTTTAACCGACGAGCATGTATGAAAGGACTCATGAAAGTAGAGGAGGCGCAAGTGTGTGTCAGGACCGTAGCAAGTGGAAAGAAGTGGTCTCTGCCTATCCCGTTTGTAAAAACGCGTGATGGTATGTATGTATGTTAAATAAACGCTACAACGCTATCAACCTGGTGAGATTCGTTTGTAATTCAATCTGATCCCAGTTTTCGTGGATACCATTCCTAAGTCCGTATGCCATGTTCTGCTTGCAAAATGTATACTCCAACAAAACTTGAATCCTAGAGATCCTAGCAAGACTATTTGATGCATGTATTTTTTAACTGCTTTTAGATAGCCTCAGCCAGTTCCCTTCTTTTCTTTTATTCGAATATCGAAGGTGTTCGACATGGACGAGAAACAAAGAGAAGTAACAGAATTCCTATAAATTGATTCAACACCTTGTGTCTTTGCTTCTCATTATCTTTTTAATATTATAAATGCAAAAGTTTGTATGTGTGGATGTGCCGTGTTGCTCTTTCACGTAAAAACTACTCGATGGATTTTAATGAAACCTTACAATAATACAGCTTATGCATCTGAATAGAACATAGGCTACAATTTATAAAGATATCCACCCGGACGAAGTCGCAGGCGGCCGCTAGTAACCGCAACCAATCCGGTTCATTTAAACCACGACCCTTGTGTACTTATTGCAGTTAGTTCATCTACAAAGTCACAACTCGATTTCAATTTTAAAGATAAGCAATTCCAATTAGAAAACACATTGTAAGACATGTGAAAATTAATATTCATTGGTCTTTTAACGTTTTAATTTCATTTTAGCAGGCAAATGACGTCTGACGGCTTTGCAACATGTTTCAGTATTAGTAGGACGTTTCCACTTGTATAGTAACAGAATTGATGAGCTTGTTGAACATTGTTGAGTCTCACAGATTTATTTTATTACAACATGTGCAACTAGTTCTCTAGCTGCTGCTGTCATGGCAATTTTATTCTCTGAATGATTATAATATGCTATGAAATAATGCTTGATAATGCAAATTATGATACTGTAAATACAAGGATATTTAGAACATCTATATCTTTGACTGTTATGTTAGGGAATTCAGGTGCCATCTTTAGTCAAATCTTTATGTAAATACTCGTACAAAATATAGGTTTGAATCGACGCCTGCAGCTAGACTGTGATCAAAATCTCTGAAACCTATCTATCTCATAATTAAATATAGGCCGCCAGCGACGTCGACCGCGTAGCCTCAAGGTAAAAAAAATGTATACGTAAGTATATCTTTATAAACTGTAGCCTATGTCCTATTCAGATACATGAGCTATATTATTGTAAAGTTTCATTAAAATCCATCCCTACTGGATGGCTTTTAATTATTTAATTTTTTACGTGAAAGAGCAACACGGCAAATCTATCCACACATACAAATTTTCATCTACCTATGTATAAGGGATAGTAAAAGACTTTGCAAACTGCTGAATCTGTAACTTTTTCCGGTTTTAAAATCGACATTGAAGAGGTCATAGAGTTAAAGAAAATTTTGCCTCCACACCAAAAAAAACGTTTAAATATGGAGGAACATTCGATATCAAATGTATGGTAGGCAAAATTTTCTAATCGTTTAATCTTTTAATCGATTTTAGAGTTCATTCTCAATAGGACGCATGCAGCTCGGCTGAAGCTCTAAGGGCATTGAGTTCCATGAAATATACATTACTCGTACATTGTGTTTGAATTCAACTGATTGATGATTGGTCTACCTAATGTTGTTTAGAAAAACACAAGGAAAAGTTTTCGACATCGACTTAAAGGAATATATTATGCCTTATCAACCTATCACGTACTATAGATTCAATATACATTTAAGTAGCACCCTATTACAAATATGTTTACTACTCATTGAATGTATTTAAAATTCTTGAAAAATAACAAAAACAGTGCTAACTCTGCAGCGACACTGAAAAGTGATTTGGCATTATTTCGTGATTTCATCATTTTATTTTTTAATGATTTGGTATATTTTTGTAACAATTCTCACCCACGTGAGTAATCACTTATGGATACGAAAATATACAATAGACATGATATTGGAAACAAAGTGATTAATAATAACAACATTCATGTTTACTGTGTAAAAACGAATTTGTAGGTATGCCTAAAATATCCTAGTCGATCATTATTTCTGTTTGCCTTATACCTATCAAATGTAGAAACAAATCGATACCTCCCACGTAAGTTGTTGTATCCCCAAAACTGCAATTTTACAGGAGAGCGTTTTAAACATTCAAATTGGCCTAGAAACTGCATTTATTTATGTAGCTTTGTGAAATTTGTTATATGAATAAAATATATGGTTTTATTGACTATGTTGAAACAAATATATGAAATAATTGCATATTTTCTGAGAATTGTGGCTTACAACATTTTACTACGGAATTCAGACTGTGAAAACTGTTGTATCTCATACATACAACATTATACTGTGGAACACAGACTGTGCCAGCTGTGCTATCTCATACTTACAAGATTATACGGTGGGGTCTTGGTTTCATCTTTAGTTGTATCTCATACTTACAATATTATTTTATGAAGTTTAAGAAAAAGTTCGCAGTTGTAAATGATTCTAGTCTCACTATATGTCACATTAACAATACAATTTCAAGTGTATATTATTGATATTAGATATATATTGTCAGTTAAGAAATAAAAGTTCAATTATTAATACCAAAGAAGAATGGTCACGTCCCATACAAAAAATCCCAGGCCCGACAGAAACGTAACATATCTCATTTTTATGGTATATTGTGTATTGTTAAAATACATATACTTTATATTCGAAATCAATGGCTAACACCAAAAAATATTGCCGTATGTTTTTATTCAGGCGATATACTAAAAAAATGCAAAACGCCTATTATCTATAAAATTCGTATAAGTATGTAATTAAATGACGAAACAATAGCTATGGTATGTATCTAGGTGATCAGGAGATGCAGTTGGATATATAAATAAACTCGTAATACAACGATCAACTTAAGATTCATTGAAATCGTGGTAGGTTTTCGATTATTTAGTAGCATCTATCAATTGGCGGTGGAGGAGGCCTATGTTCAGTAGTAGAAAGCTATGGGTTTAAATGATGATGATTATGATCTATCATTTGGGTTTCAGAATTGAAACAAATAAAAATAAAACTAATAGGTATGTCGATATAAAGTTATATTGAATTTCTATAATATCTCTTGAAACAAAATTGTTTCTGCAGCCAATTGCCGCTGGATGTCTATATATTTCCATATTATATACTCCCGCGGCTTTTAAATTCTCACTGCAGTACGACCGTGCTAACCTCACGTGATAGGTGCCGATTGAGAATTTAATTAACTCTTCAATTGTTAATTGTGGAAAATGTTAAATATCCGGATCATTTCCAGTCAGTTTGTTTTAAACACTCCTGTGAAACGACACTCTTTGTCGGTTTAAATTATTTTCCTCCACATACTCAGTTAATTGATTGGGGCGTTGTATATTTTGATTACTTATTTTAATGAAATCTTCTGTGTATGGAATGTCTCCCTAAGGATCTTCAAAATAAATAATTAAAGCTGCAGCAATTTGAAATCTTCTAGTAGGTATAAGCGGCACATGTTTGTTAAATAGTCTGTTTCTAAATATCTTGAAGTCGCGCTTGAATCTCCCGTTTATAGTTTCCACGACCCATTGCACCATTGTGATGAGTCGTGATTTATTAGCTTCTTCGGTGCTTAACTGCGTGTGAGCAGTATAGCCATATGTTTCTATTAAAGGAATAAAGCCTCGTTCCAAAATAAATGAGTCTCCTACATGGGAAAAAAGTGGAACGGTTCGTCTTTAATGGGTCCATCATGGTTTTGCAATCTCATTTTCATTATATCAGCATCGGTTGTCCGTACAGAGTACGGACCTATTATATCCAAAATATATCCATCCGCGCACACGATCATTAATGGTTTTATTAAGTTCCTATTCTTATGAAGGCTATAACTGCGGCGTTGAAATAAAAAGTTAAAACATTTTTCTATGTAGGTTCCATCGAATATAACTATTGGTTTTGGGACTCTTCGTTACCAAACAAAACATTTGGCAAAACCCGGTTGCGGGCTATCACTTCGTCCCTGGTAATATGGTCTAAGTCTAGGTGCAATGGAACAAAGTCAGTAATGAGACACTGCCTGACTTTATGTATTTTTCTTCCAATGGTACGCTCGGATATATTAAAAAATTAAGCCATTCTATTATTCGGCTCCCCTGATCGAATTTTGCACAAGTAGATAGCCAAGTCCTTTCTGGGAGTATTTGAGGACCGATTAAGGCTTAGTATTTGACTCAGCAAATCGTTGAACTTGGCTCTGTTTCTTCAGTCCAAAACCATAACTCGTCGTCAGAAACGTCATCTACTTTGAACGTATCGTATAAGCAGTTTGTTCTTCTGTTGTGTTATCGAAAAAATCACTAACTATCAAATTTGCAAGCTCATTATTTTCTGATTCATTGAAACTTATTGAACGAAACAGATAAAAACATACAGAACAAGGTGGTTAGGAAAAAATAAAACAAACAATAGAAAAATAAAGAATAATTTCGACCAAGCAGCAGTGTCACGATGTCCAAAATTAAATTAACCCCACTCAGCTAATGCCTGGACCTGATAGGCTCAGACGCTGATTTTCAGTAGGGCCAACCGAGTGGACGCACCGACATTCGCGCCGACTAAGCAATGATAATTATAAAAATAAATATTTAAAATCCATAAAATATAATGTGACGTGTACCTACCCAGTGTAAAAGTGTGCAATACAATGCATAAATACTTTGGGGGATGTGTATTTATAATGGTGACTTTAAAACAAAAATGAAATATGTCATTTTATTGCTTGTAAGCAAGCTATCAATTAAACGATCAAGGTTAAGGCTCTTTATCGGTGAATCAGTAAAGAGAGAGCGCTCTTTAAATTACTTAACTAAAAATATAGGAATATGTCGTAACATTAAGCAAAAAATAAAACAAATTTTGACTATCAACTTCCGATGCAAACATTATAATTTACTACATACCACATTTATTTTTATTTTATTCCAACGTAAGACATTCTATGTATTACATACAACTTTTTTTGATGGACGCTTTACGACGTAAAATGTTGTATGTATCACAAACAACATTTTCGTATACTCGCTCAACAGCGTAAAATGTTGTATGTAAAACATACAACATTGTTGAATGTTTACTTGACAACGTATACTGTTGTATGTAATCTATACAACATTTTTTGTTGTTACATAGTTATAACGTATTCTAATCAATTATTAAGTCCTAATAACGTAACATGTGCGGAAAACTTGAAGCACTTGACACACGGACCATTTCAGCTCTCTCTCCGGCGTAGTCTGTTTTATCTAACCCATACAACACGCGAGCGCGCGATCTGCCCCGCCCCGCGCACCGCGTAAACGGTTGTCAAGGACTATACAGTGTTATAGTCCGTTCCCGTTCAAAAGTTACAACTCTTTACGTCTTGAAATTGCATGAAATAATTGTGTTTTCGTAAGTTTTAATTTTTTTATGCATAGATTACTAATAATAAAGCTCGTTTTTAGTAAAAACGCTAAATCGCATTTTTGTGGGATACAACAACTTACGTAGGAGGTATCGAAATGCTTCAGTGTTTATTTAATGTAGGTACAAAATTGGAATGAAAACAGATATGGTGGCTAATTATATTTTAGTTAATTTTGGTTCAAATACAAGTAGCTTTGGCAATTACAGACCTCTCCGCTAAACAGGATAGGATAATATTGGCTGCAATTTTTTTTACTGAGCATCCTGTAAATCCTGTAATGTTCTAATAAAACGTGAATAACCCAGGAATTTCAATAAATTCAAAACAGAACATACAAAAATTTCCACATTTTGTTTATTGCTTTTAAGGTACAAGAATGTATATAAATCACTTCTTACACTGGTGATTGCGATAACACAACAGCACTGAAGTTATTGGGCAGGTCCTTAGAAAAATCCATACAAACTGTATTTCCTCGAATTCATGACTAAACCATGCAAAAGACGTCATTATTTTAAAAGTAAACTCATTTTCCTCCGCACTCCATTCAGATCAACAATAACAAGTCGATGGTCTTTTAGGATTGTTTTGTTTTTACAAAGATGAGGTAAAATGATACGGTGGACTTGGTGGAAAATTTTACAGTGTATAGGTACCAATTGCGGGAGGCCTATGCCCAGCTGTGGGCATCGTTCGGCTGATATGATGATGATGATGACATTAATAGTACATGAATAGTAGCGTTACATTAAATATTGTATTGATAAATTTACCTCTTTCTAACACTCAGTGATCCATGCAAAGGGGTTTGCAAGTTATGAAAAACTAACATATTTTAGAGTTGTGAGGAATCAAAGAGAGGAGTAGTTAGTATATTTTTAGGATACGGGCACAGTGTCGAATTGGAAAATGGAAAGGCAGTGGGCATTTCCCTTTTCATTTTCCCATTCGAAAGGTCCCATGGTACATATAGGAAAAAAAAAATAACGGCAATTTCCCATTGATCGGATTGCTGTTTGAAGGTACAGGAACGGGTACAGGGTGACAGATTTCCGTGGAATATTTTTACATTTATTCATTTCTTATTGCACGAGTTGAACTGTAGTGTAGAGGTCATAATTGTGCGCGAAAATAAGCCAAGTCTTTTATTGACTTACTTAAAAAAAACACTACCTCCGTTCAAAAAACAATACGATGAAGACGTAGGTAAGTAGTTTTATTATATTGTTCTTTTTAAAATTTAGCTAGTGCTTGCAAAGTCACTCTGTACTTTCCAACTTGAGTTGAAAAGACATGTAGAGGTTTGAAGGACGACAATGTTTCTATCGTAATTGAGTATTTTACAGCATTTCATTGCGCTTTACCTGGCTCGACTGCTTTCACCCTGAAATTTATCACAACACGATACAAATATTATACTTAATTATTTACTTAATCAGTTGCTGCAATATATTATATTGATACCTATTATTAATCTTAGTGAAAAATATTCATATTGATAAAAACTAAGACTATGCCACTTCTGCCCAACTTCCCCTCTTTTCAGCGACTAAATAACATGACGTACTGTAAAGTCACATGGTATTTTTGGTTCTTATAAATTAGACGGTCGGCTCAGAGAATGCCCAAATCCTTTCGACATTTTGAATTAGTAGTTCTATTTGACGAAAAAAAAATGTCGAAACTTATTATTCTTCTTGTGATTGTGGCCTTCGCGGGTGTTTACGGTAATAGTTACTTTCTTAATGATTTCAAATCGACTTTAACAAAAAGGAGGCGGTTCCCTATTGGACTTTTTTGTTTATTTATTTATTATTTATTGCACAACAATGCATGGTAGAAAGGGCGGACTTAATGCCAATGAGGCATTTTATTAAATAAAATTAGTTTTTCTTCCTCATAACTTTTGTTCGATGTGTTTCTTATTCTGGAATGTATTTTCAGCTAGTTTTCATAAAGCAGTTACAAGACTGGTTTATTTAATTTCTTATATTTTTTCATTTGTGCTGTAATACATAGGTATCATGATTAAAATACTTGATGAGAACCAATTAAACACTTTGATTAATCATTGTTGGTGATATTTGTAGTGTTATAATACCACAGATATTATTTGCTAAAAATCACTTCCGATTTCAGGTGTAACAGTTTAACTACCTAACTTTTAAAACTTGAATAAAACATTGTAAGCGAATAAAAGCTTATTTAGGATCAAAAGTTAATTGCTTTTTTTTAATAAGTATGCCTAAAAATCTTTCGAACAATTCAGGCATAACCCCAAAAGTATTTAATTTATTCAGTGCTAAGCCGCCGTGTCTACTTATTATACATAGATATGCTAAAAATAGCTTGGCTTGGTATTTGCTATTAACTTTTCGACTAACTATTCTAAATATGGATTATCTTGGCTTATGATCCAACTATTTCCGTTACTTTAAGATGAAAATTATATTTAAAACTATTTCTGAATTTTTGCAATATGTTTTAAATAAAAGAGATACAATTGCATAATATGTGACATGTTTTTTATCAAATTACGTTGTCGATTCCTCAAAATAAATGATTGTGTCCATAAATTACATTATAAAAAAATATGATAGACCCGATAATTTGGTAATTATTTTTTGTTTGAAATTCGGTTCAAACACAAGTGATTCTGACTTTTTTAGGCTTATATTTTGGTGATAACCAATACTTTTGATTTAACGGTCTACTGGAACAAGCAATCTTTAATTTTGATGTTAATCCCTTTTTCTTTTTTCAGCTGATGACGACTTTTTCAAGGGGTAAGTAAATCGATTTATGAGGCCTGCAAATCAGGGTTGATTTTTATGTTTGGCTTGAAAATGAACTGAAATTAACATAACAGATCTGGTGTAATAGTCGAGACGTTAGCTACTACACCAGAGGTTGTGGGTTTGATCCCAGCACAGTCCAAACATTTTTGTGCGTGAACATGTTTGTTTAAATTCGTCCGGGTGTTTTGTATTATCGTATTTTAGATTCTTATCAGATAAAGTACTTTTTTGAAAAACCGAAAGTACCTACTGTGTAATGTTCTTCTTGATCAAAGAAATATTACAACTTATTAAGTAATTACGTTTTTTCAAAAATAATAATGTTTCAGTATTTTTTTGTTTCTCCGGTATCTACACTGCTCAAAAGTGTCTAGGGAAATCTCAAGCATTTTCATACAAAGTATAGCTATTTGGGAGGCTGTAAAAATTGAAACATTGATACCAACGTAGAAATTTTTAGAACACAGAAACTGCTATATCTGCCCTTTCAGATTGTATAAAGAAATTCATTGTAGTAGCATTATTGTACAATCGTAAGAAGGTTAAAAAAAGACAGATTTTTCTTTTAAAAGGTGTCAAAATTTTAGCAAAACCAAACGTTTTTTTTTTGTAATATTCTTAACCTTCATCTTATGCCTCTGTCCTCGCGTTATTCTAAGATAATGCACAACTTGTAAACAAACTTAACTTTATGAAATATTTGAAAAATGATATCCCTATGATATCCCTAGACAGTTTTGATGTGTGTAGTTACCAGAGCACAAGCTTCGCTCAGTTTGGGACTAGGTGGCGCTGTGAATATTGTTTAGAGTATTTTGTTTTGTAATACCTAGTTAGTCAGTAAAAAATATGTATGCTTACAGCTTTCCCGGCTTCCCCAACTTTCCGGGATTTCCCAGATTTGGTGAAATAGCCAAACCTGAGGCACCAAGGGCACCGGAGGCAAGTTCTTTTCTCTACCTACTTAATATTAGTATTAAGTAAAGTAAATATTTGCTTTTGGGCAAATGTTCAATGTATTTCAATAAGACTAATTGAAAATAAGGAAGCGGTCAGATACGCAGGAGATATTATAGTGCTCAAACGTCCGCGCAAACACAAGAGCACTCCCTCGCCCTATGCCTCTTTACCTGATGGAACGGAGAACCGCTACGACCAGAGAGGAGTCGGGTGCAGCAGTTTGGCACGCAATAATGAAATCCCTGTTACGGCCTTTAGGTCTTCCTGCAATTACCTTGGAAAATAAGGAATTCGTCAGTAAAACGATTCCTTTTTTTTGTGCAATGTTTTGCTTTATTTGTCCATGTCCAGGTATATTATAATATTTATTCTTCCACAGTCCGTGCTCTCTGCTGACGAGATAAAGAATATGGAGTCAGACCCCGACTCTGACGTGCAAGCCAGCTTCAGCAGCCACTCCTCTTCATCCAAAACCGTCAACGGTGAAGTGGTCGAGGAAGACAACAAGGGCCACAGCGTAACATACGACAATGGAAAAGTTGAAGAATCCAGTTACTAAACCTCATTTACGTAACTTATGATGACTCCGCACTTGAAACTTGAAGACCGACTCCAAACCTGTATTTCTCTCTCTCTCTCTCTATTTTTAGTAAAACTTATAGTGAAAAAATATGATTATGCGTTTTTATTAAAGACTTGAAGAAGATTGAAGACGACAGTGACAATAATATGATACTCTCTTATCATGATAAACAGAAAGTTATGAAGAGATACATGATTTTTCATGGAAACCCATTAATATTGCATATGCAAAAAATTTGTATGGATGTTTGTAAAAAGTACTGGACGGATTGAAACTTTACACTCATATAGATTTTATATCAGAATAGGTTACAATCAAAAGACATATTGTCTCTCCCAAATACCGAGATATATGCCAGTAATAGCTTGAGAACAGTGATTAGGTGGTTGACCATCGTTGAGTCATGCAGATTAATTAAATCGTGAGATAAACACCTTACCTACTCGCCTTCATGGCAAACAAGGGATGCAAACTTAATGACTTAGTGATAAATATGTACTTGAGGCTGCATCCTGCTTCTGGCTCGAGATGATCTCGAGATATTGCCACTAAGCGCCAGTTCAGTTTAACGTTTTGAATGATTTACTATTTGGTTAACGCAATCATTCAGTGAATAGGCCAACTTATAACCCGTTGCTATATTTTTCACAAGTTCTGAACAAAATAAGTTATTTATTATCACATCAGTGTACAATTATAGAAAAAAAATTGCAGTTGATGGAATGAATCCAGTTAGTCCCAGCTGATATTGCTAGAGTCACTAAGCTCTAAGCCTAGTCGGAGGCCAAAGGGTGGTTTGATAACATCTGACAATAATGTCGCCCCACTTACATCCTTCACACCCCTTCAAATCTTATTTAGGAGTAGCCAAATAATTGCAGTAGGATTATAATTGTATAGCAGTTCTGAGTTAAAAACTTATATACAAAGGCCACAAAATCATATTGGTTTCTCACATTTCAAACCAAAAACAATTAGCATGCAATAAGTCATGACTACGTAGTGAATATCGACGGTGGTTAAATATTTTATGATTTTAATTTTATGTCTTTAAAGTGACTTTGGCTATTACAGACACCATGTAGAGGTCCTAGATAAATGCAGTTAGCCTGACGTTAGCGACAAACTCAATGAAATCAAAAAATATAGTAGGGCACTTGTCACTTCTTCTTACTTTACTAGCCATGCAGCTTTACCACTCTAAGGGTAAGTTGCACCATAGTAGAAGTTAAAGTTAAAGTTAAATTTTTTGTTAAATTTGACAATTCGACGTCATTTTTGGTCGTCAAATTGTCAAATTTGACAAAAACTTTAACTTTAACTTTAACTTCTACTATGGTGCAACTAACCCTAAGTTTTTGAAGTACTCTACTTTGAAAGTTGCTAAGTGTACTCAAAAGGACTGGGTGGATAATACCTATGGCAATAATGTAACAAAATTCGAAATTCCTTGAACAAGTTCCCCTAAACGATAAATATCAGAGTGCACAGTAGATTTCTTATATAAAAAAAGGTCTGGGCAGCTTTAATAAGTTCTACAGTTTTCATACTCAATTCTAGCTTCCATCAAAAAAATATAAATAAAAATTAATAACTTTAGTGTATGATATTGTTAATAACTAATTGGAATAAGACAGTGAGATTTTAAAATAAAAACGAGTTAAATTTGTCTTGGAAAAACAGCCATCTTAATTACGACTTACTATCTTCGCTAAGTGGCTTTTACGTAAGTGGCGAAGATGGGCAGAAGTGGCCACGTCTGCCCATCTTCCCCTTTTACAGTGATAAAATGAATATCACATACAGTAAAGTCACATGGTCTTTTTTGTACTTCGAAGTTAGAGCTAGACTCACAGGCTTTTGTAAACTATTCGCATTTTCAAATTAGAATCTAGGTAGGTATTGGAAAAAAATGTTGAAACTTTTTTTTTTTCTTGTGATTTCTACTGTCGCACGTGGCTATGGTATGTGATACTTCATTACTGTGCTTATTGTATCTAAATGTAAATTGTATTGCGAAAAAGGTACTATTTATTATTTATTTTCGTTCGGGCATGTTGAGACTGTCAATGGCAAGGCATTTCTAGTCAATGGAATAAGTCCATTGCAAGGCAAAAGCATTTAACAAGAGCAAGCTAAAAACGGAAATAAATCGTCAACTGTACACTAAATGTGTTTATTATGAATTCCTTTGTGTTATGACTGGATATTTAAAATTGACGTCAGAGTCGAAGAAATACTTTCACATAACTGATTTTCTTCTTGAAGAAATAATAAGCAGTTGATTTCATGTGTTATTTTTTCTCAAATAATATAATACTAAACTTAATAATAATTTTTATATTTCTATTTTTGATATTACTATTATACGACTTTCATAATCATCACTTTAATTTACTTTTCAGCTGATAACTTCCTGAGTAATGATTTCACTAATAAGTAAGTTTATATAATACTTGGTATACATATAGACATACCTACTTACAGTAGTTATGTTTAACTATTCATTTCATTTCTCTTAATAGAGAGTGGCATTTTAATCACCATCCAAGTTTTTCAGCTCCAATAAACTTGATATGTGTAACAATTTAAAACTACGTCTTCATCGTATTTTATCTAGAATCAGTGTTTTTTTTAAAAAAAAGTATATTGACGAAATTTTGATCAACTTGAAAAAAATGTTTTTTTTACGGTATTTTTAATTCCTGTCAAGTCGCTCATAAAAATTTGGATGGTAATTAGAATGCCACCCTGTATATGCCATTAATTACAAGTCATTCAACTATTAAATAGCTACATCATTTGCTTAATTTTATTTTTTGTGGGTTAATTCATTGAGACAGGCAGGTGCTTTTAGTTTTGCAATTTTTGGCCTGAAGTTTTTTCATCATCACTGACACAAAAGTAAATTTATAAATACGGTATACCTTAGATACGTGATATTTGAAACATATATCCATTGCTTGTTAACAGGTTGAATGTTCTGCCTAGTTTAGACAGTATAGCTCAAGCAATTGTCCCAAACATACCGCAGGTAAGTTTCACAATTCGCATACAGACTCCTAAATATAATTTTGTCAAAGGCCTTGATGATAATTCCACAGGCGTTAGGAATGGTGCCCTGTGGTATGGGGCATTAGAATACTGCCAAGGTTCCCCCCCACCTGTCGTAAAAGGCGACTAAAGGGGGGCCCGGGGTCGCTAGGAGTGCACACGGTGGGGACTGTGCGCCTCCATTGCACAGGCGACTCCGTGGAGGGCGGCGGTGCGGGGGGGCCTCGCACTGCCGTTAACACCGGTGGGTGTAAGAGGGGAGATATAACTCCTCTCGAGTAGAGCCGGGAAGCAGGCATGGCGCGCCAGGGGTCCGCCGGTAGAGTCCCTCGCGGTGGTACTCGGGGACCTTCGGTAACGCGCGGAAGATGGCCTCCGCGGAGTTTAGTGGGTAGTCCCTTCCCCATTGGGGTGGGCAAGTCCCACACTCCCCCGCTCTCCTACCCAGGGAGCGGGATAGTGCGTAAATGCATTCTCCGCGTCAAAAAAAAAAAAAAAGGGCGTTAGGAACGCCGTCATAGTTCTTTCCACCATATTATTGCATAGGGCTGATCATGTTCCTCCATGATTACGTAAATGACATCAGAAACAGATTTCACCGTTTCCTACCAACGAATGGATGAACGAATGGATTATTTTAAAATCACGAAAATGGGTAGTTTTCCAAAGGGTTTTTAGTTTAGGCACAGTTTGGGTTCTTAGATCCACTTACCTTTAGAAATATTTTAAATAAGCAACGCAATTTAGTGCAGTTTGTAGCAATGACTTGATTTTCAATGATGTAGGGCTTTGCCTAGCTATGGAATGGCATTTAGGCTGATTTGCGTTCTTCTTTTAAAAAACATGTTTTTATCAGTTATAATTTATTTGATTTCTGTCTATGGTGTAAAATCAAACACTTGGACTGTATTAAAATGGTCATGATTCTAACTTCAAAGAACGAATACTTTCGAACATCAAAAATAAAAAACATGTTTTTACTTTTTTTTTGTTTTTGTTTTTCTGTGCATTGCTAAAATATTTTCTAAGACCGAAATATAAATGTCTTAATTTGAAAGTTTCGTAACTTTAATTAATCATCTCTTATTATTATTATGTATATATTTCTATTTCTATAGGATGTAAGCGCCAACGCTAACGTACAAGCGAGTTACAGCACTCAGTCCGCTTCGTGCCAGATAGTCGACGGTCAGGCGGTTCAAGCCAGCCAGGGAGACACCGTCATCTACGACAATGGGAAAATTCTAGAGGTCAAAAGCTGAACCCCATCAGGCGGGCGATTCAAAACCGAATTATCGTACCTACGATCCGGTAACTTTCAATAAATTTTAAGTCCATTTTATAATGTGGGATGTGTTTGTATATTGTACTGTATCCTATTGTACTGCTTATAAATAAAAGACGCCATTGGCTTAAACATTATTTAAAATTGAAGAGCTTTCGCTGAACAAGCGATTTGCTAAAATTAAATAAAAGTTCGGTAACTTTCATTCAATTTTAGTAATCGTACTATACCTAGGTTCTGAATTCCCCACCAGTGCTTCCGTGGACAATGCCCAGGCATTGACGGTTAACTACTTCATTTTAAAGTAAATATTTATCATGGAATTATTTCTCCCTGATCTCATAATTTTTAAATTGAATCCGAATTTGAAAAATTCGTAGATTATTCTCACCCAGTGGGTATTATTACCTGAACGGCAAAAGTTATTTTAATTTGAATGTAAAAAGATTATAACTTGGCTAATGTTGACGAATTTATTTCTATTTCTTTAGTGGATTATTTTAATTGATAATGTTTGTTTTAATATTATATACCTATCACTCAATATTGTCATATTTGTACACCACCTATCACGGTAACACATTATGCTGATTCAAATTTAATTGAACACCATACATCCTGACTATCTATTTGTTAATTAGCAACACATGTTCTTGAAAATAAATGATTATATATCAATAAATCGTGTTTTAAATCACTTACTTTGCATGTAATCATAGTAATCCTTTTTATCAAAAATCCTAGGATGGACGATTTGATTTTGTCCCAGGCGTTCCCATTTTGGCGGATGCCGGATGTACAAACAACGAGCTGTTCTGAAAACTCTGTATGCCTTGAAGTATCTTCGGCGTGTATATCTTGTGATTGATAATGATGATAAAGATATAAATGCTGAAAAAGTTAACTCTTTCAAAGAATCGGTTGAGGCCTAACGAATTCAAACGAGTAATGCAGTTCTGCAATTCTTTATTTGAAACAGATAAGGACAAAAACGATAACACTCACCTCCTAACTGAAATACACCAGATAGATGAAATACTTAGTAAGTAACATTTGCCTATCCCACTCGGAATGCATTAGTAGTGCCAGTTGAGGAAACTTACAAGCAACTTACGTAAGGCTACTTAAAAAACAAAAGAACATAAGGAATATATTTTCCGAAACCAAACCTCAGTAAAACGTTTATAAATTAAAACTAAGTAAAAGTAGTTAAATACAGAATCTAGAGCGCCTTTCACAAATATCTATACCTATTAACACTCAAAAACTTTCAGACATGTAGGTACATATACAATTTAGACGGACTTATGGCTAAAAACCACTCCCAGAAAACGTTCGTGGTCCCTTTACTGTGTAAGATTAAATTTTCCCTATAGGTATGTTCCTTCTAAGTATCCAACAAATATGTTTTTCTAGCTAAGTATTATTCAAATTAAATTGGCGTAAAAAGTACCTACCGTATTCAGCATGTTTATTATCTAGAGGTTATTGTTTAAAATGTTCATGCGTAAATCTTCTACATTGTGTTAGCTCTGCGAAGTATGATTTCATGCGTAAATCTATTAGTATTCGCGATATTAGATGGTCTTCATCCTATCTTTTGTTTAGTTTATTGGCGACGATAACGATGATATATGTATATACGTCTAAAGGATTGGTCATGTTAACTGCGTATTATACCCTATAACTATTTGGAGAACGACACGTTTCTTAGCTAAACTTTCATCTTTAATGAACAATTCATATTTTTTTTAAAGTGGATCTTGTTTTATGTGTTTTCAATTTATACAGAATTATTTTTTTCAAGTGGCTTGGTAGGTCATATTTAAACTATGTAGAAACATAGATAGTTCCTTACAGCAGTCTCGAGTCCGATTTTGAACGAATTTCATCCCTATTCAGGAATCAAACCTGTTGGATTGGAAAAAAAGTCATCCTGTATAATTCATATTTGAATTAATAGTTTCGTTTCCAAGCATTTCTTAAGTTGAAGAATCCGATGAATAGTTTGACAAAGGTATGATGTTCCTGTTTAACTCACATTTGTAATGCAATGTACTCCCAGAATTTGATCTTTTTATGTGACACTACGACACGAGATTGGAGTTATCACACTATGATGAATTGATTGATGAATGATGATGATTTTTGAGAACTTCAGGTCATTTATCTGATATCTTTGTATAAGGAATATTTTACGGTCATTCATTTTCGTAGTCTATGAAAGCCTGCCTTCAAATCACTGGTGCGTCTGCGCCGCGCGATACGTTGAACTACGCAATTAAATACTGAATTTGTCGACTGATGAGTTTGGTCCCAAATTGGATGGCTCTAGGATGACAAGCATGTCCGACATTGATACCGAAACAATAGCCAACGTCTATTACTGTCTGTCTGTAGCGCATTACTTACGCATATTGTGTTAGTTCAGTTTTTGTTATTCGCATCATAGTGATAATTGAACTTGAAATTTTGCAAAGATAAATATGAATTATTCATTATTTATCTATTCTTTATTCCCATAGAAAAAAAATAAAGTACAAAGGGTGGACTCAATGTCAAGAGGCATTTTCTACCAGTCAAACACACGGTCAGACAAAGAAATTACCATAAAAAGCATAACATAACATCACACATAGGTATAAGCCTACATTTTGAGGAGCGTATTTTAATTTTTTAACCCAAACGTGGGAAGGGTGCTTACCGCCGCTATGCAGTTTGCTTGATAAACATTATAGGTGTTTTCTTCACCGTTGAGTAAGTGACTAGATGTTGAACAGGAAGAAAGCCTTACGTCAGATTTGAACCTAGAACGAGCGACAGTGCTTTATTAAGAGTCTTGTCTCATTTGAATTAAATGATTCATATTCATCCATTTTCATTTACTGGGCTCCAAGTCTGCTAATTTTGTAACGCTTCAATTGAGTCTCAAAAATCTAATTTGACATATCTTTCATAGAAAATGTGTCAAATTAGCCGATTAAGACTCAATTACGATTCAATTGAAGGGTTATGAAATTAGCAGACTTGGGCTAACTCTCCACCTTAAGACTAGGGATAGTCTTAAGGTGGAGAGTTACAGTGAATCTTTTTGGTAGGTATTTAGATAGAACTGGAATTATATTTATTGATTAACCTTACAGTAATTACAATCCACGAGACTGATTATAATTTAACCTACAAGTTATACGCAGTGGATAAAAGGTGATAATGTCGTTGCAGTTTAATTTATTTTCCTCATATGCATATAGATCATAAATTATATAGGAAAATAATATTCGTTCCTTCTAGCATATACTTAGTTTCATAATTAATAGGTCTGTAAAGACAAGATAATAAAGCTAAAATGGGTAACTAGTTACCACTTATTCTTATTTTTCTTAGGCGTTTAAGTATCACGTACTTATATCAATATTTTCAGGTTTGATTATGTCACTGACTTTTATTTGATATCTACCTACTGAGCTACAAACAACAGTTATTTTGAATTTATAACTAAATTTTAAGTTCCTAAGTTAACTCTATGCATCCAAGAAAGTTTGGAAAATGCAAATGAAAATATTCTAGCTTCTTGAATACGTATGTGAAATTGTAGAACATTCATGATAAGCTGATTCGGGTCCCCTTTACTACAAGGTAGGGTATCTGAAAATTGGCTTTGGATGTCAACTTCCCGGCCACCCTGTATCCTTATTTATGTAATCATCATCATCATCATATCAGCCGAACGACGCCCACTGCTGGGTATAGGTCTCCCCCAGGGATCTCCACAACGATCGGTCCTGCGCTGTCCACATCCAGCGGCTGCCTTTGTTGTCCTTCCATTTAGGGGGGTTTGCGATAATCGCCACGCTTGGCAGGCGGGTTGGCGATCGCAGTATGGCCTGCTGTTGTGAGGAAACGCTGCTGCCCATCCCTGGAGGCAGTTTTCCCTCAGTCGGCTCTTACGACACCCACGGGAACCGACTACGAATTATTTACATATTTATGTAATACTTATGTGAATAATTCGTAGTCGGTTGGTACCTACTTACAAGGTTGGCAGAAAAACCAGAAAAAAACAACTACGTCTCCCGTCAACGAAGGTGCCACCTTCAAAAGCTGAAGCTCAGCAAATTGTGGGCTTCCAAACGGTCTGATCACCATGACCGCATTCTTTTCAGCCTAGCATTTAAACCTCATTTTTAGGGTTCCGTACCTCAAAAGGGAAAAACGAAACCCTTATCACTTTGTTGTCCGTCTGTCCGTCCGTCCGTCCGTCTGTCAAGACCCTTTTTCTCAGGAACGCGTGGAGGTATGAAGCTGAAATTTATATCAATTACTCAGGTCTACTGTCCCTTGAAGCTGTGAAAAAATCAAACTTCTAAGCCAAACGCAATCAAAAGATACAGCCGTTTATGCCGCAAATTTTCGACACTTGCAAGGGAATCAAAACCTACAGGGTGCTTACCGTGAACTCAGAATCTTGAAATTTGGTACGAAGCAACGTCTTATAGCATAGATAAAGGAAAAATTACGAAAACCCTAAATTTTTAGGTACATCACATAATGTATATTTTTTAATAATTTTAAACTTACTACCCATTTCCTCATAAACGCGTAGAGGTATTAAATTGAAATTCATACCAAATACTCGGTTACCTATCATAAGACCGAATTTTCTTTTCCCGAATTTCATTTTCCCGAAAACGTTTCGTTTTTTTTCGTTCGGCATTTTTTCATTCTCCCGAAATGACGTTTGCCACTGTATCAGTTGACCAATTATCAACTGGATTTTTTTCGTTTGCCAGACGTTTCATTAGGCCACAAAACGTTTTACCGAAGTGATGATTGGCCGAAATAACAACTGTCCGAAGTATTGTTTTCCAGAACAATCATTAGACCACTGTTTTGATTGCCATATTTTTAGTTTACCAAACGATCATAAAAAAGTTACGGGTTCAATGCAAGCAGCATAAAAGCAGTCAAGAATTTTTTGAATTTAAAATAAAAAAGGCAAACGGCATGCAAGTCTTCAACATACAAGTTTAAGGAAAACACAAGAATTCTGTCACGGCTCCGGCATTACGGGGCTCCGGCGGTTCCTCGCGTGCTAATCGTCGCAGAAGGCTTTCGCTCAGCACCACAGCTTCGGCTTGTTGGCCGGCTTCGCCGGCCAGCCTCAGCCGCGGCACCTCGCTCATAGCCACCTGCTCCTCAGCCCGCGGGCCGCCTCGCCCCTTCATGCCTACGCGCTTTTAAATAACACTCTTGGGGTAGGGCAAAACAAGTACCACGTGGTGTCGGGGTTGACTGAGTCGGATTCGCCCTGGTGTTGAAATTACTGAAAATCAACATTAACGAGACGTTGAACGTTATCATACAGTAGTTGTGGCCTAGCAATATTCGGTAAAATGTGATTTAGGCAAAGTGATCATATGCCAAATAAGTCATCTGGTAAATGAAAAAAGTTGGAAAAAGACTTCGGGCAATAGTAAAAAGTTTATTCTGAAATTCGGTTTAACGTAGTTCGGTATAACGACACTTATGTCAAAAGATACTTCGACGAGTTAAAAATATGTCAAACAATACATCTGGCAAATGAAATGTTGGTCAATAGTTTTCAGTCAAATGAAATTCGGAGTAGTAAATTTCGGACAAGTGACGGGTTCCCCAAATACTCATTTTTACAATGAGTAGGTTTGTACAGAACCCTCGGTGCGCGAGTCCGACTCGCACTTGGCCAGTTTTTTTTAAACAAAAAAAGGCTCGGGCGAATTTGAAACTTCCAGGTCGGTTGTGGTACGTCGGGGTTAAACCTTCCACATATCCATTCCATATTTTTACGAGTACATACATTTACAGCCAATTTGGCCATGTTAGCCGTAGAACCGACAACCGTTGGAGTAAACGTGTTCTTGAGTGGAGACTGCGTCTAGGCAAGCGTAGTGTAGGACGTCCTCAGGCAAGGTGGAGTGATGATCTGCGCAGGATGGCTGGCAGGAGCTGGATGCGAGCAGCCGAAGATCGAGTACAGTGGCGTGCAAAAGGAGAGGCCTATGTTCAGCAGTGGACTACAACAGGCTGATGATGATAATGATGACATTTACAGAGGGATCAATCCACTTGGGTCAGTAGGGGGAAGTCAGAAACGAGAGACAGCGAAATCTGTTCTTAGGGTCCATGGCTTCGATTTAAGATTCAATAACGATGACATTCTAACTTTTTTTTAAACTCTCATACTTGGCCCTGTATACAGGTTTTCTTAATTTTGAGAATTTTGGCCAATCGGATATTCAAAACAAGCAGTATTATTCCGAAAGCAGTATTTAACCCGATCCAATTTATTCCGTCGTGGCTATAAATCTGATGTTAATATCTTGGGGTTAGCGAGAAATGGATATTTTATACCTTACCTGAGCAAAGCTACATATTTTATATCGATTTAGGAGGCTAAGAGCTTTACCAAATTAATTAGGAAATTAAAAATACCTGGGTTTTTTCTTGGAATATGCATGTACAGTAGGCATAAAAAAAACTTAGAAATTTCAAAAGAAGATATGATATAACTAATAAACCTAAATATAATGTTGACACTAATAGTTGTAAAGTATTGTTTCTTTCGAATTAACAGTTTATCATAATTAAACATACTAGGTACTTCACGCATGAAGTTTTAAGCTACAGCTATGGGCAATTGCACTAAGATCAAATAAGACATCGTCATTTTTGTGAAAAAATAAATGTGTGCATTTTTTTGTAAATATGTCCTTAATATAGGTACATAGGAAACACCCAGACCTGTTTTTTCTTCAGGACCATTTCGCATTGAGTGCTAAAATATGTGGGTTTATTTACTATGTACATTACAAAAACATCCTACCGAGCGGAAGGTATATTATCCTTAAACCTGGCGGAAAGAGATTATCATGCCTGACATTATAACGACATTCTTTCTTATGGCATGCGTGAGGAAAATGGAACAAAAACACCCTTATGGGACTGCCATACGTTCCTTTATACGCCCGTCAGCACAAAACTGCGTGATTTTATACAATACAACAAGAAAATTTACGCGCGATATAAGGCTTGCGAAAAACGCTGCGAGTCACAGTCACACAGAGAACCGAGTTAGACGCGTGTTCACGTTTGATTAAAAAAAGTTTTGTTTACAAAAAAATAAAATGACAAAATTGGCAACAGTAACACTCCTCGCGGTCCTCGCCATCGCCCAAGGTAAGCCAGAAAGTTTAAAAAAATCAAACATCATTTGAATTTATTTACAATTTATATACGAAGCTGAGAGTTGTTGTGCGTGTGTGGTGTGACATTTTAATTTTTTTTAGAAGGAAACTTCTATATTTAATACATGTAAAAAGTCAAATTGAGTACAATCTATAGATTCTAGGGAACTTAGTGTTTTCTTTAATTTGATTAAATCATAATATTTGAGCGGTCATTGTAAGCGCAGCAGTTCTTGGTGCTTACATCGATTAACCTCACAAAATCTTAAACTTATATTTGTAAAGTAAAATAATGACTTAAAGGAAAACTGAAGCTGCTTTGATCTTAAAATATTATTTACATAAGTCCAAGGCTAACTGTGTTGACTTACACTCCACTAATTAATTACTAGAATAATGTCATCTTAGGATCGTTGACAACATTAACAATATTGATTAATCGGCTGAATCGGCTATATTCGGTCGTAAAAGCGTTAATTCATTTGCATTTTTATGAATATTTACTTAATTAGTTTTAAATATTAGCTTCTCATTAACGTTCTATGTTTTAAACGAATACTGATGTGAGTGTGTCATCATCGTCAAATCGAAGTTCGGAGGTCAGTGTCGGAACCCCCTGGGCCTTGATGGTCTCAGATGTCAGTGCCTCAGTTCAGTGTAACAAAGTCTAGTCTAGTCCTTGATGTTGTCTCCATTTTCTGTTCTGGCAGCTCGATTTTTCATCCAGTATCATTGACCTAAGAAACTTGTACTAAAATTGATTTTTTTGGTGACTGAAGAAAGTATTTTTGTCTTCTGGATGGAAATGTTCGTCCACTCACGCCACGTGGGTCGTTGTAGTTTTATATAAAGCTAGTCCTAGTATAAAGAAAAATGGAAGAATCTTCCCTGGAGAAGCTGCACTTGCTGCTGGTATTCTCTTTGACCCCCGCGATTGAAGGCATTGGCAGAAAAGGTTAATTATCTAAGCCGTCTGCGCAACAGCAATATTTCCATCTTTTGCAATGTCTTTTGACCACAAGTGTCCTTTTAAGAACTTAGGTCTCGCTTCTGGACAAAAAAGTGGTCCGCATTATGATGCGGTGTCTACCGTATTATGAAATGCAATGTATGGAATGAGATTACTGAAGTCACACAAAACTATAGACATTTTAAAGCATGCGGCTTTGGTCTAAATCAAACGTGATGGCTAGGTACCTCCGTGAGACATACTAACACTTGCCACAGTAATCACAAGAGGCTTGTCCCCTGTCATTACCCATTCTTGGAAGAAAAGAAACTGCAGTGAGAGATAGAGCTTGTTGATGAAGGACTGCATTTACAAATGATGGCCATGGGCATCATGTCAAAGCAGCACATAGCCTTACGAGATTTCTCTCCTCAAATATCACCGTTGGTGTTGAAAGCTGGATTGCACCTGCAACCGGGTAGGTACTCAAGAAATTTAAGAAGGAGGATTTCGCATAAGCCTGAAACGCCTTTTTGCTGCAAATGGTGATGATCATCTTCATATAGATGCAAGGGTATTGCAAAATTCATGTCAGCAACTAAGATATGATTGTCAGCAATGATATTATAATAAAATGAGGGAGATAGGTTACTTGTGCTAAAAAAGTGGCACCTGAAATCAGAACTTTGGTGCACCTGAGCAAAGCATCGACAGCGTTGACAGTTTTAGACGACACTGCCCAACATGTTTTTGCCTCATTTACGCTGTAGTAAATAATCATACTATCTTGTTCACACGTTCAAATTATACGAGTAGGAAGGGCTAGGGGACAATTTTCGACTTCGCATCGGTACTGACATAACCTGTAGATAGGTCCTCTTTTTTTACTATATTATCATTGGTTGCCGGTGTCTATCATGAGCTTCAATATGCCAACGCGGAACACGCACATCCTTGAAACAGACAGAATAAATGTTTGTTTAGTTTCAATTAATTGCCGTCATGGCTTGGAGCATGACATCTCCGATTTGTCGCCCTTTTTATACCATATATTTGCCTAAGCCTATGTTAGCAGGGTTACTGGCTAACTAGGAGTCAAGACAATGTTTTGATAATATTTTGGAAGAACGAAACCGTATTGTTCAAGCTACAGCAATTTTAATATTAAATGACAGTCCATTGTGATCATTAAAGTTTCTAAAAAACTAGGTAGGTATATAATTGAAGTATTTTTTTTATATATATATTATATCTTATTACCTGTGTGATTATAAGAATTATTTAATAACAAGGAAGTTGCTGTTGTGGTTCATTTACAAACAGTTTTAATTTCTCAAATATCCAACCAATGTTAAATTGCTTTAAATATCATATTTATTACGCAAGGATACTACGTCTACTTTTGCAAAACCAGGATTTAAGTGATTATTAGTTCTTTAACCTTTTCTTTATTATTAAACAGTTGTTTTAAATTAGCACGTGTAGCAACAAATAAATATACAAACATATTGACCTAACCAGTTTTATCGCTAACTTAGTAAACCTTTTAAAAGATACAACTTCAAGAAAACTTCTGACTGACTCATGTTTGCGTTTTAGTAATTATTATTTGAAGTGTTTTATTTTGAAGAAAAAATATTAGGTATTAGGTGATGATTTTTTTCAATGCATTTTTATTGTTTTCAAAATACAATTACAAACCGTGTAGATTTAAAATTTTGCAATCCAACCTTTCAAGTCAAAAACACAATAAATGAAGTTTTTGTGTCTGGTTAGGTGACGAAAGGGATGATAACATCAACAGTAAATATGCTGCTATGAATTGGCAATCTCATGTGTATGAATAAGCGTAAATTGATAACACAAATCAATAATACTTACAATGTTCTAGGAACTCGCTATAGAACGATATTTTGCTTTTGATGTCACTATGTATTTTCGTCCACAAAACTTCTTCTTCCGTCTCGTTATTTATAGTCAGCGTCGAGAAACGCTGTTGCAATTATTATTCCTATTACTAATGTTGTCATAGAAAGAGGTTGGCAAAATTGATTCCGATTTAGGGTCTTTTTTAGTTTCAAAGGAGGCACCTATTTCTCTGAGGTTGAACATAACAACTGCCCCTAAAGCTTAACTTAATTAATTTGAGGTGCCCGTGGCGCGTTAGGATGGGTGACCCCGACCGAAATTTAGTGATGTGTATTTCGAGCATCGGAAAGCACGTTAAGCAGTTGGTCCCGGTTGACGTCACGTCACTAGATGTCAGTCGTTAAGCCTAGTCAGAAGCCTTAGGGCGGCTTGATCACTAACCTTACACCCCTCCAGACCAATCCGCACTCAGCCCGCGTGTTGGAGTATGGCTCGTTCCACCTCATAGTTGAGGTGAGGCCTGTGCCCAGCAGTAGGACGTATATAGGTCGTTAACATTAAGCTGTTTTCACAGTACGACATCTACTAGACATTGTGTCTCAGTTTCGATTACGATTGGTTAAGTACCTTCGGGTTTCTGTGGAAGATGACCACCTCAGCTCAAGTTTACCTGAACTTATAGCTATCAACACTCAAAACTGCTTTATTTTTCACAAAAAGTTTGGTTTGTGATTTTTAATATTGACACTTGGCATGCAAGACACATAAACGCACAATAAATGTAAGGTCAACAAAAACAATAAAATTGACGACCACTGGATTGAAATCAGGTAGCATACACTAACCTAAAAAACCTTGTACTATATAAGTACTAAGTCTTTCTTCTTAAAATAACTCTTTCCTAAGTTCTAAATGTACAATATAGGTGATAAATTAGTGTGCGCTGCTAATTTCTGTTTTCTAAACTGTACGGCCATTGTAAAGTATCTACATACAGTTAGCTGTAGCTATCCATCTTGCATTATCTTTAAAACGTGACTAGAAACCTTTGTCAACTTGTAATTTTTATTAGTTTGTAAGTTATTGTCCTTTTTCCATTTTATAGGTTTCAGTGTGCGCCGCTATTTAAAAATAATCTACAAGTAGAGTAATTTCAGTTACATGGGGATTTTCATGTGAAATCTTTTAACATGTGTTGCCTCGTAATTTTGGGCCACGGAAGAAGGGTTACAAAGCTTTGTAGTGGAATGACGTTGGTACTTTGTTTTTTACCTATACCTACCAGTTATTATTTACTAGTATAAGCCCCAACTCTACATAGGTATTCACGATGGCTTCAATGTAATCCCTATTTTGTTATTTATATTCAAGTTATGCCTTGTTTTTCTAACTTAGTATATTTTAGTCATTATTTGATTAATGATCCATTTTGCCATGGTTTCAATGCAGAATTGTTAATTTTTTCACAGGATTTCCGCAACGGTCAGCCTTTGGTGACCAGAGCGCTATAGCCACTGCTGCCTCCCAAGGAGACTGGGACAAAGTACACAGATTGTAAGTAAATTAATCTAAAATTATATATATATTTATAATATTATAATTTTATATTTTTAATTTTACACATTCAAAATTAGATGATAGATTATATGACAGTTAACTGTCTCAAATATGTTGTCTTACTAAGTTCACTTCAACTTTTTAAGGTCAAAATTAAGAGCTTACACACAACATTTTACATACAATGTATATTTGTTTTTACAGAATCAATGAGAGCTTTGGCAAACAAAGGGCCAGCCTGTGGGATACGGTAAGCTCAACTATATTACAAATTGTAATTAACCGTGTAGATGACTGGAAGAAAATGCCTTTTATAAAAACGCAATAAATAATAAATAAAAGTGTGTCATCATCAAGTGTGACTGAAGAATTAAAAAATTTCATGGATTTTAGGGTTCTATTCAGTTAAAAACATAACTGTATTCTGAATTTTGAGAGCTGTGATATAATTTATTTTGATTATTTTGCTTTACTCTTTTTTCAAAGAAAATGACACTGTAATTCATTTTGCTGGCAGCTCGTTCATGCTTGGCTCTACCACCCTATAGCGACGCAACTGCTCGAGGACCTAACCTACTTGATTTCACAAAGAAACGCCAGAGAAACAATTACCCCCAAGTATTCAAGTACTGGTGGCATATTTGAGAGGTCAATTTTACAATTAATTTAAGGACATAAAAAGGTTTCCACAACACGAAAAATCTTAGACACTCAATGTCCTAGATGAATGAACTATTCTTTGTACGGGACCCTATGTCTTAGTCTGACTTGACTGATATTTTCTTCATGTTCGCAATACTTATTAAGTGATTTACTAATTATCAGTTGGTACAAAATTTCTGATATTTTCTCCATAACTTGAAGGCAGTTCATTAGTTAAAATACTCCTGAAACTGTTTTCATCTCCTATTGTTTACGAACACATTGTCGGCCAATGACTCTTTTACACGATAATGTTATTTACATTATGACTTACTTTGAAACCTACTTGTGTTTTTCCTGTAATTCAATGCTAGTTTTACTTCCACATGCCACATGATGCCATACGATATGGAGATTGAATAGCAATAAAGGCCAACTTTAATATTTATGGATGATGATTATTCACATGGTGAAAATAACCTTTTGAGATAGTCATCTTCCTTTATAAATAAACATAAAACCTAGGACAACTCTGAGTTATTTACATCGACATACCTCCAACTCGGACTAATATGAACCAGTCAGTCAAAATCGTTATTACTATTTTTTGTTACGATCAATAAATGAAAATAAAACAAACAATATTTTTTCCAGCCTGACTTCTCCAGCGGAAGTGTCCGCAGCCTGAGACCGACTAACGGCGGCAAGGTCTACGGCGAGTCCGAGGTGGCCTTCAGTTCCTCGTCCACCGTCGACGGCAAGACGACCCACAACAGCGGTGGTCACCGAGTGGTCAACGACAACGGCAAGATCAACGAGTTCGACTTCAAGCCCACATTCGATAATGCACCATCTGAATTCCAATAAATACAGTCCACTTTCGCATCATCACAAATATAATATCCAGGCTAACTTCTGCTCAGCTGTTGCGTCTATAACGTTGACACCCATGAAAATAGCACCAGCCATAGCAATACAACCCCATGCGCAACGTCACAAAATTATCTCGCGCTTTTTCTTGCGCTTATATGTAACATTCGAATAGCATGCGTGTCAAAATTTTGTCACAGGGCTCATTTTATCCCGCCTGGGCTCATAGATATAGTGATTTAGTTGTGCACTAAGGTGCATACTTACATATAATGGTGTGATGATACGAATGTTATTATGACGTATAATTTTCTTTAACAAAAATAGGGCAAACATTTTATTAATCTGAACTTACAGACACTAAAATAATTTGTGTAGAAAGATCTGAAAACGACAAGGTGAGATTAAATTAGCTTTAGTTAATGTTCTAAATAGGTAACAAATAATGCATTTAATGTTACGTCTGCACAATTTTGAAATAATATTAGCAAAAGAGAGAAATTAACAAAATAATCAGAAAATCAAGCATCGCAGTCGCCATAGAAATACAGAAAATCACTACTTATAGTTTTAACCGTATTTTACAATGTACCTATTTACAATCTCATACAATTTATTATGTATGGTTTCAATTTAAAATCAATATCTTCTTACGTGCCATCTGCTTAAATCATAGGAATTGAAATGTCAATCAATTAATGTATAAGTCGTTATCGGTATATTTAGTGTATCTGGAAAACGTAGAACCTGTGATTTAATTTAAAATTTAATTACTAAATAAAAAATTACTAAAATCTTTATTGGTTTCAATTTAATTATTTATATTCTTACTCATTTTAGGTTCACGTGATGACGTCGCAAACTGAGTTATTACAAGAAAATTGTTTAACTTTAAAAATGCTTAAAATCAAACGTGGCCTTTCTGTATTAAACAACACATTACAAGCTTTACATATTAGCAGTTCTTGAATGCAGACATCGATTCCATCATACGTCATGTTACAATCCAAATTACCTACTCATCACTAACAAACAGATACTACTACTATATAAAGGAATCGTCTCTCTCACTCATTATGTGTGTTGTCGTGTATTTGTCGACTTTAGAAGCGGTGTAAATGGTAACCGCCGGTAAGCCAAGAGGACATTGTTAGTGTGGCAGGACCGGCCAGTGGCAGTGGCCCTGGTGCACGCCGCTGCCGGCCCAGGTGGGTGTAGTGGGAGCTGCTGGACACCCCCTAGCGAAACCTCACCGCTGGCCTTTCAGGTCCCTCGTGATGGAAGAGCCAGGTAGCTATAGCCAGCGGGTGGGAGTGAATTGTCATGCTTTGTACTTTTGCTCTGACTGCGACAGCGTAGGTGGATACCTACAGGCGCCTCCGTGGCATCCCCCTTTATTGTTAAGTCAGCTAGAGGGAAGCACGAGACGAACAAGCACTGGCTGCATGCCATTGTTGAAATATTGTAAGGGCATCCAGCTTCGCCACTTAAGGGTCGAAGTCGAATGCTGCAGGACCCGTTAATTTTTAAAAAAGACCTTAGGCACAAATTTATTCTCCTATGTCAATCAGGTCAATTATATTTTGTTGTTCATATTTGAATGCAAAACGCCTGTTCCTTCTTAATAGCTATTA
Source organism: Udea ferrugalis (assembly GCA_950022985.1). NCBI lineage: Eukaryota > Metazoa > Arthropoda > Insecta > Lepidoptera > Crambidae > Udea > Udea ferrugalis. Next base: position 15,055,684 of record OX465516.1, read on the forward strand.
CTTCTATATCTAAATGTTAGTGTTTTATTCTTTGAAAGGTTCGAAACCACTGTATTACCTGCAACTCTGCAAGTCTTCTCATGACGAGTAAGACCAGTAGAGGCCAGGCAAAGCAAAGCAGCATCCATGGCCGTAAGCGTATGGAGAGGTGTCCACCGCTTTTTGTGAGGTGGTTTACCCATCCCACCAACTCACGACTAAAGGTCATAGCCCATTTTACCGGCACCGCAACTGCACTCCAGCGAATATCTTGCCATTCAGATTTGAGCATTAAGTTGTGAATAGTACAATACAATATATTAATATGAGAAAACCAACGGCGAACCGTCATCAGTGCGCTTACCGCTACTATACCACTCAACTCTCAGCTCACGTCCTTATTACGATTAAGGTTCAAATTTTAATGGCAATATGATATGGCTGGATCGAAGCCGTTCAGTTACTGCGCTGGCATAATGTGTTATGAACTTAAGGCTAGTATAGAAAAAAAAACTCACCTACACCATTTGAACAGCATGCACTCAGACATAATTATTTCTAATCTGTGCCTAAGTTTTCCTTCTTCGTCATAATTATTAGTTCACAGTTTCAAATAGGCAGTTAAAAATTACACCTATGTGTTTATTTGCTAAATACCTAGAACTTATGACGTAATTTTAGAAGGAACATCCGCCATTTCCAGATTGGACACTTTGTGATCACAAATGTTGATAAGTTAATGTGGCAGGCACGACCCATGTGTGTTTTTGTTGATATCTTGCATTATAAAGAGCTATACACACTGAAGCGCGGCTGTGGTCGCGGGCGTAAGAATGCAGCCAAGGTCCACCCCCGCCTGTCGTAAGAGGCGACTGAAGGGGGCCCTTGGGGTCGCTTGGAAAGCACATGACGGTGGCTGTGTGCTTCCATTGCACAAGTGACCCCGGAGAGGACGGCAGTGTAGGGTGGCCTCGCACTGCCGTATACGCACTTCCCTCGAGGTGAGCCGGACTGCCGGCACAGCGCGCCAGGGTTTCACCGGTAGAGTGGCTCCTCAGAAGAGTTCTCGGGAAACCCTGGGCACGCGCAGAAGAAGGCCGCCCCCACCCACCTCTGGGGTGGGTGAGTCCCACACTCCTCCGCTGCCTTTCCCTTTAAGCAGCGGAAAGTACTTAATGTATTTCACCGGGTAAAAAAAAAATAATGCCAGCGGCACAGCTCGTCAGGTTTGTGTCGCCAACCCTATGCCCAAGAAATAACCTCCAACTTACCGAGACGCTGCGCTGGCCTTAATGCACAGATCAGGAGCTTTCGGCAACAGAAGCTTTTGGTACCATTCAAACTATGCACATGTTCAGAACCTGACCAAACATTAGATCTGTGAAGCCGTGACCATATTCGGCCGCCTGTTGTCGGTGTGTAGAGCGCTTTAGACAAGAGGCACTTACTGGCAGCGTTACGTCATTACCCCAATTTAGGGGATTCCCTCAATTGTATGGTGCATCCACCTAGGGAGTTTCTGCCATGTATACCCGTTGGTGGGTTCACTGTACATTTTTATTGCTTACAGTTGGGACAGTTTTAAAAATGTCTACCTAGAGATCAGAAAGTGCTCTCAAGTTATTAGTTAAAAGCCGTTCTGTATCTCTAGGTAGAACACTTTCTTAAATTTCATAAAGCTTTTAGGTCAGACATTAATGGAGAAAAGTAACTGTTTAATAAGGATTAAAGTCTCATTTCATTAAGAAAACCAACAGACAAAGACATATAATTAATAGCAATACTTACTTACAATGTGCTTTTTTTAGAACTAAGTAACAATGACCTATGCAAATATAAACCCACACTCGACTAAACTAACCAATGGCTCGTCCATTATAAGGATTGCAAACACATGGTTACGGAAAATGAACAGCGTTTCTATTATTGAGTAAAATTAGTAAGTTGCTGGTTGTTCAGTTGAAATTTTCTTGGAACTATATTTTTTCCAAACGAATGTAAATATAGGTAGGTTGGTGCTGAAATAAAAACTAAGATTGACTTAGTAGGGCAGTCGGCGCGCCATTTCTTGATTCGGATCGCTTTGATTTGTCTCGGTTTGCGAGGCACAGAGCGATAATTAAGTAACTTAACTAACATCAAGACATGAGTAACTTAATTAACAACAGTAAAGTAGGCAGCGTGACGCCACTTCAGGGTGATTACAGATTTGCGTATTTTCCCGCGCGTATACAGTCGTTTCAGCATACGCTCTTACACGCGCACTACATTTCGCTCTTGAAAAACCAGACTCGTTGGTACGGGCTCATCCAGCGCTTGGTAGACGTCTGGCACTCCGGCCCAATATGGACTTTGGAAGCATCACTTGGCAAAAAAAGGATTGATAACCATCACTGACATCCAACACGTGACGCTCAACAGTAGCGCGTTGCATCAACAAGACAAGCAACACGTTGTGAAACATGTCGCGCTTCCAACTTCCAATATCTTCGAAATTAGAAGGTTTAACAAATATAAAGGAAAAATATGAATATCTACTTACTTAATGTAGGTAACACATTTTAACCTGCTGACTCCAATCTGTCTAGCGAGACTGAGATTGGTAGCGACCAATTCACTTATTACTGTAATAGGTAGAGAATTACCTTCTTGCATACGAATGTTGAGTAATTATATGTTCTGAGTCGACTTGAAAAATAAAGCCTGCACTTATGTGTTCTTGTGAACTACATGGACGGGCAAAATATCGCCGAGGAAAAATAATAATAAACATTTACTTCCCTACCATGGTAAAGATTCTAATAACTCACAAGCAGTGACTTAAAAGCTTCCACACACGGGTATGCTCAAAATATGGGGAAAATATTTTCAATAACAACAAAGACCTCTGAACCAACATCGCTCGTAGGGTTGCATCGTTGTAGTGGCAGTGGGCGGGGCACATAGCGCGGAGAACCGATGGCCGTTGGGGCGGAAAGGATCTGGAATGGCGACCGCGTGCCAGACGAGGTTCCGTGGGCAGGCCCTCCACAAGTAGGACCGATGATTTGGTCAACGTCGCGGAAAGCCGCTGGATGTGGACAGCGTAGGACCAATCGTTGTGGAGATCCTTGGGCTGCCCCAAGGATCTATGCCCAGCAGTGGGCGTCCCTCGGCCAATATGGTGATGCCCGCTTAACTAGAAGAAATTCTATGTCATCGGTAACACTAAAAAAAGCTATCTTAATCCTCACCTGACTGTAAATATCTTCATTCATGCAGGTGTCACAATTATTTTCTCGACAGTGTAGTGTGCCTAATGGATCTTGGCTGCAGTTGCAGCTACTCGACAATGAACCCGGATACACCACACATGATGAGTAAGATCAAGATTATCTTCCTCTAGTAGGTACTTGTTCTAATTATAAACTGGCCTACTTAGCGCAGTGGTTACGATTGACAAGGGCTAGGGCTAGGGCCCACAGTTTGGTCTCTACACGAGCGTATGTAAGAATCCATTATTATGATAGGAGTGGAATCCTCACCTCTTTGAAAACTTAATAACATACTGCACTCGCGTTCAAAAAGAAATAGACAGGTATGTATAGGTAGCTATACACACCTGTCTATGTCTATAAATATACTTTTTAACTAGTTAAGATAAAAAATGTAGAGTTTCAAGACTTTTCAATGTTATGGATGTATGACCATAAACCATGGTCTGAATAATCAGTGCTTAAGATAATAATAATATGTTTAAACATCATTTACTACTAACAATAACTAACAGAGTTCACCGTCATCATTCATTGCAAGTAGGTACTAAAAATTTACATTTCAATCATCATTTAATCACACCTCATCTATAAAACGTAGAACGATACAAAATCCTGTCATTTATTTCGGAGCCAATTCTCACAACTTAGACATTACAAAATAATAAATGGTCACGACAATGTTATCTATATTAATAACACTTTAAGGTCACGTTTTGTTCGTTCCGGCAACATGAAAATAATTGTAGAGCCATTTTGGAAACTAAATTTGATCCCGAACCCGTATTACAGTGTCAGCGTATTTACTGCTGGTTCAACCCCTATAAAGGGACAATTCACAATGTTATCAATAAACATAAACTGCCTATTATACGTCCTACTGCTGGGCACAGGCCTCAGCTATGAGGTGGTGCGAGCAAAACTCCAACACGCGGGTTCAGTGCGGATTGTTGGTTATCGATGTTATTCAGCCGCCTGCGACTTCTTAACATTGATTAACTTAACTGACATTAAAGATTTGAAAACCCGAAAAAGACATTTGGTCATTTTGACATTAGGCGGGAATCGAACCCGCATCTTTCGGAAATAGGGCGACTGCACTAACTGACATTTTCAAACGTCAACCAGGACCAACTGCTTAGTGCGCCTCCCGAGAGACGGAGATGCCTGCAAAATTCATCACAAAATTTCGGTCGGGGTGGTCAACAATCCCATTTCCAACGTCATCATCATCAGCCTGTTGCAGTCCACTGCTGGACATAGGCCTCTCCCATTACACGCCACTGAACTCGATCTTCGGCTGCTCGCATCCAGCTCCTGCCAGCTATCCTGCGCATTTCCAACGTGGCGCTTCATAATAGTGACCGTCGCTATTCCGGTGTTACAACGTCACCACGGGCGCCTCCAACCGGGTGATCTTAACATAGCTGACGCAAAACTTCAATTAAAAAATACAACTCTCCCTTGATTGTGGTGCTTACGAATTGCTTTTAGAAAGTCTAGACTGTTTTTTAACTAAAGCGAATTACGTATCCCTCAGCGCTTATACACGTAGATAATCGTTTGGAAATGCTCTGGTGTTATTATTTAATGTTTTATTTTGAGCGTTTTTATTTTACTCATTGTTTCACTCACTATGTTCTATCCGGTTATTTCTTGGTATCACTTCTGGAACCTTCAGGTTCACCAAGTGCGGAGTCCGTCAATTTGTAGTGATTGTATTGATACAAATACATCTGAAAATATGTTTTTAACTTATCTCAATCGGCCATTAGGATTCCCCTGGTGGGCAAAGGCTCTTAGCCCCCTCTAATCATGTTTATTATGAGCCTGTTAGGCCAGTCCGCTGCAAAGGCGTCTAACTCTTCGCAACATCTGCGTCTCAGTCTGCCAGGTCGTCGATACTTCGGATTAGCCCAGTCTGTAGTTGCTTTTGCCCACAAATCGTCCGGCATTCTGCATGCGTATTAATTATAGGTACCTGCAGAGTCATTATTTCAACAGCGGACAACGGAATGCATTGAGTTATACATAAGTAATGTCTAAAATTACTCAGTGGAAAGGTGGAGTTCAGGAGCCTAACCCCAACCCTATTCGTCTCCTAAGCAATTTCGAATGATCTACGATATTAAAGGTCAATGAGAAACCTTAATGTCAGATGTTATCAAGCCGCCATAAGGCCTCCAAATAGGCTTAACGGCTGAGTTGCTTAAAAAATACATCACTAAAGTTCAGTCGGTATGGTCACCTATCCTATTTCCGAACCGGCGTGTGTTGCTTTACAGCAGCGATCGTTGCCAATCGTCATGTCACAACTCTTCAAACCTCTTAGTTGAGGCTGGCCAGGGTGTGGGAATACGGCCACGGTTACCCTCTGCCTGTCGTAAAAGGCGACTAAAGGGGGGCCTTTAGGATCGCTGGGAGTGCACGCGGCTGAGGCTTTGTGCCTCCACTTCAAGTGGCCCCGAGGAGGACGGCAGTGTGGGGGCTGGTGTTAGTAGGGAGGTCTAACTCCCTACGTGATGGGCTGTGTGAACAGCGTTGTGCGCCAGGTATTCAACCGGTAGTGTTCCTTCTTTACAGAAGGTATCGCGATGAACCCTGTTCACGCGCGAAAGAAGGCTGGCCCGGTGTTTTAGTGGGTAGCTGCCCCGATTCCCTCTGGGATTGGTGAGTCTCACACTCCCCCGTGCAGCGGAAAGTGCTTAAAAGCATTTCAGGTGAACAACAAAAAATAAAGGCCGATACGATATTGAAAGTAAGCGCCTGAGTTAGATTAGTAGTACGTAAAACGTAAGGCTGCAAAATGGGAGATTAAAAACAATTTCTTATTGATTCATGTGTCATTGGGTCCGGTCCAATTCATTTAATTGGTCATTTCATTAATTGGCATCATTAGTTGTGGTATGTCAGTGAGTCAGTTATTGAAATATGGACAGATTATCTTTTTTTAAGATCTGTAAATGTAGTTCGTTGTTGAAATAAAAGACCTTACTTAGGTCTAATAATAAGAATGTGAAATTATAACATATTTAAATGAGGAAGGGATCTACGAGTAGTACACTCTGCCAGATGAATTCGAATTCAAGATTTAAAAATACAGAACTCATCTAAACATTCGTTGTATGGGCCGATGGGTCATTCCTAATAACACTGATTTCTGGAATCAATTGACTAAAAAATTTTTAAAATCGATTTAATAGACGATCTAAAATTTTGACAGAGGTCAATCAGGTCTAAACCATATCTTAACAAGAAAAAACCGTAAAATACGTATCGACACGGCCACACAAGATTCAATATGGCACTTCCACCGTGCGCTTCAACCGTTCCATGATAAGAATTGGTACATTTAATAACCCGTCGAGATCTCGCCGGCGCATTTCGCTGTGGTCAGTCGACGAACCAGTGTGTGATCGAGAACACTTTAGACTTCATTAGTTTATGTGGTCAACCGTGCAACATGCGAGGTTACGTTCTATTCAGTGTGGTTTGCCTGCAGCTGGGGTGGACCTACGGTATGTTGATTTTTTTATTTTTTTATTCTTCGAAAAATAAACAAATTGCCGACATAATGCCAAAAGAAATTAATTAAGGTTGATTTTTAATGATTAATATTTATAATTTTTTCGTAAGAATTTGCTCAAATATTTAAAAGATCATAATTATTTTAATAGTTATTATGAAGAAATAAAACTGACCAGTCGTTCTGAATCAGACAAGTACTATGCATTAAATATTTTCACATTTTTAGGGTTCCGCATAACTTTTAGATGGTTAGGAAAACAAAACAAACGGTTCTTAAGATTAACATTTTTTGAAATTAGAGTGATGTTTTCGTAGTCATCACACTGATTGCAATCATATATCTTATTAACTACTTAAAAGGTTAAACCTTGTGGATGATAAGACAATCAGTAATCACTAAGTTTGTACAAAGATAAACATGCTAAGCAAAACAGTTCTAAAGACACATCCACAAACAAACTGAAAAATGTTAATTTACAAAGATTTATTCAATTTTTTTTTCTTATGTAAGTCAACATACAAATTTAAGATGCTCATAAGCAAGCAAGGAAAAGAGTTTCACTCATAAAACAAACATTACTTAGTTACCTAAAACTTATACTAAGTGGCGACTTCAATTTAATGATCAAAACAGACTTGAATAGTAAAACCTGTACTAAGTAAGTATTAGCATTAAGTTAGCTCAGTTTATGTCAACTGTTTAACTGTTGTTGTATTGCTAACAAGTTTTACGACTGACAAGTCCAAAAGTATGGCATCATACGCTATTTAAAACTTTAAAGAGAATCAGTAAACTTTTTTAGTAACCTAACTGGTGGAAATCCCCTCCAATTATTACATTGAAGGCCTGTGTTTTTCAATATTTGAGTTTGGATTTCAATGTCTGAGCACTAGACGCACATTGAATTTGAACCCATTTCAAATTCAATGTCATTTGAATTTTTCTTATTCCTGCCGGATGGCAGGACAAAATATTTATGATACGGACAGGTTAGGGTTAGAACTCACTTCACGCGCAAGTGCTTCCAAACATTAAAATATTGTCACACACCGTACCATTATAGATCACATCATCACTTACAACGAGGTGAAATTGTGATCAATGACTGCCTAGTCAAAAAGATGACACCAATCAAAAAACTGGGATACCTATATTCTTGAGTGTATTTATAATGTGTGGTTTTATAATAGGCCTATGATTGTGATGCGAATCAGGTTTTCAAAACAATAGATACAATTTTCCTTATTGGAGAATTCCTTACCTGTATGGATAGGCATGACAATGGTGACAGGCACCGTACAAAATATGTTAGATGAGTTAGCTCATAGCCTTTTTACAGTTAACTTTACCATTTTCAATTTATTGAAAAATAACTGAAAAAGCTGAAAAATTACTGAATAATCGATCGCCGTATCGACAACGCCTTCGGAAGAGCTTCTGGTCCATGAAGGCTTACATGAAGAGTGACCTTCCCAGTCCAAACTGATTGATGTTTGTATCCTGCCGATCCCAACCTACGGTGCGCAAACATGATCATTAACAAAACATCAGAAGTCCAAACTCAAGGTTTTCCAGAGAGCCATGGAGCGAAGCATGCTCGGTTTAAGGCTTTCTGACCGAATCAATAACCACATCATTCGCTCCAGGACAGGCATAGTAGAAATGGACGGAAAATCTGCGCCGTTGAGGGGGAATGGACAGGACACGTCATCCGAATGCATCCAAGCAAATGGTCTCAAATCGTCACTATGTGGCAGCCACAGACGATTTTCGTTGCAGGGGAAGGCCCAGAAAACGTTGGAGTGACGATTTGAGATATTATCATGAGAAAGATTGGCGGAGCCTGGCACGGGATCGAAATGTTTGGATAGGATTAGGAGAGACAGTCAGTCAGTTTTGCCAGCAGTGCTGGGCAAATGTCATGTGGTTTTTTTTAATTAAACCCTCATCATCCCACTGGGGATGATGAGGGTTAAATGAAAAAAACTGAACAATAGTACAAATAACTTACCGCGGCGGAAAAGGAGAAAACGATAGATATTATGATTTGGCAATATTTAACACATAGGTGAACCCAGATTTATAATATTAACTGTACGTACCACCCAGTGGGCTAGCAACTGGAACTCTGTGTTTCTATGCCTTGGACAGATCTTAGTCTGCCTGGACAAATCACATTATGGTATTTTTAATGATATACCTAATATGAAATAAGAGCAATTTATTTATCGATTTGCTCAACTAACTAGGCACTTACTCAGCGAGATATTCAAGCTGGGCATATCGTAATGTGGTTCCGTTTTGTGTAAGTCCAGACGCGTTTACATCAACCTAGAGGCACCTTACACTGGTGACTTGATTAGAATAGATGAATAAATTTGCAATGGTTTTGTTGCATCAAGTGAACGCGTCTGTACCTCCTTTGTGCGTTCAATGTGAAAAAAAAGATGAGAGAAAACTAACTTCGGATCAAATCGTTTAGACTAGGTCAATCGTTAAATGACACACCTGTAACCTAAAATCATATAAACCTGCCTAGCCAGATCATCATAGGGCTAATTCAGCCATCGGCTCACGACAATAGGCATGACGACAGTATCAAATAATCAACGATTTGAATACATTAGGGGAAAAAACATATTAAAAGGATTTAAAAGACACATTTAGTTTGATTTTAAAATCTGAGATTAATCAGATTTTCGATAAAGTAAAAAGATAAAATACTCCATTTCGCCATTTTGACTCAAACGTCAATCACGCACTATGACGTCACTGTAATGGAAATCAACAAATGTCACTGTCGTATTTCATACAAGTGAGTTTGACAGACACTTGATATTTACATTACAAATACGTCACACGGACGCCATGACACCTGCGAGCGTTTTCGCGCGCTGTTGATAAAATACTAGAATAATGTCTTCAAACTTTGTTAAACTGACCTTTGAAACCGAAATAAAGTTTTTTTAGTATACAATACATGTGTACCTTTATCACGAAAGAAGATTTCAAAATTGTTCGTCATGCCTATTTACAAGGGATCGTAACAAGGCCCTAATTATGCAACCAAACGTTCTAGTGTAGGACTGCCAACATTAGCTGAGCTGTTCTTGCTCTAAACTCTCATGCTACGCTTGTGATACAAAAACTACAATATTTGGCTTGCCCTGAAATTGACTCTACCTACAGTATTGTGTTCTCCTATCGAATCCCTTTGACACGGTTTTTTACAGGTTCACTGCCCACAAATTCATAACAGTTGGAAACCAATTTGTTCGCAGACCATAAGTGGTCTGTGGGCAGTGCACCGGTTATAACTGGTATCTACAGCTCCAATCCCACGATTGGGTACTTTAACCCGAAACAGCCCACTTACCCCCCGAATTTCAAGCCGTAACATAAAATTGGGCACCCTTCAAACTGTAGCTGTTCCGTAGGATGTCAGTAGAAAAATAGTTACAGCAATAAAAATCGATTAGACGTATGTTCCTTCACGATTGACAGTTGAACAAATACTTTTTTCATTACTCATACTCTGAAAGTAGGTCATTACTGACCTGAGAAGCGGGCTGAAAGTAACACTTTTCATCCCTAGGGAGAATCACTTTCAACTGACAGCTGTCAAATATTTTTTTTAAAAACTAGTTCTTTTTCACATTATCTATTGAACCATGTTCCAACTTCTTAAACAGCCACGATGTAAAATTTGAAATAACTTAAAGTTAAAGTTTATAATAATTTAGTTTCAACAATTTCTTTAAAATAACTTAGCTTTGAGCAAAATATTTACAATTTTTCCAAATAAAAAATAATGGCTGAAAAGCGGGCCGGCCACAGAAAAAAAACAAACAAAATAGGCGGGAAAGCGGCAATTCGATCTTCAATTATTTTCCTCATTTTTTCTTTAGCTAATTCATGTTTTTATTTTTACTTTCCTCGTATTTGTAATGAAAAGCACAGTGTTTACCTCGGGTGAAAGACTTATTTAGTCCCTCGAACTATTGGTGCCCTCACTTCGTTCCGGGCGCCAAACCCCGTCTCGGGACTAAATAAGTTACTTTCACCCCTAGCGTAACAATGTACTATTTCGTACCACTTGCTCAAAAAAGTGACATTCTAGCCCGCAAAAAGAGAACATAACAATAGTCATTTTTAATCAGTTAAAAACAGGGAAAGAATGTTGTACTGAATTTCATTCATCCCCTAGGGCGAGAATGTGATTTAAATTTGGAATACTGACCGAAGTTTTCGAGCGCTAATTTGAATAAGAAGTTTTAATTCTTTATTTATGACCTGCCAGTATTATCACCACATAGTATAAAACAAAGTCGCTTTCTCTGTCCCTATGTCCCTTTGAATGCTTAAATCTTTGAAATTACGCAACGGATTTTGATGCGGTTTTTTTAATAGATAAGAGTGATTCAAAAGGAAGGTTTATATGTATAATAATATCCTATTGCACCCGTGCGAAGCGGGTACGGGTCGCTAGTAATAAATATTTTTTCGCAAATGGTACGAAAAGTAGAGTATTTTCCTCGGTGATAAAGCTGTCTTAGTCTTGGGTGAACTTAAATCCCTCGCTACACTCGCGAAGACACTGCTTTATCCCCTCGGTTAATAATCTACTATTATTGGTTCGATCTTGTCATGCCATCATTGAGCAAGCAAAAACAGATCTTAGAGTGGTCAACCCTTTCATTTCGCGACTGTACAAACGGGAACATTATTTGATTATGTATACAGTGTGTAGTGGTAGTAAACATGTGACTAATATTGATTTTATACATATTGTTTTTCTATATATTATAAAATGATTTGGTATGGTGCCATACCCAAACCATGAAATCTCACGAATGCTATTTTATTTATTTATTTTGTTTTATTGCTGAGTATAATATTAATATTATATAGTCCAGCAATAAAATTTGAAGCGTTTGTCATTTAATCCAATAAAGTATTATTGAAATATTATAGAAGAATAATTCGCATCATTTCTGAATTTTCATTTATTTCACATCGGCAAGAAACTCAGCAGTCACTGTTTTCAACTGGTTCTCTTTTTTACAATAGATTCTTAAACGAGTTTATTGGGCTTTACCGTGTGAATCCACTGAATCTTTAACTCTAACAGTCCTACCTCTCTCAACTCTACATCTACGTTAAAGTATGTGGCTAAGCCGCTTCGTGGCTACAGAAACGAAATATTTGCAAAACACAAAAGTAACTAACGCCTTCGTGACAGAAGTCCTATTAACATCTCCTATTCCTTGTTTTAGCAATCGTTAAAATCAAAGTCATTAAGAAATTAAAGTAAATCACTTTTATTTACAAACGAACGAAACGACGTGACTCTACCACCGCCTGACAATACAATCTGTCTCCCAATCTGTTTTTGTCGTATCTTGTTTAGGGCCCTCAACATCATTTTCAGTTGGAAGGTAGGTTAAACCAGGTTTACCTGCCCCTCCCCCCCTCATGAGTTCTCGTCTTGGCGTGGCGGGGGGCTAAGTATCGGTGGTAGGGAAACAACCGCTGGAAAGCGAAGAAAACTCAGGCGTGGCAGTGTGGTGGCCTTAACACCCACCTACTGCGGCCCGTAAGGGTGATAGGTTGGGTTGCGGGCCCAGTGGGGGTTTTAACCTGGTGAGGGTACCAAATGAGATCATTTAGTGTTTTATGACGTGTATGGCGAAGGCTATGCTCTTGATTTTGAAACTGATGGTCCACTCAAATAAGTTGAATTGGAATCGAGAGAAGAACATGAGAGAAGAACAAAGCTCCTAACAATTGATTTTTGAACAATTGTTGGCTAATGACAGATATTTCAAATTCAAGTTGTAACTCCAGCACTGCTTTCTTTTAAAAGATAGGTATTTGGAAAACAGATGTTCATATAAATAGACATCTTTTTTAAGCTTAATTTTTATTGAAGCACTTATTTTGACTAAGTAACGTTATGTTTTCTAATATTTTCTAAGTAACGTTATTTATTAATAATGAGATTAAATAATACTTATTACGGATTATAATATGGCGCGTCTTAATTGGCGGGTTACTTAAACGAATGATGATTGAAATCAAATGACTTCGTCATACAGTTAACCACCTGTTTGCCAGCCTGGGCTGCGTCGAAAGGCTGTTCAATTAAGGGTGGTTAGGCGGTCAGCTTAAATTCAGATTTCGTAGCTCTTCGCGCCTGAGATGAGGGGGGGTCGGGGACCGCGTTCATCAACATGCTCGAAACTAAAAATCGTAAGCGCCATCCACATTTTTATCAAAAAGTGAATGAAAATATTGAGTATTTTCTAAATCTAAAACAGTCCCGAAATTGAGAAGGTAAATACGAAAATACGATTTTATACGAATTATTATCGTAAAATACGGTGGTAATGAGCATTTATATGATTTTTTTATCGAGCAAAGTTTGGTCCAATCGTGTTTTGGAAACAGTCATCCCATCACACATACGTTCTGTAATACAAATTAGAAAGTTCAGTGCGATAAACATTCAATGTTTTCAATTATAGCTCATAGATAACAGTCCATTTTGCCGTTTTCACCTACTAAGGGCCCTTAAGTAGCAGCAATTATCATTTTTATAAATTTCTATCCAGCATGGTTTGTGACAGTTACAGCTAAGTGTGCTTGGAAGCAAACAGTTTCTTAAATCACCTAATCATCTTTAGTCAATGTGGCGTGAAGCGTGGCGGAGTGTGAGTCTGAATAAAGTAATAATTGAATCAGTCACACCACATATAGGGACTGTATTAAATTTTGAATTTGATTCATGAATTGCATGTGTCAGATAAATACATTTAACAACCCCTCAGGGACGTTTGTATTGCTGACAGTTTTTTGCAAATTTTTGCTAGGGGCTTTGAACGAGTAAAAAAATGCAGGTTGACACAACGAAATAATATTATTATAGGTACGACCCGCCTATAACTGGCCGATCTGGAAATCTATAGGGGGTGGGACTATGTTTAGCAGTAAACGTCGGACGGCTGGTGATAATTAAGATGTAACTCAAAATCTTACACTGTGTTCCACAAAATAATCGTATGACCTGTCATTTGTGACGTTGTTCCACAGTGCCCTTGGTCACAGTAGTTTAACACGTATTGATTAGGTGTAGAGTAAAACTCAGCTACTTATACAAAAATTGACTAGGCTTGATGATTTTGCTCGAAAAAGAAATGACGAATGAGTTGAGAACGAAATTTCACAATTAGTGTGTGTGACAACACAATTATTGTGTGTGATAACACAATCAGTGTTTGTGACAAAGGTAAACAACAACAATAATAATATAAAGTAGCAGATTGCCCTCTACACCTTATTGTCTTGCGGGAACAGCGCTCGGAAGATCGCGTCATTTTGGTGATCAAAACAACAAATCCTAGATCAGGCTTATTTTTACAAACAAATGAAGTATGTTTTAAGTAATACGATAATAGACGCTATTGCACATCCTACTACTTCATATGACCTTCACCAGGTCGTTGCTTATGCAAATAATGAGGTCATATATTCACACCTAAGGTCTAACTCTGACTACATTGTTCGGCTAGCCCACGACTCGAAGTAGGTATATTATGATGCTAAATAAAAGCGATAAAAATGGTAAGACTTTGTTATGGTATACACCTATTTATGGCAACCATGATGCAAGATAATGTTTGTTTAAGTTCCACTTTATTTACATGTAATAAGTTTTAGTAAAACTTACTGGCAATTTGGTTGATTTCTTTTCAAAAATGTGATGAAAATCATATTCTGATGACTATGATGTAATATTGAACCGGTTATTTATAACAATGCTGTTCTGAACTCTCTGGTCTTAACAGAAAGGGTTTTTTTAAGATAATTTTTCAAGTAATTTAAAAACAATATATAATATGTTAAAAAAAAAATCAAAATCTATGTTTCTGAGGTGTCATACTTTCCAAAGAAAATATGTGACCATAGCTACCCATATACAACACATACAACCAAAATATCACAGTCTAATAAAGTCTGACATAGCAGATATTTACGACTATTATAAGTCGACATTGATTTAAAACATAGAAGTTTTATTTGTTTTTTAATCACCTCAAACCTACGCTGAAGCGCACGGTCCGTTATCAATTTCTCTTCAAAGACATATACGGTGTTGAAAATAAACTAAATGATGCTTAATTTATTCATTAAATTGTTAACCAATTGGACACACCTTTTGCTCATAAATTTGACATAGGTTACTACTTAACAAAGCTTAAAAGTGTTTGGAGAGCTTTCAAGTTTGGTAAATTGAACCACCTTATAAGCTATAAACGTTCTTTACTAATATAAATAATGCAAACGCTGTTTGAACTCAAATTAAAGTTATTATTGACCATACTGAATTGCTCAGCATTTGTTTTACCACGACATTAAGCTTTTTAGAGTATTTCAGATGTATACTTAAAAATATGTGACAAATGAATGCCCCCCACCATTTATAAACTTTTGCCTAATCCGTATGAACCAATTTTTTATTTTTTATTTTATGAGACGGTTTCATTAAGAATGTTTTAGTCATAATTCAATCTAATCTAACTAGGAGGTATGAACAACATGCCAGAACTGGGAAGAGATAGGCTTATTATAAGCAGTATCTTGTAGTTGTTATACTATAAGAATCAAAAATCAATCAAATCATATTTTTTTTATTGAGCCATCACATTCACATCATTTTCTTCTGAGTTACATAATGTAAACACAATAGTTTGGTTTACATTACCTTAACTTAACACTATTTCAATGTTTGCTTAGATTTTTTTTTCAAGATAAGGCAATGAATTAACGAGCGAGAATAACTGAACTCTGTGAACATCATAAAACCAATTACTAAACCAGACAGCTTACTTTGCGAGAAAACTATTTTTGCGGCCAGAAAATATTCTGCACATGCAAATTACCAAACAACTGCTTACAATTTTTCCACAGCCACGATTTTATTAGCACCTCGTTGACTAGTGCTAAACATAACTAAGTGATTCGATTTCTGAGTTATACTTTAAAGTATCAAACGGGTGAGATTTCGTTCAAGAAACAGCAGCCTGTTTGTTTATCAACAGAGTTCTAATAAAATCGAGTCTGTTTGTCTGTCTGGCGTATTTATTTCTGCATTTAGATTTCGCGAGAGAACGTCGTGGACTAGTAGTTGAACACTCTGGCTCGGAACCCGATGGTCCCGAGATCAAATTTTTCCGGAACGCATCTACTTTGTGTTCATTGTACATTTAGCGGCCAACTCTCCGGTGATGGAAAACACCGATATAAAACCCAAGCAACCTTGATAACCGTGGTAGGCTTGCCCCTTGCCACGTTGGGTTCAAATTCCCTCGGCGAAATGTAGGCTTCTGAATGTTCTGTTCACCATGACGGCAACGATCAGTGTGCCTCTGACTAACCCATTAGGGATATGGTCGTGAGGGTATGTTATGTTATGTTAGATTTCGCTCGTTTTTACACGTTCCCATAATATGCCAGTTGAATGTATACATTTAAACAGCCCATATGTGACCCTATGCAAATCTTTACCAAAGCTGTCAAGGTTAAGCTTAAGGTGTGATGTACGCAAATAGGCATGCCCATATTAGGAAAGTCAAACTTTTTTGCTGATCGATAAGTTTAAAGTACTCCGGACCGGATGCACTTGATTCAACTAAAAGCAATTTTGAATTTTGACTTTAAAACTATTGTTTCATACATACACACCTCACGCATCTCTCACCACAGAGTAGGCCGGGACCACTTGTTTTCTGTCTACTTGCTACGATCCTTTTTGCCATAGGCCTGGAATTTCAGCCAAGATTTTTCAGAACAAGGTAAGCCTACCTTGTTCTCTGTTTTCTAAGGGCTGATTTTTCAAAAGTTGAATTTGGGCAAATATGAAAATATTCGATGTTGAAATCTATAATTGTGACTTCAATGGAAATATGTCATTTTGACATACTTACATTTTAATTTGTAATTGTTGTTGTAATTAATTGTTCTGATAATTTCTATCTGACTCTTAAAACAGCTCAAAATGATTGATTAAGGTTCTCTTCACATACATCCCGTATGTGAAGAAAACCTTACAAGCCGGTGACACCGTCAACTAACAGCAGATGTTTAGCCGCCAACTTAGCTTTACCGGCGTAAGAACGGTGAACCCTATAAGACATCAATGGCATAGTCATATAAAAACCCCATTTCGCGTTTGGCAGCATTAAGACAGCAAAGCTAGACTGATTACAATACACAGCAAGTAAAGTTCAGCAAACAATACACGAGTATGTTTGCCTGCGTACATTGTCTCATGAATGATGAAATACTAATCGTCACCTCACGACTCATCCATACAGCCACATTAAAAACCGCAACATTTTTCTGATCTCAAACCACTTTTTACTGCACTTCCTTGGTTATTACCGCTAATGATGTTTTTAAGACATGTATCTGGTTAAAGATTTAATCTGGATTGACGTCCGGTCTGTAGTTAATTGACCTTAATTTATATTCTCTACGTACACTGATTTAGCGGTCCCGTTAGTCCTAGACTTGGAAATTAAACACAATAGAATCTACTTGATGAATGAAATCAGATAACTATCAAAAGTGCTGTCAAATTAGCTTCTGTGAAAGAGCAAGTAAAACAAGATAGCGAAAAGCACGGATATCAATCAATTTAGGTATATGAGTTAAGATTGAAAAAAGTATATAAATATGTCTGTACTTCAATCAGGCTGACCTGATCATGCTATAAAGATAGAAAAGTACCCTTAAAAATAGATAAAGCCCTTATGATTGAAATGCACTTATGTCTTTATTGCTCCCAAAGAAGGTATTTTGCGTCAGCTCTGTGTTTTCTATTCTGGCTTTGCTTTTCAATTTAACCTTGCCGGTGCGTAATATTTTCCACTAACCAGTGCGAATTAGTAATGCTTGTCACACCTGTGCATACTGTGCAACTGCGATTGTTTTCAGTGCACAGCACAGTGTTGGCGCGATCGCAGTTACAGGTTAGATTTTTATTTATATTTACTAGCAGCCTTTAGATGGATGACTTTAACTCGCCTTGCTTTGTTTACTGTTACTTTCTTAAGTACCAATCGAATTAGAAGATATTAGTGTCAACCCACGCACCTCTTTCGAGCTACGAACGCTTTCGTTTGTTGCTAAATACCTTTCTTTTTAAGTACTGAATTGTCTGATGATTTTCTTAACTCGTTCCAATGTATAGTGGTTAAAAATATATTAAAAGTAAAGGCACAGGACAAGTATCTAAGTATTCGGCCATTAAACAATGCAAATCCGAATTTCAGAATTTATGTACTGACTTTACGTTATATGTTGATTCAAGGCAACACTATAGATAGCTATTGAAATGTGTAGCTCAATTTTGAACCTTCTTCAGAACCACATAACGTATAAAAAAACTTTTAAAACATCTTTGTTGCATTATACATACAAGATAACAAATTTTAAACTGCCTGTATGAAACCTATTATAACATAATTACGTACTTAGCAAAAACACGTTTTCGTCTTAACAATAAAGATCTATGTCAGAATAACTATATCAATAAACTTGTTTTTCTGATTGACAGTTCATTTAAACTGAATTCACTAAGTGATACCTATCAAGCGCTTCTGCTAAGTCGGTATGACTTTTTACTACACTTTTTTGCAGATGAACATTACCAATCAGTCAATATACAGTGAATCATTTATGAAGTCATAACAAGGGTTCCTAATTCGAAACGCAATAATCGGTGGTAATTATTAAAATACCTTCCACGCATTCTGGTTTTTCCGTGAAATAGAGGCTAGACCAATCTGCGCAGGAGTTTGTTTTGTTTTATTTGATCGCAATATTGTTTGTGTTCAGGATATAGGCATTTCATGAAGTGAAAAGTACAAACAAAATGTAATAATGGGTAGTAAGATTCCTAGCTCATATGCTTTCATCTACCTATATGCCAGTTATTATGCCAGCAAATTGTAGTAATTAAGATTTTAACATTTTGATAATGATCAATATTTATTTACAATCAAATATTTATAAGAAAATTTGTCAGTTCGTGATCTCTGTACATCTATAAGTCTTCATCATCATATGATGAAGACAGGCTGGAGGCTTCGAAGATAGGTTGATGCCTACGCTAGTCTACTAGGTATAAATTAATACAATAAGCTAAAAATTTTATTTACTAAAGTACAATTTATAAAACTTTGTAAAACATGACAAACAATGCAACGCTAACCATTTTTTGCGTCTTACAGAGACATCGCATTAATGTTTTGTTTAGTTCAATAAAGGCACTGTGGGTATGGACAATTAGACATAATCAATTCAAAGAAAGAAATAACTTTTTGGTATGTTTTTAGTTTTTAATACCATCCGTTATTGTTTTTGTTTAATACACAGACAATTTATTTAGTTGCCATTTTTTCTTCGAATAAAACATCTCATTTATAAACAACATCGTATCTACTGACTGAGGAAAAAGCCCCTTTATTCACTAAATAATACACCGTCACCTATTGGCGCACTTAAAAACAACTCATTTTTAGGACTTATTTGTTTTTGAAACTTTTTTCCTCTGGTTTGGTTTGGATGGGATGGAAGCACCTCCTATAGGCAACAACGGCACTGCAATAAGACTGTCTTTGCTGAATTGATTGTAACATTTCGTGTTATATTAACGATTCCTTTATTTTTTGTTTCAGGGGAACCAGCTGGTGTTGGAGTCTATGCATACCAGGACTCAGCAGGCAATAGGTACGGTGGCACATACGGGCTAGACGACGCCCAGTTTTATGGTACGGGAAAACTGGATGACGAGACCCAGTACTACGGGAAGGGGAAAAACAAGGCAAACAGGGTGAACCCAGGTTACTCAGGGCAAGGGTTTGCTGGGGGCTGGGGGAACTTCATGCAACCCCCATTTGTGCCAAATTTCCCGCAGTTCGACGATTTCTTCCCACAATACTTTAGCAACCTCGAGAACCTACTGCAAGAGTAAGGTCTAAAATTTTTTCAGCTCTGGGCTTCCGGTGGAGGTCTTTTCGTCAACTGGTGAATGAGGTTTCTTGAGCATGTTTTAGGCATACATAACGTTCCTTTGTAAGCAAACCAGCCCATTTTCCAACACCTTACATTTTTAATATCCTGGTGAGAATTTATTGTTAAACCATTGTTGTGTTCGGGATTATACGAATTCGACATTGAAAACTCTCAGATAACAAACTACAGTAGGAAGAATAACAGTACAGTTATAATTAATCATTGTTCATCCCCTAATTTATAGCATAACCGGTAGAAGATCGTTTGACTCCGGTTCTTTTGAGCCCCCCCTGCCGTTCCCGTCGATGTTACCGCCTCTACGACTCAACTTCGGACCACTACCACCATTGCGGCCACTATTCCCCATACAACCCTTCCCTCCTTTTCAACCGTTTCCAAATTTAGCCCCCCTTGAGCCATTTGAACATATGCCAGTGTTTCCTCCTATGCGACCGTTCCCGTCTCTGTTCACTCCCTTTCCACCGCTAAGATCAAGTAGATTCGCGCCATTCCCTCCTCTTCGACCGTTACCATCACTCTTCCCAACCAGTTTTGGCGGACTACGGCCATTCCGAAGGTAACAGACCGTATCACTGTGTGAACGAGGGGTCTCTGCAAATAACCAGCTGCTATCTTCACTCTTACTATATTCTTGACTAATCCACTTCCCGCTTTCCGAGCAACCTTGAACTATGCTTTATTGTGTGTGCTTCAATCTTTTGTGTGTTCCAGGGCATTCAATTCGAATTTTGAGAATCAGAGGCTTGCATTTAACGCAGCAAAGAAGGCTTACGATCTGACGTCCAATCACGCCGGTTACAATCCTCATTCCCCCTACAGGTTTGACGAATTTGGTGGATTTGGAAATACATTCATGTCGGGGGCGAACAGCGCCTTTGCTGGGGCCGCGGCCGGGCCAGGGTTCACGCACCAGATCGCTGCTTTGAACCCGGAGAATCCGGTAAGAACTTATCATTTTATCAAATAGAAAGAAAATATTTGTTCCTTCGAAAGTTCATGGTCATTCATTACGAGATCTGCTTCTAGAGGCGTAGAAATACTTGCAAAGAGTGATACTTATATTTTAAAGCTAAGTATAATATGGACACAGAACTTAGTTCACCAAAGAATTCAATTAAAATAACGGTCATCTTAGCCATCAATTCATGATAACATGGCATATTCAATGTTTTAAATGTCCAATACTTACATCATCATCTTTTTGTGAACTGTTCTTGTAGGAATTTTTGTTCGCTTTACAGCATATTAATGAGAAAATAATTTTGTTAGTGATAAATAGCTAATGCTAGCCAGGGATATAATGTACTTACTTGTTTTGCTGTATTCAGTGCTCATTATATTATCATGTTATTGCACTAAATGCAACCTGAAGGAAACAATGATCTTGCTAGAAATGTTTCAAGAAAAGGAGTTGGAGGTTTGATAAACTACAGAATCTCGACATTGAATGAATACCTAACAGAAAGGGAAACTTATTTTAAAAATCACTAGTTTCAATTTAATGTGAGCGTGACCTAAACGCAGTTTGCTTTCATATTTTTAGTGACTTGTTGTGAGTAGCTGAGTTGAGCCAAAGGATGATGCTTAGGAACGTGACTACATTCACGGAGCATTCATAAAATGTTCACGCGTGCAATAGGTGGGACCTCGAATAAGCAAGTCCTTGATGCATCAGTTGTATGTTCCTAGTCATATTAATATCTTAAACACAAGACAACAAAGTTGGAATTTCACGCGCTTGTACTATGTCTGTAAATAATATGTAAACAAAACTCTATTAGGTACTTAGATGTGTATGGTTGAGTAAAATAAGCATAATTGTATTTGAGTTATAAAATTACACTGAAATAAACAGAACTTCCATTTAAAAGTTCTGTTTTAAATGTTAATAAAATAAGACAGAGAGTCTAGAAATCTGAGTTTATGAAACGATAAGGAAATCAAGGTTAAAATAAAATCCCTTCCACTTACTTTAATCACATTAACAATTTAATACGCTGAGTGACAAGCCTAAAAGGAATACGATCGATAACAACTAGGACTGACTGCTCAAGTATACAAATTAATATATCGATTCAGAAGGCAAAGTGGCAGATATAAAATTTAGAAAAAAAAAGGTGATAATTGTACCATAACTAAAAAAGCTGAAACCTAACCATTGCATGACGTAATAAAATAATAGTACATTGTTATCCTAGGGGTGAAAGTAACTTATTTAGTCCCGAGACGGGGTTTGGCGCCCGGAACGAAGTGAGGGCGCCAATAGTTCGAGGGACTAAATAAGTCTTTAACCCGAGGTAAACACTGTGCTTTTCATTACAAATACGAGGAAAGTAAAAATAAAAACATGAATTAATTCATGAAGATCGAATTGCCGCTTTCCCGCCTATTTCGTTTGTTTTTTTTTCTGTGGCCGGCCCGCTATTCAGCCATTATTCTTTATTTTCATCATTGGAAAAATGGAAAATATTTTGCTCGAAGCTAAGTTATTTTAAAGGAATTGTTGAAACTTAATTACCTATAATAAAGTTATTTAAAAAATATATATTCTCTAATCAATACTTAACTTTAAGTTATTTCAATTTTACATCGTGGCTGTATAGAAAGTTGGAACATGGTTCAATAGTTATGTGAAAAAGAACTAGTTTTTTAAAAAATAATATGACAGCTGTCAGTTGAAAGTGATTCTCCCTAGGGATGAAAAGTATTACTTTCAGCCCGCTTCTCAGGTCAGTAATGACCTACTTTCAGAGTATGAGTAATGAAAAGATCTTTTTCACCTGATTTCATTGCAAAACTGATTCATTTCAAGTATTTCTATATGAATAAAACAATGTCGAGTTCGATAAAACCCTTGAAACCTTGAGTTCTGCTTGACCAATTTTCATTGTTTTTAATTTGTTATTGTATCCACCTCGAATTGGGAGAGAAATATTTAAAAATGTAAAGTTGCCAAAAAAACGTTCTTGAGTTATATTATAAGCACCCTTGAGATAAGTGACTAGCTGGTGCTTATAATAATAACTCAAGAAGATTGCACAAATAATGCGCATTTAAACCGTCCACCCTTAACTAGCCTTGCTGTACTATCAAAAACGTCATCATCCAGGAAATTGATCAACTCACATCAAATCCAGCAATGGCTAGCAAGCTAACTGTATTAAAGACAGACACTTGAAATCATTTAATATTCATATACCTATAGTCTCGTAAATTGTCTATAAAACTGAAAGGCTACACTTTGAAGGCATGCTCACTTGTATGTACTTACACTCTCAAGGTCCACATTGGATTGATAATAATAATGGCATTAATGCTGTTCCAGACGAATCGCAACGTGAACGTAATGAATCGGTTCGGTGACGACGAAAGCCCTGATGGCCGCAAGTTCTACGGCGTCTCCTCCTCATCCTACGCTTCTTCCTCCAACATCAACGGCCAGGAGAACAACCACAGAGGCGCCCAGACCGTAGTCAACAACAACGGAAGAATCTCCAAGTATAAGATCGAAAGCTAAACTGATCTCTTCAATAAAGACATCCTTCATGAAAAACTTGTGTATAATAAGAATTTCAGATTCGCAGTCCAGATGTGTACTTAATAGGCGTAAAGTTTGTAATTTTTTAGAAACTGATTAGGTAATAAAGTGATGTAATTCTCAGTACTTAAATAATTTTGTGTGTTATTTTCATTATGTATCAAGATAGAAATTGGAAAAGGAAGAGCGAAACGGTAAACGTTACCACTTTCATCAAAAAAACTTTATTAGCACTGAAGCTGATAACAAATCAAGTACAAATGATGAAAGCAAAACGAATGAAATAGATATGTAAGACTGTTTAAGTTTTTATGATTAAGAGGGTAAATGTTGAAATACCAGAAAATTAAACAAACCACAAAATTTCTAATAATTAACTAATCTTAGATCAAATTATCAAAAAGACAGTAAATCTCAACATCTTGTTTTTGATATTAGCAAAAAATAAACTCCCTACTTGCGTATGATTTAATTGTATTTTCAGTTCTCGTAAGTATACTGCCAGGCTCACTTGCTAAACATAAGTGTTAAAGTTGTACCAATTCAGTCCAATCTTGAAATCGAAGCGTACATTTTTCCACGCCAAAAACGTTTCTCCATAAGACGCTTTTCTGGGTCCCTTTACTTTGAAGTCTTTATAGTCAGGTTTTACTGTAGGGTCTTTATAGTCAGGTTTTACTGTAGGTATATAAATCTTAATTAGAAAATTCCACGTAAATGGTATGGCATCATGCGCATCAGTTACACCATGCTATATGCGCGCGCGACACCTCAAGGTTGTTCAGATAGCATCAAAGCGCGTTTTTGCGGCGCACCATTACGGTCACGGGATGAACAAAAACAATAGCAACAACCCATTAGTTTAATTTTACCAATTTACCATCCAATTTCATCTTAGGTGTCGTTGTCTCATAAACCCAAGCGTTTCTCTGCTGGATGCACCCTCTGCCATTCTGTCCAGCACTTAATTCTCTACATTTTTTACAGTAGAAATCCTTCATTGCGTCATCTGTTATTTTCCTGTTCAATTTGTTGTTATTAACTGGCCTATAGTTCCTTCTTTCAAAAGATTGCCGTCCATCTTGCTGCCAATAGTTGATATTATTATAGAAACTGGAAGGCTTCCATTGACTAGGGGTCAAAGCTACATTAGGGTAAACGTCATATTCATCGCGAATGTTACGATTCACGAATACGGCATCAGGGTAAATTTGAGCTTTGTGTCTTGAGTCTGGAGTCCTAATTTGAGTTGTTTCTACAGACTTGTAGCCTGCCACAACAGGAACTTCACCGCTGTCTTCTTTGTTATTGTCGTTGCGACCTATATTATAAGTTAACACTCCGGAGTCACCTGAAAATACCAAATAAAAGTTTTTTTCAAACCTTTCATGATTATCATGCCCTACGGACTTGTATCTCTATCAGTTGAGTCAGAGGTTACGATGCCTTCGTAGGTACTTATTATCACATATCGATTACAGTACTCACAATTTTATAATTGTACACAGTTTTTTTTATAATATGATGTAACTAATCCAGGAAACTAACAGGCTTACCTTCACCTCGGCCGTGCACTCCTCTCCGATTATTATTTTTTAGTCTCGTGGATACAACAATAGTATGCTTAACTTCAACGTCTTCATCCTCAAGTTTAGTGCCGTTAGTAACAACAGAACTTGTTTCCTCTTCATTACCAAAATCCATTTTCGAAGACACACACTGACCTGGATTGAAGAGTGCTGAAAATAGATTTGTATTGTTAATGTTATCGATCGAAAGGGCAGGGTCACTACGGTGATAATGACAATGAAAATCCAACCTTGTGCTTCCAAAGCTATTTGTCATTCAGCGTTGAAGGCATTTGATGTAGAATATTTTGCTAAATCACTTAGAGCAGTTCCACATGTGACTTTTGTAGCAATTATGTCGACAATTCTGTCGCGATGCGGTATGGATATCGGATATAGTTACCAAATTGTCTAATATAAAATAATATAATTAGAAGTTAGAGCGGGTTGCTTGAAATGTTCATCTTTGTTCTACAACACCGGAGAGTTAGCCGCAAATTGTATACTAAACACAACCCTTGCCACGTTATGTTCAAATTGGATCGGCGAATGTAGGCTTTTTAAATGTTCCGTTCAACATAGTGGAAACAGTCGGTTGCAGTTTGCAGTCCCTTTTGGAAATGTACGGTTGCTCTATTGCAAAGAAAGGACCTTTGACAAGAGCATAATTAAAAAATGGGTGGCCAGTTGTGCTGTTGATGACTATACACACGGCCGCATGTCAGGCAATAGAACTTCCCTACTAACAATGTTTTCAGATGAGAGCTATTTAGGGTTGGGTTTCTACAATGATGCCATAATCACTTAGTGTGATTTCTCAGATCTTGTGGTTTATTAAGCCATTAGTCGTGCTTAATTGATGTAGCTTGAGTATAATTTCCTCAATCATAATTAACTTCAATTTAACATTTTTGGTATAACGCGTTCCGCATTCTGAGTCAGTTCTATACCTATGTCATCTTAAAGGATACTCATAGTCATAATAACAGGAGTGCCATTGTCGAATTCAAAGTTAGATTCAATTTTGGCGTTATGTAAAGCTAAATAACTACACGATTGTGATCGTTCGTTTGAAAAAAACTAGGCCTAATAACATGTTAAAATAATTGCCATACAAAATGCTGGAGAATATTATTAGCAAGATGAAGCAAGTAGACGATTATAGTTGGCATTTTCGCCTGAGATCAAGATGAGATTTGGTGTTGACAAGAGTTGCATAGCTTTGCAGAAATCTTTACACCAACAATCGTAACTGGAGATGGTACTAGCTGGTTAACGTCACTTTACTTTAAAGGTTTACTAGGGATGTTTGAATAGGAACATTTTCATGAAGTTTCTTTGTTGAGTGCAAACTTAATGAAGAATTTTCGAACCTACGATCCACGTGTCAGACGGAGTTCTTTTTTTTTTTAAGATGTACATCTCAAGCTAGATAGGTATAATAGTATAGTGATTCACTCGGCTGCAGTTCTACACGCTATAAGGTCATTACTGGTATGAGTATTTGTCTCATGACAAATCACGTCACACTAAGTCAGTGTTAATGTAACATTAGTAATTTTCTTATAGTTAAGAAAATAAAATATAAATAGTTAAGTTAAATATTAATAGAAAATAAATAGTTAGTAATAGAACTAAGTAAAATCCACTTTAAAATGTGAATGAATTTCTGGAATATTTAATTTATTTCTACAGATGGGGATCTGACAACTAAGTTGAGCTTGTAGAGAGTACTAGTCTTTAACTGTCAGGGACTGATGCAGGTTTATTTTATAGCTTATCAGCTGGATGTTTGGCGCTCTTCAACTATGCGATTCACGCGTCACTTATCGCTGAAAGGTGAAATATGTAACGGTCTCCCAGGGGCAGTGTTTCAGAGAGGCTTTAACATCGGGGTCTTCAAGAAAAGAGCGTACCTTTTCCTTTTCGAAAGGCAACCAACGCATCTCGTGACTCCTGTGGTGTTGCCGGTGTACATGGGCAGAGGTGATTACTCTCCATCAGGTGACCATCTAGCTCGTTTGCTCCCTATCTCGTAAAGTATATAGACTATACTTCGTAAACTAGTATTGATTTTGCTTTTCAAGTAGTTAAGCATTTTATCGCAAACTCAACTGATGGAAAGGACATTACTAGCCGATTGGTAGAAAGGTGAAGTGGGGATCATCTTGTGCTAATCTAGGGTTCACATCTCCAAAGTGCAACTGATAGACAACTGATAAAAATACAACCTTAAAACCTCGCATTTGACGCTTCGAAGCCTGACCCGTTAAATTATTGATAAAAGATGAAATTTCTCACCGCAAATAGCAAGCCAGTAAGTCACAATCGCAAACATGTTGTCCAAAGCGAGATGTCACCAACATTAACCAACCCGAGGCATGTCGGTAACGTTTTATAGAAACAATACAAATTACTCTAAACGCCGCCGTGAAGGAAACGAAGCAATTACTCGGTACTGACACAAGTAAATACAAGCTTTAAGAAAAACTCAAATAACAAAGTCATTTCGAGGAGGTGGCACTTAGTACAGCAGCTTTGGTAACTAGGCACTTTAGTACTTTGTCACAGTAACAACACTGACAGCTTCTTTCTAATTTCAATGAAAATTTTAACAAATTTACTATGATATGGTGCTTAATGCTTAGTAACTTTTTGATGGAAAGAGTGGTCGAATATGTCTAGAGAGGTGCTCAGCTTATCAGGACAACATTCGCCAGCTAGCATCTGCGTCAAATTATTAATAATTAACGCAATCGCTAACGTCTGCGTAAGCAAAAACTCTTAGTTGCTCCTTAGGCGTCTAGAGTGACTAAGCTCTTTAGAGCAACATTCTTGAACACATACATAAGTCAACTACCATTTAGCATGAGGTCCCATTGCTATGTACTCGTAGATATACTACATACGAACAATATGCAATCTTTAGTGTCGCGCTCGTTAAAAATGTTCAAGGTGCCTAATGAGAGTTGCGTCAAATGAACGCCTCGAGAAAGTAAACGCGGATTTACATAGAAAAAATGGTTATTATGTTTTACAACCCACCCTATTTTTACAACAACTAAGTACATCCTACGTATTTTAAGGGCCGGCGCCCACTATCGGCATCGGCACGCTTCAGGATTTTAAGGTGGCAAATAGCAATATACTTTAACATTATGGCAATAAAGTGGAAATTTCCGTGATGTGTTCTCGTAAAAACAAAATGCATTTGTTCTGTTTCTGTTTCGGCATTTTCTACTTTATTGCCATTATGTTAGAGTATATTACTATTTGCCACCTTAAAAGCCTGAAGCGTGCCGATGCCGATAGTGGGCGCCGGCCCTAACAGGTGCCTACTACATTATTTTGAAAGAACAGCGACTATAACGCCATCTACTTTATGGAATTGATATCTTGTCTAGAGCTCACTACTTCCATCTGTTGAGGTACGCTGAAAACCTTCCGTAGTGTTTCGGGTCATACCGTAGCTTCAAGCTTAGTTACAATTTGTTTAACAGATTTGTCGATAGATGGCCTGAGTCAGAAAAATGATACTAACCTCTTCTTGTCTCGCAGCAAAGTGAAAAATGGTATCCGAATATTTAGTTAAACTTTTTTTTTACTGAAGAATATTAATATATCACTGAAAAAAACAAACATAAAAATTGAATATCACGCAAAAAGTTCTTGCGCCCAACGTGGGGCTCGAACCCACGACCCTGAGATTAAGAGTCTCATGCTCTACCGACTGAGCTAGCCGGGCTGTTGCATGTTAGGACAAAAGTAAGGGTTACTTATTATAATTTAAATATAGAAGTACTTTATGAAGTCACCCAGGGACGAAGTTATCAACTCCGCCATATTTATTTTTTTACTAACTCACACAATGCCGTGTTCAAAAGTCATGATGCAAAGCACACAGACAGAAGAGCCTAATCAGTCGCAGGGTAGGTATGTACAAAAAGATGAGTGTTACCTAAATAATTCAATCTAATCGATAATGTTAGCGTAGATTATAGTCACCGTGAGGAAATTCCTGATACAGTATTCCCTATAAGATCTATTTTACTCAGAGTCAGTCAAGACTTTATTTAAAACTCAACACCAAGTAAGTAATAAGTAGCACCTACCTCTCTCGAATTAATTAAAGTTCGGAGTAATTGTTAAAATATCAAAACATTGTTGTTATATTACCGACTTCATACTGCGTACCTACCTACGTAGCAGCCAGTTTAGTTAGCAAGTCACAAAGAAAACCTGCAATCAAGTCTCGGAGACGTCTCACAAGGTAACGCTAACTGCAGATAGGGGTCTGTTGACTCGTGCATATTGCACCCTCAGATCAAAGCCGAAAGCGCTCCCTAGGCGCCGCGGCATCTCTGAATGGTGCACTTCTCATGCCTACTTCCATTTCCAGAGCTAAGCTAAGTACA
Organism: Udea ferrugalis; assembly: GCA_950022985.1. Taxonomy (NCBI): domain Eukaryota; kingdom Metazoa; phylum Arthropoda; class Insecta; order Lepidoptera; family Crambidae; genus Udea; species Udea ferrugalis. The sequence goes on from OX465516.1 coordinate 15,085,068, forward strand.
AGTCGTTAAAAAGAATAACTTTTCTGGAAAGTGGTCTTTCATAAATCAGTTGTCTCGGTGCTACTAGCTAGGACTAAGAACACGCCATTGAGTTTTGTAAGACGCCTGTCACATTTATACCCGCAAAAGTAACTAGTTGCGCTAAACCAGAACTGCCGCTAAAAAAATTACAGGCGTTATGTTTTGATTATTGAATGTTTTGCTAGTACGTAACAGAAAAACACTAGTGCATTACATGTATAGCACATGTAAGTACTCCGATATGAAAATGGAAAGTGGAGTGGTAAGAAAAAGAAAAGTAGCGGCGTTCTGGCAGCGCAGGGGCGACGCTTTCAAATTACCAAGACGTGCACTAGTTCCCGGAACGTTTTCCCGGTCATGTACAGTTCGACTGGCAAACATACACAAACAATATGCGTATACATAATAAAGGTTAAAATGCAACATACAAAGCGAACAGGCTGCAACTTCCGTTTAGGTTAGACTGTACAATAACATAATATAGTGCTTGCATAAGCTGAGCTCTTAATGCCTATGAACTAGATGCCCAGGCTAAGTATACAAAGTCTAGAGTTAGGTCTGAGCAGAACTACTTCGCATTAGCTTTAGTATAGAATTATTAATTTGCTTTTCTCCCAGCTAAACTGAGAGGTATTAGTTGCGAGTAGGGAGGGACAGTCAAGCACTCAACTTGTTGTAAATAAAGGAATGAATAATACATTTTAACTATTAGTAGGTGAGGGGTCCGGGTTTATTAAACATTATTTATAACTGTTAATAAGTTAATAGAGGTACCCAAGTTCCAGGAGCAGCATATAGACCCAGAAATAAAGGTCCTCTTATAATAAACCTTTCTTCAGTTAGACTGCTTACACAAAACTGTATTTAGGTAGTGAAATAGGTAGTTAAAAATGAACCTACCTATGTAAAACACCGCGTAACCACGGCAAAGTAATACCTATATTACCGTGGCGTAACCATACGGCTAGACACAACGGGATCAATGAGGACCTTTTGTATTTCTACTGGTTCCATCTAGTCATTATAAAAATTAAATTTTTTGATTATTTATTTAATGCTTATTTGGCAGGAGCGGAGGGCTATGAATACCGATAGGCTACTTAAACCTCATTTCAACTCATTCAATAGCCTCGCTCAAGATTGAGTTGAGAACTCGAGATCATTAAAGACTCTCAAGTTAGAGTTTTTGCCCACTTGTTACCTATCCATGTTACCATGCCGGGGTTTCAAAATAACTGGTTCGTAGTAATAATTTCTACTAACAAAAAAGTGGATACCTGTTATGTTTTGTAGTCTAGAAAAATCATCGGGCGAGTGTACTTTCAAGCAATAGCGATGCAAATGGTCCTTCGCAATCAGCGGAGTGCGCCCGCGCGACGCGATTCGAAACTGGGTGATGATGTGCTGCACAGCTACAGTAATTAATCATAGGCCACTTTAATAGCTTGATTAGAGCGGATAGGAGATTAATACCTACTCGTACGATTTCGTAGGTACTGTTACTGGCTAGGTACTTACTGCACTGTAAGACAAAAAATATTAGATGTCCTTGGATCAATGGCGACGCCGACTCGAGAACGATCTTCGATGTTAAACTACGTAAGTGACTGGATGGGTGACCCGGACTTATTAATTAGTGATGTATACACGTAAAACGGTGTTAGGTACAGCTAACGTTATTTAATGTCTAGGTATTGAACATCTGACAGATTCATCCCGACGTCACTTACAATCTGGACAAAACCCGGCTGTTGGAGTCTGCCTCGCATCATCGGAATCTTCAAATCTAGAGTGAACAAAACTAATAATGGATAGTCACTGTGCACGCTATCCACCTGGTGAGTTGTGGCCATATTATGCCAGTCCCATATTTTGATCTCTTATGCATGTATGTCATCACACTACTGAGCAAAGGTTTCTCCCAAACTTTTCTACTCACCTCCATCTTGTGCCAGGCTCTGCCATGATATCTTATTTATTTCGAAACTGCTCCTTTATAATGTCAACTTTAGCCAACAAAACAAGTTAAATATTGCTGTAAAAACGGCAGTTAGACAGCAAGTCTATATTTACAGCCCTGTCTGAAATGAAGCAATTTGAAACAGTTCGACTAACAAAAACTGAAATCTAACCTTTTTTGTGACATGGCAGCCTATAATTTCGAGGAAAGCCTACTATTGATATGGGTTTTTTCCTCCGAAACCAAACATGAACATAGTAACAGGAATTCAAGCTGCGATTGTGCGATTGTAATTCCATCGTTGGTTATTTTGACACGCGATTACTACCAGCGATAACTCATTGGATTGGCGGCCGCTCTGCCTACTGCTGGGCGGCGCTTTTGATCTAAACACTGTTTATTATCTGCTATTGAATTTGCATTGTAGCGAGCTTTTTTGCCTCGGCCGTGACTGCCCGTTGATAGTGCTATGGTTATTATTTATTAAGAAGGCGCTTGGCTGTAAGTATGCCAAGCTTCAAGTGAAAGGCACGATTTATTTTAATATTATGCTACATAGCGTCTTCGTGCAGGGTGCTTTAATAATGTGCAATAAAACAGTAATGGACCTAAAACTTCTACACTTAACCCCCGAATTCACAAACGTCAATCAACGCTAAGCACGCGCTCACGCTCATGCTGTCCCGTGAAATGTCAATAGAACTAAAAGTGACAGCTATACTTCTGAAGGATGCTCAACGTTGATTTGATTTGAGAATTCGAGGGTTAGGTGTTCAGAGTGTTGAGCAACCAACTGTTGTTAAGTTTACATCTAAACCAATGTGCAATTTAGACGGCCTTAATGTAAAGTAGGACAAAAAAAAAGGCAAGAAGAAGTAGATACCTATCTATTTTTGTAAGATATAAATAAAAAAAAAACATCCATGAAAGGATTAAAAACTATCCATGGAAATAGATATTTTGTAAGCATTTAGATACTGAACTTAGCTCTATTTTACATTTATTTTGGCCGATATTGAGTTACTCTGCCAATTCTTTGTACCCGCCGCCATTTTTTGCCAGACCTCGTTAGGAATAGCGCGAATATTATAATTATTAGGCGGTGTTGCTCTTCGCAGGTACTGTAAGTATTTATTAAAACTTATAACGAAGCACGGAACCTGTAATGAGAGGAGATGGCTCGGGGCGAAATCGAGCGACCGTGGAGTTTGTTTGCGCTCTTTTGCTTGACGCTAGTACAGAGCTTTGCAAAACTTCTGTGCTTACAACAAAATCCACTGTATGTATGAAATAATGATTGAACAACAACACAGTACAATGATCAACAGCATGACTGTGTTGATTTGTTGAACTATATATAGACTATCATGTTTAAGTACTCACTTTTTGAACCTTCTCTGGACCTTCACAAATATTTCATAATCAAAATAAGCTGTATCAGTCCAGCCATCCCCAAATTTTAGTGGCACTAAGGAACAGCATCCTTTTTTCATTAAAGAGAATAAGATTTGTCAATTTGAATCTCCCTGCCGAAGGAAATCTTCATAATTTTGGATATTGCACTTTTATCTAGCGAACACCGCAGACTGCAAACATTATGTACCTATGTACCCCATAGTACACGGTGTGTAGGTATAATATCAAAGTGAATTGAATTGGCGAAATTCAATTTTCTCCACACGAAATGTCACGTCTTGCATGGGCCTCCGACATGAAGCTATTCTGGAAGCGATAGAATTTTTCAGAAGATACCTAAAATATAAAAATAAAATAATAAACCTAAAATACCTAAGCCTACGTATTTTTCGTCTGTTTTCTTCAATCAGCATTCAAGCGAGGTAACCATTAATACAGGGTGGCCCAGCGACAGTGGTCCAAATTTTTTTTTATGTAGAGGGAATCTTAACAAGTCATTTAAAAAAGCCATTAGTTCCGCGAATATCAATGCTTTAGAAGTTATGATTTTTTCAAGTTTATTTCGAAATTTCAACTCCAATCACATAATTCACTCTTGTTTTTGAACTAGAGCACTGAGTCATTTCAATTTTTTTATGGAAGTACGAAAGTCATGAAGAAACCATAATGTGTGCGAGTTTTGAGTTCATAAATTTCGAAATAAACTTTAAAAATCATAACTGCTAAAGTATTGATTTTCGCGGAACTATTTTTTTTAAATGACTTGTCATGATGTCATCTACATAAAAAAAAATCGACCACTGTCGCTGGGCCATCCTGTATAAAAATTATATGATATAGGTTTTGAAAAGATAATTTGAATGATCTATCATGCAACAGCTGGCGCTCTTGAGGCAGTGGTTTGGATCGGCAACGAGCTACACATACTTACTAGATTGGGTAAGAATGGATGACCACCCCAACTGGAATTGGGATGACGGGCATTCCCATGCTGCAGTAGCCTCGTCAGGTAGTTGGCTCCTTCGTGGCTAACGTGGTAAATGTCTCAGGGTGGCTCAAAAACATCTCGCAGTAGGGTTCATAGTGTTGAAGTATGGTGCACACCATGGGGCATGGCTTAAGCTCAGAAGGGACGAAAACGACCGTTGACCTTTTGCTACTTAGACTTTCTGATCGGGAGGGAAGACCGTTGCTTAGTTCTTTTATGATCTAGGTAAGTAGGTATGAGTAGGTATCCCATTAATTCGGCTGAGAATTTCGCTTTTTCACCTGTTGAGCAAAACATTCTGAGAAGTTTTAATATTAGGCAGTACCAAGTGATTCAATTGTAAGAGAATTGGTCAATGATTCCAAATGACATTCTATTTTTGTTACTTAGCTTACTTTTATAAAGCGTGCCGTTCGTAGTATTTCGTCTATAAACTAACTACAATTTAAATATTTTCTCTACCGATTCAAACATAGATTCCTATCTTCCCCGCAGGTCTGTCGTATTTCTGTCTTTTCATGTTGTTACCGCTTGTCACGAAAAAAAGTTTTTGCAGGTGCGCTTTCAATAAAGGCTTACCTATCTTAATTGAGTTTGCTATAGTGGACTCTTTGATATTAATTTAGTTTATAAGTAAGGGTACGTACACATATTAGACGACCAGCGGCCAAAAAAAATGTATGGTTTCATTAAAGTCCATTTAGTAGTTTTTTACGTGAAAGAGCAATACGGTACATCCAAACAAACTTTCGCATATAGTAGGATACGACGTCGCGTGGTATCGTGCTACGACGCGGTATGAATGTCGCTTGGTCGTAGGTAGTAAGAATTCGTAGATTCTTACGACGTCGTACCGCGTAAATATATGTCGTATCTTCTCATTCTGTACGGGCCGTAAATATCTCCTAACAGTAATAATTTTTCAGGGACTTGTAAACTTCCTAGGCAATATTTTTAAACCAAAAACTGCCCTGCAATGGCAGCAACTCAGCATGACGTGTCGGCGTATTGTCGTACCTACTACTACGCTGGTCCTCCGTAGATGCCAGAAGTTCGAGTGCGTAACTTGAATGTAGCTTTCCTGCTACTGTGTGTGTTATTCTGTGAAACACATTGAAATTTAATAGACTACTGACGCGTACAGTCAGCATCAAAATTATATGCGCAATTAAACAGTCTGGTCAAAAAACGTATTGACCGTCTGACAGTAGCAATTGTACTTAATTCAACCACGACAGAGTCGGAGGTTGTTTGAAGAGTCATCAAATCTAAGACAAGTGAAATACTATTTTAAATCTGAAGCAATAAGGTTGCTTTCATTAACAGACGATTCGTAACTTCCTAGTGAATGTAAATCAAATCTTGTTAAGTTTAAGTTTGCTTTGACATCATTTATTATAACGATGTAACGCCAAAGCCATAACCCATCACTTGAACAATAAATTCAATAATTTCTTACCACAGAACGGAGCACCCAGACGGTGCCACAGAGAAAAAACAGGCCAAGTGCGAGTCGGACTCTCGCATCGGAGGTTCCGTTCGTTCCTTCATCGAGTTTTCCCGTTTTTGCAGTCGCAGCCCAGTGGCTAAGCACTGGATCAACACGGGTGGTCCTGAGTTTGGCCGAAACAACTAGATATTTCGTTATTTTACTTTTAAGCATTAGGGATATTGCATTATTACCGAACTTTTCTGGTATATTATACCTGGCAGCCAGGTTGGCTGGTGGTCGGCCGGTCTGTTAATGGTCTCGGTAGCATAATGGTTAGTGCAGTCGCCCGGTTTGCGAAAGACGCGGGTTCGATTCCCGCCTGATGCCAAGACCGAATGTCTTTTTCTGGTTTTCCTATCTTTAGATAGGTATTTCGTGTTTATTGTGCAATTTGCGGCTTACGTGCGGCAGGCTTACCACTTATCACGTTTGGTTCAAAACAATCAGTGTGCCTCTGATTGTCCTGTTTGGGATATACTCGTGAACTTATGTTTTGGATTTCTATTTTACTTGTGCTTCAATACATGTCATTGCCCACTCCAGTATCTGTTGGAGGCTCGATTCTCGAAGTTGTCGACGAGTATGTGTACTTAGAACAAGTGGTCCAAGTAGGTAGGTCCAACTTCGAGAAAGAGGTAAATCGTCGAATCCAACTCGGCTGGGCAGCGTTCGGGAAACTGCGTAACGTCTTCTCTTCCGACATACCTCAGTGCCTCCAGACAAAGGTCTACAACCAGTGTGTGTTGCCAGTGATGACATATGGATCTGAGACGTGGTCGCTCACTATGGGCCTCATAAGAAGGCTCAAGGTCACGCAACGGGCTATGGAGAGGGCTATGCTTGGTGTTTCCCTACGAGATCGAATCAGAAATGAGGAGATCCGTAGGAGAACGAAGGTCGCCGACGTAGCCCAGCGTGTTAGCAGGTTGAAGTGGCAGTGGGCGGGGCACATAGCTCGAAGGACTGATGGCCGTTGGGGCCGGAAAGTCCTCGGGTGGAGACCATTCGAGGCCAAGCGCAGCGTGGGACGCCCGCCCGCAAGGTGGACGGATGACCTCATAAAGGTCGCAGGGTCTCGGCGGATGCAGGCCGCCTCCAACCGGCAGCTCTGGAAATCTATGGGGGAGGCCTATGTTCAGCAGTGGACATCATGTGGCTGCTGATGATGATGATGATGACATGTCATTACAAGCTTTAAAAAAGTCGACGCGTATCTTTTAAGCGCATACACTTATAATTTAAATTATTTTACTGCTTCACTGAATTGCAAACCTGAGTAATTTCATCTTAAAACGTCGGCGTTCCTGAGAAAGAAGACCTTGACAGGAGGGCAGACAGAAAACAATCAAACAATATTTTTAATATTCATACTTACATTTAATCATCCTATACCGGTCCGTTTTCGCTGTTGAGTTATGGAACTCTAAAAAGATAAATGTAAAACGGAATCCGTCATAACTCCTAAGTCAAGCCGACTGCAGGTTAGAAGATGTTCTTTAAACGCGCTTGCGCCATTGCAATAGAGTTGAATATTCAATATCTATCGAACCCTGACTGGACGCTGTACACTCCGATTCGATAATCACGATCGTGTTTAGATAAAAAACAATAATAATAACAAAATAAACAACGCCCGTAATCACCTCGTGTCAGCCGAGAGAGCTTTTGGGTGACCACGCGATGTGGAAGCTCAGGACAAAAGTAGTCAAAATGTTGGGCCATTGAATTTGTTGGTGAAATCTTATGAACTTTAACATAAAGTTTCAACCTAGCTTCTTGGTGTGACGGTAGTTATCATGCATCTTCGGAAACACTAGCCCGAAAGTCGTTGATTCGAAAGCCGCAATGACTTCTGTTCTCTTTGAGCGTGTCAATGTCTGACATAATACTAAGCAGTACAACTTCAGCTTCTCACTGAACTCTTCATTAAATCGTATAGCAACCACCAGACCTCGTTTTAAGTTGTTCTTTTCATTTTAATATCTTGTAATGTGTCGTCATTAAAATTTAAGAATTATGAGAATTTAAAGAGGTTTTCCAACCATTATCATTTCTTCTTGAACATTTTACTAGGTAAAAACATTATTTCGATTCTGTGGATATTTCATCGACATAACTTTTTTTTAGTAATCCTATTCGGATTCCTATTTTTCCCGGTCATTAATTCACACTCTTGTTCTAACAATCCCGTTCACGCAAATAATATCTAACAAGGTTTATCACCGCAACCTCCAATAATTGCTATTTTCAACAAGATCAGACTAAGTATGTTAAGAAGAACCCCTCACCACAACCCTAATGGTGTAGTCAGATTCATATCTACTGATTGTTGCCGTCATGGTGAGCGAAACATTCAGAAGCCCTCTTTTCAGACAGTGAATTTGAAGGGAACTCTTTTGACAGGGAATTTGAAGTCAACGTGGTAGTAGTAAGTTGTGGTTGGTTAAAGTATAACGCTTAATAAAATATGAATGAATGGACCAGTCTCACAAAGAGGTCAGTAAATTTGGTCACCCCAGCCGCCGTTCCACTCAACTCAAGCCGAGTTTCGACATCGGACACGACGTCTGAGCGACGTACGAATAATTTAAATTATTATTTATTAACTGTTAATGCCCGCCGACCGTAAAAACCATTACTTAGTTTATTTTCGGATTGCTTAATTGTATAAAATTAACAAGTTAGTTTTATTCCATTGAAATTAAAACAAATAGTCGTAAGTTGTTTTACGATGTGAAGATTTCGAGAAATGGGAAGAGATTCAATTAAATAATTAAGCGATGAGTAATTTATTTCAAAAGGTAGCTTTACATTATAAAAATATATCAATTTGGAATTATAGATATTTCAAATTGATAAATTTTAATATGAGTTGACCTTTTAAGCAGACAGGTGCCCTATCATTCCATGTCATTCAAAAAAACCAAAACTTTCAGTAACGAGCCATCAGCGTAAAGCTCTATCTGGCTTGAATGTTTAACTGAAATCAACTTACCGACTTTAGTTACTCAAAAAAAGCTCCTGTATACATACAGGTGACGTGACTATACATATTCAAAATATATATTAAAGTGAACGTAATACGCAATATCTTACTGAAAACACAATACACACACAATTATGATCTGAATAATTAACCTGCCCTTAGGAAAGCCCCATTCATTTACACCCTGCAGGAGGGGAAGATACCACCTGCGACAAATGCATTCTTGGCGTATCTCGCAAGCTACATTAATTTACAGCTGTGTGCATCTTGCTTACATACCTCATACCTAGTAAAGATCTGAAAACCAGAAAAATAAATTTGGTCGTCGTGGCATCAGGCGGAAATCGAACCCGCATCTTTCGCAAACCGGGTGACTGCACTAACCACTGTGCTACCGAGACCATTAACAGACCGGCTGAATCTTTCTGGTATATTTACCCTATGAACCAGGGTGATTTCATCAATGTTAAAGGCATCTCTACCTTCAACACCACCTTGATGCCACCACGACCAGATGTTTTTTTCTGGTTTTCAGATCTTTGGTAAAGATACTGCATGAAAAATGCTAAAAACAATAATAACCATAACAACCATACCTCATAGTGTTACTAGCTAGATTCGAAAGCTCTCTAGAAAAACCTATTATTCGAAAACAACACCTTTCTTCTACTTACCAAAAGCTTAATAAGGCGTATACTAACAACCTATTACAATTTAGGACCACCAAAACCAGATAAAAAATAAAACACCCTCCTTACAGTTAAAACTCCATATAAAGCAAAAACTGCACAATATAAAAACACAGCTGCCCGAGATCAAACAAACCGCGTTACTTGATAGCTGACTTAGTCGTAACCGTAAATTTTAATAATAATTTGGTAGGGCGGAAGAAAATACGGGGTAATAAGGAAATATTGCAGCCCTGAGTACGCCCCGGGCCCTCACTAGCGAGGAGGTTGGTTCAGAGAGGCTGTTTTCAGCCTGAAAAGTACACATTACTACTGGCCTTATTGCAAAAAATATCCATGATAAATCAACCCTTCTATAAAATTACTTTTTAGGAAAGTACTTGTCTAAAAAAGGGGTGGTTCAGAGGACAAAGTGAAGTGAAAGATTTAATTCATTATTTATTATAGTGGAGCTGAAATGGTAATAGGCGGGCGGGACACGTTGCCTGGAAATGTGCTTCATAGTGCAAAGGACTGGTTAAGTGGACTGTGAGGTGAAAAACGAACACAAGAAAAACCACCAGTGTCAAGTGGATCGAGACAACACAAGGCCGGAGAGAACGGTCCACACTAAAGGAGGCAGGGTTTGAAATGACTAGGAAGATGAAGTCTCTAATTATATTATCTCAAACAAAATACATAAGTAGGTCACCTTAGGAACAGCTGCATAAGTAATATTTTTATTTATACTGTTTATAAAACTCTTTTGGATACCAGAGAAAGTTCTCCAAAATCAGTAATGAAAAAATATAATACATTCTAAATCGTATATCGTACCTATTTCATGAACTGTTTTTCTTCAAAGCAACAACATCGAACTGGCTGGCAGTTTCTGCACATACCTACAAGAGTAAATTAGCGTATTTTTTATTTTTTAGTCTCATGCACGTTTTCGCTTATTTTCTTTTTTAGAATTGTTAACAGCGAACCAAATAATCACGATCCGCTTGTTTGTTTAACCCAACTCCTGCGCAGCCTATCAGGCCTGTCATTGGTTACGTGTGGGCCAGCCGCCGTCCTCTGCCCACCATTACGATAATGTTCGCTTACCCAGCAATTTTCTTCTGAATTATTTTTAGGGGTCTGCGAACAAGTATAACGTAAAAATAACCGTTGCTATCGGAAAATATGTTACTTCTCACTAGTTCCTAGATTGACAAGATTGGAAGCATTACTATTTGATGATGTATAGTTACATGTAAATGTAGGAGTTCTTAAACGGACTTCTTACTTTCTGATTCGATCTTGTAGCGGAATTCCCTCTGAACACAGGTGTTCTCCCGCCGTGCTATGGGAAGGTCTCCATAGAACCGCGGGTGAACGCTTTTATTTATTTATTTATTGATATTTTATCTTACATATATCAACTACTAAGTGCTAACTACTATAACATACTACACTTTCGTTTTAGTAACTGGTTTATGTTGAATTAGTTCAGTTATTTACACAAAACCTTCAAATACTTGCTTAAATACAGTTTTGCAACATTCTCCGTTAAAATACAGTTCATGACTAACATAGATCACCTCAGTGTAAAAAGCTAAACATACAAATCTACACAGTAAACATTAGGCAGGAAAGCGCACCTAAAATACACGGAACCTCAACTCACTCCACTCTTTTTTTTAAATCTCCAAACCACTTATTACAACCCATTGAAGTTGCTTGCCTCAACAATATAACTACTCGATAATTTCGTCTGTCCGTTGCTAAATCATACTCTTACATCGTTTATTTGTATCGATGATTGCATGCAAACTCTCCTTATGTTATTTAATTGAATAAATAATGAGTATGTTGCTGTTATATTTAATTACTAGGTAATTATTTTGAACCGTTCTTGTCTTATCGAAACTCTGGCCTATTAACGTACACGCAGGAGAATGCCAATTTGATGTCTTGAGAGGAAACTCACAATTGAGATGCCTATTATCTTAAAGTAGCAACTACCATCAACTTTGTCAGCACGAACTGTCATTGAAGTTTTCGTAATATTTCTTACTTGAACGAAGAAATCCTTTAATACAAAGTAACCCAAGTTAGAATATTATAATATGTTATGTCATTACTGAAATAAGTCAAAATAATGTTCAAGCAGTTGAAAATGCGCGCGCAGCTAGGTATAAAGCAGTTTATTAGGAGCAATTTGTAATGTTTCTTCCCCTTAAACTGAAACGACATTAAAAATAAAGCAACCCTTACAATTCTTATCTGCCACTTTTCATATTGTATGTAAGGGGTAGTAGCGTATTTGATTAGACACGTCCCCATGCAAATCCGATGTACGGTCAGCGGCACATCAGGCTAACCATTTCCGGTCAATCCTTCTTGCTCTATTGCAAAGAACTGTCATTTGGCAAGAGAAAATATTAAAACACGGAAATGGGTAGCCTGATGTGCCGTTGACTGTACACCCAATTCACATCGTTCAATTGGTCATTCAGTCGTCTTCGTATTCAGTACATGATTTACAGATAAGTACTAATATTTCTACGAAAATGCGTGTTCAGTTTTCAAAATAACAAACTCGTGTTTTTCCAAAAACCTTAAGATCGCTATCAATGATTATATTTTTTGCTCTAAGTCACCTTATGTAATTTCCCATAATGAGTCACTAAACTTTACCCAGATCGCGTGTCACCCCTGGGGTAGGTGGCAAAAAACATTTAAAAAAACATGATGCTATCCCTGAAATGAGTCACAGATAAAATTAGTTTGGTTAGGGTACCAGCCAAACATTAGATAGGTGGTAAACTTAAAATAAAAGTTATCTAATGGTTAGTTATCGATTCTGTATTCAGCATTCTACAGATTTGCAAATTCAAAAGCTATATCAAAGGTTATCTAACCTGGGTCTGGATGGTTGTACACCTCATTATTTCTAATAGGTTATTTTTTGTTTTTAGCATTAGGGATAATGCATTTAGTTTTTATTTATACCTTAGTTTAAGGTATATGCCTAAACATTGGTGAAACAAACCAGGCTGCCAGGTAAATATACCAGAAAAAATCGGCCGGTCTGTTAATGGTCTCGGTAGCACAGTAGTTAGTGCAGTCGCCCAGTTTGCGAAAGATGTGGGTTCGATTCCCGCCTGACGCCAACAGACCAAATGTCTTTTTCTGGTTTTCCTATCATTATTTCTAGTTTAAATAACACAAGGTAGATTGGGACGGGTGGCATTCTGGCTGCTTCACGCTTGCTTGCTTCGATCATCAATATAGGCTTCACTTTGAATTAGTATTTTACCTCATTTTGTATGTAAATAATTAAATATTTCACTTCGGCTCAGTTCTTTTCTCTCAAACGACCACAGTCGTAAAGAAATTAAACTGTGAAGATAACTCACCACGAGGGAAGTGAGTTTTGGCGCCAACCGGAATTTTCCAGGGGAAGTTATTTGTCAAATAGTGTTCGAAAACCTTTATAAAGCTTCAGTCAGCACAAACTGGAGCCGCCTGCCTAAACATGCAAATTTTATCTGAATTATCTAATTCCTTTCCTTTGACATTTAATAAAATATGGTGATACGCTAGTTCTGCACATTATCGTTGTCACATCGCACAAAAAGCCGTGACTAAACATTTGTCTACACACGAGTTATGTACATACGAGTAGAGTGACTACGGTGTCCAAGGTTTATGAAACTGTGGGATCTCACAGGCACAGTGCTGACCCACGCATAGGATAGGACTGCAAGCAATTTATATGGACAGCACTCAATTCTGGCAAACGCTTAGTGATGGATGTTATTTAAATAAAAAAATTATAACGAAAACTAGACCGTCAAGCGAAAAACGTGGGTACAGTCCTCATTTAGGCCTGGATAGGACAAACATTCGTGTAACAAGCATTTGCGTTTATTTTGTTTTGTTTCATCCAAATACTAATTCAAGGTGAAGCGACAGGTGATTCAAACACGCGTTTTCCCCTGATTGATATGAGATTTAATCTTCTTCTTCTTTCGTTTCAATGGCAATAAATAAAACCCGACCAAAACTTGGCGACCTCGACTGCGTCATCCATTGCAATATTTAGATCCTACCACGTGTATACCAATGAACATGGGTTGGTCATGGGTATACACGTTAAACAAAGCTGGAACCAGTACACTTCTCTGGGAAGCCCATTTTTTGCCAACGCCACCTGGCTTTGCGGCCATCTATAAGCATCTGAAATCGGCGATTGGTCAGCATTTCTACAAACACTGAATGAGACTCAATGATAACGAGAATTGCATAGCAGGTTTGATTGGGCATATTCGGGGCATATCAATGTCCTATTACTTGTGCAGGTATGGCGACTCTACCTTCACATGACATGGCATATTTTATGGCAAATCCATGTAGAAACCTTCCTCCCTGTTCCATTACGAATAAGTACCACATTTGAATAGGTTCCGCAGCCGTACAAATTGACAAAAAGTATGGCGAGGATGTCGCTACACCCGATGACTGGCAGAGTCAGAATGAGTTGCATTATCTGTGCCAGAATGTAGGCTAGGGCTATGCAGTCGAAGGGTTCTGTACTTTCACGACACATTATAGGTAATGTAAGGTTTTGATATTTACAAAAATTAAAAATAAATATTTTCTACATCTTCAAATTAATCTTCTAAAAATGGTAGTTTTTAACGGGCAACCCCGAGCGAAGAGTAGTGGGGACCGTCTTGGCTGGCGGCGACTCACTTTGGTTCCAGTCGTCTTGCGGTGCGGTCGTGCCTTCTAGGGGCACGACGCGTGCCGGGGTATTTCTCCAAAAATAGTACAAACTAATCAGTGGTCGACGTATTGCTTAGTTTTAGAATGAGTTGTAATTTAAGAATTATAAGGTGTTGAAACAGCGATTGTATCTTATTTATCAACGGGTATCCTACAAATCAGAAGTGGTAAGTACATGCTCACATTACCAAGTTAGTAGTTTGGTATTAGTGCTTAAACTTTACAATGCTTGGCTTAACAATAATAATACAATTTAGGCAATACGAGTACGTTAAAGAGGGTAGACGAATAACAAAAGGTCTATAATTTATTTGCGCAGTTCTGAATAACTATCACCATATTATTCAGTTTTAAGTTTTCAATGTAAGTGCTATTAGTGCTCGTTTTTCTCAAGCTTGAATTGACGGTTAAATAATACAGATATTTTTATATAGAGGGTTGAAGAGGCGTTACCTATAAAGGCGTTATCCTGTCGAATGTCAAACTGTCGAAAAGGCTTATTAAGGAGGGTAGAATTAAAACTATGCAATGCACATGCGCAGTCACAAATAACTTTCATGATAACCGCTAACGCATTTTTGTGTGGGTAGACAAAAAAAAAAAGAAAACCGTAACGTGCACAGTTCAAGCTTATTAAGGGTTAAAGGACGATATAGCTGTGCATTGGTGGTTAGTTAAGCATGAGGTATTCCGTCTTATCCCAAATTATTGTTTTGTAGATTTTTGTTGATTTCGTTGATTTTTTTTCAAATTCAGGGGTAACATGAGTCGTGTGGGGTATCTAAAAGGGGTACAAAAATTCGATTAGTTTTTCGCCAGGATACACCGTTTCCGAGATATACCTTATTTTGATAATATCTACAGTTTTAGCGAATAAATTCAAACCCTATTGTTTTGTTTCGAGCCGCAGATTATGGAACAACACCAAAGCAGAGGATGTCGCCGTTGCAGACTCCGGCTCAGAATGATGGTGACGGCAAACGCAGTCGGAGCCGCGGCTCGAATCGCCGCAGCCACAGCTGGAGCTTGAGGTGCCACGAGCCAGAGCGTGGTCTCTACCACGAACGGGATCGCCGCTTGCGGAAGCGAGAGTTGGCACTCGCGTACGAGCACTCAAGGGTCCGGAAATGGAGCAAGACTTTCAGAAGGAGCGAGAAGATGAAAATCGACAGGTGGCGTCAGCACGAGCCGCAGCTGCAGGCGTCGTGAGCCAAGCAGGGAACGCCGTGACTCTGCAGGCGCTCACTACAAAAGGTCATGTAGCCCTACTTTTAACTCTAGAGACATTTTACAACTTATTACATCGATAAAAGGTGGCTTTGCATCGCAGCCGTTTGATCAGAGTACGCCTTCGAGTAAAAACCTTGATTTTAAGAATATTCTCCCGGAATTCAAGACGAATATAAGCGTTTATGGCGCTTCTGAGTACTATATTTAGACATTCGATAGTAATGTACCCTGATTTATTGATGAAAGGTTATACTTATTTACCCACTTTTTATATCTTAATTTAAATAGGACTGCTTTTTAATTTTATGAAAAAAAAAGGGTCTAAATGAGATGGTTATCTTTATATAATGGGCACCTGATCGATAACAGATTAAGGCAGCGACAATTGGAATTTGTTACGGGTCATAGAATACATAATACGTTTTTGTAGGAGAACTAAGAACATAATAAAGCTTATCTTGATGTTTGTTCATTTCGATAAAACACACGCTATAAGCAAATTGACGAAAACAAAAAGGTTTTCTGAACACAAGCCGGCTATAAATGTGAAGTTCGAAATAATGGTACTTAAATTACTACTTAGGCGTCTTTGGCGCTGGGGGATGTACTTTTGATAGCGTTTGGGTTAATGTTTTGTTACTTGCTCTGTTCTTTGTAAATTTGATAATGGAATTGATTCACTGTTTCGGGTATCATTGATCATAAGTTGTTCTATACACAATTTAAATAATACATGCTTGGCGGTCAAAGGGTTAATACTACATGCAGCATGTATGTAGGTACCTGTCTTCTGTACCTACAGACTAACGCACATTTGTGTGTTATGATTGTACTCGTAATTCGTAGTAGAGAACCACTTTTGCAGCCACCATACCGAGGCAGAGGTGTTCATTGACAGAGGATAGACAAGGCAATGAATTGATCTCTAAAACATTTAACACTAGCCTATCTTATTATAATTTTGAAGGAAAAGGACACCCATATGCAAAATGTCCGAAACCACAAGTTAAGTGTACCCGCTGCAATAAAATAGGACACAAGAGTGAAAATTGTTTCGCAAAAGTCGACATTTCATCTAAAACGGATGAAGTGGAAAAGACCCTACATTCTATTTAAATGAAAGAAACAAACAAAACTCTAAATTAATTTTGGAGTGGTCTGTGACTAAGTAGGTTTCTCGTAAAAGGTAGCTTCAATATCAGTGGCCCCTCTTCATTGACTATGAATAGGATAAATTGGTAAATGTAGACACAATATGTATCATCATAATGAAAACAAAACAATGACCGATTTAGTGAAAGCTGCTAACTGCACTAAGAGGTCGCGGGTTCGATCCTCGCACAGCACAAACATTTGTGTGCACGAACCTGTCTGTTTGTATTGGTCTGGAGGTATGATATGTGTCGAATGTTTGTATATCATCAAAAGTATTTAGGTATGTGTATTAGCTGTTCAGAATTCCAAAACACAAACTAGTTAGTTACTTGGTTTGGTTTGGGGCTAAGGGGCGCTGTGTGGAATATTTCCCAGTGTTATTTAGTTATTATTATTATTTAGTAGATTACCTGATTTACGGTTTAAGGACTTTATTTCTCATAAGAATTACTTACATATAATTCACTCACTGAGAAATTACGATTACATTAATAGTAAACATATCAAGCGTACATACTGACATCTAGATGCAACAAAGAAGAATGGCGAAAATCGACCCAACCACGTTCACGTTGAAACTGATAATAACTTTATAAAATGGTATCAGTAGATTTCTATCCATAATTTATAGGATTTTGTAGAACAGCGATTTGATTTTAAATAATTTACGACACTTTAATATCAAAACGTCGTAAGTTATGATGAAACTAAACAGAAACCCTGATAAGTGAAGGATGTTCCTGTTCATGCATCAGTGTTATTTTGCTTTCTTTCTAAACTGAACTATCATTGTTGTTTGTATTGTGCAATAAATGAATATTATTATTATTATCTAGGTTGTATTGTTTTGACTAGTTTTGCTGTTCTTATTTTACTGTTATTGAAGCATTTCTGACTCGATTACGATGGTTCAAGTGACTAGATTTTAACAAAACGGTTCAATGGCAAGTCAAACAGCAAAAGAGATTAAATAAATGCCTGTAACGGAACGTTCAAATGTCACATTGTGTCAGACGTCAAGGTCAGACTGACATGCGTGCATTGAGTCAGTTGTTGTTGTTGAATCGTTTGCAAAGGTTTCATGTTTTTACAGTGAATTATCTTTGGAGTGCAAGTGTTTCTCGGACTTACGATTGCAGCCACAAAGTGTGCTGATGCACGATACAGAAATTAATGAAAACTCTTTATAGCTTGATGTTATTATAATCTATCCCCTTTAATTTATTATTTTTATATCTCTATATTCCTAACGTTTAGAGGATAAGTTTTAGTATCATTTCAATAGTAGTGTTTAGTTGTACAAATCTTGGTTAATTTCGTTCATGAAGGAGGCCTATTATAGTTGGGGCTCAAACTCAAGGAACTTCGCCTGTCTTCTTTTACTAAATTAATAAGATAAGATAAGATATACTTTATTGCACAAAGAAAACAAATAACATAACGATGCTTATAGACATTTAGAATGTACAATAAGCGGTCTTATCGCTGAAAGCGATCTATTACAGACAACGTTCAGGCTGGAAAGGGAAGTAGATGCGGTGGTGCAAGAAGGTTATTAAAAAGAAAATATGGATATATGAAAACAAAATGTAGTTTTCCAGTTAAAAATAAACATACAAACAGTACTACAAGCAAAATAATAATCTTACATATACCTACATAAATATAATACAAACAATTCGGTATGTATTAACAGGACGATTGCGTTGAGTAGTGAAATAGTACATTGTTATCCTAGGGGTGAAAGTTACTTATTTAGTCCCGAGACGGGGTTTGGCGCCCCGAACGAAGTGAGGGCGCCAATAGTTCGAGGGACTAAATAAGTCTTTCACCCGAGGGAAACACTGTGCTTTTCATTACAAATACGAGGAAAGTAAAAATAAAAACATGAATTAGCTTAAGAAAAAATGAGGAAAATAAATGAAGATCGAATTGCCGCTTTCCCGCCTATTTTGTTTGTTTTTTTTCTGTGGCCGGCCCGCTATTCAGCCATTATTTTTTATTTTCATCATTAGAAAAATGGTATGGTGGTAAATATTTTACTCAAAGCTAAGTTACTTTAAAGAAATTGTTGAAACTAAATTAAAATAAAGTTATTTAAAACATATATATTCTCTGATCAATACTTAACTTTAAGTTATTTCAAATTTTACATCGTGGCTGTATAGAAAGTTGGAACATGGTTCAATAGATATGTGAAAAAGAACTAGTTTTTTTTTAAAATAATTTGACACCTGTCAGTTGAAAGTGATTCTCCCTAGGGATGAAAAGTGTTACTTTCAGCCTGCTTCTCAGGTCAGTAATGACCTACTTTCAGAGTATGAGTAATGAAAAAGAAGATTATTGGTTCAAGGCGATAAAAAGTGAGCTTTGACCCGGGATTTGAAAATAGGAAGGGATTTGGATAGCCTCCTGGATGAGGGTAAGGAGTTCCATAAGCGAACGGATTGGACAGTGAAGGAATTAGAGTAATAGTCAGAGAATGAGCAGGGAATTTTAGGAGCAGTTTACGGCAAGAACGCATATTACCTTTGGCAGATTGCTGAAAGGAGAAACGCTGCTTGAGATAAGGGGGTGACCTAGGATCAAATAAGACAGTGTAAAGTAGAGAGTGGACATGGAGGTCATGTCTAAGTTAAGTTACATATTGTCACAAACAACAAATATTGAAAGATGTCATTACGATGATTTATAATTGGACTTACGACTTTGGAAAGATGAAGCTTATAATAAAGACATGGGCCTATTTAACCAAACTCGAAAATTCCCTCTTAATGTCTACTTTCGCCAAAACAAATAAGATTTAACAACATAGAACTATAATTGGAATACTGCCTCTATGCTCTAAGAAAAAAATCTATCAAACCTAGCAGCTTTAAGCACTTGCAACACTTTGCAGTATCACGAAACTAGGAACATTATAATATTGACCTGTGTAAAATGAGTATGCCATGCCCCATGGGTAACAATGTTTGCAGAGCATCACCCATCGGGCATTTGGGGATAAGGATAATATTTAGCTAAATACATGAACCGTTTATAAAGGATATATGTACTTTTTAATGTTTTCTTGTTGTTGCAGGTCAAGCATGAGGAAGGACGGAGTCCTGACCTTGACCTGCCATGGATGGTTAATTGGATGGTTAACTGGGAGGTTAACTGGATCGATAGTTGGATGGTTAATTGGATGGTTAACTGGGAGGTTAACTGGATGGATAGTTGGATGGATAATTTGATGGATAATTTGATGGATAATTTGATGGATAATTTGATGGATAATTTGATGGATAATTTGATGGATAATTTGATGGATAATTTGATGGATAATTTGATGGATAATTTGATGGATAATTTGATGGATAATTTGATGGATAATTTGATGGATAATTTGATGGATAATTTGATGGATAATTTGATGGATAATTTGATGGATAATTTGATGGATAATTTGATGGATAATTTGATGGATAATTAGATGGTTAATAAGATGGTTAAATTTATGGTTATTGGATGGTTAATTGGATGGTTGAAATGTTATTCGAATTTATATTCTAATAATATTTTTAGTGTCCACCTCGGACTCTGGATAACATTGGATGTATTCATTATTTTAGTTAAAGGATAGATTAATTTTATCGCAGAAAAATAGTTGGCAGTAAGTAGTAGTAGTTGGATTTAGTTAAATGGAAAGTTTTGTTATTAGAAATACATATGTAAAATATTGTGGGGATATGGTTTAATTGCAATTCGATTAAAAGTTAAGATATTGAGTTATAAAGATGGATAAATTATTCCCTGTTAGACTTAGTGACTCAAGATAAGATATTGGGTTAAAAGATGGATAAAAAAAAAAATATAACATTGAGTGATTTGAGATAGGATTTTGGATTATATAGATGGATATATGTTAATCTGGAT
The DNA here is from genome assembly GCA_950022985.1 of Udea ferrugalis. Taxonomy (NCBI): domain Eukaryota; kingdom Metazoa; phylum Arthropoda; class Insecta; order Lepidoptera; family Crambidae; genus Udea; species Udea ferrugalis. The sequence continues at coordinate 15,105,681 of OX465516.1, forward strand.
TAATTATTGTGATTAAAGTATTGTCATTATTAAGGTACTTAAGTATTCATTAGATGAAGCTATTTCGTAACTTGGATATAACTAATGTCTGTGGTTAATTTTGATCACTTCCACGAACATACTTAATGTATTTATAATTACTGGTTAAAGTAAATGTGTAAAGGTTTGTAACAATAATAAATAGTTAATTTTATGTCATAATCATACCTACAGTAGTTGCAGCCAGCCAAGTGTAAGGTTTTCAAGGGTTACATGTATGGGGACACACATGTCATCAGGATGGACGAGTGTAAGGTTTTGATATTTACAAAAATTAAAAATAAATATTTTCTACATCTTCAAATTAATCTTCTAAAAATGGTAGTTTTTAACGGGCAACCCCGAGCGAAGAGTAGTGGGGACCGTCTTGGCTGGCGGCGACTCACTTTGGTTCCAGTCGTCTTGCGGTGCGGTCGTGCCTTCTAGGGGCACGACGCGTGCCGGGGTATTTCTCCAAAAATAGTACAAACTAATCAGTGGTCGACGTATTGCTTAGTTTTAGAATGAGTTGTAATTTAAGAATTATAAGGTGTTGAAACAGCGATTGTATCTTATTTATCAACGGGTATCCTACAGTAATCCAATGAAAATAATAAAATACTCAATGGTTCACGTAGTAAATCTTCTTATTAACCAACATAGGTACCATAAGTACCTGATCTACTGACCATAAGTCAGTCACATTACTAAATACTTAACTATTCATTCTTATATTGCTTAGTGCACTTAGTAGTGAACATGTCAGACAATGAAAGTACCTTTGGCCTTATCTCTGAAAAGAGCTTTCTTATAATAATAAAGATAGACCAGCGTGACTTAATAACAACTAAAGCAGAATCGGATTAACAAGTAAAACGGTGATAGTCCGCGTGATTGCCACATTATTTATTGTAAATGCAACAAATACGATTCCCACTAGTAATTAACTCGGCTGCAAGTATATTACATTGTTCCAACACCAATAAATCGTCTTCTTAGAGTAAAGCTGCCATAAATAAACATACCCCATAAACGTTTGGGTCAATTGTTTACTACCGACGATGATGACCCATCAGGTGGCCATAAACACTGGCCCTAATTCCGCTCGTTAACGGGATATTTATTAGGGAACCCTGATACCTGCCCTGGCGACTGGTCCTAGGGGACAATGTGTGGTTACGGCAGCAGGTAGCGATTTCACGCACCTCGTGCGTGAAAATTTCAAATTAAAAGAACGTTTGTCACGATCTAAGTGATTGCTTCAGTTGTAAGAGCCAGATAAGTGGGTTCGATTCTTGGCATTTTATATGCCACTATAGTAAGCAAGTGAGTATACGTAGGTAGATAAAAATAACTTTAAAGTTAAAAGCGTAATTTTGAGGTTCAGTTGAATGATTTTATTACAAGCTGTGATTTGCAGTGTTTTGTATGTTGGTTTGGTTCAAATCTTTTATGTTTGTGACCCTAACACACCTTTAATTCTAAAGGTGATGAACATTTTGTTTCCGGTACCGTCTAAGATAATAAGAACTGTTGAAAGTGTATGCACTTTGCCTGCGGACTTTGGTTGTGTACCACATGACCCAGAGCTGCACCATATCGCCAGAGGTCGCGGGTTCGATTCCCGCCCAGGAGAAACATCCACGTGATGAGCATTTGTATTTGATCTGTGTCTGCATGGGTGGTATTATCTGTTTAGGATTGTATTTAGGTATAAAGCATAGTCAAACTAGCTTTTATTTATTTTACCTATTCTTTATTGCACAAAAGTAATGTACAAATGGAGGACTTAATGCCCAGAGGCTCTTCTTAGTTTTCAGTCAATAATCTTGGTATAAGCTATCCCCGGTTTATATTTATCAACGAACAATTCAAGGGAAAAGGAACTGATTAATTTCCTAACAGAGCGATCAATTTAAGCTATGTGTACATACAGTGCGCCCGCGCCGAAAGATACGTTTCGGTAAACAAACACAGGATTACGATTATATTCCTATAGACATGTTATTATCGAGTCCATCCATCATACCGTAATCATAAAAATGTAAATAAGTGACCACAGAGTTATGCTTGAATAGAACTATCGTACTTTTAATGGGTAATTTTTTTAGTGCTAGAGACCATGTGAACTCTTTTTATAGACAAAAGGGCCACACTGTAAGTTTAAAGTTGTATTGTGAAGATTTATTTTATCAGTACAAGGTGATGCTATGAAAATAGCCCTAAATTACCAAAAGATTTTCAAGAGAACGAACTTTTTTATAATTAAGTGACTAATTCTCTAGTCACTTAATTACAAAGAAGTTCGTTCCATATTTTACTAAGTATATCTGTTTTACTTAGTCAAAAACATGCTCAAATAAAGTTGACGCAGCTGGCCACTAATTATTTAGTTAAAACATTTTGTTAATAAAATGTATAATACCAGTGACATCATTGGAAAACTAATGAAAACGTTTGTGGCCAACGCCAAATAAAATATTATTTTTAGGGAATGTTTCAAAATAGAAAACACTACTTTTACTCGTAGTTCACCGACACGAGGATACATTGATATAAATATTGAACATGAACGTGGCTTCTGTGTTGTGGCGGCAATTTCTGAAGAGTTTTATTCAAATAAGTAGCTGCTCTTATCGCTTCGGACAAGCGACTTGATGGATAGCTCAGGATTTTTAATCATCCAACCGCTCGCTTCGCTTACCCCAAAATATATCCTCCCTATTAGCTATTATAAGCTCTCTTCCGCTACGCCCAAAGTTTGAATTTCTTTGACTTTGATTTGGACTTAAATCTTCTTAATCCGGGCTTAGTAAGTGTGTTTAATATGAGCTCTGCTGTCAAATGGTACGGCTGGTATCATTTGGTTTGGGCTAACATCGGTTCCGTGTTTTCCGGGCGATAAATTTTTAATGGCGTATCTATTGAAGTGCAGTTATGACGTAATGTCGTTATTATTTTGACGTCATAGTGATATGAATTATGAAGATGAGTAAAAATTGATAGTTGTAACTAAAGTTTCCTAGAATATTTAGTTGTGTAGGTATCAACTCTCAAAATAAACAAGTAATTGGATAAAAATAGAATAAATATTAAAGGGAGTCTCCCATACAACAAATCTGATTTTCTTGTATTGATGATCGTACAGAACTCTCCGTGCGCAAGTCCGTCTCGCACTTGGCTAGTGTTTTTATATACAGTAGCTCCAGCTTTGTAACTAGGCAGTGTAGCGAGTAAGTGATCGGTGTCCTGCTCTTTTGCCGTCTACTCTGGCCTGAACCACTAGTCCCTCCATGAAACTTTTATAATTCTTGACATAAGACTGAAAAACTTCAAAAATCATCTCTTTATATGAAGTCTTTCTAAAATGAAGGCATTTGTGCTCCGACTAAGAAAAGCTTCAGCTAAGCAAGGTAATTACATGACACGGGTTACTTACCACACCGTAAATAACGCCGAATGTCTATCATAATCATAATAAATAACCTCTTCAACAGGCACAAAGCCTTTCCAAAGCATTGTTGCTGCTGCTACCGCGTTTATACAGCAGTTATACAGCGCTTATACAGCCATCAGCTATTCGCGACAAGGCGGAGTCCATTACGCGCGTATTGTGCCACTCAATGGATGATTAATGGTTGCACTCACACAAAACATCCATACGTGGGAAAGCTGCAAGTCGACTACAACGAGAGTTACAGTGGTTTTACTCAAAATCGCTGAATACAGAAGGCACACTAGGTTTTAAGTAGACATTTACAAATGGCAACATTTTTTATTTGGAGCGTTAATTTACTTGACTGATAACCTAAAATCATTTCGTCCTCGGTTTTAGGGTGAGGATAAAGACACGCAAAAGAGAAACTAGTTTGGCTTGGACAAGAAGATTAAACTGAAGTTAGATATCTCTATTGATGATTAATTAACAGAAATGCTCTTTAATTTAAACAAAAAACTTTGCTCAGGTTGACAGGTCCGTTCAGCAGTAGACGTCCTACGACTGATCATTATGGACAGACTATACCTATGTTGAAGGTGCCTAGGTATTTGAAATGTCAACGCCATTTATCATCAGGTAAGAACAGTCGGTGGTCATTAAGTGATATGGTACTAAATCATGAAAGGCCTTTATCAAAAAAGAGTTTTTCCGTTAAATATAGTGTTTTGCATAAAATCCGGAATAAAATAGTTCCCAATTGTGAAAATTTCTACCAAGAGTTATTTTATTTGGCTACAAAAAGTAAGCAAAAAAATGCACTCTCTGTATTTCTTTATGTTATGCCGATACCCCATCAATGCTTTCCGCGGCGAAAAATGCGATGTTTACCCGCGCTCGATTAAGCGCAGAGGATGGGGTTTTGAAAAATCGCACAACGCCCCATAGATACGCCACGCGTGCCACAACCGCATCTCTCTAACAAAACACACTAAACTCTACATTGTACCAAATAAAGCGCAGATTGGATTAACAAATGCATCCTCGCTGACCGAGAAGAGCTCCGAAGCGTAGCAAGGATGTTGTTTTATTGGAAACGGATAATTTATTTTGAGTATTTATTTGGTGCGGCATGTCGGATTCAATATCGTGGGAGTTCTGTGATGGGTCGTTATTAGCCGCACAAAAGTTCTTATTACTGTTGCTGGTTGTGGGACGGGGAGAAATGGCTCTTGTTCGCTTTTGATTAAAGCTGGGATTTCTTGCGAATGTTCTATTAAACATTTATCAGGGTCGTATCTACTGATCCTGGGACTATCAGTTTTTCAGATTGAGGTTACTTTTCTTTGTTCTAATTTGGAATATTTACATACTTAGTTGTAATTTGTCAACAATTTGTTGGTTTCAAAAGAAGACTTACGCTCCGACGACGCAAGTGCTAACGACAAGAATTAACGAAGCGCTGATTTTTGTCGCTCTTTGTTGCTCATTTGGACTTATAAACTCGCTTTGATAATAAAAATGTAAACAAAAAAAAACACACTTTATCTATTGCACTTCACCAAATGAAGTTTACTGAATTCAATTGTTTTTTTTGCTGAAAACACAAAAACCTTTCTGTGGGCATTGGATACCTTTATACACGTGCAATCTCTCCCTAAATAAGCAAAGCATGTAATTAGGGAACTAGACAATGTATAAAGACTAATGTTTTTGGTATTTCTTAATTTTTGTTTTTAAAAATCATCCGAAAGCCAGAATTCCAAGCCAAGTTCCGGCAACTTCCCAATCCGCAACAGTTGTTCAAGCTCCATTAAGCTAACTTCTTGAAGGATTCTGGTTAAGCCCGAATCCTCAAGTTTAGTTTTCCGCCGGGACGAGATCTCCATTAGAGACGACGCGGGTGCTGGAGATGGATATTAACTTTAACCCGACTCAAGATGCAACTGATTGGCATCTCTTTGTTACTCATTTAGGCTGAACAACTCGATTTATTACAAATAATTTGCCAATAAAGTCTTCATTCATTCCACTTCGCCTAATACACTGAATTCAAAAGAAGATTGCGGCTTGGCCGCCTGCAACAAGACCTCTGGAAATCTAAGTCACAGTATAAACAGTAGGTTATCTATGGCCGCCCACCGAGTTATTAGCCTAGTGTGCACACAGACACGCGGCACAGCCCGTCCGTTCTGCTGCCAACTTATTCCCCCCTATTTTATGCTAGCGTCTGCGTGAAATCGAGTGCGAGAATCGTGCCGACACGGCGCGCGACGCGCACGCACACATTCAAACCGAGAGCGGCACGTTTGTATGTAGATATTTTACTGTTCTCTGTGTACTGTGTCTAAGTATGGGGCCTATGCTCAGATGGTTCAAACGTCGTTGAATTTGACGATGCTATGATGACTAGCCTTTGCTGGTAGCATCGATAAATAACCTTTGTGCTATTCTAATGTAGTCCAGGAACGAGAATAAAGACTTATTTTTCTGTGAAGGAATAACAAACATTCTTTGCGTTTATATTTTAACAAAAAATGTATGTAATGTAATTTCATCAGTAAGACTTCGCCAAAAAATACATTCTGAATGCAAATGCTTTCTTTTTTGCTATATAAATGAAAAACTCCAACATCCGAATGATATTTAAAAATGTAACCCATCACCAGCGGACCACTCTGGAAGTATATTTTGCTAAGGGCTGATTTTTCAAAAGTTAGATATTTATCGGACTACTAATTTACAAGTCGACAGATTTGTAAATGCTGGATATCGAAATCTATATCTGTGTCTTTAATATTGTCAAAATGACATATATTTTAAAATCTGCCGAGTTGTAATTTATTGGTCTGACGATTTCTATCCGACTATTGAAAAAACAGCTCTAAATCAACAAATGATGTTTTAAAGCGGCAGTTAGAGGTGCTACGAGTACTGACTACAGAGGGAACAAACATGAGAACCCGTCACTTGTCCGAAATTTACTAGTCCGAATTTCATTTGACTGAAAACCATTGACCAACATTTCATTTGCCAGATGTATTATTTGTCATATTTTTAACCCGTCGAAGTATCTTTTGACATAAGTGTCGTTTAACCGAAGTACGTTAAACCGAATGTCACAATAAACTTTTTACTATTGCCCGAAGTCTTTGTTCACCTTTTTTCATTTACCAGATGACTTATTTGGCATATGATCACTTTGCCTGAACCTTATTTAACCGAATATTACTAGACCACAACTACTGTACGATAACGTTCAATGTCTCGTTAACTTCGATTTTCAGTGATTTCAACTTCAGGGCGAATCCGACTCAGTCAACCCCGACACCACGTGGTACTTGTTTTGCCCTACCCCAAGAGTGTTATTTAAAAGCGCGTAGGCATGGAGGGGCAAGGCGGCCCGCGGGCTGAGGAGCAGGTGGCTAAGCGCGAGGCGCCGCGGCTGAGGCTGGCCGGCGAAGCCGGCCAACAAGCCGAAGCTTCGGTGCTGAGCGAGTGTTTTCCTCAAACTTGCATGTTGAATACTTGCATGCTGTTTGCCTGCGTACATGCTGTCAATTTCTTATTTTATTTTAAATCCAAAAATTCCTTGTCTGCCTAACCCGTAACTTTTTTATGATCGTTTGGTAAACTAAAAATATGGCAATCAAAACAGTGGTCTAATGATTGTTCAGTAGAACAATACTTCGGACAAGTGTCATTTCGGCCAATCATCACTTAGGTAAAACGTTCTGAGGCCTTATAAAGCGTCTGGCAAACGAAAAAAATCCAGTTGATAATTGGTCAACTGATACAGTGGCAAACGTGATTTCGGGAAAATGAAAAAATGCCGAACGTAAAAAAGCGAAACGTTTTCGGGAAAATGAAATTCGGGATAAGAAAATTCGGTCTTATGATAGGTAACCAACAAACATAAATGTTTTGTGTGTCATTTATAATCTGACTTAGTTGAAATTAAAAAATCTTGGTATCATAGAAAAAGCCGAACTAAACTACTAGATTGAGTTGTAGCTTTTGTTTTCAAACAATTTTGGTCAACTCCGTATTGAAAGAAGTCGCAAGTCAGCGTGTAAGTCGTTAACCTAAAAGGTGCTAAAGATTACGGAATTTTTAATACATCCATTGAAGCCAGTTATGCCATCTCACGCCAAGTTATTACTATAACGATGGCTAAGCTATCTCGGATACTGGAGATATTCCTAACAAAGATGTACATCTTGCTCTCCATTTGCATACAATGCTTGCATTATCTAGTTAACATAAGATAACATCCTAGAGGCCACATACAAAGAGCACACAAATTGTTATTCTCTTCGGTTTTGGTACATTTCTTTAGAGACATAATTACCATAATGCATATTTGTACTTTTAAGGATATACAAATAGAATAGAAATAGAAAGGATGTTTATTGTTCAACGTAAAAAAAACAAGCTCCGTAGAACGCAAATTAGCCAAATATGGATTGTTTTGGAGGCACCCATTAAAAATTATAAAATTGCTCTACCTCGTTTGGTAAATATTCAAAGTGTCGTGAACGTGTTATGTAAATCAAATAAATAAATAACTTGAGACTCATTCAATTCTTTAAAAAAATGAATTAAAAGATTTTCTTTTTTTTCAGGAACTTGAAGGTATCCGTTGCGGCAACAAAAGCGTTTTCAAAACAAACAAAAATATTGATTGAGCATTGGCATCAGTTCACAAAAACCAGGTTTGGGTATTCAAAATCACAATATTTAAAGCAGAACATAACCCCAACCATATCAACTCTAACGAGCGAAGTTGAGGTCTCTATAACCCCCCAAAAGTCCGGGCTCCGGGTACAAACTACAGAGTGGCACTGAGTCTGTAATGGGATTCGTTTCACAACAAATTAGCGGCGAAGCGGCTAAAAGTTCAGCAGTTAGCCGCGATAATCTTTGACTGAAATGCCGCTTTTCATTTCGGGACATTGCTCTCAATTATTCGGTTCAGATTGGGATACTTAGCGCTCTGATTTTTGCAAAAGTCTCGCCAGTGATGAACAAATATAGTTATCTAAATTCAAGTGGCGATTATGTGTCAGGACTTCCGGGAAATTCAGCACTAACTAAATCCGTCGAAGATCATCTTCTGCATGAAATCAAGGGAAAGTGGATACAAATAACCGTTTTTCGGATCGCTTTCATAAGAACACACAGTACTTAAAACCTGAACAATTATTCATGTTTCTAAAACCTATTGCGCAACTTTACGTTCGCACTCTATCCATTCCAGTCTTTTTTGAGACCGAGTTGACATCCTCAAAATTATTTCTTATGAGCAAAAATAAGGCCCAATTTTATTTTCACAACTGACAAACGGTAGCCCACAATTAAACCTCACTTGAGATAAAACAACTCAAAGTAGATATCTCAACCGTTATATCTATCTGCGAGTCTATAAATCCAACACCTTTCCATTCACAAATCACTGTAACGCCGGGCTCAATTAATCCAGGAGAAATTGATTGTGAGGGAACGTATTAATCGCACCATTCCTCACTGTCAGGGATCTTGTAACTGACGCATTTAGGTCGAGGAATACTAGTGTTCGGTAGAAAAAAACATCATCTCCAATTCTCGTTCAATCAATCAGGTTTACCCTGTCGGAGCTCCTCGTTAACGAATCTGGAGTAAATATTGCACGGTTAGTTACGTCTGAAGAAATTCGGATGAGATTTTAGATAGTGGAATTTGGCAAAACGGAAAATGCGGCTAAGTATAGCTGATACTCAAATAGGGAGTTTTGAGTTGTTAGAAGTTTTGAAGAATCAGCAGGCTGAAATAAATAACAATTTGAGATAATTGATTAAAAATGCCTATAAATTGTGCGAGGTTATTCAGCTCCCAAGTGGGCATTCAATAGCACAGACATGAGCGCACTTCGTAGCAGAGCAATTGTTGAGCAAGTCAGTATCAAACTATTCACATAAGAAGTTTAGCCTCGATTCCAAGATCAGTATTTGCATTATTCGAAGATGATTTTTAATGGGTTTTCCTAAAAGTTTCAACTCTCCAAGCCCATTTGTCTTTTCTAGTTTCTCTTTTTCTCTTGCTTACCAAATTACTTACTACACTTATGATTTAACTCGTGAGCAAATATCATGACGTGCGCGGACGCGTTTTTCCATGAATGAAGTGAATTATGCATGCGTTCCACTATAAACCAAAGATTAAGAAAAACATTTTTTCTTTACGAAAAATTCGTTTCTAGTTATTAACTAATAATATAAAGATTTAAAAATACGTTTATTAATTTTGAACATCGCAACAGATAAAAATGAACAAAACAAAATGGTTAGAAAAAAAATTAACAATAGAAAAACAGAGAATAATTTCCACCAGACACAGCAGTGTCACGCACGATCCAAAATGAGAATTAATTAGTAACTCGTACTGATGCAAAGTCACTCCTAAAAATTCGGCAACTCAGTGCAAAATCCCCCTGTAAAGCTCAGTCCCTCAGTAGGAACAGCACACAGGCTACCAGCATCCGCTGGCTTGATGGCTATCATTACAACTTGCTCCGCCCAACCGCCGATACAATTTGACTGAGGATCAACTCTATGGTGGTTCCCATCAACAACCACTGGAACGCTTGAGTACCCTTGCCAATTGGAAGAAGGTACTTGCACAAATGATTTGTAACCAATCAATTTTGCGGCTAAACTGATCAAAAGAGTTTTAAATTCAATTTAATTCGATTTGTGTTATTTAGCATCAACAATGCCTTTTTTTATTTGAAGTGAGATATCCCATGAGAAATAATCGAAAGTTTTTAATCATAAATATTGTTCGATCTACTTATTTTCTATAGGCATTTTTGATATCAAACATGCGGCTAACCTTTCGGCGATGGCAAGCACCGATAGAAAGAAAAAAAACCGTTTATTGATTTGAACATCGCTACACATAAAAAGGAACAAAACAAAATGGTTTGAAAAAAAAAATAAGAATAATTTCCACCAGACAGCAGTGTCAGAAAATAAGGATTAATTAACTACCCTTACTGATGCAAAGTCACTCCTAAAAATTCGGCAACTCAGTGCAAAAACACCCTGTATGTACAGCTCAGTCGCTCAGTAGGAACAACACACAGGCTACCAGCATCCGCGGGCTTGATGGCTATCATTACAACTTACTCCGCCCAACCGCCGATACAATTTAACTGAGGATCAACTCAATGCTGGTTCCCATCAACAATCACTGGAACGCTTGAGTACCCTTGCCAATTGGAAGTAGGTACTTGCACAAATAATTTGAATCCAATCAATTTTGCGAAACTGATCAAAAGAGTTTTAAATTAAAATTGATTCGATTTGTGTTATTTAGCATTAACAATGTTATATTTATATCTGAAGGGAGCTGAGAATGTCAATTTTAATCATGGATATTGTTCGCTCTACTTTTGTTTACAGCCATTTTTGTTAATAAACATGCGGCTTACTTTTCGGTGATGGCAAGCACTGATGAAAAGTCTTGGACCTTACTACGTTTGGGTGCAAAGCAGCTTGGCGAAGAGTGGACTTCTGAATGTTCCGCTCTCTATGACGGCGTCAATCGACTTGTCTCTGACTACCCCATTCAGGATATAAATAGTCGCGAGCGTGTGAATAAATGTACGTATTTTTGACCAGTATTTCCTGTACAAAAAGGTCTGCAGTTTAGCGGAAAAGATCATCATTATGGTAACAGCGCTATCAAATAACCTCAACATCCATTTAATTGAACTGAATAACCATTTAAAGCCTCAATTGTTGCCCACCACCGCTCCAGATAGAAAAGCGCCGGATCAGCTAATCTCGCGTTCGGGTAGCCGCTTACGCAAATGTCATTCGCGACCCCTTTACGCCTGCCACCGACCAACTCGCTGGAACTACCCTGCCCTCTTTGCCCTTCAAACCAGCAGGCCACAGAGGGGAAAAACATGCGGCACTTAAGGCTTCATCTCTGGTCTGCCAACTGGTGATATGTGAGCAGAATGGCTTTGGGACGCGATCCCTACTGATTGCATTCCGTTCCATTTTCAAATCCACCGCTATTGGTCCGAGGAGATGAGGCACGTTTATTTTCATTTGCGTTTCGTTATTTATGTATGTATCGCTACACTCGTATTAGGTTTGTTGGTTTATTATGTTACAGGAAACAAGAATGGAAGAAACTTACAATGAATCAGTAAGCATAAAAAAACCATTCAAAAGATACGTTATAAACCCATACCCGTTACTTGATATCTCTTTCATGGAGAGCACAAACCAGTATCATTTCAACTTTATGCGAGTTAATGTTTACTGTTGTGTTAATTTTCAAAAAATACCAATGTAGGAAAACAAAAAAGTAATCAATACCTGCATTAAATTCATGCCTTCGATTTCATTGTTTTAGTTACAGAAGCGACAATGCTGGCTTGGAGTGTTCAATACGTAGGAAGACACACACTAATTAACTATGTGAATTAGTTTGCATTCAATAGCATTTACAATTTCAGCCTAAATTATAATTATCCTAGTTCGATCTCCGTTTGGAATACATTAGAGGAAAGGGGCCCATGAAAATAGTTCCTACGACAAGTTTAAATTACAAATTCCAAAGGACCATTAGGGCCGAATTAATCAAAGGGAAGATAGCCCTCGCCAAATCTAAGACACACCCTCCGTACCCCTAAATTGTATTGTCAAACGAACACATGGTCGTTAGCAAAATAGCTATTCTGACATCCGAACATACAGTTGGCCTTTCTTGATAAACCGTATTCGAATGACACCACAGTATAGCCTTCAAGCGTTGACTCCTCTTGTCCTTTTAACAGTATGTCCGGTATTTGAAGAAGACGTAGACTACTCTGTGTCAGTGTTGTACTATTATCGCAAAACATTGTGGGGAGTGTGCCTAAAGTGGGTCGCTACTATCACGTAATTAAGCACCCGATCCTGATGTTCACCGGACCGTGAGGGGACACCGGACCTGAATAGTTAAGGAATTAAACTAACCTGGTGTACTGGTCATGCTAAATCCAACTTTAAGGAGTTTGCTGTTGGTTTCGAATTCAAATGATGATGAAAGGCAGTGCCGAGTGTGCTTGGCAATTGGGGTAATGCGCGTTACGTATAAATTACTAGTTTTCTTTGGAGGCTGCAAATTAAATACGGATGAAGGCTGTTAGTAGTTAGTGTCCGGTTTTATAGCCACGGAACCCGCTATTTAGGGTTGTGGTAATGGCTTTTAGCGAGTTCTCAAAGCAATCTTTAGTTGAGTGAGAAATTCTTTAATTTGGTCTAAATTAATTAAAACGCTCGCTTTTGGTTCCTTGAAGCGACTGGTTAAGATATTCTCTTTCTAGATCCTGAACTAACAGAATTTTTAACTTATTTTTATATTATTTAAAAACCTTCAAAATATCAGTATTCAGATAGAGCAGTAAGTACAAGTACTTTCAAATTGTCAAAAAGAAAATATACTAGATAATACACATACAAATTATAATAATATGAAGCTGCCGCATACAATCCCCCGCTCTGGGAATCTATGGGGGAGGCCTATGTTCAGCAGCGGACGTCATGTGGCTGTTGATGATGATGATGATAAACTTTTGACTTTGCAGCACACAGCTCGAACTCATGTTTGCTTGAGCAAGGCTTTTTTTCATATCGTAGGTGAACTCTAAAACCTTATATTTTGGAAATTCGACCTCTACAGGATGAAAAAGAAGGAACAGTTTCAGTTATGGGCTGAAATAGGGAAAATATAAATATCCTACGGCAACTTAAATACGTAAAGATAGGAAAACCAGAAAAAGACATTTGGTCTTATGGCGTCAGCGGGAATCGAATATGCCTAAACATTGATGAAACAAACTTGGCTGTCTGTTAATTGTCTCGGTAGCATAGTGGTTAGTGCAGTCGCCCGGTTTGCGAAAGATGCGGGTTCGATTCCCGCCTGACGAGATAAGACCAAGTGCCTTTTTCTGGTTTTCCTATCTTTAGTACGATGATGATGCATTATCCCTAATGCTAAAAATAAAAATTAGCCAACGTAAATATGTCTTTTATCTTAGTATGAATTGCTGTATTTTACACGCACAACACTTGTAAAGTAACCCTCAGTGTGTGGTATGTCGGACACGTAGAAGCAGACAATAATTTCAACCGAATCACTTGTGATCGATGAGGAATTCTAATGGGAGAATCAAATATTTAGGACGCGTGATCAGAAACCACGTAAAGCGCTTGTGAATAATTCAACCAGTAAAAATATATGTACAGGGCATAATCACATATTAAGTGGCAATCGAAATGTCTTTGTCCGAAAGTAGGTATATACGATTTTAGGATTTACTTTTAGGTGATGGAAATCTGAAAACTAGAAATATATTTTCTAGTTGCAATTTTTACAATTAAGAAAAACTATTTGTTAATGAATAATAAGTCAATACTCAGCAGACGGTGGATGTTAGTTAAAACGAAGATAATGGTGGTTATCATAATCAAGTAAGTAGTTAGTTAAGCCCGTGACTTGTAAGAGTATTATTTCCATTAATAGACTTAAAATCGATTGCTGATTAAAACATTCCATAGCTTTAACAGCCGTACATTCCTTAGATTTAGTGGGAGTGGGCGGGGCACATACATAGCTCGAAGGACTGATGGGGCCGGAAAGTCCTCGAGTGGAGACCATTCGAGCCCAAGCGCAGCGTAGGACGCCCACCCGCAAGGTGGACGGCTGACCTCATAAAGGTCGCAGGGTGTCGGTGGATGGAGGCCGCCTACAACCGGCCGCTCTGGAAATCTATGGGGGAGACCTATTTTCAGCAGTGGACATCATGTAGCTGATGATGATGATAGTGATGATAGATTTAATTCTAGCTATGATGTCTTCATTGCTTTCTTATAATGCGTATAAACTATTCATAAAACATACCAAGTGCCATATTTTTTATGAGGTAAGCAAAAGTTTAAAAAGCCACATAAACAAAGAAGCTTGACTCGAAATTTTAAAAATTGTGTGTCGCAGTTTTGTGCACAATGGAAAAGTGCCCAAAGTTCACGTTGCCAAGATACGGACTGCCAAGTTAGAGAACAACAATGTGGACTAATGGAAAATGAATGTACTTACAGTAAAACTTCGTGACACCATTTCGTGACTAGCCAAGTACTCAGTCAAGATAAAGCGGAATAATATTCCAGTGGAACAGATAATAGGTTTGAATAATGAGTATTCATTTCTTATTAAAACAACACAACCACTTACAAGAGAAATTACATGGTGGTCGATAAGTATGAAAAATAACCGACATAATGTGACTTAACAACCGACACCGGTGGTTGAGTCACATTATGTTTGTATACTGTGTATTTATTTATTATTTCTATTATAGTATTTAAGTCTATTATTAAGTGTATTTTTGTTTGTTTGATTAAGTTTTTGACGATTTGAAAGCACTTTTAACAGGTCTATTTAAATAAAGATATTTCTGATTCTGATTCTGATTCTGAACCAGTAGTAAGTAGATATATAAAGTCAGTACTATCTGTACCCCTAAGAGATCCGACGCACACTTTCAAAGATTTTTCACCTACATGGAGTTGTTTCAGCTACTGTATTCAATGATACTTCCGCTAATGATGAAGAAATCATGACTTTTAGATATTGAGGCTATTATTCGTTTAACAAATAACATCAACCTTAGTCAGAACTGTTTCTTCGATAAAAAACCAAATTAAAAAGTGTAACCACATTTTTTAACCTCACTGGGAGTTGTTTATATAAGCTCCGGCCCATCTTGTAAAGTTGAAAAAGTTCCTTCCTCCAATAAGTAATGCAAAACTTTCTTCAAAGTCCCAATCTATGCAGATATATCAGATGTTAACTTGCACAATGGCTTATTTGACTAACAAACAGCTCGGACCCGATTATCCTAAGGGCGACGTCCTTGCATTATGTATGAGATGTTTCCTCTTCGGAACTCAGATTGTCTCGACGGTACGTCTGCTCATCTTTGCGTATCATCACCTTGATGTTGGCATCTGTTTGATTTGTACGCTTGGGATGTTATATAGAAAGTTCATTTTTGTTTGCACTTCTTCTGAAATTTGGTTAGCTCTAAGTTGATTAGTTTCAGAGTCTATGCGAACAGATACTGGAACTCTATGTGCTTTACAGGCAACGATATTGTTACATCAATCATATTTAAATAAAACTTAAGTATTAGGTTAATGTCACGACAACACTGATCAGTAATCATGAGAAGTATCAGCGTCGTATCACTATTTTCATCAAATCCTAACCTAAAAATTAAATGTCCCCGACATCAAATTAAGTGTTCCTAGTTTAAAAACCACAGGAAGTAGAATTGAAAACTGGAATCAAGCCAGCGCTGTTAAGCCCAGACTCCACCAGAGCTGAGCAGAGATGTGCGGCGTCGAGCTGTGTTTTCAACAACCAATGGAATTGCGTTATTCATTAAATGGAGATGTGGAGATGTAATTCTATTGGCTGTTGAAAACACAGCTCGACGCCGCACATCTCCGCTCAGCTCTGGTGGAGTCTGGGCCTTAAGAGGCTTGTATTGTAGCTTTTAAAAAATGATAAACGCCTTATTTAGGTAACAGCTATGCCCGAACGTGTGACTTCACAGTATACTCAATGAAACCGAGTATCCTATACGAATTACAGCGAGCGAACATTGTGATACTGATCCTCGTTCCAAAAATGATTATTTTCCTATGTTCTGATTACCACCAACTAAATATACATGTTTTTTATTAGTTCAACTGTTCAAATCCGATTAGGTTTTGTTTCAGGTCTTATAACGACACAAGCAGTAGGTAAGCGAAGGACACAAGCAAAGTTCAAAACATAGAGAGCAGCTAAGTTATCGCATTAGGAGTTTGAAACACAGTACAGTTGTAACTGTTCCTCATTCCGTCCCCAACATAAACCCAAAATCGTGTCCACTACTTCGGTAATCATACAAATTGTTCGAACCATTTTCCACTCGATATTAGTGCGCAATTAGGCCGTTAAAGTATTAACGATGTGACAGACGGACGGACGGACTGTTCTGTTATTACTGATGGGAGTGGGCGCCCAAACAGGCGATATGTGGAGTGGCAAGATAAAAGTTTATGTTACAAATATGTTAAGTAATTTATGGGTAAGTGATTTGGGTTTGATGTTTTAAAATTAATGCGTAAATATCATTCAGTCATAATTCATTACATAGTTTTTCAATCTCACATGAAGAATGACTAAACTAAAAACTGAACCAAAAGTAAAGGTTGTTTAATTTCATATTTAGGTACTTAATAAGTATGTAGAGGCGGAACAAAATAGTAGACAGAGAGAAAATTTAGATTTGCTCTTTCTACTATTTTGTTCCGCGAGCAGCATTTATTTCTGTCTTGCCCAATATAATTAAATACAATGTTATCAACATTGAATCCACCTCTTGTTCTATTTTGTGCTTAGTGAAAATAAGTAAATTGGCATTTCATCCGACCGCAGACTAAACCACAGACACAAAAATAAATTTTGTGATCAAACCTACGAGCTCCTGAATATAAGCGAGAATCAATATATATTTTTAAAGCCAGAATCATTTTACTACGAGGATCAATTAATTTTACGAAAAAACTTCAAAAAATCTGTACAATCAGGACAAAATGTGTATGAAACTTCGTAAACCAAATACTTACCTAGTTATGTTTTACAATATTCATTACTCGCGTGCCAGCCCGTTTATCTCATTTTTATTCTTCTAAAATGAATATCTAAAATAAATTCTTCTCTTCGCTCAAGATTCTTCTCCATGGCATTGCTTATTCCCCCCACGACACTTTTTTAGCAAAAAAGCTGCGCGTGAGCATGACTCGGCAGCGCTGGCTTGTTTGTTTACCGTCATTGTCTTGTTGCGCGCGCAGCTCATGTGCATACAATGCGCGCCGCCCCTTGCGCGGCCCACGCAGGGCCGGACTAGGGCGCTTGGTGATATGTAACAAATGTAAAATTCACAGTATAATGCCCACGTATGATTTAGTGAGATATTTTTTTTAATAATATCTATTTAAATTAAAAATTAAAAGATCACTCCGAAAGTTTTCAATTGGATACAGAAAACTAGCTTCAGGTTCGTTTGATTTAAATTTTAAATACCACATCAAGTTCTGTGATTTGAAGCCATTATAAAAAATATGGTGCAAACATCCTTCAAACACCATTTTGGTTCAACCGTGTGGCGAACTTTCCTCAACGTGCTCGAAGTTACTTTTTACTTTTAATAAGATTCGGAATGTTAAAAACTTTTTTCAAATAATCATCGTCCATGACTTATGCTTATGTTTCTATAGTTATTATCCACCACATAAAATAGTTCAAACTGTGGGGCGGCGTATCACAAAACTTAATTGCAGTTGGGCAAGACATGACAGGCCGAGCTGATGACAGCCAACAGGCAGCTCAAACCGCGGGTTAAACCTTGACGCGACTGATTTGGTCAAGGGGGGTCTATTACCGGCAATCATAGTATGTCAAGGTAAAAAGCAGCGAATGACGAAGGAACACAATTAAGGGTTTCGAAAAGGCAGGCAAGAATACTAGTTTTATCCCAACGTGGTAGGACGAAGCAATTTTGATTCTGCGTCACACCAAGGCTAAAATTTTTCATAAATTAATTAATGCTCTACCTTCTAGGAAACCCATTCTTATATCCCTAAATGAGTTTTTTGAAGGTAGTCGTTGAAATATTTTGTGTTTGTTTCTTTTATTTCAGTGACGTTGCCGTGCCCTGTAGTCGCCGCAGAACAAAAGAGTGTTATGTGTTCAATGTGTTGATTTTTTCGAATAACACCTCTAGAACCACTGGGCCAGCGAATAAGAAAATAAGGAATTAATCATCATCATAATAATCTTCATTGTATAGGTAATGCCTAATGTGCCGAATAATTTAGGAGCCAATAAAATAGTCTTGTCAAAGATTGACAATAATACGTTTTTAATCATTTAAATTAAACTTACTCTGTCTGAATTCGCCCCGGGCCTTGTCAATCCATTCGTCAAGTGCAAAAAATACTTGTCAATGTACTTGTTAGTGTAATTTTATATTGAGGAAATAAATCATGTAATCTAATAAGTGGTTCTGCAAAAAGCTAGTTCGAGCTTCATGTGCGCAAAAAAAACTTATGACAGACTAGTCAAACTGTCATTCAAATGGCTATGGATCAGTACATACTGTAACGCAGTTCAAATTCACCTAAGTAAAAGCAACATGACGGTAGATTGTTCTCTATTATTAGATCGCTTTTATATCCTAGCCGATTGTTAGGTAAGTGAGTACATACGTCTAAAAGTACCTACAATAATAATATTGCACCCATCATCTTCAACTGGCTGACGGATAAGCTTTTGGCTGTATCAAAAGCTTATCAACAGCAATATGACAAGGTACATCTACTTAACGCGGACTTAATCAGGTGCAGTATGATGACAGGTTATATTTCAGAAAATGAGAGATTTCCTATGAAATAATCTTGCATTTACTGCGCCTAGTTTAAAAGTCCGAGTACAAATGTAGTTTTTCAGCTTCATATTCCACTGCAAGAACAAAAAGGAATCCTAGCCGCGTCCAGCCCACGCGTCATATTTATTGTCAATGGCGGCCGTACATTCGCGATCTTTGTTCCCTTTTCAACCGGACAGTGTAAACTAGGATGTCGAATAAACTTTGTTTTGTGCAGCTCCGCAGGGTTGTCTGTGCAGGCCTACGTTGTAAATCGTCAAATAATTTTGTATGCAACATAGAGTCGAATTTTTAGAGCCGCAGTAGCGATATAGAATTAGGTTATTTATTGTTAATACTTGTAGATAGTTCATTGTGATTGTTTCAAAACTCTGTGCTAAGTAGTAAAGTATCACAGTTTGAAGTTTGATTTGAAAGGTATCATCAAATTATTACAACAACACATTACCACTTGGTTCATCATTGACATTAACAACCGCACGAAGCTAACTGCTTACTCACCATTAGCCTTCCTCGTAGATTTTTAGAGTTTTGGTTAACAAAACGTAGGTAGTTAAAATTATTGCATTCTTAAATACACTATTTCGTATGGGGATCAAATGGGTATAAATAACCAATAGAATCACTTCATTAAGCGAAGATAAATGGCGGGATTCTATCGGTTCTTAAAGACACATTCCGCAGCTCTAGTGAAAACGCAGCCTAATGCTAAAAACCGCTGGGTTATTCAATTCCCAAACTTAGATTACAGAATCATAAGCTCGTCCACACACTCGTGTAAGGTTGCACCCATCGATCACTCGCCAGCTCTCAGCTTACAGATTCCACCGCGCGATAACCAGCAACAAATTTATGACAAGCTCGGTTTTCTATACATGAGATATGACCTTTATTTATGCTTATCTCTCGCATCTAACCGCACGTGGTCCCTCGCATGATGAACGATTCAAAGCTGCGGTTTTAGTGACACAAGAACATTAGATGTTTGAAACATTCTGGAAACATGCCCAAATTACACAAAAAACCTATGCAGGTTTTTCCGAAAAAGAAATATCATAGAAAATCTTTATTATGCAATGATTATTAGTGATTGTTATTGCAAATCAGAACTTCAACAAAGACTATGTTGTCGTACAGATTAGGAAAACACCTGGGGATTTTGTAGGGTACCTGCTGTTAACCACACCACAAAATACTGAGAAACACGTCAACAAGGAGTTTTTTTTTCACTTGGCAGCATTTTAATCTCATATCGAAAGCCATGAATAATTATATCTCAATGTTATTGATGATGAAAACGTTTCAAATAACCACGTCTCTTTTTCCGCCCCTAAACCGCTATCGCTTGTATTACGTCAGCAGCCTAATCATGTAAATCGATACTGAAAAATCGTTTTGTCAATGTGCGAGTTCATCAACTCCCCACATTACAAATGGCTTATTCAGAACAACGAACTTTTGAAAACACCTTTTAGATGTTTACTCTGCAGAACATAAAAATAAAAAGGGCGAAATGTTTTAGTTTGCTTCTTTCCCCTTTTTTAACTTCAACTAAAATGGCATTTCAAATAAAGCATTTCGTTCAAAAGACAATGTTATGACTTCTACAGGCTGTACTTATCTTACTAGCATAAAAAAATCATTACTTAGTATTTATTTGGTAATCCGCAAAGATTTATAATTTCAACCCGCCAGCGACAGAAGCGATACCAGAATCAGCTTATTTGCAAAATCCATCTCATTATTCTCAATGTTGCCCATTAACAATCAATTTGCTGTATAAATTAAACCGTCCTCTGCCAATGATAATAATTTTCGAAGAGAAACAAAGGAATCACGCTGGCAACATTTAAACACCGCGGCTGCTTAAAATCAAAACCTAGTAAGTCCTTTCAACAAAAATGTTCAGGAGAGCCCAAAAACAGGTCGGCAACTTTCACTCGTTCCCCCGATGAATCCAGGTGACATAGCGCTTTGGGTGTTTGGCGAAAAGTTGTGTTATATTGTTGACAATTTATTTTTTAATACTTCTAGTAATTTTGATGAATAGTTTTATTTAAATCACTCATACTTTATTTTTTCTTGTGAATTTTTGCAAAAAAGACTGTAAAAACAATATCAAAACCTAGTAAGTCTGCTTACTAACACCACTAGAGCTTTCTTTTGTCTCACCTGCATTCCTTCTTCATCTGCTAAGCACTAAATATCCGCTTGGACCGATAAAATGGCCTTAAACTCATGTTTTCATCAGAGCGAAACACGTAAAAATCTCATTCGTTTGAACTTGGTGTTTTAAGGTCCATATCGATTCGGCACTGTCTTGTAAGTCGAAAAATGGCAAAAAACGTTTTTTTTACCAAATCAGGTGTTACTAGGTTTTGAATTTGGGCAGCCGACCGTACAGTAAAATCAGTCTAATTTATAGCCGCGTAAAGCCACGGTTCATTCGGTCGGCTAGGCTTATAATAACTGCCAGTGTGGTGCGAATTTATTCTATCCATTTCCTATTTTATTTTCAATTTATGTTTTCATTGCTTTTTTTCAGTTTCGCGGTAGGTACAGCTGTATGACCTGTTCAAGTATTTATCTATGTGAGAAAAGTAATGGTGGTTTTTTTTTTAAAACTCAACTACACACACCTTCATCTCTCCCATCATCATCATCATCAGCTTCAGAACTTCCACTACCAAACAGGGCATTCATCAAAATCTTGCGACATCTACAACAAGAGAGTTTACAAGAGAATCTCTTGTAAACCATCTGATGGTCTTCTGCGCAATGATTATCAGTTCTACTTCTTATTAGTATAAGCGCTACTTCGTAAAAAATGTTTGGCTTCAACTGAACTTTGAACTCAAACTCCATACCGAATTCTTGCAATCTCTAGTGGTTTAAAGTGGTCCAATACACAATTCATTAACTTGGGCATTTATACGGAATATTGAATTTTAAAAAATATTTCCCAATGTTGTCCAGCCAATATTTTTTGATTTCATGAATAATTTATTAGTTTCTGTTTCCAAATCAACACGAAATGTCAACATACGTAACGTAAAAATCTCAATGATTTGAATATTGTATTACCGAAAGCGCATCTCTAGCCGCAAATACGTTGCGTTTTGATATATGGCCGTCCCGTTTAAATAGTAATTCGTTTAACGAGTCTGCAATTAAAATGTTCAGGCGCGATTGTAAATTGCCTTCCGAAGTGTCTCCGACTGGAATATGCGAGCGGCGCGCGCGCACCATTATGTACGTAATTAGAAACTTATACGTGCAACGCTTAGGCCCAGACTCCACCAGAGCTGAGCGGAGATGTGCGGCGTCGAGCTGTGTTTTCAACAACCAATGGAATTGCGTTAAAAAAAAAAAAAAAAAAGTAAAAAATAATTTATTTAGTGGCACTTGGTACAACAAATTGGATAAATTACACACACACATTACATTACGTTATTCACACATGGAGATGTGGAGATGTGATTCTATTGGTTGTTGAAAACACAGCTCGACGCCGCACATCTCCGCTCAGCTCCGGTGGAGTCTGGGCCTTATTCTGTAGATGCGTTGTTGTCTGACGCGTCAAGTCTTATTTAATGCAATCGTTGCTTTTTACATTGTAATTGTATGAAACTTCACAAAAAAGCTTGTCATTTTCCATTGAATAGCATTCATTCCTGAGCTTTTTCCGCAACTACTGATATTAATTCGTTCTGTATACCGAAAAAACATGAAAAATCATGTAAGTCAGTGTTTTTACATTTTTTTTTAATCAACAAATGAGTTTAAATGAACGTCTCTTCAAAATATTTCTTTAAAGATCTTCTGTAAGTATTGTACAATAGTGAACGTAATAAAAGAATTCGAAGGTGGGTAGATCGATGGTGCTTATAATAGTAGTATAATAGAAATATCGGAAACTAAAAAAACAAATAAAAATACGGGATTGCTATTAAGTACAGCAATCCCGTATTTTACGATGTATGTGTCTCTTCAACAATTTTATGCAACTAAAGAAACAGTATTGAGACATCACAAACATTTGTACGATTAGGTTTATTGGAATTACCTGAGCATGCGCATAGAAATAGATAAACACTCCCATCCCTACTTGTTTGTGTAATTGTTAGTTGACTCTACCAATTTCCAACATTTAAATTAAACTATTTCAGTATTGCGAAGTATAAATAAGGACGTCACATTTGTCGCGAGCGGCGCCGCGCGCTAACGAGATCTCTACCTGCGCGCGGACACGCCAACTATACAGGGTGCTCCAATGTTATTTGCACTGATTTGCATTGGGGTGCAGTTTGGTAGGTATTGTTTTTTAAAATTGTTCTTGCACACTAATCGTAATTATTACATGCTCAGTTTTGAAGTACCAAAGCACAAAATTTCCAATGTTGAATAGCCATCCTTTTCCCTCTAATACGTTTTTTATTATTGACTGGATAACCATTGCTGCCAATGCTTGAACCTCACGGGGCCCTCGAGCCGATACCTCAATAACCAGAGGCGACCGCGGAAGTTTAGATAACAAAGTAATATATAAATAATGATCTACATAGAGGAATATGTTATAAATAAATCTTAAGTAAATAATTGAATATCTTTCAGTTACGACACCGCATCTTAGTACTTTCCATTTATTGTATCTCTACCTGATTGTTGTCTGCAAGAGATCGCTTCTAGCTATAAGACCGCGAAATTGTACATCATGAATCTCCGTACCTAATTGTTTACTTCGTGCAATAAAGTATATTACCTTATCTCATCTTAATATTTCATGTAAATTATTTCATTATTTAAATACGCAGCACTAATTCCAAAATTGCGCTACTCATACTCAGCACAGCCTGTACAAGATCAGTATTTAAAATGCAATAGTATTTCATTCTGTGCGCCGGCGCAGAGCGCGAATGCAAATAGTTGATTTACTCGCAGGCTGCGCGCGCGCAGCCGCGTCTGCTCGTTACTCGGCTGGTTCCCTTCTGTGGTATTGAAACTCTGACGTGTATGAGATAAATATTGTAATGAATAAACACTTGGGACATCTTACACCCAGATCGTCTGACTTCAAACTATGCTGAACTTTTGGATGTTGAAAATTCAATAAAGAGAGTAATAAACGGCCTATATATGTCCAACTGCTGGGCACAGGCCTCACCTCAACTATTAGGTAGATTGAGCCATACTACAACACGCGGGCTCAGTGCGGATTGTTGGAGGGGTGTAAGGTTAGAGAGGAACCTTATATGTTAGATGTTATCAAGCCACCCTAAGGCCTCCGACTAGGCTTAACGACTGACTAAACTTCTCTGAATTAAGAGAGTATTGAATGCTTAATTACAAATTGCGATCACCTACTCAAACTCAGCACAGCCTGTACAAGATGAGTATTTAAAATGCAATAGTATTTCATTCTGTGCGCCGGCGCAGCGCGCGAATGCAAATAGTTGATTTACTCGCAGGCTGCGCGCGCGCAGCCGCGTCTGCTCGTTACTCGGCTGGTTCCGTCAGTGGGATTGAAACTCTGACGTGTATGAGATAAATATTGTAATAAATAAACAGTTGGGACATCTTACACCCAGATCATCTGACTTCAAACTATGCCGTACTTTTGTATGTTGAAACATTCAACATACAAAAGTACGGCATAGTAGTAGTAGTAGTAGTACGGCAAATTGCGATTGCCTACTCAAACTGACCACAGCCTGTACAAGATCAGTATTTAAAATGCGATAGTATTTCATTCTGTGCGCCGGCGCAGCGCGCGAATGCAAATAGTTGATTTACTCGCAGGCTGCGCGCGCGCAGCCGCGTCTGCTCGTTACTCGGCTGGTTCCGTCAGTGGGATTGAAACTCTGACGTGTATGAGATAAATATTGTAATAAATAAACAGTTGGGACATCTTACACCCAGATCATCTGACTTCAAACTATGCCGTACTTTTGTATGTTGAAACATTCAACATACAAAAGTACGGCATAGTAGTAGTAGTAGTAGTACGGCAAATTGCGATTGCCTACTCAAACTGACCACAGCCTGTACAAGATCAGTATTTAAAATGCGATAGTATTTCATTCTGTGCGCCGGCGCAGCGCGCGAATGCAAATAGTTGATTTACTCGCAGCCTGCGCGCGCGCACCCGCGTCTGCTCGTTACTCGGCTGGTTCTCTTCTGTAGGATTGAAACTCTGACGTGTATGAGATACTTCAAACTATGCCGAACTTTTGTATGTTGAAACATCCAATAAGGAGAGTATTAAAATATCCAAAAACAATTTCACAAGTTATAACATTTATTGCGCCATTATTATTGAGAAAAGTTTTCTCAACCTTTTTTTTTTTAAAGTAGGGGAAATGCCTTACGCATACCCGTCCACCGGGGGACGGACGGGTTATGTCGGACTCTCCACTGGAAAGGTGGTATACCAGTGGCCCTACCGACTTAAACCCCTACTACTCCCTCTGATCGTCCGTAGTGGGGGAATACGCCGTATAGCACGAGGCCCTGTGCGCGTTCCCCCGGTCGGAGCCCGCCTGCATGGCGGGCCGGAAGCGACCCCCCTTCGTGAGGGGAGGCCAGAAAGGACGGCCGAGGATGTCAAGCCGTCCCTACCAGGCAGCGGTGACCCGTGCAATGCTGGCGGCGGCACCCCCGTACCACGCGCCAGCTGGCCACCATACGCATAACGCACAGGGGGGATCAGCCTCGGGTTACTGGCCCCCGCCAACCGGTTGTGCGCCGCGGCCCCAACCACGCGCCTCAAGGCGCCTGCAGGCCCCACTGGCCCAGCAGCCCCCCGCCGCCCTTACGGGCCGCAACGGGTGGATGCTCAGTCCACCACGCTGCCACGCCTGGGTTCTCTTCGCTTCCCGGTGGTGCCCATACCACCGGTACTAGGCCCCCTCGCCACGCCGAGGCGAGAACCCATGAGGGGGAAGTTTTCTCAACCTTATGATTATTTAGCCTCATACTTCTGGTGTTACTACTAATCGCTGCACTCTGGGCCCCAAGTCTGCTAATTTTTAAACACTTCAATTGAATCGTTGTTGAGTCTTAATCGGTTAATTTGACAAATTTTCTATGAAAAAGATGTCAAATTTGACAATTGAGACTCAATTAAGATTCAATTGAAGCGATCTAAAATTAGCAGACTTGTGGCCCAAAGTGGGCGATCGTATAAAACACTACAAATATAGGTACCTAATTATGATTACCTAATTATACATCTTGACACCCATTGAAAAGTGTGTGTTCAATGGGTGTCACAATTATTTTAACTAGTGACTCTCCTTCAACAATAAACAACGTTGTATGTTTACACAACGTCACTAGTTAAAATAATTGTGTTCTGGTCATGACAATTATAAAAAACCCCGAACGCGTTAAATAAAACTTTCCACACGTGTGTTTGTCTCAACACTGTACATGAAATAGTTGTAAATTGTAGACTACCTATCAGTCAGTCATGACAAACGGTTCGGTAGCAATTCGAAACGTCGCCAAATGAGCAATCGAGATTGATTGAGAAGCCTAATTAAACACAATACGACAACCACGATTTAGGTCTGATTCAAAATTGGATATCCGCAGCAGGAACGCAAATAGTTGATTTAAATGATACTGTAAAGTGAAAGATGAATGTGTCTGCACACTGCGCTAATTCCTATGAAGTTATTGACATAAACAATCTTCCTGATAATCAAGATTGTTAATAATTAACTAAAGGACTCAAGATACAATCTCCATCTTCTATCATTTGAATACTTTGAAATGAACAACAATCTAAAATTGGTTCAGTTTCACAATGTGTGACTTTTTGCCTTTCTCATCTTATTTAACGACAGCCAACAGAAAAAATCTTCAGTTGTTCTGACGTATTCATTCTCTTGATCGTGAATTTTTTGCTAAAAATTCAAGTCCCTTTAGAGGACATGAGCTTACGACTATTGTCCTACGTAAGCGCCAATTATTCTTTAATTTGTGGAAACGCCTGTCACTGATATTTTTTTTAACTTTCATCAACTTATAAATAAAGACTATCATTTACTCATTAACATTCCATTTGCCGAGGAAAAGCATAGGCTATAACATCACGCTATGACACATCACGATCTTTCGTAAAAGAAATGCAGTAGACCGTTTATACGTATACAATATTCAATCAAAAAATGCCTCAACCTGACAGTTATTCTGAATATTTGAAAACCACTACAAAAAAAAAAAAAATATTTAATCAAAACAAATTACATTAGGGGTACGAGTACTTCGTCAGTTTCGTATTTGATGGTCTATCACATACTTACATTTCAATCATTACAGAGGTAGAACTTGTCCAGATGACGCGTTCTACGGTCGAATAGAAAAGGTCCGTCTTTTTCTACTACTCGCTAAGAGGAAACTTATCTCGCGCTTATGATACGCGCATATTTCATTTATAGCTTAGCCTCACGTAGGACATGCTTATGCGTTGACTGTCGCTCGAGATGGATGCGTCTGCGCACGCAGATTCGCCAGTCGCCGCCGAATGAGTAATTGAGATCGGTAATGTATGGGGACAAGTGTTCCGAGCACTGCTCCAGATAATTTATTCAGACTTTGTCGCTTTTGAAGTACAAGTTTGTTTAGATTACATTAATCGGGTGGTATGGCCGAAGAGGACACATAAATTAAATGGTACTAAAATGGATTCGAAGTGATGTTCTGCAGAAAACTCCTGTGTGTGAATCGCGATTATTATGATTGTATTAAGTACAGCCGGATGTGCCTTTGTAAACCTTGATACCCATGATCTAGTCAAATGCACGGTCAATCAAAATTATCCTATTCCTAAAAATTCAACCTATTCAAAAAATAAATAGGTAATATAAAACCAGTCTAAATTTATGCTGTGTCTTCTGTTTAAAATCGACTCAAAATAGGTTAACAAAACCTATAGATGTTAAGACGGATTCAGGTGCTCTAAACATTTCGTTGATAATTAAGGGAAAATCTAACAAACATTTTTACAACCTTCGGCCGCAGACTTCAGTTCTGCTAAGGATTCTGTAATTTTCGTGAAAAAATACAACAAGACGCTATTTTTTCATCTGCGTAGCACAGTGGGTGGTTTTTGAACTGCCAAGATAGCTACTCACCCCACCCACACATTAAAAACTACTAAAGTTTATCTATCCTGTACCTGACAAATGATAAATTGAATTTATCAATTTTTTATGAACGACAGATAGCTATGTCGCTTATCTTACTTTTTTATGATTTCAGCCAAAAATTTGGCTAAACAATCTGCTCCTATTGAGCAGGACGTTGTAAACATTGTTCAGACTTTGGAACTCGTTCCAACTCATTTAAATTAGAGATGGAGACAAAAGAGGTTAACTCTTGCAAATACTTGACAAAAAAGAAGCCAAAACACTATATTAACTTTGTACATCAGAACATACAGGGCTTCTCTGGCAAAGAATTAGAAATAGGTTTATTCTTAGACTGTATGGACATACATGTCTTTTGTTTGACAGAACACTGGCTAAAGAAAAATGAGTGTATGATAAGCATAGATAATTATAGTGTCATTAGTTCGTTCTTGAGAAGTACTGCTATTCGTGGTGGGTCACTTATTCTAGTACACAATAAATTGAAATGTAAAGAGCGTAAAGATGTAGTAGGACTATCAATTGAGCGAACTATTGAAATCTCATGTGTGGAGTTAGAGCAGATTATTATTGTTTGTGTGTACAAGCCCCCCTCGGCTGATTATTCTGTGTTTGAAGAGACTATGGAAGAAGTCTTAAAAAAAGTGTGCAAGTCAAACAAGAAGGTAGTTGTTTGTGGTGATTTTAATATAAATATTTTAGATGTTTCCCAGATAACAGTAAGATTTTTAAATTTGTTTAAATCTTTCAACTTATTTAATCTTTTTAATGAACCCACTAGAATTACTGCAACATCAGCTACCTGCTTGGATAATATTTTTTGTGAAAATGTTGGAATTGAAAAATCCATTATTAACTGCTTGAAGTCAGACCACTGTGGTTTGCTTACCAGTTTCGAACACCGTCATGTCTCTCAATCAGTAGATATTACTTACAGACCTGTTACTAAAATGCGAGTAGAGAAATTTAAAAATAACTTGATTAAAAAGCTACCCTCTTTATCTCAGGAAGACCTGAACATAGATGATCAGTATAGGCAATTATCTGATTTATTACTCAATGAACATAATCATATATTTGCCAAGAAGAAAGTAACAGTGAATACTTTCAAATTTAAGTTTAGTGACTGGGCTACTCCTGGTATTCATAAAAGTAGGATTAAATTATATGAGTTATACGATTTAAAAGCTAACTTTAGTACCCCCCTTATCGTAGATTATGTTAAATCTTATTCTAAAATCTTCAAAAAGTCGTGTAGTATTGCAAAGTCCATTTTTTTGCGCGAAAAAATACAAAACGCTAAAAATAAAATCAAAGCAACATGGAACATAATAAATAAAGAAACATGTAAGACTAAGCCTCGTGATCATTCTTTCTCACTTAAAACTGAAGACAGTATTGTAGTATCCGACATTGACATAGCAAAAACATTTGAAACATTTTTCTCGAATATACCTATTGTTACTACAAGTGAACTTAACTCTAGTCCCTTACTAGCTAGGTCGCTCCTTGCATCTAGTGTTGATGAGTGCGCCATTAGTTTCAGTTTTGATTTTATAACGCCGCATATCATCCTCAAAGCGTTTAAAGAACTTAATATAAAAAACACTGAGGATATATGGGGTATATCAACAAACATTCTTAAACCTATCATAGATCTGATCGCACCTAATTCAGCTTCAATTTTTAACAACTGTGTAGACCAAGGTCAATTTCCTAATTTAATGAAATTAAGTAAAGTTATACCTCTTTTAAAATCAGGTGAAAAAAGTGACCCATCTAACTATAGACCTATTTCGATACTACCAGCATTAAGTAAAATTTTTGAAAAAATTATTATGAATCAGTTACTCTCTCATTTCTCTTTAAATAAGCTATTACATGAAAAGCAATTTGGATTTACTAAGAATAGAAGCACAACTGATGCAGGAGTTGCACTAATGAAACATATATTCGATGCGTGGGAAGGCAAGCTAGATGCAATAGGGGTTTTTTGTGATTTATCAAAAGCTTTCGATTGCGTAGACCATGAGATCCTACTGATTAAGCTGAGACATTACGGTGTGTCAAACATGTCACTTAGCCTGATAAAATCCTATCTCACAGACAGGATTCAAAAAGTGAGTGTCAACGGCACGAACTCTTCCGGTGCCACCATACGTATGGGAGTGCCCCAGGGATCAATATTAGGACCCCTGCTTTTCTTAATTTATGTAAATGACCTTCCTTTCTATGTAAAAGGAGTATGTGAGATTGTATTATTTGCTGATGACACCTCGTTGATATTTAAAGTCGGCAGAGGTACAAACGCATTTGACGACGTAAATAATACTCTTTCGAAAGTAGTGCGTTGGTTCACTAGTAATAATTTATTACTCAATGCCAAGAAAACTAAATGCATCAAATTTTCCATGCCTAATGTTAAACAGGCTGAAATTGTTGTTAATATGAACGATGAACCACTAGAAATTGCGAATTCCACTGTATTCTTGGGAGTCACTTTAGATTCCCAATTACAGTGGGGTCCGCATATTACGTCCCTGGCAGGAAGACTTAGTTCGGCTGCTTATGCAGTAAGAAAAATAAGACTGTTGACTGATGTTAAAACAGCTAGATTAGTTTATTTCAGTTATTTTCATAGTGTAATGTCGTATGGACTAATGTTGTGGGGGTCAGCGGCGGACATAAATACTATTTTTGTACTTCAAAAAAGAGCCGTTCGCTCCATATACGGCCTTAGACCACGCGACTCGCTCCGAGAAGTATTTAAGGAGATAAATATATTAACTGTACACTCTCAATACATTTATGACAACATAATGTACGTACGCAAAAATTTGCACCTTTTCAAGAAGAATTGTGATAGTCATAAATTCAATACAAGAAACAAGAACAAACTTGTAAATCCTAATCTTAGAATTCATAAAGTAGGAAAATCATTTGTGGGTCAATGTGTAAAATTCTTTAATAAAGTACCTCAAAGTCTTGTTGAACTAACCCTTCACAAGTTTAAATCGCAAATTAAAGAAAAGTTAATGAAACGAGGTTATTACAATGTAAAAGATTACTTGAACGACAAGGATTTGTGGTCATCTCAGAAATAGTCTGCTCCTCTGCACATCATGTATTTTGACTTTACTGTTGTTACTCTGTTATCGCAATTATTGTAAACAAACAAGATTAAAAAAGAGTAACTACCGAGTTTCTTGCCGGTTTCTTCTCGGTAGAATCAACACCTCCGAACCGGTGGTAGAATCACATTATTACTTTTTAATTTTTATGTTATGACTTGTCATAAGTGCTTTTTAATAAGTTTACATGAATAAAGACTATTTTTACTTTTTACTTTACTTTACTTTATCTTTTTGTCAAATAAAACCACTCAATACATTACCTATTTAATCAAGTTCAGTTCTATTAGCTCATAATTATTTTTATTGCTTTTTTATGTAGCGTCAAGAAACGACCACGTGCGAAGAAAATAAAACTTTATTACTTTTCACGCGTTATCAAGTAAAATATGTATACTTAGCTACCGTTTATATTGACATCGCGTGCCAGCTTATCGGTAATAGTAGAACAACCTCACGAACGAACTCTATGTCGCCTGTTCACCACTTAATTAAATAGTTTGTAAACAAAATACTTTGGCTCAGAACTTATATTAGGGTGACGAAGAACACTCGGTTCATGATAGAGATTGATTGGTTATTACTTGTATCATTAATTTGTAGTTGGAAAGTGTCCTCGAAACTTTCAAACAGCGTTCTGCTTTTAAAACTGTGTGATTTATTTGTGTTTGAACAGACAAAATGATCATATTAATACTCCAGGAGCCGAGATAACGCCTTTTTGACGTTTAACTGATGTGAAGTGATTTACAGCAGTCGGAATCTGCCTGGTTGCATCAGGACATGTCAGCATTTTGAGATTTAGGCAGATTTTTATCAGCGTTATTCGAGAAATAGCTCATTACACAAACTCTGATCCTCCTGATGTAGAGTGCCTGGTTGCACCCAAATGTATTAAACGATTTTAGGTCGTCCGTTCACCTCATGAAACGCCTGTCCGAAGCTGCGTTTCTTATTAATTTGTGTGTACCCACATACCTACATAGTCTCACACATTTTCGAATTTGCGTCTTACAAACTCGTACCAGCCGTGACGATGTTCTTTTGTCACGGTAAACATCTAGCAACTAAAAACATCTAGAAATAGCGACAAGGCTGCCAAAAATATGCAAGATCCTATGTTTCAACACTACTTTCATTTATATTTGTGCAATAGCCAATATGGTGTTTTTAACTTTGCTTGATTTTAAAAACCGCAGATCCAACATTTCACCAACCTCTGCGACTGGCCCTGTCGGAAAACAATCAAGTCTCTCGTTTTATTTATTGGCCGAGTCGGAATCCAATCACGTGGGCGACATCACGTGCGACTAATGTAAAGCACAGGATCCGATATTACTCCTATTGTTGTACTGATAGGGCCTGAGATATTGCGTTAGGGAATTGGAGACGGAATATTGTTGTTATAGATTCCGCAAAATACGGTGTTGAAGTTTTATTTGTTTAGTTGGTTGTTTTTGCAATTTGATTAAATTAAATCTTCTATATTACCTAAACAAGTGTAGTTTTATATGTAAATGAAATATGAATGATTAGATTCTTTTAAACATAAGTAGAAATTACTGACTTTAGGACAGAGTCATTCTCGAAGTGTTACGAGAACACGTAACGTTCATTGTTGGCTTAGAATTTAGATAAAATCTAAATTCTACATATTTTCAGGTAGGACTGTACAAAGATCCCAATGTGTGAGTCCGGTGTCTGACGAGCCCATTATTAGCGTTTTCTCAATTTAGATTAAGATGGTGGTTTCCAATAGATTATATTCTAAAATAAATGAAGATATTACCATTATCTTCTTTTATTTTGAATTTCTTACATTTTTTCCACCTTCGATACAAAAACATAACACCCTGTGTAAGCAAGAACAAATTCTCATTACCGCACAACGAATTCAAAACTCCTCATTACCGCCCCCAGAACTAATATGTCGTTATTATCGGCAGCCGATGCAGTAATGAGACGGGGTGATCGAGACGTCCAGTCGCCGGGTCAGGGGCAGTAATCCGCCCCTGTGCTTGCACACCCTACGAATACAGATAAACTTTGGTGCTACCATCTTAAAGTTATTCAAATTTTAAACTTTGGGAGGCGCTCCTGTAAAGTTGCAATTTTGCACTTTGGCCCTTATACATAGGAGCCATCGATATCTTCTTTTATTTTGAATTTCTGGCAATTTTTCCACCTTCTATACAAAAACATAACACCCTGTGTTTAAACAAGAACAAATTCTCATTACCGCACAACGAATTCAAAACTCCTCATTACGCGCCCCCAGAACTAATATGTCGTTATTATCGGCAGTCGATGCAGTAATGAGACGGGGCGATTGAGACGTCCAGTCACCGGGTCAGGGGCAGTAATCCGCCCCTGTGCTTGCACACCCTACGAATACAGATTGGGTGGGTGTTGGAGCTGTTCTGCAGAAATATTACGGAAGTTTCATTTGGCTTACTTTCGATAGCAACCCTGACGAAATATGTTGTTAAAAAAGGAAAAAAACATTGTCGTAGTGATAGGTAAGTCTTATTCTTTAAAAAAATGTCTGTTTAGATATAACATCTTGGAATAGGTAAATTCAATAAATTGTTGTTGTTTTACATTAATATTAATTGCCTATAAATGCACCTCTCTGGTCCGTATAATGACATAAATAAATAAATCATCACAAAACACAGTCTTGATCTCGAAATATAGTATTTCTTTGTCGAAATCACCGACGGTAAAGATCACAATAAAACAAGATCTCATCTTGCGCACGTAGTCCTAACCACTGCGCTGAAAATCGTCAGACGAGAAAGTTTTGTTTTTCGTCATCATCAGTATGGACAGAAAATAATCCAGAATCATTATTCTTCACTACCGTCAGAGTCTTATTTTCATACCCGGTACGTGACGACGCATCCCTAATTCTGCTGCATTGCCACCGAGGGGGTCAAATAACGACGTTTATTTGTTCCACTACTGACCCTCTACGGAGTGCTTATTGACACTTGAGAGGGCACCGTTTGGATTTTACTGTTTTCAGGGCATGTTTCATTTCTTTAATACAGTTTTCAAATGTTATACAATGTCGTAAAAAGTATAAGGTACCTACGTATATATCTACACTATCCAGCAGATTAAAAAATATATTAAAAAATAAGACCTTACCTAATGAAAGTTTTCCAAAAAAACGATTATCAAAGGCATCAAACTGGTTTCATAGTGAGAATCCAAACAAAATTAGCCATTCACAAAAGTTCAACGTTACCTGCCTACTTAGCGAATAACTTTCAGTAAAAAGCCAAAAGTAAAAGTTCGCGACAAAAACAAAGTGGATCAAGGAGAAATATTACGATCACGTCATGAATGTCAGGTCGAAATAATCTAAGTCAGGGCGAAGTAATCCAACTCGCGAAGTTCCCGGTCATTTCCCATGACGACGCTCGACGTTTTATGGACTTTTATAAGTGAAACCAGCAAATTGTTTTCTTTTTTAGCTGCAATGTTTATCATGTCGATTTGATACTAAGACGGCATTGGTGCGACCTTTTTATTTTTTAAAAGCGCTTTGTTGGGTGGGTCAATCTTAACGTAATGCAATAATGTGCTGAATTTTCATCAGTTGGCAAATGTGGATGTGTAAAATTCCTCCATACCAAAGATCCTAACCAGGATTGGTTTGTGATCATTTTCTTGAGTGGCAAAGCAGAGAAAACTTTAAGCTAAAGCTGTGCCGTAAAATGAAATTTGAACTCACCGTATCTTTAACTAAGTAGACATTATTTCAAATCTGCTCAATGTTTGATGACGTTTCAATGTTTGGGAGCGTAACCAAACCAATTGCGATTCCATGGTCGAATAATTTTGGGAAGAAAAGGCAAATGTGATGAAAATGGAAGCGCGATTTTATTTTCTTTAAGCCTGAAAATCCACATAAGTATCAGATGTGCTCTAAACACTAAAAACAATAAACAGTCCAGTATAAAGCGATATCGAGTTGCAGTGAATCACAAGATTTCATTTTGTTTTTCCCGCCACCAGACCAAAGCCGGAACTTCAAAGGCAGTGCATTTCCATTAGACAAGGCAACTGCTTCGTCGACGAAGGCAATTTTTCCACGATTCCCATTTCAATGGCCATCACACAGACTGCTGTCTCACTGCCACAATTCAATAACGGCACTTACGAACTGAATGCAGCTGCGCTGCGGCGGCGCTGGCGGCTCAAGCCAGCGGCGATAACCCTCTATATTTGCTCATGTCATCGATAAAGGTGACATGAGTTGCACAATAGTGCTTTTACGACTGAGTTATAGAACACATGTGAGAAGTTGCTATGGGAATATGCTACAGCGATAAGTTCGTAACTGGCTGACACAATTTTTATTTACTCATCTAAGTACGTATGTTTATAAAGCGATGAAAGTTCTGTTGGTAAAGGCTTCTTCTGGTCTAATAACAAAAGGTCGTTGGTTCAAAATCAAACCCTACAGTGAACATATTACAGCTTTCATTTAATTGTATGATCCCAGTGTTCCACATTTGTGGCACCCATATTCATAAAGCACATTTGTTTATCTAATGAAACAACACTAAGTAAAATTTTAATCTTCTCTAGTGATTTTTTCATTACATTTAACTACATGAAAACCTTTTTACCGTTGAAGTGGTTGCAGAAAACCTAAGCAGTAAATAATAAGTATATTGTTCATTAAGGCTGATCCAAGCCATTTTAGATTAATTTGACTTAATTTTGACAGGCACATTGTTGTGGGTAAGTCTCAAGTAAGTATGCTCTAGGATTTGGACGGAATGGCTTTATGCGTTTGTAACCACTTTGAGACGTCACAACTCACATCATAATGGTAAGGTTGGTGCTAGTGCTGAATCAAGTGCTTACAAACAATTCGCTCCTATCTTGCACCGTCCTCAATCCAGGCCTAAGCCACCGCCAGCTCAATAATTTCCTTTGTGGAGGACCTATCGGTTCAGAACTTCATTGATTAAAACAGAGTGTAAATGACGCGGTCCATCGCTTCGAGCCTTTGTTCCCCAAGAAACTTTTTCTTCACAGAACCGCAGACTGAGCAATGTTCCTGTTGGAAACCTTCAACTCCAACTGATTCGGATTTCGTATTCGTTTTATTGGGAAGTTCTTAGTATTACAGTTTGGTAAGGAACTTCAGTTATTGAAAACGGTGGCTTCAACCTAGTAGCTTGAAATCTATAATACTGAGCTTTTATTCTTTCTGAACTAACTAATGTCGAGGAAATGGGAGGTTCGTCTAATACTTACCTGTATTATTTTCTGCCGAAAAGTAAAGCGAAGATAATTAGAAGTATGCTTTACGTGGAGAGCCAGACAAACAGTGATCCGAATCTGATTAAAGCAAACTGAAATATTTTTAACTCGATTTCGCACCTGGTAAATTGCCAAGTTTTGGAAAAAAATGTAATTTAGGCAAAGCAGCGTCTAAAAACCGCTGAAGGCAAAATAATATTTACCATTTTTTTGTTCCCGAGTTAGTTAATAGCTTACGGGGTTTTCTTAAAACTACGTACAGTCGGTAGCAATGTAGCATGTCATGCCATAGACGGTACAGTTAAGCTTTTGAAGCTGGGTATACTGGCAATATCTGCGGTTTTCTGGATTTGTAACCAGGATGCAAAGTTGTTAATAAGACTAATTCAACGTGGACAAACCCAGGACACAGTAATAACTGGCTGTAATGTAATTAATTATTTTGGATCTTGTTGTCTGAGAAATAAAGTTTATAATTATTATTATAATTAACGCGGAATTACAAGAATCAAACAGCTCGCTTAGTCATTGAGTTACATAAATTATGATCACCGGGAATGATGTTATAAAAAGCCAGCAAAATTGTCAGCAATGCTGTCATCTCAAGCAAAATACTTTAAACTTTACCTTATTATATTTTATTAAACATATTTCTTGTATCTGTACCCTTTTTCGTCCTGAGCGTCGATGAAACAAGCGGAACGAACAAAGCCAATATTGAGTTGAACAATTGCAACTATAATTACTTACCAATAATTATTGTACGTATGAGACAAGTACGCATGACTTTAATAATTATTTGGATGGACGCTTCAATGGACACCCTGCCCATATTTGTGTCATCATATTTTTTAATTGAAATACTACGCATATGTAGTCCCATCATGAATAATTCATGGACATCTTTCAATGAAATTCTTATTGTTTTGTGATTTGTTTGTTTTTCGCTGAAATAGTTCTCATGTTCTAAAATGTACCACCTTCTTAGTTTCAGCGTAGAGCCTCATCAGGTGTTAATATGCTTATTTCTAGTTATTAATAGGTACTGCCTGATAATTAACATAATCGTTTTTGTTGTTTATAGCACTTATAAATAATATAGGAAGGTTGTCTTTCTTTCATGAGTTTATACTAAAATGCTCAGCCATATTTCCTGTATTTGTAGTGCAGAACGTACGAGTGCAGTATTTACGCTACAAAATGGTAAGATATAAATTATTCCACCACTCGAAGGTGTGCAGACGTCAGCTAACATTGTGTTCGCAACCCTATACTGCTGTAATAAATTAACCCGTAACTGCAACAGGCGGTGCAATTTATTATCGCTATACAATTGCTTCGTTAATGGGGGGTTCAAAATTCTCACCTTCAGGAGAACAAATAGTACTACAATTACATGAAATTGACAACAATTTAATTAAAACATTTGTATGATTTTAGAAAAATTGGTTGGTGAATAACTAGCAATAGCAGTTCAAAAATTTCAGGTAGAATAAAATATGCGAGGAATCGTACGAATGATTAGTTGAGAAACTTTTGTATCATGTCATCCAAATAGGTTAAGCCAATGGCCACATTACATCAGAAAAACGATTTCCAGTGGTTCTTACTCATACCAAAAGTTTTAGCTTTCTGTCTGAATTCACTTTATAGTTCAAAAATACTGCCAGAAGCATACAAGATAACCCTTTTCTGCACTAAGTCTCGTACAAAAGCAGTCACACAGACAAAGTTTATCAAAATCCCAAACGGCTATACAATATTTGTACGAGTCTGGGGGTCTTCTCAGTTCGTCTAAACATGTAAATAGATGTTATAGCCCATAATATCATGTGTCTAATACTATGTGCAGATTAAACTTTAGTACCTACCCATTGTGATGGATTAATAAATATATTTGAATTGAATTCGACAGAGTAGTTCGAGAGTAGATCGAGAGTATTCGTAACTTTGCACCGCAGCGGGCCTCCTGTTTTTGCGAAGATCCGATAACCACAGTCACTGCAACAGACGCTACATTCATCATTTCGCACCCAGTCAATAGCAGTTTAAACTTGGCATTGAATAAGACAGTTGTACATTATTCACTATTTGCCGACCTCCCCTAACAGAGCAATGCAATTCTGTTGTGTGTTAGGTTTTTTGTAGGACCCCCGCTGTTCGACCCCTGCCTTTCTTGATAACTTCATTGCGAAGTTGGATGGCGTTATGTTGAATAGAGAGTGACATGCTTTTCGTGTGACAAAGCGTTCGAGTTAAACTAAATGCTTTGGTAGCGTTCTATTTTGGTATACATTTGCAGTGCTGAACCCACGTAGGTTATAAATGGATTTGATCGGAATATTATGCAAGTTTATTTGTCAATGTATTTACCGAATACATATGTATTTAGGCGACTTCAATAGCAACATCATTCACCTACTCGTACATTGATATCAAAATTTTGATACGTAATTCATTGTAATTATCAACTAAACAAAACGTGATAGCCTCAGCTATTAGGTGGTTAGTGGTGAGATGGCAGCCATACTCTAACATGTTCGCTCAGCATAAGTTTGAGATGTATGTAATTACTGTCAGATGTTATTAAACCCCCCTAATCCCTCAGACTGGACAGGACTCGTCCGTTGCTTGTGCCTTATAAAGCAAGGTGATGCTAAAAAAAAGGCATAAAATTGGAGTTACCCCAACTCCAAGAACTACAGTTGGCTAACCCATCCCACTATCCGACTTCGCATACATAGCATAGCATTGAAAACTCGCAACTGTCGCAAATGACCTACCAGTACTTCAACGAAAACAAATAAAAAACAATTTTTAATTACTACACAAAATAGCTTTGCGTATAGTTTTATTCTCAAGTTGCATAGTCTGGACCAAATGCATATGCAGGTCGGATGCAGCGATCCCCGGGGTCTAATTTTCGTAACCCTGCCCGCGGGGGTGCCGGTGACGTATCACCCACCCCACACATAGAGTTGTGCGATGCTGTGACAGACAACATTTTAGTGTGACGCAAACTTCTTTGTCTTGGTCTGTATTGTTTGTTTGTATGGACCGCCCACTAGATTCGACCACCCACTGTACACATCAAATTGTTTAAAATAATATTAAATGGAGCCTGTTTTTTTGCGTCAATTTTACCGACGAAAAGAATTCTTTTGACCCCTGGCAATATGTATAAGCATATTCAATTTCTCCTGGTTAAATATAAGACCTGTTTTTTCTTTTACTTAATGTTAGCTTATAAACAAAGTTACTTATAATTTCAAAAAATATTTTATTTAATATAGGTTGTCACGTTTTATTTTAGGGTGAGAAATAAAACGGCCAAAGTGAGGATAAAAATAATTATTAAAAAGAAATATCAATTAATCAGCCTAAGGTTTCGGGTCGTAGGTAGGTTCCTTAATTAGGCTCCACTTGACGTCTCGTAGCCTGACTCCCCTGTGTAACTCCTGGCTCGTGGCTCGGTTGGTGGTTGGTCTTCGCCAAAGTCTTAGTGACGAACGGCTTCAGAGCAGCCTTCAGTCTGGCGACATCAGTCCAGCCGTAGCTCCTGCGTAAACCATAAGCACTGTTAATCATGAGGCGAGCGCAGCCAGGGTCTGCCACTAGTGTCAGTCAGCCATGATGAAAAGCGAGCGGTGATGCAAGCAAAGCCAAATGAGGTAACTAGCTAGTACGAGAAGAGGTCTAGGCATCTATTTATATCTGAGATGAAGTGGCAGTAATGAAACTAATTAATAAGCAGATACGGTTACAATTTAACTGTGGCAATATTATTAAAAGAATTAATAATAGACAGTCTGTAATTTACTTAAAGTAGTCGAATCTATTATCTTGATTTATTTAACATTACATTATATTTTATTATCTATTTTATACTCATTTAAATATTTGATTACAATAATAATTATAACATGCAACAATTTGTATTAAAAATTTAATTAACTTTGAAATAATTATTTAGTTCAATTCTTTAATCACTTAAAGAGAACAATAATTGTAATTATTAAAACCTGGATGAGAGATCTAACATTTCTAAGCCTAACTACACTAAAATACGGCATCTACGAAATCGTCCACCAACCGTCAGTTAACAAAGCTTACCCTACTTTAACAAATAATAATGTTTGCACAACTTACCCAGATACGGGATTAAGGTTTAAGTATGCGTTTCCAAGAACGCACGCAACACTGAATTCAGAATTAGTACTCTGCGTTTATTGTCCAGTTTAGAGCTTGATGAGATCGCAAGTTAGGTATGAACCTCTGGACGCGAGCGGCACGCGAGTGTGCGTTAGCAAGGTCTGGGCCCGTGTGTCGCGGCGCGCACTGCGCGCGCGGACGAGACGTGCGCCCGCGCATGCGCGCGTCCACTTACATTCCCCGCGCCCTTCGCCCCGAGCGCATTTCGACAATATCATTATAGTGAATTATTTGTTGAATGTTGTTTGTTCGTAGAATTATTCGATAAGTTATTGTAAATAATAATTAGCTATTTAATATTTATTCTTGTACATATTTAAATCATATTTT
Source organism: Udea ferrugalis (assembly GCA_950022985.1). Classification (NCBI taxonomy): domain Eukaryota; kingdom Metazoa; phylum Arthropoda; class Insecta; order Lepidoptera; family Crambidae; genus Udea; species Udea ferrugalis. The sequence continues at coordinate 15,146,787 of OX465516.1, forward strand.
AGTTAGGAATAGGAATAAGTTTTTTAATAGATTAATTTGTTTAAATTATTTTTGTTATTATTCAGTTTGCATTATTTAATTATTAATTATCTTAAAGTTAAAATACATTATTGTTTATTTTTTCAAGTATTTATTTATATATAAAAAAAGATAACATTTTTTTTATGTTACAAGGTGTCATATTTATATTTAAAACTCATTTTTAGGGAAGACATCACAAAAACTTATGAAAAAAAAAGTTCGGAAAAATAACTTGATTTATTATTTTCGGAATAATAACTCTGAGAAAGTCAAACACTTCATACGGCATCTCATTTACCCCTAAAAAGATCGCACCATCCCTCTGCAAACGTAAAGTTGGAATTGGACAATGCCTCGTGAGACCCCGCTCATATTTCAAGAGCAAATTAAACATGCCTGTAGTGCGAATGTAGGTAGTAGGGATGCGCGAATCCTTTTTATCGATAAATTTAAACGTTTCGATCCGATGTTAAGGATCGTAATGCAACGATCCCATATTCACGAATCGATTCGAGTCAGCTATAAAAATTACAACACATGTAATAAACTGTAGGGGGAGAGAAAACTCTGCTACCTAAGAGCTGCCTGCTAAGTATTGTTTTAGTGAAAGCATGATGCCAACGTTTGGAACGTGAACCTTTCTATGAACCAAACTTATTTTCAGGCAAATCGTAATTGAATTGATGCGATCCGATCTTTTAAGTTTTATATCGATCTGTCCAAAAAAATATTTGGCCACCAGCCGGTTCGAAAATCGCTAGAGCGTAAGCTTGCGATTCAGTTTTTCAAAAGTTCGGACCAGATTGGCACATCCCTATAAAGTAGTGTTTGGTCCTGACAGCTGATCACTTTTAATGCCTTAATCTACGGCCTTTAAATTTAACGGCCTTTGTAGGGCTCCGAGGGCTCCGAAGGGCCCACAGGATCTTTTTAATCTAGCGCACGACCCATTTAGCAGGCGCGCACTTTTGTCCACATGTTTTACTGTTTCATTTATTGCTGTTAATTTATTGTTGGGGTATTAACATTTATCAGACTGTTAAATAATACAAGCAGTGTTGATCACGTATAATTGCAACAACGTTTAAGAAAAATATGAAGTTTAATCACATTTAGTTGATTGCAGGAAATTATTCGGCAATTTAATGTCTTTTAGTTCAATCAAAAGGTACTTTTGGCGTGTACTATTCGTAAATACGTAAGTACACCGCTCACATTAAAAAAAACAAATTTCTTGTACAATAACGCGGTGTTAGATGGTCCTCCTGCATCGCTACCCGTGTTGGCGATTCTAAATCTATGACAAAAATGAGATTTCAGTGAGTCTATCCTTCACACAATGAACGTCCAAACAGTGCATATAAAGCTCTTCATAATCTGCATACAATATCATAAATCGCGTCCAAGCGGCCGCTTCCCTTTCCTCCACACTCGGACACATTTCCGTTTTGACACGTTGTAATTGTCGTGAGACTGCGTGCCCGTCATGCTTCCTTAACTGCATGAGTTATCGACTCTTCCTTCCTCCTCTTTCGTTATAAAGAGCGAGAGAGACAGATGAAGACTTATTCGATCTGACAGGGAGATTATTGATGGCGTGCCACAGTAGTGACCAGTCGCTGTAGAGGGTTGCAGAGGTGCTAAACTTTGGATAAGTATACCAATTTTTAACTTCGTAATTTTAAGTTGTATTGCTAATGGCGTCAAAGACAGTGCCAAGTTATTAATGCCTGCAAAGCAAAGATACGGTTGTAATGAGATACCTAAATAAGAAAAGTCTAGCTTAACTAAGCACGTAAGTATGAAGTTACCCCAACTAAATTCTGAATCACGGTCACAAAACATTCACTGAAAAATTCGAGGTCAGGGTGGTTTCCTGAGCAAAGTTCATTATTTTCAACCTTATTTAGGCAATCGGCGCGGTGCTTCAAAAAAACATTTTCCAGGTTTTGGTAACAACCTGTATTCATTAGGCAAGGTAACCAGACATTATCTGTGTTCGCGTATCAAAACGACGAGGTAACGGAAAATTCAAGTGCTGTGTTAATTTAAAAATAATATTATGAAAAACATTTTCTCTGTGACATAGTTTGTAAACAACGACATTAGTCATTGTAACTGCCTATCAATAATTTCATTCATTCATACATTCGCTACAAATACTTAGTTCGCTGAGAAAAAACAAAGTTGAACCAGTGGAAGCCACTGCACTAAATCCCGAATTAAAACTTTTAAAATGAGCACATAATTGTTCCTCATTTTACCTTTACATTGCCGCATCCGATCTCTCATACTCCTACAAAGTCAATATTGTATTATCAGATGGGATTATTAAGGATAATTTACACTAGCAGTCGGTAAATGTGTAAGTCATCGACTGTCGCCCGACAATCGCTAAACAATCGACCGCGACTAATTGATCTCTATTGATGCGCAGACGTCACATTTATTAATGTATTTTGGACCCAATGGCCAAGTTCGGAGAGTAGATTAAAAATCGATAACTACCTACAATGATATTACCAGCAGAAACTTTTTTTTGAAAGATGCAGGCCTACGATTTATTTACAACATTTACGTCTAAAATGTCTTGTGTACTTACATAAAATAGTAATAAATAACGAGAACCAATCATAAATATCACCAAATACTCGTAATGTCAATCGGCAAATAATCACTACATAGTATAAAACAAAGTCGCTTTCTCTGTCCCTATATCCCTATGTATGCTTAAATCTATAAAGTGATTGAAGAGGAAGGTTTATGTGTATAATAACATCCTATTGCACCCGTGCGAAGCCGGGGCGGCTCGCTAGTTAAGGATAATTTACACTTGTAGTCGGTAAATGTGTAAGTCATCGACTGTCGCCCGACAATCGCTAAACAATGGACCGCGACTAATTGATCTCTATTGATGCGCAGACGCCACATTTATTGCTATTTTGGACCTAATGGCCAAGTTCGGAGAGTAGATTAAAAATCGATAACTACAATGATATTCATTTCAGAAACTTATATTTTTAAAAGATGCACAGTTTATTAGTTATTAAGTTTATTTAGTTTATAACGAATAACTTTTAAAAGTCTGGCTATTTTCAAAAACAATTTTACGTCTAAAATATTCTGTACTTAAAATAGGGCAAGCGGCAAATAATGTTGTAATAAATTGTGCAAATGTTAATACACCTCGGTATCATCATTTTTAAAGGGAACAAACGAGCGCATAATTAATTAATTCATTTCTCATTTTCTTGAGAAATATTTGCCATTTCATAAATAAAATGATCGCTTCCTAAAACAAGCGTCCCTAAATAAAAAGGAAAGGAACATCTGCGTGTCTCGTAAACTAGGTAGTGCTTATCTCAAATTAAGTGGCAAGGCTGTTGAACATTATTTAAATGCTATATAGGAGCTCTATCGCTGACGAATTACTTACATCACCTATTATTTATTTATTATAGCGATTCTCAGCGTTGAAAACTTGGCTCTCAGCAGCTGTGCACCCAAATAAACTTGCGTTTGAAATAAATGTTATGACGTGACAATGAATGCTTATCGCCAATTACACGCGTTTTAAACCAATTACTAGGACGGGTTCGTTAATTAAACTTAAGTGCCATATTTCGTCGAGTTATTTCGACGGGAGACACGCACGATTTTGTTCTTTTATAAACTTTTAATATGCGATGTGGAGTTTTATTCCAATTTAACAGTCTATAAATTAAAGTAAGCTCAAAAAACTTATTTAAGAAGGCTTCAACTGAAATACTGTATTTTGTAATTTAATAACTGTATTCTGAGAAATTGATTTGCAAAAGAACTAAAATTATAGTCCTAGTTGTTACGCTTGAGGTGTGTTGACTGTGCAAAAACCGTTATTTAAAATACTCTATATATTTAATTATTCTTTGAGAAATATAATAATGTAGTACTTACTTATTTAAAATATCGACAGTAAAGTTTCCACATATAATATAAGGTATCTACATAAGTAAGCTCAGATATAGAAACCAACCAATTTGGGAATTTGGAGTAGTAAGGGGAATGTAGGTATGTAACAAATTATTAAAAAACAAAAGAAAACGACATCAGTCTCAACACAACTTCTCCAACACAGCCCTTTTATACGCCCCTATCCTAGAACAGAAAACGACGATATTCTACTACAAAATCTTAATCCTTTGCTATAACAGCTTTTCAGACTATCCAAAGCTAAAACAAACGTCACTGTTATCAATGCCTACCAAAAAATCATAACAATTTTTGATAATGCGAGCTACGCACGCGAGATAGGCTTACGCTATATTTACTAGAGGCTTTGTGAAGGACTGATAAAACTGGAATAGCCCCCGGGCGACCCAGGGTCCCGAGTTGGGACTCTATGGGGGGACAGTAGAGGACAAATCGGGGGATTATGCTAATCCCACCGTTATATCTACGTTACGGTTATGAAATTCTTACTGCAGGCTCTAACCGCTATCATTTTAACCGAAATGTGTGAATTATGAATTATTTCATCGGTTAAAATAACCTTTTTTTGGAAATGGTTATTTTCATGATTGAGCTTCCACCTGGGCTACAAGATACATTTTCTCGGAACACAATTTTGTTCTTAAATCTTGACATAAAAATATTTTTATGATCTCGATATTATTTAAATGCCTGGATAAGCCTTGAAGATAAAATTAAAGTAAAACCGTATATTATGTGGTTATAACGCATAATTATAAATTACCTTATTAATTTTGTAAACACTTCTGAGTCTGAGTCTGAGTCTGAAGGAGACTCTGCGAAATAAACGTTATAAAAAATGAATTTACTAGGCACGGAACAAACAACGAACCTTCAATTACGACGATTTTTTTACTGTTTTCCACAACTTTAAAACTTAGGTAATCTCATACCATCGCGATCGTATCAAAAGAGTTATCATGCTACGAGTATTAGGAAAAAAAACCAATTCACTAAGCGTTGACTCTTTAATTTTAATAGCCCAGGTATAAATCCTTTTAGACCCCATAAGATTCAATAGAGATAGAATTTCTTGTTAACTTTTTGAATAAAACTTTTATTACCCGCTCATAAATACATTTTATCCTTGATCAACAAAATAACTATCGGACATGTCGTAAAATGTTTACGTTCAGAATACATTATAATTCAGTTTAACTATTCCCTCATAAATCTTATGGGAATTATGTCAACTCGAAGTTTCCCATTACGCACGACATGAAGTTCCCGATGATTTTGTTCAGATAACACCATTTCAGAGTGTTGCAAGGAGAGGACTCGTGATAATATCATATTGTGTTTTAAATTATGGCTGGCTATAAAAAGGCAACCCCCGAATTCACAAACGCAAGTCAAAGTTGAGCATACCTTAGAAGGATAACCGCTCTATCCCTTTCAGTTCTATTTACATACTTATTTCGCAGGACAGCATGAGCGTGAGCGCTTGCTTAGCGTTGATTGACGTTTGGGACTAAGACTGATTTATTTATTAATTCAATTATTTACTAACAGCTACACATAGCCAACACGCTTATATGCTAAGCAATATCAAATATGTAGTAACATATATAAACTAAAAAAACTAAAGACTCTTATAAAGTTAAAATCACTTTTCTGGTACAAACACTGCAATATTTTGTATCAATGAGGCTAGCTCACTATAACGCGTTTATCATTACAAAGAATGAACATGGCATCAAATAATTTCCGAATGACACTGTAATACAGTGTTAATTTCTATTTTCCACATCTGAACATATTTATACAGTCTCATTGGCCTTTCGTCGCTACATTCGCAACGAATTAATAATACCTTAGCCATTATTAAGAGTTAGATTAAACAAAACACTACACATTCGCTTTGACGTGAGATCATGATATTCATAGCACCGTGAACATGACCCTACAAACATCATATCAAAAAGCAAAAAGAAGCGAAAATGGCGCAATTCAGCAGCAGTGTGCTCCAACCCTAACCCCATAAACCTACTTCGCCAGTCCCGGAGTAGGGAACAGTGGCCTCACTAACCCAATTCGGAACTCGTAGTCGCGTTGGGAAGCGGTAATCAAATCACCCACCACTCTCTTTGTTCGAGACGTCGGCAAATATACTGAAACAGCGGCACTTCGCTCCAATTTGCGCTTCGAAATGAAGCGAACTCTAAAATAAAATGTTATTGAGAACAGGATGGTGCGATCATCTACAAGGGGTATTGTGGTCCACTTTATTCTAAAGGCTAGGTTGCAAATGGTTTAATTTTTCATTATGTGCTGGGAAGTGCTTGATGCGAAGTGTGGCTTTAAGAATATGATGGTGTTGTTTTGTAGGTGCATGTCTATCAACCAATTTATTCAAAAGCTTACGCAGCTTTGTCCAGGGAGCAGGGGGCGACAGGGATACCTCTCCCATACATGTAGACCACTGACCTGGCCTGAAGAAGCTGCTCAAATCGGACTCAGATCGACGGTGGACGCATCACTCTGCCTCTACCACTATTGCAAAGACATGACATTTGGCAAGAGTGAGATAAAAACGGAAATGGGACCTGATGTGCTGTTGACTGTACCTCAACTGTAACTGACAAACGTTTTTAGCATCCATAAATGATAAATTAAATTATTAAAGCAATACTTAATTATAGAGCAAAGATAATGTTGACATATCTAAATACTTAAATACAAAAAAATCACAAACAGATCAAAGCTATAGCCAAAAGAAGCCGACATCCATAAATTAATTACCAAACATCACCCACAACATCCAACTAGAAACATACTTTCATAAAAGGATAACTATTATAGCTCGTAGACAAATAAACTTCATCGGCGCCGATACATCAATAAAAGGGATGTAATATTCCTTACAAATTACAACATAATGCCAGGATCAAACGTAATAGCAGTAGCCCTTGTGATTTTGGAAGGAAACCTCAACCCAAACTTACCCATAATTATCTGACTAAATAAAAATACCAATAACCGACGTTTCCTGAATACCTTCTTTAGGGCTGCGTCTTTCATGTGTCGTTTCCGTCAGATACTGGAAGTTTCGATGTGTGAGAAAAAAATCTAAAATACATGTATTAACGTTGGTAAAAAGTCGCAGATTGTCTACTCACCTGTTTTCATTTGTAAAAAAAGGGGTCTTTTTGTAGATGTGCTGACCGCGTGAGTTAGGCCATGATTTTATATCGCACTTTCAGTTGTTTCAGTTCTTCTATGGATGGACTACCTTTCTGATCTGGTCCTGTAGCGTTTTAATGAAGAAAGATAGCTTTATATTTAAGCGTACTTCATGCATTTTCACGTCTTTTTGTTAGTCATCTCTTGGTAGAGTATAGAGTAAATTGATAAAAGGAAGACCAAAATTGACCTCAAATCATCGACAGAATTCAAATAAGTTGCCCAAAGTAGCTAGCCCTAGTTAGCACCTAAACAAAACATCGTCGATCGAGGAAACTGCAGCAAATGGGTGTGGTATCGGAAACAGTAACGGCTCGGCGACGTATTTACGGGTCGCCGGCTGCGCGCGCGTCGACGGACAGATCGGCTGACGATGTGCAAGCGCATAGTATGTGCGCTATAGCTGCAACTAAAATACTTGTACCAAGAGTTTTGTCTAACTGCGCAAAAGTGTTCATTGCTAACCTTGTAATTCACGTAATATTTGTTCAGTAGCTTGGCATAGGGAAGCTTTATTGTAAGTGAAAGTCACCCGGGTTTTCCTCATTCTGTCAAACTGTCGGTTTAGGTAATGTTAAAGCTTTTGGTATGAAAAATGTTCAGAATCTATACTTATAATAAATCTGTAGAGAGGCCAATTCTGTACATGAAATATATTTAAAAAATTACTATCAAGGGGTGATTAGGGATCGCTACTGATGCCAAAAATGCAATGAGTAAAATTTTTGTCTGTATGACTGTCTTTCTGTCTGTCTGTCTGTCTGCTGTATGTTCGTTATAGAAACAAAAACTACTCGACGGATTTTAACGAAATTTGGCACAATCATTTTTCATACTCTTAGGCAGGTTATTGTATACTTTTCATTACGCTACGATTAATAGGAGCAGAGCAGTGAAGTTTAACATTGGGAAAACGGGAAAAATTACTCCATTTTGTACACGTAAAAACTACTAGATGGATTTAAATGAAACTCTACAGTAATATAGTTTATGCATCTAAATAAGACGTTACAATTACAATTTATAAAGATATATCACATTTTTTTAACTCTAGTCCGCGGGCGGCAGCTAGTAGATACTAATAACCCCCTTATTCATAAAAACGAACGCAACGCTAACGCATTGTTTAAGCTATTGACGTGTTCTGTCACTTACTCGCAAATGGCGGCAGCAACAAGAATGACAGTGACAAAGCGATACAAAAGTTATCGTGTTCTATAAGAGCTGTTTAAGTTTTTATGAATAAGGGGGTAATTCTCTATGGGTTTGCTCTTGACTACAGTCCACAATATACATCTCCACATTTTTAGAGAGCTATAAAGTAGAATATTTTAAAACAGGATTCTTTCCTGATATTGTCCACGTTTTGAAAACAACAGTCTCTAGTACAGAGTAGCGCAATTTGACGATATTGCTTAAAACGGAAAACATCCTGACAATTTAAATTACCTACTTTACGGCATTAGTTCCAAAAAAAGTTCTACAACTATCTGCGAATTGCATCTGACAAAGCTGTTAAAGCCACATTGAGATAAACTTGGCGAAATGTGTAAACCTTGCAGCGCGCATGCCCAGGCGCACGCGTTGACAGACTGATCGAGTGACGACATGCGCGGGGCGGCGTGCGCGCAAGGGATGCGTGGCGTGTGTCGACGCAATTAGCTAGCTCTTAGGCCTTCCACACATTGTAATACTTGAACATGAACGTTAGTTATTCCACTAAGCACCGTCTAACACTAACAAAGCAAAAGCACTAAGCAAAGCTTGTAGAGATCGTCTAAGCTGAAATGAACCAATCATAATTGCATGTTCATGTGTATTGCGTATATATTTGAAATTTGCTTGTATGACAACTATCTGCGACTTGCATCTGACAAAACTGTTAAAGCCACATTGAGATAAACTTGGCGAAATGTGTAAACCTTGCAGCGCGCATGCCCAGGCGCACGCGTTGACAGACTGATCGAGTGACGACATGCGCGGGGCGGCGTGCGCGCAAGGGATGCGTATGTCGACGCAATTAGCTAGCTCTTAGGCCTTCCACACATTGTAATACTTGAACATGAACGTTAGTTATTCCACTAAGCGCCGTCTAAGAACAAGCTGAGCAAAGCTTGTAGAGATCGTCTAGGCTGAAATTAACCAATCACAATTGCATGTTTATGTGTATTGCGTACATATTTGAAATTTGCTTGTAGGTAGATGAGGTAGAGGGGCGCGTCATTTCAGCTTAGACGATCTCTACTATGAGATAACAAACAACGGACAAACGTCCTTACCTACCACTCACTTATCCACGCCGAATATGATTAAATATTGTATGCGTATTTTTGTAGAACCTTTTTTTTGTAAATACATACTTTATACCTACACAGGAAATTCCCAGAACAATACAAAAAGTCATTTCCCGAATGTTTTAACTGCGCGGGCACGAACCCGAGACGTATGTCGCCGTAAGTAACTTAGGAAACCTTTACACTAAAGCTAAATCGGTCGTCAAATCATTCTGAACAGAATACCTATCTTTATTGGCACATATCCGCGACGGACTTCCCGCACAGTGTGGCAAAGGCCTTACAACTAAATAATCGTTCAGCGGGTAAGTGCAGAGGTAGAATGTGTAGCGAGATGAAATATGTAACGAAGTTCTTGGAAGGAAAGAGAGATATTACGTAGAATAAACTTTCAGTAGCGATTTCTAATATTTACGCGAACACTATACATCGAAATAAAACAACTTTACGGATTCTACTCGCACAAAAATTCAAAAATTGCTTAGTAGCCTCATAAGACAACACCGTTTCGATCTTTCTTTGTTGCGTAAAGATATTGAGAATTTGTCTGATTATTTGAGAGCACAACTGCCGAGTTTAGATTTTGCATCTTGCATGGAACGATTAAACAGTAGAGAAACATCTAAATATAATAACTGCAAGCAAAGTCAGATTCAGAAATTTGAAAAGTTAATGAATAAAAACAAAGGTCGATACGAGAAACGGAACGCGGCCGTGACATCTGGCCAATCAGATTTTATCTGTGGAACGGATCGACCGGAGTCTCGAGCGGTTGTCAATTTATCAAAACAAATATTGGACCGGCCTACCGTTTCAGTTTTGGAAAAAGGTCTTAATTTCTCTGTAGCGCCGCGTAAAATACCTTATGAAGAGATAATCTGTAGTGTTGAGGATGCCTTGTATAAGAATACCATGAAGAAGGAGGATTTGGAGGCAATACGCCAGGATGTGTCATCCGTTCTGCGTCGGAGCAAAGTGCCCAAACTGAATCTTCCTCTTGATGAATATCGCGCTTTAAAGAACTTGCGTACTAGGCCAGAGCTGACTATCCTTCGTGCGGACAAGGGAAATGCTACGGTGGTGTTAGATACGTCGGATTACAATGACAAAATTTCACTTTTATTGTCGGATGAAAACACCTACAAACTTGTTAAAACCGACCCAACTAGTAAGATTTTGAAGCAGACCACCGAGCTTCTTAAGAAACACAGTGAAAAGTTAAATCTAGACGTGTCGTATCTTATACCATCGTGTGCCAAGCCTCCAAAGCTGTATGGGTTACCGAAGATACACAAACCACTTGCTCCCCTTCGGCCAATAGTAAGCCAAATCAACTCACCTACTTATCGTTTGGCTAAGCACTTGGCGAAGGTACTCTCACCTTTGCGAGGACAGACTACATCTCATGTGAAGGATTCCTACCAGTTCATTGGTGAGTTACAACAACTACAACTTTCTGATGATGAGACAATGGTTAGCTTTGATGTTCAGTCCTTGTTTACATGTTTACCAGTAGAGGATTGCATAGAAATTACTAGGAAAAGGTTAGTGGACTGTGATATGCCCGTTGAATATGCAGAGTTACTTAACCTGTGTCTTAGGGCAGGTTATTTGTACTGGAATGATAAATTCTACGTACAGCTTGATGGTGTAGCGATGGGATCTCCCGTGTCCCCTGTGGTAGCTGATATCTTCATGGAGGATTTCGAGGAAAAAGCTTTAGCTTCAGCACCTGTCGTTCCACGGTTTTACAAGCGGTATGTGGATGATACTTTCACAATTTTACCATCCAACAAAGTATCAGCATTTTTAGACCATCTTAACTCTATACACCCTAGGATAACATTTACTATGGAATTGGAAGCTGACAGTAAACTACCTTTCTTAGATGTGTTAGTTATTAGGAATCCTGATCATAGTTTGGGCCATACTGTGTATCGGAAGTCTACCCATACTGATAGGTACTTAAACGGTGATTCTCACCACCATCCTTCGCAGTTAGCTACTGTTGGTAAAACTTTGTTACAGAGAGCGGAACGGATCTGTGATGATGACCACCTGCATGCTGAAGTCCAGCATGTCAAGCGTGTGCTGGGTGAAAACAAGCTCAAAGCACCGCGACGTCGCAGAAACCGAGTGAAACCAGCCACAGTTGAGCGTCAGCCTGCTGTATTGCCATATTTGAAGGGTGTCACTGACAAGATTGGGAACATCTTGAAGCGTGCTTCTATTAAAACTTATTTTAAGCCGCCGAAGAAGATTAATCAATTTTTAAGACCTGTTAAGTGTAATATTCCTCTTCAAACAGCGGGTGTATACAAGCTTGATTGTGACTGTGGGCTCTCGTATATAGGTCAAACCAAAAGAAGCATAGGGACGCGTATCAAAGAACACATAGGTGATATTAAGAATAGGAGATCTACAAAATCAGCAGTTTGTGAACATGCCCTTGATAAGCCCAACCATTTCATACGATTTGATAAACCGCAGGTCCTTGCTAGGGAGAATCGTTACTTACCAAGGATGCTGCGAGAGGCTATTGAAATTAAAAAACATCCGAATTTCAATCGTGAGGATGGTTGGAATTTACCACCAGCTTGGGAGCCTGTTATACGCTTGATCAATCCCAGAGGGCAGCACAATACTGTGAGGTCTCAGGATACGGTTAGTTCGTACTGCGTGGATAGGAACATTTCCAATAATGTTAGTGGAAATGACGGTAGTTAAGTGAGGGTTGCTAAAAAATTTTGTACTGTTTTGTGACATAGAACATCTTTGTCATCCCGTGATCACGACTGCTGTAAAGGAGTCGAAACGTCGGGTTAGAAAATGAAAGAAAATATAACACCGCGAGTAGAATCCGTAAAGTTGTTTTATTTCGATTTCAGTAGCGAATTATCGTTATATTTGCCTGAAGCATATAGTCCGAGTCTATTTAAATAATACAATATTAGCGGTAGGGTCATTGAAAAACGCAAATCAAAGTTGAGCATCCCACACAACTTGCAACTTGTATTACTTATGAGTCACAAGTAAATCTATCATTTTCAGTTTCATAAACATTTAACGGGACGGTATGTTAGTCGAAACTATGTACAGATTATTATGAAATTTTGTAGAGTTTTGCTGCAGAAGCTGGCAAACATCTTCAAAAGTTACCCAATAGAATTTCAAAAGTGATTAACATATTTACGCATAAAATAATTATTGCAATGAGTAATAAGAAATTGGGTAATAAGAATTATTTCTAGATCACAACACAACACAACTGTGATAAAATATCAGGCAGCTCTTTTGAAACTGTTATCAATTCATCAAAAGCACTGAGCAATGCCACAGATATCATTACCATACTCCTGTGAACTGCAATTACCTAACCCCCCAGTAATACGAACTAGTTAACTAGTCTGATTATTACATTAGTCCTCGCAACTAGCACGCTATCCGTTAATAGTTAACTCGGGAGCGCAGTATCACAGTAAACATAACAGTAGGTTATCTAAGGCACCCGCGAGTTATTAGCCTAGCGTGGACACAGACACGCGGCACAGCCCGTACGTACTGCCGCCACCTTATCCCCCCCCATTTTATGCTAGTATGTGCGTGAAATCACGGTAATAGTATACCTTTAGTACCTTTAGTATTCCTTTACCGTGGGCAAATCGCGTGCCGACAAGGCGAGGGACGCGCACGCACACATTCAAACCGAGAGCGGCACGTTTGTATGTAGATATTTTCCTGTTCTCTGTTTACTGTGGCAGTATTCCAGACCTGCTGGTACATACGAGTAATCTAATAAATTATCTACGATAGGGAAACCACAGGACCGCGTATGTGAAGCATCCGCTTAGGCAGAAGTAAGTATAGCTACATATTTGAGGTGTTGGTTTAGCTACATGCCATGCTTGTAATACCATTAGGGAGTGTAGGTAATGAAGTTGGCTGATCTCTAAGTATACAATGTACATTGATAAAGGAGTAAATGCGTAAACTTGAAAAAGATAAGATAGATAATAAATCATAAATATAATATATATATATAAATAGATAATATATCTTTTAAATTGATTATTGACAACTCTTACTCTATCCAAATGTCTAACCTTTTTCAGAGTATTTAATAAGTTTGTCTGAGACGCAGAATGTCGACATCTTAAAATGAACACTGGTCGCAAAAGTATTTTCCGCATAATGTCCTTTTCTCAGAATCAACCAAAACCATCTCAGTCTCTTCGTAAAACGTCCCTTACGGAGATCTGTCGCTGTTTGTGGCGTTTGAAATTGGTTACTTTATCTTCGATTAATTGTAAAACCTTACAATTGCCCTGATTCAGAGTCTCGGTAGATTCAAAATTTTTATTTTAGGAAGTAAATTGCGTTGATTGGAGTTTAATTTCAAGTACCTGTTTTGTTATGATATTCGTTCGTGGCACATATTCATTCATTCTCGGTTCCTTTCAAACTAAAAGATTTTCCGTAGAGCGAACCCAAGGGTTTACTAATCATCTCCCTTTTTAAGCTCAAAAATTCCCCTGATAAGCCCGTAATTTGTTCAGCTTGTTCAACACAAAAGACAAGTTTCAATGTAACTACTACATATCAAATTGACTGTAAATATTATTATGAAGCACAAATTGCGCAAACGGGACCCACGTGTTAAATAAACCGAACAGAAATAGTAATGACATACAGTGGCCCAGCATGTAGTATGTAACCTCGCTCTTTCAACAAGCAATAATTTCATAGCTGGCGCCAGAGCAATGTACAAATAAATTTTCCCGAGGGAATTTTATTTCACATGTGACGTGGTTTCACAGTTGTTACGGATGAATTGATACTTTGTTTCTACCGTTAAACCAATAAGATGGCTACTATAAATTTTAGCTGGTATTATTTAAAAAATCTGCCAAATTTCCAAATAGGATTCAGAATTCTATTCGTAGTACGTTTCACAGGAAAACACCCTGTATATTTTGAAATGACACTATGTCAACCTTTTTTTTACACCATGTCAACCTACTTTAGCAAAATAGTTGAACAATGAACCTAATTGAAGAGCGTTCCTAGTGTTTATTGTGTTAGCCTGTACTGTAGTATGTTATTTGTTTCCATTGTTTGCTAACCCCTATCCCCTATAGCATGTCATCCCGCTTATTCATAAACAGGCCATAAGTCTATTATGACTGTTTTGTATCATTCTTAGCGTTGTCAACGTCTTGGTGAATTTGCAATCAAAAATAAAACAGAAAATAAATTTGTTAAAACGCACCGGTGCGTGCTATGACATTGAACTAGTTATAAGTTCATGTTTGTATTTACAGTCAACTGCACATCACGCTACCAATTTCCGTATTTTCTCACTAAATGTGATTTCATTGCAATAGAGCAAGATTCAAGATTCAAAAACAGGCTATGTTGGCCAGTCTTGGACTTCGCTCAACATACAGTCAATTCTGGTTAGCCACGGTAATAGTATTATCTTTACCGTGGCTCAACATTTGACTTGATCTTTTTCATACAAAAATGCTTACAAATCCTACAATATGGTTGGCACTTCCTAATGCCAAGTCTTGCCTGCCGCATTCAACAAGTTGCCTATTTAAGCATCCAAACAGTGAAACAAGAACCTCCAAATAAACAATATTTACGTAAACAAACTATGCTTACCATGTCATATCGTCTCGGCAATATCTGATTCTGCCGTGCTATTCCGGCGGTGCACATCGGACATCACTTCACAACTCGGTGCTTCACGCTTACCTCAACCATCAATACGCTTTTAATTTAAAAATGTTATTTGTCTTAGTCCTTTTTTTTCAAACGACCACAGTTGCAAAGAAATTGAATTTAAAGTTCACTCACACGAGCGAAGGGAGTTTTGGCGTCCGCCGGAATAGCATAGCTGCTGCGGGAGAGCTCACGGTTCTCACATAAACAACGCGGTTCCGTGCAGTAATTCGGGCACCATTTCACGGGACGCGGAACCCTAATGTCGCGTGTTGTGGGACCGATTTATTTATGGAATCATGCAATAATGCACTATTTCATCGCTTTGTGCGAGCACTCGTGAGGTGAAAATTGCAGTGCTCAGAACTTAATTTATTGTTGTTAGGTTATTGGTTGATTAATAGCTATTCTTGAATGTATAGTCAACAGCACACTAGGCAACCCATTTTCGTTTTTGTATCTTGCTCTTGCCAAATAACATTGTAATAGACTGAGGAGGCCTGACTGCAATGACACATTTTTTTACGTATTGCATACTTTCCTAGTAGTTCATTGATCAAAAGATCTAGATCAGATTCGTGAATAATCGGTATTTCAAACTATGACCTATAGGCACACTACACAACTGTGTTCTATAAAAAAAAATAAAAGCATTCATAATATTCGTAAATGTCTTACTCGAACCAAGTGTTAACGCGTTTAGAAATAAATCAAAAAAAGACTTGCAAAGCTGTGCAGAAATGAGAATGGTCATTTTCTAAAACAAATGAACAATCTTATGGCTGAACAAGCACTGCCTGCTAAGTTTGATTTGTGATCACAAAACAAACGTATGCAAATAAAAATGTACCACCCGTCGGGAGTTTGGCACCATACCGAGCTTTCTTGCAGGATCACTCCTCCCAAAACCCATCCTAATCTCTACCCAAATCCTGAGCTTCTAAAGTCCACTTTGCCCTGGTAGACTAGCCAATTACTCAAGGTTAAGAACATGTAACAAGTCCAAACGAATATCCAACGAACACTCAAGTCTACAGCTGGTTTCCAAATACGTACTGCATAAATTGAAATGGTAATACTACGAGTATAAACCTTATTTTTCCAAGCGAGTACAAGTTTAGCCTCAGTTTTTGTTAGGGATAATCATGAGATTTTTAAGTAAGTATACTTATTAAAAGTGATTTACAGCCATGAGAAAGTTTCAATTAAAATTTGTAGTTCCAAAAAAATTACCGATCAATTATACAGATAAAATACCAGTAGCGTACTTTTTGGATTTGATGAAGAGAATAGATAACTCGTACGGGCTGATTAGAATCTTTGACGATGATAATGAGGAAAAAACGGTTGAGAAAATATTATAATTCGCTGATGATAAAAACAAACACGGTCCGCCTGTATAGCGCCTGCGGCAACTCGTTACATATATCAATTTCTCTGAGGAACAAGCGATGATAAATTACTTGAGATATGGAATGCGCAAGGGCTGGTATTATGCCCGAGCATATCGCGAGCTTGAGTAACATTGACAAATGAGCCGCGATACCACCATTGTTTCATGTGTCAATTTTTATCACACATTTGTGATGATACCTTTAACATGGGAATGAAATTGATAAGCTGTAGAACAAAGGCTGCAACTACTCGTGGTAAACTTGGTTTTTGTGGGCAGCGTTTGTGATGCTTCAAGTTTGAATGTATGTACATTGTGTTGTGAAAGTTAATCAATTACAATTTTCATCCATAAGTCGTCTCTTCACGCTAACAAATCCCTTCGCCTTCGGTTGCCATCCATCTTGGTCAGGTCGTCTACACGCCTTTGGGGGTTTCAAACGCTCCCCATTCCGAAGCCTTTTTGCAACGGTTGCCATCAGTTCGTCACACATATGTGTTCTGCCATCAGCTCTTTTAAAATCGATTTCAAAGCCTGTCTTTCTAGTCAAAGTTGCCGTAACTTAGAACACTCGATGCTTCACGCTGCTCACTGACTACCCACCACCTCATAACTATCCTATTCAACTCAAAGTCGTCCATTATTATGTTTGGAGTCTGCAATTTTCAATATACTTCAACGGTTTCCTTTCCACTCGGCGACAGACATCCGCCCACTGGCACTAAAGCTTACTTATTTATATTTCTGTCTGCTCAATATCCAACTCCATTCGTTTTACAATAAACTAGTGCGCAAATAAATCATATTTTGTAAGGAATAAAGGCGTGAAACCCACTACAAAAAAGACTGTTAAAATATTTGAATACTTTTCTTTCGTCTACCTTATGCTTAGTAGATATTAAATGAAAGCAGGTCCATTAATTTGGGTGTGTAAACATCATTAATATCTCCAAAATTGTCATTAAAAATTCCTTTCACGCGGAAATGTAAGTCGTTTAAGAGTTTCGCGTTTATTTTTCAAAATTAACTGGAGTTATGATTTAGGAGATAGCGCTACGCGCCGGACATTTCGCGTCGTCTCCTCTTTAGGGCGATAAATAACAAAATTAGGGAGCTTTGCCATGTTCAAAATAGAATACTGGCCTAGAGAAACTTCAAATGTAACTTCTGAACTCCGTATACGATCTAGTACAGAATTAAGACTCAATTATCTAGTTGCGTGGACCTTGTCACAAAACTTCACGAACTTAGATGATAAGTTTTAGAACATAGTTAATGTAATTATCTTACTTACGAACTAACTTTAGGTTCAGCACCCCTAAACAGCTCTACTTCAAGTACTTCATAACCTTTGCTACCGTCTCTCTTATTATTTTTACTGTCCATGAAAGCAGTGACACGAGTGCCGGTTGAAACTCTAAGAGTCGCGGGTTCTTGTCCCGCACTAGCACAATTGTTCGTTGATCAAACAGATATTTTTGCTAGGTGTGGGTGTTTGTGGCATCTTGTATGTATGATGATGATGTAATATATCATCATCATCATTATCACCCTGTTGCATGTTATGTATGTGCAATTGTAACGTTTTGGCCAAAATTATTTATATTTCTTTTTTTAGGTGTTCCCTGTCTTTGTCCTTAGCAACCTCTTCAGATGCTTTTGAAAATCCTACTAACAAATTAATTCTTTTAAAATGTCGGTTCTTTTAAATTCCTAATGCCACAGTGTAAACAAGGCTAAGTTCTCGTGCCTCACGCGCCGGGAGTAAATCAACTACGTCTACGTGCCGCAAAATCAGCCCTACCACGCACTCAGTTGCTTACCAATACACTGCAGACCACGCAACAAATAATGCAGCATCTTCCTTTTAGTTTATACTAGCGGCCACCCGCGGAATTAGGTTTTTTTTTTTATATATCTTCATAAATTGTAACCTATACTCGGATTTTTAATTGTAGTCAGTGAAATGACATTTTCAGTGTGGCAGGTTTTCAGTCCCAAATAAATAGTGATGTGGTAAATCGAGTTTTTACAATTAAAAGTTAGTCGACATTACAGCCTGGCAAAATAGTCGTAGTGAATGACCACGTCTCACTTCCATATGTCATTACTGGCAACACACACTGGTCAGACTTTCGTCTTGAGACATAGAGGTATTTCGGTAAACTGTATTTAGTAAATAAGTTTTCAGTTTCAAAATGTTTTGTTTCTGTATTATATTATTTACAGGTAAGAATTTCGTTTATTAACAGGTCATACAACTGGAAAAGTTTGGGAGGATACAACAGTAGAATCTTCCAAACAAGCGTTTTCTAAAGGTTTGACTACATGCCTAAAGGGCCCAACCGGCAAAGGACGACGCCTTATAGTTTCACAAATAGGCAGTGATGAAGGTTTTGTAGATTCCGGTTTACTTATTTTTGAATCGAAGAAAAATAGTATGGACTATCATGAAGAGATGAATTCAGAGTGTTTTGAGAAATGGCTTAAAAGCATTTTGCCGAAATTAAAGCCAAATGCGGTGCTGTTATTAAATAACGCACCGTACCATTCAAGAAAAGTCGAGCGTATCCCCACTCCAAACTGGCGGAAGGTTGATACTGTTCAGTGGTTAGATGAAAAACAAATTATGGTAAAGGCTCAATAAATCGAAATAGTAAAATTACAAAAATCAAATTACGAACGCTATGCTGTGGAAGAGTTGGCCGCAGAATACGGTGTCACAATCCTGCGTCTGCCACCTTATCACTGTGAGCTTAACCCAATAGAGTTAGTTTGGGCTCAAGCAAAAGGGTACGTTGCCAGGAACAATAAAACTTTTAAAATAAAAGAGGTAAAAAAAATATTTGAAGAAGGTCTGAAAGAGGTGACGCCTGATAATTGGAGACAGTGCATACACCATGCCATTAAAGTCGAAGGCAAAATGTGTCAACTCGACCACATTATAGACCAATATGTGGATTCCTTCTTTATAAATGTAACTGATTCTGATTCCGATACTGAATATACCGATTCAAAATCGTAGTCGTAATCAATAGCAACCGTAACGAATAAAAACGTATATAATTACTTGTATTTCCCTGACTTTCAAGTGTTAATTACCCTGAACCTCTTTGAACATTTTTTTCCCAGCTATGGTTATATTTTGTTAGTGTCTCTTTCTCCATACTAAAACCCATATTTCTTAAATCGTATTATTTAATTCGTTATGTACCTATTAAATATTTACAATTTAAAAAAGGCTTTGATACCTAATAAAATAAAGCATGACTAAATGTCTAAGTCTAGTGATTGCCGAACGTCACTATTGTAGCGGGTCACCCTTTTTTGTATCAGTCACTGTTGAAGTTGTCATTTTGCTGACTACAATTATTAATCGTACTATATGTCCCATTCCGATGCATGAGCTATATTATTGTAAAGTTTCATTAAAATCCATCCAATAGTTTTTACGTGCAAGAACAACACGGCACAAACATCTTTCCACACATACCTACAAACTTTCGCATTTATAATATTAGTAGGATATTTGGAAAATGAAGATGGCTCAACAAAAAGTGACTCTCCAAAATCATCATCTTCAAGACCCTGCTGAACATAGGCTGCGATCGTAGATCTCCATCCTTAACCTCAGTACCTTGAAGAACCTTGTTAGTTTAGGTCTACGCATGTAGGTACAGTAAACGGCACATCGCACTACCCATGAGTTTTAGTGAGACTAACGAACAGCAATTCATTAATAAATAAAGAGATAATTTTCATAAGCTATAGAGATAGAAACCTTAGCTGTCATCATTCCATCATCATGTTTTGGGCCAGTTCTCGTTCCTCACACTCTTGACATAAATTATCCGACAGAACGTCCCGCCTGCGTGCCGGCACGGCCCACCACCACCACTCCATAAATCTACTAAATAATGAAGCACATCTTTGACAGGGGATTGAGAACTTGTTTATGTTGGATCCTGGCTTCAGTAGTTAAGTAGCAAGATTCTTTACGCAATTTTATTCCAGTGAAGATCTGTATATCTGTGTAAATGTTTTTGTTTTTACACAAAGAGCCCGCTCTTTTAGTGTCAAAAAGCGTTCTCTACTAGTTAACCACACGGTCATACAAAAAATAAGGCGCGGCACAAAATGAAGGTTAAGATTAGAAAACATTTGTTTAAATTATGCACAAAAATAATATGTCTAATATACACAAATAGACATATATAAAATACGCCAAAATGTGGATAACATACAATTTTAAAAATTGGTTGGAGGAATCTCCAATCTTTTTCCGAATTCTCTACATTCCCACACATTTTACTTCCAGCACATTTTTTAATCTGCCAACGATTGAGAGCAACAGAAAATAAAAGAGGCACGGCATTCACACGATAGCATTGTAAGTGTTACGTGTCCTTTTTTTTTTTTTTTTTTTTACGCGGAGAATGCCTTTACGCACTATCCCGCTCCCTGAGTACGGGAGCGGGGGAGTGTGGGGCTCACCCACCCCAGTGGGCGTGGGCATACCCACTAAACTCCGCGGAGGCCATCTTCTGCGCGGTACCAGGAATCCCCGAGGACCCCCGTAAGGGACTCTATCAGTGGACCCCTGGCGCGCTTTGCTGGGAACCCAGCTCCTCACGAGGGGAGTTATGCCTCCCCTCATACACATTTGCTACACTTTCTTTAGAGGAATTACGTGAATTTCTAAAATTAAAAATAGTGAAAGTATTGGTCTGTCGTTTGTTGAGATGAATCTTTATCCGTTATAACATCGACGCATCAACGATTGGACGCCGTCTTTCCTTTAGTTCACAACAAACGGCCACCCGCAACTTCGTCCACGTGGACTGAGGTCAAAAAATGTAATATATGTATCTTCATAAATTGTAGCCTATGTGCCATTCAGATGCATAAGCTATATTATTGTAGAGTTTCATTAAAATTCATCCAGTAATTTTTACGTGAAATAGCAACACGCCACATCGACACGTACACTCTTTCGCATTTATAATATTAGTAGGATTCTTCTGCCAATAGTAATTCAATACTAAGCTCATCTTAACCATGCCTACCAAAATAACTCATCATAACTAACGTACCTAACTAAATATACTTACTTCAATTTCATCTCCCGATTTGAATTGAACCAAAATACCTATGCACACACTGACTTTCCGATCGGCGGTGTTTTCAAGCGTTGCGAGTTCTTGAAAAAGTTTTCACAGATGATACTGAAAAAGGCTTTAAAAAACAAAATACGATTATTAGTATTTTGCCCTTAAATACATATCAACTTCGCGACTCGCCTGTAGACAGAAGCTAAACGGAGCAAACCCTCCACTGAGGGTATGGGAATGGCAGTGAGCTATGCAATACGTATGTAAAGCAGCGGATGGATGGGCCATACCCTCAATTTGCACCAGCACCCAGTGCCCTAGCCACCGCTTGTATTCACATATGAGGTTGCGCTCCATTTGGAACCATAAGATTGATCCTTTTTCACAATAGAAAAACGGCAGGAAAACTTTTAGCATAGGATGTTTGCATCATTTTCCTCTCTGCGCTTAAAAGACAATATTTTACCATCTGCTTAGACCAAATTCGACAACAACTTAAACTAACTTAACTCTATAGTAAACTTACTAACTTCGAAAAGTTTATTCACTTTTCAACAATTTCGCCAAATGAATACCTACACAAATTCTGTGTGACGGTTATACATATAACCTCAACAAAAAGAATATTAGTATTCCATACGTTAAAAAAAACAGCTTTACTACGCAGTTCGTAAGGCTTAATAACGTTACCCCTATCATACCTTCATCATGACTTGCCACAGAACTAATTGTATTACACGGGTACAGAGTGGAAAAATTCGATAAAAAGGCAAAGGGTCCTAAGGGAAAATTCGCTGACATATTACTAGCAATATACAAGACATAGTGCCCCGTCACTCAAACTCCGGGCCTTTATATTTTAAGACGGGGTGAACCGAAAGAAGATGCATGGCTATGGCTTCATTTACGTAAATTACGAATATTACAGCACTTTTAGATTTTATTTCAAAGCAATTAAGCAAGCAAGACAGTTAAGCTACAATTAAATAATGATTGCACAAGGTAACTAGACTTCAAAAAAACTGTCTACAACGTAAAAAACGTTATCATTTTTTACTCATTGTTATGGTGTATAATACTCTTTCATACTTTTTAATAGGTCAGCTAGTGAGTACGTCATATATCCCAATTCATTGAACATTGAAAAAACGGAATGCCATCGAAAAACGTCAGAAATAAAGTCGATAAAGTTTGCTCCTAAGAGAATTGTATGAAATGAATCATCGATTTTGATGTTTTCTAAATTATATCTTTTGATAATTATAACTTGACAATTTGTATCTCTTAGGTACAAACTTTGAATAAATATTTTTATTACTTTTGACCTACTTTCGAAGCTTAATTTCCTACTTCGCGGCAGAACTTGTAAAATTCGGTGAAATTCGCAAAATTGGATGAGTTTTGCGGATGGTGGCGTTATAAAGGTGATTTATGGGGTCCCGGGGTCCCTTCCCGTGTCGGCCACTGCCAGATAAATTCTCAAATTAGGAAAGAGCTCTGCAAGTGAAAGATAGGTTTGAGCATAATTTATATCTGAATTTGCTTTTAATGTGTATGTGAATATGCGAAGGATAATTTGAAGGAGGCTTCTGAGATTTAAAGCCTGGGGTGCTTTTCCGATGGACATCACTTCACATCTCGGTGCTTCACGCTTACTTATATCATCAATACGCTTCAATCTGAATTAGCGTTTTCTCTCATTTCGTATGTAAATAATTAAAAAATGTTATTTGGCTTAGTGCTTTTCTCTCAAACGACCACAGTTGCAAAGAAATTGAATTTTCAAGTTCATTCAACACAAGCAAAGTGAGTTTTGGCGTCCGTCGGGATACCATAGCTGTTCACCCTCGATCGTGGCGTGTAGGCTGCGAGCATGCCGCTTGCCTCGCTGTCGCCCAACAAACGCTAGCTGTGAAAAGGCTCTAAGGGTTTTCGTCCGCGACGTAATAAAGACCGCGTCTGCCCGCCGATGCCCCTCACCTCACAAGGGCACCTGTGGCGCTGGGAATGTCGCTTGCTCGTAGTAGATTCCCACGACGTCGTACCGTGAAACGATGCCGTGTCGTAGCACGATGCTACGTCGTATACACGTACGCAGTAACCCTTCTAAGACATACAAGTACGCAATTATCTGCAAGGAAAGCAACAATAACGGTTTATTCTCCGAAATTAAATTATGACAATATTTTTATCTCTCCAAGCCATTTGCTTATTTTCCGCAGTTGTAAATAAATAAACAACTGTTATCGCCATCCACTTCCATCCGTTCTATCGTCCTTTCGGTAATTTAATTTGAAATGAAAAGAGAATGAGAAGTGTGCCCGCTACGGAGCTCCCTAGGGCGACGATTTACACAACAAAAGGTGGATTCAAATCCGCTAATGCAGACGAACTTGTCTTACGACGACAAGATGAGGAAATAACGCGGTGTCTCGAAGGACGACTTACATGAGACGATCACAGGACAAGGCAGATGGAAAACTTGATCTTCTAAGCTGTGTCCTAAAGTTTTGTTCTATATAGTAGGTCTACTTCCTAAGCGTTACACTGCGCTGTAAAAGTGAAAAGGCATATATTATGCACCACCGTAGACACAACAAATCTGTTCAAGTTTTTCAATTCAATTCTCTTATGTCTAATGTGATGTGTCTGAATCTAATTCTATTATATCACCACCATTCTCTATGCTTCGGAAGGCACGTCAAGCATTTGGTCCCCAGACTGACGTCGCCACTTCTCCATCAATCCGCACTGTGTCCAGCAGTGGGATGTATAAGGGCTTGATTGTTATATTTTTATTGCTACTACGCTTACATCGTTCTGTGTGAAGACCACTAAACAACAACCAATGTTGTCGTGCTTGCCAAATACTGAATCTCATCTTTCTTCCTCAGGTATAGAGTCGGAAATAAACTGTCAAGGACTTTATTTTCTGCGGTAAGCAAACTGAGGTGTTAAGTTGTATTATTAATGAAGGAGGGGAAACCTATTTAAGTAAAAGTTGAGAAAATTCTCACACAGATTGTAGAATTTCGATGTAATGAGCTGCTTTATAATTATGGGTTTACATTAAGTTCCCACAATTCCCGTTTACTATTTTTAATGAAACACAATCAGTCATCAAATATTTATACGGTTGTATATGATAATCTTACTAATATTATAAACGCGAAAGTTTGTACCTATATGTGGATGGATGTGCCGTGTTGCTCTTTCACGTAAAAACTACTGAATGAATTTTAATGAAACTTTGAATCAAACAGGCTATTATTCATAAAAAAAAATACTTTTTGTATTTCAACTTAAGTCCACGCTTGCGAAGTCGCGGGCGGCTGCTAGTCTAGATTAAATCTAGATTACCCACTAAGGAGGCAGTCACTTTTTACTACTTTTAATAGGCCAAAATAATATAAGATAATACGTAGACTTTATTAGACTTAACCTAAATGCCACTTCATTAGGTTATTTGAAAATAAAGATACTACGTATTTTAGGAAACAACCAACATTGTAACTTCACTTCGTAGATTTTCACATAACAAATGCAACTTTTGCTCTAATCAAAAAGTAGTGGAGCTTAAGGTGCTATACAATAAAAGCAATTGTATCACCAATTTGTGAGGAATCACATTTACTTCGCATTACAAAGGCCTATTCACACTGAACGAAGCGTAATATTACGACAAAATAATACATTTAACGCTTATTATTTTTTGTCGTCATTTCACACCGGTGGCATTATGTCGATCGTGAAATCGCAGCCAGGGCTAATCCTCCATTGTTACTATCGGCACAGTATAAACCATACAGTAGAACATCTAAATACAAACGTGGTTTGAATGTGTGCGTGAGCGTCGCGCGCCGTGTCGCGATATCACGCACACGCGATTTCACGCACACGCTAGCATAAAATAGAGAGGCATAGGGAGGCGGCATCAGCCGTGCTATTCCGTCCGGCGGTGCACATCGAACATCACTTCACATCTCGGTGCTTCACGCTTACCTCAATCATCAATACGCTTTACTTTGAATTAGTATTTTCTCTCATTTTGTATGTAAATAATTAAAAAATGTTATTTGGCTTAGTTCTTTTCTCTCAAACGACCACAGTCGCGAAGGAATTGAATTTTAAAGTTACCTCGCACAAGCGAAGTGAGTCTCGGCGACCACCGGAATAGCATAGCAGTACGGACGGGATGTGCCGCGTGTCTGTGTGCACGCTAGGCTAATAACTCGGCGGGCGGCCTTAGATAGCCTACTGTATGGTTTATACTGTGCTATCGGCTCGTTTGTCGGCGGGTCTAAGACGCCATATGGCGTGAGACGTGAACTCACTGCAGTTCGGATTAACGAGCTTTGCAGCGATTGAATTTGACAAACGAGGGTCGTGTTAGGGTTGACAAGTTCGATTGAGATGTTTATTAACATCTGTATTTACGCCCCACAACTGGTCCACACTCCACAGGGCTGCAATAACTAACTAAAAGGAGCAGGAGGCGTACTTTTGAATTGATATACCAAAAATGAATCCCACCTTAAATAAAATTGTTTCTAGCTCCTATCTGCATCGCATACCTACTATTATATTCGCCTAAAATCTGCTTACCGGGAAGCTAAAATGAACCTAATTGTAACTACAATGTACTTAATGAACCCGTGTTGCTGGGTCGGTGGCTCTCGCTTTGAACTATCCCACGTATTTGTAGAATTGCACCCACAGCGCGTAGTGCGCCTGACTTGACAAGACCTCACGTCAACTATGGGTTGATGATGAAGTTATGGATTATGATAATTGAATGGCGAACGCTCTATGAGACATTTATATGGACGACCAGATGAACGTCGCAGATGTTCGCAACAACGCTGCCCCGGTCCTGATATAACATGTAGGAAAGCCTATGTATAACCGTGAACGTCATTTGACTGACTATGATGATGGTGGCGTCTGCTAGCGAGATCAGATAAACTTGCATATTTTACGGATCCTTTTTTTAGCAGAAACCATGTCTGCAGGACTTTAATAGACCACTTTAGCTAACAAGCAATTGGCAACCCTGTCCAAGTCCAATACTAAATCCATTTTGTATGTAGTAACTAATTGAAATTTGGCCAGCGCGAGACGTTGCTTAAAGCATTTGCTATTTGGCAGCTTTCCAATGGTCGTGGGTTCGTGTTTAAACTTCGGGGTAAGTCATCTCTAATCCAGCACGAGATGCCGTTTGAGAAATATCATATGACATCTTTACGACAAACAAATATTTTTCCACAGTTTTACTAATTAACTGAAATTGTGAAATGGATTGCAGACGATTTAAATCGTAAATTTGGCACGAGCAACTGGTGCCCTAACATTTGTCTTCCATTGCAGGATGGCCTCAACCCCGTTTGGATTTGGGGCTATTATGTCTTGCATCCGTTGAGCTTTGAGTTACTTACGTCGGCGATCTTAGTTCTTCTATGGATTTCACCACTTATCGTGTAAGTTTTCTTGTAATTCCGGGCCTAGGTTAGCCCTCCCTCCATAGCATGTTGGGTAAAATGTAAAATTTGGAGAGTCGAATATTTTCTCAAAGCTGAATCATCTTATTGAAATAAATTTTAGTTGATTTTACACTGGAGTTAAGCTCTGTTATCTTAATTAAATGTTTCACCAATATGAAAGCCAACCAATAACATCAATCTGCATTTAATCCGACCACAGACGGTCATGGTATTTCTACTTCGTGTGCATTATCTGGCAAGTTCATTTAGAATACATATTCTCTATTTCAATCTGACACAAACAGTAAATAACCAAACCAACAATCAAAACTAGCAAATCTCCCGTCGTGTACCAATTATATCAACCCTGTTAACTCTCGGGGGAGGCCAGGACAATGGCAGCATGTAGCAGGGACATTACTGGCACATTAAAATTATTGCAAATTGCTATTGGATTGGAATGGGCGCGAGGCATAACGGTGGGCAAACAAAGAGAGACGTGATTATGGCAGAAAATTTTGTTAAACTTTGAGATGGGACAAGTATAATTTCAGTTGGGAATATTTATATCGATAAAAGGTAAGTGGAAATATTTTTATTTATAGTTATGCAATAGTTGAAACTAGTTTGTAGTCATCCCCACACTAGTTGAAAGCTCGCATTGCATTTTACATTATGAAATTAAATTAAAGTTTCAGATTGTACAAGTTATTAAAAAATATAAGAATTACTCATTCTTATAATTTTGAATAACTAGTACAATCTGAGATATTTGGTAGACGTGTGACTTCTTTTAAATTGGCCTTTACATTCTCTGCACAAGGAAGTTTTGCCAATGTCAGCACTAATTATGAAGTTGGGCTTTAACGAAACGAATTTAAGAAGTGGATGTTTACATGTTTTTAATTTCCCATACGTTATTATTTTTAGAGCACATCGACAAACATTCAGCATCGGGGTGGACCGATGGCAGCACTACTGAGTAATCTTTATTGAGTTAGAACCAAATTATGAGTCTCTTGTGTGTTTGAGCAGAACTCACAATCCCAGCATGGGTCAGGGTGCTCTGGGCGCTCAACTTGATTATCACATGCATTGAACACTTGAATTTAATCAGTCTCAAAGGTTTGCTATTTCTGATACAAATAGCGCAGCAAAAATAGGCGTTGAAAATCAACGCCCATTTTTATTTTAGCGATCAAACTTTGCGTAAGCAAAGTTCAAAACGTTGTCCAAAATAGGTTGAGCTAAACGAAACTTTAGTTACCATTAAAATGCGAACAGCAATGTGGTGTTCTGGTTTAGTAGTTTTAACTATCGAGTTATTGTGTGTCGGTCAAATAATTAATAATTGGGAAATCGTCACAAATATATTATGCATCTGCTGACCCCAAATAAGCAAAGCTTGTATTGTGGTATTTTTTTGGTGAAATTCCCAGGGCTCGCCTACGCTCTTAAAATTGGAACGAAAAACTCAACAGGCGACTGTTTTATATCTTTAATCATTTGTTATGACAACTATAACATTAAACGGATAATTAATTAAAACAGTCGGAACAAATTATTATATTTACATAATACTAAAATTGATAAACAAATAGCTCAAACCCCATAATTTGTTATTCGTTATTAACGGCGCCCACTTGCCATAAAGCTGGGCTGCGCCCACGCAGGATCGCGACGAGTCCAAGAATGGGCGGTCATAGCCTAGGTAGATGATACACATTTGAGATAGCTTTGAATAAAATCCAATTTGTATGTATTAGGCATAAACTTCAATGTCTATATTGATTCTATCTCTGGTTTCAATTTATGTCCCCTGACGAAGAAAATAGGTAACCTACTTTGTCACTAGCATACATATCCGTAAAGCCTAACCACCTTTTTGACTTCTTTTTTTTATTGCTGTCAAAATTTACGGGCAAGTCAAGACACTTCAATAGCTAATTACTTAGTTGTTATCTTTTTGAACCAAAACAGCACATCCGTTTGCGCAGATAAATTCTGCCACTCTAGATTTCATAGGACACACTAGAAACTAGAATTTTGGTCAAGTGAATATTTAATCGGAAACCCCAACTAGTCATTAAATAACAAAGGCTTGGTCACCAACAACTTTATCAAAAGAGCTGGTGAAAAAAAACATTTTTTTTTTTTTGATTCACGTCAATTTAATTCCAGCAATAGTTTGTTAGTGGAAGTCTGGCATATTCCAAAGACGGTACGAATAAAGCAGAGACGGTCAGACTGTGGTTTAAACTGCTCTACAAAAGCCTCAAGACAAAGCATTAAAGGTCAATATCCAACTACTGACGTGGCCTTCTGTATGAATAAACTCTGCATGGCAATGATTAAAGATGATGTGTTGTGGTCGTTAGTCCCCGGCCTTAAGCCGCTTGTTCCTCTGTCCACACGATCAGGCATCGCCGTTGCGCGCGCGACGCTGCCGATCGTAAATCTGCAATAAGGTGTAACGAGCCCTATTGTTGTGCTCGCAAGTGTAGCAGCGCGTTTCCATTGTATTTGTTATAAATCCTATCATTTTTCCATAAGATATTGTGGTCTTTTAGTGTCCAATTTAGGACTAAGCTTACACGTACACACAGACATTCTTGGACCCAATCAAACTTAAAACACTGTCGTAGTTAACGTAATGTTTTATGCTTAGCGCTGCCACTTTGGCGATTAGCTACGAGGCACGATAAAGCATTAACTAAAGTAGAATCAAAGCTTTTATGAAAAACAAAAGGATAGCCTGATGTGCTGTTGACTCTACATGAACGCGTGGCACGAAGCAAAGCGAGCGATGTAAGGTACTCGTATGTATTAATTTTATGAATTAAAGTGTATTTATCACTGAAATGTTTTGAGTGAAGTACCTACTTGTACCTATGGCAAAGCATTTTGCAAACGAAATTTTGGTGTCATCCGAATGTTCCGATGCTTTGAAATTCGTGGTATTTATTGTGTTCAGTGGACTTACGATTGAAGCAGTGGACAGTGGAGACGCACCGCGACCAGAATCTGGCGCGATAAGCGCGCAACCGCGCGTGCCGCTGGCGCGCTCGCCGCATTCGGCACGCCTCTTCATGGGTTCAATTCTCGGCTTATTCACTTTAGTTTACCTTAAAACGTTAATTACATTAACTATTACATTCCAGAATACTATATCTACTACTTCTTCTCTAAACCGACTACAAAAATTCGAATTGGACTTCCGTTTTGGTATATTTATTCAAATGAAAATTTTAATAACTAACTAATTAAAAATCTGATTCTGTTTTCTAACCAGCTAGTCCCAAGCGGGTTTTGTTTCAGGTGTAATTCAGCAAAAGCTCGAAGTTTCATAGCTGCAATCCCTTGTGACATACCCGAATTACTAATTCAGCCTCATATCGGTGGATATTTAATGAAATTTCGCTCGAACTGCTCGCCTTCAATTTGAATATAAATGAGTGTGGAACGAGGACCTAAAGCCTTAGGAACTGCGTAAGTTTCAGGTGCTCTTTTTACCGGGACAACTCCCTACTACAGGCTGAAATCGGAGGAGGCTATCTTTTAATATAAGCCTTGGGTGTCAAAGAGTGATACACATTCTCACTTGGATCATTTTGGTACATACCAGAGTACCATACTCAGTCCTTAAAACTTGTGCCGTTTTTCTATAAATTATTGTAAGTGAAAGCTTTACTTGTAAGGTCTGCTCACCATGAATTTGTAGATTCAGCGGCAAGCATTCAATCGAACAACACTCGATTTCCTACAACGCATAGTAGTTAATTTTACTCAGAGTTTCTAAAAAACGAGCGTTACAGTAAAACAGTAAGATTATTCTGATTAAATAGGTACTCTATTCTATTGTCTTTTAGATCTGTGGCGCATATCACGTGGTGTTGCGTGCATTAATTAAAATCACGACGCGGGTTCCGATCCGATCGCATATCCGATTGCTGAATTACGTATCCGTTCGCTCCGTAATTACCGCTGTAATGCCCGTAATGTTGGCAATCGTTGACAACTTTTGAAAAGAAGTGGAATCAATGTCATTTTAAACACCTACCAGTTACGTTTAGTACTCTAAACGTAACTGGTAGGTGTTTAAAATGTCATAACAGATAACCTACTGGTTATCTGTTCAGACGTTCACAGCAAAAGCTTTCCAAACAGTCTACAAGTTTACATCATTGTCACTGGTAGAGCCTACTCTATACTAAATGGTGAAAATGATGTTGGTAAAAGAGATGGATAAACATTATTATGGTTATGATTGTTCTTATGGATGTTGTTTGTAACAGACTGCAACACTAGTGGCAGAGTAACTTATTGAGCTTTAAATTGCATGTTGGGATAAGGTAACGAATTTATTGTTATGGTTTGATTTATCTGACTGTGAGGTTTATCACTGGCCTTCATGTATGTAAATGTCATCATCATCATCATCATCATTGGCCTTTCTGTTTATTGCAGACGATTATACAGTGAATTTATTACTTTTAACGCCTGGATAGCTCAATGCATGAGCAGCCTTCTGCAAACACACACTTGTAGTTTTAGTGGGAGCACAAGGGTGGCATTCCGGCTAACACCACTTCACATCTCGGTGCTTCACGCTTACTTCAATCAGCAATACGCTTCATTTTGAATTAGTGTTTTCTCTTATTTTGTATGTGAATAATCAAAATATGTTATTTGGCTTAGTTCTTTTCTCTCAAATGACTGCAGTCGCAAAGAAATTGAATACTAAAGATAACTCACCACGAGTGAAGTGAGTTTTAGCGCCGGAAAACCAAAGCTGTTTTTGTTATTAAGTCAGTATTCCACGCAGCATTTCGGGCGTTTAAAACCCAGTTTAGTTGAATTTGTCGGTTTCCTCTCAACACACGAGTGGCCCAAAGCATCCACGTGGCGGGTGCAACGACCCTCTTAATGCTAAGTACTGCCTCAATGAGCCCTGAGGAGAAATGGGCAGGCAATTAGTTTAATCACCTCGCGCGTCTGTTGCTGCCTAGATAACTCTGTGACCATGCTCCGTCGAGCGAGACGATACTGAAACGATATGAAATCACTACATAGTATAAAACAAAGTCGCTTTCTCTGTCCCTATGTCCCGTTGTATGCTTAAATCTTTGAAACAACGCAACGGATTTTGATGCGGTTTTTTTTAATAGATAGAGTGATTCAAGAGGAAGGTTTATATGTGTAATAACATCCTATTGCACACGTGCGAAGCGGGGGCGGGTCTCTAGTGGTTTATAATAGTCATTTTGATTTTTTAAGCTTGTCTTACCATCTCGTTGCTACGGTCGTAGGTTAGCTGGCAAAACGTATAAACGTTAAAAGAGGATGAATGTGAAATGCCCAATTTCGATTAATAATTTATTGTTTTGTGCTAGATTTAAGGCAATCTGAACAATTATACTGACTGTGCAATCCTGAAGTATTGGCTGTAGTGTTGTTCTGACTGTATCTGAATGTGTGGAAACTGTGTAAGATATTAAACGCCCTTTATTCATTCGATCGTTTCAATTTCATTTTAGAAGTGTTAAACATTTCTAAGAAAAATATTATTTTTTAATGAATGTTTAATACACAAAAAAGGTATAAAAGGCGGACTCAATGCTAAAAGCATTCTCTACCAGAGGATTGGTTCGTGAACAATCAATTACCTGTAATTTTTTCAATACGTAGAGTCTAAAAAAGTGATTTCTGACCTCAACCCCCCTAAATAAACAGCTCGGTATCGTTACAAGATCGTAAGTGGTAATAGCGTCGCGCCCACCGGCATTGTTCGGCAGAAAGACTGCTGCACTATCCGTACAGAAACAGCTTCTCACAAATGCGCAACGTGACTAACGATTGTACAGTCAACCGCAACTCAAGCGGACAAGCTCGGCTTCAGCTGTCCGTTGGTGACTATACTCTACTACACTACGGATGTTCGGATCTCAAACATTTTTTTTCTTTAAATGGCGTACTTTTCCAGAAATAAACAGTGAAATATGTTTTAATTTCTACGCATGAATCTGGATTTCTGTTGAAAATTTAGAGGATTTTGAAAACAACAACTGTTTGATTATAAAAATCGTTAGTTTACAAGCTAGTTATCTCACTATAACTCGATAGTTTTAGATTATTTATCGGTATACGAGTTAAAGGTGAACTGTGGCATCTGTTTACTGCCGCTGCTTAATTTAACTTACAATCATTTGTTTTCTAAGTTAATTGATAACACGGCCTTAACTTTTAACACCTTATTAGAAATAGCGTTATATCAAACAAGAATCGAGTTGATAACAAGATCGAGTTTGTCTGTAACGAATTACGTTAGCAAACTTGTTCTTTAGAAGTTCAGCGAATTCTAATAAAGATAACGCTTTTGTTCCCATGAATCGTTTTCCTCTATTTCCTCGTGCGAATATACGCCGAACGAAGATTAGTTGTAGACTACCAATACTAACTTGTTACGATGACTTGATTTGATTTGATTACTTTATGCAGTCGATGATATTAAAGTAATTTTAAATGAATTACCTGATATTTTAAAAATAATTATTTGTTTAGTGTTCTGTTCATTCGTTCGTTAAGCCCAGTAGGAGGCCTTAGAGCGGCTTGATAACATCTGGCAGTGAGATTTATCACTAACCTCACACCTCTCCAACAATCAGCACAAAGCGTGTGGGAGTATCGCTCGCGCTACGCTAGCTGAGGTGAGCTGAAGGTCGTTAAAATACCTACTATTGTTTTGTATTTATGGCAAGTTCGATACATCTTATGAAATTAACTAAGTACTTAACAAATGTTTACCCAAATATTTAGGCCTCATGAAGCCTTATTCAGGAGTGGTGTGATTGCCGCTCATAGCGAATTCGCGTCACGTCGCAAGTATCGAGCGACCTACAAGCGCGAGACGCGAGACACCCCACACCTTATCGCTGCCATTCCATTCAGTCTCGCAGGAATACTCGTGTATCGATAAGAACTAATCTGGAAGCTGTATCTTTTAAATTTCAGACTTGCAAATTCTCCTCTATTTAAACATAATCTACAGATGGCAAGAAAGCCCGCAGAGTCGAATGAAAATTGTTTCACATAATTCACACTGAAAAAGTGTTGAATCTATCAAAATATTCACATAAACTTCGGGTCCGTTACATTTAACTTTAAATTAGAAATTTTTGAAATTCGTGTACGGTTTTGTACAACCGAAATACTTATTTCCAATCATGGTCATGTAACCATGGTTAAACGACTCTATTTCACGTAATGAAACCCATTTTTTTACAAAACAAACCAGGTATTTTCTTCTATTTCCATTGACCAGTGGAGTAAGTTAAAGGTTTGTGATTTTCAAGTTTCGCTGGCATGTAGATAACCATGCGAGAAATAAGAGAGAAAAATCAGTAACCATAGAGTTTCTTGCCGGTTCTTCTCAGTACAGAAACAACTTTCCGACACCGGTGGTTGAGTCACATTATGTTTGTATACTGTGTATTTATTTATTATTTCTATTATAGTATTTAAGTCTATTATTAAATGTATTTTTGTTTGTTTGATTAAGTTTTTGACGATTTGAAAGCACTTGTAACAGGTCTATTTAAATAAAGATATTTCTGATTCTGATTCATACCAGAAAAAAAAAAGTTTGTAATTCCTTAATTCTTCATGTTTAACATCTTGCAAAAGCACCATAATTACAAAAGAATTCAATTCAATACATTTGGCCTGACGAACAGAAACTCGGGTCAAAGTTTAAGCCACGGATTAAGTAAGTTCAATTTTAATCTCCCGACCGCCAATAAACCAGCCATAATTTTCGAGTAATTTTCGCTCCTAAGTTTGGGGGAGTTTTCCTCGAAGCCTCCGAGGTGTATGTTTTGGGAGGAAACTAATTGAGCGTAACGCGCAGAGAAAACAATTTGGTAATTATACAACGAACGTTGATTAATTACCTCAGTTTGTTTATAAAAACACGCTGAAATTAGGCGCTGTTTTTTTTTGGGTCATTCTGTGACGAGGTCTTTGGTATTTTTTTCGTATCATCTGGCTGGCGTATTTGAGAAAAACTTTAGATTGCTTTGTAAAATTTTAAAACTTAAACTGTTTTCTCTACATATTTATCAGGTGTTATTATTACGTTTTTAAGAAAAGGTTTGGTTCCTTAGTAAAGTCTTAAAATGTATAGTGTCCTATTACCTATACCTATCTATGTTATCTGTACGAACAAACGTATTCTACCAGTTAAGTTGTTTTACTTCAATTGTTATTACTTAACTAGCAACCCGCTCCGGTTTTGCGTGGGTGCAATGGGATGTTATGTTATGTTTTATGTTTATACATATAAACCTTCCTCTTCAATCACTCTACCTATTAAACAAAACCGCATGAAAATCCATTGCGTTATAAAAGATTCAAGCGAACATGGAGATGGCAAAAGCGACTTTGTTTTATAATAGGTATGAAGTGTATTCCTTTCATACAAAAAAGGCAATATCGGCAAGACCGAGCCGATCGAATCACGCGGGTAATATGCAACTTTTTAAGTTATTAGGATTATTTTGTAAAGCATTATACCAGATGTTGCTAAAGTGGGGTAGGCTTAATCTGAACCTTTCTGTACCATTATCTTTAGTTGGCGAGTATGAGTGTGGCAGTGATAACATTCAACAAAAAAGATAGGAAAACCAGAAAAAGTCGTTCGGTCTTGGCTTCAGGAGGGAATCGAACCCGCGTCCTTCGCAAACCGGGCGACTGCACTAACCATTGTGCTACCGGGACCATTAACAGACCGGCAGTATTTTTCTGATATATTTTACCTATTTTTTTTTTGTTAATGGTCTCAGTAGCATAATGGTTAGTGCAGTCACCCTGTTTGCGAAAGACGCCGGTTCGATCCTTGAAGTCAAAACCGAATGTCTTTTTCTAGTTTTCTTATCTTAAGTAAGATGATAACGCATTATCCCTAATGCTAAAATAAAATAACCTATTCAACAAAAAGACAAGAAACATTCTCGCCAATTCCTTGTTATAGCTCCTCCACGAACGCGCCGCTGAAAGCGAAGTGTTGGCTTACAGAAGCCGTTCAAGGGACCCGGAAAATTACTACGAGGAGTTTCTATCGACATCGATACCGTTCACTGGGAAAAGCTTTCGAGGAATAACACGTCGGAAATGAGGAAGAAAATAAATTGTTTTCAGCTTCAATAAGGCATAAGAAACGGGTTGTAGAATGTCAACAGACCGACCTTGCCTTGCGATACGTGCTATGTCTTTTTCTCTAGCTTTTTAAGGGGTAGTTCTTGAAAAGGGACAAATTTTTGATGGTTCGAACTCTCCATACAAACTGTTCAAAAAAATTAATTATTTAAACGACAGATTTAGATTTAGTAAAATGTTCAATAAGTTTACTACAACACCAGTAGCTGCGAGGTAATCTGATCCCCGCACAGTACAAACATTTGTGTGTATGAGAATTTCAAATACGAAAGAAAGGTGTCTACGGTCACAGCTAAAACTAGACGTAAATACCAATCTCAGTAAACCATTATAACCTTAATTGTTTTTAACTGTTCTTTGAAGCTTTATCTATCATTTTTAAAACGGTTTTGTGAACTCTTTCCTAACGAGTTACGAAAGACAATTAAAAAGCTCTTATCTCATACATAACTACCTAGTAAGTACTTGTTCTCCCGAGTGCATAACTCGGAAAACTTTTAGAGCTTCATACCTCGTACGCATAGTTGAATCTATGCTTAGCAGTTTCAGAGAAAAAAAATACATAATGTACATGTATGTAGGTATAAGCAACCGCTACGCAAAGTACCGATTCCCATTTATGGTCAGATGTTCTGGCGTAGCTTTTTTACAACTAAATTAAGTGAATGCATTCATTGACTATTTTGAATGGTCATAGATCGGACTGTGGACCTCCTTCACTTATACTTGCGAATGGCGGACCAAAGTTTAAGAAACACTGCACGTGTTGGTGTGTGAATTACATAACACCTAGATATTCTAGACTACATCATAGGACACTAACCGCTCGGTGACACAGTTCTACTGGTGATTCACGCGCAAACGAGCGCCAACGCGTTGGAAACTTCACAAAGCGACGTAAAGGCAAAGTTACCACGATAAAGTCTATCTTTCGTGATACAACTACTTGCTCTTGTCAGCGTGTTCAGCTGGGAGAAATCTCTCTCTAGATAATATGGCTTATACATATAATATTTTTGAATATAAGCACCCGATCTGTTGTGGAAAAGACTAAAGGAAAGCGAAGTAGTAGAATAGACTTCCTGAATCTGTTCCTGTCGGTTATTATATTACCTATACACTAAAGCTTTTCAAACAAGAAGGAATGTGCTCGTTCCGGGCAAGTTCGCTCCTTCTTTGGAGTACGTCTTCTAAAGTGATAGATTCTTGTAAAGAGCAAACCAATGAAATAGGAAAAAAACAGGAAATTATTTTTGCGCTGCTGGATATCTGATCGTTATCAGAAGTTGCAGGATTTTAATGGAAGCTGGCGCTGAATACGACCTAAGGCTTGATTTAAATATATCAAGCATTGTGATTGAAATGATGAAAACTACCCAAAACCATAACTTTATTTTAGATATAGACATAGGATGCCATTCAAATACTATTTAAATAAATAATTGTTAATGGTCAACTTTTCAAATGGATTACTCTTTTCGAACCTAAGTAGGTAGTTTCAGGGCAATGAAAGAAACTTAAAAGAAGAAAAGGAGAAACAGCCACTGTATTTATTTCTGCTTCGTACGACCTACGATCCTAATATCTTCGTATTATCGTAAATATACAAATACAGTCAAAAGTAATACCGAATTCAAAGATAAGAAAGACGCCCAGCCGGATACTTCGCTGAGTATCGTTTTGTTTCTACATTCCCAAATATTCCAGAACAGTTCGGGCGGGCTCATTTAGCCTAATGAGCCGATGAGAGGCTCGCCAGTCCACAATAAGACGGTGACGATGTTTGCAGCGCTCGTAATGAGAGCAAAAACTCCTCGTCTCCGTTGCCAAGTTTCGCTATTGCCTCGAATATACCAGCGGGTTCCGTGTTGTGGGTCGTCTTGTAAGTAGAAATGAGACAATGGCTGGGAATACACAACACATTTGAGACTACGTGTATAGTCTCAATAAAATGAATAAAGAAATCATCTCTGTTATTATGAATTTGTCTTACTTTCAACCTAGGTATTCGCTTTGGGAGTTTTTCTTCAATACAATTTAATGTTTCACAAATAGATTATACCTTTGCACTTTTGTTGTGACCTAGCTGTTCTTTTGGGATTGTCTACGTTTGCAGAAATAGATAGCTACCTATCTGATTTTGCGCGTTCCGGATAAATACTAATTTGATTGAGAATATACTGTCATGTATGTAATATTTCTGTGCCAGAAGCATGTACTTACATATTGGAATAATAAACAACTGTAATTTTATGAATATCAGTTTCATCAATATTCTAATGTTAAACCCTTAGCACTTATCGGAAGTCATCCTATTAATAATTTTAAAAATATTCAGCGCCACTGGAAGTAATTTCAGAAATATGACCTAGAACTAAGTTTCCGGTCAATGACCGTCTCGTTAAAACCTACTTTTTGTCGATCAAAAATGTAAACAATTAATTGCTACCGTGCATCAACACCCTCCCACTCCAGAAGAAGTAATAAATCTCTTGTCAATTTCATAGATGGCCAAGCAAATTGATTAAAATTGGATGATTGATGACGCATCGTGCGCTTGCACCTGATAGCGCTGCCATCGATCAGCGGGACAGGACCGCTCACTGTCATTAGCATGATCAACTTTCGTGAAGAACCACTAGGTATGGAATCCGCTGCCTTCTGTAGACAAGACTAAACATTGACGTAGATGCGGGGAAGGGACGCGGCATCTCAGCTTAGACGATCGTTTTTGGCCTTCTGTACTCAGAATGCCAAATTGCAATCTTCATTGAAAATCGGTCTGCAGGAGCTACTACTAAAAGCTGTGGGCACCTCGGACCTTTGGGCCAGTTTTCTTATCACTTTCCGGGGTCTAACAATGCCCAAGTTGAATGTCAATAAGCGTGTTAAGAGTCTGTTAAGAGTCTGAATGTCTTTGTTGACCTTTCATAATCGAAATTTCTTAAGTTAGGTGGTTTCGTCCCGATTTGGCTTCAATAAGACACGTTATCCCTCTTCCATCATCCATCTATACGTTGGGTCTTTTCCAAAATCTACATTATATTTTTAAGATAAGCTTAATAATAATTCATTGCTCAGAGAAAACAATTCGGTAGATACACAACAACATTTAGAGAGATTTATAACGTTAGCGATCTGTTTCAGACTAAAAACAAAAATCATCACATGATTTAAGTCAATGAGGTAAACATGATGTGCACATCAATCATGCCACAGACTAAATAAAATCTCCTTCTCCTTCAGCGAAAGGGCAAAACAAAGATTGCTTCTTAGATACTCATTTCTACAATAGTCTTCAACTGCCACGAATTGAAATTGCAAATTCACTAGAGGGAAAACATTCGCGAAAATGGCTGAATTAACCTAACCACGACATTAGTCATCTTGTCCCTGATTAGGGATGTCAATAAACTTTGTGTTAGATACTAACAGATACCTACTTAAAATTTGTATAGGTAGATTAGCTAACATTGAGTCAACATAGATACATTATATACTCTTACGATTTTAAGCATACATTTACTTTTTTCTGTGAAACATTAGACGATTTGAAAAGAGTAACTTCTGAGTTTCTTGGGTCTTCTCAGTGGAAACAACTTTTCGACGCCGGTGGTAGAGTCTCATTATGTACATGTATTTAATGTGTTGTTTATATACCGTATTATTATGTGTAGGTTTATTAAGTGGTTAAAATTAAGATTCTTGACGATTCAAAAGTACTGTGTAATGGTATACTAGACTATCCCAAACGGGAGTCAGAGGCACGCTGACTGTAGCCGTCATAGGGAATGGAACATTCAGATGCCCACATTTCGCCGAGCGAATTTAAACGAAACGTTAAATAAACTTTTTTTTTATGAGTCGTATTATTGCAAAGCAATTTGAAGTGTTACTGCTGCTATTTATGACTGTAGGTACCTTAACAAATGCCACTCCAACACCAAGAAAGAATAAAAAATACTCATAAATAAAAACTGAATACTACAAGAAAATTAAATGTCACAGGAAAACAGCAAGCAAAATTGAATCCGCAACTCAAATTAAATTAAAATACTGCTCCAGTTCCAACTGGAGAGATTTTTAGTTCGCAAAATGCAATTTAGAAACAAGGAGTTGCGCGTAATTAAAATTTAAACGTGGCGCAGAAATTAGAGAGAACACTTTCTTTTTTTAGTAAATAACGGACTAATGAAAAATTCCTGCGTGAGCTGCGACAGACGCCATCTTGTCGGCGCGCTCGCTGACGATTTATGGCAAGAAGTATTTTTTACTTTTGGGTACTACTACTTAGTAGGTACCTACTTGAAAGTTTTTATCCGCACTGCAGTGATTCTGTGCATTGATTTAGGCTACAATTTGCGGCTGATGGTGGTAGCAAACCACAGTAGATACCCAAACAACCCGGATAACGGCTTCAGGCTCGCTCTTTCCCTCATTGGATTCTAAAATCGCCTAGCGAAGGACTTCTGAATGTTCCGTTCAGCATGACGGCAAATGTGCTTCTAACTAAGTTATATAGGTACCTACCTAGGACCTAGGTAGTCGCGTTTTATGAGCCTGCTACCTGCATAATCTAGACTGATCAACTGGGTCAAGCTTTTGAGCTCATCGTATGAATGAATTGTTATCATTCTCCAGAAATCTTTATTTAATGCTAACACTACAGTGCATGAGAATAACGCCAAGAAGGAATTATATTTTGAGATTGGTTTACTAATAACGCCCTTTAGTTTGAGGGAGGTGTGTCAATGAAGTCACCCTGGCAGATAAAAGTCCATTTAGGTCGATCGATTAACTCAAAATTGCCTATCCATTTTACTTAACACGCAGGTTTTTAAATATTCTATCACATTATTCGATTATGGACTTCATCGCAAATCGTACCTATTTCCTGTAGACGAGTAAAGAATAGTTTTTATGCAAATGATCATTCATTAGTACAGGCGTGTGTATAGTGATTGACATTTTATGATAACAAATGGCAAACATAGACGTTTTACAATAGAATGGCGACGATGTTATGATAGGCAGTGGCGCCCATCGTACCGGAAACAAAAAACATAAGCATGGTAACATTGGCTAATGTTTATTATTCTTTTCTTAAGAAATGTTGTGACACTACTAAGGAGGAGTGGTTTTGAATGAAATTACTGTTTTGTCTTTCGCAAAGTTACAATAGATAGTTAGAAACAACAAACAATTGATGGTTTTAATGGTTCGTAAAAAAACAATTGAACCCGAGATTACGAGTATAATAATGACGCAAAGACGTAGCGAGCGCGTATGTAAGCCTCGCTTAGGATGTCACTTAGACGAAATCTGTCACTTGAATAGAAGTCTAGGACGTTCTCGACACTGTCTAACTCTACACATGAACAGATTGTAATTAGAATCAAAATTAATTTGCAATAAAAGTGGTTACAAAGATGCATTACATATAGTTACAAATACATGAACGACTGTGACAAGGAAACTCAATTTATGGTTCATGAGGAACAACTGGGTTCTAGCCAAGGGTAAAACACCAATAAAATTCTTCATTTCAAAAACTTTTGAATGTTTTAATGTTATTTTGACTGTTCGCTGATCTGGCGACTGCTTATGTTATCCCGTACTTTCATGGCGCTTCCTATCAGCTAGCCATCTAGCTCTCCTGGGGGACTAGCCATGTGTTATGTGTAACACGCGGCTAGCTTTCAGCGTTGATGAAAGATATTAAAACCTTCTTGCATTATATTCTGCCTGATATACTAAAGCTAAGTGTCAATTTTACATAATTGTGCGGTGCGTCCACCGATCTTTTTAAACATACGTGGAACGTTGCAC
Source organism: Udea ferrugalis (assembly GCA_950022985.1). Taxonomy (NCBI): domain Eukaryota; kingdom Metazoa; phylum Arthropoda; class Insecta; order Lepidoptera; family Crambidae; genus Udea; species Udea ferrugalis. The sequence continues at coordinate 15,189,049 of OX465516.1, forward strand.
CGAAAATGTGGCGAGACATCAATAGTATTCTGTTTAAATGGACGCAGCAACGCAACGAGCTAAGTAAGCCTCACACTAACACTAACTTTAGCAATGGGTGCCTCAATATAACCTATTCGCCAGAGCTTCCACACGTTGCGGATACATTTCCCAACTTGGTCTTCCGAGAAATCAGAATTAACTCCAGCGAGAAGCAAATCCCGACGCCATAATTATCTTGGCAAAGTTTCGCATAATCCAAATTCGCTCGTCCGTCAAGTTAAAAGTTGTTTTGTACAGGAATCGATCATAACTTCATGACGGTAGAGAAGAGGAAAAATATTGTTGCAACAACTAAAACTTGATGAACTCTACTTTTCAAGAATGTAATTTTATTGGTGTGAACAAATAAATAACTGTGGCTTGAAAGAAACACTAGTGAAACTATTGTTGGATATCATAACAAACGATACAGCCTTGTTCATAAATACCTACCTTATTTAAAAATTTAAAAGATTGTTTAGGTCAACCAACTTTGCTCAAGGAATACAAATACTTATCTGTTTCGCGAACGCTTCTACGAGTTTCGATTTCATTTTCTGCATTCCACATGACTTTTGCAGTTTTTTACCTAATCAATCAATCGAATACTAATTTTATTAGTTCAACCGATTTGCAGTCACTACCGTGAGTAAAGCAAGCAAAATTTTTTTCTCCACCAAAAAAGTTTCGATTAACCTCCCTCAATTGCACACTTCCAAAAAATTTAACCAAAAACAAGCGAGGCCCTTAATCGCTGATAGTTTATCTCTCCGAAGACTCGCATAATTCCGACAGCGCTGATCCATTTGAGCTCAGATCTCTCAGGAGGCAGGACCTCGGTTTACGTAAGTGCGACCACAGGAGATGAATGTGAGCTGGTAATGGATGTAGGACTTAAGATAACGGAGATAATCTGCGGACTTTTAGCTGATAGCAATGTTTTTGTCGCCAGTTAGAGCCACGAGCTGTGTCAAATACGGTTATAGAATCTAGGTGATTGTAGCACTGGGAAATAGTTGTGGAATTTTGTATCATTGATATCCTGCTAGGGTGTCCGTGGCTCAGTGGATCACTGACGATGGCCGTTGTGAAGCAACACACCCAGTGTTGTGAATGGGTTGGACCAACCCTATTTTGTGACGCATTTTGAGCCACTTTTTTGCTAATGTCACTAGATGCCAGTCATTAAGCCTAGTCGGAGGCCTCAGGGCGCGTTAATAACATCTGAGGGCAAGGTTTATCACTAACCTTACATCAATTTCTGTCGCCAGCACTGACGAAATTCTAAATGTTCAATGACCCTAAATAATAATTGAGTTATAAAACGAGTGTGTAATTCATATCCGTTATTTGTATCTCCTTAACCCCGTCTCTTCCTGCTTCCGCTCCCCCAGCCGGCGCACACGCGTCTTCATCCTTCCCCTCGTTCATTCCCCACACGCACCACTATCTTGTTAAATTCCAATCGTACAAAGCCATTCTAAAACCCACGCTTTCAAGGATTACTCACCCCAGAGCATGCTTTATCTGCGAACAATGAAAACGATCAGTAATTACTTCCCCGCTACACATAACCAAGACTTCATTATCGGTATATTTTGCCATTTTCTTAACAATAAACGAGTTTCAAGGGCCTGAAGCTATCGCGATCGCTGAATGTCCCCTAGAAAGTAATGGGCCGATATTAATAAAAATATTGCGAGCAATAAACGCTTTCGGTGACATTTATCGACATTTCGCGACTCTTTAGATTGTTTATGGCTGATTAGGAGTTAGTGGTGGCGGGAAAGTTGGTGAATGCGTGTCTTATCTATTTTATTATGAAACCTCGATTGCCAAATACAATTTTGTATGTCTGATTACCATAATATTACCAAACACAACGGAGACTTGTGCATTTTGTTTTGACGTAGCAATCTTCATCATCATCCCCGGCCGTGATGTTATGTCCTCCTTTAGAAATGATTGTAAGAATATTTAATAAAATTCCAATGCATAAGCAGAAAGAATGAAATATCATTAAATTTACAAGAGGTCTAAAGCAATATCTTATTGGTAAAAGTTACTATTCGCTGTCAGAGTTTTTTAATGAAGAGTCATAAATGTTTGTCTTTGTAAATTAGTATAGTATGTTTAATTTGTATTTTGTTGATATTCTACTTGTTTTTTGATTGCGGTGCCCTTACAGGGTTCATGTTCCGAACTAAAAACTGTATTTAAGACCTGTAATGTACAACAGGAATGCAATAAAAGTTTGAAGTATTCCCCTATTTGTGGGTGCTGCATCCACCGTAATCCTACAACCTTTGTGTAGGGCATCCAACGTAATCGTACAACTTTTGTTTAGGGCAGCCGTCTGCCATGTAGACGGGTTACTATCGCTGTGTTGGCTATCAAGTGGAAACAAACAAACTTTTTTTCCAAAAGACCATCAGCGCATTAATTTATATCCACCAAAACATGAGTACATTTTGTTTTAATTATATCTACGTATCCTACTTAGCTATTGCCAGCAACTCCATCTGCATAATCTTCGCAGTGAAACTTAGCGTGTTGGTATGTAAATCTTAAATAGGTCAGTCGGCACCAACGATATTTAGCACAGTTGTTAAAGTATTTACCTTATAAGTGGGTATGAATAAAACCCGTCTAGAGTTTCACGTAAGTATAGTACTGGAATATGCATTCATTGTTTACTATCTTATAAACACTCGTATCTAAACTCTCTTTTCTCTGACTTCTTTGCATTCGTTAATTCAGAAATCCTTAGTTTCCTCCATTTGGTATAAGAACATGATCTATCGGAATAAGTAGCCAATTAAAATGCCCCCTGCGTCAATCATAGTAAGAAATTATGCGCTATCTCTCCCTACAATTACTTTTTGCCTATTTCCAGCTGCAATCAGTGGCTAAGAAAGCGGTGATAGTGAGTTGCGACTGGAAAATGCGACAAAAAGCCCATGTTGTTGCCATATTGAGGTGTGGTTCTCAAACTGGATTAGTAACTGATGGCCATGGTTGACGCTACGGATGGTAACGTGAGCCTGCTGCCTTAAGGTCAAGCCACACAGCCGACGCGACGCGACCGCAACGCGACGTCAGCCGGAAGGCGGTCCTCCGCCTGCCCAGGCGGAAGGCCCCAGGGCCGGACGGAATACCAACCGCTGCCCTCCTACACCTGCCGCGTAGGGGCCTGACTGCCCTCACGAGGGTGTTCAACGCCATCCTGCGCACCCAACACTTCCCGGCCAGCTGGAAAACCGGCAAAGTCATTGTCCTCCCGAAGCCCGGCAAGGACAGACGTCTGCCGTCCAGCTACCGACCCATAACGCTGCTGTCACATATTGCCAAGCTGTTCGAGCGTCTGCTGCTGCGGAGAATAGGCCCGTTCCTCAAGCCGAGGAACGAGCAGTTCGGGTTCCGCAGCGGCCACTCTACGACGCTCCAGCTCACACGCATCCTCCATGAGCTCGCTGAGGCCAGGAACAGGGACCACTGCACGGTCGGGGTCTTTCTCGATATCGAGAAGGCCTTTGACCGAGTTTGGCACCCCGGCCTGCTGTACAAACTCCTGGCCACGGAGATGCCGCCTGCCCTGATAGCCGTGATAGCAGCGTTCCTCGACGGTCGTAGCTTCTACGTCTCGGTCGAGGACAATGACTCTCCAACGCACCCGGTCCGCGCAGGAGTCCCGCAGGGGAGTGTGCTCTCCCCCGCGTTGTACGCCCTATACACCGATGACATCCCGTCGCTTGAGGGCGTGACGTTGGCACTATACGCCGACGACAGCGCATTCTTCGCCTCCTCCAGAAGCCAGGACGTGGCGGCAGCTCGCATGCAGAAGCTGCTAGACCTGCTGCCTGCCTGGCTCGACGACTGGAGGACTGCGGTGAATGTGGCCAAGACGACCGCCATCCTCACCACCAAGCGCAAACTCCCAGCCGAGCTCACTCTGCGGGGGCAACCGATCGCCTGGCAGCCCACGGTCACATACCTGGGCTGCAACATTGACCGCCAGCTCAACATGAAGCCGCAGGTGACGCGCGCCGTCAACTCCGCCAAGATGGCGGGCGCGATGCTCCGCCCTGTGCTCACATCCAGACTGCCGCTGCGGGCGAAGGTGGGCGTCTACAAGACGTACATTCCCCCCCGGCTCACCTACGCAGCACCCGCCTGGTACGCCCTCTGCTCACAGGCCCAGAGGAAGCGACTCCAGGTGGTGCAGAACAAGGTTCTCCGCACGCTCACGGGGGCTGGGCGTTACGTCAGAAATGACGTCATTGCTCGGGACCTCCGCGTGCAGCCCATCGGCGAGTTCGTGGTCCGACTTGCGCGTCGTATGTTCGACCGCGCCGACCACGGACCGCACCCGCACCTCAACCAGCTGGCACCGCTGCACGCCAGACCACCCGAAGCGATAAAGCGCCCGCCACCACGGGCGTTACTGACGGCCACCAGCCCCACGGAGGCGCCTCCAAGCGCTCCCGGACCTTCGCCACCACCCGCAGGCTGCCCTAGGCCTGCGTTCCGTCTCGTCTCAGGCTCGAGTGGACCTCTTCCTCGCCTGAGACGCACCACTGCCACGACAAACCAAGCCCCGGCTCGAGCTCGATCCCGAGCTCGCCGGGTGCCCAGAGAAGACCACCTGCCTTTGGCTTGAGGCCTGGCCTCGCCAAGGCAACCGCCCCGGACATGACAAACCCTAATTACAGTTCCCTTGCACCCGAATACCTCGTAAGACGCCGCCTGCTCGCAGGTCGTTCGCCGGGCCTCCCTCATGGGTCTCACTCGGCGGGCTTGACCGCGCTGAGGGCGGCGCATTGTGTAGCAAGGGAACTGTAAACAATACCAAGATGGTAAATTTCATTTACCGGCGAGAGTACCGCGGGGGGGACACCCCCCTGCGTGTTGACAACTCGGGCAAGAACAACTGTTCCAGGCCCGCACCGCCCTAGAGGCGAAGAAAACCAGTGAGTGAGAGTGAGCGACGTCAGCGTGACGCGACCGCAGCGTGGCGGGGCGTAAAATATACGTAACTTTGTAACACTAACTAGAGCGGTTGCGTCACGCCGCGCTGCCGTCGCGACGGCTCTGTGTGTCTGCTGCCATACTGTTTAGTACATTTCAACTGGTCAACGTCGCGCTGCCGTCGCGTCACGCCGCGCGGCGCCCGCTGTGTGGCTTGACCTTTATTGTGTTAGAGTGGAAGCAGCCATAGGTACAGAAGAGCCAAGCGTAGGCAATAGGTATAACCTAAGAATTGACAAAGTGTGAGCACACCTTCCAATTGCCAATTTGTGGCCTGCTACAAGTGCCGGAAGCAAAGAGCTCTTAGCTTGAAATAAGTTCAAAACTGGTCTTCTCCGATAATTGTGGTTGAAATTGGACGTTTTTGGCGCTTACGGACATAGTTACTACTGACAATGAATACGAAACATTTTAATTCCTGATTACTGCCTGTTTACCCCGGGCGGACCCCGGGCGTCGTAACGGCAGCAACCGGGATAATCGCTAGGATGATGATGATATTTCTTTATTACCTTTGTAACAGACTGTACGAAGAATTCCTTAATCTCTATTTCCTATTTTAGGATAATAATATGATTTTTCATTCAACGAGGGTGCCACTTGGCGCCATAAACCGACTCTACCAAACACAAAATCAGTAAAAAATCTAGTTTCTAACTCCAATATTGGCCAAGCCAGTTTCTCCATTTATTTCCAAGCCCGTCGTTTGTATGGGCATGGTCTGGCTCGAAACACGTGCGGTGAGCCCGAGCGCCTCTTGGAGCATAAGCTGGGTTGCCATCAGAGAAAAATTGCACTTTAATCTGTTTACGATGCTGCACCGATACTTTATGCGAGATTAAAAACCACTTGAATCGGCCTCGTGTGCGGAAACTATCTCATGCTGGGTTTTATTTTGAGCTTACAGTTAAGGAATGGATAAGGGATATTTTTAGCTAAATTTTCTAGCTCAGCTGCGAAATCTATGTAGACGTCTAGAGGTAAAATAAATCATTTGACGATTAATGTTATTTTAGTATCATTGGGAATGTCCAATAAAGGAATATGGAATAATGATTCAGCACAGGCACAGCGGCGCCATCTAGACCCAAATTTAGCAAATCTTTTATTATGGTAGGTATGGTGGAAAACGGATGAACATACACTATAAATTACATTACATATTCCCACTAATGGAGTCAAAGTTTACATAGGTGTACGTAGATAAGTTCGTACGTGTATAAAAAATCAATAAATAGCCACCTACCTACCTACAGTTTAACACATTGGAATACACAATGCAAACATATATGCGTACCTCCGTATTTAACAAACTGAATAAACATGAAAATACAATTAACCTCCTAATAATTTCATTAAAAACAATGTACATTTTGTATTAACGGCACCCTGTTTAATTAACATGATTCACCTATTACGCACATCCCATCCTATCTACAATCGCACATTCACGCCATTCTATTCTATTAGCAGGATAAAACACACACCTAACGAATATACAGTAGAAACTGCCAATTCATTTGCCCTAATTAATTTAATTAAAAACAAAACCTGCCTAACGACATTTTCGCCTTCATTAGAACTTCCCCCGCCCTATATATTTTGCCAGAAAAACGTGACAAGTCCCGGTTACAATTTATGGAAACCCATCAAATAACGGACGCAGGGTCATAAAAACCAGAAACCAGACTCATTCGCCATAAAGAGTATCTGATAAAAAACAACGACCCGAGATAGTAAACTACGCTGGCAATGTCGTGGAACAAAAAGTCCGCAGTCGGTAGGATTCGAACCTACGCTCCCAGAGGGAATCTGATTTCTAGTCAGACGCCTTAACCGCTCGGCCACGACTGCCGCGGCGGGTGGATCGAAATTACAGATTAACAGTAAGTACTAGATAATAATGATAAAATTGATTTGACGATAATTAATTTTACGTAACCTACATCAAAATCCTATGAATTTTCAAACGGTAATAACCAGATACCGATAAAACAAAATCATTTCGTCACATTTGACGTGATTGCCTGCCACCCATCGCGCCCACGAACATTTTCATTCTGAAACCCGACTTTTGTTCTCACAAGAATCTATAAACACATTCCAATCAAGTTTGCCTAACCATTCGGAGTCGAAACCCTTGGTCCGTGGGGTCCTAGTGCTTCCAACCTAGTTGATTCTCTATCAAAAAAACTAATTGAAACAACTGGTGACCCAAGAGCTGGTACATTCCTTGCACAGCGTGTGAGTCTAGCGATTCAACGGGGGAATGCTGCCAGCATCTTGGGTACCCTACCTCATGGACACAATTATTTAAATGATTTTTAGCTTAAGTTTTATTTTTAAGTTTGTATTATTTAGTTCATAGTTTATGCTTATGTATTAATTCATTGTTTTTTAATATTTATTGATTGTTATAAATAAATATAGTCATTAATCAATGAATACAGGTGAATAACTATTTTGATTCTGTTATGTTAGGGTTGCTTTTCTCAAATCTGCAGACATATTTGACCTCTTTGTACGCATCATTTTGATTATGACTGTACCATACCTCATGAAATATGTCATTTCAGTGGTATTGTAGCAGCATCCTTCAAAATACTTCTTAACCACAGGTAGTCCTGCCTTTTTATAAATGACCTTTAGAGAATTGCCTTCAGGTGTTGAACTGTCTAGGTCGGCCGGTACCTAGTTATTGACTTGAACTCACTGAGTAATCTCAAGCCGCCACGACCACCAATTCCACGACACCACACTAGTTAACTTATTTCAAATAACTAATTATGGCTCTGACCCGAATTCGTGCGTTAATCTCATTTCTAGTCGGCGAGGACTTGGATTCGTTTCAAAAGCCTTGCGTCGGCATGCAATGATATTGTTTTAAAATACAATTTTTAAATTATTGTTGCCAGAGGCCACCTAGGCTGGCTCTCTTGCTTGAATTGTAAAATGGGTAGGTACTTTAACTCAATAAACACAAATTAAACATTAAATGTTAACTGCATGATCTAGAAATTGTTTACTGTACTTCATACCTACAATGCAAATGGAAATATATTTCTGTCATTTATCTGTGGCATACGTGTCACGCAACTTTTTCCCTGACTGACGTTATCGCTACACTCGACTCGCCGCGTTCTTTAGTATTTGATAATTTCGCGCCCTCCTCATGTGGCGCCGTGGCTTAGTTGGTTAAAGCGCCTGTCTAGTAAACAGGAGATCACGAGTTCGAATCTCGTCGGGGCCTTCGTGGGAATAGTTTTGTTTTTTTTTTCGTTTCAGAATGTTATACTTGAAAATAATGCTAGTACGTGGAAACATTATTTTCGTCCACTTCACATGTGGCGCCGTGGCTTAGTTGGTTAAAGCGCCTGTCTAGTAAACAGGAGATCACGAGTTCGAATCTCGTCGGGGCCTTGTAGTGGATACAGTTAACTTTTTTTTACTTCACTCAGGTGCTTCAAAGGCGCTTTTTGATGGATGGATGCAACTAGCATTTTCAGCCGCGATTATTGATGCTTAATCAATCGTATTTTATTTGTAAAAAACATTGTGCATTTTTATGTTTTAAAAAACCGGCCAAGTGTGAGTCGGACTCGCGCACGAGCAACGAGCAAAGAAATTGAATTTTAACTCACCACTAGCGAAGTGGGTTATCTTTAAAATTCAGTGGTCGTTTGAGAAAAAATAACTAAGTAAGCCAAATAACACTTTAATTATTGTTTACATACAAAATGAGAGAAAATGCTAATTCAATGTGAAACGTTTTGATGATTGAAGTAAGCGTGAAGTACCGAGATATGTAGTGATGTTAGCCGGAATAGGCCTAGTACGAACCACTAACGTTTTGGTATTCGAAAAGGAAACAACACAAGTTTTCTTTTTCCTAAGCCCTCATGTCTATGAAAAAAAATACTAACCGGCATGGGGAAGCGCAAAGTGTGTCAGGATCGTAGCAAGTGGAAAGATGTGGTCCCTGCCTACCTTGTTGGAAAAGAGGTGTGATGGTATCTATGTTTAAAAAAAGTAATGTTCACTTTTTGATTACCTACCAAAATGTTAGCGGTTCGTGCTAGACCTACTGAGCCCTGCATTCGGCGGATCTGAAACGTTTCTCCGACAGTCATTTCTTCGATAGTCTCCTAGTCGACAGAAAGCTTTTACATGATTCTGTCGGTGAAATTTTATGACGACGAAGAGACTATCAGAGTAACGTTTCAATCCCGCATTCGGAGCTATGCGCGGCCAGCTTTGAATTTGGGAACGGGCTTCAAACCATATTTTCAACCGTGGTTTAACCACTGAGCCACGACGATCAGAGAATCCTTAATTATTCAATAATCATAATCATTTTAGTTGCTACAGCAGCAGTATACCTACGTACTAAATTACGAAACTTCATATCCCTGTCGTTTTCGCAAGGCGTGCTCCTGAGGGGCGATGAGGTGGCTGGAAAACATTTTACGGTGAGCTTTATCAATAGTCTTCATTTTCACATCTTGTCTTGTTTGTACAAGTTAGGTTAGTGAAGCTCATCATTTTCATCTCTGGTAAAAATGCACCCTAAGGTGCCCTTATCTATAGTTTGACGTGAACGTACAGGGTGTCCCGTAAATAATAAAAGTATAAATGACTAACTGGAGCAGCTGTTCTTTGGCATCAGTTTTCGCGAGTAACACTTGATGATTTTAGTGATTGTGTAAATTGTATTTTTAGTTCGGCACTAATGTCTCTTGTTAAGAATTCAAACGTTATCACTGTCTTTTCTGTATGTAAGTTACTGATTTTTTCGCTTGTTAGCGTAAGTACTAAGGAGAGTGAGTGATTTCTTTGGAAGGAAAGGGATGTCAAGGTGTTTAAAAAAATGTAACAGGTCTGTATGTTTGAATATCACTCGTATATTCACATTTCTGTATAATTAATATTTACACATGTACAAACATTACAATAGGCGCCCCACTTAATTAACATTTAACTTTCAGACTGAAATAGATAAAATAGTAAAACATCAAGATAACAATACAAAAGAAGCAGTATCAAAGGTTTTTAAAGTATGTTTTTGGTATGTTCTTTCCGAAGAAAGTTAGGTCCTTGAACCCTTCAACTTGTGTTGTCTAGTAATGTTATGTAAGTGTATCCAAATATGACAGCTATAATTAATTAAAAAGGCTGTTTAACATCATCACGACATCATGTTTGAGAAACGAGAGTTATAAAGGAGCAAGTTAACTTAATATTTTATATTATGTAGGTAACACTATAAGATAAGTTTGCTGGGTCATTTCCAAATCCTTTCATTTTTTTTGTAATTGTAGTTTGCACCTTAGCAGTTTGGTCAATTCACTGAGTACAAATAAGTACTAAGTACTATAGATGAACGACTAAATAGCAAGCCGAAGGCAGGCTACTTTGGTATCCATGAACAAGTAAACTTTTTTTTTCAGAAATGCTATGTTTAATTAAACTAATTGACAAGGTTCAGTGAACTACGATAACAGTTGAATAATTTAGACAAAACATAAAATAGGTTCAAAAAACTGTGTAGAATGTGTACAGTGTGTACAGTCAAATAAACATAATTCGGTCAAGATATTATAATCTTACGATTTCAGAAACACAGATGACATTTATTTTATTACACAATTAAAGCATTTTGATCAGTCAACAACAAAAATCGGGTAACGGTCATACTACATTCATAATCAATAGTAGTTCAAAAGTAGCAAAACACGATACGTGTGCCGCTTACTAACACACTATAAGAAGCTATAAGAAAAACTGTATTTATTATATTTTTATTTGAGAGAACTCGTCGATGATCGCTTTTAACTGATCAGAACGCACAATTTATAGAAAATCATATTGTACTTTTAATCAGCAGTTCGAATTTTATTTAGAAATCAAACCACATTATTGGACGTTGTGAACAAAATGCGCAATCTCTGTTCGTTGGTAGATTGACCCTCGCTGCCCTCAGGCGTCACATATGGCAGATGACAGCTGATAAGAACACAATGGACTGTCACATTGACAGAAACCAGATGATCGATAACGATACAAAAATGGCGACAGTCGGCGCCCGGGCAACAATACAACTAAGAAACATAACACTCTTGTTCCATTCTCAAATTTTTGATTTGTAATCAATAATCATCAATCAAATCAGTCATTGAATATTTTATTTCTTTAATCAATTTATTAAATTATTTATATAATTTCATCATATATTTAAGAAGATACACTTCAAATTTGTTGATTGTAACCAAAAAATATTTTTAGATCACTTGGAAAGAAAGAACACTAATTTATAGAAGATAATTTTTGATGATTATATTGTGTCAATTTTACTGACAAAAATACGTTTCACCCTATAGTTCGTTTGCGTTAAGAATTCAGTGATTTTCCCACAAAAAAACTTAGATCCACAACTTATGCGTTCCAAAGTATGGGTTCAGCTGGTCACTGTGGACTTGGCTTTCTAATTAGGAACGATTTGATTGGTTAGGGAGGTGTGCTAGGTCGAAGGACAAGACTGAAATCACTGCATTCTTAACGCGAACGGACTATAGGAAATATTAAACAAGCAACTCGCCACCCTAACATTCGAATTGAAAATTGAACGAAGCTTAAAAAATAACAAAATACCTGGTCTATTATTGTTTTGAAGTAATCTGCTTTTTTTGTAAGTACTAACTGGCCCTAAATACGTTATCTAACAAGTAGGTAGCGAAGAAAATTACGATAATTTAATGAATGAATGAGGCATATTAATGTAATGAAGTATTAAATGTATTAGATTTAATTAGCTATAAAGTTAATAAATTGATGCTATTCCAGTCTTAATGAGTACTTTAATACACCAGTTGAACACTTATAAACATCTAAATCTTTCATAAAATCTGAGGCACATTCAATATACGTATCATACAGTACAATCGTGTAATAACTAATATTTACACAAATACTCTCTTATAGCTAATATGGCAGTATTGAGGTTTCAAACAATAATTACAGTACTTGAAGCAATAGTCACACGCTTTGATTCTTCGTCTGGATCATGTGGAACAACAGAAAAATATTGTTCAAAGTTACAAATGCCTGAAAACACGAAGTTAAAAAAACTCACAAAAGCGCAGAAACAAATAACTAAGCTATGGATTTCGCTAAATTTGGTCTTTGATTCCAATACGTAAATCAGCGACTTAACTTTTTGGTATATCACCGGAAAACATTTGTAAACAAAAAACAATACCTTCACGGTAGATTAAATTGAACAAAGAAGAAAAACCAAAGCGTGTCACTCTTGATTATAAATAAACTCTAGTAATTTACAATTTATAAACATTTTATAAAAATCAGTCTCTTTGAAATAATCACTTCACCTCAAAGTCACAAATAAATCACATTCACTAAAAGTCGTTGAAGATTGTGCTTTTCACTTTAAGGCCTCTGCGTCTAGAAGATTTATCTCACTTATATTTTGACTTTCACTTTAAACTTTATTATTGTCGTCTTTGGGATGTCTTTTGAAGAGTCTAGAAGGGAATGGTTTAGACGAATCTTGTCAGTTGAGTGTGGAAGTCTCTGAGGAAGATTTGTAGTTGAGGTAGCGTCGGCCGGTCGTCTGGCGACATCGCCCAGCAGTACGCCATCACCGCAAACCTAAGGAGAAGAAACGTAGGTAAAGTATATCTGAAATATATGATTGCTGGTCGCGGAAAAAGAACCGGTAATACGAAAGACAGGTAACCTAGGGTAAACAACAGCGAAAATGCAACGCCTGTTCTTGGGAGCTAAGAGTGTCATAAACATGACCGAATAGATAGTTAGAAAAGTTACATGAATAGTTTTTCTTTTTCCAACGATGATTGCTTCAAAGTTTGATTTACGTAACATAATTTAACAATAATCAACTAGAATTTCATAGGTCGAGAGTTTTTGTCCTGTGAAATAATAGGCCTCCTACAAGGCTCTACATTTCTCTCATTGGCCTCTTGCAAGAATGATTCTGATCGTGATAAATTGCTAAAAATAGAAGTTGTAAAATTGCAACCACTTACAATTCATCCGGGCAGTTCGCTGGCTGCTGCAACCGGTAGCCATCCCTCAAGTAAGCAGCAACCTCGAACGGGTCTACTTCAGCGTAGGGTTGATGCGCAAGAGTCGTCAGCTCCCAGAGCAAGACGCCCAGCGCCCACACGTCTGCCGCTGGGCTAAACTGTCTCTTGGCCAGAGATTCTAGCGCTAACCACTTGATTGGCCTGTTTTCGTTGTCTCCTAAACAGTGGTAGTCAGCGGGGAAAAGGTCCCTCGAGAGAGCGTTGTCAGCAACCATTACTCGAAGGTTTTCGTCCACTCTGCAAAGGTTCATTAAATTAGTTCGCTGACAAAATAATAAGGAAACTTTCGAATAGTTCATCGGATAGAAATGAGATCAACTGTACTTATTTCGTTATTTATTAATTCGTATAAAAATACTTACATGCAATTCCTAGCAGCGATATCTTTATGTAAGACATGTTGCGAATGAAGGTACAGCAGCCCATCTAGTGCATGTAACGCCATTCGCACAACATGCTGGGTGGTAAGAGGCGGAGGAGGTGGTGCCCCTCCCGCTGCTCCTCCCACAGTCACTCCTCGGCAAGCCAACAGGAATTGTTTGAGGTTCCTCCACCCCGGGTTCCAAGGGTATAATAAGAACGGCGCTGTCTGATCTTCAATACTGACTCCAAGAACTGATAGCACTCGCTCGTGGTGAAGTCCGTAAAGCATACAGCCTTCCTGTAGAAGTAGCGACACCTAAAAAGAATAAAGGGATTAGATTTGCCACTTTATCAATCGCAAACAGTTTTGAGGAATTATAAAGAGTTGGTTTTTTCAAAGGAGTAATTCAATAGTTTATTTTTTTACCTGTACTTGAGATGCATGTTCAGCAACAGTTTTGACGAGCACTTCTTGCTCTCTAGCATCTTCATCAGCATACGTTCCTCTGTACACGCGGCCGAATGTTCCCTCCATAGCTACTGAGCGTAGTCGTACGCGACATCTTTGAATGGTCAGCTCTGCTATCCTTTGCTGAAGGTCTCTCGCTCGCTCTTCAGCAGCAGCTGCTGGGAGCGATGTTGGTCGTCGGTAGCTGGTATAACTAGCGGCGGACTTGCAAGACGAGTCAGGTAAAAATGCGTGCGCGTCTTGTTCGTCACTGCGAGCCCTTCGGAGTTTCCTCGCTCGGGCTCTGCAAGCCGCTGCAGCGATCGCTGCTATCAAGAGTGCGCCGCCAGCACAACCAGCTCCCGCGTAGAAAATATCAGCTGATGTTTGCGCATGTGGAACGCTATCGACTCTAACAGCCGGACGCGGAGCGTCTTTCAGACATATTTTTCGCCGGCGAAAATGCAAGGTAGTAGAAGAGGAACCCGTCGAAACGTTGAGCGAAATTGTAATGTCTACTTCCGCAGCGACGGTGTGAGTACACGGCAGCGTGACTTGCCAAGTTTGGGGCTCCGTTGGCACGAAGCCTTCGCTTGAAATGTTGAATTCCGGGGCGTGCATTGCTTCAGAATGAGATACTACTTCGACATTCAGGGTGTAGGGTAGCTGCAACAAAATGAAACCATATCAATGCCAAATTATAATTTAAAAACACTACAAATGCTTTTCCAATTTTAAATCTTTCAACAATTTAGAGCTTCATGAGATGGGATCATACTCGTAAGACCAGTTCGGCAATGTAAGGTTGTCATGGGTGTTAACATTCGTCAGCATATGGTACATTCTTAACGGTTGTCTTGTCTCATCACGACATAACAGTATCAGTTCGCGCAATTGACGTACGACAGCACGCGAAGTGACCCTAAATGGGCCGAGTGGCCATGTTTACGGCCGTGTCAGCGAGATCAAATGTCGAGTCGGCAACAACCGGCGCGAGATCACGACCATCGCTCCTTTTACTACTCTACTAGGGCCCGGATCCGACGCCCGTTTTGTTAAGAACACTTTCCACTGTCTATATTTGCACAACACAACATTCAAATGAAGCGGAGTGTGCACGTAGACAGGCAATCATTCAATGTGCTTTATGCTTCCCTTATGCGAATGACGCGGCATTTTACTGTCGCACACACAGCTTCGCACATGTTTAATGTAAAGAGCTATCTCTAACTTGTTAGGCTATTTAAATATTGTGGTCATGAAACGGTCATTAGAGTAATCACAGAGCGGTGCACCGCGGCCGTTTAAACAAACATTATTCGCCGCGGGCTCTTTGGCCGGCACCTCAGAAGCCGCACATTACAGACGCATCGCCGTAAAGCGCGTAGGTGCGACAGCGAAGCCGCTAATTAAATATTATCACTACAGTCGGTGAGTACAGACAATGGTGATCGCTCATCGGCGCTAGTTAACCGGTTACCAAATATTTGCTCTAGTCAAAGGCGCCGCCGGGCAAATAAGGGAGTCGAGCCGAGGGCCGATCTGATAGCGCCGGCCGCTCGAAGCTTGCGAGATGCTGATAAGGGAGAAGCCGCCAGATCGCAACCTCAGCATATTTCCGACCTTTTACTTTTACCGTGCCTAGCGAAACTTAACAAATTTAAATTTCCGTCTGCCTCATGCACAAATTCATGTGCCGAATATGTTCAAATCGTTAGAACGTCTGACTGCGGTACGTTTTCTTATGACTTGCAAATAGCGTCCTAAATAAGCAGATGTTTATTTGACAAGATCACTGAACTCGTTTGCGTTCGGGGTGCATGGTTTTGAAATGAGAACGTTGAAAACTTTTGTAAAACCTTCGTCCGAGTAAGTAACAAGCTCGTCTCACTTGCGTCCGCGGCGGATAAAATAAATAAATGCACATAATATTTGGTTAGTGATGCAGAGCACAGGATGTGAAGCAAATAAAAGAGGGGCTGCTTCGTGATTCGCCGCCGGAATATTTGCATAGGAGGCGGTCTAATTTGAATTAGAAGTATACAAATGTAAGACGAAAATAAATATCCGGCTAATCAATCAAACGTCGGACAGAACTAAATCCGTGGGCAGAGCGCCGGCTGCCGGAGAGATAACTTGCTACCTAGATACGGTTATCAGTACATGAATTGTGGACTATCGGATTTCAGTATTACCACTGTGTAACCCAAAGTATTACCATATGAATGAGTTGTTTGCGCTGCGGAGGGTAAACAAGCCAACTTCGGGACGGAGTTTGAAAAAAACAACTTTCTTTCTCTTCCTGCCTTTACAAGTTAATTACGGCGGTATTCACTGAGAAGACTGCATAACGATATTAAGAAGTCCGTAAAAGTTTTAGCAAAAAATATAAACGAAGATCAGAGAAAAGGCTAATTGAGCGTTATATTTGTTCTGGCAAAATGTAAGCCGAGTTCATCGATGCTTAGTATTCAGCTCATACCGGAGATTACCATAATAGTACGATTGTTTCATAGAATCGATTGTTCAGTTTAAGCAGTGGAGCCATGTTAATATATTGCTTTAGACTTTGAAATATCTTAACAAAAACTTGCGAGGGCTCACGTTTGAGTGACATTAGCATAATGTGGTGAAGCACTGTAACCCTGACTGGGTAATAAACAACTAAGTACCATGTGATAGTTCTGTAATGTCCAAGTTTTTAGGTCGACGCAGAGCTGCCAACGACTAGTTAATCGTTAGTTGCCTAAGCGAGATTCAGTTATGGCCTGATGTTATATTGCGTGTATAAACCACTCATAGCCCTGTTCTAGTATTATTAGATTCAAAGATTCACTAGCTGCTATCTGAATTGCTAAAGATTTCTAATTCATGACCTTAAAATAATGATGCTGAGGAAAACCCTTCTTGCATCTTCAGGAGTAAGTTGTTTCGAGTTCAGCCAAATAATTCCCATTTAGACCGATACGGATACGGCTTTTGTGCCAATCATTTTTCTCTTTCTATCGTTTATTTTTAACAAAGATTTATTTAATTATGTTAACAGGCCCACTCAGTCCTGTACTTTATCGAATTTAAATAAAACCAATAGGTAAGTATCTTATTCAAATAACGAGTCAAGCACGAATTCTAAGCGCATACTCGCGAGTGCGCCGCGTAAACGCCGCGATCTCGCAGCGATATCGCCTCGCCCTGAAATCGCTCATCAAACGCTGGTGTAAACAACTCTCTAACAAACTCACTCTAGGAGATTTCGAAATCACAAGCTTCAGTTCAGTTCAGCCCAAGTGCCAAAGCTTATTCAATCCAACCCATCTTACCGGTCTCCTGGAGAGGCTCTGCCAGGTGAAGTGGAGCTCGCCGATGGTGGCCGGCACAGGAACCACGAAGTTTAGAGCGTAGAAGTTTATCTGCCCGTCCCTGACGTAGAACAGCTCGGCTGTCAGACCTGAAGCAAAGGAAGAAGCATTTAGAACCTTGTGGACCATCTATTATGTTCCATGTTGTTGTGGCCATGTTGTGGATATTACTTTTTTTTATAGATGAATGGTGATTTCTGTGACTTTTGTATTTTTTAAGTGACATTTATCGAATATGCTGTTGTTAGCAAATTTCGCTGGTATAGCGAACTATACGAATTAGTTGGGTTTTTTGGAATTTATTTGGTTGGGTCGACATTCGCCATTCTTCTTTTATACAGATTTGTGTTTTTTAAGTAGACCTTGGTTACTAAGAAAGTCTGTCTCTTTTTTTTTGCTGAGTTTAAAAGGAGAAATGAATGTTTGTTGTTAGTTGTTACTCTAGAGTTGTAGTTGACTATACAACAGATTTATTCGCCACACATGGTTTCTACTATCTAGTAAGTTACTACTCCGAGACGCAATGTACGATATCAGACAACAGATACGCATGTAGGTGCTAGAAGACTAGAGGTACCTACTTACAAGATGTTAGTTAATTTAATAGCTAACATAAACGATAAAAGGGTCAACTGTACTTTGACCCACACAAGGCATAACAGATAAGACATACGCGAATACTACGACATTAGATTTTACATTAAAAGCGGTTCTTTGTCGCTAACTTATGAATTAAAATTGACCTATCTACTAAAATGAACTTTGTCGTGTGCCTTAGATAAAGTAACGTGCAGAATCTGTGTATTGGTTTTAATTATTCATGCTCACGCTTTCGAAAAATCGACTTTAGATAATTTATTTAATCTTTAATACACAGACCAGTACAAAAAACGGACTTAATTATTTTTCAACTGTCTACACATTGATTGTTTTTTATAATTCATCGCTAAACAAACGGAAATCTTTCACCACAATGCCGTAATATGAATCCTGTTCAGCACGTTAGGCGCAACAGAGAACGTCAAATCCTGTCTACACAGGGTCTCCATTGAGCGATTGAGAAGCAGGAATCAGCACGCATCAATAACCTAAGGAATCGCGGCAAAAAGTTGAAAGCGCACGCGCACAATGCGGCGAGATCAAAGAGCCCTCACAAAGACGCCGCAACCCGACGCCCGCGCCACCTGTCCAAGATACCGCGTATCATGGGAACTGGTGAAAAAATACAAGTACTTAGAACCAGACTTCGTATCTGAAAGCTTTTGGTAAGTATACAGAAGCTACCCAACTTATGGAGTTTAAAACGCTAAAGCAAGTTTTATAGCGCGACAGATTATATACAATGCGGCAGATATCAACTAAACTAGGTTTTATAAGTATTCAGCAATAAGCGTTCTAAAACTGTGTTTGCAATCTGTGTTACGGGGACGCATGGTCCATGCCACGACATTTGCTGAGCGGAAACCTTTTTGGTGCTTACTCAGAATGTAGCCGCATAATGTTGTTACTTTGTATACTGTACCAAATAAACGTATTTTCTTTCTTTCTTTATTTTAATCTCAAGATACTGCCTGAGTTTAATATGCTGTGAAACAGATAGACAAAGATGAGTGAGAGAAATGGCAAATTTAAATTTGAAAAACAACAAATAGACCGGCGAGATAAGTATTATAGAGACCATAAAATATTTAAATAACCGGGCAACAAGATTATCTCATGATTTTCACAAAAAAGCGTTGCTAGCCAGTAGTAAATAATTCGCTTCATATAGTAGTTTGACCGATTTCAAGATCGGAAAAGACACAGACACAGGTGGTTGGAAGTGTTAGAACACATCTTAGCCCTGCTCTGTTCTAGTGGAAACTAGACTTTACAACGGTTGATATATGATATGTGTATAATGTAGAAGTTGATATACTATGTCAAAGTAAGATACTTATGAAACTAATAGCGATGGACTAGTTTCTTCACCATTTTCATTGGTTCAATTAGTTGAATGAGAAAGGTCCACGGCGTCAATTTCTCAAGCGCGTGAACTTGGACCTCTGACTCAATCAAAGATAGTTTCGGTGATATAAAAATATATGTAATACAGCGTATTTGCTATGTTCAAACCAAAAATGAAAAAAAACTATTCATATTTTTCCCTCGTCGTTTAGTTATGAATGTTAATATTTTTTACCTACTTGTTGCAGATTTGAGAAGTCATCAATCCAGAAATTTAAGTTCTGAGATATTTATCACCAAATTAAATTGCAACCTGCATTAAGTGACGTCACACTACAAAATAGCGAATAGCAAATCAGGCATTAGAACTAACCGGATCATTATGCATTATCCATTATTAATAAAGCAACGTTATAATTTATTCCTCCTAGTTATTCATAATATCCGCTATGAATATGAGCCCGTGTTATTACTCGCTATGAATTCTTATGTTATGGCAACATCGCTCCTAATATGAGCTCATGGGTCGTAAGCAGTTTCTGAGAATCAGTTTTTCCTTACCTGCTGAGGACTCTGGTGTCAGGTGACATGATATTTACTATAATGGTCACGATTTACTGTTTAAGGCATCGAGTGACAGTTTTAAGAATCAGAGCTTACAAAAACTTGACGAGGTAACTCGTGACTCTTTATTAGGGCGCAGCGGGGGTTTATATTTACTTTGAGATCCTAATTGAACATAAAAGTATGATAGATATGTTAGATACAAGCCATAATCTTCAAATAATGAGGAAACATAAGTTATTGCAAAGTATACACATAAATTCACTCTTCCACACAAAATAATATCAGTACCTATCACAAGGTGAACCTATCATCAAAATGACTGAATAGTCTTTAAAAAACACATGGTGAAGTAAAGATCTCTTACTGTGCTAATTGCTTGTTTTGATTAGTTTGACTAAACATTCTAGAAACTAACGCATGTGAGGAGTTTATGTAGAAAGAAAATAACTAAAGCTAAAAAACCACACTAAATCACAAAAGAAAGAAAAACGGAATCACATTTATTTTCTGCAAACCAGACGACGATATAACTTACAGCTTGTAAAATACAGAAATAACATACATCTGAACTCTTACACAAATACTTTCGCATTCAAATAAGATTAAATCAAGAGTTATAAGGAAAAGGATCAACAAGACCCTCTTAACAGTAAATTGTGGGTATTGTTACACACACTTCACGAAATGAGATTATCGTAAGATACGAAAGCCAGGCAGAGGTTTTTTTTTTATTTTATTCCTCAGAACTGCAAAATCATCAGTTACACAAAAATAAACAGGATCCACAATACGGCCGATCCCGCAGTAACACCGGCGTTATTAACACTATTATCGTTAAATATTAATGTCCTATCTAAACATGTTTGTACATTTTCCACGATATTACCGCCGCATGCAAATGAGACACCGAAACGGTCATGCGTGCGATTAAATTAATAATTTTAACGCCGTTAACGGCTATTTGTTTATTCGAGAAGCGATAACGACGATTAACTGCTAACGAGATACAATATACCACGGTGTCATGCCATCTGCATACAAGCGACACGATGCGCGCGCACTCAAATTATAATTCCCCGTGCAACTCACCAACCTTATTTACGACACCCTTCATTACACGGTTACTGACGTTATTGTGTTCTTAATTCTACGAATCTCAAACAAACATGAGATCAAAATTAACCCTAACAAGCCAACTAAACCGGTCGCATCGATGGTATCTACAGCGATCATCAGCAGCATACTCTTTAATAAATTGTTTCCTCGAAACCGAGCTCACTAGCTTTAATGGCGTAGAACACGGAAGCTGACCGCAGTCACCGACACGAAATTCATCTACGAATTTTGATTAGGCAATAAAGATGTGACACAAGTTTCTCTGTAACATTCCCACATAGGTAATAAATGGCTGCACAGAGCTACCGTGCGCGGCGCCTTTGAGTCGGCCTCGGCAAAAGGAACGAGACCACTTGATACGACAAATAACAAGAGATAACCCGCACCCGCCTCCGAAGGCGCCCACATTTTTTTGCTTACCAACTAATTTCTTAAGACTGAAACGGCTCTCTCAACTCTTATCGCGGATTTCTTTGAAACACCACTCGTGTATAACCGATAAAGAATATTATTAAACAGACCTCACCCTATTATGTGGAGGAGGAATATCGCGTTAAAAATCGCGTGTAGCTCACCATTGACGCATTCTACTTTCGCACCTTCGGATAAAGCTTTCATTACGTTCGTACAAAAACCCATTTGTAAGGAATAAAATAGAGCGACGAACAATGCCTCTGATATTTCGTATAGAAAGTTCCCCTTCGAGGCGTTGGATATAAGGATTTTAGGGCACAACAGAGGCATTATTGTGGAATTATGCGGACGAGGCGTGCAAGGAAATAAAACAAAATGCAGGTGTCGTTGGAAATAAAGGCGCGGAGTTATGCACTTCATCCCGTCGAGGGTCTTCGTCGCCAACGGGAAATCTTCTACATTATTACTCCCACGTGCAAACATTCATCTACATAGCACAGCATAAACAATAAGCGGAAAACCGCTAAATAAATAACTGTTTAGAATTTAACATCTTTACCACATCCCATAACTACGGGTGATAATGGTTATCATAAAATGAGGATACGATGTGTTAAGAATAGTATCGGATGCGTCGTAAAAAAGCGTATTTAGGTAGTGCCTGTTGCAATGGCGACAGTTTTATAGGCACTTTTACCGGAAAGCATTGCCTTGACGACTACAGGACACATGCCACTAACACGACTCGTGCGATTAATCGCCTCATTTGGCGTTGAAAGGCAGCGGATCTGTTGTTGTGAGTCTTCTAGAACGGCTACAGTTTACATTGCGCAGACGCAACGGCCAGAATTAGACGGCAGTAAATCTGCGACTTGGGCTCCCGAACCAAATTTGTCGTGCTTACTGTAAACAGCTATAAATAATGTATTGAAATTCTCTAGCGTAAGGATGAACGCACATACTATAATGCATTATTTGCTGAATCACTAGTCTTATTAGTAATACTGAGAAAAAACATGTAGCCAAAGCCACAAATTATACCTTAGCCACTTTGCTACAAGTCAATCGAACCGTTGAAAATTGCGTAATGGCATTTACAGAAAAAAACCAACTCAGGTGTAGTCAGGTGTAAAACTTTGAGGTTTTCGGGATCACCGTTCCGGAAGCAGGCGGGTAACGCGATCCCTTATTGTGGGCCTGTCTGTCTGTCCGTTGGGCTTTGTCCTTAACAAGATTTGCCCTTCATACGGACGGTTCAAAGCTGATCCCTACAAAGGCCGCAGAAATTAAAGGCCTAAACCCTTCGAAAGTGTGAAATCCTCAGGGACGCTGCGAACATCTTTTCAGATTTATCACCCCTTTATTTCATATTTAATCCTAGGCTTTTGCTGTCAGTCGCTTAGCCTGAGTAAAATGAAGCAACTGACCTATTTTTGTTTGGGATATGCAAGTAATGAATCAAGACATTACCATTGAAGAATGCTTACTTTTGGTCTTAATTATTACGTTCGCATAGGTTCAGGTGTTTTTAGAAAATATCTAAGCCACATCCTAGGGCTTAGCTCATGACCGAGCATTCTCGCCCATGAAAATAAATAATGAAGGCGGAATTGGTGTTTATCATCACTACTTAGTATAAAACAAAGTCGCTTTTTCTGTCCCTATATCCTTATGTATGCTTAAATCTTCAAAACTACGCAACGGATTTTGATACGGTCTCTTTTTATAGATAGAGTTGTTGAAGAGGAAGGTTTATATGTATAATAACATCTCATTGCACCCGTGCGAAGACAGGGCGGGTCGCTAGTTGTCAATAAAACAACACACATTCTACAACGGTTGTTTAGAAAAGAATGAGCTAAAAGTCGAAAATACACTCGCAAATAATAGCTGTTCCCAGGCATTTCTCTCTGAGAAACAATTAACTGTTTACGAGTCGTCTACAAGTAGCAGTCCGCAGGAAAGCCGGCGCCATCCGTTCAGAAAACAGACCGTCTGGAAAGCTAGTCCCTAAAGCTAGTCTGTAATGACACAGTATAAACAGTAGGTTATCTATGCCGCCCGTCGAGTTATTAGCCTAACGTGCACACAGACACGCGGCACAGCCCGTCACGTACTGCCGCCACCTTTTTCCCCCGTATTTATTTTATGCTATAGCGTATAATCGAGTGCGAGAATCGTGCCGACACGGCTTGCGACGCGCACGCACACATTCAAACCGAGAGCGGCACGTTTGTATGTAGATGTTCTACTGTATGTTTATACTGTGGCTAGTCCCTAAAGCTAGTCTGTAATGAGACCTGCCGCGGGTTATCCTGCGACATTACTTACTCGGCTAAACATGAATGCTACAGACCTTGTTAGACGTCCTTTTGTCTTGGACTCTTGGAAGACAATTGGAGGGTCCACTGCAATAGTGATGAAAGTCCAAAAATATTGGGGCCTTGGTGACTAATGTCATTCGGTCGACTGAACCGAATGACATTAGTCACTAAGGTTTTGGTATTTTTGGACTTTCATCATTATTGCAGTGGACCCTTCAATTGTTATTGTAAGATCTTTCTACAGCGTATTTTTCTTTACAACTTTCCAAGACAGAATGTCACAATTACTGCTTATTTTGGTACTGCTCACCTGACTGGCACATTGAAGCTGAGGTTGGAATTTCTGTTTGTTCAACTTCACCTCGGATTGCCATAAATTAAATAAATAAATAGAACAGATACAGCCACACAGTTGGGACTATGAGGTGGCGGGAACCATACTCCAACACGCGAGCTTAGTGCAGGTTTCATAAATGCGACGAAAATTTGTATTCAGTGCGTTGCAGCGAGTGTACACTCGAACAAACGAAAGTAAATAAAGTTTTACTGAGCGTACCGTATCATCATCTAACGATCATAGGATCGAAGATCCTTGATAGGCAATTTTGAATTCTTGTATCGAAAGTAAACAATGTTTTCCATTTAGAGTAAATTACAAACACTTTATAGTACTCAACATTGGATTGCGTTTTCCCCAAACGAAATCAAGGTGTAAGAAGGAAGCGTTCGAGGGTGCGAGGCGGCACATCTCGGGGAGGATAATGTGCGTAATAAGCACCGCCATACTTCACTGCTGGGTTGTTACACATACCATTTGCCCCAGCACCCCCACATCGTATTTAATTACATATAATACGTATGCACATATTAAACAAATTTACCAATTTACTAAAATGCCTTGACCCATTCACGTCTTGTTTTCGTAAAGCTTCTTAAATGCAATTCTTATTGACTTGAAATTAAGGATTTGGCATCTTATTATCCATATCTTGCGATCTTTTGATTATGCAAACACAGAGTAAGGTTACAACCAGAACGCTCGTCACGCATAATCTCCGCGTATCGACCTAATTAGTTAAGGTTGTTTTAATATCAATGAAAAAGAAGAGATCAAAGGTTTCGTTAATTAGTCGTGTATATTAGGATGTTCATTAAGAGTGCGTCGGCTGCGTGAAGTGTCGCGATTGTGTCAAAGAAGAGCGGTTTTGGAATGCCTCGGGAGCTTATCGGCGCGTTGATGGATGCGGCTTTTTGCCCGCGCGCCCGGACCCGGACTAATCCCGACGAATTACTTTGACAGACGGAATCTTTTCCCTAGTTTTTGCCACAAACCAGATGTGCACGCTCTTAATTATGTGCAGCGAGATAGAAACCGATCGGGACTCAATTAGCTCAGCGTTATGAATCGTCTAACGATTGACACAAGAAAACAAATACGGAGTGTAAATGTTATTACTATAATACTATCAGTGTTCGTGTTAATGTTGTAATAAAACAAACATGACCTGTTAACGATCAGCGTTGCGAGTACTGCGACGATAGATTTATTCTCTGACACGAGCGAGTTGATGTAAACAGTTGCCACCTGTCGCTAAATTACATCGCAAAAGCGTAAATATTATCTTTACATAGCATATGTTTAACGCCGAGGCCCTATCAACACAGACTCGTTCAATTCCAGTGTTTATGCTGCAGTCGAGTTGCGATACTCGCGAAATTGAACTCGGTTGTCTTGAAATTTATGACGTCACGTGCGGAACGCTCGGAGGAAATTAACTTCTGCGGAGTTATGCGCGCCTGGTACCGACATCAAGTAAACTATTAATAAATACAGTATTCTAGTGTATTTGTCTCTATGATGAGGATAAACAATTGCTTCAGTTAAATACGTTTATACGGTTTCGCGACGGCAGCGCTGAAATTTCATACCTCTGAAATATTTACATGAGCTGAGCTAAATATATACTAGTTTTAGTTTGACAGTGAACTAAAATCGATAAACTATAACCAGGTACCGTTTTAAATCGTGATCGAAATGTTCTGTGATCGTGGTAGCCCGAGGAGCACAAATACCGCGCCTAGAACTTTGCGGACCGCTATCGCTCCGGGAACCGATCCAATGGCAATTTAGATACCGAACTACCTACCTCTGCCTCGGGACTCGACAAACAGTTGAAGTGGCATAGAGCTCGACAAAAAATATGGCATCACGAGAGCGATGTGACGTAGCGACAGAAAGCACGTAAATAGAAAACAAAAACTAAGCACGAACACGGCCGTGACGTGTTTCTAAATGTTGCAGGATTATATCCAACAACCCTTCGCATGAATTTGTTTCTTGTATCGCTTAAATCCGATTACTAAGTCAAACCACGTGCACGTCTAGAAATGACAGCGAACATTTCTCGGGCTTATCTGACAGATTAGTCGGCAGAGGTTATCGCACGGTAGCCCTCCGACAAAATCGATTCCTTATCACTCAATATTAGACATGTTATTGCGATATGAGATTTATTTTTGTGTATCTTATCGGCGGTCGATAAAGAATGCTCAAAATTATCACTGCTACTGGACTTTTTCATATTCCTTTCGAGGAAAGATCCAGGCAGATGTGTAAACAGCAGTGCTCAGGAGACACCTTTCCTGAAAACTCGTGGTTTGTGTCAGTGCAATTCAAATAGAAACTGTGTGCCGAGTGGAGGTGTCCAATAACAAAACACACGAACACGCTTGTCAAATAGCGCTCACCAAATATTATCCCACCGCCACACTGTATTATGAGGATTTGTACCAACATAACGTCCACAGGGCACAGAAGTTGTTTGCTTTGGAACTTAGAAAGGTTATAAGGCTCGATGGGAGGAAAATATTAGGATGCATAAATACTTGGACGATATTTTGACGCGAATAACTCTCCATGTAAATAAAGGCGGGAACAATGCAAGGTAAATGTTTTAAAAATGGTACGTTAGGCGCAGGTTACAGAGAGCAGTTTGTAAAGAGCTCTCGGCGAGGGCCCTCAAAAAGAACGTCGACGCCAGCGCGCTTAACCTGGCTGTATTTACACCTGGCGAACGCCTGCATATCATATTGTAACTTTGTTGCGAACTTGCGACGGTTAGTGCACTAGGCGTTAACGATACCACTTCTTACAAGATTGCTTTTGTGCACTCCAGATAAATATCAAATTATCATGACGCAATTTCACCGCAGGGATTGTTATAAATTTCACTCAACTTTCACATTTAAAGGATTAAAGTCAAAATTACCGAGTCGTGTTACGACAGGGTTTCGAATTAAACGTGTAATGGAATGGACGAGCGCTTAACAAATTAAAACCAATCTAAACGAGCAGGCGTAACCTGGAATTATCGAATTGGCAACCGTTCGGGGCATAATTTACGGCCGCCGTCAGTCGTGATGGAAATCATAAAAATTTAACATCGCCTGTAAAGTAAACAATGGGTAAAAAAGAGCAAATCATAAACGTGGCCTGCGGTGCGGCTCTCGCGTTCTTTTTCAACTTTTATAAAATAAAATTGCGAATATCATAAAGTATCAGCCTCACAGCGAGTGTTGGAAAAAACTCGAATCGGAGGGAAAAGTTGCGTGCAATTTAATACGTGCAGGGCCTAATCTTGAACAGAATCTACAGCGCAATTTGCATGTGACAGGTTTTTATTGGAGACACAATTAACGACAACAAATTAACACCTATTGGACTAAATCGACTTAATCACATAAACAAAACGTTTTATTTTCAGAAAATGTCATAATGTTTAATGATCGTGTAGACTGTGTTGACCGAAATCTATCTTGTTTAGCTGGTTATGAATTCTAAGAATTTGAAGTTTTTGAAACAAAACTTGTTGTAGGAATGCATACTAAATCGAATGATGAGTCAATTTTCTCCGTACTATTCGGTAATATTTTATCTATTATAGATTTATGAAATGTAATACCTCTAGTTAGCCGAAGTCAAATGTTGACGATATGTCGATATTGGACTTTTAACTTCTGAACATTACATTACGAGTACATTATAGCCGTATTATAGCTGACCAACTTAATCAATCACGCGCTGTCTAAATAAGAAAAAAGCGCACGAGCTAAATTGCGTTCTTGAACGAAACAATCGAGGATCAATTCCCAAAAGTGATTTGTGGCCTAAACGAGGTCTCGGCGTAATTGGGCCTTCGTAATTAAACGCTTTTCCACGGTGCCGGTCATGGTTCGGTTTCCGGACGTGGACAATGCGTACGCTTCCAACCGTCCCGCGCCAAGCCCGGAGGAGGGACGATTCGACACGCGGTAACTAGCCGTGGTGTAATGCGCGGTAGACTAGAACGCGATGACATAACCTAACAAGTACTAAGCCACAGGTTGTCATTAATATTTTTTGAGTTTAGAGATTATTAAAAAAAAAATGTTAACTACAGTAGCATTCTCGCTAAAATATTTCAAACTGAACAAACACTTTAAAAGTTACACTTGTTC
Organism: Udea ferrugalis; assembly: GCA_950022985.1. Taxonomy (NCBI): domain Eukaryota; kingdom Metazoa; phylum Arthropoda; class Insecta; order Lepidoptera; family Crambidae; genus Udea; species Udea ferrugalis. The sequence continues at coordinate 15,217,256 of OX465516.1, forward strand.
CACAAAAACTCGGCTCCCCGCGATCTGCCTGTTTTTAATTTTATCCACCAGCATTTAGGTTTCAGGTGAATGCAGTTTTTCAAACTTTTTATGTGCAAGCGAGCACGTCAGATACAAACAACGGCGTACGTGCCAGCCATACTTACACCTGCCGTAAAACGAAACGAAGCCTCCAATATGAGAACATTTAAATATGCGTGTGATTCCGAACGAATAACAAACAAAACTTTATTCAATTAATTTCCCAGCCAACGTCGCAGGATAACATCTGTTTTGAATATAAAATACACTAACACGTCCCTTGTTTAGAACCCCAATAAAAATAAGACCCACACAACTGACGGCAACAAAAAACAGACAAAAACTGCCTACACGTTCGAAGATCTCAAGTTTTGATCTAACGACCCTCAAGGATCCATTATTATTAATAACCGATGTCTAAATAAAACATACGACGGTCATAAAAATATTGAATAAAAAAGGAATATTTTTTTCGTTACAAGACATTTATTAACACGGGCGAACGGTGGATCGAGATAAAACAAACATGGCGGGCGGCGCGCGCGCATATAAACACGGACTTTATCGTGGGAGGCTGTCACAACACGCGCCCAATGGCCAGTGCGCAGCGCTGACGCATCGGTGAAAGCTCGAGAAGACACCCTTTAATACGACATATGAGATGATGTTATCTCATAAAAGCATTCGAAGCCTACGCAACCATAGCTTGTAGTCGTTTCAATCCATGAATATCTCAAACTCCAATAACATTAAATGTCGTTGACGCGCCTCGGAATCGTTTACTTTTAGGAATTATGTGGATTTATTTCATTTGCTGAAGAAATACTATCTAATCGAATATTCGATAACGGTAATCTTAGATCTACACGGGTAATGAGCGATTTGAATAAAAAATCACTCCTAAATCGAAGAGACAGATCTCGTGAATACAAATTCTAAAAACTACTGAACATTTAAAGTCACGTAGCGCAGAGAAATGTGCATTTCAACCACAAATAATGGTTAGAACCACTTTTCGTAACTATGTTCTCAAGCCTCGGTCGTATTAACGTCATAAAAAAGCTATTCAAATGTAACAAGGCACTAATATGGTGGAAAGCGGTCGGCGCTCAGCGTTTATCAACAGAGCAAAACAACAAAGCAGCGAGTCGTGATCCCCATCACTGATCCATCATCGGCCCGACTGGCGGAGATGGATTGCTTGTATTATCCCAACAAGCACCTTCGGATAACCGGCCCAGTTTCAATTGCCGACGATCTGTACGAGTCACCTTCGCTCCGTGCGCCATTTCAATTCTTCACCTCGAACGAACGTACTCAAACCAATTTAATCCTTAAAACGAGGCTGTTATACAAACATTACGACTTATCGGGTGGATCGCGAATTGCAACAGGTGATTTAGGTACCTTAGGAGATAGTTACACCAAGATTGCGAGATACCCTTAACAATGCCTCGTTATACTCCTCGACTAACAACGTATCAGCAAATTCCTTCCAATAACTATAAAAAAACAGCATTTTATAGACGCAGCTGTAACATTATTAACGACTAAACTAAGAATTATGAATCAGTTAATTGATATTATGAGCTGAGAAAGTTAAAATACTAGGGGAGTTAACCGTCGCGGGAGATAGGAACACAACTTTATAATAACAGCATGCGGTGACTATAAATCAGAATTAAGGACGCTAACTAGAGAGCTACGGGTTTCGGCTTCGATTATAGTTGAGTCGAAAACAAACAGGATCTCGGCCACGCCCAATGACTTTTTTAACCCTGCGGCGGAGTCCAGAGCATTATTCCACCTGGTTGCTGCCCATTACAATTAGACGGGCCATTTTATACAGAGTTGCTACCGGTTCTAAGATAAAGGCCGGCCTGCACGACACAGAAACTTTTTTGTTCTCTTAACGACATTAAAGTTCCCCTAAGTCACGACCACACGAACCAGCTTAAAAAATAAAAATAGTATTCGCGCCACGCGATTTAAACCTACGATCAGTTAAACAGTAACGCACAAAAAAAATAAACGGAGAGAGCGAGTTACAGGCTAAATAAAAAAAGACAAATGAGCAGCCTCCGAATAAAATATACAACGGCGGATTTAAACGAGCAGGAAAAATAGAGTACCCAGCAATGGAAGCAAACAAAGCTACGTGGGTAAACTCGTTAATGAGGCAACATGCAGAAGAGCTCTAATGAATTATCGTGTCCTAAAGTCAAGATAGGCAACCACCGACCCTTAGTTACTGTTAACAAAACCGCACATTCGAGTAATTTGGGTTAAACTCCAGAGCATCTCGGGTGAGGGTGAGCAACACTGAATTACAACACGGTCAATATTAATGTTCGCAAGCTCCGCTGTGCTGTACTCGCGAGAAACTGGCAAATAAAAACACGAGCCCGTAAAAGAGTAAAGTAAACATTTCCATTTGGTATATTCTCGTAAAGATTTCCGAGTCGGAATTGTATTTGCATTTGCAAAAACGAAGTGAGCAAGGATTGCAGCGCCCACACCTCGCTCGCATGCTTGCATTCCTCTTTATTACTAACACGTCTCCTACGGCGCCGACTGTCTGCCGAGCGTTTTTACTTTATTCACAAAAGGCAACATTCTGGAATTTATTGAAACGTTATGAATAAAGTTTGTATGAAACTGAAGTCAAGGATGTAAATCGCTATTGACTTTTATTGCGCATTATTTGCATGGAATTTTATGTCGTATACCGTCGCGTCGTCCAGGTAAAAACGTGACTGTATAGCACAATTGAGAATTTCCCCGCATCACGACAGTCATGAGATGTAATCGTAGCTCTGAGGGGCCTCGTACATGGCAATGTGGGCGCAGTCACCGAGATCGACGATACGCTTGCAACAATTAACCTAACAACCCTAAGCTTCGTTAAAGTTAACGACCGAGATTCTACGGAGAATTAGAGAACAGTCAAGGACTTTTTTGCGAAATAAAAATAATGTCCTCTTTGCTGATTATATGGCTACCTTTAATCTCGATTTGAACTGATCTTTTCACTTTATTTTAAACTGTAAGGCTATTATTCACGTTGAAGAATGTGATACATCATAAATTAAAACCAAAGATGGCATCTTCTTGTTATAAATTTGATGGACGACTGGATGCTACAAAGTGTGGCAGTACACGAACGTCATAGTTTATTTGGCGTTCAAAAATCCACACCGAGTCGTAACGAGTCAAGTTACGATCGTTTAAATAAACGCAGAATCCTATTAAGACGATTGGGTGCCCGGAACGTTCGTTAACACAGCCAGAAATAAAGTTTAACCCGATCGCGACGCATAAATGTAGCGACCGGGAAAATGGGTTACGACGAGAAAGCAATTGATTCACGGAAATACTAGTTGAAGGAATCTAGAGACTCTTTTAGTTTTCTCCAACTGGTAAACAGAGTGAGAAAAGATTTCATAAAACCGTTGTGTACCAACAACTCCAACGAAGACCACCTTTACTGAGCCATGACGACCTCTGTGAAACAAACATTAGTCCACACACACCTCCGAACGGATTCAACCAATGTTTGTACTGTTCGTCTGCTTCCCAAAAGTGTATTTTCTTATTCAACAACATCTACCGTTCGACACTTGCGAGTTGCGAGGGTGTCACGACGATGTTTGCTTACACAAGACTTCAGCTCGTACTAGAAGCGAAGAGTTCATTTCGAAACCACAAAACTACGACGAAATTAATTTACCAGACAATTAACGAGACAACCAATTCTGGAAAATGAGAATGAATGACTCTCGTTAAAACAAATTTATGTGATTTTAAGTTGTTAATGAAGAAGACTTCACACTACGAATGGTAATGGAATAAACGAGCTAAAATGCCTACTCTTTATGAATATTCATAACTTTAAAAATCTGAAGCATCTCTAGAAGATTTCAAAAATTATGATCACGTAAGTATAACTCCTGTACACGAATAAGCATTTTTCCCTTTGGGGTAGCAAAGCAAACAAGGATTGACGTGTGCATTATTAATGCCAAGGTGACTGGTCATTATAGTAGTTCGATAGAGGCACTATTCACAATAAAACTGGTTGGGGTTCCGAATGTAAATTTCGGTCGATGCGGGTCTAGGCAGCGCGCCGCGGGAGGGCCGGCCGACGGGACACCGTGACTCGGCCCGTCTACTCCATGCTGCGAAACATACGAACACACTTCTAAATGTATTAAGACTAGACCCTTTATCAATCTATGTCGCCCATAACGATTTTGACAGCGACTTAAAAACTGCCCGTCGGGCAAACAGCGAAGCTGGGGAGGCAGGCAAAGTTATACTTCCTGGCTAGCGCCGATAACGCAGACAGGAACAATGCGAAACTCCTGCTGTGTTTGCCATTACTCCACCATGGTGGTCGCCGGATAACACGAAGATCAGCAAAGAACTTGTCAATGTTATCTGAGGGACAGCAATAAAACAAAAGCACGGAGACAAATCACTTAACGACGCAGATATCTAAAAAATACAACTTTAAAATCATACAACATTCCAGACCCTCAAATAAAGCACATTGCATTAGCAGTTAACTTCAGGGAAGCACATAAATCCTGGGACACTTTGGTTTGCCATCGACAATAAAACGTTAGTAGGCATTCGTCAATCCCACGGTGACGGTGACCAATAAAATGTTATTATTTAGGAGCTCATAACTGACAAGATTTACGGATCATAAAATGAACCCAGTTGACCACATCCCTTTATAGAATAATAAAGCCCTTACCAAGGAGATAAATCCAGTCAAAACTCAAGTGCAAGTAACCATTGGATTTGACCGTCTTGATTTAGAGACGTAACGTATGATAGACATGTTCGAGTGCAGTCATATCCGGTGCAAGCAAATTTAACTCCAAATAGCCTTGTTTATTCAGGGGTGCACTGAACCATTAATGCCGTCGAGTCGTAACTACGACGACCGCGTTAAATTCTTCAATACTATCATAATGCTCAGTTTTAATTGGTTTCTTACGAACCCATAAAAATCGAAAGTGGCTGGCTCAATATTTACGACTGCAGGGTTAAATTTAACAGCGACCATATTAATGGCAGCAATCGCTAATTACTCGAAGCAAGTACTCCGTGTCGAGTTATATTAAATTACACGCACCCACATCAATAAATATCGAAAAGTATAAAATGGTTTAGCTTGAATGCTTAGGGGTTTATCAGCGCTCATAAACGTTTGACAATAATAGTCTTCGTGGCAAAAAGTCGGTATTGTCGCGACCCCATTGATTAATTTGTTTCACCATTAGAATTCTCTTCACGAGCCCTAAAAAATGTCCCGGTGGAGAGCATTGGAACCGATTTCGGGACATTATTTATGGTGTGCCATTCTCTTCAAAGGACTGTATGATTTACAACCAGCTGCACAAAAGCCACTGCCTTATTATGACGTGCTGGCCCGTGCATTGTGCCAGCATATTTATTCGACCAATTGTGTGCGATGTTTGTTTATTTTTGGTCCTTCCCCGTAAATACAGTATTGTCACAAAACTACAACACAATTTGACTCGAGCCATATTTCACGGTCTTTAATTACAAAAGTGTATTGGGCATGTTTTGCCAACACGCCGTATTCAAAATACATTTTACAAATTCGAAACATCTGATTTTAGGTGGTGATGATGAAACTAGTCGGTAGAACAGGTGAAGTATGCGGCAAATGAGCTTAACTATACGTGAAAGTACTTAACGTTATCGTGTTGTTAATAAGCTAAAGAATGGGGTTTCATAACGATAGTGGTACGGTGTTTAGAACTGATTAGCACCATGTTGTGGTTAAGCAGGGACGTACACACAGACAGAAAGAAAAGCATGCACGTAAAGTGAACTACGACGCCAGTCGTGTTTGCGTAGGGAGAGATGCCCAGCCAGTGTGTGTGGTCTCTGCCTACGTATTTCAAGTTTACTTTAACTTTTAGGGTTTGAATTTCGATGATGTATATGTATATAGCTACTCGTATAAAAGCACTGTTAGTTTATTTACCTGTATTATTTCTGGAGATTACCTAGTTAACGTCAATATTCAGGAATATACGTGATGTCAACCCTTAACGCAGAACGACGTGTGAAGAAACTCGCAGCCTTATGTAACTGACAGTAGCTCTAAGTGCATTTAACAATTTAGATAATGCCTCAGAAGTGCAAAAGCTTTGCGTACGCCTAGAACATTACCGGGCTTTTAGTAGCACAGTGTCTCTCACAGAGAATAATGGATTTGATACTGGTAATAATGCCACATGGATCTCACGCGTAGTTTATTACACACATTTATTTGCACATTTGCTCTCAAAGCACAACGCGGTCGCGTGGCGGTACCGTCCGCCTATTCAATTATGCCACACACCACAACAAAATTGTCACGGCATCAACCCTAATGGATCTTCCCTAGGCTTAGAATAACAGGACAGATAAATAAAAAGTCGTGTGCCATCACCGCAGGCGTTCTAATATTGTTAAGCGTGCGGAGATTCTTCATGAATTATTAAAGTAACCATTAAATGACCTTATGGGATGGTTCTCTGAGGCATCAAAACAAACATTTTAGTTAAATGTCTAACAAAAACAATGTTGTGGTGTCATTAGCGCTAAAACGTTAACGAGTGCACATTGATGCTATTTCGGTTTGGGCGCATTCCTCGCTCGCATATCATCGATCACGGTGGAACTGTCAGAGTTTAAACTGGGTCCGAGTTCCGAAATGACTGACGAGTCAGCGGTGGCAGATGACGGACGCTCGTGACGGCTCGTCAGCGTCAGTCGGCGGAGGGTGCCGGCCCGCTGACCCGGACGTTAACCACTGATTTACCGTGAGGTCAGAATGTTTCTCTACATGTTACACATGGCAACAAATTGTTTCGGTATGTGGAAATTGTGATGCTTTTAAATAAGTTTATATTTTTGGTACGCGGGAACGAGCATAACTAAAATTGACTAGATGTAAAACTGTCAGCGAATAATTCTGTGCTTGGAAGTAAGTTAAGCGCTTTGAATGTTCAAACTTCTACGAATCAGAAACTGGAATTTCAATTGCTCTGAAACAGTTATTTGATGTGGAGTGCAGCTTCTGCTGAACCTAAGGTAATGAATATTAACTAACTTAGCTTTTGAGCTTTCATCATGAAAATATTACCATCTGTTCTTCGTACTTATGAGAAGTGTTCTTTGAGTTCTTACAACAGAAGTTCTCTTTCAAATCAGGCAGCCTGCGAGGGTCTTTTTTCCTCGTCGGGTATTGTTCGGGCGCGGCAGTTCACGGGTATCCCCGGAGGATTCCTCGCTTCGGTATACTCTCAGAAGTGATTATTTCCGTGACACTTTAGTTATTGAAAAACACACGCGCTTCCAATGTGGTAGACCTTCTGATGCGAGCGAGCAATATCGAGATGTGCGCTCTCAGAAAAACGGTTCTTAGATATTTAAGTACTATGTTGTTGTCAAGAAAAGTCACTAGAAGAGCTTATTCATGTAGAAAGATATAAATGTGCAACGATTACAAAGTATGTGCAGGCGTTTGGGAAAAATGTCAATTGAGCCGAGAGTCAAGCTCACCAAGTACAATGAAAGGCAACGGTAACTAACCAGCAACCATGCCCGCTTGAACAAAAGTTGAAGATGCTCACAAAACACGGTGACACATTATGCGCGGGCGCAGGCGTCCTGATCGATAGCGGCTTTTTGTCGCGCTGACATCTCCATCTATCGCGGCAAATTGCCACGAAGCATTGTTAAGAGCTAGTGATGGGAAGAAACGTAGCCCCAATTTTAAAATCTTTTTAGAACTATTTCTGTTTTTTTTGTTTGTTTATTACACAAAAATTAAAAAATAAACTTTGCTTATATTGTGGTACTATTCCAAAAAGTTGTTATTACGATCGTTGTTATCCTAGATAGGTTTGTTTGTTCTCTTCCGCGTCATAATTGCACGCATGATATTGTTGTTTGCGCAGTTTTATCAAACCACCTTACTTTACTTTATCTTTTATTGAACTACCCAGCATCGGTCGCAGACCTCGATTTAGCCGAGTCAATTTCCGTCACATCACTACTCGAACCAACAAAACCCTTGTCGAGTTGTGATTGAGGACGAGCCCTCAGAGCTAAGCCATTATTTTGAATATTCTCAACTATCGATCACAGACGAGGAGTAATTTCGAACCGTGGGTTTTTCATTCACATGCCCCACACTTGATGTATCGGTACACTGATAGTTTCCTAAGCTAATGCATCAGTATCCTTCATTGTCAGTTTTTGTGGACCGATGAGGTTGGACAAGTAACTGATATCTTTAAATATTTGGCATATTGCAACCAACGTTCGTTGCAAGCATTGTCAAGGATTTTCAAGACATTTTATTTATTTATTTAATCTTTAATGCACAAAAATAATACAGAAGGTGCACTTAATGAAACATTATCTACCAGTCAACCTACCAGACATTTTAGTATTACTATTGGTTAACAATAGAACAAATTAAATGTCTAACACCGATTAGTAAATTGAGGCGATTGGTGGCGATTTTAAAAACCTGAATCACGCCTATTCCGGCAGTTTATATCAGCGCTTCAGAGTATCTAGAGATTTTCATCGCAGTAGAAGGGAAGTGTAGAAGATATAACTTATGGTCCATTAAAGATTCGTTATAGTGGTAACGTTTACAAATTGGCCGTGCCTGACCGTTTGGGCGCCAATGACGCTTTCGCGTTATTTTTAAAAGATCTATTTATTCAGCTTTGACCGAGGTGACCTGGATACTCTGCCAGCGTGTCACTATCTAATACTGCTTTACTGCTGCTACGTTAGTTATCTTTGCAATAGCCATGCGTGAACAGATGCTGAAAAAACTGATTGCAGTAGTTTTTCTTCATCTTGTGACTGAGCTTAACGTCATAAAACAATAGAACGCAGGATATGTTATGAGCAGAGATGACATGTCTGGAAGCTGATCTATCGTACCTATTTAATTGAATCCTCTTTGGTTTAATTCCACTAAGACTACCGTACAATAATATTATTTTTTTATTTGTGAGCATTTTACAAATTGCAAGTTTTAGTTCAAATGCCACATTTATACTGTTTGACAGTCAGTACCGAAAATGTTACTAAGAAAATGTAGATAATATTTCTTTTAAATTCAAAAAGTAACTACAATGCATATTATCACATTCGGACAAGCATTTTTCTCGCAGCTTCGCGCGATTAAATATTGGATTTACTGTCAGGTAGAGTGAAAAAAATCCTAGTTGTTATCGCTGAAGGATCGGCTCGCTTTGATTGCTGAGTATAGGCAACAATAACTGGTATTATGGTGCCCGATCCCGCCGACATTATGGAGCTCAGAGAAAAAGGGTTGCTTTACCAACTTGGTACGTGTCCTTCTAGGTAACTTTATTTGCTTTTATTGCAGTTTTTTTAATAATCCCCTTTGTCACTAAAAGTGTGAAATGATCATTTTTATTTATTCAATAAAACTGGTTTCAATCTACTTGGTGAACTCTTTAACATTAAATGGCGACAATATGATTAAGTATTCAAGAAATTCCGCTTTTTAGCATTAACACTTACGAGTTTTTTTGTGATTCGGAATGTTATTTATGTGAATTTAGCAAAGAAGAGTCAAGTGTCAAATGATGTTTCAAAAACTGTCAACATAATGCGAGGGCGAAATTAATTCAGCAGTGCCACACATCATCTAAATCACAGCGACAATTTACCAATTAAAATTGCACGAGGGACGAGTGAATTAACAGGGTTTAGCTAAACCGCTCTACGTAGTTGAAAATAACGAGGTGCATATTCATGTAACGTTCCACAATCCCTGCTTAGCCTGCAGCGGCAAGCTGCACTAATTCTATTTGCTGTCCCCTGCAATGCACATCCTTAAGCTCCACGACGAGATTTAAGTGGGATTAGCGTGATTCTGACGTTTTGTTTCTCATATCTACCGCCAAAACAAGCAAATGCGTACTAAATTAAACTCTAAAATAAGCTCCTTCGTTCGTAATCGAAATACTCCGCTTTAAACAGCACCCGCTTGAGATGACACACACCCCCACGGATTAAAACTCAGCTAGTACCCGGCCAGCCGTGAAATTAAATTTATTTAGGCCCACTCCACATCATCAGCGTGTCAACGCTTTATTTACATAAAAAATATTTTTGAGAAGAACGCGAGCCCATATTTATATAGCGCCGACGCCTGCTTTTATTGAAATATTTCATTGTTAATTCTCTAAACGAGGCCTGAGGGTGAGAGCGAGGGGCACTCTCTGAATAGGACATTAATAGTATTTATTAAAATAACAATATCTGGTTGAGGCGTTTCTATTATTTCACTTTAGTAGTTACTTCTTTGGAGGTAAAAAAAGATTTAGAGATGACGCGAACGGTCCGGATGCAAAGGATAAGCCTTGAGACGGGACTATTTACACGTAGACGTACGTGGAACTGATAATGTTGGCATAGGTCGGGGTAAAAAAATAGGATCGTCCTTTTAGATAAGACAGTGAGATAAGATTTGGAAACAGCGGAAACTGACGAAAAGTAACAACCAAACAAAAACATGATATCGTCCACGTACGGACTGGTCCATGGTCAACCTGATGTTTAAAGTTCAACATCGATAACAATTACCTATAAAACTTTATACCGGGGAATTTACGGTAACCATGTGAAGAGGTTACGGTGTCTAGACGAAACCCTACACGGTGTTCAAGTATCGAATTACCTGCGTTCGATTTTTTCACTCGCCCACCGCAGCTCTAGCCATGAAACATAAAACTTGGGTGGAAGATCTTCTTACACGGATGCTGTACTGTTACGTCTGTACTATTATTTTCCTAATCAAATAACTTACGAAATAGAGTCTAATTTTGAACATTCTCATTCGGATGCAATTACGACAAATACGTGGCGCAATTTGCTTGTAAATTGTGTTGTGGTTGTGAATCTTGTTTTAGAACTTGGTTGAGGGTTCGAATCATATTTCACTGTTGTGAGCATTCGTTGAAGTTATCGCAGCAGCTGTATCAAGGAAACAGCGCTATTGCGCCTACGTTTCATGTCGCGGGCTGTTCGTGGAACAATGCGCGAGAGCACCTTTCTTTAGCCCGGTTCAGAGCTGGCATAAGTGCTAGGATAGAGCGATTACGATTATCTTAACTAAGAACACTTGAGTCCACATTCTTCAATTTTTTTTCTTGCGCTATAAAAGGTGGACTCAATGCCAACGGCATTCATCGTTCGTCATCGATAATTTTTCATTCTCTGACAGAAACCTACACGTCCACATTACAGGCGGTGCAAAAACTTAAGACCTTAGCTAATATAAGGTTAATCTTAGGCAAGAACAACACTCATCCTATCTGATTGTGACTTTATAAAGTCTACTCATTTCCAAAGCTGAGTAGAGTATTTAAATTATTTGAAGAGTTAATTGGTTATTCTTTGTAGTAAATTACTGCCAACGGAATAAATGGGAACAGATTTTTTTAAATGCGCAATCGTCTAGTTATAATGCCAAAGCTTTTGTCGTATCTCAACTACGAATCAACCTTTGTTTTCACTTTAACAAATGGTCTGTTTGTTTTATGAGTCCAATACTTGTGCAGGTAGACATTAGCAAGTGGGCCAATTAAAATGTGGTGTTTTTTCTGCAAACGCTCGTCCTCTGGCACTTAGCCCGTCCGCTAGTGTAAGAATTCAGATGAACGATAGTAGCAGACCATAAACTATGCTGTCGTCCGATACCGCCCCGGCCGGGGTCCGTGCCGATGGCCCGACGGTATCAGGTTACTGTTTATGAAGAAATTAACGTTCTTGCTCCTTCTGCGAAGATAATGACGATGCGAAATTGCATATTGTATAATTTACTGCAATATTGACTGCTGTTTAACCCCCTTATTCATAAAAACGAACGCAACGCTAAAGCATAGTTTAAGCAATTGATGTGTTTATTTATTTATTAACAAAGCATACCAACAGTGCATATTAATAACAATTAAAAAAAAATACAAAGTTTTAGTCAAGTTACATGTTTGTCACTTAGTCGCAAACAAGAATGAAAGAGACGAAGCGATACAAACGTGTTGTTGAAGCGCTGTTTAAGTTTCATGAATAAGAGGGTAGGCCTCCATCTCAAATTGATTGATTCAACACTCGTCACACTAATCTGCAATGGTAATTTGAAGTGAAGGATATGGCATAATCTAAAGCTCCGTAATCAACTTTAGATATCATTATACATGCATAGATCAGCTTTATAATCAAGCAAATTGCCTAGGAAACGTTGCTGCACTACAAATTCCCAGTTAATGCAAGTCAAATCGCACGTGTAAATTAATGCAAAGAAAATTATTCGCCATAACTGTTTCCAGTATTAATGCAATCGAAGTGAATCGAATATTTTGCTCGGGAGTGTTGGAATACACGTTTTAGGCGTCGAGTTTATTGGCTTTGGTCCATAGCATCTCCATAAATGTCATCAGAAATAAATTACATTAGACCTGTTGAGGCGATCCAGGGTTACCAACTTAGGGCTTTTAGCCCCAAATTTAGGGCTAAAATTTGCGTTTTGGGCTTTTTTTAGGGGCATAAAATATTTCATGCAAAACATGTTGATATTTAATAAAAGTTGTTAAATGATATTAAACGTGAAAATCATTTACCTACTAAGTAATACTTCTGAATAGGTATCCAAAATAATTTTAAAAACCCCAATGCCTAAAACCCTAAAAGGACAGTCATCATCCCAACCTGACAATATAATTTAATTTTTAAATACCCAGTATCACTCTCACAGTAGAAAAGGGCTTTTTTTAGGGCTTTCTGAAAATGAATTTAGGGCTATTTAGTGGTTTTTAATTTTGATTTCAGGGGTATTCTTTCTGAGAAGTCGGTAACCCTGAGGCGATCGGCCGGATAAGCGCGCGCGCACACTCGCTGGAAACTTAGCCAGATAACGTAACATGTGAAATATGTTAATTTTTATGTTATTAACGTTGACAATAAATTATGTTTCATATTGCGCCGCGCCTCTTAAAACATTATGTTTGTTTTACATACGAGTTTCGTCTGTTACCTTGACTGTTTATTAATAAATTCCAGATTCTGCTGTTTGAACAATTTTATAGCAGTTGTATTCTTTTCTAAACTGAAACATTTTTTACTGTAGTTTAAATTTGTTTCACAAGGACGGCGATGTCCCGGTGGTTCCTTATTTGGTTCATTATAATTCTAATTTCTAAGCAAGAACAATAGGCAGATGGCTCGCTAGTTGACAAAGATGGATCGGAGTCTATGGCCGCAGGTACGCACAATGGGGGACGCACAAAAACGCATTTATTGTAAGGAGCGTCATCGCTAAGCCCATTACCTGCGCCGGCGCACGGGCCCTTTCAAATCTGTCACTTTGGCTTATTCTCAAAAGGCACATGACAAGCTTGTGAGGTTTTAGTTGTGACGTTCGTCTAATTAAATTTTTGGAAGATTATAACTTTTCTGGTATTCCACAAAAGGCCATGTGATGAATGCCGCACCGGTAGGGTCATTGCGCCGGTTTGCGGCCTTTTAGTCGCCTTCCCAACTTCGCTCCACGAAATCGGTCTGATAAGTCCATAATTCAACTTCCAATTGATTCTGTAGGCGTTGCAGATATAGTCAACTTTTTTGTTGACATGATCATTAAAGGGATATTTTGCTGGATTTTTTGTAAAAAAATAAATAACTAAATGTTACCCAAAATGCCGGTTGGCGGCCATTTTTTTCAGTTGGCGGCCACGTTGAGATCAGTTCGCGGCCGTCTGTTTTACATACAATATTGACTTGCGACTGGTTCAGACTTTTATAATGTTTTCGTAGCCTCTTTACAGTATTTGGTCTAATCCTGAATTTAGCATCATTGGGTATTGGATCCCGATTATGACTAGATGACTTAAATCCTAAAAATCATGTTTCCCCTCAATTTTCATCTCTTTTTTGTCATCTTAACCTTTGCAAGTGTGCACCTAGTGTAAAGTTTACATCTATTCCAACATTTCACGTTTTCACAGGTACGCTACTTATAATATGTGGTCAAGCAATTCAACATCGTATCTCTAATCTCCACAGCACATTTGCCTTCCTAACATACCCTGGTCTTCAATTACTGCAGTAAATTTTCCCTTTGTTCTCTTTACTTCATGTCCTACCTGAAATCCCGAGGGAGATTGAGAGTTCCATGGACAGCTGTATTCTACGCAAACACCTGTTGAAAGCAAGGCTAAAGACCATAGAGCCAAGCTTACTTGACACTATACCGAAGATATCTCGGACGTCAGCCTGTACGAGATTAGGATGGCTCTCAAGCAGCTTCAAAACAACAAGGCCCCGGGTGATGACGGAATAACAACTGAGCTCCTGAGAGCGGGCGGTCGGCCGATACTCAGGTCCTCAAGATGCTCTTCAGTTTTGTCATCCTCGTGGGCAGAACGCCAAAGGCGTGGGGCAGAAGCGATGTGATGCTGTTTTTCAAGAAGGGTGACAAAACTCTTTTGTAGAACTACAGACCCATCCCGCTTCTGAGCCATATCTATAAGTTGTTTTCGAGAGTCATTACGAATCGTCTCGCCCGCAGGTTTGACGACTTTCAACCTTCCGAACAAGCCGGATTCCGAAAAGGCTATAGTACCATAGACCACATTCATACACTTCGGCAAGTTATACAGAAGACCGAAGAGAATAACTTGCCACTGTGCCTAGCGTTCGTGGACTATGTGAAAGCCTTTGATTCGATTGAGACCTGGGCAGTATTGCAGTCTCTCCAAAGGTGCCAAATAGACTACAGGTACATCGAGGTTCTTAGGTACCTATACCAAAACGCCACCATGTCGGTCCGATTATAGAACCAGAGCTCTAATCCGATCCAACTGCAGCAGGGCGTGAGACAAGGAGACGTTATTTCCCCGAAATTGTTCACAGCTGCGTTGGATGATATTTTCAAGCTTCTGGACTGGAAAGGACGCGACATCAACATCAATGGCTAGTACCTAAAACACCTACGATTCGCCGATGATGTAGTTCTTATGGCTGAGACGTTGGAAGACCTGAACATAATGCTCGAAGATCTCGGTAATGCTTCAAAAAGAGTGAGTCTTAGGATGAACATGGTCAAGTCGAAAATAATGTTCAATGCCCATGTTGCACCCGCCTGGGACAGGCAGTCCAGTCCAGTTGGGGGTAAGTCCAACTTAAAGAAAGAGATCTCTCGTCGAATCTAGCTCGGATGGGCAGCGTTCGGGAAGCTCCGAAATACCTCAATGTCTCAAGACGAAAATCTTAGACCAGTGTGTGGTGCCAGTAATGACATATGGGAGTGAGACGTGGTCGTTCGATATGGTTCTCATAAGAAGGCTCAAGGTTACCCAGCGAGCAATGGAGAGAGCGATGCTTGGTATTTCCCTGCTTGATCGAATCAGAAATGATGGGATTCGCAGGAGAACTAAGGTAACCGACATCGCTCGAAAGAGTGTATCGTTGAAGTGGCAGGGGGCGGGACACATAGCGCGTAGAACCGATGGCCGTTGGGGAAAGGTTCTGGAATGGCGACCGCGTACCGGACGACGTTCCGTGGGCAGGCCCGCCACAAGGTGGACCGACGATCTTGTCAATGTCGTGGGAAGCCGCTGGATGCGGACAGCGCAGGACCGATCGTTGTCGAGATCCTTGCGTGAGGTCTATGCCCAGCAGTGGGCGTCGTTAGGCTGACATGATGATGATTTTTCTCCTTGAACCAGTTCTAGGCCTTGTTTTTTTTTCAGTTCCTCAGCCCTTCTGCCACTTAATCGATCTTGAATTGTGCATCTCTAAACCCAATTTTACGAGATGCTTCTCTGATCGGAATTTCGTCTTCGCGAATTTCCTTTAGTGCTTGCTGTAGAGATTCAGGCGTATTAGTCACAGTCTTTTTTTTCTGTTTTTTGGTAGACATCTGTAATCAAAAATTTTAGCTAAACACCAACCAAATACTGAGAGTGATAGAAGTGGCCGTAAACTGACCATACAGTCAGTTAACGGCCGTCTATTTTTCATATGAATTTAAGGACGGCCGCGAACCAGATTTGTCTGCACCGGCTGTCTCAGTTGGCGGCCATATAATAGCTAAAGATACATTTAAAATTATATTTTGGCGGCCGTGAACTAACCATAGCATTCAAATCAATCCCAACAATGAAAAAACTGTTGCACAAAACGAGACTTTAAATACATTAATAATAAGAAAGAGGAAAATTTATTTCACTCAATGAGTTAGTGCCGCGGCCACCCGGCCGTATACCAACTTTAGTAAAAAAATAAAGTGTTGGTTGGCGGCCACCAAATAAAACCGTTATTAAAGTAATTTACTTTCAAAATAAATGCAAAATGACGTAAATAAAATAACTATGATCACCCATAAACAAACAAAATAGTAATAAGTAATAGTAAATTTGAAATACTTACTTTCGAAGCGAAACCTATTCACTATTTTTTGGGCAGCTTTGCCTACGTGTATGCGCTGAGAGCGCGGCAGGCAAAATTGATGATTTATTTCCAGCACGTGGTTAAGGTTGACCGACCAACTTGAAAAGGCATTACGTTTCGCAACTATCCTACTTTTTAAAGTCCTACAACACGTTCGGAAGGGTGAGATAGAATTCTTGTTATTCTAATTTTTATGCGGTTGGTACTTAGAAAGGCCGCGAAACAACGCAGGGCCGCGAACCAGCGTAATGACCCTACTTAGCATTAAGCCGTCTCCAGCTTGAAGCAATTAAATAATTAGACATTGTTAATCGCTCTTAATGAGTATTTACTGTTAGCGTTAAGATTTCTTTTTTTTTTTAATAGGTTATCTAGAAACCAAATTATTTTTATGACCAGTACCTATTGTGCCTCTGAAGACCCGCAGGATAGCAATCCCTAATCGCGGTACAGGTATTTGTTAGGCTCTAAAGACCTACTTACGGGTCGAAATTTATCTTATCTTGATTTTTGGTATGTTATACACTACTGTTTTTCATTGTACAAAATATATAAAACCTTTAAGCATCACACTAGGTAGTTTCATATCCTTTTAAAACCTTTCAAACTATTACGAAACTGCAGAACTGCGTTGTTTAGCAGTTCCGTAGCTTCGATAGGTAGGTATTTTAGCTCTTCGGTACCTTAGGTACCTATTCAATTTTCAATTTGATGTTTAAGTACTTTTCTGGCTTCTCTTATAGTAGCGAAAGAGGCTTCAATTGGTCATTCCCGCTTAACTATAAATACATTATTTTTAATACGGATGAACCCGTCGTCAACGAGGTTCAGATTCAGAGGCATGTTCTACTTTGGCAAAGAAATGGGGGTTGACCCCCACAAATCTGGTGTTTGAAATGTGAAGAGTTTCACAATACTCTATTTAAACGGAGATACAAGGACACCAATGCAACAATGAATGTGCAATCTGCTTACTAAGAAATGTACGGCTTTGTTATTTTGATAATGGACAATAAATTTTAATAAAAGCCAACCAAGAGTTGCACTTTTGGGAAGGTCTCGAGGGCTTTTATAAAAGTTTTTTTACTGACAGATCTTAGATACGGTTGTACCTGGTTCAATGGTTATTTTGTCACTTGAAATTGCTGTAAAATTGGATTATGCTTTGCATGTTAAAGTAGGTAGGTACTTGACGTCTGTCTCGTCGGCGCTGTGGTTAAAGTACTGCGCTGGGGGTCGTGGGTTCGATTCTCATGCAGAACAAACATTATTTTGTGAAGGACCTTTGTGTTTGGTGCGTCAGTGTGCCATCTAGGTGTAAATAAATATCTGTAAAAGGAAGGAAAGAAGGGAGGAGTGGATTGATTGACATTATACCTACCTACGTAGGTCTTCACTTGTTTCAGATTTAAGGGAAGCCACAAACAACATGCGACTCTATCTAAGTAGAATTAGAATTGCTCCGCTTAAACAGTGTGGAGATTTTTGGACACTGAAAGGTCAGTGGTGCTGACTGTACCCACTAAGCGATCTTTTGGGTTAGTTCGGTTCAGCGGTTCGTAGGTAATATGGAACTAATAGGTAGGCATTTTCTAACTTTAGCAAAGCTCAACCTAGTTTCCTTAACTTTACCTTAGGTTTTTTCGACTTTATTATGTGTCAGAAGTTACGAAAAATACCTACTTAATGACTTATAATATTGCAGAACAGATTATGTAAATAAATGTAGTTAGGTATGTAATACCTACCTAATTAATGGACGAACCAATGAGCATTTTGGACTTTAACTGATAATAACACAGAATAACACTTTTTGAAGTTAATAGGTAGGTAACTCATAAACTAACACTCATATGTAAAAAGTTGTCCCACCGAATGAACGAAATGATTTTCTTACATTCTTCTAAACTAACAGAGTAGGTAGGTACCTACTGCTTGTAACTTGTAGAAGTAATGAACCTAACATTTGTAATGAACCTAATTAACCTACCTATTTAAGAACTTCAAATGAAATGAGTGATGAGAAATTAGCCGTAATCAAAATAAACCAGCTGTCCGGCGTAATCGATCAGCGCTTGGATGATATCTCTGCTATATCATCACAGCACAGTGATAAGCAAGTGCAACGATTAGATACGTAATAAAAGTTATATTCTTAATGAAAACTTACCCAACAATCGCCATACTTCGGCGCTGCTCAGGTAAACATTGAGGTGAGCGAAGCACACCGGCACCAAAAGTATAAACACAAGCCACTTCATCTTCACACACCCCAGAATCCTTCTCACAGCGAAATCTACGTACTCGAAGCCTCAGTCCTCAGTCCTTCGCAATATTTTGTTTCACATTTTCATCCACCGTCCAACAAATTCAACTCAGCATTGAGTTCTCCCCGATACAAGATTACACTCTCGAATAAAACGATCAAATCCACGAGAAAATCTAAATAAACACACGATTTATTACACTAGCCACTAAAAGTCTTCAATTTTATTCATGGAGAAACATATTAGTTTGAGAATATTCACGAAATCTGTTTATAAACATTGATAATTTTAACGTTACTGCACGAAACGGTGAGACAGTACTTCCACGCGGCGTGGTTTCCGTCAAACTGGTTGATCGAGTGTGGTGGTGGTGTGTCACTACGAACGACCGGCGTGTTTCAGAGTGTGTGTGCTCTGTGCACGTGCGACGCGCCGCGCCGACCGCCGCTGCGAATGAGACTTGAGCTTGCTTCGTTGGTAGCCGATAGATGGCGCAACTCACGAAAAAAAATAAAAAACTTTTTTCTTTCTTAATAGGTAGGCTTTTTCATTTTCAGCTAGGTATGGTATTCCGGTGGGCGCCAAGGCCGCCAAGACTCACTTCGTTCATGGTGAGTTTTTTTTTTTTCTTTATTAGGATTATCAACTGTTGATACAATATTCCTTAATCTAGTTTGACATGATTTCGGTTCTTAAGGTAATTGCACGACAGATTTACAGATAAACACAGCGTGGTCTATAGGTGACACGTATATAAAAAAGAATGGTTAAAAAAGCCTTAATTAAATTAAAATGCAAAATCCGAGTGGAAGAAGTTGCTGGATAGCCGGAAACCTTTATGAAAAATTAAACAAAGATACATGAAAAAGAAATAAACTAAAGAAGAGCGGTAAGGCAATGAAAACCGCACGTAAAACAAAAACAAAAAAAATACAATACAGGGCTAGAACTAAACATGGTCTAGCATAAACTCCATCTTATATACCAATTTTTGTAGTGCAAACAAGAATAAATAAATAAATACGTTTTTTTTAGTAATCTGTGCAACAACCATTTAAAAAATCGTTTGTGTTGTTGTTACCACTGTTACCAGTGATAGCAAAAATTATCAAAATTAAACACTATTATTCTCAACATGGAACTTGCGGCACAAAGGGTTTGTGCTAGATACCTTACTAGTTTCTGTTCAATCAATCAAAATCAATATTCTGAATTTAAACGATCGGGACGATAACTTTTCCATTTCCATATTTATCGACGCTACTTCATCGACTATTTCACGGCTCTTACGCCGCCGCTAAGAACCGCTACCACAGTACACAGAGAACAGTAAAATATCTACATACAAACGTGCCGCTCTCGGTTTGATTGTGTGCGTGCGCGTCACGCCACGTCGCACGCCGTGTCGGCACGATTCCCGCACTCGATTTCACGCACACGCTAGCATAAAATACGGGGGAATAAGGTGGCGGCAGTACGGAGCGGGCTAGCTGTGCCACGTGTCTGTGTGCACGCTAGGCTAATAACTCGGCGGGCGGCCATAGATAACCTACTGTTTATACTGTGCCGCTACGCTCTAATGTTAGGAGCAATAAAAAATACGCTAGGTAAGTAGTTGCCTTCCTGCGGCAATTTACAAAGGTAAGTTGAAGATCGTAAGTAGGTATTGCTTTCTTTCTAGGTATTGCTTTTTATGAAGCACGTGAGTTTTCACGTTCGTAGACGGCCTTTTAACATTAGCTATATTTCATATGTAATTGTATAGATAGTGGGGATCTGGTAATGGATACGTAGAAAATCCATACATAATGTACTTACATTTTAATTAAATTCGATGTTCCTTTGCTCCTAAAAAATACTTTAATTTAACTAGGAATTCGATATTTGTATTTTGTTGAAAGTCGGAATGTCATTGCAACGACGAATCCCGGCCACCTGGCGACCCTACCCAGCATATGGGCAAGTTGCACGCAACATCACTGAAAACTATATATCGTCACCGTCGTGTCAAAATTAAATAACTGACACCTTTACCGAAATTCACTTTTTAACATTTTTGAATATTGGAAAGTGTGATCTACATTTTAGTCCTTAGCCCGTTGCGATATGTATAATACTCGCTTAGATATCTTCGTTTTAGTAAATCTATTGACCATATATTACAACAAGGTTTGTACTAGAATTTCCGTGGAACAATTGAATAACTGTTAAATAAATTAAATAACTACATAATAAGGGCCATTACAATAAAAACAAAGTCAACAAGATACTTTGTTGAATTCTGCCACAACTCACTCCAAAACATTGTCACAAAATTTAGTTGTGGCAAAATTAAATAAATGCGCTTGTTTAATTTTAAACATAATTTTGAGATTGATAAGTGTGCTTAGTCAGTTTTTCCTGTTCAAAGCCATGAATAAAAATCAAGCTAATATCAAGCAAACTAAATAGGTAATCCAAAAACAATGAGATTGTAACATGTATCTGAATTCAATCTCTGACAATCAACTTCAGATTACACCCACAACAAATATTAAAATAAATCAAGATAACTATTCCGATACAACATCTAGCTCATAGACGTCAAGTTGAGCTGATGATGCAGGCAAACTTTTTAACGATAAATGTAGTTCACGATTTTGAAGGCCATATTCAGTAACTGCAGCAGCAAGTGTACTTCTTTTTTGTCGACTAGGCTTGTTTACCGTATCTATGGATAAATTTGGACCATTGTAACCATATCTAAATTCAATAATGTCTAAATTCAATAATGCCTGGAAATTGTTTTTCAAAACGTAAGCATTTTCTCAACCAAGCGTGGCAATTCCTGGCTACGGCAGCAGTTATGGTAACGGCGGGGCAGGGGTTTGCTAAGCCTAGGAATCCCCGGGTAAGATCCGGCTGCCATCATCGACGCCTCGACCTGGCAACATTTGACTCGCGCACACTGAGGCTCGACGCGAACCTCGTGGAGTTGGAAGAATTGGTAAGTTACATTGGGATATTATTGGGTTATCTGAAGTCCAAAGAGCCCTCTCGATAACCCTGCAATCCGGTAAGTTACTACACGGTGAGGGTGACCAACAGTCCCTAGGTGGTGTTGGGTTCATCTTCACAAGTCGCCTGTCAACAACGTGATAACTATCGGAAGTGTTTCGAGCGTACCTGATACTCAGAAAATCGAAACGATATTAGCTGAATGTCATTCAGGTCTACGCTCCGAACTACATCGTCCGAAACACGACGATGTCGAGGTGGAGGCTATGTATGAGGAGATTTCTAATGCATGCATAGCCATAAAACCCACAGTTGTGAGGGGGGATTTCAATGCGAAGTTGGGGCAACGCTGCGGTGATGAGCTGAGAGTAGGGCAATTTGGATTTGGGCAACGGAACAATAGGGACCAGATTATTGCTGGCCGACTTCATGGAGAAGGAGAACCTCTTTATGATTAACTTTTTCTTCAAGAAGCCCGTTAACCGGAAATTGACCTGGATCAGTCCGGACGGTAAGATCAAAAACTAGATCAATTTTATCACGACGAAGAAACATATATTCAATGATGTCGCTGTGATCAACGCTGTTAAGATAGGAAGCGATCACTGCATGGTCAGAGGCATACTGAATATCGACGTTTAAGAGAGCGCGACTGATGATATCCACGCTCCGACCTATACCGGCTCAGATTCGCAAACCCGAGTGCTTTTAGCTTCAAACCCGCTTCGAAGCCCTTGAGAACAGCACCGATGTGGACGTATACAAAAACGCCACCATGTCCGTCCGATTACAGAACCAGAAATCTAATCCAATCCAACTACAGCGAGGCGTGAGACAAGGAGACGCTATTTCTCCGAAATTGTTTACAGCTGAGGATTTTTTCATGCTTCTGGACTGGAAAAGATGCAGCATTAACATCAATGGAGAGTACTTAACACACTTGCGATTTGCCGATGATGTAGTTCTTATGGCTGAGACCTTGGAAAACCTGAACATAATGCTCGAAGATCTCGGTAATGCTCTCCGAGCATGTTGGGACACCTGGGACAGGCAGTCCAGTTAGGTTAGTCCAACTTCGTCAAATCCAGCTCGGATCCCATCCGAGCTGGATTTGACGAAGTTGGAGCGTTCGGGAACCTCCGGCATATATTCGTATCCGAAATACCTAAATGTCTCTAGACGAAAGTCTTTGACCAGTGTGTATTGCCAGTAATGACATTATGGGAGTGAGACGTGCTCATGCACTTATGGGTCTCATAAGAAGGCTCAAGGTCACCCAGTGAGCAATGGAGAGAGCGATGCTGGGAATTTTCCTGCTTAATCAAATCAGAATTGATGAGATCCGCAGGAGAACTTAGGTAACCGACATTGCTCGAAGGATTGAATCTTTGAAGTGGGCGGGACACATAGCGCGGAGAACCGATGGCCGTTGGGGCGGAAAGGTTCCGGAATGGCGACCGTGTACCGGACGACGTTACCTCGGCAGGCCCTCCACAAGGTGGACCTACGATCTGGTCAAGGTCGCGGGAAGCCATTGGATGCGGACAACGCAGGACTTCTCGTTGTGGAGATTTTTGGTGGAGGCCAAGGCCGAGGCCGACTGACATGATTACAGATTTTTTCACCAAAATTACATAAATAAATGGAATAAAATAAAACGAATACATCAAAATTTGGGTCGGTAAAAGTGAAGCAAAATTAAATAAGCCCTCTTATTCACTGGAAATATTCGTATAAGTTACTTCTTGGGTGTGGCAAAACTTGCTAAGTGACATACAAAAACTTGATAACTGCAACTTAGTTGTAAAAAAAGTGTGTGGCAAAACTAAATAAAACCTTTTTTAGTTTTTCTATTTAAAACAGTAAAAAGTAACAACATGGTAGACTACTCAAATTATGAAAGTAAACCTGTTGTATAACATATCGAAAGATCGACGGTAAATTTTCTTCACCTTAAAAAGTTATTGCCATTTTTATGAAAAAAAAACACAAAAACGTGAATATCTCAGAGTTTTGGTTTTGTCGGTTATTTAATTTTGACACGACGGTGACGATATATAACTTATACTTATTCATTCGTCCGTATTTCGAGAACTGTTTACTACCATTAGCTGAAGTGCATAGTAATTTCGTGGCATGACCTTTTTGCTGTGAGCCGGCCAGGCCGTCACCTGTCAACTTAACAGTCTTCTGGGGCTGGATCTTTAACAAGTCACGTTTGGCAAAAAGTGCCGACCTAATTATAACGTTTGAATTAACATTGCTATACCTATCGTTCGCTCTTTCGAAAAAAGGCAAGGAGTACCCACCTTAAAATGGGTTTGATGAAGTTCTTACGACGCCGACTCGTACGTACCTATACATATACTGGCCTCTGTTTAGACATACCTACCTAGTCGTTGCGTTGGAAAAAAAAACAGCCTTATGTATATGGTTTTTCAATAATGTAAAAAAAACAATGGTTATTATTGTTTTTAGCATTTTCCATGCAGCATCTTTACTAAAGAATCTGAAACCAGAAGAAGACATTTGGTCATCTTGGCATCAGGCAGGAATCGAACCCGCATCTTTCGCAAACCGGGCGACTGCACTAACCACTGTGCTACCGAGACCATTAACCTCCGTTGCATGGTATGGTTTGCGAAAGATGCGGGTTCGATTGCTGCCTGATGCCAAGATAACCAAATGTATTTTTCTGGTTTCAGATCTTTAAAAAAAAGTTGACTTCACAGAAGACCACAGGTAAGCACTTCAAAAGTACTACTTAAGTATCGTCCTTCTTTTTTCCTGTCCGTCCCGCAAGAGTGAGGGTAGAGGAGACACGGTAATAGATGTGTGGGACCAGCCCACCAGAGAAGGGGGTGTGAATGCCCACTTGCACCGGGGCGGCCTTCTTCTTAGCGTGACTAGGCCGCCAGGGTTTGCCGAGAACTTCCCGGGGAGGCAATCTACCGGTAAAACACTGGATCATATTTTGCTAATGCCCCCCCACGTTGGGTTCAGATTACCTCGGCGAAATGTGGGCTTCTGATGCTCCGTTCACCATGACGGCAATAATCAGTGTACTGCTGAGTTGTTGTTGAGTAATAACATTTACATGCAACACAATCTACTCTCACTATTTCACTTTACGGGCCACAGTAACGGAAAGTAGCGAAAATAATGAAGAAAACTACCCAGCTCATTTGGCACCAATTTGAATAGTACTAATCTGAGAAAAAAATCTTTTACAGTAGGTAGGTATTTATTCATTGCCAATTAGTTCTTTCGTTCATCAAATTCAAAACCAACTAGAGCCATCTAGTTGGGCGCACAAACACCATCACTACATCTATTTCAGTTCAAGGTGTTTCGGCACAGGTGGCGTTAGGAGTCTTTGAATTTTTAAAACCAACATCCAAAAACTAGCGGGGTTTTTGATTTTTCAGTTTGGATACATTTTTGAATGTACAGTCAACGGCACATCGGGCGACCCATTTTCCTTTTTTAACTTGTTCTTGCCAACTGACATGTCTTTGCAAAAAAACGAGGAGAACTGACCGGTAGCCTGCCATGGCGTTGGCCGTACACAACTTTCTTACTGAGTTTATGCAACATCTAATACTTACAATTAGGTACAATTACAGGCTAGCATTGCTTAGTTTGATTAATTTAGTAGCTCATTAGTATTTTTAGGAACTATACCCAGGTTCCTGGTACTCTTAATTTGTATAAGAATATTTTTGAAATCTTATGCGGCTTAGTTCGTTTCACGCAAACAAACACTATCGCATAGTTTTACCGCGTTTTAAATGGGGCCAAAACAAATCTCGAGTGAAACGATGTCAAAATTTATGAACAAATTAGCACAGCACTGGATTAGTCACTTTCGGGGTGCCGCGAAGTACCCTGAGCAAAGGACCCAAGCCGCCCAGTGAGCGCGCGAGCGGTCCGAGTTTACTAGTTATGTAGGTACCCCTAATTTTCACCTTACCTTTGCTATTTAATCGAGTTTACCACTATGTAGGTATTTAAAAAGTCAACGTTATAAACTAACAAAGACCAGACAACATGTAAAAAAACGAAAATCGTTATTCCAAAATATAATTTTAATACAAAAATTACATACAAACTTCGTTTTAATAAATACAATTCCTTTGGTAATTAATTTAAATAACCAAATAGTAACTGTTAAAATAAATAAGTTTAAAATATTTTAGTAACATGGTAAAAGAGTAAAAAAATTTCAAACAAAAAAAGATATTACATGGACGTGTGATGACGATATAAAATTAAATCTAACATAAAGATTACGCAGTAGGTACATAAAAGCATATTCGAAAATTAAATAAACATTAACATTAGACAAGGCTACAATATGGCACAGAGGAACTATAGGGAGTAAAGCGCGCTCACTTCTCTTTGGGTTTCTTTTCCTTCTTGCGCGGCGGCGGCACGGGCGCGTCCCCGCTCGCGCTCGAATCGACCTTCTTCACTTTCTTGACTACCTTCTTTTTGGGCGCGTCTTTGGGGGCGTCAGTCGGCGTGGTGGGTTCGGAACTCTTCTCGGCGACGGAGGATTCTATTTGTGCTGCAATGGTGGGTTTCGTTTTGACGCCGATGTTTGCTAAGGAGACGGCGCCTACGGGGGGCGTGGGTACTTCGGGTCCCTCGACCGAGAGACGCTTTTCCTGCGGGTCGAGCGGAGGCGAGGGCTGCGCGGCGGGCTCCGGCGCGGTGACGGTGGGCGTGCGCAGCTCGCTCGCTATGATGGACTGCGCCAGCGACGCCGCGTCCTCCAGCTCGCTGTCGGGGGTGGGCAAGGGGTCGGCGACGCTGGGCGGCCGCAGCTGCAACTTTCCCACGGCCTTGCGACGCTCCTCCGCTACACAACCAATTCCATCCTTATTCTCTCGTTCGATTAGATGTGGCGTTAGTATGGCGGTCACATTAGAGAGCAAGCTCGGTTAGGGCCTGGAACAAGTCGAGGGAAACGGCTACGTGTTAACGAAACGATGCAAGCGGAAAGTTAGACTGTAAGTATAGTGGAGAATCGAAGCTGAATGTACATTACAAGGATAATTATTGTGGAGTTATTATATTAATGTGGGTTTGGTCTTCCAGGGCTTATACGACTGGGCATGAATAGTACCGCGGTGGAAGCTGAATAATGTTCCTTGCAATGTGTGAGAAAATGTGAAGCAAATAAAACAAAATGTGGGGTAGTGCAATTCAGCATTGTGAGAAGCCAAATTGCATTATCCTGATTAGTGCATCACGTATCATGCGCTATAGTATTTGCTATAAATTTATTTTTCGAGGAGCCGTTAAGTTTATTTCGTAAACATTATACCTTCAGACCGAATTTGCTAATATAATATGAGGCAGAGCGGCGTGGACGTCATGTATGATATTGCCACTATCAGCTGTATTACTTCGTGTAAACATAATTTAATAGATAAACCTCAGAAATAATCTACGAGGTAAGCGGAGCATAGTTTTGAGCTCATGTCATGATGCTCACGGTCCGATTTGTTGTTTTATGTTATGTATGGACTCAATGAAAAA
This sequence comes from Udea ferrugalis, assembly GCA_950022985.1. Classification (NCBI taxonomy): domain Eukaryota; kingdom Metazoa; phylum Arthropoda; class Insecta; order Lepidoptera; family Crambidae; genus Udea; species Udea ferrugalis. Next base: position 15,244,624 of record OX465516.1, read on the forward strand.
CTTATAGCAAATCTTCTAGCTTCGACATAACACATTACGCTGGCATTTTGAGGTAGTCGTATTACTCATGGAATGTTGTCTTGTCAGTTTGAGCGTAATGAGCTATCAGCCAAACTTCCCTACTTACTGGATCATTTGGGCACAACCCAACCTCTGTTAGACCTACAATAGCAGAGTTTATAGAGAAATGTGCGACGAAAGAGGTCAATGCTGAAAATGAAGAGTAATTACATGGAGGTTGAGTCAGGTCCAAAAACAAATTTGTTATTACCTGATCTATCAAAGCCGCGTCTCTTGTGCTGCCTCCTCGGTAGCTGGGTGAAATAACAACGAATTTTGAAACGTATGCTCAGTAAATCAAAATAAAACCAAAACATCGCAAAACGCACAAAAGAAAAACATCTTACATCGCGCTATACGGGAACACCGCGTTAGTGAGTTGAGTACACGGTACACACATCGGTATCCGCGTAAAGCGGATGCAGCTAAACTATTAACATATTAGTGGAAGTCTAAGAGAAAACTGCAAAATGAACTCGGTGAGGTCTGAGTGCAAAGCCGTTAGCCGTCGCTGTCTAATTCTTACTTACATTTGGCGGCAGGCAGCGCGGGCGCCTCTTCTTTAGACGGCGTATTGGCTAACGGCGGGCTATCCGTAGAGGTCGATAGGAGGGGGGCTGAAGCCTTCTCGGGCGTGGCCTCCGGCTTCACGGGCGTCGCCTCCGGGCTGGCTGGGGCCTCCGCCGCGGGGACGGGCGAAGCCGGGGACTCAGCCTCTTTAGGAACTTCTACAGGAACGGGAGCTTCTTCCTTCTCTTTCTCTACTACTGGTTGGGGCTCTTTGGGTGTTGCTACAGGGACCTCTTTCTTCGTCTCTACTGGTTCGGGATCTTTAGGTGCTTCTGCGGCCACAATAGGATCGCTCGGTAAGGGTGCGGCTTCCGGCTTCGACTCTGCGGTGTCCGGGCTAGCAGGTGCTTCCGCCGCGGGGGCGGCCGAAACCGGAGCTGGTGGTTCAGGGTCTTTAGGCGCTTCGGGTACGGGAGTTTCAGATGCCACAATGGGCGTGGGAATTTCCGACGCTTCTACTGGAATAATGGGCGCGGCAACAGGCGCTGGAACTTCGGCTTTTTGGACCTCTACGGGGGCACTGTCGGGCGCAAGCGCTTCGTCTTTTTGGACCTCTACGGGAGCACTGACAGTAGCCAGAGCTTCGTCTTTTTGGACCTCTACCGGAGCACTGACAGGAGCCGGAGCTTCGTCTTTTTGGACTTCTACGGGGGCACTGACTGACACAGGCGTATCGTCTTTTTGGACTTCTACGGGGGCTACAACAGGCACAGGGACTTCATCTTTTTGGACCTCTACGGGAGCATCGACCGGCACAGGAGGTTCGTCTTTTTGGACCTCAACGGTGGTGGGGACTACAGGCGCTTCAACAGGCGCGGGAGCTTCCTCCTTGGCTGCCACTGGTTCTACGGAGGGAGCTGTCTCAGAGACGGGTGTGGTTGGGTCGGATTTAGGCGTTACTGGCGGAGTAGGCGGTAAAAGGGGTTCATTTTGTACTGCGGGTTCCTCTTTTACTTCAGGAGCGACCGCCTCTACAGATACGGGGACTTCAGTTGAAGCGGGAGCCTCGGTTGAGTTGGGTGGCTCACCTGGCGCTATAGCCGCTACAGTCGCGGGAATGTCCAAGGGTTCGACCGAGAGGGGCTCGGCCGCGGGAGTTGCCGCAGCAACCACTGTAGCCGGGATTTCAGCAACCGCTACCGGCTCAGGTGCCGGCACTGGAGCCGCTGCTTCCGCTGGTGCGGCCTCAACTTTAGGTGCGGCCTCAACTTTAGGTGCGGCTTCAACTGCCGCCTTCGCTTCCACCACAACAGGGACCTCAACTGGAGCTGGAGATTCTACGGCCGCTGGAGCTTCAGCCACGGCGGCGACCTCTGGGGCGGCTGGCACTTCAGTTGGAGCTACTGCTACTTCAGTTTGCGCGGGGACTTCAACCGAGACAGGCGCCTCACCTGAAGCCTGTGTTTCTACTGGGGCTTCTGTAACTGGTGCGGCTGCATCTACAGAAGTAGCCTCTTCAGCTACTTCAACTGGCGCTTTGGGCTGCTCTTTAGGTGGTGACACTCTGGGTTGACTGAGAGTCTGCGAGATCTTTGCCCATATGTTGTCAAAGGAGTCAGCGCCCATGTAGTCGATGTTTCCTGCTTCCCAGCCTTGGCGACGAGTCAGCTCGTCCAAAGCTTCACGCTGGGAGCCCAATGCACCAGGTACCACACGTGCTAAGTTGCCGGCGACTCCACTCTGGAATTATAAAAACCTCAGATTAATATAATAACTACTGCTATCAAATTTTCAGGTATTTGAAACCAATGTCTTTCTATCTATTCAATCGAATGTTGCTAACACAAATAATTACAGGTCTATGCGTATAAAATTACTATTACAGTGGGTATTCGACTATTCTAATCATTATTCGTCTACGCTTTGATTCTATAAGCGAATTTTACATTTAAAAAAATTAATATAAAAACCAGACAATATTCTATACATAAATAACCCGACGTAATCATGTTGTCTCAGCTGCTTGAATAAGTGGTTGGAAAAGAGTAAGATGATAAAGGTAGGTGCAGGCATGTTAACTAAAGCCGGCACGTGCAACGCATTCGTACATTACAGACTTGTGCAACATGACATTCGATTGTCTGGAGTCTGTGTGAGCAGCCCAAAGTGACTTGGTATGGACGTGACGTCGGCGTATCATCAAATTGCGTCGTAGGTGCCGATCTTGAAAAGTGTTTGTTTGCCGTCTTGCGCGCGCGCAGCTAACGACGTGACGAAGACTGCTTTTAATTAAGTTTGCAATACGTAGGTACTTGTATTTGCAATTTATGTGTCAAAATGTTCTTTTCAACACATTAGGGTTTTAAATGTTACTTGCATTTTATTCTATTTAGATAAAATATAAAAAACAACATTTATACCTAGTATGATAGAAAGGTACGTGCCAGCTTAGTTTGACTGCAAATTTTGTCTGTATGTTAATGCATAGATACGTGCGAATTAAATTTCATAAGATATAGCATGCAACTAATCTACAAAGACACTCTGAGCTTTCAAGCATTTCCTTCAAATATTCATTGTTGTACCTACTTGTTAAAGTTTCTCGAAGTTGGTCACCTGAGATATAGCAGAGGTATAATACGTTAACGATACATACCAGTGTGGTTTGAATAAGGTGAAAACTTACTTGCTCTTCATCATCATTTACTACAGGAGTATCCTCGGGAAGCGAATCGGGATTACCATCAACCAGTTCAGAATCTGGCGAAGAAGGCGGAGACAGTGTTGGAGGAACCTCATGCGAACATATCTTGCGCCCTCGAGCATCTACCGTAGGCCTGTGTCTTAAGTAGAAGCCATCATACGGATGTCGTGGTCTTATTTCTTCATAATAATCACTTTCGCTTTCGGAAATATCTCCGTTCATCAGTTCAGCTGCCTTGGCAGGCTTTTCTAGATCGTCTTTTTGTTTATGAAGACCTAATATCGTCTCATGATCTAAGCGCACATGGTGGACTTGTTCTTCTCTGTGGGAATGCAATTTTCCAGAGTCTATATCTGAGTAAGTGTAGTCTTTGTGTGATGTGTGATCGGAATGAATGTGCGAATGTTTGTGATGAGTGTGATGATGCTGACTGTAAGACTGATCATGAATCGTGTTAGTGGTGTCTGTGTTGTGATATGCATTATACTGATTGTCAGAAGAGTGATCCGAGTGGGGAGAATGATATTCGTGAGCATCATTCCGAAATTGAGCGGAATGGGTGTGGTGTTCTTGATGAAAATGTTGTCCATGATCATGTTCCTTTTTTTGTTCGTGATGATGATGATGATCTTCGTGTTGTGATTGATGCTGGTGTTGTTGCTCATGTTGCCAATGATATTCGTGTTGATGATGTACATGTGCGCTTTGATCATAAGCATTAGATTCCCAGTGTTGGTCTGGATGATGTTCTCTGTGCGTTTCTTGGTGATGATGATGTTCGAAGTGAGAATGAATTTGTTCCTGAGCATTGTGCTGTGTAATAGATTGTTGTGGATTGTATTCCCACGCATACTTCTTCATCTCTTCATGATCCTCCATTCTTCCTATAAAAGAGTGGTGTGACGTTGTTTCTTCTTTATTTGACGGAATTCGTCCTTGGTATATTTCCCACGGGTCATGGAATTGGCCTAGATCAATGTCTTCTTTGTGCGAATGTTCTTCTATTTGTGCATCTGGATGATGCCACGGGAATTCAGATTCAGGATCGACGACTGGCTCGTAATGATGGCCGACATCGTGCGGGGGTAACGCCGGGGGAGCTTGCACCTCAACCTATCGGTTGAAGTGACAAAACGTCTCAGTGGTAATGCATGCAGACAACACTTGAACCGAGCTTCAAGCACAAAGTCACGGAACGGTGCGAAAAGCTCTGTTCAAACTCATTAGTCAGTAATTCACTCTAAAACAACGTAACCAATTAATAAACATACGAACAAATTAACTACTTAAGAGAAAATATAAATCAAGCAGAATTCAATTCCAAATCACTTGTTTCACATGTTTCATTAACACAAAACAGTTTCGAATCCGTTTGTATGTTTATTTCAGGAAACGCGGTGCAGTTTTCACCAAAATACCAACACCATCTACTCTATTCCAATTCACTACTCAACATTTACCAAACCGTGCATTATGCGACCAACAGCCTTTTGTTACGTTAGAATATGTTAGTATTTTGGAGAAAAGTTTTATTCACAAAAAAACAAAATGCTTCATACAAAAAGGTGCGACGGGTAGCAGTAGTGCACAAAGCATTAAGTGCAAGCGGTACAGTTTAGTCACTTTCAAATTCACTCGCTATAAATACCTACAAGCTCATACACAGAAAGTCAAGAAACTGGAAATACTGGTAATGGGGAAGTATATACAAAGAAAGGTAACACTTAGCAAGGAGTTAATTTTGTTTATAATTCTCACCTCTGAAACACTAGAATCCTGTTGTGTATGCTTGGAAAACATGATGTGATTGTGATCAGATTAAAGGTTGGAAGACGAATGGATCGGTTTACTGGACCATGCGAGGTCCTCGGTGTAGGTACTTGCGGCAAGAAACCGCAGAATGGCTGATCTGATTTCAACGCGACATTCGATATGGGAACCGATACCAAATGCAGCTAATGTAATACTCGTATGTGATTTAAATGTACCTAAAGATCTGCTTACATACTCTACATTCTCGGGTAGGACTCTGAGATAATATAACGCAATACCTCAAGGTACATGTTGGCATGCATGAGCGACGTATCATAATACGTAGTCTAGACGTGAGTCTTCTATCTATTATAGTTACTTGGTTCACCGCGTATCTGAAATTGACTGTCCAACTAATGGTTTCATTCTTACCAAGCATTGTAAGTATCTCAGTGGTCATGTTATTTAGAAAATTTGATAAACGCGAAACACCGTTTTCTTATTGTGACTCAATACATCAAATCTAACGAAATTAATCAAGTAATAGTTACTATTGATTAAGCCACCCAAAAACACACTGTATAATAAACCGCTTTTGTATCATTACCATCAAATTATCCATCTACCCTAAAGAGAATCCTCACTGAGTACATCGTAGAAAACTCAATTGATAACAACAAAAACAAAACAAACAACCGTGAGTCACAACCCTTACCATCGTGACGTCAAGATTCGGATGGACTTGTCCCACGAAGAGGTCCCACCACAGTTGTAGGAGGTCCCTCAAGTGGTCGGGCGCGGAGACCGTGCGGGACTCCCAGTTGAACTGGTGCAGCCACGGCTTCGCGATGCCGATGAAATGGATGATTTTGAGGTTCTGTCCGTAGCTGAAATACACGATAAAAGTTTGACGATATCCGGCTCGAAGGACCTTGATGAAAAACAAACCGAGTGAAGCTTTACTATCTCTAATCAGTATGCAAATAAGAATTAATTAATTCCTAAGATCCTTTTAGGTATATCCAATCAATAGCAGACCCAAAATCAATATCAAACCATTAGGTACAGCCATTTACTATGGCTCTAGTTCAGACGCTCGTGTGAAACCAAATGTAGTAGCAAATATCTTACAGAAACTTGGTAAATTTTGCATTTTCATTTGCAAGAGTTGGTTAATGAACCTTTTATTAATATGATTCTTACTAGCCTGATTCTTAAGAACACAATTGCTACTATAATTGTAACACTCAATAGACCTATAAATCTATTGAGCTTTAATTATAATTAAACTACTTACTGTTTTAACGCTGGCAAGTATGAGTAGAATGCTGCCGATGTGACATTGTAGAGGAATGGAAGGTGTTTGTTGATGTCTCCATGTGCCCAGTCTGAGAAGAAGGAGTTCAAGAGACCCTGGTCGCCACCTGGTAACAAAATTAATGGTTATACAGAATGTACAGCAGAATTTAACTGGCGATTTACTACTAACACAAAAAACCATTGGGCTAGGAGGCTAGATTATTTGTGTCACAATCAGTTGGTCTCAAAAGGAAAAATGTGCCATGTGTCGCAACCAGCATTAGGGATAATGCATTATCTTTTTACTAAAGATAGTAAACCCAGACTCGAACAAGCGACTTCCGCGTCGTCCTTATACAAAGAAAATACTTTTAACATATTATAATTGGCAAGCTAACTTGTAAAAATCCGGTTAGGTTAGAACAGGGACCACAAAACCAATAGTTGGCACTGCAAATAGCGTAGGAAAACATTTGGAATGTAAATATGGCAAAACAAAGTTTTAGTAAGCACAGTTCTTTAGGATGTACCCACAGTGGTACTTGTTATTACACTAGACTTTGGCCTAGAGCAGAATTTACGAAACTAAAAAAACTACCAAAGAACTTGGGCTGTAAGTCCCCCAGTTATCTAGGATGATGTGGATATGTTTAATCTATCATAATAAATCTGTGTGAAAATGGGTGTAGGTACCTATAACAATTTTTATGCATAAACAAAAGACTGAAATTGGCAACCCCACAAAGAGCAAACGGACCAAACTATGAATGCAATAATCGAAAGTCATCATAGTTTGAAGATCTATTGCGTTTCATTCATGACAGCGGCGCAGTCAAGCACTATACTACCTATCTATAGTCTTGGGCTAAGAATACTGCACAAGTGCACAGTATGCGTTATACTGGTACTAAGAACCAGACGTGACAATAATAACATCAACGTGTTCACTGTTCAAGAGTCCAATGAACTCTCGAAATAACAACAAATAGGTATCTAAATTAGATAGCAGTTCGTACTTAGTACAATTTGAAAAACCTTTGTGGCCCACGATACTTCGATGTTCGTGGGCCCCAAAATAGTTTTTTGTTATAACACGTTTGGTACCTAAAGAGGTGATGCCGAAGATGCCGATCGATTGGATTTAGAGCTAGATTGAAGCTGAACATATTAATTATTAGGCCACTTCCAGGAATTTATTGATAAATCACACACTTCAATCCTGTAGTTTTGCAAAAACTCAGTATATTTCTGACCAGTGCAGTGGTGGCATTCATATTTATTTTGTTTCAAGGGCACTATGTATGTTCGGACAGTGAATTCGAAGGGGGATTTCAATTTGGCGTTCTGCACAACGCAAGAACTACCGACCTACGGTCAAGCGGTGGCCTTACGCATGAACGTAAGTCTATAGTCTTTAGCCTTGGATATGAGAACAAATATTATGAAGTTGAAGTTCAAGATCCAAATTGTTGAGCTGTATTTGCTCACTACTGGTGTTGGTGGTTTGAAACGAACTACAATCAGTGCGTCGCAAATTCCGTTATTAAGTACTAGCAGCCGCCCGCGACTTCGTTCGCGTGGACTTAAGTTGAAAAACAAAAAGTAATATTTCTGTATACATTGTAGCCTATGTGCGATTCAGATGTATAAGCTACATTATTGTAAAGTTTCATTAAAATCCATTCAGTAGTTTTTACGTGAAAGAGCAACACGGCACATCCAGACATACAAACTTCCGCCTTTATAATATTAGTAGGATTCAGATTTACCAACCGTCAAAACTGCCCCGCTCTTGTGCGAACTTGATGAGCTTTTCGAAGGTCTCGCCGGAAGGCTTGTAGACGAACACTCCGGAGTTGAAGCAGTCCGGCCAGCCGACGTCTGGCGCCGCTGAAAGCTCCTCGCGATCGAACAGCTCGTCGCAGTTCTGGATAATCTGGTGGTTGAAACAGACGTTTTGGCTGTTACTTTTGGAATTAAGATTAAGACCTATCTCAAGTAGCAATTGAGATACAAAAATGCCTATTTAGTATGCCTGCCTATCCTTGTAACAGGCCAAAACATGATAATGTTTATAGCACAGCACATGAGACGTGTTAGTAGTATAAAAAGTAAGAAGAGTTTCGTTCGTGTATGAGAGAGAGAAAAGCCAAATCGTTCTATCGGCCAATTCGGTAATCTGTAAGAATTAACTCAATCAATCAAAATATAATTTTCACATGTGGGTAAAATAAAATATAGGTAAGTAAGTACAAACGCGAAGAACAAGATATACCTATACACAGTGCCGTTTAGTAGCAAAACAAGGTAACTACCTAAATAATAATAATAACACATCTTTAACAATACACCCATTAGAATCATTGTTCAGAATTTGTGCAGAACTTAGGTAACATCTCGATAAAACCAGAATAGGCGTGAAAATAAACTCAACAGTTCAGAGATTGTGCAGTTATTTAAAACAACGAAAACTGACAGGTCAATTTGCACGAGCCAAATGCGTGACCTCAACCAATTCCATAGTCATGTCTTTATTAGTTTACATAAAAAGATTAGATAACTCTCAAAACACGCGGCTGTTAGACTAAAAATTATAATCTTTGATAAAAAAAGCAGTTCGTGTGAATAAAATAATAGGTTTGTTGTTATTTATGTGCGTGTACATTCACGTGGGCTGAAGCATCTCTAAATTATTGTTTATGAAGAGTTCTTTATCGGAGCGTGGATGAAGCTTCAATTGACACAATAACCCGCGATAAAAAGAACTGTAACTCAATGGATTCTATCGAGACGCTATCGCCGTTGTTAGGCCGAGCTGACGTATCATTTGAATAACGAGCAGACATAATTAACGTAACATTCATGTGGTGTACATTTCAGGAACTGAGTAGTAACCTGCCAGTAGAAATCGTGATTCAAACACAATCTATACTACGCATTTCGAACATTTCATACTTTTGGCGCCGTCATTCACTGTCAGGGATTCATCAATGACATTTCATGTGCAGATCCTTTTGAAAAGAAAACAGAGATGTACACGTAAAACATACAAGCACCTAAGTACAACTTTGTTTGGTAGTTAGACACATGAAAGTTGCGATGAAAGTTTCTAACGACACACATCTAGAGTAGCGAAAGAAATTGCCGAGTGAAACCGAAAATTGTATTTGGAGCAAGTCCAAAATTTCCGGGAACAAGTATTTGGGCCACGGTTATGCGTCTCGTCATCTCGTGTTACTGTGCTAACGTCCACATCCGGTAACATTGACTTTCCCGTGGCGTAAACAATTGCCGATAGAAATACGTTTAATGACAGAACAGCAGTCTTTTATTGCCCATCAAATGCGGCAAATTGATAGGACCTGTCAAACATAAGACTTAAACAAAGGTATGTTTTATTTGGCATGTTTTTTGCATTTAATCCAACAACATAAAATTAGAAAGTCATAGGTGAAGATATCATGAACCACAATGTCTCTTAGTAGGACATCAATGTCAGCCTGTAAACCAGTCGGTACTTCTTTAAGCACACTTATGTGATACTAGATAGAAGAGACACAAATGATAGCACGTTTACTTATAGTAAAAGAACGACTATCTACGTAACTGGAAATGCCTTAAACAAATTTCATGCTTTACAGACCTACACGAGAAGCTCAACTTATAGGTACTTATTAATTTTGAAGACTGTACCTTTTGCAACCAGATAGATTGCGAGGCGATACTTATTGAATTTGCTCTAAGTTGACATGATTGCATCGAATGAGCTAACAGTCTTCATTGTGGTCTGCACCTAATTAATTGACACGGTGTGACTACAATGCAAGGCGGAACAACACAAGTGTAGCGGAACGTCTCAATGGCTCACTTCCATTTGAGCTGCATACACGTGTCTATACGAAATATAATAATTGTACTGTACCAGGTACTATAGCAAAACATGCCTCTGTATCTGCATATTTGTTTGCGTACCTACTGTCCAAGATTTGGTTATTATCACAATTTTATCATCATTCAGTTAATAATTCATGCGGAGCAATATATCACTTAGAGTAATTAAGATGTAATTAAAGTTGTCATAATGTTCTTTAGTCAATAAATCTTCACATCGCCTTTTTGTTCTGGCGGAAATTTTACTTGTCACCAAACTGAATACTTAGGTAGGTATTCATTTTAAATGTTCTCTATTTAACGTTTACGAATGCCATCTCGCACCTTATCGGTACATTATTAGCTTCAAATGATGACTCACTTTATATGTACTTAGGTATTCTTTTGATTCTATTTTTGCTCTTTAGTTCTCAGAATTCCTTCGAGCTATTATAGCAGAAGAAACAAGGGATTAGATTGACGCCTTTATCGATATTTTGCACTTGAACCTGGCATAGTTATCTTTTTATAGATACATTCTATTGTGCAGGCAGATGAACACTAGAATCATGAAACGACAGACTGAAAATGGTTATTTTGGTTCCCGAGCACCGTTAATATTTCACATTGGTTGCTTCTTAACTTCCATGTTTTCATTTTCTGTCTTTCAGTTAGACTAATGATCAAATATTACCAGCTCATTTGTTTTGGAGTTTTGACGTAAATATCCGATTCCTATTTTGAGGACCATATAAAAAGTAACGGTCAAGTCATAAACAAGAGAAGCGATAGTTACTTGTACCATAAACTCCTGAATATTTAGAGAACGAGATCATTGTATTGTTTCAGGGGCATCATGTGCTTTTGCGTGCCCACAAATGACGACTTATCGTAGAACAGTTAGTCGGGCTGATCAAAAAGTGGCCGTATTTCTTCCTTATTTCTGACCGACTTTTGTCGGACATGTGCACTAGGGCAATCAGTACGTTATATTTTATCGCCTACAAAAATCGGTTAACGACTATCGGTCGTATGCGATCGATGTTGAAGACGACCAAAGAAGGGTGGCTAACATTGGGTACCGACTAATTCCCTGAGGCCAAAATTAAATACACTGACACTGGCAGGTCTGACTACCTACTGTGCGCAGTAGGCCTAATGACCTAAGCGGCAATTTTCTATTGATGTGATCTTGATTTAAGTCACCTTGTCGTTATCGGTATTTTTTTGAAAGGTGCACAATAAAATGAAAGCAAAATTAATATTTTTCTACTGACCTGATGTAGATAGTTGTTTATAAGCGGAGAAGCAACCTATGTGTTCTAACACAACAGCCAAAGGAAAATCGAATGTTCGATGGTTTACCCCTGCCCGGATTGGCGTTGCAGTTGGAACTCTGATTGTTCTATCCCTCGGCAATAAAGAATAGACGAGCATTCTCACTCACAACTAGCCCTAGCCAAGTTGTGCTGAATCTATACTATACCTGATCTGAGAACCTCAACTAACTTTTCCCTACATGATATTCAGTTCAGTTAGTATAGTTCCAATAGCTGCTCTTACCAATGTGTCAGCATCAAGGAAGACACACTTCTCGAACTGTGTGAGACTCCAGCAGTGTATCTTTGTGAAGGTGATGCCGAGCTCTGGCCGCTGCAGCAGCGCCAGGTGTGCTGCATCACGGGAGTCCAGGACGTCCACTATTACTACTTCCGCGAACACAGCGCGTAGACGCTCTCTGTGGACATAGTGACACTATTTTTAGTACATTTAATATTCAGTCATAGTAAAAAAACTCAAGATATCGTAATAATGTTGGCAGTGGGAAGCAAAACAAGGCTGACGGTATTAGAACAGGTGGAGAAGGTCTCAAACCGTAATGCTCTGGTGGAAAATATCATGCTGAAGGACCATCCAGAAAACTATACGCATTTTAATTTTTATGCAAGAGTTGTTCCCCAAGCTTATACTTGGCTTCATTAACTTTATTTTCATTTTCTTGATAATTTGAAAATTTCTTCGGAAAGCTTGCTTTAGTTTTCGTATGATTATTACCTACCTATTTGTTATGCTTGTATCCTAAACAAACATTTCACAACGTCAACAACTACTATTGACGAGCCTGTAACGTGCTCCAACGGCGAAAGTTGCCAAGTTCCTTCTTTTCATTGATTTGAATGACTAAAGGCACGGTAAAGAAATATAACAGTATTATGACTTCGAACAAGTTCATTTTGTGAACATAATATTGCAAATGTACTATGACAGGGCAAGGTAATTTTCTTATTGTGCTGTGTTTGGTTGTTTAAATTCATCAAGAACGCACCCAGAGTTATCATTCTTTACATTACCTACAAACCCCGAATCGTAATTTTAAAATATTTTGTTTCGTACCTACATAATAGCACGTAATTTGTTACAATATGTTTAAAGACAGGTATTTCGCTTTATCCTCCGAGTAATACTCCTAGATTATTGAATAAATGAGTTGACAGGGTGAAGGATAGTGACAGACAAGTGAAATAGGTGGTTCATCGGTAGGTTGGATAAGTAAGTAATTCGTAAAGTACGCTTGCATTAAAATTTGCGGGTTTATGGTTTAATTTCACCACACCGGGTGAATGACCTTAGGTCGGAAATCCTTTGCGCGCATAATACGTGCTTCTCAAGTAAAGGATTTGCTAACGCAATAGTTTTATAGCTAGTCCGCCGCAAAATTTGGTTCATTGTAGGTATCAAGAACGGAGGTCTTTAAAAAAAATTTACGGTCTAAGTAATCTTACTTCCTACTAATATTGTAAATGCGAAAATTTGTGAGGATGTATGTATGATCTTTTTTTCACATCAACACATCCCTTTTCATTCACATAGGAATTTCATTAATTTAAATAGAAATACAATATTTACCATCACAAAAAACAATTTCAAAACAATCCGGATCCGGATGTTTTAAAAAACTACAGGCGGCAGCCCTATCGCGTGGCGACGAACCGCGCGGCTGTAGGCACTTAACTCAAGGACGGGGCCGAGTCATATTACTGTTATATTTCTTTACCGTGCTAAAGGGCAACGTTCGTTTTCTTTTTGTAATGAAAATTGTGCATTGGGTACATTCACACAGATTTTAAACAATGAGACTCATACTTTTTACTCATAGATTAGGAAGCTGTGCCGATGAATGATACTTTGATTCGTTCGTCTTACAAACTGTCGGAGTAAAAAAGAAAATTAATTTACATGTATTCAAGTACCTTTTCTGTTGGAGGGTTCTCCAGGTTTATCCTTAGAAAGACAGATGGTGAGAGTGTATAGAACCTGTAAAAGCAAATACCTCATGGCATCAGTGACAGAGGGCGTGATGAGCACCACGGCAGGGTATGCAGAGGCGGCGCGGCGCAGCGAATGCGCCAGCACCAGCGCCCCAAGGCCGTACGAGTCGTTCGTGGCCAGCGTCACCCATGCTCGATCTGCCGATACAAATTGCACCAATTACTTCACCAATTGGTGTTGGCCACTTCGCAGCGATCGCTGGACAAGTGCTTCAGTTTAGCGAGTGAAGCGTGGTTGCAAAAGGGGAGGATCATGCAATCACTATTACTTCTTCAATAAGGCACAATTTGACAAGGGGTCTGAGTCTTAAAGCAAATTTATCTTGTCTCTACCCGCGTGGAAGGTAATTTTTTGCATATAATTCTTAGGAAAAGAATTTTAGGAATAGCAAATTACGCTCAGGCTTACGCCTCTTTAGCAACCAATGTATTTCATTTAGAGTTCATACAGTTTATTAAGACTAATCTCAAAAAGCACTAGGGCTAGAATATCGTTCAAAATGTTCCCGTTTCTAATAAACATTTCAAAAACATTTTGTGGAAGGATAATTATTACCCTTGCACAAAATGTTTTTTCGCTGTCACTTTTCCTTTGTTTTAAATTAATTTGTCTACTTTCCTCGTGTTAATATATTTGTATCGATGCGCAGAGTATTTTGCTAAACATTCCAGCATTTCCACATGTCTTGGCCGCCCACCTGTTCATCGCAATCTGATAAACAGTCGTATTAATACAAAGACAATGAAATTAATACTACCTATGAGGGTACCACTAAGACTGCATCAAGATAATATTACTTGTAACAAAAAAACTTGACGAGTCCTACTTTTTATTTGTAACGAGTACTGTGCAGGACGGCCTAGTACATAATGTTAGTACATAAGTAATATATTAGAATAACTAGTTTTGTATAAAGTAAATTGTGTAAGTTTAGCATCTAATCAAATAGCGTTGTTTATATAGCTGCCCTGCTCTAACAATTAGTACTCTTCTAACAGTTAGCACTCCTCTAACAGTTAGTACTCTTCTAACAGTGTGAAAATGTAAAGTTTAATGTCTTAGTAATTGTTGTTAGTCTTCAAATGTAATGTAGCTTGTTCCTATTTTGTAAGTTGTTGTGTATTTATTAAAACGATTGAATTGGTGTAGTTTTAATACCCTAATTAGGTAGGAAACTAATTAGGAAGGCAAATAAGAAACCTAAATCAGGTAGGAAACTGTTTAGGAAATCCAATAAGAATCTAATCAGGTAGGAAACTGTTTAGGAAATGCAATAAGAATCTAATTAGGTAGGAAACTAATTAAGAAAGATAATAATAGAAAATGTAACAAAATAGGAATATAGCATAAGTTTTTAACAATAAAGGAAATACAAATCCTCTAGACTCGAGATTGCCTAGGTAGGTAAGAGATAGGAATAGAATGCTGTCTCGCTCGCAACTAGTGCTCACTCATTCGCACACATGCGCCGTCCCGCTCACTCAGAGATGCTGCTGCGCGGCTCTCCCGCGCTGCGATTGGCCGGACGGCGAAAAAGCACTGCGGATTAGTGTCACCAGTTGCGAGCGAGGGAATGCAATATAATTGGGCCAATGTTTACCCAAATTGTGACAGTCCTGAAGCAACCGTGAAGACAAGGCGAATCCCTGCCCGACCGAGAACCGAGAAACCGCGCTCTTAAGTAGGCTGTATTAGGTGTCAGCTAGATAGCGATTTTCTTAGTATACACAGCTTCGAACCGACCTGAAGAGCGACTGCGTCCCGAGAATTTGAGAACGTGAACACCCAGTGACCGGCAATCACGAACAAGAGTATATGAGTCTAGAGGAGGCGTGTATTTTTAAATACAACCACTCTTTCATTATTTCATATCCCCCACTCTCACAACCGACAGACCAAGTACGCTTGGCCTGTTACGTACCCACCGCATATCCGTGACGGCTAAAGTTACCGAAGAATCGGGCGGTGCGGGTACAAGTACATATTTTTTCTTCATTCTACGAGGATTGGCACATGTCATCACATGGCGTGTCTAAAATCTAAATGCCAAAACTTGCTAGCTGAAGAATAAATAAACAACATTTTTCAATATTTATAATGTCGTTGGTACTAAAACATCAACAAGGTTCCGGCAACATTAATGTTTTCATTTAAATCTATCTCTAATTTACTGCGTGTGAATCTAATCACAGTTCTGCCACTCGCCTTGGGTGCCAACGACGTAAATATCTAAAATAACTGGAAAATGCTGCTTTGGAGGCTGGATTACGTAGTATCGTATTTTAGTGGGACAATTTATGAAAAACTATTAGAGAAATGCGCAGTTTGCTCCAACGGGGAGTGACTGTGCATAGTATGTAAGCTGCTCATACGCACTAGTACAAAGGTGGGTTTGGCACGTGGGACTGTTGACGCCGTGAAGACGCGTCTGCGCATCATTTCTTCTGCTGTCAATAGTGACACGTGCAAACATTTAAATCTTGCACAAATCAATTTGAATTAATTTGACGTTGCGATCGTTTGTTTGGTAATAATCATTATAAACATCTCAAGGCGATACGAATAGGTGAGAAAGAATTCGAAGCTATTCTTGAAATTAATGTTAGGTCGGGACGCCTTGTGATTTCATATTAACAGGGTTTACTATGACCGTCTGAGATACATAACAGTTGCGTAGTGAATAGTAATACGATCTTTTGTTTTCAGCTGTCAATGCTGTCATCCATCACAGCCTAGCCCATTTATTGGATTTGATGGTAACGTTTAGCAGTATCTTTTCTGCTTTGTGTGGCCATTATAGCATAGATTTAATACAGGTTCACTTGAGCCAGTTCTAAGTCTGCCCTTTACTGCATTTCTCTTGAACGAACTAGCTGACAAGGCAGAACAAGCTGGATAGAGCAGAACGGATATATTGGACCTGACTTTTGGAGTCCCCTAAATGATGTTATTGTGCATCTTACATAGTCTACAGAAATATTCACGTGAGTAACTCCCAGCATCCAGTTCGCGTGGGCCTTCATATATAGCGCCATGTAATAGACAAGTGCCGCACGTTCTGTTCCGAAATAGCACGACACAAATAAAATTGAAAATAAAACTAGTGGATAGCGTTAGATATTCCGTCTGTGTCGTCGGCACGCGTATGTATGTCTACAAATTAAATGCTTAGACATCTGCGCAAGAGTGTCGACAAGACCGAGCGAGCCCCCGTGAGAATGTGCCAGAGATAGTTTTTCTGACGAAAGTAAGTATGTGATATAAATTCTAGCGTTACTAGTGCAGTGAACTTATAAAACGAAATATTTGAAATTTGCATTTTAAAGATAAGGAGCCAGACAAATTTCTCCATCGACAATTCAGTTACATGTACGAGCAGAATAATATTTTAAGTTAAAAACACTGTTTTCAGCGAATAAATATAAGTGGAATTCCATTTCATTCCAACTGCAACGAGGTTGCATGGAAATTAGCATGAATCCAGACAATGCAAGTCAATTTATCTGGTCCCAATTTTATTCATTATTACAATATTATGCTCGCTGGATTACTAAGCGGGGGCGTGTGCTAGAAAGTCAATTTCAATACAATGCAACTTTTGCATAAGGAAGGAAGGAGCTATCTCATCCAATAAATAGCAAATACAAATTACGCACTGACTAACTGCAGACAAGAGTCATTTGTTTCAAAGGCAATGAGATAATTAAACAAATGGTTCATCTGTCACTGGTCATGTTTTGATGTCACTTTTTAGTGGCGGATATTTGGCTTGCACATTGGTTATCATGTCAATATTCGAGGTTACATTTTAATGTCCCGGAACTCACACATGATGTTTGTTTTTAAACCATGTTAATGGCAAACTAATATTTTCCAATCGATGTTTCAAGGTTCAAATGTTATAAAATGATCCAAAACGCACATCCTACCATAAACTCCTATAAAAAGATCACAGGACCGAATTCCTCTCGTCAAACTTTATGAGTTGAGCAAAAATGTGCGCGCGTAATGGGATAAACAGCAGTGACTGCGTATCTGGAACTCGTGAATGTGAATTATTCTCCAGGCAAAAGGCACCACAACAAGGCACTTGAGAGTCGAGAGATGCAGGATCAGACGCGGCTAGGGAGCAATGTCCCTGCGGTTTCTATTTAGGTGCGGCCGGTCCGGCGGGATGGAACCACGCGGGCAGTCGACCGTTTAACGGAATAAAAGGAATGCAATGATGACATATTCACCTTTTTGTAAATTCGTAGAATCTCATTATGCAAAGCCAGAACCAACTCTGCTTACTCAAGCAAATAATCTTTCGTTCGTGGTGTATACTTTCTAAGCTCGCAACTCCTCGATACATAGGCACGCTATGTGCTATACCGTAAAATGGATTTCAGTATTTAGCAGTTTTCAGATTAGAAAGGTGAAATTGGGTCTTGACTCTTGAGTAGAGAAAGTTGGACTGGTCTATGTTTTACTTGTAATCCGGATTGCCGCAGGGCTAATAAATTCAAGTGGTAGTTCAACAATAAACGACGGCGCGCAAGCTGTATTCGAAAGCCCACTGGAATAATTATGTCGGTAGTAAATTATTATATTTGGAATATTAACTAGGTATAATAGTTTTGACAATATATTAATACCTGATCATTTGGATTGAATGTTTTTTTTAAATCCAGCACATTACGTTTATAGCAGATACCTCAGAAAAATTACCATGGTTAAACATTGACGTTTAAACAAATTATAGCTTCAAGAGCAATATTTTTCCTATGGAGACGATAACGTGCACATGACAACAGTATTGGTACACCGGCGCCGGCGTCGCCACAACCAGGTCGGTTGAACCTTTGTGGCCGGTGTTGAATATCCGATATCAAACCGCAAACCTCTCGCGTAATATCCAATCTATATCTCAAATAATAACATTATCTCAGCTGTATCGTATGACATACTTGATTACATTTTTTGTTCTTCATTATCGTACGTACCAAAATAAATTGGCCATCAAGAGTTTCACGGTCAAGACGAACAGGATTATTGCTTACTTTCGTTACAACGTACGATATGATGTGATATAACATACAATACCGGCAGGCCCGGTGTTTATGGGTTTGCAGTAGATAGCGATTGCTTGTTTACAATCTTGAAGATAGTACATCGACTGTAGAGTGAGTGAATATGGATCGGAAATTAATTCACATTTCCAATTATATCTGTGCATCTCGGCGTAAGCAGATTGTAATATGACGTAGATGGTAGTGTCAACAATGATAATCGCGCAGAGTCTGGACAGGAATAAAATTCATCGACTGTAGAGTGAGTGAATATGGATCGGAAATTAATTCACATTTCCAATTATATCTGTGCATCTCGGCGTAAGCAGATTGTAATATGACGTAGATGGTAGTGTCAACAATGATAATCGCGCAGAGTCTGGACAGGAATAAAATTCAAGGCTGTCCAGTGGCCAAGCATGTCAGGAATCCGTTAATCATAGATAATGTTCCATAAAATTCAAAATATATAAGGCTCAACTTTCACTGACTTCAAATACTTGATTCGAGATAGTTCAAACATTTCTTAAAAATACGTAATTTATCCTTGAGTTTTCATATTTTATTTACCAAGTTTTATCCAACGCAGAAACTAGTTAGAGGACATTTATTTTTACTCTATTTCCATCTGAGATTCTATTAAATATGTGCGTATTAATTTATTCTTTTGAATGGCGATTCTATACGACCATTACACATTCATAACAGTGTATTACATAAAAACTGCAAAACATAAATCGGTCGTTGGAATCTCACATTATGAGTATTGGACGATTGAGATGAGTACTTCTATTTTTTCTTATTTTAACTTTTTAACTACCTACCTACCTACCCCACAGTTTTATTTAAAAAAATCTCATAATTTTATGTAGGTATTAATTTCTGAGAATGTAAATAATTTCTTAAAACTCTTTCAATAATCAGCCAGTAATAAATGAATTAAAATCCAGAATTAAATAAAATGGTTTATAGTGAAAAAGTAGAAACTCACTTGACATTATGAGTCCGGGAGTAGTCTCGCGTGTGACAGTTCCAGTCACCTTTAACCACGAACCACTCGCGCTCTTCGCGCAGCACTAGCAAATGCACGCAGCGTGCGCGACCGGCGAGTCGACCCCCTTGCCGCGCTGTCTCGCTCGCACACACGTAAACGACGTCATCGTGTCTCTACGCTATACGTCATGGCACACAAGAAAAGCGGACGGCGCATGCGCTGTTCAATTTTATCTTGGCACTACAAGCAAGCATAAAAAACTAAATTCTAAAGCAAGTTAAATTTTATTTCCAATTAAATTATTACAAACTGAACTCACTCATGCAGGAATACCTGGGCATTCATTTCATTTTCATCAGCTATGAAACATTATCACAGCTGGCAACACTAGCAGAACAGCTGTTTACAGCGATCGATAGATGTCGGTGGGTGTCGCTTTATTTTCGATACCGTGCCGTATAACGGTACCCGTAGTAAAATCTTTGCGTTATTGAATAGTTTCTTCCACAGTCCGCGCCCGCCCGCGGTATTCTTTGATATTTTGTGCGTAAACCCGGGTCGATGAGCGAATTTGGCAGAAGGAAAAGGCGTAAATATGCAATACGGAACATTAACAGGAACATTTAGTGTTGGATTTACATAGAAATTGAAAGGGTTAATATTGAAACGTACAGAATGTATTATACGGCCGGATAGCGTGTTGTGTTTGTTTTTGGTGTTTCGGTGGAAACGATGGCCACTTCCCCTACAAGTATAGAAACACAAATAGACAGTTTTCTGGAGCAGTTCAAGAGGAGTGCTTCGAAAGCTATGGAGGAGCGCGCGGACTGGCCTGATGGTCCATCACCTGGTGCTGTGGTCAAGTCACGGAGTAGCTGCTTTACCTTGGATGCGGCAGCAGGTGAGTAATCATTTTCCGAAAAAATTGGCTTCTTTTTCGATTATTAATCAATATCATAAAAATACGCAGTTCCGAGTCTTCGGTGCGTGCGTATGGGTAGGTAAAGCGCAAGGTACATAGGACTTACAGCTCTGGTAATTGACGAAAATAGGAAGAGCTTTTATGGTGGCATTTGGCATAGGCAGGTAGGCAGTACCTACTTTAAATTTCTTTTTGAATATCATGTAATAACCTCCATTTAAAAGCAAAGCAACAACATTTTACCCTTAGACCAAATCAAAGCAAACGGATCTTATTTATTTACCTAAAACAATCGAAGATCGTGGTAACTTTGCCGCACTTCAGTCTCTTCAGTTGTTCACTCACATTATTAAACGCATTCGGATTTCGGAAACCAAAACAAATAAATAAATGAATGACGTTGACAGATCATAAAAAAAATAGTTTCTGTTATTTCCGTTTTGTTTTGACATTTACTAGCCTATTTCCTGTAAGGGCTTTGTTCCTATCTGGTACACAGACACAGGTGATCTTTTTTGAACATGACTCATGCATGACTAATTTTTGTCTTCATTTAAAAAAGCAATTATACCGTCAATACACAGCAAACTGATGCTATCTATTAATGACTTGCTATCCCGGCAGACGTCGTTCTGTCAGATGTTATTGAACTTTCGCACCTTTTAAACCTTCCTTGGACCATCCCAAATATTTCAACCTAAATTTATCTTTAGCGAGACTAACGAACAGTAATCCATTTTATATATTTTACTCTTTACTTAGTGAGACACTAAAAAAAACTTACGTCCCTGCCTGCGACTTCGTCCGCGTGGAGTTTAATTCAAGAAAGAAAACGTATTATTAAATTGGAGCTTAGATGTTATTCTGATGCATAAGCTACATTATTGTCAAGTTTCTTTCAGTAAACTTCATTCAGAAACTTTTACGTAAAAACGGACAAACACCCAAACTTACAAACTTTTGCATTTATAATAATAATATGATATTTCACTAAATAGGTGCTGGTGCGTCCTATCGGATTTCATTAAACAATCAGTAATTCAATAAACCTAAAGAGGGGAGACGAGATGCCCGGTAAAATCAGGACGTTGTCCTCGGAAGTGCATGTGTGATTCGGATGTAGGAAGTCAAAATAGTTAGCTACAGGCTTAGCAGCCCAATATTGCCATATGGAGCAGCTCTGGCTCGTACCTGTAATAATGCAGCTAGTAATTACGGATACGTCTGCCGCAGCATAGTTCATGAGGTGTAGGACAGCTTAATTTATACAGACCAATGATAAGATCTGGTAATCAATTTTGGTTTCCAAAACGAAACATGCGCAACTTCCTAGTTGCATGCTGCACGTGTAGAACAATTAAGCCATTATTTGTTTATGTAATTTGGCTACCAATGAAAGCCACTTATCTACTTGATGTGTTTTTAATAGCTTAAAAACACACCTACCTATAGTAATGATTGTGTCAAAATCATCTGTTCATTTATTAGCTAGTTTTTAATTAAATACTTAGGTACGCATCTTGTGATTCAGCGTAGGCCTAAAAAGCTAAGGCATGCATGGCTCCGCTACGTGTTTTTCATACCAAATCACGTTCCGGTTGGCTGCAGACCCTCTTTTACCCTTTGAAAAAAGAGCTGTTTATCTGCTCCATCTAGACAGTGCGTATTATTATTTGCTTCCAACACATTCAAAAATATTTTTACCAGCACTGATGAAGTAACTGGTTTGTAAACATCTTATGAAGTGTTTTATCTCTGTTCTACGATGCTATGCTAACAAACTGAAAACAGATGACGCATAACTGATCGTAATGTATTATTTTTTTCTTCGGGTAACCAATATATTAAAGCTATTAGCGTTATGATTCCTTACTTCATAGTTTTTTTGTAATAAATATTTTAGTTTGTTGAAGGTATTAAAATATTGCAATTATGATACTTTATCAAATTATTAAAACTGAAGCACGTGTTCTATTCATATTATTATTACTGAACATAAACAATATTCCAATGAATCGGTGATTTGGATGGATTCACGGTAAGTAAATATTCCAATGCGGCAAAGTCTGTACCAGTAGCATCGACTAGGCATTAGGGAATACTTACAAGTGCACTAGGTGGTTAAAGGGTTTTCGACTTATTTATTGAAGGGACATGCATGCAAACTTGTTTTACGCTACTGTCTTACATTGGTCCTACTTGAAAGGTGCGGAATAGTAAAACGTAAGCCACCACGTTTTATAAAAAGTTTGAAAGTACAGGGTTAGATTACAGGTTATTTTAGTATAAGTTTACAATGTTCCTGTTTACTCGTCTGTTGGATGCCTTTGCCTGAAAGTGGTCGCAGGTGCTTCAGCCGTCGACAGCATAAAAGCACCCTTTAATATCAAATTATTCAATTATATTACGGAAACCGTTTCAGACAGTTCTTTAGAACTTGAACTTACTTATTCAACTTATCTGAAAGAAAACAAAGTTTTATCCTTCATTGACTAAATTGCGACCGATAATTGGTGGCCTTACCCTCTCCCTCCCCCCTCCCTCCTTATACTTTTTAAGTTTTTCAAACAAAGATAATAAAATATAGAAACTTTTTAATATTAAAGGACAGTCAGTTTATATCTTGTGAAATGCTTTCGTAATAATAAAAATGTTATGAATTTTACAAGAAATCTGTGGCAGTTTCGAATTTCTTTTCAAATAATGGCGCCGTTTTTAAGCCGAAGCCGAAGAGCGTCGATACGGAAACGCGATTTCAGCGCCGTCTGGTGGCAGCGCACTGTACTAATTACGTGTTCTACGGCGTCCTCCGATTTTATTCACGGAAAGTGTATCGCCATATTGCTTCCGTGAATTCAGTGAAATATTTGTGCATTTCTCTTCAATTATGACTGCAATATCAAAATGAAGTGAACGGAAACAAACAACACGGCATCACTAACAGTGGGAGCACATTTTGAAGCATCCCAACCTCCGAAATCACGCGAAAAAGGTGAGTTTTATTCTTCCTTTGCTATGACTATATGGCCCAATATTCCACGGGAGTTCGATCCGCTATGCGATAATGAAACTTAAAAAATGCGATTAAGGTTAATAATTGCGCGGTTTTTGTTATGTTTATTTACATGAATTTGAAAAGTTCTCCGCGGTTTTCTAGTAATGTGTTTCGGGGTTGTGTGAATTTGTAGAAGACTGGGCGGGTTTGGTGCCTTGCCTTTGTACATACACGTATGTAGGTACATGTGATTTGACGTGAGCGATCGTTTGTAGCGTGGAGCCCGGAGTATGTCGTACGAGAAGATGGAAGTGGTGAATCCTGCGGAGAAGGAGGCGAGTGAGGTCCTGCACTCGTTGCTGTCGGTGGAGCGGCGAAGCGTGGACAGCAAGGAGGCGATCATCGTCGCCATCCCGCAGGATCAGAACGGCGGCGAGTATGGCGAGAGCGCTCAGTGGCACACCCCTGTCATGGGACAGCATTCTGTCTTCGAAATGGGTCCACCACAAAATATGCAGCAACACTCATATAATGGACACCAAGAGCAGGTATGTCCATTTTTTTTAGGAGTTAAATGTAGCTGTAACCTGCAGAAAACATACTGATTTATATTTACCTCAAATTGCTGCAAAGAGTACTTCAGTAAATTAACATGACCACTGTAATTCTTACTGAAATTTAAATGGATAATACACCTAGAATGTCACGGGTAAACATGTTTTTTAAGAATTTATAAAACTACTAGCATGGCAGAGATAAAAGTGAAATCACAATAAGATAACAACAGAAATCATTTTTCTTTCAATAATTAAACCTTACATCTATCATATCTAATATCATTTTATTGTTGGTTATTGTATTTTAAATATGAACTAAATGTTTACCTTTGGTTTAGTGACTGCAGAAGAGTATTGTTGCCTTTTCAAGACACAGCATCTTGTTGTCTCTGGCTAATATGTGTTGGGGTGCACTTGTTTCTTGCTAAAAGAGAAACAAAATCATTTCATACATTGTTATCATTCTAAAATATCATTTCAGGTCCTCTGGCAAGGCCACACAATTCAGGTGGAGAATGGTGATGGTCAAATGCAGACTATGGCTACTTCATACACTTTGGAATTTGGGCCAAATGTTGATGGGGACACTGGAGACTTGGAGGTTGACACCAAGCCCAAAGTAGAGAAAAAGGCTGTTGTGAAAAGGAAGAAAAAGACAGACTCTGATAGTGATGAGGAAGTTCTTGACAACAAATTAGAGGATAACCCTGCTCAGGTAACGTTGAGACTTAAAATTAACTTTTTAGTTCCACCAGCGAAGCTCGCTTTGGCACTTCATCTTTCCTGTATTGGGTCCCACCTTGTGGTCAGGTTGGACTCTTGACAGATCCTGCATTTCCAGCACCTGATCATCAACTTTCATGAAGGCCCACTGCTCAACAAAGGCTTCCCCCATATATTCCGATTGCATCTAGGTGTCGCATTTGCATTGTCACAGCTTGCACTAAGCACCTGTTTGACATCAGGTAGGTTCCATTTTCTGGACCTAGGTCCTAGGAGTCCTCTTTGCACAGATCTTCGGCACTGAATTAGTTATAAGCACGTGAGGAAGGATTGTAAAGTCTACCCTTTAGAGGTAATTTTTACAATGACTTGTAATAATCCCCCTTTCATGGAACGGGTTAGTTAAATTGTAGGTGCTGTTGTTTATGTATAGACAGAATTAAAGGACCTTGTTAACATTTACAGAATACCTAGTTTGTAAATAACAATATCAATACAAATCAGACTCAGTGTAGCAACAATAATACCTCAGGCCATTTGCTTACCCTTGACCCATGATACCAGCCAGTATTGAACAACAATTGCAAAAACTGAACTTTCCTAATTTTAATTATGTCCTTTAGAGTTATCGGTTACTAATCATTTTATAATTAAAATTCCAGGTCAAAGAAAGGCTAAGAAGAGGCTGCGACTGCAAGGATAACTGTTACAGAGGACTCAATCCAGAAGCAGTATATCGGCATCGTCTTAACATCGCTGAGTTGACCAAAAGTGAGCACGACATGTATTTGATGGGCATCACAATGGCCAGCTTGGCGAATCCGGCCGAAACCTCGCGCCATAAGGTCAGGAGGAGACTGCGAGCCTGCTACGTGTATCAGGGCCGAAAGGTTTGCTTAGAAGCTTTCTTATACCTCGAAAACGTCACTCATTACCAACTCAAACGCATCAGGCAACACGTCATGACCCATGGAGTCGCGCCACGGATACACGGTAACGTCGGCAAAAAGCCGTACAACACATTCACTCTGGACATTTACAAACACGCTACGAATTTCTTAAAAGAATATTTGAAACAACACGCAAGTTCACCAAAAGATGTTCAACCTTCCGCCGAAGGCAAGAAAGCTAGCAAAACTGTAATCATTCAAGGAGATTCCCGGAAACACTTGTTCGAAGCTTACAAGGAGTATGGGGAAATTTTGGAGCCTGGTGTCAAGTTAATGGGTTACTCGACATTCCGGGCGTTCATGAAGGATCAGTTCCCACATGTGAAATTCGCTACTAAGAAACAGGACATGCCCAAAGATATGGTGCCGTTCCGCAGCGGCAAGTGCATGTCGTACGACAAGAACAAGGACCCAGTCCGGATACAACAGGAGAAGGAGAAGGCGGAGGCGAAGAAGGCAGCTATGGAGGCTAAGAAGAAGGAGGAGCACGACAGGGAGCAGCAGCACGCGCAACAACAGGCGCAACAGCAGCAGCAGCAACAACAGCAACAGCAGCAGCAACAACAACAGCAGCAGCAGCAACAACAGCAAGTGCAACAGGTGCAAGTGCAGCAGCACCAGCAGATGCAAGGCCAGCCGCACGTGGTGATCCACCAGCAGCAGCCGCAGCAGCAGCAGCCGATGCAGCAGCAGATGCAGCTGGTGCCGCAGGTCAGCCAGCACCAGCAGGTGCTGACGCAGCAAGTGGGCGGCGTGCAGCAGGTTGGCCAGCAGCACTGCGTGCAGCCGCTCGGCGAGGAGAACGGCCAGCCTGTAGAAATGGCCCAGCAGGTGATCCCGCTCGCTGTAGTCCAGCAACCGCAACAAGCCTACCTCGTCACTCCCGTGTCCCACTTCCAAACCCGCGTCCAGGGCGCCTGGTACAGACATTGACACCAGATCACGCCGGCCTCCAGGGAGGTTCACCATCACAATTCTCAGCGGAACGTAGGAGATGACCTTTTTACGTAACGAAGGAACGAAATCCAGAAACGTTACGAAGGATAAAACGCCACATGTAACTTTTGGCAATAAGTAAGCAAAATAGGTAGATAACACCTTTTCAGTATTGGTTTAAAAACTGATTTGTAACTATTAAGTTAACGTTAATCATATTTACACGACTTATATTAGCGCTATAGCTATGTAGTTTACGTTATATTAATGACTTGAGTTTGTAACGGAAGTGTCTAATTTGGTTTTATAAAATTTGTTTAAGTGATACTTTATTGTACTGAATGTAGTGAGATCCATAACGAATAAAGGTATGTTTCGTGGTTAGGTTTCAAATTGTAGCTAATTCTGTTGTACAGATGTCAGCATAATCAATAGCAATTGAAAAGGGTCTGTTTCAATCCAATCTCTAAACTAACTTAAAAAACCTCTTTTTATTCATTTCAGCAAATCATTAGAGATAATATGTTACCGACGCTTACAACTGTTCACAGACAATTTCAGAGAATACGTAAAACTTCAAGTCCTAAAAGATACAAGATTAAACAACTTATCTAAAATATGTGATAGGGACCTATTCAATTTACTTACGAGAAAAGGGGAGTTTAGAATGTTAGTTCAAAAACTGGTACATACAACAGATTGGCTATAATTTAACTTTGTAATTTTGCGTGTCAAACACAAAACATACCAGGGGCCCAACTAATACTTTAAAGCAGTAGTAGAAAAAACAAAAAGACTATCCTTTAGTATGATAGATCTAATACTGCTAATATAGATATAAACTGCTAATGGATTTGTAGGGCCTAGGGGACTCGTTTCATAGAAAATATAATTACAAGTCTGTAATAGTAGACATAATGTAATGTATGGTATACTTCTTTGTATTACCACAGCCCAGTGCTCGGCATCTGCTATACTATTTGAAGAAGTCTGGTGACGATATTTAAGGAGGCTGCTGGCAGAGCACTGGTGGTATCATCATAGTTTCATTTTCGTGAAACGAAGCCCCTATGACTAGAGTATTTTTCTTATTATTTGGTTTTTTAGATTCCTGTCAACCACCATCATTTTGGACCACAATAACTTTTAATTTACTAAACTAAAAGCAGTGCCTTCAAATTATGATGTTAAATTTGATATAGCTTCGATGTGCGATTAATTTAATGAATGAAACAAATGATAGTGAAGGTTTCTTTTCCGTAAGAGACAAAGAGTGACGGCATAGGTCTTATATTATTGTAATAGTCGTACCTATACTGTGATAATATTTGTTTCTCAAAGGGGGTTCAATAAATTACACTTACAAACCTTTTGAAGCACATTATTTCGTTGAGATTTTCACAAAATGTGTTTTGATGAATACATATCAAGTTTTCATAAGAAAGTTGTAGGAAACTTCACCGCCAAGCTTTGCCATCAATTTGATGTCTTGGAAGAAAAGCTTTTGGAATACAACGTTCGTAGCACGGAAAGAGGCACGGTCCGCGATCAATTTCTACATAAAACGGGTAGGGCAAGCCCCGTGTTCGCGCATTCCGCCATGTACGATTCTTGTACTGATTTTAGACCATAATTGGGTTATGCCTTTTTCGTGATTATAAAGCTTC
The DNA here is from genome assembly GCA_950022985.1 of Udea ferrugalis. Taxonomy (NCBI): domain Eukaryota; kingdom Metazoa; phylum Arthropoda; class Insecta; order Lepidoptera; family Crambidae; genus Udea; species Udea ferrugalis. The sequence goes on from OX465516.1 coordinate 15,272,944, forward strand.
TTTATATAAAATTGATTTTGTTCTATTACTTACAAGGTTTAGTTCATTCTTTACTTCCTTTGAAGCTTGAATCCTTCTGACTGCTACCAATTTAAAGAATCTATTTTATTTGAATGGCTGGTTGAGACTTCGAATTGAAGTCATACCACAGGAAGAACACTGTAATACTTATCATAGTGTTTTCCCTCATATTCTAGCCAAATTGCTAACGTTTTTATGAAACTGATTAATTTATTTAATACAATGAAATTATTTAAGGTATTTTTTCCGTGAAACCAAAATAGCAAGTAGGTATTATTCACAACACGGCAGTACTTCAATTAAAATGTTCTAATTATTTTGCGATGTCTGTAGAGTACATAATCTGATTAGGGCAGTCAGCTTAGTTTTATAAGGACATGTGCTTGTAGCTAGACTTAAAAATAAAGCAATAAATTATTCGATTCGAAACATTTTGATAACTTATTTCATAACAGAATACTGTCTTGTCAACCCAAATATTTTTTCCCTGCCACGTTAACATCGCTCTCTTCTAAGACAGAACATAATTTTGAATAATTCAAGTACACTATAGTGAGAATTTGTTTTAACCAGTGGTTAATTGATCAGTTTAATATTTACCATGAATTCAAATTCAAATTAAATTGAATTTTAATGTAATAGGTACCTACACCAAAAAGTTGGTGCTGAACATGTGCATTCAGCTACTTTTATATTATGTGTGTTCACATAAAGTAATTTTTATAGTTGTATTTTCAATAGATGTCTTTTACACGGACAATGTGTGAATATGGAATGAATATTGATAAGACTTACGCTTTCGTCTGGACAGAAAATGCAGTTTTAGTATTGTCGTCTAGGAACACTTTGCTTACTGGTCATCTATCTCCGATGATATGGTTCTTGCTAACCTAACCATCAGCATTCAATTTGGATACCTATGTACAGTGCGTCTATTTTCTTTGTCCTTGTCCATGAAAATACTAAAAACGACAAACTAAACAGTCTGTTGTTGGATTTTCATCAGTTCCTTTTGATGTTGAATGGTTAACTCAATCGACTTTTAACTATTGTACATTTGCTATGACTTTATATTAATAATGGGAGGAAAGCTGCTAGGTAAAATAGTTTATAGTTCTAAATTCAATGGAAAATGTGATGATTGCCGAGAGACGTTAAGAAAATAGAAGCACTGTTGTAGTCTATTTTGGCTTCCACACTTATCATCATCATGTTATTGACCAAATAGCTCTGTTTATTTTTTAGCGTTTATGAATAATCGAAAAGGGAACGATACTTTTTTTCTTGAAGACAGGGAAAAGGAAAAAAAACGTTTATTTTTCGATTACCAAAACGTTAGCGGTTCGTGCTGGGCCTACAGATATTGAAGCAGAAGTGACCAAATACTTCTGATCAGTTTCACAGCTTTCTAGTAACTTAAGTGTGTAGGTGGTGTTCACAGCCAGTTATTATCTGTACATGACACGTGAGATTCTGTCACAGAAGTTAGTGACAAGTGACTAGCATCTATTTAGAGATATCAATGGTAACTTGGATGTATTGAACTTATTGGCTGTAAAACTGATCGGAATTATTTGGTCACCTTGTCTGCTTAAATATATCTGATGGCGACTGTACCACATGTTTGATGTCTGCCTGTGTTGCTTTGTTTTTTTTACAAACAGTTTAACCCCCGGTTTTTTTCAAACAGATTTCAAGGAATATGTCCCGACGATCGTGAAATTGTCTAATTTGTTTCGTTTTCTGTGACTGCTAATATTTGAGTCTAGGAAGCGAAAGGAAAAATCTCATTTTGTTTTGAATTAAGTTAGAAATAGTGTAATTTATGTAACTGATAGAAGTGTGTAATCATAATCATACTATAGACAGTACAGAAATGTGCCTAGAAATTATGCTTATCCATGTATTTTTATAGTGCAATAATAATGTGAGATTCGAAGCAGATTCGAGACGAGAGCAAACGTCTCGGTTGTTACATTCAAAAGTAAGAACTCGATTATTAAATTGAGATTTTAGACTGAAATAAAAGAAAATATTTTATCAGATTCATAATTAGAAATCCGGGGCTAATTTGCTTCGAATCGTAGTGATTTCCCGTTAGCATAATATTCGGCATCTATGTTCCAAAATTACCGTAGGAAGACATGATGTGATAGACATTAAACTTTTTTACGCTATAAGTATGTGTTTTAATCGGAGTGCATCGTCCTAATCCGCAATTGCATTAACGAGGGTGAAGTTTGGAAGGTCTGATCGGGGTCGAGGCTCCCACGCCTTCCTGCAGACGCTGCAGTCGCAACCGGAGATTGTCTGCCGGGGGTGTAGCTGTGAGCGTCGCGCGCTGTGCCTCATTAGTTCACTGCGGCCGGCCAATCCACTCGGCAATTTAATAAATTCTCGGCGCCGAACATCGTAAACAAAAGTCATTGTTTCGGCCCCGCCGCCAGTTTGATAATGGCGACCTGACTTGGCGCGCGCGCCGTCCTTTCTCGCGTTACAGGACATTTGAAACTTGACCGTTGCGACATTCGAAATGAAGTTCTGGAAGTGCAGCTCAAAACGCGAACGCCGCCTGGCTGCTATCGGTGAGTGTTGGTTAATGATTACTGTTTGAAAATATTAGCTTGATTAAGAAAAATTGCCGATGGGCTGATTGATATAAATCACTATTTATAACGCGTTCATAAGTTTACAATTTTATTAAATTAACCTACTTTCGAAACGTTGCTTCAAACGATTTCTGCAATTGTCTTGATTGTGGCATGTACGGATGAGACAATTCCTTGTGTATATTAGTATGTCGCTGAACTATTTAAACCGCGGGAGCTCAACCATTTGGTGTATTGCACTTCTGTTCGTAATGAATGAGCCAAGAAATAAGTTAGCACTTGATTAACGACATTGCTAAAAAAATGCATAACAAATCGAGTATCAAGCCGTCCAGTAGGTTGCGTGTTAAAATGAAAGGATATATCGGTACGATAGTTCGTAGTAAACTAGCTATCTATCGTAGGTACCACCGATAAGATCGATAGATCACCTAGGTTACTGATCTAAGGCTTGAATAAGATCTCACGATATAGTGTTGATGGACAGTCCCAGAAGTCACTTTCCTGCTTTAACAATTTAAAAATGTTTTTGAAATAACGTACACTTTTTTTATAAGGATTGTAAAACTTACTTCACAAGATAATTGATGAACATAAGACAGCAGAGAATTGCACTAGTTTTCGTTTCGCCTACGCTTCTATGCAATTTAGAGATACATTGTTGTTGGATAACTAGACGTAAGTACCTTACGTGTAGTAGGTATCAAGTTTCGTTTTTATACCAGTTACCTAGAGTTATGTTTAAAAAACAGTGCTTAGTCAATTCCTATTGATGAATTGCAAATGTGATAAAGTATTGTTATAAAAACGTAATCTATTGGAGTCAAAATAATGCGCCTTCATAACGAAAATTGGCCGACTTGAAGGCAGATGAGTAAATACCAATTTATTATGTCATCCAAATAAAGCACCTACGCATAACCAAACAAAGAAAAAAAATGTCACGCATCGGGTCAATTTAACAAAAAACAAAGAGTACAGTCACCATCAGATAGATTGAAGAAGACAAGGTGACAAAATATACTTTTAATCAGTTTCACAGCCTATAAGGTCAATACACCCAAGTTACTATTATACACTGATTAATATCTGAACAGATGCCAGTAACTTCTTTTGGTTTCATGGCAATACTATGTGTTTACCACAATTCTTCCAGTATCACGTAGTTACCTATTACATGATACGGAATTGTCATTTACTAAGTGAGATTAGGGTAGAGGAACCATTAAATGAACGATTAAGGGATCTTTGTGCCTTTGAGTATTTTTTTCTCCGCCTTTTCGAGCTGTTTGCGCTTGCTGTAATTTTTTTATGTTTTCCAAATATACTCAAAATTCTATTAGTTTAAGTAAATAATTCCTGCAATCTACCTGTTGTTAATAAAAAAATGTTTTCCATAAAACTTTTGCTTTTTGCCCTGAAGATGAACGCTGTGCCCTAATTATGAACGTTTTGGACCCAATAGATGAACTACCATTTTAACTATGATAACTATGGGGTAAATGTTATTTCAATACTTTAATGAGCAATCAATTTAAGAAGATCTTATGAATAAGTAGTTTTTTATACTATGTATCATAATGTAAACACATTAACACGAAAATTTGTACTTCCTAACTCTGTTTTTGTGTTGTTTCTGGAAAATAAATCTACCTCTTTACCAAAAAATCGCAGATTGCATTAATAAAATAACTATTCGTAGGCGTTCACACTCTAATACCATGTTGGTTTCTTTGAAATCAATTAACAACGTTCGAATTTAGTAAAAAATAATGTCTGAAATTCAAACCACATTATGTGGTTCAAGTTTTGGGGTATAAATCCAAAAGTTGAACAATGAAGGGTTTCATACTAAATGATCAAAATAAATTGTCGTGAAACTTAACAATAACCTAAACATCTATGTTAAACTTTTGGTAGGTGACTTCATAATAGGTACTTCTATAAACTAATTTAAACGGTTTTAACTTGACTTACGAAATGATTTATTAAGTTTTGGGGTCTGTAAATTTAAGCACTTTGTCCATAAGTTGAACGCCGTTCATTTATTGGATCCATAGGACGATATTGAATCCATTACTTGAACAGTAAATTTCTCGAAAAATATGATAAATAATGTAAATCTGCTATACAGCAATTGAAACTAAACATATCAAGATTTTGATGAAACCGAAACCATTTGAATACAGCTATTATTAGATGTTTGACGTAACATTGTGCTTAAGCGTGGACACTGCTTACCTTAAGTAGGTTTCCATAGAAAACTGTTTTTTGGCAGGAACAGCTTGCGAAACAGCCGATTGTAAGCGTGTCCGTGACACTAGTGTCAATGCTTTAATGGTGTTGGAAAAGAAAAGGGGGACTATATTACATAAATAAATATTGCACAGAAGAAACGAGCAGTTAATTTTTTATCTAATTATTTCGCACGAACGTTCATCTATTGGGGGTCGTTCATCTTTTGGTTCCTCTACCCTATTTTAAAAATTAGGCGAAATCTAAAACAAAGAGACATAAGACAACACAGTTAAATATATACAAAGTCACGAGTCACCAACTTCTATACACACGTGAGAGATATGCCACGTGTCATGTCCCGATATGAATGCTCAGTTGATGGTGGTGCATAGAACTTATTGGCTGTAAAACGGATAAAAAGTATTGCTGATAAAAAGTACCTTGTCTGCTCAATATATCTGATGGCGACTGTACCTTTACATGGCTCAACCAATAAAGGAAACAAGTCTGAGTTCGGCTGGGGCGTGAACGCCGATCCTTATTAGCAGTTAGCAACTGGACACATGCTTTTCTTTTTGCACGTTCTCAGTTAAGCTCGTTTGTGATATGGTGTGGCAAGGGGGAATATCGCGTCCTTTTACTTCTCAATTAAAAATAACAGCCAATTAAAGTCCCCTTACAGGCTTGGGTGGGTTTTAGCCGACCTTTGTCAGGAAAAGATACAATATCCTCTCTAAGATCTTTTTAATAGGCGATGTTAAATTGGGCTTTCATAGATGCAGTCGTGCAATCTCTACAACAGCAAGTAAATCACAAAAACATTGTAACTAATACTAGGAAATTTGCACCTAGAGTCTCCAGGTGTGAGGCTTACTATTCGAATGGCGAATTCACAAACGTCAATCAAAAAGTTGAGTGCGCCTTTGATGCCGGCCTGTGAGTGGTTTTCCAAGAATTGAACCGTTATTTTGAAGTCAATGTCAGTTTTCAGGGTTTCTTCGCTGTTGATATCACACCATGACCCCTATAATGTTTCACCCCATGCCGTTAATACCTGCTCAATAGCTTTGTGTAACTGAAACGTCCATTCTTCAAATTGGGACACTAATCCAACAGTATCGATGTTTCGCAACGCATTCGCATATGAATGTTTTTAGTATCATATTTTATTTTGACATGCGCCGTCGGACTCGCAATTAGGTATTAAAAACCCATAAATTAGGTCCCCATCAGTACTGTGCCATCAGGCAGGGTGGTATTTCACTTTATCGTTAAGTCTCAGATGTACCTAGCTTGTTAGCAAGATGGCTTGTTCACCCACCTGGGTCTTGACCTCGCCAAAATAAACTTGACTTTGACGTGTCGCATTGTTGTCGAACTATCGAAAACTAACCTTGAGTAATAATATCGGTATCACATCCTTAGGTGCTTCATCGTTAGTATTGCCTCAATTAGCTAATGATTTCGGTCTAGGTTCCCTGAAGGTTCCAGGCACAGGTTTTTATTATTACTGGCCGAATTATTTTTCCCAGTGAATAATAATTAATCAATTCAAAAATGTTAACATTACAAGACAAAATGTAAACATTGCAAGTTCTTAAATTTTCAGTCTCAAGATGATTATACCGTACAAAATATATTTCATGAAGCTACTCACTCCTGTATCTCCTAGAGCACGGAGCGCTAAATTGAATAAGGTCCCTGAACTGATGTCATTAGCCTTCCTGGGTGGCAGGCTAGTGAGTCAACAGAAAAGGAAGGCGATCCGCACCTATGAGTGAGCCTGGCGTCCGCACTTGGTAGATTGGCAATGAAGTATGCCGCCCTGATTGCTATGCGCGACGCGGACCGTCCGTTGGCTTTTGTTTCCTTTCCCATTGTCCCTATCCTGCTACAACTTTTGCTGCCTCTATTTTCAATGGTATGATAGGCTTTATGGTCAGATTCAATATTTGAACGAAAACAAAGATTCAATTTTAACGAAACTGGCATACTAATCCTTGTGGTCAATAATTTGTGTTACCTCTCCAGGAATCCTACTTTTTTGTATGTGCTTAGACAGCTCTAAGCTATGGTTAGCTGGTAGAGTATGCCTTATCGGATTATGTGTAAGAATACATCGTGGATGACATTTAAAAAGGACAAAACAATGCGTTTTACAGAAAGGTGGATTTTATTCTAGCGATGCATGTCTTCAGACGAATGTCTTGCTTGACGCCGTCGTATGCTGTTGTGTTGTGAATAACAATGTCTTGTCATAAATCTCAGCCCCACACGCTCTTCTTGTCCTGTTTCTAAGTATTGTGACGTCACACCCAGCCGTCAGCAGTAGCAGCAATCCTCTCCAATCACTCCTGCCAGCGACTGACCGAATGAACCTCTACTAGCAGGGGGGCCAGAATTGATTACTTCTGGCTCTAACTCACCGCTCATGGCTTAGATGAAGTCAGCAAAAGTGAAAAAGAGCGATTAGTGTGTTTTTTAAAAAAAAAAGAAATTGCTAACGAAAAAATCCAGTGGCCATGTGAACATTCATTTCATACTCTATTTTGCGTATAAGTCAAGTCTTGTTAGCTATCAAGTATCAGAAAAATTTAGTATCTGACAGAAATTACATTTTGATTTTGAAGCAAATGACAGATTTATTATTCTTTGTAAGGATTACCTACATTTTTAATTCTGAAAATTTTACACTAAAGGGCGGGCTGCAAGCAAATTGCATTATACGAACGAATTGAATACGAACACGGTGGCCTGACCTGGATTTCAGTTTATCTTGTTTGTTTAGGGCGGGTAATCCTATCAGTTGATTATCCTGTATGGAAGTTAAATGTTCGGGAGAGATAGTGTTTGCTTGTCGGTAGCAACGGTAAAAATAGAGCTGACCTTAAACATAACACAGTCCCCAAACACACGATGTGGAAAGTATCTATCACGACGAACATTAATTTGTTGATGTAAGGCAAGCTAAGTGAAGTCACCGAACGCGACTTAGGAAGAGTTTTGAATTTTGAATAAAGTTATTTTAAGGATAAATAGTCTGCTGCTGTAAAAATACATTACTGCTAGAGTATGTTGTTATTTGTGTTACTCAACTCAAAGTACTCTAACGCAAACTCGATACGTTAAGGAATTACGTTTCATCGTGTTTCCCTCGTAGAATGAAACCTCATATCCTCGCTCTATTTCGAAGCTACTTAACAAATAGCAAACTTTCGTCGTTTTGGAACAAAACACTTTGTTTCGATTTGTATACTTGTTGTCTGTGATCTATTTAGTAGCGTTCTTCGCTTTGCTAGAATTTCATTAGCAATGCGGCAAATGGATGCAGTAAATTTTGCTTGTCCATAAAGAAGGCACCTAATGTTTATGCACCTTGGTGTTTTGGAAAATAATAATTGTTTATAGTAGTTTACCAATCCTCGTAAGTTCTAAGTTTCTAGGTATAGCTTTTAAACTTGAGAAATTTATAAGCGTAAAGCTTATTTGTCTATGTAACTATGAAATAGATCAATGACTAGATGTTGTGGATAGGTGGTAAAAGATGTCACATTTGCGTATGGCAGGAAAATATGATGTTCAATATTCAAATCAACCCATATACAATGTACTACTTATACTTCCATTTTATTAACCAGTTTCTCTTTTAGAAACAGATGGGTTTCTTCCGAAGAAGTTGTTATTTGCTAGTCGTTAATGCCCTAACTTACAACCGGGAGGTCGGAGGCCGAGCTTCGACCGTGAGGCTGAAGGCCGTACTCCGCTTAGGGCGAAGCACTGAGCGATGGTTATCGACCCCCGCGAAGCCGAAGGCCGACCTTAGAATGTGGGCCCGAAGGCCGACCTTAGAATGTAGGGCCGTAGGCCCATCTCCGCTTAGTTCACCTACTTACTGTCTCACATAGATTGCCAAAGTGGCTGATTACGGGGAAAATATCAATATCACGGCCTGTTATGCTATCCTGGTTAGCGCCGCAAATCTCATCTCGATCTCCCTGAGGAGAAAACGCCAACTTAAGTCGTCTAATAACTTTACTTTGAATTGCTATTCTCCCTCATGTGTATAGAAATATTTACAATTTTATTCGCGGAGTTATTGAGTTTTACTTAACGCCAAAATACAATCTCCCTTTGAATTAACTGTTCGGACGTGCACGTGATGTGCACATGCAGGAATTGCAGAATGCCACCCCTGATGTAGCAATTATTTCGAATAATAATTTTGCTCTATCTCTCAAGCCAATTCTTTCTTCCGACCAGTACCTAGGTATTTTCTTTGCTGAAGATTTCTTAATTTCAATTGATGAAAGTTATAGTTGAGGTTTGCTATTTTCACCAGTCGGATTTCCTTGAATTTCTTTGCTTATGACTTATCTCTTATCTAAACACCCGCAAACAGCAACCAGGCTTGTGACGTGTTAATTGTTATCAAAACAGCTAAACCGCGTGCGTGTCGTCACATGCAGATTACATCACATCTCGCATCTCACGCCGCATGCAGCGTGGATGTAGATGTAGGGCGCGCGGCGGGAGCCGGCCCATTGCGGAAGGACGGCCGGCGAACCAAACCAGCCAGTCTGCGTTCCGTTGTCATCGCAGAACACCCGACACGAGCCGCTGCACACGCGGTCGCGCGCGTTCTTTTTCCAAATTCGTTCGAAATTCGGTCCGTTGGACTGGAATTTAAAAACATTTGTGACACATGTGAAAAACAAACGAGTGATATGAGGATACGTTTTGAGGTGCCTAACAAATTGGAGATAACATTTGGAAGAGGTGGGTTTTAGAACCTTAGTTTTTGTGCATTATTTATGTTTACTCATCGTGCTTTGATGATTGGTTAGGTTACGTTTTGCTCCAACAATTTCAAAAGGAAATCCTTTGTTGTATTTCCTCTTTCAGCTCCTGGTTGGCCTAATAAATAAAGTTGTTTACCGAGAAATGTCCCCATTAGAACGCATGTTCGGAAAATAGGTTAGACTTGTCTATTGACCCTGCTTGGTATTACAGTAAGAATCACTGTAATGCGATTTTATTGAAACATTGGTAAGTATTCATACGTTTGGCTTAGGGGAGGTGTAATGCAATAAGCGCGCTTCATAATTCCATTTACATACGAGTATAGCAGGAATAGTGATGATAATACGCCTACAATAATTATTTACAGAACTGATAGTTGATTTTGTAAACTTGTATCTGAGTATTGAAAATACCAAAGTCGGTTTACAACACTCTTAAACTCGAGTAACTGCAGAAACGTTCTTAAAGTTTTTGATTTGTTGGATTCGTCTCCGCCTTCAATAGGAGCCTATATTCAATTTTTGTTTAGGGAAATTTTCGGCTGCCCATTTTCCAAAAAAAACTCTGTTGCAAAGAACAAGAGATTATACGAAAATGCATAGCCTGATGTACCTTTGCTGTACTTATGAAAGAAAACTGCATTTTAAATGTTTCAGTCAAGTAAGTAGTCGGAACTTCCGTTTTCTGCAGAAATTTAGACATGGCTTAGAATGCCTCTCACTCCCGACTTTAGTGTTACATCGTTCTAAACGGGTTTAAGGTCGCTGACCTTCAGAATGCTTGAATAGCAACCGTTGCTAATTATTAAGACGCAGACATCACAACCGACAGCTTTGTCCGGCTGCCGGATGAACACAAACAGGTAGCTGCTAGCTACCCATTGTACCTTACTCGCCTCACTAGACTCGGCATTTGAATAGAATTCTAACAGACCGTATGAAAGGGGTCAGGGTCAGCCACTGTGACGGGATGACATCTTCACAACAAACAGGCTACACCAGCTCTGCAGGACCAATTATGTCGATTGAAATTCAAATGGCGAAATCCGGAGAAAATATCGGGACGGGATACAAAAATCCGCTTACCGTTTGATGTGGCGGCTACATTTACTTTCCAGCCAGGTTGTGCTAAGGACCTCGGTAGTCGGAAGGTTTCATATTGCCTCTTGTTTCAAGTTGCTTTAGTCATTTCTTCCTTAGAGTCAGGTAATGCTTCTGTGCAGGTCTTTTATACGGCACAGACGGCAATCAATGAGGTGACTCGTTACCAGAGGGTCCACGCCGCAGTCAAATGCGTCTTGTGCTTCATCTCTCGATGGGGATTGCTCACCTTACTAGGTTTTGTCTGCAGAGGCCAACCCCAGAACAGTGTCGATTACGTGACTTCCACGTTGACCACGGCTGATTATAGCTTGGTGGTATATTTTCCGCTGGAAGAAGGTGTGTAATTTGTTCTTCTATTCAAGCTACTTGATGTAAAATTAATACTCGTCTACTTACTTTTTAAGTTACTAACATTAATGTTGCCTTCTATCGGTCATACATTAGGCCTCTTCTAAGATGAGGAACCTTGAAGAACGATTCTTAGTTGCCTTATTACTAAGTTTTTTTTTATGAAGTAATAAGGAAATTCACAAACAACAACAAAAAACCTTTTTTATGTACTGGTCATGTGATTCAATTGTAATTATCTCCCTCAAAAATACCAATTCATTTCTGACGTTTGACTCTACTATGAGTTGTATTGTCTCTTGCAGTATTGTCCAAGTGTTTAGTCTAGTGACACTTGACAAAGCCAGCAGCTGTTATCTGGTGATTGTGGCGGTCTGCACTCTGCATTTGAATAGATAGCAGCTTTATGCAAACGAGGTCACGGTGACAATATCACTCATCATAATCTATCGCCGACTATGAGGATGAGAGGAACGCATTGCGTATAGTATTAATAATACCACGGTAATACATTTTCATTGCGTTTTATTGCACTATCGTTTTGTTAATTAATGCATCTTGATAAATTTCGACGTTTCGATGAAGGAATAGTTGTGGCATTGCATGTGCTTAGGGGGTCGCCAGTTTCAGCCCAAGTCCAGCTAAGAAAATCGATTCCAGCTATTCAGATGGTGTCTGTGGTAGTTAACTGTCATGGTTCCTCGGTTGGTGGTGGTGCTGACTGCTATGACTTTGTCGTGGGTTTGATCCCCAAGCGGGACGAATATGAATAAGATGAACATTTGTAGTATAAAATATTAAGCTGGCCTCAATTAGAGGGGGATTGAGCCAGAAAAAGTAAGGGTTAGGGAGGACAGTTTGTTCTAGGCCCGTCGGGGGTATCTAAGTTAGACATCTTTGCACCCTTTTGGGGCAAGTTCACCACAAAACAGGGAGGAACGGCGAAGATGCGCTTGTTCCTAGCCCGTAAGCAACACTTGAAACATGAAATCAGGAAATATCCCTTAAATATCTCCTTTCCTAGAGGGTGGCACAGCCTACCTACACCCTAGGTAAAAATAAATGGGTAACCGTACACCCAAACTAAATGCACAAATATCCGCACCAACCACACTAATTATTCGGTTAAAACACTCTGCCGAGGTTCTAAATTGGCAAAGGGAGATTACACATCAAAAATACAAACTCCTAGGCATGACCAGCAAAAGATTTAAACCCGCCGGCCATGACACTACCTCCTTAGTTATTTATTTTTTCTTTACCGACGCGGCTTCGGAACGCACAGCCTACAGATAATGGTGCGACACACTCGCGCCGAATTAAACTAATTATCCAAATTTTGTAATTATTAATAATTTAATAAATTATGTTTAATGTACGAAGGCAACAGCTAGATGGCGTTATCCGTCAATGAATCGCGCAAGCATTGCGTTTTCTCAATAAATACAGACGGCTGAGGAAGTTGGCGATTGGCACCGCCAGAGTCATGAGTCCTGAGTCTGAGTCGAATCAAGAGACCAATAGACGGTGCTGTTGCTCTGCTGAAAAACGGGCATTACACATTTGAGTTTGTTCTGTGCCTGGGTATTCTATTTATTTCAATTAGCACCTAAATCCGTTTAAAATTGAGGGATCAGGTCGCTGGGGTTGTGACAAAATTTCAGAGATTTATATTTTCATTTATTTAGCATCAAGCTCGCTCCTATGCCCTTGGCTTGTTGTATTTCTTTGTGCGGTCTGCGGTGTCCAGCTGTACATTCATCCGCCATTGATAGCCGTATATTGCGATAATGTTCGGAATCGTTACGTGCGAAAAACACTGTTATTTCGCCAACTGTGGGACAATGAACAGTTCGAAAGCTGTTTGTTTATAAAGAAAATTGGGCCTTCGAGGTTAGTAATTACAGATTAATACTTAAAACAGTACATGACAGGGAGAGCTGGTAAGACGAGTTCAATTACTGGTCAGATGGCAGCGGACTGTGAAAAGTGAAAGATCGGAGAGAAAACTTTAGGTTCGCTGTAGATGAAGATCGTATATTCAATTCTACTACAAAGCAAAGCCACTAAGGTTACCTGTCTGTCATTCGTGTTATATTGAAATGATCTAAATTCTACATTAAATCTAACTGTGGCCTATATTTGAATAGTTAACGCGATGTGCATTTAATAGCATATGGGTACTTTGTAGCACATTAGGTCTACTAATGTACTGCGTGCGTCGTCGAATGCCATAATGCCGTTATTTTGATTCACTTTGAGTTACATAGGTATTTTTTACTATTTGTAAGAAGTCTGGCCTGATTTCCACGATTTACATGGCGTTCATCTTTCCGTGTCGAAATAGCGAAGTCTGAAATAAAACAGTGTGAAACTATGTAACACTTTCTCTAATCGACGGTTTTAGACTCTCAACGGTTCCTGAAGATAAACAGTTGATCTAAGGTGAAATGAGTTACGTAGGTAGTGAAATTGTTTAAATTCTAATTCGGTTTTAGTTTAGCGTCGGTTTCGCGGTTGGATTAGCATCTCAATTCTCAACACCTGCCCATTTGCACCTGCTTTTCCAATGAGCTGGATGTTGGAATATTTGCATTGCAACCAATCGATGTTAGATAACATGATAATACTCGTATCTATACTCCGGTGAATATGATAAGTTACCGAACGCAAATGTCCACGATGCTACATTATGGAAGCTTGACGGTCGCTATAGTATTTGTTTTACTCAAATTCTCAACATAATCAGCCAAGGAAAGACCATTCCTGAGGATGTTTCTCCAGAGCTCCTTACCAGATCGGCCTGTAGACCGCATGCCTCCACTGAAGTCCTGCTACCTTTATCCGTTCGTGACCGTGAACCATTCACTAAATGAATACCACTTAAATGATGAAAACACAATTAGCATCTTTACAGTGTTTAAATTATAATTGCCTGGTGATTGCCGGAGCATTCCTTAAAAAACCTCAAGTTCTTAAAAACCTCAAAGCAATATTATGTTTATTCTGCTTTTAAAGTAGAAACTCTCTTAATTAATTTTGAAAATGATCTACGATTACAAAATATTTTGTATCTACGTAGTTAGGTATTCATCGTTTTGTTTGTGTTACAAAAAATATAATCATAAGATTCCTCTTTACGTTTTTACGCGCACTGGCTGACACGATTATGAATGATAATTACAACTTTTTGCTACGAATTCGTGAGATGCACGACACGATTTTAAATTTATAAGGCTGAAAAAATATGTCTAGACCAACTTAACTAGATGATTTATTTAACTTTTTGAATGAAATTGTATTATTACAATTACGACTACATTCAAGAAAACGTATCTGACATTCGGAGAGGGATCAGAGGAAACTGTCCATAAGAGCTAATGATAACTAGCAGGGTTTCTGGATGTTCAAAAAATGTCTATGTAATTATTTTTAAAAACTTTTTGTGCACCCTTCATTTCGAGTGCCCTGTTGGTGAGAGAGCCCTAAGCGCTCACCCAACAGTCCGGTAAAGCTGTCAAGGCCATCTGAGGCCACACAGCAGTAGTCATTTAGAAAAAAAAAAGCCCTGTTGGTGAGTTACATACAATGCGGGATTCAACTCCGCGACCATGCAGCTCTATACGGTAGAGTCCGGTGCAGCTCCTGAGGCGTCTTGATAGGATTCATGTATAACAAGCGAAACCGGTTTCCATAATCAATTAATTTAGATGTTTTCATTTAATCACAGCCTTAAACGTCCCACCGCTGGGCACAGGCCTCCCCACTGTTCGTGTACTTTTGTCGATCTTGCGCCATAATGGCCCATCATTTATGACAATTATGAACCGATTTCACTCGTCCCGCCACCTTATTTCTGGTTATACGCCAGAGAGGTCGAGTCACGTGTTGGGCACCAAATCTGGCAAACTGCTACGAAAGACTTCACATAAACGGCCTATTTACGTCCCACTGCTGGGCACAGGCCTCACCTCAAATATGAGGTGGAACGAGCATATCCCAGGTAGGAGCAGAAGTCAATTTTCCTTACCAGTGGGAATTAAAAACGTATTTCTCTCTCTACGAAAAACGAAACAGGTATGAGCTGCCCCCCCCTAGCTGAAATCCTGGGTACGCCCTTGTATATTGGAGACTTTAGTTCAACCATATTTCAATCGAATTATTGTTAATAATTATCTTATTTTGTATTGGTTGGTTGTCAACATAAGAAGGTCCGAATGTAAATAACAAGCGTGACTCGTCAGGTAGAAATTAAGGAAATGATAAGATTCTACATAAATATTTTTTCTTCAGTGGAGTTCATGCCGTCTGAAGAAGTCCTCAGGACGGCGCGTAGACAACAAAGACGTGTTTGCGTAAGTGGCAGGCATGGCAAACAATGGATGCGCAGGAGTCGTCTGCGTCAACCACCGCAATCGTTTATGAACATGTTAATCGCAAGCGCAAGGTCGCTTACTGCAATTTAGATGTTTTTTCTTCCTCGACATGCTATTCACTTTGTATAAGAGCTAGCGGCTCGGTTACCTACTATAAGATTGCAACTGGAAACAACTTGAGATTGGAAGGTAAAGTATTTTTTGATGACGAGCCGAATTTACAAGGAAAGTTCATTCAGGACACTTAAATTGTGGAACGAACTCCCTGCCGAGGTTTTCCCGATGAGCTATAGCATGTGGTTCTGCAAGAGGGGTTCGAAAAGGTTCTTGCAGGGTCGGCAACACACGAGTAATGCCCCTGTGTTGCACGTGTCCATAGGCTGCGGTAGCTGCTCACCATCAGGCAGCCCGCATGCTTGTTTGCCACCGTCCTAGTATAAAAAAATCAGAATCTTGCTAAAAGTCTAGAAACATCTAGTTCGGCAATGCGCGATTAATGATGACCAGTGTTATACTCGTGGTGTTTGTTTATTACCTGCAGTGACCGGGTACCGTCATTTGTCTCTCCTTAGTATGGAAACTCAGCGTGAAAATTGTCTCGTAGTCAAACCCCACGCTTGGGGAAAAAACTTGCGTACCTATATTACGTCATTGAAAAAAAACGAACAGTCAAAGTTACTGGCCTCGATTGCAATAAATACCGCCAACAGCATGACCTATATCCAACCTATGTATACAGGCACCGCATTGAGTTTCAGGCTGATTGAAATAGCCTGTGCAGTATGTATATTTGCACCTACCTGTTCTATGTCCATGTTTCGTTTGTAAATTATACTTCGACACAAGAGGACGAGACAAAATATCTGGCACTGGTTTTTTGCCAAATGGCGTCGGCCGTTTTCCTCGAACTGCGGCGCCGACCATTATCTCTGATGCCGTCTACAATGTTTGTTGCTCAATTTAATACAGTTTAATTGTATTTATTCTTTCGCATGGTCGTAAGTGATCATATGATTTAAGGCGGAACATGCCGGCCTGACAAATGGATGCCCAAGTTGCATTTTCGCGTGAAGCTCATAACACTCATTGCACACATTGCAAGGAGTGTGCGGATTGCTGGGATGTCAACAACATAGGGGTGAAAAGTTAGTCTACGTCTACTGGTCCGGTGAAGAAAAGGAGCAGGTGTAATCAGGTCATGCAAATCCTTCGCACACTTCCCGAAATGCATCCTGTAGAACAGCGACAGACAAGCTACCCTACGGCGGTGTTCAAGGTCTTGTAGCTTTTTCCTTTTTTTCTAATTCTACAATTTCATTTACTTTCCACTAGTTAGGAGCACACGAGTAAATACTTACACAAACCGATTCGAAATCGATTCAAAGTTATAGATAATACCTACTTTTAGTGTCGTGATTAAGTAGTTTCGTACTTCCGTTAATATGGATGGATATTCCTGTGATTTTTCGAGGCTTCAGAAGTATCGTTGAAATGTCGAATGTCAAGACGATCAATCGAACACGTGTCGTCCACAAATCGATGAAAATAACACTTGTTTATATGGTAACTTGCTACAAATTGGCATAAATACATTTTATTGTTCATGTAATTTTGTTAGTAATCATCACTAGAAAGTTAGTCAAAGAATGACAAACATTGAATAAGACATCCAAATAAGACGAGAGGTTCTAAATCGGGTAGCAGAGCTAAGTTAGATCTCGGTCTTTGTCTAATCCCTACCCCCCACTACGTACAAAAGCAGTGTATTCTGTGGTGTGGCTATAATTAGATTAATAATTATAATTACTCCGAACATTCACCCTGTTGATTAACATGATTGTTCCAATTGTTTTATGTTTTGTTCATTGTCTTGTCGCGACAAATGCTAAATAAATAATATCTCACTCTCACAATACTCGATTGTTTGTGCACATTTCATAATTTAGTGCGAAAACAATCGCCTCGGAACTCAACAAAATGCTAATAACTTAATTTGAGAAAATCCACTTGATAAACAGAACGCACTCGAGTTTTTGCGTTATTGTTGCGATAAACGCATAGTTGGTAATCGCCTGGCAATAAAGTTATTATTCCTAGCAGAACCATCCGATTAATTAATTTGCTGAATATTTCGTATCATGCGGGAATGTTCACTGGCATATGACGGACTGTGGTTAGCCAAATTGTATATATTTAAAATATGGTGGGATATGGTGTTAGAAAACTGGTGGTCACACACATGCACCATCTTAGAGCAATAATAATAGTGCGCTTATACATGGCACTATAGACAGCTCATTAGTACGTTAGTATAGGTCCCAACTGATTAGGTGTTACCACACACTGACACATTTCCTCAATAGATTTGATCTTCACATCAAACTGATTAGGCTCAAGACAGATTCTGGAAATTTTATAGTAACGGTTTGCTGACCTGCTAGCCTCTTGTCGACAAATTTAGTAGCTCTCGAGAAAAAATGTCGCACGGTATTTGTAAGGTTAGTTAATTTCATTACGAATCGGCATGTTCCTTGTAAAAACTCGTTAGTAACCGATCATTAATTACATGGTCGTTGTTTATTACCTATCTTAGACAGCTTCGGAGATGCTAGTTCCAGTCTGTTTGCGGCATTCCATCGGCGACCTCCTTGGCTTTGCTATTGGAACCGAATGTTTCGGATGCTTCTACTTCATCTCTTTGAAATGCAATATGGTTGTTTCGAACCATTCGATTTGGTGAATTGGTCATATACACCATCACGAATATTCGCGATAGATATCTATGTAGGTATCTCATATTCTGAAGAATTATAAATCAACCTGAAGATACAACTAATGGCACTCCTCTAAAAAAGATTTAAACTGGTCATGGTCACGATATATTTTGTGTCAAGTTTCCAATGCTACTACAGAATAAAACATCGTTTATTTATGAACATCCTATCAGGGGGCCTTATTACCATCTCAGATTACAAGACTGTTCACTACTGTTAACTGAGCTGTTTTACAATTTCATTTTGTTTTTAAAATTATAACCAGCTCAACTGCACTCAACTGTCTATTTTTTGGATATAAATATTTTGCTTGCAAGTCTTGTTTTATTTTTTAATCAATGTTTAAATAAACCATGTATGTAAATGCACTTTTTGAGTTAACTTTTTTCGGATAATTGATTGTTCATATAAAACGTATAGTAACCTATATTTTTGACCTGAAGAAATAGTCCAGAAAACACTCATAATATGCAATTGAACTAAACAGAAAAGGACATAAAGTAAACTGCCTGGTTGTATGAAAATTCTGTAATAGTAACGCCCCTGATATCAGAATCATCTCGTTGGATCCACGGTTTATCTTATTGATTGTGGGGGCTACCGATAACGCTTTCCAATTACCTCACATTTTAGCCTAGTTGCGGTCCAATGCGCTCTTTGTGGCCACATTGTTACGGGTTTGCATCGAGTTTCATAGCGAGTTGTGATCGATGTTCGAGTGCGCGAGCGGCGTGCAGTGAACAAAGGTCGTATGTCAAAGGTTTATGTGATGTCAGAGCGTGACAGCAGTAGTATCGGCGTGGTTGTCCCCGCCGGCGTTTGCTGCCGCGTGCGCAGGACAATGCAGTGTTTTGGATTACGAGGTAATAAACACTTACCTACTACATAATAATATTTCCGAACAACTCAATTATTTGACTATTTCGAAGACTAAACACATGACAACGGCGACGTTATCAATATCAACTAACTAGCACTAAGTATGCTGCTAGAGCTAATTGCTGAGTTTGATTAAATCAAATCTTAATGTTTGTAATTTATCTTCCCATTGAAGCCAGCCCGCGTGTGTAAATAAAAACTATGTTAATTGGAAACGTTGTGCATGTGTGTGTTCTTCCAAGTCGTCTTCAGTGAGAGCCAGACCGCGCGTGGGCCTCGCACGCGCGATGTGCCGCATTAAGTCCTACACTTTAGCAGTTGCACGGATGCGCTTGAGTTTACTTTTTATCAAGACCAAGAAGATAGGCAAGTGTTTTATTTTACAACTAACTCGCCGCATATATTTCCAGTCAAAATTTCAGTGTACAGTGTCATCAGCAGAAGTCGTGACGTGGAATGTTTGCTAAAAATATACTTAAGTAACGTTTTAGGGACATTTTATAACAATTTTGCGAAATGCTTACGGCTAAATTGCTTTGGGACGTTATCTCGACAATTTTTCATTGGCGTTCGAGGGAGGAAAGTCAAGGGCGGGAACAATTTCAGTTTTATAAATTGTGCAGAGATATACAGGAAAGTTGGTGGAAACATTTAACTATCCATTTTTCAAACTTAATCACATAAATTTTACCATTCATATCTATAGTTTGTTTTGTGGCTTGCTACTTAAATAGATTTATTTTTATACATAAACACTTAATATAAATACAGACAGATTTATTCAGCATATACATGGCTTTACACAATCATTCCATGAGGAAACTGTATTGTAGGTCATTTATGTCATCCATTGATAGCCGAGTGAATGGTAAATTACTAGGTTCGTCCGTTTGTAGTGGTCATAGCCTAATGCAAGTCAATTCAATTAATCAGCTGGATGGATTGGCTTATGTAAACTGGTTCATTCCGATATCATTAGCTCTTTGGAACCTAACTCACACCGCTGACTGTGTAAATACATTGTGAATCTTTTATTTATTGTGAAATCGATTTATTTCCCTTTTGGAGTCGATTGAAAAAAAATGCAATCAAAAGAAGTCATTACTTCAAGTATACGTTTTGCGTGAATTCCATATTTATTTATTGTCTAGGCAAATCCGTGACGTATTTTAATGTTTAATTTTGTGGACGTCGAAAATTAAATGAGAAACTTGTAATTTATAACTATAATCACAATAGTGATTAAAATCTCAACAAAAACCTTGTTTCGTTAATGCAAATGCCGCGCTCCAGGGAAAGTCGACTCCGCAAAACATTCTTCGGAAAGTGCAGATAATAAACTTACCGAAGAAAGCAAACACCAAAAAAGAGGTAAAGTCGTAAAGGCCGGCTCCTGCTGAACTACACACATCAAAAGTGTCTAGGGATATCATAGGGATATCATATTTCAAATATTTCATAAAGTTAAGTTGGTTTACAAGTTGAGCATTATCTCTGAATAACGCGAGGACAGTGGCATAAGATAAAGGTTAAGAATATTACAAAAAAAAACGTTTGATTTTGCTAAAATTTTGACACCTTTTAAAAGAAAAATCTGTCTTTTTTTAACGTCCTTACGATTGTACAATAATGCTACTACAATAAAAAAAATATACAATCTGAAAGGGCAGTTAAAGTAGTTTCTGTGTTCTAAAAATTTCTACGTTGGTAGCATTATTTTAATTTTTACAGCCTCCCAAATAGCTATACTTTGTATGAAAATGCTTGAGATATCCCTAGACACTTTTGATGTGTGTAGTTTATTTTATCTGTGGAGCCAGCACAAAGAGCTCTTCGGGCCGATGAGATTACGCTGCATCCCGCATATCAATGAGAATGGAAGGCTCGAGGACCCTTGCCTCGATGAAGCTATCGCCTCAACTGCTGAGGAGGCTACTTGAGGCAATCTATTCTTGCCCTAGACAAGGTTTTTTGCTCGCCTATTTTGGTGGCTTTGTATTCATAACCTAATATTTCAGCTTCGGTAGATGTGATATTCCTGTATTCGCATATTTTATCCTTGTTGCATCTGAAAATATTTCTGTAGGTACCTACTAGGCTTCCCGATTCTTTTTGATATTGTACTTCTTGAAGTGTAAAAAAAGTGCATGTCCCACACTTTTTTTACACTTCTCCGTTCCTCTATGGATTTGTATCCAGCCAGACATTCCTTAATCAAAATTCTCACATTCTTCTCTTTTCCGGGTACAGCGTTATCCTAACGGCATCAAACGGCATCAACGCGCTTGCAGTGTTGATTGCGGAAATAGTTATTCCTTCCTCTGGTATTTACGGTGAGGAGATCATTACAATATCGTGTGTCATGAACGCTACTTACTTCATCTCCACAGAACATTTCTCTGGGCTCTGCTAGGAAACTGTATTTACATACCTTATGAACATACCAGTAAAAGTGATCAGAGATACTCGGTAATTCATGAATTGATTAAAATTGCCTATATTATACGAAAGTAGTCAATTGCCATTGGGTAATGTTCAATTTGTTTCACAACAAACGACAAATATAACTGAGTGAGAGGATGTTTAATAATGCAAAAGGCAAATTCCAGTCTTTGCTGAATAAGTCACCAGTTTTCACTTATTTAGACTAGTAATTAAACGGCAAGACAATAGGTGAATAGGGTGTTTAGAATTTAATCACTTAGGAAATGTTATGTCAAAATGTAAACAATTACCTGTAAATTAATTTCACGGCCAGAATGTTTAATGTTTTCGAAGCTTTATCGGATAGGTGGAAAATAGCGTGGTTCCCAGCAACTTTTCTGGTAACTTTCTTCCCTCGAACAAGCAACTGCTAGGCTGGGACCCTGGGAGGAAGTGAGTAGCCCTGCAATTTTTCTCGCTTTCATACATGAACCAAAGGGGAGGCAGGAAACAATATCGGTCCCGAGTTCAAATCTGACCAAAACACCTACTTTGTGTTCTTCTTGTACAGTATAAAATTGTGAATTTTGCGGGTAACTTTTGGCCAAACTACCCGGTTGACAGTGGAATCAGAGTGCTTGCGCGATGCCTACTGCACTTCTGAAAGGTCATCTTTTGGGCTTCTAAAACTTTCATTCACCATGACGGTAACCCTCAGCTCTAACTATCCCGTTTGGGAAATAGTGAAAAGCGTGTGTTTACTCTAAAAATATATATTTTGGCAAACTACATTTTCAACGCGGACGCTGGTCTACTGCCCAAATCGAACAGTCCTTACAGGCCCTAGGCCTATGCTAAAAACACTTATCTGCTTTAAGCTCTCGCATGTTTCTTCAAAGAATCATCACAAAATGCGTCTATGGCTGTACCTGGACTAGATAGAACACGTTTCCTTTGTAAATTATTGTTGAAGTGTTACAAATTAATGTTTTACACTCAGCCGAGCGTCAATCACGCATCTGGCAGTGACCTTGCCAGCCCTGCTGCCTCTACACGCCAACCGTTATGTAACGCCTAGGCTAAGTGCGCGGGACGCCTTTTGACTACGTAGTCGATTATGATATAAGTGCCTTTAGCAAAGTTCAATATAAGCCGCATTGTTTTTATTAAAACAACATCTTTTCGAACTTTTCTCCCATTTAAGTACACAGATTGCAATAAATGAAGATAGGAAGTTAAAGCTTTTCAATTCTCTGTTTGAACCCTGCGGTTGGCATATAGAGTTCTTGAACTCCCTAATCGATTTTATTCATTTATTTATTTATTTATGTGCAATACCTGCACTATGTCTGATATTTATTTAAGGCATATTATCTACATGAATGTAAAATGAACCTACATGAACATGTTATGCCAAGTTGCAAACATTTCACGGAGATTCGATCGGATAAAAGTGCCTACCTCTGTTTCCTTTTGCTCAGGTAATTTACTTCCATCAACCAACGTCTATACTGCATCAAATGATGGTAGGTGTGTCAGCGAATTAAGACCGACGTCCAATCCAAATGCCCTGACCTTTGCGAGTGAGCTCGTTCGGAGTGCAGTGGTCAACGAACTCTATTCGTGACGTTTACTTTTACGCATAGACACAATATAAGTACCGAATAGTAATAGCAAGTACCTACTCCTACTAACTGTAGTCGCAATTGAATTAGATAATGCGTAGGCGAGTGACAATAATGATAGAAACAACGGTAAACTTCTCCATCATACTTATTATTTGTAAAGTACCATTCACACCAAATGTGCGCGTCAGTGACCAATTGTATTTTGCTCAATATACCTACAATTTGGTGAAGAAAATCGGAACGACATTTCAGGAAGTAAGGTTAAGAATTGCATGGCATATCTGATCGGCTGTTTATAATTTTTAGATGAGGCCATTAGTGCGTTGCATTGCGCTGTGTTTCTAGATTTGTATAACATTGTGGGACCAGTAAGGCAGGTATAATGTGAGATTCTGTCTTTAGCGGCAGTCTCTGTGGAAGAAGCTACGGATACAAAATCATTAAAAGTAAATTCGTGAAAAGTAATAAAGGGTTTACATAATGTTTTCTAATATTTACGCGAACACTATACATCGAAATAAATCAACTTTACGGATTCGACTACTTTTATGCAGCCGTGATCACGGGAAAAAACGAAACGTCGGGTTAGAAAATGAAAGAAAATATAAGACCGCGAGTAGAATCCGTAAAGTGGTTTTATTTCGAAATAAAGGGTTTTTTCTGAGTAAATTAGTCTACCAGAGTATTTGTACAGTCAGGCAGGTGTGAAAAGATTAAAGGCTCATCTTCAACATTCGGGAGACTTCCAAATTAATACAACTATCTAAAAGTAGCACACAGGTATTTTGTGTTGAAAAACTAACCTCTAGACATATTGTACCCAACGTGACTACCTATCCCACTTAAATTGCTATTATCTAAAATTCGCATATCACATCATATGGCATGTTGTATTTGTTTCCACAGGAAATGTTACTTCGTAAGTTTATAGAATTATGACGACTTTCCGCACACGATATAATATATTATTATCATACACTCTATTTTGGAATATTAAATCTGGCACATTGGCATTATATTTGGCTAGTAATGTTGTGTTTATAGCTAAGCTGACCGAATAATCATCAAACAGTCGGCACACAGCAACCCTGGTTTCTTCCTTATCCTGGTTAGGTCAACTTAATAGCAAAGAATCATTTGATCATGTTATGAACAGAAACATATTCATATCGTACAGAAAGTTATCTCATTAGTGCAACTGCGGAACACCTCAAAGAACTCTTAACGAACTTTATTATGGAAAGCTTTTACGAATGCTACTGTAAAAGCAACTTTCAAAGTTTGTGTTTTAATTTAATTGCAACGATTCGTATGCGGCTTCCTATGAATTTCACCGTTGGTATTATCGGCATCACCAGATTAACCTCACTTACTTACGTATGTACCTTCGAGAACATTCTCCTTGAATTAATAATATGAACTGTTTAAGTACTAGCTATCTGATCACTGATTTGATTAAGTACATTAGTAAGCAGGCGCGGATCCAGCCCTCAAAAAAGGTTGTGGGCAAGGGCGGATCCAGCTTTGGCGCCAGGAAGGGGTCACATAGTCGTGGTTAAAGACGGTGGTGGCGCTAGACCTTATTATATAAGCTTCGGCGACATCATGTTCGCGAAGCCTCTTGTACTTCGCAGAAAAACAATTACGTGAGCCAAATTATAATGTTTGGTACGAGTGAACGAGTTTTATTGTTCAAAATCAAATGATGGCAAAAAATTATTACAAACAGAAATGAAAATAGGCGAATATCTCGGCTATTGAAGCTTTCAAGGATTGGGATGTAGGTAGTAAAGCGCGAGCGAAGCGAGCGCGCTTTTTATTTTAGGTCATTAATGAACTACATAAATACAGGCAACCTAGAAAACAAGCATATTTTTGTCTTTAACACTTTGCCTACTACTCGTACTAGCTTGAATTATACTAAACTGCTTCGAGCTGTTTCAATAGTTTTTGAGCAAGGAGGCCATTGTCATTGAGGCTATTCACATTTGTCTGTCTTAATGATCCACAGTTGAGACAAGAAATTGCGCGGACGTCTTCGTTAATGAAATACAGAATGTACTAGACAAGTGCGAGCGAAGCGAGCGCATTTTTTTTTCTAAGTAGAGCAAGCTCCTCGTGATAAATAAGAGTGACTATCATAGCAAGTGCTTAGCTTTTCACCTTAATAGGTAGTTAGGAGTCGGCTACCTGAGTCAGGTTGTTGGGCGAAACAAAAATAGGTAGGCAAATTGTAAATTTTTTTTTGCGAGTCCACCTAGGCCCGGTAATAGTAACTTTACCGTGCCTTCAATTAAATTAGGTAAGTCAGGAAGACTATAGCAACAGCGCGCTCTCAAAATAAATGAACGCAACTGGAGTGACCGTGTTTTTTTGCGACTTGAAAGAAAGAGCAATACAATCTAAGAGATTCACATTTATTGTTTAGCATTTCTTACGTTTTGCTTATTTAGTCTAAAATTCATTCTAAATAACAGGTTGCCTTTCTGGGAGGTGGACAAGGCCGTAATGGCTATCCACGTGTGTGCCTCTGAATGATTTTCAGTTAGAGAAGAAAATGCGCATACAGACTACCTTCAGAACACTGGGAACATTAGTAGTATAGCGCGAGCGGAGCGAGCGCGGTTTTTACTCAAAAATAGCGTTAAAAATTAATTTAATATCTGTATAGCTAGGGGCCGCTCAGGAGCGCTGGCATCTGCCACCATGGTTGTGGGCACAGCCACCAAAAATTGGCAAAGTGAGAGTTGGATTGCACTACGAACTTACTCATGAACAATCATGGACTTATTATAATACAACAAGCAAATTAGGGTTGTGGGCATGCCCACAGTGCCCACAGGGCCGCCGCAAGCTGGCGTGCAGCGCGTGCATCGCACGCGGGCGGCACGCATAGGGGGCGGCAAATTGAGCTAATTTATAGGTACTTGTTTTAAGAAAAAAACAATTAATAATTAATTTAAAAAATACTTTAACCCGCCGCGGCGCCGCTGATTTACGCACCGGTTAGTTTAATCAGGCCCATTTTAACCAAAAAAATCGGGCTTGCTTCGCTCGCCTAATGCCCATTATTCTACTCTTTACGGTTTTCGCCCCCGAAACTAAGGAAAATATTTACTATAGAATCAGACCTTTGCTTCACTCGAGTTATCTTCTTTTAATTGAGGTTTTCATGCATACACTGAGATATAACAGTTTCGCGCGCTCACGCAGTTTCCATACCTGCCCGTGGCTCAAGAGAGCATAGCTCTCATAACGCACGCTTCGCACCTCGCCAGTGGTGGCGTCGCTGGCCTTGTGCCTGAGGGAACCCCGCCAAAAGGTTTTACAAGTTGCCCACTCATATTTTTTTCCATGACGGGTGAACCCCATTACTGGCTTAAAAAAACGCGCTCGCTTCGCTCGCGCTAATCTAGTACGTTTTATTGATTTTCTTTAAAGGAGCCGTAAGCGCAATTTCTTATCTTAACTGTGGATTATTGAGACAAACGTGAATTGAATTGCCAAAACAACCATGGCCTCCTCCCTGAAAAGCTATTAAAACAGCTTAAAAGCAGTTTAGTATAATTTAAGCTAGTGTAGGCAACGTAAAAAAGATTTGTGTATCTTAAAAAAAGGCTCAATTCAACTCATAAAAACTCGCGCTCGCTTCGCTCGCTCTGACTTTGTTAAAAGACGCTCCTCCAGCATTATTCGGGCTGGCGCTTATGGCGATTGGTCTTAGCTACGACACAATGCCGCATGAGGTGAGGTTTTAAAATGATTACCATAAATCGATGTGAGCCTCACCTAAGGGGCATCGAGATGAGAAAAGATTTTTGTGAGGATTGCTATACAGATCCAAAGACTGGGTAGGTACGCTAATGTTTAAAAGCCAATAGATCGGCAAAATCCAGTCCATTCTAAACCAAAACATTGCGCCCGCTCCGCTTATCAATTTCATTAATAAATATTTAATATATATTTTTTGTCTGAACTCATAAAGGGCGGCATTTTTGGTATTGCACGCGGGCGGCGAAACAGCTAGCGGCGGGCCTGAGTGCCCACAACGGTGGATCCGCGCCTGTTAGTAAGGTCTGCCAAAGTTAAGTCCCTTATAAATAGCGTACCTATTTGGCAAAAAGCTAAAGGGGACTTGGCTAAATGCGTAGGCTGTTCAGTCATTCATATTTCTGCCTGCGCCAAATTGTTGATTGAAATCGTAACATTTCCGATTTTAAGTGAATGATTATCATGACGTGTCGGAACTGCGTCGTTGCGTGTTTCGAAATCACAACGTGAGCATTCGATGAGGTGAGGTGAATGCCCTTCAGAAGTTTCGGCTTTTAAAAGGTTTATGCGATACTTAGGTACCTATTACAATTGTATTCAATTATTTCATCGGTTATGAAACCATGCACATGGTAAAATATCAATTGGTTGTTACTGGTCCAAAACATATTTTGTGCGACGTGGGAATGTCACCCAAAACACTGGCTCAAAATCCCTTGGCTAGAATCTTAATAAATAGGTAATTTTCTTAAAATGGGTTTGCATTTGACCTCAGTCTCGGCTGGTGGTGAGCGATGACGAGGCAAATGGTGGCACACGCCAGAAATGCCCCTGAAAATGCCTATTCACTCTTGCCTTAAAGACGCCAAGGTTGTATGTATCATGAATGCAGGGGGAAAGCGGTGGTATACCCTAGCGGTGTAGACCGGAAAGGACCGGTATCAAACCGTCCGGATTGGTGGACAGTCGAAGTTTTTCATCCTTTCATCATCAGTTTCACTTATCCAGTAATTCTCAATTGCAGAAGCAGAATGCGACGGCTGCGGCAGCGAGGGCGACGAGGGCCGCAGCATCGGCGAGCTGCTGCTGCCGCAGTACACCCTCGCCACCGGCGGCCTCGCCAGGGACCACCGGCCGCTCATCACCTTCCCCGACAACAACAACTTCCACCTCGTGTCTGCGCAGGAGTACCGGCGGCTGTTGCTTTACCTCACCTCTGTGCCATCGTAAGTACCTACTCATGTCATTTCGTGCGTATTAGTGACTGAATCCTCTTTTTCACAGTTTTTCCTTCAATTAACTAAACTGAAGGTACATTCATTTTGACAAGCACTAAGCTTGAGAGTAGCGGAATCAATTTTACGAAGCTATTAATCGCGATAGCTTCGTAAAATTGATTCGCCTAATCGCAGAGTTTCGCTCTCAGAAAAATTACTGCGTGTTCCACCTAGCTACCTGCTTTAGGTAAAACACGCAGTAATTACCTAGTATTGGTTTAGGTTACCTACGTCTTGCACACTTTCAGTACGTCATGTGCGTAACTTCACACTCTCTCTCAACTTATCTCGAGCTTCCGCCTTCTCGTCTAATGACTTTCCATTTGCGTAGGCGACCTTGTTAAAAGTTGTTAAAATGCAAACGAACGTTGGAACGTTTTTATTTGCTGGAAATGTTCAAATTAATGACTTCTGTTCATCTGAAATCACCATGAAATTGCACAATGAAAGAAAATCACTGCTACGTGCTAGACCTTGCTACAGACAGATATTATGGTATATATATTAACCTTAATATCTGTTCTGTTTTTTTATCAAGACAACGCGCAGCCTTTTATTGAAATTTAATTTCAAAGTCCTTTGATAATAAGTGTACATAATTCAAATGATTTGTTTCTGCTTTATTTCAGATTATTAGAAGCTGATATGGGCTTCCACATAATCATAGATCGGCGGAAGGATAGGTGGAATTCGGTGAAAACAACACTATTAAGAATCTCTGTAAGTATATACCTACCAGCCATGAACCCTGTCACGCTTAATGATAATTCAATACCTGAAGAACATCACAGTGTTGTATTGGCTTTGATTAATAAACCGTAACGAACCACCATGACACGCAGAAATTGCCTAACACACTGCCTGACGTGACGTAAAGCGACCTAGGTCTAATGAGGCGAAAGATATTTACCACCGTTTTTAAAACATATTCTCTCCCTTATTCCAGGAGTTCTTTCCCGGCATCATTCACGCTGTGTACGTTCTGCGGCCGGCGTCCTTCTTACAGAAGGCCCTCTCTGAAGTCAGCAGCAAGCTCTTCAAAGAGGAGTTCAGGTTCCGCGTCCTCGTATGCTCCTCAGTGGATGAGCTGTACGAGTACTTCGACCGGTCCCAGCTGACGCCCGACTTCGGTGGAGAGCTACAGTATTCACATTCAGAGTGGATACAGCAGCGAATAGTAAGTGGGAAATCATCACCAGATTTAATCAGCCCTTGACATGCATCAATAGAATACATTTTTCGTACCACTTGCTCAAAAAAGTGACATTCTAGCCCGCAAAAAGAGAACATAACAACCCAAGCAGCAACCAAGCGTAATGAACACCTAAAAAGCAGCCAATATAGCTCTTAACGCTGTTTAACTGCTGTATAAGAACGTTGAAAAGATATTGTAGTGTTATAATGTCGGTTTAGGAGTAAATATTCAGCTCTAACAGTATTAAGTCTGTATTAAGGAGTCAAAGTACGCTTAAAGTTCTATTTCATTGTGTGAAAACTGTCATTTACAGCTTTAAGTTTCCTGTAACGCTTTAATCCTCATTTTAGTTTTAATGCTGTACAACAGCTGTATTTTGCATACCGTCACTTACTTAATACAGCTTAGAGCTGTATTATGGTGGTCCTCAAATCTTATATCTGTATTATGAAGTAGGCAAACTCTCTTCTACAGCTTCTTTTTATGGTGTAATAGTACACCCTTTTACAGACTATGGCTGTATAATTTCTGTCTTTGAGAGTAATAAACAGCAATAAACACAAATGACGCCTATAGTACAGCCTTAATCTGTATAAGTGACAGAGTCACCATTTTGAATTATTGTGCATTTGTATGCTATATTTTGTGATTGTTTTATAAATATGTGGCAAAAGCAAAAAAGACTTGGTACTATTAGAAGGAAGATTAAACAGGAATATTTAAATATTACTAATTATCAACTAAATATTGCAACAGATTAGATCACCTACAGTCAAGTGTCAAAACCGTCGACATCTAATGAAAGAGGTTCCGTAGAAAATATTGTGAATGATCATAGTTATATCGCTAGTTAATAAACTACATAATTATGTTGAGCCCGTTTATTTGTGTTAAATAAAAAAAAATCACAGATGTAACTTTTTAGCTTTAACTTTTGCAGTTGATGACGACATTTCATCATGCAGCAGTTCAATTGACGGTGAAAGTGAATATGAAGAAAAAATATTATTTCGCCAACAAATACAGAATTGCGCCAGGGAAAGAAACATAAGTAGGATCGAATGATTTGGTTATTTGATGATAAATTAAAATAATGAAATATATGGGTACTTCATTTAATGAGGTTTTTTATACAATTTTAAAATTAGAATGAAATGCTATTTTTCTTGTAAAAAAATACAATTTAAAGTTAGTTGATGAGCAAAATTGAGACAGATATATGGGCGTATTGTATTGTGAGTCTGGGCTTTTGTGGGCTTCCCCACAAGAAGCGACGAGGGGTATTTCCACGTCACGCCCAAGAGTGGGCTATCTTAGTCCACGCGTGGGTTTGTGTGGTCTACACCAGAAGTGACATTAGATAAGTTACACGTCACGCCCGAGAATCTTCCATCTTAGTTCACGCGTGGGCTTGTGTGGACTTCACCGGAAGTGAGATCAGATAAGTTTCACATCACGCATGACAGTGGGCTATCTTAGTTCACGCGTGGGCTTGTATGGGCTTCACCAGAAGTGACATTACATGAGTTCCTCGTCACGCCCAAGAGTCGGCCATCATAGTCCACACGTGGGCTTGAGTGGACTTCACCAGAAACGACTAAGTTCCACGTCGCGCTCGATTACTAGTTGCATTAGATTGATGGTCATAATAATTGCAGATTTTGTTTTGAAATGTTGCGCATCTCTAGTTGCAGGCGTCCAGTTTGGCCATTTCTAAATGCTATTTGTTTCCCAAAACTGGTTACAATGGAAAGTGAACTTTTCCTTTTCTCCATTGTCTCCACAATCTCGAACGGCATTTTTCCTGAAAAATAAATAAAAATGTAAGTGCTATTAGTTTTTACCAAAGGGGTTAATTTTTAAATACCTATTTTTCGAAGACGTGATATGATCTCACAGTGCATTTTAGTTTTTTACTTAATATTACGTATCCCTAAAAAGAGTTACAGGTTATGTTCGAAACACTGCTATGCAGCATTAACAGTAAATTTATTCGTTTATACAGCCCATTAACAGCTAAAAGCTGCATACAAGTATACATTACTTACATAGTACAGCTATTGGTGCTATAAAACTATTAAAATAGAATTCAGGCTGCTTAGCAAATTGTCGCCATTTTATCAATTACAAATCAAAGATTACGAACATGAGTACATAAAAACTAGACTAATGATTTTATGTTAATCAATATTTTCAGTTTGTCCAATAACTTACTATGCACCAATGAGGATCTACGTCCATTAATTCAAACATTTTTAACTTCTAACCTATAAAAAATATATTTACTTACCTTATTTAATATCTCTTCCTTAGTTATTTAGCTGGCGCGTTTATTTTTAATCACAAAACATATATATCTTCACAATAAATTCACTTTTGCACGATAATGAACTGTATCCTGCGCCTATCGAAACTCCATGCAAATCTTTTATCACAATAAGCATTTAAATAAATGTCACTTTGATCAACACTGTTAAATATAAACGCCATCTTTAAAATATCGTCTTCATTTCGTTATATTCTTTTGCAACTCTGTTCAACAGACTTTTTACACCGTAAAACTTGACAAGTGAGTTACAATGTAGTAATTGGAGTGTATTAGTTTCGTCGTACACCATAGTACAGCCGCAAAACAGCTAATATGCAGCCTATTTTTTGCTTATACAGCTACTGTACAGCTAATATACAGCAACAGGCTGTATAATTTGTGCCCATTTCGGAGGTATAAGGGCTGTATAAGCGCTTATACAGCCTTTATGCAGCCAAGAAATACAGCCTTAGGAGTAAAACCGAACTTTAATACAGCTGTTATACAGCTTGTGATGCTGCTTGGGAATAGTCATTTTTAATCTGGTGAAAACAGGGAAAGAAAATTGTACTGAATTTCATTCAGCCTCTAGGGAGAGAATGTGATTTAAATTTGGAATACTTACCGAGGTTTTCGAGCGCTAATTTGAATTAGAAGTTTTAATTCTTTATTTGTGACCTGCCAGTATTATGTGATAAAATAGAAAAAAGGGTGTGTTTGAAGGCATTTAATGTGTGTTTGAAAATTCTTAGTCCTTATATTTATTGTAAAATAGTATAATTAAAGAATCACTGATCCTGCAGTCAAAATTGTTCTGCAGTTTTGCGGGACATAATTTAGTTTGTATGTTTATGTATGTTGTTTTTAATAAATAAATAGTAAATATTTTTTTCGCAAATGGTACGAAAAGTAGAGTATTTTCCTCGGTTATAAAGCTGTCTTTGTCTTGGGTGAACTTAAATCCCTCGCTTCACTCAGGACTCGTCTTAAAACCCTCGCTTCGCTCGTGATTTAAGTTTTTAACACCCTCGCTGCGCTCGGGAGTAAACATCGAGTCCTTCGTTATGCTCGCGATTTGAATCGTCACCCGCGAAAGAAGACACTGCTTTATCCCCTCGGTTAATAATCTACTATTGATTGTACTGGCAAGATAGAAGATAATTTCAATGCAAATCAATGTGATTTGAAAGTTATGGCTGTGTACTGAATGCGAATGTTAGTGAAACTAAAGTTAAGATGAAAGTGGGGAATCACAGTCGTAAATAACTTGTTATTCGATACCTATTTGTGCATGGGAAGGTGTTAATGATAGAATGATAGCAGTTTGTTTGTTATTGTTTTCAGTTTCAAATTATTCATTTTGAAAAAATCTCGTGTAGCTCTCAGTTTCTACAAATAAACAATAAACAACAAGTCGATGATGACACATTAAAATACCTTCTAATAATTACCTACCATATCTATACTTGGTATGGAACATTATGAATTCTTTTCGTGGTATTAAAACCTCAATAAAATTAGAAATTACGTCTGCTAAAAACCCATCCGATAATTCATCATTCAATTGGCGCTGTTATCTTCATGTAAAGAAGACAAATGACCGTACATACTGTTGTCAAGAATCAATTGTATGCTTCACCAACGTCATTCCCATTTACATTCAATGATGAATATCCTTGCGCACTGAACTACATGTGGAGCAAACCGACTTTCCACAACGAGCTGATCGCCGTTATTGGAATACTGAGAATTACCGAAAATACCGCCTTAAATGCTTCTTACGAAGACACTGCTGAAAACACTTCATTTTGTTGCAGGCATTGGAGAAGTTTTCAACGCTGATGAAAGAGATATCGAGTAAACTAGATAATTTCATGCACGAGATCGTGGACTGCGATATGGGGAACGATCCCACACAAACCAAAGAATTGTTAGACTGTCAAGAATCTAGGTAAGTCATGTCATTTACAAATACTTAGAAGATCAACTACGTAAATACAGGGAGTCCTAAGGCAAAATCATCATTAAAAATGGTCTAAGTCAGTGTAGTCAGATAACATCGTAAGTTTATCTAAATACATACATCAAAACTGTTTAGGGATATCATAGGGATATCCCTATGTTATTCTTCAAATCTTACTAATATTATAAAGGTGAAAGTTTGTATGTCTGGATGTGCTGTGTTGCTCTTTCACGTAAAAACTACTGAATGGATTTTAATGAAACTTTACAATAATGTTGCTTATATAACTGAATAACACATAGACTACAATTTATAAATATATGTTGTAAATTGTTAAAAATATAAAGTAAAATATGAAAATGTACGCGGCATCACGTGGTGTAGCATGACAGACGGCTGCTGTCATTAACGTAACTATGGGTGCGTTCCGAATTTAGACAAAATGTAAAGTGTAAATTAAGTCCACGGGGACGAAGTCGCGGGCGGCCGCTAGTATTTCATAAAGTTAAGTTTGTTTACAAGTTGAGCACTATCTTAGAATAACGCGAGGACAGAGGCATAAGATAAAGGTTAAGAGTATTACAGAAAAAATTGGTTGTTTGTAATAGTACATTGTTACCCCAGGGGTGAAAGTAACTTATTTAGTCCCGAGACGGGGTTTGGCGCCCGGAACGAAGTGAGGGCGCCAATAGTTCGAGGGACTAAATAAGTCTTTCACCCGAGGTAAACACTGTGCTTTTCATTACGAATACAAGGAAAGTAAAAATAAAAACATGAATTAGCCAAAGAAAAAGATAGAAAAATAAATGAAGATCGAATTGGCGCTATCCCGCCTATTTTGTTTGTTTTTTTTTCTGTGGCGGGCCCACTATTCAGCCATTATTTTTTATTTTCATCATTGGAAAAATGGTAAATATTTTGCTCAAAGCTAAGTTATTTTAAAGAAATTGTTGAAACTGAATTATAATAAAGTTATTTAGAAAATATATATTCTCTAATCAATACTTAACTTTAAGTTATTTCAATTTTACATCGTGGCTGTATACAAAGTTGGAACATGGTTCAATAGATATGTGAAAAAGAACTATAGTTTTTTTCTTAATCATTTGACAGCTGTCAGTTGAAAGTGATTCTCCCTAGGGATGAAAAGTATTACTTTCAGCCCGCTTCTCAGGTCAGTAATGACCTACTTTCAGAGTATGAGTAATGAAATAGTACATTGTTATCCTAGGGGTGAAAGTAACTTATTTAGTCCCGAGACGGGGTTTGGCGCCCGGAACGAAGTGAGGGCGCTAATAGTTCGAGGGACTAAATAAGTCTTTAACCCGAGGTAAACACTGTGCTTTTCATTACAAATACGAGGAGAGTAAAATTAAAAACATGAATTAATTCATGAAGATCGAATTGCCGCTTTCCCGCCTATTTTGTTTGTTTTTTTTCTGTGGCCGGCCCGCTATTCAGCCATTATTTTTTAATTCCATCATTGGAAAAATGGTAAATATTTTGCTCAAAGCTAAGTTATTTTAAAGAAATTGTTGAAACTTAATTATAATAAAGTTATTTACCCCCTTATTCATAAAAACGAACGCAACGCTAACGCATTGTTTAAGCTATTGACGTGTTCTGTCACTTACTCGCAAATGGCGGCAGCAACAAGAATGACAGTGACAAAGCGATACAAAAGTTATCGTGTTCTATAAGAGCTGTTTAAGTTTTTATGAATAAGGGGGTTAAAAAATATATATTCTCTAATCAATACTTAACTTTGAGTTATTTCAATTTTACATCGTGGCTGTATAGAAAGTTGGAACATGGTTCTATAAATAGTTAAGTGAAAAAAGATCTAGTTTTTTTAAAAATAATATGACAGCTGTCAGTTGAAAGTGATTCTCCCTAGGGATGAAAAGTATTACTTTCAGCCCGCTTCTCAGGTCAGTAATGACCTACTTTCAGAGTATGAGTAATGAAAAGTAGGTTTACGATCGAGATGTTTACGTGATAACGGCATTTCACAGAATGACTGGCAGCGCTCGTGAGGTTTTGGTGTGACACAAGTTTCTGAACATGTCACCCGACTAAGACGATTTTTAAGACGTTATCACGTCAAAAAAACGTTTGATTTTGCTAAAATTTTGACACCTTTTAAAAGAAAAATCTGTCTTTTTTTAACGTCCTTACGATTGTACAATGATAATGCATTACAATGAATTTCTTTATACAATCTAAAGGGCAGATATAGCAGTTTCTGTGTTCTGAAAATTTCTACGTTGGTATAAATATTTTTATTTTTACAGCCTCCCAAATAGCTATACTTTGTATGAAAAAGCTTGAGATATCCCTAGACACTTTTGAGCAGTGTAGTTAGGCTTTTGGATGACGATTGGAAGTAGCCAATGCGGCAATTTATTACAGTTTTCGGAATAGATACTCGAAAGCGATTATGCAAGGCGGGTGAAAAGCTAACCAGTCACAGATTTATTGTTGTCTAGGTATAATGTCTTGGCTAGCAACCAGCCAGCGGTCCTAAAATGCGCACCATTGTGGCAACATTATGTCGCGTTTTTTCTGACGCGCCGAAACCATGCGAATCGCACGAGATAGCGCGTGACAGGAAATTAAGTAGGACCTAAGCAATCCAGATCACTCCTTACCACGTTTAATTCAAAATTAACTCTGTGAAATGAGTACTTCTGAATGTTCCGTTCACTATGACGGCAATCGGAGTATCTCTGACTACCCCGCGTTTGATATATTCGTGAGCGTATAGTATACCTAATTTTAGGTACTTGATCATACGTTCGTGGGACATTTTTAGAAGGTGTAGGTGCAAAATAAGACAAGTACCTAGCTAAGTTTTACCAGTTTGTATCTTAACTACATTAATTATTGTTGTTTTGCAGGTATAAAGCTTTAAAAACTGAACTGGCGTCGGCGACAGCGCAGGGCGAAGAGTTGCTGACGCAAGTGCGGAAACCAAATCTAACTTATAATATTATTAGTCATGTTGCTGCTGTGGAAAGGTAACTAATTATCACAGTGTGAACTAGTTTATTTCTATACCTTTAACTAATGAATTGACGTTGAAGTTGTGTATGATGTGGACTTAAGTAGGTACTACATTAATATTATTATTTTTAGGTTGTTGGTGCAACTTGAAGAGACTGAAAAACAATTTGACAGTTTCTGGCAGAAACATTCTACAAAATTAAATCACTGGTTACAATTTAGGACATTTTTATTGAATTTTAAACAGATGCAGGTGAGTTAAACTTAATTACGCTTATTTTAACATTTACGTATTATTAATAATAATTACGACCGATCGGACATCGGCCTGAACTGAAAATGTGATTGCTGCTTACTTTTATGCTTATTACGGAAGTCAAACATAGGAGTCTTTGGCGAACACACGTTTTGATGTGATTCGTCAGTGTCTTTGGCCGGTCTGAATACGAACCCTTCGCTCGGCGCCCTGTTGCCGACTAAGTCTGATATATCCATGAGTTTCTCTTGATTAGTGACACTATTAAACTCACCATGAATATCTTTTCTTTTCTGAGCGTCCAGTTGATACGTCAGCTTTTGTATCCTCCTTGACTTCTCTTCTAAACGCGCTGTGAGTTCTTCCGCTTGTTTTCTTTTCTTATTGAACTCTGTCTGTAATGAAACAATCTTACGTTTACACGTCTCAAGTTCCGCTTTCAATTTCTGCAAATTCAATGCATTGATTTCATCTAAACATTGGAGTTTTTCTCTTGCGTGCTTAGCCATGCTTTCCTGGTAAAGTGTTTCCTGTTCCACTTGATACGACCAAAAGGACATGGCTCGCATCGCAACGTCCATAATCGTGTCTGGCTTCATTCCGGCTAGGACAATAGACTTAAAAGTCTCGGTAGGCTTGAGGTCCGCCTGTATCACATCGAATTTATCTCTTAGCTCACTTCCACAAGCAGGACAATTCAAGCAGTTCTCGGCGTTTCTTTTGAATTCTTTTTTACCGTGTTCAATACAGAAAGCGTGCGAACATGTCGTTACCCAAGCTTGATTTGATAAAGATCTTCTGCATTTGCGAAAATTGCAAATCATATCCATCGTCATAATTGATTTAAAATGTATTGCTTACAATATTTTCATGTAAATAATCCACTCGACGAAATTGGAGGTTATAAACGTCAAAAACCCTTTTTCTTTTTTTTATCCAAAGATCTGTCAATGGAACTACGACGTATTTTCTTAAAAAAGGTTTTATTCCTTTTAGTTTAATTTTTATTTTATTTAAGCCGTCGCGATTAGATTGGCCTTAAATAAGATTTATTAGTGTGTTAGATAGGACCGGAAGTGTTGATTAAAGACTATGTAAAATCTAATACAGCGCGCCCAGCTCGTTGATCAGGTTGATCCTTAAGCTAATGTGGTACCTCCCTAAATAGCAGAATATAAAAATAACATTATTGTGCTTGCTGCTTTGCGGTCATAGTTACATGTACAGTCAACGGCTGCTTAGACTACCCACATTCGTTGTTAATGAAGATAAAGCTCTTGGAAGCTCTCTAGAGCAAGCTCTAGTCAAATGACATTTCTCTGCAATAGAGCTAGGAATGAAAGACTGGAAATGGGTATTTATTATGTGTGGTATAATGTGTATTTGGGTTTTTTTTTTTAAATGTGCAATAAAGAATTGATAAATAAATTTCAGGTGAAAACTACTTACATATACAATTATTATTATGTGGTTGTTTTTGTAGGCGACTTTAGATGGTCACCTAAAGACTGCATGCGACATGACAGAGGTGGGTGAGACGTCCATTCGAGTGGAGAGTCTCATAGACGAGGCCAATGACTTCGAAAAGCTGTGCAACTGTGATCTGGACACTGCGTCCTCTGTTATAGACGATGGTAAGCAATTACATAATTATATGTATAACTAGCGGCCGCCCGCGACTTCGTCCGCTCGGACTTGGGTTTTTTTTTTAAATATATCTTTATAAATTGTAGCCTATGTCCTATTCCGCTACATAAGCTATATTATTGTAAAGTTTCATTAAAATCCATTCAGTAGCTTTTACGTGAAAACACGGCACATCCACACATACAAACTTACACATTTATAAAATTAGTAGGATATATATTTGTGTTTGACTTTGGGTACCACTCAAACCTTTTCCTTGTTTCAGGTGAGAAGCTTATGCAAGACCCCCTGAGTTCTGTGGACCACATCGAGTCCAAATGCGAAGAGCTGAGGCGGACGAGTGCTCTGCTCATAGACAAGATACAGCGGAGGAACACGCTGCTCACGAAGGCGAGAGAACTTATGGACAGGATCGATAAGGTATATAATATCAACCAACTAAAGAGATAAAAGCCTATGTACACCACAGGCCTCCTCTACAGTAAAGTGGTGTAAGCCATTTTCCAACACGCGGGCTTAGTGCCGATTGTTGGAGCGGGTTAAGGTTAGTGATGAATCTCACTGGCAAATTTATTTATTGGTTTACAAACAATTGCACATTTATACATACAATGAAAATATACACAAACATCTTATGTCTAAAAGTACATACGTACAAATTTAATATAAACACTGCATGCATTATTTAAAACTAAGAACCAAATGTTAACAAGCCGGCCGGCTGTTAAAGGCCTCCGACTAGGCTTAACGACTGACATCATGCGACGTAAGCCGGGCTGACCAACTGCCTAGCGGGCCTTCGATAGCACGGAGATGTCCAAAAAAGAATCCATCTCTAAATTTCGATTGGGTGGTAACCTATTCCATTAGCTACCCGGCGCATGCGTCGCTTTGCAACGGCGATCGTTGCTGATGCACTGTCAAGGACAATTACCGAGCTACGGGCACCTCTATGGCTCAGGGTCTTTATTATAACACCACCACCAACTAGGGCCCGCGCCGACTTTTGCCAGCTGACAAATTCGTATAACCTGGCAAAATTTAAAACCCCTTCCGCCACAACAGATGAGGGGACTAAGTAACATTTAGATTTGGTAGAGACAATGACAGTAAAAGTACGATTGGATACACAACCCCTGCCTCTTTTAGGTTTTTAAGATTGTCAATATAGTTTCACGTAAGACAAAATTATTTAATTTAGTAAAAGCCTCATAAATTCTGAAGTTATATACTTTAAATGAGAACAATTGTGTTTCAGCTGGCTTAAGCCGTAGGTGTTAATAAGTTTGGCATAGATCTTACAAGATATAATATTTATTGTCTTTTTACCACAAAGTGTACTCTAAAAAGAACCTTTTTTTACGTCTGACTAATTTTTATTGAGAAACAAAAGAGCATCCAACTACTAGCCTCTATTTATTATTGTCCCCTTAGGCGAACGAATGGTGCACGACTGGCGTGGAACTGCTCGCTGGCGAAGGCGGTCTGACGGCAGTAGACAAGCTGCTAGAAGACGCCAAGAGCTTCGGCCTGACCGCGCCCGAGGAGTTCCGGGAGATGCTGATGCAGTCGGCCACGCAGGAGACGAGGGCGCTGGTCACTCAGGTTAATCAAACATTCCTCCTTGGTGTTTTAATTTATGAAACCTGTTTTTACGAGTAAGGTAATGCTAGTGAAGTCACGCCCTTTGTGATAATCGATATTCCTGACCTCCCAGTATATCACCGTTAAGATTAAATTAAATTATTATCTACCATAACAAAATGTTAGGGGTTTATGCTTATAACTATTTAATAAAACATTACATAACGGACCCTCACTATATTCCAAACGTGTAAGTCAGAGGCACACTAATTGTTACTGTTATGGTGAACGGAACATTCAGATGCAAACACAATATCTTTTAATGAACACCAAAAAAACTTGTTATCAGCCTTCAGAAAAAAGAAAACATAATGTACTTAGTTTCCTGTGTCTGTTCTTAATCCGAGGGAAAATGAAGCAGCTGGTACTAGCTTACCCGTTTGTAGCATCATAAACATTTGGTGCTTTAACTCTAAATATTATCCCAGGTGGCTCAACGAGTAGAAGACGTGTGGCTCATGGTGTCGGTAAAGCGAGCCACGCTGCAGCGCGCGGCGGCTAAGCCGGTGCGGCCCGTGCAGTCCGTGCCGCCGCAGAGCGCCGCCGTGCCCGCGCCCCCTAGCCACCAGGTCAGTGACGTCATTATACTTCTACCACCTTTTACAGATATATTTTATACTCATAGCGTTTGCCCCACGAGCAATTATAGAGGGATTTTTGTCGCCATAGAAATATAAGCGTGACTTTTTGTATTGTGGGTGATGCAGCATGGACTCAGATCTGAATATTTAGGCAATTGAAAACATAACTTACTTACAGGTCGAATCGTGATTATTGGGAATTGTAACCCCGAATTCACAAACGTCAATCAACGCTAACCACGCGCTCACTCTCATGCTGTCCCGTAAAATGTCAATAGAACTGAAAGGTACAGAGCGTGAGTTGGTTGTCTTATGTGAATTCGGGTGTAATAATCACATTTTAAGACAGATTCAGATCAGATAATGAAACTCAATTAATTCCAAGCGTGTATCAAAAATGGTGGAATTGAATCGAGTTTTGAGCAACATTTTAGAATACAGACCGTAGATGATAGGTACCTAGTACGTAAGACCATCCCCCTGAACTATAAATATCAGGGAGAAAAGTGTTTTAAAAAAAAAAGTACGTAAGACAGCCTAGTTGTGAACTAAATTAGAGCGACAGTGCATCGTTTGACGTGCGAGTCACAGTAACAGTATAACAGAGCGTTTAACAGTATCACGTGGTTTAGATGATATACGCGATAAAATGCTAATCAAAACATGCATATTTTATACTTACATACCTTTTTCATACATAAAAACGCACATCATGTAAACGCACGCTTTTAAACTTTCTAACAAGTAGGTATGAGTAAAGGGATTATTCAAATGAACGAGACAAAAAACAAGAAACTCTTCAAAACAAACAGTTATAAAAACCTAAGTGC
Source organism: Udea ferrugalis (assembly GCA_950022985.1). Taxonomy (NCBI): domain Eukaryota; kingdom Metazoa; phylum Arthropoda; class Insecta; order Lepidoptera; family Crambidae; genus Udea; species Udea ferrugalis. The sequence goes on from OX465516.1 coordinate 15,314,622, forward strand.
CCCCTGTTCTGTTCAGAAGTTATGTTGTGTACAGAAAGCCGCAGGTCAAGTTCAAACTCTTTGACAGTTCGTATCAATCGTGTTTTCTAACTGCCATGTTACGTATCTGTTTTAGTACTTTCGTAAGAAATCCTAGTCAAACCTAAATACGAAAGAATTGCGTAAATTGCGTTACTACAACACTTTCCTAACAAATTTCAAACATCAGCAACAATTATCGTCTGACTGAGCCTAGTACAGGTGGTAGAGGTAACAAAAATACTCAAAAGATTAGGCCAATGCATACCTAAGTGACGGGGACGGGAATTTTTTCCACGCTGCGTATGAATTGACAGTTTTTAGTTAAAAGTCAAAGAGTTTTTTAAGCGACTTTCTTGACAATCTGCAAAAAACGTCCTGATTATTGCGTTATTGCGCTATCCCATTCAAGTTAGGATATAGCCGTTACTTAAAAAAAGGTATCATTTTCGATCGCTGCGACCACAGTTAATAACTCAAGGAAAGCATAATATGCGGCAAATTGCCCGGCAAAACCATCTGTGATGAAGTAGCGATGTAATCGGCGCCTGATAACATCTGCGGTCCGCGTGCTTGTAATGCCACCGGACCACTTTCATGCAACTAGTGTTGTGTGTAAACTTACCGGTTTTCACCACGAATTTAGTTTAAGCTCAATAGTTAAGAGGCAGAGAGTGAGCGAGCTACTTGTTGTAACCGTTTACTGGTAGCCTTCAAAGGTAGACGTAAATATTGAATATTACTGGACACTATTCCACACAGCGCCATCTAGCCCCAAACTAAGCAGCTAAATGCTTATGCTATGGGGAACTAGACAACTTATAAACATACTTAAATACCATATTTTTGTAAATACACACAACATACATAGGAAACACCCAGACCAGACAAACAAGACATGTTCATGCACACAAATGTTTGTACTGTGCGGGGATCGAACCCGCGACCTCATGTGTGATAGCCCACTTCTGAACCATTACATCAAATCGGACGTCAACATAATACTCGTACTTACAAGAAACATATAAAATATTTTTTTCATTACTCATACTCTGAAAGTAGGTCATTACTGACCTGAGAAGCGGGCTGAAAGTAACACTTTTCATCCCTAGGGAGAATCACTTTCAACTGACAGCTGTCAAATTATTTTTTTTAAAAACTGGTCATTTTTCACATATCTATTGAACCATGTTCCAACTTTCTATACAGCCACGATGCAAAATTGAAATAACTTAAAGTTAAGTATTGATCAGAGAATATATCGCTACTTGCAGGTTCAATTGGGGTAACTGACAAAATACGTAAAATAAGTTAAGTATACAGTTTTTCTCAGACTTTTTTGCTCTTTCGAATGCTGTATTTAAAAAAGCTCTAGGCCATAAAAATATGCAGATACACTACTTTTTTTGGGTATGTACTTTTCACAATTCCATTCAAGTTTTAAGGTATCAGGCATTTAATTATTTTTTGCAAGTTAAATTGATGTATTTGTACAATGGTACGAAATAAAATGGGTTAATTATGTAACCGAAAAAAAGGATTACTCTTACACTTTTTAGTTTAGGTAAAAAAATATTGTAACCACCGATACACTAAAATATTAGCTACACTTTCCAATGTGTTGACAGTTACCTTATTTGACGTTACTATCATTTTAATGAATTCTCGCGTTACACCAACTAGACTCGAACTATAAATACGTATTATTATTATTTACTGTAAATTTGATTAGAATGTCAGTTTAAAGCAGTGCAACAAAAACAATTTGTTGCCCTTAGAAACACCAATTTACAAAAAGTTAATCAAATGTGCGAAGATTCATCGAATGTCACTATTCGATGAATCTTCGCACATACCTGCATCATTCTGCAAACTTGATTTGAATTTCTCAGGATCTACGTCTCAGTTCCCAGATATTGCATCTTTAGCTACAGTATCTGCAACTTCTTATATTGAATATTCGTCTTTAGATCTACCCGCTAACGTTGAGATTAATTCTTTGAACATACATACAAAAGCTACCACTGCAGATTTCGCGCTGCGGGATATAGTACCTGTAACTTCCTGTCTTGAGGCTATGAATGAGGAGTCACCAGAACCTCCTGCTACGAATTTAGTACCTGTAACTTCCTGTACTGAGGCTACGAATGAGGACTTACCTGAATCTCTTGATGCGGATGTAGTACCTGCAACTTCCTGAATATAGGATATGAATGTGGACTTACCTGAATCTTCTACATCAGAAATCTTTGTGGAAAATATATTACCTGAAACTGTATGTGCTAATATACCGGATTTGAACCAACGTGCATCTTTTTCAGGAAAAACAGCAACTTCCGACTTACCTGCTCATTCTAGTAGCTGTGAAAATAAACATCTAATGGCTGATATTAAAAATCCTAATACCCTAAGTCTAATCCAAACTCCTTAAGTTAAAAAAGGAACATATTGATTCTATATCAGAAGGAGAGTGTTTTGAAAAACTTGTTGGAAATAAAGATTTTCCTTCTGGAAGCTCAGATCTATGGTCAGATTAAGAAAGCGACAAGTCGTCGTCGAATTCTGAAAATGATACTAAACATAATAAAACTTCAAATAAGAAAAATAAATTACAAAAAGTAAGAAAGAGGAGAATGAACAGAGAGTGAATTGTCAAGTGACAGTTACGAGACTTCGTCTGGAAAACTTAAGGAAAGGAGAACATGAAAGGCCCTGTGAGTCTATAAAGTGTCTCAGGAATTGCTTTGAAATTATCGAGGAAAGGCGCCAAGCCGAGTGATTCAAAATACGATGAATCTGTGATAGCTGCAGCAAGGCGCTATATTGAATCTCTTCCGTATCTTCCTACACATTACTGTCCAAAAAATTACAACAAATTATATTAACCACAAGAGTACAAGAATGTGACAAACATTTATCATTTAGTTCATATCATAAAAACAGGAAAACTATCTGAGTGAGCGGAAATTTAAAGTTTTTTTTAAAACTGAATATAGCAATGTAGCTGTCCACGTGCCAAAGAAAGATAAATGATGCGACCACGTATGAAATAGTATTAAGTGAAAATGGGTCTCAACCAAAAGGAAAGGGTGTAATTAAAGAGAAGGGTTCACCAACTTCGAATGACAGATTAGAAGCAAGACTACGAAAGGTCTTTCGAGAATTTAAGCCCCTTTATAGAAAAAGATTAGCCATATTTGGATTAAAGTTTAAACGATTTAATGAAATTGTGAAATGATGGCATTATTCCAACCAGGTACGCGGGAGACTTTATTAATCAAGATCATAATAAAAAATAGAGGACATGCTCAACCAGACGGATGAAGAAGACTCCTCTCTTGACTCCGCCTAGCAAGCTTGGTACTTGCCTACAATCGCCTACTTTTAAGTACAGTGATCGATTACCTTCTTTCTGTTAATGTTTCGCAATAAACGACTAATGTCTAAACTAATAAAATGTTTCGTTTTATCTCAATTTTTATTCAAACGAACATCTAAACCGTCATATTCTATGTTTTAAGTAAAATTAGTGTAAAAGACAACAGATTTTTATTTCATTCTCTTCTACATGTTTACTTAACTTACCTGGAATGTGCAGAAATAAAATAACAAGACGTCGACCCTTACATCAAATTGACAAAAAGCATTTTATTTATCACAATCTTTACACCACTTTGACCAGATATACTTGAAATTTTTTTTTGTCAAATTTGGTGTATCTGTCAATAGTATCAAAAAATATTGGTGTAACTGAAATTTATTTCCTAAAATAGAGCACATTTAGATAATGTTTTCATTTTAGCTTAAAATGCACCGTTTTTTGAGTATTTTCATGAAAGAAAATCAAAAAAAGGTTGAATGAAAACAAAGTTATGTTCGATCAAAGACGATAAAAAACTTTAAATGCTTCTCCTGCAAAATCGTGTATTGTCAGTTACCCCAAGTGAACCTGCAGGTGTCGATATATGTTTTAAATAACTTTATTATAATTTAGTTTCAACAATTTCTTTAAAATAACTTAGCTTTGAGCAAAATATTTACCATTTTTCCAATGATGAAAATAAAAAATAATGGCTGAATAGCGGGCCGGCCACAGAAAAAAAAAACAAAGAAAATAGGTGGGAAAGCGGCAATTCGATCTTCATTTATTTTCCTCATTTTTTCTTCAGCTAATTCATGTTTTTATTTGTACTTTCCTCGTATTTGTAATGAAAAGCACAGTGTTTACCTCGGGTGAAAGACTTATTTAGTCCCTCGAACTATTGGCGCCCTCACTTCGTTCCGGGCGCCAAACCCCGTCTCGGGACTAAATAAGTCATTTTCACCCCTCGTGTAACAATGTACTATTTCATTACTCATACTCTGAAAGTAGGTCATTACTGCCCTGAGAAGCGGGCTGAAAGTAATACTTTTCATCCCTAAGGAGAATCACTTTCAACTGACAGCTGCCACATTATTTTTTTTAAAAACTACTTCTTTTTCACATAACTATTGCACCATGTTCCAACTTTCTATACAGCCACGATGTAAAATTTGAAATAACTTAAAGTTAAGGATTGATCAGAGAATATATATGTTTTAAATAACTTTATTATAATTTAGTTTCAACAATTTCTGTAAAATAACTTTGCTTTGAGCAAAATATTTACCATTCTTCCAATGATGAAAATAAAAAATAATGGCTGAATAGCGGGCCGGCCACAGAAAAAAAACAAACAAAATAGGCGGGAAAGCGGCAATTCGATCTTCATTTATTTTCCTCATTTTTTCTTTAGCTAATTCATGTTTTTATTTTTACTTTCCTCGTATTTGTAATGAAAAGCACAGTGTTTACCTCGGGTGAAAGACTCATTTAGTCCCTCGAACTATTGGCGCCCTCACTTCGTTCCGGGCGCCAAACCCCGTCTCGGGACTAAATAAGTTACTTTCACCCCTGGGGTAACAATGTACTATTGTTCGGAATAACATGACAGGGAATTTATATGATGACACACGCAAACAATTAAATACTTCCAAATAATATTCAGAAACTCAAACATAATCGAAACTGAAAATGTATAAGAATACGGCTTTAAAATTTATTTTGGCCTACACCATCAAACTCGTGTAAGTACTATTCTTTTTTTTTTATCACAACGACGGTAGCAAACAAGGTTGCAAACCGTCTGGTGGGGCCTGTGGGCCGTGTGTCACACCAGAGCTGAATGGTAGTATCGAGTTTTGCCCTGTAAAGTAAAGCCCTTCTTAAGTACTTCGGTCATTAATTCATAGAGATAACTTCGGCAGGAGTTCAGTCCACAATTTATAAGAAAATATCTACTTGTATCACCGGTACACGAGTTTCCGATAATATTGACATGCCACTGGTACAACACTAAAAGCAGCTAGCGAGGACATGTGTATGCAGACGGTGCGCACGCGCCGCGCATCTCAACCATCTGGAAGTTGAACTACAACCAATGGACTACTATTTCAAGATTTTACTAAACATGTTCATAAAAATCAAAATATAAACGTGTGTATACGAAATTATGTAAGAAGCTATAATTTCAGTAGACATTTGATACACAGTGTTATCAGCATTGCTATTCTGATAAATAGGCACTTTCATCATCATCATCCTAGCGATTATCCCGGTTGCTGCCGTTACGGCGCCGGGGTCTGCTATTCTGTATCTGCTTCTCCACTTCGTCCGATCTTGGCACTAGATGTATTTATTAACTTTTTTTCGAAACTAGGTAGCTCTTTTGTTCTCATCATCATCATTGGATCGGAAGGCCGCTCTAAACATCGTTTTCCTCATTTCTACAAGTCATTAGTACATCCACACACGCACCGGCAATAGAATCAATGAACATCACCAACTCATTACAAGTAATGAACCCGTGCGTGGACGCACAAAAACGGCGACATTGGTAGAAAGCGCACGCGCGCAGAGGTCGCGCGGCGTCGACTCAAAGCTAGCTTTCATACCGTCCGCTAGGGCTGCGCACTGCCACGATTTTGACCAACAATGATTTTTAAGCTGTGGTCTCTGGTGTCCAATAGGAATGAGACTCATGACTATATTCCTTAGTCAGATGTACGCCGACTGTTGCCGCCATGGTGTACGGAACATTCAAAAGCCCACCTTTCGACTTGTGAAATTCGATCCCAACATGGAACAGGCCAGCCTACCGGTATCCCGGTTGCTAGGGGTTGTTATGGATGTTTTCCTTTACCGGAGTGTTAGTCGCAAATTGTACCATGAACACAAAGTAGGTATGTGTTCCGGACAGGTTTGAACTCGACACCACACGGGTTCAAAGCCATAGTGGTAACCCACTGGCACTCTTCTTTCGACCTTTAGTATAACAAACAAACAACAGTCTTTATTCATCCTACTGTTGGGCAGAGGCCACATCCTAACCATGCTCCCACTCGTGGGCTCAGATTTTTGGAGATGTGTAGTCATTCTAGTGATAAACCTTACTGTCAGATGTTATCACGCCGCCCCTAAACCGCCCACTAGGCTTGAAGATTGGCATCTAGTGACATCAGCCAAAAGCAGTACGCCTAACGTGTCTTGCCTTACAACACGTACCTGAATGGCTGAACAATACATTATTACATTTTCGGTCATGGTCACCCATCGAATTACCCGAACTGCGACCGTCTGTAGCTTGGCATCGGCTATGGTTTATTTATTTATTTATTTAAGGTTTACCAGCGTTTGTTAACAATATATCTTACATAATAAATTAAAACTGGATACAGAACTAAATGTAACAATCTTATAAGGTAAACACAGCATGCATTAAGAAAAACTAACTTACAGTAGGTTAAAAATTAAGTTATATAAAAAAAAGAAGGTTACTCGGCAACCTGTAGCCAAGCTTGGCTTAAGGTTGCTTTGAGCAATATAGATTATATATTTGGTTGAATATAGGCTTCCTACTATCCCAAATATTGTCAGCCCTGTGAGTAGGTATCCTGACACGTGCACACAGCCCTAGAGCAGGCGCGTAGCGACATACATCACCTTGAGCATGCTTTCTATCGCATAGATAGCTCGTAACTACATGTGCCCTTTCTAGTATGTACAAGGTTGAAGAATTGGTACCTATGCTCGTAGTGGTAATTTCATTGTTCTTTTAAGGAATCTGTTTTCTTTTTTGCACAGAAACTACGTTCAGACACCGGTGGTAGAGTCACAATATGTTGGTAAACTACTGTTGGTATTTACCTTATTTTTATTACATTTCTTATGTCTACTGTTTAGTGTATCATTTATTAAGTTAATTAGGTCATGTAGGTTTGGAAGAACTTCTAGAAAGAAAGTCTATTTAGATAAAGTTATTTAAAACAATCGTCAAGCACCACAATACAGTTATACATTTTTTTTATACTTATGTTTTTATTATCAACCTTATGTTGACCAACACACCAACCAACACAACTTGTTGAAGGGTTACTAATTTTAGTAAGTTTATATATTTTTAGATATCTAATTATCAGGATAATTCCCCACAAAGTGGATAAACGTCTAAAGTTTGAAATGCCTCACAAATTGTTAACCCGCGTCGTGGTCCGTCCGTCGTACCGTATCCCAAAATAGTTAATTATGCTTCCGTGAAGAAATGTTTACCAAAATATTTGATCCGCTGGCATGTTTCGACTCTGACCAAAGGGCTTTGGGCAATTAAGCCACAGCTATTATTATTATGTATGTTTTCGTGGATTTATTCTGTAGTTTCTTAGATTAAAAGTAATACAATACTTACAAGAGACATTCTTACGAGTAATACTCAAAGCAAGAGCTCTCAAGATTTCTGCTTCACCCAATAATGGTTTATTGATGAAGAAGGCATAAAGTCCGCCAATTGCGCTTTTTCTTTGTGCAATAAAGTATAAATAAATACAAATCTTTTACCTCTTATTAAGTATCAACCAATAAAAATAAAACTTAAATTTTACAACGCATCTATGGTCCGCCAGACTCCGACGTCTTGTCCGCCACCTTATATCTTGGACAGTGGAAAGGTTATGCAGGAATCTAACGAGCTTCTCTGCAACCCTTTGTCTCAAACGTCTCTCCTACTACGTAGGTACCTAGTACGCACAATAGGTCATGTCATTAAACTAGTATACTATTAAATGAATGTAGACTTAAGCAATATTTCAACAAATCAATGGCTTTCTTATAAACCACTGACACATATTACATGTTTAAATTGTATTAAATTTCTATTTGTTTTGTTTCCTGAGTCCGCGTATAATATTTCCCACGGAAGGCCGACTTCCTCATTGGTAGTAGATGAGGTGCCATAAAAAACGAAGATGTAAACATTAATTTGGCACACTGTAAGGTAACACTATGCAAACTTATTACGTAGAAAATTCGTAACACACCGCCCCAAATTTTTATTTTTTATTTTCTGCATTGTGGGGAATAATGTCCAATGATATTTGTATATTTTATCATAGCTGTTCTAAAGAACACTGTCACTTTTTTTTTACCAAATCTCTAAAATTATACAAAATCTATGAAATACATTAAACTTTTCGCGTATGTTAATTCGACGTCTAAGTAGGTCTCATTATCATGCTAGATTTAGCAATTAGCAAACGAATTAATTATTTATGAGTATTGTATATTGATAATTATCGCGGTTTCATATACGAATGATTTACTTTTTAATCATTTATGAAATTACGGCATCCCTTCCGTGGTTACGATTTCATATGTAACTACTGCCTGACTGTTTAGCGTCTGGTTATTATCTAGTTTTTAATGTAACATAATTAAATGATCTAAAAAGTATTATTAACTGAATCAAAAGAAGTGGCTACCAGCCCTTCCTTCTTTCCCGTTTTTGAATATTTTACTACCCGTATCCATTTTAAGGGATAGATCATAGTTACCAAGACTTAAATCTAACATAGATCTTTGTTCGCCTTATGTTCAGCTATACGATCTTGTATTGGGTACTAAATAAGCAGTCGTTATTCAGTGTTTATTTTTATATGAGTACTTAAAAAATAATATTACATTTACTTATGGTAGTGGCATCACAGGTGAAAGTGAACCCATATCGAACACCATAACCATGGGTCGCTGGCGCAACATCCGTGACAATACATGATCGGATTGTACAGTGAACATGTCATGGTGTGCACACAGTTTGTATTGTAAACCATACGTTATTGTATAATGTATGTTGTGAATAATCGCCTCTTTAGATATCCCGGAAAATGGCACTACGTTGGTTTCGCAAACCGACTTAGAAACTCTCTGATTTGTAGAATGGATGTGGATTTCCTTAACTAAAATGTGGATGGATATTCATTATTAGTTGCCATAAAGCACCACGTATATGGAACATTATTTATCGTTTTTATCTGACACTATAACTTCAATAATTATTTTCTAATTATTACTGTAATGATGTTGTAGCAATGCCCATGACCACTCATATCTATAGAAGTTATTTATTTCTTGTTGGGAGATTTGTTTAAAATTTATATCACATAGGTCAAAGTGACCATGTCGCAACTGATAAAATTATTCGCTGATTATCATATTGCAATTATTTCAAAATCACTTAAAGTGATTCTAACGCAGATGCGATTCCATAAACGGCTTTCGCTTGCAACATCCATCGTGTGGAGGCAATCGGGTTCAATTGAATCAGCCGCCACCGACTAGAGCTGTAGCAAACCGATGTTCGTTACCGAGTAACGGGTACATCGGCTGACTCGAAGCACTGATTCTTTACTCACGAATTCGTATCGTATTTATAAATAGTAGATATTGGACATTATTCCACACAGCGCCATCTAGCTTTAAAGCTTTGCAAAGCTTGTAAGCTTGCTGGCCGTATGGGATACTAGAGAACGGATACCAGACTAATACAAACCTACATGTGTTTCTATTGTGCGGGGATCGAACCCGCGACCTTTGGTGTACTTGCCGTGTATCAGCCAGTGTGTTTTATACTAACGAATTGAATTTCATTGATATTTATATTAAGAAGAGAATATAAATACCAACATTAAAATTGCTGATAACCTGATGTACTTTTATTTGATTTTACCAGATAGCTAGCCCATGTCGTGTTCTAGGCGCCTTGATGCCATGCTAGAACTAGATTGTATCAAAGGTGATAAGTAACGTAACGTTAGGAAGTAACGAGTAATGATTGTTGTAGTAAACGAAAACGCACCGTTACACGTTTCTCGTTACTTTTACAGCTCTACCACCGAGCATCCACCCGTTTGGAAAGTTCGTGACCTTACAAGAGTGTCGTTCCGTTGCTTCTGGCGCCGCTCGTTTACTCGTCTCTACAGTCAACCTCGTCTTATGCGTAACGCTGTGAATCTGTACGGTCCATGTGTAGTATAAGAGTTTGTAACAATGCAAGATCAGCTTATACCGGTAGTGTTATGCTCTTGTTGCCGTTGCTGTACTTCTGTTTGGTCGTCTGTACATCTGTTTGTTTTGTAACACCTTGCATCTTAAAGGATGTTCATTGAAAGGAGACTATCCAGTCACAAATACATTTTTTGAAACACTTTAATTGTTATTTAAACGATTCTGGAAAAAAAATCCAACTTTAACTCCATTTTTGACATCTCAGAGCGTTGCATTTATCATACTCAATTGCTGAGGATTTGGTTTTGAATCGATACTGGAAGGGTCGTATAGTGGTGCACCTATTGTTTTTTCAACTGTCCGACAATGATGGCAGGTGGATAATACTCGCAAGTATTCATGGATTGACACAATATTCTAGCACCTTAGTCTTGCTAGTTTCGTCGCTTTTACTGTATCGTATATTAGGTTACTTGATTAGGTGTAGACACACACAACCCAGCTGTGTCTTTCGTATGTAAGGATATTCAAAGGATGCGACATGCTTAGTTCGGAATTCACTCTCTCTTCTTTACAGATACAATTAGAATTCTTTACTAGAGTTAAGCTAAACTCGTTACATTCACGTACAAGACGGACACTTCCCGCTTCGAGGAATGCAAGGCGACTTGTCTTGGTGACGGGGGCCTAGGACGCACTGCCTCTGACGCTACAACCGTCTCTACATTCACTGCAATATCACGTGAATTAACCTTATTCAACTCTTATTTGAATGGACAAAGGTTCACAATTGTGAAAACTAGTCGCGTATATTTTATGATATTGATTTTGCTGCGCCTACAATCCTGTCGAATGTTTCAACAGTCAATGTCATAATAGCATAAATTTCAATAATACGTGGGAGCAGAAACAACGAAAACGTAATATTGCAACAATGAAAACAAACACGGTTGGCTTGACAGTAGCATAAAATGATCGGTTTACTATGCATCAGCTAAGAAAATGTCCTTAAACGAAACTTAAATGTAGACTATAGTGAAAATACTTACACTCCAAAGGTTAAGGTTATTTAAAAAAAATGTCCTCAGAAAAAACAACAAGACAAAAACAATTTCATTGATTAGATTAGATGACAATTTGACCACTGCTAATTAACCACTATTTATCTCAACAATATTAAAAAAACCAGCAAAACAAATCGGAAACTTTCTTTAGAATCGGCTAAAGGGAACCATGCTGTAGTTGCGAGATTTATACAAACGCCTGATAATGTTTTACAAGAAAGGCGTAGAGTTAATTGAGAATATTAAAAACTCTATCAAAAACATGTTATCAAGTGCGCTGTTTTAATTTAGGTACTTATCTTACATGCGATCCATCCATCACATCTCTCCATCTCTCCCCGTTTTCATATTATCGCTGAGATGATGTGGAGAATTCTCATGTTCTTTAATGGGCCTTTTTATTAAATTTAATGGAACTTTTTATAAAATCGTCGCCGAAACTGGTTTGGCTGCTTTAAGCGTCCATTCCATGCACCGATTTACACCTAGTTGTTTAGAGGTTGACCTCTATTTCCAAAGCATTAAAGCCTCTAAAGTTTTCCTAGGATCCTACACTTATAAGGTTTCTGCCGATCGTAAAAAACGCTACGTCCTGGTTGTACAGGACTTATAATTGGATCTAAATTCCTTCAAAGACTGCCTCGGTAATACCATACTGTAAGCTTTGTTTGTATTCTGTTAGCCTCTGTCGATCTGAATTAGTTAGCAAATTACAACATTCCATTCCCAAGGTGAACTTTACAAAGCTTGTTATCTAGGATCTTTGCAGATAATAACAACTTATGTCATGCTCGACAATACCCTCATATAGGAGTGTTGATATGTACCTACGATTGATTGATTCCGCAGTTGACAATAGAGAGCGGTTGGCCAAACCTGTTGCTTGCTATTGCTAGTATCATTTGCTCATTTGGACCAATTAGCTACTTAGTTAGCAATAGGGCAAGGTAAAACATTTCATAAGTATGTGAAAAAGTCCTAATTGGATTCTGATATTTCTGATATACTTATATTGGAGTTTTGCAATAGTTAGTTTTACTCTGTGAACTTTGAAAGTATTCCACAGTAGATGCAGTGAAGGGGCGCGTCATTTCAGATTAGACTATCGCTACCAGTGCTTCGTGGCATGAGGTATGATGACCGATTGTCCTCTTCTAAAACGAGATACGTGGCTTGCGGTAGTTATTAAACGTCTATCTATATAAACGTCGTCTTTGGGGGTTGACAGCGTTCAGTTCGCCATACAATTCGGTAAAGCTCACAAACTCTTCTAGACCTTTGTCCAGGAATGTCATTTCAAACTTTTACAGTTTGAAATGACATTCCTGGACAAAGGTCTTCTTTATCAAAATCAAGTCATCGCTTCATTACATTCAGAAATCATAACATATGTTCCGAAAATGTGAAATGCACTTTGCCTTACTTTAAACCCAAAGCCAACGTCTTAATGGCTAAATGAGTAGCAAGAGCAAGGAAAGAAGATGTTTCTACTGCTCTGTTCACATGTATTGGTTCATAAAAAATATTGATACTTCTTTGCTTAATTCTCTAAAGCCAGCTGTAATACGCGGTTAGTTTCATATGATACATATTTGCTTGGATTCTGTGTACTGTTAACAATGGCACGCGCATACTCCCATGATTATCGTTTAACTCCACGTGAACCTATTTACTGCTTCACCATGGTATGTTGGGACCTATCCAGCTTAATATAGCTATCCAGATTAATAGTTTTACAGTAATTAGCTTTCATGACGATTTTTAAATCTGGGTAAGGATCCACGTGTTTTTCAGCTGTACTTTATACATGTAGAAGAAAGGTCATAAAATCGACTAACATCTTCTAAAGACCAAATATCTGACAGCTATTAAAAAAATTGTGACGTTTGATTGCCTATAAATTAAGGTTTTTCGCTATCGAGAATAGCAAGGCCTCTACACCTTAATGAAGGCTATGTGCATTCAAGCCTTTCAAGCCAAGATGAACACAAATATTTGAGGACACCCACTAACATTACATATTTCGAAAGAAATAGAGGTACAATATCCATGTGCAGATATTTCGATAGAATTTCTCATTAGCGATAACTCAAGAACAGTGATGAAACATACACTTAGCGATATGTTTATTTTGCTGTTCGCCTATCTGTCAAGATGTTATGGTTGAGTTTCGGCCGCACCTGCTTCCTGCAGTAGCTAGAGCGTGTCGTATTGTTCCTGTTTTTGCTGAAGCTCCGTTGTTGGGTCTTTGTTCAAGAGGTCCCGTATTGTCTGACGAGCACTATACTCCCTCATCATGTGGGAAAGTATTGGTTCACATGATAAAGACTGCCAGCAAACTGTAAAATTCCTTTTAATATTGCATGCAAGTATGCTTTTGTCGCTATTAGTAACCAAAATAAACGAAAGAGGCATTTTAAGGTGCTTGCAAAAGTTTTAATGGCGTTGCCAAACTTTATATTGTTTCTCTTTTCGAACATTTTGTGTGTCTGTTACATGCATGTGAACAAAGTGTTTATCTCATTGATATTTTTAATGGAAGTTATTTCAAGAACATAGGAATTTCGTTCCTACCATGGAAAATTTAAAGAGGTACAAATTAGTGAAATATACATTCTCTATCTTTATGATCCGGTATGTCCATATTTGCGTGGTAAAATCACCAAAGTCATCAGCGAAATATCCAAGTACGAATATGCTGCCTAAATGATAAAGTGGTTTGCCCACACGTTACCTTGTATGTGAGGTATCCGATGCAAAGTAAAGGTTTGAGTTTGAATTAATGTTATAATTTAGTAGCTATTTTTTACTTTACAATTTCTGAGTTTCGTGCTTTTAGCTTATTTTAAAAACCGTCTGAATCAGAAAAAAAAATTCCGTTCACCAAAACGAAACGTTATCTGGCTTCACTATCACATCTGATAGAGTGTATAATACTTTCTATACTGATTTAAACTGATACTGTCTTTGAACATCCTAAGTCTATGGTACGCAGTATTGCAAAATACCATTTATAACAGTATAATCTCGCTCTTAAACATTTTCCTATTACATTTGAATGAAATTAATCTGTCCCCATTCACACAATATAGAACATCAATTACGCCTCTGAAATCATTAATAACCATGCATACAGCATTAGAGCCAAATCAATCAAGTGCGGCTGCGACCGACAATCAAGTTCAAGAGGTAACAACGTAAACCATGACTGGCCGTCTTTGGCATAAAATGAATTCTGCTCATCATCACTGCCTTCTACAATAGCTGGATTGCACGGTAACGCTGACACATAATAAATTCATTATATTTTTCTGTAGACATGTAGTTATGTGTGGACAGATCTGTTTAAGAAAGTGCACGGTCAAGGTAACTGTCTGCCATCTTACTAGCTTTTTTGTTGGGATTAGTAATCAGAGAATCGTAATTACTGGAAAATCCATCCGAATCCAAACCTAATTATAATGCTTCTATTGACAACCTGCTCACGGTCGTTTGACGAATAAAACTACCAACTGCTGGCGATTAATGGCCTTTCTTCGTGCAAGTTTATCAGATCATGCACTCGTACGAGAACAAGTCAATTGTCACACAGATTATAGAAAAATAGGAGCAGATGTATAAATACGTCTACCACAGTAGAAATGTCTACTAGAATCTTCAAAATCTCCGAAGTAAACCAGCTCGTTTGCGGAATCCAAATTAGGAAGGTGGTTGAGCCGCTAGCGTCCATATGGGCAAAAAGCCGCTGGCGCAACCGACTCGACGAGTGGCGCGCGGACCCAATTGGCACAAAGAAAGGGCTTGTTGCACTGCCTGGACTTACATAACTACTATACTTCGGACAGAGGGAATGGCCTACATCCAATTGGTTTATTACGTATATTCTAACTCAACAGTTGCGGACATTTATTTAGGTCACGCTTGAAAAGGATTATGTTGAAAGACTGAGGATTATCGCAATCCAAATCCAATAAAGACCTGTCCAGAATATGATACGAAACAAAATTACTTACAAAAAGAAATGTGTTTTATGGATATAGGATAGGCAGATTAAAGTACCTACAATGAAAAAATGTATCATTGAAAGGCTACATGAAAAAATGAATCCACACGACGCTTTTTTCGGATTCATAGAAATAATTCACAAGCTTACTGGCCTCTAAAACTGGCCACACATTGTGTAGCACCCCTGATGTTCTCTATTCAAAAGATTTATAATTTCCCAGGAGTTACCGCCCAATGTTAAAAAAAAAGTTTACGAGATTCTTGAATTCGATTTGTACATTGTATCTACGTAGACAGAGAAATACAGGATATGGAGTTCAAGTCTATAAACAAGGAATTACAATCAGAGAAATTTAGTGAAAGTTCGCTCATCTGAATCCAAACAATATACATTGTAATTTAAGTCCAGTTGAGTAGAAAAACGAATCACGTACCCACATGACCTCGAAACTACCGCGTATCGGCGCGCGTTTAGTGGCAAATTTTGGTTAGTTGGATCCGTATTATCCTATTACAAAGCTTTCTTCAGATTTATTATATAGCCATTTTACTTATAGACAAAAAGCGTCTTTATGTCACGTCAATCAGCTCAATAAAAAGTTCATTTCCATGGTGAAATTTTTGGTTTTGTATTATAGAAGGTCCCTGCTAGTCTAGCTAGGTAAGGGGCAATGGCGCGTCTCAGAAAAGGCCTACGTCCAGCATTGTCCCAGGTGATGATGATGACTATCATACAAATCCACATAACAAACAAACAACAATAATCCCTCTAACTCTAAACAATAATACGTGGTGTAATCCCGTATATACAGCATTAAGTTACGTTGAATTGTATGTGCCGGAGCACGCTTCCCTCTGGTACTGCTACGCTACAGATGATATCCTGGGTTTTAAATCATAGATCTTTATTTTAGCCTAGCAGATTTACAACAGAATTCAGCTAATTGAAGCGAAGGCATGTACATGCATCAGTTGCTTGCAAACCGTAGCGACAAAAACGATCGCGTCCACTCCACACTTGGCTGACGACATTCTAACCTAAATACTGAGCGTGTAGCAAACTCCAAGTTTTTTTGCTAATGTGAATATTTTTTACTAACGGCAACATCCAAACTGTATTTAGATGAGATTTAAAAAAAAATGATCTAACTAGTACAAATAGTTTTTTTCTGTTTTAGTACGAAAAGTAACAGGCATCTGTATTACAAAGTAGTAGAATTAGTAGTATCTTCAACTAGTTATTAAATCTAAGAAGTTAACATTTATTCTTCAATATTTTCTCGATACTTCACAGTTTCACACTCTTGACTGAAGTGTTTGATTTTTTAATTATTATACGTTAGCCAATAAAAACAATCAAACGACATCTCGTTTCCGATACAGAAACGAACAAAGAAAGTATTTCATAAACTACAAACTAAAAGCTGCTTTAAATTAAGATTAGTGCGTTAGATTACGAAACTATTCCTAGTTATTTTCTCCTAAAGTCGTAAATGGTATACTTTTGATGTTGTTACTCGATCGCACGCTAACGACTTGACGAATTTAGATCGCATTCTTAATTCTAAATGGACGGGACTATTTCAGCTAAATTAGTGTAAGAAAAACTAGGGTGAACATGAATTTAGAGATAAAACTATGAATTATGAAACAGGTGTGTTTGTTACAGTTTGTATCCTAATTTCAAGATTGCATTTTCTCATAAAGATTTTGATATCATTGTTCGTATCTATGCCAACATTGTTCATAACTTGCTTAACTCTTTTGTTTTATTAACATCTCACTGGCCGTTTATTGCATTAATTTTATAATCCGCATTTGCATTGTGAGAAATATTTTAATTGCCAATAAAAGTATTACATCTTATACTCTTCTAATATTGTAAAAACTGAAAGTGCGAAGGACTTCTACATACCTACTGATTAAGAAAGCAGAAAGTAGTTAAATAGATTAGTACACATAGTCAATTTATTACTAAGCATTATTATGGATAGGGTGAAGAATGCTTATTTGTTTGTCTTACATGTTTATCAACATTAGCGTCATGTATGTCTAATTGAATAGGAGTTATTTACTATGTGGCATCCCGTTCGTCTGCACATCATTCAGTGCTGTGTGGTGTAATAAAATTGTAGTGTACGTCAGAGAACATTGGAAGACTTTTATGATGTGTACGTGAATTGAAATTAATCGTATTCAGTCAAGTAATTATATTGAACTGAGTGAAAATCATAAAGCGTTAAGTGAAGGTCTAAGATAAACAAATTATCTTACATCATGTTTTTGTTGGGAGGAACTTCGCTGATTTAACTTATCTTGACATCCTTTTATTAACATTTTCGGTTTCCTTTTGTAATTTGAAATGTTGGTGTAGTCTCGTTTTGAGGGTCGTGCTAATAGAGGATTTCCTAGTGCGAGGTGAACGCAGCGTGCGCAGCCGGCGGCGACCGCGGCCGCTCGTGCAGTCTACCCGATGAGCCGTAGCGCGGCGGTCCTGCCGCCACGCTTCGCGACCTCTACTCCGTTCATGTCATCCTGGTATTTCTTAGTGTCAGTTCAGTGCCGTTTTCGGTTAGTTAAGTTATTGCGTGACATTCCCACGTTCTTGGTCCATTGAACGTTCATATGTGCTTTTTGTCGTGGTTATTGCAGACTTCAGCTTTCAAAGTGTCAGTGACTTTTCTAGGATTGTTATGATCCTGTCCTTTAAAGCGTGATAGTTCAGTGATGTTCATTATTTTTATGAAATAGAACAGGAGGTATCAGGATACTTTGAGACATTTGTTAGTCATTAAGAGGTTCGAGTACCAGGAGCTCATCCTGATGAAGCGGTCTACGTGGGTGGACGTGGAAACGGGCGGCCGCCTCGGCTGCAACGGCGAGATCTTTTGGAGCGAATGCACCGAATGTGATTGCTCTTACTGCAACCCAAACTACGTTTGCGTCTGTAGTGATAAGGTACCTACATATCCAAATATTTATTTGTAAAGCAATTTGCATGTCTGTTAAATATATACTTACAACGGTATTCACACTCATCTGCAAAGGTAAATATTGAATGGTGAATACTAAAATCACTTAAGGAATGTATGACCGAATTGAAGTTTGTGTGATTAACGTGTATGCTAAAGAATTCTTATTGCTGCGTAAGGAAAGTCCGCTGATAACAGTTTCTGATTGCTGCTATCTTTCTCTGTAGACAAATATTTGCTGATGAAACCTCAAGGTCTATCACTAACGACGGAATAAAAAGTTCCCACGAAACGAGCACGGTCGTTTGATTCAGCGGTTTGCCTTCGGTAACATTGATGAAAATAACACTTGACATATAAAATCATTACACTTACTATAGAAATTGTATTTCGCAGTGGAGATTGCGACCCACTTTCTTTCATGCAAATCGATAAATAATGCAAAAAACTGACCATTGAGGCAAACCGCCCGTCACACTGAATGATGCGACGTTGATGGCGCCGCAAATAATCCGTAAATTGTCATGTTTTATTACTAAGAACAATCTGCATTTCAAATGTATGCTCCAGAAGTTCGAGTAGATAATAATTTCAAACTAAAAAGTTATTGAAATCTTGAATTAGAGTCTCTCTCTCTCTTTCCGTATTTGTCTGGCACAGTTATGTCTCTTTATGATCAATTACTCCATGAATTGCTAACGAGATTTGGAAAAGAATACACTCCATGTCTGAGTTTTTTTTATAGTCGTCAGTGGCAAATGAGCATCCGTACTGCCTGATTAACTGACATTATCAAATCTCTTATCAAGAGTTATATTAATGTAATGTTCGTAAGATCTCTTATCATAATTATGACCAACCTAATAGTCGCTTCCTTGTTTACCATGGTCTTAAAATTCTCAATAGGTGTAAACTAACGATGAACTGAGAATTGATTTGCTGATGGTCTGTTTATGCGTTTGCATGATAACTCGTTGTTAACCAAACAATTAACAGTTTCCTCCGGGCATTGAAGATTAACATTCAGCAGGTTCAACGGATCACCTTGAAAATTGATTTTGAGGTTTCATCACTACATTTGCCATATAGTGCGTGCGAGGTACAGTCACTACCAGGGTTCTGATCCTGACCCTTATGCCGACGATATAGAGTTGAAACTAACCAGCTGCTTGCGACTGTATCTTACCATAACAGTTTTATGTTGGTACAGAACGTGAATTCCTATTTTACGGCCCACGTTATGGATATTGTAGAGTCGTGAGGTTCTCAGAGATTTTCCATTAAGAAGGCATCTTTTGAGCGAAAACAAAAGAAACTGTCTACAAAAAGTCAGCTAGTCTTACACGTCGACAGGAGCGAGCAGACAATGTTCACCGCACAATACGTGAGGAAAGTGAAACTTCAGTTTTTCCTCCTGCTCTAAACCTTTGTCTGGGCTGTATTCGAGAGAAGAGCATTTCTACCCGTACGCCTGAGAAAAGCTCTTATCATAATGTATATTGATCCAAACATTGTTTTTGCTGAGAACTTATGTGCTGTCTTGATGTTGTACTTACTAGTAGAATCGGTGTTATTCCGGTTATTAGCAAAAAAGAGTCGGTGCAGTGATTAAATAAGAATAATAGATAATTGTATACGGTATATTGTTTTCCTTTACAAATTTTTAAGGTTTATTGTTTAATACTTTTAGGGCTTTATTTCCTTTTCTTTTGATATTTCAGGATGTAGTTACGGGTTACCGAAGAATAGGTATGATGTCAATGATGTCATTAGCTAAGGTGCGTTAACAGAGGCCGCACATACATATACTTTGAAATACCTTACCTTATGAGGTTTTAACTGAATACTGATTTCAAAAGACACTTAAACATTACAAAATAGGTTTATTCCAGACACTGGCAAATATTCGATGTTGCAAGGCAAAAGTTTAGATTTTGTTTTGTTAGTTTTAAGTTACTTAATTCATGTTTCAACCTGTCCATAAACTGGTATTTTAACTATTTCGCAAGCTCATCAAGACCACAGCACGACCTGACACGGAAGCGCTGTCTTTGCATGCATTAACTTAAATAGGTACATTATGGGAAGCAAACTCGTAATGACGTTTCGCTTAGTTTTGGGCGATCTGAATTTTGTTAGTATTTATTTGTTTCATGTTGAAATCTGTACTCTACATAACCTATTGTCATTTGCTAAAATCACCCAAGATAACAAAGAACTCTATGAACAAAACCACTTAGCGTAAAATCTCTCATGTTATTCTAGAAGGAATTAAATAGTAACTGCTGAAAAACGGAGTATATTTAATATACGTGGTTTTTGGATATCAGATAATCTCTATCAATGCCAATATCACATTCGCTAATCATTTTCTTGTGGTAACATTTCAATAACTTACAAATTGCGAGACAAATATTGCAACATAAATATAATTATTCTGAATATCAAGTAGTAAGATTACAGAATGTATGCATATCAAAATATCAATTTGAAGCACGTTTTTGGATTTAATGGCGTTCAGTAGGTGGTTATGATGACATTTTTTACTTGAAAACTACCTAAGTTACTATACAGATAATTTTATTATTTTTAAGTTAGGCTCACAATCGTGCAGTGTAACAGGGTGTCCCAAAAAGTAGTGACAAGCCAAAGCCCAAAGGTAGAGCATCACTACGGCTCCGCGATTTTATGCTAGTTTTCGAGTTATAATTTATTGACGTGTTTTTTCCTCAAATTTTGAATTGCGTACATTTTCATTTCATCGAAGACTTGAGACGCTTAATGCCGATTAACAAAAAAATACGGTATGAGTTACTTAATACTTTGTATATTTAAACTCAAACTAAAAGAAAGAAAATAAACTTATCTAAAAGAATATAAATTTAGCGTTACATCATGTATGCCGCACGCGTTCAATATTTTACTGATGTGTTTAGACACCTAAGAAAGTAATATCTGTATTTGAATACCTGAGTTACAGTCCAAATCGTTTGACGTAACAGTATCTAATAAAACGGTTACAGTTATCAATATACAGGCTGTCCTGAAACTCAACATCAAGCGGGCACCGGACGATAGGCAATAGGTACCTACCAGTTCTGGGAAAAATAGAAAAATAAATGTCTGTGACAAAGAGTCTTCTTTATTTGTGAACTGATTTAAGTAAATCTTCATCATTAGTGATTGTTCAATCCAATAAGGTAGACATTGAAAAACTATGCGTTTTGCACTTTCAAAAACAATGGGAAACAACAAATTAGACTTGACAAAAGGCAAATGCAAACGCATTAATTTGGGTGCCTGCTGTTCGTTAGTCGACAATGTACAGGTAATTGTTTTAATTAACTGATGCCTACATCAAATGACCTTACACATTTTGTAAGTACACAAACTACACGAGTCGTCAAACTGTTTTCCAGCGTATTCTTCTAAATACGGAGTTGTAAAAAAAAATTAAAATGTATCTAATATTTTTTTTAAGATTCGTAAGCACTGTGTAATGGACTAGTACTAATCTTGAATGAAGAAATATTACATTTTGACTCAAAGCGCCTAAAAGAGTTTCATTAGGAATTTCTACGAATTTCTTCAGCTCGACCGGCCACGAAAACGGACAATCTTCAATTACTGAAATTGATCACGTATCTACTTAGTTATCATCCACATGGATCACGTACATCTCGTAAACAGCGGATGACCGAATATGGCCTGTAATCAAGTATTGTAAAATTACTGTGAGGTGTTACTTTCTACGTTTTAATTACCACTGCTTCTACATTGGCCTTTCTATTGTCTGTCATGTCAAAAGATCTGTTCCAGACCATCCTGAGGTGTAATTATAGCTGTCATTAGCATCTTTAAATCTTTTGGCATTACACTAAGTGCATTCTAAGAGAATTCTGGTTTGATTGATACATACTCTTGAAGATATAATAGTCTTGATACAAAGTTACTTAACGCCTAGCTTCACATTATTTTTATCAGGAGGTAGGGCAAAAATGCGCTTCTTCTATCGTGGACAGTCTGCAGGTATTTTATATAAATCCTACATACAAAAGTTCACGCATATTTATCCTACACTACTCGTATGCTTCTATGTAGAGTACTTCTAGTACACATATTTTATAGTGTTCTTCTTCGACTAACGCGACGAATGAAAAGTTGCGTAGGTATCTAAAATTACTCCCTAGTGCATATCGAAACGCCATATCGTTAGCGATATAAAATTATCCTCTAGGCTCAAAGCCAAGAGGCGCTGTCAGAATACCTGTAATTCCGAAGCTCTTATTACCAACCGGCCTCTACCTAATGATGACGTGTTGTAACAAATTGTTACCTTTACCAGAACATTACTTGACTCTCGCTCGCGGGCTGCTAGCTTTTGCTGTAAACAAATCTATGGAAGCAAACATTGTAGGTAATTAGTTAGCGACAAGTACAGATTCTGATAAACAACAATTACTTACTGCAGGATTAACTTTTACTTACACATACGTACCTATACTTATAGGTAGTTTGATCCGTTTGCGGTGAGTACAAATCCTGCCAATTTTCCGACTAAGGTTCGCATTTATAGTATCAGTAGGATTTTGAACAAACCAAAGTTTATAATACAATTTGTCTTTAAAAATTAAAGAGCTTTCCTTCCATAACTGATCAGTGCAGTAGACGTAACATGACTTAATCTGATCCATTGGTAGATTCAATCAATGAAAACAAGACAGCAGAATTTCCACCTGTTAAATAAATTAACTCCAAAAGCCACAATAGAAAGCTGCAAGTTTGCGGTCTGCACAACTGTCGGAATGTGTATCAGAGAGGAATAAACTCTTCTAACGTGTATCATAAAGCACTTGTTCCGGCGGTGTCGTGCCGGGGGTCGTCAAAACGGTACGGCGTCGTTTCCGATTTCTAATGGTCACATTACCATATGTCGAGCGGCCTTTCGCTCGCCTGCCTATTGGATAACGCACGCGAGTTTGCGTAGCTTATCGAGCCATTCAAACTTCTTACCAAGGACTGTGTTTTGGATTAAAAACTGCCAATTGTTCCAAGGCACTAAAATATGCGCTGAAGCGAACAAAAATAATGTGAAATAGATTCTTCAAACATTAGTATAGATTTTAATGATATTAATAACTCAAACACAAAATTTAGAAAGAAATCTTCAACTAAGGTATTTAAATAATGCGTTGTTATTGGTCTAAGCAGCAGTAGTGCAATAGTGGCAGTAATCATTTTTGAATTTATTTTTGTCCCTGCTTCGCATCAACAGAGCTATCAATTGAAATTTTCACATTTATTAATTTACCTTAAACATCATAACATAAATAGGTAGAATAATAACAATTCAAAAGGACAATTCGTTCTGATAAATTTGTTATGTTAGTTTTCCTCGGTGCTAGTTCTGACATAGACGTGAACAAAAAGATTAGGGAACGAGTTTTTAACAAAAAGTGAAGAATGTGAATTTTGTTTTTGGAGTGTAATGTAAAAGTGATCATGACCAGAGTCAATAATTGAAGTAATTTTGTGAATGGAAATGCAGTGCAATTTACATTCCAACCAGAAGTATGCAAATTATGACCTTCGTTTGGTCCGCAATCACGACCTCTCCGAACAATGCGCTGTTGCGCCCGCGCAGATGAGATGTTAACTGTTTGAGGAACAAACAGAGTGGCCATTAGCACTGTGTGCTCACTGATAAGGTTCATTTTAGAGTTTTGTTTTCATAAAATGAAGACTATCTTTATTTTCCCATGAAACTCAAACTCAAACTTACTTAACGCTACAAACTGATCTCATTAGTCTTAAAGAGTTGCACTCGTAGGTGAATTAGTTAATTATGAACGAAATCGATTACAGGAAAATGAAGCAGGATGATTGGTTTAAGTGAATCACGCTCCTATATCGAAACTTTCGGTATTTGCGTTGCTGTCTCAATAGCCGTCATTAAAAATACATACTAGGCTAAACTACTATGATTGCTGGTAATATTACAGGTTTCGCAATTCGCTTTCGCATAAGGTACCCACACTTGGACTTTGGCGTCTTATTAATATCGATTACTTCTATGATGATAATTATCAATGCCTAGTCCGAATCGTAAGGTGACTTTCAAAAATCGTAGAAAGTATAGACTCAGACTCTTTTTTGTATCTTTTGATTACTGCATAGCATGCAACAATCTTTTGGAATTGTGTTCCCAGAGCGCATTAAATAGGTATTCTATAAGGAAAATAATTTAAATGCGCCCTTAGCATTTAAGTGATTTGGTTGATTTAGTAGCCCGTTGTTTGGCATATTTGTCGGTGTCAATAATTTGGAAAATTCTAGACCTTGCTAGGCTTCCGCGATTTGCAGATATTATGATCTGAACTGCTGGTTTATGCTCGCACATCAACACTGCAGGTCGTTGCCTCCGACAACTAGTTGGTAAGGGGGTTGTGTTGTGGTCGTGCTACACGCTCCAACCGGACTGGGATGTGGTCTGTGGTTACGAGTTCTTTCAGTCTTCTTCTTTCACGTTTCATCGGCCCCGATGCGTTTGTTGTGTACTAAAACTAGGTTTCAAAACATACGATTTTTCTAATATTCTATAAGTACTCCTAGTTTCGAGTTAGTACTTAAACAGCATTTAAGTCCGGCTATTTCCTGCGATTAACTCGATTGCAAAATACTACTTGCGGTCTGATCGGGCTTAATTGGTGTACTTCGACTGCTTACCGACGGAATCTGTTGTAGCTTTCAGTGAAAGTAGCTTTTTTCGATTAAGTTCGTCCACAATACACAATTCGATAACATACATTATGTGCATATCGCTCATACTTAGGGGGTTAAGTTAAGAGGTAAGAATGCAGATGCAACAGATATTTTCAGCCTATAGAACGAAAAAACATATTGAGTAACAACAAAGTGCCAGAATACTCAGAAGGTGAAACAAAAATCAACATTTTAAAAATTCTGTGGTAAAATTAGTACATACTTATTAAGTTTAGTTCACGGAAACAACTTTTCAATCCTCTTGCTTGGTCGTGGCATGGCTCATGATCATATTTCTTTACCAGTAGGAAGGTCTCTATTTTTGTTGGTAAGTCGCATATAGTGCAATTGTATTTTAAATTATTCGATAGCTTTCGTTTTGTCATATACTACGAGTATATAGCTTCTTTTAAAAACTTTTATGACAAGTATTTTACAATTTCGAACTTCTTCTAATACAGCGTCCTAAATAAATAAATATTTACGACTGGAATGAATTAAGACACGAGGAAGACTTATCATAACTGTAGCTGAAGTTAATCTGACGTGGCCTTCTTTAAAGCCTTCGTGAAATCAGCTAACGGTTTTCGAATTGGCTTTACCACACTTACCTCAGTGCTGCTGTTGCACAATGTATGGCAGTATTACAATGTCTCAATATATCTATGTATTTTGATGATACTCAGTAGGACTGGGGGTTTTCCACAGAAGATGGCCCTCTCTATGGTAAAGATAACTTGACAAAAAAGTTTTAAAATGGGATAAACCTTAGAAGGTTCCGTAGGTTTTCGGAAGGAAGGTTTTCATGGCAGGGGTACTATTTCTACGAAACTTACTGGTATCGATATCAAATACGATACTAGTAAAAAAGTAGAGCCGACTTTACAGAACTGGTCAAACCTGGCACTGGCGAGCGACACAAGCTTCAAAGAAGATCCATCTCACGTGTTATGTAACTGCAAAATTAAGATTAATGAAGAATGTACTTACAAAAGTATTATTTATTTATTTATTATATTTGATGTTTTCTGTATATGATCCTCTCATTTCTAGTTAGCATTTTATCGCAAGATTGTGGCCAAACTGATAAAGTTTTTACTAACTTTAGCTATAAATGATAACTTGCGCAAACGTGGCATGATAGACAGAAATGACAAAGCACTGTTTCTTTCTTCACTTGACATTGGCGAAATCAGTACCAGTGGCTCCAAAAAAGTTACATTATTTTTAAATGTTGTGCAAATAATCGATTCAGATTATTAGCCTACAGTTTTAATTTGCAGGCATGTTAGGTAACTCCGACGCAGTGTTGTATAAAATTATGCTCCTTACACTCGCCGGCTATGTCGTCCTTAATGGACACTTACGGTTATAGCTGAGAACGGACGTCAAACTAATGCTCGTCTCATGTTCGCCGCCGATGGAAACTACATGCCTATAACAAGACATGTCCATTTTTTGTCACAAATGCCCAGTGAAAGTGTCCATGAGAACTTTTTCGCATATGTAACTCCGGAAATTCTGCAACAGATTTGGTAGTAGTGAGGCGGAATTAAACAAATAGTCGTTTTAATCACGCAGAGAACCGGCTACGTCAGATCAGTCAACTTTTCCTGTCAGCTCAACGTCATTACCAGCTATCCTGTTTATCAACATGTAGTTGGATGTGGACAGATTTTGTAGTAATATTTTTTGCCGTAGTCCTATATAATATAATATCTCAATTGTAATTTCTCAAAAATGCGTGTCGTCCTAATTAAGGTTCGTGGGTCTTCATTTCTATTGCCTTTTCCTCATGGCCTGATTGGACTCTACATCAAAATCAACGGAATCAGGTTGCTCCTAATCAATGGTAAATTATGAAGGCGTAAGGGTTGACTTGATAACACTTAACTTATTTGAACAGTTTTTCTTTCTCCTTAAGGTGTTAAAAGTCAGATTTTCTGATTTTGTATGTTTGCCTACAGTAAACCGCAATTCAAGCTCAACCCGACGTACTTTTTTATCGCCTGTGTTTAGATACTAGTTCATCAGTAAGAGTTCAGTTCACTGTACTGTTGGTTACTGCACTGTACGGTTGACTGTACCCGACCCGACCCGACCTGTCAGCAACAGCTTCATTCTGCATTACGTAACTCGTCAGTCTATCTGATATCAGATAGTCTCGACATGACATTGCACAGATACGGCATCTGGATGTCTCTTTTTTCGTTTTTGTAACTTTTCTCGTACTTACTTGGTTAAACAGGATCTGACAGTTTCGTGTAGGGAAACGATACGATACTCTCTAGTAATGCAGTAAAACAAGTATTGTCGCTTTTTAATGTTAAGGTTGAAGATCGCGACGAATAATGTATTTCACCTTTGCAAGACCGTGTCGAGGTCGAAATTATTTTTCTCCTGCCATAAGCAATGAAAGCTAGGTCTCACGTACATATAGGCTGCTTTTAATCATTTTAGCATACTTCAATCAAGTCACCTCCTGAGCCGCATTGGCTTCTCTAGCTCTTCTACTCCTCATTTCTTATTGAATCTCATAATGAAATGGCGAGTCCTCTCCATAGCAATCAGGCCTTGTGTTTTCTTATGAAGTCCGTAGTAAAGGACCAACATTGTATTAAAATAGAGCTTAATAATAATTTGTTTAACACCGCCTAATTTAGCGTTTCATTGAGATTGCTTATCTACTATATGAAAATAAGTCGGGTTTTCCTTCCTGACGCTATAACTCCAGAACGCACCAACCGATTTCCACGGTCTTGCATTCGTTGGAAAGGTCTCGGGCTCCTTGAGGTTTATAGCAAAGAAAATTTAGGAAAAATTCAATAGAAAAGCGGGAAAATCTTTTTTCACATACAGCTAAGTCCACGCGGACGAAGTCGCGGGCGGCTGCTAGTGCAATATATAATTAGAAGAATAAGGTAATAGACTAGGTAATTACAAGCAGCAATTAAGTTAAATAATTACCTGCTACCAATCTCCTATAATGCCTTCCTTAAATATAAATTAATAGAAAGTGTACCGAAGATGTCACGACATAGTTCGTAGGTCAGCCCCACTTACGAGTATCTTCGCTTCCATCGCCCCACCTACCACATCATGTCGTAACATCTCCTATGTGGAGCTGTATCATACAAACCTACACTATCGTTTGTATTTCTATAAATAAACGATTAAATAGCATTGAGTGATCATCGGAAGCTATTAATCATTGCGCGAACTCATCGGGACAATACTTATTGTATTTGTTGCCATTGTTGACATGCCATTCCGATGATTCAGTCTACAGATTATTTTGAATGTTAACAAATAAACGAAATATTCAGAAGCCCACATTTGGCTGGGTTGGTTGGGTATTATCCTTGTTTTAATATTAATAAGCATAAAATATGTGTTTCGACCAGCTTTGTAAGTGGCGAAATTGAGACTTCTGAATGTTCCGTTTTACTCCCCCAAAATATATACCAAAAAATATCTCTTGGATTTAGGTAGATAGGTAGAGCAAATTGCTTACATTCTCCATTTGGTATTAATGTTGTTAACTTCTGGCTATATGTAGAGTTTTCGTCGTTACCTTCGTTATGTTTTTAAGACACAAAGCCTATGTTTGTTCTCGTATCGCAATAGCCTCATGGACTTTTTATTGAGTTCCATCTGAAATAGTAAAAACCTCGTTGAGTGGTTTTATCGGTGCACCTTTGTTTGATCGAACAACGTTTCGTCGAAAATCAGTTGGTCGAATTTCAGTTGCAATAAAATCAGTTCGGAGAATTATTCATTTGACCGAATATTTAATTGGTAAATTTTTATTTGTTGTAATTATTTGTTTGAACGAATTTCATTTGAACTAATTTCATATTATCGAATTTTCAGATGCACTAATTTTACTTGAACGAATGTTTCATTACACTAATAATGGTTTAGTCGAAACATCGTATCAAATATTTAATTATTTATTTTTTCGTCACTGCCCTATACTATAGTTTGGGCGGAACCGACTCGGTTAGATCAGGTTAGAAGGTTTAAGCCTTCGTGGTTATTTTTTTTTTAAACCCAAAAAACGACTTGCCGCATTACATGCTGCTTGGCATGTTATACCATCTGAAAATTACATCAAATGAACATTCTACCTTTTGATCATTAGTGCAAACGTTGTTATAGCAAATAAACATTCGACGAACTGAAAATTCTATCAAATGATATTATACAAAGTGATGATTTTCTCAAACGTTGTTCGATTTAGTAATATTATATCAAACGTTGTTCGATCAAACAAGAGTAAACCGGTTTTATCTGGCTGGCTGTCTTTTTTTAATTTATAGATTTCCAATGTGGCAACCGTATGATTATAACCATCGTTCATTTACGTTTTACAATCTATCTAGCGCATTATTTTGCTTTCAATAGCGCAAGTTAAATAATTCAACAACATGTTATCGTACAAACAAGGGCAGACCAATACTTTAAGTTTATTTCAAACTTTATAAATTGGGAATAGTGTCTCTGGAAAGGTCAATTAGAAAATATTTGACATCGTGCCATGAAACAAAATATAATATTTCCTCTAAATTACGTGGACTTGAGTTCAAAATATTTTCAATGACAGTTATTATTTCCCTCCTCCTACTCAGACGATCTCTCACTCGGTTGAGGATCACGATTCGTGTCGTCATGGAACAAAACTCACACTTGGCACTCATATTGATAGAGAGGATTCCATGAATCGAAAACAGTAAAGAAAAATAAAGATCGTACACACACACTTTAAAACCTCTGAAAACATCTGTGTCAATTTGGTGTATGGGTTTCCTATGAATGAGGCTTTTTAACTGTAACCCGAAAACTTCGAGGAATAAAAATATTTATATAATTTCAGTCATTTTGTAGAAACTGTTCAGAGAAAAGGTAGAGTTAGGTCAAATCGAAATAATGAAGTGGTTGTTTACGAATATTTAAACACAGTCATCATCACTGTTATTACAATTTTCTGCTTAGTAAGTTTTAGGAAGCTGACGCAGCCCCAGCAATTCCATTGATCAATTATTCATATGACCTAGTAAGTAAAATACTTGTAACGGAACACTTCCACATTATTTTTATCTTCTTATTGTCTGCGGTTTCGCAACTGTTATTGCACTGACCTATCACGGCACGGCATTTAGACGGTGTCCAATTTGATGGTTTAGTTTTGGTACATTGAGGGTCATGTTATGACTGTACGTCAAGCTTTATGTGAGTTCTCTCGATGAGTGAGAGTTCAGCTTATGTTCAAGCTGGTAGTTGACTGTACCTTCATATACATACGAGTGTTATAGGTTCACTAATTCTTACTTATGGGCTTGTTGTTACGGCGTTTGCATTCCTAACACAATAATCGCCATGGCGATAATAATCGTCTTTTTTGCTCTCGAAATGAGGTAAGAACTATAGATGTAGAGGCATTTAGCGGTAATGCGAATATTCTACGTCAATGCTTTCATTCATGATTAAATAAGTGTGGGGAGCGTGTGCATCTTATTTGAATATTAATTCATCGTTTATTCGAACGAAGGTCGCAATATTTGCGATCGCGTTGCGGATTCTGTCGCGAGTTTCTACGGCGTGCCACTTCCATATTTTCGGTTTTCGTGGTACCGGTTATTTTGATTGCAGTGATCGTGATCGAAGCAGACGTGAGTTTCGTCGTACGGTACGTCCCAACATCATTCGGGTCAAAGTAATTAGCTATTTTTGTATCGACAATATTATGGTTTCACGAAACACTTTCTTCTCAGAAATATGGATTGGATGGCTGTTTTTGTGGTCTATTGGAGAGTGAACGATAGTCTTATATCAAAGTCAGAATGAACTCGGTGTAATCAAAGTAAAGCTTTAATAACACGCTGGCTGGGTTACCAAAATACCTGTTCTTATCGATCTGTGTAAAGTTTGATATTTTTAACTAAATGTTACAAGTTTTTTTTATAAAGTTAACTGAAGTGAGATGATAACACAGCTTGATTCTGAACCCCTCTTAAAAGTGGTCTTCGAATAACATTTTACCAACACATTGAAAAGTGTATAGTGTAATCATGAACATCTTTAGAAGTTGAATATAAAACTGACAATGCTATTATCAACCGTTCGTCGTTACCGTCGAAGTTATTCATATATGTATTATAGTTAAACTCAGGTGATGCAAGTAGCCCTTAGTTTTTAGGCTGCGCATACACATCTTTCGTTACGATTCACCATGCAGAACTTGATTAAAGACTGATTGATTTGATTTGCTAACGGTACTTGTCTAGGCCCTCTGTTATCTCCAATGGTTGCCGGAAGAGTGCACTTCGACCTCGTTGCATTCGAGTGGACAACGATTACCACTATCTTCACATGAACTGTTAACCTAATTTGTCTGGAATTACGAAATTCTAACGACAGCTAAGTAATTAATTACTAGTAGTTTTAAAATGGTACTATAGTAATTAACGCCTTCCTCTGTCCGGGACTTTTCTATACCTTCGATCTAATAAATTTTTTGTCATATCCTCGTCGTACTTAATAGAGTCAGTCTTAATAACCTTATAAGTTCTTTGAAAATGCTTAATCAAAATCAACATGATATCAAGTTTTATCGACAATTTACTTTTGCTACATAAGATTTGCTAAAGAGTGCTCCGCCTGATCAGCTTTGGGCGATGTGATGTGTGTTACAAATGGGAACTTATAAGTGCAAAATGACGTCATCAGAGCCTCCGGAACATTTAGGCAGTGCGAGTGAAGTGAAAAGCATGAGCGAAACAGAAAGTGAAGTGGTGATGCGGTCGAACAACTCCTCGCCGAAGTTAGCCAGGAGGCCGAGGGTGAAGAGCTACCTTATGGGATGGGCTCAGGTGGTGGAGGAACTGTCTTGGAAATTGAAAAGCGTGAGTTTGGACTCCTAACTTCAGTGTGACTAACTTCAATGCTCAGTAGCTAAACACTTAAATACTTCGTCATAGCAGCTGAATTTCACAGTCAAGTGATAATTTCTGACATAACTTCAACGAAGTTATTGTGCAAGGTGCTAAAGACTTCTGCGATTTTGCAGCTAGTTGTGGCTGGACTTGTGATAGTGTAAATGTGAGTCTAACCTTCTTCAATGTTTGTGTTGTGTAATGTAACCAAATGCAACTGTGTTAAAAGCTTGCTTTTATCAAACGAACTTGTTTTTCATGTGCTATTAATTAATGCCATCATAAAATATTGTTCTGCTTTGAAATGTTTAAGAAAAGTAGGTAGGTGAACAACATGCTGTGCGAGCTAGCCAGCTTTCGTAATGAATGAAATTCTTAGTATGCTTGAGGTGTGGGCACAGGTGTGGGTGACTGTCCGTACTATTATTTACTACGTAAATAGGGCTAAGTCATATTATAGATGGGGTGCACCTTTTTTCATTAATCGTATAAGTTTGGACATAAGCAGCATAAGAGTAGAAACGTCTGCTAATTTACTAGTATCCCATACGATATTGTGGGAGAAAATAATTTCTCTACACAATTAATGTGCGCGTTATCTACATACAATACTGATGGCTATGAAATTACAAAGTGCTGATAATCATCACACACACGGTTATAATTACCTACCTACCTACTCGATGGATAGACTGTCTAAACTAAACTATAGTTAAGTCCGCACTCGAAACTTTACGTAGAGATTGTCTAAGCTGAAATGACGCGCTCCACTACATCTTCGGATACAAGCAAGCACTCTACTTACTTTAACTTAGACGATCTCTACGATATACCTGCTACTTATTACAATTGTTTAACCTTAGATATGGTCAAATTGTTTGATCAGTTAAATTCAATGTTGCGAACAACATAAAATAGATCTATAGACAGTCGTCTCTCCACAAACTAATCAGAGAAATTTTACTTAATCAAATCATCTAAATTGATCTTTCGTATTTCGAATAACATTTATCCCAGTGTATTGCCTGCCTTACTATGTCATTATTACTCTTAATTAGCATACCTAAATATAGGAGTTTATTGCTAAAGGCACTTTAGCCATTATTTATTCGTGGTATGTGCGCTATCGGATGACCTTCTTACTCAATTATTATGTCATGCAGATCATATAAATCTAAACTTTTACATATGCATAACGTTGTTTTTACCTATAATTAAAACATTATGCCTTGTGGTGTTGCAAGCAGCTGATCTTTTAAACTCATAGATAAAAACTAAATGTTAATTTTAGCCAACAGCTGTAAGCTTAGATTACTTTGCGATTTATTAAGTTGTTTTCGAAACTGAAATTATTGTGGCTCGAATTTACAGACGTCAATCAGACTTAAGCACGCCGTCAAACTCATAAAGTGTCTGAATAGAACTAAAAGTGTAAAATTCATTTTAATAAAGCTACAATCAAAAAAATCAGATCGCTACGACCTTAGGATGGGAATAAACATTGGTTTCTTGCCCCGCATGAGGTAACAGATCTTCATAGTAAAGTCCGTGGCAAAGTTGTCCGAGAAAACAGGCGTGTATCACTCAGAGTAGTTCTCAAACCATGCTTATCCTTCGTTTCCTGTGTTTTAATCTATTCACTAAATTTGATACGCCTAAACACATTTTGTTCTTTCTAACAATTATTATTAAAAATCGGCTATTTGTTTCTAAGCATACTTAATGCCCCTTTTTTAGCAGCGGGATCCCTCCCGGGAGGCAGGGACTAATCCTAGCATCCCACGATTTCGTCCAGAGATTAAGACTGCGCAAAGTGCGTATCATATTTCAGACAGGTACCAAACTTACTGTACCGTGTTACCTACGCAGATTAGATAAATTTGCACCGCAATCTATCAGTGTGCTATTCAGCAGCACAAATATTCGTGCTAACTAACATTTCGTTGAATATTTATCAGAAACAGGACATTACCGAAGCTGCCGCCTACGACGTGCGTCGGGAATTGGGGACAGATGAAATGAATATGCTGTTAGGATTGCAGAATGTTTCGCTACTTACATAGATGAGTTTTTAGGTTGTATGTAAGTACCAGCTTAAATGTTGTTCGTCGCAGTTGTGGGGAAAAGCTGCCGTTCGATTCCAAGTCTTTATGTTGTGGTGCAGTGGCAGCAACTTCAACGTAACGTTGACAACCCGTTTAATTAGTGCAATGATTCAAGCGCCGGTTAGATTTTGTTCCTGAGTTTGGGTGTTCATGGTTCATTTTGATGTGTGTGGTTCCGAACGTAGCACAAGAGAAAGCGTGACTCTGGGACTAGAGCAATGTAGGTATGTTTTGTTATATTATAATAATAAGCGGTAGTTTAAAAATGTGCTTTAGTGCATCAATAAATAGTGATACGAACTGTCAAAATGAAAAGAAACCTTCCGTTGTCCTTACCATACCAGATAGTATAATAAGGTAAACTCTTTAGATTCCTTTGAAGTAATTTCCCTAAGGCTTAAAGGTCACAAAGGATCCCTTTGCATCGCAACTGGCATGCATGTAGAGCGGCTTAGTTCCCGTAGCGCGTCTAACGGCCGGCACACTTGCGCGTGCGCACGCAACTGTACAGGCAGCCCTGAGCTAGCGGCTTGTGGAGCTTTGTGATTGGGGTAGCGGTACTGCTGGAGTAGCGTTTTAGATCGGCTGCTGGACGTTGTATTAGCTGCTGTTTAATCCAAAATGACTTAACATCAATCATAAGAATATAGCAAGAAAATTCCTGATAAGATTGTTAAAATAGTATATTTCATTTGTGTATCGTGTCTCACTATTCCTTTTTCAAATGGCGAACTTTGTCAAATCATGAAAAAAACTAGTAAAAACGGTCTAAGACATATTTGTAAGTAGATAACTTTATTTTTGATGTGTATATTTTGATTAAAAGTTAAAAAATCATTACGAGAAAGCTATAAAGTACCCAAACGTAATATTTATTTATTTATTCAATCTGCAATGCACAATAGAACAAGAGGCGGACCTAATGCTAAAAGCATTCTCAACCAGTCAACCATCGGGCGAGACAGAGATGATGAATATCGTTGTTATGTAATATTACACATTGTAAAACATTACCGTTTAGGTTTTCACTTCAGCGTAACCGCTTGACATGACTGATGGATGACATCAGTCACCAAATGAGTGTACTTTCGCGTGACTTTCGCTGAACACATCCTAATCCTCGCTTTTGTCTTTCCAAGACTGAACATAATTAGTGAGACGCCAATAAAGTGAGTCAAACGTTTACAGCTTGTTTGGCACGAGATAGTTACCTAAGTGTAGGTAAAAGAACCCAGGAAAACCCAAGCGTGTTTAGCCTACGGGATTTCGCAGTTATGATAACCCAAATGGGCCTTATTTGTCCCATGAGCAGCCCATATAAATAAAATTTCCACTTTTTATTCTGCTCTACAATTTTTGTTTTTGTGTGCTTAGATAACTTTCAATTCCAAAGGATCTTCACCGTGAGTAACGATCATAAAGGTTCAGAATAAAGGAGTAAGCACGGTACAAACGATTGTGTTCAGAAAAAAATATAGTGCATTTAATCACAAACGTAGGTAGCACATTTCTTATTTATCAACAGCTGCCATCATTTTTGAGACAGCAGTTGATAAATAACTTAATTGCACCAAAAACCAACGCTAATCGGTACAAAGTAAAGCTCAATAAACATAAACAGATGAAAACAAACTAATAATCATAAATATTAGTTCCAATTTATAAGAATCGTAGAAAATGAATTTCTCAAAAGAATTCAAAAACTTTACAAAAACACTTCAATAATATTTCTGTTCAGCTGTTTTGGAATTTCACTTACCTTAGACAATTACAATAATTGGTAGGGACAAACTGCTCAAGGTCGACAAACATCAAGATGACTGTCCCATTTCCAAAGAAACTCTCTCACTAGTTATCTTAATTTATGATCCCGTTAAGTTTAGTGTAGGCAGTTTAGTTAGAGACAACAGCACAGTATAAACCAAACAGTAGAACATCTACATACAAACGTGCCATTCTCGGTTTGAATGTGTGCGTGCGCGTCGCGCGCCGTGTCGCGATATCACGCACACGCTAGCATAAAATAGGGAGGCATAGGGAGGCGGCAGTACGGACGGGCTGTGCCGCGTGTCAGTGTGCACGCTAGGCTAATAACTCGGCGGGCGGCCTTAGATAGCCTACTGTATGGTTTATACTGTGACAACAGTCTGTGGCCAAATTGACTGCTCTAAACAATGGCTTGTGCGAATGCTTTGTTTACTCGCCGGCTTTTGGTAAACAATAACAGATAACTCTTCGGTCCTTGAATTCTTGGTATCAACGACCTATTTACTTTGTGCCGCTAACCAAGAAGCTCTATTATTAGAAATATTTTCAAAAACATAATTGTAAAATTGCTTTACCGTCCCATTTAAACAACAAATATGACGGTATTATAGATAATTCCATTTGTTAATTTGAAAACCAATGATATAAGCGGTTATATAAGTAGCGGTAGATATATAAATAATTACCCTCCATTCAAGTAGTATATTAGGTACATAAATTGAATTGCCTGCCATATTTAGGTTCATTCATATTCAAATTCTATCAACTTGTCCATGTGGCCTTCGCTTACAATGGGGATGCGATTTGCAATGCAATACATGAAAGGAATCGTTTCACAAAAGCTGTTCATTGAGAACGGGTTTTACAAACCGATTCCTATCAAGCATAATGGAGCTAGCAGCATGGTGCCTAACTGCCTTTATGGATTTGGACCTGGTTTGATGGATAATGAACACTAAAAAGGAGCCTCGGTAAAAAAAATTAAGAGTTTACACTGCACGGTGAAAAAGTGTCACCTGCTGCATGCATCTCTTCTCGTGATCTTGATTGCACAAGATCAATATTGATCTAGTGCGACCTGTTGTACACCGAAAAATCTTGTGAAAAACTTTAAGCCAGATCCTCAGTAGAATCAATACTAGGACGAGTTTAATTCTAGTGGCTCCTTAATGCTGAAACTTTCACTCCCTAAATAGCTCTGCTCTCCAATTGGGAGAGGAGCGCGCGAGCACGAGAAACGTTCTAGTTTAAATTACAAGATCTTCGAAAAATAAATCACCAACGCGACTAATGCTGAAACTGCAAATATCCAGCCACGAGAGAACCCAGTCAACAGAGGGAACAAGATGTAAAGAAGCTCCTGAGGAATTCTTCTTAAAGTCCTCCAACAGTCAATGGCCCTTTTGCTTAGGAATACTATTAACAATTTAAGAAACCGATTGTTCCTGATACGCTCTTTAATTTTATCCATTTCGTTATAAGATGCTCTACTTACGAATTCATCGCAAAGTAAAGCAAATCATGTGCGACGCTTTTGTTTCAACCAATATAAATTATTACCGCATGTTCAAAATCATCATTGAATTGCTGTTACATAAGGTCTATATTCGCGTAACAGTGTTCCGGCCACTGAATGAATCACTGCACAGGCGCACCGCCTGCAATTGAACGCGTAAATGGTCAATCAGTTCAAGTACAGACGGGGTCATGGGTTCATAAACGCCATATGTGCTGCTGATTTATGGATATTATATGTAGCAAGACAAGTGCCCTACTTCCGCCACGTTTAATATTAAGCTTTTTTATTGACAATTGCCTGAAGGATTAAACAATCATTTGGTAAGTAACATCTATGACTAAAAAATAAAAATGCGTTTATTGGACTTGTCTTAGAAGTCCATGATGTTCCTTTTGGCACCCAAACTAACAATAAATAGATTAATATCACATCTCGAAAGTCTCCAATACGCTCTACATTACCAACTTCTGAAGTATGTACCGAACTACAATCTCTTAAAGTACCCAGTATTAGTATACGAATATTTCGTATACTAATACTGTTTGTCATATCACGCGTTGCAATGGTGATGCTTTTTTACCAAACCTTGTAATGCAAGTATCTAATTCTTTGCTATGCTAGATGGTTTCTGAGCTTTCGCGGTAGAGTAAAATGTTTAGTTTTCTGTAATTGGCTAATCCCTATCGCCTATTATGACTTCAGTATTTTCTTGTGAAAAAATAATAAACAAAACTTTTAAGCAACTTTTAATGTAATTTGAGGTAATTACAAAAAAAATGTGTTCAAGGATAATAGTTAGAATACAAACAACCGAATATTACCTTAACCATTCCAAAGTAAGTCAAAGACACGTTTAAAGACAGCGGAAAAATTACTATTCTTTGTTGCATACATCCACTCTCCTAGTGGACAAGGACCAAAACCATTGTGTTCTTAAAAACACATTTCGGGGGAATGTTTGAATTCCCACAGTGTCTTCGTAGCACGTGCTCCGACTCAAGTCCACAACAAAACAATGCCACAGATGTCCATGAGAAAGTACGTGAAAAAATGCTACAATACTCGGTCTGGAGTCTGGACTCCGGACGCTGAGATATGGGATCAACGTCTTTTAATATGGGACGGCACATCTCTGGCACCTGCTCTACTTCATGTAAATGTAAATATCATACTCAAATATTCATTATGTAGAGCCAAGTTCTCAGAAAATTGAGCTTTCGAGCTTTCAACAAATACCAGCCAAAACATACTAAGTTAAAGAGCATTGCACCTTGCACCTATGCTCAGGAGGAAATGAGCTTTAGGTAATAACACAAGCATTTATGTAACTAACATCTGTGTTTATTCTGGGTCAATATCTTTCTTAGAAGTATGTATTTGGGAATATAATATTCTGTATATGCAATTCCAATCTCAAGCACTCATAGTACGAGCAATGCATAGTTTGAGCTTAAATATTAAATCCAAGTATTTCAATTAATATAAAATTTCTAACTTAAAGTCGATCTGTCAAGGTAAATAATGCATTATCATCAAATTACCTACACGAATTTGTGCCATGAATTTCTGCTGCTGACAAAAGCTTCCGTTCAGTATTGCTTGTTAACTTGGCCCCTACACTACAGTTCACTTAAAGCTCAGGCTCAGTGTACCCACACTACGGCAGCCTACCTATCGTAGTTGACGCCGCACATACCCGACTACGTGCCCTTTATACGGCCGCGCAGAGGACGATGCTCTACTTAGCGCCCACTTTTTGCAACCTGATACGATTTGGGTCGCTTCGATAGCTGCTGAACAAAATGGGGCTCTTGTGAGGCTTGACAGCTTTGTCTTATTACCATCATGATACATCGATGTTACCTACTTGACCCTACATGGGCATGTCTGAAAGTCTGTTGTAAGTTATTAACAGTAGAAAAACATGCGAGCGCTCACTGTACTTTTGAGCTTCATATTCAGATATGCTTGTGTGATATTTGAAATATGGATAGATATTTGAAATACTTGAGTGAATCTGCCAAATTTTTCTCATGTATAGTTCCGCGAAAAATGTTTTATAAATAACGTGACAATAATTAGAATGCCAACTTGG
The DNA here is from genome assembly GCA_950022985.1 of Udea ferrugalis. NCBI lineage: Eukaryota > Metazoa > Arthropoda > Insecta > Lepidoptera > Crambidae > Udea > Udea ferrugalis. Next base: position 15,354,218 of record OX465516.1, read on the forward strand.
AACATTGTATCTAAAAAAGAGAACCAAGAAGTGTCTGTGCTTAAATAAAATAAATTCTAGTCCAAAGTAAGATCTTCCCTTCTTTTATGGAAGCTAGAAACAACGGAGGTACCACAAGACTGTTTTATGACTAAACATTTGAACTGGTGCGGGTATCGTGCCAGCGACCCTTTGCATCCTAACCGGCGCTCATAACCACTATGCTATACGGATCGTCGTATTACATAACAAAAAACATGTAGCTCAAGCTGCACAAAGTGTGTGTATGAACTATGCTTTTGTTTTCCATTCGCCATAATATTCCCTGGAAGGTATTGCAAAAATCGCAAAATAAAAACAACTGAGCGTAGCACCATTTCCCGTGACAGGCTTATGAATATTTGAAGCGACCCTTTTCACTGCGGAAGTAGAGCATCTACCGCGCCAGTTTCACGGCACAAAGTGGAGGCAACCACTTTTTTTACGATCCCAACGTATTCCCGCGCCCCTTGCATCCCGCAGTTCCTTGTTCTCAAGGCGCTTCGGCAGACGCAGCGTGTGCGCAGCGGATACCCGTCGTCGGCGACTTGTTTCTAGTGTCACGATTTCCGAAAATCTAAACCCCTCGCGCGAATTTCGAGTGACGCGGGTTTTTCAAAACTATTTCAAGTGATATTGGTTACTGAAAAGTGATTTATTAAGAACATATTAATAGCAGTTTATTTAAAGATACGATTACGATCGTTAATACTATCACGCGTAGTGCATTTGATATCAAAAATCTTTTGATGTGTTCGTTTTTGGACTTATGAAAAAACTTAACGACTTGTTTCATCTATACTTATTTTTAGTCCAAAGTTACGTAAATTCCATTGGAAACCATGAACTGATTCGATAGTGTTGTGTTTGAAAACGACACCTTACATCCACGTGTCGTGTAGTGTAGTGAAATGTACAAAGGAACTTCGCTGATATGGATACGATAAATATGATGTTAAAAACCGGATACAACATTATTAAGGATTTTTCGGAGCAACATAAGCCTGTAAGTTATTTTTTTACAGAGAATGGGATAGGGGTGGGTCGGGTGCGGGACGAAACGGCCCTGTTTATATTTCATTAAAATAGTTTGAAACACGTGTTACCGAGTCCCAACGGTTTATGCTTTCCATTGTGTATGATTTCAGTTTTGACCTATTTTTAGAACCCTAGCCCTTATCGGTTTTTGAAGTAACGAAGAAGGCTCAGAGCTCTACATAATATTGTCATAGACCCAGGCCGTTAAATCAGTAGAAAAAAAGACTTCGTTCCATTATCTGATCAAGAGTGGAGGCCGAGTGGTGTCAGCAGGGAGACTGAAAAAAATAAAAGATCAAGACATGTCAAAACGACAGTGACATGATCGACCAAAAGCAGTTGACAGAGCAAAAATAATAATAGCACAAAATATTATGTAAATCCGTTATAACACATGTTTTGAATCAAACCGTTGAACTAAAATTAGCTTTCATATGAAGGGGTAGTGAACGTTATAATTACAGCGAGTTCTCCACCTGCCCTCACATGTGCTTGCGCACGTTTCAACGGAAAGCTTAGCTTAGCGTATTTTACTTACAAATAGTGAACTTCCAGTTACTTAGCCATGTCTCGTCGGTTATAAGGTGTATGATATCGTTCAGGTTTACCGACAGATTAAGTTCTGAACAGCCGTTCATGCCTTAACGGCTGTTTTGAAATAATTTGCTGTTCACCACACAGTAAACACAAGAAAAATGCTTAATCGAGCGTTTAACTTAAATCATAGTAAATTATGTAAAAAATATTTAAAAAAGATGTTCTAGAGAATCATTAAGATTAACTCAAACTGTATGTGGTGCGTGTTTATCGACCTTTCGGTCACAGCTTTCGGTTGACCGAGGTGTGCACAGAATGCTTATAGCGATTTGAAATAAATACTGTAACCATACTTTAATGTCGTCATAACAATACTCAACCAGGAATGAACTCAACACAAACATGTTTACAAACAAATAGTAATAATAAATAACACAGAAATAACTCTACAAAACTTTTTAGTAGTTGTCAAACAATAAAGGAGAAATCGTATAGCTATCGCCGTATATTTAAACGAGATGTGCAGGTTATGCACTAAAGGAGACTGTTACACCTGACTTGAAACAACACCATTGATGAACATCATCAAGTCTGAAAATGTCATGATTGCTGATCTTTACAGAGTGGATTTTATCTGGGCATTTTGAAGGCCATAAACGAGGGTATACCTCAAACAGCCAGGCTCAGAAAAATATCAGATCCAATCATGCTGTGTCTATACAGGTCGTCGTGGCGGTTGATTGGGTATATGCACCTGCCCATATTTCAAGCTAAAAGTACTGTTTTGAAAATTATTAACAAGCCAGTTTCTTCCATCAGATCCTATCGTAGCAGAGATATGTAGAGACAACAATCAAATTTTGCTTTCCATTCCTATGCCGACATCAATTTTTGAAATCGAAAACATATCTGATTAGTTGATTCGTAGCTCCATACATTCCAAGCTGTTAGGTTCCACGGTGTTAAACTGGCCCTAACGCTGTCTACAGTGTGTGCTCAAATAAACAAGATACAATTCGTTGGTTTAGATGAAGACGCAAAGTGAGTCAGATAGTTCAAAACGTATTTCCATCAGGCTCAAGGAGATTTCAAAATACAAATATTTATTTATTTATTCTTTATTGCGCAACAATGAATGGTACAAAAGGCGGACTTAATGCCAATAAGGCATTCTCTACCAGTCAACCATAAGGCTAAGCAGAGAAGTACAGTAGGCGGTGCGACAAAAATTAAATAACTTTGAAGTAATTTAACAGAAACACACAACAATAATAATTTGTAAATACCAATAATGACAAAAATGAAAATAAAATATCTATGAAATATCTGATTGATAGATTCACAGCTCCACATCTCCACGCTGCTCAGCTTTACCTAACCTAACACTGTCCAAAACGTGTGCGTGAATTAACGAGATACATTTGATTGGTTCAGATGGAGACATCAGGCGGGTCAGAGAGCTCGGGGGGAGAGGACGCGGAGGCGCGGCGCTCGCGGCGCGGGCACGTGCTGGCCGAGCTGCTGCAGACCGAGCGGGTCTACGTGCAGGAGCTGGGCTCCATCCTCAATGTGAGTATCTACGGTAGCAGGCTCATCGTGGAATTCTTATCGAAATCAAAGTTAAGCCTGTACCTATAACACAAAAAAAAAGTTTTTTTAAGTGTTTTATAGTGAAAAATACAACAAAAAGTTAAAAAAGTTGAGCCTCTCTTATAGCTATCATTTTCTGTTTTGCAGAAAATTTACAGGGTGGCATGAGTTTGAAGCCATGCTCAACCGTGTCTGATGTTTGTGATTTGAGAAGTAATAAGGTCTTATGCTTATTACTATGTCGACCAAGCGACCACAGCAAATATCAATGAGATTGACTAGGTACACTGGAGATGCTGATATGCACAAGTGTGTCTTGTGGTGAGGACCACATAATCGTTAAAGCTGTCATGTTTTTATTCGTTATTTGTTGTGATTCAATAGCCTAACGACCACTAGCCCATTCTTTGCCATTATTTCTATCAATTTGTTCGCTAAAACTTTCCCTAGCTCATTTAATTCTTGATTACCTTGCCCACTCTAGAAGAAACGCATACATTATGGGCCTACAAGAAAACATCAACACATTACGTCACAGTCGATTGATTCACATCGCTGCAAAAATGCATGCGCTATCTCCACCTGATGCGCCATTACGCGCTCTGAAAACTAAATATGCCAGTGTCGTGAAGTAGCGCGCATGCACCTTGTATGCGCCGTCCCAGAGGCGGCAGTCACGAACGCACCGAGTTAATGCATGCAGGTGCATCCGAGGCGGGCGCAGCCACGCCACGCCGCGCTGCGCCCCGAGCGGAACGATATGCACCAGACAACTGCACTCTGCTGCAGTCTCTCAAACGCGTGTTACACTTCGTCACGCTCTGCACCATGAAATATGGAAAATATGACCTCCATAAATCTTCCGCGAACCTCAGTGTCGGCACGTCCTACTCGTGGTACTACAGAAAAAACGACAACCCCACTACACGGAAGAAAAAGCGCCTCACCAGAACCGCGTCCGACTCTACTCTCTTCAGTGACTATGCTAATCAACTGCCGCTCTTCGAAAGAGAAAAGCGCCGTAACAATAAGTGTAAGAAATCAGTGAGTGACGTCGGTAAAAGTTCGCGTAGCGAGTTCACATCTCGGAATATTAAGCCCGTCTACATGGAACCGTTCACTGGAAACTTTTTTTACGGAAAACCATTGCCCGGTTACGAATATACAGAAAAAACTGAAGAGAAAATCACATATCTGCCGGATTCCGATGCAGTCACCGCCTCCGAAGACAAAATTTCTACAGGCGAATCTCTGACGACGGCGCCAACCGTTGTAGACGCTCCTGAATATGTGCGGAATCCCCTATACGGATACTTGGAGGCCGATGTCCAAATACCAACTCCAATATATTCTTCTACTTCAGGCGCCTCGAAGGACTCTCAGTTGAAGTCGTCTAGTTGTACTGAATTGAGGCAAACTATGTGCAGCAGCAAGGAACCTGATGATGTCCTGCTGTCAATATTGCGAGACTACAAAAGAATAATGAAAGAATGGAACTACACAATACAGGATCATTGCCCTTCTGTGTCCCAAAGCAGTAAACGAGGTGAAACCCTGTGTCGTACGAGCAACACCGATAGCTATGTCCGTAGCCTGCATTCTACTTTATCCTGCAGAAAGCCAAGTAAATGTTTGAAATCCATGAATAGCAATACGCTCAATTCGCGCAAGAGACACCAAACCAATATACAGCAGGCTAGAAAGAGTCAATCGTTGGGCAGAAATCAAACGCTTAGCAATTGGACATCCACATTACAGAAGCTTAAGAATAAGACGAAGTTTTGGAAAATCGATCAAAACATCACCTTGACCGAGAGTCAGTGCTTGGAAGCAATGTATGAGGATTACGATAGACGTTTGCAGGATTGGTGCGATGCTGTTAGCAATGTCTCGTCTTTGAGTAGTTTGGTACTATCATTTCCAAATAACTTAAACTTTACATCACGAATTGGAAATACAATATTCTTTCTTTACAGGGTTACAAAGAAGAAATAGAAAAACCTGAAAACCAACACCTTCTGCCGTCAACTCTGGTGGGCCAAGCCGACGTGTTGTTTGGAAACCTACACGAACTCTTCACATTCCACCAAGACGTGTTCCTCAAAGATCTAGAACGATCGATATCAGCGACAGAACTGGTGGCGCTATGTTTTGTAGATAAGGTAAGATGATCATGACTTTTAACTGTTCTTTTTTGCTCTGCTCTGTTGTCGGTCCAATTAAAGTAATTATTATTAAAATTATTAAACCTTTGGTGCTAGTCTGAATTGGAGATTATTTGCTACCAGTGGAGGGCATTTCACTTTCATATTCATATTTTAATAGATTTTATTGCGCAATCGTATGGTTTACCTCGGACACCTATGCCGTATATTTTTTGAGCAGGATGTCAAACTGTACTCTATCGTATGCTTTTGCCATGTCTAATAGGATACCAACTGCGTTGCAAGTGCTTTCCCGGTTGCCTGAAAAAATCTGGGCAAATCACGGACATCTGAGTTCCGTCCACTATGATGTGGCAACAATCAGTTTACCTCTGCTTACCAGGGTGATCCGGGTTATTATGGTTTTCATGGGTTATTTTTCTTTTCAGAGGGAGACCTTCTTCCGACTGTACAGTTACTACTGCCAGAACATCCCGCGGTCAGAACGGTTGCGGGAGACGCTGGTGGACACCCACCTCTTCTTGCAGGCGTGTCAACTACGCCTGGGACACAAGCTACCCCTCGCCGCGTATCTACTCAAGCCTGTGCAGAGGATCACCAAGTACCAATTATTGTTAAAGGTGAGGGGTGAACGCACGAGGGTTAAAATGTCTCCCAGCTTTGTATACGCGGAAACAATGTCAATTGCAATTTTTGTTGCACCTGATCAAGAAAACACGCGTTGCATAACAAAACATAAGCATTGTGTTCATGACGTAACCCTAGCCAATAGCCATATCTATAGAAACCGTACGCTTCAAAACCTGCTTCAAATGTCAATTACTCTATTAAATTCTGAGCTTAACATTGAACGGTGGCCGCGAATCGATCGGAGACCGGTTTGAACAAATACACTTGACATCTATTTAAAATCTGCATACTTTGATTCTACAAATAGACTTATAAAAAACCGAAAACAAGTAGAATGCGATATTCTCCTCTTGTTGCCCATTTTGAATGGATCTCCTGAAGACTTTCACCACTCTGTTATACTTGGATCACAAATAAATATTAGAGAGAACAAAAACAAATGTCCGTAACTGAGAATGATAAAAAAAAAAACTTTTTTTCGTTACTTCAAACTAGTGTTTGTGTTGTCAGGATCTCCTGCGGTACGGCGAGTGCGGCACGATGACGACGGGGCTGCAGCAAGCGCTGGACTGCATGCTCGTCGTGCTCAAGTGCGTCAACGACTCCATGCACCAGATCGCCATCACCGGTGTGCCTGTAAGTGTTCTTCATCTACACTCACCTCTAACTTCGAGGGTTAAACCCACCGTTTTCCGTGGCTCTAGTCATATGGGCTCGAAGAACTCGCGTGTTTTGAAGACTGGCTTTACAGGGTGTAGACTTGCCTAGATGGTTCAGTCAAATGTTTTGTTAACGTATAATGCTGAATCCCCTGAACATTTAACAAAAGAACCTGAGCAAATCTTCATTCTACTGTCAACTTATGTGGTTAGTTGACAAAACACTAAACAAACAACCACATCGGTGACGAGCGTTTAGTCATCGAATGGCTAATTACTTATTGCCTTGAGTAATCTTTCTTCGTATCACAAGTGAGTGACCTTACACTAATAGGTATGCGCAAATACCCGTTGTATTTGCAGCAATCAAAATTAGTTTGTTTTACGCTACGTGCCGATTGTTCCTGAGCATTGACTTTGTTCTACCGAACTACTTTGCCGGGTAAAGTTATAGGACCTACCTACTATCCGAGCAGGTTTCTAGGACTAAAAAACCTATGTCCCTAACACAAAATGTTTCTAAACTAGTTGTCCTAGTAGTCATCATCTCACCTGTCAATACCCGATTTCCTTTTCTTCACTGTCATATCCTGAGGAAATACTGTTTAGTTACGATACAGCTTTATCTGAATGATTGATCTGTACTAATAGTACATAGTTATCCTAGGGGTGAAAGTAACTTATTTAGTCCCGAGACGGAGTTTGGCGCCCGGAACGAAGTGAGGGCGCCAATAGTTCGAGGGACTAAATAAGTCTTTAACCAGAGGTAAACACTGTGCTTTTCATTACAAATACGAGGAAAGTAAAAATAAAAACATTAATTAATTCATGAAGATGGAATTGCCGCTTTCCCGCCTATTTTGTTTGTTTTTTTTCTGTGGCCGGCCCGCTATTCAGCCATTATTTTTTATTTCCATCATTGGAAAAATGGTTAATATTTTGCTCAAAGCTAAGTTATTTTTAAGAAATTGTGAAACTTAATTATAATAGTGTTATTTAAATCTCTAATCAATACTTAACTTTAAGTTATTTCAATTTTACATCGTGGCTGTATAGAAAGTTGGAACATAGTTCAATAGTTTAGTGAAAAAAGAACTAGTTTTTTTAAAAATAATATGACATCTGTCAGTTGAAAGTGATTCTCCCTAGGGATGAAAAGTATTACTTTCAGCCCGCTTCTCAGGTCAGTAATGACCTACTTTCAGAGTATGAGTAATGAAAAATTATTAATAGTATCATTTATGGTTTAATTGCTCGTAATGTAGCAATAAATAGTATTTTGATTGTATGAAGTTTCTCATAAAAACGGTTGATTAATGACTGCACCATTAAGTTATGTTTTGTAAGCACAGCAACAATCGCTAAACATGCGATATACTCGTAACTTGTATTTATTTTGATATAACTTCTCACTTTCGTTTTAGATTAGGCTCAATTAAGGCATCGACCTTACATTACAGTGGCCATTATATTACTTAAAAATCCATTTTGTGAAGAGTAGATGATTTAGATTCTCATGGGTCTACTTACGTATAAATAGAGTTTTTTCCTGAGTTCAGACGCCCATTGGCGCCCATTGGTTTGTTTGGACATGTTATGTGAAACTTTTTTGACTAGACCCAAATCCACGGACTACTATAGTCCCAAAAATATAAATTATTACATCGAAATCGATCAAATAAATCGTTATAATAGTTCATGGGATAGTCAGTTCTCAGGTGTGTTGAGCTTGAGCATGTTTTTTTTAAAGGCAAGCAACGCATCGGTACACGGTGTTGCGGTTATCAATTTTCACTTTCCAAATAATTTCGTCTAACTCGATGATAAATTAACCCACGCATTCAAGTAGGTGAATTGAATTTGAATTGAAAATTGAACATTCCTTCAAGGTCATACCGTCACTTTGAGTTCTATAGACACTTAACGGAACAGCATTAGTTTGACGGTGTGCCCAACTCTGAGTAACGTTTCTGAATTTGAAAGTTACTATCGAACAGTAAGTGCCTGTACAATGAACTTTCCCAGGTAAACCTAAGCGAACAAGGCGAGCTGCTGATGCAAGGGTCCTTCCTCGTGGTCTCCGAGAACAAGCGCGACCTGCGGCTGAGGATACGACCGCGACGACGGCACATCTTCCTCTACGAGAAGGCCATGCTCTTCTGCAAGCCGGGCACCAAGAACAGCCATAACAAAGCCACTTACCACTTCAAACACGATCTACAGGTGCGTCATACCTACTGATTTAATGCATAGAACAAAAACCATGTATGAGAACATAACTAAAACATTGTTATCAGCATCACATTCAGCCAAATAACATCAACTGCTGAACACTGGATTGCAGCTGTTGTAAGCGCAATGCATGCGTCGAATCAGTTGCAGTCATAATCAAAAAAATACTCTTCCTATTATAAAAAAGAAGTAATCCCTTTATTAAAACCATGCTTATCCCATATATTATAATGTAATCCACACTATAAACATTGTTGGAATCTGTGTTTACTACAAAACCTTTAAAACTATTGCAGATGTCACAAATCGGTCTAACAGAGTCAGTAAAAGGTGACCCTCGCAAGTTCGAGGTGTGGCGCCAAGGTCGGGCCGAGGTGCACACTATCACAGCGCCCACCGTGGAGGTGAAGCGCGCCTGGGTGGACCGCATCAAGCGCGTGCTACTCGACCAGCTCAAGGAGCTGAAGGGCGAGCGCGTGCGGCAGTACGGGGCCCAGCATCACAGGTGAGCCGTACAGCCAGTGTGGTGCAAGGCGGGCCGGGGAGACAGATCACAGCGCCCACAGTGGAGGTGAAGCGCGCCTGGGTGGACCGCATCAAGCGCGTGCTACTCGACCAGCTCAAGGAGCTGAAGGGCGAGCGCGTGCGGCAGTACGGGGCCCAGCATCACAGGTGAGCTGTACAGTTAGTGTGGTGCAAGGCGGGCCGAGGTGACAGATCACGGCCCCTCCGTGGAGGTGAAGCGCGCCTGAGTGGACCGCATCAAGCGCGTGCTACTCGACCAGCTCAAGGAGCTGAAGGGCGAGCGCGTGCGGCAGTACGGGGCCCAGCATCACAGGTGAGCCGTACAGCCAGTGTGGTGCAAGGCGGGCCGGGGAGACAGATCACAGCGCCCACAGTGGAGGTGAAGCGCGCCTGGGTGGACCGCATCAAGCGCGTGCTACTCGACCAGCTCAAGGAGCTGAAGGGCGAGCGCGTGCGGCAGTACGGGGCCCAGCATCACAGGTGAGCCGTACAGTCAGTGTGGCGCAAGGCGGACCGAGGAGACTTTTTTTGAAAATTCTTGTGGTTTTCCTAGGTACAGTCACCCATTCTCACCTTTTACTGTTTTTTGTGTGGGTTTGCCAAATGACACTTTCTTGCAATAGAGCAAGAAGGACTGCCGGAAATGGGTAGCCTGTCATGAGGTTCACTGTACTCCACAGTAGACTCTTGGTAACGTTCTATCGCTTCAAACACTAAAAATCCCTTAAGCTTAGCGTTCTCTTGAAATTTACAGAGAAAACCGGAATTGGTTGATAAAAAGTGTTTGGCGCCCAACGTGGGACTGACGGGATGATTTCCAAGGAGCTTGTTATTCATTCGATAAAAACATTTTTTATCATTATGTCTGTCATCTCATTACAAAAATTTGTACTAAATCCAATCTTTTCTTCATACAATTCACAATTTCACTAAAGCATATTCCTCGCGCTTCGACAGGACGCTAATCCAAGCGGCCTCGTGGGACATGGGCCCCCCCGCGGCGCCGCGGCCGCTGCCCCCTCCCGCGCCGCGCGGCGCCTCCTGCGACCTGCACGACGAGCCCTGCTGGTCCACCGACCCCTCCGACGACGAGGAGGAGGAACCGGACCATGCGCCGGTATGTATGGAACATTCAGAACATCTCGACTTGAGCCTAAATTCTTGAACTACCCGCACTCAAGAAACCAGGCTGTGATTGGTCTAAAAATTGAAATTTGAACAATCACAGGCTTGATTTTATAGTTGAGTTTTGGCTGTCGTTGCGGAATAAGGGTCTTTAGAGTTTTGGCTGATGTTATTGTGGAAATCAAGATAGAACTTATGCTATCAACCTCTCAGGTTCTTTTAGTCGTGGTTGAATGTATTATATCAAGTTATATCCATACTAGTCTTTTTCTAAACCTAACTAGATTGACATAAAATTATTCAACTAAGTAAGCTACTTACCTGAACCATTTTACTGTCATTACCGTCAGTGTTTCCTCTCTGAAAACTTTACTTAATTTGACTCTCCCAACGCCTTGGCGGTTACTTACTAGTTCTAATTCAGGTTAACAACTTTGTTCAAATGACCCATATGGAGATTAGGGGTGAATACGTCGATAGTACTATTTGATTTCCACAATAAACATCGATCAAGCGGTTGTAGGGTTTAGTACTTCATGTTCAATTGTGTGTTTTGGTTACTTGGGTGTGTGTATATTTTGTAAAGCTGGGATGACTACGTTGAATACTTCAGAAGAAGTGATCATGCTTTCTCGCGCAGTTTTTCAATTGACTTTTGTCTTAGCAACTCAAGGTGAATTCCTTAATGATGTCATTGATTTTATCGCAGTCTCAGGGTATCTAGTGCAAACTAATTGCCAATGTAACTGTACACTTATCCACAGCTTAAGCGTAATATATGGTAGTAGGAAAATTCCCGTTATTAATTACTTTGTATATTCAACTAAAATTTTTCGAAGCCATGTCATAACCTAGTGTTACTTGCTACTTTTAAAAAAAAATGTGTAATAATTAGAGTAGTGTATACAGTTTTAATTTAATAGTCTTAGTTTAGGTACCTTTTTGTAATTGTTGATTTTAATAACTCAATGTACTTAGTACTAACAGTCAAAAAAGTTTGGCGCTTTATGGGGGTAGCTTTACTAAATACGGGTATTAAGTTTAATGCCAACTAATTTTGGGTTACAGTGTTGAGTGAAGTGAAAACCACTCGTTATGTAAGTGTAAAGTGTATTTTTAAAGGAATGCGGGCTGAATAGTCACGTCACGGGTAGCGCATGACGACCGCTGGCAATCCGAACGCACTTAACGCTTCCCCGTGTAACATCAACATGTACAGAATAAGGATACTGGATAATAGATAAGAGGTGGAAGATGTCCTAGAGACAAATGAACGGAGAATTTGCTGTACTTTTTAGAAACTAGTCAAATAAATACTGCAAATTCTCAAGTTCGAATTCAAAATATTAACGTCCCTACCCTAGTCCAAGATTCACGCCGTCTCCGCCTAATTAATTTAGCCAAACCACCCATCATCGCTTCCAATTAGTTATTTTATAAATTGAATTAGACACTGGCACTGAACCTTGGTTTAGATATGCACGGTCACGCAGCACCTCACATTTAATTCACAATTAACAGTCTGAGGTAGCTCCGTAAGTCAAGATGGCGGCATATACGACGCCATTTTGCGATATAATTTCAAAATGGCCGCGATTTTTTAAGTTGTATTGTTCTACAGGTGGCGGAGGCCGTCGGTCTCAACGGTACCATACACAGAGTGGTACAGTTCTTTTCTGTATCGGGCTCCGCTCAAGCCACCTCCACGTTTTACGTGTCACAGTATTGATAAATAAATCTACCTTTACAAGCTAACAGCCGGTAAAGGCGTTGTAAATACACTGAAAAAGACTGATTATATCCAAAGCTTAACCAAAGAGTTCGACATCGAACGTGGATATTTCAGTTAAAATGCCGAGCATAAACTATCGTGTAAGTCTTGTTTTGTTTGTTATGTTACTCATTGTCAGTGTGCTTTTTGGTTTTAATTATACGCTTGCTTCGATAGGATAATACAACATACAAACGTCGGTGTATCTACGTAATATTTTCATTTTTTATCGTTTTCTCATGGCTTATTATTATACTTTGTTTGGTTCGTCAACAATTATTTTAATTCTATATCATACATACCTATTTGTTTCCACATTATCCGAATAAGCTTGTAAGTCATCTTCATCAATCCGTATTATTTTCATTCAGACATCTTACGTTTATTGAGTACTGAGTTAATTTGGTTCATTGTATTTTTTTTGCTATTTAACAATATTTTATGGACTATCACAATTGAGTTTTAAATCTAACCACACACAGGATCCACACTCAGAACATTGGAGAAGATCATGGTATAACAATGCAGGTGCAACTTGAAGACTACTTAAACTTAACTGACACCTATACCTGATTTAACGTACTCGTACCTACTAGTGACCAGTACAGAGATACAACTGTCCGAGCAACTGGCTCTCATGAAGGTCTTTCAAAATTACTGCTATACATAGGAGTATGCCTGTTATTATTATACCATGCAGGATGGGATGTTTGCATTTCAGCATACCCGCGCACGCGCACGGCATCAGCTTACCACGTCACTGTGACGTCACTGCCCACTGTTGGATGTGCGACGCTTGTTTGTTAGTTTTTTTTGTTTTGAGTGTCACATTCTCAAAGTTTTCTGTGATTGAACTTTTCGATGCCACAAAATCAAGACAGACATTTTAACTAGATAATAATATCTAGTACCTATTGATAATTTTGAGATAGTATTATGAACTTTCTAATAGTTTCAACTGACGACAAGAACAAGATCAATTAATCAATACAGGGACGCAAAGTGCAATCACTAAAGAAGTATTCACATATGAAGTACTAATTACTTTTATTGATGTTTGTTCAGTATTTTGTTTTCTAAATTATCACTTTTCTTGGAATATCTAAATGTCTGCCTACTCTTTTATAGATCGTTCTTGATCTGATACGTCTGTGGCCCGATGTTAATTTATCTTCTAAATCACGTTTTCTAGTTTTATTGCAAAATGTTTATTGTTATGCACTCTTTTCGAACATATCATGGACGTGTGAATCTAAAACTGTAAGACAAGTACTAAACATCTATTTCTACATAACTTTTTAAATTTTACATCACTTACTCTGTACCTTTCTGAAAAGAATATTGTAATATGTGATTCTCTCTATTATTTCCACTATCTACTATACACGTATCTGATATCTACTCGTATAGAATACCATAGAACATTTTATAGAAATATACGCAGCTTATATGTACAGAAAATATCGTAATTATAAAATATGTGTTATAAATTCGATGTTATACAAACTTGCTTCAACTAACATGCATGGCGTAGCAATAATAACTGCCAAACTGATTGGAAATGAAATAAATAGACGAGTATTAAGCCTGCCAGGGTATACAGTGAGTACCTAGGTACTCCAACTTAATCACAAATTCGGCATGTTAAAGTTCAATACAGTTTGAGCAGTGGTGAGGGACGCATGACTTGGTGTAAGCTAAACTAAATGGTTTTAAAATAAAGCTAGGAACACAATCACATCATTGAACTACTTTCATAGAGCAGCAAATGTGATTCTAGCCTAACATTGATCATAACAGACAGCTATACCTAACAAAGTAATCATTACAGACCAGAAACTACATTTTAGTTGTCGTTACATACCAGCCATTAGTTACAAAAAACTTACAAATTCATATATGAAGATGATGACTGCCTAGTTCTTCACAAACCTCATTGTTTTGTTGCAAGCTAATTAAATGATTTTGTTCCTATAATGGAACTTTTACAGCAATGTCCCTTACAATTCAAAGTGTTAATACTAAAAGCTCAATTCTGTTTATTTCTTGCATGCATACAAAATAGATTGTTTGTTTAACAGTTCATGCGAGAGACAAAAGCTGAAAAATCAATCTTAATATTTGCAAGATTTTACTTGAAAAAAACTACATTCATCATCTTCGGACACTTGAATCATATTTGCCCTGTGCCTGCATTTGACGTGTGCTTTGTGCGGGCAGGCGGTGGGGTGCTCGCTGGTAGCGCTGTCGGACTACACGGCGGTGGGCGCCAGCGAGGTGTCGCTGCGGGAAGGCCAGCATGCGGAACTGCTGAAGGTCGGCTGCGCGGGCTGGTGGTACGTGCGGCTTGCAGGTACGTACGGCATAGTTGGCTAGTATATTTTGCTATTTTATTCGCTTGATATCTTTCGTAACCCATTTTTTGGATACCTATTTAAACCTATATAAAACATTATTTAGCAAGAAATTGCACTTTATGGCCTCATATTTAGCAAATGGATAACTGTACCGAAAAATTTAACTCATTCGCTTAACGACTTTCCAAAAGACACCTCGCACGATGGGATAAACAAGCAAAATGTAGTGTAACGGTCTAGTGTCCTTCCATTTTGATTCTAAACTCAAACCAAATGGAAGGAATTCCACCATGCCAATGACAGTCAGATACCCTCAAATTTACGTTAATCAATGTTGAGCATGCCATCAAACTCATACTGACCCGTTTAAAAATATCTGTTGAACTGAGTGCGACAGGTAAACTAGTGAAGTATTCTCAACTTTATAAAAAATACGGACTCTCTACCACGTCATGGCTGTCAGTATACAAAATGTAAATAACTGTGTGTCTAATAAATGAATGAATGTTATATTTTGTGTTCGGCAGGTGGGGTAGGCGAGGGCTGGGCGCCGGCGGCGTACCTCGACCAGCGCAAGACCTCTCGCTCCTCCAGCCGCTCGCACGACCGCCTCCACGACCACTGAGCCCGGCCAACGCCATCTAGCGCGTCCTGTCCACACTTCACGCACGTGTCTTCAAGAAGTCGCCGCTATGCTTCTTGCGAATCCGCCAACTGCTAGGAGCTAGGAGCACTTTGATTGGCTAGTGTAAATAATTTTAGAAATTGACTAATCATGTCATTTCCTGTCTTCGAGTACTTTGCGGATACGCAAGGCAAAAATACCCTTTTGATCTCATGCGAATTCGTGAGACAATAAATAACGCAGCCTTCCTATTGACACTTTTGTGCAAAATATATGAACTTTTACCTAAAAAGTAGGTGTTTAAATGCACAGTTTATTATTTTAAAAAATCAAATGTTGCGAACTAAACTGTATTATGGAGATAGATAACCATTTTTACAAATTATGTTTGTAAAAATAAAATTGTACTTTGATGTTCCCAACTATTAAGGCTCCGTTGCACTTGGCATTTTAAGTAGATATGAAGACTAAACATAGTGCAGCCCTATCAAAAGTTTTCTTGTTTAGACGACTTACTGCCGCACGCAAGAGTCCAAAAAGTCCAAAACCTGACTTTCTGAATAGTCCTATAATCAGATATTATAAAATTAAATTATCTTTCTTTAAACTTCAATTGATGACTATGAGTGCGGCCGTAAGTTACAGAGAGAATACAGAGGGCCATTGGATACATTTTTTACTTTTGGCTAGTCGACGTTCTGGAAAATTGTGATTTTAAGTGTAACTTTAATTACCTAGATTTGAAGCGCTTTTTTATACTTTTCATCACCTGTAGACGAGTTCACAATTAATGAATTTAGAAGATTATTGATAGATACGTGAAGGCGGAGCACGACAGTGTGCCGAGGCAAGTTTCGAGTTTCAGTAGAGCGCACGTGAGGCGTTGACGTCCTATCACCCCACTTGTTGTTAATGTCGAACAATAATATTGTTAATGTATGTACATGTTGTTCTAAAAAGCTTTATTGTAAATTAGTGTTAGTATAGAGCAGAGTTGTCGTTATCCAAAGCTATGAATAGCATAGGGGGCGTTGTTAAGTAGCCGTGACTGTTTTCATAATATGTTTCTGTACATATATTGTTTAAATATAATAATTTATTTTGATGCTAGGCGAGCTTTCGGTGTTTATGTCTCAACTCTCCATGACAGTTACTGTGGGTATAATTATTATTCATGTATTAGGGACCTGTATATTTTACATAGCCTTTAGTAAGCCATGTTTGTGTGATCAACCGTTCTCATATCATGTTTCTACATCAAATGCATGTATGCTATTTTACTAAGTAAGAAGCGAAGCGCAAATTGTCACCATTTTACTGAAAGTGCAAGTGTTGTATTGTTGCATATCTTTAGCCTTAAATTCATATTATATACTTTATACATCAATCTTTTTGCTAGTCGGCAATGTTTTACTCATTTGAAATCGTGTCATAATAATTATTCTATCAGGGTACCCATTAAAACTTCAAAGTGTTGAAGCATAGATGTACCTACTAATCCAGATTATAGTTAAAAAACTTTATTTGGAATTCCTTGACATTCATCACTCTCCAATATTTATAATATATCAGATTAATTTTTAATGAAAATTAATGTATACTCAAAAAATTGTAAAATGCTTTTGTGCCACAGTACCTGTTTATTATCAATGATATCATTAGAAAAAAACTATCGTCGTAAAATGTCTTTTGTATAAAATTATGTTCATTTTGAGCTGACCACAATTACACAGGATTTGTTCATGTTTTGTGTTTTATTTTTTGCCAACATCTCATATTTAAGATTAATGTCATCTCACCGTACTATGCATTATTTATTAGCAAATCAACCATCGAGTAAAAAGTAACGCTCACCGTAGAACTTATTCGGCTCCTTTTTTCTAGAGCCTTAGTCTTGCATAAAAATATATAAATAAAATTACACCCCTATCGTATTGAGATTGCTTTTTCAGCGCTAAGACATGCGGTCTGCGCCAAACTATCATAGCATAGTGCGAATGATTTTTGCTTCATGAGTGGTTCAACCACAAGCCGATGTTTCCACGTTCAATGTAGAGGCCTGTTCAAGATAGCATTTAATCAATAATAACTAAATAACGTACGCAATTCAGTATTCATCCTAAGGCTTATTTTTAATCCTACTCCTAAGAATGTTTAATCCAAAAAAGAAATCTGTATTGTTCTGATAACGGTGAAAGTGCAAATACATTACTTAAATGGCTGTGAAGTACTTAGTGATGAATTTTGGAAGTTTTTAATTACTTATTTCAAAAATTATACCAATTCTATCCATATACCTACCCTTAAAATATGTATGATATATGATTAGTACCTACTATTAGAATATACAACTTAAGTAGTTAGTTACAACTCTTACATTTTCTCACTCACCATTCGACGCTAGGTAATCGAATTTTAAAAATATTTTTTGTCTCGCCCAAAGTGTTTGTACTTCTAGAAAATATGTGTATAGATAGTACCTACCTATATGTGGTAACGCCTACAATAGGTAGGTACATACTATGCAGAGCGTGAAATACAATGTGCTTATTACAAAGTGAAACATTTATACATTTATATAAATACCTAGTCAAAAAGTTTAACTCAAATGTTTTTCAAAATAGTGAACTAAGGTTGTTATGTTGAAGTTTTTTTATTTTTTCCGTTAAAAAACCGGCTCCTTTCGAAAATATTTCTACCTACTTCTTAAAGGAATTTCTTCTACACACAGGACATTAATATATGTTTAGTAGATAACTAACACTTCTCCATTATTTGTTAAAAAAGAAACCGTAGATTTATAAAGTACTTAATAATCAAGTAGCGTTAGCAATCGAGTTTTTGTAGACATAATAATATTGCATTATTGCAACCATTGCATTGTTAACCCTAATATTAACGCCGTAGTTACACATAAAGTAGGTAACGCATTTCCATTGTAGATTAATGGATGGTTAGACTGTATGGCTGTAATACCTATTAAACAGCAGCGAACGCTAATATTTTTAAAATTTTAAGAATAAACTACTTTTAAGAATAGATGCCAGGCTGTGATTGGTCTAAAGGTATGGGGTAGGTGTGTGTTGTATGACCGTTTTAAGCGAGTTGCTAGCAATTGGCTATACAAACTAAGACGTATTTACCGTCACGTCACAGTATAATCATACAGTAAGCTATCTACATACAAACGTGCCACTCTCGGTTTGAATGTGTGCGTGAGCGTCGCGCGCCGTGTTGCGATATCACGCACACGCGGTTTCACGCACACGCTAGCATAAAATAGGGAGGCGGCAGTACGGACGGGCTGTGCCGCGTGTCTGTGTGCACGCTAGGCTAATAACTTGGCGGGTGGCTTTAGATAGCCTACTGTATGGTTTATACTGTGGTCACGTACTCGGTTTTCACACGGGTAACAAACGTTTGCATACAAACTACTTAGCACGGTCATTACATGATACTGGGCAGATACCTAAATATCCAAAGCGACCAACCATACACAGAATTTATGCCTAAGAATAAGTAGAAGATGTTGAGGGTGTTTCAGAATACGGGCCACCCATATAACTACCCTAATATAACTTGCTTGACACGAAAACCTCTGACCTTTAAAAATACAATACCTACGTATTAAATACATACATAAATAACCAACAAGTAAGTGACGTAGGAAGCAATCAGAAATGCAGTGTAGAAAAATGGTTTGGTGTGGAATGTGTATGATTATGCCTTTATTCGAGCTTATGAATCAAATGAACCTGAAAAGTACCTAATATTGCGTTGTATTCACCATTAATTATACCATAACTATGTAACTTAATAGAAATAAATCTTTCAATCTGACTGAACACTCTTTTATTATTTTACTTGGCGTAGCACACTTCGGTACACTCAAAAAATGGGTAAAATTTTGACTGTCTCCCAATACAAAGTAGATTAGTATTCAAAATAATGTATGTACAATTAACTGCTAAACATTACTCGTAGCCTCACGTTCCATTACTAGGCAAAGGCTTCACCTCAACTTGACTATGAAGTGTCATCTAAGTGGTAGGAGCCATACAACAACTATTGCCGCCAGATGTTATCAAGCCGCCCTAAGGCCCGAAAGTCACTGGCTATACCCCGATTTACTCGAGTGCGCGTTTGAAAAGTGCGAACGCTGCCTGCAAGTTGCGTACTGGAAGAACGTGCACGCATAAATTTGCACGCGCGATATCGCGCCACGTGCATAAATTTCTTCAAGACGAGGTCCAGAGAAACTCTTAAAAGTGTGTTCCAAGGCACAGATATGTCCAAAAACTTTGACTTATAATTTTCAGTCAGGGATCACTCATCCCATCACCTGCCGTGCTATTCCGGCGGTGCACATCGGACATCACTTCACATCTCGGTGCTTCATGCTTACCTCAATCATCAATACGCTTTACTTTGAATTAGTATTTTACCTAATTTTGTATGTAAATAATTTAAAAATGTTATTTGGCTTAGTTCTTTTCTCTGTAACAACCACAGTTGCAATGAAATTGAATTTTAAAGTTCACTCACACGAGCGAAGTGAGTTTTGGCGACCGCCGGAATAGCATAGCTGACCTGGCGTGCGGCGGTTTTCACCAATAATCGTTCTGTCGCCAGGCACATCTATAGAAGAATCAACTGTGTTTGTGTTTTAGTATTCCAACAGAAATTCACTAATCATTTTAGCTGGATAACGTAATACCAACATTACAATACAAACATTAACATAGATTTCTTTCAAAAGATAAAAAGATATCTAAAGCCTTAGAGAGCAATCAAACTAATCATTTCATGATTTCAGTCCTGTATTTTTCCAAGAAAAATAGTCTCTAAAACAGTATAACTAGTTTTCAAAAGTTTACCAAAAAATAAATAACAGACAAAGAAATCACATGCAAAATTACATTTTGTACAGAGCACTTATCCTTAAATTAATGAGCCACATACATTTTACACAGCATCCCGTGCTCTGCTGAAAATTCTGCTCTTGAATATGTTATCAATTTTGCTGAAGACCTCCTCAGCAGCCTTGGAGGCATCTACTCTGTAATGCAGACCTTTCCTCATGTAGTAGTCAACAAGAGGGACAGTTTGTCCATGGTAGGTAGCTAGCCGTTTCTTTAGAGCTTCAACATTATCATCTGAGCGCTTGACTAGGGGTTCACCAGTCAAATCGTCAGTCATTGGCTTCCGAGGTGGGTGGAATTCTTCATGGTAACTGCGCCCACTTGATGGGTGGATAAGTCTTCCTGTAATCCTGCGTACTAGCAAGCTGTCCTGGATCCCAAACTCAATAACTGCATCCAGTGCAGTTTTCCTCTTGGCTAGCAAATCGTCCAACTGTAATAAAGTGTAAGTAGCATGAGTAAACATAAACAGATTATGATAATATACATTTATCAATAAGATAATGTTAAGTCTGATCTAGATTGATTATAGCTTGCATAACAGTTCCATAGTTAGTACTTTAAACAACTAGAAATAAAATACTACATGATAGTACTCCTAGTAGGTTGTAGTAAACCTAATATGGTAATTAAATTAATCAAATGTAGGTTACATAGCTATAACAAAAGGATGAAGACCACCACATTCACTTTTTTTCCACACTTCTATATAAATCAAGTTTGAAGAGACACTAGAAACAATGCAATACTGTCAAAATATTAACTAACCTTCTCAGCCTGAGGCACTGTTCTTGGGAAGCCGTCCAGCAAGAAGCCATTCTTGCAGTCTGGCTGGTCCAGATTCTTGTCAATCATGTCCACAACCATCTCGTCCGAGACCAGCTTCCCGTCATCCATGGTCTTCTTCAGGCGCCGGCCGAGTTCCGAGCCCGACGCCACTTCGGCGCGAAGCATATCTCCGGTAGACAGGTGACATACGCAGTACTTCTGCTTCAGGAGTGGAGCCTAGAAATAGCAAAAAACTACAGTATAATTTTGGAACACATACTTATCAACTTTTGTGACCCTCAGAAATACACTTGTCGCATTGTGTTAAATAACCTTTAGTAAAACAAAGTTTTGAATGTCTTGTTGTGTAATTATGTAAACGTTATCAACTTACTTTTACCAACAAAACTAGTTATAGGAGGGTAAAGGTCAGACTCAAGCTGAAGTTGTGTTGAACATAACTACCTGGGTGCCCTTGCCGGAGCCTGGGGGGCCCAACAGCACCGCCCTGATGCCGATGGGATCATTGTCAGGCTGGGGCTTCACCTCTGTTGCTGCCGGCGCCATTTCTTTCAAGTTAGACCAAGTAGAAGTAACCTTAAAATTATAGCCTGAACCAGACGACCGTCCACAGCGAAACCACTGTTTTTACTAATTTGAAGTTCGTAATGAAATTTAGTATCTGGCAACAGCGGGTGTTTGATTAGAAGATAACAAGAATGTCGGCTCCAAATGAGATCCAACGCCAAAGAGGTGACGTCGATCAAAAAGCAACGTCGGATTTGCACAAATGCACATGTGACGTATGACACTGACATCTGTCACCTACACAGCTGACTTCTTCTGTGCGGTCCGTAATGCGATTACAGTAATGTGAGCGCTCACGGTGATATCAGGCGTCCCGAATAGGGTATTTTACACCATGTAAGAAAAAATATATAAATGCATTTATGTGATAGATTTTGAACAAAATAAATAGAAAAACGTTGATATTTCGCCAAAATCAAACGTTTTAATTTAATAATTTAATTTTAAGAATCGACATTTTTAATCTGTTCTTAATATGTCAAAAACAGCAAACGCCATTTTGGAATCCTATATGACGTCACTCCGATAGTAAACAAGTAACTTTTCGTTTGTGTTCAGTGATATATTTTTAATTTTTCTCAGTTATTTGGTTGTTAGTCTACATTGTTTAAACTATTTTGGATAAATTATTAAAACTTCATCATGGAAGACGGTTTTCTAAAAGCAGATAGTAAAAATCTGCCAAAAATTGATTCGTTAATGGTGGCGAACTTCTTCTGTGTCCAATCCCGATTTTTGTTTTGCTGAGTTGAGAAATGTTAAATACACGACGCAATAGGCTATGTGCAGGTCAAGCGAATTCAAAACACATGCTTGGTTAAGTGTACGGTATGCCCTAAACATAAAGTGCGTACCAAGCCATATGCAGTAACACCAGAAACAGTATTGTTAATGAAGAGGAAGAATCTCTGACTAGTGTCAAGTGCCACGATTGTGCCTCATCAGAAGGTGGTTGCAAACATAGTATTGCATTTTTTTGTGGTTACACCGCCGAACCGAAACCCCGTCGTGCACTCATAGTTAATAGTTGCCATTTCTGTAGATATTTATCAAAATATATTCATTTTATAAAAAATGTTATTTTATTGCTACCTTTATGCCGAAATATTATGGAGAAATTCATAAATTATACTTTATTGTGTGTTTCATACAAATAATATTAAACTAAACAATAAAACAATTACTCTTAGTTCAATATTTATTATAACGATTAAAGTGTGTCATCCAACACAGACTTGAATGGATTTGTGTTCCTGAGTTGGTGCTACTCGAACTGCATTGTTCTTAATCATTTCAAGAACCATAAAATCTGTAAATAATAGAAAAGTTTAGTCAATGTTTGTAATATCCGTCTAAGTGGCAATGTTGAATAAACAACTCAAAAGGAAATAAGTACCTTGACTACAAGAAGGTAATGAGATATCACATTCCTTATTCTTCATAGTTTCTTCAATTTCCATTATGGTAGAAAATCATTGCCTTTTGTTAAATGCAGGTCGAGGTTCACTTGGTGTTAACTTATGTTTCCCTTCCACTTGGCAATCAACTCTGGATGGTACGCAGTTTGGTTTCATCCGAATGCGTTTGACAGAACCCATGAATTTATACCCTGTGTAATTTTCCAGCTAAAACATGAAATAATATTACATAATGTTAGGCATTTCCGAACGCAACTTGTCAAGAGCAGTATTCCCCGCCATTATTTGACGTTTGTATATCTATCTCGCTCACTCTTTTTCCTTGTACAACTTGTATTTGTTTTAGTTTGTGAATAAATTGTAATTTAAATGGTTTAATGCGTTTTTCTGAGCTTCCCGTTTAGCTCAGAAGCGGGATTACTGTACCGAGCGCCTACAAAAACGTTTTCCTGACGAAACAATAAGTGGAAGTAACTTCTGTGTCGTTTTCCAAAATTCACTAAGCGCGGCCGCACCGGCCGGGACGCCTTGCAGAAAACAAAAACCGGTTCGTACCTGTTTGCTGCACAGGTACCTACTGCGAGTTTTCATCGAGTGTATTGGGGATTGTTGTGAATTTGTGATAAAAGTAACTTTCAAACCAAAAACAATGAGTGGACGTGAATTTTCCCATGAAATTGGATTGTCATCTTTGAAATGTGTAGTAGTGACGGACGGTGTACCCAATTACCCATATGATACGTTGCCTCGTGAACTTTTGAATAGTGTCTCAAATCGGCAGCGTTTTGGCGGTCCCGAGCGGAGTCAGCTGGAGCACCGCGGCACCGGACCGTGTGCGCGGTCACTGACCCCTGCCTTAATCGCTCTCTTATTGCGGAGTGTTCATCATGCTCCTGATGGGAGAGTGATTAAGCAGCAGGTTCTTCCGAACCCGAACAAGTTTCATTCGTCAAACTACTCCTAGTTAAAGTGCTAGGTATCTACTATGACTAGTACTTTGTATAATGGAAACCAGTAGCCACAGTAGTGGTCTGTCTTTCTGAGTAGTACCCCACCATTTCATCTGTGCCATTGGCAACCTACAGCTGATTTAGTTCAAGCCTTATGCTGGTCTTAATGATACATTTTCTGATTCTGATCCTGTCTGATCTGTTAATTATTTTTGAGTAATGAATCAGAAAAGTTGAAGGTATTGCGTGGATGCTGGTAATGAGAAAACTATTTCTGAAACTTATTTGCACTTTAAAATTCAAAAAGTATGCTGAACATTGATACTAACAACTATCTAAACCCAAACTAAAATCTAAACCTTACATAACTCTAATGTTTATTAACTGCTTTTCTTTCCAATCAGTTAGTTAGATGTGTGACTTAGTTATGTGTTATATTATTAATAGATCTAATGTGACAAAATCTATTTAAGGTTATGCTTGTTGGTTACCCGGTGCAGGTTACAGAAGCAATAACAGGTAGGTACCTACCATACCATAAAGCTGATGCTACTTCTGCTGGTTATCAGGACACGTCCAGCATGTTAAGATATTTATTTTCATCATTCAAGTAAGTCAAGTCTTACTGATTTAATAATTTAATGATGCAGTTGTAAGCATTGTGGTCACATTGCACCAACGTTAGAAAAATCATAAAACTTGTGCATTCTGTGGTTGTGTCTGTCATGATGATGAAAACAATTAGGTAGAAAGGTGTTCATCACACTGTTATCATCGTACAGGCCATGATAAGGATGAATGACCTGAAGTAAACTTCAGACAAACTTATGTCTAATTATTTAACTTGTGCATTCTGTGGCTGTGTCTGTCATGATGATGAAAACAATTAGGTAGAAAGGTGTTCATCACACTGTTATCATCATACAGGCCATGATAAGGATGAATGACCTGAATTAAACTACTACATGTTACTTCAGACAAACTTATGTCTAATTATTTACAGATGTTACTGTTGTAGCTGCAAATTATTAGTTGTCATTTTTATTGATTTCAGTTGTCATGCCTTGGGTAAAATAATAATAATAATAATTACAGAGTTATACAGAGCCCAGAGGTAACAGCTACAGTTGAATATTCAATCCATGCAAGTCTAGTTGTTCAATTAAAAATTACAGTATTTAGTTATTCATTTCATTTTTATTGCACATAATAGTACAGTATGGCGGGCTTCATGCTGAGCGCATTGTCTGCCAATCAACCATTGGGCATTTGAGGTATGTCAATAATTCGAAAATAAATCCTTCAAGGAGGTTCCTGATGAGGCCTAACTGTGCCCAAAACAGAGGTTAATATTAGTCAGCCTGTTACCAACTAAGCGTTTGATTATTGTCACGGTGATTTGTGTTATTTGAAAACGTAGTAGATGTTTCGTATTTACAAAATTAATTAATCGAACTGTCGTACAAGTCGAGTCGTACAAGGTGTTAAAAAAAAAATTGCGTGTCGATAAGATTTGAACTTGTTATTTTGATGTTAATAGTCGTTGATGACCCGTTTAGCGCAGTGGTTCAACGGTTGAGCCTCGAGGGGTCGCGTGTTCGATTTCCGCACACTGTGGGGTTTGTTGATGAAACAAGTATTTGTGCTGGGTCTGGTTGTTTGTGGTATCTTCGTTGTTCCTGGTTTCACAGAGCGAGGTTTATATTTATTTATTATTATGTGTTATTTAGATTCTTGACAATCAAACCATTGTATGGCGGACCCTAATACGGATATTAGTACACGAATTATACACACCAACATAATATTGCTGTGTCAGGGTGTGTCGTGACGCGACAGAATGCTATCGGTTTTGTTCAAATGTGATAGTCATATTCACATTGGTGTGTTGTGGTGTTGCGCCACAGCAAGTGCAATTATATTATGCACACAATCATACATTTTAGGGTTTACAATATGTACGGAGTGCCTAGAGCAGTGTGTAATACCTTAACTAATTGACAGCCGCACGTTGGTCATATTATCTAAGGGTCAGAGAGCGTCGTTCATTGTATGCATCGTTGTCTGAAGATCTGTGGTTATGAGATCGGCAAAAGCTTACCTGCTGAAATAGTCTTCATGACTATTAGATGAGTTTTCGAATTGTTTTTTGGTAATTGTAAGATTGGTTCTACAAAAAAATGCGTAGCTTACAAATTCAAAGCGCTCATATTATATTGTAGTTTGTCGATGGCCGAGCGGATGAAAGATAGCGGCAGTACCTACATCGTTTTGAGTTGACTCGTTTTTACGAATGTTTGGGACTGGTGAATCACTTACAGCCTAGCAGAAGTCAAAGCATTGATTAAGGACGCTTCAGACTGTAAGTTATTTGACTGGAGGCGATTAAGAACGCTTCATACTTGTTAAATAACTGGAAACGATTAAGAACGTTTCAGACTGTTTGTTATTTGACTGGAGGCGATTAAGAACGCTTCATACTTGTTAAATAACTGGAAACGATTAAGAACGTTTCAGACTGTTTGTTACTTGACTGTAGGCGATTAAGAACGCTTCAGACTGTAAGTTATTTGACTGGAGGCGATTAAGAACGCTTCAGACTTGTTAAATAACTGGAAACGATTAAGAACGTTTCAGACTGTTTGTTATTTGACTGACTGTTTAAATCTCGAGATTTGCCTTAAGATCTGATTTATATTGTTTGTTTGTGATTGTTTGTAATATTAATCAGTGAGCTGCCATTAAGAAGGCGATATTTGTTTGCTCATTTGTTACATCATCTGATTTATATTGTTTGTTTGTGATTATTTGTAATATTACTCAGTGAGCTGCCATTAAGAAGGCGATATTTGTTCGCTCATTTGTTACATTATCTGATTTATATTGTTTGTAATATTACTCAGTGAGCTGCCATTAAGAAGGCGATAATTGTTCGCTCATTTTGTTACATTATCTGATTTACATTGTGTGTTTGTGATTGTTTGTAATATTACTCAGTGAGCTGCCATTAAGAAGGCGATATTTGTTCGCTCATTGTTGTTACTTAACTGTAGGCGATTAAGGACGCTTCAGACTGTAAGTTATTTGACTGGAGGCGATTAAGAACGCTTCATACTTGTTAAATAACTGGAAACGATTAAGAACGTTTCAGACTGTTTGTTACTTGACTGTAGGCGATTAAGAACGCTTCAGACTGTAAGTTATTTGACTGGAGGCGATTAAGAACGCTTCAGACTTGTTAAATAACTGGAAACGATTAAGAACGTTTCAGACTGTTTGTTATTTGACTGACTGTTTAAATCTCGAGATTTGCCTTAAGAGGTGTTGTATAAGTCGCGACTTGGAAGGTGTACTTCCTGAACTGGCATTAAGAAGTCAGTTGTGGTGGCATTAAGAAGTCACCTGAACTAGCATTAAGAAGTTAGTTGTGGTGGCATTAAGAAGTCACCTGAACTAGCATTAAGAAGTTAGTTGTGCTGGCATTAAGAAGTCAGCTGAACTGGCATTAAGAAGTCAGTTGTGGTGGCATTAAGAAGTCACCTGGGTATGTCAATATTACTTAGCTTAGTTTTACTTTTACGTTGCTTTACATGGAGAATACTGCTCGGGGCGAGCAGTGGTACAGGAAGGCCGACTGTTAGGCATTTCCGAACGCAACTTGTCAAGAGCAGTATTCCCCGCCATTATTTGACGTTTGTATATCTATCTCGCTCACTCTTTTTCCTTGTACAACTTGTATTTGTTTTAGTTTGTGAATAAATTGTAATTTAAATGGTTTAATGCGTTTTTCTGAGCTTCCCGTTTAATAACTTATGTACAAAAACTTAACCTATAAATGCACTAGGTGCAGACAAAACCACTAAATAAGAGGTTAAGCCCCATGTTTAGTTCTTTGTCTGTCCTGTTAGATTATTACTCTACTATTTATAGTTCTTATCACTTACATCAAAGTGGTCTTCACTTCACTTTCTAGAAATACAGTCTAGTCTTTGTGGATAATGATTTTGGATCTCTTCTAGCCAGTTTTAACCAAGTATTTCTCAGTTTGATATCACTCTGCACTTGAATCCATAGTTTTTGTGGCGTTTTAACACTTTTGATCTTGCATTCAGGAACCAGACACCAATGATATGGACCAGAACTCATTATTTTCAGATTAAATGATTAATTTTGTACGTATTGTTTACTTGTTTACTATCCGAGTGACGTCACGCGAAGAAACATCATGGCGGCTAGCGTTTTCGCACGTCAAAGTCAAGTCCTAATTTTAAACATAAATTTAGACCATTTATCGCTATTTAAAAATTAAAATAGAATTTTTGGTAGTAAATTACGGCCCAAAGATTGATTTTAACCAGTTTTCAAAAATTGGTGTAATACCCTATTGAAATTTCGCGTCAACAGCGCTCACAGCGCTATCAGCGTCAAAACCAATTCGGACCGCTAGATAGTGATACATAACCTAACAATTTTTAACTTTTAATTTCTAACATTCCCAGGTTAAACTAGCGGTTCTTGTAGTAAAACTTTCTGTTACGTTATCACAGAAAAAGATTTGTCCCAGCAAAGATTTATTCTGAGAAATATTGTCAAAAATATTTTTACGCTAAAATGTCTGTTTGACGTTTCATCTATGAATCTGAGGGTGCGTTCCGAATTGAGGGTGCGTTCCGAATTGAGTCGAAATCGATTACATCGCGCTCACAGAGCGTCCCGAATTGAAATATCGCGCTGTCATTCATCTAACGTCAGACAGCTTGACGTCATGGGTGACGTCACTAACGGCGCCATATTGCGTTCACAACGATAATGCTCCAGAGCGATATCACCGTGAGCCTTATGTCAGATTCATAGATGAAACGTCAAACAGACATTTTAGCGTAAAAATATTTTTGTCAATATTTCTCAGAATAAATCTTTGCTGGGACAAATCTTTTTCTGTGATAGCGTAACAGAAAGTTTTACTACAAGAACCGCTAGTTTAACCTGGGAATGATAGAAATTGAAAGATAAAAATTGTTAGGTTATGTATCACTATCTAGCGGTCCGAATTGGTTTTGACGCTGATAGCGCTGTGAGCGCTGTTGACGCGATATTTCAATTCGGGACGCCTGATATCACCGTGAGCGCTCACATTACTGTAATCGCATTACGGACCGCACAGTGAGTTGAAATCGATTACAGCGCGCTCACAGAGCGTCCCGAATTGAGATATCGCGCCAACGTTCCATCTAACGTCAGACAGCTGTACGTCATGGGTGACGTCACCAACGGCGCCATATTGCGCTCACAACGATAATGCTCCAGAGCGATATCACCGTGGGCCTTATGTCAGATTCATAGATGAAACGTCAAACAGACATTTTCGCGTAAAAATATTTTTGTCAATATTTCTCAGAATAAATCTTTGCTGGGACAAATCTTTTTCTGTGATAACGTAACAGAAAGTTTTACTACAAGAACCGCAAGTTTAACCTGGGAATGATAGAAATTAAAAGTTAAAAATTGTTAGGTTATGTATCACTATCTAGCGGTCCGAATTGGTTTTGACGCTGATAGCGCTGTGAGCGCTGTTGACGCGATATTTCAATTCGGGACGCCTGTTATCGCCGTGAGCGCTCATTGACCTGTAATCGCATTACGGACCGCACAGTGACTGTGCGTTCCGAATTGAGTCAAAATCGATTACAGCGCGCTCACAGAGCGTCCCGAATTGAGATATCACGCTAACGGGCCATCAAACGTCAGACAGCTTTACGTCATGGGTGACGTCACTAACGGCGCCATTGCGCTCACAACGATAATGCTCCAGAGTGATATCACCCTGGGCCTTATGTCAGAATCATAGATGAAACGTCAAACAGACATTTTAGCGTAAAAATATTTTTGTCAATATTTCTCAGAACAAATCTTTGCTGGGACAAATCTTTTTCTGTGATAACGTAACAGAAAGTTTTACTACAAGAACCGCTAGTTTAACCTGGGAATGATAGAAATTAAAAGTTAAAAATTGTTAGGTTATGTATCACTATCTAGCGGTCCGAATTGGTTTTGACGCTGATAGCGCTGTGAGCGCTGTTGACGCGAAATTTCAATTCGGGACGCCTGATATCACCGTGAGCGCTCACATTACTGTAATCGCATTACGGACCGCACAGTGACATAAGGCTCACGGTGATATCGCTTTGGAGCATTATCGTTGTGAACGCAATATGGCGCCGTTAGTGAAGCCTTTGCATCTCTTTGAGAAGCTAACCTGGTCATCTTGCACCCGTCTTGCTCGGCTTGCGGTCCCTGCACACCGAACTGCAGCTTTTGAAGGAAGTTTCAAGTACGCTGCTTAAAAAATTTGGAATAACATACCTCCTCCTTTACGCAACCTCACTTCTATTGTCTCATTTCGTAAATCTATAAAAGATCATTTTTTCAAATTACAACTTTCTTCGCAATAATATTGTTTACTTCATCTATCTCTAATTTCGAATGCAACCCTATTTTTCATAACCCTCCTTTGTTATGCAGTTCTCCTCACTACGCACAATTCTACATAACACAACACATAATAACCATATAAAAACTAGTGTATTTAGGCTAACTTATTGATAATTTTACTGTAATTTCTTAAAACTTTCCTTTTGTGTAACAAGCCTCCTGTCTTCTTCTTCTTACGGCTCTAGCTGAAAACCAGCGCTCCAGCTCAGGCTGTAGCAAAATGCTGAGCTAGCCAGCCGATTCGACTGTTTTATTTTTTTAATTATAAAGCATTTTTAGTTTAGTTGTTTGTTTAATTTAGTTCTTTTATTTGTTTTTTGTATTGTTATTTTTTTTTCAACAAAATTTGTGATTTGCATGTATTTCTTACAGTCGAATAAATTTTCTTTCTTTCTTTCTTTCTTTCTGACGTCACCCATGACGTCAAGCTGTCTGACGTTAGATGAATGACAGCGCGATATTTCAATTCGGGACGCTCTGTGAGCGCGATGTAATCGATTTCGACTCAATTCGGAACGCACCCTTCTTGACACGAGCCGGCCGGTTAGTTTTTTTCCGGCATGCTTTGGGCCAATCAAACGGACGGGAAGCCGAAATTAAGCGGTGAGACTATCATTCAAAGGTTTCATTGAAGAAATTCAGATAGTATTTTATTGAACTTTATCGTTGTTTGGAAAATCTGCTTGAAAATTTGACAGTGACAGATTTACCCCAAGCCGTTCATGAACAGTCTTTCTAGGGGCTGTTCCAAAACGAGTAAAAGTCACTCTGGGTGGTGCGAAAATCACTCTGACGCGTTCCTAAAGCAACCCGAGTGAAACCGAGAGTAACCGACAGTTTACTCTGACAGTTTCGCATGCAATTTGGAACGGGTTGGGTGAGAGTGATTTTCACACTGACAAGTGATGAACGTCAAAATGGCGGGATCACTCTTCGTATCGAAGAGGCTTTCCACTAGGTTTATAGTACTTATTTAGCACCTTTTAACACCTCCAATAATAATTTAGGTACTTTCTTAGTCTAGACGATATTAGGACACATAGAGGATCCCGCGTCAAGATGGCGGGACCACGCTGGTTGCCACAAAACCACCAATCATTTTGTAAAACCAACTGCTCTAAGATTTAACACCTATCCAACACCTCCGAAAAAACATATAGTATTGCCAGAAATAATTATGGTTTTTGTTTAATTTACTTTTTAATAGTTCTAAAACTTCGATGGCACTTTCGCCTGCTTAGTTGTGAAGAGCAAAGTTCATTATGGTTTAAATTGCCCTTCGAATAATTGACAGCAGACGCTTTTGCTTTTTTATTTTAGTAATTAACATTGTATCTTCAAGTTTTTGGCGTTTTTGATAAGTAAAAACCCCTAAATAATTTGGAATGCAGTGGAGTTATAATATAAAATATCGATAAACAAACATTCCAATCTAAAGAAGTGCAGACCTACTAGTTTTTGCTTTTTGTAGATGGGTGATTCTAAAATTTGTCAATTTTAATAAATGCGTTCAATAGCATAATGTACCTTTCGTAAAATGTACCCCTTGCGCAAAACGTACCTTTCTCACAATGCGCCATTCTCAAATTAATAATTCGAACCCACGACCACTGAGTTACAACATAATCGGAGGCTGGCGCCTGCGCCGCTGCGCAGTGAAATACACAGTTAACTAACGCTAGAACGTAGGTGGGAATTTTCACGGCTACACACTTACCTACAAGGTAAACGAAAGCATAATACGCGATTTTGCTAATAGGATGGGTGATTTAAGTCTAAAGGCGTCTGTACCTTTCCCTTAATGCACCTTTCTCATAACGTCCCTTTCGAAAAACGTACCTTTTTTCACATTTATTATTTTTCAGTGCTACAAGTGAATCAATGCAAAAAAAGCTTTTTTCTCCAAACAAATCACACATTGTAATTTAGGACAAAAGAATAAAAAATAGTTTGCTTCGAAAAGTTGGGGTAAGTAGTCGGAGCCCAGAGGCATTCTGATTGTTGCCGTCATGGTGAACGCAATATTCAAAAAGCCCACATTTCGCTGTGGTAATTCGAACTCAACGCTTGGGTTTTTTATCGGTGTTTTCCATCACCCGCAAAGGACATGATCAAAATTTCATAGACACAAACCTTATAACGTATTCGAAAATCCTTTAGACTTAAGTCATCCGTCTTATTAGCAAAATCGCGTAATATGATTTCGCTTTCCTTGTTGAAAGTGTGTCATCATCATATCAGCCGAACAACGCCCACTGCTGAGCCTATGCCCAGCAGTGGGCAAAGATCTCCACAACGATCGGTCCTGTGCTGTCCGCATCCAGCGGCTTTCCACGACCTGACCAGATCGTCGGTGCACCTTGTGGAGGGCCTGCCCACGGAACGCCGTCCGGTACGTGGTCGCCATTCGAGAACCTTTTTGCCCCAACGGCCATCGGTTCTTCGCGCTATGTGTCCCGCCCACTGCCACTTCAGCAATGCAATCCTTCGAGCGATGTCGGTTGCCTTAGTTCTCCTGCGGATCTCATCATTTCTGATTCGATCAAGCAGGGAAATACCAAGCATCGCTCTCTCCATTGCTCGCTGGGTGACTTTGAGCCTTCTTAGGAGACCCATAGTGAACGACCACGTCTCACTCCCAAATGTCATTACTGGCAACGCACACTGGTCAATGTGGGTAGCCGTGAAGATTCCTACCTACGTTCGCGCGTTAGTTAACTGTGTATTTCACTGCGCAGCGGCGCAGGCGCCAGCCGCCGATTGTGTTGTAATTCAGTGGTCGTGGATTCGAATTATTTTTTTGAGGATGGCGCATTGTGAGAAAGGTACGTTTTGCGCAAGGGGTACATTTTACGAAAGGTACATTATGCTATTGAACGCATTTATTAAAATTGACCAATTTTAGAATCACCCATCTATAAAAAGTAAAAACTAGTAGGTCTGCACTTCTTTATATTGGAATGTTTGTTTATCGATATTGTATATCTTAACTCCACTGCATTCAAAATTATTTAGGGGTTTTTACTTATCAAAAACGCCAAAAACTTGATGATTCAATGTTAATTACTAAAATAAAAAACTAAACAGAATAAATAAATAAAAAAGCAAAAGCGTCTGCTGTCAATTATTCGAAGAGCAATTTAAACCATAATGAACTTTGCCCTTCACAACTAAGCAGGCGAAAGTGCCATCGAAGTTCAGAACTATTAAAAAGTAAATTAAACAAAAAACATAATTATTTCTGGCAATACTATATGTTTTTTCGGAGGTATTGGATAGGTGTTAAATCTTAGAGCAGTTGGTTTAACAAAATTATTGGTGGTTTTGTGGCAACCAGCGTGGTCCCGCCATCTTGACGCGGGATCCTCTATGTGTCCTAATATCGTCTAGACTAAGAAGGTACCTAAATTTATATTAGAGGTGTTAAAAGGTGCTAAATAAGTACTATAAAACTAGTGGAAAGTCTCTTTAAAAGGAAGAGTGATCCCGCCATTTTGACGTTCATGACAAGTGCGATTTCTACCGACGTCTGGGGCCCGGTAGAATTCGCCTGACATCTGTCAAGTAGAAGTTTTGCTACTTTCCGTGGATAACTTTTGTCAGACAAACTGAACATTAATCGTGAAGTTTAAGTAAATCAATTCAGATAGTATTTTAGTTTTTTAAATAACTTGAACTTTATCGTTGCTTGGTAAATCTACTTGAAAATTTGACAGTGACATATTTACCCGAAACCGTTCAAAAACAATATTTCGTTAAAAATCACTCGATAGCGTTCCTAAAACCAATCTATCGCTCTGGTCTTTTCTCTTTCTAATTTATATTTCTGTCTCCTTCTTTTCACCGAGGGTAAAAATCACTCTACACTACTCGTTTTGGAACGTACCCCTATAATAATCACTTTTTAGCTCCTATTAGTTGTCTTCGCCTCTAGGGCGGTCCGGGCCTCGAACTTAGGTTCTTGCCCGAATGATGAACAAGTGGGGGGCGTGCCCCCCACGTGGTGATCGGTACTCTTTTCGGTGAATGTATGAATTACCTTCTTGGTATTATTTACAGTTCCCTTGCCACTCAATGCGCCACCCTCGGTGCGATCAAGCCCGCCAGGTGAGACCCATGAGGGAGGCTCAGCGAACGACCTGCGAGCAGGCGGCGACTTCGAGGTATTCGGGTGCGAGGAAACTGTAATTAGGGTTGGTCGTTTCCGGTTTCTTGCCTTGGCGAGGCCAGGTCTCAAGCCAGAGCCAGGTTTTCCCGAGGGACCCGGCGAGCTCAGGGACGAGCTCGAGCGGGGGCTTGGTTTGCCGTTGTTGCGGTTGATGTGGTGCGTTGTGGCTGGCGAGGAAGTGGTTCACTCGAGCCTGAGACGAGGCGGAACGCAGGCCTAGGGCAGCCTGCGGGTGGTGGCGATGGTGCGGGAGCGCTTTAAGGCGCCCCCGTGGGGCTGGTGGTCGTCAGTAGCGCCCGTGGTGGCTGGCGCTTGATTGCTTCGGGTGGTTGGGCGTGCAGCGGTGCCAGCTGGTTAAGGTGCACGTGCGGTCCGTGGTCGGCGCCGTCGAACATACGACGCGCAAGTGGACCACGAACTCGCTGATGGACTGACCGCGGAGGTCGCGAGCAATCACGTCATTTCTGACGTAGCGCCCACCCCCTGTGGGCGTTCGGAGGGTCTTGCTTTGCACCACCTGGAGACGCTTCTTCTTGGCCTGTGAGCAGAGGGCGTACCAGGCTGGTGCGGCGTAGGTGAGCCGCGGGTGAATATAGGTCTTGTAGACTCCTACTTTTGCACGCAGCTGCGGTAGTTTGAATGTTAATACCGGGCGAAGCATTGCTCCCGCCCGCCATTTTGGAGGAGGCGACGGCGCGCGTCACCTGCGGATTTTGAGTTGTCGGTCTATTTGACAGCCGCAGCCGAGACAGGTGACGGGTGACGGTGGCCTGCCAGGCTATCGGCTGCCCCGCAGTGTGAGCTCGGCTGGGAGCTTGCGTTTGGTGGTGAGGATGGCGATGGTTTTAGACACATTCACCGCAGTAACAGTTAGCGTTCCTAAAACCAATATATCGCTCTGGTCTTTTCTCTTTCTCATAGTTCCTGTTCCTTTCACCGAGAGGGTAAAAACACGGAATAGAAAAAACAAGTGGAAGTGCAATGCAACCATATTAGTGAAGGAACCGCTGTCGCCAAACTCACACAAATATATTGAAAGTCATATAATGCACTACAAAGAAAAAAGCCGTTTGATTGGTCGTTTCAATTCTAGTCCAAATTAGCTTAATTCACAAATCTTACATCCGGAAATCAACCTTCACTCTCTACAGATAATATTTGTTGTGCTTTACTGCTGACAGAACTTACGACTTTTTCTAATCTAATGTCAATTTAGTTATGATTGACGAGCTAATTCCGTTGATCGACCATAGATGGCGGTATTCTCTATTGGGAGCAATTATACATTCAATTCAATAAAATAGTACCTAGCGATGGTAGGAAAGACCTACATTTTCAAGTTTTTTTATCCTACTATCATTTTAGCACTCCAAAATGGAGCATAACGGCATAACTACGGAAATATGAAGTTGTCGCGAGACGAGCAACTCGATGCGATGTTAGAACACGACTGGGACCAAGTAAGCACAGCAGTGCCTAATTGTGGCACGCGTGTCACGCCCACTTCGCACTTCCACTTGTTTTTTCTATTCCGTGGGTAAAAATCACTCTACACTACTCATTTTGGAACGTACGCTAAACGTTCAAAAACAAAAATGCGTCTGACGTCAACGGTTTGTCAAGCTGACATGTAAACTAACCTAGAAAAATAATTGTTCGTTGTCGTTGGTGGTGCAGATTATTTGGGCGGTAATTTCATGAATTAAAGAGTAATTGGTTTGAAAACCATTGATGGAGTGATGTTAAACTTCTTCCTGGATATCAAAAAATATGTCTACTAACAGTGCGAAGTAAGTTCATTGAATAACAAAATGGTTATTGATACTTAGTTGGTTAGAACAAAACAACGTAACGATTCCTTATTTCCAGTTACTGGAAGCGTTTGTGGCGTTGGACTACGTCTGAGAACCTCTCTCCGGAAGATTTACAGACAGTCCTAGACAAGAAGGAAGTGACTGATGCGCTTTGCCTAGGTCTGGAGAGCTATAGGCCGAACAAGCCCCCGGCGTTTCCACAGCTACAAGCAAAGCATCCAGACCAGACTAAGTTGTTAGGTGTTGTTCAAACACTTCAGAATTACATCGTAAGTGCATTCTATACTAAACTGGACCACTGCTTTATTTATTTATTTATTTGCAATTAAGAAACATACAAAAAGTTGGTTAGTAGCATCTTTCAACCTATGTTAGGTTTGTGTGGATACAAAGTTCTCCTTAACTCTTTATCATAAATTAGGTAATACCTAAAACAAACTTACAGTTTACACTTAAATCTAGCACAGAATAAATATATTATTATTATCTTACTGTATTTAGTAAAATTATGATTGAATTGAAGAGAGTTATCATTTCTTGGTGATCAGAATTCATCCATCAATTATTATGTCTAACTCCTCAATCAACTGATTTTTTTTTAAAATACAATGTTAGAGTTAGCCAGATCTGTTTTTATTTGATATGTTGATAAAGATGAAGAATTAAAAAAAAAGTAGTCTAGAGCTAAATAAACTATCCAATTTTGGTTGCAATGCAGCCTTAATTTTTGTACTCACATATTATAAATCATGATTTATCACCTAACTAGTGTTTTCTCACTTCTAGGATATAGATGCTTTTCAAATCTGGGACACAATAAAGCATTACCTCTGTGATATCTCATATGGGACTCCAGCCAGTGCACTTAAAAACATTGCATTTGTGGACACAAGACCTTCCTTCCTGCTGCCCAACATATGGAAGTTCTACCACTCAGAAAGACTGTTTTTACTCAAGCTTCTGCAGCACATAATTGAATACCACAATGACTCTACTCATAAGTATAGTAAAGAGTTCACAAAAATCTACAACTCTGTATGTAAAAATCTGCTCTCAACCATCATTAGTCAGTTTGAGAAAGCTGTTTCCGCAGCTCCACCCCCTAGGAAAATACAAAGTGAATTTTCTAATGAAAACACACGAACAGAATGGGCAGAATACAATCTCAGAGAACAGATAACCCTGTTGCAAATTATTTTAATCCTTATAGAAAAAGAGCAAATTTCAGAAACACAGTTTGAGATGTTGTTCAAGGCATTTAGGAAACATAACTATGGGAAGAATCAAGGGTATCATGAGCTGTTGCAGGAGAGACATAGAGAAATTTGCATGAAGATTATGTACATGGAAGTGTGTCTATTTATGTTTATAATTAACAAAAAGCATTTGTAAGTATCAGTTAGCTAATAAATTGTTACAATGAGAGTGAAAAGCGTTTTTACATTATGATCATTCAATATTATAAGATTTTAAATTAATATGTTAAATTGCAGTGAAAATGCATCATCGTGGATAGAAGCCACAGAGAAATATGTTGAACCAGAACTAATAAAATTGCAGCTCAGTGCTGAGCACAGTGCCATGCTGCTATCTTGGATGGTACTCTCATTAAAGGTAAATTTAAATTTAAGATGCACCTCATTTTCCTTTTTTTGGGTTATTAAAAAAATATATCTGGGAAATCTTACACAAAAATTTAAATAAAAGCAGTTCTTTTTCTAAGAGTGTCAGAGACACA
Organism: Udea ferrugalis; assembly: GCA_950022985.1. NCBI lineage: Eukaryota > Metazoa > Arthropoda > Insecta > Lepidoptera > Crambidae > Udea > Udea ferrugalis. The sequence goes on from OX465516.1 coordinate 15,392,348, forward strand.
GAAACTGACTCAAATGAGAAACAAAAACATACTCAAATACTTTTTATAAAGCTTGGTTATAAATATAAGAATTCATTAATCATCATTGTTTTGCTCTGTGTTACTGATGTTGATTTTATTGTTTTTAGGGGAAAGACCATGCAAAATTATTTGAAAGTAAATATCAACATTATGGTGCTACTGCACTTAGAATGCGGGTGTTTGAGTTCCTCAGCCAAATGTTGGACAGCCCTCTCTTCAGTGTAAGTATAAAATAAGCTATTAGAAATGTTCATTCAAATTAGGACCACACCAGTTTTCAAGCAGTGGTTATGAGAACCAGTTGAGATGCATAGGCACAATCAAGCAGCAAATCTCAGTTGATTTAAGAAATGTTTGTGCTGGCTCGAGCTTTGAATAAGTTATGTTGGTTCCAAGATAAGATAAAATAAGAGACACTTCATTGCACACAAAACAGATTAATTTATTTAAATTAAATAATTTTTAATTTTCACAGGATAATTCAAAATGTGCCCTAATAGCCAGGCAAACAGTTTTCCAACTACTGAACACATTGTGTGACAAATTCGATGGTGATGGTACAATCAGCCACCAGTCGGGGATCACTCAGCTCTGCTCAGACCTTCTCCAGTCACCAGACATAGCTGACGAATTCTGGAAACTGCAGCAGAAAGATGACCAGTTTGGTGTTGTGTCCCTTTGGAACACAGCATTAGAATTCTTTCCGTATAATTTCAGCATGCTGTCAGTTTTATCAGCCGGACTAGCTCAAGGAGGAAAGGCTAGTGTAAGAAATGTAAGTTCTGAAACAATCTAAGAGACTTATTTTTTAGTATTTTCATGATATTTTTTAATCCAACATGTAAAGAAGGCAATTCATTTTACTCATGTTAAATTCTAGTGGTTATGGCTACAATTTTACTAGTTTGTAAACCTTAAAATTAATGTTGCTCACTCGAAATGAATTCTAATTTAAATAAGCTCTCTTTCTTTATTCAATGTTGTAATTTTTTTTATGATTCTATTACTTTAATTATTAAGTGCTTACAAAAAAAAAGTTAATATTTTCAATAAAATGTACAATCTTGTTTCAGCTTATTGGTGAACTCAAAAACCTCCCAGTCTATGCAGAACTGTACAACCCAAACAGTGTTCCTCTCATGTCAGTAAGATCGGACGAAGCCGTGGTGGGTCGCGAGTACTTCCCCCTCGGAGGCCCCTCGTACCGCATCGAGGCTGGTTCCAGTGCTACTGTGATGGAGAGGAAAGAGGGCACTATGATATACTTCCGCACTCCTTACTCATATTGGACAGTGTTCAATAGTGAAATAGAAAAAGCGCTGGACCGCAAGCAACATAATAACATGACTGGGACACTGCAAAGAGTTTATGAGGGCGCTAAAGTCTTGAAAGGTAATGAAATAATATTAATCGTCAACTGCATTGTAGCTTTCTACCAGATGGGGCCGCGGTCAAAAGCTGATCTATTCGAATTTAATAAACAGGAAAACTCGACCAAAATAACTATAGTTCCGATCCATTATTTATTACCACTAAACCGCCTGTTACGACATAGGGGTCCTAATTTATGCTGCTCTCAACTGGTTTGGCATATACATAAATTTCATGACCGGCACAGTTTGATCATATAGTTTTTCTGCACTTACTTACCTTCATTGTCTTTTCATTTTGTCAAATTATACTATGAACACGAATCCTATACAGGCATAGTGAAAACTATGGCGGAAGACAAGGAGATTCCGAAGAGCCTGGTGATCCCGTCAGAGGGCGTGTTCGACGTGGTGGTGCGCTTCATGCGCGCGGAGGCGCCGGCGCTGCCGCTGCTGGTCGAGTGCCTGCAGGTGTGCGCCGCGCTCGTGCCGCCCTTCCCCAACGAGATACACTTGAGGTTAGAGAGGGTTATATCTGAGGGGTAGCCATAAGCAGGAGACATCAAACTTCAAACTTTTATTGCACTCATATTGCACATTACAGGTCTTAAATACAGTTTTTGGTTCAGAACATCTAGGCAGCGCCACTGAAATAAAATGACTTTCGCCAATTTGGCGACTTCGAATATCATTCAAAACATTTCGGCGCGTTCTACATCTCGCCTGGCGGATCGTGTTGCTCATGTTTTTTTGGAAGCTTCATTCAGAATTTAGCTAAACATAAACATTTAGCCCCCAAATTAAGTTAAAAAACACAGTCTCACTGAATGTGAAGGCGATGTTTAGCAAAGAAAAAAAAGAGTCTTAATACGTCCCACTGCTGGGAACAGGCGAAATCTCTTCTGGCCGTAACCAAGTGCTCAACGTGCCTTCGAAAGCACGAAAAAACCCTAAATGAATTTCAAAATTGCGGTCAAAGTGGTCGCCCTTATATTTCCAACCCTGTGTGGATCGCACAACGGCGATCGTTTCATATCATATCCACTATCACACTATCTGCCGTGGGCAGATCTGGATAAACAGCGGCAAATATTTTGTCGCGACGCTCCGACAATTTTAGGACTCATAGTGTGGTACGTTTTGAGTCAAAAGTGATAATAGCGCGCTCACGTCGCTCTCGCTCATAAAATTTATCAATTCGGGACGCGTGTGAGCGCGCTATTATCACTTTTGACTCAAAACGTACCGCGCCCTTAGATGGATACGGCATGACAGATGATAGGTGACAGCCAAGCTGAATGATAAAACAATTGCAGGTTGTTGAACACCGGCCTGCTCCCTCGGGTGATGAACCAGAAGCTTTCCCCTGCGGAGTACGCGGGCGGCGCGTCCTACGACTCGGCCGCCGTGGGCTCGTACCTCGTCACCGTGGAGCAGCCGGCGGGCACCTACAACTTTCTCGGCGCCTATATCGACTTGCTGTGCGCTTTTCATGAGGTCAGCACTTTCATTTTGAATTTTAACTGTTATATAGAAAGAGACCATGGATATGAAATCAATTTCTAACTTGAGTTTGTTTTAATGACATTAAAAAGTAACTAGAGGTCGACGGGCTTCTTACTACAGGCACTTACACTAGGTCGATTCAGACTTGGATTCCGAAGCGAAAGCCAAAGGAGATGTGTTTTGTAACCAATCAATCTGTCATCATTCATCATTGTCTGATCTCCGATTTTCCTCTCCCAGTAAAAGTGCGTTAAACTTGGCCCGTGGTCCCCACAAGTGGCGCCTTTAGCTCTCGCTCACCGTAAAGTCCGGTAAAGCTGTCAAAGCCTTCAACTAAACAGCAGTAGTCATTTAGAAAAAAAAACAACCAGATAATATAGTTATTTGCACATCTGTCGTTGCCAATGACCTAAAATAACATCTAATTTATTGTTTAAACTCATCTCTATTCTCTTGAATAATAACCGGGCCTCAGTTAAGAAGATGCATTCCTTTTCTCCAGAACTCCACAGACGAGCGCATAATAAAAGAGATAATCCTTCCCGGGCTGATCTTCACGCTCCGCGAAGTGTTCCCGAACGTGTGTGGCTGGCGCTACGCCCGCGCGGACGGTCGGCGCGCCATGATCCGGCGCTGTGCTAGACTTCTCACACTTGTACTGCAGCAGAAGGAAGCTAATAAGAGTGTTGACTTGCTCAAGAAGACTTGTGTGTTCAGCCTGCTGCACACTGAGAATGCTTTGGAACTGTTGAAAATCATTTCTGTCGGTAAGTGTAGCCATCTTCTTTTCGGAAATGTGAAAGTTTGGAACCCTGAACCAATGTGTTTATTTCTGAAAAAAAGTTTTGCAGAATCTTTCAACCGCAGACCAGACGATTTAAACTTGTGAGCATAGGTGACCCTCAATAAAGATCCACGTTGGTTAGATGTAGTTTAAAATCATCGAAATGTATAATAATAGCAGGTTCCCATTTAAATAATGAATAGATTTGCAATATGAAACTGTCTATGCAGCTTTCTTAAACTTGCACGGATCCTGACATCATGGTCTTCTTAAAAAGGATAAGAGATAAGCTATTTTGGTTGTACTAAATATTTTAATAAAGCCTTCCCTTGTAACTTGAATATATTTCGTCAGGCAACGACAACCTCGAAACGATAATGCAAGACGAAACCAACTGGGTGTCCGGTCCCGGCAACGAGTACTTAACCAGCTTGCAGCGCTGCGTCGCCGTCGCCATGTTCGCGCTCCGGCTCAAGACCCTGGTCACAGGCGCCGGGGAGATGACGCCGCTGGAACACCTCATATTCGCGCAGAACAAACAGAAGGACCCGCTGAAAGTGGTGCCGAGGGTGACTAGCTACATCAACAACGCCTTCAATAGGAGCCTACCTGTGTTGGCTTGTCGGCTACTGAAGAGATTTGCTGATGTAAGTATTTAATATTGTTTTGCCCGATAGCCTGATTGATAAACCAGTCGATTAAAACATGTCTGTTAGCTGCCAAAATGGAAAAATATCGTAGTTAAGGAGATTCTTAAATGTGAAGCCCTTAACTGTATTTTTACGAAATATATAGTAAAACACTAACAATCACTAAGAGTTTTGTTGCATTGTTTCAAGGTGACATCAAACGACTTTGAAAATGTTGAAACGTTAGAATGTTTGTATTTATAAGATTAGTAAGATAACAACTTATAAAAGCAATTTCGATTTTTCTAGTGTGTAAATATAAATGGAAATAAAACAAGCTTTTTCATGTCCTTAGCTGCATTTATGGATAAAGGTACATAATGTGCTCAACTACGTGTTTATGTTAAATATTGGTCAAATAACTCTCAACTTAATTTGCTATTATTATTTTAGGGTTTCCAAATGTCACTTTTCGCGTCTTTAGATATGACCGCGTACCAAGTGCGCGTCATGTTTCTAGACCGACTACGAGATGAACACGAAACTTTGGAGTTGAAGGTGGCCATACTAGAGTTTGTGGCCACCTGCATCAGTAAACAGCCTGGTCTAACGGAGGCTTTCTTCATGATGAACCATGAAAGAGTGAAGGATGAAGAAGATGAGAAAGACAAAGCCTTGGATAAAAAATCCACTACCGATGATAGCTTTGAAGGCATCTTAGGTTACATGGCGGACTACCTTGGAACTATTAAAACTGTAAGTAAAATTTATTCACAAGGATATATTTTAGGTCCAATGCTCTAATCTATTCATTTATCTTTTCTAGGATGCCAAATACCTCCACAGTCCTTTACTAGGTTGTATAATGGCACTATTCCATGCCCTATGGAAGAACAACATGCAAATTCTAGTCAAGAAACTTCGAGAAAACCCAAAATTCTGGGAACACATGACCAGTCCCCTTTTCAATGAAATACAGTCTGGTCTTCGCAATTATGCGCAAATATTTAACGTCATTGGCATCGAGCTTTTTGCTTCCAGAGAAAAACTTGAGCCAAACCTAAAAGAGGTGCTAGAACAATTCTTTGATACAGATAAAAAGCATTTAGATAAATGGGTTGATTTTGTATTTTCTTTCGACGGAAGGGATGACGAAGAGTTGGTCGATAAAGTACCAGTTTGGTTGGGCCTATTAACTTCATGGAAAGATTTCACGACCATTTTCTGCAAATGTATGCCTATCAGTCTGAACATTGCACACAAGTCGAAAATGGTTGCGCCTTGCATGACTGCGCTATTGAATGAATTAGAAGATCTGAAAGACGGTAGGCTTGTTGTGATATTAGCAGAATTGTACGTAATAATGCTGGCCAATTGGAAGGATGACTGCTTCGAAAATAGAAAAGCAAACGCCAAACAAATAGACAGTTTATTAACCAACACTGCCATCGTTTACGAGTGCCTACATCCCCGAGCAATACGCGCCATATTCTCGATCTGCACTGTGGCTATAAGCAGCTTAGATTACGAAATCAAAGCAAACAGCGCGACGGCTCAAAACATCATAAGATCTGTAACGAATATAAACAGTTTAGAACTTGAGAAATTGTTAGACAACATGAAAGACCCGCCGAAAGTCGAACCGAAAACAGAGGGCCCTAAAACGAAAGAAGAAATACCGCCTCTGGTGTTGTCACTTGCTATGCTAGAGCAGTGCCTGGATTTGTACGATGACATGTTTTCTGGTCTGTCGCAGTGGTTTCATTCGAGTAAATTTATCAATAAGCTGCTATGTTGCCTTCACACATGTTTGCAGAATCGAAGTCACTATCATACATCTTTAGCCGCATTGCGCTGCCTTACAGCATACGCGAGGGGGCCATTCTCAAAAGATTTACTTATGAGTGATGTGGATCAATTTCTTTGGATGCAACTATTGCCGCCTAAGTTTGACGCAAACGGGGGCAGTGCAGCGTGGAAGCCGAATGAGTGGTGGCGCTTGTATGCCTACAGCTTAGACTTCATATCCATGATGGTGATGAAGCACGGCCAGTTCTTCGCGAGTGACGTCATCACCTTCGTCGGGGTCCACTTAGAGCACCTGATAGAAGCCGTGCTGCTGCCCCGTCAGGTCTTTAACATTGACGCGCTGAACCTGTGCGCCTCAACTTTGAACTTAGTTGTGCAGCTAGTAAAGTTCGAATCGAGGTGGCGGATTCAAAATATCAATTCATTGATAGGAATTATGGTAAGTTATAACAAATTAGTTTTCTTTACTTTCTTATAATTCTTTTAAACATAACAGGCCGCAAGTTGACTCAATAATCATAGAGGGAGGACCACTCGGAAGGCGAGCATGTTTGAACCCAATATAATTATCTGAGTAACTTAGATTTGCAACAGTGTTTTCTGTTTTCATAACAGATGAAGTTTTTTTTTTGTTAAAATAAACTCAACCCTGAAATTCTGACGGAGGGACATTCTCTATTTTATTCTAGTTAGTAAAAAATATGTATCCGTTAGTGCATCTGGCGAAGTAAATGGTGTAAGACCAGTTCCAAACCTTACTGTCAACTAGGCTTAAGAATTGACATTTAGAGACATCAACCGGGACCAACTGCTTAACTTGGCTCAGCAGCACACTTCATTTAGTTTAAGGTAGCAGTATCCAATACCTGAACTAGTGTGCGTAGCTAAATATCGGTTATCGTGACCAATGCGCTGTTAGCACTAAGGCTCGAACCAAGGTCACTTACTGCCGCACTCAGAGACATCAATTAACGTTAATGGTTCATTAGAGTCAAAATTTTACATTCTTAAAAGTTCTTAATGCAATTTGTTATAAAGTCTCTTTTGAAAAATGGAATTTTGACTCTAATGAACCATTAACGTTAATTGACGTCTCTGACTGCGGCAATAAGCCACGGGTACCTCCTCAGCCAAGGCATTGCCAACTGAACCACGTGCCTTCTTAGGTGTTGATGTTGGTATAACTCCACAGCGCAGCATCAGCGCGTGCCTGTACCAGTGCGTGACGCTGATGATGCGCACGCGCCGCGCGCACGACGCGCCGCCCGCGCACGACGCCGCGCCCACCGTGCTGCACAGGTATACTATACGCGAAGGTGCTTCAGATTTATGAGACGCAGAACAAAGGAGGTAGACAAATGTCAATCTGACTCACTGTAACTGTTGTCTACCTCCTCTGTTCTGCCACTCCTAGCCCATGCCTGTAACTAGACTATGTTATTGCCTTGAGATCTTTTTCTTATTCAGCAATAATGAGGGCGCGTCTTGATAAGCCTTACAGTGACTGGCTGCCTTTCCGCCGGCTGACTCTGAGCGGCGTATCGGTCGCTTACTCGGTGTACTGAACGAACTATGCCGCCGACCGCGCGCCGCACCATTTGCTGCAGATCAGAAACTCACAAAATGAGTCTGTAAACGGAACATCGCAAACTGCATACATTACGTGCCTTATGGACCCTTCATCTAAAATGTAAAGGAAGGCAGACTGCCAGCGAACAGTCAGCCGCATACTGTTCGCCTTATCGAGACTTGCCCCAATTTTGTTAGAAAATGTTGCTTTTCTAATTCATAATTATATTATCAATATATTATTTTATGGATTAGCAAAATTACAAATTATTTGATCAACAGGACTTTGGAAATCCTGCACATGGCGACCCTTTGCCTGCTGTCGTTCAGCCCCGACCTGCTATCCCTGCTGGCCGACCCAGGGCTGGACCTGGAGCGCTGGCAGCCGCTAGTTGAACTGCACTTCGGAGCGCCCAAGATATCCTACGAGCCATTCCCACAGCTCACTTTTGGAACTCTACTGTCGGCGATTTGCTTGCTGACGAAGTCTCTCAACCATGTTAGTTTTCAAAAATTGGTTCATATTTAAATCTGTCTTTCTAAAGCAGTAAGATAAAATTGGATTAAGTAAGTAGGTATCAACAAACGAAACAATAAAAAAAAAAAAGTAGAACTAACTCAACTAAAGATCGAACCTGACTGACAGGCGCTGATTTCTAGCAGCTGATTAAAACACAAATACCAAAATTCGGTGCGCCCAAAATATTTGAGGGCTCGTGAGGTTTATTGCGGTTAGAAACCCTTCATCCGAGACTTATTTAATACTTCACAGCTGAGCTCATAAAGATACGTTTATTCAAATTGATGGCAGGGCTGGTACAGGATTTGACAATAAACACTGGCAACTATTGATTCAGTGTATTTGGTGTGCATTTAATGCTTTTTGTTGTTCAACTTACTAGGTTTTAGGAATCAACATTATCAACTAATAAGTGAATCTATTATGCATAAATCATAGCAAATTATCAACCACGTGTTTAAAAGTTATAGTTCTTTTGTTACTTTTGTTTTTAGTGTTCTTCAGGGATGCATCTTCGACTTTTTGCTGTTCTACTATCACAGTGTTTCTCTTCTCACTCTAATGGTTCTATGCAGGCCTACCACGCCGACGAAGCCAGTGGCTCCCTGACCCCCCGAGGAAGGCGCCGGGCTTGTTCCTGCGGCAGCCCCGGTGATTCCCGGCGCGCCAACCGCAGCGAGTCCCTCACCGGCACAGGCGGCGGCACGCCCGGCGAGTCCCGGCGCGCCAACCGCAGCGAGTCCGTCACCAGCATCTCCTCCGCCGCCAGCGCGCCGCCCTGCCTCGACGAGCGCCTCGTCGCCGGCGCGCTGGACGCCGCCGCCACCTTGCTGGCCTCGCAGGTACGGCACAGGTCTAGGAGTCCAAGGGTGCAGCGGAGGCCATACGCCATACGCCTGTGTACCTTACACAGGCGTATGTGGAACTCGAGGGTGCAGCGGAAGCAGCGGGTCTAGTGACCATCCGGTCGAACGCAGCGAGAACTTAGAGTATCTTCTCGAACAAAACCTTGTTTTATTGTATACTACCTGCCGCGCACTGTCTAGTGAAATAGACTATTTGACTATACGAAAAATAAAGTGTCAATTCTTGTTATCCATATAAATTAATAGTTTCAGAATAGTTTTGTACTGTGGTAAGTTGGAAATATCAACAGATTTATTTAAAAATCCGTAAATTAAAATGCATTTTTGAACGTTTGTCACGTGCCAATAAACGCTCCTGATTTGTTGAGTTTATTAAGAACCACCTGGCACCTGAATGTAAACATCGTTTGACAACTCGTAGTAGATGACATGTGAATTACGGAAGCTACAGCCGGAGGATGTAAAAAAAACTAATTTATTCAATTATCTTTAATAAAAGTATTACAATCTGTTACTATAAACTAGCCTAAACTAAGGTGTGACGATGTCCGATGTAGGATCAAAAGTGTCTTTAAAATATCATAATTGTGGATACGAAGCGCGAGGCTCCGACGTCACGGCGTGCACGTTGTGCTGACGCTGCGGCTCGTGCAAGCGCGGCGAATGGGGTCACTGTTGCTATGGTGCATTCTTGTCCAGTAGGTATAGGTACGGAGTATGTAATTTGTGCCACATATTAGCAAACATGCAAGTGATGTCACTGGCCTCATTGCGGCGCCATTTTGTGAAAGTAGCGTTGTGGCACGCTATTTAAATATTGTAGTTTTTATTTGATGTTTTTCATCAAATATGGACCAAAACTATAAAAAACGCTTATACTGAGTTCCTAAAACTCTACTTCATAGTACCAAATGGATTTTAAAAAACTGAACGTAATCCTACAAATGTTAATAAAAAATCCTGCACTGAAATAACGTAGCAGCCAGGACGGATAACGGGACCATGGATCCCGGGATTACCGGTTCTAATATTGTGATTGCAAACTTTTCTAACTTTCTTTGCCATTGTTGTTTTTTTTATATCTGTCAGATGTTCAATGCAACGTTTTATTCCTACAGGCCCTGCTAGCAGTCCGCGACGCGAGCGTCCCAAGCCGCCACAAGCAGCTCGTCCGGCGCGAGCTCAGCTCCGAGCTCACAGTGTTCCACGACTTCGTGCGCAAGCGCGTCCTATGCGCCGCCCATTCGCGCCCACACCTCGTGCGCAACAAACTCGGCGCCTGGCCTCTAACCGCCGACGAAGAAGAAACCAAACGCATAGAGGAAGCCAGACAAGAGAAGAACCCACAGAATGAAACAGACAGACCGCCCCCGCCGCCGCCCAAGCGAGTCGCTCACGACAGCATGCGCGAATACATCCTCCGCAAACACTTCATCGACAAGTGCGCACAAACACCGACTAAAGGCCCCCCCTCTCCCGTATCCCACTCCACCCCCGCAGCCCGCTCCGCCCCCTCCTCTCACTCCACTCCCACTTCAGACAAAAAGAAGGAAACTTCCCGAAGCTCCAAACGTGTCTCCTGGGCCGAAACTACGAGAGACAGCGACGAGAACCTCGACAGCTCGCTCCAAGAAATCGAGCCTGTGTACTCGAATCTGACAGATGTACAAATTAACAATGATGAGGATTACTTTCATTTTATGTCCGTTGTGTTCCTTTACATTTGTCAGACTGATTTGTAGTATTGTTAAGGATTTTATTGATTATGCCATTAAAAGGCAAGTGTGAATTTTGCTCTAAGTCCTCGGAAAATGGCTTCGAAGTGCAATAGAATTGCCTAGCAGACTGCACTTTGAAACTGACATCGGTTAAATAATGAGGCATATTACGATTTACTATGTGTGCTTCCGCTGCGGTAAACCTTTGGGCCAATGTGGACCACCATTTCTTTTATTTACAAGTTTTCATGTAAAAATAAATTGATTTTGAAATGTTGCGTTTATTTTACTACATGCACCTTGACCATCGACCTAACAGCCTCGCCTTCACCTTAAAAATACCTGTATGAAAACTTCTTGGATTTAGCGCCTGACGCACACTGGTCCGGATTTTTAATATAGTGGTCTTAAAACCCTATGTCAGAATTTCTGGCTGAAAAAATTTATACGGACAGGTAAGTGTTAGCTTAACAACAATTGTTCTAGCGGTTTTCATAAAATTGTTTAGTTAGGCCAAAAAAAAATCTTGAAAAAAAAATTGTATGAAGAAATTTTGAAATATAAGTTTTTCTCAAAATGTTTGAAAGTGTTAGCAATGAGACCTTTTGTAAATTATTGTACTACATTTATTTGTTATGTTCACGTAAAAAGTTTTTGCGTGTACTTGCAGTCTTGGCGTTTATACAGGGTGCAACTTCAAATATTCAATAAAAAAATATTTCACGAAATGTCTACTTTATTTAGTCTAATAAGTCTAGATACTTATTTAAAATAACACCTCGAACAATTTATGTTAAATAACTTCTCATATTAAGGTGAAAAAAATAAAAAAAATGTTTTTATCATAAGTAGATTTTTTTATTATTACTTGAAAAAATCATAGAACAGACACTGCTCGGGGCGTAATTTAGAGTGGGTACCTAATATTAGTTTAGTTAAATATGCCAAGATAGTTTTAGACTTCGAAATTTATTAATTAAAAAAAATCAAATACGTTCTTGCAAAGACTAACAATAATGATAAGATTACAATTAGATTATAAATGTGAATTTAACATTACAATTTTTACATACAATTGTATAATTATGAAATAACTAAATAAAAAAAGTTACTAACTAAAACAATCTACCTATATGATTATTTTCATTTCTTGATGGAAGTGATTTGACAACTTCCACATTTTCAGGTTTTCTTATAAGATGATCGATGATGCGAGAAAGACCATGTTTTCGTTATATTAATTTGTATATTATAATAGATTGTTTTAGTTTAGTTTAATGTTATTTTAACTTATGTTATTTAATTATTAAACAAATTTACATATTGTTTTAGGTAATCACTTTAGTTTTATTTTAATTTAGTTACTTATTATACATTAATATAGATTGTTTAAATTGTAACTTATCTTTTACTTTAATTTAGTTATTTCATAATTATACACATTTATGTAAAAATTGTAATGTTAAATTCAGATTTATAACCTACTTGTAATCTTATCGTTATTGTTAGTCTTTGCAAGAACGTATTTGATTTTTAATTAATAAATTTCGAAGTCTAAAACTATCTTGGCCTATTTTACTACCTATATCTTAGATACTGCCCCGAGCATTGTCTGTTCTATGATTTTTTCAAGTAATTTAACAAAAAATCTACTTACGATGAAAAACTTTTTTTTTATTTTTTTTTTCGCCTTAATATGAGAAGTTATTGAACATAAACTGTTCGGGGTGTAATTTTTAATACGTATCTAGACTAAATAAAGTAGACATTTCGTGAAATATTGTTTTATTGAATATTTGAGTTGCACCCTGTATAAACGCCAAGACTGCAAGTACAAGCAAAAACTTTTTATGTGAAATTAACAAATAAATGTAGTACAATAATTTACAAAAGGTCTCATTGCTAACACTTTCAAACATTTTGAGAAAAACTTATATTTCAAAATTTCTCCATACAATTTTTTTTTCAAGTTTTTTTTTTCGCCTAACTAAACAATTTCATGAAAACCGCTAGAACAATTGTTGTTAAGCTAACACTTACCTGTCCGTATAAATTTTTTCAGCCAGAAATTCTGACATAGGGTTCTAAGACCACTATTTTAAAAATCCGGACCAGTGTGTGACGTGTCGAAAAACAGCGCAGTTAAGGTCGAAGTGTCGGAGCCCTGCGAGCGCTTCCGCACAATAAAAAAGTCCTAAGAAGTCCTTATCCCGGCGCCTAGGACGCCTATGGACACCAGTGGTGTGAGAGGCGCCTCTACCCTCAGTGCACTCATCCTTATGTCCAGTGAATCTGTCGAAGCCAATCACAATGTAGTTGCGTTGTGCTGCGTCGTTTTAAGAGTTTTAAATAGGTCATCAACCACAATTATTAATGACATGCTATGCTACAAAGAATTTCCTATGCGTTGCGTCGCGTCACATGCTATACAGGGTGAGATTTTTAAGTGGGCGTGGAAGGCTAAATCCTAAACTATCAGGAATATCGAAAAATGCTGAAAGGACTCTCGAGGCCAATTTTAGAAAAAAAAAACGCACCCACACAGATTTTGAAAAAAAATTTTTACTAGCCTGGAATCGAACCTGTTAGTTTAAAAAAAAGGGTCGCCCTGTTATGCCATCTGGTCCTTTGCGGCCCCCTGAGAATGGGGGCCCTGGGCACAGGCCCCGTGTGGCCTTATGGTAAAGACAGTAGGTATTAAGTACCTACGGAGTTGCTCAAGACAAGACATCTTTCGCCCTGGACGGGGCGACAGATGTGTGGATGGGTCGGCGGATCCATCTGCTGACGCATCTGCTCGCCAAACTTCACCCATAAAATCTTGAGAAGCATCAAATAGTAACTACAGATTTTCAAACTTCGTTTTTTTATGGCAGGTAATCGAAACTCTTAACTAGGTCAACGGTTGAGCCATTAATTACGGGACATCCTGTATTTTGAGACAAAATAAAATAACTGTCTGTATTTTGGTATTTTATATCAAGTGACAAAATACCCGTGAAATGCTGATACATTAAAAATATGAATTACATTACATCAATATTTTTATTTGTATGGCAACATTTTTAACATGGCCGCATGTTGAACGAGACGATTTTCTTTACTGTTTGCCAAAATAAACGATAATAACGAAATTTGTGGGCGAATTTTTGTCAATTGCATAGCGAGAGAATAATATAGTTCGTGACACAAATTATCGGTAAGATTATCGCTGCTGGTCGTTGTATTTCATTGTTCTGATATTTGATTGTTGGTGTTTATTTTGTCAGTTGAGCGCCGTATTTATAGTTTTGTTTGTGTTCGCTGGCGCAGTGGCTTGAAGATGATGCATCACCCGAACATGCATCATCAGCCGATGTCGGGGCACCCGCCGCAGCACATGGGCGGCCACCAGGGCATGCCTGGCCACCATCAGATGCCGCATCAGATGCACAGGGAGAACAGGCACGTAACCCTCACTAGGTAGAGTAGCGTTCAGCTTTTTATTATTATTTTATTTGCTAGTCACTTTGGTTTCACTGCAACATAGCGCCAAATTATCGCTCATGCCAATTTTGTTTTTATTGGAACTGTTGCTTTTGCGAATTAGGTTAAAAATATCAACAATTAATTAGTTAAATTATGTAGCTATAGCTTAGAATGTTGAGTTACAAAATCTAGCCAATTAGACCAATTTAGATTCCTAATGTTATTCTGTACTTCATCCATTAGCTGTATCACTTTTATTGTTGATACATAGTTGATAGATTCCACAGTATTTGTAGTTATATGAAGTAGTTCAGATATCTACACACCACTAACAATATTAACATATTTTTTATAGGCCTGTTTGTAAACCATTTCATTGTGACCTACTTTGTAATCTACTTCTAGCAGCCAACAACCCAACACACCTACATTTAATTTATTGCTTTGTAGATAGCTTCTAAACTATGCAGGGATAGTGTTAGTTCTCCATAATTCATCCTCAGTTAATGCCCAAATTATATGAATCATAGCTACAACTTTAAAAGAGCAGTAAATGCATTTTTGCCATAATTCTCAGAAGTGATTATTAACTGTTATGAAGGAAAACTATTGGGTTATCATTGTTTTACAGATTCTTATTGAGAGACTGTCTAAAGTTTCATTGAGCAGTTATAATAATGAGGTTGTTGATCTTGCAAAGTCTATTACTAAATGGTAACGGTAAAAAAGTTTACAGCCTAGATTATTATGATGGTTTATTTAAATAGCTAGTTGTCTAACCTTCTCATGTGCAATATCTCATTTGGACATTATTCCACACAGCGCCATCTAGCCCCAAAGTGAGTTAATTTTTTCATAAAAAACACCCAGACCAATATAAGCAGACATGTTCTTGCATACCAATGTTTGTAATGTGGGGGATCGAACCCGCATTCTTTGGTCAAGTAGCCAACTTCTCAACCATTACACCAAATTGGTGGTCAGTCTGTAAATCTAATAACTAATACCCACTGCTCTGTGTTTAGGCATTATGGGATAGACTACTTTAGCTACAAATGAAATTAAAAAACGTCATGAAGAAAATTCACTCTTAATTATGGTTGGTTAGAACCTAGTGGAATTCCTGGTCTTCAGAACAACACATGTGGTGGACTTAATGTTTTATGTCCCAAAACTGTTCATTAATGAATAGTATATTTCACATCCAGTATCCAGTGTCATCTAGTGGTACATAAGCATAAAAAAATCCTGTTGATCAACATCATTGACACATAGGTTTTTTTTTAAAACATGTCAGCAAATCCTTGGATGGTTGTGGTGTAGCCAAGAGGTTTTACAGGGTGAAAGTCATCGTCCATGGGCAATTTAAACAGCACCTTTTTCTTCAATTTAGTGTATTCGTAAAAGCAGCTATGGTCTTAATTGTTCTTACACATACTATAGTGTGACAGGTTACATTGTGACTGGTTGGAATTGTTCTAATGAGTCATAACTCATTAGAATGTTTTTTGTGGAAAAAACACTTTTTTTCTGATAATATTTGGGGTTGCTCATAAATGTGTTTTATGGCTGACACTTAGTGACTTTTAGTGCTGAATAAAACCCATTCAATCACCTACCTCCCGACCTTAGCTAACATAATGTAAATGTAAAACAAGTGAACTTATATTATGGCTAACTGACAACCTAGTTAAAACACAATATTCAATTTGGGATTTCTAATATACTGACTATGTAGTTTAGTTTATCTTTCATGCATGCATGCAGGGGTCTGCTAGAATTGTAATCGGTATATAGTTTACCATTGTACAATGAGTGTGTACCTAATTCAATTCATAGTAATAACTGCCAACTCAACAAAGGACCAATTATCAGCCACTCAAAAGTATGTTTAGTCATAAGCAACAAAATCAATTTGTAATTGGTTAGGTTCTTTCAGGTGCCTTTGACTTATGCACAAATATGTATTTATTATTTACTTACAGATACATATGTATACCATTTGTAGTTAGCAATGCCGCACTCAGTTATGTCAATTGAACAATTCATTACCAAAATTTGACATTTTGACGTTCCTCAGTGCGGCACTTAAATAATAGTTAAGTGGAATTCTTCAAATCTCCTTTGGTTTATGGCTACTATTCCAAAATACAGCTTAGCCGAAATCGTCATCGCCAGGTAATGATCAAGTACAAGAGCAGAAAGAACCTAGCATTAATGATCTGCTGATAAAGAATTGTAGAATCTGTACTCTAAACAGTCTCAAGCACCTGAGGTAACTTATTACCTTCTCTAGAATATGGGCCTAACAAATACAAATTTCATCTGAATTGATTTACTCCGAATCGATAGATCATTGTGCCAAAATGTTGTGGTAGGTAATTCATTTGTATGTACAAAACACATGTTTCATCAGTTTTATCACACATTAACTTCGGTTAATCGGGATCGGTTCTGACGACTGATTTGATGACTACATCAACCTCTAGGTTGAGAAGTTAGCAACTGCACCAAATGTCGCGGGTTCGATCCCCACGCAGCACAAACATTTGAGTTCATGAACATGTCTGTTTGTATTGGTCTGGGTGTTTCCTACGTACATAGTGTACCTAATGTTTACAAAAGAAAAAGAAAGTATGCTTATCCGTTGTCTAGTATCTCATAACGCAATTAATTATCTTTCTTTGGGCTGAATGGCGCTGTGTGGTATCATGTCCAGGGATATTTATATATTTTAACTGCAATGAAAATCTCTTTTTCATTACTCATACTCTGAAAGTAGGTCATTACTGACCTGAGAAGCGGGCTGAAAGTAACACTTTTCATCCCTAGGGATAATCACTTTCAACTGACAGGTGTCAAATTATTTTTAATAAAACTAGTTCTTTTTCACATATCTATTGAACCATGTCCCAACTTTGTATACAGCCACGATGTAAAATTTGAAATAACTTAAAGTTAAGTATTGATCAGAGAATATATATGTTTTAAATAACTTTACTATAATTTAGTTTCAACAATTTCTTTAAAATAACTTAGCTTTGAGTAA
Source organism: Udea ferrugalis (assembly GCA_950022985.1). Taxonomy (NCBI): domain Eukaryota; kingdom Metazoa; phylum Arthropoda; class Insecta; order Lepidoptera; family Crambidae; genus Udea; species Udea ferrugalis. The sequence continues at coordinate 15,409,657 of OX465516.1, forward strand.
AATATTTACCATTTTTCTAATGATGAAAATAAAAAATAATGGCTGAATAGCGGGCCGGCCACAGAAAAAAAACAAACAAAATAGGCGGGAAAGCGGCAATTCGATCTTCATTTATTTTCCTCATTTTTTCTTAAGCTAATTCATGTTTTTATTTTTACTTTCCTCGTATTTGTAATGAAAAGCACAGTGTTTCCCTCGGGTGAGAGACTTATTTAGTCCCTCGAACTATTGGCGCCCTCACTTCGTTCGGGGCGCCAAACCCAGTCTCGGGACTAAATAAGTAACTTTCACCCCTAGGATAACAATGTACTATTTCATTACTCATACTCTGAAAGTAGGTCATTACTGACCTGAGAAGCGGGCTGAAAGTAATACTTTTCATCCCTAGGGAGAATCACTTTCAACTGACAGCTGTCAAATTATTAAGAAAAAAACTAGTTCTTTTTCACATATCTATTGAACCATGTTCCAACTTTTACAGCCACGATGTAAAATTGAAATAACTTAAAGTTAAGTATTGATTAGAGAATATATATTTTTCAAATAACTTCATTATAATTTAGTTTTCATTACAATTTCTTTAAAATAATTTAGATTTGAGCAAAATATTCACCATTTTTGCAATGATGAAGATAAAAAATAATGGCTGAATAGCGGGCTGGCCACAGAAAAAAAAACAAACAAAATAGGCGGGAAAGCGGCAATTCGATCTTCATTTTTTTTCTCATTTGTTCTTTAGCTAATTCATGTTTTTATTTTTACTTTCCTCGTATTCGTAATGAAAAGCACAGTGTTTACCTCGGGTTAAAGACTTATTTAGTCCCTCGAACTATTGGCGCCCTCACTTCGTTCCGGGCGCCAAACCCCGTCTCGGGACTAAATAAGTTACTTTCACCCCTAGGATAACAATGTACTATTTCATTACTCATACTCTGAAAGTAGGTCATTACTGACCTGAGAAGCGGGCTGAAAGTAATACTTTTCATCTCTAGGGAGAATCACTTTCAACTGACAGCTGTCATATTATTTTTAAAAAAAACTAGTTCTTTTTCACTTAACTATTGAACCATGTTCCAACTTTCTATACAGCCACGATGTAAAATTGAAATAACTTAAAGTTAAGTATTGATTAGAGAATATTTATTTATTAAATAACTTTATTATAATTAAGTTTCAACAATTTCTTTAAAATAACTTAGCTTTGAGCAAAATATTTACCATTTTTCCAATGATGAAAATATAAAATAATGGCTGAATAGCGGACCGGCCACAGAAAAAAAAACAAACAAAAAAAGGCGGGAAAGCGGCAATTCGATCTTCATGAATTAATTCATGTTTTTATTTTTACTTTCCTCGTATTTGTAATGAAAAGCACAGTGTTTACCTCGGGTTAAAGACTTATTTAGTCCCTCGAACTATTGGCGCCCTCACTTCGTTCCGGGCGCCAAACCCCGTCTCGGGACTAAATAAGTTACTTTCACCCCTAGGATAACAATGTACTATTGCGATCCGAAAGGGTTGTGTATGAGCGCGTAATCTTGAGAATCTGAGAGGACTAACCCCCGTATTCGCAAACGTCAATCAGCGGTAAGCACGCGTTAACGCCCATGCTGACCCGGAATATGCTAATAGAACCGAAAGGGACAGCTATACTTCTGAGTGATGATCAACTATGATTTGCGTTTATGAATTCGGGGGTAAGACAAGTAAACGTTTTGGATAGACCTCGTTGTGTTAAGGACAGTATTATAGCTCACAGGTGAGCATTTGTTGCGCATACTTAACTTTCGATCTCATACAGACTACCGCTATATTCGCGAATCGAGTCAGTGGTGAGTGTCTGGAATATGCGTGTTCGTGCACTAAATTTGCTATGCGACTGCTCGTAGTTACTGTCGTTGCTAGCACAAATTAGGTCTAGCAAATAAAAGTGTTATCGCCCTTCAAAACGAGTTAGATCCTCTCGTATCGATCTTGCTACTAAATTACTGTGTTGAGCGATTTAAATTCGAAATGTCTGCCAGAAACTTGTCTGATAAATTGAATGATTCTAGAACACATAAATCTAGCAGAATAATGATTGAGATCACAGTGGTTTTATATTTCACGTCACTTGACAATAATAATAGCTGTATGGTAATCTCAGTTCACTCAAACATTGGCACTGTTTAATAAAATATTTCATTCGAGACCATAGAGCGGTCACGCATTCATATGCAAATATTGTGTAATTTGTTGATACGTCGAGGGTTCTTTGCGGCACTCTTTGTCATACGAACTGGTCATGAATGAAGTTACAAAGAAACATATGACCGACGTCTCTATTGATCGGTAATGAATGCGAGGCCTCCGTCTCCGCTCAGACCAATATATCACGGTATTCAGCCGTTGAATCAACGGAGCAGTTGAAATAACACAGTCGCGCAGGATGCTGCTAGGCTGGATTTCGGGAGCTGTTAAACTAGATAAAAAAACAACAAAGGCAAATGTAGTGCAGTGTCCATGTCTGCCTAGCCGATTTCGGCTTTTAATAATAGTGTTTTTGACTTTGAGCTAAAGTGGTGCTTCCCATTTGCCTAGAGACTGTGGCAGTTTTGTATAGTGAGTGTGTATGAATGTGTTGTATGTGAAGGGTGGCCATGGGACCGTCGCAGCCTGGCGGCGGCATGGGCGGGCACGGGCAGGCCATGGGCGGCATGGGCGCCATGGGCGTGCCTCCGCCGCACCACGGGCCTGGCCAGAGACCGCCGCACCCCATCAGGCCTATGCCGCATCATCCGCAAGCTCAGCATCACTCAGTGCCTCCAGTAAGTGCAACTTTAACCCGCACGTTTCTTGCAATACACTGCTTTGTAAGACATAACATTTGAATGTATGCAGGACGGCCTTTTAAACGAAATACACTTGCTTTTCCGAATCGAGGAAACAAGTTATCTCGCGTAATACTCCAGTGTCAAAACCAGTGCACTCTTATTTATACTTAGAAGTAAATCTGTAATTCACAGCAACAGATGAAGCCAATGCGACGGCCGTACATGGGCGGAGGATACGGCCCCGGCAGCGGGCCCGGCGTCATGCCACCGCCGTATGCGCAGCCGCCGCGACAGCCGCAAATCACACAGCCTCCTCACGCAGGTAAAGTAACATAATGACCTCATGGACTGAATCCAAAGCCACAGTGCCGAGCGTACCTACAATCCCGCGTAATGCTGATCTAGAACCTTTTCTAGCACTAACGCAACAACGTAATGCGCAATTTATCATTGTTCGCAATGATAGTTCTCCACTGTGGTACAATCATCGGAAGTTTTTACAGTAGGTACTCGAAACCCTCTACGGAAAATCTTGCGCTCCAGAATTTATAGGGTAACGTTAGAAGCTTCATTTTAGGAAAGCGCGCTCAACTCTTTTCTTATGTTATAATAAAGTCTATAAATAAATAAATAAAAGTCTTTTAATAGACCTTGCCTAACTTTTTAGAAAGACCTCAACAATTATAATTGAACAAGAATAAGAGTAAAAGGTGAGAACGACACTCGTAATAAGAATATAAAGTGACACATGTTCTTGTAAACCTGCTCAACTTTGAGTGCTGTTTATGAATTGTGTATAAATAATTTATCTTGTTCGCTTGCCATTAGGTCTGCGCAGGCCGCTGTCACCCATTTCGACGGCCCAGAAAAAACTTATGTCTGACTTTGGTCAGTTTCTTGTATTTTAAAATACCTATTTTGTGGTTATTGTTGATCTGCAGATTTTCTTGTTTTATTTTTTAGTACGTTCGAGTAACTTTCGTACTACCGGGTGCGGCAATTGAACTGTCCATATTAAAAAATTAAATATTTTTATTTACTTTGAATATTAATTAATATATTTTTTACATATGGAAATAAAAGGTCCAAAATTATATTCCTATTTATTCTAATGGAATACAACCGCCTTTAGCCTTCACTACAAGCTTGAGTCTCTTTCTGAATGAAGCGCAGGCTGCTCGAATAACGTCGTCATTTAAACGGTTCCATTCTCGTGTAAGAGTAGTTTTGAGCGCATCCACTGATGTGTGTTTTTTAGCACAGGCCTTCGCCTGTAAAACACCCTAAATACAAAAGTCTAGAGGGTTTAAGTTGGGCGAAGACGACGGCCACATATCTCGGTCGATCAGCACAGGAACGTTCGCTATCAACCAATTTTGCGTCCCAGTTGCTCTGTGCGATGGCGCCGAGTCTTGCTGGAACGTCCAACGCTCCGAACCAAATGTCTTGCGTGCCCACGGTATCAATCCTGTTTTTAATACTTCAGTTTGATAGATTTGTTGATTTATTTTGGCTTGGTTGCGACCCATTGGGAGAAAAACAAGCGGAGAACGTTCTTTTTCGGACACCGCCGCCCATACCATGATTTGGTCGGCTCCTTGTCGTCGAGTGACTCTCAGTTCATCTGAATAATCGCTGACACGTCCTTTCAACCACACACGGTCATTTTGTTTGTTAAGAAACTGCTCAACACAGAAAGATTTCTCATCTGAAAATACCAAGTTGGGAAGCTCGCCAGTGTCGAGCAAGTGAATCAGCTCCTTTGATCGAGCCATCCGTTTGCTCTTTTGCAAAGCAGTGAGTTCTTGCGAAAAAATTTTTTTAATGGTTTAGCCTTAAGCTTTTCCTTTAATATACGACGAACGCTGCGGTCGCTCACCTTAAGATCCTGGGCGAGCTGATTTGCTGAGCGCTCTGGATTTCTGCGTAAACGATGTCGCACCTTTTCAACAACTGCTGGCGCCGTTGCAGTACATCGTCGACCGCCCCCGTACACTGAAAAAAGTATTTAGTCATAAATAGCCAAAAATTGTGTAACCTGTTACATAAAAATAGTGACTACATAAGTATAGTTCTTAGTAGACAAACTCGGTTTTGTTAAAATAGTTTGGTTATTAGTAATCAAACAAAAATGATTACTCCCCAATAAATTTATAGTTTAAGAGTAACCAAAGTGTTCGAGTAAATTACTTACTAAATTATTTGTGTTACGATGAATAAAGCAGTAGTGTAAAAATAGAGCACTTGTTATGTTACTACGTATATAACTGTTTTGTTATAAATAACGGGTTTGGTTATTGGTAACCAAACTATTTTGTTTTCGTAGCTGTATTATAGATTTAGTAGTAACAGTTCTATCATGTAATGTGTAACTGAACCTTTTGGTTAACAGTTACATCACTTTTTAGTAGTTAGTAGAGGTAGAATTTCCCAGCTGACTTCACGGATTATCAGTCGCGCCAATACTGGTTCTTTGTATGAAAACATACGTAGTAAGGGATGCGAAGCTAGCGATGGTATTTCATAGAAATACATAGAAACCAATAGTGTCACGACTACTAGTCCGTGGAGTCTTAAAATAATACCATAAGCGTGTTTCGCGCTGACGTCGTTCGCGTTCATACAATTAATCAATTCGGGATGCGTGTGAGCGCGCTGTTACTCACTTTTGACTCGAAACGGACCGCGGTCTAGATGAAACGTCAGTTAGATGATTCATAATATGAAATGCTAAAATGTTGCTGTTTTAGCCCCCCAGGTTTCTATAGGTCTCGCTTGTCAACGCCTGCGAGCGGGAAATTCCCAAAAACGTTTCGTTACGCGCAACATAATTTTAATTGCCGCCTACAAAATAGTTGAAATTTTTATTTTATTTGTAGAAGTTTTCTTTAACAATTTTCAACAAAACTATTTAGCTGCAAACACTTTTTTACTAAGTTAATAAACAACACTTTATTTATGTTAAAACAAAATTATTAGTCTAACCTAAGATAAATTATAACGTAGAGTTTGGTTAATAAACCAGTACAATGTTATGTTACAAGGTCCCAAAACCGAGTTTGACAGTAAATAACAATAACTTTGGTAGCTGAGAACCAAACTGAATCAACTGAAATGATTATGTAAAATGCAACAGTAGCAGTTTGTCTAAACGTAAATAAAATGTATTTGTTAATAAACAAAGTTTGACTATTCCTCGGTTAGCTAAACTATTTTTGTTAAATACTTTTTTCAGTGTAGCGTTTCTTAAGACTGCCAGTCTCGTTAAACCTTTGGATAGTACGACGCACAAATTTTTTGTTCAATTGAAGATTTGGTAGGGCTCGACGAATGTCGATGTTCGATTTTCCCTCCTAATAAGGAGCAATCACTGAATTGCGTTTTAAATCCATTATTTTAAAATTAGAACGTTTCTTCTCACGACCGAATAGTTTTGAAGTAACATAGATAATGTGTCACAGATTATTTTTTCAATTTTTTGCCTCGTTCGATTCAGTAGTTTGAACTTTAAAATAGTTACAAGGAGACGGACAGTTCAATTGCCGCACCCGGTATTTTGTAGTAGCTCCTCAGTATTTAGCTGATCAACATACTAAAACCTCTCATCCTTCATTGTTGGATTTAGCAGGGTTCGAAATAATGGAGATTCATTCCATGCTAATTATCGTATATCTCTTCTTAGTTTTTTCGCTCAAATGTACTGTAGATAATATTATGCTGTAAATACGATTTGTTAATCGTTCAAACACTAATTTAGTTAGTGTAGATCGTAATTCTATCATTTGCGCATATGTTGACAGAGCGCAGAGAATGAAAGATAAACACCTACATTGGTTGAAACGGTGAAAACAAGGCATGAATTAACTGTCAGGCCACTAATTTAAATGAAACTTATTTTATTAGAGAACAACTGCTGGAATTCGTATTTTGTATGTGCAGCTAACTTTAAATAATAATTTTGTATCTTGGTATTGACACAAACACAATTTTAATCCTGTAGTTGTATGGTGGCTTTTCATTAAAATTTCAGACATATTTGACAACTCTTTTCGCCCCCATCATTTTGATGCTGACTACATATTGGTACATATTGGTGAGAATGTTTCATAATTTTAAGAAGATAATGGTCCATAATTTTATTTGTGATTCACTTCGTCAACTGACGTTTCGGCTTCCGGTACGATTGTATGATTGTTCTTCAATACGTGGCTTTCGTACATTCCTACGCTGACTGCCCCGTTACCTTGCAAAATAGCTTTTTAACCTGTTTAATTTTTATCAGTTGTATCGTCACAAGCAAAAACAACGGTTTTGGTGGCGAGCAGCGGTAGTGCAGAGGCAGCGACAAATGACAGCACAGGTAAGTTTTTTGAAAACATTTAAATCTAATTAAATGAAAGGTGGTAAACCTGGTGATTTTTTTGTAAGTTTGTATTACAGTCAACATAATTATCGAATACGCTTCACTCGAAGTCAGTTCCTGGAACTTTGTCCCTTGTTCATAGGTATAAGATTATTTCCGTACCGGCTACCGTATACCCACAAAACACTAAGATATATATTCTGGTGTGTATCTATACTATACCATATTTTAATTCAGTCACATTTGTTTAAAATGTGATTGGATGCCGAGAGTTCTTAGCCATCATCATCATGTCAGCCAAGCATCTCCACAACGATCGGTCCTGCGCTGTCCGCATCCAGCGGCTTCCCGCGACCTTGACAAGATCAAGATCTTACCCATAATCCAAGGAAATGACATCTTAATAATTGTAACCAATCAGGTAAGGCATCAGCAGCCGGGGCAGCGATCCCGACGGCGACGGCGTGTGATTCCGCGGACGACGCGCGCGCGGCGCCGGGCGACAGCGAGGCGGCTCGCCCGGCGCCCGCCAACCCGGCCAACAGTAAAGAGAAGACTCCTATGTGCCTGGTCAACGAACTGGCCAGGTACAATAAGGTGAATAGCTGCGTCATTCACTTTTCTGTTCCATAAAGCTTCATCTAATCATTGTAATTATTTCTGTGTCTTTCCAAACGCTGTGACTTTGTTAACCCAACGAGATCTTGCCCTCTCTCTTCGCTTTAGTCTTATGTCCTTTTTAGCTCAAGTATCACTAATGCTTTTGTCAATGGTTATTTTACAAAAACAATAAGAATCAGCTAAAAGTTATTTTCTCAAACATCTTAGTAAGATGATCTCATGTCACTTATTTTGTGATGCCAACCAATCCCAATAAAGTATGTACTAGAAGAGTATGATAGGGCTTAACATTTCTACCTAGGTAGAAATGCTTCCAAGGTTAAAATTACATACTAGGTAGAAATGCTTCCATGGTTAAAATTAGTTACATACTAGGTAGAAATGCTTCCAAGGTTAAAATTACATACTAGGTAAAAATGCTTCCAAGGTTAAAAAAGCAAAGATGGAATTAAATTTTTTGCCAGAAATTGTAACAGTGTTTTGTAATATTCTATCAATTTTTCTTCCATAGATTAAGCATCAATACCGCCTCACATCAGAAACAGGACCAGCTCACAAAAAAGTATTCACAGTAACACTCCGACTGGGTGATACTGAAGAATATACAGCTGAGGTAAGCAATAATGTTTTTCATCATAAAATGACTCATTAAATGTTACTGTTTTACCCCCTTATCCATAAAAATTTAAACAGCGCTTCAACAACACGTTAACTTTTGTATCGCTTTGTCTCTTCCATTCTTGTTGCTGCCGCCATTTGGGAGTAAGTGACATCAATTGCTTAAACTATGTTTTAGCGCTGCGTCTGTTTTTATGAATAAGGGGGTTAGTTTGCGACTGATGAGTCACCATGAAGTCATATCATATCCTTAAGTTACCTGCACCAAAATCACCTATTTTATCATTCGAGTCAACCTACTGATTCGATATAGTTAAGCCAATGACTAGATTTCAAAGAAAAAAGACTTTAGAGAAAATAAAAATATGTGTTACATAAAGAGGCGGTTCACTGCCCACTAGTGCCACCAATCGTTTTTAATTAATAAATTATCTCAATGTAAATTATCCAACTACAGTTTTTTGCTAAAAATGGCCAATTTAAGTATAACTCTCCAATCTGTTTATTTACACAGATAATTTATTGTTAACATCTTAAAATACATGAAATGATCTTAATTAGATAGTTTTTGTTTACATAAACGGCCTATATACGTCCCACTGCTGGGCCCAGGCCTCACCTCAACTATGAGGTGGATTGAGCCATATTCCAACACGCGGGCTCAGTGCGGATAAATATCTTAAATAAACCACAATTCATTGGTGGTGCTAGTGGGCAGTGGACTGCTCCTTAACCTTAATGCGGATAATATAGGGCTCGCTTTGTGTTGTCGCGTGTAGGGCTCGTCCATAAAGCGCGCTCAGCACGCGGCGGCCAGCGCGGCGCTCACCGCCACCGCCTTCCCGCCGCCGCCGCCGCGCGCCGCGCCGCCGCACCAGCCGCACAACGCGCACCATCGGCACTCAGGTCAGTTACACCATCATCCTGAACGCCTCTCTTCTTCTTTTTATGTAATGTTGTTGACTCCTTAGTTATAGAAATGTCTCTGAGTTCAGTGTGCCTCTTGGCAAAGGCCTCCTCTAACAATTTCCATTGTACTCTGTCCCTAGCAACCCTTCTCCATTTTGGGCCTGCCGTAAGTTTTAGTTCGTCCTCCCATCTCTTGCTTTGTCTTCGTCTGTTCCTTCTCCCATCCCTAGGGTACCAGTCTGTTAAGATGTTGCTCCATTTCTCTTGTGTGCCGCGCAACATGTGCCCGGTCCATCTCCACTTCGAACTATCTATTCTAGTAAGTACGTCTGTGACTTTTGTCTTACTTCTTATGGCCGGTGTTTCGTATCTTATGTTGTTTCTTGATACCCATCATACTTCGTTCCATAGCTCTTTGGCAGTGTTCCAGTGTGTTTCTGTGATATTTTGTAAGAGCCCAGGTTTCACACCCATATGTTATACATGGGAGAATGCAGGTGTTGAAGACCTTCCTCTTGATACCAATACCAAGATCTGTGGATTTCATTATCTCTTTGAAAGAACAGTAAAATATCTACATACAAACGTGCCGCTCTCGGTTTGAATGTGTGCGTGCACGTCGCGCGCTGTGTCAGAACGCGATTTCACGCACACGCTAGCATAAAATAGGGGGGGATAAGGTGGTGGCAGTACGGACGGGCTGTGCTCGACTGTGCCGCGAGTCTGTGTGCACGCTAGGCTAATAACTCATCGGGCGGCCATAGATAACCTACTGTTTATACTGTGGTGACACACACACAACCACAACGCACGCTACCCCCACCGCCTATACTCCAACTAATCTAACAAATACATTTTAACAGCTGCCAGTAGTGTTATTAGAAAATAAGCTATAAGCACAATCCTAAAAGGGTTCAAGTGTCAGGCTCAAAAGTCAAGCCACAGCTCATGAATCCTATTTCTATGGAATTAAATTACAACTTCCAATGACAATGTTGTCACTACTCTCACCGCCTTAACCCCTAGAGTGTCGGAGGAGCTGACTCAGCTCATCAGGAAATTGCATAAGTTCCAAGCGGCAAATTTAGACCTATTAAAAATTAACCATTTTGGGCATTGGCATTTTGTAATTTTTTGGCATTTAGGCCTTTTTGGTGCCAAATAATGACGCAACGATCTACCGTCATTTTAGTAAGATTCGGCGATAACGCGCCTGACAGCTCGTATGTCTCCGACACTTGAAGAATTACACATGCAAAAGACATTCACAAAACACGAACACACGCTCTTTACTAGTTTTAGTTTACTAGTTTTCGTTTTTGAAATGTGTCACTCAGTCTGTAAATGAAATAGCTCAATAGTTAGAAACAGTCAGCCATCGTATGCTGATAGCTCTCGCAACGCATTGTAAAGCAGAAAGGGGCTGGATGGATACGAGCTCTACCTGCGAACCACACTCTCACGGCAGCATAATTATGATGATCTCAAACCCTTTGATCCAGTCTGTAGGGTGAAATTTTGTCTCGGTCATGTTTAATGTTAACAATCTTTAAAATTTAAAAACGCGTTGTTATAGGCGTAACTATGCTTCCGGGGCTTCTTCCCACCGGGTTAATGAAATGTGTAATAACAAATGTTGGGAGTTGAGATACGCCTCTGATCGTCCTTTCCGTCTGAGGGGCCGTGGCATTTTGCCGACTTGCCACCCTGTAGTTACGCTTCTGCACTTTGTACATATTCTAGAACGAGGTCCCTGTCCGTTAGGCCAAAGACTGTGGCTCTCGTCGCTCACGCGCGTTTTTACGTCATGTTAAGCTCAACTCAATTATACCATTGAGTTCTTCATTGTTGTTCGTTCGCATTAAGAATGCAGTCATTTCATGCTTGTCCTTCGACCTAGCATGTCCCCTAACCAATCGAATCGTTCCTAATTAGAACGCCAAGTAGTTGTTGAACGCATACTTTCGAAGGCAAAGGTTGTAGATCTGAGAATTAGTTTTAAAAATCACTGCATTCTTAACGCGAACGATTTATAGTGTTGATTCATAATTCAAATCAGTAGGCCTAGCACGAACCGCTAACGTTTTGGTAATCGAAAAGTAAACGATGTTTTCTTTTTCCTATGTCTTTAAGAAAAAAAAGTATCGTTTACTTCTCGAATACCGAAACGTTAGCGGTTCGTGCTAGGCCTACAGATGTATTTATAAACTGTGTAACCTCTACTCGGAGTACAATACGTGTATCCCTGGCAGGTACAGTGATGCCGACGGTGGAGCTGAACGCGCTCGCCATGAAGCTGTGCCAGCCGGCCGTGTACACGTCCATCCCGCCCGTGGCCGCGGGCCCGCGCGCGCCGCGTGTGCGCGTGCAGCAGCCGCTCCGCCTGGCGCGACCGCCCGTGCCTGGTAACTAGCACTGCTCTATGGACTGCGCAGGTACAGTGACGCCGCGGTGGAGCTGAACGCGCTCGCCATGAAGCTGTGCCAGCCGGCCGTGTACACGTCCATCCCGCCCGTGGCCGCGGGCCCGCGCGCGCCGCGTGTGCGCGTGCAGCAGCCGCTCCGCCTGGCGCGACCGCCCGTGCCTGGTAACTAGCACTGCTCTATGGACTGCGCAGGTACAGTGACGCCGCGGTGGAGCTGAACGCGCTCGCCATGAAGCTGTGCCAGCCGGCCGTGTACACGTCCATCCCGCCCGTGGCCGCGGGCCCGCGCGCGCCGCGTGTGCGCGTGCAGCAGCCGCTCCGCCTGGCGCGACCGCCCGTGCCTGGTAACTATACCTTATGAGTGTCGGAGAGAGAAATGAGCTGATTCAGCTCATCAGGAAATTGGAGCAGGTCCAAGCGGCAAATTTAGGCCTACTATAATTATGGCTTTCGCGCTAAAAAATTAACCGTTTAGGCCATTGGGATTTTGGCATTTTTTTGCATTTGCGCCAACACTGTTGGAGGCTTCGGAAAGACATAAGTACGCATCTGTACTATGTCAAGCTGGGGACGTCTGCAGAACAGGTGCATATTCATCGTGAGGAATATTTGTGGGAGTGACATTTGTACTGTTGAGACCAATGATGTAAAGTAAAAGATTGATAAAGCGCCTCTATAAACGTTCCAAAAACTGAATTGCGCATGTGTGAGTGATTTTCTTTGTATGCGTTGACATCTGCTGTTATTTAGCACAATAGTGTTGATACTTTCTTAGCAAACTAACAGATTATCGAAATCACGAAAGGAGTTCGGATCGAAAATGTTCGACCAACAAATGAATAAAGATATACTCGTATTCTTGAAAATAAAAGGCTGAGGTTATTTATTATTAGGTTTACTCGTTACATTGTCTATGATATCTAAACATCAACTACGAGATCAAATAATTAAATCATCACACCTCACACCAAACATAATTTTTTATCCTTTTTTTAGGACTGGGTTAAATAGTATTTTGTTGGCCCGTACTCTGTAGATTTAAATTGATTTTCTTGTTTCGGCCTAGGCATATGGTCTTTGTTTACATAAGACCACGTTGGTATCCTATAAAAATAAAGAAATTTTAATTATCTGCCTTTTGATCATAACATTTATTTCATGCCGAATTGTCTTTTGGAATAATGCAATTGCTTACATTAGTTTGTTTGTTCGCCAGTCCCCGGCGTGGTCCCCGGCGTGGGCACGTCCCTGCTATACCGCGTGCGCGTGTGCGTGGGCGGGCGCGCGTGGCTGGGCGAGGGCGGCACGCCGCAGGGCGCGCGGCACGACGCGGCCGCGCGCGCGCTGCACGACTTACGGCCCGCTGCCGCTGCTGCTATTGCGGCTGGAGCGGCGAATGGACCGGCGGCTACTGGCACTGCGGCGGGAACTGCCGCTGTGGCAACAGCTGCGACCGCGACCGATGGGGAGAATGGTATGTTTAGCCTTTGCGTTATATTGCTTCAACTTAGACATAGAACAGTAAAATATCTACATAGAGAGCGCGCGCTGCACGACTTACGGCCCGCTGCGGCAGCCGCTATAGCGTCTGGAGCGGCGAGTGGACCGGCGGCTACTGGCACTGCGGCGGGAACTGCCACTGCCCAAGCGGCTGTGGCCGCGACGGATGGAGAGAATGGTATGAGGTTTTATTGCTTTAACTTAGATGACTTATCCCCTTGAATGTTGGTGAGCGAAATATGAGCTGATCCAGCTCATCAGGAAATTGGTGCAGTTCCAAATGGCAAATTTAAGCCTAGTATAATTATATCTTTCGCGCTAAAAAAGGAACCATTTTGGCCATTTTCATGTTTGCATTTTTTGGCATTTGCGCCATTCTGGCGCCAAATAATGACGTGCAACGATCTACCGTCTTTTTAGTAAGTTTAGGCGCTGACGCGCCTGACCGCTCGTATGTCTCCGACACTTTAAAGATTAACTTAGATGACTTATACTCACTGCACAACTTACGGCCCGCCGCCGCTATAGCGGCTGGAGCGGCCAATGGACAGGCGGCTAATGGCACTGCTGCGGGAACTACCGCTGTGGCAACAGCTGCGACCGCGACCGATGGGGAGAATCGTACGTTTGGTCTTTGCGTCATATTGCTTCAACTTAGATTACTTATAGTAAAATTCACATTCAGATGAGATTGACCAACCCAGTAGTTACTGCATTATTGTTCTTGGCAACCCCATATCTGGAAATCACGGCGACTTCCCATCCCATGGAGTGAGGTCATCTTAAAGACGACAATGAGTTTTGTTTTGTTGACAAAATTTGGGTTTTCCCATAAAAAAAACTACTCGCATTAGCAAAAACAAATCCGTAGTGCTGACTTGATGACTTTCAAATTAATGTGCGTACAGTTGGTCTTTCTTTACTTCACTTTTATTTTCTATTCTCATAAACGTGTATAGTTTGTAAATCAAACGTTTTTCGTCTTTGAATACCTTAGGAATGACCATTTGACTTGCCTTGATCGGTGTAAAACGACGGTGTATGACATTCCAGGTGAAGCCAACGGAGACATCCTCAACTCCGAGGTGAAGTCCCCGGTGTCGCTGGTGCACGAGCTGGCGCTCAAGCGCAACCTGACGGTGCAGTTCTCGGTCAAGTCGGAACGAGGACCTCCACATATGAGGGTGAGTCTAGTAACTTTTTAGTAACTCTACCGCCTTTACAACGGCGAATGCATTATTCCAATTGATCCCATCTTCACCCTTCCACTCCCGCACCACACGCGCTGGTCTGCGTCAACATCCACACACGATCCAGCGACTGTCTGCCCGCACCAACAGGTTCGGTCATTCGTTTCTTTGAGTTGCTATCCAGACGTAGAACGCTCTTACAGCGCATGTGTTTCCTTCTTCCTAAAATCCCCATTTTTTAAGCGGGGCGTGAAAAGGCATTCATGCAGGCCTTCAAAATGAGATTCACCAGCAAAGTAGTTCTACATTACTGTGCTTGTCAACCTTGGATTGAGGTCATCTTGAGGACCACTATAAAAAAAACTTACTAACTTTGTTCTTAACTTGAACAAAAAGCCGGACTTGGTCACTGGGGGTAAGTAACCCACACAGTGTCACTCACAGTTCAATCATCGATAAAGCCTCAACTTTGGTTGGTCAGTGGTCAGTCACTGGTAGTACAAGTTCGTTATCAGTAGGATTTGAGCTTGAAGACACGACAGATTAAGCAGTTGGGCGATAGTTTGATCGAAGTGGCTTGCATTGTTTTAACGCTGGGTGCTGTTTAGGGGTTGTGATGCTTTCGCGTGTTTCAAAAAGGCCAGATAGTTTTTCACATTTTTAATATTTTTAAACACATCAATAAAGTTGGAAGATCGGTTCAAAAATGTTAAGTTAGTAGCGTAAACAGCCTTGCTTTAACCCTGTAAGCTATTAAGATATAAGTAATGTCGTGATTTCTGTCTGGAAGAGATCTCTTAAGCGATAAGGTCTAAGAGTTCTAGTAACCATGTTGGACAAAAAAATATATGTAATCTTAATCATCCCAGGTGTTCGTGACGTTATGCACAGTAGGCGAGATCGAGACGGAAGGCGAGGGCAACGGCAAGAAGGTATCCAAACGCCGCGCCGCTTCGCGCATGTTAGAGGAGATGCGCGTGCGCTGGCCGCCGGCCTTACTGCGCCCGCGCCCGCCGCACGACAAGCGGCGCCATCAGCCGGCCAAGAAGAAACCTAGGAACCTCATCAAGGTACGTCATCCGACACTTGAACAATGAGAGATGAACGTTTGCTAATAGAGAAGGTGTCATGTTAGAGGAGATGCGCGTGCGCTGGCCGCCGGCCTTACTGCGCCCGCGCCCGCCGCACGACAAGCGGCGCCATCAGCCGGCCAAGAAGAAACCTAGGAACCTCATCAAGGTACGTCATCCGACACTTGAACAATGAGAGATGAACGTTTGCTAATAGAGAAGGTGTCATGTTAGAGGAGATGCGCGTGCGCTGGCCGCCGGCCTTACTGCGCCCGCGCCCGCCGCACGACAAGCGGCGCCATCAGCCGGCCAAGAAGAAACCTAGGAACCTCATCAAGGTACGTCATCCGACACTTGAACAATGAGAGATGAACGTTTGCTAATAGAGAAGGTGTCATGTTAGAGGAGATGCGCGTGCGCTGGCCGCCGGCCTTACTGCGCCCGCGCCCGCCGCACGACAAGCGGCGCCATCAGCCGGCCAAGAAGAAACCTAGGAACCTCATCAAGGTACGTCATCGGACGAGAACAAAGGAGACGGTTGCTAATAAAGCCGGATACTGCGGACGATATTCGCGCTGGTTGCCACTAAAGTATCGACGTCGTAAAAATATTGTCTGGTATTAGTATACAAGCAGTAGCAAAGTAGTGAGAAGAGTAGAATAGCTTCGTAATTAGTATTGATATTTGCTCATTGAAGGATTTGACATCCCATTTCCGACCCGGAGTGTGTTGCTTTACAATAGCGATCGTCACCGATCACTGTCACAACTGCGCCACGGGTACCTCCCGTCAAGAAAATCAAGTTCATACAAATTACAATAATACCGTAGAAATTGTAGTCTATCTTTTTTGCCTTTACATTTAAGTGACCTATCTTAGTAGCGTCATCTACAACACATAGGTCACTTAAATCTACAGGCGTCTGTACATATTCCTCGTTTCCAGGAAGGCGCATCATCGCAGACGGGCGGCGGCTCCCCGGGCGGGGGCGACAGCGGCGCCGACAACCCCATCTCGCGGCTCGCCGTCGCGCGACACGCCGTGCGCGCGCGCAGCCCGCAGTACCGCGTGTTGGAGGAGCGAGGCGCAGGGAGACGGCGCGAGTTCCTGGTCCAGTGCGACGCGCCGCCGCACGCCGCCACCGGCCTCGGGCCCAACAAGAAGGCCGCCAAGCGACGCGCCGCCATCAGTTAGTAGAGAGAGACACATACAGTGTTAGAGGAGCGAGGCGCCATCAGTTAGTAGAGAGAGACACATACAGTGTTAGAGGAGCGAGGCGCCATCAGTTAGTAGAGAGAGACACATACAGTGTTAGAGGAGCGAGGCGCCATCAGTTAGTAGAGAGAGACACATACAGTGTTAGAGGAGCGAGGCGCCATCAGTTAGTAGAGAGAGACACATACAGTGTTAGAGGAGCGAGGCGCCATCAGTTAGTAGAGAGAGACACATACAGTGTTAGAGGAGCGAGGCGCCATCAGTTAGTAGAGAGAGACACATACAGTGTTAGAGGAGCGAGGCGCCATCAGTTAGTAGAGAGAGACACATACAGTGTTAGAGGAGCGAGGCGCCATCAGTTAGTAGAGAGAGACACATACAGTGTTAGAGGAGCGAGGCGCCATCAGTTAGTAGAGAGAGACACATACAGTGTTAGAGGAGCGAGGCGCCATCAGTTAGTAGAGAGAGACACATACAGTGTTAGAGGAGCGAGGCGCCATCAGTTAGTAGAGAGAGACACATACAGTGTTAGAGGAGCGAGGCGCCATCAGTTAGTAGAGAGAGACACATACAGTGTTAGAGGAGCGAGGCGCCATCAGTTAGTAGAGAGAGACACATACAGTGTTAGAGGAGCGAGGCGCCATCAGTTAGTAGAGAGAGACACATACAGTGTTAGAGGAGCGAGGCGCCATCAGTTAGTAGAGAGAGACACATACAGTGTTAGAGGAGCGAGGCGCCATCAGTTAGTAGAGAGAGACACATACAGTGTTAGAGGAGCGAGGCGCCATCAGTTAGTAGAGAGAGACACATACAGTGTTAGAGGAGCGAGGCGCCATCAGTTAGTAGAGAGAGACACATACAGTGTTAGAGGAGCGAGGCGCCATCAGTTAGTAGAGAGAGACACATACAGTGTTAGAGGAGCGAGGCGCCATCAGTTAGTAGAGAGAGACACA
The DNA here is from genome assembly GCA_950022985.1 of Udea ferrugalis. Lineage (NCBI taxonomy): Eukaryota > Metazoa > Arthropoda > Insecta > Lepidoptera > Crambidae > Udea > Udea ferrugalis. Next base: position 15,427,334 of record OX465516.1, read on the forward strand.
TACAGTGTTAGAGGAGCGAGGCGCCATCAGTTAGTAGAGAGAGACACATACAGTGTTAGAGGAGCGAGGCGCCATCAGTTAGTAGAGAGAGACACATACAGTGTTAGAGGAGCGAGGCGCCATCAGTTAGTAGAGAGAGACACATACAGTGTTAGAGGAGCGAGGCGCCATCAGTTAGTAGAGAGAGACACATACAGCGCAGTATCACAGTAAAATATCTACATACAAACGTGCCGCTCTCGGTTTGAATGTGTGCGTGCGCGTTGCGCGGCGCGTCGGCACGCGATGTGACGCACACGCTAGCATAAAAAACGGGGGATAAGGTTTTTTTTTTTAATTGGAACTAGGCAGTCATTTGACCACAATCTCGCCTGATGGAAAGTGATGATGTGGTCGATGGTGGTACATGTCTGCCTAGCAAGTGCCTATTCACTCTTTTCTTGAAGAGACTCAAGTTATATTTTTCCGGAAACACATGCACAGGAAGCGAGTTCCTCTCCTTAGCCGTTCGCATCATAAATGTGTTAGCAAAACGCTTCGCGCGAATGGCTGGAACATCGACAACGTACGGATGGAGAGCTAACGTGCGTCTAGTAGTCCGGTGGTGGAAAGGTGCTGGCGGAACCAGCTCGTGCAGTTCACTCGAACACTCCCCAAAATGCATCCTATAAAAGACCGCCAGACTAGCTACCTTTCGCCGATGTCTAAGGTCTTGTAATTTTGAAGTGAGATCTCGGTCCCTAATCAGCCTCACGGCGCGCGCTTCCACCGAGTCCTATGCGTCCAGTTGGTAGGCAGCTGACCCGTCCCATAGGTGGGAGCAATACTCCATACACGGGCGGATTTGCCCTTTGTACATCTGGAGCAGCTGTGCTGGTGTGAAGTATCGCTTAACTCTAGATAAAATACCGAGTTTCTTGGCTGCAGTGGACGCAGCAGACTCGATGATAACAATGGCTAATAACTCGGCGGGCGGCCTTAGATAACTACTGTTCATACTGTGGCAGTACCTCGTGCTCGAGGTGTGGCGCCGGCTGGCGGCACTTAGCACCAAAGTACATTGGAGTAGAATGGTCGAGACGATTAATTGTTAAACTTGCAAAAGCCTCTGTGAAAAGTTGGCCCTCTAACCTAATTTTACGCCGGCTATCAGCCGTCGGACTCTCATAGCAATTTTTTAAATTATATGATTTGCAAAGCGAAGAATACTGTCATATTAATAACATGAAGAGGGGAAGGGAGGCATTTGCCCAGCAGTGGGATCCCAATGTCTAATTAAGATCATACAGATCTTCAAACCTTTAACATTAGTACATTTTCTGTTTCTTAAAATATTGAGGAGGTCTAAATTCTAGGCCTCAAATCCCCAGTTTTGCATGTGTCCTAACTGACTATTCGCCTCTTTTATGTAATTTTTTTGTAAACTAAATATAGGTATACCGTAAGCTTTTGAAATAGGCGCCAATATCTAATTTGCAGACGTTTTGCTAGCGATGGAGATGAGCACGGCGCCGGGCGACGCCGCCGACTGCGCCAAGACTTCGCCGGACTCCAAGCGGAAAGTGAGCATCACCTATGTAACTAATATCTACCATATAAGCTACGTAGTTAACTCCCGTTTTTTTTATTTCTTTCTTAAGAAAATTATAAAAGATTTAAACTTACAACTTACAATGCAAAAAAAACAACAACCTGGAATGCTGAATATGTATTTAGTGAAACTATTGCGTCAGGTCGAATGTTTTAGCTTCTTTCTTTTGCCGATTTCGCTATCAGTCTGTGTTATGTTTTCTTTTTCCTCTTTCATCTTATAGCGCCCCCGCACACAACACTGCTACAGGCATATTGCCTGAAGTTTTCATATATTTTAAATGGACTTGCCGCACAGTTGTCGCCGGTGGTCGCAACACGCCACACGCTACAAACTATAGAAATTATGCAGGTGGCTTTTATGGCTGTGGCTCGTGCGCGAGGACGCATAAATGCCTAAAAATTGGCGCTTTTCCACCGTGGAAAAGCGTTGCCAATTTTTTGGATAGTAGAAAGGGGATGCCTCAGGGTCCCTGTTACTCGCCCTGTGGTCTGGGGCGTAAGAATACAGCCAAGGTCACCCCCGCCTGTCGTAAGAGGCGACTAAAGGGGGGCCCTGGGGTCGCTAGGAGAGTACACGGCGGGGGCTGTGTGCCTTCATTGCACATGCGACCCCGAGGAGGACGGCAGTGTGGGGTGGCGTCACACTGTCGAACACCGGCGGGTGTGTAAGAGGGGAGGTACTACTCCCCTCGAGGTGAGCCGGAACCGGCACAGCGCGCCAGGGTTTTACCGGTAGAGACCTCCCTGGGAGAGTCCTCGGTAAACCCTGGTCACGCGCAGAAGAAGGACGCCCCGGTGTTTTAGTGGGTATTCTCACCCCTTGCAGGGGTGGGCGAGTCCCACACACCCCCGCTGCCCCCCAAGCAGCGGGAAGTGCGTAAAGGCATTTCACCGGGTTAAAAAAAAAAAAAGGGTCCCTGTTACGCCAGCTAAAACAAAGACCAGAGAATTCTGGCCTATGCTCAGCAGGACGTATTGCGGCTGCTAATGATTAAAGACTGAGCAATCTAGCAAATAAATATTACAATCATCTTGCATCATAATCATCGGACCTCCGACTGAGTAAAGCTGGTTCTAAGGGCAGCAAAAGCCTAGCTATAAGATAAGATATACTTTATTGCACAAAGAAAACAATTACATTACAATGCTTACAGAGATTTAGATGTACACTGTAGGCGGCCTTACCGCTAAAAGCGATCTCTTCCAGACAATCTTCTGGTAGAGAAAAAAAAGGTCAGAAAAATAGATGTGGTCGTGCAAGCGTACAAATACTATGGTAACTAATGTGATTGTGTGTGTTGCAGGAAGGGTCGGGGTCCCCGGGCGCGCCCGGCGAGCGCCAGCCCGTGCCCGGCGTGCTCATGATGGACTACCAGCGCGCCGCGCATCCGCCGCAACCCAACGGTACGTAACAAACATACATGAAAACTGCCTCCGTGGTGTAGTGGTTAGAGCGTTGGGCTCTCAACCCGGAGGTCGTGGGTTCGAATCCCGCGCGAACCAACAACATGCTATGTTTGTGTTGTTGTTTCGAGTTGGCTAGGACAGTGGAGGCTGATCACGACGTTTCCGAAAAGTAAGATATCCATGCTGTCGGATGTTCATGTAAACAGTCGGTCCTGCGCCTCACCTTTTTCCGGTCGTGTCGAACTATCGTCCCATCGGGTCATAGAAAGGTGATGGAATAGGGAGTGCACCTGTGTATTGCGCGCACACTTGAGCACTAAAATATCTCCTGCGTACCTGGTTAATCTCGTTAAGATTAGCCGCTGTGGTCGGAATCGACAAGGAGGCCTTATTAGATGAAAATTACAACGCAAACAGAATAAGGTCAAGTTAGGTAACTTAGAATTTCAGTGTAACATTGAATCCACTGTTTAAGAACAGTAAAAATACCTACATACTGTTTTTATGGTTTGTTTTTGAGCTAATCCCTCATCATCAACAACATCTTTTGTTTGGAGTAAATGTCAAAAGTAACTAATCTAAAAGAGTGGATTCAATGTTACACTGAAATTCAAAGTTACCCAACTTGACTGTACATTTAATACAAAAATATTCATAGAACAAACCGAACAGCCTGGCACAAGATCAAGGTTTATAGAAAAGCTTGGTACCTTTTACTCAGCAGTGGGATGATGTAGGTTTAAAAAAAAAGAACAAACAAAAACAAACAGCCTTTTCTTAATGACTACTGCTGTGTGGCCTCAGATGGCCTTGACAGCTTTACCGGAGTTTTGGGTGAGCGCTGAGGGCTCTCAACCTCTAGTATTTCAAGTAACGTGCCTAAAGGCCCCCAGAATGGGGCAAGAACGTCGGCCTAGAGCGTTGCTTAGAGAGGGCAATCGGACATGCGAACAGCCTTTACAATGTCCTGCTGCTGGGAACGGGCCGTACCTCAACTATGTGGACGACCCATCATTCACGCGAGCTTAGTGCGCATTGTTAAAGCAGTCTAAGGCTAAGTATAAGTAACTTTTCTGTCAGTCAATCAATGCGCCTCGAAGGCTAGGCCGTCTAGGCTTAACCCTTCATAGGGCTGACCATGTTGCAATTTTTCATTGATTTTGGACCCTATTACCATATAATAAGAGTTGAGAATATGGTGTCCAACAAATGGACAGCGCCTTATAAAGGTTTGACTGACATAACGAGGGTACAAATGTTCACGTATAGTGAATAGTGATCTTTAGCCTGTTGACCTAAGGCACTAAGTGTAATGTTGTTGTTGCAGGTGTGAGCGAGGTGAGCGCGCCGACCAGCGGCGGCAGCACGCCGGGCGCCAAGGACCAGCTCATGTACCTGTCGCAGCTGCTCGGCTTCACGGTGCAGTTCTCAGACTTCCCCAAGGTACCTACCTGCGCTCAGGGCGCTCAGGTATAACCTGCGGTGCTAATGTTGCGTATGAATTAATATCTTTGCGTCAGTTTCAGAACTATATCCTCTTTCAGCAACACAAATGTAAACTAACTGTTGAATTCTTCTTTTGACAATAACATACACTTAGACTTTGACGTCACACTCGACCGCACGCTGTTTCAACCGCTTTGAATTTCCTACATTTTATTGCACTTTTTAATGATTATTTTTGCATCGACAAAGAAATAAAATTTGGAAATATTGTCAGAGTAAAAAATAATAACAGATGACCCTCATCTGTTTCAAGTGCACATTCCCCCTATTATAATTGTTCGTTCAGTCGCGAGTTAGGTTCTAACGTAGAAGCACGCATCGTTCCATCTCAATAGTACCGCCAGCATGTCTAGCAAGTCTACAAGAAAGCATCTTCGGAGCCAGATAAACAAAATATTTCCTAAAACAATTAGATTTTTATCCTGTTAACTGAACAAAAAAAACGCACCGCACCTAAAAACTAACGTTTTATCGCATGGCTTGTAAAATGCTTTTGAATGTTTTTAAAAGGGAAAAGAAAACATTGCAAAAGAAATCGAATGAAATAAGAAGTGGAAAAAGGGGATGGAAAAACATACTGACGTAACTCAAAAAAAAATTGCACATACTTTAACATCCATAATGGCACTAATAAATGAATACTCGAAATGATTGACAGTACAATGTGTGCACATACATGTCGGTATGTTGGAAACACATTTAAACAACATTTACAGTACTTTTGACATGAATAAAGAATAACCTTTTGGACGCCGACATTTGAAAATGCATGTCGCTGCCCAACGCCACGACACATTTTCGACTGAATACGCGAGTAACAATATAGTGTTGTGTCTTATTTTATCGACAAAGTATTAAAATAAAACAAAATTGTTACAAAACAGGTATTTTTATTGGCTTTAACAAACTAAGACCTTTTATTCATACTTCCTTCTTAAATCACAAACTGTTATTTATGACAAACTAGTAAGAAAATATAGGAAGAACATCAGCTAACATTAATGAAACGAAATTTCCAACCCCATCACTAACGGTGGATAAATCCGTCATTGGCGTTGGTAAGGCATATTTTTTATTGACAATTAGTGTTGAGTTATAGTAGAGATAGGTATACATCGATAAATCAAAAAAATAAAACTATATTGAAATAGGACTTGCCAGATATGCCTACTATTCCAGTCGCAGACGCAGCTAGTATATATATTTATAAAAAGATTTTACAGAAGATACTGGATCTAGAACTATTAGTATTACTTGTCACACTTAAGGCGCGGTGGCGGCAAATGCGCCTTAATGAGCACTTCAGAGATAAAGCCGCCAATTTGTAAGCATTCTAAGTATCAACCTTCTGTCCAAAAAATCTATACACTATGATATATATGAGTAACTAATGTATCAATGTGACACAATCTACTGTACTACTAAGTACCCTCTTTGTAGTCAAAAAAAATGGTCATCGATATATTTTTCCTAATACCCTCATTCTTATTTTTTTTAAGTGACGGCTTAATCCGTCGACGGCGCAGGAGTGGTATTGTTTTTCTTCCAAACAGAGTGCTGTTCGTTTCTTCCCATAGGTCAAAAATTATTTCAGTCATTCTACAGTTTACGTCAAACAAACAAACAAACAATAATAACTTTATTTAAATAGACCTGTTACAAGTACTTTCAAATCGTCAAATCTAATTAACAAACAAAATACAATTAATAATAGACATGAATACCATAATATTAAATGTATACAATAAATATACTGTACTTAAATAAATGTGACGCTACCACCGGATCGGAAAGTTGTTTCTGTACTGAGAAGAACCGGCAAGAAACTCAGCAGTTACTCTTTTCAACTGTTTCTCTTTTTTACAATCGTTTTTAGTCGTTGTTACAATATGAACTTTGAACAAGATAGCATAATTCAAAAAATAAGAAAAGAATAACACTTCTAAGTAAGTACATCGACGAGAAGCTATATAAAACAAAAATGGTTAGTGTCTTAAACGTAAGTATTAATTGTTGATATTACAATAGTTAATTAGACTCTGTCGGGAGCAGAGAGCTTATTCCCAAGCATTCTTATCCATGATATAATCTCTAGTGCTGTAATATCCCTTTTTCAGCAACTTAGCTTTAATGTGATTTTTAAATCTATGTAATGGTAGCTTACAAATTGCTTCCGGAACTTTGTTATAATAATGTACACTTTGCCCCATAAATGACCCTAAAACTTTCTGTAGTCTGAAAAATGGTAGCGCAATTTTGTCTTTATTCCTAGTATTTTTAGCATGGATATCGCTGTGTTTGGTATAAAGATTGATATTTTTTCTTACCAAGACAATACAGTTGTAAATATATTGCGAAGCTACAGTCAGAATACCAATTTCCTTAAAAAGATCCCTAAGAGAGGCCCGTGCTCGCAGCTTATAAATAGATCTAATAGCTCGCTTCTGAAGCACGAAAATTGCTTGTATGTCCGCCGCCTGACCCCAAAGTACTATTCCGTAGGACATAATACTGTGGAAGTAGCTAAAATAAACTAACCGAGCGGTGTCAACGTTTGTCAATAGCCTTATTTTCCTAATAGCAAAAGCAGCTGAGCTAAGCCTACCTGAAAGACTTGTCAAATGAGGGTTCCATTGTAATTTTGAATCTAGGGTTATTCCAAGAAAAACTGTGGAGTCCACAAGCTCCATTTTATCATCATTGATTTTTAAATCTATGTCGTTATTATTTACGTTAGGCAATTTAAAATTAACACATTTAGTTTTCTTCGAATTAAGCTGCAGATTGTTAACTGTAAACCAATGTAAAACTTTCGAAAGCGCTTCATTAACATCGTCAAAGAGGTTTTTATTTCTATCAATTTTAAAAACTAAAGACGTGTCATCTGCAAACAATACTATATCACATAAGTCTTTGACATAAAAAGGTAAGTCATTAATGTATACTAAGAATAGAAATGGACCTAGAATAGATCCCTGTGGAACCCCTAATTTGACTGGTGATCCAGAAGATAGTACCCCATTAATATCTACTTTTTGGGTTCTGAAACTAAGATATGATAGGATCAAATCTAACGCAGAGTCCTTAACTCCGTAAAAATCAAGTTTCCGTATGAGAGTTCCGTGGTCGACGCAATCAAACGCCTTAGATAGGTCACAAAAGACGCCAAGAGCGTTCTGTGAATTCTCCCAAGCTCTGAAGATGTGTTTTAGGAGCGCAATCCCAGCATCAGTGGTGGAGCGACCTCTGGTGAATCCGTACTGCTCGCTGTGGAAAAGTTTGTTTTCATTAAAGTGACATAGAAGTTGTTCCTGGACAATTTTCTCAAAAATCTTACTTAGTGCCGGTAAGATAGATATAGGTCTAAAGTTACCTGGGTCCAGTTTGCTGCCTGATTTAAAAAGTGGTATAATTTTACTATACTTCATTAACTCTGGAAAAACTCCCTCATCAACACACTCATTGAAGATTACTGCTAAGTAGGGAGCAATTACATCTATAATATGACTAATAACTTTCACTGAAATATCCCAAACATCGGCAGTATTTTTTAAATTAATTAACTTAAAGGATTTTAATATATCAGAAGAATCTACATGTTTAAATTTGAAAACAACATTACAGCATGAGACATTATCTTTAACTAACTGTTCTGCTTCAATAGGTGATGAATTGAGTGATGCTGTAGTAACTATAGGTATGTTACTAAAATAATTTTCAAAAGCTTCAGCGATATTGGCTTCGGACTTGACAATTTCATTGTTAATCTTTAAAGTGAAAGTGGTGTCGCGTGGTTTAGCTTTACCAGTTTCATGATTAATTACGTCCCAAGTGGTTTTAATTTTGTTGGTGGACTTAATTATTTTGTCACGAATGTGTAAAGCCTTGGCACACGCGCAGACTTTTTTAAATGTTTTGGAGTAGTTCTTGACATACTCTATGAAATTAGGATCAAAGTTGTATTTTTTCATGCCATACAACTCATACATTTTAGTCCTACTTATATAAATTCCGGGAGTGGCCCATTCGGAAAATGAAGACTGAACCTTACAAGTAACTTTCTTGGTTGGAAAATTGTGATCAAATTCATTTTTAACACACAAAAAGAGATTCCTGTAAAGTGCATCTGGATCACCTTGTGTGTATGGAATGAGTGGCGTTTTTGTCTTCAAACTAGTCTTAAAACGTTCAATACGATGGCGTGTCTTTGGTCTACATGTAATTTTCCTAGGTATTTCCTTATTACGATAGGAATCTACAAACGTTATCATTTGCCCGCAATGATCTGAGGTAAGCAAAGAAATAACAGACTTCTCAACTGGCAAACAGTTACAAAACACATTGTCCAAACACGAAGCTGTGGTGGCTGTAATTCTAGTTGGTTCATCAAATTGATAATCTAGTCCGAATGACTGAAACAAAGATACTAATCTAGTTCGCTCCTTAGTGTTTTCTAGCAAATCTACATTGAAGTCGCCACAGACAATTATAGGCTTGGATTTAGTAACTAATTTCCCTAGAACTTCTTCTAAAACTAACTCAAACCTATCCAAGTCCGATTTTGGGGGTCGGTACACACTAACTATAACATAGCTCTCTGTCTCCACACAGGATAACTCAACGATTCGCTCAATTGACAGGCCTACGATGTCATGGCGTTCTTTACATTTCAGTCCATTTAAAGTATATATTAAGGAACCACCATGTATAGTGGTCTTCCTTACAAAGGCACTAGATAATTTAAAGTTATTAATTACACTAGACATGAGTTTAGACTTATTAAGCCAGTGCTCAGTAAGACAAATAATATCTATACTGTGACTTTCTAAAAATAATTCTATTTCTAATTCTTTACCGGCCAAGCTTTGTATATTTTGATGAACTATACATAAGGTTTTGGGCTTGGCTTTGGTCGCAGCTCTTAGTTTAAAGAAGAAACTGTGGAACTATTGTTACACAGTAAAGTCGGATTAGTACTACTACTAATGTCAGGATATGTATGATACATAGTATTGCCAATATGGGCACCGTTAATATTAAAAGCTAACAATGTAGATAATTGCTTTTTAGTCCTAATTGGAAGATACATAGTATCTTCAGTTAACTTAAAATATGGTACAAATTTATTTGTATCGAAAAATGAGACGTCACTTTGACGACACGTCAGGTTATACATACTCAAATTAAGGTCATGGATGGCCTTATTCTGACTTTGAGAAAAACTACTCGAATAAGGGAAAGCACATAAAATAAATCTACAGTTGCTTTTACACTGAATGTCTACCACCTGTTCTATGCTTTTAATTAGACTTCTTTTTGTGACTGAGCGGCTGTCCCCATGGAAAACCACTACTGTGGTGTTTTCCCCTAGTTCCTCTTTGGAGATGTTATTAACTACCTGGGTAAAAGACAGCCCTGGGTAGCATAAGTTTTTTACCATTTGACAGGTATTGTTTGACAGCAATATGCCCAAACCTTGACCTAGTTCGTCAGATACCACGATTGTATTGGAAACAACCCGTGGTTTAGTGTAGTTTCCACTTATTGGGAGAGTATTGTCCAATGTTAGAACTGTTGGTACAGTTATTTGTGATGACTCTGAATCTACATTATCTAGGTGGTTAGAACACTGATCACATGAATTGTATTTATTTATTAGTGAGTCAAGTCTATCCGCATTATAAGAAGACATTTTTACTAATTCTGTGTTAGCCAAGATATGCTCACTTATCTCCTTTTGTCCTAAAGCATATCTGTTATTAATGTCCTTAAGAGCACCTTCTAACCGTGCAATTTTTTCTTCTAGAACCAGGGTCTCTTCTTCATAAGATTTTTGCCTGGTTTGCAGAAGTAGATTGTTCTGTGTCAATTCACTAAAGAGGTCTATCTTTTCTTTTCTTAAAGTATTACATTTCTTATATTGACAAGTATATATACGTCGTGATAAGTAATGTGATTGTTGCTGCGGTGGACATTGCAAAGACATTTAATATAAAAGTTCATTATGGATCCCTACAGATTTGACTCGCGTAAGTCAAACTTTTGCCTTATCGATTTCATTTTAAGTTATTTTATATATTACATTAAATGCATATATACCTAACAATTCATAAATTACTGTAACAAAATTTAACATCGTATTGTGTCTACACGATACGTAAGTCTTGACGTCTAAACGTGTTTTAACATCTCATTCGTAACATTTTTTTTTTCATATTGTATGATATATAGAAATTTTCAAAGTTGTTTTTCTAAAATTGATTTAATTGAAATATTGTTTTCATTAACAACGTATACGTTTTTTAATGCATACAGAGGATCCTGATGCTACCCAATGTGAGGAAGATCAACCATATTCGCAACCATTATTCACCGAAATGGATAGCTCGAACCCAAAAAAACGGAAGCATGATTGGAAACCGAAACGGTAGCTAGCGGTATTCAGTGTGAGATTGATAATAATCCAAGCAATGACAACTTAATAAAAAATGCAGACTTCTATTTTAGCCGCCTTCTCGTATTGCTACTAAATTGTCCTAATAAACAAAGAATATCAAAATATATAAAGATCTTGCAAATTTTAACCGAACCAGATACCGAATAGTAATAAAATGGTCAAGTATGTTCTGAATAAACACAATTGTTAAGTTCCTAATAAATTATAACATTTATATTGTAGTTTAATTTTTTAACAATCAAATTTAGGAACTACCTACATTTTCATAACTTGCCCATCACTAATCGACGGATTTACACGTCAATGGCGTTTGATTGATACAAAATACGCTATGAATTGGGTGCCTCCAAAATATATTTTTTAATTAAGTTTTATTCCACAATATAAAATAAAAAATTGTTTATTGTTTGAATTTAAGATATGGTCTATAAATATAAATATAGATTTTTGAATAAAAACGAATACAACACAATCATATTTCCCTCCGAACTTGCAGACGGAAATAAACGTCAATGGCGTCACAGGTACGTTTTGTGTTTTTGGATATATCCGTAAACGGCGTTCAAAGGGTTAATTATTGATGTTGATTCAGACGAAAACGATTCTAATGAGATAAGTGTGTAGTGATACTTGAACCATAAACAAAGTGTTTTAACTTACAACTATCTACTAATAATATAACTTTAAATATTCCATTTGTTAAATATACAGTTCAATGAAATATATTAAAATTTTATAAAACAATTTAACAATAATTGCCATTTTCTAATATTAACTCTATGCAGACGAGTCACGGACGGCCGCTAGTAGGTTAGTTAATTGTGCCGCATAAGTATTTAGAATTTATTTGTTAACCGTACTCGCTAATTTGCACAATTCCCGGATTCATTTGTTGTCCAACTAGTCTCGTTGATAGTAAACGCGCGAGAGAAGAGGACGTCTTGTTTCATACAAAGTGACGGCGCTGCTCCATACAGCAAGCGTTGTCGGATTCATCACCCGACTAGTCGGCCATCTCGTGCACATACAAATCATAGTTCGCAGCTCGGCGGTCCCACACAGACGTAGTGCCGTTATTAACATTTTCACCCACACAACAAGCATTAAAGTAGTGGGGCGCGTCATTTCAGCATAGACGAACTACTAAATATTGTTGGTTAAAATATTCTTCTCAGAACATCTACCGTAGAAATCGAATTGACAATCGTTTGATCTTGTCTAAATAACACGTTTTGGATTCGCGCATAATCATTAGAGCGAGTGAGAGTGCCCGTAAAAGATACTTTTTTCCTTCTAGCTCCATCGTTTGCCAGACAAGCTCTCAAGTTTTCAAGTTGAAATGGATAACTGGCTATAAGTTGGGTAATCGCTATAACGTTTCCTTTTGCGTTGTCTCCAGCGCAACCACGGCGAGTACCTGTCGCTGGTGTCTTTGTCGACGGAGCCGCCGGTGATGTGCCACGGCGGCGGCGCCTCCACGCAGCACTCGCACGAGCAGTGCGCCCGCGCCGCCCTGCGCGCGCTCGCGCTCATGGGGCTCGACGCGCATCCCACCCACGAGCCCGGGTCAGTACACACTCGCACGAGCAGTGCGCCCGCGCCGCCCTGCGCGCGCTCGCGCTCATGGGGCTCGACGCGCATCCCACCCACGAGCCCGGGTCAGTACACACTCGCACGAGCAGTGCGCCCGCGCCGCCCTGCGCGCGCTCGCGCTCATGGGGCTCGACGCGCATCCCACCCACGAGCCCGGGTCAGTACACACTCGCACGAGCAGTGCGCCCGCGCCGCCCTGCGCGCGCTCGCGCTCATGGGGCTCGACGCGCATCCCACCCACGAGCCCGGGTCAGTACACACTCGCACGAGCAGTGCGCCCGCGCCGCCCTGCGCGCGCTCGCGCTCATGGGGCTCGACGCGCATCCCACCCACGAGCCCGGGTCAGTACACACTCGCACGAGCAGTGCGCCCGCGCCGCCCTGCGCGCGCTCGCGCTCATGGGGCTCGACGCGCATCCCACCCACGAGCCCGGGTCAGTACACACTCGCACGAGCAGTGCGCCCGCGCCGCCCTGCGCGCGCTCGCGCTCATGGGGCTCGACGCGCATCCCACCCACGAGCCCGGGTCAGTACACACTCGCACGAGCAGTGCGCCCGCGCCGCCCTGCGCGCGCTCGCGCTCATGGGGCTCGACGCGCATCCCACCCACGAGCCCGGGTCAGTACACACTCGCACGAGCAGTGCGCCCGCGCCGCCCTGCGCGCGCTCGCGCTCATGGGGCTCGACGCGCATCCCACCCACGAGCCCGGGTCAGTACACACTCGCACGAGCAGTGCGCCCGCGCCGCCCTGCGCGCGCTCGCGCTCATGGGGCTCGACGCGCATCCCACCCACGAGCCCGGGTCAGTACACACTCGCACGAGCAGTGCGCCCGCGCCGCCCTGCGCGCGCTCGCGCTCATGGGGCTCGACGCGCATCCCACCCACGAGCCCGGGTCAGTACACACTCGCACGAGCAGTGCGCCCGCGCCGCCCTGCGCGCGCTCGCGCTCATGGGGCTCGACGCGCATCCCACCCACGAGCCCGGGTCAGTACACACTCGCACGAGCAGTGCGCCCGCGCCGCCCTGCGCGCGCTCGCGCTCATGGGGCTCGACGCGCATCCCACCCACGAGCCCGGGTCAGTACACACTCGCACGAGCAGTGCGCCCGCGCCGCCCTGCGCGCGCTCGCGCTCATGGGGCTCGACGCGCATCCCACCCACGAGCCCGGGTCAGTACACACTCGCACGAGCAGTGCGCCCGCGCCGCCCTGCGCGCGCTCGCGCTCATGGGGCTCGACGCGCATCCCACCCACGAGCCAGGGTCAGTACACTAACTCCTGATGATGACTCCTGTGTGTGGCATAGAGCCCTTTTAGTGGGAGCAGCAGCGGTCTTTGGTTGAAGCCAAGGTCCACTGTTTCGAGACCCGACGGTGCGCTGAGCCAAATGCCAAACACGACGAATTGAAAGCCCTACCGCGGTGATCAATTATAACAATATTCAAGGTGTGCTCACATGCCTACAGTATGCGAGGGTCTTCATCAATGAGATTGACTACACAAGCCACATGCTAGCCCACGAACTAATTGGGAAGTGGTGCGAGCCATATTCCAACACAGAATCAGTGCTGTAGGCCTTTAACACCGGTGGTAGAATCAAGTCATATTTGTATACTGTATATTTTGTACATCGCCATCACATTTTATTTCAATGTCTTTTGGACTCCTTATAGCGTCTAAGGCGGTCAATGGGTTTTGATGACTTGAAAGTAGGTTTATCTAAAAAAAATATTATTTGATTCGATTTAGGATCAACGACTGACATCTGGCAAAATCAGGTCTAATTTAAGTTGCGATAAGTTTATTAACGCTACGAAGGGATTGCTTCTGGCGATTTACATGTTTCTAAGAGTTCTTGTTATTCATCTGTTTTGTGATACAGTACATATTATCTTATAATAAAAGCCCTGGAGGTGCAGTAACCAAATTAATTGTTGCAGGCTAGCGAGCGCAGCGCCGGGCGCGGCGGCGGTCAGCAACGGGCTCCCGGAGTGAGCATCCCCTGTATCTATTCATCACATCTTCGTATCTCGCGATTTTACTCTCAATTCGAATGCAATATTATTACAAATGTCGTGAATATTTCACAGCGCGAAATGTTTGGTTCGGGACGACTTCATTGATCTATACAAAATGTAATTGTTGTTTCCAGCTATGACATATTCACAAGCACGATTTATTTGATCTCGGGTCTTGCAACAATATTTTAGTTTTTTTTTCTATTCTAAACGTTTCCTATTTTGTTAGAAATACAATGTATATTTTCTTGTTATACATACATGATCCGTAGGGAGCTGTTTTAGTTATTTTCGAAAGATATTTGTTTTTCGTTTAAACGATTTCCGCTCACAAACTAGGTGTACATTTTTATATATTTTTATTGAGACTTATACATTTTTATTGAAAACGAAACATGTTCTATTGAGCGAAGGAACTTACGGCTCATCTCAATTAATCGTTAAGTGTAGTTTTCAAATAGATAATACTTATTATATCCGCAACATAGTGAAATTGGTTATATTTATGAAGTGTAGCTGATTCACTTAGGTAGGTAATTGGACATGAAATATCGGTTAAATTATGTAGAGAAACGAATATTGTATCGAAACTGAGGCTGTGCAGCCAAACCAAACAGCATTGGGACGCGCCACCGCCGCGGATACTTCCACTTCTACTAGTGAATAGATACTTGTTGTATTTTAACTTGTAACGATACCTCATTTATATTTCAATGTTGTATGAAAATAAAACGTTTCAATACTTTTTGTAATTAAATTTGAATGTTTTACAATTGAAAATAAATGCACGGCATATCATTAGATATAAATGAATGCATGTAGTGTATCTTGCGCACCTTGCGCAAATAAAAAGTGCAAATTCTTCAGTGAAATGAGTGAGTATCTTGGTGCAGACCTATTCACGTTTACAAATATGATGTTTGCTCTGAACCGGAGCGTTAGTGTAATGTTGTGTTCGTTCCGCGGCCGGCGCGTCCCGACGCCCTGAGTGCATCATGCGGCCATGGTGTCCTTAGGTAGGTTAAGCAATCGCCGCGGTCGCCGCCGAGGGGACTCCGGCGATTACAACTTCATTGTGGCCTCGATTTTAAACTAACCACTAGTGGGTGGGCGTTTACCATCCACCCGACCCTAAGCTATGAAATGTGTTATTCTAGACGTAAGCTCTTCCACGACGATGGACGGTTGACTAGCATTTCGCTCCTTATCGACTTAGGCTAAGGTTGAAAGTTGCTTGTTAATTTAAGGCTCTGTGTAACCTGCGTCTAATGCGTGTATCTTTATTGAAGTAGTTTAGCGTTTGACTAATGACTTATAGCATTTTTTTCTATAGGTGTTAATGTATGTTAAGTGTATACAATTGGTCGGTACCAAAGCAGATGTGTGACTGACGGGACCCGCGCCGATCAGTTGTATTTATGTACTTTCCGAATGTACATTTCATTGTAATGGGTCTGCTATTTAGTAATCGTCTAACGAGCAACATTTCACGGGAAGTTATGACTTTTGAATCTAGATTAGTTACTGGAAATGTAGTTTGAATTTTTAGAGCGTGACGTAGCCAGCTACGTCGCCCATAATGATGGGCACACTACCATGACTACTAAATCTAGACTTAGCTTTCGCGCTGTCGTTAAGTTCCCGCAATGGGTAGATCCCGGCCCGGAACAAACATTATCGTTATAAATATTTGTGTTTGTTATTCGTTGGGTTGGTTCACCTGTCAAACAGGACGGGATCGACTGATTTTTTGGACAAGTATTGTTCTCACAGAACGGTAACAGTCCAATAAAATTTTAGATAACGTCGTCTGACAGGTAGCTAGTTTATACTCGTACATATTGATGTATATTTAATTTATTTGACATCCAAAGTACGAGCTATGCTGGATGTTTGATTTCTTAGACGAAATTAAGTCAACTACCTCAGTGTCGACAGTGATTGGTAAATAGACTTCTTATCCAGTCAGTGATGTTTTTGCTTGACAGCTCACGGAATTAGTAGAGGGGAGCCCAGATATTTAAATGATTTATTCAATTCCACATGTCGTGAAACGTTGCTCTTCGAGACGCCCTTCAATATAATATTACTTGTATTACCTAGGGGTAACTGCGGCTATAGTGCACTTCTCAAGTAAGCAAAACATGCTTACTTGTGAACTTATTTAAGGTTCAAGGTTATTCTATGACTAAATTGTTTCTTATTAAAACGATTTTAAATCGAGGCCATTGAGAAAATTTCTTCATGTTGTAAGTTGCACAAGTAACTAAGCATAAAGAAATTAATTTATGGATTTAAAAACCCCACGTGGGCATTAAGAAGTGTTTTATTTATTTTGTTCTAAGTAACTAATATTTTATATTGGAAGGAAAGCAAGTCCCAATGAACTTCGTGCTTTTAGCAATTGTAAGGATACAACAATAAAGTTAAATATTTATATCTTTTGTTTTACTGAAATACATTCTTCAGGCTAGTGGATGTAAAAAATCCTCTACCAGACAATATTTAGTTGAGGTTATGCACACCAAATTGCAACTTCTTAAGGCCCTGTTGACATCTGTCAACGCCACTAGATAGTGGCGTCCTCATTGAATAGAAAAGGCTTAAGGCTTAACGTTATACAAATTGATCGGTTGGTTGAGAGGTAAGGGTGCAAGAGAAATTAATCACAAAAATAAAAGCAAGGCTTTATTTGTAAAAAAATAGGAGCAATACATATAAGCAGTCATACTTAGATCCAAGCAGAGGTAATGATCATCAACAGACTGAGGATGTGTTTATTTACATAGGTAATACTTTATAATATAGACGTATTTCTGTTCATCTCATGTAATACTTTCTCTGTAAGGCAGTTTACTTCACGAACTTGAGTTCTAGTGCTCGCGCCATAAAGCACAGGATGTCAGTGCTCTCCTCAATCTAGAAAATAAGAGGAAATTAATATAGAAAACCCAGAAAAAACGTTCGGCTGAATGAAAAATGAAATGTTACATTTATCACGGTTCCACAGCTAGAGTTCGGCCAGGGCCAGACCTGAAATAGCTGTTAGCAAGGTTCGGGAAAAATATTTAGATGGCGCTATTTAGGAGCAGCGGTAAACTTTGAAAAAACTCGATCGGAACGCCCTACCTGATGAACTTGCCACAGGCCTCATATAGTCCCCTAAACTTTCCTTTCTAACACGTTTAACTAGTTTTAAAACTTACTATTTTGGCGGTGGGTTTCCCTCCGCCGTGTCCGGCCTTGGTGTCGATGCGTGCGAGCAGCGGCCGGGCCTGCGGCGCGCGGCGCACGGCGTGCTGCAGCGCCGCGATGTACTTGAGCGAGTGCAGCGGCACCACGCGGTCGTCGTGGTCCGCCGTCAGCACCAGGGTCGCTGGGTACTGTGCGCGCTCTGGATAAAAGGGCCGAATTCAATCTATAGTGTTATGGAAACCGGAATCAATAAAGGTACCGAAACCTAGCACAAATGTCTGTTCATTTGGAACCGCGACCCTTTGAATCACAACCAACACTTGAACCATTGCGCTTATCGCATCGTCAAAAATGATGACGCAATCTGGCTACATTATTTTCTACATAATGTTGTAGAGCAAAAGGTAGCACTAAAAAGTAATAAGCAACGTTATTTTAATATTTAAAATGGATTTGCGTTCGACCTCAGTCTCGCCTGATGGTAAGCGATGACGAGGTCGAGGTGTTTGGTGTTTACCATCATCCGGAGGCCGTATGTTGTGCAGCGGCGAGTATTTGATAAGATTTTCAAAGTACGTCTTGTTATCGGAGCTGCCGTAGTCTGACACCCAGGCGTAGCCAATGGTGAACTTCTGGTAGCGAAGCAGGTCCAATACCCTGCAAGGAGCAAAATGTGAACAAGTGTACATAATCAAACAGAATCACTGAGCCGTTGACTCATAGTTAAAGTGAGTCCTGTGCGTATCACTGGGGCTATGTAAGAGTATAGTACAATTCGGTAGAGACTTGTGTTGTAACAAATCCTATTTTTTTTATTTATTTTTTCTAATTGAGGATAATATGTGGATACGTCCACATCCTTTCGTTCTGCATTTAGAATGTGTCATTTCGATGATAGGTCACTCACCCCACCTTCACGATGGCGGCGCCGAAAAGTTCAGGCCGCTGATTGATGCAGGCAGCCACGAGCAGCCCGCCGTTAGAGCCGCCCTCGATGGTCACCAGCTCAGGCTTCGTGTAGTTCTCAGCGATCAGGTACTCTGTCGCCGCCTGGAAGTCATCAAACGTGTTCTGCTTGTTGAGCAGCCGCCCTGCGTTGTGCCACCGCTCGCCGTATTCACTGCAAAGAAGATTGGACGATGAAGTTAGGTTTCTCGATCAAATTTTGAACCCCAGATGCAAACGGTAACTCTAAACTGAGGCAATCATAATTTACTCGTTATTGCAAAGTTAAAAAATATGAATGGCGGACTTAATGCCAAGAAGCATTCTCTACTAGTCAACTACACGGTTAGACCAAGAAGTAATCATGATAGACTAGCCAAGAAGCAGAAGAATTGATTGTGTACTGACCCGCCGCCGCGGATATTCGGCAACGCAACAATGCCTTTGAAGTGCTGCATGAACTCGATCCATTGCAAGCTGAAGTTGGGCTGGATGTTGAGATTGAAGCCGCCGTAGCCGTATAACAGCGTCGGGCTCGTGCCGTCGCGCGGCAGGTCCTGGGAAACACGAAACAAGTTCACATACGTCAGTATGTGAACTTGACTATGACTATCTGGATAGGACTCGCTCGGTTAAAGTAGAATAACTGTAATAATTATTTGGCTAATTCATCAGATGATGACTTCCGAGTGATTTAACGGTGATCATGCCCTCTGCACCGGACTCATCATCAACAACAGCCTACTCTGAGTCCACTGCTGCACCAGGTCATTCGGTCCACCGAGTGCGTCTTGTGGAAGCAATTTTTACGCCAACGGGCCGGTCCGACACACATATAAAAGACATAATATAAAAATGTGGGTACCTTTCTAGAGACGATGAACATAGGAACTTTAGTGCCGTCCTTGCTGGAGTAGAATATTTGCTTGGCTTCAAATGCAGAGGCGTCAAACCCTTTAACTTCAATTTCTAAGAATACCTGCAAGCGAAATATATTTATCACCATCATATTAGAAGAAAGGCTCAGTTTCCCCAAGGCGGAGAGGAGCAGAGGTGGTTCTACCAATCAGATATTTCGGTTTCAACATCGCACCTACGGCTTAAAAAATAACACATCTTCGCTACGGAGCGGAAACCGGGCGTTAGCGTGCATTCACGTTATTTTTTATTTTCTTGACTAGGATAATTTAATATTTTTTAGTTTCTGTAGTTAAGTGAAAAGAAAGAAAGTAATGGTGTATTATACAAGTATCGTGATTATTGACATAAAATAAGGGTCTATTCCCATTTGTTCCTAATACGCAGTTTTCTCTATGGGAAGTGTCGGAAGAAGCTGCCATAATGATATCTTTTCACCTTAGACTTGTAGGGTTTGGTTTTGTTCTGGAAGTCAACGTGGTAGATGATGCCGGGCGTGAAGAATGATGTGAAGGAGTAGAAGATCTCCGACTGATCCCACTGGCCTGATACGGCGACCAAAGTGCCTATGTCCAGGTCGAAGTTCTGAATCAGCTCGCCCGACTTCAACGAGTGCAGTTGCAGTATACTCTGTGAATCAAAACAAGTGAACTAGCTAACTTGAGCTCAAGTTACGTACAAAATACTGATATTATACTAGTTTGAAGATAGGTACCCTAGATATAGACAGGCGGTTGTTTGCTAGATTTCAGGGCTGAACTAGCAGTTAATACTCTGGTGTTGCAAGTAGAGTAAGTTCTCTAAATATGGACTACCATAAGGATTTCTTTAAATAAAACTCAAATAATACGAGCTATCAAAGTCTTTATTATTTCAAACAGTCAAGAAACTATTATGTAACTATAAACTAGAAAAAAAAGTAACATAAGAGGAACTTCTCATGAATTATCTTAAGTTTTTTAAAATATGTCAAACATAACCTTCTTAGAAAAGGTAATTCAATATGGACCACTAGGTTTTTAATATGGACCTAGGGTGTCTAATATGGACTAAATAATTAACAATGCGCTAGATCTATAAACAAAAGAAGAACAATTTCTGATACGAACGCTACTTAACTATTTTAATTTAAACATTTAAATTAATCAACCTGGAATATCAGCAATTGTTTATTTGAATTCCAAATCTCTATAATTATCGTCTTCAGAAGTAGAGGCTGACCTACGTCTTTTGTGCAGTTTTTCTTTTCTTCTTAGCTTTTCCTGTCGCTTTTCTCCCGAGTTTGATATTGGTTACATCCTGCAAAAGTCTATCTCTGTTCTGGCATTAACGAATGAGAGTGGTTTTAGGCTCACCATAGGTTTTGGAAGCTTTTAATTAAAACCCATTTTTTTTTCTTTTATAGCAAGTGCAATATTGCTATAAAAGAGAAAAAAATGGGTCATTGGCATGGAATCTTTGTCCCATTGTTCTCTTTTTCCTTTTGCACTTGTAGATGCCATATTCTGAAATAAAAATGAATTGGGTTTATTATATGGACTACATCATTATAATATGGACCACCGGTCCATATTTGAAATCGCTGACGAGGTCCATATTAGAAACTGAGGCCACTTTAAGGCTATAATTAAAAAAAAAAAAAATACGTTAGATACAGCAAATAGATAAAGGAACAAAATTTGATAGGACAATA
This sequence comes from Udea ferrugalis, assembly GCA_950022985.1. Lineage (NCBI taxonomy): Eukaryota > Metazoa > Arthropoda > Insecta > Lepidoptera > Crambidae > Udea > Udea ferrugalis. The sequence continues at coordinate 15,448,658 of OX465516.1, forward strand.
ATGCTTTCAGAATATAAATAATTACAACACAACTAGTATTAATATAGCTGCAATTATCTTACAAAACTTACCGAAAAATGACATCGAACCGCGTTAAAAACTTAAAATTACTCCCACCGACAACACCGTAGTCAAAGACTCGCTGTGAATCTCTGGCGACGTCCCGCATGCTAAGCGCATCATTTGTGGCTATGTTCACTCTGCTAGCAATCCTAACAAGTGAAATATTAACGTGGTCCATATTGAGCGACTAGTCCATATTTAGAGAACTTACTCTATCTCTAGTCTACGGTAACCGCATGCCATTAGGCGGCCGAATCGGCATAAATGGTGGAATAGTATCTCATCCACAATCATCATGAAATAAAAGTTCAGAATTACTTAACACTTACTTTTACGTCTCTTATGTAGTGGATCACAAGTTTGTCATAGTCAACTGCCGACGACCCTTTCAATACGTCACTTGGATGTTCCTAAAAACAAACTAGTTTATACAGACATGATAAAATGTCACGTTTTTCTGTTCAAGACTCTAGATTTTCTGAAACAGCGAGGATGTTTGACTTGAACTTTTCAGCACTTAATTTACGTAATAAAAATGTTAAGTTAAGGCAGCTAACTTAACTGCAAAGTTAGCTGCCTTAACTAAACATTGTTATTACTTAAATTAACTAATAAGTTGATCAGTGAAGCTGTATAAAAAACTTTTTTTTTTCATTAAAAAAATCTTACTGCGATTAGCGTCTCCCAATTCTCCTCTGCGTAGTTGTTCAGGTCTATTTTGATGAGCCGGTAGTTTGGTGCATTTTTGTTCGTGCGGAATATACACACTGAACCCTCATTGGTAACATACTGTGAATTAAAAGAAAGAAATGTGATATTATTATTTAAGTTAAAATTGAATATTTCTATGTTCAAGATCATCATTCTACGTGTACATAATGTGAACACAGCAATCTCAATTACATACATTTACAAGCATTTTACTCAGTAAGGCAAGAGCAAAAAATAGGTTAATTACCTCATAGTCAGACTCAAATTTATGGATTACTTGCGTCAGGGGCAGTGTTCCGGTGATGTTGGGGTGCTGGCTTAGATCAGTGAAGAACACTAAATTGTCACGTGAGTCCTTGCTCGTGGCCACGATCAGATACCGACCGTCATCCGTCACTTCCCCGCCGCTTCAAAACAAAAATAATTATAAAGGTTACGGATCTAAATATTTTATGTAGATTTCTTCATTTTCTAGCTTTGATGACGTAACCGTAACATAAGCTAAAAGGGATCCAGACAAAGCACACTACTTTATGCTTATTCTACAATCATGTTGATAAGCTCAGGTTGGACTCACATTCTCCACAGCGGCTCCTCTGGGAACTCCACAGCCACGACGTCCTCCGACTGCGGCGTGTCGAGCCAGTGGTAGTAAAGTTTTTGCCCGTGATTCGCATCCGTCTCCGAGCCCTCAGAATTGCTTTTCTTATCTGGATAACGCTGGGGAAAGCACTTTGTTGTAACGATCGAGAAAGTTGATACATTCAACCACGAAGGAGGGTGGTGTGTCGTTATGGCTTCGAGTTACGAGAGTTTGTAAAATATTCGTAACCAATTCTTTTTTACTAGTCTTATCTACTCGCCAGTTGGCAGAAGCATTTATTTAGGTTTTCTTGTGTTTTGCTATGAAGGTACTTGGTCTTTACAGCTACTAAGTACTTACAGGGTAGAATATTCCTTTGTTGTCCTTTGTCCATGCCATAGATGCGAACTTTACTTGTTCCAAGACTTCTGGGTAATCTTTCCCTGTAAGGAAAATATTGTTTTCAATGCATCGCATACCAAACCAAGATTGCCAAGTGCTGTTGCTGTCGAGGATACGAAATGCGCGAAGAATTTAATTTCTACAGAGTATTCTTTACCTGTTGCAACGTCCTTGAAGTGTATAGTGTTCCAATCGGAGCCTTTAGCCGACAATGCGTACGCCATGGTGGTGCCGTCCTTTGTGGTCTGGAAGCCAACGAGGGCCACCGTGCCATCCTCCGACAAAGTGTTAGCGTCCAAGAACACGCGTGGCTCGCTATCCAGACTGTCTTGCACGTACAGGACACTGGGAAAGTAATTAATAATACAAACACTGCTGTTTTCAGGAGTAAACATGGACAGCATCTCGTCAGGAGCAGGCACATGCATGACGTCTGAAAGTTGTTGTTTTCGAGGTCGATACCGTTAGGTTTTAGGGGTGAAGAGAGTATCAATATTCTCCCCCACGACAATAAAAAACTAATAAGGTGTTAAGTGGCGACTTGTACCACGACGTCATGCACAGCTAGTTACACATAAAATAAAAATAATTTTAAGTAACATAAGTCCGACTCAGCGATAGAATGAAAAAATTTAATAATTGAACGATTAAACTCAGGAATGATATGATTTGAAATCCAGAAAAAGACATTCGGTCTATTTGGCATCAGCCGGGAATCGAAGTTGAAGGTGTATCTTACCTACCTATAACATTGATGGAGTCACACCCTGGCTCATAGGCTCGGTAGCACAGTGGTAAGGGCAGTCGCCCGGATTGCTGAAGACGCGGGTTCGATTCCCGCCTGTTGCCAAATAGACCGAATGTCTTTTTCTGGTTTTCGGATCTTTAATAAAGATACTGCATGGGAAATGCTAAAATAATAATAACATGATATGATTTGCTCACGGTTGATTCTGCAAGCCAGTGTTCTTGAGGTAGAAGTACCGGTCTCCACTGCGGAAGGGGCAGGAGTACTTCGGGTGGTTCCACAGCTCCGTCAGCCTCTGACTGATCTCCGCCCTGACTGGGCACTCAAGATACGGCTGGGAGATTTCATTCTGTGCTTTTACGAACTCTTGGGTTTCGTTCGAATCAGGATCTTCCAGCCAGCGGTATGGATCTGCTATCTGTGGGTAGCTTTTCTATTAGCAATAATTAATAGTGGCCGTAGTTTTGCACGTTTCACTTGCCTTACATTAGATAAAACATCATTCATTGCACCAATAAAAACATTTCCTATATTCGTTGTTTTAATAGGTCCTGATTAATCATCATAACATGTTTACAAACTCAGACTGCAATTTAATAAATTAAATAACTAATAATAATACCTAGGTAGGTATGTATTTTATAAAACGTATTTTACACGCTATATTGTCTTGCCTTACTGGTTTGAGATTGAGTCGTTTGCTGATTATGGTTCAGAAATATCCAAGAAGCTGCCTGTAGGTACTAAGAAGATATTTATAAATATTCTGAATAAAGCCGGTAAAACAAAAGTTGGTAGTTAGGAAGGTGTTTTATTTTCTTTAATAAACTTTCTATTTGAATAGAATATTGATGATAGGTCTGCCTGTGCGTACCTACCTACCTAACTAGAGTATTTTTAACTTAAGTATTGAGTATGAGGGATTCTCGCCTTTTGACGATTGTAGATATTGGGGAATAAAGTAGCTCTAACCCCCGAATTCACAAACGCAAATCAAGGTTGTGCATCCTTTAGAAGTATGCTGTCCCTTTCAGTTATATTGTTCTTAGTGGTCAGTGTCGATTGATGTTTGTGAATTCGTTTGTTCGGGTAAGCTAGCCAAATCAAGCTCACGCAGAAGTATCATGATCGTCCGTAAGCGCGACACTGGTTGAATGACGCGAAACCACGGCGCGGTTATTAAATACCATCAGAATAAAAGTTGACGATTACTTCAACCCATTTAGAAATACCTCCTAAGAAGTTATTAAGACAGAATTCGCCGGCGCGGTACGAACATAGTTCTAGGTATGATGTTTCTATCAGATGGATGATACCGACAAACCGATTTACACGAGGGCATGAATAATGAGAATACTTAGGTATGACGCGGGAAAAGCAGAAGGCACAGCTCGTCTTACTGATTTTTAATTTAATATTTATATATAAGCACCTTTCATGTCGGTTACTCGCAACCAACTACAGCCTTACCAAAATGACTGTCTTTTTGCCAGCATCATAGGTAGCATAGATCCGTTTGTTTCCAAATGTTTGCATACAATTTTTTGTGTCACAAGAACCAATAGATGACGCATACCTTAACACCATGATAGTCGTCAACAACGGACTCATCGCGCCGCGCCTCTGGGTACTCGAAGCTCGGCTGAGGCTCGGACGGCAAATCACACACGCATGACAAAAACACACACACCAGCATACAAGCATGGGAGTAGTGGACCCGCATGGTGACCTCGCGCGACCACCCGCCGGCCACGACTGGCGGCCGCGGTGGACCCACTCATCTTATATCTGAGCAAGAAACTGACTGTTTTAGTGCAAAGCGCATGCTTGAGAAACCTGTAGATAACATGATATCATTTATTACTAAAAATATTAACATAACACCATAAATTAGAAATGTTCTTTAATATTGTTGTTTATTTACGATGTATACCTTTGATCAATTTTGTATTTGACTTTCCTGAGAAAAACATTTGCCCTAAGGTCGTAAAGTCAAATAAAGAAATAATATTCTTAGATCAACTTGACGACCTTGGTGGGACAGTGATGACGTAGCGTGGTGCTTAAAAACACAATGGCAAGTTTAAGTTGTCGGTTAAGTCAGTCAGAGAATCAATAAAAAATAATTAATAACTGGCGAATCAAACGACCTAAAAGATACAGTCTGACCAACGAACCAGGAACATAGCAGTTTGAATAAATAAACGAATACTTTCGTATGACGGTTACTGTTGAGTTCATAGTGGACATTAGATTAGCAAATAGACTGACTGGTTACTGTTCTTGGTGTTCTGAGACCAGGTCCACTCCGGTGCAAAGAATTTTCGTCAAAATGTGGCAATCTAAACAGCAAATGAAACGTTAACTGGTTGGACAATACAATTAAAGTCAGGATACCAAAAAACCCATAGTTTTGACTATTCATATTAAACATACACGCTTCTTCGTGCTCGGATGAACAGCAGTTGGTCCCCGGGTGACCGGGTGATGCCATCATAAGTTCATCAACCATCACATAAACTGGTTTCTAAACCACATCATCATAATAGCAAAAGCGAATTGAATAGTGTACACATTGTATTTAATTTACGCCTAATTTATTCATAGGTATAGAAAACAAGTCTATACGAGTATTTGGTATGCTCCTTTGCTAGTTATTTTTTTGTATCTATTAATTGCAGATTCGTTTCCGCGAGTGTCTCGGTCTAAGCAGCGCTGACGATCTCTCTTCAGTAGGTACCTATGTTTGTGAACAAAATAATATATATAGAGCAGGCTATTTCTCTTTTTTCAGTGCGTTTGCGAACATATATTTTAGAAAAGTATGTAAAATGCAGATTGCACAATATGCAATTTACCGATTGCCGACTGTACCTACGCTGCTTGCTGCATACTTGATGAGATTTGTAGGGCTGCAATTGCTTCAGTTTAAATTAATTTATCGGATCTGGAGTAGGAGTGTCTTACAAATATATTCAAATGGATATACGAAAACTAACAAGTGCCGCTGTTGCTGAAGTGAAGGGCCGCTTCATACTGGTTTCCGATGAATCCTTATGCTATCGAAGGTAAGGTCATAGCATATTTTATGTTTTAACTGAAACGGTAAGAAAATATTTCTTACATTACATTTCTGTTTAGATAGGTAGACAATATTCTTTATTGCACATAAACATTAAAAACTTACAACTAAGTGATAAAAATTGAGTAGTAATGTAAATGAAAACCGCAGTCGATCGATGCGGTCCGGATGACGGACCATCTTCACGCAGGCACTGATATTTAAAAGAGGTAGATACGTTATGTCAGTACTGATGCGAAGTCGAAAATTGTCCCCTGGCGTACGTATCTATAATTTTACCGTGTGTACTAGATAGTATGATCTTTATACTACGCACGCCGAATGATGATCCCTATGACAGTTCGCTAGCGCTTAACATTGTACTGACGTCCTGTGACAACAAATCCTTTAGAGGTCCATTAAAAAATCGAAAAAATCATAATTGTGTACATTTGCAAATTCTAAAAATTAATATAAAGAAATTATTACGTAATGTTCGTAAATAATGGCAAAAAACTCAATGCAAATGTACATGGGTCGTGCTGCAAAAGTTACGTCGTCAAGCTGTTATCGACTAACAAGGGACACAACGATAAACAAATTATCGTTAATTTGTTGGAAAAATTTAAGAAATGCTTTGCGTTTGTATTTTAATTATATCAATCTGAATCTGATACAGGGTCAAGCGGCTTCAAAATCTGAGTCTGAAATGCATCTATCGGTGACGTTTAATATTAAGGGTTGGTTCAATGATATTGTCGTATTGTACATCTCGATCCCAGTCTTGTAAATAAACTTTCTTCGTTCTTTCGACCACTTTTCGTTTTATTCAAATTATGCAATTTTAATAGAAATTTAAGAATAGGAAAATAAAATAAGACTGTTACTTTTTATCTAATGTTTTATGTAAATCAATGCGCGTAATCTTGTTTTCAAATAATAGAAATTGCTTTTTATGTTGAATGACATGACATTTGCCTAAAAAATAATATTGTATCGAAATTGTTTGAAATCACTAAAACAACTGTCAGCTGTCATAGGGATCATCATTCGGCGTGCGAACTATAACTATACTAGGATTTTTAATTGTAGTCAGTGAAATGACATTTTCAGTGTGGCAGGTTTTCAGTCCCAAATAAATAGTGATGTGGTAAATCGAGTTTTTACAATTAAAAGTTAGTCGACATTACAGCCTGGCAAAAAAGTCGTAGTGAATGACCACGTCTCACTCCCATATGTCATTACTGGCAACACACGCTGGTCAGACTTTCGTCTTGAGACATAGAGGTATTTCGGTAAACTGTATTTAGTAAATAGGTTTTCAGTTTCCAAATGTTTTGTTTCTGTATTATATTATTTACAGGTAAGAATTTCGTTTATTAACAGGTCATACAACTGGAAAAGTTTGGGAGGATACAACAGTAGAATCTTTCAAACAAGCGTTTTCTAAAGGTTTGACTACAGGCCTAAAGGGCCCAACCGGCAAAGGACGACGCCTTATAATTGCACATATAGGCAGTGATGAAGGTTTTGTAGATTCCGGTTCACTTATTTTTGAATCGAAGAAAAATAGTATGGACTATCATGATGAGATGAATAGGGTAGACGACTATGATGCATTTTGCGTGTTATTTTATGTTTACCAAATAAAATCATTAAAATCAAATGGATTTGTGAAACCACAATCAAGATTTGATTCAGTATGAAGCCACAATAGGCCTTCAAAGTTGGGTGGGCAAGTCCATTTCAAAAGTATACATATTTTGTAATAAAATAATACCATTTTCAAACAGAGACTATTAGGAAGCAATTTTGTTAAGATACCATTTTCATAAACGCAATATTTAATATAGCTGTCGTACAAACTTCTTACGCGCTCCTTATAACTACGTTGGTGTGACGTCATAACTTAGGACACGTTTGAATGGAGCGTTTTTGGGCAAGTCCAAAAATGTGCAATTCAAATTGTGATATCTTGGGTAGTATTGATACTATAGCAGTAATTCTTTTAGGATTGCGTTCATAAATGTAACGTCTTTCGATAGTAAACAAAAAAAAATTACAGTCGTCTAGCTAGCCTATTCAGAGTGTTTTGAGAATAGGCTTAAAAGCATTTTGCCAAAATGAAAGCCAAATGCGGTGCTGTTGCGGCTCAAGCAAAGGGATACGTTGCCAGGAACAATAAAACTTTTAAAATAAAAGAGGTAAAAAAAATATTTGAAGAAGGCCTGAAAGAGGTGACGCCTGATAATTGGAGACAGTGCATACAAAATGCCATAAAAGTCGAAGTCAAAATGTGTCAACTCGACCACATTATAGACCAATATGTGGATTCCTTCTTTATAAATGTAACTGATTCGGTCCGATTCCGAAGTCGGAGAATCGGAGTCGGAATCAATAGCAACCGTAAAGAATAAAAACGTATATAATTACTTGTATTTTCCTGACTTTCAAGTGTTAATTCCCCTGAACCTCTTTCTCTTTTTTTCCCAGCTATGGTTATAATTTTTTAGTCAGAAGTTTTAATATGGAGGTAGGGTCCATATTTCTCAAATCGTATTATTTAATTCGTTGTGTACCTATTAAATATTAACAATTTAAAAAAGGCTTTGATACCTAATAAAATAAAGCATGACTATACTACGCACGCCGAATGATGATCCCTATGACAGTTTGTTAGCGCTTAACATTGTACCGACGTCCTGTCACAACAAATCCTTTAGAGGTCCATTAAAAAATGGAAAAAATCATAATTGTGTACATTTGTAAATTATAAAAATGTATATCAAGAATTTATTACGTAATGTTCGTAAATAATGAAAAAAAACTCAATGCAAATGTACGTGGTACGTGCTGCAAAAGTTACGTCGTCAAGCTGTTATCGACTGAGAAGGGACACATCGATAAACAAAATATCGATAATTTGTTAGAAAAAATTACAAATGCTTTGAGTTTGTATTTTATTTATATCATTCTGAATCTGATACAGGGTCAAGCGGATCTTCCAAATACGGTAGGTCTGTGGCCTCGTTTTGAATATTTTTCCATGAAGCTGGCAATTATGAATTCTTTGAAATTCAATTCAAAAAGAATTCTAACTCTTTGAATTATGCAATTTGAAAAAAAAATTGAAGTATAGTAAAATAGAATATAATAAGTCTGTTACTTTTGACTGTTGTCTGTTTTAGTCGGGTGACATGTTCAGAAACTTGTGTCGCACCAAAACCTCACGAGCGCAATCGCAGGTATAACGAGAGAGAGACGGACCGATCTCCCGTCTCATCTCGAGCGCTGCCAGTCATTCCGTGAAATGCCGTTATCACGTAAACATCTCGATCGTAAACCTACTTTACAAACAACCAATTTTTTTATCTAGTGTTTTATGTCCATCAATGCACGTAATCTTTTTTTCAAAATAAATAAATATTGCTTATTATGTTGAATGACCTGGCTGAATGACATGACATTTGCCTAAAAAATAGTATTTTATCGAAATTGTTTGAAATTGTTTCGCATCACTAATACAACTGTCAGTTGAAACGTCATAGGGATCATCATTCGCCGTGCGAACTATAAATGTCTAAGTCTAGTGATTGCCGAACGTCACTATTGTAGCGGGTCACCCTTTTTTGTATCAGTCACTGTTGAAGTTGTCATTTTGCTGACTACAATTATTAATCGTACTATAGAGCGTAAACGAGAGATACAAGTTGCGCAGTGTCGTCTCGAACTGTCAATGCTTTGCTCAGGTATTCGAAGTTCTGATTCGGGTGCCACTTTTTTAGCACAAGTAACCTCTACGTCCTTTTTATTATAATATAATTGAAGGCAGGTGGTTTATATTTCATTTTATTAGTTAATAAACAAGGTCCTTACCATAGGGGCTCCTACAAAGGCCTCAGATGTTCATCTGTCTCACCGAGCTCAACTGTCAAGATATTAAAAACGTCGTAAATTTACACAGTAAAATAAAATAAATTAAACGTAGGTATAGGTGCAAATTAAAATATTAAAATTTAAAAACAAGGTTTTATTAATAAAAAAATAGTAGCAATGCGTAACAATATCACCAGTCTTATCTAAGACCCAGAGGTAATCATCAACAGACTGTGGTTGCGTTTATTTACATAATACTATTTCTGTTTATCTCATGTAATACTATCGTTGTATGGCAGTTTACTTCACGAACTTGAGTTCTAGCGCTTGCGTCATAAAGCAAAGGATGTCAGTGCACTCCTCAATCTGGAAAGAAAAAAAGGTCTGTTAGTTTCACAAACAGTGACACATGAATATTATTATTTTTTGAAAATATTTTTGTAAATGCAAAGTGCATCGAAGACGACGCAGAGAACCTATTATGAAAATCGGTTTGATCGCTGCAAAGCGATCCCTTCAAGACAACCTACGGTAGGGAATGGACATTATTTGTATGTATGAAAATTATTCTTATTATTCATTGTATTGAACCCGGAAAAAACAGCATTCTTGTCGATAGTACCCGTGCTCGATAGTAAATTTCCCAAAATGTCAAGTTCTCATAACTGCGATTGCTTACAGTCATATTCTATTCGCAAAAATAGCAACTTTTCATGATTTTTATTTCTGTAAAGTAGAAACTTTGTGAAGTTGACGTTTCGAGCTGTAGCGTATTAAAATACAAAAAATACCTAAAGAACTCGGGTGTAACTATCCGCATCGAATTCAAGAATATTTCTAGCGTAGCAGACGTCGTCAAATTATTATTTTTCGCAAGAACAGGGATATTCCCTAAGACCTTTACAAAGGGTTCACGAGCTAAAGCACGCGAGGTATACGTACAATCTTAGCGGTGGGTTTCCCTCCGCCGTGTCCGGCCTTGGTGTCGATGCGTGCGAGCAGCGGCCGGGCCTGCGGCGCGCGGCGCACGGCGTGCTGCAGCGCCGCGATGTACTTGAGCGAGTGCAGCGGCACCACGCGGTCGTCGTGGTCCGCCGTCAGCACCAGGGTCGCTGGGTACTGTGCGCGCTCTGGATAAAAGGGCCGAATTCAATCTATAGTGTTATGGAAACCGGAATCAATAAAGGTACCGAAACCTAGCACAAATGTCTGTTCATTTGGAACCGCGACCCTTTGAATCACAACCAACACTTGAACCATTGCGCTTATCGCATCGTCAAAAATGATGACGCAATCTGGCTACATTATTTTCTACATAATGTTGTAGAGCAAAAGGTAGCACTAAAAAGTAATAAGCAACGTTATTTTAATATTTAAAATGGATTTGCGTTCGACCTCAGTCTCGCCTGATGGTAAGCGATGACGAGGTCGAGGTGTTTGGTGTTTACCATCATCCGGAGGCCGTATGTTGTGCAGCGGCGAGTATTTGATAAGATTTTCAAAGTACGTCTTGTTATCGGAGCTGCCGTAGTCTGACACCCAGGCGTAGCCAATGGTGAACTTCTGGTAGCGAAGCAGGTCCAATACCCTGCAAGGAGCAAAATGTGAACAAGTGTACATAATCAAACAGAATCACTGAGCCGTTGACTCATAGTTAAAGTGAGTCCTGTGCCTATCACTGGGGCTATGTAAGAGTATAGTACAATTCGGTAGAGACTTGTGTTGTAACAAATCCTATTTTTTTTTATTTATTTTTTCTAATTGAGGATAATATGTGGATACGTCCACATCCTTTCGTTCTGCATTTAGAATGTGTCATTTCGATGATAGGTCACTCACCCCACCTTCACGATGGCGGCGCCGAAAAGTTCAGGCCGCTGATTGATGCAGGCAGCCACGAGCAGCCCGCCGTTAGAGCCGCCCTCGATGGTCACCAGCTCAGGCTTCGTGTAGTTCTCAGCGATCAGGTACTCTGTCGCCGCCTGGAAGTCATCAAACGTGTTCTGCTTGTTGAGCAGCCGCCCTGCGTTGTGCCACCGCTCGCCGTATTCACTGCAAAGAAGATTGGACGATGAAGTTAGGTTTCTCGATCAAATTTTGAACCCCAGATGCAAACGGTAACTCTAAACTGAGGCAATCATAATTTACTCGTTATTGCAAAGTTAAAAAATATGAATGGCGGACTTAATGCCAAGAAGCATTCTCTACTAGTCAACTACACGGTTAGACCAAGAAGTAATCATGATAGACTAGCCAAGAAGCAGAAGAATTGATTGTGTACTGACCCGCCGCCGCGGATATTCGGCAACGCAACAATGCCTTTGAAGTGCTGCATGAACTCGATCCATTGCAAGCTGAAGTTGGGCTGGATGTTGAGATTGAAGCCGCCGTAGCCGTATAACAGCGTCGGGCTCGTGCCGTCGCGCGGCAGGTCCTGGGAAACACGAAACAAGTTCACATACGTCAGTATGTGAACTTGACTATGACTATCTGGATAGGACTCGCTCGGTTAAAGTAGAATAACTGTAATAATTATTTGGCTAATTCATCAGATGATGACTTCCGAGTGATTTAACGGTGATCATGCCCTCTGCACCGGACTCATCATCAACAACAGCCTACTCTGAGTCCACTGCTGCACCAGGTCATTCGGTCCACCGAGTGCGTCTTGTGGAAGCAATTTTTACGCCAACGGGCCGGTCCGACACACATATAAAAGACATAATATAAAAATGTGGGTACCTTTCTAGAGACGATGAACATAGGAACTTTAGTGCCGTCCTTGCTGGAGTAGAATATTTGCTTGGCTTCAAATGCAGAGGCGTCAAACCCTTTAACTTCAATTTCTAAGAATAACTGCAAGCGAAATATATTTATCACCATCATATTAGAAGAAAGGCTCAGTTTCCCCAAGGCGGAGAGGAGCAGAGGTGGTTCTACCAATCAGATATTTCGGTTTCAACATCGCACCTACGGCTTAAAAAATAACACATCTTCGCTACGGAGCGGAAACCGGGCGTTAGCGTGCATTCACGTTATTTTTTATTTTCTTGACTAGGATAATTTAATATTTTTTAGTTTCTGTAGTTAAGTGAAAAGAAAGAAAGTAATGGTGTATTATACAAGTATCGTGATTATTGACATAAAATAAGGGTCTATTCCCATTTGTTCCTAATACGCAGTTTTCTCTATGGGAAGTGTCGGAAGAAGCTGCCATAATGATATCTTTTCACCTTAGACTTGTAGGGTTTGGTTTTGTTCTGGAAGTCAACGTGGTAGATGATGCCGGGCGTGAAGAATGATGTGAAGGAGTAGAAGATCTCCGACTGATCCCACTGGCCTGACACGGCGACCAAAGTGCCTATGTCCAGGTCGAAGTTCTGAATCAGCTCGCCCGACTTCAACGAGTGCAGTTGCAGTATACTCTGTGAATCAAAACAAGTGAACTAGCTAACTTGAGCTCAAGTTACGTACAAAATACTGATATTATACTAGTTTGAAGATAGGTACCCTAGATATAGACAGGCGGTTGTTTGCTAGATTTCAGGGCTGAACTAGCAGTTAATACTCTGGTGTTGCAAGTAGAGTAAGTTCTCTAAATATGGACTACCATAAGGATTTCTTTAAATAAAACTCAAATAATACGAGCTATCAAAGTCTTTATTATTTCAAACAGTCAAGAAACTATTATGTAACTATAAACTAGAAAAAAAAGTAACATAAGAGGAACTTCTCATGAATTATCTTAAGTTTTTTAAAATATGTCAAACATAACCTTCTTAGAAAAGGTAATTCAATATGGACCACTAGGTTTTTAATATGGACCTAGGGTGTCTAATATGGACTAAATAATTAACAATGCGCTAGATCTATAAACAAAAGAAGAACAATTTCTGATACGAACGCTACTTAACTATTTTAATTTAAACATTTAAATTAATCAACCTGGGATATCAGCAATTGTTTATTTGAATTCCAAATCTCTATAATTATCGTCTTCAGAAGTAGAGGCTGACCTACGTCTTTTGTGCGGTTTTTCTTTTCTTCTTAGCTTTTCCTGTCGCTTTTCTCCCGAGTTTGATATTGGTTACATCCTGCAAAAGTCTATCTCTGTTCTGGCATTAACGAATGAGAGTGGTTTTAGGCTCACCATAGGTTTCGGAAGCTTTTAATTAAAACCCATTTTTTTTTCTTTTATAGCAAGTGCAATATTGCTATAAAAGAGAAAAAAATGGGTCATTGGCATGGAATCTTTGTCCCATTGTTCTCTTTTTCCTTTTGCACTTGTAGATGCCATATTCTGAAATAAAAATGAATTGGGTTTATTATATGGACTACATCATTATAATATGGACCACCGGTCCATATTTGAAATCGCTGACGAGGTCCATATTAGAAACTGAGGCCACTTTAAGGCTATAATTAAAAAAAAATAAAAATACGTTAGATACAGCAAATAGATAAAGGAACAAAATTTGATAGGACAATAATGCTTTCAGAATATAAATAATTACAACACAACTAGTATTAATATAGCTGCAATTATCTTACAAAACTTACCGAAAAATGACATCGAACCGCGTTAAAAACTTAAAATTACTCCCACCGACAACACCGTAGTCAAAGACTCGCTGTGAATCTCTGGCGACGTCCCGCATGCTAAGCGCATCATTTGTGGCTATGTTCACTCTGCTAGCAATCCTAACAAGTGAAATATTAACGTGGTCCATATTGAGCGACTAGTCCATATTTAGAGAACTTACTCTATCTCTAGTCTACGGTAACCGCATGCCATTAGGCGGCCGAATCGGCATAAATGGTGGAATAGTATCTCATCCACAATCATCATGAAATAAAAGTTCAGAATTACTTAACACTTACTTTTACGTCTCTTATGTAGTGGATCACAAGTTTGTCATAGTCAACTGCCGACGACCCTTTCAATACGTCACTTGGATGTTCCTAAAAACAAACTAGTTTATACAGACATGATAAAATGTCACGTTTTTCTGTTCAAGACTCTAGATTTTCTGAAACAGCGAGGATGTTTGACTTGAACTTTTCAGCACTTAATTTACGTAATAAAAATGTTAAGTTAAGGCAGCTAACTTAACTGCAAAGTTAGCTGCCTTAACTAAACATTGTTATTACTTAAATTAACTAATAAGTTGATCAGTGAAGCTGTATAAAAAACTTTTTTTTTTCATTAAAAAAATCTTACTGCGATTAGCGTCTCCCAATTCTCCTCTGCGTAGTTGTTCAGGTCTATTTTGATGACCCGGTAGTTTGGTGCATTTTTGTTCGTGCGGAATATACACACTGAACCCTCATTGGTAACATACTGTGAATTAAAAGAAAGAAATGTGATATTATTATTTAAGTTAAAATTGAATATTTCTATGTTCAAGATCATCATTCTACGTGTACATAATGTGAACACAGCAATCTCAATTACATACATTTACAAGCATTTTACTCAGTAAGGCAAGAGCAAAAAATAGGATAATTACCTCATAGTCAGACTCAAATTTATGGATTACTTGCGTCAGGGGCAGTGTTCCGGTGATGTTGGGGTGCTGGCTTAGATCAGTGAAGAACACTAAATTGTCACGTGAGTCCTTGCTCGTGGCCACGATCAGATACCGACCGTCATCCGTCACTTCCCCGCCGCTTCAAAACAAAAATAATTATAAAGGTTACGGATCTAAATATTTTATGTAGATTTCTTCATTTTCTAGCTTTGATGACGTAACCGTAACATAAGCTAAAAGGGATCCAGACAAAGCACACTACTTTATGCTTATTCTACAATCATGTTGATAAGCTCAGGTTGGACTCACATTCTCCACAGCGGCTCCTCTGGGAACTCCACAGCCACGACGTCCTCCGACTGCGGCGTGTCGAGCCAGTGGTAGTAAAGTTTTTGCCCGTGATTCGCATCCGTCTCCGAGCCCTCAGAATTGCTTTTCTTATCTGGATAACGCTGGGGAAAGCACTTTGTTGTAACGATCGAGAAAGTTGATACATTCAACCACGAAGGAGGGTGGTGTGTCGTTATGGCTTCGAGTTACGAGAGTTTGTAAAATATTCGTAACCAATTCTTTTTTACTAGTCTTATCTACTCGCCAGTTGGCAGAAGCATTTATTTAGGTTTTCTTGTGTTTTGCTATGAAGGTACTTGGTCTTTACAGCTACTAAGTACTTACAGGGTAGAATATTCCTTTGTTGTCCTTTGTCCATGCCATAGATGCGAACTTTACTTGTTCCAAGACTTCTGGGTAATCTTTCCCTGTAAGGAAAATATTGTTTTCAATGCATCGCATACCAAACCAAGATTGCCAAGTGCTGTTGCTGTCGAGGATACGAAATGCGCGAAGAATTTAATTTCTACAGAGTATTCTTTACCTGTTGCAACGTCCTTGAAGTGTATAGTGTTCCAATCGGAGCCTTTAGCCGACAATGCGTACGCCATGGTGGTGCCGTCCTTTGTGGTCTGGAAGCCAACGAGGGCCACCGTGCCATCCTCCGACAAAGTGTTAGCGTCCAAGAACACGCGTGGCTCGCTATCCAGACTGTCTTGCACGTACAGGACACTGGGAAAGTAATTAATAATACAAACACTGCTGTTTTCAGGAGTAAACATGGACAGCATCTCGTCAGGAGCAGGCACATGCATGACGTCTGAAAGTTGTTGTTTTCGAGGTCGATACCGTTAGGTTTTAGGGGTGAAGAGAGTATCAATATTCTCCCCCACGACAATAAAAAACTAATAAGGTGTTAAGTGGCGACTTGTACCACGACGTCATGCACAGCTAGTTACACATAAAATAAAAATAATTTTAAGTAACATAAGTCCGACTCAGCGATAGAATGAAAAAATTTAATAATTGAACGATTAAACTCAGGAATGATATGATTTGAAATCCAGAAAAAGACATTCGGTCTATTTGGCATCAGCCGGGAATCGAAGTTGAAGGTGTATCTTACCTACCTATAACATTGATGGAGTCACACCCTGGCTCATAGGCTCGGTAGCACAGTGGTAAGGGCAGTCGCCCGGATTGCTGAAGACGCGGGTTCGATTCCCGCCTGTTGCCAAATAGACCGAATGTCTTTTTCTGGTTTTCGGATCTTTAATAAAG
Source organism: Udea ferrugalis (assembly GCA_950022985.1). Classification (NCBI taxonomy): domain Eukaryota; kingdom Metazoa; phylum Arthropoda; class Insecta; order Lepidoptera; family Crambidae; genus Udea; species Udea ferrugalis. The sequence continues at coordinate 15,465,244 of OX465516.1, forward strand.
ATACTGCATGGGAAATGCTAAAATAATAATAACATGATATGATTTGCTCACGGTTGATTCTGCAAGCCAGTGTTCTTGAGGTAGAAGTACCGGTCTCCACTGCGGAAGGGGCAGGAGTACTTCGGGTGGTTCCACAGCTCCGTCAGCCTCTGACTGATCTCCGCCCTGACTGGGCACTCAAGATACGGCTGGGAGATTTCATTCTGTGCTTTTACGAACTCTTGGGTTTCGTTCGAATCAGGATCTTCCAGCCAGCGGTATGGATCTGCTATCTGTGGGTAGCTTTTCTATTAGCAATAATTAATAGTGGCCGTAGTTTTGCACGTTTCACTTGCCTTACATTAGATAAAACATCATTCATTGCACCAATAAAAACATTTCCTATATTCGTTGTTTTAATAGGTCCTGATTAATCATCATAACATGTTTACAAACTCAGACTGCAATTTAATAAATTAAATAACTAATAATAATACCTAGGTAGGTATGTATTTTATAAAACGTATTTTACACGCTATATTGTCTTGCCTTACTGGTTTGAGATTGAGTCGTTTGCTGATTATGGTTCAGAAATATCCAAGAAGCTGCCTGTAGGTACTAAGAAGATATTTATAAATATTCTGAATAAAGCCGGTAAAACAAAAGTTGGTAGTTAGGAAGGTGTTTTATTTTCTTTAATAAACTTTCTATTTGAATAGAATATTGATGATAGGTCTGCCTGTGCGTACCTACCTACCTAACTAGAGTATTTTTAACTTAAGTATTGAGTATGAGGGATTCTCGCCTTTTGACGATTGTAGATATTGGGGAATAAAGTAGCTCTAACCCCCGAATTCACAAACGCAAATCAAGGTTGTGCATCCTTTAGAAGTATGCTGTCCCTTTCAGTTATATTGTTCTTAGTGGTCAGTGTCGATTGATGTTTGTGAATTCGTTTGTTCGGGTAAGCTAGCCAAATCAAGCTCACGCAGAAGTATCATGATCGTCCGTAAGCGCGACACTGGTTGAATGACGCGAAACCACGGCGCGGTTATTAAATACCATCAGAATAAAAGTTGACGATTACTTCAACCCATTTAGAAATACCTCCTAAGAAGTTATTAAGACAGAATTCGCCGGCGCGGTACGAACATAGTTCTAGGTATGATGTTTCTATCAGATGGATGATACCGACAAACCGATTTACACGAGGGCATGAATAATGAGAATACTTAGGTATGACGCGGGAAAAGCAGAAGGCACAGCTCGTCTTACTGATTTTTAATTTAATATTTATATATAAGCACCTTTATTTATTTATTTATTTATTCTTTATTGCACATAAAAAAGTACAAATGGCGGACTTAATGCCAGGAGGCATTCTCTACCAGTCAACCACATGGTAAGACAGAGAAATTAAGGCGGTGCACAAGATTAATGTTAAAACATTCTTCATTAGAATTATTACAAATATTTAAACTAAAATAACTATAAAATAATTTAAAATACCATTACACAAATAACTATACCAAAATAATAATAAACCATACATAGACATAATATAATAAGACCTTTCATGTCGGTTACTCGCAACCAACTACAGCCTTACCAAAATGACTGTCTTTTTGCCAGCATCATAGGTAGCATAGATCCGTTTGTTTCCAAATGTTTGCATACAATTTTTTGTGTCACAAGAACCAATAGATGACGCATACCTTAACACCATGATAGTCGTCAACAACGGACTCATCGCGCCGCGCCTCTGGGTACTCGAAGCTCGGCTGAGGCTCGGACGGCAAAGCACACACGCATGACAAAAACACACACACCAGCATACAAGCATGGGAGTAGTGGACCCGCATGGTGACCTCGCGCGACCACCCGCCGGCCACGACTGGCGGCCGCGGTGGACCCACTCATCTTATATCTGAGCAAGAAACTGACTGTTTTAGTGCAAAGCGCATGCTTGAGAAACCTGTAGATAACATGATATCATTTATTACTAAAAATATTAACATAACACCATAAATTAGAAATGTTCTTTAATATTGTTGTTTATTTACGATGTATACCTTTGATCAATTTTGTATTTGACTTTCCTGAGAAAAACATTTGCCCTAAGGTCGTAAAGTCAAATAAAGAAATAATATTCTTAGATCAACTTGACGACCTTGGTGGGACAGTGATGACGTAGCGTGGTGCTTAAAAACACAATGGCAAGTTTAAGTTGTCGGTTAAGTCAGTCAGAGAATCAATAAAAAATAATTAATAACTGGCGAATCAAACGACCTAAAAGATACAGTCTGACCAACGAACCAGGAACATAGCAGTTTGAATAAATAAACGAATACTTTCGTATGACGGTTACTGTTGAGTTCATAGTGGACATTAGATTAGCAAATAGACTGACTGGTTACTGTTCTTGGTGTTCTGAGACCAGGTCCACTCCGGTGCAAAGAATTTTCGTCAAAATGTGGCAATCTAAACAGCAAATGAAACGTTAACTGGTTGGACAATACAATTAAAGTCAGGATACCAAAAAACCCATAGTTTTGACTATTCATATTAAACATACACGCTTCTTCGTGCTCGGATGAACAGCAGTTGGTCCCCGGGTGACCGGGTGATGCCATCATAAGTTCATCAACCATCACATAAACTGGTTTCTAAACCACATCATCATAATAGCAAAAGCGAATTGAATAGTGTACACATTGTATTTAATTTACGCCTAATTTATTCATAGGTATAGAAAACAAGTCTATACGAGTATTTGGTATGCTCCTTTGCTAGTTATTTTTTTGTATCTATTAATTGCAGATTCGTTTCCGCGAGTGTCTCGGTCTAAGCAGCGCTGACGATCTCTCTTCAGTAGGTACCTATGTTTGTGAACAAAATAATATATATAGAGCAGGCTATTTCTCTTTTTTCAGTGCGTTTGCGAACATATATTTTAGAAAAGTATGTAAAATGCAGATTGCACAATATGCAATTTACCGATTGCCGACTGTACCTACGCTGCTTGCTGCATACTTGATGAGATTTGTAGGGCTGCAATTGCTTCAGTTTAAATTAATTTATCGGATCTGGAGTAGGAGTGTCTTACAAATATATTCAAATGGATATACGAAAACTAACAAGTGCCGCTGTTGCTGAAGTGAAGGGCCGCTTCATACTGGTTTCCGATGAATCCTTATGCTATCGAAGGTAAGGTCATAGCATATTTTATGTTTTAACTGAAACGGTAAGAAAATATTTCTTACATTACATTTCTGTTTAGATAGGTAGACAATATTCTTTATTGCACATAAACATTAAAAACTTACAACTAAGTGATAAAAATTGAGTAGTAATGTAAATGAAAACCGCAGTCGATCGATGCGGTCCGGATGACGGACCATCTTCACGCAGGCACTGATATTTAAAAGAGGTAGATACGTTATGTCAGTACTGATGCGAAGTCGAAAATTGTCCCCTGGCGTACGTATCTATAATTTTACCGTGTGTACTAGATAGTATGATCTTTATACTACGCACGCCGAATGATGATCCCTATGACAGTTCGCTAGCGCTTAACATTGTACTGACGTCCTGTGACAACAAATCCTTTAGAGGTCCATTAAAAAATCGAAAAAATCATAATTGTGTACATTTGCAAATTCTAAAAATTAATATAAAGAAATTATTACGTAATGTTCGTAAATAATGGCAAAAAACTCAATGCAAATGTACATGGGTCGTGCTGCAAAAGTTACGTCGTCAAGCTGTTATCGACTAACAAGGGACACAACAATAAACAAATTATCGTTAATTTGTTGGAAAAATTTAAGAAATGCTTTGCGTTTGTATTTTAATTATATCAATCTGAATCTGATACAGGGTCAAGCGGCTTCAAAATCTGAGTCTGAAATGCATCTATCGGTGACGTTTAATATTAAGGGTTGGTTCAATGATATTGTCGTATTGTACATCTCGATCCCAGTCTTGTAAATAAACTTTCTTCGTTCTTTCGACCACTTTTCGTTTTATTCAAATTATGCAATTTTAATAGAAATTTAAGAATAGGAAAATAAAATAAGACTGTTACTTTTTATCTAATGTTTTATGTAAATCAATGCGCGTAATCTTGTTTTCAAATAATAGAAATTGCTTTTTATGTTGAATGACATGACATTTGCCTAAAAAATAATATTGTATCGAAATTGTTTGAAATCACTAAAACAACTGTCAGCTGTCATAGGGATCATCATTCGGCGTGCGAACTATAACTATACTAGGATTTTTAATTGTAGTCAGTGAAATGACATTTTCAGTGTGGCAGGTTTTCAGTCCCAAATAAATAGTGATGTGGTAAATCGAGTTTTTACAATTAAAAGTTAGTCGACATTACAGCCTGGCAAAAAAGTCGTAGTGAATGACCACGTCTCACTCCCATATGTCATTACTGGCAACACACGCTGGTCAGACTTTCGTCTTGAGACATAGAGGTATTTCGGTAAACTGTATTTAGTAAATAGGTTTTCAGTTTCCAAATGTTTTGTTTCTGTATTATATTATTTACAGGTAAGAATTTCGTTTATTAACAGGTCATACAACTGGAAAAGTTTGGGAGGATACAACAGTAGAATCTTTCAAACAAGCGTTTTCTAAAGGTTTGACTACAGGCCTAAAGGGCCCAACCGGCAAAGGACGACGCCTTATAATTGCACATATAGGCAGTGATGAAGGTTTTGTAGATTCCGGTTCACTTATTTTTGAATCGAAGAAAAATAGTATGGACTATCATGATGAGATGAATAGGGTAGACGACTATGATGCATTTTGCGTGTTATTTTATGTTTACCAAATAAAATCATTAAAATCAAATGGATTTGTGAAACCACAATCAAGATTTGATTCAGTATGAAGCCACAATAGGCCTTCAAAGTTGGGTGGGCAAGTCCATTTCAAAAGTATACATATTTTGTAATAAAATAATACCATTTTCAAACAGAGACTATTAGGAAGCAATTTTGTTAAGATACCATTTTCATAAACGCAATATTTAATATAGCTGTCGTACAAACTTCTTACGCGCTCCTTATAACTACGTTGGTGTGACGTCATAACTTAGGACACGTTTGAATGGAGCGTTTTTGGGCAAGTCCAAAAATGTGCAATTCAAATTGTGATATCTTGGGTAGTATTGATACTATAGCAGTAATTCTTTTAGGATTGCGTTCATAAATGTAACGTCTTTCGATAGTAAACAAAAAAAAATTACAGTCGTCTAGCTAGCCTATTCAGAGTGTTTTGAGAATAGGCTTAAAAGCATTTTGCCAAAATGAAAGCCAAATGCGGTGCTGTTGCGGCTCAAGCAAAGGGATACGTTGCCAGGAACAATAAAACTTTTAAAATAAAAGAGGTAAAAAAAATATTTGAAGAAGGCCTGAAAGAGGTGACGCCTGATAATTGGAGACAGTGCATACAAAATGCCATAAAAGTCGAAGTCAAAATGTGTCAACTCGACCACATTATAGACCAATATGTGGATTCCTTCTTTATAAATGTAACTGATTCGGTCCGATTCCGAAGTCGGAGAATCGGAGTCGGAATCAATAGCAACCGTAAAGAATAAAAACGTATATAATTACTTGTATTTTCCTGACTTTCAAGTGTTAATTCCCCTGAACCTCTTTCTCTTTTTTTCCCAGCTATGGTTATAATTTTTTAGTCAGAAGTTTTAATATGGAGGTAGGGTCCATATTTCTCAAATCGTATTATTTAATTCGTTGTGTACCTATTAAATATTAACAATTTAAAAAAGGCTTTGATACCTAATAAAATAAAGCATGACTATACTACGCACGCCGAATGATGATCCCTATGACAGTTTGTTAGCGCTTAACATTGTACCGACGTCCTGTCACAACAAATCCTTTAGAGGTCCATTAAAAAATGGAAAAAATCATAATTGTGTACATTTGTAAATTATAAAAATGTATATCAAGAATTTATTACGTAATGTTCGTAAATAATGAAAAAAAACTCAATGCAAATGTACGTGGTACGTGCTGCAAAAGTTACGTCGTCAAGCTGTTATCGACTGAGAAGGGACACATCGATAAACAAAATATCGATAATTTGTTAGAAAAAATTACAAATGCTTTGAGTTTGTATTTTATTTATATCATTCTGAATCTGATACAGGGTCAAGCGGATCTTCCAAATACGGTAGGTCTGTGGCCTCGTTTTGAATATTTTTCCATGAAGCTGGCAATTATGAATTCTTTGAAATTCAATTCAAAAAGAATTCTAACTCTTTGAATTATGCAATTTGAAAAAAAAATTGAAGTATAGTAAAATAGAATATAATAAGTCTGTTACTTTTGACTGTTGTCTGTTTTAGTCGGGTGACATGTTCAGAAACTTGTGTCGCACCAAAACCTCACGAGCGCAATCGCAGGTATAACGAGAGAGAGACGGACCGATCTCCCGTCTCATCTCGAGCGCTGCCAGTCATTCCGTGAAATGCCGTTATCACGTAAACATCTCGATCGTAAACCTACTTTACAAACAACCAATTTTTTTATCTAGTGTTTTATGTCCATCAATGCACGTAATCTTTTTTTCAAAATAAATAAATATTGCTTATTATGTTGAATGACCTGGCTGAATGACATGACATTTGCCTAAAAAAATAGTATTTTATCGAAATTGTTTGAAATTGTTTCGCATCACTAATACAACTGTCAGTTGAAACGTCATAGGGATCATCATTCGCCGTGCGAACTATAAATGTCTAAGTCTAGTGATTGCCGAACGTCACTATTGTAGCGGGTCACCCTTTTTTGTATCAGTCACTGTTGAAGTTGTCATTTTGCTGACTACAATTATTAATCGTACTATAGAGCGTAAACGAGAGATACAAGTTGCGCAGTGTCGTCTCGAACTGTCAATGCTTTGCTCAGGTATTCGAAGTTCTGATTCGGGTGCCACTTTTTTAGCACAAGTAACCTCTACGTCCTTTTTATTATAATATAATTGAAGGCAGGTGGTTTATATTTCATTTTATTAGTTAATAAACAAGGTCCTTACCATAGGGGCTCCTACAAAGGCCTCAGATGTTCATCTGTCTCACCGAGCTCAACTGTCAAGATATTAAAAACGTCGTAAATTTACACAGTAAAATAAAATAAATTAAACGTAGGTATAGGTGCAAATTAAAATATTAAAATTTAAAAACAAGGTTTTATTAATAAAAAAATAGTAGCAATGCGTAACAATATCACCAGTCTTATCTAAGACCCAGAGGTAATCATCAACAGACTGTGGTTGCGTTTATTTACATAATACTATTTCTGTTTATCTCATGTAATACTATCGTTGTATGGCAGTTTACTTCACGAACTTGAGTTCTAGCGCTTGCGTCATAAAGCAAAGGATGTCAGTGCACTCCTCAATCTGGAAAGAAAAAAAGGTCTGTTAGTTTCACAAACAGTGACACATGAATATTATTATTTTTTGAAAATATTTTTGTAAATGCAAAGTGCATCGAAGACGACGCAGAGAACCTATTATGAAAATCGGTTTGATCGCTGCAAAGCGATCCCTTCAAGACAACCTACGGTAGGGAATGGACATTATTTGTATGTATGAAAATTATTCTTATTATTCATTGTATTGAACCCGGAAAAAACAGCATTCTTGTCGATAGTACCCGTGCTCGATAGTAAATTTCCCAAAATGTCAAGTTCTCATAACTGCGATTGCTTACAGTCATATTCTATTCGCAAAAATAGCAACTTTTCATGATTTTTATTTCTGTAAAGTAGAAACTTTGTGAAGTTGACGTTTCGAGCTGTAGCGTATTAAAATACAAAAAATACCTAAAGAACTCGGGTGTAACTATCCGCATCGAATTCAAGAATATTTCTAGCGTAGCAGACGTCGTCAAATTATTATTTTTCGCAAGAACAGGGATATTCCCTAAGACCTTTACAAAGGGTTCACGAGCTAAAGCACGCGAGGTATACGTACAATCTTAGCGGTGGGTTTCCCTCCGCCGTGTCCGGCCTTGGTGTCGATGCGTGCGAGCAGCGGCCGGGCCTGCGGCGCGCGGCGCACGGCGTGCTGCAGCGCCGCGATGTACTTGAGCGAGTGCAGCGGCACCACGCGGTCGTCGTGGTCCGCCGTCAGCACCAGCGTCGCTGGGTACTGCGCGCGCTCTGACGGTAACACACAGGCTGTTAGGCTTGTAGCGACATCTATCTCGCCTGATACAAACTGTTATTTATCCTACATCGCGATATTAAAGTTATTCGAGCGATTGCTAACTTAGCCCCTTATTCATAACAACTAACGTAAGCGTCAGGACCCCTGGACCAAGTGCGCTATATTATGTTTCGAAACTATCAAAGTTCTCTACCTTTCTGATACTATTTGATACCTGAATTAAATTATCTAGTACCTCGGCGGGCAGTGTAAAAACTTGAAAAGAAAGTGGCCAGACATTCTGACGTCAGGTTGTCTGGACCACATTTTTTTTACATAGTTGGAGACATATCTCAATTATTTACTTGTAAATATTCAATACCTTCTCAATACCTTAACATGTATATTTATTTCAAATTTTATGGCTTCCCAGAAAAAAGTTACGGCAGAATGAAATTTTTCAGGAAACAAAACTTATTTTATGGCTATTTAATTTGCATTATACATAATTTTATGTATAATTATGTATTACTGGATGGCCTATGTCCAGCAGTGAATTGATATAGCCGGTGACAACGATATTTTATTTACTTTTGAATATATATATTGGCATTGTGAATAAGTAATAAATACACTCTATTTAGATGAAGAATTTTAATAATCAGAACCGTTTTAAACATTGTATACTGATATATTTCTTTAAACTTCCTGGTCACTAACACTTAAATCGTAAAAAAAACGGGATTGCTACCATGTACAGTCAGTGCCCTAAGAGATGTATCCAGGCACATTGGCTCTTGTAAAATAACATATTTTGATGACGCTTTCACTGCTAGCTCAGTTGTCAGCTCAGTGTCTCAAGACGAAAGTCTTTGACCAGTGTGTGTTGCCAGTAATGACATATGGGAGTGAGACGTGGTCGTTCACTATGGGTCTCATAAGAAGGCTCAAAGTCACCCAGCTAGCAATGGAGAGAGCGATGCTTGGTGTTTCCTTGCGGTTCACTAATGTTTGACCAGAAAATGTTTAACAAATGATCATTTGACAAACAACGTTTCACCAAATATTCATTTGGCAAACGAGACATTTGACAAAAGTATCATCTGACAAAACAATTGTCAATTGTCAATTAAAACATTTTGTCAAACGTTTTTTGGCCAATTGTAGTTTTATCAGATGATTCAGTTGTTAAGTGTACATTTTGTGAATCATTTTTTTGTAATATGAAAATTTAAGAGTTGATCATTTGGTCAAGTGAGTCATTTGTGAAATGATTAGTTGAAAAATGAACAATTGGCCAACGGTTTTTTTGGCAAACGTTGTTTGTTAAATGTAATTTTGCCAGATGTCTTTTGGGCAAATGGCAGGACCCCGTTTCCTTGCTTGATCGAATCAGAAATGATGAGATCCACAGGAGTACTAAGGCAATCGACGTCGCTCGAAGGATTGCATCGTTGAAGTTGCAGTGGGCGGGACACATAGCGCGGAGAACCGATGGCCGTTGGGGCGGGGCGGTTCTCGAATGGCGACCGCGTACCGGACGACGTTCCGTGGGCAGGCCCTCCACAAGGTGGACCGACGATCTTGTCAAGGTCACGGGAAGACGCTGGATGCGGACAGCGCAAGACCGATCGTTGTGGAGATCTTGGGGGAGGCCTATGCCCAGTGGGCGTCATTCGGCTGACATGATGATTATGACGCATAGATGGCACCACCTAGCCTACAAACTCATTTGAATAAATCATTAGACCAAGTCAAGTTCTATTTGGTTTGAAACTTTATTCTATGGCACGATTTCCATCTTCAGGAATAAATGCACAAATAAACTCTTTAGCTAAAAACATCAGCCAAGGTCGGATTTAAACCACGACTCCCAGATTGATTGGCGAACCTATAGACCGCTGCGCCAAATGACTGATTAGCCATTATGGCGAAATTACCGGTTGTCACAGCGCACATAGTCAATAACAATAGAAACATAGTATTCAGTGAGCGATGACGTTTGGCTATCTAAATTGATAAGAAATGTGGGTAGAACAAAAACTAAGATCGTTTTTCAACTATCACGTGCGCAACTGGATAACTTCATATTGATGGTTGCTTTGCTGATTGAGCATACTGCCGTAGTTAACTACTTTATTACTAGCGGAAATAATTGTTTTGTTCGAACAGAACGAAAGTATAGACGAAATTGCACGACATCTTCATTTAACTGTAAGTAAAATTAATATTTTTAAGAATAAAAATACATTTTCACTATTTTTTACAAATACTTATGTCGTTTTCCGTTAGGTTGTGGTTATAGCGATTATGGTGAAATCGAAGATATCTGGTATCGTATGAGGCCAGGTCCAGCAGCTCCTGTCATGTTTATCGCTCAGTTAACAGGAGATCGTTGATCGTTGGTAACCACACCATGGATCCTTTCTTAAACCACCACTAGCGGTGCGGGATTTAAAACCTGAACTCCAGCACGGAAAATACAACTTCTACATAGTATTTTGTAGTGTATGTAAGTGTGTATTGTGTATCGATGTTTAAGAATGAGTATTATTTTCATATATATATATATTTCTTTTCTATATTTAACCCTTTTATTAAATTATTTCAATAGTGATTCAACAAAATCATAATCAAGACCCAGAAGCCACCCACTTAAGAGGATTCTACATTTTACATTTAATATGTAGGTAGCGGATAAAAGTGAACCGCAAGGAAACACCAAGCATCGCTCTCTCCATTTCTCGCTGGGTGACTTTGAGCCTTCTTATGAGACCCATAGTGAACGACCACGTCTCACTCCCATATGTCACTACTGGCAACACACACTGGTCAACGACTTTCGTCTTGAGACACTGAGCTGACAACTGAGCTAGCAGTGAAAGCGTCATCAAAATATGTTACTTTACAAGAGCCAATGTGCCTGGATACATCTCTTAGGGCACTGACTGTACATGGTAGCAATCCCGTTTTTTTTTACGATTTAAGTGTTAGTGACCAGGAAGTTTAAAGAAATATATCAGTATACAATGTTTAAAACGGTTCTGATTATTAAAATTCTTCATCAAAATAGAGTGTATTTATTACTTATTCACAATGCCAATATATATATTCAAAAGTAAATAAAATATCGTTGTCACCGGCTATATCAATTCACTGCTGGACATAGGCCATCCAGTAATACATAATTATACATAAAATTATGTATAATGCAAATTAAATAGCCTTAAAATAAGTTTTGTTTCCTGAAAAATCATTCTGCCGTAACTTTTTTCTGGGAAGCCATAAAATTTGAAAAAAATATACATGTTAAGGTATTGAGAAGGTATTGAATATTTACAAGTAAATAATTGAGATATGTCGTCTCCAACTATGTAAAAAAAATGTGGTCCAGACAACCTGACGTCAGAATGTCTGGCCACTTTCTTTTCAAGTTTTTACACTGCCCGCCGAGGTACTAGATAATTTAATTCAGGTATCAAATAGTATCAGAAAGGTAGAGAACTTTGATAGTTTCGAAACATAATATAGCGCACTTGGTCCAGGGGTCCTGACGCTTACCAACTAACGCAACCAATATTTAAAAGAGGTATGGATACGTTATGTCAGTACTGACGAGAAGTCAAAAATTCACCCCCGGCGTACGTACCTATGATTTGACCGTGTGTACAAGATAGCATGATTATTTACTAGAGCGTAAACAAGACAGATACTTGTTACGCAGTGTTGTCTCAAACTGTCAATGCTTTGCTCAGGTGGGCAATAGTCCTGATTTCGGGTGCCACTTTTTTAGCCCAGGTAACCTATCTACGTATTTGTATTATCATATCATTGAACGCAACGCTAAAGCATTGTGAGCGATTGACGTGTTTCATCACTTAGTCACAAATGGCGACAGTAACAAGAATGAAAAGCGTTACAAAGTTTAACGGCGTGATAAAGCGCTGTTTAAGTTCTTATCAATCAGCAATCGTCGGGCAGTAGTTCACCATACACAACAGTTAGGAGGATCCTCCCTTTTCAATGGTGGACGTGGAACTTAACACTCTGTTCCTCACACCCCCTAGAAGCTGTTACCCACTTCTGTCAAGCCGGGAGTGGAACGTATGGTATGCGCACGGATCAAGGCATCTGACACCATTCTACACAAGTTTGGACATTGACTTCCACATTGTTGCAACCCATGCGTTGCAATAGCGACTCAGGGAGTCTGTAGCTAAAGGCCCCTAAAGCCGACAAGTGGCACTGGCATATAATAAAAAGTAGTACCATATCATAACAATAGGGATTAAAGCATCTATGTTGTGTTTGTTACCAAAAGAATAAAACATTTTTAAGTGAACTAAAAATGCCCCGTATTACGTAACCTGTCAATAACGGCAGATTTTGGTACTTATGCATTTTGGATTTCTTAACCAATAATTTTAACATTAGATTAGTTGGGATGTAAAATTTAAAAAACAAATTGTGTACCCGTTTAAAGCGGCTTTTCAATAATGAACCAGCGATTAAGTATAGCGTTGCAAATCGTCACACAGGGACAGCCTACAGTATTTTCAGAGCCTACTCAGTAGATGACAGTAGTAGTCAGTTCAGTACCTACATGTGTGCAATAAATCTTTGATTTAACTTGGTTGGCTTGACTTGGCTAGTTGAAACTATTAAACAAAAAAAATATTTTGTTTTTTATTTTTATAAGAATAAAAATAATAAAATACTTACCATCCCCCGGGGGCTTTATGTTGTGCAACGGCGAGTATTTGATGAGGTTCTCGAAGTGCGTCTTGTTGTCGGAGCTGCCGTAGTCCGACACCCACGCGTGGCCTATCGTGAACTTCTGGAAGCGGAGCATGTCCAGTACTCTGGAAGGAACAATTGGCTGAATTATACATTATTGAAAATTTGTGTTTAATATAATTGAACCTATTAAAATGAACTATTATTATGCTGAGAATGATAAAAATAGATATGATTTTTTGATTTAGGGCTGATTTTGAAATAGTCAAATAATATTTATCAGACAAATAAATTACAACTCGGCAGATTTGAAAATGTATGTCAAAATTTCGTTTTTTAATGTAGGAAATGTATTATCCTCAAAAAGATTACAGAGCTTATAAAAAATCGCCCTTATTATTGTTGGTAACATAAATAAATAGGTAACTATTCGTTACTAAACCCTCTCTTTTTTTCGCTTAGTAGAATGTCAGCTCTATTCAATTCGACGCTATCCTTCTCAACATCGGCCACCCCCCCTAGCTCTTCCAGGCGGATGAATCTGGTTGTTTCTGTCACTCACCAGACCTAGCTTCACCAGACGGATGAATCTGGCTGTATGACACTCACCCGTCCTAGAGCTTCACCAGGCGGATGAACCGGCTTGTATGTGTCACTCACCCGACCTAGCTTTACCAGGCGGATGAACTTGTACATGTCACTCACCCGACCTGCACTATGGCGGCGCCGTACAGCTCGGGGCGCTGGTTGACGCAGGCGGCTACCAGTAGGCCTCCGTTGGAGCCGCCCTGGATGGTGATGAGGCCGGGCCGGGTGTACTTCTCCGCCACGAGGTACTCGGCGGCCGCTTGGAAGTCGTCGAACACGTTCTGTTTGTTCAGCAGGCGGCCGGCGTTGTGCCATCGCTCGCCGTATTCACTGCAATACAATACAATTATCACTGTGTATTTATGTACAGTCATTTAACATAACTTTAAAACATACCCTCACCACCAACGATATTTAAAAGAGGTATAGATATGTTATGTCAGTACTGACGCGAAGTCAAAAATTGTCCCCTGGCGTACGCGTACGTACCTATGATTTGACCGTGTGTACAAGATAGCATAATAATTTACTAGAGCGTAAACGAGACAGATACATGTTGCGCAGTGTTGTCTCAAACTGTCAATGCTTTGCTCAGGTGGGCGAAAGTCCTGATTTCGGATGCCACTTTTTTAGCACAAGTAACCATCTACGGCTTTTAATATAATATCATTGATCACGACCATATCTCTAATGGGTTAGTCAAAGGCATAATGATTGGTAAAATTGTAGCCAGAAGCCCACATTTCGCCTAAGGAATTTAAAAACCCAACATGGTAAGGGGCGGGTCTACAGCGCCGTTATCCGGGTTGCTTGGGTTTTAGATTAGGTATTTTCCATCACTGGAGAGTTAGCCGCAAATTGTATAATGAACCAGTGTTCTGAGCCAGTGTTTAACCACTGAGCCACGACGCTTCTCAATCAATCAACAATCTTATACGTGTTAGTTAATATGATTTAAAAGATACTAGCAGAGCGTACAATTAACGCGCTATAACTCAAGTTTACTGAGAAAATCGCTCAATAATGTGCTCGTTCGTACAACATCGAGCAGAGCGCCTCGTGGAGTTTCGTCAATCAAACGCATGGAGAAAATTAACGCTGATTTTCAGTTTTTCCAAGTTACGTCTACCCACCACCAGAGAGGCCGCGACTACAAAGCCATAAAAATCTGCATTAACTTTCTTGATGCGTTAGCTCGAGGAATCTCGCACTAGGCTCTCAGTTATATATTTTATAGAATGTAGACTTACGAACTCACATTGACGTTTTCACAACATAAGGTAAAGTACTTTAGCGAGCATTGTAGTAGGAAAGAAATAATACTGACCCGCCGCCTCGTATGTTGGGTATGGCGACGACGCCGCTGAAGTGCTGCATGAAGACGAGCCGCGTGACGCTGAAGGACGGCTGCACGTTGATGTTGAAGCCGCCGTAGCCGTACACCAGCGCTGGGCTGGAACCGTCGCGCGGGAGGCCCTGACGAACAAATGGCCGTGGAATACCAGTCGCACAGAATACTAACCTCCTTATTCATAAATAAAAACTTAACAGAAGGCCTAGCACGAACCGCTTACGTTGGTAATCAAAATGAAGACGTTACTTTTTCTTCATAAAGACATAAGAAAAAAAAAATGTTTACTTTTCGATTACCAAAACGTAGTCGTGCTAGGCCTACTGAGCTTTACCAACACGTTAACTTTCGTAACGCTTTGTCCCTTTCATAAGTTGCTGTCGCCATTTGCGAGTAAGCGACAAAACACGTCAATCGCTTATTGTATGCTTTAGCGTTGCGTTTTTTATGAATAAGAGGGTAAGGCTCTACGAAAATACACAGGCTACGAACATTTTCGACTGGACGGTTGATATCTCTAACCGGCTGATATACAAATTCATAAGAGTAAGGACACTGGTACACGCGTCGCCGAAATTTTGTTTATTTCATTCGTGGCCGACCGAACACCAATTACGCACAACATGTCAGCCAAGATTATCGCCTCAAATATACGGTCCGTGCGCTACCAGATATTCGCGACAGTAGTTAACAACATCAGTGTCAATGATTTGCGTAGCTGTGTTTAGGGAGAGACTAAATGAGACTTATAGCTTTTATTAGCACTGCTACCATTATTTATCGTCCAATCCAAATCCTGACTGCTCGTTCGGTAGGGCGACGAGCTTCGATTTTTGTGAAGTTCTTCGATCAGTTTACAATAACAGACGTCGAATTCAAAGGAAAGAGAGAATTAAGTAGATACTCAATAATACTTTAGATGCTTACCTTTTTCGAAACTATGAACATAGGAACTTTTGTACCATCTTTGCTTGAGTAGAATATTTGCTTAGCCTCGTATTGCGACGCGTCGAAACCTTTAACTTTTACTTCTCTGAACACCTGAAACACGTAAAAGGTTGTTGGTAACAAATAAAACCCCTGGATACAAAATGTCACATCGACTTCTAATAATAGCCTATAATAATGTTCAAATTATAGAATTCTGTTAGACAGAAATCAAACCCTATAAGTATACTATTTTTGTTTGTTTAACTACCATACAACGGATTCCATTAAATTCATAAAAAGAACGATTGCCCAAAACAAGATGATTGTTAACATTGTAACGTCTGGTTGTTGTTTCAGATATTTCTTAAAAGAGAAAACCCATTCTAGACACATTGTTTCTTACTGTAGATTGGTAAGGCGTCTCCTTGTTAGCGAAGTCGACGTGGTAGATGATTCCGGGCGAGAGGAATGACATGAAGTGGTAGAAGATCTCCGTCTGCTCCTTCTTGCCGGAGAAGCCCACCACTGAGCCCACGTCCAGCGCGAACTGCTGCAGCAGCGCGCCCGAGCCCAGCGCGTGTAGCTGCAGCACGCTCTGCGACACAACATCACATAACAATCATAATACTTCAAGTGTCGGAGACATACGAGCTGTCAGCCGCGTAATCGCCGATTCTTACTAAAATGACGGTAGATCATTGCGCGTCATTATTTGGCGCCACAATGGCGCAAATGCCAAAAAATGGCACAATTCCAAAATGCCAATGGCCTAAATGGTTAATTTTCAGCGCTAAAGACATAATCATACTAGGCCTAAATTTGCCGCTTGGAACTGCACCAATGGCCTTAATCAAATATCTGTAGTGTCCGTGGATGTGGAGCCAATGGATTGACAACGAATACCATTGTTGGGCTGCGTTACCAAAAGATATGCGTAGCGAGGAATGTGTTTTTAAAAACCAATGGAATCTCTCCATTTACTCAGCTTCGCTCAATGAAGCGATTCTATTGGTTGTTAAAAACACATTCCTCGCTACGCATCTCTGATGGAAACGCAGCCTTAAAGTATGCATGCTAGGACGGATAGTGGGATGGGTGACCATGGCAGAGTTGTTAGATGGGTGATGGATGATCGGGTGATCATGATCGAAATTATATGATACATTTTTCGGGTATCTCCGTGCACAATAAGCAGTAAGTCTCGGTGGACGACGCTAGATGGGGTTTGGTAAGGCAACCTTTGCACATTTCTAACAATTCGCACTGAGTTCGCGTATTGCGAGTATTGCTAGCATAACTTTGTAGCCGATATTTGTTTGTTTTCGTCTTTTAAATTTAAATAAATTTACTTAGTCGACAGCACTATTCGCTAAATAATTTCTAACGTCATTGAACTCATACCTTAACATCTCTAACGTAGTGGATAACCACTTTGTCGTTGTCAACGGCTGATGCCCAGTCCAGTACGTCACTCGGGTGTTCCTGAGAAAAATAAAAAGTTTCAGCGTTATTATTAACCTCATTTGGTTAAAGTCACCTTGAAGAAAGATTAACGTGAGTACCACTTACCGCAATCAATGTCTCCCAGTTTTCTTCTGCAGGGTTGTTCAGGTCAATCTTGATAAGTCTGTAGTTGGGCGCGTTTTTGTTCGTGCGGAATATACACACTGAACCCTCATTTGTCACGTACTGTAAAAGATCACATTTTTGTATTTATTAATTAGAGAATAGAGAATTAATACGACATTATAAAGTGCTTGTGCAAAACTGCACAAGTCTATCCATATAGACAACAATGATCACAACACGATTACTTCGATGACAAAAATCTTCAAGTTTAATGTCAATAATTTCATTTATTATGGTTTATGTATGCATTACTATGTTGGATGATAGTGTTGACTTGACTTGATTTAAAACTTCAACAGTGATTTGGACATATACCAGCTCACCCGAAATTGATATTGTGCAAACTCATTTACTACTAAAATTGATGGGTAATAAACATTTTTGCCAAATGTTACCGGGAAGTACGAATGAGTGTGCAAGTAGGAGAATATTACCTCGTAGTCGGCTTCGAACTTGTGAACAATTTGCGTAAGAGGCAGCAGTCCGGAGATGTTGGGGTTCTTGCTGAGGTCCGCGAAGAAGAGCAGGTTGTCGCGGCAGTCCTTCACCGGAGACACTATCAGGTAGCGGCCGCAGTCTGTCACCTCTGCTCCTCTAAGGAACAATTTATGATATATGTCATTCAACCGGCTGAGATTTTTAACCTTTTATAAAACTCGGTCCATATGTTGGACACCATATTTGAAACTCTATTTCACGGGCATAGGGTCCAAAACCAATGGAAAATTTCAACATGGTCTGCCCTATAAAGGGCTAAGCCAAGATGTAGATTTTCATTTTCATGTAACGTGATAGATTTATGGTAAAAGGGAAGCTGCCAAGCATTAACAATCTTGTTTTCTAAGTGTACCATAATAAATAATAATTTATTTATTTTCCCTCACAATAGTACCTTAATTAGTTACATACAGTTTTGAACGTGCCTTGTGTGCGAGAGACTGGTGCCTGAGATAGGTTTCCTAGAAAAGCCGTTTAACAGGTCACCAGTGATCAACCCCCACGTTGGCTCAGTATTTATGTTACAACTCCAAGATTCTCTCAAGATTTATAATACCATATTGAGAGAGACTAGTTTGGTCAATATACGAATAACTCCAAAGCTAGTGAAAGCATAAGACATTTAATGAATGCGTAACTAATTAAATACGTTATGTCTGAAATAATTACACAATATACCGATAACTACTTTTATCCTACATGTTTGTTCACAAGAATTTTCTAGGCGAATAGTGATCATTTTGTAGGCGAATAGTGATCATTTACTAGGCGAATAGTAATCATTTACAAGGCGAATAGTTATAATTTACTGAACGAATTAGATATGAAAGAGATAGCACAAAAGAAATAAGTCATACGCGCGTTTGCCTTCATCTTGAATGTTGGTTTGAATGTCACTGTTAACGAAAATTAACAAACATTAATGTTGAATTGAATTAATTACTTGGAACAAACATGATTGCTAAATTTGCTATAAAAACTTGGAATAGTAACGTATAACCATAGCATTAACAAAATGTGCTAAACAATAATTTAAAGTTTAGTAGTAGTGGCCCATTTCGTCCTTTGTTTTAGTTATCAGGACCTTCAAGACTGTTTTCTGCTGGCCAAAGATGCACACTGCGATGCGCATGTTACATAGCCTGGAACTGTAGGCCTAGCACGAACCGCTACGTTTTGGTAATCGAAAACTAAACTATAATTTTTTTTCAAGACACGGAAAAGAAAAAAAGTATCTTTTACTTTTTGATTACTTAAACATTAGCAGTTTGAGCTAAGCCTACTGGAAGACTTTCGAAGCCAACTCACATCCTCCAGAGCGGCTCCTCCGGGAACTCGACGGTGACGACGTCCTCCGACTGCGGCGTGTCGAGGCGGTGGTAGCACAGTTTCTGGTCGCGGTTCACCTCCGTCTCCGAGCCGTCCGTCTTGCCCGTCTGCTCTGGGTACCGCTACAAACATTGACAAGTTAACCCCCTTACTAACTCGGATACTCCAACTTTTAATTGGGTGCAGTAAAATGACAGGTTACTTGACAGGTTTACTACGTCCGAGTACTCCGAGTATGATAATGCCAGAATTTCAAGATTCAGATTGAGACATTTATTTGCATAATTTCAGGTACATACAGGTACTTTACAGGTACATCTTAAATACATAGTTAGTTTCACCAAAACTTGTTCAGGGAACATGCATACACTTTGCATTAACATAGCACAAGACACGCATGACATGCAGATTACGCTAATGTAACTTGTAAACAAAAAAAGATAACAATAGGAATGCAAAATTCAGAAGACAACTAATCTGAGTTCTAGATCAAAATACTGGTAAAGTACTTTGAAAAAGGTCATTGACGAGGTTTATGAAATTCACCAGTGCAGTACTTACAGAGTAGAACAGTCCTTTGTTGTCCTTCGTCCATGACATGGAAGCGAATTTAACTTTTTCTAACACTTCTGGGTAATCTTTACCTGAAAAAAGTCAAATTATATGTCATGATAAGTTCTTTGTAGTCAATAAATTTTAGTGTCGATCACTCAAAAATACAGACCGTGAGTCAGGTCATGTATGATTTTTCATTCCAGGGGACTGGATCTTACCTGTGGCAACATCCTTAATATGTATAGTAATCCAATCAGATCCACTGGCCGACAGCCCGTACGCGAAAGTGTTGCCATCCTCTGTGAACCGACTGCCTGAGAGCGCTATCGTGCCGTCCTCCGACAAGGTGTTAGGGTCCAGGAACACGCGGGCCTCGCCGTCCAGACTGTCTTGCACGTACAGGACACTGGAAATGATAAGAAGAATGTTGAACACACTTTTTCCCATAAGGGTGGCTAAGCTATAACGGCAATCGATTTTTAAATAGACATAAATAAAGGGCTTTTCTCGCAACCGCTCGTATCTTTTCTTGGTTGTCTTCAATAATTTTGTCTATCCAGGTGAGTTTGCAAGTAGTTGCCAAATTTCAAGAGCGACTTGGTATTTTAACTGAATCGATTTTCGCGACCGTTTTTTTTAATTCTTTGGATTTTTTACTCTGATAAAAAGGTAATTTAAGTAGGTACTGCTTCCATGAAGAATATGTATATTGTCCCAGTCCAATAGCATTGAATAGAACAACGCCTGTCGGGACAGCTAGTCCTAGATATTATGGTCTATATAAACTTAGATAATGTATGTTCTATCTGTATATAGCAAACTTGTAGGTTTAGTACTATAAAGCAAACAAACGACGTTACAGTTAAAAGCAATGGTAACTTAAGGGATAATAATATCTTATTTTATAGAAGTGTTAAATATCACAAATGTGTGTGGTTTTTACACACCCTCGCACAAATAGAGGTACCTATTTTAAATTGAATTGCAATAAAGATTTATGATAATTACGATTATAAATAAAACACTAGCATGTGACATTACAAATGCTCCATAAACAAAAGTTTATGAGGCAATTTCATCTAAGTAATTATTTTGCAATGGGTCTTTTGTAATTAAATTGCATAAGTACATACATAGATACGAAACACGTACAAAGGAACATATTATTTTATTATCATGAATACATGTGATTTATAATTATTAATGCTGTGCTCGTTTCTAATAATTATTGTTGAATAGTCGTCTCCTAATTTTCTAATTAAGGGCGGTTAATTTCGCAAGATGAAATCATTATTCGAATGAATAACAGACACACTGTAGTGAAACTATGGAAAAATAACGTTGTAAAAAAAGTCGGCACGCAGAAAGAAACAGAACACACGTGTCATAATTGATATAAGCTACAATTAAAATCGGAACAAGCATGAACAAGCATTTAACGAATAAACACGTATGCTCCGTCGTAACAGCCGTTTTGTGTCATAATTACGTGATGAAAGTTAGCAACCGAGGAAATGCCGACTACAGTCAATTGCTTAGGTAGGTAGGTAGACGCATTCCTGCGTAAAGGCCGTCTTTCTCATTCTTGTCTTATTTATTATCTTATCTTTATTTTTCAGTCTGCGAAGTCTAGGCTTCTTTCCCGTTCGGAATATATGCATAGTCGTGAGCGTATATTTATGTCTGGTTTTGATGAACGAACTAGTGTAATTCAAAGGCTTAGGATTAAAAATGGTGATGATGATTTAGGCTATTTTTGTAATTGTATTTTTTAAATTTTATTTAGATTGTTTGAAAATTACTAATTTCATCAAAGAGTCTTGTCTAGATTGTTCGCTGGATGAGACGAGAATTACCTAAATGAAAACAGACTCTAGATACGAGTAATACTGGTTTTGAAAGCCGGCGTTCCTGTTATAGTAATAGTTCCTCGACGGAACCGGCACAAGGTTGCACTGGAGTTTTGCTTGTTGTTCACTTTTACTCTCACGCTGATGGTCTAAAGTTGCGTGCATCGCCATCTCATTCATGCACTTTGTGTACCAGTTACTTTTGATCGGAGGTAACAACTTGACCTCTCTGTGGAATATGAGGGAAGATGGCTACATACAGGGATGTAAGCTAAACTCCAGGTTATCTGGCTACTTTTTAGTTTTTTATACGTTTATTTTGTATCAAACCTTACTACACTGGGTTTTGAATTCGCTTGAAAGTGAGTATCAGAATGTTCCGTTCACCATGAATAGTCAGCAGTGCCCTGATAATTGCGTTTAGGTCATTGTGTGTGTGTAAGCGTATGTAAGGTTGTGTCAAAAGCTGTTGGTGAGTCTTATCAAAGTTATATCCCATGGATCATACCAAAATAAAAGCTCAAACAACTAGCTGAAAGTTCAAACTTACTTCTGGTTCTGCAAGCCAGTGTTCTTGAAGAAGAAGTACCGGTCGCCCCTGCGGAAGGGGCAGGAGTACTTGGGGTAGTTCCAGAGCTCCGTGAGCCGGTCGTTGATGTCCGCCTTCACCGGACACGCGTCGATGTACGGCCGTGTGATTTTGTTCTCTGCTTCTATAAACTCTTTGGTCTCGTTGGAGTCGGGGTCTTCTAGCCAGCGGTATGGGTCTTTTATCTGTGGGCAAATATTGGTTTTAACTCCTGAGGACTCGTAGCATCTTCTGTCCAAGCAGTCACTTATTCTACTGTTCTGTCGCAGGTTCTGTATACAACAACCTATTGATCCATATTTCGATTGAATAGCTAGTAAAATAAATAGTTATAAAACCTACATTAAGAAAGAAAACGCGGTCAATGTCCTTTTATTCAATGTTACTTTAGCATTTTCTACAAAAGGTTTTTTCCTGTACCAGGCAAATGTAACGGTCACAAGGTTTATTTGTGTAGTGACTAGTGGCCCCGAACGCTCGCAGTAAGAATAAGTTTGAATATAATTTAGAATACTCAAAAAACCATAACGGTATCTTTAGTGTATTGTGCAAAAACAAAGTCCAATTTGCATGTTTTGTTTTTCGCTTTGCGGAATCTGTGCGCACAGTTAAAATTTTAAGCATATTAGGACTCGAATCGCTGTTAACACAAACAATTTTTTTAGCTAAAAGTTCATTTTAACTTAAAGTTGCTCGTTAGAGATCGTCGTAGCCCAGTGGTTTAACACTCCGGCCAACTCTCTAGTGAAGGAAAATACCCACAAAAACCTAATCAGTGTGCCTCTTGAATAACTCGTTTTGGATAATATAGTCGTGACTAGTCATTAAAACTTTAAAACTTAGGAGCAATTACATCGCGTGAAACACAACACATGCAACAAAGTAAGGTAATAAATCGGGGCAAGAGAGCTTACTCTCCAGCTAACACTAGTAAACAAATAATTTACGCAAAGTTTACTGTTATACATGCTCATTAGTAATTTGTCATTTGTTTTTGTAATTTTTATTTTTTGTATGAGACGAATACAAAATAATGATAATAGAGGGAAACCCCTGATTATAGCGGTACTATAAAAAATAAACAATGTTTACTAATGTTTGCCAGCTAAAACTTGTAAACAACAAATTACACCTATTGAATAATTCGTTGTTTACAACTTTTTATTTGCCATTCAGCGAAAAGTACGAATATGTACGTCCTCAAATTTATGCAAATGAAGGGACGTCAAGCTAGAGCTCACACAATATGAGCAAGGAATGAAAGTCCGGTTTCCATACAATCAAAAACTAATTCTAGTTTACTGTAAATAACTGCCGAATTCACAAACGTCAATCAATGTTGAGCATGCCGTCAAGTGTCTTGATATCTCGTAAAATGTCCATCAATGACAGCTTACTTGTTGCGAAGAATGCTCAATTTTTTCTAGCGTTTGTAAATCCGGGTGTCAGCAACCCTCCTTCTAGCCTATTTTAAGTTTCGAAGAAGTCATTGCCTCTGAAGTCTGACTACACAGTAAAGGTTATAGCAGTGAGCGTATGTTGTCTGGGGGGCTAAAACGGTAACATTTTAGCATTTCATATTATGAAACATCTAACTGACGTTTCATCTAGGCCGCGGTCCGTTTCGAGTCAAAAGTGAGTAATAGCGCGCTGACGTCGCTCACGTTCATACAATTTATCAATTCGGGATGCGTGTCAGCGCCCTGTTACTCACTTTTGACTCGAAACGGACCGCGGTCTAGATGAAACGTCAAATAGATGATTCATAATATGAAATGCTAAAATGTTGCTGTTTTAGCCCCCCTGTTTAAAGTTTAGTTTTCTTCATGGAAAGAGATTGTTATTTTGTTCACTTGCCGCAAAATCAAGTTATAGTCGCTGATAGCCTAGATGCCAATTCAAATATTAATTTATGGACAAAACTAAGCAGCGTTATCTAACTAGTCGAATACTACCACTTACCTAATAAACATTCTTCTAAGCATTTTTAAGTAACCGTATTAGAAGTTTTTTTTTCGTTGTCTTGTCTCAATTTCTAAGTATCAAGAAAATGAATTAACTTTCTTCTGAAATAACCACGTGTATATTGACTACAACATACCTTAACGCCATGATAATCGTCGACAACGGTCTCGTCGCGCCGCGGTTCTGGGTATTCGAAGCTCATCTTCTTGAGTGCGGAGGAGGTGGAGGCACAGGCGCACTGTAACAACAACAACACAAATACTAACACAGAAGCACAGTGGACACGCATAGTGACCTCGCGCGAACACACGCCCGCCACGACTGGCTGGCGCGGTGGTGCCACTCATCTTATATCCAAGCAAGAGACGAACCTTCTTGAGGCATGAGCACTGTTTTTTCGCGCACCAGGGCGTGCATGCTGCCTCTCCAGGCATCTTCAACCAAAGGGTATTCAAAAGAAATTACTTTACACTTCTTCGAGCTTCGCGGTTTGGTTGTGATGACACTAGTGACAAGGCTGATTTCTTTTTAATTCTGGACTAATGACAGTTAACAAAGTAATGAAGGAAAGAGTATTTTAGGACATCAACGAGCGCTTAACAAGACAGCTTTCTTACCCACACCAAGTCCGCCTAATATTATAAAATACAGGGTGGGTTAGTAAGCGCGGTTGTTGCAGCAAGAAAAGCATAGTTACGTTACGCGTCAAGTGACATAGTAGTGTATGTGTCACCGGAAAATAACAAGAACCGTAAATTTATAAATTTCCTAGTAAATTTATAAACTTTCGTAGGATTCTAAACGAGAGATAAATTGTATTATTTTACGCCCTGATTTCCGGAAATTTATAAACTTTCGGAACGCATCCGTAAAATAATAAGTGGGCAGTAACCAAACGCCATGTGCGCTCTGATTGGTCGAATAAGTCATGTGCTCCTTCTCCTTCCTCTCCTCCGCCATTTCATTTTGGCAGAAGGCCGGTTTTAATGTTTTAAATGTTGTAAGAACAAATTCGTCTTCGTGTTCATTGTATAATTTGCGGCTAACTCTCCGGCGATGAGAAACACCGATAAAAAACCTAAGCAACCTAGATAACGGCGTTATGCTCGCCCCTTACCACGATGGGTTCAAATTTCCTCGGTGAATGTGGGCTTCTGAATGTTCCGTTCGTTCACCGTGACGGGAACTCAGTGTGCCTCTGACTACCCCATTCGGGATATGATCGTGAGGGTATGCTATGTTTTGTATGTTAAATTTTATAAGTGTATTTAATTTTTTTATAAACTTTTTGATATCGTGAAACACGATTTCTGCTGTTTTATTTTGATGAAGTAGGGGTTATCAGCCTATTATATTGTAAAAATTAACCCGTTAACCCAAAAGGTGCCCGTGGCGCAGTTGTGACAGTGATCGGCGACGATTGCTGTTGTAAAGCAACACACGCCGTGTCGGAAATGGGACGGGTGACCACCCGACCGAAATTTAGTGATGTGTGTGTGTTTCGGGCATCTCCGTGCTTCGGAAGGCACGTTAAGCAGTTGGTCCCGGTAGACGTCGTTAGATGTCAGTCGTTAAGCTTAGTCAGAGGCCTTAGGGCGGCTTGATAACATCTGACATTAAGGTTGCTCACTAACCTTACATCCCGCCAACAATCCGCACTGAGCCCGCTTGTTGGAGTATGGCTCGGTCCACCTCATAGTTGAGGTGAGGTCTGTGCCCAGCAGTGGGACGTATATAGGCCGTTTATGTTATGTATGTTTATGTAACCCGTTAAACCTACCCAGTTTTGAAATTAAATTCCAGTCAGTTAGGTAATCAAAACTGATAAATGTACAGTTTGGCAAGTCTGATTGTATCATAATCTATGAACACAAGCATTGCTACTGTCAACATCGACCAATCAGAGAGCAGTGTATTATTTTCCGTAATTTATAAAAGCGTAAAATTAAAAGCTCTTCTGTGATTAGTCGAACCGTTTAGAATTTTACGAATAGATATCCGTTAGTTTATAAATTTACTACGAGTCGTCGCAAATTGATAAATTTCCGTAAATGTTGCCGTAAAATAATACATTTTATCTCTCGTTTAGAATCTTACGAAAGTTGATAAATTTCCTAGGAAATTTATAAATTTACGGTTTTTGTTATTTTCCGGTGACATATGCACTTGACCTGAAGCCTTTCGTAGGTACACACTACCACAGCTCAGGCGTAATACTGTGGACTTCGTACCGCCCACGTGAAGTACGCGAATTCATAGCAATGGGTGCTCGTCTCATAGAGGCTAGTGCTAACCACTACAACACGCGCCACCACGTATGCCATACTGATGAATCTGACAAGCTGATCTACTGTGCCTGACATCCCATCAGAGATAAGAGATTTTGGGGAAGTGAGGAACAGGGTGTGAAGTTCCTCATCACCCATTCAAAAGGGAGGATCCTCCGACCAGACGGGTGTTATGTCTGGCAGGCTACTGCCCGACGGTTGTTGTCGGGTTCTTCTATCTATGCGCAATCGCTCCGAAAACTTTGATAGCGCGTTTCAGGCTTGTATTCGTAGTTCCTATGTAGCGAGATAGATGTCGCTACAAGATCACCACCTAGGCCTACGACTTAGTGGTGGTGAAGCTGATGGCTTCCAGGGGTAATGTGCCTACCCAGGACGGGATTTTCTGCTTTGACCCATCGAAACGGAGTCATCCTAGCGATTATCACGGTTAGTTACAGCGCCCGGGGTCCGCTTTTCTGCATCTGTGTCTCTATTTCGCCCGGTCTTGTGTATCATTCTCTGTGAGGCCACTGACTCGCATGTCATCCCTCACGACGTCAAACCCACACTTTTTAGTCGAAGTCATGGCATGGCAAGGAAGTCTGCTCGGGTTAGTAGTGGCAGACCACTCCTGGATACCCCTCTGTGGAGTTCCCGAGGTCGGAGGATCCCGGCTAACGATCCGGGATAATGACGAATAATACTTGAGCTTAACTGTTAAATTATAATCAACAATATGTGATAGTAGTTACATGGGGTTATCAAAAAACTTCACTATCACTATCATAACTCTACAATCTGAAACAACACTCAAATATGAATTGATACTCAAGAATAGATGCAAGCATGTCATTGGTCTAAATATTGCAATTCAACTAATAATCATAAAATCACATAAGTTTGAATCAATCTCAGATCTTTGTTTCAGAATACAGGGTTTAAGGGCAGGTAATCCTAGAAAGCACCATTTGTTCGTTTTGTAGATATTAATTTTAGTGTTTTTATAAAATAACGCTAGAACGTTTGTTCAGTGATCAACTGATTACGTGTAGAAACATTGTGCTTGAGCATTGGCACTAAAATAAGTTTTTTCAGTTATTACTTCAAAAAGACCCAACTTTGGGATAAAAACTTATCAAGATATAGAAGGTGATTGGATTGTAAGATAAAACGCATTCCTGTTTCATCCTCAACTACACATATTTTTTTTCAGAATCTAAAACTAAAAAGATAGTAATGATGCACAATAAATGTATCAGATGTAGAATCAACAGCCTATGTACCAGTATTAACACAACTGTCAAATGGTGCCATTGCATCCCAATGATACATTGTTCTTTTATCACACAATAGGCTGTATAATTAATGTCCTACCCACAAGCCACTTGCTATTTCAGTCAGGTAGCAAGTGGCCAATGGGAAAAGTTCAATGGGATAGTTTGGTCTTAAATAGCAAAGAAAAGAAAACTAACCCTAAATAAATATTTAATGTTCCTTCCATAGATTTCGAATTTAATTAAAACATATTAGCTATTGATCTACCCCTTTTTTACAAGTTTAGTCAAAGTTGGCAACCAGAACCCCTTCACACAGATTAGAATGGTTGAGAAGTAATTTATTTTGAACAGCCTGGGATGGCAGTTATGATAATTATTATGAAATATAATTTGAAGACAGTTCAGGTGTATTGTCGCAAAAGGACGCCTCGGCGAAGGCCCGAAAAGATTATCCTCAGGCGACCCCTCTAAGACGCAGACGGTGAGGGTGAGAATGCGGCTGTTCGTTCGCCTCATTCTCGCTACCTAAAAGTCACACCAGGGTGAGGGTTGGGGAACCCACAGCCTATTGCACGGTGTCCCCGTCGGGAGGTATTCCATTATACCGGAATGGTCCCGTAGCGGGAGGACCCCGTCGCTAAGGCCCGGAGGCGATGCGGTAATTTTTTGCACCATGTCGTCCCGTATATTTTAGTGCGGCAGACTGACACACCACACCAGCGCTTCCCCTAGTGGGGGATAGTTATACCCGAAAACAAAAGAAAAAGGTTTTGGATGGATTCTGATTAACCTTTTCTGTACGGGGTGCTCGAAACCGATGTAACGCCTCAGTACGGGGTACTTTTTGAGGAATCGAAAGGCGGCGGCCGTTTTCGGCAAACTTTAACGGGTCATATAAACTTAACTATAAATGCTACGCTCTTGAAATTTTCAGTAAATACTCACTAGTTAATACTCTTTTGATTGCAGAACACTTAAAAACTTAGATTTTCTTCTAAATAGAAAAAAATCGGATAATAGTGCAAAAAAAAAGATTGATGAATTTGAACCAGTAAATTGTCACTAAACACCATAGTTTCACATAATTCCACTAAGACACATATAAATTACATTATTTTACTAAAACCACACAAATACACACATCAAAAGTGTCTAGGGATATCTCAAGCATTTTCATACAAAGTATAGCTATTGGGGAGGCTGTAAAAATTAAAATATTGATACCAACGTAGAAATTTTTAGGACACAGAAACTGCTATATCTGCCCTTTCAGATTGTATAAAGAAATTCATTGTGGTAGCATTATTGTACAATCGTAAGGACGTTAAAAAAAAGACAGATTTTTCTTTTAAAAGGTTTCAAAATTTTAGCAAAATCAAACGTTTTTTTGTAATATTCTTAACCTTTATCTTATGCCTGTTTCCTCGAGTTATTCTAAGATAATGCTGAGCATTATCTAATATCTTTGATTTTGCTAAAATTTTGAAACCTTTTAAAAGAAAAATCTGTCTTTTTTTTAACGTCCTTACGATTGTACAATAATGCTACCACAATGAATTTCTTTATACAATCTGAAAGGGCAGATATAGCAGTTTCTGTGTCCAAAAAATTTCTACGTTGGTATCAATATTTTAATTTTTACAGCCTCCCCAATAGCTATAGGTACTTTGTATGAAAATGCTTGAGATATCCCTAGACACTTTTGATGTGTGTATTACCAATATTCAGCGAACTATACACTTTTTAATGCGACTAAAAATTTCCACTTTTTACTATTTGAAATTAGGCACGTGTATGGAATCAAAATGTCGATATCGATTTATCGAAACTTTTTACTAGGGTCGATAATCATCTCCGTTATATGTCCATATTACTATTATTGATGGTACGGTATATCTTAGTGTTATAAAAGCATTATGTATCAGTAATATTTGGCAATATGTTTATTTGTTTATTTTTTGTCTTCTAACTATCCTCTATAGCAAACCCTTCCAGATGACGTTCAGGTGGGCCTGAGCGTCATCTGGAAGGGTTTGCTTCCTAGCGATTAGATCACCTTAATTGTACATTAGTTTCTATTAATTAATATTACTGTAATGTTTTGGTACAATGAAGATTATCTATCTATCTAGGGGCGAAACTTGTGAAATAATGTCGATATACCGACCCTTGCCACCAAAACATCACTAAAATCCGCCATTTTGTTTTTTCCCTAAAACACCTTCCCAATACGGGTGGCATCATATGATGTCCTGATCCGGTACTCAACTTTGTCGATGGATTTTGAAATAGAGACATCTAGTTGTTTTTTTCTGTACTTGTTCACTGGCCAGATTAACCAATCCTGTACAAGATTCAGTCGATAAAACAGCACCCACCCATAGACATTTAAAAAGAAAACGAAGATTTTGTAGTGGCTATGCCAGAACATCATATGGTGCCACCCGTATTAGAACGTGACTTTGGCAAAACATCATATGATGCCACCCGTACAGAAAAGGTTAACTATATGGATAATTTAAGGTACTTATCCAATAGCATTATAAACTTCAATTACTTTGAATGTTAAATCTTCTAAGTCCAATTTTTAATAAATTGTTGGTAACTGTTGAGATCTTTTTAATTTTTTTATAATATAATGTCTAATTAAAGCGATAAACATATCTAAAATTTTGCTGGATTGTAATTTTGTATTGCAAAAATATAATTTACAGCGTTCATGGTACAGAGGCATTCACATACTTCACATCAAACTTTACATAGGAGCACCTTATGCTCCTGACAAAAGACCCATTTTGCAATGGGTTTGTAAAGGTTGATATGAATGCCTCTAACAATCCAATCCAACTAGATATCCCTTATCTTACAACACAATACTCATGTAGTGTAATGTCAAAGCATACTTTATCAATTAACTAATACCTTGAAACATTGTTTGCCAGACAGTCATACAAACAATACATTTTCTTTGTGTCTGATTTCTCAGTAGTCTAACTTTTTGTCATTTTCTGTAGCTTAATGTTCGAACTTTCTGTTGTATTTCATTTGACTTTATGTTATTTGTATTCTACTGCTCTTATTTCAACGGAAGCACATATGAACACCCACATCAAAAATACACAACTGCTTATTAGTAACTTATTAAAACAAAGTACAGATAGGTATTATGATATTGTTAAGGTTTGGCTACAAGAACATGCCTAAAATGATGACACAATAGTGAGGGCTTTTCTGGTGCACCAGATGCATGCTTAGCATAATTGGCGGACAGATGTACTGCTCCCAAATCAGTTTTTAAATCCACAAGCAACATTACATCTTCTCACAGACACAGTATAAGTCATCTGTGAAGATGAGGGAATGGACCAGTGGTCTAGAACACACTGGAAAGCGATTCTGGTGCATGTAAAGATCTCCTTCCATAGTTCTATTTCACAAAAATCTTATTGGCATTTGAATTGTCTGATTAAAATACCCATTGGTATCAGTCAGAAGGTTTAAAAGGAATTGCATTCTGGTTTATGAGTCAATTAAATTGATACCAATTTGTGCCGTGCGGTGGCGGCACGTTAATAGAATACAACCCACCGCCCCATTTCTGCATCTATGCACCATTTCAGCTTATACAACCTCTACTACTTACACACAAATGATTAAGACATAAGGATAATAATTTTAAGATATACATTCACCATGTTATTTTTAAGGAAACTGTTTCTTTCTCATGTTATTTAGTATTAAGTATGCTAAATGAAACAAAAGAACTTTCTGTTAATAAATTATTTGTATGGTATTGTACCTACTTCCAGACAGATGAGTAAACGTTAATTGTAATAGTAAAGTGACCATATTAATGGCCAAACATCTTGTGTATCAAATTAATAAAGATAAACAGCAATAAAACATACCCTAAAAGGTAGTTTGTAAAGTAACATAAATTTAGAGGGAAACTTTCACCTTTAAGTGTAACTAGGCACCAAGTTTAACTTCATTTTATTTTATTGAAAGTAAGTGGGTATACACTAACCTGCCAGTAGGTTATCAACAGACAGACTGGGATCACAATGGGTTCAAGCACTTCGTCTCAATAAGACAAACTTACGCAACAAATAAATAAGATAATTGCATCCTGAAGATTCAAATAATGATAACAGTAGAGTAGATCAGCCAACAGGATCAGAAATGTAACCGGATGCAGCAAGGAAAATATAAAAGTCCTTACCAAATATTTTGTAGTGTAGTTAAAACTGGTTAAACGGTTAACTTGAGTAAACAATTTGCGGCGTTTTATTGTATTTATTTTTACATTTGCTGCAATACGGCAGTGATTAGCAAAAAAGCGACGCACTGCCAGGCAATTTGACATTTCGAAACTGTGCTGCCATTACAATTGAATTACATCTAAATTGGTAGTTAATCTACTTTCAGCAAAACTACCGATAAGACATTTTTAGATACCATTAAAGATATAAAACATTTAATCATACTTGACATAATTAATAGTATCTCTGAACAACCTTTTCCCTTAAATTACTCACCAAACGAGGGCCTGTCATAAGCTGGCAGCCACTCTCAAGTAGTTTTTTCATGATCGAGTATGGCAAGCATTTTAATTGCATTCCGTTTCACTCAATTAAAATCAGCATAAAACGAAAACAAAATCGGTACTTGCAAGTGTTGGTTGTGAGATGCGAGCACGGGTTGCGAGCGACTGGTTGCAAGTTGCAGCTAAAGCTAAAAACTAAGCAAACCGAACTAATATACGACTGATAGACGGACCTAACTAAATTCGATTCAACTTATTTTATTTGGGTATACAGATTTGAGGTGCCCGTGGCGCAGTTGTGACAGTGATCGGCGACGATCGTTGTTGTAAAGCAACACACGCCGGGTCGGAAATGGGATGGGTGACCATCCGACCGAAATTTAGTGATGTGTATTTCGGGCATCTCCGTGCTTCGGAAGGCACGTTAAGCAGTTGGTCTCGGTTGACTTCGCTAGATGTCAGTCGTAAAGCCTAGTCAGAGGCCTTAGGGCGGCTTGATAACATCTGACAATAAGGTTGCTCACTAACCTTACACCCCTCCAACAACCCGCACTGAGCCCGCGTGTTGGAGTATGGCTTGTTCCACCTCATAGTTGAGGTGAGGCCTGTGCCCAGCAGTGGGACGTATTTATTTTCTTGTCTACTCCAGCACCTACTTGTATTTGAATTAAGACTCCATCAACCTGTAATTTCAGATTTCAGTGTACAAAACAAACATCCTTAGAACCTTTATAGTTTTTGGTGTGATTCCGCTGCATCACTTTACACATTCGGGAAGTTCATAACCACCTCGAGATGTCAACAGAAGATTCTAGTGAGAACCTAGAACGCGATCTTGTCTAATAGCCATGTATTACAAGTCGTTGAAGATGAATAGCTGGGTTTACCCTTGTTTGATCGAACAACGTTTCGTCGAAAATCAGTTGGTCGAACAACGTTTGAGAAAATCATCACTTTGTATAATATCATTTGATAGAATTTTCAGTTCGTCGAATGTTTATTTGCTATAACAACGTTTGCACTAATGATCAAAAGGTAGAATGTTCATTTGATGTAATTTTCAGATGGTATAACATGCCGGTTTACCCTTGTTTGATCGAACAACGTTTCGTCGAAAATCAGTTGGTCGAACAACGTTTGAGAAAATCATCACTTTGTATAATATCATTTGATAGAATTTTCAGTTCGTCGAATGTTTATTTGCTATAACAACGTTTGCACTAATGATCAAAAGGTAGAATGTTCATTTGATGTAATTTTCAGATGGTATAACATGCCAAGCAGCATGTAATGAGGCAAGTCGTTTTTTGGGTTTAAAAAAAAAATAACCACGAAGGTTTAAGGCGGGAGCGAAGCGGAGCGTTGCAATACCTTCTAACCTAATCTAACCGAGTCGGTTCCGCCCAAACTATAGTATAGGGCAGTGACGAAAAAATAAATAATTAAATATTTGATACGATGTTTCGACTAAACCATTATTAGTGTTATGAAACATTCGTTCAAGTAAAATTAGTGCATCTGAAAATTCGATAATATGAAATTAGTTCAAATGAAATTCGTTCAAACAAATAATTACATCAAATAAAAATTTACCAATTAAATATTCGGTCAAATGAATAATTCTACGAACTGATATTATTGCAACTGAAATTCGACCAACTGATTTTCGACGAAACGTTGTTCGATCAAACAAGGGTAAACCTCATAAGAAGGCTCAAGGTCACCCAACGGGCTATGGCTATGCTTGGTGTTTCCCTACGAGATCGAATCAGAAATGAGAAGATCCGTAGGAGAACGAAGGTCGCCGACGTAGCCCAGCGTGTTAGCAGGTTGAAGTGGCAGTGGGCGGTGCACATAGCTCGAAGGACTGATGGCCGTTGGGGCCGAAAAGTCCTCGAGTGGAGACCATTCGAGGCCAAGCGCAGCGTAGGACGCCCGCCCTCAAGGTGGACGGATGACCTCATAAAGGTCGCAGGGTTTCGGTGGATGCAGGCCGCCTACAACCGGCAGCTCTGGAAATCTTTGGGTGAGGCCTATGTTCAGCAGTGGACATCATGTGGCTGATGATGATGATGATGAATAAAACGCAAAGAATGGCATCAGTGTAGTTTATTACGATGTAAGTGTCCTACGAGCAACGAAACCCGCCGTCCGTCCGTAAGGCACTAGTCGAGAAACGGACGCATCGCGTGAAACTAACACTAGTACGTATGACCAACGTAAACCTTAAATAAATACTACAAAAATATAATTCTATTTTCAATACTGATTTATCAACAAATTCTAAGTGTGGGTATGAAAAATTTCGCACTCTGACCGAACTAGTTAGCCGCGCCTTATGTCAGTGTACAGTGATCTTACCCTTAATCTGGCACTTATGTACAGTCGCCAGCAGATCTATTGAAGCAGCCAATAAGTTCAATACACCCAAGTAACTATTAATATCTGAACATGAATTACTAAAAATAGTTATTTCGGTGTATTGAATTTTTTGGCCGTGAAACTGATCAGAAGTATTTGGTCACATTGTATGGTTCAATATATCTGATGGCGACTGTACAGTCAACCGAAGCTGAAGAGTGTTCTTAAAGTAATATTAATAGTCTAAATACATAGATAGCATTTCACATCCGCGGCCTACCGTCGCTTTCCATCTGGTGGCGGTACCTAACACGTTTAAGTGGGCACTGCCCACTAGCGCCACCAATCAATTGATTCTGATATCATCTTATAATACAGAAAATATCTCAGTTTAGTATCTTAATAACTTTAGTAAGTTTTTGTTTTATTATCTTGAATGAACCTTAAAAATAAAAAAACGATTGGTGGGGCTAGTGGGCAGTGAGCGACACCTTAAGGCCCGGCTAACTAGTTGTGCGCAGACTATACTGATAAGGAGGTGCGGGAATGCGTTGGGCTTCGAAGGCCTCAATCTATCCTTTAACATCGACTTCAATTATGTGCGAATTTTTCAAGAGAGCTAATATTTCCAAAATAAACAAAGACGCTTCAATAATGACACATTTACAGATGAAGATTCCTCATTTTAAAAAAAACTAGAAGAAGAATGGTAAATATCCTCTGTTCTCGTTGAAGGTTTGGAAATATCAGCTCTAGGTAAATGTGAAGTGGCTGACACGCCATTGAGAAGAGTTGCATAATTCCGTTATTTTATAATTTGAGCCTACTAGACCAGAATCAAAAGAAAGTTCAGTTGCATAGGGCAGTTTAAACTTAAAAAATATTGACTTTCTTGATATTTATTTAAACTTACAATAACACTTGGAAAAAAGCATTGGAGGTCTTTCTAAGAAAACGTATTTCAAGCCTAACAACCAGCAGTTAAAGTTTTTATAATACGTTTCATAAAAGAAAGTGACTTCGGATATTCAACAGCGTGTCAACCATTTCCGTGTAGATACGAACAGAAAATGTTGAACCCAATAGTGATATGTAATTTAATTCATGATATTTTAAAACAGCGATAATACAGTAAAATTTGCATTTGGTCTTTTAGGAATCACTAGATTATTAATATGAGCGTCAATCAAAGGAGATCTATAAAGTATTGTCATAATACTGATTTATGTGCATTCTTGATCGTGATAGTAATAAAACTGTAATGTATTATTTGAATGAGTCATTATTGACAAAACTTTTGGTTTGGCCAATTTATAGTGGAGTGCCTTTAATACCTTAAAGTAAAGTCAAATAACATCAATCATCAGTTCTTTTTCACTCTCTTTCATCAATTGTCTTAGTGTCAGTGCCAGAAGATAACTGAAGACAAATTTTGAGTACCTACCTATTCCAAGGAAATACCTTTTGAGTTGTTCAGTTACGAGGTCTAAACCCACTTCACTAAAAATAACCTCCGAAAGATATCGAATTTAACAATTTGGAGTTTTCTTAATAATTATTTGAGAATTTATCACAATAAATTAAAAAAAATAGTTTGGAAGAGATTGTTGAAGGGTGTTGAAAGTACTGAAGGGTCAAATGCATTTCGTATAACCTCATGAATGACATTGAAAGTCACCACTGTTACGTAAAGCTTGACATGGCCAATTATTCTACACGTATTACACGTCAAGCACAATGCAGATTTACAACAAGGCAATACGTGGTAAATCCAATGTTTTAGGCGGACAATAGATTTTCTGAGATCAATTTAGCAAAATCTACTTTTTTATTCATCTTATAGCTTGCTCGATCAGGAAACAGGGTGTTCGGACTCGTTGGTTCTCTTTTACATTCCTCATTTTTATCATAATGAGGTTAGGAACCTTATCCTTGCTTGACCACAGAATTTTAGTCATTGATTTAATTAACTAGCTAAAGTTTATAGAGGTTGTGGCTTTTGCAGTTTATTTAACGTTATGTACTTTTATTTACAGTGTTTAATTTGAACTTGTAGTCAGATATCACGGAAAAGGGGAAAATGTGAAACTGATGCGACGTACGTCGCGAAGGTGTGAAAATTAAAGAATACTACAATTAATGGAACGTGACAAAAGGTCCACTTGCACAAGCATGTTCATAATCGAATTAACTAAGGGGACAAATCCACATGACGTGGGTTTTAGATATAGGTCATTAGCAAGGCAGAGGGTATTGTACCCTTCTTCATTGACTTCACCTGTACTCACAATGAACTACTAACTTTTTTCGCTATGCCTTTTAACAAGGAGTGAATTTCGATTCAACACGTTGCGCTCGTGGGCTTAAAAGTTTTATGTGCACAAATATTGCTTACAAACATAGTGAGAAACCACTGTTTAATAATCGTCTGTAGGTGAAAACGATACAATTTATGGTTCAATATCATTTGTTTTTTACTTTCGATTGTATAATTTGACACTCAGTGCTAGATCTACACACAAATAATTTAAATATAAATAAAGTGAATAAGTTACAAAATGATTTACAAATATTTTAATTACAATACTGTTACTAGCCAATGGGCTGTTGTTCCGAAGCATTGCTGAGGAAGCTACACACTAAATAACTCGGCCAGAACCTCCGTAGGCATAACTGATAGTATTAACACTGAGATATGATAACAACACTGAGATATAATAACAACAGTGACCCAACTGGAGTGAACTGAAGTTAACAATTCAGTGGTTGTTAAGTCACTGTGAATGAAAAAAAGAAGAAAACTTTTAAAAAGTCGTAACAATGATTTTACTATCGTAACACGATGATCGGATTGTGTTCACCGCACAAACTAGTACTAACAAGAAAACCAAAATTGGTCAGTTGTGGTTATGGCATATAATTTTAATTATTGCTTAGCCCAAAGCAGTTCTTCTTTGCAACTAGAAATAACCGTGATAACTGATATAGACACAAAAAATATTAGTGTGTAGCATTCCTTGCAGTCTTTAACCCTACATCCGACATCTCATCAAATATACAAAATCTATTTCACATATCTCTAAGCACATAGTTTTACATTTATACACCTAATTTTGGTCAATCATTTTCATAAGAATCTTAGATTAGAGGAAACTTAAGTCAAATCTAATGCATAATTTTATATAAAAATAATACTGTTGCTTAGCCAATACAACATTAGCAGCTACCGAAATATTCACTACTAATTAAGTGAAGCTAACATGTAAGAAAATAACTAAGTAAGAGGTTAAATTGTCTTTGAAAAACGACGTGTTTGTGTAGTAATGTAAGGAATATTCGGTTGATTTTACGGGGCATTTTTTCAGGCGTTACAAAAGCTATCTATAGACCAACTCGTGCGCAGTTAGTCTCACAATAGAATGCCCTAACCTTCTAAGCCACCTATCCATACTCACTATTTCTATGACTAGCTACTGGGAAACTCGATAGACAGTACAAAAATATCAAAGGATTTGCATATTAGTTTACATTTTTGAAGACACTTGCAAATGACATTGCAATACGATTTGGCATGTAGCTAATTCGACCATAAGGGAATATTATCTTTTTTACGCTACATACTCTAACAGTTAATTAAAACAAGACTAGTTGAATCTCAAATTAAAGTAAGCCACTAATATTTTAAGACAAAATCAGTAATTAATGCCAACTGTTTATGAATATATTTAACACGTTGATCTTTTGTTTAAACGATCAGTCAGTTTATCTAAACTGAAGCATTGTGATGTGCGATGAATGATAAAGTAGGTAAATTAATCGTAGTATCCAAAAAGCAAGCATTGTTTGTCATGGACGCGATATTACTATGTTATATTTGTTTATTTAATACTAATTAGGAAAATGCTTGCCACAGTTTCATTGGCCAGGAATGTAAGATAGTACTTTATGCCTTTAAGATACAAGTATCGATCAATATCTGAAAAATCTGGAGAAAAACTTGAATGGAATTCATTTGTGAAAACAATCACCAGTTTGGTAAGTTCTGCGTTGGAACTCAGAAGTTTAATCTCAAGAAGTAACATGGCACATACATTAAATTACAAATATTCGACATTATCCAAAGCTATTTCATAGGATCTTTATACTTGACACCTACCACAAGCTTTAGTCTGTTCGAGAAGAGTGAATAAAAAAAGCAGACTAAAAATACCAAATTCTGTGACAAAGTGGGCCACCACGTGTCTCACAATATACTTTCAATTATTAAGAATTTCAGCCAATATTGCGAAACGTTCATAGTATTTATCAAGTCTCGTCATAAAACGCCTGAAGATAATGTATAACATCGACGTGCATAATAACGTGCTGCCGTTTCAGTTCAAATTTTAACAGGTGGCACGTCACCGCATGTCACATCGGGTCAAAGCCCTCTTGACCCGTCGGGTCAACGCCCCTTTGACAGGCTTCAGAGGTGACCGTGCGACAAGGACGGCCTACGAGAAGCTGTCCTGCTCGCACTCGTCCCAGCTGTCGCACTCGTAGTGGTCGCAGTCGTAGTCGATGTCGCAGGCCGCGTGCCCCGTCGCGTCAGAGCTGATGTCCGTCAGCGCTGCCTCCGAGACCGGCTTCGAGGATATGTCTAGTATCTGTGGAGGAATGACGCAGTTTTACCATAACACACTTATGTAAGTCATGATTTACTATTCGGTTCCAGACGATGTGTCTGTGTGAAGTTAAAAGTTGAAAAAAATAACCGGGGATAAACTCCGTCGTCTCCCTGGGCAGATCCAGCCAAATCCATGAGGATTTTCCATGATAACAATAGCGCCAACGTAGTCCAGCAAGCAGGTTGACGTGGCAGTTGGCAGTTGGGCCATAGCACAGCGAAAGTTATGGACGGGCCATAGCACGCGGAAGTTATGGACATTAGCCGAAAAAAAACTCTTAGTAGATACCATGCCAAGGTGGACGGCTGACCTGATAAAAAACGCAGGGTTTCGGCCGCTCTGGAAATATATGGTAGGCATAGGCCAGACGTCGTGTGGCTGTTGATGATATACTTATTGCATGTATTGTATATTTTTTGCTAATCATACTTTGCGCGATTTGGACTCTGTTATCTTACAAGTGTAAATAAATGGGGATTTCCCTACGATAACGATAGCAAAACATGGAGTAACTCACGTCGGCGGAGGAGCGCAGGCTGTAGTTGTCGGAGTGCGCGTCGCGCTCGGCCGCGGACAGCGCGTGCAGCGCCAAGGAACCCCGCTTGGGCTCCGAGCGGGACAGGTTCTTGCCGTCAGACCGCACGCCCACTTCCGACGGGTTTGAACGCTCTGGAAAATCATGCACGATTGGATATCAGGCAATAAAAAAAACCGCACTGAAATTCCACTGTGGCCATCTTATGAGCGTCTCTAGGTTTTACCGAAGACTCTCCTATGGGAGTCATTTATAGCACTGGTCTTAGCTCATAGATATAGAGCTAAGACCAGTTAAACCATATGGTTCAACATGGTAAGTCATATGAAGACGCTATGCAGTTTGTGCAACCCTTCACATCCGGTGTCTAAGGCAGTGCGAAGCGACCCCAAACCGCTATCACCTCGGGGTCACATGGAATGAAGACTGTGGCTCTGCTGTGTGTTTTCCTAGAGGACCCGAAATTACAATACGTTGAGTCACCTCTTAAGATAGGCGGGGGGAATTGTGGCCGGAATAGTAGGCTCAGATATTAACAACAATACCATCTAACCCCACACCATGCAGACTTCTACTATGAATAACAAAGACCAATAACAACTTAGCTTTGACATGCTAGTTAAGTTAGATTTTTACGCCTCAGTGTTCAAAGACATATTCAAGAAAACAGTATTAAGGATTCTAAATTAATAAAAAATGTTACATGAGGTATATCATATTAGTTTTTTTATTAGGTTAGTTCAGTTAAAAGTGCGTCTAGTCAACATAATAAAATGACTAACCTTTCGCTAATGGGTCGGCCAAAGACACGGGAGAGCCACTGCGCGGCGAACCGAGGCTGCCGCTGTAATACATCTCTGGGTTCGCTTCGTGCCGGTCTGGGGAATTTACAGTTAGTTTAGAACCAGACATTTAGTACAGAAACACCCCATTATTATGAATAATTTAAAAAACAAATACAAATAATATTAACTGACTTGACAATGTTTCATTTTTTTTTAATTCAATTCAATTTCAGCGTTCATATTCATTTCGGAACGCACCCTACGATACGCACCGTACGTCATTCTACCTCCTGTATTTTCTGATACAGGGACTTCAAACACGAATATTAAACGTATAATTCAGGTAAGGTGATTAAAAGTGTACAATTTGATGGATGACGCATCCCTCTTTTTCGCCCCACATAAAGTT
The DNA here is from genome assembly GCA_950022985.1 of Udea ferrugalis. Taxonomy (NCBI): domain Eukaryota; kingdom Metazoa; phylum Arthropoda; class Insecta; order Lepidoptera; family Crambidae; genus Udea; species Udea ferrugalis. Next base: position 15,506,287 of record OX465516.1, read on the forward strand.
GTAAAATACACTCACACATAATGGAACCTAGACCGCAGTGGCGTACTATAACCATTCGAGGCCCATAGAAAATTCATCGGATAGAATCAATTAAAGATGACCTACATTTATTTTTACTTTATTAAATGTTGGGGAGGTGAGATTCTCCCCTCTAACCGGAGGCCCGGTCAGATGCACCCATTTGGCCCCTGTAGTCACTGTTGGAGCGAATATTTTCTTCCGGTATTCTTATCTTAAGTACTAAACCTTACCACACTCGACGATTTCCTGGAAGACGTAGTTGGCGATGGCGACGGGCTGCCGCAGCCAGGCGTGCGCCATCAGCTGCGCCACCGTGCAGCGGAGAGCCGGCTCCTTGCACAGCATCCAGCGGAGCAGGTGCTCCAAATCTGCAGTAGACAAGTATACACCTTAATTGCCAACTAAAACAGCACACTATACAATAAACAAGGTAAGGTAAGGAAAAGGTCCTTATACGTATAGCCGAATACCGAATCATATATAACGAAACCCCCCGCGAAATTATTCTAAATTTTGGTTGCAACCTGGGTTTTATCCCTCTGCTCTCACCCAGCCCTTGGTCTTACCCAAATTACATATTGTCGAATTCCATAACATTTGGTTAAAGTATTAATGTTGTATAGCAAAAAACATGTTAAATAAATCAGACATGTAGGCCTATAGGCCAGTGGATATTAACATTAAATTCGCAAAGCATGATGTAGTGCTGCATTTTTGGTATGTTGTTTGGATCAGTTAGGGTGATGTAAATCCCAATTTGCAACTTCGAAAAAGTTGTGCTCGCTGCGCATCACGTGATAAACTGCGAAAATTTTGGACTTTTTTCACTTTTTGCTCTAAAAGTCATAAACTATGCGTTTCCGACAAGTAACATTCACTACACAAATGAAGGTTATTAAATTTGAAACAATTTGAGCCTAATTGCAGCTCTCTAAACCTTATAACGACTGAACTGTGGCTATTCGAAGATGGTTCGTTTTTCGGGAAATATTGAAATTAATGCTACGTTTTTTTACAATTACCACTGTACTTTAACCTTCCTTGAATGCCAGCCGACACACAAAGCAGACTCCCGGTGGAACCGACATTTTTATGACTATTTAGCCTGACTTCGTTCGCGTTAATAAGATAATAGTTTTTTGGCTGCTCTCCTGCGTTACCTACTTCCAATTACTATCTTGTGCGAAAATCAAAACCAAAACATAAGCCCGAAGGCATTTGTGTAGTTGATGGGAGTTTTAGCCAGTTTACACTGTTACCGCCTTCACCGCGTGGAGGTACTCCCAGCTTATGTTTTGATATGCATATTGTGAGTGATTAATGTAAAAATGTCGGTTCCACCGGGAGTCTGCTTTGTGTGTCGGCTGGCATTCAAGGAAGGTGACAGTACAGTGGTAATTGTAAAAAAACGTGGCATTAATTTCAATATTTCGGGAAAAACTGACTATCTTTGATAGGCCACAGCTTAGTTGTTATAAGGTTGAGAGAGCTGCGGTTAGGCTTAAATTGTTGCAAATTTAATTAACTTTATTTATGTAGTGAATGTTACTTGTCGAAAACGCATAGTTTATGACTTTTAGAGCAAAAAGTGAAAAATGACCCAAATTTTCTCAGTTTATCACACGGTGCGCAGCGAGCACAACTTTTTCGAAGTTGCAAATTGGGATTCACATCACCCTAACTGATCCAAACAACATACCAAAAATGCAGCACTACATCGTGCTTTGCGAATTTAGGGTTTTTTAGTGTCGATTTCTACTGGCCTACTAGCAAACTGCTTATGTTTCGAATCGCAAAGTAAACGTTTACGTTTTTCCTAAGAAAAATAAAAAAAGGAATGTTCACTATTGGAAAACGTTAGCAGTTTGTGCTAGACCTACTAAACCCACGTTCACCTTTCTTACCTTCTGAAACCACTTGAGTAAACGACAATGGTCCCTGTATTGTGTCCTCGATGTCTGAGAACGGGTTAACAAAGAACGTAAGCACATACAGTGTTATCCCCATTGACCACATCTCCAGTTCGGGCCCAGCATATCTGCAATAATAACAGACTTAGTTAGCTCGTTCCACTGACTTACTTATTATAAAAAAACGAATGAATGAGGTTACTTAGCGCGTTGCGTGGTTCAATTCGTTGAAACATTCGTGTAAGGCATAACGTGGCATACCAATGAAGATACGCAGCGGTTGCCACTGCGAACAAACAGCGCAACGCAACGTGCTAAGTGTAACTTCGCCTTGCGACGACGCACGAATGTTTCAAAGAACGCAATAACGAGGTAATCACTTTAATGAGGCTTCACCCTATAAGAGTTCATGTTACTTCACACGAATTTATGTCTTGTTCATAATACGATCTCAAATGAGCACGCAATAAAGAAATAAATAGCACTGTACATTATTCCACACAGCGCCATCTAGCTCAAACTAAGCAACTAATTGTTCGTGTTATGGGATACTAGGCATAACGGTAAACATACTTAAATATACAGGGTGTTTCTTTTAAGGTGTCAAGCCGGCGCGAGCTGGTAGTAGGGTACCATACCTATCGATTTAACCCCCATGTATGTTCTACGATTATTTGTAGTTTTCGAGATAATAATGTTTTTGTTATTTTTTAAAATTTTGTGAGCACTTGGTTTTAAATAATTATAACTTGTTTTTTGTTTGACTTTTATTAGATATTTTCTTTTTATTATAATGTCTATTGATTGCAGTTTCATGATTTAAATAATCCTTGTCCTAACTTTACTACAAGATACAAAAATTTTGATTGATAGTGAAAAAAAGTGAATCATGCAGAACATAACGAAAATTCAATCGTAAATTAAAAAGAACAAAAGGTATTCCATAGCATCTTACGCATTTTAAAAACTACGCAGCACCATAAGCTTCCATAATAATACAAGAAAACACGTCCTTCGTGGGGCATTATTCGCTGTAATTGAAGCTCAAGTCTTGAGTATCGGAAATACTTAGTGTAATTTTCATACTTAATAATTTTCTAGTATTTTGGCATAATTTTGTCATTTCTGAGATTTATTGTCTTCTAACGTTTAAACAAAGCTCATTTGTTAATAAAACAGTCATTTTTAGGGTTCCGTACCTCAAAAGGAAAAAACGGAACCCTTATAGGATCACTTTGTTGTCCGTCTGTCCGTCCGTCCGTCTGTCAAGACCCTTTTTCTCAGGAACGCGTGGAGGTATGAAGCTGAAATGTATATCAATTACTCAGGTCTACTGTCCCTTGAAGCTGTGAAAAAATCAAACTTCTAAGCCAACGCAATCAAAAGATACAGCCGTTTATGCCGCAAATTTTCGACACTTGCAAGGGAATCAAAACCTACAGGGTGCTTCCCGTGAACTCAGAATCTTGAAATTTGGTACGAAGCAACGTCTTATAGCATAGATAAAGGAAAAATTACGAAAACCATAATTTTTTAGTTACATCACATAATATATATTTTTTTAATAATTTTAAACTTACTACCCATTTCCTCATAAACGCGTAGAGGTATTAAATTGAAATTCATATCAAATACTCAGGTCTATAATAATGAACGAACTTTGTAAACCTTGCAGGTTTGTACGGAACCCTCGGTGCGCGTGTCCGACTCGCACTTGTTTAACTTCCAATCATTCGAAAGTCACAACTCCTGGTGTAATAAAAAAATTTAAATTGAGGAAACCGGACCATCTTTATTATTTTCATGTACGCGTATTCAGAGCATAGTAACTCAAAACAGTTCGATAACTGATTCAAAACATGTTCCGGTTTCCTCAGTTTCAACAAATTAATTCACTTTCGAATGATTGGAAGTTAAAAAATGACTGTTTTATTAACAAATGAGCTTTGTTTCAACGTTAGAAGACAATAAATCTCAGAAATTACAAAGTTATGCCAAAATACTAGAAAATTATTAAGTATGAAAATTACACTAAGTATTTCCGATACTCAAGACTTGAGCATCAATTACAGCGAATAATGCCCCACGAAGGACGTGTTTTCTTGTATTATTATGGAAGCTTAAGGTGCTGCGCAGTTTTTAAAATGCGTAAGATGCTCTGAAATACCTTTTGTTTTTTTTTAATTTACGATTGAATTTTCGTTATTTTCTGCATGAATCACTTTTTTTTCACTATCAATCAACATTTTTGTATCTTGTAGTAAAGTTAGGACAGGGATTATTTAAATCATGAAACTGCAATCAATAGACATTATAATAAAAAGGAAATATCTAATAAAAGTCAAACAAAAAAAAAGTTATAATTATTTAAAGCCAAGTGCTCACAAAAGTTTAAAAATAACAAAAACATTATTATCTCGAAAACTACAAAAAATCGTAGAACATTCATGGGGGTTAAATCGATAGGTATGGTACCCTACTATCAGCTCGCGCCGGCTTGACACCTTAAAAGCAACACCCTGTATATCTTTCCTCCACGATCCTTCGTCCTTCGGGGAGGCACCTGTTTAACCAGCCTAATCACCTGGCGGTAACTAATTTAATTTAGTAGGGCATACTCGTACCTCTAAATAATAATAAAAATCTGTAGTACACATTGCATGCCGTGGCAGCATAATTAAGACGACACTTAACTTTAAGTCCTATTGTTACAAAATGATCTGAATTTTGTGTGTGTTGTCTCGTTGGTGGTCCTTATAAATAAAATAAATGAATATATATTTTTTGTAAACACCCATACTTAAGACACCATTACTTACTTATTCCCAGCGAGAACTTCAGGGCTGCAGTACTCAGTGGTCCCGTAGAAGGTGGAGAACAGCGTGTCCTTGCTCATGAATGTGGCGGAGCCGAAGTCGATCAGCTTCACGTGGAACTGGTTATCGATGATCACGTTCTCGTCCTTGATGTCGCGGTGGAGGATGTTCAGCGAGTGGAGGTACTCTACCGCTTGGCCTATCTGGAGGAAGGAACGGGTTTTACACATTTAGTAAATGTTTTTATATATCATTAGAGGTGCCCGTGGCGTTGTGGCAGTGATCGGCGACGATCGCTGTTGTAAAGCAACAGACGCCGGGTCGGAAATGGGATGGGTGACCACCATGTAGGGGCTAGAGCGAATTTCGTCATTCGTTCGCCGCACGCATCGCAAACCACCTACGACTTCATAGTTAATTTGTGGCCTGAAGTGATATTTCAAATAAATTTCAACCCCTGGCGTACGTACAGTCAGCCAAAAATATGGTCTACCACCCTACGGTTGAGATTCGTTTGAACGTCATGAAACAACAAGGTCAATTTTCCCTGGCAATAAGTTTGTGTCAGTGACTATTGCTCTCTTTGTCATTTAAGATATAACGTCATGCCAAGTGTCAAGTTAGAATTATCGCATTTATTTAACCTTGTCTAAGCACTGCCTGTCTCGAATTCTCGATTGATTCGGTCAATTCGAAAACAGCAAAAGTTACTATGGGTTTCAAAGTGACTTTGGTTATACTCAAACTGATGCGATTTTCATCTGATAGTAAATACAACTATTTACGGACTTTTGAGAAAATTCGCGAGTTATTCCTATATATTGGCCCGCTACAACCAAACTATATTCATTATTCACACAAATTATCCAGATATTTCAGTTGTCACTCATCACTCTTTATTTAACTTGAACATTTACTTAAATCATAAACCATTAACTTAAAAAATTCATTAAAATTAAAAACAAAAATTAAATTTTTTTTCACTAATATCTGGTGTATCGGCCGTCAGCGTCGATAACTGCTTGCAGACGGTCTCTCATTGATCCGACAAGCCGTTGACTGAGATCGGAACCGCGGGTATCCTCCCATACTTCATTACAGTGTCCCTCAAGAGCTTCGCATGTTCTCTTGTGACGGTTCGACCATCTCTGAACCATAAGGCCCCAAAGGTTCTCCATAGGGTTCAAATCAGGTGATTTTGCAGGCCAAGGTACAATTAATTTCCGGGTGTGCACGAAACCAGGAACGCGTCACTGACGCTTTGTGCAAAGAACAATTATCTTGGCAGTAATTAAATTGAGGCATTTCATTTTCTGGGTAAAATGTCCGGACAGCTGGCAACATTGAATTTTGAAGGACATCAACATAATCAAGTGCCTTTGCTCGCGGTGGCATACAGCACAGGTCACCAACTCCATCAGCAGTCATCCAACCATAAATATTGATAGAAATGCGGCCCGATACCTTGTTCGGTATGACATGGTCTTGTGTGTAACGCGTCCCATCCCGACTCCAAAGTTGTAATCGCCCATGCTGGCTGGACTGAAACGATTTCTCATCACAGAACACAGTATTACTCTAATCGAAATCTAAGTGCTCCGTAGCAAAATTTAATCGAGTGATTCTATGATTTTCAGTCATATCAATTTTCTTCGCGTAATGTCTGTAATGTAAACCCATGTGATGCAAGTGGTTTCTGATTGTCATGTTGTAACATCAACCAATGTTGCGAAATGTTTAGTCGGAATGAAGCCATTATTTTCATATTCACGTCTCATTATTTCTCTGTGATCGTCCGAAATTTCACGTCGGCGACCGCTTCGATGACGATCACTCAAATTTCCCTCTTCGCCGTCGCGTCGAATCCATAAACGAACAGCTTGTCTCTAAAATTTAGGATTAAACAAACATATGAGTAAAAAGAATAAGTAAAATAATATTAAAATACGGCGTGGTGAAATTAGTAATACTTACGGACACATTTAGACGTCTTGAAACTTCACTAATATTGAAGCCCTCGTTATGAAGTGCTATAATATTAGCTCGTTCGGCTTCCGATAAATTACGAGGCATTGCAGCAGCAGAAAATCAAGCAATTTATTAGAACTTAATGAAGAAATCGTATGTAACAGATTCGTATTCACAAACTAGATAGGGAACAGGTTCAGACGGGTAACTTCCGTAGCAAAAAACTCGCCTTAGGATCCATAGAGATTTCCGCATGTAAAGATTTTGACAGCTTTTTTTGTTTTAATTGTTTTTTCATAATGCGGCAACGATGTTAACGTTATAAATCCACAAATATATACAATAAGGTTTAACAAAAAAAAACCTTTTTGTATATATTTGTTGATTTATAACGGTACGGTATATTATAGGTAGGTACCTACCTAAAATCTGCTTGTTTTCTTTGGAAATATAAATTGGGTATAAATTAAACAATTTTCACTTAGTATGCCTTTTATTTCTTAATTTTGTTTAATATTTAGTAAATGCTTTACGCTGCATACAGGGCAAAATCGTCTTTTCCAATCTACAAACATCCGTACCTTGAGATTTTTGTTTATAATGTTGCACCAATTGAACACAGTTAATCGCAGAGTTAAATCAAAACAGCTTTTCGCAACTACACTTTTGTGTTGCTTACAACCCAAAGAATCATATGAATGCTGATGAATGCTTGGACTGAATTTGATGTTTCAACTCTTTTATTAAACCCTGTTGATGTGGGCTATTTTCCAAAACTTGATTGTCTTCTACAATTATGTTTCCAAACAATCTTACCGCATTTTCTGATGGGTAGGTAAGTTTATTTTCTTTTAAGCATTTATATTTTCTGAAGAAAATATAATTGTTGACACAATGAAATAAAAACCAACCTGACAATACTTGACACAAAATTAAATGACAGTCAACAAAAGCGTAACCTAGGTTACAAACCAAAGACAATCCTTAGACTAGAAACCTCATCTTCCGCGGGAGGAGGGGAAGCTGCCATTTTCTATAAAAACATCCATAGACAAGCTTAACCTTAATGCTATTATTTTTTAAAGGAAGAAAACCGGCCGTGTTCGTATTAATATTTCATTGACGGAAATACTTGACAGTAGAATTGTCAGTGAGACTTTCTTTTTCAGTAGTAATAAGTTTCTCAAAAAGATCGACATGGTTTCAGTTGAGTAAAATAGATTATCGCATTTAATGAGGTTTAACTAAAGAAAACCAGAAAAAGACATTTGGTCATGTTGGCATCAGGCAGGACTTGAACCCGCATCTTTCGCAAACCGGGCGACTGCACTACCAATTATGCTACCGAGACCATTAACTGACCGGCCGAATCTTTCTGGTATATTTTGCCCTATGAGCCAGGGTGATTTCATCAATGTTATAGGCATCCACCTCTAACACTCGGAAGAAATATTTTTTCAAATATTTAACTCCCGATTAAGATGAAAAAGCTATTACTATATTTTATTATTGTTTTTTTAGCATTTTCCATGCAGTATCTTTCTAAAGAAAACCAGAAAAAGACATTTGGTCATGTTGGCATCAGGCAGGACTTGAACCCGCATCTTTCGCAAACCGGGCGACTGCACTACCAATTATGCTACCGAGACCATTAACTGACCGGCCGAATCTTTCTGGTATATTTTGCCCTATGAGCCAGGGTGATTTCATCAATGTTATAGGCATCCACCTCTAACACTCGGAAGAAATATTTTTTCAAATATTTAACTCCCGATTAAGATGAAAAAGCTATTACTATATTTTATTATTGTTTTTTTAGCATTTTCCATGCAGTATCTTTCTAAAGAAAACCAGAAAAAGACATTTGGTCATGTTGGCATCAGGCAGGACTTGAACCCGCATCTTTCGCAAACCGGGCGACTGCACTACCAATTATGCTACCGAGACCATTAACTGACCGGCCGAATCTTTCTGGTATATTTACCGGCTATAAAGCCGGTAAATATACCAGCGGTAAATATACGGTAATATTTGGTTATAAAGCCGGTCAGTTAATGGTCTCGGTAGCATAATTGGTAGTGCAGTCGCCCGGTTTGCGAAAGATGCGGGTTCAAGTCCTGCCTGATGCCAACATGACCAAATGTCTTTTTCTGGTTTTCTTTAGAAAGATACTGCATGGAAAATGCTAAAAAAACAATAATAAAATATAGTAATAGCTTTTTCATCTTAATCGGGAGTTAAATATTTGAAAAAATATTTCTTCCGAGTGTTAGAGGTGGATGCCTATAACATTGATGAAATCACCCTGGCTCATAGGGCAAAATATACCAGAAAGATTCGGCCGGTCAGTTAATGGTCTCGGTAGCATAATTGGTAGTGCAGTCGCCCGGTTTGCGAAAGATGCGGGTTCAAGTCCTGCCTGATGCCAACATGACCAAATGTCTTTTTCTGGTTTTCTTTAGAAAGATACTGCATGGAAAATGCTAAAAAAACAATAATAAAATATGAGGTTTAACTAAGTCACCCAATGACGTCAAATGTCAGGCATCTCAGTTATCAGACAAAACTCCATAACATAGGTAATAGGCATGATGACTGTATTTTTTTTTTGTTTATTATCGAAAGACCTTACATTTATGTAAACAATCCTCAAAGAATCACTTCATCTGGATCAATACCACCAGAGATATCACAATTTGAAATGCACAATTTTTGGACTTGCCCAAAAACGCTCCATACAAAAGCGACAGTGACGTCACTATCGCTGTCACTTTTGTATGGAGCGTTTTTGGGCAAGTCCAAAAATGTGCATTTCAAATTGTGATATCTCTGGTGGTATTGATCCAGATGAAGTGATTCTTTGAGGATTGTTTACATAAATGTAAGGTCTTTCGATAATAAACAAAAAAAAAATACAGTCATCATGCCTATTGTGCATGTGTTAAACTCTGTTAGAAAAGTCAATCTTAGTGATCGTTACATCTCGCAGAAGCTTTTGTCAAAAGTGGTAGACCACTTTCTTGGCTGACTGTACCTATAATTTGACCGTGTGTACAAGATAGTATGATTATTTACTAGAGCGTAAGCGAGACAGATACATGTTGCGTAGTGTCGTCTCAAACTGTCAATGCTTTGCTCAGGTGTTCGAAGTTCTTATTTCGGGTCAAGTAACCTTTCTAAGTATTTTTTATTATAATATCATTGCTTGTGCCCACTAGTGGTGGGTTTGAAGGCCGTTGTTTGTTTTGTTTAATGTTTAGTGCAGATAAATCAGCATAAATCGATTTACTTGTCTGAATATAAAGCTGAGTAGCGGCTCATCGAGGCGCGGGCGCCGCTCGATGAACTCAAACAAGTCCATCCCGGCGCCGTGCTTCTCCATCACCATCTGGAAGTACTTGTCGTTCTCGAACACGTCTACAACGCTCACCTGGAAAGAATTCATTTAATGAATATATCAATATCATCGAAAGTTAATCCACACATCTAGCCCCAAACTAATTACCCATAAACATTTTTGAAAATATATAGAAAACACCTAGACCAATACAAACAAACATGTCCATGCCCGAAAATGTCTGAACTGTGAAAGGATCGAACTAGCCACGTTTGGTGTAGTAGCCTACTTCTTGAACATCACACCAAGTCGGTCACCGATAAATTTGAAGAAATCCATATTACAACAGAAGAGAACAGTATCAGAGACTTTGTGGGTCACTTGCTTTTACACTTCTTTTATGATTATAGTTCACTTTGCAAAGAAGGAACCTTACTAGAAAAAGTGTCTATTATGAGTTATTTGGCAAACGTAGTTGTTGGACATCCTCTGGCTTGATGAAGCGACGACTGAAAAGAGGATTGTTGCTAATGACTATGTGGAAAAAGCGAGGAAGCGGGTCTTGTGTCGTACACTTGGTCTACGTCTAGCAGTGGACTGCAAAAGGCTGATGAAGAGTTATTTACTCACAATATTAGGGTGCTTCAAGGTAAGCAGCAGGCTGAGCTCCAGTGGGACCCTGCGCCCATCAGGCCCGTCCACCCAGAACTGCGCGCCCACCTTCTCCTTCAGGATGAACTTGGCCACGGTCAGCAGACGGTCCGATCTTCGGTAAGCCATCTTGACACATCCGTATGCGCCTTTACCTAAAATGGTCAAAAAACAACTTATCAATTGAGGATTCTTCGAATTGAGACACAGAAAGAAGATAATAAACTTGACGACTATCTAGGAGAAAGATAATGGACATTAAGAGCAACTGACGTCCTGAGGCAACCATTGCCTTTTTCTAACGCCTGTAACAAAAATAACTTGCTAAAAATGCCCAAATGGCAAATGGTTATAATACGATTCAAACTTAATGGCGGCTGTGAACATCGCGCGAGTCGATGCGCTGAACACAAATTAAGGTGTCAGCGGGTTGCGAGGTGAGGTCAATCTGGCGCATTCGGCGCTGGCAGCTAACTTCCGAGCCGCCATTAAGTTTGAATAGTATTATACGAGCAAGACAAAACAGAGATTACACAAATTGTTTCGGAGTTGTTTTGCGATAATACGCTCAAAACGCTATCTTACTCACCAATCTGCTTGAGAGTGACGTAATGCTTGCTGTACTCGCCGGCTACTTGCTCTTCGCCACACTGGCTCATCAGCGACATCGACTGAGGTCTGCTGCTGACTGATTTGTTACCCTGTGCATAAAAAAATAAGAGTGAATTTCAAAAGTTACAATGGGGCGAAATGATAGAAGCTGTGAGTAAGATGCAAAGACATTTGTTTATGATTTCAAGAACAGAGTAGGTGATTGAAAGAAATGGAGCACCGATAGTATCCTCACTTTAAACTAACAGGCTTAATGGAAACAAGACGTACGAATATAAAAAGACAAGTATAAGGTGCAAACGATTGATAATTTACACATTCTGAACGCTACCCATTTGAATCGCAGGTGACGTAACTGTCGAATCACCGGAAAACAGGTCCCAGTGCTATCTTCGAATTGGCTCATTACAGCTGCCTTGTGTTCGCAGAGTTAAGTACCTGGAGTTATTACGGTAAAACATGTGAAAAAGAACGTGCGAATTTCGCGGTGTTCAAAATGTTTACTCACTCCAAAGGTCGATTACATTGATGACGCTGTGATGATACAAGTGCAATTGGTTAGTCAGCAATTAGATCTAATATGATGATATTCGTGTTTCGTACAGTTAGTATCAAAAAGTTCTCATAATCCAAGAAAGTTACCGTAAGTAAGCGTGGTTACAGATTTATAGAGAATACGATAAAAGGACATTTTAACAAAAAAAATACAAAATAACTATTGGCGTAGCCCAATTCTCTTCTGATATGATATTAGGGAAACTATCTGCACAGCAAGAATATTTTGTAAACAATGAACTTTAAGAATTGATAGGTTATTTTGTAGTCCGATTGATTAGAAGGTCGTAGTGAAATCGGACCGCAGGGTCGGAGATTCCGTCCCGATAATCGCTACCGCCACGTGCTGGGTCGTCTACCTAACCATGCATAACCTAAGTCAGATTGCCCTCTCCAAGTATCCCTAAACTCTCTGTTGCGCCTTGCAGTTGACTGGTAGAGAATGCCTCTCGTCATTGAGTCCGCCAATTGTATTTTTTTTGTAATTTTGTGCAATAAAGAATAAATGTTACCAACAAATTGTGTGGATATCTGGAATCTGATTTAAAATCAATAATACCGAAATCACATTTAATATATAATAATAATAATTGTCGCTTACGAGCACTAGCGAGTTGTCAGCGGTGGAGGTGACGCTGGAGGCGAGCGTGGTGTGTCGCGGCGCGTCCTCCAGCTGCACGCCGAGCCACACGCAGCGCACGCGGCTGCCGTTCAGCAGCTGCATCGTCGACACCGTGTACACCACGTCTGGAGATAACATTTACAATTTTAATCTAATACTAGCCGTCCCGACAAACTTTGGTCTGTTGTCAAACATTCAGTTTAGCGTGTCTGGTAGAAACGTTTGCTAAGAAAACGAAACTGTAGTTTTTACTAACTTCTGGCCGCCGGCCTAGGGCCGACTCGCGGCCATAAGCTAGGTCTGCGGCACTCCTGTTAGAGAGGGGTTTCTCCGACTACACTACACTTTAGGCAACCTCGCTATTATAAGGGAAAGGCCCAGACTCCACCTGAGCTGAGCGGAGATGTGCGGCGTCGAGCTGTGTTTTCAACAATCAATAGAATCACATCTCCATGTGGGAATAACGCAATTCCATTGGTTGTTGAAAACACAGCTCGATGCCGCACATCTCCGCTCAGCTCTGGTGGAGCCTGAGCCTAAGTATGTGGGTTAGCAATGCCGATATGCCGCAGGCATTAGTAGCGCTGTCTGCCAATGCATTTTGGTAGTCAGCACTTTGTGGTGTCGCTGAGCCACTGCTAAATACTGCTTCAAAAGAAGCGGATGCGTCAATCTCAAGATAACACGATTCATGGACATAGACTTCTCCAATAATTGCAGAAGTCTATGTCTATGAATCAATTTAGGCTAATAAAACTAACAGATGATCACCCTTTCTGCTACCATAAGAAATGTCCATAAAGTAACTAGCAGCCGCCCGCGACTTCGTCCGCGTGTACTTAGCTGTATGTGAATAAAGATTTTCCCGCTTTTCTGTTGAACTTTTCCTGAATTTTCATTGCTATAAACCTCACGGAGCCCAAGACCTTTCCAACGAATGCAAAACCGTGGAAATCGGTTGTGGGTTCTGGAGTTATAGCGTCAGGAAGGAAAACCCGACTTATTTTTATATAGTAGATATCATACTCACTAAGCTCAGTAGCGTCCTTGTGCAGCACCACGCCGCGGTAGGTCCCGTCGCGATGCTGACAGTCGGCGGCGCAGTCGCAGTGGGTCGGCTTCCCGGCGCGCGCGTGCTGCGGCGTCGACGTCGTCACTTGGCTGCGGACTACACGCTTTGCCACGCAGGGGGTCTCGGGACCGTCCTCTGGTGAACATTTTAAAACTTATTCTTTTTATACTAGCGAAAAACATTTTTTATCAAGGACTTTTAAATCTACTAAACTAAATAAGTATCTGTTTAGGAGCTACAATGTCAACCAGACTCTATTTTTTTGCCATGAAAAATTTGCCATGACGAGGACTCGATGAAAATACTTGTAGTACAGGGCCACACTGAGGGTAAGAGAGCATGAGGCCGGTCCAATACTCGTTGGATCGACCATCAGCCACGTAACGGTAACGTTGAGGTACAACCCTGTGCATCAGCAGCCACGACCACTCTACCAAGAGTGCCCGACTAAGAAGAAGATTCCCTTGAACAGGGTGTTAAAAATGTGAATTGTGAATGCAAGGCGAAAACCTGACAGGCCTTAAAACAGATTCAGAAAAATCTATGGGGCCTATTTTGTAAACAGTGAACGTCACATAGCTATGAATTCTAATCATCGGCGAGATTAACGGTTAATCTGCCCATAAGAAAATAACTCAGGAAATGTTTCAGTAAACGATAAGATAACCTTTTAAGTTCCTAGTCAAAACAAATCAACAAACCGTACCTTCATATTTCCTCCTCGGCGCCGACTCCGTTTGAGTTTCCAAATCGTTATCATTACTGAAACTGTCCACACTTTCGTTGCCATTATGTTTGGGCAGGTCTTCAATCTCACAGCCGGGTGGGGGCATCTCGTTGATAGGAGTAAGGAAATCCGCGCTGGTCTCATTCGAGTCGCAAAAGTCCAACGAGAGACTACTCTTGTCTTCTCTCCCTTGTTGCAAGTTAGCTTTCAAAGAGCGATATTTACTCGAATCAAACGATAATCTAAGAGAGGGATCGTTCATTCTCACACGAGGCGTGTTTCCTGTAGGAGTGACTTCTTGCGAATGCTGTGATGTGTAGTATATCGAATCTGATTTCTCTGAAGGCTTATTCGAGATCTGTTTTAGAGGGTTATTCTGTTCAGACCTTAGTATATTTTCTGAGCGCGATTTGGAAATACTACTATGGCAATAGTTTTCCTCGTCTATGGATATTCCTGACATGCCCGAAGTGACGTCGGGTAAGGCTGATAAGTCATTTCTCTGCTCTGTAGTGCTGATGCTGGAGACCATGTCCTGGGTCGGGGTGGGAGTGTGGGTGACCAGGCTGCAGGATTTGTCGAGGCAGAGCGCACTTTCCCTGGTCGTGGACAAGATGGACGGTTGGACATTGAGTGACATGCAGGCTGATTTCTGGCTGCCGTTAAAAGCACCGCAGGAGTCGTCGTCGGTGTCGGAAGCTGAAAGTCAAAGTTAGGACAAACAAATAAGATACCGGAGCAACTGCAAAAAATACTAATTGTAGTAGTAGTTGACTCTAGACGAATTCGGTTTTGATGCAAATTAGGCGTCCTTTGAAATATACATCTGATAAGAATGATTTTTGCATTTCTGGTAATTAATAATTAAAAAGGTAGATAGGTTATGTCAGTACTGATGCGCAGTCAAAAATTGACCACTGCGTAGACACCCCGTGTTGTAACGTGTGAATAAGGCAAGGCAGTACGATTTACTAGAGCGTACAGATACGTGTTGCTCGACTCGTTTCAAACTGTCAATGCTTCGCTCAGGTGCACTAATAGTTTGATTTCTGGTGCCACTTTTTTTAGCACAAGTAACCTATCTACTCATTTTTTATTATAATAAAGGGGATCTTCAGTCTTTCTCCCGCTTTACGTTGACATTTAGATATTCTCTTTCGTATTACAGTCTTTAATTCCTTGAAGTAAGACACAAAATAGAAGCTGCCAAAGCTCGAAAGACCTTACCTGATCCATTATCATCATTATTAACTGGCGAAAGCGTCATATTCCTGTTCCTATCCGTCACTTTCACCATGTCGGCTTCTCTGCAGAAGTTCTGGATGACATCCTCGATGTGGTGACCGATGACCTCTGTGTGGGGCTTGCCGAAGGTCAGCATCGCGAAGTGGTGGTTACACGCGGTTATTATACCAGCCTCGTCTACCACTAGTAGACCACTTACATTGTATGTTACCTGCAAGAAGTTACTATAGAATAAATATACCTGGCAATTATTTCACACAGCGTCATCGTTTTCATGGGATACTAGACAACGCATAAACATACTTAAATACCTTTTCTTATGTAAATACATACTTAATACACGTAGAATGTTAGTAATGTAGAATGTTCATGCACACAAATGTTGGTCCTGTGCGGGCATCGAACCCGCGACCTTTGGTGTAGTAGCCGACTTCTCAACAATTATACCAAATCGGTATTATTGTTGAGACGGTTAAACTGTGTGCGCGGCATGAAAGAGGAAACCAGAGTCGAGTTTGTTCAAAATTTCAAAGCTAAAATCGTTTAAAGAACTTGGTAAATTTTTGAAGTTGATCCACCGGACCTGCATCTGCTTTAAAATCATAGCTCATAGGTCAGCACGGGAGCTGCACGCTTCTGACCCAGCGGCGAGCAAACGGCAATTGACCGGCAATCATCTTACTATTCAAATTTGAACCTTAAATTGTAAGTACGCGAGCTGCGAGTTGACTGATATTATAGTAGCGCTGTTAGCTCGCTGTTGGCGTTCTCATTTTAATATTGCAAAATATATTGTACCATTCACAACTTAATAGTCAAATTTGAATAGCAAGATATTTGCTTGGTCGGACACGTTTATCTTTAATGTGTTTTTCACTCGATTTGTACCTCTTCTAAAAAGTTGGCACTTTTAGTAACCAACAGCCTGCACTTACCCTGATAGTGACTTCTAGCACCGATTTGTCTTTGTATGCCTTCATTGAAGACCAAGGAGAGTTCTCAGCAACATCAGACTTTGATATCCACAGGCAAAGTGGAAATGTGCCTCCATCTAATGTTCTCCCTGTGAATAAAATTATGGAGTCAAACAGTGCACTTTCTTACTACTTCGAAAGCCCTAACAGTCACTCGGTGACTGTTAGTCACTATTCAGTGTGTGTAGTGTTTTTTTCTCTACCCGCAGGGAAGGCCTGGAATAGATCGCTATTAGCGACAAGGCTGCCTAAATTGTGCATTGCTTTCAATGTATTACTAAGCTTTAAGTTTTTAATGTTAATGTGCAATAAAGAATATTCTCAATCTACTATTTCAGCATGACGGTGACTGTCAACTTGCTGTTGACTACCTCTGACCTCATCGAGAATAGTTGCAAGCATTTTTTTATTTATTTATTTTCTTTAACCTTTCATCAATGGGTATTGTCCTCTGTTTAGATTGTTTTTTATTTGTTTGTGTTTAGTTTGTTTTTAAGAATCAAACTGACATTCGAAAAATACCTAACGAGTAACGATACGAGTTCGTGAGTAACAACGATTCAGTACTTCGAGTCAGGCCATGTCAGTCAACGGCACATCAGGCTCCCCTCTTCTGATTTTATCTTGCTCTAGCCAAATGACACTTCTTTGCAATAGAGCAAGGAGGAGTAAGGACTGATCGGAAATGGGCAGCGTGATGTGCCGTTGAACGTACCATTAATTATACGGTTCGCTACAGCTCTGTTACCTGTAACCTTTTGCTTCGACACACTTCTAGTCATGGGCGCGTCGATGGTGGGCAAGTGTATGGACGGTATGAGGGAGGTGATCGGCAAGCCGACCAGCTTGTCACACGTTTCGGCTTGGAACAGGAGCGCAGCATCCTCGCTGGAGCATGACAGGACCACGCCTGTGTCGGCGTCTATGGTGAACTGGAATTTAGAAATACTGTTATGTATTCTATTCTAGTGGTTGATCATTCTGGGTCAGAACTCAAGTATGGTCCGACGTTCGAGTCTGGCCGGAATTTCTACTTTGTGTTTATTGTAAAATTTGCGGCTGATTCTCTAGTGATGGAAAACAGTGATAAAAAAACATGGGGTTCTATTCGTTAGGCGAAATTTAGGCTTCTGAATGTTCCGTACACCATGAAGGCAACAGTTAGTGTAGACTACCCTGTTTAGAATATAATCATGAGCGTATGCTATGTCATGCTATTCTATTATTCTTGGCCTACCGTGTAGACAGTTTTCTAAGCAGGTTAAGGTGCCTCACGATAAGTAACTGTTAAGTACATTTATGAAATAAAGTTGTGTATCACTCTGTTTAGAGTAATCAGAATTGGATGATCTTTGTGTTTAGTTATTATAAATATTTTGTAACATACATACCACAACATTCTTACAGCTAACAGGTTCTGCAACCACTAAGCATGGCCCATCGTTGTCTAGCTGTCTTATCCAAAGAGACACTTGTACCGTTCCTCCATCCTTTGATAGTAATTCCACAACCTGGCACAGAAACATATTATGTTATACTGTTTATAAACACACCACTGTACTATGTCCTATTATGTCTATAATCTATACAAAAAGAAATCGCCGAGCCGAAACATACCTTTCCACTAAGTAATACAATGGTTCGGTCTTCACAGGTGTCACCATCTTCAGGCTCATGAAGCTTGAAGGTCTTGCAGCTTTTCTTATGGAGAAGGTCAGAGAATCGTAGACCGCAAAGCTCGCCCGATGAATAACCAAGCAAGGAACATGCCTTGTTGTTTACAATTAATATCTGAAATATCACAGGAGCCATTACTCTCACCTTTGCATAAAAAATAATGTATGAAACAGACAAAGTTTGTTATAACTCTCACTTTAGAAGAATTCGGTTCAATAGTAAAAACAGCCTTGCTTGGGTTAATAACTTGTTGAATACGTTCAGTCTGGGACTGTGCTGGGGAGCCTGCAACATCACCTGCTGCCAAAGAAGTATTGAACCGCAGTCCATTTGGCCCATCAACTGTAAATATTCAAAATTCAAAGTATTTCAAATCCATTTGAAATTGGCTGAAATAAATAATATAAATAATACAAAAATACCGGGTGGGGCGTTCCGACCGACAATCCTTGAAATTTTGAAAAGCCCTACACATACACATACCTAAGGTATTTTTATTTTATTTTTAAGTTCAATAGTTTTCGAGTTATTGAGTGACAAAGTTTTGCTTCAAAAGTATGCGTTGTCAACCTTAATCAACCTTAGGCATTTATTTAAAGAATATTGGAAGGGTTAATCTATATTCTAGAAGAGATTTCCAAGCATATGGTATAACATCAGGTCACAAAACCTAGATAAGTTGAACATAAATAAATAAAACAAGTCCCACTGCTTGGCATACTTCATGAATGAGGACCAATGTGTATTGTGGAAGACGCCTATGTCAGCCAAGTGATAAAACTCCTTGTCCGATGTAATTAAGCCCAAAACAAAATATTATGCTCCTACAAGTGTCAAAGCAGTTTTACAAAATACATAATGTTAACATGTATTCTAAAGAATTTTTTACTTACCTCTAACAAAATCAATAGCTGGTTTTGCTTTAGTTGGTGTTTCTAGCTCCATTCTGATTGGTCTCACTCTACGGTTCAAGCGTGGGAAGCTTTGATTGCCTTCAAACGAGTTTCTAAATACATCGCGTAAGCGTGGCTGTGGTTTAACCGTCCTATAAACATTGGGCATGAAGTTACATTCTGAATATGTTGTTGTATGAATTGTGTGGCATGAAGTGGTCAGTTAAATTTCATTAAACTGTGTATGGTTGTATTAAGTGTGCAGTAAGGCAATGTATAGATGTTTAAATGATTACATGGTAGTATGTTTAGTATACTGTGCTGTTTACAAAACTGTGACATTTAATAACACTACAAAAAGAGAAAGTAATTAGTAATTTTATTTAGAAAATTACTATTATGAGTGTAAATGAAGTTTATTTAAATGACAAAGTCAACCTACCTGCATTTGTGATCAATTTCTGTATATTTTTCAGGTGTATACAAGCTAGGGCTTTCATTCCTCAACTCATTCAAATCAAAATTATGTTTCTGTAAGGCAAAATGTAAACAAACATAATTATGATAAGATACACCTTTGAGAAGAATGAGAATGCGCAATTTACTTCATACTTACATTTTTAGGTGTCAAATTAAGATGTTCAGGTGAGTAAACATCCACAAACCTTCCTAGTCTAGGTTTTGTCGGAGTCCAGCCTGGAGTGTCTTCCACTGTACACCTACGAATGCACGAAAAAGTAACGCCATAGCACGCTTCAGTATCAGTAGAAAAAACTACAAAAAGAGCCTATTTACGTTCTAAATACCGCGAAACATCACTCGATGAGCGCTTTATGATTTATTTACATCCTTCGGCTTATTTTTGGAAAGAAAATCAATACATTACAGCGCGCAAGTTCAAATAGACGCTAATGGATATTCAAGTTTGACGTCGTGTTTTACCTGGTGAAATCAGGGGATTCTGAAGACTTCATCCGGTCTGGACTTTCGGCATGTATAAAATTCATGTTATATTGCCTTTTTAAAACTTTTTAGATGGTAAAAATCGCCGTTGTACGAGATTTTCAAACAATAATCAAGTTGAACGTCGGTTGAAGTGTTGAACAGCTGTTGTCAGCTGTCAAAATATTATTCTATTCATCCTTCACTTTTTTTGTTTTAATAACTCGCTTCAATTTTTGCTATTCGAAAAAAGCATGAAAATATATCATTTTATTACAACTTCATCAAAGATAAAAATAAAACTAGTAAATACTTTGTTCTTACTAATTTATTAAAAAGACGTTTTTTCATTCGGCTGATTAGCTCTCTCTAGTGTAATAGTTCTGAATACGTCTGCTTGTTTGCTTTTTTTCAAGCCTACGTAATTTGGGGTACGGTTTACAGGTGGCGTTAATGACGAGTTATTTTGAATAGCGCCATCTTTACACAGTTTTTGAGACTATGGGTCGGCGCCCACCATCGGCATCGGCACGCTTCAGGATTTTAAGGTGGCAAATAGCAATATACTTTAACATTATGGCAATAAAGTATAAATTTCCGTGATGTGTTCTCGTAAAAACAAAATGCATTTGTTCTGTTTCTGTTTCGGCATTTCCTACTTTATTGCCATTATGTTAGAGTATATTACTATTTGCCACCTCAAAAGCCTGAAGCGTGCCGATGCCGATAGTGGGGGCCGGCCCTATTTTATTGCTTTACCGCCATCTATAATCAACATCTTCCAAACAGAAAGCATTGCTTTCTCATTTATCACATACCACTTGTTTGCAAGTGCGAGTACCAGATGGAGTTGTACGGCCTTGTCGTTTTTGTGCAATAGTACATTGGTTGCAAAACTTTTCAAAAAAGAAATACAAAATTATTTAAGGAATTAATATTCAAAAAGTTTTGAGAGGAAGTTTAAATTTGTTTTATTTGAAGTGAGGTCTACTTTCATAGAAGGTACTCAATAATTTCGCCATTGTTTCCGACTGGGAGCGTGGCGTCTCCTGTAATCCGGCTACTCGGAGGTCGGAATCGGAGGATGGTTTGAGGTCGGGGGTCCTGGTGCTGAGTGGCCCATGTTGACTGGACGTCCACACTAAGCCTGGTGTTAATATGGATCCCCCGGAGGAGTCTGGGGGATGCAGGTTCATTAAGGAGGGGCGAACCGGGCCAGGGGGGAAACCCAGCAGCCAAAAGTCCCCGCATCGGGCAGTAGTGGGATAGCGGCCGGGAGTGGGTGCTCAGTAACAGCCTGACCAACACAATCAGACCCGTTTCTTTTGCAAATGTGTTTTTTTGATGAATTTCGGATTACCTGCTCAAGTGTGATTTTTAATGAAATGAACACTATATAACATAAAACCAGCCAGTGCACCATACGTATGTATAGGTTGTCGAATAAGTCTCGTTTTGTAAGTTGAAAAAATAAAGTCCATGTTTCTTTATGAATTGTAGTCTATGTGCGATTCAGATTTAAAGGCAACCTACAATATGGTAAAGTTTCATTAAAATCCATTCAGAAGTTTTTACGTGAAAGAGCAACACGGCTCATCTACACATAGGTATTAACTTTTTGCATTTATAATAGGTATTAGTTGGATATTTATTATCTATCAAACTTTTTGTATTTTACCACATAAAATATTATGGCAGGTCACATAAAAATAATTAAAACTTATACAAACTCAATGATGTAAACACAGATTTAGTTCAGTATTTTCGGTAGGTATATGACGTAGGTATTCCAAATCCAAATCATGAAATTCAGTACAATTTTATTTCCTTGTTTTTAACAGATTTAAAATGACTATTGTTATGTTCGCTTTTTGTGGCATAGAATGTCACTTTTTTGAGCAAGTGGTACGAAAACACACATCTACACCATGAAAAAATCAAACAAATGTTAACACTTAGAAAAACAAAAACAAAAAAAACACTTACCTAATACCTAAAAAAAGGGCCGAAGTTCAGTTCAAGACCAACAGTAGTTTACAGAACTGTTCTACGTACTGCTTTAGTTAAAGTACTTATTAATATGGTGTTTGTGTTTGTATGTCAGTTTAATTATGTAAAAAAAATATCAAAGAGTAGGTACCTAACTGCTGAGTTTCTTGCCACTTATTCTCAGTTTAAACAACTTTCCGCTCCGGTGGTAGCGTCACACTCATTTAAGTACAGTATATTTATTGTAAACATTTAATAGGTACTTACTATGGTATTCATGTCTATTAGATAGCAAAAATTGTAAGTATGTAACAAAATAAAAAATAACTGAGTATATCTACAAGCACCATTAATTGCTAAGCAAAGAATGAAGTTTAAATCCGTATCGTATACCTAACAGAAAGCTATAAAAAATAGCAAACAACAATATTTCCAACATACCTATCTACAAGCGCGTTCCGGTTTGCGGTACCTAGCATTTTTGTAACGATCTAGATTTTTCCAAGAAGGCAACAGTAGATACGTTCCGGCTGCACTGCACTTTCAAAACTCAAGGTCCTTCGAGCACACGTACTACGCCCAGTTCACTTAGCACATTCAATATTCAGCCACCTTTCAAACCTTATTCCCAACGGCATAAGAGCTAAACGAACAGCAAACTGCGCCTGGGCAATGTATTGTTGCTATAAATCGTACAAAATTAATTAACGTTAAAACCGGCTTAACGGAGTTGACGGACAATGAATTTGATTGTAGGGCGGTGATCACGGATATACGGGCGTCATAAGATTTTGTCAAGGTGACTTTATAGGGTCTAGCACGAAGTTTACGTACTTACCTACTCGTATCTAATAATAAGTTGCAAGTACTGACAAGGATAACTAGCTATTATATCTAAGGCTATTGAATCTGCTTGAACCCAGGAAGCATGTATTTATAAGTACGTATCCAGAAATGAATGTTAGAAGCTTTTCAGAGCTATCCTAAAAATGGGAGCAACATTTTAAACAGAAGTATTAGCTTAAACCCGACTCAAACTCAAACTCAAGCGTTTATTTGCTAAGAAGAAGAAGCGAAGAAGACATTAAAAGTAAGTAGTGCAAGTTCTCTGGAGGTCCACTTTCATTTATATCGTATTATGCATTGTTACTACCATACTAAACACACTTACTTACTTACTCACTTACAGTCAAGTTGTTTTTAAAACGTCAGAAGTATGACTAAAATACATAAAAACCTAACATACATCCTAAATACGTCCCAATGCTGGGCCCAGGGCTCAGTGCCGACTGTTGGAGGGGTGTAAGGTTAGTGAGAAACCTTAATGTCAGATGTTATCAAGCCACCCTAGGGCCTCTGACTAAACCTAACGACTGACATCTGGCAACGTCAACCGGGACCAACTGCTTAACGTGCCTTTCGAAGCACGGAGATGCCCGAAATACACATCACTAAATTTCGGTCGGGATGGTCAACCATCCCATTTCCGACCCGGCGTGTGTTGCTTTACAACAACGATCGTCGCCGCTCACTGTCACAACTGCGCCACGGGCACCTCCGGCAATGTGATATTTCAATAACAAATATTACTAATATCGATTAGCCGTATCCTATTAGAGATTCTTAGAATATTGAAATAGTGAGTCTTGGCGTAATAAATTCCACTTTTTATGTTATCGCAAAAGTTAACAAGGGAATTTATTGCCATAGTTTTCCGTTTTCCCCATAAAAGATTTTTCACACGGTTTCATAAGGTCGTGGCCTAATTACTTACGTAGGTAGGTACTAACTTATTGTTCCGTCTAAGGTTATTATTACACAAGTAAGTCCAATATAATCTAGTTTCAAGTTATTACTAAGTTAGGTATTAGATATGGGCGAGAAAATGGAACGGGCATTGCAAGCTTTTTAAAGCTCACCTTGGTTAAATCAGATGTTTTAAAATTATAAGTAGTGCCGTCGGTATTGTTATACTTATAAAGTTCAAGATGTTTAAAATATCAAACTTTTCTTCAAATTTGGTGCAAAGAAAGGCCTTCAAAATGAGACTAGCCCAGTGGTTCTTCATTACTGTACTTGTCAACCCCATATCTGGATCCCACGGTTGCTTCCCATTAGATGGAGTGAGGTCATATTGAGATGATACAATAAAAAGATGAGTTCGAGTGTAGGTATCACAATTCGTCGTTGTACCACAGTATAAACATTCAGTAGAACATCTACGTACAAACGTGCCGCACTCGGTTTGAATTTGTGCGTGCGCGTCGCACGCCGTGTCGCGATTTCACGCACACGCTAGCATAAAATAGGGGGGTATAGGGTGGTGGCAGTACCTACGGACGGGCTGTGCCGCGTGTCTGTGGCACGCTAGGCTAATAACTCGGCGGGCGGCCTTAGAAAACCTACTGTATGTTTATACTGTGGTTGTACCTTCTGGATACATTCCCTTGCTGACTCTGGCCTCAACTCAGCCGGGATGGAGAAGACGTGTCAAGCCCATTTCCATTTAGCTGCGGTGTGTTCCACGTCTCCGGTTTTTGAGCGCAGTATTTACAGTGTTCTTAATGTTGTGAGGAAGCTTGACCCCGAGAATACTCCGCTCCTTTAATATTTTTGCTCCGCGTTTTTTATTTGGCCAGTAAAGAGTCCCTTCAGTCCCAAGATTTTGATTCTTATTGCGTATAGTTATCTAGGAAAATATATGTGGTTGTTTTCCCAACCGGCCAAGGAAAGTTTAAGTCGAACTAGAAACACTTTTCGATAAAAAAATGCACAAATTAGATCAACCTGGCGCTTCATCCAAAGTATTTAAAAAAGTGAAGTTTTTCTAAATATTTTAATGAAGTTGTAAACGTAATCCTGAACAACCCTTCATTTTTGCCAGGTTTTCAAATCAACAGCCTGTATGTCAATGTCACAACGACATTTAGTATATTCGCTGATATGCTCGTTCAATTTATCCTCATGTTCTATAGTGTAGTTACAGTTCACACTTAACATTGTCTTACCATATCGGAATATTTTATATCAGTTTTAATATTCATAAATCTCAGATTGTTGCAATAAAAGCACACAGCAAGTTCCATTATTGGTCCCCGCAACGTTATCTGTATCTATGATATTATATGCGCACGCGACTCCATGCGTGGGCGCGCGTCAGCCTTTTATTTTGCTATTCTTTATTTATATACGAATGAGGTTGCTTTTGAAAGTGCATTGTCTCTGTTTTGCGAAATTGATATGTCTGTTAGGTTTGGGCGTTGCTCAAGTTATGTCATAGTTATAATGGAGACGAGTGAATATAAATCTCGCTAATTATGCCGTGAATGTGTTTATGATTGGTGTTTTAAGATGCAATTTCCCTTATAAGGAAATTGGCATATTCCAAGCAAGCGTTATTGGAAAAACCAGAAGTGATCAGATATATTTGATAATCAGATGATTAACTAATAAGTGTTATGTTCAGATGTTAGGTCATCGAGCGGAGGATCACCCTAACCGGGTGTGTAAGGAGATACTTTTCAAATGCTTGAAAAAAACTAAGTAGCCTTTCAGATAGATAGAAGAATGCGTATGCGTATGTCCACAACTCTCATTCAACTTGTATGATGAAAACAACTTCAGTACATTACAGACTGTACTCAAGAAAGTAACACAAGCAGTGATTTGACCTAGAGTAGAGATTTCAATGCAAAAATGTCTCTCAGATTTATGCTCATAGCAGAAGTTCTCCTGAGTCCTGATTCATATGTAATTAAGGGCTTAATGCTTGCTAGCTCTGGAAATTTAACAACTATAAGCTGACTTTGTTTGTAATGATCAAAAATCATTGGACATTCCGGTGGCGAGTGCACGACCCGGCGAAGGGAAGTCGCAACCTTTGCGTGGCATTACATTCACTGCACTACATTATGTGTGGGGCAACGACAGTGTGCTAGCCGTTGGGGACTTGCGAGACAAAATCTGAGAACTCACATTTCAAGATCATTTTGATCAAACGAAAGTACATACACTTGAAATAAATGTTCGAACATTCATTCGTTTTGAGAGGCCTGAGTGCATCTTAGATTTACTCAACATCAAACGCTCGTGACTAACCCCCTTACTCATAAAAACTTAAACGCTTCAACAGCACGTTAACTTTTGTATCGCTTCGTCTCTTTGATTCTTGTTGCTGCCATCATTTGCGAGTATTCGTCAATTGCTTAAACTATGCTTTAGCGTTGCGTTCGTTTTTATGAATGAGGTGGTAAGTATATCCCAAACGGGGTAATCCGCAACACACTGATGGTGAATGGAACATTCGAAAGCCCACATTTCGCCTAGCCAATTAAAACCCAACGTGGTAACTGGCGAGCCTACCGCCGTTACCCGTGTTGCGTTATCTTCATCAGTATTCACAAATTGTACAATGAACACCCATTACTAAGGTGTTCCGGTCAGACTCAAAACCCTGAGTGGTTGGTTAGGTCCGTTTTCCTCCGAAGTGAAGTAAAGAGGATACTTAAGTGATTTAAGCAACCACTTAGATATACTTACTAGGCTATACGTGGGAAACTTCACTGGAACCAAATTCTGAAGAGTCTATTTGAGTTATTCTGAACAACATCATTATAGTTTTCACATATTATACGAACACCTAGAACAGTGCCATCCTTTATAGATATAAAAAAGATGCATTCAAAAGAGCCCCTTTACATGTCACGAAGATTTTAGCACCAGAGCATTCTTACAAGCTACAAAAGTACACAATATAACAAGCCAGTAAATCTAGAGATGATAAAGTGGCGTAGCAAAAAATGTTCTCCCTTAAAAATGCACTCGCATAATACCTTGGTGGAAGGTGTGGTCATAATGGGAAACAAAATGGATGGTGTTGAGTCACTTGGTATGCTTAGGAAAAGGTTTAATGATAAACGTTGAGCAAAACTGACGATTGAAACCTGATATTATTTGACTTGACCTCTCGATGCTGACTGCTTGCCCTAAATAATGAGGTCGTTGACATTTTTGCTTATATAATGATTTCTAATATTTACGCGAACACTATACATCGAAATAAAACAACTTTACGGATTCTACTCGCGGTGTTATATTTTCTTTCATTTTCTAACCCGACGTTTCGACTCCTTTACAGCAGTCGTGATCACGGGATGACAAAGATGTTCTATGTCACAAAACAGTACAAATTTTTTTGCAACCCTCACTTAACTACCGTCATTTCCACCAACATTATTGGAAATGTTCCTATCCACGCAGTACGAACTAACCGTATCCTGAGACCTCACAGTATTGTGCTGCCCTCTGGGATTGATCAAGCGTATAACAGGCTCCCAAGCTGGTGGTAAATTCCAACCATCCTCACGATTGAAATTCGGATGTTTTTTAATTTCAATAGCCTCTCGCAGCATCCTTGGTAAGTAACGATTCTCCCTAGCAAGGACCTGCGGTTTATCAAATCGTATGAAATGGTTGGGCTTATCAAGGGCATGTTCACAAACTGCTGATTTTGTAGATCTCCTATTCTTAATATCACCTATGTGTTCTTTGATACGCGTCCCTATGCTTCTTTTGGTTTGACCTATATACGAGAGCCCACAGTCACAATCAAGCTTGTATACACCCGCTGTTTGAAGAGGAATATTACACTTAACAGGTCTTAAAAATTGATTAATCTTCTTCGGCGGCTTAAAATAAGTTTTAATAGAAGCACGCTTCAAGATGTTCCCAATCTTGTCAGTGACACCCTTCAAATATGGCAATACAGCAGGCTGACGCTCAACTGTGGCTGGTTTCACTCGGTTTCTGCGACGTCGCGGTGCTTTGAGCTTGTTTTCACCCAGCACACGCTTGACATGCTGGACTTCAGCATGCAGGTGGTCATCATCATCACACCATCATCATGTGATGATGACCACCTGCATGCTGAAGTCCAGCATGTCAAGCGTGTGCTGGGTGAAAACAAGCTCAAAGCACCGCGACGTCGCAGAAACCGAGTGAAACCAGCCACAGTTGAGCGTCAGCCTGCTGTATTGCCATATTTGAAGGGTGTCACTGACAAGATTGGGAACATCTTGAAGCGTGCTTCTATTAAAACTTATTTTAAGCCGCCGAAGAAGATTAATCAATTTTTAAGACCTGTTAAGTGTAATATTCCTCTTCAAACAGCGGGTGTATACAAGCTTGATTGTGACTGTGGGCTCTCGTATATAGGTCAAACCAAAAGAAGCATAGGGACGCGTATCAAAGAACACATAGGTGATATTAAGAATAGGAGATCTACAAAATCAGCAGTTTGTGAACATGCCCTTGATAAGCCCAACCATTTCATACGATTTGATAAACCGCAGGTCCTTGCTAGGGAGAATCGTTACTTACCAAGGATGCTGCGAGAGGCTATTGAAATTAAAAAACATCCGAATTTCAATCGTGAGGATGGTTGGAATTTACCACCAGCTTGGGAGCCTGTTATACGCTTGATCAATCCCAGAGGGCAGCACAATACTGTGAGGTCTCAGGATACGGTTAGTTCGTACTGCGTGGATAGGAACATTTCCAATAATGTTGGTGGAAATGACGGTAGTTAAGTGAGGGTTGCTAAAAAATTTGTACTGTTTTGTGACATAGAACATCTTTGTCATCCCGTGATCACGACTGCTGTAAAGGAGTCGAAACGTCGGGTTAGAAAATGAAAGAAAATATAACACCGCGAGTAGAATCCGTAAAGTAGTTTTATTTCGATTTTTGCTTATAGTTGGACACTCACCAATAGCTACCTACGTATACCTCTATTTACTAATAGAGGTAGACATACTTATCTACATAGTTTAGTGTAAGCAGCTGGAAAACTCTGATCATAGATTAGACAACCAAAAATATAGCAGCCAAAATTTCGATCGATACTTACGATTGTTAATAGTAATAACACAACGGAAACCTAACAATTAAATTGGGTTTTTGAGATGTATTAACAAATATTTTTTTCCTAACTTTTGTTTATGGTGCAGTTGTGACAGTGATCGGCCACGATCGCTGTTCTAAAGCAACGCATGTCGGGTCGGAAATGGGATGGGTGACCACCCCGACCGAAATTAGTGACGTGTATTTCGGGCATCTCCGTGCTTCGGAAGGCACGTTAAGCAGTTGGTCGCGGTTGACGTCGCTAGATGTCAGTCGTTAAGCCTAGTCAGAGGCCTTAGGGCGGCTTGATAACATCTGACATTATGGTTGCTCACTAACTTTACACCCCTCCAACAATCCGCACTGAGTACGCGTTTTGGAGTATGGCTTTATTATTCCTCCTCATAGTGGAGGTGAGGCCTTTGCACAGCAGTGGGACGTAAAGGCCGTTTATGTTAAGTTATTTTACTATCATTCATCATAATCATCATTTTCAATGTTCTTTTTAGGTTGTTCGAGTTCAAAGGATACCAAGGTTGGCCCAATGATTATCTTTGGTACACTATTCTGATATTTTGTGATTACTGGCGTACTTATAGAACACTTTTTCATTGAAACGGAAGTGACCTTTAGAAGACATCTTTGGAACAGCGAAATGATGTCTCCATAGTTCATAAGCCGAATCATATTCAACAGCTGTAAATGTCATGTCAGCTAACGTGATTGGTTGACGGAAATTTAATCAGCCAATCACATCACTTGACACGCGTTTGACCGTTAGATAAGATTTAATGAAGACTGGGTAATCCAAGAAATACAATGGTTAAAAATTGAAGAAACTCTCTGCTCTGCTTAGTCGTACTAAGATAATTTAGATTAACTATTTATGTCATAATAGATCTAGGTATAAAAAACACAAATGTTTGCGGGAGGATGCAGGACCAAAAACGCTACATAAAGATTTATTTATTGAGATAAATAAAATGTTCCGTTACGGTGCGATTTCATTCAACCACTCATCTGACAGATTAATTTCATATTCGTGGAGGGCAAAACACTTGGCCTTTAAGATACCAACATAAAATAAAGGTAGAGAATCTGAAAAAGACATTCGGTCTTGACTTTAGGCGGGTATCCAACCCGCGTCATTCGCAAACCGGACGACTGCACTAACTACTGTGCTGCCGAGACCAATAACAGACCGGCCGAATTTTTCTGGTATGTTTTACATGGCAGCCAGGTTTGTTTCATCAATGTTAGGATTGTACCTATATGTATATGTCCTCAAGTATATGTCTGAACATTGGTGAAACATGTTTAGGCACATCGATAAACATGTTTACGCGGGTTCGATTCCCGCCTGAAGCCAAGACCGAATGTCTTTTTCTGGTTTTCCTATCTTTAGTAAGATGATAATGCATTATCCTTAACGTTAAGCTAAAATAACCTATCTGCTTACTATAACCGATTTCTATTTCAGATAGTTAATTGATTATGTCACAAACGTATTTTTAGAAAAGAATCGCTGTCTTGAAAGACTGTACAGCATTACAAAGCGCTTTTAAACATAAAGGTTTACTTTCTGTACAATTGGTTGGTTAGAAATGTCGCCTTTACGTAATCTAACGAAGATAATGTATTATAGGCAATTAATTAATTAACTTGCACTCGCAGTCAACCGCGGAAGTGGTTTGCGAGGCTTTTAATTTAATATTTTATCTTTGTTGATTTGAATAATAAATAAATAAATAATAATTGTAACAATGTTAATAATTGGTAGTCTGTATCAATTAAGATGTTTGAATTAATACAGTCAACTTCAGAACAAGTGAACAAACATTATTATTAAAAAACAAAAAAAAATTGAAGCATAAGGCATTCATCGACACAGCGCCATCTAGCTACAAACTAACTTAAGCCTGTACTCTGCGAACTAGATGGACATATAAACATGCTTAAATATTTTATTTCGTGAATATGTGTTTGAAACACTGGAAGACCAGTTCACACTAACATGTTTATTGTAAATACTCGTAAGCTTGTAATGAGAGTGGATCGAACCGCCACCATTGGTGTAGTAGCCGACTTCTTAACCAATATACTAAGTCGTTCTTCCGTATTTAGATCTTCAGAAAGGATTCTTTTATTATTATAAATAGTATTTTTGATTAAAAATCGGTTCGACTTTGACCCCAGTCTCGCCTAATGGTAAGTAATGACTAGGTTGAAGATGGAACACGCTAACCCAGAAATGCCTATTCACTCTTGCCGTGAAGTCACCAAGGTAGTATGTATCCGGAAACACAGACGCAGGGAGAGCGTTCAACTCTTTAGTGGTGCGGATCAGCAATGGTATTCCGGTTGGCGCCGAAACTCACTTCGTTCGAGTTGAGTTATCTTTAAAATTCATTTTCGAGAGAAAAGAACTAAGCCAAATATTGTTTTTTAATTATTTACATACAAAACGAGAGCAAATACTAATTCGAAGTGAAGCGTATGATGATTGAAGTAAGCGTTTAGGACCGAGATGCGAAATGATGTTTGCCGGAATGCCACCCCAGAAAGGAATCACCAAACTGAAAAATTATCATCTCAATATAATCATTCTGATTGTTATATTATGTTTCTTCTGTTATTCAGGTTCTATCTGGCTATTCTTGGAGGAGGCCTTCACCTGCAGAGGGGTTCTTGCAAAAGCAAAGAGATTAATGGAACATTTAAATACAAGAGAGAGTTTTTTTTTCTTAAAATGTTTTTCGCTATATAATGTTTTTCTAACGATACTTGCAAGAAATAAAAGGCTTTTTATTTGTATTTTATTTTTATTTATTTATTCAGGTTCTGTTAGTCGCAGCCGCCTGTACTTCCCCCGTACTTTCGGCGCGACCATCCGGCCTGCGCAGACGCAGTTGCTATCGCAAAAAGACAACACGACCTACTTACGTAATTATAGCTCCAATAAAACTCGATCTCCATAATTGTGCTGCTAATTGTCCGATAGCTGTTATTACGGGATTTTAATAGAATAGCTTTTTAAACGATTGCTTTTTCGAAAGCAATTGATCTTAATGGATCATGATTGTGCTTTTTCCACTTTCATAACATAACAAAGCCTCATTAGCAGATCCTAGACGGGGTAGCCAAAGGTATACTGATTGATGCCGTCATAGCTAACGGAACATTCAGAACCCCACACTTCACCGAAGGAATTTGAACCCAACGTAGTAAAGGGCGAGCCTACCGCCTAGGCTAGAAGTCATTAAAAAGTGTGACCACAGCGATGGTTGCCAATGATCGACTATCAAAACTGAGCCACGCGGGCACATATTCTTGACCACAGCATATTCTTCTGAAGGCTTATGAAGGCTTCGCAATGCCTTCATATTTACAATCAAGTATCGCCACAAATTTTGGTTATCTTATCATAAACCCGGCTCATGTCCCAACCAGGCAGATCAATCTTGATACCAAATGAAGGTATCGATCAATCCATTTAGGTAATCTCGAAGTACAAACGTTCTAACTTTCGTATTTGTAATAACAGTAGAATAGCATTTATTCATTCATCCGCATTAATATAATATGCATCGGAAGCGTTGAAAAGAAACCCAAGACAAGTCGAGTTGTACGTGAAAGTGCGAGCGCTTAACCCTAAAATGCGCAATTGTTTTTTTTGCAGTAGCGAACAACGTTGGTCTTCATTCATGACTTCTAAAACATCTGTCACTTAAATATAAGTAAGTCTTTTTCGTTATATTTGATAAATAATATCGAAAAGCTATAAAAATGCCACAGGAAAGTTAAATCTTTTATTCAGTTCTCGGGGCTATTTATTGAACTGATTTTTTCATAATTCTTGAACATTGATATCTATCTACCTTATAGTAAAAATAAATGGTCAATAGCTGGTTACTATTCAGTTTTTTAAAAAGTTTAAAACCAAGATTGACGCAAATATCATTCCGATTTTTTTGTGAAAAAGAAGAAATACCTTCGAAGTATTTTTATACAGAAATTTAAACTATACAATAGTGCCTATAGTAAATTGTATATTCCTACCATACGTCAATGTATGAACAACACCGCGCATTTAGGGTTAACTATCGTGGGTTCGATTGATGGGTATTAGCGCGATGATTAATCATTCGCACTGCTTGTCTGCTTGTCTGGGAGTGTTGTTGTTTTGTTTTGTTTCTGAGGCTGCGTGGGCGCAGTTATGTAAGGAAGTAGGTCCTGCACAGTTTCGGTATTGAAAGTGGCACGGCGGAACTTGAGGGTTAGATCGTTAATGTTTTTGAAATTTTAGAAATTTAGGATGGGAAGCGTTTTTTTTACTTTTAACATCACAACAATTTATGCCGAAAATGTATGTATGGATCTACGCTCATAACATCAGAGGCACCTATTTAGTTTTCGCTGTGAAGGTTCGAATCAAAGATTATATTCAGAAATAAGGTTTTTTAATTCAGTCCTTTCTAGTAGGATTTCTGTAGAGATGCCATGTTTTTTTTCAGGACTAAGTAATCCGAAAATACTTGCAAGAAAATTAATCTCACTGGGCATGTACATTTCAAATTATCGTGTAAGTACCTAGTAAATGAGCAACAATGACAAAAATAATTTCGATTTCGGGTTCGATTTCGGTATTAATTTCTAGAATCACTGTACTGCATTACCAACTGGTTGTATTATTTTGCGGATGTCCGAAGTGTGTTTACCACTGCTAATTAAAATAAGTCCATTAAAAGTGTATTATGTTAATTTAAATACCGCACAGGCTTATTTTTTGCCGTCGACATCCTTGCGACATTTTGGCGGTCCATTCCGCATCTTCATAGCTTCCTCGTTTGGTCCACTAGTTTGACTTCAATTTCCTGCAATCCTTAATGATTGACGCAAAAAATAATTATTGTAATGAGTAATACATATTTAAGCCATCTCGCGTTCCGCAGTTTTTGTTTATAGATTATCGGTGTTGTTTTGCCTTAAAAATTAAGAAATGTAGTCTTTCTGGAGCAAAAAATGCAGTTGTCGATGATTTCGAGAAGAAAAAAAACGTTAATGTGACGGAGTAACATGAAGAAATAGCTGTCATTTCACCTTTGGGTGACAGGAATAACTTATATTTGTTTAAAAAACAAATTTCGGTTAATAGGACACAAAGAACGTCCTTTTACCAAAACCCTGTAAAATGTATTTTTGTGCAATAAAGATTATTCATCTTATCTTAAAGTTTTGTTAAAGATAGTAAAGCCTGTTTACAAGTCACTTTTTCTGTGTACTATTTTTACCCAAAATCTTTTTCGTGTTTTACCATGACGCAAGTAAATGATGATAACCTGTAAGAGATCGCCTAAGC
Organism: Udea ferrugalis; assembly: GCA_950022985.1. NCBI lineage: Eukaryota > Metazoa > Arthropoda > Insecta > Lepidoptera > Crambidae > Udea > Udea ferrugalis. The sequence continues at coordinate 15,540,557 of OX465516.1, forward strand.
TGAAATGACGCACCTTTCAACCTCATCTACGCGCAAAAGAATGCTTGCTGATATGCGTAGATGCGGTGGCAGGGCGCATCATTTCAGCTTAGACGATCTCTACTAAAGTTTCGTTTATTATATTACTACTAAATTGCCTAGACAGGTTGGTGTCTAAATTAGGCATCTCAATATAGTTTCTACCTCGCGCTTTGTTATATCACTGCTAAATCTGTGTAATTATGTCTGCGAAGTATTATCCAACTCCAGTCAGTGGAAAATCGATTGAATCCACCACAGTATTGTCGCAAACTGCCTCACGATCTAGATCAACAAATAGAATAAGGTTTATTTATATCTGCGGCCGGATTGAGGCTAAACCGTTTTTATTATTAAGGTGAACGTTTTTGTCGATTTTCAACCTCGGAATGAAGCCCACAAATGTTTAAAAAACACCTAGAAGATAAATGAATCAATCAATTAAACTATTGATTGGGATTTATAATTAAAATTCAAAGTTCTACTGGCTTTTGGTTGCACTTAGCAGTGAATTAGTGTTTATGTCTACCAATCCAATATATGTGTTTGTTCTTCAGGCGAGCTAAGTTGTGCACCTTGACAAAGAATAGTCCAGCGTTATCTCGAGCGATTTTTATGGTTCAGGCGCGAGAAAAAAACGTGTCATAACCTTTTTTTTTGTTATTTCATGGAGCGCACACGCCTTGTGCATTTTGCCAGCGTCCTTATAACGTTGTCGTAGTGCACATTCATCACTGATGATACGAATAATTGCATTGCTTTGTATCTTCTTCTTCTTCTCAGCATTTGTGCGTCCACTGCTGGACATATGCCTCATATGCTTTGTATCTATTATCTAGTGAATTCGGAATTTATTCAACAATATTTAAGATTGTGTGTCAGTCTCTGATAATCATGACAAAAGATGATTAGTTTGAGGTAAGATGGCCTTGTGCCAAGTTGTAAGATTTAAGAGACATCTCTTCCAGTAAGGCGCCCATTGAGGCATATCCGCCGGGCATATCCATTGGCCATATCAGTACGAATAGGTTGCCTTAGATTAGATTAGACGGGGTGCTAGAATTAATAGCACCACTTTTAATAACCATACAATAAAACAGTTGCCAGCCGCCGCCTGCGCACCGCTCAGGGTTGATGTCCTTTTAAGCCCTGACCTAAAGCTATTTATTAAAGTTATGGTCTACATCGAGTAAAATTGTGCAGCACTTGACAAGTTGCGTTTGCGCAATCCCTTTCGCCGTTGTGCAATAGTTTTGCAGTGCAGCTACGATTTTGGTGCAATCAAGGTTATCAACGCATTGCTGTGATAAGAGAAAATTTACAGGCTTAGTGAAACATAACATTCTCTCTTAGTCCACGATTTCACTTACTGACATTGAGTATACTCAACGACTATAGTATGCCAAGTGTGCAATTCAGAATTTTGGGTTGATTGTGAAGCATCCACTGTTTTTTTTAACGTTGTTGATCAAATCCTATATTAAATATGGAGTTTAAAACAAAAACTCGAATACGTCACGAAACCGATAATGACAAAAACTAACACAAAATACGTACTTAGATTTAGTAAAAAAAAAACTCGCCAGGAATCGAACTAAGTAGATACTTCTAAAATATCACAAAAATCCCCACTTGTATGTGGCATACATTTTCTAAGCTACTTGATTGTAGTTGTTTTATTTCGATACTTTGACTTGTAGTTTAATTTCACAACTAGCTTAAAATAAAGCTATCAATAAAGTTATGAATCTTCTAGAAGGTGTTAAGTGAATTGCCACACCTATTAAAACAATTCGCAGTTAATTTACAATGATTGATGATTTTAGGAGGTTATGTTTTTACACACGCCATGCACCGTAGTCATTACAGCTAATTAAATTAGAGGAATAGTAACCTTAGCGAAAAGGTCAGAGCGGTCGTTTTGCCGACCTCAAACACTAGGCGGATACAGAAGGGCCGCGAAGGTATTCACTTAAGATAAGATAAGATATACTTTATTGCACAAAGAAAACAAGTTACATACATAACGATGCTTGAAGATTTTTGGAATTGTACAATACAGGCAGTCTTATCGGTAAGAGCGATCTCTTCCAGACAACTTTCAGGTAGAGAAACTGGAAAAGGAAGTAGATGCTGTGGTGCAAGATGGTTATTAAAAAGAAAATATTAAAACAAAATTTAGTTAATTGTTAATTAATGGATTGTCACTTTGTCATTCCGTAGTCGTGGCACAGTGGCAATAGCGGACAGGCAATGATACCGATGTTAAATTCGTCCTGGCAGGTAGGGTAATTGAATGGATGACCATCACGACCGCAATTTGGCATCGTATTTTTCACCCATTTTTGTTGTAAGGATCGCCTAGCAGCTGGCCTAAGTTCAAGTGAAGCCGCTAGATGTCCGCCGTTAAGTAAAGTAGGAGGCTTTAGGGCTCAGGCGGCTTTATAACGACGGAAGGGTTTATTACTAAACTTACCTCTTTAATAAACCAAACTGAATTCGCCAATTTGTATGGCTCGAACTAAGGCATGGCTGAGGGGAGACTTGCTCAGCAGTGGGACGTTTGAAGTCCGTTGCTTGTTTGGTTTTCAAACAAGCAACCGTAATTTGGTTATCAAAAATCATTGGGTGTAAATGATAAGGCGGCTCAATGTGTTTCAAGTATTACTTATGTTATGTACAGTTATTCAAAATCTACCTAAATGTTCTTTTACCATGACGGCAACAGTCAGTGTGCCCTTGGTTACCCCATTTCTAATATATTTGTAAGCATAAGTGTTTAACTCTACTTTAAACTTAAAGTACTTTAAATGAAAGTAAATCGCTTTTTCCGATTGGATAAATAAAGAGACTCTTCTGTTAGTCTGTGTGATATCGATAGATCTAGCGACCTCGCTCTGCGTACGCGTCAATTAAAGTGACTAATGGTCACTTTAATGTATACTGGCATTTAAACCCGGCTTTGCTCAATTAGTTTAAAGACCCATGATTTCTGATTATTTTCGTTCTATATTTGCCCTTTTCTCACTTACGGAGACTTATTGTTCAAAGGTTGTAAAAATTAAGATAACACTACTATTAAGGAAATACTAGTCATTAGATAACCCGGTTTTGGTTCATTATAGAAGACATAATATCCTTTGTAAATGAAAGCTCAAAACAAATGAATATTGCAATCAAACACCAAATAAAACAATTACAAATCCGTCCGTAGGTCCGAAGGTCCGTGTTTTCACTCAGCTGGGCCCACGGAAAACCAGCGCCTGAGCCTTTCAGGTCCAGGCATTAGCTGAGTGTGGTCCATTTGATTTTGGACATCGCGACACTGCTGTCTGGAGGAAAAATTGTTTTGTTTTTTGTTGATTTGTTTATTAGTGTTTAATTTTTGTGTAAGAATTTAGTTTTGTTTGTTTTTATCTTTTTTTGTGATGTAGTTGCGATGTCCAGATGAAATAAACGTTTTTTCTTTCTTTCTTTCTTTCTTTCAAATATATTCTGTATATTTGAATAACACCTGTAAAACCACGTGACAAGCAAAATAAATAAATATATTTTTAAGAAGTATATGCTATTTATTTTATCTAATAATAGTAATAAAACCGATCTAATCAGTATTTTCTCTTCTGTCGAGCTTTGCCTTGTATCTTGCCCCTGAGCGACTTAATAATTATGTATATTATAATGAAATGATAGGGTGTTACTTGCAACTTGGATCACCTTGCAAACTTAGGTACCCAGCAAGATTTAACACATAATTAAGTAATTGGTAAAATAAACCTATGACTACAACTTGCTAGCTCGCTGCATGTTGATTCCATCAACGGGCAAACCATTTTATGAGTTCAATACATAAGCAATGTAGAATTACATGTAGTTTATTTTTACTGCACAGCAACATAGTCAAGGCACCCCATGCAGAAAAATCAATCTCATTCGATTGCAAAATAAAAACGAAAAGTTATGACGTGCATTGTCTGGCGCGTGGCTTTGTGCGCAATGGCATTAAGGCATTATAGCCATTGTTGCAATTACATTAATGCGCTAATTGCGACGAACAAAGCCTTGCGGGAGCGTGCCCGCGCTATCATCGATTTGGTATCGATGTATCGGACGCTGGTGTAGGGTTGCCAGAGGTCAGCCAAAAATAAGTAAAAAAGGGAATAAATAAAATAAGTCAGTGTTTTTTTCTTAATGCACTCCTTTATCCACAATTATGATTTTCCACAATGGTGAACTTGTCAGGTAGAGACCGGGGTCGGGAATGAGACAACACAACAGATGCGCGTGAATATGCTATTATTGAATCTGTTATTGCCTGACAGTTAGTTTTAGATCAAAAGCTTACTGTTGTAAAGTGTTGGTCTCGCCCTGTGGTATGGGGCGTTAGAATCCTGCTACAGTTCCCACCCGCCTGTCGTAAGAGGCGACAAGCAGGGCCTTCGGGGCACTGGGAGTGCTCACTGCGGAGGCTGTGTGCCTCCATTCCAAGTGTCCCCGAGGAAGGGCGGCGGTGTAAGAGTGACCTCACACCGCTGTATACACCGGCTACTCCCCTCGAGCTGGGCTGGCTATGCCAGCATAGCCCGCCAGGGGTCCACCGGCACTCAGTTCTTGACCAGAGATCGCGGGGACCTCTGGGTACGCGCTGAAGCAAGTCACCGGGTGTTTAGTGAGTAGTGACTGCCGCCTCACGGCAAGCGATCACACACCCCCGCCCTTAGTCATACACCTAAGTAATTGTCCGGTTGTTTCTTAGAAAATATCCGGTCAACCTCAGAAACTTGGTCACCACACGCGTAGCATGTCAATAACAATTGATACACAACAATCGGCGAATATGTCGGATATGATCGTGACGTCGTGACGCAAGCGACATTGAACATTATACACACAGACACAAGATATTGTCTGCTGCGTGCCCCGGATTTAGGCGAATTTAGGTTCAAGAACTTTTGCCTAAACATTTTTTACAGGTGTGTCGGATTGGGAAGGTCGGGTTTCGTTTCCATTTTAATAGTTTCGGCGGTTATAATTTGATTGTCATTGAGTAACATGCTAGTAAAAAATAAAGAACAATGCGTAGTCTTGACACGATATTTTTGAAAGACCAATGATGAATAACTTAAAGAGTCATGGCAATCGGCTTGTTGGATTGAATCTCAAATGGATTGTATAATCTGTGAACAAACTAAAAACAAGCATTAATTTCAGATTATTGTAAAAAAATGCATGGGTTTGTGCATGCAACCTGCTCCGCAAGTTTTTTTGGTAAATATTTAGTAGGACCTAATCTCTTTCTCAACTGGCGGTCTGTCTAATGATTATTAAAAAAATAAACCGTTAATAATTCCTGTAAGAACTCATGATTAGTACTTATCATGAGTTCGCTTTGAAATAATTTTATAATATAGATTCTGAGACTTTGTACTTATAGTTAATGAAGATAAATAGATTAATATCGAAGGTAAGCTATAACCACTACTCACACCTTTCATTTATCCTTTGTTAAAGATAACAAAACATGATTACGAGTAAATTCCGGTTTTTGTTGCCGCAAGTTGTAAGTATGAAAAACTTAAAGTACGTAAATGTGTTCCGAGCCAGACCATAGGGCCCAGCTATGGTATTCCGGCGGGCGCCAAGACGCACTTTGCTCGTGGTGAGTTACTTATCTTTAAAATTCAATTTCTTTGCGACTAACTAAGCCAAAAAACAATTAGTAATTATTTATTTACATACAAACTGATAGTAAATACTAATTCAGAGTGAAGCATATTGATGATTGAAGTAAGCGTGAAGCACCGAGATGTGAAGTGATGTCCGCCGAAATGCCACCCCACGACACAACACACACCGAGAACTGCAAATTCGTTTTCACCAGCAGGTCAACAAAACGCCCGGCCAAACATAAAACATTCTCCAGATACCAGGTGAAGGTAAAAACAATTGAAACAAACCTCTGACATTGTACCCAGAGGTCAATTATCGTCTCATCTAAAACCACATTATAGTATCCACGTAACAAATGATAATATGCGCTAACTTGTTTATTATACAATCCATTTCATCACAACCCTCATTGATCAGAAGGTCGGTATTGCGATATTCGCACCCTGTAACATTTAACACTGAATTTGGCGCCTGACAACTAATTTTCATTACAAAATGATTTTATGTCGCCGTTCGACGTTCAATTCAGCCGTTTAGTTTTAGGACTGGAACGAGCTTGGGTAAAAATAATTGTCGTTGTTGTAGTCGGTAGTTACAAACTAGAATTATGTGGTTTGTGTCTAAAACAATAGTTTTAGTTAACAAAAAAAGTGTAGGACAAAGCAACAGTACGAAAGTCCAAGGAGGATAATTTAAGTGGGTAGTCTAGGTACTGTTATAATAACACAACGTCATTAGAATAAAACGATAACGAAAAAAACTCCGGGTGTCTGGGGCCTTATTATGATCTTTTTACAGCTCAGTTTTAGCTCAGTTTACGTCTTTTCATTTATTGAAAGGCTAAAACGTGCAAAACAAGTTACGACAATATTGTAATGAAGAAAAATTAAGGTTTCAATTGACACTATTTACCACACAAAACATGACTTGCGACAGTGAATATGCAGCTCAAAAGCTGAGCTTGTGACTGAAACTGTCAGGTTATAAGAAATTGCAATAATGACACCCTGACTGGACTATTCACTAGTCGGCTCCTTTCATTTTTGAGCCTGACATGCATAGTCTCCTTGATTATCTTCACTAAATGTGACAAGCTGTACTAAAACCATTCGGAATATACAGCCATAGACGGAAATGGCTATATTTTACACTGTAAATGTGCGAGTATGAAGAATCAAGCGTGCATCGTGCCGTGTGATTTAACATTTTGACTGCGACATCTAAAATGACCTTTGGCGCGACAATGAGGGGGTTTCGCAAGAGTCACAAGTTCAATGGAGCATGTTCTGAACATGCGATAACAATTCACAGGTTACACTGCTGCAAGCACATGAACATTTTGTTTTGTTTGTTGTTGGTTATTATGTAAACATGAGAGTACGGATTATTTAATTTCGTTTTATGTAACGATCGGTATCGCAGTTACGATTTCGATAAGTATACTCCTGAATTCTCAAACGACTGTCAAACTCTATCAAAGCTTTTAAAATGAAACCGTTTTATTGAATGAATGCTGAAAAACCTACAATTCCATGGAGAATTACCTAATAGATGAAGTTATAAGTTGAATGTAGGTACCATATTCTCGAGAAACTATGAAACCCTACATTACACGTGGCTTACTGCACACCAACCGCGGTAGGCTTCGCCCTCTTGCCATATGTTGGCTTCAAATTCACTCGGCGAAGTGCTCTCCTCTGCGTGTTCCGTTCACCATGACTGCAACAATCGGTGTACCTCTGACGATCGAATCTACCCGAGGGCTTAACTGACCACCAGAATTAACTAACTTGATGTTTACTTACTTAACCGCTTGCATTGTTTCACTTACAATTAAATGTAATATTTAAATGGCCTGTATTTTGTTATTCACATTGTTATCAATTACATGACGTCTAGCCATTTATTTTGGACGAGACAATAGTCTATACAGCGTGAGATGAGACTCAAGCGTAATTAGACAAAATGTATGCAACTCCTGAGTTTCCATTGTCGCATTACGCACGAGAAATTAATTCAAACGAAATTAATTTATTCAGTAAAAAATATCTAAGGTTACAGGAACAGGGTCCTTAGGCGAAAGTTCAAGGTATTTTATCCTGTGGGAAGGCTGTGTCCGGCATTTCTTTAAAGGAGAACAAGACTGAATGAGAAAGTTGAAGTTTTAGTTTCAGCAGCGGAACTCAAGACGAGGCTGCAAGCTAGCTAACTACCTAATGACAACATGCATTATAAATCACACAGAGAATTCCTTCCCTCGTAACATCCTGTCTGGAATTTTGGATACAATACCTTACGAAAAATTTCAGCTGAAAAGCAATTAAGGGAGCCTAAATGTCATTTTTATGATTTTTGAAGTAACCGAGCTTTGGTCTGATGCCTTCAGAGTAAGGTTGTACATATACCAAGGCAAAAGAGAAGAAGCATATATATGTATATTGATTATGCTAAACATTTGTCACGTATAACTAAAATACGGAACACAGTATGAAAGGCCAATTAATAGGAAAGTGCAGCCAGTAAAATACAGGTCAACAAGAGAATTCCTATTAACTAAGGAAAAGAGATATTTATTCTGTTACAGTAAGACTAATGGAAACAGTCTTCTAAATCAGTCTTAAGAATTGCCAAAGGCAGCATAAGTCGCCAGTTTCTATTGTTATTGTGTCAATATATATGTTTTTGTATTTCGCCGCGGTTTCCCATATCCCTGTGTAACTGCATGTGAGGTAATAACAAAGAATGGGGTATTATCAAATGTGGGTAACTGATTGAGTCGCGGTGACGAAATTGTTTGGAAGACTTTAATTTGAAAGCTAATGATGTAATTAAAAAAGTTGCACATATTTTTCATCGTGTATACAAAGAAGATTAATGCATAGACTAGATAGTAGTTGCCGGGTTTTTTGCACGTTTCACTGACGTTTTTTAGTGGTGAATGAGATAGGCAAAGATTCAAGGGATGCTGGCTGAACAGGGTAAGATAATATTAGTTGTATTTATCGCTTAAAACCGTTGAAAAGAAACAGGTACTTAAAAATGTAGTTTGCAAATAAATTGTGCCAAAGTTATTAAAAATCGATTCAATACAAACAAGCCATTGAGATTTCCAAAGATCAATAAACAAATGAAAAACATAAATTGGAATTTCTTTAGACATTGCGAATCGATTTTTTCCCAAAGCGAAACAGCAGAACAAAATAATTAGGCTAAATCATGATAATGGACAAAAGGAAAAAGACAATAATCCTAACAATTACGTAAACTAGAACACGATCTGAGACGTTTCGTTTCTCCGCCAGCTGCAAGATTTTTGAAAGGTTTTTTTATAAAACTGACAAAATAAAACTAGGCAAGAGTGTGTCTTGAATGTAATCACGGTTCTGTATTTATTGGGAGCAGAAGTTGAAGTGGCAGTGGGCAGATACAGCGAAGAAATTACATTCATGGGGCCAGGAAGGATCAAATAGGTATAATTTGATGGCAGACACAGCGTGTAACACAAATACTCGCTAAGGACGGAAACCTAAATAAAGACCGCAGTCCACTGGCCGCCAAAAGCGTGCCATCGGCCGAGTTCAAAGTGGGTGGTTCATGAATCTATGTCCTTTTTTCTGGTTTTATGCAGTCTCGTGCACTTTTTAATGTTTTATTTTTTTCTAGGACAAACATGATGGACTCATGTGGTGATTATTTTCCGTAGCATGTGCCAGGATTATCTATTAAAATAATAATTTAAAATGTTCTTCTAAGTGTTTCAGTCTCTGTCCGTACTGGGAATTTTCTTACATACTTTTTTCATATTAAAACCTATTGTGTCCCACGGCTGCTGCTGCTGCTGTTGCTGCTGGGTAAAGTAGTCCGACATACTAACGCGTACTTAGTTATTTATTTTCTATCCACCTAAACAAATTTTAGCACGTCCAATTCCTACAGAACCCTAATAACATAGTAACCATGTCTAAGCTGGTCATTACCGCGGTTGCGCGATACGTCCGCATTGTAGGTTTATTTAGGTAATGATAATGTCAGCGTTTTACGCATGCGCGTACAGACAAGTGCAAGCCCAGTTAACTGCACTGAGGACTGGGCTGTCTATACTTTAGTCTCGAAATCAAATTCAATGTTTCTTTATTCAATTAGACCATTACACTGTACTTTCGAATCATCAAGAATCTTGATTTCAACCACTTAATAAAGATCCACATAATAATACAACATATAAACAATACTTAAAATACATGTACATAATGTGACTCTACCACCGGCGTCAGAAGGTTGTTTCTACTAAGAAGACCCGGCAAGTAACTCAGTAGTTACTCTTTTTAAATCGTCCAATGTTTTACAGTAAAAAGTGAATGTTCGAATAAACCAACCAAGTCATACAGTTTTGATATAATCACTACATAGTATAAAACAAAGTCGCTTTCTCTGTCCCTATGTCTCTTTGTATGCTTATGCGGGTTTTTCTTAATAGATAGAGTAGTCTAGAGGAAGGTTTATATGTATAATAACATCCTATTGCACCCGTGCGAAGCGGGGGCGGGTCGCTAGTCACTACATAGTATAAAACAAAGTCGCTTTCTCTGTCCCTATGTCCCTTTGTATGCTTAAAAATCTTTAAAACTACGCAACGGATTTGATGCGGTTTTTTTAATAGATGGAGTGATTCAAGAGAAGGGTTTATAGGTATAATATAATAACATCCTATTGCACCCGTCCGAAGCGGAGGCGGGTCGCTAGTAATAAATAAAACAGGAAGTTAATAAGTAAACTTGGGTAAACTAGGTAAACTTGAGCATACCAGTACCTGCTCACAGATGGAGGTGAGCCAGCCATCATCCCACTCAACCATATTTTAGGGAATGGAATGACCCGTCACACAACGCCACCACCCCAGAAACATTTTAGCGAGCATGACTCGTACGAGAAATAGGAGTTAACATTGTGTCTCACTTCCCGTAATTCTGATCATCCATGGGGTTGAATGCCAAATACGAGAGCATTATTGTGTTTAATATAATTGCATCTTTAATATCCAGGGGTTTCAAAAACACCCCTAAGGACTGAAGTGGCATAAAAAGTGAATGAATCTGAAATAGTAGGTGTTGTCCCTTCTTTATATCTTTAACTGTTTAAAAAATTACGATACTAATTCGATTTATGGATACAAAACGTAGGGGTGTGAACAAAGGAGGTAGCTCCTGGTCACTCCCGGTTAGGGTCAACTTGGGTCCATGAACCCAAATTAGTGCTGGGTGTTTCTATGAGCGATGTTTTTATTTTACCTTAATTTACTCGAAATTCAAATTAAGAGCTACGACTGTGAGAAATTAACAAGGGACTCCTTTCAGGAGTCTGTATAACCACCTTCAATATTTAGGGGTATTTTTGTAACACCCTGTATTATTCTGGCGTTTGAATGCGAATGTTTTAAAAAAATATCCCTTAATCTTTGATGGAAACAATTAAACTATAACTTCCTACAAAATGTTTGTTTTCAGTGAATGAATTACTATTTTTTTTATGGAATCATAAATGTAAATTGTATTGAAACTGCTTTAATTTAATATTAAAGTTAAATAACACTTGTTACATTACATGACACAGTTTGCGACATTTAATCGGACAACTTAACAGGTTGAGAATAATCATACGCAAAAATAAAACTTTTAGTAATGGAATTTTATAAGTATTACATTGCGTTCTTTTTTTTTAGTCACCACTGACACCACTTAAAAGATTAAAGTTCATGTATCACTCATGTATTAATATAAAATAAAATCCCACTATGGTCCGTACACGCTAAGAATGCAGTGATTTTTAAATTTAATTCTGTCGCACACAAAAAACTCAGCTCCACAACTTTTGCGTTCGAAAATATGCGTTCAGCTGGTCACTGTGGACATGGTTTTCTAATTAGGAACGATTTGATTGGCAAGGGGGCGTGCTAGGTCAAAGGACAAGTATGTAATCATTCCATTCTTAACGCGAACGGACTATAGACCTCTCAGTGTTATGGCAGCAGGTCGTAATTTAACCTGACTCTTGATTTTATGTAACTGGAAAGGTTCGAGCATTCTACCACTGAAGTCCCTGCTTCTGACCCAGTGGAGGACCAATTCGACATCGTAAAAAAAAATGTAGCTAAGAAGTGATGTAATTATTATTATTTTTATTTCGGTGGTCCCTTGCCAGTCAGAAAAAGTGTAATCAATTCCTATCTGAAGACTTATCAATATCGTCCTATGAATTAAAAAAAAACGTATAGTAAGCCAACTGTGGCATTTGACATCGAATAAAAAACAACGCACAAGCGGGATCAATGGGCACTTTTGACATATCATTTGTAATGACGTATTCAAGGCCTGCACAAAAATTTAGCTGGAATGTCTATTTTGACTGGACTAATATTATAGATGACTAGCTGTCCCAACAAACTTCGTTATGCTGTCAAACATTTAGTGTCACGTGACAGGTTTAACATTTACTAAGAGGAAACTAAAATTGAGATTTTTACTATATTCCCAGCATTCTCTCATGATTACTCACCTTTTATACCTTCCCTCGACCATTACAAATATTTCAAAACCAAAATTTGCCAAATCGGACCAGCCATTCTCGAGTTTTAGCGAGACTAACGAACAGCAATCCATTTTTATATATAGAGATAGCTGACTTACTCCTCAGTAAATACAATTTTATCCCGTTAAATCACAAAGAGAACTGACAGTATTGATTTATTTACTTCTTGTCAAGCCTAAAGCTATAATGTGTTGGAAATGAAGCCTATTTAGGCGCAGCTGGTGCGCTTGCGTTTAGAATGTCCACTAAACTAGCCCTGGGGTACGGTAGGTCCGTTTACAGTTTTTACTTTACCTACTTGGAGCTGCGTTTTTGTTAAATATGCTTCACTACCTTTAATTAAGCCTAGGAAAAACACTATCACAGGGCTCTTTTGAGATAGCGACACGAGCCTTTACTAGTGCAGTGTAAATCAAAGGTGTTTTAGACTGCGGCAGAGGCAGCAAAAGAATAGAAACAAAGTCTTTAATTCGAAGCGAATTCTAAAAATACAAATCTTAGACAATATTATCAACGTAAAGCTGTGAAAGAATGCAATTGTTGGAATACATTCCCAGAGTAATTTTTTGTTTGATTTATTGTTTTTTTGTTTTTTTTTGTGTTTATTTTTAGTCTCTGACATCCATCCTCTGACAGTACGGACTCTTAGTTTAAGTCTGAGATTTTTTTATTTCATTTAACAGATTGTGAAGAATTGAAATTTTATTTTCTATCATTCCTAGGAAGGAGCAGTCCTAAGAAATCGAGATACTACGAGTAGTAAAAATCTAGTCTGACGAGAGTGAATGTAAATCCTTTTTGAGAATTAACTTCTTCTTCGTCTTTAAATCTCCCACTAACAAAATATACATCATCTCAGCGTGAATTAGTCTAGTGTGTTCGCAAGTACGCTGCCGGCGGCGGTGAGTGGCAGACCTTGGCCGGCGGACACAATGTCGCCCGCCCAGTCGCGTGCACTGCCACGTTGACACTAGTTAGAAAAGCTTGTCTGTTGAACTACATTGTCATTATTTTCATCATCAATCGCAGCCAGAACTGCCAAGCATAGAAAAAATGCAACTGACTCTATCCCATAATAATCCCGCATTCCAATGAATGGGCCCCAATACCACCTTTTGGCACCCAACAGATGGTCATTGCCAAAGAGGAAGACCTCGGCAACGATGGAACGCTGACATAATTATTCTGTTATTCTGGGGAGTGGCAGATTTTGGCTCAGGTCAGAGATGGTTGGAGAACTTTGGGGGAGACCTGTGCACAGTTGCTGCGCTCGGCCTACGTCCAATTGCCATTTTATAGTAGAGCCCTAAGCCGACACACGGCCCCCTCTAAGGGCATCCTTAGGCACGTTACTTAAGTGTTAGGGGTTGTGAGCCTTCTACTACCCCATTCTACGATAAAACTGTAAAATTCACACCTTGGACTAACTGTTAATCAATCCAAAAAAAAACGCCTATGGGTTTCACGTGCTAATAACACTAGGCTCATTTACAAAGTACCTTCCATTAAATCATAATTTATCTCATTTTTAAACTAGCCTATGGGATGAAACAAAACAAAAAGGCCATCAAATGCTGACTTAATGCTTTTTCTTCCTTAGCATTAAATAAAAAATATAAAAAAGGGATTGAGCAACAGGACTTGTCAATATTTACAGACAGTTTTTTAACACAGTCTATTTAATTTACCAGAATGCTTACTTTGTTTTTCGACTTCCATCAAAGCTGTAAAGTTAAATACTATAAATTAGTAATGATATTTCCTCATTTAATTTTTTGCAGAGCAGTGTAGCCACTTAATCGTCTAACACTTAGTTCTTATCAGTATCAATAAACACATTTATCAAGTGTCCAGCTGGCTTCCTTTGTGAACCTATTCGCCCAAATGCCAAGGCGTTACGAACATTCCGGCGCGTATTAAAACTGGACTTGTTGTATTCACGACCAGTATAACTTGGTCTTCATACAATGCGTGCAATAGAAGTCGAGCTTAGTAGATAAAACTTACTCTCGTATTCGAGAACAAAACACTGTAAGGTCTCTTTTTGCTCTAGAACGCATAGGGTAGAAGTTTAAGCCTTCCAATTGAACAACATAAGAATTAGACTTAATGGATTACGTGTTGGAGTAAGACTCAGGATTGACTGTCATAATTTTTGTTTATCACAATCAATCCTGAGTCTTACTCCATGGTAGAAAATCTCAGAAGTAAGAGAACTTTTCACAACCTTTATTCAAGAGTACACATCTCTATTTTCACTTCACATCTCGGTGCTTCACGCTTACTTCAATCATCAATATGCCTCACTCTGAATTAGTAGGTATTTTATCTCATTTTGTTTGTAAAAAATTTGAAAATGTTATCTCGCTCAGTTCTTTTCTTTCAAACGACCACAGTCGCTAAGAAATTGAATTTTAAAGGTAACTCACCACGAGCGAGGTGAGTCTTGGCGCCAACTGGAATACCATAGCTGACGATCTGTGGCCTATGAATAACACGAACATTGACAAATAATGGTCAGGTTTTTTTCAAAACCACACGATCTATTTGTCAATACGCAGTCCTTAATGGAATCTAGAAGGCTCTACTTACAGTGGCTCTGTATGATAATAACTAATAGTGTTCTAATAATACTTAATAGAGCACTGGGCTTAGTTCCCACAGTTGCAAATGGAATTAATTTGTCTATAAAGGTCTCTCATTCAAGTAGTTTGATCGTTAACTTTGATCTAAACAGTTGAATGTTAAATAATTGTTCGTAACGTTTAATGTGTTCAATCTTGTAGTTATTTAAAAATAACAGATTCTATAGATAATACCGATTTAATGACATGCTGTATGGAATAATTTCCTTATTGCTGTTTCATTGCAAAGTTTAAGGCCCTAATTAGAGCAGTTGTGTGGGTGATGTTTTTATAAATTACGAATAAATAAATGATTACCGATCCGATTATCAACTTTAGAGACGCTTCGGTTTACAGATTAGTGTTGGTCTGAAGGACACAATGCACCATGTGGTAGTTCTGGGCAGCACTTGGTCAAACCTCCATACAAAGACTGGCAATGTCCTTTCATTTTGACTTGTCGCGGATGCACCCCTGAACTTCTAATGCCATCCTATAGAATTACCGCGCTTTCTTCAGTGTGATTTCGGTGTGATTTTCATTAATGATCAGATGAAAATTCATTTTAAATTCGATATTTTGTAAACATTTTGATTGGGAATGTACTAAGTTTATATTATTGTTTTTTCGGTTTGCGAAAGACGCGGGTTCAATTCCCGCCTGAAGAAAAGACCGAATGTCTTTTCCTAGTTTTCGGATCTTTAGTAAAGATACTGCATAGAAAATGCTAAAAATAATACTAACAAAGTTGATATTGATACCATAATTATACTATACAAAGGAAGTGTTCCTGCTTACTCAGTTAATAAAGGCCAATGGCGTGGCCACGTAGGTAATACTTTCCATTGGTAATAATGTTATAAATCGCAGTAACAGGTATTTTAAGTCAAACCCGATAATGTAACGAAGATGTTTATAAAATTGTCCTTTCAATCAAACAGATCAGTACACAAGTATTACCATATAAGTAAGTATCAGAAATTCCTTTTAAAAATTGCATTCAACAATCACTTTTATCAGTTTGAACTTTTCATCAGTCTTAATAATGTCATGAATCACTGCACCACTATCTCGAAAGTCACTCCGGAAAGTGTAATGACGACGTTAAAGAGCCTTGCAAGGTCTTTTGAACGCGGTGAACTTTAATCGACCAGAATATACAACTTTACCAATGTGAACTACTTGTATTGAAATGAGGTTATTTTTATATTTGTTGCTAATTGGGTCGGTGGAAAATCACTAAGTGATCACGGAGTGAACATTTTTCAACTCCTGACGGTTTTTTTCTTGGTTGTCACTACCACAAAACCTCGTTTACTCTCAACCAAAATTTGTTTACTTTTTTCATCCGGGAGGATACTTGATATAATAATATAGTTCAGCTTTCTCAAGACAAAATCCAAAGTTTGTCTTGAGAAAGTTTTTAGTCTCGGTTTCGGTTACAATTCTCAATACAAAATCATTCTTCTTCTCTTCAAAATTGCATATTCTACAGAAAATGATAAAGATATTTCAGTGATAGTTTTACCGACACGTTGTTAGTTGAGAATACGACCTCTAACGCAGCATTTATTAAATTATTTAAAAGTTTCCTTTTGTTCCGACACGATAATGGCTCTGTTACAGCAAATAGCATTGAACAGAGAATTACGCAACAATTCGCAATTGTGTTTTAATTCGTGACTTCCAATCAGGAAACTGTAAAGCACTTTCCATTGAGCTAAAATTGTGGTTAACTTAAAATAGTAACAAAGTGAACCTTTTTGTACAATATTTTCCGAAAAGACTTATTAGTCAGTGGAGATGTTTTTTCATTTAAATTTTAATGCATAAGGTATAAGCTTACATATAAGTTTTGGTACGCGTTAGCAGTGGTAAGCTGTATTGATATTTACTATAAACTGCATTATAATTGATTTATTTATATCTAAACATGGTAAATTGATAGAAAAGCTTTTCAACAGCTGTGGCTTGGCACTTGAAGGATCAAAGACGAATGGGAATGGGATAAACACAACTGTGATTCTGCCAAAACTCTATCAATTTTTATATCATTCAACGACAGCTCAATCATCATCATCAGCCACTTGACGTCCACTGCTGAACATAGGCCTTCCCATAGATTTCCAGAGTGGCCGGTTGTAGGCGGCCTGCATCCACCGAAACCCTGCGATCTTTATGAGGTCATCGGTCCACCTTGTTGGTGGGCATCCCACGCTGCGTTTATCCTCAAATGTGTGTGTGTCGTGTGACACGACACATACTACGAACGACAGCTGAATAAAAGGAACAAATCTTAGTGCTCCATTTTAATCCCCATTCATCTGAGCATCAATCAAAACCGTGGCGGCCATTTTGATCGATCATGAAAGACCCCGCTGTCATTCCATTATGTTAATAGTTTTGCGAAACTGGCGCTCAAACAATATACATTGCACTTTGTCTCGCCGCCGTTACTCTTGGCCCTATGGAAATCAAAATTGGCAAATCGAGAAAACGAAATTTTATCGCATTTCGATAGCAGATTGTCGCAACTCGATATTAATCTTTGGCTGCGAAATTACTTCTCGATTACATACGACCACAATGGGTCACGGGTAAAAGTGTAACGCTCGACGAAATGGTTGATTAAGAACAGTTTGACATTTAATGTATTGTTGTGACCCAAAGACTTGAACGTTATGACATCGGTTATTAACACTTGTAAAGCATCTCTTGTTATCGATGACTGCATTGAAATGTTATAATACTAAGATGTAATAATGATAATTTAATTTTAGTGAATTGATTCGAAACCTCTTATTCATGTTACCTATATACGGTCTCAAAGTGGTCACGGACACATTAAGTAGGATTTTAAGTCCACGGCCTTTTGGACAACACTTGATTTTGTCTAATTCATAATATGGTGAATCAGGTTAATGCAGATTGATTTTGAATACCAAGGGAAAAGTTGACACTGCTGCCCGTCATATCATTGAGCACCTGGACAAGCTGCTTGGATAGTGGTACAGCCGTAAATAGAGAATTAGTATCTCGCCCATTATCGCAGGACATAGTCCCGCTTAAAAGTGAGGATGTCTTAAACATCTAAGTTCTCGTTTAGGTCCCCCCTACCTCACAAAAAGAAAAGAAAGTTTTTTTTTTGAAATGAAGAAACACAGGTTAGGCAAAAAGAAACGAAACTACAAAGTTTTTGAAAACCATCGCATCTCTCGCCATCGTTAGGATTTTCATCCTACTCTAGAGTCTCCATGGTCTCATACTCTCTGGTTCTTGAGATGCTTTCTTCCCAGAGTTCTTGAATTGTGAAACTATCTCTCTGGTTTTCCCGATGAGGCATAGCATGGAGTTCTTCCAGAGGGTTCGAAGAGGTTCGTCAATGCGCAAGTGAGTGTTGCACGTCTCCATATGCTACTGTAACCGCTAATCAAGAATAGGCGTACAGTTTTTTTACCTGCCAACGCAATGCAGTGAGTTCACACTCAAAGTTTCGCTAATCCAAGGCCATGACAAATTCTCCATCCTTAAATTAATTTCCTTTGGCTAACTCGTTTTTTTACGTAGCAACAAGATTGTCGTCTTACATTTTTTACGTCCATTACTCCACGACCTTCATATTTTAATAAGTTACTCTGGTCATTACCTCCGCGCGAAAGAGAGAGGTATAGGAAACGGGTTGTTTCTAGACATACGAGTAAGAATTAATGGCTATCGGGTTTAAATTGATCTAAATTATGTTGTTGTTTAGTCTGTGCCGATCGAAATTTAATGGTTCAGATCGTTTAAGTACCCATTTGTTTTAAATTACATTATTTTGAAATATTTTGTATCTCTTGGTCATTTTACGAGTTTAAAGCACTATAATTCGTACCATCTACGCCCTGCTCTCGTGTGGACAAGTACTTAGCAAAATGAAACCCTATAGGTTGATGATGATGGTAACCACAAACTTTAAGAATTTCTTTGCTCTCAATATTAGATCACTTTGACCCATTGAAGAAACATGACAAATTAAGAACTTAAACCTTTTTTGAAAATAAGTGAAGCAAGTTAAATCAGCAGTGGGACCCAGAACTAATGGCCTAAAAGGTATGAAACCTTGAATAACGTTTCCACACTAAACATACAACCTGTAATCTTTAAGGGTAACCTTTATGTTGTACGCGCGTCTACTAATGACAAAGATGATGAAAAAATCATCCTGTTTTATGACATAAAATGTGAAAAAAGTAAAAAAAATATTGATTTAAAATGGTGTACTTTTCGTACTCGTAAATTTTCACCTCACTTCTTTAAAAACCTATTTTTTTGATAATAAATGTCAATATGGTTAAAGCTAAATAAGATATACGTTATTGCCGAAACAGATACTTACAAAAACTCTTAAAAATTTAGGTACAATTTAGGCACAAAGTTTTTTAATTTTAGTGGATGTATAATTTTAACAAACTAAAGGTTTGGTTGCTTGTGCTCTAATTTGCGTTTTATCAATTTTTTTTCTTCTGTTTTGCAAATTACATTCGAAGGGTTACCGATCTTATTATTTTATTATCATAATATCATTTTATTACATGTGTCAATTGGAAAAATGTTGTATTTTTATGTCCACTATATTGCGTTCGCTATTAAGTACCTACGTATTTCAAAACAGGTTGGACTTTGCAATTTTATTAGTATGGACTAGCATCATAGGATAATAAATTAAACTGTAAGTAAGTAAGTATTCATGAATAGTTTCCTAATTACATGTTTACTTGGTTTTAATGTGCCCATATGAGGACCAAATAACAAGTATGTAATTATTTGTAATTAGTTGTATGCTATATTTACGACTGTAATTTACTATGTGTTAAAAAAAAGCTGAATAGTGGTCATATTTTAATAGTCTTCATTTTGATCTGTGGTGACGCATTTTGAGCAAAAATATTGTTTACATAAATTATCTAATATCCGTAAATTCGGATTCTCTATACTAACCTAAACTAAATTATTATTATAAGGTTTCATAACAATCAAAAAGACCTTTACTCTAAAGTATATTATTATTATAAGGTTTCATAACAATCAAAAAGACCTTTACTCTAAAGTAACTCTAATACTAAAATGATAGAGTCAGATTTTTTTTGTAGCATCTCCCAAATTTGAAACAAGTAAAGACAATGTTTTATTATTGTTTCAGCATTTTCCATGCAGGATCTTTACTAGAGATCTGAAAACCAGAAAAAGACATTTGGTCATTTTGGCATCAGGCGAAATAATTTTCATTCAAATATTTAACTTCCAATTAAGAAGTTAAATATTTGAAATAATATTTCTTCCGAGTGTTAGAGGCGGATGCCTATAGCATTGATGAAATCACCCTGGCTCATAGGGTAAATGCACCAGAAGGATTCGGTCGGTCTGTTAATGGTCTCGGTAGCACAGAGGTAAGTGCAGTCGCCCGGTTTGCGACAGATGCGGGTTCGATTCCCGTCTGATGTCAAAATGACCAAATGTCTTTTTCAAGTAAAGACTATTTAGATTGTATGAATATATGTTTGCTATACTAGTACTATACAGACTGTACTCATGTGTCTTATCAATGCATTTATTATACTGAGACTGTGTTGAATAGATGCCAGCCTGCAATAACAGCATAGTTGCGCACACGCACCCTCGAATAATGCGTCGGTTGGGCAACCGCGTCGAATCCCATGATAGTCGTGCTATTGACAACCATTGCGAGTGCCTTGCCAGTACAGTCACCAGCAGATACATTGAAGATACAGACAAGGTGATTTGGTCTTCTTATCAGTCACAGCAAATAAGTCTAATACATCCAAGTTAAAATGATTATATATGAACATTTATAACTTTCTAAGGGTGGGTTTCCACCAGAGGTGAACGAGGATAGGTTGCGAGGGATGTGTATGTCAAGAACCAATAGAATCACTTTATAGAGCGAATCTAGGTAAATAAAGCGATTCTACTGGTTCTTAACATTCCTCGCAACGCATCCTCGGTCACCACTGGTCTAATTTCTGTTGGAAACGCATCATATCTGGACATGACACATGACTTATACGTCTTTGGCGACATCTATCTCACGGTCTGGTGGGAGGTTCCTCCCTTTTCAGAGGGGGATGAGGAATATAACACCTCATATCCCCATATGTCACGTGTGTATAGAAGTTAGTGACAAAGTGACTAGCATCTGTTCAGATAAGGAACAACGAAACTTTCAGAAAATTGTAAGTCTTGTTTGATTGGTTTAATGATTAATGTAGGTTTTGTCGGCCATCCCGCCGACAAAAAACTAGTTCTTGAATAACAGACGATTGAGAAGCTATACTTACAGCCTAGGACTTGGATTAGCGACTATAATCGGCTAACAAGGTCCCAATGCAATGCAAGGCATGTGACGCAAAGTGTCTTGTGTGCACATTTGAACGTCAACGCTATTATTTGTGAAAACATACAGTTCTGTTCTCGTTCAGCCTGAACAATTGTGAACGCATCTTTGGAACTATGCGTCTCTGTGGGTCAACTCCATAATAAGCCCAGTTAAGCCAAGCAAGTTGTGTTTCTGGTCTTCTTACTCATAGCAGCATTGGTCGTTAGGTTCTTGCAGACTCTTACAAGGAAAGAAACTGAAAAACGGCTAAGTTTTGATTGGGATCGGTATCTCCATTTCTTACAATAACAACATGGTTCCACCCTGTCTTCTGATAGGGTTCAGGGGGTTACTGTCTCAGACTAGGCAGCAGGATGAGAAAGGCAAAGTTGCTCTCCCCACCCTGCTTTGCATTTCTTTTCTAAATGTATTTTCTGATTGTTCAGGGTCAATTTATTTTTGTTATTCAGGTATCTTATTGATAAATTACAGGTTCTATTCAGTTCAGGTTCGTAAGATGGCTCAGGGATCTATACTTATCTGGTGAAAAACTTTGCCGTATATTTGAAGTTGGAGCACCAATCAACTGTTGTCCGCGGTAATAGGGAGCCAACCGCTGCAGTTGCAACACTCACCTTGAAGACAAACCACCGCTCCTCGACAACACTGGATATTGTCTGAACAAATTGGTCGAAAAGTTGCAATCACAAAAAATAGACATTCTACGTTGTTTTACATTTTGACAGTCACCTCATATATTTTGTGTTGATTTTAGTTAGTTTTATAGTTCACTTTAATTTGTCACTATTTATTTATTTACTAACTCTGAAATAATACACAATTAGATCAAACAGTTATTCGATTGAGCGCAGTAAGAAGGTGTCTTAACAAAGTTACTTATTTAAGGTGTAATTCACTGTTTTAATTATGAATTTATTTATTATATTTATGTGCATTTACCCTTAGTGTAAACTCAGCTACAGGAGACCCATGGTGCAAGTTGTCCCAGATATTTGAATCATTCATTTATTTGGTGCTTTTCTACAGTATAACGCTCAGCTGCTTTTAATAAATAGATCTTTAACTATCTATCAACTATCTTACTATCAACTATAATTAACGAGTATTTTTGAAGCCAAATTCAAACTACTGCGAAAACTCTCATATCAGTAAAAGCTGTCAGTGTGACATCCAACCTAAACTTGCGACAAGCTTGCGTCAGGTCGTGAGCATCTGAAGTTAGCCTAAATGTATGTGACGACAACCTGGAAGTTACTTAACAAACGTTATATGAAAGCCGCGGCTTTTTCACATCTCAATTAGTTTATTAAGTCATATGAAGATTACTGCAACTTGAAGTAAAACGAGCCGCTAGACAAACTAAAACGCAACTGCCGAGTAAGGCAATACAATGCACCAATTCTCATGTTAATTTTAGAAGCAATTACAAGTGAATCACGGCCAAAATTGCGTTGGACGCAGCGAACGACAAACACATAGACGCAAAAATACAAAGTCGGCTACGAATTTGATCCCATAGCTGCATAGGCAAGTTAATGTGAAGTAATAATACCAGTACAACTGGTGGACTTAATGACTAAAAACATTCTCTACCAGTCAACCATTGGGTGAAGCAGACAACTTGTAAACCATTGTTGTATAAACCACAAACAGGTTATTTAGGATGACAATACAAAATGAAGACATCAACGAAGAAAAGTCCATAAAAATGTTATTATGGTCAGTTAAAAGTCTAAAACTTGGTTTGTTTAGTCTGCTCGCCATAAGTTTCTAATAACTATGTTCTTAAAACAGTTCGTAGAGGCAGTTCAAAAGACTCGATTGTACCACACATTTTAAGGACATACAAAGTTAGACTTTCGAGCACCTATTATGCTTCTAAATTTGTATCGTCTACTGCCTCTATGTGAGTCGCGAGATGCGTCTGCCTTGCAATTCTCAAGGCCTCCATACAAGGCGTGCGGTTGGTTTGGTGAACCATGATCTCTTTTCCTTTGTTAGCAATTCACAAAAGGGGACGTAGCTTCGTAATTATGAGTTCACTAAGGATAGATTCTCACGGCAAACCGTGGCTTTGCACTTAGTGTGTGCACTAAAATAACATTGTGGGGTCTGTAAGCAATCTAGATGCAGGAGTTGATTGAATGTACTAACGCTGTAATTTTGTGAGGTCTGATTGTTTAGGAGATTGAAATGTTATTTGATGACAGTACAGACTGCTGCACGCTGATCGCATCGATCGAGTTGGAGGATATCTGGGAATTTGATGTTACCATTGTGGTGAGAGGATTGGCCAGCCTAGACTCTGCGTTACCGAGTCTAGCTGTTTCCAGAGTGCGCCGCGGGGAGCTCCTCCTCATGCACCCCACGCTGATAACATATTCATATTATATGGACTGGTAACTGGTAACTGGTACAGCTTTAGGCCAAATTTGCTTACATTTAATGTAAATGTGTATTACTCAGCTGGCAAAAAAATGTCTTTGTGCAGAAAATCAAAAACTTTGGTCAAATGCCGATCAGGCTAATAGCATCTACCAGAAAATGTACCATGGGAACAACAACATTAGTATACCACAAATTAAAAAAACTCCCATTACTTAAATTACAGAAACAAACCGTCTAAAGCGAGCCTAAGAGTGTAATGAGACAATTTCGCGAATCTGTTTAATAGTTTTTTGCACAAATAAGTCAGTTTTAATGGTAGCCGTCTGCGCACGAGCACAGGCCTTTCTACTCTTGTGTTCTGGGCCTACTTATTTGGTGATAATTTTGGGAGGACTTATATGGACTTCATTTTAAGTTTTTAACGGTTGTTACAATTGGCTGACAATTTTTTTTTTGCATAGTTATTATTTTATCACGTAACTGTAGTCAAACCAATTCACAGTTTTTTTTTGCGTGATTTATGAATTAAATAATTGGCAAACATTGACTTATAATAAAAATTTATGAACATAGTAGCATAGCTGGGGATGTCATTTTATTTTGTAACATATGGGAACAAAAAAACAAGATTAAGACCCCTTGGAATTAAATGTATATTATTTCACTATTCTCAGCTTTATTTAAGAAAATTGGTTAGGTTTCCAGTTAGGTTTATATTAAACGCGATTTTTTCACGACATGTTGCTTAGATTTAGGGTGGATTGCACCATTTGACTTTAACAATAACAAACTTCAAAATTTCAGTTAAAGTACCGGTCAGGTAAGCAAAAATGACGTCAAATTGTCAAATTTGACAAAAACTTTAACTTTAACTTTAACTTCTACTATGGTGCAACTAACCCTTAGAATACGGAAAAACTAAATTTGAACTCAGTTAACCTTTTTTGAAGTCTAAGGAATTACAAGTTCACATATTCAGAATCTCGTCCATTGAATAACAGGATGTACTTCACTGAGATGAGGTTGGTTTGGTATTTCAAGATGTGTAAACAAAACCCATTACGTTTTGTAGAGGTATAATCTTAAGCCCTTAATATTTCACTTAAACGAAAAAAAAAAACAGGTCAAAGACCGCCATTTACTGTAATGACATGCTAAAAAATTATGTTAATGGTTTAATTAAACACTACAATGATATATAAACTTGAACTGTTGCGTGTTACGGCAATAATAACGGACATTATTATCCTATGGTCCGATTATTACAAAGTGTGATAGTAAAGTCAAAAGTTGACATAAAGGCCGTTGGCAAGGTTGTCCAAAGAGGTTTTATGCACGAATTAATAAATCAGGCTTAAGTCTGCGCGGGCGCATGTAGGCCGGACTATAGCCGTCGGCTCAATTAATCGTGTATTGTTATTGGAAGTTATCGACGATATCCACTGTCTGAGATGTGGAAACCTATTTTAAGGCCGATTTAATGTTTTTAAAATGATTTGCACTTTGACCTTTTCTCCAGACTGCGCCTATGGGTGTGCTTGTATGTTTTTAAGTACGCATGTATCTCTATTTCTGACTGAGTGACTGACTGGTGTATTTTGAATTCAAGTCTCAATTAGTTCACTGCCTTTATCGACCTTACAAAGTCCAACGTATTATGCTTAAGTTGTGCTTGACAAAACTTACAAAAACAGATCATAGATCGTACGATTCGGATTTTAAGATTTTCTCAATAAAATTTGAGCATTTGCGTCATCCGTCACTTCCTAACGTGCTTATCTCTACATTAGTCTAGAACAGAGTCGCTTCCCGTCTTTCTGACTGTATATCCGTTATCATTTAGCATAGTTCCTTTTTCATGGCTAAGGATGTAAAACTTCTTAATAGAATAACATAAGTCGGAACAGGTTGTTAGTTTAAAATATAGGACGATTTTCAACGGGAATATGTTTATTTTCTCGTCTTAGAACGTGAGGAACGTATCAATGACACTTATGGCGTTGCAGTTGCCCATAGAAGCAAGTGAACTCATTTTCAACAGTTGAAATTCACGCTTAAGTTTATACATTGGACCATACCTACAAAATTTGGCACGCGGAACTACTTGCGTCCGCTAAAATGTTCTTACGCGCGTACTCCGGCACGCGATATCGAGTCGTGAATATCGAGTATCGAGTAGATTGCAATCGGATTCCACACGTCAATCGATCGCTCGTTTCGCGAACTGTGACCTGTAAAGGCACGACGAAATGGGTATTCGGGTGGAGGAGTTGATCGGAATTTGCAAGTACGGGTATACAAAGACCTTGTTTAAAGTTATCTATTTATTAATGAATAAAATATAAATAATAACTTTCTGACTGAGCATTTCTTGACAAGTTACCATATGCAATACATTCACACACATACAGATAGGTAGACATTTTTTTTTATAACTTAGATAGGCACGAATTTGACCACAATCTCACCTGATCGTCAGAGATGATGTGGTCTAAGGTGGTGCATGCTGGCCTAACAAATGTCTGTTCACTCTCTTATTGAAGACTACTCTACATTCACTCTTATTCCCACACGATTTTGAATACTTATAAAAGTAGGTATCTTCTGTCTGTTAGTATCGTGGCTTAATAAAAGAACAGAGCAGTTTGGATTCCGTATATTACTTTAGTGCCTTCGGCGAAATATATAGAGGTCTTTAGAAATGGAGTGCATGTTTCGAGATGAGGACGGCTGATAACAAATTGCCTAATTGTTATTTCAACAATAGCGCGGCTAACGTGTACCTGGGCTGGCTTTCGTCAGAAAAGAATTTGAAGTTTTAAATGTTGAGGTACAGTTACTGTGCACTAATTAAGCTATCTATAGATAGTAATTTTGCAAGTTTTTCGTTTGTCAATCCATTTATATTAACAGTAACTTAGAATACTTTAATGAAAAATTCTAAATTGTAACATGTTTGCTTTTAATTAGTAAACCAATAAGTAGGAAAAAATGAGAATGTGGCATATATTGGTTCCTTTGAATTAGGACTAGGACAGTTGAATTTCAACAAAATAGGTAGGTATTTTTGATATATACGAGTATATACATTAACATAAATGGCCTATATACGCTGGGCACAGGCCTCACTTCAACTATGAGGTGGATTGAGCCATACTCCAACACGCGGTCGGTGCGGATTGTTGGAGGGGTGTAAGGTGAGTGAGCAACCTGTTTGTCAGATGTTATCATGCCGCCCTAAGGCCTCCGACCAGGCTTAAAGACTGACATCTAACGACGTCAGCCGGGACCAACTGCTTAACGTGCCTTCCGAAGCACGGAGATGCCCGAAATACACATCACTAAATTCAGTCGGGGTAGTCACCCATCTCATTTCCGACCCGGCGTGTGTTGCTTTACAACAGCGATCGTCGCCGATCACTGTCACACCTTGCGCCACGGGCACCTCCACAACTGCGCCACGGGCACCTTCGACATAATCTGATCAAAATTATTTTCATATGATTAGTTTAGTCGTATGGGGGTTGAACTGGAACTAACGCCTAGCCATATTATACAAGCATTACGAAGTGGGGCGGCTAAAAGGTTAGTGTAGCAAACTTCAATAATGTCTAACACAATTGGACATTATCGGATATGGTATGTAGATCTTTCGCCACCCTTTCGCGAAATTACGTGGACGCGAATCGGGCGGCGCGGGCGCAGGTGACAGGGTTGTGTCGGTTTTTATTTATTGTTATTTGTAGGTTTCTTGTTAAGTTATGTTAGTTGGGAGTTTGTGAGGATCATGGCTTAGGGAATGTTAATATGGCTTGATCACTATCAGTACGAGTTACTAACGAGTGTGTTAGTGTTATTATTATATAGTTTTAAATCAAATTGAGAAGTTCTGGGTGCGTTGTAAACACATAACCTTATTTGCTGTTTAGAGCCTCAATCACCTAAGACATTCACAATCAAGCTTAAAATTTATGCACTGAAATTATGGGAAAATTCTTATCTTAAAAATGAATTCTAAAATGTTTTTGTCGTTCAACCTAATGAAGGAAAAACTGTATATTCGACTTCAACCCCGACCATAAATCTCCTCTTAAAATTTGAGGGTATAACACTCAAAAATAAAACCAGTCCTTTATTTTAGTTTTAAATGCGATTTTCTGATAGGAGCGTGACCTAGTTTATATCCTATTTCTCTAAAAAACAAATATCTAGTTCAAACATGTTTTTAAAGATAAATGATAAAAACACTGCTGCTTTAGGCGGCCCTATCGCTTTTCGCTCAATGCGAAATCGAAAGTGTTCCACGGCCCACTTCACTTTTCGGAGACAAATCGATAGCATAACTCAAACGCTATCGATTTGTCGCCGCATTGCTGACTCCTCTCTTGGGATTAATATTTATTAGAAAGAAAGAAGGTGCCTGTGGTTCAGTGATTACCGTGGAACAGATGTTAGGCGTGTGCAGCTAGATGGGGTAGTGGTGGAGAAAAAAGTTAGTGCTGGCTGAAGTCGCCCAGATCTCAGTCGTTATGTCAAATCAGAGGCCTTAACTTGGGCCTTGGCCTAACTCAGCTTAACAAACGGATATCGAGCGCATTATCATCCGGATGCTTACATGATTTCCAAAGTGTGAAAATGCTCAAAAAAAATCACTTCATTTCAGTCGGGGTGGACAACCATCCAATTACACTACCTGACATTTCACATTTGACACAGTTAGAACCTATGCCAGCTGTGTCACTGTAAGGTGCCTTATTATATCATGTATTTGAAAAATTAAGCAAAGTTTATAGATTATCTTTCGTTGCTAATACATATTTTTGGCTTAAGAGATCGCAATAAGGCTGCCTAAAGCGTACCAGCATTTAAAAAAAAAAAAAACTTGTTATTTAGCTGTCTGTAACGGTTTGTGCAATAAAGTTTATGTAGTCCTGGAGAATCAAACCTCCCTCCCTGGTACTTGGCTAAGTTGGATTAAGATTCTGCCTGGTACTCCTCTTTAACATTTTAGCTCGCATCTATCTGTGTTTCCAAGCAAAAGCCTACATGCTATTTCTGAGTAAGCTCGCTCCATATTGAGAATATTTCTTCTCTCAAGATTGATTGTTGTCAAGAACTAATCTGTAGGATAAAAAGCTCATGCCCCAGCAGCCTGGCAGACTTACACCAATCGACCCAACACTCAGAACATTTCCATGGCAGCCCTATCGACTCAGCGCGAAATCGAAAGTGTTCCGCGGCCCACTTCACGCGTTTCGGCGCTTGCGCAACCACCATTGCACCGGTGCATTGCTAAAAGTAGCCGCTTTACGAACAAACACACAAATTAATTAATAGGCTTGCCCACTGATTTAATTACTTTGGGAGTTTTGGATAACGTAATAGTGATTAAAAATTGTTGGTTTTGAATAGAAAGTAGCAGTTAGTGATTGGTATTTTGTTAATGTTATCCGTATTCATAACGATGGTTATTTTTGGACTTTCCGTTGGAATTTATATGTGAACAGTTTTGTGGGTTAAATACTGCTGTATTCAAAAAAGCTATAAAAATATTCAAATATTGTATTTTAGTTATTTACTTTGTATAGTTAATCTTGCGAATATAAACATAATTATTTTTATAATGATTGGTTATTGCAAAAATCTGAACATATTCATTAGGTTAGCCAATCTGTCAATCAAATTCGATTAGTTTTGCCATTATGTTCTCAATGCAGCCCTAGGCTTTTGTTGGCATTTAGGGCGTGCAATACCAATGCGATATGGTACGGCTTGGCAAAACGTGCAATGGATTAGATTTAGAAAATAAAGTGTAACCATAGTGTAAAAACCTACAGAAGATCAAGTCCATTGGTATGTCCAACGTTACAATAGTAGGGGAGGGCTGCCGAAGCTGTTCTGCCATGGCAACTGTTTCACTACCTACTAAGGCAACTAATCAACATCTAACAGTTAAAAAAATACTAAACCCTTTTCAGACAAATAAACACATAACAAGGAGTATAGACAGCCCAAACTTCACTTATTTTAGAGACTCGTCGTGGGTATTTAAGATGTTCTTAACTATCTCCCTAATTACTCATCCCTGATGCTCCCGTGCCTTCTTAAATAAAGTATTGAGTATTCTATTCACCTTGAAACTTCACAAGTAACAGACATTAGTCAGTTTATTTAGGTAGAAACACTGAAGTAGTGCCCTAAAGATAACCATAGTAATGCGCAGGCGCTGACTGTAAGAAAAGACATCAACGCAATACACAAATGTGAGCATTATGGATTGTGGTAAAAAGCTTCAGTCATACTGTAAAAACTATGTCAGTGAAAATTAGTTAGAATACAGTTTTTTGTAAATTATGAAGATTCACGTAACAATGCATGAGTTTTTTATCCTCGCTAAATGCACAAAAAAGTTAAGTAAAGTAGACAAATCATTAAAACAAAAATAGCTTTAGCCAAACAATTTGAAGTATTCCCATTTCAATTTAGAATCTTGTCTTTTTATTTTCATAGCGGAATAATAACCATTCGTTGTATATTCAGCTGTTATGAAAAGAATAACTCCTCCTGCAATTTACGACAAACTGATCTAATTATTTACAATGCTTTCGAAAAAAACACTCAATTTTTAATTGGAATTCAACATCAAAGTTGTTAAAATAAATAAAATGCTTCGTCAAATCAGATTTTCCACATCTCTTTGAGTACCTAATTCACAGAACCTCTTCTTTGCACTACAGTCGAGCACAGCCTAAGTTCAACACAACATGAATTGAGACAACCTTGTAAAGATGCAAAAAAGGTGATTTCCCAACGCAAAATATCGCTTCATTTTGTGTCCGACTGTTCACAGGTTGTACCATTCATTATACTAAGCATTAATTTCTTGCGCTTGGTAAAGCTTGTACCTATTTAAATTACAATCATCTCCTTCATTAATCAGAGGATAGTTTTGTTTTCTCTTTGATAATTTCTTAACACGACCATAGGCCTGTTTGTTGTCGGAATGAGATATGTCTGATTGTTAGACAGGTGACCGTTGGCACAGAGTGAAGCACCAGTATAAGTTGAGCTATCATTGCAATGAATTTTGATGTTGAACGCGGTTGGTAAGTCTTAAGTTTAATGCTTGCGCGGACTGTACATGCGGTAAATATGGCGAATGGTAAAGCATGTTTGCATGGTGTGTCTGAGTTGTATTATGCAACATGCTAGTGGTGTCTTCTGCAGGAAATGCCATTGGTACATCCAAATGAATAGCAAAAATATCATTATATCGTAATGGATGAATTAAAATAGACAACAAAGCTAAAAATGGCACTTTCGTCGTTATCATAATCACTAACGACTAGACTAAACGTCCGATGGTGATGACGTTGACCAGGACTAACTGGTTGACGTTCCTTCCGAAGCAACCGAGATGTCTGAAAATTGCACCATACTTGTTATATTTCGGTCGCGCCGGTCACCAAAGAGCAAAATTTGCCAACTGCCACTGGCAGCAATCACCTATGTTAATATGGTCCGATTGTTGCCGTCATGGTCAAATTCAGAGGGACAATGATATAAATACATAACATAACCTCACGACCCTATACCTAATGGCTTAGTCAGAAGTACACTGATTATTGCCGTCATGGTGAACGGAACACAAAGCTACTGTTCGGGCCAGATTTGATCTCGGGACTATCGGGTTCCGAGCCAGAGTGTTTAACCACTGGGCCACGACTCTCTCAATGATATATTCGTACATGATTACAACAACAAAATGCATTCATAGCAATAATGATTCCTTACATAACAATACTCACTTACCAGTTGCTAATGCCTCGACTGGTTTTCAACTTCAGGTTCTAATGCCCAATCGCATTCATCTTCTGCTGAACTTTTAACCTCCGAACTTGTTTCTTAATATTTTAGCATTACTCATTGCGATCTTTGCTTAGAGGAAACATTAAAATAACAAATATAAATTCAAATGTACGTGTTAATTTGAATTTGTTGACCTAGTAGCACTTTGACCTGTTGCTTATACCAATTTTGACAAAATATTGATATTTTAAATTATGTGATAACGTCATTTCACGACTCAGTGGTCTCTTCGATTGACCCTGCCTGCTTCTACGTCATCTCCCAGTAATGTCCTAAGCCAAGACTTGGCCCTTCCCTCTGCCCGTAATATTTAAGTTAGGGGCCACTTAGATACACGTGCTTGCTAACTGTCAAGTCACTCTGTAGTAAAAACATGATATTTGTATCAACGTGTTCCTATTCAAATGCATTAGTTTTATTATCTTTGGAATAGTTTTGAGCATTGGCACAACTTACAGCAAGCATATCTTACTGCTTCCTTTGACCTTCCAAATGTTATTAAAACAGATAGGAAAACCAGAAAAAGACATTCGGTCTTGGAATCAGGCGGGACTCGAACCCGCGTCATTCGATTGTTATTAAAATAGTCCATAAAATATGTATTAACTATCGGTGATCAGGCAAAATACTAATTAATTATGAATATTTTTAAAAGTATTGTTATAGATATGTAAGACCTAAGATTTCAGGCGAGACTTTAACCAAGCAATGTCTTATAGCATAATAAAAACTGAATTAGCAAACCAAGCAACACAACTTTGAAAATCATATTATTTGCTTTTGAAAAATACCAACTGTGTTAGCTTTTTCAAATGCCATTGAACTATTATTACATACTAATACAATGGGCTAAAAGAACAAAGATATTTATAACTAATGGCCAAGCTGGCCCTGCCACCTCGTGATAGCATCACGGAAAAGTGGTCCATAATTGCAGAGCAAACTGTCAGGCCGTCCTTGTGGTGAGTGTGGTATCCGCCTGCCTGTCAGTCCCTGACATTTCGCCCGCTTCCGTAACCCTGGTATGCGTTCACTTACTACAGAACAATGGAGGCTTAGTAGATTGACGGTCTAGTATGACAAGATAGAGAGCACGACCGAACAAAGCCAGCCATGTACGTTCTATGTGTGATATAGGTTTTCTGTTGGCGTATTTTTATGGACTGCTTTTTCTTGTGTTTTCGTAAAAGGTTTATTATGTAGGAAACTGGATAAGAAAACGGGAGTTTCTATGTTGTTTTACCATCAGTTTTGAAACTAGTTAAGTGAATATCATAGTCCTTTTAGTCCTTTTAGCACAGCTTTCAATAAAAATGCTGGTAAGAGTAAAGGATACCGAATATGCCAACCATAGAAGTATTCGTGTGTTGCGTTGTCACAAAATCATACAAATTGAGGAACGCGCTCTTAAATTCACGCACTAATGAGGCGTCACCCTGTGTGTCTTTATAGGTCTGATGGAAAAAGACATGGAATTCAAAGTCCTTGGCGCTGCGTCAGATCTCGAACGAATCTGTAATTAAAATATCTGAATACAAACTCCAGAGGTTCACAAACCTCATTAGTGCAATGAGTGCAACGGACCCGGATCCTACGCGTGGGTTCAATTCCTATCCCGGACACATTCATGCACCGAACATTTGCATTTTTGTTCTCGATATGGGTATTGTTATCAACTTTAGTACAAAATTTGGATCGGCGGTCAGATGATCTCGTTTAAGGTATCCCAGAACAAAGCGCTAACTAATTCCCAATTTGCGCTCCAATATCTCCAAAGATCCAATTGTTTATTTATCTTGACAATGGCTAATAAAGCGTAATAGTTCAAACTGCCAGAGCCAACAGCCAACTGACCCTGCCCGCCCCACCACGGCGGCCTGCGCATTTGCAACATTTGCATTTTTGCTCTCGATACCCAATATATATACATTCATACCATACAATACCCATGTATTGTATATTGTTTGAGGGTATTATTTTCAACTATTTTACAAATTTTAGATACGCAGTCAGATGATCTCGTTTAAGGTATCGCAGAACAAATACAAAAAAAATAAATAAATACAAAATATTTATTTCAGTTTAGAACAACGCGCTAACTAATTCCCAATTCGCGCTCCAACTTCTCCAAAGCTCCAATTGTTTATTTATCTTGACAATGGCTAATAAAGCGTAATAGTTCAAACTGCCAGAGCCAACAGCCTGACCCTGCCCGCCCCACCACGGCCGCCTGCGCTGGCGCACGCCGCCCAGCGCTCACTCCCGCGACCGCGCGCCGAGCTACCGCGCGTCCGTGTATGATGTGGTGAAGTGCAGTGCAGTGTCCGTGTGTGTATCTACGATGAGGTCTTTCGGCGCTGTGGCGATTGTCGCTATCGCAGTCATTACAGGTAAGGGTGGGATTTTCTTGCAGATTAGCTGATTGTAATCTGCAGAGGTTATTTTATGACGGATGTGCGTCATTTTTTTATGTAAATAACTTAATGTTCGACTTAGACCCAATAAAATTTGCGTTGTTGTTTTGAAAAAAATTTCAGCTAAAATATTTTGATAAATTATAGACATAAAGTTTTAGGTCATGGCACTGAATTTCATGTAAAAGTACCAAAATGTACGCTGTGCATTGGGGCCTTATTAAAAATATCATCAATTTTTTTCACAATGAACTTAATTTATGAGATTTTTTGATGTATTTTTTTACTTTCTGTTTGTTTTTAATAATTTTAAAACTTTATGGAAAACGTTATTTTCATTACTCATAACACAAAATAATTTAGTTTATGCCTTTAGTATACTTTAAGCTTATTAATAATCAACAAGTATGATAAGGGTTTAGTTAGAAGCATTACATGCGTGAACTTGCGTACTACGTGCGGATCACACGAAGTACGCAGGAGGCCAAGAGGCTATTCCGGTGCATAAATTGATAAGTATTGTGAAACTTTGAAGGTTCAACAAACGGATAAACATTAGTCTAATGTTCACTACTTTTGCGTATCCTGTACAGTAAAATACGGTGATGAAGATACCATAAGCTTAACATAAAAACGATTTACGAGTTAGTATTATATTTTTTCCCTTCAAAAAACAACTGCTATAAATTTCGACAAATCAAGGTATCTTATGGAAGCTAAACATAGCTAACAACTAAAGCTTACTATAATAGGAAACCCATTGAGAGTTTCTCCTTTAAAAGTGTCGAAGCAAGAATACGAAGCTTGCACCAATTTCAGTACAACAACTTCGTCAGAGCAATCGAAAATAAACATTGTTTACACATCATAATGTTTTCTACCAATATCGTGAATTATTAAAGCCTCTTCAAAGGTTACGTTAAACTCAATTAACCTGACGTAAGTTTCACCTTACTTTAATAATCGCAATATAGATCAAGGTCGTGTAATCGTTTGGTTTCCTGCTATCATCTTATTATCACGTAATTTCAAATGTGCAATTACAACATTGCGTATAAGTGCAACGCGTGCGCACTTTCAAATCGCACGTTACCTGTGCAATAAAGCGGGTAGCTAATTACAAAAACCTGTCTAAATACGATACAAAGAAGTACAATTATTCTTTACAGTAACGTTCTGCGTGTTTGAGCACTTGCTTAGGTAAAAATCAGTCATAAATCTTTTTTAAATTTAGGGCACGGCATATCAATCCGAAGTGGACAAAAAAGGGGGCAAAATAAATTTTACATAACATACTTCAGTAAAAATAAAATTAAGAACAAGCAAAATTACGTTAATTTCAACTTCTAGTGCTCTAAGGTAGTCAAAATTTAGGACTGTGGGATCCGAGTTAATTCGAAAAAAATAAGTCTATTGCCAAAAACAAGATCTTTAAGCGACTGGAGATATTTTATTAAAAATTGGGCGTTGCAAAAACATTTTTCAGATTTTTTTTCATTCCATACCACCTTTTCTTTAAAGATGTATTTATTTGAAATAAACACAACTTTGAATAAAGTAGAGTTATATTTTAAATTTCAAAACGTTTTTTTAATAGGTTAATTTGTTAGTAGTAGGTGGCGTCTTTTAACCAATTTCATTGATGCTTGCTAATGTGATATTATATCCAATTCGTTGTAAAATACCTGATTAAACACTCGACTTTACTCAGATTGTTTACTAATGAACACATGGCTCGTCTTCACTTTCGTTGCTAGGTCTAAATGTGAGCGCGTTGAATATTTTCATTGTGCCATGGGAAGAGTTGACAAAAGAAATATTCTCGACGAATGATAGCACACATTCACACAACTCTAAGTGATGTCAAATGAACGTTATGTTCACAGTTTATGGTTTATTGTATCGCTTTTAATGATTAAGATAATCACTTTGTGACGAAGACGAAAGAACTGAATTTCACTAAAACATCAATTAAAATTAATTGAAAAACACAACTTATCAGTACTATATTCGATAAAATACTTAAGTAAGTTACAATTAGTACTGCGCTTAGTGTATATAGTTTTAGCAGACAATTTTTGATTCTATATTTGGTATTTGTGCACTGGCTCGCTTTTCTATTATCTTTTTAACTTTTTATTATTTGGAAGTGATTCTTACCAATAAGATCGCCTATTTTGTCCCAATGTAAAATTAGGTGATCTTATTGGTAAGAATTCAGTGTAAATACACTCAAAAGTATTACTTACTTTTACTTACATGTCTCTTTGTTTTATTTGCTATCAAACATTGTTTCATCTTGTTTAACCATTTTTTTCAGCGTTGAACTTAGATAAATATTGCCCACCGTGGTAAATGCCTGTCTTACAACTGTCTAATAGGAATAAATAATACCCGCGTGTACAAAACCATAGTTCAACTATAACATTTACATTTGGTATCCTTAAATCAACCCGATAAAGTTTATTTTAGTTCTGTTTTGTTACGCTTGGTCAGCGACTGTCTGCGCAGTGACATAATAATTTAGACTAATAATAACTATAGCCGGTTGTTTACAAAAAATAGTAAGTAAGTGTTTCTCTTTGATCGATCGGTTCCGTGTAGCGACAAAAACTTCTATTTGATAAATGAATCATTTCACAGATGCTGAACGTCCCATCAATTCATTTCATATCTTTTATTTTGTTTCTTTTTTGTTTTGTTCTCTGATCAGCTATGAAGGAATAAACGACAAGAAATGTTTGAAATATTTGGAACCGAACGCACCGTTTGTAATTATACTTGTCTCTTTAGCATAATCCCCGCTTTTTTGTACGCACGCGCTGCCGAGTAGCTATTTCAAACGTAAGGCCTTTGCCACACTACTTGAAAAGTCTGTCGTGGATTTTCTTGTACCCGTATATTTTGTTGTAATACGGAAATTTGGCGGTGGCGGATACAGCCACCACCGAATTGCCGTGTACACTAAAAAATGTTCGGCAGTCACTAATTCAACTTTTGTTACTAGTTATCGAAAAATGGTTGGCAACTTGAGTTTTTTTCTACTACGTCACCTTGTATTCTACGAACAAACGTTTGTTCCAAGAACTACAAAAGATAGAGTCCTCTTTACCAAACCGCTCCGTTGCGTATCTTCCGCGTAGCATTTTTCGTGTGGTGTGGTGAAGCCGTGCCGTTACTTTCAGTGAAAATGTATCATGTTCCCTCTACTTTTGTGTTGGGCGGGAAATAACGAAGTTAATTATTGTAACAGATGTACTCGTAGCAAAAACATGAAAAAAAACTTCATGGAAATGGAACTCAAATGTACGAGTATAATGGTGATTTGTGATAGGACGTTTTAATTTTTTTCGATCAAGTTCGTCAAGCAAGGTGAAATGACCACACAAAGTCACCCCGAACAATCAATCATAAAACATGAACAAACGTATCTAATAAATTATACAAGACGATTTTTAAAACTACCCACAAAAAATCTGATAAACAAGTAGATAAGTCCTGAACATCTGTTTAAAATAAGCGACCAATTAATATATTGTGTTCATAGTAGGCAAAAAAAGATAACTAGTCGCTTCTTGTTTGAGACAGCACCCTCATAAAAATAAGTTACCTAATTATATTAATTTTTTCTTATAATTTTGCCTTTTTAGATTCTTTAAAATTGGCTTTTTGATAACATATTTATTTATCACAGAAAAATAATATACATGACATCAAGCTACCACCACAGTTTGACGGCTAGCAAAAGATACAGGTTCAAATGTCACTTGACACCTAGACCAAGATTTTTTTGTTCATTATCTTTATGTTATGTTTTATTTCCGTAGTGCCATCTCGAACGTTGAGCTCGGCGACCGTGCATAATGATCCTAAGTGCCTCCATATCTGATCGCCATCGTGCTGTGAAAAATTGCTTTACCATACTCTCAGTAGTAAAGACATCTCGTTTCTTTGTAAACAATGATATTGTTATTTTTCTGCATCATGAAAAATTACGTATCATCATATCAGTGATAGGATGACGTACCAAATGTAAAATGCGTTGCTTTCCTTTGCCCAGGGATTTACCGAACTGTATAAAAACTTATATAGAGACAATTTATTTCCTACACGGCTTTAGAATTGCGAAGTTTGAATGTGAAGTTTCCAGACCAAATATAATTTAAGAAAACTAGTTCGTAACTTTTTTGAGAGAATAGAATGCGATATGGCATCAGACCACCTATTATACACTACTTGTGCAATGAAGCTTAAACAAATAAGTTTATAGGATGAAGAAAGGCACAACCATTTTGCCTAACACTAAAATTTGCATAAATTTTGCAATTTTCCGTCATCTTCATTCATATATCGCACCGCATAAAATGACTCTAGTTTATGGTTTGTGAATAACCAAGTGCAAAATATGGTCGGAAATATGCTGAGTATTGCACAAGTCATTGATGATAGTTGATAGTATACTACATCGGAGTATTGGGTACTTAACTAGAATGTTATGCACCTTGAACCACTTGAACCAGCGTGTGATCATCTTGTTTCCTTATCCATCGTCGCCTGCGCAGACCGTTGCTCAACTTACGAGACGAATGTATGCGCTGAGCAGTAAACTGGTTGTAAATTTATTCTACGTTTGAATGTTTGTACCTGCATTCAATAAACAAATTATTTAGTGGTGGTAATAACCCGTACATGGCAGCCTTCATTAGAAAAAAAACTGTTAACACGATTCTATTATTTTATTTGCTTGTAATAAACAAACAAATCTAATTTGTGAACATGTCGCTTCTCTTGCAAACAAATAACAATCGACGCCATATTTTGTTCACAAAATCGCCTAATTTAAAAAAACTGTATCTGCTTAGTTTGAGGTCAGTTGTAAAAACGTACATTTATAAGTACCCATAGTAGAAACAGATCTACTTAATTTGAGGTCAGGTCATGGCTATAGTGTAAAATATCCCAGAGGTTCAAATTCTGTAGTAAAGTCACTTGAATGAATATTCATCCAGATTATTGTAATCGAGGACCTTGAATCGACTATTTATTGCAAGTTAAGCCTAACCCAGTATTTACCCGTTATTAATCGTAGAAAACTTGTGTCTTGTGTCAATTATTATAATCTGTTAACTTATAATTGTACTTTAACGAGATTAAGAGCGGAAAATAAGGACTGTGATAGTACCTGACTGGTCTAGTTATCAATAAATGAGTTACATTTTTCAAAACATCAGAAATTTTTGGAATGCATTTTCAAACTACTTTTCTTTATAAGTGTCCAATTAGATAGAATCTTTGAAGTGAAGAAATATGTCAACAATAATACACCAAACTGGATTTAGTTGTGAAGATATGCAGCAAGTTTTTTCATAGAAGTTGAGTCATCGGGTGCGGTTGCCTTCCCTCGCTACGCCACTGGGTGGAGCGAACCACAGATAGACCGTAACACAACCACAACCACCATAAGCTGAGCTGTCATTGCTACGGACTCGAATACTATGCTATGCAAGGACGCTATGTCCACACTATTACTTTACAAAGCCCCAATAAATCACCATTTCATGTTACCTTAAAAAGGCAAAATGCATATTGTTAAAAAAGACAATCGTTAACGCGAAACGCCATAGAAAAGCGACAACAAAAGCGTTGTTTCCCATATTAGTACACACACGGCGCCATAGTCGCATGGACAAGCTTTTTTCAGAGAAAAATCGCGGTTACTCCACTCACTGGATTATTCGCGATTATTGTGCAAACTTGTTGAATGGGTTCGGGTTTGCGTGAATCGTGATTCAAACGCTAGAGGGAGCTTTCAGCGGTTTGTAAACATCACCATTGAAGATTTGTTGCCAATTGACTTTTAGGACCGTTACTACGAGTAGTTACTGCAAGATTCGATTGCAGATAGTAAAAGAGAACAGAAAACAATCTCATACTTATTTAAAAGTGGATTATAAAACAAATACCAATGGACATTATGTTTTTGTAGTAGGTACATAGGTACACATGACAGCAACGTATAGGCGCAAACAAACCAAAGCAAAACAAACTAGTACTAAGTGTTACTAGGATTTTGAGGAAAACTGATGATTGTAACATTCAGTTATGTCAAAAGTCTTTGGATGTCTTACCAAACTCCAGCTTAGGATCTCACGGCAGGAAGACACGGATAAGTATCCCCCTAACCTTTGGAAAAAAATACTCTTCGTTCGATATTATTTTCGATTCAAAGTTTCTATAATTTCGTCACATCCGATAGGATCCATTGACCTATTGCTTGAAGAAGTTTTATAGCGGAAATACCATGGGAAACTGCTCTATTAGTTTTGCGCAGTGAATCTCTGTGCTATATTTGTGTAGCTCGTAATGACGGCAATTCTCAGCCTTGAGGTAAGTAAACTTGTAAAAGGATATTTGGTGCATTGGTTTTGGTCGAGTTATTGGGCTGGTAGGCGTAATAGGGAGTGGGCCTGCCCACAGCTGCCTTTCAGGGCGTGTAAAAAACCATTTACTATTTATTCGACAACGTGAATTTGTTGCTGTTTGTACACAACTTGGTTACTTTCTTCCATTTGTAAATTCGACGTATAAAAAATGAGTACGAAAAACGAAAGCAAATTGTTAGCGAGAATTCAATTGAAGCAAATATTGTATCTACTTTCTTATTCAATGGAATTTCTCAATGCAGAGAATGTGATTTCATTTTAAATTGAAAACATGTAGCTGGAATGGGAACTTACAAAAATGACAGAAGAGTACTGTCAGCATCAAAATGATTTCTGTTACCATAGTGGTCAAAAAGGTGTTGACTCATTTTTAATGCTAAAATGACAATCATAGGTCGTTGGAAGCGTCACTTAAATCCAAAACTAATGAAACACTGACTTTATTCCTTCGTAGACACAAGTTTTTTTTTCTTAAATATAATAAATATCCCTGGACATTATTCCACACAGCGCCATCCAGCTCAAAGATGAGCTACTTGAAGCTCTTATTATGGGATACTAGACAACGGATAAACATATTGAATAGATTTTCTTTTTTTTTGTAATTTCATACTTAATATACATAGAAAACAACCAGACATGTTCATGCCCACAAATTTTGTACCGTGCGGGGATCGAGCCCACGACCTTTGGTGTAGTAGCCGACTTCTCAACCATTACAACAAATCGGTCGTCAATATTTCAGACACACCATTTCAATGCTGACTGTTATGCGGTAGATAGATCTTAAAAGCTGCAAAGACAGTGAGTGAGGATGCCAATTAGGTACTGTACAAAAGCACATAATTTTAGAGAAAGATTATTTTGAGTCTTGGCTAAAGTAACATTTTACCATGAAATGATTATTGAAACCTGTGTCTCGACAGTAGATAGTAATCTTAGATTAGAGATGTTCGGTACGTCTATAAGCTGTTAAGCAGGTACCGACATTTACTAATCACTCCGTCGACACAGCATCTCGGACAGCTGACAATGTCGGCCAAGGCTCACGAGCGCAGTTGCACAAACTGACATTAGCCATTCTGCGCGCGTCTGTCCGTGTGTCCCATCCACACGGGTGAAACAAAAGACTGTTTCTATTTCTATGACGAAACTCACGGAATGCGCTGGGAATTTTTACGCTGTTAGCGGAATATCGGTCAAGTTCTGCCGATTCTTCGGTATCTGTTGCGGCAATGGTAATGGGCATGTCGTTATTACAGAAGTAAGCGAATAAAGTGAGGTTTTTGTCTGATCTCAAACTAAGCTGTGAGTGTTTTTTGGGTGTCAAAGTTTGGTACACGTTATCGGTTCTTGAGATGAAATGAAATCAACTTTATTGTGAACATGAATAATCAATCTGAGCTTGATTTTTTGTAAATGCATACTCAGAAACAATAACATTGATTTTCTCCTGGGTGACAATTGAAATCAAAACTACGCAAGAAGCAGGATATCTGACCATTGCGCTTTATAGCCCTTTATCCAGGAATTATGTAAATCCGTAAGGAATTTAAGAAACACAATTCCTTATCACACATTAAAATAGTTTTAAAATATTTTACTCCTTGTTATCTCGTCTCTTTAAACGGATTAACTTACTATTCTTAACTTCAAATATTTATTGGCTTAACAGAACTTCACTAATATTCTGAGCCTCATAGGCACGAGTATGTTTATAACATTCATTCACATATTTCTATAATCATTATTGTGTCAAACGGCACTTATTATACGCTTAATTCCATATAAATATTTAAATTCTATTCTGAATTGACAATATCAAACAAACGCTAGATTGGAATCGCCACCGAGTGGGTTGAGTCTTCGAGAGTAACACAAAATGCCGTATCTTCTTGATTCATGCATTCTTAGCAGGTCAAGGATGCGAATCAGTTCAACGAGGTGTTGTGGATTATAATAAATAAGCTGTAAATTATCTCAGTTAAACAGATGTTAACACAAGAAATACTAGTAAAGTCAATTTGGTCTAGGCGTCAAGCGGAACTTG
Source organism: Udea ferrugalis (assembly GCA_950022985.1). NCBI lineage: Eukaryota > Metazoa > Arthropoda > Insecta > Lepidoptera > Crambidae > Udea > Udea ferrugalis. The sequence goes on from OX465516.1 coordinate 15,583,015, forward strand.
AAATTGCATTTTTCGCTAGCATTTTTTGCTCTTTTAATCAAAACCCGTTAGTACGGTCAAGTAATTCATTCATTGAGCTTACCGTCCTTCAACTTTTTATGTATGCGAATACCTATATGCGTGTCATACAGAAAAATAATGTCATGGTCCCTTCGGGTGGCCTCCTCTAGCTACCTCCATTTGTCTCATCTCGTGGTTGAATTCATCCAGTCAACAGCCAAATCAGGTTTAAAAATAAGTGGTGAGCTAAAATCATTCGCATAGCGCTGAAAATTAGTATGAATGTTAGGAACACCGTTTTAAATGTAATGCAGAAAGCCAAATTTACCAAAATGACAAAAAAAAAATCATTCAAAGTCAAAGTAGAAAGAAATAATACAATCTAGGTATGTGTATTTGACCAAACCAAAGTTATGGTCAAGTAAATAATACAATCTATGTATGTCTATATTGACCAAACTAAAGTTATGGTCAACGCCTATAATTTCGTTAATTAAATGTTTATTTATTTTTCAAATTATAATAAGATTCCAAGTAGTTTAAGTACGTTTGGAACGCTACGAATGATGAACGAGTGGTTTTTTTTAAATAACGGTTGTATGTTTTACTATGATAAATAGTCGCAATAATTATAGGTACTACATTGTTAACATTTGGATAAGTTTTTCCTACTGTCGATGCATTTAATTAACAAGAAGAATGTGAATAGTGATTAATAAGCCAGTGAAATAAATAGCTGTTCCTACTTTCAGCCGCATAACAGGCGTGCTCTCTAAGAGATAAACTTCGGAATGTTGTACGCGAACGTTATTGCAATATTTCTTGTTAATGTATATGTATTTACTATCTTCGAAGTATGAAACAGAATATCTGTTTTAAATAAATAAAATAAGTACAACATACATATGCTTACGACTATATCCCAAACGGGGTAGTCAGGGGCATGCTGATTTTCGTCATCGTGATGAACTAAACATTCAGAAGCCCACATTTCGCAATTTTTGAACCCGACCCAACGTGGTAAGGGTTGCTTGCCCCCAAGCTTACCGTCAATATCCATGTACCTTCCCAACATCAACCTTCACGTAAGGGCACCTTATGCTCCTGACATAACGTCCATTTTGCAATGGTTTTGAAAAGGTTGATGTAGACGCCTCTTTACAATAAACACAAAGTAGGTGTTCCGGGCAGACTTGATCTCGGGACCTCACGTGTTTCAAGTAAGGCTGTTTCACCACTAAGCTATGACACTTCCTTAATTTAATATGCACTTCATTTAAAGCTACTAAAAAGAGAAGATACTGTTAATTTTTCCAGTATCAAAATAATAGCAAAAATAATAGTAATCAATATATTAGTAAAGAAATTGATGAGGTGATGACATTTTTAACAGGTGAGCATATCGTCACATTTGATACTACGGCAATTAAAAATATGATTCAATATTTGAGTTTGCTATCTTGGGTTTTTGTATGGTAATTTATATGGAGATTAGACGCCCCGTGCAGAAACAACAGACGATCTGTTAATTTCAATTAATTTTTGAATATATTAAGTCTGTGGGCGGCTTCTTAGTTATGAATTAACAATAGTCAGCCTAGTCTAGTCCTGTGTTCGCCCTGTGGTCTGGGGCGTAAGAATAGAGCCAAGGTCACCCCCGCCTGTCGTAAGAGGCGACTGAAGGGGGGCCCCGGGGTCGCTAGGAGTGTACACGGCGAGGGCTGTGTGCCTTCATTGCACTAGTGACCCCGAGGAGGACGGCACCGGCGGGTGTGTAAGAGGGGAGGTCTACTCCCCTCGAGGTGAGCCGGGATACCGGCACAACGCGCCAGGGTTTTACCGGTAGAGTAGGCACTCGGGAGAGTCTTCAGTAAAACCTGGTCACGCGCAGAAGGAGGCCACCCCGGTGTTTTAGTGGGTATTCCCACCCCCTTCTGGGGGGGGGGGTGGGGGTGGGCGAGTCCCACACAACCCCGCTGCCCTCCCCCATAAGCAGCGCGAAGTGCGTAAAGGCCTTTCACCGGGTAACAAAAAAGCCTAGTCCTGTGTACTTTTCACAAAGTCACAAGAAACTGGCAGTAATTTTTTACATCATCACGCACAAAAAAAAACTGATGCGAAACATTGTACTGTACGGCGATCGAACCCGCGACCTTTAGTGTACTAGTCAACTTTGCCATTAAACCAATCGTATAACTAGCAACACCTCATAGTTCAAGTGAGGCCCTTGCTTACTGTGGCCGATTGCTGTCGAAAGACAACAATTAATAACTCACAACACTTCAACAGTTTTGACATTATCTTCCAAATTAAACAATAAAACACCTATTGGTAAACAAAAGACACAAAAAGATCTCTATCGTAATTTTCCACCTGTTCACCTTGCTGCAATAAAATCGGCAATTTTTATTCAAATGAGCCGTATTGAGCCAACTCTGATCTATTATATAACTAGTGATGACCCACGTGTTTCACTGCCACATATCAATAACGAGATTTGTAAAGTATATAATTTTTAAAAGTGAATAGGCAGAATTACATTCAGATTTTGTGAAATGATGAGAGTTTGCGCGTGAGTTCTCGCACCAACTTTGAATAAATTTGACATAACCGATTTAAAAGGTGTGGTCAATTTTGCGCAAAATGACTGATTTTGGTTATTGAAAATACAGACTATGCACAAGGTGCGCTTCGTTTGACCTCAAGAAAAATCACAAACGTCACTCAAAATTAAGTAGCCGTTGCATAAATTGCATTACTTCTTGGTCCTCTGAATTACTTTGGGACAGAACCGTTTTGAATGCTTGTTACCGTTGAGATAAAACTGAAAAAGAAAAGATAGAAACCAGAAACCATTTGAGAAGAAAGACAAAAGTAAGAGGTTAGAAAGGTCAACTTAGAAACATTGTCCAAACCTGTGATTGTGCATAATAACAGCCAGTCATGTGACGTCACGCTAACTAATAAGCCCGGAAAGAGCACCTGTGGAACAATGCGTCGCGGGCGTTCGCTGCGCTGCCACAGTATAATCTTACAGTAAGCTATCTACATACAAACGTGCCACTCTCGGTTTGAATGTGTGCGTGCGCGTCGCGCGCCGTGTCGCGATATCACGCACACGCAATTTCACGCACACGCTAGCATAAAATAGGGAGGCATAGGGAGGCGGCAGTACGGACGGGCTGGGCCGCGTGTCTGTGTGCACGCTAGGGTAATAACTCGGCGGGCGGCCATAGATAGCCTACTGTATGGTTTATCTGTGGCTGCGCGCGCGCCGATCGAAAGTCGCATTCATGACCGTGAAAGCGCGCGAAACAAACGGACTATTCCGCGATTCGCACCGAGGGAGTTGCGTAAGGGACTTATAATGTTTGTAATAAGTGCAATGTTTTTGGAAATTATGTCTTCTTATGAAATGAGAGATGTGAATCGTTGACTTTCGTGTGGCAACATCAACATGAGTGTATTGTTTATTGTATTGTTTCTGCTTTCTTTATACATTTTTGCGAGATATTTGTGGAAGTGGCATTTTTAGTGTCAAAAACATTTTAACTCATTACATTTCAGGGTATGTTATAAAAAATGTTAATTTAATAGGGATTCGTCACATCATTTTGATTGACCTGAAACGATTAGACCACCTACCCTTTATTTGAGTTTTTCATACGCTTTTTGCTGCAATCATTCTGTTTATGAAAATTGACATTTTATTTCATTTTATCTTAGCTTGTCTTATCCTAGAATGGACTTTAGTAAGAATACCTCTAAATTGTCCTGTCGTCTCAAGTCGTCACGGCCACAAACGCCACTTTCGATTGCGCCGGCGCACGGTACAAGTGCCGTTCCGGGCTCATTAGTTTACCGTGACGCAATATGGCATGCAATTATTTCAACTTATCAGTGTCACAATATAAATTAGATTTTTTTGTCTGCACTGGATTTTTTTATTTAGATCATAAAGCAAAGAACATGATGGTTGCCTGAAGCGAACATAGGAATATATTACACTTATAATATATTACACAGTTAGTCAGTTAGAATCATTTTCAAACTAACATGTTCTGCTATTTTTGAGTCAACGTGAACTTTAATGTGATCATTTAGCTACCTACGACTATAAGAAATGATTGGAATGGTAATCAAATTTCGTACATGTCTGTACCTAAAAAGTAACACTACTTTATTTTCCTTACCAATCTTCAGTGTTAATCATATTTTCTACATGCCTGTACCTAAAAAGTAATACTACTTTATTTCCCTTACGAATCTTCATTACTAAGATACTACTCCAAAATCAAAAAAAACATGTATTTTGTTAAAAAGGGCACATTTTATTATAACTCCGCCTTTCAAGTACTTAAGGAACTAATTTGGTATCTATAATTCTTAACGTCCAAAATATTACCAAACAGTATACAAAACAGTGAACTAACTATTCTAATTTGTATGGTACCGCTTGTGTTTTTATGAATAAGGGGTTGTACTTGACTGGAAATTAAAGTAAACATTTAGTAAAGTTATTCTTCACCTTTTTGTTCTATTATTTATTTATTAATGAGTGTAAGAAGTGTGACCATTATATTTGCATATTCAAGAAATGCAAATCTTTTACACCTTCTCGGTATTCCTTGCAAAAGCGAGACATTATGCAACAACAAAGCAAACAGACTGCCGTTGTAAGAAGCGATAATGACTTGTTTAGCACTGATTTACTTGAATGATTCACAAAGATGACGATGAATGGACGCTTTAAAATATCAAGAGTTATTTCGAACTGCTTAGAGTAGTTATTAAGAGTCGGTAGACTCGCAAGAGGTCTAGGTTCGATCCACGAAATCTACGGTAAAAAAGTCTGTGTGCGTAGGTCCGATTGTCATCACCCAGTAACGTCCTAAGACGAGGCTAGCCCCCTATTACTTGCCTGTTATGGGAAGGGGGCCTACCTCTTACGCCGTTGTTCGGTCAATGTATTAAAGCCACAATTCGAAAAAGAAATCAAATCTATTGATGAAACTGATAAAATACAAGTCTATATAAAGTATTTCCGAATAGTTTGATCCCAAACAAAGACATTACTCAAATGTGAACACGAATGCTAGACTTGAACAGACCTTTACCTACCAGCACAAAATAAGGTATTCTAACATTTAAACAGTTGATATCTAGTATCAGTGGAATAAAGGTCATTTCCCAACTCCCATGTTGCGTTTGATTTGTCTTTCATTCGAAGTAGATTTAAATAGCTTTTGCGAGTATAGTTATTTTCCTTGATTCAAAATGGTACAGTCATTTACTAAAACAACCGATTGGGTCATGTTGTTACTTGGCAATTAGGTAGGTAGGTACATGAACGTGCTGTAATAAGACCATTTAAATATTTGAATATAGTGTTTGCTTTAAAAATCTTATCCTTGAGAGTGCTTAGTTTGTTCACAAATTAGATGTGTGGGTGGACAAAGCAAAGCTATAGTTTTAACGTTGTTTCCTAGAAGTATGATCTAGACTGTACTCAATAATCCGGGAAACCGACTAAGTTGTTTTATGAATAAGACACAAAAGTTCTTGAAGACACATCCTACTAATATTATATAGACGAAAGTTTGTATGCGTGGATGTGCCGTGTTGCTCTTTCTCGTTAAAATTACTGAATGGATTTTAATGAAACTTTACAATAATGTAGCTTATACATCTGAATTGCACATAGGCTACAATTTATAAAGAAATCCTACTTTTTGTTCTTCTACTTAACTGCATGCGGACGAAGTCGCGGGCGGCCGCTAGTCTACAATATTTTTAAAAGTACGTTAACAGCGGCATGGAAGTCGACAGCTCGGACGTAACCTACCACATACATGCAAAGTCAGCGAGAAATCGTTGGAGCCGATCGCCACCATTTAGTGAGTATCGGAGAAATGCTCACTTTCGCGTTTCACGACCGTTACGTCATACGCTGACATCTAATTACTTGGACGGAAAACCAAACTAACGAGACCTTTCGTAATTAAACAACTAACTAGTAGTTACAGGTCTAGTCCGATTGGTAAGCAAAATATTCCATTATTTTAGAGATGTTTTGGATTAATATTTAATGATGTCATTCCTAAGCCTAATAAAATTAATAGTGGTTTATTTGCTAACAGTTTGGTAGACTTTAAATTTATTGAAAAATAAGTAAGCAATGCAAAATAAGTTACTAAAGTCATACCAAGAAGATAGGAATGGTCAGATAAAAAGACATTGTTATTGCACTAATAACACATAAATAGTACATTGAAAATTGTACATGTATTAAAATATAAATCAAACAGAAACGTAAATTCCGACATTCATAATAAGGTTGTTATTCTATTGACATTTATTAAAGTCAACAACCTTAATTATTCACTTGAGTAAAAACTTAAAACTGTGTTTCAGTGTCGTTTAATGAGAGAAAGTATTAAAACGAAATGTTTCAATAAGGAAACGGCCACATGCAAATGTGGTTTTGTTTACTTACCAACAACTATGCTACACAGTTCAGTTATTTACATAAATAATAGAGCGGTTAAATAACAGTACCAAGCGAGATAAATAACGAATAAACTACTACACCACTTAACACTTCCAGTTGGATACTACACCAAAGGTCTTGGGTTTAAGAGTGCGTATAAACCCAGCAAATTATTAAAATTCACCCGCGCCCCCCTCTCTGCGAACACCATCGGCCGCCGAACCACAATACATCTCTCTCGCTCGCTCAACGCGTAGTTTCCGTAGTATACGTAAAACAATCAGATAACACAGTGGGCATTATTTTTGTGAATACATTACCTACATTTTAATGTGTGTAATTTTACTTTGTATATAAGTTGAATGTTATGTTGTAGATAGTAGTCTCATCATTTAAATTATTTTTAAGGATCGGTATGCAAAAGGTAAAAACAGGACCCTATTACATAGACTACACTGTCTATCTGTCACCAGTTGATTTTTTCACAATAAATACTAAATACTAGCAGCCGCCCGCGACTTCGTCCGCGTGGACTTAGCTGTATGTGAAAAAAGATTTTCCCGCTTTTCTGTAGAAATTTTCCTGATTTTTCTTTGCTATAAACCTCACGGAGCCCGAGACCATTCCAACGAATGCAAAACCGTGGAAATCGGTCAGTGCGTTCTGGAGTTATAGCGTCAGGAAGGAAAACACGACTTATTTTTATATACTAACTAAAAATATAAATAAAATATTTTAAAGTAAATACACAAGCGGGTTTTTTTTTGCGTTCTTTGTTCTATATTAGTGACGGTAATAGGTGGACGCATTTGTATATTTATAAATAAAAGCTCCCCGGTGTCATGATTTGACCCGCCTTTTTTTTCGTGGGGAAATCTTCATGGATACCTCGCCGCCCGGGGAGACGACGAAGTTATGTTGGACTCCTACCGACTAAAACCCCGCGGCCGCTACCACGCGCCTCAAGGCGCTTGCAGGCCGCACTGGCCCCGCAACCCCACGTGTCACCCTTACGGGCCTCAGCGAGTGGGTGGCTAGTCCACCACACTGCCACTCCTGAGTTCTATTCGCTTCCCGGCGGTTGGACCCTACCACCGGTACTAAGCCCCCTCGCAACGCCAAGGTGAGAACTCATGAGGGGGTGGTTTGACTCTCCTCCACCAACTGAAGACGAATTAAAGGGTCGCATCCCGCCTGGCGTGATTGTCAGCGATTATAATAATAGATTTTCAATTGTATCTGGTTTATAGGGCGTTAAAAGGTGAATGAAAAATGAAAATGAATGCCAAAAACATCATCTTTATTTCAAGTATGTACATAATTATATGCGGGTCATTCAATAAATACTTACTTAGCCTACAAAAAGTAAAGGAAAATTTTGGAAAATGGCAATTTATTTTTCAACATAGTCTCCATTCAGTTCGATACACTTAGCACAGCGATGCTCAAACTTTTTTAACCCGTCCGAAAAATAGTTTTCGTCAAACTCTGCAAAATAGGCCTCCGTGGCGGCAATGACCTCCTCATTTGATCCATATCTATTCCCGGGGAGTGTTTTTTTCAGATTAGGAAACAGAAAGAAGTCTCAAGGGGCCAACTCTGGAGAATACGGTGGATGGGGCAGCAATTTGTAGCGCGATTCGACCAATTTGACCATGGCAACGGCAGACGTGTGAACCGGTGCGTTGTCGTGGTGAAACAGCACGTTTTTCTTCGCCAGGTGGGGTCGTTTTTTCTTTAATTCGGCGTCGAATCAGTCCAATAAATCGGCATAGTAAAGCCCTGTTATAGTTTTACCCTTCTCGAGGTAATCGATGTAGATCAAACCTTGTGAATCCCAGAAAACGGTGGCCACCCACTTTACCCGGTGACACTTTAGAACGCATACCATTTATTGGCATAATTTCATTTGCCATACATCAATTGCCATAGACATTAAAACGCATAATTTTTATTGGCATAAATTTTGAATCGCATAATCATTTTAATGCATAATAGTAATAAGGCATAATATCAAAAGGCATAATCATCAAAATGCATACTTTCGTTGACCATAACTTCAATAAGCATACTTTAAAACGCATAATGTCAGTACTCATAACTATCAAAAGACATAATGTCACTATGCATAACTATTAATATTCATAATTTTGTTTGACATAATATTAAAAAGCCTAATTCCCATAAGAGCATTTTTTCTACTTCAGGGCAAATCCGACTCAGCCAACCCCGACACCACGTGGTACTTGTTTTGCCCTACCCCAAGAGTGTAATTTAAACCCGCGTAGGCATGGAGTGGCGAGGCGGCCCGCGGGCTGAGGAGCAGGTGGCTATGAGCGAGGCACCGCGGCTGAGGCTGGCCGGCGAAGCCGGCCAACAAGCCGAAGCTGGGGTGCTGAGCGAAAGCCATCTGTGACGATTAGCACGCGTGGGACCGCCGGAGCCTCGCAATGCCGGAGCCGTGACAGAATTCTTTGCTGTCTACATTTCACTATGAGCAAAATAATTAATATATTATATCACTACGAGCAAATGATGTATAATTTATTTATTATTAAACTAAATGAAGGCGGTTTTCGGACTTTACATGCAGCTTGCGGTGAACATGTAATATTTGTAAGCTTGCATAACAAATGTATGCTTTTTGAAATTATAGTAAATGAGAGTTATGCCTTATGAAAATATGGATTTTGACACTTATGCTTATCAAAAGTATGCTTTTTGAGGATTATGTCTTTCGAATATTATGGCAAATAAAAATTATGCCTTTTAATACTTATGGTTAGTGAAATTATGCCTTTCGATGAGTATGCCTTACGAAATTCGGCCATCTTATGGTATGCGTTATGAAGTTATGCTTTTAGGAATTATGGCAAGTGATGATTATGGCTATCAACATTATGCATTGTGATTTTATGACCAAAAATGTTATGCGTTTCATTGGGTAACCGTACCACGTTTCTCCTGTGATGTTTAAGTTAGATAGGGTGCAACCGAATTGAGGAGCATGATTCGATACCATTTTTATTTTTTCAAAAAAGTACAACTTGTCTATTATCACTCTCTCTGCTGCATCGTACAAATTTTCAGCCTGATCTTCATTCTGAGCTTGTGGCCGACTACTTAGAGTGCGTCGTCGCTTCAATGAACTGTAATGAAAAAGTTCAGCTATTTCCAAAAAAAAACATGCAGAAATGACACAGTAGAAAAAAAAATGCGGAAGCCATATTTTACAGAATTTAAGTTAAAAAAAGGCACAAATTACTCACTATTAGGAAAGTCATTTGCAATTAAGCATTAAAGTACTCGTAGCAAGTGGCGTTCTGAGTCAAAATATCGCTCGGCTCATGCGTTTTGTGGTTGCAGTTCTAACCACCCCACCCAAATTTTCCGTTCTGATCGGATTTATTTTATATTTACAGGAGAGTGCAAAGCAGCGGCCAGACAAAAAAGTAGGCGGGAAATGGTTAATTTCGGCGTCTGTTTGCGCTTAGTTACTTTCATTTAAGAAAGGATGGTTTGGAAAGTGAAGATTATCAGAAATTATCTAACGTTATTTCTCAAATGACTATTTCCCATTCGTTATTTTTCTAATGACAGGTCTCCACTAGTTTAAATGTTATCGATTGTACTGTAAGAATTTAGGCGAATACCTTTCTGGAGTATTCTCTTCATTCTTATTATGGTAAGTATTTTTTTCTGGCTGACAATAGTCTGTAGATATAGGCTGTCTATCAGGGTCTACATTTTCCAAATTCAATGTTGTTCTGTAAAATAAACACAGTACTTAGTATATTTACTCATGTGGTAGTAACTAGTTATTGTTTCAGCCAGCTTCAACTTTACTAAAAAAAAAAACCCAAGATGGAAAAGCGAGTATGGATACTATTTTTAAAGAAACCTACATAGTCGACGACGCGCATGCCTCCACAACTTCATTTTGATCACACCTGTCAGATTGTGAAATATTTTGAGATACAGCAATTCTGAAAATTAAATATTTTTTGAAAACAATTTACTTACAATAAATACCTGGTGGATTGAAACAAATTCCTTCGAAATCAACCTATTATTTGAAGAGACCAACTAAAGTCATGTGATTACTTAGCATATACTTTACACCATCTGTTTACGTCATTCTTCTAGATCGACTCAAATGAATTTATTTCTCTTAAAATACAATACAACATACCTTCGACAATTAGCCATCCTTTCAGTTTGTAACTTTTTTAGCTCTCGTTTACTAAGTCTTTTTAAAGTCCTTTTCTTTTTCCCCATTTCACTATTTATTTTGAAACTTGGAGCAGCTGAGAATTTGCGCGTAGTCTTCTCGTCTCAACGGAGCGATCGGTACTGATGTGTGAAATAGAAATATGTGTCAAGCTTCACAAACGTGCGACGGGAGATGGCTTTTTCCGCGGAATCAAAACGTATTAAGTGCCAAAAGTGTTTAATCGTTATAAATCCAAAACTAAAAGGAATTTTAAAAAATGACTAGACATAGCCCTTACTTATTTTTCAATATAATTATTTGTAAAAAAATTGTCATCATAGTAATTGCCATGTCCAGTATAAAACGAAAAAAAGGGAAAATCAGACGTAACTTCGTGATTTTTTTTATCGAGATAATTTAATTATTTTATGTTTTTGATCAAACACAACCCTTGAAAATATCATGTAGCGTAACATTTAATAAATTCATAAAATTTCATCTAGTATTTATCACGTACAATCAAGAAAGAGATTGGTAGTTTTGCTTTATGCGCACTCTTAATTCCCGCACTGTCCAAACATTCACTTGCATGAACATTATTTTCTGTTGGTTTGGTTTGGTCTTTATTACGTCATGTATATTATGTATCAATTTACAAAAAATGTATCAAAGTATGTTTATCCATTGGTTAGTATCTTATTATACAAGATTTGCTAAGTTAGGGGCTAGATAGCGCTGTATAGAATAATTTCCATCGATAATTCTAATGAATAAACTAGTTCGGAATCTAGTACCTAACAAAATGGTATACTAACCTGATCTATTTAAATAAATGTTTCAATCAATTCATAAATGCAGTTTATTATAATTATTGCGTTCACCTTTAGAACTATAACGCTGATAGCCCATTTAACACATAAAAGTCGTCATTTAAGCGGGAAGTGTTAAAACAGCTTTATATTCTTAACACTTAACTCGTAAAAAACAAAACAAAATGTAGTACGAAACAATCAACTTAATAAATAAACTTGACATTCAAATCAACTCACTTCTAGTCATTGGATATTATTATGTCTTTAACATGCTTTAATTTCGTACAACAATACGTTTGTAGAGATATTTTTTAATGATACGTTTCATAAAAATGTATGTAGTTATTTATCCATAAAAATACACAACATAATTGTGTTAATTAATGACATGAAACGCCTTGACACCGTTTGCTGCGAATTTCTCCGTATAAAAAAGAACATATGGGAAAACAGTTGTATTTATAAAAATGATTTTCTGAAAATAGAGCATAGTGGCTCAGTGGTTGAACAGTCTGGCTCGGAACCCGGTTGGTCCGGAGTTCAAGTCTGGCCGGAACACAAGGAACTACTTTGTGTCTATTGAGCAATTTAATGCTAACTCTCTTGCAAATAGCGATAAAAACCCAAAAAACTCTGACAACTGCTCCTTAGCCAGTTGGGTCCAACTTCGGTGGGCAAAATGTAGGCTTCTGAATGTACCGTTTACCATCAAAGAAACAATCAATGTGCCTCCAACTACACCGTTCGGGATTTGATCGTGAGCGTAATATGTTTTGTTATAGTTTAATCTACGAAAAGGTAAACAGTGTACAAACCAAATGCAGTTGCAAATTATGTAAGTAATAGGTTTTTATGTAAAAGAGTCATCACTATTCATGAGCGATGAAAATTAATGAGCCTTTCTTCTGTAGACACTAATTAAAACAATGCAAATAATGTACTATTGTAATGCAACTTCCATACTCTATGACTTTTTTATTACTTAACTGTAAGAGAGGAAGTCTATGCTATTGTCAAATTGTTGACATAGTGGATTTAACTTGATTTATTGAAATTTTCCCCAGCTCCACATTTTTACCGTTTGATAGTATTTTTTCTTTCAGAATAAGTAGCAGATTATTCCCACTTTCTTTTTGAAATATTTTTTTTACGATTTTGTCATTGTTTGGTAAAAAAATGTGTTGTTCAACTGACCCGACTAAGGCAAAAGTCGACTATTTTTTGGACTGTGTTAGATTATATCTATCCTATTTAAGAAAAAAAAGTTCGTTAGAAGATTACTGAGTATGAATAACATGTTATAAGATTACAGAGTTTGAATAGCATGTTATATCTTCTTTATTATGTGATCTAAACCGTTACAAAAGCATAGATAAAAGAGTGATTTGCGTTACCCATGTACGTAAGCCATGCAGAATCGAGAGCGTCGCGGGCGCAGGTAATTACAGCTCAGAGGCGCGTGCGCAGTTTCACTTGCAAACTGGAAGCGTTAGGCGCTTGTTACACGGTACTATAGCCAAAAAGAGACAAATTACAAGCACTGTGGTACCGAAATAATGTATATCTTTCAATATTTGTACCGTCCAAGGTATCGATTTCTCGTAGTAAATAGTAGCCACATCATAATGCTGTGTCTTCGGTAACAGATATGACTAAACACTGCTTACTAGTTTTTGGCATCTAAAAAGAAAAAAAAAACTATAATGATCGGTTGTTGTGTGAAACGTGTGAGCGTATTCTAGTGCTTTTTACAATAGTACTTTCATAGCCATTTTCATTTATAATGTTTGACAACAGCCTATAAACGTCCCATTCTTGGACACAGGCCTCACCACAACTATGAGGTGGCGCGAATTTTGCTCCAACATGTGTATATTTTTTAATGAATAATTTAGACATTTCATAAATATTTTAAAATGTTTGAGTACCGTTCAAATGTCTTCGAAAAATAAAATACTTTGGCAGTCAAAAGTTGGTGATCCTCAAAGTTATGTTAATGGTGATGCAAGTGCTTTACATCAAAATACACTTAGCTATGTTGTGAGTTGAGTCTGACAGACGAGGTGTTGAGACTTCGCGTGTGGCTCAATTTCACTTACAAACTGGAAGCGTTAGGCAGTAAGGCACTTTTACAACACAACCGAGTCGCCACTGCGTTGCAAGTTGAATTGCATTTTGGAAGCAAGTTGTAAGTTCTTTTAATAGGAGCTAAACTTTGTACAAGCTTGTTCATAAGTATGTCTCGAAGTATAAATAGTAGGAAGTATTAATTTTGTTTTACGGGATAAAAATTCAACGAATTAGCCAAAACCAGCAAAGTAGCGCCTGTGTCATTCATTCATTTACCAATCAAATCAGGTTAAATTTATTATGAGCTACATAAAATGTATTATTAAAGTATGTCAAACTTTGCCTTCGCATGAGGTCTCTAGCCGCTTTGACTTAGAATAGATAAAATATTCAGCAGACATTCAAACGTCTTAGGTGGCCGTGGTGTTGAAGTGAATTAAATAATTCACTTTAGGTTTGTTTTTTGCCTTTAATACAATATAATTGGCAGCGTTAATTTTCAATTCTCTGGAATAACGTTCCATTCACAATAATAACATAGATAGAGTAAATATAATCAGCTCGTGTTAAAGTAATGGCTAACTGTTAGTGCTAGCTCGAAATGTTTTGATTAACTGCAAGAGTTGCCGAACGCAATTTTCTGTTATCAATTTAATTTACAATTGACTTGAATTTATTTACCTAAATTAAATTAAAATAAACTACTAATTTAATTTGTTTAGTTTAGCGATGCCAATTTTAAACTTGACAATCGTCTTTATTCATCCATTAAAGTATTTCGATTTCTGTAATCACCGCTTTGTTTTTACTTATAGGTGATATCATGTAGTGTAAAACGTTAAATGATGGAGATGTACAAAAAACAAACAAATTAATCATAAGATACGGAAAATTACAAAAATACCGGTTAATTATTAAACTTGGGTGGCATGTCGGACGTGAGTTTTTAGTTCTTACCACGATTTAATGCATAATTATGGATTACAACATTGATGTTGTACGGTTTTTTCCCTCTAACGATCGATACCAACAATATATACCAATTAGAATTCTTTGCATTTTTAAACCTGTTGGCCTACGAACCGTATTAGCAGCCTATTCGAATAAACTGGATATTAACTAATTCTGCAGTTAAGATCCGGTTTTGTGTTGATCGTTCCCGATCTATCAATATTATGCTTTCTTTTCGTATATTTTTATTAAATGGGCTTAAACTTGCGAGACGTAAGATGGTATATGGCAGAATTTTACTTCGGCTAAACACCGAACTGACTGATTTGAAAGTTAGTAATGAAAATATTCATTCGCTCTTATAAATGCTAAAGTAATCGGGAGTTTTACTTAAATCTCAGCTGACCTTTTTTGGCAGTGCACTATGCAGTGACAATAAATTAGGTTAATCCTGAACAAAACATGTTAGTAGCTTGTATTAACTCTCAATAAAGAGCCTTAGCCTTTTCATGAAAATTACATTTTGATTTGTTTATACCTTGATGAAATATGTTTCAATCCTAATGTGAAATTTCAAGGTGCTCTGCCGTATAAAGGGTTAATTTGAGGTTATTCAATAACCACATCAATAACCAACAAAAACCTTACTCGTGTTCGCAGCAGACGAATAAAATACCTGTATTGTAATTATGTGAATAAACATTTGAACCCACGATCTCTGACACCGCACAAGGCCAAGACTTCGTCAACTTCGATCATTGATAAATTAATTTTATACCTAAATTCAGACAAGCTTTGATCATTTATTGTTTTTTAATGATTTCATATTATGAATAGTTAAAATGAGATCGTTGATGGATGTTTCGTCACTTATAAGAAACGGCTCAGACCGCCTGACGAAAAGAACTGAAAAATGGATAGTATAACATCTCATGGGATGGACTCAGTTTTGTATGGTCAAGGTGACGTTTGGACGCCTAAGGTTAACCTAACCCTGCAGCAGTCTGGGCTCGTTAAGATCAATTAAATTGTCATTTTGCCAAAAAAAAAAAACTAAATAACGCTTGCTCTACATACAAAGATAATTGTTTTTCAAAGCAATTAGGGTTCTTAATTAAAATATGTTTTAAGCTTGATTCTGAACCTCGTTCACTTGTAAATACATACAAAATAGCGTCTTAGCACATTTATCAATATGTAGTTTTAAAGTTTAAAAGTTCTTCATGTATTATTCTTCTACACGTCCTATCGGTCGCGTCTTTGAAGAAGATATTTGAGCTATCCTATACAAACTGTTTAATGCATGTCGAGATTTAAACGCACGACTCTCATGCGAATACAATCGCCATTCCTTCCATTACAACTGTTATCTGTGGTTCAAGTTTACGCTGATTCGCGTCGGTACACCAATGTACCAGTGTTGGTACAGACGTTGCGACAAACTAGGTTGCAGGCCAAAAGTGACTCATCAATTACCCGGTTGCAGCGATGCGTCTTTGTTTCACTACAATGGTTGCGAACCCCTGCTAAGGGAGCTTCTCACAAGAAAGTGTGTGCAATTTATCGGTGACCACAGAATTGACGTAATGAAGCAGCGTATGTTCAGGACCGTAGTATTAATCTTTTGTTTATAAATCTTTTAAACACTTGTAATGTTGTATGGTTAGATTCAATAGCTATTTCTGCTAATTACGAGATATGCATAAACATTGTGAGCATTTATTGCCACTTTGAGTGGACGAAAAATTAAGATGTTGAGTTCATAGTTAGTACATAACTAAGCTTTATTAACAAGCATTGAAGGTACCTATTGACTACTTCTGTATAGGTCAAGAGATTCAGGTAGCTTGGTTATGCAAATATTATTAATTTACCAAATGCAATCCAAATGACAATGCAGTCAACCGTTTCCCATAGAAATGTGGTTGTGGTACAAAAATTGCTCTGTCATTTCTGACGTATGGAATTAGTTAGAAAATCACATTCTGCCTTGCATAACCGCCTGTGGTCTGGCATTTGCTCAATACTTGCAAGATGTTGCCGATATTTTACAAATTAAAACATCTTTTGTGTTGTTATCTTCGTTATTGTGCATTTTTAAAGTTCTGAAATGTGAGCAAATGTGTAGAAACATCAATAGAGTTAAAATTGCTTGATAAATTGAAATTGCTATGTCTTACTGCTCCAAATTGCATGCCACTCGGAACAAAATAATAACTCAACAAGTTTAGATGTCACCTATCGTTTTATTGACAATATAGGTAATATTGCAGAAAAGTTTCCCTTTTGAAGGCTTCTTGAGTATTAAAGTAATCTTTTTTCAATTATGCGTTATCATAACGGATGATGGGCCTCTATTTATAACTTGGCCTATCAGGATTTTATAGAAATCAATTGATTTCCTTATCAATTATTGGGGATCCTAGTTTAACGTGGTTAACAAGTTTCTAATTTTACTATGAACTGTTAGTTCCGGCTGACGCCGCAAGATGGTAGTCGTGAAAACCATACCTGAGTTGTGAGATCGAATACAGCTTGGAGTATCTCTGGAGGAAAAGTCAAACCATAAAATAAAGATTTCTTTTGCCATACATCGTGCATGTTTCAATTTTCTTTTGTTTTACATACTCATCTAAAACACTTCGTAATAAAGTTTTACTTGTATCAGAGTAATGTCAATGAAAAAATAATTAACTAATTTTTGTTTGTTACAGGTAACCACAATTACTTCAGACTTCATAACGGACACAACTCGGTAACCATAACATAATATATCGTAAGCCTATTCTTAGAAACTCATTACGCTACTTCATACAAAATTGACAGCATGATTACAGCTGCTTAAAAAGACACAGTTTTGTAACCCGTGTGTAGTCGGACATTTTCCCAGGCGAAAGGTTAATAGTTTAATTAATCTCAGCTTATCAGCTAAAAGTGGCATAATGGTGTTATTAAGGCTAATCAAAGTTAGGAAATATGTCATCTGCCGCCACTTGCAAACGTATATAAATTACAATTATTAGGTACACTTCTGAGGCCGTAATAGCAGAGTTTGTTTGTAATTGGTTCTAACGTGCAATGTGACGTTCTACTTTGTGTGTTATGAGCAAATTCAAAAAGGAACCTCATTCCAAAGTTAGTGTTACGAGTGTCAGTGACTTAAGGCCCATATAGAGGCCAAGTGGCGCCGTCGTTGGATAAAAAACAAAACATTCTCGTATCATCATTATTCCTACATAGTATAAAACAAGTCGCTTTATCTGTCCCTATGTATGCTTAAATCATTCAACCTACCCAACGGATTTTCATGTGTTTTGATAGAGTGATTGAAGAGGAGGGTTTATATGTTTAATAACATCCCATTGCACCCGTGTGAAGCAGGGGCGGCTCGCTAATAAAATATAAAATAAAGATTGAAGAATCCTACGTACAGTTTGCTAACATCAATACACAGAATTGATTGTCATGTCTTTCTTCTTCTTTTTATTGCCATCTCCTACCGGAGGTCAGCTATCATTGAAGCTTTTTGAACTTTAGAGACCGCTGTTCAAACTCAAGATTTATTTAAGTTTGATATTTAAATGCAACTTCATGTCATTGAATGGTCATCAAATCCTCATTTGGGATGAATATATCATATAAGTATAGTTAAGCACATTTTACAAATTAATACCGATTTCAAAGCGTGAAGGTTGATATCTTCTTTTTTAGCATTCAGTAACGCATTAAAAGTTCCTTACGTGTAATTTACTAGTCATGATAATTTTGATTTGTTGGTTTTCTGCAAGGTGAAGTGCGTATGCACATGGTTGCTTAATAATAACTCAATCCTCACCTTACATTATACATAGTATCCCGCCTCCTGCTTATGAAAATAATGTATTTGATGTTGTCATAATTATGATCGATGGATAAAGATATTAGAAGAAGTAAATAAACTACAGATTCTCCTTCTTCACCACTTAATAATTCAAAATATGATCAAAAAGTAAAAATCGAGATTAAAATTCTCAAAAAAACTTAAGTTTGGGGCCATATTACTGCATTGGTTTGTCCAATTTGATATGACACTGTGTGCGGAGACAACATTCTGTAAAACAAAGTCGCTTTTTCTGTCCCTATGCAGTTTTTTTTAATAGATTGAGTGGAGGTTTTGTTTGTAAAATAACATCCCATTGTATTTATTAATGTAGTTATTGTACTATTGTAGTAGAGTTTCGCTGCCTCCTTTTCCTTGCACTGTGTACATTATTTCACAAGGACCTCGTCATTACATTAGCGCTGATGCTTTTCAAATACGCATAGCAAATTCCTGGGTAATACAAATTGCAAATAGACACTACTATACACGTTTACAACTATCGTCGACACAGCTCGTAATCAAATCAAGCTTATTTTCTAGCCAAAGCTCTTTTACTACTTTTATGTACTGATATTGTTTTGGTAAAATATCAATCACAATAGTGCCAAAATTATTTGAAAAATTTACCAAATGTACTGGAATACAGTCAGGTCTGCTCACTTTTATAGTAGGTACTTTTTGAATGTAGTTTCAAGCTCTGAGATACCACAACCGCCTACTGTACAACATTGCTTCATGCTTGACTGATGGATAATGTCTCACGACACTATGTCCAACCGTTTTAGTGTTCGATAAGGTGCAGTAAAAAAATATTTGAAACATGCAAACAAAAATATTTTTGCAATTATTCTTTCTTCTTTTTTAATGAAGTCTGTTCATTTTTATTTGCCATACGTTTATTTTCAATAAAACAACTAAAGTATTGAATGACAAACAACACATTATAGTTGCCATTTGAGACTATTGTTTCTATTCTAAATTTGTTAATAACTACATATTTGAATTACAAATGAATATGCTAAATGAACAGCTTCTGAATTTAATGGACTGACAATTTGTATTTTGCATTTAGAATAAAAGTTATAGCTTAGTTTACAAATCTGATTCTTTGTTTTATAAACGTAAAAAACTTCGTTGGTTGTCTGGATGAGATGTTGTCTATAGTTCAGACATTGCTTTTAGCAATAAGACCGCCTTACCGCCCGTTTTTCATCTAATGGCCGGATGTCGCAGGCAATAGGGAGGCATGGAGAAGTGGAAGAGAGGCTTTTGGTTAGCAGTGGGATTCAATTCAATTCAATTCAATTCTTTATTGCGGGTCACATAGGAATAAGTTGACATTGTTTGGGTAGGTACATGTGACGCCCTGTATTTAAGGGCATTGCAAACATTACGTGACATAAGTTGTCAGTTTATACTTAACCTAATTAATACTTAAATTAACATTGTTCCATAAATATCTCTAGGTATCTATCTTACATAATATTCTTTCTAATATTTTAATATTCTTACAACAATTCAACATCCATTAAAAAATATTGCAATAAATTATCTGAGATCAAAGTAACAAATTTCTGAATCAGAACGGCTAATATAATAATAATAATCTGTTTTGTTTGAGTGCATTAAAGTGTTTCTTAACTTATCTTAACTTCAAATTCTTTATTAACGAATAGCAAGATTTTCTAAAGATGCTTTTTTATTGTCCTCTTAGTATCAATCTTAAAAGTAACGTTGGCAATCAAAAATAAATTAACCAATCCCACGTCACGCCCTACGATACGAACTTGCAAAATGAGTAATTTAGCCAAATGCCGAAACAGGTGAATTATGTCATTACTACTATAAATCAGTACCGTTTGAAATGTTGCGCTGTTGCGTATGCGCAGCCTTTGACAAAATTAGAACCTGCTTAGAGTTTACGAAACGCCTGTCAAGTTCAATACGACTGTCGTGTCGTGAATTAATTCAGACATTTTGCAAAGTTACTTAAAACAAAAAAGAGAAATAAGTTAATGGTTAATAATTTCGATACCTCCTACGTAAGTTGTTGTATCCCCAAAACTGCAATTTTACAGGAGAGCGTTTTAAACATTCAGATTGGCCTAGAAACTGCATTTATTTACGTAGCTTTGTGAAATTTGTTATATGAATAAAATATATGCTTTTATTGACTATGTTGAAACAAATATATGAAATAATTGCATATTTTCTGAGAATTGTGGCTTACAACATTTTACTACGGAATCCAGACTGTGACAACTGTTGTATCTCATACATACAACATTACACTGTGGAACACAGACTGTGCCAGCTGTGATATCTCATACTTACAAGATTATACGGTGGGGTCTTGGTTTCATCTTTAGTTGTATCTCATACTTACAATATTATTTTATGAAGTTTCAGAAAAAGTTCTCTGTTGTAAATGATTCTAGTCTCACTGTATGTCACATTAACAATACAATTTCAAGTGTATATTATTGATATTGAATAAATATTCATCATCAGCCTGTTGTAGTCCACTGCTGAACATAGGCCTCTCCTTTTGCACGCCACTGTACTCGATCTTCGGCTGCTCGCATCCAGCTCCTGCCAGCCATCCTGCGCAGATCATCACTCCACCTTGCCTGAGGAATAAATATTGTCAGTTAGGAAATAAAAGTTCAATTATTTATACCAAAGAAGAATGGTCACGTCCCATACAAAAAATCCTAGGCCCGACAGAAACGTAACATATCTCATTTTTTTGATATATTGTGTATTGTTAAAATACATATACTTTATATTCGAAATCAATGGCTAACACTAAAAAATATTGCGTTTTTATTCAGGCGATACACTAAAAAATGCAAAACGCCTATTATCTATAAAATTCGTATAAGTATGTAATTAAATGACGAAACAATAGCTATGGTATGTATCTAGGTGATCAGGAGATGCAGTTGGATATATAAATAAACTCGTACTACAACGATCAACTTAGGATTCATTGAAATCGTGGTAGGTTTTCGATTATTTAGTAGCATCTATCAATTGGCGGTGGAGGAGGCCTATGTTCAGTAGTAGAAAGCTATGGGTTGAAATGATGATGATTATGATCTATCACTTGGGTTTCAGAATTGAAACAAATAAAAATAAAACTAATAGGTGGGTCGATATAAAGTTATATTGAATTTCTATAATATCTCTTGAAACAAAATTGTTTCTGCAGCCTATTGCCGCTGGATGTCTATATATTTCCATATTATATACTCCCGCGGCTTTTAAATCCTCACTGCAATACGACCGTGCTAACCTCACGAGATAAGTGCCGATTGAGAATTTAATCAACTCTTCAATTGTTAATCGTGGAAAATGTTAAACATCCGGATCATTTCAAGTCAGTTTGTTATAAACACTCCTGGAAACGACACTCTTTGTCGGTTTAAATTATTTTCCTCCACATACTCAGATAATTGATTGGGGCGTTGTATATTTTGATTACTTATTTCAATGAAATCTTCTGTGTATGGAATGTCTCCGTAAGGATCTTCAAAATAAATAATTAAAGCTGCAGCAATTTCGAAATATTCTAGTAGGTATAAGCGGCACATGTTTGTTAAATAGTCTGTTTCTAAATATCTTGAAGTCGCGCTTGAATCTCCCGTTTATAGTTTCCACGATCCATCGCACCATTGTGATGAGTCGTGATTTATTAGCTTCTTCGGTGCTTGATTGCGTGTCTTGTGGTCGTTTGGTTGGCGGCATGTGAGCAATATAGCCATATGTTTCTATTAAAGGAATAAAGCCTCGGTCCAAAATAAATGAGTCTCCTACATGGGAAAAAAGTGGAACGGTCCGTCTTTAATGGGTCCATCATGGTTTTGCAATCTCATTTTCATTATATCAGCATCATTATTATATCCAAAATATATCCATCCGCACACACGATCATTAATGGTTTTATTAAGTTCCTATACTTATGAAGGATATAACTGCGGCGTTGAAATAAAAAGTTAGAACTTTTTTCTATGTAGGTTCCATCGAATATAAATATTGGTTTTGGTGACTCTTCGTTACCAAACAAAACATTTGGCAAAACCCGGTTGCGGGCTATCACTTCGTCCCTGGTAATATGGTCTAAGTCTAGGTGCAATGGAACAAAGTCAGTAATGAGACACTGCCTGTCTCTATGTATTTTTCTTCCAATGGTACGCTCGGATATATTAAAAAAATAAGCCATTCTATTATTCGGCTCCCCTGATCGAATTTTGCACAAGTAGATAGCCAAGTCATTTCTGGGAGTATTTGAGGACCGATCAAGGCTTAGTATTTGACTCAGCAAATCGTTGAACGTGGCTCTGTTTCTTCAGTCCAAAACCATAACTCGTCGTCAGAAACGTCATCTACTTTGAACGTATCGTATAAGCAGTTTGTTCTTCTGTTGTGTTATCGAAAAAATCACTAACTATCAAATTTGCAAGCTCATTCATTTCTGATTCATTGAAACTTATTGAAAAAACAGATAAAAACATACAGAACAAGGTGGTTAGGAAAAAATAAAACAAACAATAGAAAAATAAAGAATAATTTCGACCAGGCAGCAGTGTCACGATGTCCAAAATTAAATTAACTCCACTCAGCTAATGCCTGGACCTGATAGGCTCAGACGCTGATTTTCAGTAGGGTCAACCGAGTGGACGCACGGACATTCGCAGCGACTAAGCAATGATAATTATAAAAATAAATATTTAAAATAAATAAAATATAATGCGACGTGTACCTACCCAGTGTAAAAGTGTGCAATACAATACATAAATACTTTGGGGGATGTGTATTGGTAACGGAGACTCTAAAACAAAAATGAAATATGACATTTTATTGCTTGTAAGCAAGCTATCAATTAAACGATCAAGGTTAAGGCTCTTTATCGGTGAATCAGTAAAGAGAGAGCGCTCTATTAATTACTTAACTAAGAATATAGGAATATGTCGTAACATTAAGTAAAAAATAAAACGAATTTTGATTATCAACTTCCGATGCAAACATTATAATTTACTACATACCTCATTTATTTTTATTTTATTCCAACGTAAGACATTCTATGTATTACATACAACTTTTTTTAATGGACGCTTCACGACGTAAAATGTTGTATATATCACAAACAACATTTTCTTATACTCGCTCAACAGCGTAAAATGTTGTATGTAAAACATACAACATTGTTGACGGTTTACTTGACAACGTGTACTGTTGTATATAATCTATACAACTTTTTTGGTTGTTACATAGTTATAACGTATTCTAATCAATTATCAAGTCCTAATAACGTAACATGTGCGGAAAACTTGAGGCACTTGACACACGGACCATTTCAGCTCTCTCTCCGGCGTAGTCTGTTTTATCTAACCCATACAACACGCGAGCGCGCGATCTGCCCCGCCCCGCGCACCGCGTAAACGGTTGTCAAGGACTATACAGTGTTATAGTCCGTTCCCATTCAAAAGTTACAACTCTTTACGTCTTGAAATTGCTTGAAATAATTGTGTTTTCGTAAGTTTTAATTTTTTTATGCATAGATTACTAATAATAAAGCTCATTTTTAGTAAAAACGCAAAATCACATTTTTGTGGGATACAACAACTTACGTAGGAGGTATCGATTTGCACGGTGTACTAATAAATAAATGAACATAAAATAAACTTAACTCCAATAACAAAGTATGTCATAGAATTAATTGCCAAATGTCCTACTACATGGTCTAGTTTTAAATGAATAGGAGATCAGAATCTCCTTGAAATTAAAGACTTGCGAGTTATCAGGCAACTCAGTAATTTTGTTTTCTTTCCTCTGAGTATTTAACTACAAAAGATTTGCTTTTTTATGACATTACAGCCTGACCACATCTTTATTTAAATCACTGTTATAAACTTAGCAATGGAATTCACAAAACAAGTTTTATGTTAGTGGAACTAAGTTTACTATAGCTTGATTAAAAATGAGTCATTTACCTGTTCTTACTTGTTATCATTATTCTTATTTAGTGTGCAATCAATAATATTTACTTACTTACTAATACAATAAATGTACTATAGTGTTTTTAAAGATAAAAAAATTTTTAGGCTCAGGACTTTCTTTACCCTAACCCGACATAGGTATTTTACGAAATGTTTGTTTTGACAGTTGGACTGTAACACATAATGTGATATCATTGAAGCACTTATAGCTAATTCACACTCGATAATATCTTAGAAGTGCTTATTGAACAGTTGACACCAAATCAATCTTGACATATCACTGAGAAAGTAACCTCTATTGCATAGGCGTAAGGTACGAACAGTCAAAGCTGTATGTTTAAAATGTGATGGACTGTTCATAAACATGTTTACACTTGGTTAAAAAGCTGCTGACCTTTTGTACAGCAAGTAGTTGTTAGCACGCTTTCAGCTTATAATATCATAATCAACATATAGCATGTGTAATAAAAGATAGTATGTTGTTTAACAACACGTCCGATTATGTTGATGAGAAAGTACTAGACTATAGTTCAGACATTATGTTAGTTTTATTTATTTTAGAGTCGTGGTTACGATGTTGTAAGCCTTTTCCATATGCATAAAATATTATTGTATAAGTAATTATTATGCAAAAACAAAGATTGATGGAGATGTAAGTAAACCAACCAAAAATGTTACATGGCCTGTTAACTCAATTTAAAAGAGATGTCTACAACTGAATCGTTTATCGAACCGAAAATCTTTGGCCCTTTGAAAAAATGAAAAGTATACCCATGAAACGGAAAATTTTTCGAATGTTCAGTACTTCTGCATCTTATTGTTTTTAAGGTGTGCTCCTAAAAATAAATGAAGCTTTAAGAATGGTAAGCCTAGGGTAGTTTGAATTGTAAAACATCATTACTTAGGTTTCAACTTTATCTCTTAAATTAGTATGAAGCAAAGCAAGTAATGGCATTACTTCAACACTAGCTCTACGGCGACAATTTACACGGAAAAAATATACAAAAACCTCAAAAGCATTTCCGCAACTTAATTAACTTAGCATACAACATGTAATGCGCCTGCGCCCGCTTCCCACAGCCTGAATGTGTCATTGTCTTCCTTCCGACTGCCTTGCCTTACCCGACGTCTAAAAACACACTCTGAGACAGTTCTCGCTTCCTACCGCAAGATTATGGGGCGCTAGTGAGAGTTTACCAGTTACCGAAGTTACGTAAAAGGATTGCTTTAGATTCGTTGTTTGATGTAAAAGGTTTCATTGGTGGCTTATACAGGTAGGTACCTACATAGACGTTTAATGGTAATTTATGGTTGGCTCTTGTCTTCCTGATTGGTGTAGTTAGCCACAGTCAGTGTTACACTGCCGGCGTAAGAATCTAGTTGGGACATGTGTGGCGGTGCCGGACAAGCCTCGCAGTATTGAGTGTTTTTATTTGTTTTTCGGGATCAGAACGGCTAATATAATAATAATAATCTGTTTTGTTTGAGTGCATTAAAGTGTTTCTTAACTTATCTTAACTTCAAATTCTTTATTAACGAATAGCAAGATTTTCTAAAGATGCTTTTTTATTGTCCTCTTAGTATCAATCTTAAAAGTAACGTTGGCAATCAAAAATAAATTAACCAATCCCACGTCACGCCCTACGATACGAACTTGCAAAATGAGTAATTTAGCCAAATGCCGAAACAGGTGAATTATGTCATTACTACTATAAATCAGTACCGTTTGAAATGTTGCGCTGTTGCGTATGCGCAGCCTTTGACAAAATTAGAACCTGCTTAGAGTTTACGAAACGCCTGTCAAGTTCAATACGACTGTCGTGTCGTGAATTAATTCAGACATTTTGCAAAGTTACTTAAAACAAAAAAGAGAAATAAGTTAATGGTTAATAATTTCGATACCTCCTACGTAAGTTGTTGTATCCCCAAAACTGCAATTTTACAGGAGAGCGTTTTAAACATTCAGATTGGCCTAGAAACTGCATTTATTTACGTAGCTTTGTGAAATTTGTTATATGAATAAAATATATGCTTTTATTGACTATGTTGAAACAAATATATGAAATAATTGCATATTTTCTGAGAATTGTGGCTTACAACATTTTACTACGGAATCCAGACTGTGACAACTGTTGTATCTCATACATACAACATTACACTGTGGAACACAGACTGTGCCAGCTGTGATATCTCATACTTACAAGATTATACGGTGGGGTCTTGGTTTCATCTTTAGTTGTATCTCATACTTACAATATTATTTTATGAAGTTTCAGAAAAAGTTCTCTGTTGTAAATGATTCTAGTCTCACTGTATGTCACATTAACAATACAATTTCAAGTGTATATTATTGATATTGAATAAATATTCATCATCAGCCTGTTGTAGTCCACTGCTGAACATAGGCCTCTCCTTTTGCACGCCACTGTACTCGATCTTCGGCTGCTCGCATCCAGCTCCTGCCAGCCATCCTGCGCAGATCATCACTCCACCTTGCCTGAGGAATAAATATTGTCAGTTAGGAAATAAAAGTTCAATTATTTATACCAAAGAAGAATGGTCACGTCCCATACAAAAAATCCTAGGCCCGACAGAAACGTAACATATCTCATTTTTTTGATATATTGTGTATTGTTAAAATACATATACTTTATATTCGAAATCAATGGCTAACACTAAAAAATATTGCGTTTTTATTCAGGCGATACACTAAAAAATGCAAAACGCCTATTATCTATAAAATTCGTATAAGTATGTAATTAAATGACGAAACAATAGCTATGGTATGTATCTAGGTGATCAGGAGATGCAGTTGGATATATAAATAAACTCGTACTACAACGATCAACTTAGGATTCATTGAAATCGTGGTAGGTTTTCGATTATTTAGTAGCATCTATCAATTGGCGGTGGAGGAGGCCTATGTTCAGTAGTAGAAAGCTATGGGTTGAAATGATGATGATTATGATCTATCACTTGGGTTTCAGAATTGAAACAAATAAAAATAAAACTAATAGGTGGGTCGATATAAAGTTATATTGAATTTCTATAATATCTCTTGAAACAAAATTGTTTCTGCAGCCTATTGCCGCTGGATGTCTATATATTTCCATATTATATACTCCCGCGGCTTTTAAATCCTCACTGCAATACGACCGTGCTAACCTCACGAGATAAGTGCCGATTGAGAATTTAATCAACTCTTCAATTGTTAATCGTGGAAAATGTTAAACATCCGGATCATTTCAAGTCAGTTTGTTATAAACACTCCTGGAAACGACACTCTTTGTCGGTTTAAATTATTTTCCTCCACATACTCAGATAATTGATTGGGGCGTTGTATATTTTGATTACTTATTTCAATGAAATCTTCTGTGTATGGAATGTCTCCGTAAGGATCTTCAAAATAAATAATTAAAGCTGCAGCAATTTCGAAATATTCTAGTAGGTATAAGCGGCACATGTTTGTTAAATAGTCTGTTTCTAAATATCTTGAAGTCGCGCTTGAATCTCCCGTTTATAGTTTCCACGATCCATCGCACCATTGTGATGAGTCGTGATTTATTAGCTTCTTCGGTGCTTGATTGCGTGTCTTGTGGTCGTTTGGTTGGCGGCATGTGAGCAATATAGCCATATGTTTCTATTAAAGGAATAAAGCCTCGGTCCAAAATAAATGAGTCTCCTACATGGGAAAAAAGTGGAACGGTCCGTCTTTAATGGGTCCATCATGGTTTTGCAATCTCATTTTCATTATATCAGCATCATTATTATATCCAAAATATATCCATCCGCACACACGATCATTAATGGTTTTATTAAGTTCCTATACTTATGAAGGATATAACTGCGGCGTTGAAATAAAAAGTTAGAACTTTTTTCTATGTAGGTTCCATCGAATATAAATATTGGTTTTGGTGACTCTTCGTTACCAAACAAAACATTTGGCAAAACCCGGTTGCGGGCTATCACTTCGTCCCTGGTAATATGGTCTAAGTCTAGGTGCAATGGAACAAAGTCAGTAATGAGACACTGCCTGTCTCTATGTATTTTTCTTCCAATGGTACGCTCGGATATATTAAAAAAATAAGCCATTCTATTATTCGGCTCCCCTGATCGAATTTTGCACAAGTAGATAGCCAAGTCATTTCTGGGAGTATTTGAGGACCGATCAAGGCTTAGTATTTGACTCAGCAAATCGTTGAACGTGGCTCTGTTTCTTCAGTCCAAAACCATAACTCGTCGTCAGAAACGTCATCTACTTTGAACGTATCGTATAAGCAGTTTGTTCTTCTGTTGTGTTATCGAAAAAATCACTAACTATCAAATTTGCAAGCTCATTCATTTCTGATTCATTGAAACTTATTGAAAAAACAGATAAAAACATACAGAACAAGGTGGTTAGGAAAAAATAAAACAAACAATAGAAAAATAAAGAATAATTTCGACCAGGCAGCAGTGTCACGATGTCCAAAATTAAATTAACTCCACTCAGCTAATGCCTGGACCTGATAGGCTCAGACGCTGATTTTCAGTAGGGTCAACCGAGTGGACGCACGGACATTCGCAGCGACTAAGCAATGATAATTATAAAAATAAATATTTAAAATAAATAAAATATAATGCGACGTGTACCTACCCAGTGTAAAAGTGTGCAATACAATACATAAATACTTTGGGGGATGTGTATTGGTAACGGAGACTCTAAAACAAAAATGAAATATGACATTTTATTGCTTGTAAGCAAGCTATCAATTAAACGATCAAGGTTAAGGCTCTTTATCGGTGAATCAGTAAAGAGAGAGCGCTCTATTAATTACTTAACTAAGAATATAGGAATATGTCGTAACATTAAGTAAAAAATAAAACGAATTTTGATTATCAACTTCCGATGCAAACATTATAATTTACTACATACCTCATTTATTTTTATTTTATTCCAACGTAAGACATTCTATGTATTACATACAACTTTTTTTAATGGACGCTTCACGACGTAAAATGTTGTATATATCACAAACAACATTTTCTTATACTCGCTCAACAGCGTAAAATGTTGTATGTAAAACATACAACATTGTTGACGGTTTACTTGACAACGTGTACTGTTGTATATAATCTATACAACTTTTTTGGTTGTTACATAGTTATAACGTATTCTAATCAATTATCAAGTCCTAATAACGTAACATGTGCGGAAAACTTGAGGCACTTGACACACGGACCATTTCAGCTCTCTCTCCGGCGTAGTCTGTTTTATCTAACCCAT
This sequence comes from Udea ferrugalis, assembly GCA_950022985.1. NCBI lineage: Eukaryota > Metazoa > Arthropoda > Insecta > Lepidoptera > Crambidae > Udea > Udea ferrugalis. Next base: position 15,612,681 of record OX465516.1, read on the forward strand.
ACAACACGCGAGCGCGCGATCTGCCCCGCCCCGCGCACCGCGTAAACGGTTGTCAAGGACTATACAGTGTTATAGTCCGTTCCCATTCAAAAGTTACAACTCTTTACGTCTTGAAATTGCTTGAAATAATTGTGTTTTCGTAAGTTTTAATTTTTTTATGCATAGATTACTAATAATAAAGCTCATTTTTAGTAAAAACGCAAAATCACATTTTTGTGGGATACAACAACTTACGTAGGAGGTATCGATTTGCACGGTGTACTAATAAATAAATGAACATAAAATAAACTTAACTCCAATAACAAAGTATGTCATAGAATTAATTGCCAAATGTCCTACTACATGGTCTAGTTTTAAATGAATAGGAGATCAGAATCTCCTTGAAATTAAAGACTTGCGAGTTATCAGGCAACTCAGTAATTTTGTTTTCTTTCCTCTGAGTATTTAACTACAAAAGATTTGCTTTTTTATGACATTACAGCCTGACCACATCTTTATTTAAATCACTGTTATAAACTTAGCAATGGAATTCACAAAACAAGTTTTATGTTAGTGGAACTAAGTTTACTATAGCTTGATTAAAAATGAGTCATTTACCTGTTCTTACTTGTTATCATTATTCTTATTTAGTGTGCAATCAATAATATTTACTTACTTACTAATACAATAAATGTACTATAGTGTTTTTAAAGATAAAAAAATTTTTAGGCTCAGGACTTTCTTTACCCTAACCCGACATAGGTATTTTACGAAATGTTTGTTTTGACAGTTGGACTGTAACACATAATGTGATATCATTGAAGCACTTATAGCTAATTCACACTCGATAATATCTTAGAAGTGCTTATTGAACAGTTGACACCAAATCAATCTTGACATATCACTGAGAAAGTAACCTCTATTGCATAGGCGTAAGGTACGAACAGTCAAAGCTGTATGTTTAAAATGTGATGGACTGTTCATAAACATGTTTACACTTGGTTAAAAAGCTGCTGACCTTTTGTACAGCAAGTAGTTGTTAGCACGCTTTCAGCTTATAATATCATAATCAACATATAGCATGTGTAATAAAAGATAGTATGTTGTTTAACAACACGTCCGATTATGTTGATGAGAAAGTACTAGACTATAGTTCAGACATTATGTTAGTTTTATTTATTTTAGAGTCGTGGTTACGATGTTGTAAGCCTTTTCCATATGCATAAAATATTATTGTATAAGTAATTATTATGCAAAAACAAAGATTGATGGAGATGTAAGTAAACCAACCAAAAATGTTACATGGCCTGTTAACTCAATTTAAAAGAGATGTCTACAACTGAATCGTTTATCGAACCGAAAATCTTTGGCCCTTTGAAAAAATGAAAAGTATACCCATGAAACGGAAAATTTTTCGAATGTTCAGTACTTCTGCATCTTATTGTTTTTAAGGTGTGCTCCTAAAAATAAATGAAGCTTTAAGAATGGTAAGCCTAGGGTAGTTTGAATTGTAAAACATCATTACTTAGGTTTCAACTTTATCTCTTAAATTAGTATGAAGCAAAGCAAGTAATGGCATTACTTCAACACTAGCTCTACGGCGACAATTTACACGGAAAAAATATACAAAAACCTCAAAAGCATTTCCGCAACTTAATTAACTTAGCATACAACATGTAATGCGCCTGCGCCCGCTTCCCACAGCCTGAATGTGTCATTGTCTTCCTTCCGACTGCCTTGCCTTACCCGACGTCTAAAAACACACTCTGAGACAGTTCTCGCTTCCTACCGCAAGATTATGGGGCGCTAGTGAGAGTTTACCAGTTACCGAAGTTACGTAAAAGGATTGCTTTAGATTCGTTGTTTGATGTAAAAGGTTTCATTGGTGGCTTATACAGGTAGGTACCTACATAGACGTTTAATGGTAATTTATGGTTGGCTCTTGTCTTCCTGATTGGTGTAGTTAGCCACAGTCAGTGTTACACTGCCGGCGTAAGAATCTAGTTGGGACATGTGTGGCGGTGCCGGACAAGCCTCGCAGTATTGAGTGTTTTTATTTGTTCTTGCATCTTTTTTACATAATGAGATGGGTTACTGACCAATCCTCTAATCCATCTGGCGAGCTTACCGTGAGCCGCTGTCACCATCGAGCCCCGTGGCACCCGGAAGTGGAAGTACCCGTGTACTTCAATATAATATTATTTCGTAGCCCCGCGGGATGACAAAGGAATACAAAGTTGGGATGTACTTATGTGGTTTACTGTTACGTTATCTAATATTTTCCTCTTGACAAGTTTAATACCAAGAGCACAGACTGGAAAGGAAGTAATTATCTTGTGCTTTTTGTACAATGAATGATTAATTGCACCTGACTCTTCGAGGAAGATTCTAAACGATATGTGAGTACCTGAAGAATTGCCTGACAGTATTGATTGTAAATTGCACATTGGTAAACGATCCTTCATGCTGTATCCATGGTTGTGGGTTCGACTTAGACCCAGCTCTGCTTATAAAATGAAATAAAAGTTACAGATGAATATGACACGACATTTAGAAAATTGATTTAATTTTCTATTTGAAAATCACCAACGCGCCTAAAAAGTGTGTGATTGCGCTAGATTTCAAAAATAAGCGAGTTTCGCGGCTCAATTTTTGTTAACGTTAAGAGAAAAGGGAATTCGATTGTAAAGTACCTCATATATCAGCAAAAGCGATGATAAACATCAAACACCTGTTCTTTCTCACTAGACCACTCGTTTTCTTTTTATTATTGCTTCGAAATTGGTTGTACATAAGTAATTGGGTACATAATTTGAGAGGCGTCATGATTATTTTTTAGCTGTTTTAACAAGGTTATATCATTTTTAGTTAACGATATTTTAACAAGGTATTTTTATTTGCTTTTGATTTGCAAATTATCTGAACAATTTAATTTGTCGCGCTCCACTTTGCGCTGTACCTTAGATTATCACGACTCATTTATTACAATCATTTAACACAATTTTCTGCAGCCCGATTCTGTTACGTCACGTTTAGAAATTGTCTCAGTGTGTTGTTGAAATAATAATGTGCGAGTGAACCAGTAAACGTTGTTTATTACATTAGCATGATCATGTTACTTTTAGCAATTACCTGTTTCAATAATTTTGCATCTTTTTGATAAAGATCATAAAATTTCTCAACTCAATAATATCACTAAGTTAGGGGTCGTTTTGTTTAAGAAAATTACCAGAAAGAAAGTGTTGATCGTTGGTTCAAGTTGAACAAAAATAGATAATGGAACCAAAAAAAATGATAAATAGTATACCAAAAGTCTTTAAGTTGTATTTTCCTTTTCGTAATGTTTCAACATGTGAACATTCTCACATAGGTAGTTGGAAATATTTCAAATGAATCCGATAATTTTTCAGTTAGTAAATAACGTCCGCAAAAGATTATTGTAGCGTGACGTTTCCAGTAATCATGTTTATTCATCACACATTCTCTAACGATCACACTGTCCCATTATGGACTTTATTACATAGAGATAAAACAGGCGAATTGTAATGTATGATCGGAACAAAATTTAGTTGTCAATAAATAGACTTGTTGTTTATTGCACGATAGTTGGTTAGTACGAAAACAAGTTCCGCGGAACGTACAAGATGTCAGTTTTTTTCTTATTAATTACATTTTTTGAAATAGATATTATTAATAAAAAATACCACGTTTTTTACTTCCCTGATATTTACTTTACTGATCCGACACCAACTTATTGGCTGTGCCTCATTTTTATTTTATTTTTCAAGGAGGTACAAGTAATGACATTGTAAAGTTAGTAGTGTCCATGCCTTTTAATTTGAGTGCAACACAGGAGTTCCTCCTAGAATGTGCCAAGATGAAGATAGCAATATCAGAGATACATCTGATGGGATGGTTAAAGAAATATCAATGTTTTCGCACTAAAAAATCCTGTATGAAAACGTTATAGCCTCTAATGTACAGTCTATACACGTTGACAGTAAAATCATACTTTCGCAATAAACTTACAGATGTATGCAAAAAATAGACCTTCATTTTAGTACACTAAAATCAAATGTAGGTCTATTTTTTAACAATCTTTATTTGCTTTACTATGTAACATCAAAAAATCAATACAATCATCTGAATCAAGTTATAAAGTTGATCGCCCTGGTTTCTTACTATCACAAAACCTAAGACTTAAAGCCAGAAACCTTATTTTTTGTTCATAATTGATTTGCACTATGATTTTAAGCACGAGTTAACAATCTAATGAATAACGATAAAGATTTTGCAACCTAAGACAAATTATCATGTTTAACATTATTAATATGTAGGCTTCGAAGTTAAGGCCACCACCCACTTAATTTAAATGTAATTTAATCTCCTTTTCCTTACGTAAAGAGACAGATTTACAAACTTATAAAGATGACATACTTAGTATTAAGACTTTTCGCAATAGCGATATTTTGACGTGAGAATTAGATTTTCTAAGTCTTGATAAAATCCTACTAAGTTGAGTCATTAACCTACATTTATATTCTAAATTACTCTCAGGTAATGGAAATAAATTTAAGACATCTTTGTGCATTTTAGCGTAGGGTTTGCAAATGTTAGGTAAATGAAATAGCGGAAGATTTAATAGTACTGGTCAAGATGTAATAAAATTTAAGACGTGTGGGTGGAGAGAATTAAGTAACTCTATTACATTTTTGAAGTTCAATGTCATTACCATCTTCAATTATATAATAAGGAAATGGCCGTCTTTATATCGTCCATAATTGTAGCTTAATCGGTATTTTCTAGATAAGTTTCGTCGTCTCTCCTTATATGAAATTCGGCATTGCTACGTCCGACCAATTAGAACACATTCTGACTTCTTATGCTTTAAATTAAACGCCTAAATCCCAAATTGAATTGGGCTAGGCAAGTTAATTGAGGCAATTCCTATCCTTTTTAGGTTTTTATAATTTTACCAGTTTTTCCGTTTGGGTTTTTTCTAATCATCCTCTTCCTGCTAAACAGACTGGTAAGAGCTGTCTTGAATGTTCGTTTTATTTCTGATGTCTTCATGTAGACTTAAGTATGTAGCCTTTAGTCACGAATTTAGTGCTGTGTTGTCTGCATTCCTAAATTTCAAGAACGTAAAATGCCAGCTATTCTTAGTAGGTTCAAGTCCTATAACAAATGCAAGCTACCCAAATCGTTAAAAATTTAAAGCTTACCTTATTATGTCCATGGGACTACCGCCTTTCGAAATAAATACGACTTTTCTAAATAATTTATATTAATAATTACAGCAAACGTCTTGTAATAGGAGGACACACTTGAACGATTGCCACAAATTAAAAATCGGTCAAAAATAATTTTACATTGCTTTTACAAGTAAAAACTACAGTAAACATATTTTTATACAAATATGCCTGCTATGATACCTTTAGAAAAGAATTTCAAATAAAATAAAAACAACAGTTTTGTTTTTGATTTGTATCTTTTGCATTGCTTAGTGAATGGGGATACCTGTATCATCGTGGTCTTTGACCTGGCAAAAGGTTGGTCATTGACATTGGATCAGTGGTAATAATACATTCACCTCGTTATCTTTGCTTGCGGTTTGATAATATCGCGTCCAAAATAAAAATATCTTGAAAAAGTTCTTGATTCATAAGCACAGGACCGGCCTTTGTATGTAGATGTTGATAAATGTAAGATTAAATCATGATGCTGTTTTTAAATAACCTGTAAGACATTTTATCAACTGGTTATATGTCAAGGTTAAGGTTTATTTTTCTATTAATGGTAACTTAAATGTAAAAACTTGTAAAATATAAAATAAAGCTAGTAAAGCTATTGTTATTGATATTGCTTTATACTACTGCAATGATAGCTACTTATCTTCGAACTGCTACGTTTTGTCTGGCTGCCGATGTACGGTCAGCAGCGTGACAGGCTACTCATTTCCGGTCCTTGCTCTGTTACAAATAATTTAGCAAGAGCAAGACGAAAAATTTAAATGAGTAACCTAATACCAAGCCATTAAGTGTACCCTCTTAGATCTTATTTTGTTTTGTCAATTATAACGACCCTCTTATCTAGACATTTTCTGCCACTAGCACATCTTCTCGGCTGAAACTTCTCTTACGTGTCATATTTAATGTGGTAGTAAAATTATTGAAAAGCCTCAAAGTGAGCCATAAAGTTGTGGCAATAAGGCCTCCCAACCAAAAGATAGTAATTCACCCAAACTTCATCCTTGCTTTATGTAAAATAAAACATTTAAGGTCTGAACTGTCATAATGTTCTTTAATTTCGCAACAAACATATTATTTACGAATTCTTGAATTTTCGGACAGATTTTAAGAAGGGTCTTGGCCATATTAATATGTGTCGTAATGCTTTTTAAAATGTTTTTGGGAGGAAGAATGTATGAGCATAAACGAATCTTGGCAAGATCTGAGTTAAAAAGTTCGTTGGTCTTAAGTCGCATACCTGCAGCTTTAAGTTTCACGTTACAAGAGGTTTGGTTGTAAAAATCGTTGTATCGTACTTTTTTTTCCACTCTCATTTTGAAAGGAACAAGACAACAAGTTTAAATTTATAACTCTAAACGAGTAAGAGCATTAGTAAAATAAAAGCACGAAAAACAGTAGCAATTAAAGTAAAGAATGGAAAATAAGTACATCCGATAAGTACTACCCAATCTATCCTAGTAGAATCTATCTATACTAGTAAATATGATCGACTATACTTCTTCAGATAATGATGTCATAACTCCAGTTTTAAAAGAAACATTAAAAAGATGATGACCTGAGATGAAACTGAAAGTAAAACAGCAGTAAGCTACGGCATCCCAAAAAAATGGAGAACCTCACAAGACGTTCAGAAAAACCCGACAATAACTCTATCCAATAGTAAACACGACGGTGTTGATGAACTCTATAATGACTCTGGTTTTGGCAGATGATATAAAATTTAACACCGTTATCTACGCATTAAATGAATTGTTATATTCTACGATAAACCGTTATTAATGATTTTAATGAAAGTTTTCTGTTATGTGTTTGAGTGAAATCGAAATGAATTTGCAAATCATTGTTGTTTAATTCCAACTGTAGATATTATTGTCAATTTTTGAGCAAGGTACTTATACTACCGGTATACTTATCGTTTTTGTTACCATTAATGTCTTGATCTTGGTCATCTTTCGTGAGCCTGGTGACTGCTTTTTCAATTGAGCTACTGTCATAACTGCTATCTTTAAATAATTGATGATTAAACGAACTTACCTTAAGTGAAGTTCTATCATAATTATATGAGTCGCTGCATCCGAAGGGATTTTATCACAAGGTAGTACATTTCTTCATGTACCAGGCATCAACACGTTTTAGAGCTGGTATCACTGAAACAGAAAAAAAAAAAACAAATTCCCTCCCTACGGTAGGTGCGTCGCTCTGACAGGTGACAAGTTCATCATTCTTTTAGAGACAGATTTCCCTAAAGTTTCTCGGGTCAGTTACCAAAGGGTATGATGGTAACTATGGGTAGGGTGGGAGCTAAAATCCCTTCGGATGCAGCGACTCATATAATTATGATAGAACTTCACTTAAGGTAAGTTCGTTTAATCATCAATTATACTTCGTCGCTGCATCCTCGGGATTTTATCACAAGGTAGATGTTTAGAGGTCTAGGGAAATCAATATCAAGGATTTACTAAATTGAATTTGATACCAAATTTTATTTTTGAAGTGAAATAGGTAACGTTTATTACAATTTTACCTGTTTACTATAAAAACGCAACAAAATTAAGGACCACTGACCAAAAGTCAAAAGATCATCGCAGCTTCGGTATTATGTTCCAAGATGAATATTGTATATTAAGATAACTTCATGTTATAAATATGCTTTGCATAATAATTAATATTAATTTAAGCAATGTTAATTAAAAAAACTTAATGGTAACTGTATGAACTTTGCTGTTACCACACACAAGAACAGGTATACATATACCACCCAATAATAAAACCTAATTTACTCGAATATTTAATCCATAGTAAATTCGGGATCAAAGAACGACGTCCATTGAAACAGGTTAGCAGCTTGAGCTGCAACTTTTCCGTTAATATTTTCGTAATAAATGTAAAGTAAGGTGGTACATAATTATATACAAGTACACTGGGCAGTGGTTTATTACAACAATTTAAATGCCCAGCATTGTATATGCTCGTTGTATGGGTGACACATAATTAGTCACCTAACTTAATTCAACTAAAGCTGTTGTTTGGAAAACCTATTCCTAAATAGAACCCAAAGGCAGTGGGTACTAAAGTAAGTTAGTTAGTAACTTACTCTCCTAGTTTTTGCTAATAATATTTCTTAATGTAAGTATGTTGTCTACTGCACAGAGTAAGCAGACTTTAGAATCCGAAAGAATAATAACCTAGGCATAATAAGCTTTAGTTTTTATTATTTTTCTTAAGAGTTTCTATGACTCTCATTGATTGAAATGTCCTTCCAAGATAGAAACTACACATGACCTAGTCAATGCAGCTGGCCTATGTTTTTAATCTAATAACCTAACTCAGGTATCATTACTTAGGTAATTTATGCCACTCTGGTGAAAGCTGGGGCGTTTTGTAAGGATGAGACGTCTTACTATTCTTTATGACAATGTTTTCGTGAGTGGAAATCGTCTATTTTTAACTATCGCTATGCGAATAATATCCGTAACACTGTAAGTAAGTAGCTACCTACAGTTCCCTGTTGGTACAGTTAAGGTTAGAATTGCATTAAGATATTCTACTGACTTCTCTCCTTAAATCTTCTTACTGTGAATTTCTTATTAAATGTCAAATCTTGTTTGGCTTGGTACACTACTAAAGTGTAAACTAATAAAAGAGCTGTTGCTTATGCGAAGGTGTTATTTTTCATTAAATTATTATTGTGATTTCGGTCCTATTCTCACGAAAAACTTAACTTATAACCTATTGCGGTCATTTTAAAATGAAAGACCACGATGTCTTCTACTCGTGAGTGCGTATGCAACAAATTCTTAATGGTAGGTCACCTACCTACATAATATCAAATACTAAAACTATTAAATTGTAATTTAGCATCTGATTGCAATTAATTTCTTAATCAACAAACCTTGCCAGATGCGAACAATAAAAGCTAAAACTACTTCCTATAAATTGGTAATCTGCAAATCATTACCAAACATTTTTGTCTTTAGGTATATGCTGTCAGAGTATCTGCAAATTACTAAGTACTAGTCTTACTGAAATCGAGACAAAATGAACATCTTTTTCCAATACATTTCCTGTATTCAGAAATGCGATCAATGTGAGATGGTTTTAGTTCAATTTATAACTTTTAATCCCAAATCAAAACCAGTCATGGCTTGGATATGGTTATCCACTATACCTATTGATGGATTTTGTCATTTCAAAAAATAACCACGGAATCGAGGTACTAAATCAAGTCTACATTACAAGTTGTGCCTATTGAACGGCTAAAACAGCAGTTATACCTTTAAAAATCATCTACTCAATCGTTAAATGACAAATTTAACGCTTGCTGAATTATGAGTAGTCACTAATGTTTGCTAAACGGCAAAAGTGTAGCATTTTGCATATAAAAGAAATCCGCGTGCGTAGCACACCACTCAACAACAAGTAAATCAAGTAGATACATGTATGCATATACATTTAAAAGACGGCTGTGTTTATGCACTTACACCATTATTAAGTGTTGTTATTCAACTTGTTATTGTTAAACGCGTGGCTGCATTAAACACTTACTGTGTTAATTATTAGGTGGATATATATTAATAATAAAGAATTTAAGTGTCTCTTCAATTCATGTTGTTTCAAATGCTTTTGCTTATTTATTATATTAAAATCTACTATATAAAAATAAGTCGGGTTTTCCTTTCTGACGCTATAACGCACAGACCGATTTCCACGGTTTTGCATTCGTTAGGAAGGTCCCGCGCTCCGTGAGGTTTATAGCAAAGAAAATTCAGCAAAATTTCAACAGAAAAGCGGGAAAATCTTTTTTCACATACAGCTAAGGCCACGCGGACGAAGTCGCGGGCGGCTGCTAGTCATAGATAATTATTTCTTGAATAATAAAGGAAATATTGGAAAACTTACATGGGTTCTCTGCCACCAGGTAAGGTTATCAAACCTTCAGCAAGGTAAGATACAGAAAAATACTGGTAAGGCTAGGTTGTTTAATACATACCTGACTTTTCATAATCACTATGAAAATACTTCTCATTTCATTTTATGTTTTATTTTATTTCATTTTATTTCATTTTATTTCATTTTATTTCATTTTATTTCATTTTATTTCATTTTATTTCATTTTATTTCATTTTATTTCATTTATTTCATTTTATTTCATTTTATTTCATTTTATTTCATTTTATTTTATTTCATTTCATGGGCCATTCACGGATTGAATATAGGCCCTTAATTCAGATATTGTGATATCGTTACCGTCATGTTGACTCACGGCCAACTCCCAGGTTTGTTCCTTATGTACAGATCAAGCTATTAAGTCTCAAATTTGAGATCATTTTTCTGTATTTATATGCCTTCGTGATGACTCGCGGCCAACCCCCAGGTTTTTATTATACCTTCGTGATGACTCTCGGCCAACCCCCAGGTTTTTACAATACCTTCGTGATGACTCTCGGCCAACCCCCAGGTTTTTTAAGAAGTAAATAAATTTAAAAAAAATAATTAGGCACCGGTACTCACCGGGATGGTTTTCGGCGTCGGCCTCTAATTACATAGCTAATTGAATACTTCATTCTGCTAAATCCGCATTGGATTGTCATTTTCTCATATGTTGTGAACTTCGTGGGCAGCAAGCCTACGTGAGTGGTTATCCCGTGGTAACACGGGTGTTAGCCTTCATCATATTATGAATATTGTAAACGGTAACGACGAAGTGGTATCAAATGTATTTAAATATAAATTTTATAGCAACTAGAGTAAGTTATGATGTTAGCCATGGCTGTATAGCTACAAAAGCTGTGGCGTGGCTACTCAGATGTGTCTGTGTAGTAGCAAAATGAAACATTATTTCAATGTCAGGTACTTCCATTGCTAAGACTTATTCTTAGTCGTTAGTTTTCAATTGAAATTACAATCTTATTCTTGAAGTTTTTAGGTACTAGTGTATATAGAAAGAAAGGTTTTTGTTATGCAAGGATAGCACAAATAACTTACAGTTTGGTCTTCGATTTGATTTTCACCTTAAAATGCTTTCGAAACCACACTCGCGTTGTGGGCCTGGCCGTGCTCTCGTTACGGGACGTCCTCTTGGACAGGAATAAACAGGAACCTTTATTCTGCTTGGCTAATTTGTTGAAAATGCACCGACCAACTTGGTACGGGAAAAAACAGGATCTTCTTCTTCTGTTTGTCTCGTTTGTTGGAAACACACACTCAGTGTGCGTTTTATCGTAATCACGTTACGGTGGGTCCATTTTGGACCTGCCTCAACAGGATCATAAACAGGTAAAATTAATGCCAACATTGATTAAGACCACTTCACGGTCTCATCATTGACGTGTTTTGTTCAATTTAAACATTGCATCGTCATGCTATTGCTTAGCTTTGTTTACAGTCATACGAAGATTCACTTTTAATCACGAGTTCTCTTATTAAAACATTTTGTGCAAGAAAATGTGGGTAGATTTTTATTGTAGATCGTATTTAGTTATTGTTTAAAACGAAAGGTAAGTACGATCTTAACGTTGTATTTCATTTAGGATCTATCGATTTACACTACTACAACTATTGCAAACACTTCAGCACTTAAAGAAACCGTTATATAAAAAATATAACGAGAGAGGGTGTGTCGATGCCCGAACACTAGAAACGAATGATGAACTTGTCACCTGTCAGAGCGACGCACCTACCGTAGGGAGGGAATTTGTTTTTTTTTTTTCTGTTTCAGTGATACCAGCTCTAAAACGTGTTGATGCCTGGTACATGAAGAAATGTACTACCTTGTGATAAAATCCCGAGGATGCAGCGACGAAGTATAATATATCTTAGGTATTATCACGACCCTGATGAAAGCAATGTGATACTCGTATACAGTGAAAACTAAATACAGAAATATAACGGAAATATAACCAAATGATATGGTCCTCATCAAGCGCATGCTATAAATTAAGATAGCCCTGCATCTTTAAAAGCTTAGGAACTTTATCTGATCACCTTCTATCTTCTTACTCTATTTTGTTTGGTCTACAACTCTCTCGTGTCATACAACGATGCGTTTGCTTCGGCGTTAACATCTAAGCATATTTTCCCCATCAGCCATTACTGATTTTGCTTAAAATGCTTGGAACATTGTACTTACTATATTTTAGTAAACAAACTTAAAATTAATACAAGATAATTAGTTTTAATTAGGTGTTTCTCCGACTTTCTGCAGCTGAATAACAGATAACTAACTACTGTTTTCATTTCTGTCAAGTTATGTATTCATTTAATGTCCTGTCTGACTAAGATGCTAATAATTTAATATGTTGTGGGCGTTTAGGCAAGTAAGACTATTGTTTGGTCTCTATAACAATTCATCTCATTGACTATTAGTATGAATTATGCAGCAATACTGCGATAGTATTTAACGAAGATAACTATGCAACTATTTCTTGCAGAGATTTGTCTATCTGAAATATTGAATTTTAAAGGCAATAAATAAACAACTAAGATATTGAACACTCAGATTGAACTAAACGCTTAAGTGTCAGATATTATGGATTCATAATCATCCCCACCTAGACTAAACAAAAGAGTCAGCCAATTCCATGTTTTTCTTGGTTAAGGGTTGGTTTTGGGTAAAACACATAGCAAGCACATTCGACCGTTGAATGCGCGCACATCGCCTTTTGAGTTGATACCTGTCCAAAAAGAGGTTTGTGCTGCCGAATTCCATAATAGGCGCCATTTTTCGATTCGAAAACTTTACGCGCGAAACGTCAAAATAGGTTCGTGCTAGCAATTTTTAGTTCCGCTACTGGCCGCTACGGCGCTGATCAAGTTTTCATACAAAAAAAACCTATCGAATTTGACTACTCGAATACGTTAGCGGTTCGTGCTAGAGAGTTGCTGCTTTGTTATGGTCGTAAGTGTTCTGTAGGGCTAGCAGCTAGCCCTACAGAACACTTACTACACACTCACGACCATAACAAAGCAGCAACTCTCTGGTAATTCAAAAAAATATATGTATTTTTTGTGTACTATGACGTCAACATGAGTCGACCAATGCGTTTTATACTGGCGGTAGTGCCTCATGTGGCTTGCTTTTCTGAGTCCTTGCTTCGTATGTTCGAGTAAACGTTGAACCTCTGATTACTTCATTTAGGATAATATCCTGAGCGCATGTATGTGCTGTGATATAAGATTGGAATCCAAAGACTTGATACTAATTACGAACCACCAGCTGTGCAACTTGGTTTGCACAATTCACAGTAAATGCCAGAGAGATTACAGCAGCAATTATCTTAGATATCAAGCCTATGACTATGATTACGGGTTGATAGAAACGCTTCTAGTTAGCACGGTGCAGTGCGTAAGCGGATACGATACGAGCTAAAATTCGTTATTATAACTTTTTACTTAGTTACATATACATACCTCATCACAAGAAAACAAGGTTTCAATTAGTTCGGCAAAGTTGAAGGTTCTGTTCCGTTTAGTACAAGAATAGCCATTGTCCAATTTCGTATCGGAAACTCAAATGATGTCTGAATTTGAATATAGAAAAACTGTTTTTCGAAATATCAATGGATAAAAAGTCAATGGATTTAATGGCAAATATGAGGAGTGTGACGGCCACCCGCAAAGTTTTGATACACGGTTTGGTTAACCAGAGGATGATGATGATTTTACGAATAGACGTCTCAAAATAAAGAATTATGAGAATGAAAAGAATCAGAAACCTGCCTTGAGACATTCTATGGAATCCTGTACCAGCATCCAGGAATGCATATTCTGGATGCTGATAGAGGCGTACAGACATTATTTGCCAAGTATAATCGCTTGGTCTTCTGACTTGCAACAACTGTTAAGTGTAGAGCAAAGCATTTATGCAAGAGAAAACACAGGATGCTAAGAAGGTCGAAGTATTTTTCATATTTCTGATTAATCGCAACGTCTATCTTTTTGTTTACCTACAGGCACTTAAGATTGAGTTTTTTCTAACATTATTTTGATTAGTAACGTTAAACACCAATGTTTTGTTCTAGCCCTGACACGATGTATCACGATTTCGAACAATTATAACAACACGTTATAAAATATTGAATCATCTATTTTATTAGAAAAATAACAGAGGCTAGCGAATCGATACCAGAAAATAAACACAATTCACCTATTCAAATAAAGCACTTTTAGAAAAAATATGTTGAAATAATATTTTTTAAGTGCATGGTTCCGGTCTCAAAGTAAGGTTTGCCTCTGTGGTATGCAGGGTAAATCATAAACAACAAAGGTACTACAAACACATAGCTAATACAACAAGTACCTGTTACATTAACAAACAATGTTCAGGTCTTTGCATATCAACCGGTACTCATAACCACTGCACTAACGGGTTGCCAAAACATTTAACAGAAAAAAGTATCTTCTCCTGATAATGTTTTTTTTATTTGGTATTTTCATGAATTTTGATTGCGTTTCCTTTTAGTTTTTCAAAATGAAAGCTCATGAATCTACATCTGTTAATAAGATTCGTATCGAAAAACCCAACTAATTCGTTAGCCAAAACGAACAATCGATTTGCTACACTTACAATTGTGCATTGTCGAGAAAGCAGCTGTTGGTGCCTTCACATCCGCTCATGTAATATCTCAAACAAGAGCTTGATTAACTGGCTTATTAAGCCCATTCTTGCCACCAGCCAGCCATTGTGTGACAACAGACGCCATCTTGTGATTGTGAGCGCAGTTGTCAAGCGCGCGGCGAAAACTGTTGCGCAAGAGATTAAGATCATCAGCGTTAAGAGGATTTGGGTGATAAGCAGTTGGACTGGATCTGGAATGAGAGACTTTTGACTTCATAGCACTTGCTGGTTACTGTATTTTCCAAACCGGTCTGAGAATTAAGAGGTGTTCTTTTGTTTTATTATTTGCAAATGTAATATTTAAATGACAAAAAATAAAAACATACTAACTCTCAGTTAGGGGGCTTAATCTGGTCTTATCACCTCAGTGCTAAAAAAACTTTAAATCTGGTTCATTCAACAAAAGTCGACATGTTGTTCTGGAAAATTTGGTCCACCACTAATGAAAAGTGAAAATTAAAACGTATCTTACTTACCTATACAACTTATTAAAGATGATCTTAAACATCACAAGCATAAAGAGCTTTGTGATTTGTTATTTATTTATTTATTAATTGATAAAAGTAAAAAACCCCTGAACAGGATATCAAGTTGTAAGTGGAATTCAAAACGAGGTATCATCAACAGTGATGAGAAATGCATCTCAAGAGTAATCAAAAACCAAGGAAAAGAACATGGAAAGTAATGAGGCTTTTTAACTCCGTGAATTCAGAATAAATTACATTACAATCACATGAAAGTGATTTAATGGTTTATCACATTCCTTGAAAATAGTACTTTAAATATTACCCTTCTTAGTACGTACTAGTACTATAAGGTCCCAAATTGTTATCGTCTTAGGAACCAGATTAAGAATCGTAAAATTAGGTCTTCTGTCATTGGCGTAACCGTGACCCTGACACGATATTTATTCATGTATTATACTCATCATTAATTTGAATAAATATATGCAAGCCGGAAAGATCTACACAATAGTAATTCTTAACGTAAACAATGTAGAGTTGAAAGTCCAGTGAAGGTGTGAGATTTGGTAACTCAGTCATTGCCATTGCTAAAACAACATAATATGACGTTATTTGTGTAAGAAGCAGATTTTTGTGATTTTATTGTGACTCATACGGATGTATGGCTAAAAATACCTGGAACATAAGAGAAACCCGGATGGGTTTCTCTTATGTTCCAGGTATTTTTTAGCTTTTTTTTAGTTAACTCATCATCATCATCATCATCATCAGCCTGTTGCAGTCCACTGCTGGACATAGGCCTCTCCCATTACACGCCACTGAGCTCGATTAACTCACGAGCGATTAATTTCCAAGAGATATTGTTCATTTCAGATTATCAGGTTACCTTCCCAAAAGCTGACTTTCCTCAATAGATTTTGATGTTTACGTCAAATTAATAAGCATAGAGGAAATTTTATATACTGAAGTAATATGAGGCCGCATCAGAGAACCAAAAAATATCTCTGTGCTGTTTGAGAAAAAAAAATACTACCCTGATAGAGTTATAATGCTATCAGGGTATAACTCTATCAGGGTAGTATTTTTTTCGACGACATACTTGTCGGGTAACTCAAGTCTCATAAAAGTGGAAGAGTTTGTTGAAACTGGAGTAGATAATGAGGTTGTTTTTCTTTCGGAGATAATATTTATCTCACTTGTGGGGGGTCACAAGAATCTGATGCTGACTCAACATATACGTTTCACAATTATTATCAAAGAACCCTTAGCTTTGTTAAACTGTCTAAGCGTTACTTCTTTCTCAAGTGAAAGGTGTTCATTAAGTGGATAAATCTTTACTGTATTTATCTCCAATAGGGGGTATCTATCGGGGCTTGGCATCTTTGAGGGGTCACGTTTTCCGACCAACAAGACAGCTGCCGTAAATTAGTTAATCAAGTAAAAGTTACTCTTCGGTTTACTTTCTAAGTTGCAGTTTGTGATTGTTTTCAGGCTTGAATTTGAATTAAGCTTTGTCTATTGTAAAGTAAATTCAATGAATATATTTTTTAACTGAATACTTTACCATAGTAAACAAAATGTGCAGATTAACATTATAATTTACATTCTTCATCAATTTGTTGTTTAAAATGCGACTTAAACTTGTGAAGACGAAGTATAAGTATACTTTTTGAAAAACTTAACACCCGTAAATGATTTTTAATTGAATCTACTCAAGATAGCTCAAAATGTTTAAGTCACAAATACTGACCTACCCCTGCTAAGTAAGACGTCACGATACCTAAATAGTAAATTACGCAATTTTTAATACCCTCTTACAATTGGGGCGCTAAGTACTTCAGTCGTACATTTGCAATATTATACAACTGCTTCAGAGGCGAAGAAGAGCAACAAGATATTATTTATGATCAGCTCAGCTATTGATAAACGACTTGTTGAATGGGAGATTTATAGGCTCCTTTGTATGGTACCGCCGGCGCTGGTTGGTTTAGTTAAGAACTCGTACTTTTTATTTCCATTAGCAAGAAGGTGTGTCGCAAGCCTAAATTGTAGGCGCCGTGAATTGATGAAATATAATTAAGTTTAATTTACTGACACATAGTGAAAAAACTAAGTGTGGTATAAAATAGGTGTGAATGGATAGTAAGAGTGAGGTTTTGCCCAGAATTGGGTTCAAAACGGCTTATAAATAATTAAATTGAGATTAAGTTTTGTTGGTCCTAACTCGTGGTCCTCAGATAAAAATAAATTGACTAAAGGTGTGAAAATTAAAACTTATTTGGTTAACTTCTTGAAAAGAACCGGACCAATGAATTATGGTGTTGGTGCAAACATTAGTGTCTGCAATCCATAGTGAACAATTTAATATGAGGCACTTCTGCATAAATATTAGACACAGCCTTATTAAAAAGCCATGTGACAGTAAACAATTACGTCTACACCAAATCGCAGTCCAGTCACGACTACTCACGACATCGCTTAGCACTAATCCGATGGTACCGTTTGTGTTAGGGTTGCCAAAGAAAATATTAAAACTATTATCAGAAACTCTACGCACAAAGCACTTTGCTTCCACCTTCACTATACGTACCGCTAACGAGTGGAACGCTTTGCCGGGGTCTGTTTCCCGATGAGTACAATTTGGGAGTCTTCAAGCGAAGAGTGAGTAGATTTTCTTCGAGACAAGCATGCTCCATCGTCGACCTGCTGGTCTATTCTAATTTTTAAAAATCTCTTATAGTTACTAGTTAATATACACAATAATTCACATTACGCAATCTTGTATGTATTTTGTTATAGTAAGTAGATAAATTCGTTTTGAAGTACCAAGTTAATACCGCTGCAATGCGAGTGACATGAAATGCAACAGAATTAGAATGCAAAAGTATAATGTGTAAAGTAAGCCACCTGCTAGTATGTATCGGGCCAGTGGGTTCTTGAAAATGTAAAAAGAATTAATATTTTTTATTTGCGGGTTTATTCTACATTTAATCTTAATTTGCCTAAATTTAATGGTAATTAAAATGTAACATTAGCTGTAAGTACTTAATCTCACTGTTATAAACTATTTAAAGTTTTTATGAGTAATCAGTTGCTTCAACCCGATATGAAGTGGATTTCCCTCATAAATCGGTGTTGTTCTACCATAGTTAGCGCTAATCTGATGCCCTAATGACTCTACTATTCATGGAAAAACGTGGAATGCATCCACATTTCAGCCATCTTTCAGGGTCTTTGAATTTATAGTTGTATTTTGTATCTTATAAAATGCTACCTACACGATGAAATAGATAGAAGATTTGAGTGAAGTGCCAGCCCTTACGCATTCTTCCGCGTCTTCGGTGTAATGTTGTTGCATGTTGCATTATCGTATAACGCCTATTAATCATTATTCAATAACTTTCGTGCGGATAGCCACTTCTGTGCCTTGGGCATGGATTTGTCATAATACTGCTATTAACTGTTGCGTTTGTGGAGGCATGCTAATTTCGTGTTTCACCATATTGATCATGGATCATCGACAGGAGATTTATAGCGAATGATGTTTTGTCATGTCGAGAGCTTTGTGGCTCGGTGGTTATACACTTTGGATCAAAAGCAGCGTGGTCCCGAGTTTTAAACATGGCCAGAAGACTTACTATGTGTTCCTTGCAATCATACAATTTTCGGCTAACTCCCCGGGGGTGGAAAACACCGATAGACAAACTAAGCAAAATGGATAACGACCTGAAATGATTTTAGATAGAAATACAAGAAAAAACATTTGATCTAGATTTCAGGCGGGGCTTGAACTAGTGTCTTCTACATACCGGGCAGCTGTTTTAACCACTAACCTACAGATACCCTAACAAATAGAGCATTGATAATGCTAAATAACCAAGCAAAATAATAATCGTTTTGTTCATCTAATAATCTAGAAGTAGGTACTTATAAATTTTTGATCTAAATCTTTGCTATTCCTGACGGTAAAATCAATGATGAATAAACAAATTAGTGTCGGGGATATCATTTTAAAATTAAATAAAGGCCAGTTAAAAACATTACCGGTGTTACTTAACATAATCAGATACAATACGCACACTAAACAAATAACATTTCATCGATAACTAGTTGCCAATTAATCAAATAACAATTACATAAACTCATTAAGATCGCCGCGCACGCACTGTCTCAGGCATAATGACGTATTTTATCGACATTCAATTAGCATCACCACCGAATGAAGACAATAATCGATTAAGTTCATCGATTAGCTTGCAAAATCGAACCGAGCGAATCGTTAAGGCCGAAAAGGTGTGGAAAATGAGAATGGACACATTTTGTAATCTGAATTCGACCGTGGGTGATGGATGAATGATGATGATTCTTGTTTAATTCGGTTTTAGGGCCGAGTTTTAGCAATTTTATTAATTTGCACAAGCATTTCTGTCTCGCCCAATAGTTGACTGGTAGAGGATTCTTTTAGCATTTAGTCCGCCTTTTTTACTTGTTTGTGCATTAAAGTATATATAAATAAATTTTATAAAATTATTATTTTTATAGAGATACAATATACGGGTATTGAGTTGTGGCCTGCCTGCCGCGCACATGTATAAAAACTCTTTGTACATAACTTTTATTTTTAATGTAAATAATTTGAACATTGACATGACACTTCATGTCATTGTCATTCTGAGTACATTGTAAAAATTATCGATTTTCTCTTTTGGACGCAAGTTATTATTTTACTTTGTTTGCGTTCATTTTATTGTTTATACTACCTTTCTCCTTCTAAATTTGCTGTGTAAATAATATGGTGTATATGTAAAAGTGATAGTGTAAATATATTTTGTAAATACTCAAAAAGACTTTATATCATCGCACAACCTATCCACAGAAGAAACACGTAGGGGCGTCCCTGGGACATACAGGGGCCCGCGCCTCTACAACTGGTGACCCCGTTTTGAATACTATAAGGATTGCAAATATATATAAATATTACAAGAAAATCATACATCAGAAGAGTGAAATAAGATTACTGATTGTACAGCATAATATAACCATGACACCGCCGTCGTCAACTTCGACGGCCACGGATGGTATGACTGAGATGGAAAAAAGGGCGAAAAATGCGGCGGAGATAAAAGAGCTGCGCGCCCTATTAGAAAAATTGCGTAAACAGATGGAGCAACCTTCTCGCCAGTGCCGGCGCCGTTCCGGCCCGGATGGTTCCAGCTCGTCTCATGCTGACGCGCGGCGCCGTTCAAACGCGCGCCGTTCCAACGTGCATCAGTCAAGCACGGCCCAATCACAGGCTAGTGATGTGGGGGCCGCAAACCGCAACAAGCACGCGGGAAACGCAACCGGCAGTCGGTAAGTGCGACCAACACCGATTGCCCTCAAGCTACTGGTCGCTTGTTCGTCACGGACTACAGAACGAAGACCCAGTTCTTGGTCGACACGGGGAGCGACGTCTGTGTCTTCCCGAGAACTGCACTCCGTGAGCGACGGCAACGGACATCCTACGAGCTCAACGCAGCAAATGGTAGCACAATCTATACCTATGGTTATGTCAACTTAGTTTTGAACTTAGGCCTAAGACGCGATTTTACGTGGCGCTTCATTGTAGCTGACGTCACGAAAGCGATAATAGGCGTTGATTTTCTTTCATACTACAATATCATGGTCGATTGTAGAAATCAGCGCCTCATCGATAATGTCACTAGCCTTAAGTCCATAGGTTCACCTGTAAATACACCTCATACTGTCATTTCTTCTGTAAAGGTTGTCACTGGTGATTCTTGCTATCATAAAATTTTGGACGAATTTCCTGAAATTACGCGCCCAGCTGGTAGGTTACGTCACACGCCCCATAACACCGTGCATCACATTCGCACGACCCCAGGCCCTCCAGTATCTTGTACCCCTAGGCGCTTAGCGCCAGATAAACTCAAAATTGCTCAACAGGAGTTTCAGGCTATGTTGGCTGATGGCACAGCCAGACCTTCAGATAGTCCGTGGTCGTCACCTCTCCACCTAGCACCAAAACCAAACAACGGTTGGCGTCCCTGCGGAGATTACCGGTGACTTAACGCTCGGACGGTACCGGATATGTACCCTATTAGGCACATTCACGACTTCGCGCACAGCATTGCAGGTTGCAGAGTTTTTAGCACCATCGATCTCGTGAAAGCTTATAACCAAGTTCCGGTACATCCGTCTGATATCCCGAAGACTGCCATCACTACGCCGTTCGGAATGTTCGAGTTTCCCTATATGACATTTGGTCTACGGAATGCCGCTCAAACTTTTCAGCGCTTCGTAGACGAAATGACACGTGGACTCGACTTCTGCTATACATATCTTGATGATTTTTTGATATTCAGTCAGAATGAGGTTCAGCACCAAGACCACCTTCGCCAGATATTTGCCAGGCTGAAGGACTATGGTATGGTGATCAACACTGCTAAGTGTGTTTTTGGTGTACCACAAGTAACTTTCTTAGGTTACAGTATATCGGAACACGGCACAAAACCACTTGACGGTAAGGTCCAGGCTATCAAGGACTTTCCTCAGCCCAAGGACGTTCGTCAGCTGCGCAGATTTCTAGGCATGGTAAACTTTTACCGACGGTTCTTGCCTAATGCTGCCCAAGTTCAAGCACCTTTACATGCGTTGTTGGTAGGTTCAGTAAAAGGTTCTCACCCTATAGTACTTTCTGGTGAAGCCCTGACTGCCTTCCAAGACACGAAGAACAGCCTAGCCAGCGCTGCATTATTGGCCCACCCTAGTTCCGATGCTAAACTGGCACTTGTAACAGATGCGTCGGACTCAGCTTTAGGGGCGGTCTTACAGCAGCGTCTAGAGCATGATTGGCAGCCCTTGGCGTTCTTTTCTAGGAAGCTAAACCCAGCCCAACGGAAGTACTCTCCTTATGACAGAGAGTTGCTAGCCATCTACGAAGCCATCAAATATTTTAGGCACATGTTAGAGGCTAGAGATTTTATAATTTATACGGACCATAAGCCGATCAGTTTCGCTTTTCGTGAACGAAAATCTAACTGTTCGCCAAGGCAGTTCCGTCATTTAGATTTTATAGCCCAATTTACCACCGACATAAGGCATATTTCTGGCAAAGATAATGTTGTTGCCGATACCTTATCTCGGGTGGAAGAACTTCAGGGTCCAGTCAGTCTCCAGTCATTGGCCGAAGCACAGGCCACGGACACAGAGCTGGCGCATTTTCTCAGAGAGAAATCTTCTCTTTCTTTAATTCGGACTGAAATTCCAGGCAGTCGTTTATTTGTGTACTGCGATGTCAGTACAACGACACCTAGACCTTTCGTCCCTAAATTGCTGCGAAAACAAATTTTCGACAGCTTACATTCTTTAAGTCACCCCGGTGTCAGTGCCTCTGTCAAGCTTGTAGCTGAGCGTTATGTTTGGCCTGGCATCCGGAAGGACTGCAGGGAATGGGCACGATCTTGCCTTCCTTGCCAGCGAGCTAAAGTCAGCCGTCATGTGTCTGCACCTTTAGGCACTTATAGCTTGCCTCGTGCACGATTCAAGCACATACACATAGACATTGTAGGTCCATTACCGGTATCTGATGGCTTTCGATACTGCTTAACGGCCATAGATCGTTTCACGCGTTGGCCAGAGGTCATTCCTATGACTGACATTACTGCTGAGACTACAGCCAAAGCTCTTCTGTCAGGATGGATAGCCCGTTTTGGTTGCCCGGAAACAATAGTCACGGACAGAGGGCGTCAGTTTGAGTCCGCTCTGTTCGGATTCTTGTCGAAGTTAGCAGGCTTCCAGCATAAGAAGACCACGGCATATCATCCGCAATGTAATGGCATAATAGAACGCTTTCATAGGCAACTCAAAGCGTCCATCATGTGTCATATCAATGACAAATGGACTGAGTCTTTGCCATGGGTGCTTCTTGGCATTAGGAGCGCTTACAAAGAAGACCTCCAGGCTTCATCCGCTGAGCTATTATACGGCGAGCCACTGAGGCTTCCGGGACAGTTCTTTCATCCCGGCACTGACGGTACAACCGACATTAGCGAGTTCAGTGCTCGAATCCGTACCTTTGCCGAGAAGCTTCAGCCAGTACCAGCATCGCGACACTGCAAAGGCAAGGTATTCGTTTTTAAAGACTTGGCCACTGCTGATCATGTCTTCCTTAGAGATGACACAGTGCGCAATTCTCTCCAGCCCGCTTATACTGGTCCTCATAGGGTGATGTCACGCAAAGACAAAACTTTTAAGATTCTTTGCAAAGGTAGAGAGGTGACGGTTTCTATTGACCGTCTGAAACCAGCGTATCTGTTGGCAGATAATACTCTTATTGACCCAATTTCAGACCAAATTCTGGAGCCACCGAATGAAGGGTATGTTACTCGATCTGGACGCAGGGTCAGATTCAGAGATAATCGCCCTTGATGGTCTCTGGAGGGGGGTGATGTGGCCTGCCTGCCGCGCACATGTATAAAAACTCTTTGTACATAACTTTTATTTTTAATGTAAATAATTTGAACATTGACATGACACTTCATGTCATTGTCATTCTGAGTACATTGTAAAAATTATCGATTTTCTCTTTTGGACGCAAGTTATTATTTTACTTTGTTTGCGTTCATTTTATTGTTTATACTACCTTTCTCCTTCTAAATTTGCTGTGTAAATAATATGGTGTATATGTAAAAGTGATAGTGTAAATATATTTTGTAAATACTCAAAAAGACTTTATATCATCGCACAACCTATCCACAGAAGAAACACGTAGGGGCGTCCCTGGGACATACAGGGGCCCGCGCCTCTACAGAGTGAATATTTCTCGAAGTCGAAATTAAACTTTAAAAAAATATCTACTTCTGTTTACGAGTTTTTACAAAATCTAAGTTAAGACTAAGTTTTTTAGTCGCAAAGAAACGTCGTACAAGTTTGTGGCGTATTTCCTTCCTTCCTTCCTTCGGAAGACACGTTATCAGTTAGTCTTAGCTAACGAGGCCTGGGGGCTTCATAAAATATGACAGAAAGGTTTATCACTAACCCACTGTCAAAATGGGCCTGTGCCCAGCACTGGGACGTATAAAGGCTGTAGTTCACTGGATTTGAATAATTTTAAAAAGTAACTGTAAAGGCCTGTCTGAAAGCGGCAGACATACGAGTACTCCTATTCTACTGGATCATTTTGCCAAGGTATACGTATGAAGAAGCATGCTAAGTTTGTAGCCCCGTATCTTTGTTGCTTCAAAAATGCTTAAATGTGCCTGATTGAATAGGCCTAAAAAAATTCCTCATTAAGTACCCCAAAAACCTTGAAGAGGAGTTTCTTTATAAAGACAACGAAACGGAAAGTGGAGCTGTATTTTTAAATTAAAATTCCATGCAAATATGGGTGTTACATAAACGATGCGTCGAGAAGCCCTTGACCCGAGTGTCACCGCTATAAACGCCCAAACTAGTTTCTTGGTAATGTTTTCCTTTTGAAGGTAAATAAAAGTGAAGCGGCATGTAATATAAGAGTATTACGTTATGTAATACAGAGACAAAATAGTAATAAAAAACTAGTAAAGAATATCATGTTTAAAGTTAACACAAACATTTAGAAATTCAACACATAGAGTAGAGGTAATTAATCAAGTATTTTTTGTTCCAGGTAATTTAAATGTTGAAAACGATGGCGAGAATATGATGTTATTTCATGGCAACCAAGTAATAAGTAAGTTGAGGAAAATCGTGAGTACAAACAAACATATCGTGTTATTTTTTACACTTTGTCCACTTTTCACTGAATAGGCAACTAATTCAAATTCTAAATTCGCCACATGCAGTCGCCACGGAAATCGAACATAAACTTATTTCGTAAGAAAATAACACTTACTAACTAGAACTCGTGATGTTAATGACAAAAAGAAATAGGAGAGAATGACCATCATTCATCAAATAGCTTGCGTTGAAGGATTCAATGGATTCATGTAATATTAATTGACTACACAAGATGTGAAATATCTTCGCAGTACATAAGTAGTCCAAATTAAAATTTCGCAAACCTGTAAGTAGGCTGTTATATTTATGCCGTAAATACTTTATCGATGTAACACAATTACAAAACCAGATAAAGCGTAAGTGTAGCAATGGTTTTGACTTCGTTAATGTATGTATGAGTTGTATGTAACAGTGATTAATTAAGAGCCAAGGCCAGGGCGGGTGACAACAACTCTGATTGAAAACTTTTTGAGAACTAAAATTGAGCAATTCTCTCGCAGAAGTTGACAGTGCTGTTTTAAAAACAGTTTATATATAGGTCTCATTACTTGTTTTAAATGAAGATTTAATAGTTTTGGTGTGTATGAGTCAACATACAACGTTTGCAATTTGCAAAGTTCTTTTGTTATGAATATTATCTTATTATTTGAGTTAATTACCTCCCTCAGTTTTGCGTAAAATATTAGTTTTGTTATTTCACATTTTAAAATATTTTTGTTGAGGCTCGCTGCTTAATCGGTAGATATTTTATAAAAACATTAGTCTGTGAATAGGAAGAAGTCCTTTTTGTAGGTGTTTCAAGAAAATGTGCTAACAAATTAGATAATACTTACGTATTTCACCTAAAGATGCAATTTTACGCGCCATTACTTCAAGCGAAATAGACACGAAACAGACGGCGGGGTGGCTGTCAAAATAAGAGCAAACAGCGATTCATAATTAACTGATCTACGAAAGCTGGGAGTTGTGGTTGTCTTAACGAATTGATTTGTTTCACGACAGGTCACGCCGCTTAGCGCCGACCTGAACCGTGGTTACGTAACGTGCACTTGTCCTGGTTTACACTTTAAACCTGATTAAATGTAGACTACATTGGTTGGTGTCACCTGCCTGTACTACAGTCTTGCGAAATGTATCTTAGATTGTTTTAAGCTGAAGCTTTCGTAATTAAAACCTTTGAATTATGAATTCGGAGCTTTGAATTAATTTTGTGTTAACTACTGCACTTACATATTGTCACGGGTAAGTAAACGAAGTTAACCAATTGACGAGCTATGAATGTGAATGATGTTTTGTTTTAACGACTGTAAGTACTTGTTTAAATTCTGAGTCGAAGCTATTAGTATGAGTAGTATTTTACTATTATAATGTTTTATATTTGGAACGTCCAAACAGTCATTGCCAAATTGAACGGTTGGTTAGGTTAGGTTAAAGAACCAATAGATCTCGAAATTACTGCTTGGGTAAAGATTATTTTTTAAACTGCACTACGATAGATAGAAAGGCAATTGATCATGTGGTGAGAGTTAGTTAAAACAGTCAAAGTTAAAATTTTGCAGGACAAGGAGTACTAATCAAATTAATCGGACTAAGGACAGCTTTAGCTTGCAAGCAAAGGAAGGACGAAATGCATCTACGTGTTACGTTGAAATTAACCTCAATGTTATTGTATAAAGATAAGTACTCACGTTCTCAAAACGTGCATATTCGTATTCGCGTGGTCACTAGGTCACTATAGCAAAATATAATAAGATCTGAAACCAGTGTTCACTGATATTATATCACAATCGTGACCACTATATACTATACTATAGTTACACTTAGCGAGTGATTTTGAAACTCCTGTAGGCAGCCGGCCTTTCCTGGTTTGTTATAGACTACAGTTTGTTATAGACTACAGTTAAGTCCAACGTGCCTTTCGCTCCAGTTATCGGCTGACATAAGTTACAAGATTATGGCGACAATACGGAGATACGTTTTTAGAGCGCCTATTATCTTATGCATTCACTTAAAGAGAAAGTAACTTTTAACTACATGAGATAATTTAATTGAATGACTATGGAAATAAATAAGAAAATAATAAGTAAGTTAATCAGGGTGCTATTTTTAAATCTGTCACAATTTTTAGGCAAATTGACAAGTGAACTGAATGTTTCTGGAGCTTCAAAACTTGAAATGTTCTGCAAGGTTCCTAAAATCTCTCTCAAGGAAGGTTTTTTATACAACATTCTTAATATTTCATTATCAAGTAAATCTAGTAGTTTTTGAGTTCTTGTTAGTCTTTGACGTTACCGTTTTTTTTCATATGTACCACTTCGTAGTCGTGATCGAATAGTGACAACAACTCGAAATAGGCATCATTAAACAAAAATAGTTTTTACATATAACATTTTCATGCATATTACAAAGTAAGTTAACGGAACAGAATTATTATTCGTTTGCTTGTGGCTACAATCTGCACGTTATTGCCACATTTGAGCGTGCAGACATGTCCTTACCAGCATTTGTGTAATGCATTGTAAATCACTGAGCTGCTCAAACCTCCACCAATTGAGCAAGTGCATTCTGATTCAGATCAAAGGCTTTGCAAATAGCCCGGTGGTTCCACTGGCCAGGTATTACGTGTTAAGCAAGATATTCGATAAGGTTCTTTATGTAATGATAAACTAGAGCAGTATTGCGACTGAAAGGACTTCATACAACACCGCAGGAATTGGAGAATGTAGATTTCGAGATTGAATCGCAATTGTTTTCGAAATACTTCATGAATATGCATAACAGTATCTATCTATATGTAATTGGTCAGAAACAGGCATTGCAAGACTTCACAATTGACAATGCAGAACAAGAAATTGTTTTCTTGCAGAAAACTTGATGGCGCTTTAATTGACAAAGCTTTTCAGCAGTTGTTTAAGGTTTTCATTTCTCAAGTCAACGTTAGAACGCTACCCTGTGATGAGCATGTACCACATGCTGCTTTTACTATTAAATAGTTTACATTCTAGAATGTTTGAATTGAATTGAATGAATGAGCACTTCGCACTATGTGTTAGCTTATCCTTTCTGAATGTACTTACAATATGTTTGCCTAGATCTTCTAAGCTGTTCAATACATTTATATACATATTCTAGTATCAAATTTTCAAATACTTACTTTAACAGCAGTCAAAAGCAAAAAGAGAGAGAAACAAATGAAAGATGATTTCTGGTTATTCCTCATTTTTGTGTGGCATTTCAATATGCATACTGGTTTTCTCAAAGGTATTATTTAAGACGAATTCGATACACGTAGGTACTTGACATTCCACGGGTATATTAGGTGCGCCCTCTTAAATATAAGTATTGACTGACGATTGTTACAATGAGACTGTAATTATATGGATAACCTTTACATTCTTAACTTTTCCGGGTCAAAGGACCATTTATCTCGAAAGGTCTCATTTTTATTTTGCTTTTAAATGACTAGTGTTGTTAATGATTTACGATATGCGCGTGAGTTGCAAGATTTGTCACCGGCCATTCGTATCAGAAAGAGAACCCTTTTGAGGATTAGTGGAGAGTCGTTGTGGTTCATTTTATCTTGCAGATATTCGAATTTGCACTGCCTGATTTATTTGTCTGATACACAAATGCATATCTGACAAAGAAATATTTTACAAAATAAATGAATTTACACAATGCGATAATACTTAAAAGGCTGTTTATACAGGTTGTCTGGAAGATATTCCTTTCTTTGTATTTACAGTATTTTTTGATAACAATTTTCTTTATGCAATAAGATATGCTATCTCATCTTACTTAGACTGCTCTTGATACTAAAAATATAGATTTAAAACTGGAACTGTTAGTTTTGTAAACGTCGATACAAACAGATGGATTGAATTGAATTAGTTTATTTAAAGAAAATGAGTGTTTTTTAGGTTGAAATAATTGAATAAATTGAGGTATTGATATTATTATTCATATTGATATGTGTTTTAGCTAAAATTTCGATTTCTTTCTCAACAAAAGTTTACTTTCCATTTATAGTTTCAAAACTCTTTTTTCATTATTATATTAAGGAAGCTTACATGTTAGACGCAACGTTAGAAAAAAATATCTCTTTACTTAGTCAACTGAACAAAAACCTAGTTTCTGTATCTCGTAAGATTAAGTATCAATTACTAAATCGGACGCGTGCGCCGTGACAGTTGTCGCAACTCCTGCGCACGTTCACAACCTAATCCCGCGGACCCGTTCTCGTCTATCATGCTGCTCTGTCGAAATGTTTCCTGTAACAGGTTGGTGAAATAATTCTCTTTTATCTCGAGTTGGAGTGGCGAGATAATGCTCTTGTACAATTTATAGGGTTTTGGTGGAAATGTTTTGGGACTGGGTATTTGTGTTGTAGAAGATCCTTTGTTGTTTACAATCTGTTTTTAGCAAGTACCTTAAATCAAATAATCGTGTTTGGTGTAAATAGAGCTAGAATCATCATTTTTTACAGGTTACCTGAATTTAGTTATCTAACTCTTCTCATTCTAATCATCTAAAACAAGGAGGGCGTCATGAACATCGGATCTCCATAATATAACGGTATAAAAAATTCCCAAATTTTCTGAAAAAGCTCACTTAAATATATCCTACTGTACTCTTTGAAACTAAGCAGGTTTATAAAACAACAAGATCATGTTTAAATGAAATGCACTTTTTACTTTTCATTAAAAGTAAACATCAACCGACAAATTTATCATAAATTAACTAATCTACTACTAATACTAAAAGTGATCGTATTATCTTGTCTTTCCAGTCGTTTGATGCGCATTTTCTCTCAATTTTCCGTTTCTTCCGCGTCCGCGCACGCTCACGCATGCCTGCCTCCGTCTTCACTGCTTTAATAATACTGATAAATTAAAGACCATGGATATTAACAGTAAAAGGAATGTGAGAGAGGAAATACGTTAAGGCTCTGAGCACAGTGTGGCATCCACTGGAAAATGAAAAGTTTTTAACGATACATTTGCAGTAAAAGTGAGAATAGACCAGCGGCTTTATGAAACCGCTCAATAAACATGGAAAAAGAGCCTTTGTTTTGGGGTTAGTTGCACTTTGTGACATTTTGTAATAACTGACGATGACCACAGCCAGCTAATTTTAGGTTAACTTAACAGTCTTAACAGTCGTCAACGTTATTTTTAAGTATCATAGATGAATAAATACCTAGTTGTTGCTTGGTTTCACAAAGCAAACAATCAAATTCCGATAATTTTCATAAAGTAACAAGTACGGAATTTACATTTTTTTTCTAGTTGATTCCCAAACCTAAATTGGTTTGGAAGTCAGCTACACATTAATCCTTAAAACTGTGAGCAGACATTAACTCATTGGCATATTATATTAATCCTTGACATCTCAAGTCTCAAGAACGGCGAGGGTCTTAAATAGCCAGCTGGTCCAGGACGCATTTCTACTAAAATTAAGGCGTCAAATATTTGTCTTTCAAAATTTTACAAATAACTTACCTACGAAGATGTGTGAATTGATACAACATATTCGTGGCGATGGTTAAAAGTTGGTTGTCTTTTTTTTGGCTCGTAACAAAAAGGCATAACCACCTAACAAACTCCTAAAAGGAGTTGTTTAATCGACCATGTGATGATCAGATACATTTCCCGCTTTTTTCGCTCAACTGATCTCTCCGCTTTCCGCTCCTGCGTTTTCTCTGATGTATTGCGACACCACTCTTCCGTGGCCAGATCTTGAAACGGTGGCTAGGTCGCGTGTGTTCCGGTATACGTTACTCTGCCGTGTGTAATACTATCTGATTTGACTAAGCTATGAATAAAGTAATTGGCATTCAAATGAGAGTGATTAGCGGTAAAACTTTTACTAACTATTGGTAAATAGGCTTGGTTTAACTTTATTTTCAACTTCACTTAAATTAAATTCAATATCATACCGTTCTCTGCGTTTTTTGAAGACGATTTGTGCAAACTGTAGTGAACTGTATTGTACAATATAATGTACTTGACAAAGTATGCTTCCCTGTGCAAACAGGAAATCCAACATGAAGTCTTTTATTTAGCGAACATCAAGTAATTGCATTTTAGCATCAGCAAAACTATGTTAGACGCAAATTGAAGATAGATGTAATAAATTATCGAATAGGATTATTAATGATTGCAGGTAATAATAAACGGCAGACACGGCAGTTTATGGTCGTGAAGTTTTAAATTATTTGAAGTCAGATTTTTAATTGGTATACCTAGATGATATCGTATGATTAAAAAGAAGCAAAATACGCCTTATGCAATTGATGAGGAAAGTTAAGACATCTTCACATTGATTAAGGTTTAAACTCGCTATAACATGGGCACCCAACAGACTACTTTACATTTCATGCAAATTTGGACTTACTTCCTGTATTACATTTGCATCGGTATGCTCTACCAATTGTATACTGTTTCGTACTTATTGCACCATAGTTAACAGCGTTTTTGTTTCACATATCCTTGGTTACGTTTGTATAAGGTTACAGAATTGCAGATATGATATGATGATATGAATAAAAATTTAAGGTGCAATTTAATATCCGGTATTCGTTCTCGAATAACACTGCATTCAATCTATTAATAGATATTAGCTAATAAAATATTATTTGTATTGTTTATATTATATTACACGTAGGTACCATTTATATGACTGAGAGGAGAACAGAGGTCAGTTAAAAAAATTCAACACTTTCTAGTTGCCAATAGTATCCGAAAGTATGGTTAGCAACGTAGGTCAGTTATACCAAGGCATGTTCAAGTGGTGTTATGTGGCTGCAAATAAAATCGATACACTACTTAATACAATAAGGCGCATCACAAACGGCGGGGCGGGCCGTGCCGGTCATTTTCACCGCGAACGATAGCGCAAAGGGACGCAAGGTAGTCGTGGGCATCGACGGGGATGACGCAGTCTTTATTGCTTCGCGGTCAAAAAGACTGGCCCACCCCGTCGTCGCAAGGCACCTAAGTTGTTTTTAAAACGTGCCTAATTTTTGAAGTAGTACCGAATCCAGTAAACTAAACATTGAACTTAACTTTTTGGCAAAACCTGCCTTTTCCTTTGAAACGACCATTTTTTACCCAACCTTAACATTATAATGTCTTTCTCGTTTTGAAATCAAATAAATGGTTGTGTTTACTTTGCAAAATTTTTGCCCTTTAATTAATATTTAATGTTAATTATGAAAGCAAAAAGCACCGATAGGTAGGTATATGCGCACACGCTTTGCGACACTCTCGGGTTACCGCCGCGACCGCTGCCGGACCCGTTTGACCGTGCAGTGTTGCCGAAAGCACCGGTTGGACAATATTTCGATAATAAATCGATTATATCATAATGCTGATGGGACTATCTAGATTTTGGCACCTAGACAGATTTGAAAAACATACAAATGTGTTATTGGCTAATTATAAAAAAAACAGCTAAAGGAGTGAAAATACGTGGAGCTAGGACAAACAAGTAATCCAATATTTTCGTATTGAATGGTTGTTAAAATAGAGCTTCACACTTCCCATCCTACAAAAGGTCTAGCGGGATTCGAACATGATTTTCAATTTGTGTCTACAAGACGATCAATAGGTCCTGGTTTGTACTTACTAATACGAAAATACCACTGCCTGAGCTGCTACTTTTCTAGGCCTTTCTTCTTTTCCTTATTTTGTTCATAGGCAGACTATTGCTGGAAATGAGCAAAATGATAACGTCTTAGGTACCGATTGAGAAAGGCAGATAGTGTTTACCGGTTGTGCCTTTCGGCTCTCGGCATCATTGAAACACGAAGTCCTTAGCCCCGCTAACATGCATATGAACTGTCTATATAGTTAAACCACTTTGGCAATCGCTATTTATTACATGAAGATTGCGAAACTAATGAAAATACGGATTAGTATTGATTTTAACGGAGCTTCATAGCATTTTACATATTTTTCAAACTTTTTTATACATCCCACTACTGGGCACCGCCCTCATCTTAACTATGAGGTGGCGAGAGCCATAATCGAATACGGGGGCTCAGTGCGGATTGTTAGATTGTTACTGATAAAACATGCCGTCAGATTTTTTTTAAGTCCCACTAAAGCTTCCGAATTGGCTTTACGACAAGCTTTTATAGGCTTAATTTACACATTTGCCTACTTTTATTACGATTCTGGGGAAGATCGACATGGAAGATTAACGATAAGGTAATCAAAATTTGATAACGATGAGCCTAAACGTTAACGCCACATAATTAACAATTTACACCATCAATAACCGTATTTTAAATGTGATTACCGCCACTAATGATGTAGAAATTATCAAAGATACCTTATGATCGTTTGATGGAGCCTAATTCATGGAGTAATTTAAACTGGATTCTGCACTTATTTGCTCTTACTTATTCTAATTAACTGATAAGTGTTGATCCTCATTCAAAATCAAAATATCTTTATTCAAATATTTTCGGTACTTCTAAAACTTTCAATCTGATTTCAGGTAGAAAATGAGATTTTGATGAATTGTTATATTTCTCTCTATTCTTCTATCTCTTTTTATTATTTATGCTAACGGGGTGTTTTTTTAGTAATGTTTCCAAAAGTGTAAGGTCTTGCAATAAGTTACAAGAAAATACATTCAGTAGCATTGTGAGTCTGACCCCCGAATTCACAAACGACAATCAACGCTAAGCACGCGTTTACGGTCATGCTGTCCCGTAAAATGACAATAGAACTGAAAGGGACAGAACGGGTGAGGATCGCTCTCTTTAAGCAACTGACTAAGTACAAGGAAGCACTTTGGACCAACAGTTTGGTTCCACCTTGCGGAACCAAAAGAAAATCCTGTTTACTGAACAGAGAAGTAAACAGCCAATGGAAGCAGGAATCCAATGTGGTCGTTACGTGGTCACGAGCATGTAATTATAAATTTTTCAAGTTTTCCCGTAGCTTTGGTCTGCTGTCCGCGGTGAGGTTGCGTATACGGAAACGTAAGCCCGCCTATCTCAATGTAAAAACATAACCGGATCTCATTACCATTAGTTAAGCCTTTAGTATTCATTATCTTAAACTAAGCAATAAGAGCTTAGTTTGTAAATTAGTAAATAGATAGCTCACAGGAAGGTCACCTGAGCTCAAACTGAATAGAGTGCAAAGGTACTCTGAGTGTCAGGCAGAGACAGGGTGAAATCAAAAACTTCATTTTAATACTGTATCTTTGTAAAATCATACCGTATCTCTGGGCGAAATCCGTCATCTCATAAAGCGTACATCATCATCATATCAGCCCAACGACGCCCACTGCTGGGCATAGGCCTCCCCCAAAGATCTCCACAACGATCGGTCCTGCGATCCAGCGGCTTACCGTGACCTTGACCAGATCGTCGGTCCACCATAAGGTGGACGGTTATAATGCGTTTTCAGATAAATATAGCTTAAATGTAACTAAATAGTAAATGGAATAATTTGTCTCCTTCGTTATGCTGAGTTTACTGTTGTGACAAAAATTTACAGATTAATTGGATAATTAGATGCGGCATTTGGTCTTTGGTCAACTAAACCGCATCCATTAAGAAAAATAACTGAATGCATATTTAGTCAAACAGTTATTTACTGTAATATGATAATTTAATTATTTAACCGTTATCTATTAAAACGGTGATGCATTGTAATTATCATGAGACTGTACGTTGCAATCCGTGATAACTTTGTAATATTTTTCAGTAAAACGGTTTTTTTGACATGGTTGACTGGTAGAGAGTTTTTATAATTAAGTCCCACCATTCCAGCATCATGATTTAATTAGGTTCAAAAGGACTACCCCCAAAAGAGATGAAGATACCCATATTCTTACAAAGCTATGCGTAGCTTTGCGTTACTTTAATTAAGAAAAGATTAACGTGTACGTAGGTAGGTACTCGCAGAGGTAAGACGTAGATCTATTACAAGTATGTGAATGGTTCAAAATCACAATACGAGGTCAAGAGGCCGCATAGCGTACATTATGGTCAATTCGAAATTCAAGTATCAAGATTTGTTCCGCCGGAAGCAGGGCGGACGTGGTGACCTTGCAATGTCGTCTTTGTTTATGATTTATTTTCGCCTGAACGTTCACCGCCTATCTCCAATGCGGATGACAGATCGCAACCGCCTGCACACCGACAAGGTCAATTGGAACCGGTTTGAAAACTAGAGCTTTTAAGAATCGAAGCGAATTATGCAAACTTTTTCTGGGTTAAATTACCCTGCAATGCTGTTCCATCAATTTTAAGTAACTCCAATGCCCGACCTGTGAAATCAGTCTGTGATATAACCTATGTTTTTATAAAAAAATGTGATTTGTGTAATTCGTGTAATCATCTATTCCCCATTTTCCATGATACTTCATGGTATGATC
The DNA here is from genome assembly GCA_950022985.1 of Udea ferrugalis. Taxonomy (NCBI): domain Eukaryota; kingdom Metazoa; phylum Arthropoda; class Insecta; order Lepidoptera; family Crambidae; genus Udea; species Udea ferrugalis. The sequence continues at coordinate 15,648,152 of OX465516.1, forward strand.
ATATTTATTATATTACATAGAAGTGAAATATAAAGCAAATGCTTATCAGTAATGAAGCAGGGATTAACCGAGCGGATAACGCTGGGCATATGTAGTAATCTCTTTGCATTTTTAAGTAGGTATTGGTTTTGTGCAACAACGAATCTAATTTACCTAATTCCGGTACTCGATAGATTCAATTAAGAGCTTGTCGCGACTGGTCAGTCTGACATGTGTCGTGTTCACGTAGGCTGCAGTGGTGAATGTACGTAATTGTGATAAGGATCGTGAGTGATTTGTAGGGCTGCGACATGCAAAAACAGTTTTCTTTTTCTGCGGAAAAAATAATCAGAATTAATGGCAGGAAACAAATTAAAAACCTCAACCGTCTCGTACCAAATGTGCAGTTATTTTATTTGTTATGAAGAGGGCTATGATGCTCGTCATTTCCATACAGTATCGAATTAAACTTAAAAAAACAGAAGTATAGCGCCAAAAACTAATAATCGGCAGAAAACTGCCAACAAACTACGCTTATAGTTTGATAGAGCTGTAACTTACTAAAGTAAATTTAAAAAGAACCAAAAAAAATAAATAAAAAAACTGTTGTTACGGAATAAATACTCCTTATATACCAGGTATATTAACTTCACAAGGGGTGGCTGCAAGCCCTATTTGCATGAGAGAGTCGCCGCTACAACGTCACACCGAGAGGCCGCTGACGCAAGGGCGCGCGCTCGGAATATCCGAGCGTGGCCTACTTCGGAATGTCAACATCACGCGTCTTATAAAATGTTCATTTGTTTTCTTTTTGTTACAGGTAATTGACATTTTAATATGGAAAGTTCTGGACAGTATATTGAAGTGGCTGTATGTAAGTTATGTTTATTCGTAATTATTCATTACTCGATCACTCGGAAGAAATAGGAAAAAAGGGAAAACAGGATTGAAATGTTCGTTACTGCTATGCAAAAGTGTGTTTTATGCTTTTAAGTTTGCATTTTATTTAATCGACAACAAATGTTATACTACTGTTTTACCCATTTGGTAAACAGTAGTAGTAGTAGTAGGCTATTTGGAATGGTTATTTTCTGAATACGCTCTACTTTTGAGCTCTACTTTTTGTTTCATTTTCCTCATGATTTTCTTCATCTGTGCAAACTGTGCAGGTACCTTCTCATAGTTAAATACTGCTAATACATGTATAGCTGTCTGTTCAATTTTGGCGAGTAAAAAGAATAATTACCTACATTTAACAAAAAATGTTTCTGAATGTTCAAGTCCATATAAGACCACGCTTGTTTTCTTTTCGTCGTTTTCTCTCAGTTCAACAAAATTACTGCTATCAACTTAATCTGATATCATCTTTGATCGTCCACATATTGAAGGTTACACCTGAATGCGGAAGCCAGAAAAAGGCGTACACTTGTCAATTGGGGTTTCTGTCCAATGCGTGCAACCTTCACGAGCAAGGTCAGGCACCCCTTACCTTTCACTGGTGGAACTGGATATTTGTGCTCTGTGGTAAGCAGTAGTATGTCATCATTTTCGCGCCTTTTTTGTGGCAGAACCAGATCTAGTTGGAAAAATGAGGCTAAGTAAAAAGTGAAAATGAAAACAGGTTTAACCTTTTACTTAGCTCAAACAATGCAATAATTTTTATATACCTGTATCTTTTGAGTAATTACTCAATGTGGTAAATATGGTTACTCTTTCGATGTTTATTCGTTGTCACACTCTTGGCTGAGTGGTTGTAATCCTCGCATTAAGGGTGGTAGGTAACAAGCTTAACAGTTCGACGCGTCGCGACGCGACGTCTTCCATTTTGATACTATAATGTTTTTTTTCCATCTGTCCCACAAGAGATTAAAAAACTGTTTAATTACATTCCTACTTACGCAATTTATGTGTTTAAATGAAACCACGTAATTAAGACTTTTGCACCTCCAGAAAGTCAGGCCCCAACTTGGCATGGTTGACCTGGAAGACAGGCTGCGGACACCGCCAAAGAGAGTGTAAAAAGCAACAACGTGAGTGAATGTCTTACCCCCTGTGATACTCTCCACGTTTGGCCAGCCATCGTGTGTGTCCACACATATACACATGATGACCTAATAAGTGCCAAAAAAATGTCGCAACCAAGGCGTTGCGTGGGCCTAGGCCAAACTTGGCGACAATTCGCAACATACCTACCCTCAAAGCTGATACTAGCCTTTGGCGCTCTACAGCATTTGCCTAACGACTGAAATGCCTGTGATGTGGGTTAAAAGACCACCCAAATCGAAAATCATTTAGTAACTACATTCCTTTCCGATCGTCGTAAGGACGACTTACCCCCGAATTCACAAACGTCAATCAACGCTAAGCACGCGCTCACGTTTATGCTGTCCCGTAAAATGTAAATTAAACTAAAAGGAACACCTTTCTTCTGAGGCATCCTCAACGTTGATTTGCATTTGTAAATTCGTGGGTAAAGCAGCTGGTCCCAGATGAGCTTTTACGGTTGGCAAGTGCGCCCGGTTGGCAAGTGCGCCCATTGTCAGCTCTTCTGATCACTTCTACATACCTCAGGCCTGGTTCTGCTCCCAGTGTGTGAGCATCCGTTATAACGCATTAGTTACGAGACTGCATATCCAAAGATTACCAAATCTATGGCTCAGTCCATATGGCATAGTTTATAATAATCAATTATAAAAATGAATTGTTCAAAAATTAATACAGTACTTACAGGCGCTTAGCCAAAACTAGATCAAGATAATGAATTACGGATACTGAGTGGTCCATTATTACTGCAAATAATAAATTACAGCTTCAAACTATCACCCTAATTATTATTTTAATAACGTTACTTGTCCACCTGTCACAAGATAATTACTAAACACATTATAAAAGCTGAGTAATGGTTACAATGTGTTATGTGACTTAGGCTGGTATGTGCTAATTTTCTAGACATTGTTATTAAATAATGACCAGGCCTTCCTGATTCTGAGCGTCAATATTTATGTATGATAAATTAATAGAAGTTAATTGATTATACATGATCGATTTCAACTTGTCGTTACGTCGATAACGGTGATAACCTAGTTAGAAGAACCAGACTAACTGGCCCTAAATCTAAATAATATTGCATGGAATTTACAGTCATTTGAATATAGTATATGTTCTACATCTCAATGTTTTATTGAAGTTTAAGCCTATTTAGTGGGGGCCTATACATGACACGTGTGTGTTCATGAACGTGGATGGGTGTTTTCTAGGTATGTTATACATATATATGTATTTACAAAACAAATTTCTGAGTAGTTTTATCCGTTGTCTAGTTCCCATAGTACAAATACTTGTTTAGTTTAGGGCTAGATGGCGCTTTTTATAACAGACCATTTATTTATGAAATTTTATAACTAAGCTCGCAATTTAAGACTATAATATGGTAGAAAAACCACCTACCCTTACCACAGCATTCTGCCTTGGTAGCCCTGATCCACAATTACTAGATGCTTTATTGAAATAATGAGGGAACTCCACTCACCAAACCAAACAGCAGTATTTTAAAAATGCGATGTCTTTACCAATAACCTCAAAAATTTCATTCGATTAAAATAATATTTATTTCGTTTTCAAAGAACTTATGTAAAAAGTATCAATGCATTTATCTGCTACATTTACCCCGCTAACACATACTTCCGCGTGGTGACACTGCTGACCGGCCCATAGGCGCGGTCTCGAGGCCGCCCGCTCCGCTCACTCGGCTGCCCACAGCTCTGGAAAAGTTCACCACAATTAGTGTACTGTTGACTGTTTTGTTGCTGTATTTGGAACAATAACTCGATCAGATTAAGGTAGGTAGGGAATAATGGTGCAGAGCTGAGGTCAAAATTAGGTGCCGGTGTGGATGTGATGGGACGCAAGTTCAATTCAGAGATGAGTTTTCATTGAAGAGGAAAGAGACTCTTTTGATCCATTTACATAATTAAAACATATTTTATAAAATTAATATTTCTTGATTAATTAACGACCTAATTAGTATAATTTATTCTGTGTATTTTTATTGTATTGTTTACAGGTTGGTTCCTATTACCTAAAATGAATAGTTTTATTTAAATACCAAAGAAGTTTCTGTCATCCAATATCACTTACGCTACTACCACTCGCTCACTACGCTTGTATATCTATATATCAGATCATCAAAAACATAAAACCTACTTGATTTAAATGAACATTCTTACGTAAGGAAAATAAAGATATAAATCAGAAAATGATTCATGTTCTAAATTACACAGACAAAATCGACCTTGCCATGTCCAACCGAGATTTAAACATATTCACTTAGATAGGTAGTCACCTTATATCAGTGCAATAAAGGTCATTTCCAACTGCCATTTTTTGCTCTGGTTGAGCGTACACATATTCGCTAGAACAAAACATAGGTTTTGCAATGCTTAGCCAACGACAGCAGACAATTGCCCTTAATGACTGCTCTTGGTAGGGCAATACTGAGAAATGGTGTATTTCTAATACGAAAATTGCCGACTAGTCAACGACTGACCCCGTACCTGGTGGTTAGTTGAGGTATCGTAAATGTCAGTTAGTTTTGTTATTGTTTTTAATGCGCAATCTGTGGTTATTTGCCAGTGGCCTATGGATCTGAGACGTGGTCTTTGTTCTTTGGGATAAGTTCGCTGAAGGTCACTCGATAAGTTTATGACTCTTATAGCTCGTTGATCTTAAAATGTCCCTACTGAAGTCATCTCGAATCTCAATAAAGCTAAATAAATGAGGTACTTTTTGTATTTCTTAATTTGGAAATATTTAAATTTAACGCTAAAATAATTTCTCTTCATTTGTTTTTGAGAATCAAATATAAAGTTACAGAATGAAACATGTTGTGTTTTACATGTTTTATTCTAATAAAACATTGTTATTTCTTGTAGAAAGGGGAGACACAATTAATTGTGAGAAAAAAATGAAGGTCAGAAAATATCTTCATTTTCGTTTACCACTACCTAGGTATTTGGTAAACGATAATGAGATTATCTGCCCAGCTGCAGCAGTGGTATGTAGCGCAGGCTGATAATAAAAATTATTTTATAATAAACATTAGGTACCTACACATTACATTAGGTATTAGGCGCCAAAACTGGGATCCAAGACGTTGGCCTAAAAGCCGCAAAACTGAAGTGGGAGTGGGCAGGTCATGTTTGCAGGATGCACCCGGATAAATGGGCCCGAATTACCACCTTATGGCTCCCCACAGACGGACGACGCCGAAGAGGAAGGCCTAAAAAGCGATGGTGTGATGACCTTGTAAACCACTCTAGAGACTGGCAGGTTTTGGCTGTGGATAGGGACCGCTGGAAGAGCTTGGGGGAGACCTTTGCCCAGCAGTGGGATCTAGAGGGTTATTAAAAAAAAAAGGTACCTACAAAGGTGTTTCAGTGGTACTGGGAAAGGGCTTACCGGGTGTAACAAGCCGTAACCACAACCACGTTAATGATAACCCATTATATGAGCCCAGAAAGATGAAAACATCCTTGATAATGATTGGTGAGAGAATTTGCCCGGAATTCCTAATCCAACTACACATAATTCAGCAGCGGAAGGCTTTGCAGTGGTTTTAGTTTGTGGTTTATCTTTATTGCTTTAGCTCCATTACCGTACTTCTCTCTGGTCTGATGATTTAATTGGATGAATTATTAAATTCTGATGCAGAAGATATGGAAACAAAAATGGTGGTTTATTGTGCGAATGTTGCATTCTTGGTAATTGTTAAATATATAGTGCTTTTGCGCACACGTTTTGATACTCAACCTTAATGCAAATAGACGTACAGGTTACATGTATGCTTGAGAATTCTGAAAGTGAGGTATGTACGTGTTAGTACTTAAAGTTACGAATTATGAATCTTGTAATGCAATAAAATGTAAAATGACAGCTATTATACATTCCTAGCCCTATATAATCTTCAAGCTCAAGGCGACGTATTTAATAAATTACGACTTAATTTTCATAAATGCTAAAAACATATTGTTTAGTTTTTTAGACCTAACGAGTTGGCTGATTGGCTCACAGACTGATTCTTTAAAATCTGATCAATTGATACAACACATTGATTGTACACATTTATAAAATTGTAGCGATACCTTCGATGACAAAGACCATTGCGTAGCAGTACGCTAATTCCATGTTAATTCCTTTACTTTCCCAAAATTGTCGATCACTGACCCACCGCAAATGTCACTAATTGCTTACTGCATTTCTACGACGCTACTAGTGCAGGTAGTTCTAATGATACGCAATGGACTGGCCACTGGCCATTACGGCCGGAGGCAGAACTTTCACCTTCGCGACACCCGCCCAGCGGCATTGAACTTGCGCGTGCGACCATTGCGTCACTACTGCGAGTTCATCTTGATAGTTGAACTAGTGATAGTGAAATTATTATGTTATCTTTGATTGCGTCGTCGGATAATTTGCGTTGTATTAGGTACTTTTGTATTGTGATGTGATTCGTTTATTTTGAACAACGACTATGTCCGTTTGCCTTTCATGAAATTTATTTTTACAACGAAATGGTTAAAATAACTTACTGTATTTATAAGACACGCATTTTTTTCATACCATATCCAAATAGTCCAAGCTGTACTAAAATGAAGTTTTGGCGGCTACGTCTTAAGAATTTATTATTTAATTTCTATAATCATTAATAAGATTATCATGATTCTGAAATAGTATTAAAAAAACGAAATTGCTTGCATCAACTTCGGTTTGGTTCTTTTTGGTTCGCCCTATTTTTCGAGGTCATCCATCTACATTTTGGCAACAATACGATCTTTAGCCATTTACGAGTACAACTACAACCAATCTACAAGTACCTTTCACGACAGTCTCACACAGAAGTCCCATCAAATTAAGGCCAAGCCTCATTGATCGGCGTGGGCGCAGCCCTTGTTGCCGCGCGTGTAGGCTGTCCGTCACAACAGCGCTCAGAATAACTAATGAAGATTGTGAGCCCATCGATGTCATAATACCGGTCATGTGCTCGTAATGTTATGGGATTGTGTACAGTCAACAGAAAGGCCAGTATAACTTGAACTTTGTTTGCTATTAACTTGCTTACTATGCCCAGCCTAGGCGTTTAAATGACAGCTTTGACAGATGACATATTTGATTACTTGTCATACAGTTTCATGTAATTCTTTGACCTTCCCAGCGCTCCCAAGGAGCATTTGGCATATGAACGTAAGACACAAGGTATGTACTGTTAGGCATTTCCGAACGCAACTTGTCAAGAGCAGTATTCGCCGCCATTATTTGACGTTTGTATATCTATCTCGCTCTCTCTTTTTCTTGTACAACTTGTATTTGTTTAGTTTGTGAATAAATTGTAATTTAAATGGTTTAATGCGTTTTTCTGAGCTTCCCTTTTAGCTCAGAAGCGGGATTAGTGTACCGAGCGCCTACAAAAACGTTTTCCTGACGAAACAATAAGTGAAAGTAACTTCTGTATCGTTTTCCAAAATTTACGAAGCGCGGCCGCACCGGCCGGGACGCCTTGCAGAAAACAAAAACCGGTTCGTACCTGTTTGCTACACAGGTACTGCGAGTTTTCATCGAGTGTATTGGGGATTGTTGTGAATATGTGATAAAAGTAACTTTCAAGCCAATAACAATAAGTGGACGTGAACTTTTCTATGATATCGGATTGTCATATTCGCAATGTGTAGCAGTGACGGACGGTGTACCCATATGATGCGTTGCCTTGTGAACTTTTGAACAGTGTCTCAAATCGGCAGCGTTTTGGCGGTCCCGAGCGGAGTCCGCTGGAGCTGGCACCGGACCGTGTGCGCGGTCACTGACCTCTGCCTTAATCGCTCTCTTATTGCGGAGTGTTCATCATGATCCTGATGGGAGAGTGATTAAGCAGCAGCTTCTTCCGAACCCGAACAAGTTTCATTCGTCATACTACTCTTAGTTAAAGTGCTAGGTATCTACTATGGCTGGTACTTTGAATAAGGGAAACCAGTAGCCACAGTAGTGGTCTGTCTTTACCTCACTTTAGTAGTACCCCACCATTTCATGCCTATGCTGGTCTTAATGATACTTTTTCTGATTCTGATCCTATGTGATCTGTTATTTTATTATTGAGTAATGAATCAGAAAAGTTAAAGGTATTCCGTGGATGTATGGCTGGTGATGAGAAAACTATTTCTGAAACTTATTTGCAATTTTAAATTAAAAAAAAAAAGTATGCTGTACATTGATACTAACAACTATCTAAACCTAAACTAGTATCTAAACCTTACATAACTCTAATATTTAATAACTGCCTTTCTTTCAAATCAGTAAGTTAGTTAGATGTGTGACTTAGTAATGTGTTATATTATTTATAGATCTAATGTGACAAAATCTATTTAAGGTTATGCTTGTTGGTTACCCGGTGCAGGTTACAGAACCAATAACAGGTAGGTACCTACGGTACAATAAAGCTGATGCTATTTCTGCTGGTTATCAGGACACATCCAGCATGTTAAGATATTTATTATCATCATTCAAGTAAGTCAAGTCTTACTGATTTAATAATTAAATGATGCAGTTGTAAGCATTGTGGTCACATTGCACCAACGTTAGAAAAATCATAAAACTTGTGCATTCTGTGGCTGTGTCTGTCATGATGATGAAAACAATTAGGTAGAAAGGTGTTCATCACACTGTTATCATCGTACAGGCCATGATAAGGATGAATGACCTGAAGTAAACCTCAGACAAACTTATGTCTAATTATTTAACTTGTGCATTCTGTGGCTGTGTCTATCATGATGATGAAAACAATTAGGTAGAAAGGTGTTCATCACACTGTTATCATCATACAGGCCATGATAAGGATGAATGATCTGAAGTAAACTGTTACTTCAGACAAACTTATGCCTAATTATTTACAGATGTTACTGTTGTAGCTGCAAATTATTAGTTGTCATTTTTATTGATTTCAGTTGTCATGCCTTGGGTAGAATAATAATTATAATAATTACAGAGTTATACAGAGCCCAGAGGTTACAGTTACAGTTGAATATTCAATCCATGCAAGTCTAGTTGTTCAATTAAAAATTTTAATATTTAGTTATTCATTTCATTTTTATTGCACATAATAGTACAGTATGGCGGGCTTCATGCTGAGCGCATTATCTGCCAATCAACCATCCGGCATTTAAGGTATGTCAAAAATTCTAAAATAGATCCTTTAAGCAGGTTGCTGATGAGGCCAAACTGTGCCCAAAACAGAGGTTAATAAATATAGGTCAGCCTGTTACCAACCAAGCGCTTGAGTATTGTCACAGTGATTTGTGTTATTTAAAAAACGTAGTAGATGTTTCGTATTTACAAGGTGTTAAATAATTGCCAGTCGATAGGATTCGAACTTGTTATTTTGATGTTAATATTTCGTTTGTTATAAGTTGTATAAGTCGTTGATGACCCGTTTAGCGCAGTGGTTCAACGGTTGAGCATCGAGGGGTCGCGAGTTCGATTTCCGCACAGTGCGGGGTTTGTTGATGACACAAGTATTTGTGCTGAATCTGGTTGTCTGTGGTACCTTCGTTGTTCCTGGTTTAACAGAGCGAGGCTCATATTTATTATTATGTGTTATTTAGATTCGTGACAACCAAACTGTTGTAGGAAGGACCCTAATACGGATAAAAGTACACGAATTATACACACCAACATAATATTGCTGTGTCGGGGTGTGTCGTGGCGCAACAGAATGCTATCGGTTTTGTTCAAATGTGACAGACGCACGTTGGTCACATTACCTTAGGATCAGAGGGCATCGTGCATTGCATGCATCGTTGTTTAAAGACATACTGTGGTAATAGGATCGGCAAAAGCTTACCTGCTGAAATAGTCTTCATGACTATTAGATGAGTTTTCGAATTGTTTTTTGGTAATTGTAAGATTGGTTCTACAAAAAATGCGTAGCTTACAAATTCAAAGCGCTCATATTATATTGTAGTTTGTCGATGGCCGAGCGGATGAAAGATAGCGGCAGTACCTACATCGTTTTGAGTTGACACGTTTTTATGAATGTTTGGGACTGGTGAATCACTTACAGCCTAGCAGAAGTCAAAGCATTGATTAAGAGACCCTTGCTGTTGTTGTAAGTTTGTTTAAATTTAAGGTCATACACCTTAAATTACAGGTATTAAGTTAAATAGTTACCGATTTTACTAATTGGACTTAGTGGAGACGAGATTTGTCACCATAGCCCGCTGGTAGCTCCAGGTACAAAGTTGAGACTTTGATTAAGGTCGAATACCGTGCTGGTAAGTCAACGGGCCACCTGGGTGGGTTTAGCCGAAACCATGCCGAAACCATTTCCGCTGAGCGAATAAATGATACATGTTTAGCACCTACTTCTGTAGAAGCAATGCAACAGGGAGACTATTCAATTGGTTCAACTGTAGACCAATAATTGTAAGGTAAAATTCAAAGTCGCTATTTGACAGAACTTGCTTACTTTTACCGTGTTTAAAAACTGGTTTGGCAATTACGGCGCTGCATTTAGGAACAAAAAGTAAAATGTACATGGTTGCATCTCTTAACACTATGCGTGAAAAATATACAGGGTGTCAAGCAGTGTTGTTGTATTCTTTATGAAAGATGCCGTTGCCGTTACACATAGTACCTATACATGGGCCACCTTGGTGTTCGATTTACGACATTTATTCACTCTAGCTCTTGTAGTTAGAAGCTGTTCGTGTTATTATAGTATTACAGATATTTGGAGTTGTATGCGACCGAAACAAAGCTTTCATTTGTAAGTATTTTAAGGATTATTGTGGTCTACAAGAAACAAATAAAATACATTTTGACTGCTGTTGTCAATCCGCGCGCAAATGAGCATGTCTACTACCTATTTTAATGAAAAAAAAAACTGAATCGTTTTTATCAGATAGTACATTATCTGATTGTTCTTAATAAGAATGAAACATTACTTCTTGTATTCTTAAGATTTATATTGTTTGTTTGTGATTGTTTGTAATATTACTCAATGAGCTGCCATTAAGAAGGCGATATTTGTTCGCTCATTTGTTACATCATCTGATTTATGTTGTTTGTTTGTGATTGTTTGTAATATTACTCAGTGAGCTGCCATTAAGAAGGCGATATTTGTTCGCTCATTTGTTACATCATCTGATTTATATTGTTTGTTTGTGATTGTTTGTAATATTACTCAGTGAGCTGCCATTAAGAAGGCGATATTTGTTCGCTCATTTGTTACATTATCTGATTTATATTGTTTGTTTGTGATTGTTTGTAATATTAATCAGTGAGCTGCCATTAAGAAGGCGATATTTGTTCGCTCATTTGTTACATCATCTGATTTATATTGTTTGTTTGTGATTGTTTGTAATATTACTCAGTGAGCTGCCATTAAGAAGGCGATATTTGTTCGCTCATTTGTTACATTATCTGATTTATATTGTTTGTAATATTACTCAGTGAGCTGCCATTAAGAAGGCGATAATTGTTCGCTCATTTTGTTACATTATCTGATTTACATTGTGTGTTTGTGATTGTTTGTAATATTACTCAGTGAGCTGCCATTAAGAAGGCGATATTTGTTCGCTCATTGTTGTTACTTGACTGTAGGCGATTAAGGACGCTTCAGACTGTAAGTTATTTGACTGGAGGCGATTAAGAACGCTTCATACTTGTTAAATAACTGGAAACGATTAAGAACGTTTCAGACTGTTTGTTACTTGACTGTAGGCGATTGAGAACGCTTCAGACTGTAAGTTATTTGACTGGAGGCGATTAAGAACGCTTCATACTTGTTAAATAACTGGAAACGATTAAGAACGTTTCAGACTGTTTGTTACTTGACTGTAGGCGATTAAGAACGCTTCAGACTGTAAGTTATTTGACTGGAGGCGATTAAGAACGCTTCAGACTTGTTAAATAACTGGAAACGATTGAGAACGTTTCAGACTGTTTGTTATTTGACTGACTGTTTAAATCTCGAGATTTGCCTTAAGAGGTGTTGTATAAGTCGCGACTTGGAAGGTGTACTTCCTGAACTGGCATTAAGAAGTCAGTTGTGGTGGCATTAAGAAGTCACCTGAACTGGCATTAAGAAGTCAGTTGTGGTGGCATTAAGAAGTCACCTGGGTATGTCAATATTACTTAGCTTAGTTTTACTTTTACGTTGCTTTACATGGAGAATACTGCTCGGGGCGAGCAGTGGTACAGGAAGGCCGACTGTTAGGCATTTCCGAACGCAACTTGTCAAGAGCAGTATTCGCCGCCATTATTTGACGTTTGTATATCTATCTCGCTCTCTCTTTTTCTTGTACAACTTGTATTTGTTTAGTTTGTGAATAAATTGTAATTTAAATGGTTTAATGCGTTTTTCTGAGCTTCCCTTTTAGCACATGACAGAACGTGTGACAGAACGTATGACAGCGTAGTACGACGCAGCTCATACAACGTACATATTTTTCTTTCTTTTCTAGGTTTCCTATCATCAAAAAAACAACTGTTGACATCTTCATCGTGATGTGAATCAGGCCTTTTTGTCACGGTGATGATAGAATATACGCACGAGCGAATTGTTGCAAAGTGATGTTAATAATACTTAATATGACCAGCTTTGTAGAAGACTTATTGCATATATTTAAAGGAACATGAGTATTCAATTAAGTTTAGAATGAACATACTTTTGGTATATGTCCGCATAAAATATTCAAATTTATATTTGATCTAGATCTATTTTTGTTTTATAAAAAAGGTCAAGTTTGAGTGTCAGCGACTGAAATATATTATTATCTAGTAGAAATGTGACCTTTTCACCTCTACTTGTGACCTCGTCATCTGCTATTGTTTTGAAGTCAAGAGCAGGCTAAAAACAAAAGACGATCCATCATCAGCCTTCAGAAGCGTGCCAAATGACAAATGATCATTTTTACACTTAAGTAAACTATATCAGCTGTTAACACTTCTCAAATCTTCGCCTAATACACAACAGCTTCTAACTAACGATGCATTGTCTTCCAAAACGGAAATTTACAAGTTCCGTTTCGGGCGCTACATATTGCCTGTATTGTTGCCAATTAATCCTCTGTCAGTGGCTTCGGAGATGAGTATTGTTTGCAAAGAAGCATCGATCAGGACATCATGCGTCCATTCAATGCTATTCACCTGTCCAAGGTTTAGATGCATGGCCTTAGCTTCCTCTGGTATTCTTCAATCGGACAGTACAATGCCTCCATCAGGGTCTATTGTTAGTGGGTCCGAGACGCAAACAATTGCAAGCTCTATCTCAATGACATCTGATTCTGACGATCCATCTAGCATGTCGCCTGTTGCTTGCATGTTCGAGCGACAAGCAACCAGCGTCAGGGAGAACGTTGATTGACTGAAATGTGAATACTAAGTCGAGTCTGCACCTTTCCAATATATAACTATAGGTTCACTGTTTTATTTTGTTGGTGAAATGGCAATGGCTTGTGATTAATAGCATGCACATGAATATAAGATTACTTATTGCCAAGAATATGGTTATTTCGACCATCATTTAACCTTCTTGCCTTTTAAAACGTTGTTGCTGTTATATTTACATGTAATTTTTATTCAAGTATGTCAATGTATTCTTAGTACTTTGCCATTTTTTGGCCTCGAATTCAATCGAATGTTTTACCTTCTATCTTTTTGCCATTTGCGTATCCTCGTGATTCAACGTTACAATGAACTTTATTAACCGTTGCTAATAGTCCTTACACAGTATCTTGCTCTAAATCTTGATTTATCCAAACAATGTCATGAATAATGCATTAGGGGTTAACCTACATTCAGTTGTTTTTTGTCCGGTGATCAACTCGACCGTTAAGAATCTCACAAAATATTAGCAAATATGCACATTTGAAATTTTGTCTCGTATTGACTGCTGCAAGATCCCGTTTTGGTTTGGTTTTAGGAGGTCAGAGCCTCGTCACGAATAAGAATTTGAAATGAATGACGGATTGGTGTGATGCGGACATGAAAAATGCTTCTCTCGCGTTGGTGATATAATTTGGCGTGGCATTTAAACACGACGCGATCTCACGACTACATAGGAATCTTTTTATGTAAATCTTTAATGAGATTCTTTTTCCTTTCATTGTTGTTACATCGTCTGTTGAAAGTTGCAGTTTGTTTGGGATTGGCTGTTTCGTTATTGTTTAGGTAGTAAAACATTTTATTTCTAACATTCAATTTTTTTAATGATATATTTTTTTGTTTCAGGTAAACATCTACGCCTAGGTTCATGTTCTGATATGTTAAGTTAAGGTGAGAATTTGTCGTATGTAATTCAACATTTCCATTATGAAACTACGCTCATAAATAAAATACTTTTACAATTTTCTGTGATGCACCAAATAGAAAGTTTGGGCCTACTATTACTTTAATTGCATTATATTTTTTCATTGTTCTTGAAATTCCCAGCACGTCAAGTTATAATTGTATTTTATTATTAAATGATTTGGTATCTTTAGCAATACTGTTAATGTTTACAACCATCGTCATTATCGTTATCAAACAATCGTCGACAATAAGTGCAAGAATGGCCATTACATCAGGCTACCTAATAACTCGATTGCCGTAATCGGTACTTTCACTCGGTGCATCGGACGGCGCAGGCGCAATCAAACGAGCCGACCGAGACCGTTCTTTCTAAATGGCTAGAGATAACACGGAGATGACCCGACTTAGGGCTGGCAGATGTAGGGCCAACATTTATACAAGTTTATCAATTGTTTTTAGTAGAGCCAATTCGCTTTTATTTAATAAATTAAAATAAAATAATTACAAATAAGTAAATAAAATAATAAGTAATAAGTAAATATTAATTAATTATTTTGTTAATTTGCCATCAATCACACTCTTAAAGTCACTTTCTTAAAGGTCTTCTATGTTTCGTCTCAAGTGTATCTCTTGTTTTTTTTGTGAAATGACTGTACATTTTCTTGACATCATCAAAGATTCTTATTCAATACGCAATAACTGTTTTTTCTTTATTTATACCTTTATTTATTCTTAAGAACTTCCATTTTTGCAGCAACATAGGCCAGTAGTTACACCAAACTAAATAAATTATGTTACAAGTTACAAGCTCACTTATCTTCCTGGATTAATACTACATGAAAAAACCACCAAGAGAATTATTAGTATTTGTATCTTCTCAAAATTTAAGAAGGTAAATAACAAGCTTCAACGTAGCGTCTGACACTGAAAAAGTCAATTAACCCTGCAAAACCACAGAGGAGTGTAAACCGCTTCCATAATTTTCACATTTCATTAGAACCCCGAGCTTTCCTCGTCACGTCTCAACCCTAGCGACGTGATGCAGGCCACATAATTATTTTCCTGCGGTTGGATTAGCTTATTCTGTGGCGTCACGATGACGTAGATGCGTCGGTAGCAGTTTTGAGAACACAAAACCCATTGTTATGTGGCGATATATTTGTTTTGGACAGGAAGCTGTTGGATGGAGTATATTTAGGCAGGTACTTACGTATGATGAAATATCGTTTAGAAAATTTCTGCAACAGGCTGTTTCGAGTGGTGTGGCTTAATTAGTGACAGTAGATAGGTAACGATCGCCAATATGAAGAAAACGACAAATGCAAAATGGGAGACCACCCCAATCCAAATTAAGTGATGTGTTTGTAGCGTTGATAAATCAGCAAGGTCCTGCTCATAGCGGCGAAGGCCGTGTGTTTATTAGATAAGTCCTTATGGTGACCCCCGCTTCAACATATTCAGCTCTGTGTGATTTAACTGAAAAAATAAATATTTTCTGTGTTTCTTAGAGTAATATGGGGTCAGGCAAGCGTTACCGTCTAGCTGTTGGCTGTTCAACGCAAACTAAAAGTTTAATTAAAATGACATTAAATTTTTAATTGGTCATTTTAGTTCGTTTAACGATAATGTTGATCTTCACTCTCATCTCTTTAATTAAATATAATCTAGAGAGCTCTTAGAAATCGCAGAGGTCATTGATTAAACGTGTAGGCGCCTTAAGCTCTGACCCTGACCTTGGAGGTCAAATCTGTCGCAACTTTTGAATCCACTCTCATGATTTGATTGCTCATGTTCATTCAAGTATAAGTTAGGCACTTATGAACCACATTGTTCATATTAACTGCAAGAGGTCATGTTAATTACCATATTTTTTGGATAAATCTTGTGTTTGTGTCGCCTTCAATGTATCTGAAATTCCGAACTTTTAAGACTCTAGTAGTAACTAACTATAGTTTAGATGTACAAAGTTAACTAGATTAATAAGATTTATAAAAGGATACAACAATTATTATTTGCTTTAAGCAAATATTTTGGTTGGCTATTATCACAATACAACCACGTTTTCTTGAGCACTATCGATATCTGTTCATTAGTTCGAAACTTGTACAAACTTTAATCCTGAATCCCGGGCAAAAGGTAATTTCATTCAATAATAATTAGCTTCCAATACTGTCTTACTAAACTCTAAACTCTGTTCATTTCTTTGTCATATCCATAATGTTTTACCCACTCTATTACCTTTTATATGCTGCAATCAGAATACCACACGAGCAAAACCGCGGAAAATAGACTAATGCAATGGTTGCATCGCACATTAACCTTCAATCATAATTCCTTTTATGTTTTCAAGTGCAAGGTGAGTCTAGACGTGGCCTATCATAAATCAAATCAATAGATTTCTTTACATTCATATCATGCCCGAGCGCAGAAGGATGAACTTGCAAGAGATTATCCATCGAAACTCTATCTCGATTCATTAAGTAGCTATTGATTCAGACACAGCCTTCAATGAGGTGACCTTAATGGAAAACGAGTCTTCGTGACGGCAAGCTAAGTCTATTCATATCGAAAGCGAAAGAAAAAAGGACGCTTTGAAAGACTAAATGCAGCTGTCACTCAATTTAGATTATGAAACAATATCTCTAATAAACTAACATCTTTTCAAAATAGCGAAACATATGTAACAAAACATTACAGAAGGTTACAAGTTTAGATTGACGTAAAGATTTTAAGCTATTGACCTACTTAATTATCGGTACAATGTTATGAATCAGTGGCATTGCCAAATTTTCTCAGCACTGCCGACCTTAACCGCATATTGCTCATTGTTTTTGCACATATCGGTAAGATGGACATTATTGACGCATGTCAATCGATGTTTATTATCGATTTGGTTGCCTCATCATGTTTAAGATGTTTATGAGGATGTAAATACGAGTTGAACCGCGATGTAGCAAGCGGCCGCGAAACATTTATCGAAGAGCGATGAACCCGACCGTATTAAATGATCGATTGCCAGACGTTGACGAATCGATTCCTGTTGTCATTTGTGAGTTTTGAGACTAATGATTATTTGATTGACTCTTTTTACCTTTATTTTGACTTTATGGGCCTTTAAGATTTTTCAGTTATTGGACTAAACCAAACTTTGACAAAAAATGGAGGAGTTGGGTCTTATTTTCCAGACTTTAACTAATAACAAGTTGCAAGCCATGGTAGAAACCAGGTACCCGATACCAAAGTATTTTTTTCTAGTAATGGTAATACTTACTCATTGTATCACAAATATTTAAAAAATAACATACAAATTCGAGTAAAAATTAGGAATTCTTAAACATAGGATTGGGTTGATTTCTCAGTTGATTGAAACTGAAAACAATTCAGAATCTTTAATTTGACCAGAAAATAAAAAACGTGTGTCATTTTAAATGATCGATCACCAGACGTTGACGAATCGATTCCGACTGTTTGAGGCTAACGATCATTCGATTGGTTCAGCTTGTTGGTTTTTGTAGTCAATCATGTAATTTGTCATTCATTTCTAATCAGAGATTTCAGCAGTTGTTTTCTGCTAATCCGTGGCAAGACTTAGTGAATAGTAGCAGACCTGGCAATGAGGAGAGCTGATGGCTCAACGGCCAGAATAAAATGCATCTATTTGAGGGAATACACAGATTCGGACGCCCATTATGTATGGATGACTTATAAAACAATAGTTTACCCCGACAGGCTTAGGGAGAAATCCTTCCTCAAAAAATGCACCATTTAATACAAAAATATTTTTTCATTTTGTACCAGTAGTTTCCGAGATTAGCGCGTTCAAACAAACTCTTTGGCTTTATATTATTAGTACTGATTGCCGGCTGGATCAGATGAACCAGTGGTTTGGAGGATGGTAATAATTATCCAATCGTTCAATGCATATCAGCTGTTGTATGTACCTGTAATACTAATCTATACTATACTATCTACTTGTATCTACTCGTTGTGGCTGGAAAAGACGATATTAGCCAACATTGTTAAAAATTATAAAGTGTAATGGCAGGCCTGTTGCAACCGACTGTTCAATAACCGATTGCTTTAACTCGGTCGGAACAAGCACTCTTAAGTTAATTAGTAGTGAGTACATAAGTGCATCAAGATCTGTCAATCTTGGGTTGATGCCCCCGCTTGCGGTCAGTGTTGCATCAAATGCATCTACGGTGTATACTGACCCTTATATCACACTTATTATTATGATGGTTTAAGTTACGAGTTTTTTAATGGTACGATATTATTTACTTCTCCGTTGTGGAAGGTTTAAAGATAATTCAATGAAATTAAATAAAAATATCTTTACAAGTTTTTGAGCATATGTCCCGACCTAAGATGGACTGAATTTCAACTTATATCGGCCCTCTGCTAGACGCAGGCTTCTCCTTCTGCGCGCCATCGCGCCCTATCCTCAACTGGATGCATCCACATTTTGCCAGCACCCATCAGCATACGTAGGACGTCACTCAACCGCAGAATGCCACCGCTTACCGAGACTAGGTCTCCAGTCAAGAACAGACTTAACGGCAACTTTTATAAGTTCTACAGAAAACGTTAACGCGCATGTAATCACATGCTAGTGTGAATGCACGGCATACACATTCATATCATTTCATGCTTGGTCAAAAACCCGCATGAAAATGAAACGTCCTCTGAAAAGACAGAAGAAAAAATATGATAAAGCAATAATAATAGCTAGCTATGTATAGCTGTACCTTTCAGTTCTATTGTCATTTTACGGGACAGCATGAGCGTGAGCGCTTGCTTAACGTTGATTGACGTTTGTGAATTATTAATTCAGAGAGTTGTCGATGACATTGGTTCTCTGTTGATGAATTAAATCATACAGAAGAACTCCAAGATTTTTTTATGATTCCGCTAATCTCTTATGCCTTGTTCTTCGTAAGATGTGGCAACCCTCAGCACCAACATCAGCATAATGAATAATGGCGCAAGTAAATCATATTACAGTTTGAGTTTCCGTGGGAAGCGAGCTGTGTGAAAAACGCACTTTAGACACTATTTGAATAAAAAAAATATAAGGACGAACATGTCGTAAATATATATATATATAAATGACGGTCAAGTTACTTGCCGGTGCTGCAATCCAGATAAACCACATCACCTATTAGTGTTATAAGTTAACGTTCTAAAAGCAGTTCAAAAACTAATAAAAATAATGACCTTCCCTATATTTTTCCACCTTAGAAATAAGCATTAGTGACCTCTGGGTGTCGCTCGTTAAATTATTTTCTTCAAGAAATAAGAGATCATTTTAGACTATAATACCTAATTTGCGCAACAGAAACAGTGTTTTCAAATTGTAAAGGCTATATAGAACATAGTGAATATAGAGATCAAGGTTAGTAAAGGCGATATTGAATTTGAATAAAGAAAACAATGGACTTTTGAGATCAGCTGAAGATTAAAGAAGAGAGACAAAGAAGTTTTTGTATCGGAAGCAGAAGGTACAAGGATAAGTGAACGATTTCATTTAGTACTTGCTTAGTAAATACTATTACTATAGTCCAAATAATAAAATGAATAACTCTTGACAGCTGCTGTGTGATTAGAAATTAAACTTTATGCAATGATAAAAGAGTTCAAGTGTTCTGTAAGGCTGAAAAGTCAAGCCATAGCTTATGGATCGTATTTCTATTAGATTGAAGAACCATTTCCAATGGCACTGGCAGCTGTCAAAATGTATCTCTTAGGGTAAGTTGCACCATAGTAGAAGTTAAAGTTAAAGTTATTTTTTTTGTTAAATTTGACAATTCGACGTCAATTTTGGTCGTCAAATTGTCAAATTTGACAAAAACTTTAACTTTAACTTTAACTTCTACTATGGTGCAACTAACCCTTAGATCAATGGGACTGTATTATTGTTTAATTCCAGAGGCCAAATTGATGACCTTGCCCTTGAACAAATACTTTCCTTGAAGTGCACAATGAAAAAAAAATGAGAACACAAAAAAAAACAACTTCACATCGAAACTAAAAAAAATATAACTTTAAGAAGCTTGTGTAAATGACTGTACCTACTTAGTTTAAACGCGATATCATCTTTCGCACGATCAGCTGATAGCAGGAGTGCCCATTCGGTCTAGGCTTAAAGGAGTTTAATAAGCCGTGACCAATATTCCGTTGTGACGTCACAATGAAGTAAGAGACAATTAGGATCTGAGTCGGATTAACTAACTGCTTTTATACAAAGTCGGTGGCAAGGCTGCGTAGCTGATGGTAAGCGGTTCCCGCAGTTTGGAGACACTGGCATCACAGGATGTGCTATACGGTGCCTCGAGGTGAACTTCTGTATAGTCAATAAGGCGGACAACAGCTGAAGACTAGAAAGGTCTCAAATGTTTCTTACCTTATGATGACGCGCCAAGAGTGTGTTTCGTTGCTTCGTCTCAAGCAGTCTTAAAAATAAGGCAACAGTGCAAGGCGAAGCGCTAATGGGGCCTCTTAGTATGGTTTTTTGTCATCTCTTCTTATCTTTAAAAGCTAAGATGTTTTTACATACGATGACGGTGGGAAACAAGGCCGCCTGATCGTAGATACGCCTATGGTCTCATGCAGTACGGGCATCACTGTCAGAACCTTTCCAAATATTAAAGATGTTACTGCTTTTTGCATTCATTCAGATAGCCTATCTGCTCCTATCTGTGCTTAGACGACGCGACAGTTATCAAGACGAGGTTCTTACTCAAGAACTCTACTACTTTAGCTATTAATTCTGAGAGCTATGTCTATAACTTGGTTGTAATTTTAGACAAATGTCCAACAGGGTCCTTGAGATTTTATGAGATGACAACCACTGCCATTAAATTTTTACACAATTGATAATCGCACAACCTCAAGCTAAATACCAATTTAATTACCGTATCCGTTTTCATTTCGCATTACCGTACTATGATTGATCTAATTGCTCGACAGAATGTGCCATTCCGTGACAATTTTTAATGCGTATAATTACAACTGACAGGTAACAATATGAGTTGCGCGTGCGTGCGATTGGGACAGTTTCGCAATTTCCGTCTCTGGTGGATTAATAAGTTACCCAATAGCAAGGGGGGATTGTGCCAACCTGCACATTAAAATTGTTGCTGGCACTAAATCGTGGGGTAACGTTGCGTTATTCAGAATCAGAATCAGAAATATCTTTATTTAAATAGACCTGTTACAAGTGCTTTCAAATCGTCAAGACGTTAATCAAACAAAAATATAAATAATAGACTTAATAATACTATTATAAAAATGATAAATGAATACACAGTATACAAACATAATGTGACTCAACCACCGGTGTCGGAAAGTTGTTTCTGCACTGAGATGAACCGGCAAGAAACTCAGCAGTTACTCTTTTCAATATGTTCTGTACAATAATCCGTTAGTTAATTACAATTTTAAAATATAAGTACACTTCCAGTTATACAATTCCAAGAAAATATTTAGTGCACAAAATTTTATTAAATTATTGAAAGCAATTTTCAATTATTTTGCAATAAATTGGGTCTGAACTATCTTTGAGTTATTATGTGAAAAAATGAACAGGCACATTGGTCATTTGAGAAATCCAATAGGGGTGCTCAGTAGTTAAAGTGACGTTTGATCACGTGATTTAGCGCGGCTTATGTCAATCCCATACATTTTGTTCTTTTCTAACTTCGCTATCGTTTTCTAAATGTTACTTTGGCTAAGCCCCCTGTGGCCAGCGGTGGAACGTTATAGTATGAGAGCTGTTCATGATGTTGATAAGATCATTTAAGGCTTTTTCGAATGATGAATTAAAATAACTTCAAGCATGTCTAGTGTATCTGCATAGACCAGTTTACCAACTGCATAGGACTTACATACCTTTCAACAGCAGGGATTGCAGGGGGGAAGGGAGGAAATGTTTCATAAGTGCCTGCGCATAGTAAGCAATATTGCACCGTTAACACTTCATTGCACTGGGCAAGAATTTCGTCAGCTTAGCGAAATTAGTATGTAAGTATTTTATATCTTCTGGCGTCAACTTACGAGTGTACAGAGGGCAGCCAATAAGGTCACAACAAGCTGTCTCCTCAATTGATTTTGATCTTTAATAAATAACATTAAGTTTCAGGATTGCGGAGATTTAACAGTTTGTAGTAACCTGATCCTGACCTCTTCTCTCTTGGCAATAAATTTTGAAAATGCGCAGCCATCCTTCACTGCGAATTATATTCAACAATACCAAGATTCTTACGATAATCCCGTTATTTTCTTTCGGACTTTTTATATACATAGAATCAACCCATAATATCACATGCAAATGAATTCGGTAGGTCTAGGTATTTTCAAATGTAGTTTGGGCTAAAACAACTATTATCTAAACTAATAATATAAAGCTTAAAAATTTGTTTGTTGGAACGTGCAAAGCTCAGGAACTACTGGTTTGATTTGAAATAATATTTTTGTGTTGGATAGTCCATTTATAAGGAAATACTACCTATAGGCTATGTAACATTGCGAATCCAAGCGTACGATGTCGCGGGCAGCCGCTAGTACAAAATAATATATGTCTATACGAAGAGGTATTCCTACGTCTGATAATAATAAT
The DNA here is from genome assembly GCA_950022985.1 of Udea ferrugalis. Classification (NCBI taxonomy): domain Eukaryota; kingdom Metazoa; phylum Arthropoda; class Insecta; order Lepidoptera; family Crambidae; genus Udea; species Udea ferrugalis. The sequence continues at coordinate 15,671,085 of OX465516.1, forward strand.
AGTTTCCACGTAAAAAACTAACTTATAATTAAATGCAACGTAAACAATGAAACCTTCTAAGGAACAAACATGTTTGCATAACGGCCCTTTCATCATTCGAACAATGAACTAAAAAGTGTTTAAGTAGAAACAAAACGCGATCGCGGCAAGAATCGGCGCGAAAGCGAGCGGCCTCGCATTTCCACCGGCCGTTCGAACGAAGGTGAAAATGCCGCCATGTTGTGTAGTTCACGTGAACGCCGGGGTGGCGCTTTTCAAGGTCGCGTGGGCAAATCACCTTTGTTTGTTGAAATTGAAAGTCCAATTTCATTTTCTTCTAAACTTTTGAAGGCAAAAGCAAGAGACAACGCAACGTAGATGGAGGGTTCTTATGGAAGGAGTACCTTTATCTTTATCATTATTCAAAAATTTCAAAGCCAGGGCCGCCTCTGCGCCCGCTATTTTTTAGCTATTTTTACTTCCGATACTCGTAAATTGCCGCACCCCCTTGTGGGTGGGCAACAAAATGATGAGTTTTTACTTACAGAATGTGTTCGGCTAGTTCTATGTCTCTCCCTTTGTATGAAATACCATTTGAAGAAGTGACACTAGTTTACTAATTGGCGTGTGAGCCAGCCGTCGTTTCACTCAACCATCACGTAGGGCTTAACTACCGGTCCTACCTGACACTTCAAGGCAGAGAAAACTCAGTAGTTCCGGTGTCGGCCGCAGTGGCGCTCAAGGTCGAACGTTCTTTGCACTGCTTACTGACCACGACCATACCAAAACTTGCGTGTTTATGACTGATTTTCTTTTCGTTACAAAATAGCGTTGCAGCATAGAGTTTCTGAAAGAAATATTGAGTCACTTGCAGCGACTAAGTTTTAATAACTTAATTGCCGGTTTTAACTCTTTTAGCATTTTGTACGATGTAAAAACATTGCAATATGTTTTTATTTTAAAACGAGTATGATAATTATGTTTAAAAAATACTTGATGAAAACGTAGTTTGATATTGTTTTATAGAGCTTATTTTAAAACTTTGCAAGAACTTGCAAAGTCCAAAACTACCAAACCAAACCAAAATTGGCTTGAACGGGCTCTAGCCAGCCTGAAACACAGTTGGCCGGTTTTAATAATGAACACTTGTATTGCCTCAGGAATAGAACTCGCAATCTATGTACCTCAATAAAATTGAGCCTTGTAGTCACAAGTCAACTACGCCAAAAAGGACCATAGTTCAATGAATTTAATGTTTTTTGTTAAGGTAGAGTATCTCGAAGTTTTAGATGGAAAGAGTCCACTATAACATTAGTCGCCGGGCTGCATGTTATCCATGAGAATTACGTCACGTCTAAAAAAACTACATACATAAACGGCCTATAATCGTCCCACTGCTGGGCACAGGCCTCACCTCAACTATGAGGTGGATTGAGCCATACTCCAACACGCGGGCTCAGTGCGGATTCTTGGAGGGGTATAAGGTTAGTGAGCAACCTTGACATCTAACGACGTCAGCCGGGACCAACGGCTTAACGTGCCTTCCAGAGAGATGCCCGTAATACACATCACTAAATTTCGGTCGGGTGGTCACCCATCCCATTTCCGACTCGGCGGGCGTGTGTTGCTTTACAACAGCGATCGTCGCCGATCATTGTCACAATTGCGCCACGTGCACCTCCCAAAAAAACTAGGAAGTACTAAATCAAAGGTCCACAGCCTAAATGAGATGAGACAAGAATTTGATCATTGTTTCTGTTAAGTATTGCGCAATGTGGAGGCATGTGCTGCGCGTGAGCGTGACCGGCGCCGGCGCACCGGCAGATCGGCGCAGCTTCCGACGTAATCACCAGACACAATACCTGCCACAGTGATATACTTGCTGAAGAGCTGACATGTTGCTTTGAGATCAATCTCTAATCCTAGTTGATTAGAAATTTCAGATTCATAACACATTCATATTGCGTCCAGTTAATAGTAAGAATGGCTACAAATCCACGGTCTTGGGTTTGATCTCGAGGTAGGAAACAATATTTTGACTTCTTTTGTTCTGTGTCTTGGTTATGTCTTCTTTATTTGAAAAAATATCTAAGCAAGGATGTTTATCAGGCACCAATATCAACTCTGGCAATCTAGCTCAGTTTGTGAAATATAGTGAAATACTTCGCAGACCTCAAATAGATAGCCATAGTGGATTCTCTCACAAGGAGAATTCGAGTTCAATTATATAATCGAAAATAATTTTGAGAATTGCTTTATAGACGTCCAAAAGTCAAGCCAAAAGATTTTAGTTTATTTGCAGAATGCCTGTTAAAGATAAATAAACAGGGTATTTTAAATCCTCTTTTCATACCTGTCGACTTGATTTCGACACTTTTCATCATGTTAAATAAGTATTCTCTCGGCGTGTCTATCGTCTCTAAATTCTACATCGTCACATTATCGAGAATATCAGCTCGCTATCAGCGTCACGATTCGCCCCTGCGCTGCGTGTGCGCTGGTTTTCGTAACCGTGTCCTAGGAACTAGGTCACTGCACTTAACTGATCTCACTATCAGTTGCAGAAAATACCTCGACCACGTATCAAAGACTTGATGACCGCAAAGATAAAAAGTATTATATTGTCAGCTTGTCAACGAAGAGAATAGGTTTTTTGCATGACGCAGTTTATTTTTGAGGTCAAGTTAACTTTTTTGGATTGTTCTTTATTGAATTTTATTTGAAAATATGACAGTTTAAGGTTAATAATTTGAAAATAACTATTAGTAAACTGAAAAACTTAATAGCTTTAAAAGTGTTTTTAGATTTTGCATGTGTAAATAATTTAATTCTGAGTTTAAGGTCATGTAAAAAACAATATCAGCTCATAGAAATCCGTTAAGGTTGAAAAATAGCTGGCAAAATGAATGAGTAGATTCAATCGTGGGTGCTTTGGTCAAACTTTCATGTGTCGAATACTTTTGTGTTACTTCTGTGTCTGAACGAAACATCTTAAGATGAATATTAGTATCTAAGTATCTGATCATCGATTAGTTCCAGGTACGTTTTGTTTGAGATCGCGGCCCCAAGTATGCTAATTTTAGAAGGCTAATTTCACACATTTTCTATGAAAAATATGTCAAATTAGATTATTGAGACCCAATTACGATTCAATTGAAGCGTTCAAAAATTTGCAGATCTGGGACCTAGATGGCAATGCGTTAAAATTCCATAGAGAAAGACTCTTCGAATTTCGAATCTTTCCTCACTACTGGCTACAAAGTTACGTAACGGAACGCTTTAGGGAGTCCACTGCGATCTAATTGATCCACGTTATGTATGAGAGTAATTACATCTATGCGATATCATCTAAACGAGAGCGGTGATGTTCTTCGCGTGATCTTAAGTGGGCTAAGTTCCATTACGTCAGTTTCATTGTACATCATCAGGTCACGTGCTTAGATCCTTGAGGTGTGGCTGGGTTGATTTATGAACTATGAAGATTTCTATTTAGGTGTTGAGATATAGATTCTGACACGAGGAATTAACACGGTGTAGATTTAGGTTAAATTCGCCATTTTTATTCAACTTGATACGTCTTGCTTTCTGGTATAATTTCGTTCTTTCATTTAATAGGCATGATCCTCATGTCATGATGATAACTATGGATGATGATGTTTTATGATGATTGCACCAACCAGCTCCAAAAACAATATTATGTACTTAGAAAAACTATGTCCATAAATGTGTTTGTGCCACATACTTGTTGTTGTAACTTTGCATGCGTTTTGGTTGAATGTGACAACGTACTTTCCCATCTATCAACACCTACATTTTAAATACCCACATTGATTGAATGTCTAATTTTTCTAAGTCCATGATGACACTAACCGTATGTGCACATCAGGATACATCGTTTACTTTCTCATTAGATTCTAAACCAGTGATTATCTTTATAGCGACATTTTTTCGCTTTCTACAGCGGTCAGTGGCGTCGTGCTTACCTGTTTCACTATGACAAGACAACGTTGTACCGAGTCTTATACAATACTAGTCTTGTGATGAGTGAATGAACTGGTTGCTAAGTTCAACTAACTTACACAGGTGTATGATTAAAGCTTTGGGTTTGAAAAAGAAAAACAAATTAAAGTTAAACCAGACTTCAGAAATTGGGTTAGTACTTAATGATGAAAATAGCCCGGCATATAATGAAAAGTCAAAAATATAGTAACCTCTGTTTATTAGTCTCAACCGTTAAAAAATCAAAGATAAAAACTATCGATATTTGGTAGCATTTTAGTTTGTGGGCATATTTTAGTCCAACACTGGGCATAAACCGTAAAACCGTTAGGGTTTTTATTCAATCGAGTAAGTATTTATGAATGTTCCAGCTCTATGCTTGGTTTGGTGACAGAATCAGACGATTTTGGTGTATATGTCCTAAATATTGAAATAGCACACCATAATGATATTTATATCGCTTGGCATCAGGAGAGACAGGTCAAACGCAACCCATTTTAAATAACAAAAAAACAATATTCACAATTTAATAGCCTTGGTCAAATAAAGTGAAACACATTATACATAACAATGCATTACCTAAGAACCGAACTCACAATGTAGTTAAAAATAGGTCTAAACTCCATGCTACGACATTGAGGCTTGCAACATTTCAACACCTCGTTAAATATTAAATTAACGGATAATGATCACAACATATCCAATGACACAATCTAATTGCGTGAATTGTAACGAAAGGTTCTGTAACTAATTATGCAACAAATAAGTAGTAATCGGTTTGTCTGTATCTCACCGACAAACGCAGGATCAGCTGTTGGCAAGCATTATGCAGTATAAAACCACTTTCACTAGCCATTGTCGATTAAGTCCTGAACTGTGCCGATTGAGGGCGCTGATATCGTCACTTCGTTTAAATCCAATAACAATTGGAGCGGAATCAATACAAACTTGTTACTCTCTTTGCTCGGACAAGGCACTTCTGTGGTGCTGAGAATAGAACCTAAATCTGCTTAGCAGCAAAACACGGTAAGTCACCGTGCCTGATACGAAAATAATACAATAATAAGCAATAATGCCACAACGGCTGCATTAGTAAATTCTTTACTTTCTGAATGCTTCTATCGTTCTCGCATCAAGGTTCTTTGTTTATATGGGATATTTTCTACGTTGTTCAATGATTCAGGAGTAGGAACAAGAAGACAATTATCGACTGAAACAAATAGTGGCAAGTGGCTCAGTGGCTAAACACCCTGCGTCGAAACCCGAGTAGTCCGGAGTTCAAGGCTAGCCGGCTAGACTAAGGCTTACTTTCTGGTGATGGAAAACACCCATTAAAAAGCCCAAGCAAGCCGGATATCGGCAGTAGACTTACTAATTTAGGTTCAAATTGCTCGGTGAAATGTGGGCTTCTGAATGTTCCGTTCACCATGACAGCAGAATCAATGTGCCTTCTTCTACCCCGTTGGAGATAGTACAAGTCTTGAGGAGAATTTGTATGTATGCAGGCTGCATGTCACTTTGAGGCTTAATTATTATGGATGGGCCAATGTATATTCAGCAGAGGAAGGCTTACGGCTGCAAATGATGATGATTGAGATAAACTACACACATCAAAACTGTCTAGGGATATCATAGGGATATCATTTTTCAAATATTTCATAAAGTTAAGTTTGTTTATAAGTTGAGCATTATCTTAGAATAACGCGAGGACAGAAGCATAAGATAAAGGTTAAGAATATTACAAAAAAAAACGTTTGATTTTGCTAAAATTTGGACACCTTTTAAAAGAAAAATCTGTCTTTTTTTAACGTCCTTACGATTATACAATAATGCTACTACAATGAATTTCTTTATACAATCTGAAAGGGCAAATATAGCAGTTTCTGTGTTCTAAAAATTTTTACGTTAATATCAATATTTTAATTTTTACAGCCTCCCAAATAGCTATACTTTGTATGAAAATGCTTGAGATATCCCTAGACACTTTTGAGCAGTGTATATACCATATTTTTAAAATACATTAAACTCCATGGGGTCACGGTTGATGTACAAATGTTCGGCAGTCAAAAGCTTAACTGATCTATATTTTTGTAATATCTAAAGGTTATAAATCACATAGGTACCTATAGAATAGCATTCATGTCTTTTTGATTATATCTGATTAGAACAGAATTGCGTGCCAGATTCTTTTCCAGGTCGGGCAATGATTTTCATTGGATAATAACGTACGTACGTACTTACTGATTACAAATCATAACCGCATTGATCACGCACTGATCTATGGATCAGTAGTGGTGCTTAACAACAACAGGTTTTTCGCAATCGGTTGCACGAATACATGGCCAGTACCACAGTGGAAATATGAACACTTAACATACGCTCTGGGCTATATTCCACACGGGCTAGTCATAGGCACGCTGATTGTTGCCGTCATAGCAAAAGAAACATTCAGAAGCCCACACTTCGCCGAGAAATTTCGAACTCAACGTTACAACTATCAGAACAAATTTTAAAAACGTGTGGGTCTCTTTTGCATAACATCGACCTCACAAGTTGAATATAGAGCAGGATAACTGACGCATTATTACTCTTCGGATTCGGATCAATCGAACTGTTCCTTCGTGTTGGGTCTTACGGTTGCAAATTGAATGTATTGTAGTCTGATTGATAGTTCGCAGACGGTTGTGTAAGGCAGGATTTGGAGGTAAATTGTCCCAAAGCACGTACACATCGGTCTGTCTGTCCTTCCGTTTGTTCAGCTTTCTCTACACGTGGTTGCAATGCCGATGCGAGTTCAATGCGATGGTGTAATCGAAGGATCGAGTTTTGACATCAGAATACGGATACACATAGATAAATATATAAAAACTACTACTCTTTGATGTGGTACGGTTGGACATAGACGGCGACGAGTAATAACGTTTGTGTGAAAACATATAATAAACCATCTTTTTACAACTTTTTGAAAGGGAATAACCATACATTTTTGACGTTAGCTTACAACATTGCAATCTCACAACATTTTCTTAAAATGTTGTGTTCTTAGCAAACACATTTAAAATTTGTTTTATATTTTCTGAGCCAGCTGCTACAGTTTGAAACAACCCCAACCTACTGAATGCAAACATGCAATTTTATTTACATAATTCCATAAATATATATTAGAAATTTCTCGGAAAATAAGGCGAATGGCGTTAGAAATCCTGAAACTACCGATCTCAAATAGTAGAAAAAAACATATAATTGTATGTCAAATAAAACTTATCCTCATCTTTTTGATTGCATTTTTGACATACTACTCGTATTTTGACATTAATTCTTTCAGCCATTACAGTTTCGGCGTTTCTCTTAACTTTTTGAGATTTCCCAACAATTGATTTGTCGAAGAGATTTATCATTCATCATTACCACTTTATGACCATGATCCTTAGCTTTGACAAGAACAACACAAACGAATATACTCCTTATTCCTTCCACACAAAGACCATCGTCGCTGAGTGTACAGTCGGGCAGGCAAGTGTGTCAATGTTTTATTATAATTGCACTGATGACGTATAATGCAAGCAATTAAATGGTTAAGTAAGAAACGGCATTGCTCTGAAAATGTCTAGTTAAGAAACGAGATATATGAATTTATAATAGAGGTACTTTGCAAATTTATTGTTAAGTAACTTTTTCGATTCGCTCGCTTGGACTGATGTTCACAAGTAATTTATTGCAATAATTTGAATGAAATCTGCATCTTACGAGCTCGAAAAATTTGAGCAATGTTTTTAAAACTTATTTTAATCGTCGATCGTCGTCGTGAGAGCGTCGTGGCCCTGTGGTTGAACCCAGAGTGTTCAATCTCGGAACCCGATGGTCCCGAGATCAAATCTGGCCGGAACACACCAACTTTGTATTCATTGTACAATTTGCGGTTAGCTCTCCGGTGATGATAAACACCGATATAAAACCCAAGCAACCCGGATAACGGCGGTAGGCTCGCCCCTTACCACGTTGGGTTCAAATTCCCTAGGCGGAATGTGGGCTTCTGAATGTTCCGTTCACCATGACGGTAACAATCAGTGTGCCTCTGACTAACCCATTAGGGATGGTCGTGAGGGTGTGTTATGTTATGTTATTTTAATCATTTATTTTTGGCTAATATGTTAAGCCAGAGCTGTTCTATTTAATAGGTCATTTTGTGAAGTAGGATTAGAAGTATCAGTGACCAAAACACAGAGCCAGAGTGAAAGAACTTACGTTTTCAAAGAAACATTTTTGGGTAGAAAATTAACGCGGAGATAGTAAGTTCACTCTCGAGACATAACTATTAAAAAAAAACTAGAAACTATCAGTCGTTATCAACTCTCACTCATAAAAACATATGAAAAAGGGCCTAACATATAACCTATGACCTCATTAACACTTGAAGTTACTATGGTAACATCCTAAGGTCATGAGAACTTTAACTGTTAGAGGAATCACACGTCTTTGAAAACATTTTCTTAAACGACGATGGGTAATGGCCAATATACCGGGATACCTAACTAACGATTAGAAGTTCAGGTATTACGAGTATACTACGTATAACAAATACATAGAGTACGAAAAAGCTTAGGTATAATTCCTTCCTGAATTCTCTGTGATGAGACTCTATCTTACAGTCTTCCTTATCTGATGTTTCTTTATCTTTTTGTAGGACTTCCCCTTTAAGAAACAAAAATATCTGTGTACAGTAATTAATAATTCTTAGAATAATGCGACAACTTCCTAAAGTTCTACTTCCGCTAGTGTGGAATAAATACGACGACAAATTCGTACAACAAAAATGTCCACACCCGCTGTCACTAACTCGTTTGTGAATTTGACAGCAGATCAAGGCCTAGGTCAAGAATTTCGGAAGTGAATTCAGTTTAACTGTCATCTAAGTATTAAATTTATTTTACACTAGCGGCTGCCCGCGACTTCGTCCGCGTAGACTAAGGTTAAAAATCTGATACGTATATTTTTATAAATTGTAGCCAGCACATAGGTTTCAGATGCATAAGCTGTATTATTGTAAAGTTCCCTAAAAATGCTTTCAGTAGTTTTTACGTGAAAGAGCAACACGGCACATCCACACATACAAACTTCGCCGTTATAATATTAGTAGGATATTGAGGTACAAAATTGGAGGCAAGCATGCGGACTGTCTTACGGCAAACGGTGACTTGTCTTCATTATTTTTGTTGTTATTAGTTCCAGTCTTATTGTATTGATTTTAAATCAAGTATATTCCCTGATCAACACACGAGCAACAAATTGAAACGCATAATATTATTTCAGTATTACGTTACGTACGTTCATTTAGTATATCAATTACTCATTTAGAATTTAGACTTCCCGATACTACAGATATTATCGATACTATTGATAGCCTTGATGCTATCGTTATTGGCACATTGCGCAATGGTACCGTGTAATGGTCAGTGGTACAAGTTTCAGGAACTGTTTTATGAAATTGAAACGTGAACATAATTATGTTAACTTACTTACCATGGAGTTATTTATCTGTCATTAAAATTTTGGCAATTATTCCATTTTTGGATAATATCACCGTTAGTTTTTTAAAAGTGCTTCTATGTTCTTGCTAATTTTCGTGGTCTTATACAAACAATGAAACCATGTAGATCGAGACACTAAATTGCACGACGAAGCACCCAAACCTGCTGTTTGTTCTTTAACTTTAGTAAGTGACCATGATGCATTAAAAAGAACTGAATTAGGCCACATGCATTTAGATCAATTAAAAAAACTCTCATAATTATTATAAATTTACCATTCCTTGAAAGTGGAATATACAAGATACTCCAACGCCAATTTAGTGCTAAATGCCCACAATAAGCACCAATACGAACCTAATTTGCTAGTGTGTAACTTCCTAAATATTTCCAACCGTGGCTGCCACCACACATTCATGTCCACAAATCGGCAGCACTCGTGTGCCATTATCCCGGCAATTTCGCGTCCAGGAAACAATTTGCAGTTACACTTTGTTATGCAAGTTTGTTTATTAAGTCATTTCGTACCTACAGCGCTGCGGTACTAAGTAGCCTAATGTTACGTCATCTTATGTAACAAAAGCAAGATAGGGTTAACGGCAATGAAGGGCGTTTAGGAATAACAATAGGATTATGTGTGTTATGGTCTGAGTGCGATATGTGTGAACAAACTTCACGTACAGGCAACCAGCATAAGCTGAACTCCCGTTTCTAAGAACTTGTATACTAGTCGAGGATGTTTGTTGAACCTGTGTTAAACTTTAGCTGTAGTTCGTGGTACAGGTTTCAACGTTTTACTATTAGGGGTTAATACGTTAGAAGTACAGACTTATATCTAATGAGCTTATTTAAAGACAGAGAGATTTGAACATAAAAACAACATTGGATCTTAATACCGTTACCCATACGGAACCATGTATATGAGGCAGTTTACGTGTTGCACTGTATGAGAGTATTTAAAGGATTAAAACCTTTCTACGGTAAAAGCAAATGGCATTCCATTTCAACTAGAAAAAAGTGATAAGAATGAAATACCTATTCAAGTTTTTGGATCCACATCTCGTTTTCATGAAACCATAGAAAGATATTTTTGTTGACAATAGACACAATCAAATTATTAACTCGTGCAAATCACGTCTTAAACGGGCGACACATAGACAAATCAAAATTAATCGTCCAGTAGCCTGACAAACTCAAATCAACTTTGACAAACCATGCATTGCCAAAGTTACGGCCACTCCGTGATCTTATTAATATGAATTACACGGCAGTGGTTGCGCCAGAGTGAAATACGGGCGATACTTAAACGTCTATTTCTGGACTACATCTGTCGCTGTATTTTCACACTGACTTGTGGGGGGAGTTGGGAAATGTACATGAAGGTATTTTATGTGATTGACGAGATATTTGCAACAATGTAAGAGTTCGTCTATGCTAGAGCTGTATGTTGCAAGTTTCTATCAAAACAAAAGGAGAACGCCTGTGGAAGTACTAACAACAAAATTTTACAAGATGGAATAGATTTGGACGGTTCGAATAACAAACAATTACCACCAGTGGATAGTTTATTACCAGTCACCCTTGGTGTCATATCTACTGGCTAGCAAAACTGTATAATTCTTCAAGTGTCAGAGACATAGGAGCTGTCAGGCGCGTTATCGCCAAATCTTACTAAAATGACAGTAGATCGTTCCGCGTCATTATTTGGCACCAAAATGGCCCAAATGCCAAAATGCCGAAATGCCAATGGTTATTTTTTTAGCGCGAGATATGTACATAATTATACTAGGCCTAAAGTTGCCGCTTGGAACTGCTCCAATTTCCTGATGAGCTGAATCAGCTCCTCCGACACTCCAGGGGTGTTGAATGGCTTATAACTTAAAACATATACACTTCTGCATCCAGCAGAAACGATCTTATTGAAATAATGTTAGTGAGTTGAAATATAGTCAGAATATGGCAATACATTGTCAACACTTCGATTAAGGAATAGTAGAGTTTGTGTCTCCTAGAAATCAATCTAATTAATCAATGACATCTTCGCAAGTGTGGACGAATCTCAACATTTCAGCAATGCAAGTATTTGAGCTCAATTTGTCTGCTGGTGGGTGATTCATCAACGGCAAGTCCTAGCTGACAGTAATGTCGGTAATAGTTGAATTCGTGCCCGTCTTATCGGCGTCATAGATTGTTTGTTGTCCATAATGTTTCAAATTTGGGTGTGTGTTAATGCATTCCTGTGACTTATTGTATTTGCGCAACTCTACATTTTGCGGTATCTCGCTGATTTTCGTTCACCTAGAGTGGTTGGTCTGGCATTTGGAGACTCACCACTTCGCTATCTTTCCATCTTATATGATTTTGTTCTTACTATATTAACTCGGGCAGCAGAGGTTTCCTTATGTGCCTTCAGTGAATAGTTCATAATCTATAATTTATTTCATGGCCATTTTCAATCAGTCGTAGTGAAGACTTAGAAAATCACACTAATAAAAACACAAAAATGCAACGTAATGGGAACAAGTGTGTTGGTGGTAATTTGTTTTGGTTTCAAACTGCTAGATTTTAAAAAATACCCGCCAATAACAGCTCTTTGCTTAATCGCTTAACTTTCACCAAACTTTAATCAATGATTAAAATGCCCCTCAGATAACCATTACTAACTTAACTCATGCATTCCACACAGACAACAATCAACGAGTAATTACACAAAACAAGCAAGTAACCGCCGGAATTGAATGCGTTGTCTGAGGCCCGTAAATCCTTTACGCAAGCCCACGTAACAGCTGATCTAGTTAATATGGCCGTGCTATCTGTGGAAGTAACTTAAACAAGGCTATAAAGGCATATCTACGATTGTTTAAAGGGTAGGAAGAAAGCGGATTTTAGTTAAACTCAAGAAGCAGCGCGTATATTTATATTTTATTCTTTATTGCACAAGATTTTGAAAAGAACAATTGGCGGACTTAATGCCTGGAGGCATTCTCTACCAGTCAACCGCAAGGCATAACAGAGAATTCAGGAAGTTTAGGCTGTGCAACTTGCTGTGGTTAAAAAGATGTGAGAGTGAAACAATAACAATAAGTCTAAATCGATAATAACCGAACGACAAAAATACACAAACTAATATAATAAAATAAAAAATATATTTTATAAATTGAACCAATTTGTCAATTTAAGGTCTGATACGTTTTAAAATAATTATTGATTTCTCGTTGTATTTATATTTACCTTTTTTTTATAATTTTAACGAAACTTTTCGAAATTTTCGCTTAATTTTTCTTCAAGATAGCTCACCGAATTTTAACTAGACCACAAAAATAAGCAGTTTAAACCAATGGAAAGGTAACTGAGTTCAGATTTCTGTTATTTATTTAGTAAGTTGTTTGTATTTTATAATAAGTCTAAGAGCGAAAAAACATATTTAAATTATTAAAGGCAATTTTACTCTTTCTCTTACTTGGACCAAACAAAAGCAGGACGTAGGCGCGTGCGCACAGCTCGTACGGGGTTATCTTCTCATCGCCTAACTGTAAGGACGGCTGTGAAATACGCTAAAGGCGTTTGTTGCAATACTCCGCACTAGATAACCTCAGCAGTACAAGTGGTTTGAAATATTAAAATTACGTGAAAATAGTCTCAGTAAAAGTCTAAACATGAGAAACAACTTTAAGGTAGCTGCATTTTGAATTATGATAAGCACATAACCCCCCCTCCCCTTTTATTTCACTCATATCCGGTTGTAGTACACTTATGAAATGCATTAGTAGTTGGGTCATGCAGCAGTCTGACATTATTACCAAAGGAGCCATTCCAAAAACGACATGAGACTGTCAATTAGGCTTAACAGAAGTTAAGTCACCAATTATAGGAGATTAGAAACTAAGCTGAGCTAAAATCTGTATGATTTATTTCAATTGAGATCTCAAGACGACTAAATGTCATTAATCTCTACATGAACAAAATAATGCATTTTACAAAAATATATCGATCGGAATTTATTACAACAAGTGACTTTAGCCAAAATAGTGAATCAAGCAACAGATGTATTTCTAGCAGAAACCTTTACCTAGGTAGCCCGGAAAGTGAACTTTTAAATAAAAACCCGAACAGAAGAATGCATTAGATAACACTGTTAGGTACATTACACAATTTGACATTAAAATGCAAATTTGACGCGGATACTTCGCTATAATATGCGGCGATACGGTACTTAGACACGGATTCGAACAGATTAAATACGACGTGTTCGTTTATGAGTGTTAAATGCATTGAATTAACTTTATCGTCGATTTTAACGTAAGTGATTTTTGTTGCACTTCCTTTATGTGTACTCGTTAATTCAATAACATTTTTTTTGGCAGATTTATCATCCTTAAGGAAAGAAAAGCACTATTAAATATCGGCACTTACAGCTCACTGCTGTATTTCGACTTTTAATTCAGTGCAGTAAAATGATTGAAAATGACAGTTTTTTTTAAAAATGTGTCATGTCATGTTTGAAAACGAAGCAATAAAATCCACATTTCCAGTATTTGAATATCTAATGCAAACGCATAATCTACTAGAAATTGACAGAATACTTCGCTTCGCTAATAAAGGGTGCAGGCCATTGAGAAATATACCCAAAAAATAAATCACTAAACTTTGGTTGACTTTTATGATATTTGTCGATCAGCTATCGCTAATAAAGTACGATCATGTTTTCATAAGAATGAGAATCTTATATTCTTTTAAAGAACCTGTAACGTATTCATAGGAAACCATCATTTTGGTTTGATTTAACTGCACCCTAAGTCAAAAGGATTACGTGTTCAAATTGCTTGAAGTTTGTTTATTACCCTACTTCCTTTGTAGGTGGACCTGGACCAGCAACTTTGTAGATTGTAGTTTATGTAAAATTGTGCGTAAAGTTGCGTCTAACATTACATCATTTTAATCACAAATCAACTGGAAAACGACGTAATATTGAACGAAGTACTGAAATCCGAAACAATGACTCATACCGTATGTAAGCATTTTGTAAGCAAGGGTTTACAAACATGAAAATACAGTTAGTATTTCATAAATAATTATTTACGTCAGAATTGTTTTGCTAAATATTTACCGAAAAACTCTTTATGAACGAATATAAATTTATTGAGGAAAAACTGATGGGCAGAACCAAGTAAGTAAATACGAATCTGACAATACTTTTAAACAAGTCAAGATCGTTTTTTGATTCAAGAAACTCCTGACTCCGAAGTCTGTGTCCAGCCAGAGATTCGAATACTTTGAAAACGCAATATTTATTGAAATGCTAAAGTTATTTCATTTCTCCAATGGCCATCATATCTTATTTCGCAGAACTTTCTCATAACTTATGATGACATAAATTTAGGCCAGAAAACATGCCTAAAACATCTGAAAACCCTACAAGAGAACGCATTTCAAACAGCACTGCCTCAGGTCTGGTAGATATGACAGCTCTCTCTACAAGATATGGGAAGCGTTAGAAACAGGTATCATAAATAAACGCCTAAGGATTCGAATTGATATCACGGAGAAGTGTTATTGATGATGAAATGGTTTCGAAAGCTGTTGAGAACCACTTTTCCTCAGATAAATCTTCTTGTAAAAGTGCAATTTCCGAAGGATTTTTTGTGTTGAACATCGGCAGAAGTTGGAATTATATCTTTATGTCTACAACAGTCTTACTTCAAAGTTTCATTCAGGGCTCAAAACTGGAAAAGATTATAAGACTATTTTTTTTATAATCAACCATTCTTGGTTACTACTAATCGTTTTACCGTTTATGATCAACAATTTTGCAGCCTAACTTTATTATGAAAGCATCTCGTTTTTGGTGGTCACCTTGCTTATAGTGTGGTCGTGGTAATTGTGTGGTGCTCTGATAACTTTGGCATGAGTAATACCTTACTTAAATGTTTTTCCGATTTTAAAATTATTATTGAACGGCATTTGGCTCATTTAAAAACAAATAAAATATCTGTACTCAACTTCTTATATTCGTAGATTCTAATTCAATTTATTATTACACTTAGTATTCAGTTCCGCAACAAGTGACATTGCGCAATCCAGGGCTCCGGTGTTCTATTAACACAAACCCTGTTGGACTGAATTAATTTACTGTTGCTGTTAACATCGAATCGCCTTCCTTACGTCACTGTACACGATTTTATAAGCAGTAGGCGTTTTGCTTACGCCAGGTAGTAGGCAAGTAATTGGCCTGTATACTGTCCTACTTCGGAGCAGGGAAAAGCGACAAAATGGTTGCATTTGCTGGGTTTTGGCATAATGACCAAGCTTGCAATTTGCTGTTTACTCGAGCTTTTCCTGATCTGAGAAATTAAAAGCAAGATATTTAAAGTTAAGAGTGCCTGTCATTTTGAAAAATTTAAGAAATCAATAAGCATTTTAATTTACTTTTTTTGCACTTCAAATGCTATTTTAGAAATAGAAATGGAAAAAATATTCACCACATTTTTATGAAAATGTTCCTTCCCGCGAAGCATCTTTATTTTTACAACTCAAAAGACTGAAACTTATTAGATAAATAGATATTCTTTAATACTTTGATATTTAATCAATGATGTAATTCATGACAAGAATAAAAGGCAAAAGTTAGTTAGTAGACGAAAAATATATTTTTTGTTAAATTTCGCTGGGAATCATAGTCGAAGCCAAATGTTATTGTATACTTAAGTTAAACGAAAACCTGAATTCATAAACGTTAGAAAGAGTTTTATCTTTATGAGGTGAATTAAAATAACGAATTTTGTTACTTTTAAAGCAGTGGGAGACATCCAGGATGTAATTAATTACCTCTAGAGACAGTTCATGCCTATATTTTTTTTTCTGCTTTATGGTCTTGTCTATCCTGCCAGTTTTCTAAGCCGGCTTTTATGATGTTTCAATAAAATTATTAGGTGCTTAAGTATTTAGAGCATAAAACATGTTTTAGTTGAAAACAGATCACTGAATCCTCATGATATTTTGATGGTTAAATTTTTCAAAATACCACATATTTGCCTTGCATAATATAACGACTCTTTAATACCTATATATTGTTATGAGCTTTGCTAGCGTGATTTGTAACCAACCAATGCCAACGCCATCTATTGGTACCATAATGGAAGTATTTAAAGATGGTCCGTTCCAGTATGCGTCTTTTTTTGAAGTAATTGCTGCTATTTAGTATATATTGTGAGTTTATATTAGTAAAATATAAAGACCAAATTCGTTACGCATAGTTTGAGCTATAAACACGCGGACAGGCGCCTGCGCCGCTTCGTGATCGAGTCATTTGTGCACTAAAGCTGATATAATTTTAAATTATACTTAACTGTTTCCTTTTATGTCTTATGTGCGACCTGAATATTTGGTATTTGTGTAATGTTGCGCTTATTTATAATGTTTTGCGTGACAGTTTTGTTTCTGTGTCGTAACGTACTTAAATCTGTGTAGAGTTGTTATTTGTAAACTTGGTTTATTTATACGTTTACTTATTTTGATTTCTTTTTTTCAGGTAAAATCACAAGTCACGGCTGCATTTGGTAAATTAAGCGGAGTTAATTAATGACAAAAATCACTAACATTATGAGAAATCAAATATTGAATTACGTTTTGCTACGATCTCATTAAACGTCTGATATTGCTTGGTATTTACCGATTCATATTAAATTACATGTTTAGTTTAAATTTAAATGTTACTACGAGTTATTCGATTTCAATCTATCGTGTATTTCCCACGACTATGACAATGGTTGAAAGATTTGCTCAATTTTAAATTACCTTACCAATTTGTATCGTGGACTTGTGGCTAATCGATATTAATTCTTAAATTTGTTGCGGTTGGGTTATTTGCTATAAGTTTTATCTAATAATATTTATAAGAAATCGAAAAAAAACATGACTGAATGTTGATTAACTCACTGCTATTGATAAAAATATTTCTTAATTTCTAATAGAGTTTCATTTCGATATTTGATTAACATGGCCATAGAATTCGTGGGAAAGAAAGACAGCACGAAACGTTGAATATATTTCAAGTATAGATTTAACTTGCGAATTGTCACCGACTATTCGGCGCACGCAAGGAAAGCTCTAAAAAAAGTTTTTCCCGTTTTACACAACACTTTTGATTTCTGCTCCACTACTGTTTATCATAGCGTGATTATTTACAGCCTTTCTCAATGAACGGACTAATTAAAACTTTTTTTTTCAATTTGAACCAGTAGTTCCTGAGATTAGCGCGTTCAAACAAACAAACTACAGCTTAATATTGTTAGTATAGATAAAAGTAATGATTACCATCACCATTAGTTCTCATACATCAGCCATGGCTTTATAAGTTCGTTAAGCAACACTTGTGCTTTGCGGTGACACTCAGTAGGTTCAATGCAAACTTTGACAGACTTCAAGGCTGTCAATTTACAATTTTATTGAACACTTCGGATAGATGGAGGTCGCCTGCGGTTTAAGCACCTACTTTGTTAGGTTGGCACCTAAATTGGTCATAGAATTGGTACGACTAATACAGAATAATGTTTAATAGAGGTCGCAATAAGCGAAAATAACTCCGGGCACAATACCGTTCACTTGCGTTTGGAGGGGGAACCTTTTAACATTATTGGTGATTGCTTTTAATAATACAAGAAAATAATAAATTCACTAACAATGAACTGTTATGGTGTAAAATACACCAGTTTAATTGTTAAATACACATTTTTATCGATTTTGATCATAGCGGGCGCAATAACTATACTACTCTCAGTGCAGTAGGCTAGATCATTTACTTAGTTTGTGACATGGTTAATGTAATACAAAAATACCCGTACATTACGAACGTTAGAACAAGACGAGTTGGTTCGTTACCAAAATTAATATAGTTGTTTGGTAAGCGAATAAATACCAAACACTCAGCATGACAGTTGATGATAGGTTTCGAACCTAGGAACACACATACTACAAACTTACCTACTTGCCCCTTGCCAAGACGACAGTAATAGTCGTTTTGATTGAAAATGTAAAAATATAAATCGTTAATACGATTTTGCAATCAAAGCCATAAGAAGGAATGTACAAGACCATATTCGGCAGTCACAAAAAGAGACTTAATCTGACGACTGAATATTGATTCGGGTATTACGATTCAGCTAGCGTGAGAAAATTCGGTCATCATTATCAATCTTAAAATCAAGTTTACACTGATAATCATGATATTTACCACGCCTCAATAACTCCATCTCACTTGACACCAGCGACTAATAATTTAACTTCGTCCTTTCAATGAATTTATTTGTAAAAACATAGATGCAGATATACAAGTTGTTTTAGTTGGATAGGTATTTATTTTGAACTGTCAGTTTTTAAATAAAAAATAGTAAACTTAGCATAAAAACTTGTCGTATTTATAGAGCAAATCCGTCATTTACAGAACGGTCTAAACTTGAAATCTCGTTAGTAAAAAACCCTTTTGGGCACACTTGGGCCAATGCCTCTCGTTTTTACTGCAAGCAATACTAAGCGGGAGCAAGAATGTAGGTGCTGCACTGCCCTTCTATTTTGTATACTGTGTCTTGAATATAAAACACTACCACATTCAGCATTGCAATATTTTAGAGTAATTAATAAATAGTAGCCAGCATCCGGTAATTAATTACACTGATATTAGGGCTGAACGACCTCGAAACAGATACTATCGATTTTTTTTAATTTGATCATATGAATACGAATTGATCATAAATAAGTTTTATACTCTACAAAAAGCACAATGTGCGCATTATTGTATCCTGTAATTAAACATAACGTTAATTGAAAACTTCTGAAGTAGTAATATTTATTACCAACATTTTCTTGCGCAGCGTAATTTAGTTTTGGCATCCGATTTTCTGGATTTGCGAATAAGAGACATAATAATACTAGGACTTTTTATTCGGAAACATGATAATTAAGTATAATAAAAATAGTTATTGAAACAGTCTGCGACAGAAAATGTAGAAAGAAAGCATGTGTTAGTAAAATTCTGAATGTTTGGATACTGATGAAGAAAAAGAAGAAAAGGTGGAACGACGATCTGATAGGTCGTAGATTTTTGATAGATATAGGCAATCGTTGATTTTGGTGGCTTATGTCCGATGGACGACTTCTGTCGACAGCGACAGCGGAGCTTAAAACAAACTTTTAATATTTTTAAAGAATTGCCTCCACATAGAAATCTAATTTTTATTGGATTTCATAGAAACTCACAGCAATTTAATAAATCTGTTGCTCTACATCACCCTCAAGAAATATAGGTAGGTATGTTAGTTAAGATGGAAATAAATTTTGCAAACTAGTTATGAATTTATGCACTGGATGAGGCCAGTCGTCCACCACAAACGAATATCTGGGGGTCTACTCTCGCTCATCATGTATCGAAATGTTCTGAATTTCTGTTAAATCATATTGTATTGCGCAAAACTCATAAAACCTATGAATAATCAGACTCTTTTTTACTCGTTTCTCAAGTTTCACAAAACTTAGTAAGCAAATAAATGATACATGAAAATGGAGTAGTCCACGAATAAATAAATGATGTCAAAACACGGAGGATCATTTTCAGGGTGTTGAAAAAACATACCTAAAGTTTGAAATTGTTGTTTTTTTATGGTATTTTGAAATACTGCTTACCATTCATTAGCACACGCACACTTTGCATACGGGACATTAAACACGTTCGCGTTTGTTTAAACCCAAAGCTTTCCAAGAGTTAATAAGCTTATTTGGAGTAAGCTCGCTAAATCTCAGACTACACAACATTTTCAAGAAACTTTGGATATTATGCTAGAGAGTAGACCTCCCGTTATGCCGGACATCTAGCCGCCAGGTGCGCAGGAGTTTCACAATACGATTTATGCACCTTACTTACCCTTTGAATCGGAGGAACGTTTCGGTCTTGCGACTGCTTATATTGGTGTTATTTATTACTCATTTTCACTTCATAAGTTAACCGTTCATACCAGTGCCTGTGCTTGTTAGGAATGCGATCATTAGTGTAGATTTTTGATAAAACTTAATATTACTTAGGTACGTCATCTCTGTGAAGCCAAGTTTTTTTTAAAAATCTATTTATTTTCATATTCTCTAGGTCCTTGAGAACAACTTCAGGCTTAGCTATCATAATTGGCTACCGTCGATGTTGTGCAGAATATTTGGCACTGTTATTTTAAATAAAAAGCACAAACAACTAAACTACTAACTACTACAACTAACTCTGTTTTTATTTTTTCGTTTTGTTGTTTATTTTAATTTCTTTCCTGTATTTTTATTTTGTATTTACAAACTGTGTGATGTCAAACCAATAAAATTTTATTCTATTCTATTCTATTTTAAACACTAAATGTACAGACACAGCAGATCAGATTCCTACAAACTGTGAGTGCAATTCAGTGTTGAATTGTCCAACATATTTATTTATTTTTATTTCTTGAGTTAGCACTGTGCGACATTAGATTCGGACATCATAGATTAGGTTGCGGAACTAACCTTTGCATTTTATGGTTTTCGGACACATCCCAAAATCCGACGCTCTAAACAATACTTGTAATATTCGAGTTGCCATTTACAAAAAATACAAAATGGCGCTTTATGCAATTCATCATATCGATGTCGACATTTTAACGTGTCAATTTAGTGATAAAAATGTGTGATGCAATATAATAAAGCGGTATTTTTTATTGTCAGTTAAGTCAGGTCGGTGATTGACGCAGCATTTAAGATTTTGTGGCTGAGGTAATGGGTCGACAATGGGTACTTCCGACAAATAAAGGTCTAAGGTCAGTTGGGTTTGGTTTACTTACCTCAATGGATGACCCGTTTGATTGAGGGCAGATAAGATAGCTGGTAATAAAACAAACTACCTACCTGAAATATAGTTGATGAAAACTTCTTCTTTTAACATATTGAGAATTAATGGGAATTAATTCTCACCATTATCATCTTTCTCATATCTCAAAGATGAGAAAATAAAATAAACAACCCGAAAAAGTATTCCACATTTCATAAGGATTTAAAACTTCAATCGTATGAAATAAAAAGAAAAATGAAAACCAAAAAAAAAATCTTATCGCACTTTTTTGAAATTCGAACTTGAAAAAAACATATTTAAGAATCCATTGAAAAGTTTACTTAGATTTAATAAAACATCATCTGTTGTATTCAATAAAAAGTTGAAGTGGACATACAAAAAGTGTTAATAAAATAAATTGAGCTAGCAAACATGACGCATGCGCACTCGGGGACAAATATGTCAGAGGTCAACTTATCATGAACTGCGTAATGTGTTATACTCGTAATAATTATGATATTTCAAAGTGGGGTATCTGTGGGGTTAGGATTTTCCGAATGTCAGACTCGTCATTCGTGATGAGAGGCGTCAAGTGTTCACCAATAGACTAAGCATCGATGGTAAAAAGCATATTGCATAGCGTGGACCGAGGTGGACTAATGATTCGAAAAAAGGGAAAATTTGCCCAGTCGTTCTGGTATTTTATCACCAGAATAAAATTGAGCTAAAGCGGTGTTTCTGACCTACAACATTCAGATCTTTTAGATGTTTTAGACCATACCATGGGATACTAATAACATAATGCCACGAAACGATCGAACATTTAGTAAAATTAGGTTAGTAACCCATGAAGAGGTCCCAATAATAAATTTATTGTGAAAAAAACGTATAACATTAACGAAACTACACATTGAAAATAAATTATACCTAAAGGTGAGGGAAAATTATAGTAAGTTTATCAAAAAAAAAACAAAAAAAGTAACTGGCAACTTCAAAAAAAATATCCACAACTAATAATTTTTTTTACAAATTGCACATTCTAATCCATAGTCGTAATTATAATCGTCGTCGTCGTTTGTTGAGCTTGCACAGCATAAGTGTAAGTACTTTTTCAGCTGAGATAATTAAAATATGAATTTAACAAAACCAATCAATTTCAAATGGCCTCAAAACTGAGACAAATGATTAACATTGCAATTTGCAAAAGCATTTTAAGTAGAAGGGCCGTCAATGTTATTAGCAGTGCTCTGCCGATTGAGACAAAATGGCTGCTAGCAATTACGTACTAGATTACGTCATGTGTTAAGGAGTTCTAATGCACTAGTAATCAATATTTAATTTGCTGAACATCATTACAAAGGTTACGAAACAAAGTCTAAAGCTTTGATCCTTGTTGCGATCCATATTCGAGATAATGTCAGCGATTTGTGCTACTTTAATATTTGTTTTAGAGTTCTCTGGGCAATTAGACTAACAATTTATAAAAACACCCCTGAATTTTAGGAGAATAACTAAACAATAAATTCTGTAGTTTCAGCTGTAATTTTCAGTTTATCTAACGTAACACGAATATATTAAGTTAGAAAGCTATTGTCATCAATCAGAATTAATAGGTCAACCCTTCAATTAAGACCCAAAAAACAAATTTGAGCATTTGAATTACCAATTACCAAATTTGATTTTTGGGTCTTAAGTGACTTAACTGATGTTGTTCGCAACATATCAGATAGAATTCATGAGTGACTTAAGCTTGCAATGCTTATGAGGGCTGCTCAAAATTGAGAGACGTTTCAGACTCCGGACATACCTAAGTCTTGTCTTCAAGCACTGATTCGTCGTTAACCAGAGATTTGAGAGGTCGACAGTTTGTACAAAAAGAACGAAAGTAATTTTCTTAAGTAATTGCATCAGTCAGTGACATTAATTCTTAATACAACTTGTTGTTTAATTAGAACTAAAAGAATTCATAGACTCCTCACAATTTTGGGTATATCTTTTAACATTCATCATATTAAATTACCTATAAGCGAGTATTTTACTATTTTCCTGCAATTTAACAGTAAAAATCTGATTAAAAAATTGAATAAAACACAAAATATCATTTGCGTAGCTTAACGAGTGGCAATAGCAAAAGTCACAAACTTTTACAACCTACGGAACACCGCCCAAAGCTTTATCAATGAATTTCCGTCTCAATTTACATAATACGAAAGCTCTGAATTTCTTCGTATGTAATGCAATCAGAGCAGGTCACGTTCTCAGTTCGTGATGCTGGCCAGTGGTCTAATTACCTGGACACGGAATAGGCTGACTTAATTGTTACGAGCATACGTGAGGAAGTAGCCTTACGAAATGGCTTGATGCCAAAAGTGGATGAAGCTGGGAGATTTAGGATTATCTTATAGCATAACATACGATTGCGACTTCATCCTAAATATTGTAGGCGCACTGACTTTTGCAGTAATTGTGAACGGAACATTCGGAAGTCCACACTTTGCAGAAAGATTTAAAATTCAACGTGCAGGAGCTTACAGCCGTTAATCGGGTTTCTTGGGTTCAGTAAGAAAACAATATGTTATTTCTAATTTGAACTAAAATTGATCTCAAACCAAGGACCGCAAAGTGTAAGCCAGAGTGTTAAACCACTAAGCAATGCCTCTCTTATACCTGATTCTCTATTTAATGATAGCAAAATCAATTAAACATATTTGTTGTCAGATTTTTGATAGTGATTTTTTATCAGCTGAACAGATTAATGACAAAAATATTTTGCTTGGTAAAACCATGGCAAGGAACCAGCGAGAATATAATCCAGGGTACAACAGGGACCGAGAAATCTTTGTATCAACAAAAATCGAAGCGAAACGAATGAGTTTCTTTGACCAATTCTCATCAACAGTAGTAAAAGCTTACCTAGTATTAAATCACGACTTGACGTCGAACATACAGACAATAAGACTCTGTTTAGCCGAAGTTAAATAAACATTGAATGCAATTGAACGGTTTAGTAAGTCATTGTAATCCGCTCTCTTTGAAGTATTCACGGATTAAGTTAGTAGAACTCAGCGTATTGGGCTCTTAATGACCTAGAGAGTTCAATAAAACGTTAACGAGGTAAATAGTGTCTTTTTTGCAATGTCTCAACAAGATCTAAATGCTCTGTGCAGTGTGCAGGCTCTTGTTGCTAATTCCGGATGGTGGGGCCCTGGTGTCTGTAATACAGGCTCATAATATTAACCTACTGCAGGCACAAGTCTTCCACAATACGGCACTTAATTATAAAAAGTGTAATTTTTAGCAATAAGTCAAAGTATTGTGGATAAAATAAGTAAATAGAAAATAAAATAAAATGTTTAAATTTCTTCTTTCTTTCAAAACGTTGGTTGTCACAGTATTTAATTAAACTTTTGAAGTAATGCGTAATAGATTTTATGAAATGCTGCACCATTACAGTTGGTTCAACAAATATTCCAAAGACGTCAGAAAGGCAGTAACTAGACGTCTGTCCCCCGAATTGACACAACGTCAATCAAGTTTGGGCAAGCCTTCAAACACATCCTCTAAATTATCTATAGAGCTACTTGTGAGAGCTGCTCAATTTCGATTTGCGTTTGCAAATTCGGCGGTAAGTATTGTTATTATTATCCTATTGTTCGGTCCACGAAAATGATAGTTTTCGTTCATGCCCATACATTAGACCATTGCCTAACCCCTAACAATCGAGTCTTGCGATAGTCACGACCGCGGCTATTCGCAAGTGTCGCCCTCTGTCGCCGGGAATCGAACCGGCTATAACCGTCAGGTTGCTGCACCCACTTGCATCGGAAATGTTATTGCAAAATTAATGAAGGCTAAGGCCCAGACTCCACCAGAGCTGAGCGGAGATGTGCGGCGTCGAGCTGTGTTTTCAACAACCAATAGAATCACATCTCCACATCTCCATGTGTGAATAACGCAATTCCATTGGTTGTTGAAAACACATCTCGACGCCGCACATCTCCGCTCAGCTCTGGTGGAGTCTGGGCCTAACGAGGTAAATATTTTTTTGCAATGTCTTAACAATATCTAAACGCTCTGTGCAGTGTGGAGGCTCTTGTTTCTAATTCCGGATGGTAGGGCCCTGGTGTACTGTAGTACAGGCTTATAATATTAACCTACTCCAGGCACAAGTCTTCCACAATACGAAACTTTTTATAGAAAGTGTATTTTTTAGCAATAAGTAAAAGGATTGTAGAGAAAATAAATAAATAGAAAATTAAATAAAATGTCTAAATATCTTCTTTCTAAGCGCTTTCAAAACGTTGGTCGTCACAGTATTTTATTAAACTTTTGAAGTCATGCGTAATAGATTTTATGAACTCCTGCATCATTACAGTTTGTCCAACAAATTTTCCAAAGATGTCCGAACGGCAGTAACTAGAAGACTGTCCCCCGAATTGACACAACGTCAATCAAGTTTGGGCAAGCCTTCACATCCTCTATATTGTCTATAAAGCTACTTGTAAGAGCTGCTCAATTTTGATTAGCGTTTGCAAATTCAGCATTAAGTATTGTTATTATTATCCTATTGTTCGGTCCACGAAAATGATAGTTTTCGTTCATGCCCATACATTAGACCATTGCCTAACCCCTAACAATCGAGTCTTGCGATAGTCACGACCGCGGCTATTCGCAAGTGTCGCCCTCTGTCGCCGGGAATCGAACCGGCTATCACCGTCAGGTTGCTGCACCCACTTGCATCGGAAATGTTATTGCAAAATTAATGTAGGCTAAGGCCCAGACTCCACCAGAGCTGAGCGGAGATGTGCGGCGTGGAGCTGTGTTTTCAACAACCAATAGAATCACATCTCCACATCTCCATGTGTGAATAACGCAATTCCATTGGTTGTTGAAAACACAGCTCGACGCCGCACATCTCCGCTCAGCTCTGGTGGAGTCTGGGCCTAAGAGCTGCTTACAAAAAGCGAAAAGTTACTCACAATTCAGTTGGACTATTTCAATTGCATACTATTTGATGTCAAATTCAGTTCAAGATGAAGGACAAAGTTGGCAAGATTTTGGTTGATGCGCGCTGAATCAAAAGATTTAGGGAAGACCCTATGTTTAGCAGTGGGTTTCATTTGTATAGATGACAAATTATTAAATGCTTCGTTTCCTTTATCGCCTTTTTTTGCCTTGTCTATTTTGTGTACAAACTAAACCAATAAAATCCAAAAGTACACGAAAATAACATTGTTATCGTTTTACGTATACAATTGTTGCTGGTAATATAAGTTTTAGTGTCCGACGCCACCTATAGGTACTCTTAACTACGAGTAGTATCATTAGTGACTGAACCGGCACTTCATGACTATCTTAGGTGGGCAAAAAGCGCATTGCTGCTAGGTTATCTCTACGATGAGACACAACATTGAACAATTTATTTATTTTCTTTAAACGCAAATGTTTCTGTATCCATTTTCTCTTAGGACATAAAGCTTTGAATCCGTGTACTTCATTATGTGCAATCTCAATGAGATAAAAGTAATTTTACTCAGAAGTATTTGCAGCGGCAAAATTGTGAAGTAATTTAAATACTGAGAAAAGTTCCGGATGATCAATGGATTGTCAATTGATTGTTCGATTGTCGGATTATCGTATTGTCTGCACTATACATAAATATATCGTATCCTACATACCTACTGCTGTTTATGGTTCTTTATTAAGCAGTAACATTAATGTTGTAGCTTTTCAAGCAATTAAGATTTACTAAACTTGAAATTTCAGATTATGAAAAATATATTAAGCAAATCTCTGCAAGTAGACAACACAATTAAGTTTCAATACACTCATTGTAATCAAATTGTGCACTTAAACCTTAAATTAACTGCAATTGCCGACGAGAAAACAATTAACATTTAGCTTATAATTTTATAATGATAACGTTTGACCATTGCAACGTAGGATCAATTACTTGCTAAGTATTGACCATTGCGAGGCATCTTCAAAATATGGGAAAATGCTGACGCAACTCTTCATTGATGATGCTGTTGTAACTTGTAACCATTTGCTACATTGTTCTTAAGGCCGGCAATTCATTGTTGCTAATTATAGCTACATGTGGGTTGAGATCGTCTAAGCTGCATTGACGCGCCCCTCTACTGCATCTACGCGTATAAGCAAGCACTCTTGTTTGCGCAGATGCGGTGGAGGGGCGCGTCATTTCAGCAAAGACGATTTCTACCACATTATACATATCGTTTCACTTGTTCCAATGCTTTATAGAGAATTTTTAAATGCTATGTTACGCTTGACGTGTGGTCTACTGTGCGAGGACATAATAATTATGGTGAAAACTGATTGTCCTGAGCAATTTAGAATCACAAAAATATTAACATTCATGTTTTCTGAACTTACAAGTATTTAAGAAATCTTACACTTAAATGTTTATGAAATAATTTGATCAATACCATTTAATACAATCTAATTACATTTTTATTGATTTAACAGCATACCAGACCACTTACAAAATACTATAACTAGTTATAGCAAAGACGGAAAATAGAGCGACAGCGAAATACGAGTTTTTTGCAAGTAATACTCGTAAAAATGTCTAAAAAAAGAGAAGTAAATAACTCAAGAATGTTAGGTATCGATTTAAACTAGATCTATTAAACTCAACAACGTACAAATTCCAAGGTTTCTGAGTTAAATGACCAAAAAATTGTTCAAAAGGAAGCTATTTATTTTATTACCACCAGTACTGTTTACAAAAAAAATGACATCAAGATTCGAAATGCCAAGGTAACCGGCTCACACAAGTGATCTACATAAAATAATGACGATATCATTATGTCAGTGCTAACTAAAATGATCGTTTTATCATTAACATACCTGATGTACCTACATAATTTAAGTTATCAGACGACTTACATCGTTAACATTAGATTGATTGAGATTGTAATTTTCATCAAGTGACATTAATATCTATAATAACGTGCTTTAGATTAAGCTGGCGTTTACGTTGAATAATTAAAATTTAGTTTCAGTATAAATTATCAGTTGGTTAGCTTATAACCAGTCCCACTGCTGGCCAAAGACCTACGTTTTACGACCCCTTAAGTGTTTCCTCGACTTGTTTGTTTGTCCCTGCAAAACGATATTTATATGTGTGGTTTGTCGTATGACGAGTATGGTCTGCAATGCGCTCACAAATCTTTTTGCTTGTATTTTATCACCGATTTATATTTTATTATTTCAGCACCGATAGTGTTTTGTCGTTGCCCTGGTTTCATACCCCCTAGAGCCAAATAGATGACTTTGATACTTACATAGAATGTATTTGATACACTTCAAGTTCCTTAGTACTCTACTTGTAAAAGTAAAGAATAGTGAATGATTACCTTCAACATTGGCCTTGGTATACAATGCCGTTTACAGCATCATACAAATTATGTGTCTATTTACTGCACGTCTGTATCAAGAAAAAAAGTAAAAAGTGTACAATCATTAGAGCTTCGAGGTCGGTGATTGTAACTGATACATCGGGAGAGAATGACCCTATTAATTTATGTCAAAAATAAATTATTACATATTTAACATGATTTTGTTGGTACAACTACAGAGTGCAATACTTAATATACTTATACCTACTTATTATCATAAACAAGGTTTCGCTGAAGAAATGTTGCGCACAACGTTTATTCCAAAGACGAAAATGAAGAGCTTAACTTCAAGATTTCTTCCCCAGCTTTACAAATATAAATAAACCGTAAATTATACCACCAAAACTGTGCAGAGATTGTAAAAGTATTAATAAATTTGTCTTGTAGATCATCTTAACACTAACCGCATAATAGTTCTTCATAGAATCGATACCTAAGCAATATTCTATAAGCCACCGAAAGTATTTTCATACCATGCAACGCGTCTTGCTGACACAGCGGTTTTACAATTCGAACTACGAAAAAGGTACTTGCTGTCTGCACTAAATATGTACATAGGTACTACTACAAAATTTACTTCAATCCAGGAAAAGAATGGTATATAAATAATGGTAATCATCAGGCGTCTAAAGAGATTTTTCTAATAATTTTTAGTACTCGTATACAGAAATAATTAGGAAATTCCTTCTGAAGCTACTATTGCAGTAGCTGTTGGTTATAATACTAGAGTTAGGTTCAGCCAAAAAAATAAAACAATTCTACATGACTGTAATTGTGTTTAAGGCAGACACTTGTGACCTCAAGATATTTGAAGAATTGTAGCTGCGTAAGCGAGAAACTACAAGAGTACGTTTAGCCTTAATTAAAAACTGACTAAGTTGGAGATCTGCCAAATCGATTTTGTCATAAAATATATCAGCATAGGCATCTATTCTCACCTATGAACCGAAACTTATCCTCTGTTACTCTTTGCTGGCACCTTCGTAAAACTTTGCTGACGCAATACACCTTGCTTCAATTAACATGGGAAAAACATTGAAAGTAAAGATGTCTTGATTGAGCGGGCCTTAAACGGATCGAGTTTAATCACTACAAAATGATTATTGAAGTATTTAACGTGTGAATTGTGATGATTGGTGTAAATTTTATGAATTCGTTTGCGTGTCTAATAACTTTATACAGTAGAATTCCGCAGACCATTTGCGTATTTTTAATTGCTTTTAGACGGATGCAAAAATTACTTGCGATGAACATATTGCGTAGATACTGCCTATAACATCAAGCTCACAACTGTCCATATGACATAACATTCAAAATTTATTATTTAATCAAACGAACACTTTCCAAATCCAATTCAAAGTCCAATTTCAATTATTGGTGTTTCAATTATTGGGTATTTACATCACCAAATAATCATCTTGTTAAAATTAGTAATCAGAGTTGATGTTGACGTTTTTATTCTATGACTTGTGGATTTTGCAATTTAAAAACGAGTATGAATTTATGGAACTTAGTAGGTCATAAGCCTGCAAATTCATTAACTTAGTTGATGAAGAAATTCGAATGAACTGTCATTGTCTATGGCGTGTGAAAGAAATAGTCACCTTTTTAAAAACATAATATCGTTAATCATTCTAATGGCTGAATATGAACATTTAATCTCTAACCGAAAATAGTTAAAGAGAACAATGACGAACGTCCAAATTTAATTGGATTGCGTGCGAGTAGACTTATGTGCATTTGAAAAGCACACCCACTCAATTGTTATTGTTATTAATGAAGTTAGGAGTGAGAGGTCCAAGGCCAATATCGACGTATTATTATCTATATTGTGCAGGGTAACCGCGAATGGGCAGTTTGGCGAAGTGATACAGGCCACAGATAGGAGTTACGTTTGAAAGGCCAACACGAAAGGGCACGCCCGTTCGCTGCACGATTCCTGCTTGTGGCTTATGTGCTAACAGCTGAAACTTTTATCTATTGTTCAAGCAGTAATTATGGGTCGAAAGAATGACCGGCTGTTAAATTAGTCGTGAAATGTGATGGGTCAAAATATGAATAAAAGACCACAAGTAATCGTTAAAAATTGAAATTCATTTACCCTTATGAAATAATTCCACAAAACGAAAATTTATTCAACGTTGATTTAATCTTAAGTTTAGTGTAAAGAAACTATGGTAATTAAAAATTAGTTGATTCACTTTAAAACATAACCGGCATTGCACAAATGTTTAAAATTAAAGCAGTTTCATATTTCACAGGATAAAACTTATTTATGTTTCATCATTAATTAAACTAGACGACTTGCAACAGAAGTATAAATGGTTGTAAATGTTTCGTGTTTTAACGGACGCTGCGGAATATTCTAGTGAATTGATTTAAATTGCCTTACAATCTTTTTTATTTGTTGCGGTATTAACATTGTACCAATGAAGATATTATAAATCACTCAATACGTCCGAGCTTCGCCTACTCATGATAATGCTAGTTTGCTTGCCCGCCACACAACGGTCATTTGGTCCTGCGCCTACGCAGATATCCTTTCGTTGTGGTCTTACATTCTTGTAAATACCAATAACCATCTTGCCTTCGTCGAAACCATATCACGCTTTTGTAACCATTACCAGTAACATTTATCTAGACGTTAGCAAGATTAAGGATTTATCTTTTTTTTGGGAATGTTTCATAAATTAAACTCCATTACTTCATGATTTGGCAAAGGACTTTACTTGAAAGACGTAAATAAAATAGTCATTTTCATTTTTTATTGAACCAAATACAGGCTTTAAACTATTTAATTGCCACATTTTGTTAATATTTACGTAATGGCTACGCTAAAACACAAAAAGAAAGCCGCCAATCGAATTCGTAAAGTAGGGTATAAGATATTGTTTTATTTTCATTATTTGCAAAAAATACGAAAAATATTCCAACATTTACACATCATTACTAGTGTTCCAGAGGAAGCGTTTTCATCAATGTTCTCTGGAGCCTTGTGTTCGAGGTTTGCTTATTTGTTTCTGAGAGTTCATTTCATTTAGCTTGAGTGCCTAACGTCTTTATGAGTTCAAACAATCTTGAGAAACCAAAACCGTGTGTAAATTTATATTTTATTTAGTAGACATGGAAATCTTGTTTGGTTATGTTATCATACAGCTCAACGTTTCATTCTAAAACGACTCTAAAACCCACGGTGAGAAAGAGATTTTATTTATAATCCTGTTTTGCATTTTCAATTAAACTGGAGAATAATAGATTCTTAACTTTTTATTTATCTTCTTACATCGGTTTCCCAGAAATCTTCGCCCTAGTGGGAGTAAACGCACTTAAAATCCTTGTAGAATGCAAATAAGTGTTGCAATTGCTAGCACTCAGCCGCCCACTGATATCCTGCTGTTATCGCCTAATAGCACTAAAGGTTTCTTTTGATTCCTCAAACATGGAAACTCAATTGGAATTAATTTAATTCAAAAAGGAAGAAAACGTTTACGATTGTTCGGTCAACGTTCTTTGGACTTCACTAAAGCGTTTAACAAAGTGTTGTCTAGTCAAAATTTATTCAAAATGGAACTCGAACGCATTTCAACACATCATAATGCAATATGCAGATAGTAAATCGTTGATGTTTGAGCATTTCCCACACAACTGGCCATTATTATGGATCTCATGTTTTTGAGTTGGTCCGCGAGGAATAATTGTGGGCATATACCACTGCCTTGTGAAACACCCGCAACCACGATCAAGGAATCAGACGATTGATTAATGAGGTACCCGAAGTATGCAGTGGGCTAGTCATTATGATATCTAGGTCGATTTCGTTGTTCGATAATGCTACGTTTTGTTTCTTTTTGTTGGTTAGTCGGTTGAATTGTATCCGCCGGATTTCAGCGTTAAATTCGACACGTAATTTGAGGATTCGCGAATCGGTAATCGTTTCGTATTTGCAGCAAATTCTTGGTTCTGTAGTTATTCTTATTTATTTTTTCTTGATGTAACGAGGAAATAACTAAAATACTAAGAGTAATTTTGAGATCAGATAATCCATAAATGTAAAAAGACGACATCGCATTTCATGTTAAATTAGGCCTGTTTTGTATTTGAAAAATACAAGTATGTTGCCTAAATCAGCTGTAGCCTGTTGAGTGTAGGTGTTGTTTAGCTATTTCAAGAATAAAGTATGCTGTCAGAAATTGAATATTTATATCAATTTGCCAAATACATCCCAGCTAATAAATTTTAAATTACGTTCGCGTGCATGTTCTAGAGCCCGAGGCGCGTCTTAAAGTCTGCGCGTGCGACGGTCACGCGCCCCGAATCTTGGCGGTCGTATGTCGACAGACACTGGCATTTACTTTCCACCATTATAACACCTAAAATGTAGCTTGTAGAGTCCTATTTCGATTGAAACCATCAACATCATAACTATTGACAATCGGTGCAATTGCTGTTAGCACGGATTAACTATTTGTGGGAAACGTCAAGACTTTTGTTTGTATATTACTGTTACTATTGTTCAACGGTATGTTAACATTAATGCCATTGTTATGATGGAGTTTCAAATACAAGGTTGCGTTGCAACACGACGTAATAACTGTGTGTGAAGGTGCCTAACTCATTATACTAATTAAGTATGATAGTTCACAGACGGCTAAAGCTACCGAGATATCTTTTAGTAATAGTTAAATATCAATTATCACTTAGGAAATTTGAGTTATTCAGCGCAAGCCAAAACATCCCTGATGCTATGTTTAAATGTAACATCTGTTCCAGAATCGGTTATTTCAACTATTGTAATCCATTTACTGTATGCATTTTGGTTATTTTTATTTATCACTAAACGATCTATTTAATATCATTTTAGACCAATATAATATTCGATGAACATGATTAAAATCGAAGTTGAGTATTGTTACGAAATCAAAACTTTATAGCCATTGCGTATAGTAGGTTCAACAAATTACAAGACCTCCGGCAACAAAAAGCTATTAAACGCGTGAAAGCATTTTATAATAGGTTAATATTGTCTGTGAGATTTATACGGCTCGCACGTCAGAGGATTGTTTTAAATAACCAAGTTAAGAGGACTACTAGACCTAACTGAAATCGAGAATTTAGACACACACACATAGACAACCGGTATATCGCCATCTATCGGCGCAACATGAAACTACCGTGTCAACATAAAACTACAATGAGATCTCGCCATTTTTTTAAGAGATGTCGCTCATCTACACTTATAATAATAAGTAGAGGCCAATTCTGTACATGAAATAAATTTAAAAATTAACAATCAAGAGGTGATTAAGAATTGCTACTGATGCCAAAAATGCAATCAGTAAAATTTTTGTCTGAACAAAAACTACTCGACGACTTTTTTAACGAAATTTGAAACAATTATTCTTCATACTCTTGGGCAGGTTATACCTATGTATACTTTTCGTTATGCTTTAATCAATAGGAGCAGAGCAGTATACAGCTTATGAATCGGAATCATGTGCTACAATTTATAAAGATATATTATTCTTTTTTTAACCTAAGACCACGCGGCCTAAGTTGCGTGCGGCCGCTAGTCTATACAAATATTATAAAGAGGAAAGGTTTGATTTTTTGTTTGTTTGTATGAATTGAATAGGCTCCGAAACTATTTGGCAGATTTGAAAAATTCTTTCACTGTTGGAAAGCTACATCATTCCTGAGTGACATAGGCTATATTTCATTTTCAAAAAAAATAGGCATCCTTACTAAAATTACGATAACGTTAGTCCACGCGGACGAAGTCGCGGGCGGCTGCTAGTCAATAATAAATTAATTACGACCGGAAGGAATTTCACCTCTAATGTTACATTATACCTATTAACTAACTAGCTGCCACCAGAGACTTCGTCCACCTGAACTCCAAAAAAAACAGGTCTATAAAATAGTTTATGGCATATCTCAGATTTAACAAACGTAGGTATGTACAGTCAACAGCACATCAGGTTACTCCATTTCCGTTTTGTCTCTCGCTCTTGTAAATGACATTTCTTTGCAATAGAGCAAGGAGGACTGACCGGAAATCGATAGCGTGATGTGCCAGCCACCGTAGGTACAGTAAGATTCACGAGAGTTGACCACTGCGCAGAAAGCATTTTTTAGGTCCCCTTTGAGGTGCGTGTGAGGCGCGGGGGGAATGCGTCAAGAGCGGAGCGACGCCATTGGTGCGCGCGCGTCACGTGATAGACTGCAGCAGGCCGCTCAGTCGCTATTCGTCTATCGCGGTTTTGACACGCTGTCGCTGCTGTCGAGTGTAATTGAAAAGAAAAGTGTTTCGCTGATTTAGTTATTTTTTTCACATTGTTTTTGTTACTTGTTAGTATTGTTATTGCTTTTGTACGTTGTTTTTGTTAAGTTTTTTGTTTCGACTTGGGTGGACAAATATGCCCCGAGGAAAAGGCAGTGCCCTAAATAGACAGTCGAGAAGGATGGTGTACGACGTGTTTAAATATTTTTCACGGGACTCTAAGACACTCGAAGCTTATAATAAAACGGCAGCTGCAACAAACAAGTCTGTATCGACAGTGCAAAGAATTATAAAAAAAGTAAATCTTCGCCTTTCGTGGTGGTTTTTAGAACCCCTGGAAAACAAGAACGGAAAATAATGGGGTCCATTTAATTTTGGACATCGTGACACTGCTGCCTGGTGGAAATAATTCTTTGTTTTTATATTGTTTGTTTTATTTTTTTTGTTTTTTCCTAACCACCTTGTTCTGTATGTTTTTATCGGTTGCGATGTTCAGAATCAATAAATGTTTTTTCTTTCTTTCTTTCTTTCTAATAGAAACATCCGCTATTCGGTTGTTACGGATCAATTACCTGCAAAAGCTTAAAGAATATCGAAGAAATAATAGACCGATCATTTATACAGACGAATCATACGTCCATGCCACACATACTAAGCCTATGGGCTGGGCTGACAGTTCTACAGCAGGTCTGAAAAAGCCTATCTCAAAAGGCCAACGAGTCGTGATTGTTCATGCCGGGTCAGAGGCTGGATTTGTGCCCAATGCATTATTAACTTTCAAGTCGGGCACTAAATCGGGAGATTATCACGACGACATGAATTATGAAAATTTACAAAAAATGGATTCAAACTAAATTGATACCCAATCTCCCACCGAACTCCGTTGTTGTGGTAGACAACGCCTCATACCACAACAAACAATATGACATGGCCCCGACATCTAATTCGCGTAAATCAGATATGCAAGCGTGGCTTACCAAAAATGGAATTAGCTTTGATCCCAATATGTTTAAACCTCAATTGTACGAGTTAATAAAAAAAAACAAAGACCGTTTTAAAAACTTTTCAATTGATAAAATTTTGATGGAACATGGTCACGATGTTCTCCGTCTTCCACCATACCACCCGGATTTAAATCCCATAGAAATGGCTTGGGCCTCTATAAAAGGTTACGTGAGTAGCAAGAACGTAAAGTGGAATATTGGCTGCGTCGTGGATTTAATTAAAGAAAAAGTGAATCTGAAAAAGTAAAATCAATAGAAGAAAGTTATATGCAAAGTGACCACGTCGTGGATGACCTTACGGATGAGTTGATTATTCGTGTAGGAGAATCTGATGAAAGCGAAGATCTGACAGATGTGGATTTTTCGGAATCATCTGAAGATGAAAAAAATAATACGGAACCCGGCCCTAGTTCCTCAAGGTCCACGAATCCCTCAAGTTCCATGATAGAGGGAATCATGGAACTTGATAGCGATAGCGACTAAATGTGTTTTATTTTTGCACAGTATTTTAATTAATTTCATTTCAATAAACATTTTAAATTAGGGACTTACGTTTAATTTATTTTCATAACCACCAGTTACAATATTATTAGGTACCTACATATAACAATGAAATATTATTTTGTGTTAAGTCTTTTCTTCATGAATGTACATATGCGCGACGGCCGCCATTTGTGGTCAAGATCCGTGAATCGACCTGTACATCATAACATTTTATTAAAATCGCCCAAGCCGTTTCGGATGAGTTTGGCTACGAACACTGTGACAGTGTGTGAGAATTTTCTAAAAAAATAAAAAAAACAAAGAAATAAGTTCATTTCAGAAAACATAACGAATTATCAATTGTGAATCAGAATCAGAAATATCTTTATTTAAATAGACCTGTTACAAGTGCTTTCAAATCGTCAAAAACTTAATCAAACAAACAAAAATACACTTAATAATAGACTTAAATACTATAATAGAGATAATAAATAAATACACAGTATACAAACATAATGTGACTCAACCACCGGTGTCGGAAAGTTGTTTCTGTACTGAGAAGAACCGGCAAGAAACTCAGCAGTTACTCTTTTCAATATGTTCTGTACAATAATCCGTTAGTAAATTACAATTTATTATTAAGTACACATACAGTTATACAATTTCAAGAAAATGGTTAGTGCACAAAATAATGGTAAATTATTAAAAGCAATTAACAACATTGTTTAGAAAAGACTACTGGTTAACATTATAAAAAAGGAGTTTTGAGGTTCACATCCAGTTATACAATTCAAAGAAAAAAATGTTTGGTTGGTTCACATTATTATGTTGAATCCGTATAATTATTACAAAATGGCTAATTGGAGTCCGCGTCGACCTGAGAGCTTACTCCCAGGCGTTCCTATCCTTAAGGTAGTCGGCTGTGGTATAATATCCTTTTTTTAATAAGACAGTTTTAATATGATGTTTAAACCTATGTGATGGTAACTTACAAATTGCTTCTGGAATTTTGTTGTAGTAGTGTATACCTTGCCCCATAAAGGAACCTAAAACCTTTTGTAACCTGAATAATGGAAGCGCAATTTTATTCCTATTCCTCGTATTTTTGTCATGTATGTCACTATGTTTAGTGAAGAGATTAATATTTTCTCGCACCAATATAATACAATTATAAACGTATTGAGAAGCCACAGTAAGAATCCCAACTTCCTTAAAAATATCCCTAAGCGAGGTCCGTGCACGAAGCTTGTAGATGGATCTGATGGCTCGCTTCTGAAGAATAAATATGGTTTGTATATCTGCTGCCTGGCCCCAAAGTATTATACCATATGACATAATACTGTGGAAATAGCTGAAATAAACCGATCGAGCTGTGTCTACATCTGTCAAAGATCTTATTTTTCTTATAGCAAAAGCAGCTGAGCTAAGTCTGCCTGAAAGCTTGTCTATGTGAGGGCTCCACTGTAATTTTGAGTCTATCGTCATTCCAAGAAAAACTGTTGAATCTACAAGCTCCATATCATTACTATTTATTTTCAAATCAATGTGGTTATTTCTAACATTAGGCAACTTGAAATCAATACATTTAGTTTTGTTTGCATTTAACTGAAGGTTGTTGGTTGTAAACCATTGCAAAACCTTAGAAATTGCATTGTTTACGTCATCAAAATTATCTTTATTTCTATCGACATTAAAAACTAATGATGTATCATCTGCAAATAAAACTATGTCACAAAGGTCTCTAACGTAAAAAGGTAGGTCATTTATATATATCAAAAATAAAAAGGGGCCCAAAATTGATCCCTGTGGAACCCCCATTTTGAGCAGTGATCCGGAAGATGAAGTGCCATTCACGTCGACTTTTTGAGTTCTGAAACTAAGATATGAAGTAATTAAGTCCAACGCTGTGTCTTTAACACCATAAAAATCGAGCTTACGTATGAGAGTGAGGTGGTCGACGCAATCGAATGCTTTGGATAAGTCACAGAAGATACCAAGAGCATTCTGAGCACTCTCCCAAGCCCTGAAGATGTGTTTCACGAGCGCAATACCAGCATCTGTAGTAGAACGACCTCTTGTGAATCCGTACTGTTCCCTGTGTAGAAGTTTATTCTCATGAAAATGACTCAAAAGTTGTTCTAGTATGATCTTTTCAAAAATCTTGCTTAAAGCTGGCAAGATAGATATGGGCCTAAAGTTACCAGGGTCCTGTTTACTGCCTGATTTAAAAAGAGGTATCACTTTACTGTGTTTCATTAAATCTGGAAACACTCCTTCATCAACACAGTCATTAAAGATTATGGCTAGGTACGGAGCAAGAACATCTACTATATGACTAATAATATTTACTGAAATACCCCAAAGATCGGTGGTATTCTTTTTATTAATTAATTTAAATGATTTTAAAACATCAAGTGAATCTATGTGTTTAAACCTAAATACATCAGCCTTACAGGATACACTGTCCTTCAACAACTGTTCTGCTTTAGCTGGGCATGAATTCAGAGAAGCTGTAGTGACCACGGGTATATTAGAAAAGTAGTCTTCAAAAGCTTCAGCTATGTTTGCATCTGATTTAATAATTCTACTGTTAATATTCAAAGAAAATGTGGTATCATGATGCTTCGTTTTACCCGTTTCGTGATTAATCACGTCCCAAGTGGTTTTTATTTTGTTTTGGGACTTAGATATTTTATCACGTATGTGTAATGCCTTGGCCATTGCACATACTTTCCTAAAAGCTTTAGAGTACTTTCTAACATACTCAATAAAAACTGGATCAACGCTGTATTTTTTCAAGCCATACAACTCGTACATTTTATTTCTACTTTTATAAATTCCGGGTGTGGCCCATTCAGAAAACTTTGACTGAGCTTTACGAGTCACCTTTCTTAGAGGGAAACTAGCATCAAACTCACCTTTAACACACTCAAAAAAAATCTTGTACAGGTTTCCCGAGTCACCTGGCTTATAAACAATGCAAGGTAGCTTACACTTTAAACGGTCCCTAAAACGATTTATGCGATGTCCTGTCTTTGGTCTACAAATGATTTTCGCAGGATTAGACTTGGTGAGAGCCTTATCTAAAAATGTTATCTTTTGTCCGCAATGATCTGATGTTAAAACGGACACAATACATTTATTTATCGGAGTACAATCACAAAATATATTATCCAGACAAGTAGCCGTGGTGGCTGTAACTCTAGTAGGTTCCTGAAATTGATAATCTAATCCAAAAGATTTAAATAATGACACTAATCTGTTGCGCTCAGTTGAGGTACCTAATAAATCCACATTAAAATCACCACACACAATAATAGACTTAGCCTTAGAGTTTAACTTTCCTAAAACTTCCTCCATGACTGACTCGAATTTGTCAAAGTTTGTTCTAGGGGGCCGGTACACACTAACCACAACATAGCCCTCAAGCTCCACACAAGACAACTCGACGATACGCTCTACTGACAGGCCTACTATGTCTTTGCGCTCTTTACATTTCAAGCTATTTACTGTATAAATTATTGAGCCACCATGAATAGCGGTCTTCCTAAAAAAGGCGCTTGACAATTTAAAATTATTTATTACAAAAGACTGATGGTTGGCTTCAGTTAGCCAATGTTCAGTTATACACAAAATATCTATACCCTGATTTTCTAGAAATAGTTCTATTTCTAAATCTTTGCCAGACAAGCTTTGAATATTCTGATGAAAAACATTCAGATGTTTGGGCTTGGCTGTTGTCTTGGGTCCTAGTTTAAACAGGGCCCTGCTGTAGAAATATTATGTAAAACCGGTAAATTAGTACTAGTACTAATGTCAAAATAAGAATAAAAAGTACTGCCAAAAGCGGCATCGTTGATGTTATAAGCTAACAAGGTAGCCAGTTTTTTCTTAGTCCTAATTGGAAGATACATTGTATCTTCAGTTAACCTAAAGTAAGATACAAATGAGTTTGTATCAAATAAAGTTATGTCACTGTGACGACACGTCAGGTTATATAAAGTTATATTAAGGTCATGTATGGCCTTGTTCTGACTAAGTGATGAAGTACTTGAGTATGGGAAAGCACACAAAATAAATTTACACTTGTACTCTGCCTGTATATCAAATATTGATTCAATGCTTTTTAATAGTCCCCTTTTTGTTATTGATCGGCTGTCCCCATGGAAAACTACCACAGTGGTATTCTCCCCTAGCTCCTCTTTAGAAATGTTATCTATCAAGTCGGAGTAGGACAGCCCTGGGTAGCACAAGTTTTTTACCTGTTGCTTGGTGTCATTTGACAGCAATATTCCTAATCCTTGACCTATCTTGTCAGAAAATAATATTGTTTTCTTAGCATTGCTAGTAGTGCTAGTAGCAGCCGGTGGTGTAGAACAGGTAACCACATCTGTCGGCTCACAAAGGACAGCTGAGGTCGGTCTCACATGTAACAACCCAGAATCCAGCTCAATTCTTTCAGAACATTGGTTGCAACATTGGTTGCCTTTGTTAATCAGTGAGTCAAACCTCTCTGCATTATAGGTTGACATTTCCACTAATTGGGTGGCAGCTAAGATGTGTTCCTTAATCTCTTTCTGGGCGATATCATATCTGTTTTTCATGTCCCTGAGAGAGTTCTCCAACCTGGTTATCTTGTTTTCTAAATCAAAAGTCTCTTTTTCATATGAGATTTGCCTTTTCTGTAATAATAAACTACTATGTTCTAATTGGGCTTTTAAATCTAACTTTTCCTTCCTTAAAGTTTTGCTAATCTTAAAATCACACTGTTTATTAACAAGTTTTTTTGTTTTACTTATGTATTTATTAACTTTAATGTATTTTTTCAACTTTTTAGTACTACTAAATTTATAAGATTTAGTTCCAGAAACTGAGTCATCACATGTGAGATCAACTGTAGGAATAACTGAATGACATACATTTGGAGCAGACACAGCAAGCTCATCAAATAAACTCTGATCTCCCCCCCCAATAGTACAACTTTTGTCACTTTCTAACTGCTTAATTGTTCTTAGTGAGTCATATAAACTTGTTTCTAGGTCATGAATGCGATTTAATGCTTGTTCATGAGTGTTACTACATGTATTAAAAGTGTCTACAACTTCTTGCAGCTGGGTACAGCGATCAACCACATCCAAGTACTTTTGGTCCAATTCTGCTAGCTCACACTTTAGTTGGGTGTTCTTAATGATGATGTTTTTGATTTCTAATTCACTGTCTTCACGCTCTTGAAGCAGCTCTACGTTATCACTCCTAAGCACCTCCAGGTCTTCGCACACTTGCTTGTACTGCTCCATAAGTTTACTGCGGGTCATCATCTTGTAGGTTAAGGTTGTTCTCCAGCAAATGCAGTATCAAGTAGGGCCAGAACCCTGAAATGTGATAGAAGTGGTGTCAGAATAATGAAATAACAATACGGGTAATATTAACTACAGTTTCGTTACAGATGAAAAGTTAATCAGGCAACCAATGAAAGTAAAACAATTGAGTGAATACTAGGTATCTCAGAGCTTTAACAACAAAGTTTTAAAGTAAATGTATGTAAAATAAGATGGAGGGTAGGTGTGTACCTATGTGTTTCAAAAATGTTTCATGAATATTTGATTTAACATTCTAAATGATAACTCAGTAAAATAGATAAGTGTAAGGGTAAATTGTCTGGGGCAATGAGGTTGTTTACGTCAACTTTGCTTCCACAATTTGTCAAGCGAAGAGACAAACAACAATGCCAAAATGTAGTGAAATTTGACGAACCTCACATTAGTGAGACACTGTGCAGTGTGTAATGTAAATGAATGAGTAATAATCTTAATATTTTACAATTTCAATCCTAAATTTGAAGGGTCAAAAAT
The DNA here is from genome assembly GCA_950022985.1 of Udea ferrugalis. Classification (NCBI taxonomy): domain Eukaryota; kingdom Metazoa; phylum Arthropoda; class Insecta; order Lepidoptera; family Crambidae; genus Udea; species Udea ferrugalis. The sequence goes on from OX465516.1 coordinate 15,713,461, forward strand.
ACATAACATAACCTTAAATGGTACGAAGTAAAGATAAAAGAGTTTTGATTAACAGGAATTAGGATGCATTGTGGCCTGTTTAAGCTGTTTCACTGTTGTATTTTATGTAAATAAGAGTAAACAAACAATACTCCCCTGAGTCAGTTGAAATCAAAACGACAGTTGGTCGTCCGGCGTACGAAAAGTCTTTCTCAAACTTTAACTTTTTACTTCACACTATACTGTTCACCAACGTTTTCACTTAGTTATTGGTATAAATACTAACGCAATCAGTTATTAAGACATGTAAATACACATTATTTTACATAAAATTCTTAAAATTAAAATCAGCTGCGTAACAAGACGTCTGACAGCTGCCGACAGATGTGAATAATGATATTTAATGATATCATTCATGACCTAAAAACAATTGATAATTTTATTTTACTTTTGATATTACATTAAAGCTATGGGTATAGATCAAACAACAAAATAGACAAGACATTTATTTTATTTATTACTAGCGGCCGCCCGCGATTTTGTCTGCGTGTACTTAAGTCGAAAAACAAAAGTTTCATTAAAATCCATTCAGTAGTTTTTACGTGAAAGAGCAACACGGCACATCCACACATACAAACTTTCGCCTTTATAATATTAGTAGGAAGTAGGATTAGTAGGAAGTACTAGATAGGTATTTGTGGGTTGATGGAAATTTAACCAGAGAGGTGTTGTTGGATTAGTATTTACTGTAAAAGTGACACTGGGTATAAAAACAAAATATTAAAATAATAATGAGACTATAGGTGAATATTTTGTATTTCAATCAAAAAAGAGTACTAGCCTAGTACGTACGTAAAAAAATAATTGTATGGATAATAAATACCTAGTATTTAGTAATTGTATGGATGGCTGTGAATAAGAAATAGAACTCATTTAATTAAATGTTAAAACTTTTATTTGGTGGGATCACATTATTTAAATTTTTATGTTATGACTTGTAACAGACTTGTAAAATGGACTGTAGTCAAGTTTTCACTTTCTGGCCATTTTTCCGGTTAACGTAAGCGTATAAAAAGTACAACGTTTAGTTTTAAGCTCAAATATTTAGTGATGGCTAAGCATGGGTTAGTTTTAAGCTCTTGTTAACGAATTATGTTGTTTAATTGAAGCTATTTAGGTGATAGTTGTGGATATGAGTCATGTTATTCTGGAAAAGCGAGATGACATGCTTATTATAATAATATTTACCTATAATTCTGAAAAATAGTAAAAGCACTGGTTATGATGACATAACTACAGAAATATTAAAACAAATACCAATTAAATTATCTCACATTTTAAGTCACATTATTAACAATTGTATTTCAAAAGGCACCTTTCCTAATAAATTAAAAAAGATTGAAAAGAGGTACAATCATTGTACAATCATTGTACATTGAGCGCAGCTCACGCCTTAACCTTCGAACCTATCACGGCCATGTCGGATCCGCCCTCGACATTCACCATGTTAACAAGAATGCAACATGCAGGAAAGCATGCAGCATGCAGGCAATCATACAGCATGCAGGGATGCAGCATGCATTTTATTATAGGGTTTGAAAAAAAAAAACTAACCCTCGGATTCGGACTTACATTGTTATTATAAACCACCATTCGGACAAACATTCATTATGTCAAATCACACTTAGACCAAGTGATTTTATAGCTAGTAAAATTAGGACGTATAATTATTATAGCACTCAATTTTATGACACAAAACCATTATAGTTGTGGACTATTAGGTGAAACAAAGTTTCGTATACGAGACCATTATGGATAGTGATGATTATAGAAAACGCGTTCGGGATTTTGATTTTCGGACGTACGATATTCGGAGAAGAAAGGGACTACCCCTCTACATGCTTGCAAAGACAGTAGACATTGACGCGGTTTTGACAGCATATCACGGATATGTCGTGCCCCTTCTAAGGTATGGTGTCATGTTCTGGGGTAATTCAACAGATAAAGGCACAGCATTCAAGGCCCGAAAGAAATGTGTTAGGTCTGTATTTAAATTGCATCGGACCATTAGTTGTAAGCCCTATTTTCGAGAATGGTAGCTTTTAACCCTACCCTCCATATTTATCTTGGAAACAGTTTTATTTGTTAAAAATAACTCAGAAAAATTATTAAAAATAAACGACACAACTATAAAATCAGCATGCCTAGGAACAAAACGGCTTTATTCAACAAAAGCATATTTTGCATGGCATCCCGAGTCTTCAACAACCTCCCCAAATCTGTCCATGAGTTGGGAAGTTTTGATGAGTTCAAAAACGCCGTTAAAGGATTGCTTCTTGAGAAAGCCTATTACAGTGTTATTAGATAAACTTTGAGGTCACATGTCTCTTTTTCTTAAAATAATGTATCTATTGTAAATTTTAATTTATTGTAATGTTAAATGTTAATAATAAGTGATAAATCCACCCTGAGTTCTCGCCTTTTAGTGGCGGGGACGCTTCAGTACCTGTTATAAGGTGAACAAGAAAACTCAGCCGTGGCAGTGTGGTGGACTGGCTATAAGCTCCAGCTTATATTCTTATTGGTCTTTGTCTAATTGTATTTTGTCCTTGTCCTCACTATTTTTGGTAGATATATGAGGCTCACGTATTTTCATATTCCTTGATAACCGGGGATCGAGAATTTCAGGTAACAAGCAGTCCAAATAGAAGTTAATTAGTTTATCTTTCATCTCGTTTTCCCACATAAAATCATTTCGCTCAATCATTTCCGTTTTCAATTTCTCCTTCTCATTTGCCCACACGGCAAACAGGCAATATTTCTTTTGGGTCACGTGTAGCTGACCCTGTATCTGGAAGTACCAAGCATGCCGTTTATTAATAGCTAGTTCGCCTGTTGTCGTTTTGAGCCAGAAAGTTACCTTTTTTTTAAAGGGCACTTAACTTCTACCCGAGTATGTTCACCCATCAAACCATCAGGCGTGGCACCCAAAAAAGGTAATTCGTTGTCAATAAATACGGCCCACACGGCTTAATGGTAACGTTTTCTTGCAAGCCCAGCTGAGTGAGAGCTACTTTTTCATTGTTCTGGCCATGACTAATAGATTCTACATGATCCAATTTTTTATTGTAAATAATGTCCTTCACTAAGGAAGCACATGGTGTTGTTGCACGGCGTCTTATAACCCTGCTGAAGTTAGACGCAGTGAGGAGAGATCGTCTCATTTCAAGTCATTCTCCGTTGGCTCTTTGCAAAATAGTTTGTCTTTCCACCGTAGCTCGCTCTTCGTCAGGTCTTTTCAAATTTTTCAAGAAGTTTTCTCTCATTTTATTGTATATCTCCTCCGGCACATCAGGGTTTCCGCATTCCTGGCCAAAGTGTTTATCATTTCTTTTTGAGTGTAAACCAGTCGTCTCTTTTTCTTGGCATACCTTTTACTCAGTGCTATCCCTTTTTTTTTCTATCTTACCACATTTTCAGTTTTCAGTTTTACGCAGCATGCAAGCATCATTATTTCCAGAAATACTGCGACAAGCCAAGTCGCTACATTTCTCGCCGGAAGAACGACATAGTGGCGCCACCAGTTCAGCTGTCACTGCTTAATAATGGGTCTTATTACATGGCAATAAAAGTCTACAACCATTTACCAAACTCCTTGAAAGCTGTGCAAGGCAAAGAGTTTGAAACTAAGCTTAGGAACATGCTCATTGATAATTCTTCTTATAGCATCAAATAATACTTTGAAGCTAAATTACAATAAAAAATCGAAATCATACATTTCGTTTGACTGGCACCTCTTATTATTTTTTTTGTACGCCTGTAGACATAGATAGATTTGTAGATTTTTAAATATTCTAGTTGCTTTGTTATTTTTTTTTGTTTTTGTTAATGTTATAATTCGTTTTTTATTTTTTATGTGTAAATTCACAATACCTTGAAAAGGTGAATTTATGCCTACCATCTACAATTTTACTGCTATCCTTGTACTTTCTGTTACAAATTTATAGTGAATAAATGAATATGAATATACATGATACCTGTCTATGCATTATATAGATCTATGGTTTCACAACCTGCGACTACGAAATAATTTTGCCAGATGCAGAGCGTTCACTAACATTGAACCAAACTCGTCAATCTGACCAACTGAAGTATTAGAAGTATAGTAACTTTCTTATCAAATTAAACTCTTACTTACTTTTGAAAAGTGTCATTGCAATCTTTGTTTTCTGTGACAAGCCTCGGTCTTTTTCTAAAAACAAAAAAATAACCTCAAGGGTTTTGGTTGAAAATTATGTACAGTGGGTGTGGTTGGTACAACACAGGCTGCGATTGATGATAAAAAGTGTAAAGATTTATCTATTTGATCCTCAACTTACATAATATTAGGCTGATGAGGGACATCACTGTCTCTTGCTTTTGCTTCACGTAAACCTACATGTGTTTAAGTTCAGGAAAGATAAAAAAAACTTCAAAACAAAAACAAGTTTTGACTGGGAATCGAACCCTCAACCCTAACGTGGTCCGTATTAGATAGTCTTTCCACAAGCTTTCCCAATATCGAGTGCTAGCATTTTGGAGCTATAAAAATCTTCGACGATATTTTCTTCTTTTTTTTCTGGAAAGACAACAATTTTGCATAGGTGAGTTTTCAAGATTCTTGGGGCTTTGTTAATCATTTATTGTAATGTTACGAAATACTACGTTAATATTATGCTATGGTCTTTGATAAAATAAAAAGAGGAAGGTATGTGCGTTCTTACTTCGCGTAGGTATTTGAAAATTGGCACTATGTAAGACGTATGAATGACTCTAAACAAGTCATGACAGGGATTGGAATGAAGTAGGTCCGTTGGACCTATTTTTCAAAGTAGGTCCATCGGACCTATTTTCAAAAGTAGGTTAATTGAAGCTATTTTTGAAACTAGGTCATTTGGAGCTATTTTCGAGAGCAGGTCCATTGGACCAATTTTCTAAAGTAGGTTCATTGAAGCTACTTTTGAAACTAGGTCAATTGGACCTATTTTTATAAGTTGGTCCGTCGGACTTGCTTTTGTTTGGTACGCGGGGCCATTTCTGTCATATGGGCTAAAATTAGGTCCTACTTTTGTAGAGCCACTTTTAGTACGCGAGTACCTATATCTTCCTCCTTTTAGTTTATTCAAAGGCTATAAATCAAAACATAGCTTGATTAGGATGACAACTACTAGTAGGACTTTGAATACCTACTTCACTGCCTTATAATAATTACAATTATTCTAAGTTTACTGCACTGACTGTGTTGTCTACTGAAGCTAACGAAAATACCGCTTACCTTATAGCATCGTGCATTCTTCGGGCGTTCCTTTTATAAGACATTTTTTTATATTTTTTGACGAGTTTTCGTGGCCCACCCGTGTTGGTGTACACAATAATCGAGTACTTTTGAAAAAATAATAAAATATTATTTCAGCTAAGCAATGCGTCACACGTCCATTGTCTAAGCGTCCAACCAACAGCCTCGGCCGGTACTCGTCGCTACTCGAATTCGCTTGTCGCTACACGCGTGCCCGAGAACCAATTGAACAGTATGGCGTTTTTTGGAAAATATACGCATTGAATCCCAAAAATAAAAAGATAAGACGACTTTGTTGACTTTTTGGTGAGTTTTCATGTCCCATGCAATCAAACAACCAAAAATATACTAAGAATAGACTTCGTTACAATAAATACTAAATAAATAAATACAAAAAATAAACCATGGATTTGAACTCAGGACCATAAGATTAAATAGTAAATCGGCTGTCTCATAATTACCTACGTTCCTCCACCGCGTCGACAACTCTTATCATCGAAAATAGCGGTTAGTTTATAGCATAGTCCATATAGACTTGAATACTTTTAAATAAATGCACAGTATACAAACATAATGTGACTCAACCACCGGTGTCGGAAAGTTGTTTGAACTCAACTGAGAAGAACCGGCAAGAAACTTTCGTGTGGCTACTTTCAAAATTCTGATTGAAAATTAAAGTTGTTATTGGAAATAAAACTATATACAAATAACGTTTTATTGTTATTAAAATTGCCAAATAACTTTCATTCTAATCATAATCAAGCTTTATCCTACGAACAAAAACAAACATAATACAAAAAGGAAAACCAGGATTTGATCATGCGATTATGAGATAAGGCTACTAACGGCTGTGTATTAATCATGTTCCTCCACCGCGTCGACCATAACACCGAATGAAAATAGCGCTTAGTTTAAAGCATTGTCCATTTTATGGTAATTTATTTATTAATTCATTTTATAAGACGTTTTGGTGAGCTTTCGTGTCCCATGCATTATTATAGCATACGCAATATTCTAACAGTGATTACTAAGCAATTAAATATTATTCAAATGCGGAGCGCAATGCGCGACACGTCCGTCTAGCATCAGGCCACGGCCGGTACTGTCTGTACACGGCGTTTCACGCACACACGCACACGCAATTTGCTTGAAAACAATTATTGGTGTTTTTTGGAAAATATACGTTTTAAATCACAAAACTAAAATGAGCACGCTCTAGTATTTTATAAAACACACATTCTGTGAAAAGAACAGAATGATAGCATGATGTTTAGTACAGTTTTTTTTCATTCAAAATTTTTTTTAGACCCATCTTTGCGATTTTTTTCTATCGAGCCGAATTTGTTAAATCGTGTTTTCAAATTGATAAAACCAACCCTTGAATCCTCAAGAATACGACATATTTTTTTCATCTGGATCACCGAAGTGTAACACTTAGTTTTCGTTACTATAAAACTTGGATTTAGCTCTACTAGTCCCCTTAAGTAATGAACATGAGTACGAGTACTGTACGAGTTTAAAGCTACTTGCATCATAACTGTACTGCTACAGGTATCATGATAGCTTCTGTGAAAACTCTGTTTATTCGATTCAGAATTACTATATTAACATGTCAGTAAGCAACTGAATTAGACAACTGAATTAGAATTTCCCTTCAATATAAACAATACAATTAAGCAGGAGTAGGATATAATGAATTTAGAGATGTATCCAAAGTTTACAATGTATAAAGGTATGAATTGCGTTATCGAGTGGTATACTATTTTTCAAAATATAGTTTTTTAAAAGTTTCATAATAAAGAAGACCTATATTCATAGTTCAACATTTAAAAAGATGAACATGAGATGGCAACAGTAAGAAAAACATTAGACGGAAATAATGTTTGTTTCATTGTGAACCTAACCTCAAGAAGCCACCTCTGTCCCGAATCCCACACCAACTCGTGATCACAATGCAAACGTGACAAAATCGTTCCGCCGAAATGAGATAAAACGATAAAACTGAATGCCCTCGCGATTTCTATTCTCATCATCATCTTGGGATCCCTGTGAATTTTTATTACTTACTTTTAATAACTTTATTGTGAATCCAAATTTATTATTGTTGCATTTAAGTTTTCGTAATAGTTTGTAGTCTACATTTTAATTACATTTTTTGAGTAGTTGCAATAGTTTAGTTTAAGCACGTTGTAGTAACGTTGCACTTTGTTTGTTGTAAATACTTGATCATATTTCAGCTCTATGAAAAAACCAAAATGGCATTATTTTACTTAAAAAACTCGAACAAACATTTAAAAACTTACAAGAATTTCGTTTATGGACCGAAAATGTTGAAACGTGAATCAACTCACCATAAATCTAAAGGAATGCCTGTTGGCTTTGCACTTTGCACAGCTGAGCTTATAAATATTTCAGCTGCGTACCTATAGTGTAATATGTTGCATATTATCTAAAGCACTAAAGATAATGCAACTAGTATCTCAGTTAAGAAATACCGCAAACATGTTCAAGTACCCAAGTACTTGAACATGTTTGCGGTATTTGCGGATTGTTTTGTTATAACTACACACATCAAAAGTGTCTAGGGATATCATAGGGATATCATTTTTCAAATATTTCATAAAGTTAAGTTGGTTTACAAGTTGAGCATTACCTCAGAATAACGCGAGGACAGTGGCAGTAGATAAAGGTTAAGAATATTACAAAAAAAAACGTTTGATTTTGCTAAAATTTTGACACCTTTTAAAAGAAAAATCTGTATTTTTTTAACGTCCCTACGATTGTACAATAATGCTACTACAATATTTTTTTTTATACAATCTGAAAGGGCAGATATAGCAGTTTCTGTGTTCTAAAAATTTCTACGTTGGTATCAATATTTTAATTTTTACAGCCTCCCAAATAGCTATACTTTGTATGAAAATGCTTGAGATATCCCTAGACACTTTTGATGTGTGTATTTGAGTCAGTATCGTAAATGTTGAGTATCTGTGTCTTTGCAACTTTATTAGGCATCGTTGTAGACCTTATAATCATCAAAACTGATATTCATGATATCAAAACCGATATTGATGAAAGTATTTTTTTTACAGAATGTTTCGGCGCACACTCAGATCGATCTCGGCATCGCTCCGGTCCCATCAGAACCGTGCCAGTGGGAGCTGACATCAAAAGAGACGTGGACTTTGACTGCCCTGAAGAGTTCGGCTACTACCCTCACCCCAGCGACTGCACCCTCTACTACGTCTGCGTGTTCGGCGGCGCGCTACTTGAATCATGCACTGGTGGCCTTATGTACAGGTAAATTAATATCAACTTCACATAGTCATTTATTTTTAAGCTTCACTTGGCTTAGTAATGAAACAACATTATGCAAAGAACGCTACATTTCCATGCACCATTGCAAACCAACCTATAGACTTCGATTTTGACAACTGGTTAGTACTAGATTTTACTCAAGTATTCATTGTTTATGAATTGAACAACCTCATGTTTCCATAAGCAATGTTTTGTTTGTGAATACGAGGGCTAGTTATCTACGAATCATAGAAATATACTATGAAAGTCCTTTCAAGTACATGTAATTATATGTGATAGCATACAACTTAATGTATTTTTTTAGACCTTGACGTCAAAGTTTGTTGAAATATGTCGTAGAGTCTCACCATTTAATAATCCTTAAACCTCGTTCTGTTATTAGAAATCAAACTAAACTTAATGCTTTCAATTGTTTCCAATTCCAGCCACGAGCTTCAGACATGTGACTGGCCTAGAAATGTAGGATGTGATGCCGGCAGCCCAGTAGCAGCAGGCGAGGAGTTGGAGCGAATAAGTGAAAGGGAGCCACCGCCACCCCCTCCCCCTCCGAGACGAACCCCGCCCCCACCACCGCCGCGCGCGCAGCCACAACCCAACCCAATAATCACGTCAAGAGGCCAACCCAAGTTTAACCGCGATGAATACGAAAAGGTAAAACATTGTTATTATTGGCTTCCAAATGTAAGTAACAATCATTTTATTTGACGAGACAATGCAAAAATAACTGAAAAACAGTCTAATAAAGACAAAAACGAATAAAACGTATAAAACTCTTGTTTTTTACACGATTATAAACATAATAAAGTCTGTATAAATTATTAAGATTTACCCATGCATTTCGTTGTTTCAGCAACAGCAACTGTACGCAGAAGTAGATGACTTACCACCAGTAGAAGAAATCGAAAGCGACAGACAACAGCGCGTGTATCGTGGTCAGCCTTCTACAATCGGACAAGTTCAAAAAGATAGGGACGGCTACACGCAAGTCAACTCTGGACGAACACTTAACTCTAACATTATTCCTGCATCCATCTCTCAAAATAACGGCAAGATTGGTTCTTTCTCATTCGGTACACAAGTCGATGACAGAAGAGCAGCCGCAATTACTCAAGCGCCACAAACATACAGGTAAATTAAACTTCATATGAACGCTGTTAGTCATAAAAGACATTTGTTCGTCTCAATTAATTGACATTGTTGTTATTTCAGTGAAGACAAACGTGACAACACGACTGACTCTATTCATGACAGACCACTTGACATTGAGACTAATGAAATTTTTCATGATGTAGTTGAAAAACCAATCTTACGTAAAAAAAGAGATTTAGCAGAGCATGAAATTGTAGGCAGTGTCAATGATACCTTGGCGGATAGTATTGCTAGAAAAAGTGATAAAATGAGGAGTAATGATGAGGAAATGGAATATTTTGAGTATGATACCGAACCCGTTCCAAGTTTTGGTGATGAGCGTGGACAAGAAGATAATGAAAGAGGAAAACGCCAAATCAGATATTATATTAAAAATGGGTTTAAAAATCCAGGGAAAAACTGGGGTGTGCCAAAAGCTATTAAGTTAGTAGATTCAGGGCAGTTCAATTACAACCAAAATTTGCAAAACACAAGACTTCAGCAAAGTTATAACCCAAAACCTTATCCATCTCACTCTAACTACGGAACATCAGCAGACTCATATCAAATCTATCAAATTGATAATCCACAGTCTCAGAGACCATTCAAACCAAGCCTCAATGATCCTGGAAGACAAAATTCAGGTCATAATTCTGGAAATGTAGCTACGCAAATTATTACAAAGAGCCCACCTATATCAACTCTTAAGAATAATGAAAACCCTTTTTCCTCCTTAACAGGGGGTTTCTACAATAACGCACCACAGCAAAATATCAATCAGAATAATAATCATTTTTTATCTCAGTTTTCTCACTTCTCTAACGAACCTAAACATCACATTGTATTTCCTGATTCTTCGCAGGTGCCTAGTACTGTAATTACAGGCAAACCAGTTTTAGGATCAACAACGCAACGAACACGCGATAAATATAGAGTAAATTCTCATAATAATGAACAAGCACAAGATAGTAATCGTCCGACTTCAAATGTAAAAGTTTATTCACATGTGGATAGCAGACCGCAACAAAATGATTATGACGATGATGCTGAAAGTGAATCAAGCGAAGAAGAAGAATCCAGTGAAAATAGTTCTGCTGAGAAAAATGAAGACGATGATTTTAAACATGATTTTCCAGAACCACCTTATGAATTCACACATCCGAGTAATAGATTCCGAGACATAGAAAATCCTTTTGCTAATCCTAATTTTGATTTTGATGCCTTTCTAGCAAAACTTAGTGGAGGCCAATATGCTGTTGTCACTACTGAAAAATCTAAAACTAATGTTAAAAATGCTGCGTTGAAGACTCTTAGCCCCCCAGTTGAATTAACAACAGCGTCTAACCATAACACTGGTTTTCAAAGTTCAACTCTAAACTATAAAGGTATGAGTACACCTAGGCCCTTTGGTGGTCCAATTGAAAATGGCATTACACACAGACCCAGTGAGACTCAATATTTAACGTCTTCTACGAAACAAACATTCACCTTTGAACAATGGTCTCCTAGACCTAATTATAGGCAACCAAATGATAAAGAGCAACAGCCACCTCCAAACCAGAACGTGTACAAAATACCCCAACAAAATGCTGGTATACCGTTAGAAGCTCAAAGGCCAAAACTTAAGCCCCCAAATTTTAAAGATGAACGCCAGTTACCTATCAATTACAGTTTTAACAGGCCAACTGAAAATACGAACAAACCAACTCATGATTCTTCAAAAATAAAGTCACAAAATCATCAAGTATTTACGGTAACACAAAAGCCGTATGTTTTGGTAACGGGCACAGGAGCGCCAGTTATACTATCGACGCCAAAGCAACAATTTCTTTTAAAGCAAGAAAAGATACTTGCAGCGTTGCAATCTCATGTAACAGGCAAGCCCTATCTTGTTTCGTCAGGCAAACCAAATAATGCTTACATATCATATAAATCGACGCCTAAACCGTTGACAACCATCGCTAATGAGCAACTTCAGGCTTTGCAGCACTATTGGAATAGTAATCCATCATCAGAATCTTATTTTTCCATACAATCTACGCCTAGACCGAATGCTGTGTCTGAATCACCTAGATTAGAACATGTGTCGCTGCAAACGCCTCGGTCTTCAGGTAATTCAGGCAAAACTCAAAATGTTTTGCTTACTAGAACCCCAGTAACAACACCCACAAAAGCACCAGCAAAACGAAGACCAATACCTAAACCATCTCCAGAAATGAGTGATTACTATTATGATGAAGACGAAGACGATGAGCAATATTACTATGAGCCCCCTGTTAAATCCAAATATATGCCCAGTTCAGAGGTCAGACCTCAAAGGCCACCTATGGCACAGAACTATAAAGAATATGATGATAGCTATGAAGAAGCAAATGGAAGGCGTCCGATTAATATTTCCCCCTCTCCACATCAAATGTCTAGAATACCAGCTAAATATTCTAACAGGCCTGAAACTGCAACTAAAAACTACAATGATGTATCTGTGGTGACGAAAAGCCCTACTAAGAATTTTAACAAAAATATGTATGGTAAAATACCTGTACCGGTGTTAATTAATTTTGCAACACCCACACCCACAGTTCTGATGCGCCCTGAAGTTTCAAATTACGAAATCATTCATCATACTCCCAGAAATAGAACAGTGCACATAAGGAAACCAACCCATTCGGAAAGTGGGCCATACACTCTGAAACCTCCTAAACATCTGAATCAAACGACGCTTAGACCGTATACAGTTAGGCATAGGTTAGCTAAGCCGACAACTGTTAGTGATACGATATCTGCGAACGACTACAATAAACAGACTCGAGGAAGAATAAGACATCAAAATATTGTAGCTCAAATGAAACATACCACTCCTCGAGACAATCACAATCAAGAGACTCGTTACACAAAGACTAAACATGACGATAAGACGAACAGGTAATTTTTTACAAGCAAACGGAACTGAAAACTAACATTTACTGACGTATTCTTTTATATAACATTTGAGGTTTCAGTAATTACTAATAATAATCTATAGTTTCAGGATCTTTTTCACAAAATTAGTTTTCTTCTATGCACTGTACCTACTATAAAAAACTGAACTAATATTGACTATGGACAATGGAAAGACTGTAGACTCGACTAATTGCTTTGTAAATAGCAAATATACTTAATTTATGATTGTTTAATGTGTATTGATTGTTATGTCCAAAAGCTAATAACACTACCTATTGAAATTAATGCAATACCTCATGACTTTTCAGTTTGCAACCTACGGAAGACGTCGGCCCAGTTTCCTATTCAGCAAGTCCTCGTCCAAAAATGCTTTACAATGGAACCCAAAACTACAGCCCTGATCAGTATGATCCCTTCTACGCTGTTTATGACGAAGATGGTGAATTATACAAAGATACAGGTGAGAACTTACTTAAAATATGATATGGAAATTAATTGCTAAACATATGAGTTGCAAATGTTTATGATGGTATACGTATTTATCCAAAAAAACTATTTGATAATCAAAACTTGAATTTTGGTATTCATTATAATTTATGGTAGGTATAAGACGTTCTTCTGAGTTATTTCACTTTTTGCATGAGATTAATATAAAAAAACATTCAAACTTTCTTCCAACTTCGTAAGATATTTTCAATTCCTACTGACCTATTTCATTAACAAACTTCTCAGAAACTTAAGTATCATCAATCACTAAAAATTGTTATTGTTATTGTTTATCCAAAGCATCATATTTTGTACAAAATATTGAAATCACAATTGCTTAACCATTTTTGGCCCTCAAAAAGTCCAACGGTTACACTACATAGCTGTACCAAAGTAATGCTATCTTGACTTGGGATAAAATAACTCTCCTTAATTTGGGATTCCTTGCTATTTACATTGTGTTTAGATCGAAGTGTCAAGAATTTCATACTTTTTTAATATCTTAAAATGTTTCATACTAATAAAGTAACAGACTTCTGAATCACATAGACGGAATGCAATTTCCAAAAGTGCTCAAGAGTTTCGGGGATAACAATTTCGCCGTGGCCTGGATGACTAGCCCTCTAACTCCCCAATGTTTGGCCAGACGTTGGCTATTGGTAAGCACGTAACCCACTAACTGGCGGTTGGCACTGGTGTTGGCAGACTATGTGCAGCAGTATAACACAGCCTCGCTCCGCCCTGCAGTCCAGCAGACGTACCGAGGCACACCACCACCTGCACCGCCTGCGCGTCGACCTGTTGACGCCTATACACCTAGGCCTGTTGTGTCGGCTGATGACTACGATGATGCACTCATTCAAGGCCAGGTATTATCAAAATTGGTGAATATTATAGTTACTACTTTGTGTTTTCAAGTGGTATGTTTTTTTCAAACCGATCGTTTTTTGTAATAATATGTTGTTTATTGGCTTCTGAAAGGCAACACCTATGCTATTTTAAAAAGTAGAAGTACAAGTAAGCAAATATACTTTCCCAATGTTTCATGCGTTGCACGTTGGAATTAAATTTATTGGAGCTGACATTAATTTATTGCCATGTATTTCAGATCAGCAACCAGAATCAGTACCAATCACCCATACGCCACTCTACAAGGTTAGTTAAAAGTGTATTTTTTTACTTCTTAGAAATATTTTTACTTAAGTTAAATTTGTAGTCCTAACATACCGTCTAACTTAAATTATTGCGTACAATCCAGGGGCGATGGTAATGAATTGGGCTATGATCATAATCCGAGCAGCGTGAAGACGACTCTATACGAAGCAACTTCTATTAGCACCACTCCTTCTACTACGACTAGCACAAGCACAACACAACGCCCAACTACCGCACCCTTCACTGAAGCAATGACCCCGTCTCGATATACCTCAAGGTACTACAAAAGATATCTGCAAAACAACAATGACAAAACATCCAAGCTTAAAATATCATTTCATCCAAATTCATTATCAACATTCATTCATCTATCATTTGCATCTGAAACTCATTGAGTAACAACCTTTGAACTGACGTCTTAACAACATCTTTTTAACATCTAATATGACTTCTACTAACTGACTAGTTATTTCCGGTTTGAAGGTTGTTAATACCACGTGTAAATATTCTAAACCATTAATCCAATAAGCATTGAACCTTATTTTGTTCTGATTAAAAAAATGGCTTTTGTGGTATCTTTATCCTGTGAACTCCAACACAAACTTCCATCTCTTCTCTTTATCTTCTCTTCTTCTGCTTAAACAATAATAGAGATGCGTTTTCTTAGTAAGCAAAATATTATTATTTAGGCTCTTATCGACAAAACGTGTGTTATGTTATAGTATGTAGCATTTATTTAGAGAGCTTAAATTAGAAAGTTTTGTTTTGCTTTGTATTCAACAGATCACCTACAGATGAAAATCCTATAAAATCCTCCGAACCCAATCCACTAGAAACCCCTGTTGACGGGTCTAATTCGTCAATCCAATCTACTACTCCCGCACCGATCATAAATCTCTCTTCCCTTGCAAAACCCTTTGAAAGGACTGACAATTTGAACAGGCTAGGTGAAACAATACTTTCGACTGAAAGAACTCCGACTTCTAGACTTTTATCTCGAGTGACTAACTACAGCAAAGAATCTGTGGATGTGGTGCGACCTCCTAATAATCAAGATAGTAAAAAAGTTGTATCACTAACATCTGGTTTTTCAATTAGACGAAATCCTAATAATACTAATACTCCTTATACTTTGACTGTATTAACTCGACCAATTGATGAATATAGTAAATCTAGACGAAGAATAAAAGTGACTGAAAATATTAAAAATAGAGAATTGCAGGCTAACAGGTATTACTATCAAAGTGACAATAGCAAAGAACCCGTAGATATAGACGAGTATCAGAGTTCATCCGAGGCCATCACGCCCAAGAAAGACTTTAGTCCTGAAATTACAAGCGATGACGATATACCCGTTTTTGTTCAACCCACAGTACAAATAACTTTTAAACCAAAATTGTTGGCCACCGTACCCACGACGACCTCTACACCATCTACGAAGTACTATATCAAAACAGTTTTGCGACGTCCAGCCCCATTTTCTTCTAAAAACGGCCTAAGTACGGACTCCACTGAAAATTCAGTCAATACCGACGCTATCGTAGAAAATACACAAACAAATCAACTATCAAGCTTCGAGCAAGATAGTTCAGTGAGTAGTGAAAAAAATAAATGGCAAGAAAACGATAGAGCCGATGGGACATGGGATGAGGCGATAGTGTCTCCCTATAGATCATTAAATAACTTAAGAGACAATCATAACAATCAAGAAATTGCTGTACCAGAGCCAACTTCTAGTACTATTTCTACTACCCGTTTAGCAAATACCCAGTCAAGAAATTTCAGGACT
Source organism: Udea ferrugalis (assembly GCA_950022985.1). Classification (NCBI taxonomy): domain Eukaryota; kingdom Metazoa; phylum Arthropoda; class Insecta; order Lepidoptera; family Crambidae; genus Udea; species Udea ferrugalis. The sequence goes on from OX465516.1 coordinate 15,729,591, forward strand.
GAAAGACCTCGATCGAAACCTTCTTTTTATACCTATCGTGTTGTTGATGAGATTATACCAGACCATACAACTGAAGTATTTGGAAGTACAGTAAAAAATGTTATCAAAGCTTTCTTTAATAATTTGGTGAGCACACCCAAACCTAAACTACTAAATCAATTTTCTGTTTCTACACCTAGAACTACACCTCAGCCAGAAGAAAGAACTGTTAATATAGGTTTTCAAAAGAAAATGTTGAGATTTGTTGATGAAAAACCTTTAAGGAGTAATATTAATAGATTACAGATTATAACAGAACCAAGCATTAGTCAATTTATTCCATCAAATGATGAAGAACTTAGTTCAACAGACCATGAATTCAAAGATTTTTCATCGACATCTACAACTACAACATCCTCACCATCTCCAGTTCCTATTATTATTACTGAGGCGCCAACTACACCGATGATGTTAGAAAGTTCTCCCAAAAATGAGTTTCGAAACATGCCTAATAGGCGATATTACGAAACTGATTTTAATAGTTTTGTTCCAAGCAAACCAGAAACACAAAATTCCCGTAAATACCAAAAGCTTATAGATGAATCAACGACAGAGCCCCAACGTGATAGCGTCTCCTTGACTTACGACGACGATGTTAGTTCCAAACTGTTAAGTAAAGTCACCAGAACTCCACCTGAAATTGATTGGGATAAGCCAACTAACAAACTTGTAAGTGAAATCGCCTCTACTACAAGCACCACTAAAGCGACTATGACTACGAGAGTTGAACCGACTTTTACGACTAAGAGCTTATCCTTCCCAACTCGGGCCTCGCGAGTCAATCCCGCCATAAAGTTGGCAGCGACAAACCCTGGAGGTGGGCGCAGGAGTTACCAAACGTCGTCCAAATGTTCATCAGACAACAGTCTGCAAGCGAACCCAAAATGCAACGAAATCAAATACCAGAGGTACAAATCTCGCCGGCCAGTAGTCTAAGCCTGATTGATTTCACATAATATATATCGAAGGTGGAGGCTTCGTCTCAAAGTCCTTACTTTCTGCCTCGCGAAGTAACTAGCATGATTATCTCATCGAATTACCGTTTAATGGCACACTCAGCTAAATTCTGTCGCTTAACATTCTACTCTCATTGGGGGACTTCTTGTCGGTTGAGTTTGAAAATTGTTAACTCCTGACGTGACCATTTTCCATCTCCTGCACTTGATTGGCTATTTATATATATTTTGCATTAAGTAGTTTTAGATGAAAATATAAATAAGTCTGTAAATATTTAGTCAAAAATATGTAAATGTTGGAAAGTTCCTCAATGTAGTTTATTTTCTGTTGTACAACTATTTGCACCACATAGCAATTATTATAGTCATTTAACTGTAAGCGCACTGTATTCACAAGCATGGTGTATTAAGAACCTTTTGTTTTTGATACGCTTCTAGCATGTAACATTATATTTTCTTAAAATATTATCATTATTAATTATTGGAAATTAATAAGGGAATACATAAAAACAAATAGAAATAAGAAAAAAAATGTTATGAGCATACGAAATGTTGTATCTATATTTAAATAAATAAAAGTAATATTTTTATAATTAGCTTGATACCTAACTCATTCATTACTTATTTAAAGTATTTATTTAAGACGAGATTCATAAAAACTCGATTTATTTAAAATATTCAACGCTTCATCTCTAAAATCACGCGTACTAACGGTGTAAGTCTAAGCGAACTGTTTACTGGAACTTTATTATGTTGCAGGCCTAGCAGCACCCGCGGACGAGGCTCTGCCCACTATTCCGTAGCGTCAGATGCGCCCCAGCCCATCCCCAACAGAGGAACACCACCAACGTTAGAAATTGATCAGAAATCATTTTCATCCAGCTTTTCTTCTACTTTTGAAGCTCATTTGATATTGCTTTTAGTTTTGAATCCTTATTATCAAGAGAGTTTACATTGCAGCTTTTAGTGTTCATAGCCATAGCGTTTCATCATAAGAGCTGGTATTTCTTAATGAACTGATAAGTAATTCTAACTAGTATAACAAGACAAACAAAGAATTCACGTTATTTAATAACTATTTTGTTATTTTGGTTGAAAGTTTTGTAACATGATTAACTTATCAGAGTTTGAAAAATGTCAGCTTCAAACAACAAAAATGTATGAGAATAAAACATCACCGTTTTATGCTCATTTAGTGACAATACTAACATTACGTTTTTAAACAGTCGCAGTCGTCCTACACTGAAGCCATCTACAGCGATAGTGTCAAAGAGCACAGAGTTCGTGGATATTTACGCAAACCCACCTGGCCGGCCCGCTCCAGTCTACCCTCAACCGACCCCTGACAAAACTGCAGCTAAATGCAGAAAAGATGTTTGTCTTCTGCCTGACTGTTCTTGCGGTGGAAAAGACATCCCTGGTATGTCTACTTCTTTTACAATAAAATATATAAATATTCTTTACGTCTATTAAAACAATGAAATATGAAAATTACGTCTTGTTCTAAAAGTATTTATGACCTAGGAAATTTGCCCGTCAGCGAGGTTCCTCAAATCGTATTGATTACTTTCGATGATGCCGTGAACGATTTGAATAAAATGTACTATGAAGAACTCTTCGAAAAAGGGCGAGTTAACCCAAATGGCTGCCCAATATCAGCCACTTTTTACGTCTCTCATGAGTGGACAGACTACAGTCAAGTCCAAAACTTATACGCAGATGGTCACGAATTTGCGTCACACACCGTATCGTAAGTTCATTATACCAGAGTATTCTTCTGGACTGCGCCTTCTATACTCGCATTGGTGGGGCCTTGTTTAACAATATATTCTTGGCCATCTTTTTTAATTTACAGGTTTTACCTAACTAAATTAACAAACAACACTTTCATGATACTAATGATGTTTTTTGTTTTTCTTCCTTCCTTTTTATCCATCTTACCTTTTCACTCAATCTTCCTCTTCCTGGCACGACTTGACCCAAACGCACAATCTTATCAACTCCCATGACAAACAGGTGACTTACCCGTGGAGACCGTACCGCAAATCGTTCTTCTGACATTCGATGACTCTGTAAACGACTTGAACAAAGGTCTGTACGCAGATCTTTTTGATAAGGGTCGAGTGAACCCTAACGGTTGTCCAATCACGGCGACGTTTTACGTGTCCCATGAATGGACTGACTACAGTCAAGTCCAGAATCTTTACTCCGCTGGACACGAGATGGCCTCGCACACAGTTTCGTAAGTGTTATACAATGTTTCAGCACGTTTGAAATTGCACCGAGTTCACAGTTCGTTATTATGACCGACTTTACATGTGACGATTTTATGACTACTTTTCTATTCTTTTTCTTTAATGGATATTTTAGTTCTAATAAACAAATGATTTATTTCCTTTAAATTTCTGAATTTCTCAAAAATAACCCTAGAAAAAAACCTATTCTGTATTTTCAAGATTTGAATTTTGATATATTTTTAAAATAACAGGTCTGTAAAACAATATTTTTTTCTTACAGCCATAGTTTTGGAGAACAATTCTCCCAAAAGAAATGGAACAGAGAAGTGGGAGGGCAAAGAGAAATTCTCGCCGCTTACGGTGGAGTAAAGCTTGAGGATGTTAGAGGAATGAGAGCACCTTTCTTGTCGGTGGGAGGCAATAAAATGTTCAAAATGTTGCACGACTCGAACTTCACCTATGACTCTTCAATGCCTGTGTACGAGAATCGTCCCCCTAGCTGGCCTTATACGCTCGATTACAAACTGTTCCATGATTGTATGATTCCACCGTGTCCCACTAAATCATATCCAGGTGAGTTTCAGAACATTGTAAAAATAATGGCAGGCTTTCCTTAATTATTTATTCTTCATTGCACATTAAAAATAAATAGTCAACCACACGGCCAGACAGAAAAATTAAGGCCATGCATAAGATTGAAGTTAAGATTAGCTTAACTTTGAAACATAATTAACTTTCGTTTATAATTACACCAATTTGGTATCTTTCAATATTCTGCAAATCCTACGATTACCTACTGTTGATGAAAGATATTTAATAATTGCGGATCAATTAATCTCGAATAGATATAATTAAAAAACTCTGAATAACACCATGCTTCAACACATTTCAGGAGTTTGGGAAGTTCCCATGGTGATGTGGCAAGATTTGAATGGCGGCCGTTGCTCTATGGGTGATGCCTGTGCGAATCCTTCTGAAGCGGAAAACGTTTACAAAATGATTCTAAAGAACTTTGACAGACACTATACAACGAACAGGTGAGGACTAAATCATGATTTAATTTCATGAGCAATCAGGTGTTTTCTTCAATCTTCTTCTTCTTCTTCTCCTTCGTTACTAAACTTTATTATTGTGATAATAGGGCTCCTTTTGGACTTTTCTACCACGCGGCCTGGTTCACCCAGCCCCACCACAAAGAGGGCTTCATCATGTTCCTGGACTTTATAAACCAGATGCAGGACGTATGGATCGTCACCAACTGGCAAGCACTGCAGTGGGTGCGGGACCCTACCCCCATTTCAAGAATAAACAACTTCCAGCCTTTCCAGTGTAATTACCAGGTATGTAACATGACATCTTCATTTATTAACAAATTAATTCAATTGCTACGTCAACATTAATAGGTACGTCAAGTTGCAATACGTAATTTTCTAAATGTGATCTGCGTGAATGTTTCTCAAAATGCAAACAATGCGAAATTTCGTAGAAAAGATTTAACCATAATATTAGTGTTATTAAAATGTGCCAAAAGACACCACGCAGACTTGTCTGAAATGTCAGACACCAATTTTATTGCGTGGGCGCAGTATGCATTTGTTTACCTTACTAACTATGATCATCTATTATCTACAGTATCAGTTTGCTCGCTGACTGGTACACTCAAAACTAAAGGAAATAATATTTTTAAGTTATTCTTTTTGTATATTGATTAGTGATTAACATGTCCTTATCATTTGTTTCCAGGATCGGCCAAAGAAATGCAACAACCCTAAAGTGTGTAATCTCTGGCACAAATCCGGAGTCAGATACATGAGGACCTGTCAACCTTGTCCCGAAATCTATCCCTGGACTGGCAAAACCGGCATCAAATCTTCTCGTATAGACAACGATATTGGTGAATAAGAAAGTTTAACTCTAGACAAAAATTAATAACAAAATAGAAATTGTGCAAATGATGATCCAAAATCCTGATTAGATAATAAAAGTGCTGAAGGATCATTTGTAGAAGCTAAACTAATTCTCAGCAGAATTGTTTTGTCACCAACTAAAGAGTGCCATTTAGATAACGATGGTCACAAAGCAAGCTATGACATTCTTGTAGTTTCATTGTAAATTGGTATTCATAATCAATTATTGTCTCAAATAAGTTGCGTAACGTGAGCGAATTGGAAACTGTGATATTAAGTGTTTCCAATCGTCTGATATGAAGAATGTGTCAAGATTTTTAATTTTTTACGTGCATGGTTTAACTTTAAGAATTTTTGTGCAATCCTTTGCGATATTATTTCCTATTGTGTTCGTTAAGATTATTTATCCTTTAATAAAATACTCCTAACTGTTTTATTTGATGTTGGTACACGATCAGAGTACCTCTAAAGTCATGAAGGGATTTCTTCCATTTTCTTCAGAACTCGCATTGATTCTAGTGTTTGTGTTACAACACATTAAACGTCTGGACTGGATTACCACTATCGATAATATTTTAAACAAGAGCCATATATTGATTTGTAGAAAATATTTTTTTCTAATCTTGCCAGCTTAGCGGTTGACACTGCCTTTTTATAATTTGTAAATATCTATTAGATAATTCTAGTTTTAAGGATTTAGACTAAGTTTGCATTGTTCAATTAAAAGAATAATAATACCATTAAAAAACTCATGTGATTTTGTAAACAATTACATTTGATTTAAACGCAATAATATCAAAAATGATTTATCTGGTTGTGTAGACGTCCGCTAACATCATCATGATGTAGCTCATGTCTATGTGACTTTTTGGTATGTATTAGTTCAATACAACCGTATCTTCCTTCAAAAAAACTTTAAAATACGTCTCTTTCAAACAAACTTTTAGATTCACAACGTCCCAACAGTATCTATTACTAAGATAAACCATTACTTTACTCATTTAGTTTTATAAAGCTTTGGTACATTTCGCTACTAAAGCTGTTGGAAGCGCTTGCTACTACTCTATTTAAAAAGTAGATTTTCATTATTTATAAGTCCTATTATTGTAAATATTAGCATAGTATTTAAAATTGGTAGTTTCACTTTATTATATAAATCTTGATTAAACATTTGAAATTATTTCTCACATTGGTAAGAACTTATCCGAGCCGAACTTTTGTATTTTTTGAACTTTCTTATTTATGTACAATGGTTGTAAAAAATGTGACCAGTGCTGGTAAATAAAAAAAACTATAAACAGATGTTTCTTTTCATTTACAATCCTTCCCTAAGCAATAGGATACATTATAACTCTGAAAGTTCAAGGCAGTGACAATGAAATACAAGTTATTAATAAAAAAATGGTCTAGTTCTGGAATAGCCTTCATCAAAATCTTGACTCACGACCGTGACCACCAGGCTTTGCAGTAGTCATCAACAATTCAATTTCAATCAAAGCACCTGCCGGATGGCATTTCCTTCGCCAAGGTCAGAAAAAGTGTATCTTCATATAAAAAGCAGATTGCCGTAACACGAAAGCACAACGAAATACGTCTTGCAGTATGTCGCATCTAACATGTTTAGTTATAACCGTTGTGCTTATATCGCCAGTGATTTGTCAAGATATAGAATATTATCCTTCTCAGTCTCATATTGACAATTCCTACCATCATTTGGAAAAGAGATCAAGTAATGATTCAGAAAAAATAAACAAAAGTGTTACAAGTAAATCTAACGAAACCAGTAAACCAACTGAGTGGAGGTATTTTATTCAGGGTAAGAAATATTCTGAAATAAAGCAAGCCAAAAGAGCAGTTGACCCTGTATTTCATGGACATCCGAAGACACGAGAAGAGCTGTGGCATGAACATTTCCTTAACAAAAGTACAGCCTTTGATCAGACCCCTTCATTAATAAACCTGTTACATAACATAACACTACGGTATTTGAATGATTGCCTACCAGTTATACTGTACGACAACCAAGTAAAATCCCAAGAAAGCTACTTGTTTCAAAATCTACTAAAAGATTTCCCTGTCTCATTCGTTCATGGATATATTGAAGATAACCACAAATTGAAGGAACCAGAACTCTTGGTCCCAGTTAGACAATGCCTTCATTTCATAATATTTTTGACTGATGTAAGAAGCAGTGCTAAGGTGTTAGGCAAGCAGTCAGAAAGTAAGGTGGTGTTGGTTGCTAGGTCTTCACAGTGGGCAGTTCAAGAATTTTTGGCAAGTTCTTCTTCTAGGGTGTTCATTAACTTGCTTGTCATTGGACAGAGTTTCAAAGACGACGATGTCGCAGCTTTGGTAAGTAAGTCTGTTACACATTTGATGTGAATTAGAATCAAAACTAAGTTGACCATTTCGACGTGCCACTTCATATAAACGAACATATAACATGTTTATCTGCTTGAATTACGTTTTCTGTTATTAAGAAACGTGTTTATATTTTTTATTCAAAGGAAGCACCATACATCCTGTATACACATAAACTTTATACTGACGGATTGGGTGCTAGCAAGCCCATTGTTATCAACTCTTGGTCTCATGGAAAATACTCAAGAGATGTTAACTTGTTTCCACCTAAAATGACAGAGGGGTACGCAGGCCACAGATTCATAGTTGCAGCGGCCAACCAACCTCCATTCGTTTTTAGAAGGTAACAAAAAATGACAATTATGGATAAAAAAAATTGCCAACTCTTAACAATACATAAAAATACCATCAATTTTTTTAATCCTTCGTTATTCTTAAGAACTTAAAACATTGGCTTTAATAGGACTCGGTATTTTCAAATATGACATGACATTGCTGACACAGATGAAATCCGGAGTTCACCGATTTACTTGACAACAGTTTGTAGTAATTTTTAACTAGTGTATAAAATAATGTTCAGTTTAAATTCAGGATGAAAACTGACCTGGACGGTGGTAACCCTCGAGTGGTTTGGGATGGAGTTGAGCTTAGATTGCTGGCTTTAATGGCGGAAAGAAATAACTTTTCAATAGAAATCTTGGAGCCTCAAGACCCTAACCTTGGGTAATTTTCAAATGATTACTCCTTTGGCTTGCAATGCTTTCATTTGAACTATCGGTAATGAATCAATGTTTTTAGTCCCGGAGATGCAGTATCTAAAGAAGTAGCAATGGGCAGAGCTGACATTGGAATAGCAGGAATGTACTTAACTAGTGAAAGAATTAAAGGTTTGGATATGTCCTTTGCATATTCTCAAGACTGTGCTGTCTTTATCACTTTAATGTCTACAGCGTTGCCAAGGTAAATTCGAAATGTAGATAATGGAATTACGATTATCTTTTGAGTTTTTAAGTAAGTATTGTTCTTAACTGAGTAAAACATAATAATTAAAATTACAGATACCGAGCGATATTGGGCCCGTTTCACTGGCATGTCTGGGTAGCCCTAACGTTCACGTACCTAATAGGAATTTTGCCTCTAGCTTTCTCTGACAAACATACTCTCCGACATTTGTTACATAACAGTGGAGAAATAGAAAACATGTTTTGGTATGTTTTTGGTACATTTACAAACTGTTTTACATTCATGGGGAAGAACTCTTGGAGCAAAACTACAAAGATTACTACAAGGCTGCTTATAGGTATGAATACATAACGACTTAATAGGTTTATTGCTTTCTTAAACAATGCTACTAATGTCGTATCTAATGTTGATCATCACTTATACAACAGAAAAAGTAGTTGATTGAATAAAAATACCGTAACTAAATGATGTGTCTTTTGGATGTTTGCAGGATGGTATTGGATTTTTACTATCATCATCACAAGCTGTTATACAGGTTCTATAATAGCCTTTGTAACCCTGCCAGTTTTTCCTGAAACCGTTGACACTATAGAACAGCTATTGGCTGGCTTTTATCGTGTTGGAACTTTAGGTAGATATAAGTTTCGGTAACTTACGAGGGCAAAATCATGTCAAAAATTATTGTTATACTGACAAAGCTATTCATTTTAGATCGAGGAGGTTGGGAAAATTGGTTCTTCAACTCTTCAGATCCTAAAACCAATAAGCTTTTTAAAAAATTGGAATTAGTTCCTAATGTGGAAGCTGGAATCAGAAATACAACGAAAGCCTTCTTTTGGCCATACGCCTTTTTAGGATCTCAAGCGGAACTTGAGTATATTGTGCAATCTAATTATTCATTTGCAAGGTAAGTTTTGTAATGTTTTCGGTAAATCCTGTAAAGCCATACGCAATGAGATCATCGTAATCCAGTGGTAAAAAACTCAGGCTTGGTGATCTTGTCGTCCTGAATTTGATTCTGGCCGGATCACTCAGAAAGACTTTGTAATAACAATATATGTAACATGAGACTATCTTTCCGGCGATGGAAAATATCGCCATAAAAGAAAATAACCTAGTTAGGCTAACAGTGGTAGGATCTCCACTTACCGTTGGGTTCGAATCCTCTCGCCAAAACCTGGCCTTTTGAATGTTTCCTAAGAGTGATGACGTTGAAAAAGTTAGCTTCCAGCCCCATTTTTCATGAAAAAATCGAACAGCGCTGTAGCAAAACGTTAACTTTGGTACCGCTTTGTCCCTTTCATTTTTGTTGCTGCCGCCTTTCTCAAGTGAGATACAATTTACGTCAATAGCTGATTCTAGAATAGTTTTTTATGAATAAAGTGGCGGAGCTCCAGAAAGTCTCAGGAAAATAAATGTTGACTTTACATAACGTAGCGCTGAGATTACCTTTTTCTATAATTACAATATTTTAGGTCGAAACGAGCAATGCTGCACATTTCTGATGAATGCTTCGTGCCGTTTGGTGTTTCTATGGGTTTTCCAAGCAATTCTTTATACTCTGCTAAACTAAGCCAGGACCTGAGAAGAATGTTTCAAAGCGGCCTAGTGGATAAAATTGTGGATGAAGTACGTTTTGAGATGCAGCGCAGTCCAACTGGAAAGTTGTTAGCAGTAAGTGGCATATAGTATCTATACTATTTGACGAAGATGAATAACCAGAAAATCTCAGCATCGTAGCATTATCAAACATGGTATGTTTATTATTTATCTTGACAGAATTTTCAAAAATATCGGACATTATTCCACACAGCGCCATCTAGCCCAACGGAAACTAAGATTAGTTTTTACTGAACTGGGAGCTACACACATAATCAACTGTCGTCTAGAATACCTACATATCCACTGGGCAACCATTAAATGTAAACTAATTAACTTACACCAAATTCATTTTTATTATTCTCAGATAGATGTTTTTGTCTGCGTGTATAAGCTTACTTATTTCTTTTCTTAACCGTACTTAAAGTTTTTGGTATGCAATAAATATTTATCTATCTATCCAGTCGTAGGTTAGTCAGTCATTCTAACGAACGAGCAATAATATTTAATTGTGAAGAACTGAAAAAGAACCAGAGTTTTTCTTAGTTTAACCAAACCTCGAATTCGCAATCGACTTACTTCGTAATATAATATAGAACGCATAGTGACAGCAATAAATTTAAGGGGTGCATAACTTTGAGTAGGTACTTATATTTTGTGACTTCGGGGATAAACATTTTCAACGAATTTCTTAGGCTTACTTTGTTTGCATGCAGGCTGCAGAAGGCAGTTTGAAAATAGCAGGCGCTGAAGAGAAAGGCCTTACATTAGAAGACACACAAGGAATGTTTCTCCTCCTAGCTGCCGGCTTCTTGCTCGCTGCAACAGCTCTCATCTCAGAATGGATGGGTGGCATCACCAGACACTGTCGTTTAGGTAGGAAGAAACCACCGTCAGGCGCCAACTCAAACGAACAGCTGATATTAACACCCGATCTGAAGAGTGACAGTGACGAAACTGAAAGTAGAATACATTTCATTACTAGACCTTCCAGTGCCAGTTCAAGAGACACCTTGGAAGGTGAAATAATCAGTGTAACACAAGAAAATATTTTGGTTCATGAACAACTTGATGTTGGGAGGTGGGACTCGCGGCGATCCAGCTCTGTTGACTTGGATAGAGAAGTGCAAGAGATTTTCGAAAAAGACTTGCGCAGACGCAAAATCATTACAAATGATACCACTGTCATGGAAGTCTCAGATGATAAAAGAGAAACAACAGCATCTCATGGAGCTTTTGGTGATCATCTAGCCTAATTTAAAAGTTAATTGAACCATACTAGTTATGTTCTATTTTTGAATTATAAATCTTACTCAATTTAAGTATTTTGTGTTGGTTTTACTCAGTATAGACTGCTGGATACTGGATGGTACGAGCCGTACTTCAACACGCATGCTCAGTGCGGATTGTTAGCAACCTTACTGTTAGATGTAAATAGATCATTCAACGACTTGTCTTTTTTGGCCAAAACATGACCGTACATTAGTATACATTCCTATTTTTTCAAAACATTGTATGGTCCGGACCACGTTCAGTGACAGACCAGACCCTCCACAAAGTGGACCGACGATCTGATTAAGGTCGCGTGGAGCCACTGGATGCGGACGGCGCAGGGACGACCGTTGTGGTGATCCTCGGTGGAGGCCCATGTCCAGCAGTGGGTGTCATTTGGCTGACATGATGACGATGACGATTGTATGGACCAAATAAATCAAACACAAAATGACATCCAACTCTTTATTATCCTTCGAACAGTCATCAAAATAATTTATAACAATTTTTCTAACACTGTCGATAAACATTAATATTCATTCAGCCACTGAGATGTTTTCATTCATCGTACATAATATTATACACAGGGCAGAACGGACTGCCTAGACACAGAAACACAGGCGCCGTAAGACCTAAATTAATGCAATATTTGGCCCGGCCTTATCTTAGAAAATAATTATACATTATGACTTAATTTTTGAGAGACCACAAACAATTGTGGCATCCCCCACATTATCAGTAAAAATATCAATAAAATACAACAGATTTTGCATTATTGTAAAATCAAACGAAAATATACCTAATACCTACCTAAGCATTTGTTATATAAGTATTGCACAACTGATGTTACGAGAGAAATTAATGTGAAATCGACTTGAGTATTCAATAAGGATATGTATTTATATTCCTATATACTATTCGGGTTGTTCATAGTTAGCTGTGAAACAATAGCAAAGAGAAGGGAACGTAGAGATACACATAACATCTACGGTGATGAAATCAACATTTGATTTCAAACATTTTACACTTATGACTATATACTTTCCATTAAATGCAATGAATTACTTTTCCTAAAGGTAATAAGTTATCTGAATAAAGTTGACTGTTTGCTATTGGTACACAGCGGGGTAAATAGGGGTAAAACATACACAAAAGTAGGTACATCTAAAACAAACCAAGCAAACTCTTTTTACAATAACACACAACACAGTTGTGCGTTGAAAAGAATATAATAATATTTAATATTAATTAATTAAACGTGAACTCATTCCCGATAGTAATACTCACAACCTCGGAAATAATGCTCCCAATACCAGCTTACTGTTGAAGTATTTTATACAAGGTAAGTCAATAGTATATTTATGTGCATGTGACATACAATCAACACAGTTAACATGCCATAATATTTGAATAACGTCACATATTTCAATCAAGTACCGTCATCTATTTCTCTATGGGCAGGAACTGATATTTGATCTTAAAAGTATAGTAGAACGATTTCCGTGAAATATGGCAAGAATATCCCTGTTTCTTTGATGAAATTTTGATAACCTTGAAATTATCCACATAGCTATTCTTTTAAGATCGAATATTAACTACAGTCGTGAGGCCGTATACATAGCCAAATATTTCGTATAAGATCAATTTTGTGCAAATTATTACAACAATATTTTAGATATTATAATACGTTACTACCAAGGTGTAGTAATTAACCGCTCTGTCAATTCGTGCATTTTTGTGATAGGTATACAGGGGGGCTAAAACAGCAACATTTTAGCATTTCATATTATGAATCATCTATTTGACGTTTCATCTAGACCGCGGTCCGTTTCGAGTCAAAAGTGAGTAACAGCGCGCTGACACGCATCCCGAATTGATAAATTGTATGAACGTGAGCGACGTCAGCGCGCTATTACTCACTTTTGACTCGAAACGGACCGCGGCCTAGATGAAACGTCAGTTAGATGTTTCATAATATGAAATGCTAAAATGTTACCGTTTTAGCCCCCCTGGTAACAACGACGTTATAATATGCTGTACATTGTAAATAAATAAAATTGTTTGATTTAGTAGGTATCTCACATAATTAATATAAACTTTGAATTAAAGAATTTACAGGAAAACCATCAAGTAAATATTTGAATAGAAGCAGTAGGTAATAAAGATATTAGTGGAAACTGCTGCTTATATCGCCAAACAAACACGATTGAGCAAATTCTAATATAAAGCACACCGACGATTCCGGACAAAGGAACTATTAGGAACGAACGACCGAAAACCATTTCAGACATAGATAACGCAACAGTAGAATCTCAAAATACAAGGATCGTAACAGTGTATGTAATTATATCACATTAACAATATTTGCTAACATTTAAGGTGTACTTACATGATTTCATAGTTCCCGAAAAATGGGCCAACATTCATTATGCTTCGGTAGTAAAATATTAATTCATTTACAAACTAATCGTGTACTTATTTTACAATGCGAAAATACATTTCTTATGCGTTCAGACTTTTGAACTTCAAAACTGGTAATTCCCTGTACAAATTTAACAAACATACATTAACATTTTGTTACTGTGATTTGAAGGAATAATCTAATGGATTTTTAATTCTATGTTGCAATTTTGTTTATATCTATTTATAATATTTATATAGTTACAATCACAAAGTTACTTTTTAAACAGTTATACTGTTATTAATAAAGTGGTATAGCGCCAAGTCTACAATCGTTACGACCGTAGATCTGCCGGTTCGCGCATGGTATCGAGGAAAAATGGTAAGATCAGCCGGTTAAGATAGCCTGGGTATTTTATAGAAAGCTGGCATTCAATGGGAGGACTAGGCCGATTATGGATGAAGTAGTTAAACTAAAACAGTTCACCATCCGGTAGAACGATAGTATGCTAAGTAGCTATAAATGTGCCCTTGTGCATTTTACTGTTCTGTGAAAGCTCTTAACGATCGAACAAGTCTACATGTAGCCATTAATTTGCTGGCACTCATGTTACGGGACTTTGGATTCAATTATACCATCATTTTACCATCGGCGACGCAAATAGGTACGATTTTAATACTTCAAGAAAAAATTGTGACAGATTATATACTACGGTCATAACAATTTAACATTTCTTAGACTTAAATTATTAGGATGTGAAAATATACCAAAGCAAAAATGCTATCGTATCATACAAATTTGGTACAAAATGGTACACTTAGGCACTGTGAGTAAGGCATCTACCAGTGAGACGATATGAGATAAGGGGAAATAAAAGAAGAAAGAAAATGGGTCTAAGACGGACTAGCATAATCTAAACTAACATGGCAAAAACACAAAGGGAAAATAGAATGCTTTAATAGATACATTGGACGTTATGGATGAAACAGGGGTCATATGTGACAGACTATAACGATTAAATACCATCTGACAATACATTCTAAAAATAGGGCGGATTGTGATATAGTGCTATACCAAAATAGGTACTTTATATAATATAATATTTTTTAGGTGTGCATTAAAGCTGTCTTTATTCATACGTAGAGTTAAATATTGTTCATTGTTACAATAACTACGTATATCTACTTACTGCTGAACGAAAAGAAAAGTGCAAGAATCTTCAGATCACACTAACAAAATAATTGAATGTACTAACAACAAGCATTAATTTTCTTATTTATTCATTATAGCAACTAGATACACCAGACTTAACAAATACAGTTATAAATTTTATGATATTTAAAATTGACTCGCCCATTTAGTTGGTAAATAATAAGATACATTTCTTAAGAGAAATGAAATATCTGTGGTAAAGTAGCTTATTATTAAAATATCATTGCCAAGGGCACTGCAATCAATAGCAATTGTCTAGTTAAAGGTTTTTTGTTATTTTTTTCTTTCTTAGTATCGTCTAAGTACTTTATTTGGTACCATTTGTAATGTGCTCTGCTACTGATTGAGATACCCTCATAAATTATTCATATAGTTTACAGTGTGATAACAAGCAAGGACACTCGTCCAAATGTAGCTATTGAAAATAATGTGTATTCTTCACTACTACCTATAAATAGATATTGAGTGAAAAATATCTTAAAAAGATTTCTAATAACGAGTACTGTGTTCTTTACTTACAGACTGCTTAGAGTGCGAGTGTTATCATAAGAATTTTAAAGCTTCGTGTGGTACCTTTATATACTCATCTCTAGCTTACATTACCTACTTACATACATAACATTCGTTCCTAACGGGACGTGTATACATATTATCATGTAAATATTATATGCTTCTCATGTATAAATATGTCAATAGATCAAGTACATTTTACAATATTTAGATTTACTATCTTCTGTGATGATGACACTACGCTTACTAAATTTACAAAGATTCAAGTTCGGATGTCACACTATTATTATTTTTAAAATGGCACAAAAACTTTTTAAAACACTAACACAAAAGTCAACAGTCGTTTTTTAGTCTTCGCACGCACTATTCACACTTTCATAATGTTTGTTCTTTCCGCGCACTACATCACTCCGTCCCATTCCTTGCTCCGTCTTCTTCGACATCGTATTCACTGAACCTCAGGAATATAAGTGCATATGCATCTGCTAATACATAGTCACTAAATTTAAATTGACTAACTTTTAAGCTAAACAGACAATGGCACGGATTGCACATAAAATGATCTCTATTTACAGGGGAATTAGAAATCTATCTAACAGATATATTCCAAAATTGATCAGAAGGGTTGCAGCTATCATTTAAAATTGTAGGTACTTAATTTTAACATTCAACAATACATTTCAGTGTATTCACATGTGCAGTTATAATAACATTATAATTACGTATAATAGAAGGGTAGTGTAAACTTCAACAACATTCAATTTTCTAAAGTTGATCTTGTTCATCACAAGTTCCAGTTTGCTTGTCTGTCTCTTGACTTAGAAGTAACGATGGGCGAACAAAGTTGACCGTGCCATCGAAAGGAGCACCTTTATTTCAGATGCACCATTCCCTGTCAGACTTTTGATCGAAGTTTATAGCACTGTGCCGATCAGCACCACTGAGGAGAAAGCAGATATCCTGTAGGACGGGCGACCGAAGCTCGATAGGGATGCAGCTACTGCCCAGGCGAGACTACTGCCTTTGCCAGGGCCGGATTTAGCAGTGCGGATGAAGGGGCCTTGGGTAAGAACCGAAGGCCTCATAGCCTAGCTATGTGGCCCAACCCTCGATCCGTTGCCTTTTTGTGTGGGGCTGCTCGTAGTCAAGTGGGACGGCGTTGGAGTGCCTCATGTCCTGCCCGGCCGGCGAGCCCATGTTACTTGACGTTACTGAACCTGTAACATTTTTAATGATTGCTATTAGATCTGAAAAAGAAAGAGAAATGTTAAAACAGATTACATGCAAGGATAATGTACAGTTACAGTGCAATGGCGGTTGAACGATTTCTGTTTGTTAGGAAATGTTGATATCGATCTAATTAAAACTGGAGAGGATGCGGGTTTGTAGTTAGTGGGCAACATCACATGCGTCTGGGTCGTGCAGAGCGAACTATATCAATGTGAAAAATGGTGGCATTGTAATTTAAGGGGAATCTAAATAACTATACACATTCGATGCTGTTCTTTTTATCATGGCAGTCTTAACTAGCTTTATTAAAGTTTGAAATAAAAATCGTTGTTTTTAAAACGATTGGTTGGGTTTTTAAAGGTTTAGATATTGTACTAATGAAAATAATATGTGAAGGGAAAGTAAAACTATGTTGCGAACATTGGCATTTCACAGTTAATTCATACCCCACACTTATATTGAGTATTATTGCTAGTATTTCAAACAAAAGTATCATGGAAATTCTTAAAATTGCTACGACTATCACGTTTACAGCCAAAATCTGCGAGAAAAAATTGTTGAGCATGAGTGTTAAGGTTAATACACAAGACCGTTAGTTTCTGCTTGTGTGAACTTACCATCAATGACTCCAGATAGATGGGCGGGCTGCGGCGCAGGGGCGGCCAGCGGGGCGCGGTGGATGTGATCTGGGGCGCGCGGCGGAGACACCGGCTCTGCTTTGATCTTCACGTTGCTAGGCGACGCTGCTGGTGGTGGTGTGCCCCCTCCTCCGAGCACTGGCAAGCTGTTACTGTTTAACAAACGGTCAATTGTTAATTTCAGAGGTCAGGTTAACCACTTGATATAATTTATGGTTTCATGCACAACTAGTACTATTTTAGTGAGGCCGGCTTGTACTTATAAACCAGTTAACCAAATATTGGGCAAGTCAAAAATGCCTGTCGAAGATAACGGTGTCAAATTCTATACTAGCAAGAAAAACATTAATGAAGCAAATATTAACAATTGTAGCAATGACTTGATTTAATGTTGAGACCTTGTTCATCATCACCTTGAGACCTTGTCACCTTTTCATTAAGTCTATTAAAGTTCGCTTTCTTTCATGTAATTGGCAGAACTTCGTAATTCAAAGATTCCCTCTTAACCACGCCTGCTATAATGATAAATCATAATTTAAGTGCCTATTCCCACTCAGGCAGTATTATCAGTATTATAATAATAACATAATAATAACATTTCAATTACCTACCTCTAGTCATTCAAAATGAAATGAAATTTTATCAAGGCTCGTTCTTACAACAATATGTTTCCAAGACGCGAGTTTTATCACAAAAAATACATTAATTAGTGCTCAGGAACCGATAATGTTAATTATGTAGGCGTCACTTTATCTCGGCAACCGAATGGTGGATGCAAATTCTTTGCACGTTATTGAAAAATAACATCTAGCTGTTATTTTATTACTATGGCTGAAGCAAATTTTACCATTTTGAATGCAAAATGAAAAATAGTTAAAAATGCCTGGCTCTTTTACAGGATTGTATTTGTGAAATAAAAATACGAAATATTCATATCTTTAAAATATTAACATAACTATCGAAAGCAACGCCATCTATGAACGTCTTGGAGCATTTTTAAGTAGGCACAAAAGACGAGAGTAGTCAAGCGAAAATCGATCGGTGAAAGTGGTCCAATACAAGGTAATTTGGCGAAACGCGAGCAAAGTGACCGTTACATTTAGTCCACTAATCAACAGCTCCGATAGCCGTGATCGTATAGTGGTTAGTACCCTACGTTGTGGCCGTAGTAACCCAGGTTCGAATCCTGGTCACGGCAGTGATTGCACTGTCATGGCGGAGCTTTTTTGTTATTTATTTTATTTCATTTATTGTGCGGTGACCATCATAATCTCCTATAGTACGGCTGGTAATATGGATATGGATACTGTTTTCGTACTAGGCATTATGAAGGAAGCTCAAAGATACTAGTTACCTAAAATAGAATTAGTATTTTTAGGATCCTTCCTGTTGTAATTTAACTAGTGATAAATCAGCCCTTAGATAAAGAAAATTTGTAAACACAATTTAAAGAATAACCCTAGTTAGACATTTGAAATCAATCTGACTTGACATTTACATAAGTAACTGCCTTATTCAAAGATCTTTTTTCTGCATTTCTGAGACTTACTAAATTAAACAATAATTGTTGACAAGACAGAAAAAAACCACAAACAGAATAGGCTTTAATAGTTTTTGCATCGTCTTGTACTGTTCCAATTTGAATGTAATCGTGCGTAACATTGCAGTTCTTTGTCGATCACGCTACCGGAAAATGCTCGAAGACCAGTAAAACTAGACCTTGAGTTGCTCATACGATTCCCCTTCTAACTTCTTGTTATGTATAACCAAGAAAAGCAGGGCAGGTCTAAAAAAATTGGTTGGACCTTCCCAAAACTGAATGCCAGCGCAAAATTCACTGCTGTAATCAACAGCTCCGATAGCCGTGATCGTATAGTGGTTAGTACCCTACGTTGTGGCCGTAGTAACCCAGGTTCGAATCCTGGTCACGGCAGTGTTGACACTGTCATGGCGGAGCTTTAGTTTTGCATTTTTAGCTTGAGTTTGGTACTTGACTAGCAACTTATAGAGCCTAGGCTGTCCCGACATCGTCGTTCTGTCAAATTTTATTGGATATTATAGTGACAGTTCAATAAAAACAATAATAAAATTAGACAACCAAGAAAATGTCGTAGCCGACACAATTGATAGGGACAAAACCCCATTCTACATTTCAATTTTTTGGTGAAATACAATAATTTTCCTTCGTATTTTTTTCTTTTTTTTATACATTTTCTTTTAAATTAGCAGACAAATCAATTCCAAAACCATTAAAATATTAAATTAACATAAATAATCTCACTTCACTAACTAGGTAACTATAATGGCGAACGAAATAAACTAACCAAGCGAGATTATGCTATCAGAAAACTACAGAAGGAAAACAATGTTTAGTTTATTAAATTAAACTAAATGTAATGGAAGGAATTTAAATGAGAATGGACTCATCGTATCAAAGGTACTCAATGTGGGAATTTCGGTACAAACAGGCAAAATTCCTTTTGTTTGCATACAATTCCTGATGTTAGGCATACTCGTACATGGAAAACACTGTCGAAACCGTAATCTCATGTTTCAGAAAAGAGATATCGGTCATATAATTATTACTAACAAAATAAAATTTACCCGTACTACAACCAGTCAAATGCTTTGTCTTATTTTAATCGAAATTTAACTAACAGTTATTCAGTATTGGTCTTTTAATTATTTACTTGACGTCACAGCAGTGTTTTCACTTAGTTATTTTCGACAGACATATTTGCTACTGCGGGCATCGAACCTGCGACTCTTGCATCATATGTGGCATTGTTATTTAAGATACGACAGAAAATGTATTAGGTGTTATTTATTTGGAATTTAGAGCTGTTTTTTCAATAGTCAGATAGTAATTATCAGACCATTAAGTTACAACTCAGCAGATTTTAAAATGTATGTCAAAATGTCATATTGCAATTAGGGACACAATTATAGATTCCGACATCCAACTTTTCCAAATCTGAAGACTTGTAAATAATTGGTCTGATTATCTAACTTTTGAAAAATCAGCCCTTAGTATGTTTAAAGATGCTTTGTAAAATGCTTGTTTTAAACAATTTTAGCACGCTAAAGTGGTCTTTTTCTCTCGATTTTATGAAAATAAATATCCTCATCTTCATCCAATGAATAACACCCAATACAACACTAATAATAATAATAAAGATATGAAATTGGGCACAGACATGTACCTGTTGTGCTGTAGCGTCTGTAGTTGGTGTGCGCCCCATGATAGTCCGATTCCCATATCCGAAGTCATGCTAAAGTCCTGTGGTCCGAAGTTGCCGATTCCTGAGTAGCCCAGTGGCGTCTGTAAGAGGGAGAGATTAAGGATGTTTAGTTAGGGTTGCAGCGTCATAAATGACAGTTTAACCTGTCAATAGCTGTGGTAAAAGGTGTGATACTTTCCAGCCACGCCAGAAAAGCAATAGCAATGAAATTTTGCAGAACTTTTGACCATTTTATGACCATTTTTGACCACAGACTCAAAAAATTTGACCACCCTCAGTTTAGGAGAAATTTAATAAATAAACTGGCGTGGCTGAAAACGCATACTTCCTAGCCACGCCACCTCGTAGGCTCTTAAATCGTGAAGCAATTGGAATGAAATTTGGCAGAGATTTAGACCATTTTATGACCATTTAAGACCACAGTCTAGGAAAAACTTACTACCCACAGTTTGAGAGAAATAGCATAAATAAGGTGGTGTGGCTGGAAAAACCGCATACTTCGTTGGCACACAACCTCTTAGGCTCTTAAATCGCGAAGCAATTGCAATGAAATTTGGCAGAACTTTTGTCCATTTTATGACCATTTTAGATCACAGTCTAGAAAAAAATGTCCACCCACAGTTTGAGAGAAATTGAATAAATAAAGCGGTGTGGCTGGAAAAATCGCATACTTCGTTGTCACACAACCTCGTAGGCTCTTAAATCGCGAAGCAATTGCAATGAAATTTGGCAGAGCTTTTGACCATTTTAAGACCATTTTAGATCACAGTCTAGAAAATATGACTACCCACAGTTTGAGAGAAATTGCATAAATAAAGTGGTGTGGCTGGAAAAACAGCATACTTCGTTGTCACGCAACCTCGTAGGCTCTCAAATCGCGAAGCAACTGCAATGAAATTTTGCCACCCATCCCATTTCTGACCCGGCGTGTGTTGCTTTACAACAGCAATCGTCGCCGATCACTGTCACAACTGCGCCACGGGCTAAAAACGGGGTGAATCACAACAGTGTTTTGGTTCGTAACTTATTCAGTCTTTTTATTATCTTCGAAATTCAATACGAATTGACAAAAATATCAACAAGTAAACTCCAAATAGTGTCGTGAGTCACCCCACTTTACACACCACAGCTTTAGTTTAAAATTATTTCGCCATATATATATATATATATATTTATTAGTACCGGTGGTAGGAAGGAACCACCGGGAAGCCCAAAAAAAACTCAGGCGTGGCAGTGTGGGGGCTTCGACGTCCACCCGCTGTGGCCCGTAAGGGCGACACGTTGGGTTGCGGGCCAAGTGGGGCCTGCAAGCGCTCTCAGGCGCGTGGTGGGGCCGCGGCGCACAAGGTTGGTGGGGGCCAGTGATCCGAGGCTGATCACCCCTGTGCGTCGCGGCCCGGCGAGGCCGTACCGCCAGTTGCGGCAGCGGAGCCGCTTGTAGGGTGGCTCGTGGTTGCGGACCCAGTAGGGTCTTTTTTTTGTGAACAAAAGAAGAACTGTCCGTAATAATGAGGTGTAATAAAACGAAAATTGCGATTTTTCAAAATCTATGTAGTACTTTAGCGGCCGTCTACTTTAGTTCATTTATTAGATGTTTATAATATATTGAAATAAAAAAGATTGGTTTCCTTTTTTAACATTTTAATCAGCGTTTTACATATGATACATCAATAAATGAGAATGCAGAATAGAATCATCTTTTGTTTTTAAAATTTTATTTGACATGTCATCAAAGCATTTCCAGTACGTATTTGTTCCTTTCAGCTTACAATGAGCTTTATAATGCCCTATACCTTGACCTGACAGGGGAGGAATAAATTCAATGAGAGCACCCAAATTATATATTTTGTCTTTCAACAAAATTTCAGCAGGAATGTCTTTCAAACACAGATCAGTATCTAATTCGAAAAAAATAAGATTATCTGAAATTTGAAAGCTGCATGTTTGTTTTCCTCTGCATTGGGAAGTTTGACAATCGCGCTCAGTGTCTTCAATCATCGATGAAGCTGCGTAATCTAAAGCGGATATTCCGTGATCGGACAAAATCAGTAAATCTAACGGTATCACAGAAGAAAACCTTTCACTTACATCTTCGCATTCTGAACAAAATGTTTTCGTTTTCCCACTGAAAATATCATTGCATAAAACTTTTTCTAAAATAAAAGATACATTGCAACTGCAATCTATTAGTTCCATGTTTCCTATTGAAGTGCTCTTGAAAAATTGTTTTAAAAGCTCAGTCCTTATTTTGTAAATATCCGAAGAATAATCTTTGTGTCTCAAAGCACAAACTATTTGTGAAAATTTGGTTCGATGTGAGTTTATAAACATTGAAATTTTTGAATTGTTTATGCAAGCAATTACAATTGCTTGAGTTAATGAATCAAAAGCGCATGTATTCGATATTGCGATGCCCTTTATCCCAGAACTTGACATATTGCCATTGGATAGGTGATCAATCTGATTCTTCATTTTCTTTGGTTTAATAGCGTCTCTTACGCTTGCGCTACCGTCCGTAGGTCCCAGCCGCACCACTCCATATTTTTGAATTCTCTCAAACCACGAGGTGCCCGTGGCGCGGTTGTGACAATGATTGGCGACGATCGCTGTTGTAAAGCAACACACGCCGGGTCGGAAATGGAATGGGTGACCACCCCGACTGAAATTTAGTGATGTGTATTTCGGTCATCTCCGTGCTTCGGAAGGCACGTTAAGCAATTGGTCCCGGTTGACGCCGCTCACTTATAGAATTCATTCAAACATCTGCGAAAATGGACCATGGATAATAATATGATTAAAATACACTTTTATCCATCGAATATATACCGGCAAAATCAGGTGACTCACAACGCTATTTCGAGTTTACTTGTTGATATTTTTGTCAATTCGTATTTAATTTCGAAGATAATATATAGACTGACTGAGTTACGAACACTTTTTCCTATAAAAAAACACTGTTGTGATTCACCCTGTTTTTGGCCTGTGGCGCAGTTGTGACAGTGATACGTGACTATCGTTGTTGTGAAACAACACTCGCCGGGTCAGAAATGGGATGGGTGGCAAAATTTCATTGCAGTTGCTTCACGATTTAAGAGCCTACGAGGTTGTGTGCCAACGAAGTATGCGGTTTTCCGGCCACACCGCTTTATTTATTCAATTTCTCTCAAACTGTGGGTGGTCATATTTTTCTAGACTGTGATCTAAAATGGTCATAAAATGGTCAAAAGTTCTGCCAAATTTCATTGCTATTGCTTCAAGATTTAAGAGCCTACGAGGTTGTGTGACAACGAAGTATGCGGTTTTTCCGGCCACACTGCTTTATTTATTCAATTTCTCTCAAACTGTGGGTGGTCATTTTTTTCTAGACTGTGATCTAAAATGGTCATAAAATGGTCAAAAGTTCTGCCAAATTTCATTGCAATTGCTTCGCGATTTAAGAGCCTACGAGGTTGTGTGCCAACGAAGTATGCGATTTTTCCGGCCACACCGCTTTATTTATTCAATTTCTCTCAAACTGTGGGTGGTCATTTTTTTCTAGACTGTGATCTAAAATGGTCATAAAATGGTCAAAAGTTCTGCCAAATTTCATTGCAATTGCTTCACGATTTAAGAGCCTAAGAGGTTGTGTGCCAACGAAGTATGCGGTTTTTCCAGCCACACCACCTTATTTATGCTATTTCTCTCAAACTGTGGGTAGTAAGTTTTTCCTAGACTGTGGTCTTAAATGGTCATAAAATGGTCTAAATCTCTGCCAAATTTCATTCCAATTGCTTCACGATTTAAGAGCCTACGAGGTGGCGTGGCTAGGAAGTATGCGTTTTCAGCCACGCCAGTTTATTTATTAAATTTCTCCTAAACTGAGGGTGGTCAAATTTTTTGAGTCTGTGGTCAAAAATGGTCATAAAATGGTCAAAAGTTCTGCAAAATTTCATTGCAATTGCTTTTCTGGCGTGGCTGGAAAGTATCACACGGTAAAAGTTGCATTTTAAAAGTATTGTAATAGTAATTTTAAAAACCACTGAAAGGTACCACATGCTTGGCCTTTTGTTGGGGTAATTTTCTGATAGTATAGTTTTGGCTATGCCTATAAACTTTGAGCTTTGCTTTTGCCATGACGGCTTTTAACTGACGAATTGTGAGAATTCATAGGTGATTTCTAAAACGAAAAGGAGATAAATAAACAAATTAAGGGACTTCTATATGAGTAAGTACATTACAATGGCACTTTACTCGTTGAGTACTTAGTAAAGTTTTATCTTGTGTTTAGGAAATCAAACCCGTGACGTTTTGCCTACTCTGCACTAAATAGGTTCAAACATAAGCTAGCTACTATCAATTTACACAGAAACAGTTAATAGTTTTAGCTCAAAAATGGCTTTTATAGTGTACAGGGCTTGATGAGTAGGTATAGTCCTATTCAATTTCGTCAACAAGTACTCATCAAACGAAAACGCTAATTAATTTATGCGAAGCCATGCTTAGAAAAGATAAATTTTCGTTTATGATTAAAAAAGCCTTTACAAAATCTTAGTATTGAGTCACTTCAGTACATCTAAAATAAAAAATAAGTATTTTTTATCGTGAAGTTCAACGAAACCGTTACAAAAAAATTGTTTTTCTATCAAGTGTCTTGGTAAATCAATCAATGCTGCTGATTGTGAAGACAGGTGCAGGATAATTTGAGAGCACATTAGTTTGGGCATAGCAATGCTGGACCGTGAAACTGAAGCATTTTTGACGAATTACGTATACAATGCTACGCAATTCATCGTTGTAACAACATAAGCAACGATGATTATGTTGTTAAGATGTCGCGAATAACTGGCAGCGCATGGACTGTCAGAATGACGGCACGCGGTACGAAACTATGGATTTGTATTGCGGTTACCCCTGAGAGACCAAAATCATCGGGTAACGAAGATTTGCGTAACTTGCGTGGCAGAGCCTTACAGAGTATCATTGCTCACCTCGCCACTGTAAGATATATCGTCCTGCGGCGGCGGCATCGAGCTGGGCAGGACGACGCGCAAGTTGTTATGCCGCGGTGAGTGGTGCGGTGGCGGTGCATGTCCATGTGACTTGTGCGGATGTCGATGCGGCGACGGCGCCGGCCCTGGCGAAGGTGACGGCGTGCAAGCTGCCCCTAGAGGCGACCCTGAGCCGGGGTATCCATTTGACATCTCAAGCATTCCGCCGCTTGGGTATACTGGAAATTTACAATCCACTTTACAGTTTAAACTTTTTTAAAGTAATACTAAAATAATGACTATTAGGAATTAAATTGATAAAAACAAACCTGAATCAGTTTCTGAAGAAGACGGTCGTGGGCTGATAGAGGTATGCATTTGTGGACTAGCTTGTAATAGTGATTGATCATAACTTCCGACTGGTACGCTCACAGGAAGATTGTAGTTGCTGCCTGGTACTCCGACGCCGACTCGACTTCCGTTCAACTGGTTCCTTTGCATCATCATTTGGAATTCCTCATCGATCTTTGAGTACTTGGCCTCGGTCCTTGGAGTCAGGTTGTATTCCGGCTCGGCTTCAGGGCTGTCGGGTGACATCACTCCGTTCTTATGCTCTTTCTTCGTTAGGGCCTGCAAGTGTCAGCGAAACGAGCTCAGGTGGCTTGACGAGCCAAAATTATGGTAACGGCATTAATTTTGGCATGCATTATATCTAGTTAAATATCAAAAGCACCCTCTCTACACACCATTAGTCTTATCAGTGACTACTATAAATTGCATTTTACTACTTTTTGTTATGATAGTATGTAGTGGAGGGTTTAAAATAAACAGTGCTTTCAATACTACTACAGTGTATCAAAATAATTTTGGGAACTTTATTTAGCGTACATTTGTGTGTAGTGTCGAATGCAATGCTGCAACTCTGACTTTACCCTTGTATTACAACTCAAGAGCAGGTAGGCGCGGTTAATTCAAATAAACACAAAAATATTTACAAAACCCATGCTGTACAAGGAAAAAATAACATAAACACTGGGGGTGCCTAGTCATAAACTGTTAGTATAAAAACAGGGTGTCTGGTATTTTTTACTTTGTTTCTTCTAACAGGATATAAACATGCCGGTACCTACTTTACTAGGTTTGTGTTTATCTAATTTGTGTCTTTAATCTGTGAGATGTCTTGTATATTTCCTTCGGTTTAGGATTGCACTAATGTTTGGATTTGGTGAAGGGTTTTCATCAAATGCGAATACAACATCTATTTTGTCATTATAGGGAAAAGGTTTAGTAAATATGTATGCATTAGGTTTGTTTGTGAGTAGGAAGCACTCGGTTAATGGGATAAGTCAAGTTTGCATGGACATTGCATTACGATCACGGGCACACAGATGACGCCGTACTTAATGTACCTCGATGATGTTGCGGTTGGTCAGCGACTCATGGGGCTCGTTGTATTCCGTATATTTTAGAAGAACCTGTAATTGCAAATATAAAACCTGCGTTTAGATCCATCCATTTACACATTATATCCACTCATTAAATTCAGAAGTTGTGCCCTTAAAAATGATAAGTGCATTTTTAATATTACTTTTGTTTCTGAATGGTGATAAATATTGATTAATTACCTTATCCATGTCCGTACTAGCATATTGGTAGAGTTTGTTGTTAGAGCTAAAGATGATGAGAGCAATCTCACAGTCACACAGCACGCTCAGCTCGTAAGCCTTCTTCATCACTCCAAATTTACGTTTGTTGAATGTCACCTGGAACCGAAAAAAATTTGTTAAGAACAATTTAAAGACTTTACAAATGCTAGGATTCAATGTTTGGTTACGGGGATCAGTCTTTTAAACGAGAATTTAAAGACTTGTGTACAGTATTTTTGCTTTTAGTGTTTTGTACCTGGCTTGAAAAACTAAGAGGCATTAATTAATTAATTTCAAACAATACAAAAAATGACATGTATTTTAATGTCAAAATTGTTAAAGGTATGATTAAATTAATAAATAAATATTTTTAAGTTACATTTTTTTTAAAAAACGTCTTAGTTGCAAAATATTAATGATTTGTCAGACTTGTTAACAATGTCTCGCACTGCTATTTAAAACTATGTAGGTATGATAGGGAACACATAAAGATGTATCTGTAGTTCTTAACCTTATCCTCCCACTTGACCGAGTTGCGTAAGATGCGTTTTATTTATTGTACAACAAATAAATAAGCTTCCGTTAAAAAACAATTGAATTATTTAACCGTTGAAAACTACGACGTCGGATCTTTTAATTACTAGTAAAAGCCATTCAATTGATTGATTCTGTCAAGTGCAGTAGAAAATTATTACATTGATCGGTATTTAATAATTATTACTGGAATTTGTAGTGATGTGTCATCCATTTAACTCAATATGCCGTTTCAGTGAACCTTTTGTGTGTCAACATTAGTCTTAAATTTAGTCGAATTTTCCTCATCAAAATATTTTTTTTTCCTACTGCGCTGTGAGTACGGTATTGTTGACACTAATACCTAAACTAAATCAAATATGGCTTAATCATTAATTTCGTTCCATGTTATGTAGGCAATATAGTACATAAATATGATTTCTAGATAACATAAAAGTTAGGCAACTCCTCAACTGATTACTGACTATGTCATTTTAGAAATATTATGTTGGTCGTAGCCAAATGTTGGTGTAAATAAAAATATGGTATTTGGAAAACAAAACATTACGCCGCATTTAAATACCAAAAACTTTACTGGTATCTCAATTGGTTAAAATTAAAGGAACAATTAGCTGGATTGAACTTTTTGTTTTAGTGCTCGTAAACATACAGCTTGCTCAACAGATAGCTTGAATGAGTCAACGGACATGAGAAAAAAGAAAAAGTCATCAATTTACGTAGTCAGTCAAAACCTTAGTTGAAAGCAAATTGACCTTCGCAACTTTCATTTCAGACGTCTGTCTCCTCTAGTTGAACCAGCGGGCTCTGACCTCCCGTTTATTTCCCTAACTAGTACACCACATAGCATGGTCAGCTTTATGGGGTCACAATAAACTGGCCGAGGGTTGGTATACTGCGTAATCGTACAATTAATAAATTACAACGGGAGCGGTCGTTGTCCTCTGCGATAATGTTTTGCAGTGGAGCTGATATGGCATGATGCATCTGTTAGGTCAGACCGTGTAAGGTCATTTCTCTTTAGCAACCTTGTGTTGTTGAGATGACACATCAAACACTTGGGCTAGTATAAAACTGGGACTCAAAGCTTTGTTCAGTTTGGTTCCAACTTGTATATTTGTCCAACTATTTTAACGTTTTTTTTTTATCTTATCGTACTTCGTAGTTGTCTACGGCATGAGTATATAAATCCAACATTTGTGACACCTTCACATCACTACTATCTGATCACAAGCTAAGCAGTACATGTTGTATGAGTTCCAGAGAACATACTTAAATATTTTTAAATAGATTCTAAAACAAATGAAACACCTTGATCCAGAACAAACCCCAATGTCCTTCCCGTTAATGTCTGTCTGTTTGGGGATCAAAAGGCTCCAGTTTGATCCCCTTGCATTTTTGGCGCTAGGACCTCTACCCATGGCGGAAATAGTGGACGCCTATGTAACAAATAGACCTCATGTTTTCCGCTTTAAACCACCCTGTATCGGTTTTCAGTCATTCCGTCTTGTGTAAATATTAATATAGACAACATAAATATTGACCCGGAAATGAGTTTGCTAACCTGTCGATTCCGCTCGTCCGTGATCCGGGATATTTGTATTTTCTTCCGACCCATAGTGGCAGCAATCTTGGAGGGGGTGAGGAGCTGGGGCAAAAACGAAAGTGGCCGACGGGCTGGCTGTAGCGGACGTCAACAGCTACCTGGAACCAAAGGGAAAACCACTTTGAAAAATAATTTAATTACGATTTTAAACGGTCGACAGAAGGTACTTTTTTGCGTCGGGAACTTCAAATATTCACATTTGACAGTCGTGTTCGTACAAATAGTTCATTTTCCTGGCCGGCTGACATCTGCATTTTATCTTTGCTGCTCTGCCTAATTTATAGATACATACAGGGTGTTTCTTGTAAGGTGTCAAGCCGGCGCGAGCTGATAGTAGGGTACCATACCTATCGATTTAACCCCCATGTATGTTCTACGATTTTTTGTAGTTTTCGAGATAATAATGTTTTTGTAATTTTTTAAAATTTTGTGAGCACTTGACTTTAAATAATTATAACTTTTTTTTTGTTTGACTTTTATTGGATATTTTCTTTTTATTATAATGTCTATTAGTTGCAGTTTCATGATTAAAATAATCGCTGTCCTAACTTTACTACAAGATACAAAAATGTTGATTGATAGTGAAGAAAAAGTGAATCATGCAGAACATAACGAAAATTCAATCGTAAATTAAAAAAAACAAAAAGTATTCCATAGCTTCTTATAGATTTTAAAAACTGAGCTGCATCATAAGCTTTCATAATAATACAAGAAAACATGTCCTTTGTGGGGCATTATTCGCTGTAATTGATGCTCAAGTACTGAGTATCGGAAATAGTGTCGTAAAAAGTGTAATTTTCATACTTAATAATTTTCTAGTATTTTGGCATAATTTTGTAATTTCTGAGATTTATTGTCCTTTAACGTTTAAACAAAGCTCTTTTGTTAATAAAAAAGGCATTTTTTAACTTCCAATCATCCGAAAGTCACAACTCCTTTTGTAATTAAAATGTTGAAATTGAGGAAACCGGAACATGTTTTGAATCAATTATCGAACTGTTTTGAGTTACTATGCTCTAAATACGCGTACAAAAAAAAATATAAAGATGGGCCGGTTTCCTCAATTTCAACATTTTAATTACAAAAGGAGTTGTGACTTTCGGATGATTGGAAGTTAAAAAATGCCTTTTTTATTAACAAAAGAGCTTTGTTTAAACGTTAAAGGACAATAAATCTCAGAAATTACAAAATTATGCCAAAATACTAGAAAATTATTAAGTATGAAAATTACACTTTTTACGACACTATTTCCGATACTCAGTACTTGAGCATCAATTACAGCGAATAATGCCCCACAAAGGACATGTTTTCTTGTATTATTATGAAAGCTTATGATGCAGCTCAGTTTTTAAAATCTATAAGAAGCTATGGAATACTTTTTGTTTTTTTTAATTTACGATTGAATTTTCGTTATGTTCTGCATGATTCACTTTTTCTTCACTATCAATCAACATTTTTGTATCTTGTAGTAAAGTTAGGACAGCGATTATTTTAATCATGAAACTGCAACTAATAGACATTATAATAAAAAGAAAATATCCAATAAAAGTCAAACAAAAAAAAAGTTATAATTATTTAAAGTCAAGTGCTCACAAAATTTTAAAAAATTACAAAAACATTATTATCTCGAAAACTACAAAAAATCGTAGAACATACATGGGGGTTAAATCGATAGGTATGGTACCCTACTATCAGCTCGCGCCGGCTTGACACCTTACAAGAAACACCCTGTATACAATATACCCTTATTCATAAAAACGAACGCAACGCTAAAGCATTGTTTAAGCAATTTACGAGTACGTGATGTGTCACTTACTCGCAAATGGCGGCAGCAACAAGAATGAAAGACATAAAGCGATACAAAAGTTGAAGTGTTGTTGCAAAGCTTTTTAAGTTTTTATGAATAAGGGGTTTATTTTTTTGCCTTGAGTAAAACGCATGAAAAAACGTTATTTGAAGATAATAATAGGTCTGCTTACGTCGTTCTAAGATCAAAAATCGAACCCAGCACCCTTAGCATAGTATGCAGGATGTCAACCGACCGACCCCATTTACTCAGCCAGGCTAGAAAAAATGGGGTCAGCCAGTCTGATAGCTGGGTCATTATGTAAATCAGCGTGCGCTGTTGTTGCAACCAGGCATAGCTGGGCACAGAGGCGTGCAAGTCAAACTTTACATAGGGGCATCTTATACCGTTGACTTAATACACATTCTGCAATGGTTTTGTGAAGGTTGATGTAAACGCCTCTGTAGCTAATTGGTGGACGACAAACTGTCTGATACACAAGACAAAACTGGCTGTTTAGGTGTTATGTAATTGGTATTCATTTACAGACCAATTAAGACTTTATCGCCTTTTAACCTTAAAAATAGAATTTTGTGTTTATTTTTGGTAAAATGTTTTTTTTTTTTTTATAAGTTAACCGTATGCATCCCGCTTTGACTGCATTTTACTACTAATAAACCATTTTTTATTTAGATTTATATTCGGAAGGCGACTTAATCGAAGTCCAAGAAGATTGGCTATAGTCCAAAAAATTGTTTTGATATTTATAATTTATTGTATTTACAAAAAGTGGTTAGTAGGTTAAGAATCTACTTCTTGCGTAAAAAGGTAGGTAGGAAGAAAAGCGGTTTTTATATGTAAAAATAAAAAGTTTTAATCTCTTATCGCAGAAGTAGTGTATTAAACCACAACGCATAATTTATGTATATCGCGATATACATGCAAAACTTTAGATTCATGATGTCATTAATTATTCCGTTGCCAAGGAAAAAACATTTTTATTACAGATTCAGTGCAGTACAAATTCCGCCGTTTCAATGTTGCGCACGCTAGGTTTTGTGATCGTTCGTACACAAGTGCAGAGCAGGCCCAGTATTTTACATGTACGTTCATGTAAGCTTTCGTTACTACAACGTTACTAAAACTAAAAGCAAAGTTCGTTTTATTAGAAGAACAGTGGAAAAGGTTTCTACCTAAAAAATAAACTAATAATTGTCGTTTATGAACTCCGAGAGGGAAAAGCGGCCTTTGAAGCTTTTTTTATATTCATTTAAAATCCTGTAGCTTTTAGCCCAGCTTTTAAATACCTAATTGTGTATCGTTTCATGAAACGTAGTTCGAAATGTACTATTTTTTAGTGCGTTAAAAAGAGTGATATCATTTACTTTCAGAAGCTTTCAAGAAATTTGTATCCGGCTAGCTGGTCGGCTTCCTTGAACTGGGTCCGGCATAAATTTGTGTGCGTTAAGCTGCTGTTGGTCATAGAGGGGGTTGGGAAGGGGAAGGGGGGAGTACTCGTAAAAGCTGGTGGGCACTAGATCACTGTGTTTCTAGGTGGATTTACGCTTGTTTAGCTTGCGGTATCCTTTACGTTTTCGACGAAAGTCAAAGTTGCTTTGCAAAGCTTTTTAGTGCTGCACTTCAAAATCGAGTTAGAGTGTCAATCGCTTATGTTATCTCTACTAAATTTGTTAAAGGCTATAATGATAAATACCTAGTTGTGGGTTTTAGTAAATGAATTAGGTATCAGTGTTTAGGTGAAGTTCAGCAGTGGTGTTAGCTGTGTAAGTTATTACGAGTAGGAAAATGTTTTAAAATGTCCAAGTTTACGTACGTACGTATGTATTTGAGCGGTTTGTTGTTAGACAAATCCTCATGTCATTTTAACGCCAAAAACCACAAAACGTTGAAACCTATACGCAAACGAATAAAATCATTTGAGATTGGCGAAATACCCCTGACAGAAAAAGGTGTAGGCCACAAAAAAAAGTGTATTAGCCATTTAGATTTTTGATTTGTAAGTAAGGAATTTAATAATAATTAAGTACCTAATTCTTAAGTAAAATGATGTAAAATAAAGCTTTATTGTTTTTTCTAGTAACTGCGTTCAAATTTATCTTACAGCGATAATGCATGATCGAACGCAAGTGCGGTGTTAGGTCAACACAAACACAGTGACCTAGAAGGCTGCAACCCACTTCCTGCCACATTCCCGCCACCCTCACACACACAAACACAACCCCCTAACGTCAGGTGAGGGGTTGTAATGTGTATTGCAGTTATTGGAATTTACACTGTTGAGGATTTCAGATAAGCATCATAATTAGTTAGGATTATCTTGCTATCATCATTATTATCCAAAATGAGTGCTAAACCTATGTCGTCTATTCAAGTTACTTTAGTAATTAAGTTTAATTAAGGCTTTTTTTTTATAATTTTTTTTTTACTTATTACAATAATACTTTTAGACGTGACCTGTCCCTACTTAAGAAAGTTCTAACAATTTAGTTCTCATTTAAGCTTATCCAAATCTTTTTTAAGAAAAGATAATTGGTAATATATTTATTGAACTTTGCAACTTGGTGATCATTTTCAATTACAGAATAACCTGCAGGTATGATTTAACGAATTTAACCGCTCGGGAAGATACTGCTGTTCATACTGCGACATTTTTACTCAGAGGTAAGAAGGTAGTAATTTGATATCAATTTTACCTGGTCTCATTTTTCAATCCTTGTTATTTTCAAACCACTGTTTATTATTGCTGTGATTTTTTTATGTTACTTTAAAATTTAGTGTCCTTTTTTAAAGAAAGATTCATACTTGTGATTCTCGATGCGCCAACCCTCTCAATGATTCAACAGAAGACCAGCGTCTTGACATTTGCCTTGGCTTAAGCTGAGTGGTAACCATTAAGTTGTATTACCATATTCACTGTTTTTGTTTTGTCTTTTTTTCATGTAATTACGACATTACTTTCAGAGGCAGGAAAAGCAAAATTATTCTCACGAATGAAAGCGTAAAACACCATCTAGTAATCGTTGTGACGCGCCTAAAAGCTGCGGAATACTTAATGTACTGAAAATTAATATTCGCAAAAGGGTTCCAAGGCGAGTGGTGATCACCGACGCTGATGGCGGCCCTTTTCCTCACAGCTCATTAATTTATTTTTTCTTAAAAGGGTAATGCAGGCGTGTAAGCGTGAACTGAGGTAAATAACGCGAAAAAAGTTCTAGAAGCGTGAAGTTGAGCGTATACCGTGTTTTTGCCGCTTGGTTTGAGTTTTTATGTCAAGGATAAGCTTAGCTTACAGCTTTTCATACAGGTTGTTTTCTTGGAAATCTAGCGAGTTTTTTAGGGTTGATTCTGACTCACGATTACAAAATATCGAAAATAGAGATATCCGGAAAATTCTACCGATAGGTTTGATGTGATGGTCAAGAAGTTGGCTACTAAATCAGAGGTACTTAGCGGGAACGATATTGTATCCAAACATTTGTTTGCATTAACATTATATCTGTATTCTATTGTTATCTAATAGGTCTTCCATTAGTGTGTTTTGTATGCTTTTACAATAAAAAAATAAGTAGGTATGTTTATCACTTGCACTTAATGCTATAGTACAACTTTGCTGAATTCGGACTAGCCGGGTCTGCGTAGAATGGTATGACATAATCGTACGTAGGTGTCATTAAAAACAGAGCACACGAACTCAATTCCTGATAAAAGGGAAATAAGATCTCAAAAGGAAATTGTAAAGTGAATAAAAACAAACAGGTGGCTACATCAGCTGACGTGACTGAGTAGGCGGCGAGAGGTACGCGTGGGTGTCTTTGGGCCTGGCTGGTCGCCTACGCAACAGCCCGGGCACAGCTATGACCTGCGAAGGGGGGAGGTGCGAGCGAGATTTAACATGAGGAATATCGAATATGCACAGACTTTGCACAGATTTCAACACTCAAACGTAAAATTGACTACAAAGTAACATACACACATACAGACACATTTTACTATGAGCTGCGCTCCGTCCACTTCCATAAAAATCTTCATATTATGCTGGTTAGTTTAAGGTACTCTTGACTTGACCCTATCTGAGAACATCTTGAACTTATCCAAGAAATGTTTGTGTATAAAATAAATACGACTGAATTTCAGCTGTGATTTCAGCGACCTCTAATCATTTGTGATATCACGGTATACTTGTACAATTAAACGATTGAAGTCATCCTATACGAACTGTGACGTCACGAACTACTCGTTTAATGCAAAGTAAAAACAAAACAAAAATAAGGTTTCCTTGCAAAAAGTTATGTTGATTTATCCCGGAAAGCCTACTCATGTTCTGATGCCTAATTGTTATTCAGAAATTCGGATTTTCCTAAGTATTGTTTCGTAATTATAATCGTAACTTCCTCACGGGAAGTTGAGCTATAATAACATTAATACGATACTTTGTTAGCGAGTTACTCATTATGTTAGAAAATTATTTTCTTTCGAGTATTATCTGTAACTACAGAAATAAATGATATTTTGTTTATGTTTCTATCGGTGGTTTTTTGACTTTGTTTTGGGGGACAACCACAGCAACTATTACAATTTCTACTTTTCACTTCCAATATATTTAAAACCTCTAAGAATTTAGCCATTTAGTCGAGGGTTAGGAGGGTATTTCACCAGTAAAGCACAGCCTAATCAGTACACTGAAGGTAGGTTTTCCGGCTATGTGTCACTCCAGACGTCTGCAAACTGTGAAAACATGACGGACTTCTAGCTCAGAAAGGATTCTTCTGAAATTGTTCGTTTTCTTAGGAACTATTCAAAAGTTGACATCAACAGTAGTCAGTAAGTACACTAGCTGGTAGATTTGACAGTAATTCAGCCTACTATTTGTTCACTTAAATTAATACTTTTTTGTCCAGGCATATCATACGATTAAAATGCATCATTAAATATAGTCAACGTAACATTTTCGAAATGCTGACAATTAACATTTATAAAAATATTTTTCCGGTTTTTCAGCACCGTTCTCCTACGAAAAACTTTAAGAAGAACCTATAAATAACTAACCTTGAAATTCCGGTTTTTCCAAAACAATATTCAACTTAGGACCTATTTCAATTGTGTGCTGCCTTGCCAACTTAGCTAAAATCTCATAATCTCACATTAATTAATTTAAGGAGAAGTGAATATTTCTCTACTTAAATATTTTTCTTCTTATCTAACCCATTCAAAGGCTATTTCTGCTACACTTAACTGATGAGTGGCAATTAAAATCAAACTGCATAATTTCTTCACGAGTAATCGCTCATAACTCAACCTGCTATTGTTTCGAATTAGCGGTGAGAAAATGTATGTTTGCAAAAAACAAGTAAATAAAGTCAAGCAAATGACGTCTGTAGCGAAGGTGACTTTGCTGACTGAGAGCTGTCACTTCATCAGGTTTCGTACAGTGTTGCAGTTGACACTTCTCTCATTCTGCAAAATGGCACTCGTAGTTAGGTACTTCTAAACTTTCTAGCACCGGTTATACACAGAAAAAAGGGTTCTGCAAAAGTACTTTTATATGTATAAAAACGTTGTTTTTCTCAAAACAAACATAATTTGTCTTACTCCAAACAATGACATTTGTTTGAGTGGACAAGAAGATTTCAGTGGTATATTTCGACGATGCGTTTTTAATTTTATTAATGCGTTAACTTATTGCCATTGATTTAACATTTTTAATTTTCAATGTCAATCAGTCAATGAGTGTCCGTGTCAGTTTAATTTAGGTATTTTTTAACATCAACTAATCAAAGAATTTAATTTGGTATTTCACAGTTCCGTTCAATTAGATTGTGGTGTGGTGTGGTACCTACAAGGTAAATAGATGTTAAATATCTTTTATTCAGTTGTTGAACATGACGCTCTGTTAGTATCATTCTTAATGTAAAATTAACTTCCTGCGTTTTATTTTCATAGAATATTCCACTTCATAATCCTATTCCAACTAAAACCCAACATCAAACGCTTACCTTCCGCACAGGCAAAACAAAAACAAATCGCGCAAAGCACTTTCACTCAAATATTATTCGAGCTAATTCACTCTCGACTCGAAAACTATTCTGTGAAAATCCCTCGACCCGACTCATGCCACCCGCCTCCCCTGACCTTGCCACCCCGCAGGGTGCAACGTGCACCCACGCGTGCTTGTACACGAGTATACAAGTATAAGTACACAGGTGCGCAAGGGTAGGTAAATCGACGCCTGATTACATATAGATTCAATCAGTGCCTGTGATATGAAATTGGCCAGCAATTTGGTCGCTATTTAAGGGAAAGCTGAAACGAGAGTTGGTGTTTGTAATGTGTGAATGAAGTATACTTATAAGTATATCGTTTTCAAGGATCGATACGTTCTACAGTATTGTTGCATAAGTACCTATTAGTAGTTTTGCAATATTTTTTATCTTTAAACTTCATAGCGATTGCCGACTACAATCGACTATACTTGATCTCTATGGAGTTGCATGGATTGAAATTAACGGTCATGATAGAAATCAATAGAAATACATAACATATGCTCACGACTTTATCCTGAAACGGGGTATTCAGAGGCACACTGATTGTTGCTATCATAGTGAACGGTTCAGAGGCCCAAAACCATATTTCAAGTGAATTTGGAAGTACCTAGTGGCTTGGGTTTTTAACGGTCATTTCTATCAACAGTGAGTTAGTCGCAAGTTGTATAATGAACACAAAAAGGTGTTTCGGCTAATCTTGAACTAGGGACCAGCCGCATTACGAGCCAGAGTTTATAACTACTGGGCCACAACCCTCGCAAAAAAACTGTTAACAGAAAATCGCTACGTTTATAAACATACAAAACCTACATCTTACTCTCTATCCTATCTGGTTAGGGCTCTGGCCATCTGTCCAGAAATAAGATTAAATGAAGGCAGAGCGTGCTCTGCCTAAAGGTCACTTTTAATTTTATAATTATATCAAACGCGTCCTTAATTTCAGTACTCGGTAGTCAACTCCCACGTTTATCGGATGCAGTTCAGTGTCGTGTGAAGCACGTGGAAATCCCGGATAACTCCATTTGCGTTCTTAATGAACTCTTTTTGCCTGCACACTCGACCGCTGACCTTTACTGACATAACCTATTTTTCAAACGTAATGCATTCATCGTAATTTCTAGTCTCTCCCATTGATTAATTATTAGGGGATGATGTTGATAACTTGATACTTGTCACGGTTCAGTGAGTTGATTGGCGCAGGACCCTATTGAACGTGACCTTTGGTGCTGCCATACGTCAAGTGTATACACTTGACCAATGGCCCTCTGTGTATTTTACGTTGTCTGTCTACCAATAGGGACGACAGCGTTAAATCTTGAGCTTACTGCCATAGTCAAAGTAAATTATACATCAATTTTACATTGCTCTCATCACAATTTTTTGTTGCGGAATTGCAATCACTGATGACGAAAGAACCAGAAACTGCAACATAGAACTGACTTCATAACAGACGATTGGTGCTGGTGCTAGAATCATTGACCTTTTGACAACTACCCGACATTGACATCCTACGGCCAAATTACATAGATGATGATTATGATAATGTTTCAGACATTTTCGTAGCAAAGCACCCGCTGACGGTTTGAATAAAACAAAAAAAAAAGATATGCAGGAAAAACGAGGCATGTATAATTACAAGGCATAATAAATAAGAGTTGATAGCGTGTGTAGGCTGTATTTTTGTGTCGTTCGTATCTGCATTGTGCGTAATTGATAAACACTGGTTCACTTTCGCACTCATATCGCGAACGTAATAATTACAAAATGTCTTCGGTAATATTCATACAAATCAAATTGAATGGTTAAACAAGGAAATGCGACAAGGTAATCTAAATGACTATATTACTCTCCAAGATATTCAGGTAGTCTCTTTGTACATAGAGCGTCTCTTATTTTCAAAACTCTGCCTTGGTTTGCCATCACCAACCGGAAATCTGACCAATTCGATCAACTTCTTTAATTATGTACTTAGTAATTTCTATACTCGTTCACACAAAGAATATAGACGCTGCTTAACAATATTCTTATTCAACCCACTGAAGGATTTAGATATTTATAGTATTTTTTCAAAAGCTATT
Organism: Udea ferrugalis; assembly: GCA_950022985.1. Classification (NCBI taxonomy): domain Eukaryota; kingdom Metazoa; phylum Arthropoda; class Insecta; order Lepidoptera; family Crambidae; genus Udea; species Udea ferrugalis. The sequence goes on from OX465516.1 coordinate 15,768,834, forward strand.
TATTGTATAGTTTAACTGTTACAAGCTACTGTATTTTTCATTTTTTCGGAAGGCACATTGAGCAGTTGGTCCCTAACGATATTCGTTTTCAAGCCTAGTCAGAGCCCTATAGCCTGGCTACTAGTAGGCACCTATATCCTATTCGAAAAAGGGAAGTATAAAAGCTCCTGTTTGTTTTTTGAATTGTAAGAGGCTTTAAAAAACCAATTTATTCAACTTAATCGCAGCAATGCGGTAAACTAATAGCTTTTCGTATTTCAATTACTTGCCATTTAAAATACAATCGTGCCCATGTCGTTAGCTGCTTGTTGGGTTTGCGCATTATCAACATCTCGAGCGCGCATGGTTCAAACGAACTTTTGCGTAACTTAGTATGTGATAAATACTTAAACTACAATATTTACTTAATTTGAAAAAACTATTGTGCTTGTAATGTGAAGTTACATTTTAAAGTATGTAGTTTGACTGATGACAGAAAGGGCATTATGGCAGAAAGTTATAAAAAAACGTTACTTGAATTTGTGAATAATTTCTTCACTTATTATTTTCACATTCAAATGATTTACTTAAAGACTGTTTAAGTTAACAGGAGTAATCAGCGTAAGTGCACTAAACAAAGTTTTCAAACTCTATAACAACTAAAGGAAAACTACTCCGCTAATTATTTGATTTCAACTCTTATTGGAAAAGTTTCAGCAAAACCACCTATTGAAACTAATACGATTCGAATTCGAAAGTTACTTTATAATTAATTAGGCGGGCAACATCCTAAATCTCAATAACATCTCGTGCAAAACAACCTCTTGAAACTGCGTAGCGTGTTTCGTTGCCAAGCAACGCGTCAGTGGCGCAAGATGGCGCGGCTGACGTCAGCTGAGCCAAGGGGGAGGGGGGAGCAAGGTCTTTCGGCCGAGCGACGACCGTGTCACTTCCCAATGAAAAAGAGACCTGAGACCCGAATTAAGGGCTGTCCTTGAGGCATTCGCGCGGAAGATAAAAGTACGAAGCAAAGTCATGGAGTTCCGCACGCGAAAACCGCTGCCATTCTCATAATTTACGACAGCGCTAGAGCACACAATCGCATGACGTAGCGTATGACATCACCAGCGCACGATTGTTTAGTTTTCAAGTGCCATCTGACCCATGTCAAGTTCAGTGAAAACGAGAGTGATTCTCAAAACGGACAGGCGAATGCAGAATCTAAACCTACTTAATGTCGTAGAAAGTGAATCAATAAAGTCAATGTCAATCGTTGTTAACTTTGTCGGAGCAGGCTGAGTTAATAAACAAGATGTTTTACGCAAAGCAGAGCGAGTGTACGGTGACCGAGTGGTGCTTGGCGCTCGTTAGCCGTGACTTCTGTGACAATTGTGGATGACGTCACCTCGCCAACACGCTTGCACTCGCGCGTGATGATAGTGGTACAAGTGTACAATACAGAAGTGTGTGTTCACTCAAGACATACACACTTGTGTGGGTGTTAGACATCGTTCCGCCGCCAAGATCCGATCATAATCACGTAGTCTTATATGTCACCTTTATACCCATTGCGAACAACAAATCATTGAACAATACTACTACATTACTACTTAATGTGTTATGTAATCTCAGCATTTTAAGGGAAGATGCAACTTTGCGGTTGATTCCGAAAAAGGCCTTATGATTCTCACAGCAAAATGCCAAGTTATAGTCTTTGATGATCTAATCTTTTCCTATTATCTTATCTTGGCTTTTCGATCTATCATTGATATAATCGTAATCACTGAATTTCAGGTGTGTTGTGGAAGTACAGGTCTACTTGCTCATAGTGCGTATGATCGAACCCATTTTTAAGTTACATAATTATAATCATTCAATGTCGTATCATCATCGGTAAATAAATACAAATGTTCACCATTTGTATTATTTTTTAATTTTTAAAGAACAAATAAGACGATGGTTTAAATACTGTATACTAGTAGAACGAGGGCAACACTCACATCTCATCACAGTATCCGTAACTATTGTATTTTTTTAGGATAACAGGTTATTTAATACACATAAAAATATTTTGATAATTATTATGTTGACAGCATTTGGAAAAACTGTGTCCTGTATTATTAAACTCTTACAAAAGTGGAAACTGATATTGGTAGGTACTATATAATAACAGATCAAGACCTATTAAGCCGTACTTAAACCATACCTTACCTTGTTATAAACTTTTAAAGTAAGCTTGAACTTTACCATTTAGCAGCTTTACCATTTATAAATAAGATAAGAAAAGGTTTATACTTAGTTTACTTTGATGTTACGCTTGAAGTGTGCTTTCTTTTAAAGATAAAAGTCTCTACATTATCTGTTAATCTTATTTATGTTATATAAATAATTACATGATACTTAATTGCACTACTTTGTACCAAGTAGTTACTTCTCTGCATAACGTGTTCACATTCACAATTCGAACAAAATGTATCTGTTCAAAACAAACTTCAATTGCGGTAAAAAAACCCCTCAGACAGATCATTATGGTTCTTATGTACTTGTGAGAAGAGTTGTTTCTTTGTTGTGCCAGTGGCCTTACGCTATGTCTGCAGCAGATAAGGGGATGTCAAGTGACTCCTTTGTTGGGTGGTGATTACAATGTCGAGATGTGACCCTATGTAGTCCTTCATATGGTAATGGGCATAGAAAGCCGGCGTATGCGGTTATCGCTGATATCTAAAAAGTCATGTTTAGGTACTGAAAACAATAGTTTTATGTACGATGTACAACTAGCAAACCGCCCTGGCTTCGCACGGGTGCAATGGGATGTTATTATACATAATAAAAACCGCATCAAAATCCGTTGCGCAGTTTTAAAGATTTAAGCAGACATAGGGACAGAGAAAGTGACTTTGTTTTGTACTATGTAGTGATGACGAATATTTTTGGTAGTTAGTAATTATCAACTTTATGTTTCTAATTACATACAAAATTACTTACTTACCTGTACCTGTTACACTTGGTTTTATTATTACCAAAAAATAATAATATTTTACGTATTAGATTAGCGTACGTATTTTATCATTAGTTACAAAAAACAATAATTTAGATTCATTAAAATGTCATGTGTTTTATTTTTAAACCAAGTAGCACAGCTTAAACTACTTGACTTCTGCGTTAAGCATTTAAGTAAGAGCATGCCTAGGCGTCAATTGCACTTGAAATAAAAACAAAAATAGTTCAGCTGATTATTTTTTAGTGTAGGCACCGAAAACAATTAATTTCTATGTTGGTACAGTAGAAATTGAATGTGATGTAAATAATTCCCGGGTAAATGCAATAAGTAAATTCTTGAATTTTAATTATAAGACACTTTTTTTAGTAAATTTGTTCAAGGCCTATTTCAGACAGTGACATTTCTGAAAATGGGCAATTGTCATGATGTTTTAGAAACTACCTCATTAAATTGGAATAATGAGATCGTATGCATTAATATAGACACATTAACAAAAAGTAAACGCAAATGTTGAATTATAACTTTGGGCTTATGGGTCATCAGATCCAAAACTCAGGAGAGCTTTAAGCCTAGTTTTATGTTATTGTATTCAATATAATGTTTTTCTGTCAAACGTGTAAGTCTAGACAGTTGTTAAGTTTCCTATTTCTTTATTTCAAATATTATGCACATTTTGTAATAATTCTCTGGTTTTTAACAGTCGTTCCGTAATGATGCGCGTAACTACATACATTTTTTATTCACATAGAATAAGATCACAATAGTTTACTACTGTTATCTGGTCGAAGTTTTTCCATCCATAGAATCACTGCGGCCTCAATACCTCACGCAGAACATTCGTTTCCAATAGTGATGTAGTGATGTCGTAACGGGCATTTTGTTTAGGCACCAGCCTGACCCGAAACGTGAATCTGTGTCAAGCAGTTTATTCAATCTGAGTACTGGGAGTCTTGGCAAAACCTCACGCGAGAATAAGTCCTAGCGTAGTGGGAATATGGTGGTGATTTGTTAGTGTAGAGCTATGGGGAAGCCGGCTACGCCCTTGCGGGTGTGCACCGTCCTTGGATCGGCTAACGCGTTGGAAACGAGACGAATGTTCAGTGATGTAGTTTGGAAGTTGTTTTTGTTATGGGAAAGAAGGAAAACGTAGTGCTCTATCTCTTTATTGGATAACCAACTTTGTGAAGTGGTTATCCTCTAAGTCATAATCGAAGCATCACGAAAAAGTATACTCTCTTATGATTTTGGCGCCTTTTTTCTCTGAATCAGTGCAAATAACCACAAATTACACTAAACGTGTTCGGATAATGAATGAGTTCTGACTCAGTTCTGAACGGCTTTAACCCCCGAATTCACAAACGCAAATCAAAATCGAGCGTCCCTCAGAAGTACTATCCTTTTCAGTTCTATTGTCATTTTACGGAACGGAACGCATAAGAGTGAGCTTTCCGTTTCTTAAACCCTCGAATTCACAAACATCAATCAAGGTTTAAGACGCCTTCACACTCATGCCATCCCGTTAATTGTCTATAGAACTGATAGTGAGAGCTATAGTTGTAAGAGATGCTTAACTTCGATTTGCGTTAGTGGATTCGGTAAGTTTTTTCACAAATTATATTTTGACGCGTTCAATGAATTTTGGTATTTAAAAATTATATTTCTTCTCCTGTTTGTACACTTCTGGTTTGATTCAAGAAAATTACATTCTCTTGAAATAATGACCCCGGACAATGTGTTATTACCTGTCGTTATTGATAATTACTTCAGTGTAAATAATTACAAAGTAGGTACTACTTTATAAAGAAACAACCTGACATTATTATTGTTACGTTTTCTCACGTAGTAGCTTATCTTAACACTTTCATTTTCATTTCAACAATTGGGCTGACGATAACTTCTCTACTGATTCCCAAAGATATCAATAAGGAGCTAAGTAGGTATCTGAATATCTTTCACGATAAAAATGCTTATACAAAGCTGGGTTTTCAATATCAAAATTGAGTTAATTATCAAACATTATCGCTTGTAGTAAAAAAAGTGAAAGTAAAGGAGAACGACAACCATTCAATAACAAACATTATTGGGCTCCCGTAAGTTGGATAGATGACCTCACAAAGGTCAAAGATGGTCACCCTGAAAATCTATGGAGATGCCTGTGTCGACGTGATAAAAGGATTTGAATGAAAATAATGATATAAAAAAGTGAACTACGAAAGTCATTCGGACGTCGTACAATTTTTTTTCTCGTACCCACCATATAATACCTATACTACTCTTCATGGTCGAAATAATCCTGGGTGACGGCGCCGATTGATGTGCTAATACAGTCGTCATCAAAACCGCGTGATCTTTCAGAGTGGTCCCAATATCTTTATTGAAGAGAAGCCACCTTAATGCTGCAGTATTCACTTGTTTTACAGCTTACGACTCTATCTGTGCAGAAATAGCATTACTTTTCTCTGTACAGCCTCATGATTCCGATTCTGACAGGACTTTCCTCAGAAAGTAGCTGTAAGATCGGCAGAGTCAACATCCCTATTCCCTAACTAGTGAGGCGCTAATCTTAACGCTTCACTTACGACTCGTCGCTAAATCTCACATACGTGTTATCTGCACCAGGAAACAGATTAGGGGCCTCGTGAGCCGTAACTAACACTGATATTGCACGTCACTGCCAAACCGATCGATAGCTGGCGTGGATCGAAAGTGATAACATCTCAGTACAGTCAACAATAACTAGAGGTAAACAGCTGAGGGCTTATTGCGATTGTCGATTGTCTTTTTATAAAATCGACGAATGCATAAATGCGAACATGCACTAATAAAACGGTTACCTACTCGTACGTTACGTTGACGTGCCACCCTTTGGCAGAAACTGTACGGGACTCAGAAAGCCATGCAATTTATACGCGTTTTGCTAGTGTGATTAAATCAAGTTCAAAGGGCGGTTAAAGAGTTCCATTCGACAACACTTGCTAGGCTAGGCTCTCACGTCGTAGCAGGGTAGCATGGTACCGGTGGAAGGACGAACTGCCGGAAAACCAAATGAGCTTAGACATAGCGTCGCAGTAGACTATCTTCTCACCTTCCAAAGTGCGAAGTTTCACTTTTAACCGTGGGGTTTAAGTCACTATGAGTACTAGCTCATTGCTGCCTTGGCGCCGTGAGGGATCTATAAAGTTTTTTTTTGCGACAGTGAAGAGTGCGCCCCTGGGCACTTATGAACTCACAAGCAATACAAGTTCCATAATATTTAACAAATTTAAAATGCATGAAAATTACAGTTTTTTCTCGTCGGATGAGTGACCATTGGCCATTCTTCGAATAATAATAATCGATCACTCAAACCATATCTTTGTTTTAATTAATTATCACCGTGGCGGCCGCTATCGGGATTTCAATATCAGGCTTGTATTGATATAAAGTAGATAATTGAATTAACATGAAATATTAGAGTGAACACACCTGAGTAGTGCGAAACTGCGAATGAGACTAAGATGAATTTGCAAAGTTAGTAATATTCACCTGTTTTCTTATAAAAAAGGCAACTGAAGAAAAACGTCAAATCTACGAATTTTTAGTAGCAGAAGACCTTGAATAGGCTAATAAAAAAAAACTATCAATGCTTAACTAAGATTAAACTTTTGGATGAAATAGGCTATTTGATAAGAAAACACATTCGCCAAATCAAAAAAATACGTTTGCTAAACCTGATAAAAGCAAGAGTGTTTTTTGTGAATAAAAACTAGTTCTTTCGCAGAGGTATATAACCTTAGACATTCTACTTAAAATATAAATTAAAATGCATCTAAAGATGCTATCTAGTAGCAGGGGTTTTAAAAAACGAGTCGTAAATTGCGTTCAGGTAACATGCCAGTGCGAAAATTGCGAAACTAATTCACTTTCTGCATGAAGGTTTTAATTCCATTATATTATCCTCCATGCTCACATTCGCCACTAATTACCACTATTCCAATTTCAAAATAAAGAACAAGAAAAGTTGCATAACGAGATGCCTTTAACAAAATAAAAAAACAAACTTGCACTCGCATAGGATAGGGTTCCGTGTGGATTAACAACTTCGTAGCAAAAGAACTGCTACGAGAATCAAGTTGCGAAATTGTATTGATTTTATGCGAAAATGTTTTTGAGAGTAAAATTTGACGTTTTTAAGTCTGAAGGATTGACCGTAATTAAAAAAAATATTCATATTCACAGTTATTTTAAAGGCTGTGACTTTTTCTATCTCAAGTACAAAAACGAATACAGCTATAAAATCAAACAGCTCCGACCATACCATTTGTATTTAATTACACGAATAATAATTAAAATAAACACTTAAAGAAATATGTCATAATTGGCGAACGTGCGTTTAATTTTCGCAATTTTCATACGGAACTCTAAAATTTAACGCGAACGCACCGCACGCCGTCATGCTGGTAACATTGAGCGCGAAAAAAAGCAAATGGCCGCCGCCAAGGTCACGAGAAGCTGTCCTAGTCACGGAGGGCGTTTACATTTTTTTATCACCACAACACCGGGTCTTGTGGAGCGGGTTGATATAAAAATTATACATCATGCCGTGATCACTTTTATGGGATAGGCTTTGAATAACAAGAAATAGGACTGTAACCACGACGAGTTGTGCAAAAACACTATAAAGCTTTTGTTTTTAGACGATACTTTGGAACAGAAAATACAGAAATGTAGATACTAAATATTTTACCTACCCATCTCAAGTTTTTGATGTCTTAAATATATTCTATTAATCTTCTCTTGCTGTTCTTTTTTTAAGACCAACAGTAAAATATCAGATATCGCTGAACCTCTACAAAAAGTCAACTCAAAACAGATGTTATCATCCATATTTTTTCAGACACTGCTGAAAGAAACATAGTTTGAGTGACAGATCTTTTTTATTATAATATAAGCTTTTGAATAGTTTCTTTAAATTCTGTTCACCAATTCAAAGATATGTTTTTTAGTTAACAGTTAACTGTAGGGCTGTCTCAATATAAACAATATCGTCAAAATTCTATAATATGCAATGTTAGAATGGCGTAAGATACACAAAGCTATCTTTTAGTAGGTACTTTAACTAGCTTGCAATTAAATATTATACAAAAGCGATTTTAGATTAATTGAGTTCCCTGAACTTTTCGTTGTGTTCATATTTTCGAATATAATATTGGGAACAAGATATCCACTTGAAATATTTAATACTTATGGCGTGCCGATAAAATCGAAACGCCGCTATCGAGTATCGGCATTGCAAGTTGCCTTGCAAAACCAGAATCTTCTCATTGTAGACCCGTTTCAGAAAAAATCGAAAAAGAAACAAAAAACAGGCGTGCAGTACGCGACGATCGCCTGGGAACCGGCGCAAGCGCATCTTCGCTGCCAACTGCTTGTGCCATTCGCATGAACCGTGTCGTATAGGCCGTAAGGGTGGTTTTAGAGAAAAATTTGGTGTCAGGAAAAAAACTTGCCTAAGCCATAAACGGTCTGGCTGCACCTGTCACTAGATACCCCTAGATCTGGTGTGGGAGTTAGGTTTAAAAATATTAAAGTTGGGTTAGCAGTAGCTAGGATTTTCAGTTATTTCAACACCAACATCTTAAAATTTGGTTTCGCAATTCAAATTTTGGAGTTCCTAAGCGCATTTAATCCAAATTGCTTTTTAAACAAATAAGCATTTATGATCATCGTTTTATTTTACCTCGTTTCGTTCACAGAAGTAGGTATGCCACGAACTGTACCTTGTACCTGCGCCCAAAAAACTTGCCAAACCATTATTGTAAGAAAAAAGTTAATTGGGTTGTTTACTCCAAATGCAAAGACCTCAGTTGTGTGTAATTTAATACTACTTTATTTCATGTAAACACGCTGTACTAACAAATTTGTAAAAACCTTAATCACAACATTACAGCAAATAAATGATCGTTATCTAAGAAGATGAGCGCGGTTTTCCCAAAGCGGTTGAAAACATTTGAATTTGGCTTTTAATGTTGATAAAAAAATATATTAAATCATTCTGAAACCTCGCATAATTATATTGAAATCTGAGTAAAATGTGTAAGTACCTAATTAATCCATGTATTGTTCTACGGCTAGGAAAAGACCTTCGCCATTGTAATCAAGTGTGAAATTGCTACTAATAATGGGTATTGGCAACTCATCAAACTTACCAAATATTATCGCTGATCAGAAGTTTAAATTACTTGAAAGTTATTTAATTGTTACCGCACTGCCTACTGTACCTTTCTGCTTAGCCTTATAGTTGACTGGTAGACAATGCCTCATTGGCATTAAGACCGCCTTTTGTACCATTCATTGTTGTACAATAAAGAATAAATGAATAAATAAAATAAAAACCCATGTTTGTTACGAATAAACGAAACACACATTACCTGACCTGAAGAAGTACGAACTCTTAGTAAAAGTGACATTCAGTTTTCAATTTGACTATCATGCCATCTCATCTGCAAGCTCAAATATATGTTCAGTAAATTGCAAGCAAAATGCACTAATGCCAGTAGTGTGACACATAATTGCAAGACCGGTCGAGTTGGTAGCAACGACTCTAAATTACTAACTGCGCGATGCGTTCGCGCAGCCGCTCCGTGCGCTTGATTGCCGGCCTAGTCTAGTGGTGGTAGGGCTGCCAAGAATATTAACACTAAAGGTTAGCTGGTAAAGAAAAGGTTAGCTTGGAGAAAATGCCACATGGCATTAAGTTAGCCTTTTGTACCATACTTTTGCAATAAAGTTTAAATATAGATAAACACATAAAAAAATTGTCACAAGTTCACCTTTTGTTGCTGGTTACACATATCAAGAGACTTACAAACTGAACTGTTACATAAAAGAGAAGCTTATTACTCGTACTTTTTAATCAAATTTAGTTAAAGAACAACAACAATGTGTTACCTTCCTGTTAACCATAGGTAACAGAGTTAGTCTAGCTGTATTTTTACACAAAATGTGATTTACCTATGCATTTAGTATTGTTTTTTTTATATCCCTAGTTAATAAATTATTGATTGTACGTATTAGGAAAATCTACTTAGGTGAACAAAATCGAAAAATCACTATAAATGATTCTTATTCAAGAATTCCTGTATTAGTGTTAAATTATTATTCCCTTAGTATTCTCCTGGGAGATATATCTTTTTAGAGATAAGTTCATCTGTGCATTTGCTGTGCTACATATTTTAAGTCTTGTCCATTAATTCGTGAAAATTAAAGGTAAGTAAATCAAAACTTTATAAAACAGGTTTCAGCTGTGTCGCTATCCATGATGATTAATCTAGTACCACATCGATTGCATTGTAAATATTTAATACACTTTTAACGTAATGGTTGTATTTGTATAATAAATGAAAGCTGTCCTTCGAGAGGTCAAGGTTCCAACGTGATACACGTCGCTTTGTTGTAACCACCATTAAAATTAGAATAGACACACCAACGCATTTAATTTTATACGGAGGTAAGCTATTTTTATCTCATTGTTTTGAACGTTTAATATATGCCATGTACTTGAAAACTATATTTACATTGAAAACCTAACTGTTCAAGCACGAATATAAAATTCGAAATCTGTCGACCAATGTGCTTTTAATATCTGCACAAAATAAATGTTGAACGACAATTTATATCATCAGAAAATATGATATCTCTGAACCGTTTTTAAACATCCGACCTCATTAAGGGGAGCATACTCGTAGGCATAAAAAAATGTCTCAAAATGTGAAAAAATCGTGTTTTGTTTTGACAACCCTACCCACACAGGTGTCGAGTGGTCAGAAAAATCCGGCTGGGCTACTGGGATACGCATCTCTGACTGGAGCGTAAACTTAGTGAAACTTCATTTGCTTGTATCATTTGTGTTAAAATAATACTTTACGCAGAAACAAATAAATGATTAATGAACAATATCCAAAAATTGAAAAATCTCGTGGTTTCTCTGGAGGTTCTGTAAGCTTTATGAAGTGATGTCATTCTGAAATTTCTCAGTCTAGGCACCACTATTGACTACTTTATCGTTAATCATTCAAAGAAATAACTCCTCTTTATTAAGTTCAAAAGACTTTGGTTCGATAGTACTCAATATTCAATTATATTTTTTATAAAAACTAACAAATAAAACATTACAACAGCTCTACGTAGGTACATTCCAGCTTGATACAACATAATTAACAATAGCACAATAAAGTATACTACAGTCAGTATCCACAGTTGTTTCATTAACATCATATACAAATCGAAAAACATTGTTCACAAAGCCTTAACAACGGGTACAGTTAAGTAGAAAAACACCAGGAATACCATTATGTAAAGTAAAATAGCCGTTATTTATCACTAAAACATCAGGAGTGAGATCATCACTCTGGGCAACCTTCAGAATGACACCCAGTGGCTCTCGGATACGACATTTGAATTACTAGGCACTGTCAACAAAATCTGTGTCGATTTGAATTAAGTACTTGTTATATTCCGAAATAGTCCCGCCTTTTTTATATTTTTAAAAATTAGAAGATGAAGAATTAAATGTATTTTAAAGCATCTGGAAGGATTTTTTTGAATAATAGTAAAATTGCTTAAAAATTCGTGCCTAAAGAGGTAAAGGATATACATACAAGCAGTCTCGATAGAGAGATTACACAGCCTGACAATGAAGCAATTTCTCAAGTTCAATACATTCACATTGAAGATTAGTATCATTTGAATGAATTTTCTTATTAATTCATTTACAAATTAATTACATTGTATATGCTTAGATAACAATAATATGCCAATTTTTATCAAGTCATAACAATTGTAAGAGCGACAGCACCTTAATTTTTAGTTCAGTTAGATAATATTTTCCAAAACGTTTTATGATTGTAATGAAGTTTTCACAGCCTTTAACCTTCGGCCGTGAAACATCTCAAGTTAACCGTTTAGTGTTCTTGTAAAACACGAGCATTGTTTCTTACGCGAAGTTGAGGCCCATTACGTCATCGAGACGAAATTCGGCGTTTTGTTTGAGTTTGTGAGGCAACAATCGCCTCCAGTTGTGAAGAGACGTTGGTGTTCAACGGAATATGAATATTTTAGCAGATTTGATGACATTTATGTAGGTTTCATTAAGGTCAAAATTTGTAGGATCACGAGACTTTGACAATTTTTAAAATGAAACCTTACTTTGTATTTTAATTTTATGGATTCCAGGACAAACTGTTTCTGGTCTCTGTTTCAATGATTGTTTTTTTGAGGACGGATGTTAGTCTTAACTATTAGAGTATTTTTTTATCATATAAATTATTACCATAATAATAGTATATCACCTAACTCTATCAATTTTAGTTACCTGTTTTGTCTAGCAAACATTTTTAAAACTTTATTCCAATAGAAACTTCCAAACAAACGTACCTGAAACAAAAAAACAACAATAATTATACAATCTCATTGTAAACTTTTATCTATGTGCAAAGTTGTTTTTTATTGTACTTATGATAACTATAAAACGACAGTTGGCATAGATCATTTACAAATAGGAGCTATTATAAAATCACTCTACTGTCATGATGACATAACAACCACCTAATTTGCATGAGTACCGCCAAAAACGCTCAAAACTACCGAAGCGCAACCATAATTGGCGTAAACAGTAATTTGGACTTTTTGCACGAAAATGACTTTTATCTGCGTGCATCAGGATGCTGCTTGATAGTCCACCATAAACGCTATAAATATATAGTTCAATTCCCGTCACTTAAAAAAGCGCTGGCCATGCAGTTACACAGTGAGCAAAATTAGGGCCAAATTGGAATTGCATTGCTATTTAGGAATATGCCTTTGACCGTTTGTATCATATTGTCGTACGTTTTCCAACTGCTTTGTTCTTGCTTGACGTATCGCTTACTGTACAAGTGTGCAGAACCATCCTCTTTACAGTCATTCAGAATTCTTCGTCATTTGTCTTCCTTGTAGGTTATGAACGTAGTTTTCATAACTATCAATGCTACAATTTTAATTGTTTTTTTCATAATGTATCCGATTATATAATTATAATGTTTATCGCCTACGGTTTTTAAGGCAGAAGAATGTTAATTCATTGTCACCTAAAACAAATGTAAAGTCCACTTAAGGCAAATAAATGATTTGAACTTTGATAGTACGGTCGATATTTGAAACGACACTGAAGGTCAGCTATCGTAATCGATAATTCAGCATCTTCAGTTTATGCACTGTTTGTAGGTAGTTGTTCTTATCGAACAGGTTCAGTTGACCCACTGTGCGAAGTGTCACACCATTGCCGTACCTTAGCAATAGGTCCCTTAAACAAGTGACCTGGTAAACAGGTTATTTGTGACATGACTGACGTAGATCTTGAATCGTATCGTATCGTAAAGGATCGTTTTTTTCAATGCTTTAAAAAAAACGACCCTTAAGGTGTCGATAATAAGTGTAAAAAACCTAATCGACACTTTAGGACTCATTCACTTGGACAAATTGACAAATCGAGTTTGATTTCATCACAATGGAAAGAGATGGCTTGTTTTATTTGCTGATGATGTTGGAAAGATGTTATAAGTGCTTCTATTGATGACATAACATAGGTAAGCTCACATTCGTCCCTAAACATTAAAAGAGCGAACAATCTCATTTAAAAAGTGTACAGTTAATCACAGAGATGCGCACCCTAGCCCGCATTAGTTGAGCCCTCAATTCTATGAATTCACATATTGTGCACGGATCCAACAAAAACACAGTGCTTTATGAGCTGTGGTTGACAGTATTTTACGTAACTAAAGTTCATAACTAGATTCCTCTTTGCACTTGCTCTAATATTTATGTAGATGTGACGAAAAAGCAATCATTTAATAATCTGTGGAAAATATTGATGAAATACTAGGGGGCATGCCGTTTCTATGCGGGTGTAGTGTCGAAACTATCACTAAACTAGGTACGTGATAGTTTTTTGTAATGTATGAAAGCAACTTAGCTCGAAATCACACAAGCGTTAAATGTTTTTACTGTGCGGGGATCAAACCCGCGACCTTTGGTGTTGTAGCTAACTTTTAAGTCATTACTCCAAATGGGTCGTCTGTCCGATATTTATTATTATTTAGTATTTGTCTTAAAATTTGTAGCCAATTTCTACAAGGATGTTTTTATTTTGGTTTGAGTGTGATTGCAAGTAATCCTTTTAATCTTTATTTATTATGCAAGTAACAAGTGACATAAAAATAAGTTCTTTATAGATAAAAACGATCAAAAATATTAATGCTTATCTATCACTCAAACGTGACATCGTACCATTTATTAAGGTAGGTACATTTTGATGTCAGTGTTGATTTAAAAACAAGTGTATATCTACCCATTCATTATAAAATACGATAAGTAAATAATATGCCAAACTAAACCATAAAAAACTGTATCATAATTCAGAGCATAACATAACATACTTTTAACATCTTAAGACATTTAGTTTTATTAATACACTAACTTGAAGCATAATAAATCAGCGGCCACCCAAAGTATAAGTTCTACTTAGCAAGAGGTGGTACCCATGTATTTAGAGAATATCCAGATATGGGTATTTATTATTTTTAGTGAGAATTAGGTTAAAGTTAAAAAGTAAAAAATTGAAAATAGTATAATTGTCACTCTCACTGGTTAGCTGTTTTAGTTATGGTCTATAAACATTTAAATAGCTAGTTGGTAAAAAAACCTTTCACTTGTCTTGAATGGATTCGGAGAAATTCGGCCGAATGCATGACGATGGTAGCATTATGGTATACTTCATATACTTCTAAAATAAGAATAAGAAATAAGATATGGAATTACATCGAAAACTTATTAAAAAACATTTATTTACGTTTAACTGGATGTTCAACTTCATTCAAAGACACAGTCTGCTAAAAGACAATGTCAAGAGAATTTAAAACAGTCAAATACCTATCTACACCACGTTGGCTGCCGCGTGCCTAAAAACATTGAGAAAAAATATCGCAATTCGTAGCATACCAACTTGAAGATAAACAACACAACCGTATCTTTCAAACTAAATAAATGAAAACTTAGCGCGCCGAATGTTTATCCACTTAGCCGTTTTTTCACAAACAAGTCAGACCTCGGGGGCTAAAACGGTAACATTTTAGCATTTCATATTATGAAACATCTAACTGACGTTTCATCTAGGCCGCGGTCCGTTTCGAGTCAAAAGTGAGTAATAGCGCGCTGACGTCGCTCACGTTCATACAATTTATCAATTCGGGATGCGTGTCAGCGCGCTGTTACTCACTTTTGACTCGAAACGGACCGCGGTCTAGATGAAACGTCAAATAGATGATTCATAATATGAAATGCTAAAATGTTGCTGTTTTAGCCCCCCTCATCTTGCCGCCCCGTCACAGAACGACCTTGACACAACTCGATATACATGTATATGTCACCGGAAAATAACAAGAACCGTAAATTTATAAATTTCCTAGGAAATTTATAAACTTTCGTAGGATTCTAAACGAGAGATAAAGTGTATTATTTTACGCCCACATTTCCGGAAATTTATAAATTTGCGACGACTCGTGGTAAATTTATCAACTTACGGATATCTTTTCGTAAGATCATAAACGGTTCGACTAATCACAGAAGAGCTTCTAATTTTACGCTTTTATGAATTACGGAAAATAACACACTGCGCTCTGATTGGTCGATGTTGACGGTAGCAATGCTTGTGTTCGTAAATTATGGTACAATCAGACTTGCCAAACTGTACATTTATCAGTTTCGAATACCTACCTGACTGGACTTTTACTTTAAAACTGGGTAGGTTTAACGGGTTACTTTTTACAATTAATAGGATGATGACCCCTACTTAATCAAATAAAACAGCAGAAATCGTGTTTTACGATAAGTATCAAAAAGTTTATAAAAAAAAGAAATACACTTATAAATTATAACATACAAAACATGGCATGCTATCTCGATCATTTCCCAAATGGGGTAGTCAGAGGCACACTTTCCGTCACGGTGAACGAACGGAACATTTAGAAGCCCACATTTCACCGAAGGAATTTGAACCCATAGCGGTAAGAAGCGAGCATACCGCCGTTATCTGGGTTGCTTAGATTTTTTATTGGTGTTTCTCATCGTCGGAGAGTTAGCCGCAAATTATACAATGAACACGAAGATGAATTGTTCTTACAACTACCAAAATTAAATGGCGGAGCAGAGGAATGACACGTGACTTATTCGACTAATCAGAGAGCACATGGCGTTTGGTTACCGCCCACTTATTATTTTCCGGATGCGTTCCGAAAGTTTATCAATTTCCGGAAATGAGGGCGTAAAATAATACAATTTATCTCTCGTTTAGAATCCTACGAAAGTTTATAAATTTCCTAGGAAATTTATAAATTTACGGTTCTTGTTATTTTCCGGTGACATATACATTATCAATGAGTTTTCCGCCTCATAAATGCTAATAATCCAACTTAAAACGCTGCAAGCTACGTCACGCCACTATCGGACACGGACGTGTTATCACTGAGCGTAGACGATCTGTTTTTAGAAATATTAGTTCTGTAATAACCGCTGTACTCTATATTTAGGCCTAGTCTAAAAATACTGCGTTCGAGCAATGACGCTCGTTTGATAATGCTAATGTTGCTCAGTGTCAACGACTTGTGCGATTTATCGTCCACAATAGAGAAGAGGTTATCGGTGTTTACTAGAAAGGTCGCTTGAGAAAGTCCACGTTTCCTCTGGCGATTTTTTTGCAATGTCAATATCGGAACATAGTACAATATTTGCTACAGACTGTATTTTAGGAGTATCGTTTGGTTTTCATGTTCATAGACTGTGTCAGTATAATGTTTTTCAGTTGTCATGATGATTTTGGAAGCACATTCATTTCGACATTGTCTTTTATTGTTTTTTTTTTTAGTAAGTGCAAAGAACAATCTTTCAACAAGAAAACACCTTGAATAGTCGTTGCAATGTTACCTGTAGCTTATAGAGACTGATTTATATTTAAAAATAATCTCTATAAACTACTGAAAACGATTTTACGTATATTTCTTGAAATAAATCTTTGATTACAAGTTACATCTCTCAACGTTTTAAATAGGTTCTTTGATTGTGAATGCATTATTTATTAAGTCTTGCATCTTGTTCTATTTGTAAATATACCAATACTCTGTTTAACAGCGTGTTTCGCGATACAAAAATAACATCTACACTTTTTACTTCTGTTCAAACTATCTAAAGAAACTCTTTCATGCTTTGTTTAATCATAAATCGTCAAATCAAACTGAGACTAATTTGGTTAATGTTTTCTAACGTTAAGAAAAGGCGTTTCAAATCGTTTCTGTGTTCATTGTTTGTGAATTTGCGTTCAAATTGTGCTCAAATTCTTCCGCAGTTTTGTTTTTCGTAACAAATGGTGCCGACAAATAACCTCTTTTACATTGTTTCATGTGATCATTATGTTGTGTTTTTTGCAATTACATACGCACAATTGTAATAAGCAATAAAAGAGCCCAGATTAATTAGCTCTAAGTAATAAAGTTAATTATGCAACTACATTGTAGTAAAACTCAAGTGAAGGAGATGAATATGAATTTACCCTATAAAATTAACAATACGATCAAAACAAAAAATAATATATGGTACATACTTTGTTGTTTACATTGTACACACATAAGTCAGCGTATTCTGTAATTAAATATTCATATTTTTAGTACGTTTACAAAGGTTTCCAATGTTGTGATAAAGACACGCCACCGTGTCGTTAAGATATGACGTCATATAAAGTGACTGATAAAAGATAAAACAAGATATACTAGAATACTTGTGATTGCCAGTAATTGTAAGGCTTTAAAATAATAAATAGAAGCACGTGATATCTGCAAGTAACTTTTCGAAATCGCGTTTAAAAAGTATACAAATTTGTTTAGTTGTCCAAATAAGTTCACAAAACGCCGTAAGTACATAAAACACTGATAAGAGCACAAGTAAATAAATACCTATATAAGAACCGAATTTTATGTCTTATCGTTGATAAGACGTTGCTTGAACTTTATTTTACTGTTTTAATATCATCAAATAATCGCTTCCGTTTTTGATTACACTAAATGATTGATATCAATTAAAATAATTTGCACATTTTACACGTGTCTTGGTTACTGTCAAAACATGTTACAATCTTTCTGGTTTTGATCATATTCAAATTACAGTCATAAAACTTAACAATTTGAATGAATTACACATTTAAATACTAAATGCAGAAGTCGCTAAAAAATGGTTAGTTGATTTTGTAAATAATAAATAACAGAAGACGATCGGGCAAGTTATTCCGATTCATACCTGCAAGTTGACAGGTTTCACGTAACTCACTGGTTCTGGCAAGATTTTTCGATTTGTATTCACTCAGCGACACATTAGCAAACTAATCTTTGGTTGCGTAACGGCCCGCTCTTTGGGCGAGACGTCGCAAGGCCGCCTTCTCGACATTGACCGTGAAGCTATAAAACATTACTAAAAAAATAGCTACGTTTCCGCAAATCTAGAGTCGAGCGTATCGCTCAAGTAGAACTTGCTCTGTTTACTAATTGAAGTGCATAACTCTATCTCTATCTCTCCTTTTGTTGAAAATACTCACAGGACACAGAGTTTCTACCATCAGTTATTACATAAGCAGTCGATAGCATCTGCGTTAGTTCATTATTTGACATTATGTCATGCAGCGCCTCTAGCGGACTCACAGAATCCCATATAAACAATTCACGCAGCTATACGATTTTTTGAAGTGACCGTTTTGATGAAGATTTTGTTTCTTTTGTTGTATCTGACACCAATTGTTTTAAAATTTCTTAGTTTACATGAGTATCTGAATAACCAAAACTTATGTGCAAAAAAGAGACATTCATGGAGTTAGATGATTTTCATTTGATACATTATTATATTGTAATGTTTCCACATCATCGTCGTTTGCAAAAATAAGTTTTACAATGTATTTTTGTCTCGGTGCAAATATAAAGGCATAATATAACCAAATTAGGCCAATTTGTATGTTAAGAGCATCAGATTGCGACAAGAAGAATACGTTAATTTAACGTAATTTTAATGGGCTTTTTGTTTCTAAGGAAATCGAAATACAATGGCGCTTGTTCTCATATTCATTACAAATGACGTAAGACATCGTTTTAGTTAATAACTCCTTCTGGTGCTAAATAATAAAAGTTATTTAGATAAATAACTAGCAGTTGTCGGTAATTCACAACTTAAATATTGACTTATCAGTTATTTTGTCGTGATGAATTAGTAATGAACATTAGAAGCAATCACTGAAGTAGAATTACAAATACGTTGAAGTTATGTAAAAGATTTGAAATGAAAAATAAATTAGTGTCCTAAGACATAGAATCTTATTGGTCATTTGACTCCAAACTATGGTCAGACTCTACCATAGTTTGGAGTCAAATGACTATGGTTGTGTGACTGTGGGATAAGATAAAGAATAAAAACCAATTATGGTCCCAAAAATGTTTGTCTTGGGTGACGACTTAGGCAAAAAATCACTATCAGACATCTAGTTCTTCACAGTTCTTCAAGTTAAGTATTCATCACGGCAACAGCGAAAAATATAAAATAATACCCACCCTCACAAATAGTTAGGTTGTTAAACAACTTAAACGTAAACAATAACTTATCAGTTATTTAGGTACTTAGTTATGGAACGAACAGTATAGTGTTTTTCCAGTAAGGATAACAAGATATTTCATATGTTGAAATAGTTTATAGGTAATTATGGATGATTATGATTTGGAAAATGATATCTTTAAATAAATATTTTTTTTTGTTTCTCGTCAAAAAGATGTGTATGGAGTTAAAATCAAATAATAGATTTGTAAACATTGCAACGTGAGCAATGTTGCACTTTGAAACAAAATAAATAAACAAGCAGAAAATAGAGCCATTAAAATGCGTTGTGTGTAAATGTATCAGCAATATTAACTTATGCTTAGCCCTCTACAACTTACATTTTTGTAGATGTATCAACAAAAGAGATATGATATCCACATGACTTCGCAAAAATTCCAAATAGCGGTTGCTAAAAATAATCTTTTAAATTGAAAGTTATAAATAGCCGACCCAGAAGTACAGTGGACGAGCAATTGTTCCTCCGGCTAAGTAGTCAATTAATAAAAACTGTTAATCTTTACTAACTAGAGGCAGGCGCCTTGGTGTAAGATATGCGCTAATTATGAGAAATATGCTCTACAGTCGACCGAAGATTAAGCTTAACAGCAATTGGAGTCTGGCGTTTGTTACATCGGAATTAGGAGACACCAAAATTACAATGTAACGTTCCAGTGGTTATGACCCTAAAATATTTTGCTCTGCCCTGGTTTTTTTCTCTTAACAGCTTAGTTTGACCGGATAATTAGTTAGCATAACTAACGTTGAGTCTAGAATCGAGTGCAGCCCAGCAAATGATCTCGAATCATCAACCTGTGGTAGTCCACAAATAGATTTCGATGCAGGGGAAGGTCTTGAAAGTGGAGTGAAGATTTAAGTCTTCAGGAAGAGTATTGGCAAACCCTCTATCTTGTAGAGACGCATGGAAAATAATTGGGGTCACTTTGTACTTTTTACCTTTAACAATTTTCTGTTTTATACATACACGACCTTATCCCTAATGGGTTAGGCACACTGATTGTTGCCGTCATAGTGAACGGAACATTCAGAAGCTCACATTTCGCCGAGGGAATTTGAACCCAACGTGGTGAAGGGCAAGCCTGCCGCCATTATTTGGTTTTAAATCGGTGTTTTCCACCACCGGAGAGTTAGCCGCAAATTGTGCAATAAACATAAAGTAGGTGTGTTCTGGCAGGATTTGATTTCGGGACCATCGGGTTCCAAGCCAGAGTGCTTAACCACTGGGTCACGACGCTTCTGTTTTATATTGCCTTGTAATCAATTTATCACTTATGATGATGATTCAAAATAGAAAACTTCCCTCATGAGACAGCGACATCTACCGTTAGCGATTACACGTTTCATCAGTTAGGTGTGCAAGTTTTCCTTTAATACCCAGGAAGCGATAGTTAAACACCACAACACGTATTTGTTAAAGTGCTGTGTGAATATATCCATTCTTTGCTTTAAATGAGGTTATTCGTCTTCGCTACGATGTATACTATTAATTCTGCTTGCGGTTTGTACTGAGTTTTGGAAATATATTTTTATCGGGTATCGATCTCTTTGTCTAATATGTTTCATAATGGGATTTAAACCAAATTATGTTGGTTTCACAATGTTTTTAAAAACACTGGTTGAGACATTATGTTTTTAAATATTAAGACATGTTAAATATTTGAAATACCTAATAAATTTTCGCTCACCAACAAACATTATGAAATAAAACATCTAATTTAAATATAGGAACTAATAAATCATGATTAGGCATGTTACGTAGATATCATTTGACATATGGCTAGCTCTTGGGTCGAGAAAGGATGAAAACTAAACTAACAAAATGTTAGAAAACTAAAAAAAATATAATGAAGGTTCACGAAAATTATTGTAAAACAATGAATACCTAATTAAACATGCCCCGAAGGTCAGAAAACTTTAGTATTAAAAGCGGGATCTAAACTAATTGAACACAACAAATAAAAAATACAATGATTGATTGATTGATTGATTACCCAGCAGAATGACAGAGAAAAAAAGAGCGAAATCGAGAACTCATCGCTGACTTCTAACGAGTTTCTTTATTTGTTTTTTGATGTGTGTATGAGTAATTTGTATCATTTTCATACAATGCGATGTGATAATAATATTGTAATAATTAAAATTATATTTAACCTAACATCACTTTCTGCGAGTATTATTATGCAAGAAATGCAGAAATATTTAAAACATTTTAAATGCTTATGGCTACTTAAAATTATGGTAAAAGCTAGTGTCAAAGCTCTTTGCTGTTAATACAATTAAATGAGATCGTGTATTGGGTTACCTAATGAAACGCATAACATTTTTGGTCATAAAATCACAATGCATAATGTTGATAGCCATAATCATCACTTGCCATAATTCCTAAAAGCATAACTTCATAACGCATACCATAACATGGCCGAAATTCGTAAGGCATACTCATCAAAAGGCATAATTTCACTAACCATAAGTATCAAAAGGCATAATTTTTATTTGCCATAATATTCGAAAGACATAATCTTCAAAAAGCATACTATTGATAAGCATAAGTGTCAAAATCCATATTTTCAAAATGCATAACACTCATTTACCATTATTTCAAAAAGCATACATTTATTATGCAAGCTTACAAATATTACATGTTAAACGCAAGCAGCATGTAATGTAAATGTAAAAAATCCAAAGAGCACTTGTCCGAAAACCGCCTTCATTTAGTTTATTAACAAAATTTTTATATATAATTTGCTCATAGTGATATATATTAATTATTTTGCTCATAGTGAAATGTTAACAGCAAAAGAATTCTGTCACGGCTCCGGCATTGCGGGGCTCCGGCGGTCCCACGCATGCTAATCGTCACAGATGGCTTTCGCTCAGCACCCCAGCTTCGGCTTTTTGGCCGGCTTCGCCGGCCAGCCTCAGCCGCGGCGCTTCGCTCCTAGCCACCTGCTCCTCAGCCCGCGGGCCGCCTCGCCCCTCCATGCCTACGCGGGCTTAAATTACACTCTTGGGGTAGGGCAAAACAAGTACCACGTGGTGTCGGGGTTGGCTGAGTCGGATTTGCCCTGAAGTAGAAAAAATGCTCTTATGTGAATTAGGCTGTTTAATATTATGTCAAACAAAATTATGAATATTAATAGTTATGCATAGTGACATTATGTCTTTTGATAGTTATGCGTACTGACATTATGCGTTTTAAAGTATGCTTATTGAAGTTATGGTCAACGAAAGTATGCATAGTGATGATTATGCCTTTTGATGTTATGCCTTATTACTATTATGCATTAAAATGATTATGCGATTTAAAATTTATGCCAATAAAAATTATGCTTTTTGATGATTATGCCAATTGATGTATGGCAAATGAAATTATGGCAATAAATGGTATGCGTTCTAAAGTGTCACCCGTGTATTGATATTTTTTTTTACTTTGCAATGATTAACCATTATAACTGACGATTGAGTATTGTTTAATTCAAAAGAGCCCAATGAGCAACTTATTGAATTGTTAGTCACAATTGTATTTTAAATTTCGATCGTCAAGCGTAAAAAAATACCCTATGTCTGCCTGGGTCATCTTCGTCGAATCTCAAATCAGTGAACAAACTTAGGAAGTTTTTTTTTATGGTTAGTTAGGCACGCATTAGACCACAATCTCACCTGATCGTAAGTGATATCCGTAAGTTCGTAGTAAGTGATTATTCGAAGTGATATTTAATTTAGTGGCATTTTTTTCCATTAAGACCAAAGCTGTGTGCCTGCAACATTTAGGACTTGACTGTTGTTTCAGATTATCATTGCTAAATTAATTTCGTTCATAAATGTACACATGTGAGCAACGTAATTTAATGTCATAATGAGTAAATAAAGATCATTAAACTGAAGTATCGATTTTCTTGAACATAGGCTTGAGGTTAATCACATTTTCAAGGGCATAATCACAAACTGTTGACTTCATAAATATTCTGTCTCCTTGTTCATAACAATATTGTAAATAAGTCCTGTCTATGCTATTCTCGTCTTTATTCTTATCATCTTTAGAGTCAGTGCGTTTAAATCAATTATACGTTGCATAGTCACGAATATTTTAACACAAAAATTATACTGAGTCTAATTGTCAAAATGTACTTAGTTGTCTTGGTATGGTAACTACACTTTCGAGTACCAGCTACCTATTTTAACTTTGACATAGAATCAGCATTCTAAAAGATACCAAAAGAGCCAGATGAAAAAGCGCCTTTAAAATATTTGATATGTTTTTCATAGTTCATCAGAGAGATTGAAAAATATTGAAGTCTTCAAAGAAGACTGATAAATCAGTGTTTTAATATCAAAACCTTTCAATTTTCCTCTATATCAACGTTTCTAAGTGATGCTTCTTGTCAGGCGTTTACATCAGAATCAGAAGGCGCGTCACAGTCAAGGTTGGGCCCGAGGAAGTAGCGAGACAATGCGCGTGAGTCGTTTTCGCAACGGCCAACCCGGCTAAAGTCGGAAGTCTCCAGCTTGAACCCGCTGACACTGCGCTTCAAGACTGCGCACCCAGTCGGATTCGAGCTACTCTTGCGAAGGCGTGGCACGTCAAGTGCATTGTGTGCTAATGTGGTACAACTAAATAATTACTTTCAGCTATCTCTGTTATTCAATGCTACTGTTTTGCGAAGTGTGAAGTCAAGGTGTGATTAACCGTCTGCTCGTTTTAAAATTAGAAATGCTTTTTTAAAATCTGCATTCAGTTACAGACGTCAGAATATTTTTTGGACTTTGTGCATATTGTCAGCGACTTTGTAATATTGTCATTTTAAAAACACATGACATTTGAAGAACATGTTTGACGGCTAATATAAAAAATACGCAAATAAATAAATAACAGCAATTGAAATGATAACTCTGAACTGAATGGAGGTGGATATCCGATAATCAGTGATAAGCGACTGATAACGTGATAAGTTGTCCGCTGATGAAAGATAACATTACGTAACTCAAGCTACTTAACGTTGACTTTCCGTCAAAGCCGAAATAGTTAGCGGAGCGAGGAATATCCACCAGTCAAATCGATGATTACTAGCTACAAAAATTACAGTTTAATTATCAGATTTCAAAGTTCAATTTCACAGACGCTTAAAGAATACATTATTATTTTGTCATCACTGAAATTGGGGTTTCCTAAGTTTTTTTTTATAATTACAGCGTTCTTAAACATCAGTCTCTTATCCATCGGCGTAAGGTGATAATAAGGTTGTATAATTCCTTTGTAATTTGTCTGTATATTATCGTTTCCGTATTGATTAAAACTATCAGGTGTCATTTTTAAACAAGTCTATTACAAAAATACATCTATTTAAATGGATGAAGGCCTGCATTTAAAACTTCACAGCAATTTAGCTTAACTTTAAAAGTGGGTAAATATAGTTCTGTAACTTACTATAAAATTAAAACTCCTTGAAGGAGAAGTTTCAATGGTTTTCAGTCAGTTAGTTTTAGTTTCTGATAGTTAGTCCGTCGTTAAGTGGAAACTAATAAAGCGGAATTATACATTTAAACCGACTTATCAACTAAGACTAAACCGTTCAGGGAAATGTTAGTAAATTACGTGGCTA
The DNA here is from genome assembly GCA_950022985.1 of Udea ferrugalis. Lineage (NCBI taxonomy): Eukaryota > Metazoa > Arthropoda > Insecta > Lepidoptera > Crambidae > Udea > Udea ferrugalis. Next base: position 15,794,127 of record OX465516.1, read on the forward strand.
ATTTAGTATTCGTGTTTTATCAAATGAACTAGGAAAGTGGCAGACCTTGTTAAGTGATAACAATTTGAAGTCCTTTTTGTTTTTAGATGAAGTGAATAGCCAAAAAAAGTTATGCCTAACAAAGCACAGCTGATCTTAAAGTTTAATTTTTGAATACCAATTTAACGCATAACATCTGGTACTGAGGTAGAATAGAATAAAAACAGTTAAAAACCTAATTTACAACCCTGAAGAACTCCAAAAACATGAGCTTAGGGTTGAATAAATCCAAAGCAGCGTTCCAGTCCACACGACCCGGCATCGCATTAGCAGTCCAAAGTCACGGAAACGTGTTGTAATCACGAATGACGGCGCGGGGCACAAATGATAGGGCGGGGAATCCCTGCCGCCGGCACTGGTCCTAAAAAGCTTCGCTAAAAGCGACCAGTAACCTTTTTTGATAACCACGAACATGCGTTGACTATACTTTTTCCTGGCTAAATAGTATATTTTCTGGGCAAACATTCAGCCAAAAAGGAGCAAGTTCATGCATACTATGCTGCCCGATTTATTGATGGGAAAACTCTTCATCATTATTTTTACTGTATTCAAATTCACTACTTATCATTAAGTCTACAAGAAAAAATCAAATGCTTTTTAACAGTGACCTAAAAACCGCGTCTCTCAAATGAATAAACGTATTTCATTTATGGGCTAATTGTTGATTTATTACTTCGTGGATCAGAAGGGTTTGTTTCTGACGACAACAATCTTTGTCAATGATAAAGAAACAATGTTTCATTGATAAGACTTGCATGAGCAAATTAATTAAATATTTGTTCTAAAGTATTTCTGAAAACGGATATAATAATTTACACAGTATGACTTACATGACTGTGAATTTGTTTATAATAGATTTAACCTCTCACAAAGAAATACTACGTTACATGATAAGTCCTACAAAGTTGTCACCTGCAACACTGCAAGAGAAGCCAAACATCGCAGAAACCTGTAAGTACTTAATAGTGCGTGAAATTGAACAGGTACATACTACTACGTGTTTGCTACGAAGACGAGTACTGGCTAGATCACTGGAAATCAGCCAAGGAAAACTCTGTGAGTATTTCAATCCACACAATTATCACCTTCGCATTGAGTTGTGGCTGGGAGACACGATTAGGTGAGAAAACAAGAGCGTAAAATGTATTTTAAAGCGCATTCTTGAATTTTACGCCTTAAAACATTTCACACACTCGTGAGCACATTCCGTTCTGATTAATTTTGAATTTAAGAACAGTTTCAACTTTTTAGTACCTAAATAAATAAATACTTTAGAACATTTGGAAAAAGGTTCAATATTTTTCTTAAACATGGTCTTATTCCTCTCGCGTTTTCTTTTCAAAAGTAATTTTTCAGTATATGCTACGTTGCCTGCAATTGCCAAAGCATAAAAGGTAGCCCCTTTTTCAGCAGCGTATGTTTTGAGAGTGCTTCGAGAAAAATGCTGCAAACCCTGAACTGAAATTCCGATACCGCTATCCTGAATACCAACCCCGTCCCTACCGGTCATGAATCACTTGACATTGAAACCGCATGAACACAGCTGAACAGCCGAATTTGGGGGTGTTACTAGGGCGCTGCCATCGATCCCTTGAAAATGGGGTCGAACCACCGCCTGACCTTGGACGAGGGGGCCCGAAAGCCACCGAAAACACCCGAAGCGTTTCATTCATCCAAATTGTGGGCGGGGATCTACAAGGTTTTTGATTTCTGATGTGGGAAACCTGATGCCGGATTTAATTATGTTTACCAGGCCTTCGTGTTCATTAAATTCACGTTTGGTTATAACGTTCCTTTTCTGCGTCAAATAATCAGTAATTTTAATGACGTATACAATAACAGGCAAAGCCAATAGCCACTTTGACGATATAAAATAATTCATTTAGAATATTTATTTATTCTGTATTACGCGCTGAATTAAGTTTAAAACGGCAGGCTTAATGCCAAGAGGCATTGAATCAACAGTAACTATACTCGACTTACTAAAAACTGTAAAACTTTTTAAAACTATGGTGAGGTGCTTCCAGTAGCTTTTCAATGACAACAAAATTCGGGCGACTGTAGTAGAGCCTGTAGTAGTATTTGTCTGTAAACGACCAGTAAAATGCCAATTAAAAGGCCGTTTTCGTCACCAAATATTAAAGAAATAAGAAACTAATAAAAACAGGAAACTCCAACAATGATTAAAACAGAGACGAACGCTAAAGCACCTGATTATTCAGAATCTTAAGCTTTAAAATTAATTGAATTGAAATTTTCTCAGTTATAGTATCAACCCTTCGGTAAATGCAGAGATGTGAAACCGTAGAAATGTTTATTGTTTCATTTAATAATAGAATGATCATCATATTGCAAAACAAGGTAATGAACACAATGCAGGGTCACGTTATCAATACTTGCCAATATTTGCGTGACCTTAGGAATTTCCTGCACTTCCAGAAGCAATTAGATAACTGTCTTTATTGTTGTCTTGGCTCATATTTGATTTGTTGATGACTTATACATTTCTCATAACACCCACACTAGTTACATTCAACAGTTGCATCTCATTTAACCCAATTACAGGATTTAATCTAGTCTTAGCTGATATATTCGTAGATTCTAAAGTAATTTTTCAATGAATATTGCAATGACACAGAGAAACTTCTTTTGAACTATGTTTCCATCTAACGAACATTTTGTTTTTGTTTCATAGACAAACACATATTTGAAAGAAGGTACCAATTTTATAATAACAAGAACAACTCAGATGGATTGATAGATTTTCAGCGTAGATTGCCGACATCAAAATATTAAACTAAATATATCAAAATATTAAACTAAATATTTTGATGTCGACATGAATAAGTAGAAAATACTCAGTAAGTAGCTGCAAGTTAAGTCTTTGTAACTGTGGACGACACACCATATCAGTACCACATCGTAGATTTAAAGTACAATCAATATTTTTACTTTCAACCGCTCAGTAATTATGAGTTCATACGCGCGTGCAAGTTGCGAGATCCACGTACATGTTACCGCACTAGGTATTAGTTCAAACACTATCTTTGTGGCCCGTATTCATTAGTGAACTTGGCTGTTATCGCGTGTCGCAGCTAATGGCGGCGTATCAAATATTTACTGTTTTGCTATCTTATTACGTCATTCCATATTGAACGCCCGTCAAAGGCCGCGTGAAGAAACAGTACTTTAGACTTCCAAAGGAAAAATCACAGAGAGGTTCTTAAACGCCCTGTACTCGAAAAAAAGGCGATTAAAAATGGTGCTTTGTAGCTACTAATTCATATTCCCCCGATTAGTAGGAGTAATGCCGTAGTGTTACTTATTTTTAAAGCAACAGCTTCACAAAGTGATTTAAAAGTACTTGCAACTGGTATTTGAATAATGATATTGCCGATTTTGCAGTTAGTCCTTTTTTCAGCTACCAAATCAATCAAAAAAGAAGTGGTATATTTTTTGCAAACTTCAGTAAAAGTAACGTCAACTAAGCTGACTAACATGTCAGAGGCTTGGATCCACAATCAATTGGATCGATATTTAATCAGGTGTAAAAAGGACTTTCAAATAGCCTTGCACTGACCTTATCACCAACATAATTATCGCACAAAATCGACATTCGAGTGAATGGACATTCTTAATTAATTGGACTTAAACAGTGAAACTAATAAAACATGATGAGAGATTTTGACTAACTTTCCACTCAGTCATGGGTTCGTTACTCTTTGAAAAGTTGATTCCATTTGTTATATTATTTTCTGAATCAACCTTGAAGACAATTCAAAGTAGGCACAGCTGTTTAATACAGAAGATATCATTATTAGCCGATTCTACTATGAGACAGTAAAACAATGTTTTCAAATTAGTAAAAACGTTCGATTCATGCTCATCCATACTAAATATCAATGTATCGCATCTTCTAATTTCTATTTGGAAATGAAAGTATGATCAATAGTTAAAATACTTAAAGTTTAGAAGAATTTTGAATAAATAAATGAAAGAATAAATGTTGTCGTTTACTATTGTATTTTACTTTTAAAGCTACATAAAAGGTGTCTGTAAACTTTACTTGTATTTCTTTTAAATATTTTGTGAACACGATCCAAAAAAATTAACCACACAACCTGAATCTTAGATGGCTGGTTATGCAAACCGCTACATTTAGTCACAATCTAATGTCGGCCACTTCCAGTCACATCAAAACAGTGACCCACGTGGTTGCCCCGACTAGGAAACATCTCGCGAAAAAACACGAAAAGTAACAAGTCGACAAACCGGCAAAGCGCGAGGTTATCAAAGTGATTAACCTTCGCAGCGTAGATCATGCCAGTGGAGCGCGGTGTTTTGGCCCGTTTGTGTTGTAACATGATGATTTTAACGAAGCTCTACTTTTTAAAGGTCTGGCTTAAAACGACGTGGCAGACCATGAAGCCGAAGGAAAGAGGCAAGAGCTTGAATCGGTTGAAGTGTCTAAACCCGTAAGTCTACACTAGATTATGTAGTGTAGCTGTTTTTATGAGAATTTAAAATATTTCAAGAATAAAAATAATATGCTTCTATTGATCATCAAACATTGAGTTTTACCAAAAATGCAAGAAACCTTTGTTCGTGTCATTGAATTATAATCAACGTTTAAATGGAAAAAGTACGAGTTCCAAACAACCAATGCTGTACTGACGTGTGTTCTAACAACATTTATGCGAATGTAAATTGAAATTGTTACAATTTGCATAACAATGACGTCTTCTTAGAAAACGTACTTCGTTTTGGGCAAATTGAAAGTTAACTTTTATTTTTTAATTAGAATGTAATATGATAATGTTAAATCTCCAATGTTTTTGTTTTCATTCAACTTTTCTTTGAACGCTCATTTCTAACATTAATATTGCGAAAGTTGCAATTATTAATAATAGCCATAAATATTGCTTACCATGGTAATCTATTTTGCTTGCGTATTGAATGACATAACACATTGGTTAGTGTCAACGTAGCGTATTAACGCTAAATCAAGATTTGTTCAGATTTGCTAATTGTCACCTTTTTTAAAGTGATTTAGAGCATCATATAAGAAGGAGAGATTTGAAAACTATAAAATTCTGATAATTAATAAAAAAACTCGAATTTCATCCCAACAAAGCTGAAATACCAATATTGTAGTTTAAAAAGATTTCGCTGTTAAAGCAGTTTTCAATCAGTCTTACTAAATGCTGTTCCTGAATTCCTTCGAGAAAAAAATCTTCCAATTACTGTCAGATAAGAATAGACGCACTTTCGCAAAAGAGACTTGCTCTCTGCCAAGGGGTGCGGGGAGACGACAGAAGGTTATCAGTTCTGATAAGAGCTCATCCATCACGATGAGAACTGCGCCGCGGGAGTACGCTAGGAAGATTTTTAGTTCCGAGAGTGATCTATCACGTTAAGGTGTCAATTTTCACTTAGAACTTGATTTTAATGTTATTTCAATGTTTAGATACTCGTACTTTTGGAGCTTTTACCAAAATAAAAGCAAAACGAGATTTTGTTTAAAGAGCATTTGAATAAAAAAAAATTGGCCTAATACAGCACCTTGAGGAACTCCGGATTGCATGTGATTAACAAAGGACAAGAAATACTAGTGAAGTAATTTTAAACTCCAAAAATATACAAAAACTGTAAATTGTGTGTAGATTACCGAGAGTAATAATATAGCTCTTCGTAATCTAGACTCTTCAAAGAAAGAGGAAGAGGAAGGTAGAGCAATCTGTTTGCACTAGACAGTTTCTCTTTGATTAGAACACTGCAATATTGAAGGTGGACTTCGGAAAGTAGGTACAGAGGAGAGGTCAACTGTTCATTTAAAAAGTTCATGTCACTTTACGCCAACGTAACAAAGGTAATTTTCCAACTGATATGTTAAGCAAGACTTGTCGCCCACTGTACCTGTTCCAAGAGCACTAATCTGATAAGTCACATAATTTCAATAACTATTACATTTCAAATGAAATAGTTGCGGTGTAACTGATTTCAACCAAAATTTCGAAATTCATCTTTTTGGGTTTGGACCGAGCTTGTTGAGAGGTAATGCTTAAAAAAATACTTGGTCAAAATAACCGATAGAAACTATCGTATATCATCCAACTTTAACCACAGTCCTACATACCGGTTCAATTTGAAACAGTAGTACAGGCTCAGCATGTATTTTAAAGATGCCTTTGAAGGCTATTACGACCGCTGCGGGCTCTAGGGAGGCATTTTCGACGCCGCTAAAGTTCTCAGATTATAGTGAGTTACCAACTAATTTGAAAGGAGAGAGGCTTTAGCCAGATTTTTGAACGGAAATGTCCTTCTTATAACTGGATTTCCAACATGTGAGTGTTTTGCATAACTCTTAACGTCTATTCCTATACTTTACAGTAGATAAACTGTGAATGACTTTCAACATTTAAGAGTGTCAGTGCCACCTGTAACTGAAATTCAGGTAACTTAATAATTTATTCATTGATATTTAAACAACAAATATTTTCAAATTAGTTCACCAAAGGACACTGGCAACTGGTAGTTTCGTAGATAATATTTAATTTATATATTTTTGAAGCCTTTAAACCATCCCTTTAATTATTTAATTTTCATGTGTATGTTTTACTGTCACTTTTTGAATCATTTACCATTCAGATAACGTTTTTTTCCAAAATGAATGTTTGTCTGATTTTTGGTAGTAAACTAAATTAGTGAACACTAGTAGTGGAAAATTACTTCAAAATGTAAATAAAAAACATAACCTATACGTCGTATTCTACATGAAGTCAGCGAGATTGTTCAAATTACGTAACAACTCGTGACTCTTATTACGGCCGCGTCCACGAAGAAATGCCGCAAGTTTCGCTCAATTTGACGAACAAATTTGAACCATATCATTAAGGCGATAACGTGGAATTGCTAAAGAGTTGGGACTTAATCATTTCCTTACAGTAGTGAATACTAAGTTGGTTGTTCTAACACATGGTCACACATTATGGCTATATTGTTTGTTCCATTGATCTTGATAAATAATCAGCTTGATTGTTTAAGTTACTGTAAAGAAATAATCAGATGAGTTTATTAAATGAAGTCACTTTTGCTTGAAGGCACAGTATTTTATCTGTGTTCAAAGATAACGCCCTGGCGATTGCAATCTTAAGCTAAGTTTTTAAATTGTTTATTTCATGCATGTTTACAATCAATAATCAATTTCATTATTGGAAAAGATAATAATTCTTTTCATCGTTTGATAACGATTACATAATGATGGATGGTTATTTATAAAAAGAGAAATGATTTGATCAAAAAACAGGTATATTCATTTTATTTTTATAGTTATGGGACTTATATCAAGGTTTTCAAAATCAGGAGAAAATCCAATACCATTGTTAAAAATATTGACTTTTAAATATAAATGAACAACTTCAATGCTAGCAATATTAATGAAGAAGACAGTCGCGCATGTTTGTAGAGTTGAAATGACACACATTGGCGAAAAAATATTCACGCACACACACATACGGGTGCAAAAACCGCGCAGATGTGCTCACGCGCAGCGACCGCGAGCAAAAAATGATCGGCTCATCTCGATCTGCCTGCGCAACGTCACTAGACTTGTCATTTAAGAAAACTGTTTTTACTGTCTCCAAAGTTGCTTCATCTTTCTGCACCGGTTTTGCAGTATATCTATAATTCTCGTTGACTAGACTTGATGAAATTTCCTTCTGCTTATGTTCATCTTTGATAACACTTATAAATATATTTTGATAGGGCACCAACATGACAGTTGTTATTTGTATTCATTAAGCTCCATGTAGAATACTTCTTTTTAAAATTTATTCACGAAGAACACTTTCCATTTGAACATGTCTATTTGTCGGCTTGTATATGTCACCGGAAAATAACAAGAACCATAAATTTATAAATTTCCTAGGAAATTTATAAACTTTCGTAGGATTCTAAACGAGAGATAAATTGTATTATTTTACGCCCACATTTCCGGAAATTTATAAATTTTCGGAACGCATCCGTAAAATAATAAGTGGGCGGTAACCAAACGCCATGTGCGCTCTGATTGGTCGAATTAGTCACGTGTCATTCCTCTCCTCCGCCATTTAATTTTGGTAGAAGGCCGGTTCTATTGTTTTATATTTTGTAAGAACAAATTCATCTTCGTGTTCATTTTATAATTTGCGGCTAACTCTCCGGCGATGAGAAACACCGATAAAAAATCTAAGCAACCCAGATAACGGCGGTATGCTCGCTTCTTACCACGATGGGTTCAAATTCCCTCGGTGAAATGTGGGCTTCTGAATGTTCCGTTCGTTCACCGTGACGGGAACTCAGTGCGACTCTGACTACCCCATTTGGGATAATATGATCAAGATGGTATGGCATGTTTTGTATGTTATATTTTATAAGTGTATTTCATTTTTTTATAAACTTTTTGATATCGTAAAACACGATTTCTGCCGTCTTATTTTGATTAAGTAGGGGTTATCAGCCTATTAATTGTAAAAAGTAACCCGTTAAACCTACCCAGTTTTAAAGTAAAAGTCCAGACAGGTAGGTATTCGAAACTGATAAATGTACAGTTTGGCAAGTGTGATTGTACCATAATCTACGAACACAAGCATTGCTACTGTCAACATCGACCAATCAGAGAGCAGTGTGTTATTTTCCGTAATTCATAAAAGCGTAAAATTAAAAGCTCTTCTCTGATTAGTCGAACCGTTTAGTATCTTACGGATAGATATCCGTTAGTTTATAAATTTACGATGAGCCGTCACAAATTTATAAATTTCCGGAAATGTGGGCGTAAAATAATACAATTTATCTCTCGTTTAGAATCCTACGAAAGTTTATAAATTTCCTAGGAAATTTATAAATTTACGGTTCTTGTTATTTTCCGGTGACATATAGATAGAAATAACTCTCGGTTGAAATTGTCTTAGCTTCCACATTTCGAAAAATGGCAGAAGGGTTTGAGGATAGTGAAACACGTTGGAATTATAATCGATTTTGATGTTTTATATACTTTCAGAACTGAAGAAGCGTTTTTGCGAACATGTTCCAACTTTTGCTATGTTATTTTGAATAATTTCACTCTTCATACTACTCTAATTGCCCAGAACCTGTGTAATTAAACATTTATTATCCCTAACCCGCGCCATCGCAATGGTAACTCGTTTTTAATTTCATTTTAAGTACATTTGTACTTATATCATTCTCGAGACGATGCTCAGAGGCACTGGTTATCTTTTAATGTGATGTCATTACATAAATAGTGTCGAACGGCCTGCTAGACGATATTACTTGATAATTATATGTTGTAATGCTTCTTGCAAATAATAAAATTAACTTCTTTCTCTCTTGTAAGTGAACCGTCATTTTGTAGAGTCGTGATCTTTATTCGTCAATTATGTTTAAGTTTCATGCAGTCTTTAAGTTTGTTTTTTTTCCTTGGATTTTTGAAGACGAAAAAGTTGGTTTTAAAATGTTCATTATTTTGTGTAAAATTCAGAAACATGTCGTGTTTTGCGGCTCTGCAACGTCAATGGAACCTGTTTCGTGAATTTATACAAAACGAAGGTCGATAGTGCGAAGCATTAACGGCGAACAACTTCCGATTGTTGTATTGTTAAAGAGGATTTTAAAATTTTCCTGAATGTTGTTGCCATAGACATTAAGGTAATCTGCTTAATGTTCTTCTATTCTTGGTGGAATGAACTCTCTGTCGAAGTTTATCCGACGAGCATTAAGTTCCTTAAGGCTTGTAAAGGTTTTTTAGAGTTTAACAACGTTTAGTAATGGCCTTATCGTTACACGTGGCTTAAGATCGTGGTTATCATTCACCATCAGACAGTCCGCATGATTGTCTAATTCTATTGGTGTATAAATTCAAACCAAATGTCTAACGAGACCAATCTGTATAACTTTGCTATGTGTCGCTCTTAAATCTTCTAGTACTCGTAGTACAATTAATAGCTAAACCAGTATCAATTGCTATTTAAATAAGTCAAACAATATCATTAGCCAAATAAGTTTACCAAGTAAATTAGGTAACGATTAAAGTAATCAATTCTAATTGCAATTAAACATGCAAGCTGTTACTATTATAGTGAAGAAGTACATTGCTTGTAGATTTTCAAATTTGCTTGAAGTCAAAATGGGTTCGATGCTTAGATAACTAATATTCAATAGTAAAGGCGATGCAAGGTGGAATGGAACGAATTACCATAAAACTGTGGTGCATTTTCCAATCACAGACAGAGAGTTGTAGGGCAGGTCACGGCTGAATGCGTAAGCACAAACGGATGTGCAAACGATAACATTATCATTATCAAAGAGCCTGTTTGTAATAGCGTTGTTTGAGAGAAAAGTTATTAATTAGGCTTTCATTTGTTGTTTTTCTTCTATGTATAAACTCATGTTGAATTTTAATTTGGTAAGTTAAATTCATTATCCTTTGAATTTACGAGATCCACGCTATTCATCATTTAGATTGGCAAGCGAAGGACTTGCTTTGCGTTAATGCATATAAATTTGCGAAATTAAAGTTCAGTGCCATCTAGTATGCAATACAGTATACATAGTTTGGTCTGGCTACTTCTCTGAGTACCAGGGTAGCAGCGGATCGCGCCGGTGTCACGTTACGCGGTGGCTGTTGACACCACCGCCTGATTAATATTTATGATACGACTGAGCATCTCGCATGGCCGGTTCGCTCAGTCGCTGCGAATTATCTTCATCCCACTCACACGCACAACAAACATGCGCCCGAGAACGAACAAGCAACACGAATACATATGGCAACCGCTCTTTCAACATTCAACTGTGCGTAAGTGCGAACGAGAATCCCAAATCTTATTAATTTTTGTAATTCTGTTTTTGCCTCCACTGTACTTTTTGTGGACTTCTGTGACCTTGGTTTAGGAGGCAACAGTTTTGTTGCTTTTGTTAGCAGGTTGTTTATTCAAAACATTGAGTCGTCGGTGTATGCGATAGTGATATAACGTTCAGTCCGTTTGCAACTTTAGTTCTTGAACTCGTTTGTAATGAATTGCATATTGGTGTCAGCCCCACTGACCGCCCCGATTGCAAGAAACAACTGAGTATGTGGAACGAGGCGTGAGACCACGCTCCGAACCTGACCGTATCGAGGTATCTCAACCGGATGGACTTGAAAAATGTCTGGAAGAAAAAACTGGAAAATGGTGTTGCAGAAATTGTCTTACAGGAATTTATACGTGTATCTGTTGTATCTGTGTATTTGTGGACTAGTAGATCATTGGCTGCAATCATTTTGTGGGCTGTTATTTCCTTGTATTTGCGTCGCCGCAATATTCAGGACCGTTCCTGTTTATGTTCATTTGAGTTACTCATTGAATCGTTTCATTAGTCACATACAGTCTCACTCGTTCTTAATTGAAACGCATCCAAAACTGCTAGTCTGATCTCCTTTATTAAACCGATCCCGCTTCACGAGCTATTGTCTTGTAAGATTCCAGTTTGAATAATTCATTAAATATTAATGAACCTCAAAGCGTATCGGAACGCAACAAAATCCCATGTCCCTTGCACGAGTCTCATATTAACAGTATTATCATTGTATTTGCCACAGCATTATCGTTGTTTGTCTGGACATGTTCCGTGAGCTCGCGCGCTCCAGCGCCGGCCGGCATTCGCGAGACTTCGCCTCAAGGTCACGTTATCGCGCTATCGCCAGCCCTGAACCAATCCAAGGTTATCCTTCTGCTGAATATCCATTTGTCAAAATATCCCGTACACAAAATGCCACAGCTATCGACATCGTCACCTCGGCGACACTAGCACTCCGTAATCTTACAGGAACTCGACAATCTCGCCTTGCGTCCCGAGTCTTTATTGTTAATTTGCGATTGCGACTTCACTGCTGGCCGGACGCGTACTCTCGCTTTTAACAAGCAATACGTCTCAAATCAAATTAGCGGCATGTTTACATTTTATAAATAGAGCGAGTTCACGTGGCGCCGAGATAAGCGTCCGACGACTCGGTAGGATCACTCACCGTGCGCTGTTAACATCCTCTGCGGCGGGACACCGGGTTCTCCGTCACACTGACACTCGAGCGGGAACTAAAGCACTCACAAACGGCGCACTGAGTTCGGCGGCACACGCGAGGACTGCACAGAGCGACACCCACAACTAGAATGCGGGCGATACGGATGGTCGCGGGGCGCGGGGGGAGACCGGCAGCGACACACGGCTCATACGAAGGCGCGGCGACGAGGACTGCGGCCGGGCGCGAGCGCGCTCCCCCCCATTGGTCGGATGCAACATGACGTCACGCGCACCCGCCAATCGACTCGCGGCGCGTAGTACTTCCCGACCGCCGACAGAGGCGCTGCCGTTTAGGAAGTCGCCCGCCCTACAGAGCTTTCTTCAGCTTGGGCGTATGCTTGCCGGGCGGAATCAAGGAACTGCAGGAATAATGAGTTCATCCAGCGTTAATGTTATTAATTAAATGCGAGCTTGTTTGTAAATCAAAGTCATCCACATGTCTGTACGGAGAATGTTTTCCGGAAATTTTACACTCCGCGTCATAATGTGTTGGGCGGTTGCCAAAGAAGGTTAACACACATCGTAATAAGGACGGAGTCACCGATTCACAGAGCGGGAGTCGTAAAATACAAACTTTTGAAATATTAATCAGGTTTAAAATAGGTTTTATAAAATGTAGAGTTTTGGCTTTATAACGCTCAAAGTTTTTCTTTATTTCTTCAATTTTCTTTAATCTCACTTCTCTTTTCCTCACTGAATAAGCTATAAAATATTTCTGAAGGTTTTTTTTTTATTAATAATCTAAACAAATCTTTAATAAAACGGCAATTGATACAAATGACGTTATTTGCTTTGCTAATGAGCACATACAGTCCGTATAATTCCTAGTTTCAGTTACGATGCAGTCCACTTTGTACACTTTCCTGACGATAATCACATAGTACGTCCAGGGAAGGATAATCACAAGGCGACGGAATATGCGTTATATCATTTCCTACCTGTACCATTATACGTTTTTACAGGTATTTTGAAGTATTATTTATCATACAAAAATTTCAAAATGCGTTTTCGTTGTCTTCGTTGATTTGTTTGTTTTGGTTTGTGGCTACTACTGTAACAGTAATTTGATATCATAACACTAAAAGCTAAGATAATACCAAAAAGACATGAATATTACGCAAAACAGAAAGGAGACAATAACTAAGATAAATGTCTAAATAATTCCTTTTGTATTGAAATTTCAAACATGTTTTGAGCTTTATAAAAGCGGTATTGCACATCCTTGTACCGGCAGAGGTGTTTGTGTGTTTAAATCAACGATTATCATTTTGTGTCAACAATATTTAAGTAAAATAAGAAGTATACTGTAATTAAGCAGAAAAGGTTAACCGTTTACGATACGGACTTGGAACTCCAACTACTTGCGAATTAAATCCATATGAGCGATTATTGTTTGTTCATTGTAATTGTCAATATCTTAGTAAGTTAGAAATGTAAGTATATTTTCTTAACAATAAGTAATGCCTGTCTCTGACAACCTCTGTTTTAGATTTATGTAACAAGAACAAAAACACTGACAGTGCTAAAAAAAACACTCGGTAAAATGTAGGCTTCTGAATGGTCTGTTCACCATGACGGCAACAATCAGTGTGACTCCGACTACCCCATCTGGTACATAGTCGCATATGTATTCGGGTATGTTTTATGTTAAGAAATAAATACATTAAAGTTTTGGCATCAAAGCTTACTAGCTATCCCAGCAGTAGTTCTGTTTAATGTTACTAAACTTTAAGAAGACCTTTTAAATATTCCCTGGAAATTCACAAATATTTCGAAACTAAAATTATTCAAATCGGTTCAGCCATTCCCGAGTTTTAGCGAGACTAACGAACAGCAATCCATTTTTATATAATATAGAGATTTTTTGCGATTTCACATATTAAGCCACTAAGTAGTTCTAGTACTAGCCGGCAAGACTCTACTGCAATCAACAAGTAAAGGTTATACCCTCTAATCACTTTTCTATCATTTATATCTGAGATACAATTTCCTTCAAGTCCTTATATTAACTCATGCAATAACCAACTTCGTTACATCCCTATAAAGTTCATTTTCTGTCGCTGTAATATCCTTAAGAATTTCAGAGAATCTGCAGCGTCTTTTCTTTAGAAATTAGACTGTACTTTAATGGGTTTAGGTTGATTTTCAGTTGCTTTGGGTGAGACTGTTATTGAAAACCGTCGTGGGTGTTTAATGGTTGGAGATCGAGGCTTGGAGACAGCTGTCGTTCCCCCGGGCTCGCCGGGTTTTGTTTACAACTCACTCTTAATGACGAAGGCCTTTGGAGGTACTGAGAAACAAACGTTGACCTCGTACGTGAACATTTTAAAACCATTGTGTATTTGACATTTATTAGAAATTATTTAACAAAGCTTCTACTTAGAAACGGATAAACATACTTAAATACTTTTTTTGACATTCAGTTTATACATAGAAAACACCCAGATTAATACAAAGTTATTCTGCAAACGAGAGTTTATACTCGCGTAAATCGAACCTGCGACCTTTGGGTTAGTAGGTGGCCAGTATTGGGATGTCAATACAGGTAATTAAGTTTGCAGTCGTGAAATGAGATATAGAAGAAGGCAAATTTATTGTCTTGTACCTAGAATAAACATTCATGCCGCAAACGTTTCTGTTAATATTTACCAGATTAAAAATAATTTCCAATATATATAGTACCAACAATAACTGTTGTAATGACCGAATAACTGTTAATGACTTAAATTTATGTTAGAACTAGCGGCCGCCCGCGACTTCGTCCGCGTGGACTTAATTTGAAAACCAAAAAGTAATATTTCTTTAAAAATTGTGGCCTATGTGTGATTCAGATGTCTAAGCTACATTATTGTAAAGTTTCATTAAAATCCATTCAGTAGTTTTTACGTGAAAGAGCAACACGGCACATCCACACATACAAACTTTCGCCTTCATAATGTAGGTTGATATTTTTCTTGTCATGATTTTAGTGTCTTGTTTTAATGTAATCTTGTTGGTGTTCAGAACAAAAGAAAGAACTGTTGAATCGCTAGAACAATAAGTTGGCAATTTGCTGTTACACATTGACTGTTGAAGAAATTAATTTGTATAAATACACCAGGAAACAGTAACGGTAGAGTGGACGTTCATGAAAAAAAACTATACAAATGTATGTATGACGTGCACCTTAACGTACACTTAAACTTACACTTTCAACTTAACCCTTTTAAATAAGAGTGTAAATACAAGTGACGTATGTGAAAAAGTCAGTAGCCGACTTTATGTACTAACCCCGTAGTTTCGGTATAAACCAACCCAACTTGCTCTTTTACTTCAGCTACTGTGTATCGCTTAATCGCTCAAATATATAAGTTTTTTTTGTGCTTTTTGTACAGTACTTGAAGCTCTGTTTTTTTAAACTGACGCATGAAATTCAGTAAGTGCCACTTTAGTTCATTACATTAAGAGTGATTCTGGTAAATAAATATTGAAATAATAAAAAAAACTTTTTTACCTTTGTTTATGGAATAAAAATCTTCGATATTTTGTGATAAAGTTCATCACTCAACGTTTAATACGAGTAGAACATCATTTACATGTTTTTTAAACTTTGAAGCGCTTCCCTATAGTCTCGTTATTTTTGAAAAACGGGTTGCTCACCGGTGACTGAAATCAGTTCAGCTCTTATAATGAAACCAGACAGAGTTTTTCTAAAATCTATTCTGTAGTGTTGGCGTAAAATTTAAATGCACAGAAGAAAGGTCAGAAAACTCTTAAAAAATCCAACGGTATTGGGTCCACACTAACCCCCGAATTCACAAACGTCAATCAACGCTCTCACGCTCATCTGTTAGGTAAAATGTCAATAGAACTGAAAGGGACATCTATGCTTCTGAGGGATGCTCAACCTTGATTTGCGTTTGTGAATTTGGGGGTAAGTTCAATATCTAGGTACTCTTGAAAGTTTAAATCAAAATAGTTATTGTTGTGTTAATCTAAATGTTCCGCTTGGTAAGACAAACTGGAACTTTTACTTAACAAAAACTTGTTGAACTTCTCTTCACTTTATTTTATTAGCAAGGGTAATTTGTTAGGGCTAGAACCTATTAGAAACTTTTGTCTTCGCACAAGTAATAATTATTATTATAAATTGTGAAGAACACTCGATCTACTAGGTCCACTTGGATCGGCGTAGTCCATAGTTCTGACAGGAGATCGGCAATTAGATATGCACACCAAGTAGAGTGGATGGATGGGATACCACCGTGACTAAATTACGGGCATATCCATGCTATGCTAGTATTTTATACAGAAAGTTCCACCTAATGTCGTTAGGTGGATTTTGTCATTCATTAAGCCTAGTTGGTTGGTTGGTTTTACTAGAGTTCTTGTGTTTGATTATAGCACAGTGCAAACGGTTGTGTGCATGAATATGTCTGTTTGTATAGTCTGTATGTTTCCTATCATAAGTCTACTTTGTTTGTATATATTTATAAAAAAAATACTCAAAATTGTTGGTTAAACACACTGGCTGAAAGCGTCGTGGTCCAGTGGTCAAACACTCTCGAAAGCTAGGTGGTCCCAGATTTAAGTCTGGCTGAAACACTCACTTTGTGTTCAACGTACAATTGGCGGCTATATTATAGCTCTCCGGTGATAGAAAGCATCAATAAAAACTAAAAAAATCTTGCCGCCTACCTTGAAAGTACTTTGTAATAAGTCTATTTGAATAAAGCTATTATTGATTCTCACCACGTATGGGATGTGTGGGCTTCTCAATGTTACGTTCATCATAACGGCAACAATCAGGGTGCCTCTGACTACCCCGATTGGGATTTAGTTGTTAGTGTATGTTTAAGTATCCATAAGTAATTCACTAAAAATCTTGCTCCATCAAAAAAAAGTTCTCCTCGTAATTTAATGCTGACACCAAACTTTCTGAAAGCTATTTAACAAGAGTTTGAAGTATCTTATTAAAATATTTCATCCATTGGCCACAAAGGAAGAAAGCATTTTATTGCTTCCCCTTTGATTTTTAAATGGTTAGTAAAAGCCTCTTTCGTAATAATATTTCCTTTGTTTACGATTCGCAATCTTTGTTTTTCAATTATTGCCTGAGCGACGTTTAATTGAATTTTCCTAACAGCAATTAATACATTTACTGAGAATTACCTTTATTCAATTCTTAACAAAACGGCAAATACTTACTTGTTCCAACAAAAGTGGAAAAACTTTGGAGATTGAGACATTTTCTTTACCCGCCATTTAATGTTACTTCTCAGAAATGTATCTTTATGAGTGCCTTTACAAGATGGCATATACAGAATACCTTTTTATTTCAAAACATTAGGTTTGATTCCCAGCTAAGGAAAACTTTTTTGTAAAATCTGAGTATACAGTTTGTGTCAAAATCAGTCTCGAGACTCCTTTCAGCATTTTTTGATATTCCTCATAGTCTAAGATTTGGCCTACTACGCCCACTTGAAAAACTCACCCTGTACAATAAGGTTTCCTTGTTTACAAATGTTTTGAAGAGTCATTGACTACTAAGATAAGTACTTAATAATTTTATTCTCGCTCAAATATCAAAGTCATCATCAGTAACTTTAATAGGTACAGCTCGCATTTTCATATCAAGAAACAGAAGTCTGGATATTTCAATCTTTTACTAAGTTTTATCATTACCAAGCAGTTTCAAATAATCTTGTCCAGAATTCTGAAACTGAACCGACCTGAAATATATACAAAAAAATAAATTGGAAGGTAAATTCATTGTAGAACAGCTATTACACTTGAGGGTTGCTTTGCCATTGAAGAATTAAACAAACGTTTTTTCTTTCTTTCTTTGGCAATAAGTTACCACGAAGACCAATAGGTAGTCAATAAGTAGTATTATTTCATTCACAAAAAAGTCCTTTAAAAACTGAAGATCACCCTTTACCTGCTACTGCTAGGCAAAGCATTAACTATCAAGTGTTAGCAGCTATTGACTAACGATATAACCTAGGACCATCAACTTGACGTACCTTCCAAAGCATGACAATTGCCGAAAAAGCACAACCCAAAAGCAAAGAGAGCAGAATGAAAGAAATCGTTTGCTATGAAGCCGCCCAAATAGTAGAGTCGCGGAATGAAAAGGTAGTTCAGTTTTCAAACAAATTCATTTACGCGTTGCAAACACATCTTAACTTTTTAAACTTGGTAGCAGGCTAGAGTATGTCGAAAAGTAAGTATGCTTTATTGTATGACAATAAAATTTAAATTCAATTAGACGTGTGTTCACGATTGACACTATTGAACTAATACTTTTTATTGGTTTGATCTTGTCAATGTCATCATTGAGCACGCAAAACATATCTTAGGGTGGTCAACCCTTTCATTCCGTGACTGTTCATTCTTTATTGCACACTAATGACAATAATGGTTTACAGACAAGTAGCTAATTTAACAAGTGAATGTACAATTTGGGCGCTATTATCGCTAAAAAGCGAACACTTCCAAACAACCCACTGGTAGAGGAGAGTTGATGAGCAGGGTAGGCAGGTGCACAAAATAGTAATCTGATAATTGACAAGAAAAACATATTAAACATAGGTGATATTATACAAACACATAATATACAATTTAATACATAAACATACATAAAATGCTAAAATACTTAAGTAATGCGGATAAGCGAGATAAAAATGAGCGGTAATGAAACTCATTCTAGCTGGTAAATTGATGAGAAATAAGTAAAAGTATATCCACCCATGTTAACATGGTTCGGGTGGTCAACACCCACTATCCGCCTTAGCGTTAGCAGTTCAAATTCAGTGATCGCCGCCTATCCACTGTCAATACTGAACCACGGGCACCTCAATATACAGAATGTGCATAAACCCAGTCTATCAATCTCAATACTTCACACCTAGCAACAGATCTTGAGGCGCGTGTGTTTCTTAGGTCGGATACACGCGAAATTTTCTAGAAACACTTTTTTTGATACTGCAATAGATTGCACTTACGTTCAGTTTACTCATCTCAAAAGTTTACGGTCAGTTAGGGGCTCGGTAGCTTAGTCGCAGTTAGACATAGTTTTGAATCCTACATGTTTATTTCTTGTATGTATAATTCTTCCCGTTTAATGTTCTGAAGATGCTCTAAGCTAGTGCCTTCCAAAGCACGAAAATGCCTGAAAAATACATCACTAAACGGTCAGGGTGGTTTCCCATCTCATTTGCGACTTTGCATATGTTGCTTTACAACAGCGATCGTTGCGAATTTGCTGTCAACTGCGCCACGGGCACCTCACTTGAACACCATCAAACCTTTTTTTTTGTGGGGAAATGTTCATGGATACTTCGCCTCCCGGGGGGATGACGAGGCTATGTCGGACTCTTGCTGGCTAAAACCCCACGGCACTCAGCCATTGCACTTTGGCAGTGAAACTGGATCCCACCAAAAGTAATGACGCACTGCTACGCTGCCAGTGCTAGCCCCTAATGGGGCCCCATCCAACCGACCCCCCAACAAAGGGGGAAAGCCACGAAAGCGCCTGAATTATGTAGGCACTTCCGCTGTCTCGGTGGACGCCATGCAATGCAAGCCAGTGCACCCCCGCACTCCGGCCCGCTGGCTCCCACCGTACGCAGACCCTACTAGGCCCGCAACCACGCCACCCAAAGGGCGACTCCGCTGCCGCAACTAATACCGTTACTACTAAATAAGCTTAAAGTGAAAATAAATGGCCTGTGTGTAACAAGCCTAAGCGATCCAGCGCCCACCAAATAAATGAGCGCGCGCAGCTTCCACGGCGCGTCTATTTCGGGCACCCCTGCGCACGCGCGGGCTTACACGCGGGTTTAATGTACTGAAATCGATGCACTGGAAACTAACGCCTGCAGCTTGTATGTGCTACGAGATCTAGCTACCCACGAGTATGTATGGACGCTAGTCTTAATACTGTGTAGTTTGAACCACAGGCAATATTCTAAAAAAGGATTGCAAGCCCACGTGTAAACAAATGTCATTATCTTCAGTGCTTCGATGTGGCTCTTTTAAATGAAAATGAAAAATGAAAAATTATTTATTTATCTCTGAATTCTCTTAGACTAAACATATACATGGCATTTTAAGACCTTTGAAATAACCGCATGCTTTCTGCTGAAGAATTTCTGAGGGTAAATGATGTCACTGATAACATTTGATGGTTTGTATGATTCTGACAGACTAATGGGGGAATCATTTTGAAAAGCTTAACCTTTATCATCTTGTGAAAAAAGGTCGGTTTCTCTCAGAGGGCGTGTATTAGAAGTGGCCTGATATGAATAAGAAAAATCAAAGATTTTCCAACTAAAAACTTGTAGGTTGTTACTTGTAATTGTATAATATTATTTGGTAGTAAGTAGATATTGTAATCTTGTTATGATTCTTAATGACGAAAACTTCGACAGATATTCCGTAAAATGGATGGACGGTTTGAAAAGCAAATTATAAAAAGAGGTAGAGTTTTGCCATTGACATGTAAATGTGAAATCCTATACTTTACCTTCCCCAAAAATCAAATGTAAGTAGTAAAGGTGCCTGAAAATAACATTGAGTTAGGTAAGGTAAGTGCTCACTTTTTAATCTCGGTCAGTTTCACTAATTTTCGTTCAAAACAAAACGCCGGAAAACCAATAACTTTTTTGGTATCATGTTTTATTTATTTTGTATGTATTTGTAACAAAATCTCATGCTTAGAATACCTACTTTAAGATCAACTTTTTTCAAATTTTCGAACTAATACTAATAAGATAAGCCTTTCTGGAAACATAGCTCAACAAAACGTAACTGCAATGTGAATGCACCGTAAGACACTTTCCTTTAAAGTGATGATGCAACATAAAACCTTGACCTATGGATTAGAATCATGTAATATCATTATACCTACTTATACGACCTAGGCTTCCTAGAGTGCTCGTATGCAGGTATTTGCAAAGGTTACTCTGTTTAATATGTAGTGTGGCGTGTGCTCGCGTAGTTGTTGTGAGCGAGCTTATGAACAATTTCCGCCACATATAGCACGTATCAGAGGGCTGCATGTTAAGAAAACGATTAAACTTTACAAATACTGGATTAACTTAATAACAACATACTTTCAGAACTCTATTCTAGGTGGGGTGGGGCACACTGTTGTTGCCGTCATGGTGAACGGAATACTCAGAAGTCCACATTTTGTCGGCTGAATTTGAATCCAACATGGTAAAGGGTGAGCCTACCGTCGTTTTAGTTAGTGTTTTCCATCACCGGAGAGTTTTCCATCACCGAAAATTGTACAATGAACATGAGTAGGTGTTCGGGCCAGATCTGATCTCGGTCCACCAGCTTCCAAGCTAGTGTTCACCCACTGGGCAACGACGCTCTCTCTCTCTCTCTCTCTCTCTCTCTCTCTTATATCTTAGTTAATTAATAGTCTGGCTATGAATTTGATACTTAGGTAGTAGGGCATCAAACATCTACTTTAAACTGTTTGCGAACATTTAAAATGTCGTTAATTTCCTACAATTCTTATATTTTTTTATTTATGATTCTATCTCTAATTTTTGATGCCGTTGTTGTATTTTACAACGCCAACGTAATTTTTATTTCTTCCAATAGTTCACATAAAGATAGATGAATGAAATACACAACATTTAAAAATTATAACATTCATGTCTATGCTGCTTTCAGATGAAATGAGACTCTACCACTAGATCGGAAAGTTGGTTCTGTACTGAGAACTTTCCAGGTAATATTTTCAGCATATTTAATATAAAAAGATTCAATTTCAACATTATATGAAGGTGGTAAAATGAAGTATATAGTGATTTCATCCTCCCATCGCTTGATCCACCGATTACTTCTCAGCATAGGCCTTTTTTATCAAAAGCTTTATAATAATCATTACTCAGTCAAACATCGAAATCGTAATAGTTTATTTATTATTTTATATGTATGTAAATATTTTGTATGTAGGTCTTTATCGTTTTTGTTTCATATTTATATGTATTTATATTTCATTTATATAATATGTATCTGATAGTCGATATTTATGTAGGGAATAGTTGTTATAGTAATAGTTGTAATCTTATTTTTTTCATTGTAAACAATTTCATTGTACTGGATTCAAACCATGCCGTGTGCACATATTTGTGGAGTTATGACGTATCATTGCACTGTATATGCTCTGTTTGTTTGATCATGTTTTTGTTATAATTCTGTTTTGTGTACCAAATAAATAAATAAATCTTGTAAATAAAGTGGGTCTCAACCCTACCGTCTTAGGTAAAACAATCGCAGTACTCGACAAAGCTGTTAACTAACGGATACGTGACCACAGCTCCCTCTATAACTCATAATAAAAACTAGTAACTAATCAGAACTACATCACGCCCAGGATGTTATTGAAACAGTGTATTTATTCCCCGTATTTGTATTTTATTTTTTATTCAAATATTACATGAAATTGCCGTAATTTTACCGGACAGATGAACTTGCTAAAACCACACATACCGCAGCTTAAACATTGAAAAACGGTAACTAATAATACTACGTAATGATACGTTTAATTAAGCCAGGTTATTTTAATTTAATTGATCTTTTTTATGTTTTTCTTGCATGTGTACTATTCTGAATATATTTTGTGTTTTGAGGTACTTGTAATTTTAGCTTGTATGCGCTTTGGTGTATGCTGTCAGTTTACAAGTGTTATGAATGAATAAATAAATAATGAGTTTTTTGAGGGTTGATTTATTATTTCCACTTTTAATTAACATTCAGTGAAGAAATTACAGACGCGTGAATAACCTCAAAAATGACACAAAGTATTGAAATACACGATATCATGTTAATGTTCGCATTTAAATAATAATAAATTCATTTATTTCGACCAGCAAGGGATCATAATTTAGTTACAGACAGAAATCATTCATCTTGGAAAACCACTATACAAAATCATTAAACATCATTATTACCATTACATTACAAATCACAAAACATTACATACAAATCATTAGATACAAATCATTACATACCAATCATTTCAAATCATTACATTACATTACAAATCTCAGCACTAAAGTGGTTGTCAAAACTACATATTAGGTAGTCATTAGATGAACCATTGTTAAATGTCTAAACGCTCAGAAAAAACGCAGTAATACTCGACATTGGCAAAATATCCTCGCTTAAAGAGAGGGTGAAAAACAGTCAACTAACGGTTATGGGAACTCCGTGTGGCCTACATTTCGGTTTTTTGTAACAAATCCTACGTTTTCGATGCACATTGAACAATGTGCTACGCATAACCTTTGGTCTGTCCCATCGGCGTCTCCCACAAGGTAATACTTAACATACAACTATCTCATAACTCTTGTTTTAGACAAACGAAAATCAATTGTATTTATAAAAGGTTTAGACTGATTTGTGACTGTAGAGCGTTTGTCAGTTAAGTCGTTTTTGTCAGTTGTTTTTTTGCTTGCCCCACGTGGTGTGCCATGTGTGGGACCATCGCATCTTCAGCCCGGGAGACGGCAGATAACAGAAATTAGAAGAAATTGACGTTTTTCGAAATATTCCTCCGTTAGTAATATTTTGTTAGCTTACTCGATAGTAAAATCACCTGCTTAAGGAATACTTGAATATTTCTAAGCATTTTGCTCTCTGTAACGAATATACTGGAATTATTTCTGAAATGATAAAAAACGTTCAGGGACTGAATGAAATTCTCCCTTTAACAAAACATTATCTAAGAAGGTCAAAGCAGATTTAAAATATATTTGATTGGACCGCTGAACCCATGGGTAGGGCACTATTCTGTGGCAATGAAAGTCATGGATTTGAAACCCACAATGGACGAACGTTTGTGTTTATTATTTAAAAGATGACTAAGTTTTAAGAAACTCAACTATGAACACAACATCATTGTTAAACTTAGTTTGCAAATAAATACTTTATTAGTCTGGACGTTATTGGCCTTTTACGTGCTTAGAAATATTCAAGTGTGTTACATGCTCTGTTTAGTTTAGAGCCCGTTAATCTTGGTGTAGTAAAAATATTTAATGTCCATAACCAGGATTTAAAATATTAACAATGTCTTCATTCGCTAGACAAAAGACTAACCCTCTTATTCATAAAAACGAACGCAATGCTAAAGCATAGAAAAATGACAGTGACAATGCGATACAAAATTTGAAATGTTGTTGAGGAGCTGTTTCAATTTTTATGAATAAGGGGGAGAAAGTCGAAATAAGTACATTGTACCTAAATAGCGAACCTATCTACCTTGACGGTGCTTACGTTAATGAAATGTAACGCACTGTCAGATAATTTTATGTAAATGTCAGCTTTCTCAGCTTTGGACCCGCGACACTATCTGCTATCGCCATGACATTTTATCTTGTTCAGTTTGTACTGAGTAAGTACTGTATATCTCCATCAAATTGATGATTCACAATGAACTGAAACTGAAATAAAAGTAATTCCAACATCAAATCCAATGAATCAGAAATTCTCATGAAGACAAAGCGGCGCAGGCGCCGGCATATGCAGACCACATTTTAGCGCCCTCTTGCGTACCCCTCCCCCGCTAAGGGAACCACTGAAAAAACCAGCAAAAAATTACACTCTTACGATGATAGCAGTAAGATACACAATTGAATATCTCAAAAGGGCAAAGTACCTCTAAAGCAACGGTTCTGAAGGGACATATTTTTTCTGCGAAATCGCTTTAATGGGGTCAACGACCTAATTTTTTCAAGACGTCAGAAGAGGTGAGTCTTATATTCAGTTTACGCATGAAGTTTGAAAGGCTGCAACGGATGATGATATGAGGTTGGAAGATCTACGCATCAATCATAGGAAATACCAATGTAGTTTAATCATTCGTTTATAACTTAGTCGTATCCTTTATGATCCAAGTATGAAACTTCAGATAAAGCGATTTAAAGTAGCGGGATTTCATGTTTCAAACGAAATAAGACACTTGTTTCTATTAATGAAAACATTGATTTAATTGAATCTAACACATTCGGGATTTTCTAATGGGCGATTATGCATTCATTCATAACATTCAAGCTTCAATCACGTTCCAAATTTCAAGTATATTTTGTCAAAGTATTATATCTTAATAAAATTTTACGTAAAACACAAAAAAAACCCGTGTGTGAACATCACGTAAGCAGAATCGTACTACGTCAACAATAAATATAGATCTACCAAACAAAATCATTAAGTTCCGTCTCTTATGAATTTCTACAAAGTATAAATTATATTTTCCTCTAACTTTAGATTTACCTTAATTAACTACATTTTACAGGCGGAGTCACATGACCCAGATTTTATTTTCTAGAAATTGAAAGATGAGATGATCTTATAAGAAGATGGCCTACTGAAGATCCTGGCTTACATTTTCGCGGAGGAAAAACTCCTTTAACACTACTAACTAATGTTTTGTTTCGGTAAATGTGCGAAAGGGCTAAACGACTATATCTTGCCAACAAATTTCCTTCAACTGAACGTAGACTAGCTTTTCATCCAAGTTGTTGGTTAGAGCAATCCAGGTTAACCGTTTCGGTAAGTTGTTCATAATTCGAGCAGGAAGGAAGTGCCTGGTCTTCTTTCTGGAACTTTCCACGACTTTTGCCTTTCCACTCGATCTGTTTGTAACTTTTATTTTGGTACAGAATCCTGAAAAGGCCACCTTATCTATACTTATTGATCTGACTGATGACATTATCGTTATCAATAACATTCGTTTGAAGAAACAAAGATAAATTTATCTAATCTAGATGTATTCCGTTTCCCAAATACCGATTAGATCTCATTATTAGTGCTGAAACCAAACGTGAGAGGACATCATGTGGTATCTTATGGGGATTTTTACTGTTGGGGTAGTGGTGGCGGCCCCGGCTTTTTATAATAACATTGCGTTACCCCGCGTGGTGATAGACCAAGGGCCAGTGGTAGGAACAGTTGCAGCCGATGGAAATTATTATGAATTTTATGGAATACCTTACGCTGATTCTACTTCAGGCAGTCACAGATTCAAGGTAAGACTTGTGATAAGAGATTCAACGTCATTGTTAAAAGCAACATTCACTGCTGAACTTGGGCCTCCCTCATTGATTTGTCTTGCGATACTTATAAGGCTTTTCGTCTCTTACTGCTTTTGGAAATAAATGATTTCAAATCCAAAACTTTCCTAACGCACTGCAGTGTTTCACAATATCTGATCTTTTGTCTGCCACTTAAGCTCTTTCACCGGCTGGGTTATGTCCTGTGACGTAATTCTCCTACGAATTTCCTCTTTTACTACTTGTTCGCGTAGTGAGGTATCTAGCAAGTAGCTCTCTTCATAGCACGTTGAGTGACCATAAGGTTTCATATTGTTAGACTCACAATGAGAGACAGCATACGCACGCATACATACAGCAAAAGAGTACCAGAATGTTTGCCTAGATACCTAATGATGACTGATTTTGATGAAATTCTAACTGGAATGAACAAAGTTTGATAAAAAAAGCCCAAAACGTCCTTATTAAGCGGTATGTATGTCAACTGTTAGAATTTCCCACCAAATGTTTTTTTTTTATCAATCATCATTGCATAAATTTTGTGGTTAGGTAGGAAAAAATCCGTGAAGGAGACCAATTAAAAGCAAACACAGCGTGAGAAGTAAGATACGGTACTCCAGTGTATTTTATTAGGCCTATGTTCAGCAGTGTGCGTTGCAGAGCCACAAATGATGGTTATTATTTATATCTATTCCAGGCGCCTCGACCACCACCATCGTTCACAAATGACTTCATTGCATCCCGAAGAGGCATACAATGCATGCGCCCATTAGGAACCGGCTTCGAAGGAACTGAAGATTGCTTAGTCGCAAATATTTTTACTCCAACCCTTTCTGAAACCAGTAATCTACCAGTTATGGTCTGGATAAAAGGAAAGGAGTTCGACAGACCCAATGAGAAGGATTACTCCTTCAAACATTTTGTTGAAAAAGAAGTTGTTGTGGTTTCGTTGAACTTCCGCGAGTCAATATTTGGTTTTCTTTGTCTCGGCACCGAAATAGCTCCTGGAAATGCTGGTCTTAAAGATATAATTGCGGGTTTGAAATGGGTGAAACAAAATATAGCCAAGTTTGGAGGAAACCCGAATGAGGTCACACTCTTTGGTCATGGAAGCGGTGCAGCCGCTGTGGATTTAGTCACTTTATCACCATCAGCAGAAGGACTAGTTCAAAAAGCAATTACACAAAGTGGTAGTGCTTTAGCTCCATGGGCAGTCAGCAGAGACAACTTGGAGTCTGCGCTGCAGATAGCAGAAGCTCTTGGCCACAATGACATATCTACTATTGATGAACTTTCAGAGATCTTTACGAGAATCAGTGCCCCTGCTTTAATGGCTTTGATAAATGAATTTGATTTGACTGACAACTCATTAGCATTTGCTCCTTGTGTAGAACGAGACTTAATCAGTGTTGAACCATTTTTGTTACAATCACCGTATGAGATAATTTCTGAAGGACAATTCTTGCCGATACCTTTTATGACTGGTTTTGTTGACAATGAAGGGACAATCAGATCCGAAGAAGTGATAGAATCAGAATGGTTAGAACAAATGGAAGAAGATTTCACTGAGTTCTTACAGGCTGATCTGGTATTCGATAACGAAGAAGAGAAAACTGAAGTGGCTGAAAATATAAGAAGTTTCTACTTCTTAGAAAACGAGATCCCTCAAAGTTTACAGAGATTCATAACTTACCAAGGAGATACTATGATTTTAGTTTCGGCATTGAGAGAAGCTCAGATGCGAGCAACTTCATCAACTGAGCCGCTGTATGTTTATCAATTTTCCTACCAAGGTACATTAGGAAAGCCATTTGTTGGCCCTGTTGAAGTTGACAGTGCTGCTCATAGTGAAGAGCTGGCCTATATGTTTTATGAAATACCGCTTATTCTGGAGACTAACGCCATTCCTCAAAGAGATCTAGACGTTGCAAATATTCTCATAGAGAGGTGGACCAACTTTGCTAAAACTGGGTAAGTAAACTGAAAACACACATTTTCACTCCCATCTATCTCAACATGTTTAACGGGGTAGTTGAAGGTGCTATAATTTTACCATCCTGATAATCGGAACACATTTTAGCCGCTGGTTTTATATGTATAGCTGGATGGTGATAGTTAGGTTCATTGTTATTCTACGGGTTGTGTTTTATCGGTGTTTTCTATTACTGATGAACACAAAGTAGGTGTTACAGCCAGTGTTGAACTCAGAACCGCACTGATTTCTTAGCCTTTGGGTCACGATTTTCCTTGAATAGTGAAAACTAAACTAAAAATTGCGCATTTTAATAACTACACTTACTTTTTACAGGGTTCCGTCAAGCGATACTTCGCAAGTTACATGGCGGCCATACACAATTGATGCTCCAAATAGTCTTCAAATTCTAAATCATGATGACGTTGTTGTACCCATTGCAACTGGTTCACCAGACATACCCATTGTAACTGATATACCAGACATACCCGATGTTACTGGTACACCAGACACAAGTTTAGCTAACAAAGCATTTTTAAACAATGATGGAATAAATTTACCAGAAAATAGTGATTTGGAAAGTGAAGTAATTAACCCACATGCTGGTCTCTTAGAGTTTTGGAATAAAATTTACGAAGCTCATTTTCTAGACGCTCAAAGTAATTGGGAAATAAACGTTAAGAATGAAGGTGATCAAACCGAAACTGGTGATGGGGACGAAGATAATGGCGATAACGGTAATGGCGAAGAAGGTAGTGGCGAAGAGGGTAGTGGCGAAGAGGGTAGTGGCGAAGAAGGTAGTGGCGATGAAGGGGACGATGAAGGAAGTGGTGATGGAAGTGGTGATGGTGGACTGCCAGATTCCGCTTCCACTGCCGTCGGATACACATTTTTCATTATTTCGGCATTTGCCTTATTAGACAAATTCCATTCAACACAAATTTTATCATAATTTTTGAACTACGTATTCAACATTTCTGTATCATAAGTTACTATTACATTAGGTACGTTCTTCAAGTACAGTCCAACTAAATTAAACTTAAGTTATGTTTTCTAGCTTGTATAGATTTCACATTGAAATCTGTTACAAGATGCGTATAATTTGTATTCAAAATGTCTAATTGAGGTGCCTTAATTAGAAACATTGTTGTTTTGTGTCTGTCATAGTTTTTGTAAAGTTATTAGCATTAATAATAATTAAGTTTCTCGTCTTTTATTTTACTATTAGAATTTGAAAAGATGCAGATTTCGAGAGATGCTTCTGGTATCTACATTATATCTAATCATATAATATTTTATCGATCCTATAAATGACATTATCTTGAGCATGTTCTCGCTTAAAAGTGAATTGCACATGAGTAACAGTACACGGAAACTCGTACGATAACCTTGAAGATGTTAACACCCTAAAAAAGTTGCCCCCCCCCGGTCGAGATGAAGACCCGGATCACCCGAGCTTTGACAAGATATATGGATATTGTTACTATTTTAATAAAAATGTGTACTTTGTTAGCTACTTCTTGTTCCTTCTTGAATAATTTCAAAGCTCGGACGATCCAACTTTTTTTCATCAAAAATAATTTCCTCAAAACTTGGAACTTCTATTGTTTTTTTAATTATATTTTTCTGAGTAATTTAATGTTTTTATTTTTACACACTCATAGCTTAACAAGGTAGGGAAAAACCGGCCAAGTGAGTTCTTCTGCGAGTCGAACTCGCGGACGAAGGGTTCCGTAACATCATCTATAAGAACAGTTTATTACGATTGAGTAAACAATTAAACATTACATTTTGATAAAAAAAGATGTGTGTTTGTTTTATTTGCCCACCTTCAATATTTACTTAATTTTTTTTAACTAGGTATTTATTTTGAAAGTGAATTTACTACTTAATATTCTGTAAAAAAATCACCTTCCACCTGTTACCGTTATCAATATTGAGAAAACATAAAAAAGAAAGACACGTTTATTGTACGGTTGTTATAAGTACGAAACCCAATTGTTAACACCTATAAAAATCAACTATTGATGGTTTAGACTAATTGAACGGTCAAACGATGAATAGACCACTGAAAACTAGTTACTCCAATAGCATCGAAAAAACTCTGCCTATTCTTAGTCTTATCTACTCTCTTAACATATTCAGTTGAGCGTGAACAATTAGTATTATGAAGTTTAGATTGCCAATCATAATTTCAATCATACATTACATTATTTATTATTTACACCACGAAAACTGTTAAATAATCAAATCATTGACTCTTCATTCAAGTTATAGTTGAAAAATTATATACAAGAAACCTACTTGGTTGGAAGGAAGTGGAAGAGATCTTTGCCAAGCAGTTGTTTCCTTCTCTGTACGCGCTAATCTCAGAAACTACAGATTCTATTGTAAGAAATATGTATGATAAACTATCTGTATCAACAGATAGTTTTACTGAAAAGTCGCGACAAGACCCTCTTGTCGCCTCACACAAACTGCACAGAATACGCGTGGTGAAGTATTGCTCGTACCAACTCATACTCCTAGTTGAAATGAGGTCTCTGTCCAGCAAAAGGACGTAAGTAATGCCCA
Organism: Udea ferrugalis; assembly: GCA_950022985.1. Lineage (NCBI taxonomy): Eukaryota > Metazoa > Arthropoda > Insecta > Lepidoptera > Crambidae > Udea > Udea ferrugalis. Next base: position 15,824,862 of record OX465516.1, read on the forward strand.
TTATATAAGTTACATTATTACCTCATAATTCACACACGCATAGATTCACACAAATACACACCAAAAAATATTTCATAGTTACTTTTGCCTTCGTTGAATTAGGAACTGCTGGGAGGTTAGGCCAATCTATTTTCATAAAATCAAAACATAGATTAACTGACAAAACATTTTTTTCTCACATCCGGCCTCTAGAGTGGTACAAAGCAAGTGTTCTACGTAATCATTCATTCTATCATACAAAAATTCACAAGACGTTGCGTGTCTGCGTGTTGCGACGGTGCATGCAAACACATTTTGCTAGTCAGCGGAAGGTCGGCTAAGCTGCTTACCATGCAAATATGCACAGAGCCCCATGATATGTCACTGTGCATCGTTGCCTGCATGGCAAAATGGCAGCTTGGATTTTTTCGCGCAAAAGGTCAGGGAAAAATTGGACGATGAATACTTATTGAGGCGTGAAAGAAGAGAAATATAGTGAAGAAGTTTTGCAATTGGCAAGAGTGCTCCTCGAATGCATGCGTGGCTCCGGTTAAATGCCCTATGTTAGACTATATTTTCTTTACGTCTGGTCGCCATCTCCTAGTAACTCACCCTTATCCACACTACTTAAATATAAGGAGTTGGGAGCCTTCCGCTCGCCCCATTGCCCGGTAAAACTAAAAAAAGTCACACCTAGGACAACAGCTAGTCAATTAAAAAACAAAAAATGTAGGACAGTGCAAAGGCTAGTTAATTTTCACTGAAAATACAAATAGCAATCTATCGGTCATTGAAACGTTTACTATAAGACCATAAAGTGCACTTCTCAGAAGCTTACATTGTTATAAACAAAAGCACGTGCAATATATTAATTTTAGAATTATATGGGCCGTTTTATGTTTCCCCCTTAGGAATGTTTATCAGAGCAACGGGGACCATTAAGCCGTTAGTGTAAGCCATAAAAAGTGCAAAAGTGCAGATTTGCAGGCTGGTCTTAATGTTTCGTAGCGTTTTGCAGCTGTGCAAGCACTTAATCACAAAAATGTTAGTTGCATGATTTTTGTGTATAACGATTTTTTCACGTTTAGTACTTACTTATACCGAGTGTATTTCAGAATATTGGGTATAAAATACTTTTTCAATCAACAACTACGTGAACACATTTTGTTTGTAAAGTTCCACATCTAATTACGTTATTTGTTGCATATTGTCAGTTTGCTCAGTCACTAGCAGAGCGTTCCCGTAAAAAAATAAATTTGCCTGCCAGAAACTCACTAATCAAATAATTTTAACAAGTCAAAATTTAGGAAGTAAGTAGTCCGCTGAAAGGTAAATTTGTATAGAAAATAAATTCATAGATTTAAGTTGGAGTTAAATCCTTTAATGCAAAAACATTACTTAAAGTTAAGTGACTCTTTATTCAGTTCTATTGTCACTACTGAAGAGCCGCGCAGCTAAGCAGTCTAGTGTATAAGCACTGTCATAGTGTGTTCAACAGTTCAATTTGGCACGTACTGAAAAGTCAAAATGCAGATTCTCAATAATGCAGAATTTGAAACCATATCTTTCAAGGTGAGAAGTATTGTAAGAACAACCTATACTCGTGGTTGCTAAGATGAACAAAGTCCTTTTTAGTACACAACCTATTCCATCACCGTATCTTGATCGTGATCGCAATGATAACGTATTCTGAGAACTTCAGTGCCAGTAGATGGCAAAATCAGATTGATAAGAACGTACATTTGCTGATCAGAAATAACTTTTAAAACATTGACTTTGTCAAACAACAGAAAATGTGGTAGAGGTATACCCATCGTCAGTATATTTACAAGTGTTTTGAATAGATAGAAAATAATGAATAAATAGGTCTATTCTAATATTCTTATGATTGTTAATGATATCGAGCGTTATCGAAGCCTCTTGTGCCTCTCAGCTGGGTTGCTTGAGTTTTTATTGGTGTTTTCTTTGAAACAAACATTAGGTTCAAGCCAGACTCGAACTCGGAACCACACGGATTCCGAGGCAGAGTGTTCAACCACTAAACCACGACGCTCTCCTCCTTAAAAAATGCACATTATAATAAGCACGATATGCACGAGTCGGTAGTCATAATAGTTTTAAAATGCATTAGATAACAATATAGAGCCGCGGTGCATTTTGAAGGAATTACTGAACACACGTGCGAGTCTTTTCGATCTTTAAAACCATCCTAATGTTGATTACAATAATAATATGGATATGAGTCACGTGCATATACAGGGTTAGAATTACTCACTTGCCTTTTATTATGAATTATCTGGCAAAAATAAGAATCGTTTCGAAAAAGGGATTGGAGAGAAGTTTTAATTGCCGTCGTGGCATATCCTACTAATATTATAAATGCGAAAGTTTGCATGTGTGGATGTGCCGTGTTGCTCTTTCACGTAAAACTACTGATGGATGGATTTAATGAAAACATACAATAATATGGCTTATACATCTGAATAGCACATAGGCTACAATTAATGTTTTTTTTTAAAACCCCGACGCGGACGCAGTCGCGGGACACTAGTTATACATAATTATTTGTCCACATGGAAAAAATACCTGATAAAGTAGCTGCACTTGGGATCTTAAGAAAATGGAAACCTTCTATTTTCCAACATTTCATACATGAATGTACCTATATCTTCAATACCCACTTCACTTTAAGCACATTTTCCATATTTCCCTCATGAGATATAGTCTGAGTAATAAGATACAATACATTTACGCAGTGTGGTGACAAAGCCAATACCGTAGGCAGATAAAAGACTTAACGATTTCATTCTACGTAATATCAGCGCCTCTTTAAATGAGACTGCTGATGTGCGGGAGCAGCGTGGGAGTCGTACTGCACTGGTTGGTTGCTTTTTTGTCATACTGATTGACAGTTAATATCGGAGCAGTAGTCTGGTATATAAGGTCTGATTTGAAAATCCCGCTCACCATCGACGAAGGTATCACTCACCCAATTTAATACTGCCATGGAAAAAACATGGGAAAATATCCTCAAACTCCTACCCAAAAACACTACGGTACCCAACCTTGTCACTTCTCTATATTTTTTCTAGAAAGTTGTCACAACGCCCCGCCAGGTTAATCCACACTAACCTAACCTCACGGTGCGCACGCGGCGCCCGTGCCGCAGCCGCTTGCGGGCCATGTGGCCCCACATCCTGCCCCCGCGCCGCCCACCCTTCAGGTTACGGCGCATACGCTTCAGGACCCGGTGGGTTTGCGCGGGAGTTTAATGTTGTATTAGTTGGAGATTTAGCCTCGAATTCGATATTAATGCGAAGAATATATTGAAGTTTGTGATTGGTTAGACGACATTATTTAGACCAATCAGATTTTTTGAATCTGTTCTTGGGTTTTGTACAACTTCTGAAGTGATTTTAATTGTTAATGAAAGATAATTTTGAAACGCACTGAATAAAAGAAAAGATTGATTAAAATCGAGACTTTGAAGCAACTAACCGTATATTTGTGGTTGAATTTAACGAGTTAGAGCGGTTTCACTAAGTGAAAACATGAAATAAAATCTACTATACAACAGAAAACAAGTACAGAATTACCAAAAACACGAAGCAAAGACTTAGAAAACTCATCGATTAACTTTTTGTTTACCTTATTATATTTACGATCTGCTAATGAGCTTAAAGTGGTATTTTACGATTAGAAGATTCTGGTTTACGACAGAATAAAACTTCCGTGTTTGTATAGTGTATAATGCAGCAAGAAACATAAATCATAGTGAGAAAAGACATTTTAAAGTCTTGCTTGAGTGTCGTTCAACATTTTAAAGTCTATCTTAGATAGTAGACCACTTTAAATTTTGTCAAAAAAAGGTAAAGGTACAAGGTAAGGTTGTAGAAATTAGAGAAATTAACAAATTTTAAAACAAAAATATTCGCTTGTAAATTATGACAAAGTAGGTAAAAACTCGGAAGGGTTTTAACAGATAATCAGAACATACTGAGTTTCGATATTCACATTCTAACTCGCATGAAGGTACTTTATTTCCTCGTAACTATAACCCCCTAGGATTTATGTTTTGATCTATATGTTAATATCGTTGACATTGATACACACTCAAACTCGTTACTCCTGGCCTTCAAAACTGTAGCTAAAGCAAAACCAATTTAAAACTGGGTGGATTGCGATACAACCTATGTTATTTTTAAGACATTATGTGTGGTCAGTTCACTGGGTATTTTCAAGTCACATAATACATATTTACAAAAATATGTTTTATAATGAACATTTTAGGAGCCATTTTTTGGCCAGCTTGAACCTCTGTCGATATCTTTCGAACGTTCAAAATGCTGGTTCTCCATAGTGTACGACTTTTTTTACAAATTTCAGTCAAAAACACAACAGCAAAACATTTCAAAACTGTCGAAGCTGCTCCCATTTCAAACTTGCACCACCGAGCCAATACTTCAAGCTACGAATCATATCAAGCCACGAATTTAGAAACAATTACTCAACGTAGACCGGGAGCTGGTTCTAACTATCTGAACCTACAGTACTCTGTTCATTTCCTTGAAAGCAAGCCCGACCGACTCCCCGGTTTATAATTCAGAAGCCGATATCTGTGATATTATTTTTCCCTCGCCTGTCAGAATGAGGAGTTAAGTTGATTTCCACGGAAGCATTGTAAGCATTATTCGGCTTTTGGTTTTGGCCGATTTATTATAGAAAGGAAATTAAGAAAAAATTACTAATCTACTCATCATCATTTTCAACAGTCAAAATGTCCACTGCTAAACAGCTAAGGTTATGCATTTATTCTGCCTTAATTATTATGAGCTATAGGTATAATGATGAAGTTACATTGAAATCCATTCAGTAGTTCTTACGTTAAGGAGGGACAAACATCTCTACTTACAAACTTTCGCATTTATTATATTATTACAGGATAAATACTTATTGCTTTCATAAACATTTTATATATGTTTTCGATAGTAAGTTACTATCAGTTGGTAGCACAGGTAAATAATATTGTAAAATATTTTCGAAAGTAGAGGAAAATTATTCCTATATAAAAATAAACAGGCTATTATTAGAAGCCAATTTATGAACTCATGCGCAAACAAATGATTGATTGCAAGTCGTCCCCGCTTTAGCGAAATAAATAGAATGTCCATATTATGATGAACTAATGATTTGATTTAACCACACAGTCTTCATGAAAAACAAGTAACTACAATTGAAGGATTCAATCCCTTGTAACAAGTTATTGGGGTAAAACAGATACTTAGGATGGTTGAAAAGCAATGTTGAAATCTCTTAAATCTCTTTATGTTGATTGAAAAAAAAGTGTTTTTTTACAGATAAATGTATCTCTAGTTTATATCAAAGCTGGTGTGACTGTTGTGGCACCATTGAAGCGACGCTGCCGCGCTGTTACTTCACAAAGTTTCACGGCTCACCTCTTTGAATCTGTAAAAAGTACTGGAACGCCCATTTGTTCACGAATGGTGACGAATGTTTTCTGTTTTTGAAAATCTCATGTTTTACGTTTTTTCGACACTGTTGAATGTCCTAAGAAAAAAATAAGACGGTGAAAAGATTGAAGACGTTTTCCTATCTATTTTAGAAGGCTTCAGCACACAAAATGCGTGTGCGGCACCTGAACGGGTGATCCAAATATCAAGCATCGTTGTGTAATTTGTTTTCTTTGTGCAATAAAGTACATCTTATTTAAGCTGTATGCTGAAGCGGTAAATCCCAAAAGTCAGGGACTGGATTACATAGGCCCCATAACAGAACGGTCACATTTTTATTTCCTAATATTACGAGAAAATATGCACAAGTAACTCAAACTCATCCTATTGATCGAAAACTAGGTCTGAAAAGTGATTGTCCTTCCCTTCTAACCTACAAACCTATTAGGACAATTATACACCACGAATTATTTCTGTCCATGTTTTCATGGTATTTCAGCCACTCGGCCAAGGATCAAAAGAGCCGATATGTTCTCGTGCAGGAAACTATTATTAACTGCTAATCGATATTGTATAAATTAATACTGGATTGTGATTGTGCCGTCTCTTTCACGTGGCTTGATTATTCTGTTTGCCCTGTGGTGATTTGATTGTGATTTTTAAAGTAGCGCAATTTTGCACGATCGCAGTTACGAGGAAAATGGCACTTGTAATGCTTGAATGGTTTTGAAATTCTCTTTGATGTGTTAAAGGAGGTATTTTTGCAGTTTCTTTTTATTTACCTGTTTTGCAGATTGCTTGATGGTAAGCGGTAAGGACATAGAGGTGGTGGACCATGGTGAACCAGTCTAACAGTATGGTCTTTTGCAAGTTTAAGCATCCATTGCTGCATAAGCTTTAAAACCCAATGATATTATAATAAAAAAGAGGTAGATAGGTTATGACGTCAATACTGATGCGAATTTGAAAATTGGCCGCTGGCGTACGTACCCATAATTTGACCGTTTGAAAAATATAGTATGATTATTTTATAGGGCGTAAACGAGGCAAACACAGTTGCGCTCAACACTGTCAATGCTTTGCTCAGGTGGACTAGGTATAGTTCTGATTTCGGGTGCCACTTTCGCACTTTTAGCACAAGCAGCCTCAGTGCATATTGTGGATTGCAACTTTGCTGTTGGATATTTTCACGCCACCCTAAGGTCTCGGATAAGGCATCACTGCCATAGTTTCACTTCCAAAAAAATTAATTATGTAACTGTGTCATAGCACAGAAAGTTTAAATTAATGAATTCAAGTATGTTGCGTTTGTTACGAAGAAGACAAAGTATTTTTGCGTTGTTGAAACAGAACCTAAAAAAAACGTATTCGAAATTTAGTAACCAAAATGCTATTTGAGGCATTTGTTTTTTTCCGTTGTAACTTTTTTTTTTACGTAAGATTCTATCATTTTTTACTTTCTTCAACGTTATGCTATTTATTTCCATGACGATTTCGTAACGATTACGCTAATTGGAGTCTATATTTGCCTTAAGCGTAAGTTGATTAGGGCTATAAATAAAGTCATGACGCCTCTCGATTATAAGGCCTCGTGGCACAACCACGTCCACAACACTGAATGGGTCCTGTTCCTGTGGCTACCGTTGCCGGTGGGGGTCACGTGGAGTCTGGGACACGTGGCCTTGTAGGTGGACGTCACATGCCTGGCTTCGATTAGGGAACAGTTCGGATGGATGCAATGGTTCCGAATGATAAGTTAATATCGGAAATTATTATTATGCATTTTTTGCCACAAAGCGTCAAAGTAAGCGAAACTTGTACTATGGGATATTAGATAGCGTATAAACATATTTAAATGCATATGAATGCAAGGGAAACACAAAAATCCATAGAAACAGACATGTTCATGCACACAAATGTTCGTTTTGTGCAAGATCACCCGCAACCTCTTAGCCGGTACACCAAAGCGAACACCAACAATAGAAGACAACATTGCATACATTGGTCTAGTGCTAAAGCAAGGTATCTGCATCTGTCTTGAAACATGTATCTATTTCATTCACTAAAATTTGGGCTGGTGAGGAGATCGATCCCATCGGCTTTATTTTAAAATTTGGATGGTCTATCCAAATTTCCATCCATCCATCCAAAATCCATCAGCTTGGCGGTGACGCAAGCCAGTGCGTCTGGTGGTCCGATGGTGGAAGGCTAAAGAGGGAATTCAGTTGTGCAACTCCAGGGCACACTCCGTAAAATGCAACCGATAAAAAACCGACTTCACGACCAAGGACGTCAAAGAAAGACGTACGTCTGTGTTCACGACTTTTGTGACTTTTGACTGACCAGCATTTTTTTTTATTATAATCACACTAGTCGGGTTTTTTAATTTCAGAAACAATTTAAGCAGATTCCATCTCCAGTTGCCCCGTAGTCAAACGCGCTTTCATTAAAATTTGAATAATTTTTTATTCCTCCCGATTATTTCAATTATTTGAAAGAATTTGTTAATTCACATGTCTGCCAAAATTGCCATATCCACGTATCGATCCTGTAACATCTCTTTAATTCATTTTATTAATCTTAAACAAAATGATACTTTTCAAATCAATTATTAACCTGCACAAAAGTGGAGCTTCGGCCAAACGTGAGAATTGGAAATGTAACGAAAATCAAGTGCATTTATTCATCAGTCCGAAACGGAAATATCTTGTCCCAGATTCCGGTAAGGCTAGTCTAAAACAGGCTCCATTGCATTGGACGTCGCTCAATTTTCATTAATAAACTACCGGGTTAAGCGGTTTTCTGTGTTCCATGGCTAGAAATATCTCCTGAATTTCCAGGTGCTATTGTAACTGCTCCAAATGTCACACTTGATTAAAAGTTTAAAAGGCACAGTCAATTTTATATCCGCTTGCACTTTGCATCGCTTTTGGATTATTGGGAAAGTTTTGGTTTGAATTTTTCAATGCTGTGATGTTATGATTTTGTGTTTTGGTTTATTTTTTTACTTTAGAAATGATTATTGATTCATACATGCAGAATAGGCGGTAGCTTTTGCTGCGTGACTCAGATACAGACTTTGTTTTCGCCTTCTTCTATTAATTTTAGTCCTGAAAAGAATATGTGATGTTACTTGTGATAGAGCCTCATTGAATTTCGATATGCCTAACAAACTAACATACATGAGCAATAAAACAAAACCTTGAAGTATAATAAAAGTTACAAAATAAATAGAGGAAGCGTAAACTAAATCAACACCAAGTAAACGATACGCAAAAAAGTAAAATTATAAGGACTACGTTATTTTGATTACTACTGTTTTCCTCAGACACATTGTTGCGTAAAAGTGTTCCATTATTTTACAACAAAACTCCATTGACTGCGGAGTTAAACCCAAACGTTTTATCCCTTTCTCCAAAAAAAGAACCGCAAAACGACCCGACAATTAAAACTAAGCGGGCCATATTAGCACATTAATCCCCGTTACATTTCCAACCCTTAATTGACCGCGACCATCCTAACCTCTATCCAAAATAAAAGCCAATAGGTCTAAGGGTCATTCTACACTAAGTGTCACTGACGTTTCAGCGTGTGCATAATTGGGAACGGAAGTGACGTCCCCCCCGGACCCCACTCCCGGCTGGCGGCGACGTGTCAAGTCAGAGCCTGAATAATAAATGCACAGTGGAGGCGGATGGCTCTGCCACTTAGCGGTGCCTGAATAATGTATGCAACAGCTATGGAGCGGTTCAATCGCTCGCTTCGCTCCTCTTAGCTCTGTTTGTTTGGGTTCACGCCTTTGCAAACGTAATCCTTTTGCAAGATGTTTAGCGGTGGAAATAAAATATTTTATTCTTCTTCTACCTGGGAACTAGCACAAGCAAAGCTTTTCTCCTCATTTTATGAAAGGGATATCTGATAGATACGAGATGAAAATGTTTCCAATATACATTCATCCAAGAAGACGTAATAACTTGACATAACATTCGTTCACGACACAACTACTTATTATCTTCCAGGCTGCATACGCCAAGACATCATGGTTCAGGGTTAATTCAGAAAGCCGACTATAAAGTATATATTATTATGTCACCGTAGGATTAAAACCCTCGTTAGATTACAATCTATCTCGTGAGATTGTAAACTGTCGAAAGATTGTGAACCGTAACTTATAATTGCAATTAAACGCATTATTTTTCGCTATATTATAATGTATCGATGGGAAGCGGTCAAATTGTGAACCAACTAACAACTAAGACTTTGTTCTAGGACTCGATAACGTTATTTCCGTTTAATTTGTTAAGAGAGAGTGATGGTTTTTTAAAGTGTTTCTTATGACTTGTTGAGTGTTTTTTTATAACTCTCCAATTTTAATTTGTGTTTGAGGACGGAATAACAGTTTACAGAACAAAATAATTCTTTTTATAAACAGTTTTTATTATTTCCAATTTTATATTGATATATTTTTATGTATTTTTCGGTCACATATACCCATCTTAATAAGTGGCGAGCCTTCCATCGTCGGCCTCCTTTATCCGCTCAGTAAAGAGGCATACCTACAGATTGTAAAAATATAATGCCGGTTAAGAAATAGTACATTGTTATCCTAGGGGTGAAAGTAACTTATTCAGTCCCGAGACGGGGTTTGGCGCCCGAAACGAAGTGAGGGCGCCAATAGTTCGAGGGACTAAATAAGTCTTTAACCCGAGGTAAACACTGTGCTTTTCATTACGAATACAAGGAAAGTAAAAATAAAAACATGAATTAGCTAAAGAAAAAATGACACAAATAAATGAAGATCGAATTGCCGCTTTCCCGCCTATTTTGTTAATTTTTTTTTTCTGTGGCCGGCCCGCTATTCAGCCATTATTTTTATTTTCATCATTCAAAAAATGCTAAATATTTTGCTTAAAGCTAAGTTATTTTATAGAAATTGTTGAATCTGAATTATAATAAAGGTATTTAAAAATATATATTCTCTAATCAATACATAATTAACTTTAATTATTTCAATTTTACATCGTGGCTGTATCGAAAGTTGGAACATGGTTCAATTGATATGTGAAAAATAACTAGTTTTGTTTTTAATAATTTGACAGCTGTCAGTTGAAAGTGATTCTCCCTAGGGATGAAAAGTACTACTTTCAGCCCGCTTCTCAGGTCAGTAATGACCTACTTTCAGAGTATGAGTAATGAAAAAGGATTTTACATCGAAATGAAATATGCTCAATTACACATACATGCTAAGATCTCGATTCATATGTAAGGCACATTAAAATAAAGTTGAGAGAAAAATATATAAAGTGATTTCCTAAAATTAACTTTAGTTTATTACAACACGCTCATAACTTTAGTTAACTAGTCTGATTTTGATTAGTTGTATCTGTAATCTGTTGGATAAACGATAGCTTTTTTAAAAATAAGCTTTAAATGAAAGAGGAATAAAGTATTCTTTTTTTTTTTTTTTTTTTTTTTTTTTTTTCCAATTTTATCTGCATCAGCCGTCACATGGCCATAATCAGATGGTTTAACATCGGTTCCTTTGGCATTTTAAGGTGCTCTCCATTAAGAAACAGTCCTTTTCAGTTCAGATCCCCATTAAGGCCGGGTGTCAAGGTCCAGTATGGACCACCGTTTCAGTCTTGTTGGATTGTGCGGCTGAAGCAACTGCTGCGCAAGAGTATTGCAGTGTTTGGAGAGGCGGTCCTTATAAGCAGTGTTGCAGAGTCTCATTTCGTCTTTAACAGTGTTCATCTGTAGGTAGTCATGTATTTCCGTGTTTCTAGCAAACCAAGGTGCGTTGCTGAGTGATCGCAGCACAATGTTCTGAAATCTTTGGAGGATTTCTAAGTTTGAGTTACTGGCAGAGCCCCAGAGTTGTATACCATAGGTCCATATGGGTTTTATGATGCACTTGTACACTGTGAGTTTGTTTTGTAAGGTCATATTTGAGTTTCTTTCGATTAGCCAGTAGAGGTCTCTGTACCGCAGGTTTGCCTCTGTTCTTTTAGCCTTTATATGGTTTGACCAGGTTAGTCTTCGGTCCAGATGCATGCCAAGGTATCTAACACAACCGCTAGCTGGGAGGATCTGTCCTTTCATGTGTACGGGGGTTGTCTCGCCTTTTCTTAGAGTGAATGTTATATGCGTTGATTTTTCCGCGCTACACATTATTCTCCACTTGTTTAGCCATTCGTCTATCTTGTCCAATTGGGCTTGCAGTCTCTGTGATGCCACATTTGGGTTGGGGTCACTTGATAAGCAGGCTGTATCATCCGCATACGTTGCTATCATAACATCCTTGCTAGTTGGCAGATCTCTGGTGTATATAGAGTACAATACAGGTCCAAGCACTGATCCCTGTGGGACGGAGGCACCAATGTCACAAAATTTGGATAGTGCTTCTCCGAACCTCACCTGGAATATTCTTTCATGTAGGTATGACTTGAGAATCTGATAAAATGGGTCAGGGAGGATCGATTTCAGTTTGAAGAGTAATCCTTTGTGCCATACTTTGTCAAAGGCTTGCTTTATGTCAAGGAATACAGCAGAGCAGTACTCCTTTCTTTCAAAAGTCTCCCTTATCTTTGTAACTACTCGGTGGACTTGTTCAATTGTTGAGTGCTTTTCTCTAAATCCAAACTGATGATCAGGTATTATGTTATTACCCTGCAGCAATGGTCTGAGTCGTGTCAGAAGTATTCTCTCGAACACCTTGGATAATATAGGAAGAAGACTGATTGGTCGGTATGATGAGACCTCATTGGGCGGTTTACCAGGCTTAGGGACCATGCATATTTGTGAGACCTTCCATAGAATGGGGTAGTATTTCAGCCTGAGGATGGCGTTGAACAGCATGGTTAGAAAAACAATAGCCTTTCTGGGTAACCTTTTTAGCACCTCCGCAGTTATAAGATCAAAGCCAGGGGCTTTTTTGTTTTCAAGTCTGTGTATAACCCTCGCTAGTTCTCTGGGTGTGACAAGTTTTACCATAGGTGCCACCTCCTCACCGTCCAACTCTCCGTTTATAACTGTGTCTATTTCAGCTTCGAATTCTGTCATGGAGGAGTGGTTAGGTTGAAAAACTTCACTCAGATGTTGAGCGAAGAGTTCTGCTTTTTCGGTCTCAGTTCTTGCCCAACTTGCTGTTCGTGTTCTAATAGGCGGTATGGGTAGCGTTGGTCTTTTTAATCCCTTGGTCACTTTCCACAGGGAATAATTATCTTTTCTTTTCGTTGATAAGGATTCCAGTTTATCTTGAAGTGTGTTGTGAAAGGTTTCAGCAAGCAAGGTCTTCAGTTCTCTACTAGATCGGTTGTAGGCAGCTTTGTCAACTTGATTTCTGCTATTATGATATTGCCTTCGCAGTCTTCTCTTCTCTTGGATCTTCTCCCTGATATAAAGTGGTGCTTGAGCACTTGAGGCAGTGTGGTCTTCTGGGTATGGTGTCGAGTACCATGCTGCTTCTTGGATTTTATTTGTAATGTAGAAACAGGCATCCTCTAGTTCCTCGTTGGTTTTTGTTCGCATTTTTAGGTTAATTTTGGTTTCGAGGTACTCAGCAAAGGCCTCCCAGTCTGTCTTGTTATTGTATATGGTGTCTCTTAGCCGCCTATTTATTACCGTTGCGCTGATGGTTGCAATTACAGGAGTATGATCAGAAGATCCGTCCAAGCAGGATTCTATAGATGTATACAGCTGCGGTATTCCCTTGACAATGAAGAAATCTAGCAGGTCTGGTGTTTTTTTCGGGTCGGTAGGCCAATACGTTGGCTCTCCAGTTGATAGTGGTTGCAACTTCATACGGTCTATAGCTCTCTTGAGTTCCCTGCCATCAGTTCTAGTTGTTCTCGATCCCCAGTATACGTGTTTACTATTCCAGTCACCACCACTAATGAATCGGTTACCCAGAGTTTTGAAATAATCGGTGTATGTGGTTTCTTTAACCTTATGTCTAGGCGGCCAATAAACAGCGCTGATGTTTATAGGTCCTATACGATCGTGCACTGTTATTGTACTGGCCTGGAGATAGTCTTCACATAGATTGCTATGGATGTGATGTTTAATGGATTCCTTTATAATCACTGCCGAGCCAGCATGAGACTGTCCATCAGGATGGTTAGTATTATACACATGAAAACCGTTCAATTTGAGTACCTTCCGGGAGTTTAGGTGTGTCTCTGAAAGTAGCATAATGTCGATTTTTTGAGTTATCAGCATCATTTCCAACTCGTGACTCTTTGACAATGCGCCATTGATGTTCCACGTTGCTATCCTAAGGTCCATTTACGGGCGGCTATTAAGTAGCGTTGATACTAAACTTAGTAATGTTGTTATAGTATCTAGAAGTTTATCAATTTTTTCAGATTGTTTGACAAATAATTCTTCTATGCGTTGCACCTGTGATATTTCTGTCTGTCTTTCGTTTTCAGTGGGTATGAAACGATGGTTTCTCTGCGACTTGAAGTCAGCTGTGGTCTCATCTTTCGATGCGGTTTGGCGGTAGATAGGTTTTCTCAGGTCGTTTGTTGGTGGCTGTGGCTTCGGCTCAGTTGCGATCTCGTCTTTAGTCTGTTTTGGTCTTGTTTTCTTTTGGTTGTTCGTGTTTCTTTTAGCTACTTCATTATAACTAAGTTTTTCTTTCGTGTTTCTATCCTCTACTATGTCTGTTTCTATTTCCGGGTAATCGGGCTTATCTGCCAGGTCAGGTTCATGTCGTAGGGTGTTTTTGCTTCTGTAGAACACCCTAGGGGTATTCTTTATTTTCCGGGCTCTGATTTCCTTGTAGGTTTGACAACCTTTGTAGCTTGCTGGATGGCAACCTGAGCACAGCGCGCAGAGTGCTGGAGTATTTTTATCCTTTGTGCATTCTGTGGTTTTATGGGGACCTGCACATTTTACGCATCTAAATGGTCTCATGCAGTTATTTTTTGTGTGTCCGTATTGTTGACATCTGAGACATTGAACTATTTGGTTAGTTTTTCTTGGGTCTTCTATTTTAACCCTTTGGTGATAGATGTATTTTATACTTTTCACATTTTTGTTATTCTCGTGTGGCTCTAGGTTTACAAAGAATGTGTTGAGACTTTCTTTCGTTTTATTTACTCTTGCATTGACGATTTCACCTTTTACTTTATTCCCTGTTTCTTCTATGGCTTCTATTATGGCCTCTTTTGGAGTGGTATAGTGTAAATGTTTAATTATTATTTTTTGGCTTCTTTCTTCTTTGTGAGTGAAGGTGTGTCCAATAAGTCCTCGTTTTCTTATATGCTCTATAAGTATTTTGTAATTGTCAACATTACTAGATGAAATGATGAGTTGATTTCTAGATGCTATTTTATAGGTATAGTCGTTTTTGTCAACAACTTCTTCAATCAGTTTTGTAAGCTGAGTAAGATCTTCAATTCCATATAGTATAATGGGTGGAGGTCTAGATGGTTTTTTGTTGGTAACTGGTGTTTTTCCTTTACAGGGGGTAGCAGGTTCATCATCCACATCAATGTTCAGGACGGAGAAAGAATTTGCTGTTTCTATTGAATGTTCTGCTTGCTCTATACCTATGGTCGGTTTTTGCTTTGTGTAGTCTGTTTTAATTTTTTTGAATTTCTGGGTTTCCTCCGGTGACAGGATTCTTTTCTGATTTGGTTCTGGTGCTCTCTGCCAGGAGGGCTGAGTTTGCTTGTGTTGGGGGTTTCTTACTGAGTTGTCTGCGGGTTTGCTCATATTTATTATTGGGTCGCTGTATGTTCGTTCTCTGATTGTAAACATGCTCTTATGGAACATTTGCTGTGTGTATTTTGTTTGTTGGGTCCTCAGTGGTGTTTCTTTACTTGAGGCCTGGGAGGTAATACTGTTTTGACCAGTAGCATCCACTAACGATGAGACCTGGGTACCCATCTCTTCGCAGTCTTCGGTAACCAATTTCACACTTGAAGGCCCGGCTACCCCCAAGCGCCGGTCGCTAGCCGGTACGCATGGCACAACGTTATCTTTGAATTCACTCATTTCATTTACGATTTTGGGTAATAGTAATAGTGGGTCCCCATGCCACTATCCCCTAACTTTTGAAGCAATCCTCCAGGCTCTAGGTAGCCGCTATACCAATTAGGTACCGGTTTTAAGGCGCCGGTAACTCGCCTTGTGCCCTCTTGCCTTCTGCATCTGTAGTTGCTGGTGGTGCATGTACTAGGTACACCTACAGAAGTTCCCAGGGGGTACGACGGGGACGTAGGCAAGTCGGACTAACTGGCATCTGCATTCATTAGTACTTCACCACCTAAGTACTGCAGGTCCCTTCTGGGTATTTTCTAGAGACCAGTTGCTTGGCTACAACTAGCCCCACCCAGAGGCACTATACCAGCTTCACCCCCCCAAAGTATTCTTTGCACACACGAAAACCAGTATTTAATAAATAGTAGATTATTAACCAAGGGGATAAAGCAGTGTCTTCTGTCGCGGGTGACGATTGAAATCGCGAGTGTAACGGAGGACTCCAGGTTAACTCCCGAGCGCAGCGAGGGTGTTAAAAACTTAAATCACGAGGGAAGCGAGGGATTTAATATGAGTCCTGAGTGTAGCGAGGGATTTAAGTACACCCAAGACTAAGACAGCTTTATCACCGAGGAAAATACTCCACTTTTCGTACCATTTGCGAAAAAAATATTTATTATTAAACTTTTTCTATTTTATCACATATAATACTGGCAGGTCATAAATAAAGAATTAAAACTTCTGATTCAAATTAGCGCTCGAAGACCTCGGTAAGTATTCCAAATTTAAATCACATTCTCGCCCTAGGGGATGAATGAAATTCAGTACAATTTTCTTTCCCTGTTTTTAACAGATTAAAAATGACTATTGTTATGTTCTCTTTTTGCGGGCTCGAATGTCACTTTTTTGAGCAAGTGGTACGAAAATTGTATTTACGAATTTTCCTTCAAGAAATAAAAAAAAATGAAACAACTAGCTAGCAATGCATCGAACTAATACAAAGACGGGGAAAATCGCGTTTCCTATTGAATATGCGGTCTTCGGTAGCTCTTATTAATTAAATGTTACGCGAAGTTTGTAGCCTCAAATTAAATAGAAATTGTCATTCTGTAAACGTTTAATTTGAGACCAATTAATTCAACTGAAATATTAGTGTTGAAGACGCCATTTAGGTTAGAAAACAATCATGAGGTGTTGATATAATTTTAAAATAGAGTGACCGCTGTGTTCATTTTCGATACTTCTTGGTACAGAAACAATTGCTCAATAACATGTAGTGACTTTTTTTGTGCACTGCGTATATACTGTGTAGTTGTATAATTTATGTTTTAATTATATAAATACATTATACAAAAATTACTTATTACTTGATTTAATTAGATTTCATAAAATGTAAGTGCACAATTTGTGCAAACACTGTAAGTACTTACCTAAAATCTGAAAAAATAATATACGCCGACAATACAATAACATTACGAACTAGGTAGGTACTCAGATTACGTTGTATTTTTCCCTGTAGCTACGAGTATATTATCCATAAAAGTGTTAATTAAAAGAATGCATTTTAAATCAAAACAGATTTTGATATTTATTATAAGTGAAACCTACCTACTCGTACTATTTTTAGGTCAGTAAATTGATAAATACAAAATTATGTTATCATTAGCGATTTTCCCTTTGGATGTAGAGTTCAGTAATAATACTCCGTCAGAGGTGAGTTCGGCGTCGGACTTTAGTAAAAAAAAATAGTAGGTATACACTTTTGTAATTATTTCATGAAGATTATAGATATAGGTTTACTCTATTTAAGAAACGTCATTTTGCAATGAGTAAAAATCTCAGTGATCATCTCAGAATTCAAATTCTATCTCGCCCTAACGCGGTGTGTCTAATCTCAAAAAAATAATTCCAAAGTGAAAACTCTTCCATTACAAACTATTCGGTCGTGACCATTACCACTTTCTACGCAGTAAAATTGAATTACAAAATTCTGTAATCTTGCGCATTTCCTCTTTTGACACGCGATACGGTCACGGAGTGCTCACCCTCTTTCCTCTCGCAATCCCCCCTCTTTCCTTCCCCTCCCCCCTCCCCCCCAAAGCCCTGTTTCAGCCGCATCCGGCGCGACACCTGCGCTCGCGCCGTGCCCATCCGACACGCATGCGCACTGAGTTATTGCGTTTTAATGCTTTTGTATACGGTTGTGGGTAATAGACTTTTTGTTTTCAGTGTTGAAAGTTATGAAATATTAACAGTGGCAGGGGTCATAGTGATTTTATAACCACTTTTCCTGTCGAAGTTTCAAACGTAGATCGTTTGTTAACTAAAGCTATGAGCGTGTTGTTGTAAACTAAAGTTAATTATTGGAAATCACTTTTTTATATTGTTCTGTCAACTTTATTTCAATTGTACCTTACTGAATAATCGAGATCTTAGCATGTATGTCTCTTTACTGAGCGGACAAATGGAGGCCGACGGTGGAAGGCTCACCACAGATATCATATGGGTATATGTGACCGTAAAATATATAAAAATATATCAATATAAAATTGGAAATAATAAAAACTCTTTATAAAAAACAATTATTTTGTTCTGTAACACAAATTAAAATTTAAAACATTAAAACTGTTATTCCGTCCTCAAACACACATTAAAATTGGAAAATCATAAAAAAACTCTCATTCTTCAGATTTTAGGTAAAAGTGCACTCACATTTTGTGAAATCTAATTAAATCAACCCTAAAAAAATTAACTAAATTCATGTTTGTATTATCTATTTATATAATTAAAAAATACAACAACACAGTATACAGTACAAAAAAGTCACTACATGTTGTTGAGCAACTGTTTCTGTACCAAGAAGTATCGAAAATGAACACAGCGGTCACTCTTTTAAAATTGTATCAACACCTTATGATTGTTTCCTAACCTAAATGGCGTCTTCAACACTAACATTTCAGTTGAATTGAATTAATTGGTCTCAAATTAAACGTTTACAGAATGACAATTTCTATTTAATTTGAGGCTACAAACTTCGCGTAACATATAATTAATAAGAGCTGCCGAAGACCGCAATTTCAATAGGAAACGCTATTTTCCCCGTCTTTGTATTAGTTCGATGCATCGCTAGCTGGTCGTTATTATTACTTTATTTTGTGAAGGAAATTTTATTAAATACTGGTTTTCGTGTATTCAAAAAAAAACTTTATTCCTCTCTAATTAAAATCTTTTTTTCCATATCTCTCTTCTTAGTCGGACACTCTTGGCAGAGTGGTCGTGGCTGATGATGAACAGGGTAGCGGCTCACCGCTGCCGCTGGCAGCCGCACGTCGCGCGATGTTTCTCCACTTATGTCGACTTTGTGCGTTGCGAGTACACTGTACTGCGGTCGACTGTGTAGACTTCCTAATAAGATCGATCCAGCGAGTAGGAGATCGGCCTCGCGCTCTCTTCCCCTCAGTGTGGCCCTGCACTACAAGTCTCTCCATCGAGTCCTCGTTTCTGGAGATATGCCCAAAGAACTTCAGTATTCGCAGCTGCACAATCGACGATAACTTGTCTCTTATGTGAAGTTCCTTGAGGATGGAAACATTGGTGCGAAACGCCGTCCAGGGTATTTTCAGTAGACGTCTCCAACACCACATCTCCAGTGCGTCGATTTTTCGGCGGTCTTGCAGTCTCAGTGACCAAGTTTCGGCTCCATACAGAAATATTGGAAAAACAAGGCACTTCATCAGGCGAACCTTTGTGTTCCTAGTTATTCTCCTGTCTCTCCAAATCTTTCCTAGTCGCTCCACCGCCGATCTGGTGATGGCGCAACGACGCTTGATCTCATCTTCGCATCCTCCAGAGTTTGAGTTTTTTCCATATAGCTCTATTTTATCCAACAGATTACAGATACAACTATTTAAAACCATAATAATCGCTTCAGCAGATCTGGAGTTTCAAGTTGTTTATTGAACTGAAAGTGGCATCTACTTGTAAGAGGTGCTCAACTTTGATTTGCGTTTAAAAACTCGGCTTAGAGTTTTTCATATTCGCCTCAAACGCTTAGTTATGCTCATGGTCGTATACTGTGGTAATCGCTTGCCATCAGGCTATTCGCTTGCTGGTTTGCCATCGTGTACAGAAACTGAACACACGATCGATTCCTATGAACTTTCTATAGCTATGAGCTTACAAACATCTTCATTTCCCTTAATGAATAACTAATAGATTTTTTATAGAGTTCTTCACGGATTCAGTGTAAGGTATGATTAGGTACGGTCCGGCCGACGGGTTGTAATTAGAACCGTCGTGTATGGAACCTTTAATGGCGGTGAGAGCCTCCCAGTCATTTATTTTGCAGTGAGGATAATTTCGCTTTTAAATATTATAGTCTGAATGCGCCATATGGTGGGCAAAAATATTGAGAAATACTGTTTAGTTACAGCATATTTTTAAAATTATTATTCATGTTAATCTTAAAAACTAATTTTAAGTATTAATGTATGGGTTGATTACGACTTATAAAATCTTGAATGTAGTTTTTTTACCTTTAATTATAAAAAAAAAACATACGCTTTTTGTCTCGTAAATAACCTTTGGACTGGTTGCTTATGAACTATACCTACCAATATTTTAATTTAACTTTAAGAAATTAACATACTGTTTTCGCTATCGTAACGAAAAATTACTGTTTGTACTGTATGGGGACCGCACAATGAATATCAATGAATATATATGGTGTAGTTGTCAACTTCTAAAAATTACACTTAATCAATCGCCAATACAATATGAACTCTACAGTGCATTATTAAAAACCTAGTAACGCACAGATAAACAACAAAAACTCACCCTCAGAAGTGAGTTTCACCCTACAGCTTCCTTTCTTTTCCCCTTCATTGCTTCTTCCCCTAGGATGCGCAGGCGCCGTCCGCGACTGGATTACTCCATAATGCACTCAACGTGAAAATTGATTTCAAGTGTGTTTGTTAACGATTTGTCTTTCAGAGCACGAATGTAAATTGATTTTTAAGAAAATACCTTCGTAATGCTGTAATTTTTCAACTGCTGCGTAGAATGTTTACCGGTAAAGTGTGTGTTATTAATGATATTTTAGATTGTTGTGTTTTGAAACAAAAACTGGTAGAATTTTAGTTGGTAATTATTCAAATTTATTATTTGAAAACAAAAATGTTGCAACCAACTCTTGATGAATTGATTTTTAAGCGCTAATAGTTTTATTGTACTGATATCTGAAGTATACTGTCAATAAAAAATAACCATAGTAAACATGTTTACTTATTAAGTACAAAATATGCTTTTTGAATAGAACTACCTGCGTATAAACAGTAACCACTGAATGTCAAAACGTATAAAATTGTTCGTCTCGAGAAAAACCGTAATTACCATTTCATCAAAAATGCTCAAGTTTTAATGTAATGTGAAAAAAAGACACCAGATGTACATCAATCCTAAACGACGAGGTCAGAAAGAGTCAAATTGTATTTTTTGCTAACATCATGCAAAATCATTAATTTCAGTCATGTCCGGTTCCAAACTCTGTTCACTCGTTCTAAAGTGAAAACATTAAAAATTTTGATAAATCGGTTCTTCAAGTAGGCCTTGATTTTAATTAAATGCAGGGTTATTTTTCAAAATCACGTTTCCTGACGTGCGCAAGCGCCGGTTTGCTTCAGCGGAAGCTTAGGGCGGGCACACTCGGCGGGGTCATCGCCCGCGTTTTTTCTCTCACCGGCTGGCCCGTTTCCCGTCACAATTTGTCTGTTTTTTTAATGACACTGTTAGGGATAACGTTTTTGTAGTCTTCTTGACGGTGTACCGTTGCAATGGTATTTGTGACTAATTTTTGATTCACCATTCAGACGTCATCGGCTAAGCATTAGATAGATATTTGTAGGATTGTCCGATTGTAGGTGTGGTCTATCATTAACAGAAATGTTGCTAATTTTTTTAAAAACGTCTACCCTTTAACGCGGCGTTTTTTAGCTAACTCTAACACAACAACTCGAGCTGTAGGGAAGGGATGAAAACCACCCCTTCACAGGATCCACACTTCAAGGGCAGCATAATATACTAAGCCTTAACTTTTTTGTTCAGTTCTCTTTGTTAATGTTAAAACCTCGTAGGAACATAATAATATTAAATTAATTAATTCTGATAATATTAAAAAATCATTTTATTTTATTCATTTCTTTCTTCCTTCCTTTCTTTAATTTTTTTCTTAAATATTCCGAAACGAACCTTTTTTTCAAAACACGTATTATTACCCACGTACAATACAATTTCCTAGCCTTATTTTAAATTAACCTGCAGTAAACTCTGCCCTTTTCTAACAAAAACACAGGAACACTAAATTATTTGCAGGTAAGTCTTCAGTGATTGTAATTACTTACTAAGTATATTCGTACCTCTCCTAATTAGAATGTCGCAGCCTCTTCCCATCTCGTTCGTGACTAATTTCTTCCAGACATCTTGTTTTCAGGTAATTATCCGGTCATCGATCCCCTTTCAGTTTCATTAGCCAGTGGATATCAAACATCTGTTTTGGGTTTTATTCAATTTACTTACTTAAAAACAAACACTTTTGAAAGACGTATCATTAAATAAACATCTGTTACCTACAAAAGTACATACTACTTCTAATAGAATTCATCATCATCATCATCTCAGCCGAACGACGCCCACTGTTGGGCATAGGCCTCCCCCAAAGATCTCCACAACGATGGGTCCCGCGCTGTCCGCATCCAGCGGTTTCCCTCAATCTTGACCAGATCATCGGACCACCTTGTGGAGGGCCTGCCCATGGAACGTGGTCGCCATTCCAGAACCTTTCCGCCCCAACGGCCATCGGTTCTCCGTGCTTTGTGTCCCGCTTGTATAAGTTCATGTTGTAGAAATGGTAGTTATGATGAAAAACAATATCAGCCTTATTTGACCAGCAACATAATAAAAAAAACGATTTAAAATCGAATTCGTACTATATTCGAATGTATTCAAACAATATTCAACGTCAAGGTATTTCGTACTTTATTTGTGTGGGCTCAAATTACCACCTAATGGTTTCCCACATTATATAACTTGTAGTCCATTTTCAATCTAGAAACAAATCATCCATTACTCCTGTAAACACACAGCAATTGAAAAAATGGATTCTACCATCTCACTGCTGATTGTGGTAAGTCTGCGAGCTAACGTTTCTCGCCAGACCTACCACAACCAAACATCCAAGCTAACATCCTTCCCCATTCGGACTGTACTTGCTAATTCAAATTGACACATCGGGCCAGACAGAAATACTCGCCTGGCTGCCGCCCACCACCCACCCTTTCTCCCCCCTCCACGAGAATCCAGAATGCAGTCGGTTGTCATAATGCTTTTTGACAGCGAGCGCTATTCATGAGTTTGGTAAATTTTTAATCGCTTCTATATTCTGCGATTAAATTCAGGTTGGAAAATGTTTACCTTTAAATATTGATGGCGTTGTTGTTGTTGGCTTAAAAGGCATTGACAGTTACTTTAATTAGTGATTTCTCATTAAAATCCTTTGTATGGGATCTTTTTTATGTACGTACTATTAACAAAATTACTCAACCTGAACTTCATTATTATTCTAGGTGTTTTCAATAGTACGTTAATCGCTCTGATTTTTTTTTAGCTAAATTGGAAAACAATATTTTTACAAGTTAAGATTAGATAACCCTAGAGAAAACACTGATTACAATAATAATATAATTACCATGTTGGTATAAGTACGTTGTTCAAGTTTTGTATTACCTACTATATTTTCATAGCTATTAAAATACTCTAAACGTAATCCCAAAATTAAAAAGGAAAAGGTGAAAAATGTTTTTTATTTTGTATCCGCTCGCAGGATTTCCTTACGCAGACGGCGTCTACGCCTATGCGCCGCCGACGCGAGCGCTACGAAAGCGACTCCGGCGCACGCGAACGTGGAAATCCTCGCAATCAATTTATAAATAATCGTTTACCAATGCGCCCGAAAACACGCAAACCACCGGCCGTAGTACGATATTTCAGGAAGGTATTCCCCCGTCCGTCAGACGCAACTTCAGCACATCCTATTTATAAGCGTCTATGTATAAATTCACTAAAAGTTAACACCGCAACACACGTAACGAATATAAACTCGGAAAAGCCTCTATTAATAATCGACCGACTGACTTTGCTACCAAAAATAATAGTCTAATTGTGAAAAGTTTATGCGATGGTTCGTGGACCGGGGCTATCTTGGGGCGGCTAAACTTAGTGGTGCGTGCGAGCCAGATGGTAAAATTAGTGCTGAGTTTCTCAGACAGCGTCTGCTGTACAGTACTCCTCATGACGACATGCGTCCATTCACTGCCCCGCCAGCTACGACGACCACGTAACTGCCAAACTTATGACATTCCATTTTCGAATTGGACGGCCATGTTGCCAGGTGACAGGACGCCATTTTGTTGGGCTAGGTTATTTATTGCGCGCATCATAAGATATAAATTCGAGCATACATCGTAAAAACTTTTTCTACTTCCTTCAGATGCAAAAAATCAATCTTAGTCACCATTTCCATATTTTTTTACAATTTCGAAACAAACCAACCAAAGATCTGATAACTTTTCAAAGCGTAAAGTTATTTTAAAACGTGACCATTATTGAAAACAACAGCGACACATTCAACTTATAATCTGAAAAAAAATGTGTGAAATAACTAAGTATGTAGCTAAGTGACGTCTACGTGAAGCTCTACCTACAAGTTTGTCAAGTATAGAGCAGTCAACCATTTTGTAAAAAATCATTATGAACCAATATTTCATGGGCTTTAAGTTTTCCAGGGCTATTAAGGTCGGCTTTGACCCAATGAAATGTGTTGGAGCGGCAAATCAAAGGGTATTAGATGAGAGCAATGGCCGTGCAAAGAGTGCGAAAGGACAAACCACGGAATGACCAAACACCCCTAATTTGTAAACAAACCCATAGTTTCCAAATATTATTTTCTAGGTTTAAAAAAAACCCGTATTTTGTTTAATTTTTAAACACATAAATAAACATACATAGAGCACACATTTGATTTCAAAACACAATGTAATTTGACTCTTATTTACGACTTTGGCTTTTGATAGTTAAGTAAATAATTTCATCTTCAGAAAAAGACCGCTCGCTATGGGTTAAAGTAATTTTTAGGAGAATATTATGATGACCATTATTTTTAATTTCGTCCTGTAGGCCATAATTTTCTAAACAGGTGGTTATTTCAACAAGTTCAAATTGAAATAACATTTCTTAAAATTACAGTTTCAGACACCTTATGATGACGACTCTAATTGTATCCAAAATAAGACTGTTTGATTAGATTGTCTAAATAAAAGAATTGATAAATACATCTTATTGCTTATCAGTGAATAAAAAATCTTCTAAAAAAGGGTATCAACTGCTGAGTAATTCTGCTGCAGCTACTTCCGGATTTTCCATCAGATACGATGCTAGTGGTAGAGCCACAATATTATATTATGGTAAGGATTATGTTTTATTTATTTCTTTCATTGTTCAAAAACACAATTTGAAACTCTTTTTGGTAAATTGTTTTCAGTTTTATTAGCTAAAGAGGTGTTAGAGATATTAATGCTTATATTATAGAAGCAACTGGTACCTGTTGTTTGTGCTCCAAAGTTCGGAGCCTAGAAACTGCTGCCAAATAGCAACTGATCGAACGTCTTGTTTACATGGCTAGAGCATGCGAGCCAAAACACGGTGTCTTAACCTTAATCTCTAGATAGCATAACTCTTATTTGTTACTTTACGAACGAGATGAAATTAAATATTGCAAAGCATATTATCCGTGTTCATCCAGATCTACAAAGGCAGTATAGGCCACCCAGGCAGATAAGAAGATGATCTGGGGATGGTGGCGGGATTGAACTGGATGCAAAAGGAGATGTTGTACACCTTTGGAACAAGGCCTAAGTTCCGCAGTGGATCAAAGCAGATTGATGATTATATGTTACTGCATCTACTGGCCCGCACCAAAAGGTGAATCGCTGCTCTGTCGTACTATACAGACGTGAAACGGTCTGCCCTGGTTCTACAAGACATTGTTGCCCCCCCCAGTTTATCACCTGAAGTCCGATCTACAAGTCTGCTTTTGGTAAAATACTTATACAGTAAGCTCGTGGTTGCGACCAATACCTACGCGAATACATACTCTCCTAGTCCGCTGCATCGCACTTATGTAGAATACGTCTGTCGTTACCCGTCCTCACGTGTAAGAGAAACTCAGTATCTTTCACCCTCATATTTCTTCCTTAGGCGTTGAATCCTTAAAATACTTTCTAAATGTTTACTGACTTTGTGAAAGGTTTTCCTGCATCAAATGTCAAGTTTCAAGGTAGAGATCGTTTAAGCTGAAATGACGCGCCCCTCCACTGCATCTACGCTTACAAGCAACCATTCTTGTTTTTACAGATGCGGTGGAGGGGCGCGTAATTAATGCTCAGACGATCTCAACAGTAGTTTCGGTTGTGCGTTGATTAAGTCAGACAGTTTTGCCTAACTACAGATAGCAGTAAGTACTCTTTCAATTTAAGCGCCATACTGACACACGCGATCTGCGGTGTACGTGGTGGCGTTCAGTTGTTATTGTAATGGCTCGATTTGTTGCTTTGCACTGAATTTGATTGCCTACGGGCAGTAAAATACAGAGCAATAAAACATAGATTGACCCCCAAATTCACAAACGTCAATAAACGCCTTCGAACTTTTGACGGCCTGTACCTAAATGGTCTTTGTAACTTAACGCAAGCCACGTATGACAGCACGGCACTTTAACCTCCGCATTCACAAACGTCAATCAACGCTAAGAACGCGCTCACGCTCATTCTGTCCCGTAAAATTTCAATAGAACTGAAAGGGACAGCAACGCTTCTGAGGGATACTCAACGTTGATTTGCGTTTGTTAATTCGGGGGTAAGTGTCACTTTGCGTTTTCACAAAAGTGTTGATAAAATTTGGTAAAGTAAAATCCACCGCCATGCGTTTGCCAATAGTCTTGTCCATTTGTATGGCTCGGAATCCTACCCTATGTATGATGAACTCATAGTGTTGTTTATGAATAAGTACGTGAATTAAATGTGAAGAAGACACATGGCGTCTTAAACACCCGCGTTTAGTAGGATAAGAGGCATGCCACTAACAACGCTTCTATGCAGGGATGTTATGGAAATGATCATTATTATACCGGATTTGAGTACGGATACGGATATAAAAAAAATTACGGATTATCCGTTAGCTTTAGACAGTACCGTTTATGCATAATAAATTTTTAAGGAATTTCATTTACTATCACTTCTTAAACAAAAAAAGAAAACACACATTGTGAAGGACTCGTCTTCAAAGAGTCTCGGCCGCGGGTCTCATTTAGACTCCGCCCCTATCCGAAATAATCTGAGACTTTTTTTACAATAGGTATTTTAATATCGGATATCCGGAAGTTCCGGTTACGGATACGGAGCTCCTTAACATCCCTGCTCCTAAGTAGTGGTTTACGACTACTGAGCACTAGCAGGAAAATTCCACTTCAGTGTCAGATTATAAGAGCATGCTACTGTGCCTCTGTATTGAATACTACTTGAAACGGCGCCAAGTCATCGAAAACTGATTATTAATTAGACATAATAGTTTCACTACAGTTTCTCCTCAATATTTAGATTATTTTCAATAATCGGCAACTGGTCACATTTTTGGTCACTGGCCATAAGAAATAATAAGTTATTTTTCAACATGAAGCGATTCTGTGTGCGATTGTGTTATTCCATCGACACTCAACAAAGACATATAATATTTACGATATAATATATAAACGACATAATATGTATGCTGTTACAACTGACCTTGATGTCCCCAAGCGTTTGGGATGACGCCAAAAGATGACAATGACATCGCTCGGTGCTACGCCATTCTTTCTTGGGCACAAAAGATTTAATAACATCGTGGAAAACATGTATAATCTGATGAGCGATAGTTCAAAAGGACTTACATTACCGCCTGTCAATCAATCAGGGCCCTACGTCTGCTAAATTCAATTGAAGCGTTTTAAAATAAGCAGACTTGGGGCCCAGGACAATTTGTGAAAGGGGTGCTTCATATCGCTGCACGCACTGAAACATTGAGGTGCCCGTGGTGCAGTTGTGACGGTCGATCGGCGACGATCGCTGTTGTAGAGCAACACATGGCGGGTCGGAAATAGGATGGGTGACCACCTCGACTGAAATTTAGTGATGGATTTTACGGGCATCTCCGAAATTCGGAGGGCACGTTAAGCTGTTGGTCTTGGTTGACGTCGCCTGGATAAGGTTGCTTGCACCCCTCCAACAATTCCTCAACTTCTGCCCAGCAGTGGGACGTGGTTTAGGTAGTGCAAGACGTGCTGTTTGATAAACATGAAGCCCGAGGTGGCTATATTTTAATTTCACAAAAAGGAACATAGCATAGATACGCTTACAACTAAATCCTAAATGATCCACGCTGATTATTGTCGTCATGGTAAGCGGACATTCAGAAGCCCATATTTTGAGGAGGGAAGCCGAGCCGCTGATTATCCATCTGGACAAAGTTTTTTAACGGTGTTTTTCTTCACACGATAGTATGGAAAGTTTGTGTTATAGCCAGACTCATTGACAGACTAGCATATTTTACCTGTAAGTCAGGGTTTTTTCATCAATGTTTAGGCATATACCTTCAACACTCGAAAGAAACATCCACAATAGTAGAACAGTGCAGCCGCCCCGATTGCGGAAGGTTCGGGTTTGATTGATAATTTAATCAATAATTTCTCTGGGTGGAGAACCCAGAGAAATTATTGATTAAATTATCAAGCTTTAATGAGAAGAACATGCAGTATTTACAATGCTCAATTAAAAATCACATAACAATATTTTTTATTTGCAACTCTTACCAATGCTAAAGAATATTTATAACATTACAACTGTTCTTAAAATGTACTGTTTGTCCTGGTAAAGTAGTTAATGCTATAGTCCGTTCGTGTTAAGAATGCAGTAATTTCATTCGACCCTAAACTATCAAATCGTTCCTAATTAGAAAGCCTTGTTCAGCCACATCACCTGGTATGTAAGTACCTATTATGTTACATAATAAATATGATGTTTACGACATGAAGAGCTAGTTTTAGTGATTCTATCTCAGTATTAATACGAATTAGTTAAATGCTTTGTAATTGTCACTGCTCTCAATGGCTCTGTTGATTTGATCCCATAATCCTACGAGGCCCTGTATGTTAAGCCCCAGCTTGGGGGTTTGATTTGAGTATTGATTGACGTTTTTCAATAAATATCAAATTTTTAATGTAGATACAAAATCGCGGTTACAATACGTTTCACTGAAAAGTATCAGACTCGTGATTCTAAATATTTTTTTCAAAAAGGTACTTATTTACTTCCGGCACGCTCAGTGTATGAAGCAGGCACGAAAATT
This sequence comes from Udea ferrugalis, assembly GCA_950022985.1. Taxonomy (NCBI): domain Eukaryota; kingdom Metazoa; phylum Arthropoda; class Insecta; order Lepidoptera; family Crambidae; genus Udea; species Udea ferrugalis. The sequence goes on from OX465516.1 coordinate 15,853,790, forward strand.
GCACTCTTAAAGATAAGATAAGATATATTTTATTCACTAAGAAAACAAGTTACAAGACGATTCTTATATTTATTTGTAATGTTACAGTTTAGACGGTTTTATCGCTAAGAGCGATCTCCAGACAACCAACCCTGTTTTGCGGACATTACCTAGGTATACGTATTTTGTAACGACTTGACACTCAAAAGTCAATAAGAATATTTTGATCAAATTAGGCTTGAATTTTTTCTTGCATGCTTATCGTCTCAACAATTATTTTAAAATACAGGCATTGACTCTCCCTCTTAATAAAGTAGGCACGATACTTCGAATTAAGAAGCCAAAGAACGTAATTAAGGTTACATTTCAATCACTGCTGCCGTTCAGCTACGAATAACCTTTTGTTTTTTACGCTCTGTATCTCAAGTAGCACTTTTTAAATTTATTTTCGTGGAATTCAAAATGGTACAAATTATGTTGCAAAATGTAGGTATTCTCAATGGCATTAGACTAAACTTGTTATTTATCATGTTATCCACCATAATGTGGAGCCAGTGGTTAAAAAAACCGCTTATGAAGTGGTTTAAAGTTTTTATGCCGGCACCTGCTAAGCGTTCAAAAATCAGGCGCAACGAAAAAATATGTAACTGTATTTCTACATAAGATGAGGTGAAGAGCGGCGTCGGCCAGTGGTTTAACACTTTGGAAATACTCGGTACCCAGGTGGTGCAAAGGTCGAGGCCGGAAAACCTATGCTTTGGGGTGGTGGAAAACACCGATAAAAAAGCCAAGCAACCCGGATAACGGCGATAAGCTCGCGTTTTGGGCATAGGCGAAACCAGGTTAACTTTAAATTCGTTCGGTGAAGGGTCCAGCCGCTACGCGCTCGATCCGCGAGACCCTGCGGCTGAGGGTCTCGAGGATCGAGGGCGTAGCGGTCGGACCCTCGGTGAAGTGTGGGCTTCTAAATGTTTCAGTCACCATGACGGGAACAATTAGAGTAGCTCTGACTACCTCGTTCGCGATTAAGCCATGATTTTTATTATTGAAAAAAAAAATAGCTTATAAACCTAATCCATACGAAATAGATCTATGAACCGCCCTTTTGTTTTCAAAATAGTCCATTATGCAGGGCATTAACCAGTCGGCGCTAGCAACATTCGCAGCCAAAATGGGGCTGCCGAGTTCATTCCTCGAGGGACATCAGAGCCCTCGGCTTTCGTGGTGACAGCGCCATTACTTTTGCAGGTTGGATTTCAACTTCGTATGCAAAAAATGTTTTTCGAGTCTTTTTTTACAAAATGTAATTTATTGTGAATTTATTTTATTGTTAGTTGCTTTTGTTATTTTTGGTTGGTGTCGGTATTATTTGGTTCTAGTAGTTAATAAACACACAAAACAAGTACCTACACTAACTTAGTATGTATTTACTAGAAAAATTGGAGTTTAAGTTTATCCGTTGTTTATCCGCTGTATAGTTACCATATTGCGAGATCCGCTGTTTATACAAAAATGTAGTACCTAATTTTTAAAAACAAAGAATTGACACACTATCCCCGAATTCACAAACGTCAATTAACGCTAAGCAAGCGCTCACGCTCATGTTGTCCCGTAAATGTCAATAGAACTAAAAGGGACTGCTTTACTTCTGAGGAGCGTTGATTTGTGCTTGTGAATTCGGGGGTAAAAGATTCGTATAATTAAATCTTCATTTGACATAGGTAGCCCTAAATTTTAGATTTTTGAACTGATTACATTTAATACTTTAGCGAAGCACCCACCTAACTTCTTATTCTTATTGTAGTCCAACTAAGCGATCCTAAAACACCATGAAGAGACGCCGCCACCTGTCATATTCCATAGTTTATAAAATTAAAAGTAAAAGTCGCATTTTGTAGCCAGTGTGGGGGGATACTTAATGTCTAAATTCACGCCCACGCAGATAGCTGGCAACGGCTAGTGGTATTCACCCGCACAGTGGTTCAAAAACTTTAAAGCCATGCCCAATGCCACGTCTGTTCCACCAGGATCAACATTTTTGTCAAGACATTGTGTCCTTTCTATATCAATTTAAGATTGTTTATATTTTTTCAATGTTCAAGGTACAACTGAAAACGCAAAATTATTTCGAAATTACAACAGTTTAGTTTTAAAATCATACTGGGTCATTTATCAGAAAATTGTTCGCCTAGAAATTAGGCCAGATTTTTTTTAAGTATTTTCAGCGTTTCAACGATAAGCCAATTTCAGAGCAGCAATAATTTTAAATGCTTTTCAAGCTTTCGAGATACCAAACAATAACATTATCTTCCACTATCATTAGCAAGTGTAAATTAGGACTTACACCAGACAGATTATCCGCGACGGAACTTTGTTGAACACAACGAACACAAAGTTCGTAGCTCGTCGCTGTAGTTCCGACAGCGCAAGAAGTGTAACATTTATCAGTTATTCATGGGATCGGGAGTGCAGCCGTCTGCTGGCGCGCCAGCCCGCCTGTTTGCTGTTCAACAATTCGATGTTTTCTTGCGATTGAACATGGTTGTATTTATAGGAATCGGCTTTAAGTTTAAGATCGTCTTTGTTATTACATACACATTTGCTTTGTACACTTTTTCGGTGGTTCATTTTGCAGTTTAATAACAACGTTTTAAGATGTTACTGCTTTTCTTGCGGGTTATTTTCAGTACAGTTGTTTGACCACATAATTTATTGTCCGTTTTTTTTTACACTTAGAAAATCAACAATAAAAAAACATTTTCTAAGCTAGGCACTTGCGGCATCGAGCCATTATTAGTTAGTATTCGCTTAAATAGAGACACCATCCACTATCACTTTAGTTAAAATTATTAACGAAAAAAATTGAGAAATGTATTTATTTAGGGTGCGCCAAAGTTCACCTAAAATTCTAACTCCTAATCTAGCTCCGAAAATTTTCTTCCTAAAACTTTTCATCCTAACAAGCCTAATTCCTAACTTCTCTTTTCCTAATGTTTTAGTTCCGAATCATTCAACTTCATAATTTCGATAGCCATAAACACTTATATCCTAATTTTTGTCAACCTAACCGTCTTTGACCCTGATTCTACAATGGGAAAATGAATCTTTTCTCTATGAAAAACTATGAATTATTTGTTATTTGTTATAATACTTGTCTGCCCTATACTAGAGTCGGGGCGAAACCGACACGGATAGATTAGGTTAGAAGGCTTAAGGCGGGAGCGAAGCGAAGCGAAGCTCCCGCCTTAAATCTTCGTGGTTATTTTTTTTAAGCCCTAAAAACAACTTGCCTGATTAGCTTGCTGCTTGCGTTAACCCCAGTACTTTTTATGATCTTTGGCAATGTGCATTTATTAATGTGTGTATTCATTATATCGTTATGAAAAACAACATTACGAGATGAAATATTATGAATTTAAGTTTTAGGAAACATGAGCGTTATGAACATCGTCATTAGAACTACAAAAAGTATGAAAGAAAACTTTAGGACTAAAAATTTTAGGAAGAGTGATCATTTGGATCACAAATCGTTAGGAAGAACAATTTCGGAGAAACAACTTTAGGTGAGTCAATATGGACCCATTTATTTATCCATGTTATATCATGAAAAAATCGCCAACCAGCCTATAAGTATCCATTTAAAACCACAGCGTTATTTACTACGTTAAGAGAACCACTCAATTTATTATATTTAATACTTATATACCCGGACTTATATACTCAGACCCGGAACCAGCACAAATTCTCATTTTTGATATTTTAGTGGTTTAAAAGCAGTTTCTAATTTTTTAACTTTGTACGAGTTTAGATGTCGGCATACGTACTTACGTTGTCATCAACATCATTTCATCAGGTCATCTGATAAATGTATTCATTTGTTTTCTAGATTATTTCTTAACATTGAAACATTAAGATTTAACCTAAACCCACATACTCATATATTTTACGAGGTGACAACACGTCTCAGCTACGCTTTGTTGGACAATCACAACATAGAAACAATAATAAAACCGAATTTTATGGTTCAAAAAAGCGTTTTATGGCTGTTTATATAGCAACACATAATACTGCGGGCCTAATCTCTCGTCATAGTAAACGGATCATTAAAATGGGATGGGAAATGTGCGCAAGCGCTGCCGCAGCTGTATGACGCATGGTGGAAATGAAAACAGTTTAGATTTACTAAAATCTTCTAAAATCAGAAAAGAATTGGCATCTCTGATTGATGAAATCTCACTCCGAGCATTTGTAAATTGAAGGTTAGTCTTGTCTGTTGGTAAACATAATAATCAACACTTTTTGGTTCGTAAAATGTTGAAATAATACCTATGCATCAATATTTTGTATGCAACATAAAATCACAAACGCCTGAATATGGTTGTCAAGTATTTCTAGATACAAAAAGGATTGCTTAATTATTTGGTAATAGTTTAATGAATTTCAAAAGAACTAAACTAAACTAGAATTAAATTAAGTACTTCATTTTTTTCAAGTTTCAAACACTGGATCGATCCCAAATGCTTGCACTACGACTTACATAATCAAAATCATCACTCTCGGCCATTTCACAATGTAAAATCCATACCATACACCGCGTCTACGGTTGACTAAGGCGAAGAGCGGGGCGGGCGCCGCCTAAAATAACCCGCACGTGCCGCCCGGAGCTGCCCACGCGCAGGCAAGATGGCCGCCGCGCGTGTGTGTGTGAGCCGCGGTGCTTGCGTCGGTGTGAGTGAGCGAGCGTCTGTGTGATTGGTGCAGCCAACTGATGCGTGTGTGCGTGTGATTGATGCAAGTTATTATCTAGATTAAAGAAAAGGTTATGCAGCTCGTGTTAGAATGTTCCGAGTTTTAGACGTCTAATGGTACTTATCTTTGGTTTGAAACTTAACAAGTTAATAAAAACTACATAGGTATTAGTAATTTGTTATACTCAGTGGCATGAGATATTATTCATTTGTCAGTCAAACAGTTCATTTGACGAAATCGCACGAACGACGAGATTTAGGAAGTGAAACATTTTCTGTCAGTAAAAAAATTGTTGCCTAAAGAAGCCATACCAGGCATAGTGAATGATATAGATTTTGAATTGGATATGGGCTAAAGCTTGCGACATTGTACACTTTTGACTTATTCAATATTAATTAAGACTAATCAATCTCTATCTCAACTTTTGTAGATAATATGAGAGTTGTTAGTATACTTCAGAAAGTCAAATTGTTTCGTATTATCCGATACAATGCTCGAGTTTTTCACTTCACTTCTAATGACAAGTTATCATTTGACCTCATTTCATTAACTTCCCTCATATTATAACCAACCCATTTAGGGTTAAGGAAATAATAGTATAACGTATTCATTCTGTGACTAATTACAGTATGGTAAAAACGTTTAAATAACTTACAAATTCATCGCTACACGTTTTTATACAGTCTGAAACTGTCTTTTCCAGTACCCAATAATACTCATACGTCAAAAATTATGAGTCAGTCCCATCAGCGATATTACCATCCGGATGCCGACAAATACACACGTGGACCACCAGACAGTAGTAGTTCATCTTAACTCTTAAGTCATACTTATGTTCAATGAGTCATTAGGAGATGACGAACAGAGGTGCCGCCGGATTAATTTAGAAAGCTCCTTACTGGGTCAGACTAGTGAACTAAATAGTGATTATTATTTGGCTAGAGATTGAACAAGACATGGAGCTGCCAAATTTATTCTCTTAGTAGATATTTTTCCTTTACTGGAAGTTTGAAAAACTGTTATCAAGTATTCCACGATTTTGGTGCATGAATCAAATTCTAATGAAAATCTGAATTGCATTACACTTTCTTCACACTTCAAAAATTCAGTTTCAAAAGAGGCTTGGAGGTCAACCATATAAAAATCTTCCAAAAATTAAAGGAGCCTTAGTCCTTAAAGGTTTAGCACTGAAACATCCCGCTGTACCTCAATAAAAAGTAAAATCTGCTTTCATCTGATTGCAAAGTCCTAATACATAACCGAAGCACATTGCAGTGCATCATCATCAAACTACCTCTAGAAAGTTCACTGCACCTACCAGGTACATGAACGTGACGAAAGTACCAGGCGCGCATACCCCGCCGGAGCTGCGCACGCACACAGAAGTCCGCGCATGCGCGCACGAGTCGGGGCGCGCGCGCTCCCAAAATAGCCACCTCCCGCCGCGCCGCCCGATGCCTGGAGATTTCCAAGAGATGAAGAACATTGTTTTACTCTGCAACACCTGATATTCTTCATTATTAAATAATGTATAGTTCGCGCAATTAACGGTTACGTGCATAATTTTTGAAAAATTATGGCCATCCGCGTGGACTTAGGTAAAGAAAGCAATAGATCTTCATAAATTGTAACCTATGTCCTATTCAGATGCATAAGCTATATTATTCGAAAGTTTCATTAAAATCCATTCTATAGGTATTTTTTACGTGAAAGAGCAACACGGCACATCCATCCACACATACAAACTTTCGCATTCATAATATTAGTAGGATTTTCTGACAGGAAAAAATTGCATAGAAAGTGCGCTGATTGTGACCTATTTATGCCACACTAGGACACAGGTCTGGTGCGGATTTTTGGATAGGTTTATTGTAAGGCTAGTGATAAACCATTTTTTGTCGGATGTTATTAAGTCTATGATGCCTTCAACTAGGCTTGATGATATGATTATTATCAAACGACGTCAGCTAGTTAGGACCTTACTCCTAACCTTTTCTTCCGAAGAACAGAGATCCCTGAAATAAACGTAGCTAAACTTGATGAGCTGAACTAGTTCCTTACTTTTTTACTAAAAAGGAAAATGGTTTAAAATTTCTCTGTAGACGCGTTTTTCGCGAAACAAACTTGAATCAGCGGAACTTCCAAAAACTCAAATTTCATCTAATCTTATTTACCGGGCAGGCGTCCTCGTATTCACTATTACTGGGATGGTGATCAACCAAATTTTAAGATTACTGAACTAGTTATAAAAAAACCTACTTCGAGTTGTCGTTGCCCGCTCTTACTTTTTGTGTACGACCTAATAAAATGAAAAAATGTTTTCAGTTCAGTCCTCCTCAACATAGTGAAGTACCTATTTTTCTTTTAAAATCTGTAAATGGTTCGTTCACTCAAGGAAATAATAAGATGTCTCCGCTCTCTCTAATCACGTAGGTTAATTAAAGACTCATTAGGTGCATGCCCTCACTTGAAGTGATACTTATTTATGATCGCCTTGCGTCTGCGCAGCTGTTGTGAGTCTCACTCAGGCGACAGCTGCTTTGTCTAAACAACGCGAGTGAAAACGATGATTTAGGTAAGGGAGTGATATAAGAGCTGAAAAGACGATAAATGTAGATTTAATGGTTTTTTTTTCTTTTGCTTACTCTCTATAGTCCGTTCGTATTAAGAATGCAGTGATTTTGAATTCAATTCTGTTGCACACAAAAAAATATCAGATCCACAACCTTTGCGTTCGAAAATATGCGTGCGCTTGGTCACTGTGGACTTGACTATCTAATTAGGAGCGATTTGATTGGTTAGGGGACAAGTATAAAATTACTGCATTCTTAACGCGAAAGGACTTAACAGGTAAATCATTAGGCTTTTCCTATATTATGCCCACGACTAAGTATGTCCTAAACGGGCAATTCAGAGGCAGGATGACTGTTGGCGTCATAGTGAACAATGCATTCAGGAGGCTAGACTTTGTGTAGCGGATTTACCTAATTCTTTTTCTGGCTTGCACGGATTTTTTAATCTGTGTTTGACCGGAGAGTTGTATTAATTAACACCAAGTAGCTGTTCCGGCCAGATTTGAACCTAAGACCACGGGTAGCCACTGCTTTTCTGTATAATTGATATTTCCATAAGCTTAGTTGGCAATTTCAACCACATAGCAACTAAGATCCATGGACATCGTCAGTGAGGCAGACTACGAAATTTTAAAATTCAATTGCAATGACTGTACAAAATTGCACAGTTTTGACCGCCATCTTGAAAACAACATGTGTTGTGCAACTCACACGACATAAACATTCAAAAACACTATAGCGAAGTCGATCGCACGCGCAAACAATCCGCCAAAGCACCGGTGCCGTGCATCCAGATCTTACCAGAAATCGGAAACCGACGTATTTTAAACATCAACATAATTTCAACTTTAATTTAAAAGCCATAAGTACGATTTTGGCCTAAACTAGTAGTGGAGATTGCGTTGTTTTGTTTTTCTAAAGCGGTTGAAACGACACGTGCGCAAGAGTGGAGTAAGCCGAAACTTTGGCAGCTGCGGCTCGATTGTGACGCTGCGTGAGTCAGTAATTGCGTTTTCTATAATGTAATGAAGTGATTATTTTGTTTCCAAAAATAATCTAAGCTTACTTTCTTTTTAACAGAAGAACATCACTATTGCAACTGATGCTGAAGTTATAGATAGGCAGTCAATTCCACTTTAGTTTCACTAGAATTTTTAACAGGATTAATTTCATTAAACAAATATAAAAATAAGGAATGATCGCGATTAAAAAACATCTGGGTCGATGGTGGATGGGTGATCATTCCAACTGAAATTTAGTGATGTATTTTTCAGGCATCTCCAAGCTTCGGAAGTTGAGAAGACGTCTGTCGTTAATTCTGGTCTTAGGCCTTGCGTATGTTAGCAAAAGCAAAAATTTTAATAGAGCAAAAGGATCGAAGTTAGCTAAAGTCACGAGTGGTTTATCTTATTCTTATGTAGTCCTGTAATGTGTGACTAGGCGTCATTTAAATTAAGCACCAAGTAAGTACAGACAGACTCATCAAAAAGCACAAAGAAACAAATACAAGGAATTGAAGTACGTTAAGATTTTGTCCAAACCACGTACCTGAGGACCTAATCGAAAAACTTATTGAAACGTCCACACCCACACAGCCTTATGTTAAAAACGTTCAAGTTTTCCGATAAGAAAATCACATCAAGCGATATCGTCTAGACCAGGGTTTCTCAAACTTTTGGCACCACGTACCCCTGTTAAAATTTCCAGGTGACAGCGTACCCCTAATTAATTAATTGCTCCCCCCACCCTACCAAAGAAAATAATAAAATTGTCTATTGAAGAAAATAAGGTTTTTTTAGGAAAATAAGGCATCAAGTCGATTTCTGTACTTAGTTTTTATCATGACCAGGTGTGAAAATCCACTCTCACATAAGTATGTTGTAGCAAAGGGTAAAAGCCGCCATTACGTAAATTTTGTCGCGTACCCCTTGCCCTCGAATGGCGTACCCCTAGGGGTACGCGTACCCCTCTTTGAGAAACCCTGGTCTAGACTTAGGAAATTGGACGCTTTGTGAAGGATACAGCGAAACAAGATTCGAAATAAATAATATAAATAATTTCATACGAAAAAGTACCTATTGGGATAAAAAATAAAGCATACTACTAGTAATACGCTGCAGTCGAAAAAATAGTAAAAATATACCTGTAATTATAGTGCACATGGTGTGCGCGCAATTTTCAGGTGAATTATCTCTTTGAACCTTTTAATGACCCGAGGAGACAACAGATCGACGCGATTGGAGCAAACTAAGGCGCATTTGACATTTTTTGTGTGGCAGTAATCGGCGACGATCGCTGTGGTAAAGCAACACTTGCCGGACCGGAAGTTAGTGATGTGTATTTCGGGCATCTCCGTGCTTCGCAAGGCACGTTAAGCAGTTGGTCCCGGCTAACGTCGTAGATGTCAGTCGTTAAGCCTAGTCAGAGGCCTTAGGGTGGCTTGATAACTTCTGAAATTAAGGTTGCTCACTAACCTTACACCCCTCCAAGAATCTGCCCTGAGCCCGCGTGTTCCAGTATGGCTTAATCCACCTCATAGTTGAGGTGAGGCCTGTGCCTAGCAGTAGGACGTATAGAGGCCGTTAGGGTATGGTGACATTTTACTCGAAGAGTCTAGAAGTCGTAATTCCACACGTTACCAAATAGGTAGCCACGCAAATAACCCCAGTTCACTGTAGGATTACTCTAGCTGTTGAAAGAAGAACAAGTAGATAGTTACGTATTGAGTTTTATTACTTTCCATTGAATTGGTTCTAATGGAAGGCACAAAACACTTGAACATTACGATAGTATAAGTGCATAACCATTACTACAGAAGTCGGTGAATGCCACTGAAAACTTTACAGCGGTTCCATGGCGACTTTTTGCAGCGACTCAGACAAATACACACATCAAAACTGTCTAGGGATATCATAGGGATATCATTTTTCAAATATTTCATAAAGTTGAGTTTGTTTACAAGTTGAGCATTATCTTAGAATAACGTGAGGAGAGACGCATAAGATAAAGGTTAAGAATATTTTTTAAAAAAAAGTTTGATTTTGCTAAAGAAAAATCTGTCTTTCTTTAACGCCCTTACGATTGTACAATAATGCAACTGCAATGAATTTCTTTATACAATCTAAAAGGGCAGATATAGCAATTTCTGTGTTCTAAAAATTTCTACATTGGTATCAATATTTTAATTTTTACAGGCTCCCAAATAGCTATACTTTGTATGAAAATGCTTGAGATATACCTAGACACTTTTGAGCAGTGTATTTACAATTAACTTTTAATGCATTCGTACTACGTTCGTTTTGAACTAGAGCTATGCTCTGAAGTTTTTGAAAGGTTAGAAGATTTGGCTATCGGGAGGAGAACTGGAGCTTGCAGAATCAGCAGACAGAAAAGGCGGTGGGCTGATCACTGGTTTAGCAGATGAGTTCTTAAGTGGAATCTGTGCATCAGCAAACGCAGTGTAGAGCGCACTCCAGCTACATGGACCTATACCTAAGGACGGTAGCGGGATTGGACTGAAACCAGAAATCTCGGAGCATTTGTGGCGCACTTCGAGTGAAGCCTGATCAAGAAACGAAAAGCTGCTTTTTCGCTACTCTAGGTTAAAGAAAAAATGCACATGTTGTACAAAACTCTTATTACTCTTTTAATTAAAGCTTATTATGTTTTTTGTTTAACGACTGCAGCGCAAATGGAGTGCAAAAAGTGGCCATTGGTAACTGATATAGAAAACTTGGTTCTAAAACCTTTTTTGTAAATTCAACAAATAAATATCTTGGAACGTTTGTAATCAGCAGCGGGAATAAACAACTATAATAAAGGAAAAAGAGGAAAAATAAAATAGTCACCGGAAACACAGAGATATCGGATTTCTTATGAAGATCTATGAGCTATTAAAACAGAAAAGTAATTAGTCTAGGTATAATAATCCTGTCGCTATCCTGGCTTCTTTCATTGGAAGCAAGTCGTTGCTGAAATAAATCATATTTCATGAACTTCATCTTTTTGCAATATTATTATTAATCAGAAGGCAGTGTGGACGTTTCTGAGTTTAGAAACTTTACTGGCTTAGAACACCTTGTCACACTATATCTTTTACACCTTACTTATGAAAGTTAATTAAGTGCTGCAGCCTTAGTTTAGCGAAGTGTCATGTAACTCATTTATTTAATTATTATTTAATGCTTGGAAACGTCATCCAATCAAGCAACTGTAAGGTATAACAGAGAATTCAGGAAGTTTGGCCTGTGCAACTTACCAATCCTACTAATATTATAAATGTGAAAGTTTTTATGTTTGGATGTGCCGTATTGCTCTTTCACGTAAAACTACTAAATGGATTGGTATGAAACCTCACAATTATATAGCTTAAACATCTGAATAGCACATAGGCTAAATTTTTTTCAAAAAACTTTTCTTTTTTTCTTTAGTCTACGCGGACGAAGCTAGTAAAATAATAGCTCACTCGCCAATTTCATACCAATAAGAATGAAAGAAACAAAACTCTACAAATAGTTAGAGTGGTGCTGTATGAAGAAAGGGGAAAACATTTAAGCCCGTAACAAACCTGCTAAGACTACAAACTACATAACTGTAGTGCACAATGCTTAGAAGAAATTCAAAATCAATGTTTCTTAGAAACTGTTGACTAAATTTAGTTTCAATTGTCTGTTATTAAAGGTGTTCTTTAAATCGATAACATCTGTTGGATTTAGGACTCATAAATCCTTGCGACCTGGATGAAGCCCTACCTAAGTACTTTTTAAGTGGAAAGTTGCGGTTGAAAATCAGCCATATCATTCAAATCAGTGGTTGGATACTATTAGTATCAGTGATCAGCAAATTTATATTGTCAGGGACGCTTACACTAAAACATCGATTGGTTTATACAATCTAAATCAAATATCACTGTTAATTCGAGAGAATGACATCGGCGCACGACTATATTATCCTAGGAGGAGTAGTCAAAGGCACAAAGATCATTGCCGTATATATTCAGAAGCCCACATTATCCAAGCGAATTTGAACCCAACATGGTAAGCTAACCGCCGTTATCCAGGTTGCTTGGCTTTTATATCAGTGTTTTCCATTACCAGAGAGTTAAAACACAAGACCAACTGAAATTTACGCATTGATAAACCGAAATCAGCTAACAAACATTTCGTAAAGTCCGCGCCCGCCCCGCTGATCTCGTAATTACAACGAACGTTCGCCTAAGACGATTTGAAATTCGAATACTCTCAAATCGCATCCCGCGTCAAGCCCCTCGGGGGTGATTTGGTGTTATTGGCGTACTGCCAAGCGGCGTCTCTGGCGGCGCGCCAGCCAGTGCTGTGGAAAAAAAAGCGGCCGTCGCGCGTCTTTGATATGCGTCAGCAGTGGCGGGCGTTTTCAAAAGTTCGCTTTCAGGATTTCGTGGACACACCTGTGGGACTACTCTACAGTAAGCAGTGGTTTTGGGACAGTCATGCATCGACGGACGCTTGAATAATGATGCCTACCAAATAACTTTAAAATAAACAAGAAAATACTTAATGTTTTCTATTATTTACGCGAACACTATACATCGAAATAAAACAACTTTACGAATTTTTGGATGGACATAGAACATCTTCGTCCTCCCGTGATCACGGCTGCTGTAAAGTAGTCGAAACGTCAGGTTAGAAAATGAAAGCAAAAATTTAACACCGCGAGTAGAATCCGTGAAGTGGTTTTATTTCGAAGAAAAGACTTGCATAAACAAAACATTTTGATACATTATCACAAAGTTTTATCAAAAACAGCAAAGTTTGTAGAATGTATACTTCTGGTATCCAGTGTTATTCCTGGTTTGTTAGCAATAAGTAATGTTACTTCTGATTTCTATCTTCTAAATTTTCGAAGAAGACAGGTAGCTAAATTAAATTTAAAATACTCGACTGGCCAAGAAATTTTAATTTTGTATGCAAGGAATATGCTTAGAACAGCAAAATCAAAACTTAACGTGCGTGAATTATTCGTTAAACGGTTTTTATCAAGTTATTTTTGCACGCAATTAACAATGAATTATATTCGATATGTCATCATAGTTTAGCAGTCACAAATGTAGTTGATAATGAAGCAATACTTCCAAAGACTGTCTGACATATATCGAGGTAAAGAGGCCGTTATCTGGTATGAGGCAGACCGCGACGGACCTGGCAGCCAGCCAGAGCAACAGGCTGTCGGCGTGGCGCATGGATGTGCAGGCTACATGGGCATAGAGGACGATAGACATTCAGACGAATTTTAGCTGTAAAAAAATAATCAAAACGTGTTTAGTAACCCTAAAAATTGACAGCAAAGAAGTTCAAAAATTCTTTGGTAATAAAAAGTAAAGCTGAATTCGTCATTGAAATTACAGAATCAATTAGAAGAATACAGTTGAAAGATTATTTCAGTCCGATTCAAGATATAAGTACGTTTTGTCATAATGTTGTTGGTCCATAAAACACTTTTCAGTAAAACAATGTCATTTGACTTTTCGTTATTAATTGTGTAAGCTTTTTTAAGAGGTTAGGACTGTATAAAATAATTAGTGCTACAGCTATGCGTTATGTTTAGTATGAAGGTACAATTCAAAGACGGATTACAGATTTCAAACTGCAACCGCAAACTGCAAGCGACACATTGTTGCTCGCAGTGCGGCCACGCTTGGAATCTTTTTCATATAGATTCATAGAAACCAGTAGTGTCGCTTGCAGTTGCGGTTTACGGTCCGTCTTCTTAATACGGCAGTGCTGCAGCCGCATTGCGTCCGCTCGACAAGAAAGCCACTAATTTTATTTTCGACCAACGGATCACTAAATGCGGAATATATTCCAACCATCTGCGTGTTGGCTCACCAAGATTGCTCATTGGAATAGTTTATCATCATCACTTCTTTCGCTTGATCAGGTCGTTCAAACAGCACATAATGTGCCATTGACGAGCAGGTAGTATATAAAACAAATTACATCACCTTTGGCCACCTTTGCTTGTCTTCCAACCGTCGCTTGCTATCACTGGGCAATCTGTCATGTTTGAATAAAAATCAAATCAACTGAACATCTTGATTATTTCCTTAGTCTCTTCAGAGACTAAACTGTATGATTAATTTAATGCAACCTCAGGGCTTTCTCTAAACTACAGCAAACTCTTGATAAAGCCTTTTAAAGTGCTTTCCTGAATGAAAATATGAAAAAATATTATGATTCGAATAATAAGGAACGCATCTCTTGTAAGTACTGGAAACCTGGCAACGGGCCAGCTCTGAAAGCTGTGGTGAAAATTTATCTGCTTGCATATACTGTGGAGATGTACTGACGAGAACAAAAGTTTAATGCTATGAAATATAATACAAAAGTACAAACACGATCTCCCAAATGGGGTTAGTCGGAGGGATTGTTCCTGTCATGGTCAGCGGAAAATTCAGGAGCACACATTTCAGCCAGAAAATTTTGAACTCAACTTTGAATTTTTGGTCTTGCTTGACATTACTTCCAACCATGCAACTAAACGTGTCACTCTTACACGCTTCTGTATTTTTTGTCTTGCTCATTTACAAACAGGTCCATTGGACTGTTTTTGGGTGGCCTCCTTTGGTACGTGGATACCGTATCTTCCTCTTTTTGATTATATCATGAGTAAGAGATGCGCCTACTGCCGCTCATGCGGGTTGATTAGGTTTTAATTGGTGTTTACCTTCACCGGAGAGTAAGCCGCATATTGTACTACAAACCCACCCACTGTGTAGTGGGTGTTCAAGCCAGAAATGAACTCGGGACCACACCAGTTCCAAGCCAGAGTATTAAACCACTGGGCAGCTACAATAAGCAATGTACTTCAGACGAGTGTGGCAAAAATCAAGGTGATCGATCGATCAACTCGTCATGAGACCGTACTGGTTCGCTATGCCTATCAACTTCAGTACGTCGCCTTAACCTTATGCTATGAATCATTTCTACCCCGTAGAAAATCTGACTCACTCCAAGGTTAGCTGACGCATCAGTATGCGAAGCTTAGTATTTATGTAACACGTTTTCATGTAGGTTACTTGATGAATTTTGAACTTCTTAGAATTGATCCACAAAAGATAGCTTACGGTGCACTAGTGAAAACTAACTATAGGTATAATCAGTACGAAAACTAATGTGAAAAAGCATTTCACAAGATTTTCAAATTGTTGGCAATTGATTTTTTCCTGTGATTGTACCGTGTTAAGAGACGATGACCTCGAATGCTCGTCTAGCCAAATGTCGGCATGCCGATCTTGCGTTGCGTCCCAACTCCAAGCTAACAGATAAACAGCAATGTTATATCACGAACTATATCAGAAGCAGGGTGTCCTAAAAAGTAGTGCCAAGCCGAAGGTCACTACGGCTACCTGAACCAAGGCCATTATGTTTCGCGCATTTTGAAATTTTTGGAATTATGAGTTTTTCGTCCTTTTTTCTCAAATTTTGACATACAACACACAAGGGACCTAGGGATGTATCTAAACAATTCATGTCTCTGTCAGCAACACTGTCACGTAAGTCATAATTTGATTTAAAAAACACGAAAAAAATCATATCTAGATGATTTTCTAAAATCGCGGAACATACAAATGAGGGTTATTCAGGTAAATATCTCATAGAAATATAACCTTTTTTATTACACGTACACAAACTGAAAAACCTGCAAATTCTGGCCTTATTGATAATCCGTAACGACCAGGAAGATTTATTTTGAACAAGAACAACCTAGCCACTGTCACGCGACAAAAACTTGACACACCTATGACTGTTCGCAATATTTATGTTTCCTTTGCCAAACGCTGGCTGTGGGCGGCGTGGTTATTGTGGCCATTAATTTTGCTTTTAATGGACATTCTCGCACCTTGGTTAAATTGCTGTCGTAAACTATGAAATGTTGTGTGTTTTTCGACTGAATTATTGCTATGCAAGATCCAACCTTAAGTTTGTCTGGCTGCATCATAGGGCTATTAAAATTGATACTAACTGTACCCAGTCCATTTTAATAGTTTTAGGATTAGGTCCTTTATTTTATTCAATAAAAAAACACTATCATGTCGTGCATGTATATGTTTATTTTCAAAAAAGGACACAATATTGTATTTGTAAGTAACTGAAATAAATAAATAGTTATTTGATTTTATTTTTAACTCTAGAGTAATCTAATGATAAGTTGTTGGAAAAGATAGTTTGTTTGTTTTTAATAAAAAATACACTCCCAAGTACATTACGTTTCCAAATATAGGATTAGGATCTTAAGAAGTAAATACGGATGGCTACAATGCCTGCACAATGAAGACAGACTTTGTCCTTCTTAGGTACTTCTACTTTAACTTTTTGCCAAGTCAGTCAGCCATTAAAATAGCGAAAGTGATAAAACTTTCGCTTTTTTAATCATTATTGCACTAAAAGTAAAGTTCAAATGACGGATCATTCTGTGTAGGCTGACGTTGCTTGTTTCAAATGCTAGTGAAAGCACTTTTTCTTAGGTTGAGTACAAAACGCAAGTCCCTCGTTTTCCCAGAATCATTGTTACCCTACATGGTGATTCGCATACAAGTAAGCAACTAGTAAATTAATGTAGAATCTGCTGCGATAATTTAAAAACGAAAACATGGAGACGATGTCACCTCAAGGTGAAGATAATTCGTGGTCTCTATATTTAGAGCCGTCGCTCTTGGTGTTACGAGTACGAGTAAAAATGCTATCAAAGTATTTTAAAGAATAAACTCGCAGCAAAGTTGGACATCTTGATGAGGCAGTAAATGATTAAAAATTGAAAAATTTAAGCATTTTGGTGTAATGACTGCCTACATCAGTCTAACCATCAAATATTTCTATGAACACATGACAGCATGACATTTGACCCAAATTGCGGCTTAAACAGCTTCGACGATGAGATGGAAGGCTCTCAGGGTGCCCCAGTGGAGGTCGAGTCTTGGCCTAGGGTGTGACTGGGATAATTATAGCCATCGGACGTAAATATTTTGGACGTGAATTATTTTAAATATTTATACATATTCCTGATGAAGTTAGTACCATCGTTCTCATATCTATGAAAATTTTTTAAGGTAGGACACAGCCATAACTTAAATTTTACAACTTACAATTTATCTTGATTTGTAAAATTTGAGCATTTATATAAGACTAGCAATAAAATATTGAAGTTTTAATGAATTGATTGTCAATTAAATAGAAACTATTGAGTGAGTGGTAAGTTTTGTCATGAGTTAAGTGATCATCAGATTTGTGTTACTCCACAAATGACCCCCTGGAAAGTGATCTGCAGGAGGTCGACACGCCTTTATAATGCTTGCCATATGCGCATTCAACACTTGCCCACACCTAAATCTGCTAAAAATATCTTTTGGACTGGTATTTGGTGATTAAATATTGATGTGAAATTGATGATTGAATGTTTTTATCGATGATTAAAAAAATAAGGGCCTCACATAACATACAGTGCCGTCTAGCCCCAAAACCAAACTTACTAATTAAAGCTTGTGTTATGGGTTACTTAGATAACCGACAAACAAATTAAAATATCTTTTTTTTGTCAACACCTACATACAAACAGACATGTCCTTGCACAATAATGTTTTAACTGTTTGTGGATCAAACCTTTAATGTAGAAAACTTCTGAACTGTTACACCAAATCTGTCGGTCTAATCGAATCAAATTGTTACACAGTTGATTCACCGGGAGCTACCCTAGACAGATGATTACAAGCAACATTAATGAAATTTATGTTTGTCCTGAGTGGGAATAGAACCCACGTCATACAATGCTATAGGCAGGACCCAGTGCGCCATCCGGCCCGCCTATTCAGACGTAAAAAAGGATTGGTCGATACTTGTTTTACCTAAATACCGCTATTCAGAAGGTGGGCTAACTACTACAATATTTACTGACTTTCTAATGCATGGTGTTAACCGAAAACAGTCTAAACTAGTGGTTAGCTCTACCTCCAAAACACGAACACACTTGAATGATATATCACTTCAATGACTAAATGGTTACGTAGCCAGACGGAACCGTGAGAGGCTTTCAGTTGGTGGTAGAGCATAACAGGTGATCAACTTAAATACTTTAACGGATCTACACTGCTCAAAAGTGTCTAGGGATATCTCAAGCATTTTCATACAAAGTATAGCTATTTGGGAGGCTGTAAAAATTAATATATTGATACCAACGTAGAAATTTTTAAAACACAGAAACTGCTATATCTTCCCTTTCAGATTGTATAAAGAAATTCATTGTAGTAGCATTATTGTACAATCGTAAGGACGTTAAAAAAAACAGATTTTTCTTTTAAAATGTGTAAAAAATTTAGCAAAATCAAACGTTTTTTTTTGTTATATTCTTAACCTTTATCTTATGCCTCTGTCCTCGCGTTATTCTCAGACAATTCTCAACTTGTAAACAAACTTCATTTTATGAAATATTTAAAAAATGATATCCCTATGATATCCCTAGACAGTTTTGATGTGTGTATTTGAAATATAATGTAAGGAGATTATTTACGCGAACACTATATACATCGCAATAAAACAACTTTACGGATTCTATTCGTGGTCTCTTATTTTTTCATTCATTTTCTAACCCGATTATTCGACTTCTTTACAGCACAGCCATGATCTTGAGATCACAAAGATGTTAAATGTCACAAAACGGAACAAATTTTTCAGTAACCGTCACTTAACTACCGTCAAACATTACTAGAAATGTTCCTATCCATGCAGTACGAACTGACTGTATCTAGAGATCTCAGAGTATTGTGCTGCCCTCTGGGATTGACCAAGCGTATTACAGGATGCCAAGCAGGCGGTAGAAAATATAAGACCACGAGTAGAATCCGTAAAGTTGTTTTATTTCGTGCTTTAATTGTTACTCCTATGAGCTTAATTTTCATTCACGAAATACTTTGATACATATTCTTTTTGAAGGGGAAAAAAACCCAGGAAATGAAGTTGAATTGTTGTTGTCACTATTTTCCTCGAATTTTTCACATATTTTCTCGTCATAAAAAACCTTACTCAGACTTCATCAAACACAACAAAGAAATCGGCCAAATCGGTTGAGGCTTTCTCGAGTTTTGCGGTTAGCAACACATTTAGCAAATCATTTTTATTTATGGAAATAATAGCAGTATTTTTTCTACAATTCGATAACAATATATTCCAAATAGACCTACATAATACGTATGTTATCTAAACATATCCTTTAATACACGACACACTAGCACTTCAATGCTAAGGGTGGGGTTTAACCCCACCGCCACTGCTTTCGAAATAAAAGGTGCTTTTTCAGGTCAAATGAAAATCCCTTCTTGGCCCAGGCCTTTGGCACTTTTTTCTATCTACCACCCATATATATTACCCTCATATATTATACCTATATTTATTTATTTCTTTTTTGATGAATTTTCACCGTTTGTCTTCCGGCAGTAGTGCCGGACGACATCACCGCAGAGGCCCTGTCGCTGCAACTTTCTAGCTGCTGTTGGTTCTAAGACAGTGGCCCCGTTGGCCCCATCCCGTAGGCTCTTGAATTATATTTTCTTAAGTTTTGTTTTTTTTTGTATATGCGTTGCAATGTTGCGAAAAAAATTGTTTGTTGTATGAGCCTTAGAGGCCAATAAAAGTATTTTCTTTCTGACTTTCTATTATTAAGGCACTGTGCGTGAGTAGGTACTCTAAACAATCAAACCAGAACGATATGTTTTTTAATTTGATTGTCCATACAATGTGTTCCACACATACGTGCTCAGTTTTTCAGACATAACCTTTAAACGTCGTCACTTGTTGGCTGCACTCCGCATGACTAATCCGCTGGCAAGAGTCCAGCCTCTCGACCTATATACCGTCTTCCTACTAGCACATCACTGGACAGAATTACTAAATAGGTTATCACAAATCAACTTTATAAGGTGAAGAGGTTGAGCAAGTTAGTTGAAAAGCAGTAGTCGGTAGCGGTGCGTAGGGTGAGAGGTTGGGCGACTGCTCAATGTTGTAAGCGCCAGGGTTGCGAAGTCGCCCAACTCTAAGAAAGTCGGTGGTAAGACTAGAAAAGCTTCACAGTGCTTAAGATTTTGGGGGCAACTTTTTTTCAAGTAAGCCTACTTATGCCCACTTAGTGTAACCTAAAGTTTCAAAAAATCTCAATTTTTCAATTTTAAATCTCGTGTTTATGTTACTAGCCTGATCGAGTAAAAAGACTCCTTACAAACAAAGAAAGCTTGCCATTAATGAAATATCACTCTTTTAATTCACTTAAATACAATATTACAACAAATAAAATGAATGGAACGTGCAGACAGCTCCGATTGACGTTTCAGAGACGTCTTTTTGTTTTCCCCAAACTGTCAAGGAGTAACATGACGTTTGCTAGAGTGCGTCCGGCACGCACACACGCACGAGTGGGCGGGGCGTCGCGTGCGCAGCCGACAGGCGCCCCAGTGTACAATCATGAAGTTAATTACTACTGAAGAATACAATACTCTCTATTCGACGCCCAAGTGAAATATATTTTGTAAGATTTAACCTAGAATTAAAAGACATAATATATCGATTGATTTGGTTGGATGAACTGTGGCGCAAAGTACGCAAATATTGATGGTTTTGAGCATCAGGCTGCGTGTGCCAAGCTTCAATAATAGGTATTATGATAAAAAAGACGTAGATAGGTTATGTCAATACAGACGCGAAGTCAAAAATTGTCCTCTGGCGTACGTACCTATAATTTGACCGTTTTTACAAGATAGTATGATTATTCACTAGAGAGTAAACGAGACAGTGTCACGCAGTGTCGTCTCAAACTGTCAATGCTTAGCTCAGGTGGTCGAAGTCCTGATTTCGGGTGCCACTTTTTTAACACAAGTAACCTATCTACGTCTTTTTAATATAATATCGTTGCCTAGCATATTATTTGTCTTCTTTGACTCACAATTTGGAAATAACGTTTGACACCTGGAGATTTTAACTTGAATAGACCAGTTTTAACAAAATGAAGCCACTTTTATAGTTAAGCGTCCGCTGAAGAACTGCGCCAACGCAAGCCATATACGGCGCGCGCTCCCCGCCGCCCGCCCTCAGCGCCGTTTGGCTCACGTTTCGACACTGATCATTCAAGCTCTATGATCAGAGCAGTCAATTGCTACTAAGAGATTAAATGCCTACATGCTTACTTCATCTACGACAATTTCGGTGGTCCTATTTCTAACTGGTAAACTGGTGTTAATCACCTACCGGCTTGGACATATTTTAAGTTCCTTACAACGTGTTACTATAGCAGAACTGCGTTGGACTATAGCAGAACTGCGTTGGAATACTTCAGTTTTTAAATGAATCGCTTTTTTATTTTGTGTTAATCTACGGAACAGAATTTCTATTCCGTGTGATAATCACTCAGTAATTAGGAGAGTTTAGACTAATTAAAGTTATTTTCAATTCGGGTATTCAATTATAAAATACAAAAGCCAGTGCAGGAACTTTGGTAATTGAGTGTACTATTGCTCCAGCATTCTGACTGTTTGATTTTATTGAAATAGTTACTTTATGGTTGAGGCGTGAAGTATCTAAACAGACGCACCTCTTACCCATTGATAATGTTGGTAAATACTACCATTTGTAATTAGACCAACATTTTCACATTGATCATCTAATCAAAACATTTGAATTGGCCATGTTCTGATTTTGTCTAAGTTCTAAGACTTCAGGGAAGGATTTCACATTGCCACCTATTTCTCTGCCTACAAGCATATCTGTATTTATCTAATCTCAGCTCATCGCACGCGCATGTTTGTTTACGCAGCGGCCACGGTGCATTTGTTTTTTCTCAACGCGTGTAGTGACTTGGCTTGGTTGATCTACTTATGTCAGTAAATGTACATACCTAACACTAACAACCTAATTGTTCAAAGTCAAACACTTTAGTTGAGAACTTATTTGTAAACATAACTTTTAGCTGCTACATTGTTGATGTTCCAAATAACCGCTAAGCTAATACAAATATTTTTATAGGAAGCTTTAATATAAACGTTAGTAAACTGAATTGTATTTCATAAAAGTCCCAGTCCAGTACACCCATGAATACGCACCTACAATGATCGAACGGACATAATCATTAATGGGTTCAGCCAGTATCGAATCAGAAATGATCCGCAGAAGTGATGTCGGTTGACTTAGCCAGTCAACCGACATCACTCTGAGGATTGCATCGTTGCAGTAGCAGCAGGCGGGGCACATAGCGCGGAGAACCGTTGGGGTGGAAGGGTTCTAGAAGAGTGACCGCGTACTTAGAGGACGACATTTCGTGGGCAGGCCCTCCCCAAGATGGACCGACGTTCTGGTCATGGACGCGGGAAGCCGCTGGATGCAGACAGCGCAGGACCATATGGGGGAGGCATATGCCCAGCAGTAGGCGTCGTTTGGCTGACATGATGATGATGATGACCGACTGGGAGGGGGTGTGCAGGACTGAAGCCGCAACCGCCGGATTCATCTCGGAGTGATTCCGAACCAATGTCTTTGAGCCTCTTCAAGAAGATAATGAATCATTCTTGAGACCACTCTGTATCACCTTCCCTACACACCACAATATTGCTTGAGTTGGTTATAGGTCAGGTGCAATTGTGGTTATATGCGCAGGCATTGTGACCAAAGTTGGTGTCATGGTGCACACCAGCTGGCTACTAAACAAAATTTTTTGCAATAGAATGGGGGATGGAAATGGGTAGCATGTCATGCCGTTGACTGTACATGTAGATCCTCAACAAATGAATAAACCTCGGTGCAGCTATTAGAAAGCCACCCACGTGACTTCGGTTGCGGTAACGTAAACTTGACTTTACGTTGTTAGCGTTAACGGCACGATTATCGACTAAGCTTCCGCTCGCCTGGACTTTGTGTTTAGGTTGGTAGAACGTGAACTCTGTTATTTGTATCAGTAGTAGCGCTTACCTACTCACCAATTATCCAATAACCAACCATAACTATAATCACCATCCAATTAATAACCATCTTGCACCACCCCATCTATTTTCTTTTCCTGGGTGGCATTCCGGCTAACATCACTTCACATCTCGGTGCTTTACGCTCACTTCATTTCTCTAGTTTACCCGCCTAAATACTACTTCCTAAATCTCTGTAAAAATTATTGTCTCTGTAAACTTTTTGTGTAAGTAATTGTTTTTTTTTTGCGACGAAGTATATCCTGTCTTATCTTTCTTTAATTTGACAGACCCTTGACAGTTTTTTAAACTAGACAGATTAGAAACGGATAGAATAGGAATAAATATTAAAAGTTTGTTTGTTTGGCTAAACGCATCATTCTAGGTTGTTAGACGGTCCATTTCTCTAATACGAGTGAGGTCGCTGTACTTTAGTGGATGCAGGGTGCCTATTGAAATTTATGAGGGAAACCTATTTCATAATTCAGCAATGGACTTCATGCGGCTGATCATGATGATGATTAATCTGTTTATCAAGGATAATAGTTACAAAACATCACGCCACGATCAACAGGAGCAAAACATGTATGAAAAATTTTCAATAACTAACAAAAAAGCCTATAGTCCGTTCGCGATAAGTCAGTGGGCAGTGATTTCATTCTTGTCCTTCGATCTAGCACGGCCACTCACCAATCAAATCGTTTCTAATTAGAAGGCCAAGTTGACAGTGCCTAGTTGAACGCATTCTTTCAAACGCAACGGCTTTGTATCTGACTTTTTATGTGTGTAACGGAAAATGATTCAAAAAATTACTTCATTCTTAACGCGAACATTCTATTTTTTTTGCGGCAGCCCTAGCTAGTAACTAGACCATGCGCAGGCGCCGTGTAATCCGATCGCGCATTCCATATATGGATCTAATGCGCCGGCAACCAATCACAGCGCTTGGATTGCCCGCCCAGTACTTTGTTGCGCAATTGTATTATGACTGTAGTGGCTCGATTAGGTATTAAATAACGTAGTATGAGTCTTTAAGTAAGTATATGTTCGTCGGAGAGAAGAACACTTACCTCCACTTACACAAAGTTTAACTTTTATATAGTATTGCAGAAAGATAGATAGGTTGCCTATTACAAGAGAAACGTATAGCTAAGTACTACATTTAAAGCAATTCACGATTTAGGTGGCTTTATCGCTACAGGCGATTCTCTTCCTGATATTAGAGCCTATATGGGTAGACTGTCATGACGTTGATCGTAAATA
The DNA here is from genome assembly GCA_950022985.1 of Udea ferrugalis. Classification (NCBI taxonomy): domain Eukaryota; kingdom Metazoa; phylum Arthropoda; class Insecta; order Lepidoptera; family Crambidae; genus Udea; species Udea ferrugalis. The sequence continues at coordinate 15,878,318 of OX465516.1, forward strand.
AATGAAATGAAAGAAAAATCTAGTCTACAGTCACTTAGTGAACACAGGGCAGTGAGGGCAGAAAAGTTCAAAGTTTGCCGACCGATCCTTTGGAGTCGATAATTGCCTAGATTTTACAACATAGCTCAACACGAAATCATTGATGTTTTTGGTGATTTTGAAGTCCCATAGGTTAAACTTGGTAAATTTTGCAAGTGTTTAAACTCATTTTCCTGTTTCTTCACAAATTGCCCTTTATTCAAAACCTTAAGTAAGAGTCGAGAAGGGTCACGGATTTTGCCTATTTAAGTTAGAGGCGAAAAACGGTCCGACACGTGACGGAGTTGCTAGTAACGTGACGTCGACGTGATTAAAAAATGTTGAAAGTTCGCGGTCTGAAAGCTTCGTTGCGTTCGTATCCTGACGTAGATTGGTCGCAACTTGCAAAAAAGGAAACTAAAATTACAGTTGTGCAATGCATTCCACCTGACGTCACAATTCCCCGGCAGGGCAAAGGGCCTAGCCAAAAATAACATTTATTTAGCTTCTACGTGCTTAAATGAAACTTTGGAGAAGGTATGAGATTCTTCTTTTTCTTCTTCGCGTGTCGATAGTAATAAGTATCTTTTAACTAGCGACCCGCCCCGGCTTCGCACGGGTGCAATGCGATGTCATTATATATGTAAACCTTCCTCTTCAATCTCTCTTCTATCTATTAAAAAATCGCATCAAAACGTTGCGTAGTTTAAAAAAAAATAAGTACCTATACATAGGGACAGAGAAAGCGACTTTGCTTTATACTATGTTAGTGGTGATGAGACCAGTACTCTGTCTATCTTACAGCATTCTCATTGGCGCTCATCAAGTCATACCCTGTGCTCATCGGGCTTGATTTAGGTCGGGGTGGTCTACTGGGACACGATTTACTGTCACAACTGACTCACGGGCAGCTCAATATGTCATTAAAAGCTTATGAAGAATAACATAATTTCAATTAGAAAAGGAAACCTAACGTCAATATTGTAACAAAATCTTGATAAAACCCAACATAAACCGGTTGGAAGCAGTTAACGTCGATTCAAAGCGGCTTAGCGCGTGGCGGGGACCCCCCTCCCTTATCGTTTTTCCTCCCACTTTCCCCCCAAACCCCCACTCCAGTCCCCTGGGAGCTTGGTCCGGGATAGAGCAATACCACTTGTTGATCGGTACACGGAAAATTGGCGTGAAACCGGGAGCAATAGACACTTTGTTTGTTTGGGCAACCTCCGCTCCCGTTGGTAGGGACGGTGGAAATTAAATAAAACAGATGGATGGGTAATTTGGACTAATAACATTTCTATTGTTGGGTTTAAGTTACGAAATCTGGGGCAGAATACGGAAATTATTTTTTTATTCTTATAACATCGTTTGCTCTCATTGACTGTGAAAAGTCAACGTTTGGGCAGCCATTTTCGGTGATCGATTTCATCTGATTTATTGCAAAGAGTTGTTATTTGGCTAGAGCGAGATGTAAAAAAAAGAAAATGAGTGGAATAATGAGCTGTCTTTACAGCCTAAATATTTCCTTTTTATTTAAGAATCAGTTACAAATAGGTGGATAGGCTACGTAAGACAGAAAAATATAGATTCAACTCAAACTCAACTCAAATTCAAACCATGAATATTTTAAAAATAATTCATATTCCATTAAAAAGCAACTCCACATTGAATATGACATTACGAATTTATGAACATTAGAAAAGATAGCTTTACGAGTTTCTTCTATACATTAACCTGTCAGTCAGAGACAGCGATGGGCATTTATTGCTTTTAACTATTAAAGTCACTTTCTTTCAGGAAAAAATGTCGTTTGTCCTTTTATTACATTCAATAACGTATGAATGACAAGCTATTAGAAAAATATATAAGTGCAGCGCTTTGTAGAAATAAATGGTTTTTCATATCTTTACACCACTAGGAGATGTTTCAAGCAAAGAGAGTAATTAAATTTAAAAAATATCACCTAATCATTAGTAATGAATTACCTGTATTTTTTCATAAAAACTCAATCCTACAGCATCACTAAACTTTAATTATTTTTTTTCCCATTTATAATGGTGTCACCATTCACAAGTAAGAGAGAGACGTTTAAATTTAAATATGGTTTTATTCAAGTAGACCATTTCACTGTACTTTCAAATCGTCAACAAATTGATTTTTAACCACTTAATGAACATTTCATAACTTTATAATATTTTATTTTTTTTGATTTGATTTATTTTATTTTATTTTATGAATGTAACAAAATTCACAGCTCTTAGGTAATATGATTATAGTAACGTACAGGTCATACAGCCAGTAAAGGATTTATATTTTATGATGAAAACATATAAACAATACATCACATACATTACCTACTTAATGTGACTCTGCCACCGGGGTCGGAAGGTTGTTTCTACTACTGAGAAGACCCGGCAAGAAACTCAGCAGTCAACTATTCTTCTTAAATCGTGCAATGTCTTACCGTACACAGTGAATGCATGAATAAAGTAACTGAGTCAAAAAGTTTTGACATGAAACAAAATAAAAATTAAGATAAACTTGGGTTTAATGAGTAGGTATTGAGCAGACCAGTTCCCGAGAGTGACACCTGTTCATAAGTTGACGTCAATCGCTAAACCAATGCATCAGCGTTGCTTAAGTTTTTATTAATAAGGGGGTAGAAGCTAGATTATACTTTGGGCTTCATCCTCGAGATTAGAGAACAATTGTAGTTTCGCATAACTACTCGCTAATCTAACACTATAGTTTAAATATACATTAAATTTAATGTAAAAATAAAATAAGAATATTTTGACAGTAAAATAGGGATATTTTGTCTTTTACACTAGCAACCCAAAGCCTACTAGTACGCAGTCGTTTCTGTCACGTCATTCGCGTTTTAGTGCTTCGCTAGTCTACACTGCTCTCAGCTCCGATATTTTTTTTTCATTCTACCCGCATTTCGGAGTTACATTACACGAAAAGAAGAAGTGACGAATATAGCGCTGAATACATATATTAGATGCAAAATTAGGAGGATCGAAAAGATGCGAAAACGCAAAAAGCTTTCTAGACCTACTTAATAGCTCCAGTAATATAACGCGTCGCCTGTGCTCTCGATTCAAGGTATGTACAAATACACTTTTTTAAAATAACCGTGCGAATACTGCTATGTAACATCAAGCTATTAAATGGCGAGTAATTGATGAGCGGTATCTAAAAATCGCACGACTAAAAGTCAAATAAATTACAGTGTTTAAAATGACCGTGCGAATACTGCTATGTAACATCAAGCTATTAAATGGTGAGTAATTGATGAGCAGTATCTAAGAATCGTACGAATGAAATGAAAGTCAATTAAATTCGATTAAAATAAAAGTCATGCATGATTCAATAGATGCTTCAAACATGTTATTTTTACCATAGCATTAGGGATAATGCATTTTCATCTTACTAAAGAAAGGAAACCCAGTTGGTTAGTGCAGCCGCCCAGAGTGCGGAAGACGCTGGTTCGAGTCCCGTCTGAGCCCAAGACCGAATGTTTTTTTTTTCAGGGTTTCCTATCTTAAATTCTTTAAATGTTTCAAATTATTCAAAGAGAAATAGTTAAGAGTAAATAGGTATTACGATTTATACAAATACTTAGGGAAATTCGCTTTGTAAGTGAATTTGTTTGCGTAATTATACCTACCAATCCAATCCATTTTAATGGTATTGAACTAATCAACCATGCACTCGTGGTATTACGATTGAAACAAATACTTAGCGACCATCGCTTTGTAAGTAATTTTGTTTGCGTAATTATTATACTAATCCAATCCATTTATGGTATTGATTAGTCGTGCAAAATAATAAAATATTATATTTTATGCACTACCTCCTGATAGCCAAGACCTCTCAGAACTGCCGTTGACAGATTCCATTGCTACGAGGGATCAACTTGGCCCACCTGCTTAGAAGGTGGATTTGGAGGTTAGGGAACCCGCCTAGGCGGCCCCTACGCCGGTTACGGCTACGGCCGATGAATGCCCACTACACGAGAATATACTTGAGTTACTGGGCGACCCCATAAAAATCTAAAAAGATGGGTGATAATATTCAGAAAGATATCGCCCTTCGATGGGAGCATATCGCTATTACGAGGAGAAAAGAGCTTTACCGGCATCTCCTGTTACCTGTACCTGTTAATAGTCAAAGATTATCTGCGCCGATTCTGAACCCAGAGATTAAGGCTGCATTATCAGATACTATGATAGGCAAGGACAACATCGCGTCCCCAGCCTCACAATTTTTAACTTGAAACCTCGGCTGGCGAACAGCAGGCAGCCTGCCAAGAGGACACAACATCTTGTCTCGCACACTCAAGCGCAGACCGCGGCGCGCCGCAAAGGGGTGCACGGCAGCGCAACCGCCACCGCCTCCTCTGGCCCCGCCACCACCGCAGCAGCGGTTCAGGCAACGCCCTTAGCAGCGACAGTAGACTGGGTAAGTTTTTTCTGGTCTCCTGTCTTTATTTTACAACCAATGGTGTCAAATAACAAATGAATAGGTATACCATTATGACGTGCTTAAAGGGTCACGCTATCCCATTTTTATAAGCCAGTAATACAAAAGAGTATCCCAAGACCTCCAAAGACTGTAAAAGACAGAAAAAAGGTATAACTTATAATGAAGCCATTGTTGATCTAATAGCCTCTAGGGCTATTTCAGAATCGTGTAGGCCAATTCTTATTAAGTTATTTTCTTGTTAAAAAGAAAGATGGTAAATCTCGTTTTATAATGAATTCAAAATCACTAAACAAATTTATAAAAACTGAAAACTTAAAGCTAAAGGACCTCAGAACAATTTTAAACCTAAAAACTAGTTTTCAGGGATTATTTTATGGCCTTTTTTTAGACTTAAACAACGTTTATTTTTTGGTTTCAGTTAATAAACATTATAGAAAATACCTTAGGTTCAGTTATCAGGGAAACTCTCTGAACTTAAAAGATGTAAAATTGGCTTATGTACTAGAGGCAGCCCCTTAAGTGTTTACCAAATTACTCTAACCAGTTATGTCCCTGCTGAGATCTAGGGGTCATATTAGGTCAGCTATATATTTAGATGACCGGGGCTGTATAGCGCCTAATTGTCAAGAATGTTTGGATGATAAAAGTCAAACTAAGACATTATTTTGAGTAATTAGGTTTTATTATTAATGCATAAAAGAGCTGTTTTTTCTTCATAAAACCAATGAACTTATCTTGGATTCGTAATTGATACAAACAATATATAATTATTTATATATATACGAGTATATATATATATATATGCCTTTAGGCATTCAAGCAAGTCCGCCAATTGTTTTTTTTTTTTTTCATTGTGCAATTAAGAATTAATTAGTAAATAAATATAGTTACCGAATTGTATAAATTGAGCAAGCTTCAGCGTTGCTTCATTCGGTATTACGCACGTGTCGGCTTGCTAACCTCTTCGCTAAGACTTCGAAAGGTGTAAATATCTTGCTCTTTTACAGTTAGGAGACTATGATAGTTACAATTGCTTGCCTAATAACTTACAAGATAATATGCAATGGTGGAATAATCCATAATAAAGGCGACTAATCCCATTAGTCAAAATACTTACACCTTAGAAATCTTTTCCGCTGCAAGCTAAAACCTGGAAGGGGCCAGTTGAGCTCTGAAGAGGCTATAAAAAAAACACATGCTTTTTTTAAGGTTATTAGCTGCGTTTTTTGGTCTAAAAACATTTGCGTCAAAATTTTGCAAATGCCAAATATTAAGGATTGACAACACGACGGCTATTTCGTATATCAATCGGGTGGTTGGCGTTCGTTTCCCTCAGTTGATCAGATTGACCAAAACCAATTTTTGGAACTTTTGCGAAAAAAGAAAAAATTTCATATACTTACGCTTCAAATATCATTTCGATAGAAAACCAGCGACCAGACACGGAACCCAGGTGACTCCATCCTGAGACAGAGTGGGAATTAAGCAAACAAGCTTTTGATCGCATAGTTTTAGACTTTTGGCAGTCCCAAAATAGAGCCTTTTTTGCAACCAGACGAAGTGTCTTGACTTTGTGTCTTGGTTCAGAGATCCTGCAGTAAACGTTTTGCCTATAAACTGCTATCGCAAAGGTTCTACGAAAAATAAGAACGGATAAAGCGCAAGGGATAGTTGTAGTGCCTTATTGGTCTACACAACCGTGGTTTCCGTTGTAATATCAACTGATTGTTCCTGACTGTTTAATTTTTAAGCCGAGTGATAAACCATTGAATTATGTTCCTAACAGCACAACGAAGCTTCCAGTGTGCAGACTTATGACCGGAAAATTATCAGGGAACCTCTCGAAAGAAGTGTGCCATCCAGTTCATTAGATAGCATTTGTACATCTTTAAGTTACAGTTACATTCAATAGTTCAATACTCAGAAGTTTTTAAACGTTGGTTTATTTTTTTTTCAATACAAAAAAAAAAAAAAAAAAAAAAAAAAGGTTATGCTATGCTTATGCTTTGCTTTTTTAAGAAAATGCTTTCAATTCATGGACCAAATACGGGACACTGAATTGTTCCCAGTCAGCCCTATCCTTAATTATAGAATCGATAGTATCGACCGATGATGGACTCAATAGACTGTTAAAAGGTTTTTATTTTATTTTTTCAAACTCCGACCCAAGTATAAGGTTACTTGGGATACCTCCATCGTACTAGACTACTTGGAAAAGTGTATACCCAAATGAGGATCTGCCTTTAGATCAGTTTGCGAAAAAGACTGTGACCTTACTAGTCCTAATCACAGCCCACATAGTCCAGACATTGTCACATATACTCAAATACCTACATCGTTGTTCTGATTCGATACATATCAAGATACCAGGAACTATAAAGAACCACAGGTTAGGCACCCATCAGTCCTGTCTTATCATTCCATTATAGGACATTAATCCAGATATTTGTCCTGCCAATGCATTGTTAAAATACATAACACCACCAAATTACTTGTAACCTATTTATCAGTAGCAGAAAATCATTCCATTCGGTTGGCAGTCAAACCCTCAAGCAAGTGGATAAGTCTACCCTGAATGCAAGCGGTATTGACACTTCCACATTCTCTGCCCACTCTACCCGACACGCGAGCACCTTTGCCGCCAGCAGGCTCGGTGTCAACAAAGATTTAATTAGAAATACTAACTGCTGGGTGGAGTGTGACTCTAACGTTTTTTGGTAAACTTTATAACAGTAAAGTTGTCCATAACGATCCAAGCGAATTAGCTTCATCCATTTGGGGTTTTCGGTATTTAATTTTTCTCTTTTATCCAAAAGCCAACTATGGGTTCTTTAGTTCTCATGATAAATCTTATTAAAGAAGTAACATTTATTTTTTAAATTGTGGCAATAATATGCTGAATGATAACAATGAAAGTTGTACATTGTTTTTTTCTCAAGGTGACTGTGAGAGATATTTTTATTTTGCAATAAATCGATGCTTAGCATTATGTTGGGATTATTATTAATTAAGATTTTGCAATAATATTTCCATCTCTTTCAACATCTACAATTGTTCTCTAATCTCGAGGATGAAGCCCAAAGTATAATTGATGATTAAACGAACTTACCTTAAGTGAAGTTCTATCATAATTATACGAGGGCTTCATCCGAAGAGATTAGAACCCACCCTCCCTACAGACCCTATAAGAAATATTATTACAACATCTGAAAAGTCGCTGTTTTTTGAATGGCCGTTAATAAAACAAGAGTTTGTTTTATTTACAGTTTGTTTTATACATAACAATTATTACTGACTGTTGTCTACCAAATACTTTCAACTAAATGACGTGACAGAAACGACTGCGTACTAGTAGGCTTTGGGTTGCTAGTGTAAAAGACAAAATATCCCTATTTTACTGTCAAAATATTCTTATTTTATTTTTACATTAAATTTAATGTATATTTAAACTATAGTGTTAGATTAGCGAGTAGTTATGCGAAACTACAATTGTTCTCTAATCTCTTCGGATGAAGCCCTCGTATAATTATGATAGAACTTCACTTAAGGTAAGTTCGTTTAATCATCAATTATATTTTGCGAAACCCATAACAAACAGCATTTCCAGCACCTATCCAGAGCCCTCGTCAACCGTTATTACAGTCCTCTTTGAATTTAGTTTAACAGTATTTATTAATAATGCCTCTTTACATAAAGCAGGTAAACACTCCCAACTTTGTAATTAAAGAGAAAGAACATTTACCGCGAGTAAAGTCTTTTTGCGGATATTTTGTCGCGTATACACACTCATTTAGAATGCAAATGGCGTATCATTAGACGACTTATCGTCTCATTACATATTGCCTTTGTGTTATTTCTTCTGTGAACGTGCATTTATTGACGAATTTTTGTGTATTGAAAAAAAAATGCCCTTATTTTTGATTGGGTTCATTTATTTTGATACTCCAAATCTCTCTGCGAGCTAGAAACGAACGTGCTGAACGTGCTTTTGACAAAACGTGAGCGTAATGGCCCAGTGGTTAAAGACTCTAGCTTAGAACCCGGTGGTCCCGAGCTCAACACTGACTCTATGTTCATTGAACAATTTGCAGCTTACTCGTCACTAAGGGAAAAAATCGGTAAAAGACCCAAGCAACCCGAGTAACGGCGGTAGGCTCGCCCCTCACAACTTTGGGTTCAAATACACCTCGGCGTCTGAATGTTCCGTTTCCTATAACGGCAGCAATCGGTATGTCTCTGACTACCCCGTTTGGGATATGATCGTGATCTAAATAGTAATTGTCGGTTTGACATTACATACCCGCAATGTCAAACCAACAATTATATACTATTTAGACCACTCAGTGAACACAAATAATTTTTTGTGCTTAGAAATCAACGTTGCATTAAATTAAAGTAACAAGTTACTTATAATAAGGAGAAGTAAGAGGCATTCGCCCTATGTATACAGTTACGTATAGCACAACTCTTTTAAGAAATCATTTATTATTATTGATCTAACATAGTTAGTGTTTCCTCTGGCGCGTACTTCCTTCCTCATAAAATGAAAAAAACAGAAATATCGACAGGATACTACTTCGTAAGGTACGTGCTTCACTGAACTTCTGACAGGTGAGACGCAAGCTACCTACTCTTAGAATTGCCGATAATAGTTTTCAATAAGCTAGTTTCATTGTAATCGAAAGTCGAATATTTGTAATAATGTTTCTTTCGAGTGTTGAATGTATTTAGGTATATGCCCAAACGTTGATGGTACAACCCTGGCTTACAGGTAAAATATGCAAGTAAGATTCAGCCGATCTGTTAATGCTCCCGGTAGCACAGTGGTTAGCGCAGCCGCCCGAATACGCTGGTTCGTGTCCCGCCCAAGCCCCAGAGTGAATATTTTTCTGAGTTTTCTATCTTTGGTGAGAGGATTTTTCATTTTTAATAATGCTGAAATAAAAATAACACAAAAGTTTTCAAAGCAAAGCTTTATCGTTTTGTGATTGTTTACTGACGAGTATTTACTTATCGACTCCTATTACAGTTACTCAGTTGATAATACAATGAATGAAATTATCATCCTCATCATCGTGAAGGGTTTGCCCTTCGCTCCTGATAATTATAACAACCGTAATTTAAGACAGAACAAGTCAGATCACGATTTGAATCAATTTACAAAGTTATACTTGCAAAGTAACTTATTCATAGATTTTCACGAAATTGAAAAAAATACAAGCATTTTAAAGAATATAAAATAAATTACATCGTGTAAACATGAGCCTCATTAATTGATCAGCTCTCAAAACCTCTTCAAGCAGACAGACAGAAGCAAATGATAATGATATTAGTAACATTATACTTAATTTGAGAGGGTCGTGGGTGTGGTCTCAATGCGAGCGTTTGTAGTTAACTAATTATCACTCTTGGTTTCAAGTTTCATCATTTATTGTCTTAATAACAACATTGTTGCGTAGTGACATCGTGAGGATAAGATAGAGAATGTTAACCCGAGTATGTCGGGTTTCTGCATTATATTTTTATAACAGTTCCATACGGCCGCTCTCAAAAAATCAATTCAAGTTAATAAATTACTTCAATATTATGTATATTTACGGTAACTTAATTTTAATTTAATAACAGACACCACACCATCACCAAGTTTTCTTCACCGAACGATCATTGACTGGTAAAAGAGTTTGGCTTTAAGTCTGAAAACTGGGCGTTTTGTTTCGTTCTTGCACCTAAAATAATAAATGAATATACTTAGCACATTCCCTGTCCCATGAACTACATGTGATCCATAACAATGGATTTTTAATTGTGATATTTAATGGACAGGGAATGTGTTAAGGGGCATATCACTACATAGTAAAAAACAAAGTCGCTTTCTCTGTCCCGATATGCCTATGTATGCTTAAATCTTTAAAACGCAACGGATTTTGATGCAGTTTTTTTTAATAGCTAGAGTGAAGGAAGGTTTATTTGTATAATAACATCCTATTGCACCCGTGCGAAGCCGGGGCGGGTCGCTAGTATGGGATAAAGTGGGACCCCAACTCAATGTCTCTAGATGCGCCCACACGCAATCAAACGCTTGCTCTTGTAAAGAGCCTAATGATACGCATTATAAAAGCTATTGAGGACATAAACATAACACAAACAAGTTTTGTTACAGGTAAATCAGAAAAATAAACAATTTTGTTACATACTATCAATATACACCGACAACCGATTTGGTGTAATTGTTGAGAAGTCAGCTACTACACCTAAGGTCGCGGATTTTCACGCTTTAACTAATATAAACTAACTTTGTTGAACCAAATACCATAAATCAAGTACCTTAGACCAAGAATGACTTAAGATAGTGTTCTAAAAAACCTAATTGCAGAGGTTAAATAAGTTTACTGCGAACGGTGAAAATAACCGAACTCCACCTGGGCAAAGCAGCGGGCGTAAAAATAATATTTTCATAACTTGAAAATAAACCTTTACGGTAAGAAAGTAAAACACTCGTGAAAGTAGGTAGATACATCGGAAATTTAACTGCCTCGCTATGTTGTGGGTGTAGAATCCGATTTCGTCAAGAACTTAGATTAAGACAGCTTCCTACGCAAAAAATCGCAGTAACTTTTTGTCAAAACAAATAGTTTACAACAAAAACAAACTTGGCTTGGGAACGGCTTTTCAAAATGAAATAGCCCTACGTTGGTTAGTGTCTAGAAATAACAATGAGTTTTATCACCTTAGTAAATGGAAATGTATACTTCAGTTGTAAAATAAAAGGGGAAAATAGTTGTATTTTCAATAAAATCAACCACAGCCGCCCGTTAAGTGGACGGATGACCTGATTATCCAATCGCAGGGTTTCGGTGCTACAACCGGCCGCTCTGAAAAAGTTTGAGGGAGTCCTATGTTTAGCAGTGTATGGCTGATGTCCAATAGACACATTTCTTGAAAATATGCGTTTTTGTAGACACTTACTAATCAATAAATACTTAACTTGATTTTTGTATTTAGCTGTCGTAGTCTAGCGGATGCTGTGCAAGACAGTTATGACTGGCTGGAGAAGCATTCCCATAGGCCATACAAAGAACCACGATAACATGCTCGTTGCGCATCTCAATGGGTGTACTTGAGCAGTAAGTGCAGTCAAGAGGGTCAGGTGCGCGCGCGCAGCCGCGGCGCGTTTGAGCTGTGAGTGGCGATTTAGTAACGTTTTATGGGTTTTCAATAGTTTAGTTCAATAACCGTTTTCAGGGTTTCGTAAAAAAACGAGCCAAGTGCGAGTTGGACTTGCTCACGAAGTGTTCCCCACGGTCATCGAGTAAAAAATTGTTACAAAAATCACGTTTGTTGCATGCCGTCTTTAATTAAAAAAAAAATTGATTCAGTTATTTAATTCGAAAGGTAATAAACAAATACATAGGTACCTACTCTGTAAAAACTTGTTACCGCTATTGACATTGAACAAAAAACGAAAAAACACGTTTTTTTGGTCAAAATTAATAACGGTAACAGTTACACGCTTAAAATATTCACAGAATATGTAGTTGTATTATGACCTTTGATAATAAATTACTAAACAAAAACGAAAAAACTTTAAAGGGTTCGGGCTCGCATACCAAAAAACTTTTTTATGCAAGTTTTCACTAGATTATGGTACTGAACCCTTTGTGGGTGAGTACGAATCGCACTTAGCCGGGTTTCTTCTATGTTCAAATACCACATTCCGCTAGCCCTTCCTACTATACTCATGGCTGCTAAGCGAGACTAGAAACCTGAAGGGTTACAAAAAGTATTGATGAGCTTTTCCTTCCGACAGCGGCCACCTTCAATCTAAATTACCATTTCTAATTAATCTTGATAGTCTAATTGAAATTTCTAAAGATAGAAGACATTCCAGTTCGGTTCAGACCAATGCCAAATGCACTGGTACCTTCAAATGCACGTGCCAACTCCCCCATGCAAATACCACAACGAAACCTTTACTTACGGAGTAGTGTTGTGTAGCAACAATCAAAGTATCGATAAGTACCGAAAAACATGAGAAGTATCTGTTGATAATAATGTTGTTAATATTGCACTATTGATCGTTTTGGCAAATTAGAAGGCGTAGTTTTGGCTTAAATTATTGTAGTCGACAATATTATTGATATACAGTTTCAAATGAAAGTAGGTTAGTACTAATAGTACGAAACATACGCAGAAGACCAGCTGTACAGTTATGTACAATTTTGTCTGTCAATCTTTGAGATCAATGCTTAAATTCAATTCAACAATATTGATACTTAGAAATATTGTTATTTTTCTATTTCTTTTCTGTTACATAGTTAAACTATTTTATTAATTTATGTCTATTTTCAGATGTTTTTTCCCAATTAGTGTTTATTAGATCTATCAGTTGAACATAAGTAGTGTTTGTTATTAAGTTACATTTGATAGCACGAGTGTTTAAAACTATGCCATCAAAAGTTTAGTGCTTTCTTTTTTTATACTTACTATTAATTTGTCATTATTTTTCCTTCTTTTTTTTTACTTACTATTATTTTTCCGTTTTTTGTCGATATTTTTTCATCGATCTATTAACAACACCATCGCTCAGCAGTGTATACCAACGCTGCGGGTATAAATAGCGTGGATGAGGCGGAGCGTGTGCGAGAGTGTTTCATGGGTCAGCGCCTGAGGCTGGCACGCTCATTGCGCGTGAGATCCACTTCAGAGGAGAGGACCTTATGCTAGAGCTGAGCTGGCAATGTCAGAGTTGTGATGCACTTTTACAGTGGGTTCTTAGGTAGGTTTTACAAGTGTGCCTGTACACTTGTAAAAAATGCAAACAGTAAGCCTATTAAGAAGGGGCTTCTTTATAACTTAGTTTGGCGCGCATTTGACCAAAATCTCACCTGATCGTAAGTGATGATGTAGTCTAAGGCGGTACGGCGATAGGAGTGTTTCTGAATTCTAAGAAAAATACAGCCTGCATACAAGCCACTATTGGTCACAGTCCACGTCCTAACCATAGTTGAAGAGGATGCTTGTCTCTCCATCGTCGCGAGCCATACTCAAAAAAGGCTCAGCATAGGATTGTCGTTGACAGCTGTCATCAAGCCAACCTAAGGCCTCGAGTAGGCTTAACGCCTGAAGTCTAGCAACGTCAGCCGATGCCAACTGCTTAACGTGCCCTCCGATGCACAAAGATGACCAAAAATTTCGGTCAAGAACGTCACTCATCCCATAACTCAAGGTGAAAACCTACTTTGGATCCTGAGCAATATCACTGCTGCTAACCTAATTTGTCTATTTCATGCACAAGTACCTACCTACGAGTATGCATATCATTCATAGAATTAATAGCTACATCGATCGCAATCGATATAGGTACAGAATGTTTAAGTTCGCCTTGAAACTAAGTGCTCGCGTCCCTATAATTACCTACATGTCAAATCAGGGTGGACACTGCTATTTGATGAGAATAATCAATTCCCAATGCAGGTAATAGCCTAATTGATTTTATTTTGTTTTCATTGACAACTTTTTTTTCCAAGGCTGATTCTAATTCGCAAATAGCTCTTACTTAATACCTACAACTCTTATTCTAAGAGACCGATCTCGATTAAGAAAGAAAATAAATATTCGCATGAATCAGTGAGTGATATTTGTATCGATTCAAATTAAAAAAGTTGCTATAATTGAGTACTAGAGTCAATCACTGAGAGGTTTCACGTTATTCCAATTACACCGTGTATAAAACTAACAAGATTACTAACAAAACAATAAAATATCTAACCTAACCTATTGCCGTTCTTGCCGTGCGTGGAGTGGGGGTGCATAGAAGGAGCCTCCCCGCGGCGCACTCTGGAAGCAGCTAGACTCGGTAACGCAGAGTCTGGGCTGGCCAATACCACAGTAAACTGAGAACAGTAAAATATCTACATACAAACGTTCAACTCTGGGTTTGAATGTGTGCGTGCGCGTCGCGCGCCGTGTCGGGACGCGATTTCACGCACACGCTAGCATAAAATATGGGGGAATAAGGTGTCGGCAGTACGTACTAGCTGTGCCGCGTGACTGTGAGTACGCTAGGCTAATAACTCCGCAGGCGGCCTTAGATAACCTACTGTTATTTTTACTGTGTCAATACTTTCACCACAATGGTAACATCAAATTCCCAGATATCCTAAAACTCGATCGATGCGATGATGCCGTTCTTAAACGGAAAAATTAATAAAAATACAATAAAATTATTCTTGTTCGAAGAACCTTTTGCAGCGGCGTCTTTGGTCTTTTTATAGCGGCACTCAGACCAAAGAGAACTTTGACATTTTGCTTCCACTTAACAATGCCAGGGTTCATACAAATTCACGATGTGAATTTAGATTTTATTTCCTAAAAATAGCTTTACCAATTCACCGATTCCAAGTATCAGATCTAGGGTCATTTTGGAAACTCTTTTTAAACTTAACCCTTATTTGCATAGTGACGGAAATATCTTTTCATTAAATATCCATCTGCCCTTTCAGTATTTTAAAAGAAATAACAAAAAAATAATTATAGCGTCATTAGAAAATGAACGAGACCAAATATTCAAATTAAGATTTATGAAAATGAAACTTCAACCCTAAATATACCGAGCCCCTATCTAACAGGCTGAATCTTTTTCGTTACTGTAATCGTTCGTTTTTTCATCAAACCCTGCAACACTAAAACACAAATGTTTGCTTTTGAAAAAGATTAAAATACTCAAAAATAGCTCTATACACTTAATTTATTTTTATCTGTTTCATCTTCCAAAAGTGGCCTTTTGAATATTTTCATCTCTAAAAAAGAATCTTCAATGTGGTAGAAATACCAGAAAATATTTCCTTAAAGGAACTCTTCGAAACACTGAGCTGCCAAGACCTAAGTATTTGCTAAAACATCAATGAAATAAAGCTTTATTTGTGTTTTTTTACACTACAAACTTATTCAATTGAAAAGAAAACAATATCTGAGTATTTTTACATTTCACAAAATACTTTTCTTTAAAGATTTCAACGTATTTACTGTTCTTTCAGTAAACAACGTCACAACGGACACGTGTGCCGCCCAATGGTTTCAGGACTGAACCTGACAGATTCCACGTATGTTTCTGAAATATAATATTTACGTACGATATTTTTACATGTGAACACGTTTTACAGACGCAACCTGCGTTACAAGGTCTTGTTTTTTTATGTAAATTGACTTCATTAAACTCAAACTCAAAGGTATCGATTTCATGTAAACTTTTACTAGTACCTATTTATGAAAGATTCGTAAATGATTACAGAAAAGATAGTAAAGTAAAAAAACACATAGAGTTCGGAAGGTGCTTCTATCGAGAAAAATCCGGAAAAGAACTCGATAGTTATTCTTTTAATAAATATTAAAAAACAATGAATTAATACATAAGTATAAACTATGAACTAAATAATACAAACTAAAAAATAAAACTTAAGCTAAAAATCATTTAAATAATTGTGTCCATGAGGTAGGGTACCCAAGATGCTGGCAGCATTCCCCCGTTGAATCGCTAGACTCACACGCTGTGCAAGGAATGTACCAGCTCTTGGGTCACCAGTTGTTTCAATTAGTTTTTTTGATAGAGAAACAACTAGGTTGGAAGCACTAGGACCCCACGGACCAAGGGTTTCGACTCCGAATGGTACAAAAATGTATTCGGAGCCGATGTCCCTATACTTGTGCGCTTTTTTTGTTTCGGCCGCCTCAGCCGCCGCACCGACCCGTTGACTCGTTCCGGCCACATGGGAAGGGGCTAGTGTGTCGACGCAAGTTGCATCCCACACCAGCGGCCGGCCCATGCTCCATGGAACGACGGTAATAAATAAATAAATAAATAAATAAAAAAATAAATAATAATAATAATCTCATCCCCTCATTCGTTTGAAAACGCATCCCGATCATCTACAGCATCACCATTGTCAATAGATGTTGTACAGGAAGCATGTGCTACCCAACCTGTACCCACTACTGGCTCTAAACGTACGCGAAAGAAATGGAGTGACGATATGAACCAATTCATATGGCGTACATACCTCACCATCACAAATTTAGAACAAGGAAATAAACGCCGATATTTAGGTCCATTACATGAAGAATTCAGCAAGAAATTCCCAACAATGGAGGCAACAAGACAACGTATAGGAGATCAGCGTAGGGCTATAGTTAACAATAAATTACTTTCACAGGAAACACTAGATGCGATCCGCTCGGAAGTAGAAGAGCAATTACTACAAACAACAGCTGGATTAACACATGAAGCACTGGCGGTTAGTCAGGATAGTTACTCAAATAGCAGCGAAAGAATGTCATGGACGGAAGAAATGAACAAGACAGTAATGCGATGCTTTTACGAAGTTACGGATATGGAAAGAAATATGACTGTCTATAGGAAAAAACTTTACGACCAATTTGTTCAGCACTACCCACAACTATCACACTTATCTGAACAACGTATATCTGACCAGAAAAGAGCTATAATTAGAAACAGATTACTTTCACGTGAACAGATTGACCAGATCCAGAAGGAAGTTGAGAAAGAGCTTTCTCGAAACACGGACAATACCACCTCTGACACTGTAACAATTAACCTCATAGATACACAATCACAAGTTGACAGTCATTTAAATTTAGATTCAAGTCGAACACACCCTAACACTCATGCAGCACACGATCAATCTCAAACACACCAACTCCACGTTGATACAGACACAATTGAAACACAATTTAACGACGCCTTACAGAAGTTCATGGACACTGACCCAACAGCAAGACCTTACATTCCAAAACAGAGATCATCAAGAAACTTGGCTGTTATTGTGGAATACCTTAATCAAATCGTTTTACCAAAACATTTGTCAGTGGAACAAGACTTTGCTACACTACAGACAGTTATATATTCTGCAGCATATACTGCTGCAATTTGCAACAATTCGAAAATTCATGAAGCAGGACAAGACAAACAAACAGCTCACAAACAGGAAAGGAAACCGAAGTGGCAAAGACGCCTGGAAAATAAAATACGACAGTTTCGGTTATACATAGCACATTTGACACAATATAGTAATGGGAACAGAAATAACAAAATTTTAAACACAGTAGAAAAAATTCAAACTAACTTTAAAACTCACGCCACTTATGAAGTCCAGAACACAGAAATAGATCACTTTTTGGACACATTAAAACAAAAACTGAACGTCGCTTCCAGCCGACTTAAAAGATATTTGGCATGCACTAGCAGAAAAACACAAAATTTGAAATTTAATAACAATGAAAAAGTATTTTACAGAAATCTTTCAGCTGACACCGCTAAACCGGACAAACACCCAAATAGAATACCTTCACCGGAAGCGGTACGTCAGTTCTGGGCCAACATATGGGAAAAACCTGTGGCGCATAACAATGATGCTGATTGGTTACATGCAGATAACGGACAGGATGATATCCCAGTTATGAAATTTGACCACGTCGATGTTGAAACTTTCATAAACGTTATAAGACGCACACATAATTGGAAATCGCCCGGTACCGATCATATACATAATTTTTGGTATAAGAAACTGACATGTGCTTATCCATACATACATAATCATATTAATAACTTCATTCAAATGCCGACCACTTTCCAAAATATATTACACAGGGTGTTACCTACATGATACCCAAGGATCAGGACACTTCAAACCCAGCAAAATACCGACCAATAACCTGTTTGCAAACCATCTACAAAATTATTACAGCCTGTATCTCTGAGACTATATATAAGCACCTGACTGAAAATAATATACTAGCAGAGGAACAAAAAGGTTGTCGAAAATATAGTCAGGGATGTAAGGAACAATTAACTTTAGATGCAATAGTTATTAAAGAGGCATTCAAGCTAAGACAAAATATTCATACCATGTTCATTGATTATCGAAAAGCCTTTGACTCGGTCCCGCACAGCTGGCTCATTCATGTTTTACAATTATATAAGATACACCCTATAATAGTTTCATTCTTAACAACCACAATGCAAACCTGGGAAACAAGTCTAAAAATCAAACAAGACCAAGAGGCTTGTTTAATCACGGAACCGATTCGTATTCAACGAGGTATATTTCAAGGCGACGCTCTTAGCCCTCTATGGTTCTGTCTAGCACTAAACCCACTCTCACAACTATTACATCAATCAGAAGCAGGATACAAAATTGGATCTAATAGCAGCAGCCACCATGTACTATCACATTTGATGTACATGGATGACATAAAACTCTACGCAAGTGAAAAAGATAATTTATTTAAACTAGCAGATATTACCCAGATGTTTTCAGATGACATATGCATGGAATTTGGAGTAGAAAAATGTAAAATCAATTCGGTCGAGAAAGGTAAGATTCAAAACCACAATTACACTCTTCATACAGGAGAGGTTATAACGCCGATGGACGAACACTCATCTTATAAATACCTAGGATTCCACCAATCAAAACAAATTCATCAGAAGCAAACCAAAACAGAACTGAAAACAAAATTTAAACACAGATTGAAGCAGATTTTACGAACTCATCTCACATCAAAAAACATCATCAAAGCTATTAACACTTACGCCGTACCAATATTGACCTACTCTTTCGGAATCATAACCTGGTCCCAATCGGATTTGATTTCCCTCCAACGGATTATAAATACTCACTTGACACACCATAGAAAACACCACCCTAAATCATGTACACAACGGCTCACCCTCACTCGAAATGAAGGAGGAAGAGGACTCATAGACATCCAAAACTTGCATAACAAGCAAATCACATCACTGAGACAGTACTTCTTCCATAAATCAGAAACATCAAACTTGCACAAATGTATTGCTGAATCCGACAGAAAGCTAACACCCCTTAACCTACATGATCACAGTAAGCAAACCAGCGAAAAAATTACAAATGACGAAAAGAAGATAATTGACTGGGCCCAGAAATCTCTACATGGGAGACACAGAGCTGATCTTCGCCAAACCCACGTCGACATGGATGCGTCGAACGAATGGCTTAAGAGAGGCGAACTGTTTCCCGAAACAGAGGCGTTTATGTTGGCTATTCAAGACCAGGTGATAGCTACGCGAAACTATCGAAAATATATCACTAAGGAGTTGCAGAATGATATATGCCGCCATTGTAATAGTGCACCTGAAACAGTCCAACATATCACAGGTGCTTGCAAAACTTTGGTGCAAACCGACTACAAACATCGCCACGACCAGGTCGGGTCGATTATCCACCAACATCTTGCTTATGTAAATAAATTTGTCCCAGAAAAGCTGCCGTACTATAAATATACCCCTAGCACCATCTTTGAAAATCAGCAGTGTAAATTATATTGGGACCGCACATTGATGACAGACAGGACAGTACACTTCAATAGACCCGATATCACTCTGCACGACAAAACAAATAAGATAATATACTTAATAGACATTGCTATCCCCAACACACACAACCTTCAATCAACTATATCCGAAAAGATTTCTAAATACCACGAACTAGCAATCAAACTCAAAATTCAATGGCAGGCACAGACTGTACACATTGTCCCAATAGTTCTTTCAACCACAGGAGTTATACCGAAAATCTTGAAGAAAAGCCTGGAAATATTGAAGATACCAGCCGAGACGATATACCTTCTTCAAAAAGCTGCCATTCTTAATACGTGTCGTATTACCAGAAAGTTTCTTTCCTCCGGAACCACAACCCTAAACCCTATGACGCTTGACTGAGGTCCGCGTTGTAGGAAGATGTACCCGCCTTACTAAAAGGTTGGAGAAAGATAAATCTTAAATGAAAAAATAATAATAATAATAATAATTAAAAGAAATAAATAAAGAGAATAATTAATAATCTTTTAATAAATTTAATTAACAGGTAAAAATCAGGTTTGAATTTGTTTCATGACTTAATTTGTTGTTTTGGAAAGCTCCGATGGAAAGTAATTGAACTGCTGGTTTATTTATCAAAAAAATACAAGTCAACAATATCTTGCCTTCGAGTTGACAACGATTACTTTAGTTAAACCAATCTTACCCCCGAATTCACAATCGACAATCAACGCTAAGCACGCGCCCATGCCAGTTATATTGACATTTTACAGGACAGCATGAGTATTCAGGGGTTATTCTCATGGCCGTTGAACTCATTTACAGGCTTATTTTCCATCAGCATAAGTACTGTCTATTATCCTTCTACCACAAATGACACCTCAATTAGGCATGTTTCACTTTAAATTACCCCGAGAATTAACCAGAATGATTATTTTAACGACAACTTGCCATTAATAGAACGAACTTAGTATCCGCCTTTTGTAAAGTTTATGTTTTGGTAATTATCTACGTTCGGTACTTACCACTTTCAATTTTGTTCCAGTTTTGCGTTTCATACATTCAATAATAAAATAAATAAATAAAATAAATAAATATCCTTTGACATTATTCCACACAGCGCCATCTAGTCCCAAGTGGGCTAATTATTTATTATAATAATGGATGAAATAGTACATTGTTATTGTTATCCTAGGGGTGAAAGTAACTTATTTAGTCCCGAGACGGGGTTTGGCGCCCGGAACGAAGTGAGGGCGCCAATAGTTCGAGGGACTAAATAAGTCTTTAACCCGAGGTAAACACTGTGCTTTTCATTACAAATACGAGGAAAGTAAAAATAAAAACATGATATATTCATGAAGATCGAATTGCCGCATTCCCGCCTATTTTATTTTGTTTGTTTTTTTTTCTGTGGCCGGCCCGCTATTCAGCCATTATTTTTTATTTTCATCATTGGAAAAATGGTAAATAATTTGCTCAAAGCTACGTTATTTTAAAGAAATTGTTGAAACTTAATTATAAAATAAAGTTATTTAAAAAATATATATTCTCTAATCAATACTTAACTTTAAGTTATTTCAATTTTACATCGTGGCTGTATAGAAAGTTGGAAAATGGTTCAATAGTTAAGTGAAAAAGAACTAGTTTTTTTAAAAATAATATTTAGTCAGTGCGATAGTCATATTACAGTCAGTGCGATGCGCGCTCGGAAACGGACGTGCGCCATTGTACAGTGAGAAATAATATTTCGTGATTTGCGCGGCAACAGCCGTCGCGCGTCATTGAGTGCTATGAGTGAACAACTTATAGCCAACGAGCTGTTGGCGTTCATACAAAATGCCATCGACACCATGGACGAGGTCAGCATCATGCAGATCTGCAAGTCCAACTTCAAGGAGGAAGAGATTTGCAGTGGCAAGGCGCTGCTTTTCCGGAGCGTCGGCAAGACCGACCAGATGCCATCTCGCCGGAGGGATGGAACCGAAAGGAGCGTGCAGGACATCATCACCCTGCTTAAGGAGACCGATCCGGATGATGTACCTTCTTTCGTCGCGAAGGAGCTGCACAAGCTGCCCCCCGTCAACTTCGACCATGTGGATGTAGCTAGGCTGTTGAAGGACATTAACTCCCTGAAGGCTAGCCTAGCTGAAGTTGTGGGCAAGTTGGAAGCCTCTGACAACACCATCAGTGAACTACGTGCCCAAGTAGAGTTATTAAGTAGCGCTGCCGTGGTATGTAGGTCACCTGAGGCGTCTAACGTGACCACTCGTCGCGGAGCGCAAAATGCATCCGTCTGCAGTTTGGAGTCGGCGCACATAAGTTCGTCACCGGCCACTGACACCGTGAGCGATGCACCGCGCCCCGCTGCCCCGCCCTCCGCCCCGCCGGAGACGTCACGCGACTGCACGTCGACTCCTCAACGTGCTTACGCAGCTGCTGCCGCCAGCCGACCTGTAGCCAACACTCCGCTACCTGAGAGGCGGCCTGTTCAGAAGAGGAACAAAAGTAGCCCGAATAATATCCATGCTACTGCACCTGAGGCTCCACCTAGCCATCTCTGCGACGAGGAGGGCTTCACAAAAGTTGAAAAGAAGAAGAGGAAGCCTGCCCGCCGTAATCTATGTGGTGCTGCACCGATCGGACCTAATCGTCTGCTGCGTCCAGCGATACCTACGACGCTGCTGTACGTGTCCCGGCTCCATTACTCTACGAAGACTGAGGAAATCGTAGAGTATTTGCAGAACAAGACCAAATTCACTTTGAGAGTCGAGCGGTTGGAGTCTCGCCATAGTGTGAATTTTAATTCTTTCGTGGTGAGAGTGCCTACCGATCATCTGTCGACTTTCATGAAGGAGGAACTTTGGCCGAAAGGAGTAATGTACCGGCGGTTTAGAGGCCGGCTACCTAACTCCGTTCCACGTCTGACGTCAGCGTCGCAGAAATGCGTTAATTAATTTTTAGTATCTTTGGTTTTTATGTTAAGTATATTATGTTAGTCTATAAGGTATTTATAATATGGGCCGATTATATTTGTTAAGATCTTAAAATGTAATTTGTTGCCTGAAATAAATGGATTATTATTATTATTATTAATATGACAGCTGTCAGTTGAAAGTGATTCTCCCTAGGGATGAAAAGTATTACTTTCAGCCCGCTTCTCAGGTCAGTAATGACCTACTTTCAGAGTATGAGTAATGAAAAAGAAATTAATTACCAGATGGTTACGCTATTCCTCTATTATTGTTATCATAACATGATAATATGACAGGCTCATGACTATATCCCCAACATGGTAGTCAGAGGTACACTGATTGTTCAGAGGCACACCTTCAGAGTGAACGGAACATTCAGAAGCCCACATTTCACCGAGCAAATTTTAAACCCAACGTGACACGCCAAAATTATCCGGTTGCTTGTGTTCTTTGTTGGTATTTTCCTTCAACGGAGAGATAGCAGAAAATTGTTTAATATGAATAAAATCTCGTATTCCCGCCATGACTCAAATTTGGAGAAAACCACGGGTCACAAGACAGACTACTTAATCACGGTCAAAAGCTGGCTCTCTTAACATACTTAGGTGTTTATGTAGCTTTACTGAAGCAAACTGTTAATTAAAAATTGTTTTTAGCTCGACTTTGAATCTCCCTCGAAGATTCAAATAATTTTGTGAACAATAACTTGTACAAAATAAAGTTAAAGCACCTTGTAGATATCTACATTTAAGAAGCAATAAAGTATAAAGTACGGCCTATTAAAGTGTTAAAGATCAAAACGAATGAACCGTTTCATCAAACTAATAATCTGCTACTGATCAATCATTCGTTTAAAACCCAAGCGCTGCTCATTACTTAAATTATAAGGCAATATCACTTCAAAGGGAATTGCAACTGAAAAGAGCAGGATCACGAAGAGTCGTCAGGTGAGATAGCAATATTTTATGTGTATCTACCCTACATTACAGCTGGAAGTAATGTATTCTCACCGGCTGGTAATTGATTGAGTACCTGCGCGCTGCCGTGGGTGGCGTGGGCCGGTTGCTATGGCGACGCCCACGCGCCGAGGGGGGGGAAGGGGGGCAACATTGACCCGGGAAGCCTTGACCTGCAGCTGATCGGCGCGTGCCGATCTGGTACCACGAGCCCGCATCCTGCGAGACCATTTTCCCGGCTTGTTTACCAGATTTTGAGCAATCAGCGTTGCTTGACAGTCGAATGTTATTAAGTTGAAGTTTGTCGGTATTTGAAGTTAAGCTAAGGAATTTATTTGTCTGGGGTATTTCAATGATGGAATAGAATGTTGCGTAATAAGAACATTCCGTGGTGTGAATAAAGGTGTTGTACCTAATTATAATCAAAAAGGGGATGCTTACAAAGATGTTTTGCTCCGGTCTACTTAGTTATCTTTACATTAAAACCAAAAAGTGAGACATCATAACATACATCATAAAGTTAGGCTTTTCGGTGTGCTATGGTAACCAGAAAACACTCAGCACAAATATTTGTTTCAGGAACAAACATTTGTACTGGCGCAAGAATTGAACCTTTATAAACAGTTTTAGAATTTACCTAACGTTACCAATACAAATAGCTTCCATCCCACCCCAAATTGTGAAGGGTGGTTGATATTGTGACGTCAGAGCGTGAAGGGACAGTAGACAATACTACGTCATTAGCATCATTATCGAATGTAGGAACTGGCCGTTACGTAGAACATGCATTTGAAAAGGTCAAAGTACCTACTTGGCGATAAGAGGAGGTATACTCGTCCAAGGGTCGCGATCGCGCAACCAACATTTGCTTAGACTGGGGTCGCGGTTTCTTTGTAACACTGTGGCCTATTATTAAGCTGAGTAAAAGTCTTTTTGGGTCGAAAATTTTAGCCTTATCGTGTTTTTGTACTTTTTTTTGTTGAATTGTTACAATATGCAGCAAAAAATCAGCAATTGCGTCCACATCCTCTACTTCAACCAAAAAAACCATTGAGTAATTAGTAAAACACAGGTGGCTGCCAAAGCATCGAAATACTTCATTAAGGTTATATTTGATACTTTGGCGTGATACTTTTTCTGCCACCAGGCGGCGCTGTTCAGGCGTCAGGTCCAAACAGCTGTCAGATAGAACAGAGTAATAAAACCCTAATTGCCAGCTGCAATTGCCCAGCTTGGGTGCGCAGAGCCCCAGGAAAACTGAGATTTTTTCTTCTATTGTGAATTATTTACGTATTTGTACTGATAAGAAATGACGAAAATACTTTGGAAATTAAATGAATCACTAGGCTATAATCGGACTATGGATATAAGACTCATTATTATAATTATATTTTTTTAAATAAGTGCTTACTGACTCTTTAGTTGTGCGTGGGTTCAACAAACAGAAAGTTTTGTTATCGATTGAAAGCTATCATTAACAAAGGTTTTTGATCAGCTCGATAAGCCCTGACGTCAGTCGTCGCCAGTCTCTACTCACGTGGCCTTGGTTGCAGAGTGTCAAAAGGTCTCAGCCCACAATCTAGAGATTTTATGTTCTAATCCCAGGTAGAGCAGGTTTTAAAAAAACAGTCTATGAGTTCTAATCACATTTGGTGGGCCTATCATGTATCAACGATAAAACTGACTTATTTTCAAGAAGACCGATGTGGTGTTATTGTCTAGAAGTGGGCTTTAACACCTGTGGGCGCCGGTACGATACCTGCACAGTACGTACATTTGTGTGCATAAACATGTCTGTTTGTATTGGTCTGGGTGTTTCCTATGTTTATTAAGTTTGTATTTATTTAAGTATGTTTATCCGTTGTCTAGTATCCCATAGCACAATCATTTAGTTGCTTAGTTTGGGGCTCGATGGCGCTGTGTCGAATAATGTCCTGTGAAATTTATCATTTAACTAATCTTGACTTTTGATTCTAGATGTTTGTACAATAATATTATAGTTAGTATAAAACTGAGTTGGTCAATCTCATCTCAAAGTCCTGCATAAATGACTATTCAGAATCAAGGATAGTAAGAGGGGAAATGAAGTATTGCAAGAGGGTGCCAAGTTTGACATTGGTAAGGAATCATCGAGACTTTTGGTGGTCAACAGTTGGTGGGATCGTGTGTGGATATTGCGGTGGATATTAAACATTTTAGCAGCTGAAATACATCAATAACTACTTGTAATAGTTATTTGAATTCCTAATAATTCTGAATTACCCTCATGATAAAATTAATAATGATGTTCCATAAATTGTATTTAAGACCCTACCTGCTTCATACCGACTACGAGACATTCGTAGTCAAACTCGTAGAGTCGTAGTAGAACGTGCGTAGTCCATTCCGAAGATGAAGTCAGTTTAGTTTTTTTTTTTTTATTGTGTTTTCTTTTTTTTTCACTTGTTTTATTGTAGTTTGCTGTATTGCAATTTATGTTTTTGTTACTATAGTACCAAAAAAAAACATTTTACTATTCTTTAAGATAAGACGACGACGTTAGAACTATAATTTTACTAGTGGTCGCTATTACCTATTAACCAGGTTAGAATGTTAGCTTTTCTACTAGAATTATCTTGAAACGTATGCTTTTCTGTTCCCTCAACAAGCAGAGAAAACTTCCTTCTCTTGCTGCGATCCTTACACACATCCTACGCTTTTTCCACTCTCATTAATCTTTTCATACATAATCTTCAGTTACGGTGGATACGCTTGACCCTACCTTTTCTAAGAGCATCTTGAACTTTTCCAACGTACGTTTGTCTAAACCTCATTTAAAGATCCATCCTGTGGTTAAAACATCAGGTAAAGAATATACTAAAAAATAACCCTAGCAACGGATAACGGCAGTGCAACCCTGAAATCGGAAATTCGTTTGGCGGAATGTGGGCTTCTGAGGGTTCGGTTCAGCACCACGGCAACAATCAGTGTGAACAATGAACAAAAATCAATCAACTTCCACATTTTGAGATAATAGCTCAAAATATAGTCGTGAGCTTACTTAGTTATAAAATTCCGATTCTATGTTATTTAAGTCAATAAAAAATGTTTTACCTCAACAAATGAAATTTATTCACATTTACAAGTTTGATATTCCTTAAACTTGTGAATGAAAGCAGAAAATTAAAAAAAAATACAACGTTTTCACAATAAAAACGTATAAATGTTGGGGATGGAAAGTTTTGCCAAGTTATCTCCCATTTTTTCCTACAAAAATAACTGTCTAAATCAAATCAAATATTTTTTCCCCGTTGTTAACTTCGTATTATCCAAGGCTAATCTAAAGATTGGAGGGGCTTATAACTTTCTCTCTTTGTGAGAGACGTTTTATCTCCATTAATGTCTAATCGAGTTTCAGATTTCTGTATAGAAAGAAAATAAAAAGGCAGGATAAGAAGGATTAAAATGTTCTTGTCTGAAGCTGAATTTTTTTATACTCGTAAGCTCTTAAAATTTTCAGAAACACTATCGCAGCCAATGATATTATAATAAAAAGAGGTAGATAGGTCATGTCAGTATTGATGTGAAGTCAAAATGGTCCACTGTGCGTACGATAATTTGACCGTGTTGTAACGTGTGAACAAGATAGTATGATTATTTACTAGAGCGTAAACGAGTCAGATGCATGTTGCGCAGTGTGGCCTCCAACTCATAGTTTTGATTTCAGGTGCAACTTTTATAGCACAAGTAAGCTATCCACCGCTTTTTTATTATAATATCCTAGATCACAGCCTGAAAAATGGTCTTATCTGTAGGGCGTCCAGTCGTGGGTTCCATTTTCACCAAGGATAATATGAAAATGTTCAACAGATTATTCGGGGTAGGACGAACATAATTTTATTTCTAATTATTGAAGAAATTCATAAAAAAGTTTCAGTGTAGTTATTTTGAAAAAGTGATAAACTTTAAAAGTAACTTTATTTCAAATTAAAAAGCTCGTGACGAAATACGATTCGCAAAGGAGCTTGCGAAAGAAAATAAAGGGTAC
The DNA here is from genome assembly GCA_950022985.1 of Udea ferrugalis. Lineage (NCBI taxonomy): Eukaryota > Metazoa > Arthropoda > Insecta > Lepidoptera > Crambidae > Udea > Udea ferrugalis. Next base: position 15,906,152 of record OX465516.1, read on the forward strand.
ATTACCCACAGCTACGATTTTCCTCGTTGGTAGAATGAGGCAAACCTGTATAGGGTGGTGCAAAACAGAATACCAAATAAAATAGTAAAATAAATAAGCTGTCATCAATAGGTTAATTAATAAATACAGCTCACACACCTATTATATATTTTTTTAAATTTAAGGTGCAAAATAGTGTCGCGTTACCCTTTGCCTGCGACTGACTGTTGACACCAAAAACCATGAGAAGGTGTAAGTCAGCCTTCTTATTTGGAATTTGCTGGCGGGAGTACGGGACAACAAGATGGCGTGGGCTGCTAGAAGGTAGGAAACTTCGCGTAGATCAAAAATGAATTAGTAAAATCATTTTGAATAAAAACATACTTGTGTATAAGATAGATCATCGTGTAGTTTGTATTCCGATGGCAGGAGACAAGTATGTGTAAACTTTATGAGCTTACTAAAGATCTGAAAAACAGAAAAAGACATTTGGTCATGTTGGCATCAGGCAGGACTTGAACCCGCATCTTTCGCAAACCGGGCGACTGCACTACCAATTATGCTACCGAGACTATTAACAGACCGGCCGAATCTTTCTGGTATATTTTACCCTATGAGCCAGGGTGATTTATGAGCTTATTGAACGGATTTTGCTTACTTAAATGTTATTCCATTCGATTTCCTACAAAAAAATGTGACGTCCTTTATAACTGCTCCATGCGCCTATTGAAAATAACCTCTCAAGACTCCGGTAACTTGAGACTTTGTAAGTTTTCTTCGACTTAAAGTTCCCGATGCAAAAGATTAGGAAATAGGTAGAGCTACATTTAGAACTATCGATGTTTCTTCTTGGCTTCGTACATCCATTTTGTTTCCTCATTTTTTTATTAATTCATCGTTCGTCTACGTAAGTTGAACGATAAAAAGACCCCGTGACGAACACCTTCACGCAACATCCGTTTTTGAATATCGAAAAGAACGGATATCTCGCCACCAGGGTATACGAAAAGGTTATGTCAGAATCCTACTGACTTGAACCCCCCCAGTACTTGGTGACGGCACGAGTACTTTGGAGAAGAAAGGTGGCCATAACGCCTCACCGAAATGTATTTACCCTTAAGGAAACTCTTGAGCCAGTCCATAAGAAAGGGGGTAGGCCAAGAAAATGCTTGGGGTCCGTAGGTGCCACTGCGCAGTGCCTCATCCACTTCGAATCACTGGCTCCTTGCAAACGATTGCTACAACGATTTTATTAACACTATAACATCATACGAAAATCAATTACATACATACTTAATCATCATCATGTCCGACAAATTCTAATTCACTATTTCTTTATTCAAGTAGACTATTACACAGTAACAATCTCATAACAAAAGTAAAGCAGCATAACAGTCGCATAAGTCTACCGCTGAACATAGCCCCTCACAGCTTGCAGACGGCCGCCTCCATACCCCGAAACCCGGCGATTTTTATAAGGACATCCATCCACCTAGATGGTAGGTGCCCCACATTGCGTTTGTCCCCACATGAGCTCCAATCCAGAACCATTCGGCCTCAATGTCATCAGTTCTTCGCGTACATACTAACACTCCAGTAGTGTTTCAACCAAATTATGAATTGAACCAAATACACGTGTTAAAGTTACAAATTATGAATGAGCTACCTGTCTAAGTCTATTCAGATAGTTATTAATAGAATACAGTATTGCGTAGTTATTAATAGTAACGTAATAGTGAAGTTAGCAAATCGCCTTAATACAACACTTTCACACATGATCCGTGTGAAGCCAATAACGCACGCGCGCCGCCTCGCGACCTACTGGCGGCACGCGATCTCGCGGGACACGGCCGGAGGCAGGATCTACGAAACTAGTCGCCTTTTTGCATGTTTACTGGCAAATTTTATCATGTACTAGCTGTCCCGACAGACTTCGTACTGTTGTCAAACATGACAAGTGTCACGTGTCACGTGACAGGTAGGAACAGTTGCTAAGAGGAAACTAGAATTGAGATTTTTACTTTATTCCCAGCATTTTCTCATGATTACTCACCTTTTAAACCTTCCCTCGACCATTACAAATATTTCAAAACCAAAATTAGCCAAATCGGTCCAGCTATTCCCGAGTTTTAGCGAGACTAACGAACAGCAATCCATTTTTATATATAGAGATTTATCACGCTATAATAGATAAATACATGAATACACGCACGCATGTCTTAAAGCTACACGTCACGCACGACACATCAAGCACAACACACACCTCACTTTATGCATCACTCACACGCACACGTGCACACACACACACACTTTACACACTGTACTTCACATAGTATATACCACAAATTCTCCAAATGCAAACATCCTTCCTATAGGTGGATTAGTATCCACCTATTTCCATACCCGTCGATCGACTCGGTGAGACCTGGAATCCTAAAATACAGGGCCACCCTAGCTTAGGCTCCAGTACACACGTAAAAATTGTATTGTATTTAAGCAAAAAACAAAAAAAAATGTATGAAGTCTTAAATAGATCTAAGTAGATTACATGTGTGTTATTTTAAATTTTTTAAAAAGAGACTGCAACTTCTTTTTTGCAGTTGCGTGTACGCTGCGAGAACGCCGCGAAATCGCGATAAGTTCGCCTCGCTAGCTGTAAACAGGCTCTAAAACGATCTTACATGAAACTCTACTTGACTGTCTGTGTCGGTCAAAGCGTAAGCGTAAGCGCGAAGCGTATCAATTAGGTATTGGTCTACTTTTATGGCAAGTCCATAGCTAAACTACTCTTCTTAACTCTCAGTAGGCTAGTTACATACACGTAACAAGGAATAGGCTTATGTATGTCTCGTAACGCCTATTTATGGGCTTCTGGGGTGTGTCTCTTGTCCACGACTTGTTATGCTGCTATATTTACCTAATCATACTATTTTAATCTTTGTTGTGTAAACCACATCTTACATAATCGTTAGACAAAAATACTCGACGGTAGGCGACTTACTGACGGGGTAAGTTTAAAGTCAAGTTAGTATAGTTATGGCTTCGTTTCTTTTACTTTTCAAAGTGTTTCAAAGCTTCTGAAATCACGTGTACTCTGTTACCCTCTTGTTCTTAAACGTGTTTTTTATGTCGTCAAGCCGTTTGCAATGTTTTTAAGATATATTTTCCCGCTTACCGTTTGCTCTTCAGTCGCTAATGATGAAACTCAAAATTGTTTCACTGACTTTAACTGATTTTTATTACTCGATTGATCGTAACATTCACTTGTACGAGTATGTCGCGTTAAAACTAATAAATTTTACCATTTGAGGTCAAGCACAGCGTGAGACGCCCACCCGTAATATGGAAGGATGACCTCATTGACATCGCAGGGTCTCGTTGGATGCAGGCTGCCAAAGTCATAATGATTGTTAAGTATTTAAACCTGACCTTGAACTCTTTTTTATATAATAATGCTATGTTGTTAATGTTTTTATTTTATTTTAATCTTAATTTTTAATTGCTGTGAGGACTTTCAAACGATTTTTTAATATTATTATTCTAAATTTGCTTTTGACATTTAGATTCGGACATTTTATTTTAGTTTAATTAAGCCAGGTTATTTTATTTTAATTTATTTGATCTGTTTTTTTGTTTTTCCTGCATGTACTATTCTAAATATTTTATGTGTTTTGCGGTGATTGTAATTTAAGCTTGTATGCGCTTTGGTGTATGCTGTCAGTTTACAAGTGTTATGAATAAATAAATAAATAAAAACCGGCCGCTATGGAAATCTATTGGGGAGGCCTATGTTCAGCAGTGGACGTCGTATGGATGCTGATGATGATGTACCATACCATGTACCATCCTATGTTACTTATTTAACGTAGATACTAGTAGTTAAGGTATCTACTCCAGTGAATGTAGAATTAATTCAGGCCTGTAGTCATTAACTAAACAAACAGTTTTAGTCAAAAGAAAGCTCCAAAAAAGCTGCGACTATTTTCTTAGAAACGGTTCTAGAAAAGACCTAATTAGTTAGCTTTTACATAGTAATATTATTCTATGGAAAGGCCTCTTTTGGAGTAGCCGTTTGCGGAGACAAAGTTCTCAAAATAATCTCGTATAGTAACCGACTATTTTATGTAGAACAACGCAGCGCTTGATGCTGCGATGAAACAGCGTAACGCAACGCACTATTTTGGCCTCATCCTTACAAATAAAATATGATGCGTAATAATTAGGGTAAAATCAGAATAGTTGAATCAATATCAATTTTATTTATAAAACTAATGTCTGTACAGAAATAGAGTAAACCATTTAAAAATTGAGAACAACAAAAGTCCGATGAGTTTATTTTTAGGAAGATACTATCTGTGTTATTTTTTCACCTTTCACCTTTAAAACATAGTTAATATAAGAAGTGTTGCAGTAGGTACGTACACATCTATACCTATATCTCATCTCCTTCGCAGGGAGAAAAATAAAATAAAACTTAAATTTATTTTATTTTAAGCAATGTCCAATAATTAACAAAAAAAGGATTACATGATATTAATTATTTGAATGATATACATTCATTCCAAATTTAAATAAGCATAAAACATAAGGTTACATAATTATACCTACAACAATGTTATATTTTTATACTACCTAGAACTTCGATTCATAAACATGATCCAATCTGATAAACATGAGTCACTATGTCTTAGCTAGTATGTAGTAGAAGTACAGTCAATAACATATTAACATTCCAAAAAAAAATTTTTTATTGTTTATGTCTTTCATTATGACATTTATAATAATAATTAAGTATTTATCATTAACATTAGGTATACATCTTAAGATTATTACAATCAAAATTACAATTGGATTAGTGTTAGAGTTAGCATTATGATTAGGCTTAGAATTATGATTAGGCGCCTAATATACATAACTGTTTGTTTACATTGTATATTGTTTACATTCTTAATACATACTTAGGTCGATTGAATATACTTTTTAGTTCTATTTTTATGGACTATATCTGTCTTTCCATTTTTCATAATTTCTACATTATTTTCTATCTGTTTAATGACCTTAAATGGTCCTGAATAAATGCTATTGAACTTGTTACCAACCTCGTTTCTCACTAAAATTAAATCATTCTCTTTGTAAGTTATTGGATTAATATTACGATCATATTTAGTCTTTCTATTCACTTTGCTTTGAAGCAACCTATCTCGCGCCTCTTTTTGCGAAGTTTGGAGTCTATACTTTAACTCTTTAGGATAGCTTTCAAAATTGTACAAAGGATCTACAACTCCACTCGACAAATTAGTTGGAAGACTGCATTTTTTCCCGAAAACTAGTTCGAATGGTGTAAACTGTGTCGAACTGTGTACCGACGTGTTATAGGAGAAGCACCAAAACGGAAGCCAAGTGCTCCAAGTATCAGGGTTATTATCTGTCTGAATACGTAAATAATGGATTACCCTTGTTTGATCGAACAACGTTTCGTCGAATTTCAGTTGGTCGAACAACGTTTGAGAAAATCATCACTTTGTATAATATCATTTGATCGAATTTTCAGTTCGTCGAATGTTTATTTGCTATAACAACGTTTGCACTAATGATCAAAAGGTAGAATGTTCATTTGATGTAATTTTCAGATGGTATAACATGCCAAGCAGCATGTAATGAGGCAAGTCGTTTTTTTGGGTTTATAAAAAAAATAACCACGAAGGCTTAAGGCGGGAGCTACGCTCCGCTTCGCTCCCGCCTTAAACCTTCTAACCTAATCTAACCGAGTCGGTTCCGCCCAAACTATAGTATAGGGCAGTGACGAAATTCGATAATATGAAATTAGTTCAAATGAAATTCGGTCAAACAAATAATTACATCAAATGAAAATTTACCAATTAAATATTCGGTCAAATGAATAATTCGACCAACTGAAATTCGACCAACTGAAATTCGACCAACTGAAATTCGACCAACTGAAATTCGACGAAACGTTGTTCGATCAAACAAGGGTAAACCGTAAATAATTACCTAAGTTTTTGTGAGCATTCTCCAGCGCGCCGATACTCTCGTGGTGATAAGCTGTAGAGTGCAGTTGCACCCTACAGCTTTTAGGAATACAGCAGTTGCTGTATTCCTAAAAGTTTACATACCTCGCTCATGATCGACGACAGGAATTCGGATCCTCTATCAGTTGCTATGGAGGAGGGTACTCCATACCTTAAAATGTGATTGTTCACGAAAGTTCTTGCAACTTCCTCCGATGTTTTTGTTTGTAATGGGTACGCTTCTATGTACTTACTTAATTCACATTGGATTGTTAGGATGTATGAATAACCGTTACAATCTTTATCTAATGGACCGACTATATCTAAGTAAATTTTTTCTAGTGCTGAGTTTGCAGTCGTTGTTAGGCTCATTGGCTCTTTTATATGATGTGAGGAGTGTTTTTGTTTTTGACATTTGTCACATCTTTTTACAAATGACGTAATATGGTTTTCGAGTCCGGGCCAAAAATAATATTTTTTAATATTATTGTACATCCGATTTATGCCAGCATGGCCACTGCTGGGCAAAAGGTGGAAGTCGTTTAAAATAACCCTTTGATCATCTTTATTTTCTATTCGTTTTATACCTTTTAAAACACACAATCGTGGTCCGGACCAATCATTATTTTTTCTTATCTCCCTCGTTAATTTCTCAAAAAAAACATTGTTAGTTTTATTTTTTATTAAATATAATTCTGTCAAACCTAATCCATTACAAAATTTGCCTAGCTCTCTCGCAAATGCGCGTGGCGTCAATTTTGATTGAGAAGCTGGGTTAATGAATAAACTATTTTTAGATTCAACATAACAGAAATGTTTAGAGCATAAACATTTTTCATTTGAGTTTCGTATCTTTTTCAAATCGTGCATACTAACGTATCTCAACTCAGGGCTGTACTTGGGTTTGCTACATATTTCCACAATTTTTGGTTGCGCAGGCCAATCATTAGGAGAAATAGTAGAATCCCGCGACAGTTTAGCAGCTTGAGCACGCGTCATAACATTCATGCACCGTTCATTTATTTCTTTCAACTCATTCAAGGACATAGTTATGCGCGAGAGCGCGTCTGCTGGACCATTATCTTTTGCCTTCACATATTCTATACTAAAATCATATTCTTCTAAGGTCAATCTAAATTTCATTAATCTGCTCGAAGGGTCTCGCATTCCAAATAAATATACAAGTGGTTTATGATCCGTTTGAATTTTAAAATTACGCCCATATAAATACGGTCGAAAATGACTAACCGCCCACACAATCGCGAGTAATTCTTTTTCTATGGTCGGGTACCTTTTTTCTGCCTTATTTAAGCTTCTACTGGCGTACGCTACTGGTCTGCCATCCATGTTGCAGAGTACACAACCTAGTGCATACCCGGAGGCGTCTGTTTTCAATAAGAACTGGTTACTCTCGGAAAAATCAGGATATTGTAATATTGGATGTGAAATAATAGATTGTTTTAAAATTTCAAATGAGTTCTGGCAATCTTCATCCCAGTTAAACATAACATTTTTTCTACCTAAACCGTTCAGAGGGTAAGCTTTTTCTGCAAAATTAGGTACGAATTTACGGTAATAATTAACGAAAGCGACGAAACGCTTCACCTCCGCGGTATTTGTAGGGACAGGATAATTTTGTACTACACTGATTTTTTGCGGATCGGGCATTACTCCTTCCGAAGAAACAACGTGGCCTAAGTAGAGCAATTCCTTCTGGAAGAAATTGCATTTAGCTGGATTTAATTTTAGATTTACTTTTCTTAATCTCTCAAAAATTTCCTGAAGGTTTTTAATGTGACTATTTAAATCTCTACTAAAACATACAAGGTCATCCTGATAGACCAAACATTTTTCATAGTTAAGACCGGTCATTGCCAACGTCATCATCCTAGAAAATGAATTAGGACTCGTCTTGAGACCTTGTGGCATACGTGTCATTTGGTATCGGCCAGAACAAAACGCTGTATACTTGCGACTTTCTTTTTCTAAATTCACGTTATAAAAACCTTGGTGTAAATCCAAATGCGAGAAATATATACATCCTGATAATGAGTCAAGAATTTCCGTAATATTCGGAAGTGGAAATTTGTCGTTTTGTATATTTTCATTTAATTTCCTATAGTCTACGACTAATCGCCATTTTTTGTTTCCCTCATTGTCCGTCTTTTTCGAAACTAATAAAATTGGACTAGACCATTCACTGCTCAATTATTCCTTCGCTCAACATTTGATCGATTTGCTTATTGATTTCTCCTTTTAAAGCATGTGGCAATCTGTATGGCTTGGAAAAAATAGGCTGTATGTCATTTTTTAATTTAATGGTGTGATTGTAAATATCGGTGGTTGACAATTTGTCGCCTTCTAAATGAAATATATCTGAATATTTTGCACATAATTTTTCCAAATTAATTTGTTCCTCTTCATTCAGATGGTTTAATTTTGAAAATAATTGTTTTACTCGGTCTGAATTGATGTTAGTCTTTTCAAAACAACAAATGTCGTAACTCTTCGCGTTTTCAATTGTTAAAATTAATTCTCTTAATTCCAACTCATTATCGGTCGTGTTTAAAACTCGTATTGGAATTTTACCATTAGTGGGTGAAACTAGCGAACTAGCAACGAATATTCCCTCACTTACTTCCTTCGAACATACTACGCATTCCTCTTTTAAGTTAATGTTAACATAATGAATGGTTTCTGACCTTGCTGGCAAAGTCAAAAATGTATTACTTTTTCCATTAAATAATCGTAAAGTTACCTTCTGTGATTCATTACTGCAAAAAGATAATGTCATTAAAATCTAACACAGCATTATACTTGCTTAAAAAGTCTTGTCCGAGAATTCCATTAGCTCTACATGGCAAAGTGTCGAATACGTAGAACTTATGATTTACACTGTGTCCATAAATAGATAACTGTAAGTCAACATATCCAATGGCCTGAGCCTTACCGCCAATTCCATTTATAATTATTTGTTCTTTATGGATTGGAATATTATGTTCCACAATGTGTTTAAACTTCACCGCTGAAATAGAAGCTCCTGTGTCAGGCAAATATGTAAATGGGATGTTGTTATTGTAATATAGTTTGACTAAGTAACTATCTCCACTAGCTAAAATATTATAGGTTTTGGTCACGAAAAAACTCATTAAGCTGTGGCGATGATGATGATGTACCATGGGCCACTGAATTATCGGTTACCACATTAACCTGACCCGTGCGCGTCCTATTAGCTTTATACTGGTTACCACGGTTCCTACCTCGGTAGCCATGCTGAGTCCTTGACCCATGCGCCGGGGGTGCCCATCCTTGTGCCGGGGTTTGCTGGTGCCACGTCCTCGTTCCTGCATACTGGCAGTTCAAGCGCTGCCCGCGCCCAGCACCTCCGCGACTACGACCTCGGCCGCTGTTAAAATGTGTCCCCCTGCTGTAGTTCTGCTGTCCATCAGCATTCCTATACCTTCGAAATTTATTGTATGCATTACCTTGCATCGCCATAACCGGTGCCGGTTGGCCGAATGAGTATATCTCTCGATCCACGGCAGCCTGAATCGCGTCTTTCAGCGACTCGTAGTTTTGAGCTGAAATTATGGTGCTTAATCTACGATTCCGCAATCCTTCAGCGAACTGACTAATCGCTTGCTGCTCATTTACGTCTTTTAATATTTTATATTTTTCTGGGCTGCCCTTTGATTGTGAAATCGTCAAATTAACAAAAATTACGGAAAGTTGTTTCCCATAGTCATTAATTGACAAGTCATCTTGTCTTAGTTGCAATAATTGCTTTTGCAAAGACGTAGCTGATTTTTGCGGAAGCAATTTTATTCTCATGTCAGTCAACAGTTCATCAATGCTGCTATAAGAAGTAGCTAATTTTAGTTTACCTGCCTGTGACAGTCGATTCTTTAATACAAATGTTATTAAATCGCTTTTTCAATCGGAATCGATGATGGATACATAATATTCAATACCATCAATTAATTGACGAACAGTTGAGTCGTCATTGGTCATGGTTGGTAATAAGTTTAATGCAATTTTTATATCAAATTTAGCCTGTGCCATTGTTACAACTTTGTTGGAACACAATTCAGTTATTTCGATATGTAGTTTATCGATTTTCATGCAATATTCATTAAATAAAATATACTCGTCCTCCTCAATTTCATCTATAATTCCACTAATTTCGTTTAATACACTTTGATATTTGGCCACAATATTATTTGCCTCTTCCAATATTACTGAAACTATATTTCCTTCTCGTCTTTTAGGGCCAATTTTTATTAAATACGTTCTGACAGCTAATAACTCATCATAAATGCTTTTAATTATACTAGCCATAACCAAATTATAATAATATACATGATACTGTTCTTACCCTAGTACATACCACAACACTTTTCACCAACACATCACTTTTTCTTCTTCTTCTTCTTTTTTTTTTCCTCTTGTTATGTGCTGTATGTAGCACGGATCACACGCTGCTCGTCGGGAAGTCCTTCTTCTCTTGGCCTCGACTGAAGCCAAATGAACGCCGATAAGTAGCCTGGCGATGTCTTGCAATTTCGTTTCTCATCATTTTCTTATGACATCATTTAAACACACGATAAATGCCATATAGCATTCCGATTAGAATAATCATGAATATCGCCGCCAAAATGATGTTTAATGTGCTGAGGTGAAACACCACCTCCCGATGCGATGTGGTTGCATCATTGTTGCCTCCTGAAGCCGTTTGCGCTATTATCACCTGTTCTTCGTGTTTAGATTGTTCTTTCCCCATGTCTAATTATTTCGGAGACGATAGTTAGGTCAAGTAGTTCAAATACAAATGTGCACTTTAAACTTGCCATTGTGAAGACTACTGTCCATATATGGCACTGAAATTTTACGCCGCCTGACTCGCTACGCGATGCCGAGTTGGCAGGGTCGCCATGTAAGGATGGGACCGAGAGGTGTAGTTAAACGACGAGAGTTGAGTAAATACTGTTTATTAATGCATCAAAACATAGTTAATATAATAAGTGTTGCAGTAGGTACGTACACATCTATACCTATATCTCAAAGTACCTACTAAGTAATTAATATTGCCTTACCTACGTTGTTCCAGAAACAGAATAAAGATATCAAATAAGTAGACGATGGCAGCTAGAACTTAAAATTGTCTGAGCTGTCTTAGGGCGATTTCATATTAGCTTTTTATGCACACGTGTTAGCTCGTTTATGTAAGCGCTTATGGGCAATGATACTAAAATAAAAAGACGAAGTGCTGAAAAAGTGGCACCAGAAATCAGGACTTACAACCACCTAAGCAAAGCATTGCCAGCTTGAGACAAAACTGCGCAACATGTATCTGTCTCGTTTACGCTCCAGTAAAAAAAAAGATATCTTGTTCACACGATCAAATTATAGGTACGTACGCCAGAGGACAATTTTTGACTTCGCGTCAGTACTGCAAAACCTATCTACATCTTTTATTGTAATATCATTGCTTTAAGGTGTGTACGAATTTGTCACTAGCCACACGCACAGTTCGCTGCGTTTGTCCTAATACATCGCGATAACGCGATCACACGATGCGACGATCGTGTTTGTAGCAAAATCTGGGTGTTCTCATAGAACGCGAATGTCCGATCACGATCCCCTCGCTCACTAACCACTAGATTATGACTTGTCCAGATAAGTATGTACGTACGTAGTAGTAGATAGTCGATTAGTACGCTTTCGCATCGCATACTCGCGCGATGGGCGCGTTAGCGCGTTGTATTAGGACAACACCTTAAACAACGCGATAACGCGACCATCGGGCGAATAAGCGATGCGACGACGGCCAAATCAACGATTTTACGTATTGATATAGTGAATTCTAGTGGACAGTAACAATGGAGATCGTGATCGCGTAATCCCGTTCTATTAGGAAACCCAGATTTTGCTTCAACACGATCGTCGCATCGTGTGATCGCGGGTTGGTCGAGGCATCGCGTTGTATTAGAACAACGCGCTATGAGCGTTAACGACGAGTTGTAGATTTTCGGTTGAACTAACACGCCGGAATAAGCCTGAGTACGCGCGTTTATGGCGTATACCGAAACGATCGTATACGCGCGAAAAAATACGCCAATCTAAAGTCGCTTCTAGATAGTGTTGGCCGACGGACTCAGAAGTCTAAGGACCCTTTTAAAAGGGGAGGGGGGGGGGTATAATTTCCTAGGAAAATGCAAGTACGACGACGTAGCTAATGATGCCTCTCCCTAACAAGTTTATCGAGAAGGCTTTCAAGACCGTCAGTTATTTGATAACAATTAAATTATTCTTTTTCGATCTTGAACCCATGAGCTTACTTTTACGCGTTGAGAGAGGACGGTAGTTAGTCCTAAAAGTGTCACTTACATCCTATGACTGACTTTATGGCTACAGGTCAATAATAGCGTCATGTATGTTTTTAGGAGCGACTTAGTAGTAGTATTTTGTACATACATACATACCATCACGCCTCTTTCCCAACGGGGTAGGCAGAGACCACTTCTTTCCACTTGCTACGATCCTGACACACACTTTGCGCCTCCTCTACTTTCATGAGCCCTTTCATACATGCTCGTCGGTTAAAGGTACTCCTGACCTGACCCTTTCTGAGAACATCTTGAACTTGTCCAAGAAACGTTCGTCTAGGCCTTCCCCTTCCAACAGCTCCGTTCACCCTCGCCTTATAAATCCGTTTCGTTAATCGCCTTTCATCCATTCTTTCCATATGACCAAACTACCTCAGCATTCCCATCTCAATTTTTGTAATAACGTCTTCTTTCACACCACATCGTTCTCTTATAGCACAGTTTTTTATTCTATCACTCAGTTTCACCCCAGCCATACTTCGTAATGCTCTCATTTCCACTGCATTTATTTTACTTTCATCCTTCTTCTGCCATACCCAACTTTCACTACCGTACATTAATGTCGGTACCAGCACACCCCCGTGAACTGCCAGTATGGCCACAGTCTGTAGTATTTTGTACCCGTGTAAGTCATTTTTGTGAGCGAAAATAAGCCTAATCCTTTATTTTTTATTTCAAGACACATTTATTTACTTACAATAATAAAGCCAGATACATAAACCAATAAAATGCTCATAGGATAATGCAGCTATGGTAACTTTCGTACTCCTTCATTGGAGCGTAACAGGTGCCGTCTAAACCAACCTACTCAAAACCTCCACAAGACTTATGTTTATTCAAAATACCAAAGGGAAATACCTAAGTTCGGAACACAACAATAAGTACCAAACAAATACACAAAATGAAAAGCTCTGCCTCTGACTAGGTTCGGACGTACGTAATAGGTAATTATTGTGCTTTGCGTCAATAAAGCTGGGAAAGGAACCGAGTTCATTGCGTGGAGTAGGCTTATTTGTGACTAAATATATAAAGTTTTTTGTACTAAAACCTCAGAAAAAACAGAAATAAGATTAAAAGGTGCTAGTCCGTGACGAATCGCACACTGCTGCAAGCGACAGTGCTGGTTTCAATGAACCTGAATGAACCACCACCACTCTGTAAGCCCACATTTCACCGTTCTGATGCTGATACACACTTTGTTTTGGGTAATGGCATATATCTAGTTGCATTACTTGTAATTAGGGAATGCAATCCCGATCCCGCGGGATCCCGATCTCGCAAGATCTCGTGTAATTTTTCGGGATCAATCCCGACGCATCATATGACGAGATCCCGTTCGAGATTGACGGGATTGGGCGGCAGTGGTCAGCGACGCAACACACAACCACGAGAGGAATAAGAAGAAACTCTGCGAGCTTCTAAAAGTCCTTTTGCACGTATATCCACGTCCACGAGCTTAGACAAATTAGAATCTACCATTAAAAAAGAAATGGATTTGTTTGGGTGTGGAGGAACAAGATTGCTTCGCCACGCTGTTGCCAACCAGCGTTGAGTCGAAGAGACAAATCTAAATTCTATAACTTTAGTAGTAATAAAAAAATTAAGAAATATATTAAAATTAATAAGTATATAAATAAAACCAATAAACTTATTAAGAAGCAGTGTCAATATAAGAAATGTAATACTTTAAGAAAAGAAAAGATAGACCTCTTTAGTGAATTGACACAGAACAATCTACTTCTGCAAACCAGGCAAAACTCTTATGAAGAAGAGACCCTGGTTCTAGAAGAAAAAATTGCACGGGTAGAAGGTGCTCTTAAGGACATTAATAACAGATATGCTTTAGGACAAAAGGAGATAAGTGAGCATATCTTGGCTAACACAGAATTAGTAAAAATGTCTTCTTATAATGCGGATAGACTTGACTCACTAATAAATAAATACAATTCATGTGATCAGTGTTCTAACCACCTAGATAATGTAGATTCAGAGTCATCACAAATAACTGTACCAACAGTTCTAACATTGGACAATACTCTCCCAATAAGTGGAAACTACACTAAACCACGGGTTGTTTCCAATACAATCGTGGTATCTGACGAACTAGGTCAAGGTTTGGGCATATTGCTGTCAAACAATGCCTGTCAAAAGGTAAAAAACTTATGCTACCCAGGGCTGTCTTTTACCCAGGTAGTTAATAACATCTCCAAAGAGGAACTAGGGGAAAACACCACAGTAGTGGTTTTCCATGGGGACAGCCGCTCAGTCACAAAAAGAAGTCTAATTAAAAGCATAGAACAGGTGGTAGACATTCAGTGTAAAAGCAACTGTAGATTTATTTTATGTGCTTTCCCTTTTTCGAGTAGTTTTTCTCAAAGTCAGAATAAGGCCATCCATGACCTTAATTTGAGTATGTATAACCTGACGTGTCGTCAAAGTGACGTCTCATTTTTCGATACAAATAAATTTGTACCATATTTTAAGTTAACTGAAGATACTATGTATCTTCCAATTAGGACTAAAAAACAATTATCTACATTGTTAGCTTTTAATATTAACGGTGCCCATATTGGCAATACTATGTATCATACATATCCTGACATTAGTAGTAGTACTAATCCGACTTTACTGTTTAACAATAGTTCCACAGTTTCTTCTTTAAACTAAGAGCTGCGACCAAAGCCAAGCCCAAAACCTTATGTATAGTTCATCAAAATATACAAAGCTTGGCCGGTAAAGAATTAGAAATAGAATTATTTTTAGAAAGTCACAGTATAGATATTATTTGTCTTACTGAGCACTGGCTTAATAAGTCTAAACTCATGTCTAGTGTAATTAATAACTTTAAATTATCTAGTGCCTTTGTAAGGAAGACCACTATACATGGTGGTTCCTTAATATATACTTTAAATGGACTGAAATGTAAAGAACGCCATGACATCGTAGGCCTGTCAATTGAGCGAATCGTTGAGTTATCCTGTGTGGAGACAGAGAGCTATGTTATAGTTAGTGTGTACCGACCCCCAAAATCGGACTTGGATAGGTTTGAGTTAGTTTTAGAAGAAGTTCTAGGGAAATTAGTTACTAAATCCAAGCCTATAATTGTCTGTGGCGACTTCAATGTAGATTTGCTAGAAAACACTAAGGAGCGAACTAGATTAGTATCTTTGTTTCAGTCATTCGGACTAGATTATCAATTTGATGAACCAACTAGAATTACAGCCACCACAGCTTCGTGTTTGGACAATGTGTTTTGTAACTGTTTGACAGTTGAGAAGTCTGTTATTTCTTTGCTTACCTCAGATCATTGCGGGCAAATGATAACGTTTGTAGATTCCTATCGTAATAAGGACATACCTAGGAAAATTACATGTAGACCAAAGACACGCCATCGTATTGAACGTTTTAAGACTAGTTTGAAGACAAAAACGCCACTCATTCCATACACACAAGGTGATCCAGATGCACTTTACAGGAATCTCTTTTTGTGTGTTAAAAATGAATTTGATCACAATTTTCCAACCAAGAAAGTTACTTGTAAGGTTCAGTCTTCATTTTCCGAATGGGCCACTCCCGGAATTTATATAAGTAGGACTAAAATGTATGAGTTGTATGGCATGAAAAAATACAACTTTGATCCTAATTTCATAGAGTATGTCAAGAACTACTCCAAAACATTTAAAAAAGTCTGCGCGTGTGCCAAGGCTTTACACATTCGTGACAAAATAATTAAGTCCACCAACAAAATTAAAACCACTTGGGACGTAATTAATCATGAAACTGGTAAAGCTAAACCACGCGACACCACTTTCACTTTAAAGATTAACAATGAAATTGTCAAGTCCGAAGCCAATATCGCTGAAGCTTTTGAAAATTATTTTAGTAACATACCTATAGTTACTACAGCATCACTCAATTCATCACCTATTGAAGCAGAACAGTTAGTTAAAGATAATGTCTCATGCTGTAATGTTGTTTTCAAATTTAAACATGTAGATTCTTCTGATATATTAAAATCCTTTAAGTTAATTAATTTAAAAAATACTGCCGATGTTTGGGATATTTCAGTGAAAGTTATTAGTCATATTATAGATGTAATTGCTCCCTACTTAGCAGTAATCTTCAATGAGTGTGTTGATGAGCGAGTTTTTCCAGAGTTAATGAAGTATAGTAAAATTATACCACTTTTTAAATCAGGCAGCAAACTGGACCCAGGTAACTTTAGACCTATATCTATCTTACCGGCACTAAGTAAGATTTTTGAGAAAATTGTCCAGGAACAACTTCTATGTCACTTTAATGAAAACAAACTTTTCCACAGCGAGCAGTACGGATTCACCAGAGGTCGCTCCACCACTGATGCTGGGATTGCGCTCCTAAAACACATCTTCAGAGCTTGGGAGAATTCACAGAACGCTCTTGGCGTCTTTTGTGACCTATCTAAGGCGTTTGATTGCGTCGACCACGGAACTCTCATACGGAAACTTGATTTTTACGGAGTTAAGGACTCTGCGTTAGATTTGATCCTATCATATCTTAGTTTCAGAACCCAAAAAGTAGATATTAATGGGGTACTATCTTCTGGATCACCAGTCAAATTAGGGGTTCCACAGGGATCTATTCTAGGTCCATTTCTATTCTTAGTATACATTAATGACTTACCTTTTTATGTCGAAGACTTATGTGATATAGTATTGTTTGCAGATGACACGTCTTTAGTTTTTAACATTGATAGAAATAAAAACCTCTTTGACGATGTTAATGAAGCGCTTTCGAAAGTTTTACATTGGTTTACAGTTAACAATCTGCAGCTTAATTCGAAGAAAACTAAATGTGTTAATTTTAAATTGCCTAACGTAAATAATAACGACATAGATTTAAAAATCAATGATGATAAAATGGAGCTTGTGGACTCCACAGTTTTTCTTGGAATAACCCTAGATTCAAAATTACAATGGAACCCTCATTTGACAAGTCTTTCAGGTAGGCTTAGCTCAGCTGCTTTTGCTATTAGGAAAATAAGGCTATTGACAAACGTTGACACTGCTCGGTTAGTTTATTTTAGCTACTTCCACAGTATTATGTCCTACGGAATAGTACTTTGGGGTCAGGCGGCGGACATACAAGCAATTTTCGTGCTTCAGAAGCGAGCTATTAGATCTATTTATAAGCTGCGAGCACGGGCCTCTCTTAGCCACTCTATCGTCACAGCTAAATACCTAATGTCTTCTCACCTGTCACATCGTTTACGCCATATTGATTTTTTCTGTTGCGAATTTATGCGAATTTTCCGAGAATTATTTGCTAATTTTTTGAATAGGATCGCAAAATGATAAACACACAGACGAAAAGCTCATTAAATAAGCGTTCATACTGAATACAGACTAACGTGTTTTTATTTTAAGCAAATTAATATTAATTGGTTGAATTTAAAAAATGGCGAAAAAAAATCACTTTTTTCGACTTTCACTTAACTATTTTTTTTAGTATTTAAAAATCAAATCTGTAACCTGTTTTCACTGCATCTGTATAATACACAAATTATTAATTATTTTGAAATATACAACAGTGTGTAATATGTAATAATCTATTTACAAGTTTATTTTAAACTTATAGCATGCACTTATTATCATAACCTAACCTCAACATAAACTTTTGACTTTTGTATTTTTCTTACTTTGACGTCTCGTAGGGACGGTCCGTTGTTGCCAGGTCGATACAAATATCATAGACAAATTGTAGAAAAATATTCAATTGAAATAGTAACAGCAAAATCGATTCTGAACGGAAAATGAGTCACCTCTCAAGTGCCTCAAAAACTGGTAGCTAAAGCTACCAGTGACAGTCGAGACGACATTGGCATTGGTAGCTCAAATTACCAGTGACATTTGAGTGGTTAGGGATCTTTTTAAGGAAATTGGTATTCTGACTGTAGCTTCGCAATATATTTACAACTGTATTGTCTTGGTAAGAAAAAATATCAATCTTTATACCAAACACAGCGATATCCATGCTAAAAATACTAGGAATAAAGACAAAATTGCGCTACCATTTTTCAGACTACAGAAAGTTTTAGGGTCATTTATGGGGCAAAGTGTACATTATTATAACAAAGTTCCGGAAGCAATTTGTAAGCTACCATTACATAGATTTAAAAATCACATTAAAGCTAAGTTGCTGAAAAAGGGATATTACAGCACTAGAGATTATATCATGGATAAGAATGCTTGGGAATAAGCTCTCTGCTCCCGACAGAGTCTAATTAACTATTGTAATATAAACAATTAATACTTACGTTTAAGACACTAACCATTTTTGTTTTATATAGCTTCTCGTCGATGTACTTACTTAGAAGTGTTATTCTTTTCTTATTTTTTGAATTATGCTATCTTGTTCAAAGTTCATATTGTAACAACGACTAACAACGATTGTAAAAAAGAGAAACAGTTGAAAAGAGTAACTGCTGAGTTTCTTGCCGGTTCTTCTCAGTACAGAAACAACTTTCCGATCCGGTGGTAGCGTCACATTTATTTAAGTACAGTATATTTATTGTATACATTTAATATTATGGTATTCATGTCTATTATTAATTGTATTTTGTTTGTTAATTAGATTTGACGATTTGAAAGTACTTGTAACAGGTCTATTTAAATAAAGTTATTATTGTTTGTTGTTTGTTTGAGGGCATTCTCATTCTACATTGCAGCGGACATTAGGTAGATGCCGTTTAGCAGATGAAACTATTAATACCCTTTGTTTTTTAAGGAGTCATTTTCAAAATCACTCTTTTTCCTAATTCCCTTGAAATAAGCTTATTGTTTTGATTACCTAATTTACCTACGTTAATTTCCTTACAAGCTGATTATTATTCAGTTGGTAAGGTTAAAGACTAAAGGTTTTTATTTTCTTTTGAATAATATGTTATTTTAGTTAACCTCACTATCTCAAACAAGCAGTTATTAGCTTTTTCAGTCATCTGAATTCAACATTTTTTTTCAAATTATTGGGATCCCGGAATTTTCGGGATTCCGTCTAATTTAAAAAAATGGCTCAATCTATCTAGCTCTACGTACCTAGTGCTGTATAGGTCAACGTTAAACATCCTACGCACCACTAAATATTCTTGACTCATGTCGTATTTTTGTAACAAAAGTTTGTTTTCCAATAAACCTAAATATTATTGTTTTCCAAGCACTTAAGAGGCTTATCCTTAAAATCCTTTATCCCTTAAACAGAAGCCACTTCCACAACTGTTAGCCCAAGTCCCACGCACGCGGGGGGCAAGCGCAGTGGGGGGGACAACGTGCGACACCCACCCCCCACTATGTGCGCCCTTGTTTGGTACGAGTACAACGTTGGGAGAGGTATTATGACCGTGAAAATCAAGAGGTTCTGAGTAAAATACAGAGATACTCGGGTTTGATGTTGACGTCGAGTTTCTCTGAAAAGTTCAAAGTTCAGTTTTAAACTCCTTTCAATACGACCAAGACACATTCACCTCAAAGCGTGACGTACTTTTTTTGTTTTTTTTCTTAATTGCGCGCGGGCAAAATGCTTGTATAAGAATAAGTATAAGAAACAAGATTCAGTGGGTACCTTATAAACAGATTCAATGAATAAAATGGTATCGTTTAGCACCCACATAAATCCTCACGTAAGTAATAAGGGTTGGTAACCACTGTTATTACTGTTTAGCATGGTATCGGACCGCTGCAGTGCCGAAGCGGTGCGTTTGTCGTATGGCGCACGGGAGGACGGTCGTTTTCATACAAAGAGCACGGTGCGGCAGCAGTCCTGCTGCCGCGCGTTTGCGGTACCGACGCCACACTGTTGCCGCAAATTCGTAGCGCACTTAGGCATTTCTTAATTGAACCTGTTAATTGGCACTTACTTCGGACTTAAATAGGTGCAGTAAAATATCAAATTTACTGAACACTCTGAATTAGCTTGGAGAACTATATAATTGGTTTATGGGTTTAAATGACGAAGTTAGAGATGGTTGAATACCGAACTTACGTACTTTTTAGGAATTAGAATACTTACACTTTGTTTTATTTTTTCATTTTTGCTATTATAGTTATTAAAAGAAACTGATATTTAATTGTTTGCTTTTATACAGTGCCTTAGGCTGCGTTTTCACGAAAGATGCGTTGCGAGGAATGAATGTAATTAGGCATTTCCTAATTGAACCTTTTAATTGGCACTTACTACGGACTTTTAATTAGGTGCACTAAAATATCAGATTTACTGAATATGTTTGGAATTAAAAAAGTACGGAAATGACACGTCAGATTCATATGCAATAATTAACTTTGCAAGTGCAAACGAGCATTTTAATTAAAGCCTGATCTAGGTCCGCGCGTGCATGCGGGCCTAAGTTAAATTGCCTGTCATCCCATACTACCCCCTTGTTCGCTCGCTTAATCAAATAAACCGTAAGAGCTATCCCGTGTCCGGTCCAATATGGCTGAATAATGAAGCCGCTTTTGATGAACACGTCGCGTGAAAAACCTCTGAATTAGCTTGGAGAACTATTTAATTGGTTTATGGGTTTAAATGACGAAGTTAGTGATGATTGAATACCGAATTTACGTACTTTTTAGGAATTAGAAAACTTACACTGTGTTTTTTTTTGCTATTATAGTGATTAAAAGAAACTGTTATTCAATTGTTTGCTTTTAAACAGCGCCTTAGGCTGCGTTTCCACGAAAGATGCGTTGCGAGGAATGAATGTAATTAGGCATTTCCTAATTGAACCTTTTAATTGGCACTTACTACGGACTTTTAATTAGGTGCACTAAAATATCAGATTTACTGAATATGTTTGGAATTAAAAAAGTACGGAAATGACACGTCAGATTCATATGCAATAATTAACTTTGCAAGTGCAAACGAGCATTTTAATTAAAGCCTGATCTAGGTCCGCGCGTGCATGCGGGCCTAAGTTAAATTGCCTGTCATCCCATACTACCCCCTTGTTCGCTCGCTTAATCAAATAAACCGTAAGAGCTATCCCGTGTCCGGTCCAATATGGCTGAATAATGAAGCCGCTTTTGATGAACACGTCGCGTGAAAAACCTCTGAATAAGCTTGGAGAACTATTTAATTGGTTTATGGGATGAAATGCGAAACAAAGACATGATTGAATACCGAATTCACGTACTTTTTTAGGAATTAGACTTGCACCGTGTTTTTTTATTCTTGGTACCTACTTATAATTATGAAAAAAACTTATGTTGGCTTTTATTCACCGGCATAATGTCTCCGTCTGACCGTGTTGACTGGAAGAGATTGCCTCTCGGCATTAGGTCTCCCATTCGTAATTTATTCATAAGCACCATATGTTAAATACATAATATCTAGGTACTTGGATCCCTAGTAAGTATTATTATTAGCCTAAAGTAGTGTCCCACTGCTGGGCAAAGGCCTCCCCATCACTTCTCCACTTTGTACGGTCCAGAGCTGTGGTTGACCAGTTTTCCAGGTAAGTAAGTGTTGTAAAAATCTGGAGTTGGAGAGCAATTTAATAATTCGACTTAACTCTGCAGGGCTTCGTGGCTTCGCCCTGTGGTTCGGGGCGTAAGAATTCGACCACGGTCCCCCCTCCGCCTGTCGTAAGAGGCGACTAAAGGGGGGCCTTCGGGGTCGCTGGGAGTGCACACGGCGGGGGCCGTGTGCCTTCATTACAAGTGGCCCCGGGGAAGGGCGGCGGTGTGGGGTGACCTCACATCGCCGTGCACACTGGCAGGTGTTGGGGGGAGGTACAACTCCCCTCGAGATGGGCCGAGCAATCGGCAGAGCGGGGGACGGTCACCGGGGGGTTTACTCGGTATCCCTGTCGCTCCACGGCAGGGGAGCCCGAGTCACCCCGCCTTTCCCGCGGAGGGCGGGATGTCGTTAAAAGGATTCCCCCCGTCAAAAAAAAAAACAAAAAAAAGGGCTTCGTGGCTCAAAATACTCTCGAATCCAGTGTAACATTATGGATTCGACTTTGAGCAATAGCATTACAATAGGAACTACCTCCCTGACTGACGAGCATTCGCGTTTAATGTAACATTTAGTATACATTTTAATTTCGAACATTTACTATTGATTTAGTTCAGTGATGTTACAATTTGGATCAAGATATATATGACACATCCTTTTAAGATACACATTGTAATGCTCGGTTCTCCTCCTTCACTGATATAATCTCGTTTAGTACCAATAATTACAAGGTGCGCATTGTAATGCTCGGTTATCGACCTTCACCGATAAAATGCTCGAACCTGTAACCGGTACCTCCATTACACCCAAATGCTCACTTACCGGGAGCACCTAAAAAG
Source organism: Udea ferrugalis (assembly GCA_950022985.1). Classification (NCBI taxonomy): domain Eukaryota; kingdom Metazoa; phylum Arthropoda; class Insecta; order Lepidoptera; family Crambidae; genus Udea; species Udea ferrugalis. The sequence continues at coordinate 15,928,871 of OX465516.1, forward strand.
GATGTTAAGTTGTAGATCCAACTCGAGTTTGGAACACCGCCCTTACGACGCCAGCAGTCCAACAGAAACTTGCTTCGAGAAAACAGACTCGTGAGTACAAATTACCTTAATTGGAGTGATGATGTGAAACTCGATTTACTGGGAAACTTGGTTGTTTATAATACATCGAACAGCAGTCTTAGTAGGTAGGTATCCCTTTAATTCGCAAAACCCAGTAAATTTTTAGCAGCCCTTCAAAGTGAATTCAGGAATTCTTCTGCCTTCTGTTGGATACGAAAGCTCGTCCCTCAATAACAAAGCCTGTTCTGTGCTGTATAGAAAACCATCCAGTGATGGTCAACCTGGAAGTCACATAATTTACTCCGTTCTGGGTTGGGCCTCTGCAGAAAAAAATCAGAGAGGTGGGTGTTGGGAGATGGAGCACAAGGCGCGTGTTACATCGCCGTGGACCCTCAGACTATGGTACGATTAATTATCCCCCCGATTGACCTGTATGCCCTAAGATCTGCCTGATGCGGAGCCCAACACGTCCTAACTCTACCTGACTTCAGCAACGTCTACGTCTCAGATAAAATGTGTGGTTTTCTAGCTGCCGACGAAAAGTGTTTTACGTATATGCCTTGAAATAAGGCTGGCTTACAGCAAAAAAAATCAAAAAGAGGGGTTCGGCAGTTCAGATAGTGTCTCAGTTCAGTTAACTAACTAAGCTATTACCCAGTTGTAAGAGCGGTCACCCGCCTGGCTGGAGACGTGGCATCGAGTTCCGCCCAATGAAGTTACTTATTTGTAATAGCTAATATTAACTCTGGCAGGTGACAGAGTCGAATCAAAACTTCAAGATTTCTGACACACACGGCATCTTTCCTACCTACTAATATTATGAATGCGAAAGTATGTATGTGTGGGTGTACCGTGTCGCTCTTTCACGTAAAAACTACTGCATGGATTATAATGAAACTTTACGATAATATAGCTTATGCATCTGAATAGCAAATAGGCTACAATTGAAAAAGATATATTATATGTTTTTGTTAACCTACGTCCACGCGGACGAAGTCGCGGGCGGCCGTTAGTCAGTAATAAAACACAAAATACGCTGCAGCCAACCAGGCGCTTATGTTGCTTTGGATCAGATTATGAAGGTACTTCCGTTAAGTGTTTGTAATGTTTGTTTATCTATATTTATAGAGTTTAATCTTTAGAATTGTTTTATGCAATAAAGTATGTATCTCAATCGTTTCTTTATATCTGTTATCCTTCATTTATTGACTGGGATATATTTTAAAGGAAACGACATCATCTATTCCTAATTCCACGTCCAGAGACGGCCGTGGCGCAGTTGTGACAGTGATCGGCGATGATCGCTGTGGTAAAGCAACACACGTCGGGTCGGAAATTGGATGGGTGACCACTACCCCTACCCAAATTTAGTGATGTGTATTTCCGACGTCTCCGTGCTTCGGTAGACACGTTAAGCAGTAAGTCCCGGTTGACGTTGCTAGATGTCAGTCGTTAAGCCTAGTCAGAAGCCTTTTGGCGGCTTGGTAACATCTGACATTACGGTTGCTTACTAACCTTACACCAATCCACACTGGGCCCGCGTGTTGGAGTATAGCTCGTTCCACCTCATAGTTGAGGTAAGGCCTGTGCCCAGCAGTGGGACGTATAAAGGCCGTTTATATATGTAATGTGTTCCACGTTTATTCATGTGATAACAGGGATAAAGGGGATAACATTATACCTTCCTACAGCTTCGATTTCACAATGATCGTTGACATAAAGGATGTTAAATAAAAAAACATTTTGGATAAATATAACATGTATATTATTATTATATCTTTACATCTCAGATTTATGTTTGTATCTGATACTACCATGAGGTTTTTCTGGACAGTAGAAAGTGAAATCAAGGTAATTTTTCTAATATTTATACTAATACAGTCTAACTTTAAAAATAGTTTTGCGGAGTTGGTATATTTTGCATAACTTTGATATATAAACTGAACCAGCTAACATAAAAACAAATATTTTCAAACAAGACAAGGTAAAACGGTTCATCATTCATACATTAAATCGATAGTACATTTAAATCTGAGCTAAATACATCGATATGATTTGAGACATCCATTACCCTACTTGTGATACATATCTTATATATTTTACACAGATCTTACTATATTAAGATTGTTTTATAGTGTTAGACACCAATTATAATTTTAAATATACTTTTTAGATGCTATCGCCATATCTGTAGGTTTTGAACTTGTAAATAATAAGGATAACCAATTGAAACAAGGATTAGAACGTTTTTTCAATAAATATGTATTTGAAGAGGTAATTCGGCATTATTTATTTTGGCATTGATTAGTTATTATGAAATAAAATATGTCGACAAAATGGACTAATGGGGTACCCCAAGACGACCATTATATATTTATTTATTTGTAGCCACGGCTATGATTAATTACGAAGATTATTCAAGAAAGCTGGATTCAAACCATTGTAGATTTGGTCATAGCATTTTTAATAACAATACATAAATTCTTGTAAATAGCGCAAATTAGAATAAGGTTATCTTTTGAAGATCACACCGATAAACTTTAAAATTGGATACATATACTATATTTTAATTTTAAAGCCAGAAATAGACCTTTATTAGGCTAAGAAGATCTTAATATGGGATCTTTGTGATCCTTAGATCTTATAACAATTAGGAATGTTGGGAACATATTCGTGCTACCTGTATGACATACACATACAGCCATACATACAACTATTCGTTTATTGTTGCAAGTCACGAGAAAAAAGACGTAAGTAGATACTATTATTTATCATTTCGTATTTAGTTTCAGAATTCAACCCATTTTTTTGCATCTAAAGTTTTTTTACATCAGCAGTTTGAGTTTTGTTAGATTGTTTCCTTTTTTAATTATAGCTTACTATTTCTCGTAACTTGCAGCAACTGGATAATAATACTTAATACTTATACTATAACACCAATATAGTTACAAAATTCTGAACTTACAAAACCAACTTTGTGCACCTACAAGGTAAGAACTCAATTATTAAATAGTTTTGCTTAAAACAATAAAATGTGATGTTAGTAAAATATATTTTGTAAATATTAGATCTGGCTTCCACTTATTATAAAATTTGAATAATATAAATAATAGCTGTTAATACTGAAAACAGAAAATAAATGAGAGATTTAAATAAGTCATTCGGAAACTTTAAAACTTTAAAAGTAGCTGAATAAGTTCGTTTTGTTTAATTACCTACTTAAAAATAAAAGTTTACAATAACAAAATTTCAATGAATACAATTTCATTGGTGTAATTTACAAAACATATAAGTACTTTGAATCGGTAATTTATCATAACTTCATGTCTCAATGATACATGTTTGTTGAAAAATATAATAATTAATAAAATTGGTTTCCTGAAGCGGCTTAATTTGACAAAAACTTATATATTATAATTTCAACTGCAAGAACATAATAAAAGAGTCAATATTTCCATTTTAATTTAACAGAGTGTTGTCTTAAAGATATCAATAATGTATAGTTACAATACACATTACTTTTGTATTTACATTTTACTTATACATAAAATGTATGACTACTTTGTCGGAGTTCCAAATTCATGCCGGAGTCGTTAAGAAATATCTATATATTATATAATCTGAAAATACGGCATTATTTGAAATGCCAAGTTAAGATCTAATTGTTACATCTTGACTACAAATATAGAAGCTTTCTTTCATTCTTAATCTATAATAATATTATCGTAATATACTTTAATTTAAATATGCAGAAAGTCATTTACAAGGAATGTATATATTTTTTAATTCAAATGATCACAAAACATATACCTAGTTAAAAAAAACAAAAAAAACATATATAACTAAATTACATTCTAGACTGTAATTTTTAAGAAATTATTATGTTAGTATTAATAGCTGAATATTGAAGTCAGATGTATATATTTTTGTCACAATGTTTTAAAGAAAATATTCTAAAATAAAGTTAGTTAACTTTACTAAATTCGATTACATTCCATCAGATCCAGAAATATTTTTTGGCATTCAGAAACCAAAAAGTGATGCCTTTTTATAGGCGCTTTTAAAGAATACATTGTTTTGTTTTAAAGTAGTTAAGTCTTTTTGTGTTGAGTTTGACTAGACATAATATTTATTTATTTGAATACATAGTTTTTGTCTATTTCAACAAAATGAATTGAACTATAACTACCATAGATTAAAAGTTAAATCCAGCGTTAATTTTTGAGGGCATAATAAACTTCTTCAAAGGAAGTCTAGGGTCATCAATCTCAACTTAGTTTTCTACCATCATCTGCTAGTATTTTTATAACATAGAAATGTTTTTTACCTTAATATTAGTTAGAAAAATATTCCTAAAATAAAAATAAGAAGTTTCATAACTAACGATATACAGTTACAATTCACAGCTCAAAAGAAAATACTTCTTAAGCTTATAATTACGAATAAAACTAACACAATTCAAGATCAACTGGTGGTACTGTCAGCACACGTTCGCTGATCAATTTAATTACCTATAGTCCAACTAATATAAGAAACACTTTGACAGTTGCCAGTGTCATTGGTAATTGTATTTCAATATTAAGTATAGAAATACGATTCATGAGATGTGGTTTGACTTTTAAGCGTGATGGCACACTTGAACCCTTTTAGCATTGCATAAAGTTACATTTCTTATAACACTGGCAGCTGTCAAGTGTATTTCTTATATTAGTTAAACTATAGTCACAATAGCTTTGTAGTCTTAGAAGTTGTCAGGAGGATGTCATGTCATCAAGCCTACTTTAACAATGTACCTACTAAAAACTGTACAGTTACCTACTTTGTGGCTGACCAACATGGTCCGTTATTTGTAACGATGCTTAGAACTCGATTTAAACTCAAGCATAGATTCAAGCCTTAGACTGCTTTGATGATTCAGTGTAGAATAAAATTGATTCAGCGTTTCAGAACAGAGGTCTAAGACAATCTCATAGGTACCTACTTCAGAAATTACGTTTGTCGAATAACCAAATTCAAATTCTTTACCCATAAAGCATTGGATAAAGCCGGGTACAGATTATTTGGAACACAACTTGTGATGTAACATTTTTCATGCATTTTAATGTGTTTGCGACGCACTAAAATCAACCGCGCACACGCTACGCTCTTTCGCTACGCGCTTTTTCTTATTTCCGCCGTTTGTAGGTTTTAGAACGAACCTCTTTGCATGTGCCGACAGATATTGCGAAACCATTCGCGTAAAACGCTCTTTCAGCATATTATGTTATCTTGTTCCTATAATAACGGATTCTTCAAAGCGCGGAAAGGTAATACAAGATACGATTGAGCATACTTTGTCTCTGTACTTCTAAACCTCATTTCTTGACCCAACGTCTGCTTTCTGTCAGGTGGATCGAGGTCAACCTAATTTGATTTCGATTATAATCAACTTTATTGGCACAGAGAAACAAAGTAGCCTGCGCGTCGCGAACAAGTCAAGCAGGGTGGGAATTGTAAAAGGTGTTTGTAAAAAAGCTCAATAAATCTTTCTTGAACATATGGATACAAGAAGATTTCTACTTGTCCAGGCTAAGTGACATGCACACTGTGACAAAATTATCTCGCGTTTTTTCTCGTGGCTAAAGCATACAAATCGTCAGAGATAACGTGTGACAAAATCGTTCATGGCCGTCCACATTATGTTCGTGTGGCATTGATTGAATATTATGTTACAAGTAATCTGTACCCAGCTTAAGAAATCCCTATTGATCGATAACTTACAGCGTGCTTGCTTCTAGGTCGGGAATACGGTTGAAGTTTTGCGGCGCTCTATTCCAGTAATAGTAGGGGGGTCCGGGGGAGAAGCAATACTTCTGCTCGAGGGGGGAGTCGTTCTCCACCCAGTACATTAGGTAGAAGTTGCACATCTCGTCCTTGTTTGTGGCTCTGAAAGTTAATTATATGTATGTAAAAATAACGTTATGATATTGCAAAAAGATGGCTTTCACAGTTTAAGCAAATATAATATAATTCTGGTGCCAAAGTAAGCCAAGACCAAGTTTTTATTATTTCATGTAGTTTACAGGGTATTATTATAATTATTTGCTCCAGCATCCAGAGTACACAGGCAGTATGACACTTACCGCCATTTGCAAAACATAGCATTTACGATAGCGTGTATAATTTTGCCTGTACTAAACTATAGTTCTGTAACTGTGGTTGTACAAACACTTAGTAGGGTAACTGGTGAGTTTTTGCAGTTGGCCTTCTCAGAAGAAACAACTTTCCGAGACTGGCGGTACTCGTTTGTACATGTGTTAAACATATCGTATTAATAATAAATAAATAAATATCCCGGGACACTATCCCACACAGCGCCATCTAGTCTCAAAGTGGGCTACTTAAAGCTCGTAGTAAGGGATACTAGACCACGAACAAACATACTTAAATAACTTTTTTTTATTTGTAAATACATACTTAGTAAACATAAGAAACACCCAGACGAATACAAACATGACATGACATGTTCATGCACGCGAAAGTTTGTACTGTGCGGGATCCGCGACCTCTGCTGTTGTAGTTAGCCAATTTCTTAGTCATTACACCAAATCGGTCGTCCAAAGTATTATTACTATACGTATAATTTTAGGTAGGTTGATTATATTATGGTCAAAAGCAAGATTTATATGATATGATAGAACTTAAACGATCGATTCATCATTAGCAGCCGCAATCGATCGATTAGTCGGATAGAACCTTAAGCAGGCTTTAAAATTTCTTCAACCCTATGTTACCGTCAAAAGCAAAACACTTACCCAATTTTAACAACGTGATTGTTAGTGTTGTTCATTGTGCATCGAGCCGCCATTATATCCCCTCTTTTCAAGGGGGTCTTATCCGCTACGGGGTAGAACATCTGGGGTAGCTGAGGGTTCCTCTTGCCGATAAGTTGCCATACGTCACCGCTGTCGTCCTGGCGCACTGCGTAGCCGGATACTGCCACGCCTGGAATTTAATAACAGAATACTACTTATTTGTCTTTAGATTATAAGATAAGATAATATCAATCGCTACAAAGCGATCTATTTGGACAATTTTTACTAGGGTGTAAGGTTTTGTTGCGCCCCCAGGATAAAATACTCAATATGGTATCGACGATAGAGATCGGCGTCTTATATGGGCCAAAAAGTTATATTTTTGAAACTTAAGGCCACTATTGAACAGGTAGAAACGAAAAAAAATTGAGATGAAAACATGTTAAAGTTACTGTCTATCTAAATTCTAAACTATCTATACTATCCATTTATAAGTATAAAAATGAAAATTAATCGCTCAATGTGTTTTGCTAGCTGCAAAACACGGGAACGAATGAACAGAAATCTGTCATAAAAACAATATAAAATAAATAAATAATCGTGTGTTTGATGAATTCTGTGTAAGGTTCTTGCGGAGATGAAAAAACGTAACAGGTGCAGACACCTGCAAAACGGGACGGGTTAGAATTTTTGTGGCTGTCATGTTTATCTTTTTGAGACAGTTGTAAATGCTATACTTAAATGAAATTGATAATGTAAACGTGTCGAAATCACTACAGGCCATCGACTTCATAGCCGACGTATAAGTCTGAATTTGTGACCATAGCATCTTCGCTATGGTCACAAATTCAGACAAATATATCTATCATCGGAATGTACTACCCAATGAGTTTCTACCATTTCTCAAGCGACAATATTACTGGTTGGACAGTAAGCGTATTGACCAATCAGTGATCGCCTCCGGCTCAGGCAGTTGAGAGGCTAAATTTCATACAAGAAATCTAACTGTGAGGTCGATGCGGCGAATGATATTACAATGGAAAGGCGTAGGTAGGTTATGTCAGACAGGAAGTCAAAAATTATCCACGGGGTACGACGTAGTTATTCCTATAACAGGCAGAGGGAAAATAGTTCTCACCAAAGACCGTGTTTATAACGTGTGAACAAGACACTACGATTATTTACTGCAGCGTAAACGAGACAGATACATATTGCGAAGTGTCGTCTCAGACTGTCAACACAGTCAATGCTTTGCACGAATTTTGTACGAATCGTTCGAATTTCAGGTGCCACTTTTTTAGCACAAGTAACCTATCTACCTATTTTTTATTACAATAAAATTGGTTTCTACCATTTCTCAAGCGACAACATACAGTACATACAGTACAAACAGTAGTTGGACAGTAAGCGTATTGACCAATCAGTGACGTTGCCTCCGGCTCAGACAGTTGTGAGCCTCCTTCAGGGGCTTAATTTCATACAAGAAATCCACCTGTGAGGTCGATGCTACAGGCATATTTGGGCCATGACGTCATGACTCACCAAGCGCATGAGTGTGTGTGCGGAAAGCGAACGGATGGATGACTTTGTTCTCGCGGATGGTGCAGGCGGTCTCCATGTGCTCAACCTTGTTGGGGGGCACCGCGCCTCCCGTGCCTAGGAGGACCACGCCGGCTTGACGACGCATACTGCAAAGACACAAAATAATTTAGACATGTAAATCGTAGAATACGGGATTGCTACCATGTACAGACGCGCTCACGTCAACCTTTAGATAGGGGCACCTTATGCTGCTGACGTAAGACCCATTTTCCAATGGTTTTGTAAAGGTTGATGTGGGCGCTTCTGTACCTTATTTGTTTTGAGTTACTGATTTTTCTGCAGTTACAAGCGCCATGGTCACAGAGTAGTTTGAACATACTTATACATCCAGAGAGCAGCGCGAGGGATTCTCAGGCTTAGTGTTTAAGCACTATGGCTCGGAAACCTTTTGGCCCTAGTTCGAATCTGGCTGTAACACCTACTTTGTGTTTGCTCAGTTAATTAACTTGCGGCTAACTCTCCAGTGATGGATAAAAACCTAAGCATCCCGGATAACAGCGGTAGGCCCGCCCCTAACCAAATTCGCTAGGCAAAGTGTGGGCTTCTAAATGTTCCGTCCACCATGACTGCAAAAGACAGCAGGCCTCTGACTAGCCTGTTCAGGGTGAAATCTTAGAGTTGTGTTATGTGTCGTACACATTCAAACGGAGTGGTCAAACATGCGGCTGTTGCTGTCATGGTGAACGGATCACTCAGAAGCCTACATTATGCCGATTAAGTGATTTGGACTGCACGTTTTAGACTCAGACTTTTCATTAGGTGCAGTTAAATGGCAGGTGGGGCGTATGACACAAATTAACCGTTAAAAAAGTTATTTTCTGTCAAATAACCTTTAAATAAATATTAATATAAAAAAACTGGAATACTGTCACCAGTTATGTAACTACAAGAAGGTGCGCTAATCACTAGTACGATAAAGTACGTTGATATTGTAAGATGAATGTTAACATTACTTGTTTGAAGTTTTCATTTACACAGCAGTGTACAAGTGACACAACAGCATAATAGCTTGTGTAGTAATTATATTGATTTGCATACCGATATGAACTAGCTGACGTATGACAGCAAAAAACATACATTTATTGTTTCTTTTTCAGTAACGTCCAAAAGAGTTCAGTTCAAGTACCTATTTAGGGCGCCCTTTAAGCTCACGGCATCTTTTGTACGGGCAGCGTTTAATAATAAATATTATTCATAATTTATTTTTAGAAAAGTTTCATAATGGTAAAATACGCGACCTCAGAATAAAAATACCTCGTTGTATGAAACCAAACAGTCAAAAAGGAACCCAACAATACTAAGCCAACGGCATGGCCTAAAATTTTCGGTTGTTTTTGAATATTCGAGTATTTACATAATAGATGTTTAATTTAAAAATTAAATTAGAGTTCCTACTTATTCCTAAGTTAATACTTACGGTTCTTTGGTGTATTTGATGAAAACTCCAGAATTGTCCGTTTTATCCTCTGAAATGATAGAAAAATAAATGTTAGCAATTCTAAAATGAATAATGTTTGTTGAATGCCATTATTTACTAAATATTTTTATATCATTCACTAACAAAAACAAACCGTTTTCAAACCAACTAGTGTACAAATATTTACTCATTCTCCATTCTTTGTTTATTTATTTTTGCATTGTTTTCAGTTTAGTCATTTCATCCCGTAAAACAATATGATGAGAAGTTGAGGTGACAGGTCACATAGCATACGAACATCAGGTACTAAGAGGGTTAAGGCGGTGAACTTTCAACACACCCGCTGCCGGCATGCCGGCTGTGGCGATGGAGGTGAGTATACCCTGGCAGGGCAGGCCCTGATTGACGCCTACGGAGGACGCATGAGGAGGCAAACAGACGTCTGAAGGTGGCCGCGGTCACCCCTGACTATCGCGGCCCAGCGCTTGCGAGAAGAGGGACTGGGAGCCAGCGACCTACAGTACGGAATGCTCATGTTCATTCACATCGCTCAATAGTCGGTGGTGGAAACGCTTAAGTACTCTAAGGGTAACACGATGAGCATATGAGCAACATATAAAGGAAGCGCCACAAACGCCTTGAAATCACATTAAATAACGTTTGACCGTTGTCGACTGCTAATGTCAACCATTTTGCGCTTTTTAAACTTCGCCGACCTGGGCTAGACCGGGGCTAGTTGCTCGTGGCTAGCTCTCTAGGTAGTTCCGTGGATTTTGAAACGCGACGGGTCGGTTAGGTGGCGTAAAGCAGGAACTGCAAGTCAGGCTTTGCAAAACCTTTCAAGAAAAGACGGCCGAAGACGATTACCCTCCGTGGGCTTTAAGTCGGCAGCAGGTTGACGTAACCTCGCCCCAGAGTGGCGAAGGAACCGTAAGGGCTTCCTAACTTTAGTGAAACAGGAGGCATGTAACATGAAAAACTGTATAATTTAGAACTAACGCAACCTTGTATCCCAGCTTATTGCGCCAAGGTTGCACAGATGTGCATTGTCGATTGTTTTCTTTTCGCCATAACTTTTCGTACTCACGTGGGAACTGGTGCATATAATGTATCTGCAGCACGAGGTATTTGATGCTGGAGTCCTTGCCGATCAGGAAGCCAACGTCTTCGGGCAGCTGCAAGCTGGGCGCGTCTCGAGCCCATGCGTACACGATCTGGTCAAAAAGAAACATAATAAGAACTACCTACTTATTTGATGTAATTTTTAAAAACCATCTGACACATTAGAAAACAATGTTTTGGATTAAAAAAATGTATTAGTTATGGATCTAATCTAGTCAAAATCGCATTCAGTTACATGATTTCTCATTAATCGAGTGATACTTCCCTATTAATCCCTTTTGTCATGTTTTCCAAAATTATGTTAAAATATTGATATTTTCTTTTTTTTTATTTTATTATATTATAGCCACTAAATAGAGAAATCCGCAGGATTGACTCAATGAATTGTCGTCTTATTTACCGTTTATACCTTATAACACCTACGAAATGTGCGAGGGCGGCGACTCGGACGAGCGTTAGTTGTAAGCAGATGCTTTTCAAGGAATAACTGCTCTCAAGAGGGTTCTCCATCGATTTTATATTAGGTAGTTACATTTCTTTTCGCTGAGGAAATGCCTAACGCATACCCGACCACCGAAGGGCGGACGGGTAATGTCGGTCTCTTCACTAGAAAGGTCAGCCCAGTGGCCGGTGGCCTACCGACTAAAAACTCAGCGACTCCCTTGCATCATCCCTGGTGATGACGATCCCCCCTAGTGGGGGGAATGCGGTGACTGGCACAAAGCCAAATACACGTACCCCCACCTCGTGAAGGGCGTCGAGCCGTCGCTACCAGGCAGTGGGTTAGGTAGTTACCTGAGATCCTGCGCGGCACGGACTCGCCGTGTTGTACTGCTCATCGATGCTGTTGCTCTGCATTTCGCCACAACTCCTGCAGAGAAAACAGTGAGTTCTTTAGAATTAGGTACTATTCATAAATATTAATTGGGAACCGATAACCGTTGGGGTAAGAGTGTTCTTCACAAGCAGCGAGGATTTGTTCAACCTTTTCGGGAAATCACACTCCGTTGCCGAAATGCTGAGGTCAAATACACACAACGGGGTTTAAGTCAGCAGCTGGGTCTGAACCCAGCCGCGTCGTTTACCGGCAAGATTTCAACAAGGATTCAAGGAAAGAAAGCGTGTTCGTAAGTGCACGCTGGGTGATCAAGTCCAGGCAAAAGTAAGCGTTAAGCCAAAGACGGGCCGCGACAGGCTTTCCTTCTAAAAGTATTTTTTAGGACTGCGTTACCGGCCTATATTATTGAGAGCATCCACTGAAATACGCCCATAATAAAATCATACACTTTGCCAGAAAACTTACGTCTCACGCTTCTTTAGTCTTAGGTTTCAAAAAAGGAATGTTATTACCTGTACCTATAAGTACCTACATTATTCATTAGAACAAAAAACTGATCCATGTGATAATTTTGATTCAAATTCAAGCTTTAAGAATGCCTTCAAAACTTAGATGAATTCTTTGTACGAATATCGATTTTTGCAACCTGATTGTTTGATGTGAAGGTCAATGCGGGTCAAATGAATATTAATCGATTCTCCTCGACTTGATTATTTACATTGCAACCACATTAACTTGTGGCGAAAATTATTTATTCACCATGATGATTAACATGTGAGGTAAACGTACAAGTATACTACCTACTTAGCATTTATCTTCAAGTTTTCTTTATTCTTTTCTTTCTTTCTTTAAATCGCTTCAATGGGGATATACTTTGGTATAATTTATGTATTATGTTATCAATAAACGCGTGAAGTCATTTAGTGAGCTCTATCGCCACAACAGATTAAAAAACAAATAAATAAAGTTTACTTCGTTACATTACAATCGCTATGGGTTTCAGAATCAGGAATTGAATTACTTGCTTAAAAATATCTCTTCAAATACATATAAATAACATCCTACACAAAACAAACACAAATGGTCATCACATTAATGGAATGAAATAGTAAGGCAGGACCTCGATTTATAGCATAACAGGTCAGTCACAGCGTGTATTTTGTATTTCCGAATAAAACAAAAAGAAAGATCGATCAATTACTTTGTCAAAACCCTTGTAATGATGTTTTCCGGAATCAACAGTCAATGCGGGTCCAATGAATACCTATTTATCGATTGACTCGATTTGGTTACAATTCTCTATTACACCGTAACATAAAGTTGGAGAGTATTATTTTGCACCTTGCAGAATTTTGGCTTCCATACATAAAAAAACTAACAGCTACCCTTGAATAGTTCTTCTAGGTCTGGCCTTAAATTTTCTGTCTTAAGAGAAACGCCTACTTAAGTTATCAGATGTGCTACATAGCTGACTAGTCCTTCTAGGAAATTGTTTCTTTCTGGTTCAATTTCACCTAAAATTACCGAGAATAGTGAGTGACCTTGACCTTTCTCATGATAGTGAGACACCGTGTCCATTCCGAATCCATTCTTAAACACTTTGGATATTTTTTTATTGGGGTAGTATTTCCAAAATTATAATTCCGTTCATAGCCTGGCTGGATCGCTTAGTTAATTTTAAACTCAACCTAGTATAGTAATGGTGTCAGAGACATTTCATCTCTCACGCTTCGCTCTGAGCGTCGGACAACGAGCTGTATCGATTTTGTAAGGTATCTGGATAAGGATTACCGATCGAGTGGGTATCGTCAATGACGTTTTAATCGTCCCACGCACGGTAAGTTATATTTATTCAGTCTAGCCAGAAAGTCCAAAAAGGTTCTACACACCTACTCGAATTCTTGAACCGTCAGATATGTACAGTGAACAGCACATTAGGCTACAAATTTCGATTTCTTATCTTACTCTTGCTATTGCAAAGAAATGTTTTTTGGGTACTAATGGGTACTTAATATGTAATGCCGTTGAACGTACATACACGCTTATTTTCTCACGGAGTAGGCAGCGCCTAAATCTTTCCACATGCCTGCCATCCTGACATACTAAGCTTCTTCCACTCTCATTAAACCTTCCTATCCTACATACTCGTCGGTTAGAAGTACTGAACTTGTTCAAGAAACTTTCTTCTAGACAGGCACAGGCCTTATCTTCCGAGAGCTCAGTTAATAAATCCGTCAATCACCAGATATGTAATCGTTGTTACTAATGTAACATTGCTTAATGTGTCTTAACTAGGTATCTGCTTAGCTTATGGCAGCGGAGCTGTGTAATTGTGGTACATTTCAAAGGTCAAGCCATACAGCCGACGCGGGCTGTGGCTTGACCTTAAAGCAGAGCTATACGAGAACGCGAAGCGAAGCTGTGAAACGGGGTGTAGCTGTTGTAACATGCAGTCGCCTTGTACAAATTCTTCGCATATATTTCTCGTTTTTACGTAAGGATGTACAGGCTTCCCCAACTTTTCTATTAGAACTGAGGCTATAGAAAAATAACAATCGGCAACACACACCAGCTACACCCTACTACGCCATATCAACAAGTAGATTCGCAGATTGTTGCATAGAAAGTGACACCTTTTATGGTTAGTTGCTGCCATTATTATAAAGCCACCCTCAGGCCAACGACTAAGCTTAACGATGTCAGCCAGGACCAACTGCTTAAAGAGGCTTGATATCACCTAGAATTATGTCTCTAGTGGAAGCGCCCTGAACGACAACGACGATGATATTATGTACCACGTAACATTTGGTACATAATATCATGAGCGTTCAGGGTCCCGCGAAGCGAGCCAGCTATGTGTGCATTCTCACAAAGTTCCACTTACCACACAGGATCATCAGTTCCTGGCTCTGTACATCCGTACAGCAACATGTGATGTGCCGTGTGCATTGTTGCATTAGGTTCAAATCCCACTGATAACAAAAATGAGAAGATTAGTCACGGTAATCGGCAGTTTTCTACAACTTTTATGGCTTACTTTGATAAAGATAGTAAGTTAATGGTGTTTGTTTTTTGTATTATCGACTAAAGCAGGCTTACACCAGATCTACATTACTGGAAACCCATTTTCATTTTCACGAAAAAACTAACGTCATTTTTCATTTTCAATGGGTGTGTTTTGTGATTTGATTTTAAAATATCAAATACCTACAAAACAAGCAATTACAAAAACCAAGGACAGTACAAAAGTACCTCATTGATAGTAATGTTATAAGAAGTTAACCACATAATGCTTACCTATGTAGTAATTGTTGCGTGGGGAAATCCGGATTGGTGTGCACAGGTACAGCTCATCCTACAACAAAAACAGTTTCATTTCACCAGACGTAGCTAGAACAACCATTTTTGTATTGATAACGGTGGCTTTTTACTTTTTATCTATTGAATGATAGAAAACCAAAAAAAGTTTAATGTCCTTAAATTTTTTCCTTGTCGTAAGCGGTGGGGCTTAGTGCCGGTGGGGTCGGAGTAGGGTTGCCAACCATACTGTTTTTAGCAGGAGTATACTGTTTTTAGCCAAATTATACTTTTACTGTTGAACAAAAATAAATTATACCTAATACTGCTCAGCATCAAGTTGTGCAAACACATCATTTAGTGTAAAAGTGCGAAAAGCTGCGTACGATTTAAAAACAATAAAAAATTAAAAACTGTTCATTTTACTAAAATACTGTTTAATATCCTTCATAGACCTGAATACACTTTATTTCTGGTCAAAAATGTTGGCAACCCTAGGTAGGAGGAACCGCCGGGAAGCCAAGAGAACTACCAGTGCGGTGGACTTCCCAGTGTAAGCATTACTGAGTTTACAAGGTCCTAGACCTTATTAGGAAGAGCTGATCGGCACTAATCGCCGATTTTGATGTACCTTTTTTTTCCTTTTTTAAGGGGCAAAAATGCTTTAGGCTCTATCCCACCGTTCGGGGGAACAGTGAGCTAGTGTGGGACGACTCCCTGCCAGTAGAGGGCAGATCTATCGCACTAAAACAACCCCAGTGTATCTCCGCTTCGCCTTTGGTTAATTCCTGTTTGGAGATATTCAAACGGAATCCCGTTTGAATATCTCTAAACAGAAATTCATCGAGGCTCTTGGCTGATATCATAAGACAGAAAAAAAAATAGTTTATCTGGCATCATAGGAAACAATACAAAACCAAAATAAAATTAAAGATAAATGGCAGCCATTGAGCCTAGTCAGCCTTAAGGCCTTCATCATCAAGCTGGACATCACATCTGGGTACAAGGTTTATCACTAGCTTTACATCACCCTCATGACTATACGCACTGAGCCCACTTGTTAGAATATGGCTCGTACAACCACATACCTAGTTGTGGTGTGGGCTGAACCAATAGAGGCTGACTGTTTCAGCATATACCTAGAGGTTGTTATCAATATACCTAAATTGCAATTTTCCAATAAAAATGAAATGACTCCCACACAAGGGCTACCCACTCACAAATACTGTGATAAAATGGGTAGGCAATCAGTTAAATGAAACACTTAAGTTTTATCTCTAATTAATTAACTAGGTCGGATAAAATAAAAAATTAGTAAATATAAAGATCCTACTGACCAATGCTTGAAACATGTTAATGTTGTTATTATATTGTATGTTGTTCATGCACATAAATATTTGTACTGTGCAAGGATCGAATCCACAGCCTCTGGTATGGCAGCTGACTTCTCAACTATCACACAAAACGGGTAATCAAACTTGCAAATCAAAAATAGCTAGTCAACAATTGACTGCAGAGCCAAGAGAGATGAAGAGGTAATGTTTACCTAAAGCCTTGGCAGGAGACAAGCCTTTACCCACCAGAATACAAGAACACAACATGCTAATTAATACTAACTTATTCTAAGATAATACTAACCAACCAAGCACAAACGAAGTACTTGATTAAGAGTTATAGTAATAAAGGCTTTTTTGGTACATGTTCTTGCTTGCGTAGGGCCTAGGCCAACACGCTTTTTGGTACCATTTACCCTTTGTTTGAAATGTGGACATCTGCCTGGTTTTGCCTCTTAATAAATATTGAATATCCACCTATAGACAACACCCAGAAAATGCAAGGTCTAATGCACAGATAGTAAAAGGGCAAAAAGGCCAGGCTATGAATGGGAATTTTCAGTCGACTATTGCCTGAGACAGCGGACGTCTGCCATGCAAATTGTCTCAATCTTTACTCTCCTGGCAAAGGAGAGTATTTGGCTCTGCAGTTGTTTGTGGTCAACATCCCTGCTACTCGGACAAAGTGCTTACTACTACTCCTTATTACTACTTGAAATCTAGCAAGTAAATTCTATTCCATTCCACAAAGCACAGTGAAGTGTGTTTGATCTGTTTCTTTACTCCATATATTCCAAAGTTAGATAGACTACTTCTGAGAAAGCACGGTCCATCAAATTCACATTGGTCAAGAAACCTTACTTAAAAAAAGAGTACAAGAGTACTTAAAAAAACCAAAGTCTCCAACCTCAAGGACCTATTCTTGGGCTATAAAGACCCCAATGGTGAAATTTAATTAGACAATCCACTTAAAAAGACGGTCTTCTCTGCAGGAAATGCACTATGTAACTAATAAGATGACTTTTACCAATAAAATATCTGCAGTATCAATTTAAATTCAATAAAGTTAAAGTCAGTATTAAGAAATTACCCTGGTTTTTTATGAATTACAAATTGTATTATTCATCTATTTTCAGTATGAGAGCACAAATACTGTGTAATCAGAAAAAACTTACCCTGTGTGGCCAGACATTCGGCATAAGGAAGTCGTAAGTATCCACTTCAAGTGAAGACACAGAGTTTAAGTATACGGCCACAAATACGGAAAAAATAAAGTAATTCATGATTAAAGTCTTTAAATTTCGTCAAAATAACTTATTTACACTCTCAAGTCCGCGGTACTTCCCGGCACCTAACTTATTGCCGACAGAACTGATAAGAAATTGTATTTAACGGTAAATGAAACTAAAAACCCGCGTAGCGCTTATCAACATCGATTTGTGTTTGCGAAGATGAATGTTTGTGTACTTTTACCACATCACACCGAGGTAAAACCAATCGATCGCGAGTTTACTAACGTCATACCTGGGTTGCCAGCTTCTGGAAATATTTGTTAACTGGGACAACGGCAATTGGGTAAATACATTAATTTGTTTAATGACCACTTGACCACTCTGTTTAAAGGAGTCACTCTAATAACAAGCAAGCAGAGTCCAACAGAATTAAAAATCAAATTATTTTGGACCATTTTGATGCACGTCAAAATGGCGGGATCACTCTTCGTTTTAAAAAGATTTCCCACTAGCTTTTTAGTAATTATCCAGTACCTTTTGATACCTCTAATAATAGTTTAGGTACCTTCTTAGTCTAGACGATATTAAAGGACATAGAGGCTCCCGCGTCAAGATGGCGGGATCACGCTGTTGCCACAAAACTACTAATCACTTTCGTATTATTATCACATTTTTTTACGTAGGATAGTTTGGTAAATGATAAACACCATAAGATTTTGCTAAGTAATTTTTCATGGTAATTTAATTTATTTAAACAAAATTAATGGTAACAATAACATGTTGTTTGCATTTTTAATTCTCTTGCAATGAAGCAAAAACCTTCTGTCACTTTATAATAGCAAATTCATTTCACTACATGTTTGCTCTTGTTAAAAACTACGAGGTATTCAAGCAACGTCTCAAGACTTTTCGAAGGTATTGAATAGTTATTGAAATCTCAGGGCAGTTGGTTTACCAAAGTGATTAGTAGTTTTGTGGCAACAGCGTGATCCCGCCATCTTGACGCGGGATCCTCTTTGTCCTTTAATATCGTCTAGACTAAGAAGGTACCTAAACTATTATTAGAGGTATCAAAAGGTACTGAATAATTACAAAAAAAAAATCTAGTGGGAAGTCTCTTTAAAACAAAGAGTGATCCCGCCATTTTGACGTTCATCCATTTTGATAATCTCATTGGCAAGTGATTATTATTACCATGAACATTAAGCATTGTGATTATGGCAAAAAAGTTAGTGTAGTAGTAGTTAGTGGTAATTAGGAGCTATTGACTGTGCAAAATGAATTGAATTGAAGATAAGAAAATCAGAGAAACACATTTGGTCTTGGCTTCAGGTGAGAATCGAACCCGCGTTTTTCGTAAACCGAACCAAACAACCACCTGAAGCCAAGGCCGAATGTGTTTTTCTGCTTTCCTATCATTAGCATTATTCCTAATAGTAAAATGAAATAGTGATCTATTAATTGAATTATTCTTGTTTTAGGTTTAGGTACCTAATTAATATAATTTGAGAAAGGAACAGCTCGATTATTCTATTTGTATTTGTACCTATTATAATCTTATTAAGATTATTTTCAAGTGAGCATGACATAAAACTGTCAGTGCTACATTGATATTTGGCTTAAAATTATATTTTGTGAGTGAATGGTTTAGTTTTCAAAAAAGTAATGATGGGAATAAAAGTTGCAATCCTAAGGTCATTTAGTCAATATGTATGGTAACACTATTTCGTTCAGAAATCTATTTCCCCCTAAGTGCTACTACGTCTAAAAATAGCACTGTCAAAAAAAGCAAGCTGTCACTGCAATGTTAAAGTAGCGAAACTAGATGGCTCTTCTAATCCCTGCTTGTTCATGTTCGCTTAGCCTCTGTGAACCTAGATGGCGCTGATTCAATTTGTTCATGAGTTTTAGTGTAAAGTTGAGAAAAGTTAACTACCTATCAAAGTACTCTGTGCTATCAACAAAATTGTTTAATATCTTTTCGTTAGTAACTTATTAAACCTGAGTGCCATTTTTAAAAATTTTGAGAGGTCGCCTTAGGATTTTAATTTTTCCCAATAATTTTAATCTCCTTTTCAACAGATTAGGTAGGTAGGTAAGCTCCGTAGTTAGGTATCGAAGCAGCCAAAGTTTTGTCATATCGTGTGACGCTTACAAGATTATGACAAAGGTAGTAAAGTAACCAACCTAGTTCTGGAAATAAAAACAAAAGGCTAGTGCACCTCGAGGGTACGTAATGGAAGTATCTTGTCCTGTTATCGTTGCCTGTCAACTCAAACCACAAACACGGTTCCCCTCTCCCGCACACCTATTCGCTTAGCAAAATAAATTGACGTCGAAGTCTTCTTGCCCACAGATATGCAGTGCAAGGAGTTTTTTCTTCAAGTATTTTTTTCCACCACAGTTGCAGAGTAGGTAGTAATGAATGCCCAAGGCACACAATCTTAAATGTAGGTACGGTACCTTTTTCTAACATTCATAACTTTACTTTAAGATCATTAATCGATAGGTTGTATGAAAAGCGAGACTTATCTAATTATTTAACAATGAAAGTTGATGATTGGCATTCTTACCTATGACTAATAGGTGCAGAATATCACTGAACAAGGGCTATTAGCAAATTAGCATTAGAATTTTCTTAGACCACAGAAAATTAGGCAGCAATAGGTATCAAGTAGAAAAACCTTCTTAATACCTAATTTGCGAAATAATAATAATAACTGTAATTAATTCTATTCATAAATGAGATGGGTAAAATTTAAGCATTTCGGGCAGCGATGGCGATGAATCTTTATCTCTCTCTCTCAGATTAGCAGTGGTGTAAACAGTAAAGCAGCTTATCGTTTAATTCGTACTTTGACCTATTCGACCCTCTTTTAGTGAAGCCTACTTGACTATGCCTATAGTCCGTTCGCGTTAAGAATGCAGTGATTTGATTCTTGTCCTTTGACCTAGCACGTCCCCTAACCAATCAAATCGTTCCTAATTAGGAAGCCAAGTTCACAGTGCCCAGTTGAACGCATTCTTTCAAACGCAACAGTTTTGTACCTGAGTTTTTCTCCGTGCAATGGAATTAAATTAAAAAATACTGCCTTCCTAACGACAACATACTATAGACAGTCAAACTAGTTTGAACTTCGATGGTCGACAGGGCGGGCGGGAGTGAGTCACGACTCACCACGCGCCTAGGGCGTTTATGGAATTGACGTTTCATTGACGCTTTATCAATATTCTGGACCGACTTGTGAGGGCAAGTATTTAGGGGGGGGGGGGATAAGGGCGGAAATGTAATCATAACTGATCAGCTCGGTGGATTTTGGAAGGTTTAGGTAAGTAACTATTTTACATAGTCACATAATAAATAATAATAAAAGTTGCATACTTGCAGCGGCGAAGTATCTAAAGAGATCTACTTATTTATCATTGCATACAAACGGCGGATAAAAACAGAGGTTGTTCTCGACCCGACAAACAGGCGAAAATTGAAGCTGAATTTAAAGTTAGTTATTTTATAACAATTAGCATGGTAAAATGCAGTCAACGGCTACCATCTCCGCTAATTCCATCTTGGTCTTGCTAAATGACAATAATAGCAGTCCTTCTTATTCATTACTAGCGGCCGCCCGCGACTTCGTCCGCGTGGACTTGAGTTAAAAAAAATGTGATATATCTTTATAAATTGTAGCACATGTCTTATTCAGATGCATAAGCTATATTACTGTAGAGTTTCATTTAGCTAGCCGTTTTTACGTGTAAAAAATGGAGTAACTTTTCCCGTTTTTCCAATATTACCCTTCACTGCTCTGCTCCAATTGATTGTAGCGTAATGAAAAGTATACTATAACCTGCCTAAGAGTATGAAGAATAATTGTGCCAAATTTCGTTAAAAACCGTTGAGTAGTTTTTGTTTCTATAACGAATATACAGCAGACAGACAGCCGTGCTATTCCGGCGGTGCACATCGGACATCACTTCACATCTCGGTGCTTCACGCTTACCTCAATCATCAATACGCTTTACTTTCAATTAGTATTTTCTCTCATTTTGTATGTAACTAATTAAAATATGTTATTTGGCTTAGTTCTTTTCTCTGTAACGACCACACTCGCAAAGAAATTGAATTCTGAAGTTCACTGACTCGAGCGAAGGGAGTTTTGGCGTCCGCCGGAATAGCATAGCTGTAGCCATCCCTAATCACCCCTTGATAGTTATTTTTCAAATTTATTTCATGTACAGAATTGGCCTCTCTACAGATTTATTATAAGTATAGATACTAATCATTTTTGTATTTTTTTTTCGTGCTGTGCTTTTGCTCTGCTTGTTTAGCGCTTCTGTGTAAACATTTTCCGACACATGCTGAGTACATGCCTTTTTGGTGCCACAATAAAACCTATGTTTTTAGTTCATATCATTTTAATTATTTGCATTGTATTGTGTCACTAAATAAACTATTTTTCTTTCTTTCTTCAATATCCTTTGTTTCAACAGTTTTTTTATCAATAATGTAAAAATGTCAGTAAACAAAGTAAAGTAGCCGAAATCAATTTTTCCTTCGGCTATCAGGAAGAAATGTGGAATCACATTATTTTACGTCCAGCTGAAGTAGGAATACCTTTCATGATTCAAAGATTAAGTAACTGCACAGAACTGACTTTCATTGCATTTTTATACATATGGATACCAATTACAGTGTAAATTACGCTAAACTAATTTGTGGCTTTTTGTGTCCCTGTCTCTGAAGAAAACTGGTACCCATAGCAACACAATGCCCATGAACAGGGGTCAGTTAGAGCCCGGTCACCTTCTTCTTCTTTGCGTTTCGATAGTAATTTTAAGATCAGTTCAGTATTCTGCAACCTTTACGGCATCACTGTTTGGACACATCGGACACGATATTAAATGGCTCATAGTTTATCTTAGTGCATTTCAACTCAACTCGTGACGTCGAAGATTGACCGAAGACCAACTTTAGTTATTAAGATAGTGTGCATAAGGCACACTATTTTGTGTGAAATCCTCCTCCTCCTTGCGTCGGCCTGAGGGTCGTGATCATCTTTATGAAACACCTTGCCGCGGACTATTTGTCGCCATCTGCCTCTGTCAGAAGCAGAGTGAAGAGCATTGTGGACAGTTGTATCGAGGGTAGTGCGAATCTGATCGCTCCATCGCGTTGGACTCCTAACACTTAGCAACTTAGCACAGACTTGTGTGAAATTAATATCATTTTATATGGTTATTATTGTTTTTAGCATTTTCCATGCAGTATCTTTACTAAATATCATTTAATTTCATTGGTTTGCCATGCACCTAGGCTACATTAGCTAAAATAGCCCTCATGCAATACCTCCACGACGTTAGTATCTTTTCTACAAATCACGCTATGCATGCAGTTCCTAAGGAGTTTTTTCCCGGTGTCAGCAAATCTCAGGTGACCAAACTGACCACACCTGATGAGGTCTGAGTACTTTACTTCCTGCTTAAACAACATAGGTACCTAATGCATCTTGCTATGACATAGTCACTACACTGGAGATACACTGTTATCCTGGCGCCGAATATTACGTCGTGAATGTCAGAGTCTCAGAAAAAGGAAGAATAAAGCCCGAATTTACAAACGACATGCCATCCTGTAAAATGCCTATAGGAATAAAACTGTCAGAACTTGTGAGACATAAACATAAACGGCCCATTAACACAGCACAACACAGGCCTCACCTCAACTATGAGGAGGAACAAGCCATACTCCAACACGCGGGCTCAGTGCGGATTGTTGAAGGGGTTTAAGGTTAGTTGGCGACCTTAAAGTCAGCTGTTATCAAGCCTCCCTTAACTACTGACATCTAGCGACGTCAACCGGGTACAACTGCTTAACGTGCCATTCGAAGCACGGAGATGCCCGAAATACACATCACTAAATTTCGGTCGGGGTGGTCACCCATACCATTTTCGAAACGGCGTGTGTTGCTTTACAATTGTCGCCGATCACTGTGACAACTGCGCCACGGGTACCTTACTTGTAAGAGATTCTCAACATTGATTTGCGTTTGTAAATTCTGGAGTAAGAGCCTTGTGTAGGCACAAACGGGTATACCCCAACTTTCCACCCTTCTGGCGAGTTCTGGCGTTAGGCCGTTAGCACACAAATCACGCACGAGGGTATGTATCGAGCCGAACGTCACGATTCACGATCGTAATGCGTTCACGTGCGACCTTGGGAAACCGTTTGTGGGTGAGTGGGGCTTGGCTCTGGCAACATTTCCTTTACTTTGTCTTCGGGGAAAAGGGTAGAATTACTGTCTTGAAGACTAGGATCAGCTAGTTTCTGAAACTTTCGTGGTACGTTCGCTGACGAGACTGAAAATAAGAAGGGCGTAAAATGTAATGTTCAGAGAGAAGCTCAATACCTACAGCTTCTACTTCATGTTTTCACAGGACCTACACCTCTGAACATAGGGCTGACTGATTCCGTGCACATTTTGCCGAATCTGTAAGAACCTTTCCTTCGCTTGAAGATTCCGGTTCGTATGTTGTTCCTACCGGGAAGAATCCGAGGAAACACTGTAAAGTTATTTCATTTCATTGAATTATATTTATTCATCCTTTATTCCACGAGGAAGAAAAGTACATTTGGCGGACTTAATGCCTTAAGGCATTCTCTGCCAGCCAACCATCGGGCGAGGCAGACAACTTTTTGGCGGTGTCTTTGACATATTAAATTTAAATAACTATAAACATACACAAAATACATAATAAGTGCTTAATTCTAAAGTTCCAAAATAAGTAAAGTAGTAGTTTGTAGTATTAAGTAAGTAGTAGTAATTTTGTTTAGTACTTATCTACTCTTCTTAACCTTGTTTACAATAATTGAAAAAACAGAGTAGGATCATTGTTGCTCAGTTGACGTGTTTATACACAACATGGTTTTTAACCTACTCGTAACAATCAAATTAATAATTATTCAACTCCATGAAATTCGTTTACGATAATGTTATTGCCTACTTTCTTCGTAGAATTTATCGCAGTACAACCGAATACTGAAACCAAACAAGCTATTTATTGGCAATTGAATTGAATCGAACATAAAATTTCCGCTGTTTCCCTAAGGCTGTAAAAGTTACCCCAATTTGGGGTGCAAGTTAAGAGCATCAGCGATTGTTCCTGGAAAGAAAGAAATAAACCTTGTTCGTGCTTTTCTACAGTTAAGTTATATTGTATTTTCTGGAAATGTAAAAAGGTCATGAATGTACACAAAGTAAGTATGTGTTCGTTGAGAATGTTATGGCGCTGCGTGTGCGCGTGGCAGTGCTCTCACCGATCTGGTATTAGCGGAAGACCAGCGCTGCGGTGTAATTATGACACCCAGCATATGCTGAGCTAGTACCATTTTTGTGACACTTTTTTGCTCCAGTGTAATTTTTTCAATTTGTTGTACCAAGTGCCACTAAATAAATTATTTTTTACTTTTACTTTTACTTTTCAAGGTCAAAAAGTCTCAAGTACAAAATAAAATCAAGTCGAAGACCGAATGTGGTGCAATGGTTCTGAAGTGGGCTATAACGCCAGTGGTCGCGGGTTCGATCTACTCACTGTACAAACTTATTTGTGTGCATGAAAATGTCTGTTTGTATTAGTTCTGGGAGTTTCCTATGTATTAAGTTTTTTATTAACAAAACAAAAAGTATCTAGAGTGTTTAATTGTTGTCTAGTATCCCATAGCACAAGTAGGTATTCAATTGCTTAATTTGGTTCTCGAGCTTTATCCAGACTAAGGAACAGCAATCAAATTGTTTTTTATTTTAAGAAGATAGTTAAAATAAGTGTTTAGATAAGGAAATAATGTCATCTGTACTTGAGGTGCCCGTGGCGCAGTTGTGGCAGTGGATCACCAACGACCGCTATTGTTGGGCAACACACGCCGGGTAGGCAATAGGATGGGGTACGGCCCCGACCGAAATTTTAAAGTTGCTCACCAATCCGCACTGATTAAGCCATACACACTCCAATACACGGGTGTATTGGAGTAAGTATGGCTTAATTCACGTCATAGTTATGGTGAGACCCGTGCCCAGCAGTGGGACGTATATACATGAGCATAATATATGAGCAATTTACATAAATTTATTTTGTACTTGTATAGTATAGCTCTAGTTACAAATCTAACCTTTTTACAGCAGTTGAAAACAAAATAGGTAGGTATTAGAAGACAAAACTTGTACCACAACCCAACCCCTTCACAAGTCACGCGAAAAAAATCAAAATACGCACCGTCACAAATACCAATACCTATCGGTGGGTGCAATCGGTGCATTCTGCCCCTACAGCCTCGATAAGGAGCCAATTCTTTTTTATCAACAAAGGGACAGCCAAGAATGCGTAGGGGATTGCGATATGTGCAAAACGTTTTGGTTCTAGTTACGAGGTATTTTGATAGTTTCTGCTTCAATTGTTTTATGCAGGACGTTTATTGGTTTTACCCGACTGCGTCAGAAGAAGCTTTGTTTTTCGAGGGTATGTATGTATGTATGTATGTATGTATGTAAAAGGGTTTGAATAATTACTGCGTAAGTGACACTGGGTATATCAAAATAAAAAAAAACACAATAAACTGAACCGATGATACCCGCCTGCTTTTCTGTGTATTGCGACTTTCGGATATCGAATGTCGGTTTTACCTTAAACAAGAAAGTCGAAATACCTGATTGCACTTAACTTTTGAAAAAGCGTAACAGTCGGGACTTTCGTCAATTACAGCTAGAAGGGTGGTATGCTGTTGAGGTGGACTGATTGCCGATGGCTCTTATTTTGCAAAATGTACTTACTGAATCCTATTGCTAAAATAAAGAAACATGTTGAAAATAATAACGCTGAATTTCTTGCCGCTTCTTTTCAGTACTGAAACCATTGCCAGACCCGGTAGTAGAGTCACATTCATTTAGGTTCAGTATTAAAGGTATTGTGTTATAGATCGAGAGATATTTTAAAATGCAAATAATAGGGCCAGGTTTTATTTTTTCTGTGTCTATATTTTTTGATCATTTCACCTAGACCGAAAAGCGAAGCGCGGTCTGTTTTCGCGTGCCAAGATACATTTTGGTAACTGCGTCCACCAGACTACTTAGATAAAATATAATCTACTTGAACTGTCATTATAGACCAAAAAAAGTTCACAAGTTTGTACCATTTAATGCTTGGACAATTAACATTTCGTTTGCGTGGCTCGCGTGCCATGGGGCAATTTGAGCCGCGAAAACATATGTCATCATAGCTTAACTGGCTACGGGGGTCAGTGGGTTAACGGCTATATTGTGGAAGGACGTTTGACAAATTCGGACGTAACAAGGCTGCGAGATAAAGAGCCAGTTTGTCGTTATGGTGTTAAAATTTAATAAACTCTGCACGCACAGGGTTGATGAAGTATTTTTGGGTTTAGTTAGCGCTTCCTATGTTTTGATGGTAAATTAAAAGATTGAAATAGGTCGTTTTTTCAAGTTTATATAGATGCTTTTTCTGTCAAATGGCAGAGAATGTGAATATAAAACCGTTCGTTCAGTATGTGTAAAATTCCTAAAAGAATTAAGGATCTGAATATAACATTATTCAAAAAAGAAACGAAGAAACTATTGACAGAAAAATTTTATTCCACTTTTGATTATTTTTTGAATGACAAATCACTATGAAATGTATTTTCAGTTTAATTCTCGGACGAAAATAGCTAATGAAAATAGTTCTCAAAATATGTGGACAATCCAAGCATTGAAAATACTTAATTAAAATTTTATGATAAGCCACTGAAGTAGAACTGGGAAGGCCATGTATGCAGGATAAATCCAGATAAGTAGGTCGGTCCATATTGGTATATGGGCCCATTGGATGGTTCTAATGGCGCCCTACAGATGGTCATCGCCGTAGAGGAAGGCCCCGTAAACCATGGACATAATTATGCCATTACTCCAACGAATTTCGCTCTCTAATTACAATAACCGAACGTGTTAGTACACAATTTTTTTTTAATACATACATAATATACATAGAAAACACCCAGGCCAGTACAAACCTACATATTCATGCACATGCATGTTTGTACTGCGCGGGGATCGGACCCGCGACCTTTGATGTAGTACCTAGCCAACTTCTCAACCATTATACTTTACCAGTATTTAAACTTGTTATAGAAATGTTTTGTTGTATTACAACATCTAAAGAGTAAGGCCCTTGTTGCGCTGTAATTAATGTAACGAAAGAAAACATAACAAAGTGTAGGTACTTAATCTATTTCAAGCCAGATTCTACTTCCGTAAACAATCCGAAATTCTCTCAAAGTTAAACAGTGAATCATTAATTTCGCTCTTCGTCCATACAAATGATTTTCCCGTTCAAATGTTCGGGATTTCGGATATGGTTGGCGAGAATTAAATTTGGCGTAAAAAATAAACAAGTCGATAGGTACTCGCAAAGGCAGTTTGCGGAGAGCCCGTCCCTTCCTTTCCACTCCGATAGATTTTCCATATTGTGCATGGATTAGGGCTGTTTTGTTCGTCCCAGTAAAGGTTGTCCCTATTTCGAATATTACTAATATTGCATTTTTATATTCAATTGTTTGAAGTCTAATGTTGCAAATATTGCACAGTTTAGATAATGTTTAATGATTCATCATTTCATTTTTGAAACAATATTGAAATTTACCATTATACCACGGATTGTTAAAAAAAAAAAACTTAAATCCTTTTACTGGTAAAAATTCCTTAACTGTTTTTTTTAACTTTATTTTGAAACGTGCATAATTTATTGAATTTGTTCACTACCAATTAAGTTTTGTTTTAAACTTGGTTGCTATTTATAATTAATAGCAAAGCATTTAGGTTGCTGGATTACAGGAGCGTTTTCCTAAGAGGAAAGTCAGTTGTGGGGTGAGAGAGCTGATGTCCCGTTTCAATTTCGCTGTCCCTGTCCGGCGTCGCGTTTCCATTTTTTACAAAGAGCTGTCCCTTTTTACCGTCCCGTTTTAGTAAGCGATCCCAGCCCTATAAAAGCGTAGTTCGTACCTAATTTAGGATTTGTTTGCTTCGCCCGCCCGATTGGCTTGTTTTGATAGAAGTTTGTATTGTTGAGATGTTTATTGTTGGATGAACCGACTACTGATCCGCACTTAATGTACACTACGATATTCCAACTGACCCCATAGTCATGCTAAGTCCAGAAGGTATTATTTGGCAATATTGTATTTGTTACGGTCAGATTGATTTGTTTATTTCAGCAGGTTTGTTCCACTTACAGTTAGTTATGGTTTAGTTTAAAGGACACTTCAATAAGGTAGAAATAAGGTTTTTTTTGGGTGGACTGCCTGATTAAAACCTTTGATAGGACTTTAATGGGTGCAGGCTGTCTCAAAACTTTGGAAAATCAGCTACTTTTGGATTCTGAAAGTGGTGGCCAATGTTTGCCAGTGGATGGCTAATGGCTGCCAATTAATTATTAATATTAGAAAATAGTTCATTTTGCTATAAAGGAATTAATGCCGGTACTTGTTTAAATCACAAACATTCGCATCAAACGCGCTCGTCTCATTTTAATGCAATTACGTCACCTAGAGGGGGCGCCACTGAGCTTGTGCATCCTGGCACCGAATTAGCTCTGATTAGTAAGCATTGTAATTACATGAGTGCTACTCAACACGTAGGTAACCATTCAATCTAATATGCTTTATTGTGAATTTACATTCAGCTATTTTAGAGCTGGGTATCACATGTTTTTTAATTCAGTAAAGTATCAGCTATTAATATCGCTGAACGATTGGCTGTACTTACACAATGTATGAATGACACACAAATTTTCAAATCATAAAGATGAATAGAGTTTTCAGTCTGATTAAAATAAAAAACGCTACCAACATGGACATAAAACTGACTGAGGTTATTTATAAACCCTTATGAATGCCGCATTAAAATTTAAAAAAAATGTTTCCGCCCGGGATCGAACCGGGGGCCTTCTGCGTGTTAGGCAGATGTGATAACCGCTACACCACGGAAACTTGGCTAAGCGGGTCCGTAACAGCTATCTAGTACAACACTGTCATACATTCACTTCTTGAATTTTTGCTTCGAAAGCGAGAGCGAGGAGATGCGTCTCCCTCTCTCGGTCTTCCGCACTTGAAACTTTTACCTACGTGGCCTGGCACACTACAGCAAGTTTTTGGCACAGGCACATTAATGTTCATTCATAGTAGGCTTCTTATGAACGAAACACATCACAATGTTAATTCATTTCAAAAAATCTTGCCAGACCACGAGACCTAAGGTTTTACATAATGTTGTTACGCTTGGCTTTTAGGAGTTATAAGTCGCTGCAATTTTTTTCTTGCCAACAAAAGACAGTAACTAAATAAGATACGATGATTGAGATGTCACACTTTTCACAGAAGTAACACATCACAAAATAACAAAAGGAACACTCGAAAAAAGACAAACAAGGTCGTGTCGAGGATTTATCTGCGACTATAAAGTTAATGGTCGAAACTAGTCGAAACAGAGAAAAACTTTCAGACGCCTCTCTTCATGCGAAACTGCGTCGGTGTATATTACTTTTACGTTTTAGTTTTACGAGGCGGAGAGTGTCTATAAACTAGAGATTTAGTGAATTACGACGTTTTAGGTTGTTTGGATAGTCAGGTGTTTTCCGAGGTTTAAGGGTCAGTCCATGATTCCGCACCTCTCAGTGGAACGGTTCGGTAATTTACTTTTAATTCAATGATAAGATAACTCCATATTATCCAATCATTAAACTAGCTTTTGCCCGCACCCTCGACCTCGCCTTACATAACATAAACGGCCTATATACGTCCCACTGCTGGGCACAGGCCTCACCTCAACTATGATGTGGAATGAGCCACACTCCAACACCCGGGCTCAGTGCGTATTTTTGGACGGTTATAAATTAGTGGGCAATGTCAGGTGTTATCAAGCCGCCCTCAGGCCTCTGAATTGTCTTAACGACTGACATCTAGCGACGTCTAACGGGATTAACTGCATAACGTGCCTTCCAAAGCGTGGAAATGCCCGATAAATACATCAGCAAATTTCGGTCGGGGTGGTAACCCATCCCATTTCCGACCTGGCCTGTGTTGCTTTACAACAGCGATCGTCACCGATGACTATCACAACTGCGCCACGGGCACCTCACCTCGTACTTAATTTGTACTTTGACAGTCATAGTCATCTATCAACAATTTTGCATTTTTCTAAAAATCATGTTTTTTCAAGCCCCCTTGAAGAATATTTTATATAAAGTAAAGAGAGTCAGCCTTAAAAGTTGCTGATGCTGTTGCTGTTTTATGAACAAAACCATGATTCTTATTTTCTAGGTAAATGTAATCAAATAGGATGCGCCACAACTGAATGAGACGACGGTCCTTCTCCCTCTTTCAGACGGAAAACCTCTATATTTTGCGGATTTATTAAAAGAAAAACACGTATCAGAACAGTGTTCCAAGTACAGAGTTTTAAAATCGCCACAGAATAAACAAAAATAAACACAAAAATAATTCAGTATTATACCCTTTGAGTCCTGATCAGCTCTGGCTCGGAAACTAAGCGGGCCCGCTCATAATTGGTTTAGCCGAGCCAACGAAAACGAAAGTAATACGGTTATACACGAGCTTTTAGCCGCCCGGACCCGGTGTAATTATATTAAATCGGCAGAGATCATCTAAGCGAGATGTACATTTTCATTTATATTGTTTTTTTTTGTATAAAAAACAAAAAAGATTCACCAGCCAATGTTTGTATCTGATTTAGAGAGTGGAAAAGTTTTCATGCAGGCTTTGTTTTAACAGTAAATACTTATTGTTATTGTATGAATATGTTCCAAAAGACAATCTTATTTTTTCTTTCTGGCACAAAAGTAAAGTACACGAGGCGGACTTAATGCCTAGAGGCATTCTGTACCAGTTAACCACGCAGTCAGCCAGAAAAAATCTTATTTATATGACCACTAGCGACCGCCTGTGGACATTTTACTTTAAAACTGCCATTTACTATTTTATGTTTTTATTTGATTCAGTTGATAGGCTTTTTAAACACCGATAGAAAACCCCAGCAACACGTATAACGGCTTGAGCAGTAGGCTAACCCCTTACCACATTGCGTTCAACCGGCTCGTCGATGTGGCTTCTGTTCACCTTAAAAGCAACAGTCTGCGTGCCTCTGACTGCCCCGTTTTTGGTATAAGTCATAACCGTTATGTTAATAATGTTATCTCATGTGTACACAGCACAACCCTTGTCTTTGCGAACCCCAACGATTTATGGACGGTTTCAGTTTTAACATTTAAGGGAGTGTCAATTTTGGCCCGCCCAATTGAATTTGCCCTGATACCTTCCTCTTTGGGAGGGGAGCTCACGTTATTCCGTGGCAACAGGGGAAATATTTAGAGCTTTACTCTTTCACACAGAATACGTAGAGCTTTATACTTACTTTCAGTCAGGGGTGGCTTCCGGCGGACATCACTTCAGATCTCGGTGCTCCACGTTTACTTCAATAATGAATACGCTTCTCTCTAAATTAGTATTTTCTCTCATTTTGTTTATCACTTCATAGTATAAAACAAAGTCGCTTTCTCTGTCCGTATGACCCTTTGAATGCTTAAATCTTTGAAAGTACGCAACGGATTTTGATGCAGTTTTTTTTAATAGATAGAGTGATACAAAAGGAAGGTTTATATGTATAATAACATCCTATTGCACCAGTGCGAAGCGGGGGCGGGTCGCTAGTAAATAATAAAAAAAATACATTTGTATTACCTAGTTCTTTTCTCTCAGACGACAATAGTCGCAAAGAAAATAAATTTTAAAGTAAACCCAGCACGAGCGAAGAAAGTTTTGGTGCCTAGCGGAAGACTATAGCTGTTTTGATCGTTTCGTAATTTTACGTAAGTGTGATAGTAACCTATCACATTAACGTAAAATTACGGGTTGGCGTTATTATTTCTACAAAGTTCACACATGAGTTGAACCTTCACTGAAAAAAAAATACAGATGTACTAATTTTGTTATTTCAATTGTTTGGTTAAAAGAGTTTTAATAGTGTTGCAGTATCGTTGCTGTTTAGTGAGGGGTCAGGACTTTATGCAAAAAACGTTATTGTCAAAGTTAGATTGCAATTTTCAGCTGATGCGGCGTGTGTTGCTGTTGTACCCTTTTTTATATTAGGGGAAATGCCTTACCCGTACGCGTAAGGCATTCACCCGGTGGACGGGTATCCGTCTACCGGGGGACGGACGGGTCATGTCGGACTCTCCACTGGAAAGGTGGTATCCCAGTGGCCCTACCGACTATAACCTCTACCACTCCCTCTAATCGTTGCTGTTGGACCTAAAACAACACGGAAATGATATGGGTGACCACACATTGTCGTTAATTGTCGTTAAGCCTAGTCGGAGGCCTCATGGTGGCTTGGTGGCACCCGTAAAGCTACAGTGATGGCGCCGTACAGCTAAGTTAAGCACTCATCGTGATACATAATAACGACCACGACCACTCTGGAAAGAGTGTAGCGACTAAGAAGAGACATCCCTCCAACAATCCGCACTCAGCCTGCGTGTTGGAGTATGGCTCGCGCCACCTCAGAGTTGAGGTGAGGCCTGTGCACAACAGTGGGACGTAAACATGCAGTTTATTGTGTGCCACGTAAATGTTCAATTTTATGTACAGACGACCGCACATCACGCTACACACTACCACCGTAAGCTGACCTCTGTTAGTAAGGAAGTTCTTTACAAAGCGGGTATCCGT
This sequence comes from Udea ferrugalis, assembly GCA_950022985.1. Taxonomy (NCBI): domain Eukaryota; kingdom Metazoa; phylum Arthropoda; class Insecta; order Lepidoptera; family Crambidae; genus Udea; species Udea ferrugalis. Next base: position 15,962,351 of record OX465516.1, read on the forward strand.
CCACCGGGGGACGGACGGGTTATGTCGGACTCACCACTGGACAGATGGTATACCAGTGGCCCTACCGACTAAAACCCCTACTACTCCCTCTAATCGTCCGTTAGTGGGGGAACACGGTGAATAGCGCCTGCCTGTTACGCGTTCCCCCGGACGGAGCCCGCCTGCACGGCGGGCCGGAAGCGACCCCCCCCCCCGCGTGAGGGGAGGCCAGAAGGGACAGCCGAGGATGTCAAGCCGTCCCTACCAGGCAGCGGTGAAACCCGTGCAATGCTGGCGGCGGCACCCCCGTACCACGCGCTAGCTGGCCACCGTACGCAGGCCCTACTGGGCCCGCAACCACGAGCCACCCAAAGGGCGGCTCCGCTGCCGTAACCTTCGGTACGGCCCCGCCGGGCCGCGACGCACAGGGGGGATCAGCCTCGGGTTACTGGCCCCCACCAATCGGTTGTGCGCCGCGGCCCCAACCACGCGCCTCAAGGCGCCTGCAGGCCCCACTGGCCCTGCATCCCCGCGTCGCCCTTACGGGCCGCAGCGACCCTACTGGGCCCGCAACCACGAGCCACCCAAAGGGCGGCTCCGCTGCCGCAACCGACGGTACGGCCTCGCCGGGCCGCGACGCACAGGGGGGATCAGCCTCGGGTTACTGGCCCCCACCAACCGGTTGTGCGCCGCGGCCCCAACCACGCGCCTCAAGGCGCCTGCAGGCCCCACTGGCCCCGCAGCCCCACGCCACCCTTACGGGCCGCAGCGGGTGGGTGCTCAGTCCACCACGCTGCCACGCCTGGGTTCTCTTCGCTTCCCGGTGGTGCCCCTACCACCGGTACTAGGCCCCCTCGCCACGCCGAGGCGAGAACCCATGAGGGGGCACAGTCATGACCTATAACAAATGAATAACTGACAAAAAGCACTCACACTTGCTTACGGAAATCATACCCAAAACAGAGCACAACATTGTACCAGATAATGATGTTAGCAGTCAGTAGCCTCCCTAGGTAATTAGCACCCCCCTGGAGTGGTGTTTGAGTGCGTAGACTGCGATTGTAAAGTCAAGAGTTCAATAGACGAATTTGACGCATGACGCAATTGCAGAAAGAATCCGGAGTCGCAGTAGGTATGTGACGGGAATCCAAAAGTAAGGGTGGGAATATAACATAAATATGTATTTTACTTTATTCAATATTTATGTGGTAACATAACAGTCCCAGACATATTTGGACCTTAAAAGTGGTTGCCTTTTTCTTCGAATTAATGGATTTCCCGCCTCTTTCTGAAGTTCATTAAATAAAAACGTGATTACATAAGTTGTAGAGTACTTACTCTCATTATCTGTATTTTTTTACAAAACTGCTTTTAGGCAGTAGATAATTTTCAAAAACCTCATACTTAACTTTCCAAATAAAATTACGAAATGAATGCCAAGACATAATTCAATATTTAATATTCCCTGGGTTCCTACCACAGTCATGACCTATAACAAATTACTGAGAAAAAGCACTCACACTTGCTCACGGAAGTCATACCCAAAACAGAGCACAACATTGTACCAGATAATGATGTTAGCAGTCAGTAGCCTCCCTAGGTAATTAGCATCCTCCCCTGGAGTGGTGTTTGAGTGCGTAGACAGCGATTGTAAAGTCAAGAGTTCAATAGACGGATTTGACGCATGACGCAATTGCAGAAAGAATCCGGAGTCGCTAGGAATGTGACGGGAATCCAAAAGTAAGGGTAGGAATATAACACCAATATGTATTTTTACTTTATTCAATATTTTTCAAGCGATTTTATAGTTTTAAACTTCTTTCAAGCCTTGAAGTCGTTAAAAAAAATGCCTCAAGGCATTAAGTCTGCCAACTGTAAAACTATATTATACTGTATGGCGTTCGAACCCGCGACCTCTAGTGTACCTAGAGTAGCTAACTTCTGAACCATAACACCAAATCGGTCGTTGGACAAAAAGCACTGAAATTTACTCGTACAAGCGGTAGTCTTACCCAAAACATAGTATGTATGTCTATAGGCTGATTTTTCAAAAGTTAGATAAAAATCAGACCAATAATTTACAAGTCGGCAGATTTGGAAATATTGGATGTAGAAAGCTATAAATTGTGTCTTTAATTGAAATGTCAATTTGGCATACATTTTAAAATCTGCCGAGTTTTTTATTGATGTGATAATTTCTATCTGACTTTTGAAAAATCTGAAAAAAAAACAAATTCTTTTTTGATTTCTTGCAATCTTTTCAGTAGTCGAGATTACTTGTCAAATATTTTCACCCTGTTTCCCCGCCTGTCTGCACAGCGCCTAACCTGAGGCGCGTGTAGGGGCGTTAACGCTCCTCTGGACACGTTAATTGAAACTGGATTAGAGGTGACAGTGTAGAACGGGCTTAATATTTTTTCCGTCCAATATCAAAGGCTTGCGTCAGAGGTCTATTCGGTATTGTGTTAACCTTTGAATCCTTCTTGACTGTCTATATACATTGTTATTAATTTGTCGAGTTTCAACGCTGGGAAAATGCTTTTGTTATTGACGCCAACTCATCGTTTCAACATAGTTTTTCAATGAAGAATTTTCTGCCGTGTTACGAGTATACCGTTATTTTAACAGGTGAGAACTTAAAAACTAATAACGGTAAAAGATTCCAATAACTAGTCTAAATTATAGATAAATTATAGTCATTGTTTGGTGTTGGTGTTTGTTGTCAAAAAGATGAGAATTTGTCATTGTTATAAAGAGGAAGATAGGGCATCCTCGTACCAAGAGTGGCTACCCTAAAACAGGTCCAACGGACCAGTTTGCTGGCCAATATGACAGCGACTTCTAAGCGTGCACGTCATTCATACGTCAACCTCATGTGCTAGTTTTCGCATTCGCGAAGTATGAACGTAACGTTTCTTCTTCTTTTTGTTTATATCAATGACCATTTGTAGTGCTCTGACATCGAGCTTGCTTGCAGAAATCCTTTTGAGCTGAATAAGAAAATCAGGGAAATTGGCGAACATCGTAGAGTTTTAAATGAAAGTAAACATTTTCTCAAAAAAATCTCACATGCGTCGCCTTATCACATTTCCCCTAAAACAGTGCTTCAATCGTGATTTTGCGAAAGTAATATCATAATACGACGCCTTAGCAGCGTAATACATGTCCTCCGAATGATATTTTACACAAAAATGTGTCGCGACACAAAATTCAATGTTCTCAGCCGAGAGACCGCTGTCGAGAAGGTTGGATGCAAGCCAGGAGCTGGCGGAGATTTGAGTCATTCAATATTAGATAATAGCTCTTGAGGCTTTGGACTTGGAACAGGACGAAGAGATTGGCCACGTTTGGTTTGTTTGTGGCTGCGATTTGTGAGATGCCGAGCTAAGACAGCAACATGCGCATAAAAAGAGGTTTCCTCAATACTGCGCTGACCAGTTTCAAAATAATATTTATGAAAATCAGTAGAAAACTGTCGGAAGTCACTCAACCGTCTCAGGGCAGAGGGTAAGGAAGTCCAAAGCAGAGTAAACCTTGCGAAGTGGGGATTGGTATCTGAACGCGATACAGAGTGTATCTGGCAGAGGCATCTAAGGCAGACCATTGCACACATGCCTAGGGTGCTCTGCTACCCGAGCACCGAGCCTACCTAGCGAGCTGCCTTGGTTGTGGCTTTTGAGATGACCGTTGACTCGAGAAGAAGAAGAGTCAAGGCTCAAACAGATGCATATTCGCTTACAGCTAAACAATTTATGGCTACAATATGAATTAAAAAATATTGAACTTAGCTTTGTGCAAATGTTTAAATATTATTTTTTTCTACACTTAATCAGTTAATCACTTAGACAGGCATTGTAGCTTTTTTTAATAATTCTCATATTGAAATCCACGAAATGCATAAACTGAAACATAAGCATTTTCTAGTTTATGCATTATTGTCTGCAAGCATTGGTCGTATTAGGACTGGTATGGTTCGCTCACAACTTTTTCGCCATGCGGTACATTCTCGTAATATGGCCAGGGGATCTAAAATGGCAACATTTTAGGTGTTTCATATATGAATCATCTAAGTGACGTTTCATCTGGTGAATTGCTAAAAACGGTAAAACGGCGACATGAAAAGTGAAACACCTATTTGACGTTTCATATCTTAGACATATTTTTCTTTTTTAAATTTATTTCATGGCTTGGACTCTTAGACATAGTTTGATGACGACATTGCTACACCAAAAAAATAGTGTCGCGCCTAATAATTGTAAACTTAACGGTTTTCATTAAACAAATATTTTCATCATTACAACTAATAATTTAAGGCTTAAAAAGTAGCTTATTATTGAATTTGTGTGATTTCTTATCACTAATAATTGTAAAATGTTTTTAATTTACAATTTTTATTTCTGGCAATGAGGACCGTGACAGGTGGCCTAAGAACAATAATGTCACAGCTGTCAATCGAGATTGTAAATAATGTTCGTGAAAACTTGTGATAAAAATCATTTTCCGACCGGAAACTATGAATGAAGACAAGAAATTGGTGCTAGCTAGGCATGTTCTTGAGATTGAAGATATTTGCAAGGAGACATGACTCTGTAACAACAAAGCCCGAGTGATTTGCCAAACTTCTGCCTCGGCAATGGCGTACAAGACGACTTTATTTGGGAGCAGATTTTTAGGTTTTAATGCCGTACATTTTTTAAATAATACACATTATAATAACAAAAACGTTTTTTATTTACTCGATAATATTCGAATATTCACCAGAAGACAGCTAGTTAACGTAAATGTGATAAACTAAGTTCTCAGGAATTTCATTCAAAATGTGATAAACCTTCAGTGTCGTTTCCGCCACGGTCTTGGAAATAGGTTCAATTTATAGTCACTATTATGTATTCTTGGTGTCATTATAATAATTCACAGTAACACATTTTACTACGAATACTTAAATTTATCCTAAAAACGATTAAATAATGTTTACTGCTATATGAATTTGACAGCTCAGCGCTGTCACCTAGTAGGGTAATTTCGTCTGTTCGCGTCCATTTAGTGCAGTTGCTAAATTTGACAGTGAATCAAAAAATGCTCCAGCATTGATTTATATAAAAAATAAATATTATATATCCATTATATTCTAGTTTATTTTAGGATCAAATTAGTCGTAGATCAAGTTTTTTCGAAACATTGCATTTTTTTAATAGACAAATTACAGAATTAGGTATTTTTCCAGAAATGACAATTAGCGTCCACTGTACACCATTTCGCGGGAATAATTTATCAGTTGCTTTACTGCCAGCATTAACTCTTGGCAGAGGACCCTTGCACATCTAACTTCCGCTTTGCCAGCTAGTCTCCCTAGCGCTGATTTGCATTCCTTGACAATCGCTGATGTTGTCGCAATCTGGTTTATGATCATCTCCTGTAGGTATAGTTTGCGGCCATAGCGGACGCAAACGCTAAGTTCTGAATAAGGTGTATTTAATTCGCGTCTACCTCATTTTATTCGTTAAAAATGTAGCTTAAAATTCACATAAATCAATAAAAAACATCCGAATGCGCCGCTGCACACTATTTGTCCTTATGTGCGTGTGTCTTTGAACTTAACTTTGAAGTATTAGCATTAGTGACGTATTTTTAACTGTTGTATTAGTTAACTTAATTTCGAGGATTTTCCGTAAAATGGACGCGAACGGGTTGGTGGACGCGAACAGGCGAACTGACCCTAAACATCTAACATTCCTCCAATTTGACGTTTAAAAGTGCACCATTTTACGAATTCCCATACAAAACTGTCAAATTGTATGAAAAACAAATATGAATCATAATATGTTCATAATATGATTCACCTAATAAGTTGCCATTTTACGATTTCAAAAAGTGTTTCATATTATGTTTCAGATATGAAACGTCTAATGTCGCCATTTTAGCCCCCCTGGCCAGCCCGCTTCCAACTAAGATAAATATTTTTTTTTTTAATTTATTTTGGCAACAAACAGTCATGTAGTTTTACATTATTAGGATAAGATAAATAACGAATCTCCCCTGACTTGGCCCCGAGCGGTCGGCCGCCGAATCGCTATCCATTCTGTTCGCTCCTATTCGCGTGGCAAAATGAGATATCAGTGGATATTGAATGACGGGCGCGAAAGCGAACGCCCAATATAAGCTCGCTCGCTTTTTTGCGTGAACACAAAGGCCTGAGGTACTCGGGACTGTGCAATGCGGATAAATTGTATTGTTCGCTAGGATTAGAGATAATAAACAGTTTGTTCCGCTGAAACGGTTTTAGTTCGGATTTTTCCCTTTTATTGCGAGGTTTTCGGCATAACGGTTATGATGGAGATTTGTTGTTTTTGGTGGAAGGATAAGTCTTTAGCTTAGAGTTTGTTGCGTAAATAACAGATTTGAAATAAGTTGGTTAGTTTTTCACTTAGTATTATTTCTTTTTTCTAGCAACGTCTGCCGTGACCAACAGACTGCCTAACGTGTATTCCGAAGCACGTGGATGCCCAACAAATACCTGCTTTCCTTTTCAGTCTTGATGGTAACCCATACCACTTCCAACTTGGCGTGCTTTGTTCTCAAAACGGTGATCGTTGCCAGTCTACTGTCACAACTGAGCCACTGGGATCTCCGACATGTTTACATAGGGTGCAAAATATCGCCATAACAAGCTACCTGTACCCTCGTCAGCTGAATCTGTGCGTGACGGCACAGGTCAAGACTAGGGATCCAGCTTATTAAACATCAAACAGGGGCATCAAACTAATTGATTCTCAAAATAATCAACATTTGCGTTTTTAATTTTTTTGTAGCTTTTCGTCAATAATGTAATTTATGGTCTCCACTCCAAAACGAAACTTTATGTCAGCGCTAACGTCCTGTGTGAGTCTTTAACTATGGTTTACATGGGCTCAGTCTGAGTTGCAGGAATAGATATTTGTAAGGCTGCTGATTAACCTTACCTACTACTTATCAGATGTTTGAAGTTGACCTTAGCTTGTCAGGTGTATAGATGTCTCTTCAGACATCTAGCAATTTTAGCCAGGACTAACAATGTAACATGCCTTCCGAAGTACGAGGAATCTACTTTTCCAGAAAATTCTGTGAACACAATGAAATCCGGACAAATGTTTGCCGAATTGTGCCAAATTGTTCACTGACGGGAAGCATAAATAACTGCTACTTGTAACATTTCAAACTAAAAACCGTTATTTGGAAAGAGGAGGAAGTTGGGACCGGATGCAGCAGTCTGCTGTAGGGGGCGCTGCGAGCGTCGCGCCGAGATATTCAGCACTTCCGGTGTGCGAGCGAGATGCAGAGAGGAAATGAATACGTCTGCCGATTGAAAGATCCTATTGAACTTTGGGACTAGTGAAACTTTATTTTGTTTCATTTTTGTTTTTTGTATTTGTGTAGTAGACGGTAACATGTTAACTTCTATTTCTAATCATTTTCTTGTCTTCAGTTTTCCAATGTTAGGTTCTTTTTACAATTTGCTTGAATCTGGTTTTCTAAGAGATGCAAAAAAAAAAACATGAACAGTTTCCACTCGTTTTTCATATTTTCAATTTGTTCAAAATCTCACTTGGTACGAATTAGTACGGGTAATCACTGAGCAGTTTTCAGTTTTAGTCATAAATTTATAAATTTCGCTTATTTTGGATTCAAATTGAGCTTGCCGTGAAATATCGCGAACATATTATATTTAGGTAGATAGGACAATAACTACCGTCGGAGTTACGGAATGTTCTTAGTTCCAAAAACATAAAAGGTAAACTAAAAAGGTACTTCACCGAAAATTTAGGAAATCATTTTAATATCAAACTAGTTTAAGTGCATCTACTCAACTCTTCTTGAAATTGATTTAACGAATTATAGTTAATTCTTGAAAATATTATTCTTTATAAATATTTGCAGTAATTGTGACTGTTAAGAATTGTAAAGTCGCGTGAACACAAACCTTAGTGGTTTTTTTCTCAGCATGCGACTATGCACAAATAATCTAAACGTAACACAGCAACATTCCAAATAGTTGTCCACCTACAAATCTACAATAACTTATTTCGATAACTTGTGATACAAATATTTTTCTTGAACATTTATTATCCCTCCACTCCCAAAATAAATAAATTTGTCAACCCAAGTACTTGAGAATGTAGGTACACATTATTACTTGCCATTATGGATAAAAGGTTCAGAGTTCTCGACCGTAACCACGTTACAATATGATCGAGTTACGGGCCGAATTGTGGTTGATCCGGTAAAAAGGGTCTGGAGTTGCTAAGGGCTTGAGTTGCAAAATACTAGCTGAATGATTGTGTTATTTAAATTTGGATGTGCTATAAAAACACAAACCCTACCATCAGATGTTATCAAGCTGCAGTGCCGCTGACTATAGGCTAACTATTGACATTTAGCTAGGACCAACTGCTTTGCGTACCTTTCCTTAGCACGGAGATGCCTGAGTAGTGGATTACACAATTTCGGTCGGCGTGGTCACAATAACACAGCACATCTTTAACTTAAAACTTCAAAAAAAAACATTATACTTTACTAGCGTTGAAAAACAAAAAGAAATATTCCCTCATAAATAAATAAACTGTAGCACATGTGCGATTCAGATGAATAATCTAGCTACATTACTGTAGATTTTCATTAAAATCCATTTAGTAGTTTTTACGCGAAAGAGCAACACGGCACATCCACATATGCAAACTTTCGCCTTTAAAAGTTTTATTTATTAGTTTTCAGTGTTGTCAAATTGGTGAATGATGTACGTACCTGTAATAGGTTTACATATCAGTCTGTTTATATGTAGTTAATTATGGTATAGTTTTAATATGTACACTGTTGGTATGTCTTTTAAATAAATAAATAATATTAGTAGGATTAAGGCCAACTTATTAATTTGAACTTCTTACTCGTATACAACGAACTGTAGTAAACTACAAACTGAAGAAACTTTATGTGGGTTTTTCACCAATTAAAATGTTTTGAAAGGAAGAGGAGAAGGAATAACCAATCTATGATTTTTTTTTCTAACGATATTATGATTTCTTATCAAAAAAGAAATAATAATGGCATTCAATCTGTAAGTACCAATTAATTGTCCACTCATAACTTCAAGTAAGTACATACATATTTTAAATCAGAAATCCCTATCGTCTGGTTGTCACTCGCAGGCCTGTAACAAGGGTGGACGTTATTTTCACAGGCCGACGCCTCAACTCGCAAATCCTCTTAAATTTCTCAAGCCTGCCCTGGAGAAGGGTTCCGTACGGAAATTTTGAAATAATCACGTTATTGGGATCGGATTATTGTTCCGTAGTGTGCGGTCGCTTTGTGATGTGAGTAGTGAGTGAATTTTAGGGGATAAGAGATTATAATTTGTGTGTAGCTGGAGTAGATTGGATATTTGTAATATTGCGTGTACTCAATAGCGTCGTGTGAGTGTCGACTTATATTTCACGATTAACCAAACCAAAGCAGGTGAAGGCGTATCGCTATTAGACATTTCATTTCCCTGAAAACCACTTTATACACACTGAAAATATTGTGTTTATGCCAAAAAGTCAACTTACGGACAGCGAGATAGGTTACCAAATATTTGATATATATATTTAAACTCATGGAATCAGAGGGATATTAAGTTACATTACAAATACTGATTTTGTAAGAGATCGTCTAAGCTGAAAGACGCGGCCTTTCACTGCATGTACACTTAAAAGCAAGCACTCTTGTTTGCGCAGATGCGTTGGTAAGGCGCGTCATTTGAGCTAAGACGACTTCCCCTTTTGCTAGAAACTAAATTGAAGTGGACTTGGCTTAATTTTTAAATACAGCTATTGTGCTTCAATGACAAGATTTGTTCATAATGTTATCTAATATTTACGCGAACACTACATGATGTTCTATGACATACTTATGTTGGACATAGAACATCTTTGTCATCCCTTGATCACGGCTGCTGTAAAGTAGTCGAAAAGTCGTGTTAGAAAATGAAAGAACATGTAAGACCGCGAGTAGAATCCGTAAAGTAGTTTTATTTCGAAGATTTGTTAAATTGTGTTTCCTCGAATGCAATCAATTAAATTGTGGAATAATTTATCAATAGCAAGCGATTTCATTTTGCTCAGCTTGCAAATACTAAGCTATTTACAACCCACAGACCATCAATAACCACTAATGGAGTCGCAGTGCATCCCGCGATCCGGTTTATCTGCGATTTGAAGGGCTAATTAATCACAGGACCTCCAATGATGGTTATGATAATATCGGGAAGGTTATTAAATTGACGAGTTCACGTCACGGTCAGGTAATTATTTGCTGTTTATCGGAAAATGGGACAAGTGACATTTGAATCCATGTAAACTAAGCGTCGACCGAAATAGTGATTGTTGAAGTGGTGGTGTATTTAAGGTTGTGTCTCAGATTGTATCAAATCATAGGATAGTTAATGTGTGGTCAGATGATATCAAGCCACTGTAAAGTCCAAACTTAATGACTGACATCTGCGCCGCCAGCGGGTTGTGCCACCCGAATGGCGGAAAAAACCCTAAAAAACATTACTAAATTCACATCACTATTATTAGTAGCAATGTTTGTGGGCTGAAAATTGTGTGTATGTTATGTGTTTAAGTATTTCGATGTTGGTACTAGTCATATTTTACGTTTATCATTCTTCAATATCGGCCGAACAAGTTTAGATCATTTTTTCAGACTTTTTTTACTTTCGAGATTTAAAATGGGATGTAAGGGGGCGAACCTCCATCTATCGCCCCAAGTCAACCTCACCTGCACGCGGTGCATCCTGCTGAGTAACGAACGAGGCTCTGGCGACCGACCGACGGCGGTATATCCGTCCTGAATAGGCGAGCTAAATACCACAGGCCGGTGACGGGCAGCAGCGTCACCGGTGCGAGAAGCTTCGCCCTGCGATCGCCAACCCGCCTGCCCAGCGTGGCGATTATGGGCATAACCTCCTATGGCAGCACGACAAAGGCCACGGCCCCCAGTTCCCGGCAGCCCCACTATTCCTGGTTATGGTGGCGACCATGGTAACGGTGGGGCGGGGGGTGCAAAGAATCTCCGGGCTACGGGAGGCCACCACAACCGACTGACCCTGGCGACGTACAACGGACGCACGCTGCGGCTTGACTCGCATCTGGCGCAACTCGAGGTGGAACTTGGGAACATCAGGTGGCACATACTTGGGTTATGTGAAGTCCGAAGAGAGGGAGAGGACACCATAACTCTCAATTCAGGCCACCTGATGTACTTCCGAGAGGGAGACCAAAAATCCCAAGGTGGCGTTGGGTTTCTGGTTAATAAGTCCCTAGCTAACAACGTTGTGGAAATGTCCAGTGTGTCGAACAGGGTGGCGTACCTCATCATCAAGCTCACCGAGAGGTATAGCCTCAAGGTGGTGCAAGTGTACGCACCGACCTCGTCACACTCGGACGATGAGGTGGAGGATATGTTCGATGACATATCGAGACCCATTTCACCAAATCCACTCCACTACCAAGACCCATTTCACCGTTGTTATGGGGGACTTTAACGCTAAAGTGGGAGTACAAAATTGCAGTGAATCGGTAGTAGGATCCCATGGATATGGAAGCAGAAATCATAGGGGGCAAATGCTCGTCAATTTCCTCGAACGGGAGGGGCTCTTCTTGATGAACTCATTCTTCAAGAAGCAACCCCAAAGGAAGTGGACGTGGCAAAGCCCCGACACTATGACAAAGAATGAGATCGACTTCATCATGGCGGACAAAAAGCACATATTCAGAGACGTCTCCGTGATCAACAGGTTTAATACCGGTAGCGATCACCGACTCGTCCGAGGCTCTCTGAATATCGATTTCAGAGCTGAACGAGTCCGCTTGATGAAGGCCAGGCTCCGACCAACTCTGCTTCAAACTATCATGGGATCTGAAGCGTTCCAGTCAAATCTGGAGAACCGATTTGCTGCCGTGGAAACCACAACTGACGTTAACCAGAACCTTGAAGATGTGGTTCGAGTCCTCAGGGGAGAAGGTACGAGATTTTGTAAAATGCAGCGTAAAGGCAAGAAGTCGAAGCTTTCCGAAGGGACTTTGGGGCTAATGAAGAGACGACGGGAAAACCCACCCGTCACTTCGTCAGGGAAACGGACTCTAAACCGAGAGATTAGTACGCACGTGCGACGCGATCTCCGTTGCTCCAGTACTCTCTCTATTGAGAGAGCGATTGAGCAGAACCGGGGTTCAAAAGTGTTCGTACAATCTCTTGGAAGAAGCCACCTGACGAAGTTGACCATAGAAAGTGGAGAAGTCGTTGTCTCGAAGCCGGCAGTCCTTTCGGAAGTAGAAAACTTCTATGGCCGGTTATACGCTTCGCATGCATCTCGACCTGACCCCGGAAATGAGGACTCTAGAGCCACTCTAACACGCCACTACACCGAAGACCTGCCAGAAGTCAGCATTGACGAAATCGAGATCGCTTTTGGGCGGCTTAAAAATGGAAAAGCCCCTGGAGAGGACGGCGTAACAACAGAGCTGTTAAAAGCAGGAGGCAGACCCGTACTCAGGGAGCTCCAAAAGCTTTTTAACGCTGTCCTCTTTGAAGGGAGAACTCCAGAGGCGTGGAGTAGGAGTGTGGTCGTCCTGTTCTTCAAAAAGGGAGACAAAACCCTACTGAAGAACTACCGACCCATTTCCCTTCTAAGCCACGTCTATAAGCTGTTCTCAAGAGTGATCACGAACCGTCTTGCGCGAAGACTCGACGAATTCCAACCACCGGAACAGGCTGGGTTTCGGAGCGGATACGGCACCATAGACCACATCCACACAGTGCGGCAGATTATACAGAAAACTGAAGAATATAATCAGCCCCTGTGCCTAGCATTTGTGGACTATGAGAAGGCCTTTGACTCGATTGAAATCTGGTCTGTTCTGGAGTCCCTGCAGCGATGCCAAGTAGATTGGCGATACATCCAAGTGATGAGATGCCTTTATGAAGCAGCCACTATGTCCGTCCAAATCCAGAATCAGCAAACAAGTCCTATACCGTTGCATCGAGGTGTGAGACAAGGGGATGTTATCTCCCCGAAATTGTTCTCAAATGCAATGGAGGATATGTTCAAGACGCTGAACTGGAAAGGACGTGGCATCAACATCAATGGCGAGTACATCTCTCACTTGCGATTTGCTGACGACATCGTCATCGTGGCAGAAACGCTGCAGGACCTACAACAGATGCTGAATGACCTGGCTGACTCTTCTGTGCGCATCGGTCTACGGATGAACTTGGACAAAACCAAGGTCATGTTCAATGAACATGTACTACCGGAACCGATTGCGATACACGGCGCCGTTCTCGAAGTTGTTCAAAAATATGTATACCTCGGGCAGACATTGCAGTTAGGTAGAAACAACTTCGAGGACGAGGTGAACAGAACAATTCAGTTGGGTTGGGCAGCGTTTGGGAAGCTACGTCGAGTCTTCACATCGTCGATCCCACAGTGCCTAAAGACAAAAGTCTTCAATCAGTGCGTCCTACCCGTCATGACATACGGAGCCGAAACGTGGACACTAACGGCACGGCTGGTCCACAAATTTAAAGTCACTCAGCGGGCTATGGAGAGGGCTATGCTCGGCGTTTCTCTGCGAGATCAAATCAGAAATGAGGTGATACGGCAGAGAACCAAGGTTATCGACATAGCCCACCGGATTAGCAAGCTGAAGTGGCAGTGGGCTGGCCATGTTAGCCGTAGAACCGACAACCGTTGGAGTAAACGTGTTCTTGAGTGGAGACCGCGTCTCGGCAAGCGTAGTGTAGGACGTCCTCAGGCAAGGTGGAGTGATGATCTGCGCAGGATGGCTGGCAGGAGCTGGATGCGAGCAGCCGAAGATCGAGTACAGTGGCGTGCAAAAGGAGAGGCCTATGTTCAGCAGTGGACTACAACAGGCTGATGATGATGATGATGATTTAAAATATTATCCATGCATAATTTATTACTCATATTTTTCTTGGCGTTGACTTAGTTCTTCCGTTTATTTGATATGCTTTCTTGTATTTCTGTATACAATGACATGGTAAACTGGCAGAGATAAGTATAGCAAGCATAGGGCAAAATGATTTGCTCTATATTATCTTTTTTTTAAAACAGCCACTGTCGAACAACAACACCACAACAGAAACATACCGACCACAATATCACTTTGTTAACAATTAATTAAGCTTTTAATTGAATTGCTCCACATGACACACGTGTGACGACAGACGCAAATTACCGTCATCAATTGACGCTGTTTATTTAAATAGCTTATTAATCAGAGATTAATTAATTGAAAATATTAATGAGACATTCAAACCTTATCGAAAGCTTTCAGTATGTGATATTATTACGCGTGGAATGAAACACAATAGTTTCTAAAGACATTTTTTGAAGTGAAGTTTTGCTAATGATAGGAAAACCAGAAAAATACATTCGGTCTACTTGGCATAAGGCGGGAATCGAACCCGCGTCTTTCGCAAACCGGGCGACTGCGCTAACCATTGTGCTACCGAGAACATTAACAGACCGGCCGAATTTCCTTGGTATATTATACCTGGCAGCCAGGTTTGTTTCACCAATGTTTGGGCACATTCAACTTAAACACTCGAAAGAAACATTATTGCAGATATTTGACTTTCGATTAAGATGAAGCTAGGTTTTTTAATAGGTTATTTTTATTTTTAGCATTACTAACCCTAGTGCATTATCATCTTACTAAAGATAGGAAAATCAGAAAAATACCGAACAGAAGTTTTGCTTTTCAATACCTAGCACCACAGTTCGAGGTCATTAAGTCTATTACCATGGTCATTAAGAGGTACAAACGCATTTGACGACGTAAATAATACTCTTTCAAAAGTAGTGCGTTGGTTCACTAGTAATAATTTATTACTCAATGCCAAGAAAACTAAATGCATCAAATTTTCCATGCCTAATGTTAAACAGGCTGAAATTGTTGTTAATATGAACGATGAACCACTAGAAATTGCGAATTCCACTGTATTCTTGGGAGTTACTTTAGATTCCCAATTCCAGTGGGGTCCGCATATTACGTCCCTGGCAGGAAAACTTAGTTCGGCTGCTTATGCAGTAAGACAAATAAGACTGTTGACTGATGTTAAAACAGCTAGATTAGTTTATTTCAGTTATTTTCATAGTGTAATGTCGTATGGACTAATGTTGTGGGGGTCAGCGGCGGACATAAATACTATTTTTGTACTTCAAAAAAGAGCCGTTCGCTCCATATACGGCCTTAGACCACGCGACTCGCTCCGAGAAGTATTTAAGGAGATAAATATATTAACTGTACACTCTCAATACATTTATGACAACATATTTTATATTATTATTATATTTTCAAGAAGAATTGTGATAGTCATAAATTCAATACAAGAAACAAGAACAAACTTGTAAATCCTAATCTTAGACTTCATAAAGTAGGAAAATCATTTGTGGGTCAATGTGTAAAATTCTTTAATAAAGTACCTCAAAGTCTTGTTGAACTACCCCTCCACAAGATTAAATCGCAAATTAAAGAAAAGTTAATGAAACGAGGTTATTACAATGTAAAAGATTACTTGAACGACAAGGATTTGTGGTCATCTCAGAAATAGTCTGCTCCTCTGCACATCATGTATTTTGACTTTACTGTTGTTACTCTGTTATCGCAATTATTGTAAACAAACAAGATTAAAAAAGAGTAACTACCGAGTTTCTTGCCGGTTTCTTCTCGGTAGAATCAACACCTCCGAACCGGTGGTAGAATCACGTTATTACTTTTTAATTTTTATGTTGTGACTTGTCATAAGTGCTTTTTAATAAGTTTATATGAATAAAGACTATTTTTACTTTTTCTTTTACTTTTTACCCCCGAATTAACAAACGTCAATCAACGCTAAGCACGCGCTCACCCTCATGCTGTCCGTTTCAGTTCTATTGACATTGCACGGGACAGCATGAGCGTGAGCGCGTGCTTAGCGTTGATTGACGTTTGTGAATTCGGGAGTTAGTTTGGCAAGAGTGATATAAATAATGAAAACGGGGTTATTCACCACATGAGTATTTTAATTACGTAATAATCTAAAATATACTATAATGAATAAATAAAATGTTATTAAACCGTCTAACAGTGGTTTGAACCAATTAATTTTCCCATCATTAGCTGTTTAAGCATAATAGTTTGGGGCGCAGTTTGCGGCAGGGCCCCAAAGAGTTATTGTGACCGCTTGTGATGTATCGGACATTCTAATGGTCGTAACTACAGGGGTAGTAAATAAACAAAGGGTGTAATAGAGTGTCATGTTATATTCAATAAATTGAAAGCGTTTGTTCATCATTTTGGAATAAAACTGCATGTAATCATTTGTTTTTAGGACTTGTTCATTGTATGATATTCATTTGGGTTTTTTTGTGGGTTCGAAAACATCAATTGTCATTTTGATGTCCTATCAAAAAGTCCACATTACTGACAAAGATATGCAAGCCCCTCCCTTTTTTCAGAATGGATGGTTGTAGGTGGATTGAATTCACCGGAGTTCTGAAACCTGTTCTGAAGTGTTGTGCTAGCGCCGTCATAGTGTCGAGGTAGAGTATCCCCCAACGGTACTCATGTTTTCATGAGTTTCTTCTCTTGATAATAACGAAAAGAGTTGGCAACGCGAGAGTGTTAACCACTGACCATCTAAGTGCCTCAATCTATTGAGTAAGGAAAAACCGATTACCATCAGACGGTCAACATGCTTGTTTGTCTTTGAGGTTGTTCCTTTTAATTTTGGAATGCGATCCAAGTATCAAAGGCATTAATTCCATGTAGACTTAATAAAAAAACACTTATGCCAAGTAAAAAAGTCATAATGTGACTCTACTACCGGCTCGAAAGGTTGATTCTATCCAGAGGAATCCAACAAGAAACTCAATGTTAACAATCCTCGGTAAAGTAAAAAATTCGTTTATTCATGTAAGCTTATTTACAAGCATTTATGACACGTCAAGACAGAAAATCAAAATGAACAAAGTGACTCTATCACCGGTTCGGAAGTTGCTTCTATCGAGAAGATTCCGGCAAGAAACTCGATAGTTACTCTTTTCAATCTTATTTGATTACAACATAATATATGGTGTCAATATAATTATTCGTTTGAAACTGTCTTGAACTTTTCCTATTCCGTCATTCGCGACTGGAAACCTTGTTTATCGTCTAGTTAACAATCAAATGAGAACAAATACAGAGGAGCGGCCGAAGTGAGTTCGCCGTGTGTTAAATCAGTGTTGTGAAAGTATCGGTAATTTGTTTATCGATGATTATGAATTAGTTGTTAGTCCATCGATATCAATGTCCACATAGAAAATAAACTGATGATAGACAGTGGTATATATGGATATAGTACAGGCAGCCAAGAAAGTGGTCTACCACTTTTGACAATAGTTTCTGCGAGATGTAACTATCGCTAAGGTTGACTTTTCTAACAGAGTTTATCACAATGCACAATTATGTTATGACGTTTTGACTGTTATCTGAGATGCCTGACATTCGACGTCATTGGGTGACTTAGTTTAACCTTATTATATGCGATAATCAATTTTGCTCAGCTAAAACCATGGCGATCTTTTTGAAGAGAAACTTATTACTACTGAAAAATAAAGTCTTATTGAAGATGATTCAAACTTAACACTTGGCATGACGTTGTATCATAAATGACAAAGAGAGCAATACTCACTGACACAAACTTTTCCCTGGCAATAGCCAGGGAAAATTGACCTTGTTGTTTCATGACGTTCAAACGAATTTCAACCGTAGGGTGGTAGACCACATTTTTTGCTGACTGTACCGACAAAAGTGACTTTACTAGGTACTACTATAGTTCACTTTCGATAGCGGCTTGTTATTCCGTAGTTCAATTCGTAGTGAGTTACACTATGTACAATGAGTCCAATGACCAAACAAAATATGAAAACTATGGTAAGAGATCTATACTATCTAATAAATGGCAGACTGATATTATAGTGAGAGCCATTGTACTACTTATAATGTCGGTACTGTTTATACTTAAAAACTTGACAATACTAATCAAGTTATGAACTATCGGGCACGTCTACGTTTTCCATTAAGATGGTTTTCATATTTTGTTAGTCATTTACTTTATCTGCATAGGCAGCAGACTAGATAGTCTGCTAGCAAGATTGCTACAGTCGACAATCGACTCTCGATCGACAACACTACCTTGTGTAACAAAGTTAAAATTAGGCAGTCTGTAGCAGAAACACGGCGGCTGGTTTAAGGCGAAGGTTGATAGTTTAAGAAGTCATCTTGCTTTCATTATACTTAAATATTTATACGCTACGCGCGGTGCGTCCTGTTGGATAACGAACGGGGCTCTGGCGACCAACCGATGGCGGGATAACCATCTTGGTATAGCGTCCCCAAATGCCAGGCCGCGACGGGCAGTCGTGGTGCGAAGGGGGCGTTTTCTGCGCTCGCCAACCCGCCTGCCAAGCGTGGCGAGTACCGGCACATCCCCCCTTATGATAGTCGCAAGAAAGCCCAGGCCCCTAGTCTCCGGCAGCCCCGCTATTCCTGGCCCTGGTAGCAGCCATGGTCACGGCGGGGCGGGGGGTGCTAAGAATCCCCGGAGTGGATCGTGCTACCACCCCCACCGACAACTGGCCCTGGTGACACACAATGTCCGCACATTGAGGACCGAAGAGAGGATTTTAGAGCTGGAAGAAGAGATCAGTGGGTTACGCTGGGACATCATGGGTCTATCTGAAGTCCGTAGAGAGGGCAAGGACTTGATAACCCTGAAGTCTGGTAACCTGCTGTACTACCGGGAAGGCGACCAAAAGTCCCAAGGTGGTGTTGGGTTTCTCGTCCACAAGTCCCTCGTCAACAACATTGAGACCATCGGGAGTGTGTCGAGCAGGGTGGTATTCCTTATACTCAGAATATCCAAAAGATATTCGCTGAAGGTCATTCAGGTTTACGCGCCGACCTCGACACACCCAGATGAGGAGGTAGAGGCTATGTATGAAGACATCAGTGCAGCCATGCATGCCTCGAAGACCCATTTCAGTGTTGTTATGGGGGATTTCAACGCAAAGCTGGGCAGGAGAGGCGATTGTGAGCTGAAGGTGGGGCAATTTGGATATGGGCGGCGGAACCCCCGGGGCCAGAGGCTGGCTGAATTTCTGGAGGAAGAGGGACTCTTCGCGATGAACTCCTTTTTCCCGAAGCCGCCTCACCGGAAATGGACTTGGTTGAGTCCCGATGGTTCCACGAGAAATGAGATTGACTTCATCATGACGACAAAGAGGCGCATATTCAATGATGTCTCAGTGATCAACAGGGTGAAAACCGGTAGCGATCACCGAATGGTAAGAGGGACATTGAATCTGAACGTCAAACTAGAAAGAACGCGTCTGATGAAGTCTACGCTCCGACCTACTCGCGCCCATATCGAAAACCCCGAGAGCTTTCAACTCGAGTTGGCCAATCGCTTCTCATGTCTGGATGATTGCGTTTTAGTGGACGAGATAAATAACGGATTTGTAGAAGCTGTCCATGCGGTCGGATCTAGGTTTTTCAAGCCTGGTCGACGGAATAAACCGCAGAAACTTTCCACCCACACCCTCGACCTCATGGCAGAACGTCGGTCTCTGACACTGCAGTCCTCTGATGACGCTGTTCACTATCGCCTGCTTAATAGACGCATTTGGAAGTCCTTGCGACACGACATTCGTGTCTTTAACACAAACCGTGTTAAAGAGACAATCGAGCGGAACAAAGGTTCCAAAGTGTTCGCAAGAGACAAGTCTATTGGGCAGAGTCGGTTGACAAAGCTGAAGACGGAGGATGGCGGTGTGGCGTCGACGAAGGAAGCGGTGTTGAGGGAGGTTGAAAGATTCTGCGGGCAGCTTTATACCTCTGTCGCCAAATCCGTTAATAGCACGGCCAAAGATCCCAGAGCTAAGCTAACCCGGCACTACACTGAGGACATCCCGGACATCAGCCTGTACGAGATTAGGATGGCTCTCAAACAGCTCAAGAACAACAAGGCACCGGGCGACGATGGAATTACTGCTGAGCTTCTGAAGGCAGGTGGAAAGCCGGCTCTTAAAGTCCTTCAGCGGCTATTTAATTCCGTGTTGTTCGAGGGCACAACGCCTGAGGCATGGAGGAGAGGTGAGGTGGTGCTGTTCTTCAAAAAAGGAGACAACACCTTGTTGAAGAACTATAGACCCATCTCGCTTTTGAGCCATGTCTACAAGCTGTTTTCGAGGGTCATCACGAACCGTCTCGCGCGCAAGTTCAATGACTTCCAGCCTCCCGAACAAGCCGGATTCCGAAAAGGCTTTAGTACCATAGACCACATTCATACGCTGCGGCAGATTGTACAGAAGAGCGAGGAGTACAATCTGCCACTGTGCTTAGCGTTCGTGGACTATGAAAAAGCCTTCGATTCGATCGAGACTTGGGCGGTGCTGCAGTCTCTCCAGCGATGCCACATTGACTATCGGTACATCGAAGTGCTGAAGTGCTTATATGCGAACGCCACCATGTCAGTCCGAGTACAGGAGCAGAGCACGAGGGCGATTCCTTTGCAAAGGGGCGTAAGACAGGGAGACGTCATTTCTCCGAAACTGTTTACGGCCGCATTGGAAGACGCCTTCAAGCTCCTGGAATGGCAAGGACTTGGCATCAACATAAATGGCGAGTATATGACTCACCTTCGGTTTGCCGACGACATAGTGGTCATGGCAGAATCGCTGGAAGAGCTCGGCAGCATGCTCGAGGACCTCAATCGAGTCTCTCAACAAGTGGGCCTAAAAATGAACATGGACAAGACGAAGGTCATGTCTAACGCCCGTGTTACGCCCACTCCAGTATCTGTTGGAGGCTCGATTCTCGAAGTTGTCGACGAGTATGTGTACTTAGGACAAGTGGTCCAAGTAGGTAGGTCCAACTTCGAGAAAGAGGTAAATCGTCGAATCCAACTCGGCTGGGCAGCGTTCGGGAAACTGCGTAACGTCTTCTCTTCCGACATACCTCAGTGCCTCAAGACAAAGGTCTACAACCAGTGTGTGTTGCCAGTGATGACATATGGATCTGAGACATGGTCGCTCACTATGGGCCTCATAAGAAGGCTCAAGGTCACCCAACGGGCTATGGAGAGGGCTATGCTTGGTGTTTCCCTACGAGATCGAATCAGAAATGAGGAGATCCGTAGGAGAACGAAGGTCGCCGACGTAGCCCAGCGTGTTAGCAGGTTGAAGTGGCAGTGGGCGGGGCACATAGCTCGAAGGACTGATGGCCGTTGGGGCCGGAAAGTCCTCGAGTGGAGACCATTCAAGGCCAAGCGCAGCGTGGGACGCCCGCCCGCAAGGTGGACGGATGACCTCATAAAGGTCGCAGGGTCTCGGTGGATGCAGGCCGCCTCCAACCGGCAGCTCTGGAAATCTATGGGGGAGGCCTATGTTCAACAGTGGACATCATGTGGCTGCTGATGATGAAATATTTATATCTGCGGCACAGAATACTTTACAATATGATCGGTGACGATCGCTGCTGTGAAACAACACACACCGGGTCGGAAATGGGAAGGTTGATCACCCCGACCGAAAATGTGTGTGTGATGTGTATTTCGGGCATCTCTGTGCTTCGGAAGGCAAGTTAAGCAGTTGGTCCCGGCTGACGTCGTTGGATGTCAGTCGTTAAGCCTAGTCGGAGGCCGTAGGGCGGCTTGATAACATCTGACATTAAGGTTGCTCACTAACCTTACACCCGTCCAACAATCCGCTCTGAGTCCGCGTGTCGGAGTATGGCTCAATCCACCTTATAGAGGCCTGTGCCTCACCTCAACTATAAGGTGGATTGAGCCATACTGTCCATACTATTGTGCACAGGCCCAGCAGTGGGACGTATATAGGCTGTTTGTGTGTGTGTGTGTATCAGAATGGTAGACTTTTGTCGCTTTGGAATTAGGTTTATTGCTGTTCCTTTTCTTAAACCTGGTGAGGCCCCATTTTACATACGACATGTTGTAGGTAGGTTAACATCTAGGCGTTTCTTACATACATGCCCTTACGATCATATCTCAAACGGGTTAGTGCCTCTAATAGTTGTAGTAGTTAGTGTGCCTCTAACACTGTTTGTGACCGGAATACATAGTAGGTGTTCCGGTCAGTCTTGAAATAGAGCCAGCGTGTTTAAGCCACTGGGCCACGACGCTCCCTCTTGCGTTTCGTTGAGGCGTCTCTTGGAAAAATGAAATTGATTAATAGCAACATTTTCAACCGTGTCTGAGCCTTAACAGTGAGAGAGGGTGTCGAACGGTGTGGTGACGGCGACGTACACTCATTATTTCGCGTGTCGCTTTCCGTCTGCGGAGTTTCAATAAGTTCACAAAGCCAGATTATGTGTGATAAACAAACACGTGTAAGCTTTGAAAAAGTAGCAGACTGCAATAAAAAAAAACTTTTGCTGTAAACCTTATTGCTACATGTTACCTAAAAGGGGTTTTTTTCACCTATAGAGGTCCCGTCAATAACGCTATTTGAACTTAATGATTTGTCACCAAATTTAATTTTACCAAAGATTTTTTGTTAGTTTAGCGGATAATTGATGATTAAACGAACTTACCTTAAGTGAAGTTCTATCATAATTATATGAGTCGCTGCATCCGAAGGGATTTTATCACAAGGTAGTACATTTCTTCATGTACCAGGCATCAACACGTTTTAGAGCTGGTATCACTGAAACAGAAAAAAAAAACAAATTCCCTCCCTACGGTAGGTGCGTCGCTCTGACAGGTGACAAGTTCATCATTCTTTTAGAGACAGATTTCCCTAAAGTTACTCGGGTCAGTTACCAAAGGGTATGATGGTAACTATGGGTAGGGTGGGAGCTAAAATCCCTTCGGATGCAGCGACTCATATAATTATGATAGAACTTCACTTAAGGTAAGTTCGTTTAATCATCAATTATACTTCGTCGCTGCATCCTCGGGATTTTATCACAAGGTAGATGTTTAGAGGTCTAGGGAAATCAATATCAAGGATTTACTAAATTGAATTTGATACCAAATTTTATTTTTGATGTGAAATAGGTAACGTTTATTATAATTTTACCTGTTTACTATAAAAACGCAACAAAATTAAGGACCAATGACCAAAAGTCAAAAGATCATCGCAGCTTCAGTATTATGTTCCAAGATGAATATATATTAAGATAACTTCATGTTATAAATATGCTTTGCATAATAATTAATATTAATTTAAGCAATGTTAATTAAAAAAACTTAATGGTAACTGTATGAACTTTGCTGTTACCACACACAAGAACAGGTATACATATACCACCCAATAATAAAACCTAATTTACTCGAATATTTAATCCATAGTAAATTCGGGATCAAAGAACGACGTCTATTGAAACAGGTTAGCATCTCGAGCTGCAACTTTTCCGTTAATATTTTCGTAATAAATGTAAAGTAAGGTGGTACATAATTATATACAAGTACACTGGGCAGTGGTTTATTACAACAATTTAAATGCCCAGCATTGTATGTGCTCGTTGTATGGGTGACACATAATTAGTCACCTAACTTAATTCAACTAAAGCTGTTGTTTGGAAAACCTATTCCCAAATAGAACCCAACGGCAGTGGGTACTAAAGTAAGTTAGTTAGTAACTTACTCTCCTAGTTTTTGCTAATAATATTTCTTAATGTAAGTATGTTGTCTACTGCATAGAGTAAGCAGACTTTAGAATCCGAAAGAATAATAACCTAGGCATAATAAGCTTTAGTTTTTATTATTTTTCTTAAGAGTTTCTATGACTCTCATTGATTGAAATGTCCTTCCAAGATAGAAACTACACATGACCTAGTCAATGCAGCTGGCCTATGTTTTTAATCTAATAACCTAACTGAGGTATTATTACTTAGGTAATTTATGCCACTCTGGTGAAAGCTGGGGCGTTTTGTAAGGATGAGACGTCTTACTATTCTTTATGACAATGTTTTCGTGAGTGGAAATCGTCTAGTTTTAACTATCGCTATGCGAATAATATCCGTAACACTGTAAGTAGGTAGGTACCTACAGTTCCCTGTTGGTACAGTTAAGGTTAGAATTGCATTAAGATATTCTTCTGACTTCTCTCCTTAAATCTTCTTACTGTGAATTTCTTATTAAATGTCAAATCTTGTTTGGCTTGGTACACTACTAAAGTGTAAACTAATAAAAGAGCTGTTGCTTATGCGAAGGTGTTATTTTTCATTAAATTATTATTGTGATTTCAGTCCTATTCTCACGAAAAACTTAAGTTATAACCTATTGCGATCATTTTAAAATGAAAGACCACGATGTCTTCTACTCGTGAGTGCGTATGCAACAAATTCTTAATGGTAGGTCACCTACCTACATAATATCAAATACTAAAACTATTAAATTGTAATTTAGCATCTGATTGCAATTAATTTCTTAATCAACAAACCTTGCCAGATGCGAACAATAAAAGCTAAAACTACTTCCTATAAATTGGTAATCTGCAAATCATTACCAAACATTTTTGTCTTTAGGTATATGCTGTCAGAGTATCTGCAAATGACTAAGTACTAGTCTTACTGAAATCGAGACAAAATAAACATCTTTTTCCAATACATTTCCTGTATTCAGAAATGCGATCAATGTGAGATGGTTTTAGTTCAATTTATAACTTTTAATCCCAAGTCAAAACCAGTCATGGCTTGGATATGGTTATCCACTACACCTATTGATTGATTTTGTTATTTCAAAAAATAACCACGGAATCGAGGTACTAAATCAAGTCTACATTACAAGTTGTGCCTATTGAACGGCTAAAACAGCAGTTATACCTTTAAAAATCATCTACTCAATCGTTAAATGACAAATTTAACGCTTGCTGAATTATGAGTAGTCACTAATGTTTGCTAAACGGCAAAAGTGTAGCATTTTGCATATAAAAGAAATCCGCGTGCGTAGCACACCACTCAACAACAAGTAAATCAAGTAGATACATGTATGCATATACATTTAAAAGACGGCTGTGTTCATGTACTTACACCATTATTCAGTGTTGTTATTCAACTTGTTATTGTTAAACGCGTGGCTGCATTAAATACTTACTGTGTTAATTATTAGGTGGATTAGGTTTATCGCTTCATAAGAATAAACTATTAATAATAAAGAATTTAGAAATTAGAATGTCTCTTCAATTCATGTTGTTTCAAATGCTTTTGCTTATTTATTATATTAAAATAAACTACTATATGAAAATAAGTCGGGTTTTCCTTTCTGACGCTATAACGCACAGACCGATTTCCACGGTTTTGCATTCGTTAGAAGGGTCCCGCGCTCCGTGAGGTTTATAGCAAAGAAAATTCAGCAAAATTTCAACAGAAAAGCGGGAGAATCTTTTTTCACATACAGCTAAGGCCACGCGGACGAAGTCGCGGGCGGCTGCTAGTCATAGATAATTATTTCTTGAATAATAAAGGAAATTTTGGAAAACTTATGGGTTCTCTGCCACCGGGTAAAGTTATCAAACCATCAGCAAGGTAAGATACAGAAAAATACTGGTAAGGCTAGGTTGTTTAACACATACCTGACTTTTCATAATCACTATGAAAATACTTTTCATTTAATTTTATGTTTTATTTCATTGAATTTTATGTTTTATTTTATTTCATTGTATTTCATTTTATTTCATTTTATTTCATTTTATTTCATTTTATTTCATTTTATTTCATTTTATTTCATTTTATTTCATTTTATTTCATTTTATTTCATTTTATTTCATTTTATTTTATTTCATTTCATGGGCCATTCACGGATTGAATATAGGCCCTTAATTCAGATATTGCGATATCGTTACCGTCATGTTGACTCACGGCCAACTCCCAGGTTTGTTCCTTATGTACAGATCAAGCTATTAAGTCTCAAATTTGAGATCATTTTTCTGTATTTATATGCCTTTGTGATGACTCGCGGCCAACCCCCAGGTTTTTATTATACCTTCGTGATGACTCTCGGCCAACCCCCAGGTTTTTACAATACCTTCGTGATGACTCTCGGCCAACCCCCAGGTTTTTACAATACCTTCGTGATGACTCTCGGCCAACCCCCAGGTTTTTTAAGAAGTAAATAAATAAAATATAAAAAAATATTTAGGCATCGGTACTCACCGGGATGGTTTTCGGCGTCGGCCCCTAATTACATAGCTAATTGAATACTTCATTCTGCTAAATCCGCATTGGATTGTCATTTTCTCATATGTTGTGAACTTCGTGGGCAGCAAGCCTACGTGAGTGGTTATCCCGTGGTAACACGGGTGTTAGCCTTCATCATATTACCTATGAATATTGTAAACGGTAACCACGAAGTGGTATCAAATGTATTTAAATATAAATTTTATAGCAACTAGAGTAAGTTATGATGTTAGCCATAGCTGTATAGCTACAAAAGCTGTGGCGTGGCTACTCAGATGTGTCTGTGTAGTAGCAAAATGAAACATTATTTCAATGTCAGGTACTTCCATTTAAGACTTATTCTTAGTCGTTAGTTTTCAATTGAAATTACAATCTTATTCTTGAAGTTTTTAGGTACTAGTGTATATAGAAAGAAAGGTTTTTGTTATGCAAGGATAGCACAAAATAACTTACAGTTTGGTCTTCGATTTGATTTTCACCTTAAAATGCTTTCGAAACCACACTCGCGTTGTGGGCCTGGCCGTGCTCTCGTTACGGGACGTCCTCTTGGACAGGAATAAACAGGAACCTTTATTCTGCTTGGCTAATTTGTTGAAAATGCACCGACCAACTTGGTACGGGAAAAAACAGGATCTTCTTCTTCTATTTGTCTCGTTTGTTGGAAACACACACTCAGTGTGCGTTTTATCGTAATCTCGTTACGGTGGGTCCATTTTGGACAGGCCCCAACAGGATCATAAACAGCTAAAATTAATGCCAACATTGATTAAGACCACTTCACGGTCTCATCATTGACATGTTTTGTTAAATTTAAACATTGCATCGTCATGCTATTGCTTAGCTTTGTTTACAGTCATACGAAGATTCACTTTTAATCACGAGTTCTCTTATTAAAACATTTTGTGCAAGAAAATGTGGGTAGATTTTTATTGTAGATCGTATTTAGATATTGTTTAAAACGAAAAGTAAGTACGATCTTAACGTTGTATTTCATTCAGGATCTATCGATTTACACTACTACAACTATTGCAAACACTTCAGCACTTAAAGAAACCGTTATATAAAAAATATAACGAGAGAGGGTGTGTCGATGCCCGAACACTAGAAACGAATGATGAACTTGTCACCTGTCAGAGCGACGCACCTACCGTAGGGAGGGAATTTGTTTTTTTTTTCTGTTTCAGTGATACCAGCTCTAAAACGTGTTGATGCCTGGTACATGAAGAAATGTACTACCTTGTGATAAAATCCCGAGGATGCAGCGACGAAGTATAATTATACAACTCAAGACAAAAGGTCCATTAAGTGAGATGAACTAATTAATAACCAACTTGTTATTACATAGATTTTACAACTTTTTACGGCAGAAGAACTGCGTTGAGAAACTTTTTTACAAGTATTGTTTTTATGGTATAAAGATTTAACTTACGAACATGATCATAATTAAAAATTTTAACAGTGTTTAACCTTTTAGTTTTTATTGATTTGGGTAACTCATTTACACTTTCTATCACTAGAAAGAGAGTTGTCCATAAGTTTTTTGTTCTGACGAGGTTTTGGACCACCAAAAGGTTATTTAGTCTGGTTTAGGATAGTGTATGGTGGCAAAAACCAAGAGAAAAACAAACTCTGGTACGAGAGTGATGTTTGTGATTTTCAGACATGTTCATTAATTTTATCTCTACACTAGCGATAAAATACACTAGCGACTTCGTCGGCGTGAACTAAAATAAAAAAAAATATGTCGTATTTTTTTATAAATTGTAGCCTATGTGCTATTCATCCAATCACTTGTTTTTTACGTGAAAGAGCAACACGGCATATCCACACATACAAACTTTCACATTTATAATATTAGTAGGAAGTAAGAAGTATATTTTTAGTATAAATTAAAGAAAATTAGAAACCTATGTTACATTTTGAAAGCATGTAGACCAAATTAAATGCAAATCTTTATCACAAATACACCCGCCACATTAAATTATATTCAAACAGGCCTTCTAGGCTGAATTTACCTAATTAGTGTTAATTATTCAATTATAAATTATTCAAGAGGCCGGTCGACTTAGCGTGCTGAGAAATAGTACGAATTTTAGTCAACTAATTAAAATAAGTGATAGGAAAGCGTTCGTTTTGTGACTTAAGCATATTGTAAATTTACACACGATTTAGACACATATTTCAGGGAATTAAATTGTCTACAAACACAGTTCAAGCCCTAGATCAGGAACTGTATAGTAGATTATGCCACAAGGGCTTAAAGAAGTGTATTATGTCCCGGGCGTGATATTGAACCCCGAGTATGAGGGATTCTACGGTTAACTCCCGAGCGGAGCGAGGGAGTTAAGGTTAGAATCCTGAATACGAGGGGTTCAAGACCGCCCAAGACAAATACACTTTTAAGCCCGCGATGCATACTCTACTTTTTATACTTTCTGCGAGGCAATCGAAATTAGTGGCTGAAAAAAGTAAGTGCTTAAATATTTATTTCAAATGAAAATAGGTAGGTAGGTAGTTAAATATGAGAAATTAGGTATTTATCAAAAATTAAAAGTGATGTTAGAAACATATGACAGTTGTGCGAAGACATTGGAAAGATGAGTTACAATCTTTGGTACATTTATTTTATCAGCATAAGACTCAGGAGCTATTTGAGCGGTTGGCGCCTTTTTTCTTTCTCTGGCATCTATTTTGTTAGTGGCCAGTACGACATTCGAACTCAGAACTCATTGCACCTAAACATTTTTGACTACACGGTTGCATTCCAAATTCAAATCACTTTAATCCCTGGGGATTAATGAAATTCAGTACAACATTATGTCCCGGCTAGACCATAGGGCTATAATGACTTACTTTAGGACAGCTTTACATGACACATAATGTGGCATTGACGAGCAGGTAGTATAAAAAATATGTTTATGTATATGTTTATTATTGTTTTAGCATTTTCCATGCAGTATCTTTACTAAAGATCTGAAACCCAGAAAAAGATATTAGGTCATTTTGGCATCAGGCGGGAATCGAACCACTGTGCTACCGGTACTGTGTGTGTTAGTGCAGTAGCCCGGTTCGCGAAAGATGCGGGTTCGATTCGATGAGTTTGTATAATTTAAATAGTAAGCACATTTCAATTCTGTAATATTTTGTGCACTTGCTTACCATTTTTCTTTTTACTTTCAACTAAATGCTATCTGGACGGGATCGTTTAACTAATAAGACCCTCTAAAGAGCATAGTACCACTTTGTCATACCTAAATACTAGTCCGCCATTTTAAAAAAACCTGTTTCGACGGCAAATGATGAAAATACATGTCAATCGACGTCAATCGTACAGACCTACCAACTTATCTGTGAACTGAAAGAGGACGACACCGTCGATTCAGTGTTGCTAATTAATAAAAGGTGCCTAAAGTTGAGTGAGTTTTACAAGTAGGTAATTTTTCATATGAAATAAGTATTAAATAAAAATAATAAAATTAAGTATTGCAATTATTTATAAATTAAAAATAAAATATACATATTAATTTGTAGTTAAGTAGGTACGCTAAACAGTTGTCCTTCAGAATTATTAAATGGCTTTATTTAAAAGTGATCCAGTGAATTGGAAATCCTGCAGATATTAAGGTTTGATATCTAAAACAGTTACTAGAGAGATAAACTAGAATCTGGAAAACTTAACAATCATACTAAATGTTTCACACTTAAAACTTTCATTCAATGTGATTCATGTACCCTCCCTGCATCAGGTACCAGGTACTATTTGCAGCATTTAGTTAAGACCGTATCTTACCCCTAACAACGATATACTAATAATAATTCGCAGTGGTAAGTACCTAATGGATGTAATAAAAAAAACAATTTGCTTCACAATTATTTATTAAAAACCACATATACAGTCATTATGATCTTTAGATGAGCCTGCACTACCGACATCATCATCGCTGTCCTGTGTAATTTATTTCTGTCTTTAAGACCTCTAGAAGGTTTTTAACAGTAGTTAAAAATCTCTCTCTCTCTCCTCGTTTTTGGCAGAATCAAATTCATGTACCTACTCTCCTCCGTATAACTCCCATGTCAAAATCATCAACGTGTATGATTCCACTTTTGCGTTTTCTTTCCTTGCCTTGTGTCCGAATTTTAGTTACCGTTGTTTTCTGCTGCAAGCCCTTCTTTATCTATTTTTGAAATGAGTCCTTGACTCACACCTGAAACATAAGATTTTATTTTTCATCGAAATTTAAAAACCGGCAGGTTAGTTGGCTCACCCATTTAACAGGTGACCTTTTAGATGTGCGTTACCGTTACGTTAACCTACAGTAAGAATATATACAAATATTCCGTGGACTTAAATATTTGGTTAAGTTTAAAGGTATTTATAAAAATAAAGCTGACAACACTAACCCGTTTCAGCCGAAATTCGTTTGTATATTTTGGTAAATGGAATAATCGGAGATCTCGCCCGAGCTTCTTCTTTAAAAATGGTTTCAACCTTGAGAATAATGTTTTGAGCATCACTTTTAATGGCTTTCGGCATATTCAACTTCATAAATTCCGAAATATCACAATAAAACAACCATAGTACTCAAAAATTGTTGACACGGACAATCGAATGACATTTCAACATGGCGGTCGTAGTTCCAATTTTCGCCATTTCACAGATAAGTTGGTAGGACTGTAATTACTCCGTCAGTCACTTTTCTCGAATGACATGCGTTTCATGACTTGCCACCGAAACAGGTTTTTTCAAAATGGCGGACAAGTAGGTATGCCAGAGCCCGTACAAAAATGTTGGAACCTCTTTCACAATAACACTTAAGTGCTTACCTGTAAATTAGTTTGTTTTTGCGAAATTACTTAATTGTTTCTTTCCTTAACTTACCCATTCGCGATTAGCAAGCAAGCTTTTACTTACAGCAGTAGGAGCTGTGGCTGACTGGTTTTTTCTGGACACATTACTACAACAGACGAAACGAGCCCTCTAACAAGAAAACAGTTTTATTTGCTGTCGTGCAGAATTTAATGTCCGTTAACAGAACTCGTAAAAAAATACAATTTATATCTCTCTCTGTTATCATAAATATTAGTGTCAGGGGGCATTTTGTTGTCTTTATAATAGGCTGTACTCTTTGTTCAGTCAGCAACATAAGTAGTGGTATGCTCAATCCAGCATGTTATTGAAGAATATTTAACAGATCTTCCCTGAATTTAGCACACAGTTAAAGTCTCATTTATTTTTATTGCCGAAACGGGCAGTAAAAATATTCCTCTTGAATTATTAAGGACATCTTTACTCCTTAATAATTTTAACATCTTTGTCATCTCGTGATCACGGCTGCTGTAAAGTAGACGAAACGTCGGGTTAGAAAATGAAAGAAAATATAAGACCGAATCCATAAAGTTGTCAATTTTATTCTTATTTATTTTGTCTCTGACCATCAAAGTGTCTAGTGTGAGTTTCCTCGACCAAACGCATTGAGAAAGTTTACGTGGGTTTCATAGAAAAAGAACGGTTACGACTACCCGCCATCACGAATGCCATAAAAACTCACATTAACTTTCTAGAAGCATATGATTAAGGAAACCTGCGCCAGGCACTCTGAAAACGCTATCTAATCTCCGATCTCGAAGTCTTCCTAAGGCCCGGCGCCCATTATCGGCATCGGCAAGAAAAAGGATCCTTCGGCATCCTACATGCAAGCGCACACTATC
This sequence comes from Udea ferrugalis, assembly GCA_950022985.1. Lineage (NCBI taxonomy): Eukaryota > Metazoa > Arthropoda > Insecta > Lepidoptera > Crambidae > Udea > Udea ferrugalis. The sequence continues at coordinate 15,994,300 of OX465516.1, forward strand.
GGCAATTATGCTTAAGGATGCCGAACCGCCGGTTGCCTCGACGCCGGCGGCGTACCGAAGGATGCCGAAGCATCCTGAAGCATGCTCAAGGCTGCCGATACAGCAGCCTCAAGCATGCCGAAGCGGTATTTTTGTATTCTGCTTTATTGCCATTATGTTATAGTATATTGCTTTTTGCCACCTAAAATCCTGAGGCGTGCCGATGCCGATAGTGGGCGCCGGGCCTTACCCTCCAGTTTCCTAACCTTTTGCATAGGCACTCTTAGTCGATTACTACTTGCTTGCCAACTGTCCCAAGCGGATGATGTATGAGCTGAAATGAAAGACATTAGTTAGAGGTGCCCTTGGCGCAGTTGTGACAATGATTAGCAACGATCGCTGTTGTTAATCAACACGCGTCGGGTCAGAAATAGGATTGGTGACCACCCCGACCGAAGTTGGGCATCTCCGTGAAGGCGCGTTAAGCAATTGGCCCTGTTTGATATTACCACTACATTCAGTCGTTAAGCCTAGTCGGAGGCCTTAGGGTAGCTTTATGACATCTGACATTAACGTTTCTCACTAACCTTACACCCCTCCAACTATCCACACTGAGCCCGCGCGCTAGAGAGGTGAGGCTTGTGCCCAGGAGTGGGACGTGTACAGGCAGTTTATGTTTGATGTTCTTTGCTACCTTCTCCGTTAAGCACTCTTAGTAAATGATAGTCAAAAAATCGAAGTCAATAATTGACACCTGGTGTACGTACCTATAATTTGACCGTGTGTACAAGATAGCATGATTATTTACTAGAGCGTAAACGCGACAGATGCCTACATGTTGTGCAGTGTTGTCTCAAACTGTCAATGGTTTGCTGCTCAGGTGGTCGAAAGTCCTGATTTTGGGTGCCACTTTTTTAGCACAAGTAACCTATCTACGTCTTTTTATCATAATATCATTGCTCTTAGTAGATAACTTGCTTGTTAACTGTCCCAAGCGGGTGATGTATGAGGTGAACGATAAATTACCGCAAACTGAAACATGATTAGTTCACGCAACTTCAGATAACCCACTTGGATAGTTTGCTGATCGAGTTAGTTGTTATCTGTAGAAAATATTCATTTATTTGATAATCATGTCTTTTGAAAGAAATAATATTTATTCGTTATGCAAAAATAACCTTGCTTTATTTAAGTCAGATATACTGCCGCACTCAGAGTTGTCTCATAAGAATGAGTGTTCATTAGTGCCAAAATTAGACTTCCTTATTTCTTTCTAAATAAAGTCTGTTCTGCAAAAGGAAATTTTGTTACTAATAAATTATTGATTTGTTTGATACTGAAAACATTCTGATAACCTAGAATGGGACAATAGTGTTTTTTGGGAATTTTTGCGAGTTGCTAACATAGGTGTATTTTTTAATATTGCCCAATGCAGAGGGTTATACTCGGCGTTTGGCCATGAAATGAAAAAAAAACCGTAGAAGAACTCCAGAAGGAGATTATAGTTACTAGCGGGCTACCAGGTTGAAGTGGCAAGAAATAAATTACAATTTTAAATTTAAGTATCTCAATACTAGATTGTGTATAATAATAAATCATAACTGTATCATAACGGACATGAGGTCCGTGAAAATTGTAAGCGTGACAAAACGCGGAGGCCAGGAAAACCTACAATTTCCTTTGCAACGACGCTCGACATCACCCGGACGCCGAAAAGTGGCTTGCTGTCACACCGAATCTGTAAAAGGGGCAAGCAGTTATAAACTCCGTGCCAAATAATCTCTATATATAAAAATGGATTGCTGTTCGTTAGTCTCGCTAAAGCTCGGGAATGGCTGGACCGATTTGCCTAATTTTGGTTTTGAAATATTTGTAATGGTCAAGGGAAGGTTTAAAAGGTGATAATCATGAGAAAATGCTGGGAATATAGTAAAAATTTCAATTTTAGTTTCCTCTTAGTAAATGTTAATACCTGTCACGTGACACTAAATGTTTGACAACAGAACGAAGTCTGTTGGGACAGCTAGTCTGGCAATAAAGTTCATTGCACCCACCTGTACCAAAAAATAGTGCACAAAAAACAGGCGATATATTGTCATACAAAACTGTCGCTTACCTGTCGCTGCCTAACTTCGGCCCGATTTCATAATACCTTACCAGATTTTGTTGACTCAAAAATATAAAGAATTGGGAAAGAATGTAACACTTGGTATGCAATAAAGAATTGAATTGAATGTATGAACTTTTTTGAGAATCTTTGTTTTTATGTTTCTATGATTAGATACGTTATTGTTGTTGCATAAGTGCTTAGAAATATTGTTTCGAGTTTATTTTTATATTTCATATCCTAGTTCTTCTCATATTGTTGTTCCTTAAAACCACATGGCAGGCCATTTAATAAACACGACGTATTTAACTAATCAATCAAATCTGACAAAATATAGGATTAAAAGAAGCAATTTCAAATTAGGTCAAAGAAAATAATAATTTTTAAGTCACATTGACATTTGAATGGTACACCTTCGGCCACCTTTGAACGTCACACTGTGCTATTCATATAATATAATTACTGTATTCACTGTGTAACTGTCAGTCTATATCCATTGAAAATGTACCAAATTAGCGGTCAAATATGCGGTGAAATCATTCGCAAGCTGAATTTATATTTTCTCTTACAATAACCTCGCTTCAGTTACCCTCTTTTTGTACTTATTTTGAAGGAGTAGAGTCCAATTTCCAACATTGGTAAAATTTGTACTCGTATATTTTGAATTTGGGGTAATTTCGATATTCCGGTGGCGAGCTTAATAATATTTGCAGTGAACTAATGAATGTTGCGATGGTCACACTCAATTGTTGCCATTGTTCCCTTCAATAACAAAAGTATTTCGACAAATGATAAGTGTCTTCAATTACGTTATAAATTAGATGGATAGATAATAATTAACTCGGTCTTACAAGTGGCTGCTAATTCTAATTCTTCACGGGAAGAAAATAAGGTATTCATAACATTTTTAATAATTCAATTTATCCTTTTTCTTATCAGAGAAAACTTTATTCATATATTTTTTTTAGTTGAATATAAAATTCCGTAGGTATAAGGTAGATAAGTAGGTAATTGGGTCCTTGTTTTATGTAAAAAATTATTAATTAATGTAATTTTAGTTAAGTATTACTTATATTATCATCACGAGTTTGATGGTTACCAATTTTCTTATTCAGTTTCACAACTATAATTCTGATGCAGATGATATCCGGAAAAAAAGTCAAATATGACTTTGTCCGTCTAAATATAAATAAGTAATAAATATCCTTAGACAATTATCCACACAGCGCAACCACCTCCAAAATTAAGCAAAGTTTGTACTGTGGGGACAGACAACGGATAAACATACAATTTTTTTTTCATATATTACTTATTTCCTTAGTATACCTACATAGGAAACACCCAGACCAATAAAAACAAACACGCTCATGTGAATGCCTGCTATGTACGGGGATCGAACCCGCGACCGCTGCAGGTGTAGTTACTAACTTCTAAACCATTACAGCAATTTTTTTGTGCAAGGTTTTCTGAAAGAAGTTTTTCGAGGAAACAAAAAGCTATTTACTCTTATATCCCCCTTTATGTCCCCCTCTGTTTTGTGGACACTTGAGCCACTGAAGGGCCCTTCAACGCCTAGGTTGATCGCTTGATCATCTCGTTGGGGCCCTAAGTGCTTATCACAAATAAAACCGTGGATATTAAAATTTCAAATCGGTTTAGCGCCTTTATAAAACGTTTATGTACTTCTTTGTTGGACGTTATTGCTGTTTAGGGTAATTTTAAAGAGTGTTTTTATTTTGTTGGTTGGTTGGTTGGTTCGTTTATCAGTCTCACGAATTAAATAGTGCATACCTATACACACAACAAAAATATTGGTAGATACGAGTAGGTAGTTACCAAATCAACTTTTAGTTACTGGTTCCATAAAAATTGACTTACAAACACACACAGTTGAATATTGTTGCCTCTCAAAAAAAAGGATTCATTAACGACACCATTTAGTAACCTTTTAAACACAAAGGAAATAATAAAAATAGTTTAGCAGGCATTTATTTTTCTCCGTCTGTTCAGCGCATGGTAAAAATTATCATGCGCTTGCCCCGAATTCATAAAGTAAGTCAACCAAGCTTTCTCTACAATATAAAACCGCGAGTATTCATTGATATGTTGTTTGTTGCGTATGTTCAACTGTAATCTATCTATCTATTTATATTTTTCTTACTTAATTCAAACTTTACTTGCTACTCCAGTAATATTTTCCGCCTAGCCGCATTTTTTCCATACTTGATGAGAAACTCCGAGCTTACTTATTTTTAAACTCCCCCAATTGTTCCAACACGAGGCCATTCAAAAGAGCCGTCATCACCGCGTTCAAGCTCCTCCCACACGTTACATCCATCATTCATACAAAAAACATTGTACTTTTCGCCCGACTCATACGCTCACAGCTCTTTTCAGGGGTCAACAAAAACGAAACAAGAAAGGAGAATGTAGAATATAAATTTAAAGAAAGACAAGCTTTATCATAATATTACAGTGAGAATTACTTAAGTTTCAGTTGTATGAATACGACGAGTCATAAAAGTGGATAAAAAACGCCGGAGAAACAAAACAGAGCGCCGAATAAGAGTTTGCTCGACCAAACGCGACGAAGAAGTTAACGCGGATTTACATAAAAAAAATCGTTACCAAAGGCCGCCACCACGAACTCATATAAATCTGCGTTTACTTCCTCGCAGCGTTTGGTCGAGCAAACTTGTACTTGGCACTTAGAGCAACGCATGCTGTATTTGGACTTACATAACCGAAATGTCGAATCATACTCATTACGAATAATCCAGCATAAGGTTGCTGTGTTGCATCTTCTGCGTAACCCTAAAATAAAATCAAAAGAAACTACACAATTACCTACTGTATCGACTAATGAAGCAATGACTTTTTTTATTACAGTTTTTTCATGCTAATATCGCTAAAAGTGGTTATATAACTGCTGGCCACACCACGAACACATTTGTTGCCAATCTAAATTAATTTCATTCACAGACACTTTGTATCACTTTTCTTAAAACTATTTAAAATAAACAAGCTCTCTGTATTTTCTTCATCACCGCCCAAGCCAAGTTTCATCTTCATATTTTTCCGGCAAAATCTCTGTAGGTGATCTACCCGTTTTTACCAGACCCCTTCCGGTCAAGTGCTTAAGGGAAGAAAAGGTCCTTTCAAGGGTCTCATTAAACTGGTAACGTTAAGTGATATCAGATATCTACCTGTTTTTTGCTGGAACAAGGATATCAGTGCCATCGACAGGATTTTTCGCGCTAGTCCTTTAGGAGTACCTCTGACAGATTATATTTCTCCATTAAATTCTAAAGGACTTCGTGGAGAGCGTCGTGACCCAGTGGTTAAACAGTCTGACTCAAAACCCAGTAGTCCCGAGTTCATGACTGGCCGGAATACCTAGGTACTTTGTGTTCAATATAAAATTTGCGGCTAAGCCTTCTGTGACGGACAACACAACTCTGACTGTGACTCTGACTAACTTGTGTTGGAATCACGAATCTAATATAAGAAATCCTCAGAACCATCTGAGGATTTCTTATATTAGATTCGTGAAATGCGGGTTATTCGGGTGGTGAAACGGTATGCTTAATTTCGTGAGTTTATAATATTGTTACAGCTCGGTATAATTATAATCTCGACATTGGCACTTTCAAGTTAATGTAAAGCATTAAAGCAATTACAATTACTATGGTAAGCTCGGATGGTAGTTTTAAAAACATATAGCTCCTCCAGACCTGGGTACTTTGAAACGCACTTATTCGTAAAAATAGTATTTCCAAACGCTTGCTAGTGAACGCTGCCCACAAGACAAGTATGCGCTAAAAACTCCAGTTTCAATACAATATATAAACTTCGTGCATTGTTTGTAAGTTATGAGGATAGTCTGAAAACACGTTGAAGCGCTGTTCTAGTGGAGACAACTAATAAACTAACTTAATTAAATAACGCACTCCGAACTTGGCCATTGAGAATGTTGTACTGCGACGGTATAAGCTTCGGTCAAGTTAGGATGTGGCAAAAGCTATTTAAGTTTTAATCTACTTTGTACACAACATTTTCGTACCTTGAAACACACATTATAGTCCGTTCGCGTTAAGATTGCACTAATTTTATACTTGTCCTTCGACCTAGCAACCCCCTAACCAATCAAATTGTACCTAATTAAAAAGTCCACTAGTGACCAGTTGAATGCATACTTTCGAACGCAAAGGTTGTGGATCTGAGTTTTTTTGTGTGCAGCAGAAATACATTTTAAAATCACTGCATTCTTAACGCAAACGGTCTGTAGTCCAGCCAGTTGCCTGGTCCAGCCAATGTCAGTTGCGTGGTGGCCAGCAATGTCCCATTGCTGACCAACTGCTTTTTGCTGGCAACTATAACGAACACGCGGGCGCAGCGGATTCTTGAATGTGTCTTAGCAAGATTTTTCACGAGTCTTACCCCCGAATTCACAAACGCAAATCAACGTGAGCATCCTTCAGTAGTATCGCTGTCCCTTTCATTTCTATTGACGTTTTACGGGACAGCATGAGCGTGAGCGCGTGCTTAGCATTGATTGACGTTGGTGAATTCAGGGGTAAGGCTAGTGATTTTGTTTCCAGATGTCATCAAGCTGCCCTAGGGCCTTCGACTAGGTTTTACGACTGACATCTAGCGACGTCAGCCTGAACCAACTGCTTAACGTGCCTCCCGAAATGATTCGGTTGGAATGTTCACCCATCACATTTCCGACCCAGTTGTTTGTTGCTTTACAACAGCGATGATTGGTCTTTTTTGGTTTTCTGTATTTTAGTGAAGATGTTACTTCATTGAAATGTTAAGAATAACATAACCAACTTAAGTAATGTTTTCAAATCCTACATCCACACTTTCTATATCAACATTTTAGATTTAAACAAATTCTCCTCCATTTAGGTATAATAAAACACGGATTCATGGATCCTTGGCAGTAGTTGTTCCCTTAGTGTGGGAATATCGTCACCTGAAGTTGGGAAGTTCTGCATAGCTTTAATATTATGTGCTAACTTCGCCGGGAAATTGAATTTTATGAATAAATTTATTAATAATCTACAAGTTTTAATCACATAAAACTGAGAATGACATTGTGTTGACTGAATCAGTGGTTCAAGGTTTATTTATTCTTTATTGCACATAAAAAAGTACAAATAGCTGACTTAATGCCAGGAGGCATTCTCTACCAGTCGACCACATCAAGTCTGATAATCAGGTTTGACAAAGACGAAGGAGCCTGTGTATCACAATAACGAAGTTGATTGCAGCCTATTGAGAACCTAAATCTTTGTCTTTAACGGTCACACTACCTATACGTTTATCAAAGATGCCCATTTTTAATTTTTTTCTTAAAAGCCACCAATACCTTAATACCTTAATACTCGTTTGTAATGTTAAGTGATAGTGAGTAAGTGCCACTCAAACGTGGAACTTGCTGAACGCTCGTTATTGAATCGATATGGAGAGCATTGAAGGAATTGCCTAGAGCTGTGGCCCACCACAATGTCACTGAGATATACGGCGCAGTGCACAGTTGCAACGCAACCCATGGCGGCTTTTCTGAATGGAGTGATTGTTTTATTGACCAACTGTCGGTCTGGGGGTACGATATTTCGGGGTCTCGAGTGAGACGGTGCAGTCTAAGCCGTCAGCCTATGAAGGTTTACCTTGCAACTAGTCGAACCTTTGTGAAGCACAATCATTCAAACCCTGTTTGCGTTTCCACGCTAATGGACGAAATAATCCATCTCTTGAAGATATATTTAAATGATTAGTATTTTTTTTCCGCTTGTATAAACATTACTCATATTGTTTATTCAAGTATCAATAGACTAGGGGGCAGTTAGAAACGAATTTTATCCAAAAAAACATATTCTCTTCTTAGAACTGCGAGGTGGCTCACTTTTAGATAAACAAAGGCACACAATCATCATATTTATTGGCATTATTTGAGTTCCAACACTCAATCATTTTTCCGCCTATATAATTCACTCAGAAATGAAAATATAATGCAAAAGGAGAAAATATGGTAAGGATTTAGGAATACAATTTTCTACACACTGAACGCAGTGGCAGCGATCAACCGCTTTATAAGGATTCGGTTTGACAGGAACGTTTCAGACCAAAAGAATTGATTCACCCGAATATAGCGACAAAGAGTTCTGGTGAATAATTCGCCTGCTTGAGAAGAAAGCTTCGATATTCATTTTGAAAGTATTGTATCAGATCTCACGTTTTTGGTTTGGCAATATTACAAAAGCCTAACTGCAACCTTTTTGAGTACTTAGCATGGAAACAATCAGATAAGGTGATACGGTTCTTGTTAGTTTAAGTGAAGTTAACATTTAAAATGTCATGGGCAAGCCAGAGTACACGGTGGTAAACAATAAACATCGGCAATCATCCTACTGAACCCGTGATAAGGTTCAATACTACATTTCAATGTGTTCAAAAACGTACATGTGTTTTTGACACTCAAGATACACTTTCAGCAAGATGTCTTTATAAAATATTTTTCTTACTATTGCCCAATATCCTACTTTACTTTAAACCAACCGTTACCCCCAACCAATCCGGCACTATATGTAAATTGTGTAGTACCTACTTATTTACATCAAGAGCCATTCAAAACATATTTACAAGCAATAAACATGTAAGCGAAGAAAAACACATTTAGACCGAAGTCGTAACGGTCAAATAAGGCCCTATTCTGCTCCGGGCAGGCCTTTGTCAAGGAAATTGCATTCTGTTTGACCCTCCACTCGTACAGAGCAAGAAACTAAATTTGTACAACGGTTGAAAGCAAGTATTTTTTTTTTGGTATCTCTACTAAAAACAGAAAACGAATAGGGGTTGGCGAGCATCACTTAAATGAATTTTATTTGAACGAAGAAAATAGAAAGGCAATATGTAAAAAAAAATAAACGTAGATTGTGATTTCTACTATTCACACATTAGTATCGCTTAGTTTACCCGATGAAGTATTCAGTTAACAAACTTAGATAGCAACATCTATGATATCATTCAAACAATAACGAATCTTCATAAAGTCATCATCGCTTTTAGCAATCTCTTCCAGATAATCAGTAATTAACACACGATAAACCAAAAGATTGGATTTTGAACCCTGAGAAAATTGTTACATGAAGCTCTAATAGCAAATAGGTCTTTCTGATATTTGTTCACATAGCACACCTTAATAGTCATACTGTCCAAAAATATATTTCTTAATACTAGCAGTCTGTTACTTATTTACACATAATTGTTTTCTTAAAATTACATTGAAAACCGTCAGATAAAATTGTATGATGCATACAATAATCGATTAATGTATCATGTAGTAATGTAATGTGTGTACAATAATCGATCAACGTATCATGTAGTAATGTAATGTGTGTACATTATAATTCTACAATACAATATAATTTGTTGCCTGAAATAAGTAAATTGTTGTTATTATTATACACATACACATATTATTGCCTCTATTTCAAATGAACTTTTCTTGTACTGAAGTTCTAAGTTTTTGTACACACTTTTTCTCAAACCTTTTTTCTATCTACATACATTTAGATCCCTAAATAAAATTGAAGGGCCTATTTGCTTGCCGGCACTTGATTTTTGTTAAGAATACACTATGATTTTGATAAAAATATACTAAAGTAATCATATTCCTAAACGAAAGTTTTGTAAGACGTTATATCGGAGGTAAATTAGTCACCTACTCATATTTTATTCACGTGATATTCACGTGAACACTATAAAAAACAAATTTACGGATTCTACTCGCAGTTTTAAACTTATTCAATTTTGTTCTTTGTCATCCTATGAGCATGATCACGGCTGAGTAAAGGAGTCGAAATGTCGTGTTAGAAAATGAAATAAAATATAAGACCGGTAAGTATTAAATATTTCATATCGTCTTCTTTTTACCTATGCCAAAAATATTAATAGGGTAAAACAGTGATATTTATTAAAGATCTGAAAACCAGAAAAAGACATTCAGTCGCATTGGCATCGGCGGGAATCGAACCCGCATCTTACGCAAGCCGGCCCTCTGCACTAACCACTGTGCTACCGAGACCATTAACAGACTGGCCGAATCTTTCTGGTATATTGTCCCTATGAGCCAGGGTGATTTCATCAATTTTATAGGGATCCACCTCTAACACTCGCAACACACACCAAATGTCTTTTTCTAGTTTTCAGATCTTTAGTAAAGATACTGCATGGAAAATACTAAAACAATAACAAAACATAATGATATTTATTTAATTAAGCCTTTCACCGCCGTCGGTCACTTTAACAATCGAATTCCTATTGTTTGTGACCCGCGTGGCGTTCAACGTGTAACACACAACACACACACAAAGAAATGTTTGAGATTGAGACCCATTTTACGGTAATTGCTATGTGATTTGCTAAAGATGAATTATAAATGACGTAAACATATAGCATTTTGGATTCCAAAATGAACTAAACTAAGCAAACACTGTCATAATTATAACAGCAAACAGTAGCCCAAAAGACAATATTGGTGCCCAAAACATCTAACCCTAAAATGTCGCGAGGCCCACTAATAACAAACTGGCTACGTAAACACACCGTCACGTCCGTAGTGAAACTACTATCCAAATAACACGCGGTACCTGTCAATTGGTATGAAAAGCCGAAATATTGATCAGGTCGGGTCAATAACCGGTGATTGCCTTCATTCAAAGTAGGTGTTGGATGAATTAAGCCCAGACAGGGAGAGGGTTCAGGACAATGCGTGTCGAAGGCTGACGGTAAGTGTATACGTATACAGTTGAAGTTCGACCATGCTGATGCTAATATGAAAATCAGTCAATACCAAGAAAAATAGATTTGTTACAACACTTAGAACTAGAGGAATGCCAAATTGATTTTCATGGTTTTTGGATTGGTTTTTGCCTCGAATAACTGAATAAATATGAAAACATCGGAAACTTGATGAATAATTGTTATTATTATTTCAAAATGTTTCCGGGTTGTTTACCTGTCAAACGAGACAGGATCAACATATTTCTTGGTTGTAGAAATGTTGTTTTATTAAGGTGTCACAGTCCAAAAGTGTTTGTCAGGACGACATATTCTGTCGGTATATTAGTAACTAAATATCTAAAATAATACTATACAAATATTCACAAAGTTATTAAGCAATTAAATCGTTTAGTTTAATTAAGGCTGTTCGGTGTTATTACATTAATGACTAAGCTATGCATATCACACTGACCTACATTTACGTTATTTATGAACGGTCACTTCAATTTTGGGGGTGACTTGCTCTAAAAATAGAGATCCATTTTACTTACATGAGCATGTTCATTATTTATGGGAAAAGAAAAAAAAAACAGTTGACGGATAATGCTTTGCACTTCTACTAGTCAACCATTCAGTAAGGCACATTTTTTTCATTAAAATCATTTTTTTAAAAGTAATAAATTAATTTGAATCGTATGTAGCATTTGTTAGATATTTTGATGCTCACTATACAATCACTTTCATGTTATTTGTTTTCTTTCAAAGTCAAAAGTATAAAAAATTAAAAAAAAAATTTCTTAGGAGTGTTGAAGGTTTGACTAAAATATTGATGGAATAACACTGGCTTATAGTTGAAACATATTCAATGAAGATTTGGCTGGTCTGCTGGGGTGTCCGTAGCTTGGTGGTTGAACCGCCCGTAACCTAAACCGACTGTTTTTTTCTGGGATTCCTATCTTCAGGATTTTTTCTGTATTCAAAATCATGAACATTTAGTAGCCAACCATAACAGACAAACGAGTCTCCAAGTAGGTAACTCGATAACAGCCATAATTATCAGCCAACGACATATCGACCCATAAGTCCTGGACATCCTTATGAACTGTAATTTGGTAAGCAATTATTGAAATTACTGGTGTAATACCTTTCCAGAAGCTTCTACGTCACCTCGTGACGGCCTGTGTGTTTAGTTTGAATATTTTATTAAGAAACGTTGTCAACTAGCTGTCTGGAAATCTTCGAATGCACGTTTAATATTACTTTGTGTCCAGTGCCTATTTGAACTGACTAGGAATTGACAATTAAATTATACCCTTTGTTTGTTTTGTGCCTTTGAGTTACTAGAAATAGGAATAGGAATCGATTTGTTTGTTAATCAAAAAATGAGATTTACACAGAACATAATACAAACATAGTGTTTCAAGCTGCCTTATGCCGCGTTTGCTACCGAACCACCACGACGCCACAGTAAACAGAGAACAGTAAAATATCTACATACCATTTGAATGTATGCGTCGCACGCCGTGTCGCTATACACGCACACACACACGCTAGCATAAAATATGGGGGAATAAATAAGGTGGCGGCAGTACGCACGGACTGTGCCGCGTGTCTGTGTGCACGCTAGGCTAATAACTCGGCGGGCGGCCTTAGATAACCTACTGTTATGTTTAATGTGACGACGCGCTGGTTTTCATGGGTCTCCTTAGTGAAGAGGAAGGTGTAAGACTCTGATATCTATTAACTATCCAGAAAACTTGAAACAAACAAACACAATATTACATACTATGACCCTAACATTCTTCATCTATTGAGTCTTTGAAATTTAAGCAGTGGTCTACAATTGATTCTTTGATAATTCGTAGACCACCAGGCCCTCTCATTTTTCTCTCCTCCTTAGAATCTTCTTCTTCTATTAACTGTAATTATAATCCCCAAAACAAACTCACTGACGAGACCCTGCGACGATCCTGCGATGCAGTAACAAGCAATATTGAAAGAGTGATAAAGTTGAAAATTACTTACTACTTACAAAACTTACCACTCTAAGCAAATAACTACTGAAGTATCAAAACCGACTTTTCAGGTGTATGTAAGGTATTTTTTTGCTAGGCAAACGATCATATAACAAACATTTGGAGACCATAAAAAAGAGGTACAGAAGCGCTCACATCAACCTTTACATAGGGGCACCTTAGGCTGTTGAGGTAAGACCCATTTTGCAATGGTTTTGTAAAGGTTGATGTGTGCGCCTCTGTACGATAAAATGCATTCAACTGTACAGTGCGTGTGCAGCAAAGATAGTTCGCGATAAAATGCCCTTTGAGGTTGGTTTGAAAATAATAAGTCCTTAGAACCGCGGCGTTGAGTCAGTTTTTTGTTAAGCATGAAAGGGCTCGTATACAATTATACGATACGACACGTCGCGTCACCGCATCGTGCTACGACGCGGCATTGTGAGGCATGACGTCGTACCTCAAAACGATGCCGCGTCGTAGCACGATGCGACGTCGTATCGTCTTATTATGCACGGGCACTGAGTGGTGACTGCCTTATGGGTAATATTAAAAAAAAGGACTCAACTATGCTACCGGTTGGCGCCAAAACTCACTTCGGTTGTGGTGAGTTACCTTTAAAATTCAGTTACTTTGCGACTGTGGTCGTTTAAGAGAGAATAACTAAGACACAACATAAAAATTGAAAAGTAATATAGTGTGATTCTACCACCGCTTCGGAGGTGTTGATTCTACCGAGAAGAAACCGGCAAGAACCTCGGTAGTTAGAGATAATACTTATTCAAAGTGTAGCGTATTGATGATTGAAGTAAGGGTGAAGCACCGAGTTTTGAAGTGATTATAGCCGGAACGCTACCCTGATTCAAGTTTTAGTACATTAGTCTCGTTTGCTTCTGCAAGATGGCCAACGTAAAATCAAATTAGGTCAAGCATCTATTCAGACTTATTCAAGTGGTTGCTAAAAATCGGGATTGTTCGATTATGAAAATAATCTTATGTACTATTGTTTCGCAACAAATAGCGTTTGACAACCAATTTTATCAATATAATATCCTCTATTGCATATTCACATAGAAGCCACAAATCCACAGCTAAGTACTAGAATTAAAAAGATGGTGGAAATGTCAAAGTATTTTTATATAGGAAAGAACGACAACATTTTCAATAAATACAGCCTAAACTCAATCCCACTAAACGTACTAGACCAAACATCATCGAGAAGAGTGCGACTGCAAACATTGCTTTAACACATACTTTCTTCGACATCAAACAAGTCTAGACAAGACCACTTAACAGGGACCTCCACTTTCCCAACAACGTTACCTCTGCGCGTACTAACGTTGTATGATACAGGAGGCACGGTAGACCTAAGTAGTTTGGTCTTTGTACAGGATAAGGGTGCATCCAGATTAACGGGACATCGACAAAGAAATGCAATTAAATGTAAAATAGGGGCTGTTTCACACGACTGTTGACACGACGTGACGAATTGGGGTCGGATAGGTGCCAGTCAGATTCTTTTTACAGTTTTCCCGCTTATTTGTTCAGCCATCTTGATTCCAAATGGGGGACGTGATTTACACTTTAATAAGATGCTGGTGTACACAACGTTTTAAAATTTTCAGCTCTTTTAAGATGAAACGTAATAAGTCCATTTCCTACCTACCTCATTCCTACCTCTACTCAGTACTTATATGAATGGATAATGTTATTCTTGCATACGTCTGATCCTACAATATCTCTTTTATCCAGCTTTCCCAATCGTAGTTGTCATTAGGGCGAGAATGGAAAATAGAATGTAATAATTAAAAGGACATTTTCAAATCAATAATAATTTTCTTCTAAACATTCACTGCCCAAATAGATTAAACTGGTATGAATCTTTCTAAAACATACCTAGTTAATCAACAATTTGTAACAAAAAAAACGAATAGGCTTTACACGCATATGAAAAGTGGGGGTCTGAATCTTCCATTCACCACTTGGTAACAGTCATGGATAATAATAGTGGTGCGTGAGCGTATGCTGTTTAAACAATAATATAACCTCTTCATGAAATAGGTCAAACGATGTAGTTCCCAAAAGTTCACAAAATGAGGTTGTAACTAGATCCCATCTCCAAATACCGTTTTTCGGAACCGGGTCGTTGCGGTCCGGATCCGTAGCAAGCGATTACCTATTCATAAAACGGAAAGTTAGAGCTTGGGGAATCCAGTTAGCGGGCCGACTGCGCCAAGGAGATTTATGCATTTTAAATTACTGCTGAAACGTTAGTGATGGTTTATAACTGGCGATACGATTTGGACACGGCTATTTTTGGTTTCAGTTTTGTTGTAACTAGAAAATATCACTGAAAGCCCTGTCAATTGTTTTCTTCTGTACTTCTACGATTATTGAACACTGTTAAACAGAATAACTCAGCTGCATCGAGAACTGAGTGTTCAAAGCAACGTATTGTCTACCCGTTGAATTAAGAGACCTGTCAAAAATATTTTAAAGTTAAAGCCGTAATATTACTTAAAATCTTCGTTTAAATACTATTTCGGCATTGGTCGCGTCAGAGTCTTACAAGGAAAGTCTACTCCACTTTCCTTGTAAGACTCTGACGCGACCAATGCCGAATTAGTATTTATACGAAGATTTAAAGAACAATTATTTAAGGTAACATAACACCGAATAAAAAAAAATACAAAAAGAATCGGTGCTGCAATATCCAGGTAGGTATTATCTTTGATAATAAATAGAAGTTTGTCATTTCACTTTTGAGGCATATAGTCACCGACACAACAACTACTAGATCGTAGGGCACCGCCAAATGTTTTCTAGTATCAACTGTAAGTTCTAGAATAAAATATATTGGTAGATTGTCCACGATGGACTTAATGCGTTAATTTAGCAAGAGCCTTAGTCGTTGAATGTAAAAATCTTCCTCTCTAACGGTCAAAGGTCTAACCTTAATAGGATACCGATTAACTGAGACTCGTTCTGAGGCTTGTCTCTGGTCGAAGGACGCTCATATTAAAGTACCCAATTAGGTACTTATCCTTACCTGCGGCTGATCTTCACAAATTAGATTCACAAATACATTCAAATTTTTGAGCAAAAAGGTACCCATTAGGAACCTTTGAAGTTTTATCGCTAACGAAGTTGTTACTTTCAAACGATCGAGGATTTAGAAACGTTATCAGAGGTTTTATGAGCCTATTCACAAAATTCTAGTACTTAGATAGCATTTAAAGAAATTAATGAATAACTGTTTTTGCAGACGACATTCTTGTTCGGATTTTTTATTTATGAAATAATTTTAAGGGACACCTTAAAAGAATTTGAACAAGTTCTAAACTGTGGAGGCTGCTACACCAGAACCCATGTATTTACATATTCATTCACTGAAACACAAACAACTTTAACCCTGAATTCAGAACGCCTAATCAAAGTTGAGAACGCTTTTAAACTCATGCTGTTTCACAAAGGGTCAAAAAAACTGAAATGCAGCCATACATTGTAGAGGCTGGTATAGCTTTGAGTAACGTTAGTGATATAAATAGGTATAAGATTAAAAAAAGGTTATTAGTAAACTTGATGATAAAAAAACTCCAACAAAATGTCTTCTCATGAAAAACAAATGAAACATCCTCTAAAATGTGCCAATTCATTAAAAGACCACAATTCAAAAGCACACCTCGCTACGTAGACGAGCGATGAAAAAATCCACCCCTGTACAAAACGTCTCGCCCCGCTGGTTGATGGCGCGTTTATACTGTGTAACACGACCTAAGTGAATCAAACTGTCATTCTAGCCGCATTACATAGAAACTGAGGAAAGCTTACAGAGGACATACCACAGCCTCTATTTGTGAATTAAAATCACAGAACACGTAGGTACCACATTTATTTTGCCATAATAACATTTCACTATGTTATTATAGTAAAAGGACCACTAGGTCTTCCAGACAGTTTTAAATGTAACATGCAAACAAAGTTTTTATCTTGACTTTACTGTAAAGATCCTTGAACAAATTCAACCTCCACATACCACAACACAGCTTACACAATTTTGATTTACAATCATATATGCGCCTACGTATATATTCAAACGATGTATTGAAAAGCACCTCAGTTAGGAGCCTACATTTTTGGAGCGTTTTTTAAACCCAACGTGGTCTACCGTCGTTATACGGGTTGCCTTTGGTTTTTCATCGGTGTATTCTATCACCGGGAAGTCATGTCGTTAAGTAAACCTTGAACACAAAGTAGATGTTCCGGCTAGACTGGAACTCGGGACAACACAAGTTCCAACCAATGTTCAACCCATGGACGACAAGGCTCTAAAATATAAATGTAAGAAATATGCATGTAGCTAAGAAACAAAATGACAATGGCGTAAAGTCCTATCCATAGTATTCCTTCCTCAAGTCGTGCTCACTTTTCGCTCAACATCATCCCTTGCAGACAAGGGGTGCACGGCCCTTAGCGCCCTCTTTGCACAAGCGAAATCACTTCCACTGTGAAAATACACCTTTAATTTTAATTTTTTTCCAACCTCCGCGGGATGGGGTGGAAAAACAACATTTTTTGTCATTCATAATTCAACACCTTAGGTACTCTGAGGCGCATATTTTGAAGAACATTTGGGACTCATGATGTCTTTTTGATTGACATGCTAAAATACTCAATTGGGGCAGAAGATTGGCAACGATTGTTAAGCAACGCTGGGTCGGGATGAGATGGGTGACCATCCCGATCGAAATTTTGCACTGCGGACCCACGATACCCCTGGCGATACCCCTGGTGGTATCGTAGGTCCAAAAAAAAACGAATTCGATTTTTTTTTAATTTTATATTTACAAAAAAAAACGAATTCGATTTTTTTTTAATTTTATATTTACAAAAAAAATCGAATTCGTTTTTTTTTGTAAATATAAAATTCAAGAGACGATAAAGCTCTTATTAATTAGTGTCGCAACACTATTTGTTGGGGGTATCGTTCGATTTTAAAAGACCTACGATACCACCAGGGGTATCGCCAGGGGTATCGTGGGTCCGCAGTGAAATTTTGTAAGCAATGTATTTTTCGGGAATCTGCGTACTCAGGAAGGCATGTTAAGCAGTTGGTCCTGATTGACGTCAGTTGTCAATTCAAGTAGAAGGCCTTCAGTGTGGCTTGATAACATCTGACAGTAAGGTTTATCAGTACCATAGTTCTGCATAAATGATAGAGAATGCCTTTAGGCATTCAATCTACCGATTAAACTTTTTTTTTACAAAAAGGAATAAATAAATATCAATTTACAAAACGCCACAGGTAAAATGTATACATTATAACTTTGACAATTCCAATCATCATTCTGACATTCTCCAAGTACTCCTTTACGCTTGAAATGTGGCCCTCTGTACCAGGAAACATACCAAGTCTCCGCAAACTAGCCACAGACAGCTGGTCAGTGATTGATGAGGCAATGTCGTCGAAGACTGATGCAGCGGCCACTCGACCTCAGCGCGGGCACCCTCCATCACGCCCTGCATTAGTTTATTGGGGAATCTAATAAATAAAACGCTCGGTACCTTATTAGATCCGTTTAGCGTTAACGGACAGAGTTCTAGGTTAAATCGCGAGTTCGATGACTGATTACGAAGCTTATTGATGAAAGAATCTATCAGAGAACATCGTGGCCCAGGGGTACACACTCTATCTTGGAGTTCAAGGGTGGCTGGAATAACTGCTTTGTGTTTATTACACAATTACTTAGTGGCTAACTCTCCTCTGATTACCATGATTGGAAAAAAACCCTACTATACTATGAAAATATGATGTGGAAGAGTTTGTCTGTTTGCTTGAACGCGCTAATTTCAGGAAAAACTGGTTTTAATTGAAAAAAAAAATGTGTTAAGTAGAAAGTATTTTTGTGTTAAGAAGTCCGTTTATTGAGGAAAGTTAAAGGCTGTTCACGCTATCACAAATAGAAGTAAGCAGTAATTAAAAATGTTGTAGGAACAGGAAAATAATACATTTTCATTTTTGAAAGGCAATAAGCAACGCATCTCGTGACACATGTGGTGTTGCAGTTGGCAGAGGTGATTACTTTCCATCAGGGGACCCTCTGGCTCGTTTGCTACCTGTTACATAAAAAAACTAGTCTGCTAGAGCTTTATAATAATTTGAAGATTTTTCAGATTTAACGATAGAGTCACCCAAGTAATTTCAATTTTAGACTTTGTGATGTACGCTTATTTGTTGAGATATTAGTAAATTAGTATATGTATTTAAGAAATTGAGAGCTTATTTTTAATAGTCAGATAACATTAATCAGGCGAACGAATTACAAGTCGGCAGACTAAAAAGGTATTTCATTACAAAAACAAATTTTGACATTAATTTAGAAAACTGCTGATTGAGCTGACTTTTAGACTTGAAAAGCCAGCCCCAGATCATACTTTCAATTCTATTACGAGTATTACTTAACACCTTAATAATAACTACCTACAAAGTTGAAGTTTACCATATAAACTGTGTACCTATTTGCTTGATAGCAGCACTTGAAGGAAGTCTTAACTCACGTAATCGTTCCTCGCGAAGAAGTTTAAGCAGGAGTTTAGGGGATGCTCACGGGTTGTTTAGTACTTGCGTATACTTAGTTCGAGGTAAGACTAATTTAAGAGGAGACATGGTATATGAAGAAGTTTTTAACTTTAATGTAGATTATGTTATGCAAATTGTAGGTAATTTGTTAAGTTAAATGACTAAAGCTGCTCCCGTTCAACTTGCTCATGTGAATTATGACGCCTATATAAACGATGTTCAAATTTCATCGAACTCAAGCACTTTTTCTTCATTAGCTTGGTTACTTTCAATATTTAGACAAATCAGAGGTTTGTAAATTCTCAAGTAGAGGCCCATGTGTCAGCTTGACGAGGTTTTCAGTTTTAGCTGTAGAAACTATTATCCAAAAGATCATGTAGAAGAGATGACTTTGTAGCGATAAGACCATCTGAATTATACCTGAAATGCGCGCTGCTGCGCTGGTTTTCAGCCAACGCCGTCCTCTTACAGAATCATCCTACCTATTTGTGCACGCTCTCTTCCCTAATAATATATTCAATGACAATTAAACTAGCTTATGTTCAGTAGGTATGAGATACCTGGACCGCTGAAACCCTGACCGCAGTGCACCGGACAGGACACGCGTCGCCGCACCGGCACCGGTCCGATTCAAATTAATTTCAAATTGGACTGTTTACAGGCTGTTGTTAAAACATGGCTTTTCACATGAGGTTTACAATTGAGCCAGAAACATATTTTAAGCAACAGTTTGTATGAATTTGGTTGAAAAAGAGCGTAACAAGTTCCTAGTTCAAATATCAACGTTTTTATTAGTATAAGCAAGCATTTTAATGCAATGAAACATCTGCTGACAACGCCGATTATGAAACATGCTGGTATGGTGATAGTTGTTTAATTTTTGCTTCAAGACTAGCTAATCACACAATTGGAAAAAAATAGGATAATTGTTTTTTTCTCTTGCAAAATTATCAGGTCATGAAATCAGGGGACTTTCAGGTAAACGGTTTTTGTTAACAGCACCCTCTATATAGGAGAATGTACAATACGATAATTCTGTATTTTGAGTTAAATGGTTTTAACTGCAGCCACAGACAAGTGGAATTGATTCATCACACGCACGGAAAGCGAAAATAAATACTTATATATAAATAAGTTTTATTCAATAACGTAGATATTCGATATTTCGGAGGTTGATAGTTCGATAATTACTAGTTAAGTTAAGCTTTTATAGCAAAAATGACCGCGACAAAAACACAGGCTCAAATGCGTCCTAATAAAGTTTAACATTTTCGAGATGTCAGATTTTGACAAAAGACAGTCGATATGTATAGATTTGTATCTTTATAGAACAAACTAATAGAAGCAGTAGCTTTCCACACTCAAAGGGTGTCTCCTATCCCTTATGCAAAATATCTTATTTGTGTCTCGCAGAGCTGACAACCGATATAAAGAGAAAAGTCAAGACTGGAAGAGATATTGGTCACAGCACAGAAAAAAGCTTACAGGTTCGTATTTACTACTTTAGTAGAGTTTAACTCTAATGAAAATAATAACTAACTTTATTTTGTAGCATAATATCTACTTACGGAAGAGATAACTCTGAATGAAACGATTAGCGTGTGTTTCAGGTCCGTTAAAATAACATTATTGTATCAACGCTGTACGAGTTGAATATTGCTAAGCTATATTGATGTCATACATAGTTTCACCACAGCAAATAATCTTCTTCTATATCTTCATATTCTATTTCCTCTTGTAAATAAACGGTATATATTGCAAAAGAAGCATGTCTCTCATTGAATCTCAATTAAAAGAATACATTCTATAGTAGAAACGAAGAACAATATCGCTTAAAATTAATAATTTTGCTGTCCCTGTTGACCTAAAACAGCCAAAGGAAAGCAGCTATGAGGTCCAGAAATGAAGTGAGTACGCAAGTAGCCCGGACTAAATTTCATTATTAGTGCTGCTGGAAAAAGGCCTCCCAACCTGCCTCGTAGCCTCATACCCACTTACCCTGACTAAAGTCCAGAAACATGAGGAATCAATCCTCCAAATGCCAAATCTCTTATTGCCTTATGAGGTAAAATAATCTGTTGCATTCTGTCACTTCCATTGGCTGCACGTCTCCGGTTCAATATTGACACCGTACCGAGCGCGTCGGCCGCACGCGGTTTTGCAATTTCGGGCGAACAGTCCGCGCGTCCGCAGGCGACGACATGGCGCCTATTGCGTGTCAGTACTGGACCAAGCTGTTGTTTTTAATTTATTTATACAACATCACATTACTAACAGGTTCGGCTTATAATATTATGATTTATTCACATATTAAAATTGTGACTAACAAATTATCTTACATCCTTTTATTTGCCATTTGCTGTCGTCTAGTTTATGGCTTACATAAAGCATTCAAAAATACCATTTTCTCGGTAGTACGGCCCTCGTATGTTTTTGAAAACACATAATACTGTCTTAAAATACTAAGACAATAGTGTATATTGAGTATGGATGCACATTCCCATAGAGTTACACTATCATTCTGACAAACCTTCCATAGAAAACAAGGCAAAATTTATTTTCTGATGTCAAATTGTGATATAGTAAATCTACAAAATGCACAGTTAGCAACCCTTGGCCAGCTGCCGTTTTCAAGAAATACCTTCTTTTCAAGTAAGCACGAAAACATAGTCAGTTATTGTATTGCCATTCTCGTAGCAGTTTCTATTGCTATCACACGTAACTGCAGCGCCAGTCAGTGTCCGCCAGTGTGGATGGCTGAAATCTGTCGGCCGTGAAATCCTTTGGCTTAAATCGGTTAAGCGCTTGAGCATCGCCTCATCACCCGAACGTATTTTATTTGTAGCGCTTTTTGTTTGTGAGCGAAATTAAATCTCACATTCAACTCGTGGCAACGTATGAGTGGCCACTACATGATTGGTGTTGTTGAAATTTTAAATACGGACATAGGTATCTTTTTTCATGAAGTTTTAGAGGAAATTCCTTCACAAGATTAAAATAGGCATTAGCAATCAGTAGTTTTAATTCGAATTAAAAGAAAATGCTTATATGATAATGCATCGGTTTGTGGTTTCATCTCCAGAAAAAACAGTTATGTAAGTTTTCATTAAATGCGACTCCGACAAAAACCTAGACCAATATAGATTGCCCCGCCTCTTCCCATATTGGGTTCCAATTCGTTCTGTTAGTCCACGGTGTGACTTTCACAGCTTTACCGGGCAATGAGGTGTGAGGAATGCTCTCAACCCCTGGTATTTATAAAAAATGCGAATCCTTTGGCTTAAATCGGTTAAGCGCTTGAGCATCGCCTCATCACGCGAACGGATTTTATTTGTAGCGCTTTTTGTTTGTGAGCGAAATTAAATCTCACATTCAACTCGTGGCAACGTATGAGTGCCCACTACTTGATTGATGTTGTTGTAATTTTAAATACGGACATATCTTTTCTTCAGGAAGTTTTAAAGGAAATTCCTTCACAAGGTCAGAAAAGGCTTTAGTAATCAGTAGTTTTAATTTGAATGAAAGGAAAACGTTTATGATAATCAGATCGGTGGTTTGTGGGTTCATCTCCAGAAAAAAACAGTTAAGTGAGTTTTCATTAAATGCGACTTCGACAAAAAACCTAGACCAATACAGACCGGTAGCCCTGCCCCTTCCCACTCTGGGTTCAAATTAGTTCAGTGTTTTTTTTATTGTCTAGCTGTTAGTACACGGTGTGACTTTCATTGCTTTGGCAATGAAAGTCAATGGTGGGCAATGGTGTGAGAAAGGCTCACAACCCCATTTTCTTTTGACAGCTGTAATACTCAGTCAACAATTTAAGAAAACTCCGAAACATACTATCAGCCATTTATATATGCACCACATAAATGTTGCTGGGCTATATATTTAGCTATTCGTTAGCGGCGTGCTGCAAACAGGTGAAACGGGCCAACCGCAGGATTGTTGCGTGGAGCGGACATGAGGTAGCACGGCACGGTTAAACCGAATAGAATTTCAACCGCAATATTAGAATTTCCTAGCAACCATTTTTCGGTTGTATTTAAGCTTGTTATTGTTAAGTTTAATAAACCTTCGCTTTGTTTAATATCTTCAAAAATAAAGTAACTTCGTGAAAGGTATATCTATATACTAGCGACCGCCCGCGACTTCGTCCGCGTGGACTTGAGTTAAAAAACAAAAAGCTACATTATTGTAAAGTTTCATCCAAATCCGTTCAGCAGTTTTTACGTGAAAGAGCAACACGGCACATCCACACATAAAAGCTGATACATTTATAATATTAGTAAGATAAATTAATAATATTATTAAATTATTAATAGTATTATTTGCAAAAGCTAGTGGATAGATTTTAAAATTTTGAAAATAATATAACATATACATCAGACTAGCACATAAAGCTTTCATAACATAAAGATACCAACTATTTCGAAAATGAAGTCTTTGTACCACGTAGGCAAAGCCTAATCCCCTTATCTATTCATAAAAACTATAACAGCGCTATAGCATCAAGTTATTTTTCTTCCGCTTTGTCCCTTTAATTTTTGTTGCTCTCGTTATTTGCGCGTATGTGACAACATGACACGTCAATCGATAACTTAATGCTTAGTTACATTCTACAGAAACATAGATAACAACGTCACAGATTCTCATAAATTGGCAATGTATACAAGATATTTTTTGGTGAAATTTATTCGTGACCTGTTAAAAAATAATTTCATAAAGAAAATTGAAGCTTCACTGAAGCGAAATATTCCACCAACGTTTTAATTTTCAGCTCCAAATCCCTCGCAGGGTTAAGAACAAAAGCAAGGCACAAAACGTCCCATCAGACCTTGCGAATATTTCGATCGCCTGTTATTTGAATAGAGTTAACCCTCTCTCGCTCGTGATGGCGAGATGATTGATTTCTGTTTGCATTCGGGCTTGCAATTTAATATCTTATTGTTAATCGTTGCGAGGGTGGGGACAATGTCGATGATTTTATTGCGATATTAACTTACCGCCACGTGTGGTGACGTCATGTTTGATGAAGTGTAGGTAAATATTTGCGGTATGCGGTATATCGTGAATTTTTCCTTTGCAGGAATGAAACGATGATAATTACCTAAGTGCTAGAAAAACTAAAAAATCATCGGTCTGGGTTCTAACGGGAGGCTCTGAAAAATCGGCTGAACTGTTAGGGTTTCAGTAGCTTAGTGGTTTGTGAAAGATCCAGGTTTGAATCTGGTTTGAGACATTTATTCGCCAAAGAGATTTGCAATTCACTAGTGATGAGAACATACATTGCATGCCAAACAATTATCAGAAATACTATAGAATAATATAGACCTATTTTTTTGGTGTTCCTACACAGAAAAAAAAAGTATCTTAAAAGAAGACAATATCGACTTGGTCAAGACAATCGTAGTTTCCCATATGGCGGAAACAATAATATATTCTTTAACAAAGTAAAATATTGTCTTGGATTTTTTGTCTTCGTCTAAGATATTAATCTTTGAAATAAGACTTCCAAAGTCTTAAATCAATAATCAAATTAGTATTAAAAATAGACAATAATATTCTTAGGAATTATATTCTTGGCCGTATTATTCTTAGCTGCAGATATATTTGTGTCAAGTCGAAACTTCATTATTTTTTGTTGAAGAGATATTTGTGTTGAGATAAGACTTGTATGTTTCCTTTTAAGATAATTTAATCTTAGATGAAGCCTCTGCTATTCTCATTCGAAGAGATACTCGTTTTAGGTCAAGACTTATGTTTCCTGCTAAAATTATATTATCTTAGATGAAGCCCCTCATATTCTTAATCGAAGAGATACTTTTTTTGCGTCAAGACATATGTTTCCAGCTAAAATAATATAATCTCAGATAAAGCTCTTAATATTCTCAATCGAAGAGGTACTTGTTTTACGTCAAGACTTGTAGGTTTCCTGTTAAGATAAATTAAATCTTAGATGAATTCTCTGCTATCCTCAATAGAAGAAATTCTTGTTTCTTGTCAAGACATATAATGTTTCCTGCTAAAATAATTTAATCTTAGATGAAGCCTGTGCTATTCTCAATCGAAGAGATTCTCGTTTTCTATCAAGACATATAATGTTTCCTGCTAAAATAATTTAATCTTAGATGAAGCCTCTGCTATTACCAATCGAAGAGATTCTCGTTTTCTATCAAGACATATAATGTTTCCTACTAAAATAATGTAATCTTAGATGAAGCCTCTGCTATTCTCAATCGAAGAGATTGTCGCTTTCTGTCAAGACGTATAATGTCTCCTGCTAAAATATTATGGTCTTCTATGAAGGCCCTGCTATTCTCGATTGTCGAAAAGATACTTGTTTTGCGACAAGATTTATTTGTTTCCTGCTAAAATAAAATATTCTTAGATGAAATTATTGCTATTCTTAACTATATGTATGTTGAATCAGTTGTATGTTTAAGAGGTTTTAAACATATAAAAGATATTTTTCAGCTAAGAATAGTAATAATTTCATCAAAGATTATAATATTATTTTAGCAGGAAACATCTAAGTCTTGACACAGAAGAAGTAGTAGGTATCTCAATATATTATATTACGAGTAGACATAAAGATAAAAATGGAACAAGACTTCTGGTAGCGGCATATAAATGAAAAATATATATTTTTAAAATGTATTTATTCAATCAAATAAATTATATTTTTTTATACAAACTAGTAATTAATAAAGTACCACATGATTACTTGACGAGGTAGTTTCTTCAACGTTACTTAAATCAACTTAAAACCTAACAATATTTAATTAAACATTTAACATTTTGACGTGTAGGTATTGATTTGACATTTAGACTATGAAAACAATATACAGGCCGTTGAGTGGTGGGTCAACCGATATATATATCTTTTTTTGGCAACCCTGAGGAATTTCCAAAAACTGTTCAAATCAGTTGTAGGTAATCCAATAAATTATCTAGGGTTTTCGGTTGAACCACTCATTATGGAAGATCCCGTATATGCTCATTTACGTTGACATTTCCTAATATGTGGCAAACCTTGCACTTATTAATCAACTTATACCATTAATATTCAGATTTTTAAAAAATATGATATCTGTCGTTCTTGGCGGTTTCTAAGAGACAACATGAATGCAGAAATATGTGGCAAATATAGCACTTAATAATCAAATAATAACAACCATGACCAAATTCAAAAGATATAAATTCTGACGTTCTTGTCAGTATCTAAGAGACTTAAAATAATAAAATAAATAAGTAGCAAATATAGTACTTAATAATCAACTAATAACATTGATAAAAAAAATAAAAAATATGATATCTGACATTCTTAC
This sequence comes from Udea ferrugalis, assembly GCA_950022985.1. Classification (NCBI taxonomy): domain Eukaryota; kingdom Metazoa; phylum Arthropoda; class Insecta; order Lepidoptera; family Crambidae; genus Udea; species Udea ferrugalis. The sequence continues at coordinate 16,021,102 of OX465516.1, forward strand.
AGCTATCTAAGTGACAACAATAATAAAGAAATACATATGTGGCAAATACAGCACCTCAATAATCAACTAATAACATTCATTACCACATTCAAAAGAAATGATCTTAAATGTATGGTGACATTACATTGTATTTAGTACTGACATCATGTTTGGAACAATAAATACAGGTGATAACATTCAAACAGCGTGTCGAAAGCTTTATAGGCCGATTGAAAAACATACCTGACTTTGTCTTTAATTAAATATAATATTCCACCAGTATATTCTTCGGTTGTGCAATGAATGATGTATGGTTGCTCAGTTTTTCTGTTTCCTGACGTATCCGGCGAAATTTCGTCGAATTTCTTTTGTATGAAACTTTGGGTGCACTCAGTGGTGGAAAATTATTGCTGCTTAAGGCTGCCTGTCCATTAACGCGGAGAGGGGCAGCGGAGCGGAGAAACGGAGAAATATTAACCAATAGGATTGCATGAAATCTCCGCTCCGAGATTTCATGCAATCCTATTGGTTAATATTTCTTCGTTTCTCCGCTCCGCTGCCCCTCTCCGCGTCAATGGACAGGCAGCCTTAAGCGGCCTTTATTAGGAACTCATTTGCAAATCAATTTTATCTAAGAAGGAAGTTTGTGTTCTGAAAAAAAAATATGTTATTTGTCAACCTATAGTAAGTATACCTTAATAATCTGAATAGAAAATGCAAAAAATTAATAAAATAATCCATCATTTGCAAGAAATACGCAAATAAACCATAGTAAATTATTTTGTAATCGGAAAGAAGGACAGATTACTTTGTGTAGCAAATAGTAATCATAGGGTTAATAAAATGGATAAAGAAATATAGTACCAACCATCATCAGCTGATCCAGTCTATGTATTCGATCAACGCTGCTTCATCATTACTGTTTGTTTATTTGATGTTTTTGACCCTTTAAATGAAAGTATTCCACGATATGTTTCATTTGTTTTCTCGATCAGGATACTTAGCACTGAAGTCCAGATGAATCTGATATTACAAAAAAATGAAATTAGAAGAAGTATGTACAAAAAACAATTATAAAAAAATATATAGTAGTAATAATATAACTTTTATTTTTTGATAACTTACCAAAACATCGCTTCTCGTATCGTTCAATACAGGCCACTTTTCTATAAATTTTTGTACTGTAACATCAGTACCATCCGCGGTTTGTGGAGTTCATATGTCTCTTTACATTTTCGTAAAACATCTTCCCAAGGCTCTGAATTGTACTTGAGCCAAATGACATCATCGTTGTGCAGTGCTATAAAAAGAATAACAGGCTATATGTGGTAATCCTCAAAATAGTTTTGTAGTCATTACTAAGCATGAAATATTTCACAAATTCATTCAAGAAACCCTCGACTAACCGATCATCAGTTTTGTTACATTTTCGATCAAATAAAACAAAAATTACTAACCTCAGCGCAGCTGTTAGATATTCATTGATTATAGGACATAGCTCTTTTACAAATCATTAGTCAGGTCTTTGAAATTACTTTCTTCAATTCCATTGTCTTGATAATCGTGTTGTATCCTGCAATTAAAAAGAAATAAGGTATTTAACTGGTTAAGCAAGAAGGCAGTTAATTTGTATAACAGCAACTTATTTAGTGGTCACATCTAACAAGCTGACGGAATATTTGTTAATTTTCCTAAGATGTTACTTGCAGAAAAAGAGTTGCATTCAGTTTTTGATTTTTTGTCAAAGATATTTCAGTAGTTGTGCAAATCATTTAAATATTTTTTAAATTTAATTTAAATATAATCAAAATTACAATAACCAGTAGGTGCAATGAAGAATATTTTTCTTGATACAAAAATATTTAACTTTATACCTATTAAGTACATAAACTAAAAAAACTTGCATAATATAAAAAGTAGGAGGACTTATTACTTGTAATTATGTTAGATAGAAACTTTTAAAACGAATCAAAGAATAAATGCGAGGCAACTTACTTGTGAAATTTTCGATGGTCTGTTCTTCGATATTCCAAGCTAAACGCAGATCTCTCAGCTTCTCCATTTCCACCATACAATCACTTGATTAAAATACAGTGAATAGGGACACTGACCTTAGTTTCGAAATAAACTGAAATAATCTAAATGAGGTTCTACACTATCACTGACCGCGCAAGTTATTGAATTGACGCCATTGACGGACGCGATCGATCTATATGCGGAAGCCGCGCGCGCCGGTCTTTTAGGGTTGCCGTTTCTCAAACTCAAAACTGCCATAGGTATATTGAGTTATAAGGTAAAAATATACAATGGCCGTATATTAAAAATGAACAATAGTAACAAAATACAGGTTTTTATATTATACTTATGTTGTTATACATCGTTCTCATTACGCTAATATTTATGAACTAACTAGCGGCCACCCGCGACTTCGTCTGCGAGAACTAATGTGAAAAAATATAGCTATGTCGTATTTTTTAAATAAATTATATCCTATGTGCCTTTTAGATGTAAAAGCAACATTATACCATCGTTTCATTAAAATCCATGAAGTAGTTTTGACGTGAAAGAGCAACACGGCACATCCACACATACAAACTTTCCCCTTCATAATATTAGTAGGATCGTTGGAAGCTATATGTACATACATAAATATTTTGATTCTGATTCGGGGTGTTCATTTTTTTGATATGTATTACATATTAAATTCCTTCCATTTTTATTGTAAATAAGTTACTTAAGTAAATATGTAGGTAAATAATAAAACATCCCAGAATGACAATCTGCTAAGTTTTACCTTAAGTTTACCATATAAATAAGTTTCCGCAGCGTATTCGAGATACATTTTCGTTCACTAAGCATACTGATAATAATATTAATAATTTACTAATAAAAGGTTAATTTTATCTTTCTGGCAACTCATATAAAAAAGAGAAGGTGAAATACTTAAGGCAAGAAAAAGATGTCTTGATTTTCGTCGTGACTTGCCATAAAGATTTCGTAGGCACATAGTTAAAAGTACCTAACTCAAGACAGAAATTCTTGACCCAAGAAAATATGTTTTTCATCATGTTGTCCGCATAATTAGATGTAGGTAAAGTAAGGTGTCCTTTTAATTTTTTTTGAAAGTGTTATCGGATCACATGTACCCTCACGATTATATCCCAGTTGGGGTAGTCAGTGGCATACCTACTGATTTTTGCCATCATGGGGAACAGAACATTCAGCAGCCCACATTTTTCCACACATCCCCGAGGGAATTTGCACCCAACGTGGAGAGGATCAAAAACGTTTTATGTTTAGTTTTAAGATTTGATAACGTTTTGTTGTAATGAGTGTAAGAGCTATGGCCTATTCTGAAACGAAGTACCTAATGCCTATCGTGGTGGTACCAATAATGGTCAGTTTAACTCAGAGTCGTATATTTCAAGCTATAACTTTTGCTATTTATTGAATCTCGTTACTACCATTTTACAGTGATTTAATTCAATGACAAAAACTGAAAATGGTTAACGAATTTAGAAAAAAATGTTGTCCAAAATCTTTCACGGAAATCAGCCCGAAATCCTATAGTGCTGCAGGTGCTGTTGCAGTCTTGGCAACACCAGTCTAGGAGAGTCATTGTCCTGAGAAACGATTTAAGCACAGCCGAATCTACCGGTTAAATGGGATGACTCGAAACACTTTTTGGAGTTTACTAGTATTTTTGTCGATTAGTGTTGAATTTCGAAGGTAATACATAGACTAGACAACAAGGATCATTTTAGCTAAGAATAAATCATTTTTTAGCTAAAATGGAGTTGTGAGTCATCCTTCATCAATCAATAGAAACACTATGAAATCAAAAGAGAACTATATTTTCATTACAATTGTACCATTCTTTGTAAACATAGGTTAGGTTTACACGCTACGCTAATCACTAGCGTCAATTGTTGAATCTTGCCTAGAGCTCCTTGCCAAATATCGTTAGATTTTGTAGTTTGCAATTGTTTAATCTACAACAAAACAATAATTTCAAGAACAAAATGTCAAACTCACCTACTTTCAAAAAGGAAAATACTGCACGCATCATTTCGTTCATCGCACCATTTCATGATAAAGGGTCGAAACGTTGTAATATTTAGCGAGAGGACCGGTAGATGTTCAATCTTTGTAATTTTAATTTCACCTAGCTTATTAAACACACGGTGTTCTTTATTTTCCTGATTTAGAACGAACCTTTCAAGGACTGGTACGTTATCAACCAATGGAGCATCCACGATACCTATACGATAGTGAAATTTAAGCGACATTACTTAATTAAGTAAAATAGCTTCTTTGCATAGGAAAATGTATTTTGACCGCAAGTATATTTTTGTTTTCAGTTTGAATATAGTTATTAATATTCTTGGACGAAAATTGACTGATTGTTGAATTAAGAATACAGGTAAACTTATAATTCTTGAGATAAGTTGATAATAATTATTAGAAACGAGAGTGCTATGTTCTCAAAGAGAGAAAACGTCGTTTACGTCAAGACTATTTTTTTTTCAGCCAATAATAATTAAATTAGGTTAAAAGAAGTAAAATTATTCTTGTACAGAGTAAACATTTTGGTATTAGATCAAGAAATAATATTCTCTACAGTCAACAATAATAAAATTGTCTTAATTAAATGATAATATCTTCTTACTATAAGATAATATTATCTTGACATTGAAGATTTCCAAAGTCTTGAGGCAAAACGGATATCTTCCTCGCTTAAAACAGTAATATTCTTGAGCCAAAACTTTTCACTTAATGCGAGAATTTATGACTAGACTATATTAGTGTTCACGTAAGAATACACGATTTTTAGGATTAAGAACATTATACGTATGTTAAGAAAATAAACTGTTGGATTAAAACAGTATTTTTGAGAACAGGTTTGTCTTGGTTAAACAGAGCCTTTTTTGAGTGCTATGTTCTCGAATAGAGAAAACGTCTTTTAGGTCAAGACAATATATTTTGTTCAGCCGATAATAATTAAATAGGGTTAAAAGGAGTAAAATTATTCTTGTATAGAGTAAACATTTATTAGATTAAGAAATAATATTCTCTTCGGTCAACAAAAATAAAATTGTCTTAAATGAATGATAATATCATCTTACTATAAGACAATATTATCTTGATATCGATTATTTTCAAAGTCTTAAGGCAAAACGGATATCTTCTTCGAATGAAACGGTAATATTCTTGAACTAAAACTTTTTACTTATTGCAAGAATTTATTACAAGACTATATTAGTGTTCACGTAACAATACACGTTTTTTTGGATTGAGAACATATACTTATATTAAGAAAATAAACAATTAGTTTAAAACATTATTTTTGAGAATTTAATCAGTCTTGGTTATAGCAATCATTTTTTTCCGTGTATAATTAACGAGGATATGTCATTGATAATTGTAAATACCTGGGAAAAGTAATACTCGAAGCTTTACATTTTCACATCCCTATTTCTTCAATGTTGACTACGTTACGGTTCCGTAGTTAATTATTATAAGCGCTTCTCGTTATTGTAGTGTTTGGTAATTAAAATTGGACCGTCTATTCAAACTGGAGATATTGGAACAGGTTCTGTAAATTTGAGTTTGACGTGTAAGCAATTTCCATTCTCAATGGACTTGTGAACTGTAGGCTTTGGCAGTAAAGTTTATGTTAGAACAAAACTGTTTGTGATATGTTTGCTTAGTATTATTCTGAAGTATAGTTTATTATTTTGGTAAGCTTTGACAAATAAAATGGAAAGCCTACTGATAGTGGTTGTCGCTTGAGTATGGTATAATTGCCAACTACACACATTCACTAATGTATGGGGATTATTGCTTGTCGCTGCACCCACAGAGTTTCGTAGCAAGTAGTACTACTATTACTACGAAACTCTGACCCTCTTAATCATTTAAAAACTTAAACCGCGCTTTATCATCATGTTAACTTTTGTATCGCTCTGTCCCTTTCATTCTTGAAGCTGTCGCCATTTGCAAGTAAGTGACAACATACGTCAATTGCAAACTCTGTTTTACCGTTGCTTTTTTTTATGCATAAGGAGGAATGACTCTAGATTCCAGTACTATCTGAGCTTTCAGAGTGGTAAAATATATCTGAAATATACCTAAAAACAACCTCATAACAACAGATAGTTAAACTGTTATTTCACTTATTCATGCGGCACTTTACTTACTGGCTCTTGAAATTGTTTTTCTCAAACGTAAACATCTGAAAAAGAAAAAGATTAACCCATTCTGAAAGTTCACACGTTTTTGATGCTCAACTGAACAAGACCAAGGTACCTACAAATTTTCAAAGTCAAAGCATTTATTTGCAAACTAAGTGTTACATAATATTATAAGTTTTTTACGTATTTTAATGAAACAACTTATACCTACGGCGACTCGTTTTATATTAATTTCTACTTATTTTTTAAATCACTACAACAGACACTATTTGACCAAATCAAGATCAAAAATAAATTTCACAAGTGGGCTTACCAGGATCTAAATGTTAAACACCCCGTAGATACCAGACAAACTTTGCAGAAGATTCAGAGGACTGACCCGTTTAGAACTTAATATTCGGCGAGTGTGAGAAAATTACAAGCTGTAGATAGGCAATTCGGCGAGTTTTTGACCCCAACTCGACTTGCGAAGTTGCCAAGTTTTTACCAAGTCGGCCTTTGCGGGTATTGCGGGTTCGCTAACAAGCGGCCGGTCCGACAAGTTGCCAGTGCCCAACGAGTGTTCTTTGCATTCGGACGAGTTCTTAAGAAATGGGAGTTGAAGATTGGGAAATTAGCTATGGTTTGCGAGGGCTGATTTTATGCTAAGTGTTCGAGTCTTCGCTTTTTGGGCATTTTGAAACTGTTGAAGTTTTATTATAAGCCTTCCATTACGAGCAGAAGTCTATTCTAAACATTAGGTACCTCCATGTTTTTAAGTTTTTACGTCTTCTAATAAAACAACTTATAAACTCGCGCGACTCGTTAATTTCTAATTAGTTTTTACATTACTACAACAGGCACTATTTGACCAAAGCAAGATCTAAAATAATTTTCATAATTGGGCTTACCAGGATCTAAATGTTAAACACCCTTTAGATACCAGACAAACTTTGCAGAAGATTCAGAGGACAGACCCGTTTAGAACTTAATATTCGGCGAGTGTGAGAAAATTACAAGCTGTAGATAGGCAATTCACCAAGTTTTTGACCCCAACTCGACTTGCGAAGTTGCCAAGTTTTTACCAAGTCGGCCTTTGCGGGTATTTCGGGTTCGCTAACAAGCGGCCGGTCCGACAAGTTGCCAGTGCCCAACGAGTGTTCTTTGCATTCGGACGAGTTCTTAAGAAACGGGAGTTGGAGATTGGGAAATTAGCTATGGTTTGCGAGGGCTGACTTTATGCTAAGTGTTTGAGTCTTCGCTTTTTTGGGCATTTTAAAAGTGTTACCCCCTTATTCATAAAAACGAACGCAACGCTAACGCATTGTTTAAGCTATTGACGTGTTCTGTCACTTACTCGCAAATGGCGGCAGCAACAAGAATGACAGTGACAAAGCGATACAAAAGTTATCGTGTTCTATAAGAGTTGTTTAAGTTTTTATGAATAAGGGGGTTAATGTTTTATTATAAGCCTTCCATTACGAACAGAAGTCTATTCTAAATATTAGGTACCTACATGTTTTTAAGTTTTTACGTATTCTAATAAAACAACTTACAGACTCGCGCGACTCGTTAATTTCTACCTATTTTTTAATTATTACAACAGACACTATTTGACAAAATCAAGATCTACAATATTTTTCAGAAGTGGGCTGACCAGGATCTAAATGTTGAACACCCTGTAGAAACCAGACAAACTTTGCAAAAGATTCAGAGGACAGACCCGTTTAGAACTTAATATTCGGCGAGTGTGAGAAAATTACAAGCTGTAGATAGGCAATTCGGCAAGTTTTTGACCCCAACTCGACTTGCGAAGTTGCCAAGTTTTTACCAAGTCGGCCTTTGCGGGTATTCCGGGTTCGCTAACAAGCGGCCGGCCCGACAAGTTGCCAGTGCCCAACGAGTGTTCTTTGCATTCGGACGAGTTTACTTTTTGGGCATTTTAAAACTGTTAAAGTTTCATTATAAGTCTTCCATTAAGAGGAAAAGTCTTGACTAAATAATATTGAGACTGTTTCCTATTTTTACTAGTCGTTACTACAAAAACAAGAAAAGTTTTTTACCTTAAATATGATTATATACCTAAACGGAGTAATCAGAGGCTCGCCGATATTTAATTGCTGTTAAAGTGGAATGAACAATCAGAATACCACACTTTACATGAAGAATTTGAGCCCAACGTGGTAGGAGGCGAACCTGCAGCCTTTAGTTGCTTGGGTTTTTTGAGGGTGTTTTCAATAACCGGAGAGTTAGCTGTAAGTTAATGATAATAGGAAAATTAATTAATTTGAAGTACCAATACTCTTATTACGCTTCTAATCACACCAAGTTTAACGAAAATACTCTTACATTCAGTAGTTTTTAATTAATTTTGTGTACCCTAGGTTGTATTGCCTAGTTATCCACTGCACAAACGAGTACATCAGGTAGCGTGTGGCGTGTTTCGGCCTAATGTTACTAAGTATTTGGAGAACGCTTGTGGATTTTGCAGCAAGATACTGAGTGAGGCCTATTACATAAACGTTTCATGCACCCGACTGTTTTCTGTTGGCCAGTGCTGGGAAGTTCAAAAATAAAAGGTTTAACTACCTAAGTACTATCAAATAAAATAAATATCACGTTTTTTAAAATGTGTTTTTGCAATTGCATCCCTTAGTTGCTAACTGCTGAGAGCACTTGGTCTGGAATGTGAATGTCTTGAGTTCGAATCTTAGTCGTGCCAAAATATGTTTTTGAATTTTAAATAATTTAAATCCAATGTTACCTATATTTTAAATATATGCACATAATTTTATGAAACAACTGTCACGTTTTTCGTTAAAATTCATGAAACTGTATTAATTTGTTCAATAAATAAATAAATAATTTACTGCAAATAATGAAACCGTTTTAAATCTTTATAAATGTACGCAATAAAAGTCACTTCATCGCTTCGCGATTATTAACGATCGAATTTGTAATCATATTTACCTGAGATTGGTAAAAAACCAACCCCAAAATATGACTTTGTCACCCCTTCACTGAACAGGGGTTGTGTCCCTGGGGTCTGGTGCAATCTGAAACCTATCGATAATGCTCTAATGGACAGACTATACATTGCATTGCAATTACACTAATGTGATTAGAAACTTTCTTTGGATATTTCAAAAGAAATATATTTTCATAATCAAACGTAAAAACTTGCTTGAAGTTCAAAATGTGAACTTGAGACATTTAAAATGGTTACAGGGCATGAGTCATTACTACTTAATAATATTAAGTTATGAAGAGGGTTAAGATTTTATACGTACTTGGACTCGTCTCCACAAATTCTAGTCTGACGTTAGGAGTAAATCTTCTTTCTATGGTACCTGAGGGTCGTCAAACTTAAAATTTACAAATTATTAAAAACATAAGACTTAAGGTTTTTTTTCCATTTTCAATGTACAGATAAAATAAACAGCGGTGGACTTAATGCTTAAAACATTATCTACCAACCATCTACCGATGATAAAAATAACAATTACCTATACCTATCTAGTAGTAGAGACAGGACTACCTAGTTTGGAGACTACTAGTAATCATCTTATTTTGGTCAGTCAAACCACAACCTTAATTTATTATTTACTAGCGGCCGACCACGACTTCGTCTGCGACTACTTAAGTTGAAAAACAAAAAGTACTTAACATTTCTTTATACATTGTAGCCTATGTGCGATTCAGATGTATGGGCTAGATTATTGTAAAGTTTCATTAAAATCCATCCAGTAATTTTTAAGTGAAAGAGCAACTCGGCACATCCACACATACAAACTTTCGCATTTATAATATCAGTATCATTATCCACCCAGTACATCCAGACTGGCTGCAAGTTGCGCCATCTATCGTGTCGTGTGTCAGACATGTCCCCGGTTGCAGATTCAATGTCACGTGACAGCACTCCCGCAAATGGAAAAGTTTATAGTTCAAAAGTTATACCGGAACATGTTTGAATCCACCGGAATAAGGATTGATGAGGTTTAAATTGGATCAGTGTGCGATTAGGGGCGTAATTATGGGAATTAATAATTTTAAAAGCTCCTCTGTGGAGATCAGGCGGTTTTCCGGCTCGTTAGGTTGTTAGGGCGTTTTTCTGCGAATGATGATTTAAAAGCTTTTAACGGTTTTATTACTAATCACCTCCAATTATATTAATTGATATTCTATAAACTAAAGTAAGTTCGGTGGAGTGACTGGAAATTAACACGTTTTGCCAATTGCACGCATAGTCATAACCTAGTTCGCACAGCACTTTTTTTCAGTAACCAAAAGTGGAATTAGTAGCTAACCTACCCTTTTTAGTAAATCACAACAGCACAGGTTGCGTAGGTGTCTTTTAATGACGTATACGCCCAGAGTTTAATGAGATTATTGTTTTATCAATTGTCGCTGAACTGTCTAATGCTGTGGTTAGGAAGTTAGCTACTACACTGGAGGTAGCGGGTCCGATTAACAAACATTCATGTACATTGATGTCTGCATGTATTGGTCTGAGTGTTTCCTTTTCATACATACCTATAAGTATTTAATTTAAAGTATGTATATTCGTTGTAACATACTAACCTATTAGGAGCTATGTTAATTTTTGCTTAGCTGGCAATGTGTGGATTAATGTCAAATGATAATAAATATTTGTTATTTGAATAAACTGTTCAAGATGTGTTATGGGACCAGTAGTAATTTATGAAAAAAGTGAGACCGGATCTATAAATGATATCAATAGTATGTTTGCGTTAAGAATGCAGAAAATTTAAATTCAATTCCGTTACACGGAGAAAAACTCGGTTACGAAACCGTTACGTTTGAAAGAATGCGTTAAACTGGGCACTGTGAACTTGGCTTTCTAATTAGGAACGATTCGAATGGTTAGGGGGCGTGCTAGGTCGAAGGACAAGAATGAAATCACTGCATTCTTAACGCGAACGGACTATAGTTCAATATTTCATTCCTATTTACATTCCGCATGGAAGATTTTGTTCCAGCTACATTTTATTTTACATTCAAATGTTGGTCTAGAAATGGAGTCTGGAACTTTCTCCAGTAGGATTTCGTTGGTGGAGGAAAAACGTCCAAAAGTGTCGCCGCAGCCACTTGGCCCACATGCGCCTGGCACCGGTTCAAATGCACTGATTCCAGCCTAGTTTTGTTAAATGCCTACCTGCAGATAATGATTGGAATTATTACCAGGTGACTGGTAATTTCTATAGGTCTTAAGCTTAGGCGTAGTATTTAAGATATGTTTCTTGGAACGGTTTCGATTAATATTTGGTTAGGAGAAAAGTCAAGATGAAGATGGTTGTTACAAACATGAATCATGTGAAAAATATTGCATAACTAAGCAAGGCTTCCTGTATTATAAGTATCAATTTTTTTACCAGTTTTCGTCTTCATATTTCGTACCATGAGAACATCTAATCATCTTGCTTCGTTTGTAATTATAAACACACGATGGTTTTAAGTTCTAAGTTACAGGAAATAAATGAAAAAATATTTGCCATAATATTTTCGAAGTTTTACATCACATCTTCTTCCTCCAAGATTTACATTATTTAACATATCCAGTAAAACTGAAAGGATGAAAAATGTAACCACAGACAGCTTACGAAATACGAAGGAATTTTCCGTGAAATTCCACAAACCTTCTACTTTCCATATTCCCGTCGAAAGAAATACATCCGTGTCACAAAGCTGAACATAATACCTACGAGAGAGGTAACACATCAGCCTTTACATAGGGGCACCTTATGTTGCAGACATAAGACTTATTTTGCAAGAGTTTTGTAGAGTTTGATGTGAACGCCTCAGTACTGGCAAAAACGTTCCCACCCTATATTGTCGGTAAACATGTCCCGATCAAACAACGTATCCGATGGAATATTTGCTCGAACCTTAGACATTCGATTCTATAACTCTGGTGCATGTTACAAGTGAAGCATTGAGTCTTTAACCCTCTTTTAGGCGGTCAATCTTCTGTGTATTTTTTACTCAGGATTGACATTTCAAGTTCTATTGACCATTAATTGTATTAATGGTACTGAAAAAGGATACTGATACCTTGTTATTTCGTTATAAGATGGGATTTAGTGCCTAGCACCTAACTGCATTACTGTCTTTGTCGATGAGGGCGACATCTGAACCTCATGACTCAGATGGAATGAGTGGATAACAATTCGATAAAAGAGGTAACTTTGAGCACTTCACTGACTTATTTCCCACATAACATTCTATCAGTCAATATCCATAACTATTTATGAGACTAACCAGTGAACGTCATAAACAGTATGCTGAAGATAAAAGATGTGAAGTTTCACACAGAAAATATCAACGTCGCTAGTACCCTCTGTTTAGTTTATGAAAAAGACGAGACGATACCAAACGAGACGAGAAGCATAAAACGCTTAATCTTTTCAATTTCACAAGAACGCAGCGTAGAAACGGGAATGGCACCAGAATAGTTTCACTTTTCTGCATCGATGAACGCCATGAATATATACGGGAAACTTAAAAAGTGGAAATCGTCCCACCAGACGACACTTTGAATTTTAAAATTTGTATCTTCATCGAAGAAAGTTGTGTTTTGAAACTTTGTATCTTACCGTCAAGTTGCGTTGGACCGTTATGAGCAATGAAGCGTGGGTAAAATGCAGTTTATTTCAGTTGAGAGTTTATGAATAAAAACAAGCTCTTTTCAAAGTTAACGTCTTTCTGGGAAAGGTGTCTTTTGTGGGCGGTGGAAGTGATAAGTTCTTTTTTAATTTAAATTACAGTTTTTATAAACGAGCTCTGAATTAAGCATCGAAATGCTTTCAAATAGAAAATAATATAGAATAAAACTCTGGCGATATTTTTTAAGGAAAATGACTAATTAAGTGTAAACGTTGCGCTCGCTATTGATACCATTGGAGTTTTTTAATTTGATTTTAGTTAATTTCTCACTAAGGCATCAGAGTTGAAGCTAAAGTTGAGTGCCAAGTAAGGTGTACAGAATAAATATCTTAAACAGGGGAAGGATTGTGGTCGTTTCAAGCTTCTTACAACTGACCGCCCTTTCAATCTATAACCTTTTTCAGCAGTGGTGGTCCTAAAGTCAATAACGATGCTGAAATTCATTGAAGATAAGAGGCTTCTTTTCGTCGTAGCTCGTCGTAACGTAGGTACGCCGTGTGGACCTAAATTGCTATCTGTCCGGACTTCGGAACGCCCACCCATCTCATTCGTGTTCTTTGTACATTTTGTGGCTATATGTTAGGTAACAGAAAACACCAGATTGCTAGATAGATGATAGGTTTCTTACCGGACAACAACATCCTATTAATATATGAATGAAAGTTGTGTGGACATGTACGCGCCGTATTGCTCTTTCACATAAAACCTACTGGATGGATTTTTACAATAATTTAACATAAGGCTCCAATTTATAAACATTTTTGTAACCTAAGTCCACGCGGCTGAAGTCGCGGGCGGCCGCTAGTTATGCTATAAATTAAACGATTGCTATAGCAACTCAATGTTGCATAGTTCTATTATTAGTCGTCTGGAAGGATTTATACATATAATTAGCACTTCAAAGGTAGCGGGCAGTATCTTCGCTCACGGGCCAATTCTCGCACTTCCCAATTAGGGGACAAAGGGGTAGGGGAACACTTTGCACATAACAAAAGGGTAGTTGCTCTCTATTCCGGCCACTTAGTCCCCTTTCTCTTTGTGACGCGTTTTAAAATTCCAACTACCGGGCTCAATGACACCGGATTGTAACATGCTTATTGTATGTTTAGTTAAATTATTAGTACAGTAACAGTACTGTTGGAAATAATTTTCAGCATTCTTAAATTAGTTTTAAGTTCGTTGTTGGCTGTTTAACATGACTGATTAGCCGCGGTTCAACTAATGGGGAAAATATTAAATGGACGAACATTGGTATTTTTCTCCAGGCTAGGCTGACCTCCCCGAAAAACGTGACTAACATCTAAGCAACTTTCTTGTTTTTTTTCGGAACATGTCGTTTTCGTTCACGATCACTGTCTCTGGTATGTAACTAAGTATCTTAGGGCGCGTCCCAATTAAGCGAAGAGTGAGCGGCGCTGACTGACTCTGAGAGGCATGTCAGCCGCATTCTCGGCGTAATGAACAAGCTATGACGCCAAACGCGCATAATTCGCTGCGAATCAGTCGCTCTAAGAATGAGTCTACAAGCGAAACGTCGCAAACTGCGTAAGTACCTGTACATGCGCTTCATGGACACACTGGATCTAAAATGTACAGGGAGGCAAACTGGAAAGAAAATCATTGGCCGCTCACTGTTTGCATCGTCAGGACATCGTATTTATTCGCAACGGTGTGACAGAAGGCAAGGACCAATGGCAATGCAGTGGTGCGTTCCGACTCCAGCAATTATTTTAGTTGCGACCCGCTCGAGTGGAAAACTTCAGTATTGAGAAAGTTTGTTGCGACTCGCATCTAATATTGAAGGTGAGAAGTCCGTTCGCAATTATCGCGCTGGAATTTGAATACCTCCTTGAAAGAGCTCTCCTTGCATCCTCTTCCGAAGAAAGTCCCACTGAATCTGATACCTGAAGGCTAGATTCCGGTTAAACCTAACTTTTTAATTTGCTTGTCTTGTAATATTACTAACTGATTAAAATGGTGACCTTAAAAAAAACCTTAAATTGAGTACAATGTCAGTGAGTTTTAACTGAGCTTTTTTTAGCAATATTTCTGTGTTTGAAGGTAATTCGGCGTGTAGGCATTGTATTAAATAAAATCACACTAACCGAACCGAACGTGTTAAAAAAAATAGTATAATTGTTTATTGGTATTTTTAAGTCATTTGTTTACTACAAAATGACGAAATCAGCCAATCCACACCGCTTTTTTAAAAATATTTGATAGCACTATTCACACCATTGTGCTATTTATATTTGTTGAAGTACAAGTTGACACGAGTTGAAGTAAAAATCAGCCGATAATGGAACAACAGAGCAGACCTGAACCTTATGTTTGGACAACATGCTACACCAACACTCGCATGACCATCAGTCGTTTGATTCAGTGCCTGGTTTGTGGTTCAATATAGAGGCGCATAGCGGGTAAACAAAAATATGTTTAATGACTATTTATTATATACTTTGTCCGTTTTTTCAATCCATTTCCAGATTTGGAGAAAACATACATTTTGAAATTTAGATGATGCCCTGAACATTTGACTCAATTCCTAGGCAAAGTTAGTATTTACTGTAAAAGTTGTATTTAGTTAGTCACGTAGGCAGTGGTAAAACTTGGACTCTATTAGTATTAAGTCTTTTTCCGTTGACCACAACAATCCCACCCAGCTAATCGTTGTTTCTGTAATATTGTGTGGCTAAGGTCTGTCGTGCTTTAAGCACTATACTTCCAGACGCGGTCTCCTGTAGCGGGCGTGGTGACGTTGGCATCGGCTATTGATCAATTCAGTTTTTTTTCATTGCTATACTTATTTTAGCAAGAAATTATTGGAATTCATAAAGTCGGTGCAAAGAAACAACTTAGGCCACTAAAAGTTAATGTTACCGCGCCTGCCGCCACAGACTGCATGTGTCGGGCAGTACGGCGCTTATCATCCCACTTTGCTGCCAGTGTGTTTTGCAATACTAAGTAATACAATTATAATTCGAGCCCTAAACAGGCACTTTCTCTACCTTGGGCCACCTAAAGCTCAAAGGAGTACGGGTTTCTAGGTTTACGGCTTTATAACGACGCGCTAAACAGCGGAACGTGTGACAGCCGACGTGAGTAATCGCAGCGGTACTGCATTAGTATGTATGAGCAACTAACTATTACTGGTATGGAATGTTGGTATATTCATTCGCAGCAGTCTTTTACGTCAAAATGATGGGCATAGGCAATATCTCAACTATGGTGCGAGCCATCTAATACGTGGGTTCAGTGCGGATTTTTTGAGTTTAATTTTATTCTGGTGAGCGTTAAGTTTTACTGAAATATTATCTATCCGTTCTCCGACTAGGCCATGTAAGATGTCATTGTATAGTAGGCGCACAAAATGAAATTTAATATTATCTGCAATCATTTCTGATTGCAGATAATTATTACCTTACTCTGTAATAATACGAAGTTTTGTGGGACATGCAACAAGTTTCGCTAAGAGATTTGAATTGTGCTATTTTCGCTCTTCACATATGTGAAGAGCATCTAGCTAGTGAGTTATGATAAGATATACTTTATTGCGCATAGAAACAATTTCACAAAAAAGTAGCAGTAGTGCAAGATGTCAAGTAAAGATAGGAAAACCAGAAAAGGCATTCGGTCTTGGCATCAGGCGGGACTCGAACCCGCATCTTTCGCAAGATGTCAAGTAAATAACATTAAAATACTCATGTATATTTTTTGAGCTAGATAATTAAAAATTAAACCTCAATGTTTTGGCTTTACGGCGAAGTCTGTCCAAATTTTAATAGCTCCTTACCCAAGCTGCAAGTTCCGATACAAGTCTCAACAGCAGCGGTTAACGCAGAGCGGGATTAGTGGAAGTTTGGCAAACTTGGCCCAGGTTGCAGCTAGTCTTGGACCGGTCCTGAATGAGAGGTAAGAGTGAACTAGTTCCTAAAAGACACAATGTAAATATCTTTCGGTCACCCTAGACGGAACTAGTTCGTTTCGTATTCATCGTTTCCTTGCGAATAGGGACCTTCCAAAATGCCTAATCAAATGAAAAATTGAGGCAACAATTATCAAATGTTTCGCTCGCTTTGTAGCAATTAGACCGCCTGAATTGTACAAATGATCCCTTTATAGTTTCTTGATAAATGTGTTTTTGTAGAATATGGATGATTTATTTTATCTTATGTTTCTGTCACTACAAGGATATTGGTTTACTCAACAGTTGAAATTTCCCAGCTCAGAGCGTACAGTCATTAACTAAAACAAAACGGATGCAGGCAGAATGATTGTCAACTGATCTAATGAACTTTCCTGGCAAGCCTGAAGCCTGACCCTGAGCAGGGGCGAGTTCTGATGTTAGAGGTTAAGATCAGCTTTGGGTCACTGCTCCACAAAAGACGGACCAGTGACAAGCATACTAAATTGTTGAATTCAACTATAAGATAACTGTTATATTTTTGACACTGACTGAAGTGTATCATTCATTTCTTTTAATGATCTGCACGCAAGATTAGTTGGAGCATCGCTACGGGCAGAGGTTCCGAAGCAAAACAATGTAGCATACCTTTTGCCCGTGATATGCATGACAATGTTTAATCTTTAATGTCGGAATTGACGTGTTATTCAACTATCCCGCCAACTAATTGGTGAGAACCGCTTTTATTCGTTATTGGTTAAAAGGACATCTTGAAATTCCAAGCTGTTTTTTAAATCGAAAGAGGGTCTGGCGATCAGTCAATGGCAAGAAAACTATAAAAATCTAAGAAAATGTGCACTAAGTCCACATTGCAGGAAAGCGGAATCGCAAGACTTGGCGCAAATGTTATTCTTCTTTAATTGTAAATCATATTCATAGGTATATGAGGTAGGCTTACTTCAGTAGCGAGCAACTTAAGGATGGCTATTGGTGATGGAACAGCTTAATAACTTAAATGTCTGTAACATAATAATATTGGTTATAAATTACACAACCAACTGTTTCTTTTCGAATGAAGTATTCATAACGTAGTATGTGTAAGTGCTTACAAGGCCACAATATATTAGTTTCTCGGCGCAATTACTCGAGCTCGCGAGCGGTCGCGTCAGCGGCAGCGCAGTTCCTAATTCTGATTGCATTCTGCGGCGGTTCTGCGTCGAAACGGAATGCTCAATGAGTTTTATAACGAGGAATTGAACGACGTAACGGATGTAATAACATGCTTGTACAAGTACTTACATAAACTATTTTTAGACGTCCACAGCTGGGCAGAGGCCTCGCCTCAACTTTCAGGTGGCGCGAGCCACACTCCAACACGCCGTCTCAGTGCGGATGGTTGGAGGGGTATGAGGTTAGTGAGCCACCCTAATGTCATATAATAATATAATCAAGCCACCCTAAGGCCTCCAACTAGGCTTAACGACTGACATCTAGAGACGTCAGACGTGACCAACTGCTTAACGTGCCTTCCGAAGCACGGAGATGCCTGAAAATTCCTAACAAAATTTCGGTCGTGATGTTCACCCATCCTATTTCACAACAGCGATCGTTGCAGATCCACTGTCACAACTGCTTATGCATCTCAATAGCACATAGGCTACAATTTATAAAGATATTTGAGTTTTTTTCAACCAAAATCTACGCCGACGAAGTCGCGGGCGGCCGCTTGTATTATAATAACTTAAATAAGTCTGTTTCAAAATCATGTTGGCTTGTAAATTTGTAAATCACACTACCAACTGTTTCTTTTTGAATGAAATATTCAAAACGTTGTATGTGTGTAAGTGCTTACAAGGCCACAACATATTAGTTCCTCGGCGCAATTACTCGAGTTCGCGAGCGGTCGCGTCAGCGGCAGCGCAGTTCCTAATTCTGATTGCATTCTGCGGCGGTTCTGCGTCGAAACGGAATGCTCAATGAGTTTTATAACGAGAAATTGAACGACGTAACGGATGTAATAACGTGCTTGTATGAGTTCTTCCATAAACTGTTTTTAGACGTCCACTGCTGGGCAAAAGCCTCGCCTCAAGTTTGAGGTGGCGCGAACCACACTCCAACACGTTGAAGGGGTGTGAGCTTAGTGAGCAATCTTAATGACAGATGTTATCAAGCCGCCCTAAGGCCTCCGGCTAGGCTTAATGACTGACATCTAGAGACGTCAGACGTGACCACGTGTTCCGAAGCACGGATCTCCATGCAGGCATCTGCCTGAAAATACTATATTATCATACTTCGGATGATGTTTACGCTCTTAGCCGCCATTTTGTTGAACGGATTCAGACGCTTAGTATTATTGGAAGGTTTGAATTTTAAGGTTTTTTGAATCTTTCGAATTTTCCTGTATGATTTGGTTTGGGTCCGGGAAATATTCATAACGTTGTATGTGTGTAAGTGCTTACAAGGCCACAATACATTAGTTTCTCGGCGCAATTGCTCGAGCTCGCGAGCGGTCGCGTCAGCGGCAGCGCAGTTCCTAATTCTGATTGCATTCTGCGGCGGTTCTGCGTCGAAACGGAATGCTCAATGAGTTTTATAACGAGAAATTGAACGACGTTACGGATGTAATAACGTACTTGTATAAGTACTTCCATAAACTGTTTTTAGACGTCCACTGCTGGGAAAAGGCCTCGCCTCAACTTTGTGGTGGCGCGAGCCACACTCCAACACGTCGTCTCAGTGCGGATGGTTGAAGGGGTGTGAGGTTAGTGAGCAACCTAAATGACAGATGTTATCAAGCCGCCCTAAGGCCTTCGACTAGGCTTAACGACTGACATCTAGAGACGTCAACCGGGACCAACTGCTTAAAGTGCCTTCCAAAGCACGGAGATGCCCGATAACATCTGACAATGAGGTTGCTCACTAACCTTACACCCCTCCAACAACCCGCACTGAGCCCGCGTGTTGGAGTAAGTATGGCTTGTTCCACCTCATAGTTGAGGTGAGGCCTGTGCCCAGCAGTGGGACGTATATAGGCCGATTATGTTTATGTTATTATAATGTTGGCTTGTAAATTACACAACCAACTGTTTCTTTTTGAATGAAATATTCATAACGTTGTATGTGTGTAAGTGCTTACAAGGCCACAATATATTAGTTCCTCGGCGCAATTACTCGAGCTCGAGCGGTCGCGTCAGCGGCAGCGCAGTTCCTAATTCTGATTGCATTCTGTGGCGGTTCTGCGTCGAAACGGAATGCTCAATGAGTTTTATAACGAGGAATTGAACGACGTAACGAATGTAATAATGTGCTTGTACAAGTACTTACATAAACTGCCTTTGGACGTCCACTGCTGGGCACACTCCAACACGTCGTCTCAGTGCGGATGGTTGAAGGGGTGTGAGCTTAGTGAGCCACCTAAATGACAGATGTTATCAAGCCGCCCTAAGGCCCCCGGCTAGGCTTAACGACTGACATCTAGAGACGTGACCACGTGTACCGAAGCACGGATCTCCGTGCAGGCATCTGCCTGAAAATACTATATCATACTTCGGATGATGTTTACGCTCTTAGCCGCCATTTTGTTGAACGGATTCAGACCCTTAGTATTATTGGAAGGTTAGAATTTTAAGGTTTTTTGAATCTTTCGAATTTTCCTGTATGATTTGGTTTGGGTCCGGGAAATATTCAAAACGTTGTATGTGTATAAGTGCTTACAAGGCTACAATATATTAGTTTCTCGGCGCAATTACTCGAGCTCGCGAGCGGTCGCGTCAGCGGCAGCGCAGTTCCTGTAATAACGTTCTTGTACAAGTACTTACATAAACTGCCTTTGGACGTCCACTGCTGGGCAAAGGCCTCGCCTCAACTTTGAGGTGGCACGAGCCAAGTTGAAGGGGTGTGAGCTTAGTGAGCAATCTTAATGACAGATGTTATCAAGCCGCCCTAAGGCCTCCGGCTAGGCTTAACGCCTGACATCTAGAGACGTCAGACGTGACCACGTGTTCCGAAGCACGGATCTCCGTGCATGCATCTGCCTGAAAATACTATATCATACTTCGGATGATGTTTACGCTCTTAGCCGCCATTTTGTTGAACGGATTCAGACGCTTAGTAACCTTAAAATTCAAACCTTCCAATAGAAGGTTTGAATTTTAAGGTTTTTTGAATATGATTTGGTTTGGGTCCGGGAAATATTCAAAACGTTGTATGTGTATAAGTGCTTACAAGGCCACAATATATTAGTTTCTCTGCGCAATTACTCGAGCTCGCGAGCGGTCGCGTCAGCGGCAGCGCAGTTCCTAATTCTGATTGCATTCTGCGGCGGTTCTGCGTCGAAACGGAATGCTCAATGAGTTTTATAACGAGGAATTGAACGACGTAACGGATGTGATAACGTGCTTGTATAAGTACTTCCATAAACTGATTCAAGACGTCCACAGCTGGGCAAAGGCCTCGCCTCAACTTTGAAGTGACGCGAGCCACACTCCAACACGTCGTCTCAGTGCAGATGGTTGGAGGGGTGTGAGGTTAGTGAGCAATCTTAATGACAGATGTTATCAAGCCGCCCTAAGGCCTCCAGCTAGGCTTACCGACTGACATCTAGAGACGTCAGACGTGTTCCGAAGCACGGATCTCCGTGCAGGCATCTGCCTGAACAAACTATATCATACTTCGGATGATGTTTACGCTCTTAGCCGCCATTTTGTTGAACGGATTCAGACGCTTAGTATTAGGTATTAGAAGGTTTGCATTTTAAGGTTTTTTGAATATGATTTGGTTTTGGGTCCGGGAAATATTCATAACGTTGTATGTGTGTAAGTGCTTACAAGGCCACAATATATTAGTTTCTCGGCGCAATTACTCGAGCTCGCGAGCGGTCGCGTCAGCGGCAGCGCAGTTCCTAATTCTGATTGCATTCTGCGGCGGTTCTGCGTCGAAACGGAATGCTCAATGAGTTTTATAACGAGAAATTGAACGACGTAACGGATGTAATAACGTGCTTGTATGAGTTCTTCCATAAACTGTTTTTAGACGTCCACTGCTGGGCAAAAGCCTCGCCTCAAGTTTGAGGTGGCGCGAACCACACTCCAACACGTTGAAGGGGTGTGAGCTTAGTGAGCAATCTTAATGACAGATGTTATCAAGCCGCCCTAAGGCCTCCGGCTAGGCTTAATGACTGACATCTAGAGACGTCAGACGTGACCACGTGTTCCGAAGCACGGATCTCCATGCAGGCATCTGCCTGAAAATACTATATTATCATACTTCGGATGATGTTTACGCTCTTAGCCGCCATTTTGTTGAACGGATTCAGACGCTTAGTATTATTGGAAGGTTTGAATTTTAAGGTTTTTTGAATCTTTCGAATTTTCCTGTATGATTTGGTTTGGGTCCGGGAAATATTCATAACGTTGTATGTGTGTAAGTGCTTACAAGGCCACAATACATTAGTTTCTCGGCGCAATTGCTCGAGCTCGCGAGCGGTCGCGTCAGCGGCAGCGCAGTTCCTAATTCTGATTGCATTCTGCGGCGGTTCTGCGTCGAAACGGAATGCTCAATGAGTTTTATAACGAGGAATTGAACGACGTAACGGATGTAATAACGTGCTTGTACAGGTACTTATATAAACTGCCTTTAGACGTCCGCAGCTGGGCAGAGGCCTCGCCTCAACTAATATTGGGGTGGTGCGATCCACACTCGAACACGCGGTATTGGAGTATAGAGTTGGCGGTCTCAGTGCGGATTGCTAGAGGTGTGAGATTAGTGTGCAACCTTAATGTCATAATGTTATCAAGCCGCCCCAAGGCCTCCGACTATCATCTAGAGACGACAGACGGAACCAACGGTTTAACGTGCCTTCCAAAGCACGAAAATGCCAATAAGTATGAATGTATAATAAAATTTCAGTCGGGGTGGTCACCCATCCTATTTCCGGCCCAGCGTTAGTTGCTTCACATCGACGTTCGTTGCCGATCCACTGTCACAATTGCGCCACGGGCACGTAATATTTGATACATCTTCTTACACACTATTACAAAAGTATGGAAACTTCACTGGAAACCTCTTGTATACCTCCTTACACTGGTTTACACGAGGGAATCGTGTCAATTTGTTACGACGACACCAGTAAGTTAATGCCCAGAGTCTCCGTTCTGAAACTTTCTGAGAATAGTGAAGTAACGTTACATTTTTTATTTACGTGAAGAAATACAGAAAGATAATACATATTTGTTACCAGAATTACTGTACGTTAGGTTATTTCAATACTGTTATAACGTCACTGACTATAATGATTGCTAATAACACTGTTATATCGAGTAACATACCTTGTATTAAGCTGGCAACACCACACCCTATAAAAGTGACAGTCGCCAAAAGCAGACGTCTAGCGAGCACTACAAAACGCCTGAGCCATTGAGAATGAGCATTCGATTTACGAACCTATGTTCAACCAGTGATTGAATATGTGATTGTTGTGAATCGGAAATATACTGCTGAGCAAAGGATATTGCGTTTTATTGGACTACATCCCTGCGGTTACATATTTTTAACTAACTTACTATTTATAAGTTTTCTTCACTTAAGCTTTTGTTTAACTTCAGCCAACAGAGCAGAATAACCCACGCATCAAAAGAAACCCAACCGTGAAAATGGTAATAATAATTAATACAATCGGAAAATCTATTATCAATTCCTCAAATTCATCTCACGAACTGTTTGCTCTGACCCGGATACCGGATACCGGATAAGATATCCGGACGAAAGATTTAAGGCTTCAACGTCCAATATTTACTGCGGGCTTCAGCCGAAATATGAGATAATGTGTTTGGATTGCAATTTCAGCGTATTCCGGATGATGTTTACGCTCTTAGCCGCCATTTTGTTCAACGTAGATACTCGGACGCTTAGTATTATTGGAAGGTTTGAATTAAAGTTTAGAAGGTTTTTTGAAGCTTTCGAATTTTCCTGTATGTTTTTATCGTCGTTTTACCGTTTTTTCAGGATAGAGGTAAGAGTCGAGCCAAACAGTTGGAAAGAAGGGATAAGATATTTGTGAAAGCATAGTGACATCAAACTTTTGTAATAAATATAGTGGTGTTTATTAGGGTTAACCATAGTTAGATCACAGAAAACATAAAATCATGCAGTTATTTATGGCATAAAACTACAAAGCAATAAACGGGTGATGCCTTGGTGAAATACAAAGAACCCAGGAGAATATTTTCAAAAAATGTCTGTCAGTGGCATTAGGCAAACTGATCACCTGTTCGAAGTGCTATAGACGTTGATGTTACATTTTAAAAGTGGAAGTAGTGGAATACTTACACAGCATCATATTTCATAATAAATCCAACAAGTTTCAACATGATTAAATGTATATTTGAGTTCAAAATTACGTTAATAATACCCATAAGGCAGGAACTCCATAAAAGTTCAAAAGACAAACGATTTCACATTCCTCTGTTTGCATAATCTCCTCGACAGATTGATTAAACCACAGCTCAGATGTACCGCCAACATCCGGCGGATCTGTGTCTAGATTATGATAAAACATAGCAAACACCCCTTCAATATTGTAAGAGATCGCTAAATGTTTGCGCAGACTGTACAAATATTCCCCTTCCTTGCTTATGAAAGCAAATTTTCTCGGAGTAAGTCATACGTGAATCACTGATCGTGAAGATAGTGTTTATTTAATATTTTCTTGGTCAAGATTCTTCTTTGATCCTGCTAATGTTAGCTTTGAACTGAAAATATTCTAGCTATGCTGAAAAAAAATTGTGGTAGTTACTAATTAACTTTTTTGCTACTGGTACTGGAGGCCTTTGTAGTGGGTCGCCTACAACTAAGTAAACCTACGTTACGTTAGTACTTATTAGTTCAATAAGCACTATTATGCATGATGATGATAGTTGACAAATATATTAGGTTATTAGGAATTGAACATTGGAATAATTAAATAACTTTTTTTACTATCTCCCTAAATATAATTTGGAACTGGAGTTCACAACACAGCCCTTCAAATATTTTTATTTGCAAGCAATGTTGATTCAAGAATGAATATGTCGTTTTCTTCTTCTTTGTCGGTATCACTCTTGACAGAGTGGTCGTGGTCATCACTTCAAGCGTTGGTGGCAAGCTTCACAACACGCCGCCACTCCTCTCTGATGGCTGTCCTCCTCGTGCATTCATACAGAGATGATGAGTCATTTTCTTAGTAGAGTGCTAAATGGTGGAGCAAGTTGCGATTAAACCTGACGATATGATCCTTTGTTTTCTTGCTGTATCTTAGTAAGTACTATTTGTATTGCTGTGATTTCAGTCACATTTGAACACTAATAATATTTATTTGGTTTTGATATGTAGTAGCATTATGTTGAATCCCAATTTAGTGCAAATATTTGAGAAGTACAAACATGACGTGTACATGACCAAAGTACACGTCTTTTTGTATTAGTGTATTGGTCTAGATGTTTTTTAAGTTATATCATGCTTAGCTTGGGGCTGTGTAGAATAATACCCAATAGATAGATAGATAGATACTATTTATTGCACAAAAAACATTACAGTTGTATTGAATTACAAAGACCAATGTACAATTTAGGCAGCCCAATGTTATTTAGTTCACGATTTTATAGAATTCACCTTGGTAGAATGACCGTTTTGTTCAATTTTTTTCACCAGATTGAAAACACTTTTTCAAAAAACGGTTCAGCGTTTGTCGAAACAAAAAAGGGTGCACCGAAAAATACGTCATCCGAACAAATTCCAGGCGCAAAATAAAATTCGACGTAGGAGGCAAAGTTCAAGTTGAATATTCAAAACTGTTGCCCGAATTACCATAGATACATATTCCAGAGTCGGTTCAATGGGAACGGTTAAGGGTGCGTTTCGTTTCAGTAGGGGGTTCTGTCTTAAATTGTACTTTATTGTTGTCTATTTCTAGTACGTTCATAAAATTATCGTTTTCACGGCTTATTTTCTCATAATAATCTATCATGGGCCTGTAGTATCCCACTGCTGAGCAAAGGACAGACTATTGGTTTTCTATTTTGTTTGGTCCAAAGTTGTGTCGGACCAATTTCTCAAATGGGATTTTCACATCATCATCATCATCATGTCAGCCGAACGACGCCCACTGCTGGGCATAGGCCTCCCCCAAGGATCTCCACAACGATCGGTCCTGCGCTGTCCGCATCCAGAGGCTTCCCGCGACCTAATAATAATAATGAATAAATAACTAAGTGACGCTTCTACTTTAGGCAGTAGACGACAAATAAATAAAGCCTTTTTTTGTAAATACATACGTAATGTACGGTAAACGGCATAACATGGTACCCATTCCCGGTCAGTCCTATTTACTCTATTGCGAAAAAACAAATTTGACAAGAGCGCGGTTTAAAACGGAAATGGGTAGCCTGATGTGTTTTTGACTGTAATCAGAAAACACCCAAACCAATTCAAACTGGTTTTTGCCTGTGCCGGGATCGGAACCGTGACCTCTGGTGTAGTAGCTAATTCTGAAACTGTTCTGCCTTAACGGCCCTCGGCGTTTAGCGTTATGTGCGTTTTCAACTTATGTAGGCACTTACAAAGTAAATACAGGGTGGCCCAGCGACAGTGGTCCAAAAATTTTTTTTAGGTAGAAGGCATCATAACAAGTCATTTAAAAACAACTTTAGTTCCGCGAAAATCAATACTTTAGAAGTTATGATTTTTTCAAGTTTCTTTCGAAATTTCTCAACTCCAATCACTTAATTCACTCTTGTTTGGAAACTATCTCACTGAATCAGTTCAAATTTGGTATAAATGTACAATAGTAATGTAGAAACCATATTATGTGCGAGTTTTGAGTTTATTCTGAGACAATTTGTTTTTTTTTAAATTTTCCTCAATATTTTTTCGCCATTTCAAAAACTAATACAATTTTCAAAAAATCATAACTGCAATGTTTGTGCACTTGATGATTTGTTTATGATTTCAAAAACTGTCCATAAGTATGATAATAGTCTATGCAAAAACTTGAAGTGATGCTGCCAATGGAACACTTTCAAAATTAACATCATGTACGGTAAGTCGCTAAAACTCAGAATGGGTCATTTCTGCACTGACCCTAATTTAAAAAAAAAAGTATCGATAATATTTTTTTTCGGATAGAGGGCATCGTAGCAACTCATTTTAATAAAACAGTAGATAGTCTTAAACCAATAGTTTAGAAGTTATAATTTTTTTTAATTTTGCGCCTTATTTGGTTGAACTTCAGAGACACAGCTCACTTTTGTTTGTAAACTATCCGACTAAGGAACTTTAAATATGGGATGACTTAATTATTAATCCCAAACTTTAATTTGCTTCGCTTTATTTTATGTTGACTGGCAGATAATGCCTTAATAGCATTAAGTCCGCCTTTTGTATCACTCATTGTATTGTAATGAATAAATGAGATCAATGCTTTTTCACTTTCTTCTATTCTTACTCATTTTGAAGTTCCTCAGTCGGATAGTTTACAAACACAAGTGAGCTGTGTCTCTGAAGTTCAACCACTTAGGCTCAAAATTAAAAAAATTATAACTTCTAAACTATTGGTTTTAGATTATCTAATGTTTTATTAAAATGAGTTGCTATGACGCCCTCTATCCGAAAAAAAATATTATGGCTACTTTTTTTTTTAAATTAGGGTCAGTGCAGAAATGACCCATTCTAAGTTTTAGCGACTTACCGTACATGATGTTAATTTTGAAAGTGTTCCATTGGCAGCATCACTTCAAGTTTTTGCATAGACTATCACCATACTTATGGACAGTTTTTAAGATCATAAACAAATCATCAAGTGCACAAACATTGCAGCTATGATTTTTTGAAAATTGTATTAGTTTTTGAAATGGTGAAAAATTATTGACGTAAATTTAAAAAAAAACAAATTGTCTTAGAATAAACTCAAAACTCGCACATAATATGGTTTCTACATTACTATTGTACATTCATACCAAATTTGAACTGATTCAGTGAGATAGTTTCCAAACAAGAGTGAATTAAGTGATTGGAGTTGAGAAATTTCGAAAGAAACTTGAAAAAATCATAACTTCTAAAGTATTGATTTTCGCGGAACTAAAGTTGTTTTTAAATGACTTATTATGATGCCCTCTACCTGAAAAAAATTTTTGGACCACTGTCGCTGGGCCACCCTGTATAACCGTGGATGCTCAAATCTTTTGCTTTTTATAAATTATAATTGTTATAAGTTTCGATCAACGATAACAGTTGAATATCGATGTCTAGACTATTTAATGAGTTGTTACGTCTACTTGAACGATTACAGGTAATATTTTATTTGATTGCTTCGTAAAAAGGATTTTCTTGTGAAGTCTACGGCACTTACTGCCTAGCATATTCGTGAGGAATGAGTATGCTTATTCATATTTAATAAAGTTTACTTGATTTTATAGTAAAAACCACAATTTAGTTTTCCCTAGTAAACGTTTCTACCTGACACGTGACACTGTGTGTTTGGCAACAGAACGAAGTCTGCCGGAGCTCAACAATCAATGTGCCTCTGGCTACCCCATTTGAGAGAAGATCGTGAGAGTATGTTATGTTATGCAGAAAATGATTCGTTGTAGGTATGTACTTAGAGGTACTCACTTAAGGGCCAAATCCAAGATTCCGCAGACCGCAAACTGCAACCGCAAACTGCAAGCGACACACTTTTGTTCCCGAACGCAGCGCTGCACTGCGGCCTCGCTTAGAATCATTTTCATAGAGATTCGTAGAAGTACCAGTAGTGTCGCTTGTAGTTTGCGGTCTGCGGTCCGTCTTGGCATTGTACCTACATGCAATCACTTTTTTGAACTAACCAAGAGAACCCTGAAATATAAAAAAATGTTCTCAATATTGTTCGGCAAGCGTTTGCAGAGCAAATTGCTCAGGCTTGCGGTTCGTTGTTCAATATGGACATTTTTTGTTCGCAAGAACGATAATCGGGAAATATGAATAGCACGGTATGTTCCTAACGGTTTCTGTCTGTGCGCAACGTTCTTTGATATCTCGTTGTGGAGAGCGGAATACTGCCTTATTATTTTTTATCTTTTATTGTGGTGATTTAGACTCACGAAAATATTGAAAAATGAAATGTTTAAATCCAAATTCATGATTTTCTAGTATACCGAGTTTATAAAATACTCGTACTGACTATGACCAAAATACTAAGTATCATCTTCATCTCATGTCAGAGTATTGGTTTGGTTGGTGAAAAAACCACCAATCTTCTCCGGGCTCTGTCAGCATCGTACATTTTTCATAAACATGACAGGACGTTTGACTTTACTACTTTTTCCTTCTTCTATCTTCCACTTTATGAGTAATAGGTTTAAAAACTTAAAATAAAAACTTGATACAAACATTAGAAGCCTTTATCGTTAGAGGCTGTATGATTTTCATTCATGAAAACCTTATTAAAATGACCAATAACAGAAAAATCAAATAATTCACTTTGAACATCTCGTCGTTATTTTTCTCGAATTTTAACACCTCGCCGAACTCAGTAACAGCCCACCTAACTAGCCAAGCGAGAAACTCAGTCGTCACGGCTTCATTAGATATTCGAGCGTCTTTGAAAAAATAAACAAGCGTGAACGATGTTGGAGGCACCCAGAGCGCGAATCTGAGGAATTTCGCGGAGGGAGGGAATAAATTTGAAACACAACAGATGGCGTTTTTTCAGCTAATTCATGAATGTTGTGCACATTAATTCTATATTAATTATTAAAACTAACTGTTCTGACAATAAAATCAATATTATAACCACCAACAAATATTATGTTCGATCCAGTCCTGTTCGACAGGTACAAAACCCAGAAACAACGCCTTTATAGAATATACTGTGCACATCTCCTGTCTATCAATTTTCATCCATATCGGTTCAACCGTTCTTGATTCATAAATAGTGTGACAAACGCGATTTTTTGATTTATAAAAAGTGTAACTACCGCAACTTCATTTTATAAAAACAGATTATTAAATAAACAACCCTTTAGAGAGTACGTCATTAATGAAATTAAAGAGAAATTCCACCTATCGGGCGGCTGCTTTAAACACTAAGCTACCGAGACCCTAACGGACCGGTCGAATCTTTCTGGTGTGTTTTGATACTTAACCCATTTGATTCTATTGGAGTCTTGGCAGCTTAGTGGTTAGACACGCCGCCCGGTTTGAAGCCTGGAAATAATGTTTTTTCTGGTATTTCTATCTTCACTAAAGATATGATAATGCTTATTAACAGAAAAAAAACAACTGATCCGTTACGACTTGTCCATCAAAATCAGTAGGGTCGGCCGGAGAGAAAATCTGTCAAATTTGAAAGCGATCGTGACAGCTATGGTCACACAGTGGTTGGGCCGTGCAATCCGTGCATAAATGCAATGCATAAATCCGGACGACCGTCTTGGTGTAATTGTTCAGAAGTCGGCTACTACACCAAAGGTCGCGGGTTCGATCCCCGCACAGTACAAACATTTGTGTGCATGAACATGTCTGTTTGTATTGGTCTGGGTGTTTCCTATGTATAATAAGTATGTATTTACAAGAGAAAAAGTATTTGAGTATGTTTATCCGTTGTCTAGTATCCCATAAAAACGGAGTATAATTAACTCACTTGGGGCTAGATGGCGCTGTGTGGAATAATGTCCAGGGATATTTATTTATTTATTATTATTATAAATCGCGGCATGATAATCATTTGATGCGTTCACCAGAGATATTTTTATTTCGCCACCCAATATATTTCAGGATATAGGGCAAACAAAAGAAACTAACCAAAAATTTTATTTTATTAAACATACTAACAAGCGGTTTTGACAATTATTTTTTTACACTATTATTTGCAATCTATTCTCGTGACCACGTTATTTGCACAATGTTATATCTGGTACTTGACGATTCCATCGAGATTTAGTTGTAACTTGGTTTATCCGTTCGATCATCAACACAAAATATTTCTTACATCCAATGCATATGATATAGCAATACATGGAGCCATTTCTAGTAACATGCAGAAGAACCCACTAATTAATTGGTCTTACTTGTAATGAAAAGCTGCAAGAAGCATTAAACGGAGCTATCTTGTTACTAACCAAAACGAGGAATTTAACAGTTGTCAACAGTTGAGACACTTTTAGTGGATAATTTATTTTAGATAATAGCACTTGAGTAATACCTTTAGTCTCCTGTAGAGGCCGTCGTATTTCAGGCTTTTTACGCTGAATTTAATACAGAATCCACCGTGATCTTCATCTTACTGGAATTGATCTACGGGTAGAGCATAGTATGAAAGGAAGTCACCCTCCGCGTTTTTCTGTCTGTTTTTACATAAGCTTTCACTATCTAAATGATAGTTGATGCTAATTATATTTTCTAGAACGTTTGTCTGTATAGTTCATTCAAATTACTACAGGGAAAAGCTGTGTGCAAATAGCCAGTTAGAGATAAAAATGCTTGCACTGCCATTTTTCCATGGCTGACGTAAATATGATAATTCATATTTATATCAAAGTTCTATCTGATCCATTTTTTTTTAATTTAAAATGGGTTTGCGTTTGACCTCAGTCTTGCCAGCCACGCTTACCCAAAAAATGCCTATTCACTCTTGCCTTGAAGACACCAAGGTTGTATGTATCCGGAAACACAGACGCACGGAGGGCGTTCCACTCCTTAGCGGTGCGGACCAGAAAGGAAGCACCAAACCGCTTAGTTCGGACCGCTGGAAAGTCGACCACATGGAGATGAAAGCCCTCGCGGCGTCATGTGGTCCGGTAGTAGAAAGTAGAGGGTGGTATCAGGTCATGAAGTTCTTGCGCACACTCTCCGAAATACACCTTATAAAAAACCGATAGACAGGCAACTCTACGCCGATGCTCCAAACTCGAGTTTGGTTCCAACGAGCGTCTCGTCACCTATCAGTCTCCTGGCTCTTCGGTCTACTGAGTCCAGTGCATCCAGCTGATACTTGGCAGAGCCATCCCAGAGGTGGCAGAAGTACTCCATACACAACCGAATTTGGGCATGGTACAATTGTAAAAGCTGTTCCGGTGTGAAGTGTGTTTCCATTTCGAATAACTTGTCATTATGTTCTATTGCAATAACTATTTCTGTTTCGTATAAGCAAACGCAAACTTTAATTTTTTTTGCTCGAGATCTCCATGCTAATTACTATGGACCGAGTGAAGTTTCTTTGACAGCCGTCTGCGCAGTCCCGCAAGTCAGTCTTCCACATGACGCCGGGTGAGTGCACGTCACTGCGTAAAGAATAGAAAAATGAAATGGCAACTAGTACGAAATTGTCAAACCCAAGAGAGCTTTTAATCAAGTCTACTTATAAATATAAACCTGCGATATAACTCTCATGGTGAATCATGATAAAATCATACGTTTTATAAATTATGCATAATGCATATGAACAAACAGTACGGAGGAAAAAAAATAAAGTTGTACTATTTTCAACAAAAGACCCTATGTGCGCCTATTTCGTGTAAATTATCCGCGTAATTATAAATGTCATTTTCGTCAAAAGCGACGTGCGCTCACCTTGGGGACATGGGGGGGAGTGAGCTGCGACGGTGCGCGGACAGCTATCAAAGAAACTTCACTCACTCCATAGTAATTTGTATGGAGATTTCAAGCGAAAAATTCGGAATGTTTGGGAATTTTTTGCACAAAACTGAAATAAAGCAATGAAAAACAACTGATTGGCAATGCTTCTTTGATATCTGATCTTTACACGTTATTTAAAACACGTAAGTTGTTAGTTTATATGATGCCTAAGCTTTTGAAATACGGGAGTGCGTTTTGCACGTTTTTAGCGATATTCTGATTTTTTTTCACATTAATCTAGTAAGTTGATCCATATACTGGAAGTTTGAGCTGATTGTGCAACTCTTTGACTACTATGACGATTTTTTTCGTGCCTCATACTTCATATTTTCTATATAAAACTTTAGTTTTCCCGAGAGCCGTTTTCCTGGTATCGCGCCTTAAAACAACTTGCACCATCAAAGTTCCATGATATTTTGAAAAAGTGGTAGAAAGGTTATGTCAGTTCCGACGCGACGTCAAAAATTGTTCACGGGTTACGACGTAATTAATTAGGCCGTGTTATAACGTGTGAACAAGATAGTATGATTACTTACTAGAGCGTAAACGAGACAGATACACTTTGCGCAGTGTCGTCTCAAACTGTCAACACCGTCAATACTTTGCTCAGATGTACGATAAGTTTTTTTTTTTATAGTGGTTTTCAAGATGACTTCACTCCACCTGATGGGAAGCATTCGTAAGGTCCAGATATGGAGTTGACAAGCACAGTAATTGAGAACTACTTTGCTGGTCTATCTTATTGTGAAGGCCTGCATAAATGCCTTTTCACGCCCCGCTTCGTTAGTTCTGATTTCGGGTGCCAATTTTTTAGCACAAGTACCTCGCTGCGTCTTTTTTATTATATCGTTGCTCAAATTGCGGTGAGGCCTGTTACTTTACCCAACCCTAGGCCAGTGTTTAGTCAATACTCCAGGTGTACTACTAATTACGAAGTCAGCTGCTTAGCGCAGTATCGGCCGCACCAGCAGCCATCCATCAGCGCTGGAACGCGATCACTTATACATTCAGTTGCTGATCAGACGCGATACTGGCTCGAGTTGTGCTCGTTTGATGTATTATGTGTTACGAACTGCACAGATGGTACTGTAATTCGCTGAATTTATTTGGCAAATAGGTTTGTTTTGGTTTTATCGAGCAAGCTGTGTTGGAAATTTAGGACAACACGTATTAAAATATTTAGTGTTACAATCAAACATTTTCAATTTATAAAACTGGTAGTTGGGAATCGCTTGGAACTTACTGATATCTACGAGTTCAAGTAGGTCTTGATAAAGCTGTAAAGGTTCTGTTTCTTTGTTTGTTTCGCTTATTAAATAAAGTCATTTAGGTAGTTTTCTTTTTCTTCGATTTTCGTACCTAGTCCTTTTACCAAAGAAGGCTTTATAAAGTTCAACGGAAAAAAGCTTTTCGAAAGCTTCCGTTGCGTAACGCTGCGTGATCCGTTAAAGTTACGCAAAAACATGTAGGCATGATGGGTTTCCAAAATATCTACTATCTTAGATCACATCAATACTTACCACCAGGTGTTAAGTCCCCAACAAGTGAAATGCTTGTAATCGAACATCTAAAAAGAAGTTTAAGTTAAAAAACCGAAAAAGCACAGAAAAAACGACATTTAAAAAATAACAACAGGTAACGTAACAAAAACACAAGCCGGTAAGCAAGTTCGTCAAAAATAAAAAAGTGTGTCGATAACATTAGGAGCTTTAACAAGCTCCACGTCTCCAGAGTCGGTTCAGATAACTCCATTTCCTCCACTAAGGTTTAGTCTAACTTCATTAATATTGTACTGCATCGCGGAACGCGCACCATCTATGAAAGAGAGTGTAATTCCATTACAACTACGGGCCTAATGCAAAACGGAAACACCCCCACCCCTGAGACAAATTCAATTAATTCCCTTTAAACACGACCTCTGGCAATGGAAGCCTTTTAAAATTTAAACACATTTTGACTCAGCCCTGAAAGAACTTTTCGATACTGTAACTTTGTTACCGGGATGTTATTTTACCCTTTTCAGGGGCTGTTATTGAGTAGGTGTTATATTGTGATATCGAAAATATCGCTGGAACAGTGTTTTGGCAGGTCTTTATAAAAACGTCAAAATAAGTGTTGTTTTCTTTAGTGACTTCAAAAAATATTGGTTTCAATGTTTTCCCCTAAATCACCATTTTTGAATTAACTTTCAAATATTCTAAATATTTTTGGTGAAATTGTTTAATAAAATGTACTCCTAACTCAATTGTGCAAAAAAATTATTTTAATATTGAAGTTTAGATTTCTTTTGCTTTCAATGGTGGTGGAAACTTCAAGATACGGATGTATAATAAGGTATTAGCGGATGTATCTTGAAGTTGTATAGACATGTTCTATCATTAAACTATGTTCATATATAGACATGTTATATCTTTAAATTTAAATCAAAATGGATGAAATGAAAGAGAATGAGTTTCCACTATTTTTGTGAAAATCGTGCACTTCAACTGCTACAATAAAGAACGCGTTCTTGCTTTTAGCACTGCGTGAATTTTCCGTTACGGAGCGTATAACGTTACGAGGTAGAGGTACCGTTTCACCGTAGCTGTAGCTCATACCTACGGCCGCACTTAGTCATTTAATGTTAAATATAATTAATATAATATAATGTTAAAAATAATTATATTAATAATCTTTATAAGTATCTCACTAGTCAATCAAACTTTGTACCGAATTCTAAGAATAAATATTGTTAGAGTGGCTTAATGGCATTTATGATATTAGTAGGATAGTAGAGTTCTAATGAACTCTTATGTTCTAATGAACTCTACTATAATGTATGAATAATGAACTCTACGAAAGTTTGTATGTTTGGATGGATGTATGTGCCGTGTTAGTCTTTCACGTAGAAACTACTGGTTGGACTATACTGAAACTTTGCAATAATATAGCTATTGCATCTGCATAGGACATAGGCTGAAATTTAAAAAAATGCATCACTTTTTTTTAGCCTGAGTCCACGTGGACGCAGTCGCGGGCGGTCGCTAGTCTTTAATAATAATAAACAAATACACGGTTAAAAAAGTATCATCGCAACAGAAAACTGCAAATCTTTTTCTACGTTTAACGTTTGTTTGACTTTGTCTACATTCAATAAAGGGTTAATTGATAATGAAACACACTCCAATGAGATTACAGTAACGTTTAACCCTTCTCATGAGTGAAGGAATTCGTCCAAAAACAAACACAAAAATAGCTGTTTCACACTATGATAGTGGCGAGCTTAGTGCGCATGCCTGAAAGTAACTTGTTGGCTTACGGAACGACGGAACAGCAGTGCGGCGCGACTCCGCGAGCGTCAGACGCGTCACCCCCGTACTCCGAAACGAAAACGAACGAACGTTTTCGCGGTAAAATATTCGAAATTCGAAAATTTGAAGTTTTATTTTTTTATTTGCTGTTTGACATTATGTAAAGAGGTTATGAAGGATAGAGGCAGTGTTACAATGTACTTGAAAGTGAAATTGAAATGACTGGAAAGTGAGTGGAGATGGCGGCAAAGAGACTTATTATTGCATGGGCCGTGTGGCTGGCTCTGCCGCTGGCGACCGGCCATCTGAACGTGCTCATCAGCAAGGCTGAGGTTATGAAGTTGTTAGGTAAGTGGTGAGATTTAAACTACCCAAATGATAGTTCCTACATACTGAAATTATTGCCAGAGGTCTGTTTTAGTGCTTGTTTAGTTGTTACTTAATGTTATTACAAGGATTGTGGTAGATAATAATATTTATAATTTGAGTGTAGGGAAGCAGTAGTAAGGGGTTATAGATAAAATTTGATAGTTCCTGATACTGATATATTGCCGAATGACCTTTTTAAACTCGTTCAATGTGTCTGATAGCATGAATACAAAAATAATGTTAGATGGATTTTTATTTATTTATTTATTTAAGCAAGATGTATACAAGAGTCCCACAAACATACTCGTACAATGAGCTTAGTTCTGAGGATGTTATTCATATAACATTTATTTGAGTAATAACAATTATGAAGTTATTAAAACTGATAATATTAAAGCGGCTTGATGTGACAATTACCTTTAAAAAATAAATAAAGCTCTGAAAAATAAATGTTTTTCGACCGATAAAATTGAATAATAACTAGGTACCTACTACAAAAACCTCCTTTAAGCATTGAATAATTTGTGCAATGCGATAAAACTGATTACTTCTATTAATTAATATGCTACAAATCGTGCTTGTTATCTAAACAGTGTTGTAGGTACGAAGAAAAATATTTTTTCCGTAAAAGCTTACTACGTTTATTAGTTTTAACAACTTAAGTATATTGTCAATAATATACCTAATGTCTGTTTTAGTGACTCATGCCCAACATTGAAAGACATTTTAAGTCTTAGTTATTTTACTTTAATGTTTATGTTTGTATTTATTGCACTAAGCACAATTAAATTAAATACAACAGTAAAGTAATCATAATACCCGTGTAGGTATTATGATTTAAAAAATTTACAAAATTGCGCAGACAATAATAACTACATTGTAGAAAAGTTAACGACTTTTTAACTTTGCACGTTTGTCAGTTCTTTGTTTGGCAGTACAAGGTTCGCTTGTTGAGATAATAAAACATTTTATAAAACATAAATATTCATTTACCAACAAGCGAACCTTGTGCTGCCTTGTCTGAATAAAAGGAAGAGCTTCGCTTAGTCTTTAGAAAACCATTTCCCGATAATTACAATCAACAAAAATCAGTTAGTAATTAGTAGAGCATAATTATTGAATACGTTTTCAATAGATTCTAACACCCAGACACAAGGCAAACCCAAATTTCCACATGAATAATTTTTACTCCCCTAGTGAGCGTATCTGAGCTTTTTGATATACCTACTACCTTTTTTGTGAATGAGTTAACAGTCAAACATTATTAACTTGCTCCAACTACTTTTATTCTCATTCTTGTGACTATCTGTCCTGACAGACGTTGTTGTTGTCAAACACTGAATGTTTGGTTTTTATATATTTATATCATTTTTTCATGTTTACTGACCTTCCCAATCTTACCTAAACTTTCACAAATGTTTTAAAACCAAAATAAGCCGAATCGGTCCAGCGGTTCTCGAGTTTCAGCAATACTAACGAACATCAATTGATTTTTACTTTTAGTAGGGATGTTATTTCTACAACTATACTGCCAATGTTTATTGTTAGAATGTTCAATACACGAACTGAAAAAATACACGACCATATTCACCGGTACTTAAAAACTACACCTATCAGTATAGTTTGATACCTATAGAACTCCACGAAGTTTAATAAGTATCTATAATATCTCGCTTCGTCATATAGTTCTTGAAAAATTGTTTCTGAGGAAATTCCTTTCGCCTGGGGCAAGATGAAGTTGAAAGGAAAGGGTAGTGGGTTTGCATAACGATATTACGGTATCGTTTAACAATGAAAAGAAATATCTAGGTTTGAATTTTATCTTGTTTGATGATATTAAAAAAGAGCGCATTTAAATGCAATAGCTTTAAATATTTTTTTCGCGGCCGAGATCGTAGAATTTTGTGCATTTACTTATCATATTTTGCACAACAACAATAAATAGCTACAAATGGCGGATTTAACTCTGAAAGCAATCTTAGGGCTCAGCAGATAAGCATAGGCTGTTGTTTGGGTCATTAAAGGTATCTGGGCGTACTACTCATGCAACTCGGATGAAGACAGAGTAGCCTCGCCCTCTAATCACTATCGGTTCAAAATGTGGGTTTCTAAATGTTTCCATCATTATGACGGCAATATTCTGTGTGCCTTTGACTACGCCATTTGGGATTTAGTAGTAAGCGGCAATGAGTATTATAATTTGGACGAGAAAACTTCGCAAATTCGCATACTAATAATTTTGGGCTAAATTGACAAGAACCAGAGTTAGTGTTTGGCTTCTCAATTTTAAGAACTACTTAACAATGAATTAGTAGGCTTTCTCGCAATGTTTTCCTTTGCCGACTTTGAAACGAGTGCTCTTGAACAAAACCGACCAAGCTCTTTGAGTACACAGAAGTTTTGATTAGTTTTAAAAGTTAAACGGAAGTTTTTATGTCGTTCGCTTTAGGTATTAATCTAGAGATTTTTATATAAAAATTGAAGCAAGAGCTTATTTAGCTTCTGTTTTTTATTTTAACTGGTTGATGTTAACAAAATGTGTTGGTTAGTACTAAAAATATCATCACTGTGTCATCATTAGGTGACGATGATGTCAGTTGTTTTTTCCTCCTATCAAAATTGCAAAACCAACAAGGTGCACAGCCCAAACTACCTCAATTATCTTTTTTTTTTTATACCTTGCAGTTGGCTGGTAGAAAATTTTTTCAGGCTTTAAATTCACCAAAGGTTGAATAAACTCACATAAACTGGTACTAAACCTGTATTTTACTATTAGCTTAGGTACTGAGCTATAAAGTATTTTCTTTTGTTATCCGAAGATGAATGCACACTAGTGAGACGTCCTTTAACATGAAGATAGTACTTATAAATTTCCAAAGTAACCGCTTGTAAGCAAAACTGTCACAAGGTAGGTGACAGTTATATTTTACAAAATAAAAGTTGTCAATAAAACAATAAACCTTTTCTGATTAACTTAGTTGAAAAAATTATCATCTTCATTTTAGTGCTAAAGTGTTTGTGCTAACTTTACAAAATATTCTGAAAAAAAATATTTTTCAATAAGTGTTTGCAAGGTTGAAATAATTTACACTCATAAATTTTCTTAATAATGAGCTTAACCTTCTAAGTTCATTATAATTAGGCATTTTCAGATAATAATCTTAATCAATCATTCGTAATGGGCTATTAGGAAAATATTTTAATCTTAATAGCGGACGTCAAAAGCTCGATACAGACCCCAAAATATTACTTTTTGCTATAAAAAAATACCTTTCTTGAAAAAAAGGTTTCGCGAATATCAACTAAATCATGAATCCTGAACATTACGAGTTCGAGTCCTAGACAGCTAAAACTTTAACATATTCGCTGAATGTCTCGCTGGCGCTATACTTAGCACGGTAAGGGAATATACCTACTATTACCGTGGCTATAGGTAATGTCTTGACGTCTTTAGTTCGGAAGGTCGTGTGTTCGATTCCCCCCCAAGACAAACA
This sequence comes from Udea ferrugalis, assembly GCA_950022985.1. Classification (NCBI taxonomy): domain Eukaryota; kingdom Metazoa; phylum Arthropoda; class Insecta; order Lepidoptera; family Crambidae; genus Udea; species Udea ferrugalis. The sequence goes on from OX465516.1 coordinate 16,060,640, forward strand.
CTCGTGGGGCGACGATTTTCGTTGGGCCTGTGCCTGGTTGCTTGTACAAGTTTTGCGCTCCCCCGTATCGCATGTTGTCTGAATGGTATCGTCTTTGTAAGGATGACACCTCCTGTATTGCACGCAATAATATAATAATGTGAGATTCAAGTTATCAATGTTACTAACCAATATACTTGATATGGAAATTCATCCGAAATCAATGAATTATTTCTGTATTTTGCTATTTGCTGTTAACTACTTATTACATTAAATTTTGCGCAATCTAAAACTAAATTACCTATTCCTTAAAAAAAACGGCCCTTTTTTCAAAACAAACAAACAATGCAACACAATCAATGACACATCTCTAGAGAAACCACTATCATAATTTTCATTCCCATACACACATCAGAATGCGACAGGTTGTTTTATGAGTCAATTCACTATTTCGTATGCATTGCACGATGTCGAGTTTCTTTTATCTCTAATAAGATTCCAATTCGGATGGCTGACGTCTCCTGCTCCCTAAAGTAATAAACTAGTAGTAGTTGTACCTACCTATATTTATGCGTGTGTCCATTGTCTAAACGAAATGATTGACGGGTGGTGAGTTCACCGTAACAATGTATGATAATGAAAATAGAAAGCGGTGAAAAGTTTCGAGATCCACGTTTGATATCGTAATAAGAGCTACTTTGTGTTCATGATGCACCTAACTTCTGGGGTGGAAGATACCTATGAAAAACAAGTTTTCGGGATGACAGCGTTAGACTCGCCCCTTCACTACTTCGTTGGTTCAGATGCGGCTGAATTTTCTATTTCTATTACGTGAACCTCTGACCGTACACGTTAGTCATACAATTGCCAGCTTAAACATTCTTAACGATGCTGCAAAGAGATTCATCCGTTTGAATACAAAATCTTTTGGAAGGTTACGAATAGATCGTGTCGTCGAAAACAATGGAGCCGCGTACGATTGCGTATAACGGAATACGTCGAATTTGTAGAACAAATATAAATGGTTAAGGGTAGATCAGGGGTAGATAATTACATTTTTTGATCTCCTAGTAGGGGATGACGTCGATGCGGCGGAGGCGTCTTTGTATAAGAAGGGCTGATAGTGTCACAGATATGAGACGAGGGGCGTAAGTGCCTCAGTGTACAGAGGCACACACATTAACCTTTACAAAACCGTTGCAAAATGTATCTCATGTCAGCGGCATAAGGCGCCCCTATGTAAAGGTTGATGTGAGCGCCTCTGTACATGATGGTAAATAAGCCATGTGGAGGCTTTTTAACGAATGAATGACTTTACCCGAGCGTGCTGTTATAACGTATGTTCTGGTATTTTATGGGTACTTGATTACTGTCCAATGAAGGTGGTAGAGCCACGTTTTTAGTATATTTCACAGGTTAATTTGAAAATACATACTTGATTTGATTTTATAAGTATTGCCTACTGAGAGATTTAGGAACCGAAAATCACAGGCTAAAACACGGATTCAGCTTATATACAGACTGAATTTCCCGATTAGGCTTGGTAGGCTAAAAAACCTCTAGAATGGGGAATAGCGAAAATGTTCAATAAAAATATTTATAAAATTAAAACTGCGTAACTGCTTGGTTTCAAATAATAAACTTTTTACCCTTAGAAATCAAACACGTTGATGTGGAAAAACATCCAACACTGTGTCCATAAGGATAACATTCTGCAAATTAAATGACAAAATAAAGGACGATAATAATATCTTTTTGTAAGCATGAACACCTAATAACTACTTTTCTGTGACACGACCTAAACTAACGGACGAAGTGAAGAAGCTGTAACTACAATTTTGTAATAACATATACATACATACATACATACCCTCACGACCATATCACTAATGGGTTAGTCAGAGGTACACTGATTGTTGCCGTCATGGTGAACGGAACATTCAGAAGCCCACATTTCGTCGAGGGAATTTGAACTCAACGTGGTAAGGGGCGAGCCTACCGCCGTTATCCGGGTTGCTTGGGTTTTATATCGGTGTTTTCCATCACCGGAGAGTTAGCAGCAAATTGTACAATGAACAAAAAATAAGGTGTGTTCCGGCAAATTTGATCTCGGGACCATCAGGTTCCGAGTCAGAGTGTTGAACCACTGGGCCACGACGCTCTCATTTTGTAATAACTCTGCTTATAAACTTGGAACAATAACTAGTTATAACGCAAACTTCTAAAGGCAGAATTCAATAGAAACTTTCTTAATTAACAATTTCTCCGTACATGCCTCACGGAAGATACAGAGCGTTTTCTAACTTAGTCCAAACAAGTTAATGAAGAAGTTCTGACTATTTATAATAAGGTCTGAAAGTCAGTGTTTCAGAGGTACCTTCTCTTTGTGAAAATCTTATTCCGAAAGTGATACAATGTATCTATTTTTTTATTTCAAAGCTCTTGCACGCAATCAAAAGTTTTAACGAAACAAAAAAAAGCCAAACAATTATGATTATTTTGCTGATCAAGTATGAATTCTCTGGGCATCGTTTTGTAGAGTTCATACTTATATTTATGATGAGCTCTTTATCCAAAAACCGTTCAAGCGCTGGGGATATGAAAATGTAGGCATATTTTATTTTATTAAACGGTTTGATTTAGCCAACCCCCTGTTTGTTTTATTATTTGGCATAGCTTTGTTTGAAGTAACGCTCACATTCTTCGTTTATTTATCTGCTTCCTTTTACTAACATTATCTATTCTAACCCCATTATGTTTTATTTATTCCTCTCGTTGTTTTGATGTCGGACGACACTACCGCCGAGGCCCTGGCAGAATACCAGCGGTACAAATGCTGAGTCAGGGACCTCGTTGGCCTCACAGTGTAGGCTCATTATATTTCGTATGTATATTTTTTTTTTCTCTGTGTAAATTGCTTTGTGTGTTTTTTAAGCTGATTTTTATTTGTTATTTTTAATGTTGCCTACTGTAAGGCCAATAAAAAACGTTTCTTTCTTTCTTTCTTTCTTTCTCTTTCACATTAAAACTTCTTTTTTATTATATTTCATTTCGTATCAGTTTCTAAAAATTACTTTTAGAAAAAAAACTTTTTTGTTTGGAGTCTGATAGCTACCTAATTATCGTGTTAAGGCGTCCAGAAATAATTTACAATTATTTATAGCTCGCTAACACAATCGTTCGAGTTACGTTCCAATTTGTGGGTCAACAAACTCAATCCTTCATTCCATTGAACGTCCAAACACCATTTTAAAGACAAATGACAGTCGTATGTGTCAAAAATAATAGAGAAAAGTGACATCTGTCGTTCAGGGTGAATTAATGATAGTTCAAACATCAATTTGGACGGGGCGTTATCGGCGCGCAGCAGTGTGGTGTGGTGTGGGGATACTACTTAGGGACGGTTTACACCAATTACACTTTGGGAGGGTAACTAACTGCTGGGGATTTTACTGACTTTGCTTTCAATGTGAACTATAAAATTCCTGTACTTGATTTGGAATGCACGTTAAGTAGTTGATCCCTGTTGGTCACTGAATCTTGTCGGTGGCCTTGGGTGGCTCGATAACATCTGATAGTAAGTCATAGCACTAGCCTTAGCACCTGCACAATCCACACTGAGCCTGCGTGTTGGAGTAGCCATGCCTCGTACCTACTACCTTATTATTTTAGATGTCCCAGCAGTGCCCAGTGGGGTTGTTTTTTGTTCTGAATTTCGTTCACTAAACAATTATTACAACAATTATTTACAATTATATTATTTCTTATGTGATTGTAATTCCTAATCACCCACTTATGTTATTATTTATTTATTTTAGTTATTTTGTTATGTCGCACCGCCTACTGTACTTTTCTGCTTAGCCTTATGGTTGACTGGTAGAGAATTCCGTTTTGGAATTAAGTCCGCCTTTTGTACCATTCAATGTTGTGCAATAAAGAATAAATAAATAAACACGGACGTACACAAAAGTGTTCAAAAATAACAAAAAATATGTTTCCCATAACCAAAGTTTAATTACCAAAAATACTTCGACATCCGTCTATTTTTTAAAAATACACCTGAAAAAGAAGAATTATTCGTGACGGTGTTTGACTGTAAAGAAGTCGTTACGTTTGAATCGTCCCTCATACGGGTGACTTAACCCCCGCCTGCATACGGCGGGCGAGTTAATTAAGTTCTTTTATAGACTCGGGCGCACGTAGTTTGATTTGCTTTCCGTTTTGCCTTCCGAAGCGTGCACTGGAACTTTTGCTACTGATGATAAGATATTAATCAATGTTTAAATATACATATCTGCTGCTATTCTGTATGCTGTAAGTATCCAGTATGTTTGGTATATGTTCGTCTCATCTCTGCGGTGCTGATCCCAAAACCCAAAGCTACTGAAGTGATAGTAAGATCAACTGAGTCAGATCATCTAGTCTTACTAATACTAAAAAATGCGAAAGTTTGTGTGTGTGGATGTGTCGTGTTGCTCTTTTACGTAAAAATTACTTAATGGATTTCAATGAAACTTTACCATAATGCAGCTCATGCATCTGAATAGGACATATGCTACAATTTGTGAAGCCCCTTACAAAATTCAAAATTGCTCGACTTGACCAACCTACGCCCGTTTTCGTTTGATTACAAAGAAAATACATTTCTCTCAACAACAGACTGGAATGTCCTCAGCCAAGGACATCTTTTGTCATACCTTGGAGGATTTGGGAGAGAAAATTACATTTAGTATTCCCACGACAGAATAACTAAATCACTGAGCTTTGACCCGTACATAATGTTCAACTAAGTATGTTTCTTTCTAAAAGCAATCTTTCAGATTACAATAATCTAGTTGTGTTACTTTAAATACTTTGTTAATATTTTGTCATATCTTTTAAGTATTAGTTCAAAATATGTACAGTCAGAATTCAAATTATGTGTGCCAATAGAGTGGTCAACTAGTATTAACGATTTGAAAAAAGCAACAGAGTCCTACAACAACAGAGTCGTATGTTGTTAGAAGCGTCACTAAGATCTCAAACAAGTGAAACACTGTTTTAGTTTTTTAGTGATAAGGTTGCTTTTATTAAATACATAAAACAAATTTAACCATTCTGTAAGCACACATAATTTTGGTGCTGACAGTACCTAGTAGGATAAAATATTCATGTTTGTTATATTAGTATTAAACGTTGCCATCTTTGTTAAGAATGAAAGTAGTGTCGTAAACTTGCTACTACAGCGCTAAAAATAATCGTTGTTTTGTAACAACCCACTTGTTGACGCCAGTAACAAGGTTTGACCCTGAACGTATTAACACGTTAATATTCCCATGGACGTTAGGTGCCACGCCACACCCCACAGCAGTGGGGGGTTAAGTCGTTCGTCTTATTGCGCGATAGTTACCGGTCATAATTGACCAAAGGTGTGCGAACAAGGGTCATAAAACTTCAGAGTTGAATGAAAATGTTGAATTAGGTAGAGGTTTCTTTCTATCAAAATTAACATCAAAGAGTAGATAAAATATTGTAAATGTGAAAGTTTGTATTTGTGGATGTGCCTTGTTGCTCTTTCACTTAAAAACTACTGAATGGATTTGAATGCAACTTTACAATAATTTATACATCTGAATCGCACCGCCTACTGTACTTCTCTGCTTAGCCTTATGGTTGACTGGTAGAAAATGCCTCATTGGCATTAAGTCCGCCTTTTGTACCATTCATTGTTGTGCAATAAAGAATAAATAAATAAATAAATAAATAGCACACAACTACAATTTATTTAAAAATATTGCTTTTTTTTCTTACTTAAGCCCACGTGGACAAATTCGCGGACGGCCGCTTGTGATAATATTCGTTATTGCACAAAGACAAAAGCCAGTTGCATGCCAAACAGTAGGTCTAAATATTCATTGCTAAAAGCAATCTCCTCTTGACAACCTTCTGTTCATAGTACCTAGTTGTTATGTAGTAGTATTGTATACTTATTATTGGTTTCACAGAAGACATTCCAACACATTCTTGATATTGTGTTATTTGTTGCTGAGAAAATGTATCACTTGGCCACTTCTTTGGAAATAGAGGACAAATACGTCTCCTAATGAGCATGACGGCGTGTGGCCTCAACCCCCCACTGAGTCGGAACGGGGGGTGGGGCAAAAAACCAAGCGCCGGGACGTCCAGGGTCACACCTTGTTACTGGCTGTTCCAACAAGACTATTGATGTCAGAAACATGTCTTTTGTATTATTTTGTTAGTTCTGCGTGTAAGTATAGTTTTTGTAGTGGCGTTTGATATTTGGTGGGCAAAAGTGAGGATGAACTTTAACGGAATAGAATATTCCTGTACTATTTCTGTCCAAAGTTTCGTCTTTTGTTAAGATAAGATATAATTTTATTTCACAAAGAAAACAATTTGCACAACAACGTTAACAGAGATTTGGAACGTACAATTGAGGCAGCATTGTCGCTAAAAGCGATCTTTTACAAATAGCCTTCAGTTAGAGAAACAGGAAAAGAAAACCCCGCCCTAGAAATCTAGGTCTTGTTGTTGGCGGTGATAAGTGATGTTTGTGGTTTTCATAACATAAGGTAAAACCTCACCTTGGGACCAAAGCAAACATTTGAAATTAATAAATATTTTTAAAAAAATGGTAGAGAGAGGTGTCCAAACAGATTAAAAAATCTCGATTCTGTAAAATGTTTATGAAAATGTTAAAATAAATAAAAAATATTGAAGTACTCGCAATTATTTTATTTTTCAGATGTAAAAAAGGAGAGAATTCGAAGCAAAATAACCATTTCAACCATCAATTTGTTCAACAAGGCAATAACTTTTGCTCTAAATAAATATCAGTCAACCCTTCAGCTATTTGTACCTGTTAGCGTCCAAGTAACTAATAACAGTTATTTGGCTTACGAGTAAAATATCACGTTACATTTTAATTGGTTAGATTTCGTCCTGTGATTTTTAACATGATACCAAGATATATCACCGCACTATGATCTAGTATGTGTGTACGAGATACAAATTGTTTTGGCGTGAGTTGGTTGATTAATGTGTCACGTGATCTAGGGTTGGACGTAAATTATCGCGATTTGAGGGTTGATCTATGTACCTAGTTCTGAAGACGTGCGCACGTGTTTATACTAAATGTGGTAATAGCCCTTATTGATGGGATGATAAGGTTGGTTTAGTGTTTCTCTCTCTCATTAAAACTGATGGATGTATTTTTAGTAATAGTAAATTGGAGCGGACGGTTAATATGATGGAAGTGACTAGTTATTGATGGACACTAATTTCGTCTTACGTTAGGTATATTAGTGAAGTGTCGGGTTTTAAAGAAAATATATCTTAAGTGATGAAGGTGATTTGCTTGTTTATATTACTTTTTAAAATAAAAACCGCTTGCTCCAACTATAGTTTGTAAATAACTGTTTTTCTTTTATGTTCCAATAGACGCGCATTTGACCACAATCTTACCTGGGCGTCATTCTCAACGGACACTCACTTCACGCTTCACTCCACTTTGTTTCAGCCGTTGCGACTATGATCGTTTGGGTGGAAAGTACTAAGCCTCATGAAATTTTAATATTATTTTATTACCAACTAGCGGCTGCCCGCGACTTATTCTGCGTGGACTTAGATTTCAAAAAATGTGATATATCTTTATAAATTGTAGCCTATGTCCTATTCCGATGCATAAGCTGTATAATTGTAAAGTTTCATTAAAATATATCCAGTAGTTTTTACGTGAAAGAGGAACACGGCACATACATCCATCCACACATACAAACTTTCTCATTTATAATATAAGTAGGATGTAATTATTTGAAAGTTTCTATCTTATCAGGTTGTCTGTCTACAAAATAAAACAATTGATAGCCAGTTGTTGACCGACCTAACTACTCCCGTTTTCCTAATATTTACCTTCACTGCTCTGCTCCTATTGGTCGTAGCGTAATGATAAGTATACAGTAACCTGCAGAAGAGTATGAAGAATAATTGTGCCAAATTGCGTTAAAATCCGTCGAGTAGTTTTTGTTTCTATAACGAACATACGGCGGACAGACAGACAGACAAAAATTTAACTGATTGCATTTTTGTCATCAGTAGCGATCCCTTATCACCCCTTGATAGTTATTTTTTAAATATATTTCATGTAAAGAATTTGTCTCTCTACAGATTTATTATAAGTATAGATGAGGAAGTTTACATATTAAAGGTAAAGCTAATGGACGGTTGAAGTGAGCATGTTGTATCGAGATGTGAAGTGATGTTAGTGAGAATCGCTAGGCTAATCATAAATTGCTAGTTTATTAACGTTGATTTCAACAGATATACCACAGTCACTTTATGTTATTGAATTGCAAAAGAGGTCTTTTTTTGACAACGAAAACTCAGTATTTCTTAAAACTATTATAATCATACCGTTAATCATCTATACTCGGTATTTTAACATAGCAAAACCATTTTCATCAAGAAAGCAAACAATAATCATACTAGAGTACAGAAACAAAGGGATTATAATGAGTTAAATCAAAACAATGCGCGGTACTAGTACTAAAACTTGTTCCATTACGCCCGACACAGATTTATTACACTACACAAATACTATTGTTGAAATAGCAATCAAGCTAAGGTCTGATAATATCTCTCGAAGGGCCATCAGCAGTCACCACGATCTGATATCGGCTCCCAAAGGACTGATAATCCGAATGAACTCACTTTATTTATACAAAACGAATATTTTCAACGACGATAATTTTTGTGTCCACAATTTGACTTCACGGCCCACTGGGGATAGTTTGATTGGAAGTTGTGGATTAAAACCGAATTACTTGCTTTCAACTGATTTTAATAGTTTAAATTGAATCTTGTCATATTCATTATTAATTATTGAAGATATCAGAGTTCCCTGAAACACAAAATTATAGTTAACCGCTTTCCGTGTTTAAGTGAAAATAAAAAAAACGACCTGAAATTTGGTGTTTGGTGTGCAGCTGTTGTTATCGTAACCATGGGCGGCGGCCCATGACGGCCCATGATGGTTCAAAGGGCCAGTCCCTTTAGACCACATTGTGGTCTAAAGGGACTGGCCCTTTGAACCACATTTTCATTAGGTGCAAATATCATATTTTCTCAATCTCTTAAGCTGCAATGAGAGGAGGGCTTGCCTACGGCACTCAAAGTCGGAAGTTTAATCCTTGTTCAAGGCAGACATTCTTGTGAACATTCGTGTTTGTTTTGTGTATAACTGTTATCATCGGTTCATGTATGTTGTCCTAAATGTTCTGGTATGTAATATTAGTTTTTTGAAATCTGGCAGCTGTGTAGCTATGCTTAGTTTTAGGTAGTAGTACAGTCAATGCCCTAAGAAATGTATCCAGGCACATTCGCTAATTTAAAGATTTACTAGGCCAAAAATCATTTGAAAAATTCAAATTTGATTTTGTATTGATTTCGTTTGGTAACGTTTTAAAGAACATGTTTGCCTGTATTTGAGCTGTACTCATAGTTGAAAAAGATATTTCATCAAAAATATCCACTTCGTTCTTGTAAATGCTATTCCTAATGAAATATTAATGCAATTTACATGTTCCCATTTATTACCTGTAACAATAAGGTTTGTTAAATATGTATTTTTAGAAGATAAAACACTTAATTAACAAACGAACCATTGTGAAAATGCAAATGCTTTTTGAGTTATCATTTTTGGCCGCAATTCGCTCGTTCCGGCCCACTGGGGGCAATTTGATTGGACGTTGGTTATCACTGCGCTTCGGTCTGTGGCCACAATTTATGCTTGGTTAGCTGCTTTTACACGACCGCCGTATTGTGTGATTAATGCTTCGACTTTGTTTATGAGTTGTCTGGTCTGTCTGTCTATTTGAAACTAGTTATTTATATATTTTATAAATCGCAACAAATTTATACCAGTTTACCTGTATAGAGTCATTTCAAACCTTCCAGCAATTTAAAAAAAAAACAATTTATTAATCCAAGCTTCAAAAATGTTAAAATTAAGTTTAGTTGATCTTTTTTTTAAATTATAGTATATCAATCATCTCAAAATTTATTTATTCCATGTGTGTGCAGTAAAGTGTTCTTTGCTTGAGTTTCTTTACTTAATCTTAACTTAACCGTCCAACATTGGTGGTAGTCAAAATATTTACATCCTGTGAGTTTATTTAAACATATTAAAACCAATAGTAGATTCCATTCATTTGTCCAAAGAGGGTTATTAGAATGTTGGAAATAATAAGAACAAAATAAAACAATGTAATAATTCTGGTCATAACTTTACATTTTAACTCTCGATAGGGATGAAGAATAATCTATTCAAAAAAAAGTTATTTTCTGTTTATATGTCTATTATACTATCCCGGAACTGCTTTTATTTGCTAGGATAATAGTTCTGGCATTTACGCTCTACTGCATGAAGATGAAAATGATGTAAGCGCCACCGGCAAATGTCAGCCCAACCTACTCCATTAACTCGGAGATGAGAAATGGTCTTGCGTAGTCTTATGTTTGTCTTGCTACGTGGCTGTGGCATGTTCTATTTGTTTATACAACATGCCACAACATTGTACTGTTAAATTGACGTATCAAATTATCTTCTGTGATAGAAGAAGCGGAATGAAGTTGTTGAAATAATTGGATCAGACTTTCGAAAACTTGTTGTCTTATAGTGGGATATTAATGTACATATCACCTTACGTCAGACTGAGCAGATTTTAAAGCAGTATCATTAGGTACCTAAAACAACAATTCCAAGCATATTCATAAGCGGTTACAACCCAACAAACAAATAAGTCTAACTCATTTTTTCTATCCAATGACTTTCTTCAAAGACTAAGAAAAATAAAATTAAACATAAAAATAAGATTCTCTTTCGCTGCGAAATCTTACAATTTCATTCGACTCATATGAGTCAGACGTAATCAACCGACTCCATAATAATGTTTGTGCGCAGTATCCACTCTCGGGCAAATTAAGGGTATCCCCAACCTCGGTCAGACACTTAGTTCACAAAGTAAACGAACCGAGAATGTTTACTTTACGTGCTCTCCAAGTGTAGCTCGCGTGAAAGTGTACCCTTTACTCGGCCGAAAGTGGTCGTGCGTGATAGAATTATAGCTTGCTTACAGATGCGTGAGCTTTTTAGGGAAACATTGTTTAGGACGAAAAAATACATTTGGTTGATCTATTTTTGGTAAAAGTTATTTGGATTATTGTGTTTTTTTTATAATTAAGTAGGCGCGCACTTGACCACAATCTCACCTGATCTTAAGTGAGTGAGTGAGTGAGAATAAATAAACTGAATTTAATCTAGATTTACAGAGTGACTACTACGTTAGTCGTAGGAATGATATCGGACGACGAAATTCACTGCGATTAACTTTCACCGATTTTATTTACTCGAAATTTCGTTAGTATAGGTTCTATATATATTATGTATCCTTGTTCAAATAAAGAATTACATTTGATTCCAAGTTTTACATTACACTAATAAATATCTAGTCGCTAACGAAAAGTATATTATGTAAAATATATTATTGATGCCTGATTAATCTTTAATTATATGTTTAGTATCTGTACTGTATTTTAGGCCTCTGTGTGTGCTTGCCGATGTCGTTTTTAAATTGTTTACAAAAACTAGTAATACCTACCATTGATACTTTTATCTACTCACTCATAGTGAGTATTAGCTTTAAATAAAGTGTAACGGAATTATAAGAGTTATTTTATAATCGCATCCTATCGGCAAAGATAGAAGAAAAAGAATTTATTCAAACCACTCGAAACTCTCCCACTTGTTGTCGCCGAAACTCCGCGAGAGTTACATTTTATTCTACCTATCTGTCATCTCTGTAAACAGACTGCGGAATTCAGAGGAAAGGAATTGCAAACGATCGTAGATTATACTGTTGCTTTCTTACAGTATTGTTCATTTTATGGAGGTGCCGCTGGGAACGATTGGTCGCGAGATAGTTACTGGTGTGTTATTAAAACTAAATCTGAGTTTTTCAGAAGTATTGCGACATCTATTTAATCTGTATTGTTGTAAGTAAGTATCATTTTACTTTAGTACAAATGGCGGACTTAATGCCTAGAGGCATTCTCTATCAGTCAACCACACGGTCACACAGAAAGATTAAGGCGGTGCATATTTGTCACAAATGTATAAGCTTGAGCAATAAGTCTTTAAATCGCATCCTATCGGCAAAGGTGAATGACAAAAATAATTTATCCAAACAACTCCAAACTCACCCACTGGTTGACGCCGAAACTCCGCGAGAGTTACATTTTATTTCACCTATCTGTCATCTCTGTAAACAGACTGCGGAATTCCGAGGAAAGGAATTGCAAACGATCGTAGATTATACTGTTGCTTTCTTAGAGTATTGTTCATTTGTGGAGGTGCCGCTGAGAATGGTTGGTTTAAAGACGTTGATTGAGATGTAGTCGCGAGATAGTTACTGGTATGGTATTAACCACTAAATCTGTGTTTTTCATAGTTATTGCGATACTGTCAGAAATGTACAAGTATTATTTGACTTTAGTACAAATGGCGGACTTAATGCCTAGAGGCATTCTCTATCAGTCAACCACACGGTCAAACAGAAAAATTAAGGCGGTGCATATTTGAAATAAATGTGTAAGTTTGAGCAATAAGTCTTTCAAAACTAAATAGTTAACAATCGCATCCTATTGGCAAAGATGAATGGCAAAAATAATTTATCCAAACATCTCCAAACTCTCCCACTTGTTGACGCCGAAACTCCGCGAGAGTTACATTTTATTTTACCTATCTGTCATCTCTGTAAACAGACTGCGGAATTCCGAGGAGAGGAATTGCAAACGATCGTAGATTATACTGTTGCTTTCTTACAGTATTGTTCATTTGTGGAGGTGCCGCTGGCAATAGTTGGTTTTAAGATTTTGTCTCGGATAAAGTCGCCATATAGGTAGTTACTTGTAAGGTATTAAGTAACACTAAATCTGTGTTTTTCACAGTTATTTTAAAATCTGTCAAAATCTCTAGAAGGCCCTGTTACAAGCCTTCAATTAGTACCAAGGGCGTTTGTGTACAGCGACTTTTAGTAGCGCTTTTGGTATATGCAAGACAGCTCCCGTTTGCCTTGCGACTGAATCTCAGCTCCCCGTGGCTGTTTCGCATCTGTATCGATGCAGTCGCGCGACAGTATCGCTACTGTGTCGCAACAAAAAGGAAAGTGGGAGAGTGGCCTAACGGTAGTATAGTAATAGAGTTTATTTTCGCCTCCTATCGCTAAAGATAGAGAGAAAAAGAATTTATCCAAACAACTCGAAACTCTCCCACTTGTTGACGCCGAAACTCCGCGAGAGTTACATTTTATTCTACCTATCTGTCATCTCTGTAAACAGACTGCGGAATTCCGAGGAAAGGAATTGCAAACGATCGTAGATTATACTGTTGCTTACTTACAGTATTGTTCATTTGTGGAGGTGCCGCTAGAAACGGTTGGTTTAATCATTTTGATTGAGATGTAGTCGTCGTAGTATGGTATCACAACTATATCTGTTTTTTAGAGTCTTCAAAGCTTGAGGCGCTCGCCCAAGGCGACTTTTTGTAGCGTGTTTGCATCGCGACTAAATCTGAGTGCCTCGTGGCTGTTTCGCGACTGTATCCATACAGACGCGCGACAGTATCGCTACTGCATCTGCGTAGAGGATGATTTATCTGAAAGACATCGAATTCTGTAAGCCCATGTAAAATAAAGTACCTAGATAGATTTAGTTTTTGGAAGGTAAAAACATAAATAAATAAAGATGCAGATGAATGGACATAAATTTAATATTAATATTAAATGACATAAAATCTGTTGATACCTATTACATCGTTGATTTTATTATTTTAGTCTAATTTCCAGTGAACTTTTGATATTACTAATTTTATCTGTTATGACACCACGATCAGATCCATACAACAAGAAGGGCACGACCATCGTGATCGGTCAGGCTGTAGTTATACAAGTATTACAATCCCCCCCCCTCCCCTTCGCAACTCGAGTCCGTGGGAAAGACGGCGTGTTCACGACACTCGGGCCATTAGTCAAATCTTCAGCAAAAACCTCCGACACAATGTAATTCCATTAATGTTGAATTGATATTTGACTGTTTCACTACTTTCATGCCAGTGGCTCTTTGGCCCTGACAATAATCACAAAGAAAGAAACTAAGCTACAGCCAGGTATGGTATACAGGGTGGGTTTCAAGTAGGCATGATAGGCCAAATTCTAAACTATGGGCAATAAGGAGAAATCTTCAAAAGAGTCTTGCGACCGATTTTGTCAAAAACTAAAACTTACGAAGGTACTTCGATTTGCATGAATACTTTACTTTCGAAACATACATTATACTTATAAAATAAATACGAAACACTGAGATGAATAGAAACAGGTATGTTCATGCACACAAAATGTTTGGACTATGCTGATATCAGAACCGCGGCCTCTGGTGTAATATCTAACTTCCTTCACACCAAATTATTCATTAAAATAAGTAATAATAAAATATTCCAATATGAAAAGAAAACGTCCTGGCCCAGTAGTAAAACACTCTTTTTCTCGATCTCAAGTTAAAATCTAGCCATAACACTTATTAGTGTTCATAATTACAGTAATAATACATTGTTTGGGTAATGTTCATAATATTAATACACAATCCTACTAGAATCTCCCTCCAGTGACGTAGCGAAAACATTTTCCCGACCTTCGCAGGGTAAATACGTGAGAGCGACATCCGTGTCCCCAAACATTACCAAGTCAATAAAAATAATTTTCCTGCTAACATTATTTCAGGCCACTTGTTGCGAGTGTGCGGATATTTAGCGGATAATGTCATTGTTGCCCCTAAGGTGGCTTTTGTTGCCAAATGAAGCGGATAGAATCTTTGCTTATTAGTTTATATGATATATTAAACCTTATGAAATAGTGAGATAGAATTATCAGAGTTTCATATCGGAATCATAGCTCAACTAACTAATTGTTATAGTGGATGTATACTATGATATGTTCAATGACTATGTTAATAAGCGTATTCAATTTTAATTTCTATAAAATAGGTGAACAAACATAAACATTCCCATACATCTTTGCTAGTTCCAGTGACGTTCCATAGAACTTGAAATAGTATGAATTTTCTTGAAGTTTTGCCCCATCCACCTGATATTTGGAACGTAATCCAGCTTTGCAGTCAAACACACACATTCAAAGTAAAGTGAAGCATTATAGTTATTGTAGTTTTTGTAGCATTGTAGTTTACATTCATAAAACTTTACCTAAACTAAACTCATTCTTTCAAAAATCAATTAGAACAAGCTTTCAAGAAACAAATAATATAACTACCTATTTTTCCATTAATACTCGGGTCGGATTACGTGCACCGAGCATGTCCGTTAATTTCAGAAGGAAGCCTGTCAAAAGTGTCAAGCAGTTGAAACCCATAGTAATATTTTAAGTGATTGTTCCTCGAAAGAACGAAATGAGTCATGCCTTTTGATGTAGTTTGTAACAATTGTGACCAAAAAAAACTGTCGACTCAAAGTTTTCAGTACGTTTCGTCTGCCTAGATTTAAAATGCAGTACCTATTCATGGTTTTTGCTAAGGCGTACTCACTGAGGGCCAAGTGCGAGTTACATTTGATTACGTGTGTCTAGCGCGTAAACGGGAATTCATGGAGCCACGTGAACGTGACCGTTTTTTTTTCTATATAAATCGACATTCACATGCTCAATGCGATCGAGTAAGCTCATGCTCTGGTATTTTATTCCTGATGATGAAATAACAAACAGTTTGTTACATTGTTCAATAATGATCAACCAAACAACAATAATACACTTGATGAGATTGTTACACTTAGTCGCATTTAAATAATTGACCAGTAAATTGCTAGTGACGGTATTGAACTTGCACAATTAAACCAAGCACCTCTTTTATTTCCAAAGGATTTCATTATGTTATACAGGGTGTCCCAGTAAACCTGTACCAGCGGAAGTCTGTGTTTAGGGGACACCAATACCCATCGATTGGACCCCCATGTATGTTCAGCGAAATGTTATAGTTTAGGAGATATGATTTTTTTTAGTTTATTTTTCATTTTTCTTTTATTTTAGATGTTTTTGGTTGTAACTTTTTCTGAGTGGTGTTTCCTTGTTTTTTTTCTTGTCGGTATTGTGGTTGGGATATGTGCTATCCTAAAAAAACACAAAACACCTACATTCTAACTGAAAACAGCTCGAATTTTATATCAAAAGATGAAATTTAGTGTTAGAGATATTTTTGCACATGATTTCAATTTAAAAAAAAATACTTTAGCCATACTGAATGACTTCTTAGTAATCTTAAAAACTTTATGGGTTCCTTAACTTTATAATAGCTACAAAAAAAATACTACTTTATGGGGCATTTTTACGCGAAAACGGAGTTTAAACTTGTCATAGCCAACAACAGGGGAAGGAGAACAACCATTTCGTACCCAAAAATGAAAGTGCCGACCGGACAAAAATACTGGCATTATATTGGAAATGACGCCCTAACAGTTTCTGTTTAGCACAAGAACCGTCTACAATTAACCCTTAGACTGCTACTTTGGTTTGAAATTAAAAAAATATTATTATTTCCTAGGATTAATGGATGAATGGAGTTCAGCTTGTGAGGTGTCGTTAGATTTGTCTCTACTGTGAGAATCCCTCCAGCCAAAATCCGCTTAGTCGTTCAGGCTGCAGAGCGTGAAAACATTAAATTTAGCGCCAAAAATCCGCCGTTTTGTTTTTTTTTTTATTTTGATATACTCAGTGTCATTCTCACAGAAAAGACAAATCTAACGACACCTCACAAGCTGAAATCCATTCATCCATTAATCCTAGGAAATAATAATATTTTTTTAATTTCAAACTCAAGTAGCAGTCTAAGGGTTAATTGTAGACGGTTCTTGTGCTAAACAGAAACTGTTAGGGCGTCATTTCCAATATAATGCCAGTATTTTTGTCCGGTCGGCACTTTCATTTTTGGGTACGAAATGGTTGTTCTCCTTCCCCTGTTGTTGGCTATGACAAGTTTAAACTCCGTTTTCGCGTAAAAATGCCCCATAAAGTAGTATTTTTTTGTAGCTATTATAAAGTTAAGGAACCCATAAAGTTTTTAAGATTACTAAAAAGTCATTCAGTATGGCTAAAGTATTTTTTTTTTAAATTGAAATCATGTGCAAAAATATCTCTAACACTAAATTTCATCTTTTGATATAAAATTCGAGCTGTTTTCAGTTAGAATGTAGGTGTTTTGTGTTTTTTTAGGATAGCACATATCCCAACCACAATACCGACAAGAAAAAAAAACAAGGAAACACCACTCAGAAAAAGTTACAACCAAAAACATCTAAAATAAAAGAAAAATGAAAAATAAACTAAAAAAAAACATATCTCCTAAACTATAACATTTCGCTGAACATACATGGGGGTCCAATCGATGGGTATTGGTGTCCCCCTAAACACAGACTTCCGCTGGTACAGGTTTACTGGGACACCCTGTATATCACTGTTTCATAACAAGCACAGTTCCATACAGCAATATTTTCACTCAAAAGTCTTTTTTATACAGTTAACAAGAAAAAAAAAATTCAACCCGTCTCGCGCTATTCGACTGTTCTAATGCGATAATGATGTGAAAAATTTCACAGAAAGAAGTGATGATTAAAAAACGTAAATTTTAACGAGGAGGTTTGCGCCGCCCGCCCTGATGAGATGTCAGTGTCGGAAGGGCTAACTCATTTCATGAAAGTCAACTGTGAAAATCTTTTTTGTTTAATATGAAATTTGACGAAGGTTCCAAATGAACCAGTCCCTAAATTTGAATTAAGCTTATTATGTACATTTTTTCATTATTTTTTTAATTAAAGGCTTTTTTTACCTAAATAATTAAGACAATATTATATTTTAATTGTATTCATTTGTGTAATCTTATATTTGTTTAAAGGGGCATTGTACTGCAATGGAACATTACAGGCTTTAATAAGATATTTATTACTGTCATTCAATTCAACAACAAACATTGAATAATGAATGATACATAGTACAGAATAACAACAGCATATTGCTACGATAGCTGATTAGGGTGTTCACATAACTAGGTACATTCAAGTCTGTGAAACATTGGTGGTAAGCCACAAAATCATTAAACTTTATACAATTATACCATAAATAGATTCAATTATGGATGCCTTCTTTGAACTTTAAGCAATTTAAACTTATGAATAAACTTTAGATCATTAAAAGGAGGTGTCCACGAAAGGTTTTTGAAATAATTTTACTTTCATATTTTTGTATTAGTTTTGTGTTCTGTTGTTATGCCATATTTGACATTATTAATACAACTACTTTGAGATGAGCTACTCCAGGTTTTTTGATTTCTTCCCGAATAGGGATAGTTAGCAAGGAATCCCCATAGGAGTTGATAACATTCCGTGCAGGCAAACCATTGTTAACAGCTCTTGTAAACAATGATATCAGAGTTGATTATGAGCAGTCATAATTAGATAAGACACAGAAAAGTTATTAGTCTCGCAATATTAACAAGTCTCGTAATGAAACTTGTTGAACAACATGAATATTTCAAAACCAATTTGATGTTTATGGATATTACTGTTGGAAGTTCAGCGCTACTTCAAGCTTTGTGCGACTCGCTTTCAATTACGATCAGAAACATGAAAGTTCTAGAAAGTGGCATTTACATAAAATGAAAATTATAGCTTACACGTGGCTGTTTTCGTACGATCTTCTCTCTGAGGGTTGTATGAAAGAGATTGGTCTTTAGCGTTTGGACAGCCTGAATTTCACCCATGTTTCACAACCTGGGTGAAATTATTTACTACTGGTATCGGATAGTTGTTTTTGTTCTGCTGATGCATCATATATATACTATATGATCTGTTTGCAAATGACATTATTGTCGTTTAAATAAGGTGAGTAGTTTACTGTGGTGTATGTGGTACTTGTGGACTGTGGTGGACACGAAATCTGTGACTGTGAGTAAAGAAGAAGAATTTGGTGTGAATATTCTGAGTGTTAAATTGAACTTCCAAATTCTTAATACCAAAGCACTGTATCCGAAAGCATATGTAGGTACTTACTCGTAGACACTCATCATACTAGGTAAGCTTAAAAAGTTTGCTCTAAGGAGTTACTTAATTTTAAAAATTTGCAATCGCAATCGTAGCCATCGGATCGATTCGTGTAAATAACCTTTTCCGCGAGCATTCGCGATACTCGCAAATTTCTCAACGTGGCGAGCAAACTCAAATTTATGGTTGCGATAAGAAAACTTAGAAAAGGCGGCATAAATTTCGCCGAACAGTACTTTCGCCCACACTATCCCCAAATTTGAGAGCACCCATTACGATAAAATAAAACGTAAGCATATAAATTTTTATAGTTTTTCGCTGCGGAATATTTTACCGACACGGACCATTTTTTCTTTGATGGAATATTGCAAACAAACATAAAATTTTAATATTAAGCTTGTCGAGTTTGAAACAAAACTTTTCTGTGTGAAATTAAATACAGAAATAAATATTTATTTAAGGTTAATCATGTGTGTGATGTGAGTTATTGGTAAATGTGGTCTTTCAATAGGTCCAAGTTTATTTATTAGGACTTCTTCACGCCAAGATCATAATAATTATGAAACCATTGTTTAAGGTAACGCCATTTGAACTTATCTAATAAAAGACATCGCTAACAAGTTGTCTGCTTTTTTTTACTATTTAAAATGGGTTTGCGTTTGACCACAGTCTCACCTGATTGTAAGCGATGACGGGGCCGAAGGTGGGACACGCTTACCCAGAAAATGCCTATTCACTCTTGCTTTGTAGACTCCAAGGTTGTACGTTTCCGGAAACACAGACGCAGGTACCGCTTAGACTGTTTTGCTTAGACGCTTCGACCGAAACTTGACTGGTAAAGAATGCCTTTAGGAATTAAGTGCGCCAGTTGAACTTTGCCGAAAATAAAAAAGTTAGATAATAGAGTAGATAAATTGAATAAATTTCATAAAAATAATTTACGCCGACGCCAACGTCTGCAAAGCTGACGGTAAGTTATCATCCGTCAGTGCCTGACCATGTTTTACCTGCTCGCTCCCAAAAAGCCTAATTCGTCTTCATAATGCGAACTTTTCAAATAACACTAACGATGACTAAGTGCGTGCGCACGTCCATGAATATGTAATCATTTCCATGCGTATTCATAAAGGCCATCATAAACCTTCCTGTCTTTTGTCGAGCCTCAGAAATTCTCCAGATAAAGCTTTTATTGCCACCAGGTTGTTTATTCTTAGAAAGTTCCTCGCACATTTATTAAAATGGCGATAAAGGCTTATTTATTGTCTCTCTGTTTGGTTAACACGCGACTCGAATACCGTTAGTTCGGTTTCTTTTTGTTTAGAAGTTTAAGTTGCGATAAACGTTGAATTACGTGAGGTGGCCGGCGATAGGTCTGAGTGACGTCATTACAGTGGACACCCGTAATACAGACAAAATTGAGGGAAAACCATTAAAAAGTAAACTCTAGTTGTGCAGATAACAAACCTAGAATGTGTACAATTCAACTGGCTTATAGATAGACATTATTATTTATTAATGAACAAAAATTAAATTGTCTAAGAAAACCATAATAAATAAATACAGACAAACGTGATAATGTACAATTTGCGTGGCTTCATCGCTACGCATTGTAGGGAAAATTTAACAAGAAATACACAATACAATATAATAAAGGACTTCTAGTAAAGATTATAAAATACTACATGTACAGAGGCGCACACATCAAGCTTTACCAAACCATTGCAAAATGGGTCTAATGTCAGCCGCATATGGTGCCCCTATGCACGGCCCTATGTAAAGGTTGATGTGTGCGCCTCTGTACATACTGATCAACTAATTTGCAACGAAAATAATGGGGATAGCAAAAGTATAAATAATAGAGAGTAGAGTTCTAATCCGTTTTTATAACAAAACACAACTGTACCACAGATAATTTAACTAGAAGAGCACACTGACTGGTGTCACTCAAAAGCCCACTTTTTTACCCAACATGGTGGGCATGGTAAGGGATGAGCCTATCACTGTAATTCGGGTTGCTTGGCATAGTAATCATACAATAATTATCTGTGTTGTCATGTGTTTTGGTTGAGTACTTTTGCCCACTGGGGCACGCCTTTCTCACTTTGTATGCAAATCCGAGTAAATGTATTTATTTGTTATTTATTGCACATTTTAAAAAGAAAGTACAAATGGCGGACATAATGCCAAGAGGCAATCTCTACCAGTCAACCACATTTTGACAGCTGCCAGTGATATTAGAAATAAGTTTATCATCAAGTCAAGCCACAGCTCATGAATCGTATTTCTATTTCAATAAAATAGAATTTCCAATGACGCTGGTATTAGCACTACCTAATCAAGTCATTACGAGTATTTCCGTCTGCTGGTTGCACATAACTATAAGTCGATATATTCATGAATCCAAACATTTTACCAGAACAACAAATCATATTTTGGCAAAAGGACACGTCTTTGAGAAATATAAGTTGAAAAACGTTTCCTTGTTGGTTCCATCCTTCATTCATGTTAAAATATGTATTGTTCGTATGCAATTTGTATATGACAGAGAACAAATGCGAGCGAGAACTAGGTCGTAAAATTCTGAAAAAAATATATGAACATTATCAGCTCAAGATGGAACAGGTGCATATTCGCTTGCAGCTACTTACGCAATGTGACGAACTTAGCTCAACAGATAATAAAAATAATAATAAATAGACTTTTGATGAAATAATGAAATGAAATAGCACAATAAAAACAATATAAAAGAACAAAATACAATTTAATTTCTAGCCGCACAGTATTTAATCGAGCCCTTAAAATAAGCCCTCAGTTTTTTTTACTAGCAAAACATTTTCTTATTATTTTTGGACCAATGCTGGAGAGTGGAAAAAAAGGTGGAGCGACGATTTGCGGCACCATAGCGAGGACTGGCTTGGCCTAGCACAGGATAGAGACCTATGGAGGAAATTGGGAGAGACCTTTGCTCAGCAGTGGGACAAAACAGGTTGAAAAAAAAAAAAAAAAAAAAAAAATGCTGGAGAGTATGGCTCGTTCCACCTCATAGTTGAGGTGAGGCCTGTGCCCAGCAGTGGGACGTATATAGGCCGTTTGTGTAAAATATTTTTTGAGATAAAGTTTGCGACTTTGACTGGAATCGCCAATGTCACTTTTAAACCGATATCCTTAAATTACTATCTGCAAAGCTTGGAATAACATTCCAAGTGTCAGGTAACATAATGTCCCATAAAAAGCGGTCGTACTGACACTTCAGTTTTACCTTAATGAACCATTTCGGCGAAACTGCCCGACGGAACGACTCCTCGGGGCGTTAATTTTGCTTTTTCGCCGTGATAATGACAGTATTGAAGCTAATGTTATTGTCGAAATTTGATCACTCAGTAAAAAGTGTGCTAACATGTTCTTGTTAATGTTGCGGACTGTGGTAATCATTGCTCGGACAGACCTTCTGTGCTTTGGTAGGCACAAAGCAGTTAGACTCGGCTGACATCGCTCAATTAACGGCTGGAATCGCTCTTGATAACATCTGTAGGTTTGTTATTTACTGGCCTAACATTATATACCTTGATTTGCATTGAGTCCTTGTAGTTGTACCATCACATAGTTATGTTGAGGATAGTGCCGAGCAGTAGGACGTAAAACTTGCTATGAATTAAGTGTAATACCGTAGTTTTTATGTAGGTTTGAACGATAATAAACGATCTGCTTAGCACAATAGTTACGCACCGATTGAGACCTGAAAGGGCCCCGACACCGATTTCCGCACGTGCCAATACGATTTTTCGATAGTGAAACGCATGGCACTGAGTCTAGGTGCGATACCCGGGCATTTTTTTTTTATGGAAAATGACGTTATAAATAATAGCTGAAGACTATAGTATGTTCGCGTTAAGAATGCAGTAATTTTTTAATTTATTTCCGTTACACGAAGAAAAACTCTGGTACAAAAGTTGCGTTTGACAGAATGCGATCAACTGGGCACTGTGAGTGAACTAGGCTTTCTAATTAGGAACGATTTGATTGGTAATTTTTTTTAATCTCTGTTAAATATTTCCATTGTTCTGCAATAATAATCATTTGGTGTTTTCATCCATTTCAAATGCGCTTCAATTCTTCTATTTATTATTTACCTCATCTTCCCTTTGCATACCGCGTTTCGTTCTAACAAAACGCCCTGCCTCATTACAGTGTTACAACCAGGGCCGCATTAGCGCCTTTGAGTCATTAATACAAAAGCCCGGCCCCAGGGCCGCATTCTGTCATTAGTGTTTTAATAATTATAAGCTAACGTCTCAAAGGATGGTACGTGCTATATCCTCTTTAGTGCTATGTTAGCGTTGTATGTATCATGAATGTTGTTTGAGAAACTTAATATTATTGTCTTGGGGAGGGGGTTTTGTTTTGTTTAATTACTATTATAAACCAATAAAAGGTTTTTTTTGCTTCAAAATAGCTTAGCTTAGCTTTATAGAAACTTTTGAAAGTTTTACATCAAAATGTTCTTATTCTAAGTGATATTGTTAATAATAAGCTTTTCAATTTGTTTGCAAGTAAAAATCTAAGACAAAAAAAGTAATTTAGGGAAATTAAAAGCTAAGTCACATTTTTTATTAATTTCTTCCAGGATTTAACAAGTGGTAATTTTTCATATTAAAATGTGCAATAGCTATTGGTTTGATCAAAACAGGATTTGAACGGCCTATTGCAACTGGACATAGGCTAAGCTGAAGTTTATGTCTACATACATCTTATGTATGTACATAAACTTCAGCTTTACGCTAGGCGATTACGCTGTCTAGCCTTAGGGGATGTACCCGTCCCAAACACCTACTACAGAGGCAAGGGTAGTGATTCATCAATTGTGCAAAGTGCCACTTCATATTCAGTCCATCTCCCTGTCGCTTAGCCTCTAAATATAAGCGGATTGAATAATTTTGATACTTTTTGCTTTTATAGTCGCATTGATGAGGTGTTTCATGCTCATGGATAAAAATGGAATGTAGACGAGTTGAGCGTTTTGATTGGCGCTATTGATGCCGGGGAAAAGATATGATTAGAATATTATTAAGGCGTATTCGTATGTGATTCCGTGACGTTTTTATTGAGCCAGGAAAAAGGAAATTTAGGTTGCTTTCGCCGATGGGCAAAGGTTAGAGTAAGGTGTAAAGAAAAATAATCTTAAATTTTTTATGCTTTCATTTAGATCAGATTTTTAACCGACTACACGAATAAAAGAACCATAGTGCGTTAATTAACGAGGCATAGTGACGTAAAAAAAAATAAGAATTTCCTTACTCTAACTATCAAAATTCTCGGGTCACAGTATCCGTATATCCAAACTCCTCTTTTCGGCTAAGCAAATAAAGTTAGTTGGATAATTTGACGCTGTACCCCCGGGGAATCGAACGCGTGCATTTGGGGGCGCATCCGTCGAGTGCACTGTGCAATCGTACGTAATGGTGCGCGAATTAGAATAATAAGATTTTTTTACTCAGACGCCTTTGAAATTTTAATGAGCTTAATGCATTTTTTCAATTGTTGAAGTAAATCTCACCATTATTTTGTTAAAGATAATGCAATTTTAATGCAGAAGATAAATCGTGGAGGGAATGCTGATACCAACATTTCCATTTAAAATCAATCAAATCATTCATTTGTATCTGTGTGTGATGTGTAGTCAATAGAATCATAATCATTTTAATTTCAAATGAAACCATAACTTTTCAAAGTTGTTTTTACTTCAAATATTTCAATAATATGAGCAAATTAGGCGAGAGTGAAGTTGAACGCAAAACCATTTATAAAAAAATGCTTCTTGAAAAAATACTGGCCATCTTTATACAATGCTTCAAAAAAAATGTTCTTGGGACCAAATAATAAAGCGCGGGAAAAAAAGTTGTGTCTGTCACAAGACTATCTTCTTTTGTTTTTTTTTTGCAGACATGTTTGAACCTAAAGATGTATTCACCATCTAAATTATTGCAATCATGATTTGGATTTCAGATCACCCAATCGCGAAGCCAATTTCGTCTTCAAAACAAATTAAATTTTGTGAACAACAAAACTTGCTTAACTAGTTGTGAAGTGTGCAGTTGTTACAACTTCAGATTAATTATTTGTGCATAATTTTGCTAAAACAATATTATTCTTTATTGTTCCAGGTCTAGACGCCGAGCTGTATTACGTGAGGGAAGGCGTGGTCAACACGTACGCGACGGGGTTCATAGTTCCTGTCCCGGCGCACATCGCCGACTTGGAGTTCATGTGGCAAGCGCTGGGCAGGCGACCGGTAAGTTCAGATAAGATAAGATATTCTTAATTGCGCACTGGGCGAAATAATTTGCAAGTACACTGAAGTGGCCGCTTATGATAAGTAGCTAAGCTATTACCCCCGAATTCACAAACACTAATCGCTTAGAAGTATAGCTGTCTTTTTCAGTTCTATTGACATTTTACGGGACAACATGAGCACGAGCGCGTGCTCAGCTTGATTAACGTTTGTGAATTCGGGTGTTAGCCTACCTGAACTCTGTACAGTCACCACCAATAGTGCCCGATCACTCTAGCGCCTTGTCATACTGGGCTATTTGATAGCTCATTTAGAAGTTTAATGACAGCTAAAACAATATTAATATGACATGGCCCAGAAGTGCATAGTCACTATTGTTGTTGACTGTGCAACCTGTATTTCTTGTAACACTTAGGATCTGTAACTCAGGTTTTCTTCGAGATCAGTCTCCCAGAATGCTAGGACGATTTTCGTTGATCAGTAAAAGTATTATTGATATTTTGTCTCCTCAGTTATGAGACGATACCTATATGGTTTTATTCTTTTCAACAATGTATGATTTAGGCGGCACTCTTGTTGCTAAGATGGATTTCTGTCGTCCCGCAATTTGCTTTTACAGCTAAAAGAGACAGCTATACTTGTGAGGGATGCTCAACCTTAGTACGAGTATTATCTGATAAGATTAGTTAAAATGAAACTACTGAAACCATTTTGAATTATTTAGTTCCACTTCTGCTCGTTAGAGTCTTTGTTTGTTTTCCTGCAACAAAGCTATTACTGCGAAAGCAATCCAATTCTTAACTTCCATACACATTTTTAACTTGGTGCTCGCTTGTTAATCCTACAGCATAATTGTCGCTCGTCGCTCGCTCGCTCGCTCGCTTTCCAATTTGGCCTGAAAGCGATTTAATTTTAGGAAACAAAAGGCCGGATTAAGAGTTCGTTTTTCAACGGTTCTAACGAATATTTATTGCTTTGAACTTGTTTTGGTAATACCTTGACACGAGCTTTAAGTGAGGTGGTGTTTGGATTGCTTTGTTAAACTTTGTGACGTTTACTTTTAGAATTAAATGCAAGTTTCAAGGCTTTCGAAACAATGCAATTGTAAAAAGGTTTAATTTTAGATTCAATTTGAGAGCTGTTTTGATAGGTCTTTATTTTTACATTATAAGATACGTTTTGTTTCTTTTTTGGCCTATGTAGTAATTATGTGGGTTGTTTGATAGAGATTGCTTGCAAGCGATAAAGCCGTCAAAATTCTAAATAATTTCGGACATATACTATTTATTTTTGTTGCTTAGTGTGGAATTAATAATCGACTTATGCATCTAGATGCTGTTTCATTGTTGCATGTAAAGTGAAAAATCTGAAAAAATACAGGCTATGTACAACTTTGTCTCTACGAATCGCACTTGTGTTTTATCCATATTAACCAATAAACACTGATACGAGTACCTAAGTATATTATTGGTTTCTTCAAACAAATTTCCGGGTAAATAGAGCCTTATTTCACTTATTCACCATACCCAAAGATAAGCAACAGATCATATTGTTGCCGAAACCAGCTCACGTAAATAATGTCTTATGGTAAATGTATGTTGTCATTGTTTATGCCGTTCAGCTCCCGTACGTGATGGGTATCGACTACGACAGCCGAGGCGCCATGCTGCCACCGCAAGTCAATATATCCGAGAAGGGACTGGTGCCGACCACTCTGCAGACTTTTAGGTAAATATTCATACTTTTTTATTTATTCATTTATTAGTTTGTACACAAAAAGACAATTACAATAGACAATATTTAGGACTGTAAAAGTACAGGTGAGCTTATCTCTAAAAAGAGATTTCTTCCAACAGACCAAGGTGACAGGATATTTTTGTTACGCAATTGGTTATAGATGACCTTTAGTTGAAACGTATAGATGCGCATACATCAACTTTAACATAGGGGCACCTTATGCGGCTGACATTAGACCGATTTTGCAATGGTTTTGTAAAGATTGATGTGTGCGCTTCTGTACATTTGCTAGATGGACTGTCAACTGCAATCTCAGGCCGAGTACGCATCATAATACCGAAAGTTCATAATACATACAACTAAAATACCTACGTTTAAAACATCGATGAACATGACACCAAATGTTCACGCCAATTTTAAAAATACCGAAGGTTCGAATGCCGATGTTACACATCGGTTATTCAAAAAACCGAATGGACGAGATCCCGAAAGTTAAAATGTCGAATTGCAACTGACTCCGACAACTATCACGGCAAGTTGGCGCTTATCCATTTTTTCTTGTATCCATCGGAGAATGTGAGAAAATGAGAGGTTTTTCTTAATCTAAGCCCTAACTATTTTATCTTTTCTCTGGGCTTCGGGATTTCGTACTTTCAGTAAAGTGTCATCAAATCAAGGTCAGATAAACATTCGACGTTTTGATTTTCAGCATTTTCTTCATAGGTATTATGAAGTTCGGTCTTTTGTATATTGGTATTATAATGCATACCTCTAGGGCCGCCGCACTGTTGAATGGTTTCCAGCCTGCCTGCCTGCGGTCTCCTCCTAAGCCCGGCGATACTGTGGCCACCGTACGATAGTGGATGATATGATGGTTGCAGTGTCGCCGTGCTTAGGTGATTTTCTTAAAGACTCATAGAAACCAAAAGTGTAGCTTGCTTGCGTTGAGCTGCTGCTGTTGGTGGCTTGTGAATTGCAATTTTTAGTCTACGGTCGGAATGTTATTGCTGCGATTCCAGTAAACGTATGACGCATAGAAAAAGAGTAAGTGCTCAAATATGCGTTGCGAAATATTCAGGTCACACTTTTCTTACATTTTTCAACTGTAACGTACAAATACTCCCTTTACCACTTTTCTCTCCTTTTAGCTCTTACTTTTCTACTAGAGCCGGGTTGAGAAAATTTACTTTAAGCGTTTTGCCAAATGATTGACTATTTAGTTTTCTTTACGTACCTAATTGGGATATAAAAATCAGCTGTACGGAGCTCTGGTTTTTAAAGAATTGTAGCTATTTTAACTTGACATTATATTCTTGTCAATATTATACTTTTTCTTAGCCTTACTGTACTTACTATCACTAAATTCAGACTTATTAGGAGTAAAACATGTATGTACAATACTTATTCACAAGACGCTAAAGTAAACTTAACTTTGCACTTTAAAATTGGCGTGATTTCAAGTCATGAGATTGCAAAAGCAACTTATTTCTTTCCACTGACTACAAACGCACTCTCCGACTCAATTTCGTAGACGTTCCGTAGTCCGTAGCGTAGACGTCGACTACGGCTCTACAAGCTTTGCGGCTATCCGATTCGTAGTCTGAATTTAAATAGCCAACAAGTAGTACGTAACCTTCAGACGGATAGGCATCCAGCTGTTACAGACTAACGTTAAAGTGACATGAATGTAAAATGTTTTATTCTCTATTTCATGCTTTGGCATTTAAAAGTCTAGTGTTAATATTCGAAAAAACATCACAATTAGTATCCCCTAAATTATAGTAGGATAATTAATATGATGCTTAATTAAATAACGTCATCATATGGTGAAATTTTCACTTAAGCCAAAAGGTGAAAGTGAAGTGATTTTAAAAAACCGTAGCAATTAGTAAGAATACCCTACGGCTTACCTTGCTCTGAATGACTCACAATAGTTTTTTAAAATACTGAAAACTTGACTTCGTTCTAGTTGACGTTGACGTTCTATTTCCAATGAAACCAGTACAGTTTTTGTAGTGTTCTCGTGTAACACTAACTGATGAACACTAACACTAGAACTAGGAATAATGTGGAAGTACTTTAATATCGGCTCGCTTGCTATGCACCACGTCTTCACTCCACGCCTGCCAGTGATAGACTGACTCGCTCTAGCGTTTACTCACCGCTATGTCACGTGGCCCGCGCAGTGCTTAGCCGAGACGACAGATGTCAATGTCAATGTCATGTCAATAGTAGTTTAGTAGAATACTACATCTCTCCCTTGTTTTATTTTTATTTAACAATTTCTCCAACCTGTGTTTTATTTAAGTGTCTCATTCTTACATTGTAATCTAACTAACGAGTTTTTTACTTTTGTATGAATTTACATTATCATTTACTTTTGTTTCAAATCATCCAATTAAATTTGCTCCTTGGTTTATTTATACCTCTTCCTCCTCAACCTCACTTACATTTTGTATTCTGTTAAACTAGCCTTAGCGTTATCAACCACTTGTCACTTGTCAATGCTACGCTACTTTCTCTATTATTTTTTTTGGAATCTCCATTAAATCCATTGTTTCGAGATCCTTGGATGTCAAATCCTGCATCTTAGGTAGTTTATTAGTCGTAGTTCCTGTAACAGTATAAGTAGGGCTGACCTGTGCGATTTTGTCGCTCCACTTCAACGTTCTGTTGCGGTAAGTGAGGTACAGCACTGAAAATACAGCATTATTTCCTGTTCTGCACAAACTGTTCTGACTCTGTTCTTAGAAAAATTTAAATAAGTCGCACTTAGTATAGCATTTGTTGTTCACTTCGAGCGTCCTTGTAAACCAACCACTACACACACTTGCACTCAATAACTAATTTTTCACTAGCAACCATTTTTTATAATTAATTTAACTAAATTACCTACTCAAATTTTGCATGTTATTATTTTAAGTAGCATTATATGTTTCAGGAATTGGCTCATGTTCAAATACCTTGTTCTCTATGTACAAATATACTGTTGATACACTGTTTAAATAAATAAAATAAGCTTAGTTCTTCTCTGTGTTGTCCCATTTATCGCTGTACAGTGCCGCTTTAACTTCTTGTGTTTCCGAGTCCTGCGTAATTGCACTAGTTTTTCCTTCAAAGGTAGTGCAATGGGTCTAGTTTGTTCAACAATATGATGGCCGTATCTAATTATTATAACGCCGGTCGGGACTCTGATCGTCTGCATAGTCTTAACGTATTTGACTTCGAACTTATACGACAGCATTCTCAGCACTCTTCGTTCAATAGAGGCGCAAGGCTTGGACTTGGGACCAAAAGTGATTTTCTAAGGGCCTATGGTCCCTTACCAGGTATCAGTTTTCCATTTAAGAACATATTATTGAAATGTTCTGCTGCCCTGACCAAAGCTCATGTTTAATTACCAAAACTGACTATGCGAAGTCCTTTGTCATCGATCTGAACAAGTGCAGCTCCTAAGGCACCCGGACTAGTAACAATTGATCCATTATGGCCAATAGATGATTTTCCCACTTGATGGCTAAATTAGCCCGTCTCATATCTATCGCACACAAGCGAATCTCGCCGGGTTTTTTTTTTTTTTTTTTTTCTTTAGGTGATATCAAATTAGGAGTATCCTTAACCTCCTAAAAACATCTTTTAAAAGTAGTTCCTCAATTACTGTTATTTCTTATACTTTCACATCTAGTGTATTCGTATTCTTGTGGCTGACTCACTGCTGGAACTAGATCAACCATTGGGTTTTTTTTTTTTTTTTACAAAGTCACCTCTGAACCTTGGAAAAGCCTGATACTCCAAAGGCCTTACATTAACATCGATCTTATGTAGCCTAATAATAATGCTGTTGCACGCCCTAGTAAGTCGCGAGGACCGCCTTTGGTGACGTAAAATTCAGAATTTTCGATCCGTTTTCACTTTCAAGTTGCTCTGAAAAAATCTTAGTAGTTTTAAGGTAATGTATTCACTTCCATATGGCAGGAACCTTTTCTGAAGATTGGAATGTAGATGTGTAACAGTTGCATTATTCCATATCATTCCAACACAGTTTGTTCTTTGCTGGACAATTTACAATTATTATTTCATCCGCCATATCCCGCATCCTCTTTCCGTCCAACATTTTCCTTTCTTCAATCGAACAGCTACCGTGCTCGTTTCACCCTCACATTCGACACACTATTTGGGCAATAATCTGTTGTAGACACTAAAACTTAATATTGTTTTTTTTTTTTGACGTGATAACGTCTTTAAAATCGTTTTAGTCGGGTGACATGTTCAGAAACTTGTGTCACACCAAAACCTCACGAGCGCGATCGCAGGTATAACGAGAGAGAGATGGACCGATCTCCCGTCTCATCTCGAGCGCTGCCAGTCATTCCGTGAAATGCCGTTATCACGTAAACATCTCGATCGTAAACCTACTTTACAAACAACAATTTTTTTTTTCCGCAATCTAATGCCAACCGTAGAGACTCCTTCTCGATACGGTCCCCATTATACTTTGCAATTGAATGCAGAACATAACATTACGCAATTTAATGCATTTTAATCTTCTGCGCAATAATTGATTGCAATTTCTCGAATGCATGAGTTACCTTCCAACAATTTAATGTATGGATGGGTTACCTCATTGCAATTCAATGCCTCTAACCACTTCTTATACACAAGCCAACGCAATTGAATGCCTATCGCAATTTAATGCCTCTCGCAATTTAATGCCTCTCGCAATTTAATGCCACTCGCAATTTAATGCCACTCGCAATTTAATGCCACAGTTATCGCAATTTAATGCCACTGTCACCGCAATTTAATGCCACAGTTATCGCAATTTAATGCCACTGACATCGCAATTTAATGCCACAGTTATCGCAATTTAATGCCACTGTCATCGCAATTTAATGCCACAGTTATCGCAATTTAATGCCACTGTCATCGCAATTTAATGCCACAGTTATCGCAATTTAATGCCACTGTCATCGCAATTTAATGCCAGTATCATCGCAATTTAATGCCAGTATCATCGCAATTTAATGCCGCTGTTACCGCAATTCAATGCCGCTGTAACCGCCATTCAATGCCACTGCAACAAAAATGTAATGCCACTATTATTGCAATTTAATGCTACCTGGTTTTGCAATTAAATGCCGCCATATTTATCACAATTAGCTTGTGCAATCTGTACTTGGATTTAACTCACAAGGTTCGTACCGTCATTATATATATATTGCATATAGCAAAACACCCGGACGGAATGATCTAAATTATGACACTACTCAACGAAATACTGTTGTGTCAAACATAGTCACCTTTTATGTTTAGTTTTTTCCCAAAACTCAAGTTATTACAATCAAAACAAGCTAATGATCATACCTATCATTCCCTTTTTTTGCGTCGGACAACCTTATTAAGGTCAACGCCATAAAATTAAGTTTTATACGAATAGTCCAATAAGTTATTCATTAAATACAAGAAAATCACTATTCATTTCAAAAAGAATAGAATTTGTACGCTTCAGAAAATAGCCTATGAAGTTAAAATTGAAATGAATTCAATAGAAT
This sequence comes from Udea ferrugalis, assembly GCA_950022985.1. Classification (NCBI taxonomy): domain Eukaryota; kingdom Metazoa; phylum Arthropoda; class Insecta; order Lepidoptera; family Crambidae; genus Udea; species Udea ferrugalis. The sequence goes on from OX465516.1 coordinate 16,093,344, forward strand.
AAGAACACCAGAACCAGTCCAGTTAGGATATAATAATAGCCGCCTAGATAAAATTATAGAATATATGTAGGTTGTTTACGAGTCAGACGCACGCGCAGCCTTTGAACGAGTAAAACTTTAGTTGAATATAGTTCCGAATCATTCGATGCATCACATTGTAATATGTAGTTAGGTATACAAGTAACTATCTAAGAGATTCGTTTATAATACCGCCGACCTGGAAAATGCTGTAAGTGTATGGTGAAGGTATATTAAATTCTTAAGTGAATTTACTGAATATTACAATGTAGTCTCCTACTCCAATCAAGGTCTTTAGTTGTGCTTACATCATCAACATCCTGACTCAATACAATTATTTGTTTTCCCCAGCGAAAACCAGTGCTGCAATGGGAATTGAACCCATGACCACCCTTTTCAATTTGCGCTCAAAAGACCGTTGCGACTCAAATATAATTAATAACCTGAATTAACATTTCACATCTGCTTTACCTAGTTATGGTACAAAGTAGGTACCTGACGTTTGCTATAATCGTTTTTCAAATGCAAATACATTATTTCTTGGGTTACAGCCTGAATCGTAGGAGATGTAATCGACCGGATCCTTAGGGAAGATTATTCGTCCCTTGGCTTCACCTTGAAGGTTTAGGGTTTTCTCCCTAATTTCTACAAAAATAATCTTGGACATTTTGCCTAGCTCTCATCACTCAAACGATCACATTCGCATTAATATTGAGCTCCACTAAACGTAAGAGTACAATCTCACTTCGAAGTGAAGTGAGATGCCACTGCAGAATGTCTGCCCCATAAAGCGTAGGTAACATTGCTAAAAGATACGCTAAGTTACGATACAATTAGTACCTACTTTTCAAAAGCCTATCATTTATTAAGTGTAAAAATTAAACAACAATACTTACTCTGATCAGTTCTCTTAGAGCGTTCTCTCACCACCTACCCTGAAGTGGTGGTGGTAAGTAAAGCTCTGCTATTTTAGAAGACAACACAACCTTTCTTCTGTAGAGAAATACCCACCATGTAACACATACTCGGAATAAACAATTCAACATATGTATTTCGGCTAAACTATAACGATTCTTAATAATTTAGTTATTATTTTATTTTCAATAGTTCATGTTTATTTTTATTTTTTTTTAGTAATTTTTATCATTGTAAAATAACCAGCTGCCCCGACAGACGTGGTTCTGTTGTCAAACATATAGTGTTTGACCGGTAGAAACGGTTACTAAGAGAAAACCAAAATGTGTTCTACCATCCATTTCTTAGCATTTCTTTACCACCACAGCGCAGTCACGAATCTTGACGTTCTTCAGCCATATATCTCGTCGTAGTAACGATTACATAGAACATCTCGTGATTCTCGTGGTACAAGGGAAAATGCAAGGCACCAATCCACGTAGTAGACCGCTGATGAGGTGGACAGATCAGTATGTACTTGTATATTATTGTTCATTTGTGTATTTCAAACATTATGTTTATTTTGTTTACCCGTAGCAAACTTAATATTAGTGCTTACCTTTATGTCTTTTATTTCTTATTTATGTAGACAATTTCCAATCCAATTAGAATATTAATTGTGCACTTGCGAATCCATTCTATCATATTTCCTTCGCCTGTAGGTTGTCCAGAAGAGACTGCCTCCAGCGACAAGACCTAAATTGTACATTCATGTGGACATACTGTATCACTTACCAATGTGTCAATTTAGTATGCAACGAAGCGTCTATCTGTCTATCTATGATACATACATACCTGATACATAATGATGACCTCGACCACTCTGGCAGGAGCTGTGTAGCCACTAAGAAGCATTTATTCCTGTTCACTCACTTCTTATCCTAACCTCCGCAAACATTTCAAAACCAAAATGAGCCAAGCCCTACACAGACCAATGAACTGCTATTGATTATTTTATGTAAAGAGATAACGAATAACGATTATTGTTAAATCAATGCAACAATACCGTGTTGTTGCATAATATCTACAAGGCATACTAATAAACTAATAGGTTCTGCCTACATATTAATAAAACATTTATAAAACCACTGTGGTTTCTTATTCAATCTCGTATTTTTAAATAACCTAATACGAGTATGAGAATGGGACGTTTGTTAATATTTTTGCTATTTCAATCTCTAATATAAAGTACAAGCTAAGGTAGTCAATAAATATAACGGGGAGAAGTTGTTATTTACGCCTCACCCGAGCATTTGCACGAATTGTTGTTTTTGTTCCCCTACCTTCAGGAATTGAAAGGATAGCTAATACAACGTGCATTTGACCTGTAACGTACACTGTGTGTGTACGCGTGGACTTCTGCATATGAATGTTAAGTTTAATAATTTATTCCACCTGACACTGGAATTTATCTAGCAGGTATCACGCCCGCAATTGGTTTAAAATACAGTACAAGTTGTATGTTTTATCATAGTTTTGTGTTTCTCATTACAAGTCTTCTCCTCCTTGTTTTAAACTACAAAAATATATCATGCTTTTTACTTACAGATATCCTTTTTACCTCGTCGCCAAAATGTAGTGTTCTCGTGTAACACTAACTGATGAACACTAACACTAGAACTAGGAATAATGTGGAAGTACTTTAATATCGGCTCGCTTGCTATGCACCACGTCTTCACTCCACGCCTGCCAGTGATAGACTGACTCGCTCTAGCGTTTACTCACCGCTATGTCACGTGGCCCGCGCAGTGCTTAGCCGAGACGACAGATGTCAATGTCAATGTCATGTGAATAGTAGTTTAGTAGAATACTACAGTTTTCATCACGATCAGCGTTTAAAAACATTTTTTATCGTTTTATGCGAAAATGAGCTAACTCTGTTAAATAATAGTCAGCACTATTATTTCACAGAGTTAGCTCATTTTAACGAAACATTATCACTCAGTCAAGAACAGAAACAATATCATCCTGCGCCTAATTTCAAATCCTCTAGTTCAGGTTCGTATAATGGATATTAACACATAGAAACTTCTATTAACACATACCTAAATAGCACATACATCGGTTTACAATTGTGCCATAGCGACATTCTAATTGTGACAGGGGTTTAAGATAACGTAACTACACTAGCAAACGCTTACACTAAATTGTTGTTTAATTTAAGAGGGAATCATTTAAGCCATAAAGCTACTGTTAAACGTAAATGTTCGTATTTCTATACCTTCACACTCTCGCAAGTGAATCGTTGAAGAAGGGAGACTATAGTCCGTTCGCGTTAAGAATGCAGTAATTTTATACTTGTCCTTCGATCTAGCACGCCTTCTAACCAATGAAATCGTTCCTAATTAGAAAGCCAAGTCCACAGTCACACACACACTTTCAAACGCAAAGGTTGTGTATCTGAGTTTTTTTGTGTGCGACAGAATTAAATTTGAAAATCAGTGCATTCTTAACGCAAACGGACTGTAGTGACAAAACTTACTGTCAGATGTATACTTAAACTACTGAAACTTACGCTTATTAGGTAATGCCGTGGGAGCTGTTGGGACACATAAGTCACGATAGTAGGGGGCCCATTGTCTGGCAGGAGGCACGACACTTGCATAAATTGTTCACACTACGTACTTTTATCTATTTAAACTTTCCTCAAATCTACCTGGCACCTCAATCTCTTTAGGGTTTTCCAGGTCAGCCAAGGCAAGTTATAGCCTGGAGGAGATTTTTAGAAGTAATCATATTAATTTACTAACTCACTTCTTTCTTCTAGGGTCCGTCTTCCTTGCACGGGCACCAGAAGCGCAGAGATCCTAGTCACCATGCAACTGAATATCTCCTCGCCTGATCGCGCAAACAAAGACATCCGCCTGCAATTCAAAAGGAACAAGATATGCTGGAAAGGTGAGTAAACCTGAATCTTTTCATTTTACTGAATATAAAGTCAGAGTACCTACTTATAGCTATCATTCTCTGTGACTTAGTCAATTAAAAACATCATTTTCACCACCACCACAATCATAAAATGCTTTCTAGTATAGGCTAGACGACTGTGTTTTTTTTTGTTTACTATCAAACGACGTTAGATTTATGAACGCAATGCTAAAAGAATCACTGCTATAGTATCAATACTACCCGAGATATCACAATTTGAATTGCACATTTTTGGTCTTGCCTAAAAACGCTCCATCCAAACGTGTCTTGAGTTATGACGTCACACTTCAGTAGTTATAAGGAGCGCGTAAGAATCGACTCACCGACCCTACTTTGAAGACCTATTGTGGCCTCATTCTGAATCAAATTTTGATTGTGGTTTCACAAATCCATTAGATTTTAATGATTTTAATTGGTAAACATGAAATAACATGCAAAATTAATGACAGTCGTCTACCCTATGATGTAAAATGCAATAGGTAGGTACTCGTTATTCAAACTTAAAACCTTTTTTTAGCAAGCTGTGAGATGGATTGAGCTGCTGTATTCCAATCTGGTGGCACTTGACAATAAAAAAACACTTATTTTCATACAAGGCAACACATTTTTCGGAATTTTACGTATAATTAAATTGAAAAGTCGTATACTATGAGTACATACATACAATACAGTACATACGTACATAAGTCACCAACCAAACCGTCATGGTGCGTCATTCGTCTTTCGTGGCCATCCAATTAGGACGATGTGACTCAGATTAATATACTACTTAGTTCAGTTGTGCCCAAACCACGAGGTTTACGTAGTGAACTAAACGATGTGGTCGAGGCATGGGTTAGAGACTCTCACCGCCGAATTTATAAACATGAACGCAATTCAAAGTTAAGCAGCTCACACTTATTTCTATGGACAATTTATGGGAAAGCGCGGCTTTGAATACGTGCTCACTGCTTGACTAACGTTTGTGAATTCGGAGGTTGGTTTGGACAAAGTCGTAAAATATATCCTTAAAAAAACGATGTGTACAATGTTATCTAATCTGTCTGAAGAATTTAAGAAAAGTAACCTTACATTGTATTTGAAATCGTTTCACTTGTTTAAGTTTTCAAGACTCTTTAAATGACATAAGTCTCCCGTCACAAGTGCAAATCAACGTTGAGAATCCCTCAGAAGTATAGCTGTCCTTTTCAGTGCTGTTGACATTTTCCGGGACAGCATGAGCGTGAGCGCGTGTGGTGGTTGTGTTGGTTGAAGTTTGTGGATTCGGAGGATAATGTCTTGTTGTTAGTCGTATTAGGACTGCGTCATGGTAGTGTTTCATTGCTTTCGTCAAACCATCAATACTTTTTGGTCATTACAATCAATACAAGGCCATTTCCTTTCTTTTCTTTCTTTCTTTCATTTTGATCATTTTGATTCTGACTGTATCCTTCTTTTCTTAAATGAAGTTAGGATGTTTTAACATTTTCATTCACATTTTCACATTTTCATTCATTTTTAGCGAACCATTCAACATCACATTCAAAAATGTTTCATCTTTTTCTTGAAACTAAAGGATTGTTTTGTTACAAAAACATGATATTAATAAATATTGCTAAAAAGGAAAAACCGTCACAGCTGGAAATAGCTTTTACAAGTTAACGAGTAACAAAATTAAAAATGACGTTTAATTATAAATATCTAACACATTTCCTAAAATTACTACATCCTCATCATTCGGAAGTGATTAATAAAGAACAGGAACTAAACAAACCCAGCAGTAAGTTATAATTCAATTGGAAAACACAGAGGCGTTTCGGCACAGAACAAATGTGTTTACTGAAAAATTAGTCATGGATCATTGAACCATTAAAATTGTTTGATTTCATGGTTAATCTAAATCAAACACTAATCAGTCTAAATAAACATAGGTGTAATGATTCTAAATCCAGTGTTGTTGACATTATAGAATTGTACTATGTAAACAGTATAATTCTGTTTGAAATGTGAAATTTTAAATTTTCAATGTATAATAATGAGTGACTAAAATTGAAAATTGAAATATTTGGTTGGTTTGAATTTCCGAAAATGTATAGAGGTATTATGAGGTATACATAAAGTATGAGGATTAATGGTCTAGATTATGTGAGACGTTATAATAATAAACCACATGTGTTTCCTTCATTTGTCTCTAGAACGTAAAAGCAGTTAAACTTACACGGCCATTAATGTCTTAATACATTTTAATTTGACGGTGATTGAAATAATCTATCCTACTAGTATTATAAATGCGAAAGTTTGTAGGTATGTGTGGATGTGCTGTGTTTTTCTTTCACATAAAAAATACTAGATGGATTATAATGAAACTTTACCATAATATAGCTCACGCATCTCAATAGCACATGGGCTACAATGTATAAAGATATATTAAAAAAAAAACCTCAGCCCACGCGGACGAAGTCGCGGGCGGCCGCTAGTAAGATACTATCCAATGCTGTGTGTAGGACAGTCATCGGCATGGTAAAAATCTTTAAATAAAAAAAACTCTTCAATCACCACTCCAAACTATCTGTTCTCGGTAACTCAACCAACAGCGTTGCTAACGACAAAATGTCAAATCTAATAAAACCCTTAAATCTACCATCGCCGTTTCACTACCAATTTTGCTCTAGTGTTCGAAATTTATTGTTATTATTATTGCCCCAACAGAGAAAGTGTGGTAACTTCGCTTTTATTGCTTTATTCGCTTCCAGAGTACCATCGCTCGTTGTAAAATGATTTGTCGTAGGGGACGCAAACTTGGGCAAGTAGGATCGTTTTTCAATCGTAACGATGTCGAATTGAATACATTTTAAAGTATTTGAATCTTATGTCTAAAAGTTTTATTGCGAAAGCGTCTTGGGAATTCAATTACTTAAGGTTCTGTTATTAATTTAATATGCGAGGATATAGAGATGAATGTTATGCGGCTGTTGATGACGATGACAAAAGACGTAATTAACATGAAAGCCATCTTAATTTTTTATTCACTACTTTACACCACTTTGTTTTTTGCGGAATGGTTGTCTTTTTCATTAATCAAATGATTTGCAACTTCTTTCGAGATGACAAACTACCATATTTTTCCGCCTACGATATTTTTCTGCTTAGCCCCATGGTTGACTGGTAGAGAATGCCTTATCGGCATTAAGTCCGCCATTTGTACCAATTGATTGTTATGCAATAAAGAATAAATAAATAAACTAACTACTCAGCTCTATTTATTACTTCCCAATAAAATTAATGTTATCTGAACTCTATACTTATACTATCATTTACAGTTTGTTTGTTTGTTTGAACGCGCTAATCTCAGGAATACGTAAGTATTCCTGAGATTAGTTTCGATTAGAAAAAATATTTTCGTATTGATCAGTCCGTTTATTGAAGACCATCCATCAATCCATGCAGACGAAGTCGTGGGCGGCCCCTAGTTGAATAACAAAAGTGCAAAACGTTACACAAACCACAAAAACCTAACTAACATCACTACAAAGCCTTCTAAAGCCAAATCTACATCTTATACGTACATCGTTGCAGTTGACTCACTCCACAAATCACATCCCCAATTCTTTATTAGCATGTAGACGATTCCGCAGACGCAACAGGGTATTTCAGAATAAAGACGAGTAAGGGGTGCGTTGGGAACCCTCGTTTCTAGGGTCACCAATGAAATAGTCGAGCTGTCGTAGAATTTGTGGAATATAAAAATACTAGCGGCCGCCCGCGATTTCATCCGCGTGGACTAATTAAGAAAAAGAAGCCCAGTGAATATAGTTATTTACTAATTGATACATAGTAACTAGTCGAATGCTGGTCTATTCTTTTTAATATGTTAAAAAATAAAGTAACATAATTAAAGTATTGTTTTTTGTGTCCTCCCTGTCCTTATGTTTTTTATTGATAATTTAAATTGCCTATATAAGTCCCACTGTTGGGCAGGGGTCTCACCTCAACTATGAGGTGGATTAAGAATATTTCTTTATAAATTGAAGCCCATGTGCTTCAAACGTATAAGCTACATCATTGTAAAGATTCATTAAAATTCATTCTGTAGTTTTTACGTGAAAGAGCAACACTGCACATCCACACATACAAGTTTTCGCATTTATAATATTAGTAGGATATTATCAGGACTATTAACGGACTTTCCATTAAAACTTGTAAAAATTTACAAAAAAATAATGCCTTGGAGTTTGAGGATCCACAAATACTGGCAGCCCTAATCCCGCCCCTCATCTTAATGTGTTTACAAGGAAGTATCGATTGTTCTATTGTGCTTTTATTTGACTTGGAAATATCTTGCTTCTCTTCTGAGCGTTAAGTGCGTTGTTATTGTGCGTCCTCTCTTTTGTTGCCATCTGATGGTTTTTTAAGGCTTTGTCGGATGACAAATGACTCAACGTGGTATCTTAGATGAAGTTACTGTTTGCATCTTTTATCATTTTTTATTGAGTTTCGAATTCAATTCAATTCAAATATTTTGTCATCCTTTACAATATAGGTTTGATTAATCATGATTATAAAGACAAAAACAAAAAAGCCTATATTTGTGACGGACCTGAAATAGGTTTCATCGTACGCCTATAAGGCTGTTTCGGAATATTTAATTGTTTAAAGATTGGGTCCCGAATAGATTATAAAACCATATTGAAAGTGCAGTAGGTATATTACCTTTAATAACATTCTTAACTATTGCTTTCTATTATCGTGTTTTTTTGCTTAAACTTTTAATAATTTTTATTTGCCAAGAGTGGATAAAAAGGGAAGACGCCTACGTAAGGGTAGGAACAAAGCCACTATGATGATGATGATGATCATGATAAAAATGTAAACTAAGGACTCTTCGCCTTTTATTTTTTTATTTATTTCATAGAGGAAGATAATAAGGTCACTTTTGTATGAAAGTTTAAGAAAACCCAGTGAGGGGATAGTGGGATTTAAATTACTATTGTTAGTAAACTACGAACGCAAAGATGAATTGAGATTTTATCAGCAATTAACCCAGACGATATTTAGTGATGTATTGAGTAACTTGGATTAAACTTTGCGATGTATTTTATGGGCATGCACGGAGGCTTCGGAAGGCAGTAGTTGCCGGCTGACGTCGTTAGATGTCAGTCGTTAAGCCTAGTCGGAGAGGCCTTAGGGCAGCTGGATAATATCTGGCAGTAAAGTGTTTTAATAGCCTTACGTACACCTCTCCAACAATCCGCACTAAGCCTACATATTGGAGTATAGCTTGCACACTTGCATTAAAATGATGTGTGCTAACAGAGAATACCAATACTACAGCGATACAATTTATTGTCGTATTTTAGTTGTTAGACATATTGTTTGACCACTTTTGTCGCACAAAATATTAAGATACTGACTACCACCTGATAGACGTGAAGGCTGATGTTGGGATTAGTTTAATAAATCAGGAGCGTCGTGCCCTATGGGCCACTAAGCACTTGCTTAACCACTGGGTAGGGGCCAGTGCTTGGAGCCCATGTGCACTCGAATTTAAATCTGGCCGGAACCTCTTCTTTGTGTTCATTTTATCTTGCGACTGGCGTTCCGCAAAACACCGATAAAGACCTAAGCAACACAGAAAAGGCGGCAGACTCGCCCTTTTCCTACGTTGGGTTTAAACTCGCGAATTATGTGGGCTTCTGAATGTTTCGTTCACCATGATGGCAACAGTCAGCATGCCTTTGACAACCCCGTTTGGGAGATAGTTGTGATCGTATGTTAAGTTATTCCTAGAGCTTATCATATAGACCAACATTAGGGCTTTGACTGATTTCATTTTGTGGTAACTCATCAAACATTTTAAAATATTGTAATTAACGTCTTTAAGTAGCCCCAGTCTTCAGTTTTCAAATATTCAATCTCTTTTTAATAAAGGTACTTAAGTACATAAAAAGAAATCTTCAACGAAAAGTTCGTTCTCATTTATTTTCACTCCTAATTACAATCGTTGCTATGTTAATCGTTTCAACTAATATTTTCCAGGGGGTAGGGTAGGGATATTTAATAAAAGGCTTAGTGGAGTATGTACCTTTGCTTATTATGACGATATTACACCACCTTGAGCCTCCCCTTCGTTTCTTGGAAAGTTTTTTCTTTCTATTACCCTTAATATTTCATTTAGTGGGTTTCATCCAATATCATTAGGCGTGAAAGGGATTTTATGGCGAGTACATGGTTTAATAGGTTTTGTTATACAGGTATTATTTATATTTGGGAACTTAGTAAGTTACGTGTGTAAGTAGAAATACCAGTTTATTTACTAGTTAAGAATAAAATGGTAAAGGAGGCCTGTCGATAATAGGCGCCTTAACGTATATGTTAATCTTGAAAAGCTCGATAAGTTACAAAGGCAGGCAGATAAATGAAAAAAATAGATAGAAAGGTAATATAAAACTCATCCTAAACTCATAAAATTAGTTGATTAACCTACAATAAATTAATTCTAGCCCAATATGCATCATTTTACCTACATAAATCACTAAATAAATGTTTTAATGGAGATACGGCAGCGAGGCCTTCGCCCTGTATGACAGGCTCAAAATAACACCTGACAACAAGGTTAAAAGTGTGATGTGTATCTCTAAAACAATGTGCAAGGTTCCTTAACCACATACTTATGTAGAGGCCTGTTACTTCGGCAGTTTACCATAAACCCACATGTTTAATATATCCCTTTCTTCCAGGTCTATCAGCAGTAGTGACCCACAACGAAACAGCCCGGCTGGCCGGTGACGTGTCTCATGGGTCAAGCGGGGTCTTGTTCGTAGCTGGAGGCTGTGCAGCAGCAGCGCTGGCACTTCTTGCAGCGGCAGCAGCGGCTGGTACATTGTACAAGAGAGGCAGTAAAGCCAGGCATCATGATTCTATACAGTAAGTTTAAAACTAACATAAACATCGCATCGCATAACAACACGTGATGCCTGGTATTCAGGTTGTTGTATAGCAGTGCATGCGGGGTCGGTAAGGGCACAGTATAAACCATACAGTAGGCTATCTAAGGCCGCCCGCCGAGTTATTAGCCTAGCGTGCACACAGACACGCGGCACAGCCCGTCCGTACTGCCGCCTCCCTTTGCCTCCCTATTTCATGCTAGCGTGTGCGTGAAATCGCGTGTGCGTGATATCACGACATGGCGCGCGACGCTCACGCACACATTCAAACCGAGAGTGGCGCGTTTGCGTTTAGATGTTCTACTGTATGGTTTATACTGTGGTAAGGGCATGGCTGGTTTCGGGCCTTTTCGCGCTTCGGAACAGCACATAAAGCCGCTGTCAACTAATAATATCTATCGACTCTTCGTCGCCGTTGTTGAGGTTGGGCGATTATGACCAATAACAAATAGCATTTATCAGTATAAAGCAGACATAAAACACAAAACTCCGTTATAACAATCAGTCTAAGTAAGTGGTTTGATCGGTTTACCTAACCGCACTTGTCGAATTCATGCTGACTGGTGATCACAAATAATTCCTAATTTCTAATATTATACAATTATTCATGGTTTAGGAAAATTCATAAATGTTTAATATTAAAATAAGGAAGAAGGTCTTCATTAAGTATTTTGTCTTCGTAGTAATCAAGCTTGTATTGTTTTAATTAATAATTAGGAGAAACGAGGCAAACGAAATTAATGGGCTTGAATGTTTTTCAAATTACTGATTTTGAATTCAGGTTATGGTACGTTCTCATAGTCCAAGGTTTTTCTCTTAGTAGGTGGCGTACGACACCCGATATGTTTTTTTTTTATAATTCGTGTTATTTATGAGGGTTTTCCAGTCGTGAATGAATGCCTGCGAATATAATTTGAAAACAGCTGAAGTAAAAGTTAAATGACGGTTTCCACCAAAAAAGTAAGATCGCCGACATAGCCCTTCGGATAGTCAAGCAGAAGTGGCAATGGGCAGGCCACATTGCTCGCTGAACCGAGAACTGATTAAGAAGTGTAATTAGAAATAAGATTTAAACGAAATAAAAAAAAAAGAAGTAAGGTTCTGGAGTCAAGACCGCAAACTCCAGCATTTGCACGTGTGTGAAGTATGACTCGCGCCACTCAATAATTGAGGTAAGGACCTGTGTCCAGAAAAGGGACGTAGAAAGCTGTTGTTTGTTCGTTTTAGATAATCATCTAAGTAATTAATTATTCAGGTTTTATGATGTCCCAAGCAAAACCTGGTAAAAGAGAACAGCGCACTTGATCTTCCAGGAAATTATTTACAAGTCACCCATTGTACAAGTTGCTAAAACGGCAACAAGGAACACAAATTGTCTACCAAGTCCCGTGAAATATTGTTTCAGTTTTAAACTTCGCTGCGAAGAAACTCAAAGTCACTTACAAAGTTGACTTCACTGTTATTATAAAGGTATTTACTTACCTATTTTGTCGTCTAGCAACATATTTCTACTATACAACTTTTAGAATAAAATGACAAGAAATATTGTAGCAAAGTACGTTTTGTAAAAGCACAAGTTGCAGTTTTTATACAGCAATTGATGGGTTAAAGTTAGCTAGCAAAAACTGAAAAGAAGGCGAGTAACTAACACAGAGTTTAAGGAAGCAATAGTTAGCGAGTATGTAGGTACCTACCTAATCCGGTTGACAGTAATTTTGCTTAGATTAGCAGAATTAAAATACAAAATAAAACAAAACATGAATAAAGCATTTGAAATACCTATATGGTCATTTAAAAATATATTAAATACGAAATCCGATGTCTGATAAATGAGAACATAAATCAAGTCTATAGCAAAGTAAGTTTTATTTTAACTATTAAAGTTACTAAAAAAATGTGTTATAATACACTTTGTTAGAACTCTGTATATTGTAATTCGGTTATTGTCATTCAGTTTTTTTTAAATTGTACATTTTCTAAGCTCAAAGGTTGCGAAACCTTTATGTTTTTTTCAATGGCTCTATTTCCACACAATATGCGGCGCTTACATTGAACCGTGTAGAATTCTTTTGGTACTAGTTAAGAGTCACATTATAAGTAATTCTTGATTTATTTTACTACCAAATTTAACATACAGTTCATACATTTTGCTTTTTATTGTATTAATCTGTGTAAGTAAATTACCTCCAGTGTGGAGTGACAACCTGACCATTCGGCTATATCATGTGTCATAGATATACGTAAAATAATAATGCAGTTCTTGAAAGTGTGTAAAAATTTAATGTATTTTGTTGGATTATATTTCGAAGCTACTGGGAAAAATGACCTTTACATTTAAATTAAAATTTTACTGACCACAGTTCTGTTTTTGCACAACTAATTGGACTAGCAAAAAAACTATAGGTAGTTACTTCAATATTGAAAATGTATTTTTAGACAAAAAAAATGTTTCAAACTTAATAGATCGCTTATATCTTGGACCAAAAGTGTAACGAATAGGGCGGGAACCCTTTCCTGACGCGGTTGATGGATGATCTGAATGTAAAGGTTATATCGTTAGACAAGGAAAACGTTTTTATATTTTGAGCTACAATAAGATCAGCAAAATATTCAACTTTTAATCCACTTAATTCAATAGACAAATATTACTTAAACATCCTTCGTCCTCGACCTAGGTTCTCCTACGGATTACATAACTGATGATCAAGGTTTTTTCAATGTTAGTTTGCTAAATTTTTGATCAACTTCGATTCCAAACTGTTAACCTACCTTTACTTATTTAAAAATGTTTTTGTTTATCATGCTAAAAAAGGGCTATCAAAACAAAAACAACTCATAACTATCAAAGAGATGTTTCTAGCTGTACTTTCTCCTCAGCACATCATACACGACAGCGGCATACGGCAGCCATCAGAACGTTCTCCTGCGACTAGACACCCTCGGCCGGCCACCCAGCTCCACGGGATCCTACGCCACCATCGCCAGTCTTCATAAATTCCCCTTTGGTGAGTCTTCCAAACTTCATCTAATGAAACCTCAGGTAAACAAAGTCGAAGTTTTTAAACGAAAGTGCCGCTAGATAAATCATATTCGCAAGCCAGCGGAAACTGGGAACGTTCGAGTCTTATCAAAGTTATCTTTATCTCTGGGGGGTAGTAAGGGTAAAGGCTACCCAAAACTTAAGAAAAGTTACTTTTGTACTTATTATGGAAAACCAATTGCAATTTTATCAAAGATATCTAGGTGTTGTTTACTTTGGGTAAGTAAGGCGTAAGAATATTGCATGAAATGGGTAGTATATGAGGGCGTAGCCGTATTCAACGATACGGTCAACGAGAGAACATTCTCAAATTGACATTATATTACGGTCTTGTCACATAACAATCCTTTACAATAGAGTAAGGAAGATCCAACGAATATCATGGCGTACCATACACTGAAATCAATAGAACTTATTAGGACTTATCAGTTAGGTTAAACACTAAGCTCGCGTGTTGGAGAATGGCTCACACCTCTTCGTTGAAGTGTGGCCGTGGCCCAGCAATGTTTGTTTGTTTGTTATATCCTCACTTTCATTCACAACAGGAAGTCGAAGATCACCGTCGCCTTATGCAACAACGCACATCGGCGAACACATCTATGCGAAGCCTGAGTCAAGAGTGTCTTACTACGCAGCCTCCAATCTCACTCACGTTTCACAGGTTAGTTCTGACTCCAATGCTTTCTTTCATATTTGTAACTCTTTATTTTTATCAGGAATAGTTGCCATCGAGCAAGGTTAGGCCACAAAATCTATGGCCTGATTTCACTTGAGGAAAACTCGTCATGAAATGTGCTTGTGAATGAGAGTCTCTCAATTAATGATTATTCGGTCACATGCACTGTTATTTGTGATGAAAACCATGAAAGACCCAAGTTAACCCTAAGTTTTTGGATGCAAGTAAATGGATAGCTGTGGCTTCTTTTTTCTGTACAGCGATGGGCATCGCGCCGTGTAACACATTACGAGTACTTATATTTGAACAACTAACTGTGTCCGCCACTTCCTGCATATGATTCGGTCTGTAACACAAAGTCTAAACACAATATTTTATTTTATTTCCTTCGCAAGTAATTCACTATTTTGAAAGTGATGTTAGTACTTATAGAAATGTCTTAAACTTACGCTTTAAAACGTTTGCCAATATGTAGAGGTTTACAACATTATCTGCAAAGGTACCTAAAATCAACACAGAATCAAACAGAGCAGTGTTTGCGTTTCCGGTTTCTGGTTCTAGTGACAAATAACATATGACTAGAAACAGGTAGATCGAATTCTGCAACGTCCCCTTCTGATTTGATGGAGTATTTAGCATTCCACCTAAAATCGAAAAACATTACACAACATAAACGGCGCATATACGTCCCACTGCTGGGCACGGGCCTCACCTCAACTATGAGGTTAATGTCAGATGTTATTAAGCCGCCTTAAGGCCTCTGACTGGCTTAACAACTGAGATCTAGCGCCGTCAACCCGGACCAACTGCTTGCTGCTCCGTGCATCCTATTTCCGATCCAGCATGTGAAAATGTTATGTTGTAGAAAATATTTTCCTTCCTTAAGAATCTCTGTCTCGGTAGCGAAGTTGGAATATCCAGCCCGCTTTGCGATAGACCCAGGTTCAAATCCGCTGAAAACCTGGACTAAATGGTAGATTTGTAAGAGCTAATAACGAGCTTGTAATAGAAGATCATGAATAGCATGGTTTTCAAAACTGAGAAAACTATTGCAAGATCACTATCATAATGTTTTAGCAAACTTCAGCTTAACTCACAAGCTAGCAATTATTTAAGTGCCACACAAAATTAACCATCAGCCACTGAGCGCCTGAAGCCAGAATCCAGTAAAGCCATGAGGAAAAATGACGGCAGTTGACTTCCAAGAAACAAGTCTAGGTTAGAGGCAGAAGGAACGATATCCGAGATTTATTACCCACTAATTGCTTTGTGTTTGCGTTTCCAGTTTCTGGTTCTAGTGACAAATAACATATGACTAGGTAGATCGAATTCTGTAATGGAGTAATCATTCATTTAGCATTCCACCTAAAATCAAAAAACATTATTTTGTATAGAAAAATAACCTCCGGAATCCTTCAAACTTCCGGACACGGTAGCGAAGTTGAAATATCAAACCCGCTTTGCGATAGACCTAGGTTCAAATCCGCTTGAAACCTAGACTGAGTGGTATTGCTATCTTAGGAATTGTAAGAGCTGATAAACGATCTGTAATAGAAGATCATAATATCATGGTATTCAATACTGAGAAAACTATTGAAAGATCGCTATCATAACGTTTTAGCAAACTTCAGCTTAACTCACAAGCTAGCAATTATTTAAGTGCCACACAAAATTAACCAGCGCCTGAAGCCAGAATCCAGTAAAGCCAGGAGGAAAAATGACGGCAATTGGCTTACAAGAAACAAGTCTAGGTTAGAGGCAGAAGAAACGTTATCCGAGATTTATCACCCACTAATTGCTTTATAGGAACTAGCGTGGCGGCTCCAAAAGCTTTTGAGGCCCTATTTCACTGAGATAACACAAATTGTAAGTTAAGATTTTATTCGTCACATCTAGTCTTCTTCTTTGCGTATCGATGGTAATGCTTCATATCTCATGGGATTGCCAGTATTCCGCCACTTTAACAGCGTTTTCATTGGCGCTCATCACGTCATCCCGTGTGCAGCTGGTCGGGCACATCGGGCATGATAGTAGGTGGCTCATGGTTTGGGGGGAGGTACCACATTCGCACACATTACTCTCTTCATCGATGAACCCCTCTGCTCTGCTCTCTGCTCAAACATACACATCACATCTAGTAGATTCAAACTATGATATACTGCACATTGAAGTAATGTCTATCTTAATTTGCAATTTTATAATTATTTATTTATTTATTCTTTATTGCACATAAAAAGTACAAATGGTGGACTTAATGCCAGGAGGCATTCTCTACACTGGTAGAGTTAAGTTGACTGCAACCACATGGTAAGACAGAGAAATTAAGGCGGTGCACAAGATTAATGCTAAATTAATTTTTAATCATGAAATTCACGGAACACTTTCCCATGATGGAAAACATCGAAAAAAGTGGAATTATCTTCGTTACAATTTATATCTTCTAATTATTCCATTCACCATGAAGGCAAGAGTCAGTGGTATGACTTCATCAGGGTTCCGTATAAAAAGCCTTATAGATTCGTTATGTGTGTCTGTCTGTCCGTATGTCACAGCCCCTCTTTTTTTTCATCATACCTATACGTGTGGGGTATCTGTGGACAAGTCTTCAAAATGATGTTGAGGTTTCTGATATTTTTTTTTAAACTAAATAGTTCACTTCCGAAGTGGTGAAATGTGTGTCCCTTTCCCTGTAACTTCCCTCAAAGTACGAGTCTAATAAAACTAAAACATATATATAATGTACATTACCACGCAACCTGCTACACAAAATTGGTTTGAACAAGAACTAAGTAGTTAGTCCATTTAAAAAAAACCTATATTAGCTACGAAACCCTTCATGGGCGAGTCCGACTCGCACTTAGCACTTTTTATTATAGTCGTAAGTGTATGTAACATATGGGTCATGATTAACATTTTTATTAGGATTCTTTCCTGGGAAAGAAATAAAATTACTTTTCCTGTGATATTTGGATACACGTGTAATATTTTACATACTATGAATACTGCTATATTCTTGTAGATAAGGTACTTGTGACACCTTCTGCGAGGAAAAGAAGTACTAACATTCTTGAATAAACAGTAACACACACAGGTATATTCTTTACATAAACACGATAGCAAAAATAATCTGTTTGGCAACTAAGTAAAACAGCATCCTTCATTGAATGCTTAGGTTTATGATTTTGGCTTCTGGCACTATAGTACCCTTAACGAGCAAGAATCAAGTGAGCATTATATTTCTATAGTTTTATCACTCTTTTATTTTAGAAGTTACAGGTGGGGGACATTTTACGACTTTTAGAAAACCTTTTCGAGCAAACTATTTAGTTTTGAAAAAAAAATTGTTGAAAAAAAAATTGTGTTTCTACAGTATAGTTCTTATAGTTACGAAAAAAAGTTGCTGTGACATACGGATAGACAGACATGAAGGTTCTTAATAAAGACTAATAACGAGGAATTCTCGTAACTTGGACCAAAAGGCTAAACACGGCCACCGCCGCAGATAAATTAGCCCGCATTAGGCGGTTTCCGCTGATCTTTGGTTGAACACACCGCAACGCAACATTCAACGAGCGGTTACTATCTGCTGGTTAGGAAATTATGAACATTCATGTTAGCCATAATAATTAAATTATTTACAAAATTGCATACGTTGCATAATGATTTGGATGTGATGAAATTAATGTTTGAAGTAGTACTATGTTTTGCGGTTATTTCATAATAAATTGAATCAATTATAAAAAATATTACAAAATATTCTCATCTACAGCCACACGACCTCCAGTTGACTGCTGAATATTGGCTTTCCAATAGAATTCGAAAGCGACCGGATGTAAACGGCCTGCATAACTTGTACTCAGACTTTTTAGGTGCAGTAAATGGACAGGTTTTATTTGACAGAAAATCTTGCACAAGACCATGCGAGGAGAAGAAGTAAAAGCAGAAAAGCGGACCTCTGGCGCCAGAACGGCAGCTGCCTGAAAAATTGCCAGGATTATGATGATTTGGCAGAAAATCAGTAATTTTCATTCACTGCAACTATCATTTCACTGCCGCTGATTGAATGTCCGACTTTAAATTCTTAAATTTCAATCTGATCAAACGCCAAGCTAATGCGGATTTTGCCTTCAAACTGTCTCCATTCTAGAACTTTTGTGTCCCATCAGCCACCAGTTTTACGTTACCCACTCCCTAAGAAACGGAGTCAATATTTTTAAACCTTTTTTTTCATCTCTAATTAAATCTTTTAGCAAAATGCCAAGCATACCCTTCTACATACCACTCCAAAAATATTCTGCAAGAATCTCACACCTACAAGATTATCCCCAATTCTGTTACCCCTTGTACCTACTTTTTCCTTTTAGTAGATGAATTGTGCACAAAATGAGTCCTTTACCTCATTACGGATCCAATTTGAAACGAGTTACCCCGGCCTCCCCTACAGGTGATACAAACGTAACGCAATTAACGCTCTTCTTGCTTTGGATATTGGTATGAAGATGCTGATGTTACATTTCTAGAAGAGACTCTTTGGAGCAGAAATAAAAGCTGTTTTTTAACTACTGACCTAATAGTCCGTTAGAGTTAAGAATGCAGTGATTTTTAAATTTTAATTCTGTTGCAGTCAAAAAAACTAGGATCCACAACTATTGCGTTTGAAAGTATGCGTTCAACTGGCCACTGTAGACTTGACTTTCTAATTAGGAACGATTTGATAGGTAAGGGGGCGTCCTAGATAAGATCGAAGGACAAATGTGAAAATACTGCATTCTTAACGCGAACGGACTATAGAGGACATGGCGATTTAAGTTTAATTCGTGTTGAAATGTGACTTTTGCAACGATACAAACGCAAGTTTCAATACGCGCGACTACAACACCAGCGATTAAGTACCAGAGTACTTGTATCGATTCATACGCGCGTTTGTTACGATCTGTATCGATGGATACTGTTTCGTGACTGTATCTAATTGGAGAATCCATTTACCACTCTACTACTCTACCTGACAGATAACGTCAGGTTCACTTTTTTTTTTCAAATTGGATAGACTAACATTTGACCGCGATCTCACCTGATGGAAAGCGACGATGCGGTCTACGATGAAGCATGCTTGTCAAGAACTAACACTCACACATAAAAACTATTCACTCTTAGCTTGAAGACTCCTAAACTAATGAATACTGAATGGTGTTCCGAACAATATAATGTTTTTTGTTCCGCAAGTTTCGTCTCCATACAAGATAGCAGAAACGAAAACGACCGCGTTTGTTCCCCGAAAAAAAAACGCTCTTTTATCCTTCATAGACTATTCTAGTCTCATTATTCTCGTAATTATCGAGCTCAGTGGGGAACAGTTTTTAATTTTCTACCCCCCTTTGTACATAAATTTAACGGGCCGACGGAATTCTTGAGAAGAAATTATGAATTAGCGGCTCTTCTAGGAGGGGAGCTAACGAACACCTAGATATGCAAATGTATTTTACAGTTACAAAGAAAGGTTTTACAAAAGTATATTTTTAAGTATAAAATATTTGTTATTACGAGCTATGAGTCTACGAGCAATATTATTGTGAAAACTGTAGTAATATAATTTTTAACTCAAGAATACATAGTACTGAGTAAAAAGCCTTTGTCCCTTAATAAATACATAGTAATAATTATGTTGTACTCTTAGAAATTGAAGTAAGAATGATGGAGTTAGTAATTGTAGTAAAAGTAAATATGATTAATCTTAACTGAAGATAGAATACAAGCACAGTAAATCAATTTTATTTGTGTTTTGGTGTGGCTGTTAGCAGACACAGATAAAATCATCATTACTGACCTGAATAGCTTTAATATAATTTTGACATAATTTTTCAAAGAAACCATTTAAATATGAAATAGAAACGGCGTGACTTTACTCAAACAATTTTTCCTTGTCTTAACTCAAGACCAAACAACTTGTCTTTGCCTAATGCTTCTAAAGCTTTCGCATAAACCGTTTATTACGTACCACAGCCGTTAGTCTACAAGTCCTCAGCACTAAACTCTAGCTAGGTGGTCTAAATTGGAGCTAAAACCTGGAGCAGGTGCTTCGGCGTAATTGCTCTGGTCGGAGCTGGTAATATCACTAATCGTGTTAGGAGGAGTGGTGCATACGTAATGCACTACGCTCATGCAGTTCTCTCTGAGAAATAGGTGGCAAGGCGTAAGTTAAAGGATTATGGGTTGAGGGTAAACGTAGTTAACTCTGCTAAGTGCAGTTATTATTTTCTTGCGGTTAAACTGAGTTGTGAAATGCATTCAATTACATCATATTTTAACGAACTAATCAGTCAAAAATACTTCATCATTCAGCTGAATTTGATGCTGAAAAATTAGTATGAATAGATATAAAACAAGGAAGCAATAAAGTAGTGGGGGTGTCAACAATGAACCAGGCAGAAACAGTGAACCACCCTTGATAGCCGTAAAATGCGAAGTTGCCATACTGCTTCTTTCGCGCCGTTAGGACCCCCTCCATACTCCACCTCACCTGAGCTAGTCGTCGGCAAGCCACCGCTGCAACCGGTTGGAGTGGGAAGATTTTTGTGTTTTTCATCGACAAAAGTGAGAAGAAAACGTAAGTATCTTTTCGTTTTTGCTATTTTTGTGTTGCAGCTATCCTTTAATGTATTTAATGGGTTTTTGTATTGATGCCTAAAGCATATTTTCAAATACCTGTTAACCTCGTCATGCATTCGCCCTTTGAGCTAGACAACCTAAAGTTTAAAAAGGGTGGTGGTGTACACAATGAACCGATGTCATAGTGTATACAGTGAACCATGGCTCATTGTGTACCTCATGATGCATTTGAATTTGAAGTTAAAATTTTATCAATGTTAACTGTATATTAGTTAAACAGGGAAATGCTTAAGCTGCTTAATTTGTTTCAGAATGGCCAGACACACATTGGGTAGAGCTGCCCGCAAAAAAGGAGCTCACACTAAAGAACAAATTGACTGAACTGATTGAACAACTTAATTTAGGTCACTAATATTTTATGATCTGGGCTCAAACTTTTTATTTTTAAGTTATTTTTATATTTTCACGAGGATCGCTTCCCTATCGTCCCAAGAATAGGATAAGTAAAAGCTAATATTTAATTGTTCCTAATGAACCGTGATAAAGATTCCTATTTCTCTGCTTGACCATGTGGTTGACTGGTAGCAAATGCTTCTTGGCATTAAGTCCGCCATTTGTACTTTATTTTTTAATGTGCAATAAAGAATAAATAAATAAAGAAATTGAAAGACTGATTGAAAGCACTTAGAATAGTTAGATTGTTAAAGTTTCTATTGTTTTCGTTTGATCTCGTAAACAGGAATTATAGCCAACTTTTAAATAACTTAAGTTGAATGTTATGTAAGAATATTTTTGGTTCTTTTATTACGACAGAAGTATAAATGTATGTTATTTTTCTAAAATATATTACTTTATTACAAAAATATCCTTTAAATTGGCCTATCCCGTTAAAACACACCGATTGGTTCAATGTAAGATACCTAGGTTCATTGTGTACCACACCCCGGTTCATTGTGTACCTTGAGGTGGACACAGTGAACCAGATCCCATTTTTTTAAAAAAAATATCTATCATAAAAACTGGCTTAAACTAGCAAACTTGTAGTTTACCCGAATAAACTTAAATAAATACTCTAAAGTTTGGTGCACATGATTTGTCATAAAAGGTTATAGAAACGGAGCAATAGATGTCCAAACTTTTCGTGATTCATTGTTGACACCCCCACCCTACCTATTTTATTTAAAAGTACTCGAATTTATAAAATTAAGGATTCGCTAAAGGAAAATTGCCTGAAAAATTGCCCTCAGTAACAAGACCAACTTTAGGTAAAAAATAGGTGACGGTAGAATGTAAATTGATTGATAGACCTGGTAGATAAAGACCGAAGCTGATTCCAATGCCGTTAAAACAGAAAATACTCATACCACAGGGTAATAGAAACGATCACATTAGTTTCCCTAATTATTTATGCCTTATTTCCTCGTCAAAAACTTTTATTTTTACATCTTTGTAAAATAATATTTATGTGAAAATCGTTTCCGTCAATAACTTAGCGATTTGTTCCAGCAAACCATCACCAAAGATCGGATCACGGACCCCGCTGAACAGCTTCGCATCATGTCGACGGCACGTTCTAATATCCGTCTAGAAATCCTCTCGCACGAAGGAACCTTCGGCAGGGTATACAAAGGCGTCTTCAAGAAAGGAGACACATATGAGGAGGTTATTGTGAAGACTGTTTCAGGTATGACGCCAAATTTATATATTTGATTTTATTTCATGTGAAATGGAAAAAATAGAAAATGAAGTAGAATTGGGCATTCGTTATCGCACTTCGTCACAATATCTTGATCCACAAAATCCTTCAATTGAGCCCTCTAGATTACCTTACCTTGTAGAATACTTCATCTAAGAACTGCCATTATCAGAACTGTACCAACCTTAGCTGACATCGAGTGTTATAAAGTTATTCGTCACACCTTTAATGCAAATTTGAGACTTAGATTCATAACGCCATTGTCAGAACTGGACAAAAATAGCTAGCTTCAGAACAAAAAAGAATCATCGAGATCGGTTCACCCAGTCAAAAGTTTGAAGAAACAAACACAACTTAAGAAATAGAGTTGAAATGACAAACTCCTTCTTTTTGAAGTCGGTAAAGAAATAAGCAATTTAATATTTATTTATTAATGAGAGCACACTTTGGACCATTGATGACATCCTGTTATCAATAACTGTCCTTTTGACGACTGCATTAATGTCTTTTTGCATTGCTTGACAGTCCTTTTCACCTTCTAAAGTATGGAAAAGTTTTAGGCCATCTGCAAACAGAATACAATAAACTGATTGTGTTACTCTAGGAAGACCATTAATCGTGATCAGGAATAAAACAATAAGTACTATTATTCAATGAAATTTGTGTGTATGATCTGAAACCAATAGACGCAGCATCAGCCATGCAAGCAGCCTTACTCGTGGCGGAAGGCCTCAGGCTATACGGACTGGTCCATGGCAATGTGTTGACTCCAATGGCGGCGTGTGCGGAGGAGGCCCGGAGGCCCCTGCTAGTCTACTGCTGTGCTTCTCATTCTTCTAATCTTAAGAGGTGAAGTATGATAATATCTACTAATTCAAAAATTATTTATTGCACAAATTTACAAAAAGTACAACTGACGGGCTTGATGTATCCTCTACTAGGCAACCGCAAGGCTTAACAGAGAGTTTGGACAGTTTGGGCTGTGCAACTTGCCAGCATTGTAATAGAGTGAAACACATGATAATCGAATGAATCTGTATTGTTGATTTCAATAATTTCCACCTCATACTTGAGGTGAGGCCTGTGCCCAGCAGTGGGACCTATATAGGCCGTTTATTTTAAATAATTGCGATACGTATTATTTTTAAAAGATCAATATTCATATCAACTTTTTTAAATATAATTATTGTATTTTTGTTGTTTTGGTGTGCAATTAGGAATTTTATTAATCAATCTGCTAATAAATTGTTTCAAACTCAACCTTTAAAAAAAGATTCGTCACTTTTTCGAAAAAAGAACCGGCTAAAATAATGCCTACAACGTATTCCAACCAGGTTTCTCACATCATGCCGGTTGGGGCACCAAGCAGCGCCAGCCACCAGGGAGCTGGTGGACCTGGGGGCCCAAGTTGCGTGTGGGCTGGCCTACTTGCACGTACAGAGGCTGATACACGCAGATGTTGCAGCCAGAAATTGCGTGTAAGTTCCACTAACACCTTAGATGAATTTAAGACACAGCCAAACTATTTTTCCTTTTTGTTACTAGATTAAGCAAGTATTAACCGAAGATTTTGGTAATTGGGTTGTTCATACAGAGGTCAACATCAACCTTTACTAAACTATTGCAAAATAGATCTGAGATGGTCTGGGATGTCTATGCCTCTGTACTACACGTTCTAAGATAGATAAAAATGCAGTCAGGACATCACTCTCATATTTAAAAAAATAAAATGATTAAGAACCATGTTGAGTTGTTGACTTGCCAGCTTAATGGAGTTTCAAAAAATATGACAATATACTATTATGGTAAACTCAGAACCTTCCTTCAAGCTACGGATTGCCTTTTACGTTTCAGGTAAGGTTCAAAACCTGTGCTTGTGAAAACTTTAATAATATTCTCTGAAACGCAAAGCTTATTCTCATACTGGTACAAACACAACTTTAATCAAAATCAATTTAATTAGGGGTACAACACCTTTGTTTTCCACATCAGGGTTGACGAGAAATTGAGACTGAAGGTGACAGACAATGGCCTGTCTCGCGACCTATTTCCGGACGACTACCACTGTCTCGGTGATAACGAGAACCGACCGGTCAAGTGGATGGCGCCCGAGGGCTTGCTCCAAAACCAGTACACTACCGCTACTGATGTTGTAAGTATTTATAAACAGTGAAATCATGTGTAAAATCAAAATATTTTGCGTTTAAAAACACATCACCAATACATATTTATCAAAATTATTGCATAGAAAGTTCCAGGTGGAATTAATTTATCTTCTAGAAAAAGTTTTAGCATGATGATTTACAGAGTGAACAGGTGGACTCTCCCAAGTTGAGCCTCGTAGTTCGTAATTCGTTGAGTTTCGTTTTAACAGGCTAATTTGTTGCGTCCGTGCAAAGCAAATCAAAAAGTCATCACAACTTAAATGTCACAAAGCCCGCTACCACAGTATTAACATACAGTAGAACATCTACATACAAACGTGCCGCTCTCGGTTTGAATGTGTGCGTGCGCGTCGCGCGCCGTGTCGCGATTTCACGCACACGCTAACATAAAATAGGGAGGCATAGGGCGGCGGCAGTATGGACGGGCTGTGCCGCGTGTCTGTGTGCAAGCTAGGCTAATAACTCAGCGGGCGGCCTTAAATAACCTACTGTATGTGTATACTGTGCCGTTACCACAGACCGGATATGTCAGTCAGTCAGCTTTCGTCACCATATAAGTCAACAATGGACCGACAAGCGAGTACGGCGCTTTTGTCACCACATGGGTCCCCAATTGACCGACAAACAATTTGTTTACTGCGTCTTGTTACTTAAACAGACTTCAACCAAGTTTACCGTCAGCACTCGTCGTACTAAACTTTTTGGTACTTACATATTTTTCTAAAAAATCTCACCTTTGTCTACAGTGGTCATTAGGTATAACTCTATGGGAACTGGCGACTCTTGGTGCTTCACCGCTGGCTGAACTAGACGCCGCAGACGTAGGGGCCTTCCTCAGTGGGGGGTATAGGCCTTCGCAGCCGCACAACTGCCCTGATGAACTGTGAGTATACCCCTGATGGGCTAGAACGTACTTGCTTTTAATTTTGTGAATTTTAGGAAAAAATGCTAATTTTGGCAATAATATTTCCCTTTTTGAAGTCAATGGCTCATCAGTTTTTGAAATTGCTTTTTGAATTGTGCGAAAGCAAAAGAGAGAGATCGAAAATTTCTAAATTACTCGCAATTAGGATATAAGTCTCGTAACAATACTATGTAAGGGTTTTTTACTTACTTTTATTCATATTGTACCAGGTATGGCCTTATGTCCTGGTGTTGGACCCTATCACCGTCGTCCAGGCCCACAGCTCCTCAACTCTTGGCAGCTCTTCACGATTTCAGACAAGCTCTTAGTACTTACATATAGTCAAATAAATACCATCTTCAAATACAATGGTGTTAATGTTTGGATTTTCAATTATTTTATGAACTACTAGCAGCCGCCCGCGACTTCGTCCGCGTAGACTTAGAAAAGATTTTCCCGCTTTTCTGTTGAAATTTTCCTGAATTTTCTTTTGCTATAAACCTCACGGACCCCGAGACCTTCCCAACGAATGCAAAACCGTGGAAATCGTTTCTTGCGTTCTGGAGTTATAGCGTCAGGAAGGAAAACCCGACTTATTTTTATATAGTAGATGTAAACAAACTTCATTTACTTATCATTTAGATATTCTGAATAAAATCTATTTTGAGTTTTTTTCAACATAATTATGTTAGCTACGAAGATTTAGAAGCAGTACAATTTTAACAAACAGGAATTGTTAAAATTTAGGATGACAATCATCCTTTTGAGACGTTACTCAATGTTAAAATGGTCTTAAATTGATAACCGTGCAAAATGACAGAAAATGATAGTTAATGATAATAAAGTATCAAGAGCTGCTTAGCATCCGGTGAAGTTAAAAACTCAAAAGTATCCACTTTTTTCGTAAAATATTGAAAGTTTTAACGTTAACATTAAAATGTACCATTTGTCAAATTATTACGAATACTTACCTACTTAAGTAGCATGATTTATGCAAAATCGTGTAACACAAAACTTAAACTTCACTTTTTAAATATCTGTAGTCTGATCTCTTTAAAACTCCTTCTATAAAACCAAGGCCCGTATTTAAGAATTCTACTAACTCAAGCAATGATGCAATGGGCGCTACCAAAGTTCTCCCCTACCAAAACATCATTCATACCATTCAGTCTAGGCTGGCTAAGGCCTTGTCCTAGGTGACCGACGGGACGCGAAACAGCAACGCGACGCTATGCGACGTATAGCATCCGCTGCCGCCAGTAAAGTGACTACGTAGGACACTATTCTAACACAACGCCTATTTTAAAATTCACGCGTCGCGTCGCGCCGTCTTGTCGCGTTTGTTGTTCACCTAGGACAACGGGTCAAGCAACGGTGGCTCTATGTTTGTTGGTGTAAGGCCATCAAGCCCTTTTTTTTCTCCAAACGCTAATTTCAAAGAGATAAAGTTGAACTCGAGTGAAAATTATTTCATCGCCATGAAAATACAAGTCCAAAAACGACCTTATAGAATTCCAATATGATTGATGTGCAATTTAGTTTTCGTGAAAAACGTGTGCGGAAAGCAGGTACCGAATACAAGAAAACCCGCTTCTCGCGTATTTGAACTCTCAAAAATTACTAAAGCCCAAACTAAAGCTGCAGTGTAGAAAATTCTTAAATACGAGCCTTAGTAAGTTCTTGCTAACGAAATAAAATATATCTCTTCAAATAAACTTGTACCTATGTATCCCTTCGGCACTATTTTCTTTTAATGCTAAGTGACGATTACCAAAGTGCCTACCAAATAACGCAAAATTAGTTAAATGAACGTCAAACTCACTACAATTACTCATATTAAATAATAATAAGCAAATTAAATCATCTAAAGCCGAATACCACGGATATTGTAATGTTTATTTTAGTCAAATAATTTTAGCTGATAACTCGAGCGCGAAATATTAAACTTATCTGTATTTTGTAACTAAAACGTGATATTTATAATTAAGTTAAGATTGTCTTACTTAATACGCGTAATTGGGATAGAATGGAAGCTAGATGAACATTCATATTTACGAACTATTTTAAGAATTCCTAGAATTCTAATAGCGGAATCACCAAAGGAAAATTAATATAATCTCAACAGGTTGAAGATCGGTTCTGCGATGGTTGATAAAAATGTTTTTAACATTGTAACACACCTTACCACAGCTTGGCTTCTTGAACAGAAGGCAAGAGCAAGTTAACACTTAGACGAAATTGTCTCCCCTTTAGTCAATAAAGGATTTTTTTATCTGCTATGCTATTCCGGTTGGCGCCAAAACTCACTTCGGTCGTGTTGAGTTATCTTTAAAATTCAAACTGTTTGCGACTGTATTGTTTGATAGAAAAGAACTAAACCAAATAACATTTTTTTACATACATACATACGAAATGGAGAAAATACTAATTCAAAGTGAAGCGTATTGATGATTGAGGTAAGCGTGAAGCACCGAGATGTGAAGTGCTGTTAGCCGGATGGCCACCACCACTGCTAGCTTACGTTCGATGTGTGTTCGCTATTGTGACACATTTTTATGACTTATCACCCTTCGCTGAACCGATATAAATATTTTTTCTAATAAACATAACTAACAGTTCACTATTGTAAATATATAAACAAATGGAAAAGTAGAACCAAACTAAGTTAAGGTGTACATACGAAGTCGATGCGAAAGGAATTTAATTTTTGAGTGGAAAGCGTAACCGCTTTTATGATAATTTACCTAATATTGATGTTGTTAGTTATAAGTAATAGGTAATAATGAGTAATATAATCTAGGTTAGAGTTCCTGAGGACATTCAAGTCCGTCCAGGCCCACACAAGGATCAACACCAAAACAGTAGTTAGTCGTGGTGCAGCCGGCGAGGTGGCTTTGACGAATCATTTGAAAAGTTTGAAACTAAGGTAGAAAAACCAGAAAAAGACATTCAGTATTGGCTTCAGGCGGGAATCGAACCCGCGTCTTTCGCAAACCGGGCGACTGCACCAACCGTTGTGCTACCGAGACCATTAACAGACTGGCCAATTTTTTCTAGTATACCTAAGACCTAATGTCTTTTTTCTGGTTTTCCTATCTTAAGTGAGATGATAATGCATGCAATATAAATAACTTAAGTTTGAAACTCTTTTAAAACTATTCACACTTACCTTAAAAAGCGTGTTTCATATAAACCATACAGAAATTATCACGACCTTGCCTCAAATAGGTTAAAGAAATAAGAGACACTGCCGTCATGGCAGAAGGCACAATCAGAAGCCTTTTTCTGTTTAAAAAAGATTATTAGGTATATGCCAAACTCTTTAGTCATCCTAGGACGCCAGAAAATTAGCCAATTTTACAATAAATATCAAGTGGGTTTTGGGTCAGACTACTTAAACCTAAATGCTCTCTAAAAACTTACATAACAATTGGTTCAAGATGTTCTAGGTAAAGATCAGGTCAAGCTTTCACGAAAAGATTAATGGACATAATGATATTACAATAAAAAAGACGTAGATAAGTAATGTTAGTACTGACGTGAAGTCCCCTGGCGTAGGTACCTATAATTTGACCGTGTGTAAGATAGCATGATTATTCACTAGTGCGTAAACGAGACAGATACAATATGTTGCGCAGTGTTGTCTCAAACTATCAATGCTTTGCTCAGGTAGTCGAAGTCCTGATTTCGGGTGCCACACAAGTAATCTATCTACGTCTTTTTATTATAATATCATTGAATGGAAGTGAGGCATAAGATGTATGAATGACAGAGTTGAGTAGCAAGCGGTAAGATATGGTCTCTGCCTACCAATATATAAGGAGAAATTAATATTCTATGACTTTTAGACAATGACAAGGTTATTTTAAACTATGTAATGGTTCCTTGAAGCCGGACAGCGTACGGCGCACACGAAAGAGAAATATTTGTCTATTATATACCACAATTATAAATAGAGAAACATGTAATTACTTATATAAAATGCATATTGGAATATAAATAAGAAATAATTCTGAATAGTATTAGTAAAATCGTTATTGTAAGTTATTTTGAGAAGTTAGGTTTCTTGATTTACGGTTTTTTTAATGTTAAGTTTACTTTAACATTGATCCATAGAGTTTTGAAAAGTAAATAAATAAGCTAGATATTGTTTCCATAATATCAACTACATAATAGCCAATTTTGTTATTTGCAACATTTTTTATTACAATTGTTACTTATTTGTTTCCTGCTTAAGAAATGTTTTTGTTACATAATAACGCATTTTAAAATAGTTTGTGGTATTTGTTATCTACAACACATTTACTTACGATGAAACTTGTGATTTGATAAGTTTTTTTGATATCATTGTAGGTATAATCATAATAAATAAAACCCAGTTACCTTCTAAATAAACCCAGTGCAATATCGAATATGTTTTTTTGTTCATACGTTTCAACTTCTTACTGTCTAATATACTAGGAAATAAAATTGTACAAAATAAATGAAAATATGAAATTAACTTTCGTAGAAATTAAAAAAATTACTCGGACTCTATGCATATTTTTAACCCCGAATCAGTCCTATGACTTGTTTTTAATGTCTGAAGCCAGACATAAAACAGATAGAAGATAATGTTTAGATTTGCTCATGTTTCTTTAGCAATATGATAAAACAAAAATATTCCCTATCAGTTAACAATTAGCAAGCGATTTCTTTTCAAAATATAATTTCTTTTAATTAAGTATTACTTAAGTATTGTGTACTTACATGCTATTTATAAATGTATTTATGAAACGTTATGGATCATACAGGGTGTTTTACTCTTAGGCATTTTATGCATCGTATGGAGTTGATAAAAATGAATTAATAATTTGCGCTTCAAAAATAGCATGTAATCTATTCCAAATATTTCGACTGATTGGTGTTGAAATTAGAAAAAAATCGCGTTGTAAAAACACCCTTGCTTCTTTACTTAATTGCTAAAAAAATATTTTAATTAAAACGCTAATGACCAGTAAACTGATTTTTAAGAAAAAAGGTTTGCAAATTGTCTTAAAAATAGATAAAAATAAAGTAACAAAATTAATTTTATTGAATACTAATTTTAATACTTGACCAAATAACATCCTACTCAAAAGGAGTGCTAAAAATTATTAATATTTATAAAGTTTTGAAGTTTGCAAAGCTTCAAAATATTTAATTTTTGTTTTAAAAACTGATGAAAAAACCCAGTTATCACTATCGTATTTAACTTTCAATTACAGTTTATGAGATATTTCTATATTTCTTCCAAATATTTATACATAGAATAAATTGCATTAAAACGATACAAATAAATGTAACAAAATTATATCTGAGTCAAGACTATCATGATATGGCATTATTGCACAGCCTTTGCACAACGTTGTATGGCAACGTTGCACAACAGGGCGCGACGTTGCCAGCTGGCGCGCAACATTACGAGCGGCTTGTTATTCCATGAAATAAGAAGCCGCGCATAGTTGTGGGATGCTGATCAACATGATGAGCAACATGTTGTGAAACATGTCGCGCATTAAATTTTACCTATAGGATACGCGGCTTCAAGTCATATAAGTAAAATTGTAACTATCCCAATTACTTACTAGTATTTGTTTGTTTAACGAATGCGTCATGCCTACTTGTGATTTTTATGCCATACCTAGAAACCTAACAGCTATCATATTAGATTCAATTTTAAATAGGCATTTGAATATAATGTGTAGTTTGGTTTGTTACCAAAGAAAACCTATGTGTGAATTTGTAAAAATCGTCGTATAAGACATTTGAGTGCCAGATGAATGTGATTGTATGTTAAATGTTAAACTGTGTTTAAATAAATTGAATGTTAACGTAAGTTACTGTTTATAGTCAGAAATAAGTCTGTGTACGTAACATTGTATGTACCCGATGGCTTCGATGATTATAAGGAACGAAATACAACGTTATTTTACAATAACATGCGTTTGATTTTTACTTTTTTTGTTTTCCTGTTATCTTCCTGTCAAAAGTTTCGATCAATGGACAGTATGATATATTATGACCATTAGGATGTATAGCATTTCTGCAAACTCTCAACCAGAAACTAAAACAACTCCTTTTTCTCATAGTTAACTTTGCGTTTCGCCGAATTCTTTCATGCCTGCAAAGTAGTTCTTTAATTAAGAGACAAAAACACACTTAGTAATTCATACATTTCAAGAGGATAACATCACGTGTATGAAAATAGTAAAATTGGTCAGTTTTCTAAAAAGATGAAGTCTATTTACTTAAGTTAGAAACAAGTTCAAAATAGCAGACTCATGTTAGGCCAGCATTAAAATGATGTGTGGGTACCATCAAAGTGTTTAGGAAAACAAATCACTACTAAATTACCCTCTCACCAAAAAGTTGAAAATTAGGGTTTTACTTGTTTCATACGACTCTGTCATTGTGGTCTTACAATTGTTTTTGTCAAGCCTGGAATACCTTTTCCGACCGCGTTAGCACACACCATTTTGATGTTGACTACCCATTTTGCTGTGAATAGGTGTAAGCAATGTACAGTCATAAGGGTATTACATAAGGGTTACTTACTTGCCGCCAAACTAGCAAACGTAAAGTTGAGCAGTTACTTTCAGTTTTATAGAAAAATTTAAAGCTGTCCTCAACCTCGATCACCGTTGGTGAATTCGCGGATTAGCTGTACAGGTATGTACCTATCCTAAATATTTGCCTCCAAAACAGTCACGGGTAGGCTCGTTATGGCTAATGACTCTTTAAAAGCGACTGTTTTTCCACTCCAGGATATAAATACCTTCACTAACTAGCATTTACAGCTATTATAACAATAATCATGGGCCATGTTCACAGTCGGTTCCCCGCTGTTAACGCGGCCTTAATTTCCAAAGGCTACAACGAAACATAGTTTCCTCTAAATAGGTCGAGTAAAAAACAACGGGTGTCACGAAATAGTTACAGCTGAAAACTTTTAGGGCGACGGTCACGGCGATAAATTAGACCAATAAGGCCGTGGTCACATTCCGCAGGAAATCTGTTGTGGATAGGGTTATTAGGGATTTTAAAATCGTAGAGCTGCAGACAAAAAAAATTTTTTTTTTTTATGTAATAGGGAGCAAACGAGATAGAGGGTCACCTGATGGAAAGTAATCACCTCTGCCCATGGACAACTGCAACACCATAGGTGTCACGAGATGCGTTGCTTGCCTTTCAAAAAGGAATACGCTCTTTTCTTGAAGGCCCCGATGTCATACTTTTCCGGAAACACCGCCGCTGGAAGACCGTTCCATATTTTAGCTGTACGTGGTAAAAAGTGACGCGTAAATCGCACAGTTGAAGAGGGCCAACCGTCCAGGTGATGAGCATGGAACTTCAGCTTATGACGCGTTGTGCCGTGATGGAAGGAAGAGGCCGGTACGATCTTGAATAACTCTTCGGAGCACTCCCCATTGTATATACGGTACAGAACACATAGGGACGCAACGTCCCTACGTAACGCCAAAGGGTCTAGGCAGTCGGAGATAACAGGGCCAGGGTATAATTGTGAATAAATTGTGTAGGAACACCACTTTTGGTGATGGTGGAATCTGCTTTTATTTTCTTCTTTTTGGGTTTGTCTGGAAGAGATTGCTTTCATCGATAAGGCAAAATTATTTATAGTAGAAAAAAGGTAAGTATAAAAGACATTAAATATTACTAACTACCCATGACACTGGTTTGGACGTCGCTTTAAACGAGACGAATCCGGTAAGAAACTTGATAGGAAGTTACTATTTCCACCGTAGTTTGTTTTTATTCAAATAAATTGTATAGTGCTCGCCACACACTACCTATATTTGTTTTTTTTTCTTCACACACATACTCTAGACGTTGCTTCATTCGTCTTTCTGATATAAAGTTATAACAAAATGTGCAGACTGAAGAGCAAATTATCATAATTATGGCCAACAATTCTGGGCATAGCTCTTTCCCATAGACTCACAGAGTGGTGTAATGTGGCGAAGGCCTTAAGGCGACGGTCACTGCGATAAATCAGACCAGTTAATGGTCACGGCACTCCTTTCCGCCCTTGTATTTATCTTTTTGGTCACGGCCAGCTTAGTCCGAATCAGACTTATCTCTGGGAATGGAACGTGTAAACTTTGTGATAATAAATATATAAGTATCAGGAAAATCGCAAAAACCAACACCATATTGCATGCTAAAAGCATTCTCTACCAGTCAACCATAGGGCGGCGAGACAGAACAGTATTTCTAAGCATTAAGTACGCCTTTTGTTTTGGTTTGTGCATTAAAGATTAAATAAAGAAATAAATATGATGATCCCTATTACAGACGGAACTTGTTCTTTGGGTGTCAGACCCCCAAATTCACAAACGTTGATCAACGCTAAGCACGCGCTCACGCTCATGCTGTCCCGTAAACTGCAATAGAATTGAAAGGGACAGCTATACTTCAACCTCGATTTGCGTTTGTGAATTGGGGGGGAAACTGATAAACGAAAACATTTTTAAAGCATACACAAACAAACACAAATGTTCATCACATGTTTGTTTGTCTTTGTCCTAGGTAGTTATCGAATCTGCATCCGCTAGTGCTATAGGTAGGACCTCCTCTTCCCGTTGGGCCAACGGGGAAATCAATCATACAAATTTACATAAATCATTGTGTATAATTAATTGTCTTTGTGGAGATGGTCTGTTTAAAACCTTCTTAGACACAATTTTAATACATACATTCACATGCAGGACGAGTGAACTAAGTTTGTTAGAAAGGTAGAATCCACCATCCTAAACCTTACCGCTCCCGGTTTTAGTTTCTCTGGAAATCTCTAACAGAGTTCTATGTTCAGCATTGGACGTTATGTGTCTATGATAAAGCCATTCTCGATACTTTCCGTTTATAAAACAAGTACACAAAAATATTGCAATCTTTCCTTGTATATGTATAGAGCATAAACAGCCGGCGGGAGTCGGCGCGACAAAGTGGCAATATTCTATCTCGACGGGGCTTCTCAAACAAGGGGACATGAGAGGGACACCAATATCTGTACCAGGGATGGTGTGAAAGGGAGAGATGCAAGTTATTAATTGGAGAGAATTGACGGAAGTGCAAGCGGAGTCGTGTTTTTGACAAATTTCGCTTTGATACGGCGATTACTTTCACCTCGACGCTTCGAGGGTCAGCCTCTTGATAATGTTGGAGCGAGGAAAAAATGGAAATGTTAAGGATAAATTACGTAACGGGTGGGTATTAAGTTGTGTTTAGCGAAATTTAAAATGTACCATAATTTTATATTATTATAATGTTATTTTACCGCATTAAATACTGCAGTAAAACTAAATGAAACATCACTACGTTCAATTGGAATTGAAGTTAATTGATTCTGGCATCATCATCGGCCCATTGCAGTCCACTCGACGTAGGTCCTTAGGGTACGCCAATCTACCACACTTTTCAAGTCATTGGTTCACCTGGCCGGACGGTGTCCCACACTACGTTTGCCAAACCGTGGCTTCCCTGTACTCCTTTGTACTCCTCCGTTCATCGGTTCTGCCACTGTTATGGCCAGTCCACTGCCGTTTCAGTTTGCAACACTTCTGAACTATGCCAGTCCCTCTGGTCATCTGTCAGATAATCTCATACCTGACTTTCCTCCGAATTTGAAAACCCAAATCAACGTTGAGCTTCCCTCAGAAGTGCAGCTGTCTCTTTCAGTTCTATTAACATTTTACATATCACAGCGTGAGAGCGTGCTTGGCGTTGATTGACGTTTGTGGTTTCGGGAGTTTGTCTCTTAGCGAGATCCCGAGCAAAGACTGCTCATAGATGTAGTAACATTTGAAGTATATGAAACCTTCACTAATTTCATCAACGAACCAGGTTTAAGATAAGATATATTGCACAAAGCAAATATTTACATAACAATGCTTACAGAGATTTAGTAGTACAATGTAGGCAATGTATCGTTAAAAGCGATTTCTTCCAGACAACTTTCCGGTAGAGACAAAAGGTAAGAAAATTAGATGTGGTGGTGCGGTTATTTAAAGGTAATATTAAGTATGATTTTTTTATTTCGAATGCTAATAAGTATTCCCCGTCGAAGTCTTCTCACCCATGAAACCGGATTAGTGACCCACCATGCCCGCTGACGCGAACATTCCAGTAAAACTAAATAAAACAACCATCACCCGTCCAATTTGGATTGAAATTAATTGAATAGGGATAGAAAAGGTATTTTTCCTCTGTGACATCGCTCATGCGGTGTAATCTGATTATTTCGATTGCGATTGAGTACTCCAATTAATTAGTACCTGGGAGGTTTATTGGCATTTTTGGTAAATGCCTATTGGAAAGCGTGCGATGAGATTAAAAAATAAACTGCAAAGGAAAAAGTAGCTATAGGGTTTTTGGATTCATAAAACCTCCTTGCACAATTAAACGATTGGCATAAAAAAATGTTCCTGAACACCGCCAGCCTTACAAAAAGCGTTGATTGAAGGAATGGTAATTTATTAGATAACAAACAATAAAAAACTATGGAATATAATTACCATAGTAAACATTTCAAATACAAATTGTAATACTTATTTATTTCTCAGCATCAGAATGTGTTTTCGAAAAACAATAATATCTATCGTTTAAAACTTGGTAAAAAAACACTGACGTGATAGTAGGATTCATTGAATCAGGCATGACCAACATTTGTGATTTGTTATTTCAAAAATAGCTAAAAATAATGTCTTAAACGACGACCACTAACTAACCCCCTTATTTATAAAAACAAACCCAACGCTAAAGCATAGTTCAAGCAATTGACGTGTTTGTCACTTACTCGCAAATGGCGGCAGCAACAAGAATAAAAGAGACAAAGCGATACAAAAGTTAAGCAGTTGTTGAAGAGCTGTTTAAGTTTTTATGAATAAGGGGGTTTCTTATTAATATATCATGCTAAACTAGATAATCTTAGGTATTTACCCCGCTTATACTAAACTCTACCCGTTGTCCCCGGTATTAGACCCCTATTGCGGCAGCCGTTACGGGGCACTGCTGGCAGACTCATAAACGCCACTTTACGACCAACTATGTCGCGATTGGCGGTTTCATTAGTGAAGAATTACTCCACAGAATTACTTGCTAACACACTGTTACGTCATAATAACATAATTCTTGTATTTTTCTTCCAAAATTCTTACTTTTACTATTCGACATTTTAGTTGATTTGTACTTGTACTATCTAGTTTATTAAGCGATTCACCCCATAGTCATAAAAAATCATCTTGCCATTTGCAAATGTTGACAGCCATAGCCATAGTAGTTGTAAAGCATTGATTTTCGCGGAAAAAAAGTTTTTTTTCAAATGACTTGTTAATCTAAAAAGAAATGTTGGACCACTGTCGCTGGACCACCCTGTATAAACAATGTGGTATGGATTAACTGGACGATTGCGTTAAGTAGGTAGTGAAAAGAAGGACATTTTGGGTCACGATAGAAAGTGGGCTTCGACACGGGATTTGAATATAGGAAGGGATTTGGATAGCCTTATGCATGAGGGTAAGGAGTTCCATAAGCGAACGGATTGGACGGTAAAGGAATTAGAGTAATAGTCAGTAGAATGAGGTGGAAGTATGTATGCTATGTGGTCCTATGTACGTTTTGTTTCACGTGCGTTAAGTACGTAGGTCGTCTTGAAGAATTTCCCCTGACCACAGATGAAGCAAACACATTATGATAAAAAAAAACAAATTGTCAGTATCTCCTCCTCCACTTACTCGAACATCTCGAGTTATTAAGCTCAATATCCTGTGGTGACAATAAAGGTCGCTGTTGGTGCGCACATAAACACAGTTTTATGGGCAACAGTGGCGGTGGCGAGAATCACCCGCCTTTACGACTTATTTAGTGAATAGTGGCGTTTTATGGACTTGGTTGGGACGGCGCTTGTGCTTGAGACGGATGGGTGGGAAACTTTGAAGTTAGAAATTGTTCACTTATTGCATAATTTAAAATTGTAAACTGACGGATATTATCAACGGTAAAATGATGATGATCTGTTTTTTTGTTGTCGTTTGTTGTTGAACGGCTTGTCTCACAATCTGTCTGTTTGCCTACAATCTGTCGGAAAGTCGGACGCATTACGCCATAAAACTAAAGTTATGATTCAATCAATCAATCTTTCGCTTGATTGAGATCACAAATAATACGGTGACACACAGATCAGTGACCGTAGAGCCAGAATATTGGCTGAAGACAAACCGTACCGAAAAAAAATGTTTTGTTTCCCCACACTGTTCAGTGTTTAGAAAAAAATCTTTAACTGACTTCATTATTTTAAGGAAGTCAGTATGTATATTAATGAAAGTTACCCTAACCAGCATAAACACTTTTCTTAGACAACCTATACCCGAGCCGATAACGTAACAACGCTATCCATTCAGAACGCGTCCATTTCTGTTTCCTTCCAAACCGCTCACAAAATAGCGGCTGGAAGCCAGCGCTCCAATGCCAAATGGAATGAGAAGCGTGCTCCTGCCGGATTGGCTGAGCCAAAAGTTCCAAAACCGCACACCACGCCATTCAGCGGCGCTCCACGCACATCGATCGCTCATTCCGCGATGCGCCGCCGCCGCGGTAAGTGTCCTTGTGACGTCACGCGTGTTATCCCCGTTTTCAATTCTAACACAAAACTTTTTTCTTTCTTTTAAAACTGGCTGGTATTCTAGTTGACTATTCAAAAAGTATTGTACTCGTTAGAAACGCATTGTCATTGCAATTAAAGTTAGTGAATGATAAGCCGGTGTGATCGGGCTTCAGTGTGTGCGCGGCCGCATAAAGCAAGCGTGACGTCATGAGCCAAAACACGAAGGGATATGCGCGTCTTTTGTTTTACTTGATCTGATTGAAACGTTATCAGAGGTCATTGAACTGTTAAAAAGTGTGCGAAAAGAAACATTAGCATTGTTTATGATACTACTGACGTCACGACACAATGTCGTCCTCTCGGAAATTAATCACAGCGGTTATAGAGGAATACAAAAACAATCCGTGCCTGTGGGATGTTACTCATCCAGAGTATCACAATAAGTTTTTTAGGAATGCTGCTTTGAAAGATTTGCTCACTGTATTCAAAACTTTTGACAAGAGTGCGAACTTGGACACAGTTAAGAAGAAAATATCGTCCATGAGAAACTGCTTCATGAAGGAGTTGAATAAGGTACGAGTAAAATGTATGTTTTCTGTTACTGTAATAAAATCTTGAAAATTCAAAATGTAAAACCAGTGGGTATTAGTACAGGTGCGGGAATCGAACCCACGACATTATAGGTCCAAACTAGCACTCGAAACCACTGCGTTATACCGGTACTATTTTGAGCCAAATCTTTGAATAAATAACTGTTTTTTTTTATTATTCGAAAACCTTTTAGCGACCGGCTAGCGCAGTAGTTTAGCGTATTGAGACTCAACGGGTCGCGGGTTGGCTTCCCGCACCAGTACCTACAATTTATGTTTTTTGATGAAACCGGTATTTGGAACAGGAGCAATGTATTTGATGTTTTTTTAATGTGAGTATAGATCGATACCTCCCACGTAAGTTGTTGTATCCCCGAAACTGCAATTTTACAGGAGAGCGTTTTAAACATTCAGATTGGCCTAGAAACTGCATTTATTTATGTAGCTTTGTGAAATTTGCTATATGAATAAAATATATGGTTTTATTGACTATGTTGAAACAAATATATGAAATAATTGCATATTTTCTGAGAATTGTGGCTTACAACATTTTACTACGGAATCCAGACTGTGACAACTGTTGTATCTCATACATACAACATTATACTGTGGAACACAGACTGTGCCAGCTGTGATATCTCATACTTACAAGATTATACGGTGGGGTCTTGGTTTCATCTTTAGTTGTATCTCATACTTACAACATTATTTTATGAAGTTTAAGAAAAAGTTCGCTGTTGTAAATGATTCTAGTCTCACTGTATGTCACATTAACAATACAATTTCAAGTGTATATTATTGATATTGAATAAATATTGTCAGTTAAGAAATAAAAGTGCAATTATTAATACCAAAGAAGAATGGTCACGTCCCATACAAAAAAACCCAGGCCCGACAGAAACGTAACATATCTCATTTTTTTGGTATATTGTGTATTGTTAAAATACATATACTTTATATTCGAAATCAATGGCTAACACCAAAAAATATTGCCGTATGTTTTTATTCAGGCGATACACTAAAAAAATGCAAAACGCCTATTATCTATAAAATTCGTATAACTATGTAATTAAATGACGAAACAATAGCTATGGTATGTATCTAGGTGATCAGGAGATGCAGTTGGATATATAAATAAACTCGTAATACAACGATCAACTTAAGATTCATTGAAATCGTGGTAGGTTTTCGATTATTTAGTAGCATCTATCAATTGGCGGTGGAGGAGGCCTATGTTCAGTAGTAGAAAGCTATGGGTTTAAATGATGATGATTATGATCTATCATTTGGGTTCCAGAATTGAAACGAATAAAAATAAAACTAATAGGTATGTCGATATAAAGTTATATTGAATTTCTATAATATCTCTTGAAACAAAATTGTTTCTGCAGCCTATTGCCGCTGGATGTCTATATATTTCCATATTATATACTCCCGTGGCTTTTAAATTCTCACTGCAATACGACCGTGCTAACCTCACGTGATAGGTGCCGATTGAGAATTTAATTAACTCTTTAATTGTTAATTGTGGAAAATGTAAAATATCCGGATCATTTCCAGTCAGTTTGTTTTAAACACTCCTGTGAAACGACACTCTTTGTCGGTTTAAATTATTTTCCTCCACATACTCAGATAATTGATTGGGGCGTTGTATATTTTGATTACTTATTTCAATGAAATCTTCTGTGTATGGAATGTCTCCGTAAGGATCTTCAAAATAAATAATTAAAGCTGCAGCAATTTCGAAATATTCTAGTAGGTATAAGCGGCACATGTTTGTTAAATAGTCTGTTTCTAAATATCTTGAAGTCGCGCTTGAATCTCCCGTTTATAGTTTCCACGACCCATCGC
Organism: Udea ferrugalis; assembly: GCA_950022985.1. Taxonomy (NCBI): domain Eukaryota; kingdom Metazoa; phylum Arthropoda; class Insecta; order Lepidoptera; family Crambidae; genus Udea; species Udea ferrugalis. Next base: position 16,134,335 of record OX465516.1, read on the forward strand.
ACCATTGTGATGAGTCGTGATTTATTAGCTTCTTCGGTGCTTAATTCGTGTCTTGTGGTCGTTTGGTAGGCGGCATGTGAGCAATATAGCCATATGTTTCTATTAAAGGAATAAAGCCTCGGTCCAAAATAAATGAGTCTCCTACATGGGAAAAAAGTGGAACGGTCCGTCTTTAATGCGTCCATCATGGTTTTGCAATCTCATTTTCATTATATCAGCATCGGTTGTCCGTACAGAGTACGGACCTATTATATCCAAAATATATCCATCCGCGCACACGATCATTAATGGTTTTATTAAGTTCCTACACTTATGAAGGCTATAACTGCGGCGTTGAAATAAAAAGTTAGAACTTTTTTCTATGTAGGTTCCATCGAATATAACTATTGGTTTTGGTGTCTCTTCGTTACCAAACAAAACATTTGGCAAAACCCGGTTGCGGGCTATCACTTCACTCACTGGTAATATGGTCTAAGTCTAGGTGCAATGGAACAAAGTCAGTAATGAGACACTGCCTGACTTTATGTGTTTTTCTTCCAATGGTACGCTCGGATATATTAAAAAATTAAGCCATTCTATTATTCGGCTCCCCTGATCGAATTTTGCACAAGTAGATAGCCAAGTCATTTCTGGGAGTATTTGAGGACCGATTAAGGCTTTTAGCATTTGACTCAGCAAATCGTTGAACGTGGCTTTGTTTCTTCAGTCCAAAACCATAACTCGTCGTCAGAAACGTCATCTACTTTGAACGTATCGTATAAGCAGTTTGTTTTTCTGTTGTGTAATCGAACAAATCACTAACTATCAAATTTGCAAGCTCATTCATTTCTGATTCATTGAAACTTATTGAAAGAAACAGATAAAACATACAGAACAAGGTAGTTAGGAAAAATAAAACAAACAATAGAAAAACAAAGTATAATTTCGACCAGGCAGCAGTGTCACGATGTCCAAAATTAAATTAACCCCACTCAGCTAATGCCTGGACCTGATAGGCTCAGACGCTGATTTTCAGTAGGGCCAACCGAGTGGACGCACGGACATTCGCAACGACTAAGCAATGATAATTATAAAAATAAATATTTAAAATACATAAAATATAATGTGACGTGTACCTACCCAGTGTAAAAGTGTGCAATACAATACATAAATACTTTGGGGGATGTGTATTGGTAATGGAGACTCTAAAACAAAAATGAAATATGACATTTTATTGCTTCTAAGCAAGCTATCAATTAAACGATCAAGGTTAAGGCTCTTTATCGGTGAATCAGTAAAGAAAAAGCGCTCTATAAATTACTCAACTAAAAATATAGGAATATGTCGTAACATTAAGCAAAAAATAAAACAAATTTTGACTATCAACTTCCGATGCAAACATTATAATTTACTACATACCACATTTATTTTTATTTCATTCCAACGTAAGACATTCTATGTATTACATACAACTTTTTTTAATGGACGCTTTACGACGTAAAATGTTGTATGTATCACAAACAACATTTTTTATACTCGCTCAACAGCGTAAAATGTTGTATGTAAAACATACAACATTGTTGAATGTTTACTTGACAACGTATACTGTTGTATGTAATCTATATAACATTTTTGGTTGTTACATAGTTATAACGTATTCTAATCAATTATCAAGTCCTAATAACGTAACATGTGCGGAAAACTTGAAGCACTTGACACACGGACCATTTCAGCTCTCTCTCCGGCGTAGTCTGTTTTATCTAACCCATACAACACGCGAGCGCGCGATCTGCCCCGCCCCGCGCACCGCGTAAACGGTTGTCAAGAACTATACAGTGTTATAGTCCGTTCTCGTTCAAAAGTTACAACTCTTTACGTCTTGAAATTGCATGAAATAATTGTGTTTTCGTAAGTTTTAATTTTTTTAAGCATAGATTACTAATAATAAAGCTCATTTTTAGTAAAAACGCTAAATCGCATTTTTGTGGGATACAACAACTTACGTAGGAGGTATCGAGATATCTGTTAATACAAAAAATTAAGAAAAGCAATCTTATTTTAAATTCTATCTTATCAGTTATCACTAATAGTGACTTCATACCTACATAGTAAAATAATACAAAACATCTCTTAATTTCTTGTTTTAATATACCCATGTTACAAAAAAGCCATTGAAGAACATAAAATCATTTCAACATGGACAAAACATTTATACTGTTGATTTAAAAATATCGTCACCTGTGATTTATAAGCTTTACAAAAACATTGCAAAGTGGGTTTTAATATCGGCAGTATAGAGTGTAAAGGTGATGTAAACGCGTTTTCATATAGTTAATTTGCAGGTGAAGACCTCAAAAAGATTGGGCAAAGAAAAACACATCCCGAAGTTATGGTACTACAACAAGCTGCTCTTCCTGTCTGATGATGGGCGAAAGCAGAGTCCAGCTCAATTAGCAGATGACATACTGGCGGGAGAAGAAGAAACTGAGGTGAACGCTCTAGAGATCATTTAAGCTGAAATGACGCGCCCCTCCACTGCATCTATGCCAATAATATTACAATAAAAGACGTAGATAGGTTATGTCACTACTGACGTGAAGTCAAAATTGACAAAAATCTGTTTCCCCCTTCCTTCCCGTTGGGCGGCAACGTGGACGCCGGCGTCCACACATCCATACACGTGACCTATGCGTGGTTCCGACGCGTTAATCTAGGTTTTTAAACCTTATATATGCTCACCACCATATTCGACGGGGTAAACTGATTGTTGCCGTAAAAGTGAACGTGAGATTTAGAAGCCCACATTTTGCCGAGCTTATTTTGAGTTTTAAGCAAATTTTAAGTGCTCGCAGGCATCTGCTGCGCGGGCTTTTTGCCCGTCATGTGCGTTGTTGGGATAGTATTCCTATGGCGCTTCCTTTTCCTTTTGCGTGGCCTGGGGGGCTAAAACGGTAACATTTTAGCATTTCATATTATGAAACATCTAACTGACGTTTCATCTAGGCCGCGGTCCGTTTCGAGTCAAAAGTGAGTAATAGCACGCTGACGTCGCTCACGTTCATACAATTTATCAATTCGGGATGCGTGTGAGCGCGCTGTTACTCACTTTTGACTCGAAACGGACCGCGGTCTAGATGAAACGTCAGTTAGATGATTCATAATATGAAATGCTAAAATGTTGCTGTTTTAGCCCCCCTGGATAGTAAGCAACATAGTTAGGGCGATAAAAAGTACCTAGTTTTAAAAGTGTACAGTTAGCGTTAAAATTAACCGAACATTAAGCACTTTGTCATGAAAGCTGATCTCACAGCATCTTCTTTATCCACGACAACGTGCACGGACTTACACGAAAATATTTTTTGCAGACCTGTTTATAACTAAAATACTTAAACGGAAAAATGCATTTTTCAGATGAGCGATGATACAAACGCGGATGTTCAAGTTAAGTCGCCAAACTCAAGTGAAGACCAATCATTGAGAGCAGGCGATCCACCATCACCATCCTCATCAATTATTGTGCCAGAAGGTCTTTTAGGGTATAGCATTAAAAGTGCTTACTACAACAGCGATGATGGTTTACCCAGACCTTCTAAAAGCAGAAAGAAAAAGAAGAAAGAAAACTCAGTCCGTGCCGAAAGAGTTACGTCACCAGCTCCACAGCCGCCCAGACAAAACTATACAGCATACGGTGAACATATAGCTGAGAAACTAAGGAGCATGCCGTCGATTATGGCAACATATTGCCAGAAAATTATTAACGACGCAGTTTTTATGGCAGAAACAAATAATTTGGATATAAGTTCGCACATAGTGACGGATAGATCAGATATCAAAATTGATTACAATCCATTGAGAGACGACTAAATAAGGCGATTGAGTTGAGAGTTCGCAAAGCATTCTTTCATTCCTTTTTTGCTATTACATCTACTCATATTGTATTATTATTATGTAAGGGTGAGGCCCATTAGTCTTTAAGTTATTTTACTTATAGATCATTGAGCGCGATGATGCAACGCATTGTATTAAACAGAGGCGTTCACCCCAACCACTGCAGAGAAATGACAGGTTATTTGACAAAAAATCTGACATTATCTTGAAAAATCTAGCACTACAGGTACTGTACCTAATTTAAATTCCAGTGATTGAACATGGACATTGTTTTATTAAAATGCTATTACTTGCATCATTTGTTTTATTAACTAACTTGCCTTTGACCCTTAAACAAGTGAACGACCATTTAAGTTTTTAGAAATATGGTTGCTTTTTTATAATATTTTTGGTATTCAGGTTTTTAAGAAGTCACTAGAGAGTAGGAGAGCAGTCAGAGGATTGCAAAAAATACAGGTTATCCCGCTTGTCACTTGGAACATCACGTTGATTTTTCTGTTATTTACATCAACAGGTAAAATACAACACTTTGAATGCTTTAACATCTAACAAAAATGAAATTATTGAATATAAAGATACCATAAATTCTATTTCTTAACTATTTTTTCCGTTCTATTTGAAAATATCCTCCTTTCCTAAACAACTTAAACTTAAACTTGTTTATTAAAATGCAATTTTAAGTCAAGTACCCTAAAACATTGAAGAAGAAAGTTTATTAATAGAAGTAATAACCTTTCCTTTTATTCTACAAAATACAACTTACGGTGACCATGTACGATTATTGGACCTATATATCAGACACACTCCTGGAACTTAGAGATTTATCGGCCTTCATTACTGACCGTATGAGCGTCCTTTAGCAGATACAATAAGGACTGAATTGAAACCAGTAACTTGTCTTGCAGGAAACTCTACTCTTTATAAATGATTCAATCTGTAGGAAAGGTGCAAAGAATAATAATTATTTACGATTGGTCCTATTTATCTTATACTCTTTCAATAACAATTTTCCTTTGTATCAGACTTCTTCCACCTCTTTCGTGCATATTTTTATGATTACCTACCTACCTAACTTTACAAAATTAGGTCATACATACATACATACATACCATCACGCCTCTTTTCCAAGGGGGTAGGCAGAGACCACTTCTTTCCACTTGCTACGATCCTGACACACACTTTGCGCCTCCTCTACTTTCATGAGCCTTTTCATACATGCTCGTCGGTTAAAGGTACTCCTGACCTGACCCTTTCTGAGAACATCTTGAACTTGTCCAAGAAACGTTCGTCATGAAATGACATAATTGTAGCAAATAAGGGGTTATAACGGAACTTGCTGTCGATAGCGATCAAACAAAAACCTAGACCACCTATGTTCTTAGAATGACAAACGAGACATTAATGTCGTTATAATACCTACGGTAATAATGCTACCTTAGATTATTAACTGGTTAGGCAAAGCCTTTACTTAAATATTAGCTCTAATCTTTTGAAAATCAAACATAATTTAATGCTGATTACATGGCAGGAATGCTCCTTAAACATTAAAATCAATTTCAACTAGTTTCAAAAGAGTAAATATGTCCAGTAAACTCATAAGCTCAGTTACTGTTTCACTTTCCTACTGTGGTCAAACGCAATCTCAACACTTATCTCAGGAACAATCTCAACATTCCTTCTCTCACCTTTGTTGTAACACGTGTCCTAAATGTTGCACATTAAACCCGCAAGTAGCGACACAACTGCCAAAATACTGGAAGGGAAAACGAAGCTTTTTCCTCGAGCTTAAAGTTTATATTTGCTAAAGTAAACTTAGGCCCACTGCAGTTCCACTTTTTGTGCTTATGCCATCTCATCTATTTCAGAGGGACGGTTGGCTGAAGCTTCTAAAAAGAGTTTCGTGGGCACACAATATTTTAGGGCCCCGACTTAATTACTCAGATTTTTTCCCGAAATTGTTTCGTTGGAAATGTTCGTAATTTAGCGGGTAAATTAAGCGATACTTAACAAATTCAATTGACAATACTTATCCACAAAGGAGTCCAAAAAGGAGCTGACGAAGAACCTCTTAATTAACGTAGTGATAACGATCAACCTATTTTAAATTAATGATAACGTTACACTAACATTCAAACTAGATTCCTGTGGATGAAGACTAGACGTAAATACAGTTGCAAGACAGTAAAGACGTTTGCTCTGCATTAGGATGAAACGGGCTGATTCTCGTATAGATATAGTATAGTATACAAAACTATGCTTCAAAAAAACTAAACATTTTCCAAAGCGACAATGACAATAATATAAGACTTTGCCTCAGAAATATGTGTTATAAATTTGATGATTCAGTACAATCACTAAAAATATATGCATAATATACAAAAAGCATTAGCTTAGTCCAAAGTTATAAAAATGTGAATCCTCAGTCATGTTCATAAAGTTAGTTTAGCATTTTTTAGAACTTCAAAGAACGAAGGCCAATGATATAAACCGGCTCTTCAAATTCATTTCCTTTTAAATTAAAATATTCAACTTTTCAATGCCTATAATAGTTTTGGTTTTCCGTTGATTCTATCCAAAAACAAACGATTGTATGAAGTTTATTATGAGCACAGTTAACAACGATTCTCAAAGAAAATCTCAAAGACAGTTTGCTTTCCTTATATTTCGTTCAAAGTGGATCCAAAACAGAGTAAACAAACAAACTTAAGAACGAAGCTTTTAATTGTTACTTTGAAACGAGTCCGACTCGTTGTCAACTTCGTCACAATTAATAAACTCGACGATCGTTGAGTAAAATGTTAATGAAATACTTATTGGATTTTCAGTTCTGAAATGAATTATTAGCTCTAAATATTATGTCGACCCTTAGTCAAATTTGATGTGTTATTTATTATTCTGAATGAACGTTATGCGAAACGAAGAGTATGCCAAAAAACGTTATGCAGACTTAAGATTTGCCTCTTTAATTTATGCATCCCAATATGGACCCATTTTAAGATCATTGCTTCGGTGGAAGAAAGACTTGTCATCCTTTTTAATTCTTTGAAAGAAAAACGCAATCATCGTCGTGCAGCCTCAAACCACGTTATGCTTGTATGAACTATGGGATACTAAACAATTTTTTTTGGCAATAGGTACTTAGTTACCTAAAGTAGGTACTTAGGAAAGGCCCAGATCAAAACAAACAGACAAGTTCAAGAGGATGAATGTTTGTAGAGATCGTCCAAGCTGAAAAGCTTGGACGATCTCTACATCATGCGTCATTTCCGACGCGCCCCTCCACCGCATCTACTTACGCACCGAAGAGTGCTTGCTTGTATGTGTGTATGCAGTGGAGGGGCGCGTTATTTCGGCTCAGATGACCTCTACTAAGCGGTGATCATACTCGTAACCTCTGGTATAGTAGCCAACTTCTAAACCATTACCCCAAATCGGTCGTCAAATTCCACGTCATAACGTATGCTTTTTACTTATTGAGTGAACTTTCACCTCAAACTATGATTTGAAAAACATTATTCTGTTATTCAACACAGACTTTTGTTTTATGTTCAAAGTAAACAAAAAATTAAAAAAGCACACAAAAGTTGAGGGCACTTTAAAAGCGCGGAAAACTGGAAACGTGATCAAAAAAGTGCAAGCGTATTATTTGTGCCGAAAGCTGCGGATATGAAAGAGAGCAAAGCTCGAGTTTCCGGCCTCGAGTGCCTCTCAAAGGACACGCGCAGCTTTTAGTCTTTGTGCTTTTCAATTTGAAACTTTTGAGCTATTTTTCAATTTTTGGTTCACTAATTTTTCAGAGGTGCAGAGGTTAGTTATTGATAACTGCAGGTGAGTTTAGACTTGAGCATTTACTTGTGTCTGAACATCGAACATTCGCCATTTTTAAATTTACTCCAACCGCTCTTCGACAACAACAATAACTCGGGCCTAGTAAGGATCGTCAGAGACTGTAGCCCCCGAATTCATAAACGTCAATCAACGCCAAGCACGCGCTCACGCTCATGCTGTCCTTTAAAATGTCAGTAGAACTGAAAGGGACAGCATGAGCGTGAGCGCGTGCATAGTGTTGATTGTCGTTTGTGAATTCGGGGGTATGTGAGGCAAGAGATGAAACAGTCGGGGTGGTCAACCATCTATTAACCCGACCTGTGACGTATAGCTTGACATCGGCTATCATTGCCAATCCTCTGTCGGCATTAAGCCACCTGGCCCCTATTCAATAAAGCTGACAATCCGACAATTCGACATATGTCGAGAAGTGACAATTCTACAATTTTTCTGTTCAATAAAACCGACAGGCGACATAATTGTCACGGTGGAAAATTGACAAATATGTCGGATTGTCGCGACAATTCGACATATTTGCGTTCAATAAAACTTTTTACGCGACAGGTGACAGGTGACAATTTGTCGTGAAAAACTTGTCAAATCTGCTTTATTAAACACAAAATTGTCGCGACAATCCGACATATTTGTAGAATTGTCAGACAATTCTGACAGGTGCCTTGACCCTCTGTCGCGAAATCTTTTTTGAAGTTGTAAGGTGTAAATAAGTGTTTTTTTTCTTAATATTATAAAATTTAGTTGGTACTGATACCAAGTCAGTGTACCAACAATCTAAGTGATAATTCCTTTGTTTGAAGTTGGTTATGTGTCTGTCTGTCTAAATAAATAAAATAAGAATTCCTGACTGATAGATAAACTAGTTAAAAAAACTAAACCTTATTAAACTTATCAAAGAGTATATTTTTATTTTGGTAAATTAGTCCCAAAATAGGTATTTTTGTTCATTTCTATTTTACATACGAGTTGCACTAGAGACTGATTAATTCTCATTGTGGCAAAACTAAATTACTACTTATCCCTCATTAGCTTCAACAATCAAAATTACCTGTTTGCAAACAGTTCAAAAGTCGACATATTTGTCACGACAATCCGACAATTGTCACTGACAATTGTCACCGACAATTGTAGAAAATAATTACTGTGGATTTTTGACATATGTCGAGTTTTATTGATTGAACGCTATTTTTCCTGACAAATTTGTCAGGATTTCACCTGTCGGTTTTCGACATATTTGTCAATTTTATTGAACAGCCTAAGCGCGACAATTCTACAATTATGTCACTTTTTGTCATAATTGTCGGATTGTCAGCTTTATTGAATAGGGCCCTGGTGGTGCCTAAAACGAAATCCAAGCAAATATTCGCTACCACAAAAAATCTCTTCAACAAAAAACAAATTTGAGACATTCATAATATGCCAAGCAATGTCACTGAACAGCAAATTTTCTTAAGTCAAATTTCAACACTAGTCAGGACAATAACCATTGTCCTGACTAGTGTTGAAAAACTATCGACATATTAAAATCCAGCTGCACCATCGATAATGTTCACAAACTGTTTTTTATCAACTATACGATTTATTATTTCAGTGGCGTAATGGTTTCAGCGCTACAATCCAAGTCCACCTTTGACCTCGTCATCGCTTACCATCAGGTGAGACTGTGGTTAAACGCAAACCCATTTTGAATTATAAAAAAAGACGTTAAGGAACATATGCCTGGTCACGTAATAATAGGATGGGTGGCCGAAGTTCTGTATTTTTACAAGTTTGTTATTTTACGTTTAGCAGTTAGTTCCTACTGACCACGCTAGGTGTCAGATATTAAGCCTGGTCGGAGGCCTTAGGGCGACTTGATAACATATGACAGTAAGGTTGCCGTACACCCTAAAACAGTCCAAACCGAGCCCGCGTGTTGGAGTTTGGTTCGCAAGTCACATCACCTCATAATTAAAGTACAAAAATGGGACTTTTAAAGGCAGTTGATTGTTTGCCAGTGTTAACACTAACACTGTAATAGTTAAACCAACTTATTTATAAAAAGTCAAGCAGCCCTACAGCACCACCTTAACTACTGCGATGGTTTTGTCTCCTTCATTTTTATTTAGACATTTGAATGTATTTAGGTAAGTGAATAGTATTTAAGAGAGCTTAGGAGTGATATTTTATTACTATTTGATTTTTGGAGCACTTGTGAAGTTCAAATGTAATAAATAAATATCCCTGGACTTTATTCCACACAGCGCCATCTAGCCCCAAGTGGGCTAGTTATAGTCCGTTTTTATGGGATACTAGACAACGGATAAACATACTTAAATACTTTTTCTTTTGTAAATACATACTTAATATACATAGGAAACACCCAGACCAGTACGAACAGACATGTTCATGCACACAAATGTTTGTACTGTGCGGGGATCGAACCCGCGACCTTTGGTGTAGCAGCCGACTTCTCAAAAATTACACCAAGACGGTCGTCAAATAAATGCTTTAACGTTAGAGTTTTAATATTGAGAGGCGCATCGATAGTATAACAATTTTCAATCCTAGCAACACTAGTCCTGACAGGACATAGTAAAATTTATGAGTGTACCTCGGTCACAAGCTATCAATCCCGTTTAGCATCTAATAGTGTATAGCACAGCTGCTCTTGCAAATATTGCGATTTTGAACTTTATACGAAGAGCCGAAGGTGCAGACAGGATGTGTGGGTAAAATGCATTTGTCACCTTGGGGCCGTTATTAGTGCTGAAGACGCGTGACAAGAAGACGTAGTGTGGAAAGCACTTCCTAGGGAATTTGAACAAATTGATGCTTTTTATTGGGTGAGTTAAAGTGCAAAATAGGCCACACATAGTTGAATTCAGGCTTGTAAATTGAATGAATAGAGATTAACATTTTTATTTAAATCAAAAAAAATCCTTCTATCAAATCAGTATTTTTTGAATGACATTTATTTAATAAAGCTCAATAGAATAGTTTTCAACACACAACATACTTATGAAATACCTAAATTAAGATCCTTCCTTCTAAGTGAAGAAAAAAAAACACCGACGCCCAAACTCACAAACGTCAATCAAGGTTGAGCACTCCTTCAAACTCTTGCCGTCTCGTTAATTGTCAATAGATTCGAAATTAAACTTGTAGAGCTGCTCAAATTTTTGTGGTTGTGAATTCGGGGGTAGACTGACACAAAAATAAAAATGTCTAAACGTACACCTATTTCAGAGGAAAGTACTTTCAAATTTAAATGAAGAAAGAACAAATAGACATAAATGAAGCTATAAGCTAAAAACAGTTGTGGTACCAATATTTCTGAGAGAAATGTATAAAGACAAGTGGCTTTATACATTTTATTGCATACCTTGAAAATGGGCCATTCTCCATTCATATTTTACAAATTATCAACAGTCCAATGACAAAACTCTCAGGTGCGATGGAGGTCATGTAAGAGCTTAAAACAGCTGACTCCAGAGGCATAAATTCCTGGCTCAGTAACTACTAAAGCCTGCACATTAACTTTATAGACCGGAAAAAACCCTGTTTACGTGTGACATCGGTCGTTTGTTGCGACTCGGATCGTGTCATGTTTTTTGCATCGGCTTGGCATAGGGGATACTTTTTATAGCACTGACTTTATAGCTTGCCATGAGGCTTACATCTATAATTTTACGACTTATATAGCAAAAATTATTAAGTTCGTTTTAGATATGTAATTTTATGGATATTCACTTTTAAGCAGAATATGATGAAGTTCATATGAAACTTCGTGATTTTTGAAGTTGAAATGTTTATTGCAATGCATCCCTTTAGAAACATAATCCTACTTACATGTGAAAGTTTGGATGTGTGGATGTGCCGTGTTGCTCTTTCGCGTAAAAACTTCTGAATGGATATGAACGATCTGAATAGCACTTAAGCTACAATTTACAAAGAAAATATAACTTTATTTTTCTTACTTATATCATATCCGTCCTATCATATTTCCTCTGCCTGTAGGTTGTCTGGAAGAGATTGCTTCTAGCAATAAGACCACCTAAATTGTACATTCTCGTGAACATGTAGGTATTCCTTACAAATGTGTTATTTTGTGTGCAATAAAGTGTTTATCTATCTATCTTAAGTTCACGCGGACGAAGTCGCGGGCGACCGCCAGTTGATTATAAATTATTTCATGGAGCGTCCTTATTTCTTAGAAGACCAATTTCTGTGTTAGTTTGATATTTGTTCTGATTAAGAATCGTGCCAATAATGTTATTTGCAAACATCAAAACATGACACGCCAAATGCTAAAAAGATTTCCTTTATCAAAACAGAACAACACAAATACTCTCTATGTCTAGCAGCTCACAACAGAATAACCTCCTAAAATTAACTCATTCCTCTTTCATGGCGATATAATTACTGTCGCCAGATTCGAGATATGATCGCAATTAACAAATTTCCGTTTTAACGCAAGTCTCCGTGAGGTCATTTGATGTTGGCGAAGTTTCGCGACGTCGGGAGTTGCTAGGTGCTGAGGTGGAGCGGACAATAACGAGATGGGTAGGGCCACGAAAAACAAAGCACAGTCGAATAGTCAAACAGCTTTTACGTCTGACAGAGAAAACAGGTCACATTGAGAAGTAGTAAGGAAGAAAAATAATACATTTATTAACTTAAGCCATTGCAACTTATAAACTTAAAAAGGCACAGACAAAATACCAAATAACAACAGAAAAAATACAATGAATATAAGCAAATAAAACAATATGGAAGATACTCAGGTTATGTCTTAACCTCAGGATCAGGCACTGGCTTCAGTGGGTAAAGTTAAGAAGACACACGGATATTTGCAGCGCAAATAATATGTTCAAAGCATATTTTATAATACAAGTATGCGCGTTGTAACGTTCGTCTTCATTCTAACGTATAAGGAAAACCTTTTAAAACCAAACATTTTCGCCTATGTAGCGCTGTTATCTGACGTGAAGAAAACATTAATGGACCCATCCATCTATTTTATTTATTATTATTTATTCTTTATTGCACAAAATTAAGAAAAAAAGTACAATTAGCAGACTTAATGCGTGGAGGCATTCTCTATCAGTCAGCCGCAAGGCATATCAGAGAATTTATGAAGTTTGGGCTGTGCAACTTGCTTTAGTTAAAAAGTTATCCATCCGATTATTGCATCACTCACACACACACTCTGTTATCTTACTCCGTATATAATTCACAATAATTTACTTAGTTACTGACACTCCATGCACTCTCGAAGATTTTCTCGCAATACAAAAAACACGCTTAACCCGCTCGTTTCGTAGCCGCATCGACTCGTCTTATGAACACCCTCCGTTTAAGATCAAACGTTGCTACGTCTTCAGATCGGAACAGAACCTCAATGCTCTCGGGTTCCACCAGCGATTGCGTTATTTATTGGTTATTTGATAGATAGCATTTGAACACGCAGATCTATTCAGCTGTTTAATATTACTGGCTTTTGGAAGCAATTGTATTTCGAATCTTTAATTTATTATTCTTATGTTGTAAGTAGGATGGGATATGAATTTAAAGACGGATGACCAGGAGGGCGAATTAAGAGCAAGGACGAAGTCGCGGGCGGCCGCTAGTACTGTGATAATTTTTTTTTCAAGTGAGTACTTTGCGTACTTATTGATTTTGATGTTAGTACACAAGATCAAATAACGTTCATAGCGTCGTGGTCCAGTGGTTTGTAACCCGTGTGGTCTAAGTTCAAATTTTGTGTTCATTGTACATTTTGCTAATACTCCGGTGAAGGAAAACATCGATAAAAAACCCAATCCACCAAGATTGTGGCGGTGTAACCACGTTTGTTCGAAAATTCGCTGGGTGTAATGTAGGTTTTTGATATTATTTCAACATCAGTGTGTCTCAGACTACCCCGCTTTGAGGAAAAGAGTTATGTTAAAAAGAGCTAAAAATCTTGCTCAGGCTTTTTCAGTTAGACCTTTTGTAGGTAGGCAGTCTGCAATCACCAATGAGTTCTTAACACCTAGGTCGTCGGTCCACCAAAATTATTCCTTTCTTAGATTATTCGCTGATTTCCTGTTTTCGTACTAGGTCACAACAATAGAATAATCACGATAATTATTCGTAGTGTACCAACCCACCTCAAATTGTGTTCCAACACGAACCCCACAGAGTTCAATTTAGGTTCGCACAGAAATAATTGTGTTGTTTACGACAACTTGGTTAAAGTTTAATTGAATCGGAGTGTATACCCGGCCGAGAAGCGAACCGGCTCGATGGCGTTAACTACTTCACCATGGGGACACTTGTTTACATCTACGCAATTTCATTATCACTCTCTTTCTCGACTTGAGTGGTAAAGTTAGATGCTTTATCAATTTTTACGGAAACAATTTTCAAACTAATTTATTTGATGAGAAAAATAAATTAGAATCGCTTGGCAATGTTTTTGGGAGAAGAAATAGAAGCAAGTTCTATTATCTTTTACGGGAGCTATTCCGATTTACGGTGGTACATTTTTTTTAAAGCATGATTTCCGTGAAAATTATAGTTTAGAAAATCAGAAGTTTAGATTTTTTAACGTTGTTACAAACACACTATCACGGTCAGTGCGAAAATTCTGTGTCTTGAGTGACTTACTGTCGTTATGTTACTTATCAGAAGGTATTTCATTAGTTTTAGGTTAAATCCCTTAATTTTTCTGGTTCTAGAACTTTATTTACTTACTTCCATTCTACACATTTTGTATGTACAATACATTAATAACAATTGAAGGTACAACATCTCACAACACAAAAAAATAGGCATCTAAACGTTTCTATTTTCCAATTTTTTGCAAAGACTACTAGCCTAACTTAGGCCGATTTTGAGTAAATTTAAAACTACGTAACTAAAAAATTTAAAAATAATAGTAGCGTCTAGGAAATTCAGGATATGTTTCACTTTTCTCAGCCAACAATAAATGGTTATGATTATGATTATTATGAACTGTTTGATATCAGTTACTATTACAATATCCACAAATTGAATCGCAGCGGTTCGAATTAATTTTATATTCTTATTGTTATGTAGAGTCGCGGAATGAAAAGGTTGACCAGTTTTCAAATAAATTCATTTACGCGTTGCAAGCACATTGTTACCTTTTTAACCTGTGTTACAAGCTAGAGTACATCGAAAAGTACCTATGCTTCATTGTTTGATAATAGAATTAAAATTCAATAAGACGTATGTTCCTTCACGATTGACAGTTTAACCAATACTTTTTATTGGTTTGATGTTGTCAATGTCATCATTGAGCAAGCAAAAACAGATCTTAGGGTGGTGAACCCTTTCATTCCGCGACTGTACTTTGGTAGAAATATTATGATAATAAGTAAGACAGAGACAATTTTTCAGCATATTGTTATGATGTCTATTTTATTTAGAGCCTCTCGAGAATCGTTTACGAGTAAGGCTAAGTGGCTATCTAAACCTAGTCCTGAAGTGCCGCTGTGGACCCACAGTAATGATATTTACTCAGTCTTCTAGCCAGGAAATCAAAACTGCTTAACTCCAAGCTACATTCTAACCCCATTTCAACCTTGGAGGTTTCTGAATAGAACCGAATTTCGAATGTTTTTATCAGAAAGTCCAAGTAGGTAGTAGGTAGTTTAAAAGATTTCTTGAAGAAAGTACTTTCACAATTTTGTTTGTTAGAAATTCATTCCAAAGGCGAGTTTTTAAAGCAATGAAATAAACACAGTTTGCTTGTAGAATGGAAAAGGTAAATTAATTCAGAAAAAACTTACAAATAAACATTCTAGTTTGTCATACTGGAAAAAGAGGTGAACCTGTTTTGTATAAAAACGTAAATAAAAAAAAAAGTTCAAAGTGCAACCATTATGTTTTAAACTGTACAGACAGCATGAAAACCAAATGAGCTGTCAGAGTGGCTAAACAGATCATTTTTAGTTGAATTGAAAGGCAATTTTAATACTCAAATGATAGAGTAGTACTTATGTTTTTACCGCATGACACGTAAATCTAAATCAAGTGACAATATATTTCAGTCCTTATTAAGGTACAAAATAGAAAATTCATGCATACAAATATTATTTGTACTGTGCAGGGGTGGCATTCCGGCAGACATCACTTCACATCTCGGTGCTTCACGCTTACTCCAATCATCAATGCTGCACACAAATAGTACTTTCTCTCATATTGTATGTAAATAATTAAAAAACATTATTTGGCTCAGTTCTTTTCTCTCAAACGACCACAGTCACAAGGAAATTGAATCTTCAGAAATAACTCACCACGAGGGAAGTGAGTTTTAGCGCCGGCCGGAACACCATAGCAGGGTTGGTACTGGGTATTATTACCAACATTTTAACTATTACACAAAATGGGTCGTCAAACGTAATGATCCCTACAACTTTTTTCAGTAAAAAAGTAACTAGAATAACCATGGTATACTTACGTTTACGTTTAAATATTGTAACTAAATTCATTCTTACCCATTGAAAACGGATTTTATTCCAAGAAACAATGCTTCTTATTTTTCTAAAAGCTCTGCGGATATTCTCAACTTCATTAAAAAAAAATTAACTAAGTTTATGCAAATAGATCCCATCTACAAAGACTTTGTACTTAACTGCATACTTCCTGTAAATTTACACTGAAACTTCATTTTCCCGTATAATCCCCGTTCGTAATAGAGTTTTTTAAGTTTCATCCCCTTTCTTATCAAAGGTGCCGGTAATGAACAAGTCTTTGCTTGACAATATTTATAAAAATTGTTTGTTGTTGTTGTTGAGTGGTAAGAAGACTCAAGGAGGGTGTTCCATTCCCAGAAATAGTATTCACAGTGTATTCGAGAAAAAGCTCAAGCTTTTCATCACCAACTTGCATAGAAAGGCACCTTTCCCTGAAATGGTGACTTGTTTATAGGGTTCCTGAAAAGTACGGAACCCTTATTGTGAATGCTATACTAACTTCGCTCGGATCAAATAATGTACCTGAACCTCTAATGGAGTTTTCTTCATAATCATTACACCAAAACGGTCTAAATGTTACTTTTACTTTTTCTGTCACAAATATAGTTGTGATTGTCTTGTGTGATTGTCTTTTTGTGCACGGACTAATGAAACAACAATTAAAATTATATCAAAATATTTTATCTAGGAAGAGAATTATTTCATACTTCATTCGTTGCAAAATCGAAGTCGTCCTAAGTATGAGCAAACAATAATTGCTTTATCCGCGTCACAATATCAAATGACAATACAAACAGAGGCCCTTGGGGACTCCTTAATAAAGGGTCGCCGGTGATTCATCAAACGTTGACGGCCCCTTTGAAGGTACCTTCGATTTCAGGTGTGCATGTTTACGTAGAACCACCGGCTATTGGGATTTCTACCTGCTAGTGTATTGGCTGAAAATGAACCTTATTTACTTTGTTCAGTTGTTTTCTATGTAATTTTCAAGCCATACGTTGGTTCCTTAAAGTGTGTTTGAGATTAAGATACTAGGTACTTGGAATGTTCTGGCAGTGGCAATGAAAAGGAGTTATAAATTAACTGGCTATGTTAAGCTGCTTTAGAATCTCGTTTTAGACGAGTTTGGTGAATTTTACAATTTTACTGAAACACTCTTTGAGAAGTATGATAACTACAAAATGTTTTTGGTTAGGTAAACATAATCCAATTGATGAAAATTTCCTTTTCGAAAAATCGGCTTCGAAAGCTTCACAGATTTTGTGCTCCTTAACATTATCATCCCTCAAAAATAAGTTGCTTGAGTCAAACGCTTGATAATTGCTACGAAAACATCAGTTACTCAAAAAAGCCAAGTTACTTTAAAAAGCAAAAACGCCCAAAAATTATGCAAAAATAACATGACAAAATTCAAATCAAACTTCGGTCCGTAAACGTTTCATCATCCCCCATCATCCCCTGGCCACGTCCGCTATTAGGGGTCGTTGAACCGTGACAGCCTCATTTCGTTTGGAATTTCCACAAACGACCTTTGGTTGTAATTACTGATAATCAAGGAGAATTTGCAAGCTTTTTAAGCTCTGCGAAAGGTGTTGACGAGAATTATGTCTGTGGTGATTGCATTGCTCCTGTTGCGAATACTAAATGACAACTTTTATGTCCAATTGGAGGGCACAAGCCTTACCTAAACCAAAACATCTGATGAAGATAGAAAACTGGAGAGTTATGCTGACGCCCTAAGCCTCGTCTAAATTGGTAAAAACCAGACCATTAGAACTGAACGAAATATTTAAGAAAAACAACCTAAAGTTATAAATGAATGAAGGTATCTGAATTACATCTGAGAGTAAAGTTAAAGCAGCTAGCAGCAGTTAGCCTCTTTTCCTCAGATGTTTTGCCTTAAAAAGATTATGGGTCACCTAGTTCAGTAGTTACAGAGCAAAAGTGATTGATGAAATAGGTTTATTGTCTAAACCTTGTTTTCTAATAGCATGTTGTAATGCATAAAAAAGGCTTTATTTTTAATATTTCAGACATACTCAGTAAAGCTGATTACAGGTATTTGTTATTTTGTCCCTTTGCCCTTGACAGAGCGCTCGGCTGGTCTAATAATGAGTGTTGTACTTAACTGTTGTAATATGTTTGAGGATTTTTATGTTTATTAATTAGCATACTTAATTAACTAACTAGAAATTGTTAAGTAAAGAAAAAAGTAATGGTATCAATATAAATGTGTGTAAATTTAGTGCGAACTACTGCCGACAATCTGCACTTGCAGAATGGCAGAGTTGTAAATTAGTATATATTGTAAGTTTTAAGAGAAGCAAATAACTAAGAAAAAAAACATATTTTTTCAGTTAAAACTAACGTCAAATCTTATCACCTGACATCAGCTGTAGCTTCATCATCCGTTACTCCCGCTGTGGCAGCCGGGCTTTTCTGCCTTTCCCCCTTAAAACATGGTGTTGACTCCGACCGCATGTGAGATCACTGACACGCATGACATCTCTCACAACGCCAAACCTACATTTTAGGGTCTACCCCGTTTGCCGGGGCCCAGTGGGGCGTAGCTTATCGTCGGTAATCGTTTATGAAACTCTGACACCAATAAGCCACGGGCTCTAGATTTAAAACGTGGGCGACCAGAGACAATATGAAGCCATCTAAGCCCTGTGACCTTTAGCAGTTCGGCTATCCTTGCGAGTAGGCATCCCACGCTGCATCGTTTATTAAATGTTATTTTAGGTCTTTATTGCCTTGATCAACATTTGCTTATGAAGAGGCG
This sequence comes from Udea ferrugalis, assembly GCA_950022985.1. Classification (NCBI taxonomy): domain Eukaryota; kingdom Metazoa; phylum Arthropoda; class Insecta; order Lepidoptera; family Crambidae; genus Udea; species Udea ferrugalis. The sequence continues at coordinate 16,153,298 of OX465516.1, forward strand.
TATAGTCATGCTTAGAAGACGGCGTGTTTGGTCAAGTGAAACAATTTGTTGTAAGTTTTACACAGCCCATAATATTTAATGACTCACTATAATAAATAAATAATAAGCATAAGGAAAATCTAAAAAATAAAAGCTGCTGGAATCATATTGCAGGCTTCTAATTAATTTTGCAATTAGCGGTAAGAACACAAAACTAAGATTAGTTCGCTAAAGCAATGAATAAATGAGAGCATCGTGGTCCAATGGATAAGCACCCTGGCTCGGAGCCGGGTCGGTAATCCTGAGTTCAAATCTGGCCGGAGCACTTCTACTTTGTTTTCATCACGTGTCTTAGCAATCTTGACTAAATTGAACAATGGCAGAAGGCTCTCCTCTAACTACCCAAACTAAAGCAGTGAACGTAAGTGATGTTGTGTTGCATAATTAGACATTTATTTTAGTCAAAATTTTGAACAGTATTTGTAACAGAATAAACAACACTCGTCAAGTGAATGTGAACAAACTGAACCAGTGAAGCATCACAGCAATTAACCTTCTGTAAAATTAATGTGATTTCAAATCAAGTGATCTGAACGGACGCTGATATATTAGTGTGAATTGTGTGACGGGAGTCCCAAACGTAAACAAGCATTTTTTGCGCCAACTAACAAACATACACATTTAACGACCGACCGTTTGTCAAACGAAATTCCCATAGGATTTAATTTGTCGCGTATTTACATAATAAATGAACGCCTCCGCCTCGAGCGGTGTAATCCGGTTTAAAGCGGCTTAAAGCGGCTTAGGCCGCTTTTATCCATCATTGAGAGCGACTTGATTCTCGATCGGGCCGCGATTTGCATGTCATTCCGGTAATGCCCGAATAGTTGCGGAGTTCTCGGCAATTTGTTAGTGCCGTTTGAAATATTAATGTAGCGATTAGGGTAAGCCTCCAAATCTGTTTGCTTTTAACTCTGGCACAATATAACTCGTTACTAGCGATTCGCAAAGCCGCAAGTTGGGCACTTGGGTATTTTGTGATGTACTGTGATGAATCCAAATAGCGTCTTGCTGGGAATTTTTAAACAGTCAATCTGTTGACTTCACGTCATGTTTCAGCTGCTTTTATTATTACCTACTTGCTGTTTAGAAAGAAAGAAAGAAAGAAAGAATAAAATTTATTTGGTTTTGCATCACACAGTAAATACAAAATAAAAACACAGGACAGAAAATAAAATAAAACAATATAAACAACAAGACGCAATAAAACAAAGTAAAACCTAACATTAATTATTAGTGTGAAGCATAAACCAAAATGGTTACCACTCAGCTTGTGTCATGACAAAGAGCCATGACGCTGGTTTTCAGTGATAACCATTAGGGTAAAAGGTGCCACCGGCCTACGCAGAACATTTAAATAACAATTCTATTTGAAAAATAGGTAAAAATAACAAAATACATTATGCTTTTTGTGTAAATGCGAGAGATAGGGTGGGATGTGTGAGAAAGAGATAAATTCGTGTGTGAGTGAGTGATTGTATACGTACGGTGTTCATTTTTATCAGGTGGTAGTGCGACCGTTTAGAGGTTGGTCCAACCTGGGCTTAGATCTTAGATCTCAAAACCGCTGAATTTTGTCACTAGTTATTACTCTTATTTCAGGAGGAGGAGTTGGAGGAGGTTTAGTGATGATTAAATCGCGATTTGCTAAGAACGATAACACAACGGAAATTTAGTAACGCATTTTTCGGGCATCATCAGGCTTGAGAAGGCACGTTGAGCAGTGGTCCCATTGCAGGTGACCTTATTGTCGATATTAGTAGTTAGTTTACTCGTTGTCGATATTAGTCGTCGGTAGAGCGGCATGATAACATTCATCTGCAATGCCAGCCAGTGGGATGTGAAAAACGAATGAGACGTCAAAAAGATTAACACCAAAACTCACCCTCAAGTTATTTGCGACGCGTTTACCGCGAGGCTGGCCCGTGATCTTTATCATCGCAATTATTTACAGCCTTGCGGTAAATCCACCAAGTAACAGCGACAGAGAGCTACGTTTGTTTAGGTTGTATACGTGGTCATTGGTATGCATACGTGGCATGGTGACGTGACACTCACTCAACAACCGTTTTTTTGATGTCACTTTACCCGTGCTCCGAAGTGCAACTACTAAAACAATGTTTTTGATCAGCCTTCGAGCCTCCTTTCTTTCATAGTCATACTTCTCCCAATCCATAATACAATCTGTGTCATATTGCTCATAATTATGTCTGTGTTCAGTAATGATAGATGCAACAACACACTTCCTTGATCATCGATCTCGGAAACTTCTTAAAGTAGTTTAGTTCCGTGTCTGCGCCAGAACGGTGTGTCGTCATTTCGTGTTGTAATTAATTTAGTTTGTCCCGCGACTCCGCTTAATCGCCCGTCACACAACTACGAGTCCATTACTGAAGTTTAGGCTTGCTGTTGACATGATTGGGTTGAGTTGAGGCTTGACGGTTCAATTATGGTGACGTTAATGCGGCAACGTCAACTAATTGAGTCATCAGAGACGACCAACTCGCTTTGTGCGCCTGATTCGGTGTCAGGCTTTGCGCGAACGGGCCACCAATTGCAGGGGTTGTTACCCCTGTATGCGGAGGTCAAGGACCATTTTCCTAAGCTTTATCATTTTTAGCCAATATCAGATCACTGCGCGTCGTATCGACTTCCTTCCAGCAGCCTTTCACAGTCGACGCTGCAGCTTGCCCGAGGGCGTCCCACTTTGTGGGACTGAGACCAAATCTCCTCTTGCGAATGCGATTTTCTCAACGGGTATCAATCCTACTTTGCGACAGAATGAGCTGTTATTATTTGTAAGATCACAAGTTGCACTACTATGAGGCCCCTCACTGCCCACTAGCGCCACCAATTTTTTTTTATTAAGTGTGGTTTATTGAGGATATTTTGAATGAAAATAAAAACTGTCCATGTAAGATCATAAAACAAGACACTCTCGGTATTTTAAGATGTTAACAGTAAGTAAATCATCTCTTCGGAGATTTTTGCTAAAAGTGGCCAATCTCGCATTAATTTATTTACATAGAGATATTTTTTTCTGTTAACATCGTAAAATACAGAAAATGACTTATTTTATGGGACAGTTTTTGTTTATATATCTTTCATTAACCACAATTGATAAAAAAAACCTTTGGTGGCGCTAGTAAGCAGTGAGTGGCCTCTTAACCCCCATATGCCCGAAAGCATATTATCAACGTTGAGCAGCTTACAAGCGTAGTTGCTACAGTCAGTCACTTTGAGATCTAGACACAATTTCCGTGACATCATTTGAAACCATGCTCACTGATTGTCGATAGTGAATTCGGGGTAAATCACCTAGCATAAAGCAATATTACACCATAACACAAGCTCACAACTATTTCGCAGAAAGGGCAGTCAATCTAGTCAGAGGTAAGCTAACTGCATGGTGAACAGAACGCTCGAGCGTGAGCAACGCTTCGCCGAGCGTATTTGAACCCAGTCAGGCGGTAAGCCTACCACTGCTAACCGAGTTTCCTAGAATTTTACAGGAATTCAGAACCGCAGAGTCCATTTCAAGTTCTAAATTCAACATTTAATTGTAACCGTTTAAAATATAATTGGAAGATTTCACTAGAACAAACCCGAAGCAGTTTGGAAAAAACATAATAAACAACCTTTAGTCCGGGTAAAGGTACACTTACCTACCAGGTTTTCGGCGCATGCCAGCTATTTACCACTATATTCCAGCGGCCTATTTTCAGCAGTTAGACGTCCTTATTATGACTGCGCATCATTATCTTTGCGTCCTTCCGTTTAGTATACCGTAAGATGGGGTTAATTGGTATCTGGGTCTTAATTGGGACAGTACTTTGAAGATTTTTCAAAGCTCAAGTGAAGAGCTGTATTTCTTTTATATTTGGGTGTTTTTGTTTTTATCTGTAGTGAATATAAAAACATACAAGAAATTAAGAAAAATAAAGCTTTGAAACATCTTCACAGTCATATCCCAATTAAGACCCAGATACCAATTACCCCCCCATCTTACCGGTAGTTCAAAATATTAAAGTCTTACTTTGGATTCAAACAAAAGGAGGAATACACGTTACGTTCTTACTTCGCGAATTCGAGAACTGGGACATGTCAGTTGCTCACAATAACATATGAATGACGTGCACGTGAACAAGTAGCTATCCCATTGGCTTGAACGTGACAGGTCCAGTCTTACACGATTTTACACGTAGAGCAATTTCAGATATTGCTCTACCTCTTAAACCATTTCAGCCATTTTGATTAAACCTCGCTCTTCCGATCGACATGAAGCTTGCTCAGCCAAACTTAAAAATTACACCTGCGTTAAATTTTACAGCTTCATCTGGCATTTTGTTAGGGAAATAAAAAAAGCACCGTTCGACTAGTCGATTCTCGGATAGTTTTATTCATTTCAGTAGATTTCACGGGCGAAGGAATCGCAAATTGCACCGCTCGCTCCCGGCGCGGGCGTAATCGATTGTGCTGCCATCTGTTGGCAAAATAATGACTCCGTCTGGTATGCTTCTCCGTTATTTGGGTGCAGTATACGTGCGGAGTGCTTCTTGGCAGATAAAACAGAGATGGGAAGAGTCAAATACAATGTGATTTTATTGATCAATATCGAATAATTAAAAATGCATAACAACAAAGTTCAGAATCTAAAAAACTACACTATTCCTATGTTTTGTGTCAGCAGAACGTTGGTGAATTGTGTTTACAGGAAACCGACGAATCTGTCAAGAAATATTATGTCAATTGAGGTAAACTGAAATTATGGGGACATAAACTAGATAAACCGTTTTTGAGACAATCGAATCAAAACCATTTAATTCTGGTTGTTTTATTTAATGAATAAAGGAAAAACTAGTACTATACAATTTTATTATACCATCCTAACTTTTGCTCCTGGAGAGATTAGATGCCACATCATTGCTACTATCATAAACATAATCGTGTGCTAGTTACTTGGTTTCTAGTTTTTTCGCAGTTGTCTTACATTAACAATTTTAATCCAATCCTATCACCTTAGTTTGCTGCAAGAAATATCTTCTTAGATATTAGCACTTTTATTGTCCTTAATATTGTATTTTTAAATAAATAAGTAACCAAATAACATCTGTTTGCTGTGCATATACTGCATATCCGCCACGGAGGACCAAAACTCGGCCATAATTAAACTATTTATCTTTGGAACGCACCGATCGGGACCGCTTCCCGACGCCGCGCGTAATGAAACAATTGACACCTAGGAACACCCACTCGGGTGTTGTTCGAGACGGATATTTTTCTATTTTAGTTAACGAAAAAGCAATAGAACTAGGTTTCACAGAAGAGGTGCGAGTATTGGCAGCGGTAAATATTTCAGTGATATCAATTTTATGAAAATGGACATGGAAATGAAATGTACGTAAGAGGGCATTTAAACGTAAAAGCCCCTCAATGACCTATATTTTATGGCCCTCTTACAGAGGTAATTAGGTCTGGAATTAAATGAAGTAGTCACTTTTAAAGTTCTGCCAAATATGTCTGGCTTATTGACAGTAAAGGCCCTCATCATATTTTTTTTTAAAGCATAAAGATTCATATTGAAAAATAAAGGAACAGTCCAAAAACGACTAGATAAGTTTCGATTTTTAGGTTTAAAGATTTTCATATTATTCAAGTACCATGGTAGTTTTTAAAAGAAAAACGTTACAATCTCTAGCTAAGCACTCGGCAAATTTGTGGAATTGGAACCAACCAGTGACGTTAGTAGCAAGTACGAGTTATATGACTAACATAATATAAATCACCGCTCAGCCGTAACCACTGAACCTAGAACTTGAAATTTAGTACAGAGGTTCCTTTCGTGATGTATGCGAATACTGAGAAATATTTTTTAGAAATTGAACCCCTAAGGGGGTAAAAAAAGGTGGTGAAGTTTGTATGAAAGTGCACGCGTACAAAGTCGCAGGCAAAAGCATACTTATTAATAGACATGAATTCCACAGTGAAAGTACGTCTGAAATTCCCACGCTTTAGTTCCCAACTTAACCTCCCCCGACGTAAAGAATGATCTAAGTAAACACTATATATCTCAATTCTCAACGCCGACCTCACTGGGACCTAATTAAGTAATTCCTTGTGTTCAGCCAACCGGGCTTTTACTTAATGACAATTTAATGCCACGGATAGACCCCTTAAAGTGTTTATCCCAGTTTTCCGGATACTTTTCCGGATACTTTCCCTGTGTTTTTCCAATCGGGGTAATTGGGTAAGTTTTTCCCTTTTCAGTGTGGTTGCTTTTGTTGGTGTTTTTTAGTCTTGTCGATTTTTAAGAGTGTATAAAGTAAAGGAACTAACTGGAGCAGAACAAGTTTCTGAGGTAAACAAAATGAGTAGGAGAGTTTTTATCCGTAACAATTTACATTTTCACATTAAAATAACATTTTGGTTCAGGATTGGATGAATTCGCATAAGATGAATGAATGTACAAACAGACAGAAGCGTATCAAAATAAATCAGGCTAAGACGGAAAATACCGTCACTGAGCGTCATGGCCCAGAGGTTAAACACTTCGGCCACCCGAGTGGTGAAAAAGCCAAGAGACGAAGATAACTGCTGCTGCAGTAGGCTCATACCTCATTAACGGGGTTCAATTATTGAATTAGCTTTACGAAATCTTGGTTTCTGAATGTTCCGTTCACCTTGACAGTTCATGTGCGCCTCTATCAAACTACCCCGATTGGTCAGCCTAGAGTGGATATTGTAAAATTAATGGACACACCTGGTTTATTCATATTCGGATATAATCTGTATTTATATTATAGAGATAAACTTTGTCAGTTCATATCACTTCATAGTGTTGTAATAAAGTTCCTTTTCCAACTACTATGTTACTCTTTAAGTGTGGTCTGGAATAACTTTTCATAAACAAACACATTAGAAATTCAAAACGGAAAGCTAATTACCAAAACATCTTCATAATACAGTGTTTATTCGCTCATACAAAGTTAAGAATTTGCAGAATCTTCCCAGTTTTAATTATTCATAGCCGTCATCGTGAAGCAACAATTTAAAAGCATTTCCATTTGTTTTAATATAATAATAATTTAGTAACAAGCCTTAAGAGGGAAGTTTGCTTTCCGTTTTGTATATTCATTAGCCAGTTTGTAAATAAATAGTGGTTGTACTGGATTTATTAGTATGCGAAAATGTTTGCAGAAGCCATCGACCCTACAAACACTAGACTCCTATTAACCGGCGAGCGAGGTCTGTAGATGGGTCAGACTTATATTATTATGTCTGACGACGGAATCTACCAACTAATCAGTCCCAGCACTTTTCATGAGCTGTGAAGCGATAACCATAAAATTCAATATTTCTTTATTCGAGTAGACCATCACACAGTATTTTTAAATCGTCAAGAATCTTGATTTAACCACTTAATAAACATACACATAGTAAAACTATGTATAAACAATACTTATAATACATGTTATACATAATGTAACTCTACAACCGGCGTCGGAAGGTCGTTTCTACTGAGAGGACCCGGCAAGATATCATATTTTTTTAAATCGTCCAATGTTTTACAACACAAAGTGAATGTTTAAATAAACTATCAGTTAATAAGTTAACTTGGGTAAACCAAATCTAAATCTAAATCATAAATAAATCTTACCGATTTGACATTCATTCGAACCGACCGACTTACTACCGAATTCACTAATGTCAATCAATTACGAGAAGACCGTTTTACTCATGCCGTCCCATAAATTGTGTATAGAACTGAAAGTGACAGCAATATATGCTTTTGGGGGACGCTCAATGTTGATTTGCGTTAAAGATTTCACAGGTTAATTTCATGCAAGAAATCAAACAACAGGCGTCTAGTGACTATAAGGTCGATGGTTTAAGCTTATTCTGTGGCGGGGACGTTCTCAGAAAGGAAATTTAATATTGCCGGTAGTTCGCGCTGTTGTTTTAAGATGCTGCTGGCTGTATATTGATGAGATCGTAAGATTAGAGTCACTTTATTGTAAATAATTCAGGCTTTTGTCACGTAGGTTTGTGCGCTGGTTCCACAGTAAGAATGACACGAGTAACTTTGTAAACTTACCCAGAGTGGGGCTGGGTTCCATTTTTTAATAAGTTGCCACAAAGTCTATAATACTTGTACTTATAATATTTTTTGTTATATTATCGTGTCAGAATAAATCTATAAGTTTTTAAAATTTAAATATTTTTTATTTTTCACGTATAAATCGTAACAACTAACTTGTATTGTAACCACCCATTAAAAGGTAACTGACCAGCCAAAGTTTAATCTTTATAAAACGTGCGTCTGTACTTCAACAAACCCAATAATACCACATTCACGTAAACTCTAACAAAAATATTCATCAAAGAAACGTGTCACACGGTCGGGGGGGAAGGGGGAGAGTTCCCCAACGCGTGTTTGATGCGGGAACTTCGGTAATGTGATACAGCTCGTGCACATGGCGCTGGCCACTCCTCGAATGCTAATGATCAGCTGGGTTGGGACATCGAACTGTTGTTGGTCAGATTCGAGGATTTGGGTCGCAATTTTTGTGAAGCCTTGTCCTAGGTGAGAGACAGGACGCTGCGACGTATAACAACCGATGTAATCATCACAGCGACTCCCTAGGACACTGTTATTAGGTACACAACGCCCATTTGATATTCACGCGTCGGGTCGCATCGTGTCGCGTTGTCGGGTTTGTCGTTCACCTAGGACAGCGGGTAAAACATTCACGGGTTCATAGAAATTCGAAAAACATAAGTAGTTTTTAGTAAAATCCACAGATCATTAAAATAAATCATTCAGGCTAAGGACTCATTTTCATTGTTTCTCGGTCTTGCCAAGTTTTGCAATAGAGCTTGTAGTTTGAGTAGCCATCAAGTTAATAAAAAATAAATAACAAATACATTTTGTTTGTGTGAGATGTATTATGGTGAGAGTGATGTTTAACTGTGGCTCAAGATGCGACGTTTCATCACCTGCTACCCCGCTCTTGCCTATGGTATTTAGCGTACCTCCATTTTTTCCAAAAGGTCACTCATTTAATTGTTGAACATAGCAAACGAGTAAATATGTTCCAATCATAAATCTTTTCTTCTTAATGGCGGCCGCGTACCGAACGACGTTCCGTGGGCAGGCCCTCCACAAGGTGGACCGACGATCTGTCAGGGTCGCGGGAAGCCGCTGGAAGCTAACAGCGCCAGACCGATCGTTGTGGTGATCCTTGGGGGAGGCCTATGTCCAGCAGTGGGCGTGCGTTCGGCTGACATGATGATGATGATAAATCTTTTAACGTTTAGGAATACATATACTTATGTAAATTGTTAAGTACCTTTGCTCAGCATTGGGATGATGTAGGTTAGGAAAAAAATTGTCAAACACAATCAAATACCACAGCGTCCAATTAATAAAGGTTCAAACCTCAGCAAGAATATCAAATTAGTTCAAAGCATCACAAAAGGTACATTTAAACGCTGCTCAGTAAATAGGTACAATTTCATTACGCGGTCTCTCTTCATTGCTATATTGAGTATCCCGGTTTTGAGTCTTTTCAAATTTTTCCGAGTGTAAAATTCGCTTTCGTTCCATTTAGTCAAAGCTTAATGAAATTTCGGATACAGTCCGCTCCGAGTATTGCAAGCGCCGATATTAAAAACATTTAAAATGTTAATTTATTCCAGGAACTGGTATTTCTGACGCATTTTTCGATATCCATTCGGTGATTTAAGAGCACAAGGATAATTTTGTGTGAGTTTGAATTGTATTGATAAATGAGCCATAATTTCAAGCGTTATAATTAGTTTTTATTTAGGGGAAAATTAAAAAGCATTTAAAAAATAAGAGCATTAAATATGGCCCCTTTGTTTTGAGCTTCAGTAGTGCCGTGTTAATTTTTCACCAGAACCAGAAAGCCATCTCTGTGTGTTATTGACATAATAAGCCTAAAATGCTCGGTTGCTGAATCTAGGCATCCCCTAAAGTGTTATGAGATCATAGGTAGTTCAATAAATTAGAAAAGATTTGATGAAATTGTATATCGAGATTAAAAAAATCTAAACTTTAGTATCGAAATCTTTTTTTATTTAAATTTGTGATACCTAATATTACCAATAGTGATCGACTACTCCATTACTTTTTAAATGTAATCCATGTATCTATTTTATATGGAAGAAATAATCGACTTCGTGGGTTGTTACCATAAGTAAAAAATTCAAATCAGATGATTTGAATTTATTTAGAATAGATACTAATCATTTAAGTGTAAATAAAAAAAAAAGAAGTTTCCTGCCGGAAGTTTCCTCGAAAGTGGAATTCCCTATTTCCCTTCGTAGTCAATCAGTACTTTCCACCGCGGGGCATTCTTTCATTTATTAATACGGAACCCTGAAAGCAGGGGTGCCCTAGCTCAGACCCCCTGTTTGTAATCTTGACAACCCCCGCGGCAATCGATTTCTTTCCAGATTGAAATGAAAAACAAAGAGATATTGCCAATTTTTTCGCCATTTCTCTTATTACCGACCTCGTTTCTGATTTTATTGAGTTTTTTTCGCTTCCGATCGAGCTTTATTGTCTCTGTTAAATGTTTTGCTCTGTATTTTTCTCGTTAAATAAGAATGTTGTGCGAATAAAAATTACTCTGCCCGTTTTTGTGTGATATATTTGTAAGCATATACGATACAGTACCTGGCGGTTTGTTTACACATAGACCGTTAGACAGAAACCCTTGGCCTAATTTCTGCTTCGTATAGCGTTATCTATGTTGCACACTTCATGATGTTCGTTTGTCAGAACATCAATGAAGTACTTGGTTTTAAATTCAAATCTTAGTAACGATAAATCAAATAATTCATGAACATGGACATGTTTGTTTTCAGAAATACGATGATTGGCGTTTGGCTTTTCGGCAGTCGATTGATAGTTCTGCTGTGCTCTTAGGTTCTTAAAATCTGTAATGCCCTCTGGCTGTCTCACATGGTCAACATTTTAAGCCATTTAAATACTAGGTTTCACAGATATTGGTCAACAACCTTTTGTCATAAGGTAAGGTAACTAGGTTAACAACTATTACATTATGTTTATTGTAAAATATTTATGTTGTCTTATGGCAAAATGTGGGCATCTGGATATTCCGTCCTCCAATACGGTAACAATTCGTTGAGTGTGACTCTCACTACCCTGTTTGGGCACGACTTTCATTTAAAATGTTTCTCTAAACAAAACTTTTTTCCTAGTAAAAGTGTCATAGGTATTCAAATAGCGTACATCCAATTATGTCCGCAAATAAGGAGCGGAATGAGAGCGATCCGGCGACTTAACAGCGGAACCAATTCCCCGCTCATCCGTGTTTGGCGAAGTGCTTCCTTACGCCTTACTATTGGTTCTCGATGTGATGGTGAGATATTTCTTCGCGTGATAATCTTGTGAGTTTTCAAAAGGTTTTTGAATGAAATAATTCAAACTAATATCATTGGACATGATTACAGTTATCTCCAAAAGCGATGTGTTAATTAATAAGAGCCGGTACTATGGGAGCCTGTCTAGTTAAACGTAAATAGTCATACATAAAATACATAGGAAACACCCAGACCTGTACAAGAAAAAAACATGTATACGAATTATAGTACTGTGCGGGAATTGAACCCGCGAGCTATCATGCGGTAGCCAACTTCAACTATTACACGAAATCAGTAGTCAAAAAAGAGAAATAGAATAATTACGAACTTTCTTTAATATCACTTTTATTAAAAGTATTGTTATCTATTAATCGGCTATTTTCAAATACTATCAGTTGCAGTGTAACGTGCAGTGTACTATATGCGTGTGTGTGAAAATAGTACTATTTAAATTCGCCTTTGATCTTATTATTACGTCTTATACAATTGGGCCACAGGGTTTTCGATAGTATATTCGTATATTTTGAACAAAACAGTCGATAGATAAAAAATACTAAAGAGCAATATCATCATAGCATTGTTCCTTTTTTCCTTAATATTGATACAGATGGGGCTCAGCCATAAAATGATAATCGGACTTTAATGATAATGATGAATCATTTGATTCAGTAAACTTAATATACATTTACCTACTGACCTTAATAAACAAAATTCCCAATTTAATTTTAAATTTTAATTCCTTTTTTTTACCGTTAAATTAAATAATCACTTTCTTATTATCTAGTGAGAAGTGATTCAACTTTTCAATCGAGAACAATGAGTAGCACTCACGTGAAGCAACCGGAAGCAAGGCGCCCAGCCGCGCGGCTCTTTGAAACTAAAAACCGGAAATTGCGTCGCGTCCCGTTGTCTTCCTCGATGCCTCCACAACGTCTTCATTAGGGGCATAAATTAAAACATTTTCACGTTTTTGTGATGAAAAATTATAACAGCTTACACTGCAGTGAAAGGTTCTTAATTCATTAACGAGACATCTCTTGTCAAAAAAACGCGGGGTGTTGTGGGATAATGAAAAAGTTTTCGGATATTCACATTTTATTGGGGTTCAATATCATAAGGCGTTTATGTTCTGATTTGTTTCATACAATAAATCAATAATGATCTGTTTTTGGATTTAAGATTTCCGTATTTCCGTATTAAATAAAATCCCTAGCAAAATGGGTAAAGACTAGAAGTTTTTGTTTTGCGTTTTTATGGACAAACGATTTCATACAAGTACAGATTCAGGATACGCAAGCATATTATTTGTAAGGTTTGATTGTAGCTCTACTCTAATTCTTTTTAATATTTTAATACATCGTTTTCAGTGGCCTTCCTTCAAGGCTGCGCCGAGCGTGTTTATACTACATAGTATAAAACATAGTCACTTTCATTGTTTCAATCAATCAAACAAAATCAATCAAACCAAGATTTTTAGCTGTTTTCCTAAATCTTTAAAACTACGCCATGAATTTGGATGCGGTTTTTTCCAATAGATAGAGTGATTGGATATGAAGGTTTATATGTTTACCATAACATAACATCCCATTGCAACCGTGCGAAGCCGGGGCGGGTCACTAGTAAAAAATAAGATAATGATGATAATGATAAGTATTAGTATTGGTATAATTTTCTTGAACGTTTAGCGAACAATTATTACAAATTGGAAGAAAGAACCGCATAACATACGAACTAACTACTACTAATATACTAAAACAGTAGAATAGAAAACCAACAGCTTTATCCCGCATCTCATCAGCACTCCTCCGTGAAATAACGCAGTAGAGTAGAACTTATGAACCTTGAGTCAACACCGAACAAAAACTACATTTACATGCTGGAGTCCGTTTGTAAAATCAGAAATTACTGTAGTTTACTAGAATTTTTAGCATTTCAAACTGGAAATGTTTTTAGGCAAATATATTCAATTAACTACAAGTGAATACTCATGTAAGTAGATAGTTGATAGTGGGTACGCAACATCATCCCGAAACACAAAATACCGAATTTCATAATGCACATGAACGGAATGCCGAATATCGTGATGTCAAATGTTTATTTGACCGAATGTTCAAAATTCCACAAGTACGAAATCTCGAAGATTAAAATACGGAATAGTCTGAGCAGGCAATTCTTTTTTTGGGTTAAAAAAATACCCAAGCCCCGTCTAGTATACATAGGGCAGGAAAGTACCTACCTAAGTGGTTGGGTAGTCATAAGAAAGATGCGTATTTGTCTGTCCTATACTACAGTCATAGCGAAACCGACTTGGCCAGATTGGGTTAGGAGGTTTAAGGCGGGAGCGAAGAGAAGCACAGCACACAACATGCACACAACATGCAGTACACAACTCCGTTTACTGTTCTGTGATGTAAGTGTGTTGTGTTCTTTAGCGCGTGTGTGATCAAAGCACTCTACAGTCAACGGCACATCAGGTTACCCATTTCCTTTTTTATGTTGCTCTTGGAAAATAAAATTTCTTTGCAATAGAGCGTAGGCAGCATGATGTGCTGTTCGTACCGTTCCGTACAATCTTTTTTGATATTTCGTTCATTTATGAAGTCACACACAAACATAATCTTTTTTTTAAACCAACAAAAAAATATCACAAAGACGCTGCAACACATACATTATTTTCGCCTCTCAGAACAATGGGAGTTCCAACGTTGTTTTCTCTGAATACAAGTCTTTATAAAAATGGCTTTCTTGATAGAACTTTGAAGGAAATACCCCTCTAGTTTTTTCAACTTCGTTGGAGTGAATGTTAAGTACATTAAAAGTTGCTTGAAATACGCTAATGAGATTTTACATTTTACTTTTTATCGTTTGCTGTCAAAGTTTCATTTTGCAGTTCGCAGAAAAGGTTTCAAATGTTCAACATGCACAAAAATTAACTCGTTCTGTTGAAATGATTTCAAAACAATGCTTAATAAAAAGTTTTTGTATAAGTATTGGAATTTGCTCCAATATTATAACTGGTTCTTGCTTGTTGTATTAAACTACTTCTTATTCAGGGTTCAGTAGGCCTTCCTTTTAATTTTTTTTAAATAATTTCAAAAAAACTGAAAAAGCTAATGCATACATACTTTTTAGGATTCGATGTTAATGAAAAAATCACCTTTAGGTTGCACATAATTTTGATTTGCTTAATCTTAGACGGTTAATACCGGGACTTTTGTTAAAGTGTGTGTTTGTAACCCCCGAATTCACAAATGTAACTCAACGTTGAGAATCCCTCAGAAGCATAGCTGTCCATTTCAGTTCTGTTGCCATTTTACGTTACAGCATGAGCGTGAGCGCGTGCTTAGCGTTGATTGACGTTTGAGTATTCGAGGGGAAGTGACTTAATAGAATCTAACTCGAATGGTAAGTTTGTAATCAGTAAATGAAAGGATGATGCACTAAATCTTCTGTTACAAAAAAAAAATGTCAAAGTCAATAAATATGTTCTTTGTTACATAATGTAATTTTGTTTTTTTTTTAAAGTCAAGTTTTATTTGTATATTGAAAAATCAGGCCTAAGTTTATGAAACTTATTAGCAGCAAATAGTTTGATGTCAACTGTAGCAGAGTTTAACTACAAACAACGAAAGCGTGTTGGTTTGAACTCTATGCAACCTATAAAAACCTTTCAATAATATTATTTCCACAATGAATTACCATTTCCCAGAACAAACTATTATTCAAATTATTCACAAGACAAACAGCGTTCAGCTCCGCGATGAATTAAAATTTCCATCAGCACAAACTGCTTTGCGAACAAAATTCTTCCATTTTGAAGAAAAATATTTCAATTGTTCATGAAAATTTAACAAGGAACCGACTAAATAGAACTTTAGAATAAACTTGAGAATAGTTCCCATTTCGTTATATGCACAAGTTATGAACACAATATCATGTCATGATTTTTTGTAAGTGAATGATTTTACTTACAGAAACCGCCATGCAAAATTAGACATGCAGTAAAAAAAACTTATCTTACCTATTTTCCTAGCGTAGAGTTTAGACAACCCTTAAAGTGCGGAAGTCAAAGGTTCTCATGTTGAACTCCTGCATCGGCACAAATGTCGGCGTACATCGGCACACAAGAGAAAACTTCGCCTTTGGGTCATTGTAAATTTTAGTTAGATCGAAGAGATCGCTAAGTTCGGCGGAGGTTAAGCCGCCGAATACTGAACAGGTGTGTTCACTACTCTCTTTTCGCCAGAATCTCCTTGGAGAGTCATGCAAGAGGAATATGTCCAGCAGTAGACGCACAAATGCTGAGAAGAAGAAGAAGAAGAAGAAGAAAAAGAAGTGTGCACTAATCAAATGCATCATAGCATTTGGACGCGTCAGATCAATTGAATTTAGCTTCAGTCGCGGCTGTTAACTGCGGCTTACAAACACGTCTGATGGTTTGTTTTCGCTTAACTTCTGTTTTTCCAACGTCAGCGCCCTCTAGTGGTTGCGCCCGGCGTCTAGATTACATTTCTCCACGATTGTTATTAAAATTTTCCCAGCTTTTTTCGCTAAAAGGATTGGACGGGATTTGCGGGTAAGCGTTTGCTAACGCAGAACCATTCTGCGGAGTAATTGAAACAAGAATATTTATGAGGCTTCCAGCCTTGGGCTTGGACAGACTGCATGAGTGGACATAGTAATAATTGAGTGAGCTTAGGCATAGCACAGATGAGTGAAGCGAGGATGACTTATTGCTGCATTTCAGAGTTTTATATTATGACGTCGCTATGGGCTGGCCACATTTGCCGTAGAAACGATAAATATTGGGGTAAACGCTTTCTTGAGTGGAGACCGGCAACCGTAGTTGGACGCCCTCCGGCTAGGTGGAGCGACCTTTTGCGAAAGACTGCTGGCAGGAGTTGGATGCGTCTAGACGAAGATAAAGTGCAATGTCGCGCATCAGGGGAGGCGTACGTCCAGTGGTGGACAGGCATAGGCTGATGATGATAGAGGATATGTTACCACATTCCCTATCCCGTTGGCCACATGTGGTTCATAACAATGGCTTTCCATTTGGAGGGTCCACTGCAATAATGATGAAAGTCCAAAAATATTAAAAACTTAGTGACTAATGTCATTCGGTTCAGTCGACCGAATGACATTATTGCAGTGGACCCTTCATTTGTGGACTCGGAACGTTTTAAGCTGATGCTAGAGAGACTGTAGCGATAGCTAATCGGCAACGACCATCAATTTCAAGCTACACACGCTAAGTCACGTAGTAGGATGGGTGACCACCCAAGAATCACTTCAGTTCAACTACTTCAGTAGTTTAAACTTGGCTGAAGTCACTAAAAGTCAGACTACTTACGGGCCGAAAATTCTCATAAAATTGACAAATGAAAATAGATAGGAAAAGCTTTAAGTCTCTCTGTTCTTTCCAAACTTTGTCAGGTATTAGAAATGGAACGTCTTTTTCGCAAGAATATGAAGCCATTTTGCGACATCTATGCCAATTTCCGTAATCTCCTAGCCCTGGAGATTTTCTTGAATATCATGCTATCGTCGCACGATATTCCTGAATCTCCAGACGGCACAAATCCTGCCGGTCCAGACTTCTATTGGATTATGGCGAAGTCGCGTTGAATGAGCTGACCGAGAGATAGGATAAAGAAATAAAAGTAAGTATTTTCCAAGTTAAGTGACGTTTTAAAGTATAAAACTTTACACTGGCACTTTCTATAAAGAGAGAGAAATAGCTTTTAGCATAAAAAGAAAGCACAAAATGAAAGCACATGACAGGACTGTTACAATCACGTCAGGAGCTAGGGGCCAGAATACCATGGTATCCTGATCAAAGAGAACCCCAGTCTTCGCTTGAAAGAAAGATCTTGTTGTTGTTGTTGGTTCTCATACTCATTTCCTATACAATAATGCCACTACTCCCGTGTCGGCAATAGGACTTTTGTAGTAGCTCCATAATTTGGTGGTGTAGGCAGGATTTGGTGGTGATGATGTGCCTTTTCAACTTAGAAACAGTAAGGAGAAGATTTAGAAAAAAACAATATTAGCAGTAAGAATAAATTTCGGATATCCGAGGGCTAACATTTTCAACAATGAGTAACTAACTTTTTTTAAATATTACTTTGTTAATTTTTATTCTGTAGTTTGTGTGTGAGTGTGTAGTTTGTGTTAAAGCACACAGGTATAGAGCACGGAAGAAAAATGTGTACCTATATTTTGCCGTTTTTATTACAAAGCCACTATCGGAAGTTTGTTCAATCATCACCTAAGTACTTCTATTGTTGTTCGCGCTGTCTGTGAAAAAAACTAACAAAAACCATGGTATATTGAGCACTTTGTTTCACCAAGCTAGATAGTATAGGACTCATGTTCGCTCAGAGCCTAACTCCGTAAAATGCCATGACATCGTAAACACGTTTTTAAACTACGATATGTTGCTCCACTCTTTATCCTTTCAATTAAAACCTTATCCTGAAAGTATAGAGTATACTCTCGTTTGCAGCTGCTCGGTGGCAGTTTGAAAGGCCTAATAATTTTGAGGGCGTGCGTAGTTGGCTGTCGCAGGGATTTTGAGATTTTCTGCTGGTTTTTTTATTGCTGTTGCGGAAATTATTATCACAGAGGGCGGCGGAGTAATAGTTTTTTTGTGTTGTGTAGAGATTTGTTCTTTAGTGCAGTTAGTGGCGAGTTAGGGGTGACATACGGTCCGGATTTTAGGGTTAAATTGTTAACTAGTATCGTAATAGCACTAGAGCAGCTTTGTTTGGTGATATGGTAGGTTGCGAGCTGGAACAAAGTCATACACACTGACCAATAAGGTCATCATTAATCATATTAAGGTCTCATTAAAATGTGGCTGTTTATGATGATCACGATGTTGATTAAGGTACAGTAGTCTCATCCTTCCTTATTAGTTTATAAATTACTATACTAGCTGCAAAGACTGGAGCCGATATGTCAAATGCTATTTGGTATTTTTATTTCAAGTTCCTTGTTTTAAATTACTGGCAATGATATGATGATTTCACTAAATAGCCAAGTTCAAATGAATACGATTGCAAACGCTGTAAAAACTACTCATGACTGACTGAGGCTTATTTTGTAACAACACATTTTTTTCTACCAAATCACGGTAAAGGACGGAAGGAAGGAACCTCGGTTTCTTTACCGTGACCAAATCTCCAGTAAAAAAAGGTGAGGTGCACGTGGCGCAGTTATGGCAGTGGATTGGTAAAGGATCACACACCGGTTTGGAAATGGGATGGGTGACCACCCCGACCAAAATTTAGTGATGTCATTTTCGGGGATCGCCGTACTTCGGAAGGCACGTTAAGCAGTTGGTGCCAGTTGACGTCGCTAGATGTCAGTCGTTAAGCCTAGTCGGAGCCCTTAAGGTGGTTTAATAACATCTGACATTGAGGTTGCTCACTAACCTTACACCCCTCCAACAATGCGCATTGAGCCCGCGTGTTCGAAAATGACTCAGACCACCTCATCGTTTAGGCTCACCTAAACGATGAGGTGGTCTGAGTCATTTTCGAATGCCCAGCAATATATGTATACGGGTAATTTATGTTACGTTATGTTTTATCTCCAGCAAAACCACTATTTTGTCGCTTGCCTCTGACAAGCCCAAAGTGGACTAGTCAGGATTTAGATTGGTGCTCTTATTTACTTCCTAATGCCGGAACGCCTAGCGGATAACGTTGGACAGTGCACATAATCCCATCAATGGTTGTCGCACCATGCCGGAATTACGGGACGCGTGATGCGGCGTGGTGGGACAAGTTAGAAGAGGTTTGTTAGGGTACGCCTGTCCCGACAGATTTCAAGGTATCCCTAACTGTCGTAAGAAAAACGACTAAAAAGGACATCAAATGTGAGTTCAAGGTTCGATCTTCAGTCAGTACTAACATTTGTGTACATAAACATGTCTATTTATATGGATCTAGGTGTTTCCTAAGTAAATCATTGTATGGATTTACATAAAAATTGTAAGTTTATCCGTTGTCTAGTAACCCATAATATTAGCTTTGCTCACCTTTTGGCTAGGTGGATTGATGGCCTGTGTCCCATGTCTTTACTGATATTTCATTCCAATTCACGTAGTTTCCTCTCGCTGTCTTGCCAGGGCTCTATGTGAATTTTGTGACCTATCACAACACTGAAAAAAATGGATTACTTAAATACTTATACTGATTTTTTTATTGTAGGAAACAATCATTTGTTGATTTTATACCACATTTCAGTAAGAGAGTAAGCTATATTTTGATGAATGTCACAATCCAGTTCGCAAGTAGCATACAAAACAGCTCACTTTTACTACGAGTATAACTAGTAACAAGAAGTTCAATATAAGTTATGTTTATATTTTCTTTTACCACGGCGCTGTACGGAATCTAGAAAGTTATGGCAGTCGATATCGATGTAAACACATCCGTTACAAGAAGAATCATCTATTGAATGCTCTTTTAATCTCTATATCTCTATGATTTAAGACATATTTTCAATTGAACATCCGCACATCTCTTGTAAATTACACCTCTTGATTACAATGTCCAAAGCGTGTTTGATTGATTTATTACTCTGTTTGTTATTCAACGGCGCGAGCGATGGACAATGAACAATGCTTCATCAATTGGATCACTGGGTAATTAGGCTTTGGTGGACATGCCTGAAATAATTAGCTACTTACTTAGGTTATAAATTTCAAAAAAGTACCCAGTATTTTTTGTGACTGGAACTCACGGGTATGGACATGACAACGCTGTTGTAAAATAACTCTCATTTTCACAAGCCTGTCATAGTTTAAATTATTTATTTATTAGTTCGTAAACCAAAATATAGTTACATTGAAAATAATTAGAACATAAAAAGTACAGGTGAGCTTATCTGTAATAAGAGATTTCTTCCAGCAGACCACGGTGACAGGGTACGATTCAAAAAGCTGGGACATAGGCTTCTCTCAAAGTGCGCCACAGCTCCCGGTTCTGAGCCTTCCGCATCCAGTCCGATCCCACCACCGCTCTCAGGTCATCGGTCTGTCTCGCTGGGAGGCGCCCTCAAGGACTCGTCTGCTCCAACGGCCATCAGTCCTTCTACAGACGTGACCAGCCCACTGCCACTTCAGCTAGCTGATTCTGCGATCTATGTTGGCAATGATGGTAAAGTAACTCTCGCCGGGTTGGAAATGGGATGAGTGACCACCCTGACCGAAATTTAGTGATGTATATAGCGGGTATCTCCATGCTTCGGAATGCACTTTAAGCCGTGGGTCCTGGTTGACGTCGCTAGATGTCAGACGTCTAGTTGGAGGCCTCAGGGCGGCTTGATCTAACAAATCATTACGTTTTCTTACTCACGTAAAGAAAAAACAAAATCAACTACAACACACATATTCCAGAAAAAAACTCTCAACTTTATTTTATCTAACTAGCGTAATTCCCATATTTGTTATTTTAATTAGCTTTAGCTGCACAAATTGTCTTAATTCCAGCAAAATAGGGGCAAACTGCAATTATTTCGCCGTAATAATCCGGTTGCATAATTGCGGTTATCTGCGTAAGAGTTAATTTGGAAAACGTCCAAGTGTTGCTTTTATCCTCAAATAAAAGTGATATACTCGACAATTGTCGGGGGTGGATTCTGGACTCGTTTTAGTGCTGGTGTTTAGATGGCTGTGTGAGATTAACGAGTGATTTTTATGGCGAAAAACTCTACATAGTTTTGTTGTTGTATTTGAAATATGCATGGAATTACTTTCCATGAATTTCTGAAAAAAAAAATCTTTGTTTTAACGCATTGAGACTTTTAATGACTTTAAAGATATTAAAAGTCTCAATATCTCATGTAATGGGGTTTATAGATATATTCTGTTTATTCATAAAGTAATATTAGCGAGTGTTGTGTGTTATTTGTGAGTTATATTTTTAAAACTATCCAGCATGAAAAAATTGCTCCACGGCTGTATTCAATAATTATTCTGTTTAAATTGTATTATTCCGTTCAGCAGTTTATTTAAAATCCTCTAATGATGCTGATAAAGTTTTTGTTCTTTTGTGCAAAGAGGCAATTAAACTGTGTGGATTTTAATTAATCAGTTCCCATGAAGTTTAAACAATGAGTTTAGTACTTTGAAATTGAAAACTACGTCACCTATTTACCCCACTTTGCATGGTTCACTAAATATTCCAGAATAGCCCCTCGCATGTGACGGCATTTTATGGTCTAGATTTAGTTTATATTTTATTCTGTGCTTTTCCTGTAATGCAAACGAGCGTAGATACTCATTATTTATGGTTTAACAGATTCAAACTTGTTTACCTCCTGTTACATTATCTGTTGCAAAATATTTTGCTTCTAATTGCATAAAACCACCAACCACCAACCAACTAACATAACTCGCAGAATCAGCAAGCTGAATGAAATAGAATGGTTACTACCATGGCTGGTCTTGTCTTTAGAAGGACCAATTGGCAAACGGCCTGACGACGTGACGGGATCGGACTGGATGGCTCAAAACCAGGAGTTGAGGCGCATTTTGGGTGAGGCCTACGTACAGCAGAGGACTACGACAGACTGATGATTAGAAACTTTTAAAGGATATAAACGGATACAATCAATAAAATATTTTAAGTAAGTACTAAAATGCTGCAGCCTTTATCAAGTCATCTGACCAGGGCAGACGTCCCACGGTGAGTTTACAATCGAAATGGTCCTAATTTTCCCAGTTAAACTTTAACTAAGTTTTAATTTACTCAGAATGCATAAGAAAGAAAGGGTTGAATTTTTAGTCTTCTTTCCTGACATCATTATCATTACAGTTGGCGTCTAATATTGGACGTTAGCCTCTCTCCTAATTCTCTGCTGATGGTTCTCGCTAATCGTCATTTTCTGGCAAGCTAAACAATATCGACTTCTCATTTTGCCTTTGGTGTACTCGGCCTTCCAACACTCGGCTCATGGTCGCTATTTGGATTTTTTTCGTTTACCATTTGTCATGACATCTCATGGAGTGTCCAGCCCATGAATGGACATAGCTGACACTCTGATAAAATACGCAAGTTATTGAGATAAGTAGAAATTTTCCATTTTCACCTTAGCTATTTTGTTGATTATATAACGTCAAAATAAAAAACGGCTTTATTTACAATAAATAATTTATTATCAGCTCATATGGCCCATTTTCATAGTCACACGACACGGGTCCTTCTAAGCCCCTTTGACAAGGGTGCTATTATTTATACGCTCCCTTAACTTGGGACACTTAATAATTAATCCCAGTAAGCAGATATTATGATGAACATTGTTGTTAAGGTTTATATGCTTAGGAACAACAAAATTAAGACACCTTCGAAAAGTAGATAGCTTTAGAAGTACTCTAAATAGAGGTAGAGATGAGGTGCCCGTGGCACAGTTGTGACAGTAATCGGTGACGATTGCTGTTGTAAATCAACGCGCGCCGGATCGGAAAAGGGATGGGTGACCCCGACCGAAATTTAGTGATGTGTATTTCGGGCATCTCCGATTGAAGTCGCTAGATGTCAGTCGTTAACCGGTTCACAGTCCACAGCCCACATATGGGCTGCAAACAATTAGCTGTTATATAATTGTGGACAGCGAAACTGTTAAGCCTCGTCAGAGGCCTCAGGGCTGCTTGATACTATCTGACGATAAGGTTGCTCACTAACCTTACACCCCTTCAGCCATCCTCACTGAGCCTGTATTAAAGTATGGCTTGTTCCAACTCATAGTTGAGGCAAGGCCTGTGCCCAGCAGTGGTACGTATATAGGCCGTTTATGTAAATAGAGATAGGTAGGTTAACAACCCCAACATAGAGGATGTAAGGGAGTCCCGGAGCTTTTAGTGGGTGTGCCACTGGGTGCCACCTACCCAGTGCTGAGTCCCACATAACCCATCCGCCCCTCAGTTGGTATCACTGTCCATTTTCAGTCACACGTATCTCCTTGTTGGGAGCTTCAATCAAATTATTTTTACTGACTGTGAACTAATAAATGAACTAATAACATTGTTTCTTTAATGCACAAAAATATTAGAAAAGGCGGCCTTAATGCTTAAAGCATTCTCTACCAGCCAACCATTGGGTTTGTTTGTTAAGTAGATTTTAACGTATCAGGAATAAATAACTAATAACACATCGCATTCTGTGTTTGTCTGTAAGGAGATTGAGTTAATTCTTGTCTGTACCTTTTACCAATGTAATTTGTAACAACTGTTGATATACCTTAATTATACTTCGTCGCTGCATCCTCGGGATTTTATCACAAGGTAGTACATTTCTTCATGTACCAGGCATCAACACGTTTTAGAGCTGGTATCACTGAAACAGAAAAAAAAACAAATTCCCTCCCTACGGTAGGTGCGTCGCTCTGACAGGTGACAAGTTCATCATTCGTTTCTAGTGTTCGGGCATCGACACACCCTCTCTCGTTATATTTTTTATATAACGGTTTCTTTAAGTGCTGAAGTGTTTGCAATAGTTGTAGTAGTGTAAATCGATAGATCCTAAATGAAATACAACGTTAAGATCGTACTTACCTTTCGTTTTAAACAATAACTAAATACGATCTACAATAAAAATCTACCCACATTTTCTTGCACAAAATGTTTTAATAAGAGAACTCGTGATTAAAAGTGAATCTTCGTATGACTGTAAACAAAGCTAAGCAATAGCATGACTATGCAATGTTTAAATTCAACAAAACACGTCAATGATGAGACCGTGAAGTGGTCTTAATTATCAATGTTGGCATTAATTTTAGCTGTTTATGATCCTGTTGAGGCCTGTCCAAAATGGGCCCACCGTAACGAGATTACGATAAAACGCACACTGAGTGTGTGTTTCCAACAAACGAGACAAACAGAAGAAGAAGATCCTGTTTTTTCCCGTACCAAGTTGGTCGGTGCATTTTCAACAAATTAGCCAAGCAGAATAAAGGTTCCTGTTTATTCCTGTCCAAGAGGACGTCCCATAACGACCAGGCCCACAACGCGAGTGTGGTTTCGAAAGCATTTTAAGGTGAAAATCAAATCGAAGACCAAACTGTAAGTTATTTTGTGCTATCCTTGCATAACAAAAACCTTTCTTTCTATATACACTAGTACCTAAAAACTTCAAGAATAAGATTGTAATTTCAATTGAAAACTAACGACTAAGAATAAGTCTTAGTAATGGAAGTACCTGACATTGAAATAATGTTTCATTTTGCTACTACACAGACACATCTGAGTAGCCACGCCACAACTTTTGTAGCTATACAGCTATGGCTAACATCATAACTTACTCTAGTTGCTATAAAATTTATATTTAAATACATTTGATACCACTTCGTGGTTACCGTTTACAATATTCATAATATGATGAAGGCTAACACCCGTGTTACCACGGGATAACCACTCACGTAGGCTTGCTGCCCACGAAGTTCACAACATATGAGAAAATGACAATCCAATGAGGATTTAGCAGAATGAAGTATTCAATTAGCTATGTAATTAGAGGCCGACGCCGAAAACCATCCCGGTGAGTACCGGTGCCTAATTATTTTTTTTTTATTTATTTACTTCTTAAAAAACCTGGGGGTTGGCCGAGAGTCATCACGAAGGTATTGTAAAAACCTGGGGGTTGGCCGAGAGTCATCACGAAGGTATAATAAAAACCTGGGGGCTGGCCGCGAGTCATCACGAAGGCATATAAATACAGAAAAATGATCTCAAATTTGAGACTTAATAGCTTGATCTGTACATAAGGAACAAACCTGGGAGTTGGCCGTGAGTCAACATGACGGTAACGATATCGCAATATCTGAATTAAGGGCCTATATTCAATCCGTGAATGGCCCATGAAATGAAATGAAATAAAATGAAATAAAATGAAATAAAATGAAATAAAATGAAATAAAATGAAATAAAATGAAATAAAATGAAATAAAATGAAATAAAATGAAATAAAATGAAATAAAATGAAATAAAATGAAATAAAATGAAATAAAATGAAATAAAATGAAATAAAATGAAATAAAATGAAATAAAATGAAATAAAATGAAATAAAATGAAATAAAATGAAATAAAATGAAATAAAATGAAATAAAATGAAATAAAATGAAATAAAATGAAATAAAATGAAATAAAATGAAATAAAATGAAATAAAATGAAATGAAATAAAATAAAACATAAAATGAAATGAAAAGTATTTTTATAGTGATTATGAAAAGTCAGGTATGTATTAAACAACCTAGCCTTACCAGTATTTTTCTGTATCTTACCTTGCTGATGGTTTGATAACCTTACCTGGTGGCAGAGAACCCATGTAAGTTTTCCAAAATTTCCTTTATTATTCAAGAAATAATTATCTATGACTAGCAGCCGCCCGCGATTTCGTCCGCGTGGCCTTAGCTGTATGTGAAAAAGATTTTCCCGCTTTTCTGTTGAATTTTTGCTGAATTTTCTTTGCTATCAACCTCACGGAGCGCGGGATCTTTCTAACGAATGCAAAACCGTGGAAATCGGTCTGTGCGTTATAGCGTCAGAAAGGAAAACCCGACTTATTTTTATATAGTAGTTTATTTTAATATAATAAATAAGCAAAAGCATTTGAAACAACATGAATTGAAGAGACACTTAAATTCTTTATTATTAATAGTTTATTCTTATGAAGCGATAAACCTAATCCACCTAATAATTAACACAGTAAGTATTTAACGCAGCCACGCGTTTAACAATAACAAGTTGAATAACAACACTTAATAATGGTGTAAGTACATAAACACAGCCGTCTTTTAAATGTATATGCATACATGTATCTACTTGATTTACTTGTTGTTGAGTGGTGTGCTACGCACGCGGATTTCTTTCATATGCAAAATGCTACACTTTTGCCGTTTAGCAAACATTAGTGACTACTCATAATTCAGCAAGCGTTAAATTTGTCATTTAACGATTGAGTAGATGATTTTTAAAGGTATAACGGCTGTTTTAGCCGTTCAATAGGCACAACTTGTAATGTAGACTTGATTTAGTACCTCGATTCCGTGGTTATTTTTTGAAATAACAAAATCAATCAATAGGTATAGTGGAGAACCATATCCAAAGCCATGACTGGTTTTGACTTGGGATTAAAAGTTATAAATTGAACTAAAACCATCACACATTGATCGTATTTCTGAATACAGGAAATGTATTGGAAAAATATTTTTATCTTGTCTCGATTTCAGTAAGACTAGTACTTAGTCATTTGCAGATACTCTGACAGCATATACCTAAAGACAAAAATGTTTGGTAATGATTTGCAGATTACCAATTTATAGGAAGTAGTTTTAGCTTTTATTGTTCGCATCTGGCAAGGTTTGTTGATTAAGAAATTAATTGAAATCAGATGCTAAATTACAATTTAATAGTTTTAGTATTTGATATTATGTAGGTAGGTGACCTACCATTAAGGATTTGTTGCATACACACTCACGAGTAGAAGACATCGTGGTCTTTCATTTTAAAATGACCGCAATAGGTAATAAGTTAAGTTTTTCGTGAGAATAGGACTGAAATCACAATAATAATTTAATGAAAAATAACACACGTTAGTAGTGTACTAAGCCAAACAAGATTTGACATTTAATAAGAAATTCACAGTAAGAAGATTTAAGGAGAGAAGTCAGTAGAATATCTTAATGCAATTCTAACCTTAACTGTACCAACAGGGAACTGTAGGTACCTACCTACTTACAGTGTTACGGATATTATTCGCATAGCGATAGTTAAAAATAGACGATTTCCACTCACGAAAACATTGTCATAAAGAATAGTAAGACGTCTCATCCTTACAAAACGCCCCAGCTTTCACCAGAGTGGCATAAATTACCTAAGTAATAATACCTCAGTTAGGTTATTAGATTAAAAATATAGGCCAGCTGCATTGACTAGGTCATGTGTAGTTTCTATCTTGGAAGGACATTTCAATCAATGAGAGTCATAGAAACTCTTAAGAAAAATAATAAAAACTAAAGCTTATTATGCCTAGGTTATTATTCTTTCGGATTCTAAAGTCTGCTTACTCTGTGCAGTAGACAACATACTTACATTAAGAAATATTATTAGCAAAAACTAGGAGAGTAAGTTACTAACTAACTTACTTTAGTACCCACTGCCGTTGGGTTCTATTTGGGAATAGGTTTTCCAAACAACAGCTTTAGTTGAATTAAGTTAGGTGACTAATTATGTGTCACCCACACAACGAGCACATACAATGCTGGGCATTTAAATTGTTGTAATAAACCACTGCCCAGTGTACTTGTATATAATTATGTACCACCTTACTTTACATTTATTACGAAAATATTTACGGAAAAGTTGCAGCTCAAGCTGCTAACCTGTTTTAATTACTACTACTATGGATTAAATATTCGAGTAAATTAGGTTTTATTATTGGGTGGTATATGTATACCTATTCTTGTGTGTGGTAACAGCAAAGTTCATACAGTTACCATTAAGTTTTTTTTAATTAACATTGTTTAAATTAATATTAATTATTATGCAAAGCATATTTATAACATGAAGTTATCTTAATATATATTCATCTTGGAACATAATACAGAAGCTGCGATGATCTTTTGACTTTTGGTCATTGGTCCTTAATTTTGTTGCGTTTTTATAGTAAACAGGTAAAATTATAAACGTTACCTATTTCACATCAAAAATAAAATTTGGTATCAAATTCAATTTAGTAAATCCTTGATATTGATTTCCCTAGACCTCTAAACATCTACCTTGTGATAAAATCCCGAGGATGCAGCGACGAAGTATAATTGATGATTAAACGAACTTACCTTAAGGGAAGTTCTATCATAATTATATGAGTCGCTGCATCCGAAGGGATTTTAGCTCCCACCCTACCCATAGTTACCATCATACCCTTTGGTAACTGACCCGAGTAACTTTAGGGAAATCTGTCTCTAAAAGAATGATGAACTTGTCACCTGTCAGAGCGACGCACCTACCGTAGGGAGGGAATTTGTTTTTTTTTCTGTTTCAGTGATACCAGCTCTAAAACGTGTTGATGCCTGGTACATGAAGAAATGTACTACCTTGTGATAAAATCCCTTCGGATGCAGCGACTCATATAATTATGATAGAACTTCACTTAAGGTAAGTTCGTTTAATCATCAATAAATAAAGTGATTAAAATTATCGGTTTAGTTAATTATTATTGGTCCAAATCACTACCAGATACAAAATCAACGTCCTAAATAGCGGTTTGATATTAAACTCATGCACAAGTAATTTTAATAATTATTGGTAATAAACCAGCCAGTGACGTCACAAAATGATTACTCCATCCAAACATTAATGAGGTTGTTCATAAATTATTTTGTTTGTACATATTAACAGCTCTGCAATAATTAAATTCAAACCAAATTAATGACAAATTATACAAAGTGGTAGAAACGGTTTGGCGGAAATGAGGTGGGGCTTCATTGAGAGCGTTCCCCAACTGCTGAACGAGCTTATGTAAGAGTACATATGAAGCACACTAGGAACTAGTCACGAAAATGAACGGTCGAAGCTATAACAGGCTATCCATTTCCGGTCAGTCTTCCTTATTCTACTGCAAATAAATGTTATTCGGCATGAGAAAGATAAGAACAAAATAAGAAATAAACAAATAAATATTACTGGGCTATCTAGCCCCGTAATAAGCAATTGCATGCTTGTGCTATGGGATACTAGATAACGGATAAACATACTTAGATACTATTTATTTTTTTGTAAATAGATACAAACAGACTTGTTCATGCACACAAATTATGTTAGTTCAGTGCGGGGATCAAACCCGTGATGTAATAGCTCGCTTCTGAGCCATTACACAACATCGGTCATCAAAACATGTGGCGTTGACAGTTCATTTTTGCCAGTTTTTAGAGCAAAAAAATATAAACAAACACCTTTATACGTGCGTATCATAACTCAAAACCGGTCATTGTCCCCAACATTGTACAGGAATAAAATGCAATTGAATATAAATCACTTGGACTGCGAACGGCTCCAGTTTCAAGTCTCACGTAATATATTAAGCATTTTTTTTTCTAAAGCTATAAATTTATTTATTTATTTATTTATTTATTTAAACCCTTAACAACTATCCTTACAGGCTAAACCCAATGCGATAGTGTGGCTATAATCTTATTATCTAACTTAATTAACACTAACTAACATAACACGCTACATATAAAACTACCCTTGCGAGTTCACTCAAGTTGCCCGAAAATACATCTACACGCTCGTGAACTTTGTTCACTAAGCGGATGGTGCGAACAAGTGGCGTTTTGCTGTACAAATGATATGATTGATATAAAAATGTGAATGCAAAATATAACAATTACCAATTTTATAAGACTACACAGCCATATTGGTGTATCCTGTTATTTGCCTGTCAGAGAATTCACAATTTTTCTATGTGGGTCTTTTTTTAGATCGGCATAGTGATTTAGTATTTTCAAATAATGAAATTAGTTTAATTTTGATCATGAGTTGGATTTAATTTTAACGTTATATGTTAGATTACGTAGTTGTTTAGTCATATGACAGGTGAATTCGAAGATTGAACTGAGTTCTCGTAATCTCTAGGCTGATCATAAGCCTGCTGGGTTCATGCAACACATTCTGATACCCGCTGTTATTGGAACCATACTCTGAAATAGTATTTCGCTACCATAGCGACGGAACTTGTGGGTTATTTCATTAATCGTAATTATATACGAATTCCACCAACTCTGCGCCTATTAATAGTATTTACCTGAATCCTGGATGCGTTGATTAAAGGGCGTGTTCCTCTGTCAAATGATTATGTTAAAGTCGTTTATAGTTAATCAACGGGGTTGATGAAATGTATTCGCGCTTCGCTGCAGGAGTATTCAATATACATATTAGGAAAGAATAGTATGTACTTAGTTGGACTTTAAGGTTAAAAAGTGTTATATCTTTATAAATAATTGTAGCCTATGTGCTATTCAAATGCATGAACAATATTGTTGTAAAGATTCATTAAAATCCATACAGTAATTTTACGTGAAAGAGAAACTTTCGCATCACTACATAATATAAAATAAAGTCGCTTTCTGTGTCCCTATGCCCCTTTGAATGCTTAAATCTTATAAGTAATTTCAAAGATTTTAATGCGGTTTTTTTAAATAGATAGAGTGATTCAAGAGGAAGGTTTATATGTATGATAACATCCTATTGCACCCGCGCGAAGCGGGGGCGGGTCGCTAGTTTATAATATAAGTAGGATTAGACAACATTTATACGGTCACTAGTTTTTGATTGATTACTTATAAACTTAAATATAATGCATTAATATTGATATATTTTGTGGACATGACTTAATGTGACTCCACTACAAAAAAATCTGGGGGAATTATTAGAAACTATCAAACGAAAATTATATTTAACTGAATCTGACTGAACACTTATAGCAAATTTTACTAAATATTGTTCAGAACCCGACAACATTATTTTCTGTAGTCACCAGTTTCCAAACCAACGTTTCCATAAAGGCTGCCGAGGGTACAAAGTTTAATTGAGTTGTGGATTACGGTGACTACTATTAGAAGCTGACATAAATACTTAGTACTGGTTAAGTACGTACACTCATTAAGTCTGATGGAATTCTAAAGTTTCTGAAAAGGAAATAAATCAATAAATGTTGTTTTCTGAGTTCTTGAATGGGACAGTCACCAAATTACTTGTGGTGAACACGTAATCTTGTTTAAAGCAACACCAACAACCCATGATGTCCCAGCGAGCGTAAGCTCAAACTTTCAGCCTATCCTTGGGTTAAATAATAGTACATTGTTACCCTAGGGGTGAAAGTAACTTATTTAGTCCCGAGACAGGGTTTGGCGCCCGGAACGAAGTGAGGGCGCCAATAGTTCGAGGGACTAAATAAGTCTTTCACCCGAGGTAAACACTGTGCTTTTCATTACAAATACGAGGAAAGTAAAAATAAAAACATGAATTAGCTAAAGAAAAAATGAGGAAAATAAATGAAGATTGAATTGCCGCTTTCCCGCCTATTTTGTTTGTTTTTTTTCTGTGGCCGGCCCGCTATTCAGCCATTATTATTTTTTTCATCTTTGGTAAAATGGTAAATATTTTGCTCAAAGCTAAGTTATTTTAAAGAAATTGTTGAAACTAAATTGTAATAAAGTTATTTAAAACATATATGTATATTCTCTGATCAATACTTAACTTTAACTTATTTAAAATTTTACATCGTGGCTGTATAGAAAGTTGGAACGTGGTTCAATAGATACGTGAAAAAAAACAGTTTTTAAAAAAAAATAATTTGACAGCTGTCAGTTGAAAGTGATTCTCCCTAGGGATGAAAAGTGTTACTTTCAGCCCGCTTCTCAGGTCAGTAATGACCCACTTTCAGAGTATGAGTAATGAAAAATAAGCTTCGTAGCAGCCATGGTGACAGTGCGCAGAAACATTTATATATTTCTTTGTTTTAGTATTATATTCCTAAATCTGAAAAAACACTACAATTTAACTTGAAAGTTGTTAAAGACTTTTGAAATATTTTGTGTCACTGTTACAAAAACAATAAAATGTGACGAGTTCATAAACTAAATTCAAACACGACGCGCGTTGGCCGGCTGCGCTCGAGTGCCGGCTTGTCCATTGTCGAGTTAAAATATTGTGGTCCATTCATGTTGGTATCAATTGCAAAATAGTGATATTTATTTCAAATGGCTGGCAAAAAAACATATTGTTTTGACTTGCAATACAATAAACCCGCCCTACAGGGTCCATAGCTGATACCAATTATTATCAAAACCACTTATGTACAATTATGGTTTGCAATAAAGAATTGAATTACCGTATTGTGTTAACGTTGAGTTGCGCTGTTTCATTAAAGATCGAGGAACGAAACGCGCTTAAAAGGCTTCAGACTGATTGAGATATGGCTACTTAGCAAATAATAGACTTATTAGCGTTGAAAAGTCTTGAGAAAAAAGCGCGTATGAGAAATCGCCATTTCTGGAGTGAAAGCACGCCTGCTGCACGCCTGCTGTGTACACGTCCAAAGCCTGCTTTTAATCACCCATTACTTTGAGATGGAGTAGAAATGATGAACTGAGAGCTTTCACCAGCCTGCAACATGTACTCCAGTTCCTGTTACTCCACTGCCAAATCTAATGACAGACCACGCCATCTGTTAATTAATGGATCCTAGCACTACGTCCTAGCAGCTATAACACCCAATTAATTGAATACATTTGCATTCGATTCAATTTACATTTCAATTGGATTCAATTAGGACATGTCGTGATACCGCAACGCGGGGGCTCACACGAAAATTACTCTGTAACTTGTCTGGTTTGTCAATCAGTATTCAGTTTTGGAGACGATGCTGCAACGTCTTGAGCTCTTAATGCCTCGTAAATATATGGCAATATGGCATTGTTGGCGAGCAACACACGCCAGGGCGGGTAATGGGATGGGTGACCACTACGATCGTAATTTAGTGATGTATTTTTTGGGTGTCTCCGAACTTTGGAAGACCGGTTGATACCGGTTGACGTCGCTAGATGTCCAAATTAGGGTTCAATGATAGGTACGCTCTCCCTTATGGCGTTTTTCGGCCGCTAGTTTCTAATTTCATAAGGCTGAGTTAAATCAAGAGAGTATAATGCATTAGAAAACCATGTTGTTTGTTCATGTTTTGAGTGCGATTGTAGGTTCAATGACTAATAAAAGAGTTAAGTTGTCATCATCATCATCATCATCAGCAGCCACATGATGTCCACTGCTGAACATAGGCCTCCCCCATAGATTTCCAGAGCTGCCGGTTGGAGGCGGCCTGCATCCACCGAGACCCTGCGACCTTTATGAGGTCATCCGTCCACCTTGCGGGCGGGCGTCCCACGCTGCGCTTGGCCTCGAATGGTCTCCACTCGAGGACTTTCCGGCCCCAACGGCCATCAGTCCTTCGAGCTATGTGCCCCGCCCACTGCCACTTCAACCTGCTAACACGCTGGGCTACGTCGGCGACCTTCGTTCTCCTACGGATCTCCTCATTTCTGATTCGATCTCGTAGGGAAACACCAAGCATAGCCCTCTCCATAGCCCGTTGGGTGACCTTGAGCCTTCTTATGAGGCCCACAGTGAGTGACCATGTCTCAGATCCATATGTCATCACTGGCAACACACACTGGTTGTAGACCTTTGTCTTGAGGCACTGAGGTATGTCGGAAGAGAAGACGTTACGCAGTTTCCCGAACGCTGCCCAGCCGAGTTGGATTCGACGATTTACCTCTTTCTCGAAGTTGGACCTACCTACTTGGACCACTTGTCCTAAGTACACATACTCGTCGACAACTTCGAGAATCGAGCCTCCAACAGATACTGGAGTGGGCGTAACACGGGCGTTAGACATGACCTTCGTCTTGTCCATGTTCATTTTTAGGCCCACTTGTTGAGAGACTCGATTGAGGTCCTCGAGCATGCTGCCGAGCTCTTCCTGTGATTCTGCCATGACCACTATGTCGTCGGCAAACCGAAGGTGAGTCATATACTCGCCATTTATGTTGATGCCAAGTCCTTGCCATTCCAGGAGCTTGAAGGCGTCTTCCAATGCGGCCGTAAACAGTTTCGGAGAAATGACGTCTCCCTGTCTTACGCCCCTTTGCAAAGGAATCGCCCTCGTGCTCTGCTCCTGTACTCGGACTGACATGGTGGCGTTCGCATATAAGCACTTCAGCACTTCGATGTACCGATAGTCAATGTGGCATCGCTGGAGAGACTGCAGCACCGCCCAAGTCTCGATCGAATCGAAGGCTTTTTCATAGTCCACGAACGCTAAGCACAGTGGCAGATTGTACTCCTCGCTCTTCTGTACAATCTGCCGCAGCGTATGAATGTGGTCTATGGTACTAAAGCCTTTTCGGAATCCGGCTTGTTCGGGAGGCTGGAAGTCATCGAACCTGCGCGCGAGACGGTTTGTGATGACCCTCGAAAACAGCTTGTAGACATGGCTCAGAAGCGAGATGGGTCTATAGTTCTTCAACAAGGTGTTGTCTCCTTTTTTGAAGAACAGCACCACCTCACCTCTGCTCCATGCCTCAGGCGTTGTGCCCTCGAACAACACGGAATTAAATAGCCGCTGAAGGACTTTAAGAGCCGGCTTTCCACCTGCCTTCAGAAGCTCAGCAGTAATTCCATCGTCGCCCGGTGCCTTGTTGTTCTTGAGCTGTTTGAGAGCCATCCTAATCTCGTACAGGCTGATGTCCGGGATGTCCTCAGTGTAGTGCCGGGTTAGCTTAGCTCTGGGATCTTTGGCCGTGCTATTAACGGATTTGGCGACAGAGGTATAAAGCTGCCCGTAGAATCTTTCAACCTCCCTCAACACCGCTTCCTCCGTCGACGCCACACCGCCATCCTCCGTCTTCAGCTTTGTCAACCGACTCTGCCCAATAGACTTGTCTCTTGCGAACACTTTGGAACCTTTGTTCCGCTCGATTGTCTCTTTAACACGGTTTGTGTTAAAGACACGAATGTCGTGTCGCAAGGACTTCCAAATGCGTCTATTAAGCAGGCGATAGTGAACAGCGTCATCAGAGGACTGCAGTGTCAGAGACCGACGTTCTGCCATGAGGTCGAGGGTGTGGGTCGAAAGTTTCTGCGGTTTATTCCGTCGACCAGGCTTGAAAAACCTAGATCCGACCGCATGGACAGCTTCTACAAATCCGTTATTTATCTCGTCCACTGAAACGCAATCATCCAGACATGAGAAGCGATTGGCCAACTCGAGTTGAAAGCTCTCGGGGTTTTCGATATGGGCGCGAGTAGGTCGGAGCGTAGACTTCATCAGACGCGTTCTTTCTTCTAAGTTGTATGAAATACTTATATTTTACTAACTTTAATGAATGTATAATCCAAACAAAACTACTTACGAGTACAATGGCACAGCTAGGTGGTTAATTTTTGACAGATTCTTATATTGAAAACCGTAAGACAAATTGACGGCACCAAAAGCGGGTTAATAAACGTTCCTCTCTTTTTTTCTTTATCGTTGAAGCATAGCTTATCCTTGCATACGAAATATGCTCGTGTAGTCCCAGCTTATCCTCAAAGCTCGCCTATAGAAGCAAGTTTTACTGTTGAAATTGCGTCGAGACTGTCGTACTCTGCTAGACACTTTTAAGTCTTCACTTGCATAGTGTATTAACTTACTTGAATTATTTAAAATTGCTAAGTTGGTATACAAGTTTAGCAGCTGAAAATGGGATTGTGTTCCTATTTCATAATAATAAAAGTAAACCTAGAAACAAAAAACGAATATTGATGGACTAAATGGCCAACAAAATAGGCCGGCCAATTACTAGGCCCACTGCCTACCGATTACCCATTTGAAATGTTTAAAGACTTTCCTACCAATATTTGTATTTGTGGCATATTCAAATTAAAAATAACATTCAGCTCGTTCAAATTAACGTCGAATCGTGCCAAGGAAAAATTAAATAAGGTACAAAAATATTCTCAGTCGTTAACAATTTGAGATGATAATTGTGTGCCGAGAAGTTTACGGTAAAATTATTTAACAATAATATTATTTCGTTCAAACAAAAGTTTCATCTGGGTCCTGAAATTATATACAGTAGATAATTTTTCATTTTGGCTGAACTTTATCGTTGTGGTAACGTATATTATCAAAGGCTAATTCTACTTTGCTTAGCCATATAGCTAGTAAATAAGCTATATGACTAAGAAAACTAGCCCGCAGACATAAATGCAGATAAGACTTTATCTGCCAATAAACCTAAGGCCTATAGCATAAAGCTGAGGCCTATTAATATGCGTTACAGTTTTTGACTCGGTTGTCAGTGACGTTGGAGTTGAACTCTCTCAGCAATTATTTGAAACGAATGTGTTGAATTTTTGATGGCAAATAACTACAAGATGAACTTTAAACAATGGTTTAAATATATTTATTTGTACGTTTTATTAATAACTTCGAACTTATCCTCAGATAATCCAGCTATTGGTAATAGTTTTAGGCTTGTTAGTACTTCATTAATTTGAGGCTTGAATTCACCACGTGAAGCAATTAATAAATTAAAAATGAAACGATTGCTAAGCATTTTTTCCATTATCTTGAGAATAAAGAAAACCAAACCTTTTGTATACGTATACGTAAGTCTTCAATTGAAAACATTGAAAAGCAGGTGCCGTCAACTGTCGCCCGCACATTCCTCAGGTAAAAAGAGGAATATAATACGGTCTACCGTTTTCAATAGCGACCCCTAGAAGAGTGTGGCTTCGATCCCGACGTTATTAGCACCAATTTTGAGGGGTGAATAATGCGAGCTTAATTTGCTTACGGTATTGTAGAAATATGTACATATATTACGGAAATTATGCGTGAAACTGTATGCCACATTGTAACGTAAAGGTTTATGTATGAAGTATTTTTGGGGAACGTTTAGGGAATATGTATTTTAACCAACTCAAATCTGCATGTATTGGGTTTTAACAGTGTTCATCAACCGGAGAGTTGCCGCAAGTTTTTATAGTTAACATTGAGATTTTTTTTCGGTCAGACTTAAACTCAAGAACTCTATGGATTCCCAGCCAGAGTGTTTAACAACTGGTCTCCAACGCTTTCAAGCAACCCAAAGAACTTAATAGGATCTCCCCTATCACAGAGGGTTCAAATTCGCTTGAAGACCTTTTGAATCTTCCGTTCAATATGACCACAACAATCAAGTTTTGATATAGTCGTGAGCGTATGTTATATTTATTTATTTAAACTTGTATGAAAGAGTAACAAAGTTGTAGCCAGCATCAAATCTAAAATTCTAATGAGCGTCTCCGAAACCTTTTGTTTTACTCAGCGCCCACGCAGTATAAAGCCATGCTCACAACAGCCCGTTTAGCATATGCATCGTCAGCACAGTCCAAGTGCATGCAAGATGCCAAATCGGGTCGAGTCAGCCAAACGCCAAACAAGCGAGCTGCCAGCAGTGCGTGCCAAACGCTCGTGTGTGCAGCTAATGAGAGCTCCGGTGATTTGGCTAGTGTGTTCACGTCTTTATTGAGAGGAGATGGGCTTTGTTGTTGTTTACTATAAACAACGCGCGTCGTGGGCCAGTAGTTTAACACTCTGGCTCGGATCCCGATGGTCCCGAGATCGAATCTGGCCGGAACACATCTACTTTGTGTTCATTGTACACTATGCTATGACTCTCCGGTGATGGAAAACACTGATTAAAAACCCAAGCAGCCCGGATAAAGGTGGTAAGCTCACCTTTTAGCACGTTTTTCAAACGTGCTCAAATTCCCTCAGCGTAATGTGGGCTTTTGAATTTTCCGTTCACCATGCGGCAACGATGAGTGTGTCTCTGACTAACCCATTAGGGATACTGTCATGAGGGTATGTTATGCTACTATTAACAATTCTGTACAGACGCAATCACACAGCCAGAAGATCAATACACCCAAGTGACCATCATAAACTGAACATTTATTACTTCATTAATATCTGAACATGACAGGTAACATATAATTTGTGCAGCGTGTATAAAAGTTAGAGACTATAATGAATTAGTTTAGACTCCAGTTTCTCATGAGCAGATAATATTAAAAAACTAAAGTACTTAAAATAAATCCCTTTTTTGTGGAGATAAATAAAGTATCAATTGAAATTTTATAGGGTGAACATAGTGTGGAATATAACCACCACATAGTTGAGGTAGAGCTCATTGTCTCTTAGACTGTATTATTTATTAAAAAAGTGTGTAAATGCGAAGAAACCTTCTGTTTCAACACAAGGGCAAACCTTATTTAGAGACCAGAGCAATGTACGGTCAACGGCACATTTTTATATTATATAATATAGAAACGACAACAGGTAGCCTGATGTGCCGTTGGCTGTGTGCATATGTGATATTCTCTCATAATTGTATTTACTAACAATATTATCAGAAATCCTTCCATATTTTTCGTCAATATTTAATACTTTCTGCTTTCCTTCAAGCAATTAATTAAGACTTTATTAGAAACAACCTGAACTTTATTTTCATTAGCAAACTGACTGCTTTAATTTTAAAGTGCTCACTGAAATTACAATTTTCACCGAGCGAACTCTTGTTTTGTAGAACAAACTTTTCTATTTGTTGTAACTTCCCAATGGGAAATAAGTGTATGATTTATTTGGCGTTATTCTGTTGTTATTTAAACAAAAACATAAATATTTTAGTAAACACTGGTAGAAATAACCGTATTTCAAGTCACAAATGATGTAGTATATTTGTCTGAGGCTCTCAAAATTACCAAAAAATAAGTTCGATATTTAAAGTGGAATAAAGATAAAAAACCTGCAAAACACATGAAGTAAATTATTAGTATTATAGTTTTTGAGTAAGATTGCACAAAATCAAATCTAGCGATTATGAAACAATATTATCTGGTTTCCATTTTTGTAATTATTATTTATGTTATGTAGGTATACTTATTCTTTAAAAACATGAAGTTTTATCAATAGTCTTGTGAACTGCTTTAATTTTGCTTTCTTACCGTGTGGTTGGCTGGTAAAGAATGCCGCTTGGCATTAAGTCCGAGTTTTGTTTATTCGTATGTGCAATAAATAATAAATGAACCTTATTTCCTACACCTAATTAAAAGTCCGAATATAATTGTCCATTGTGATAAACGGTTGAACTGTTCAACCGTATAAGTTCAACATAATGTCTAAATATTTTTCCTTAATTTCCTGCCTCGTTCCAGAAATTTAATCATTTCTTCAAAGGGATGAATTAAACACCGCCTTATTTACACATGTTACGTGTAACAAATTACACTTGGAAGATTAAGGCACGTTTCTTTGATGTTGGATCGAGGCGAACGGCAAAAACTCGATGCCATCAAAAATGTGACGGTCCCGAGACGAGAATTTTAACGGATTACCTCACGTACGTAGCCCGTGTGGCACGCGAGGGAGTACTACTGGACTCCAAATCTATTCTCATTCAATAACTATAGTCCGTTCGCGGTGAAAATGCAGTAATTGCATACTTGTCTAGCACGCCCCCTAACCAATCAAATCGTTCCTAATTAGAAATACAAGTCCACAGTGACCAGTTGAACGCATAGGTTGTGGATCTGTGTTTTTTTGTGTGCCACAGAATTAAATTTTAAAATTACTTCATTCTTCACGCGAACGGACTATAACTTTTTCTTACGACTTTTTTCAAGTACAGTCGCTATCAGAAACATTGAAGCAGACAAGGTTACCAAATACTTACATCTAATCGGCTTCACAGTCAATATATTCAATATAACATTTACCATTAATAGCTGAACTTTCATCACTCCATTAATATCTGAACAAATGCTAGCTTACTATAGTCTCTATCTTCTATACACGCGTGGCAGATATGTCACCTGACATGTTCAGTAAATGTTCATATATTTGTGGCCACTTGCGTTTATTAAGATTATACATTATGATACTTCAACTAAAATGTAATCTCCTAATAATTGCTCTAATTGCTTTTCGTCTAACTGTTAAATGTTTATTGAGAAGATTATTTTTTTAAAGCGAGATTTGTGTGAGTTACCTTAGTAAGGTCCTCATTTGTATACGCTAAACATGCTATCCGTCATGTTACTGTGCCCGGAAAAGGGTAGTTACATAAATTAAATATGGGTACAAATAGGATTCACACTACAGAGCGCTTTGAAGTCAAAGCTTGACTTGCTTGACCAAATATTATTATGTCACCTAGGAAAGAGATCATCTTAAAGTAAATCTTTTGCAATCGGTTTTACTGTGCATCTGAGATGAGGAGGAAACAAATGAATTTTAATCATTGAATATTATTCCACACAGCACCTGCAAAACTCTTCTCCGCGATCATTTGCGTCTCTTAGTTGCGACTGCGAAAGCTGATCAAATTACTTAAATAGAAATCTGCTGTTTCATCTTATTTCAATTTACCGTTACGTCAATTCACTTCAGTCAAAGTTGCACACAATCCGCGTAGCCGGTCATCTGTCGAAGTTTCATTCAAATGTAAACCTTAACCACTGTTAAGACGCTCCAACTTTACTAATTGCAAAATGTGATCTGAATCTCGCCGTTCGGTCTAAATCGCTCTTAAGACTCAATTCGCGTTGCGACACTTTGTGAGCAGACGCGAGCTTCTGTTTGTTCTTAAGTAAGACAAAACCCTGATATAAATTACAACTAAGGGAACTTAGTTTTTGAAGTTAACATACATATTTATATCAACTATCTAAAAAGTCCAAGTAATACCACATTTGAGGGCCTTTTTATTAGTCACAGACAAGAAACTGGGCTCCCAGACTACGATAACGTTTCCCCAGTTGGAGCGCCAGTGCGGAAGAAGAATTATACACAGGTGTAATACTTATGTATAATTATGACTGAACTCAACGCCGCGGTTGTGTATGAAGAACATAATTATAACTCAATACACATAACATAGAACGTAGTTCTATGATCACTAAAAAAACTTTTTATTATTTAAAAAATGGTACAGTAGCATTTTGTTGAAGAAAAAAATTGTTCTAAAGTTAGGAAGTGCATTTGTCATCTTCCAGTAAACACTCTAGTTTTTGAAGTTTTGAACATTTGTTTCAAATACCAACTTTACAGCTCTCTGTCTATATGGTGCTGATATTTCAGCCCGCAGACTATTAACCATATTACCACACAGCAATATACTCGGTGCTAAACTCCGATACAACAGTAGAGAGGTCTATAAATCGCGCAGATAGAGAAATGCGAGGCCGTTCGGCTCGGTTCGGCACAGGAGCCGTAATTGTCGTTTATTGCTGCAAGGAATGTGCGCTTTTGCAAGCTAACTCATAGTATATTCAAAGTAATTGATACAGAGGCGTGAAATTTCTTGTCGTATTAGCTGCATTGATATTTTCTGTTTCGTTAAAATATTATTTTTTGTACCACTTATAACAACTAGACCTAGGTTTTTTTTAGGTTAACTCTCAGGTTTTTGAGAAACAACCTGTCTACCAAGAAAACTGCATAGTTTTACTTTTTTTATTGCGTTTCGTTGTTTATTTTATTTTCTGTGTTTTTTTCTATATTAACTAACTGTGTGACGTAAAATCTAAAAAATATTTTTCTTACTTTATTTCTTACATATTACTCTTAGCGTACCCACACACGGACTACACGCTACACAACGCCGCCACTGGCATAATTGATGTAGTTTTCATACATTTTAAATGGACTCGATTCGGAAGCTGAAGTGGCAGTGGGCTGGCCATGTTAGCCGTAGAACCGTCAACCTTTGGAGTAAACGTGTTCTTGAGTGGAGACCGCGTCTCGGCAAGCGTAGTGTAGGACGTCCTCAGGCAAGGTGGAGTGATGATTTGCGCAGGATGGCTGACAAGAGCTGGATGCGAGCAGCCGAAGATCGAGTTCAGTGGCGTGTGATAGGAGAGGCCTATATCCAGCAGTGGACTGCAACAGGCTGATGATGATGATGATATATGGACTCGACGCACACGGTGATTCCGGTGGCGGCCACAGGCAACAAACTATAGGAATGCCAGTGGCGGGTTTTTGTAGCCCGTGAACAGATGTGCCCGGTGGGTATGATGAACAAATGAAAAAAAAGACAGACCCATCAACAACATAAAAATCAACGTTTATAGTCAAACTTTATGAGTACAAGCTCGTTTCCTGTCATGTTGTCATGCCCAAAGTAATAGCTTCAATGAAACATATCAAATTCTCTTTGATTCGTGCTCCCAATCATTGCCATGGCGACGCGTGCGTCTTCGTCAGTTCATTAACTTTTTCTCGTGTGCTATGTGGATGACAAGTCAGAAGTTGCTAGCGATTTAAAAATATTACAAATGAGATATTTTTGATGCAAACGATATTAATTTCATTCATTCTGTCTTTTTCTTTTTCAAAATGCGACGTAATTATCTAGGAACTGTATTATACACACGAGCATAGAAAAAAGAAAAGAGAAACTTGAGAAGGACTTTGAATAGCAAACGTAAAATTGGACAAACCAAGGTTGTAAGATAAAGACTTATTGCATGGAAAATACCTCCAGACTTTTAGCTCAAGGTATCAATCGTCAATCCACGAGAAGTCAGTAGGATGTTGGTGATAATGCAAAAAACACTAACATACATAATTTACTTTTACTAAGCAATAAGAAACAATCATTTCTTTCTCGGGCGGTTAATGATTATGATCATGTCACAAATATACTCACGGTATCCAAGGGTATATCACGCACCTGGGAATGTAGTCACAACCCCTATAGCACAACAATTACAATTATTTAGATTCATTGGAACGTTTTTAAATAAAATAACATCCCATTGCGAAACCGGAGCGGGTCGCTAGTGATAATAAAGTAGTTTATTTATTTATTTAAGAATACATAACAGGTAACAGTCAAAGAACAATTTTAAAATTTAAGCATGCAAGTAACTTATAGACTAAACTATCACCCAAAAACATGTGTGCCTGACTTGACGGGTAAAGAAAAACAAAATTTAATTAACTTAAGGACTAAAACTAACCTTAAACATATTTGTTTTAAAGTGCGATTTTATAACATCAAAATAAACGCAATACAAGTGATCAGTGATCACTGGTAGAGGGTTCTGAGGCTCCTCTTGAAGGCATTTGGACTGACAGTGAAGATATCATCTCTTGTGAAAGGTCATTGTATTGACGACACATACGGACAAAGTGTTCATAATCCGCTACCTCCTCGTCCTTGTCCCACATATTACGTGCCGTAAAAAATCCCAGCAATAAATCTTTATTGCCGTGTTGTTTGCGCCGCATTATTTGTGCCGTCGCGCAATTTTCGTTTTTCTTTGACGACTCCATTTACTCGGCTTGCGTTGTAATTGCTGTTATGTAGCTTTTTGTTACAACGTGATTCGGTAAACAACGCAGTTGAGCTGTGATCAAAATATTTTGAATAAACATTTTTTTTATTTCTCTATCTGATTGTGTGGTTGACTCGCAGAGACTGCCTCTGCGTATTGATTCCGCCATTTGTACTTTAATTTTGTTTAGTAAATATTTATTTGCAGCGCAAAATCTAGTCCACTTACATTAATTTCCTGGGTGATTGATAATAGGCAACGACCTAACGTAAGCAATCTTTTGTTAGGGACCGATACTGATTTCGTATTCTCTGCATTCAAGAGGCCAAATTTTTGAAATGGCACAGTAAGAAAAATATAATAAACTCACAATTGAAGCCAAAGGGTGAATGTAGTTTTTTACATTTTGAGGAAATGAAAAAAAGTCATTTTCATGGCAAC
The DNA here is from genome assembly GCA_950022985.1 of Udea ferrugalis. Classification (NCBI taxonomy): domain Eukaryota; kingdom Metazoa; phylum Arthropoda; class Insecta; order Lepidoptera; family Crambidae; genus Udea; species Udea ferrugalis. The sequence goes on from OX465516.1 coordinate 16,197,128, forward strand.
AAAAAATGTGTCTCAGCTTCCTATTTGAAAATTTTTCAGAAGCAAATGAAAACTTTCCTGTCTAACAAAACCAATACCTATTCCGTCACATTTTCACGTATGACCCAATGCAATCTAAACTGAGTGGATAGAAGGCCATTCCCGCGGTAGCAGCTACGAGAGCGCAAGCGGCGTGATCGTAGCACGCTCCCAATCGACTACGAAGTCGATTGTAGCTCTAATGACTACGTGGTGCTACGAATCGGAGCTAAGTAGCGCATAGGAATGGCAAAATGGCTTTTAAAGGGGGCACAATTATTGAGGAGCTTAAAAAGTGGTTTTCGCCCACTTTTTCCGATTGCTCTATTCTAGCAACTTTGAAACTTACTCGTACTCGTACGGTTTAAAAATCGAGCATGATTCATTTATCTATCTAAAAAATGTTTACTGGCAGTGATTAAATGTTAATCATTTTATATGTTTGTAAAATTAAACTGAAAAGTTCAATCAAAGTTACATGGCTTTTACCATATATTTTAGTACACAAATAACGAAGAAACATCTGACTTTTCATCATTCAATCATTCCAACGTTAAAGTTTGAGTCTTGGAGAAAGACAATTAGCTCATGCTATGTAATGTTTAACTGATGCAGATATTTACGAACCACAGACACCGTCTTTAATTACCGTAGTGATAACCTTAAAGATAATCCCAATACAAATTTGAAGGTATGATCAGCCGCAGCTCATTCAAACCCGCTGTTCACCTTGTACCGTTGCAATAAGGGTCATATTCTAGCTGCTTGTCAGGCTGTGTCGTCTCAATATACTCATAGCCAATTAAAATTCGCGTCAAGCAAGCGAGATAGCATTTTTAAATTCACACAAACGATGTTGGCGAAACTTTTCTAATTAGGCTGGGGTCAATGACTCCTCTCCAAGCGTGTTTTTTATTTATATTTTCATAAAAACTCTGGTAAGCTGAAACAAGAGTAATGATCTTATTTGATTAAGTACAGTTTTGAAGTAAAAAGTAATATTAATGTGTAATTTGGAACTCTTTAAATTACTTTTTTTTACAATATCCTTTACCTTTTAAGATTTATCTTTTACTAGCAATCCGCCCGGCTTAAACTTTAGTATATTAACTACCGTTTTTACAACATTATGTTTGTGCCTTCCTCAGTAAATGTACTACTTAACACAAACATATATTTCCTATTGTATTTCCAATCTACTATAAGTTAACGTCCTACTGCCGAGCACAGGTTTTACATAAACGGCCTATATAAGTCCCACTGCTGGGCACAGGCCTCACCTCAACTATGAGGTGGAACGAGCCATACTCCACGCGGGCTCAGTGCGGATTGTTGGAGGGGTGTAAGGTTAGTGAGCAACCTTAATGTAAAGAGTTATCAAGCCGCCCTAAGGCCTCTGACTAGGCTTAACGACTGACATCTAGCGACGTCAGCCGGGACCATCTGCTTAACGTGCCTTCCGAAGCACGGAGATGCCCGATAAATACATCACTAAATTTCGGTCGGGGTGGTCGCCCATCCCATTTCCGACCCGTCGTGTGTTGCTTTACAACAGCGATCGTCGCCGATCACTGTCACAACTGTAAATATTGTCCAGCACGGTGCGCATTATCAGTCGGTCAGATTGTTCAATAAACTACTCATTAAATAAAGCGTATAATCTATAAGAGTGAATTTAAAAATAAACTCAAGAATTTTCTTCTAGAGGCGAATTTTTACGATTTGAATAAATTTGATTAAAAAAAAGTTAGACATGCATGACTGCTATTATGATTTTGTATGGGTTATTTTTATTTTTATTTGTGAATTGGATTCACATTGTTTCTTTACATTGTTTGTATTTTAGTTTTTGTATCTGCGTTTGGATTGACATTCTGTATTGCAATCAATTTTTATGTTGTACTTATTCTTGTATTTTTAATCAATTTCAGACACAATTTGTAATTCTTTTATAAATAAATGACTATGACTATGACTGCGCCACGGGCACCTCACGCAGAAAAAGTCACGAGCAAATAAAACCAAAACTTTTGTCATGACTTTGACAAGTTGTTTTTTGATTAAAATTCTTATAAATCCTTCCTTGTGCAAAGCCAGACGCCTCCGGTAACAAGTGGTAAGTGTAATGAGAGCGTTCCGAGCATTCCTCGCGAAGAGTTCGCAGGTACTGGGTTATTGGATTCCGGGAGTTGGGTTAGGTTTTATTGAGTTTTAAACCTTTCCTAAACTTCCACAATTATTTCAAAACCAAAATCAGCCAAATCGGTCCAGTGGTTCCCGAGTTTTAGCGAGACTAACGAACAGCAATTGTTTTTTCATATATAAGATGAGATTATTAGTCCTACTGCCGAGCAAGGGTTCTGCTGAACATATTTTGAAGCTAATTAATATTTCTTAATTCAGCCACAAAAAGTCACGAACAATCTGTATAAAACCAAAACTCTTACCATGAGTTTGACAAGTTGTTTTTTGATTAAAATTCTTATAAATCCTTCCCTGTGCAAGCCAGACGCCTCCGGTAACAAGTGGTAAGTGTAATGAGAGCGTTCCGAGCATTCCTCGTGAAGAGTTTGCAGGTACTGGGTTATTGGATTCCGGGAGTTGGGTTAGATTTTATTGAGTTTCGGCTGTGACTGGCTTCTTGCACTTACTTGATAAGTGGTGAATGAATGTTGGAAATTAACTGTATTGCCGTAAAGTTAGTGTTTTTTCTAGGCATGTTGTGGCGATAAATTGGTTTTATTTGATACAGTAAGATAACAGTAGAACGAAATGTTAGCACTTCAATTCAAATTACTTTTTACTGAAATGATTTTATTTCAATTTGCTGATGTTTACAATTTACTTACCTTCAAGAATTTTTTTATTTTTTTAACAATTTTCCAACAGCTCATTTTACATAAGTATCAGAAAAAACAAGTTACTTGAACATAAGCCAATTACTGAAACATTCCACTTAAAAACAACATCATTAAAAAAAAACAAATCATTATTCTACCATATTGTTTAAAACCTTAAATATATAATTAATTTCTATTTAAAATCTCTCTCAGTCGAAACTTCAATTGGAGTACCTAATTTATAAATTGCTGCTATGATTCATTTGATAGTCTTCCCATTACTACTGATACTAGACTCGGCATAGCACTCCTTAGAAGTGTAAAAATTTAGAGATTTTTTGACAGCGCCAATATTTTATCGAACCATAATTTTGGGAAGTTATATTTTATGTATATTAATTGTGTCTTCTTCTGAAGACACAATTAATATACGTAAACAAGTAAGTTAACAAGTAAGGTAAGACTACATTTTTGAAGCCCTACTATTCCATATATTTCCCTTAACAAGTTTGAAAATAGGAAACAGAACGTTCGCTTTTGACAGCCAATCGCACGCAAGTCTCCTGATGGCTATTTTAACGGCCCGGATTTTTTTTGCCCAAAAAACGAGCGCCTTGAGAATAGTTCTATCAAGACATTGCGGTGTGATAAGGTCCAGAAAAATCGATAAATTTACAAAGTTAGGCGTTGCAAATTATTTTCATGTAAAACGGACATGCGTATTCAAAAACTTAGCCTAAAGACACACTTAAAATCAATACATTAATCAACATAATTATGCAACAACCTCATGAAGTAGAATTGATAATATCAAAGTGACGCTACTGAAGACATAAAACTAAATGTGGTGCATTTTATTTTAGGCATTGTAATACCGCTAACTGGTATAAGGCTGCCTGTCCATTGACGCGGAGAGGGGCAGCGGAGCGGAGAAACGAAGAAATATTAACCAATAGGATTGCATGAAATCTCCGCTCCGCTTTAGTGGAAAGGGATTTGCGAGCTAGTTTAAAAATTCATACATTTTCGGAAGCGGTGCGTGGTAGCGGTGCGAGGTAGCGGTGCGAGGCGGCGGAGCGGGGCGGCGGAGCGGGGCAGCCGAGTGAGTGAGCCGATTTCTTCTTCGAGCAATGTGAGGTAGTAACATTTCAACTTTTGCATCGACAACATGTCTGTTTTCCGTAATATTTCGCGTATGACTGAACTGACCGCCCGCCGCCCTCCGCTCAAATGACTCGTTGCGTGAACTCGGCCTAGCTCCGCACAGTCCGTTACTCCGCTCCGCAATACTCGCTGGCTCCGCACCGCTGCCTAGCTCCGCGTCAATGGACAGACAAAGTCCGTAACTCCGCTCCGCAATACTCGCTAGCTCAGCTCCGCTGCCTCTCTCCGCGTCAATGGACAGGCAGCCTTAAGGGTTTGTTTATTTATTTATTAGGTCACCAACAAGACTTACACTAATACAATGATACCAGGATTCCAAATTTTAACAAGAATAATGCTAAATGAAGCCTTACTTAAAGGTAACAACGGCACGCTATAGATTTCATTTGACAACATTCAAAGCAACTATAAAGGAATGAGTTACAAAATTTATTTTATTTATTTATTCAAATACATGTTTGTCATTTTTAGTTCGTAAGTTGCGATGACTTAAAACAGTAAATGTCTATTCTTTCTTACATAAGAGGTTGTACAGTTAATAATTGCACCTGCACGAGCGACAACATTAAGCTTAAAACTTCATTTATTTCCGCACAACAACCTTCAGCGCAGATACAAAAGATTTTCACCACATTGTAAGCCCCAGTACACATTCTTTACACGGAAACCTTTATTACGTGGGAAACTAAGTCTCGGTCACACTTTAGCTATAAAACCGTGTGTATATTGCTTTACTATGTAGCTGGAAAACTCGTAAAGTTGAAAATTGTATGTTGCATACACATTATTAATATTTCGATCAGAGTATGTGTAATATAACCGTGGGAACTTCTATAAAATATTATACAGAGGAATGTTTCATACAAAATTCACAGGTCGTTAGAGTTTTATTACAGTAACGTATTTTGAAACATAAGCTTAAGAAGACACTCTAGCTAAAATATCGTCTAGTAGTTTAAAATAAAAGAGAAATGCAAAGATCTCATCTCTAATTGATAGAAAACCGAATGAATCTACTTATTCGCCGCTTCCAGTTAACTAGCTTAGGTGTGCGGCAACAGCCTCAACAAAACAACTGCCATTAAATTTGAGCACATTACAGTAATAATGGCATATTATCATGAGTTTCGCCCACCGCCATTAGTATATTTGCTTAGCAGGACAACTTCAATGACTTATCGACCTTGTTTTCCATCCGAAATATTCAGTCTCTTTAGTATTAAATGAACACACATGGGAGATCTGAGGGTTTAAGCAAAAGCGTCGTCGTCGTAGCCCAATGGTATACAAAGTTGAGCCATGGTGGCTAATGTGTTGGCTCGAAATCCGTGTTGTCCTGTTATGAAAACTCCGAAATACCCACTTTGTGCTAATAATATAATTTGCGGCTAATTTTCCGTTGATAGAAAACACTAATTTAAATCAAAGCAACCCGCATACGGTGGTATTTTCAACTAAACTTGCAACAAAACAACTCCTGTAACTATTGAAAATGCATTTGAAAAATAAAAAAAATCTTTAACGTAAAATCAGCAACATTGACAAAACGTTAACAGTTGACAAATCCAGACAAGCAGAAATTACTTTCAACTGTATTTACCTCAGTCTATCTTGCTGTCTCCGGCTAAAACCACCTTGTTTGCGAAGTGGGAACAGTGAGAAATTATGGAAAACAAAAGACTGTAGCGTTCGCGAGCATCAGCCACGGTTTCGCGTCTAAAAACGCATTTAATCACAGTTTAATCTAGTAGATTGCAGTTGGTAGGGAGGAATGTTCCGATTGCAGGTTGAGACTATGACCAAAAGTTTGGTTTTAGTTTTATTTTTAAATGAAATTTTATGGCAGTCTTTTGACGTGATAACGTCTTTAAAATCGTTTTAGTCGGGTGACATGTTCAGAAACTTGTGTCACACCAAAACCTCACGAGCGCGATCGCAGGTATAACGAGAGAGAGACGGACCGATCTCCCGTCTCATCTCGAGCGCTGCCATTCATTCCGTGAAATGCCGTTATCACGTAAACATCTCGATCGTAAACCTACTTTACAAACAACCATTTTTTTTATTTTGGTACGAAATGAAATGAAATAACTAAGTAGTCTAATTACCATTATGTGCCTCATTGTCGCTTATGAACAGCTGAGATTGTATCCAAATAACTGTTTAGTTGTTTCGTTATGTTACTTATGAATAAAAAACAAAAAAAAATATGCCTGTCTCTACCTAGTTAATGAGTTATTCACTTCGATTTAGTACTAAATTTGAGTAGTTTTAAAAATAAAGTTCCAATCTTAAGTAAGTAATGACCGCTAATTTTTTGTAAAAATATTACGAAGTTAACATGAAATACCAAGATTTACGTGGGAGCGTACAATTTTGCGACCTATATTTGAGAACAAATTGCTTCAAAGGAATAAAGTAAAATCAAGGTGAATCTGTTATAAAGAAAGTTCCTTACCACGAAGTGACAAAGTGGGAGATAACTATTATCCGGCTGTATTCTTTCCCAGGGGAGCAGGTCTCTGTCCCGTAGCTGAGTGTTCCAGGTAACTTCTATCACCGAGAAACATATTTGCTTTAGAACCATGCATAGGGTATGGACTATGAGATTGAAATGCAAAAGTCACAGGAATCTGAGGTATAGGAGGTGAAAATGTGCATTCTCAACTAATATTGATGAAGAGGAAAAACTTTGCGGTCGTGTCTAGTAAATGAATATAAAAAATGATGGTGCTTGAAAAAGTAGTGTGCCTATAATAAATGTACCGAGTGGTTAGCTGGGTGCTTGAAAAAATGGTTCTGTGTATTGTACCTAGTGATAAATAGGTTATTTTTCATAATGCCTCATAGAAGTGTTAGAGCCAAATTGGATATCAATGCATTTTAGACACCAATTAAATTAATCACTTGGTCTGTTATATTATTCATATTGCCTAGGCATTTTAAATAATTCCATCATTGATCACATCCCTATACCATATAGGTATTTGGTTCGGTTCAACAGTGGAGCAAAAGTTTATTAAAAAAAAGTATTTGATTAATTCTGCTTGCTGGCCAATTTATAATATGAAAACATTTTATCGTTATGTAGAATATTATTCTAAGTTAAATGAAATAATAAAGGCCAGCGTAAATTTATGAAGGTTAGAAAATTAGACAAAATTTTATTAAGTTTTGGGTTACGTTCATTAATACAAAATAACAGCATACTCAACAAAGCTAATAAAATAATTCTAATTTGTAATAATAAAACAACCTGTTGCGCCCCAAGTCCGACAATGAACCGTAATATATTCAAATTAGGAAGGGATGTAGGCCGCAAAAATCACTTTCTTCCTCAGCGCACAGCGTAATCCGCTTCGTTACTTCATAAAAGTACAGAAGATCAACACAGTAAAACACTATTTGAAAAAGGAAATTTAATAATCTAGGTATCAACAAGTAGCAAAAAGTATGGGCGTCATAAGAAAGCTCGCGGTCACCTAACGGGCTATGGAGCGGGCCGTGCTCGTTGTATCGCTACGAGTTCGAATCAGAAATGAGGAAATCCATAGAAGAATTAAGGTCACCGATGTAGCCCAGCGGATTAACAGGTTGAAGTGGCAGTGGAACCTTCCGATCCCAACGGCATCAGTTCTGCGCGCTATGTGCCCCGCCTACTGCCACCTAAATCTGCTATGCATTTTTTACGTGTTCGATTTTTATATGGGATCGGCTTCGTATTTCCTTCTGCTGCACGGACTGTCATTTTGATTCCAGCGAACGCGTTGACTCCCGTAGAACCTGTGTTTCTTCCCGGCCTCCCACCAGCGGGTCTCACCGGGGGATTCACGGCGTATACGGGGGACCGCCTAGCTAGGCCAGTCGCAGCAAATACGACCCCATCCGCCATCTCGCTCACTCTAACCCACTGCTCTAACAGTGTAGTGCGTCCCACTCTCGCGGACAGTGCGTCTCGCTCAACCGCGATTGAGTGAAAGATACCCACGTCGGGTTTAGTGGTATCTCGCTCTTACCCAACCACCAACCACGAACTACCCTCGGAAATATTTGTTTTTATTTTTCGAAATAAAAACAAATATTTCCTAAGGAAGTTGACTTGCGTAACGCCAGCAATGCAATAATTGTATTGCCGACGGAACGCAAGGATGCATCCGGTGAAAATGAAAAAGAAGGTGCGGCCCATGGTATTCAGGAGGGCCAGCAATCCGGAAACTTTTCAGAATGTCACTAGACTTTTGAAGGGTCAGAATACCGAAAGGCTGGCTCACATGGATGGCCTAACGAAGACAGCCCAACTGGGATCGAAGCCCAACACCCCGGAGGGTGCGGGTGATACCCAATTCCCTTGGGACAGCGCGGCTATAATAAGCCAGTTCCCTGCGTCCCTCCCCGCGCGCCCCGAGGCTGCGCCCGCGCTAGCTGTGCTCGCCACGCTCAGCGCCCCCGCGCGCCCCGAGGCTGCGCCCGCCGTGTCCGCCGCGCCCGCCGCGCGTGCGTCGACCTCCTTCGCCGCCGTAACCGCCGCGCCCGCCGCGCGTGCCTCGACCTCGTTCGCCGCCGCATCCGCCGCGCCCGCCGCGCGCGCGTCGACGTCGAGGGCCCGAGCCCCGGCCCCGGCCCCGCGCGTCTCCGCGACCGTCCCCCCTGCCTCTGCCGCAACGCGACCACTAGCAGTGCGAGCTCCCACGCGAGAGCCCGCTGCTACGCAACGCGCGCCCACTAACACGGCCGCCCGAGCGGACGCTCGCATGCACGCTGCACAGGTCGCACAACGCGCACCTGTAAGCCAAGCCGCCCCACTGCCCCAGCGAAACAACCGCGACCCCCGCGTGCGACCGGCTGCATCTGCTCCGACAGATATTCAGTCGGTCGTCATGCCCTCGCCGACCCAGAGCCCACCGACACAGCAGGCAACGGAGGGAGTGCGCATAAAGTCGCCGGCGCGTTACGCCCCGCCGACTAATTTGCCTACTCCGTTCGCCACGGTTGCTGCCAAAAGGGCGCAATCGCCACCGACCACCCCGCCACAGCTGTCGATGCCGCGATTGGATCTGTCACCAATGGACATAGCGCCGTTGTTGCTGACTCCACCAACCGCGACACCATCCCTGGCGACACCACCACCGATGACCCGACCACCGACGCCCCCGCAGGTCCAACCTGCTCCACCCGCTGCTCAGCCAAAATACCCGCCACTTATTGTGGAGGTGTTGCCGGACTGGGCCAAACACTTCAAAGTCCTAAAGGGCATCCTGGGCCACTCTCCGAACGCGAGACCATATGGCAGGGGTATCCGTTTCCTGCCGACTTACGAGCAGGAATATCGTGAGGTACAGAGATACCTCACGAAGCTCGAGCAGGAAACGAGAATCTCCTGGTTCTGCTACTCCCTACCAGCAGAGATGAACCTGAAGGTAGCCGTCCGAGGGCTACCGGAAAACACCGACCCGGAGGACATAAAAGAGGACCTAATTGAGAAGGGATTCGAGGCCGAGTACGTGCGTCACGTACGGGCGAGAAGCGGCAGACCGGGCTGCATATTCTACGCCCAGATCCGACGCACCTCGAACACTGAAGCCCTCTACAACACCGCTGAGCTACTGGGTATGCCAGGGGTGAAAATTGAAGCCTGGAGGGGCAGAAAAGGACCGGCACAATGCCATCGGTGCCAGTCATTCAGGCACTCCTCGCACAACTGTCACAGAGCGCAAGCCTGTGTTCGCTGTGGCGAGGAGCACGCCGCCCGAGACTGCCCACGGCCACTCGAAGACCCGCCCACCTGCGTCAACTGTGGAGGGGATCACACAGCGAACAATACCAGCTGCCCTGTGTTCAAGAAAGAATGCAGGAACAAAGCGGCTGGTACTGTCGCTCGTACCACAGCGACAGCCACATTCCAGCCCCCTACCACCAACACCGCGGAGAGCAACGCGCCCAACAGCCTGATGGCGGCTGCGAACATTGGGCCAGGCTCCAAGACGGCCGGCAAACGCCGGAAGAACCGGAAGTCCCGCAGGAAGTCGGAGGCCCCGCCTCTGCAACAGCAACAGGGAAAGATGCAACCGCCATCTGCACCCGCACCGGTACCGGCTCTAGCCCACGTTCCCACTAAGGGGCGTAAGGCAGGGCCGGATGGAGCGGAAGTGCAGACAGAGCGGCAGAAGGCCATTGCAGAGTGCGTGAAGACACTCCAGGCGGTTTTGGAAGCCATACAAGCTGGTAAAAACCCCGTACCCATAATTCTCAGAGGCTTGGCAGACTTGTACTCGGATGGGTAGTCAGCCTCTGAGAATTATGACCTGGAACGCGGACGGCCTCTCCAAAGTGAAATCCGGACTTCTAAGAAACCTGCTAGCGGAGCATAAGGTGGACATTGCATTACTGCAGGAAACCCACCTCAAGCCAGCTGACCGCTGCAGGTTCCCAGGATACCACACGTATAGGAAGGACGAGGTCTCTCCGCTAGGAATGGCCTACAGGGGCGTGGCCATCCTGGTAAAGAGGTCCCTCATTCACCAGCCAGTGACGACCAACACCACTCTCCGGTCCGTCTACGCCATAGGCGTAGAAATATGCGCAGACAGCACTCCTTGCCGTGTGTTTTCGCTGTACAAGCCGCCAACAACACAGCTAGCAACCGCAGATGTCCACGATCTGCTGGACACCCCGCATCCCACCATCCTTGCCGGCGACTTCAATTGCAAGCACACGGCATGGAATTCAACACGCATCTGCGTGAACGGAGCCCGCCTACTGGACGACGCCGAGAAACAGGGCTACGAAGTGTATGGTCCAGAAGTGCCAACGCACTACCCATACAACTCCGCCCACACACCAGACGTCCTTGATATAATGGTGGCAAATGGCCTCACCAACCCGCTAGTGTTGGAGGTCATTGACGACCACCTTATATCTGACCACCAACCCGTCCTGGCAGAATTGACAACGCTCCCAACCAAGCTGACATACCCGGACAAGAAGAGGTACAGCTGGCCGCTCTTCGTTGCTCATATGGCAGAACACACGCCGTCCTTCCCGGTCACCTGCGCCGAAGAAGTTGACCGACTAGCGGAGGAGTTCACCGTATGTGCAACGAACGCCCTAGAAGCAGCCACCACCACCTCAAAAGGCAGCCCCACATGCCGCAAGATCCCGGCCACTATCAGACAGGCGATCGCTGAGAAGCGCAAGCTTCGCCGAGCCTGGCAAAGAAGTCGATGCCCGACCTTGAAAACGCAGCTGAACAAGCTTGCCGAGAAAATCTCCGAAGCTCTGGCAACGGAAGCGGAGTATTCTTGGCAGCTCGAATTGGAGTCAGCTGCCGATGATTGGAACGGCATCCATCGCATATGCCGCCGCCTCAACAACAAGAAGCCTCCCATACGCCCGCTTCGAAAACAAGATGGCTCGCTCACATACAGCGCCGCAGATCGAGCGGAGATCTTCGCGGAGCATCTGGAAAATCAGTTCCGCCCAAACCAGTCGACAAATTCCGAGCACACTTCGATGGTTGTCGATTACCTGGAAGCTTACTTCGAGTCGCCGATAGCATCCGACGAGTGCCCTATCGTGATATCCCCAGGTCAAGTGCAGAACGCACTAAGACGTGTGCCCCTGAAGAAGGCCTCTGGTCCGGATCGCATCCCAAACGAAGCCCTACGTCGTCTCCCTCCGCGCTCAGTAGCGACTTTAACGCGACTGACGAACGGGATTCTGCGATTCGGCCACTTTCCACGCACCTGGAAACTGGGGCGCGTCATAATGCTTCCTAAACCTGGCAAGGATGTCACGAAAGCGGAAAGCTATCGGCCCATCCAACTGCTGCCAACACTGTCGAAGGTGTTCGAGAAACTACTGCTGCCCATTATGACTCCGCACATAGAGCCACGCCAAGAACAGTTCGGCTTCAGAGCTGAACATTCTACCACCCACCAGCTCACAAGAATCCTGCACCACGCGGCGGCAGCCTTCAACCGGAAGGAACACTCAGTAGCAGTGTTCCTAGACATGGAAAAGGCTTTCGACCGCGTCTGGCATCCGGGTCTCCTCTACAAGCTGGCCACGTCCACTATGCCTCGTCGCATAGTGAAGACTGTGGCCACCTTCCTGGAAGACAGGCTCTTCCAAGTGGCAGTGGAAGATGCCCTATCCAAAGAGAGACCCATTAAAGCTGGAGTGCCTCAGGGCAGTTGTCTGTCGCCCATCTGCTACGCCCGTTATACCGACGACATCCCAGCGGACAGCGACGCGATCCTCGCCCTGTACGCTGACGACGCTGCTTTCGTCTCCACGTCCAGAAGAGTCCTTCAAGCCACGAAGAAGATGCAGCGCACACTGGACAAGCTCCCTTCGTGGTTGGACGACTGGAGACTCTCCGTCAACGTCCAGAAGACGCAGGCCATCCTACTCAGCGCAGCCACCAAGATCCCACCCAGACTGACCCTGCAGGGCCAGCTGATCGAATGGTCCACCACGGTTAAATACCTGGGAGTGACCATCGATCGCCGGATCACAATGGCCCAGCATGTGAAAAACGTCATCGGGATGACTCGAGCCGCACGCGGAAGACTCCGCCCACTATTGAAGTCAAACCTCCCGTTGAGAGTCAAGACAGGCATATACAAGGCCTACATAAGATCACGCCTCTCCTATGCTGCCCCAGCCTGGTACGCGCTGGTGGCGGAGACTCATAGGAGTAGGCTCGACGCCCAGCAAGCTCTGACTCTCCGGACCATTACCAACGCCCCGAAATTCGTCAGGAACGACGTGATTCGTCGTGACCTGCGGATTGAGACTCTTGGCGACTTCATAGGTCGCCTAGCAACCCAGATGTTCGGACGGGCGGCGAGATCGCACCACCCGCACATCAGGGACATCGCCCCTTACCACACCCGCCCTCCGGACGGGAAAGCTCTGCCTAGAAGTCTCATCCGCCAAGACGAACCACCCCCGGCTGCCAGCTCGCAGGCGCAAGCCTCGCCGGCCGCCGAAGATCAAACCCGGACTTAGACCCAGCGGCGCCGGCTCGAGCACAGCCTCGCCGGCGCCACTCCAGCAACACCACTGGCTCGCAGGCCCAGCCTCGCCAGTGGCACCCCCTTGACCCTGCTGTTTCTGCAGCAGGCGGCGGAAACCACTGAAAGTGACCGTGGTCACGGACAGTTTCCCCGATTTCACCATCGAGACGAACTCCATATATATTTTATATGCATAACAATGTCAGTCCTGAGTCTTCTAAATCATTTTTCACTCAGTGTCCTAAATATGTTTTCTGTAAATAAATGTTACTATATTAATTATTTCGATTTAAATGCCCAGGTTGAGCATTCTTCGTCATTTTTTCGAATTAATGAGCTCAATTTAGGCTGTCAAAATTTCACCGGACAAGTAGAAGGAACCCAACGCCTTTAATATCTTGGTAGGTACTACAAGTAGTAACGCGAATTATCATTCTGTACATTACTCTTCTTTGGTAATTTACCCAAAATAAAGGCAAAGAAAAATTTGACTGCCAAGCCAAATTGGTACATTAAGGCCATATTCGTAAGACTACGGCTTACTCAGATTACCAAATATATCCAGTGATTTAGGTAAGAGATAGATTAGGTACTATAATTGAAGGTAAGTACTACTTTTCATAGCTCAGGCGAATTTTTACGAGTTAGTGTTTTAAAACACAGTCGCTCAATAATCGAGTTAATTGATATTTCGCTTTAATTACCTTAATTTTTTTAATATATCACCGTCGAAGCGTTAAAGGATTTAATAATATTATTATAAGTAATGCCTGCGTTAACTTTGTACAGTTAAAAGAATATATTACTTTAACAAAGCCATTAAGACTTTCATTTCACACCGGGGTGTAGTAATAGGAATAATGAAAATTGTTTGAATCACTTTCATTTGCGCAGATTAGCCCATAACGGTAAGAGAAAAGAAAAACCAAACAACACTTAATGAGATGTTATTAATACGAGCTTGCAGGAGAACATTATTAAACAACTATTTGAACCCGTAGTTTTGCCCGCGTTCAATTCGGCCTGTCCAAAAGTTTTTACACGAAATCCTCATTATGTCCGGCGGTTACACCCACGTGATAGTTATCACGTTACATTAACCCGTAGCGGTAGTAGCCCGTAGTGGCAGGCGTGCGTAGCGGCAGTAGCCTGTTGTGGCAGTAGCCCGTAGCGGCAGTAGGCCGTGGCGTGAGTAGCCCCTAGTAGAAATTACGCTTAGCAGCAGTAGCGCCTGGTGGCAGGATTGCGTAGCGGCAGAAGCGCATGAGCGGCGCGCTATGTGTACTTGCTTGTAAAGAAGAAAGTAATATTATTTTAGCACAACGTGGCCCCAAACTGCTAATCACCCGTCCAGATGTCGCACACGCACTCTGTGTGCTGAAGCTTTTAAAATATTACTTAATTGAAAGCAAATGATGTTCAGGAGGTTGTTTTCAAGCGACCGTAGGACCTTCGACTCCAGACCCCAAGCGACGTTAGCCTGGAACAATACAAAAATACATCAATTAAACGCAGTTGGGCTGGTCAACCATCTTATTTTCGACGTCCGGTGTGCTTTGCTTAACAAGTAGTCAGACTAGTCGAACGAGAGTTCCTACAGTTTTGAGGTACATCAAACTCCTTGTGCAGTAATGAAATATTTCCCCATGACACGAATGCAAGTCGGTAAATGCAGCGCATCTCACTCCAGACGGAAGTATGTGGCAGGTACATTAGTTTGTACGGGACTCATCTTTTCGGGGACTATTAAATTATTTTATTCACCTTCACTCCGCACTCTGTGAAAACCGGTGGAGGTTCCAAGTTATTAGATTTTTGGTGTTTGTTTGAGAGAGAGGACAAACAATAAGCTTATTTTATTTTGATTCAAAATGGCTTTTGACTAACCCCCTTATTCATGAAAACTTAAACAGCTCTTATAGAACACGATAACTTTTGTATCGCTTTGTCATTGTCATTCTTGTTGCTGCCGCCATTTGCGAGTAAGTGACAGAACACGTCAATAGCTTAAACAATGCGTTAGCGTTGCGTTCGTTTTTATGAATAAGGGGGTAGACTTAACGTGATCTTACTGTGTAGGATAATTTATATACATTTTTAAGTCGATTCTTGTAACCATAAAAAACCTAAAAAAAAATTTGATTGCTTAGTTCATGCTTTTTGAAATACTTTAACAACGTGACTCTAACACCCAATCTAAATTTTTAATCTTCGAGTTGTTTTCGTAGTTTTATGTTTAGTTTGGTGAAGTTGTACATTTGACTACAAATTGCTAAAAAAATTATGTATAGAAAGCTTAACAGCTATCATTATTGAGATTATCCTATTTTCGATTTGAATAAGAAATCTTGGAGTGGATTAAATTGCATAAAACTCGCATCGTTTTGAAGTGTACGCTACGTCATATCTTATTCACAATTCATGCAAATCAGGATGTTTCAAACTTACCCGTAGTGAATATAGTCGAAATAGAGTGTTAATTCGCTACAGTTCCTCACTTGGGACACTCCCAAACTCAGACGTCTGCGCAATTTATGACGTCTAACTTGGGAACGGACTTGTCCTTTTGTGGTGCGTGCACTACAAGCACTCATATTTGCACATACCTAATATACCAGAGAAACGTTCCAGGCACTTAATATGAATGTCATACTTTACTTCGAGCTTGCATGCTGTTTGAGCTAGAAATTACTTGCATTTTTGAGTTTAATGTTTACAGTGAAAGCTTTTTGGAGGTTATTGTTATTTACTCGTAAGTGCCGTTTTAGGCTTTATAACGATTCCTTAATAATTTCAGGATAATGAGCTCCATAAAACATAGGTGGCGGTAGTCCTTAGATTAGAACATTATCTTGCTAGGATTCGCTATTATTGTACGCAGGGCGGCACATCACTCTACCCATTTCCGGTCAGTCCTCCTTTCTCTATTGCTAAGCTATATAGCGAGAGAAGAAACGGAAATTGGGTAACCTGATGTGCTGTTGACTGTACAGCATGACTTATCATCATGCTGTATATTTAGCTCTTAAGTGCAGTAAAATGTCAGAAAACCCATAATTTCCTTGGAAAACGCATTGATAATTATCCTATCGTTAGTTTAAAAAAAACACCAACATCATTGCATAAATCGTCTGTTAAAGGTCAAATACTGTCAACTCGTATTGCAATTACTACTTAATCTCTGATTTCGTATATTTAAGTGCAAGAATCGGTGTAACACTTCAAATTTATCCATACAATGTGTATCGAGCCCCATAGGTGCGAGTTCACAGGAATGTTTTTTGTTTTTCGTAGAAAGCTTCGAGCTCGGTGGATGCAAACGATACATTGTACGTTGAAACACGACAACGTCGATACGCAATAACAGAGTCTGTCCCTAAATGAAGGTGTGCGACTGCGAACGTGTGTATCCTATGTACAGTCAGTATCGAAACTATGTGGCTTTTGGTCAAATAGTATTTCTATGAAATTGTTTAAAAGTAAGATTTGAGATAAGCTACAAACATATTACTTCCTGCTTCAAATAAATAAATAAACTGCCTACACAACGTCCCACTGCTGGGCACTGGCCTTACCCCGGCTATGCGGTGGAACTAACCATACTCCAACACGCGGACCTGTACGAATGCAAGACGAAATCTTTAAACTTGCTGGAATGCAATGTATGGCGAGAATCATATATAAATAAAGATAAACTCCGGGAATTTGGAGAGGCTTACGTCCAATATAAGAATTATGAAAGCTGACTTTGGCAATTGAGAAAAAAAACCAAAAGTCAGAATAACCCTCAAAACACTCATAACCAATGATATTATATTAAAAAGACGTAGATAGGTTTCTTGTGCTAAAAAAGAGGCACCCGAAATCAGAACTTCGAATAACTGAGCAAAGCTTTGAGTGTTTGAGACGACCACTGCGCAACATTTATCTGTCTCGTTTACGCTCTAGTAAATAATCATAGAATAGAATATGTTTATTTGCTTTAAATGTGGTACAATATTGATGTCAGTAATTCTTATTAAGTTCACAACACATCCAACTAATACTATCTTGTACACATGGTCAAATTATAGGTACGTACGCCAGGGGACAATTTTCGACTCCGCATCAATACTGACATATCATACCTCTTTTTAAATATAATTTCTCTTAACAGTCAAAAAAGTCAACCAGTCCGTAGAGTAGATTAGGTAGTACCTAGTAGAGAAGGCAGACGCCTTGCTGACTGTATTCGCTCCGGTACCTCTATGCAAATTGTGAGTGCATTGTGCTTGGTCCGCACGCAAGGGAAGCTGCAAACAGTTCTGTAGGTTTGCGAATTAAATCGCATCATTTCTGGATTGGCGTTGCGGGCAGCAGATTTACTTACGGTCCAGATAATTTGAGAACAGTTCATTTGAGAAAGTAGTAATTATTAACCGGTTTGAAATATTTACAACGCAAACTGACTGCTAAAGTTTTTAACGATAAAATTGCAGCATCTTGCCGTACATTTTCGGAGAGATTACACGTTCTCAATGAGAGATTTTTATTTATTACTAGCCGTCGTCGTTTGTTCGTTCTGTTATCAAACATTTAGAAATGGTTGCTGAGGAAAACTAAATTGTTTTTTTTTCACTGTATTCCTAATATTTTCTCGTGTTTTCTCACCTTTTTGAACCTTCCCTGAACTTTCACAATTATTTCAAGACCAAACTGAGCCAAATCGGTCCAGTGGTTCTCGAGTTTTAGCGAGACTGACGAACAGCAATTTATTTTTAAACATCAAAAGATGAAAAATAAATCGAATTAAATTGAAATGAGTTTTTTCTGTACATTGAAAATTAATTCGTTTATTGTTGTGTTAATTGTGTCATTAAATTGTAAAATTGTTTTTATGAAAAATTTCTTTTGCTGTAACATGTCATTTAATTTAGCTTACAATAAAATGACATTTATACTGCATTTATATATTAACACTTCCATAAACAATCTATCTATAAGTCTATTTAATTTGCAGATGTACAACAAAGATATCGAGAGTTCAACGTCTGAATGCAAATTGTGAGTGCATTGTGCGTCGCGTCGCGCCGATGCGCGATGGCACCCCGCATCGCAAACAATTGCGTACATTCACAAGTTAAATCGCGTCTGTCCGCCGACGGAAAGTTAA
Organism: Udea ferrugalis; assembly: GCA_950022985.1. NCBI lineage: Eukaryota > Metazoa > Arthropoda > Insecta > Lepidoptera > Crambidae > Udea > Udea ferrugalis. The sequence continues at coordinate 16,215,322 of OX465516.1, forward strand.
ATGAACTTGTACTGCGATATTTGCGATGCATTGACTAGATGCATCTTTTGATTGCTATGGAAAAGGGATGACATTGTTGTGTGAGCAAGTGAGGTAAGCGCATGCACGACTACGACGAAAATAGTCAATATTTTGATTAGGCTCGTAAAAACATTAAGGAATTTTAATGTTGCTGTAAGTAACTAGAAAATATAGATGATGATTTACAACAGCTTACTAGAATAAAATGATGAATTAATTCTCTGAGCGATCTCAGATCACGCACGTCTATTCACAGAGGTGATTTAAGACCTGCTAGAGGCTTACTTTTCAAGCTAAGCTTGGATATGAAAAGAATTAATAGGTCATTTTAGGGCCTCAACTAACAAGATCAATCATCAACGTTTTGGGCAACTACCAAGTGACTAACTGAAATTAAAAAGCCAACCTTCACAGCCTCCGATGGAAGGGTGCATACAGAATCAAAGCTTCCAAAGCGCAATTACTCCAGCTAAAACTGAGTTTACCCAGGCCACCCACGGCCGTTTAATACGCAACAAATGGGAATGTTAACGGGATGAAATGCAAATGTATTCAATTAATCCTCGCTGGTCTGTATCGGGTGTCGCGCCGTGATTGGTGTCAAGTCGCGCGGTTGCTGCCGGTGTGGGCTAGGGCTGGCCGACTGAGGAAAGTACTGAGTAATAGTGCTCAATTTAAGGGGACTAGTAGAGCTAAAACCAAGTTTTATAGTAACGAAAATTAAGTGTTACACTTCGGTGATCCAGATGAAAAAAATATGTCGTATTCTTGAGGATTCAAGGGTTGGTTTTATTAATTTGAAAACACGATTTAACAAATTCGGCTCGATAGAAAAAAATCGCAAAGATGGGTCTAAAAAAATTTTAGAATGAAAAAAAACTGTACTAAACATCATGCTATCATTCTGTTCTTTTCACAGAATGTGTGTTTTATAAAATACTAGAGCGTGCTCATTTTAGTTTTGTGATTTAATGCGTATATTTTCCAAAAAACACCAATAATTGATTTCAAGCAAATTGCGTATGCGTGTGTGCGTGAAACGCCGTGTACAGACAGTACCGGCCGTGGCCTGATGCTAGACAGACGTGTCGCGCATTGCGCTCCGCATTTGAATAATATTTAATTGCTTAGTAATCACTGTTAGAATATTGCGTATGCTATAATAATGCATGGGACACGAAAACTCACCAAAAAGTCAACAAAAACGTCTTATAAAATGAATTAATAAATAAATTACCATAAAATGGACAATGCTTTAAACTAAGCGCTATTTTCGTTCGATGTTATGGTCGACGCGGTGGAGGAACATGATTAATACACAGCCGTAAAAAGACTTATCTCATGGTCGCAAGATCAAATCCTGGATTTTCCTTTTTGTATTATGTTTGTTTTCGTTCGTAGGATAAAGCTTGATTATGATTAGAATGAAAGTTATTTGGCAATTTTAATAACAATAAAACGTTATTTGTATATAGTTTTATTTCCAATAACAACTTTAATTTTCAATCAGAATTTTGAAAGTAGCCACACGAAAGTTTCTTGCCGGTTTTTCTCAGTTGAGTTCAAACAACTTTCCGACACCGGTGGTTGAGTCACATTATGTTTGTATACTGTGCATTTATTTAAAAGTATTCAAGTCTATATGGACTATGCTATAAACTAACCGCTATATTCGGTGATAAGAGATGTCGACGCGGTGGAGGAACGTAATTATGAGACAGCCGATATACTATTTAATCGTATGGTCCCGAGTTCAAATCCATGCTTTATTTTTTGCATTTATTTATTTAGTATTTATTGTAGTATTTAAGTCTATTCTTAGTATATTTTTGGTTGTTTGATTGCATGGGACATGAAAACTCACCAAAAAGTCAACAAAGTCGTCTTATCTTTTTATTTTTGGGATTCAATGCGTATATTTTCCAAAAAACGCCATACTGTTCAATTGGTTCTCAGGCACAGTGCGTGTGCGTGTGTGCGTGAGACGCCGTGTAGCGACAAGCGAATTCGAGTAGCGACGAGTACCGGCCGAGGCCGTTGGTTGGACGTGTGACGCATTGCTTAGCTGAAATAATATTTTATTATTTTTTCAAAAGTACTCGATTATTGTGTACACTAACACGGGTGGGCCACGAAAACTCGTCAAAAAATAAAAAAAATGTCTTATAAAAGGAACGCCCGAAGAATGCACGATGCTATAAGGTAAGCGGTATTTTCGTTAGCTTCAGTAGACAACACATTCAGTGCAGTAAACTTAGAATAATTGTAATTATTATAAGGCAGGGAAGTAGGTATTCAAGGTCCTACTAGTAGTTGTCATCCTAATCAAGCTATATTTTTAATTTATAGCCTTTGAATAAACTAAAAGGAGGAAGATATAGGTACCCGCGTACTAAAAGTGGCTCTACAAAAGTAGGACCTAATTTTAGCCCATATGACAGAAATGGCCCCGCTTACCAAACAAAAGCAAGTCCGACGGACCAACTTATAAAAATAGGTCCAATTGACCTAGTTTCAAAAGTAGCTTCAATGAACCTACTTTCGAAAATTGGTCCAATGGACCTGCTCTCGAAAAGACCGAGGCTTGTCACAGAAAACAAAGATTGCAATGACACTTTTCAAAAGTAAGTAAGAGTTTAATTTGATAAGAAAGTTACTATACTTCTAATACTTCAGTTGGATTGACGAGTTTGGTTCAATGTTAGTGAACGCTCTGCATCTGGCAAAATTATTTCGTAGGCGCAGGTTGTGAAACCATAGATCTATATAATGCATAGACAGGTATCATGTATATTCATATTCATTTATTCACTATAAATTTGTAACAGAAAGCAGGATAGCAGTAAAATTGTAGATGGTAGGCATAAATTCACCTTTTCAAGGTATTGTGAATTTACACATAAAAAATAAAAAACGAAATATAACATTAACGAAAACAAAACAAATAACAAAGCAACTAGAATATTTAAAAATCTACAAATCTATCTATGTCTACAGGCGTACAAAAAAAAAAATAAGAGGTGCCAGTCAAACGAAATGTATGATTTCGATTTTTTATTGTAATTTAGCTTCAAAGTATTCTTTGATGCTATAAGAAGAATTATCAATGAGCATGTTCCTAAGCTTAGTTTCAAACTCTTTACCTTGCACAGCTTTCAAGGAGTTTGGTAAATGGTTGTAGACTTTTATTGCCATGTAATAAGACCTATTATTTAGCAGTGACAGCTGAACTGGTGGCGCCACTATGTCGTTCTTCCGGCGAGAAATGTAGCGACTTGGCTTGTCGCAGTATTTCTGAAAATAATGATGCTTGCATGCTGCGTAAAACTGAAAACTGAAAATGTGGTAAGATAGAAAAAAAAGGAATAGCACTGAGGAAAAGGTATGCCAAGAAAAAGAGACGACTGGTTTACACTCAAAAAGAAATGATAAACACTTTGGCCAGGAATGCGGAAACCCTGATGTGCCGGAGGAGATATACAATAAAATGAGAGAAAACTTCTTGAAAAATTTGAAAAGACCTGACGAAGAGCGAGCTACGGTGGAAAGAAAAACTATTTTGCAAAGAGCCAACGGAGAATGGCTTGAAATGAGACGATCTCTCCTCACTGCGTCTAACTTCAGCAGGGTTATAAGACGCCGTGCAACAACATCATGTGCTTCCTTAGTGAAGGACATTATTTACAATAAAAAATTGGATCATGTAGAATCTATTAGTCATGGCCAGAACAATGAAAAAGTAGCTCTCACTCAGCTGGCTTTTGAACGGGAACGGACTATAACACTGTATAGTCCTTGACAACCGTTTACGCGGTGCGCGGGGCGGGGCAGATCGCGCGCTCGCGTGTTGTATAAGTTAGATAAAACAGACTACGCCGGAGAGAGAGCTGAAACGGTCCGTGTGTCAAGCGCTTCAAGTTTTCCGCACATGTTACGTTATTAGGACTTGATAATTGATTAGAACACGTTATAACTATAACACGTACAGGTTTTATGACAAGGGGGTGCATACTGTGTGATTTAGTAAATCATACGAGTACACAATCTCAGACACCTGTCCGAAATATCGATGTGACAATTATTGAATCTGAACAAAACATTATTTACGAATCCAGTCTCAGAAATAACACAGGTATGTTTAATTTTTCTTATTTTTCACAGGCAATAATTAGGATCATGTATTTTTTTAAAGGTACCAACCAAAAATGTTGTATAGATTACATACAACAGTATACGTTGTCAAGTAAACATTCAACAATGTTGTATGTTTTACATACAACATTTTACGCTGTTGAGCGAGTATAAGAAAATGTTGTATGTGATACATACAACATTTTACATCGTAAAGCGTCCATAAAAAAAAGTTGTATGTAATACATAGAATGTCTTACGTTGGAATAAAATAAAAATAAATGTGGTATGTAGTAAATTATAATGTATGCATCGGAAGTTGATAGTCAAAATTTGTTTTATTTTTTGCTTAATGTTACGACATATTCCTATATTTTTAGTAAAGTTATTTATAGAGCGCTTTATCTTTACTGATTCACCGATAATGAGCCTTAACCTTGATCGTTTAATTGATAGCTTGCTTACAAGCAATAAAATTTCATTTTTGTTTTAGAGTCTCCATTACCAATACACATCCCCCAAAGTATTTATGTATTGTATTGCACCCTTTAACACTGGGTAGGTACACGTCACATTATATTTTATGTATTTTAAATATTTATTTTAATAATTATCATTGCTTAGTCGCTGCGAATGTCCGTGCGTCCACTCGGTTGGCCCTACTGAAAATCAGCGTCTGAGCCTATCAGGTCCAGGCATTAGCTGAGTGGGGTCCATTTAATTTTGGACATCGTGACACTGCTGCTTGGTCGAAATTATTGTTTGTTTCATTTTTTCCTAACCACCTTGTTCTGTTTTTATCTGTTGCGATGTTCAGAATCAATAAACGTTTTTCTTTCTTTCAATAAGTTTCAATGAATCAGAAATGAATGAGCTTGCAAATTTGATAGTTAGTGATTTTTTCGATAACACAACAGAATAACAAACTGCTTATACGATACGTTCAAAGTAGATGACGTTTCTGACGACGAGTTAAGGTTTTGGACTGAAGAAACAGAGCCACGTTCAACGATTTGCTGAGTCAAATACTAAGCCTTAATTGGTTCTCAAATACTCCGAGAAATGACTTGGCTATCTACTTGTGCGAAATTCGATCAGGGGAGCCGAATAATAGAATGGCTTAATTTTTTAATATATCCGAGCGTACCATTGGAAGAAAAATACATAAAGTCAGGCAGTGTCTCATTACTGACTTTGTTACATTGCACCTAGACTTAGACCATATTACCAGAGACGAAGTGATATCCCGCAACCGGGTTTTGCCAAATGTTTTGTTTGGTAACGAAGAGTCACCAAAACCAATCGTTATATTCGATGGAACCTACATAGAAAAAAGTTCTAATTTTTATTTCAACGCCGCAGTTATAGCCTTCATAAGTATAGGAACTTAATAAAACCATTTATGATCGTGTGCGCGGATGGATATATTTTGGATATAATAGGTTCGTACTCTGTACGGACAACCGATGCTGATATGATGAAAATGAGATTGCAAAACCATGATGGACCCATTGAAGACGGACCGTTCCACTTTTTTCCCATGAAGGAGTTTCATTTATTTTGGACCGAGGCTTTATTCCTTTAATAGGAACATATGGCTATATTGCTCACATGCCACCAACCAAACGACCACAAGACACGCAATTAAGCACCGAAGAAGCTAATAAATCACGACTCATCACAATGGTGCTATGGGTCGTGGAAACTATAAACGGGAGATTCAAGCGCGACTTCAAGATATTTAGAAACAGACTATTTAACAAACATGTGCCGCTTATACCTACTAGAAGATTTCGAAATTGCTGCAGCTTTAATTAATTATTTTCAAGATCCTTACGGAGACATTCCATACACAGAAGATTTCATTGAAATAAGTAATCAAAATATACAACGCCCCAATCAATAAAATTATCTGAGTATGTGGAGGAAAATAATTTAAACCGACAAAGAGTGTCGTTTCACAGGAGTGTTTAAAACAAACTGACTGGAAATGATCCGGATATTTTACATTTTCCACAATTAACAATTGAAGGGTTATTTAAATTATCAATCGGCACCTATCACGTGAGGTTAGCACAGTCGTATTGCAGTGAGAATTTAAAAGCCGCGGGAGTATATAATATGGAAATATATAGACATCCAGCGGCAACAGGCTGCATAAACAATTTTGTTTCAAGAGATATTATAGAAATTCAATATTATTTTATATCGACATACCTATTAGTTTTATTTTTATTTGTTTCAATTCTGAAACCCAAATGATAGATTATAATCATCATCATTTAAACCCATAGCTTTCTACTACTGAACATAGGCCTCCTCCACCGCCAATTGATAGATGCTACTAAATAATCGAAAACCTACCACGATTTCAATGAATCCTAAGTTGATCGTTGTATTACGAGTTTATTTATATATCCAACTGCATCTCCTGATCACCTAGATACATACCATAGCTATTGTTTCGTCATTTAATTACATACTTATACGAATTTTATAGATAATAGGCGTTTTGCATTTTTAAGTGTATCGCCTGAATAAAAACATACGGCAATATTTTTTGGTGTAAGCCATTGATTTCGAATATAAAGTATATGTATTTTAGCAAAACACAATATACCAAAAAAAATGAGATATGTTACGTTTCTGTCGGGCCTGGGATTTTTTGTTTGGGACGTGACCATTCTTCTTTGGTATTAATAATTGAACTTTTATTTCTAACTGACAATATTTATTCAATGTCAATAATATACACTTGAAATTGTATTGTTAATGTGACATACAGTGAGACTAGAATCATTTACAACAGCGAACTTTTTCTTAAACTCCATAAAATAATATTGTAAGTATGAGATACAACTGAAGATGAAACCAAGACCCCACCGTATAATCTTGTAAGTATGAGATATCACAGCTGGCACAGTCTGTGTTCCACAGTATAATGTTGTATGTATGAGATACAACAGTTGTCACAGTCTGGATTCCGTAGTAAAATGTTGTAAGCCACAATTCTCAGAAAATACGCAATTATTTCATATATTTGTTTCAACATAGTCAATAAAACCATATATTTTATTCATATAAGAAATTTCACAAAGCTACATAAATAAATGCAGTTTCTAGGCCAATCTGAATGTTTAAAACGCTCTCCTGTAAAATTGCAGTTTTGGGGATACAACAACTTACGTGGGAGGTATCGAAATGTGAGATAATTTAATTGGTATTTGTTTTAATATTTCTGTAGTTATGTCATCATAACCAGTGCTTTTACTATTTTTCAAAATTAAAGGTAAATATTATTATAATAAGCATGTCATCTCGCTTTTCCAGAATAACATGATTCATATTCACAACTATCACCTAAATAGCTTCAATTAAACAACATAATTCGTTAACAAGAGCTTAAAACTAACCCATGCTTAGCCATCACTAAATATTTGAGCTTAAAACTAAACTTTGTACTTTTTATACGCTTACATTAACCGGAAAAATGGCCAGAAAGTGAAAACTTGACTACAGTCCATTTTACAAGTCTGTTACAAGTCATAACATAAAAATTAAAAAATTAATAAAAAATTATGTGATCCCACCAAATAAAAGTTTTAACATTTAATTAAATGAGTTCTATTTCTTATTCACAGCCATCCATACAATTACTAAATACTAGGTATTTATTATCCATACAATTATTTTTTTATGTACGTACTAGGCTAGTACTCTTTTTTGATTGAAATACAAAATATTCACCTATAGTCTCATTATTATTTTAATATTTTGTTTTTATACCCAGTGTCACTTTTACAGTAAATACTAATCCAACAACACCTCTCTAGTTAAATTTCCACCAACCCACAAATATCTACACACATCAAAAGTGTCTAGGGATATCTCAAGCATTTTCATACAAAGTATAGCTATTTGGGAGGCTGTAAAAATTAAAATATTGATACCAACGTAGAAATTTTTAGAACACAGAAACTGCTATATCTGCTCTTTCAGATTGTATGAAGAAATTCATTGTAGTAGCATAATTGTACAATCGTAAGGACGTTAAAAAAAGACAGATTTTTCTGTTAAAAGGTGTCAAAATTTTAGCAAAATCAAATGGTTTTTTTTGTAATATTCTTAACCTTTATCTTATGCCATTGTCCTCGCGTTATTCTAAGATAATGCTCAATTTGTAAACAAACTCAACTTCATGAAATATTTGAAAAATGATATCCCTATGATATCCCTAGACAGTTTTGATGTGTGTAGTACTTCCTACTAATCCTACTTCCTACTAATATTATAAAGGCGAAAGTTTGTACGTGTTGCTCTTTCACGTAAAAACTACTGAATGGATTTTAATGAAACACGCAGACAAAATCGCGGGCGGCCGCTAGTAATAAATAAAATAAATGTCTTGTCTATTTTGTTGTTTGATCTATGGGTGCTTTAATGTAATATCAAAAGTAAAGTAAAATTTAATGATATCATGAATGATATCATTAAATATCATTATTTACAATTGATAATTCGTTATGTTTTCTGAAATGAACTTATTTCTTTGTTTTTTTATTTTTTTAGAAAATTCTCACACACTGTCACAGTGTTCGTTGCCAAACTCATCCGAAACGGCTTGGGCGATTTTAATAAAATGTTATGATGTACCTACGGTGGCTGGCACATCACGCTACCGATTTCCGGTCAGTCCTCCTTGCTCTATTGCAAAGAAATGTCATTTGGCAATAGCGAGAGACAAAACGGAAATGGAGTAACCTGATGTGCTGTTGACTGTACATACCTACGTTTGTTAAATCTGAGATATGCCATAAACTATTTCATAGACCTGTTTTTTTTGGAGTCCAGGTGGACGAAGTCTCTGGTGGCAGCTAGTTGTGGTCTTAGGTTAAAAAAAGAATAATATATTATCTTTATAAATTGTAGCACATGATTCCGATTCATAAGCTGTATACTGCTCTGCTCCTATTGATTAAAGCATAACGAAAAGTATACATAGGTATAACCTGCCCAAGAGTATGAAGAATAATTGTTTCAAATTTCGTTAAAAAAGTCGTCGAGTAGTTTTTGGTTAGACAAAAATTTTACTGATTGCATTTTTGGCATCAGTAGCAATTCTTAATCACCTCTTGATTGTTAATTTTTAAATTTATTTCATGTACAGAATTGGCCTCTACTGATTTATTATAAGTGTAGATGAGTGACATCTCTTGGAAAAATGGCGACATCTCATTGTAGTTTTATGTTGACACGGTAGTTTCATGTTGCGCCGATAGATGGCGATATACCGGTTGTCTATGTGTGTGTGTCTAAATTCTTGATTTCAGTTAGGTCTAGTAGTCCTCTTAAATACAAAGTAAATTAAGTTAAAGAGATAAATATCACTGACATTATTCCACACAGCGCCGTCTAGCCCCAAACTAAGCAACTAAATGCTTGTCCTATGGGATACTAGACAACGGATGAACATAATTAGATACTATTTTTTATGATTACATACTTATTATACAAAGGAAACACCCAGACCAGTACAAAAGACATGTTCATGCACACAAATGTTTGTACTGTGCGTGGATCAAACCCCCGACCTCTGGAGTGTTATAGCCCACTTCTGAACCACCTGAAGAACCTTCTGAAACACCAAAGCTGTTGTCAAAAGGATGAAAGTTTGCTGTGGGTTAATCAGGGGTATCAAACTCGGTGAATCCCCACTTTTTCCTAACTAAATAGTTCTAGATAAGGAAAAGACGGCGGAGAAACAGCAGGCTCTGGCCCATCTTGGAAGTAAGGCAAACAGCTCACTAACAAGTAGTGCGTGAACCACAATATTTTATTAGGAGTTTAATAGAAACTGACTATCATATTACTACGGTTAAAAGTGATCGATAGTAATATAACGGATAAAAGCTTAAAAGCGGATAGACCACTGGAAGAAAACTGCCGGAAGTAGTGCAAAACAAACCTTTGGGGCATAGGTGCACTGTTTTTTAGTTTCTAAGTGAACAATATGAAGCCACCCACCTGCACACCATGTGTATGAGGCCCAGGTATGTAGATAATGCATGGTGAGAAATGACTGATAATCATCGTTTCCATACTTCAGCTTAAAAATGCTCTGTCTCTAGCGTTTCACGCATAAACTTCTGGACCTATTTCTATGACATTTGGTAAACAGATAGCATGGACCTTGGGAAAGGACTATTTTTTTATTGGATAGTCTTAGAAATAAAATGTGATAATAACCAAACTTTTACTTAAAGCAAATATTGCCCAAGAAATTACGTTGTCTGAATCTTCCCGTAAGTATTCCTCAACCCTAAAACGTGGCGTTATGGTGATGAAGTGCATTCGAAATTTTGTTTGCTTATGAGTTTGTTGGGTCGGTGGAGCGGTGCACTGGCGCTGGGTTACTTAGGGAGGTATGGAATAATTAACCGGTGATAACTTAAAGTTAAGCGGTTAGAAGATAACTTGGTCTTGGGCTTAGGCAAAAGTTAAATAGGATTTTTAAAATAAGCACGGTGTGTGACTGATCCAAAATTTAATTGGTGCGGTAATCTAGACCATCAACTTGCCTCTTTTTTTGGTTAAACAGGCCCGCGTGTGGCCTATTAAAATGTTCACTCTCCCTTAGAAGAAGCCTAAGTTGGATCGCTCTGGAAATACTTCGACAATTGATTCAAATTTTATGAATGATGATAAAGGCAAGATAAAGCCCCTAAAACCCCATCGAAAAATTTCCCTAAATATGTCTGTATGAAGCTATAAGCAGCAACAACGACAATATTAGTTCATCAACACTTCATATTAATATTCGTATGTTCAAAAAAACTGCCGCCACATTCCAAAGTCACTTTACGGTTTATAACTAAATCCGAAGCGTTCCGCGGTAACTTCTGAATACCGCTGCGGGAATTTAAAATTTTAAGCGCAACTCGTTCGCGCGGCCATTCCGTTTTAAATATTCAGAGTAAACATGTCGCCGTGAATGCACGCTCTTGTGGATAGTTTTGCTATTCTTATTAATTGTGCTTATACTTGGGTTTTTCGTTATTATTTCAGGAAACGCTGGTTATTAAATGCATTGCTTTTTTCGTTTTTAATAGTAAAAACGTGCTATTTTTTATCATATCTTTTCGGATGAGCTCGAATCTCCTATTAGAGATAAGCTCACCTCTACTTTTTGTGTTCTACTCAATGTCAAAGGGTGACTGTCATCTCTAGTCAATTTAAAGGGAGAAGAGACATAAAAGCAACTAAGCTATACTATAATATAAGGCAGACTGACATGTGAACGCCTTCAGGCTTAACTGGAGTGAAGGTAAACACCACACCTAATACATATATAATATCTCTAAACCGATAGTGTATATGTAGACATCTAGCTTGGGTCTTTCCACTTGTGTATCTCTCAAGCTTACGTACGCTTAAGCTACTACTTTTAAGCTTACGTAGTCACCTGACTACCAGCAACAAATTATAACTGATGACGAAAGAAAAACCTTCATTAGAGGTATTACCTACTTCATTATTTAAAAATGATAATTTTTAATTTACCTGTAGTTATAATAAAATTGCAAATTGGGCCACGTATGTGAAGTAAGGACGCTTTTCTGGTAGTAAATGTAAACTAATTACACTTTACGTGTGCAACGAATGTAAATTGCAAAAAGTATTAAAAAACTTCCATGCAAAAACTAACAAAACTCGGTCGCCAGCGTTCGCGGTGAGCGAAAACTACGAGAGTAGTTAAATGTATTCATAATCACGACTCCATTCTGGAACTCTAACGACTCGTTAAACTGTAGTCGTTCGTCCATAGTCCAGGAAATCATTAATTTTACATAGATAAAGGCATTTGATAAAATAGAAGATAATTATTTAGCATTACTGAATATTCTGTTTGGCCGTGTGGAACAGGTTAAGAATGCCTCTTGGCATTGAATCCGCAATTGACCCTTTTATATTATAATAACATATTGCGTCCCCATGTGTTATGTATCGAATACTCAATGGGCAGTGCACCGAAGAGTTCTTCAAAATCATATCGAGCTCTCGCTTCCATCACCGTACAACGAGGTTTAAGCTGAAATTCCGCGATCATCACCTGGATGGTTGGCGCTCTTCTGTGCAATTAACATGTCAATTTTTATTGCGCACAGAAAAAATATGGAACAATTTGTCAGCAGCAGAGTTTCCGGAAGGCTATAACATAAGGCCTAAGCGTTTATATTCCTTTTTTAAAGGCATGCAACGCCAACACAATCGCACACTGTGTTGTTGCAGTTGTCCATGGGCAGAGGTGATAACTTTCCATCAGGTGACCCTCTAGCTCGTTTGCTCCCTCTCTCACAAAAATAAACTAAATCTCAATCTGCCATGAGGATCCCACTGCTGGGCAAAGGCCTCCCTTCTTCCCCTCCTGCACGTGAGTCTATTCCGGGCCTTTTCGGCTAGTCTCCTGCAAAGGCGTCCAGCTCGTCACGCCATCTGCGCCTTGGTCTGCCAGGTCGTCGGAACTGCTTTGGTGGGCAGAGAGGTGGTGGCATACAATATCAAAAGATTTATTTATTATTATTATTTAACGCAAAGTAATAAACGACAAGTAATTTAATGAATAAAAAACAAAACTATAGTCACTAAAAAACCTAAACCAACATTAAATGGTCCAAAAATAACAAAGCAGCATCAACAACGTTATTTCCAGTAGCCATAACAAATTCACTGAGATGTCGACTGTTAAGGAATTTTCCCTTAATTATTCACGAGGGAGCAAAAAATATAACAAGGTGACAAAAAGAGCTCATTAAAAGTACTAGTAAATAAAACGAGAGATAAATGGCCTCGGGCTGAGAAATATTAAAAGAAGAGAGTATTTACACCGAGGAGATCTGTTACAGGGAAAAATTTGCTTAAGAAAATGATAAATTTGACAACATAACTAACTTTCTTGACTGGTCGTGGGTTCAAGTCTCGCCTTTGGCAAACATTTTTGTTCATATCTGGGTAATAAAATATGTATGTATAAGAAATATTGAAATCATCATCAGCAGCCACATGATGTCCACTGCTGAACATAGGCCTCCCCCATAGATTTCCAGAGCTGCCGGTTGGAGGCGGCCTGCATCCACCGAGACCCTGCGACCTTTATGAGGTCATCCGTCCACCTTGCGGGCGGGCGTCCCACGCTGCGCTTGGCCTCGAATGGTCTCCACTCGAGGACTTTCCGGCCCCAACGGCCATCAGTCCTTCGAGCTATGTGCCCCGCCCACTGCCACTTCAACCTGCTAACACGCTGGGCTACGTCGGCGACCTTCGTTCTCCTACGGATCTCCTCATTTCTGATTCGATCTCGTAGGGAAACACCAAGCATAGCCCTCTCCATAGCCCGTTGGGTGACCTTGAGCCTTCTCATGAGGCCCATAGTGAGTGACCATGTCTCAGATCCATATGTCATCACTGGCAACACACACTGGTTGTAGACCTTTGTCTTGAGGCACTGAGGTATGTCGGAAGAGAAGACGTTACGCAGTTTCCCGAACGCTGCCCAGCCGAGTTGGATTCGACGATTTACCTCTTTCTCGAAGTTGGACCTACCTACTTGGACCACTTGTCCTAAGTACACATACTCGTCGACAACTTCGAGAATCGAGCCTCCAACAGATACTGGAGTGGGCGTAACACGGGCGTTAGACATGACCTTCGTCTTGTCCATGTTCATTTTTAGGCCCACTTGTTGAGAGACTCGATTGAGGTCCTCGAGCATGCTGCCGAGCTCTTCCAGCGATTCTGCCATGACCACTATGTCGTCGGCAAACCGAAGGTGAGTCATATACTCGCCATTTATGTTGATGCCGAGTCCTTGCCATTCCAGGAGCTTGAAGGCGTCTTCTAATGCGGCCGTAAACAGTTTCGGAGAAATGACGTCTCCCTGTCTTACGCCCCTTTGCAAAGGAATCGCCCTCGTGCTCTGCTCCTGTACTCGGACTGACATGGTGGCGTTCGCATATAGGCACTTCAGCACTTCGATGTACCGATAGTCAATGTGGCATCGCTGAAGAGACTGCAGCACCGCCCAAGTCTCGATCGAATCGAAGGCTTTTTCATAGTCCACGAACGCTAAGCAGAGTAGCAGATTGTACTCCTCGCTCTTCTGTACAATCTGCCGCAGCGTATGAATGTGGTCTATGGTACTAAAGCCTTTCCGGAATCCGGCTTGTTCGGGAGGCTGGAAGTCATCGAACCTGCGCGCGAGACGGTTCGTGATGACCCTCGAAAACAGCTTGTAGACATGGCTCAGAAGCGAGATGGGTCTATAGTTCTTCAACAAGGTGTTGTCTCCTTTTTTGAAGAACAGCACCACCTCACCTCTGCTCCATGCCTCAGGCGTTGTGCCCTCGAACAACACGGAATTAAATAGCCGCTGAAGGACTTTAAGAGCCGGCTTTCCACCTGCCTTCAGAAGCTCAGCAGTAATTCCATCGTCGCCCGGTGCCTTGTTGTTCTTGAGCTGTTTGAGAGCCATCCTAATCTCGTACAGGCTGATGTCCGGGATGTCCTCAGTGTAGTGCCGGGTTAGCTTAGCTCTGGGATCTTTGGCCGTGCTATTAACGGATTTGGCGACAGAGGTATAAAGCTGCCCGTAGAAGCTTTCAACCTCCCTCAACACCGCTTCCTCCGTCGACGCCACACCGCCATCCTCCGTCTTCAGCTTTGTCAACCGACTCTGCCCAATAGACTTGTCTCTTGCGAACACTTTGGAACCTTTGTTCCGCTCGATTGTCTCTTTAACACGGTTTGTGTTAAAGACACGAATGTCGTGTCGCAAGGACTTCCCAAAGGAGTCTATTAAGCAGGCGATAGTGAACAGCGTCATCAGAGGACTGCAGTGTCAGAGACCGACGTTCTGCCATGAGGTCGAGGGTGTGGGTCGAAAGTTTCTGCGGTTTATTCCGTCGACCAGGCTTGAAAAACCTAGATCCGACCGCATGGACAGCTTCTACAAATCCGTTATTTATCTCGTCCACTGAAACGCAATCATCCAGACATGAGAAGCGATTGGCCAACTCGAGTTGAAAGCTCTCGGGGTTTTCGATATGGGCGCGAGTAGGTCGGAGCGTAGACTTCATCAGACGCGTTCTTTCTAGTTTGACGTTCAGATTCAATGTGCCTCTTACCATTCGGTGATCGCTATCGGTTTTCACCCTGTTCATCACTGAGACATCATTGAATATGCGCCTCTTTATCGTCATGATGAAGTCAATCTCATTTCTCGTGGAACCATCGGGACTCAACCAGGTCCATTTCCGGTGAGGCGGCTTCTGGAAAAAGGAGTTCATCGCGAAGAGTCCCTCTTTCTCCAGAGATTCGGCCAGTCTCTGGCCCCGGGGGTTCCGCCGCCCATATCCAAATTGCCCCACCTTCAGCTCACAATCGCCTCTCCTGCCCAGCTTTGCGTTGAAATCCCCCATAACAACACTGAAATGGGTCTTCGAGGCATGCATGGCTGCACTGATGTCTTCATACATAGCCTCTACCTCCTCATCTGGGTGTGTCGAGGTCGGCGCGTAAACCTGTATGACCTTCAGCGAATATCTTTTGGATATTCTGAGTATAAGGAATACCACCCTGCTCGACACACTCCCGATGGTCTCAATGTTGTTGACGAGGGACTTGTGGACGAGAAACCCAACACCACCTTGGGACTTTTGGTCGCCTTCCCGGTAGTACAGCAGGTTACCAGACTTCAGGGTTATCGAGTCCTCGCCCTCTCTACGGACTTCAGATAGACCCATGATGTCCCAGCGTAACCCACTGATGTCTTCTTCCAGCTCTAAAATCCTCTCTTCGGTCCTCAATGTGCGGACATTGTGTGTCACCAGGGCCAGTTGTCGGTGGGGGTGGTAGCACGATCCACTCCGGGGATTCTTAGCACCCCCCGCCCCGCCGTGACCATGGCTGCTACCAGGGCCAGGAATAGCGGGGCTGCCGGAGACTAGAGGCCTGGGCTTTCTTGCGACTATCATAAGGGGGGATGTGCCGGTACTCGCCACGCTTGGCAGGCGGGTTGGCGAGCGCAGAAAACGCCCCCTTCGCACCGCGACGCTGCTGCCCGTCGCGGCCTGGCATTTGGGGACGCTTTACCAAGATGGTTATCCCGCCATCGGTCGGTCGCCAGAGCCCCGTCCGTTATCCAACAGGACGCACCGCGCGTAGGTGAGGTTGGCTTGGGGCTCTCAAGATCTTGGTCGAGCCCCCTTACGCCCCCCCTTAAGAAATATTGAAATAACTCAAATTAATGTTCAGCGGATATATTCTGGAGATTTTTCCATTCAATCAAGATAATTCTCATCTACTGAAACATACACTGGAATTGATGTAACGAGACATATAACACATACATAAACACATTGCAGACATCCACATGGCATATTTGTTAGACTAGATGTGATCTCCTACCTAATACGATTTTAACTTGATTGAGGGAAGTCTAGACGGACCTAGACCCATACCTTCACTATTTTCCATTATTACTTTTAGACCTTATACCAGAAAATCATAACCAAAAATCGTATTGCTAACATCGCTACCCGCGGTCAAAGCTTTAACCTCATAATAGAAACCAATTCAAAAGTCCGAAACAAAAACTCCAATACGTTTCTTAAAGAAAACAATAAGGCGGACCACCCAGCATCCCACATAATCCCGCCGCGGGACAGCGACGTATTGACATTTCCTAACAGATATAATCCTGGACCAGTCCGAGATTGCGCGGGAGAAATTTTGTTGGATCATTATTTTCTGTGGACTATTTGTAACGAGTATTAGGAATTGCAATATTTTTTGTCGCTTTAGGTCTGAAAATATAAGCTGGGCTTTAAGAAAATCTGGACATGAACATGTTTGCATGAGAAAAACTATTATAAACTATGCAGTTCCATAACATACTCTCGACTTTATCCCAAACGGCACAGTCGGATGCACGCTGATTGTTTCATTTATGACTAACGGAACATTCAGATGCCCACACCACAAAACACCAATAAACCAAGCACCCGGATAGCGGCGGTAGGCTCGCCTTTTATCACGTTGGGTTCAAATTCGCTCGGTGATAATATGTGGGCTACTGAAGTTCCGTTAACCATACTTCTTACTACCCCGCCTGGGGGTTTATAATCGTGAGCGTATGTATGTGTATAACCATATTTAACCTACCATTATTCAAAACCTTTTCAAAACCACGAAGGTAAACACAAAACCAATTTTAAGTGAGTACATCTAAGCATTTTTTCAGCATTCGAGACCCGTCCAATATATTAAAACATCGTTACACTCCCCTCTATTAGGCGAAGGATTTCATTTAGTCGGGAACTCCCCTAAATCGTTTAAGGTAGCTTGGGATTTCTTTCCGGCATTAAAGGTGCATTTGTGAAACTAATTGAAAGGGGATTTATATTGATTGGCAGATTTTTTCGCTTGAAGTTCATTGGTGCATACCTTAGTTGGAGATTTTGTTTGAGTTTGGTCATTCGTTATTTGTTTTCTGTACCGTGCCGTTAAAATTGGGGATTACGATTTTTATAGGTATTTACGTGATGTTAGTATATTGATAAATGACAAATGTGATTTCTTGTAGCTTCTTATAAGCACAAGTCCAATTTTGACCGCAGACTGCGAACCGCAGGCCGCTGACTGCATTTAGCTGGCAATGTACCTTTTCATGAAACTATGTATTGCAACAGAAACTGACTGCAGTATACTTAGCTGCGTTTGGAATATAACGGCAGACAAAACACTGCTGTCTGTTACTTAAAACGTGCTTGAATTGTAATTATGTGCCGTCACAGTAAATTTAATATAGCGCCCTCTAGATAAAAAAGTTATTTTTAATAATAATCTATTGTGTATTAAAATGAAATAACTGAATTGTAGGTATAACATTGCAAAATAGTTCATTATTAGGATCACGTCTCTGTCTCAAAAGTATAACATTCCAAAGTGATTTAAATAAAGGGAAGTTTAAAAATTACATTATTTTTAATCCATTTTGTTTCAAGAGTACTGAACATCAGAAATAAAATTGCCACCATAAGGTCTAGCCATGAGGATTTTGTAAGTGCAGCCGTATGTATACCCACTAAGTTGGAATTTTACGAAGCATTAGACAAAATTCTAACAAAACATCAAATTTTGTTAATAGAAGTTCTTGAAAAGCTGTAAAAAAACAAGCTCCTTTCCCTACTTTATTTGCATTACAGACGATATAAAAGTTCTATAGTCTCATAAAACAGCGTCAATTAACATAATTAATCCACTCTCAGTAGGTCGGGACACGTGCGTAAGCGGATTATGCGCTCGACCGAACTGAATGCGCCCAGTATAACACCGATATACTGCTTTGCAACAACTATAGCACTACAGGCTCCGCTCTGCAACAACTATAGAACTACAGGCTGTATGCCTGCTGCATTGTTTGCTTATGGTATCTAGTTAGCGCACCTTGAGGGACAATTCGTGAATAATAATCTTGTGGTGTGGGTGTGGGTGCGATTTGTTTGATGCAGTAATGCAAAAGTTAAAAATAAAATTATTTTTTGTTGCTTTCTTGAGAGGATTAAAGCAGCCTACGGCAAGTTTTGATTAATAAGGTCATAATGTATTTCAGAAATTTATGTCTTAGCTTAAATCTGCTTTAATACAAATCATAAATTGAATAATTATCATGTCATTTTTTTACATTCATGTGAGTAATTATTAAATCTTAATCTAAACAGCCTACTTCGTCCCACTGCCGGGCAAAGGCCTACCCTTCCAATATCCATCCCACATGATGCAAGGCTAGATTAAACTAATTATTGCACAGTAATAAAAGAAATCACCACTAGTACCATCATGAGACTAATAATAACTTGCAACAATAAACTACTAACTTACTAACTAACAGTATATAACAGTATAATTAATCAGTGTGAAAAATTCGTTACTAAAAACATTTCTAGTCTTGAATTTGACTTTCCACCAAAATTTCACCAAACACGAAATTAGCATCACACGTTAGGCTAAAATTTGTGAACACTAGATAGCGTTAGCCGTCGAAATCCGCCAGCTCGCTCCGGCCCCTAAGCGGATTACCTTCATTCCCTTCGGCCTTCCAATTTGCCAAGCGAATCTCTTCACACCTCTCACAATGAGAGTCTTTGTGCCATCCAAATTAGACTACCAGCGGTGTAGCCCTGGCTTTACGGAAGCGCGTATAGAGGTCATAGTAATCCTTTTCACACGTCCTGGGCAGCCTTTGGTTCTATATTGGTTTTAGCTTTTGTGGATGTAAATTGGAATTGGATTAGTTGTTACTATTGGAGTAAATTCTCATTTGTGACTATACTAACTGCCTGGTTGCAAATGACCAGGGGTAATGATGGTACGACTAGATAAGATACATTAGAAATGGCTTTTCTGGTGTCACTGAACTGTTACTTCAGGGTTTAGAAGGTTCGTCACCCATGAAGCTTGAATTTTTGTGTTGTAGACGTCACCCATAAAGCTTGAATTTTAGTGTTGTAGACTCTCTCCGATATCATTTTCTTTTTCTATGTATTTTAATTTGGGAGTGTATTTTTTATGACGTTTGTATGTAGTTATTTCGTCTAATCTCGTTAGTTGCCATAAATATTGTGTGTTTTTAGTGAAAATATATTCTGCTCTCTGTTTCCTGAACCCTATTTCTCTGCCCCTTTCTTTACTCCTTCCTATCTCTCTCTTCCCTCAACACAGTCCTTCACCTTACAGTCTACCTCTCTTTTCTATTCATTTTTAACCCCTAGCTTTGGTCTCTCTCCTGTTTTTGGTAGCTGTTTGGTATGTTTTTTGAAATTAATTTATTTGGAATCCTCCCAAAAGGCAATATCGTCACCGTCGTGTCAAAATTAAATAACTGACAAAACCAAAACTCTGAGATATTCACGTTTTTGTGTTTTTTTTCCATAAAAATGGCAATAACTTTTTAAGGTGAAGAAAATTTAGTGTGGATCTTTCGATATGTTATACAGCAGGTTGACTTTCATAATTTAAGAAGTCTGCCATGATATTACTTTTCAATGTTTTAAATAGAAAAATAAAAAAGTAATTATATAGTTTTGCCACACACTTTTTTTACAACTAAGTTGCAGTTATCAAGTTTTTGTATGTCACTTAACAAGTTTTGCCACACCCAAGAAGTAACAAATAGGAATATTTCCAGTGAATAAGAGGGCTTATTTATTTATTTATTTATTTATTTACACTTTAATGCACAAACAAGTACAAAAGGCGGACTTAATGCTAAAAGCATTCTCTACCAGTCAACCATTGGGCGAGACAGAAATGCTGTTGGCGGTGGAAAATTAGAAAGAAGTAGAAGACTATAGCCGATGGAAAGAGGAATAAATACTTATAAAATAAACATACTTAAACAATACATACACATATGAGGATATAATATATATATATATATATATATATATATATATATATATAAATATACTTTATTTAAACAAAAATGCTAGGATAGATGACAGAATCAATTATTCATAGACAGACGAAGAAATTCACGGACAGATTTCTTGAAAGTTTATTTAATTTTGCTTCACTTTTACTGACCTAATTTTTGATTTATTCGTTTTGTTTTATCCATTTATTTATGCAATTTTGGTGAAAAAGTCTGTAATCATGTCAGCCGAACGACGCCCACTGCTGGACATAGGCCTCCACCAAGGATCTTCACAACGATCAGTCCTGCGCTGTCCGCATCCAGCGGCTTCCCGCGACTTTGACCAGATCGTAGGTCCACCTTGTGGAGGGCCTGCCTACGGAACGTCGTCCGGTACGCGGTCGCCATTCCAGAACCTTTCCGCCCCAACGGCCATCGGTTCTCCGCGCTATGTATACCGCCCACTTCAAGAATGCAATCCTTCGAGCGATGTCGGTTGTCTTAGTTCTCCCGCGGATCCCAACATTTCCGATTCGTTTAAGCAGGGAAATTCCCAGCATCGCTCTCTCCATTGCTCACTGGGTGACCTTGAGCCTTCTTATGAGACCCATAGTGAACGACCACGTCTCACTCCCATATTTCATTACTGGCAACACACCCTGGTCAAAAACTTTCGTCTTGAGACATTTAGGTATTTCGGATGCGAATATGTGCCGGAGGTTCCCGAACGCTGCCCATCCGAGCTGAATTTGACGAGGGATCTCTTTATCGAAGTTGGACTAACCTAACTGCACTGCCTGTCCCAGGTGTCCCAACATGCTCGAAGATTCTCTCCTTTAAGAAGCATTACCGAGATCTTCGAGCATTATGTTCAAGTCTTCCAAGGTCTCAGCCGTAAGAACTACAAACGTAATTAATAAACAATAATAATGTCGTATATAAAAATGTTTTATATAATTACAAAAAATATCTAAATGCATCTCAAAAATAAAATTTAATTTAGTACCTACTCTAATATTATTTTACTACCTAGTTATTACACTTTTTTCACTTTCACTACACAAGCACTGTCGTTGTTAAGCCACGGAGTAAGCTGGTGCAGTGGTCATGGGGTGGTTCGCTCTGCGGCTGGCACGGGCTCCTCGAAGCTCTTGTCTGAAGAACTCGGTGTATCTTATTTTGCAGCACTTTGCCACAATGTAGCAAATTATGATGATTATTGTTCCTCCGATGATTAAAATCAGCAAATCTAGCTTGCTGTGAGTTATGTCATGCAGCATAGTTGTAGAAGCTTTATTATCGGCTCCGTTTTGAGCAATTATAACTTGCTCTTTGCTTTGATTTTTCCCCATTGCGAACGATGTGTTAAAGTTGATGGTTTAAAATGAAATGATATATTATTGAGACACAAATCGCACTGTTTTCTTGATGAGTCGTCCAGATCGTGTTCTCAATTGTTCGTTATTTACATTGCTACCATTTCTGTTGCTGGCGATAGGTGTTGGGTTTGTTTTAATATTCTGAGCCTTATTTGGATGATCGTTTCGTATGTCTGTGTCACTCTGGACTACGAATGCTGGTTTTAAGCGGTCTATTGATATTACTTTGGTACCGTTGGAAATCATAACTTTAAAATATTTTTCGCCATGCTCTATAACCTTGAAAGGGCCTTCGTAGGGCGGCGTTAAAGGTTTCTTTACGTGGTCGCACCGAACGAAAACATATTGGCATGTTCTTAATTCTGGATGCACAAAGGTTTTGTCTTGGCGCAGTTGCTTTCTAGGAACAGCAGATAAATTTCGAATGCGCTCTCTCAATTCTTGTAAAAACGCATCATTATCTTGATCAAGCTTTGAAGTTTCGAAAAAGTCGCCAGGTAATCTTAAATTTCTGCCGTATACCAGTTCGGCAGCGGATATTCCTGTATCATCCCTTAAACTAGCCCTTAATCCCATGAGTACAGTCGGTAGCTCGTGTACCCACTTTTCCGTATTTCCTCGGGACATAAAGGCTGACTTGAGTGTTCTGTGCCATCGTTCGATTTTACCATTAGCTTGAGGATGATAAGCTGTGGTGTGAATTTTCATCATTCCCAGACGTTTCGCTAAATTACTGAACAAATGGGACTCGAACTGCCGGCCTTGATCGGTAGTTATTCGCTGTGGGCAGCCGAATCTCACAATCCAAGAAGAATAAACAGCTTCTGATATGCGTTCCGCCGTGATGTCTTGTAATGGTATAGCTTCTGGCCATCCTGTAGCTCTGTCGATCATGGTAAGTATGTATTTGTAACCTTGACAGTAGTTTAGAGGTCCTACTATGTCGATATGAAGATGGCAGAAGCGATCGCTTTGTGGGAATGAGCTTAACGGAGAAATCGTGTGCCGTTGTATTTTCGCTTTTTGACAACCAATGCATGTCCTTGTCCAATTACTTATATCTGTATTCATGGATCTCCAAAAGTAACGTTTGGTGATCATTTTCCTCGTTGATCGAACGCCGGGGTGACTAATCCCGTGAATTGTGTTAAAGATTGTAACACGAAACTGCTCTGGTAAATATGGTCGCGGCGATTGTGTTGATACTTCGCAATAAATTGGTTTCATGCAGCCTGGATACTGGAGTTTAATGAACTTCAAATTATCTTTTTGTAGTAATGCTGTGAGTTCCTGGTCGTCCTCTTGGGCCAAAGATAATTGGTTGTAGTCGATGGGCGATGGCATGTCAATTTGTTCAATACGGGATAATGCATCTGCGACTATATTTTCTGACCCTTGAATGTGCTGTATCGAGGTGCAAAATTGACTTATAAAATCCAGATGTCGAAGTCTTCTCGGTGTATCACCGCTACTCGCAGCTTTTTTGTATAAGGCGTGTACGAGTGGCTTGTGATCTGTGTATACAGTGACGTTCTGTCCTTCGATCATGTGCCGGAAGTGTTTGACGGCCATGTATATTGCCAGCAGTTCTCTGTCAAAGGCGCTGTACCGTTGCTGACATTCACTAAGCTTACATGAGAAAAAACTTAG
The DNA here is from genome assembly GCA_950022985.1 of Udea ferrugalis. Classification (NCBI taxonomy): domain Eukaryota; kingdom Metazoa; phylum Arthropoda; class Insecta; order Lepidoptera; family Crambidae; genus Udea; species Udea ferrugalis. The sequence goes on from OX465516.1 coordinate 16,238,974, forward strand.
TGGTTGCCATTGTCCTTCTGTGAGTTGTTGTAAAACTGCCCCTGCGCAGGTATTCGATGCATCGCTCATTATAGCGAGAGCTGCATCGGCCTTGGGGTGCGATAACATTACAGCGTCGCGTAAACTTGATTTGCATTTCTCAAATGCTTGAGTGGCTTCTGGGGTCCATGTTATTTTGGTGTTGTCCTTGCGTTTGGTGTTATGTAGGTACGCGTTTAATATTGATTGGTATGATGCGGCATGTGGCAAATGACTTCTATAAAAGTTGATCATACCCAAAAAACGTCGGAGTTCTGATACCGTTTGAGGCTGTGGATATTCAGTTATTGTTTTGACACGTTCTTCAAGAGGTTTAATGCCTTCAGGAGTCACATGGTATCCGAGAAAATCGAGTTCTGACTTGCCAAATGCACACTTGGATAGATTTATTGTTATTCCATATCTGTTGAGGCGTTGGAAAACAATGTCTAGGTGTTTTCTGTGCTGCTCTTCATTCACTGAGGCAATCAGGGCGTCGTCGACGAAATTGAATAAAAAGTCCAGTCCTTGAAATACGACGTTGTTCATGAAACGCTGGAATGTCTGTGCAGCATTTCGAAGTCCAAACATCATTCGTGTGAATTCGTAGAGCCCAAATGGCGTGATTATAGCAGTTTTTTCAATATCCTCTGGTGCAATGGGAATAAAATGGAATGCTCTTTGAAGGTCGATGCGTGAAAATACCTTTTTACCAGCTAAGATGTTCGTAAAGCTTTGAATGTGAGGTACTGGATACCTATCTGGCTTTGTTATTGCATTCAAACTGCGATAGTCGCCGCAAGGTCGTATTTCTCCGTTTTTCTTTAGAACCACATGCAATGGGCTTGCCCAACAGCTCATAGATGGTCTACATATGCCTATTTGTTGCATATAGTCGAACTCTTTCTTCACTTTTGAATATTTGTCTGGGTGCAAAGGTCGGGCACGGGCAAAGACTGGTGGGCCTGAAGTTTCAATATGATGCATGACGTTGTGTTGTGAAATCTCCTTATAACATACCGGCTTCGTGATATCTGGATAAGCCGATAAAATGTCGTAATATGGCGTATTTACATCTATTGTCTTGATTGATGTAATATCTTGTGTAACGATAGATCCAATTACGTTTAGATTGGTCACTGCGTCAATAAGTTTTTTGCCGTTGATGTCGACTAGTAGTTTATGATGACTTAAAAAGTCGGCACCAAGGATGGGTTGTTGCACGTCTGCCAGAATGAAGGTCCACGAATAAGGTCTGCGCATCTTTAAATTCAGCACAAGATTTTTGGTACCGTACGTTTTGATCACGCTGCCATTCGCTGCATATAATTTGTAAGAGTTGTTGTTCTCGCACGTCGAATGAGCCCTTTTTGTTGCAGGCAGTACTGAAACGTTGGCTCCGGTGTCCACCAGAAAGCGTAGGCCACTTTGTGAGTCGGTCACGCATAGGCGGGGAGTGGGCGTGATAGTCCAGACATCCGCCACTGGCTGCACTGAACTTAGTTTTCCGAATTCATAGAACTAGTTGGTTTCCTATTTTTCCAATTGCACGGATCTGTACATTTCCTTGCTCTATGCCGATACTTGTTGTGATAGAAACACAGCCCATTCGAGAACGTTGAATCACGGTGCGGTGTCAGGCTACGAGCACGAGACGAAGAACGCTGACGCCGACTATTGTAGTTGCGATAATTATTACGTGATCTCTGTAGTTCAGTGACCTGTATGCTGAGTTGTGCAATCTGCGCTTGGATTTTGGCGAACTCGGAAGAAATACGAGTTGGTTCGGATGTGACCTCGGAAATATTGTGTAGCGGTCTTGTATTTTCCAATACTTTGTCTGCAATAGTTGCTAAGTTTTCCAGGTCTTTAACATCTGTCACTGCAAGAACTGCTCTCACTGCTGATGGCAAATGGCCTTGCCACATGATGTTTAAGGTTTCGTCTGGGATCTTCCCCCGGGCAAGATCTCGCATGGATCGTAGCAGTTGGGAAGGCTTTTGATCTCCCAGCTCAACTTCGCTTAATAGCTTCTGCAGTTGTCGGTTTTCGGACTCCTCGTACACCGTAAGTAGTCGGGTTTTCAGCGCGCCGAATTTGTCTGTTTCTGGTGGAGACAGCAGGATGTCGCTCACTTGCTTAATAACATCTTTGCCTAGTTTTGTGACAACCAGGTTGAACTTCGCTTCGTCGCTCAATTTTTGAGGTTTCAATATTGCTTCAATTTGCACGAACCAAAGGCGTGGTGTATCTTGCCAGAAGTCTGGAAGTCGTGATGAAACTGTGACTGAGGCCAATTCCGTTGAATGGTGGACAGCTGATGGTGGTGGTGTTGTTGCTGGAGAATGTTGTGGCGAAAACATTTTCGTTACTTGATGTTGCTCGTGGAGAATCACGTCGGGGTCACCAATTTGACATCCGTTGGCGCTTTCTTCAGGTTGTAAATTAAACGAACAATAAAGTAGATAAGTACTGGTTGCGTATTTAATGAGTAACTATTACAGAGGTTGAGACGTGACTGCCTAACTTATTCTAAACACTAATAAAGAAAAGTATGATGCATTGATTATGCCCTAGATTTGGAAAAGGTGCCGTGTGCAAACGTATGATGCAATTCTGTGACTAATTACAAGTAGGCACAACATTATCGGCAAATCGCAAGTGTGTTAGGTACTCGCCATTGATGTTAATGCCGCATCCTTTCCAGTCCAGAAGCATGAAAATATCCTCAGCTGTGAACAATTTCGGGAAATAGCGTCTCCTTGTCTCACGCCTCGCTGTAGTTGGATTGGTTTCGATTCCTGGTTCTGTAATCGGACGGACATGGTGGCGTTTTGGTATACATCCACATCGTTGCTGTTCTCAAGAGCTTCGAAGCGGGTTTGAAGCTGAAAGCACTCGGGTTTGCGAAGCTTAGCCGGTATAGGTCGGAGGAGAGGATGTCATCAGTCGCGCTCCCTTAAACGTCGATATTCAATGTGCCTCTGACCATGCGGTGATCGCTTCCTGTCTTAACAGCGTTGATCACAGCGACATCATTGAATATATGTTTCTTCGTCGTGATAAAATTGATCTCGTTTATGACCTTACCGTCCGGATTGATCCAGGTCCATTTGCGGTTTATGGGCATCTTGAAGAAAGAGTTCATCATAAAGAAGTTCTCCTTCTCCATGAAGTCGGCCAGCAATAATCTGGCCCCTATTGTTCCGTTGCCTAAATCCAAGTTGCCCCAACTTCGCATTGAAATCCCCCCTCACAACTGTGTAGTGGGTTTTATGGATATGCATGGCTTTAGAAATCTCCTCATACATAGCCTCCACCGTGACATCGTCGTGTTTCGAAGTCGGAGCGTAGACCTGAATGACATTCAGCGAATGTCGTTTCGATTTTCTGAGTATCAGGTACGCTACCCTGCTCGAAACACTTCCGATAGTGATCACGTTGTTGACACACTTGTGAAGATGAACCCAACACCACTTAGGGACTGTTGGTCGCCCTCTCCGTGGGATAGTAAGTTACAGGATTGCAGGGTTATCGAGTCCCCTCCCCCCTCTCTTCGGACTTCAGATAACCCAATAATATCCCAATGTAACTTATCAATTCTTCCAACTCCACGAGGTTCGCGTCGAGCCTCACCCGGGGATTCCTAGCACCCCCTGCTCTGCGGTTACCATAACCGTCCCCGTAGCCAGGAATCGCCACGCTTGGTTGAGAATCAAATGCTTACGTTTTGAAAATCAATTTCCAGGCATTATTATCCATAGATACGATAAACAAGCCTAGTCTACAAACAAGAAGTACACCTGCTGCTGCAATTACTGAATATGGCCTTCAAAATCGTGAACTACATGCATCGTATCGTCGTAAAAGTTTGCCTGCATCATCAGCTCAACTTGACGTCAATGAGCTAGATGTTGAATCGGAATAGTCATCTTGATTTATTTTAATTTTCATATTCGAATATTTGTTTTTGTGTAATCTGAAGTTGATTGTCAAAGGTTGGATTCAGATACATGTTACAATTTTATTGTTTTTGGATTACCTATTTAGTTTGCTTGATATAAGCTTGATTTTTATTCACGACTTTAAAGAGGAAAAACTGACTAAGCACACTTATCAATCTCAAAAATAAGTTTAAGTATCATTTTTATAATGAAAAATTTAACAAGCGCATTTATTCAATTTTGCCACAACTAAATTTTGTAACAATGTTTTGGAGTGAGTTGTGGCAGAATTCAACAAAGTATCTTATTGACTTTGTTTTTATTGTAGTGGCCCTTATTATGTAGTTATTTAATTTATTTACCAGTTATTCAATTGTTCCACGGAAATTCTAGTACAAACCTTGTTGTAATATATGGTCAATAGATTTACTAAAACGAAGATATCTAAGCGAGTATTATACATATCGCAACGGGCTAAAGACTGGAATGTAGATTACACTTTCCAATATTCAAAAATGTAATAAAGTGAATTTCGGTAAAGGTGTCAGTTATTTAATTTTGACACGACGGTGACGATATCAAAACATGACTTGTTCTTGTTAGCAACGTATGGAGTTTTTTTCTCTGTTATTCAGTATTATCAGTGTTGTATCTTTAAAAACGTTCGAAATACCAACAAAAACCCCCGCCTGAAACCCAGGCCGAATGTTTTTTTCTGGTATTTCTACCTTATTGAAAACATATTTACAGTTTATAATAAATCTTAATTTTTAAGCGTTTCTAGCATCATATTCTATGGTATCAAATACATAATAAATTATAAACCTAACACACGTTTTTATCAAAATTTCAGTGTTTAGTTTTCTACGAAACTTCACGAGTCTCACTGAAGTAGTAAACGTACCTATAACCTACATAGTTCGTAAATACGCCAGCAATAACTATGCAGACGGTTAAGGTTCTCAAAGCGGACTCAAGAGGCAATAACAGGTTGACTGTACCTTCGTCTTTTCCTTTGTTATGAAAATGTATATTAGAAAACACCGCAAAACTTGCGAAGCCAACTACTCTCCTTTGTGTTATAATTATTGGTGTCGTTGAGGTCGCTTGCTACGAGGTTTTACTTCGTAAGATTTTCTAAGGTTACTCTTTTTATCATTTATCAGATAAATGTGATAAATGGGTGACCACCCCGACCGAAATTTAGTGATGTGTTCGGGCATCTCCGTGCTTCGGAAGGCACGTTAAGCAGTTGGGCCCGGTTGACGTCGCTAGATGTCAGTTGTTAAGCTTAGTCAGAGACCTTAGGGCGGCTTGATAAAATCTGACATTAAGGTTGCTCACTAACCTTACGCGCTTCCAACAATCCGCACTGAGCCTGCGTGTTGGAGTATGGCTCGTTCCACCTCATAGTTGAGGTGAGGCCTGTGCCCAGCAGTGGGACGTATATAGGCCGTTGTATGTTTATGTATGTTAGAGTTTCTCTTAAGTAGAAACATTTTTAAATGCATTGAATGGAACACCTAATACCCATCCTTTGCGGGCGGAGTTAGGTTTGATAAACATTTGTGGATGCCACTGTGTCACAGCGCGTCAGTTACTAGTGCCACTTTACTAAATTGTAAAACTTCGTGACTCTAATTGGCTTGAGTGTATTGTGTAATAAGTGTTAAAAAAGATGCCTTCAGCAATTATATTACAATTAAAAAGACGTAGATAGGTTATGTCAGTACTGACGCCAAGTCAAAAATTGTACCCGGGCGTACGTACCTGCTACTAGAGCGTAAACGAGACAGATACATGTAGCACACTGTCAATGCTTTGCTCAGGTGATCGAGGTCCTGATTTCGGGTGCCACTTCTTCAGCCGAAGTAACTTACGCCTTATTATTTCAATGTCATTGGCCTTCAACCTGTAGATTTACAGCTGAAGAGGTCATTAGGCTGATTTTAATGTTGACGGTTTTAATTACCCATCGTACTTACTGCAGTGGCGTTCATTTGTTACTGCCTCATGAACTTTTGATTAATTCAAAATACTTTCTATTTTGCTCTGTTTATTACTTCGCAACAGATCAACGCGTTGTACTTAAATATTGCCATATCTACGACTTCCGACTGCGAAATATAAGATACTGGCGATCCGCCCCGGCTTCGCACGGGTGAACTTGTATGTTATTATACCTAAAAACCTTCCTCTTGAATTACTCTATCTATTAAAAAAACGCATCAAAATCAGTTGCGTAGTTTCAAATATTTAAGCATACAAAGGGACATAGGGACAGAGAAAGTGACTTTGTTTTATACTATGTAGTGATTTCTTAGAAGAAAATATTATCAAAATTCATACTTTTACTAAACGGTACTTTCTGTTTGAGTGCGCCTACAAGAGCTTCGCAAATGAGTACGAACAACTGGTTAATAATCAATGAAGCTTAGACAAAGCGTTTCACTGTAGAATGACTACTTAGGGACCATTACAAGTCTCTTTAAATGCACGCGACGTTCGTACCGTTGGAAGGCAATTTTGATTCGAAAGAGACCACTTTCAAAGGGAATTAGTAGAAACGACACTAAAAATAAAATTTCAAGAAATTGCCTTAAAAAGCCTGTTTTAAAAGCTAATTGCTTAAAGTGCCTACTAAATGATAGACATGCCCAAAAATTATATTACTAAGGGTGATTACCCAGCAATGGTCTAGCTGTTACTTTATTTATTTAATTGGTACACAAAACAGAATTTTAACAAAAATAAGATATATCAAACAGAGCTCAATACATTACAATGGTACGAATAACTCTAAGGATAATAATATGTGCATAATTTGACCGTGTGTACAAGATAGTATGATTATTTACTAGACGGTAAACTGTCTCAAACTGTCAATGCTTTGCTCAGGTGGTCGAAGTCCTGTTTTCGGGTGCCACTTTTTTAGCACAAGTAACCTATTTACGTCTTTTTATTAAAATATCATTGGTTACAAGTGTTTTCTTTTCTATACTCACCATTATCTTCAACGAACGGTGTTCTCACCTGTTGCTAGTCATCAGCAGGTATAATCTAAACATTAGGCAGGTGGTCTGCCTACAGAATACCGTCCTAACGATTATAAACATAATTTTGCGACATTCGTAAATGATTACGATGTACAGAATAAAACGTTTTAATTCAAGTTTCCATATTTCCCTCACAGCTCAAACTAATTTGAAACTTATTAGTGAAGTAATAAAGTTTAATTTGGCGATAAATAGAGTTTGCTTAATTACAGGCTGAAACATGTTATGAGATCTCTAATTAACTGCTACACATTTGCTTCAGTTAATTTAGTTTGGAATGTATAATGTAATTAGTATAACTTTGAATAATAGTTATTTGAACGCGATTAACTCAGTATTCGGGATTAGTTTTTAATTTACTTTATTGATTCATCAAATAATTAGCTTATTTCGAATTGAACAATCTGACAGTATTAGTGAAATGGTAAATTGGGGCATGTCATTAAAATTATTAAATGTGAAACCATGCAGCGGTTGACGTTGCGCTGCGTCGTCGCAACGCAACGCATTAATAGGGCTTAGCCCTAAGTGTGTCTGGATATGCACTTTAACAATCAAAACAGATACTTGGTATGACTAGCTCGCAGCTGGTGTAAGTGTAACGGTGTTTGGTGCTTTAAGTCCAACCTAAAACACCGAATGGCGGGGTTTGACCCCCATTCAAGTCAAACCTCTGTACGGCCATCATTCTGTTGATTTTATGTCTATTATAAGGCACTCTATATTCTAAGAGAACATTGAACATTAGAGAACATTTCATAAAAAAACTCTAGTTTTTCTCATAACATTTGCACAAAGGTAGTACGAGTAAGTCAAAACAAAACAGATGTCGCACCTATTTTAACCCCCTTTTGAGTTTTAGGCCTAATCGGGCTTCAACCGAGTTGTACGTAGTTAAAATTGCCAGCACCAGATACATTGAACTCTTTTTCATTCTACTGTACAAGTTAACTGTCAACAAAACAGCGCCGACTGACACTGCAGACAACCTATCGAGAATGGTTGATTGGCTTCAAGAACCATACATCCAATTCCACATCGATACACGGAGGCATGCCAAATGAAGAGGCATCGAACATCGATACCTCCACTCGAGTAACGACTCACCGAATCGAGTGATGCCGATAGCGGCACTTGGCAAATACAACTCGGGGATCATCCGAGCGAGAAGACGTGTGCTATAAACTGTGACAAAACATCAAAAGGCGTATCACTGCAGTTGGAAAATGACCTTTCGCTTACGGTAATACAAACTAGTAAAGTTAGTGCACTTGACCCGTGGGCTAATGTATCAGCAAAAATCGTGGTCAACTACCTTAAAGATGAGGCTCATTTGAACGTCATGCATGGAATAACAAGGTCGATTTCCCTTTGCAATATGATTACGAGACTGACCATTGCCCTCTTTATCATTATTTTACTAGTTGTCTTGATACTGTCAAAATGCCGTAGTACTTTGCTGTGACAGTATTTGACAACCAACAAATATGTATTGAGGTGCCAGTGACGCAGTTGTGTATGACAGTGGTTCGGCATCAGTCGCCGGGGTAAAGCAACACAAGCCGTGTCGGAAATGGTAACATGAATTTTGTATGTACACACGAAATTCATTTAACGTCAATCATGGAACACGTTATTGCACACAGCACCGTCTAGCTCGAAACTAAGCAAAAAAGTACTATGGGATGTTAGACAGCGGATAAACATTCAAAAGGCGATGTGTTGCTTTTTAGCTCAGTGGAAGCTTATATTCTTTTGAACTTATCATAATCTCGCTTAAGTGACCGTCTATATGTAAATGCAGCACGCTATGTCTCGACAAAGGACGTGCCTTCGTTTCGAAATAGTCTGCGAACATTGAATATGTCGATAAATTAAGTGTCCGACGGGGTGGCGGTGCTCGCGTAAATTACACCCTTAATGAACCATTAGCCAGAAATTAGCCAAATAACACGACAGCGCATTCTAGTCTGCGGGTTTAGCTGCGTTTTGTTTACTTATAACTAGTCAGTTTTGAAGGTTTTTTGTTCCAAATTTAAATAACATACGCCCACGCTTATGTCAAACGGGGTAATCAGAGGCACAATCATTGTTACCGTGATGGTTAACGGAACATTCGGCAGCCCACATTTCGTAGAGCAAATTTGTGCCAAACGTGGCAAGGGGGAGCCTACCGCCATTATCCGGGTTACTCAGGCATTTCTTAGGTCTTTGTTATCACCGGTGAGTTAGCCGCAAATAGCTACAATGAACACTTGAAATTCGGGACTGCCAATTTCCGGGCCAGAGTGTATAACTACCGGACACAACGCTATTTCCAATTAAAAGGAAATGAACTATGTGAAATAATTTTAATATTATAAAATTATTTCACATGGTAGATTTCCTTTTAATTTTAGTTCCCCTTTTCAATATGGGTAGTATCTTGCTATTTTTTTGCAAATACTAGTAGTCATTGAACTTTCCCTGAACGATCAATTGACTAAATTTCGAAGAAAATTACCCAAATGGTCGAGAACGCCCTGAATCTGAATCACTACCTAGACTCTTTCGGATGTCCGAAGGATAGCTTAAGGTTACATCCACGACTTAGGCCCAGACTCCACCAGAGCTGAGCGGAGATGTGCGGCGTCGAGCTGTGTTTTCAACAACCAATAGAATCACATCTCCACATCTCCGTGTGTGAATAACGCAATTCTATTGGTTGTTGGAAACACAGCTCTACGCCGCACATCTCCGCTCAGCTCTGGTGGAGTCTGGGCCTTAGGTCTGATGATGGTTGGTAGTGGCTATCAGCCGTCCAAAAAAATAGGGTTGGGCTATGTTATACGCCATATGCGAATCAACATTGAAAATGTTATTTCTGAGTTGAACACCGCTCTTGGCCGTGCTCGATGTCTCTTTGACAACACTGAAAAAAAAATCTGCGGGATTACTTTGGTTTTATGGAGTTAACAAGTTTATGTTGTAGATAATTTAACCCAGTTCGCTAATCACTTTTTCAGCGTAACAAATAACAAAATGATGAATTAATAGTTATCTACCAAACATTTTTGTTCATTGTTCGATGTTGTCATGAATTTGAACGAACCAAATTGTTTTAAAAGACAAAGTGGAAAAAGCTTTTTCGTATGTTCAGAACGTTTTCTAGAAGGAATTGGTTTTCATTAGAAAATACTGCTACAATGAATCTAACGGTTCGTAAACTGCATAGCTGCTTCCGAACCGAGCTGAATCGAATTATGGGGCTTTCTATGTTACCATTACGAGATAGCATCTACTAAGTAGCTACTAACGTTATTTGTGTAAATCAAGCTCTATCTTTCTCTCTCTCTCTCATTATTAGCCTTTACATGGAAGTTGTATCGGGCTGCTTGCGATAAAAACTTTTGCGTGAAAGACCTTGTGTGAACAATGATATTATATCACAAGTGACCTATCTACCTCTTTTTATTATAACATCTTTATGTGCGAAGCCATTTGCGCTCAGAAAAACCTTTGCATTATTTGCCTCTGCGTTATTTGCAATGCGCCTTGGTATTGGACGTTAATGTAGTTAAAACATAACATACCCTCACGACCATATCCCTAGTGGGTTAGTCATAGGCACACAATTATGTTACCGTTATGGCGAACGGAACATTCAGAAGCCCATATTTCGCCGAGGGAATTTGTACTCAACGTAGAAAGTGGCGATCCTAACACCACGTGCGTGCGTCGTGGGTTGCTTGGGTTTTATGTCGGTGTTTTCCATTACCGGAGAGTTAGCCGCAAGTTGTACAGTGAACACAAAGTAGGTGTGCTCCAGCCAGATTTGATCTCAGGAACTTGGGTTCCGAGCCAGGGTGTATATATAACCACTGGGCCACGACACTCTCATAAAAAATGTACTTATAAAACATTCATAATAACATATGCATTTGGCAATCATAATACATCCGGAAGCTTGCATGGCTCCTAGCGCAGTACATAAGGGAATGCGGGCCCCCTGCTCAGACTAATAATGTAATGCCTAATTGTTCAGGAAACAGACAGGGTAGGGGAAACTTTAGTTACTCCCACCGATTATTTAACATATCCACAAATAGGCTATTGTCAGATTATTGGCTACCTGACAAAACGACTACACTGCAGACTCAGACAAGTGTTGTAAAAAAGTTAAGTTAGGGAGTCGTACGAACTTGATTTTAGCAAGTCTAGGCCCTAGATTGCTTGACAAGCGCGAGTTATCCGGGCACGAACGAGTGTTAAAATATTTCTAGTTGTACCTAACTTGAGCACTAAAATCAAACTCGAGTTTAAAGGGAGGTTCGCTAGCTTTTAAAATGCATTCGCAGCCAGCAGAGTGTCAGCTTTTGTCAGTGGATTCTTTTAATTAGAGCCTGCCCACGTTTTAAATGTAGATTCTCGAAATAGAGTTCTTTAATATACTAATTGGATGACCTAGATATAAATTACTACTGTAGCGACAGTAGCGACTTACTGTGTAGGTAAGGCTTAAGAACTTTGCAGTTTATACGAAATAATTAGAATTTTATTTGCAGTTAACGAAATCTAACATTATACCAAATAATATGAAAAGGGCAATAGTAATAAACACACAAAATAAAATCAATTACTTGCCCCAGAGGTACAGTTCCTTCACAAAATTCCCCGAAATGAGGCAATCGTTCTTCTATGCGACAATCTGCAAAATGCTTTTGGTATTGTCTCGCACATTGCGCCTTGAGACGTCAAAACAGTCTGTGACTCAAGGAATATGCCTAAAGCGCTGCAGGAGCTTTGAACAATAAGTAGCATTTGGACCTAAAGTTACTGAAAACAAAATTTAACGTAAATCCATACTATAGTTTTCACGTTATGCTGCAATAAACATACATACATACTCGTACCACCATTTTCACTGTCTAAGCACAGACGTAAAAGAAAGATGGACGTCACCTCGTTTTATCGTAAGTGAAGGATATTATCAGCTGCCAGTTTAGGTGTGTGCGTGACTAGCACGTGTCATTCATTGGCGCTGTCACACGGAGCAAAATGGCGTAGTTTGTAGCACCTAGTGTGTTTGTGTTATTGTAGCAGTCGTGTACAACAAACGAAATTGTAGTACCTTGCATGATTCAGATTTTTTTAGTGTGATGTTTCGTCCGTCTTTCTTGTACGTCCATGTGTCTAAGTATCTTAAGTGCTAAAATACGTTTTGTGTTCCTTCAAATCTCATGGGTCATTTTCATCCATGGATCAAAGCATTACCGACGAGGTAATACTTTAATCCTCGAATGTGAAAAAAGATAAGATTTTCAGTTAAGTAGACAAAAAATATCAATCCTAATTCGACTACAATGGAACCTGAAGCCGCCATTGTAACTCCTCAGTACCTCGTTGAGTCGAGAACCACTTTTTTCGGGTTCAATTGAAAGAACAATAAAACTGGGACGTGTTCCGTTTATGTCCATTTCTTCTTCGCATAAATTACGTGAGAAAATTCTTTTTGACTTTGTCTCTCCCTTTTTTTATTAAGTTGTCTAACAAAAGGCAGACCTGGGAAATCTTATGAAAAACGTTATAAATGGTCGGCTTTTGAACGTTCACGATAAGTGGTTATAAATGAATTACGAGACACGTGGTGCTAAAGTGGCTTCTGTATCTGTGGTAACTTCTTTATTGACTTTCAGATTTATTTTAAACCAGTCTGTGACATTTAGTCTAGGAGTGTGTGTCTAGTAGTACTCGTAACTATAGCTACAGTAAATAAAAAGTTCAAGTTATTTGGAGTTGCTCCTTGTAGTAATTTGAACAGGATATGTAACCTCGGCGTCGCACTGATATAGTCAGCCAGCATCAAAATGAAGTGTGGTACACAGTGCTGAAGAAGGTATCGATGGCTTGACAAAAGCTATTTATTTATTAAGTACAATGACAGAGTCGTACGTCGTTTGAACTGTAAAATCTTAAGTTGAGTATACACTTGAGCGTTTCGGTGTAATGTAAAGTTCTCAAGTTTTTTGCAAAAAAAGCAAAAGCTCCAGTTAGCCTAAGCATTTCCATATAAAATCATCAAGAGGCTGTAACAAAACATTGGGTTCAGGAGCGGTTCAGGTTTTACATTTTTAAAATTTTAAGTAGCTCGTCGGGTTTAAAATGTGACCTTCTGAATGTTCGGTTCCTTTACTAATTTAAAGCGGCAAAAATGAGTGTGCCTCAGTCAGGCTAGGTACCACGTTTGGGCTAAAGTCGAAAGCGTATGTACTTAAGTGAAATTAGACTTTGTTGTTTTCATAATACAACTAAAACAACCTACAGTGCCATATTATGACACTTAATTGCTTTTAATTGCTGCGATGTGGTGTGGTTTGGGTCCACGAGCATGCACCCTTAGCATTAAACTACCATTGTACGCGAAACCATGTTTTTAAAATAAACAAACCAACAGACAGATACTTCATTCTAATTGTATGACTATATCTACTGTGTGGTAACAGACTGTTGCCTACATAACCATATTCAGACTATTAGTACATACGAAGCCAACTTACGTTACCTCTGCAAAAGCTACTGTCTATTCCATTTTCAACCTTATTGCCGCCACAGAAGAGCTAAAAGGTAATTAGGATAGGCTTACAGTTGTTTGCAGTATACAGGGTGAGAGGCGACGCGGCGTGCATCTGTGTTCACAGGGTGTTGATAATAGGCGTGTGAAGTTGTCCGTACTATTCAATATTAACTGGAGTGTGCGTACATAGGGGAATCCCGAATTTAAAAATTGTGCAATTTATTATTCGACAGTAATTTACAGTAGCAATTTTTAAAGCTTTTCCATACCATAATAATAATTCTAGCTAACCTTAATACTCATGAAGTCGTTCGTTTCCACTGAGTCTAGGAAGCTGGAAAAATATTTTTGGAGAAAGCATTCGATAGGAAAGGACTTTTGGTCGAAATGAGGTCACTGACGACCGTTTGTCACTTGGGTATGATGCCGGCCTATTGCCGGCCAGTTACCAACTGAAAATAATAATGAGCCGAGTATGATTAGCCTGTACGGCAAATAAAATACCTTATTTTTCCTACTTGAAAAATCGCGAAAAATATCCTTATTAGTGTGGTCCACCTAGTTAGAAGTGTTCAATTAATGAACTTTTTATTCTTATAAAGTTCATTGCGCCACGTTTATTCGTCTCAACCAGCAATTGAGAACTGATAAATTTCATGGAATCCTGAGTTAGGCGTGGCTTTAAAAGTATGTATATGTTCGTAAGCCATTGTTATCTTGAACATTCAATAAAGATGCTTAAGTCTGACTTATTTAATCTCGCTTACACAAAGCGGTCCACAATAATTGCCTTTGCAAGCCAAGAAAGAGAGTGTTAAGCGTAATCGAAACCCCTGGAGCATGCGAGACCCTTGTCAGAGGGTACCCATCATTTCACGGGTATCTTGCCCCTGCAGCCAATTACAATGTGATTGACCACCGACCACCCAACAAAGCGCTCCCATGCCCCCTCCAAATGTCTGCATTTCTGAACTGCCTGAAGTGTTACTCTTGAGAGCGGAGGTCAGGTGAAGTGGCCGGTCGCGTGTACCAAGAGTTTGGTCGAATGCTCGGATTGATTGGGAGAACTGGACTCTGTTTCAATAATGAAGTGATTGGGTGCGATACTCGTATCTCCTATTCTTGAATTGACCGGCCAAATTGGTAGTCCAAGGGTTGTGAGGTTGCTTTTCTTGTCTATTTTAAATCATAAATAGGTTTTTGTGGCTTTATTCCGGGTAAAAATAACAAACGGTGTTCCGACGTCTGAAACGGCTGGTTTTCCTTATAGTAAAAAAAAACTTCAACGTGATTGAGACAAACTGGTTATAAAAGAAAGGGAGATAGAATGTGGAAACAACACCCTAAATAGGTTTTAGCTGATTCAGCACCTTTGTTTATCATAAGTCAGTGATGGCCAACCATCAAGAGCAACACGCCACTACTTAAGTTTCTACCAGTAGGAAGTACTTATCAGTATTGCACACTAAATTAACAGTTTAAGTTGTACAATTTAGGCGGCGTTATTGGTGAAAACAATCTCCTCCAGACAACCTACCAGGAAGGCAAATATAATGAATACACTATACTTTGCACAGTCAAAATCCACAAACAAATAAAAAATTTGTTGATTGCATTTTTCGCAGTTTATATTACCTTAAAACGTCAATTTCAAGAATTCATCCACAGCCATTTGCCCACAGCCAACATAGCCTTAACCAATCTCCACAATGCAACAAAACATTTTGCATTTTATTCGCAACTCGTGTTAGCGCAAATAAACCAGAGGTGACAATTTATCGCGGCGCTAACGAAGGCATCGCAGTGTAAACTTGTCGACGCTAACAGCCGGCCGCGTGTCACCCCTATTACTCTGTCGGGGCCATGCAGCATATCGAATAACTGAACAACCTGAGGTAAAGGGTGCAAGGGAAAATAAGTGACCTGTAGAACGATACTGGAAAATTTCGAACTAGAGTTGACCTGTCAACTGAGTAGGTACTCTAATTAGTTGACAGGTGATTTACATTATTTTCGAAAACCCTGGCGGGGTCCTATCACATCGATTGACGATAATATGCCTGTGATATACATAATTTGTTTATTTACAGCTGCTGACAATTTAATGCAACAGTTAAGCATAGTAGTTCACCAGTTTCATAATAATTATGATTAAAATAGATTCTGAAACGGTTCATCAACACACGGTTGATCCATATTTTAATCATAATTAATATTATGAAACTGGTTTCATCGTACTTTTGCCTTTATTTCATACTATCAGTTCTATAACTGACTAGGTACCTATTTCTGCTCTTCAGTTTATGTTGCAAAGTTTTCATGAAGTCGTTGGTTCAACGATCTTTCATCGGTTGAACTCGTAAAAACAAATTTTAAGATGGTTTCTTGAACTGATCCAGACTTTATATGAGCTTGAAGCGACGTAAACATATTCGAACATCGAATGGAGATATATCGTCAGAATATGATTCAGATACCATTTGCGCTCGTTCTAAATATATTATGCAGACGACTTTGAATTTAAATTCTATAGTTCTATATTCAAGTAGACCATTACACAGTAAGTACTTTCAAATCGTCAAGAGTCTTAATTTTAACCACTTTATGAACATACCCGTGATAATACGATACTTATTTAAACAACACTCATAATACATTTACATAATGTGACTCTATCACCAGCGTCGGAAGGTTGTATCTACTAAGAAGACCCGTCAAGAAACTCAGAAGTTACTCTTTTTAAATCGTCCAATGTTTTGCAGACAAAGTGAATGTTTGCATAAACAAGAAAGTCATACAGTTTTGACATGAAAATAAATGAAACAGGAAGTTAATAAGTGAACTTGGGTAAACTGAGTAAACTTGAGCAGACCAGTTCCCGAAGGTCGCACCTAGTCACAACTTGAAGTGTGCCAACCATCATCCCACTCAACCATATTTTAGGGACTGAATGACCCGTCACATCAAAAAGGTTTGGCATCTAAATAAAAAGTTGTTAAAAACCCTCATTTACCTAGTAAGATGTAGATTTCTTACAGAAGGACCTAATTCAATAGTCACCTTGTTAAGGGTCTATACTAAGGTCGGCCGGAGAGAAAATCTGTCAAATTTGAAAGCGATCGTGACAGCTATGGTCACACAGTGGTTGGGCCGTGCAATCCGTGCATAAATGCAATGCATAAATCCGGACGACCGTCTTGGCGTAATTGTTTAGAAGTCGGCTACAACACCAAAGGTCGCGGGTTCGATCCCCGCACAGTACAAACATTTGTGTGCATGAACATGTCTGTTTGTATTGGTCTGGGTGTTTCCTATGTATAATAAGTATGTATTTACAAAAGAAAAAGTATTTAAGTATGTTTATCCGTTGTCTAGTATCCCATAAAAACGGAGTATAATTAGCTCACTTGGGGCTAGATGGCGCTGTGTGGAATAATGTCCAGGGATATTTATTTATTTATTATTATTATAAATCGCGGCATGATAATCATTTGATGCGTTCACCAAAGATATTTTCATTTCGCCACCCAAAATATTTCAGGATATAGGGCAAACAAAAGAAACTAACCAAACATTTTATTTTATTAAACATACTAACAAGCGGTTTTGCCAATTATTTTTTTACACTATTATTTGCAATCTATTCTCGTGACCACGTTATTTGCACAATGTTATATCTGGTACTTGACGATTCCATCGAGATTTAGTTGTAACTTGGTTTATCCGTTCGATCATCATCAACACAAAATATTTCTTACATCCAATGCATATGATATAGCAATACACGGAGCCATTTCTAGTAACATGCAGAAGAACCCACTAATAAATTGGTCTTACTTGTAATAAAAAGCTGCAAAAAGCATTAAAGGGAGCTATCTTGTTACTAACTAAAACGAGGAATTTAACAGTTGTCAACAGTTGAGACACTTTTAGTAGATAATTTATTTTAGATAATAACATTTGAGTATAATACCTTTAGTCTCCTGTAGAGGCCACCGTATTTCAGGTTTTTTACGCTGAATTTAATACAGAATCCACCGTGATCTTCATCTTACTGGAATTGATCTACGAGTAGAGCATAGTTTGAAAGGAAGTCACCCTCCGCGTTCTTCTGTCTGTTTTTACATAAGCTTTCACTATCTAAATGATATTTGATGCTAATTATATTTTCTAGAACGTTTGTCTGTATAGTTCATTCAAATTACTACAGGGAAAAGCTGTGTGCAAATAGCCAGTTAGAGATAAAAATGCTTGCACTGCCATTTTTCCATGGCTGATGTAAATATGATAATTCATATTTATATCAAAGTTCTATCTGATCCATTTTTTTAAATTTAAAATGGGTTTGCGTTTGACCTCAGTCTCGCCAGCCACGCTTACCCAAAAAATGCTTATTCACTCTTGCCTTGAAGACACCAAGGTTGTATGTATCCGGAAACACAGACGCAGGGAGGGCGTTCCACTCCTTAGCGGTGCGGTCCAGAAAGGAAGCACCAAACCGCTTAGTTCGGACCGCTGGAAAGTCGACCACATGGAGGTGAAAGCCCTCACGGCGACTTGTGGTCCGGTAGTAGAAAGTAGAGGGTGGTATCAGATCATGAAGTTCTTGCGCACACTCTCCGAAATACACCTTATAAAAAACCGATAGACAGGCAACTCTACGCCGATGCTCCAAACTCGAGTTTGGTTCCAACGAGCGTCTCGTCACCTATCAGTCTCCTGGCTCTTCGGTCTACTGAGTCCAGTGCATCCAGATGATACTTGGCAGAGCCATCCCAGTGGTGGCAGAAGTACTCCATACACAACCGAATTTGTGCTTGGTACAATTGTAAAAGCTGTTCCGGTGTGAAGTGTGTTTCCATTTCGAATAACTTGTCATTATGTTATATTGCAATAACTATTTCTGTTTCGTATAAGCAAACGCAAACTTTCATTTTTTTTTGCTCGAGATCTCCATGCTAATTACTATGGAA
Source organism: Udea ferrugalis (assembly GCA_950022985.1). Taxonomy (NCBI): domain Eukaryota; kingdom Metazoa; phylum Arthropoda; class Insecta; order Lepidoptera; family Crambidae; genus Udea; species Udea ferrugalis. Next base: position 16,257,518 of record OX465516.1, read on the forward strand.
CGAGTGAAGTTTCTTTGACAGCCGTCTGGCGCAGTCCCGCAACTCAGTCTTCCACATGACGCCGGGTGAGTGCACGTCACTGCGTGAAGAATACAAACAAGCATAAAAATACGGCGTGTGTAAGTACACGAACTCGATGCATAGTTTTCTGTTCGCATTTTTTCAAAGACTTAACTTAACGTAAGTATTAACTTTGATTTCTGCTCTATAACTTTGTATCTTTATGTTTCGTAAAATTTCTTTGTCGAACAATTTCAGTTATGATAGAGGCCTCCAAAATTAATTTATTAAAAAATATTGTTCAAAAAAGAACCTTTAATCTATTCAGACACCTTAATCAAGCTTTCATGATCAGATAACATAGTAGCTTAGACCACACAAATAACATAGTTTTAATCAATTCGATTTGAAAGCAATCAAAGCTATTTGCGTTCTTACTTCGTTCCCTTGTTTTGCTTGAATATTTTAGGCAGATCCCGTATTGGCATTAACCGATGATGCTGCAGATTGACACCATGCTAAAAGTAAATACATAGATTGTTTTTCAAATACCAATAGGCATGAACTTTCAGTATAAGTTACAAATAGTAAAAATTTACAAGAAAAAATAGGAAAATGAAATGGCAACTAGTACCAAATTGTCAAACCCAAGAGAGCTTTTAATCAAGTGTACTTATAAATATAAACCTGCCATATTACTCTCATGGTGAATCATGATAAAATCATACGTTTGATAAATTATGCATAATGCATATGAACAAACAGTACGGAGGAAAAAAAACAAAGTTGTACTATTTTCAACAAAAGACCCTATGTGCGCCTATTTTGTGTAAATTATCCGCGTAATTATAAATGTCATTTTCATCAAAAGCGACGTGCGTTCACCTTGGGGACATGGGGGGGAGTGAGCTGCGACGGTGCGCGGACAGCTATCAAAGAAACTTCACTCACTCCATAGTAATTTGTATGGAGATTTCAAGCGAAAAATTCGGAATGTTCGGGAATTTTTTGCACAAAACTGAAATGAAGCAATGAAAAACAACTGATTGGCAATGCTTTTTTGATATCTGATCTTTACACGTTATTTAAAACACGTAAGTTGTTAGTTTATATGATGCCTAAACTTTTGAAATACGGGAGTGCGTTTTGCACGTTTTTAGCGATATTCTGATTTTTTTTCACATTAATTTAGTAAGTTGATCCATATACTGGAAGTTTGAGCTGATTGTGCAACTCTTTGACTACTATGACAATTTTTTTCGTGCTTCATACTTCATATTTTCTATATAAAACTTTAGTTTTCCCGAGAGCCGTTTTCCTGGTATCGCGCCTTAATACATTACGACTAAAAAACTTGAGATTGCGGGCATGTCAATTCAGCGGCTCAGTTGTGAGTGACAGTAACACAGAACATAGAACGAAAAAAACCTCGTTTAATGTTGTGTAGACAGTAACGATTGCCGTTGTGAAGTAAAAAACGACCATAATTATGTGATGTATTTTTTGGAAATCTCCGTGCTTTGTAAGGCACGTTAAACCGTTGGTTCCTGGGTGACAGAGGTTAAGCCTAGTTGGAGGTATTTTTTAGTTTTGAATTTAATCACCGCTAGTTCTATCTTGGAACAAAGTTACTGCAATAAAGAAATAACTTTTATTGGTCATCGTTCTATACACAGCAGAGTTTAACCCCAAACTCAGCAATGCTTGACTTCGTGGAACTACAGTCCGTTCGCGTTAAGAATGCAGTGATTTTTAAATTTTAACAACCTTTGCGTTCGAGAGTATTCGTTCAACTGGTCACTGTGGACTTGACTTTCTAATTAGGAACGATTGGTTAGGGGGCGTGCTAGATCGAAGGACAAGTATGAAATTCCTGGATTCTTAACGCAAACGGGCTATAGACAACGGATACCAAACCTATTTTTTTCGTGCATTAAATAATATCTAGGAACAGACCAATACAAAGGATGAAAATAGCATGCCTTTGTGCAGGTAGTTCTTCTGTTCGTCTGTACTTATAAGTTTTCTGTGCATTCTAAGAAGTGCAAAAGGGTCTGAAAACGTTACACTCAGTGAAACAGCTATTTACGCAAACCTTTCAACTCTATTGTTATCGCATTTGTGAAAGAGCTTTTGCAACGTTCTGAATTCGTACCAATAACAGTCGAGGAAAGGAATTGGCTGAAAACTTATGAAATGGCTGAAAGCGAATCTTTTTGCTGCATAGAAACACACGCTATTGTTATGGTACGTTCCGATTCTAAATTGGTTTTTGCAGTTTCAGATGCAGTATTAAATGTGTGAACATAACATGAAAAAACGATGTCTAACGTAATATCGGTTATCAACTGAAGTCAAACAGATAAGATAAATTAGGACTTATATTAGGACTGATTTTATTGTCCAAGAACACAAGAACTCTTAAAAATGTTGGTAGTCATAAAATCCTATCTATCGCTTATCTTAAGAAAAAACAAGTCTTGCAAAAAAAATTTAATTGGTTTATTTTTGTCCGAAGATAAAAATAAAAGTGATTGATTTCAAAAAGAGGCAAAAATGTTTCCGCCCGGGATCGAACCGGGGGCCTTCTGCGTGTTAGGCAGATGTGATAACCGCTACACCACGGAAACTTATTTATCTTGAGTGAAATTGCACACAGCATTTTTCAATCTGCTTATGTAAGCGAAATGTAATTAGAACACACTGTCGTACCCTTCTCTATGTCAGAGCATGTTGAGATTCAGTCTTGAACCGTATGAGAAGAGAATAAAGTCTAATATACGGTATCTAACTAGTACACATGATTATCACCACATATGATCTTATACTTTTTTGCATACCCAAAAAACAAGTTTTAAATAGTCAGTCAGTATTATCTGGTCCGAATAAAATAAAAAATCAGCACATCACTCACGCTTGACACTCAGTTACTTCCTCATCTGGACGTCTCCAAGGCAACGGAGACAAAAGTACTTTTATTGCTACTCCACCTGATTACCTTTGAAATAAAATCCCAAATTTATTACTTACACAATACACATGCCTCTTATTAGGATTTAGCTTTGAACACGAGACGTATTTTGATTAGGTGCTTGAGGGCTACGTTTATTACCTTTGAATTATGGTAGAAACTCGTAATATATTATGGATGTAAAGGAAACTCTTATTATTTACTGTTCAGCAGTTTATAAAAGACAGCTTTTGATTACGACTGCTTCCGCGTACATAATATTTTGTTCATTACTCATACTCTGAAAGTAGGTCATTACTGACCTGAGAAGCGGGCTGAAAGTAATACTTTTCATCCCTAGGGAGAATCACTTTCAACTGACAGCTGTCATACTATTTTAAAAAAAACTAGTTCTTTTTCACTTAACTATTGAACCATGTTCCAACTTTCTATACAGCCACGATGTAAAATTGAAATAATTTAAAGTTAAGTATTGATTAGAGAATATATCGATACCTCCTACGTAAGTTGTTGTATCCCACAAAAATGCGATTTAGCGTTTTTACTAAAAATGAGCTTTATTATTAGTAATCTATGCATAAAAAAATTAAAACTTACGAAAACACAATTATTTCATGCAATTTCAAGACGTAAGGGGTTGTAACTTTTGAACGGGAACGGACTATAACACTGTATAGTCCTTGACAACCGTTTACGCGGTGCGCGGGGCGGGGCAGATCGCGCGCTCGCGTGTTGTATGGGTTAGATAAAACAGACTACGCCGGAGAGAGAGCTGAAATGGTCCGTGTGTCAAGTGCTTCAAGTTTTCCGCACATGTTACGTTATTAGGACTTGATAATTGATTAGAATACGTTATAACTATGTAACAACCAAAAATGTTATATAGATTACATACAACAGTATACGTTGTCAATTAAACATTCAACAATGTTGTATGTTTTACATACAACATTTTACGTTGTTGAGCGAGTATAAGAAAATGTTGTTTGTGATACATACAACATTTTACGTCGTAAAGCGTTCATTAAAAAAAGTTGTATGTAATACATAGAATGTCTTACGTTGGAATAAAATAAAAATAAATGTGGTATGTAGTAAATTATAATGTTTGCATCGGAAGTTGATAGTCAAAATTTGTTTTATTTTTTGCTTAATTTTACGACATATTCCTATATTTTTAGTTAAGTAATTTATAGAGCGCTCTCTCTTTACTGATTCACCGATAAAGAGCCTTAACCTTGATCGTTTAATTGATAGCTTGCTTACAAGCAATAAAATGTCATATTTCATTTTTGTTTTAGAGTCTCCATTATCAATACACATCCCCCAAAGTATTTATGTATTGTATTGCACACTTTTACACTGGGTAGGTACACGTCACATTATATTTTATGTATTTTAAATATTTATTTTTATAATTATCATTGCTTAGTCGCTGCGAATGTCCGTGCGTCCACTCGGTTGGCCCTACTGAAAATCAGCGTCTGAGCCTATCAGGTCCAGGCATTAGCTGAGTGGGGTTAATTTAATTTTGGACATCGTGACACTGCTGCCTGGTTGAAATTATTCTTTATTTTTCTATTGTTTGTTTTATTTTTCCTAACCACCTTGTTCTGTATGTTTTTATCTGTTTCTTTCAATAAGTTTCAATGAATCAGAAATGAATGAGCTTGCAAATTTGATAGTTAGTGATTTGTTCGATTACACAACAGAAGAACAAACTGCTTATACGATACGTTCAAAGTAGATGACGTTTCTGACGACGAGTTATGGTTTTGGACTGAAGAAACAGAGCCACGTTCAACGATTTGCTGAGTCAAATGCTAAGCCTTAATCGGTCCTCAAATACTCCCAGAAATGACTTGGCTATCTACTTGTGCAAAATTCGATCAGGGGAGCCGAATAATAGAATGGCTTAATTTTTTAATATATCCGAGCGTACCATTGGAATAAAAATACATAAAGTCAGGCAGTGTCTCATTACTGACTTTGTTCCATTGCACCTAGACTTAGACAATATTACCAGGGACGAAGTGATAGCCCGCAACCAGGTTTTGCCAAATGTTTTGTTTGGTAACGAAGAGTCACCAAAACCAATAGTTATATTCGATGGAACCTACATAGAAAGAAGTTCTAACTTTTTATATCAACGCCGCAGTTATAGCCTTCAAAGGTGTAGGAACTTAATAAAACCATTAATGATCGTGTGCGCGGATGGATATATTTTGGATATAATAGGTCCGTACTCTGTACGGACAACCGATGCTGATATAATGAAAATGAGATTGCAAAACCATGATGGACCCATTAAAGACGGACCGTTCCACTTTTTACCCATGTAGGAGACTCATTTATTTTGGACCGAGGCTTTATTCCTTTAATAGAAACATATGGCTATATTGCTCACATGCCGCCTACCAAACGACCACAAGACACGCAATTAAGCACCGAAGAAGCTAATAAATCACGACTCATCACAATGGTGCGATGGGTCGTGGAAACTATAAACGGGAGATTCAAGCGCGACTTCAAGATATTTAGAAACAGACTATTTAACAAACATGTGCCGCTTATACCTACTAGAAGATTTCGAAATTGCTGCAGCTTTAATTATTTATTTTGAAGATCCTTGCGGAGACTTTCCATACACAGAAGATTTCATTGAAAGAAGTAATCAAAATATACAACGCCCCAATCAGTCATCTGAGTATGTGGAAGAAAATAATTTAAACAGACAAAGAGTGTCTTTTCACAGGAGTGTTTAAAACAAACTGACTGGAAATGATCCGGATATTTAACATTTTCCACAATTAACAATTAAAGAGTTAATTAAATTCTCAATCGGCACCTATCACGTGAGGTTAGCACGGTCGTATTGCAGTGAGAATTTAAAAGCCGCGGGAGTATATAATATGGAAATATATAGACATCCAGCGGCAATAGGCTGCAGAAACAATTTTGTTTCAAGAGATATTATAGAAATTCAATATAACTTTATATCGACATACCTATTAGTTTTATTTTTATTCGTTTCAATTCTGAAACCCAAATGATAGATTATAATCATCATCATTTAAACCCATAGCTTTCTACTACTGAACATAGGCCTCCTCCACCGCCAATTGATAGATGCTACTAAATAATCGAAAACCTACCACGATTTCAATGAATCTTAAGTTGATCGTTGTATTACGAGTTTATTTATATATCCAACTGCATCTCCTGATCACCTAGATACATACCATAGCTATTGTTTCGTCATTTAATTACATAGTTATACGAATTTTATAGATAATAGGCGTTTTGCATTTTTTTAGTGTATCGCCTGAATAAAAACATACGGCAATATTTTTTGGTGTTAGCCATTGATTTCGAATATAAAGTATATGTATTTTAACAAAACACAATATACCAAAAAATGAGATATGTTACGTTTCTGTCGGGCCTGGGATTTTTTGTATGGGACGTGACCATTCTTCTTTGGTATTAATAATTGAAATTTAATTTCTTAACTGACAATATTTATTCAATATCAATAATATACACTTGAAATTGTATTGTTAATGTGTCATACAGTGAGACTAGAATCATTTACAACAGCGAACTTTTTCTTAAACTTCATAAAATAATATTGTAAGTATGAGATACAACTAAAGATGAAATCAAGACCCCACCGTATAATCTTGTAAGTATGAGATATCACAGCTGGCACAGTCTGTGTTCCACAGTATAATGTTGTATGTATGAGATACAACAGTTGTCACAGTCTGGATTCCGTAGTAAAATGTTGTAAGCCACAATTTTCAGAAAATATGCAATTATTTCATATATTTGTTTCAACATAGTCAATAAAACCATATATTTTATTCCTATAACAAATTTCACAAAGCTACATAAATAAATGCAGTTTCTAGGCCAATCTGAATGTTTAAAACGCTCTCCTGTAAAATTGCAGTTTTGGGGATACAACAACTTACGTGGGAGGTATCGATATATTTTAAATAACTTTATAATAATTAAGTTTCAACAATTTCTTTAAAATAACTTAGCTTTGAGCAAAATATTTACCATTTTTCCAATGATGAAAATAAAAAATAATGGCTGAATAGCGGGCCGGCCACAGAAAAAAAACAAACAAAATAGGCGGGAAAGCGACAATTCGATCTTCATGAATTAATTCATGCTTTTATTTTTACTTTCCTCGTATTTGTAATGAAAAGCACAGTGTTTACCTCGGGTTAAAGACTTATTTAGTCCCTCGAACTATTGGCGCCCTCACTTCGTTACGGGCGCCAAACCCCGTCTCAGGACTAAATAAGTTACTTTCACCTCTAGGATAACAATGTACTATCTCGTACTTACTTTAATGTTAAGTTAAGTTTATTCCAGACGGCACGGCAAACCGAACCGAATGACAATACTACACTTATTAACCTGCAATTTGTTTATTTTAATATATTTTTTTAAAAAAAATTTCAAAGTCTGAACGGGAACGAAATTTATTGCAGGCGATGTTATGTTCCAACATTTTGTTTCAGGAACGAAAAACATCATATAATGCAATCATTTCGTTTCGTTTCGCTTCTGATCAAAGATCCATATAACAAAAATAAAGGTGTAGTTCTATACCAAAACATGACATTCCTTATACCTACCTTATACCAAGGTATATTCCTTAATATACCTTGGAATTCAATGAACATTATTTTAATCTACAACATAATCACAAACGGTTAAATTAATTACAATCTCTAATTACAACGTATTTCAGATACGATCACACTAATTACAAGAGTACAAAACGAATTGGTGGAAATCACAGAAATTGTTTTAATTGCGTAAACATTATAAATCGTCGTTATTGCTAAGTGGGTTATTAAATTAATTTATTTGTACAGCTGGCCCGTTTGTTAAAGTGCGTTCGCCTTTTATTGTAACATTTGTTACGAATGACAATGATTCTGATTTTCAGCGAAAATCAGTATGATGTGCGGGAAAAACAATTAAAAAGTAAATTCACAGTGAATTTGTTCAGTGTCATAGTAAAAACCGGAAAAGGAAATGGTAAAGAATAGAAACCTCCATCATCACATACAAGACTATTACCAATAAGTAACCATTAACCCCCTTATTCATAAAAACGAACGCAACGCTAAAGGATAGTTTAAGCAATTGACGTGTTATGTCACTTAATCGCAAGTGGCGGCAGCAACAAGAATGAAAGTGACGAAGCGATACAAAGGCTGTCGTGTTGTTGAAGAGCTGTTTAAGTTTTATGAATGAGGGGGTAAGCTTTTAGCGTACTAGTAGGTTGGTCGAAGTTGAAAATCTTTATAAAATAAACAAAAGTCAGATTCATCAGCTGCACCAAAGCTTGACGATCATTTATTCAGCAATTTTTAATTTGGTATTCATACTAGTTCGCAACGAAAAAAAATATGGGGACGCAAGAAAGATCCAAAAGACCCGATGCCAATGTAAAAAAAAAACTTTCCTGAATGGTCCTAAATATTCTTTTACTTTCACCAGCACAGACTTTTGGATTGGTGGAGGTGTATGGTCCCCATTGATGATACCTAGCTGGTGAAAACTGGGGCTTCTGGATCTAAAAATCTGCTAACTCTTTTCAAAGTTCTCCATTTACCGCAGCTAAAAACTCCAAGAAAATAATTTAATGATAAAAAAGCAAGATAAATAAAATTCCATCGAAGTTTTATATTCAATAGAACTTTGTTTTGCCTTCCATTTCATTAACCAGGGAGGAAAGGAATGCAAAAACAAACTTGGATTTGGAGTTGTGATTAATGAAGCCTAATGCTCGCGGGAGCTGATATTTGGCTTTTTTGTGGACTTTTTGGTTTTTATTGATGGAGTATAGGTAAATATGAATAATGGGAGTCTGCTGTGGCTCAGTTGTGACAGTAGATTAGCAACAACTGCCGGTGTCAAGCAACACACGCCGGGTTGGAAATGACCTCACAGTAGCCGCCTGGAATTTTGTGATGCATTTTTGGGAATCTCCATGCTTTGGAAGGCACGTCAAGCAATTAGTCAAGCCTGATGTCACTAGATGTCGTTACGCCTCAAGGCAGCATGATAACATCTTTTTATATCCGACAGGTTACAGCCAGAAGGTTTTAGATTGAAGACCCCTTGAGAGCAAAAATGTGTGGTGCCTACCCGACCGGTTGACCTGATAGCAGTAGCAAGAAATTGGTCGCTTGCAACCGTCCCCCTGTGTAAATCTACGGGGGAGGCCCAAGTTCAGTAGTAGACGTTGAGTGGCTGAAAATGATGATGATCATGATCAAAGTAACAAACTACTCAATATATCGTTAAGTAGGTAGGTAGCAACAAAGGAGCTCTTAATGATATTTCTACACAACACAAAATGTTTTAAAGCATTCAAATAAGGCTTTGAAGCGACAAAAGCTTAAAACCATAATTCCATTCAGTTTAACGCGACCGCATCTTTGTCAAAATGATAAACTCACACGCCGTCCATCCAAATACACTAATAAAGGCGTAGGTCGTGTCCATAAATTCCCCTAAGGCTATAAATAATGGAAAATTGCCCACCCTTGTCAAGTTGTATCAAATTGCTGGTAGTACACGGAAGGCCTAGGAATTAGAATGTTTGGTGGAATTATGTGGACAAATGCTGGGTATTTATGAAGATGGCATGACACTAGTCGTGTTTCTATTTTTCATCCTAAATTACTGCTGCTGTTTAGCATGACTGCTGTTATGACTTTAAAGCTTTAGAGTGAGTCCCCATTTCTACGTCGCGTTGTGACGATGCATCGGGTAATGAGCAACGCACCACCTGGCGGCAAAGAAATATGGGCATTAAAAAAAAAATAGTTTAGTTTCAGTTTCGTATTTTAAATTTTTCATCAGCTTTGCTAGAAAATTGTCCTGAATCATGTAAACTAATCAGTATGCCAAACCGTAAACATAAACTTGTTCCACTGCAGCACTGCAGGCCATTAAAAGCATGAACATCGGGTTTGCAAATGCGTTATGATGCCTAAGTTGACAGGCATTTGACCACAAATATGTATTGGCTTAAAAAAATGCCTATTAATTATATTCTTGAAAAGGTCCCCGCACCGCCCTGACAACAAATGAACAGCAAGTATTAAAATACTTAGTATCCAACGGTAACGTTATCTTTTATCCACACTCTTTTAGTAAAGAAAAGGTGAGTAGACTCATACAACTTGGAGATGGGTAAAATCCGTACCAAAGAAAATCTACCTCAATGCAACGCGTATTACAGCGGATTCAACTCTTTGCTCACTTAAAAGCTTTGTCTTATCTTACCAGACCTAGATAATCTGTACCAGATCACCCTAAGCGCTGTCGTGCAACCCATTACTCCCAGTGCAGAGGCAGTGGGGTTGCATTACCATTTTTATAGCGGTGAGTATGCGTATTATGCAGATTGGTGCTCGTCGCATGGCGCCTAAGGAGTGAGATGTATGCCAGGCGCCAAGTAACAAGGTGCCGCGATTTAATCAGTAATTTTTTTATTTTGTTTATCACCATTTTTTCAAATATTTTGGCTTATTTTATTATGATGCTAGAGCAGATAATAAGTAAATATTGTGTATATTTTTGTTTTCAGACCGTTTCCGTCACATTGATGGTGACAAGTAATAGTTTATTTATTTAAATGACGTGAAATTAAGCCCATTATTTATTTTATTCGATACAGTTACTTGTATTTTGCATTATGTAGTTATCTTTTAATGAATTAAAAGTTTGAAAAATTAAATGAGGACCCACAAACGATGAACTGTTAAACTGATGTTGAAATGATATATTTTTTTAAATAAGTTGTTAGATAAATCGTGTGGAAGTGACTGCTGTTCAGTTCTGCAGATCGGAAAAACATTGATAAATGTATTTTTCTGGTTTTCAGATCTTTAGTAAGATACTGCATAGAAAATGCTATAACAATGATAAAACATTGATAAAGTTAATTTCATTAAACGTCACGACATTTTATAGCTTGTGCCACACTCGAATGTGTTCTGAAAGCGAGTGTTGCGCTAATCTATGCAAACCCGGTTTAAGATTGACTTGTTTGTAGGGCGCACTCCGTCCGTGATTACGGTGTGTCGCGTTTGGTACCTAATTTTTGGGAAGATTAAGTATCTCCGCGAACACACTGAAGGTTATCTTTCAACAAGACACCATGGGTAATGCAGTCACTAAAAGTACGTTTACATAAGAATCAAAGACTTTTCTGTCTGGCTGTATGCGTTTTTTTTCTTTTCACAGGAATGATCCCGTACACTGTATCTTTGACTAGATACGAAAATGCTGCTGTATACTGGAGTTATGTCACTAAAATGAAAACCCTCTACATCCATTCTTGCTGCTCGGAAGGAACGCTTCTCCTCCACTTTTATAATGCACACAGCGAAAAAACTGAATAGTCTGCCTGTGTCTGTGTTTCCTGTAAAAGAGTAAATAAGCTTCTTCCAGGGCAAGCTCTATCTTAGATCCCATCACTTCTTCTGGTAATGGAGCTCTATGCATTCAAGTGTATGGTGAATAAAGTTTTTTATCTAATTCATTGTGAAGTATTTTTTTGCTAGATGGAATTTTAGGGCTAGTGATATACTAACATTAATCGACGACATAGTAACAATCCTGTCAAATATTATGACTACTCGTCCACGGAACTGCTAATCAAGAAATAAAACAATCCTCTATTACTCCTAGAAGTATCCGCCTTACGCCTCACTCAGCGGGAATATTCGCTCCGTATTACCCATTTAAAAGAATAATAAACAATAAAAGCGGTATTCAGTGCGACTAGTGTCACTAGAGGGCGCGGAGGAAGCAATAATCGTAAAGTGCCTGCGTAGATCCGGTTTGCTTGGCCCGCCCGCCCTGTTTGCGACGCTCTAGCAGGGTCACTCTCAACTGAAGCTGTGTTTCTTTTACAGTAACATAAGCTAGGCAGATCTTTCAAATTATATAACAATGGCTTCAGTCAATGATTTTATAGTAAAAAAGAGAAAAATACTTGAGCTAAAAAAAAGGGACCCGAAATCAGGACTTTTGCCCATCTAAGCAAAGCATTGACAAATTGAGACAACACTGCGCAACATGTATCCGTCTCGTTTATGCTCTAGTACTTAAATAATTATGCTTAGATACGTTATGTTAGTACATAACGTATCTAAGTATACCTCTTTTAAATATCATTAGTCATGAGGTCGTTTATATCGTATCGAAATAAATATCGCAAGTTTTTAGGTATTAAAGAAACATTAATTTGCAGCTCAAAAATTAACTGGGTTTTGAAGGAATCATATTTCGTTTTTAGAATTATAACCAATACGTGACATTTATTATTTATTACAGAACCCGCAATCAAACATTTTAAAAGACATTTTAGTAAAAATATTAACTAAAGTCTCTCTCAAAATATTGTCTGAGCAAATAGACATTCGTTCTGTGAATAACCCTGGCATTGTAGTTTTATGCAACGCTTTGTCGGGATTTGAAATGCGTCCAAGTGGTGTTCCAAGCAATAAATTGTGGAGACTTTAGTTTTCACTGCCGCTTTTTTATTTCAAAGTATGAATTCATGATGCTTCCGCCTTTTAGTAATGAGCCTGCGTTTTGCAATGATAGTCAAAGTAGTTGCAGTGGTGAAACAAAAGTGGATTTGTTACTGCAAGAATTGGTGTTAGTGAATTTATTAGGAATTAAGTGATTGCTGCCAGTGAATGAAACATGAGAGAGTAAAATTCATTTATTTATTTCTTTAACACAAGTAAACAAGCTTAAGTTACGTATTAAGTAACATAATTAAAAAGTTTATTAATTAGCGATTACAATGATTGCTCAACATGTTTTAATATCGATTGTGGACTGTCGGCGAATTTATCCAATTCGGGGTTTATGACATCCTACTAATATTATAAAAATGCAAAAGTTTGCATGTCTGGATGTGCCGTGTTACTCTTTCACTACTGGATGGATTATAATGAAACTTTACAACAATATTGCTTATACGAAGTCGCAGGCGGCAGCTAGTAGGTACAAAATAATATGACTAATAATTCGTACAAGCACGAAACCCAGCAGATAACAAACTGAGCAGATTTGCTTCCGCTGGTTTAATCCGTTCTTCAGAACAAATTTGCTAAGGTTTCGTAGGAAAACTAATCTGAAGTATGGAAATTGGCCTCACAACAACTCTTTAAGTTAAATTATGCGCTTCAGCATTTTCAGATAATTATAAAACTGTTATTTTAGAAAATGAGCTGATAGTGTAAAAGTTTTATTCATTTATCTGTGAATGTATTTCAAGTTATGTATCCAAATCCTGAGAAAACACTTCAAAGTAAACTACTCAGCCAACTAAACTTTGATGTTCCAAGTCTATGGCTGACTGGTGATTGTCTTACCGTCATTAAGTCTTACATTTAGGTCAATACATGTTCGTACAATAAAAGGTCAAGAAGTAAATAACGTAGCACTTAAATTTTTGTCTTGTTAAGGTGAGGACACTTTAGCACGTTGCGTCACGCTACGTCTCGCGATCTGTGAAGAATTCGCGCAACATAATCAGAGATTTTTCACAACATCAAAAACAAAGGAATAATACTTAGTTAGTTTTACCTAGTTACCAAAATAAAAACAATGATAGTAACAATTATTATGAGCTGCTAGCTAGCACCGGACCAGGACCATACACTTTAATCAGATTTCAGTTCGCGCTCCAAGATGAGCTAATGAAAGCCCGTTCTTATGGGATACTAGTCAACATACTTAAATACTTTTTCTTTTGTGAATACATACTTAGTATACATAGAAAACACCCAGACCAATACAAGCAGATAGGTTCATGCACACAAATGCTTGTACAGTGCAGGGATCGAACCCGCGGCCTTTGGTGTAGTAGCTGACTTCTCAACAATAACACCAGTCGTTAATAAGAACAGGGCTTTTAATGGTTTTGAAGAACAGATTAAGTTTAAAAAAATTATCTGACGCAAAGCTTTTTTAGAATACCTTCGTCAAAACTACTTAAACTTAGGCAGCATTTCCTGAAGCAAACAAGCAGCGAAGCCTGCGCCAGAGTGGCAGGTAAGTCTATTACGGGCTGCTAGCTAGCACCGGACCAGGACCATACACTTTAATCAGATTCCGGTTCGCGCTCCAAGATGAGCTAATTAGAGCCCGTTCTTATGGGATACATACTTAAATACTTTTTCTTTTGTGAATACATACTTAATATACATAGAATACACGCAGACCAATACAAACAGATTTGTTCATGCACACAAATGCTTGTACTGTGCGGGGATCGAACCCGCGGCCTTTGGTGTAGTAGCTGACTTCTCAACAATAACACCAAATCGGTCGTTAATATGAACAGGGCATTTAACAGTTTTAAAGAACTGATTAAGGTAGATAACCGCGTAGGCTGAATTTACAGTTTTAAAAAATCATCTAACGCCTAGCTTTTTCAGAATAACTTCGTCAAAATTATATAAACTTAGGCAGCATTTCCTGAAGCAAACAAGCAGCGAAGCCTGCGCCAGAGTGGCAGGTAAGTCTATTACGGGCTGCTAGCTAGCACCGGACCAGGACCATACACTTTAATCAGATTCCGGTTCGCGCCGAAAAAGCCGGTTAGCCGACGCTCCGCCGGCGACGAATGGAGGAGCGGTGTTCTGGGTAAACTTATTACGAGCACTTACGGATGCTGTGTATCATTCGGCTGTAACATTCTAGAATATATGCAGTATATAACAGTTAAAGTTCAGTCAGAACTTAGTTTGAAAATTATATCAATGATGATTCTCAATGATATTAAAATACAAAAGACGTAGATAGGTTAGGTTTTGTCGGTACTTACGGGTAGTCAAAAATTGCCGTGTTATAACGTGTGAACAAGACATTATGATTACTTACTAGTTCGTAAACGAGACAGATACATGTTGCGGAGTGTCGTTTCGGGTGTCACTTTTTTAGCACGAGTAACCTACCTACCTATTGTTTATTAAAATATCATTGATAATTCTGGTATTTTATGATTTTGAAATCCGACATCAGTTAGTAATTCTTCATCAATGCCAAATTGAGACGAAAGTGTCGCGGGTTCCTTCGCTTAGACGCGCGATTTTACAAATACTTACTTGAAATTCCAGAACCGCATAATTATATTTATCGTAGCCCACTAAAAGCATTCATTTTTAGAATCAAGAATATATTTCCTGTATTGTTATTTCACAAAAACTGCGAGTCTATTTGACATACGGGTGAATAAAAAGATAGCAAT
The DNA here is from genome assembly GCA_950022985.1 of Udea ferrugalis. NCBI lineage: Eukaryota > Metazoa > Arthropoda > Insecta > Lepidoptera > Crambidae > Udea > Udea ferrugalis. The sequence goes on from OX465516.1 coordinate 16,272,805, forward strand.
ACCATGATTCTCTCAAGATCCTATATACATAATCAGACATGGTCCCAACATGTGAAGCTATGGTAAACCAGTAGGTACAAGTCGTCTAGAAATCGGTAGACCGAAACACCATCTCAATGATTTATGGGTTTATCGATTGCGGTTATCCAGATCAAATTTCATAATATACAGGATTGATTCGAAACAGATCAATGGTTTATTACTCTCGTTAGGAACCCGTGTGGTCTAGAGTTTGAGTTTAGTTTAGTTCGAGCGTCTTTTTATACATTTTGTGACAACATATTCATCTGTATAACTCTGTGTATTCTCACAAATAATGTTTCATGTGACGCAAGCCAACGCTTGACCTGTTTCCGAGCAAACACAGTTGTGTTCTGTTTGCTTCCATCCAATTACCATGCTTTTGTTTTCCAAGTTAATCTCTGAACTGATTACACTCAAGCTCCAATCTTTGCATTCGGAATTATCAACCATTGCGAAACTGTCACGTTCACGCGTTATTCGTTCACAATTAATCGCAAGACCACTTATAATGACGTTTAAATCTCACCTTTTGCTGTTGATTTTACTGTCACAACTTTATTGCAAGGATCCAAGGTTCATTTTGAAGTAAACGTAGTGTATTGTGCAGTATTTGCATATCTGCTATACGCAGGAATCCAATTATTTGGGCACAATCAACGAGGGATCATGCTGGAGTGTCGCGATGATCAACCCGATTGGTGGATTGTACGAGTGATTTGGTGATTGGATTGTTACCAGATTACTAATTGAGTTGTAGAATTTTTGATCCACTTTTGGAGTGGAGCTTACACGTACGCGTGCAATGGTTTATTTCATTCAAATGTAACATGTTGTAAAACGAAACGTATTATTATAAAAGTTATTCTACATTCGTTCCTTGAAGTGATTATTTTACTCACATAACACTTGTAATCTCTTTTAGAGATAAGCTCACCTGTACTTTTACTGTCCTAAATATTGTCTATTGTAATTGTCTTTTTGTGTACGAAGTAATAAATAAATAAAATAAACAAATAAAAAAGTTGTAGTATTTTTTAGATGACTTCTTAGACTATGTACGTATTGCAATATCAAAAAAAACTTATTTTTTCCCTTCACTTTTTCTGCAAAACCAGATTTCCTTATATACTCGTAATCACTTGCTCACCAAGTTAAATAAATCTTGTGTGGCACCGAGCATGTGGAATCTAAGCTACAAAAGTATCAGCTGTTTCTACTGATGCTTAGCTACATAGCCGAGCTTGTAATATTTTACAAGGGGGATGACATTAGGGAACACCACGTCCAACCACCCACAGCACGCGTCCACAGTATGCATTCGTAGCACGCATAGCCGTACCGTAGCACGCATCCGTAGCGCACATCTTCGGAGCCATTGCCCGCTGGCGCCACCAGTGGGCACTGAACTGGCTCTCCAGTACGCATCATCCATTCACATAAACAGAGCTTATTAGACCCGTTTTCACTAGTATTATCCTACCAAACGCATCCATAGCCCATCTTGAGTGGATAAACACCCCTTAACTTTCATTATGAAGGTCCAAAGTAAGTATTATTTTTTATTCGAAATCATCATTCATTCGTGTATCTAACAATCCCATCACTATCTTTCATCCGTAAGCAACTGCCTTCTCGGGTTGGAACTAAAAACACCTTTTATGGACTAGATTAAAATTTACTACCTGCTTATTCCGTGGGCTATAAATCGGAAACTTCCCTGTTTGTGACGTCTTGGCTGTGACGACGAAGTTCACCAAAAAACAGACCAATTGACATTCGGACGACTTGTTTTTTTCACCATCATTCACTTCTTTGTACTAATAGCAAAAGAAGTCGTGTTTACAATGCCTCACGAAGTTTCAGAGAAATAACGCCGGAAGTCTTGAACGTAAGGCGATTTGGTGGGGCCTGTAACTCAGTAGCGTAGGCGGGTAGGCGACGATCACTAATGTCAAGCTACTCGCGCCACTTTGAATGTCGCGATGGTTGACCATCCCAACTGAAATTGAGTGATGCTCGTATGTAACGAGCATTTTTGTACCGGAGTGGCACGTTATGCAGTTGTTCTCTGCCGAAGTCACTAAATGTTAGTCTTTTAACTTAGTCATTAGAGACTTCATGACATAATACGGCAGTAAGGCGATAACATGTTCTTTTCTAATGTGTACTGTACTGTATTGTGATTTAACATATTTGTCATCCCCTGATCAAGGTTGCTGTAAAGTAGGCAGTCGAAACGTCTGATTGAAAATGGAATGGAAGATTATATAAAACCGCGAGTAGAATCGGTAAAGTTGTTTTCTAAGTTGTATCAGATTAGAAATGCAAATCCAATCTATATCAGTTTTTAAGGCATCAGATATTCTTGGTGTGTTATTGCTAACACCAAGAAACTAATATACTTCATAAAAGCATAAATATTTAGTTGTAAATCGCTTGAGCGTGTACAATCGCTACTGCTTGTGCCTGCTCTACAACGCTACCCCGCGCCCTACCCACAAAAGACGGCATTCACAAACCACGTCTGGGTACTTCGTAAGACTAATATTTTCTTCGTAAAGGGGGATGGTACGACGATAAATTCTCTCCCTATTGATAGTTAGTAGCGCATTAGTTCTCCTTTTGTACTTGTGAGGCTATTCAGTTGAAAAAGTGGCTTATATGGATGCCAGAAGATGCCATAAAGATTCTGTATTCAAAGATACGGATCTATTTATTGCTCAGATGTGTACCTTTAGGATAGGATAGTTGAATAAAAATAAGGCCTGTAGATTTGGAATTTCACTCCAGCACTAAACTGTTTTTAAGAGAGAGGAGATCAGTTCATACAAACGCCATACAGAATTTGACAAATAGGTTCTATGATCTCAGACCGACCACACAATCGCTGGACTGACTACTCGCAGAAGATGGCAGTTAGAGGTTAGATGTTGACTAGAGGTTCATGTGGTGTATGTTTCACATTGTATCTTACAGGCAGAAATATAATTCTCAAAGAAAACCCAAGTATTTACGTTCAAAATTACTTAGAGCCTGTGAATGGTCCAAATTATTTATTTTCAAGCAATTACAGGCCTTTGAATGTTTCAGGCTTGAGTTTGATTTGATAATGAAGCGTCGTTTTCCTTGCTTAACATTTTTAATCAACATGGCAGTCTGTATTCGACAAGCTAGTTCTGCAGTTTAATGTTTTTTTACAAACTGTTCTGAATATCGCTTGTTATTCTGAGGGAGGTGAGGTCTGGACTTGGTCTGGACAGCGAATGTTTTAACTTTTCATTTTCAATCAACCTATTTCCAATTCAACCTGAACAAGCAGCATCTAAAAATCATCACATGGAGTACTTGCGCCTACTAAATCTTTTAAAAGTCACTTCAATTTTCGAACAAAACAAAACGCCGCCAAAACCAACAGGGGTTGATTAATATGAACCCCTAATTACCTGCACAGACAGGGCAGACACAATCACCCTGAGTCCACAAGCGTCCCGACCCGGTGAATCAATCATTCCTTGGTATACCTACCTGTCTGTGTTACGTAGGTATAGCTACGGTGTCTAGGTAAGCAATAAAAGTACCTTGGCGTATTATAGGGTGCCTAGACGGTCAGGATTGATCGAAAAGTAGTACGAGTACCTATATGACAAAACTAGAGGCAGCCCGCGACTTCGTCCGCGTCCGAACTAAGCAACTAAAGCTTGTGATATGAGATACTAGACAATGGATAACCTTAGATGAAACTATAAAGTAATATAGCTTAAACATCAGAATAGCATATAAATTATAATTTATGAAGATACTAGCGGCCGTCCGCGACTTCGTCCGCGTGGATTCAGGTTAAATTTATAATGCCTAAGTATATTTAGTAAAAAAGAGAAACAGTTTGAAAGAATAACTTCTGAGTTTCATGCCGGTTCTTCTGAGTACAGAAACCTCTTACCGATCCGGTGGTAGCGTTACATTTATTGAAGTACAGTAAATTTATTGTATAGTTTCTTAGTTGTTAAAAATTGGTCACAAAAATTAACCTCTTAAGATTGGATGGACAAACATGTTCCAATTCTTAAAAAAAGTTGTAATTGCAGAAATAGTTCAGCTGTAATTGTGAACTAACTACACACTGTGAAAGCATCTAGAACTCCAAAAAACAGACACATTAACCCGTACCACAGTATAAACAGTAGGTTATCTAAGGCCGCCCGCCGAGTTATTAGCCTAGAGTGCACACAGACACGCGGCACAGCCCATCCGTACTGCCGCCACCCTATGCCTCCCTATCTTATTGTGCGCGAAATCGCGTGTGCGTGAAATCGCGACACGGCGCGTGACGCGCAGGCACCCATTCAAACCGAGAGCGGCACGTTTGTATGTAGATATTTTACTGTTCTCTGTGTACTGTGCCCGTACTCACTTCGGCCAGCCTCCAACACGTGAAGCTATTTAAGGGCCCTAGAGTGAGATCAAAGCACCGTTACATTTCTAATTGCCGCCCTTACGCCCGCCCTTCGGATGTACTGGGGGTAATTTTGTAGTGCCTGCGACGGTAAGTCGCATAATGAAGGTACGTTATACATTTAAATTATACGTCTGCGCGCGTATGCTGTCTGTATCTTTCAGTACGTAGGAAAACAAGTGTGTTTTAATGAAATACATAAATGCAAAGGCATGTATGTGTGGTTGTCAACGACACGGTCAGCAAGAGAGGATTGTATAGCATAATAATAAGCAAGCATACGTATAAACCTGGCCACCTAATTTCAAAAAAGCAGTGCTGGTACTGTGGGGGTCTGGGATACAAAAAAAAACAAACAAAGAACCCATATAAAGGTAGCCTTTTTTATTCTTGGATTTCATTAAATGAGCTTATTTCAATAAAAAGATATTAAAAAAGAAATCCTAATTACTATTTGTATACAAACAATCAATCTTCAAACGTTTGTGAACGAGACCATTGACAAAGTCAGTCAATAGCAAAGTACCTAGCAAGTACCTTTACCAACTACGACCAAAAAGAGGTTACTACACCCGCCGTGCGCCTAAACGATTCCTTTACCAGACATTTTCTTTGAACTCTGAGAAAACAAATTACTTTGGCATCTTAAACAAACATTTTTTCATCTTAAGCGACTTAAGGTAACATTAATGTACGAGCTAGCTCGCACATGTAGCAGCCGTCAGCAGCGACCTACTTGCGAACCGGCGACCGATGGACCCTCAAGGTGCAGCGTCGGCACTTTACACCGACGACTCACTAGCAATAACCTATAGTAGTGTGTATTAGGAAAACTCTGTATATAAGGCAATAACATTTTACAATAAACTAGATTTCAACCGACCGTGTTGAGTCTCATTTCCCCACCGCTGCGGCCAAGACTCCTTTAGCCGTCAGTATCATGATCAGTAGAGTGAGCCTGCTCTACTGGCAGCGGTTCCTACAACCCTTTGAGTTCCCTTCTCTGTGCGGCCGGGATGCGGTGCCTTACAACCACTTAGCTTCCTGACCGTACATTTTGGTCCTTCGAGCCGGATCGACCTAACTTTGTATCGCTTGTAGTTTATAAATAGAATTGCAACGTTTGCTATTTGGACGTAACGCGCGAACTGCTTGCACCTGAAATGATAATAACAATTATAAATATATTACAGATCAATTTTTTTTTTCAAGTTATTTACATTATCAAGTAAATTCAATCCTTGGCTCCGTAACCGATAATGAACCTTGCATCCATTAGCAGACAGTACATATTAAAATCATTATTATCATTTCAGGTGCAAGCAGTTCGCGCGTTACGTCCAAATAGCAAACGTTGCAATTCTATTTATAAACTACAAGCGATACAAAGTTAGGTAATTTTACTTTTGCAAACTTAGCGTCAACATCGACACAGTAGGTAGATGGGGAAATTATAGCATTTATTTATCAAAGCGACATTCATTCATTTATCATAATTATATAAGACGGGCTCTCAATATGCTCGCATTTTAGCGTTTAGTTTGGGGCGGGTCATCAATAGTACTCGTACCTCTAGCATGTCATTTGGTCCATCAAGGGTCCTATATTCTGACTTCATCAAGCATTTTGGGTCGAGCAAGCAGTAAGTCTCGAGCTCAGAAAAATCAAGCGTTTTGTGCGGTCGGCAGGCGGTGCCTTACAACCACCCAGCTTCCTGACCGTACGTATTGGGTCGGACCAAACAAGGGTCTCGACTATCTTATCAAGCGTTTTGTGCGGTCGGCAGGCGGTGCCTTACAACCACCCAGCTTCCTGACCGTACGTATTGGGTCGGACCAAACAAGGGTCTCGACTATCTTATCAAGCGTTTTGTGCGGTCGGCAGGCGGTGCCTTACAACCACCCAGCTTCCTGACCGTACGTATTGGGTCGGACCAGACAAGGGTCTCGACTATCTTATCAAGCGTTTTGGGTTGGGTCAACAAAAACCTTCAACTCGTTAGCACTCAAGCCATTTGAGTTGGCCCAACAAGGGTCTAGCATTCAGCGTTTTGGGTAGAGCTAGCAAGGAGCTCTTACTCAAATATTATCATAGCGTAGAATTAGGTATATCATTTCGGGACGGGTTAGCAAGAACACTCGTACCCATAGCGTTCATATCATTTAGGGTCGGTCCGATCACAAGACCGTTCTCTTAACATCATCGTTTTGGGGTGAACAGTCCATCAAGAGACTAGCATTCCGACTTTATCATCATGAGCGAGGGAAGGCATAATCCCGCTCATTTACTTTTCATTATTTGCATTCTTGGGTGGAAGGCTCTCCACCAAGGCAAATGAAACAGCTTTTATCTTCAACATGACGAATTGTTATCCCCACTCGTAGCAAACAAGTTACAATACTAATTAGCAATCTACATTTTTTTATCGTATTTACTTACTTTTCTCGTGGGGAAGGCAGCGACTATGCGTCACTTTCGCTGACCTCAATTCAATAATTTCAAGCGTCGATTTTCATTTTTTACAAACATACAAATTGGTTTTAACTATTTATTAATTTTCGTAAACATTATCATGAAATTCGGTTAGGCAGGCTAAATAAAACAACTTGTCTAACAGGAATCAAGCATCAGCATCAAGCAACTGACAGTAGCGGATCGGTCACTGGCCTCCCACAAGCGGGTCTCACCAGTGTATTGAGAAGTCGCAAATACTGTTCAGTTCATCAGCCATCGACAGTACCCAATGATGGACAACCAATCAAAATCTATCTGTGTTTACAAGACGCACAGATGGCCTGGTGCCCGATGTTCAAGATTCGTCGCGCCGGGTCAAAGCAATCAAGAAGGTGTGACGTGACAAGTCCACCAATCAGCAATAGCAACAATGCTTCAGTGTGAGCACGAGCATCTCCACTGTAGCACACGCCGCATGAGCATCGGCAGCCGCATGAGCATCGGCACATCAACAAGATCCTCCATCGGGTACAAAGTCAACGTCAAGAGACCACCAGCACCACCTCAACATCATATCACACAAGCAGACCGGTCACTGGCCTCCCACAAGCGGGTCTCACCAGTGTACTGAGGTGCTGCATGTGATTAATATGAAAACAAAGAACACCGTGGCACAGCATCTCAAGGTGGGAGGAGCGTTGCCACAACAGCAACACTACTAGCAAATACAAACTACGTCCATCGTGTCAGCGAGATCATCGTCGTTGCTGCATACATTATTGGGAACCAGAAGACAATCAGCAGTCAGCACCTGGGGACCTGCCTACCTACCACACACGCTTCGAGCGGCAGCCCCTGTCTTCCTTTTCCTCTTCTTCTTCTTCTTCTGAGTTGCCAATATGTACGAGCTAGCTCGCACATGTAGCAGCCGTCAGCAGCGACCTACTTGCGAACCGGCGACCGATGGACCCTCAAGGTGCAGCGTCGGCACTTTACACCGACGACTCACTAGCAATAACCTATAGTAGTGTGTATTAGGAAAACTCTGTATATAAGGCAATAACATTTTACAATAAACTAGATTTCAACCGACCGTGTTGAGTCTCATTTCCCCACCGCTGCGGCCAAGACTCCTTTAGCCGTCAGTATCATGATCAGTAGAGTGAGCCTGCTCTACTGGCAGCGGTTCCTACAACCCTTTGAGTTCCCTTCTCTGTGCGGCCGGGATGCGGTGCCTTACAACCACTTAGCTTCCTGACCGTACAATTAAATTTGTCAAAGAATCCGTGAAAACGTTTAAGTACGTACTCTTTTGATGTGAAAAGGGCGGTTTTTTATAACGTCTACCCCACGAGTGTCAAATCACCGGTGAAATCAAAATTCGTTCATCAAAAGAACGACCGTTATTTTTATTTTGGAAATTATTTTATTAATAGCCGCTTTCTTTACTACCTACTCTACGGAGGGTGCAGTTTATAACCAAACCAAATAGAATCTGAAGTAAATTCTGCATTATTGACAACTCTATTTATTTTCTTGTTTAATTTTTTATATTATTATGTGTGTTTCATCATTTTCAAATTCCGCATTATTGATATCTCTCTTTCTTTCCTTGTTTATGTTTTTGACGTGATAACGTCTTTAAAATCGTTTTAGTCGGGTGACATGTTCAGAAACTTGTGTCACACCAAAACCTCACGAGCGCCATCGCAGGTATAACGAGAGAGAGACGGACCGATCTCCCGTCTCATCTCGAGCGCTGCCAGTCATTCCGTGAAATGCCGTTATCACGTAAACATCTTGATCGTAAACCTACTTTACAAACAACCAATTTTGTACTTATGTTAATGAATGTGTTTCATCATTATTACTATGCATTGTGTTAGAATTAAACGTATGGATAAGTAAGATCGAACCACTCATACTGCCACATGCTTTAAAGATTACCATTATACTGGAGGATTTATTAAAATACTTTTACGACACAATTAATAATATTTTAGATATATGCGTACCTAGGAAGAAAGTAAATCCTATAAAACAATCGCAACGTGTGTACCCCGTATGGTACACGAGGGAAATTATCGATGAAATTAAGTATAAGGCGCTACTTCACAAAAAATTCAAGATAACAAAGCTTAATAGCGATTATAATGAATTTGCTCAATGTAGAACCCGTGTTAAGGATAAAATTGAAATTGCTCACAGAAATTACAAAAATAAAATTCAAACTCAGTTCTCAGAAGACCCGAAATCATTTTGGCAGTATTTTAAATCTAAACGAAGTAGATTGGATAGGCAAAGTATCCTGAAAGAAGGGAAGCATCTGGGGGATGATGAGGTGGCGGCAGAATTTGCAAGCTATTTTCAGTCTGTCTACAGCAAGAGCTCGCCTCAACTGGACGCAAGCGCGGCGGCAGCGGAAGCGGATGCGGCCACAGCGCGCGTACACTTGGACGCGCTGAGTCTTCGGGAGGTGAGAGAGGCGCTCGTTCGCCTTAAACCAAAACGGTCATCGGGTCCGGATGGTATGCCAGCGTTTCTTTTTAGAGACTGTAGTGGGATATTTGCGGAGCCATTGCATTATATTTTTAACATGTGCTTAAATCAAGCAACATTTCCGGCACGATGGAAGGTCACAAGGGTCATTCCGGTACCGAAAGGCAAGGCAGGCCCAGACGTGAGTGGCTATAGACCTGTGGCTGTGCTGTCGACAGCGGCGAAGGTGTTTGAGTCAGCTATCCAGAGGCGAGTGCAGGCGCAAGTCGGCGCTCATATCTCCGACGCGCAGCACGGGTTTAGACCGGGCCGCAGTACCTCTACCAACCTGCTTAATTTTATGGCCCAGGTGGTACCAGCGATGGATGCGGGAGAGCAGATGGACGCAGCGTACTTCGACTTCAAGAAGGCGTTCGACACGGTAGATAATGATATCCTGTTGAAGAAGTTGGCTCAAGTCGGATTCACACCGCAAATGCTCCGGTTCTTTGTCAGCTACATGGAAAATCGGCAACAGTATGTAGAATTTAACGGCTGTGAATCTGGGCTTTACTACACGAGGTCAGGGGTGAGCCAAGGCAGCAACTTGGGGCCTCTCGAGTTTATAATAATGATAAACAGCTTGCCGCAGGTCGTGAAGGACAGTACTTGTTTATTGTTTGCAGATGACCTCAAGTTGCTGCTTCAGGTTAGTGGCACATCCGACTGTGAGCGTTTGCAGGAGGACATAAATAGAGTGGTAAAGTGGAGTCACGACAACAAACTCTACTTCAATGTGTCCAAATGCTCAGTGATGTCATTCACACGCGCACGTAAGCCGGTGCACTATGACTATGCGGTGGATGATATCCCGATGACGCGTGTGTCTCAGGTGCGAGATCTCGGTGTCCATCTCACATCGGATTTAACGTTTCGCGAGCATATTATGAAAATATGTAAAAAGGCCTATAGAAACCTAGGTTTTTTTCTCAGGCAGTCACGAGACTTCACCAACATAACCACATTGAAAGTGTTGTACGACGCTTTGGTCAGAAGTCATTTAGAGTATTGCGCGGTAGTCTGGTCACCGCACGAAGAAAAGTATAGCCTTATGTTGGAACGGGTTCAAAATAAGTTCACGCGGCATTTATACTTTAACCTGTATGGGGTATATCCGTTATACCCCTTGATGTACCCCACCCTGTTCGTACTCGGAATGGTCGGCTATAACCAGCTCAGAGTGAGACGGGAGTTCTCATTGGCGGCGCACGTAATTAAGCTGCTGCGAGGCTCCGCGTGTAACCCAGGCGTGCTGCGCCAGCTACAGCTGAGCGTGCCGGACCGCTACGTCTGGAGGCGGCATCGCCCGCCACTGCTGGCCGTGCCCGTGGCCAGAACCAATTTGTACAGCAAAACGCCACTTGTTCGCACCATCCGCTTAGTGAACAAAGTTCACGAGCGTGTAGATATATTTTCGGGCAATTTGAGTGAACTCGCAAGGGTAGTTTTATATGTAGCGTGTTATGTTAGTTAGTGTTAATTAAGTTAGATAATAAGATTATAGCCACACTATCGCATTGGGTTTAGCCTGTAAGGATAGTTGTTAAGGGTTTAAATAAATAAATAAATAAATAAATTATAGATAGTGGTTAATTTCTGTCGAAAGCAGACATTTTGAAAAGTTATTTTATAAGTTACTCAATAAGGTATCTTCAGCAATAAGCAAATTCTGGACTGATCGTTAACTTCATAGATGCCTGTAACTACTGACTGGAACCAGCTAAACATGTTTTCCAAAGCATGAATATGCCTGGAAAAACACATCACTAAATTGGTGGTTTGGTCACCCAGCCCAATACCATACCATTCAAGCGTAGCTTAACAACGGTGATCGTTGTCACTGTCAACAATAAGCGACACACAGCACCTATTTTTAATCCACGTGCCAAACACTGTTATTATAATGCACAATAAAGCACTTAAACACCTCTTTAGCAATCGCTTTTAATAAAGTCGCTGTATAGGTAATGAAAGAAATTAATTAAAATAGAATTATTTAGGATTTTTAGGCTGATTGAGATTTAGTTAGTATCAAAAGCGTGAAGTGTGAAAAGCAATTTCCACGTGCACGATAATTTTAATAAATAGGTTCGAACAAGAACAACATTAAATTGCATAAAACTCCCAAATAGTGATGTCGATCGATATGCAAAAATCGACAAGTATCGATAAGTTATATATAACAGCTTCAGTTTTGAATAATTGCTTTTTTGCATCGTTATAAACTGTGAGACAGTATGTTCACCCGGACTGACAACGCTCTCTGTTCCTTTCCATGTCAAAGCGACATGAACATGGATCCCCAGATTATGTCACCAAATATTATCTATGAGGTGACATCAGCCAGCTGCTAGATGCTATCAAGTCGTTTAATAAAACACTTCATCAGCTTAATCACTGAAATCTGGCGACAGCAGTCAAGACTACTAACGTGCGTTCCTAAACACGGAAATGCTAAAATATATTCGGTTGACCTGGCTTGCGTAGCTGATTATTGCCAACCTGCTGTAACAAATGAACCAAAAACCAGAAACGCACATAGTTCCGTAGCTTAAGAATGAATTTACCTCCTAGTGTCATAAATTTGTATTTTTTTTTACCCACTGTTGATACCTAATTATTGTACACGCATTAAATTGTAGCATTGTCACAAACCTTTGTGGTTTTTAAATGCTGAATAAATCTGTCTGTATTTATATTAAATGTTTATGAAATAAATAAAAAAAACACAATAAAAAGAGTAAAAACAATTATAAAAAGGTCGTCAACACTATGAATATCGAATCTATCGACAACACGACCCTTCTCACTCAACGCGCTATACTTATTACCGCGCACCTCCACCGCAGCCGCAACGTGAAAGCGTTGCGGTCGCACCTCGAACAACGAAAACAATTCAATTTTCCCAACGTTTTAACTTTAAAAGCGATCTCCATACCTTCCTCTCACAAACACTCTTACTCCCCTAAACATAACTCGCATTTTCCCTCACACCAACAGCAACATAACATTGCCGATGGAAAAAGGCAACACTTACAACGTTTATCAAAGGCCTAAGTCTCATTCATAAAATAAGGGCTGAAGGTGACGAGTCTTTGATCTCGGGTCTTCCATATTTTTCCCTAATATTTTGCCAAGATTAAGGCGTAACGCAAAAGGAAATAGCCCCACGTGTTTGATGTTACTAAATATGGTTAAGGAGGAAAATGTAAATAAATACTTACGGTGGTTTTTTATCGAGTTACCTGTGCTGTACCTAATGTGTGCTTGCTTGAAAATCAAGATGTTTAAATTTTGAAAGTGGCTTTTAGCACGTGGTTTCCTGGCTTCACGTATAGGAATACGTTTTATTCTTTTGTAAACAAAATAAGGTAAAGGCTGGCCTTGTTAATACTCCTGACAGAAAAAGAGAGGTATTGCAGTTCATAACCGAGTGTACCCCTGTATCTCATGTATACCTGTTTAATGTTATGTGTGTATTTTTTTAGTATTCGTTTTTACACACATTGGTAGATTTTTAAATTAACCGAAGGAATAAACATAATACACCTATGCTCTTCCGGCTAGCACCAAATCTCATCTCGGTCGTGGTGAGTTATCTTTGAAATTCAATTTCTTTGTAATTGTGATCGTTTGAGAATTAAGACTAAGCCAATTAACATTTTAAAATTATGTACTGTAATGAGGGAAAAAACTGGTTCAAAGTCAAGCGTATTGTTGATTGAAGTAAGTAAGCTTGAAGCACTGAGATGTGAGATGATATTAGCCGTAATGCCACCCCAGATTTAAGATTCATGTCAATGGGGTACCCATTTTGGCTCTCTCATCTTTTAAACTAATTACACAAATTAGGTTTGTTTGTAATGTTAGCCCATTTTTCGCATTTTTATGTGCATTCTCCAATCAAACATTGAATTTTGTAAAAATCTAGTTATCATAAATCAGTCAACGAAACACAAAGCCAGTTTCGATAGCAAACAACGCATTCAACTTGATTATCGTGAAAGTTTTATTTGATAACAATTTCGCTAACAAAGTTTTAAACGCGAGCAAAATTGCGAATCTAATAAAAACGTACTAAAGCTGAAATGTGAGTTTTCAGAAAAATCAACGCGCAAACTGTTCATTTTCAAACATTCAGGTTCACACATTTTGAGGATATTCGTTCGTTAAACTCTTTTTTGAACAAATAATTTGCACATGGCGCATTTTATAGACGGCCTGACGCCAAGCGTATAATAGTAGTTGCAAAATAAACTTTAGTCCATTGGTTTAGGGTACTACTACTGAAGCGTTAACGCTAGACCGCCGTGTCTACATAGAGCTGTTGGTCTAGGTTATCTACTGGAGGGAACGCCAACTACGCATGAGGTCATTGCTAGTCACTGCTTCTAGCGTTGTTTATTTGTATAGCTTATGTCCACAAATTGTCATCAAATCCTTTGAATAACGTAAGTCAATGATGGTGGAGGTAGCAGGATATTGGTACATAAAGGCTGCTTACTACCAGCCGGTCTGGAATTTTACGCAAGTGACTTTATTACCTCCAGATTTTATTGTTATACTCTGTTCCTACTAAGGTCTGTGATCATACCTGACACAAACCTTACATACCCACACATCTTCAACAATAATATTGTAATGTAGCCTGGGTGGTCACCCATCCCATTTCCAACCCGACGTGTGTTGCTTCACAATAGCGATCGTCGCCGATCACTGTCACAACTGCGCCACGGGAACTTCTGGTCAGCTTGGCAATGCTTCTCCTCTGCAGTGCTGCCCTCTAAGTAGCGCTTTCCTTCGACTCGCCGTCAGTAGCAGGGTTGTTTCGGTGGCCTTTGAAATACCCATCACTGAGAACCAGCGGTCTTAGGTTTCATTCAAAATGCAGCAAGTCCAGTCTGTACCAGCAATAACAGCCTTCTAAAACCGAACATCCTCCCATAAAAGCAGATTGCAGTATTACTGTCGCTTGCGCACGTTGCTGAAGAAATTTTAATGTAATAAGCTTTCTTTGTGGCGTATTGCAAAGGCTTTTAGTTTATTATCCTAGGTTATGAAACTACGGCGCACCACGGCTTAAACTGGCTGCTGGGCGGTGCAAGTTAAAAGAAACATGTAAGACGGATATCGAGGGTAAATTGATGGAAAAGAAAAAGGCACTGGTTAGCTTGCTTACTTGGTAATCCGGTACGCTATCTGACAGATAGCGAATTTGATCCCCATTTAAAAAAAAAACGTGCGACTGCTTGTTTGATCTGTGTCCGGTGTAATACATACAAACATACAAAACCTCACGACCATATCCCAAATGGGTTAGTCAGCCTGATTGTTGCCGTCATGGTGAACGGAACATCAGAAGCCCACATTTCGCCGATGGAATTTGAACCCAACGTGTTAGGGGCGAGCCTACCACCGTTATCCTGGTTGTCAGGTTTTTTAAAATTGTTTTAGTACTAATGTTCATCTTGCTAAGGAAAATGCTGGATTTATAAGTATAGTATTGGTGCTTTTTTTGCTGGAACATCGACCAAACATAAGAACCACTAAGCAAGTATACAGTTTCAGTTTTCGGACGGATCGGTTGATATTGTATGAATCAAATATTGTTCCAGTTTAGCAGCATGCTGAAAATCTGAAGGTGAAGCCTCGCAAGTGTCGCAGACCTAGCTGACCGTAATCCACCGATGATTGAAACGTTTGAATTCGTACTAGCTATAACTACCTACTTGGACTCTAATAACTCTGCCGCGTCTTACAAGTTTCGCTTCAAAAAGTAAGATTCAGGCGGGGTTCTGTAGACGTAGGTCTGAAGGAGTGAGGCCCCTTTGGGCGCGGGCCCCGTTGCATTTGCTTCTCTTGTTATAAGTCATCCGGCACTGCTCGAAGGACTTACATAAACAATACTGCCACTTTGTATAAGCCATCAACCCATTTGGCATAAAATGACAATTTTCAGCTTGTCCGTTGTACCACAGAATGAAACCAACGGATTATTTTTATTTTGAAGCGGGACCGTACTGAGAGTTACACTGCAAACTGATTTTATGAACAAAACGCTCTTATTGTTGAATATTGCAGTTTAGCCGTTTGCCACTAAATCACGAAATAGGTTGGTGTAATACCAAGCTGGATTATGAATAAATTTTGTCAAAAACGTTTGTGGAAAAGTGAAAAGTATTGTTTTAAAGCTGGTAAACTGGCTGCGCGTATAATAAATAAGTTAATATTTCATAACATACGCTAACAAACAATTATGTACAGAGGCGTTCTCATCAACCTTTACAAAACCATTGCGAAATAGGTCTTATTTCGGCAGAATACGGTCCCCTATGTAAAGGTTGATGTGAACGCCTTCTCACATAATATGATCCTGGTTTAGTCAGAGGCAGGCTCACTGGTGCTGTCCTGGTGAATGAAACATTCAGAAACATACAAATAAAAACAACCAATAACCAATAACCAACAATAAATGATTATGATTATGATAATGATTACAATACCTACTTTGGTGTTCCAAGCATATATTTTGAAGCTATTTCTAAGCATAACTTATAATATTATAATATATTTATAACATAATAGCGGCCGTTCACGACTTCGTCCGCGTGAATTTAGGTTTTTTCCTGCTGGCACCTAAGGGCCGGCGCCCACTATCGGCATCGGCACGCTTCAGGATTTTAAGGTGGCAAATAGCAATATACTTTTACATTATGGCAATAAAGTAGAAATTTCCGTGATGTGTTCTCGTAAAAACAAAATGCATTTGTTCTGTTTCTGCTTCGGCATTTTCTACTTTATTGCCATTATGTTAGAGTATATTACTATTTGCCACCTTAAAAGCCTGAAGCCTGCCGATGCCGATAGTGGGCGCCGGCCCTAATCCTTTCCCAATAAACGGACTACACAATACAAAAATATTTAACGAGGCGCGTAAACTCGAACTTTTGAAGAAAACTAACCACTGACTGACTGAGATCGGCCAACCTGGGTCCACCGTCGGTTCAGAGGGCCTAGTGCTTGTGTCATTCAGTCAAACGCATCGAGGAGCGAATAAACGCATGGTATACGCAGTAGCGCCTCTGGTGGCGCGTAGACGTAACCTGATGTTAATACTTACGAGTGACATGGTGGTTCGACAGTGGGGTAATGAGATCAGTGAAATTAAGTGATGTATTTTCGGGTCATTTTCGTGCTTCGGAAGAAGTGAGCTGTTAAGCCTGGTTTTTTTTTTAGATTTTAATTTTCGCACCCGCTGAAGCTATGAGAAAAAATTGCACGTTCCTGCCATCTATGATATTAGCAATCAACTACCTTGGAAGGTAACATTTTCTACGGACTTCTTAGTTAATTACTACCTCAATAGATGGCGCACACCCAACTCGTAAATTTAAATCTCTTGAACCAACAACTTAGCTGTCTGATCTAAATACCTACTTCACATTTAGTTTTTCAATTTTATTGTAGAAACCAAATACAAAAGTGTCGTTAATTCGCCTCTTAAATAAAAAACAAAGTGCCCCCATGTTTCGGAAAGCAAGCCGTAACTAAAATGTTTTTGACGCAACAAGTTCATTTTTATGCATGATAAAAGATGGCGCTGCGTGCCAGTTATTTTCACATTCACTTAATTCAATTCAACTTTCCAATTAATTACACCTTATTGATGGATATCTCCTTAGTTAGTAACGGTAATACCAATTTCTTTCTGGTAAGTATAGGGCTGACTGAAGGATGTGTGGAAGAATGAAGATGTGTTTGAAAACATGAAAACACACGCCTCCCCTACAAATTTCCAAAGCAGTCGTTAGTTAGTAAGATCTTCGTGTAGCTGTAACTTAACATACACTCACGAGCATATCCCTAATGGGTTAGTCAACAGTCAATAATTTCGCATGAGCCCAAATTTCGCAGCGGGAATTTGAGCTCAACGTGGTAAGGGGCGAGCCTACCGCCGTTAAAGCTTGATTGAAAATGTTATTTTTTTATTAGGAACTCTATATCAAAGTTCTAACCATAAAGACCGTTACCGACAAGAACAAAGTAACAAGAAGGAGCCCTAGGTATCTTAGGCTACTCAGGTATGCATCTGCGGTAGGTTGCCGGTGCATTAGGTATGTTAATTCAAGTAGGTGAGCGATAATATGAATATACCTAATTGAAATAGGAATTCATATTCTATTACTGCACTACCTATCTGGTTTTATTACTGTTTACTAGATCGCATGAATAGTTAACTATCATTTACTTAAGGTATACCGATTTCCGTTCAAATTATTAAAAGTTATCATATTTTGTGAGGTAAGGTCGAGTTTGTTCGAATACTTTTAAATGTGAGCTGTTGCATTGATTTTCAGTTTTTGATTTTTTGAACTTTTCTTCGCCTCGAATAGGAAATTTTAACTACTTACCGCAACATTAGTCCCTAGTGGTTTTCTAGGTCCTAAACCGTGCGAACGCTATACGCAAGATCTATATTGTGATCCGTGAATATAATACTGATGGATCAAGATATTTATCGACGTGTAGGGTAGTGTAAAAATGCCCGTGGCGCAGTTATGACAGTGATCGGCGATCGCTGTTGTAAAGCAACACACGCCGGGTCAGAAATGGGATGGGTGACCACTCCGACTGAAATTAAGTGATGTGTATTTCGGGCAACTCCGTGCTTCAGAAGGCACGTTAAGCAATTGGTCCCGATTGACGACGCTAGATGTCAATCGTTAAGCCTAGTCGGCCTTATAGGGCTTGAAAACGTCTGACATTAAGGTTGCTCACTAACCTTACACCCCTCCAACAATCCGCACTGAGTGTGGCTCGTTCCACCACATAGTTGAGGTGAGGCCTGTGACCAGCAGTGGGACGTATAAATAGGTATAGTCCGTTTATGTAAAGGGCAAGTTGAAGCGTATCTGTAAGGATGAGAAGGATCCTCATTGAGGCCAATGATTTGCAAATGTATGAATTTCGACAATGCCTAATTTGTCAAAATGTCTCTGTTCCCAGATAGGACTTCAGATTCGTATTTAATTAACACTGACTTCAAACACAGTTCGCTGAAGAGCATTTAGAATTGAATGGACATTGCAAAATACGACGATCGCAAACAATTTGAATATTACAACGATGTACTGTGAAATAAACATTTACTGTTTCTCAACATTAAGGTAGCAAGAAAATGTGACTATAAAGATAAAGATGCTAGAAGATTAGATATCTCTAGTATTGAAGTTTTGTTTGATTGGAGTATAACATAATTTGTGATAGAATGAAGCAGTTAGGTAGAGAGCCACTCTACGAGATTGTTTTCGTCAAAAAATATGCTTTTCAGATTTTCCCACACTTGTTTCATAAATGAAAAGAAAATGAAACTAAACCTTGTCCCATCTTACTTCACGTCTTTAAACCTTGACAGTCCAATTCCGGTGGTGGCGTCACATTATGTTTCTGTACTGTGTATTTTGTATATTGTCCATTTTATTATAATTTGTACCTATGTCTATTATTTAGTATGTTTTTATTTGGTTCATTTGTCAATTCGAACTTACTTGTAAGAAGTCGATTTGAAAAATAATATTTTTGATTTTGATTTAGATCTTCCAATCCGTAAAAAAAACTTCTTCATTTGTCATCAAATAACATATTTATTATGATTGTGACAGTACCAAAAAGATAGCATAATCAGGAACTGTCGGAAAACGTCGTAATAGGTTATAAGGATCAAAGCCTTGATACCTGTCTCAGTACTTCAAGTTCTAAGCGAAATGACACTAAATATACAAGGTTTTAAAGACATTTTAATGGATTTCTGTGACGCGGCCTCACAATTACTAACCAAATCAAATTACTTTAGAACTTAGAATCTGACAGGCCAGTCAAATCTGGCACGAACCGGATTCCGTGCGTGAAGGGTGTCGACAGACGGACAGATGCTATCTCGTACACGTAGTAAATCACGATTATTGCATATTTTAATACAAGTAATGAGCGCTAACATAATGGACCAGTCTAACTAGGACCAAACGCCCCAACAAAATATAGGTCACGATGCGTCTTCTAAAACTGGAAAGTTAAACGACTTATTTACATAGACCCTTGCTTACGAACAAATTGCTCAGCAGTTGGAGTCTGCTGTTTATGGTTCCTTGGTAGAGCTAAGTCTGAGTGGTTAGCCTTGTGCATAGTTCATAAAAAGTAGGTGGGAACATTTCCTTGTTCGTACTTCTGTAGGTAGTTTATTACAATAACTCTAAGTAGCCTCTTGATTTGTTTATAGATTCATTAATATTTATGCAAATTGTGGAATCTTAGATGAGAAAATATGCGTGAGATCTACATAATTTATTTGAGAAGGAAATATCAATTATTGCTGCTTTTAGTGCTGAGAATTAAATGTAACTAAAGTTTTGTACAGTCGGCATACAAAAAAGTGTGTACAGGTACAAGTAAGTCAAAGTCTGCGAACTAAATACATTGCAATATAACTAACGCTCGCGATAAAGGCACATTGTTCCCAGCATGGTAAACTCACCATTCAGAAACCGGCACTTTTCCGAAAATTCTTCTTGGTCTGGTGATCTCAATACCGCTAAGCCAATTTAGAACTCTGAGAATATGTACAATAGTACCTTCACTATAAAACATAAATACTGAATAAATACTGTCTAACATGTAGAGCAGCTGCAACTTTTGCATGTATTGTAAACGTCCAAAATATTAGTTCTGTTCACTACCAATAGATGGCATTGCCAGTAGTTTGAATCGCACTAGCAATGTGTTTTTTTTAATGTAGAAGCCAAAATGGTACCTGCAATTTTTTCTAACTTAGCTATTTTATCAATATAGACTCTTAATGTGTAACTGATTTGGTTTGTTTTACTACCGCACTCGCAGACCCCTTTATTATTGAACTGTGTTCACTCTGCGTGAATCAAAAGGAGAAACACATTCAACGCCAGCTAAAGTGAAAATGAAAGTGATTTGTTTGTAGACCCTTAAAAGGCATTTCCTCAACAAAACACAACAATCTCATTATCTTATCTTAAATTAATGCAGAATAAAACTATTTAATCAAAACCAGTCCAAGGGCTTTACAAAGTTACGCAATAATATTTATAAAACAATTACTGCTTATAATAAATGGGACATAATGACATGATTACTTGCCTACCGTGAGAAAAAGATTATGTTACCGCTGACGAGAATGAAATATAAAATTGAAGCCATTTAGCTGAGGTCAGCGTTTTAGCGATAATGATCTTTATAAAAAGCACACTTCTCTACGAGTCTTCAATGTCAACTTGCGAAATAACCATAAAAACTATCTTGTTGTGTCTCTTATATACTTTTTAATGATACTTAGATTTGGTTGACAAACACTCGTACAGCTGTTTGATTCAGTAGGACTAATATGCTCGAATACTTCAAGACACTGAAATTGAAAGACGCCTTTTAAAATAGTACAAAAATCTGTTGTAGGTAGTTAATTAAAGTCAAGTCTTTTGCCAAGTTTGATACATTTAATTGTATGATAGATCACAGAAAACTAACTAAAGTGCGTTTGTAAAAGCTAACTGTCCAAGTCTAACCCCCGAATTCACAAACGTCAATTCAGGGTGTCAACTGCAACATCCTTAACACAATAAAATTACACAATAAAATCGTCGATAGTTTATAATATCGCCCGAAAGACTAAACCGTAAACTAACGACAATCGAAATGAAACGGTGCCGATTTGGTGTAATGGTTGAGACGCGAACTACTACATAAAGATCGCGGGTTCGATGTTTGCACTGTCCTGCCGTGCTAACATCACTTCACATCTCGGCGCTTCACGCTCACCTCAATCATCAATACGCTTTACTTTGAATTAGTATTTTCTCTCATTTTGTATGTAAATAATTAAAAAATGATTTTTGGCTTAGTTCTTTTCTCTCAAACGACGACTGTCGCGAAGGAATGGAATTTTAAAGTTAACTCGCACAAGCGAAGTGAGTGTCGGCGACCACCGGAATAGCATAGCTGGTCAGTGCAAATATTTATGTGCATTAAAATGTCTGTTTGTTTTGGTCTGGGTGTTTTCTATGTATACTAAGTATGTATTTACAAAAGAAGAAGTTTAAGATCCCATCACACGTATGTTCATCCGCTATATAAAGCTCGTGTTATGGGATCTAGTATCCCATCATTTTATAAGCTTCAAGTAGCTCACTTTGGGGCTAGATGGCGCTGTGTGGAATAATTTCCACGGTTCGGAAAGACCAAATAACCCACAAAGATTTTAAACATGTCATTATAATTGTAAATCTTCGGCAAACCGCAAGTGTTCCAATATCCAATCAAACAAAACTTAGGCAACAAACTTTACATTCGGACCTTTCGGAATTTCACATCTTCTTAGAAAGACTAATTAATTAATTCGCGAAAATTTCGAAATGGCCAATACATAATCGCAATCCGGCCGATTCGCCTTGGATCTTATCTGTCCAAAATTATGGCATTCGGCTATAATCCCCAGTTGGAATGCATTACGTTAGGGTGGATACACAATAGCTCGAAGATTATTCACTAAACTAGACGCAATGATATTATAATAAAAAAATATAGGTTACTTGTGCTATAAAAGTGGCACCCGAAATCAGGACTTCGACCACCTGAGAAAAGCATTGATAGTTTGAGACAACATGTATCTGCCTCGTTTACGCTCTACTTCGCGTTCTACAATTTTTGACTTCGCGTCAATTATGACATAACCTATCTACGTCTTTTTTATTGTAATATCATTGACGCGGTTTTTGATTCGATTCACAATCAAAATTACGTCCAGTTGCCGCTTTTTGATTTTTTTGCATTAGGTACTAGAATACTGCCATTTTCAAGAGCAGGCATGTTCAACTTAATTCATGACATGATTTCCGAATTCACAGTGAGAGCCGCATTAGTAGCAAATGCATTAAAAAATATATGAATTGGTTAAAATCTAAAGCCAACAGTGTCTACTGAATATGTGTTTATTTTTTGTTCATTGCGTTTATTTGCTTACCCTGCTTTAGAAGTCATTTTCAGTATCTTTGGTAAAAATTATCAAACATTGGATTGTCGATGAACTGAACAATTGCCGTAAAATGACATGTACTTTTTATAAAATGTCAATAAAGTTCATTCTGAGACGAAAACCTATCAAACATTTTTCAACAAAACACTCAAATAATTTTGAAAACATCAACTATTGTTTGTTTCGTCAATCAAGTGCTAATCATTTATACAGTCCAAATCTGCAAGCACCTTAATCCAAGGGTTAGGTTTCCTAGAAGTGCCGGCAAAAACTCAGCCAAATTCACCGGACGAAGTTTTTTATTGACTAAAAAGCCGTTCATCATTGCGAAGGTCGACGGCTAGACGTACACAAAGAATGCTTGTCTGCTTGTGTGTTTTTTCTCGGTTTTTTTCGGCAATGTCATACGTGTGCGAGTCACGTTAAGGTCGACTGTTGATGGGAACAATTTCTTATTTGGACTGTGGGTGCCGTGTGAATATTTTTGAACTTGATAAACACGCTAATGGACAATGTTAGTACAAATTGTGAGGAATTTTTAAAGTACTTCTCGTATGGTAAGGTTAAAACAGGTAAACAACGTTAATGCTGTTGAAATTTTACTATCTAGAGAATTTGTTACTTTTGAAAAAAAACTTTAATGATGTACGGAACACGGAAATGCATGTGGTTAAAACTTTATTCAAGAATATGATCAAATGCAAACACAACGTTTGGAATTAGTTAAAGTTCATTTTATTTCACCAAAAAGGAAGACTAATTAACTGTTAAAACAGCAACAAGTTCATTTCTTAAAACTTGCATTCGCATAGTGAAGATTTTTGTATTTAAGTTGCACCAACAAATTTTCAACAAATCTCTAAAGTGAGTAATTTTATCCAGCAACATGATTTTAAACAAAGAAAATTTGTCTTAGATGAGTTGTTTGCATTTTTGGATGTTTAAAGAAGGTTTCTTTCAAGGTCAATTTCAAGACAACTGTCTTCGAAAGCGTTCATTCCGTTCAAACGTTCAGGCAAACTACTGAACAGCAAACTGCAAATCCTTCAATCACTAATTGATATGAAAGAATCCATATCTGTTCACACTTGACCTAGTGTGAAGAGGCAGCGAGCCGAAGGGCCGTCGTGACTGATTAACCCACAAAGCCGACAATGCAGACATTAACGCAGGCGCTGCTATCCTTGCCACCTACATTCATTATTCGCTTTAGGGCTGTCTGCAGAGTCAGATAGGCTTTGAAGTCACATGGCAGAAGATTGTTCATAGAATACATACATAAACGGCCTATATACGTCCTACTGCGGGGCACAGGCCTCACTTCAACTATGTGGAACGAGCCATACTCCAACATGCGAGCTCAGTGCGGATTGTTGGAGGGGTTTGAGATTAGTGAGCAACGTTAATGTCAGATGTTCAGGTCCCTCAGATCTCTGAATAGGCTTAACAAATGACATCCAGCGACGTCAACCGGGACCAACTGCTTAACGTGCCTTGCAAAGCTCAGAGCTGCCCGATAAATACATCACTAAATTTCGGTCGGGGTTGTCTTGTCACCCATCCCATTTCCGCCGTGGCGTGTGTTGCTTTACAACAGCCGCCGAACACTGTCACAACTGCGCCACGGACACCTCATAGAATGATTTGGTCCGACATGATTTGGTTTATCGGGACAGATAAAGCGACTTCGTTTTATACTATTTAGTAAGCTAGTGATGCATAGAGAAGATTGTATATTATGTAGAAGCACACACAATATGTATGTGCATGTGTGCGTGATATCACAACCGTCAACCATTGTTATGGCAAACATAACATAGCGTATCATTGTTCCAGATGTTATCAGCCCTAAAAGCGACTAGGTGTGAAAATGACAAGTCGGCAGGCGACCACAGAGCCTCCAATTAATCGACTACTCATAACAAGGATCATCATACATATTCAGCTAATGTTTTCTGTCAATCATGCGCATTGTTCCATTGACGCTAATCGCTGCGCGTAGGCACAGTTAGGTATTAAATTAATATCATTGCGTACAGTGAGATCCAATTAGGAATATCGTTTTTGATGGCTGTGGAAGATCTTCTCCGAGCGAGATGCACGTTGAAGAAAATATATTGTGTTTTGAAAGAGGTGTGTTTTTATTAAAAAAAAAAACCATTTGTCATGATGATTTGTGAGCAATTGAATTCTGAAATTTTATTGCAAACTTTCGTTATACGAATGTTAATCAAAATCAGAAATTACTTTATTCAAATGAACCTGTAACATACCTACCTACTAACTTCTTGTAAACGTCAAATCTGATCAACCAGATAAAATGATAGCCGTAAATACTATCATATTCAACGTTAACATGTATAAACTGTACTTAGCTGAATTTGACTCTACCACTGAAATGGAAAGTAGTTACGTGCACTGAGAGGTACTGGCAGAAAACTTAGTAGTTACTTTTTTCCACATCTTTTCAATTGTAATTAGATAGCCTATTTAGATAGTTAATTCATAATTAGATAGCCTTAAGTTTTAGCATTAGAGTAACGAAAATATATTGTACACATATTTCTGAAGCTTACCTTACTTGAAGTAAAATCTACGCACAAGGCCAAGTGTGGTCGCTGTCAAAGTAATTTAGTTCATGGAAAATGTTTGTGTGTGGTATTCGCTATGTGTGAGATAAATAACATCAATAGTTATATTATTATGAAGTTGAAGACTTTATTTGTTTGGGTAAACGCGTTTGTCAGGAACTACTGGAGGGAGGCTCGCACCGCTAAGCGCCATCGAAAAATGTTGTTCCTTCAACTATTAAATGGCTAGCTACAAAGCGACTTGATAACATCTAGCCTTCATCATCGTTAGCAGCCGCAAGAAGTCTACTGCTGAAAATAGGCCTTCCCCATTGATTTCCAGAGCACCCGGTTGCGTGAGGCCTGTGTCCACCGGGATCCCACGACCTTTATCAGGTCCACCTTGCGGGAGGGTGCCCCTTTCTGCGTTTGGCTTCAGATAGTCGCCAGTCCAGAACCTTTCGGCCGCAGCGGCCATCGGTTCTACGCGCTATGTCATCTGAAAAATACTTCTTGCTGTATTGGTAGTAGAACTAACAATGCTAGTTAAATGGGGAGTGGCTCTATCGTGGATTTTCCTGATTGAATTTTAGGTAGAAAGAAAAAAAGGTTATTTTGATGATATAACATAACAAATGAACAGCGTTGACCTCAACGCCAACTTGTGCCAACACAACACATGAAATCAAATCGTTCAAAAATCGTTCCGTAATTCCTTCTGATTACGATATCAATTATCAAATTATAAGTATGTACTAAAGCAAAAACATGATCACAAGGTATAATCGGCCATCTTGGGCTATTACACACGTAATTCCAGTACAATTAATGCTGTTACGGCGACCTTGCAACTCGATTTCTATCATAGTAACAAAGAATTGCATTAATGACATGCAAATAGGTAACAATGAAGTTGAAGTCAGCTTCCGTACCATTGAAAGTGTGAAGATGAGAAAAGTGGTCGTTATTAGGCAATTACCAGGAATACAATGGGCAAATACCTTGGTTAATCGCCTGGATCTACGTAGGTAAGGTTTTATGTTGATGCTTATTATGGCAAATGGGAAGGATGCAAAAAGTATATTTGAAACGCAAATGATAGTACTTTCCGTCGTCGGAGGCTTACTACTTCAAGAAAACATTTCAAAAAGCGAGCTCATTGTTTCATTCAAGTTCATGTTCTATAACGTTGAGGTGTATGAACTTTATTTGTATGAACTGATCTTGTCTATATATTTTTATGCATGCAAAAAAAAGGGAGTAATATATGAATAGGTATTCGTTGTTATTCAATATTTTAATGACCACAGTCCTTGTTCTGCATGGGATGATAATTAACACGAATAACATGTTGATAATTGCTATCAACTGTCTATTGTTAATATATTTATGAGGTTTGTATTTTCCAACCCTACACCATTTACTCGTACATTTTACAACAAGGGTTTCACAATTCGCGACCAGAAACAAACTAAAACCTTTCTACGTCATACTGCTGGGAACAGGCCCCACAGTTTGAGTTACGAGTCATACTCCGACACGTAGGCTCAGTGAGGTTTGTTAGAGGAGTATAAGGTTTGCTATGCTGATAGCAAAGAATTTATGCATATGGGTATATTCAGACGAAGTTTGATACCTACCCATGAATAGAAATTTATAACTTTGGGTTCCAAAGCCTTGGGTGTTTCTTCAATATTTGAAAAGCGCAAACCGACACAAAACAAAAATGTTTGTTTGTAACCTACAACCTACAACAACATACAAATGTTTCCTTTTGACCAAAATTATATTTATTTTAATACTGTTTTAAATACAAGATAAAAATTCTCCCTATCCAAAGTTAGTTGAGTGCGCAGGTACAGTACGTAAGCAAGAATCGAGAATTAGCTATGATTTTCCAGTATACTTTTTCTTGAAAACCTAGTTTATTTTTGTAAAACTTTCCATAGTGTCATTGTCTATTTTCCTATCTATCGGAGCATCGCGTGATGCAAATGAGGAGAAACAAAGAGTCTTTCAGCTCTATTATTCACTCTTTCATCACTCTAATTGGATTGACACCTCAGCGCTGATTAGTTTTGTTTCATCACTTTTTAGGGTTCCGTACCCAAAGTGTGTCAATAAGAGAACTACTCTGTATTTATATACGTTATTTATTAATTATTTTTCTGATAGTATTCCTGTATCGTTAAATCTAAATAGTGACATCCATTATTGATAGTGCTACATTGTAGCTTTTCTTATTAAAAGAAATCCAATTCAAACTAGGATTAATTCGGAATTAAAAATTCTATGAACTAAATAATAAGGATATTTCTTAACTATATAATCTTAAAGCATAATAAATACATACATGAAAATTGTGGTTTCATTTTTATAAGTTAACTAGTAGACGAATAATCATTGGCTTCATTCATTCGTAATTAATGTAATTTATACTTTAATTCATCTAATTCAAAATTGTATTTCATTTGTTGTTTTGTTTTTAAATAAGACAAAAAACAGAGTTCAGTGATGTAAAAAGTTTGCTCTAGAAACTTTTGAAGACATTTCTGCTAACCGCCGCACTCAGAGACGTCACATAACTTTAATGGTTGATTAGCGTCAAAATTTCATTTTTGAAAAGAGACTTTATAACAAATTAAATAAAGAACTTTTCAGAATGTCAAATTTTGACGCTAATCAACCATTAAAGTTATGTGACGTCTCTGAGTGCGGCGGTAAGTATTCTATCTTCAAAACATCGACCTCATAGCGAATAGACTCCGAATGACAGGTGAGAGGCTGTATATGGCCACAAAGTTAGACAAATACGAGTACGTCAGAATTTGGAATCTACTACCCAAAGAGTTTCTGCCTTTTCTGTGAGCTGTCAAGCGACAACGTCACTGATTGGACATAATGCGTATTGACCAGTGACGTTGTCCCCCCTTTTAGGTAGTTGACACGCGTAATTTCGTTCAAGTAATCAAATATCAGGCGTCTAGTGGCTGTGAGGTCGCTGCTTCAAAACGATCGTCTTTTCGTATAAAGTGGGCCTGCTGATTGGCGGGTCTAATCAGAAATGCCACTCAGAAGGTTACCTGATGAATGAGACCTTGAGTTCCAGCGATTTTCACATCGCACGCAGTGTTTAGTACACTTATGTGTTGTGTTTGTGTCTTTGTGCTGGCCACCTCTTTGTGTAGCAAGGTGGGTAATTTTAGAAGCAATTTTAAAATCAACGCTACTTTAGACGTATAGGATCGTGGTTTTGGTTCTCACAAAGGTGCAATTCGTAATGAAGGAAATATTGCTATGATACATTATCGTTTAAATTGCTCTGATACAAATTCAGAGTATTTTCTTGTGTTACAGAAACCAGGAACCTCGAGAGCACCGCCGGTTGACTGGATGAGACTACCTCGGCATCAAGTCCGTTCGTACCAATTCAAACCAATCACAATTTGCCCACAACGGGTCGCGCAATAAGTATTTTTTAAGTTTATTTTATTTCATTTATTTTATTCTCTTCATATGAACTTTGGATGCTCGCAGGCAGTTCTTTAAAAAATTAGGGATGATATAATTAAGTTGGTGAGTGCCGTTTACATTGGTAGTCTGAGCTAGTACATATTTCTTGGTTCTAATCCATCCGCAGATTTTGCGGTCGATTAGATGACTTTATATATTTTTACCATAGTTGGATTCAGTTAAAACAGAAAAAAATATTTTATTAAAAATATTCCTTACTTAACCATGAAGTTAAGGAAAGTTCAGAATGCAGATGCAAAAATAATAATGATTATGTATTAGTGACGTCTAGCGTGGGTGCAGTCGGCTACGTGATGCTGCGCCTAGGAATTCTCCAAATCATCTATGCTCGCGACCGGTCGACCGTGACTGAATTTGACACAAATTCACTAGATGATAAATAAACATAATCGTAACTCACCTTTCCGTTCGGATATAAGCACAATATCTGATAAAAACATTGTAAATAATAAAACACTCAGAATGTTTTATAACTTAATTTATACAAATAACATTGTTAAAATTATTATAGCTACGCTTGATCAAATGATCTAATTTAATGATTCTACAGACATTATACCAATTGTGTTGAACAAGTTTGCGTGATTTTAGGGTGAGAGAAACTCTTATATGTTTCTGATATCAAGATATTGTCCCATCCTAGCAGTTTTAAAAGAATTTGTTTATTCCTGGTCCTACCTTTTTTAAAAAGGGTGTGTGACTTTTCAAACGCCTGAAGATTCACGCTTTTAGTGTATTTCAATAACAAATTCAATGCTTTTCACCTCATACGTATCTCACTATTAAGCAAATGATTTTTTCTTTATTTTCACTAATTTTCTATTTAACATCTCTAATACTAGTCTTTCAACTTTTAAAACATGTGTTAATTATAAAATAGAGCAAAAACAATCTTTGTTTATTATTCAAATCTAATTTATGACACCATTAGTTATATAATTTATAATAATTATCTATTCATAGAATTCACTGTTGCTGTTTAATTTGCATTAGGTGCTGTGTCTACTGCGTAAGCTAGCACTAATGAACAAATAAATCAGATATGATATTTTGAATGTCGGATTAAGACAGCGTGAGGCCCGTGGCAAATTCTAAGGAGAGGTCCTTATTGTAGTACGAACGATTACCGCACTAAACTAAATACACATTGATATTTACCGCCCACGACTGGACACAGGCCTATCAACTATGAGGTTGTTCAAGATAAGGAGACAACGTCTAAACTGGTGTTAAAGTCACATTATGTTTGTTTTAAGTTTATTTTGACTAACTTTTCATTAGCACTCGTATGGGCTAAGTGTGTGTTGTTGATTAGGTGTATGAGTTAGGCTAGAGACAAATCTCGCTATCATAACAATAAAATATGGTTATGAAGCCGCTTTGACGCCCTTGACCAGACGGACTTCACGGTGTCAGCCAGAGTTGTTCCCAGTGGTTATCAGAAAATCAAGGCTATGGAAATACATATTTCTTTAAAAAAAGTTAATGCGTTGTCACATCAATAGACAGTTTTCCTACTATTTGTAATAATAATCTCATTAGCGTACTATTCAATGTTAAATGGAATGACATTCCTTGTGAGATTAGGAAAAAATAGTCGTATACAAAGAGATGGCACGTACCAAATCTATTTACATTTAAGTTACAGACTGAAAAAAGTTCTTTATTTGAATTAACATGTAACAGGTATGTCGACAAATTTTTATTTTTCCCGTTACACATTAGGTACGTTATGGAAAACACCTATCAAAAACAAGCAACCTAAAATCGGACACCTGCTACGTTAAAAATCGTTCGGAGAAGTGTAAAACTCTGATTAGGGTCCTGCCACTAGCATGGCTCTGACTACTCAATAGGGGATAATAGTCATAAGGATATGTGGGACTGTGATGTTATCCTTCAAACCATCAGCTTGTTGCTGTCTAGGCATGTCTCAATGTCCGCTGATGGGCTCGCTACACTGTGTTTGCCGATCTACTAGAGTACTCTTCTGCTCCGACAGCTATCAGTCCCTAAACAGTCACCATGACAGTTTGTTTGCTGTTCTGTCGGTAGTTCCAGTTCTCCTTCGGATATCCTCATTCCTCATGTTTTATCCTTCAAATAAGCTACAAACATCATTCGCTCTGTAGTATACAAAGCTTTCATGAACTCCTGTCTACGCTGTTGGCCACTTCAGTGGCAAAAGTGACAAAAAAGTCCTTCTTTTCAATTCAGGTAGCGTGTTCGCACGGGACTCGCAGTGTCCCTTATACTCGTTCCAGCACCATACGCCAAGAAGTCGAGGTAAGCAGGTGTATAGGTAAAAGACCTTGGTCTATGAAGCTTACCAAATGGTTTAAATAAGTCAACATGGATAAATGGTGTTTTTTTAATTTCAAAATGGTAATTTTAACTTAGCAAAGCTGCATAGTGCTGCTAACTAAAACACTTATCTTCATTTATAAATGAAACAAACAAATTACAAACACACTGACAAATTAACTTTAATACTTGAGGTCACATGCGCCATTCATCATTCTTTAATACCCACCAAACCACTTTATTAAGACCTCTGACTTACTGCATTAATTTTACATTTACTTACAAATTAGTTCTATGTGGGGGGCACTGGAAGTCCAATTAAAAATGGCCAATTTACTAAACGTTTCTCTTACAAATGTGCTAAATAACGTTTTATTAATCGTTTGCTAATCTCTTCCTGCTACTGAAATTACTAATGTAAAGTATACGGGTATTTTTTTTTCATTCTGAGATCTGATATTAATAAGGTAAATAATAACATAAATGTTTTCTATGTGAAGAGAAAGCAGCAAGTTAATATTTGATTAATACTAGCGGCCGCCCACGAATTCGTTCGCTTGGATTTTAGTTTAAATAATATATTTTTTAAATTGTTGCCTCTGTGTTATTCTGATGTTGGTATGAGCTATATTACTGTATAGTTTCATCTAAATCCATGCAGTAATTTTTACGTGAAAGAGTAACAAAAATGTATAATAAATATGATTTACCTACCTGCTCTGGGCCCACAACCACGAGCCAACCAAAGGGCGCCAAGAGTGCAACGAAGGCCTAGAGCGGAAACGAGAGGGCGTGGTACACCACTGCATCGCTAGGTGGAGGACATCCGACGACACGGAGGCCGTGGCTGGATGTTTTGGGCACAAGATTGCCGAGAGTGGAGCTAGAGTGTGGCCTACATCCAATATTAAATAGGGAAAAGGCATCCATGATGAAGATGATGATTATGTTTTTTTTTCTACTAAAAATCGATCTAGATAGAATGTAGCCTCCATATAGTGTAACAATCGTGTTTTACAGCGTATCAGTGTGGAAAGACCCGAAGCGATTCAAAAAAGGAATTACGTAGTTAAACTGAACCTTGGTTAATTGAGATAATTCCTTAGTCTACTTTTGCATTGCCGAATTGTAATCAAATAGCCGGACGTTATTACTTTCAAATTTGAGATTATTAACAGTCATAATAAATCAGCGTAATTAACTATATCTTTTAAATATCTTTATCTGCCGCTTACTAGTTACGTGAAATTGTATTGAACATGCAGTACAGACATTTGAAATCGTCTTAAAGGGATTCTTTAGTATTTCAGTAGGTACTGGGCCGAATAGAAAGCTGCCACATTCGCCATATTTACATTAGAATATACAAACTTAAAATCATGTAAATTGTATGTTGATTTATTACACTAATAGCACAAAATTTACTTATTTCATAAAACAGCAATCTACAGTTAAACCGGTGCTGTAAAAAACAACATCGCAATTTCACTCAACAACATCTCAACGCAAAAACTCGAACCTGCAACACTTAGTTTCGGTGTCCACATCATAAATAACGAATGAGACGCGCCAACATTGTTTCTCGATGAAAGCTATCGGGTGCGCAAGCGCAGCAAAAAGGCGCCGTCATCACAGTATAAACCATACAGTAGAACATCTAAATACAAACGTGCCACTCTCGGTTTGAATGTGTGCGTGCGCGTCGCGCGCCGTGTCGCGATATCAGTACGACGGGCTGTGCCGCGTGCCTATGTGCACGCTAGGCTAATAACTCGGCGGGCGGCCTTAGATAGCCTACTGTATGGTTTATACTGCGCCGTCGTAGTTCGCGATCGAGCATCCTTCCCACGGATAGGACACACCTGTGTCCTGCGGCTGGCGGTAAGTGTGTACTAGACGTACTGCTAATGCCAGTGCGCTGCTTAAAGTCGTGTTCACGTCTCCAGAAAACCCCATGAAAAATGGTTGTTAGAGCTGTGGAAAAATTTAAGCTACAATTCCTCCCGTGATATTACAGATGAAATGTGGGCTTGTATCGTCACCAGATCTACATCAAACTTCTCTCACATTTGACTCCATTTTGGCAGTCAAATGGGAGCCATAGAGTAATTTCGGAAATAATTAAAATGGACTTTCTGGATGTAACTTTGTGATCTCAGAAAGGTTGTTGGAAGAAAGTAGATGAATGGAGCTAAAAATGGCATGGTTCAGCAGTTAAAAGTGATGTGGGTGGAGTTATTACCCTTACTAGTTTTTTTTTAATTTTCATAGATATCTAATCCGTTATTTACCTATGACTTAACTAAGAATCTGGTGAGGAGAAAGAAGTAGGTATCTTTGGACATGGATCATCAATGTCACGCTAAAAAAAAAATTCCTAAACTATTCACGAGGAGCAGCACATTGGATGTCATCAGATCCCAAAGCATAGTTGCTCACTATATAAGGATTTCTTCAATCTGGCTACCCAGATTCTCAAACTGCACTAGTTGCAGCAGAATACGTCGAATGCACATTAATAGCAAATGGCTGGTCAATAGCGCAGACTTACAGCAATTATAAGAACAGTACGGCTTAGCCCGCTGCATAACGGTACAGCCTCTCAGGGACGAGCAGCGGAAACTAAATTGGGATGTGGTACAAGTCATAGCCGTAGCAACCTTCTGAGGTACAGAACCAAAGCATGGCTTAATCTATCCTTCGGCATTGGACATTTCAATAGATATATGCAAACATAAGCGATGCTGACCAGTTGAGGTCCCAGTCTAAAACATTGATAAGAGAACCTACCTTCACAAAAGTCTGATAATTCACCGAAGTTATGTTAGTTCTATGTTCTGTGTGGGTTTTCTTAGAGCTTATTAGCTCTGAAAAGTTTTCATAGGATTTATTCATACTCTTCGCCAATTTGCATCGCAACTCAGCGGGGCCGCACTACTGAGTGTTGAATGGTTAACGATACCGTATTTACTTTGACGACGGGTCTGCGTATTTCAAATGAAAAGTCAAGTAACATTAAGGAGAGCTCAAGCTTTCTGGCCTGATTGCTTAGGTCGAGTACCCAATGGGCTTCGTTCAGTAGGAGTCCAATATTGCTCTTTCTCGGATTTGCTCACGATAGCAAAAGGAAGGTAACTCTGCTTGTCATTTAGTGGCAGTAAATATGCGAGTACAATTCCGGTACTAATATTCGTCCTTCCATGACTTGTACCATTTTTATGAAGCTGGAATAAAAACTAGATTTTGTCACGCAAGCAATCATTAAAGCCTTTTGAGCGGATGTGACCGGTTACTTGCTTTTAATTGGGTTTGTCGCATTTCTCCTTTTTCTTTTCCGAGGATAATTTTAGCAGTGAGCCTTCGTAATTCTTTAATATCCTAGAATGACCGGAGATCGTAATTGTTCGATTACAAGTTTTTCTGATACAATCTATTTATTTTGCCCGGCTTCAAGACTGAATTCCTAAGACTGTGGAGAAAATAAATGTCGTCTTTCAACATCTGTTTTGCTACCGCAACTCTCTTTGTCTTATTTTAAACTGTGGCTTTTGTTATTTTTAGGATTTCATCTTTTCATAGAGCTTTGTGGCCTCAAGGTTCAACATGCTGGTTCGGAATTCGTTTAGTCTCTAGTTTAAATCTTGCTTGTATCGATACTACTTTGTGTGTTTTTTTTACGACATCCGGCTCCCTTGTGATGGAGAACACCGATAGTCCTTATGGACTATGAGGCTTAGTTCTTTATGTTCCGTTTACCATGACGGCAACAGTCAGTGTCCCTCTGGCTACCTTGTTCAGGGCATAAGAGTCAGCGTAGGGATATTGTGTAAATTAATCCATAAATTTTGTTTTTTTTCAATATTGAAATGAGTTAAACATAATAATACGTTCATCTTTTGTTTTGTTCTCTTTCTTGACACTCCACTCCACCTTGAAAACTATATTATATTTGTAGTCATTTAATTGTAAAAGCCGGGTAATATATAAGGTAAGAAAATTACAAGTACAGAGAAATCCGCCGTTATTATCAATTTGCTAAAACAGTTAAGCATCAAAGTTACTCCTACAAAAGCGCCACAGAATTAATGAGCAATTTCCTTCAGGGCTTATCCTTTTTTGTCTGGCACTTAACGCCTTTCATTAATCCCGCTGACAAACGAGCGGTCGAAGCCTTAATGCGTTCCAATATGCGTATTTATCAGTATTTTTAAATAGTATCTGACCACTAGGCGCATCCGTTGAGACCGTTATGTCTTGGGATGTGCGAAAGGGAATCTGAGTGGAGGAGGTATGTGCACCTCTTATCTGCTCACTGACTCTCCATTTGCCTTGCGTGCTCAGCTCTTCTACATGTATAAGGATCTACTTGACCAAAATACATGAAATCTCATAGATTCAAATCATCAGTTCACTTCTAAGCACACCGAGTTGTTTGTCACCGCGACGACAAGAAGCAGCAGCGTCGAAAACTTGTGATGCGTGCTTTGTCCCAATCAGGACCCCTTAGGAAATATGTGAATTAGAATTAGTAATTGCGTAACTTTCTGCTAATCGTTTTCTTGGTTTTCTAGACGTTGATTTCAAAACCAGAAAAAGCTTAAGAATTGTTTTAGTAATACGTATACGTTAACCTGAAATAGGTTGATAAAAAACTAGCTAACTAACTAAAAAGAGTCATCGTTTCGAATATCAAATCTCTTCACCGCCTTTTAAATGGCCGAATTATGACATCAGTAAACTTAAGCTTAAATATTGAAATTTTGTTTGGTTTTGAAAGAACAGCTTAGCCCTATGCCTCCAGTTGAATCTTATCTTTCAGCATTCCTACTTTAAGACAACTTTATCTGCAGGAAAATGGCAAGAACTACATTAAAATAAATGCCGCATCCAACTCACACGTTCTTCATAGACCATCCCTTATCTGCCTCACAAACCAGATTACCGAGATCTTTCTTATCCCTCCTCTCCCTTAATGACGCCGGCCCTCCACCTGGCAGACTATTGCTTTTATTTTGCACTTCGTGGGAAAAATCCGACACACCTGGTCAAGTCTAGGACTCGTCTCATCTCCGTCCTCCGTTTCGAGTTTGAGGTTAATTAAATTAATTAAATAATACAATAATTGCAACATGGTGCATCATGGTAGTTGTTTTAGGATGCCTTCAATCGTTTCTTCGAACATCGTTTGTTTGATAAGTTATATTTTATAAAACACAACGTATGACATACCCCGTCCCACAATGGTGCACCCTTGGATTTGTAGGTTGTAGCCAGTGCTGTGACTGTCAGTTAACTTTAAAATATAATTTGGGCTTCCTTCAGAACAATCATAATTAAATTAATTTGTTATAAATGGTTCAACCGTTTACCCTATAGGTCACTTAATTGCCTACAACCTACAACTGATTTGAACAGTTTTAGGAATTTTCTTAGTGTTCCCATAACTAAAAGTATATTTTTTTCGATAACTCTTTCTTAAGGTGCAGTCCGTTTTGAGCCAAAAGTGATATTAACGCGCTCACACGCGTGACAAAATTGACAAATTGTATGAGCGTTAGCGATTATAGCTATTATCACTTTTGACTCAAAACGGACAGCACTATTCAATTGTTTTTTTCATGAATTGAACGTAAATGACAATATTGTTTCGTCGCGAGAACTGTTAAAACTTCATTAAGAACATATTGCGATGAAGCTGGAAAAAGGCGGCTATTTCTCAAAGAATTCAATGCAATCAATGAGTGCCCGGTGGCATGTTTTTGAGGTTTTAACATCATTAAAAGTGTTTTTTATACTAATAAGTTGCTTTTCTGCTTCTGCTTCGTTGAAAATTTATACATTGAAAGAAATGCAGGTTTTTATTATAGTAAATGAGATTTCTTACTATATTTGACAGCTACTAACATAACATAAACGGCCTAGTGGGACGTCCCACTTCTGGGCACAGGCCTCACCTTAACTATGGAGAGGTGGAGCGAGCCATTCTCCAACACGTGGTCTCAGTGCGGAGTGTTGGAGAGGGGTGTAAGGTTAGTTCACTAGCGACATCAACCGGGACCAACTGCTTTGCGGGCCTTCCGAAGCACGGAGATGCCCAAAATATGCAAGGAGTTGCTTCACAACAGTTACCGTCGCCGATCACTGTCACAATTCCACCACAGGCATCTTCATTTTCGGGTTTCTTTGATGGTGGTCACGTTTGGTAACAGCTACTAAGTTAAAATAAGTAATCAATCTTTTCAGGCTGTTTGGATTTTCTAATGCTATTGTTAAGTACTATCAGCATACTAACTATGAATTTAAACTATAATGAAAATGTCTTCTACATTAGCAAATACCTATTTGAATTTAACACCTTATTGATTATTGTTATTGAAATCCATTTTGTATTTAGAATTTATTTACTTTGGCGACGCGGTCTTTTAATGTTGTTAATTAAGCAGATCAATTACAAATACTTACCCTATCATGACTTATAAATTTTAGTTAAAAAACAACAGTTGTGCAAAGGAAATTGAGACTGGTTCTAACTCAGGTGGCATACAGGTGGCGCGCGCGCATGATGTTCGGTTTACTGTACTTATGAAGTTTTTCCATAGTTGTTAGCGACCGGAACTGCAGATGGCGTGCATCCGGTGTCATCGGAGGCACGATTGACAGCCTTTATTGATCGGTAAGGAGGCGGTTTTATACACGAGATGAGCGGATTTTGGTCGCCTAGCGCGTTTTTAAAATTCTGTTAACGTTGATGTTTGTTTGTATTATTTTGTTCTGTTGGGACAATAAAATATTTTTCTTTCTTTATTTCTTATTATAACTGAGATACATAAATACACTTATACGTACCCCTACGATCACATTCCAAACGGGGTAGTCAGAGGCACACTGATTTTTGCCGTCATGGTGAACGAAACATTCAGAAGCTTACGTTTCGCGCATTGAACCCAATGTGGTTAGGGACGACGCCGTTTCCCAGGTTGTTCTGGTTTTCACCGGAGAATTAGCCGCCAATTTTACAATGAACACTTATTAAAACTGTATTTATTTTTTTTACCTCCATACGCTTTCGTTCATGTGTATGCCTACACCCTACCTCACATCTCGAATAACTAGATGCTAAGCGCAAGCGTAAACACAAATAGACCAAATGGACGAATAAAGCTAATTACAGATAGGTGTCCACAGCCGCCTACCAGTATGGCCAGTGTACACCTGTCACACGAACTCATATTATTTGCAATAGACCTGGGGCTAGGAAACATAGGAAGTTATGCTGTCGATATCTTTAGTAGCCTAGTCAGAAACCTGATGAAAGTTGCTGTCATTGTAAACGATACATACAGAAGCTGAAAAAATAATCGCCCAGTGAAAGCACAACGTGAGCCTTTCTAAATTATTTATTACGAGTACAACTAAATTGAACAAATAGCATAGTTCAAGTTTAGTTTATTATTAGTTATTTAATTTTGGTTGTAAAATGCACATCAATTATATCTTTCACTGCAGGAATTAGGAAAAAAAAACAGCCTACTAATCATTGATGAGCCCCATCAAAACGGCACCTACAAAATGGCAGACGTCATTATAGATAATGTGATGAACTGGGTATCCGAAAGACTATCCGAAACTATCCGAAAGAGGATTTGGACGTTAGAGGCGTTAAGAACGCAGATTTCATACTTCTCCTTCGATCTAGCACGACCCCTGACCAATCAAATCGTTCCTTATTAGAAAGCCAAGTCCAGAGTGACCAGTTGAACGCATACTTTCGAACGCAAAGGTTGTGGATCTGAGTTTTTTTGTGTGCGAAATAATTAAATATAAAAATCACTGCATTCTTAACGCGAACGAACTATGGTTTTAAATGTTGGTCATCCCGAAGATGAAGATATGTTTTGTGAAAACATTAATGTCTAGCCCTCCTACTACTATTATTTTAGAACGTATGGAATACTCGTTGTTAACTTATGGGTATCGCTTAGAAATACTTAATTGTAAAATATTTTATGACATTTTTACGTGTTTTTATATCATTTTGAAAATAAACACCTTCTTCTTTAATTAATAATGTATAAAATACGATAATAATGGAGGTCTTCTCAATACTTATTTTAATATTCATGAAAAAATATCGCTGAGACAATAATTAAATGCAGATGTGCGTACAAACCGCGATTATATCGTTAAAGAATTAGGAGTTGCTATTACTGTTTATTAATAAAATGTTTCAAATTCAGAATTTTTGTATAAATCTTCTGGAACAAGTTAAATAATTAAAAAAAGAAATATTCAGATTGACAAATAAATTTTAATGTAAAAAGTCTCAAAAAAGTTTACAACCATCCATCGCTCTTGTAATTTAAGATCAATAGCAAAAATACGTGAACCTGGTTATTTTGGAGTAACCCCTGATGAGTATAAAGATACTTTTGACGTGTATATCTTTACATTTTTGTCTCGTAAACGGGACTAGTTACTCGTTTTTTGATGATATGGTACTAGTCGTCAGTGTTCTTAGTTAGGGCTCTAAAATTCTGTTTAGCCAGTTGAGGATCTCTTTTCTAGTTGCTATAAGTCTAAAACGACTTTCTAAGAAAGACATTCCCATAAGTTAGGGATTTTTGTTTTACTGTAGGTCCCGAAGTAAATGTTGACTGGTAGAGAATGCCATATGACATTAAGGTCGCTTATCGTACTCTAAGTATCCAATAAAGTTTAAATAAACAATAAATCACCTAAGTACACACGTGAAACCAAATGGTCATGACGTGAATGCTGCCAGCCAACAGAGTCAAATCAAGTCTAATAGAATTAAACTCTAGAAATAACTTAACTTAGCAAGTGTACTACGCCCACGTGTCCAATATGTCAACGAATCAGGTGTACAGTCAGCATCAAAATAATGTGTGCAGAGTGGTCAAAAATATGTTGACGGATTGTCAAAAGTAATTGTAATAGGTACTCCAATGACAAAGTCGTATGAAGTCCAATGACGAAGCGTCACTGAAATCTTAAGCAAGTGAAATAGTGTTTTAGTTCCGCAGTGATAAGATTGATTTTCTAAACTATTTAAGTCAAATTTGACCCATCATTTTGATGCACAGGCCTCATCTCAACTACAGGGTTGTTTGAGGCATATTCCAACTAGCTGGCTTAGTGCGGATTGCTGTAGGGTCAGGGAAAAACCTTAATGTCAGATGTTTTCAAGGTCTCCGACAAGGCTTAACGACTGGCTACGTCAAGCGGGAACAACTGCTTTACGTGCCTGCCAAAGAACGGAGATGCCCGGAAAGTAAATCACTAAATTGCGGTCGGAATGCTCACCCATACCATTTCCGACCCGGCGTGTGTTGCTTTACAACAGCGATCGTTGCCAATCCTCTGTCATAACTGCGCCACAGGCACCTCACGTTGACTGTACAGTGTAACCCAAAACCTGTCCGCATATATTTGAGCTAACGCGTGTGTTAGCTGTAGAAGGTACCTATTAGGGCTTTAGAAAGGCGGGGTTGGGTTGGACCTAATCACGGCGTACCATTTTGAAACTAGTACTTTAGATACTAGTATTCGACTGTGGTATTCGAAAGTAGGTGTGGTTATAGATGAGGGTATTTACAGCTGAAATTACTCTGATCAAACAAGTCGCTTTTAAGTATTGCCTTGTGGGCTTATGCTCGAGTTGCAAGAGCAAATAAAGTAATGTGTAGTCATCATCATCATCATATCAGCCGAACGACGCCCACTGCTGGGCATAGGCCTCCCCCAAAGATCTCCACAACGATCGGTCCTGCGCTGTCCGCATCCAGCGGCTTCCCGCGACCTTGACCAGATCGTCGGTCCACCTTGTGGAGGGCCTGCCCACGGAACGTCGTCCGGTACGCGGTCGCCATTCGAGAACCTTTCCGCCCCAACGGCCATCGGTTCTCCGCGCTATGTGTCCCGCCCACTGCCACTTCAGCGATGCAATCCTTCGAGCGATGTCGGTTGTCTTAGTTCTCCTGCGGATCTCATCATTTCTGATTCGATCAAGCAGGGAAATACCAAGCATCGCTCTCTCCATTGCTCGCTGGGTGACTTTGAGCCTTCCTATGAGACCCATAGTAAACGACCACGTCTCACTCCCATATGTCATTACTGGCAACACACACTGGTCAAAGACTTTCGTCTTGAGACACTGAGGTATTTCGGACGCGAATATATGCCGGAGCTTCCCGAACGCTGCCCATCCGAGCTGGATTCGACGAGAGATCTCTTTCTAGAAGTTGGACTTACCTAACTGGACTGCCTGTCCCAGGTAAACATAGTGGTCAACAACTTCGAGTGTTATGTTCCCAACGTTAACTGGAGCAGGGGCAACATGGGCATTGAACATGATTTTCGTCTTGTCCATGTTCATCCTAAGACCCACTCTTTGGGAAGCACTACCGAGATCTTCGAGCATTATGTTCAGGTCTTCCAAGGTCTCAGCCATAAGAACTACATCATCGGCGAATCGTAGGTGTGTTAGGTACTCGCCATTGATGTTGATGCCGCGTCCTTTCCAGTCCAGAAGCTTGAAAATATCCTCCAACGCAGCTGTGAACAATTTCGGAGAAATAACGTCTCCTTGTCTCACGCCTCGCTGTAGTTGGATCGGATTAGAGTTCTGGTTCTGTAATCGGACCGACATGGTGGCATTCTGGTATAGGTACCTTAGCACCTCGATGTACCTGTAGTCTATTTGGCACCTTTGGAGAGACTGCAACACTGCCCAGGTCTCAATCGAATCAAAGGCTTTCTCATAGTCCACGAACGCTAGGCAAAGTGGCAAGTTATACTCTTCGGTCTTCTGTATAACTTGCCGCAGCGTATGAATGTGGTCTATGGTACTATAGCCTTTTCGGAACCCGGCTTGTTCGGGAGGTTGGAAGTCGTCGAACCTGCGAGCGAGACGATTCGTAATGACTCTCGAAAACAGCTTATAGATATGGCTCAGAAGCGATATGGGTCTGTAGTTCTTCAAGAGAGTTTTGTCACCCTTCTTGAAAAACAGCATCACATCGCTCCTGCCCCATGCCTTTGGCGTTCTGCCCTCGAGGATGACAGAACTGAAGAGCGTCTGGAGGACTTTGAGTATCGGCCGACCGCCCGCTCTCAGAAGCTCTGTTGTGATTCCGTCATCACCCGCCGCCTTGTTGTTTTTAAGCTGCTTGAGAGCCATCCTAATCTCGTACAGGCTGACGTCCGGGATATCTTCGGTATAGTGTCGGGTAAGCTTGGCTCTAGGGTCTTTAGCCTTGCTTTCAACAGGTGTTTGCGTGGAATACAGCTGTCCATAGAAACTCTCAATCTCCCTCAGGATTTCAGGTGTTGACGTAATGATGCTACCTGCCTCAGTTTTCAGCCTCGTCAGTTGGCTTTGCCCAATAGACAGATCTCTGGCGAACACTTTGGAGCCTTTGTTCCGCTCAATGGCCTCTTTAATACACTGGGTATTAAATTGGCGAAGGTCGCTCGTCAAAGACTTAGATATCTGTCTATTGAGTTGCCGATAACGATGGGCATCCGCTGAGTTCTGTAGCCGCATTGCGTTTCTCTGATCCATGAGTAGGAGAGTCTGGCTGGAGAGTTTCTTTGACTTTGGACGGCGGGTTTTAAAGTACTTGGACCCAACCGTACGGACGGTATCCACCACCATGTTGTATTGATCGTCCACATCGATGCTGTTCTCAAGGGCTTCGAAGCGGTTTTGAAGCTCGAGCTGAAAGCACTCGGGGTTTTGAATCTGAGCCGGTATTGGTCGGAGCGTGGATTTTATCAGTCGCGCTCTCTCAAGCTTTATGTCGATATTCAATGTGCCTCTGACCAGGCGGTGATCGCTTCCTGTCTTAACAGCGTTGATCACAGCGACATCATTGAATATATGCTTCTTCGTCGACATGATAAAATCGATCTCGTTTTTGACCCAACCGTCCGGACTGATCCTGGTCCATTTGCGGCTTACGGGCTTCTTGAAGAAGGAGTTCATCATAAAGAGGTTCTCCTTCTCCATGAAGTCTGCCAGCATCTGGCCCCTGTTGTTCCGTTGCCCAAATCCAAATTGCCCCACTCTCAGCTCATCACCGCAACGTTGCCCCAACTTCGCATTGAAATCCCCCATCACAACTGTGTAGTGGGTTTTATGGCTATGCATGGCTTTAGAGATCTCCTCATACATAGCCTCCACTTCGACATCGTCATGTTTCGAGGTCGGAGCGTAGACCTGAATGACATTCAGCGAATATTGTTTCGATATCCTGAGTATCAGGTACGCTACCCTGCTCGAAACACTTCCGATAGTGATCACGTTGTTGACAAGGGACTTGTGGACGATGAACCCGACACCACCTACTGACTGTTGATCGCCCTCCCGGTGGTATAGTAAGTTACCAGATTGCAGGGTTATCGAGTCCTCCCCCTCTCTTCGGACTTCAGATAACCCAATGATATCCCAATGTAACTTACCAATTGCCTCTTCCAATTCGACGAGCTTCGCGTCAAGCCTTAGTGTGCGCGCGTTATATGTTGCCAGGTCGAGTCTTCGGTGTTGGCAGCCGGATCTCACCCGGGGATTCCTCGCACCCCCTGCCCCGCCGTTACCATAGCCGCTGCCGTAGCCAGGAATAGCGAGGCCGCCGGGGACTAGGGGCCATTTTTTTGGTTGTGCCATCATTAGGGGGGGTTTGCCATAATCGCCACGCTTGGCAGGCGGGTTGGCGATCGCAGTGAGGCCTGTTGTTATGCGGAGACGCTGCTGCCCATCTCCTATGGCAGTTTTCCCTCAGTCGGCTCTTACGACACCCACGGGAAGAGAGGGGGTAGTGCTATTCTATTTACGTGCCGGCACTACACGGCACATGTGTAGTAACACACATTAATTTATTCACTTATAAATAATAAATAACATAACATAGGGTACTTAAGCGGCCTATATACGTCCCACTGC
Organism: Udea ferrugalis; assembly: GCA_950022985.1. NCBI lineage: Eukaryota > Metazoa > Arthropoda > Insecta > Lepidoptera > Crambidae > Udea > Udea ferrugalis. The sequence continues at coordinate 16,316,700 of OX465516.1, forward strand.
CCTACCTCAACTATGAGGTAAGGCAGTCAGGCAGCCAGTGGTGGTCTGAGCCATACTCCAACACGTGAGATCAGTGTGGATTGTTGAAGGGGTGTAAGGTCAGTGAGAAACCGTAATGTCAGATGTTATCAAGCCACCCTGAGGCCTCCGACTGACATCGCGCGACGTCAACCGGGACCAACTTTTTTGCCTTCCGAAGCACGGAGATCCATGGAAAATGCATCATTAAATTTCGGTTGGAATGGTCACCCATCCATTTTCCGACGCGGCGTGTGTTGCTTTACAACAGCGATCGTCGCCAATCCATTGTCACAACTGCGCCACGGCCACCTCAAACTTTATTAACTGATAGGTAAGGAATATAACTTTGAACATTTGATTATAGTCGTGGCCGTGGCGCATGGCAACGAATTTTTCGTCTGACCTGAATAATGAGATGATGTCTTTGCATCATGTTATTCATAAACGTTCATAAGTTCAAATTTAAACTTTCACATTAGTTCCTTCGAATAAAATAAAAAGAGGAAGATACGTTACGTTCTTTCTTCGTGACTGGCATGCACGTCAAAGGATTAGGTCCTATTGGTTTAAAAACAGGTCGATTGGACCTGCTTTTTTAGGTCTATACGTACCTACGTATAGACCTAAAAAAGCACCTGGTTTTATTCAAATATTATTTCGCTGAAATTGAAAGTAAATCACCAAATCTATAGATTGCAAGATTCTGCATCACTGCCTTGGTCATCCATCCACTTTACGAGTGGACATAGTAGGCGTGCCTACGAAGTGGTCTTCATTCCGATGTGCATAAAGAATATAAAACTTACAAAAGCAAAAAAACAGTGTACAGCCATCAGTGCAGTACTTTCTGCAATCAGAAAAACTGAATCGCTGAACGGGTTTGTAGGCCAACGAAACAGTTTGACATTTACCTTTTTTCTTTTACTCTGGAGAAATGATCGTGGGCTATTTCCTCCGGACTCGAGAAATGCGGCCTTGACGGGGCGTCGAACCTGCACTCAATGCCGACCATCTCACTTTTTCAACTCGAATCTTGAGAATTATCTCGGCGAAGAACGGGACGCTCAATTAAAATGCACGAACATAAAATGGAAACCTGGTGGGTGTGGTTTTTTTTGGTGTTGGGAATAATTGGCGAGATGCTATTTCTGTGATGACTCTTGTTGGCTGGAGTTTGTGGTTTTGTAAGCCTGTTAAAAAATTAAAATCTAGGAAATACCTATCTGTGACTGCCTGTCTATCAGCTTACGGCAAAATCATCTGGTGCAAAACTAAACATCGCTGGCATTATGGTCATTTGCTGTAATTGGAATTGTAGTTTCACGTACCTACTAACTGTAAGACTGTACGCACTGAGAATTTTTACAATTTGAAAATGGTTCATTAGAACTTTTATTGATCTAAAATGTCGTTATCAACCAAATGACACTTATTGCGGGTATGAACATAGGTGGGCTATTTTTTTAATTTGTGACCGTACATCTCCCAAAATTCCCGAGATCCCGAAATTGATCAGTGAAGCTGTAAAAAATAACATTTCAGGGACCTCAGCATCTCTTTTTAAGATTTTTTCTATACCCCAAAGGCGGTAAAAGTCTTCGCGCTATGTACCTACCTCGCCTTCTGCCACTTCAACTTTCTTCTGCAAATTCAATTCCTACCTAACCTTCCTTTATAACCACTACCTATCCGCAGTGGCAGTGCCGAGTGTCGCTCTTCTTAACACGCCGCATAAAACATATTTATTGTGACCATTCAGACCTGCAGCAGTTACAGGTTAAAGCACAGGTGTAAGCGCGCGTGCGCGTGCGTCTAACGCGTGTTAGAATTAAAAATAAGATGGCAGATGCGCCCGAGTTAAACGGAAAGGTCAAAACCTAATTTGCATTAAGTCAACAGGCTTAATTACGAAATATATCTCGTACTTAGCCAATAATCGACTGGAAAGGCGGTAAGGTCCTCGTAAGCGATAAGTATAATTCTTTTAGTATGTTTTAATACGTTTAGATCATTTATGTTAGTTGGTAAAACCTTTAAAGGATAGGACTTAAAATTGTTGAACTTAAAAGTTTAATCCATATACTTTAGCCGCTACGATATAGATAGGTACCTATTTATTAATGTCATTTACAATCAGCATAATTTTTTAGATTTTGTTTGAATAATATGCATACTAACATAACTGTTTGAGTAAACTTTATAAAAGTATAATAATGAATGGTTAAAGATAAAACAAGTTACAAAATAGACTGGTTTATGTCACATTCTTTGACTGTTCAAATTTACCAGCTTATTAGTAAAACTCAGTGTGCAGAGGTAATTTTCTAGTTACCACGTCATTTTCTATTCAATGTTTTTTCCCCTCTTTCTGCACTCTTGGCGATCTTGTCCATTCGACAAGTTTTTGTGGTCCGAAACATCCAGTTTCAACCACTTCGTCACTTAGTGCAAAATTAGCCACTTCGATTGTTCATGTCATATTCAATAATTTATTCTTTATTGCATAAAAAAGTACAAATGACAGACCTAATGCCAGGAGGCATTCTCTACCAGTCAACCACATGGTAAGACAGAGAAATTAAGGCGGCGCACAAGATTAATGCATTTTTCGGTGCATAATTTTTATATCTAAAACAGGTATTGACATGACGTGAATGGCAGTGGAATTACAGCGTTTATTATCATCGCGTCGTGGCCTAGTGGTTAAAGATTCTGGCTCGGAACCCGGTGGTCCCGAAATCAAAGCTGGCCGGAACACACCTACTTTGTCTTCATTCTACAATTTGCGGCTAACTCTCCGGTGATGGAAAACACCGTTAAGAAACCCAAGCAATCCGGATAACGGCGGTAGGCTCGCGCCTTGGGTTCAAATTCCCTCGGAGAAATGTGGGCCTCTGAATGTTCCGTTCGCCATGACGGCAACAATCAATGTGCCTCTGACTAACCCATTAGGGATATGGTCGTGAGGGTATGTTTTCATCTTGAAACATGAGTAAAAGCTGTATAATATGATTTAACATGATCATTTAAATAAATTACGTACAAAAACTCATCAATTACTTTACTTTATATAAGTACTGTGCTTATGTAGAAGTAACTGTGTAAATAAGAAGTCAGTTGAATGATTAATCAAATAATAATGACCATGTCTTAAGAAAGTATACTGTTTAAATTCCAAGGTGGTAAAATTACACTATTTATTGATAATCATACGAGTAGTATCGTTTAACCGATGTTAATGAAAAAATATTTTGGGTTTCATGTAGAAGCTTTTCCTTTAACACATCAATTTCTTATAAAACTTAAAAGTAGCCATCAGCTAGTCATTATCATCATCTTGAGCCATTGAAATACCTACAATATCAAGTCATGCCAGCTTTCGGGGCTACTCTGCCTTTCAAAGGATTAGAAATCAAAAATTTGGGGTACAGCCAACGTCTTATCAAACTACCCATTTCCCCGTTTCATCTCGCTCTTCCTTATGTATTTTTTCTGCTATAGAACAAGGAGCAACAGCCGGGAATTGGGTAGCCTGACATGTCGGTTACCGTACGCTAACACCATTCCTTAAGGTCATTTCACTCATTAAACTTGCCATATTATAATCATCGAATACCTACTCATTTCAAATTCGCAAATATAATATTAGGCATACTCTATGCAATCTGGTGTATGCAAATCTGAACTTAAATGTCACTTGCAAGATTACTTTGAAAGGGTATAACCTAGAGTATGTAAGTATGCTATAATGAGAAGTAGCATTAGGTCATGATGTTCTATAATTGATGTGCAACTGAACATCTTTGAGAATAAATAAATGTGTAAGTGGTACACCTTCCACTTGTGGCAATCGTCTCTTATATTTAGATTCATAGGATCGTTAATGACCTGCTTTCCACATAGTTTTAAACTCCTTAGTTTTAAATAAAAAAGAATACAAACGCTGAATGCTGTTTAAAAATAATCGGTCATGTGAATATTATACGCTGTGGAGCTAAAATAGTAATCGTTTTGCATTAATGACGGTATTGCCCAAACTAGTCAGAACACCTAGTGGGAGTAAAAAGTGACACTGTAACTGTGAATTCCTAGATGTATTTCAAGATGAAAATATCTGTTCAATTTATATTTTAATTTGTGTCTAGTTTAGGATTATTGGAATTCTTAGGTCCAAAGATATTCTACTTTTAACGACACATTTGAACCTAGTTTCCTTTTTTTGCGAATACTAATATTTATTTTAGTATTCGCAAAAAAAAATGTTTTGTTTATTTAAACGGCATTAAAAACTAAGGAAAAAACGGGTTCCTAATAGCAATAAATACGACCTAAAATGAGTTTAAAATCGCCTTTGAAATGAAAAAAACTTAAATGAATGAGATTTTTCAAGCAATTTGTTTTCCAATCGATATTATAACAGCTGATTGATAGATTTATTGGTCTAATTTATTGTGACAGGCATTAGTCGGTCATTGCAATAATTCATGGCTGATATTAATCGCACATTAAATGAAAATAAGGAATAAAATCACAATCAGCAGAATCAGATAAGTTTTTACGTCACTTTACTACGACAGCAGTTTTTAAATTTCATTGTCATTAATTTTATGAAAATCATAAAAAATTTAAATGAATTGTTTTATGTGACATGCCTTTTTTATATTATGAAGCAAGGAGATATTCACTATCTTATTGAAAAGGACCGGTGTCTGTCATAATATTATTATTGGACATTGGACAATATCCCAAACAGAGACGTCTAGCCTTAAACTAGGCAAAGTTTTTAAATACTATGGGTAGTCGAGACACGGATTAACATAGGTACTAGAAAATTTAGTAGGTTATACAAAGGAAACACTCAGACCAATACAAAAAGACTTGTTCATGCAAAGGTTGTGACGTGCGGGAACCGAACCAGCCACCAGGTCGTAGTAGCCAATTTATTAACCATTACATCCAATCGGTCGTCAAATCACTAAGGATTTACAACTCGTATTTCCAATGTCCGATTCCTTAGGCTTTAGTTCTTCTTATTCTCTTGTAATTAAAGCTTTATGATGAAGTAAATAGGAAGAAGCTTCAGATGTTTAGAAGCATACTCTCAAGAACTATACCTAGCCGTGAACCTGTACAATAATCATTGATAATTGAACTCAAATAGACTCAAATTAAGCCCTAAAGCTCTATGTCCTCTAAACTTTACTGTGCTTCGACCTACTAAACCGAACATTTAGTTTAAGATGTATTTAAACATAATGTACAATAAATTCCACAAAACAATCGTCTTGAACAATGAATTCGATTCGCTTGTTTCTGTGCCAAATGTCTTATTACTGAGTAGATACAATGTCAGCGCAGACAAACGAATAGATTGGTGTATACGGCATGTGGAACAATGGAACCAAGCCTATCGCTTAGAATAAATCTAGCTATCTAGGTAGCTTTTGCTTTTAGGGTTACCGCATCTTATATTGAGTTCAAATAATATCAAAAGGTATGAGAGTTGCAGTGGTGCTTTATAAGATCTGACGTGAACTGAATTTAGTGGCGATAGGAGATCAAGTAAACTCGACAGTGCACTGAGGGTAAGCTCGGTACTTACTTATTAACCTACCCAATTGTTTTAACTTTAACTTAAAACTTTACTTGCGCACTGAATGGTTACCTATAGCAAAACAGGTTTAGTTTTCAACCTAAATTTGCTTTAAAATCCATCATAAACTGTGTTCTCTCGAGTAATGTTGAAAAAAACTGTCTCTTTCTTTCAATTTATGGTAAGTGTGCAAATGAATTCTCTCACGTTGCATGTCATAAGTTGAGTGCTTAGGCTCATTCTCTTTTTAGCTTTAGTTTGTTGTAATACCCTGAAAAGTCTACAACCAATATCGTGATCATTGTTTAGTGTTTAAGCACTGATCTGTAGATCAACCCTGCAAATCCTAATCTGGGTATAATGTCACCGGTCCATTATATTCAAACAAACACAGGGCAGTGTCAATCACGACGCGCTGCGACCGAGCAACTGATCCAATCAAAGTTTTCTCATAAAACAATTAGTACAGAAGGTTCTAAAGTATTAATTCTCTTATTCATAGAAATGCAGCATGTATTTGAAGATTTAAGTGTCCTGACACTTACTCGAAATGGGAGAGACCCAACTTTACACGAATTTGAACCCAACGTAGAAGGGGGCTAGCCTACTGCCGTTATCCGGGTTGCTTGGGTATTTTTTTTCTTACTTAAGTCCATGCTGACGAAGTCGCGGGCGGCTCCTAGGAGTTTCATAAATTTGAATTATTAATACCACAATAATATTAAAGCGACTAAGAATAAAGCTGTTGAATATACATTCTTCGGTAGCAGCCCGTTTAAGGGCATTTCCTCACAAGAGAGCTATTTTTTTCTTAATTCGGAGAATAGGTACTTAACAAAAATAAAGATTGTAATAAAACGACCGAATTGGAAATAAAAAGCTCTGTTGTGGAAATGCCCTCAAGACCTGGCAACAAAAAGGCCTTTCTGTACTCAAGAATAATATCTTTAAGGTTCATATGATAAGGTTATTTTATTACTGTTTATCGAAACGTTATTCACGCCATGTTGTAAATATGTGGAAATAACTCCTAATGCAGACATCTGATAAATGAGGCTTGACTTTGTAACAAATTAGTCTTGTGATCTGTTTAAATCTACTAACTTATGTTTATAACATTTTAGGGAAGGTCGCAGGAATATGAAGTTAAGGACAAATGAACGTTACTCTTCAACAATTCAATCTCAAAGTATAATTCAAGGTTATCGACATAGCCCACCGGATTAGAAAGCTGAAATGACAGGGGCTGGCCATGTTTTTTTTTTTTTTTAACCTGGTGAAATGCCTTTACGCACTTCCCGCTGCTTGGGGGGGCAGCGGGGGGGGTGTGGGACTCGCCCACCCCTGCAAGGGGTGAGAATACCCACTAAAACACCGGAGTGGCCTTCTTCTGCGCGTGACCAGGGTTTACCGAGGACTCTCTCAGGGAGGCACTCTACCGGTAAAACCCTGGCGCGCTGTGCCGGTTCTGGCTCACCTCGAGGGGAGTAGTACCTTCCCTCTTATACACCCGCCGGTGTTCGACAGTGCGAGGCCACCCCACACTGCCGTCCTCCTCGGGGTCGCTTGTGCAATGAAGGCACACAGACCCCGCCGTGTACTCTCCTAGCGACCCCGGGGCCCGCCTTTAGTCGCCTCTTACGACAGGCGGGGGTGACCTTGGCTGTATTCTTACGCCCCAGACCACAGGGCGAAGATGAAGAACCGATAACCGTTGGACGTAAACGAGTTCTTGAGTGGAGACCGCGTCTCAGCAAGTACACCAAGCCACCTACAGGACGTCCTCAGGTGGAGTGATGTTTTGCGCCAGTTTTTTAGCAGCCGAAGATTGATCACAGTGACGTGTGTTAGGAGAGGCTTATGTCCAGCTGTGGACTGCAACAAGCTGACAATGATGATGATGACACAATAGTTTTTGGAAGTAGGTATCAGAGTTCAACATAAACCTTTATTGTGACGACCGAATATGATATGATTATGTATGGTGAAGAAGTTCACACCAGAGGTCGTGGGTCCTATCCCCACAAACATTAGTGCATAAACATATCTGTGAGTGTTTTCTATGTTTATGTCACATCCAACTAGTGCCATATTTGCAGCATCCATTTAAATCTGAAGGCGTCCATAAATTATGTTATATGTATTTCCAAAAAAACGAATTTGAGTATGTGCTGTGCGTATGGCTAAACAAAGCTTTGTCGGTGGAATCACGTCCAATGGTAACTATTTATTATTATTTGTGGAAGTACTACGCGAGGATGGCGGCATTGTCAGTTAAAGTGTAACAAGTGACTGAACATCTGAGGCTGGTGCCGCTTGTCGTGACGTCACACTTAACAGATGATCTTGTGCGTTTGGCCTAAATTATAGACGTGTCGTAATAGTAGGACCATATGGGTACCAAAATGAGGTCACACAGCACTCAGCGAGATCCTCATTAAAAAATTGTAGATGAAATACTAGATAAAAAAGCAGGTCTTAACACGCAAAAAGGAACGTTTGAACGTCAGTACAAATAAAAAAAAAAAAAATGAATTTGAAAAAAAAAATAGCAATACTGAAGTAAAGTAAACTTGGTAACTTGGTTTCATAGATTTAGTTTATTTTTTGAAGCGAAAGGGAATAGCTCGAACAATAAAGTAATCAGTAATTTGTATTCATTCTGTAGTGTATTTAAGTAAACAACTGTGAACGTCCGTTTTGTCGCGCGATAGAAATAGTACCAAGAAATCAGTCATTGGCCTTACTTTAAGTTTAATGTTTCCTAACTATTACAAAATGTAACGCTGTTGGTTTCTAAATAAATAAAATAAAAATAAAAATAAAAATAAAAAATAAAAAAATGTTAAGAGACAACTAAGTAGATCCTGAATACGCAAGGACAGCAAGGCACAAGTGGCAACGAGATCTTAAAGTTTGCTGAACCTGGCTTTAGATCCTATGTGTTGGAGTTTGGGATGGCAGGCGTTCGCTTTGCAGTTCCGCGGCAGGGGGACGGCCACTGCAAAATAATGGTCATAAGTATAAGATTTTTCGCTATTTGAATCGATTGTTTTCGACAGCTTCTGATAACCTCCTACTATGGCCACGAACCACACCACCACGAACCACAAAAACGCAGATGGACCATGCAAGGTGGACGAAAGACTTGATATAAGTTGCAGTATTTCAGTGCATATTCTGGGAAACCAAAGCAGTGCAAATTTTGGCTGTTTAGGAGCAGAAAACGATACTTGCCGTACAAAAATAAGTTCTCTTCGGAATTTTCTGTTTTTATATTCTTTCAAATACCTCCAATCCAAATACCTAGCCTAGCCTAGCCGCTAGATGTCAGTCATTAAGCCTAGTCAGAGGCCTTGGGGCGGCTTGATAACATCTGACGTTAAGGTTGCTCACCAACCTTACACCCCTCCAACAATCCGCACTGAGCCCGCGTGTTGGAGTATGGCTCGTTCCACCTCATAGTTGAGGTGAGGCCTGTGCCCAGCAGTGGGACGTGTATAGGCCGTTTATGTTATGTCATGTTATGTTTTTAAAAATCACAAACATTGGTCCGACTTTTAAAGAGGACTAGAACATAAAATCTGTTGTGGTAAGTAGTAAAAATCAAGCATTCTACTGCCCCTTATTAAAACTCCGAGTGTTCTTTTCACATCTTCTGTAAGTGAATCTGACCGTTATAAGTATCTTTCTAGATCCTCTATCATCAGTTCAATGTCAAAACCATAACCTAAAACAGGACAACCTACCTAAACACTATAAACCACAGCTGTCCACAAAAAGACAAAACAGAATGTGAATGTCGTTATGAAAAGTAAGATAAATTGTGAAATATTTCACATCGCAGCGTAGGTACATTTGAAAGTCAGTCAGGCTGCGGGCAAAGACCTAAGTTAATTAGAGATAGGGCGCGGTAAGGTCGCCGGTATGTACTGCCGAAACAACGACAGTAGGTATAGTTGTGTAGTATAGCTTGTTTGTTTACACTTTGGTTTTATTATCAAGTGGTTAGACAATGTTTTATTATTGTCTTAGCATTTTCCATGCAGTATCTTTATTAAAGATCTGAAAAACAGATAAAGACATTTGGTCATGTTGGCATCAGGCAGGAATCGAACCCGCATCTTTCGCAAACCGGGCGACTGCACTAACCACTATGCTACCGCGACGATTAACAGGCCGGCCGAATCTCTCTGGTATATTTATCCTATGAGCCAGGGTGATTTCATCAATGTTATAGGCATCCTACCTCTAACACTCGGAAGAGATATTATTTCAAATATTTAACTTCCTATTAAGATGAAAAAGCTATTACTTTGTTTTATTATTGTCGCCCGGTTTGCGAAAGATACGGGTTCGATTCCTGCCTGATGCCAACATGACCAAATGTCTTTTTCTGTTTTTCAGATGGTTAGACAATGTTCTTCAAAACGTACCATCAGATTTGCAAACCTGCTTATGATGATGCCATTTTACTAACATTAGACTGTTGAAGCCAATATCAATTTATTAATATTATTCACGTGTATTTGGATTACAGTCGTCAAGCTCAGTTTATTAATAACCGAATCCTCAAAATATTGGTTCATAAATTTTATTTGATTTTTTTTTCTCACTTTGGATGTTTTATTTCACGTATTCAAGTGAGGTACACTTTTTGTACTTTTACGCACTGAAATAAAATATAAATAATGATTCATAGAAATATGATATAATAATACATAATATAATATTATAATATCATGTAGTAACTCTAACTACCAGGATCTGCGGGTTTTTTATTGAGATTACCCTGCAAGAAACTCGGCAAATTCTTTTTCAAGAAGGGGTTCAAAGAGAAAGGGATAATCTAATCATAAAGGTAGTTGATAAAATTACCGCTTATTAAAAAGCACTACGGAGCAAAAAGACGAAACGATCTCTTCAACATTTTAAATATTGTATTTCATTAAACAAACAAGATAAAAACGTAATTTGTTAAACGTCGAAATTTAATTAAAATCTCCATTTAAGCACAGTAGGATTGACCGCTTTTGACATTATACTTTAGGTGATAGAGGACAATGACCCGAGAGGTGCTAAAGAAATACATTTCGTACTGCTTGAGAGAGTCTGGTTACAATAACAAAAGACAGAGGTTATACAGCTGCATTCTCTGATTTGATTTTTCAATCGATTAGGAATCCAATCGTATCGATATCAGGATGAATATTCGCTAGTTTAGAAAATCCTATTTCCCACTTACTCTTATTTCAATCAAATAGTTTGAATATTATTTTGTTTATTTAGCACAGACAGATTTATTTAGCATTTAAAAACCACAAAGGATTAATGAATAGATTTGGTTTACTTCTACACGCAAAACTACTGGTCGTATATCAATACATCAACGCTTTGCTACGTTCTTGTAATTGTACGTACATTTGGATAGTACTAAGGCTGTAATATTTACTTTTTAAAATATGTTATAAATCTAAACGGACGAAGTCGCAGACAAACGTTTTCAAATAGGTTGCCGTTAGCAACGGTCAAAGTTATTGTTTAAGTTATATACGATGTAGCAACTTAGCCTTAGTGCCTTCAACTATATCAACTATAAATGTTGTCAAATCCACTTAGCTTGTTTAATACCACTCTTACTTGACCTGTTTTGTTAGCCAAAACTTAACGTCTATTTGTTGTCAACAGACAAACGCCGCTGACCTTGTCGGTTCTTACAAAACGACCGTGTTATAAGTACTTAAGCTTCCGACAATCGTGTACTATCTACTATCCTTTGCCCTATTTACAGAGCGAGGGGAAGACACGCTGACCCATATCCTGGCACATAAAGGCCCTCTATTCTCACACACACGAGGATCGTAGTACGCGCACGTGCGCAGGCGTCTTGAGAAATCCCGCATACTAGTGTTGTAAGACAGACGATTGTTGCGATTTGTTTATCGATTGTGTCGATGTCGATCGGATTAATAGGATTAGGATTAATGAATTTCATCGATATTAACAATGAAGGAGAATAGTATAATAAGTAATTTTATTTTTGGGTTTATCAATTTCATGGCCAACATTTAGTTTTAGTGTTGTATGTGTTATAATCGATTGATTCATGTGTCTTATTCTGAGATTATTTTTAGGTTATTCTTATTGCGGTCTCAGAAATGACAGATAGCAGTGAGGTCCAGCAATAGGGTTGACAAGTACAGTATTTCAGTCACTACTGTGCTGGTCAATCTCATATTGAAGGCCTGCTCAAAATCAGTTATATTAGAGTTAACGAACGACTCTGCAGTCGTAAATTTGAATTTTTACGATACTCTGGCTAAAATCTATCGATGAATAGAAAATCGATCGCTCGACAACACTACCGCACACAACTTCGCGCACTTCTGTGCGTGTGCGCAGTGGCGTGTGAGTGCATGAAAGAAACACTCATCATAAGTGTAAGTACTCACGTACCGTTAGTGTACATTCTAATGCTCACAGTGGATTTGTTATCTGATGATGGGTCTATCGGTTTTCAAGGTTTACATAAATATCGCATCTTAGAATAAATTTAAAGTTAAGTGGGATAAAAATAAAAGACATGAGTAAACATTTATAAGGCGTAATCGTTAGGAGTGGGAATGCAAAAAGTATTTTCAGAGTTATTATAACCAATATAATAAGTCCTTTTTTGTTTCAGGAGACGTCCATACAACAACAACGCCACAAAAATTATTAGTAACAATGTTCCTTCGTGTTTATTCAGTTTACACAACCATACATTAAATTTCATTGCCGGATCCGTTTGCAGATTGAAAGAGCGTCACGGCTGAGTAGTTAGACCGGCTCGGAGGCCGTGAGGTCCCGAGTTCGAGTCCGACCGGAACGTCTACTTTGTGTTCATTAATTAATTTTTTCGGCTAACTCTCCTCGTATGTACACCGATACATAACCCAAGCAACCCGGATAACGGCGGTAGTCTTGCAAATCTATTTAACACGGCATATAAAATATTAGTTTTGTTTATAAACTATAAATAAAAACGTTTTCATTCACCTGATTGAAGTAAATAAGAACAATACTTAATACAATAGGAATGTTATCTATCTAGAATCTAGACTATAATTGCATTGATAAGCAAATATAGTTCCATAATCATGGAATAAATTGTTCTGTGATTAAATATTGAATAACAATTAATACTTTTAAAGGAGCAGTAATTATGACAAGGTTTAGATAAATATCTGAGTTGTAGTTCAATTTCTCAGTTATTCTGATTATAGTAAAAATACACAGTTAAGACACTTAACGTACCTATTTACACAAATTTTAGACACTAGCTTTTGTTTATTGTCGCGAGATATCCCGAACAGCAAAGTGCAGGGCCATATGTATAGTAAAGTCTCTCTTTTTACTCAGTTCTCCAAACGTTTTCTATGAAAAGGAGCTTGTCGCATTCAGCCGCTATACAGCAGGAGTAATGAAGTAAAATACCATTCGCCCGCAATAAATTATATTCGATTCCTGTCTGAAATTTAGACAAGTTTTTTCTGGTTTTGGTTCTAAAATAGTAAATTGCTGTGACACCTAATGTCGTTATGATTTATGTGCAGTCGCTGGTACAATATAATTATGTTTTTTTTATTGTTTTTGTCCTTGCTTTACGTCAGGGAATGCAGTTACCTATGCCAAGTGCACTGGCGTAACAAACTCGAAACTCCTGCAATTAGAGACCTCTACCCAGTCCAAACTGACGGTGGTCATCACTACCTATAGGTCGACACCATAGGGTAAAGATGAAATAAGAAATACTTTATTGCACCTTAAACAAATAGTTTTACAGATAATAAAAAATGAATACGTTGATGTACAATTTAGGCGGTCTTATTGCTAAAAGCAATCTCTTCCAGACAACCTACAAGCAAAGGAAATATGACAGAGCGAGTAAGCAAGTGCACAAATAATACAGGACAAAAAGGTAAAATTACTATTAAACTACTAGTAACTATTATTATTAGTAGGGTATCTCTTTTACAACCTCTTGGACAAAATAAAATTTGTTCCAATAACTACAAGTTGGCCAACATAGCTCATGAAAATTAACTATCGAACTCTTTAAAGTTTTCCAATAAGAAAAACAGTTAGCCTCGTGTTGTTGCCACAGGCAGCCCCAGGCCTAGAATAGCGAATCAGCACCGTCGGCCTAATAAAGTAGGCCTAATAACAGCCATTTGCATTGTAATGGGGACAGGAGGAAATTAAGCCTATTGCGAAACGCGTAAGGAACTACGCACGTGTGAGCTTATCCAACACTTTAGTGGTAAATCCATTAAACAATTTATTTTGATATACGAGTATAGCTGTATTAATCCTATTTTCAGTCGAATGAAAGAGAAAGATAACTAACCTTTCTTATCGTATCCAGTCACCATGGTCTGCTGGAAGAAATGTCTTATGAGAAGATAAGCTCACCTGTGCTTTTTGCGTTCTCATTATTTTAAATTGTAACGATATTTTTGTGTACAAACTAATAAATATGTTTTTAAGGTGCACAGTGAAATCTTCCTGCCCGTAATTGGCAGGGCGTTGTTCAAAACCAATTAATAAAATTAAAGAGATCATCATTTTCCTACAAGAATATATTCGTCTTCTTAGATTCTCATTATACCTAATATTCAGAAAAATGAATAGTTTAACTATGCAGAGTGCAAATACGGTACGTCTGTCCGTAGAAATATCACACACCTCAATTTTTGTGTTCAAATTGTTTTAGATGAGTTTTTCGGAGCTTTAATTCAAATTTTTTTCAAGCCAATTCAGATGGCACATATCAAAGTATTTCAAAATTCGCGTATGGCTCCGCTTAATCCGCTACGTGAGTTGTATGGATATACTTTAAGGAATTGCTGCCATCAACATTTAGCAACAAAGTAATCTCGAATTCCATTTCGAGACCAACATGTGCACGCGCATTGCAGAAAACTATCGATTCTCGTTCGCGATAATGGCTTTTTATTATCATTTAGCATATTCTCAGAATTAATCCTTGAAGGCAAACCAGATGTTTCTATAATGCTCGTAAATTAAGATGTAGGTATGCCATGTCATGACAATGTGGCAGCATACCGACTGATATAAGTGTTTTGTAGTGCCAACATGTGGTGTATTTCTTTATACGCGGATAAATAAATGATGATTTAATGGCATTTTCTAGCTCTGATATTAAATATAATCTTATTGGAAATTACGATGAGAATTGAATTTGAAAGGTTTTAAAATATTCTCCTCACACATTACGCCTGAAGTAAAACCCTATCTTTATAATATTATATGTCGAGTAATGCAGTCAAATGAAAAAAAGGTTTTGGTAGTTACTAACGGTTCAGTTTTTGTTACTGGTAAAAAGTCAACTAACAAAAACGTTGTAGTGGAAAAATAGGTATCATGAAGCAATAGCGCTGTGAAGTGTGGGCATCTGAATGTTCCGTGTACCATTTGGAGAACAATCGGCGTGTTCTAACTACCTCATTTGAGATACAGTCGTGAGCGAATTTCATGCTACATTATCAAGTAGGCTGATCAGAAACGACTGGACTTCGTCACCCCAATTGGCTCTAGAATTTGGAAAAAGTTTGCGGTATCGATGAAACTATGTAACTAGCAATAAAATCACATTAAGATTCCAATTTCACAAGTTTCGTATGGAATATGGAACCCTAAAAGGTTGATCCCAAGCAAATGTAGCGGAGCGACCTGTGAGGAACACGTGTTGCGCAACCTATTGTCCGACTATTGTTGAACGGAACAAAGGCAGCCCTGAGTCCTACCACAGAGCAGACCGAGTACAGAGGACAAAAAGTCCGATCCATGAAATAGATCTAAAGTGATCCATTAAAAGTTAAATAAAACTAAGTCTAAATGTCACCATATCGTTGTGATCATCGTTAGTTTACAAACTATCTCGCGATATTATAAACTATCGATGAGTTGTGATGAACTGCAACAGCAGTTCACAACTCATTCACACTCAAGTCATATTGCAAACGATTCTATTTACAATTCAACGCACAATTTTTAATAGTTTATAATCGGTCCGAGGCAAACCGACAAATGTGAGACAAACCGTACGGGCTTATAAAAAAAATGACTTGGCTGTTCGAACGCAAACAAACTTAGCACACTTTATAGTCCCAGACGTATTTATTTTATTATTGTTTTTTACGCTTAGTGCATAATTTGATGACCGCTCCAGGAAGCATCTGAACCCATCGGTTCAGTCCAGGCATTGACTGATCATGAGTGGTCCTTTTTATTTTGGGGTATCATGACACTGTGCTATTTGCTGGATCTTAGTTTGTTTACCTTCTTTGATTTCTGTTATTATTTGATCCGATTATTTAATTTTGTTTTGTTTTGTTAACTTTTTGAGTTTTGATCTCCAAAATCATCAAATGTTTTATTTTCTTATATTTTTCTTTCTTTCTAACCTAACTCATCCAAACTAGTTGGTTTTAATTCGACTCTAATATAAATTGCTTAAGTAAACGCCTTTATGCCTAAAATACTCTTATTTAAAAAATCACATTGTTTGCAACACGACATTATGAAAAATGAATAAAACAAAAGAATAAAACTATCGAAACCGTGCTTCTGTACTTTGCTAATCTGTTCCAAATCCACAAAAACGTTTTGCCAACACGGGAATGCTTTTACTTTCTTCAGCGATTTTTTGCTACTGGTCCTGGCTCAGGTTCGAGGTCGGGCCTCGATTACTTACGAGTACATTTAGTAGATATCTGGTCATAGTTTGTTCTCATTTTGTTATTTCATTAAAATACGAGCAGGATTAAGTTGGATTCAAAATCTGCGGAACACATTCAAATAACGATATTTTGGCGTTGACATTCCCATCAGCTTTGCGCCTAAATGAGGTGGAAAAAATTAATGGAAAGCAAAACACCAAGCAATTTGGTGCATATAAAAATATAGCAGATAAACTCAAAAACACTACTTTACTTTTCCCACTTAATTCAGTAATTACTGCAATTCAGTATCATTTTGTGTAATAAAGTTTATCTAACTGTTTCTTACCCCAATTAAACAAAGTTAATAATTAACTTCGTTTATTTCTTACTTCTCAACCTTAACTATTTGTGTTATTTTAATAATAAATTTGATAAAGCAAAGTACATCTACGTTTTATATAGAAAGGTTTTCGGCAAAAGTAAAAAAAAGTGTTTACCTGGACACATTCCCACACTAAATCTCACGTGTGTTTATTGCTGTCCTTTTCATACACTATAGCCTTAAAGTTTTTGTTTCACTCATACACAAATGAATTCGCTCTCTACGTCATCTTTCACTCTCACTATCGTACGAGGTACATGCAAAGTTTCCAGATACTTACTTACCCTTATTGGAAGTGAAAATTATTCGATTTTCTGATTCTTAATAGGAGCTTAGTATGTTTTTAGTTACCTAAATATTCACACCAACATAGATTTTCACTTTGAGCCACTACGGGAGAAATAAATCTAAACAATGAAAAACAATGTTTTTGTAAACTTTGTTAGTCAAGTATCAAAAAATGTTTCCCCAATGACTAGATGACACTTCAGGGTAGACTCTGGCTTTATTTCTTCCAAATTAAATACTTGTGAGAGTAAACAGTAGTACTATTTATTTGGGTAAATTCAATTAAATGATATTGTATCAATGAAAAAACCTACTATAGTTAATAAAGTATTTGAGGTAAAACACCAATTATTTGTCTTATTCCTTTCCATTTACTACCTATGACGTAAATCCGTTCAGCTGGATGCGCTCGCGCACTTTCTTCAGAGAGAGAAAGCGCTACAACACCACGTGTATCAGAGAAGGACGGCAATAGAAAACAATGACGCGAGTTTTTTTCCCCCGACAATGATATTCTATCGTAACATTACTTTCTTTCAGTTTTTACTCGCCGCGTGCGCATTCGTTGACTTCAGGTAGGGTTGACACTTTCTAATTGAGCACGCTATCTCTGTCACTCGATCTAATTAGTAATTATTTATGTTATTTACATTCAATGCACTACGTAAGCGAAAGTAGCAAGCTTTTGTTTGATTTGGTATTTTCTCACGTCTGTTTCTTTTTTATTATATTACTTTAAGCCAATTAGTCTACATAGAGTCTGGCCAGTAGAGTGTAGGTCGGCGCGACATGTAAAGGTCCTGCCTGAAGTGGTTGGCCAATCCCCACCGAGACCATAATTTATACTTAATATTCGTCAAAATTTTAGAATAATGAACATTTTGCTAAAATATTATTATTATTGGCAATTTCACATTTTATTAGGAAATATTCTCTTTTTCAAAGTGGGGCTTTGCAACAAATCAAAAACCTTAAAATCAAAGTCAATTCCAACAAATTGAAGACTTTGAAAAGCCGTTCAGCAGGTTTTGACTTAAAAGTGCTTGAACAAACTCAACTTTGTTATAGAGATCTTCTATTACTTTTGTATTTGTAGGTTATTTTATGTGCTATCAATTTCATGCTTGTTAAAACACAAATTTAAAGGAATTCGTACTCGCACCCCTAGCTCCAATTAATCGGTGAAAGAGTGAGAGTTTGGTGTCACTGCGCAACTCTCGACGCCAATGACTGATGAGCGACAGTTTTTCACCGTTTGCTCTGTTATGCTTGAAATGATCTGAGTGAAAATCGTTTTGTGGACGCCTTTTGTTCTGATGAACGTTATAAATGAAGAAATTTAATTTAACAATGCGAGGTTTCAATAACTAGAAGGTGATTGAGTAAGGCGTTTTGCTAGAAAAGGAGATGGATTGGTTCAGCGAATTTCATTTTCTCTAAGGACATAGTCTACTTAGAAGAATCTAGTTGATTAGTGTTAAGAGATACAACATGATTTTAACAGGAATGACTCATTCAGCATCATTGCGTTAAAATAAAAAAAAAGTTAAAATTACTCAGAAGTTAAAATAAATAACTTATTTGTATAAGTAACTAAATTGTTCTTTTCAACTATGTTTTTTTTACCATTTAGTTTTCAAGCATTAAGTATGCTATTTTGTTTGATAGTGTTGGAAAGATGTTTAGTAAAATATGTTCAAACTCAGCAATAAATTGGAGCTTTATGTTAAATCTGAATCCATTTATGAAACCGAACGTTAGAAATTATCCAAAAAAAGCTTATAGAGACCTTTAAAACTCGTACGTACAATGCCTATAAGTAGACACGCGTAACCTGCGATTTGAAAAAAAACGCGATTTGTTTTTTTCATCAACCATTATGATATTGGACACAATACGTGAGGACAAAAACTATCGCCCGATCTAAATCGGAATTCTCGAGGGGTCGTCTTAGAAAAAAAATAGAAAGAGACGGGAGACACAAAGTAGTTTTGTACAGAAAGGCAGGGAGGTATTCAAGTTGTTACCTATTTCTATCGTCCTTGAAAAAAAATATCTTGCCAGTTGAATTGATGATAGCAATGGATGAAAAATATTACAGTATTCAATTACCTAAACAATTAATATTCAATTTAGAGGCGGTCTTATCACTAGGGAGTGATTTCTTCCTGACAACAGTCATTAAGGTAGAGAATCGTAAGCGATCACCGATGCTGAGTTACACACAAATAAACATGAGACAACATCACAAACATTGCACTGGCTCCAAAATATGGTTTTTTATTGTTTTATGGAAAAAAAACAACGTGCTGGTGCAAATCGAACCCGCGATGCTTTCAGTCTCATCTGGCTCAAGTAACACTGCGCTAAAGAGGTCATCAGTGAGTGTCCGCTCGACCCGAAAGTAGGTGATGTTTTTTGAACATCTCTATCTGTGAATAGCTTGGAGTTAGACCTGTGCCCAGTAATGAAAAAAGTTGAAAGGCTGATATTTGTAGACTAAACACGACTTAAGCAGGTAGTGAGTGTACCAAGACGCTTCCTGCATACTTGATACGAACTATACCTTCTGCGCCTCGAAACTTTGACCAGGAGAAATCATAATTTTTTGTCAGTCTTCCTTGCTACTTTCTCTCGAGCATAATAGAGCCAGGTAGACGGGACCAACGCGGCCTCGATCCTTCGATAGTGACATTTTATACGTATGAGGTCATGATTTCGTCTCATACATTTCTTTTGGATCTTCTGTTGAGTGCTTTCGAAAATTACAAGTAAATGTTCTGTATTAAATGATGAGGGGATAAATTTGGGGATTTTGTGGGTGTGATACGCTGAGGTTATAAATACTTTTGGCCAGCTCCGTGAACTAAAAGGACTAAGTAATTTCACTTAGTCCGGTTTGGATTCATCTTTATTCGCTATTGTTTTTTTACCTACTTATAATAACCATATTGGAAACATACGGAAATTAGAATTTTTAATAAAAACATTGATCTACAATGTGCTAGAATTTTTTTGTCTATTCTAACCCGTCTTTCTAGTACTTTCTGAATGTCAAGGATATTTGTTTGACAGAGTGTGTATGTACGTATAATTATATTAACAAACAGAAACTAAATGTGTGAAGGCTGATGAATCTTCAGAGTCGCGTTTAAGAAGGGATTCTATCTATAAGAGACACGTGGTCGGAACATAACATATTATCAACCTCCGATCTCTAGACAGCGTTTAAAAATGGCAATAGCCATTTTTTCCCGACATTTGATCTGGTATCGCCTAAAATCTACTCGGAACCCTCAACTCTGAGATTCTATGATTTGTGATTTCGGCTTGTTCAAATTAAAAAGGTGTGTCTTAGAAGAGTTCGGGACAGTCACTCCTCGGTGAAGTTAGTGGTGACGGAATCTGATGCGCTATCTGCATGCTGTCTTTCGCGTAGTACTTACGAATCCTTTTATTCCGAGTAACATACATTAGTAAAGTATTAAAACATTTGCAACGCAAATATTTCGCGTGTTTTTGTGTTAGGCATCTTCATACTGGGAAATTAGAATTATGATGCTTGTCTTCTATTCTAATTCTGTTTAAGTTTTACGCTCAACAAAATACCCAACTACTTTCCTAGATTATTGAATAACTGACTTCCCATTTTAATGAATAAAATCGAAACGTAATACGTTGAATACCTATTTAAAGGCTAATGGTATTTAGCACAATTGCCCTTAACTTTTTGCTCCAAAATGTCAAGTTTCACCGAGCCCTGGTGAAAAGGTTAGAGTTATGAAAAGCGACTGCGCTAAGAAAGCCGCCGACGTGTCGAAACACTTGCGCGGGCGCAGCGCGAAAGGGAATTTCGTGACGTAGCTCCACGCCCTATTTTTAATTGACATGTTTCGATCTTTGTGTTTGCTGTTTTGAAACCCTGCCATAAAATGATTTGAGAGAAAACAATTTTCTCGGATTGCAAAAGGTTTCTATTCAAAAAATAATAATCAAATTTCGTTTTTCCTAGTTTTCTAATTAGGCATAACTTGATCATAACGGCGAAAAAATATAAAACTGCGAGTAGAATCTGTACTCGTTTTAATTTCAACGTCAAATAATATGTGTTTCAGCAATTAAGATAGTTGCGTCACAAAGTACATACACAGTTCTGCAAAGATTCTGTTTTTCATATATATCTGAACCATTTTGTTTTGTTAATGTTTGTAACTTAACTAAACGTTGTAGCAAATAAATAATCTTAACAGAATCAGGGTTCACGTGAACGCGTGCGCAGACGCAAAACAGTTAGCATGAACCATTGAACAAAAACGATGACTTTTAGTTTTGATTCGATTTAAAATATCAACATCAATGACGAAATCGTTGTTGTTTGTTCATTACCGAACTAACTATTAATCATCCTGCCTGACCTTTCATGCGATGTGACATAACGCTATTATCTATTCACTAGGTAAGCGATACTATGATCGGACTTTCACTAAACATTCTAAACGTTCAATATGATAGCTAGATGATTATCTTCTTAATTTGGAGATCTTGTTGAATGAATGACGGAATCCTTTTCAGTGACTGACGTTACTTTAATATTTTGTGGCAATTTATAATTAGTCGCAAAAAAAATATCTTTTTCCGAAATATAATCTCTTTTGTTTCCTTCATCTCAAATGAGTAGTTCCTAACAAACTAACTAAGTACTTATTAAAAACTTTGGTCGCTAATACAACTTTACGTTTACCTTTACCAAAGTTTGTTTTGTCTTGAACCAAGTTAATTTTTCAGTACAGACTAAATATTCGTTCGTTCTAAGTCGAACATTTTGTACAAATCATCTTGTAGTAAAAGTTCGCCATGCTTTAGTTTACGACAGAATTTAGATTCAGCTAATAGCGATCTCTATCCTGGGCCAAAGTGTGTCACTTTCGGCAGTATTTATGTAGATCGTCTCGCCATCCTCTCAGGCCTACCTGTTTGAGTATTCTCATACAAGGGAAAAAATCCAAGGTTTTAAGTCCAACAGCTAGTCATAGATCAATCAACGAAATTAAAATACAACGATATCATCCTTTTAGCTGCATCCAAAAGTCAACTACAAATTCTGTAACCAGTTGCAAAGTTCGAAGCGAGAAAAGTACCCAGATGACGTGCGATGATTCACACGCTGCTCGTAATCTTTATAATCAAAGTTGGAGCTCTGACCCAAATCCATGCAACCGTCGAGTACTTTCATTGTGAACGCTAAACTACTCTCACACTTACGCAAAACCTCACACTAACGCAACGCCTGACGTTACTACACAATTCGCTAACATGATGTAGTTCCACACATAGATGGAAAGGTGAATGTAAACAGTGAACGTAGAACTACTCACACAAACGCAACAAGAGCTAAACGTGCTTAAACAATCGAATATCGAACAGCCGTTCTTTCATAAATGTTTAATTTTTCCAACAAACAAGATCGAACTATTGAAGTCTTTCGAATTAGGAACATTTTGCTAAATCAACACACATATACGGTAAATGTTAATTTTCGAGTAGAAACGCATGTTGTTCTATGTCTGAGTAACACAGCCCTGCATTGTACTTCGGCTGTAGAGCGAGAAGAGATGCGTATGTGTATCATTTAAGAACTAGAACATTATTCCCGTCTGGTTTTAATTAACAACGGGAATGTAGAAAGATTGATTGACCTAGTAACTGGACAAAGAAATAGCTAACAGATGGGAAGCAGTGAGTAATGTACTATCGGACCAATAATACACATAGCACAAGTACCTGAAAAGACGACGATTCGGTGATTTGACTAAAATCGGTGAGATTGGTTAGTTATTTAACTTTGTCATTTACTATTTGCAACATGAATTGGCAATGAAAATACGAGATGAAGATAGTGCAAATACTTCATTTTAGGATTGTATTTATAATAGCACAAATTAAAGTTCAATCTGTGTTGCAGGAAAGGCTTTATGAAGTGTATCTAAGTATGTCTGTGATAAAAACACAAATAATTATTTCCTTGCTTATTTCAATGTTGTTTTATGAGAACTGATGAACATTACCTGAATAATGAAGAGCAGTAACCACAGCTTTTAGCAGCATTGAAATTGAGTAACTACATAAAATACAAAATAAAGAGGGAATACCGCCTATACGTAATGCATCGCTTCGGTAAAAGAACACGTCTAGTTTATAGTGGAGTGTGTTATTATGCTAAAGAACGTAACAGTGAAAGTAAGTACCGTGGAATTGCAATAAAATTGTATAGCACAGAGCATCAGAAACACAATGACAAGAACCATCAAAAGACGATTAGGCAAATAGGAAAATAAGCATAAGACCACTCGTAATATTGTCGTAAAGCAGTAAAGGTTTTGTAATACCGTTTAGCAATGTTTGGCTAACAATCTCACTGTTCTAGTTGCTATTACATCTCTTTCCAACAAATTATTTATCGATTCGATTTGCCTGTCGAAAGTTTAATCAATTAATGTCAGATTACGTTAACAGTTCTTCAATAGCCACAACAATTATAAATTTATCTATTAAGAGTAAAAATTAAGTGAAACACAAATTGAGACGCTTCAATGGTAATGGAAACACCGGAAGCTAGCATTAATTACTTCCAACTGATCATTCAAATCAGTGTCATACAAAAGTGCCATAATCTCTTCGCGCATTGCGCAAGCTCGCTGCCCTGACGTAACCGAAACGAGCTCAGCGAAAGTTGCTATGGCAATTTCTCTCTCCTCCTTGTCTTTCTCTCCGGCATCTATCTCTGTCGTGCCCACGACTTTCACATCATTAGCTCCTGCTTGCACATCGACAAATGTTCTGCCTCTGTCTGATAAGCAATTTTCATGTATAATGCTGTCTCTTTCAGTAGCATCTTCACGGTTGGCGTGGACCATTTTTTCGGTTTCGCACGCGCTGGAGGCGTTGCTACTACGTAATCGATTGTTTTCGCGGTTGTTTAGACGGCGCCCGCGCAACTTCGGTAATGTTTTTCTGCTCTTTTTATTTAAGTGTTGCACTAAAAATAACCATTACATCCAAAATTGATTCAATTACACGTTCAGGGCGACGATGTTTGCGTTGCACAAATTATTATCTTAAGTGCTTGCTATAATAACAGTTTTGTTATCAGATGATCCTTTTAGTTTTTTAACTGCTTTAGTAATGGGGTGTATAAACGTTTTGGTTGTCCGCTAACTGCTGCAAGGTGTGAATTTTGCACTATTTTCATACATTTAGATTATCAATTAGTTTACGTTATTTCAATTATATTTTTAACTCGAAGGTGTTTTGCGTAACACACAACGAAAGATGATGTTTTATGGCATCATAATGACTGTGTTCATTATTTTTTTATGAACTAGCAGTGTCCCACTGCATGGCAAAGCCCTCTTTAGACTGTTTTTAATCTATGTAATGTGTTAATTTTCGTTCATACATTTAAAACACACATTGTAGGTCAGTATGTCTTCGTTCTCGATTTGAGAGTCCCAGGGAAAATTCACTATTCCTTGCTATTTCTTAAGATTACCCATTCATTTAATAACATTCTGGTTCTGTAAATAGTTTTTAACATAGCTTAAGTATGTATTCACAATAAGATCGATTATGCTACGTCTCCCTTAAATTGCGTCTAACAATCGTCAGCTAAATGTGTGTTGTGCATCAGATGCATGTCTTACGATTCCTCCGATCACGAAGCTCAGCAAGCAAGGTCACTTGTCGTACACGTTTCAATATCTTTTAGCATCAAGCATAATATCAAACCACGGCCAACTTGAAAACCATTATAAAATATAAGTACTAGCCTCACTTAATAAGTCAGGGACTGCCAGGATAGTTTTTGCAAAAAGGTTTTGTTGGGCGTCAAAAGTGCCAGACATTGACCAAACCTAAGCCAAAGGCCCTTACTTTTCATTGCAACATACCAATGATTAGAGGCTTCCCATAAAAAATTAAGACGTTCTGTCGGCACATTTTATCTTTTGACTACAATTTCCTGAATCAGAGTGAAGTGATGAATGACACGCATTTGATAAAATATGACAAGAACTGCAAAGTATCTACAAAACGATGATTATTAAGAAATATGTACTTTTAAAGACACATTTGTATTAATTAAGTGATCCAATCTTTCGAAAATATCAGCACCCACACCTGATATCGATTCCTAGCCTGATATTATTTTCATTTTATTTATTAAAGGTCAGACTGCAGAGCGTTTTCAGGTAACTTGTGCAAAAGCTTGCCAGTCTAAGGACTAAAACTCAAAGGACAAAGTACTAAGCCAGTGCACATAGCCTTGCCGGATGAAAGTGCAGAGCATTTTCAGGTAACTTCAAGTGCAAAAACTTGCCAGCCTAAGGACTAAAACTCAAAGGACAAAGTACTAAGCCAGTGCACATAGCCTTGCCGGACGAAAGTGCCGAGACAGCGGAATGTCCGCTCGCTCACTTTTCACCGCGACCCTGAGATACGTACGATCGCCGAACGCGAGATACAGTCGAGTAGGATGCGTGAGCGCAGCCGCCTGCTACTTTAGTAAGAACCTAAATCCCTTTACATTAAATCTGGTTTTTGATGGTGATTTTAATATGGCCTTAGTTTTAATACAATTTTGGTTTACGAATATGACATGACATGAGAGAACCCATTACTATGGTATATGGCATATGGCAAGAAGTAAACTGTCGTCGGCTCAATAGTTTAGCGATTTGACTTACGCCACCAGAGGTTATCGGTTTGATGTTCATGCAGTGAAACCATTGATTTGATAATTTTTTGTTTGTTTTATCCAGGTGTTAGTATTTCTTTTCTTTTAGAATGTCAGTGTTGGACAATGTCTCCCTCAAACTCTACCACTGATGACTGATTTTGGGCACTGCTAGTCCCCGGAATGGTTTACCAGGTCATCACACCAACGTTTCTTGGGCTTCCTCTACTTAAGAACCAGTGAGTGAGAGTATCCATATAAAATTTTAGTCGCTCAAAATCCATATTCTATCATGAAACCTAACACAATTTCTTCCTAACATAGGCGTATAGGCTTTCCTAAAGTTAAAACTAAATGTTGCTAAAAATTCATTCCCAAAAAAAAGAGTGAAATGTTATAGCTTATAGAAAAATAAAATGACATCGTATTTCTCGAATGTTCTCGTGTTTCAACTTCACCATCAAATAGTTTTATTCAATAAAGCATCGCCTTATATGATTCCAAACTTGTTATTTGCAATTCCGTCTGCCTCGCACCTATCCCACCAACAGTTTAGACATACAAACGACCATACAACATAAAGTCACCTTGGAGAGACAAGCAGTGACTCAGGCAGGTCAGTCCGACCTTTCCTTCTTATTTTGGTTGGCGAATTCGACGGAAGTGCCTAATCTGGATTCTTAGGCACCTTTTTAGTAATTTCGTTGAGTTGCCTTTTTTCTGTAATAAATCCGGTGTGTGTTTTGCTCGGCGTATATGACTGGTAACATTAGGATTTTAATGAAGATTTAAAAACGATTTGAGGCTTGTTTTTGTGGTTGAGTTAGGAAACCTAATGACCCCCCTCATGGGTTCTCGCCTCGGCGTGGCGAGGGGGCCTAGTACCGGTGGTAGGGGCACCACCGGGAAGCGAAGAGAACCCAGGCGTGGCAGCGTGGTGGACTGGACACCCACCCGCTGCGGCCCGTAAGGGCGGCGTGGGGCTGCGGGGCCAGTGGGGCCTGCAGGCGCCTTGAGGCGCGTGGTTGGGGCCGCGGCGCACAACCGGTTGGTGGGGGCCAGTGATCCGAGGCTGATCCCCCCTGTGCGTCGTGGCCCGGCGAGGCCGTACCGTCGGTTACGGCAGCGGAGCCGCCCTTTGGGTGGCTCGTGGTTGCGGGCCCAGTAGGGTCGCTGCGGCCCGTAAGGGCGACGCGGGGATGCGGGGCCAGTGGGGCCTGCAGGCGCCTTGAGGCGCGTGGTTGGGGCCGCGGCGCACAACCGGTTGGTGGGGGCCAGTAACCCGAGGCTGATCCCCCCTGTGCGTCGCGGCCCGGCGGGGCCGTACCGAAGGTTACGGCAGCGGAGCCGCCCTTTGGGTGGCTCGTGGTTGCGGGCCCAGTAGGGCCTGCGTACGGTGGCCAGCTAGCGCGTGGTACGGGGGTGCCGCCGCCAGCATTGCACGGGTTTCACCGCTGCCTGGTAGGGACGGCTTGACATCCTCGGCTGTCCCTTCTGGCCTCCCCTCACGCGGGGGGGGGTCGCTTCCGGCCCGCCGTGCAGGCGGGCTCCGTCCGGGGGAACGCGTAACAGGCAGGCGCTATTCACCGTGTTCCCCCACTAACGGACGATTAGAGGGAGTAGTAAGGGTTTTAGTCGGTAGGGCCACTGGTATACCATCTGTCCAGTGGTGAGTCCGACATAACCCGTCCGTCCCCCGGTGGACGGGTATGCGTAAGGCATTTCCCCTACTTAAAAAAAAAAAAAAAAAAAAAAAAAAAAGGAAACCTAATGACACTATTTTAAAAATTATAGCCAACCTGGGGAAATGATTTCGTCTTTATATTTCGTGACATGATAATTATAAAAGGACTTTGAATTGCCTTCGATTACAGAACAAACATTTGTGTTTGAACTGCGTCTCTGTATTTGCGATATCTGTTCAAGTAAATTCACCCATAATACAATACCTACATAATATTTCACTTCGCTTACAAAATCACTGGAGAAACACTGGAAAGGCAATTAATAATACTAGGAACACGTCCGTAAAATGGAGAAATCTGTCCTTATGTCCAGAGAATTAAAACGAGTCACGGTTCTACGAAAACATATTTCAATGAAGGTGAGTGAATGACCGAAACTTTCCTGGAGTTTGAGTAATTACTCATTTTTCTAGTAGAATATCAATCGTTGGGTTTTTGCCCTTGAGATTTATGTAGCTTGAACTTCAAGCTACATAAATCTCAAGGGCAAAAACCCTTCCAGCCTTGAAGCCTAAAACTTGGAGTGTTCTCATCAACGATTGAAACACAAACGGATAGTACTAGACACACAAATTGCTGCCGTCATGGGGCGAGTCCATTGACGTTACCCAAGTTTCATAAATTTGTTATTGGTGTTTTCTTCCAAAATTGTTTTCGGTGTTTCTTTGAAAATGGGACAATGATCACAAAGTAGGTGTTCCTGCCAGATTTGAGATCGGGATCACACGGGTTCCTAGACAGAGTGTTAAGCAATACCTAGGTACGAGACGCTCTCCTAAACGAGGACGAATGTAATTTAAAAAATAATAAAAGCTTTTGAATTACCGATAAAAGAGTTGAGATGACAATAAGAACGACATATGACTGATAGCCGTAGTGGCAGAACACCATTATTATCCCATGACCAACTACAGCTTGGCCGACAACTGCAAGTAGGTAAGCCTAAAACAGGAATTGCGACCTTTATCAAGCCGTCCATCCTAAAAAAGATAGTACATAGCAATCACAAAGGGAGGCTACCTACTCTCCGACCCACATGAACGAGTCAAAGTTCGCGCTGCAGCCTTCACGAAGCCAATCAACTATCTAATGAACTGACATGAGGCATAAATTGCATCGCATATTGTTTATAAACTGTTATTAGCCATGGAGTATTGATTATAGCAATATAATAAAATTGAAGAATCGTTTATGGACGATGAGATGAGTACATCGTAGTAAGAGGCAAAAATATTTGATACTCATATTGTTTTTATTTTTCACTGTTCAGTGCGTTAGCAACGAAAAATTTAAAAAAAGGGTAGGTAATACAAAACATATACTTATGTTTACAAAATGTAAAGAATAACGAGAAGTTACAACTAAATAAACACTTCTAGAGTAATAATATCTATGGAAATTGAAAAAACATAAGGAACTGGTTCAAGATCACGATGTTCCATGGCTATACTATATTTTTCAGTTTTCTTTCGCTGTCTGATCAAGGTATGAGATGGGAATCGAACCTGCATCTTTCACCAGACGGTCAACTTAGAGAGATTAAATATGATTTTATTTTTATTGAGTGTAATGGTTAAGAAGTTGGGTATAACATCAGAGCTCGCGGGTTCGATTACTGCACGATACAAACATTCGTATGAATTTGATCTGGGCACTTTACGTTTACATCGACATAAAACATGTACCTATTTAATATGTTGTATCCGTTTTCTAGATCCCACACTTAGTACAAGCTTCGCTCAAGTTGAGCGTTAGATGGCGTTGTGTAAAATAATCTCCAGTGATATTTATTTATTTAACATTTATAAACTTGCGATGAAATTGACAAGGCATAAATCAACAAGTGGTAAAATTACAGCAAGATGTAACAATAACTTTTCCAATTTCAACAATACTTAAATAACTAGACACCAACAACATACTAAAACCTAAATAATTAATCATAGAATCGTGACCACGCCAACATAATTCACGTTTGGTCAACCTGAAAATTTCACACAAACGTTAAAATTTATCTCAACAATGTGACAATATTTCATAACCGCGTGCAACCATTGTAGGCCTTAGTTCACGGTGTGGTCTCAATGCTAGAGGCTGAGTGCAGAAGTCATACAAAAGGGAAAAAATACAATCGTATTCTAAATTAAAGAAAACAAGAAGAAGTGAAACAAAGAAAAGAAGAACCGTGCCGTCAGCTCGTGGGGAAAGAGGCATGATAGTATATAAAACAAGAATAAATAAAGTTTCAAATAACGTTCGAAAAAACTTTTTTATTTACATTTTAGACACACAAATATGCCTACAATAGGACGCTTTGTGTCAAAAGCCTATTTGGCTCTATTTTTGAACGATCATTTTTTATCAGCAGAACTTGAAATTCATAGCCATAAAAAACGGTCGATTATTTCCTGAAACATAATTTTCGTTTGTTTTCGATTTGATGAGCTAAGATTTCTAATTAAAAAGGGCAAGTGCATCCCCTTGTTCAAGTTTCTTAATAATACTGGGCGATACTCGCTCTCCGCTCCGCTTTTCGCGATCGCTGAAACTAGAACCCCGCACCTCAGACTTACGACACCATAGGACTAAGCCACTAAGGTCTCAGCGTCCATGGTTTTGCGAAATTACGGCCATCAAGAGGTCAGTGGAGACTTCGATGCGCAGAATATGCAATTTCCTTTGTATTATTTTATCTATGCAAATGAAGGCTGTGTTTAAACGGTCCCTTCATTCGGACCTGCTCACACCTAGCGTTTGTTGGGCGATTCCACGGTGAGAGGATCTCGCAGCGATAGTTCCGCGATAAATTAGTGAACGCTTCGAGAACGCCGCGAACACGACACGAGCTCGCCGCGATCACGCTGCGAAGCCCGCTTTTAATTTGGCTGATGGATGAAGGATTTACCCGCCGCAGTACTGCTATGGTATTCCGGTGGGCGCCAAAACTCACTTCGCTCTTGGCGAGGTAACTTTAAAATTCAATTCCTTTGCGAATGTGGTCGTTTGAGCGAAAAGAACTAAGCCAAGTAACAGTTTTTAATTATTTACATACAAAATGTATTATGTAGTATTTTCCCTCATTTTGTATGTAAATAATTAAAAAATGTTATTTGTCTTAGTCCTTTTTTTTCAAACGACCACAGTTGCAAAGAAATTGAATTTTAAAGTTCACTCACACGCGCGAATAGCATAGCTGGCCCCGAGTGGGCAGCGTTTATTTTATCGCGGAACTATCGCCTATTAAGGTCGCCTCGTCGGAAAATCGCCCAACAAACGCTAGGTGTGGACAGGCTCTAAACGATCCCTTCATTAGGCGACGGTAAATGTCAAGAGGTTTTTCATAGGCACAACACCAACGTGGCTAGT
The DNA here is from genome assembly GCA_950022985.1 of Udea ferrugalis. Taxonomy (NCBI): domain Eukaryota; kingdom Metazoa; phylum Arthropoda; class Insecta; order Lepidoptera; family Crambidae; genus Udea; species Udea ferrugalis. The sequence continues at coordinate 16,347,553 of OX465516.1, forward strand.
TTGTGTAAAGTTTTGAATAGATTAAGCAATTTACTAGTATTCTAACAGCTTAATATCACGACGGGACAAAGGTCTTCATTATAAATTAAGTAGATAGTTGCAAAAGTTATTTACGTTCGTGAAATATAATGTAACTTGGAAGTAAGGTATACGAGTACGGTAGGTACTCTTGTTAGCAAAATACTTTATTTTAAAGAGAAAGACGAATAAAACGTGTTTTTCAACATTATTGAAAGATACAGTAGTAAGTTCTACTAGGTGACAAACCATTCGAAAGGTTTAAATTTGATTTTGTATTGATTTCATTTTGTTAATAAATCACTTACTTTAAAGCTAGACGGCTGTGTGAGATAATTTCCAATGATATTTATTTATTATTAAATTATTAAAGCCACTGTTTTCAAAAAGGTAACTTCTACAAAACTGGTTCAAATAAAATTAACAAGCGTAGGCTTAATCCAAACCAATACGGGTTATTTGAGTAGATGCAACATTCACTTTACGTTCAAAAGTAAAATTCAAACCAAGTTCATACTTTCTGTTTTTGTTTGAAGGCAAAGTACCAGTTGCTTCTCAAGTACTTGTTTTTTCCGGTCAACGGCACTTAATTAAACAATAGCTAATGGCCGTTTTTTCCTCATTTCACGGGGCAATGGGATTCAATTAAAAAGCCATTTTTGTGCTCAAAATAAACTAATTAGTCGGGTTTTACTTTCAAAGCAACTGGTGAGTAGTTTATTTGTGAAGCGAAAACTTAAACAGGTAATATCGAATAGGCACAGAACAGTGGGTCCAGCTTGATAGAGTAGTTGGAAAATAAACCTCAATGCATTGGTGTAAGGTGATACAAACTGCCCAAGTACGTACATGCTATGAGGAGTCTGAGTAAGGCCCAGACTCCACCAGAGCTGAGCGGAGATGTACGGTGTCGAGCTGTGTTTTCAACAACCAATGGAATTGCGTTATTCACACATGGACATGTGGAGATGTGATTCTATTGGTTGTTGAAAACACAGCTCGACGCCGCACATCTCCGCTCAGCTCTGGTGGAGTCTGGCCCTAAGTCTGAGTATGAGAGTGAAGTCATACTTGCGGACCATCACCAGCGACAGCTCAAGCGTATCACCAATATTTGTTCACGCATGCTAGCAACACTGGCATATCTAAGCAAATAGGCTGCCAACATGTTATCAACCCGCTAGGTCTATTTCGGAAGCGATCGAAAACATTCGAACGACCCTGACTCGAGTACAAGGAACTGCGAGTAGGAAGCCTTAGGCTCTCAAAATTCACGGCGCAGACGCTAGGTGTGGGCAATTTTCGGCGAGAAACGTGTCAAAGCCTTCCCTATTAGGTTTGTGACGTACTTGGTGTTTTACTAAACATGTTTTTGTTGATTTTCTCATCGATAAATGAAGTGAAACTGATTATTAATTCAACAGCCCCAATGAAACTTGTACTGTCCACCTTGTTTCTTTCCTTAATATAAACTAATTTAGAAATATTTACGTGTTTATATCCGTCCCTGACACCAACCAGTACAAACATTTTTGTACGCTTAACAATCATGTTTGTTTGTTTTTACAAAATCCAAGTGTACCACAGTTCAAGCTTCGCTAAGTATAGGACTAGACGAAGGACTTTTTTAACTTTGTTGCTTAGTTCGAGATTATTGTGAGGCGAGTAAAAATGTAATTATAATTTTACTAACAAAAGTAAAGTTTTGTATGGCATTTTACTTGATACTTACATACATAAATGCGATGAGTGTATCGCCTATATGTATATAAATAAGTTTTCAATGGTTCTGATTTAGTGAAACGTTAATCTTCCGCCCAGTGTGCCTCGGAAGGAAATCCTCGCATACTATTTTACTTGCGCGGGCGCCGCGTCGTTGAATGACAAATTTCGTCGGACCTTGAGTTACCATATTTTCCTCGTGCGTGATTCAAATACACCAAATAGCAGCCATTAAAATTCTAAAGAATTGACTGTTGAATTACTATGACGTTCATGATTGCCACTGGAATAAAAAATATGTTTTGTAAATGTTGCCTTATTATTTCGTCCCCTATCCCACATACCACATGATGATACCAAACAAGGTATCTTCTATTGTAAAATTTCCAGGAAAAGCATTTTAAGACTATTTAAGCGACTGTGTGAAAATATTATTATTATTTTTGTATTACATAATTCATACATTTTAGGTGTATAAGCCAGGATTGAAGTGTAATCGTATGGGCTCTAAGCTAGAGGTAGTCTAAAACTCTCTCTTTTAAAAACCAGGTCTTGCAAAGGACTTCAAGCGTTTATAAAAGCAACAGCTTTTATAAAATGTCCTTCCTCCTTTTAGGTAATATTCCTAAAGCAATATTTAGCTGATGGTTACACTATGAAATGAACTAAGAAGTATTGACGGTGCGTTGAAAGTAAGTGGAGATAACAATATCATCGAAAGTCAAAAACAAAGAAAAGTAATTTATTGACTTCTACAAATTCATTTAAAAGCAACTACAACAACAAAAATACCAATAAAACAAAACAATAAATGGTACATTCTACGACGTAGGTCCAACTAAATTCCTGTCCCAGAATAAAACATATGACTACAAAGTCAGGTTATCTGACAGGATCTGTTGTTGATTGGAAATAGGTTTTTTTAAGTACAAACCTAATTAATACGTCACTCAAGTGTTGTACAGCTAGAGGCACTATGACAAAAGTGACAGGGTACAACTAAAATAACTCAACACAAAGTAATTGACTTACAGTTTCTAATCAGCATAATGGGAAGAAAGTGTTATGATGGTCTGATGGGCTCAGAATGGCCTTAGGGCCTCAGCCCTTAACCACTTCGGTGCAATCAAGAGTCTAATATTTACATATTGATTACGTCGTTATGTTGGCAATAATAAAACTGCCTGCCTACGCATCAAAACAAGATGAATCAATCTTGTTTTTCACTTTCAAGATGCGAACTTTATTTTACCACCTTCGGTCAAATGCCGGTCTATTAATTTTTTTTAGTTTGAGTTTCCATTAATAAGGGGTTCATTCTTGGTTCATTTAGCGGATTACTATGCAGGGTGACTTTGCAAATACTTGTTTTTTTAAATATGCTCTATCTAACTATATGAAACTACGCATTTTTTTTAAACCTAGTATTTTTTTAATGTTTTAAAATATATCCTAAAAATTAAGTCAACAAAAGATTGGGCTTATTATGGCAAACAAGAATGTTTTCTACACTTGTAGTTCAACTCGTGCAATAATATTGCAAACGAAGTATTTTTTTTAAAAGTCCCATGTCAAAATCCCAATAAGTAAATATAATTTTTTTGCCGGAAATCCATTAAGTTCCTGATACCAAGTCGCTCCTAAAAAATTTGGCGAGTACTTGCAAAAGCACCCTGTATGCCTAGGTATAGTCCGGTAAAGCATTCAAAGCCATCAGCGTCTAAACAGCAGTGGTCATAAGATAAAAAGGGGGTTCATGTTGCAAAGCTAATTAATCGGTTCCCAGCAGGAGTCACCTGCTATACTTTTTTATCGTTCACAAGTAGGATTAACAACAAGACATAAAACAATGACACAGGAAAGACAGCCTGCAATTATCCGCTTCCATCTAGGTGCAGTAGGACAACTGGAGGAAGTTGTGTGCTTACTCTCGATTACTGCAAATTGCAGTGTTTGGTTGCGCTTGCGCTTGTGTTACCGAATATGCATATTGCAGGTTACAATCAATAAAGAAATTAAAAAGAAGTGAGTTTTATTTATCTGAAGAGAATTCCGTAGCTTTAACAAAATACTTAACAAACAATATGTAAATAACATAACATAACATACCCTCACAACCATATCCCTAATGGGTTAGTCAGAGGCACACTGATTGTTGCCGTCGTGGAAAATGGAACATTCAGAAGCCAACATTTCGCCGAGAGAATTTGAACAAAATACTTCGTAGCAATTAAACGTTTGGATAGTCCTTAGCATTTGTATTACCAATTACTCCTTACTATATTCGCCACTCTGTCGAAACTTTCGTATTCGGAGATATTAAGTTTTTGGGGTTGTGATGTTGGTAATTGATTAGCTTATTCCGGAGTTAGCTATTCAGTGTCAAAACCATCTAAAAGCACGGTCAACGGCATGACGCTTTCCCATTACCTGTCAGTCATCCCTGCTCTATTGCAAAGAAATTACACTTGACAAGATTAAAAGCGAGTGCGTAAATGTGTAGTCAAATGTGCCGTTGACTATACATACGGCTGTAAACGTAGTGTCAATTGGTAAATATAGTCAGAATCAGAAACATGCCATGTCAGAAAGCAATTCGTATTAATGCTAAAATTATAGAGTCGAATGTTGTTTTCAGCCGACACTCAAAGTAGTAAACAAGTATAATACAATTTTAATAATACATTATTAAATTGTTTACTACAGTAAGCAGGCAGGTTTTGACAAATATCATATGCCTATGATAGTAGTTTTGAAACTGACAGAACAATCTCTGAGGCTAGTTCGGGATTCCGGGAAGAAGAAAAAACAGAACTTATGATCGCCCAACCCCAAAAGCCTTAACAGTCGTATTGATTACTATCTACTAACATGCACACAAGCTAGGACACACATTATGAAACAGTGCGTGCGCATACGCATCCTTAGAAGACGAATACCCCATTGTGCGTTAACTAAGCGAGCAATTAAGCTAGTACACGCCAAAAACCATTAATCATTTCGTAACCCACGTACGCTCAACAACAAAACGTTATCCTGCCAACACTTGTGTAGGGTGACCGTTATTCAAACTCATTCAGGGATAAAACAAAATATTTGAAAAACTAACGTAGGCCGTTTAATTTTTTAATGTTGCACATGCCGCACATCCTTTAATACATCTAATCTTATCTAAATCTAAATCAGCCATGAGAATCCCACTGCTGGGTAAAGGCCTCTCGTCCCTTTCTCCACGCGAGTCTATGCCTTTTTTGGCCAGTCACCTGCAAAGGCGTCCAGCTCACCACGCCTTGGTCTGTCAGGTCGTCGGAACTGCTTGGGAAAATAATTAATACATGTTTAATCCAAATTATAGAACGAACCACGTACTATAGGGGCCACTCGTGATTCAGCAATCGTGAGTCTAGGGGTAAAAAATTCTCTACACGGGCCGTGTTGCAACTCATTCTAACTCCTTCTGGGTTTGGTTACACCGTTGAACGGGCAAACATCATGGAACTTTTTTTCTAATCCATGAAATCTACTAGGTCTCTACGGTTCTGTAATAAATTCCATAGATATCCACCAGGGCTCCACCAACAAGATTTTCCTAAAATTCCTGACCTTTCATCATCAGTATGAATAAGTTCATTAATTGATAGTTGTTAATTATGATTACTAGCCTAGCTACTTTATTTCATTTTTTTCTTGTTAAATCATAATGTTTCCTTTTTAACCCTTCTCCCGACCAAGCCATGTTCGCCCCTCAAAGGACAGGTCCTCGCTAAGCGTTCCTACATTGTTTTTGTGGCGGCAATCATTAATTACTACGGCGCAGTCAGGTGGGCTCAGATGTTTGCACACTCTGTAATTGTCCACCCACCGCTGTATTGATGCCGGATCCGGCCCTGGCGTCTTTATCTAAATATCGACGGCCTAGTACGTCTTCAACATTGACGAAAGTCTCTTCTCCAAAAAAATACTTACCACCTAGTATGCCTAGCATACATACCTCAAAAAATACGTCCATGCGTCTAGATTCAGTTATACTAGTTATTACTATAACTTATAGTAATCATTACAAAAAAATTATATTTACTCATCACTCATTCATAAGAAAATGGTTTTTAGGCAGTTCTTTAAAGAAACTTGACCCAAGATTGACCTAGTGATTGATCACAAAAGGCCGAAAGACTTTGGATCACCGAGAGTCGTTTACAACAAGGCACACAAACTGACTGCTCGGTTATTTTTTTGTTAAAAATGCTGCCAAATCACTAGCACTTTGATATCCAGAAAAGTCCATTACAAAACAGTAATTTGTCCTACTTTTTAAATGTGGCCTATTACTATTAAAAGGCCAGTTATTCGTAGTGGCAGGGCTTATTAAAACCATCGAACACACCTTCCAGCATGTAGGGTCAACGGCACATCAGGTTACCCATTTCCTTTCAGCTCTCTTTGCATTATTGCAAATAAATGTCATTGAAATGAAATACAGATTTAATCTCAAAAGTGCACAAGATATGAATGAACGTACTTCTTACTGACTGATATCACACAGCAGAAATTGGAAACTTTCATCCTCGCTACTTTTATTCGTAATCGTAGGCGTAATCTTAAAGAAAAGACACCAAACCCTAATAAGTACAAATGGGGTTTACACCGGCAAAGCCGCAGGCAGCAGTTAGTCAAGTACTTTCTTAACCAAATAATTAAAAGCAGTCATCAATAATTTTCAACTGCTCCGTACCGACCATGGTTGATCTTGACAAGTTACAATCATTAGTTACTACTGTGGCACACTGAGGTGGGACTATTTGTTTGCACACTCTGTAATTGTCCACCCACATTGTATTGATGGTGAATCCGGCCCTGGTATCTTTTTTTAATTGTATGTCTATTGAATCCTACTGAACTAGGTAGAATTTTTTCATGAGTGCTCTGGAGACATATGGACATCTTATCGTCGCGTTTCTCACTATCAGATCAGCGGGCCTAGCATGCGCAACATCGACAAAATAGCCGTCTCCCCCTCTTTCGCTCGAGAGAATCGAAGGGCGTGACTTCGGTCTTCGTTGCTTCTCGACAGTGCGGCCATATTACAGAAAAAAAATAGAAATCCATTTTTTTTCTGGTAACACTTGTCAAATTAATTCACACAAAGACTCAATCAAGAGTAAGTAAAATATTTTGTTTCTGTTTATCTCATAACAAAAAATAGAAAGATTTTGTTTTTAGATTGATTCTGTGTTTGCAACGAACATTGGCCGAGTATTTCGACTCTAAAGTAAAAAGCAAGCACGCGTGCGCCATCTGTCGCCACTTGCCACGAATGAAGTTGTTCACTGTTATCTCGGTTGCTTTTTGTTCACATAGCCATTCATTAATAAAACTTGTGTTTATTGAAGGAATTGATATGTGAAAATTACTTTTTAATTATGAATGGTATAAAAGCAATCGTAATAGGGTGTTTAGACAACGCCTGTCAAAGTTTCTTTACTTGGAGAACTTTTAATTTGGGCTTAGCGGCGCCATCTGTGAAGATTACTTTCCATATAAAAGTAGTACGGTATTGTCATTTTATTGTTGTCTAACGAATGTTGGTGATGTTATCTTTAATTATTGTGATGTTATGTGACACCGATGGGAGTTGTATGGTATTGCGGCCCCGTTATAATTCACTCTAATGATGGTAAGCAAATTTCAAAAATATAATGTCCTTTTACTCCGAATTCTAAAAGGTTATGTCGTATCGTTTTAGCATTGACGTTTTCATTCTTTGACAAAGCTGCACGCGTTGTATTTTAATAGTTTCGCATACAATTTCACTCGTCTCGTCACTTCTCGTCCACCCTTCCGATCGACGAGTAATTAAGCCAACAGAAATGTCAAAAATCGATAAATTCGTGATAAAACAGTGGTGCCATGTTAGGGCTTGTCGAGAAATCCGTATTTCCCATACAATATTTCAAATCTGACATTAAGCGGCCATGTTAGCAACAGTAGAGAAAATGGAGAAATGGCTGCAAGGCGACCTGTGATTGGCTATTTGCTCTCTCGATTTTACTCGCGGCGTGCATGCTAGCCCCGCAGGAATGCGTAAACGCGAAAAAGTGTAGCGTTCGCGGTGGCGCCTCTGACGCTGGACGTAATTATTTGATCTTGTATGCTTCTGAATTGTTCATATTTGTCGAGTCTGTTGGAAATATAGAGATTTAAACATTCGAGGTCAGAATCCAACTCACACAATTGGACTGATAGGGTCGGAAAGGCCTCTATTCACACAGTGACTTCGTGCTATTCAGATAAAACTAGTATGTAACAATTAGTTTGTTTGGTACAAGTCGTAGATAGAGTACCTAAAAAGCTGAATCAGTTAATTAGCCTATCATATTGTTACTTGCGTTGTCTTTCCATAATTTAGGCTCATCATGTGTTTCTAACTGCTCATATTAAATAATAGCATTGTTTTTAATTTCTCATTCCTCTGGATCATTTCTTGGTAGGTATGTCATTTTATATTATTAGGCCAGATTTTTTTTCCTTTATTTAACTGTTTTAATAGTTTTATCCTGAAGTTCATTGGGAACAATAATCACTAATCAGTAAATTCAATTATCTTCCTCATCTAGAATTTTGCACCGCCAATAACATTTCTGCATACCAGTGGTTGACGGAAAGAGAATCATTCAAGCGTAAAAGCCTAAAAGGCCCCATTTAGTACCTACTCGTTTGTGCAATAAAAAATCAAAGAGTGCAAACGCTGTTTCCTACATTTTGGACTGAGAATATGAAAGTACTATTCGCTTGTTCCGCGTCTCTCGTTAGTGGCTATTGAACAAATTGCTCGCTACGAGCGCAACACGTGTAAGGACTTCTTGCTACTAACTACTTCCCATTCAAAACAATAACATATGACGACACGCTTAGCGCAGTGCCACGAGTGTTGCCGGTTCGAATCCCGCCCCAGCAGAAATGTTTGGTGTTTGAACCACAATTGGCCGCCCTACGCGCGTGCCCTCAGATCCGTCCCTCGCTAGTACAATAATGTCCAATGATGATATGTACGATTCTTCAAATTGGTGGTTGGTTGAACTTGCTTCGTCAGTATTTTTTTTCCTTTACTTTATAAGTATTTTCTCTATAAGAATAAAAAAGCAAGCTTAAGTTTGAAAAGGCACAATTGTGTTTTATTCGAGAGTACCTTTAACCTAATATCACCTGGATAATTTCCCCTTCGTCGTTTCTACTACTGAACAACAAAGCGCTCGGAAGGTGTTGAAGCCATATCGAAAGCCAAAAACATTTAATTATTAAATCAAAATATAGAGCTGCATGCTTTGAATTTGTTGCGATACAGCTGCGTGCTAACAGCGACAATCTAAGCTTCAAATATACCAACAAACAACGTGATTCCAAATCTAATGATAAGTAAAAAGAAAAGAAATTCTTGATAAACTACAAATAAATTCAATTTTCATTTGGAAAACAAACACTGAAATCCAATCCAACAATACCTTATAATTAACTAAACAAGTAGCAAGTATACAGTTATCTAAGCTTTATCTTGCACCGAGCAGTGCGTAGGACAACTTTATTGCAGTAGCTGGTATCGCTAATAGCGGCCTAATGGCAACAATAGTTTACCATGATTGATAGAAGTCGATTATATGCAGATTTCGCTTTGATTTGCCGGTGTGTTTATTTTGGACTTGCTTATAAGGATCTTGTTTGGAATAGTACCACTAGCTGGCTTTTAGTTGGAATAGAATACGTGTTAGGAAAGTTAAAAACAAAAGAATCTTGTTTTAGCATTTTCCATGCAGTATCTTTACTAAAGATCTGAAAACCAGAAAAAGACATTTGGTCTTGTTGGCATCAGGCAGGAATCGAACCCGCACCTTTTGCAAACCGGGCGACTGCACTAACCACTGTGCTACCGAGGCCATTAACAGACACAGCGAAAGATGCGGGTTCGATTCCTGCCTGACGCCAGTATGACCAAATGTCTTCTTCTGGTTTTCAGATCTTTAGTCAAAATAATCTTAATATATGTAATAGAAGCAAGGTCAATCATTGAACACACAAATAAATCAATAGATTCTTGCCTGATTCTTGAGAACACTTCAGCAAGAAACTCTAAAATTGCTCTTGGCAATATATTCCTTCAGGAAATTCCTTCTTCTTCTTTTAGCGCTGTCCAAACAGGACAATGGTAACTCAATTGTCATCATATAGATATTCCGTTTACAGATATATGAAGTATATCGTTGTTACTTTTAGGTAATATACGTGCTTCTAAGGACTGAAACACTTTATTGGCCAGTATCTGTGTTTTCTCATAGGTACTAAAACTTTATTAAAATCGCAATTTTTCAGGTGGCTTCTAGATAAGCATGCTCGAGATACCAAGGTGCTTGAGTATGTCTTATTTTCTTTCAGTTAGAATCGCGATCAAAAGCTATTTCAATATAATTTACCAATACCTGAAGCACCCTTTAAATAAATCGCTTTGCATGCATTTAATTTAAGCCAGTTATCTGCTCGCCATTCAAGTGTATGTATAAGAACCATGAAGGCATTTGACAAATATTTAGGTAAACATAGCCTTTATTTAATAATTCTATGTTAAATACGAATATTCATAACGCTGAAAAAGGTATTTCTAAAGGTAATGTTACTAACTCACATCAACAGACAAGTAAGTACAAACATATTTGTGTCATCTTAAATCTCTATTTTAGTTGTGCCTAACAATAATATTACACCTCAGCCAGCCCCAAGGTCTTCACATCCATCATCGCAATCCTCGGTTCCATTCACAATCGCAACTCACGCATTTTCCGTGAGTTTTTCAATATGGCCTACATTATTAACCAACCAAGATAATTTGGCATCCATCTAGAAGGAGGTTGTACTCATTCAAGTGTCTAATTGATTTGGGCGTGTAAAGTCTATGTTAATTTAGCAACAAATGGTTCTTGAGAAAAATAATAAGTTACGTATTTAGCATATTAACAATCGATATCAAAGCGCAAGCTGGGTATGCAAATGACGTTAAAGCCTATTAAAGTAATGTAATCATTACATTATGGAACAAGTCACGAGCGGGCATAGTGTGCCATAAAAATACATATTGTTTCGGAATAATTGATCTAATTTGAATTATAACTTACAAGAGGAAGTAAACTGCTCAATCCATTAACGACTTCTGACAACAATAAATTAGAGTATTACGAAACAAAATGGCTTCTATCTAGCTGTTGCAGGTAGAAAATTGACACTAGAACACATAGAAATTAAAAAAGATGTTGGAAGAATGAGACCTAAGCCAAAGCAAGTAACAAAGCGCAAACAAAAAAAAGCTCAGCTATTATAATTTTTAAAAAATACGTATTGCCTTGTCAGGAAAACTTGCACTTGCCAGGAAAACTTACCCTTGTCAAAAAAACTTACCTTGCTAGGAAAACTTACTCTTGCCAGGAAAACTTACACTTGCCAGGAAACTTACACTTGCCGGCACAACAAATTGAAATTCCGCTCGTCGCCCCTATCTCGAGCCCATCCAACATATCCATACAGATGGCAGCAATCGCCGGAGACAAAGCAAGGGCCTTGAGGCCATTAATTAGATTCAGGCCGACGGCGCGCGCGGCGATACCAAAGAATTTGTCGCTCGGATATGCGCGGGATGCCTTGCCCTTAACTGAGATGAGCGCATTTTTGTGCTAATACTAATGTTTATTGGGATTTTCTGATCTGTTGATGGAACTGCGTGTTTGTAGATCAGTTTCGCATAGATTCTCATCTCCTCACTTCTTTGGATCCAATTTGACGAAGCATATATCAACAGTACTTATGACATAAACATAACAGAAACAGGCCTCACCTTCCAACTGCTGAGCACAGGCCCAACCCCAAATATGAGGTGGCGCGAGCCATACTCCAATACTGTCATTGTTATTAGGCCGCCCTAAGGCCTCCAACGAGGCTCAACGACTGACATATAGCAACGTCAGCCGGGACCAACTGCTAGTGCTCACGGAGATGCCCGTGAAATACATCGCTCAATTTCAGTTGAATGGTCACCCATCCCAATTCCGAATCTTCATTATAAGAGAGTTTTATTTTCAGGTGGGTCAAAAAAGAAGAAATTCAGCCACTGCCTTCCATTCTCGCGTAGTAGACACCGAAAACTGTTGAGCCAACAAGCCAGGTTATTTAACCTGGTTGGTTATTTAATAAGGGATTTTCACAAAGCCATAACGTATGCGAGCCATGCGCCCGCGCCTAATTTTAGACGAATAGTTACCGCAAGGTCTTCCTTTGTGCTACAGCGCATGTACTGACATTTATAATCTAAACATTGCAAGGGAATAGCAATTAAACGTCTAAAGAGAATGAAGATGTGGTTTCTACTAAAAAGGCATACATTTCAATAATTTGAATGACGAGGTTGTTTTATGTCCTTTTTCTTCAGGATTTCACATTAACTACAACACTTCAAATACAATTAACTAGACAGCCGTGTGTTTGTCTGCTTATAATAATTTTCAGCCATCTTTCAAGAAAGTAAGTAGGAAGTTTACTCATATTCATAATCATAAATATTTATTGCAACATGCGGTTTCACAAGGTAGGCTTAAATCTAAAAAAAAATTACATCACATGACCCATCCCATGATCCCATGAGGATGATGATTCCTCGGGAGTAAACCCAACAAAACACACTAAACACTAACATACCTATTAGAATCATCATCATTTGCAATCATTTAGGCAAGCCGGTAACTACTGAACATATATTTCTGATATTCATTTAAGAATGGCTGGTTTTATAAAGTTAATGCTTTTATTGACACAATTGAATTTAAAATTACGTAAACATGAAAGACATTTGGAAAGCAAAAGACTTTTGAAACGTAGACTAGTTGAATGTGTTTAACCATTTAAATCCATTTGTTGCCACATTCGAAGAAAGCCTAGTTTATGCTTCATAAAATTTGTAATGTATCAGTCATAGATCATGCAGTTGACAAGCGGAATGCTGGTATCATTGCGTTGAAATTGATAGAAATAAAGAAAATTATAATAATCCCTTGTAAGGCATAAACTTGTGCACACGTTACAGCGAGCCGTCATTATTTGAATCTTTAATTGGTATAATTACGGTCACGATCCTATTTAGTCTTAAGAATCTCTATTTAACTCGACGAAGCCTTTTATACATATCCCTTGATTACAATTTATTCACTTTGATGCGGAAATGTTGATCGATACCAGTAACGTTTCCAATTTTAAACAAGAGATGGTGCTGATTTGAATCGTGGTTTGGAATTCACGGTAATCTCTCGTGGTCCTACTGTGTAAGAAGGGTATTATTTAACCTTATGTACAATTGTTGCTCACATACATCGTTTTAGAGTATTTTTTCTAGTTTATCAATAGCACGGATATGGTGCAATGTATAGTTTCACACCGTGGTTTCACATGGCATTTGTATTTGAGGTATCCGTATGAAGGTAACAGCACGATACCACTATCACGTTTCAGTGGCAGTGGGATTAATGAAAAAAAAAACCGGCTTACTACTAAAACTACACAGAAGTAAAATTGAGTTAAGTGGAAAAAAACAGTTACTTCAGATCCTGCTACAAGTGCAGTAAGAGCAAAAAGAATAAGCCTTCCTCATCGTCCCACTATTCATTTATGTATAGGTGCTACTCAAAAAGACAGTTGTTAACTAAAAATACAATATTGAGGACCACAAAAGTGCAGGTAAGCTAATCTCTAGAAATAAACTTCTTAGGGACAGAATACGACACCACTACGGGATAACTACTAGTCAGATAATATTAGGAGGACCACTTAAAAACAGTGACTTTTTGTGGTGCAATTTACTTCTCAACTGAAATTGGTACGTGCCTGTTCGTTAATAGAGTCCAAACTTGACTAGTGCATATAAACAGTGCATAGACATGACCTTGGGATGGTACCTACCTGAGCATATTAATAACGTATCAAGTATTCAACCACCGTGTTGAAGACGTAAGTAGCAAGGTGGAAGAAAGGGCATGGAATGTCGACTGAGCTCAAGGTCTTTAGAATTAACATTTGCAAAGCATTTGATTGCTTTGTGATTGTTTCTTAAATAAGATGGCGGTTAATAAGCATGCCTGATGGTAAGCAGCTACAGCTAGCTTTGGACGAGTGTTACACCGGACCAGAAATACTTTGCGCGTTCCATATCCTGTGAGGACCTTCCAAACCTTCTTATTAAGAACTCCGTGCATATTTTTGAAACTACTGTCTAATTTATGAAAACTACTACTGGAATGCTTACAGCATAAACGATGAGCCCAAACTCAGGTTCAAAGGCAGTCCAGAAGATAATTTAAAGAAAAAGATTTGTCACTCTTAAAGATTTAAGATTTGTTGCACAGTCTCTAACTCCCTAAATTTTCTATTATACCTTGCGGTTGACTAGTAAAGAATGTATTTAGGCATTTAGTGCGCCGATTGTTTTTTTTTTTTGTACTTCGTGCAATGAAGAATAAAAAATCGTAAAATGTTCTTTGAGTTCTAGCGTATGCAGGGGTTTACCAAGAATTTCGGTTATATTCGCCACGATTGGCCCCGTGTCATTAAATTTCTTAGGTTTTTCGGTGTTCGTGATGGTCTCACCATCAACAACAGTTAAAACCATGATTAAAAATTACCTTGCTTTCTCAAAACAATTACAAGTGTCACATTAATTGCATCGCAAATGCATCTGGCAAATAACTATGTTTAGGCGACCGAGGCCAGTGTCTCAAATGTCAAGGGTTTTTCTATGGTCATTAGTGTGATTGCCGGCTCACTCCTCAATCTTGGCAAATTGACCGAATCTAGTAATAGTGTGGGTTATTATTTTCTAAGAGCGGTCGTTCGGAATGTCATTGCCGGTATTAGTGGTTCTCAGGTATTGTTTGTTTGTACACGTCTGATTTTGTGGATATTTTTTGTGGGAATTGAATTTGTAGTCTCAAGAACAGGAAGTGATACATCAATATTTTGAACTTTATTATTAATCACTGATTTTACAGTGTTTAAAAAACCTAAGAGTTTTTTCTGGCCTTCCCACTAGTTACGATCCTGACACAAGCAGAATTGTATCATCTTATCACGCAAATCAGCGCGAGGAATATTTTATATTTCTTTAAACTTGCTTTATATACTGTCATGGTATAAAACGTAGCATCGAGAGATCATCTCAGTCAACACTTTAAAGCATTTCTGGGTGAGAAATATAAATAAGATTAAGTAAATCAACAAAGAGAACATGTGTTCGGACAAAGATTCGATAAAACTTAGTTAACTGGTCATCTTTGACTCAATATGCTGCTTTGGAAGTATGTGATGGTGGAATTTCATGCTCAGAAGTTGGCGACGATGATGCAAAATAGTTCATCAAAAATTCAAAACAAGACCTACCTTAAGATGACGTATCTGTTTTTGGATGAACGCGATTTGAGTTTAAATAATTATAAAAGTGATTAAAGTATCACTTTCTTGTTAAAAACTTCAGAATACTCTGCGACATAGAATATACAAATTATAGTTTTCTCTCTTCACTGCCTCTCTCTTTTTGCTTCCATAATCTCAAAATAAAGAGATGGAATGAATATATTTACCATGATCTATTTATAGGGAAACTTTGTTTTAATGTTCAATCATAAGCACAAAGGAATTTATCATTAATACTATCAGTTTTATACTCGTGTTTAACTGCAAACAGCGCATTTGCAATTAAATCGCTACTTAAAGTAATACAATTAGATATTTTATATAAATATACATTTCTGAATTGTCACGTTTAACGTGTTTTATTACTAATATTACAATACAATAAATTAATTCAACAGCACTAAATACAGTTAAACTACAACTAATCTTGACAGTGATTGTAACTTTTTGAAATATTTTACCAACGTTGTATGGAAATTTAATATAAAAATATCAGTCAACACTGCACATTTTAAAGAATGAGGAAATGCGTAAAAGCAATACAAGTAAGTAAGTCAGCAACATAGCCCAGCGGGGGAGAAGTCGAAGTGGCACTGGACAGTACACACATACACACACAAAACACAGCAAGACACTCTTTGGTAGAGTCAGGCAATAACTGTTTACTGTGCACAGTAAACTGCATAAATGCGTGCATATAAATATAGTAATAATAGTAATAGCATAGCGTTTATTTCTCTTACCACGTTGAGTTAGAGAATTCGCTTGGTGAAATGTAGGCTTCTGAATGCTCCATTCACCACCAAGGCAAAAGTTAGTGTGTGTGTTAGCTTCGATTAAACTTTTGAAACTACGTTTAACAGGTCTGTTTTTTTCATTTTTGCTGCAGCTTCTTGCAAGGAAATCTTTTCTGTCGCATGCCATTCGATTAATTTGTATAAAAACAAGTAGACAAGCCATTTGCCATTTATGTCGTCAATCGTTTTTTTTTCAATAAAAAGTAATGTACACTCCGGTAGATGGTACATTCTACATTTACGCATTACCTTATCATACTAAATTACCTATGGGTATATGTAATTTTTGTACTTATGTTAGGCCAGTGGTTTCTGAGCTAAGCGGTAGCCAATTTTGGGGCAAGCCTAGAAGTTACCATACCAACAATTGTGATTACTTGGAATTGGAAGGAGAAGGCCTAGATGAAAGCTTTTTTACAGGTTCAAGATGTTTTCAGAAAGGATCGTGTCATCAATCAATCGCGGATCAAATAAGGAGAGCGCAAGGAGCGCAAGATGTACGTCAGGATCAGGATCTATTTCGGAATTACGTATCCTGTAACTTCCATGATAATACAGGTGAAGATGCCGTAAACAGAACAGAACACTGGTCTCATCAAAACTAGGATTGCCATCGACACGCGAAAGACAATGATCCACAAGTTTTTCTGGTTGTTGTTTATCATTAGAATTGTCAATTTAAGTATTCTCGCTTACAGGCTACAAAACGCCGTTACAAAAAGCTGCCACCGGCCTATTCCTGTAGTTCGTAGCGTGTGGCGTTTGGCGCCCATAATATAAAATGTATGAAAAATTTATGAATTAGGATAGTGGCGGTGTTTTGCGGTGTGTGGTGTAAGGCTCGTATTGCGGTGTGTGTGTGGACGCTATTGTCGGGCTTACAAAATGGCAAACGGGTAACAATGTTGAGGTACAATAAATCCACTATTAAATTATTTACTATTTTATTTTCTAAGCAAACCTGCGCGCGCTGCCTACCCGCAAATGCACAAAACGATGTCCTTACGCGACTCCCGCGGCGCAGCGTACCGACAGCAAATACGATTGATCGCGGCATGCCGCCGCCCATTCTACAATTACGGGCCATTACTGCGCTCCATAGCGGCAAGGCCGCGCGCGTGTGAAGTCTCTATTAGATGCGTGAGCGCACGAGGTGAGAATACCTAAAGCTCTTTGTCGGATTCATTGTTATACTTATAAATTACTGATTGGCTGTCGACGTACAGCCAAGACTGTCATGTGTAGGCCAAAGCCTTAGGAACAGCTAAAACCTAGGTTTACTCTATAAGCTAAGCAATAACTAAGAAAAGGTAAGACAAACTAAACGACACACAAAACAAAGGATGGGTATTTATTTTAGGGTCAATGTACAATGATATTTTAGAAATGACAGTTTTCCTGCCACGCTATGGAGAGAACTAAGAAAGCCTAAAGACCTAAAACCACCTCTTAGCCCAGCTATGGTATTCTAGCGGGCGCCAAAATACTTTTAAAATATCTTTAGAATTTAGTTTCCTTGCGACTGTGGTCGTTTTGAGCGAAAAGAACTAAGCCAAATAACATTTTTTAATTATTTACATACAAAATGAGAGAAAATACTGTTTCGGAGTGAAGCATATTGATGATTGAAGTAAGCGTGAAGCACCGAGATGTGAAGTGATGTCCGCCGGAATGCCACCCCAGTAGACAAATAAGTTGAAATGGCAGTGGCGTGGGAGATAGTGAACTTGAAAATCCATGAACAAGTTATTGTATATACAGTATTTATCGAATATCTCAGTAATTTGTTTTAGCCTCCTACGATTCTATATATTTCACCGCACCCGAACTAAATAATCTCTGCACGACCCAAAGGTTGACTGGTAGAGAATGCCATATGGCATTAAGTTCGCCTTTTGTACCCTATTTGTGCAATAAAGTTTAAATAAATAAATAAATAAAATAAGTTATAAGTCTTCCAAGTTATAAGTCTTCACTTATAACTTGTTCATAGACTTCCAAGTTTTCATCTTCATTAAGCGAAGGTGGAAAAAGAAGCGCAAGACAAGAGTCAGGATCGTAGCAAGTCTGAAGAGCTGGTATGGTAATTTGAGTTTACATAATATCCCGTGAGAATAACAAAGATGACAGTATGCTTGTTTGTTTGTAAATGATGATTGGTAACGTAGCGCCAGCTATGTTGGTTTGGCAACACAGCACCTCATATTGATAACATACATAAACGGTCTAAACACGTCCCACGCCGGGCATATGCCTCACCTCAACCAAGAGGTGGTGTGAGCCATATCCAACACGCGAGCTCAGTGCGGATTGTTGTAGTGGTGTAAGGTCAGTGAGCAACCGTGATGTCAGATCAACAACTGACATCTAGCGACGTCAACCGGGACCAACAGCATAACGTGCCTTCCGAAGCACGGAGATGCCCGAAAAATACATCACTACGGTTTGAATGGTCACCCATGCCATTTCCGACCCGGCGTGTGTTGCTTTGACAACAGCGGTCGTTGCCGATCCACTGTCACAACTGCGCCACGGGCGCCTTGCTTCGGTCTCCCCAATGCTGAGGGTCGTGATCATCTTTATGGAGTACTTTGCCGCGAACTATTTTTCGCTATCTGCCTTTGTCAGAAGCAGAGTAAAAGGCATTGTGGACCTCTAGGATAAAGCCCGTTAAAATAATCTATTGAAGAGGTGAAATTTGAAAATTTGTCTCTCCATAAGTTTTCAGACTTTTCCACAGCCAATACAAGACTCAGTAGTTATTTACATAAATACTTTGATTCAATTGCCGATTCACAACTGCCTAGCCGCGTGCGCACCGTGGTCCGCAAAATGGAGAGGAAGGCCGGGCAATTTACAACCTTTTGTGTTATCTTTATTTACACTCAGCCTCTGCGCACCTAACATTGCGTTTTTATTGCTTGACCACAACTTTACTACAGACCATTGGAAATGATAATTTATGTATACTTAGGCTATGTGTAAAACAATAAAAACTCAGTGGAAATGAGGCTATGACTGAAACATCTAATTACATAACATATTAAACGGCCTATATACGTCCCACTGCTGGACACAGGCCTCACTTCAACTATGACGTGGAGCCATGCTTAATCGTGCAGATTGTTGGAGGGGTGTGAGGTTAGTTAGCAACCTTAATGTCAAATGTTATTAAGCCGCCCTGAGGCCTCTGATAAGGCTTAACGACTGACATCTAGCGACGTCAACAGGGAGCAACTGCTTTACTTACCTTTCGAAGCACGGAAATGCCCGAAAAATACATCAATAAATTTAGGTTGGGTGGTCACCCATCCCATTTCCGACCCTACGTGTGTCCCTTTACAACAGCGATCGTCGCCGATCCCTGTCACAACTGCGCGTACTGATACATCCTACCTAAAGTTAGCCTCGATAACCTTTTCCACAGACGCAATTCTTTTTTGTAAATTGCGTATTCACCGAAAAATACCTGAATAAAGCAATCAGATAAATAAAACCTTTCATTGTTTGTCTTCACCATTTTAAAATCTTTTCTCATGTAAAAGTCAAGGATTTGTTTTAGATCCTAACAATTTAAGTATGTCTTCATAATAAATGCATATTTAATGGAGATGTTTATAAGTTAAAATAATTATCAGTGCACGTAATATATGTTTTTATTATCTGTTTCTCGTGATAGTTATTTTAAAAAAACTTTTTATTTTCTGTATGATGGACTGAACTCGGACTTAAAACTTGATAAAAAATACGGGAAATGTGACAGAAAATAACACATATTTTGAGTAAATGACGAATTAAAAGTACAATTAAAAGCTCTACGTTATTTAACAACGAAGTTTCTGAAAAATATTGAGTACATTTTCCAAAAAACATGCATTTTCTAATGTTGTTAGACCATGGAATATTTCAGGCACTACACTTTTTGAAACAAAGCAAAGACTCAATTAAAACCTACTGGTTTTGATATCTGTGCAACGCCTCTCCGAAATATCTACATTTCTTCAAAAGCCCAACATTCAAACAGCATCAAACAAGACTTCAAATCAAGAAGCTTCTGAACTTTTCAGTCAATAGTGCCTAAAATAAAGACGATTTTAATCCACTTAAGGAGTCATGTTCGTGTTCCATTGTCCACTTAAACGGCTAATGTTACGGATCCACATTATAGGGTCAAAACAATACGAAACACGTAACATTAAGCAAAAAAGACAATGCATGCTCGACCTTGGTTGGTAAGTCAAATACTTCTGATGTGCGCCGCGTGGGCGATCGCAAAAACTATCCTATGACATTGCCACGTCTTACTGGAACATGGTTCTATGCATATTAGTCTCTGTCTGTTACTTGGAACTGTGTGTTAGAAGCGTCTCATCGAATGTCGGCTGGACAATTGCTTCGACCCACACCTTCGGATGATGAGGGTGCCGACGCTACCAAGCGGAGAGGTTTGTGAATTCTTTTGTTTTTGTCTTTTTCTGACGTTTTTCACATTTTTTAATCTCAATTAGAATCTTTAACATGCATGTAACATACTAGTATTTTAATTAACATTAATTCACCATTGGAGGTAATAAAAAGCATGCCTGATAGTGCGATGTAAAATCAGATGTAAGTTAAACAATTCAGCACTGGAGTTAAATAAAGCAAGCGTATAGTGTGATCAGATCACACATAAAAACCAAGCTATGGTACATAGTGATAGTTTTAGTTTAAAAGTTTCCCTCCCTCCGTTAGGTTGCTAGCATTCAAGACTCATCCTAGATTCTCGTGTATATGCCAAAAATCACTGTGAAGACCATGCTCTTATGTGCCAAAGATCTTTAAGAGTGGAGACTCAGCCCAGATCTTAGTTTAAGCAAAAATCGCTGACAGGGAAGACTCAGTCCGGCTCTTACGTGCCAAAAACGCTAACAGTGAAGACTCGACCCGGATCGCCCAGATCTTAGTGTATGTGCCACTGATCGCTAACAATGAACACTCAGCCCGGATCCTAGGTGACAAAAATCGCTGACGGAGAAGACTCAGCCCTGATTCTGAGTACCAAAAACCGCTAACAGTAAAGACAGCCCGACTTTTACATGCCAAAAACGCTAAAAGTGAAGACTCAACCCCGATCATATGTGCCAAGAATCGCTGACAGTGAGGACTTAGCCCGGATCGCAGCGTAGGCGCGGAAGTTTCGGCAGGTAGACTTATGCTAATTCCGTCCAGGATCTTTTGTGTTGATACCATCACTTTTAAGGTCTGGTGCACTCAGATGTTCGCTTTGTAAAACATCCAATTATCATTTGCATTTTATCTGCATTTTAATAACAGTTTTCAGCTTCGCATTTCAATTCTAGAAATCGATTCGCCAAGGTTTTTAGGCAAACTATTATTAAGGAGCTGATTGGCCCTAAGTATTGATTGTAATAAAGGTATTGTTTAAAATACAAATTAAAAAACGAAATCTCATAAAAACAATAATTTTAATCAACATTGCAATCAAACAATAATTAAGTAATTTTTTTTACTATTATTGAAATTATTGATTATTTTTTTGTACATAAAAACATTGCATTCACCCTTGACAGCATCCACGCTATTAATCCAATTAGTTTTGATGTCTTCCATAAAATGTTAAATCATCTATAAACTGTACATAACCTAGGCAATGTCGTAGATAATCTACATAATGTTTACATACGATCTCCGAGCTAATTGACCGTTGACGCAATTATTTCTATTTGATGATAATTGCAGACAGGTAGTTCTTTGTGCAATCATTAAAAACAAGCTGAGAGCAAAACACTCCTAATTTTAGAGTGCAAGTGAGTTTTTTGTTCATGTTCATGTGCAAGGTTATTTTTTGTTCAAGTCCCAATCTCAACAACTCAAGGAAATAGTAATTAGTGTCTATCTTCTTTATAATATTTCTTTTGAGTGCCCGTTAATGATACTAAGCTTAAACTGAGTTTTTTATATTTGAAATAAAAAGGCAATTTTGTACAAAAGAAATCCTTGACAAGTCGAAATTGGGTATCTTGTGTTTTATTATCTGCATTATGTTATTATGTTGAATTGTTTAAGGAAAACAGTTAAAAAGATTATAATAGAGGATGGTATTTTCATAATTTAGTTTT
Source organism: Udea ferrugalis (assembly GCA_950022985.1). Classification (NCBI taxonomy): domain Eukaryota; kingdom Metazoa; phylum Arthropoda; class Insecta; order Lepidoptera; family Crambidae; genus Udea; species Udea ferrugalis. The sequence goes on from OX465516.1 coordinate 16,369,700, forward strand.
TTGAGGACGTGGCATGTTCCCTTCAGTTATTCGTATCAGTACAATATTGTATAAACGCGACATAAACGATATTATTCAGAAAGAGTACGTGCGCAGTTACGCACAACAGCCCATAAGCATTCAGAAGAAAAACAGCTTTAAAAGTTTAATACCTAAGATCTTTGCAAAACAAAACATGGGATTCTCGTCACGTTTTATCAACGTGAACCATGTCAATAAAGCCATTGTCTCCACCAAAGAAAGCTGTGATTACCTCACATTGCTTGTACATTGCCGGTATCTCAAATAGATCACCATTTCCATCTATAACTTTTCCAGTAATGTATACTATGCAAGTTTAAGTCTTGGTTTCTGCGGGCCTCTTAAAGGAGTCGTCTGGTTTTTTGTGAATGAAAACGATCTCACACAATTCTTTGTACGTATCAAACAATCCTGCGCCTGTCTGGTGATTAGATGATTCATTCGTGACGCAGCAGGTATTACAGCCGTATCTATAGTTAGAAAGATTGTGTAAAATTGCCTGGAAGTTCTATAGTGGGCTGATATAATTAGAATTTTATTTGCGTCATGTGTAATTTCTCTAGAAATAATCTTTTTATTTGATCATCTGGGGAAATCCTTTTTATGTAACCATCAGACATAGAAATTACTAAGATTTCGTTTTTTCACGTCTGTATTAGTAATAGAAAACCTTCATACACGAGCAAACAAAGAACTAGAAATGACAGTTATTTTATATGATATTATTATTGATTAAACCAAAAATGCGTTCTGCAAATCTAGCGATATTATTGCTATTATTACGTTAGTCATTAAAAAATAAAACAAACCTGATACAGAATGCGCATGCGACACTATTATTATTAAAGGCAGGACTAATTAAGTACTAGTACGAATAAGAATTATAGAGCAAGTTGCAACGCACTCCTATAATTTGCGCCTTCAATAATGGCATGGGGAAACATAAGGTCGTTATAATTGATGTTGTCACTTATTTGAGTAATTTGAAACAATGAGAAAAGTGTGTGGAGAACGGTCGTGTACTACGGCCTAAGGTTGCAGTTGGAGGGCACGCAGCCACTGATATAACAGCTGTCAGGGAGCCAGAAAACTTATTATATCTTCATTTTGCACCAACATTTTCTGCTATGTATGGCACAGTGGTGCCCATGACGCAGTTGTAAGCACACTTCAGGTCGGAAATGGTAACCCACCACCACTCTGTCCAAAATTTAGTGATGAAAATATATATCTGACAGGAAGGTTTATCACTAACCTCACACCCGTACAACGATCCGCACTGAACCCGAGTATGCCTCGGATGAAATGAGGCTCGGAATTGCTTCTACCTCTTCTTCTTAAGTTTTCACTGCTGGGGACAGGCCTCATCTCAACTATGAGGTGGCGCCTCAACTATGAGTGCGAGGCCACCCCACACTGCGGTCCTCCTCGGGGTCACTTGTGCAATGGAAGCACACAGCCCCCGTCGTGTGCTCTCCGAGCGACCCCCTTTAGTCACCTCTTACGACAGGCGGCCGAATTTTAACGCTCCAAACCACAGGGCAAATACGAAATAAACCTGCCTTCTCCAATCTTTTTCGCGCATTCTCGTAAACAGTATCCTCCATCGTCATTTTCTATAACCAATAATTATTAACATCAAGTACGCCGCACGATTGGCCGCTACAATTAACTGCTCACTCGTGAAGTCTAGTTATGAGCTACAAAGTTATGGCTATTTGTGAGCTTAAATCATGCTATAGCAACAATAGTGGCAATTTTCTTGTACAGAAGACAGGTCTATTACTGTATATTTTTCGACCATTCTGACCACTTAATGTCATTGCAATAAGGGTAATTTTTCAACTGCTATGTTACATGGCACATGGTGTATCGCATAGTCTCTAAACAAGCGTATGTCTTACTCATTTTTAACCCTCAACACAAGCAACCCCTCTGTTACAATTTAAATGCAAGTATATCTGTTATTAAACGGAATTGTTAGCTCTAGAAGAATTAGTTTATGGCGACTTCTTTTCAGTGAAATATGTCTTCAGTTCATAAAAACAATTTAATATAGAGCTGTCAAAGTATAATTCCGGAAGTTTTTAGCATCTACAAATCAATTTAGCGAGACCATCATAATCATGATTCGCTTAGAATAAAGGAGTTCATTTATAAAGGCTCATATGTTCTGAAGGCTAAAGCATATCAATATAATAATCAATTCACAAGAAATATTGATCAAACTAAGGTGTTCAGTGTAGGAAACCATTGCAGGACTGAATAACCTAACAGAAACTTCTTACTGCTATAAAGATTCTATGTGCAAGGGGTACACAGGTTATCACAAGATCTTCACAAGATTAATAACGTCTTGTTTATCTTATCTGAAGTCAATAATATCGCCCTGCCCTTTACTACTAAAGTTATTATCTACCTGCACTCTCTGCTTAAGTTACCTCAGTTGCGAGAGTACCCGTATATTAATTACAGGGTACATATTTCGTGAAAATGATGCTAATTGGTTGGTTGGATGTTATTTGCCTATTTTTACAATATAAAATTTTTGGTGGATATTTTTTTTAATGACAATATAATATACATTTGCTGCATTACAAAATTGTAGCGATGAAAAATGAATTTATAGCATTGTTGCCGTTCAAGGTAAAGTAGAAAGTTGAAACACAGATAAAGGTTAAGAATATTACAAAAAAACGTTTGATTTTGCTAAAATTTTGAAACCTTTTAAAAGAAAAATCTGTCTTTTTTTTAACGTCCTTACGATTGTACAATAATGCTACCACAATGAATTTCTTTATACAATCTGAAAGGGCAGATATAGCAGTTTCTGTGTCCTAAAAATTTCTACGTTGGTATCAATATTTTAATTTTTACAGCCTCCCCAATAGCTATACTTTGTATGAAAATGCTTGAGATATCCCTAGACACTTTTGATGTGTGTAGTTATGGCAGTATTAGCATTGATTTATCGCAGTACCTTCTCCAGAGTTTTTGTCATCACAGCATGTATGGTTTTATATTTTTGTGATCCGTAACAAACTACATTTTTCATTTGGATTAACGTTGGCGTTTATACGATTCTAAATACACATACTCATTGCCACACGTGAGTACGTGCTGGTTGCCTAGCAACGCCATTATTTTGCATCTCAAATATTACGCCACTAAACACCTTCTGTTCTGCAGTTAGGCCCTATGTGGTAACTGAGAAACGTCCTACTTCAGTCAAGGTTCTAACTTCGACAGCCCACTCTAACAACGCAAAGTTGTATCTGTTCAAACCGGCATAAAGGAAAACAAACCTTTGCTCTCAGGTTGTACGGCTGCTAACAGAATAGCGAGTGAGAACTGATGATACTTTTCCACGTCCCTGCCAAGGTCCTACCGCGAGTACTGCACACATTCCAAATGCATCGCAAAGAGGCGTATATCTTCTATTAATAACAGATAACATTGAATTTTAGCAATTGGGAATAGAGTCTAGTATTCACTTGGCACAATCTCATGTTTCGATTTTCGGTCGGTACACAAAGGAGCAGCGATAGTATTAAAGTGTTACGCGTTTGTACGTGTGCTTGCGAATGTCACGTACTTTTGAGTGTAATCTACTCTTGGATTTTTTATCGCATCAGATCTGCAAATGAATATGAACTTTAATGCCAACAAAACTGCACTAATTTTCCTGTGTAGGAAGCACAACATTCATTATTTAGACGAAGTCTTGAGGTAGCTACATCTGCCGCAGAAATTAGTTTCTGTCTTCAGTTTTCGAACACATGTTCAAAATGAGTTTTTTCCATCAAATTGATTATATTATTAAAAGCTAAGGCGTACATTCCCAAGGATCATCATCAAAAGCCGCTTGACGTCCTCTGCTGAACCTACGGAGACCTATGTCTTCGCAATAGATTTCAAGAGCGGTAGGTAGGTAGGGAAAGCAGCCTACATAAACATAAACGTCCCATATACGTCATATACGTCCCAGTTCTGGACGCAACTATGAGGTGGAACGAGCCATACTCCAACACGCGGCTAAGGCAGTCTGCTTTCGTCGAAGTCCTGCAACTTTAGTCAGGTCATCCGCCACAGCCCACCTTGCGGATCTCCTGCTGTTTTGCCTTCAAATGGTCTCCATTCAAGAACTGTTTCACCCGGCCATCAGTTGTTTGCTCTATCTGTAGCACTTCGACCAGCTAAAACCCAGTCTTTTTACGGATTTTCTCATTCCTGATTCGATGCTATAGCGACATTTCAAAGCCTCTCCGTAGCCTCTTGACATCGATGCAATCTCATACAAGAAAAATCAGCCATTCAAGTTATCTGCATGTATCCTCAAGTAAACCTATGTAAGTACATTAGGACGGGCACGAGGTGGGAGATTATACAGATGACTGAGTGATATAATCGGTTTTTCTTAGCGTTTGTGAAGTATGAGAAAGCCTTCGATACGATCTTGTGGCAAAAGGACAATATCTTCATTGCTCCTTGTCATTGAATTTCTCTTTAAAATACTCGAAAATCCAGGTCATCTGCATCCTTGCATTCTCACCCAAGTCTATGTGAGTACATTAAGACGAGCACCATAGCGGAACTAAACCCCGGCGCGACCTTAGCGTCGCTCTCCAGCGCGATCACAATGGCTCATTTGACGCACTCCGCTCACTTTGCGTCGCGTTTTTTGGCGCATAGCGCGTCCTCGGACGCGTCCGCTTTGGATTCATAGGGTTGAACTTATACATGCGTTCTTATTCACGGTGCAAGTGGTGTACATTATCATCTGACTATTCGCCATTGACAAGTTCTTGAAACAGAATATTCACACATTAATATACACTTTTACCTCCCTTTAACTTCGTTGTGGATGAATCTACAAACCTACATCTTAAGAGACCAAAGGGACATGCGCTAATTAGTTTATATCTCTAATTACATCAAGACCTACAGTTTACGAGCTATCGGTAGTAGAAGTTTTTTTTATTTATTTATTAAAGGCTCACAAAACAAGTTTTGAGTGTACCATCCATATTTCGGTTTTTCCTCCAGCAACAAGAACAACTTTATTTCATTTCGTTGAAAAACCACATGAAAAGTTATGACTCGACTACTAATAACTCAGAAAATAATCTTCATGGGATGAACAAATGTTCACCAAATAGACAAAATGTATTTGGTCTACCTACGTCTAGGTGTGAATTTCTATTCAAACATCTGTTCATGATTAAAAGTGTGGGTACGAGTATGTAGTATTTATATGTCAGACATGGTATGTTGTGACATTGCCAAATATTCATTTAATGTGCTTACTTCTAAATGCTGACCATGATTTGATAATTTGTACATGGTTAACTCCAAACTTTTGAAAAGTCGCATAGCTATTTTAGCATCAGCCATGCAAGCAATTATCTTTTCTAATGATGATGATCCCTATTTACAAAAGTCGATAGCGAGCTTAGCTATCGATAAATTGTAAAGTCTGATACGGTAAGACGGATATTTTCCACCGTAAAATTTTCCTGATTTGCAATGAACTTTTCTGCTCTATACTAGATACGAGGCTTAAGGCTGACTCGGTAAGATAACAAACACGAGTACAACTTAGTGTTTGATCAACCCTACTCAGTAGTTTTAGAACGCTGCTGACGTGTGAAGTGGCGGTAAGTAGCTGACTTTGTAAATATGGTGTACATATTAGGGATTGCTTGTGATAACTATAAAAACAGTATTGGCTGTAGGTTGAAATTAATTTCATCTTTATTGAAAGCATAAAAGACGGATAATTAAGGTATCCGTCTTACATACTTTCAATCGTAAGTAAAATCGTTAAGTAGATAGGTTTGACCCACCAATAGTACATTGTTACCCCAGGGGTGAAAGTAACTTATTTAGTCCCGAGACGGGGTTTGGCGCCCGGAACGAAGTGAGGGCGCCAATAGTTCGAGGGACTAAATAAGTCTTTCACCCGAGGTAAACACTGTGCTTTTCATTACAAATACGAGGAAATTTAAAATAAAAACATGAATTAGCTAAAGAAGAAATGAGGAAAATAAATGAAGATCGAATTGCCGCTTTCCCGCCTATTTTGTTTGTTTTTTTTTCTGTGGCCGGCCCGCTATTCAGCCATTATTTTTTATTTTCATCATTGGAAAAATGGTAAATATTTTGCTCAAGGCTAAGTTATTTTAAAGAAATTGTTGAAACTAAATTGTAATAAAGTTATTTAAAACATAAATATTCTCTGATCAATACTTAACTTTAAGTTATTTCAAATTTTACATCGTGGCTGTATAGAAAGTTGAAACAGGGTTCAATAGATATGTGAAAGAAAAACAGTTTTAAAAAAAATATATTTGACAGCTGTCAGTTGAAAGTGATTCTCCCTAGGGATGAAAAGTGTTACTTTCAGCCCGCTTTTCAGGTCAGTAATGACCCACTTTCAGAGTATGAGTAATGAAAATAACATTTGTTTTCTTTCAATGAACACATGCCTAATTTTACCATTATTTACATTACCTCAAAAACAAATCGCGTCGTCAAGTTATCACCATCGTCAGAAAAACAATACAATGCTGTTTTTTTCTTCGTCCTAAAAACCTCATGCCCAAATTGTGCAATAAAACGTTATTGACTGAAAGCAAAAGTCCTCATAACACAGTGTGTCAACTTCGTAGAACCCATCAACACCATAACTAGACCAACGTCACAACGAAGCTAAAAGTAAAACAAACGTTTTTGTTTAGCCAACAATCGTCCAAATCGTTTATCGTCAAAAAAGTGACCGATTCGATCCGAAAAAAAATTCGCATTGACATTGAAAACACGTTGTAAGCAGGGCTGGCAACGACAGCAAGTCGTCATAAATACTTAGGTACCTACTTATTTAAACTTTACAAAACTGTAGTAACTACTTATTTTTTTGGTATAGTAGTTAACTTTAAGAAAAAATCAGTTCGAAATAGTGGGTTGTTTTATCTTCATAACGAAATAAACTGCTTAGTTACAATGAGAAACTATTTGTTTAGATTTCCAAATAACTGCCATCAGACTTTTCAATAATATAGATTAAAACACAAACTAGTCTCAATTAAAATCAAAAGCACAATTCCGAAATTCATCATATGTTTATATATTTAAACGAAATCAAACTTAAGTTATTATTATTATCTTGCACTTTTAAGTAAGTACCTAAGTTATCACATTTAAATGGTGACGACCCTACGACCACGGTCCTTTCGGTCGTCGGTTCGTTGTAACCTATTTGCATACGAAAAGAGACTATGATGCGTCGGACTTTGTCGGTCCTTGCCTCCACTTTCGTCCGAAAGACAAAAACAAGGCCATAAACGATTATACTACTAAGAAACCTTTTTATTTTATCCCTTTTTGCTCCAATAAACGCGCAGTAAAATTTGTCCAAACTTTTTTTGTCTTGCTTTTTTTCGTTGCATTGCCCAAGGGGCAACAATGGCGGAATTATGTCGTAATATTTGGACAATGCAATGTTTGTGTCAAAGCTTGGTAGGTGCCTTTATGTCGGCAATGTTTTGAAGGAAACTAGAACATGTCACTTTCGATTTTAGTTAGTTTGACCGCTTTAGATTAGTTTGGGGTTTTAGCCTTCACTCCGCTGTCGTATTTTACAGGAAAATGTAAAAACGTTCCTAGGTAAATTATCTTTATGTGCCTAGGTACGTTCATTAAATTTTGAAGGTTTTTTTTTGACGTAAATTGTTAAACTTCCAGTTCTACCACAAGACAGACACCGATTCTGTGTAAAATCTTGTGAAGTATTTTAATAATCATCATGTAAAAAATATATAACACTTGATTAAAATTTCGTACTAGTTAAACGTAACTATAGCAAATTTAAATAAAATCCTAATAATATCATAAATGCGAAAGTTTGTATGTGTGGATGGATGTATGTGACGTGTTGCTCTTCCACGTAAAAACTACTGAATGGATTTTAATGAAACTTTATATAGCTTTTGCATCTGAATAAAGATATGTTTCATTTTTTTTAATCTAATTACACGCGGACGAAGTAGCGGGCGGCCTATAGCAAGGCAAAATTTAGGTGGTGCAACACCGAATAAATGACAACAAGCACAGCTTTTACATTTCCAAACCATAACCGCGTTTTTATTGTTATAATTTCCTATGGTTAAACACTCTGGCTCGGAACCCGATGGTCCCGAGATCAAATCTGGCCAGAACACACCTACTTTGTGTCCATTGTACAATATGCGGCTAACTGCCCGGTGATAAAAACACCGATATAAAACCCAAGCAACCCGGATAACGGCGGTAGCCTCGCCCCTTACCACGTTGGCTTCAGATTCCCTCGGCGAAATGTGGGCTTCTGAATGTTCCGGTAACCATGATGGCAACAATCAGTGTGCCTCTGACTAACCCACTAGGTATAAAGTCGGGAGGGTATGTTATGTCCTATTTATATAAAATAAAAAATTCTATGCCCTATTTAAATAAAATCCTTTATACTCATTCTTTTTCACACCACGAGCCATAAAAATGTTTTAATAAGTAATACTTTTTTACCGTGTAATTATGACGGAGCAAGCACTTGTCTATGCTTCCTGTATGAATATTGGATAAATTATCAAAAGAAAGTTTTTTTTGTCATTTGTACTTACTGATGCTTTGCCTACTTTCTAAAGTAAATGTGTTTGCATAATTACTAGAAAGGTAATTGTAATTATTCTTTGTTTTCTAAGGGTTAGTTGCACCATAGTAGAAGTTAAAGTTAAAGTTAAAGTTATTGTCAAATTTGACATTTTGACGACCAAAAATGACGTCGAATCGTCAAATTTAACAAAAAATTTAACTTTAACTTTAACTTCTACTATGGTGCAACTTACCCTAAATCTTTAGTAACAACGCAGACACTTTGTTTGTTTGTCTGTCGCATTGCTGTCAACATTATTTTTGAATAATGGAACACAAACATTTTTCTGCAATTTTGATTTGTAATAGTAATAATAGGGTACTTGCATAGTTCTTTAAAGTCGGCCTTTCTTCAACGGATTGAAATAGATGAAATATAAAACAAATACGTATACTGATGCAATAAAATCCTACAAATATTATAAAGGCGAATGTTTGTATGCGTGGATGTGCCGTGTTGCTCTTTCACGTAAAAACTACTGAATGGATTTTATTGAAACTTTACAATAATGTAGCTAATAATAATCTCTTTGTAATAATGTCGCACATAAGCTACAATTTATAAAGAAATATTACTTTTTGTTATTCACGCCACGCGGACGAAATTGCGGGCGGCCGCTAGTTAATTCATAAATATCAAAAGTAAATAAAAAACCACGATATGCCGATACTGCAATCTCTAATTGTTAAGTGTAAAACTCTACCCTGGTAAAAAACTATCGATGAATTGTGAAGGATGAAAATATAGATTATTCTAGCCGCGGTAACAAAATACCACGTTGGTTCCACCCCAACTCTATGAACAGGCACAGGCAAGTAGGAATCACACTAAATCATCAATATTTGCAGTTGTTAAGAAAAACTAAATTCAATTCACTATTCCAATGCATGGCATTCAGGTGTTACGATTGGTCACACGACTAATCAATACTACTTAATCATGCTTTTCTTAATGATTCACACAAAACCTAACCTAGCCTCAGTTGAAATCAACTTAAAACTTACCCTAGATTGTGCCCAAGCGTTAAACAACCTCGGCGCCAGCAACAGGGTCACTATGCCCTGGGTCCCGGGTCACTGTAATATCCTGGGGAACGAAGCAGCAGATGAGCTGGTCAGGGCTCGTGCGGAATCCTCCAAGCAGGCCCCAGAGCCGATGGTGGGGATATTCAGCTGCGCCCTGCGTCAGCCACTTAAAGCCCAGAACCCTAACAGGGCACTGCCGGCTGAACAAACATAGTCACACGATTGGGATCTCAGAAGTCTCAACCTGTAGATTCTGCCAGGACACGGACGAAACTCCCTATCCACCTCCTCTGATGTGACTGCGGTGCATTATCGCAGTGAAGGGACCGCGTGCTGGGGAGTCACTTGCTTGCCCCCCAGGACGCCATGAACATCACTCCCAGGAAAATAGTGCAGTTTATGAAGGCTGCTGGCCTGGAGACTGATCTCTAAAGGGGCCACAATAGATCAGTAATGGCCTATCGCGCAGGCGACATCCCCATCCGCAACAAATAACGAATACACATACTTACTGCTTATAAAAGTTATTCTTTTAAATTTATAAATATCCAATATTTTTGTAGATAGTTGACCCCAAAAACTATTTCCAGAATGTCAACGTAAAACTCCCTCTGAAGTAATTGATTATTATTGACGTTTGTGAAATCGGGGGGGATGAGTGAGGTATGAAAAAAAATTGTATTAAACGTTGCAACTATTTTAGTGCAAAGTGCGCCCACCAGTAACACACATCGTTTTGTTTAAAGGCTCCAGAGCAGTTGAATGGCGATACGTTAGTACATCCTCTTGTATACATCTTGCTGTTGGTGTGCTTAAATAAATAAATAAATAAACTGGATTGTTCCAGAAATGTTAAAAATCGCCGTGAGTAACAGATCTTCATAGATTCATTTCTATTTGTGATCATCCACAGGCACAATTTTTTTTACGAAGAATACGGATACTAAAACTTTATTTATATCAATCAAATCTGTAAACTAGTAGTTCGTTACAAACAACAACAGGCAGAATCAATGACAATACAGCCATATTTAGAAACAATGCATTCCAAACTTACATAATGTAGTCAACATCTAACATTTAGGATTGAGAAAGTGAAATTAATTTTACAACCTCTGCTACTTGTTTTGTTTACGTCGGCAAGTTCTAGCACTGCCGACCCTTTGTTGACTTTCGCTATCTTTGACAGACGCCGCCTGGGATATCGCTACCTGAGTTCTGGATTCGGTTTATTGCTCGATTGTCTTTTGTTTTTTCTTTCGAACACTGATAAGAAAGCGAGGAAGCCTATTTCAAATGTTTTTTGTCCTTGTCTTGCGTGGTTTCGGTGAGCTGTTGCAATTTGGTTAATTATTGGAGTCTTCTTGTTGTTCGCTTAGTGAGTAAAGGCTGGTTTACTGAAAACTCTGGTTGCCCTGCCTTACAACACTGACAACGCCTTCGCTTTTGACAGTTTCAATTTGCCTTGGAGTGCCAGAGGCCGATCTTCGGCTAAGGATATGATAATTGGACGTAAGATGAGGGTAAGGCGGAGTCATCTTAAGCTCGTAGTTGTGAGACCAGTAACTTGCATGTGCCGAGCTGGAGTGCTCAGGTGATCAAGCTTGCAGTTCACGGCCTTAACACAAATGTATTTGAGCCCTCCAGGTGCTTGGGTGACTATTCCCCTATGCATCCTCTCTCACCTTTCGACTGCGCTCAAGGCAAGAAGTTTTTAGTAGAAACTATTCCTGTGCCTAAGTCAGATCCCAGGAAGTTTTCTGCTTCTTCCTTGGCATTGTAATGGGTCCGGTGAGGCTGGTTACACTACTAAGTGGGTGATAAATCCCGAAGTCTCTTTTCTACCAACATGCCTTCGCCTTGTAAGTTGATAAACATTATCAATAATGATAAATGGTAATCCTCGTTGGTAAGCGGTTATTCAAAACAAACTAAACTGATACTAATTTTAATTGCTATTTGAAGGTTCTGATTGAAAAAAGCACGTCAATAAAGAGCTTAATACTATTAAGAATGTTTTCGGATCAACTAATTAGGCTAATTAATTTCCTTGTCAATTTAAATAATATGTGCGGCAGCTGATGTGCATTAATTATTTATATTCTAAAAGAGACATCAAATTTAAATAAACATAAGTACCTCTTACATACCGCAAATTATTCGATATTAGTTATTATCATGTTCAGCTACGGTAACTTAAGTGCTTAGTTACTTTTGACACTGAGTACACATACTTAAACCTACTGTTTTCTTATGTTTTCGTTGATAGTCTCAAAATTAAACATCGTAAAACAGACTTTATTGCAAATAAATAAAGGACTTTCCAGAAAGCCAAATTTTATCTTGACACTCTCTGAGTGTTCCTTACGCAGCAATTAAATTTCATAGAAATACTGACAGCTTTGTCTACTTTGAAATCTTAATAGGTAGCATTTTATTTGCATGTATTATCGTAGTGTAATATCAGCAGCTGATTCATAAGGTGATCTAAAAATGATTTTATATTCAAATTAGGATAATCCTGAGACAAATTATGTCATGCACTTAGCAATCTTTACTCAATGATTCACTGTAGCTCTTAAGTAGATGTATTTGTTGTACAAAGATTTATGATACCAGGTCACTAAGAGGAAGCTTTGATTATGATAAGAGGGATTATGTTGTGAAAATCTTTGTACAGGCTAAGTCATATATTCTGTAGGAAGTACTTAGAAGTACTGAGGGCCCAGCGTGAGTTTACTTCATCAAAAGTACGTCTTTATAAAACCGTTACGTGAGTCGTCGCTTTGCCCAACTTTATTTTTCCTGTAGAAATTCCTCTGCTAAATGCTTTGCTTTGCAGCAATAAGACCTTAACACTACCACCATGACAGCAACAATCAGTGTAACTATGATTACCAGATTTTGTGATTTAGCCATGAGCGTCAATGATCCAAACTAGATCGCCTAGAAAGGCAAATTTTCTATTCAAACGATGCTGAATGGAAGGCGTCTCTCAACCTTGAAACAATTATTAAAAAGACACATTCACCGTTCAAATCCTTGACATCTCACCCAAAGCTCACAGCTCAAGTAACATAATCAAGTGTTGATGAATGACGGCCCAAGTACACACTTCTAATTCTCTCTTCCTGCTCAAGATGGCTTGACGATGCAGTCAGAGGTGCGTCATCCACAACCTTCCTAAGCTAGCGTGAGCTTAACTATCCGTGGCGCAAGTTATGAGAACTTACCACTTGTAGAGGCGCGGGCCCCTGTATGTCCCAGGGACGCCCCTACGTGTTTCTTCTGTGAATAGGTTGTGCGATGATATAAAGTCTTTTTGAGTATTTACAAAATATATTTACACTATCACTTTTACATATACACCATATTATTCACACAGCAAATTTAGAAGGAGAAAGGTAGTATAAACAATAAAATGAACGCAAACAAAGTAAAATAATAACTTGCGTCCAAAAGAGAAAATCGATAATTTTTACAATGTACTCAGAATGACCATGACATGAAGTGTCATGTCAATGTTCAAATTATTTACATTAAAAATAAAAGTTATGTACAAAGAGTTTTTATACATGTGCGCGGCAGGCAGGCCACATCACCCCCCTCCAGAGACCATCAAGGGCGATGATCCCTAAATCTGACCCTGCGTCCAGATCGAGTAACATACTCCTTATTTGTTGGCTCCAGAATTTGGTCTGGAATTGGGTCAATACGAGTATTCTCTGCCAACAGATACGCTGGTTTCAGACGGTCAATAGACACCGTCACCTCTTTACCTTTACAAAGAACCTTAAAAGTTTTGTCTTTGCGTGACAACACCCTATGAGGACCTGTATAAGCGGGCTGTAGAGAATTGCGCACTGTGTCATCTCTGAGGAAGACATGATCAGCAGTGGCCAAGTCTTTAAAAACAAATACCTTGCCTTTGCAGTGTCGCGATGCTGGTACTGGCTGAAGCTTCTCGGCAAAGGTACGAATTCGAGCACTGAACTCGCTAATGTCAGTTGTACCGTCAGTGCCGGGATGAAAGAACTGTCCCGGAAGCCTCAGTGGCTCGCCGTATAATAGCTCAGCGGATGAAGCCTGGAGGTCTTCTTTGTAAGCGCTCCTAATACCGAGGAGCACCCATGGCAAAGACTCAGTCCATTTGTCATTGACATGACACATGATGGACGCCTTGAGTTGCCGATGAAAGCGCTCTATTATGCCGTTACATTGCGGATGATATGCCGTAGTCTTTTTATGTTGGAAGCCTGCTAACTTCGACAAGAACCCGAACAGAGCGGACTCGAATTGACGCCCTCTGTCCGTAACAATTGTCTCCGGGCAACCAAAACGGGCTATCCATCCTGACAGAAGAGCTTTGGCTGTAGTCTCAGCTGTAATGTCAGCCATAGGAATGACCTCTGGCCAACGCGTGAAACGATCTATGGCCGTTAAGCAGTATCGAAAGCCATCAGATACCGGTAATGGACCTACAATATCTATATGTACATGTTTGAATCTTGCACTAGGCAAGCTATAAGTGCCTAAAGGTGCAGACACATGACGGCTGACTTTAGCTCGCTGGCAGGAGAGGCAAGATCGTGCCCATTCCCTGCAGTCCTTCCGGATGCCAGGCCAAACATAACGCTCAGCAACAAGCTTGACTGAGGCACTGACACCGGGGTGGCTTAGTGAATGTAAGCTGTCGAAAATTTGTTTCCGCAGCAATTTTGGGACGAAAGGTCTAGGTGTCGTTGTACTGACATCGCAGTACACAAATGAACGACTGCCTGGAACTTCAGTCCGAATTAAAGAAAGAGAAGATTTCTCTCTGAGAAAATGCGCCAGCTCTGTGTCCGTGGCCTGTGCTTCAGCTAATGACTGGAGACTGACTGGACCCTGAAGTTCTTCCACACGGGATAAGGTATCGGCAACAACATTATCTTTGCAAGAAATGTGCCTTATGTCGGTGGTAAATTGGGCTATAAAATCTAAATGACGGAACTGCCTTGGCGAACAGTTAGATTTTCGTTCATGAAAAGCGAAACTGATCGGCTTATGGTCCGTGTAAATTGTGAAATCTCTAGCCTCTAACATGTGCCTAAAATATTTGATGGCTTCGTAGATGGCTAGTAACTCTCTGTCATAAGGAGAGTAGTTGCGTTGGGCTGGATTTAGCTTTTTAGAAAAGAACGCCAAGGGCTGCCAATCATGCTCTAGACGCTGTTGTAAGACCGCCCCTAAAGCTGAGTCCGACGCATCTGTCACTATTGCCAGTTTAGCATCAGAACTAGGGTGGGCCAATAATGCAGCGCTGGCTAGGCTGTTCTTCGTGTCTTGGAAGGCAGTCAGGGCTTCACCAGAAAGTGCTATAGGGTGAGAGCCCTTCACCGAACCTACCAACAACGCATGTAAAGGTGCTTGTACTTGGGCAGCATTAGGCAAAAATCTCCGGTAAAAGTTTACCATGCCTAGAAATCGGCGCAGCTGGCGAACGTCCTTGGGCTGAGGAAAGTCCTTTATAGCCTGGACCTTACCCTCCAGTGGTTTAGTGCCGTGTTCCGATATACTGTAACCTAAGAAAGTTACTTGTGGTACACCGAAAACACACTTGGCAGTGTTTATCACCATGCCATACTCCTTCAGCCTGGCAAATATCTGGCGAAGGTGGTCTTGGTGTTGAACCTCGTTCTGGCTAAATATTAAAAAATCGTCAAGGTAAGTATAACAGAAGTCGAGTCCACGTGTCATTTCGTCTACGAAGCGCTGAAAAGTTTGAGCGGCATTCCGTAGACCAAATGTCATATAGGGAAACTCGAACATTCCAAACGGCGTAGTGATGGCAGTCTTCGGTATATCGGACGGATGTACCGGAACTTGGTTATAAGCTTTCACGAGATCGATGGTGCTAAAAACTCTGCAACCTGCAATGCTGTGCGCGAAATCGTGAATGTGCCTAATAGGGTACATGTCAGGTACCGTCCGAGCGTTAAGTCGTCGGTAATCTCCGCAGGGGCGCCAACCGTTGTTCGGTTTTGTTGCTAGGTGGAGAGGTGACGACCAGGGACTATCTGAAGGTCTGGCAGTGCCATCAGCCAACATAGCCTGAAACTCCTGTTGAGCAATTTTAAGTTTATCCGGCGCTAAGCGCCTAGGGGTACAAGATACTGGCGGGCCTGGGGTCGTGCGAATGTGATGCACGGTGTTATGGGGCGTGTGACGTAACCTACCAGCCGGGCGCGTAATTTCGGGAAATTCGTCCAAAATTTTGTGGTAGCAAGAATCACCAGTGACAACCTTTACAGAAGAAATGACAGTATGAGGTGTATTTACAGGTGAACCTATGGACTTAAGGCTAGTGACATTATCGATGAGGCGCTGATTTCTACAATCGACCATGATATTGTAGTATGAAAGAAAATCAACGCCTATTATCGCTTTCGTGACGTCAGCTACAATGAAACGCCACGTAAAATCGCGTCTTAGGCCTAAATTCAAAACTAAGTTAACATAACCATAGGTATAGATTGTGCTACCATTCGCTGCGTTGAGCTCGTAGGATGTCCGTTGCCGTCGCTCACGGAGTGCAGATCTCGGGAAGACGCAGACGTCGCTCCCCGTGTCGACCAAGAACTGGGTCTTCGTTCTGTAGTCCGTGACGAACAGGCGACCAGTAGCTTGAGGGCAATCGGTGTTGGTCGCACTTACCGACTGCCGGTTGCGTTTCCCGCGTGCTTGTCGCGGTTTGCGGCCCTCACATCACTTGCCTGTGATTGGGCCGTGCTTGATTGATGCACGTTGGAACGGCGCGCGTTTACACGGCGCCGCGCGTCAGCATGAGATGAGCTGGAACTATCCGGGCCGGAACGGCGCCGGCACTGGCGAGAAGGCTGCTCCATCTGTTTGCGCAATTGTTCTAATAGGGCGCGCAGCTCTTTTATCTCCGCCGCATTATTCGCCCTTTTCTCCATCTCAGTCATACCATCAGTGGCCGTTGAAGTTGACGACGGCGGCGTCATGGTTATAATATGCTGACTGTACAATCAGTAATCTGAACTCACTCTTGTATGATCTTCTTATAATATTTACAATCCTTTAAGTATTCAAAACGGGGTCACCAGTTGTAGAGGCGCGGGCCCCTGTATGTCCCAGGGACGCCCCTACGTGTTTCTTCTGTGAATAGGTTGTGCGATGATATAAAGTCTTTTTGAGTATTTACAAAATATATTTACACTATCACTTTTACATATACACCATATTATTCACACAGCAAATTTAGAAGGAGAAAGGTAGTATAAACAATAAAATGAACGCAAACAAAGTAAAATAATAACTTGCGTCCAAAAGAGAAAATCGATAATTTTTACAATGTACTCAGAATGACCATGACATGAAGTGTCATGTCAATGTTCAAATTATTTACATTAAAAATAAAAGTTATGTACAAAGAGTTTTTATACATGTGCGCGGCAGGCAGGCCACACACTTATATTTACTACATTTTACATTTAGTATCTAAAGTCGGGCATTTAAACACAACCTCACCTGTTCTTAAGTGGGGTAGTACATGCTGGCTGGACTAACAAATGCCTATTCACTATCCGAGAGGAACAAGTTGTAACTCTGGAAACACTTAAGCAGGAAGCTCATTCCACTCGTATGCTACCCGCCTTTTCATGAGTTACCAGAATGCCCTATCTCTTTTCCATAATATGTAATTAGTAACTTGTAGAAATACAATGTCAAAAAAGAGATCGATCTTTGATGAATAACGGAGTTAGATTTTGAGAGCATGATTTATTAGA
Source organism: Udea ferrugalis (assembly GCA_950022985.1). Taxonomy (NCBI): domain Eukaryota; kingdom Metazoa; phylum Arthropoda; class Insecta; order Lepidoptera; family Crambidae; genus Udea; species Udea ferrugalis. Next base: position 16,387,225 of record OX465516.1, read on the forward strand.
CCACTAAAGCCGTCCATATGAGTAAAAAGCTTTTGAATTAGACCCCTCGAATCTACAATCGACTTTCAAAATAGATCATTAACTAGTATTTAACGTTGTCACGACTCCAGCGTGGGAGATACTACCCAATCCACACTTTGATATGCCTTAATTGCTTCCAAAGATACGTTATGGCTTGTTGATAAAATTGGATCATTATTATTGATTTCATCAGTGATGTCGTTAATGGTGATTAGTGATGTGGGCAGTTTAGTATTCAAGGCTAATTGTTGTTCCTGTTTGTAGTAGCTTTCGCCTAAGGCTTGAGAGTAAAGACCTCGTACAGTTTTTGTATTCCATTCTGTTCTGACATCATTTTGAATTTATGTGTATGGATTAGTCCATATATATTTTTAGGCATGTTTTTTTTTATCAAATATAGATCAAAAAAAAGACCGACAAATAAATCAAACTTAGATACTTGTGTTGTTAAAAAAATGAACGATACAATTTTATTTTGTCATATCTGTTAGATGTATTAAGTCCTGTATATTTATGTCAATATTTTTTATTTATTAGAATAAATCTAAAGCTTATTTTTGACCACACAACTATTTAAGTTAGCTTGATTTTTTAATGCGAAATACTATGAGCTAATATTAGAGCGACTATTAACAAGTGTAAACGTTATAAGCTGAAGAGGCAAAGATCATGACAATGACGAAAACCGTTCACTCTATCGAATGAAACAAATCGCAAACCGTCACACTTGAAAACTATTTAATTACTTAGTAAAATGTTCTCCACGTCTCACGAAGAAAATTAACACCATTGCACAACATGAAGCTCGCAACCTTAACCTTTAGTGTCGTGATACGGTGGTAATAAGGTAGTATCGTTAATCGAACGAAGAACATGAGAACTTGTACTGCTTATAAAATAATTGTTGTAAGTTAATAAATTGATCGAACGCGTCTGTAGCTTCATTTAAAGTACGCTTAGTTATCCATTCTTAATGACGATAACGTGTTTTTCCGGGATGTTAACTATTCGTTTAATTATTAGAATGTTTATTGAAGTGTCCGTAGCTCAGGGCGACAGCGTATTGGTGACGTTCACTCACGTAATGGCGCCTTCATTGAATAGAAAATCACATCATTGATGGAAAATAAAGAGGAAATAATCCTATGTACAAAAATGATGAAGTATTTTCACAGGGTAGTCAAGTAGTCAGAGGCACAATGATTGCTGCCGTCATGGTGAAAGAAACATTCAGAAGCGCACATTTTGCTGTGTGAATGAGAATCCAGAGTGACAAGAGGCAAGCCGACTGATGTTTTCCGGGTTGCTTGGATTTTTATCGGTGTTTTCCATCACCGGAAAGTTAGCCGCAGATTGTACAATGAACACAAATTAAGTTCTAAGCCATTGGTTTTAACCACAGGGCCACGACACATTTTTCAAAAACTTTTCCACACGGTTATAATCCCGTGAGTCACAACAAATGGTTAGAAATTATGTTTATTACCGGATGATTACATCCTTGTACTTACTTACTCACTAGTGTCAAAGTCCACTTTGACAATTATGATGACGATCAATGAAAAATACTGAGTTACATAGAATTCAAATTCCAAGTAGTACATAAAACACGAACGGCCTATATACGTCCCACTGCTGGGCATAGGCCCCACGGCCCCACCTCAACTATGAGGTGGAATGAGCCATACTCCAACACGCGGGCTCAGTGCAGATTGTTGGAGGGGTGTAGAGTTAGTGAGCAACCTTAATGTCAGATGTTATTAAGCCGCCCTAAGGCCTCTGACTAGATTTAATGACTAACATCTAGTGACGCCAACCAACTACTTAACGTGCCTCTCTATAGTTCAAATTCCTGTATACTGTTGAAGAATTTTTCAACTAACCAGCTTTGATATCCTAGGTAGGTTTTCCCAAAGATGGCTCTAACAGTTTAATCACCGCAAAATGTAGGCTTATGAATGTCCCGCTCACAGTGTCGGCAACAGCCAACATACTTTTGAATAGCCCAGTATTTAGTATATGTTATTGTTTTGTTTGACTACCTGAAAATAAGATATTAGTATTGTAACTTAGTTTTAATTATAGATACAGGCTATCATTAACCCGGCGTCATGGGGGTTAAAAACTGTAACACGGACGTGGGGGTTGGGTCTATTTGACCCTGGTAAGATATGTAAATATTTTAGTCTCCAGTTGAAAGAAAAGGTTTTTATTATTACCAGCATTCATTTAGAGTTATAAGGGTTATCCAACACTAAAAAAAAAAAGTAATATATGTCGGAGGAAGCGGAAGCTATAAGTCGGATTCATTGTTGATTGGGAAGATCATTATTTGTTTAAGATTTGATTATTGTTGAAAGCCTTAATTTAATTCCATTTGATTTGTTACGTTCTTCTATAATTTTGAAAGAATAATAATTTAATAAAAGTAATGAATATTGTAATTCCCGTAAGGACCAATCAGAGCAGAGCATGTGCCTCGAGTGGGGTCGAGGCGCCATCTTGTTTTCAGTGAGGCTGAAAGAGTGTCAGCGTTTTCAGAGCATTATTGGAATTATTGGTGAAGAGACGCTAAAGGATCGAGTTGGATCTTGGATTGTTGAATAGAGAGTTTTGAAGTGGGATAGGTGCCTTGAACCCGCTGCTCGGTCTCCATTATCTTTTGTCTAAGCGGTGAAGTAACGGAATATTGTTTAAATCTACAATAAATACTGTGGAATCATGACAATTGTGTTTTGTGCTAGCATTTCACCCAGATGACGCCCACGAAGCTCGTGCCCAGTAACCCTGATGTCGGCAAGGATTATGTTTCTCCGACATCAGAAGTGGGATCGGTGCCGGCACAAAACGTGAACGAAGGGACAAAAACACCAAATGACGGATGGCGAGCATTATTCGAACGCAACAAATGAGTATGAGACTACTAGTGGAGGCGCTAACCAATCCACCGAATATCGAGGTTAAAAGAAAGAAAGAAAGAAAGAGAGCACCACGCTGCCTATATTTCAACCGGAAGATGCAAATACCGACGCCCGGGCCTGGCTGGCAACGGCGGACATCTGTTTATCGGATCGTGGTATACAGGGAAGTAAATTAATTCTCATTCTCAGTAAAGCCATAAAAGACTACGCCGCAACGTGGTTTGCTCAAATAGTTTTTCCTAATATGAAGTCTTCCCGTCAACTAACTATTATTTCAAGTGTTGAAACATTAAAAATACCACCAATAATAAAGATGCCAATTGGCAAACTTCAAAAAGGCGAATTGTCTTGTTTCTCAAATCGTTTGAATGTTTCAGTCCGATGTATGACAAGCAGCGATCAACGCCGTTCTCAGAGAGCCCCAACACGGTCGTCACTACACAGGCTCCTGTAACTTGCTACAAGCGTGGTGTGGCATCGCGGTGCTCAAAAACATGGCCAGCAACGAGTAGCAGTGCCCAGCCGGCTGCCGCCATACTTATCTAGTGAAGTTGTGAAGCGAGTGGACAGCGTATGTAGCATGAAACCTGTCACCGGGATAGATATTAACGCGATTCGGTGAGCAGTTTCCATTTTGTTTTGTTTCCGGTGCTAATTGTTCTTTGATTAAAGATAGCGTTTCGTGTATGTTTGTCGGGACGTTGCAGGGTTCAATCGTTACGTTGACTGTTGTAGGCATATCTAGAAGTGCAAGTAGGATGTAAAGTTGACTGTTTAAAAGATATCTTGAGGATATAGTTGTTATTAAGATTAAATTAAGTTTCGTGAAATATGGCGAGTTGGCCACTGAAAGTCGGCGAGGTGGCCACTTACAGTCGGCGAGTTGGCCACTGAAATATGGCGAGTTGGCCACTGAAAGTTGGCGAGGTGGCCACTTACAGTCGGCGAGTTGGCCACTGAAATATTATGGCGAGTTGGCCACTGAAAGTTGGCGAGGTGGCCACTTACAGTCGGCGAGTTGGCCACTGAAATATGGCGAGTTGGCCACTGAAAGTCGGCGAGGTGGCCACTTACAGTCGGCGAGTTGGCCACTGAAATATGGCGAGTTGGCCACTGGAAGTCGGCGAGGTGGCCACTTACAGTCGGCGAGTTGGCCACTGAAATATGGCGAGTTGGCCACTGAAAGTCGGCGAGGTGGCCACTTACAGTCGGCGAGTTGGCCACTGAAATGCGGCGAGGTAGCCAGTGTAGGGCGAGGACGTATTTAGATCGAAAACGAGAGGCTATTGTTTTGGCACTTTGTAAAGTTTGATGAAGATAAAAAGCAAAAGTGTAAGCAATATCTTTGGTCAGGAGTGGCCGAACTAAACTCAATTTGCTTTCATACTTTCTATTTTTCAGATAACGATGGTGTGCCTTCAACATCACACGAGGACGTGTGAATCGTCAGGAGGGCCGTGTCGGAGGAAGCGGAAGCTATAAGTCGGATTCATTGTTGATTGGGAAGATCATTATTTGTTTAAGATTTGATTATTGTTGAAAGCCTTAATTTAATTCCATTTGATTTGTTACGTTCTTCTATAATTTTGAAAGAATAATAATTTAATAAAAGTAATGAATATTGTAATTCCCGTAAGGACCAATCAGAGCAGAGCATGTGCCTCGAGTGGGGTCGAGGCGCCATCTTGTTTTCAGTGAGGCTGAAAGAGTGTCAGCGTTTTCAGAGCATTATTGGAATTATTGGTGAAGAGACGCTAAAGGATCGAGTTGGATCTTGGATTGTTGAATAGAGAGTTTTGAAGTGGGATAGGTGCCTTGAACCCGCTGCTCGGTCTCCATTATCTTTTGTCTAAGCGGTGAAGTAACGGAATATTGTTTAAATCTACAATAAATACTGTGGAATCATGACAATTGTGTTTTGTGCTAGCATTTCACCCAGATGACGCCCACGAAGCTCGTGCCCAGTAACCCTGATGTCGGCAAGGATTATGTTTCTCCGACATATATAATTTTTATCATGGAAACGAGACTTTGAAAAAAAAAAATATATATTCTATAAAAACCGCTCAAATATCGCACCTCCGCTCAAATAGTGTCACATGTCAAAAAAAATTAAAATAATGTGCCACTATTTGAGATAACATTTTGATGTTTGGCAAACGTAATGATGGAATAAAAAAAAAATTAATTTTTTTTTGACATGTGACACTATTTGAGCGGAGGTGCGATATGTCTTTTGCACTAACAAACTAAATAAAAAAGGTTTAAACTACAATAAAGAAGAAGTAATACAAATAAAATAAAAATATAAAAAAACTCATTTTGTATGGAAAATGAAGTAAAATTGTTACACCGAGTACAGGCATGGGTCTAAATTACCCATTTTCAGGTTACGGCACTTATAGCTCCAAACTCAGGCGTTTTCTGACTTATTTCAGGGCACAAACGTGTGAAGTGATTCATTAACTCCAGCTATAGGAAAAAACAGCAATGTCGGGTGAATAGTATAAAAATTATAGAAATTCTAAAAACGGCCGGGTATCTTAGACCCAACCCCCATGACGCCGGGCAATATAAAGCGTCTGTCGCACAAAATGATCATGATAATCAAAACATTATCAAAATCTACTTTATTTAAATAGACCTGTTACAAGTTACTTTCAAATCGTCAAATCTGACTAACCAAACAACACTCAATGTTGGACATGAATACTATAATAAGTTATGTTTTATTTTAGAATTAGGGATAATGCATTCGTGGGGTGTTTGGAGAAATTCGGCCGGTCTGTTAATGGTCTCGGTAGCACAGTGGTTACTGCAGTCGCCCGGTTTGCGATAGACGCGGGTTCGATTCTCACCTGAAGCCTAGACCGAATGTCTTTTTCTGATATTCCTCTTATAAATACTATAATATATATTTTTTATACGTCAGAAATGTAAGGTATTCAATGTAGTGCACATGCGTCATTGAAAATACACTTTACGTAATGCTTTTCTTGACCGACTACTGTTGGCTTAGGACTTAGTAAGTAAGACTAGTACTAAGTATAGGTACTCGTAAGTGAGTGCATACAACCGCAAAGTACTTCACACTTGTACACTGAACCGCAGACAGTGTTGCCAGATATTTGAAAAACGCTGGAATATATTTAATGACATCATGGACTATCTGTGCCATGTATACTTTTGCTTTCTTTACTATAGTTTTATGTCAATTTTTTTGTGTTTCTTATGTTTGATTAATCAGTTCTTAACGATTTAAAAGAACTTGTAACAGGTCTATTTAAATAAAGATATTTTGAATATGAAAAGTAGAGTAGTTGTCCATTACTGTGCTTGTCAACCCCATATCTAGACCTCACGGCTGTTTCCCATCAGGTGGAGTGAGGTCATCTTAAAGACCACTTTAAAAAAAAACGCGATAAGTATACAAGACCATATTAGTGTGGTCGTGAATTCTGTGTTTTATTGCATGTCATTTGTGGATAAATGTTTATGTACCGATTGTACGATAGATTTTTTAGTGATAAATAACCTGAACTGAAAGAACAGTCATTCTTCAAACCCACAGCCCAATAGTGGTAAGTATTTCAGTATTTTCAGTATACGAAATCCCCAGCAAGTCGTTTATGTGGCTGAGTGTACAAGTTACTCATGCGAGCAACGCATATCCACAATACTAATGTAGTTTAGCAATAGAGCAAGTTGGTTAAGTCATGGAATACCTAATTTTACATACTGAATGAATAGCTTACATTTTGTTGATAGGTCTCTGGGTAGAGGTTCTGCCTATAGCGCCAGGCATGTAGGTTCGATTCCAATCCAACTTAAAAAATTTAGGGAGTGGATGGTCGTAGTAAATTATCCTTCAAAATTATACCTATGAATTGGCCTAATTATGAATAAGAAAATAAAGAAAAACATTCGGCTGACGCAAAATGTGCCCCTTGGCAAAAGGTTGTGCCAGTGGCACTAAACGTCATTCCAACGTCAACGCCAGCCGAGGACACACATTTACGTAACGAATATTTGCGATTCTTATAGGTTGTGTCTGGGTGTTATCATCCGTTTTCTTAGTTCAATTTAAGTAAGATCCCTTAATTTATGACGCCCCTACAATATGTTGTTCTAAGGTTGAGTTCAGGTGACCTCACCTGTTTTTTTGAACCCTGGGAAAAATCTTTAAGGAACGTCCCGCCCTCCGAGGGAAGGGTGGGGTAGTGTGGGACTCACGGGACGGCAGTGCCACCTCACACTCTACCCATTGCGAATGCTATGTGTAGCATATGTTAATGACCACGTGACAGAGAGGCGTGGCGCACTATTACAATGGTGGACAACAAAACGTGTAATCGAGACATTACTCGGACCTCTTTCGATTACATCACTGCCAATAATAAGACAATACTATGTCAAGTTCAATATACACGCTGATTCATTTGCGAAAAGAATTCCGAAGGATAGTCCTAGTCTAGCATTTTTAAATCAAATAAAATAGGTAAAGATACTCAGGCCGCTTGGTTTATAAAATTTACCTGGCTTTATCTCTAATTGTTTTTTTTTTTGATAGAAAATCTGCCCATTCAAGAGATCAATTCAATTCCTAATATTTTTCAAAAATTTTGGTACTCCGATTAGTAAAGAGTCTTTTAAAGAATTTGTTTTAAATTGCTCTACATTTTTATTTTTATTGGCCAAGAAGGTTTCTAGAATGATAGCTAACCATTATCGCCAATATTACCTTTTGTATAGCTTTGTCTCTTTCATTCTTGTTGCTGCCACCATCTGCGAGGGAGTGACAAGTTTTATGAACAAGGGGGTTAGAATTAGACTTAAAAAAAAGATTAAAAAAAATAGTTTCAAAGCAAGGTATGTTGTGTGTAAATGTGTCTCAGAATATATAATTATGGGATTAATGTAAATACAGGATATTTAATCGTAGAACAGTCACGGATTGATCTTGATATTTAAATTATCTGACGCATATTCCTTCGCAGAAGTATCTGACTATGATTCTAGATACTATCGGAACATGTCATTAAAATTGATCATGGGAGTGAAGATTAAGTACTGTAGCAATACTGATTCACGGCTGATGCCATAACAATAGTTACAATCTGCACTATATTGCTTACGAGAAATAAATATAGATGGCGAAGAGGGTATTACTGGATTCACCTGTGCGTGGTGGATTAACATACGAGGGATGCCTTTCGCCATTTTGAGTAACTATCTCCACTAAATCTAAGCCCTCAATATGACATAAAGCGTTTTTTTTATTCTGAATCGAAAATCCCTCCCAAAAATCTTTCTTATTATCATTTACGATTGGGGACGCTGGGAGTAGGCCGGGCAATCAATCCGTCTGTTGTGGGCCATTTCATCCATTTCCACGGGCTCTGTGGGAGTCTCTACAAAATAATCGTTGGATTGAAATCATCACGACCAGGACATCAAGCTGTCTCCAGCTTGAGTTTGTGTTTGAATCTGCCGCACTCGAATGTATTTTTTTTCATTGTTTCAGAAGCAGGGCTGCACTGCGTTGCTTGTTTTGTTGAAACATTAAGTAGTAGAGTAACTACCAGCCGAATTCACAAACGTTAATCAAGCTTATGCTGTCCCGTGAAATATCAATGGGACTGAAAGGGACAGCTATACTGCTGAGGGATGCTCAACTTCGATTTGCTTTTGTAAATTCGAGGATACGCAATGCATAATGTGGCATTTACTCGTTTTCTACAGTCAGCAGTTGAATGTTAGTAGGTACTCCAAGTATTTGGACTTTTCAATCTGTTTTAGTAAAGCAATTCCAACAATGCATTGATAAAGTGGCTTGAATTTTCCCTTATAGCTAAAAAAGGGAAAACTTTTTTAATTAGGTTGTTAAAATTATCGAATGTTATAAATATTTTAACCACTCTAAAAGGTCTAATTATTCTGGTGATCACTGACTTTTAGGTGAGCGATTTCCGTTTATTGTAAAGTTTTAGTTTCAGTCTTACTAGTATATCGTGTAAGTATTGTTATAATGAATAATTTATTCTGTAAGTAAACGACATGCTGTTAGTACTGGGTGGTACTCTGACAACAACTTCATTTGTTTATATTAGAGTCTACGGACCTTGGGGCAGCGTGTGAAACCGAGATATGCGCCTTAGATAATAGTAGGATACAGAGTAATTATTCAACATACCTACATCAGTATATACAAAAACTGTTTTGTTAGCTGTGTTGCTATACATAAGTAACGCACGCGACTATATCCTTTATTGGGAGGTGGCTTATGGCGATGCATCACTAGGCCGCCGATTTTTAAATCCTAACCTCTCCTATGGCGGTGTATAAAATGGCCGATTTTCTTTATTACGTTTAAGTCACGTGCCCGCAGGCGCCTCCGGGGGGGTGCATATTTTTGAAATATTTTATTATTATCCTACTAATATTATAAAGGCGAAAGTTTGTATGTGTGGATTGTGTGTTGCTCTTTCACGTAAAAACTACTGAATGGATATAAAGGAAATTTACAATAATGTGGCACATGAATCGCACATAGGCTACAATTTCTAAAGAAATATTAGTTTTTGTTTATCCACTTAAGTCCACGCGGACGAAGTCGAGAGTTTTTAGGTGCATTTTAGAAAATATGCACCTAAAAAATCGGCCATTATTGGGCCGCTTGCCAGTGTCACTGGTGAATTTCAAGCTGAAGAGGGGATGCTGGTTCTGACAGCATCCCTGCGTATATCAGTAGATCATTTCATGACATATTTCCTTGAAACATTTGTCCTTTTCTGTCAAACTACCTGTAATGTCATGATTTCCTTGAGAAATTGAAAAAAAACAGACCTTTTGTGTATTGGCATGGCATGAGCATGAGACGATACGAACTGTCAAATTCTATACACTTGACCTGTAGCCTGAGCCTGTTGTCTGACCTTAACCTGATGCTGAAACATCACCTGGAATAACTCTTGAGGCTTTTAGCTAAGTAAATAGTAATTTTTCAAATAAACTTTAACTTAAACTTACGCAAGGCAATCCTTTCTACATGACGCAACTTTTCTTTAAATTTCATAGTAGTCAAATCCTGTTTGACGTTGGTAAGAGCAGTTTTTGGTAACGGCCTAGGCGGAGGCCCGTAAACAATACTTTCGATTTTCGATATTGTTCCACTCATTCAGCATTTACCTCCTTTCGTTTGCGTTGAGGGTCGTAACCACCATTACGTCGTTCCATAAAAGTGAATCAAGGGTACCCTTTAGGGTTTTGAATATCGAAATAGGAAGTTATAACTTGCTTTAAGTACTCCGAATTCACAATTGATGGTCCGTGACTTTTTCTGCACAATATTTGCCTTATGTAGATTAACCTCATGAAATTAACATTTTAAAAGACGTACAATAATTTTTTAGTTACTTTTCGAATTTCTTTTGGTTTGATCTTGACAACAATCTATCTCGAGGGATATAATGAGTGCTAAGCTAAGATCGAACTAGATTGCCAAGAGTAGCCTATTTACAATTTTTTGTAAAGCTTTCAGATTATAATGATAAACCACTGGTCACCAGGAAACACAAACCTAAAACTCATGTATGTTATACATATAAGTTTACACACCGCCCGTCTATTAGGCTGCGTTTCTACCAGAGATGTGTAGCGAGGAATGTGTTTTAAAGAACCAATAGAATCGCTCCATCTCCCTAGCTTCGATCAATGAAACAATTCTATTGGTTCTTAAAAACATGTTCCTTGCTACGCATCTCTGGTGGAAATTCAGCCTTAGGCCCTTAAAAACAAGGGATTTATTGAATAAAACTCATTTTCATAGAACAGAAGATTAAAATTAAATAATCCTATGTACTGTTTGTTACTAATGTGATATTTTAGCATTGTCAAAACAGATTAGAATTATATTAAGTTAAAAAATAGTATCACCCATGGAAAAATATGAACTACTTAACGTTTAACATACATAGTACCTCAATCAAACATGATTTAGAAGGTATCGACAGCATTATAAATGAATTAAAATACGCTTAGTTATGGCTTATTCCCTCACGCACGACATATTCTATTAATTTATTAAACAAATTTTGGAATGTAACCTTTTTGTTGTTCTTGAATCTACAGGTTTATGAACTTGCGTTCAGTCTTTAACGTGAATTTAAAAAAACAATATTTTTCATTAAAACCAAAAAACATTAAACACCTTCTTAATTTTCCGAAATTAACTTACTACAGTTTTTAAGTTGTAAAAGGCTCTCCACTTTATTTTCAATAACATATAATTGGCCCTATCGACCAAGCAGAAATTGAAACCAAAAATATCTAGAATTCAAAAATAGAAAACCAATTTTCTCCGTTCATCTGCCTAGAGGTCGTTAAAAATATTTACTACTTGGTGCTAATGAGCGCCAAAATTACCATACAGTGGTGCCATCGCGTGTACAGGCCGGCACCAACGTGGAAGGACCAATATGCCTAGCACCTGGCTGTACCTACCCAAATACACGCATTTATAAAGATATGCCAAGTTCTTTTAAAAAAATAAAAACAAAGATTTATGTGTAACGTTTTTAATAAACGTAAGTATTAAATAAACACATTTCAAGAAACGTCTAACATCCCAAATTCTCAAGACTTACACGAAAATAATTTTAGGTTGTGGCAGGAGTTCTGAAAATAAATAAAACCCGGAAGGAAATACAACTCTCAGAGTTTTGGTTGTGGCTTGTGGACTTGTGGATCGTTCAGTACAGCATAACTTCACAAACTCCCAAGCAGAACTGACAATTACCGCCATTTGCAAAATTATAGCATCTTCCGAATTAACTGAGGTCTGGTTCATCATCATCAATCATTGGATTTTTTCAAGCACTTGCCCATACACTGTCGTGCATCTAGGTGCAGCATGCAGCGGCGACCAGATAAATTATAACATAACAAGTAATGTATGCACATATAAAGTGATAAATTCTGCTAAAACGCATTAATAGTGCGGTATTGACATGCCGACATGATAAGCGTAGGTACTGTTTGCTATTTTATAAATGCCCACGAAGTCGAATAGATGATTTAAGAATAGCTACCTAGAGTGATAAGCATAAGAATATGAAAATACTTTTTTTAAATAATAATAGGTTTTTTATGTGAGATAGAAATACACCTGAGGGTCTACCATGAAGTTCTCTTACGAAGGGAAGAAAAGGGAACCACTCCCCTCCCTCCATTTCCCCCAAGTGGGATGGCCAGTTGGGATTAGTGGAATAGGAGCATAAATTTAAATTTCACTCATGCCACCTGGGTGGGAAGGGTGGAAAAAAAACCACTCTTCCCACGTGGTATGGCTAAGTGTAAGTGGAATAATCGGCAATTACAGATTTTCGCTAGTTCCGTTACGATAAACTAGAAGGAAAAATTGAAAATTGTAACTTTCAATTCAATCCAAGTGCGGAAAGTATGCAATTTTGCATAAGTCCGAGGCATCTAGACCAGAGCTGGAAGGCGACCCGATGTTTCTGCACGATATTCAGCTATAAAAAAATACTTTTAGAGAAACTCTATTAAAAAGAAGCTTCGCAGATGATATTCGTAGCACCGACTGTGTGTGCGGCTCATAGATGTGAATGGGGCCTGATCGTCCATTATAATGCCTATGGTGTTACCTTGTCTAAGTAATCACTCACGCTTCCCAACCCGTAGAAACGATTTCAAACGCCTCTCAAGAACCCTCGTCATGTATACTCTTAGGTGGTGGTGATTGATTGATTGATTTAGACTGATTTTAGACTATCCCAAGTTTAAACTGCTTCAAACGAACTACTAAGTTACCTACTTATAAGCCGAAACTAAATCTTAGTCTCAAATCTAGCCGGCGGACACCGCCAACACCAAGTTGCCCAACTTGCGATAGTTCAAATTCTACAAGTCAACCAGTTTTCTGACACCTCCGTTCATTGCTAGCCCTAAATGTTAAGGATTCGGAACAATTAACAAATGCAAAGACTTATTGGCGTTGTCATAAAATAAATTGCATAGTTGTTAAACCTGAATGGACAATATGGACGTGAATGGCTAAGACCGGCTACTGAGAACTATAAAGAAATAAATTTGCTGTAAAATCACCTCTCCGTTTACATCTTGCTCTTAATTACCATGGACCATAATTAACTATTTATTCCTTTTTTATGTAAGAGGGAGCAAACGAGCTTGAGGGTCACCTGATGGGAAGTGATCACCTCAGCCCATGGACCACCGCTACACCACCGGTGTCACCGCTTCTAACTATGAGATGTTATTAAACATATAAAAACCATCCCCTTCAATAAAAAAAACGCAACAAAATCCGTTGCGTAGCTACAAAGGTTTGTTTTATATTATGTAGTGATACGAGAGAGCATCGTTGCTCAACTGATGGAAATTGTCTCAAAAAAGCGATAAATATATTTTTGTTAGCATTTACTAAGTGTTCACTAGGCAGAACATATTTTTCATGGTGACCTCACATATTTCTACCAAACTGCTAGTGATAACAACCTTGAAGATATCCGACCGTATGTGAGTCTTGCTAGTTTCGTGTGTTTAGCATCTGTGACTCAACGTGAAATGGAGCGAATTTCCTTCGCTAAATAACTGACTCACTTAACCGACTTGTTTACCGAGTGAGAGGCTCATTCTGGGAATGTCCGATTTTGATTAAAAACAAAAACCACACAATATAGTAGCGACCACAAATGATAAATCAACTAAGTAAAGGATATAGGTCGTTTTTTGAGTGACAATTCTCCTGGTTAGTCACCGATAGCTTTAAAGTATATTTCATCACCATTTCATTTCCATGTAAGTACCAACTCACCAAGTAGGTGAGTAAAGTACTTATTTTTGAATAATATAAAAAATCGCAACCATCTTTGGCGCTATTACGTACATACCTACATGAAATCTTGGCCTACAGTAGTATAATTGTGCTTGCGTCTTCACTAAGAGGTCTTGGTTTGAAAAAAGTCCAACAAAAAAATAAGCAAGATTTTTTTTTAACACTGCTGTTTCAAACTATTTTTATTTAGGTGAAACTAAATTAATAGTTTAAGAGATATTCCGAAAAGATATGTTTAGAGATAACGTGGTCCTACATTTGATTCATCGGCTTTATGTCATTCAAAATGTAGATGCATGTACTTTGTTTTTTATTTGTTTTTCATAAGCTTGAAGCTTATGAAATGCCGCTCAAATTATTCTTCGAAGAAATGTGTTCAGATATTTTGTATTCAAGAGAAGGGCATTCGATCTCAATAAGGAAACCCTATGGAGAAGTATCAAGGTTTTGCTTAGGCCCTGGAAAGGCACGACTACATACATGTGGAAAAAGGTGGGAGATCGTTTTCATTTCTTCACAGAATAGAGAAGCTTAAGGGGTTTTTATTTTATTTTTTTACGTATTTTCGAATAAATAAAAAATGAGCAAACCGGACAAAACATGCTTGTTCCACTCGCCAAGTGATAAATGACATCATAAATTCAAGAAAATGTAAAGTCAAAACCTTATTTCTATGTAGCACTTACACATAAATTAAGTAAACGAGGCTCATCTTGACTCTTGACCAAATACGGTTATCAGGTACCTTGTAGTTTGCACGTTCTTGAGTTATTTGTGCACTTGTGAAGTTTCTTTTTATGCAGGTTTAGAAAACGTAACACAATGTAATATTGATATTATAACTGGAAAGAAACAGATATACCTATCACGGTGATTTTAGCAGACTTGAATAAAGTGAATAAGTGAACCAGGTACCTAAAACCATTAGGTATAATTGCCAATATTCGTTACTTTTCATGCATCGAAGAGATTCTTTGATATTTTAACTGCGATCAGCGTTCCTCGCATTTTGACACTAAAAAGCTTTTTCGATGGAATTCCGATCGGAAACGCAGACCCACGAGTGCAAATTCAGCCAAAATTAAGTGTAATCCAATCGAATCCATGTAGAAATTCAGTGAAACAGGATAAGTCACCGAGATAAGGTATAACTCTGCACCCAAATCGCCATAACAAAGACCTATTTAAGATGAGAGAGAAGATAAAAATACTAAATTGGTTTGTTTATTTATTAGTCAGTTTCGCCCAGACTTTGACTGATAGAAAATTTCGTAGGCATTAAACCCGCCAGATTTACTTAGCATAATTTGGAGTCGCTTTTCGTAAATGCGCTAAGTCCTTTTAAATCGCGCTACGAATTTTGATGCGGTTTTTACCATCAAACAGATAATTTTCTTCTTGACAGTTTACCATTTCGTTTGTAACCTTTCCTTTTTATTTTCTTACTCTTTTAATTTTTATTGTCAAAAACGTTTGTCACTGCGATATTCAACTATGAAATTAACAAAATACCTGCATTATTTATCCACGCCGTACTTCCACGGCCAGAAGTGTACTCCCGCGGTAGCCGCTACCCACACGCGTGTCGCAAGCGCCGACAATTTAGGTACGTTGGCCAACGTTACCTCATTTCACGTAGATTGTGTAGCGCGATGCCTCGCGCCGCTCGCTAAGGGAGTTTTGCTATCATGTTTAAGAGCAAACTTAGGAGCAAAGTGTTTTTCTTAACTTAAGTTCGTAAGTTTAGTCGCAGATTCAGAGGAAAAATGAGATTACGCGCTGAAATACTTTAGGAAGTCGATTCCGCCTTTATAGATGTTCATTGGCTACTAAACTACCAATAGATGGCGTAGAGTGTCGCAAAGGCATTACGTTTTCGCTTCTTACATTGAGTGCTGTTTGTAGAGTACTCAAGTAGCTTGCCTCCTACAGTCTTCTCAACGAGAGTAGTTAGTTGCAACTTAGATATAAGGTTCAAGGTGTTTGCACATGCTGCTTCCTCCCATGTCTATGGCCTACATACCCTTCAAACTAGGTTCTTGGCGGCTGTACCGTGGTTCTTAAAACCTCCACTTAGAGTTTGATCAGCAGACCAGTATCTGAAACAGTTTTGTCCTCCGTCTACCTTATTGGTAAACCTGACCTAATCAGCTGCTGCTTTTCCTCTTTTTCTGATCTGCTTCAGGAGTCCAGTGACACATCTACTCAAGCGTGGAAATTAAGATAGTTAGGATGCGTTTGAGACGAACATCTATAACATCCCGAAATTACGGCGGCGTAAAGTAGTCGGAAGATAAGAATAAAATAAATCAACACAAAAATATCGTATTTTTGTAATGTTAATTAGGTTACTAACATAGATTATAAGTCCTTTGTTACTAGCACTATATGGGCAATGCTCGAAATAAATGTTTTTTTTTTTTTATTTATTTATTTATTAGGCAAATCAGTTTTCCCAGTGAAAGGCGAAACCGTGCGCGGGAGTCGATAAATTATTGCTATGAGATGTAATTGTGACGAATTGTATTAAAACCGTATGATCTTGAAGGTTACAGTATCCTCACTTTTAGCCCCGTCATCACACAATAGGAAATTAATTATTGTATTTTGTATTTCAAACTTTACCCTTTAAATAAAGGTAGTAGCTTTGTAAGTAGCTAAAGTTGATTTTAAAACTATTTTTGATTTAATAATATACCCTTTTTTAAACTCATAAAACTACTTTTTGCCATTTTTGTCGGTTTGTTACGGGTACATTATAAACTAAGACGAAACTATGAGACGATAGGTACTCGAAAAATAAAAGGTTAAATTTTATACAGATGGGCCAGTTTACAATTCATCGATGGTTAATAATATCACGGGATACATTTAAAACTACTGATAATCACAATAAAATATAGGGGAACATACGAGTATACATGCACTCTTAAAGCAATAGCTATTAGCACACTGAATCAGTATTCACGAGATAATATGTATATTCTGGTCCATGTTCCAATCGGTATTTGGAGTAAAATATCTCATGGTTATGTCGTCGTCATATCCTATCATAAATTAGCAAATAACAAACCAAAAACATTGAACAAATAAAGAAAAAGCGTTCCAAAATTACGTCAGTGGGTGATTTCATCACCATGTTCTACATCTAAAAGTCTATCACAAGTAGGGTTGCCAACCGTCCAGCTCGAGACGGGACGTCCCTTTTCCAGCACTTAAACTCGCAATAGTTGACTGTGGGACACAATTTTTCCTGCAACTACATTGTAGGTACTCTTTCCAAAACGAACCAAGTACCTATAGCTCAGTAAATTATTGACATAACCGTGTTCAAAGTTTTTGTCTTGAACATTTGGTGAAAACTATGAGTCAAATGCCATTGGACTGTGAAAGTTCAATAAAAGCAATATTTGTCAATCCACAAATATGTTCTCTCGTTTGACAGGATACAAAACGTAAAAACATTTTGGGCCACAAGTTTTTTTTTGTAAATTTTTCGTTTGTTATATTTATTCTCTTATTATGGGCGGAAATTAATCCAACATATCAAAAACCTGGAAAAAAGATTCATAGGGGTTAAAATAGAAGTTGTGGCGTCCAGCATGTTAGGTTTTGGTTTCCCGCATAGCCGTTTAGTTAAAAAAGTTTAGTTAGTAAAAGTTGACAACCTTAATCACAAGTCACAACATAGTACAGAGGCCCGGTAACCTTGCTTGTTGGCCACATGTTGCCAAAATTGCCTACGTTTTTTGTGACATTGTACATAATGTGGGAACGTACCTTTCGAGACAAGGGAAGTCATGCATCACAGTCTAAGGTCGCCCGATTATGTAACGTGTAGATTCAATCGTTGTTTGCAGCTGAAAAAACCTATTGAAAGACAATGGCTAGACTGTGGCCGAATTGTATGTTAAATAGTCAGATAGCGTTTAGTGTTTCATGCCTAATACCACTTTTTTGTTCTTTCAGGAAATCATCGTCATTAGCCATAGGAGTCCACTTTTGAATCTAGGTACTGTAGACCTAGGCTATGAGGCCTGGTTAGGTTATTTCAAATCTTTACTATTTTGTTGTGCCAATACTATGACTCTTTTCATGATTATTGGCTTGGATATTTGGCAGAGAAAGACGACCTTGTAACATGAAAAAAAACTAGTAAGTATAATGTTAAAAACGTTACAAGGTATTTTTTCTCTCCTTTCTCGTTACTTAAATTATATCCAACCAGTAAAGGTTTAAAATCACTCTTACAATACCAATTTCATGAAACAATATATGCGGAAATAGGTTTTTTCTCTTATTGCTCATCTCTGACCTTCATGATACGCCAAACTATTAACAAAAAAGTGTGAAAATTCTTTAAAATGTTTTATTTATTTATGCAGTGTGACAGGCGTAGCGTGTCAACAAATTGAGTAATTTCAGCAAATTAACAGAAGTGAATAGATGTCAATACAATTATTTAAATTGTCGTTGGCTCGTTACTTTAGCACGCGATCTGTCATTTGAGTCGTGCGTTATGACTTTTTCGAAACGTTTCCTACAACGACTTGGTTAACCTGTCAAACCGAATCAGAACTTGAACAGCCTCCTGTCATAAGGTATCTAAACATGTGTGGATTCTGTAGTATTCTACTAAACTACTATACATAAACAAACATATACTATTGACATAACATAAATATATCGACATCTGTCGTCTCCAACGCCACCTAGCGGTGAGAGAGCGCTCGAGGCAGTCCCTGACTGGCAGGCGCGAAGTTAAGACGTGGTGCATAGCAAGCGAGCCGATATTCTAGTACTCCCACATTATTCCTAGTTCTAGTACTCATCAGTTAGTATTAAACGAGATTGTACAGATTCTACAGCGGTAACATTGACGATTTTATCAGATATAACTACGTCTCTAAAGTTACGATCAAGGCATAACGTTTTTGCCAAAATGTCAATAAAAGTCTGGATGATATTGATTGTACTATTATTTTTCCTGATGTAAGCGAAAATTTGTCAGTAATACTATGTCTACATCAATGACGATTATCGATTTTGTTAATGATAGTGGTTGAACTATCGAAGCTGTCAATGGACAATTTGTTCAAAGTGCAAGTGCAATATCTGTCGTTTTAAACTTAGTCGGTGCCACCTCTTCAACAATCCTTACTGAGGCCCAGGCGTTGGAGTATTTCTCGCACTAACTCATAGTTGGGGTTTGGCTTATGCCCAGCAGCGACGATCCAGCTTAGAGACTAATGGTAGCGCTAAGAGCGTCGTGACGCAGTGTTTAAACAATGGCTGGGACCCGTGTGGTCCCGAATTCAAATCTGAAACACGTTCATTGAGTTTATTGTACAATTAGTGACTAACTTGAATAGGCCCTAATGAACTGATACAAAACCCCAGCAACACAGCTTACGGCGGTGGACTCGCTCCTTAGTAATTGAGGTGAGGAAGAGTAATGTCCTTGGCCGAATATGGGCTTCTGAATGTCACGTTCACCTTGACGGCAACAAAGTGTCTTAGACTACCCCGTTTTGGATATGGTCATGAGCGTGCCTGTGGCTGTGGAGGGAGAATCGATGGCCGTTGGGGCGGAAAGGTTCTAGAATGGCGACCGCGTAGCGGACGACGTTTCGTGGGCAGGCCCTCCACAAGGTGGACCGACGATCTGGTCAAGGTCGCGAGAAGCCACTGTATGCGGACAGCGCAAGACCGATCGTTGTGGAGATCCCAGGGGGAAGCCTATGCCCAGCAGTGGGCGTCATTCGCCTGATGTGATGATGAAGTGCCTGTGGCTGGTTATACTTCAGTAACAGCCTCAAGAACCAGAAGTCGGAACATGAGAGCGCATCACCCACATTCGTCCTGTGTGAAACATTGTTTACAATGGTGTTTATGATCGGCGACGCGGGCGCAGCCGAGTTCCCACCAGAGCGTGCGATGTGGCGCGCCTAACAAAATAAATATTCGACAGTTTGTGACTATAAACAATCCGCACTTGGTCCTACTAACTCCTACCGCGTACGGTCTGCGCAACTGTCAAGGACGTAGATCAGATATTGGAAATAAAAACCTTTGTCAAAAGCTTTGCCTTTTTTTACGTTGTTGCATCTTTATTATTTAAGGTAAGGTTTTAATAGGTAAGGTAAGGTAAAGAAATTCTTAAGTTTATAAATAAAATAAGTAATAACAATTTCTCCAAAACCAAGATGATATTTTTTTGTTTCCATCTCTATATATAAAAATGGTTTGCTGTTCGTTAGTCTCGCTAAAACTCGGGAATGGCTAGACCGATTTGGCTAATTTTGGTTTTGAAATATTTGTAATGGTCCAGGAAAGGTTTAAAAGGTGAGTAATCATGAGAAAATGCAGGAAATATAGTAAAAATCTCAATTTTAGTTTCCTTTTAGTAAATGTTACTACCTGTCATGTGACATTAAATGTTTGACAATATAACGAAGTCTGTTGGGACAGCTAGTGTTGAATATAAATCCAGCTCTCGGCTTCAGGGTTAACTTATGTGTCTCTTGGTGAAAACGTGTCATATTTGGTAGGGAAAATATTTCTCTGCTTTATTCTGATCAGCATTTATTGCTGAACTCTGATATGACATTCATGCGTTTTTATTCTGTCTCATGTTTTATTCGAATAATATTGGAAATATCGTTTTACAAGGTGAAAAGAAAGAATAAACGGAAAAGAAATTAACGGCATTTTTCACCTTTGTGAAACTTAGAATTATATTTTTTTTTACATAGGATACGAAACACTTAATTGCACACAAAACAAAGCGAAAACTACTGCTAAGAAGGGACCAGGGTGAGGCGGTACTTCTCAACGACAATGCTGCTTCAGATATTCAAAGCGCATATTCGTCCGGGTAGAGTACTGCTGTCACCTCTGGGACGGATCCAGACCAAGTATCAGCCGGCTGCCTTAGACTCTGTGGAAAGGCGTGCTATGTGGATTGTGGGGGACGCTGACATCACAGAAAAGCTACAAGACCTTGAACACCGCCGCAGGGTAGCTTGTCTGTCGGTGTTCTACAGGATGCATTCCGGGGAGTGTGCGAAGTAGTTGCATGACCTGATTCCACCAGCTCCTTTTCTTCATCGGACCACAAGACGCAGACTAACTTATCACCCCTATGTAGTTGACATACCAGCGATTTACACCAACCGTTTTGGTAACACATTCATGATGCGAACAGCAAAGGACTGGTATGAGCTTCGACAATACGACTTGGTCCTCTTCAACAAGAGAGTGAACAGCCATTTAAAAGGCTAGCATATATCACCTAAGACTACATCATCACTTACGATCCGATGAGATTGCGGCCAACGAATTTACAATTTAGGCGGTACAGGAAAGGTAAGCAAGTGTACACATATTCCAGAATTAAAATATGATTACTCTAGTGAATCAAAAAAATGTTAAATAACAAAACTAAGCTAAGATCCGAAACCGATGACGATGAAAACACAAAACATACAAATGACAAACAGTTCAAGTGAAGTAGATGATGCCAGCCAACAATTGCTAACATCCTGGTTTTGTGAAATAATTCATGCAACCCACAACTTAAGGCCTTAATTCGATTGACGAAGTGCTGAAACCGAACTAATATTAGCTTAAAACCTTTATTTCTAATGAGATATTCATAAATTAATAACGTGTAACGGAAAGGTTCGATCCTTGTTCTCCTGATAACGCATTTCCTGTTTATTTGCTTCAATCCTGTGTAATCTCCCTACTAATTAAACAAAATGCTTTACAGCTAACTATGTAAGGCATTTTGCCTAACAAAATGTTTCCTGTTATTTTGTTATTCAGTTCCAAACAGAGCCGATACTGAAATCTTTATTTCGAGAGGAAAATTTTAAACCGTATGGTAACCACAACTATAATTAAGTTATTCCTAAAATTTGTGGTCCAGATAGTAAGATTTTAGTTACTCAAATTCAAGGAAATGGGAATAACAAGGGGAATTTCCTAGATAGGGTGTTTGTTCACAGAGACTATGGTTGAAAGGAAAATGGGAATACCTGTATAAATGGCTTTATTCTGGCTGGCATTATTCTGGAAATGGTAAATTACAACTTAAGGAAAAAAAGCGGAAACAGTGCCATGTTGTGGTTCTGCCAGTTAAAAAAGTAACCAAATTTTTCAATAAGTGAGTTGATTAAACTTTGTAGAAAGCTCTTATAAATGAATTTACAAATTTTTCTTTTAAAAAAAATTGGGCTCTCCCAAATGTGTTTATTTGCTATCGCTCCAACACTTATCTATGCTCTATAGCTAGGGTCGTGCGTTGCTGCCAACATACTAAACTCTGCAGTATTAATTATTTTCACAGACCTGCTCCC
Source organism: Udea ferrugalis (assembly GCA_950022985.1). Lineage (NCBI taxonomy): Eukaryota > Metazoa > Arthropoda > Insecta > Lepidoptera > Crambidae > Udea > Udea ferrugalis. The sequence continues at coordinate 16,409,406 of OX465516.1, forward strand.
ATTGTGAACTACTTAGGTCCATGACGTCATCTGTACATTTGGAATCGAAAACATTAACGCTTTCGTATAGTTTCGTAATAGTAAGTAACACGTAACACGCCTTGCGTTTATTTCTAAAACTCGATAAGAATTAAAAGATTTATGTGTTAAATGTTATTTGTGTACACAATTTTTTAGTTACAAAAGGCAGATTTTAGGCCTCAAAAAGAACTCAAGAAGCTAACCAGTAATAAGGTATATTTTCCAGCAAACCATGGTCACGCAAACGGCGCGATGAACTGATTTTGTGGAGGAGAAGGACTGACCTGAATAGGCTCAAACCGGACAGGCAAAGAAGAAAAAAAGGGACGCCCTTGATCAGCTGTGGCTAATGTTGATTTGAAACTATGATATATATATTTTTTTAACCATACAGATCCCACTGCTGGGCAAAGGTCTTCCCCAAGCTCTTTTCTCAGGCCTGCAGCCTGTACTTTCGAGATTATTTTTCTAAATGTCAAGGGGTTTTATGCGTTTGCATGTAAACATTAAAATTCAGGTATCGTGCTTCGTGGAGGAAGTCAAAGCGGCTGAATGGTACCTAGTAGATCCGTCCTTGAGGTGATAGTACTCCACACGCAGACATATTTTCGCTTAGCAGAATAGTAGGTAACCGGTACAAGAAATCCAGTTTCTCCACAGCATGTGCTGGCCGAAATAGGTGAAATTTCCATACGCTGTAGGTGGTCGGTTATTGATACGGATAAATCTTGGAAAGTTGGAGTCAGCTAGAACGGACTGCGTTTACTCAGGACAACGTTTGCAACACCCCAGTCAGAAACTGGAATTACAAGCGGATGTCCAATAAATGATATGATTTTTATGATGGAAAACTACGTCTCCTCAATAAAACATGACCGTCGACCATGACCTTAACAACTTTTGCAACAACGTGCAGAGACACGAGTCCAATTTCCAATCGGGTGAATTTATGAATTTATGAAACTTTTCATAAATCTTTAAATTGAGTTGAGTGTTGACGCATGCGATCAATTGTGATGACCATTTGTATGTTTTTTCTATCTATATTTAACATAATATGTTACTTTTTGTGTATTTAGTGTACCATCCTATGTATTCATCTATAATGATCCTTGTCACCTACAGTACAAAAGCCTTCTTCAAGTAAAGAGTACGAAGAGACGATAATCTTTGCTTAAAACAACTGAATAATAAAGATCAAAGTCGGCACTCGTCAATGCGCTTAGATCTTTTAAATGTTTGGGCGAAAAGAAAAGCGACACGGCACATGCCCGTAATGATTATCGGGACGAAAAAAAGCCACGCAGAGCAACAGCGGGTAGCTAGTATTTGAATTTAGTATTATAGTAAAATGAGGTCCTGCTATTTGGTCCGGGGGAACGCGTAAAAGGCTTCGCGCCACTCACCGTAATCTCCCACTGTGGACGAGGAGAGGGAGTAGTAAGGGTTTTAGTCGGTAAAGCCACTGGGGTACTACCTCCCCGTGGAGAGTCCGACATAACCCGTCCAACCCCCCGGTTGACGGGTATGCGTAAGTGCATTTCCCCTAATCTAATCTAATCTAAATCAGCCATAAGGATCCCACTGCTGGGCAAAGGCCTCTCTTCCCCTCCTCCACGAGAGTCTATTTTGGGCCTTTCCCCAAATCAAAAAAAAAGGTCCTGCTATTTGACCAAAAGTCATGAAACCAAATTTTTCTTATTTTTCTTGTACCTAAGTAAACTTTAATATAAAATTCAGTCATTATAAAGTGAACAATTTGCCAAAAACATATAGTAAGTAATGCCTATTAGCAATTTTATCAATTGCTATAAAAGAAAAGGGGAGCGGCCATTTTTCCTGACAGCTCGATTATTTATTGCGCGATATGGCAGTAGTTAAAAACTGACAAACAAACCTTATCTCCTTACTACGGTGTTTACTACGCGCTATCACCGAGATAATAGGCATTGTGAAAGTACGTTACGCCTTGTTTTAGCGATAAACACTTTGTATCGGAGATTTTGGACGGTTGATAACGCCTGATAAGCTGTGAATAAGTGTGGTGTGGATTTTGTTTCGGGTAGGATAGTGCCGTAGGTGGATTATGATAGGAAAAAAAGGTTAGATTTTATAATAACAGTCCATTAATAAAGGAATACTTACCGGCAATTTTTGAATTTATTTATTTTTATTCAAATTTATTTATAGTTACAAGATGTACCCATGTAGTACCTACAAAATCGATAACATTAAATTGTTTTTTTATGGAATCTAGGCACTGCTCTGCTTATTAGGCGTAAGATTAGACCGTAGGGATCTTGGCTTTGATTTTGAGACCCAAGGATTGTCATGGTAGTAGTCCAGCATAACAGATTATGGAACGAAAAATAGCTCAAGTTTACTTGAATTTAAATGGACAAGGCTATTCTTGGTGACACTCTACGTGATAGGCTCGAAAATGAGGAAATCTGCAAAATGATAAAAGTCCCTAGCTTAGCCTAGAGGACAGGTAAAGATATTCTAGTTTGTTTCAACCTAAACCATACAAAAGTCAACTATTTGCCAACAAAATTAACTGCAGTGGCTTTTTAAACTTCCTAAGTAACCATAAAGAACAAATCGTATGAACACACATTCTAAAATAGGTAAGTAAAATTCGATTAGATAAGTCGGGCATCCTTTATCCGATACGATTTATTTGTAGCAAGAAATTACCTACCTTAACAATAAATACCTACTTCTAGATAATAAGTTTTGATATGTTTTGTACGTAAGTCAAAACTTTTTATAACTGTATAGGTATTCCAATTTTGAAATTCATTATTTCACTGATTCACCATATCCATATCTTATTATACATACAGTATCTTATACTCACTATACAGTACCTAAGTGTGAGCGTCTATATTTAGAATAAAATTGATTAACATATGTACCTAATTGTAACAATAGAGCTTAAACCCACTCAGTTAAATGAAAAAATGGCGCTTGCGAAAATGTGACAAAAAATGCGTCGCATCGAAAGAAACAACTATGATCTACTAAGACGACTTCAACATTTGGCATCTTTGTATCATCAGGAAAGCTTTAACTTCTTTGCTACAGAGGTAAAAATGCGATGGCAAATCATCGCAATGTACAACAGGCAGCGGGTGGCTAGTGTTGTAAGAATTGCAAGTCCGGACTTATTTTAAAGACTTGCGTACTAAGCCAGTCGAAGATAGACTCGACACTTAAATAGTCTTTCTAGTTTCTAACTCATTCAGTTTTGAAATATTCGATGTCAATTAAAAAATAATATGTTGATAAATAAATAAATGGCTCATCTTACACCCGAACCTATACCGAATAAAAAAAGGAATCTCAACCAAGTTGTAAGTTGATAACTTGACTGATTGCTTGCTAACAGCACAATTTTACTAACACTGGCTGAAATTTCATACGAAATCTGAAACGAAATTTGATGGTTAGCCCATTTAATATTATTTTAGAACTTGAGCTTAATTTCAATTTTTGGCTTTCTGTCCAAGTCTAAAGTCTACAGGCCGACGGGTTCTTAAAATGTATTCTAAATGAGCCCTCTATGTTAAGTAATAATTGAATATTTATTTTATAAACTTTGTTGTAACAATGTCTCATAAATATTAAATTATGACAAAACTCGAGTCCTTAACAACACTACGTGCGGTACAACCCGGTCGATTATTGAAGTATAGCTTTTCCTGTGTTCCTTCGCAATCCCACAGTGCTTGTGTACGCCTAAAACCGGTCACTTAATAGTGCAGAAAAAAATGGACGCGGTGAGATCAGCGGGTCGGCCTTGAATCCGCGCCGCCCGCGGGGTTAGCTTGCATTGGTCACTGTCAGTTTGTTTTTATTTTGTTTTAGATAATGACATCATAGATAAAAAGATGCAGACATAAGACGAACGTTAAGTAAGACTCGAAAAGATATCGAGCGACTCTTGCAGTCGAATTGAAAAATTTGAAACGCAACCATCTGTTTTGCTAAAATTTCATTGGTTATCAGTCTATTTTGTTATAATTGTAAATTGGAAACTGACCGTTCTTAAGTAACAATGAATGAATATCCATACAATATATTGTTTTGAATAGGTATATTCAAATCATGGCCTTCCGTAAATGGACGATAAAATTGAGGTTTTGGTTATTACAACTTAACAATGGGTGAAATTGGGTAATTTGAATAAATCTTTTACTGAACATTTTTCCTGTTATTTGGCACAAATACCACAAATTAATTAACTTTTACTTGTTACAGTTTTCCTACCGTATGAAATAACAGAATAACACCTTCACGGCATTGTCGATAATAGTTTTGGCTGTTGTGTATGTGTTAAATTAATTCGTAGCATTATCATTGTGCGCCTATTTTCTTTATGTGTGTCTTTGAATTTCTATCAGTTGGCCTATACCCCCTTGGTGCGAATCAAATGTTCTCAATCTTTCAGAGTTCAGAGTTCATCCAAAAATCAAAACAAAGCAAAAATAGCCTACATAGTTCTGCAATCGGATTATGATAAGGATAAATGTCATAATTAATACACATGGAAATAAGCTATTGGAAATTCAATAAGTTTCAAGAGACAGACGGAAAACAGAAAAACTTTACAATAAATTGTGACCACAACAGCTGATAAAAATCCAACATGCCAATACTCCCCATCATTATTACAAACGCACAGAGAATGAAATTCACGATAGTGAGTCGTCTCACTTCCTGCTCGACGTACGCTGAGCGACAACACTCCCTATGTACTTGCATCACCTTTATTATGTTTACGAATAAGGTTCAGTTTACAGCGAAATGCCAAGACGACAAGACGCCATACAAAAACGCTAATTAACCAAGTATCATGTTATTGGGTACTGTATACCTACTCGGCTAGTTTAACATACCACTTTTATTTTTGTATGGCAACTCTGTAAGCGTTGCAGATTTATAAACGGTTCGAATTATAAACTCACTTTAACTTTCTGTTAGAGACAAAATTTTGTAATCGATAATCCTACTGGCAAAGTTGATGCAATGGTATCGTACAAACTGCCTCTAATAGGAGAAAATATATTCAAACATAGAAAATTATCGATAAAAGAATTTTCTATTTGTCCCAAATATTTTTAGGTTTTGTTACCTTTTTATTTATTTAGACTGCTGGCTGTATGGTAGAGAAATGGAATGGTATAGCTTTCTAGCGGAAAGCAGGCCGCTATCGCAGCAGCCACCTCTCCTTTTGTCACCGAATCATCTTCAACAACAAACGGTTGACAATGGAAATGATTTGAGTGATTTCGATGACGTTGAAACAACTGTAAAGTGGTATTTAATTGGTTGCTTTGTATACTTATGAAACATAATAAATCTTTCAGCTTAACGTGATCGAAATCATCTCTCGAATGACTCGTCATCGAAATCATCCTTCCTAAATTGTCCTTTCATCAATCCTTTAGGGTTGCTTGGTAAATGATTTGATAATGACAACAAACGGGTTACATTTATATCAAACGTTTGTTATTGTTACAAAGAAAAAAGTTGTACCTATAAATTCCAAGATAATGTCGTTGAATAGACAGCGAATAAATAATATCATTTTAAATCGATATGCGCTTATTTACACCTGTATAATAAACTACACGAGCGTGCAATGAGATGGGAAAATTTTCCTTTTCCCCGTAGACTACCGGTTCATCAATCATCTAGGTATGTAAATTGTGTTCTAGAACTACTACACGCAAAGTCCAAGGACGTATTTGTAAACAGATATTTACACTGTATAAAGTGTTTATCAATATTCTTTTGGTAGGAGTTACATTATTTATTTCCTGTCGTAAAAGTCGCTCTACGAGCTGCAAAAGTGTCTTGAAATAAGTTCGAAGAAATTCTCTCTACACTTACTCTCTGGCAAAAGCCTTACAAAAAACTTCAAAAAAAAAATGGCTTTGAATCTTGAGTACCCTAAAAATGGACCCTATCTTTTTTACTTCGACGATTTTAACTTCTAGGTAGTATTTAGTTTTAATACTAGAATTGAAAAAAATATATAAATAGAAAATACTGCAAAGGTTGTCCCCTATATTTAATTCGACATTGATTTAGCGCCCATTGAGAACTTCAAGCTATATCAAAGTTTAACACATTAAAACCGATCAATTTTATCTTCAAGCATTTATAGTTGTATTACTTCTATTTCCTCACTACATTGAAGGTTTCCTATTAATTGACTTTGTAGTAAATGATAGGTGCTAAACACGGCCATGTTGCCACGTGACTACAGAGTTTATGGTATTTTATAATAGCGTCTTGTTTATAATGATATATAGTTGTAATTTTTCCTTCAATACTAATAGTGTGTTCATGGTTGTTTTATTTTATTGCTAAATCACGCTTTGGACTTAGTTGGACGACTGATTTGGTGTAATAGTTGAGAAGCCGACTACTACACCTGAGGTCGCGGGTTTCATTCCCGCACAGTACAAACATTTGTGTGCATGAACATGTCTGTTTGTATAGGTCTGGGTGTTTCTTATGTATATTTAGTAGGTATTTACGAAATAAAAGTATTTAAGTTTGTATATCCGTTGTCTAGTATCCCACAATATGAGCTTTGATTAGCTTATCTTGGGGCTAGATGGCGCTGTGTGGAATAATGTCCAGTCATATTTATATTTATAGTTGGGAGGTGTCCCCATCTCTTGAGTTAAAGGTAAGTCACCTATGATCTGAACGAATAATCAGGCCGCCTGAAACTCGTAATTACAATTTTATAATCGTAATTAATTACAGATACTTCCCCCCTCCCTTTCTAAATACCCCAATTCGTTGCTCAAACAGGGTCAAAACTCAATAGAAATGATTTTGAAAGTAGGTACTTGTATGTATATCGACTTAATTAAATAATTAAGTAGTAAAACATTTTCGGATTAATAAATAAATTCATAAACCTTATATTCTCTTCTTTTCATGGTAAAACCCAGTTAGTGCTACAGTTTCCTTCTGCGGTCATCTGCTAATTGAATTAAGTACGATTAATATCGTTGTACCTATATTTGAACATAATTGCATCCTTAATAAGTGCCTAACTATTTAACCAATACCTATTTATAAATAATTTTCCCACTTACAACAACAAAATTTACAAAATTATAGAGATTATATCGACTTTCTTCATCCATCCACTTTTTCTACCCTTCGTCTTTACCTTATTATCAATCGAACACACAGACGAAGGGCACTATAATGAGGAAGGAACATCATCTCGTATAATAAGGTTCTTTGTAATTAAATGCGTCGTATAAACAATAGAATACGCAAAGAGAAAAGAAATCTTCTCTCAAACTTGAAGTGATCCAGTTTAAGAAGAGACAGGAGAGTATATGCGACCATAGCCAACATCCAATCACGCCTATTACCTTAACCGGGCGACTATCTTTCCTCTTTATATGATCCTGAAAAATACATCTTGGGCATTTTTGCACCTACATCAAGCCTTTCATGCATGCATACCTACATTCACTTTTACATTTCATACATTTCAAAAACAGAGTACAGCCCTATTGTTCTGTATTTTCTAGTTATAGCTTGTAAAGTAGAACTTAATAGTACTGTCTAATATCAGTGACACATTTGTACATTTTGCTCGAGTGACCTCATTTCTAATGCGGTCGCGAACTGCGATGAACAAATGCAACATTATAACATACCTAAATGACAAACCGACGAACCAATCTTTCCGGTTGCGTAACCACGAACCTCTATGCTAGAGATAGCTGGTTCGAATGCTGGGGTTATCAGGAATTTTGTAACTGTGAAGGTTGTGACATAGTTTTCTTCGGTCTATATTCATTATCTTTGAGTACTCTTTCTGTTTCAGTTGTTTCTCGAGTTGAGAGTGATTTTAACTGACTCCGTAACTAGCTGAGGTTTTGAGCATTAGTTGTATATTTTGTACATCGCTTTTTGAATGATTTCTTTATTTATTACTAGCGGCTGCTCGCGAGCAGTCCGCGTGGACTTGGTTAAAAAAAATATCTTTATAAATTGTAACTTTACAATATGGCTTATGCATCTGAATGCTATTCAGATGCATAAGCCATATTGTAAAGTTTCATTTCAATCCACTCAGTGGTTTTTACGTGAAAGAGCAACACGGCACATCCACAGATCCAAACTTTCGCATTTATAGATAGTAGGATTTGCTAGATGATTTGATTTTGAATCAAATTGTATTTTGCTGCACTTCAAGAAGAAATTGGGTAGCTGAGTAGTAACTGTATTGTCATGTTCTTTGTAAAAAAATGTGAAAAAAATGCGTTAGTTCTCGGTGTTAATTAAGTAAGATTGGTCGTTTACAAAATGCACAATTAATGAATTATAGTTACATTTTGTGATAATCAGTGTCCTAACAAATAATGGCCTTGTGAAACCCCCGAAAAGGATTTTCTCCCTGAACAAACAGAACTGAATCTCCCTGAACAGATTTCAACCGACCGTGTTGACTTCTCATTTCCCCACCGCTGCGGCCAAGACACCTTTAGCCGTCAGTATCATGATCAGTAGAGTGAGCCTGCTCTACTGGCAGCGGTTCCAACAACCCTACCTACTGCCCTAACTCTTCCCGCTTGCACCCCGGGTATCCCGGGAGCAAGCTCCTTCCCCTTACTATCTATTTATGTATTTATAGTTAGGTAGGGCTAGGGCTCTAGTGACCTAGCGTCTCGGCGCAAGGGGCTCTAGGCTTTCTAGGGAGTTAGTTCCCTTCCTAATCTTATATTCCCTTCTCAGTGCGGCCTGGAGGCGGTGCCTTACAACCACTTAGCTTCCTGACCGTACATTTTGGTCCTTCGTTCCTCAACCAGCTCCCTATGGAACCATACAAAATGTTCCTTCGAGCATCTACCAGTATCCAGTCAAGTCCATTAAGGTCTACCAATCTTCTTCCAGCGACTTGTGGACCCTACACAGTCGATCTTTTCTACCAAATTATATTTTAGACTGTATAGATTTTTAAAATCTTGCTCTCATAATTCAACCAATATTATAATACATATTTTATAATATTATCTTGCTTTAGTATCGGAGTTACACCCGAAAACGAGTAGATAATTTATCAACATAATTTACCAATTATAAGTACCACTTAATTTTGATTCATCACCATTATTATGTAAAGCAAAATATTAACCATAGTTATTGGCTCTGTAAACGATTTTGAACCTTGCATCCATTAATAAACAATACAATTTACCTTAACCTTTTCGGATGCAAGCAAGCAGTTCACGCGTTACGTTCAAATACCATACGTTGCATTTTCTATTTATAAACACCAAGTAATATGAACTTAATTTATTATGAATGAATATTATTTTTTGTATCTTACCAGTAGGTAGGCGGGGAAATTAAACTGTAAATATTATTCAACTTATTTGATTCAAGATATTAAGGATCGGACAGACCTATCATCTCGTACTCGGAGCGTTACCAGGTTCCGGGAAGGCAAACCCAAATCCCTTTCTCCGGAACGTTACCAGATTCCGGGCAGAGCAGAATAATAATTCCGTTCTCATTATTTACCATATGTTATGAGTCGAATCAACCATGACGAAACCATGTCCAACCATTTACCATTCCCTAATACTCCATCACCATTTGGAGTAACACCAAACCAAAGGTCCCGTTCTCTTATATCCTTTCTTTATTACCAAGACGTAACCATTACATTCAACATTTCCCTTAAACTCCATCACCATTTGGAGTTACCATTCCGGTCGGGCAAACCAAGAGTCCCGTCCCTTTATATCCCTTCCTTATAACAATCATGACTTTACCATGTCCCACTATTAACCATTTCTCTCATACTCCATCACCATTTGGAGTTACCATTCCGGTCGGGCAAACCAAGAGTCCCGTCCACCACCATACCATTACCAGTTACCATTTCCTTTATATTCCATCACCATTTGGAGTGACCATTCCTGGTCGGGCAAACCAAGAGTCCCGTCCACCACCATACCATTACCAGTTACCATTTCCCTTATATTCCATCACCACTTGGAGTAACCATTCCTGGTCGGGCAAACCAAGAGCCCCGTCCACCACCATACCATTTTACTAATACTCCATTACCATGAGGAGTAAAACCAATCATCCTGAGTCGGGTAAACCAAAGGCCCCGGTTCATTTACCAATCTATGTCCAGTCAGACAAGACCTAACTACCATAATAAAATATAGTTATTCAAGTAGAAGGCTCTCTACTATGAACAACCAACATCGTATATTGGCAAATGAGAATTAAGAATAATCTCAGCCAATAATTTTACCATATTTGTTATGAAACCAACCATTTAGATATTTTTCATTCATTTTTCTTGTGGGAAAGACAACTAGAAAATGAATTTTAGTTACCAAGAGATCCCACAGTTAACTGTAAAAATTAGTTTACCATTTCTTAGTTTACCAAACATACTTATTTTTTTACTTTTCTCGTGGGGAAGGCAGCTCTCAAGTAATCTTCAATGATCAAGTTTTACTTGCCATTCACTTTTATAAGCAGGCTGAACCTTCAACTTTACCAACAGGAATAACCACAACCAACACCATGAGACTGTCAGTAGCGGATTGGTCACTGGCCTCCCACAAGCGGGTCTCACCAGTGTGTTCAGTTACCAGCCTTTCTATCGAAGAACAACCAAAGATGGCACCAAGCACAACACATTGGATGACCACCATGAGCTGCCAATCGCTATCCCTATCAGCTGATGACCAATGCACTACAAGATGACCATGACCAACGAAGATCACACAAACAGACCGGTCACTGGCCTCCCACAAGCGGGTCTCACCAGTGTACTGAGGAGCTGTGTTAACAAACTTTACAAGAATTGTAACAACTGTAACCAGAAACCAGATTACCATAGCTTTTCGTGAGCACAAAGCAACGACTACCAGCATCCATCGTGTTAGCAAGGTTATCACATCGCTGCTGCATACATAACTTGGAACCAGAGCAGAGGAGTAGTAACCACATCTGGGGAACCCCTATGGGCCTGTCTATGGGTCCCCCTCGCCGCCTTCTTCCTTTTCTGAGTGGCCAATATGTACGAGCTACGTCGCACATTCAACAGCCGTCAGCAGCGGCCTACTTACACCGGCGACCGATGGACCCTCAACGTGCAGCGTCGGCACTCTACACCGACGACTCACATACAAACAACAATAGTAGTGTGCATTGCCTAAATCATGTATATAAACCAATAACATTTTACCAATAAACTAGATTTCAACCGACCGTGTTGACTTCTCATTTCCCCACCGCTGCGGCCAAGACACCTTAAGCCGTCAGTATCATGATCAGTAGAGTGAGCCTGCTCTACTGGCAGCGGTACCAGCAACCCTACCTACTGTCCTAACTCTTCCCGCTTGCACCCCGGGCATCCCGGGAGCAAGCTCCTTCCCTTACTATCTATCTATGTATTTATTGTTAGGTAGGGCTAGGGCTCTAGGGACCTAGCGTCTCGGCGCAAAGGGACTCTAGGCTTTCTAGGGAGTTAGTTCCCTTCCTAATCTTATTTCCCTTATCTGTGCGGCCTGGAGGCGGTGCCTTACAACCACTTAGCTTCCTGACCGTACAGTTCTTATTATTTTTCCTTGTTTAGGTTTTTTGTTAAGATGACATTAAGAAGGACTTGTTTAAGTTCCACATTGAATTTGAATCAAAAAAGATTTAGCAAGTTGACTTAATGGCTTAAGCATTAAAAGATAACAATACAGTTATTATTTTTAACTAACATACCTATTCACGTTATCCAGCTAAAGATATGTGGAATTAGGTTACATTAGAAAGAGAGAGTGAATCGAGCGATAAGTATATATCTAAGGTTATCAATTATTTAACTCGATGCTCCATTTAACTAAGTACTGACCTTATTAGTTATTTAATTTGGTAAAATGTTACCGCGAAAGGAGGTGAATGTTTTTTTTGGAGTGGTTTTTACAAATGGTAACCTGAACCAAACTGAGATACATAAGTCATATGGGTGTTATACACCCTTAACCATGTGGAACACGAGGTACTAATAAGCCGCAACAGACAAAAGTACAACTACTAACAACCTTGCGACGCCGGAGGTAGAGTCACATTATGTATTGTTAAGGATCGTATTATTATATGTAAGTTTATTATGGTCATAACTCAAACTGTAGCTGACAGTTCAGAAACAACTTTCCGATCCGGTGGTAGGTTCGCAATATTTTTTGCACAGTGTAAGTATAGGTACAGGGTGTTCCGATTTGCACAGTGTATACAGGGTGTCTCGAAACTCCTATGCAAGCTTTCATGGGGCAATAGGATAGGATGATACCGCTTCTGACAAAATAAGAAACTGTGTCAAAACTTGTTTAAGTGATAATAATACCTCCTACATTAAAAATGTTTTATTTTTCCTATTCGAGATGACATATTCGACCAATAAAACCATGAAAATCGGTCCACAGGCTCTCGAATTGAAAGCAAGAATTGTAAGACATATAAAAAACAAACCTGACTTTGTTTTATAGATTACTTACTAACCAATCAAAAATCACATACAGCTTTTTTTACTGCTGCCAGTGTGACTATTTTTACTAAGCCGTCGTTAAGTCAATTAAATGCATAGTCAGTGCTTCCAAAACAAATGCATCGCGTTGATACTGATTAGTGTATTATGTTCCACTGAACTAATTTGGTAAACAGGTGTAGGTACATGACTCATGATCGTAAGTGATATTGATATATTTGACATTACGACTGTGTAAGACGATACCAATGAATTAATTACATGCACTGTATTATGTTTAACATACTATGTTTGTAGTTACGATGAGGAACTTAATGAATTAAGCATTGAAGATAGTGATTTGTATGCTCTTTCTAACCAAGCAATTTTAATATATTTTTGTGCTACTTGCTTGTCACATTGTTTCTTAAAAGGTAAACTCATGCTGTCCTTTGTAGTAAGGTTCACAGGATGATCGTAGTGTATTTCATCCCCATTGTGGGCTATCCAATATTGGATATTGAGGCCTTTTTCCTTTTCCTCCACTCTTGGCAATCTTATGCCCATCCAGTCTCGATCTCCGTGTTGTCGTATGTTGTTCACCAAGGGTTGCGGTGGGTTGCCTGGTTCTGTCTTCAGATTTAATCCTATGCATACGATGACTAAAGAGTTCAACTATGTGAGTCCGGAAATTACTGTGCTCATATCCACATTATACATCCGCAAACTCACTAAGTACATAATTATGATCGAGAAAACTCCAAAAAAATTCATAAATATTTATAAGAATGCAAAATATGAACCGATAGCATGTTTAACATGCTAATAATGTGTATAAATAACAATAACGGCTAAAATATTACTGCTTAATTCACGCGGATGAATATTGCTTAATCAATATTACAATTGGTTTGCTGTAGAAGAGGTTACACTTCGCCAACCAATTGGCACAACAATGTATACTCCTAAATAAATTTAAATTATTATTACATACGCACGCAGTTGTATAATTAAAGCTAATTCACATCTAGGTAATTACAATTGCATATTTTGATAATTTAGGTTCATCTGACCTCAAAGTGAGTGAACTTTGCTCATTTCGAAGAATACAAAGGCCAAAGGTTGAGGGTTTGTATTAACTTACTTCTATTGACTTCTTCAAGTGATATGTTGCCCTTTACTTCCTCTGTTTCAAAAACATCCTGCACAAATATAATTGATTATAATTTACTATGTCTATTACCGTTGTATTTACGTAAAAACGTATTTAAGAAAGTATGTTGTTAAGAATGTTTTTGTTGTTATTAAAGTTCTAGAGAAAATAAATGCCTTGATTAATGGCAAAAATCATCTAATGTTTTTCGATGAAGTCAGGACAAGACAGTTAAGATCGAAGTTCACTGCAGGTAACTTCGTTTGATCATTAAATTATTATTTGTTAGTTTAGGGCTGGATGGTGTTGTGTATGATAATGTGCAATGACAATAATTTTCAGAGTATATCGGATCATTACTGTTGCTTAGCGCCACCTGATCCCCTCCCCAGGCCTTGTCATTGCTGTATGCGCCTGCTCCGGCAGCCACGTGCGGCGGTGTGACATTCAACACCGCCGCCCTGAGTTTCTAGGGTTACGTAATGTAATGCTTGCTTTCAATGTCGGCAGACCGCCGGTAAGTATGAACTATGATAGCCTTTGAAAAACTAGGAATGTGGGTCAGTGATAAGACGGTGGAATTTGGCCCTAAAGAGAAAGAGCAAATTATCTTTTTCCGTGGACAAATATATCAAATGTTTATCGAAGCTACAAACATACACAAAACCAAAACTAACTATCATTGAGTTAGACCCTGAAAATAATTATTCGCAATGTGCCAATCATGTACAAAAGGAATTATTTAGGTAGATGAAGTATTGTTGTAGGTAACTTTTGGCAGCAAAGATCAAGGTGGATTTAGGTTAAGAACAGCAAGCATTTGAGGGCTATGTTTAGTTGATGTCTGAAGCTGGGGAGTATTCAAGGACTGCGGCAAATATCCGTGTGTCTACTTTGCACAGCTGGGCTCACTGAAAAGCAGGTCCTTTTTTTTTTTTTTTTTTTTTTTACCCGGTGAAATGCTTTTACGCACTTCCCGCTACTCGGGGGGCAGCGGGGGAGTGTGGGGCTCACCCACCACAGGGTGGGCATACCCACTAAAACACCGGGGCAGCCTTCTTCCGTGCGTGACCAGAGTTCACCGAGATCTCTTCTGTAGAGAAGGAACACTACCGGTTGAACACCTGGCGCACAATGCTGATTTACACAGCCCCTCTCGTAGGGAGTAAGACCTCCCTACTAACACCAGCCGGTGTTACGGCAGTGTGAGGCTGCCCCCACACTGCCGTCCTCCTCGGGGCCACTTGAAATAGAGGCACACAGCCCCCGCCGCGTGCACTCCCTGCGACCCCGAAGGCCCCCTTTAGTCGCCTCTTACGACAGGCGGGGGGGAACCGTGGCCGTATTCTTACGCCCCGGCCACAGGGCGGGAAAAGCAGGTCCTGAGTTCATCAGGTCCAGGCATTAGATGAGGATCCATTTTATTTTAGACATCGTTATACCTGTCTACCAAGTAGAATTTTTAAATATATCCGTCCATCCATTTTTCCATTGTAATTATTTGGTTCCGTTTGTTATATTTCAAAACTTACGATTCTCAAGATTAATAAACGTCTAGTCTTTCTTTCTTTCGTCATCGAGTAATGATGATAAAACTCATAAGTCATAACACATCCTGTTTGTTTCATCCATTTTTCCGCGAAATACTATTTTTTCCCGCCAACTGTTTCCTCCACTACTTGTAAGTTTTAATCTCATTAATTTAACAATGGCATTAATTACTTTCCTGTAATTGTATAGCGTTAGAGAGAGTTGATTTACTACTGGCTATCAAATGCAGGAAAAACTCGCAATGACGTTATTGTTTAAGTATTTACGATCCAGATCTATATTCTTGAATCATCGAAATACATAAATTAAGTCAAGGATTCAAACATTTCCATAGTGAAAAGAAAACCCGAAGAGATGATTAACTTGACAGGAAAGAAACAATAATTTCTTTGATTACCAAAGACAATTACTGAGATTTGTTCCGGGAAGGCCAATGCAAAACAGTAGTAACAAAATGTTAATTAGAAAGAACGGAAGGAAAATACCGTTTTTATACGTATGAACTAGGGTAGGTAGGGTAGGGTACAACTTACAAACTAAGTAAAGATAAACAAGTATTAGACCAAATAACAACAGATGTTAAAAACAATGATAATGAACAAACAATTCTACCAGGCAGCGGTGTTACCATTTAACACCGGTTAAACACCTAAAGGTTACTAAGCCATATTACGAATTTACATATGCCTAAAACGAAAGTGTACTTTCTAAAATGTGTTGATTTAATACTGTTAAATAATCAACTCATCAAAAATCTTTTCGTTTACTTAATAGGCCTCTCTGTCACGTCAACAGTTGGACAGCGAATTTTGGTGTTTTCTCTTTCTGCCGATGTGCCTAACTTTACTGTGCATAGGTCAAAGAAACTGACGTTTTCAGCATCAACTTTTTGTTTCGTATATTTAATTTTACATAAACAGAAACTAAAATATTTGTTAGAAAGGAATGAATGATTCATTTGCATACAGCCTTAGAACTTATTTCACAATTAACATACTTCATCGTTCAGTTATTCAGTGTATTGCAATTGACTCTGAAAAGCGACATCATCATCGTTATGAAAAAAACGTAAAAAGATGCACAAAAAATACAACATAATTTTAAAATTGAACATACATTTTTTGTGGCTGTTACATGTCATAGTTTATGGAATCCGCATTGCACTTAGCACGCTGAGGCGAGGAGTTGGAAAAATATGAGTACAATACATGTTAGACAATTTTTTAACTTTATTTTTACAAAAAGTAGGATGTTTTATTCAAACTTTGGATTGGGAATCAGCAAAGTGATTCCCAGTTGTTCCATAACGGGAGCCTAAATTTATCAGAAAAAACGATTTGACATTTTATATTCCAAATCAGAAATAAATGTTTTTTTTTTTCTATAAACATTTTTTATTTTCACCATTGGACATTTACTTCCGATATGACTTTCTTTTTCTGGACTTCAAAATCATCTCACAAATCAAAGAGTCCTACCAAATAATTCTTGAAGCAAAACGTGGCGCAATTCTACGTGGATATTTATAATACGCATTATGTAAATATTTATCCATTACGTGAAATATAATGGCGCCCCACTTCCCTAGTGAACTCTGAGAAAACATCTATCAGATGAAAACCGTATGCTACTCCTCAAAGCCCTTATTTCTATCACTTCTATTTTAAATGGTTTTCTATTCGTAGAATCGGTACCACCTATTAGGTTTTTAAGATGCCATAACACGATAGAAATGCTTTATTGCCTAAATAAACAGAGCATTACAAACAAGGAAACTTGACTTGTAAAATTTAGGCACCCTAATTGAAAGAAATCTATTTCTTATGTACAACCTAAAGGTAGCGGTAATGTGAGATGTCAGAAAATCTAGAAACATTAATAAATAATTACAGTCAGTAATTAAAATACTGTTAGAAATATCTTGCCCAGAAGGGGCGGGGCCTAGCGTCACCTGATTGTGACGTGGCACAGCGCGATTGGCGTTTGAACGTGATTGGCTGTTGGTTCGGTGGGAGAATCTGCTCAGGCGGCGCAGCGAGCCGCTCCTTCACTTTGACGGAGACCTTTGGACGCGCTGGACGTTTATTAGTGGCATAATTCTTTTGGTGTAATTTTTGATTTAAATGAAAATAATTATTTCGAGTTAGGTTATTTTGCTGTTTCTTTTTAAAAAATCTATTCCACTTCTGGTTTATAATATCAGAAGTGGGATACACCACGAGGCCTAGTAGCTCGCCATTGCTTTACTTAACGATTTGTTGCAAATTTTGTACTTCTATTTGTTCTAACGGTTTAAATTCAAAAAAATATAACTGTTAGGTGCAGTGTTGTGAGTTTTCCTGGTAAATTGTAAGTACACTTTGTCTTTATAATGTCTGGGCGTCCCTCTCGTTCAAATAAAAGAGATGATAGTCCACGAAAGAATCGTAGTAGATCGCGGAAAGGCCGAAAGCACTCTCACCGCATTTCTTCAGGGCGGCGTCGCGACAGCAGTGCAAATAGCTGCCACGACAGTCCCCGTAGGCGGCGGCATCGCGATAGCTCAGATAACTACCGTGATAGTCATGCGTTAGATACCATTCTCGGCAGATTACATGCCATTGAAGATAGGCTGTCCTCTGCCTCAACACCAACTTTTGAACCGCCACGTCCAGCGCGCGAATGTCATACCCCGTCTCAACCTATCGCAACGGGCAAGCCCACTGTCTCAGGCGAATCTAACTGTGACAAAACGGACAAAATTGTAGACGCTTTATCGTTATTTTTGCGGACAAAGCCTAGTCACTATTACATCTCAAACTTTGACCCAAGTGTTCACGATTTCGACGTATGGTGTGCGGAGGTAGACCGAGGTCGCGAGTTGAACCGCTGGGACGATCATGAGTGTCTATCTCGCATTGGTGGCTGTCTTAAGGGCGATGCGCGTACCTGGCTAAATGACTGGGTCTCTCATGATCGTACGTGGTCGAATTTTAAGTTGGAATTTCGGTCACTATGCCCACGTAACGTCGACGTCGCAAACATTTTATTTGAAATAATGAGTACGAATTCTAATAGTTTTCTTACATACGCCGAATATGCACGAAAATCCTTGCTTAGGCTGAATATTGTGAAAGGCCTGTCGGATGACCTGAAAACAGCTATTGTCATTCGCGGTATTACAGACCCTCAAGTTAAAGCAGCCGCTTCTAACGCAAAATTGCAACCTAGTCAGTTAGTGGAATTTTTGTCCGTTTATAATAAACCAAAGTCGGATTCTCGACATACCCGCAACTTTGTTCGTACAGAAAATGTGGGTAGTTTTCAATCACGTAAACGTGAGGCTTCTAAGTCCGATATTAAGTGCTATAACTGCAACGGCGTTGGTCATGTGAAGGCTAACTGCCCTAAGAAGCAGAAAACTGAATTCCATAAGCCATCTGTGGTTTCTGCGGGGTCAAGTAAAGTATCGTTGTCCTGTACTTACTGCAGCAAAGTCGGGCACACTGTTGATAAATGTTTCGCGAAACAACGCGTTGAGACAAAGGGTAGTAGCACGGGTAACGTAAATTTTTGTCAAACGTTGCCGGAAACAGAAATGTCATGACTGCCGTTATAGGAAAAATACCTGTTGATGTTTTAATAGATAGTGGATCAGATATTTCTTTAATTTCTTACTCAATACTTAAACATCTTAGCTGTAACAGAGTTCCGACCTATCGGTTAATGCGCGGAATAGGCAGCCAGGAGATAGAGTCGACGTCATATGTAACCTCAGTTCTCGAATTCCCTGAAATTTCGGTGGAGGTAGACTTATTTGTAGTACCCTCCGAAAGTATCAGCGCACCCATATTGTTAGGAACAGACGTATTAAATCGAACCGGGGTAACTTATATCCGGACCGGTAGCGTACAAAGACTAACTAGAACCGAAGGGTTATCTCATGTACATCATTTACGAGCTCTTGATACTTTTGAGTTAAATACGCCCTTGATAAATGACGACAAAAAACGTTTGCTGTCACTGGTAAACGAATTCTCAGATTTCTTTGTTACTGGAACCGCGACATCCACTGTTAACACCGGCAGTATGGAAATAAGGCTAAACAGTGATGCTCCTGTGCACTATCGTCCTTACAAGCTGTCAGCTGACGAAAAATCAAGAGTTCGTGACATAGTTAGTGATTTATTAAGTAAGGGGATAATCCGTGAGTCGCAATCTGAGTACGCAAGTCCTATCATACTCGTCAAGAAGAAAGATGGGTCTGATAGGATGTGCGTCGACTATCGTGCCCTAAATGCAATAACAGTCAAGGACAGATTTCCCCTACCCCTGATAGATGACCATATTGACAAACTGGGCAACAGTAGATTCTTTACCAGCCTTGATATGGCCACAGGCTTTCACCAAGTGCCCATGAAAGATAATGAATCTATTAGTAAAACAGCTTTTGTAACGCCGGAGGGACACTTTGAATATTTAAAAATGCCGTATGGTCTAACAAATGCCCCAGTTGTTTACCAAAGAATCTTATCAAAAACTCTAAAGGCTTTAATAGACACTGGGAAGGTATTAAATTATATTGATGACGTTTTAATTTTATCAAACTCGGTACATGAAGGACTAGATTTGTTGCGTCAGGTGCTCATATGCCTTACAAAAGCAGGTTTCTCCATTAATTTAAAGAAATGCACTTTCCTAGAGACCCAAGTTGAATATTTAGGCCGACTTATTAGCCAAGGTCAGGTACGGCCGAGTCCTAGGAAGGTAGAAGCATTAGTTAAGTCCCCTAAACCGACAAATGTTAAGCAAGTGCGTCAATTTTTGGGCCTTGCAGGTTATTTTAGGCGCTACATTGCTAATTATGCAACAAAAACGGCTTGTTTAGCAAAGCTCACTAAAAAGGGGGCACCATTTATTTGGGGTGACGAGCAAAACGAAGCGCGTAATTATATTATCGCTTGTCTCAGTGAAGAGCCTGTTCTTGCAATTTTTGACCCAAAGCTGAATACCGAACTTCACACTGACGCTAGTGCGATTGGTTATGGCGCAGTTCTCTTGCAAGAGCATGAGGGTAAGCGAAAGCGGGTCGTTGGCTATTTCAGCAGAGCGACACATGGTGCCGAGTCTCGATATCATAGCTACGAGCTCGAGACTTTGGCCATTGTAAAGGCATTACAACATTTTCGTCACTACCTTATAGGCATCGACTTTAAGGTAGTCACGGATTGCAACTCTCTAAAATTAACTGAGCGAAAAAGAGACCTCCTCCCTCGGGTAGCCCGATGGTGGGTGTACATGCAAGACTTCCACTTCAAACTGGACTACCGCAAGGGTACTCTCATGCAACACGCAGACTTTCTGAGTCGGAACCCGGTAGTTGTTGCTCACATTCGTAGGCCGAATAATTGGGCACAAATTGCTCAAACTGCTGATTCCGAAACACAGGAACTGATGGAGAAATTGAGAGACGGACAGTTAGATTCATCTCGATATGTCATCAAAAACAACATGTTGTACTACAAGTACAGTTCGACTGGTGAAGACACGCGTCTCTTGTGTTTCATCCCCAAGGGTCATCGACTGAGCCTCTTGCGTGTCTTTCACGACGACCATGAGCATATCGGAATGGATAAGACTGTCTCTCTGATTCTTCGCCACTTCTGGTTCCCTGGCCTCAGACAATTTGTAAAGAAGTACATTACCCATTGTGTGGTTTGCCTTTCTCATAAAAAAGTCCCTAGAGCTCCGCACCAGCCAATAGAATCCTGGACCAAACCTAATAGCCCCTTTTCCACAATCCATATGGATGTGTTAGGTCCATTGCCAGAATCCAATGGTTTCAAGTATGTCCTGGTTTTAGTTGATGCCTTTTCAAAGTTTTGTCTCCTATACTCGTTGTATAGACAGGACACAGACGATCTAAAACGCGTATTTACGAACGCGATTTCTTTGTTCGGTACACCATCCTTGATCGTCACCGACCGAGGAAGAATGTTTGAAAGTTCTAGCTTTCAGAACTGGGTTTCTGAGTTGGGGTGTGCCACACACCTTATCACACCCGAGATGCATCAAGAAAACGGTCAAGCCGAACGATACTGTCGTTCTGTCTTGAATATGCTACGAGTCGAGGTGAATAATAAGGGTAGCAGTTGGTCTGATGCTTTGTGGAAAATTCAGTTGACTCTCAACATAACGAGACAAGCCACTACTCAAACGGCACCACTACAACTTTTGATTGGGGTCGAAGCTACCACCCCCGTTTTGCGGGCATTAGTAAGGGATGTAGCACTAGAGAATTCGCACGCGAATCGTGAAGCCATGGTTACTCTGAGACGACAAAGAGCTGCTGAATTGCTCGAAGAGAATCAGCAACGACAAGATCAACGCGTTAATGAAACCCGGAAGCAACCACGAGTTTATGGTCTTGGTGATTTTGTTTTTGTTGGAAAAAGTTCGCAGAGTTCCGGCAAGCTGGATTCCGGCATGAGGGGTCCATACAAAATCATCCAGCAGCTCCCGCATAACCGCTATGAGCTGGAGCTTCTGGCGGGGTCCTACGGGAAACGGACCCAGGCGGCTGCGGAGCACATGGTCCTGTGGCGCGGTGAATGGACGCCGGACGTGTGTGCAGCGTTTTTCGCCGGTGATGGTGAGTTTATACAGCCACGTGCGCGGGCCTTTGGCCGCTACCTATGGCGTGTGCTTGTATGTCCGGTGTAGCCACGTGCGCGGGCCTTTGGCCGCTACCTATGGCGTGTGCTTGTTTTCTTGAGAAGCCACGTGCGCTGGCTGTTAGCCGCTACCTATGGCGTGTGCAGATTTCTCAAGGGAGGGTTGTCCTCAGCAGCCACGTGCGCTGGCTTTTAGCCGCTACCTATGGCGTGTGCTGGTCGAAATGACGAAAGTTGAGACCTAGTCATTTGTATTTTAATTATAAATTCTTTTTTGATTTTAGATGAGATCTCATTAGAAAGCTTAACTTTATGAAAGGCCTTAACATTTTTCGTTGCTTAAAGATTTTTCAGTAAAAATTGTTGTACCTAGAAACACTGTATAGCAATTTTCATTTTCGGGTCACGGCTATTTGAGTGCACGCTTATGGCTGTGATGCGGACTGTTAATTGTTATAGATCGTCAGCCCTCTAGATGTAAGAGATGATGCTATAACGTTGATTTGTTTCAGTTTCAGACGACGAAGATCCGATTGATGACTCACGAGCTACCCTAGATCAAGCGGTCGAGGACGCCTCGCCGTCAGGAGAGGCCGTGTTAGAAATATCTTGCCCAGAAGGGGCGGGGCCTAGCGTCACCTGATTGTGACGTGGCACAGCGCGATTGGCGTTTGAACGTGATTGGCTGTTGGTTCGGTGGGAGAATCTGCTCAGGCGGCGCAGCGAGCCGCTCCTTCACTTTGACGGAGACCTTTGGACGCGCTGGACGTTTATTAGTGGCATAATTCTTTTGGTGTAATTTTTGATTTAAATGAAAATAATTATTTCGAGTTAGGTTATTTTGCTGTTTCTTTTTAAAAAATCTATTCCACTTCTGGTTTATAATAATACCATAATTGATAATTTAGATGTAAACGTAAGAAACGAATAAGTTAGAATCAAATAACGAATAGAAACACTATATTTATTCTAGAATGTCACCAGGCAAAGGATAAAGGCAGGTAACAATGAGAGGAAACATGCTTGACTCGGTATTCGTAAATAGGTATCGAATCCAATGGATAAAAGTCACTTTAGAGAATTTAGAAAGGAATGAGAAATCAAGTCGTTTGAACACTTTGATGTCGAGAATGCTTACTAGCCGTAAATTGAATCTTAGCTCTAAAATGGCTGAAAAACTAATCGAAAAAGCAACTGAAGTATCAAAAAGCTGTGTTCATTCATAGAAGGCATTGGCAAAATAATAATTAAAGAATCAGTGGTGACAGTAGATCAGCAACAATCGCCGTTGTAAAGCAATCCACGCGGATCGGACATTTCTGACTCCATTGGATTGGTGACCCTCTTGACTTTAGTGATGTTTTATTCAGGCATCTCCGTGCTCAGGAAGGCACGTTAATGTTCCGGCTGACATTGCCTAGTTTCTTCCTAATATCCAATACATTCATAATACACGTGCAAAATCTTTACACTTCAGAAGAAACTTAGTTTTCGTATCGTAAAGCTAAAATATTAAAGAAATGACCAGATTTCCATGTTTTTCTATCAATAAGTTTGGAGTTTCGGACTGAAACTTGATGTGTCTTTTAATGTAAACATTGTACCTACAATTCTTAGTTTCAACAGATAGCAACAAGAAATGAAAGCTTATACGTAACTTTTCTGAAGACTTCAAGGAGTGAAAGTCAGCTAAATAGGCATCCAAAAACCCACAACAATTGCCTAATGAGGTAGCACAGTCTGATAAAACAGCTCTCGCTCTGGTGATGGGTTTACATTTATACTTTTAAGCAAAAGTGAATGCTGTGTTTGTTGATTAGTACGCATGATTAGCGTGTACTTTTAAAGTTTCAGGATTATTTTGAGTGGGTGCTATACAGTCTTTTAAGTCAAGTTACGTCAAAACTGCAGATGCTCTTCAGATTTCTGTTTGCACATACGGTCACACGTCATGCGTGACTTAATCATCTGTTACCGTGTGAGCATCGATTTGATTTGAGCTAAACATATAAGATAAACTTAAATCTTGGTCATAAATAATGAAGAGGTCATAGTTAGATGCCCATTAAGACTAAAATAAATAATGGCTGTTGAGAAACAACTGCCGAAAGTAAATCTAACGTTAATCTGAAATTAGGATTCAATCAAACCTAAGAAGTTTCCCTGTGAAGCGTTACTTATTATCGCAGCGATCGGACGAAACATCATTCATAACTAACAATGAATAAAAGTTTGCGAATGCTTATTTCACTTATAATAAAACAATTCAAGCACAAAATTATCGATATAGATCAGTAAGCATCATAACTTATCGACGCAATAGCAAAAAGTATCCCTAACTTTTCCTTATCCCTCCCGCGCAACGTAGAGGCGCACGCGGCGCGCGAGGATCCGCGGGAGCCACGGGAAGCGACCTTGGCGCAGGAATGAATCACAGCGAAAGTGGGAGAAATGCGCCGCGCCCCGCGCCCGCCGCTCACTTTTACTTTCCATCGTGTCGCAACCGCCGCGGCGCCGTGCGGCCACCCGGCCACTCGCCGCGCGCTCGCGGCCCGCACCGCCGCCGTCGCGCCGCCGCGTACGACCGAACCCGAACGTGCCTGTGACTGTGCCCGGATTACAGTGCTATTAGTGCATCACTGGATTCAGTTTGAGTGAGCGACGAAAGTCGAAACCGGGTCGCCAGTGTTGAGCAAGCGCGACCGCGCGCGACCTCGCACTCTCCCGGAGGAAGCGTGTCGTAAGGGGAAGTGGCGCAAGCGACGGGAAGCCGCACGCGCTGCAGCGCCCAAACCCTGGATTGCTCTGACTGCAACGGATTCTCATCTAACATCGCCCCTTGGTAAGATCAGCGAAAGTGATCCTGTTTTCAGCTGTCCAATTGGATAAGTTTCCACTTTTATATAGAAAGTGGTATTATCAACTCTTACATCAACGTTGCTAGCAGTACCAAGACTAGCGACATCAGGATTTGTGTATGGGAACATCGGTAATTGAAGAGAAAGTTGCTACATAAGGACGAAACTATCACAAAACAAACAAACATGAAAGGTCTGCCGGCAGCATCTCAACTATAGCATCGGAATGGTACAAATAAAGAAGTCAAACATCCAAGGACAATACAACTTTCAAGTGATTTCGCGCGCAGCCGACAATAAAAACTCAGTACCTACCGCCTGCGCAACCTCTCGGTCTCACTTTCGACGTCTGCGCGGGTCTCGCTTGGCGAGCGCGCTTTCAACGCGGTTACAAAACTCGAAGGCATGTCGAATTTTCTTTCGAAAGTTCGATAGGTGATTAGATAGGAAAGACTGTTGGAACGTTTTGCAACACGGCCTTCAAAGAGCGTAGATTTATTAGGCATGCTAGCCCTAAAATGTCATTATCATTAACGCTGACTGCGTGGAGCTCGTATTGCAGTTTCCGTGACCACAGCTGTACGGTCATTGAGTTGCCATTACGAACAGCACGTTTCAAGCAACTGTCATCATTAAGTAGAACTGAAAGGAACATGGCTCAAGGCCAGTTGGATAACGAATTTTCGTTTAATATTAATAAATGGCAGCCAGGGCCGATCGTGACGGATCCAATGGTAGATGCGGATGCAATGAGTTTTTATTAGATTGCTCCGCTCAAAATCACTTTCACGGCGACTACGATTCGTTATTGAGATAGGCGTATCAAATCCAAATGGTACACGATATCGTTTTAATGATATAGGCACTAACAAACCAATTTCGTTTATTAGGAATGATTTAATTTAATTGTAGCTAAGCTGTTCAGCATGGTCGGTAAGGTGGCCAATCACTTAATCAAAGTAGGCTAGTATAGGCATCTCTCATTTACTTTGAGTGTAGTGAGTAAATGAGACAGACCATCAAATACTTAATCCCATTAAATTTTGTAACTTATTTAGCCTCCACATAGGTACTTATTTTATTCTCTAAAGAGAAACAAAAGCGATATTTACTCAGCAGACTGGTACCATACAATTATTACTGTTTTCTTTTAAGTATCAGGATATCTCGATTAAATGCTTTTACTGCTTCATGTTAGTCTCAAGGGTCAAAAATCTGTTTGTTATGGAAATAAGGAGAATAAAAAGTTCAACTCTCAAAGTGTAAACACCCGATCACCTCGATAGTTTGGTACAAAAACTCCAAACTCCCAAATTCCAAATTTTCACTCAAAAATTATTTATGTGCTGGGAAGTATTTCATAATTCCGCTTATTTCTCTTTATGCACCGATTGTTATCAAGTCCCAGGCATTACGCAAGACGCATCGAGGTAACAGCTCCGACTTTCATTCGCTGATAAAAGTGGGCGTACCTAGAAACGACTGGGTTAAGCCCACGATAAATATCGCGATTAAGTTGGAACCGAAATACAATGTGTAACTGAACTTTCACCCGCAGAAATGTCGCGAAACTGCGCCGGTATGACTATGACTTCATACCGCATATCCTGTAAATGTTGAAACATTTTTTCAATGTTTCTTTCGTGTTGTATTACTTAGCAAACGTCCCTCTTCAGTGTCTCCGCAAGTTAGTTCAAGGTTAGATCTATGATCTCTGATGATATGATGATCCAGAAGTATAAACCTCTTTAGCAATTGTTTGCGAGAAGAACACAGTTTTCTATAAAATACATTTATTTATACAAGATTGACGTCATTCTAATTAGTGTTCAGACCAACTTGTAATTTACTAGTACCTAAGTACCTATCTGTACCGGAAGCTTCTCTAAAATGCATAACACTAACAATTTCTTGATAAAATACCTCTAAATGAATTATTTTTAGAGGAAAGACGTAAGTAAAGCCAAATTCTTAAATTGCATCCGTAACAAATGAATATGTAGGAAGATAGATAAGTTTAAAATAAAAGTAGGTACAGTTAATTAGTCGTTAAATACTAATTAATGGTTAAAGCCGTTATTAGGATATAAATAACTTAATAACATGCGGCTTTACAACTTGTATTGATTACACTGCTAATGTTACTGCAAGTTTAAAAAAAAATCTTTTCTAGGAAGACAACAGTATAGTATACGAGTAGGATCATTTCATATAAAATGTTATCTACTTACCTTATAACTCATTTTTGGTTTTATATTAGTACTTATCAACCCCAGAACAAAAGTAACTGAACCTGACGAATACCCAAAACGCCCACATCCAGTGAAAGCGAACTTTCTCATTGAATATTACGTCGATGGTTCCAATTTTGTATACATCGACTGTCATCAATCTATAGCTCAGTAATCACTAGGTATCCAACTAAACGCTGAATAGGCTATTGTTTTGAAATACATATGGAAAGGTCTGTTACTAATATTATAAATGGATAGTTCTGTACCATGACAGGACGCTATTAATTTATCAATAGATTAATAATACCCCTTTATACTCCTATCTAGTTTCCTCGTTGGATAAAATGTACAATAATTTTAAGCAATAAACATTCGCATCGAATAATGAAGCCTGTGCTTGTGGGAGCCTCTCACCTCGTTACAGAATACAGTTTCAATAACAAACTTGAAAATTAAATTAAGTCTTACAAACAAGTGGCAATTAAAGTTATTCTCACAGATCTCGGAGTTTACGTAAGGCGTATAATGTCTTCAGAAGAAATTTGCGAAGTTATCCAATCCGAGCATTCATTAGACAATGAGGCTGAGGAAATGAAAGTGATTTTGTTGTTACGTTATGGCAACGGAGCGGGTTCCGCGACTCGTGTTAACGATTATTCTTTTTTATATCTGTAACAATCGGTTTAGGAAGTGTTTGCACAAAATTTGCAAGTTTTTCGTTCTAACTCTTAATCAAAACTTTTTAGCATTTCCAAAAATACAAAGTTTTCCAAATTTTGCGACAAAATCCAGATGAGATTGTAAACAATACTTGGAATCTAAAACGTAACATCTAATTATTGTAAATTGAGAAACTCGCTCTAAACAATCTTGTTAATTAAAATTGTGAAGCCGACTTTAAACGACTATTAGAGAGCTCTTCATGACCCAGTTACCACTATCTTAAACAACTTCAGCTACCGAAATTGCGCAACAATTCTCATTTCGCTGGCCACCCACACTAAATACGTGTCAAATTGCTAATACCATTATCAACTTTCGTTGCATCATCCTCTGTAATTATATCGTTTGTCCAGCGACTGTTAAAGAAATAAAAGCTGCTTTGCTCATTAACCACTAAAACTAGTCTAATATTTGCTAAGAACGCGACTTGAAGAAAATAAACATCTCATGGAGTCATCTAGTGGAGTGAAGTAGGTAACAGCGTAGGCGATGGCGGTACACATTGCAACGTGCCGATTCATATCCAAGGTCTTTCCTAGTGGAAGAGAACGGAGTTTCCTGCGGCCGCCTATCTCTCGCACACCAACACGTGAACGCACACGCGCCCACGTGTCGTGATTCTTTGTGCTGTTTCCTAGCTACCGCTGGGGCATCTTCTTTTTGTGCCGTCTACAGGCGTTTGAAGTTTGAGCCTCCGAGCGCTTCATTATATAGGCGAGGGGCGATGCGCGCGGGCCGCAGTTTCTGTGTCACTAGTGCCGCGCGAGAGGTGGCCCGCAAGGACTGCTGCGCTCGACCTTTTTTTCTGTGCGTGCGATGTTTTCACTTTCGTCATTTTGACCGGGCCAGTTTGAATTGACGACGCGCGCGCACGGACGTGCCTAGGATCGTTGTGATTGTCCTGTGATCGGTGCTACGGATTGTTTGTTTGTTTTTTTGCTAACTTGTGCGATGGCTGTGATATAGTGCTAATATGTTCGATAGCAACGTTCTCCTGAATTTCTACAATGAGCTTGCTAATAGAAGTGCGCTACAGTTGGCAAGGTGAGTTTGTTTACTTTTTGGGTGACGGTGTGATGGGTAGTCCGATGGGATGGTTGGCTCAACCTTGTGTCTAATGAACGCAGTGTTCGCTCATCCGCCTGTCGCCTTCGGCCGAGCCTCGACGAAGAGGTTAATAGGTTCACATTAGATGGTGGTTTGCGAAATCGCTTGAACAGCGCGCGCGGCTTTTCCACGGTCGAATTCGCGCGCATTCGACGTACGAAATATATCAATAACTTTCTGAATGGTACTAGCAATAATGATAGTTGCGGTATTACGTTCTTTGCTTTTAATATCACTGAATTTATTGGTTAAACAACTCACAGTTTTTGTAGTTATAATTTTCATCAATTTGAAAACTTTTTAGCCGTGACTACAATTTTAAAAAATATTTTAAGTGTGTTGCATGAACTTTATCGTACGATCTAGTTTCAAATAATGTCATATGTACATACCTGAACTTTTTCTAATGCAAAAAATATATATCAATTTAAACGAACTGTGTTGTTGCATATGAGAACCTCTTGTTCCGAAAATATTGAGCGTGTTTTTTTCTGACAATGAAGAAAAAAAATACTAAAGTATAAAGTTCTTAAGCAATAGGAGAATTTAATTCATTAACTCACCGTAATGCAATACCTCATACAAATGTCTAGGCGCTTAATTTACTTTTTCCCACGACTCGCTAACACGACTGAAACTGCACACTAGTTTTACTTAGAATTTAAGAATTAGGTAACTCATTTTATTTAATTTAAGAAAGGCACAGTAAGAATGAAATAACAAAAACACTTAAGCTTATAAACAATACGAAACACCATTAGCACGTCATTTCATCTTAAACACTATGCACAACGTTAAACAAAAAAACAAACAAAAATCATGAAAGTCTTAAGTTAAGTTTGGTTCCCCTTTAACTAGTTATTTTTTTATTATTTAATAGTATTTTTTTTGCCAAAAAGGCCTCTTTTCATAATTCTTGTATTGTTAAGATACGCGCGATGATACAATCAAAACTGAAGAGCGGATGAGATTTCTTAATTACAAAGAAAAACTTCTTCAAAATTACCTCATGTAAATTAGGACAGAATAGATTATCCTAAAATAACAAACGAGACTAATAATAACTATGAAATTAGGTCATTGCACAGATTGGCATTAGATATGTTGTTATGTGTGATATATTGACGATAGCTTATGATTAGATGGGCCGATAGTAGGTAGTAAACTAAGAACTTGCGAACAAAGTTTTCACATTAGATCTGAAAGGCGTAGCAAGCGTAATTCAGAGATTTGTATCTAAAGAGAAATATCACAACAAACAATTTAAATGTACGTATATGTTTTATTACTATCGACAGAAAACTCAAAGTCACGCTATAACACACAAGTTGGGTAGCTGCACAATCTTACGAAAACATTAAATTATAAATATATGTATAGCTGTTGTTATTAAGTTTGCAAATTTGTTACGTCACCAGAACACTTGTGAAAACAAATAATTTTGGACTCGTCAAAGAAACCAATTCCTTAATCTCTTTAGCTAATAACAAACCGTTATCTTAAAAATACCTAAATACCTAGTACGCTGAAAAAGGAAAATAATGTCTAATTTTATCCATATTTACAAACTTTCACACAGAAAGTACTAATAGGATTTAGCTAAACTAATAGATCATTTAACCGTTTGAGAAACAAAATAATCACTTGAAAGAAATTATCATCCCACATCTGTCCTTTCCAATTAATAAAAACAATTTTGAACAAAACTAAAGGCCTAATTCACTTCTCTCAATTAAAATACCTTCTAAAATTGTAGTTCCTAATAAAGTATTTGATCATAATAATAGTAAAAAGGCATTACGCAACGCGGTGATTGATACAGGCGTTGAGATAAAAGGTAATTGTGTCAATGAGGCGGGAGTGTTGGCACGAGGAGAACAATTTAAAGGGCAGCCTAGATGACAGCACCATATTGTTTTCACTACTTAGCTAGTACATTCTGAACTGCAAAGTTTGTTGAAATAAACTTTAAGCAAGTTCGAAATAAAACAACTTTACAGATTCTACTCGCGGTCTTATGTTTTCTTTCATTTTCTAACCCGACGTTTCGACTACTTTACAGCAGCCGTGATCACGGGATGACAAAGATGTTCAACATCTTGAACGTAGAATCCTTATTTTTTTTTAATTTTGATGTATAGTATTCGCATAAATATTAGAAAACATTTAAGCAAGTTCCTAAACTGAGCACCTCCAACGTGTGGAATATTTGGGAATCAAAGTAGGTAACTCATTCAGTAGTACAGTAAACTAGGGACAATACAACTTTAGAGTATCACTCTGACAGTTAGTACAACTTTAACCTAGTAGTACAGTGGCTGCCTATTTCTGTTTTATATCCTGCTTTTGCTAAATAACTGTAATAGAGCGAGGAGGAATGACCGGAAATGAAAAGCCTGTCTTCCCGCTGACCGCACAAACATGCTATCACGTCTTTTCTTCACAGGATATTCAGAGACCACATCTTTTCTCCTTCTACCATCTTGACACATATTTTTGCTTCTTCCACTGTCGTTAGAATCCTGTCATACGCGACTGTCGGTTAAAAGTACTCTTTACCTGACCTTTTTTGAGAAAAACCTCAACTTGTTGCAACGCCTTGTTATTTTTCCTTTCCTTGTTCTTCTTCCATTATGTTATTACACAGTTTCTCATACTCTTATTCAATGCTACCAGAACCATACTCCTAGCCTCCAAAATTAAAGGTGATCTCTGAATAGGTAACCTTTTAATTCCCACTAACAATATTTTTTATAATTGCCGATGACTGTTGCTTAAATTGTGTGTCATTCACTATCATATTATTTTCACTAATAAACTCACATTGTCATATTCCTGTTCAATGTGGGATGTCAGATATGGCTTTGAGCTATCGGCTATTACCAGTATGTATTTGGCCTAATGAGAACCCGATCATTGTTTGAATTAATGATGATGATTCCTACAATTCAGGCTTTTGAAAAAAAGATAGCAAAAATGACATCCGATTTGGTATCTAAACCACGTAGTTCGTTTTCTTAGGTAATATAAAGTGCAAATTATTCTTTGAATATGCTGACATTTACTTCATTAACAATTTTAATACTGCTATATGAATAAGAAACAAATGTCGTAAATTCTTCTCACACGTCCATGGTGCAGTGTAGAATGACAATTTACTATTCTACACCATCTCCAATAAGAATAAGCTACGACGACAGAGTCTAAACTGAGCCTTACAGATAAACTACGCAATACTGAGAATTTAAGTTATTCTTCAAGTTACATATGAACCTAGTTCAAGGAGATGTGCCTACTTACTTCCCCATTTTTTTTGAATTTTCTGTTAATAAGTAATATTCGCAATGTTAGCGGACGAATTTCATATTGTTAATATAGTTTTTACGGATTCTACTTACTTGAAATTAATAGTATTAACATTGTTTGAAACACAAAAACATGAAACAACCTTCAATTATATCCGATTAACAACTTGAAAATTGTGTTGCGATAAGACATTTGAGTGACTAAATTTGATAAGATTTTAATTTTCAAACCATTGATAAAGAACAGTTAACATTTTTACTCACCATTACTTAATTTTGTTTGAAATAATTCCAATAAGATATCTGTTTAACTTGCTAATAAAAATAACCAAAAAATATTCCCACTTTTTGCTTAAATCCTAATGTAATTTTCAGTATGGAATATTCGTGTGTCTATTACCCGTTGTATTAGACTTCGTAATTGGTGAAAATAATATAGGTAACATGTACTAGAAAAAAAAACTATGCGAAAACATACGATAGCAGTCTGCAACGTTCTCCAAACTTTTGCCGCCTCTCGCGATTAGTTTTGCGCACGCCCCATATGTTTTACCATTCTTAATTTGACCACCTGTTGTACTCAATCGGCACCAATCAAATAAATCATATTTTTATCATATCCCTTAGCATGTCCTTCGAACTATACATGAAGAACAAACATAGATTTCTGGCCCTAAAAATGCGAAGCCAATCAAAATACCAACATCGAATAGCTTGTTCAACGTACAGACAGCCACAAACCAAGAGTAGCATTACAGTCAGAATATAAACGTTACTGCAACGATATAAGATGATACGAGCAGTCAAACTATTGAACTGTGTACGCTGTTTGTTTAACCTAATACTGTTTCTAATTATTGGTACAAATAAATTTGCATTACCAAATTGTAAACCAATTTAGTTATTGTTACGGTCTTTATCATTACACGTGGCAAAGAACTAGATCTGTAACTAATTACCAATATT
Organism: Udea ferrugalis; assembly: GCA_950022985.1. NCBI lineage: Eukaryota > Metazoa > Arthropoda > Insecta > Lepidoptera > Crambidae > Udea > Udea ferrugalis. Next base: position 16,442,512 of record OX465516.1, read on the forward strand.
TATAAGGTTTTGTTTATTCTAGAATATTTGTTTTATTAGTACGCCTACAGTTGTTAAGAGCTGATTTGATTACCGCTTCTATTTCCTGGAAACTGCGTTCAGTTACCATGAATTTATCTCCTTTTAATGGGTATTGCATTGTTATTGGAAAATCTCTATTGTAAGCAGCGTCTTCGGTAATACTTCAAAAACAATAGCAACTACAAGAACGGTAGACTGTTTTTAATTTATTAAAATTGACGTTTCTTAATTGAGTTTTGTAATTGCATCAATTTCTTATTGGACATAACGATCGATACCGATACCAATGTTTTCTAATAAGTCGAACAATTCTATCAATTTCTAATTTAGAATGAGAATTATCCTGCTGTCCTGCATAAAGGGATAGGTACTTTAAGTCCAGGACTTGAAAATCTGATAAAGTAATCGCATTAGTTTAGAAACAATCTTTGTTAACGTTATGTTGAAGTAACATAGATAGACACATTTTATGAAGAATGTTTGGTTTCGCAGCATGTAAATCCATTGTGCTTCGCACGTAAGTGGCTAACGTTCCCAGAACTAGGTTTACAACTCTGAAACACAAACATTTCTAAATTCCCAAATGCAAGCAGCAAGTGCTCAATACTACGATGTCGCAACCGGTCGCTCCTTGCGAACTCAACGTAAATAATTCTCGGAAGAACGTATTTAGTTTTCGTCGCACGAGTCGACCATCCGAATATTTCCCAACACCAATTATCGCCTAATGAATTTCTTCATAGTTCTGCGTTTGGTTTGACATTGAACTGAATTGGTGTTATCAAAGGGCTCGAAACGTCCGCCGTCAGCCGCGGTCGATTGTGAAACACTCTATTTGGATAACACGCACAGAGTAGCTTCAATATCTTTTCCTTTAGGTTTAATTAACATTTAATCACATTTTAATGTATGCTCTTCAAACGAAACTTCTGTCTGTCTATTAACACACTTAACAGGTTCTAATTCAATTTACGGTCACTATCAGTAGCTCTTGCGGTTGCTTTAACAATATTCGACGTTGTTACAAAAAGGTCAGCTACCTTAAAATCCAAAAGAGCTATAGGGTGCTAACATTGGTTTTGTTTCAAGGTTACAGCATCTATTTAAGAATAGACGTACGCAGTTAGCATTCGCAGGACAAAACAGCGCATTGTTTGCTGACAATAAAAATTTGTAATGGTCGCTGTCAAAATACTCTGGGCCCTTTCTTGTTCCCGTTCACGGCACAAATTGCCGAAGGACGTTGGAACTGGGTCACTTCGGAAATAGTTTATTGTTATCGGCTAGTCTGCGCGCACGCAACGCTCACACGCACACGTTCGATTTTCAAACGTTTACTCACACGAACGAGCTCCAATTCAATTAGGGTTCATCCTTTGCTCTCCAATTCCTTGTACCAGTTTGCCTTTGCCGTTTTCTAGATCTCGTTCTGAGATCGGTGGGTGCGGCGAGTACCATCTAACGCCTTCCGCTTTTGTACTTATAATATTCATAGAAACATACTTTCTTGAGGCCGACGGGTCAATAAAATTAAAAAGGCGTCGATTTTGATCTTTTCGTAATATCTCATGTCCTTACTAACGTCAAAGGCCAAATGTTTTGGTCTATTAGTTTTATTACGCAGTTACCCTTGCATCGAACGTTTATTATTTATAGCCTAACGCTTTCGATAGGCCCTTCCTATTGCGTTCGGTGAATTGAATACTTTAATTACAAGGTCTCTAATAACAATTTTCATATGTGTTATTTTGAATTCACGTTTTTTTAAATTCATGGATTCAGTTTCCGTATTTGTTCACGTAAAATATTTGAGTAAAAGAGAACTTTGCAGAACATATTGCAGGACTAGTAAAAATCTACGCTTCCCAATCAAAAAAAGAAAAATGCTAGTCTGTTGCTAATTTATTAATGTATACTTCAGACAATAGCGTAGTAATGCTTATTATTTAAAAGCTTTTGGCATTAAAGTCTATTATTCAAAAGATACCTTATGCGTTGTAAGAAGATGTAATGCAATCTTTGCAACCTTGACCACGTCTATAAATTAATTATTGTCAGTTGTATACACCACACGCAATAAAAGTTCTCATCTATAAATTCTGATTGTTCGCCATTTTATTGACAATTCGATTGCTAGCGAAGTTGTAAAATAACTTGAAGGCTCAAGGCTTCTAAACAATAACTCACACACGCAAATGGTGTATACTGAATAGGTAACGCCAGTAGATGAGGCAGACTATCAATTTTGTCTAGCACATTTACAAGTGAACAAATCTGCGTATACATCCGGTGGAGTAGGGCGATAGTACAAGTGTACTAGTGTGTCAAGCGCACACATGCGCAGAATTTCCCGCAATACTCCACTAGTATGCAACTCACGCGCACGCAACTGACTACAACAGCCATACTGCCACAGTATAAACCATACAGTAGAACATCTAAATACAAACGTGCCACTCTCGGTTTGAATGTGTGCGTGACGTCGCGCGCCGTGTCGCGATATCACGCACACGCCAGCATAAAATAGGGAGGCATAGGGATGCGGCAGTACGGACGGGCTGTGTCGCGTATCTGTGTGCACGCTAGGCTAATAACTCGGCGGGCGGCCTTAGATAGCCTACTGTATGGTTTATACTGTGGCCATACTGCACCGACGCACACTCGCACACAAACCCTATCCTACCGACACTAAAACTGAACGATCGTGAACGAAAACGCACGCGCGCGATTTTGTGTGTATTTTTAGTGAATGCCAGTGTATGGGTAGGTCAGTTACTATTATGACTGAAAGTTTGATAAGGTGACTGTCGTAACAAAAGTTATGCAAGCCTTTTATTTTCTATTGATACTATTCATGTTGTTTAGATTAACATGCAAATTATTGGAATATTCAATGTTAAACAATTCAGTAGCTGTAAAGATGCACTTAGAAATTGGCAGTCTGTTTTCAAGGATTTAGTCGTTAAATTTACAAAACCCGCATCTGAACATTAACTTTCTGTCGCAGACATACAAAAGGGTGAGCAAAATACCCGACTGCCTAGTGTCTTCTCAGTAAACAATATTGTTTTATCTAAAAAAGGTATTAGGATTTATTTTTTATCATCGTGTCTATCAATGAATAGATTTGTCTTATCATCTCTAATGCTTTTGTATACGTACGTACATTTTCTATCAATTTTATATCTGACCAAGTGAATTAAAAGTTACGAACATTGTTGTTTACATTATGGCACTCACAATTCAATAAATAATCAATACTATCATTAATCACAGAGCATTGCATAATGTGTGTTTACATGAAGTATGCAGAAAAAATTATATGAGTCCTTGTATGCATTACTCCTTCTAAACTACCTACGCAATAGATTTTATAACCTTTTAACCGTTTCCGGTATCCCTCGGAAGAATATGTGTGTAACCTTATTTTTTTTAAGATGGCAGACAACTTTAAAAAGGAGGGGTTTGGTCTGATCTTTAGATAACTAAATATTTTACAGAGGTGGGAGAAACATGAAGTCTAAATAGTTAACATTGTTATTATTACGCAATTTTAAATGTGTCAATATTTGGTAACTTATTTTAAAAGAACTATAACTTTCAAGGACATCTTATGAAAATTCTACATACAGATACATTTTACAACTTTAAAATTTCCTCTCTACGTGACCATAGAAAGCCGTACCGTACTTTGTTCTCGCACATTTAAATGACTCAACCGATTAGTTTGTCAAAGCATGATTCAATACTTGAGCGGTTTTTAGTGAAAGAGTGTGAAGCATCGTCAGATTTAGACACTGCGCAGTTAGAATTTATTTTTTATCCTTATAGAGGCCACTTCCAAACAAATGACGTCGTTATTTAATTTATCAGTTCAAAAGTCGTCATTTCAACTTAAATAACATATGCTACTAAAATATCCTATTGAAACATGAACAATAGCTGGTCCAATTTGTTAGTAGTCGCAACACTCTGTTTGAATTTTATTGCCTTTCTTGCAGCCAGTTCGCTTTCTAAATCCTTTGAAGTATACTTTGAGGCTTTGTTCGCGTCTTATCTCTTTTATTATCTCTTTGTCGGTAGTTCTGACCTATGCATACAAGTTTCAGGTCATTTAGTCCAATGGGTCATATACAGTTTTGTGCCATAGCTTCAAAGCAATATTCTTTGTTGGCTCTTTATTGCAGTTATTAAATTCTTCTATTGCTTCTGTATTATTCCTCATTTGCCTCGAAGTGTTCGAAGATATTACAAAATTTTAATGATGTATGTAAGTAACAAGTTTGTTTGTAATATTTATCTTTATTACTAGTTTTGTATAATTATTTCTAGTTGTCGTTGTGTCGTTTTCCTTAAATGCATGTATGGTAGAATTTATGATAATAGAGCCCGTTTATGGCATAATTTCCACAGCTATAGGCTGTGTTTTACATGTTTTATCAACAAATTAAGCATGCTTCATATTATTTTAGTAAATGCAGCGCCGTTGTATTAATTTATTATGCGCAGGACTAATTTATGAATAATCAAATGTGTGTAATTGAGAAAATTGAAAAGAACATTCGCCGTCTGGTTTTGTTGATTTCTGAAACTAACAAATCAGGGTGATACATTATTAATTCTTTGAAAATAAATATTATGTTACTACGTATATTATTTAAACGGAATAGTACTCATAAAGGTAGTATTATGATTTCACTTATTATAGTCAGTTTGTGTCAACCTCTATTCTGTTGCTGTCTGTTAAAATGACATTTCCCGGACAAAACAAGCCTGTTACCGGCTCCCGGCGACGGGAGCCGGTATTCAACAGACAAGCGTATGAGCGCGCTAGGGTCCAGTATTTCCTTGTTTTCTGTTTTCTCGTTTTATGGGATTAAAACATGATAACTGTTTATTTGAAGTTTAATTCATAATCTTATTTATATGTTTATCAATTGTTTCCACCATAATATGTAATTGCAAGCTAAAAATATATTTTATATGGGGAACCAAATACGCGACTTTATTTCATACGCGACTATATTTTTCTTGGTTTAATTAAAAACAAAACAACTAGTGTACCTTTCAAATGCTTTCATTTGATACCTTAGCATGTCTTTTTACAAATAAACAGTCAAATACCACCTGATATCATACATTTAGACACAAAAAACACATAGCCGTAAATTCGCTGGCGACGACGATTTTTTGCGATTTTTTGAATGACAGTTTACTTTTATTTTTCATGGCAAGCGCGGCCTTAGAAATCATTGAACGTACAGCCTAGATCATAGACTGTACAATACTCTACGCTCTATGACAAACAGACGTTTTGTTTTTTAATAAAGCAACAAAATAAAACCCTTCTAATTTTGTCCGGATCCCGTCGTTCAACAGATATGGTGTCAGAACTGTCAGATTACCTTGTCCGGGTCCCGGCGTTCCACAGACAAGAGGATTATATTTATTCAAATAAAAATAACTCAAAACATTGGTACGAATATCAGTTGTTTTCATCATCAAAGGCATGATATTGAAAAAAATTAACTGCAAGTTTAGGTTTATTTTCATCAAACGAAGTTCAACAGGCTACGCAACTGCAAGTGTTAAACTATAGCCTAAAATTTAAAAATAGTTGCTCAAACTTCTCAGCGTCATAAGCGGGTAAAACAGTTTTGAAATGCATTTACGGAAGAAACAAAAGAGTCTCCACTCGCGCAGCGTGCGCGTGCGCTCGCGAATCCGCGCCGCTTATCAACGCGTGCGCACGGATTCGGTGATATTTGCCCCCGATAAGGGAATTGGGCCGCAGATTGTGGCTGCACCCGCGTGCTGCAAGACTCCTCTTAATCTCCGCGACACCGTTCACCGCGAAAATCTATTGCGAAACTGTGCAAAATGGAAAGTACTTGAGCTTTGTCGACTGCGATAAGACGTTTTAAGTCACAAATGCCCAAGCATTTGATGTTCTCTGTTGTAGTTTTTGTTCCTTTGCTTAGTTTATAAAAGATTAATTTTTAGCACAGATTTTCACGTCTTGAACTCGTAGTATATTACAGACATTTCGTCAATGTGAATCGGCATTGCGATGGAGTTAAATTGGCGAGAACTATACTTACCCAATGTAATGTTCTGTCGCTTTATAGCTCAAGTTAACACCGCTGAGAATGTAAAAAACAAAACAAAGCGTTCATTATAAGAGTGAGATAAGACTGAATTAGTTTAAATGAATGAGGGTGTGAGTATTTCTAGAAACTATGGTCAAAATTGCAGGTGAAACTTAAACTAGAAACATCTAGTTTCATCAAGACGGTGTGATAATAAATAAAGACACATGGGGCCTCTGTGTAAGTTAAAGATAGGCTTCCAAAACAAACCTGTTTCCTTAAAATATAAATAGATCGAGTATGCTGTTAATTGTGTTATGCTATGTTACTCTAATTGGGGACGAGTGAACACGTGAGCGCTGGACCAATTTGTACAGGCTGCCACATATTAAGCATATCATAGCCGTTTAAAATAGTATATTTAGGACATCACCTATAAGAAGGACTTCATGCTATGCCTTGCACCAGAGAAAGTCAAAAGCGAAAAATACTGTGGGAGGTCTCTGACACGGTGGACTGACCGTATTTGCCCAAATTTTGCGAAGCATCACCACAAAGCAGCGCTATCGCAAGAATGGAATCTAAAGAGAAACGGTTTTAAAATGATCTACATTGCAATGGAATAAGATGACGCTAATTATCAGACTGCGTACACCTAACCTGTGGCCTAAATAATACAGGCATAACAACATAAACGATATATTAAAAAAAACAGACACTGACCACCGAGAGTTAAAAGTGAACAGAGTTTTTGAAAATAAATTCACGTATTTACTTACACACGAGTACATGTGTAAAAATATTTTTAACACCTTTTCCAGGATAAGTACTTTTGATTTACACTATTGCGCGATATTTTCGTGGTATAAAAATTTCCACTTGCCTTGAACCATTCAAACATTATTCAAAACAAATACAGACATCATAAGAAATGGTATTTATCTTTCTGTGAGTTATTCGCACTAGAAACTAGTTTTTCCCAAGATGTTTTAAAGCCTTTTGGAAGATCATTGCACGTATTTAGATAAAATCTCACCTTAAATGGTTTGTAGTCAGCTAAAAATATACTAAAATCATATTGGTCATTACTCCTATTAGTATGCTATCTATCATACTGTGTGTATAGTGTAGGTTTCCACTTGTTTCATTCCTACGCTTCTTTCTTATATAATATGTTCACGGATTATGGCTGCACTTGATTTGATATTTTCTTGTCTAAAATACGTTCTTTCACCAACTAAATCAGTTTTGTAAATAGCTCTATTAATTATTATATCTCTACCTGACCTACTCAGTCTCCTTAATCCACATCATAATTCCAATGAAAATAATATCATCTTTTGCACATAACTTATTATTACGTTGTTTTTGATTTTATCGTTCAATATTACTTCAGCTCACTTTGCAACGCGTAAAGCCACACATAACATGAGCATAATAACATACATATTAATAAAAACTATAATTATGGAAACGATTATATTTCCGTTAATTTCCGATTTGCCTACTTAAGAGAAAGCCGGTTTAGCGATATTTTTGAACACTTACGTACATAACATAATAATTAAAAGAGGCATAATACCATTTACTTACGAAGAAGTAACTGACAGGCTTTTGACTCATTCTGTGGTGTTTTTCTTACAGTTCAGAAATATGCAAATTGCTTGCATTCTAAATTTGTTTTTACATTAGCATTTTGGCGTTTCATTTGTAAAAATCAACGATTGCAATCCGGCGGGTATATGTTTTGCGGGTAAATTAAAGTAAAATAACAAATATTACTATTCTAGTCCTACAATATGCTTGATTTGCTGGCAGGGGAAGGCCTAGACGAACGTTTCTTGGACAAGTTCAAGATGTTCTCAGAAAGGTCAGCTAGAGAGTAAACCGACGAGCATGTCTGGAAGGACTCATGAGAGAAGAAAAAGCGCAAGATGGAGCAAGTGGATGGAAGTGGTCTCTGTCTACCCCGTGGGGAAAGGGGCATGATGTATATGAATTATAATGTATTTTCCTTTGCGTCAAGCATATACAAGACGACGAGTAAAACAAAAACTCCATTTGATGCATCAATTAGTAAGACAGCTATTTCGCAAAAATTCGTCAAAGGGTTAATAAAGTGACTGTCAACTCTAACCAGCTAAACTAAAAAACTAGTTCAGATTTAGCAATCGGTTGCAAAACCGCAGATGTCCCAAATCTTCCAAAATTACCCCGCGCCGTGAACGTCTCGAGTCTCGACGTAACGATGGACGCGAGGAAATCAAAACTGAGTCGTTACGTGCTCGTTACGTAAAACCTTTCGCGGACTTTCTCTGTCAGCAAAATTTAGCCGAGGAGTTATGCAACGCGAAATGGCACCGGGTAAATTTCATCATTTCTGTGCTGAGAAGATCGCTCGTATATGGAGGTGTGACGAAATGTGAAATGCGCGGATGGTACGAGTTTTTGCTTTTATTTGTGTCATGCTTTTCGGTTCTCTGAAAAAGCGCAATTTTGGTAAAGAGATGTTTTAAACTAATAATAACATGCACTGCTTTGCTCTGCATTTATTTTTTTATTTTTTATCTAAATATTTAGGAAATTAACTTTACTTATTTTAAGTTTCTTGAAAATGCATTTCGCTTTGCGTTCCAAAACAAAACTTTTCGCCTTAACGGCAATAAAAAAATGCATCAAGTAAAAGCTATTAAAAGTATTTTTTTTTGCGATTCAGTAGCTATTTTAATAAATGCTTTGCAAACAAACAACAACAAAACTTTGCTTTGCGCTGTTCACATTTTGTAATGGCTTAACCATTAGCTGAAGCGGTACATGACTGTTGAGAAATGACTTTTATTGCTTTGACTTAGGGTGACGCCAAAGTGTTCAACTTGATTGCTGGCAACATTCATACAGCGGATAAGGACAATTATGCAAAACAATAAACTGGAAACAATAATTTTATAGGAACACCACCAACCAGTATAGATGGCAATTATCGAGCTGAGCTTTTATCACAGAGGAAATGGTTCAGGATGCTAAAGGGATCATGGAGAACAAATAACATATTATAACTAACTAGCCCAACAGATAGGTTGAAGTTCTAAGACCGGTCGCTATAGAACTTCTTGAGGAAGTACTCATGTTCAGCAGTGGACGTCATGTGGTTTACAATAACAATGCATTTTTTTCAAATAATAATAAATATGCTGACCTGAAATTTACTATTCAATCAATAAAAGATGGCCACAGTCTCCACATAGAAAAAATATATAAATTATTCATAAAGTTTGCTATCAAATTCATGAATAAAATCAAGAAACAAAACAAAATTATTCTTAAGCATATAGTGGAGCGCCGTAAGGTTTATACCTCGGAATCCAGGGCCAGTCAATGAATCTTGATATAAAACTTGAAAGTATGATTTTAATAGTATATAGAAAAAAGTTAAAAAAAAAAAATCCGCGCTCTCAATTTTTTTTTATATTATAAACGATTATTAATTTTTTGGAGTTTTCATTGATTTATATTAGTCAAAAGTCATTTTTTAAAGAGAACAACTATTACAAACTCGAAGACTTGATCTTGGATCTTTAGGTACTGCAGGTCGAGGTTGAGGGGCGCCCAGATTAGAGGAGTTAATGTAACAGCCTATGCCGATGACACCCTCGTCACAGCGGTTGAGAACTCCTACCGAGATGCGGCAGTCTTGGCCACGGCCGTGGTGGCGCATACTGTCGCCAAAATGCGGAACCTGGGCCTGAAGGTCGCCCTTGAAAAGTGCGAAGCAATATGCTTCCACGGACCGCGGCGCGCGCCCCCCAGAGGGTCTGGCATTATTGTTGGCGGGGTCACGATTAGCGTGAAGCCCACACTAAAATACCTTGGGCTGATAGCACCCTTGCCGCTCTTTACGAGTGGAAGAGGATTGAAGTGGCCAATGACAACCGCATAGCGCCCCGGGAGATGGAAGGGAAGCGTGACGAACTGCGCCAAGTTGCTATAGCAAAATGGACTGACCGGCTAGAAGAACCCACAGCTGGCAGAGACACAGTGTTGGCTGTAAGGCCTATGCTCAAAGAGTGGGTGGAGCGAGACCACGGGCACCTCAAGTACCGCCTCACCCAAATGCTGACGGGCCACGGCTGCTTTGGCAAATACTTGTGCCGCATTGGTCGGGAGCCTACAGCCGTGTGCCATCATTGCGCTGACCCCCTGGACACAGCGACCCACACCCTTGCTGTGTGTCCAGCCTGGTCCGAAGAGCGGCAGGACCTTATTGCCTGCGTCGGCCAGGACCTCTCTTTCCCCTCGATCATTCGAGCGATGGTCATCAGTAAAAAGAGGTGGGACGCTACTGCTACGTTTTGTGAAGCGGTACTTGTAGCGAAGGAGGAGGCTGAGCGTGCGCGTGAGCGGGAGGCTCTACTACCATGCCACGCTCGGCGCACACGCCGCCGTAGAAGGGTGGACGACCAGCGTCCGCCATAATATGTTTTGCAGGCCGGGAGCTCGGGGGGGCTCCCAGCCATTGCACTGCAGACCCAAGATGATGGCCGCCTAGTTCCGGGTGGCCTCTCTTAGACCAGCAAGACCAGCCAGGTGTCGCAAATGCTATGCTCACGCTTCTTGTGGCCCTGGACAGAAACTGGTGCGAGTGGAACAGTCAGGTTTTAGTGGGTATTCCCTTGAAGTCACCTTCAGGGGCGAGTCCCACACACGGCCCGCGGCATCCCCTAGTCGCGGGTTATGGTGCGTAAAGGCATTTTCTGACTTAAAAAAAAAAAGAAAAAAAAATCGAGATCGGTCAATTATTTTTTTTTAACTTTTTTATTTGCGGTTTTAATAATGCAGTCTCATACTTGATATAAAGATTCATTGACTGGCCCTGGGTTCCGAGGTTTGACCATTTTTATGGCTTACGGCACTCTACTAATATTGTAAACTCAAAATAGTATATATCACGGGACATGTTCTTGAATTATTTTGACATGATTTGACTCAAAATGATCCAAACTTATAAACTGATCCAAAAACGTGCGGGACCTTACTGACAAAAAAAACTTATTTTTAATAGATAAATAATTTTGTATAAATTATGCAGCACGATTCAGTATTTATGTTTTATCAATGAGAGTTCTACAACTATACAAACAGGAACGAACACAGCCATAAGTTTAACAATCAATATCTCTTTATTATAACATTATCAACGTAATCAATGTATCTATTTGTTCTGGGGCAATAAGCACCTACGCACTGGAAAAAATGTTATATCACATTCTTTACCAAGAAATCTGTCTAAACCACTCTTTATATGGAGTTTTGTTTTTTATCCGAATCTAGATTTACGTGAAGTAACTTTCTAAAAACAGCTCTTGTGACCTTGAAATAAAACGCTGTTACAAAACCGCGGGCCGCTCGCTGGCGCTAAGCCCCCTCCCCCTCTCTCCCTATGCAACGTGCCCGCGTCTACGCACGGTCCACCACTACATGCGCAAGCGCATCGCGCCTGTGTTAACGCACACGCCCACAGCTGACATGTGTGCGTCAACGCGTAGAAAGGAGCGGTGAAAAATTCAATCCGGTCCTACAGCCTTTCAATAGTCTATACATTTTCTTGACTCCCATTGCGTGATACTGACCACTAGCTACTTGTGAGAAATACCAATGCTATCAATGCGGATGATCAACCTTTCATTGTACCATCAAATGAATCACAAATGCATTCTATTGTGCGGTCTACATTTGCGTCACTTTATAATGGGAAAAACCAGAGAAATGTTTTAATGCAACGACTAGGTAGCCTTGCGTGAGTTGAATTATTCTATCATAGCTCACCTTCGCCGATCGACGCTAACGAAATGCGTTAAAATTTCGTCAGTTTTGAAATCATCGCCTTCCAAATATGTGAGATCCTTGAACATGAGTATGTGGGTCATGATCAGGTTCTAATGTGTCTCGTTGGTCATTAGCATAGAGTTCTGAGCTCACGTTGGCGTTGCGCAACATTGTTGACTTTCATCCTGAAGGTCAAGTGCCATCCTATTTCAAAACGGACCTTGGTCGACTCTAGTTTACCTCGGACTCGCTCGCGAGAACAACAAACAAACGGAAGAGATTGGTGCTAATAGACATACATTGAATAAAGATGGGCTTGGAATTTATTTCTGACCTTTAAACACAGATGTTTTATCCCTGCACATAGGCTCGAAAAGTTTCGTAACATCGCTCAAGTATATGTTTGGTTCAAAGTTACCGACACATCCCAAGGTCAACTAATTTCGCGCCGTGAGAACGCCTCCATATAGACGACTTAATTCATCGTAATTTGCAGTAATAACACCAAAAGATATTCAAATGACTGCCGACAATCAAATCCGACCTTTTCTTATACACGTTCTTTATAAATATTCATCTAACTGCTGCAGTGATCGCAAAATGTCGAACACGAACTCGATTTGTTTCCGAAGTCGAACTCTTGCGAAAATGTAGAAATATGCCGGGGGCGTTTCGTTAGATCTCATATCGGCTCTCTTAGAAAATGTCACTGCAAGGAAATCTTCATCTAAGTCGAATGGTTTCACAATAGTCGTAATTTTTAGGATTAATAAAGAACCTATTCTCACAACTGAGATTTTTTGTGTACGTTTCTGAGGAATATTTAAGCCTAAGTATGAGAAATGTATTTACCAAAATTTCTAGATGATAAACTTTAGGAGTTTTAACGCATATATATAAAATCTATCAGAGCATTAAGAATGCTGACACAATAAATCAGTTGCTGACTTGGGGCACGCAGTTTGCAGTCACTACGTAGAGATGTTTGCTATAGCAGTTAACAAGTATCTGGCACAAGGGATCGATCGTCAATCAAATGCAAGGTGAGAGTGTAACTGTGGAGCTATTTTAGCATCATCGAAGGTAAAACCCATTCGCGCTTTCGGCCCAAGACTCTCACGCACAAGGGTACTAGCGTGTATAAATAAATTCCCGTCAGTCGCCAACGAAGGCGAAAAGCTATTATTTATTCTAACGATGCAGTTATCAAACTCTATCATTCAACGTGTTTTCTTGCAGCTCTTTACTATTAACCACATAAAGTCAATTTTAGAATCTCAACTGATGGCTTTGCAACAATGACAAGCTTTCTGATCGAGAATAAATCTGATTTTAAAATCAGATCTGTACTCAGACTTTGAATCAATAATTATAGATAATTTTTACGAAACTATGTGTTTTCCTAGGAAAATCTACTCACAACAGCCATAGAGTTTTTTCCTAAATAATATTATTTTCACAACCCAAAGAGCTACTCAAAACTCCCGCAATTCTTTTACACACACAATCTGCTTTGAATGCGTTTGATTCTACATGCGAGCGACAAGAAAATATTTATGAATGATTGAGAAATAATTAAGAATTCTTCAAAATATCGTAAACTACAAAACAATCCGGACTTATCATAAAATTATCATAATGGCAATGATCTCATTTGACTCAACGCGACATTGATTATTACGAATTTCGGTGGTTCCTTATTCAACAACGCAAAAGAAAATTACTATCGATAAGCTTATCGATTCCCAGACGTAAAATTCCTACGTTTCTGTAGTAAACAAGACGGTTAATAATAAAATTGAAGTCACGTGTGAACTAAACAGTCCGGAAGCGTTGCGCGTTGGTCAGGATGATCCACAGATGGTCCGGTCTCTTATGAATGAGCTGGCGTTTGTTGTGGAGTTACATAACTGTGTATGTGGTGCGGCCCGAGCTAGTACTGCCACTAACATTTCGTCCGAAGGCCGCAGCGCGCTTTGTGTGCGGCATATCGCTCGCCACGCGCGCCCCGCTGTTTCCTGTTTGACAACTATCGACTTACATCACTATCGCTTTCTGTCATACTTTGAGCGGCTGTTAGAAACTTGTAAAGGGGTCTGGCCTGTTGCTAAGTACATTTGTACATGCGTTTGTCATTGAAGACCCACACTGCCGGCATTATTATTACGACTTCCCAATCTCGTAACTTGAGTCTTCCTTATTATAAAATTATTCTAATCGCAACTTTTTGTTATATCATTATAGAGTCATCCGGCGTGGTTAATTGTAGCATTAGCATTTCGTAATTGATAAGCGTGAAGCGTTGTCGATTCTGTCGCAAATTTCAACGTGTACAAGTCGGGCGTTAAAATGGAAACGGACAATTTAATTTAGCCAATCATTTCAATGGTGTAAATAGAGCAGAAAACCATTCACGAGCATGTAATGTGGCTCATGAGATTTTCTGTGGGCGCGTCTATTGAATGCATCGGCCCGTGCTGAGATCTAACCTGGATACTCGGACATAATAATTGTTTTCTGCATTCTTAGGCAAATGATTTATCTTTTTGTACGCTAGCACATTAAGCCACATGGCTGAACATTGTAATTTAAGATTTAGTCTTTCATAAACTGTACTATGGACCAGGTGTTTTGTATATTGGAAGTTTGACTCTAAACTTTACGTCGAACAATTATTTATCAATAACTTGTGACAGCGGAACATATTTGGGAACACAATCGTCAAAAGTTATTATTATTCAAACGCGCAAAATCCTAAAAATAAATGTATTTATAAATCCCAGATCAGAGAAATACACGTGCCAGCAGCCTATGACTTATATTCTCAGTAATTAGCGAATCCTTGACCCGCTGAATACATTCACAGAATGCATTCGAAATATGTCAATAGAAAATATTTAAGTGACAATGAACAAACTACGTAAACTGTTAAATTTTTGACATGTGCGTCAGACTCCCTTAAACTTGTCATAAGTAGATAATTGACAGACATTATTAATTTTTGATTTCCAGTACAATTTTCTGCATGAGTTTTCCAAGACGATCACTAAGAAAATATTTGTTTTGGATATTTCACTACACTTTATTATAAATCTGAATTCCTAACCTACTTCGTAACGGTAATTTTTTGGGAAAAAATTCTTCTAATTTTCTTATTTCAGTTTAATTGTTGTATATTTTATTAACAATCTCTCTCCAGATCTCATTATGCTGTATCTATTACAAAACCTACTATTACTAAACAGCTCAACGTCATTATAACATGTATAAATGAATTTGACATAGACATTTCGTAATTTCCATTTTATTTTGCAATGTTGACGGGGAAAGTTAAAACTTTTTTCCCAATCCTACGCTCCAGTAGTCCAATAGAGGCGGTGTCTTGTACAATTTCTAGACTTGCAACAGCGATATCGCGAAATATTTCGTAAACAGCTTATTCGCAGTTTAACAGTGCCTTACGGTTTCCGGCGACATGGCCAATTAGCTGTCATCTAAATTCGTTAATGTAGCTTGCAGATTAGGAATTTCTTCAGTCTCTATTTTGAGATTTAAATTGTATGCAATATCTGTTGGTGTAAAATTATTGTGTAAACTTTGCTTTTCATTCTCATTCTTAGAAGTTTTTGGAGTGATATTGTAAATATGCACATAAAGTTGAGAATTTATTTTCTTCATATCTGCTAGACAAATCCGGAATTGTTAATAAAGTAAATCATTAATAACGAAAACTAACCACTACTGATGTTATGTCTTAATTCTAAAATTGTCAATGATTGCTACATGCTTTCATTTAAAGCTAGCTAATTAGGGCCTACTTTGCAACGTTCGCCAAATATAGGGTTTATTAATTAAATTGTCAAGTGTAATTATTTATAAATTCTACACAGCCATTCGCCGGTATTATTCCTCCTTTTACAGTGGCATGACTGTCATAAACGCCATTAGCGGCTAACAATTTAGAATTGGAATGGATCTAGTAAACGATAGTAATGTAGCCTGAGCACCATTCTAGGTCGGTAGGTGGTTAATTAGTGTGGGCAGCATTATGTAAGTTAGCCGGCCGTATTTCTTTTATGATTTAACCTTGAATCGTACTCTTGATTCTTAGACTGATTGAAATATTTATCTTTCCTCATATGTAAACAACGTCAAACGCCTTCCTGATTGTCACCAATTTTATTTTTACAGTAGCTATCGTTTGTGTTGTTAAATTTTTATCAACACGTGTAATCATTCTTCCAAATACGTCGTTAATGACCGATTAAATACCAACTGACTCCAAATAGTTATTTGTTTTTAATTTTGTCTCAATAATTTCCATCGAATGTATGCTGTTGTTTGTCAACCTGTTTATCAAGGTGATAAAAAACACTATTCTCGATACTTTCGTTAAAGTTTTCTTTTTTTTTGTTCCCACTGATTTCGTTACAATCACTGAACGTTTTCCAAAGCAGTTACTTAACCAAATTACCTTCGTACAACGCCAAATTAAGAACAATGAGTAAGAGGCAAAGAGATTGTCTTGTCTACAATAAAAGTTTCCGGAATTTTGTTTACAGAAAAGTCTTGATAAAAGTGAGAGCATGTAAAAAGGAAGGTCAAACGGTGTATAAGGCCACATAAACAACAGCAAACACTTGAAACGAAATGAAAGCTCTTTTTCCAGCAAGTATTTCAATATTTTATAGCCATTTTATAACATAACTAACGCCATCTATGGCAGAACTGAGTATTATATTGATGTTGCCCTCTATCGGGATAGATTTGTACCAATCGTAAGGGAGAAAGTATATCGAAGCAGCGCTTGCTAACTAGATGGCACTGTTTGCAAACAAGTTGGCTGAATTTCGAAATGATGTAACATCTTGATGAATCTACGAACATCTACTGCTTTTGATATTGTTCTAATACCCTAAATCGTAGTCAGGGTTTGTGAAAGAGAATTGCAAAATGTTTTTTATGTTAAAAGTAAGAATTGACGATTGAAAAACTTACTGAAATGTTGACCAACTGCCTACCCAATAAGCAGATGATACCTTTAGAAGGGTAGTAACCGGAAAGCAATTTGAGAGATTTTAACAAAAAAACACTACAAAAGAAGCAAGACCGAAACGGAGCACTTAATGTAGACAGTAATAAAAATTATGTTCCATATTTATCTCAGCTTACATACAGTGAGAAAAATACAGTCGAAATTTCTAGCAGCCCTGTCGGAAAAGCAATTTGATGCAAAACATGTGAACTGCAGCGTCTCGAGTGGGTTCACACGGACAATGGCGGGCGAGCCGGCTCGCATCGCTGGTTCTGCCCTGAAATGCCGACTGTGGCCTGAAACCTTGGCTCAGTCACGTGGCCACTGCTGTACTGGCTTTAGAGATTCAATAAGAAATATAGTTAACGAGTAAATTATACCAAAAAGTACCTAGTGAACTGGGGAAAAATCATTGCACCAATTCATAATCACGATGACGCACAGCCCTAACTTTTTAAATTTTCTGTAATATTTGGCAATCTACTATTAGCATACTTAATACACTCCGTTGTTTGTAGACAAATAAGAGTGAAATGAATGAAAATTGAAGGATTCACTGGCAGACTCTTATTATTATTATTTTTTTAGACTTTTTAGACTCTTATTCTTAGACTCTTATTTATTAATTCGTTCGTACACTAAGTAACAATTAGATTTAAAACATTTAGGTCAATTTATACCTATAAATTTTGCAAAAAAACGGTGTTATTTTGGTAACATAGAACCGATTAGAAAATAGAAGATTGATTTATTAAAACCCGTCAGGCAGGTGCAAAATTAGGCACATGCTTAACTCCAAGGCCTCCTACAAATTTCAATCTACAGAAATCTGTTTCTCTACCGAACTGAATTTCTAAGCACATTTCAACACTGCCTGTAGAATGTAGCTCTATTATGCGCTTACACTAAACAACATTAACTAAAATAGTGATACTCTAATATAAGCTAACAGATGCCAGTGATTTCGGAACATATTCTAATTTTGTAAGAATTTATGCAAGGTACTGTTATGATGATTATGTGTTCAAAATTGAAACTAATTTAGACTTTGTTTATAAAACAATAATCTTTTACATAAAAGTAACATGTTACTTGTGTGTACTTATTATTCTGCCAGCATTCACGTTTACTACATATAAAGTGAATGTTAAGAGCTGTTTCCTTATAGCGTCTGTAAAGGTGAAGTCACATTCACGGCTCATAGACGAAAACCTTTCTCGGCAGCGGCCACAAAACGTAACCTTCGACGCCTTATTTAAAACGAAGATGACTACCGAAGCACTTAGCTAAGCATTCTCAAGTTTTAACAAGCTACGAATTTTTTATTGTTCTCCATATTCGGATTGTGAACATTAGTTGGTATGCGACCTTCAATTAGAGTTTTAAATCAGCCCACATTTATAGCCTAAGGAAAATTCACGCTCACGTTTATTTACTAGCTGGTTATCTCGTAATGTTTTTTGAGCCCGCAACAATATTTTTGTTACATGAATTACTTCGTGTTTCCCGCGCTCAAGGAAATGGTTACCTACTCTTTGTTCTCTCGTTTTTATCCACATGCATTAACATAATAAAAATCTAATCATAATGGCGCTTAATGGGCTTATGAGCAACCTACGCTATGAGTTCCCGTGATCAGTATTATGATTAAAGTTAACTTTTTTACTATTTCATGCACAATGTACGATTACTTCTTTTACACTTATTAGATAATAACTGCAAAAAACGTTTTGCAACGTTCACCATACAAGAGAGTAAGTTGTCAAATCACTCAATTTGTCTCATAGTCCTCGAAAAAGCGTGTACATAAATTAACAATAAAATACAACTTCGCATAAAGATATAATCGACGGAATAAAGCATATTCTTGATGACCTTTGAATAAAACGACAACAGAATAAGCAGTCCAAGCCAAAAACTCAAACAATTGAAACCGAAATCATTACAAAATCGTGACACAGCTCGCGATTAAGATCATCCCGTGCGAGAACATTCCACGAGTGTGCCGAATTCACGAGCTGGCTTTATATCTCGCGTTGCACTTTTATGTTTCAGCCTCCGTAATTAAATATGACTTTTAAGCGAAACACTGCAACAATAGAGCAACAGTTGCTAACAACAATGAGCTCTGTTCCACAGATTGTGACCCCACTGTTGCTAAACGTCGACACAATGCAAAAGAAGCGCTTGCTGATCGTCTTTTAAACGATCTTGCACCTCTATCGCAACTCTAATAATGCGTTGCGATGCTTTATCAGGCCAAGGTCCTCTTGCATCAGGCTTTCTAGCACCTGTGGATAGGACTTCTTAATTTTGGCAGACGAAAAACAAACTCTGCGTTAATTTAAAATTCTTCTCACCTTTTAGCCTGCTTAATTTGATTGAGAAACGTTAGGTAAAACGACGATTGTTCGAGTAAGGTTATTGTTGCTTCTCAAGTTAAGTGCTGGTACACGCTCAATTGTGTAAAGAACGTAAGTTTTGCTGATAGTAGTGATATTGAAACGTAATTTTGTAACAGTTGACTGGGTTCAACCTTGTCTTCTTTTATGCTGTTCATTTTCAGTCTGGCATCGTACTGAGCTAGTGGACCGAGAACATTATGGACGGGCCTCAAATTTGCTATGATTTCACTTATTTACGGCGTTGAACGTATCGTGCGTTTCACAACGAGCTCAAGCACGAAACTATAATTTAAATCCTTCTCAAATTTGATTGTATCACTCGAAGTAACATTTCAATCGGCAATCCCATCATCTAAATTTTAATTACTATGTTTTGATCGTTGTAATCATTATTGTCTTATAATATTCGTCTTCCTTATATGATCTGTGAGGAAGCAATCGGCTGAACAGGTCGAAGTGAATGCGTAGTTTAAATATTATATACGTAACAGTTATGGTTGTAATGTAGATGAAAACTCTGTTTGATTATTAAGTTCAAAATAGTCTTTCGACACGCGAATTTTGGTACGTAGCACAAAGATGAAATAAACGTTTTGTAACTTTTACCACAAGGTACCGGCCACTGTTTTACTTTCTATTAGTCGAAAAACAAGTGCCGACATTATACTTTCCCTAGGTCATTAGCTGATATACATACTAACTAATTCGACTATTAACCACTGGCTTAAATAACTGACATGGTCGAGCTGAGTAGGACCTAGTCCCTTAATTTGAGAATCTATTACTCCAAATCTCATTACCCGAGGGTTTAGGGTTTATGGGTTACTAAACCAGTTTTTTAAGACAATTGACTAACAAATAATGCAGTGGTTTTACTCGTACTAAATACCGTAAAAAAATAGGAGGATCGCTGTTTGTGATAGATTGTCTTGTTGGTTTAACTGTAGACTTTTTATCGAGCCTTTCAATCGTAGCCGTATTATCTAACCTGTCTTTCTTTTGTTTCCAGTGCTGGAATGATGGGCGAGGGCCTGCTGACTTTGACGTACGGCAAGCATCACGCCTGCATCCTGAACGAGGTTGGGGCAGCGTGGCGCGGGGCCCGGTACTCAGATCTGGTGCTGGTCTGTGACGACGCAGTGCCGCTGGCGGCCCACCGGATCGTCATGGCCGCCGCCAGCCCGCTCATTAGGTACTTAGTCTTTATTCATTCAATCGAAGGATACTCTTAGAATTAGCTAACATAAGAGCAGTAGGAAGACCAGGTGGCAAAACAAGCAAACTAATTGTTGGTGACCAGGAATGCCAACCTACCTTTTTGCTACTTTTTGCTATGTCTTTATATCTTTTGAATGTACATTTTTAAATAGTGACATATTCTGTAACTAATAAACAGTTGACCAACAAACGTCTCTCAATAACACTAATAAAACAAATAAATCCTTTTCTTTATTGTGGATATGTTGTCATTTTTCTTCTCATGTTCAAGTTAAAACATGAGCTTACTAAAAATACAATTTACGATTTATTTACGAAACACGTCTCATTTCGTTCTTAAAATAATTGTTATTTATGTTATTATTATTGACTCATGCAGCGCAATAAATTCATTAATAATTAATAGTACTACGTGGCTGTTAACAAAATTATAGCACCGTCCATGTGAAATATCTTGATTGCTTATAATAATAAAAGGCGTTATAGCATACAGTTGTTTAATTAATTAAAATCGTTTATTGTGTTGTTAAAATTTCTTATAATGTCTTTTCCAGGAAAATTCTTGACGATACGCCATCTGTTGAGAACCCAGTCACAATCCACATGTCCGGGATCAACAGTACGCTGATGAGGCACCTTCTGGTATTTTTGTACAGCGGTCAAGCCTACATTGAAGTAAGTATCTAAATGAAACGCGCACAAACTTTTAATCAACTCATTCATCCCCACACTGAGATTTTAAATATATGCTATACCCTGCAAGGTTTACAGACATCAAAATGCGCATTTATGTCACAGTATTGCTTCTTAATATGAGGTTGAGTTGGAAACATATGTTTATTATATAAATTATTCACTTGCAAAACTTGAAGGTCAAGGACAAGGGCTGAAACCCATGAGGATGACTTTGATCCTAAATAGCTAACCCTTAACCTCAAGTATCTCACTAACTTTTGTTTTTCTCATTTCAGTCTGGTGAAATCGATGATATGCAAGAACTTTTTGAACTGCTAGAGATCAAATCAGACGTATGGAAATCAACAAAAGAGCGCCAACAAGCAGAGGAACGGAACAGATCTTGTGAACGATTAAAAGCAAAAAATCTTAAGACAGACATCAACAGTAACGAGAGCAGTAAACACGATGTACCCTCAGGATCTTCACATTCAGAAAGCGATCGAGTCACCCCAAGCGCAGGTTACAGCAAAGACAAGGAACGAGGAGACTCAGAATCACTCAGTATAAAGAAAGAAAGCATGTCCACAAGTAGTAATGATGAAAGAGAAGATGAAGAACATGATGGCGAAAACAAGGAATGTGGCCGATTGACTGCAAGAAGGAGAAGTTCATCAAACCCTGTCAATTTATCAGTACAAAGGAATTCAGAAAACACCGGCAGTGAACATGACGATTCGCAGGACAATATTGACGTTGAAACAGTTGCAGCCAAGGTAATCGAATTCTTTTAATTAAATATGTCATTCTTTGTGATTTAGAAATGCCTCAGTTACGAAAACTCCCACACGTTCCCAAATATATGTACTTACGTTATACCGAAGGTTGTTAACCATTATCTTTTGAACATTTCAGAATATCAGCAGAAGAAGATCAACATCATCAAGCCAAGACGACCAGCCTCAGGAAACAGTTTACGCTAGAAGACAATTGCTAAGTGATCGATTAGGTCGAGGAATAGAACGAGCTAAGCGAAAATCACATTACTTAGAGCCACCAGAACTTGACTTACGAACTGTCAAATTAGAAGACTACGCTCATCTCAAACCACCTGATCAGGATCTGATGTCACTCGTACAAACATCGCCCGAAAACTACGTTGTCACCCCTCATCGGAAAAGAAGACCCGGGTTTCATAATTCACCTTCACAAAACCCCCCGTTTGTATCGTTCGCTCCGAGTTACTTAGACGAAATCGCTCAGTTACGGTATCCCCAAGGGCCAGCAGGTGCTGCTGCAGTCGCAAGCGCAAGACTGGCAGCTTTGCACCCACTGAGTGCATCCGCTCCACCTTATTTACCAGAACGAAGCGCGACACCTCCCACAGCAACACATGAGGACGCTCTCAAGTACAGACCACCAAGCGCAGGATCATGGAGTCCCTGGTTATGTCCGCCGCAAATGGGTGCCGATGAAGCACCTTCTTCAGAACATGACCAAGGATCCAGCAAACAGGCACCAGTACGTGAATACCGTTGTGAGTATTGTGGTAAACAATTTGGTATGTCGTGGAATCTCAAGACGCATCTGCGAGTACATACGGGTGAGAAACCGTTCGCCTGTCGACTCTGTGTCGCCATGTTCAAACAGAAGGCCCACTTGCTAAAACATCTTTGCTCGGTACATCGCAATGTGATATCGTCGAGCGAGAACGACGGGCGAACTAACACGCCAGGCCGTTTCAACTGCTGTTTCTGTCAACTCACGTTCGAAGCTTTGCCGGAACTTATCAGGCATCTATCGGGACCCCACAATAGTTTGCTTCTCAGTAAGAACCTGCATGAATGACGCAAGCCTATATGACGCGTGCGTACTGCCGCGTAACTTGGACTATGAAACTTCTTCTCTCATTTTGAGAGTTCAATTGTGATATGTGTTTAAGAAGGTAATATCGTTAAGTGCTAGTTTTAAGGCAAGTGATGTCGCAGAGCGATACTCATAGTAAATCATCCGCAGCAGGTGCGGGTGCAATGTTGATGACTAATTTAAAAATCACATGTATGCCGAATGGGTCCAAATTGTTATAATTTGTTTAAAAATTATAATCCGGGACCAATAACTTCCATGATAGTATTTATTTGAAAGATGTATTTCATTAGGGTAAATATTATTTAAAAAGCCACCGACACATTAATTCCTTAAGCGTAGAAAATAGACACTATTGTCAATGAAAAGTTGCGAAAGAAGCCACAAGCCCTCCAGTACGAATGACACCTAAACTACCTCCTAATTTAAATCAGTATCTTGATGAAACCTCGGTGACGTCGAAGTGGGCTTTGGCATTGACTGTGGCCTCTCTTCCTTTAGAGTAGGCATATGGTCAAACAAATCTAGTCAGCATTGGAACTAACGATAAATTGATACGTAACCAATATTATGTCAATACTTTCCGGAAAAATTGGTAGTTTAATAGTTTAAGACAAAACATCCTTTTTGTATAATAAATTCAATTTCAAACAATATACGTAGATAAAACAATCTATATTTCAACAGTAACTTTCTATTCTCTTGTTCCAACGTAGTTTTACTCTGACTTGTTATTTCGCAGCTTTTTAAAGACATTTTACAATCTCAATATTAGGTTTTATCAATTTATGTAACTTCTAAAGTAGAAAACAATGTGTTCGTTTTATTATGTTTAAAATCCTCTAAATCCTTCCATTCGTTCGTGCTGATTTTAATCGCAATGTGGATGAGCACCAAAGATTTGTAAAGATGAAGTGTTTTGGTGTTTACAATTAAGAGAAATTAAAGGGACCTGAAATGATAATGATTTGTTAAACTTAATTTAGGTACCAATTTAATAATCTCATCTCTAGTTACTAACTCAATATTTCTGTAACCACTTCCATGATTCCACTACGAACTGTTCGTACGAAGCTTGAACATGTCTTTATATTTTTGGAATAATTTATTGTTTTAGTATTAATAACAGGCTTTTCAAAACTATATTTTTCGACTTAAACTTTCTTTTTTAAAATTTCGAAGTATTTTTCGAAAACATTTTCATTGAACACATTATTGTGGCCAGTTATATTAAATATACTTTTATAATAAAGGCTAGGTGTTCATTGATTACATCTTCTAAGTAAGATAAGTTATACAGAACATTGATATTATGATTGATATCTTCGATTATTTTTTTGTAGAATTTATTCCAATAAGATAGTCGCATGCTTTTTAATTGGAACAAATTTTGCTTTTCAGTAATACTCATTTTATACAACACGTGTCGTGATTGCTGTATTCCAATTTTGATTTACTCGAAGAATACCTTAACGGTTTTTCTTGCAATGATATCTGTTAACGCAATATTTTTAATTAATCTACTTTGATAAAGAAAACTAAAGTTACCAACAATTTGTTCAAAACTTAGCGTAAAATATAAATTCGAATGCTTTAATATTATTTCTTTTGATCGTTACCTATCTACCTGATACTTTTTGTTCATTTTTTGTTTGTTTGGCGTCGGATATTGACGTATTTTTTTGAAAATTGGGGAACAATTTAATTTTAAGAATTGTGATTTCGTGGTAACGTTAGATTATTGTATGTGATAATGTCTGTACTATAAGTAGGCACATTGAGAACGCTGTCTTCCATCGCGTTTTCCATTTTTTCGACGTTTTTATTCTTGTAAATAAAATTTAGTGTTAAGGGATACATGACAAAATTTGCCCGTTTTATAAACTGTTACTGCCTACCATGATACAAAGAACTTTATCTCGAACAAATTATACTGTATGAACATCTGAATCCGATTGGTGGTGAATTTAAATGTTGTGAATAACCAGCAAACGTAAACCAATGCAAATAACTCACTATGTGTATTAAAAAAACTGAAATTTTACTTTTTTCGTATTACTATCCCTCATTTCAAGAATTTTCCAACAAAAAAATGGTATTTTCATTCGAAAAAAGGTCCTTTATATTTCAAGGTATTATATTGCCCTAAATGAATGCAAAAACCGTATACACGAAGTCTCTATTTAAAAAAACAATTTTAAATCGGTTTAAAAAATAGTGCTATTTTGTTTTGAAAGGATAATAAAACGAAAAAAGTATGTTAAAAAGAATTACACACGCTAATTCGAAATACTATATTCTAAATCATGACGTTTTTAAGAATTAATGTAAATAATAACTAGTTAGTAAGTTACTGAGGATAAAAAGCTTAACTTAATCTTGTTGAACTTGAATATTGATTTTTCTCTGTTAATTGTAAATTAAAATTTATTTTATAAGTTTTCACTTAGTGTACAATTTTTGTAGATACTGTTTAGAACATTAACATTCTGTAAAAATGTGTTCTTACCGTAGTAAATTAAATAACGAAAATATTTTAGTTACCCACACCACTCTCGTTTACTTGGGGGCACAGCAGTGCTCCCGCCAAGCCGGGCCAAAACGGGCCGTGTTATCCTATTCTTGAAGCATACTTGCCATGAAAACTTTTTAGCCTCTTGTTATTTTTATTGTGCCTATAGTCGGACAAACGTTATGCAAGTGTGCGACATATAATACGCTCTACGAAGTCTATATTCATAAATACACGCACTCTTTGTTAGTAACCTAGGCAGTAAGGATATATTATCGTAAGCTATACGTAAACAAATACCAAAATCAAGGACCTTTGAAATTAGCACCTTCCTAAAAATAGTCAGCAGGATAGCACAGT
Organism: Udea ferrugalis; assembly: GCA_950022985.1. Classification (NCBI taxonomy): domain Eukaryota; kingdom Metazoa; phylum Arthropoda; class Insecta; order Lepidoptera; family Crambidae; genus Udea; species Udea ferrugalis. The sequence goes on from OX465516.1 coordinate 16,468,516, forward strand.
ATTGGGTGATCTAATGCCTGAAACTAAAAGAAAGAGAGCGTCGTCCACATCACAATCATCAACCTATACCTACTGGTCCAAAACCGGACGTTGGCCTCTCCTAATATCAGACATTTCGCCTTATCCTCAGCTTTTTGCATCCTCTTCCCGACAGCAGCCTTTAGCCTTTTTAGCTCATCGTTGCTGCAATAAGCCAGAGGTCGTCTCACGCGTGGCTTGCCGAGACGAGTCTACACTCAACAATGTCATGTCACAACAATGTGAAATGACGAAAAATTATTTTAGGATCCTTAGTGACTAGTTACCGAAATATCATCAGGTTTTATGTAAGTGAAATGTTCATGATTCTCTCGATCATTAATCGATGGAAATAAAAAAAAACAATTAGGAACTTTGGGCAGTTGGGCTTTCTAATGCGAGTGTACTCGATAACACGCGTAAACCTTATTTGCCCGTAAATATGAGAAAACAAACTTATAGAAAGGACACGGAGTCGGGTGGACAATGAACATACACCTTGACAGTGAAGTTGACATCGCTTAAAGCAACATTAAAAGGTATTTCTTTAACTGCTATGTTATGCTAGACGTATGGCCCACTCTTCAATGTTCAACGATCATCAATTCAAAATTTAAACACAACGCGAGTTACTTGCCTAGCATACATTTCTGAAAAGCTAAATACTCGTAGAGTCAATATTTACGTCATCTCAAGGATTTCACAGTTTACCAAGTGATTAGCTTAAAAGGTGTTCTCTATTAGTACACACAACTTGAACGCAATTATGTCCACTGTGCTTTGTCCACAAAGTGGCACTTAGGTGCTTACTTAGTACACTAACGAGCGGGTAAGGTGGAGAGGCAGTTGACAACGCAGCACTCAGCACTTGGAACTGCCTAGCGATTTTGAGAACTCAATCCTATTTTGAACCTGTCAGGTTACCAAGTAATTAGGTCAGTTTATTACGTCTAACGTAAACTTAATAAACTTATGAACGGAACTAAGAAAATTGTTATTTGAAATATACCAAATTACATCGAACACAAAAAACCTTCCTATTCCTACCTCATCAAACAGGACTGGTTTCGCAGTAACCCAGCTCTATCTTTCATAAGGCCTCAGGCATATTTGCTTGGTCTGAAGCTGGTAAGTGATTTCCAAACCTAATTCACGGACATCACAGGCAAGCAAACCGAAAAACAGATTCAAATCCTCAAGCGCAGAACTGTCGCTGAAACCAATGAAAGATGTAATGCTCTAAAGGAATGTGACGGTCGATGATGTTTTTCAATGGCCTAGATAAAGAAAAGACAGACTGACAGACAACTGATAAAGCTTTCCAGGACAACGCTCGCATGGTAATGTAGATAGTATTTTTTTATAAGTGAAAAGAATAGACAACTTACTCTGATAGGCGGAAAAGATGACCCCATGTATCCGCAGTACGAGGAGTGCAAAGAAACAAGTATCCAGCTAATCGCAAAATGACCTATGTATACACTTACCAGACGAGAGCATATATGGCCGGATAAACTAGACATAGAACAACTACAAACAATTTGCTCTATTACCAGACTCTGTATAGCCACGGGAAGATTCGACGGGACGCTGTGACGTTGGGACGACTTGAGGCTGTCACAGAGCCTGGTGGATTTGTGTGAAATTACCAAATGGCAGGCGGACCAGTCACCATATTCACGAGACCAACTTCCAGTGTCCCCAATCGGAAATAATAATAAAGATTGTGACTAAAATTGATCGGGATCACTACGCAATCATTTAGTTCATTTAACAATGAATATTATTTAAGATACAAACTTGAGAGATTAAGAGTAACAGATATAATGTGATAGTGATTGATTTTATTCGATTTGTATCGTTGCCGATCCACTTTCATCTCCGATTCCTGGGGTATATGCCTAGGTTGTATTAGGGTCTGGAAAATTTCGTCACTACATCTTATCAGCCATCCCCTGGCATTTTTTCATCTCGTGTGCTATCCTACCACGATCCGCCTATCTCCTTATTCTAGATTACATCACAGCATGTGACCTGGCCATTTCCACTTTAAAGGTAGTATGTCGATTCCAAAGAGTGTATTGTTCAGTTATAAGTAGCAAACAAATTGCATTATTGCTGATGTCACGGTAGAACGAAGCCTTACATTACTAGCTGCACCTCGTGTGAGCCACTGTGATCTGACTGCTGCCTAGGTGAGTTGCGTTACATTGATCTATAAAATATTCACATCTATAGTTACATTTCAGCCATTCACTGAGAAACAAAGATTCGGTTATAGAGTTCCTGAAACAAATTTCAAAATTCAAAGAAAAATAATTGTTGTAAACTATTCTGGCACAGGAATAAGTTGTCCATATGATATAGCAATCAGTGCCTACACTTTTCATTGTTTCTCGGTGAACGTATGGTTTATTATGAGTTGCACTGTCCCAACTTGCAAGACTGTACTTGCCACAATCATTTGAAATCACATTGCCATCTCCAAGTAACGCCTCAAACCCAGGCTCGGCCCCCTTGTGCCTTGCACCCTTAGGCACGTTACTCAAATGTTAGAAATTGTGAGCCTTTGCTGACCCCACTATGCAGTGAAGGTGAGAAGGCCAAAATTTGGGTAAACAGCTAGTTAATCAATAAAGCATTCAACATGTGAAGTCTATTCGGTTGCAATCGTTGCTCGAGAGTTCGTTACGTGAGCACATTTTCTTCTCAAAAAACGTATTCGCAAAGGGACAAAGTTGCTTACTACCATGTCCAGTTCGTTTTATTTGCTCATCAACTGTTTGTGAGTAACGGTTTGCGTAACCAACGCCCTTTCGTGAAACGATTGCTTCCACATCATCATAACAATCAAGTGATTTAAACAAAAGTTTGTTTCAACCACACATTTTAGAGTAGATTGCTTTGGACCCTTGCTGTCCAAGGGTCTCGTTCGCAAAAGTTTAAAAATACAAAACCATTTAGTACCTAATACAGCAGAATTCTTGCTACAGTATCTTTTGGACTCCAAGCTATTAATTTATAAGAATTTTTTATCTAATCATGTTGTTGAAGCACAGATGAAGGCGCAACTGTTATCTTTTAGAGCAAAGTTTAACTACCATGGTAATTAACCATAACTTAAGCGCCAAAGTTAATGCCGAACTACAACTTGACAAAAATTTCAGAAGAGAGAAAACTGATGGTACCGATTGGTGCCACTAGATCCCCACTAGAACCCAACAATCAGTTTTTGAACCCTGAGTTACTAAGTACACTTTGTAAAACGAAATTGAGTCTTTAGTCCGATATTCTATCTCTAAATGAAAGAAAACTTTACGTATGTAGCACAAGCGTAGGATAACTTTCATACGCAAAGAATGATTACCATCCTTGAGTTCTATATTCGAATCCTTTATTTCTAACGGCTCCAACAAAGAAAGCTATTTCTTTGTTGAAGCAGTTGAGCTTTTCAGTGTGATAAATCCAAATGGGCTATACTACGCACGCTGAATGATGATCCCTATGACAGTTCTTTGGCGCTTAACATTGTACAGACGTCCTGTCACAACAAATCCTTTAGAGGTCCATTAAAACATCGAAAAAATCATAATTGTGTACATTTGTAAATTATAAAGATGAATATCAAGAAAATATTACTTAATGTTCGTAAATAATGGAAAAAAGCTCAATGCGAATGTACATGGTACGTGCTGCAAAAGTTACGTCGTCCAGCTGTTATCGACTAAGAAGGGACACATCGATAAACAAAATATCGATAATATGTTGGAAAAAGGACTTGATCAAAATTTCATAGACAAAAAACCCAGAATCGCCAGCAACGAAATGTATAAAATTGGGTTCACTAAAGTAACCCTTTTACGTATTCAAAAAATCAGCCTCCCAAACCATACAGTATAGAAGTTATTGTACTGTATAACTTCATTAATATAAACAAAAAGAGGAAGATACGGCATCTACATACCAAAAATGACCATATTAAAAACAGGTCCGATGGACCTGTTTGTAAGTCAATATGGCAGCGGCTTGTTTGCATCACGTCATTCATACGCCAATTTCATGTGCCAGTTTCATGGAATATGATATGAAACTTTGTAATAACAACTTTTCTTTTAATACTGACCCAAAAGAGTTCATAGATCACGGCACAATAGATTTTTCAGAACCTAAAAAATACAAATATTGATTTCATTAATCAAAAACTGTGTGTTAAAATAGCATATATAGCATTTCTGGCGATTCTGGGTTTTTTTCTGATCAAGTCCTTTAACAAATGCTTTGAGTTTGTAGATTATTTATAGATATCAATCTAAATCTAATACAGGCTCAAGCGGATTTTCAAAATCTGAGTCTGAACTGCAGCTATCCGTGACAAGACGTGACAGACTGAATTTAAAAAAAAAAACGGTTGGTCTGTGGCCTCCTTTTGAATTTTTTTCCATGAAGCTGGCAATTACGAATTCTTTAAAATTCAAATCACGAAGAATTTTAAACTCTTTAAATTATGCAATTTGAATAAAAATTAAACCAAAGCAAAATAAAATATAATAAGCCTGTTACTTTTGTCCATCAATGCGCGTTATCTTTTGTCCAAATAAATAAATATTGCTTACTATGTTGAATGACCTGGCTAGATGAAAAAGTAGGTTTTATCGAAATTGTTTGAGATTGTTTCGCGTCACTATTACACCTGTCAGTTGAAACGTCATAGGGATCATCATTCGCCGTGCGAACTATAGTAGGGAGAAGTCAGAAACTATGAGAGATAGCGAAATCTGTTCTTAGGAAATGATACCTAAGCTTCGATTTTAGATTCATTAATAGTCTATTCAAACTTAAAGCAATCATTCAGCATTCAAACTTTCTTTTAAGCTCTCATACATTACTCATCACTATATAATGATCAACCTGTATATCAATTTCGTATTCTGGTCTTTAATTCCAGACAGTCACTTTATTTTTACAAGGTATGGTTAACAATGTAAATATTTCGCACCAAACTGATTCATTTATCTTAAGGGTGCCCCTTGCAGGGACTTATTTTGGACTGTTTAATCATTTTGGAATAGTAGCCTTCAAATTTAAGTAACCTATCTTAGTAGTGATATCTTCGTGACATACTCGCATTCGCAAAGCGTTTGTACATTTTCAATATAAGCCAGGAAGAAGTCGCTGAAAAAAATTGTATACTTAGTATAAGGTATTGAAAATCGACTGTTATACTAAAACTAAATAAACGTGAGGGAGAAATAGTGACAACACTGCCCAGACCATTTCCTAGTGTCAGACCAGTGTCTCTTTAATCCCCATCATCTCTCATAATTACTAATCTTCACTCAAGTTTTTCTCTAATAACTTGTATGAGACAAGTTTCACAATGTTCGATCTGAAAAAGTCTTTTAAACCACGAGTTTTTGAAATTTCACTTAAATTTTTATTCCAACAAACAAACTCCTTTTTTCCCACTTTAAGTTAACTTTTCCTTTTAGAGCGAATGCTTACGTTACGGTAACTATCATCATCATCATCATCATCAGCCTGTCGTAGTCCACTGCTGAACATAGGCCTCTCCTTTTGCACGCCACTGTACTCGATCTTCGGCTGCTCGCATCCAGCTCCTGCCAGCCATCCTGCGCAGATCATCACTCCACCTTGCCTGAGGACGTCCTACACTACGCTTGCCGAGACGCGGTCTCCACTCAAGAACACGTTTACTCCAACGGTTGTCGGTTCTACGGCTAACATGGCCAGCCCACTGCCACTTCAGCTTGCTAATCCGGTGGGCTATGTCGATAACCTTGGTTCTCTGCCGTATCACCTCATTTCTTATTTGATCTCGCAGAGAAACGCCGAGCATAGCCCTCTCCATAGCCCGCTGAGTGACTTTAAATTTGTGGACCAGTCGTGCCGTTAGTGTCCACGTTTCGGCTCCGTATGTCATGACGGGTAGGACGCACTGATTGAAGACTTTTGTCTTTAGGCACTGTGGGGTCGACGATGTGAAGACTCGACGTAGCTTCCCAAACGCTGCCCAACCCAACTGAATTCTTCTGTTCACCTCGTCCTCGAAGTTGTTTCTACCTAACTGCAATGTCTGCCCGAGGTATACATATTTTTGAACAACTTCGAGAACGGCGCCGTGTTTCGCAATCGGTTCCGGTAGTACATGTTCATTGAACATGACCTTGGTTTTGTCCAAGTTCATCCGTAGACCGATGCGCACAGAAGAGTCAGCCAGGTCATTCAGCATCTGTTGTAGGTCCTGCAGCGTTTCTGCCACGATGACGATGTCGTCAGCAAATCGCAAGTGAGAGATGTACTCGCCATTGATGTTGATGCCACGTCCTTTCCAGTTCAGCGTCTTGAACATATCCTCCATTGCATTTGAGAACAATTTCGGGGAGATAACATCCCCTTGTCTCACACCTCGATGCAACGGTATAGGACTTGTTTGCTGATTTTGGATTTGGACGGACATAGTGGCTGCTTCGTAAAGGCATCTCATCACTTGGATGTATCGCCAATCTACTTGGCATCGCTGCAGGGACTCCAGAACAGACCAGATTTCAATCGAGTCAAAGGCCTTCTCATAGTCCACAAATGCTAGGCACAGGGGCTGATTATATTCTTCAGTTTTCTGTATAATCTGCCGCACTGTGTGGATGTGGTCTATGGTGCCGTATCCGCTCCGAAACCCAGCCTGTTCCGGTGGTTGGAATTCGTCGAGTCTTCGCGCAAGACGGTTCGTGATCACTCTTGAAAACAGCTTATAGACGTGGCTTAGAAGGGAAATGGGTCGATAGTTCTTCAGTAGGGTTTTGTCTCCCTTTTTGAAGAACAGGACGACCACACTCCTACTCCACGCCTCTGGAGTTCTCCCTTCAAAGAGGTAACTATACCTATACCAAACTATACTTCAAAGAAATAAGTATCTAAATTAAATACTTATCTAATTTTGCGACTTTCGAATGAATTTTTATGTCAATTCTGCATATTTCATTGTAATTTTTTCGCGCTATAAATAATTGATTAATTTATTTATATTGCCTTATGGGGAAGTTTTAATGACTGTACCTAGTACAGTAACTAAATGAATACCTAATAGCTGAAGTAAATGTAAAATAAATTACTAAAACTGGTCGCAAGACCGATACGAGGTAATCTTATTTGTTATTACACTTATTATTCGTTTCTCATAATATTTTGCAGCGATGAACTGTTAAGCTAATGAAAAACTTGACCAAGCCATGGAGTTGAGCATCCGCTCATGGGAGCATTACTATCTTTTTCTTATTTTAATCGTAGAAGCTACCATTGCAACGGGTTTGCAACGCAAATAATTAATGTGTAACATTTTAATATTAGCGTATATGTAATATTGAAATATTGAGATTATCATAAACTCAGACAGATAATAGCCTTCCGGCCAGACGGACAGATGACTTAAGGTAGAATGGTAGAGCGAGTCTTGTGGCCTAACTTGGGTGAGGTCCAATGGACTGCACTAAGCCTAGTCAGCCTATCAGCTGTTAATGATGAGGTTCTACTGAAAAATGGTTTCATTGAGCCATATGAGGCTTGTCCACCTGAGGCATTTACCAAACCCCGACATACATTCTACATACATTGGAAGTAAAAAAAGAGAAAAAGCATTTATTTGAAATATTTGAAAGCATTAGAAGGTTCGTGGAGAGTAAAAGTTTAAAAGTGGGCTTTCACTACACAAAGCTTTAAAGCAGAGTCAAAGCCTCTCACCACTGCTCTTAAAAATAGACATAACCATAATTAGATGTGCACATACAAAGTAAATTACAAAAACGAGCTAGGCGAGCAATTTAGTCTTACAGGCACAAAGTAAAAATAGAAAAGAATAAAAATGCGATGCCGAGGAACCGGTGGAGGCAGATGGGACCTACATCTTTTTGCTTTGCCATTTATGGACGCTTTGCTGGGAACATTCCACTCTTGCTTTTGCGCTTACCATTAGTGTACTAGAAATATAATAATATTTTAGGCATTTGTGTAGTGGATGGCCTCAGCTTTTCGAGAATAAACTCTTCGTTAGGAAGATGAACGGAAGGTTAACTAATTAGGTTTCTTATCTATTCGAGATCGAAGATCTGAAGAAAGTACCAAAATGAAATTATCTTCAACCTGAGATTTTAGTCAGCCTTACCCCCGAATTCACAAACGTCAATAAACGCTAAGCACGCGCTCAAGCTCATGCTGTCCCGTAAAATACCAAGCGAACTGAAAGGGACAGCTATTACTTCTGAGTGATGCTCAGCTTTGAAAATTCGGGGATGGGGCTGGTTTCCCAGACGCACCGGGCGGCCGTGCGTTCGAGCGAGCTATGCTGGTTTTCTTTGTGACCCAAACGGATGACGCCTTGCCAAGGGGGATATGAATGCTGAAACGCGCGCTGCCTGCTGGACCGTCGGCGTGACTCCGAAACCAGCTTTAGGGTATTTTATGAATAAAATGAACTTTGAAGTTTGCTTTAGAAATGTGTATATTAAAATTCAGATAACAGCTTCAGATGCAGATCCTAAGCACTCGTACCTACCAAGTTCGAAGCCGGTATTATTTGTATCCCCAGGCAAAATATATGTATTTAAACCCTCCTACAAGAAGAAACATAGTTTAAAGTTTGAAGTTATTACTGTAATCTAACCAAACACCGCCACCATAACAACAACCTACTAGATTTTTCGCATCGCAAATCCGTGTTCTTAAAAATCAAAACAAAATTTGTGGCTTATCAACGGCTTTAGCGCTACCCCTGTGATAGGAAGGATATTTGAGATACGAGGTAGGTAAAGAAAAACCTTCTCCCGATGTTTTCTACTAAAAATTTTGCTGTTTACTAACTGTGGTGGTCTGAATAATATCTAAATAGACACCTTCATCAGATCAGATCAAACCAAAGGTTACCCCCTAAATATAATGCTTCTAAATGTGAACATTTCACGTTTAGAATTCGCAAGTTTAGCTTCAAGAATTCTATTCCCATCACCACCTAACCGTGTAAATATTAGCACCTTAGAAAAACAGTCTTCATCCCGAACAAAGCAAACAAAGCCAGCCATTAACTCACACATGCACACACCTAACAAGGGCTGCAAATTCATTGTAGCCACCGGTTGCGATAAATCAGCCTAGGCTAGATATGGTCCATTAGACGTGTTCAGGACCGGTCGACCAACGAGGGTTTATAAGCGGGAGTCGGGACGCCGGAGAGCATTCCCGTGTCGTCAGCCCTCAAGACTCATCATGTGGCGGTTGTCCGTTCTCTGTCTCCTGGCCACTGCGTCTGCGCAGATCCCCTCGCTGGGATGGTGCCCCGACTTTCAGGTGAGTTTGGTCTTCAACCTCATTTCATTGTTCTATCACTTTTTGGTTATTTTGATTGCATTTTATTACTTTTGTGTTTCTTGTATGGTTAAGCAACGAACAATTATGTAGGTTCTATTTTTTTAAGACAGTAGGTAGTCATATTTTTTAAATAGCGTGAGTATCATAATAATAATACTGCTACGTGTCTCAAATTATCTTTTCATGTTTAATTTGCAAGAAGACTTACAGGATGATCAAAATGTGAAGGTTCTCGAAATCCATGATGTTTCGTAACTATACAAACATTTAATGGCATATGTGACAATCAAACAATAAGTAAACAAAAACGAACAAATGTTTCAGCAATTGAAACAAGCGATGTCATCTATTTGTATATTGTAAGAATTCTATTTAGAATTAAAAAAAAGATCTTCAAAGATAGAACAGCTCTAGAAATACATGAACACGCCGCAATTATTAATCCCTGTGTTTTATAATAGTCGTAATGAGCAGCCTTGAACTAGCCTTGGCCTCGCGGATCTTTCGGAGTTGTACAACTTATATAATGCGCAAGCGCACTGACCACAGACAAGGGACCGGTTGCCGGTCGTTGGCACTGGCCCGCTACGATGAGCCACTCTCGATTTCGATTCCATTCATAATTATTGGCGACATACTTCGAGCACCTTGTTGTTTGATGACGTTACAAAAACAGTTTAGGCAATTAATAAATTTAAAATTATAAGTCATTATGATACCAAGACCATATAATGTTACTTGGAGAAAAGTAACAATGTCAAAACCAGCCAACTTCGAAAATAGGCTATTTTTATTGCGCAGTTTTGACACAAAAGCAAAGAAAACCAGTTGATCATTTCTGGGAGCTTCAACCGGAAAAAAGTCAAAACTTTCACAGCAACGCTGAAGGTAATGAAATATTGTAAGACAAATACGAAAGACGTTAAAGAATGTAAGACCCGAAACTTGCTAACTTCAACTTCAAACAATCAAGCTAAGTTTTCTCTCCTTTTCATGCAGCCAATGGTGAGCTTCAACATGAACCGCTTCTTAGGCACATGGTTTGAAGTGGAGAGGTACTTCACGGTGAGCGAGCTCGGCAGTCGTTGCGTCACCACCAACTACATCAGCACCCCTGAAGGCAGGATTCTCGTCTCCAACGAGATAACCAACTACATGTTAGTACTTTATACTGTTACATTTTATTTTACCCATATTATACCCATACCCATATAGAGTGTTCTTCGCGCGCAAAACACACCCAATAACTGAAGGATTTAATGTAGGTACAACGATTGTACGAAGTAACAATTAAACTACCATTGTCTCTGAGATAAATCATTCAGTCTTTTCCCCATCTCAAACTTGAAAATTTACTCTATTAACAGAACTGGACTGAAGCGCCTGATGGAAGGGCACCTTCAAATGGTAGGCCGTGAGGGTGAGGGTCGCTTCATGGTGAAGTACTCTTCTCTGCCACTCCCCTATGACTACGAATACAGCATCCTTGACACCGACTATGACAGCTACGCCGTCATGTGGAGCTGCAGCGGACTCGGGCCAGTTCACACACGTAAGAACAATATACCAAGAAAACTATATACCAAGAAAACTATGAGTCGTATCTCTTACTATGAGACCTACCAAAAAAGACGATTTCCAATTTGAAAAGAGTGAAATAACAAAAAAACTTTTCTAAATTCACCAATACGACGTAAACACAGTCGCAGATATTTTCTGAATAGATATTGGACACTTTCCTATTTTAGTTTTTGATTGCTTTGTCAAATAATGAGTAACAATTTCTTGCTCTTTAGGAGAGTGGGATCTTCTTTTATCTCTATTTTGATCTGATGCCTCATTAGATTGTTTTGACTGAATCAAATAATTTTCTATCCCAGAGAGCGCCTGGCTCCTCACACGCGAGCGGCTTCCATCGCTGGCTACAATGCAGAGGGCATACGCGGTGTTGGACAGATTCAAGATCTCGCGCGCATTCTTCGTGAAGACCAACCAAGCTGACTGCACCGTGCTACCCGACCCTATTGCTGACCCCGACTATCAGGCCGAGAAGTCTATCAATGCTGTTGTAGAGAAGAGTGCGGGTGTTGTCGTCAGTGAGGAGAAGAAGGTCGTTGAGCAGCCTGTAGAGGTAAGACTTCGTGGTGTTATTCACAGCTGTCAAGATATTTGTGCTGGTACTTCCAGCTCCCATGTATTCTAGGTTTTAATAAGTAACGCAATCATACCAATCAAAGTAAATAGGTAACCAAAATAACTGCACATGACCAGTTTTATCATTGGCATAAAATTACTTAAAGCTTATAATTAGTTTATTACATTGAAAATAGACAATTTGAATAAAAATGCAATAGCTTACCACGAGACAACTTATAAAACGTCTTACATTCACTTAATGCACTATTCACAGTATTAAGAGAAAACAGTCGTACACAGTTTAATATTATAATTACAACGCTACTTTAGCAATCTGAAGATTCAAAGTAAATATAACGTGATTAACTATTTTCTATGTAGTTACATGTAAGGAAAATAATATGAGAGCGAAACACTTGCAAACTGTTACAATTAATGATTTGTCAGCTACATTTAATTTATGCAAGCTCGTAATATTTAAGTAACACGAACACTTTAATTTATAGAAGAGAGTCGACCCTGAAGTCAAGCCAGAAGTACCTCAAGAACGATCAGCGATTCCTGAGCCAGCCGTAGAAATTGCCAAGCCGATTCCAGTCCCTGAATTAATTATGTCTGAATCAGAGAAGAAGGAGGAAAAAATCGAAGAACCTAGCATGAAAGGAGAAATGCCAATGCCAGAAATGCCTGCAGAACCCGAGAAAAAAGAAGAAGCAGAGAAACCTGCTGAATAATTCAAATTTGATGTACTGGTAGTCATAGGATGTGATCAAAAGTGTGACGATTTTAATACTGAACACGATAGGGCTATTTTACCAAATAAGTAACGCACGATGAACGAAACAACGAAACTTGGGCGTACAACCGCATACCCAGTATCGAACTAGTTTTAGATGCACGATAGTCACTATTGTAATAAAAGTCAAAGTCAGCTCTGAAATAAAAACAAAAGAAATTAACTCATTTTTTATTCTCTCCTCAGTCCCAATCCCAGCTCAGCCTAGTGTTAGCTCATTAGAACATCAAAATAATAAAAAGCAATTCAATAGTTTCTTTCACCAAGGGTTGACTATGAACTAAGTTCTTATTCCCTTATAAAAATAATAACAATTTCTAACCGCCATCACAGCTCCATTATAAAATAAAATATTCCCATCAAGCCCCCAAATATGATGATGTTCCTTCAATGTAGTTGCAGCCGTTGACGTATACCTATTAAAACAAATATAAAAGGAATGAGCCCTGAAGAAAGACTATCACATGCCATCATCTAAAACATTGAACATGTTTGAACTCTCTAAGCCTTTTGTGAGTTAAAAAGAGCCGAAAATCTTCAAGCGGCAAACAAAACAAAACATTAGTAACAAAAAAACTATCAATGCATGGCAAGGTGCTTTAAAGTGGCAAGGCAAACAAAAAAACTGAATAAAAATCGATTCATTGTTTCGGGCGTTATAATATCACAGGCAGATACACAAATATGCACACGGTATAGTCACAGATCACAACTTCGTGTACGTTAATGTTAAAAATATGTCATCGTTATAAGTTTAGAATGACAAATGAACAAAAATAACAAACATTTTGTATCCAACTAGAAATTTGCAAAAGGAACGGGTCTGATTGTGTTGGTCAGGCTGTTACTGAGCACCCACTCCCGGCCGCTATCCCACTACTGCCCGATGCGGGGACTTTTGGCTGCTGGGTTTCCCCCCTGGCCCGGTTCGCCCCTCCTTAATGAACCTGCATCCCCCAGACTCCTCCGGGGATCCATATTAACACCAGGCTTAGTGTGGACGTCCAGTCAACATGGGCCACTCAGCACCAGGACCCCCGACCTCAAACCATCCTCCGAGCCCGACCTCCGAGTAGCCGGATTACAGGAGACGCCACGCTCCCAGTCGAACTAACGTACGAAATAAGAGTACATTAAGAACACGCAGAGCACGGTTTCAAATCAAGCATTAACATTGATTTCTTAGAGTTAATAAAGATAGTTTTTGCAATTTATTTTATATTTTCAAAGCATATCCCAAAATAAAACTTCACAAAATATTGAATTGCATTAGAATGTTAAAAACTGCTACGTGCGATTGTAGCGCCCTCTGTGCGAAGTATATAGAAATACGTGCGAGCAAACTTGGCATGGATGATAACGTTTCGTTGTGCGATTAACAGATGACTCTATTAAAGTTAGTTGTTTCTTGAACAAGAGGTCATATTTCAGTTTTACTAACAAGATTCTATATTTCAAAAGTAACATTGTATATTGATCAAAGATTGTATATGTATTTTGTAGCGTTGTTTATATAGCAACAGCTCTAGTTGCCGAACGTATTTTTTTTTTCATTGGTTTTGTACTTGAAAGGAGCGCAAAAAAAATATAGAGAAATCTCCTTGTAAAAAAATAAGCCAAGAAGCTCCTTCTGATGACCCACTATTACTACTATTCGGTAATTATATAAGCTCTCAAAATATTATGATAAAAGAAAAATATAAGTTAAGCTTACTAGGAACATTAGATAGTGCGACGTTCTCCAAGGTAAAGTATGAGATTCGTTTGATTCTGTAAACAAGGTTGTTTTACAGGATTTGACTTCAGTTTACAACGTATGTTACTTTGATTATATTATATTAATGATGATATTTTTTGTCCGTTATTAAGTAAGTAGGCACTAACTTCCCTTTTCTAGAAGTTTATTGGTACATCATACATAAAAAACATAATATCTTAGTGTGATGCCTGATAAAGTCAAGTTTTCGTATATATTTAGTTGTATCGTTCTAATTCAAATAAAATAATCAATTAAACATTGATGAAATATTTATGGACCCCTCTAAAATAATACTTAAATCATCTCTTCTTGCATAGATGCATATGCATGATCCAATTGAAGATAGTGCACTAAAATTAGCCCGCCTCACTTAGATATGTCTCCTAGCTTAGTATATAACGCATATAAGGTTCCAATTCGCATATTGTTTACTTATATCTCGAGAAGCAGCCGGCGATCCTTGTCTAAAGGTAAGTCAGTCAGTGAAGGCGGAAGGTCGAGCAGGCCGGTCCGCGGTGTGTCGTGATAACGCGCTACCGAATTAACACTATTTTAATTTTAAAAAGCACATTTCGGATTAACAAAGCTGAAGGTAAGTCCTTTATTTTGTTTTTTCGAATGCCAATGCTTTTGATTATTATGATCATATGTATGTGAAATTGAAAATCTTAAGTCATTAACAACTGATTTTCTTGAACTCCTTAATTTAAATTTAACTAGGAGTACCTTTAACTGAATTTAAAAAAACAAGTAGCTATTGTTGCAAATAATGTTTTGGATAAATATTGTCATTTTCAATACATTGGACAAAATCTTATATGGCTCTTCCCGATGTCTACTTCATGTCTGCTCAACGTGTTGCAAATCCATTTTCATGATTCATGGAGGTGTAGGAGTAGCGTACAAAAAACTTAAATTGCGCAAGAATAGTTTTTACATTACTTACCTACACCACAACTACGTCAAAACCATTAGAACACGTTAAGCAACTCACTTCCGCATGGTTTTCGTTAAAAACAGTGACATTAACAGCAACATGATTTAGTTATTGGTAGTTTTTTATATCATTTTATTTGGAAACTATTTTTGTTTCGTCTTGTCTTAGAAAGAGCTGAGGTTGGCCTCTTGCTTATTTATCTAAACAAGCTTGTCCTAGAAATTTGAACATCATCAATTATTTTGCTAAGAGTATGGCATAGATATTTATTTATCTTAAGACCTAGGTCGAGCATAATTACGTCAAGTATCGAGGTTGGCATCCATACAGAGCAAGTTTATATTTCCTTCAGAACCTTATTACCAAGCAGTAGAGTCGTGGTCAGAATTCCGTGAGAGTTTCTATAAATAGTCATACAAACTGTAACTATCTAGTACATAGTCTCCTAGTATCAGTGACCGGTATGAGCGTTGTATACACAATATTGTAGGTCATGAATCATGATTATCAACACAATCTGTGTAAGTGTTACAACATTTTCAGATTGATAAATGTGGTTATCTGGATCCTTTTGTACCAGTTATCAAGATGTTTTGGAGATTTTTTAGTATGCTTGCTGGTTTCGGTGATATGGATCCATTCATTTTAGAATGTTTTTGTTTGAAAGAGAGAGCAATTCTTAATTAAATTACACAAAACAGAAACACGAAAATCACATTTGTTTTGTCACCAAAATGGGCTGCTGAGTCAACATATTATGCTTCTGTCACATTATTAAGTCTGCGACACTGGTCTCCAGTAAAGACCACAGGCTTTATGCGATTCAAAAATAATGCAAAATACAGCAATAATATTTCGAGCATCAATCTCTGACACCCACTCAAGCTCGATTTTGTTAGAGGTCATGTGATCTAGATATCTTATATATTTATTAAAAGCACCCTCATATTCTTTATAATGAAGTTCTCCTTTAATTGCAGATGTCTCTAATACGCGATATAGTAGCGTTCCTTTGTGGGTTCCTGATAGTGAATACATGCGTCGCCCAGATAGCGTCTAATAACCGCTGTCCCGATGTCACAGTTGAAAAGGATTTCCAACCAGAGAAGGTATGAAGGCTTTTTTTACAACATTTCTTATTCTTTTGGGTGAGACATCGAGATTATGAGACAATTTTAGGATCACTCAACAATAGTTTGTTGAGTAATCATTAGGAACGAAATACCTAGTATTTCGTTACATAATGAAATTAGAATTTGTGGAATAAATACCATTTTGAAGCGAACTCATCGTGGAAGGATGTTTTGGTTTCGAGATTTCACTGGATGCAATCTTTCTCTCAATTTCTTACAGAGTTTTTCGTATAACAAGTTGCGAGAGTTACTGATCAATTAAAGATTATAGCCATTTAGGTCAGATTCTGCTTTTGCCATGAAAAAAATTTAGACTGTTTTTTTTTATCGGACGCAGACTTAGATATTTAAGCCACTCAAGTCAGATCAGCTTTGATTATTCAGCCGTCGAAGTCTTAGGTCCATAAAATATTTTCGTAATGAATATCCAAAATTTAGTTACTTTTGTTTACTAACCACCGCACTCAGAGACGTCAATTAACGTTAATGATTCATTAGAGTCAAAATTCCATTTTTGAAAAGAGACTTTATAACAAATCCAATAAAGAACCATTAACGTTAATTGACGTCTCTGAGTGGTTCTCTATTGTGTCTCATAAAATTTTTGTCCATAATTTAACGTATCATAATGTTTTCTGATATAATTATCACTTGTCCGAATGATAGGTAGCCCTAATTTACTGTCTCATAATATCACTTGCCCTAAAATCATGATCCCGAAACGTTATATGTCCTAAAATTCTTTGCCATAACTATCACAATCTATAATATTTATGAAACCTAACTGCTTTTCTCATAATAGTGTTTTGTCCTAACGTCTCTTCTCATAATATATCGAGCAATAAAATCGAAATTGCGTAAATGTTAATAACTGTCCTGAATATTTTTTGCTATAAAAATTGCATGCAAGCAAGCAGCATGCAGGCAAGCATGCAGCATGCAGGGATGCAGCATGCATTTTATTTTAGGGTTTGAAAAAAAAAAAACCAACCCTCGAAGGTTAAGGCGTGAGCTGCGCTCACGCCTTAACCTTCGAACCTATCACGGCCATGTCGGATCCGCCCTCGGCATTCACCATGTAAACAAGCATGCAACATGCAGGAAAGCATGCAGCATGCAGGCAAGCATACAGCATGCAGGCAAGCATGCAGCGTGCAGGCAAGCATGCAGCATGCAGGGATGCAGCATGCATTTTATTTTAGGGTTTGAAAAAAAAATAACTAACCCTCGAAGGTTAAGGCGTGAGCTGCGCTCACGCCTTAACCTTCGAACCTATCACGGCCATGTCGGATCCGCCCTCGGCATTCACCATGTAAACAAACATGCAACATGCAGGAAAGCATGCAGCATGCAGGCAAGCATTCAGCATGCAGGCAATCATGCAAGCATGAAGCAAGCAGGCAAGCATGCAGCATGCTGGCAAGCGTGCAGCATGCAGGCAAGCATGCAGCATGTATTTTATTTTAGGGTTTGTAAAAAAATAACTTTCCCTAGGATTCGGACTTACATTGTTATTATAAACCACCATTCGGACAAACATTCATTATGTCAAATCACATTTAGACCAAGTGATTTTATAGCTAGTAAAATTAGGACGTATGATTATTATAGCACTCAATTTTATGACACAAAACCATTATAGTTGTGGGCTATTAGGTGAAACAAAGTTTCGTATAAGAGACCATTATGGATAGTGATGATTATAGAAAACGCGTTCGGGATTTCGATTTTCGGACGTACGATATTCGGAGAAGAAAGGGACTACCCTCTGAGTGCGGCGGTAAGGTTCTTAGCAAACACAAAAAACTACTTGGGTTTCAATTTACTTTTAGTACGATTAGTTATTTCTTCCGTTGATTTATTCAGTATACGATACTTTAAGTTTATCCCTATTTTAATGGATTTACGTAACTGTTTAATCAGCTTTTCTCAACAATAGATGACGCATCACAAGACATATTATTCAACAGATAACCAAATTGTCTACTCGTTAATTTGATTAATCGTAAAAGGGAATATATTTTGATAGACAGTTAATTGGAGTGAACTATCTAGACTGCGCACCAAATGCAATTAATTTTAAACATTACAGATAAAGTATTTCCTACACAAGTTCACATTAGAATTTGCCTTGGCATTGAATAATCACTTACCTGCCTACTAAACGCAGCGTAAGACGTCTCCCGCAAGACCGACGGAAGACCTGATGAAGGTCTGAGGATTTTAAGTAGATACAGACCGCCTTCAAGCGTACGCTTTAGAAATCTATGGGGGAAACCTATGTGTATCCGTGGACGTCGGGGGGGTATTGATGAGAATGACTTACTGCAGGTTCAATCAGATCACCAGGGGAATACGTAGAAGGCTTCGTGCCAGCCAGTCACCGCAGTTTCCCCCAACATGGACTATGAGAGACAGTTTTTAGTGGATATGCCACTGGGTGACACCATTCTAGTGGTGACTCCCACATAACCCGTCCGCCACCCGGTGAACGGTTATGCGTAACGTGATATCCTCCGGGTCAAAAAAAGGTTGAATCAGATCGAAAGAACAAACCCTTAAAAAAACAATCCAACATGCAAGGTTTTTTCTGCCCTACATCCAAATAATTTTTAGATCATATTGAACTAAGTATTTGCCGAACATATCAAACATCACAACGTGTACCAATATTACATCAAGCTCAAATTAAAAATTCAACATAAATCGGTAGTTAATTTTATGGCCTGCTTTCATGGGCGTACCCAGGTAGGAGCAGGGGGGGGCAGCTGCCCCCCCCTAGAAGTCAATTTTCCTTACAAGTGGGAAATAAAAACGTATTTCTCTCTCTTCGAAAAACGAAACAGGTATGAGCTGCCCCCCCCTAGCTGAAATCCTGGGTACGCCCTTGCCTGCTTTGATAATAAACTGAAAGTTGAACGCTGCAAGTAATTTCTGGCATATTCTAGAAAAGGGAGAAAAACGTGTTACAAGCAAGCAGAAGATAAAGATTAATTTTAAGTGCTTTGAGAAGATCACTTTTTATCTCAATAACCAATACATTTTATAGCTATTTCAGGCCTGGCCCACAATATGCTATTAAACAATGATTTTGACAAACCACTGTTAGTATAATTGTAAGAAGCTTGTCATCTATTTCTGGAAAACGAACACTGCAGTTTTTTTTTAAAGTCTCGCGTTTAACAAGACAAGTAGGTATACAGTTTTAAAAAGCATGTGCAAATCCAAAACAATCCACAGAGTATCTACTTATGTCGTTAATGGTTGTTGTTATAACAATGTCGATGTCGTTTCATTGATGGAGGATTTTGTGTCTACGAAGCTGAATATTACAGATTGATATGACATTAAGTTGACTTCTGAAACATACTAAAGTAAGGGGGAAAACCACCGATCGGTCATTGACACTAGAACAAAGTATAAAACAAAGTCGCTTTCTCTGTATGCTTGAATCTTTCAAACTGCGCAACGGATTTTGATGGAGAGATTGAAGGGGTTGGTTTATATGTATAATAACATTCCATTGCACCCGTGAGAAGCCGGGGCGGGTCGCTAGTATTTTCTTAATACGTATTTGACTCGGTGGCAGTGTTAGATTAGGATTAGGGGTTAGGTTCTCTTGACATTATTATTATATTAAATGTCCACTGTTTCTGGTTTAAGAAAGGCAAAATGGACTTAAGAAAGATGGACAGGATGACCTGATAAAGGCAGTTTCAGCCTTATCAGGTCATCCATAGAACTCACTACTTTTCTGAAAGGCTGTTATTCAATAGTTAGATGGAATTGATCAGACTGATAAATTACAACTCGGCAGATTTTAAAATGTATGCCAAAATGACACTTTGTAATGCAGGACAAATTGAAACTTGCCAAGTTGTAATTTATTGGCGTGAATTATTTATCCGACTATTAAAAACAAGCGCTTATAAATACGGTCACTAGGATTTACTAGATTGATTTGCAGGATGGCAATTTAATCGCCATAGTGTTTACTTTTGTCATTGCTTATTTATTTCTTGTTTGTCATATTAAAGAAGGTTATAAGGGCTTCTGGGCACGTTCAGGGGTAGTATCTTTCGTCAAAAACTTCAGGGAGAAGTCGTACTGACCACCATACTGTATCGTAAGCATCAGAAAGAGCTGTCCTTTCAAAATTTTGACCACTATAATCTTCGTATTTCTCTTGTTTTCGTCCAACAGTGAAGATATTTCTGAGCACTCCAAAGGCCACATGTTCCTATGCTGGCTGTTACACGAGTTCAGATGAATGAAAATCGAGCTCGAATCCCCATTACCAACTCTATTTATTATGTTTCAGTACTTGGGCAAGTGGTATGAAGCTGAGAAGTACTTCGCTATCTTCCAAGTGGGGGGCAAGTGTGTGACTGCCGTGTACACTGATAAGGGCAACGGAACCATCGGTGTCTTCAACTCCCAAATCAACACTCTGTTAGTAACTATTCACACTTTTTTTAAATGATTAAGGAAGCCTCTGGATCTTGTTTGGATGAAGTGGTAGAGATCCTCCACCATCCAATTGGATTGATTAATAAAAAAAAGATTATACATTATGTTTCGTCTTTGTTAAAACAGGACTTAAAATGTTTCATATTCGATGTAGTAATCAAAACTCCCATATTGGGAGTTTTGATTGGCCGTTACGTTACGGTGCGTAAAGGTACCTACTTTTTATCTCTGTGAAACTTGTACATAGGATTCTTATATCTTCATTTTCTATGCGAATCTTAGTGGCTATATGGCGCTTTATGTACTCTCTAATCAGACTCGCCCCACCTGATGGAAGGCAGCCGTGAGGTCAGATATGAGGTTGAAAAGTTCCAAAATATGGTAATGTTACAAGAATTTCAAAATTGATGCACTGAAAAAGAAAACTCTGTATACAATTTTGAACATTGTACGTTTTTGGTCAAAGTTGTTTTTCTTTTTAAATAAGGAAAAGATTGTAGTTAATTGATGAACAAAATAAATGGAAGATTATGGAAAAGTCTGCTGTTGTTGTAATGACGCACTAATTAATTTCTTTAGAAAATTACAGGACGATTACAATAAAATTAGCATTTTTTTGGCAAACTTGTTAATCTAAAGTTTCATAGTCCTAGGTTAGGCTAGTTAACGTTAGATTAGCATATATTTTTTTTTATATGTCGAAGTTTCCAATGAGTGCTTAGGAATGTGAAGGGGTGATAAGGAAGCTATTAAAGATACCAGGACACTTGTCTTATTCGTAAACAAGGTACTTATCAAAAATGTACTTCGTCCTCTCATTACAATACTAATTAAAATACCTACTGCATAATACAACAATTTGTTCATATCCATTAAATGTATATTAGTTTTTATTAATGCCTTACTTTAAGCTTCAATTGAACAAAAAAATACGAAAACAAACATTGAAACAACATAAAATTTTTTTGATTTTCTGAACTATATATACTTTAAAAAAATATTACAACGATTGAGCTGAGTATCAACCTTATAAAAGTGAATGTCTTCCCGCGGTATTTTCTACAAGATGCTGCTGCATTACCTCGTTAAGTAGTCAGGCTGCAATACTTGCTGTTAGCGAAATGATGGCCCTTATCTTGCCTCGTCACCATCAGTGGTGTTTTTAAAGTGTAAAACTTAAAAAGGTTAGTTCAACAAATTCGCTATTTACTTTGTTGTTTTGTGTGTTGGACACATCTAATGGAGGGTCAGTGGACCATTGGTCACTAGGTTCTGGGTGATGCTCAAAGAATCGAACAAGAACAAGAATTCTAAAAACTCACCATTTTAAAGAGGAATCATAATTTTTGACATTGACTGCATAAAGCCGGTCTTCCGTATTATGTCAATGCCATTGACTAGCGTAAGTGTAAATTGAAAGCAAACACCGCTAAACACCGTTTGCAGTTTTAAATATATTTTTTTGTTTACGCAAACTTATGCACAACTACAAAATAACCCAGGAAGTACCTTTTCAAGTGGCAAATCCACACGCAACGAATAATATAGCATGTCAATAAAAATAAATGTAAAACGACACACTGTGTAAAAGCACTAATGAAGCCTCACTCTTAGCGGGCCTGATGGATAAAGATCACAGTTGGATCGC
The DNA here is from genome assembly GCA_950022985.1 of Udea ferrugalis. Lineage (NCBI taxonomy): Eukaryota > Metazoa > Arthropoda > Insecta > Lepidoptera > Crambidae > Udea > Udea ferrugalis. Next base: position 16,490,788 of record OX465516.1, read on the forward strand.
TTGCCTTTCACATTCACATTTATTTTTCAATCCACAGATTTGGCCAGAACATACCAAAGTCCATAGAAGGTACAGCAACGATACCCGATCCCTCGGAAGGACGGCTGGCAGTGTCGTTCCCAGGATCTCCCTTCCCTGCACCATACCTGGTGCTCGACACGGACTACACCAGCTACGCGTTGGTCTGGAGCTGTACTGACGTTAAACTTGGATTTAGTTTGCGTAAGATTTCTTTAATTATTTAACAGGCTTGTTTTAGAAAGAAAAAGCAACAAATCAAAATCAGTTTCCCCGTATTAGATCTACAGTGTCACGAGATCGCCACACAAAAACAGAAGTCCAAGTTGCTTTAACATCCCTCTTCTTGCATCGATCGGGGGTTTCACATTTATTTGCCTCCAAAAGGAGTTTAGTTCAGAGACCAGACTGATTACAGATACTTAGTATTTTAGTTAATAGAAACCAGCACAACAAATTACCACAATCTGACAATTCCTTTTCATAAATTTGATTTTTACGACAAAGCAGTTTGTGGTAGCCTGTTTCACTGACCTCTGTATCATTGAAAATGTTCGTAATTTTTTTTTCTGCTTGATAATGTAAGAAACGCAATAACAACAGATTTGTAGCTCACTATTGGTACTGTACTCAAAAGTACGGAATTTGAAGCCGTAACGTAAAATTAGAGGTAGGTGCACTGTGGCGTAGTGCACCAGCATAAAGTAAAGGAAAACGCTATGTCGGGGATATCTGGAGGATAAAATCCGCAAGGAGTTCATCAGACAGATAAACAAGGTCGTTGACCAGTGGTAGAGTGGTAGTGGAAACCAGTATGCCAGTGTGGGATAAAACGTGTTCTTGGGTAAAGACCGCATCCCGGCTAACTTAGGTGCATCGTTGAATTTAAGCCTATGATTATTTTTACTTTAAAAAATTGCCAACCAATTGTGATTCTAGGTTTTTTTACAATCATTTACGTTCAATTGCCATTTCTCGTAGCGAACGGGCCTGCCCAAGCTTGGGCCCGCTGTCACACTGCGGCACGTTACTTAAATTATAGGGATTGACACGGTTGACCAGCTAGCCAATTTAAAAAGTTCAGTTTTAAATTCGAGCGAAGGTCTCAATTGCGGGCAGATCCAAGATTATAAGACAAGCTTCCTTGTGGACTGATATAAGTTATTGATGATGATGACGGTATAACCGTAAAATTTGACGTGCTGATGCAAGCAATATTCACGCCGAACGCAGTGTCTAGAATTGTTGTCATTATAAGAATCAAAGTATTTTGCATTGACTTAGGTATTTCGTTCCACAGAGATTACTCTAATATACGGTGGAAGGTAGAGATTGCACTTTAACTTAGTTCAGGGGATCTACCTAGTCTCTAACACATTAGCCGCAAAAAAATTACTAGATACTTACGAACAAGTCTTTAAGAACATATTACGTATTTGTATTACTTGGTCTCCGTCTTAAATAACTCCAAATGCTTATGGAGACAGATAGATGGATATATTCTGATTTTCTCACCAAAACAGAAATAAACAGTTAAGAATTCAGACTACTTACTCATCTTTGATCTTTTCCTCATTTCAGGATTCTCATGGATCTTGACCAGAGAACAGAACCCGCCAGCCTCAGTGATGCAGAAGGCGTACGATGCCGTTGAGAGGAACGGAATAGACCGGGAGCCTTATCAGAAGACCGATCAGACCAACTGCCCCAAGGATAGGAATAATTAAGCCGTGCCAAAACAATGTATATTATTTACCCGCTGATTGTTGTTAAGTCATACATTATAATTTATTAGTAATTGTTCCAGCCATGACTTTATTTTTCCATACCACATGTTATATGACTAGTAGGTTTCGCAAATTGTGATAATAGATACCTGTTTGGGATAAGCTGAACTTTGGATCCAAATTCTAAGAGGAAACAAGTTGGCATACTTATATGAATGAGTTTTAGGCTTATATAATTCACCATGATTGAGAACGTTGTGGACTAGTCGTTAAAAAGTACTCTGGCTAGGAGCTCATGAGATCCTAAGCACGGTTACTTTACCGTGTCCTAAGTCTAAATCTAGCCGGGAAATATATATTGTGTTCATGAATAGAACTTATATAGTATACAGGCTGATCAATCCAAATGGGCCATAGGGGGAAGTCGGAAACTATGAGAGATAGCGAAATCTGTTCTTTGGGACCATGGCTTCGATTTTAGAATCAATAATAATAAAATTGAATCTAAAATCGAAGCCATGGCTCCTAAGAATCCATTTGGATTGATCACCCTGTATATTAAGACCCAAGCAAATAAGAAGGCGGCGTGGCGGTGAACTAGTCCCTTGCCACGTCGGGTTCAAATTTACTCGGCGGAAACGTGTGAGGTTTTGATTTTTTTTCATTACCCACGGAGGCAACAGTTTGGAGTCATATTCGCAGTTTCTAAAATGCAGGTACAAAAACATAAATGAAATTCGGACCTTAAACAGGTTCGTATAGTTAAAATATCTCAGAATCCCACCGGTTATAATTTTTTCAGAAAAGTAAAGAATAGTATACATTATTCAACGATTATTTACTCATACTGAACGCTTCGCTGTTGAAACAGCTGTCTATAGCTAAACAATAGCGGTCATTTAACTACTTTAAAAAATAACCGACGTCACCAGTTCCTTTGCACCACGTAGGTGTGACTTTCTGAATAAACACTAAAAGTAGGTATGCTTGCAATATTCCAATAGTTCCTTCAGTTCCTTATGGCTTTTAAAATATTACATCTCAAATTATTAGGTGTATCCTAATATACCAAAGAAATCTAAGCGATTAAACATTAGAACAAAAATGGGACTTTGAAACTCAAATTATTAACAAAACTTATTTTAATAATCAAAATGTAAGAAAGACAAAGAAACTAAAACAAAGTACAATGATGATGACTATCTACAACTTAAATAAATTAAAGCCTTTCGAAATTTATTCTTGCTTAAAACAAAGTGCAATTTAAACATCACATGATGGTATCAGAAAAGTATACTACTAGTTATACACAACTATCCGTTATTTCAAATGAAGCATATTACGATTACACCACTTTTATTCTCGCCGTTTGAAGAACTTCTTCTAAAATGATTTAAAAGACCTAGAAAAATACTTCGTACGAGCATTATACCAACATGAGATAATCCTATTAAATTCCTCTTAGCAGCAGCCTCATTTTTCAATATATTTCCATGCCTAACCCAGGCAACCCAGGAATATAGAAAAGAAATATAAAGAAGTCTTATTCCGACTTTGATTTTTTCACAGCTTGGAAACATTTTAGGACTTTATAAAAATTACATTAATTTTTAATGCTAATTAACAACCAAGTTCGATTGCTAACCAAGTCATTTTAAAACCCTGCCAATTTTTTTTAAATACTTAGATTCAGAATCAGGCTGACAAAACATTTCTGTAAAAAAAAGACAAACTCAGACATCTCTTCTCAGACTTTGTTTTCGACTGACTAACTATTAAGCTTAATTATACAATTACTTGATTTAATGATAAGTGTTTAATGTATTGGCTTGATTCTGAATTTGCCTTAAAAATTTGGATGGCTCTTAAAGATAACAGCCTGCATATATCAGGTGTAAGTTTAGGTGTGAGATGCTTAAATAACACTATTGCTTGTGGATGCTCTAGCTGACACTCTACAGACAGCGTCAGTACATTCCTTCAATCGCCCTTCTTGGACGATTGTGACATTACCTTCTATAGTTATCATAGATGCGCAGCAAGGGAACACCTAAAGTATCCATCTAGATAATTTGGACTTAAAACATTATGAGATACTTTAGCATCTCGTTCTGTCACCTGCGATGTTAGTGAGAAGTTCTAAGTCGGCGTACTATCGTCGGAATGCCAACTTTTCCTATGTTCATTGATAGCTTCTGCGTAAGTGGGAGGAGGAGGCAAGGTGTTGTCGCTTTTAGTTTTAGTTGGTTTGACAGGCACGGCCAGGCGATCTTCTTCAGCTTCCTCGGGGATAGAATCTCTCCTTCTGGGGTCAAACTCTGAGAGCACCGGCTGGGATATGTTGTTCCGCTGCGTCAGCCCAACCAGCGCCAACTTTGGAGCACTGTGAGCTTGCTGTGAAAATACAAAGTATTTCTGAGAAGACGTAAGACCAACAAACGAGAGGTTTGGTGAAATGCAATGGAAAGAAAGAAAGAAAGATTTTTTTTATTGGATATATAACAAACAATAAAGATAACAATAAAAACAAATTACAAGGGTATCCAGAGTGGATAAAGATCATTTAAATGCTAATGTATGTTATCCTGTTTTAATAAAGGAAATTTCTTCCAGGCTAAGCTACTGGGAATAATATTAACACTTTTGCTCTAAATATTGCATTGTCTTACGTTTTTCTATAAAAATACATTATTAAAAGAATAACTACTTAGTTCCTTAGCAGTTTTTGCAGCATAGAAATAGCCGTAAGACACTGGTGGTAGAGTTACGATCATTTAACCATTTATTGTGTATTTTTTTTCATTATATTTTTTTTACTCATATTAGCTTAAAAGATTTATTGTGTTTGTGTAACAGGATATTAAATATTCAAGTTTTATGTATATCCTTTATGTTTAAAAAATGTTATATTGGTTTAATTAATTTCAAGAACAATCTGCATATAAAATAAAGTCTTTGTGCTAGCTCGTTAGCTGTAACATATTAAAGGAATACGTTGCTTGAAACAAACCTCACTTTATTAAATACATTAATCAGTATCGTAAATCAGAAGCAGCACGTCATAATCTTGAGATATGATGAGTAAATAACTGACTAAAGAAAATTATAAGCAAGGTTTTTAGTCGTTCTAGACTATTTACAAATTAGTTAGCTGATTCAATATTGTGATGTTTACAGTTTTAAAAGGAACTTTTCTTAGATGTACTCCCAATAGCAGCATTTTAAATAAAAGATCGAGATTAATCTACGGATAACCTAATTTTACCACGTAAAGCTCACACTAACAATCTTCAACAGCAACTTCATGGAAATTTTGAATTGAAAGATGTTAAAGTGATTCTGAACGTGTTGTGTTTAAGCCTAATTTTTTTTTATGGCTCGCAAATATTCTGTTCATTTGCGTGATTGTGAAACAACTATCTTACCTTATTATGATTCGTATGCCTGTTGGAGAAGGACAAAACTGGATTTGATATGTGACTCTTCGTGTTCTGATGGCTGATCTCCAATGCAGACCTCAAGAGGTCCACTTTGGAGGCAGAACCTTCATAGTTGCTCCCGCGGCGACGGGCGTTGCTGCCACTGCGACTTCGAGGCTCGTTTATGTCCCCTTGAGAGAACTGGAATTATAATAGTACTTCGTTATACCTTTCCAAAGAAATCTTTATTTACTAGCAGGTACTGCACTAGGAATTATTGCACTCTTCTCACTTAACGTTCCTAGTAAGCTAAAATCAAAAGTGGAAAATTTCACAACGAACAATTTTGCTGAGGTAGGGGCTCGTCTAGTTTAGCTCCTACTTGGTATCTCTAAAAGTTTTCACAACTGATCTGCTTGACGCGGTCGAGTTTTCAGACACCTTGCAAATGGGAAGACAACGGCCTCACAAAGTCAACTCAACATTTGGACCACTTTAAATATAATGATAAACCACTGTTTTGGTTAATAAACACATTTTATTTATTTTTATTTACTTAGAGAAATCTGCTATTAAGTAATAATAAGACATTATTTATCTCACCCTAGACCGTGAGCCCCTTGGTAGAGAATGAAGAGAACCTAGAGGGTTGTAACGTGTGATCATGTGCAGTCTCTCCATAGAAATCATGGTTTCAGCATCTTTGCGCAAAGGCTCCCCGTTCAGCTTGTCTCCTTCACCACTTTCTGTAAATATGCAAACAGTTATTGAGTGAAAGATAAACCTGGAGCACTTGCAAAGCAGCTTTCATTTGTTTTGACCAAACACAACATTTGGCGCATTTGATCTAAAGTTTTGCACGGACATACATTTTAGCTTCGTTTACGTGTTTCTCATATGTTGCTTCATTATTATTTTAAAACATTTGCATTATTTTTCCGTTAACTTACCAGTATCCTGCTGCTCACAAGCCTCGTCGATTCCGGTCATATTGATCCTCCTCAACCAGAAATAGTGCAGGAGTCCGTAGAGTACTCCTCCGAGGAACGCAATAAGGCCCATGTAGCGGAAGGCCTCCCTCGTGCCCAAGGAAGCGATGAGAAGACCCCCTCCGAAACTCCCACTTCCTCTTCCTGAGTTAAAATGACATCAAAACTATAGTGCTTACTTATTGATGCCTAATAAAATGGAGCATACATCTTTGAAGGTAAATAAAACAAGTCACACAACTTGAAAGTTTTGTAACAAATAACAAAATGGTGTTTCAACTATACACTACAGATTTTTCTGACTTCCTGACGGAGAAGCTAAAATCCGAATTGAATCTAAACTTTGTAATAGTTATACTTATTTACTCCCAGTATTTCTTAATTTTTTCTTTACCCTTGCCTGCACCCTCACACACGTATACAGACCTACCAACTTATCTGTGAACTGAAAGAGGACGACACCGTCGATTCAGTGTTGCTTATTAAAAATGGGGTCCCCAAAATTGAGTAAATTTTACAAGTAGGTAGGTAATTTGTCAAAAGAAATAAATACTAGGTAAAAATTATAAAGTTAAATACTGTAATTATTTATAAATTAAAATGAAAAAATAATATTAATTTGTAGTTAAGTAGGTACCCTAAACAGTTGTTCTTCAGGATTAAAAAATGGCTTTATTTAGAAAGTGAATGAAATGGAAATCCTGCTGATATTAAGGTTTGATAGCTAAAACAGTTACTAGAGAGGAATCTGGAAAACTTAAAAATCATACTAAATGTTCCACACTTAAAACTTTCATTCAATGAGTGTGTATGTACCCTCCCTGCATCAGGTACCTGGTACTATTTCCAGCATTTAGTTAAGACCGTACCTAACCCCTAACAACGATATACTGATAATCATTCGAAGTGGTAAGTACTTATTGGATGTAATAAAAAAAACAAATTGCTTTACAATTATTTATTAAAAACCAGATTTACAGTAATTATGATCTTTAGATAAACCTGCACATCATCATCGCTGTCCTTTGTAATTTATTTCTGTCTTTAAGACCTTTTTGGCAGAATCAAATTCATGTACTCTCCTCCGTATAACTCCCATGTCAAAATCATCAACGTGTATGATTCCACTTTTGCGTTTTCTATCCTTGCCTGGTGTCCGAATTTTAGTAACAGTGTCTTCTGCTGCATGTACTTCTTTATCTATTTTTGAAATGAGTCCTTGACTCACACCTGAAACATAGTTATTTTTTTCATCGAAATTTAAAAACCGGCAGTTTAGTTGGCTCACCTATTTAACAGGTAACCTATTAGATGTGCGTTACCGTTACGTTAACCTACAGTAAGAATATATACAAATATTCTGTGGACTTAAATATTTGGTTAAGTATATAGGTATTTATAAAAATAAAGTTGACAACACTAACCTGTTGCAGCCGAAATTCGTTTGTATATTTTGGTAAATGGAATAATCGAAGACTTCGCCCGAGCTTCTTCTTTAAAAAAGGTTTCAACCTTATGAATAATGTTTCGAGCATCACTTTTAATAGCTTTTAGCATATTCAACTTCATAAATTCCGAAATATCACAATAAAACAACCATCGTACTCAAAAATTGTTGACACGGACAATCGAATGACATTTCAACATGGCGGTCGTAGTTCCAATTTTCGCCATTTCACAGATAAGTTGGTAGGACTGTACAATGGCTTTTTTATGTTAAGTCGAGCACATGTCTGTGTCTTTGCCAGCCAAGTGGTTGTTTTAAGAAACGTGAAAAAACACATGGCCACATTTAAGAGAGCCATTTAAAAATTTAAAAAAATTACTTAACTTAATATTTGAAATGTTGGAATTCTGACGTTCAAAAGGCTGGCTCTCTCTACACGAGGATAATTGATTTTTAAACGAAACTAGGCATAATATTTTCAGTTTTTGTTTTTTTTACTTTATTCCGATTTACGAACATCTCTAAAAAATTCGACTGATTTTGAATGTTGTTCTTAATATAGTTTACTTTTCAGATAACTTTGTCAAATATTGTCTCTTCACTAGCTGATTTTTATTGTTAAAGCTTATTTACTTAGTTAATTTCTTTCGTGACGTGACGTACACGTTATCAGCTACGTAGAAGAGGTAGATTATGGTAAATACTAACTTATCCTTATGTAAATGATTTTGTTTCATATAGATTTTAGAGTTTGCTATAAGATGTGCTCTTAAGCATTACATGACGTTCACTTGCTCATTCTGTATTTGCATGCTAAGTAGATGAGTGTCACTATTATGACTCTTTTGTTTTTACTTTGTGTTGTGTTTACTTACCTTTATACATCACAATCATTTCTTTTAGTAATCATTTCAATTCTGTTGGTATGGCAACTTATGTGCAAAATTTTAACATTGGAATATAATTCTAGAAATTAAACAAACTCACCCAAATTGATACATAAGAAGAGATTGAGTACGGATCTTAAAACTCCGCTAAGAAGCTTTATACTAGCTACCACATGTTAGTACCTGACACTGACAGTTTTTAGTACGGCTTGCCTAACTGAATGCCTGACGTGAAAGAACTTCACGTGCTCATGCTTATGCTCAAGAACTAGGCACCCCTTGCATAGAACATTGGTAAAACTCACCTAAACTGAAGTGAGCCATTCCCAAAACCCCAATCAACGTGGCCAGTAGACTTTTAGGAGCCAACATGGCGCAGTAAGTCGCAGCAGCCACCCACATTAGATGCACCGAAAGCGATTCCATGGCTTCAAAGGGAAAACACCACCACGAGTTCCTGAAATTGTAAATTTTATTGTTTAAGGTGAAATTAATTTATTGTCAAATACCACCATATTTCTTGATGAAATAAGGTTGAGAACCAATGGAATGTTCCGAGTGCTTATGCCCGTTAAAGGGATAAGAACCAAAACTATATGTTCGTTATTTATAAAAAAAAACAGAACAAAATAACAGCAAATGGTAAAATAGTTTTGCAAACGCATTAACACACAGCCCGTTTGATGGACCATGTTGTAAACATGCAGAAAAAGTTAAAAAAAAATATCATCGTCTTCGTTAACTAATACTTCAAGTATACATATGAAGTACTACTCCAAATATTCCTTCAACTATTGCATAACAAACAGAGCTATTTTCAAGTTAGAGTGGATTCCCGCTTGCCCTACTCAAGTCCTCCCACACAGTATTACCGTGCTCATAAACTTGACAATGCCGTATCCTCGACTACATACTACATTAATTCCGCAAATGTTGTTTTAATGCTAAAGGACAAAATAGCCCCAGGTTGGGTAAAGTGGTTTAAAATGGACATTAGTACGTAGATAATTTTAATATTGCTCATGTCATCATCAAATAACTACAGCGCAGGGAAAATGATTTTCTCATTGAAATTCGAATGCAGAATTATTTTTTTCAAATATCTTTTTTCGTTTATGTTCGCTGGCCAAACTAAGCATCCTAAACGCCTATCTACTTACTAGGAGAATGCTTTTTCATGCTTGATCATGGTGTAAAAACGTATACTTAACTAATCCAGACTAAATTTATCTAGACTATTTTTATTCGCATTTGTAAAGGTAGAACGCGGAACTAGTTTTGTTGAATTGTTAGGGCATAACTTCTGAATATTTTGAAAAGTTAATACATCCATATTATAATAAACGACCATTAAGATCCTTTCCTAATCTATAATATTTTTAACATTCTCATCTAAGTGTCTAACATATTATGTCTAGCATAAATGCATAGCAGATACAAGCGTGTCACTGTCATTGTTCAAATTATCTGCATTAGCAAATAAACACACAGTTGATGTTGCACTAACGTCGACAGTAACTTCACAGAATTATATTTTGATGAAATTGGACAAGTGGTTTCTAACAAGTTTAACGATAACATAACAAGGTTCCCAAACAAATACATCGAGAATCAGAATTTTGTCAGGTTCGTTGATGCCATTAGTAATCTTGCTTACTTTCTACCCCAGGAGCAACATTCACTGATAAACATTCGTTTTTGTTCTATGTTTGAATCTTAAACAACCAGAGCTCTGCTGCTCTGCTGATTCCACCACCAGCTTAGTTGAAACTAATACTAAATATCAGTGGACATAAATCAAACCAGCGCCAAACGTTTTTATTCCCTGCATCAAAACAATTGAGAGCATCTGGTATTTGACTAAAAGAGATTGGTTTTGTAAAGCTTGGTCCTTAATGACCCTTACAAAGATTAATATTCAAGAATATCTCAGTAATCTTAAGAAATGTCACTCACTCTATAAAGGAGTAGCCGACGAGTCTGGCGGCGTGGGAGAAGAACGCGACGATGATGACGTTCACGTGGCCGATGCGCGCGGTGATGGCGTCGGCGCCGTACAGGAACGGGATGCTGCTCAGCGTACCCACGGTCACGGTTATTCCTGGAGAAGTAATAACTCCAAGGACTGATCGCCAGATAGGCCCGTGGGAAGAATATTACGCACTAATTGTAATGGCACGTCTGTTACAATCAAAGCGCAATGTTGCAACGGCTACTGAATTAGGTGCACTTTGTTGTGTCATGTGTATCTACCACTTTGCATTGCATTTTTAGGTCCAGACCTTGTGGTCTGTCCAAAGGGTCAAACATTATCATTAAAAGTAGTTAAGCTATTGTTATAAGATAAGGAAGAGCAGTGTGGAATGTATGTTAAACGATATAAAATATTGGTATCCTTACCTAATAAGAAGTTTGGTGCACCCAACTCCTTCAAATAAATAAACAGATAAGATTCGATGAAGCCCCAAAAGTTTCCTAAAGCGAAAAGAAAGAATATAAAAATGATTATATGTGGCATTTTTATGATGTTGACTAAATCACGTAGTAAGTTATCCGCGGGTAACTTGGCTCCAAGCGGCATTACAGCCACTGTCACTGCTGATATCAGTAGCAAAACATCGTACGTGTAAAATGCCGCTGAGTAGTCAGTGTAACCTGCAATCAAGAAGCCGATGTAAACATTCAGTTTTACTGGTTTTACTATTGACACGAAGATAGCGATTACGAGATGCCACAACGTTTTGTACTCACCAACTTGTTTGCTCCTCATATCTATAAGCATGCCCGTGATAGGCGAAAATATAGCCATACCGATACTAGAAAATAATCTCTCCCTTCCAAAGTCACCACCATACTTTTGTATCATCATAAGAGCAATCGGATCCATAATAGTCACTCCAGCGGACAACATGATAGTGCCCATGAATCTCAAGAAAAAGTAAATATAGAACGTCTTATCATCGCTTTCCTTATAATCCGGTGGACATATATCGGGTCCGCCTCTCCTGTAATATTCCAATGATAATTTACTTTAAGATATCTACTGTTTGAGTAAACTAGATAAACGCGTTAGTTGACAAATAACATTAGTCCACACAATCAAATATGTGTCATGACACCTGCATTTTCCGTTCATGTGCATTGATAAATATTACCTGAAATCACATTTCTGAACCATGCAGTCGGCTGATAGGATTTCAAGACGTTGCTGTGATAACTTTGTCATATTGTGCAACATGACAAGACCTCCACATCTCAGATCTTCTTTGTCTAACGCTGTTATATTAACACCTTGTGCTATTAGCAGTTTTTCACCAAATCTTGATCTGAAATCTGTTACAGGATCGTCTTCATCCTAAAACCAATATTTAAATAGTACTTGCTTAAATCATCATGAAAAGATAGGCATTGAAGCATTATGATGAAGTGCTTATCTTACTCTTTCCATTTCAATGCCAAGTTGCTCCTTTGGCTCTCCTAAATCATCATGAACTTCTATGAGAAAAAATGCTGCATCATTAAAATCTTCTTCCTCGTCTTCAGTCATATTTAAAAAGCTGCAACCAAAACAGTACATGAGCTAAACAAACATAACTTTGCAACAGGTAAATCGTTTTAATCGTTGTTGCCAAGAAAAGGTTGGCTTCGTATTTTTACAAAAATATTTTCTCAGTAAGCTCAGTGTTACTGTTAGTATCATTATAAATAATGTTGGAAGTTAAGTTCGGATGCAAACAGCAATAAACCTTATCGAGATTATGAACTAAGAGCTAGAAAAATAGAATTACGCATTTTACATTTTCATTTCACATTGGGAAATAATATACGTGTTTATGATGTACTCGTAGCTGATGATACTACTGAATTCATGGTCACATTTAGATATGAATAAAAAAAAATAGACAAACTAAAGAAATAATTACTTTTGTTGAATCTTATGACTAATGTGGAAGTCCAAGTCGTCTTTGTCATCATCTTCAACGGGCACCGTGGATGGAGATTCCGTAGGTCTAGACAACTTGCAGTGATCTACGCAGCGATCTAGGACAAAGTCTACCGTTTCATCTTCATCAGGACATTCCCTGCTAGGGCATGGGCTCCACCATATCTAGAATTACCAAATACTTTTTGAAACGGATAAGGTCTCAACAGGGGATAAGCTTTGATTGCTCTCTGCCTTGGTTTTAGGCTATAGGTACCATGGAGTTTTTTCTAGAAAGGTGTCTATAGTGTTAGCCACGTACGTGTGAAAATACCTTTGGTTGGTGAAGTACCTTCACATTCTTTGTTTACCACCGACATTGTTTTGAAAAAAATGGTAATCGTTAACGACGAGCCACTATTATTTATAACCGAAGAAATAAATCAAAACTGATGTATCCGCAACAAATGTAAAATTACATAAAATTATTTAGGTAATTCAAGGTTGATTCAATATGCATAAATCTCGCTTAATTCCCTTAACTAATTCAAACAAACGGACTTACGTTATGATGACACTGGCTAATTCGCCCTGAGGCCGGATGACGGCGATTTGCTCAAATTCTTAGAGGAGTCTGGGCTAGCTCGTGACTAAACAATGAGGGACCTCTCGTTAGGGGCCAGTTTCGAAACAAATCTAAAAATATTCAGTACCTCAACGCCGTTGGTGATGGGATGCCGCATGACGTACGCTGACGGCATCACTCCTGGCGTCTCCTGGTGCGGAATCAGAAGCAACGAGTGGTGAAAAGCGGCATTTAAGATAAGAGCCGTAATCACCACTGGCTTGTATTCCCCAAAACGGTCCACCAGAAACCCTAAAACATAGCACTACTTAACATCCGTCTAATTCTTCTTAAATTTTTCACTGTTGATTGCAACTTACCAGTTATTGGTGGACTTAGAAATGTTGTGAAAGGTAAAGCTAAATAGACGAAAGAAATCTCAGGCACAGTCAGTCCTATACTTTGCATGTGTATAGTAAGGTAAGGCAAGAGAGAAGCTGTGGCGCCGTACATCACGAATAGAGTCACTTTCAACATGATGAGATTAGGGTTGATGCGCAGCCAGACCATCATTCTGGCGACGCAGCCTAGATCCTCTTCACTATCACCTTCCATGGTGTCGTCGTCGCTGCACTTCTTGTCCTCAGTCTTTGCCATCGCGTTCGTACACTCACATTTCCATGATTAACAATTTAAGTGTGATTCCGTGGGCTCTATCTTATCGACTGGCGGTCGGGTCGGCAGGACTTGCGTGCAGTGACGATTGTTTACTTATGTGCGAGGCCTAGATCGCTTATTTGAAAATGGAGCGGTGACTTGACTAGGAGCCGACGGGAGAACCGTAGGGGTCCCCGATCTCCCGAGCGACTGCGCCGCGGTCAGATTGTGCCGGACGACCAGACACCAATTTACAAATAATAGCAAATTACCTTCGTTTAAGAAGTGTCACGGCGATTGGTGGGGATGTTGGCTAAATCGGCTGGCGATCTGGAGACCTTGCGGCTAATAACCGGGGTCGGGGCGCTTGCTGGATATGCGCCTTAGTTCCCGATGAAGACGCGCCTCGCGAAATAGCGCGAAACATTCTGCTGCCTCTTCGTACTGTAAGTAACATTTGATTTTATTCTTGCTATTTTTCTTAGGATCGTTTATAATAATGAATTTCAATATTTAATTGGTTTGAAAAAAACAAATTAAAATTAAAGGCGGTTTTATTTGGTAATAGAAAATTTCTTTGTAGAGATTCAGTTCATGTAATCTTATCTTTTCTCCGTGCAAGGAGACGAGGTTTTCATTTAGGTAATTCAATTTGGGGTTGAAAAAAAACTGGCAACTGCAACACCTCTAGTTTTGCAAATATCCAGCTCCTAGTGCCGCGGTAACCGCTTACCAATACTATCAAGCATACGTGCTTGTAAGACGACAAAAAGGTCATTAATAAGCTCAAATTATGTCATTTTGCGCCATATTAGGAATATTATGGCAAACATAATTCTATTATCGGTTCGGTAATGTCAGATTAACACTGACAACCTCTAGCCTACATCAAACACAGGCACGGCACTCCTTTCACAACTCCTTTAACTTTAATTGCAACTTAGTTCACGTGGACTTTAGTTTAAAAAAAGGAGCCTTAGTATGTCTAATCTGATGTAGGTATAAGCTTTATTATTTTAAAGTTTCATTGAAATCCATTCATTCGTTTTTACTACAAAGAGCAACACACTTCCATTGATCCATCCATCCATCCACACACACACACATACAAACTTTCGCTTTTATAATATTAGTAAAATATTATGTTAATTAAATGTCTGGTAAATTGCTGTACTAAAGTGTCAGACTGTTAAGCATACATACAAAATAGCTGTCACATGCGACTTTTGGCACTATGGCCAAGAAGCTTTTCAAAGTTCTTTTACTACCTATTTACTTGGTGTATATTACAAAAGTTGCAGCTTGCATCAAATCAGTACTTAGATAGTAAGGTCCGTACCATCCGACAGGTACCACCAACAGATCAATTCTGTTGGACGGTTCCACCAGTGGCGCCGCTAGGCGTCTGCGACGGCCGCTGCGCTGATGAAGGAAAATTGGGGTCTTGTCATTTGACCAAAAGACATCTGGCAAAACTACATTTGACAAACAACGTTTGTCAAAAAAACGGTTGGCCAATTGATCATTTTACAACTAATCATTTCACAAATGACTCACTTGACCAAATGATCAACTCTTTAATTTTCATTTTACAAAAAAATGTTTTTCATAAAATGTAGACACTTAACAACTGTATCATCAGATAAAACAACGATTGGCCAAAAAACGTTTGACAAAATGTTTTATTTAACTAATGATTAGTTTTTAAATCCTGAAGCCCAAATTGCCGAAGAGTGTGAGCGGGCATGTCGTTTTATTGGTTTGAAGAAAAACGGTATGTCAAGAAGAAATGGGTAAACGCTTACTTGTCGTGATACTTGTCTGCTCTATACTAGAGTCAGGGCAAAACCGACTCGGATAGATTAGGTTAGAAGGTTTAAGGCGGGAGCGGAGCAAAGCGTAGCTCCCGTCTTAAACCTTCGTGGTTTTTTTTTGCATGCCTATTAAATCTTGTAGGTTACCTATAAATAATTTGCCCCAAATGAAAGTTGCATCCATGCAGAATTGTTTCTTCAAAGTTTGACCTCAAACTTCAGAGGCGGCTTTCTCAAAATCTAAGACGCATCCTTTTAGCTTGATGACAATGTTATTTTCTGCCCCATATTCCATCAGCATTTCGAACATCATGTCATATGTTCTTTTATCTTTGTGGGAACAAAGGCAAAATACCAGTGGAAATGTCTTAATGTCGTCCGAGAATATATTTCCGTGTATTGTATATAACTGGGTAAAATACTAGGCACAACTTTAAAATTGCCATCTAGAATCATCACATTTGGACAAATGCTTCATTTGTGAAACGTATTATTTGGTGAAATAAAAATAGGTCAATTGATTTTTTGTTAGTTGAAACATTTAACAAATGAAATGTTTGCTAAATGAGCATTTGTTAAATGAGTTTTTGTAAGATGATACTTTTGTCAAATGTATCGTTTGCCAAATGAATATTTAGTGAAACGTTGTTTGTCAAATGATCATTTGTTAAACGTTTTTTGGTCAAACATTAGTGAACCAGAAAAATTAAATGGGGCTAAAAGCCGAAAAAACTGTCTTTTTAACTGTGTAATATTTTTTCTTCATCATTTGAATATAAGTAATAAAATTCGTTCCGTCATACTTATAATTTGGCTCACTTTATTAATTAATGGATATTTATACTGCGAAGTAAAATAGGCGAAGTAAAAGAGTCGCGAACTTGATATCGCCGACGTTCACTTAAGGTCTAGCTTATGGGTTTCACATAACACTTGCTATGCTATTCCGGCGGTCACCAAAACTCACTTCGCTCGTGTTAAGTGAGCTTTAATATTCAATTTGTTTGCAACTATGGTCGTTTGGGAGAAAAAAACTAACCCATATAACATTTTTTAATTATTTACATACAAAATGATAGAAAATACTAATTCAGAGTGAAGCGTATTGATGATATAAGTAAGCGTGAGGCACCGAGATGTGAAGTGATGTCCGCCGGAATAGCACCCCATAGTGCTAAGTACTTACATACCCAGACCAAATGACCAAATTGTCAACCCTTAATATGTTTTGTAAGACACGCTGAAACTTTTTACCAGGTTACCAGAGTGCCAAGCCAAGTAAGACATACACAGACCAAACGCGGCGAGGAAATAAACGCAGCTTTGTATGTCACCATGGTCGCGGCTTCTTGTGGCGAGTAAGGGCCGGCGCCCACTATCGGCATCGGCACGCTTCAGGCTTTTAAGGTGGCAAATAGTAATATACTCTAACATAATGGCAATAAAGTAGAAAATGCCGAAACAGAAACAGAACAAATGCATTTTGTTTTTACGAGAACACATCACGGAAATTTCTACTTTATTGCCATAATGTTAAAGTATATTGCTATTTGCCACCTTAAAATCCTGAAGCGTGCCGATGCCGATAGTGGGGGCCGGCCCTAAAAGGGCCGGCGCCCACTATCGGCATCGGCACGCTTCAGGCTTGTACGGTGGCAAATAGTAATATACTCTAACATAATGGCAATAAAGTAGAAAATGCCGAAACAGCAGCCTCAAGCATACCTTTTGTTTTTACGAGAACACATCACGGAAATTTCTACTTTATTGCCATAATGTTAAAGTATATTGCTATTTGCCACCTTAAAATCCTGAAGCGTGCCGATGCCGATAGTGGGCGCCGACCCTTATTTTTCTATGGAAATCCGCGTTTATTTAATCGCCGCACTTGATCTGTGCATGTCGTACACTTGGTACTCTTATAATCTGGTAAAAAGATTCAAGGTGTCCCACATAACATACTATGAGTGGACAATTGCAATTAATTATTGGCTTAGGCCAAAACACTGCCTTTGCGCGCCATCTTGTAGCATTTTGGCATAGCTGCTGAGCATGCTTACAGAATGAGAGACATCTGGCGGCGAGTAGCATAGGTTTGACTAGTACTTGCTTAGCATAGTTCAGGGCTGGCGATATAAAAATAAGCATCAAATATGTATACGAATGACGTAGTTACGTAGGTACTACGTATACCTAATTCTTTATTTAGTATTTTTCACCTTGCACGCGCAGTAACTGCAATAGTGCGATAGGAAATGAATGAAAAAGTGAGTAAAATTAATCTTATTGTTTCATGATCCCCAATTCTTTAGTGTGATATACTTAGGTGTTCCTACCCTTGTAGACTCTTTGTGAATTAACAACTTTCCGATCTAATACTCTCGCAGGTCGCTCATACTCACACTGATCTAGCTGAAATTCCAATCTTAAAATAATAAAATGAACAATATTAACGACTTTATCAAAAGCAGTTTTTTGTGTAACACCTACCTACATAGGTACTCAAACGTTAATTTTATTGAAATTAAACAATTCATAAACAGCATAATATGACGTCATGTGACGTGCTGAAAACATGACGAAACGTACGAAAAGTGACAGTTCCGTTTTTTAAAAGTAAAAAGTAAAAGTTAAGTTGGCAAACTAAATCAATACAAAACAAATTAAATTGGTTTAGCCCTACGACATGTCAGGTACCTACCTAGGTTTATTCATAATTTACATTAAAATTTACCGCCTCCTCTGTTTGCGCCTTGGCCATGTTTTTGTTGCCACAATGAAAAATCCCTCTTCATTTATGGAACTGGGGCCAACGTAGCAAAACTTTTAATTAAATTAGTGTCTAGTTAATTTTAATTTTATTCATTTTTACTTTGCATCTCCTATTAAGTAACATAATAATATTTTGTATTACGCTGGCAGCGCCACCAACTATAAGACTGAGGCCAATGCCATCTAGCGATCATTAAAGAACTAGTTTCCGACACACAACTCTAGAATCTATAGTCTACTGCAAATTGTCAACCATAATGCATTGCGCATAAATGGCCGCCATGTTGCTGCCGTCTGAAAGATGTTCGCAACTGTGTGTGTTTACTAATGAATTTTAAGACTCTAAATAGTTAAATTACTGTGTTTGTGAAATTGTGAGTGTACAATGGTTTTATATTTAATATATAGCTGTGTTTGAAAAGTATATCAGATGTCTTTGAAGCCTATAAACAGTGAAATTTTCTTTAGATAGTCACTCGATTCGGACGGCATAATGGCTGACAATCTGATTCAAAAGTCACATAAAACTAGTGAGAAAAACAAGTATAACAACGTTGTTCATCGTACGACGAGCGAATCTCTTCGTCTGAACGAGTCGGAGAAGGGAGTGACTCACCCGACGAGTCTTCAAGCCGCCCATAACCCAAGGAAAATATCTTCGTTTCAGATCACCAGTGTGACGGTTGGTTCTCGAGTGAGCACTGATGCTGGGGAGGACTCGGCTGACGATCTAGATGAATCTCACACCGATGACATCTCACGAGTGACCGATATCGAGAATGAGACACCGAGTTACTCCGAAGACACCTTCTCAAAGGACGATGTGTTCTACAACGCGTCGAGTGCTTCACTAGGTTGTGCCCCTGTTATCCCGACCAGCTCTCAGTACGGGCTCGCGATCGTCGGCCAGGACAACAACACCAACCAAGTAGGAGGAGCAGTGCCAAATAGTAATAACTCTGAAGTAAGTGACATGCATGTCAGTGTCACGAACGCCGGGACTGGCAGCATCATCAATCTCATAGGAAATGCTAAACCCCAAGAAGGTATGAAAGAAATACAAGAACATGTTAGGAATGAACGGTTTAAAGTTGTCAAAATAGAGAGCACGGAACCATTCCGCAGAGGTCGATGGATGTGTATGGACTACCTGGATCACACTTCTTCTCAACAGAACGCACCAATAACTTTAAACAACAATTTGGATATAACAGATACTAACTTGCAAGCTCCCGACAGTGGTGTTGTGATAAATGATTGTCAACATGATGATATGTCTAATGACCTAACTAACAAGGGGCCTAAGGATATGCAAGGGAATGCCCCTCCAGTCCAGCAGCTTGAGCAGACTATTCAGAAACAATTTCCTATGGCTTCCCCTGGGCAGTCGCTGACTCAGCCAATTAATGTAGTCCAACAACAAATGCCTGTAGCTCAGCCAGTGAATGTACAGTCACCCCCGTTAGAAATGCCTCAGCAGATGCCAAATCAGAACATGCAGCAGGCCCAGCAAGTGGGTCAACCTCACCCTCAGAGCATGACACACATCACAATGCAGAATGCACCGCAGAATCACCCTCAAGCTCAGCAGCAGCAACAAGTCCAACAGATCCCTCAGAGCTTCCCCCAGCACCAGTTACAGCAAGTGATTGCTCAGTCCCAGAACATGGCTATGCAGCAGATACCGATGCATCAGCAAATGCCGCAACAGATGCAGCAAATGCCCAACCAGCAGATGCAGCAGATCAATCAACACATACCTCAGCAGCAAATGACCAATATGCAAATGCAGCAACAAATGCCTCAGATGCAAGCTATGCAAAATCAGGGGCAGATGTCTCAAGTGGCTAGTCAACAACCTCAGATGCAACAAATGCAATTGCAGCAGATGCAAGGTCAACCAAACCCTCAACAGATTCATATGCAGCAAGCCCAAATGCCAATGGGACAGACTCACCATTTACAAAGTCAACAGACTATGGGTGCACAGCAGGCACAGTTGCAACAAATGCAGGCAATGCAAAATCAACAAATTCCAAACCACATACAGCAGATTCAAATGCCTACTCAGATGGCTGGAACTAATCAACAAATATCCCAAATGCAGACTCAGATGCATCAGATGCCCCCTCAGCAGCAGCAGTCAGTTGTTCCAGGGATGCATCCCCAAATGCCACAGCAAGGCATGCCTGCTGTACAACCCCAGTACAATCAAGCTGTTAGTCAACAGCCCAACACTCAGACTATGATCAATACCAATATTCCATCATCTCAACAACCAATGGTCCAAACGCAACACAATGTTCCTCAGTTCCACACACAGCAACCGCAGATGAGCCAGCAAGGCCAAACACTGCCACAAGAGGTGCTTACAAGTATTGTTTCATCACAGCAGGGTGCCACTCTGCCCTCTAATCTCCAGCCGATGGCATCCCAACCGCAAGGTTCTACTTTGCCAGCGAATCTCCAAAGTCTTAACCAGCAGCAAGCTCCCGTACACACGATGGCCCCGCAGCAAGCGAATGTGCCACAAGGAAACCTTCAAATGATGACTACGGCCCCACAGAATATGCAGATGACTCTAGACGGGAATCAGCCTAGTATGCAGATACCCGCCTCAGATCCTATATTCATGCAGCCAGCTAATGTCGGTCAGCAGATGCCTGTTGGGCAGCATATGGCACAACAGAATATGTTACCGCAGCAAGTGAGCGGGCAGGGGCAGATGCAGTATGTGTCCAACCAACCGGTGCAGCAAGTCCCAATGACGCATCAGAACATTCCTATGTCGATGCAGCAGAACATGCCGGTTGGCATGGGCGGTGGAGTACACACCAATGTGGTGCAATCACAGACGAGCATGGGCATGGGTTACGGGGGTGTGGTTCCTGTCATGTCTCAAAGCAGCGTGGCTCCTGTAGAGGCGACTGTCTCTGGGACTAACTCCCCGGTGGTGTCTTTGCCTGTTAACTCGACCGCGTACGTCGCTAACACGGCTCAACCCGGACATGACAATCAGGGCTTCGGTAGCCCAGTGAGTGCGGTGGTGTCTCACGCGATCAGTGGCGCTGTGATGAGCAATGTGAATGTGAGTGCGTGTGATAGTGGTGTTACGGAGGTTCCTGCTGACAGCTTGCAGGCCGGAGACACCGGTGACGGGAAAGACGAGCAGCAGCCTGCACCGTCTCAGGAGGATGAAAGGTAAGAGACTGTTTTTACTACTGACAGCTAGCTATCTTCACCATAAATTTGCTTGCTCAAAATCCCTCTCAAAGTCAATACTAGGTTGCAATCTCAACCTACAGAAAAATGATAATTCAATGATAATATTGATGATGATACATTTCTATTCTTATACACTAAAATTTCAAAAAGGTCAGTAAGTGTTGACTTATTGACCTTATTGTAAACCATCATAATGTAATCAAACAAATTTTTTTCGGAAGACATCCTGTATCCTACACAGCTATATTGAATAAAGTTTCTAGGTTTAAGTATGATATTAATTAAATGTTAAGATATTTTATTACTTTTGAATCCTATTTGCTTATCTTTAGATAAGCAGTAAATTTTTTGGAGAGATTCCTAGCTTTAAATGTCATGTTGTCTTCAACATCTGCATAATTATCTAAAATAACCATGACAACATGCATTTATTAATCAGAAATGTTCCAAGTTCATAGTTATTTTATTCTATTCTTTTGGTTAACTGTTCAACTTTGGTGTTTAAAATATTACCTGGCCATTTATATTCAAGTCCCATTGTAACACCAACTACTAAACAAATTTATTAATAAACAAAATTGCTTGAAAAAACTGAATTAAAATCAATTTCGTAGTTACGAACAACTGAACAATTTTATCTGGTAAAAACAGTTTTTTTTACTATTTAGAATTAAAAAGAAAATTAATTTATGCTGAAAAATTTAAATATCCATTGCTGAAAACTAGCATTTACCATATATTTTAAATTCAAATTAAGATGTCACAGTATCCAACTTAAACGATAGTTAATTAGGCATGCCATGATAACCTCCTGATAAAATATGAAGGGTCATTTACACATGAATTAACATTTACTATAAATATACCTACCTGGTTTGAATGTTTGAATAATAACATCCATTCAATAAGTTTGTTACTAGCCAATTTACTTATACCTACTAATGTATGTTCTATCCAAAAATCTAAAATTATTATAGAAGTTCTACAAAGTGTAAAGAAGGTTTTTTCCTGTATGTAAAATTGGCATTACAGAACATGCTTCCATAAATATTTTTTTGTAAACATACATACTGAAAAAAAAATCTAGATTTTTGAATTGTTGATTAAAGTCTGATATTGGAGAACCAAATGAAAAAATTAATTAAATTTGTTTGACACAAAATATGGACATCATAAAAACATTCAGTCTGAAAAATCTCCCACTCAGACAGAATATGCTGGCTGGATACATGAGCACCACAATGCTTGTTTTTAGACATCACCTTGTTGAATTGAAGAGTAAGCAGTGGTGCAAGATTAGTTTCTACTCATCAACTAGGATACTTATACAGGGTGTACCGAAAAGCAGTGTCAAGACCAGAGATAGGGCACTGCCAGGGCTACCACAATAAATGGCAGCAATCTTAATTTTCAATTTGCTAAAATTTTATGTAGGTACTACTAGTTAGCTTTTTAAATCATGCAGAAGATAATGATGATGACATTATAAGAAAACCTCCTTAACTTAAGGTGGTAGGGAATTACTTAATGGAAATAGCCAACTAACTGTTGATTTTTGTAAATAATTTCCTTTCATAATTAATAATGGTTTTCCTTAAATTGATAAACATTTTTCTAGTAAATTTTAATAACATAATGTTTAATTAAATATGAACATATCATGTAAGTACATAATTAAAAACCGACAACTGCCGTGCTATTCCGGCGGTGCACATCGAACATCACTTCACATCTCGGTGCTTCACGCTTACCTCAATCATCAATACGCTTTACTTTGAATTAGTATTTTCTCTCATTTTGTATGTAAATAATTAAAAAATGTTATTTGGCTTAGTTTTTTTCTCTCAAACGACCACAGTCGCGAAGGAATTGAATTTCAAAGTTACCTCGCACGAGCGAAGTGAGTGTCGACGACCACCGGAATAGCATAGCTGGCCTTTTGTCTAGTATTTAATACAGGCTGTTGTTTTTTTTAATGTACATCTGTTTAGTTAATTCAAAAATTTATTCAAAAACAAAACAATTGAATAGTCTTCATTGGATTATTCTGGTGTTCATTGGGAACTTCATATGAGAACCATGTTTCTAAAATAATTAAAGAACCCTCAGGTAAGGTAATAAAATATTCAGGATGGGTAATTTACTATTACTTTGAGGGTTTGTAATTAGTTAACATAAGTATGAACATGTAAAATGCTGTATTAATTTGCTAGCGACTTTTTATCACTTAATATCTAATATTGGAGCGAATGAATCACTCGGTAAATATTTTGTTTCCCGTTATTTCGTTTTTAAGTACGTGTTCCATATTTTAAATTAAACAGTGTGTTGATTTGGTTTTTGGTATTAACGATTTTTTATTCGGCTTTACCCAATGTGGCTAGAACAGAGCCTACTGCCGATCCGTTTTGCTTGGATTTTATATTGGTATTTTCCATCACCAAAGAGTAAGCGGCAAGTTATATCAATGAACACAAGGTAGGTGTTCCGACCATATCTAAATTCGGAACCACACCGGCTAGCCAGTGTGTTCAACCACTGAGCCACGGCGTTTTCTCACTAGACAAAGACTTGAAATCGAAAGACGTTTAGCGATCTCATAAACAATTCATACTTTTACAGTTAACTGTTAATTTGCTCGTGCCATGACAGCATCATATCCGATCCAGCTGCAAGCAGCCAATCCCGCGTCTATTTGCGAAAATAATTCATCCGTAGACAATGGCAGTTGTTTTTGTTGCGTTAGTACCACGGCTCGTACCGAGCGGAATTCGACGTCCCTTTGATGCTGTTTATTTGCGCAAACGCATCGTCCTGCGACATAAATAGGTGGTTGACACGTACGGTGCATGGTGCGCGCCGGTATGCCGACGGTGACTCACGCGCAACTAGATTGAAAAAGCTATCGCATGCTTTCTTTTTCGTCTGTTCGCTTGTTCTGACCTTTTTTCGAACCTGACATCGATGCTATATTCGTCTCGGCTGTGTCTGCGACTGCGACGGTCATACCGTTTGTTTTGTTAACACTGTTGTCACTGTTAATTTGTAGCCTCTTATGAGATACCACTAATCGATCGGTTAAGTCGTACTGCACTCTTAGCCCTGAACTCGCGAACTTCGATCATAGTTAAGCACGCCTTCAAACTCATATCGTCCCGTAAAGTGTCTTTAGAACTTAGTTTTGTGAGGGCTGCTTAACTGTGATAAACATTTGTGTAAACTCCCGTAGGACCTCTGCGTGCGCTTACACATAAAAGGCCGTTACAGGATCCCCTATAATGGGAAGCGGTTGGAGTTTCGTGTAGCTATGTAAGTTTTAATTACCCTTATGAAACAGTGGTCACAAGCACTAGACAAATTCAATATGCGTACTTGGTCCTTACTTCTGGTTTTATAACTGGTAGGTTATGTACTGTCGCAAATGTGAATTAAAAGTTGTGTTTTTATTTACTAAATCGTTTTTCGAAACTGAATCAGTTGCGTTAAACCACATTCCTTTTAAGTCCTCAATGAAACCATGTATTTAAATACTTCCTCGTGTATGACACGAAACCGCAAGTGCAAGAAGTCGAAACCGGCGCCAGCGCAACGACGTCAGCGGCGCTGGTAATCTAGTCGAGCATCGAAGGCCGCGGAAACCTGAACCTTCTACTCTGATCTGATCGACTCATAGACATTACTGTTCCAGCACACAGTCCACTTTGAGCACAATTGCCTGAGATGTTTTGATCCTTTTATGGAACGAATGCTGTATCCTACTTCCTGCTAATATTATAAATGCGAAAGTTTGTATGTGCCGTGTTGGTCTTTCACGTAAAAACTACTGGATGGATTTTAATGAAACTTTACAATAAATTACTTATGAGGAAAATTAACTTGGGGCATTTTTAGGTACTTTCAATTCTTAGCTACTCCAAGATGAAGCACTAGATTCATTTATCTTGCTCAACGTTTTTCAATTATAATTACAAATAAACCAATGACTTTGAAATCCCTAAGGTCATAGGTTCGCCATTTCGTCTAACTTTTGTTTTTTGTTTATTTCTTTTACGACCAATAATTAGCGATGCAATTAGGATCGCAGTAAAATTAATCGAACTAACTAACTTATCTTATTAACTGTTTTAAAAAAAACATTGCAGTTGACAATACTGCGGATTTTACTGCACGCACATATTCTGCAATCTGCAATCTATTGGCGTGCTCCTATTGGTGAAAGTGGATTCACAAAATTCCGTCTCAGCTTCTTCAACCAACCATTACAAGTGGAACTACCCAAATATGTCATAAAATTAATCGAACTAACTAACTTATCTTATTAACTGTTTTAAAAAAAACATTGCAGTTGACAATACTGCGGATTTTACTGCACGCACATATTCTGCAATCTGCAATCTATTGGCGTGCTCCTATTGGTGAAAGTGGATTCACAAAATTCCGTCTCAGCTTCTTCAACCAACCATTACAAGTGGAACTACCCAAATATGTCATTTCTAAAAACAATGCAACAATTTAAAGTGCGTATGTAATCAAAAAGTTATTGCGTAAATTCGCTTACATAATTTTACATCTTAGTCTGAATGAAAGTCTGTGTTTCAACTTATTATTGTAGTCGTCAATTGTTATTTACTGTAAATTGCATTTTCCGTATGACGTTTGCGTTCTTGACGTCATCTGTTCTGCTGTATTACGTGGACCGATTATAAAAACGTATGGGTTTATGAAAAGTGTACGTCGTATGCGTAGAGCTCGCTAAATCAATTTATTGAAATGTCAACGGCGAATAATCAATTGATGGAGATAATATTATACACGTTTAGTTGAAAGGGTATTTAATACGTAGGATGAAAAATAAGGTTGATTATAAAAGTCTCGGTGCATTGGCATATTGTTTTCAAGCATGAAGACTTAGCGCGTTGCGTTGCGTTGCGTTGCGCTGCGTTCCTCGATTCGTTGAAACTTACCCGCGACGACGCAACGCATAATGTGGCGACGAAATAGCGCAACGCTACGTGCTAATGAGGCCTCATATTTAAAGTGACGTTTGCCATGTTGACGTACCGGTTCCACCATATCTACATAGATTATGATGAAACGCATGAGCTTAAGAGAATCGTAGCACGTGCTAGGCTTAAGAAACCAATTAATTAATTTATTGTCTATGACAAATAATCACTTGATTAAGATATGATCCACGTTTTAGCTTATGTGGTATCTTAAATTCTTACGTAGAAGTTATTAGAATGATCCAGTCTATAGGATAGGTCTTGTGACTCTGGGAATCTATAAAAGAGAGAGAGTCAGCTGTGGACGTAATAATACGGTAAATGTGGATGATGAATGTCATGGCATAATTCTTTATACTTGTTTTTGTAATTTATAAATAAGCCCATACTTATAATGCATATAATTTTAGCAAGAGTCTTAACCCTATGTGACAGACCAATGTTGTAATTTTTCATTAAGGGTAACGGCCATCGATTCCTGTCTCCGTTTGGGGGGGGGGGGTTCAAAAATCAGTCAATGGTCATTAATAAGCGATATATCAATTAATATCATTATCAGCGACGCCTGACGTCACGTTATCTCGTGTTGCAATAATGCGGTGTCGCATTTGTTTTCAAACAGATTGCTAGCTGGCGGTGCGTGACGCCTGCAAGGACGCCAGGGCTCAAAAAAAACTGCCCGCGTGCTCAAAATTTGTCTGACTTGCTTTTTTGTCGCTAGATAAACGTAAAAAATACCAGTTGATCCGTGAACGCGAAGATCTGTTCAAACATTTATCGATCACACAATCATACTTACATTGCTGCGCAATTATCGATTTGGTAGAAATCGAATAACTAGCAAAACAACAGAATTGTGGTTGTTGAATTAGACTTAATGTCGTAGATGTAGTTTGAATCGTCTAATTGAAAAATGTACTGATGGTTATTTAGCCTCGGACCTCTTATTTATTTATTTTATTAATTAAGTGCAGTGAAATGACAGGTTATTTGACTAAAAATACAGATTTTTCATTGAATTCTGTACTTTTAGGGTGTCATGCTCATGGCCACTCTCGGCTAGCCCCCCTGTATTTTATAATAGGTATCAAACTATCTTGATCGATCAATGTCACGAAATAATATAACTAAGAAGTTATTTTTTTCCTGCAATTATTAACAAAAATGTAACAGATAGGCAGTCTGATAATAACTGCAATATAATAACAGAATCGTAAAAGTCGGTGGTTGACTGATAAAATCCTTGTCAGTGCGTGCTTTGATAAAGATTTTACAGGAATGATAAGCAAATAAATTCCGAACTTTTGTTTTTCATAGCAATAAAAATACAATTTTTGTTTATCAAAAATAAATATAAAATGCCGATTCGGCATCTGTTCAATTGCTATTTTATTGTATTCAAAATACCCGATGGTTGAAGTTCAGGTTTTTAGCCAGCTTTTAACTTATTTAACTAAACCTAGTTAGCAATAGGATGCTGGGCAAAGGTCTCACTTCTTCTCAAGTCTATTCTGAACATTTTTTTAAGCCAGTTCCAAACAAACATTGCATGCATTTAAAATATTTTAAATGTAGCCTCACAATAATTAAGATAACACAATAACAAACCGTCCAATTTATTTATCATTATTTAGATCTTCAACCACGAAATATGATATTTTGTTGTAACCTGAGCTAACTAGCTTCTGTACTGTCCCCTAGCTGAGCAAGGAGGCTTCCATTGAACTCAAGTTGTCGCAAATAATTTATGGGTCAAACCTACCAAACGCCTGCCTGATAAGATAAGATAAAAAAACCTTTATTGCTCACCAAATAACAAAGTTACATTTGAGTAATAGGGTCATTTCGCCGGTTTGCGTCCACTTAGTGCAGTTGCTAAGTTTGAAGGTGAAACTAAAAATGTTCTAGCACTCATTTGTATGAAAAAATGATATGATGTATTCATTATATAGTCTATTTTAGGATTAACTTACAGTTTAGTCTGAAAAAGCTTGCGTTTTTTTTTTAAATAGATAATTATCCGAATTAGGCGTTTTACCCAGTTTGCGTCCAAAAAAGCCAGTTTGCGTCCACCCTGGACCAATTCGCGTCCACCGGCTTTATAAAGGATAATAGGGGTGATATTTTCATGAATTTGTACAGAAAAAGTTGTATTATATCAAATCCTTTATTTAAGGATAAAAATATTTCAAATCAACTTTATTTACATTAAAGAAACGCTTGAAAAAAATTAGTACTCAAATTAGGTAAGTTGTACGTAGATAATCATTGCACCTATATAAAATAAAACACTGGGAATATGCCGGGTGTTCGGTCCGCCTGTTGTGTGCCATTTCACCCATTTCCACAGGCTCTGTGTCTTCAAGTTGTCACAGCTTCCCGCGAATCTTTGAAGTTGCTTAAAGAGTCTGATAATCTGCTCCACCGTAGTGCTCGAACTTGGGCTATGCCTAGTTTGTCCGACCCTGTGAGCTCCCATCTGGTCAGTAGGTACGTTGGGCATTCTGCGAACAGGTGGAGACTTGTTTCTTCGCACCCCTCGCACTACGGACACATGGGGTCGTCTTTCACGCTTATCAGGGTTAGATGTCTATTTGGTTGGGAGTGTCCCGTTTCTATCTTGATTCCTAGTCGAACGTTGCTTCTAGAAAGCTTAATCAGTAGCCCCTCACCTTTCGGTCTAGTCCGTTGGTAAACTAGCTCAACTGTCGCAATCCTGCCGTGGTCCTTGATCCTTCTTTGGTTGCTGCGATAGTTCTGCGCTCGATTATCCCTCGATGATGTTAACCCCTCCTGGGTTCTTCCCGACCCTTGCTTTGGGCCATTGATCAGCTTCTTCGTTGTCTGCCTTTCTGTCGTAGCAGGAGACCCTCGCACATCCAACTTCAGCTGTGCCAGCTAGTCTCTCTAGTGCTGATTTGCATCCTTTAACAATCGCTGATGTTGTCTCTGCTTGTTGAGTGCTTTCAGTGCGCCTGGCTGTCACTGTAGATCATCACTTTTGTGTCATCGTTTTGACGCTTGCCTAGCAGGCGTGTCAGCGAAACCCAGAATTGCGGAGATTTTGGTTTGGCAAACGCTCGCTGGTCAGCCTGCCCGGCGTCTTTATCTTGTCATCTCCTCTTCTATCATCAAGAGCTTTGTTGATTTTTTTCTGAAGCGGTCGGTGTAGCATACTACTCCACCTGGTTCTGTTCTCCAGTCGTCTGTCTATGAATGAATAAACAGTAAGTAATCAGTTCTGTTAAGTTTTGTCTTATCGTTTTATTCTTCACTCGAATTTTATTTAACGCTTCCTTTAAATCGTCTTCTGTTTATGTTCTCTTTTCTTCATTCTTTCTTGGTTCCGAACCGACCGCATCTTAAATTTATTTATTATTTATTTACATTAATTAATACGGATTACCCAATTACATTAATTAGACAAAAAAATATATAAGAAGAATGAAAGAAAGTACCTAATTTCATTTAAAAATATATTTATAAGCACGTAGTCTGAATAAAAAATGTATTATAATAACAAACAATACATTTAAAATTATTTTTACACGTAAGTAAATTTTATTGTATTGAAAAAAGTAGTGGACGCAATCTGGTCTATCATTATACCCTATGGGTATACTTTGCGTCCATTGCGGACGCAAACTGGGAGTTTAATAAATTCGATGTAGTAATTCGCGTCCACCCCATTTAAATGGTCAAATACAAAAAACTTAAGCAAATTCATACTTAATATTATTCCTTTTTTCATTATAAAAGTCTAGAAACAGCTATGTATCCCAAAATTCACATATAACAACAAAAAACTTACCTTCGAACGCGCCAATGCACACTATTTTTTCGCTAAGAATCCGCTCTCTTGCTGAACATCCGAGACAAATTATTTTTTTAAACGGGATTGGTTTGGCGCACGGACCTTATATCCTTATGTGCGTGTTTCTTGAACATTGAGGTATTAGCACTAATGTCTTTTTTTTCAATTCGTGTGTTAGTTTACTTATTTGCGAGTATTTTCGAAGGCAGGTCGGTAAAGTGGACGCGAACTGGGTGGTGGACGCAAACAGGCGAACTAACCCTACCTTTTTAGAGGTAATGTACAATTGAGGCGGTCTTATTACTAAGAGTAATCTCTATAAAAGTCTGGTCACGACCTAACCCGGATTAAAAGCCAGTTAAAAATTCAACAGTATTTGTCCTACCTAAGATTGAAACCAGAAATCCAAACCTTATTACATTTAAATAATACATTTCCTTTAGATGTTTCGTGCAAATAATATAAGCAGGTACTTAGTTAACTAAGAGGTCGAACGGTAAAGGATCTCACGTACATTCCTTAAATATTTAACGCAGCTTAATTAACCAGTCTGGCGACCTTCGCTTGCTTGGTCGATACAAACACAGTATTACTTACTTTAATAGAAACGTTTTCCCCCCGAAGGGTAGAAAACGTATATTTAGGTTTCAGCCGAAGCTTGAACCACTTGAGATTACGTCTTATGAATTCATCACTCACACTGTCTCATCTATGTGTATGTGTGTATAAACAAGCTGTCAAACTCTGTTGCTATCTCTTTCACTCACTGAGCAGCGCGCGGGCAGCGGCGTGGGGACGCCATGCCTGTCAGTACCACATTGAATGAACCGAGCCGGCAAGGTCCATGAAATGGTGGTTCAAGCTTCGGCTGAAACCTAAATATACGTTTTCTACCCTTCGGGGGGAAAACGTTTCTATTTAGGTGTTCGAGCCTTCGCTTGAACCACTTGAGATGTGTTTATATTCTGCCGGCGCTGCTTAGCGTACTGTGACAATTAGGGTTTACTGCAAAGTGTTGGTTTTATGTATTTAAACAACGATTTGATTTGTTTCTTTTATTGTTATATGGTTGAGATCAACAAATTAATAACGTAAATATCTTAAAAAAATAATAATAAACGAAAATAGCACTCTTTCTAAATTTGCCAACAAAAAATAATTATAAAGTAGAAAAAGTATCACTTATTCTGAAACTATCATTATTAGAAATATTAACAGGGGTCTCTCTGAAGTAATGTTTAAAGAAAGTGTTTCTTGACCTCCAGTTTCCTTTCTTTAGTACTTCCTCAATATCATACCTATTACTTGTCCAATTTTCTGAAGCAACAGTAGCTCTGAAGCTTCCAGATGAAGCAGACATGCCTGCTTCTCGAAAGAGAGTACGAATCCACCCTGAAATGACAGCTCGGGAAGCGTTCTTAACAGGTCCTCTCGTTGTTATAAACAGGTTTGTTAAATCTTTTGCCTGACGCCGCTCTTTTGAAAGTGTTATTGATTTCCTGATCCACAACGTCACGTTAAGTCTTTCTTCGCCAGGTTCTATGTTATTTTTGAACATCCAGGCCGATTGCCTAAATTTTCCAGAATCAGTTTTAGAGCCAAAGTCTGGCCATAAAATGATGTGCTCTCCGTCATCCACAAACGAACCTTCTTTGATACTCAGTAAGGTAAGGTCGTGTACCCTTCTTCCGGAAGCCAAAAGAATCAAAGCACAGGTGTGTCTAAATGTTTGAAATATGCTTTTTTCATTTAAGTCGTAGGATCGAAGGAACTGAAGAAGGTCATCTATCTTCCAGGGCAACGGTTTCTTACTTGGAGGATTTTCTGAAGAGATTGCCCTTAAGGCATGCTTTACTAAAAAGTGACCACTTAATTCGTTCGAGCGTGTGGGATTCGCTAATGTGGCGACGACCGACTTGTGAAGGGCTATTGTTCGTGACGATAATTTCTCGCTATTATAAAGATAACACAGATATTTTGCCAAATCCGATGGTTCAGGGTTATTTGGGACTATATTATTGGATAAGGCCCAACGATTCCAGCGTAACCAGACTGGCTTGTACGTCTTTATTGTTGACATCCGCCATGATGATTCTAAAAGGTTAATTTCCGTTCTTGTCCAATTCTTCAACTGTTTTGCCCAGCCTGTACCTTCCAGACCAATAAATTTATTTCGTCTATGTTCGGCGGCGGTAGGTTCGTCCGAAGATCCACTAGCACTGACTTTAGGTTGGGTATTGTAAGTGGTGGGCACAAGGCTCGCCGTCTCAGGTCGGGTTCCCAGAAAGCCCTCTTCCAGCTGGGTGCTACTACAAGATAAGTCCCCTTCGCGGATTCTAGATGGCGTAGTACTAGTGGCATTATTGCCGGTGGAGGAAATATCCATCCCAACCTGTACTGCCACGTCCTGCTGAATGCATCTGTGTACAGACTCTTTGTGTCCCTCACATCTTCGCTTACATAGTTCGACACTACTGCCGATCTCGCAGAGGCGAACAGGTCTACGACAGGTGTTCCCAGTTTCTGGAATATCATTGAAGTGGCTATTCGATTGAGATGCCATTCCGGAAGTCCCTTCTCCCGAGAGAGACTGTCGGCTAGGCCATTGTATATGCCGGGTATGTAACGCGCTATCGGATGACAATGTTGTTGATGACAGAACTCTAGAATCTTCTTTGCCGTCTTGAGGAGTCTCGAAGATTTTGTTCCTCCCTGTCGAATTATATACGATACCGTTGTACGATTGTCTGTTTGCAGCATGACTGTCTTTCCTCTTAAGGGGAAATCTACCTGCATGAGGGCCTCGAGAAACGCGTGAAGCTCTTTTTGATTGCTGTGCCACAATAGTTGTGATTTTGTCCACAAACCCCATTGTTTTTTCCCGTTTACTACCGCACCCCAGCCTTTGTCTGCGGCATCGGTGGTGATGAAGATTGATGGTTCTGGTATGTGCATCTTTGAAACCTCGCGGATGTTCTTGCGCCACCATGACAGATCTTCTAGAACAGAAAAAGGTATCGTTCGTTTTAGATGCGGTTGAGTGTGGGGTAACCGATTCGATTCGATTTGCAATGTCCGGCAGTGTAATCGTCCTAAGGGCACGACGAATGCGGCAAAGTTTAGTTTTCCTAGGATAACTTTCGCTTCGTGCCAACTCCAACGTTTTTTCCTGATTAAAAGATCTAAATCGTGTGTTAGGTGAATAATCTTTTCCTCTGAGAGTGATTTTTGATTGTTCTCGGTATCCCATGTTATGCCTAAGTATTCTATTTTTCTTGTGGCTACCACAGATGACTTTTCTTGATTCACGATCCATCCCAGCTTCTTCAGGTGGTCTTTTACATAGGCTGACTGATCTTCCAGAGTTACTGGGTCCTTGTGGATCAGCAGGAAATCGTCTAGGTAAACGACTATTCGTATGCCTTCTTCCCTTAGTGTGTGGGCTATCCAGTTTGTAATTTTTGCGAATGCGGCTGGCGCACTGGCAAGTCCGAAGGGTAGACATGTCATCTCGTATATTTTTCCCTCGTAACTTAGAGACAAATAGCGACGATGGGCTGGTGCTATTGGTATACGGAAGTAGGCCTGGGAAATGTCCAATTTCATCATATATTCGTTTTTGTTCACAAGTTGCGGGATCTTTAAATGATTTACAAGGTGAAATTTTGGTGTTAAAACATATTTGTTTAACCCTTTCAAATTGAAGATCGGACGTTGGGACCCGTCTGATTTTTTCCTCAAAAACATTTCTGAAAGGTACCCATTTTGATATTGGCTCTCCTGGATTGCTCCTGAGTTCAGAAGTTTTTGTATCTGTTTTGACATTTCTCGCGTTGTTCGCGTTCGGAATTTTGAAATATTTTTGAGAGAAAATTTTCTGTTTGGTGGTGTTGAGTGGAAGGGGATTCTGTAACCCTGTATGAAATTTTGAATCAAAGTGGGTGCCGTCTTCCAGTTTTCTGCTGCCTTTTTTAAACATCCCGCCCTGAAGTCATTGTCGTTTTGGTTTGAATTGATGTTGTTGTTGACTCTGTTTGTAACTAGGTTGCTGTTTCGCTGTAGCACGAAACGGCCCATTTGTGGTTTTGCGGTTAAAACCCATGTTGGGTTTGCTTGCAACACTTGCAACTTGCGTGTGGGCACGCCCACTCCTTCCGTCTCTTCCGGAGTTACGAAATGGCTTCTTCCTGAAAGCCGCCGAGGGAAATAGCTTTCTCACGTCTGCGTTGGTACAATCTTTAACGGCCTGGCTTAAAGCAGCATCTGAGAAAAGGTGAGTCTCCGAAGGTGGAATGGTATGTAGAATCTCACTCAATGTCTTATTTTTTGCTTTATAGATGCTTCTTCTAGATTCAATAACTTCAGCTCTTCGGCCGCAAACATATTGTAAGAGGTCATCAGATTTCTTTTTAAATATAGAGTCTGCTGACCAGAAGGTATTTCCGACCTTGTCTTTTGTTTCCGGGGGTAATTGATCAAATAACTCTTGAAAGATTTTTCTTTGTTGTAGTAGACCGTGTGTAATTGCCCCCATACTTAAATCAAACTTCTCTAGGAGTGCAGCAGTTTTCCATGACGGTGTCACACTAGCCAGTAGACCGTTTACTTTCAAGGCACAGGAAGCCGGGGATGCTTGGAACTGCTTTTGCGTCTCGCCATACCTGACATTACGCCACCCTGTTGAACCGAAACGTTGGCACCTGATAGCTTGTTCTACGAACATTGGGTCTGCAGTCGCAACTTTGTGCTCCGTCTCCGTTGTATCTGGGCGAAAGTCAAATACATTTGTTTTCGTTTGCAGGGTTGCTAACTCCCGTTGGGCTTCAGATATCTTATTCCGTAGTTCAGATTCTTTTGAAAGTTGGTGGGGTTCTCCTCTTATTTGTACACCGCAAGGTTCCGGATCGAATGCCATCTCAGTTTCGTCGTCATCCATCGTGCTGTCAGGCACAGACTCGAAAGAATCGTTCAGGTTGGAAGGATTTTGTGAGGGAGAATCTCGCTGAAACGCTGCTGCTAAAATCCGCTCCATCTTTTCATTTTGTTCCCCCTGATTAGCCATCAGTCTGTTAAACATTTCTGTTTGCTGATTGAGCACCGAAATCAGCAAGTGTTCGTTACTCCCCAGACCCTTCGAATGTTTCTTTTTCGGGGGTTGGTCGGTCTCCTCGGATAAGTCAGGATGTCTTTTTCTTTGTTCGGCTCCAGGGACTTCATTTAAATCTGGTATGAGACCAGGCGACTGCTCTGGTTGGCTGCTTAGTTCCACTGAAGCGCTTCTTCTATTTGTGAGTTTACTTCGTAGAGACCGAACGGCGTCCATAAATTTAAGATATGGTCGCCCGGATCCGTGAATTTTTTCTATGATATGATGAGGGCTGTATATTAATGCCCGCCCTAGGGGCCAGTGAAGAATTTTCGTCCTAATACCTCTGTACTTTCTTTCGGACAGTGAGTTGGTACCTGGTGAAAAAGCTCGAGCTAGTTCGGTGGTTGGTATCGCGAACCTTAGTCTGCTTTCAATGCTCGGTTGGATTTCCTCACCAAATAATTCTCTATACGAGAAGTCAAAAACCTCCCACGACCGCCAATCGCTGGGGAAATTATTGTCTATTGACTCGATAACTGCCGCATACGACTCCTCATCTTCTGGTCGACAGGGCTGACCCGCCAATTCACCCATAGTAGTTGGCAGGGCCATGATCTGAAATTAAGTCAGACGACGTTTGTCAGAACATGATAGTGTGACATTAATTGTTAGACGACGTCCTAGCCGTCGTCAGGTGAAGCTACAATAACAGACGACGCATAAACAGACGACCACTAGTTCGTCAGGAAACGTCTTAAAACAGACGACGTCTTTCACCAGGCGACGACTCACTCGTCAGGCGACGTCATATTATATCAGATGACGTTTTGTTTCTTAGGCGACGTCTCATAACCAGACGACATTCCAGTCAGACGACATACGCATAAGACTGCGAAGCGTCGGCTGAATTCTAACCTCTTACCGACGTAGTCGGAAAATGTTTAAGAACAAAGGTAAGTACATAAAATGTACGGCGTCGCTGGTCCCAGGGAGCCGAGCGGTATAGTAAGGCGTTCTTATTATGAGGTTAGTTAAATACTTACAAGTAAAATTGTTATCAATCTGCAGGTTCTTAATGCTCCAAGATCTGCAGTGTTCCACGAGTGATTTGTTCGGAATTCAAAAGCGTACTGACAGGCATGGCGTCCCCACGCCGCTGCCCGCGCGCTGCTCAGTGAGTGAAAGAGATAGCAACAGAGTTTGACAGCTTGTTTATACACACATACACATAGATGAGACAGTGTGAGTGATGAATTCATAAGACGTAATCTCAAGTGGTTCAAGCGAAGGCTCGAACACCTAAATTAGAAGATTGTTGCTTAAGATTAAGTTACTCCGTAGTTTAGTTTTTTCTCATCCGTATTTGAAATTTAGCTATTGAAAAAGTAATCAAAAACTTGAATTTAAAAAATGGTAATTTTTTCTATCAATGGTACCAAAATGCCGAATAAAAAGTCTCTTTGTAGCAATAAGAATTAAGACTGCCTAAATGGTACATTTCAAGTTTCCTGTTTTGTGCTATAAAAATATGATTCATCTTATCTTCTAGCTCTGCAATCGGTGGTGGTGGTGATGACTTCCTTTGTTTGTCATCATTGCATAAAAAAAAACATCTCATCATAATCAAAATTTGCGTTCTTTGTTTCCCGTAACGACAAACACGTGCGTTGTTTTTAGCCATTTTTATCTGTTCGCATTTTCGCGCAATCCATCAAACAAATCGTGTTAAAATTAAATAAATCTTTTTAACCCAAATTGTATTGACATGCCAAACATTGTAATGTACATACAATACTTGTAAAACTTAAGACAACTGACATTGCGAACATATGCGAAGAAGATACTACAGAGGAAAAATATTTTGCACAAGGGGCCTATTTATAACCCGCTTGTATTAAAAATAGCCAATCGTTTGAGTGTACGGTCACATGTATTGTACAATTTTGACCTCTATGTTCAACATGATAGGGAGCATAACAAATCGATGTTATCATGTAGTTTCGCTGGTGCATTACCGACACAGGAGTAAGGGTTCAGTAATACGATAATAGTGTGTGGAATATTATAAATGAGCCAATAGAAATTGTGTGCGGCTCATGACCTCTTGATGCAATACTTCTAATAATATACCACTTTATCGCCCTTTGTTTTGAGCCAGTACAAAGGCATTTGCAGAAATATCTTATTTTGCATGCCATTATTTTCCTCGAAAAATTGTTCAACTGATTAGGAAGTCGACTTATTTAATATGTCAGTCGCTCCATTTCTT
The DNA here is from genome assembly GCA_950022985.1 of Udea ferrugalis. Lineage (NCBI taxonomy): Eukaryota > Metazoa > Arthropoda > Insecta > Lepidoptera > Crambidae > Udea > Udea ferrugalis. The sequence goes on from OX465516.1 coordinate 16,528,408, forward strand.
TTTGAACTACTCACCTTGTATATCACCGAATCATTGTGATCATCGTTACAAACTATCTCCCGATGTTATATGCTACTCCTACTAATATTATAAATGCGAAAGTTTGTATGCGTGGATGTGCCGTGTTGCTCTTTCACGTAAAAACTACTGGATGGTTTTTAATGAATCTTTACAATTATACAGCTTATGCATCGGAATAGGACATAGGCTACAATTTATAAAGATTTTTTACATTTTTTTAACCTAAGTCCACGCAGACGAAATCGCGGGCGGCCGCTAGTATATACTATAATAAATATACTATCGTCAAATTGTGAATAGCGAAAACATGCGTTGTCTCATTTTTGAATTGAATTAAGTTAACTTATTATGCATGTCGATCCTGTTCTTGCTCGCCTTGTATTTTTTGTACATAATTATGACTTTTTGTAATAGCTTTTGTCTGCAGTTAATTATAAATTGCAATTTCCTCAAACGCGCCAGCTAAGTAATTCTATTTTACTAGTCGTATCGTATATTGCTGTAAATTGAAGTGGGAAGCGTAGGAGTCGAGATAAGGTTCGCACGCCGCGTGCAGTCCAGTTTGCTATCGATACAGAAATGTATATTGCGTTTGATAAAAGCTTCTCGGTTTGTTGACCCACATCGGTGCAAGTTTTCACTGCATAAATCGATCTCTTAGCGCACTATGTTTACACACTCCCGTCCCGTTCTGAAAATGTAATTTAAAACAGTAAATATACAGCATAATATTTTTGTTGTGATCCATCAAAGTCAATTTGGGTTATTGATATTCTCTGGCCGAAACCGTAATACTAATGAAGTGTTTTGGTAGCGTACATACCATCCTAATAGCTCGGAAATAGTGAAGGACTATCTGCGCATGTGGTCCCCAAATAGCCTATAAAAAAATATATAGCCTCTGCAAGCCGTAACTGAAAGATAATTTGAAAGGCAAAACCATCCTCACGAAGGTAGTATGCGAATTGCGAACTCATAGCGACGAAGGCTCAGCCTATGGCCGGCAGTGTTACGTTCTAGCTGTGGTTGCAATCAATACAACTAACAACTCAGAATAGTTCTTACCATCCTTAACCGTCTGTTTCGTCTTCGTCTGAACTTTTTCACTAAAACTTTTCGAAATAAAGAAATCTATTGGGAAGACAATTCACTTACCCAGAAAAAGTTGCAAGGCAACGTCGTTTAATGTGGGAGAGTAGTCTACTAAAATCCTTATACTCTCGAGCTTAACTATACGAAAAAAGCTGGTAAAATTCTTTGGTCAATGCATTGCAGCTCCGATAAGTACGTAAAAAATGTTAGCGTATGATGATGACGCACGGCACAGCCACGTCCGCAACGTCGCCCAATTGCGATTCAAGCGTCGCCAGAACGAATCGGCGGCTGCCGGCGCTTGCCGGAAATGTCCTCGGAATGGCACAATGCCAGATAACGAAAACACCTTCTTTATCATAACGACAATTAACCGAACAACACTGGAATCACTTCCCTTGAAATTCAATCTTCGAATGCGCTCCGTCACGATACTATTCACCCATTTACAAGTAATAGACGTGGGAATGTCCCTACTTAAAGCACAGCAATCGCAGACGCATTTGCAATTCAAACGGAACGCCTTATTGGTTATTTGTGCAGGGTGCTCAATGAAAGACCAAGCCATAAATTGCCGATAAGACGGTTAAATTGTGTGGTTGGTTGTTTGTATGCGGTTGTTAATTTATGGTGTATGCGAAGGTGTTTGTTGCGCTCGTTCCGCGACAGTACCTGTGACCCAGTGGCTCGAGGCTGCATTTGCTTTCCCGACGATGCCCCAAGTTCATTGGCACCGACCACTCACCCCACCTCTCCGTTCGCCGGTCAAGCCTAAAAACTGACACGATATTATTCTCTGTAAATAGAAAGTAGTTAGTTTCGCCATTGATGTCTATTTTTCGATGCTGAATGAATAGGTAGTCAGTTCGAGGCAGGATAATGTTATCGCTAAATGAAATCGGCGTGTAGACCTGAAAATAGCCTATGCCTGTATCGCTGCTTTCTAATAAATTTATGAAACTTAGGATTCACACATCTGACCCCTTAACAGAAAATGTCAGAGACTGAAACAGACTTAAATTACTATTAATTACTCGCAACTTTTTTAAGATAACTGCAATGGTTTCATTAAATACAGTAGACCAAATAGCAAATGTTTGACCCATGACTCGTAGCGTAGCTGCGTAGTAAGGCCCACTCCCTAATGAACCACCGAATGTTGGTCAATTAATTATCGAATTCGAGAAAGTGCGCTACTGGATACCTAGTTTCCGAGCCAGGCTATCGATTCCTACCTCCACTGCGCATGTCAACATTTTTGTTTTCTTCCTCAAACTTTAGTAAAGTGCCTACTACGTAATAATTCTAGCAGTTTGCAACTTTGTAAAATTACTCCTATTAACTTTTCATGTAGATTTTCCATTGTGAACTAAATGACGGTAGTCGTTGCAATTTCATCAATGAGAAATCCATTGGGCTGATCCATCTAGATGCATTATACGGCACGCCTAGTTATCTGGGTTGTTAGACATGATCCGATCCTATTTGCAATCAGCTGAGATTAACATAAACTACGTCGCCGATGGAAGCTGCGCCGATGAGGTCCCGATCCCGACCTCGTGACTGAATTAATGCACTTAATACTGTCACAAGTAGGTCCATGACACTGTATGCACTTTTGTAGATGACTTCCGATAAGTCTTTTTACGGAGGCATTTCATGAAATCGCCTCGTGAATTGTAACCTCTGTTAGTTTAACAAGTTTTACTAACTAAGGATTTTAAAATCGATCTGTTCCTTACAATATTGATTGATGGTAATATTTGACGTCCTTTTGAAAATGCATTTCAGTTCCAATCTGTGGAATGCTTTTCAAACCAGGGCTATGATACATCATTCATTTTATTTCATTAAAATTTTCAGGATATTCTGTACCAACATAAAGCGATTTTTGACTACTAAGAAAGTATTTTTTTCTCAAAACCCGGTCACAAGCTATTGTCTTCATCCTCAATAGTACATACCACTTCCTAGACAGTTGTGATTTACATAAACATTATAGGTACATCTTGCGTGGTCGTTTTACAAATTAGACTGTCAGGTAGTTACCCTCCGATATAGCCCTATTAACCCCGCTAAATACAAAGGTATTGGAAAAGTTTCACGAGCCCTAGGCTGGCATTTATATGTACTCAAAGCTTTGTAGGGTATTTGTTTATAAATAGCTAGAGGTTTCCATCGATTAGTTTAGGTTCATACCATAAACGAGCAGGCAAGGTCACGGTAGGGCACCAGTTGGTACCACGCGAATTTCTTTGCTCTTTATACAGTTATTGTCTTTTGTAGAAATCGATGGAATAAAAGGACACGCTTATACTACGCTGAACTTTAGATAAGCATTGTTTTGCTATAAGTTTGATTGTAAAGATGTGACGTTCTGTTGTTTGCACCATATTCTAAGATTCGTCACTCACATGGCGCCCACTGCCGAAATCCATCATATCTACAGTGGCCTGTATCCTGCGACCTTTACGAGGTCACCCATCCTCCTGACGAGACTGCGCTGCGCACTGTCAAATGGCCGCATTTCAGAACTTTTCAGCCCTTGTTTCCATCAGTTCTCCGCACTTTGTGCCCCTTCATGGCCACATCCACTTATCTATTGTGCTTCGTCTTTCAACTTTAGTTCATTATTAGTGGTGGAATGACAGTTAAACGCATGTGATGTGATTAGATCAGCATCTGGAAGATTCTTCTGAGTATCAAGATAAAGTGAAAATGTCTTCCTGTAACACACTAACATTTTAAAGTGCTTATTAAAATACAAATAAACAATGACGCTCCTCGTGGATTATGACTTTAATTACGATAAGAACTTGTTCTTTGCGTTCGTCTAATGAGCGTTACAGCGATAATTTGATTTGCCAGGTTCTAAGACTGAAATTAATAGGCGTTCAACACGTTACCAAGATATCGATCGAGAGATAGTGACGTCTAGACTCCTGGAATTTTCTCCGTCGCCAAGGAATTCGATCTACGGCCATATTCTAAAACGGCTGTTGACGACTGATGCGCAAGTAATAGTCTTGCAGAGATCGTAAAATGTTCACCTGTTGATCTATCGACTAGTTTTTGTTGGCTGCCATTACAACTTTTTCATTTTTCAAAAATAGTTACTGCAATGTAATTAAGAACAAGGCAATGCGGCGATGTCTGGTTTATTTTTATGATGCAAAAGTGCGTTCTTCAAGGTATCTCTATTTGGTGTTCTTGACCTATATCTCGGATAACACTCGAGACGAGTGTGAGTGACAACATTTTGCAAGTTTGAGAATTGTCAATGTCTGTTAATGGGATTCGGTAGAAAATTAACTTCAATACCTTTGTCTCATGGCTTGATTTCATTGTACTAATTCACCGGACAGAACGCTTCATTTTGTGCAGCGTATTTCGCAGGGAAAAATAATCGGACGAAACTTGTTAAAATACAAGTTGCTCATGCTTAGCATGAGCTTAGCATGTTTTCTTGAATAATTTCAATTTACTTGAGTTCTTACTCTTTATTGTAAACATGATCATCAATCGAATTTGAATAGAATGTAGTTAAATAAATATAGCATCGTAATTCACGTTGTCACTCATTGTTATCCGAAGTAACTTACAACTGTTATCGATCTAGTATTTGTTGCCTTTCTTTTATAAACTTTTAATTGCTATAAAATAACGTAATTCCATATTTCGTATGTATGCTAACAAATGATCAAATACCACCACACATAAACTTTTCTACACGTTTTACTCGCTCAATCTATCGCACTCATAATGACGATTACAGCTTTCTTTATTTTTGAGTAAAAGTATTGAAGATCTGTTACTAGGTCAGTAGTCTTGCATTTGTCTGCATCGCTGAAAGTAGTATCGTAGGTATTTCTGGCAATAACGCTTCTCAGTGTACTTACTCTCACCAAATTTCTTTTGTCTGGTGATAGTGCAAAATGATCTATAATTTCCTGTCCGAATTCTCTAATTCACAGTGGCTGACTGACGGGTCATTTATCTTGCACGTGTTTTTTTTTTGCAACAGTACGTTTTCTCCGTCAAACACGTACTAATTGGCACACTAGCAACCTGATAATTGAAAAATATACTCAACGAATAATTTATCTTCATCAAAAGATCATCCATGTAAAAATGAAAGTATTTCTACTATCATAGTCTAAAGTCACAAGATAAGTGAATAATATTTTATAATAGTTATGTAATACGAGTTATATCAGCCGTTTTGGTTATCTCGATTACATTGTTGCGATTACAGGGCGGGGCTCGAATTTCGTTGGTCAACGACCTCTTCGCCAAATCTACGCCACTTTCTAATGAGATTAAAGTTTGCTGCACGAGTGCAAGATGACGCGCAGTTGGAATGCAACCGCGGCGCCGAGCGGATAATTGCAACGGTCTACGTTAATTATTATATCCGATGCGAAATAACTGAAATACTTTGTGGCAAAACACGTTTGTTCACTTTTTTTTAGAGGCCAATATCAGCTAGTCTAAGCTAAATTATGTTATCGAGATTCATAAGAGCAATGTAAAAACATTTAAGACCTCTTTGACGGTTAATGTCACTGATTCATTGAATCGTTTTACTGAACGTGTGCAATTATGTTCTTGCGGAGCTAGAGATCGCAAGGGCAGACGGGCTTTCACCGTCTTGTCTCGCGAATAGCATATCGCGAATTGAAAATTGTTTCTGTTGCTTTAAGTTAAGGTAGTTTTTTGATTGTGTGCTGATCGCTTCCTAACTTTCTGCCGCTGTCTCGCTGAGGAGTTATTGATTTGGCTCTCCATATAACATGCCTTTGTACATTACGCTTTATGCTCTAGTGTCAGGGTCTATTTATGCTCATTCAATCAGATGTGTAGCGTGCAATCGTGAGGAACTATGTGCCGCCGTCGCGGCTTTAAGAGGATTAGCCCAATTCCGCAGACTGTTTTCACGACGCGGACCAACTGGGAATCCTTTTAGAGTATGAAAGTGGACGTTGAGGTCGAGGTCTCCCAGTCAATTTGTGTCAGTTTTATAAATAAACCGGCTATTTAAAAAGCATTATCCCAATAAGTGCAGAGCTGACATTGCGATAAAATATTGCTTCTCGAGTTCTCGGATACCTCGTTTACTGGCGCTTGCTGTATAATTTTCAATGGAAACGATTTGTTACATATCTAGGAAAACGATAAAGATAATAATGCAGCTTCAGAAAGAAATTGCGAAGTGATTTCTTATGAAAAAAAAATGGTAAGGAAAATATAGCACCGAGCTAAACAATCGAGTGATCCATCATAATTTGAAATACATACTTGCGTCTGCTAGCGACTTCGAGCGGATGGAAGCTCTCATACAAACATGAAAATGTTTTAATTTCCAACTTCAAATAACGAAGGCTTTCATACAAAGTTACATTATAAAACTATTAAACAAATAGGAGAGTCGATTTCCCATTAACCATAAAAATACACTAAGTCGTTCGCTGTAAAGATTTAGCTCCTTCTTTGTCCTATTTTGTTGTAATCTAACCAATTCCAATAGGGTCCTGTAAATACTGCATAGAGCATGTACTTTTTTCGTTAAATCATTTTGGAAGCGGAAGTAAGTTTATCAAATAGTTACACAGGTCCGCGCTGCACACTTCCGGCGCCACCAATGCCGTATCTGTTGAACATTCGACGTATTCGATTTTATCGCGACGCTCGAAATAGCCTTTATCTCGTCCGCGGTGAGGTCAGTGGGCGCTGCGTCGACGCACGCCTCATCATTAACGGCTACGATTAAAACCTATAAGTACTTTTCTCATAGTAATTACTCTATCCTATCCTTTTTAGTCTTCTTCATTGAGCAACGCTTTTTCTCCCGATAGGAAGGCACAGGCCACATGTTTTTGTGATCCAGACTCATCTTGCACCTATTCCACTTTCATTAATCCTCGTCGGGTCGATCAGATGTACTCTCGAGCTGACCCTCTCCTGAAAAATTTACCTTGTTCAAAGAACCTTCGCCTAAGTCTTCCCTTTCAGAAGTTCCATGTACCCTTTCCTTATGTTTGCATTTACATTTCCATAGCAAACTAAGGATCAATATTTTCCTTAACACCACCGTTCTTTTCATCTTTTTCAATTTTCTGATTCTATCAATCAATGCTACCCCAGGCAATTGCCATAATTCGTCACGGTCTTGTTTCCACTGCATTTATTTTGACGGTAGATCCAGATAGTCCAGATACTCACCTCGGAGGCATGAGCTGACCGCTAACCAATTTCACTCCAGTATTTATGTGTAACCTAACTCACTACCGCGGCGTTCCACCTCTGGTGCTACTTAAAATTTACAGCTGCCAATCGGGGAGGAAGAGCAAAAGTAGTTTTATTGTTGTCGTAAAGCGCATGATTATAGCGATATTGAATACACGTCTTGGTGGGTGCAGGGTAGTGCAATAAATAACCCAGTCGGTTCTCTGCACAAGCCCTTAGATGATTTAGTGCGGGGCGGATCCGAAGGCTTATTTAGCATGCGACCGTTGGCAATGGCTGCAATACTGGATTTGAGAGACCCGCTCGGCAACAAATAAGTTTCAGATTCTGTACCATGTTTTGTTACTATGTAGCATAGCAGCCGAGAACATAATATGATACCTGCTTATCAGTATTTGTAACTCGAGAAGTATGAATCGAATTGTCTTCTTACAAGTGTTGATCAGTCTGAAGGCATATTTAAAGTATGTCATGACATAACCGACTGATTAAATGGCCAGTATTTTATTAAGTATGTATGTAAAAATATTATGTAATTCGCACGTAACAGATAAGGCTATTATCTTCATATTTCCAGAAAAAAACTAGAATTCGACTAGCCCCAGATGTTAAACTAAACAATAACAAAATCCTCGGGAAGTTAAGAGCTTTCCTTGAACTCAATGAACTTTGGTATCATATTATGTGATTTCATTAAAATAATCGGTCAACTTATTGCCATAAAATAAGTAAGACACACTATACCATACGAGCGCCTTGCCATAATGCAAGCTACGTGGCACCACTTAGATTTCGTTCTCAATAAGTGTCTTCTTCATGTCTCTGAATTATGTATAGGATAACAAACGAATTGTTGTCCCAAGAAGAAGATTTTCTTCGAAATGTGGCTGACTCGCAAGTCCAATCTGAATTTTTGGAGAGGCTTAAGATTTATTAACACACTAGCGACCGCCCGCGACTTCGTCCGCGTTGACCGAGGTTATAAAAAAAAACTGTTATCTTTCTAAATTGTAGCCTGTGTCCTATTCAGATGCATAAGCTATATTATTGTAAAGTTTTATTGAAATCCAGTTTTTACGTGATATCGCAACACGACAGATCCATCCATACATACAAACTTTCGCATTTATAATACTCAATAGGAAGGATAATATTATGATTGATAGTGAAGATCGAAGTTGCAGCAGTCAAGCAATTTGTTATACTTTCATTTTTATGACCTGTAATTATTTTTTAAAACTGAAACTTTCACTTCTAGCATTTTGATTTGGCGCAATATTTTTTAAACAATCAATCTGCTGCATAAAGTCGTATAATTTTATTGCAGTAATATCCGTTACGGTTCATCAATATCCGATCATATGCAAAACATTCGGTACCTGTGTTAATTCTACCGCGTTGAGTCACACACATGAATCTAGATTAGACGTCTGAACCTATTAAAAGCAAGAACATGATCTGGAAACTACAACAGACAGTATACACCACCATAACCAGACAGTATAGCACCAGTGAGGGTATACTGATAGATATCAGTTAGCAGGGGAATGTTTAAGGGAGAAGTTAATTATGACTCAAATAGAACTGCGACCAGTTTTTGTAAACACAATCTAGCGTGCCTAGAGTTAGTCATATAATGAAAATGTATTTTCAATATTCAGTCAAGTCAATAATGGGGTATGCCCCACAAGTGACTTCCTCGCAGTATACCCCGGGCAACGTTGTTCCAGTGACCACCGTAACGGAGTGGCACTGGACAACGGCAACAACTTGTGGCCTTCATTGCGACCGAAACCCTGGCTGTTTTCGCAATGTCGGAGATGACTGAAAAGTCCCTAGCGCGCGGGCCGAGTCCTTCTCAGGACTTGGCTGCAGCAGCAGCTCTTTCTGGTGAGACCGGTCCTTCTCAGGATAGGTCTACCTCCCCGTGTGTGGCTGGTCCTTCTCAGGACAGGTCACCCACACCCGGTGTGGCTGGTCCTTTTCAGGACAGGTCACCCGCCCCTGGCGTGACTGGTCCTTCTGAGGATAGGTCACCCGCTGCCGGTGTGGCTAGTCCTTCTAAGGACAGGTCACCCGGCCCGGCTTGTACCTCGGTACCCAAACCGGCTGCTGGTTCATCCAGCAAGCCTGCCGCCATTGTCTCGGGCAGCAAATTCTTTTGCCCCGAAGACATTGAGATGTCCGACTCGGATGTCGGAACGTCCGATATGGACTCGGCAATGAGCGATGCCGATAGCATTCGTGGAAAGTTCCTCAGGCCGCGCAAACGCGTGGCGCCTGCGTCTCTCTCCGACGCAGGATCGGCGAAATCGCCAAAACTGCCGACGGCCAAGCGCGGTCGTGGTCGCGCGGTCGGTGGTCGCACGATAAAGCCGGACGACGAAGAAAAGGTTTTAGCCGCTAGCAAGGCCAAGCTAGCGGCAAAGCGCTCTTTGCTGGCGGCTGAGCTCAAGGAGCAGGCCGTCGCAATGGAGCGGATTGTGGCGAAGAAGAGGAGTAGTAAGGTGGACTACTCCTCAATGGCGGTGGCAGACCTTGAGTCTTACGCGAAATTGGACGCGGAAGACGTCATTGCCATCGCCAACCAAGCTGGAAAGGCCTCGATCAAGAAAGCCTTGAAGGAGCGCGCTCTGTCGTTCCTCGGCCTCACCGCTGAGATGGCGAAGAGGAGCGTCTCTGACGAGACTGCTGCCTTGAAGGCGACCGTAAAGCGGCTCTCGGAGGAGCTCGCTAATATGGCGCAAGAGCTGGCCGCCCTGCGAGCGGCGTCGCGTAAGGCGCCTCCACCCATCCCGGAGCCGATCATCCCGGGTCCGGCTTCAATGGGTATGGAGGCCAGACTAGAAGCCTTCCTGGAAAGGAAGTTCGCGGAGGAGCGGAACTACACCCGTACCCGCTTTGCGGGTATCGAGGACCGCCTCCTCCCGGAGAAGAGGCTCCGTCCGCCGCTCGCTCACGAGCTCAGGCAGGAGGCTGCTCAGCAGAAGGCTGCTGAGCAGAAGACTGCTGAGCCTGTGACGGTGCCAGAGGTCTTCAAGCCTCCCCCACCGCCTAAGGGCAAGGGCAAGGGCAAGAAGACCAAGGCCCCTACTTCGGTGGCACCCAGCGCAGAGGTTCTGTCCCTCGCCGTCGCTGAGGCTCCGAAGGCCGTTCCGGCACCGCAGGTGCCGATGGAGGAGGACGTGCTCCTCCCGTCGACGACCCCAGCCAACGAAGGCTGGAATAAGGTCGTCGGCCGAAAGGCCAAGGCCAAGGCCAAGAAGGCCGAGGCCCCCAAAGTGGCTCCCGCGTCCACTTCCGCGGCGGCCAAGAAGAGGCAGGGGAAGAAGGCGGCGGGCAAGCCTTCCCCTGCACCGGCGGCCAACCAAGCCGCCAAAAAGAAGTTGGTCTCACCCCGATCGTCTGCTGTCATTGTGACTCTGACAGACGAGGCGGTCAAAAAGGGTGAGACCTACGAGACCGTTCTGAAACGGGCTCGAGAGGCCATCGGCGATGTCGCTGCCTTAGGCGCCACGCCGAAAAGGTGCCGCACCACTCAAACGGGCGCTCGCCTGTTTGAGTTCCCGGGAGCGCAGAGCGGCTCCCAGGCGGACACCTTCGCAGATAAGCTGCGACAGGTGGTGGCGGGTGCGGCCAATGTGGTCCGCCCAGAGAAGTGCGCCTCCCTGCAAGTTGGGGACCTGGATGCGTCCGCAACTGTAGAGGAGGTCACCGCTAAGGTGGCCAAGGTCGGCGGCTGCTCGGTGGAGCAGCTGAAGGTCGGTGCAATTCGCACCGGCCGCAGAGGCGCTGGGACATTGCGCGTTCAATGCCCCATCGCAGCCGCCAAAGCCGTGCTGAAGGCTGGTCGTCTGGCGATCGGCCTGAGCACGGCATCCGTCTGCGCCATCGAGGACGAGCCGCTCAGGTGCTTCAAGTGCCTGGGCACCGGCCACACCAGGCCGCACTGCCCGTCCTCGGTAGACCGCTCGGAGCTCTGCCTCCGGTGCGGAGCAGAGGGGCACAAGGCGAGCACCTGCAAGGCGGCCGAGCCCAAGTGCGCGGTCTGCGCCGCTAGTGGCCGGCCAGCCGGGCATGTCATGAGGGGGAGCAAGTGCTCCCCCCCTCCCAAGAAGGGAAAACAGCCGGCGCCGCCTAAGGCCGCCGCTGCTGTTGGTGCCGGCCCGTCGTCGGCGCAAGATGGTGCAATGTCCGAATGATGTATCAAGTCGGACATTGCAAATTTCTTCAGGGTAACCTGAATCACTGCCGTGCGGCCCAGGATCTGATGGCCCAGACCCTGGCCGAATGGCAGGTGAACATCGCGGTGGTGGCTGAGCCGTACTACATCTTGGATCGCTGGTTTGGCGATCTAGATGGAGTAGTGGCCGTCCTTACCCGGCCTGCCCCGGGCTTTCCCCCTCTTTCCTTATTGGAAAAGGGGTCCGGGTATGTCGCCGTCTCCGGAGGGGATTTCGCTGTGGTGGGAGTGTATTTCTCCCCCACCCGGCCTCTCAGAGAGTTCGAGGACTTCCTCGACTCCCTGTCGGTGGTCTTGAGCCGGCTGGCTCCAAGACAGGTGGTCCTCGCTGGAGACCTCAACGCGAAGTCGGCAGCGTGGGGTAACCCAACCACAACCAGCCGTGGTCGGGTCCTCCAGACGTGGGCGGTGTCGTGTGGCCTGGCCCTAGTGAATAGGGGCACGGCGCACACGTGTGTCCGCTACAATGGTGGGTCGGTGGTGGACGTCACCTTCGCCACCCCCGCATTGGCTGCCCTCATCGCAGACTGGCGTGTGGACCCGGTGGAGACTCTTTCGGACCATAAATACATCAGGTTCGAGATCTCCAACCGGGGCCCACAAGGCAGGGCTCCGAAGCCGGACTCTCCCTTCCCACGTTGGGCCCTATCGCGGCTCGACCGCGGAATGGCGAGAGAGGCTGCGTTCGTCCAGGGGTGGTTCTGCCCACCCCGACCCGACGTCGACGTAGAGGAGGCCGCGTCCCAACTCAGGGACTCCTTGACCGAGGTGTGTGATTTCTCCATGCCTCGGTCCCGCCGCCCCGATCCCCGACACGCCGTCTATTGGTGGTCGGAGGAGATCGCGGGTCTCCGGGCTGCCTGCGTTGCGGCCCGGAGAGCGTATACAAACTGTAAACGCCGGCGGAGGAGGGCCGACCCCAACGAGGAGGTCAACCTCTACGAGGCGTACAGGGTGGCACGGAGCACCCTGAAGTACGCCATTCGTCAGGCCAAGGATCGGGCCCGGGCAGAAATGCTCGAGAGTCTCGATCAAGACCCGTGGGGGAGGCCATATAAAACGGCACGCGCCCAGCTGCGTCCCATTGGCCCTCCCCTGACCGAGACTCTCAACTCGGCTCTCCTGGAGCAGGTGGTCCGGGTTCTGTTCCCGGCCCGCTGCGAGGACTTCGTCCCGCCGGCGATGCCTCCGTGTCGCGGCGCTCTTGACGAGTCCGAGGAGGTCCCCGCTATCTCTGCGGAGGAGCTCGGAGCGGTGGTGCTCCAGTGGCGGGCCAAGAAGACGGCGCCAGGTCCAGACGGATTGCCAGCCAAGGTCGTGGCCATAGCGGCTGGCCAAATGGAGGGCAATTTTAGGGACCTCTTCGACCGGTGTTTCCGGGAGATGAGGTTCCCCGCGATCTGGAAGGTGGGTCAGCTCTGCCTTATCAAAAAGGCAGGGCGTCCAGTTGACTCGCCTTCGGCCTACCGTCCGATCATCCTTTTGGATGAAGTAGGGAAGATATTCGAGAAGGTGGTTTCTTACCGCCTTCTCGAGCACCTACGGGAGGTAGGCCCGGACCTGGCGGGCGCCCAGTTTGGGTTCCGGGCACGGCGTTCCACCATTGACGCCCTGGCCCATCTCCGGGAACTCATCCTGGAGGCTGAAGAGTGTGAGGAGGGAGTGATTGCGATATCGTTCGATATCAAGAACGCCTTCAACTCCCTCCCTCACGCTACAATATTGGAGGCCCTGAGGTACTTCCGAGTACCCCTGTATTTACAGGGACTCGTTGAGAGCTACCTCAGAGATCGGGCAATTGTCTTCTCAGACAGCTCGGGCGCCATCCGACGCTATAGCGTCGAGTCCGGGGTTCCACAGGGGTCGGTGTTGGGGCCGCTCCTGTGGAACATAGGCTACGACTGGCTCCTCCGCGGCGCACTCCTTCCGGGCATGAGCGTAATCTGTTACGCTGACGACACGCTCGTCACTGCCCGGGGGAAGTCCTTCAGGGACGCGGCTCCGCTTGCGGAAGTCGGAGGAGACCTCGTGGCCGACCGAATCGGTCGCCTCGGACTCACGGTGGCGCTCGAAAAGACCGAGGCCATCTGGTTCCATGGCTCGCGACAACCTCCGGCGCCACCTGACGCACAAATAGTGCTCGGTGGCGTCCGAACGGTGGTGAAGACCGAGATCAGGTATCTCGGTCTGATCCTCGATTCGAGGTGGCAATTTCTGCCCCACTTCCGGGAGTTGTCACCCAGGCTGCTGAGAGCGGCAAACAGCCTTCACTGGCTGTTGCCGAATATCCGCGGCCCGGGGTCCAAATGCCGGAGGCTCTACTCCGGCATTTTGAGGAGCATGGCTCTCTATGGCGCCCCGATCTGGGCGGCGGCCCTGTCTAAGAAGACGAACGTCCGCCTCCTCCGAGCGCCCCAGCGGGCGATAGCACAGCGGAGCGTGCGAGCATATCGCACCGTTGGTTTTCCCGCGGCCTGCGCGCTGGCGGGAAACGCTCCCTGGGAGTTAGAGGCGGACGTGTTGGCGGCCATGTACCGCTGGACGGCCGCCAAGAGGGCCGCGGGTGACCGCTTCTGCCCCGAAGAGCGGGAGGCCGTCCGCAAGGAGGCTCAGGCAAGCCTGGTCCGGCTGTGGATGGCGGACCTAAGAGCTCCGGAGTCTGGCCGGCGGACGGTGGAGGCACTCGCTCCAGTGCTTGATAAGTGGCTGGAGAGGCAGCATGGGTCCCTCTCATACAGGATGGTGCAAATTATGACCGGGCATGGGTGCTTTGGCTCATTCTTGCACCGCATCCGCCGAGAGGCAGCCCCACTCTGCCATGAGTGCGGCGCTGTGGAGGACACGGCGCACCACACACTAGCGGTGTGCCAAACGTGGGCTCCACAGCTCATGGCGCTAGTCGCCAAGGTGGGCCAGGACCTCTCTCTGCCGAGCATTGTGATCGCAATGCTGGCAGACAAAGAGGCTTGGCGAGCGTTCGCCACCTTCTGCGAGGAGGTGATGACCGCTAAGAAAGAGGCGGAGCGGCTGCGGGAGCCTAATCCTGCAGCCGATGAGCTCCGCAGGCCGAGGAGGGGGGGAAGACAGCGCGCACCTGCTCGCCGTGTCGCACCCCTCCGTGGTAGAGGCCAGCCGGCGCGCGGTACGGGGGTACCGTTGCCGGCATTGCACAGGCCTAGACCACTGCCTGGTAGGGACGGCTCGACACCCTCGGCTGTCCCTACTGGCCCCCCCTCTCGAAGGGGGGGTCGCTTCCGGCCCGCCGTGTAGGCGGGCACCGTCCGGGAGAACGCGCACAGGGCTTATAGCTATACGGCGTATTCCCCCACTATGGACGAAGAGAGGGAGTAGTAGGGTTTTTAGTCGGTAGAGCCACTGGGTAGAGCATGCTCCCCGTGGAGAGTCCGACATAACCAGTCCAACCCCCCGGTTGGCGGGTATGCGTAAGTGCATTTCCCCTACTCAAAAAAAAAAAAAAAAAAAAAAGTCAAGTCAATAATAGCATCATTGTCTACGTTTATCGGAAACAATGCCGTCAAAACCCACTCAATTTTTGTGACGCAAATGCCGTAAATTTTCAGAATCATTCAAATCGAAAGTTACCGTCACATCTGGTTCATTGTAAGGTTTTTAATAAAATTGACTTCAATAAACAATATTTTGTATCAGTTCTGTTATGCGGACAGTTTTTTCCGGTTTATTTTTTGTATAAAACGTAGTTATTACGCATAACCTTGTCATTTCTGATGGTTTAACGAGCATGTGCCAGTATTGGTCCACTGCGCAGTTCGGAAGATAATGTAATCATGTGTTTATGCTAATATTGAATTTAAGACACGCCACAGAGCCGCTGTGACGAGTGATTAATCGCGGGCCCTTTTGTGTCGAAACATCGTAAAATAACTGCAACACGTGTACTCGTAGTTTTATCGTCACCGCGCGTACGTTCTTTTATACTGTTTTTCTCGTTTTCAGGTGTCAACACATTGCAAAACTGTTTGCAAATGTATTGTGTTACATTGTCACTATTGTCATTCATATTCAACTTAGCCGTAACTGCCAATCTTTATTGGACCCTTCTTAAATGAAACAACGTTACGATTACTTGCGTGTGTTAAATTCTGTATTGCTTCCTTATTCCTTATCTCTCTTCTGTTTTTCGTTTATAGTATTATTTTAAATGGTGTATAACGCCGCGTTGAAATTTTCCGTACTTTGTGCCTAGGATCATATTGTGAGTAATATTATCTGTTACTTAGCTCGGATAAAGTGTTTAATCTCTTGAAAATCGTTTCGCATATTTTGAATAAATCAATTGAAAGCATAGATTACAAAAGCGGTTACAGGCTTTTCATAATAAAACTGACAAGAATTAAAATTAACTAGATCAGTCAATATGAGGTTACCAGCTACTATAGATTACGTCACAGCATTTGCTCCTCTGCCTCTAACTAGTTCCAAGTTTCCCAGTCGCCGTAATCTATCTGGGAATTAATTGTTATCGTCGATCTCGCCGTTCATTTCTGTTTTATAAATAGGTTCCATCCACGTATAATTCGGAGCATTAGCAATCTTATCGAAACTATAATCAAAAGCTGAAAATAGCTTGTAATCTCGCTATAATTTAATATGAAAATATATTCCAACTAAACGTCGGAAGCGAAAATTTTGAAGAAAGTGTTCTACAAGCGACGCAAAAGAGTCGGGTATTACCAACAACCTGGCTCTAAATATTGGATGACCTTCGCGAGGTCGCCCTTGTCTATTTGCACTCGCACAGTAATAAAGCAGTTTCTTAATGAATTAAACCGATTAAAAAGCAGCGTTGGCCGGGTGCCAGTCCGCATCCGCATAAACATTACGATTATAAAGAAAAAGGCATTACGTAAAACAGTACACGCACGTAATAGTTGGAAAGCAGAAAAATCAAGATAAATACGCGAATGTCGCAAAAATAGGTACAGAAGCATACACATCAACTTTACAAATCCATTGCAAAATGAGTATTATGTGAGCAGCATAAGGTGCCCCTTTGTAAAGGTTGATGTGAACGTGTGCAGAGGATGTGTTGCGAGCTAGTCATTTGAAAATGGAATGAATTTTTTTGAACGAATATTTCTTTAAAATCACCAAAGGAAACTCGCAATATGCAAGATTCTTTTCAATTCCAAAAATGAAAAGTTTGTTTTGTGCTGTACCAATATCTTACCGTTCCACGAGATAACACATGACCAAGGAGTAATTGAAGTTTGTTCTGAATATTCGGTAGTGTACTTTGTGTTCCATTTCGAACTGTATTGGCGATATTGCATTGTAAATATGAGCAATTTTGCAGTGCTCATGCAAGTAAATGAGGCTATTTTAAAATAAATATGCCCAACCCACGAATTGTTGAATATGGTCCCATGAGACAGATAGGTTTCATTCAACTCATTGTACATATTGGTCTTGGTCCGTCTTTATTTAGGCAGATGCATTTTATGAAACGTATTTATGCAACAATGAAAATATTTTACACTGTCGGTGGACACATGCCAATTTGTCGTTCATAATCTATATTTCTCAGTTGTGTTTTTTTGTTATAGTCAAATTTCTTAGATCCAGATTCTTTAACTCAGTCCTGGTTTCAAGTTTAATGAGAAAGCCGCGTTTATATTTAGTTAAGATGTACCATGTATCAAGAAAGCTTCTTTAATGTACTCAAAGAACGTAAATCTACTTAAAGAAGATATTCAACTTCTGAGACTGCGTTCAAGTACGTCGGCATACAGTTTGCATAGACGTAAACCGAGCTCCGGAGCGTCGACCCTCAGCTTAGTTAACACAAAGAAAGTTCTGGAACAGTCAGCTTCCATTTCTGGAAACAGATACAATTCATGCGCTACGCCTACGGGAATAATCTTGTAAATCACATCTCGAGCGACTCAGAACGACTTAGTCACTAACTATATCTGCATATTTTATTCACTTTAGCAACTGAGGGTTGTATTCTAGCAAAATGCGCTTTACGCTATTGAGTGCTTCAATTTTGTAAGGGTTTTAGTTCCTTCAATTTAGTTTCTGTTGGTGAGGATATTCCCGCCCGCTGTTCCATGAAAACGAGTCAGTGTTTAACCCCTACTTTGGTTATGTTCACCTTCAAGCAAATGAAATGAATTCAGGAGACAGAACAATACAATGCATTTGTTAAATCTTTTAATTAATAAGACTGATAGCGTTTTAAGAGTTGAAGGAGAAGTTGGCTTGAGTATACATATTAATCATGTCAACACAGTGGTGATGACGGGCAACTACAGAACCCTACAATGCGAATGACAATCCGCACTTGGCTGGTTTTATTAATATGTGATTAGTCGATGACACCTGTTTGTATTGCAAACGATACTTTAAGAATTTTATACCAAAGTGATTGATGCTGCTATTACCTTACCATACCACGGTGGCTTACAGAATAGGTTACGTACAGCTATAAAATTTAAAGTGAAACACAATTCACTCAACAGACAGATTGATTGTAACAATCAAAATCTAGGTATATTGTGAATGGTTTTAACTTGCAACTCTTACCAATTCATATAATTTTGAAGAAATGAAATTCACAAATATTAACTTTATTTTTGTGTTATTTCAAGAAAGCTGTGGCAACTTTATACATTTTCATTATCTACTTGTAACTTGGACTTATTGCTTGCGTACTTAGCAGCACTACAGTTTTTTTCATCAATCACGAAGTGAATTGGACTGGTAACACTACACGAAAAGTGAACGTGTAGAATCTCAAACACGCCTCGTCACTCAAGAATTTGCGTCTCGAATGCTCAACAAGTTAGCATGCAAACCGTTGAAAAGTTGCCTGTGGAGGTTGTCTCACATGTAGAGTCGTGTCGTCGTAATAATTATTCTGTATATTTATATTAGTGCCTGAGACAGGTGGCGTCCTGTCCTGTACGTTGACTCCGCGGCCTTGGCGCCCCACGATTCAATGGCTCGCTGTACTCGTGTTATGGTGTCGGCATTAACTTTTTTACTGTCAAGGTCAACAACTTCATAGGCGTCTAGCTTGAAGCGAACAGCAATTATTTAACGTATTTTTTCTTTACTTTACATTTTAAACATGCGCAGCTTTTAAACGGCACGTGAAGTCTCAATAACTTACATGATTTCACTGCTTGCCACAAACATTTGACTAACCTCTTTAATGTGTAATTTGTCGTGACTGTAAGTGAGTGTCCTGTTAGTATTTAAAATTGCAAAATATGCGTGTTTCATACGCCACATAAGTGTAGCTGGTGGCGAATTTGCATATTCCGGCTCGAAAAACTTCGACGTCTTGCACAAAGAACGTGAAGATAAAGTTGCAGCTTGCGAAACATTTAACTGAGCCAACGATCCAGAACTAAATAATGTCGCTTTTAATTAAACACGGTTTCAGGCACGAAATGTTTCAAGCTCGCCCTAATTGGCTGATGATATCGTGACGTCATTGATGTCTGCGGCTCGTCTGCGGCCACAACGCCTTCCTGCTGCGCCCCCATTATCACTATGAATGAACGGCCGTATATTGGGCATGAAACAATTGGATCGTCGACGTAAACGACCTAACAAAAATGAAACACGGTCTAATTGGATATTCGTCTACTACCTAACGTCACCGTCGGCACTTTAGTCTATTGTTTCTGACAGCCTACTGTTCTAGTACATTACAAATAGATTTCACTCTTTTCCATGTCGTCGAACTTTGATCTCATTGAAAGCAGTGTGGGTGTGTCAAAAATGTACACATAGGAAGCGACAATGTCTATTCGCGTATAAGTATAAACGTTTTTTGCGAGTCTTAAATTGGTGCTGTCACTTTTTTTGGGTCTCGTCTCATTTTATGTGGAAGTAGGTTACGTAGAACAAAAGTGTTTTATGCACACGTGTTTGTTCTCAATGAGGTTTCGTCTGACTTCTATCTATTAGAAGTTAGAAATCTGATTGCTTGAGTGCTTTTAGTAATCGCTGGCAGTTCTCGTCCTTAATAAAACTTGTTCAAACTTGTTGAAGCTTGTTAATTTTTTGCAATTCATGTTCAGTTTAGTGAACTGGTCTCATCTCGGCGGGTTCGCACTTCTCAGTAAAATGAATCCTACGATTCCATAAAACTGCCACGTTTAGTATTCGCCAAATGTCCGCCTTCCAGGAAACGATATACCGTTTCCTTCACTTCACGTTAGCTTGTTTTGTTTACAAGGTATTGTTCAACGGGTGACACTTAAAAGTGAACATGGTCAACGTTGCGCTCGACTTTTACTTCAGCCATGTCACGTAGTGCAACAAAAAGTCTACCAGAACAGTTTACACAATAGCCAATTCATTTACGCTATCGTTAGCTACAAAAGAAAGCATCTCGAGGGTTAGCTTAGCACGATAGCTAATAATTGTTGGTTATCCTACTCTTCGCGTCGGTCTCCTCAATGCTGAGGGTTGTGAGGATCTTTGGAGCACCTTGATCTATAGAGCATGTTTCTGCGAACTTTTTGTCGCCATCTGCCTCTGGCAGAAGCAGAGTGAAGGGCATCGAGATCCGTAGTATCAACCAAGGGTATTGTGAATCTGTTCGCTGCATCGCATTGGACTCCTATCAGTCCTATCCCCCGACTTTGCCAGTGCTTATATCTTATCAGTGGTTGGTTTTATTTATGTGTATCATCTCGACTTAGTTTTGAATGAGGCATGGTAAGGCTTTCCATTCTTAAAATTAGAAACAGGCTTGAATTAATGAAGAATTGCTATGACAGTGTCTACAACGTATTCATAATGATGCGTCCAGCTCGTATGCAAATATTTCCGAAGCGTCGAGGAACGAGTAGCTTTTCGTGACACGCATCAAAGTTATCGTCATAACAAAAGGAAACAAGGTCTACTTTTAGACGTTTTGTCTCGGAAATCAATGTGAGGTAGTGTCGCAGTGCAGATGCCTACTAACCTCTCCGGCGTGAGAGGAACTTTCTCGGCTTAATTTTTCCATTAAGTTGGCTGTCAATTTCTATTCACCGAAGTCTTGTAATAAGAGTGAAGCTCCTTCCAATTGCAAAGAAGCGGCGGTGAAACCTCGAATAGTATGGTGCCTGAGGCGCAAATTGTTTAAATAAGCAGATTTATATAAAATTTCGTATCGTATTTTGCCTTGCAATAAATAACATTTTTTTTCTGACGAAATACTGTCAAATGTTTCAGTCAGTTTGTTTGTAGTCTTACATTATTTTGTTGATGTACTTTTGATTGTCATGATCATGATAAAAGTACATCACTTAAAATAAAATCATCTATGGTACCCAAAAAACAATCTGCGTAAGTTTTTTACCACTTCAGTAGGTATGTAATTTAAATGCCGGAAATATGGTAATCGAATCGTGTATATTTCTCTAGGCACTGTATCTGTTGTACTATTTGTTAGTTGCTCATGATTGTGCAATACATTTATGGCAAAAGTTTGGAAACTTCTAATTCATGGACAAGATTTACTTGTATGGTTTATAAAGATTCCCATATTTCTTCACTATTCTCTGCGAACTTGCGAATTTTCTTATTGCTTTGCTGCCAGATTCAATACCACCTCTCCAATTGAGATTCATTTACGTATTCCATTCCATTCCTTAAAACTCACATCACAGACTCTTACTTTGAAAGCAAAACAAAACATTTTTATTCCTGATCACCTGTTCATTCTTTGAGTATGCTTGGACTAATCCACGAGTTAGACAAAGGTCTTAAAATGCCATGTATATGTTTAGTCTAAGATAATTCAGAGATAAATAAAGCATTTTTCTATTTTTTCGTTTTCATTTTTGTGGAAAATATCATACTTACCGCTTACTTAGATGTCATATTTGTGTTCAGTGCAACACGTAAAAATAGTAATGTTGTATTAATTCCTCGCCGAGGAGATCGGCCAGCCCGCGGCGATGGTGCTGTTGTCTTCAATTAACCCAGATCTGTAGCGGCCATTGTGTGAAGTCTGCTCGGTGTCTGCTTTCTTCCATCGGAGCGTAATGAGTTTAAGTAATGACAGTCGACTCGTGTAGGCTTTGTTGGCGGGACATTTGAGAGGTCACGTTTGCTTTGTATATTGGTCTTAATCTCTGGCTCGCTCGAAATGACGACTGATTTGTCGAACCAGACGATTTGAACTTATGTCAAATATTTTGGGGGAAAGTTTTGTAAGGGTTTTTTTACCGAATTGAATATTTTGTTTTTTTTTTTGTTTTGAATACTGAGATTTGATGTAGACTTCGTTTCCTAAACAAACTTTGATTGTTTTTTTGCTTGGCTATGCCATATCAGAATTTAACACCCTGTGTACTTTTACTGAATTGCAAAAACAACTGGGCAGTTTTAATTTGACAAATAACTCAGATAAGTTATTGATTAAGTTATTGATATAACAGCTATTTGATTGGCTTTCCAAGCTGCTGTTAAATGAATAAAGTGAGAGTAATTCAAAAATAACTGCGTGTCAATCAAAGAAAGTGCTAATGCAAACAGACAATGTAATGACTAAATGGAGAAGACCGGTCTGACAAACACTTCGATTCAGTCCTATTACTATTAACCTAACAAATATTGTGTTTGCTCTGACAGATTTTCCCTTTCTGGTCGGGGTACTTAAGGAAAAGCTTCGACAAACTTTTCAACTGAATCATCTTTGTCTGTATTGTTATGCCTTTTAAAAAGGGCAACAACAGCAATAATGATATACAGGGTGGCCCAGCGACAGTGGTCCAAAAATTTTTTTTAGGTAGACGGCATCATAACAAGTCATTTAAAAGAAACATTAGTTCCGCGAAAATCAATACTTTAGAAGTTATGATTTTTTCAAGTTTCTTTTGAAATTTCTCAACTCCAATCACTTAATTCCCTCTTGTTTGGAAACTATCGCACTGAAAGTGTTCCATTGGTTGCATCACTTTAAGTTTTTGCATAGACTATTATCATACTTATGCACAGTTTTTGAGATCATGAACAAATCATCAAGTGCACTAACATTGCAGCGGTGATTTTTTGAAAATTGTATTAGTTTTTGAAATGGCGAAAAATTATTGATAAAAATTAAAAAAAAACAAATTGTCTAATAATAAACTCAAAACTCGCACATAATATGGTTTTCACATTACTATTGTACATGTATACCAAATTTGAACTAATTCAGTGCGATAGTTTCCAAACAAGAGTGAATTAAGTGATTGGAGTTGAGAAATTTCAAAAGAAACTTGAAAAAATCATAACTTCTAAAGTATTGATTTTCGCGGAACTAATGTTTCTTTTAAATGACTTGTTATGATGCCCTCTACCCAAAAAAATTTTTTGGACCACTGTCGCTGGGCCACCCTGTATATGAATAGCTTTGTATTAGTTTCCATTTTCTCCTAGTTGTAACGTTCAAGCACACGCTTGACCGGTTTAAAAATGGTTTCCGCTTGATCGCTAACACAAATCCGCACTTATTAGAATATGAGCACTTAATCTACCTGAAAGTTATTTACATAAACATTTATCTGCCAAGAAGCACGCAAGCACTCTTTACTAGCTACCTGTTATTAAAAAGCTTATTATATTGAGTAGTGACATAACGTATTCGCGGTTAAAAGCGAGTACGCGCAATGATATTATAATAAAAAAGACGTAGGTAGGTAATTTGTGCTGAAAAGGTATTACCCGAAATCAGAACTTCGAATACCTGAGCAAAACATTGACAGTTAGAGTCGACACTGCGCAACATGTATCCGTCTCGTTAACGCTCTAGTAAATAATCATACTATCTTGCACACACGGTCAAATTATAGCTACGTACGCCAGGGGACAATTTTCGACTTCGCATCAGTACTGACATAACGTATCTACCTCTTTTAAATATCATTGCTACCTATTATTAAAACGCTTATTATATTGACTAGTGACATAACCAATTCGCGGTAAAAAGCGAGTACGCGTAGTATTTCTCGCGCCCCTTGACAGACAAGCGACCTACTTGGCACACGGCAGAATTGAGGTAAAAAGCTTCCTTGATTTTCCTTGGCATACTCCAAACTTTACTCTTGCGTTGTCTGACTGACTTCCCACTTTTAATTATTATTCACAACCTATATTTTCAATAGAGGCCAAATTAGATCACTTCGCTTCATTCATGTTCAACATAGTGACCGGTCATAGACAACATGACACATCGTGATGACGGAAGTGTGTCGGAATGTTTTTTTTTGTGAGTATTACTTTCTTTTAAGGTACCATTGCCAGTATTTATTTTAGCTTCTGTTATGCTGGCTAATACTTGCTATCATAGTGATAGCAAAGTATAGGTAAGACGATTTTGTACTGTCATTTTAATTGTCTAGTTATAATCATTCGTCGTGATTCTTTCACGTGTATTTTTCTTATAAACGTCCTATTTGTGTGGCATATTTTTGGCTCCGTCTCATTTATCATTTCTATCTGTCCCCAATATAAAAAGCATTGTAACAATTTATGTGCGCACAATAAATCTCCTTCGGAACACATTCGCAATCGGATATATGAATTGTTCATTCAAGAGCAGGTTTCTCTTGAGATACGTTTGCAGAGAGTTATCTTCTGTTTTAGGTTTTAAGTACATAGCTAATTTACTTTTGACAAGGCCGTTTATCTTTAACATTTTCATCTTATCTTATGTTTTACGCTAAACAACTGCAGTCTGTTAGAGATAATCATCTGCATCGAATATTTTCCTGATGTCAAAAATATTGTTTTAGTAGGTATTTCGTTTTTATAACTGCACGTAAAGAGGCGCTCACATCAACCTTTACATAGGGGCACATTATGCTGCTGACGTTAGACCCATTTTGCAATGGTTTTGTTAGGGTTGATGTGTGCGCCTCTGTACACTGTCTTAGCATAGCATGTAAAGTTGTGGCATGTAAATGCGTACGCCAATATTTTTGACTCAAGTGACATGAAGAGTTTTACAATCGATCGACTAAATTAAACACGATATTATCATATTTTATTATTGTTTTAGCATTTTCCATGCAGTATCTTTGCTAAAGATCTGAAAACCAGAAAAAGACATTTGGTCATGTTGGCATCAGTCAACATGACCAAATTTCGGTTTGCGAAAGATGCGGTTTCGATTCCTGCCTGATGCCAACATGACCTAAGAAGTAGAAAAAACATAACAATATCTTACTTGCTTTTCGGGCGAAACAACTACACTAAAGTTTATGAAATTTAAGCCACAACATAAAAGAAACGTTTCGGTGTGTGTGCCAATTATTCAAATAACTCTTTTGAACATAACCATACTGTTATTTTGTTTTTAGCATTAGGGATAATGCATTATCATCTTACTAAAGATAGGAAAACCAGAAAAATTGGTAGTGCAGTCGCCCGGCTTGCGAAAGGCGCGGGTTCGAGTCCCGCCTGATGCCAAGACCGAATGCATTTTTCTGGTTTTCCTATAACCATACTGATTACGGAGTCGCGTATTTTGATTGTAGAGACGAATTCTAATGGCCTTATGGCATGATAATATGAAATTGCCACCGCGTGAACGGCAGTAAGAAACTCCGTAAGATACATAAATATGTAGTATCTCTACACAGTATTTTAGTAGTAATTAGATACAAGCTTTCAGAAAAATTACGCATTGACATTGGGGTATCATGTGGACAAGTCGATTTGAGATGAAACCTTCTTGACTTTGAGCGACGCCGACGTTGAGAAATGCGGGCAATAAACCTAACTCCCCAATTCCTTAACGAAATCGGAAATAAATATTCAAAAAAGGCGTTTTTTCTAATTAAATCACCGATAAAGAGCACAAGTAAGCCGGATGGCGGCGGTAGGCTCGCCCTTTACCAGGTTGGGTGCAAATTAGCTGAACATGCTGAACTTTTTTTTTTGGTATGACTACTGCTGTTTTGCCTTCGATGGCTTTGACAGCTTTGCCGGACTGTAGGGTGAGAGCAGAAGGCTCTCAACCCTTACATTTAAAGTAACGAGCTAAGGGCACCCCATAGTGGGGTAAGAACCTCGTGCAGTACAGATAATGTTATGTTCACAAGGACGACAACAATCAGTGAGCCTCTGACTGCACCATTCAGGATACAG
This sequence comes from Udea ferrugalis, assembly GCA_950022985.1. Lineage (NCBI taxonomy): Eukaryota > Metazoa > Arthropoda > Insecta > Lepidoptera > Crambidae > Udea > Udea ferrugalis. Next base: position 16,554,134 of record OX465516.1, read on the forward strand.
TCGCCCCTTGTGAGTTTTTTTATTTAAACTGTCAACATAGTTAGGTGTTCTGTTACACAGAAGAATTCGAACGTCCAACAAATAAGCTTAGCTAAGCACGTATAGAGCGTTTTACTAAATAAACTTATTATTTCGGTTAATTTCCAAATATTAAACGATCAGAAGCACAGCTGCTATTCAAGCCTGAGTTATAGCAGTATTATTACACCTAATATGTTTACATTAAAATACTTCAACGCCTGTGCTTGTCTTGCGGTATGATTAAGCACCGATTCCGATAAATTGTAGTTGTATAGGGGCGTTATTCATAAATCGAACCATTATCGGTCTACGAACAGACAAGACTAAATGCGCTTATACATATTTCGATATCTTATTCGGGACGTATTCCACTTAGAGCACAGTTCGTAATAGCACAATAGCGATTAGCACTTAACCTATTCGCTAATGGCACATATTGATATTTTTGGCATGTGCTGTTCTAGCTGAAAGTATTTATGTGTGCCATCCGCGGATAGGTTTTGTGCTATTAGTACTTTGCTAAAGCAATAGCCATGTAATTATTACATAATGAATATACTGCTTTCGTAGAAAAAAATACTTATGCATTATGTATTGTTCATTGAATATTTATCTGATATAAACCTTCGCCTTAGTATTTCACCGATGTTAGCTTTTAATTAAGCAATTAACAGAACAAAAAACGCAGCGTTGCGCTCTTATAAAATCTATGACTTGACTGCCTCTTTTTCTTCATCAGCCTATATCAGTTCACTGCTGGACCCACCCTCTGTTCTCGTGTCAAAGGTTAAATAAATCATTTTGTTTTGTTCAAATCTGTGAATCTGTCATTTTGGGTAGACAACATCGTAATTTCCCCAAGGTGCACCCGTCCACCCGCGCGTGCGCAGCTTGCTCTTCATTCAAAACGTCACAATATCAAAGAGGAGGAAACTTTAATTTATTCCCAGCAACGTCACACGGCACGTGACGCCACGGCGCTTTCGTCTGCCGGGGCGGGCCGGTTGATTTTAGAGTGTTGAATACATTCTAAAATCATACTTCCCTAGTGCGCGCTATCGCACCTTTTATTCTCGGGACTTTAAAAAAAAAAAAAAACATTTTGTTTTCTACAATTTGGGGATCTTCATTTTGGGTAGACAACATCATAATTTCTTCCCCAAGGTGCGCCCGTCCACTCGCGCGTTCATTCAAAACGTCACAATATCAAAGTGGAGGAAACTTTAATTTATTCCCTGCAACGTCACACGGCACGTGACGCCACGGCGCTTTCGTCTGCCGGGGCGGGCCGGTTGGGCGGCGCAGAACTTGGCAACGTTTGCAGTTTTTATCTGTGGCGCTCTGTGTCGCTGGCGTCTAGGCGGCGCTAGCGCACGAGTTCCGAACCGGATAGGTGCTGGTAAACAACAGTCTGGTACCTGAAGATGGGTTTTTTGCTGAAAGACTATTGCAGTGATGCCGGCCTCTGATGACGTTGAAAGCTTTACTGGACTGTAGATTGAGCGCAGAGGCACAGTATAACCATACAGTAGGTCATCTAAATACAAGCGTGCCGCTCTCGGTTTGAATGTGTGCGTGCGCGTCGCGCACCGTGTCGCGATTTCACGCACATGCCAGCATAAAATAGGGAGGCATAGGGCGGCGGCAGTGCGGACGAGCTGTGCCGCGTGTCTGTGTGCACGTTAGGCTAATAACTCGGCGGGCGGCCTAAGATAATTAACTGTACTTATGTTTATACTGTGGCAGAGGGCTCTCAACCCCAAAAAGATGGGGATGGCGTCAGAAGAACCTTTTAAGATAAGATGCCTCTGAGACCTAAAATAATACTTCTGTCTATGTATTTATTTTATGTTGCATTGTATACTTCGTCTATTTTATGATCAAAATCTTCGTAGGGTTAGTTCGCCTGTTTGCGTCCACCACCCAGTTCGCGTCCACTTTACCGATCTGCCTTTGAAAATACTCGAAAATAAGTAAACTAACACACGAATTGAAAATAAAGACTTTAGTGCTAATACCTCAATGTTCAAGAGACACGCACATAAGGATATAAGGTCCGTGCGCCAAACCAATCCCGTTTAAAAAAATAATTTGTCTCGGATGTTCTGCAAGAGAGCGGATTCTTAGCGAAAAAATAGTGTGCAGTGGCGCGTTCGAAGGTAAGTTTTTTGTTGTTATATTTGAATTTTAGGATCCATATCTGTTTCTAGATTTTTATAATGAAAAAAGGAATAATATTAACTATGAATTTGCTTAAGTTTTTTGTATTTGACGAATAAAAAGGGGTGGACGCGAATTACTACATCGAATTTATAAAATTCCCAGTTTGCGTCCGCTATGGACGCAAAGTATACCTATAGGGGATAATGATAGACCAGATTGCGTCCACTACTTTTTTAAATACAATAAAATTTACTTACTTGTAAAAATAATTTTAAATGTATTGTTTGTCATTGTAATACATTTTTATTCAGACTACTTTCTTATAAATATATTTTTAAATGAAATTACGTACTTTCTTTCATTCTTCTTATATTTTTTATGTCTAATTAATGTAATTGGGTAATCCGTATTAATTAATGTAAATAAATGAATAAATAATAAATAAATTTAAGATGCGGTCTTCGGAATCAAGAAAGAATGAAGAAAAGGTAACATAAACAGAAGACAATTTAAAGGAAGCGTTAAATGAAATTCGAGTGAAGAATAAAACGATAAGACAAAACTTAACAGAACTGATTACTTACTGTTTATTCATTCATAGACAGACGACTGGAGAACAGAACCAGGTGGAGTAGTATGCTACACCGACCGCTTCAGAAAAAAATCAACAAAGCTCTTGGTTGCAAGCGTGCGCAATATGTACTATTTGATGATAGCAGAGGAGATGACAAGATAAAGACACCTGGGCAGGCTGGCCGGCGAGCGTTTGCCAAACCAAAATCTCCGCAATTCTAGATTTCGCTGACATGCCTTCTAGGCAAGCGTCAAAACGATGACACAAAAGTGATGATCTACAGTGACAGCCAGGCGCACTGAAAGCACTCAACAAGCAGAGACAACATCAGCGATTGTCAAAGGATGCAAATCAGCACTATAGAGACTAGCTGGCACAGCTGAAGTTGGATGTGCTAGGGTCTCCTGCTACGAGGGAAAGGCAGACAACGAAGAAGCTGATCAATGGCCCAAAGCAGGGGTCGAGAAGAACCCAGGAGGGGTTAACATCATCGAGGGATAATCAAGCGCAGAACTATCGCAGCAACCAAAGAAGGATCAAAGACCACGGCAGGATTGCGACAGTTTAGCTAGTTTACCAACGGACTAGACACGAAAGGGGAGGGGCTACTGATCAAGGTTTCTAGAAGCAACGTTCGACTAGTAATCAAGATAGAAACTGGACACTCCCAACCAAATAGACATCTAACTCTGATAAGCGTGAAAGACGACCCCATGTGTCCGCAGTGCGAGGAGTGCGAAGAAACAAGTCTCCACCTCACCGGAGAATGCCAAAGTACCCACTGACCAGATGGGAGCTCACAGGGTCGGACAAACTAGGCATAGCCCAAGTACGAGCGCTGACGGTGGAGCAGATTATCAGACTCTTTAAGCAACGCGAAGATTCGACGGGAAGCTGTGACAACTTGAAGACACAGAGCCTGGGGAAATGGGTGAAATGGCACACAACAGGCGGACCGAACACCCGGCATATTCCCAGTGTTTTATTTTATATAGGTGCAATGATTATTAACGTACAACTTACCTAATTTGAGTACTAATTTTTTTCAAGCGTTTATTTTATGTAAATAAAGTTGATTTGAAATATTTTTATCCTTAAATAAGGAATTTGATATTATACAACTTTTTCTGTACAAATTCATAAAAATATCACCCCTATTATCCTTTATAAAGCCGGTGGACGCGAATTGGTCCAGGGTGGACGCGAACTGGCTTTTTTGGACGCAAACTGGGTAAAACGCCTAATTCGGATAATTATCTATTTTAAAAAAAAAACGCAAGCTTTTTCGGATAAAACTGTAAGTTAATCCTAAAATAGACTATAAAATGAACACATTATATCATTTTTTCATACAAATGAGTGCTAGAACATTTTTAGTTTCACCTTCAAACTTAGCAACTGCACTAAGTGGACGCAAACCGGCGAAATGACCCTAGGTTGTTTACGAAAATGGCCCATTCATTCAAAATAAAAATAGTGCAAAGATTATTCAAGAAGTAAGATTTCATTAAAATTACAAATCTTGCTGACTCTAAATTGAATCTTGTTTTTTTTTTCACAGTATGTGAAGATGAACAGTATGTACCTAGTTCATAGCAGATTTAATTAAAAACATTTGTTGGGTTAATTCAGACCAAACATTTTCGACACACTCATGAAATAGCAGTGTTTAATTGGCCGCCTACCCTCTTGGCACATTCATGCGACATCATGCGCGTTTTAACGGTAACGAACACGTTAAATGCCGAAAATTCATTAAATATATCTTTGTCGCATATTTCTCTAGACCCGTAACAATTGTGTACACTCTAATTAGAGTGAACGTTATTATGATATTTTTATCAAGATTGTTTACTACTTACTGTTTGTTCGCGGAAGTAAGCTCTTTAGTAAAGTTGAAAGTTTTGACTAATTGCATATTTCAGAAATAAAAAAAAAACAAAACCTATCAGTAGTTCAGTTTATTCAGGGAAACTGAACTGAAGATAATTTTGTTATCTCCATAACAATCTTCACTGTACGCACTGTAAAAGTTAACCAGACTGCGGTTGACCGTCCGACTTACTCAACCCCAAATTAAATGTAAACCGTTTTATGTATTCGCATTGCGATGCTACTTTCAGCCGGCTGTTTGCATACAAATTTTGAACCGGACCGCCCAGCCGCAGTCCGGTTAACCGCATGGCATGTACGGTACGTTACGCAAAAGGCAAACTAGCATTCGGAGAACGAACATGAATACTGAGTAGTATTCTATGTTCGTTCGTACTATCTCTGGGCACGGTAAAGGAATATAAGGATTATATTCCTTTACCGTGCTCTGGGTTATACTCGCGGATTGCCAACTTGTTGAAATCCCTCTTGAAGCACTTCTTAATTAGTAGTAGTAATAAGCTCATTGTGAAAAGTCCTTTTTGAATTTGCTTCCCATTTCCGAAATATTTGAAATATACTTGTTATGAAAACAATGAACGTTTTAGCTACAAAAGTTAGCTTAGCCTTTGTAAAACTTAGGTTTAGGTTACTGCTTATCATTTCGAAGGATCTTGAATATATTTACTTTAAATTATATTGTTCTTTGTTTCAAATTCACAAGAATGTTTTGGTTATAAACGCAACCTAATTAACGAATGGCGGAGCTTTATTATGAAGTAGGTTATTTTAGTCAGGATTTAAAGCCTTTGGAGGAACTATGATAAGCTGTTATTCCAGTATCATACCAACAGTCTATTCATATCAACTACATCGCAGTTAAGTGTATTCATTTTAATAGCGGCGTTGCAGTTTCTCGCAGTTGCGTTATACAAATAACAACGATAAAAAAATAAGTTAAGTTTGTGTCTGGGATGTGGCCAGCCGCAGCGTGCATTGAGCTTTGTGATGTGGTTGGGTCTCTAAAGTGGTTCAATTTGATTACAAAATGTGGTCCCTGTGTTTTCACTACTCCATTTCATGTGCCCACGTGTTGTCGTGTGCTTGTGGTATATCGCTAAGAAGCATAACTTACAGACAACCGAAGAGCACCTTACCCCAAAGTTAACCTATATTGTATTCATATTTATTTTATTAATAGAACCATAACATGAAAATATACAACTGGAATAGTTACTTGAAGCAAAAGCTCAAATACTCTTACTGTGCGCAGGAGTGGTCTGTGTAGTAAATGTAAAACGCATGTATTTATTGCGCTCACATATTTGCCGGCCGGCCAGACATCGGAACCAGTTCCAGACTGCCTAGGCCACATTTCCAATGTTCAGGCTGGGGTGACAACGATCTCCTGTTTGTCCGATATCACTTTCTCATTAAAATGACTAGCAAAAATGTGAAGTCACTTAAATAAATTAGTTGTTAGGCATATCAGAATAAGCTGAGTAAATATGCTTGTTGAAGTAGAAAGGTGATGCATTTATGCCTTATGCAATGGATGACTCATGTATTTTTTTATTTAATTTTGATTTGACGAAGCAATCATGAGCAAGTTAAGAAATTTTGTGACTTCTCATTCTTAGTCAATGTAGGTATATATGTCTTTATGTCTTGTACCCGCGCAATCCTCGCGCAGCCTATGAGAAAAGCCGTGTGTATGTCAGTTTGTTTATCCGTTGTCTCGTATCCCAAAGCACAAAGAATTAATTGCTTAGTATGGGGCTAGATGGCGCTGTGTGGAATAACGTCCAGACATGTCTAGAGTACGTTAGTATGACATCACGAAGTATATCACGTGAACCTTCAAAGTTGTTTAACTCAACTCAAAGTTAAAAACAAAAAAAAAGACATCCAATTTTATAAAAGCTTTGTCGTAACATGGAAATTTCTTATCCGTTCTATTTTGTTTGAGATAAGGTTCTGGTTGATCATCCTCATGTTATTAAGCTAAAAAGCTACACACTACACACAATTTACACAGGTTTTTAAAATATACTACGAAAATGTAGCAAGACTTACTTCTCGCCTGATCAACACTCCAAAACTTGTTGTTAACCTAACTGCTCGTTCAAAGGCGTATAAAAAGATTATAAGTAGGTATCAACTACAAGTCGTTTTACGTAGAAGTTCGCATTATTGTGTCTCAACGGAAACATTTATTAAACAGCTCAATTAAAAAATATTTTAGCCTTCGGAACGAATGACCGTTTTATACTCTTGACGATTTATTCACTGGAAATTGTCTCCTCCGCTGAGTATTTTCAAAAGATTACATATTTCATGTTCTTGTTAAAGACCTATCATATCATCATTATGTTTCTGAAAATATTTTTCTCTGAGTGAGATTGAAAAATAATGACTTGTATTTCCATGGAATAGAAATATCCAAACAAATAAACCGTTTGATGTTTAAAATATTTTGCAAGTAAATCGATACTTCAATCGAGTTATCGATTGAGTTATCAATTATATCGACCAAATCGGTTCTGTTTTTCTTGTAGTACTCATATATGTAAATTATGTTTAAACCCATCTTTCAACTTATAACTATTCGACATGAAATCGATACGTCATCTCTACCATATACTTACATCTTCAACCGATATCACTCGTATATATGTAGTTTAGTATAATTATTTTATTGGCCTCCCAGTAGGCCCAATTAAAATTCGATGTGTTTAAAGGATGAGTTTATTTTTGAAATGCCAACTTAATAAAACCTTTTTTTGCTTACCCGTTGTCTAGTATCCCACAGCACAATCATTTAGTTGCCTAATTTGGAGGTAGATGGCTATGTGTGGAATAACTCCCAGTGATATTTTTTTATAGTAATCCCAAGTCCCTATGATTTTGAACCAAACCCTTCAACTCTGCTTAAATTTCAGGGCTTATTCCAAATTTCTGTGTACAATGCAAGCACAAATAAATCATTCCAGAACTGCTGGTGTTTAAATTTATATTACCCACCAGGCTAATTACGGATATATAGCAATCCTATCGATTGTATATTTATTGGTATTGCCCATAATACCATTATAGTATCGATACATCATGCTATATTGGGAAAACAGTTATAAAGTCGTTTAAAGGTACATTAAGCACGCCTAATGCACGTATTATTAAATGCAAGTGCAACAAAACCTGTAATTTACAGAAAGAACCAATTCTACTTTTTCTGCTGTCAATTACGCTGTCAAATTTCGGCGTTTCTAGGATCATTTCATAAGAAAAATGATCGATGATAGTAAAACATTGTTTGTAAATGATAATAGAGTACTTTTAAAAAACAGACTCAAGCGTAACTTTGTTCAGTTTTTATCACGTTATGCTTATGCAATAAAGGCTGCTCGCGGTTGACTGTACATTTAAAGTCGTCTTTTTTTTTAGTTAACTCTTATTTAGGAATTTTAAAATAATAATAACCTCAACTTACTTGCCTTTGACCTACGAACGAACAGTTAACTCAGATACACTTAAAATAAATGATACTAGCAGCCGCCCGCGACTTCGTCCGCGTGGACTTAGCTGTGTGTGAACAAAAAAAATCCCGCTTTAAATAAGATTTTTCCGCTTTTCTGTTAAAATTTTCGTAAATTTTATCTGCTATAAACCTTACGTAGCCCAAGACCTTTCCAACGAATGCAAAACCGTGGAAATCGGTTGGTGCGTTCTGGAGTTATAACGTCAGGAAGGAAAACCCGAGTTGTTTTTATATAGTAGATTACTTACAATTAAGTTGTCACTCGAAATACCTATCAGCCATGATCTTCTTTGGGGCGATTTGAGCGGCGGCGTTTCATCTCTTTCATTTATGTACCAAAGAATGCAACACTTAAACAGAACAGAATACTAGCTGGTTTGAGCAAAAAAATCTACATTTCGGACCTAAATCGGTCGTGTAACTCGTGTACAAACAATGTTGCCGAAACTTTTAAACGGACTTGCGTGACAATGCATGATGGTTCCGATCGAACGATGCAACTGCTTCCCGCATGAAATGTCGGTTTTTGCGCAGACGATTTAGCAAGCATTTTCATGTTCCAAAATAGCTCGATAATTCATAAAACTAGCTGTCCCGACAGACTACGTTCTGTTGTCAAATATTCAGTGTCACGTGATAGGTAGAAAAGATTGCTAAGACAAAACTTAATTGTGGTTTTTACTATATTCCTAGCATTTCTTCATGTTTACTCACCTTTCTAATCTTCCCTGAAATTCCACAAACATTTCAAAACCAACATCAACCAAATCGGTCCAGCCGTTCCTGAGTTTTAGCGAGACTAACGAACAGCAATCCATTTTTAAATATAGAGATGTGAGCCCAAAGAGGTAATGAATGTAAGCCACCTCGACCTAGACTCAGTCAATCAAATTATCATGGATGTGATTATAGAGCTTGATCTAGATCGCCAGTTTATCATACGATGAAGTGATAACATCTTTCAAGTTTCAACCAGTCCGACAGTGTGTCATAGGTTTTATGGCGCCACGCTCTCGTAAGCTTGTTCGTGTTCCAAGTCCAAATTACGCTGGACTTGGAAGGTCTCGTTAAGTTACCGATATGTCCGTGCATTTTTTTTGAGTCATCAACATTGAAAAAGCTTGTCACTGTCATTCGCGGCATCTTTCATGTTCATATCTGCATCTGTCATTGATTGTCAGAAATCGTGATGTCCATTTTGAGTTAAAATTGCAGTGATATGGTCCTGCCGAATTTTGAAATATGGCTTCAGAAGATTAAAGCAATGAAAACTCAATAACTGTCGCGAGATAATTAGTATGTCCTTGACAGTAATTAACCTCGCCGTGCTTAACCCAATTATTTAGCTATTATGATGCACACAGCATTCGTCAATTGAAACTGCACCAGAATTAGGAACATCGCTGTTTTTAGTGCAATTAATGGATTGAATCAATAAGCTTGATTCAATCCATTAATTGCACCAGCTTGATCTTGATAATTTCATGAGGTCTGCCAAATTAGCCATATAGCTGGCAAAGAAGCTTAATCTTGGAGACCAGTGAACACAAAGTATTAGGATCCCGGCTTGTGAGGATGGCAAATATGCACAATTAATACCAACATCCTTCCCTCTCTAATAAAAACGGCTCATTATGAAGTATGAATTGACTATCTATTTATTATTTAGATGAAATATTAAATAAACCATATCTGTTCATTCTGTGGGAGAAACAATTATTATCCAATTTAAAAATACTAACCCCCTTATTCATAAAAACTAATGCAACGCTATCGTATTGTTTAAGCTATTGACGTGTTCTGTCACTTACTCGCAAATGGCGGCAGCAACAAGAATGACAGTGACAAAGCGATACAAAAGTTATCGTGTTCTATAAGAGCTGTTTAAGTTTTTATGAATAAGGGGGTTAGATGATTTTCATTCCGAGATGTAAGTCTTAGAATGTTATACTGACCCCTGCAAGCTCCGCCGAACTTAACGCATTCGTATCAGCACCAAACTGGCTCCAATTATCAGAAATAATATTCGCCTTTGTCTAAATCTAAGCGTTTTATTATGATGACTAGCCGACGGGTTATCTAATTACATGGAAGGTCAATATGATCTCCAAGGCCGGTCGTGGGTGATTTCAAACCAGTTCAAGTGGTCAGTTGACGGTTATGTGGAAATTTTCAAAGCAATTGCTGCCTAGGCAACGTGATATTATATCATTTAGGAGCTAAAGAACTTCCTCTGGTTCCCCTATACCATGTAAACTCAAGGTAATGTGTATTAGAACAGGTATGACAACTCACGTCCTTATGACATGAACGTTACTTAGGGTTGCTCAAATGGTTTTCAAGCGCATTTTGAATCAATGAATACAAAAGGCTGCTTTGCGAAAATATTTAAAAGTCATAGTAGGATTTTCCATTCCATATTTTGATCTTTATAAGTTTTTTTAAATACTCTTCAATGATTCTGTCTGCAAATAATTCGAATATCTCAAAGTCGTGGCTATTACAAAAAATAAAGGATGATCAATAGCAGACATTACTTAGCTACTAAATTATATCGTAGCCTATTCTATATGTTTAGCTGCTAAACGTATTGATTAACGCTATTGCCTGACTGATAGACATATTCGCGACACAAAACTGTCGTCGCGGTCTGGCCGACGCGTCACAGGCGTCGCCGTCGCCAATCCCGCTAGATTTTGTCACAAACTGCATAGTAAACGTTTAAAGGTGCTCCTCGGGAGCATTCGCGTGTAATGAATCATTATAGATTCGGCTTTGGGCATTGCATTACAATACTACCTCCTAGACTGACGAGCATTCGCGTATAATGTAACATTTAGTATAGATTTGAATTTCGAACATTCACTATTGATTTTGTTTAGTGATGTTGAGTATCAAGATACACATTATATGCGCATTGAAATGCTCGGTTCTCCTCCTTCACTAATATCACCTCGTTACATATCGTTGCAAGTTTATCGCTACTCCCTGACTGATTATATCCTCGAACCTGTAACATTACACGTGAATACTCCTGGTGGGGTGGGGAGCACCTTAACGTTATCAAGTATAGTTGTTGCTGATAGATAGTCACTTACAACATCACGCGTGCGCCTCATTCACATTCGGTGCGACTACGCCATTCATGTGCGTACACATTGCGTTCCAGTTTATGATTGGTTTTCGAATTGCAATTGTTGGTCTACTGACGAAACAGAAAAAGCAATTTTCTGCTCAAATCTGTTTTGAAACTTTTGCTCTATTGTACCTACTGTACATGAAGTGTAAAGCCATTGTCGTGTCTCTGTAGAAATCGGTTGAAATACTGAAATTTCAGCAATTGAAAGTTTATAACTTTCGTAATACTTGATGCCTACTAAATAAAAACCATTTTAAACGTTTCCCTAGAAACTCAGGTAATTGTTAAACTAGTCGTTGAATTTCTATCTCGTGATATCTCTATTCCAAGGTAAAAGTAATACAAATACAACGACGAAGATTTAGTTGACACTCAGTAGATAGACGGCCTTAAACATAGATTGTTAATACATTTATTTACATTAAATACTTCATTAACAACAGGGAATAAGCACTGTTCTTTTTTATTTTTTTTTAATGATCTCTTATATGGTTTTATGACTGATCATTAATATTCATCACCAAAAATGCTAAATGTAATATATTTATAAATTGTTAAAACTTCAAACACCAGGGTTTATCCTTTTAAAGCATGAAGCTTAAAAGTAATCGTTAAGTTTTTGGAATATTTAAACTTCGAACTTACTGAGCGAATTTCATGATTTTTGAAAATTATCATTCCAAAAACCTTATCCAAACACAACAAAATAATGAACCTATTTTGAGGCTGACTATACTTAAGCTGTATGTAAAATAAACAAGGTCTCCATATTTATTCGCACATTACCGATTACTGTTAGCATAGTTTGGTAACTATAATTTAGATGTAATGGGAATAGATAGTATTTCTAAACGACATACCACACTTCATGTCATTTAATAGTACAGATGTATTGTCCTGTGTAGTGACCAAAGACTAAGAGACCATTAATAGCTCAAGATGTGCCTATTTTGTTATTTCTTGTACTGAAGCTATTAAACTAAGTTTGAGGTGAGAGTTTTCTTCACTTTACGTCTCTACCGCTTATAAGACAGGTGTTGTTCCGAAGAACTGTTTAATTCGATTGGGTCCATAGTATAAGGTAACCGCGTACGAGGTCCTCATGCTTGTTTGACACAGTCGTTGTAAAAATTATTACCAATTACCTCAAAATACCAACTGAATAGTAAATACGCAGCCTTTTGATGGGCACTGTAGACTCATCTGATTAGGTAGACTGGATCTACTCCTAGTGAAGGCTGGCTCTTGGAGCAGAGGCTCTGGGCAGCCCGACCCTCCCAGAGGCTTCCCCAAGCCACGTGAAGTTTTGAAAGGTTCTTTCACTGGTCATAAAAGGCTAGTTTTTGTACTCGAGGTGCTAGTGCCCACAATCATTTTCGACAGAGGTATTGACATTGTGGATGTACGGACGTTCATGTCTGTTTGTTGGTTACTCATGTGGTACTTACTACAACGCCTAATGATATTCAGTCAGACCAGAAATAAATACAGTCTAGACGTGTTTATTCGCACGTTAACGATTATCGTTAGCGTAGTTCTGTAACGATGTTTAATACAGATGCAATCGCTGTAATGCAATTGCAATTCGTTAAAGTAGTTTAACACTTAAGAAATGGTGTTTCGTTACTTTATATTAATTGTTTTTGTAAGTATTATGTATTATGCGTAATATTCAGCTTTCGAACAAGGGTTAGTTGGTTAATGTATTAAATAGAAAACCTTATTCATTATTTTGTTGCTATTTAGCATTGCGACTTCTTCCATTTGCAACTACAAAGTTATAGATATTCAATTTTATCTTTCAAGTTTAATCTTAGTGTATGTAAGTTGCGAAATGAAGTACTTTAATTTTGACCATCACCTTTTATCGAATGCACTTTCTAATGTTCCGCTGTATAGTCAGCATCAAAAATATTGTATACACTTCACATAGTTTTGATGCTGACTGTACAGAATTATGTAAACAGTGTTTAGAATATTTTTGAAGCTGACTAAGTATACGTTTACAATGCATAAACAAACAGCAATGAAGACAAAAGCTGTTAACTAACTAGTTGAACTGTAAAAAGATTTATGCGATTCCATTTACGTTCGTTACGATAAATTTTAGCTAATCAACGCTATAATTAATTGACATAGTTGCGTGTGCGCAGCCAAACTGTTTCATTACAATGATAATATTTGTTTACAAACCTTGATTCGTCTAATAGAGTGCACAATTAATTTAACGGCAGATTCGTCCTAATCGCTCCTAATGAGTCCTAATTCGAACGTACTCGTCTCGCTTTGAATTTGAGAATAATGTGTTCATCTACTGACGTCTCACTTAAACCACCTAGTAAGAGAAAGAAAGCTTACTTGGTGAATAAATTAACGCACTATCATTTATAACCTTTTTTTAAATACATATTCGTTGTTCATCTCACTCTAGTGCAATTACCTTGTTTGATTTAATTTTATGTCACGTAACTTAATATTAATACCAGTCCGATTGCGAAAAAGTTCGTCTACCAAGCAAAATATCAATAAAAATAAATTCGAATGAACTTAAATATATTAAACTCTAGCTTTTATTATTACTACTTCACTTTTAACTCACAGGTGATCTATCAATAATTCTCATTTCATAGTTTATTCCCCTGCCAAAGCTCTGAAGAGGCATAATAGGCATACCTAATTCCCCGTTTTTATCTCGATATTGATCCTCCCTTTGGATGAACAATCACAAACGTATGTTTAATAATTGATATTGTGTGTCAAATGCATTGCAAACATCAGGCCTATCGCCCTTAATCAGAATCAACGTCGGCATTAATGAGCAAACTTTCCTCTGTTGCAGGTACATATCGCATCGGCTGACGCGCGCTGTGAGTCATGCTTGATAAGATGAGACGCCGCATGTTGACGAATCGCTGGCCAAATGTGTTCTAGACTAGTACCACCTGCAGGCAGGTTAGGTAAGACCAAAATTAACTTAGGTTCACTGCTTATTAGTAATCCACACTGCCCTGAAAGCTGTCGCTGTCATTGGAAGATTCACGTTTTTTCTACTATAAATGCGTTCCAAAACGAGTGACGTTTATCTTCGAGTCGTTCCGAAATGGACTCGATTGAAACAGTACTGTCATCTTGACATTTGCACGGCGAGTGTGTGTTGAGGAGAGCGTTCCAAAACCAATATATATCTTTCATAGTTTATGTTTTTTTGTTTTGGATCGAAGCCTAAATCTGTCAAACGCGCGCTGTTGTGCAATGGTACCAATGGTAAAGTACCATTAAGTCTGTGATTAGCTTTCACCAACTGACACCATTAGCAAAGGATTCATTTGTTTGTACAGGCAACTACACATTAACCGAAACATTTTAATGAATACTGCGTTTAAATGAACATTTTTTGATAGTCAAAAATAACTTTTCAAATATTATTGATAGTATGGGAATAGAACCAGCGCTCCTTTTATCTCATACGTCATGTCTGAAAACGTTGTTGAAAATGAAGAATATCAATCTAGAATTACCTAACGAATAAAAAGATAAAGAGCTCTAAGTTGATATGTGCTACTTTTTTCAAGATGTTCGTGATTCGAATGTTTATATTTAATTAGTGCAGTTTTGGACACAATTATGCTAAGCGAAAACGGCCAGCACGATTCGTCAGCAAGCGGTCTTTTATGAGCAACAATCAAATTCTATCAGAGTAACGTCATCGTTCTAGTAAGGTCTCTTTCCGGTACGCATTTGAATAACTATGACATAGTCTGTCATTGTGACATTTTTGTGTGACAGCAGTGATCACATCAGTAACAGTAAACAACGAAAAGACATAACTTTTTAACTTGGCGTTTAATAAACTATTTATTAGAAGTAAGCATTAATATAAACAAAAAGAGGAAGATACGGCATCTGCGTACCGAAAGTGGCCACACGGACTGGTCCAATGGACCTGTCTTCAAGGCAATATGACAGCGACTTGCATACGTGCACGTCATCATACATCACTGTCATGTGCCAGTTTTCGAATTTGCGAAGTATGAGCGTAACGTATCTTCCTCTATTTGTTTAAATCAATGGAAATAAGTATAAATGCTCGAAGGAGTCTCGGAGCCTAATAGCATCTTTCAAGTCTTGCGAAAAGAACGGGCTGATGCATTTCGGAACACACGGCCACTGGTTACCTTATACGAATAACATAATAAAGATCATTTTGCAATAGCAATATTTGGCGTATTGTGTGACCGGCTTGAAGCATACGCTAACCAGTCTTAATTGGATGTAAATTCAGCAAGCATGCACATTTTAGAGCAGTTAAATAATAGACCTTACTGAAACGAGTGCGCACTTAAGACTAATTAATTCAAGGACTTAGTTGCATTTTAATTGCACCAACCGAATTCTAGAATCAGACACATTGTGACGTTAACAGGTACCTCTATGCTGGTTTTGTACAAATAATTCTATTTAATTAGCATTCTTGAAGAAACTGGTATTGTGAGTTGCGGCCCGGGTGTGACTGATTCTGCGCTTACAATACTCAGAATCTGTTAATTTGGCAGAATTTTCGCGAAAATCAAGTGATGGGCGGATTGCGTCACTTGCCGACCTGTTATCGCATTGGAAATTGTTTTCGAGGAAATTCTGCTAAATATCTGCACCGTGAATAACGCGATTGGTGTTACTTTCTTACGATGTGATTCCACTTTTAATTTCTTTTTGGCAATGTCTGCCTGTACATTGCGTTTCATAGCACCATTATGTCCTTTTAACCCTTCAATACTAAAGTGGTAGGTAAACATTAGAAAATCTGCTTTATAAACAACTTAAAATCATTCGCCTGCTCCTGGCAGCAGTAAAAAATGTTATGCATAATCGTATAGTAATGTAATGGTGCTATGAGACGTTTTAGCCATACATCTCGATTTCCTGTGTACCCGCCAAGAGAAGCCACCGTGAGCAGATCGTCCTCAGTCCCTCGGGGTTTGAAGTTCATCGTGGTTTGTTGGCAAGGCTACAATGTTGTTTTTTCTCTTTTTATTTTACTACTTAGCTCACTTTAAACTCACCAATCACCTTGATGCTGTCAAATTAACATCTAATGATAATAATGTTTTACTAAACGTAATGCCGTAAGGTTTTTTAAAATAATATTTAAAAATTCCAATGCGAAGTTCGTGACTACCATATTCACGTACTGCCACCTAGCGGGGAGTAGCAGAGTTACTTGTGGCGACTCTTTTAGGAGATGTTTACGCTCGTAACACATAGATGGCGCGACTATGCATTTTACATGCTCGACTTACGTCAAATTATGAAAATGTGAGAGCTATGTATCAGGTACGATTTATTCAGTTTTGTCTAGTTTAGATGAAGCTTTATTTCGCTGTATTAACGTATAATTTTAGTGTAATCGTGTATCTCGAACTCGTTAGAACCTGTACGAGTTTTACGGCAGTGCTGACATGAGCCCGGATAGCTCAGTCGGTAGAGCATTGGACTTTTAATCCAAGGGTCCAGGGTTCAAGTCCCTGTTCGGGCGGCTCTCTTTTTGCAATTGTTTATGCATCATTATTGCTTACTATGATATTGAATAAAAATATTTGAACTTAGTACTGCATATTTGTGTATAATAGTCCACTAAATTAATTCTTATTTTGCTTGGCAGTTCGTTATTTCACCACTGTTGGTTGATCACTCTGTAACTTTAATTTTAATTAATCAAAACACTGGGTTTTTTTTTTACCTAAAACCTAGGTTAGACAGTTTAGTACCGCAACCTTTGTTAGTTGATTCTGTTTTAGAAGTCTTAACTTTTATTAGGAAGTCCCAGCAAACCGGAGTTGCAATCACGAAAAATGTACATAATTAAAACCTCAAGGCAGTAGGTGTATTTTAAAAGATTTTGGGCAAGCACAATGCCTTTGAAGATGTAGGTAACTTTTTGTCGTAGCCTTTCTAAGGTTTTTGTTTAGATTCGATGTTAAAGTGAACTATTGTCCAATTCACTTACAAACGAATTAACTTACAGCAAGAATAATTTTCACTTATACCATTTTGCTGTTTAGCCGCTGTTCCCTTAGAAAATGCGTTATTTTATTTCTCTCCAAAAACTTACACAAATTCACGGACGTAAAAGAAAGACGGACGGAACATCACACTAAAAAAATGTGAAGCTAGCAAGGTCATACAACTTCGTGAGTTGCACACGACCTACGCTCACACAAACTTACTAGGTGCTACAATCTATCGCCATTTTACCCCGTGTGACAGCGCGAATAACACGCGTGTTGCTATGACAATATTTATTTAAAAATGCCGTCTTGTGTGGTGAAATCATTTAAAAACTACATGAGTAAACTTAAAAAGTCACAAGGAATCACCTATCACAGGTAAATTATGATTATTCGTTGCATTTTCTCCCAATTACATTTATAAATTGTGATGACAATTTAAAAGTCAAAACACAACAGTGTTGCCACTTTTTTGACGGTAAAATTTCCCTAAATGAGGGGAAATCTGTATTTGTCGTATTGGCTCGACTTTAGTATCATATCGGGTAGCTAAGAGCTTAATTTTTTTTTTGTTAATAGAGTTTAATAAAACATGTAATCCTGTGAAGTTTCATTTTGCGGAAGTGAATACTGTTAGAGAAAAAAAATCCTAAAGTTTAAGATAACATCGGGAAATGTTAGGTTTTTTTACGCCATTTTAACGATTTGTTGCATCAGACCAAGGTTCATTTCTGAAATTAAATTCAGAAAACCATATTATTATTGCTATTCTCTTTAAAATATGTTTTTAATGAAAAAAAAGGTAAGTAGTAGTTAAGGGCTTCAATGACGAAAAAATAAAAGTTTAAAGGTTTTGTTTTTTGGAATTGTCATGAACAAAACGCAATCCGCCATTTTGTGCTGTCAGTGGCTGGCTGTTGACCTGTCACTCGTTGTTGTGTAGGTACCTACCTACTCGCGTCTTTTTATTTTTTCACTGCCTTAAGCTAGAATCGGGGCACAACCGACTGGTTAGGGTTAGGTCAGGTTGGAAGGCTAAAGGCCGGAGCGTGATCGAAAATAAGAAATAATGATATTGTATATAAATAATCTTCAGACTAAAGGTATCCCTAGGTTAGGTTAGGTTAGAACTGTGACCAAAACCGCGCGAGCCGAGCGAGCAAAGCGAGCGCGCGATACAATTAATATAAAATAACCCTTGCGTTATTTTTAATAGGTTTCCTAGTAGTAAAAATCGACGGGATGACTCGGTTTCAATTATTCGCAACTGCGGAGTAGAAAATTTTTGGAACCCCTCATCTGTCAGTACCGTGTGCAGTGCACATAGTGCACAGTGCATAGTTAGAGGGGTGTAAGGTTAGTGACAAACCTTCTGTCAGATGTATAAAATAATTACAATCATAATCGGACTTAAGTTAATAAACCCGGTTAAAATAAAAGGTAAACTTTAGGGAAATTTATGATTTATATGGCATCCCTCAAATTACGCACACACCATTGACTGCTTCCTTCACTCATGATTCGACGAAGTGGCGTCCGTCTTTCTTTTACGTCCGTGACACAAATTATTATTGCTTTGTAAAAGGTATTCGAAGTTTTTTTTAAATGACACACAATTATTGGCTCTCATTATTGTTTTCCAGACATATTTAACGTATGTATTGTTCGTTTAATAATATTGTTCGTTTTTTGGTTGATAGGTAGTAGGTAACCGAAATGTCAGCCTTACCAAAATATTTTTGTTTCCGCTAGCTCATATTTTGATGCCTGGAAGCGCCATCTGTCTGATTAATGTCTCACCACGTTACTTACTTATTGTCAGAATAAATAGCACGTCACTGCAGGAACGTGCCACAAGCTTTTGCCGCTAGATGGCAGCCAATGCTATTAGGGCCGGCGCCCAGTATCGGCATCGGCACGCTTCAGGCTTTTAAGGTGGCAAATAGTAATATACTCGAACATAATGGCAATAAAGTAGAAAATGCCGAAACAGAAACAGAACAAACGCATTTTGTTTTTACGAGAACACATCACGGGAATTTCTACTTTATTGCCATAATGTTAAAGTATATTGCTATTTGCCACCTTAAAATCCTGAAGCGTGCCGATGCCGATAGTGGGCGCCGGCCCTTAGAGTACGAGTCTGCTAAAATGTGACTTGAGTATTTTTCAGTAGATGGCGCTAGTTGTTTCAACACTGCGAACTAAAAGTAATCTGCAACAAAAAAGTTCTAGGACCGCTGAAACTTTTATTCCATTTGAAACTTTTAAACTCAAATTGCATCTAGTTTCGGTGAGTAATTAATATTTTTTCATACTTGCGGCCCAATAAACCCTTACCTTCCTTAGCTGAAACCGAGCCAAGATTTTGCCATAAGAGAGAAGTAGACGTCATGCGTACAGTCAACCACAGCTACAGCTCGACGTAAATTAAAATGAAATAGTTTATGGATTTTATTTTGTGTATTAAAATATTTAAAAGCATCAGTGCCAGTGCAGTATTACCAGTAGATCGACTGTTAACAGTACTTCGCCGTGTTGTAGTACAAACTTCTACTGTTTTTGGGATTATATGACATTCGTATGCATTTAACTGATTTTTGACTAAACTGAAATTCATGGCAAGCTCACGGGACGTGCAGAAAGGAAAAGGTCTTGAGTTCTGGACACTCACGCGCTTTCGTGTCAGTTTTTGGCACTATCTAATAAATATATATGAAATAATGTGAAATATAGTGCAGTTTTTTTAAGTGTCATCTGCTGTTTTTATATTTGCCGAGGTTGGCAACACTGCCGTGCGCTGTCTAAGCGTCTCCTAGCTCGCCTCCTCCACTGGTGCTTTGGAAGAAACTTGTGAAAGGGCGGCACTAAACTGGGTCAATGACACCGCGCTGTGCTTATTTTTCCTGGTGAATGTTAATAAAAGTCTTACTGCAAACCGATAAGTATCTAGCTTACCGTTTGGCTTATGTTTTATAAGGTAAGACACTGCAGTTAGACTCTAATATCGAGCTTGTGTCTCGATATGGGTATGAGAGACTTACAAACTTACTCGTACAAGACTTACTTAAATATTTTCATATTCATACTTGAATAGACACATGAATGTTTGTCCTGTGTGGGTTTCAAACATTACCCTTATTCGTCATTTCTTTATATTGAACCTAAAAAGCACAATGTGATTGAATTAGTTGCCTGAACTTATAATGATGACTTGACCTGACTTGACTTTATGAACGTACTAAAAACTGTAAAGAATACCTCAGTTAAATATTTGTTTACATACCACCAAATTTCTACTCGCGAACCCTATCCCAAACCTAAAAAACCCAATTCCCTGAAAGTCTCGATAAAAAAACAAGTAGTCCGGATAACGACAGTAGGCGTAGACAGTTTTGGCGAAGTGTAGGCTTCTAAGTGTTTAAATTTAAAATGCGGAAACAGTGTGAGGCACCACACTGCCTAAGGTCCTAATTCTGTTCAGTCACAAAAACAAGCATCGACATAATAATTTTCTCTGTAAAATCTCAGCGGGCAAAAATAGAGTAACGCCGAATATAACTAGCGAAGAGTTACAAAACACGGTAAGCGCAAATTCGGCGCTCAGCCTTCGCGCTAGGCTATTTTTAGCCATGATACTTGATTTACATTTTTATCACTGGCTCTTTCGTGTGTAGATTTAATTATGACTTGGAACTGTATTTTAATTTTGTTTTGGTGTAGGTTTAAAATAAAACTCTTGAACTACTCTCTCGAATGCAACTCTGCATGATTGTGCAGTTTTGTTTTTATTTTGAATTTTACAATGAGTTACATAACAAGAAATATATCCCTAACGCGTTAGTCAGAGCTTGCAGTCATGGTGACCGGACTTCCAGATAAGCCCACATTTCGCCGACAGTATTAGGACCCAACGTGATAAAGGGTGAGCCTAGCGCTGGGTAGCCAAGGTTAGTTAGTAAGTGTACCGGCCAGACTCGAACTAGCGACCACACAGGTTCCGAGCCAGGACCATGGCGCTCTACTTTACCGTCGAGTTAACCGCAAGATGTAATAGTGAACCCAAAGTAGTGTTTCGGCCAGATTTGAACTCTGGGACGTTCGGGTTCCGAGCCAAAGTGCTTGCCACTGGCCCACGTCTTTGTTTAAACTCATAATTAATTTTTAGTTTTTACTAGGCGCATTCTACACGAGCGGCGTCCGTGTGTTCGGCCGTAAACATGTTTTGGTCGTATCTCACCGAGTTATGGGATTATTATGATAATGACAAGACGTGTGTCGGTTTGTTTACATTTTTTTGTTAGTTTAAAATATTTAGTTATGATAACGACGTTTGAGTATAGTGTTGTGTCTACAGGAGTTGCTGAGTTCAGTCGCAGCTTTTTGTTTTGAAATAGTTGAGGCTGTAGTTTTGAAGCTAAGACTCGCAGGGTTTCGCAGCCAGACTTAAACCTTTTTTGGGCTTTGATCCGTGTGGTGGAGTGGTGTCCGTTTAGTTAAGAGGTCCCCTGAGTCAGGGGTACACACATGTCAAAAAAGCTGAGTTTTGATTCAGGCTTTTATTAATAAACAATACTATGAGGTCTCACAGTGCTCATGACAGAAAATTGGTCAACACTCGATTAACACATAGTGGTGGAGATCACTCCAGTGTTATTCAAGGGTACAGTCAACAGGACATCAGGTTACCCCATCTCGCTCTTGCCAAATGTCATTTCTTCGCAATAGACCAAGGAGGATTGACTGGAAATGGGTAGAGTGATGTGCCTTCCACCGTACATTTGTACATCGGAGTTATACTCCAGTAACTCACCCTCAAAGTAATAATAAACTAAATTACTTTTCCATATAAGTAATTTAGTTTTATAATCAATACGTCGTTATACTGACGCCCGCCGCTGCCGCATGACATCGTCTACATAGAAACCACTGCCGCATTGCGGTCTCTATTATACATTAACACATGTGTTATGTGCCCTCACAAAATACACACATTGTTTAGAGGCACAAAAGCAAAAAAATTTTTGTAGTTCTTTGTGTGCCTACTCAATTCTTTATTCGCGCCGCCTTTTAATCTGAAATGGAATATGTTTTATATTGATTATGATTATTGTGTTATTTTGCAATTTACCTAACTAAACTTATGTAACTTGCGCAAGATAGGTACTTCATTATTTAGAATAGGAAAACAACTTACTTTTTACAAATTACTTCATGGTTTATGTTTGTAAGACCGACACAACTAGTTTCAACAAGTAACTAAACACATGAAACATTGGCATTCATCTTGTTCACAACAGTATCACTCTTTAACTTATAGTTCTTACCTTAAGAAAATCATGTGTGATGTGAGTCTGTTTAATCAATCAGTAGGTAGTTAGGTAAGTGGAAGTAGAATCTTCGGCTTTGAATGTCTGTATTTAATCGAAAATACGCATTGAAAATAACAAAACAACACCACATAATAACACGTATGAAATGTTCAATCTAGCGTTTTGTCACTTATGCCAGTGTGTTTATAATTGTTGTATTTTCACTTAAAATATTTGCAAGTTAAAAGCTCTGTCACATAAAATACCTACGGGGACTTATCACTCAATGCCAGCGCGGCTTTTACACATTATCGAGCTTTGCTTGTGTGGTGATAATGAAGTACTGAATAAATGGTTTGTTTGTACTTGTGAGTATAATTGTGTCTTACGAAGTGAGAATTAATTGCTTTATGCTAACGTGATCCCACTTGTTGAGAAGCTGAATGGCAATCTTTTTAGACAGCTTTATCAACATCAAGAATCCTTAGTAAGTTTCCAGCCATATCGACCTAGTTATTCTGAAAATCAATAAATAATAGCTTAGTTGCGACCCTGAACAATTTATATTCGTTGTTTTTCTCCACCACCTTAGTAAAAATATTAAGGACAGCCCTGACTGACCCTGCTCCATGCGTAAGTCCCGGTGAAAACGTACAAACGTTCCAGTTTCTATAAGAGTCCTCCACAAGACACAATTCAAACTTAAAACGAATGACATATAGCACAGGCGCGAACTTATCTCGTTAAACAGGTAGAGATATCGCACTGTGTCGTCGCGTGTGCATAATAGAATGACATATTTGCAATCATCCATCACAGTGCGTTGCAATGTGCGTGTGCGCGGGCGTTACACGGCTGCCCTCGCAACTAGTTACGTGTAATGTTGTAAATAAATGGATGATTAAAATAAAATGGCTGCGAAACTGCGCGCGCAAGTGGAGCGCGGCGCGGTGCGTATGCGCTGAGTTTCGGCGAAATGATGGCAGGTGATAGGAAAATTGTTCAACTTCAGATAAGTGCATATAAAAGATAGGACCAGAAAAAAACATTCGATCTAGGTTTCTGGTGGGACCTGGACCTAATGTTACTATTTCTAGTGTGATAGTGAAGGTACAACATTGATTGGTAAAATAACAGAGAAAACAGTGCTTATTATTCTGTAACATCCTTCAAGAGGCTGTTTCTTCTCTTCCAGTCTTGATTACTGACATTCGCTTTGAATAAATAACTTGAAGCCGAAAATCCATATACTTGGTACTTTAGATATCACTACCATTTTCAAAGCAACTCGTCCAAAACTCAATATTATTCAGGTACGGGTAAATAAAAGTCAAAACTCGTGTAATTTCATCGTCGTCTTGCCTGTTTTGATATTTTGTCTCTCTCCTAAAGTATACTGAAGCTATCTCTATGTAAATAGTCTAATGCCTAACTTCAACCTTGTTTTGTACCTATTGTCACAGAATGAAATATGAAAATTGCACATTTTATGTCCCGCGTGATTTACTTGAACTTGAAGGTTCTAAATGACCAGTCGTTACCGTGTAGCAGTAAACAGAGAGCGTTTGTCCTGTCCTTAAACAGTTCTAAATTATCCCTAGCATCATCTCAGACAAAGGGACATAAATAACCCAGTCACTTGCTAGAATTATAACTAGTCAGTGAAGAGACTGTATGTCTAATTGTCGTTATTGATGCTTTACGGTCATTATTCTTAATGGGACATGGGGAAAACAAAAGAATGTTTGCGAATTGAAGCATAATTTAGATATTTAGTTGTCTAACTTGTTTACTTCCCTGTAACAGGTGTGATGAATAATTTTGTTATTCCATTTGTGTTTTTAGCAGCGATTTTAAGCTGTCGTGGATAAGCACTCCTCATTAGATTTTTCTTGCAAGCACAACTTAAGACCTTTATCTAACAGATCGTAGAAGAAAATATATGTGACTTTAATTGAATAGCATGAAATGAAATCTATTTCAGTAGTGCTCAGAAGAACTTATAATAAGATGCAACGTCTCAGAAAATAGCTTCGCTCCTAATCCGGATCTACAGATGGATTTATAAAATTGCTTTGTGATTGAAATATGGATGTGTTTTCTTTTGGAGATGGTAGCCGAAGGATTGGTTTCACAGCTAATTGAGCTGGTGCCTCGACAGCATCCGCTATAACTGAATAATAATCACTTCAAAGAAACTTCTAAGCAGAATATGCGTCTTCGCATCCGATCTTTTCGTAGTTTTTTTAAATCTCTTGGAAATGACATGAAATCATGAATGAATCTCCCATTTCCTTTATTAAATCGAAAGCAAACAAAAATTATGTACCAAATAATTACTTACATGTTGCATTTGTGTGGTTTGTCAAACTTTCCCTGCAAATTAAATGTGTTTTGTTTGTCACTTTGTTTACACTTTACAAACTACTAGATGATGAGTATGTAGTAGGAAATCTTGTTTACTTATTTATTGCAAGTTTTAATAATTAGCGACGTTAGTTACCGACAGTGCTCTACCACGAGGAAATTCGTGCGGTTAGTAAACATATCACGATGTTCGGGCTATTCACACAGCAGGCACTTATTGTAGATATAAACTTTATAACTGCATTCTTAAGTGAGTTGGTTACTTTGAATTTAATAATGAATTATAAATGAATTAAAAATGAATTTAAAAATATGTATATTCCAGCTACTATGTTACACTTAGTTTGCAAATAAATGCTTTGACTTTGACTTTAAATTTTATCACCTATATAAATGAAAGTTTGGTACTATTCCTGGATCATGCTAAGTTTTAGTTATGAGCCGGCCGTTTCAAATCCAATTTCGGTAGTATTTGCAATCCAAAACGAACACCTGTAAACTCTCCTTTAGTTTAGAATCCGACCTAGTCTCGTAGTCAAAGTAGAACTCATTTAAGATAGAAATGTCAGAATGCTAATCAAGCCTAGGCCGAGCCTGCTCCCGGCCTGCGCTTGCGCACGCGTCCGCAATTATCAGGATTTAAATTGCAAAATGGCCGTCCACTTAGCGTCACAGTTGTCCGTTGTTACGTGTCACGTCTGAATTGCAGTTATTATTGCTCTGATTGATGTTTGCTTTGCCACCGGGACGAAAACGAGTGCTTGATTATAGCTATGCTTCGCAGAAGTATGTTTTTCATTGAAAAATGTTTTCTTTACTTTGCCACTGCCAGGCGAAAATCACCCTTAGTAATTCTAGCAATCGTGTCCAGATCATCGGTTATCGTATGTCCCAGTGTGTCGTTTGTCAAACAATCAATCTCAGGCTGCTTGTCTGACTATAGTTATCTAATGGGATATAAATATCTCAGCATTTTTTTGTAGCAGTAGCTGATTTAGAGACAGTGTTTTCTTTCCAAGCTCAATACTAATTAAAAATTGATAATTATTATGTTTAGTTTAACCATAATACGGCGCTCAGACTGGGCTTCATCAAAATTCACTAGTTGCTTGCTATCATACCGTATCTCAAACTATAAAACCCATTCATTTCCTTTACATGAAACTACATCCTGCGAAACCGAGCACTTACCTGATAACACTGCCTAATCTTAATTACACAATGAGATATTTGTTCTACGCGCCCAAAAGAGATATTAGCGCCCAAACTGTCAAAAATAATGATAAAGGAGGACATATTGCCTCTGGCACATCTCTTGCGGTGACCCACATGGCTTAACCTGAAAAAACATCCGGAAAATGATGAGTCATCGATTGTGCACAATAGGCTGCTGCGGTAATACCTTTGTTGCATAAAAGTAATTGGAATTATAAGTTCTAATTTCGTATATTGTCTACGTTTGAATATTACATACCTTGTTGGCGAGAGTTTTATGTATTCCGGTCAGTGCACCGGCCTACCTTGAGAAACCATGGTTTCGTTACGTTCTTATTACTACCTCATTTCAGTGGAAATAAATCCGACCAGTATACTATGAGCAAACCAATGGTAGCTCAGAGAATTAATGAAGCTATGCGAGAATCAATGAATTACGCATTCCTTTATTTATTTGAACGATGAGTCCCATTCGACATTAAAATCTGACCTAATTATATATAAGAAAATGTGACAGAACAAGCAAATAATAAGTATTTATTTTCAAATGCGAAGTCTTGAAATGTTGTTTCTTTAAATAATAGGTATCAGTTACTGCAGCGGCTCTTGGTACCAATTGAAAATAAAAACATCTACTATCAATTTTCTTCAATACTTATTTATAACTTTGTTTAAAATAGATAACGTTAATATATTTAAATAAATTCAAATTTTCGTTTCAGTCTTGAATTTTAATACAACAAATAATTCATAATATTCAAATTGAGTGTTAAATAAACATCAAAGATGTCTTACTGTTTCTCAAAGGCGAAAGTTATCTTGAAAACTTTGCTATTTCTTAGTCTGTGCTGGTATTTTAATTCTCTTCTGTTTTATGTTTCAAGTGTTTCAATTTAAACTTCAACATTGCATTTGATAAGTTAACTGTCGAAAAGCTCATAAAGACATGAAGAGCAACAAATCAAGTTAAAGTGCAATGACATGAGAATTGTTTCATTATGAAGCCTTTCGAAAACCGGCCGAACAAACACGAGGGTGTAAAGTCAACGCACTTGACATTTACAGTGACTTTGTAATGTGGTGTTTACATGTCGCATGCGCCTCCAGGGTTTTCAAATTGTTGCTTAATGTCCCATCAAACGTGTGGCAACAAATTACTTGATATTAAATCTATATTTTTTTCTAACCCTGTGTTCCATTAGGGTGCGATTAAGGCCAGCTTAATGCGCATTGCATGATCTCATCGCCAAGCCTGGCTTGATGACGTCAGGTTACGGGGTAAACAAGCGAACTAATTTTTTAATCCCTTTGTTTTGAATTTTATGCTCAAGTCTCGTAATGGACATGTGATTATGGTTCATCGTTCATGTTACACGAAACAGCTTTAGTCGACTAAATTAGGAGCAAAGCTGGAGTGATTAAATGAAATCATTAATAATTATTCGTACCTGCTTGTTGTCTTACTGCCGAAAATCTTTAAGCCTTTTTAATGGCCCTGCCGGTGAAGCATTATTCTTATTATTTCCATTATGCAAAATCATTTCGGTATGCTCAAAACACCTCAGATTCAGGAAACAAATTGCCAGTTGATTATTCGTAGACAATTAGCGCTGACTGTCCGCTAAATTTCGCACAGCAGTATTAGTTGGACCTTAAGCAACTTAACTGTTGTGTCGGCGTTTTGCAAGCAGCTGCTAAAAGTGACGCCGCTAAATACTTGTTTATATGCTGTTCCGCATTGCGGTCCTGCATAGTCTGTGGATTTGCGGTGGTGCGATCAAGCGCGATGTAGAAAACTTGTTGTCACTTTGCCCAAATTTCCAATATTAGAGACAAAAGCTTATTGTAAACGTACTGCGGCGTTGTTTTTTCTAGTTGCAGTTTCAAGACCTATTTCTCTGCATTCTGCTTTCTCCAGGGTTTATTTCCCTATTTTAATCGACCTCACATCCACTAGACGCCTGATGCTTGATCAACTCAGAGGTGGGAGTTAATTCACTGTTCGGAAAGGCAAGGACAATACCCAGATGCCTCCATTCTGTGATATACTATACAGCCCGCCCATTGATGGTCACGACATCTCGATTAGTATCCTTGCAAGAAACGCCCATCGGCGTTGATAATGAAGTTCTAGATTTCTATATGCACCGTTTTTTATATGTTCGCTTTACATGTACTGCACCGTGATTAAAACGTGTACCGCGATCTTTATTCGCTTGACATTCAGTCAAGTGTCAGCCACAATGAAATATCTTTTAAATAAATATCTTTGGACATTATTCCACACAGCGCCATCTAGTCCCAAGTTGGCTAATTATAGTCCGATTATGGATTCTAGACAACGGATAAACATACTTAAATACTTTTTCTTTTGTAAATACATACTTAATATACATAGGAAACACGCAGACCAATACAAACAGACATGTTCATGCACACAAATGTTTGTACTGTGCGGGGATCGAACCCGCGACTCTTGGTGTAGTATCCGACTTCTCAACAATTACACCAAGACGTTCGTCAAAATCACAATCATTAGTAATAAATAACAAATGGAATATGTTATCCTCTTCCTGTACCTAAGTGAATTGCCATCGTCTATTATCCAATAGATTAATCGGTCTGGCCTTCAAATTCAGTTCGTATTCCGTTTTACACGCGCGAAGATTTATCTTAAAGCGCTGCTTTACGCTGAATGCGCTTCACAGCTATTGTTGCAGCAATAAAGCGAGCCCGCTGCAGTGCTTCACCATGTGCGTATGCAATAAATAACAGAGGCTCTAAGCAGGGTTGCTAGATGTATCACGGCTCACGTTTGGCTGGAGAGAGGTTCAATTATTCTAAGCATTAAGATTTATCACGAATTTCACTCACTCACAGCTATTTCTTGATTACTACGGTTTGGTGACCTATGACAACGCATTGGCAACTTAAATCCGCCTTTGAACCTCTTCGTTGCTGGTTATTGAACATATCCAAAGATTAAGGCCCTTCGTACACAACGCCACGCGAATCGCAAATACCCACTGACGATTTTGGTCTCTGAGCGACTACTGCAATACGAATTTATATAATATCGTCCGCTCTCAGATACTCGCGACATAAGTTTACAACAGTATCGGAGACTTCAGTAGCCTTGTGTACGAAGGGGTTAACACAACTAAGACATTGCACAGAATTTTAACCGCATAGCAACCCTAAGCTCGTCTTGAACTGTGGATTTATAGCAACTCGCCTGCGCGTTATAGTTATGTCTCACTCAAGCGTCTTATGTAAAAGAATCGAAGTTATCTATCGCCTTATCGATTGGCCTAGAATGTGCGTTAATTGCTTTAACAAAAAAGTTTTTAATGCGTTTGACATAGAAATGTACACTAGTGTAACGATTCTTGTGCGCACATCATACTTAAGCTTTTATTTTATTAAGACGATTTTGTCCGTCGAATTTGAGCGCTCTACCGTTTTGTGTATTATTGTGTTTGTCTCTCGGTATAAACTTTGACCTCGTAAGTGTTAAACCTCTAAATTCATGTAATAAAGGTCATTCTCCAACTTCTATGTTACACCATCACACAGTAACGCAGTTGTACAGAGGCGCTCACATCAACCTTTACACAGGGACACCTTATGCCGCTAATATAAGACCCATTTTGCAACGGTTTTGTAAAGGTGGATGTGAGCGCCTCTGTACCTCCGGCTTTTTGTCCAAATGATTTGGCACTGAGCTCATGTAGGTAGCCGTTAATTAGCACTTAGGCCCAGACTCCACCAGAGCTGAGCGGAGATGTGCGGCGTCGAGCTGTGTTTTCAACAACCAATAGAATCACATCTCCACATCTCCATGTGTGAATAACGCAATTCCATTGGTTGTTGAAAACACAGCTCGGCGCCGCACATCTCCGCTCAGCTCTGGTGGAGTCTGGGCCTTATTGTTGGAACAGGCCCACTACAGCATGAAAAAAAAACTAGTGGAATTCCAATAATGTGATATATCAAATTTTCTCTGACGACACCAACTTCACATTCCCTTAATTTTATTTTATTACATCTATAACATTTTATGACATAATATTTTGTTTGTAAGAAAATATCTTGTTTTAAAATCTCCACTGCGTTTTATAATTAGTAATCTCCCACGCGTGTTATTACCGGTCGGCAAGCCGAAATTAATTTGCCTTCTAGCCGAGCCCTCATAAGGTTTCGTCCATACAACATCTGAATATGAGGGTTGAAGGTGTGTTACGTCAAACTATTTTTGTTTCGAGCTCACCTGCAGGGGCTTCTGTAGTTCAACGATCTGTTTAGAGAAAGGTATTCCTTGGTCGTTGGGGCCGGGAAGTCCTCGAGTGGAGACCATTCGAGGCCAAGCGCAGCGTGGGACGCCCACCCGCAAGGTGGACGGATGACCTGATACAAATCGCAGGGTCTCGGTGGATGCAGGCCGCTCTGGAAATCTATGGGGGAGGCCTATGTTCTGCAGTGGGCGTCCTATGGCTGCTGATGATGATGATGATGATTCCTTGGAAAGCATCTCCATCCTATTCACGTAGCTAGCCGAGCGGCGCCATCCGCACATTTTGAGCTTATTTTCTGTCGAGGCAAGTTCATCAAATTGACAGATGTCTGTCCGTCGATTTTACAACAGTTTTCTACTGATCCAAATGGCGTTTAAAAACTTATCAACGCGGTATTAGCGGGTAAACCTTCATTTAAGGGGAAACTCTTGAACGCTAGCTTAAAACTAAGAAATTTGAGGTAAATCAATATTTGCTATGATTTTCTTTCAATTTGTTGTAGGTACTCGTAAAGTTTCATAGTCGATACTCAAATAGAAACATTTGCTTTGTAAATAAGTCTATATTACTTCATTCAAGGAATAGCAAAAATATCTGTAGTGCCTCGTTTGAAGCTGCCTACGTAAGAAGCCACCAAGCCACCTTCTTGTGACGTAGAAGTATCTTTTTGTTATAAATATTTATTAGCGGTAATGACACTGGCTATCCATGTTTACTATTTGCCCTGTTAAAACAAAATGATACCGACGTGCAAAAGTAGATAGGCAGTGACAACACAAATGACGACATTGCTTTTATTAGGTTGTGGGTACAATTCGTTGAAGTAAAAGTAACATTGACGTGCTATGTTACCTGTATAGCTAATAAATACTTCTTAATTATGTATTGATTTGATTGATGGAACTTAATAATTGAAAAAAAAAAACATTTCAGAAAAAATAGTTGCGTTGTTTGTCAACTGTTACGCATGAAAACGAAAACCGGGCTAATATTCTCGGTGGGTACTTAGTCAATATTTAGACTGCATGACGATAATTCTGAATCATTGTCCGGATATTTGATGAGCGTGTGGGAAAACAGTAATGTCAAACAGACGCTGTGATAAGAACTTGTAAGGATGGGCCAAAACGCTCCGATCTTTGTAAGCATACGATCCAGCGATTTTCAGATCGGATCGACAGGAAATGTTTCTGAGCTGGGTCGATCAAAACAATGAAAATACAATTTGCCTTAAGATTCGTTCAGTTCATAGAGTTCTGTCTTACCAATTCGAGGTTTTCTTTTCATTCCTAACGGAAATATCATCTTTTCAGTAAAAAAAATGGTTCTTGGTTCTTACTGGTTGGTAATCCAACCCGGGGTCATCACGGATCGACGGCACGCGATCCTATGAGTGGATCATCACGATCGATTAAATCCTTTAAAATCGATTAACAGTATCGCGCATCCCTAACTCTCACAGTGCTAACGCATATTCATCCCTATATTTAGACTCTCACGAAACATATCAGAATTCGTGCAAATAAAAATATTTACCCACTCGCAAAAGGGCGATAAGTTTAATGTGTAATGATAAATAATGAAAGTTTTATAGCAAAAAGTCACATATCTCGCAAGTAGTTCTGGCATTGCGCCCTACATTCTGCGTAATCGGCGGTTGAAGATAGATGGACGGAATTAGGGAGCATGTCAGTCGTAATTACGGATAATAATTCTGCTTTTTTACGCTGTATTTTACGAAGAAGTAAAATAATCTTGCAATGAAGTGATTTCGAAAATTCCTAAGAAAACTGATTGATAGACTCGGTACTATCAGTGACGTTATACTTAACGTGCATGCAAGTAGACTTCTTACATAATAATGTGGACCCCAAAATTAAGCAGGACCTGTATGTTCCAGAGGGTGAACAGGAAATCGCCTGAAAACAAAACGCCTTGCTTAATTAATGGCGCCCCTTATCAAACCCGCAACGATACTTGACTATAGATGGGATCTCCACCCGTTGCACCGACGGGCTAGTCTTACACTACTTAAGACCACTCGGGGTACAGAATTCCCATTCTTCCTGCGTGCTGAGCTCTTCCAACAAAGTCAACATATCATCTACTCAATCTAAACCACTGCCATCAGAGGTCGTTGACCGCTAATGGCAGACCCACCCGGTGACGCCCATCAATCATAGTTTGTACCCGGAAGTGCGGGTTCGACGTACGACGACGACCTTCCCCCAACCGCCGACCTTGGTGTCTGATTACATAGGGGTTGCTCGCAAACACACACAAGAGTAATTGTTTACAACGCTGAATAGATGTCATCAGGAAAATGAATGTCGACATCTATTGAGACAGACGTTTCCTTAGAGGAATCTTTCAGAAGCATGTACACACTTCACTGGGACTTGAATACTACGGATTCATTTGGAAATGAAATATTAGTGACACGTTTTTCCTTAGATTTTTATTCTATTCTTTTTTACCAAAAAATACTCTTGTCTTTTAAGAATGGCCGAGGTAAATGAATGCAACTGATAGATAAAGTGGGGTTGTTACTTTTGGGGGGCTTAAGGGAAATTTTCCGAAGGGGTCCTCCTAACTGATATAAGCACCGACTCGTACTGGAAAAAATATATCTGCAGACGAATAATAATTAATTATATTATATTAATGCTCTTATAATACGGTTGATAATTCTCACTGACGACATTTTCCGTGAATCCTAAACGATGAGACAGAACGCCAATGCAATGTCATGGTGTTTGAACGCCAGCCATCAGTGATCAATCAGCCACTTCCCCACACCCCGAAATGCCCAAGGTTCAATACTCGACCTTCCGTGTTCATCAACAGATCGGTTTACTAATGTTATTAGTGTTTTGTTACCGACTACACAGTCAAACCTTTTCCGGGTTTGTTTTTAGCTACTACTTTGTTTTTTCTTCTGTCTTATCTGCTGAGTTAAAAATAGCAGAATTAGAATAGAATACTCGGATGTTTATTTACAGGTAATGTGCAAAATATTGATGATGAAAAATCTCCAATATTTACAGCATTCAGCTAATTCTATTATCATGCAAACTGTTGTGCTGTTTCATTGGATTATGAATATGATTATCGTAAGTTACTCATAAATCTGAAGGTTTGTAAAACGATATAACTCTAGACCTAACGATGACAACTCAGAAACGTACCTAGAATTTTGGTAAAAATACTGGGTGTGCGCTGAAAAAAGATGAATGAGAATAGCACATAATACGGTCAAGTAAGATATGGAGACCAAATAGGAAGGAATAGCTAGGTATCAAAACAATAAAACCCGCAAGTAGGTAACATCGATTCGATTCGCCACATCATAACTACCACTTTTTATACAACTTTCGTAAGCTCGTTAAACTTGAACTAAAACTCAATTAACACCACCATAATATAAATATCTTCTTTGTCTACGTTAGATCAGTGTGCCGTTAATCAATTCCGCTCAGTTGTTGTTGCCTGCGCCCGCGTCGGATTCGTCATCCGTTTAATTTCGTACGCTGTGGGTGGTGGCGGTATTACATTGAGAATACTATTCAATTAGACACGTAATAATTCGTCCTGGTTGACCATTACGATCATGCAGATGAACTTATGCATTTGGTAGCTAAAGCAAATGACATTTATGAACTGATACTAACAAAACCTAACGTGAAATGTTACGTTTGGACCAACTCACTTGACATATTTATTATAATTAATACTTTGCAAACCCGAAAATACCATCCAAATGTTCCGTATTATGAAGGTCGTATTTATTTTGAATGTTGTAAAACTATTATGACAGCCCATTTAACAGAAGCAGGAATTTCTGCGCATATTGGAGTGGTTGGTCACAATTTATATCTGTATGAATTCTGAACTATTTCCTTGTAATTTTTTATCACTGTCGTAAAGAAGTTAATAAAATTGACAAGAACGGGAAGATATATTTCAAATAAGATTAAGACAGTTTTGGCACATTAGAGGAAATATGTACCTCATATCCTACCATGTGAAAAGAATGATGAATTATTCATTATTAAAATGTACTCGGTCTAGTCACAGATTAGAATTCATAATGTTTTATTGCCTCTACATATTGATTTCGAAATAGATTAACATGTTGTTATTTTACTAGTGTAAGTTGGCCACGTGGCTACTCTTCTGCCAATTCCGTCAATGTGTTTACGATCTGTTTACCAATCGAACTTTAGTTTCTAGAGCTTTTAGGTTGCAATCATTGCAACTTTCGGCCGTATTATCATTTGAAATCGAAACTTTGTAAAGTAAAAAATCCATGCAAATATGCATAAAATGCAATACCAATCAATGCATCAATCATCAAATAATATTTTCCTGTCCTAGCCTATCAACCTGTATACAAGCGACAGTTCAAATGAGTTTTATCGCAACATACCTACAACTTTAAGTATCAACGTGGCCTTCCATGAACATTCACCTTTCGACTTGTCTGTTACAATATTAATCGAGTGTTCCAGAAATAATGTAACTAAAATGTGGTTGAAAGCAGTACGATGGAAATGTGACAAATGATTTTTCTTATTTCAAAACGGAAATCTTGTCACAACGCCAATCACAAGTGGATGTAGGTACCTTGTTTATTATATCTCCAAAGAGTGTTGAAAAGTCCCGGTTTAAACTTTTATGCCACCGTTAAAGTGTGGTGTAACATCGGATTGAAATAGAATTAACGATCTTCCTCTGTTTCAAAGTGAAAAATAAATACTCTAATTTTACATTTTGTATACGTCTAGTAATCTATGATGTTTTCTTGTTACATTGCAACGTTTGTTAGTTTCACAGCTCGGTTTTTGAATTTGAAAACGATTCAGCAACTATTTACAGTTGTAGTTTTCACAGTTATACTTTCGTACCTGTTGCTGAAAAATTCGGCGAAACTTAGTAAAAAATCCATAGTAGGTAACAGATTTAGACAAATTCATACGGATGTGGAATTTAAAATGCGCGGGACCACTAAAGTAAGACCTTCAGCTTCTTAAAAGACTCCCCCTTTGCCATTCACTAGTGGTTTGTAGAGGGAAGGTAGGCGGGTCAACCTTCATTGGTTTGTTGCACCGTTCTCGACTTCGGTCAAGGCACGGTAAAGAAATATAACAGTAATATGACTCGGCCCCGTCCTTGAGATAAGTGCCTACAGCCGCGCGGTTCGTCGCTACGCGATAGGGCTACCGCCTGTAGTATTTTAAAACATCCGGATACCTACCTGTTTCTTTCTTTTCTTTTTGAAATTGTTTTTTGTGATGGTAAATATTGTATTGCTATTTAAATAAATGTAATTAGTATGTGAATGAAAAAGGATGTGTTGATGTGAAAAAAGGATCATACATACATCCTCACAATTTTTCGCATTTACAATATTAATAGGAAGTAAAATCAATTAGAGCGTAAATTTTTTGAAAGACCTCCTATCTTAATACCTACAATGAACCAAATTCAGCGGTGGACTAGCTATAACTAGCTATAGAACTATTGCGTTAGCAAATCCCTTACTTGAAGAGTTACCCCCTTATTCATAAAAACTTAAACAGCTCTTAAAGAACACGATAACTTTTGTATCGCTTTGTCACTGTCATTCTTGTTGCTGCCGCCATTTGCGAGTAAGTGACAGAACACGTCAATAGCTTAAACAATGCGTTAGCGTTGCGTTCGTTTTTATGAATAAGGGGGTAAATATGTAGGTCCATAATTTCACTACCAATTGACACGTCGTGCGCGCCAAGGATTTCCGATCTAAGGTCATTCACCCGGTGTGGTGAAGTTAAACCGTAAACCCGCAAATTTTAATGCAAGCGTACTTTACGAATTACTTACTTATCCAACCTACCTATTCTATCTACCGCTGAACCACCTATTTCACTTGTCTGTCACTATCCTTCACCCTGTCAACTCATTTATTCAATAATCTAAGAGTATTACTCGGAGGAAAAGCGAAATACAAGCGTCTTCAAAAATATTGTAACAAATTACGTGCTATTATGTAGGTACGTAACAAAACATTTTAAGCTAACTCGTACGTAATGTAAAGAATGATATCTCTGGGTGCGTTACTGTTGAATTTAAACAACCAACAACAGCACAATAAAAGAAAATATCTTGCCTTGCCATAGTACATTTACAATATTATGTTCACAAAATGGTACAAAACACACAAAACTGTCCGTCCGACACTGCACGGCGCGCGGCGCATTCGCGACTGACAGCCCTCGTATCACCCTCGTAACCGGGGCGCGTAGGTATAACTTGCGTTCCGTCCGCTTGGTCGAAGTCACAATACTGTTATATTCCTTTACTGTGGTCAAGGTGAACGCGGCGCCTGGCTGGAGCCAATGTGAAAATAAACAATCGTCAGGTGAATAATTTCGCGAATCTTCTACTTTGTTTCCACGCATATAAATACGAACCACTTTTAGAATTTCCCAATGATGTTTTAGATTCATGATGATGATGAGATTTAGAGAATTTCAAGCGCCATCTGTGAGTTAGACGAATGCAATTGCGAAGCAAAATCAGGTTTAGCTCTGTACTGCTTGGCGGATTGAACGAGAAGATGAGTGTGAGTCATCTTCTGATTAAAGTGGGCTTGTAATTATCAATTGATACCTCAAGCACAATATCGAAAAAAAATGCTAAGATTTAATTTGTCTGCTAAGATGTTATGCAATACAAGTCATTAACATGTATTCATGACTTGTTTCTCGTTCAGTGAGCGACTTACAGAGATCTGTCTGGTTATTTTTAACCTTGGCCGTGACTAGATCTGTTAATATTGTTGTGCATTTGTTATTTCTCAACACCCACGTTGTTTTAGAAAAAAAAGTTTACAGACAGTCAAAATAACACTGGAGGTGAAGAGATGTATAGTGTAAGAGTTAAAATGACTATTTTGAACGTTCGAGTGGCACAATTAAACTAGGAAAGGCACCATTTGAAAGATTTAAAAGATTGTCTCATCCTTAATATCAATGCAAAATAAATAACGAATGGCAGCTTTTATCTAGATATTTTCAAATTATTTTTTTCGTTTAATAAACTCTACCTAGGCCCCAAGTCTGCTTATTTTTGAAGGCTTCAATTGAACCTAATTGAGTCTCAATCGGCTAATTTGACACATTTTTTATGAAAAATATGTCAAATTAGACTATTACGATTCAATCGAAGCGTTCAAAAATTAGCAGACTTGGGGCCCTGGCAAAGAAATGGTAATGATTT
Organism: Udea ferrugalis; assembly: GCA_950022985.1. NCBI lineage: Eukaryota > Metazoa > Arthropoda > Insecta > Lepidoptera > Crambidae > Udea > Udea ferrugalis. The sequence goes on from OX465516.1 coordinate 16,591,898, forward strand.
TTCTATCACCATTAGGCAATTTGCCATTGAGGTGAATTTGAAACTAGAATGGAAAGCAGTATAAACGAACTAGTGTGTTGGACTATAGTGTCGCTGCAGGTAAAATATAAATATGAAAAACAAATCTAAATTTGCTGCTGTCGTAAGCTAGACATAGGTACTATTACTCCTCAACGGTGAACAAATGTGACTAATGAATTACACGCACGCATTAATCTTGTTTTTAATATTAATAATGAACTAGCTTGTTTTGTTCCCACAACACCATTTTATCAGTTTGCTGTTTGCATGAATAATAGCGTTATTGTTCTAAGTACCTACATAATATTTGCCCTTCACAAGAATCCTGATAGAAAATGAGATTCGAAACAGTAGTCAATTTGTTCCTTACTATTTATCACTTCATTAGGATATAATGTATTCATGTTTGAAATAATCTTTATTTCTTTGACATTAAAGTATAGTTTAGAATTGAATTTGGGTTTTCTAAATGAACTGATCTGGTCGCTCTTCATTATGTTATCACCGATATTGGGCGCGCACGCGCCGCAAATGGGCCCTTGTATGATTTACAACGCTCTTTATTGTAGAGCATTGTTGTTGGTTTAACAGCTTTGACCACGATTACACAATCGGATCTTTTGAGGACTCACAAAGGGTATCTCAAGTCGATATTGTGGTGTGGCTCTGAAATAAACCTCTGTTAGACATTCTGTTGCGCTTTGTTGATGGTATTTCACGTTTTTGGTCTTTGTTGTAGCCACAATATGACCATTAGTTAGCCGTTTGCCCTTTTGACAACGTCGTTACAAGCCGCCTGAGATTAAGTATTATTTCAAAATTGTCTAGAATTGCTCCGATTTTCTAGAACGTGTTCTGCGCTCGTTGCGCTGGAATGTATGATATATATAAACGACTTGTTGTGCAGCATTTGGCAGATGATCCAGTCATACCAATTAGAGATAATCAGTTACAACACGCCTTTCGGAATATCAGTGCTAATTCACGGCAAGATTGGGACTTGCGCACCCAATTTGGTGATTTGCCAAAATGAATACCGCTTTAAGCACAACTGACAATTATACATCATCAGCGAGCACGTTAAGAACTGTCATTCAGGTTAATGTAGTCTAAGCACTAATGTGGATATAAGATTTATGATGGGTTAGCGTGCCCACATGCACTACCATTTGGATCGATGACTCATTTGGTTCCAACTGTTGCAACTGCAACTATGCAAGTTGTAGTAATTTTTATTTTATTGTTTTTGCAACATTTAAGTCATCATGAGAAGGCTAAAATAATACACACGTATGAGATTATTCTGAGAAATAAACGTCAAGCCTAACATAGTTTCTAGAATATTTTAACAAGTGTTTCCTGGTACTTGGTGTAGGTAGTTTTCCAGTTAATAAAGTTTTTTCTTTGATATATCAACACAAAGAAATGATTATTGTGATCTTTGCTTTGAATGTATGATCTTTGATAACTGTCCAGCATCAATAACATAACTGCTTACATCGATCATCGATATGTTAAACAATTTCAAAATTTGATGGATGTTCTCTGCCACATGCTGAAATATTTGGTATCAAGTGATGTAATTTGTGGTTTAATTTAATAATTTCGTTGTATCTCGTTCCTTTCTAACCTCAGTCTACAACAATCATGAATCATCATCATCATCAGCAGCCACATGATGTCCACTGCTGAACATAGGCCTCCCCCATAGATTTCCAGAGCTGCCGGTTGGAGGCGGCCTGCATCCACCGAGACCCTGCGACCTTTATGAGGTCATCCGTCCACCTTGCGGGCGGGCGTCCCACGCTGCGCTTGGCCTCGAATGGTCTCCACTCGAGGACTTTCCGGCCCCAACGGCCATCAGTCCTTCGAGCTATGTGCCCCGCCCACTGCCACTTCAACCTGCTAACACGCTGGGCTACGTCGGCGACCTTCGTTCTCCTACGGATCTCCTCATTTCTGATTCGATCTCGTAGGGAAACACCAAGCATAGCCCTCTCCATAGCCCGTTGGGTGACCTTGAGCCTTCTTATGAGGCCCATAGTGAGTGACCATGTCTCAGATCCATATGTCATCACTGGTAACACACACTGGTTGTAGACCTTTGTCTTGAGGCACTGAGGTATGTCGGAAGAGAAGACGTTACGCAGTTTCCCGAACGCTGCCCAGCCGAGTTGGATTCGACGATTTACCTCTTTCTCGAAGTTGGACCTACCTACTTGGACCACTTGTCCTAAGTACACATACTCGTCGACAACTTCGAGAGTCGAGCCTCCAACAGATACTGGAGTGGGCGTAACACGGGCGTTAGACATGACCTTCGTCTTGTCCATGTTCATTTTTAGGCCCACTTGTTGAGAGACTCGATTGAGGTCCTCGAGCATGCTGCCGAGCTCTTCCAGCGATTCTGCCATGACCACTATGTCGTCGGCAAACCGAAGGTGAGTCATATACTCGCCATTTATGTTGATGCCGAGTCCTTGCCATTCCAGGAGCTTGAAGGCGTCTTCCAATGCGGCCGTAAACAGTTTCGGAGAAATGACGTCTCCCTGTCTTACGCCCCTTTGCAAAGGAATCGCCCTCGTGCTCTGCTCCTGTACTCGGACTGACATGGTGGCGTTCGCATATAAGCACTTCAGCACTTCGATGTACCGATAGTCAATGTGGCATCGCTGGAGAGACTGCAGCACCGCCCAAGTCTCGATCGAATCGAAGGCTTTTTCATAGTCCACGAACGCTAAGCAGAGTGGCAGATTGTACTCCTCGCTCTTCTGTACAATCTGCCGCAGCGTATGGATGTGGTCTATGGTACTAAAGCCTTTTCGGAATCCGGCTTGTTCGGGAGGCTGGAAGTCATCGAACCTGCGCGCGAGACGGTTCGTGATGACCCTCGAAAACAGCTTGTAGACATGGCTCAGAAGCGAGATGGGTCTATAGTTCTTCAACAAGGTGTTGTCTCCTTTTTTGAAGAACAGCACCACCTCACCTCTGCTCCATGCCTCAGGCGTTGTGCCCTCGAACAACACGGAATTAAATAGCCGCTGAAGGACTTTAAGAGCCGGCTTTCCACCTGCCTTCAGAAGCTCAGCAGTAATTCCATCGTCGCCCGGTGCCTTGTTGTTCTTGAGCTGTTTGAGAGCCATCCTAATCTCGTACAGGCTGATGTCCGGGATGTCCTCAGTGTAGTGCCGGGTTAGCTTAGCTCTGGGATCTTTGGCCGTGCTATTAACGGATTTGGCGACAGAGGTATAGAGCTGCCCGTAGAATCTTTCAACCTCCCTCAACACCGCTTCCTCCGTCGACGCCACACCGCCATCCTCCGTCTTCAGCTTTGTCAACCGACTCTGCCCAATAGACTTGTCTCTTGCGAACACTTTGGAACCTTTGTTCCGCTCGATTGTCTCTTTAACACGGTTTGTGTTAAAGACACGAATGTCGTGTCGCAAGGACTTCCAAATGCGTCTATTAAGCAGGCGATAGTGAACAGCATCATCAGAGGACTGCAGTGTCAGCGACCGACGTTCTGCCATGAGGTCGAGGGTGTGGGTCGAAAGTTTCTGCGGTTTATTCCGTCGACCAGGCTTGAAAAACCTAGATCCGACCGCATGGACAGCTTCTACAAATCCGTTATTTATCTCGTCCACTGAAACGCAATCATCCAGACATGAGAAGCGATTGGCCAACTCGAGTTGAAAGCTCTCGGGGTTTTCGATATGGGCGCGAGTAGGTCGGAGCGTAGACTTCATCAGACGCGTTCTTTCCAGTTTGACGTTCAGATTCAATGTGCCTCTTACCATTCGGTGATCGCTACCGGTTTTCACCCTGCTGATCACTGAGACATCATTGAATATGCGCCTCTTTGTCGTCATGATGAAGTCAATCTCGTTTCTCGTGGAACCATCGGGACTCAACCAGGTCCATTTCCGGTGAGGCGGCTTCTGGAAAAAGGAGTTCATCGCGAAGAGTCCCTCTTTCTCCAGAAATTCGGCCAGCCTCTGGCCCCGGGGGTTCCGCCGCCCATATCCAAATTGCCCCACCTTCAGCTCACAATCGCCTCCCCTGCCCAGCTTTGCGTTGAAATCCCCCATAACAACACTGAAATGGGTCTTCGAGGCATGCATGGCTGCACTGATGTCTTCATACATAGCCTCTACCTCCTCATCTGGGTGTGTCGAGGTCGGCGCGTAAACCTGTATGACCTTCAGCGAATATCTTTTGGATATTCTGAGTATAAGGAATACCACCCTGCTCGACACACTCCCGATGGTCTCAATGTTGTTGACGAGGGACTTGTGGACGAGAAACCCAACACCACCTTGGGACTTTTGGTCGCCTTCCCGGTAGTACAGCAGGTTACCAGACTTCAGGGTTATCGAGTCCTCGCCCTCTCTACGGACTTCAGATAGACCCATGATGTCCCAGCGTAACCCACTGATCTCTTCTTCCAGCTCTAAAATCCTCTCTTCGGTCCTCAATGTGCGGACATTGTGTGTCACCAGGGCCAGTTGTCGGTGGGGGTGGTAGCACGATCCACTCCGGGGATTCTTAGCACCCCCCGCCCCGCCGTGACCATGGCTGCTACCAGGGCCAGGAATAGCGGGGCTGCCGGAGACTAGGGGCCTGGGCTTTCTTGCGACTATCATACGGGGGGATGTGCCGGTACTCGCCACGCTTGGCAGGCGGGTTGGCGAGCGCAGAAAACGCCCCCTTCGCACCGCGACGCTGCTGCCCGTCGCGGCCTGGCATTTGGGGACGCTATACGAAGATGGTTATCCCGCCATCGGTCGGTTTCAATGTCAACAATCATGAATGACCCATTAAATTGTAATGGTACCTATTCAAAATAATAATTAATTTCCGATTCTGATAATATCTTTAGAGCTTTCTAACCTTCATAAAAGCCTTGTCTGCATCGGAACTGCCAATGAAATGCATTGCCTGATGCAATATTATTAGGCACAAAGCTTAGGATCAGTGTGAAAAATAATAAAATTATTAATCAAAATTCCTAAACTTATATTTATATAAGTTATATTTTTGTTGGAATCGAAGGTTTAGCAATTTCAAAGGCTGAAATCAGTTGATCATTCTGACATTAGTCCAGTATATCAAGCCAGACTGACGGCAGACTGATAAGCTGGCAAAAACTGTCTAATTGTTTAATTTACATCAATCATTCTTACTAAATTGAGTTTACTAATGCATCATTGACCATGTTACAAGACTCAAGACTCACGTCCTGAATGTGTTGATCGAAAAATTCGGAAACCAAAACACAACTGCCTCTGTACGTATAACTGCTGAACACAGACACCTCCACTACGATGTGGAACAATCAGCACATACTTGAACAACAGGCTTAGTACGGATTTTTGAAGTTATGTATGTAAGGTTAGTGACGAAACTTACTGTCAACGGCTTACTCAAATCTAGTGAAAGTCACTAGATTTGAGTAAGAGTTCTAGTGAAAGTTGCTGGGTCCAACTACCAAAGGTGCCTTCCTAAACATAAAGATGTTCGAGAAATACATCATCAAATTAGGCTGTGGTGGTCAACCATCCAGTTGCCTACCCGAGGCGAAACATAACATCAGGTATCGTTGTCGATTCATAAGGTGCACGACCTGCACTGTAACTTCGAAAAAATAACTGGAAATGAACTCAACTTCATAATAAATGCTAATATCAATTACATTAGCATACAGTTTTCAATGTCCTGTCCTTCAGTCAACTGAAATGTTGCTTTGTCACGTCCATTGTCGGCTAGGTCATTTCAGCATGCATGGGTTAGTCGAGGCCGCATGCATTCTCGCCAACGGTCAATGCAACGGGAACATTATCGTGTCATAGTCAGGGTTAGGTTTTAATAATCAATTGGACGAACGTTTCCTTGATTGCAGTCGTGATGGATGGTTAGGATCATAATTATTTTACATGGACGTTTTTTTATTAAATATTGGACTAATTTGCGGTAACGCATCCAATTTTAACATCAAGATGCTATACATTGAATGCACAATGCAGGCGGTCTTATCTCTACAGAGTGATCTCTTTCAGATAGTGTTCGGTAGAGAAATTTTATAGATAGTAATAATCTTTACGGATTAAAAGTAAGTGCAGTGGGGTGGAGTTAGTTTGCAGTGGTAGCACATTTTTTGCTGAAAAAGCCATTTGTTGCGTGGAAAGTACCACTTTCGGAAGTTTGCCTAACGTGTTCTCTGTTAGGCTGTTATTATTGCAAAACCTGTGACCATCCATTCATGCCTTTTAGTATTACTTGACGTCAATGTTCCTTATTGAATTGACTTCTCTTCATAACTGAAAGCGAAGAGGACGTATTTAACTTGCTCACATTAAGGATTTAATGTGCGTCAAAAGAAGAAAAATTGCTGTATTTACAACGCTTTCAAAAGACCTTTAAGCGCAGGCGCAATCACGCACTCGTTTGGCGTGTTTCTTAACATTTTAATGTGACTTTCTTCATGTTTACTGCATCCTGAAAGGATTTAATATACAAAGCGAAACCAATTGGATTTACGTCATGCTAAATCAGCATTGAAATTGTATTTAATGATAGTAACTCAAGGGCTTGTTAGATATTTTGTATGCCATTTTCATTAACACTGATATTATCAATATAAAGAAGAAAGATTGGGTTATTTGTAACAAATAAATTCTATACGAATGAAGTAAGTTTAAAAAATATTTTGCCATTAGATACATAATCTCAAAGTAACATAGGTTACCTAGTTTTATTAGATTTATGATTAATAGGTAGAAAATGGAAATTGTAGTGCTATCACCTGAATTCACCAATATCTCTTATCACATGACAGTAAGTTTAAAGAAAGAACGAGAATTGTCGGATCTGTTTCTTCTATAATCTTAAGTATCACACGTACAGTTTTTCCTCAGTTTTTAAACTATGCCTATAAAACTAATCTGGCAATTGGCAGAATGTCCTTTGTTGCAAATCCGAACTTCCTCATCATGCCAAACGACGCCATTTAACCTTAGCTTTTGGCTGTTGTACGATAAAACGCATATTAATGCCCAACTCGGAAATCGGACATAATTTTATTGTAATGTGCGTTTAAATAATCAAAACTGACACGGAAATACACCATGACCTCTCTGTTTGAGATTTTATTACGCGGAAAATAAACACAATTTTATTTAATTGAAAAATCTTGATTATTCTCTATAGAGAAAGTGTGTGGTACGTGCCAAAGCTCCGCTATTTAGTAGAATACAATACTTGTGAATGTCTTTTCGTACATTTCTGATTTTATACACTTTTTCTCAGAATGTGTGTTTATAGTGCCATAACAAATGCCTTTCATATGGGAAGCTATTTAAAGTGTGCTTTAGCACGCGAAGTAATCGTTACGACTTCAGCAAGCTTTTGAAATTAATTTACATTGCAATTACTTTTATAAATATAGAAGTGAAGTAATTTTCTATGGCGTCCTACTGCTGATTAAAAAAAACACCTAACATTCAAATCATGTCATCACAACAATTTATCGATATTTAATATCATGTCATCGTACAAAACATCCTGACAATACTTATCTGTGAAAGTAACCGCTGGCTATTTTCCTAGAAAATTAAAACACGCTTTTCCTGCCCTGGGAATAGAATTCAGCACCCCCTCAACTTGAAACTGAGCTCTTGCCTCTAGAAAAGGTAGAAAAAGGAAGTTTGTACTTGTACGTTTGCAAATACCACATAACTGCAACTGTTGTGTGATCACTGTAATAAAACAATTGCTTAGGTAGAGTTTGAAACCTTCAATTAGTTTTGGAGATCTTGGTGTATTTATATACTTTTAATCTTCAAGAACTACCACAAGTAAACCTAAATCGGGCACATTTCAAACCTTAAAACATGTCTGCACCAAAATTGTGTCAATTTTTTTGTGCCTTCGTACAAAGATTCGCAGAGATATGTACAAACAATCTGGTTAGTAAACAAATTAGTACTCTCAACTAACAATCATTGTCTTCAGTACACAATCAAATTGACCGACAATCTAAAGCCGCAAGTAGAATCCGTGAAGTTGTTTTATTTCAATTAGTGTCTCATTTAGTTAACAATAGAATAGCCTTGAATCGGCGTCGCACCGGCTATGTCGGCTTGGCTGGCGACGACCGAGGCCTGAAGAACATCCCATTCATGCGCTAGATGCGTTCGACATTATTTCTAGTTCGTTGACGTGGTTAGGCTAATTGCCTGTTTTCGCCCACTCTTGGCTGCGTGACCGATTCCCACAGCTTCCTTTTGTGCTCCAACTCCCACGTCTCTTTCCAGCATCTGATTAGGAACTACGTCAATGATACCACGTAGGGCTTAAATTGTAGGTAGGCATTGTTTCCTAATCTCCGACCATCGTTTTTCTACACTGTTTACTTGAGATTTTACTAACAGTTAATCGGAGCTATTCTGTATAGTTCTGAAATATTACAATTTCTGAAAACGGATTCAGAATTTTCCGGATTGCGGAATGCTTGCTTGCAATAATCCTAATTTTAACTGACACTCCCGTTGTCTTGCCACTAACTGAACATCACCGCTTATTGATCTTCACCCCGCTGAGAATGCTCTGCTTCGCTCGGCTGTTTGTTGTCTTAACAAACTAGCCTTTAATCTAGAACATGACTAATTGAGTATTTAATTAACTTGGCGGGATACCACCTATAGACCTGTCGATATAATGTTGAACCAATTAGTTGCTATACTTAGATACATAATATAGTGTTAATATCGTTGCCATAGTTTAATTTGATCACATGTAACAGCTTATCTGCTCCAATGTTAATTTGTTGTCACCAAAGTTATATAAAAGTATTGGAGCAGGTACGCGTAGTGGTCCAAGCTCCGGCTAGGGCAGTGGTGACGTGGTGGTGTTTCGGCAGCATCAGCGGCCTGGCGATGGCGCTGGGGGGCAGCGGCGCCGGCAGCCCCGGGGCCACGGGCGCCGACCAGCACCAGACCGCGACCTCGTCCCGCGCGCCCTCGCCGCCGCCCGACCGGCAGCAACACCCCAGGTAGATGCGCTCCACCCTCGGAACGTTTGGCTTCTTTTTGGCTGTTTGGTTTTGGTTTCTTATGGAGATGCTAGTCTTGCACACAATAACTGTGCCAGTCAATTTTATCGTAGGATATCACATTTACTAAACTCTGGCTGCAGTGCTGTGTAACTGTGACATCCTCGTGCTTACTTGTTTAGCGTTTTGTAAGCTAAACAAATAGTTTTTTTTGTGTTCTTGTAATATAGCAAAGCTAGCTTCTTCTGTTTTCTCAATGGTGTTGGTAATTTTTCATGTAAACAGTGTTCGTATTCATTTCGTATTATTTTAATGCCACGTAAACGTTCCTGGTTTGTGTGCATGCTTGCCTGTTGAGTGTTTTTTTTATGTATGTTGTCTTTAGAGATTTTATTTTTGACTTTGTTTACCTCATTGTGACAAAATGTATTTTTGTAATGTTTCTGTCAAATTTTACGTCATAGGTCTTTTACACCAAGTACCCGTTCATTGTAGTACAATATATCGATGTGTTTTTCACGGAGATCATTTACCTGTATGGCGGACAAAAGTTACTTATGTAAGTTTCCTAATAATTTAAACAGTAAATTAAACTTAACGACCGTTTCAATCTCACAATGTCAATGTTATAAGCGGTTCTCGCTTGGCAAATGAGTGACATTTCCCAAATTGTAGTGGTAATTATGCCGTTATTAGCACTAACGTTGGTCATTCGACATGCTCAACAATTACAATCCGAGTCACGTTCGCACGCAATGTTATGGTGTCTTTGTAAATTGTTATGGACTAGTAGAATTAATTAAAGAGCTATTTTAACACTTGCTACATGAGGAAGAAACTAAATGGCAAGAAATACTGTCACTGACAGTTTGCCAGTAAAATTTAAAACAGTGTCCGAAAAAATAGTTTCTTTCCGTAGATAATAAGATGAAAAAAATAGATTGTTAAAAAGTTCGGAACAACTGTTTCACGTGCTATCTTTAACTGTCACTTCCACTTCGTCCACCTATTTCTCCTCCACGTCCACTTTTATTCAGTTTAAAGGTACGATATAAGACTACAGACTGCAGGACCAGTCGTACAGTGGACACAGCCTCACCGCGCTTATGAGACCACGGCAACATTGCAGGCGACTGCAACCGCTCACCACAGTGCTGTCTGCGGTTGCAGTTTGCAATCCGTAAATGCACCTAAATGTACCTTATTTCGTTCAAAGCACACATCTGCATCGTCTTCAAATTGGCTATCCATCGTTTTTGACTAACACCAGTAAATTCCAAATCAATACTTGCTTTGTTTATCTACGTGTCCTTCATAGCAAGCTTCTACGCACGAGGTTTTTTGCCGACAATGTTTTCATCTAAACAAGGACTGTATAAAAAGAGAGACTTGTTTGCCAATGGAGGTATTATAATGTCCCTCATAACTCGATGGTGCTCCAAACGGCCGCTTACGTCACCCTCCCGAAATAGAACGCGGCTTTCAATACAGTCTTATTGTAGATTTTTTGCTCGTAGGTTATTGACTTTTGAGTTTGGATGTCATAGCAAGGGTAAAGGCAGTGCACACGCTGAAAATTGTTAAGTATTGTAAGAGTTGGACGTCTGATTTTAACTTGGCAAAGTTGTGTGCATGTCTGGTTTTGATTGAGTTAGTTATTTTTTTGGGAGTGGATTGTTAGTAAAAGTAAACACTTATAACTTATTGAATTAACGGATAACGATTCTGAGAATTGTTTAGTGGTTGTGGAATTTGCCAAACTTAGTTCACAATCGGGGATATTTTTGATGCTGTAGGTTAAATTTAGTATCAATGAGACAACCTTGGGATCAAAATTGTAAGAACGGAAGCAATTAAGCTGAGCAATAACGCAACACACGTTTGTTTGTGATGTACAAATCGCACAAATCTGCGTCTGTGCATCACTTCATCACGGGGATCAGGGTCGCAAATAATCTGAATTCCAACTTGAGAAAATAAACAAAAAGCCAAGAATACGGAAAGAAAAACAATGAGTAATCCGGCTCGAATGTGTCTGAAAGTTTCATCAAAAATGCATCCAAAGGTATTTCACGTATCAGTAAGAATATCAAGATGTTAAATTGCTGATGGTGGATCCAAAAGTAGGGCCGATGATGATGCAATTTTTTTTCGCTAAAATGAACATGAGGAAAGATTAATTACTTGACACACGGGTCATGGACGCCTATAGCTAAGATAAAGTAAAGAGCTCAAACGTTGTGCCAAAACATGTGGACATGGCAGCAAGCGTAGAAATATGAAACCCAATCGAAATAGATAAAAATCTGATACAAGATCCATTCGCATTGAAACTGGTTACTATCGAGTTAATCTTCCAATGTTTGATTAGAGCTCGCGCATTCAAGAACGGTATTTTAGAATGTTTCCAAGTGGCCGCTAATAAGAGCATTAAGCGAGTGACCGTGCCGTAGGGGCGCTCTGTGAACGATTATCACCGCTGTAAATGCTGTAATTGCTCACTCTGAGCGAGCGAGCTGAGCATTTTGTTGCATTTCGTAGGGTTGCTGCGGGGTATATGCCATATTAGTCTCCTCTTCAGAATAATTTTATAATAGTTGCGACCTCATTGGTACTCGTAACACAAATAAAGATAATATGAATTTGGAATAACTCCGTTTGAGAAAAGAACTGCGAGCAAATGGCGCTTGAGAATCTACGGAAAACATCATAACTTTCTCAAGCTATTCATCCACTTTGCTGAGTTCCACATACTACGCATTTCATTTAAAATGGACTCCAGTCCAATGCTTTTCTGCCCCAATGCATATCAGTAATTCGTACTATGGGTTCTAAACATAGAAATACCAGAAAAAAATCAACTCATCTAGTTATGTTACTCATATTCATTGCCACTGTCACTTCAACTTATTGATTCCCTATTCGTGCCTTCTCTATCCTTTTGAGTCGATCACAAATCCAAATGCCCACAGTAACTCAAAAATTCCTTCAGAAAAATAGCTGAAGTAATTCACAGATTTCTAAGAGCCTCCGAGGTGATGGTAACCCTGTAACCGATGCAAGAAACAGCTCCTCATCTGGCGTGAATTGTGCCTACAATTACGAGCGCATTCGCGCGCGACATTTACCACATTATTGTTCTCGCTGCCTTGACTTTTGGCCGTTTCCACCCAGATCTCTGCACACACTAGTTTTCCAATAACGCTTTCGCTTATTAGTGCCTGAAAATTATAACTAAACTGGGTCCCAAGTCTGCTAATTTTAAGACGCCGCAATCGAGTCGGCATGGAATCGTAATCGTCTAATTTGACACATTTGGTATTCCGCTCCTTAAAAAAGACCAATGATTCTCCATCGAAACTGGTTATTGCACTTTTTGGTAGTCTGCTCACTAATAGCGGTACATTGGTAAGCCGATTGTAAGAATTACGGTAGTCCGCTCCTTATTTGACGTTTGTTTGACGTTTAGCTCAATCGTATCTCTTTGACAATTGTGTTATTGAACAACAACACCTCTTGCAGTCATTGTGCTTAGATATTTTAACTTAAAAGCTGCTTTTAAATTGAAGTGAGTGCTTTTCGAGGTGAATTAAAAGATTGGCCACTACTTCCTACGAATCGTTGGCATGTTTTGACCATTGATAACGCGAGTGACCGCCGACACCGACTTCTTTAGGCTTTTAGCTCAGCACCATGAATCTCGGGCTCTAAATTCCAACACGGCAATGCTTACATGCATTTAGGGGGATGCCCAAGTCCGATTTATAAAACCATGCATACTCGGAAAAGAGGAAGTAATCTACAAAACAACAGCGGCGAAAGGATGCAATTTTAAGGTTAGTCCATTTTTTTGGCACTGTACTACCAGTATACAACACGGCCCAAAAGGATCCAAAGCCGGAATGCAATCAAGCAAAAAAAATAGGGAGCCATCTCTTATAGAAGTAGGTATTTTGTACTTTTTGTTGTATTTATTTTCAAAAATAGTTAGGTGAAACTTGATGTTACAGATTCTATCGATTCGGGTGTTCTGAGTTGCATCGATGAACTCACATAGCCATCCTGAGAACCATTGTACATGAGGAACGGGACCGTTATTATAACCGAAAGTGATACCTATTCATGCACACAAATGTTTGTACAGTCAGCATCAAAATGATGTGTGCGTCCAGAGTGATCAAAAAGGTATTTCTGATATATTTGAGCACTCTATATGAACACAGCATTTTGATGCAGAATGAACTGTGCGGGGATCGAACCCGCGACCTCTAGTGTAGGAGCCCACTTTTGAACCAGAACACCAAATTGGTTGTACCAAAAAATACATAACTACATTAACTTTGAATTCAAGGCTGAAGTATAATGAGCATTCTTTCTATAGGTAATTGTTTTATAATATTTCCAGGTGACAGTGAATATACTTTGCAGAGATCATGATGACCCCCTTGCCTAACACAGTGGAAAGAAGGACATAACAAAAAATTAACGGCCTAATGTCCCACTGCTGGGCACAGGCGGAACAGGCGGCACTGGTGGAATTTGTTAGAATGCTGCATTGAGGCTATGGAGTGATTATCAGTGTATTAATGTAATAAATAAAACTTTTTTTTAAACAATTTTTGAATCTTTTATTTTTCATACATGTTTAAAATTATCAGTGTTTCTCTGATAAAATAGGCATGTATTATAACATACAATATACTTAATCCTTGAATCACTTTGAGTTAAAATACTGCATCAACATCCATTGTGTACTTGGATTCAAGCATAGGTACATTTGAACACACAGACAGCGGGAAGCTACTTTGTCTTCTAGGTATGAAATCTCTTTCTGGAGCCTGAAAAAGAAAAGGTACTTGTAAAAACGACTAAGTGAGTTATTAATTTCAGTTAATGACTTTGCCTTCAAAATATATAAATAAAGGTACCGTGTGTGCTTACAATGTTTATATAGAAAGGCTGCAGATCACATAAGGCCCCTGTGGCCGTGACTAGCCTATTTGTGGATCGCGCATGCCCCCGCGTACCATGAGCGCTTAGGTGGTCCCTGGCCTCCAACCTTTTCGTGGCACTGCGCATTGAGGTAGTTAATCTTCACCTGGAATTAAGATATAAAAGATCAGGAAATAAAAGCGACGTACACCACCAAAAACTAACACAAAAATGAAATATGGTGTGCGAATACTTACCGATACGAAGGGAAGAAAGTATATTATTTACTGTCCAATACAGTTAGTTCTTATCTCGAAGTTCAAGTCTCGTTTAACAAATAAACAAAGCCAAAAATAAATTGATTTTATTGCATTTGCAATGGTGTTTTCGAACAAATTGACAACTTGACATTTGACAATGAGACATGACAGGCTATAGACAGGAGACACTTTTAATTTGGCAGACTTTGGCATGGAGAACTAATACTTTAGCCACCGTATTATAAAATTAAGTGTTTTAAAAAACGTGTAGTCATGTTAAATAATCAAACCAAATAAGTCCACGCAAAAGAAATGTAATCTAATCTGAGAAACTGAAGAAAATGATCATTCAAATTAAAGAAATCATTCGTTCATTCATTCAGCGGCATGGTAGATTTTAGTTGGCAATACCATTTGTTATTGAGATTGAGCGTCCATTTCGATTAGAAATGCATTCATATTGAGACGATTGTAGATTTTAGCAGACTACCGAATTTGTGTCAATCGTATTGTTATCCTTATTGAGCCTCGGTTGAATGGACGTTTCGTTTAAATTAGCAGACTTGGGGCCCTGGTTATTTGTACCACATTGCTTCAATCTGCAAGCTGTTCATATATAGACCCTAGTTCTCTTCTGAAGACTTGAAGTGTCAGGGCATGACGTGCTTCGGCAAAACAGATCAGCACTAAGTTATTGGATTTGAAGACCCCTCTAACATCGATATTACCAAAGCGAATAAGATGAGATATTTTGATTGTTTTGCCATAGTTACTTACTTGTTCAAATTAAACATAGATATGTTTAGAGTTAAAATATGTTTTGTTCTCAATACTTCATTTTTTTGCTTAAAATCTTCATTTGAAAGCAGAAATATACTTCTTTTATTCAGCCAATATAAAGATAATCCAAAAAAAAACTGGTTGGATGTTACGAATCCATTCAATTCTTCACGTACATAGCTTACAGCCGCTCTTTAAGGGCAAGAGAACTTAAACTTAGTGCATAATTGCTACTTAATCTACTTTCTTATTTTAACGGATATTTCATATTCGTTAATCTCGCTGTCAACAAATTGCTAAATAAAATTGTTACATCACAGTATCTTTACGTAATCATACCTCAAGACAAAGTGAAGAGTACATGCGTCATTCTGATGAGTATACGAAGGTCGCAAGTTCATCATCTGATACTCGAGTGCAGATGACGTTACCCTTTTATGTTTGCGCAAAAGCATAACCCAAACAAAGTGATTAAAAGTTTATAAAGGAGTATGACTACCTTATTAGTACGTTCGTAGATAGCGGTTACATTATTGTAATGGTAGCTGTGGAGATTAATAATGACCGATGTACCGTCTTGATTTTTTGAATCCCATGGCTTTATCAGAAAATGATCTTAATATCTGGAAATTCATTTTAATCAACAGACGTGCAAATACTTTTATTTTTAAAAACTGAAATTATGTGAATAACAATCTAAATAAGGGGTCAAGTATATTGCTACTAAAATACGAAACAGAAATAATATTGTACAGTTGAAATACAGTTTATGAATTCAGTTTATTACTATTCATTTTTTTTAAGAAGATAGGCAAGGCAATACTTGTCAACTAGTGTCGCCAGAGTTTATAGCCTGCAGTAACCTCAGTCGGTTTCCATGCTTGTTTAAGTACAGAATGCGCTAAGATCGTAGACCCTTGTGAAATGTCTTTTTTCCATTTGCACACATTTTTGCAATCGCAATATGGGAATTAGAATGCAACCTGTCATGAATAAGAGCAAAACGATGTAATCAATCAGTAGTTTTTTGCATAAACGCGCAAATAACTATGCTGTCGGGTACAAATGCAAATACGGTAGCGACTGCATATCAATGCAGTGTTACAACTCATGGTATGTTACACTTACATGTCGATGTTTAAACCTGTTTTGATGTTTAACATCTGTAGGGTGACCAACTGGTCAGCCGTGGCCAAATTCTATCCTGCAATTTGACCTAAAGGTACTTTTGGAGCGCAATGCTGTTACTTGTTTTTTTTTGTGTATTATTGAAAGGTTAAGAAACCACTGATTTTCCGTAAAAAAAAACATATTTTTTTTCTAATAAACATCAGATTCTCGTCTGAGAATCTTTGAATTAGCTACAGCAACGCTCAACTATCATTCAAGAACGTTCAACAATAATCATTGCAGTGGCTCTGCCATTTATTTATTTATTTATTCTTTATTGCACAAAGAAAAAGTACAATTGGCGGACTTAATGCCTAAAGGCATTCTCTACAAGTCAACCATCGGGCGAAGAAGAAACCTTGTTGGCGGTGGATAAAATATGATAAACCTTTACCTACTGCGATAAACTTATACATATTATATAAACATACATATATTAATATAGTACCTACAGAATATTAATATTGTCATACAGACCATGCTAATAAATGAAAAATCGGTGAAAAGGAAAGGGTCAAAAAAAAAATTGAGAGAAATAAGCTCGTGGTTATGGCTTCTGCCATTCTTCCTCCGTGTGACGCGAAACTTAAATTTACATTTCCAACAACGATTAACAAGACCAAAAATTGATATTACAGAAAAATTACACTGTTGGCCGGCAACCAAAACGACTCTTAACTGATACGAAATTATTCAGACTTGTGGTAACCCTAAGCTGCTTGCGTGGGGATCGCAGACACCCCGCGGCAGTTGCACGCTTCACGTCACTCTCCAAGGGGTTGTACATTAAACAGCGCGTGGCGAACAATACCCGCCCCTCCCCTATGCTCCTACACCAGAAGGCACTGAGGGCACTAGTCTAGGTAATTAAAACCCTACACGAGTGAGGAAACAACACGAATGCTAACACTCCCTTGGGAGTGGGATGTTATTGAAACAACGTGTATTTTTTATTGAAACAACGTGTATTTTTTATTAGCTAGATAAGTAAACGTGAATGTTTTCTTATGTCTTTCTGGTATTCGCTGTTAGTTGATTTCATGTCTTTCTTTTGACTTTCATGGTCACTATGATCAAAATCGTTAAAGAGTCATTTAAAAAAACGAAAAGGTCAAAGTTGTCATTTAAATAAGGTACATGGTAACAATCCCGATTTGAACGATTTCATGTCTGTCTAGTTTTGAATAGAAACTGTTACTTGATGAAAATAGTTAAAAAAGAAATGCTAAACAGGCAAGTTCGGATCTTTTGGTTTTTTTTTTCCACTACTGAACGGCTGTGCACTTTCTTTAGGCTTCAAAAACTTTTTGCCATGAACTCCTGGGGCGACTTTTGAAGGTAAAGTTATCTACGAAATCTATCAAATTAAATCGAATTCTGTCTTGCTATGAATTGGAATTAACATTCACTAACTGAAGATCTCCGATAGCATCAGCATATAGTTTTATTAATTTTATTCATGTTTACCGAGAAGAAAGCTCTACTTCCTCTGTGAAGTCTAAAAATTTACCAAGTGCGGCTCGTACTATGTGTTTAGCCACATCTGTGTGGATCTCTGTTGAGGATAAACACACACCACAGTTTGTGGTTGTCGATAACAGAGTCTTTCGCGTCTGAAAAAGATAATACGCAGATTAAAAAACATGATACAATTTCCTTGAACAGTTGTCAACCCAACTTTTTAATGAAAATTTAAAAAAAAAGAATTTTTTAGGAGCCTCATACAGGTAAAAAAATAATTATAACTATTCTTCTGTTGGTCTCTCGGATTTAATTTAAATGATTGATCTTGATTAACAAAACTGCTTTTAATTTCTTAAACACTCAACGAGAAGATTCACGGATCTGTCTACAAATTACTCAATCTATTACCAAATTTTATAATTTTTATTATTCATAGTACTTAGAAATTCGCTTACATAGAATCACCAAAAATATTACAAACTTCCAACTGCGAATTGAGGGTAATCCAAGCGGTTGTATCAATTAGTTTTTTGTTTATCAAATACATTGCGCACCATCCATCACGGCGACAGCTCGATCAGCTGTCCTCGCGTCCGTGCGATCTAAACTGATCCTTATACTGCAGTTTTTAATGTTGCAAATTTTAGACGCACTCCGCAAAGAGATTGTCTTTACTCTAATTGGTACCAAAGTTAACCCTTGAATGCATGCTTTTTTGTTTGTCAGTAAAATTATTGTTTTTGGATGATTTTGACAAAAATAAATGAAGTAGATCGGTGTTTATCACCGAATTGTAATTCGCTCTCGGTTTCTTCCAAAAATGCCTCTAATCAATAAAAAAACATAGAGCCAATTTCGTCGTATTCATTTATTTTGTAGAGTCGTAGTAGAATACTTCAGTACGTAATATTTTTAGATTATTCTCCTTTTTTTCAGTTTAATTTACTATACCTAAGTGTAGTAGATACAATGCAATTTCTTTTTTACATATTTTGATGAAGAAATTTCTAACAGCTTGGCGAAGGTCAAAGCGATTTTTTTAAAATTCGTCAATCATTTCAGGCTTCGGGGCCTCTAGGCTTGCCAATCGGTAACACTGCGCATTTAAGGGTTAAGTAATTTGCCGCGTTGGAGCCCCGTAAAGAGCCTCTATGTACTCCGTTATAATCTGCCTAGCAACGACCAACCACGGCCGGGTTCGATGCCCGGCGAAAGCATCGGTCTCAATCTCAATGTGCCGACCTCATGGATTCGCAATTCATCATTTAGTACAATCGCCGATAGAGTTAATAGTGTTGCTAATTGTTAGTTTTTAACTTAGCAAAAAGTTAAGCGCTTTCGGATGGTCCTTTTCGTGTTTTTAACCCATTGACCGCCATAGACGTTTTAAAGCGTCCGCAAGAATTTTGATATAGACGCCGAAGAAGCCTTAATGCGTCATTGTTTACAGTATGTTTGACATTAAAATAAAATGTAATGAATGTAGCCTGGTGGTCCATGCGTACATCCCAGTTAACTAAATTTCTGGCCACAGAAAAAGTCTTTGGTTATTCCAATCATCTTTAAAGTCTAAGAGGCATTTAAAAGCAATACCAGTGATGTTGTTGAAATACAGTCAGCATTAAAATGTGTTTCAATACAACCACTGTGGCAAACTAGTATGTGGACCGCCTCCGCCTAAGTAAGTGGTTACCGCAGCCTATTAACACGTGCAACATCAACTGCGTTAATCCACCGACACATATCATCTTTGATGCTGACTGTGTACACAGGTGAGGTGGTTGATGAATAATTATTCAGATAACCAAAATCCACATTATAGTTATAATATTCCAATACTACTTAGGTAAGAGAAATATCTTTTACAATAGTTAAATATATGTCGCTAAACCCTATTTAAGTTTAGAAACTAGGGCTCTTGGCAGCAGTTTCATAATTAACGTCATTTGTTTAACTACCCAATTATGTTCTGCGATTGGTTTAATTAAGGTTCCAATCTAGAGATAAACTGTAAGGTCATTAACGATTTAATAGATGATGTAATTTTGAAATCAGGCTATCTTTTCTACAATACCTATGAAATCTAATTATTTATGAAATAAAAATCGAGTTCGTTCAAGTACTTAAAACTCTAGAACTACTAGATTTTCTCCGCTTCAAATAGAAGAGTGAATATCTAAAAAATACACTTAAACACCTTGTCATATCATAGTCATTGTTTTGTAGAAGTTGAAACAGATTATCAAGGCTATATGGCAGATTATTATTATAGATTATTAGATTTATAGAGATTACTATGGAAAAATGTGGTCCAGACACATACACACTTGTGACTCAAGCTACCTTTTGGCAAATAGTTATTCCTGCTCACACAGCTAGCCCCATTGAAGCTTACCGTACGGTCAGTTAAACCCACGTCCCACTGACTTATATTAGTATCAACATTTAGAAAAGCACTTTTGCCAGCGGCTGTACTCCTACTTCTGCCTGTCAATCATTGATGAGGTGATTTCGTATTTTTATTAACTACTTGAGCACGTATTGAGGTTTGATTCTGCGATCTCGAAACCTATTTCTTTGGCTTTTTGCATCAAACATTTGTCGGTCAAATTGAAAATCAATGAAGCATAAGATCTCTAGATAAATTTGACAATTCAGCTTAGAAATTTAAAACATAAATACTTAGATATAAAGCTTTAATAAGCTAAGATAAGCAAATACTACCCAGGTGAATGTAGTATGTTATAATTATGTTTTTATTCGAAGTTATTAGCTAATAATAGTGTTACGGTTATAATTAGTGGACGATATCATAGGATATCTGATTATAATTGCGCATTTAATTGCGTCTTTATTGAGTTTATGGTTTAATCTTCTCACTATGCTGATCTCTATCGTACACGACATCTAGTTAAAATTACTAACTTTCTCATTAATTTCTCCTTATAAAACTTTAATTTAGTTAAATTGTATTTTCAATTTTCCCTAATGCTCATGAAAACTTTGTAGTAACTTGAAATAGAAAACGTTATGTCACTCATGCTCAGTGAAGATATCAGGTTGCCTTTATCCTTGCCCTTAGCAACACCAACCGTCACACCGCACGACATTGAAACCTATCCCTAGTGGTTGTAACCTCAGCCACGGGATGCGTCCGCGCACCCGACCGTGCAAGGACTCCGTCTGACGTCATCGCCATATTCGCCATCTCTAAACGAAACTGCACCTTTTGCCCAAACAACAAAAACTACATTACCCTAGCGACAGTTACTCACGCTTGAGCCTTCGATTCGTGCCTATGCGCACTACTTTGTTGCGAGAGACTGTCAACTCGCTTTACCGTCGTACATAATCGAATAGTTAGTACTGTCAGACCGGTCGTTAGATATCCAAGTTTAGGTGCCATTATTCGACATCCAATTTATTTGGCAAATCACGCCATTGGTTCGCTTTATCGACACGTGTACAATAAAATCGGTTATATTTGTCGACTCGATCTTATTTAGAATCGACCGCAACTGCATTCGAGTTGTGGGCGTAATCTCGTCACCGTTTAGTTGACATCTTTAATAATCACAGAAGTAGAAAATCTACAAACACACCTTCTAGTTAGCACTTGAAGTTGTATTAGGATCTGTATGCTGATGAAAATGAGGGGTGATTATGAACAGGTAGGATGTATGTTTATGAGTCTGTGTTGTGTCACCAACAGTATCTAAAAGTTATATGCTTAGTTTGGGAACAGATGATTTTGGTGTAAAGATGTCCCAGATATTTAATTCTATCCAATTTCCGGCTGGGCGAAATTAGGAATCTCAGTAGAAAGAGCGTCGTGGTCCAGTAGTTTAACTCTGGCTTGAAAGCGGTATAGTAACGAGTTCAAGTCTGGTGGAATGCCTACCTACTAAAAATCCAAGCAACTTGGATTGGAAATTCGCTCGTGAAGATTTTGGGTTTTGAATGTTGCGTTAACCATGATTACAGATATCAGCGTGCCTCTGACCATCTGTGATATTATATCGAATCCGCTAGAACTAGGCAGGGGTTGATAGAGAAAAGGGTAAGAAAACAAGGCACTATGAGATTTAGGAAAAGTTAGGAAAGTTAATAACATCCTCATCAATTGTCGTTCAAGAGAATAATTACGACAACGACATGATGATAGTATCAGAGACAGCGTAAGCCACACACGACTTTTACATCCTATGAGTAGTTAATTTTACAAAACCAATTTGCACAGCGAACATTATGTACATGGACTTTGTGTCGAGTGTTGTGCGTAGTCGGATTTCACAAGAAGTTTTATTAAACTTAATTTGCGTCACACGATGGTTCCGGCAAAATCTACAAAAAACATTCACACATTTCTTTGAAATCACGCTTTAAAGTTAAACATGAAGATAGAAATTGAAAAACTAATTATTTTTATTGTCAGTAGGCTATATTATTACATTAACCGCTATATAGGCTATATCCGGCACCGTTTGCGGTCGTAATTCGATTTATACTTGACCCGTTATCGCATTTCCGGTTTTCTCTTGTCGTTCAGCCTTGATTTTGTTTCAGTCGAAAAGGTCGCCAGTAGTGAAAGATAAATGAGACAGCACATTCAATGCATTAATTATTATGATTTATTAGACGTAGTAAAGTTTTAAAAGAAGTGGAGAATAAAAATAAGCATTTTACGGAAGTAATGGCTGCAGAACTGACGTCATAGAGATAAATCCGATGTTTAACACTGGTATTATCTCGAGTGTAGTGGCCTTGTGGTTAAACACTTTGGCTTGGAACCCGTGGGGTCTCGAATTCCAATCTAACTGGAACACCTTATTTTTCAGTGTATGCTGTTTTCTTTCAGTCTCGTTAGATTTGAATATCAGTTTATATAACGAATGTTAGTAGGACCATTCCGTGTTAATTGTAAGAAATCTGGGCTTGGTTTTCTTACGTTTAACATTATAAAATAAAACTATCAAGTCTCAGGAATATGATCTTAGTTGAATAACATCTATGCGACGAGTACCTCGCCCTATAGCTGTAGGCAGAGGACTGCGTGTGCTGCCGGCACTTTGGCTCTCCGGCGAGGATAGGCTGAGGACCAGAGCGCCGTCACAGAATAGAATAAAAAATAGTTTATTTGCGCGAAACATGGTATAACGGACAAGGAAATAATTCGCTTCTTAGGCCCAGACTCCACCAGAGCTGAGCGGAGATGTGCGGCGTCGAGCTGTGTTTTCAACGACCAATAGAATCACATCTCCACATCTCCATGTGTGAATAACGCAATTCCATTGGTTGTTGAAAACACAGCTCGACGCCGCACATCTCCGCTCAGCTCTGGTGAAGTCTGGGCCTTACTCTCCGGTGATAGATCCTATAAAACTCATGCAACCCTGATAGCGGCCTGGCTTCTCTAAGATCGCAGTTGGCAAAACTGTTGCGCTAACGAGCTATTGGTAAGCGTTTATTCTGAACTCGTATGAACAGTCTGGACACAACCAAACCAAAACTATCTGTACATTGGATCGTAGCAGTTACAATCTGAGATCCGTTATGGATAATGGGGGCGCGACTTTGCCGCCCGTGCCAAAGCAGCGCGTCCCATTTGCCAAGTATTCGCGTGTCAGTACCAGGACTGTGGAATGCCCGACATTGGACGTTGGATTAACTAACGTACTTTAGTGATTGACGAAATTATGAATATATTTTAGCCTCTGGAGACGGCATTTGACCTGTCGAAAGTTTATAACGACTTGAGGACATTAATTAGAAGTTAAAAGATTTAATTAATGTGAAATTTAAGATGTCGATTTTTTTGTGATGGCATCTGACGTTTAGCTATTCAATCATGTAGAAGTCTGCATTTAGCAATCGAAATTGTTTAAATGAATTAGTACTCTGATGTAATTTGCATCAATAGGTATATTGTTATGACAAAACCTGAACAGCAGCTAAATTTCAAGCCTCATTAACTCGGTTGCACACGTATGAAACTGTCAGAGCGGCCCATTCGATGTCAATCTCGCGTTCTTCTGACAGACAACATTCTGCGAAGTGTCACGTCACGCCAGAACCACTCCAGCGGGGCTAGCATGCACGCCGCGAGAAAACCTGAGAGAGCTAATAACCAATCACAGGTCTCCTTGTCGCCATTTCTCTATTTTCTCTACTGTTGCTAACATGGCCGCTAAAGTCAGTTTTGAAATATTTGTATGGAAAATAGGGTTTTCTCGACAAACCCTAACATGGCACCTCTGTTTTATCACGGATATATCGATTTTTGACATTTCTTTAGGCTAAATTACTCGTCCGTCGGAGGGGTAGGCGAGAAGCAACGAGACGAGTGAAATTGTACGCAAAACTATTGAAATACATCGCGTTGCAACTTTCGTTGTTGAGCGAGGCGATGAGTGCACGCGGCGTTGTCTCGGCGTGCGTGCGGCGTGTTCGCAGCGTGCACGCTGTGTTTTCGCCGCGTTTTTTTGGCGTGCACGCGGCGTGATCTTGGCGTTGTCTCGGCGTGCACGCGGCGTGTCTGAGGCGTGTTCGCGGCGTGTTCGCGGCGTGATCTCGGCGTTGTCGCAGCGTGCATATGGCGTGCTCGCGGCGTGTTCGCGGCATTTTTCGACGCGCACGCGGCGTGTTCGCGGCGTGATCTTGGCGTTGTCTCGGCGTGCACGCAGCGTGCTTGAAGCGTGTTCGCGGCGTGCACGCGGCGTGTTCGCCGCGTGATTTCGGCGTTGTCGCAGCGTGCATATGGCGTGCTCGCGGCGTTGTCTCGGCGTGTTCGCGGCGTGATTTCGGCGTTGTCGCAGCGTGCATATGGCGTGCTCGCTGCGTTGTCTCGGCGTGCTCGCGGCGTGCTCGCGGCGTATTCGCGGCGTGGTCTCGGCGTGCACGTGGCGTCCCCACTACGTGCTAGCGGCATTTATTTTATCGCGCTACTATCGAGCGGCTTATACGCTGCGAGCACGCCGCGCTCTCGCAACGTGCTCGCCTCGCCGTGATATTGCCCAACAAACGCTAGGTGTGAGTGCAGGCTCTTTTAATAAACGGCAATGCTATAACAATTCAATCTACTTAGAACTGCGAGATAAAAGAAATTATATTTTCGATATTCGCAAATTATCATCACTAGAGTAAATTATAATGGGGCCGCAATACTTTCCTTCTACTATCAGTGGGCAAAGGCCGCCATACAATATTTCTAGTTATCATTAAAAATACCTATGAAATAAACGACAATACCATACAACTATAATATGGAAAGTAATCTTCATAGATGGCGCTACTAAGACCAAATTAAAAAGTTTTTCAATTAAAACATTTTTGAAACACGACGTTTCAACTCCCTATTTCGGTTGTTTTTATGCCATTTATGATTGAAAAATAATTTTTAACATATAAATTCCTTCAATAAACACAAGTTTTATTAATTTATGGCTATGTGAACCAAAAGCAACCGATAACAGTGAGCAACTTGATTCGTGGCAAGTGGCGACAGATGGCGCACGCGTACCTGCTTTTTACTTTGGAGTCGAAATACTTGACCGATTGTTCGTCTCAAACACACAATCAATTCAAAACAAAAATCTTTCTATTGTTTGTTAAGAGATAAGCAGTATCAAAATATTTTACTTACTCTTGATTGAGTCTTTGTGTGAATTAATTTTACAAGTGTTACCAGAAAAGAAATGGAGTTTCTAATTTTTTTTCTGTAATATGGCAGCACTGTCGAGAAGCAACGAAGTCACGCCCTTCGATTCTCTCGAGCGACAGAGGGGGAGACGGCTATTTTGTCGATGTTGCGCATGCTAGGCCCGCAGTTCTAACGCTTGTGCCTACCGAAAGCTGCTCTTTGTCTATCTAGGCACTTTGTTTGACGTGACGTCAGGAGCCATTTTACGGCTGGCAGAATGAAATTATCTTGATTAGCATACAGGGTGACTCTTCTAAATGGGGCCAAATTATTAAAATAAGTTCTAAAAAATAAAATAAAACTCCCACTTAGTCGTAATTTACTTTAAACGTCGTGGTTCTACTGCACTTGTAGTTTAACTCGTGCGAAGCTATCGAGACGTGCCTAGGCGTATTTTTCTGTGAATGAAGTAAATTATTCGCGTGTGTTATTTTAAGACAGCAAATTGAAAACCAAAAATATGAAAACAAAATATTTTCGTAAATCGATTAAGCTACTGATTCAAAGTCGCAAAACTTGCAAAATCACACTGTAAATCCGATCTAGCTGCTCACTTGACCTTACCGAAAACGTATCGAAGTTACTAAAACCCACTTGTTTATAGCTATTTTATTATTATTAAAGTGGAATAATCCCTATTTAGAATGACTCAAGAGGCATAGGTACGTTTGATAGTTATTATTTGCCCTTTGTTTGCTATGCTTATTTAGAAATGACTAGCGTAGACAAAAGTATTTGCTCAGTTGGCGCCGCGACAAAGGGTTTATTAAATTACATACAAGGATAACTAAATGGCCAACAAAAAGGTTTTACAAAGATTAGATTATGAAACAACATGCTCCTATGAAGAGGTAGGATGAGCTATAGGAACTGTCATCCATAGGGCCACTGATGACTTTTGACTCTGGAAATGGGGAAAGCTAACCAGTCAGTGGCTTTTACCGTCCAATAACAATAAATAATTTACAAAACCGTCAGGGTTAATGTCATCGGTTGATTTGACTTTATTTCAACCGCAAAAGAAAGTGTTACCATAGAAAAAGTAATGAGAAAACGTAGCTGATTTCACACCTTGTTAAAACAGCTTGTACGTTTTCTAAACCCGTATCAGTTAATTGCGACAGAAGCCAGCGATGTAGCTAGTGTCATTAGTACATTATGTCACGTAGGTCGACCTGTTTGAACTTTGCACAAGATTCATATAATCACATAAGAAAAGGTGTGTTCTTATTTCACTTTCAGTAAATTACTTTGCAGCTATGTTGGTGTGGTTTTCTTCTAAGCATTAGTAAATTAGACCACTAAGAAAACCTTCACCCATCACCAATCATCTCTACGCATTTGCCCATTGAAGCTTCAAATCGTCCTGTCGTATGACCTGCAAGCTGATTGAGCTCTTGAACTTGGTTGGCTTAAAATTAGAGCGTTCTGTAGATCTTGTGCCATGAATGGACCATGCCTGTGATGGCTTAGACTTACAGCGTTCTTTAAATATATTTCAATGAATAGACCATGCCTTCTGTAGTCTCCAGGCTACCACAGCATGCCAAAAGGTTTTTTTTTGTTCTGGTCGGCTCAATTGCTGCAGCCTATAGACATGTACATAAAACACCATAGATATTCGAGCGATTGTAAACCTTAAAGTCTCAGTGGAGCTTTCTTGTAATCAGCAAGACGAAAAATAGAGATCCTTTGATCCTTCAGCACTCTACACTCTGAAACCAGGCGGGAAAGCTCGGTGACACCTTGATTTAGCGGTTATGTCTGTGAATAAAGCCTCTGACAAAAACTTGCTGATGGGCTGTGTCTGTGCCACCGAACCAACGGGGTTTGGTGGGTAGAGCGCTTCAGGACTTCTGGCTAATCAAAAAACCATTCCATGATGAGGTCTGGCCACCTCATTCACCAATACAAAAACCACACTGGAGAATAAAAAAACAGTTTGTCTTACTCAACTTTGGACTGAGAGTTCAATAATTTCTCAACAAGTGATTGCAATAGAACCTTGCCACATGCAGAGTCATTACATCTCGGGTCACAGTCCACTCGAACTTGGCGGAAAAGTACAGCATGTTAATTGCACTCGTCCAGCCGAGAATTGTGATTGACGCGCACTCATCACGCGTGTGTTTAATTAAACGATCGTTAACATTGCCTGACCGACCGGAGGTGTCGGAAGGTCGGTCGCGTTACACTTGAGTCATGGTTAATATTGGCTTTGGTCGGTTTATCTAGCCAATCTGCAAGTGTTCTGCACGTTTGATCTGCCGGCTTGTGGCGTGCAATTCCTCCTCCTTCGTTGCAACCAAAACAATCGAACAACCACAAAAATCACATGTCAGACCCTTATTTTCAAACGACCATCTCTATATATGAAAATGGATTGCTGTTCGTTAGTCTCGCTAAAACCCGGGAATGGCTGGACCGATTTGGCAAATTTTGGTTTTGTTACATTTGTAATGGTCGAGGGAAGGTTTAAAAGGTGAGTAATCGGGAGGAAATGCTGGGAATAAATAGTAAAAATCTCAATTTTAGTTTCCTCTTAGTAAATGTTACTACCTGTCACGTGACACTAAATGTTTGACAACAGAACGAAGTCGTTTGGGACAGCTAGTCCAGTATAAATAAATGTTTTAGAATTTATAAGCTTGTGATTGGTCTAAATATGGGGTTTATATTGGGTTCAAAAACTAGTTGGTTGAAAAATACAGACTGGAACTTATGTTTGCTTAGAGGGAAATATCAATGTTTCTTTATATTTAAATTGCAACATACACACGTCAGATGACAGCACATGTACATAGTTGGTCACATTCCCACTAGTTGAATAGTTGAAGACATAAAGCCTTTAAAGGCATTGCGCTTACAATGAATGAATGCAGTTTCTTACATTGATATTAGCATTATATTGATATTAGCATTGATATTAGCATTAAGTTTTTTATTGCTATCTATCGTTGCTATGTCACACGCATTTTAAATGTCAGTAAGAAATGTCATATTTTCTGATTCCTGGATTCCTTAGACTGTTGATATCAAAGTCTTTGTAACGACCCTTTATAGTTGCGCTCTTCTTTTCTACCAACTCGTGCTGTGCCCGCCAGGGTCCATTATGAGAACTACTAAGTATGTAAAATTATGGTATGCAAATATGGAATACACAATTGAGTTATTAATTGTATACCTTACTTTACGTGACATACTTCTGTTGCTAGCCCAGCTTTGAATTTCCCACGAAACTTTTTGCTAAAATTTTGAAACCTTTTAAAAGAAAAATCTGTCTTTTTTTTAACGTCCTTACGATTGTACAATAATGCTACCACAATGAATTTCTTTATACAATCTGAAAGGGCAGATATAGCAGTTTCTGTGTCCTAAAAATTTCTACGTTGGTATCAATGTTTTAATTTTTACAGCCTCCCCAATAGCTATACTTTGTATGAAAATGCTTGAGATATCCCTAGACACTTTTGATGTGTGTATATGGGTAATTGACGTTACAATAACGTACGTGATTGCTACTTATTTCGTGTTTACCCCATTGATATTTTCCGGAGTTTGGAAAAACTACAACCTAGGTATTATATGATGAATGTGATAGCTTTCACAACAGGGGCATCGGACATATCATTTATTATCAGAAAAACACTGAAAAGTCTTACGCCAGAAACGACGCCATTCATTCATTCTATTTCGCAAAAAGTTATCCACTCCAAACTTGCTTGATTTATGCGCCGGATGATTGCGGCACAGAATAACAGATGAGCTGCTTTAAGCTCGTAGCACACTTTACGAGCACGGCAACTGCACGGCTCCAGCGATTATCTTGCCATTCAAATTTGAACCTCAAATTGTAAGGGCGCGATTCGAGTAGTATAGTAGCGGCGAGCACGCTGACAGCTCGCCATTAGCTCGCCGTTGGCTTTCTCATATTATTATTGCAAAATATAGTGTACCACTAAAAACTTAAGGTCCAAATTTGAATGGCTAGATAATTGCTGGGTCGGAGCCGTGCAGTTGCCGTGCTGGCCTAATGAGCTATGACCTTTACATTGAAGCTGGGTAAGACCGCGCTCGTAAGCGAAAAGGGTTCTGTTTCGAATGTACTTGAGTGTGTGTTGCTTTTCAGATATGCTCATACACGCATGTCAGAGAAAATAAACTAACAGGATTAACCTGGAATTTATTTGTACCAGATAGCTGCACAATAAGAGACAACATTACATGCAAATTGTTTTTTGACCAAAATATGCCCTTCGTTCCCCTGTCCCTTTTCAAAACTATGCTAGAGGCAACGAAAACTTCTACATTTGACGTTGATTGTTATTGTATTACGGCTGAACCGATACAGTAAAAGTTACAGTAGAGACTAACGCGCATTTTTAGTAGTACCTTTATTGAGTAGTGGTACCTATAGAGATGGCCATTGGGGCGGAAAAGTCCAAAGAGAATAATGAAAATAAAGTAAATCCAGAACCAGAAACAGAACTATTATATCAAACCCAATTACTGTCCAACTTATAAGAACATACAGCCCCCTCTGTACTTCCATTTCGTTGTATTGGCAAAGCGTTGTCTATTACCGTTACGAGATGTCAGTAGGCTTTATATCAGACTGACGGTGAGCGCTAACGGTGCCCGACGTACAATGCCAGCGCTCAAGGGTGGTACAGTTAGCCAGGTGTTCAACAAGGGCGGAGTGATGGCGGCCTAGATTTTTTTGCAGACTCTTTGGCTGGCTGTTTAGCTTAAAATGTAGAACAGATTTTAATAGCCAACTAAATATGCACTACGATTGAGTTTTTGCAGGTAAACTAGGTGAATCTTTGACTAAAGGTTTTTAGAGGGAACTGCCTTAAACCTTTTTAGGAAGTGACAGTTCCAGACAGATTACCCACTTTACGTGTTGGTAATAAAGCAGTTTATGGTGAAGCCGAGGCACTTTTACAAGGACGGCGATGTAATGGAGTCGTAGATAAATTAAGTGCACAAATATGATTATAAGAATGCTGTCATTAACTAACGTTCATGTAGTAACTGAATTGTCAGTGTTTTTTGGGACCATTCAGACATTCAACTCCTTTAACTAAAATAAAATCTTTAAATCTTCATTGGTTCGTTTCTTACGGCTAGTTACAATTGAACACATTGACAAACTAAGATGTACAGATCAGGTCTCGCTAAGCACTGTCTGGCAGCAACCCTCCAACCGAACTAGAAATGAACCTGTATCTCGAGTGGAGAGGAGCCTAGTGGCAAGTGAATTGTCAGTGTTTTTTGGGACCATTCAGACATTCAACTCCTTTACCTAAAATCCCTCCTTTAACTTCCTTTAAAAACCACTTTAACTCCTGTAAAGTTTTGTGACTTTCATTGTTATTGCTATTACCATTTTCCAGTAAGTGGCAGGACTCTTAAATCGCTAAACCAATGCAGCGCAGAATGAACTTTTATTTAAAAGGGGGTTCATGTATAACTTGGCGGTAGTATCACTTTAAAGCGATGCATCCCAGACAACCTTGTTCGTAGAAATGCAATAATATAATTAAGATTGATACTCGTATTTGCTTAACCCATTGAGTGCGGCTTCATTTTATCCATTTTATTACTTAGTCACGTTGTTTCATTACTGCAAATAAAAGACTACAGGCAAATACTAGGCAAAGTCTAAAGTACAAGTGTACTTAGAATCAACAAGTATGTAACTGAAGATGTAATAAAATATCTGTTTTAACAACAATCATAATAACAAGACTAAACACTTCAATGTTTCGAATGCACCAACTATACATCAGTTAGTTTATATTACCACAAGCTATTTTTGTTCAGCTACGGTGACAATAAGCATGGGGACCGCCGAATGATTAGCAGTTACCGCAGTGTATGGGATGCATCTAATACCAGAGAGTCTACCATAGGTTCTCCCGCTTATGTAACCGCTATCGTCTGCATAAAATGAATGCTTGGAATGAAATTTAATGAACTACTGTTAATGCCATTACTATCCAGAAGGGGCGCTGTATGTGTGTATGAATCCTATGCTATTCATAACATACATACCCTCATGACCAAATCCCAAAGGGTTAGTCAGAGGCACACTGATTGTTGCCGTCATGGTGAACAGAACATTCAGGAGCCCACATTTCACCAAAGGCTATTTATGTCAAATTGTTTATATTGTCGCTAACGACTGCGTAAGTGAAAACTCAAGTTAGACCTTCAGTTATCAATTTGCCAACCCAGTGAGAACTTCATGTAAGCTGTTTCATAATAGTTTATAAGGTAAATAGCAACGACACAAGAGTAAATAATCAATCAGGCGTCCATATTTACTCGACTCTCATATTTTATTGATAAGGGCCACGTAAACAGTTTCACACAAACAGTGTAGCTCAAACCGAAACAGATAGAGTTCTTTGAAAAGTACTAAAAGATATCTTAAATCGCGAAAGGAGCTTATCATCTAATAAAACAAACACGTACAGGAGAAGGATCCGTGAGAATTCTGGAGATCTAACTCCGGGAAAACATTTCTGTTCTAAGTTTTGTAAAACAAAATAAAAGAAGCTGTGATGCTTATGTGGCGCGAGCCATAATCCAAC
The DNA here is from genome assembly GCA_950022985.1 of Udea ferrugalis. Lineage (NCBI taxonomy): Eukaryota > Metazoa > Arthropoda > Insecta > Lepidoptera > Crambidae > Udea > Udea ferrugalis. The sequence continues at coordinate 16,623,875 of OX465516.1, forward strand.
ATCGGATTGTTGGAGGGTTGTTAGAAACCAGCAATAAACTTGGCAATTGCTCTGTCAAATAATTACTTAACTAACCTTTTTTTTTTTTTTGTTCGTGTGGAAATCCTCATGGATACCTCGCTGCCCGGGGGGACGACGAGGTTATGTCGGACTCCTACCGACTAAAACCCCACGGCACTCGACCGTGGCACTTTTGCGGCGAAGCTGGATCCTACCGTAAGTAATGCCGCACTGCTCCGCCGCCAGTGCTAGCCCCTAATGGGGCCCCCTCCAACCGACCCCCCAACGAAGGGCGGAGGCCACGAAAGCGCCTGGAGTACGCAGGCACTTTCGCCGTCTCGGTGGACGCCGTGCAATGCAAGCCAGAGCACCCCCGCACTCCGGCCCGCTGGCACCCACTGTTCGCAGACCCTACTGGGCCCGCAACCACGAGCCACCCAAAGGGCGGTTCCGCTGCCGTAACCGGCGGTACGGCCCGCCGGGCCGCGATGCACAGGGGGGATCAGCCTCGGATTACTGGCCCCCACCAACCGGTTGTGCGCCGCGGCCCCAACCACGCGCCTCAAGGCGCCTGCAGGCCCCACTGGCCCCGCAGCCCCACGTCGCCCTTGCGGGCCGCTGCGGGTGGGTTCCCAGTCCACCACACTGCCACGCCTGGGTTCTCTTCGCTTCCCGGTGGTTCCCCTATCACCGGTACTAGGCCCCCTCGCCACGCCGAGGCGAGAACCCATGAGGGGGTACTTAACTAACCTACATGAATTGTTGAAACCACAAACAGTGTATCGCACGAAATGGTTTCACTATGCAAAAAAAAAAAGTAGTAAGTGAGAAGTATCCTAGTTTGTCAGAATCAAAGTGATTGGGTTCACTCAAAAGTGTTATTTAGGGTTCACTCAAAATATTGGTTTTCTAACTAACATTTCTTCTTGAAAAAATTCTTGACTTACGAAACACGAGGCATGCATGTAGGACAGCTTCTCCGTCAAATGTATAATCAAATATGCGCTAATTTGAATAATCCGTATCAATCTGTATAATGTTCACGTTGTCACCTCGTATTTTCTATGCAAATAACTAGCCTATATCGCAATTGAGCATTGTAGTGCGCCGGCGCATGGTGAAAAACGTGATTTGTGCAGTTCTAATCGCACATGCGCCGTCCACGACGTTGTATAATACGCCCAAGTTTATAATGACCAATGTTACTATGCAATAGAGCAGTTGCTATGATTATGCCTACTTACAACAGCAATTGTTACAACAAATTCCTAATGGGGGATTTGTTTTGCACAAATAATGCGCAATATGTTTTCAATTTGATCACATATCTAATTTCGCATTTTAGCTCATTTGTGTGACCGCATACCTTGGTTTATTACCCATAAAATAATTATTTACGTCCTTTGCACTTGTTTTCTTCATAATTTTGCTTTTAACTTTAAATTGTTCGCTGTCTGTAAAGTATGCGTTTTGTAATTTGTAGCATATGAGTTAATATAGTATTTAGTTACATTTAATTTATTTTTTAACGTGAGTTATGAAGCTTGCGTGAGATAATATTTTGATCGATATTGAATCATTTAATTTTCATTCAAATTTGCTTGATGAGAGAAGGACAGAAGGGTTGGTATCAACTCGTCTAAAAAGCAACTGGTCTAAAGAGCAACTGGTCTAAAATGCAACTCGTCTAAAGAGCAACTGGTCTAAAATGCAACTCGTCTAAAGAGCAACTGGTCTAAAATGCAACTCGTCTAAGGAGCAACTGGTCTAATCCACTGTATCTTGAAATATTGTAAAATTTTTCGGCATTTAAAAAAATGACAAATTTGCGTCCAAAACCAAAACTATTTTAAACATAATTGAACATAATTAAAATAATATTTTCAGTTGCTTTTGGTGAATCAGACGGGAATGAATTTTAATAATAATGATTTGTTAGATAATTTTCACACATAGTAGCGACTTTTCATGATCGCAAAATTAATAAATAGTCTTTTTTCCTGAAGCAATTTCTCCTAAAGTGACTTTTAACAATGTCGCATATTGGCTTGAAAACAGGTCCGTTGGACCTGTTTTTTTGTTTGGTCACACGCCGGTACCTCCTGTGTATACTACATGGCTTAAAAGGCTGTTTTTTTTTAATAAAAAGGACATGATCAAAATTTCATAGACAAAAGACCCAGAATCGCCAGCAACGAAATGTATTAAAATGGGTTATCTATAGTAACTCCATAGCATATTCAAAAAATCAGCCTCCTAAACTATGAAGTATAGAAGTTATTGTACCGTATAACTTCATTGATATAAACAAATAGATGAGGATACGGCATCCGTATCGTCCGGCAGTTTTCGAATTCCCGTAGTATGAACGTAACGTATCTTCCTCTTTTTGTTAATATCAATGAATTTTTTACACTTGAGTTACAAGTGTAATAAACACTTGATTTTACAATGTTGTTTGTATGTGGATGTAAAAATCATATGTCAAAACCAAAGCTGAGTTTTTATTTTAATTCAAGTGCTTTCCTTATCTAAAAATACAGATTACTTATTTTTTTCCAAAACCAACTGTTTCGAACCCTGGCTAAAAAAAGTAAATAAAAAACCAAATATGCAGTTTTAGTTTTTGTCAAAATTGGGCTAAGGCTCGTTTGTCAATTTTTCTATATTCCTCATAGTTCAGGATTTGGCCTACTTACTACGCCTACTTTTTAATGATTGCATTATTTTTTTCATTACTCATACTCTGAAAGTAGGTCATTACTGACCTGAGAAGCGGGCTGAAAGTAATATTTTTCATCCCTAGGGAGAATCACTTTCAACTGACAGCTGTCATATTATTTAAAAAAAAACTAGTTCTTTTTCACTTAACTATTGAAGCATGTATCAACTTTCTATACAGCCACGATGTAAAATTGAAATAACTTAAAGTTAAGTATTGATTAGAGAATTTACATTTTTTAAATAACTTTATTATAATTAAGTTTCAACAATTTCTTTAAAATAACTTAGCTTTGAGCAAAATATTTACCATTTTTCCAATGATGAAAATAAAAATAATGGCTGAATGAATGGCCGGCCGGCCACAGAAAAAAAACAAACAAAATAGGCGGGAAAGCGGCAAATCGATCTTCATGAATTAATTCATGTTTTTATTTTTACTTTCCTCGTATTTGTAATGAAAAGCACAGTGTTTACCTCGGGTTAAAGACTTATTTAGTCCCTCGAACTATTGGCGCCCTCACTTCGTTCCGGGCGCCAAACCCCGTCTCGGGACTAAATAAGTTACTTTCACCCCTAGGATTACAATGTACTATTTTATTATGTTCAATTATGTTTAAAATAGTTTTGGTTTTGGACGCAAATTTGTCCTTTTTTTAAATGCCGAAAAATTTTACAATAGTTCAAGATACAGTGGATTAGACCAGTTGCTCCTTAGACGAGTTGCATTTTAGACCAGTTGCTCTTTAGAAGAGTTGCATTTTAGACCAGTTGCTCTTTAGACGAGTTGCATTTTAGACCAGTTGCTCTTTAGACCAGTTGCTTTTTAGACGAGTTGATACCAACCCGGACAGAATAGGAGATTAATGAAGTTGAACAATCTGAGCTTAGCTCGTTGTTAACTAATGAAAAAGCAACAACTTATCTTCAAGTACCAATATCTTCGTTTTCAAGATGGACTGGTAAAAAACTCAGAATCACGCGTAGGCGTTACTTGCGTGGGTACTCGATCTGAAGAGCAATCGAAATGTGTACAGAAGCAGAACAGAATCTCATGTCTTGACTCAGTATAATATTACGAGAATACTTAGCAACAAAACTGTACAATGTTGGTTTACGTCTGAGCCTGTTTTAGGCTCTAATGAAAAAAAATCTTCAATCTGATTTTGAAATCGGTAATTGGGTTAGTATAAGTTTGCTTCCAGAACCAAAAAGCCAGCTGATCTAGCTCGGCTCGGCGGAATACTGACCTTAACCTTATTAGCAAGGACCTTGTCCAAAGTTTCTAAAGATGTTGATAGAAAACATTAAACATTGTTTTCTCTAAATTATTTAGTTTCTAAATTAGTTTAGTTGTTTGATAGCTTTGTGTGTGTTCATCAGCCACTGTACATAGTGTACTATTCTCTGCTTGTATTTGGCCTAAATGATTTTGGTGTATTGTTATTACATGGTGTGTATTTATTTTCATAGCTGGCATGTCGCTATTAGTTTAGTCAACATAGTGCCATGAAGTCTGCCTTCGCCCGCGTGCTCACCCAGCTGGTCCTACGCGGTGTATTAATAGTGGCCTTGTTATGTACCTTGCATGCGTTATTGACGGAAAATTTCCTCGCGGTCGACTTAATTCTGTTAGTATATTAAATAACACGCTCGGACGGAAATTAACTGTGTAGATTTTAGGGGTGGGTGATAAAAATATTGTGTAAGGAGGCAGAGGTCTAATTCGAATTAAGCTGTCGCTACGATTAATAAGTCTTTGATGTATCACCACCTCATAGTTGAGGTGAGGCCTGTGCCCAGCAGTGGGACGTATATAGGCCGATTATGTCATATGTTTATGTATCACCAAGCTTGCTTACTATGCGGATTGGTGGCAAAAGGCCGAAAAACATAGAAACTTCTTCAGTCTTAGTTTACTGAAATCAATATCCAATTGATCAAAATTAGATGACATAAACATTATTTATTATCTCTTCGAATCTTTTGTGTGATACTAGTTTTGAGTCATATTGCAACGAAACATTTCCGTGATATTCTATGAAATCATATCAGAAGCGATTTTGGTCATAATGCCTAGTTTTATTCTGTCGTTTAAGTAAAAGAAAAATAAGTACATACTTGCAAATCTTGCAATATGACACAATTTTTTATCTAAGCCCTGTAAACCTCGTGAAGGGAAAGTTCGTTGAAGTCTATATTGTAATAAAGTGTAATTATTACATATTAACATTTTTAAGGTAGGTAACTGTATGTTTGCAATGAAAAAAACATTATTTATTGCCTATAATTGCAGCGATTTTTAGTAACAATTAAATTACCAATCATCTTGAAATACTCAAATGTAAATTAAGTTTCAGTTTCCTTGCACTGAAAAATACCGACACTAATGATGTAAAAATTGTAAAAGAAACCGTGTTCATTACTAATGATGTGTTTATTTCTGTTTCAGGTAAGGCAATGTCTTCTAAACGGGTGACACCTTTTAGGCGAAGGTATGTTGGTTCAAAATAATAGGCCATCAGAGCGAGAACAATTTTCACGTCAACACCAGAGCTGTAACAAACCGTATGTATTCGTTACCGAGTAACGGATGCATCTCCTGACTATCGTTACTTGCATTTTGCCATAATTGTTTTATTCTTCATACCTACGAACGCAAAAATTGGTCCTTTATAAAATGAACAAGCTGAAACATTTGATTTTGCTAGATTCGAATGCGACTCTACCTACCATGCCTGATGCCAGTAATCGTTTGTATTAAAAGTAAAGACAAACACAACTAATGTAACGAGTACATATTGCTTTAGTAACGGGTGTACTCGTAACTTTTATTGCTCGTGTCACCACTCCTAAAGATTTTTAAAATTTTCCCTGGCGACTGGCGTATACGCTTTGAACCAGCCAAATTTTTCTAAGGATTTTGAGTGACGTCAGTAGTTTCTTGTGTGCGCTCGCGCTTCAGATGTCAGCTTGCGAGAGGTCGCTCGGCCGTTGTACCAAATAGCAACATAAAACATCAGCATACATCAGTCAGTGATTGTGTTCACGCGTCATCTCTTCGCTGGCTGACCAAACAGCCAACCTGTCCCCAGATTGAAAAAACAAACGGTCATCCACCTCGCTTCGTTACTTAATGTCCAACCAATTACTCATGTCCAAACTCATTGAGCCAAACCAAATATTTGTACGAAAAATTTGCCTACGACGCGATCGCGTGTTCTGCAAAACTGCTGCTAAGTTATACAGGGTGATTTTGCAAGTTGATGCCAAATTTTCAGGAGTGACTCTGAATCAGTAACTTAATCGATTTACGTGAAGAACAAAACTTATTTTTCATATTTGATAATTCCTATTCGTTGTTTGATAATATTCCGAGAAGACAATTTACTTCATTCATAAAAAAATTTCGCCTGCGGACGTCACGATATCTGCCGAATAGTTGAACTACAAGTGTAGTGGTCATTATGGTTCGCGAAAATAGGTCTAGTCTTTTATTGACTTACTTTTTAGGATAGTTTAAAGCGTGTTGTTTTTAATGAAACTACTACGCTTATAGATGATTATGATAAAGACGTAGTTTAACATTAACCTAAAGAGCGCATTGAAAAAAAAATGGCGACACCTTGCATAGTCACCCTATATGTAGGTATTAGTTGTGTTTATGTGAAGAGTTAGTCATGGAAAGCATAGGAGTTGGTCATCGCTTGCATCATTAACCACAAGTTATCTTTTGCTGGGTCGTTTCAAGTTGCCGCTCTGTTTCCACAGATGAGTTTGTGCTGTTCTTAATTGGATCGATTGTTTCATACGCAGTAGTTAAATCTTCAAAGAAGTTATTCTGATGACTTGCGAATAGAGTAGATAGTGCTAACAAACTTTAGTTCCTTAAGTTCCAAATGGTCTTACAACCATACAACTTTTTCCGGTAGATGGCGTTGCGAGAGTTGTTTTTTTTAACAAGAATTGTTTTTCATGGCATCAGTAATTTTCCAAATTTTAATACCTAAACATCATAAACTAAGTTCCTATTTCAAATTTTTGTTCGAGATGGTAATAAATTACCAAAATCCGTAAAAATTTTGAAGGAAATATGAATATTCTTCCTACATATCAGACATTCCCCATCAAGTATTGAGAAGTGTTCTCGATTTTCGCCGTGGGTATACGACACAGCGATTCGGTTTTCGGGTCTGAAATAGATTGTTTACTACGCCACTCTGGGCAGCCTGCCAACGGTCACCTGAACCCGTACTGTAATGTTTTGGCACATAATTAAATTTTTATCAACCTGGCTTGACTCATTTTCTCTTGGCAAATACCCTGAGGTTTCTGTGAAATTGATTCTAGACATCAGATGCTGCTATTGAATAGCATTGACGATATTTTAGTAGACAAAATGAAGCTGCTAATGCTTTTAATGTTGGTATGGTTAATAAATAACTGCGTGTTGCGAAAAAAGGCAAGTCAAATAATCAGTTATTAGTTGCAGTGGCCTGAAAAGATGGATCTTGTGGTGGATTCTTTTCTTCTTAACCCTATGGTTGACCTGAAGAGAATACCTCATTGTCTTTAGGTCGGCCATGTGTACTAATTTTATTGTTGTGCTATGAAGTAGAAATAAATAAATCATAATGACAATTTGCTTACTTACCTCAATTCATGTTTCAAAGCGATTTTCATCATGTAACTGACGTACAATGTCAATACTAACTAGGTATATGTTGTAACAATGTTTACATTAATAGTCAAACTAACCAATTTCGCTCTAGTTATAACTAACTTACAATGTGTAAAACGATATTTTACATTTTAGTTACATAATACACTTTGCACATACTAACGTAATTTTTTTGACTTTGTTGCAGCCCTTTCAAAATTATCGGGGCTTCAATAATTTTGTATACATTTTTATTGCTAAAACGGTCAAATTATACCAGTAACTTTAAGATTGTTGAACGAACCTTGTCACCTCTGACGTTTCTCCAAATTAATATATTTTCGTCAAACTGTGTATTTGCCTTCCCCGGTGTTCCTGATAACCCGGACGGATTCAGTTATCGCACTATCAGCCACTGTTTACCCTAACAATCATACCACTGCTTCCACCGGGAATGACGTAAATCTACTTTTTCAGGAATCAAGACTGTCTGATTCACTCGTTCCAAGAGATAAATCAACTTATCTTATTAAACAAATATTACCTTAAGCGTTACTGGTGTGGTGAACTGACGTAACTTAAAAGGAAAACGTTAAAATTGCTGTATTAAGTCCTAGCCTACCAAGTTACTGTAAACATTATTGAAAATGACATATTCAAACAATACATGAATCACATTAAGTTCGTCTTGAGTTGAAAATAGGAATTTCGGTTATGTAAATGACAACATTCCTAATTACCAGCATTGTAAATTTGCAAACTCACTCAGCACTAATTTAAATTCAGATGTTCTGTGCAAAGGTCAGTTGTGTTCAGTGTTTACTAAACAGACACCCACCCTCACGATATTAGAAGCTTCACTAGCTACTAGCATACATAAAATAATGGTTTGGAAGTTTTACGACACAAACTTGTTAATAGGTGCGCCGGTGATGACGTCTGGCGTCTGTGTATGATTTTAGATACACAACATCATTTTTTGCTAAATTATTCACGTGGCTATTAATAGACCAAGTTTAAATCATGCTAAATCAGTTTCATAGCAAATGCAAAGTTAATGACGAAAATGAACCGATAAGTTGTAACACCTCTGGTATATAATCTACTTTCATTTGATAAGTCGATGTAGACACAACTTAATTTCAAAATAATCATCTTTTTGTCTCCGTGTCGACAGCTACCATAAATCTTGTATCACCTCGCTACCCAACTAGTAGTTAAAGGTTAATTAGAACATAACATTTTACTAAACAAACTGTCAGAGTTGCTTAGCTAAGCTAATGCGAAAACAGGTCTTAGGTTATCTAACAGCACGTGTCTTATTGACGTCAAGAACTAGACTTGTAGATAACTTTCTATAAACAACCATTAACACTGGTTTTATCGTCAATCCCACAAAAGAGTTGTTTCGACAAGGCAACTGGATACTGGATCCAAATTGACTGAAGGTTATCCTAAATGCACAAATCGATTCTACAATTAAAGTTGGAACAAAAATATTTATCCTATTAATGGCACACGGTTGTATATCGCTTTTTGTCGACGCGTGCCGATAACCTACATTTGGACCAACGTTTGTTTACTCCATTCGGTTCTAATTGTCCAAATATGGTTACGCAAACATTTGTCGCTGCCCACTTCAGAACCATTGTCCGTTCTAATTCACGACATAGCTCGCAGGCAATATGTAAGATTTCTATTGCCCAATACATCAGCTCCCTGTGTATCTATTTTGCAATGTGATTTGCTTGATCCTTATCCATTAGACTTATATGGATATTTGCCTGTATAGTTTCCTGAGGCTTTGTCACTCACTGCTGTTTTATTTATTTCCATTTGTATTACTAATCATTTTGTTTGAAGTCTCCGTTTTTTATTAGTATTGTACCGTTTTATGTCAAGTCCTGTTTTTGTTACTAACTTCTCACTTTTAATATCCATGCTTCGTGTCTTTGCATTTGATTTTTCTTTATTGTAAAATAGTGAGTGTCAAAAAAGAGATAAGCTAATTTGGCAAACAAATAACGTACTCACATAATATTATCTTACCTTGAGTCATGAACAAACGTGCTGCGACTTCCGAAAAGCGTAAGCCCTATGCAAACTGCCTGTGCGTAATGTTATCTGTGAACTAGCAAGCTTGTATTTCCTGAAAATTGGACTGGTTAAATTTCGGGAATTCAATTCTGCAAGCACTCTCCACAACCCAAATTCCTCACGAAAGCTCCAACACGCTTTTAACGCTGTTCCTTACGAGAATTTACACACAAATAATAATTCAAAGTTGTTTTTATTATAGTTGCGATAAAAACACCCAGCTGCTTTATGTAAGTGCTCTAAAAACGAGCGCGTGGGTTTGTGTCATTCTTTAAACCGGTTTCCGTTTATTTTTGTAAATTTCACGTCGTTAACTTTTTAAATTATTTTATCTAAAAGATGGATCGTATATACATAAGTAATTTAATTTAGAATCTGATTAGGCACTAAAGCGTACTTACTGCTTAGCCTACTTTACACATCTATGTAAGGCTTCGACGTCTTTCCATGTAAGAGTATTAATTCTTGTGTAGTAAAGAGTAGCTAGTTTAACTCGTTTACTGTTTTATTTATTATCGTTTTAGGTGTTTATTTCTACAGGTTTGATTTTATACCTCCGTCATAAGGTGTTAAGTTTTTCACATAGTCATAAATATGCACTGTTGAGTAACTGTTATTAGTTACTGCGTTTTCTCTTACTTATAGTTCCGTTATTTTGTGTAAATGCATAAGGAACTGGTATCAACTTCCCATTAAATATATGAGCTTACAGCAAATGCTTCCGAAGTGGTGATGTCACCTTTACCTGTGATGTCATTCTCAAAGTGTCATTGGTTATTTTTAGCCAACGTGGCAGCCACTCACCCGAATGTAAGTAAAATAGGATTTTGGATTTCAGCATTAATGTATTGTTATCACATTATTGTTCCCCGATTTATAGTTCTGGTAGCAATTGTAGATTAACATGTTGTCGGACTTTGCATTAACAAGTAGAAAGAAATGTTTAGTAAAATTACATAAAAGATCGGCTACATTGAGTCATTGTAATTTGATCATGTCATGGTATTCATAACCACAATGACGTATTAAAACAATTTAGGAGGTTTTGAATTAACAGGAATCCTGTCCGTTTATTGCATCACCTCACCGCTAATGCACATGACACCGAATGTCTCAGCAGTGACGACACACATGACCTCACCGGTTTAGTCTGCGCAAGGAAAACGCAGCTTATTGATACCATATAAGTCCTCACCCACTTGTAAATGTATGCAATGCGCTACTTTCCCCTACTAACTTAAATTATGTTTAAGTATCTTATGACACCGGTGATTAGCATTCAGCGGTCGCCGAGGTGTCTGGTATGGTTGATGACGTCACATGCTCATATGCAGTGCGTGTACGTGAACGGTTTCACTGCACGCGACCACAATACTCAGAGATTATGGGATAAGCCTAATGTGCATAATGTTATCGCGTTTAATGCTTGTGACTGCGGTGGTTTGATGGAGGTGTTGGTACTGTTTATAGACGACCTCGTTAGATACCTACGGTACTTTAGCTGCATTTGTGTGTTGGAGACTTGGAATTGACACTTCGTATACTTCTGTAGTGTTCCTTGTAAGAAAAGCGCGGATCTCTTCAGTTCCGCTTTGACCAGTGTGAGGTTTTCATCCCTTGAGGTCTGAGTCCTACGTAAACCCCAGCTGTTCCGAAACTGAAGCTCTATGCATCATGTCTTAAAAAGGGGACTTTTCATTCTAAAAACGAATCCTTTTTTTCTGTCTGTATGTATCCCACTAACAAGTTTTGCTCCTATGCTGTATTTTTTGACGGTAGCTTCGTTTTCGGATTATCTTGCCTCTGGAAATAAATCATTAGTTTGAGAAAAGATGTACTTTATTCAAAAATAAACCTTTCACAGAAACATTGCTTACAGGACCCTTTAATGTAAAGACAGCAGCACATCGGGTCATTGTGGTGTGCAATTCCTTCAATAGTTCTCTACCTCGAGATGATAAGGTTCGCAATAGATTGAGTAAATTCAACAGGTAACTTGATCGGCTGATCTCGCGTCTAACTATTAATATATCTAAAGATATTATTCTTTAGGCCGAGATTTTTTCATTAGGTACCCGTTCCTCTTTCTATACCATCGATACTTCTGACATGTTAACTGCGCACAATTTTTATTTTCGTCTCACTGTACCAGAATAATATCAATTGTCAATCAACAAACAAAAGATATTTGGCAGGCCCGCAAGTATGCGTTGATAGTGATACAGTCAAAAGTAATTTATCAGCTATTAAGATTGACGTAAATAACTACGGTTATAGGTACCACTGACAGGTACGCAAAGAATCGAGACAGTGGAATGTGGAAAAGACTGTAATTTACTCTCAACTGTTCTAATAATGAGGGACCAAAGAATAAAGATTTAAAGTAACAATTTTCAAAAAACTACTGCGTGTATTTAAAATCTCTTATTTTCTGAGTCTACTGCTACGCAAAGGCCTCCTCAAAATGCACACTTTCTACTATTTAACCGCTAGATCATGTTGCCATTTTTCGTTGGTTTTGGACCCTAGTTCAATCTAGTAAGGTTTGAAATAAGGTGGCAACTGTTCAAAGGGTGCGATATAAAACACGAAATACATGCACGAAATACATGGCAGCCAACCAGTCCCCTGTAGAGGTGACCTTTGTCTGAGGGTGGTTTTCAATAAACATAGTGACTGAGAGAAATGTCACCAATTTTTAAAAATATTCTTCCTAGAACAATTTAAAACTACGTTTTCGTCATATTTTATTTAAACAATTAACGTTTAAAAAATATAATAAAATATCTTTAAAAATCAATTAAGGATTGGACTTATTTTCGCGCTCAAAAATGGGCAAGTCATTGTTGTAGTTCAACTCGTGCAATAAAAAAGTTTCGTGCCCTGTGCTAATTTACCTCATTCATGAAAGAATACGCCCTTATTACATGGATGAGGTAAATAACTGATTAAAAAAAACAGGATAAAAATCCAAAATATTTGAAGAAGTTTTTTCTTTGCGGAAATCGAAAGAGTTCCTGATACCAAGTCGCTACTAAAAATTTGGCTAGAACTTGCAAGATCACCCTGTATAGAGGTAGTTAGTTACCTATATTTTCTTATGAGTCAAAAGGTCTACCGTGAGTTCGCGCTTCGCAAAAATCGTTGGTGCACTGGGCGATGTCTAAAGCACCAAAGCGCGGGTTCGGATCCCGCTCCGATAAAATATTTATGCGATAAATAGCGTTTATTCTGTGTGTTGGATCATATTATATTCATTGAGTATATTTAGATTTGTTTTAGCATGTTCGTTCGTTGACTAGACGGGACTGTGTACTGATATAATGTCGAATGATATATTTATCTATTTAAATGTTTGACCTAGATGGACTGGGCGTTGAACCCTTGATCCGCAAGTTAGCGGACAGATTCACAACGAACTGTGCCACTCCGCTAGTTTTTTTGGTACATGTAAAGTGTAGGCTATTATAAAATATAGTTGTTTCGTAGTAGTATCTTTGACTTCAAATGTTATGCAGCGGGCCGGCACTAATTTGAAGAACTGGTAGAAAATATTTAATATTTCAGCTTAGCCCTTAATATAATCAAAGGGTAATCAGAAATTACTGATGAAAGCTATTGACGTAAATGTATATCGCTTTAAAATACGTACTGTTTATTTTAGTTACCTAATGCCTACATCTAATTAATAGTGTTTCTTATAATACACGTTCGACCTGACCCCGCCGGGTCACTAATCATTGCGACATCGCGATAGGTACTTGACTACCTACACGGGTTTTACCATTAGTCAAAAACCGGCCTGGTGCGAGTCCTCAGATCATAGAAGGGATCTAAGTGCGAGTCAGACTCACGCATGAAGGGTTTACTAAACCCATCATCATCGAGTAAAAAATAGTTCAAATAATACGTTTATTGTTGTGTTTCAATATTGAAGGGGGCTCTATATTTACTTACACACGAAACAAAGAAAGTTATATTTAAATCATTCTATGTACGGTGGCCGGCACATCACGCTACCCATTTCCGTTCAGTCCTCCTTGCTCTATTGCAAAGGAATGACATTTGGCAAGAGCGAGATAAAAAATTTGAACGTTTATGTGCAAGTCTATGAAATGTAAAGTCTTCCTCTATATTATTGGATCCTAATCATTTTTAGAAGTTTACATTCATTTCCAACCATACAAATAAACATGCAATGATGTAAAATGTGGAACACACGTTAAATTCTAGTTTCTTTGTTTTTATAGACACGTAGGAAGCATTTTATCACTCCCGATCATTAGCGAACTGTGTTCAACGAAGGTTAATTTGTATACAGACATGTGCTCTGCTAATCTCTAAACAGTAAGTTTGTCATTGATCTTCATAAAACAGTGTTTTATGTTCGGAGACTACGTCACCACTCGAGCTCACGAGTTTTTACGCTCGCACCATGGCCTGTCGCCTATCTCGCTCGCGCACGCGCTCTGGCCGTATATCCGTCTCTTTTCCAACTGGCGGCGACAAGCCGTCTGGTGATTTCGGGCGGGCATCGCGTCGCAAACAAAACCCTCGGTCACGGGCGCTGGACGTATTTTCCTCCAATACCACTAGTTCTATAGTAGCATGCCTTGTTCGCTCGCCGAGTGGCCTTCATCTCGAGTACCTCCGCCGTGCCCACAACTCGTAACCAACGCGAACTCAAAGCTGCTTCTGCGAACTATTGCATACATTATTACCCTTTTTGCTTTGAGTGGGATTTATCCACGTTCGTTCCACCTGGCAACACCTGACAGCCAAGGTCGATGTAACCTGACTTTTCAGGTAAACAAGGGGACCGTGAAAGAGTAAGGACAATGGTTCCTTCAATCTGTCCGCCACGCTAACTCGCCGGATCCAGATATCTGATAGGCCGAACTCTTGACGGGCGAACGTGCCAAGTAATACATTAGCATCTCATTGCCGATAGCATCGCGCCAAGCATGGGCCGGACTGACAAATGGACTACGGTACTCACTTTGGATTTTCTACGACAACTCAGAATGATTTAACGTTTGATTTTATCGAAAAAAGTAGCCAGTAACGACTTATTATTTTCTGATAACACTCTACGGCTCATTAGAGGTATATAATTGGCAAGTGTTTCTGAAAAAACATAAATCGTACATAAATAACCGGTTGTATTTAGTTTGACAAATAATAAAGCTGCTTGTAATGTCGAGTTTTTGTCGACACATTATGCATTCATATGGCGAAAAAACTTTGGTGGGTAATTCAGTAGCTGACGCAAAATTTAATGCACCATCTGATTCTTGTAAAACAGGTAACCGTGTTCCATAGTCGAATATTTGCCATCATAAAATTAAAGCTGTGAATAATGCATGAGGGAACACCTATAAAACAACACCGTGACTTGTAAATTATTTTTAGTAAGCTTAGAACACAACGCGTTGATTTCCTCGCCTTACTCATTGCGGTGGTCTTTATAGTTTGTTTTCTTATGCTTTATAGGCTCCCTTTAAATAACGACCGGCGTAGGTTTTACGACCGTCCATTTTTACGAGTTCTTATTACCCTTGACGTATATCACTCAAATTGATTGATACGCGTTTTGTTTAGTGGCATGCGTGTGATTTTTATTAGTCGTTGCATATTTAGGTGCGTCGTTGTATCTCATGTGACATGTGATATGAAATAATTCTTGTTTATCGTCTGCATCATCTTCGGAAATGGTTCCGTAGAGAAGCCACGTGCCTTCATCCCGTTCTGGGAACGTGCTTCAGCGTCGGCGATATCCACGTTGAGTGACGGATGTCTTCCTGCGTTGTCAGATCACATTTAACAATGCCAGCTTTAAAATAGGCCTTAATGCTTAGAGAATTCGACGAGTAGCAGTTCTCGAAGCTCGGCCAACCGCGCGTAGGTGTCGCTCGAAGCGATCATCGACTCCTTTGGAAATCTCAATTTACTGTTTGACGCTGCACGTGAACATTTCAGCTAGTAAAATCAGCCATCTAGACGTTTGTCTTGTTGGCAATGTTTTTGCAAAAAAAATCCTGTAATTAGTTCATTTTTACAAAAGCACGAAGACTTGTTTTGACTGCAGTCTGCAGGTGCATATGATAGACATGTTTTCCTCAGGATTATTCACGATATCATAATAAACTTATCAGTTTGAAGTTAAGTCGTGCGCTTAAGTTCAACTTGGCAGTGCTTGGGATTATTCGGATCAGCGATTAGGATTAAATCATGCTTCATAAATCCAGATAGAAGAATGATAAAGTCTGATGAAGTGTTATGGCCTTCAAGTATTACAGTATTTAGTTATTATTACCCTTTAATGTTTCTTCAAAACAGAAAACAATTTGTTTATAGGTCGTTCATTACTGTTAACCTATAACTGAGTAAAGAACCAACTTAAAGTTTTATACACATTGAACAATGATGCGCGACACCTGAACAAATATAATTAGCTGTGAACACACACAGAAGTTTGTAAAACATATTTTACATTCGAACGAAGCAATGTAGGCACCATCTGTCGACCACAAACAAAAAGCAATTCATCTCGCATTAAGTCTACGGAGTTGGCCAAAAGAATGACATCACTCTCCTTTCGGGCCGAGTACATGAGCTCGAATAGCACCCATCGTGCGAACCGATTCGCAGACCTGTCAAACACCTACTTCAATCAATCTAAAATACAGTTAACGATACAACTATTTCGACCTAAATGACAAAAATATTCCGCTCTATCATTATTGTGTTCATTCGTGTACAAAACTATATTATTAATGGCACGATATAGCGGATATTGATGTCATGGTCCTGCTATACGCCTGTGGATCAATTTTCGTTAATGTTTGAGACAATGGACGATTTACGCTCCTACTATTATGTGGAACGATCAGTCAAATTGATCGAATGTGAAACACAATACGACAGCAACTTAATTTCAATCACAATTCCTTCTAGTCACGTTTTGCCGAAACGCAAACGTGGCATTCTCGAATAGCGACGAAACAACAGCAGTTGTTTCTGCATTCCGATATCGTAATACAATACAGTACCTACTATCAAACCTAGTTCTAGTAACTTTAAATTGCGTAGTAAATGTGGTAGGTATTCAATAAAATTATACCTACTAGCTTCGAACATCGTACAGCAGGCCTTGACCGCTCTGTGGGATTTGAAAACAACATTCTCCTCAGCGACGATGGCAAACCGTCGTGTTTCCTTTCCAATACTCTTTTTCGTTAGTGGATCTCTTGGGTCGAGTAACCAAGCAAACATTGTATGGTGATTGAGGTCGAAGCACCTTCGAGTACCACCTGACCATTTCTTCGCTCACGCACTTACCAACGCGCAATTTACTTCGCAATTTTTTTGCTAACCTTTTTGCTCGCAGTACGGACAACGGTGGAACGAAAGAGAATAAACAGGTTTGTTTTTGTAAGAAATTTTTCATGGTGAAGTTTTGGCTTTAATTCAACGTCACGGTATGATGGAAGCTTTTTAAATTACAGCCTACGGTGGAGTCTTTTCACGTTAATAATGACCCGCGCACGAGTTTTGTATTGTAAATGCTGTAAGCATCCGCTTTGATTTTGGCCTTTTTAACATAACCACCACCATCTTTGAAGATGATACATTATGCATCCTTAGTTACGAACACAGGAACATCAACTGTTTCTCTCCATCTTCGGTTTTAAATATTTTGGTAAATTATGCTTCACGACGTGGTAAAAGTTGTTGCATACTTTTATTTTGAATTCGTTATCTTAGGTTGCAGGTTTCCAAATGAATATACTTGTAAAGTATGTGCCCTTAATTCTTCGTTGTTATTTGCCAAGAATCGACCAGACTGAGAAGTACCCTTATAACTTACTCTAGTCTTGTACAATTTCTCCATTCAGAATATTTGAAGTACATGAATCCAAAACATCGTATGTTTTAAAATTAGTAGTCCCTAATCAGTAATCACAATTATAAATGAATACTAACTTCTTATAAATTACCTCTTAAAATAGAGATAGTTTTACAAATCTGTCAGTATAGGACGTTCTCTCCTTTGAAGCATCTCTCATAAATGCACATTAGCGTGCTTCATATTCACGCCTATTACGTTACAACTTAACCCATGTGCTCCTTGCTTATTACCATTAATTTGCATACAGAGTGGGCGCTCATGTTGTGACTGCCCTTAGCCTCGACCTGAGAGTAATAGGCCCTCGCAGCCTTAATTAAAAATTAGCCCTTCTAATAATCTCGCAATATTTACTCTCTGGCTAGACTGCGCTCGCCGTTCTGCTGACACCCGATTCGATTCGCGCTGCGTTATGCTAATATTGGGAACGCTGAATTGGTAATTTTGTAGAAGATGTGATTGAAAGCAACTAGTTTGCGGTCTTTTGTCTGCGGTAATTGTTTTGATTACTTGGCGACGCAGTGGCCTGATCAGACCATTTAAAAATGCTTCTTCAAGCGTTCTCATATCTGCATTTCCTAGTTAGACACTTAGTGTAGTTTCCTCAAATTATGATTACTGGAGCTCTTCGGGGTCTTTAAATCTGAGTGATCGTAAGTAGGCATCAGCCAACAGTAAAAACTCATTGTTTATTTCACCGTTAGACGCTATCGCTTAATCAGTTACCTAACCATAGATCTATCAATGGATCGTTTAACACAATGCGTGCAAAATGTTCGCAACACATTCAATGGACCAGCGAATGTTGCATGTAAACGACCGTAGCATTGACCTTCGAAATTCAAAACGGCGTCACATCACACCTACAGAAACGTAACAATGCGTTTCTATTGCGATTCAATAAACATTTTAATATTCGCGACGCTGCGCGACAGCCGATAGCCCATCTCGCTCCTTTCGCCCGCCGCCGCGCTGCATAACAACAATGCCGCTAACTTCGGCGATGATGTCAGCTCTCCTTTAATGATCGCCTGCAGCATTTCTCGAACGTAAACAACTTGTATTTTTTGCCCAAACTCATTCCTACCATTATTCATTTCTGCAAATCGACAGATTGTATAAGATCTAGCTATTTCACGTTCAGTTTCCTCCTTTGCAATAATTTGTGTTACATGCGGTAGGTGTTCGCTTATTGAAATAGCCTCACTGGTATAGTGTAACCGAACCGGTTGTTTTGCAATTTGGCACGCATGCGCGTTTGCTCCTATAACCGCCCGTCTCTACCCGCAGTTTCCGAAACCAATTATTAACATAATACCATGTCATGAACATTATTTGGAGAACAGAGCTCATCAAGAAAATGATTGAAATTACTTCCAGCCTACATGTTCGCGTCTTCAAAGATACTTTTTGTTTTGAGCAAAATTTTGGCGAAAAATAAATTACCTTTTGCACGTTTGACCGCACGTATGAACTTTGTTGTATTTTTTATAAAAAATGTTTTCCTGTGAGAGTTATTTTTCCTTTGATAAATGACCAAATCAATGGTAATATTTGTAAACTTGATATCACTTAGTGGTGGATGTTTAAGGCATGATGTGGAGTGATAAATTACATTTTCTGTCAATGAAATTATTGTTTGCTGTCGCTTCTAGGATCTGGGTAGTTACCATGCTCTCAACTGTCGGTGTCATGGGTTCGACAGTCGGATATCTTCAAAAGTGTCTTTCGAGTTTATGGCATTTATTCTAGCGATAAATTTTGTTTATTTCTGGAACTCCCTTAGTACATTTCCCTGCTTACAACTTTACATAATCCGCGCTTGCATTGAGTAATGAATTTACAACAGTTTATACTAATAAATAAATACGAATTATGCTCTTTCGAATTTATGTGAAGAAACAAGGAAGCGCCGCCTGGCAGGTCGTGCAGGAAACACGTGGTCATCAGTTCCTCCGATCGCCGGGCCATAACTCTTTATAGCTTCCCACCATGGTCGCAGAAGAAAACATGTACAGACTACAACAGCTCGAGCGTAACGCTGACGGCCCCTGTGTAATGTGCGGGTTTATGAACCCGCACATAACACAGATACACTTCATCATTCAATCATTCATCATCATTCCCCGTTCGTTTACTATGGCAAAGAAAGCTCTGGTTATGCTTGGTTGTGAGACTGTCTTTGGTTGACTGTACGATTTCTTAAACTCGTTCTAAATTAACATATTGTGCATTAACTGCTGTACCTATTTTTTTGCAGGCACCATTAGTTACCGAATTTCACGATCAATTTTGATGGACTTGCGTTTCATGATTTAGGTACTGCCTGGTTAAGTTAGCTTACTACAGACCTACAAATTAATTTGTTTACTCATACGACCTTTAGTATGAAAACTGCTCTTTGACTACGGTTACACCTAACTTTCCTGAATCTTAATCTAAAAACTACTTGAACTCTTATCCAAGACACGTTAGTCTACCTAGTCTAGTTAGGGTCTAGTTTACCCTCGCCCCATGAATTAGGTTTGTCAATCGCTGTTCGTTCCTTCGCTCGTAATATTTTGTCACAAGATGGTCCTTCTTATTTCATTTCATTGGCTTGGTATGTAGCCAATAAGCTAAACCTTAGGTTCTGGAAGCGATCATCCATTATTCAGTTCAGAACAAACAAAATGAGACAAAAAAACGGTTTTTACTGTGTGGGTCATTGCTATCTAGTATTTATGTTAGTCTCTGACACCAATGAAAGTAAGTACATTTTCCAAAATAACCAGTATTTTGGGCGATGCCTATGTACAATAATATCTTCTGAGGCATTATTTCACAATTAAATATATCTAAGAAATCGTAAACCGCGAGTTGGGCGCTATTCTCGGCCGAACCTGCGAACATTGTAAACTCGAACGTTTCGCGTCGACAAATTACTCTAATTAAAGTGTCTAAAGGGCTCGCGAGCGGCGTGATGCGCCGGCGCAGGCTAACCTGCAATTTGGCTGCAACCGGGCCCAACCGCTCTGTAATTACCGTTCAATTGAAAACTTAGGTCCTTGTTATTGTTTTATGTTTAGAAACTTTCAACTTTAGTACCGAATTTCTAGTAACTTCTAATGACCGAATGCAGAACCTCTAGCAAGAATTCTCACCAAACGATTCTACAAATCTGATCAAAGCAATAAGAAATCATGGTAACGCTAGCATGAAATCAGATAACTGGTTAGTTTTAGTAGCCTTTTAGAAACCTGGACCTTAAGGAATAATCATATCCTGATCCCCGTTTAGAAGTCCACTAAGCTTTTGCTTATCGTTTACTATACAACAACTTAAGAATTTCGACGTAAAATTCTCATAACTGCCCGTGGGTACAAGAGTGAGCTTCATACATTAAACTGCATTTATGTTTTAATCTTTAACCTTGTATAGCTCAATTTGTCATCCACGTACTCAACAGATCGGGCATCTGCATATCACGTGTAAACTTAGCAGTTTATAGCATACTCAAACCGATTTAGACAAAGAGTCATATTTTTTAATATTTGCTTGAGCAGACGTTAAGAGGAACACGTGCGAACATGCCAGTAAAACAAAGCAGCGGGCGGCAAGTGAATGACATTGATACGTGAAAGTTATTATTACAACGTCCATGTCTTGTACTAAAGTTAATTAAATTCATAGTGAGGGCGCTGTCGCACTGACATGCCATAGTACGTCAGAAATATTATTTAATCTGTAGGTGTTATCCCAAAGTCAGCATTTTGCCAACATTTTAGCAGCCTGCTTACGACCTAGAATCACTATAACTTAAGTTCGTAGACGAGCACTTCAGAGTTGTTAAGTCTGAGGTGCTCAAGAATCGAAGATGTTAAATAGGGCTGTGGTAAACTCAACAATGAGCTTTATAGTTATAGTCAAAGTCAGATGAATGATGATGATGAAGATAAAGAGAAAGATGGTGTTAAGGACACGTATCTCATGTTGATGAAAAATCTGGTGGTCTTCAAATATCTATGAATAATGAGATGAATATTACTATCTATCTATGAATATTACTTCTTTCCAATATAGTCCAGTATAGTCCAAAATAAAAAAGATGAATATTTTTACGGGCGTAATTTAAATTTGTAAGACATTATTATGCAAGTATATATGTCTATAATTGTCTATTAATTAAACATAGTTAAGGTCTTGAGTCAAATTATGCCAATTCGCTTTCGGTGTCCGAGTGTAATACAACCCTTGAAGAGCTAATAGAAATACGAAGGTCACTGGCTTAATAATCGAAAATGAGACAGCAAATAAAATTTATTTGCACCACTTAATGAAACTGATTCTGAGACAATTTATTTGTTTGAACTTTGCAAGTAAATAGACGGGATACTTAGCTTGATTTCAATCAAGAAAAAGTCGCTAAACTAGAAGTTTACAGAAAATAGATTTGTTTTCGCGAAGAGCTTAGTTTAAGAATTTGTCTTTCTTTCTTCTATTAAAATTTGTTTATTTATTAGTTCGTACACAAAAATATAGTTACATTGAAAATAATTAGAACACAGAAAGTACAGGTGAGCTTATCTCTAATAAGAGATTTCAAAATCAAGATATTATTTATAGCATCATTGAACATTACCAGATTATCCCCCGAATTCACAATCGTCAATCAACGCTAAGCACGTCGTCAAGCTTATGCTGCCCCGTGAGATGTCAATAAAACTGAAAGAGAGCTACACTTCTACGTTTGTGAATTTGGGGGTAAGTGTCGGTATCAAACGATAAGTTTATTCTTTGAAAATAAGATTTTAAGGTTATCCGCATTATAACATCACGGTATCTAGCTAGCGAGTTTACCAATACCTACGATTCCAAGAATATATGTTTAGGAAGTAAAAAGCCCTTCGTGAAAGAATGAAAAAAGTGCCGATGCATAAAAGGTTTCGTTCAGGCAACTCAAGCGTGAAACTCTTTGGCTGCCTTTGGCGTATACAGCTTGTTGTTTCGTTGTTTGAAAACATACCCAATTTTCAAGAGAGATACAAAATCATGATTGTAAAACGTGTCAATGAGATACTATGTAATGGATACTTTGTAATGGAGATTCAACGTTCAAAACGCTTGGCTTTTCATATTTTTTTCCCTTTCAGCTTGTTTTAAAAAACTCCCTTTAAAATTAAGCATCATTGGAACAGCCTCTAGGGAAAACGACATACGAATAGTGTTAGCTATATTTTGAGCAGCCGATGTTCACCACCTAAATCTGGATAGGATTACTAAGTTTCTCCGCGTTGCGCTTTCTCTGAAATTCGAACATCATCGTTTGGGGCGCACGCGCACGCGTGGGCGGCTGTTGCTTAACACGCGGAACCTGCGCATGGAAACGACAACTGTCACGTTGCATAATAGTAAACAACATCATAATTACACTTGAGTTCGTTTAGACAAGTTTGGAATACTTGCAGATGGGGAATAAGACTTTTTCTATCACATTTGTGTGTCTAAATACCCTGCTTTATAGTTGTACTAGCGGCCGCGCGCGATATCGTCCGCGTGGACATAGGTTAAAAAGACATTGTGATATATCTTTATAAATTGTAGCTGAATAGCTATGTGCTATTCAGATACATAGAATATATTATTGTAAAGTTTCATTAAAATCCATCCCGTAGTTTTTACGTGAAAGAGCAACACGGCACATCCACACATACAAACTTTCGCATTCATAATATTAGTAGGATTGTAGGATTTGAAACATATTGTTAGAGCAACCTCATTAGTCTTATTGTATGCAAATTTGTGCGACTCAAAAATGTTTCTGGCCCGGTACACAAACTTTAGTAATATTAATTCATCTAAACTCGAGAACTATATGCCAGGATTTCAGCAAGTGACAAGATGTGTATGTCTACCCTGTGAGGAAAAAGACGTACTCATATTCGCATGAATATTAATTTCTCGTTGTCATAATAGGCTCAGATGCTTTACTGTGTTAATAATTCACAAAAGGCAATATTAAATTAAAATGTCGTCGTCTGTTGTGTGAATATTTTAACCAGCTTTGAATATTATGAGCAATTTCGGAATGTGATCTTTGTTCTTTGACGCTTTTCAAAGCTGGGGTGAGCTTTGCGCAAATATCTCTGGGAAATCTTAGCATATTGTCACCTGGTCCCAGACTTTAACTCAGCTCGTATTATGGGTTTCGAAAAGGAGACTTCTTATTTTAAACCGTGTGCATCGGTAATAAGACCAAAAACCTATGAACAAAATTCAATAGTATATGCTAAATGCATGTATGTATGGTTATGTACCTAATAGAGTTCAAATGTTCAGAGGCACGCTGACTGTAATGCCGTCATAGTAAACTGAACATTTATTGGCTACCCTTTTCGAGCTATGAAATCCGTCTTGATTTCTTGATTCATTAATGATTATGTTATAATCTCCGTGTACAGTGCGTGTGTTCACTTTTAAAATACTTGCTGTTGCCATAACCTCGTCCGTTTAGACTTACCTCCTTATTCATAAAAGTTAATCCAGTGCTGTTAGCTGTTGATGTATCCCGTGATCCTGTCACTTACTCGGAAATGTTGATAGGAATAAGAACTAAAGAGACAAATGAATGAATCATAATTGTCATTTTTAAGGGTAACCTTCCCTGAAAAATGTAGCGAGCATTTGTAAATCAATGTTAGGCCCAGATTTAATAGAATGTACAATTGTATAAAGAACCGTCCACTACTCAACATTAATATTAACACACGCATTCTGTACTTTTATTGCAATCGTCACATTTTTATCATAGATACACATTGCTTACAATTTAGTTACCTATTCGTTTACATATTTGATACACTTTGATGTCTACGAATATAGTACGTAACTTTGTAGCCTCGAGGGCGTTCTATCGAAAGCTCTATAGCTTCCTTATGACTGCCCAATTAATTCCTAGTGCCAGCACGTGTACTTGTCTGTTTGCTCTGTGAAATGGCTTTCGCTAGAATCGGCCCCGTTGGATGATTGTTTATTATGTCATAGGATACTGGAATTTATAACTGTACTGTTTTTTTTTGTCAACAAACGAGTGTCGTTGCCCAGCAGTTATACGTGGGCTTCTGAATGTTCTCTTCACCATGACACAACAACAATCACTTTGCGTCTGATTACCCGTTTGGGATATAGCCGTCAATTTATCCCTTTCAGTCAAATTGTGAAATGATGACATCACAATGTTTACGAATAAATGATTTGTTTGATTTATTCACTTTGCTGCAATGCTTTACTTTTCTGACAATGATATTTTTACTCTTATTTGTTATAATGAAATAAAATACAAATTAACAATCGAAATGTTGTCCTAGTCCCAAAGTTAGGTTTCCCTAAGCTGTTTGCATGGAAATAATAATTAAGGTACTACCACAAACACCTAGAGCCAGGAACTAAGTATCATCAATAATCACTTGAACTGCGGGCTTTTGACTCTACCTTATCATTTGTTGATATTCATGAGTTATTTTTATTGTTTCAGGTACATACAGTTATCTATCGTATATCACTGTCAAACACATTCATCCGGCCGTCTTCAAGGTAGACTGATGCATGGGAATCTTAGAACGAACGTCACCTATTAAGACTAATGGCCTCTTATCCTCATCAACAGTACGTATAATTACCTACTGATCCTAAAGATAACTAACTGATTGTCTTCCGTGACGTCCTAAGCGGCCACGCGCCACAAAACGCCGCCATCGGCATATTTTCTGCAGTTTTCATACATTTTAACACAACAGCCCAACTCGCCCAACGACTTGCCGCACACGGTGAAGCTGGTGGCCGCCACACGCTACAAACTAAATATAGGCTATAGGAATTTGACAGGTGTCGGCGTTTTGTCGCCCAGGTGCGGGGACACTAAGGGATAGAGTATTGTACGGGCTTTCTCATTTTTTTCTAGATGTCTTGTAAACACCGCTGATTTTGAACTTACTTAGTAGGCAAAGGAAAATACCAATTACCTCGACGGGAATTTTTCTCAGACGGTTCTAAAAAAACAATTACCTACTGTTAATATTCTTTTCAACCAGTTGAAAACAGGCATTCCGGTGACCTTTTGAAATAAAGATATTAATTTATATTACTGTCATCTTCAGGCATGAAACTGAGCTAGACCATTTTTGGGTAATCTCCTTTGAACGCAGTGAAAACTCTCACAGGTTTTATGATATTTATTCAATGTGTATGCAAGAATCGGATCTCTGATAGATAAATTCACGATCAACTCTACAGAGGCCATATGGCCGCTAGAAAAGGTCTGCTACCAAGAAATTCGCCAGTTACAAAGAAATCTGGGTTTATTAGTCTCTCTCGGACTCGTTTCGTTTAATTGCGGCTTCCTGTCGCGTTTAGGACTCGAGTTACATAGTCTTAGTCGTTGACATACATTTTCACCAGTTTATTTTTAGCCTTAAAGCGTGTAGTGCTTTTTTCTCTAATGTTAATAACCTGTAGGGGTAATTTTATCGACGAACATGGCGCTCGGTGTCGTTAGCTGATCAAAGTTAGTTCAGGAGGGCGATTTTCAAAGTGACAGCATTACTAATTAGTCGGATTACAGAGTCTTTGTCGCGCGACGTCGCACGGCTGTCGCGGTGCATGCCGTGACTGAAGCGCGACGCTTCCAGCTTCGCGGAAACCTTTATGATGTTGTGTGGAACTCGTTTTCGATTACCGGCTTCAGTTTATATTGCTTGTGGCAGTCAATTTCGTATTACAATGTTTGCTAGGGTCGGGCATATCAGATAACATCAATAAAGTTGCAAATGTTTGCCAGAATCCTTTTATTTTTCGTCTATTATACATTCAAATCCTGTTTTCCAAAACATTTATGCCATTCCCATCACAGTTTTCCGCGTTCCCGGCGGATATTATCTTCATGGGCTCAAAACTTGAGGTTTGTTGACAGTGTCCTCTTATAGACTCGTGACTTCAACAAACTCAATAAGAAGTCTTGATAAATTTACTTGCCATCCAGTGTAAATCACAAAAACGAGAGAGATTAGGCAATGCAGAAATGCAGGTCTTTCTATAATGTTAACTTTTTAATGTCGAACGGAAACTGATGTAGGTATACCGTCATTTGCAAAAATTATAGCATCTTCTAATAGGGTAATTAGTTTTACGCCAACCTGTATAAGAAGAAAAGCCTCTCATGCGTGACCAAATTTTCATTGTTTGCTCACTTTTTAGCGCGGGTTTTCACTTGCAATTGTTCATGTTTTCGAAGAAGTTGACCATTAACACTATCCCTATCAATCTGCGAATACTATTTATAACATACCTCTAAGAAGTTGCGTGTCCAATTAACACATCAATTAATTTCTGGGTTATCCCTTATGAAATGCCAAGATTTTCCTTTTGCTTGGCGGGAACAATGCATGTGACGAATAACTTCTTGGAAACAATTGGTTTTTATAGGTTTCCCTTTGGCAAGTTGCGTGTTGGCTTCAATAAGCGGATCAAAAATAATTTCAGTGCTCAGCTACTTGCGGTTTAAAATTCACACTCGCTACTCAAGGTTGACAGTTTATTTTTTCGCTATTGTTTTTTGGAGTTAATATTTCGGATCAATTTAATTTTAGCGATATCGTTTACCATTGCTACAAGTCTTCAAACTGTCGATATATTTTATTGTTATTTGTTACAATGTGCAATATGGCAGGTGAGGTGTGAAAGATTAAAACTTCAAATTCTATGTGAAAGCACTTTTATTGGTGTCATTGACAGACGGCATGTGTGTTTTTACCATCGTGTGTTTTGTATTAGGTCATAACTTTCAATTCCCATGCAAAAGCTAGTGGTTTTCAGACCTTGTTTTTAGTAAAATTTTTTAGGTGTCCCTAAGGTTAAGGGTCTGAGTTGATCCACAAAATAATATTACTCTGTCCAAATTAGCCAGCTCAAGCTCTACCTTTAAACAGATAGTAGCGATAATCTCCCTTACTGCGTCTATCGATTGGCGGTCTACGCCCTTTGACACGTCTACAAGGGTGTCTCGGATAGGTAGAGTGAACCACAGTATACTAAGCGAGATTAGGTCTTGGGTCGTTTCGTACCTTGAGCGGGTTGGGCCGAGGTGTAAATCGCCTGAAAGCTATTTTTGAATTGGTCCTTTCGGACCACAGTGGTACAGTGCTGTGAATGGTCCAAGTTATCTTTTGAATGTGTCAATTCTGATCACGGTTCGAAAACGACGAAATTCGCATTTTGTTGTGTTTTGTTTTTGTGGACCGTTTCAAAAGACAACTATTTGGTTCCACACTGCGGTTCTTATCGACTCATTTTAAAAAGTTATTGGAGATCCACACCGCTGCCAAGATCCGAAAGGACTCAGTCAAAAAAGGCTCTTGGGTGATTTACACCGCGGGCATAACCGTTCGTGGTGCTAAACGCCCCAAGACCCGCGAGATTAAGGTCCCAGGACCGCGGTTCACCACCAGTCGAACGTTGATTCAGACTTACGTAAAGCTGCCTTTACTCAGTATCAACGCTATTTATTAAACGTTGCTAGGAAATATACGCGCAAGTCAATCGGTTAGTGGAATGGGATTTATTCCACCATTTATCTATTAAAGTTTCCACATTTTAAAAGTTCACTACCGCATTGGCAACGGTTGAGATAATAATACGCTTATTTGTTCCGTGTCGTTGATGTTTAACTTAACCAGATTTAGAATGAAAGCCAGACAGAATTATTCTGTTTATGATTTTAATAATACGTATTAATCTCAACATAATACTGTTGTCCGTGTGTCGGATTCAGCTAAAATATCAATCGGTTCGTTAAGACGTTAATAGACGACAAACAAACGAAGTGACAGCGCATGGGATATGAGTGGGGAGGGATTAACGAGACTCAAGACACGAAGACACTCATCGAATGCATTAATCTGTGACAATGCTCAAACTTAGTCATTTGTTTGAGTAGCAGCAGCAACTGTTGCGAACTGTTACTAATGACATCTCTGCAGACGATTGCAAGACTGCAGCCATAAGATTGATCGTTTTAAACTTAATTCTCGACGCTCTGTACTCCAGTATATTAAAGATTGTGTTGACAAACGAAGATAAAAAAGGAAGAACTTGAATGGTTCATTGCAATTTAATTGCTGACATCAATAATTTGATTGGTTCTTTCATATCCGGCTTATGCAATTTGTGGTTAACTGGACACATTGGAATGAAACAGTTTGACGGATTCTACTCGCAGTCTTATACATTATTTTCATTTTCTTACCCGAAGTTTCGACACCTTTACAGGCTGTGACTGTGATCACGAGATGAAAAAGATCATCTCCATCTTGATCAAAAGGCTTTATGCAAATTGAGTGAATTAACAGATGTTAGTGATTTGTGTAACTTTTTTTTTTAAATTAAATCGAATAGTGTAGTCAGCTAACTGAAGCTCAATTTTGTGTGTGATAAACTGAAAATACTTGAAGTTTAAGCGTTTCTTAAATTGTTTGTCTTACTTCCATTTCACAAGCATGAGATACAGCATGTGAATATAGTACTCGAAACAATGTGTTGACATAATGCACTCGAGAGATTACCCAAAGCTAGTCACGCTCACGACGAGCCGCATCTAGCTCAAGGTCAATCACCTCAAATCTCGTAGCGGATTCATTCTCGCCGAATCTTCGCTGAAACGCAACACTTCTCAGAACGTCGACATGGTGCATTGTTTTTCTTAAACGCATTGGCCACGTGAACGGTGGCGTGAGAAGATCGCCCACGAGCTAGCGGCGAGCTCCCACGGGCGTTCCCCGCGCCCTTGGTGTGTATACCTACCTAGGAATTCGCTTAGGTGTTCAGACACTGAAGCAGCTCATTCAGACTATGCTTCGTACAGAGATTAATCGCATTCCTTTAGTGGTCTGCCACTGCTAGCGTCTCTGCTGGAGAGATTACGCTTGGTAGCGGTATTCTATAGAGTGGTCTCTCTCTAACCCCCGAATTCACGATCACAAACCACAGTCGTGCATTTCTCACAAGTACAACTGTTAAGGGCTATAGACATATGTAAATTCGGGGGTAATAATGGAGATGTAGTTATTCATTTTGTTTTTAATGAAAATAGAACTTGGTAAACAACACTCCGATTCCATTTGCGTTCTTTCGTTGAATTACTAATATCAAGTTTCTTCTCAAGAATTCTAAAAATATCCCAAGTCCAATTCCGGTGGACTTAATAAATTATAATTCAAGTAGGTACACTTGACAGTCTGTTATCTAGTAATCTGATACCGGTGCACGTTGACTGATAGTGTCGTACGATCTGCTATCGCATTCTTTCCCATCGTTAAGGTACTTGTATGCACCACATATGCAAACAGTTTCAATGTCAAAACAAAATTAATAACCTGCATACACATTGGTTACAATCTCATTAGTTGGCCTGTACTTTGAGAGCAATATATTGTTTGATAGTGTGACAATGAAGACTGTAAAGCGCATACAATGAATGTTACTATAAGTGCTCCTAAATTCGTTTTGTAATTACTCTTTCCCATAAGCGAAGCGAAAATAAGTAGAGTTGTCTTTCAAACAAGCTTACTTATGTATTTAGACATCTGTCTTGGATCTAGTGAAAATGAAGGTGATAGTTCAAAACACACATATCCGCCACCTGAATCAATAGTTCTTTTTTAGAGCCTAATAATCCTAGCTGGTGCTATAAAGCAGCAAGTTCCTTAAGTCCTTCCTTAATACAACAGACAATAAATTCAACAGCATAATACGCAATGCATTTACTTTCACGCTAAAATCCCAGGGGCGAAGCCATTAAACGTCGAGCGTACAAATTGTTAAAATTGTACATGAAACTGGTGGTATAAAATTGTCAAGTCACCGCCGTTGGTCAGGTGTGCCGCAATTGAGAACACGCTCGCTCGTAATGAGAATAATGATGGAAGCTTGCGCCATAGATCAGAGCGGCGCGTGCGCCGGCTGCCGATAGCGGGAAATCGACGATACTTGCGTAAACGCGGCAGCCGTTGCCGCGTTGCTAGATTAGATTGAGCCGATCGCTCTGGACCACTCTGGTGCGCGTTAATGTTCTATAGATTGAGATGTTAGGTAAAGAGGAAGTCTGTTCTAGGTGTAATGATATGATCTAATAAGTGTATTTTTTATAATCTCAATTCCGCTTCTGTTTTGCGTTTCACCTTAACAAATTATCTTATTTCAAACGGCGATTGCTGTACGTAGGCCGGCTCCAGATATTTTCAAAGTGGCAAATTGTATGCGACCTTCATCCACTGATATCGTGCGACCTTTATTAGGTGGATTATCCACTTTGCGATAGTTGAAGATAATTGACCTCCCAAAAATCTACGATAATTCAAATGAACTACTGCTCTTTGCTGTTAAATCAGCACATGAAGATCCAATTACTTTCTCTGTGAAGAGTCCTAATCAAAAATAGCTAGTATTTTTTTATAGTTAACAAATTGAATTTTTGGCTTGCGATTGCTTTACTCAGTCTTATATATTTATACATTTCCCCAGAGCTTTTCATACGCACTATCTGCAACAATTTTACAAGAAAATATAATAGAAAAGAGTCATAAATAACGCCGACCGCTCAGCACCATACAGTATTCTGCGCGTTACCACGATAAACATTTCATAGAAAATCAACTGGGTCATATTGCATCAATAGAACGATGCACGCGAGCGTTGGACACCATGCCTCGCCGGTTGCGAATGCAACTTTGTAATTTTCAACCGTCATTCCAGTAACACGAGATATTTACTTTAACATCAAATATCTCCAGAGGATATCGATAGACACATCCTCATTCACTACCTGCAATTTGCAAAATACATGAATATTCTAATAAACTTTGCAAAAAAACTCGTGTTGATTTCTACAATCCGATATTTCCTTCCAAGTTCAGTATGCAGATACCCAATACTTATCAAATGGCTAGGCTCGCCGACAGCCATTCGCAATTACGTGGAAGGAACAATAATTAGTGCCTGCATCATCAAAATATCTTGCATAATATTTCCCATTGCATGTTTTATTAAGCAGCCCTTTGTATTTATGCGTAGAAATAATTATGCGTTTGTTTTCACAAAGTTAGCCTATCCTGATCATTCTACTTCCTGTTTGTACACAATAGATTTAAAAACACGGTCAATTATTTCGATTTATGATTTGAAAATCTGCCTCAGCTTAGTTTCTGTTTTATTTATTGTATTCTGCTTCCTCGTTTTTTGAACAATCTTTATAGCGCATTAGATTAGTAGTGCAACTAATTGCAGTGACTCATTTTGCAGTATATTTGTATCTGTCGACACAGCTTCTTGGAAATCAACCAGGACTCTGTCGGGAAGTCGGGAACGATTTTCTTAGAACTCCAAC
The DNA here is from genome assembly GCA_950022985.1 of Udea ferrugalis. Taxonomy (NCBI): domain Eukaryota; kingdom Metazoa; phylum Arthropoda; class Insecta; order Lepidoptera; family Crambidae; genus Udea; species Udea ferrugalis. Next base: position 16,655,675 of record OX465516.1, read on the forward strand.
GAGTTGTTGTCGTCCTTCACTTTCGACAAAAAGATCATCGCAAGACACGATGACAGCTAGTGGTTAACTTTACGACGTGCCGTGTTATTAATTACGGCTGAACTCACAATGTATGAGTTAGCAGTTAAATACGAAGATGAGACTGCAATTAAGAGAACGATCAGCAACAACGGACATAGTAATTGTCACATTAGAGTAATAAGTAGTTTCTGAAACTGCGATAGATCATCGAACTGTAAGGGTCGTCGCACCCGGTGTTCGCGTTGAAACCCAATACGGCTGATGTTCGCTAAGTCTTCCAAATGCTGTGTTAAGCGGGTCAGATGCTAGAGCTTCATTAGGCGAATTCTGGCCACCGCTTGTGGCGGTTGCAAAAAGTGTTTTGCGTCATTTCGCTGCGGCCACGGTGGTGGGAGAGCTTTTTTCACGATCGCTTGTCGGAACGCCGTGTCCGCCGGTCCGTCACGCGGACATTGACCGTGACTCCACTATTTGGGGTGTTCGGTTCGGCTTCTACGTGAACATTTTTAACCACATGCCCGCACATTTGGCTAGTTAACTGTTTCGCTTCCACGTTGTCTTTTATCTGTTCTTCTCATTGTTTTTCATCTTTTAGAAATGAACTGGTGTGATTTTATACATCTTTATTTAAGGCAGTGGCACTTTAAAGGAGTATCATTAAAGAGAGTTATTGTTATTTAAGTATTTGGCACATGACTAATGCTCTGTCAGCTTTGCTTCTGTTGTGGAGTTTTGTGGAAACTTTCAGCCAAGTTTGTGCGTGCCAAAGTTTTTAACAATCGTTTGATCCATTAGCCGAAGTTTTTCACTCTAGCAGACAGTTTTAACGATGAGCTTATCTGAAGCATGCTGTTCAGTCACTTGGCGAAATAAATTTCCTTTGAATTTTTAGCCAATATTTTGTAGGTGTTTTTCTATTAACTAAATATTTGCATACTGCAAATCCTGATTGTACTAGTGTACGTATATTCCTGATCCTTTTTCACAAACAGTGAGCCTTAGCCAAAGTTATAATTTTCCTTGATGATGTGCCATGTCTGCGTGGCTGTCATAACCATAGTATGTAAATCAAGGTGTGCAGGCTTTGCGTGATGGTGGTATTATGTATAGATAGTGCGGTGAGTGGATATCGGGCGGGCGGCGCGCACGCCGCGCGAGCGCGCCCAGTCAGAGTGCCGCCGCGCCACAAGACGCACGCGCGACCTGCACGTGCAGCCTAATTACGTACACAAACTACTTCATCACTGAACTTTACCCAAAAACCCTTCATTTCCACATTTTTTTATAGAACAATGTCAGTCTGCATGTACCTCGTATGCCCGTGGTTCTTCCTTGTGATCTACCTTGGTTTTCTCATGCTGGACGTGTGAGCGCGTCGAATACGAGTTCGAGTACAGACAGTGTAAACGTGCGTTACCGCGCAGACGCGGGCTCGGGATCGATACCGCAGCGTAGTGGTCGGTCGTTCGTGCGACGTCGAGGAGCTATCACGCGGGTGGTTGGCGCGCGGCGTCGACGGCGCTCCCGGCGCTGGTGTTATGCGGGGCGGGTGCCGCCGGGCCTGGTAGCCAGCTCAGCCGCGGCTTCACGATCGCTCCCCACGCGTCGGGCACGCGGCCGCGCGGCGCGCCGGCGATGAGCGCGGCCACGCCGGAGGTGCGCGGCGTCACTGCCGACGCCGCCTCGCCGCCAGTCTTGCTGCCCAGGATCAAACCGGACCTAGGCCTCAATGACGCGACCTTGTTCGCCGTCTACTGCTTCATTAAAAATTTCATTGGGTAAGTCAGTGGACATGGCGTTTGATTGGACGTTGATGGAAGCGACGCAATGCAGAATTTCGCCATGGGGTTCGCAACGAGGGTCCTGTATGAGTAGATTTGGCAAATTGCCTATTATTTCTCCCAATACACATGCGTTCTCGAACGTTGTGATTTTGATACATTTACGTGAACAGTTTCTAAACTTGTCATCTTATAAATCTTTCGGGCAAATTAGGCGTATGCATGACCGATACCAGTTTTGCATTATCTCACGTTTTTTTTTTCTTTAATATTGCCATGTCATATTACAAAACGTTTGATATAATAAATTACTGAGGTCATTTAATATTTCGCTGAACTTGAGAGTTTGCATTACGATATCAAAAAGACAAGCTCTATAATTGAATGGCATTATATTTATTTGCATGTACCTTATAATAACTCAAGGCGATATAGTCGTATTTCAAGGTACTCACAATTTAGCATTTCAACTAACAGCTGTAAAAATTGTATAACTTATAAATTCTACGACCATAAATTAAGACGTTTCACAAGCGCGTTGTATTTGTAATGTGTTTTCTATTAATATAATAGTTAAAACCTTGGTTTTAGTTAAATATGAGTGATTTATTTATTTCTTCATAAAAGGTGCTTAGTATTATGAATACCACCCTTCTCTGGACACCAGCTCTTAACAGTTAATTACTTTTTCGCTAGCTTATTTGGGGGTCACTTAGCCTTCGGCGGGCTAGATTTTGTTCAGTTACTTGCACTCTACTCTAACCTGATTCCTGTTATAGTAACCACCAATTTTTTAATCCGATGTGTTACTTAAGGTATACCTCAATTCTTGATTAATAAATACTCTTCTAAACAAGATTGTTTGCTAAATTCGTTATCAATTGAACACATGTGGGTTGGATACTGCCGTATAGCAAATAAATAATGCTCCTGATATCACTTCAACCTAAAACTCCGTTTAACCTTGTACGATGTACTAACACCAGACCGCCTCAAGTCAAGCCCACGCCTGTGTTTACCTTTTTTATCGGATTGTAACTCACTAGAGACTGATAAATAACTAACAGATTGCAAGAAACATGTGCACTTTACAAATAATATTTAAAGCAATGAACGTTTGCTGAAATTGAGAGATGTTTTTTTTTAATCCAATAGATTTTTAGGTAGTAAGTACCTACTCCATTTGACTACATTTTGCCATAAATATTCCGCGATATTTAAAGGATGAGTTGAGTTGGTCAATTATAGGGGATTTGGTGAAGATCTAGATATGAATTTTGGAAAATGATAAAATAAATTGAATAAAACAGGACATTAGTTCCTTTTGACTCAAATATACGCTAAGCCCGCCTGTTATAGGTGTTTGGCTCACACCGTTTCAAAGTTGCGGTAAGACCTGAGGGCAGCTATAGGATGGAGAGGCTGATGTTGAGTTTACTTGAAAAAACCTATTTCTTAAAGATAACAAGCACTAAAAGTGCTGACAACTTAATATTTTGCACATTAAGAAATCAGCCTTTAGACACATGGAACACCACAAATATAAATTGTGACGACAAGGTACATCCTTTTACAACCCCCTTTCAACGACGACACCATGTTCCTTCATTTGGGAAAGCCAGGGAACTCACTGCACAATTAATTTTTAGGCGTTGGTCTCAAATCGAACAGCATTTCAGAAAAAAACTAGTTAAATTAAACGACCTCATGTCGCTCGTCATCTGGAGATTGATAATCCTGGTCGCACGGCCTAGTCTGACTGCAGAAGCTATTTTTAGATTTTTATGCTCAGTTGTTAGGTGCCGCGGTATGTCACTGAACGATTACAATTAATTGATTAATTGTACACACAAATAGGTTAATTCGTTATTTCTGCCTTTGCGAAAAAACCTATGGATAATGCTGGCTTCCCTTTTTTGTCATTTCGCTTAATTTGTTGTGTGCCATCAAACTATGGGCCCGCACCAAAAAGTTCAGGGTGTCGTACCAGCCAGACTTGGAACCCATAACATGTGTTTTCTTCTTCCCAGTTTATATGAGGGGGTTGTGAAAAGGCATTTATGCATCCCTTTGAGACGAGATTGACTAGCTCATCTTCAAGACTCTCATAGCCATAGTCAGGGGAGGAAATAAGACAGTTGCCCAACAGTGGGAGAAATCGGACTGATAGTGATAACAATCGCTCAACACGTGAAAAGTTTAGAGCTCTGTTTATATGTAAAATCTAAACTTCCGCGATTGGAATAAAAATAATAATAATATCTTGGCCAAAATTATTTTTTGCACGCCCTGTGGGGTTTATTTTTGACCTAAGTAATTACATCCCGGATTATACTTCCAAAACCAATTTCGGAAAGTTTTATAAGGATTCCAACAGCCAAACATCTTTACCAGTGCAATATCTTGGTCATCATCACCTATAAAATTGTTAGACAAATTTGTTAAATATAAATTAAGTTGTTACATCATTGGTTTATGCTATTGCCATAACTCTCATTGTTTTAGTAAGAAGGGAAGGGGCCAGAGCAACTGATTACAATGTAAAAGACAGTGCTGTTATTGCATAAGGCGTTTGTAATTAGTGGAGCAACAAATTGCAATGATAAAGGGCTAAGAGTTACTCGCACTGAAGTTCGTTAAGAGAAAGTCTTCGTTTAGAAAGTCTGCTTTGTTTTGTTTTCGTGCACAGCTGTTGTGGTCCTTTGTAACGGCGAGATAAGCCCAGCCCAGTAGATACGCTAGATTGTGAATCAGCAGTTTAAGGCTGGAACGATACGGGGCCTCTCAGTACGATGCGAGGTCTTGATAAGGCGGCTGCCTTTTAATACACTTCCTAGAGTGCACACACCCATCACATAACACATTTGCTAAGGCCAACCAACCTTGCGTTGGTTTCTAACCTAGATTTCTTCACATCAAGATGCATTCTCAGCATGTCAGTTAGACTATTCCATTTTTGCAGTAAAGCCCATCTTATGCACTAAGTTTGGAACGTTAAGGAGCAATGTCCTACAGTGGTTACATTACAATAATATGCACCTACTGAAGAATACTCAAGTATTCTTAACTCTAACTCTCTTAAATCCTTGACACAATATTTTATGTTATGCCAAAGCTGGTCTCAGCATTTTATGACTTGCATCTCTTACGACTCATCATCTTTGAACTCACGTGTTCTTAGTATGCCATATTTGTAAAGTTTAAAGTTACCTATTAAAATAATACGAATCTCATCAATACTGTAGTTTACAGGCAATAACTGTGAAAATGGCTGCATTCCTTTATTTATTGAGCCATACGAATTCACCGTAAGATTGTTTACACGGTTCGCTATTTTCGGCAATAATGTCTACTTCACTCAAAATACATTCGCTTTTGCCGCAGACTTCGGTAGCTAACACATACCTGCAAATAGCAATATGTAGGTATTTATGGTAGACACGCGTGGGCTTGTATTATTCAAACCCTCAAATACTGATTCTTATGAACTGGTTAGTTCTACCTAAATAAGATCGCGATTGCTCGCCAATTGTTACTATACAAATATGCCGGCAATTAACAGTAAGTTTCCACGTTGCCTATCTTAACAGATTGAAGTTCTATTTACAGGCTTCATGATCGAGTGCATTGAAACGATGCACGTGTTTGTGGTTGCTATGAAACTTGCACATACGCCTGTTTCCACTTTGTGATCACGTGTACAATCATGCTGATATCGCTCGTTTCATCAATATTGTTGCTCTGTACCAAATCTGCTGTTTGCGGATGATTTGCCGGTTCATTTTGAATGCAATTTGTTGCTTTGTTGCACTGGGCATCATCACTTTCACAAGAAGAAAAGGGAAAGTTTGTGGTGCCCGGCCCGCTCCCTTGCGGTCAGCTCAGCTCGGGCTATCGGCCGGCGCTAATTCCTCTTGTTTATTTCATTTCTCACTAATGGCTGCACACTAATCTCTGTCGATTTCACTCACTCCCTATAATTTTGCAAAATCCCTCCCGGAATAATTTTCATTTGCAGATGTGAAATGCCAATTTCACAAATGGTTACGCAACAATCGTAACGGCTGCCTTTGTGGTAACTTACATAAGTAATATAGATTGCATCGACACGTTTGATTTATCATTGAATCAATCTCCTTTGGGAATTCTTGAGAAGTACGCACTTGTCGTGATGGTTTATCGGCTCTGCCTGTTACTTAGCATTCGTGCATGTCCAATAATGTCTATTCCCTGATGTTAATCAGTACCTATTCGAGGGGTTTGATTTCTACGTAACATTTATGTTTTGTCACCTCTTTTCATATGACATTGTTTGTCTTTCATGACTGGCTATCAAAGCAATTACTAAAGAGCTGATAAAGTTTGAGTTACAGGCTGGATAATAAGTTGTTACAATTGAAATAAATACGATAGGTTACTTCCAAAACCGCGTCCTAAACTGAATTATTGTCTTGTATTATTTTGTTGTACTATACCAGATCCTAATCAAAGCAATTAAAAGCGAATCATAATAATAGTAAACACTCGTTGTTCGTTACTTGCAGGAATGCCTAGTGACATTTAAAAATTTGTGCAAATTTTTCATTTTCATATCTTCCTTTGTGTTTCTCATCTGGTTGACGGCAGTCACCTTCTTTTCTTCTTGTTGCAATTATTTATTTTACAAATAAGCTCGCTTTAATATAGTTTCTAAAAACACGCATATCCTGTGCACCTTCTTTGACTGATAATTATTACGGAAACTGTTAATTTCACAAATCACCAGAACATGACTGTTCAAAGGGAAACATGTTGTGTCTGATTTAATTTACCTTCATCTTTTGTTATATATTTTTTTTCTAAAAACCTACAACTCAGTCGTGTTTGCCGTTGTTCAACGACTAAATTGCATTTCGGTAACTGCTTGCCCTGTCATATCTGATATATTTATTATGTCAGCCTGTTCTACTAATGTCTTATTTACCTCTAATATAGTGAGTAGTGTAATGTACACGATACGTTACACTAATTGAACATACTGTCTGACATTATTTCTGTCGATCAGCTGTCGACCGCGCAACGATGCGTTAGTGTGATAGAAGATAGTGCGTGCTCGTACCAAACCAAGCTATCTACGTAACATTAAGTTGCATAATAGCATTAACAGTACTGTATTCAAATTCTGCTGCTGAATGTACTTTGCGGTGCATGTGTTATATCATTTTATTAGTATCATTAGATTCCATAACGGTGCAGGTTTTTTGTAACGGATAATTTGGTTCACTTTGTTCCGCTCTTGTGACACTGATGAGTGACTGACTGATTTAAGTTGTAGGCGTCGTTTTAGTGGCGCGAAATTGATAGTACATTACTGATATAATGTGCAGTTGTTTTAGATTTACAATCAAGTTAATACTTTTTGGTTTAAATGAACTGACTTAAATTAAGCCAAGGTGATACGTGTTCGTCTTCATAATAAAAATAGACAAAATAAAACATAGTAAACAAAGGGTCAGTTAATGACCCTCTGACATGCAAACAACTGTCGATGTTTTCACAAAGCCATGAGTCACGCTCCCTAAAATATACCACGAAAAAATACTCTGTGCCATAAAAAGTTAACATCTTCATGAGGTTGAAAAACGTGAACATAAAAAACAAAGAGATACCCTGAATGATAAGAATACATGCGTATCACCACTTACGCAACGACTCTCGCATCTGCACTGATGTGCATACGTAAACCTGTTGCGCGTTAGGTACTTGTTGCACTCACAACTGCAGACGACTAAGTCCGCTGTCATCAATTTTCTCCGGAACATTAAAAAACTAATAGATGGTGAGATCAAGTGTAATGCGAGCGATTAGCCTCGGATCTCATCTCGCATATTGATTGACGCGTTGCCTTGACGTGCAACCATAGCGCCACCCTACACAACCTCCCCTTTCACGCAAGGACGTCGGGAATAGGGACGCGCGCACATTCACTACGACTACTCCCCCAGTTTGTACACATCCATTGCGCAGGGAGGACGCTCTCCGCAAATGTTGCGCGACAAACCCGCCGTAATCGTCAGAACTGTCCATCCTGAAACAAAGACCACACCAGGTGCGCTGGAGACCAATTTGGAACATCATCTGTGAGTATAAATACGTTTGCTCCCATGTCTACTTCGATAACCTAACTAGGTCACGCTTCCGCGTCCTCAGTCGAAAAGGTTTTTTATTTATGAATGAACGTTGTTTTTCTGCGTCAGTTCGGCTCCTCGTACATGTCCTAGTTTCGTTATTTGTTTGTTTCGTACTGCAATAATATTTCACCAGGAACGAAACGTTTCGGTTCGATTAACGCCGACCATATAATTTCACTTACTGTGGCTTTCAAACCATATGCATCATTAAGTCTTTCATAAGTGGTTAACTACCCCTCGCTATTGATTTTCCCATTGGAAACAAATGATTGTGCATAGTAACGTGAGGGGAAGCGCTCGTGCTTGGTGCTTGTGCATTGTTGATTAAGATTTTGTGTTCCGGATCAGAAATAAACATTCAATTTATTCTTGCAGCTGATTTACCGCTAAAGTTACGCGTTCAGGAAGAATTGTTATCCTTTGTAATTATAAATGTTAAAATTTCCTTTGTTATGCAGCAATTGCTTCGTTAGTCCGCTGAAAGAAACTTTTTTAGTCAGTCGGGTCAGATTTTATTGCCCATAAATTTCGGAACAAAAGCCTTTTAGGGATATTCGAAATAATGCATCCGTACGCATGAGATTGTTTTTAAATTGAAAGTCTTGCGTTTATTACGTTTAATGATAGCGGTTGCACTTTAGTAAGGAAGTAGCTCTGTTCTGACACTTCCTCTACAGTTCGCGATTGTGTTAAAGTAGGAAGCATTAGTGCGTTTGCTGATTACGCTCCGATAATCTCGATCTAATCTCATTCCTCAGAGAAAGTGCACTATCAGGGGACACCTGCTCTTAGCTCAATCATTGTGCAGTTAGTTCTACAAACGTTCCCACTTAGAGGTAGCAAGATTTGGTTTGCAAGTTTCCACCAATTTTGCATCTTACTCTTACGAAAATTTTTGCATTTTATCGTTTGTTCTCGTCTTAAAAAAGCAGCACGCTCGACTAATAGTATTTATAATTCAATACGCAATTTTACGACTCCAAAATAAGAAGGCGGTTTATGACCGAAAAACCAGATCGCTTTAATGTGGTCGTGGACTTGAGGGCGATGTTGCTCGGATACTTTTGTTTTCACTTTTATTTTTTATCCTGCATGCATATAAACTAATAAACTTTGCAAATTGTGATCTGAAAATTGTAGGTATTAATTGGTTTTAATTTTACGTTTCTTTGCTATTAAGTAGTAGACATTGTTTTCGAAATCGCATGGTAGAACAATGGGGAACATAAATAGCAAATTCTATAATATTTAGAATAGTAAATACACATTTTTGCACATCATTGAAATTACCTTAACATATCCGTCCTTCAATTAAAGATAGGGAATCAAGCAAATAACTATGCCTTCATTATGTTCAATTTATTTTGCTCAAATCTTGGATTCAGTCACTTTCGTACTCAGCATGCGATATGTTCAGTAGCAGAGTCTAAAATTAGTAATTCTGTGATAGCGCAGTGTTTCTGGCTCTCGTTAAATTCAGTCCTGTTTAGCCGACGCTTTTGTTTGCGTTCACGGTAATTTGGTGCTGGCTGGATGCGCCGGCGCACTTCCTGCTGCTCCCGCGTCAGGTGCTATATCCATCTCTCCGTGAACCGCACAATTCACGTTCAAAGCCGATCATTTAAATATAACACGCTCGTTTTCACCTTTAACGAGTTAGTCTCAAGGTCGACGACTCATACTCAACGTTTTATCCACCTCATTATGCGTTACTCATGTGCGCTAGTTCGCACTGCAACTCAAGCCCTTGGTCCCATTCGACGTCGGAAGCTTGAGAGCGTCCCATTTAGCCATCTCCTTGGCTGAACCGGGACAATGCTCGCATGACCCCATTCTCTACCACCACAATTGCGATACGCTTAGGGCGACCTACATTTACTATTGTTTATTTCACTTTAATTGTTTGATTTCATCCGAAAGCTCAATTCATACCGACCTTGCCCCTGAATTTCTAACATTTGGAAGCTAGCTAACGTCGTTATGAAGAACGTCTAATGAGAGTGTTCGTATCATGCATGCTCGTTCTATCCTAAATATAAATACGAAATTTATTCTGTCTCGCATACACCACCTTGCGCACTCATCGGGCACTTATAAAAAGCTGTAGCGAGGTCAAAGCGTCGTACGCGCGTACAGTGCGGATCCCGCACGCGGCCCGCGACGACGCCGCGTCGACATCGATGCTTTATTTATTATCACGTGCAGCAGTGACGTCACGCGTCGGCCGTCGATGCAACCGTCGAGCCAATGCCTCTTGGCAAGCGGCGGCTGATTGAGGTGTGCTCTTCATAAGTGTGCGTAGCGCGGCGTGGTCCGGTCGTGTCCGCATGGTGCAGAAGTTGATGGCCGAGCTGAAGGTGCTCATAGGGAAACGGGCGCCGCCGGCCGACCCCCCGCCCCCGGCGGCGCCGCCTCCCTCCCAGTCCCAGCACCAGTACACCCGCAGAGACCTCAAGGCAAATCTACACAGGCACATGACTATAGTTTTAGACAGGTCAGTTGGACTGTGATCGAGTTTGTTGATTTTCCGCGCCATTGTTTACATTTTTTATTTGCGTGATAAATAATTCATACGGAATAGGTGCATGTTTATGCGATTCGCGAAAGTTTTGAGGTGTTCTTTGTTGCTGGCACTAAATAACTTGAACTGTCTTGACAGTAGATTTAATTTGCGTGTGTGTTTCTAGATGATACACGAGGCGACATAGTTGAACTCGGCAAATTGGCAATCAATTTTCAGTCACGAATGTCAAGGCTGCGATTGCGAACGGAGCTCAAGCGGTGATGAGCTATCGCTAGCGCTGAATCTTAGCCTCTGGCTGCCTCGCAGCAATCTCACCATTAAAATAACAACCGTAATTCACTCTCAGGGACTTTAGAACGCATTACAACAACCCTCCTAGTTCAATTAAAGGTGTATCGTATATCATTACATAGAACTTTAGAGCTGCAATAATACCAATCCATTTCAAGTTTCATAACATGAAACATTAAAATTCCATGGTCACTCCTTAATTTTATTACTTAAAGTATATTACGAGCATAAAGCACGTTTCGAGACATGAGAACAAACGCAGGTACTTTGAATTTCGAAATGCACGTTACGAAATAACCGTATCTTTACGTAAATCAACAGTTACCATATGCAAAAGATTTGCTGATTATTCATGTTGAATTTCGAAACTTATTGTTGGAAATCGGTAACGGGTATAATTTGTTATCTAACATTATCAGTTTTAATTATCAATTCGTTAGTTGAATAAAGTTAAAGCCAAAGTGGGACAAAATGGACAATATTGTAAATGATGTAATGATCAACCTACAACCGTAGTCATAAAACAATAGTTTCGCCAATATGTTCCTTCTAGCCATAGAGTAGGTATTTGTCAAACTGATCAATCAGTGTCAGGAGGTGAATCGAGATAGCACTGCGGCAATTAGCAATTAACCCTCGTGTTTCAAAAGCCTGTAAAAACAGAACGAAAGGGGCAATGAGGGAATTCATTGCTCGTTCATTGGCATTTTAGGGAATTAAAACGTCAACACCTTCTGGATATTTCCGAATGGTACTTTAAATCCTGTTTTCACTGATTTACTTTTTTCGATAATCATTGAATCAAATATGTGCAAATACGTTTAGGACAAAGCACTTTGTTGTTGCATGCAACTTGGTAGTTATGCGAGGGAAACACAAATGAATTTTACGCTCATACCTACTCAAAAATATTCACCCAACTTCAAAATGATGTTATGTATGCATTTAAATCTAGTTCAATTATGGCTTGATAACGTTCTGTGGTCGACTTTCATGAAATAAATGATCACCGTAAATGATGTGGGAAGTGTAGACATAAGTGCGACCTCAACTCTAGAACAAAAAAATTGCTTGCTATTTATTTCCCACACAAATGATTACAACAAGTTCTTCCGTTGCATAAAGTTGCACATTTTCACTACGATCGTGACGTCACCTGGGGATTTACCACAGATACCTATCCATTAGCAGTTAAAACAAGTAGCCACTTCAACAAATGACTTTATTTCCTAACCTACTGGTATGTTACTCCTTTTTCCATAAATGCTTACTTTTGCTTGTCAGCTTATTGAAACTTACTTCAAAAATCCGACGATATAAATTACCTAAATCATAAGTATTGTAGTAGCCTGGTAATAGTGGTAATGTGTAGTTAATGAAAACTGAGCTCAAAAATTCTGAGATTAGGTTGAACTGATGAATACAAAACACGCATCAGGAAGATTTTTCCATCTCTAACTTTCAAGTATTCTAGCATACGGTTTCGTTAATCCGTTTGCAAGCGGTATAAGAATGAAATAAACTTTCGGCTCGAGTGTGTTCAGCGCATTACAGCTTCTTCGTACAGGACCTTTCGTTCGTTCAATTATCAGGTGTAGCACTGTTGGCATGCGTAGTCCTACATCTACGAATTGTTGAGCAACTCGTACGATCCCGGGTTCGAACTTTGATTACCACGAAAGAAAACCTAATATTCGTTTTCAGCGCAAATTTGTCAGTGAAAAACCTGTAAAAAAACACTGTTTGTATTCCCATTTCACCTTTCTTTATTTCAAAATTGAACTTATCAAACTACTTAACTCTATTGAAATTAATCTTAGCAAATTTTTTATCCTTCACTAAGTCCATCACAATTCACAAATGACTAGGACGATTAGTATCTATGTAAGTGTATTGTGTGGTGAACCGCATTGCACCAATACCTCATTTAGTTAAATGTGTATTTCTACGAACGCGGGGTGTTCTTGCCTACAACCGCTATGGCGCTATGCTGCTCCAGTGTTGGTACAGTAGTGCACGGCGAGGGAGAGATAAACTTGGGGTCGTATTACCATCTTTCTACATTGTACTTTATGTTCTTAAAGCAAAATAAGCTGCTTGGTAAAATCGTTGCTTTCGAGGCCTAAGGCCGCTGTTTGTATTGAAGTAAGTATTGGTATCGAATTGAATATACCTATGTATCGTAAATCGTTCGGATTTAAAAAATATATACTTATGAGTCGAATTTTATCCAAATCGTTGGACATTCAAAGTCCAAGCATAACACGAAATCGATAAACATCACAAAGGTTTTATCGACTTTCCAGCTTTAAAAAAATTCACCATACCGAAGTAGACACAGCCAGAGAATACTCTTCTGTCGCAACAGCCAACAACTGTCGCGGTCAATCTACAGTCTAGTACGTTCTATAATCTATTGCATACTATTATGTTATCTTGTCGAAGGCTTCAGCAAAATCAATACGGCGTGCTCGAACATTTATTGCGCTGACCTCTTACAACACGTGCCACTGCCATGTGGGCTGGGTGAGCAAATGAGAGAGAATACTACTTAGTTGATAAAATCACATTAAAATCTTCCTCAGAAAATAGGTCATTCATCATTACTAACTTGATAATATCACATTAAACACGCACTGTTGGCGAAAATAATTGTATAACTCTTTATGAGGCAATAGCAGTATTAAATAGTTGCCACTTAATTTTGAATATTATGCTATGTATTAGGTTAAAGTTAGGAAATCGACGTAGGTACTTGACCCGGTAAAGTGTAAGAAATTAAATACGTTAGGTACATATAATAATAATCAAGCTGTACAAGTCATCAAACATGTGTGGAAAATAGAATCTAGCTAGCACAACGTAAGTGTTAACGTTTCACTTCGTAACTTGTACGATTTACTACGAAGAACGACATCGTATAAATTATGCCTACTACTACATCAGCACTTTGAAAATGATTCATCAACCACATTTAGTTTCTATATTCGCAAAAAGTCTCTTCAAATTACAAATTTATTGCCCAATATTTATCAAAATGAAATATGGATTTGCGCAAATACCATAACTAGATTTTATGAGTAATGGAAACATTAATTCCCGTCAGCAATCCGCTTTAGTTCTTTGAAATTGTAAATAAGACTTGTACTGTGTTGCAATAATGAAAGGGCTTTTACCGCTGACTCGAAACAAATGTTGCCGCCTGACCACAAGTCCCGATAATCTTTTATTATTTGGTGCAACAGAATACAACATAATTTAGGAAACTGATAATATTAAGTCTGGCTTCGGAACCATGGTAACGCAGGACAAAGTATGTCCGAATTTTTGCATTGTTTTCAATGAGATATTTCATAATTATTTTCACAGTAGAATTTATAATAATGCTTTCTTTTATAATAAACTCCCGATAAATTCTCTACCATGTCGGCTTTCTAAGAGGCAAGGCAACAGACGGATCTTCGGTGTATAGCTGTCTGAACACAGGTCATGACAGGATGTGAGCTTTAAACTCTTTGTAAAGGCACCGCATGTTCTTTGTCGGCTGTTTATCTCCAGATATTATTTGAAGCTAATATTTTGAATGGAAAATCATTGATGTGCTACTTCAATGATGACATTCACCAGTTCGTTACCTTATTGGTTGATAGAAACACTCGTATCAAAACCAATCCAAATTCGATGATCCAGCGGTGAAGGACTCCCCTAATACTTATCTCTTTTAATTCTTTTTATTTCAGTAGTGTGAGTAGTATAGCAACAGTGTTGATTGTCTCCACGTCAACGCAGCAATTAAAAAAGGAGCCGCTAAAATAGTCTTTAATCATAGCCTGATAGGATTATACTTGTAATAAAGATAAGTTTAATACCTTTGTGATTGATTAATTGCGCTTTATTCCTAGCGATGACGAGATAGCTAATTTGCTAATTATCAACCAAAAGTATCAAATGCGTTCATTTCAAACTTTTAGTAGTGTGCTCTAAATTTTATTCAAACCATTTCAAAACTTTTAGGTTTTTAAATAAAAACTATACGTGTTACGAAACATTCTAAAAGGGTCTAATTTCGTATCCTAAGACCTTCCTTGTAATTGATATTCGTGGTAATATATCTTTTGACGCGTTCAACCCGTGATTCCGTCCTACACAGCCGGAAGAGATTTAGCATTTATACTTTGTACTGAAGTGAACATTAATTCGGCAATAAACAAATCATCACATTTAATTCTGCGTGTTTTGGACGACTACAAGATTTTCTTAGAAAGGGTCAGGTTACTTCTAAACCATGGGCATGTATGGAGGGATTATTGTGAGTGGAAAAAGTGCAAGATGTTTGTTAGGGTCGGAGCAAGTGTTAGGATGGGGCCTCTGTCGTCTGCCCCGTGAGGAAATAGCCATGATGGTATCTTGGTATGAATGTATGTAATTCTGCGTGATGATGATAATGATTTGTTCTGACCAATTTCAATCATGGCATTTTTGTTGATGCCGATTTTGTTGGTAAACCTCAGCGAGCAGTGAGCGCACGTGACGCAATCATTTACTGAACGGCCACAAGGAACCATTCAACCCGCCATGTTTTACGTCAAGATCTGCTTTGCTATGTTCTTCGAAAACGCGTACCTGCCTCTGTACCAAACCGCTCCATTAATTAATTCTGCATAACAGTTTGATAACCAGAAAACTCCATCCCATACAAAGTTGCCAATGTTGAGTGTTTATTTACAATCCAAATGTCGAAATCTGTCGATCGTGCATCGAACGCTTTGGCAGCGTTCGCTCGGGCTCACGAACACTTGATCGACGATCAAAGTCAACATCAGTGACATCTCGATCGATGTTGATGATGATCACTTCCTGAAATTGTTGGGCGACGGACGAGGTATGAGATTTATAACATCGCAAACACTTTGCAAACTGGGTTGGCATGATCCCGTCCGAATTGTGCGTTGAAACTCTAATAAATTGCTCTAGTGAGACTTTGATTGAAGTTGTACTTGTTTACAATTTTGAAGCACAAATTTACACAAGTTATTTGCTTAAATTCATTTAATTCTTAATAACCTCTACTCCAGCGTTCTTATGACGACTGTTCTTAGTTTGACTATTGGGGACACTGTAAGAAAACAGTTAATTTCACATACAAATAGCCGCTTGATAGTCCTAAGTTATGTTTGCAGAGTCACTATTTACTTTGATTGTAATTTTAAAAGAAGTTTCCAACCTTAGGTTAACACGTATCTTCGTTTGTTTTTCACATCTGTAAGTATGTTACCTACATCAGTTACGTACGAGTAAATGTTCAACAAAGTAAATCGTTATGTGGTTTAATTGGAGCATGAAAGTCCCAAGCGCGGCTTTTGCTCCAGATTTCGTAAAATGGAACAAAAATTATGTGCTATAGCATTTGTACGTCTTCTGGGACACCTCTAGCCAAAGAACAGAAATATTCGAAGTATCCAAAAATAATTTCGATTCTAGGGCGACATAACGTGTGACCTTGTGCTGGATTATTTACTCACGCGTAACTAGATTTGCACGGGATAAAATAGTATCTGCGTAAAAGACTAAATTGTTATCTATGCGTCCTAGTTTTTGCTAGCTCAGGTTTACCGCTACTAGAATAGGTTCTGTCGTATGTCTTAAAAAGTACCTACTAGTCCGTAAAAGGCGTTTGAGGACGCGTGATCTACCCCTGAGCGTAGCGTGTCTATGTTAGTTTTCCTTTGGTGGGAATCACGAGATGGCGTTTTCAATCTCTTTCCGGTAGTCACTACTAAGGGCTCAGCCACATCTTAAGCGGCGCCGACACTGTGAACCAACATAGCGTTCATTTTGTACACAGATCAAAATCTCGGCACTACATATCGTATCATAGTAACCTCCTAATCCCCATCTTCTTTGTAAAAATAAATGGTATGGTGAGACTGTAATTCATACGAGACATCCCACTTTATACTGTACATCGAGTGGTGACTAGAAAACATAGTTATGTCCTATTGTCAAATGTCCGGACGTATAAAAAAAACTTAGGGAAACATCGCGGTTCAAAGCGCTTTAAGTGTCCGAAAATAAACATTTTCTGTTTGATTGAGCACTAATATCGTGTTGATGAATGGTAGGGAGTAACCTATTTCGTAAAATAAACTCAGGGTGCGTATTATTTATAATGATTATTATCTGGACCGTTTCCAGCGGAATGCCGCAATGGCACCTTGGTGGCATTTTATATACTGCGACGATTCGTCGTCGGCATCAGTCATACGATGTCCACTCATTGTAGTATTATTCACCGCAAACATCGATATCTTAGCTAATGTTCGGATTACGGCGGGCGGCGGGGGTGCCGACGCGACGTGGTGACCGCAGTCGCCTGCGCCGAGTCTCCCGCGCACGCCCGCCCGAGGCCGAGCAGAAGCCCTCGTTGTGCTACCGTTCCACCTCGTCTAGGTCAATACACTTATTCGCGTGTACACCTTATCGCGTCCCCATTATCGCGTTAAACCTATTTCGTCGGTGTATCGATCGGATTCGCCTTCAGCCAGATCGCCGCCTTGAAATTCTCGTGAGTCGAACGCGAGCGGACGCGCGTGCATCGCTCGTCGGATGACATCAGTTAAGCCGCCACCACGTCCGCAGCAAACAATACGCGCTCAGTGTCCGCGGCGTGGCCGGGCCGGACGCACGAGGATCCATGGAAGAAGGACGTTGCGCGACGTGTGACGCCCTCGGGCGGCGGAGTCTGTCTACCAAGCTGCTGCAGGTGGCGATCGCGCAAGCGCACTTGAAGACCTGCTCGCACGCAGCCTCCCCCGACCAGGCACAGGGGCATGACACCGACCTGGCCTCCCGGGCTCTCGCCGCCAAGCGTCGCAAATCTATCGCCGGCTTTAAGCTGAACCTGTCACACGAAGCGCAACCGAAACTTCTGACGACACCCGACTCGCGCTCAAACTCCGCTCGCAGAAACACGTGGTGCTCGTAAGTTTGACAATCCGATATTGACATCCGCCAACTTTACTGCACTTAATTACAAAGACTTAACTTTATTACATCAAACGCTATTACTAAGTGTATTTGCTATATGAAACGTTTTCTATTATCTCTTTGCTTAGCGTTATCATTTCATGTCATATCTCACCTGTCTCTTATCGTGTATCGGTTAGTTCATCATAAGTGCTTTGTTTTGATGTTTTACCTATCGTTCCCATCAATCATTTTTGGTGGGAGTCAAGAGCTTCTACGAAAGTAATAACTGTTATCTAAGTGACCTTTCGCTATAAACCAGTGTTTCAAGCCAGGTATTTTGGGCGTCGTTTTTCGTAGACTGATCAAGGCCTATCTCTCCCGGATTCATGGCTACCACTCTGTAACCACAACCTTGGCTATATCGGTCCGTGGATACATTTGCCCGTTAATCAAAATCTACTCAGCTAAATCTTGCTAATGAGATAATGTATTATTGCCTCATTCGTTCCTATAAGCAGTCTTATACAATGTTGTATTAATACACAGTAGCTTTAATTGCCAATAAGCGTCAAGGTTCTTAAGGTGTCAATTATTTTTATATTGATGACTTAATTGGTCTGAGTTGATTGAATGGAAAATTGGTTGTCACTGTTTCTTCAGTATTCTGTGAAATACTTCGTTAGCCCATATTCGTTTCTTTGTGCTTTATTGTTATTTAAATTCATTTCTTTGTTATCAAGTAGTTTAATTTTTATGGGTTTCAAATATTGCTGAGTTTTACCTGATGTGGTGCGTTCACACTTGTTAATGCTAATACAATCATAAAGTACACTTAATGTTAAATTTTCTTGTGATGTCGCCAATTGAACTTTTCTGTATGATTGGTAGATCTGGCTTTTCCGATGTTTGAGTTCTTTCCTATATTTATCTTACTGGCCATTATCACTGGATTTGTATGAACTATCTACACTGGCCTAGAAGCGACCAATTATGCTACTGGTAATAAATTATTAGGACTATTTCTTGAATGAGCATATTGACATACAGTTAATACTTTGCAACCAACTTGATCTGGAAACGATGGAAGCAAGTGGAAACCAACGGAAATCCCAATTTGTCCAACTTATGTCCTATTAAGGCAATGATGAAACAAATCAGGAACTGACCACTTAAGAACTCTTTTTGCTTTTGAAGGAACTCGTATAAGTCGCATATGAGTGGTAGAAAAATCTGTTAAATCATTTATGTGATTGATAGACAGATATACTTGAGAGGCTCTCACCTTTGATTGACGTTTAGGAGTTCGGTGGAAAGAGTTGCAGATGCCAATGCATTAATATTGATTAGTACAAAGGAATTAGTTTTGTACAGATAGCTTTAGATATTTTATGGATAGGATCTAAGCGCGATTACATAATCAGGTATTTTTAAGATCAATTTGTGTCGTTATCAAAGACTGATTTTGATAATCGATTATTAGTATCACTGTTATCAGTTATGAACTGCACCTTATTTTAATGAACAAAACCCAGCCATATTTAATCTATTTTGTCTAAGCTGTTTATTATATGCCAATAATCCGTAAATAAGCCATTCTGCAAAACAAATATACTACATCTTATCGTCTCACGGATTTATCCTAGATAGCACTTAAGTACTGCCTAGCTGCAACAATGGATGTAATTTGTTTATAATTGCGCTTGTAAGGAACAAAAACGAGCTAATAACCTGTGTTTTTGTTATTGCAGTAATAATAGAAAAGATTCCGTCATTCAACTCATTACTCCGCTGGGTTCAGATGATGCATGCTAATGGGACCTAATGACAGCTCTTTGTTTACTATAGAGTCCATATTGTCCACCTGCGTCGTGGCTTTAATGATAGAAACGCGTGATCAATTTAAGTATTCTAATCGATGCGCCTGCGCTGTGATCTGTCTTATTGATATGCGAACTAACTAAACTAAACCTAAATTTGATCTCCTTAGGTTACCCCTGCTGATCACAGATCTCACCGAAACCTTATATGTCCCAATAATCACTACCGGCACGTGACGTGGTCGCTTTTCTCTCCAAACAAATGTCAATTTACCGTCTCCCTAGGCCGAGATCCGTGCTCTAAGTACTATACTTTCAATATTAGGGGGTTGAGAGCTTACTGTCAGATGTTATCACGATACGTCTAGGCTAAGTCTTCAACTGTCTATACCGGAAAGTAAGAAAACAATGGTTTGTCGGTCACCGATGACTCCTTAACTACGGCATGTAGAGGAACCAACTCTTTTACATGGCTTCATAATCGTGGCGGAATAAATTTCGGTTTGGATGGTTACCTAGCCGTATCGTTTCCGAAACATTGCCGCGGTACTACTACTACTACGCCGGAGGTACCAGGTGCTGGTGGTGGTGGTGGTATCGATTGCTCAAGAAATCCACAAGTTTTAAGCAACAAAAGAGATGTCATTAAAATAAGAACGTTAAAAAAAGCTCGCAAAGTAAGGTTCCCTTATGTTATGGAAACCAGAAACAATGACAGTACCACAAACACCCAGACCCAGCACAAATATCTAGTTCATTAACATGCATTTTGTGCTGGTGCATGATCGAATCCGCGACCCATTGCTTCTCAACTGGCGCTCGTAAACACTGATCTAAACAAGTCGTCAAATACAGAGTCGTCACAGATTTTGAAAATGCTAATCATATGTCTGTGTCTTCAGCGTCATTGGAACACAAAGGTGTACAAATACTTCCTGACACTAAAAATAAGGTCAGTGCATTGATAAATCCTATTATAACATCGTTCAGTGATCCATTCTGTCAACAAAGCGGTGATGTGACGAACAAAGGAAATCTTCATGAGAACGATAAAGCTAACTATCTTTGACTAAAATACTAATTGACGTTGCTGGCTAGCGGAGCTTTTGTACAATTGAGACTCATATCATAGTAGTTTACTAAGTTTGCTATATTAATGTGGGCAACACATACGGTTAGAGTCACAAAAGGTTATGCGAGGTTTGGCTACACGCGTCTGTAACCAAACCAAGTATTTCACGGTATTTGGCTCTGGAACCTTACGCTACGATTTAACGCATCATAAACTGTAAACGTTCTCATTCAACACGCCAAGATGCATAAGTAATACCTGCAAAACTATATGATCATCACATGGAACCATAATTTTCCACACACGTTCATTATCATTACTGAGAGCAACAATTTTATGATTAATTATGCGCTTTTTAATGCAGCGCCAAGGTCGTTGTTTATTAATATTTATATCATCCTGTGTTTTATATTAGCATTAGAAGAATATCGTTTGACTTGCATGTTGACTGTGTTTGTTATGATGGCTAAGGCAACATATTTGGTGTTTTATTTAGCACCACCACCTTCTAAAACACATTTTTGGTAATTCTGAACAACAACAAAAACTCTTGGTACTAGATACCTATGCATGTTCTAATTCTTTGAGAAGTCTCGTTCCATTTGTCATATAGTAAGGTGAAGAATTTCGTTTGACTTTACATGATGCTTATGTTTTTGATGATTGATGCAAAAAATGTGATTTTTGATTTGGCTACCATCTTCTCAAACTGAATTCGCTAATTCATGAAAACATCCACCATGTTCGACCATGGCCCCAAGTCTGCTAATTTTAGAACGCTTCAATTGAGTCTCAATAGTCTAATTTGACATATTTTTTCATAAAAAATCAACAGAAGTAGATCCATCGGTCTCATATTTTAATTCTTTGATGAGACTGTTACTACTTTCGTCTACTCTAGGTCATTTTCTTGTAATCTGAAGAAAATTGACATTACAACGGGTTCTACACGCATATAATAACACTACTAAACAATGCGGTAAATAACTTTCGAAAGCATTTACATAAACTCGAACAATTTCATAACATATGAATTTTGTAAAGCGAGTGGTCACGTCGCGATAAATCTTGCAAAATTCCTGTCGCAAAGATACTGATGCGCCTACATCTCTACGGGCGGTGCTACGGCGCCGTTTGAATTGTCGCCAAGCCTGCGCCCGCGCAGACCGCAGGTTCGCAGGTTGTTGCGGCCTTCACGCATGCAAACGATCGTTGCACGGATTTACGAGCTTCTCAATTTCCTATTGTGCACATTGTATACGTGGATGATATTGTTCTTCTGGTACTGCATGACTCAACATCTTTATCATACGTGCATGATTTGAAGTGTTCGTTTAAAAATGTTCAAGTGCAATGGAAAGTGTTAATATGCTGTCGAATCAAACGATTAAAATCTTTAAGATCGAGCTTTCGTCTGTTCATTAAGATATCCCGCTTTGCTGTGTAAAACTTTAACCTTGCAAAACAATACGCGGAAGCGGCTGCAATAATGACTCCTCCAATTGCTAGATGATGACACTCATCTGGCCATCCTTCTAATAATGCTTTTGTCAGACAGGCTTGTTTTCATTGTCTTTCTAATGAGTGGATTATGCCTCAGTTACACTGACTAATATTATTTCTAAAACCACCAAAGCGTTACAACTAGTTTAGGTACCTACTTCATGCAAATGACCTTACGTCGTTCACTTTAATTTTAAATGTCTCAATAACAGGTTAACTTAACTGTAGACCTTAATTCTATTTTAGAAACAATTTTAAATTAGCAATGAGAAGTGTTTCTACCATTTTCACGTCTGTGTTGTCGTTTCCTTTGTTTATTTTTACTAATCCTGCAGAGTGTTTGTAAAAAACATCAACCGAATCTAGTCAGCCTTGAACCTAAGCGACCGTATCGTTTAAACCGCCTGCCCAAAGTTATATGCAGGCTGCTGCGGCTGTTAGATTCATTCTTATTTCGGAGTACGTCGGGTGTGTCGCAAAAGCGTTGCCTAGGTGTTCCGAGGCGCCATCAAACTCAGAGCCCGTAGTAGGTAGAGTCGTGCGCGCGCCACTTGCCTCGGTCCCTCGCCCCCCCACTCCACCGCCGCGGCCGGCCCCCAGTCCCAGTTTGCCGCAACGCGTCGGTCCGGTTGCTCGCGCGGCTTTACCCAAACGTTTTAAACATTTCTCTACCTCATACACGCACAAAACGTCGCAAACACAAAATTACAAAAACGGCCACGCTAAATCCGACAGTTGGGACACGAAAGTCCCAGTCAGTGCGGTTGATAACCGAAGTGGGAGCCATGCAAACTAAACTCATAAGTTCAAGCTACTCGTCCATCATGAACAAGCAAGATTTGTTGAGAGAAGTAGTAGTCAAGTACATAGACTACTTCTACCCTGTGTAAGTACAGTTATTTCTGTCATATGCTTTGGTGTTGTCGCGTTGCAGTGTTTCGGCTCGGTCTGTGAACCTGCATGGTGTAGTAGTGTCGTGAAGGTTCTCACAGGCGTCGACTAATTACCGAGCCGGTAAGTCGGTGAAGGTTCGACAACGTGGCCGGCTGCAGTCAGACAAACGCAGCGATTGGCTGCGTCGGCAGCGCCGCCTATTGAACCTAGATGTCTCTTAGTCTGCTGCTCTATCGATCCGTTGCACTAAACAACATATAACACTTCTTCATACAATCCTATGTCTGGCTCATTTTTTTAATCGATAGCGACCTTGCCGCCCCGCTCTGGCATTGACGCCTCTCTCGATGAACCTTCAACTTAAGCCTCAAATTTTACATCGTTGTAAAACCAGGATCTTTTGATGTATTCATTAGAGACTACTACTCTCTTTTATTACTTGGTTGTTTACATGTTTTAGTGGATGAAATACCTACAACTTACTTGATAAGCTGACTATCTATGCCTTAATTCCAATACATAGATTAAAATGTTTTTGATTACAATGAACTGTTTTATATATGAGTGGTCCATTTGCATGCACAGCGCCGGGGTACGTGAAATCCTAGGGAAAGCACCACTGCGTGACCGTTTCGCGTGACAAAACGCCGGCCACCATATCATTCCGCCGGTGTCCTACTAATACCCTTTGTGTCCAATCCGTTATTGTTCACGTCTCTACTGCTGCTGCTGCTTCTGAGTTACGGCCAGTACGTGAAGCCAACCATAAACCAAGCGTCTCGTGACTCAACTTTATAGCTCGATTTCATAAAGTTGTATTTCAAAAAATATCATTTCGCAAAGGCACTGTTATTTTGTTCGTATCCTAAATTACAACAGCAGTAACTTTACAAACATCTTTACAGCAGTCGTAAATGTCAGCTCCGGCAAACAACTTAAACGGCAATTGAATTCGCAAAGCTACTCCATTACATTGTCTAATTGAAAGGAACGCGCGTGCTGCGTTATGAAATATAGCCGCAAGATGTAACCATTGGCGCCATGTCGACACTAACGTCGATTTCCCTTCAGTAACCTTGCGCGTGCGCTGCCCGCTCGCCACACTATAACAATACACGAAAACAAGTCTCTGATATTATACACAAACGTGTTTGCTTGCTTTTTTATGTTTCTGTTTTAATTTATCGCAAACGACTGCCTGCGACAACTACCGATGATAGCTTAATAAACTCGGCACGTTTGACAATCTGCGAGCATACGATCTGCAGCGTGTAGAATGTTCCATCAACTTCGACTTGTAAACTCGCGTCTGCCTCGAGGCGCTGTTTAAATGTATCACTTCAGGCCGTGACTAATTCTTTAAATTTTCATGCAAGCGCGTTCAATTTCTCCACGACCTTTGTCTTCTAGCCTGCATTGTTTTACAATTAAAACGCAATTGGTCAATTTCGTGATTCACAAAGCCCTTTGTAAAAGATAGCCGAAATCGATACGGCGCTCTTTAACGTACACTAATTGCTTATGTACGATTACTTGCGTAAACTACACAATACATCACCAACTGCATTGTTACTTATACTTGCTATCTCGTCAGCATTATCGCTCCTTGTTTATAGCATGAATTATTTATGCTGGCTACTGTTGTCCAAATTTTATTACCCCGGCTCCCATTGCTGCCTTTCTTTTGGATTTTACAACAAAAACCGGTTTGGTAATTCCCCAGTGCAAGTTGCGTACCAGCATTTTAGCAGATGGCGTTTTAAAACTAAGAATTTTGGCAGGGTCGCTAGGGACAAAAACTCGTGCTTTGAACACAATAGTTTCTGTAGTCAGTGAATATTGCTTTAAAGAGTTATTATCTTAAGAGGCTTTAAAAGGGTCGAGTCTTTGTTCTGGGGAGGTCCACTTAACTACTTTGATTTACGCAAACACGCACGTGCGTTTAGAAAAAAACGGTTATCTTTTCTTTGTTGGCATTGGAGCTCTCATTTGTGTTAGTTGTTATATTTACATGACATCTTCCTTTAGGAGTTTACTGCTCTACATTGTTTTACCATGTAAACATGTACATGGTTCACATGAAAGTCAAGGGATCTAGCTTTATTTTCACAAATGTTTACCCAATTCTCAAACATCAGTATTCTCAACCCTTTAGGTTTTGGCTTTCAAACAATGCATCGTGCTATTTTCGTCGCGGAGTTCTTTCAAAACTTTCATGTCAGGAATCGCTTCGTTGCCAGAACCGTCAATTTTTGTTGACTGACACATAAAGCCCTCACGTGTGGTTCATTTATATTTGGCAAAGAATCATCTTTCACAAAGCGTTCGAGAAAGTCTGGTTTACTTGGTTACTGTTAGACAACAAAGTCAATTTTACCAAAAAAATCCTCAATGTTTCTGTTGATTTCTTAATTAACATCTTTTAGCTGTGAACTGTCTTCGTCCTCAAGTACTTTCTCCCGCTGTCAGGTTTCGCCTTCTTATATTTCAACTTTTTCATGCGACTTGTCATCGTGTGCAATTTTGTCAACATAGCTTACGTAATCGCGGGCAGAATAACCAAGGCGTTCTTGTCCAGTTCCGCTTAGAGAAAGCTACTTCTTATCTTCATTTTATTGTAGCCGCAAGGAGTTGCTTGCGTTGACGCACGTTTTCCATGACAATGTGAGTTGTAAACACAGAACCAAGTTTTTACAATCTCGTTTATTATGTATCTCGTACATCTCAACCCAGGAGCATATTATTTTTAGTGTTGTTTTACTTGAATAGTTTCTTTCTCATGCTTCTCGTGCTTTATTTTTAGGAATAGTAAAGAAAAATTTTATTTTGTGTATCGACCGCTTGCACAAATATTATGTCCTGTTTTAATGATTTTATGCCTAAAAACTTCACGGTACTAACTCTCATTTATTTGTACTTTCAAAGACGGCTTAGCTTCAAAGAACTTTCAATAAAAAAACATCCAATAAAACGCGTATTTACTACAATTAATCATTGATTTGATGTTCATGAACGAATAAGGCGCAAAATGAGAAACATTTTCAATTAAAGGCCGTGATACGAAGTTCCTTGAAGGCAGCGTATTGATCCTTATGATTAACGGTCGAGCGGGTCCGTGTGTTCACCTCGGGTATCCCGGCCGTAGAGAAAGTCAAGAGCGCAACCGCAGAGCTGAACCACGTGCCACATATGAGCGGTTACAACACGATACAGCGGTCAGATAGAAATAGGAATAATAAGAAGAGCCCTTATGTTTGGTCAGTAGTTACGAACCGTTGTTACGTTTACTATGACAAGGAAAACAAGAAAACTTGTTAAAACCCTGGTAGTGTTACGGATGTTCATGTGCTGATCAATTTCAATCAAAATATAAAAAAGGCCTATACCTATTATGTCTGAAACAACCCTCAAACATGAATTCACACTCCAGCTAGAATGGATTCAGGTCTGTGATTGCTGTAAATATTGAAATTCAACTAATCAGAGGTTTGAATCTACACTTGAGTTTGATTCGAGTTTGGGTATCATTATTGAAATCAAGAAGTAGAAGTACATTTAGAAGTTCCTAGATACAAGACACGCTCAGCTTTAGGCTACTCAAAGAATGGCATTACGCCCCTCAGCCCAATGCTACTTTAAGCCGTGATTACAGCCCGCGTGCGACAATTTGCAGGTTATTTAAAGTAATAGCATTGAGAACCATCATCTCAGTACTATAATTTTGGCACTTATCGTCCGATCGGAGCAAAGTTATCGAAGCGAGGCGATGATACGATGAATGGCGGTCGAGGTGAAGTGTTGCAACGTCCAGTGATTTGTGAGCCAAAACAAATTGTAATATTTTTTGATCGAATATCTGACCTATGTGCCTGTAGATCGTGCAATATCTTTTGATTTCATGCTTAATGTTCCATTTTTTAGCCTAATGTTCCAAATGTTTTTGGCTGTCTTTCCAATATTTGAACAACGGAAATTCATGAGGGTATTCGGGCTTAACCATACTCCTGCAGTCTTGAGCATGAAATAATTAAAATAACTTTCTCCTTACCTTCTTCCTTATTTGGTAATCTGTCTGAGATTCACGCAACCAAGTTGTAAATAAGTTCTTTGTTTCTATTTATAATATTATGAAGATATATTCACCTTAGAACAAGGCCCATTGTTTCTCTCATATTGATATAATTTACTGACCTGAAACTGCTCAAAGCTTTAGCAATATTCCAACGATCCAGTTTAATGTAATCATCCGCACAACAACGGAAGCATTTGAAAATTGGCCTCCTACAACTATTCATTACTATCAATAATTACATGGCAGCTACAATGTTTTCGTTCGATGCTATTGAAGAATTATTCTGTTGCGCTACCTCCCTTTTGTTTACTTTAATCTGTTGCACTACCTTCAACCAGTTGACTTTCAAGACAAGAGGATTATCAGGGCCTGATAAAGGCAAGGCTTTGTTTTTCACTGAGTAGCTAAACTTTGTGCTAATGAGGAAATGTTAGATGATCCTTGAAGCATACGTGCTACGGATTAAGATTGTTTTAAATCCTTTTACAGAATGGAAGCGACGGTTAATTTCTTTCCCATTACACATTTGTTACTTAGTCCTCAATATGCGCTTATTCGAGGCTAATTTGCTAGTTGTTGTTACACCTTTTCATGCGAACACATTTCCGATAAGATGATTTATGCACGCATTCTAAATACCGATAACAGAGTAATTTTGTATTTGTCACATTACAATGTAACGGCGGAAATAATATGAGCCTTAGGATTGAATTACCGCTTTAATAACGTTTTAGTTGGATTTGATTTTGACTTAATTTCTCACATTTATATCCATGACACTGAACTGATTGGTACCTTACACACTCAATTTCGAACACAACAAAATAGGTATCAATTAATTAATTTATGCCGTAGAATAACATTTTAAATGCATTAAAGCGCCAGCTTAATTTTACCATCATAAAAACAGGTTACAGCGAATTTCTTTTTGATTGATTAGAAAATACTCAATTACTTTATTGTCACAGTTCTGTCTACTTTTTGAGAAATCGCTGCGTCCATTGAACCGGTTACTCGATGAAGCCGTTTCTTTACAATTAATTGTATTGATAATGAGTTGCTTGACTAATTTGCAAATTTCTCTTTGTTACAGCGCATCGGGCACCAGCGCGGTGGCCATCGACAACAAGATCGAGCAAGCAATGGTGAGTTAATGTTTCTTAGATATCTACTCTTTTCTAAGGCTATGCAAATGCTCGGACTCTGATAGAGTATCACATTAGATAAAAGGTTAATCCAAACATCCGAGCGATAGCTTACAAACGCCTCTGACGTGTTTCCAATTATTCCTAGACTGCACTGTAGAGTCTCAACATATGCATAGCACAAATATTTCTTCTCAAACACACACCGATACAAAGAAAATTAGTCAACCATAAATGGATGTTGCCGCGTTCTTCAAAACCGAAGAATTTTCAATTCGCCACTTTGTCTCTAACACTGTACGTCATGGTGTCTACGTGACTCGTTTGCTAAACCCTCCTTTGTACACGCCGCCTGTTATTATCATAATTAGACTTGAATAGAGGAAATCGCATGTAATAAATGTAATTAGAAACATCGAGACACTGCTGAATGGTACTGCGGGCCAGTAGAGCGCTGAAGCTCGGTGTAAACATCGCGATGACCTAATTGCCTCGCAGTTTTTGTTGCCGTATGATTAGTTCTGGTTTCGATGCGTGCTCGTTTGCTCACAATCATTCGAAGAAGTGAAACTCCAATTTGCTATAGAACATTTCAAGGTCCATTAAAAACTAATATCTTTTGATGAATGAATAAACACACGTTCGAAAAATTTGGCATGAAATTTGTGCTTTCCTCATACCCACATAAGCTCAACGTCACGATGTTTTGGCAGTCTCTATTTCTAAATTCCGTTGCATGAACGACTATCTTGATAATTGCCTCTAAAATGTAGTTGTGATTAAAATTGCGACAACTTACTTCATAATAAAGAGCTTTCTATGTGAAAAGAAAACACCATTAGTCGTATGTAGGTCTGCCATCATTGTGAGGCATCCCGTGTCAGTCGGTCGCGCTGGATCCGTGTGGACTCAATGCAGGTTCGAAGAATATTCACGAGACACGAGTTGTTCTCTATGGGGAACAACTCTTGGTACTTAATCTACGTGTGACATAATATATAATAACACTACAAATCTTAAATTCGAAATCTGTAACAACAAATTTATCGGTCAAACCGGTCACATGATTCAAATTTACGATAAGGTTTATAAATGGTCGCAATGAATACTGATATCGATAAATGATACTGACTTAGTATTTTCTTTGCAAACTACGTTTAAAACACGTTTTTATGTAAATGTAAGGTACTGTGCATGCCAGTAGCTTGATGCTGCAAGCCAAGTTTTTGCATATGTTGAAATGTCTGTTATATCCATGATGCGTTTCGGCTAACGCACCTGACGCAACAACGAGAATCAACAAGTCACAACTGATGAAATCCAGAGAAAAACACCATGCAACGCTGTTGAGCCAATCGCTCCCTATTTGCAAACAGCTAAGTTGTACTTTACATTGCGTAAAGTCGTAATCTCCTGAGAAATTATCCGTGTTTATAATAATAATCGCGGCGCTGCATAACACCGTTATTTAGATCGGACTCGCCGCTGAATCTCTAACGACTTCCTCTTTTTAATGGCCAGGAAACACGTCCCGTTTTGCCCCAGAGCGAATGCATGGGCATATTTTACATAATCATTTCTCTATACGCATTGTCATTCTCTACTACTTTGTTTGATTTGTGGCTTAAGTTGCTTGGGTACATAATTAGATAGCTTCGTCTCTTACTTCATCAAATTTTCTAACAATTCGGAAACCTAGTTTTAGAAAATAATTGATCCTAATTCCTATAAAACATCTGTGATAAGAAGTAGAGAAATAAAGTTATCGCATTGCTGGAACCCAACTAAGGGTTTCAGATGTAAACCAGTAACAACGAAAGTCCGAAATCTTCCCAATTTTGAATTGAACATTTGGCTCTTTGAATCACAACCGGCAATTGTGACCACTGCACTGAATGGATCGTCGATGGCAAGATTTTTGAAAGTTTTTTCGTTACAACAATTATGAAGAAAAAAAGACATTCAAAATTTCTAGAGGTCTTCTACATCTAGAGGTTTCACTTCTCCATCAGCTAGATTCGTGATTGCAATTGAGGCTCCTCGTTGACCATTGGGCTTGCCTGGCTATAATTAGCCACCGCAGATGGCCTGCGATTGACCCCAATCCAGCCCTCACGCTAACGCATCATAGTATTTTTAACTCTCCCATCAACATCACGCTCGTGCGACTCTAACGCCTTAACCCTTTGACTGGTACTGGCAGAATAGTTGCCACCTTATTTTAAACCTTATGTGATTGAAATAGAGTCTAAAACCCATTAAAATGGCAACATAATATACTGGTCAAAGGGTTAACACGCTTTGATGTTATCACAAAATCGCTTCTTCGATAACAAAAGGTACAACACCGATCACGCGGTTGATGATGTGATAAATATTAGTATCGCCGATATTGAACCTTATTTCTGAAGCTATTTCTGTACAGTTATCGCTTTTGGTGACCGGTTATCAGTAAGACATAATATCCATTAAAAATCTAGAGATACAATTGGTCTATTGATAAATAAGAATCATACAAAAGACCTTCATGACTAAATTAGGAACACTTACAGTCTACCATATCTTTACAACAAACAATTTTGTATATACACATAGTTCTCGAACTTGTTTCTTCAATTGAAGTGATACCAACAAACCTTTAGTGGGAGCTGCAAATTCACAATGAGAAATGTCTAGGGAAAAAACTCTTATGTACTCCTAAAAGCCGTCAAACTTAACACCTATTGCTAACAAACATATTCTGTAAAATGTATTATTACCAACACTAGTTCTTGTTTATTTTATATGTAATAAGAATACGTTGTTGTTGTGTTGTAATACGTTCATTAATAATGTAGGTATTTTTAGCATTAAATAATGCCGCGTAATAACCAAATTGTTTTGAATTTTAAATAACAAGATTGTGAAGACATTATTATTCGTAATCAATTTCGTATTAAGTAACGGCTATTCATTGTGGAATTGAAGTTCGCAGCAGTTTGCTACGCTTTTCTAGTTAATGATGTAATTATATTTATATCTGTCTTAAAATCCTTGATTCATTAAAAGCAGCTTCAACCTGTAATATCTCAGCGTCTTTAACGTGCAAAGCGTCAAGAAAACGAGTCATGTGACCAGTGTTCAAAACCGGTCTACCTTGGGGCACACCATTTTACTCGCTGCAGGATTTATTATATTTATATATCTCAATTTATCGTGCTGTTTGTAAATTGTTTTAGATCGCAGATACAGTCGTTCATTTCGTAAGGTTCCTCCTCCGCACTCTTCGGTTACGTCACCGCAGATATGTTTACCCGCGCCCAATTGATGTATAGGAGCCATAGCTCACACCACTGACCCCATTTTGAGCATCTGTTCAAACATAAATTTCTTCAGATGACTCCGTTTTTTCATTGCTCTGTCTACTGATTTCTTTCAACGCAGTAACTGTGAATTGATAAATTGAACAGCATGTGTTGTTTGTTAGGTATTACTCGTAGTATCGATGGGAACGTATTTTTGTCAACTTTTCTTCAAATCATGTAACTAAGGACGCTGCTAGTGTGCGTGCTGTGCTCCTCAAGTTTGGTATCGGCGGAAGACCAGAGCTGATGCTGATGACATTTCAGTGAAACTTTTTACTTCAACTGTTATTGTTTTGTTTCCTACACTTTGTTTTGCTTCAACGCCATTAGCAAGTAATATCAGGTCAGTTTACTTATGAAAAGAGACGCGTAGAAATTTTTATTCGGTCCGAACGGCGTTGAATGCTAATTCCCTCATTGTGTACGTGATTTGCATTAGGCAAGCGTGACCCGCAGGGCTCGCCCTCCCGGAGCCCAGAATAGACGCGGAAGGAAAGCTGGCCCGCGGAGACACGTGTTCTGCTGATTATACGATTCGTGCACACTCAGACTAGAGTTAGGGCTAGTTACCTACATAAAAGCTTGAGTCTGCATTAAATAAGGATTAATGGCACACAACTCAACATATACATGACTCTCTTGTAACCTCATAGATTCTGTTAAACACGGCGCTGTTTGGATAATAATGGTAGCGGGATATTATAATAGCGCCGTATTTTATGTAACATTTACTAAGCCGTTTATTAATATGGATACATTCTCACGTTGCTGTGCTGGTTCTATGGTCAATAAAAAATACTTATAAAATCACCCCGAGCCAAATCTAATGAGAGAGCTTCTCTACATGCTTGCATGAAGCATGTAGAGAAGCATCCGCTTATGAAGGATTTATGGAAATTTAACTTTTAGACTTCCTCTAAAGTTTACATAGCAAAAGCATTTTCTATAAGTCCACGCCGACGAAGGCACTGGCAACAGCAGTAATAACATATCTGTATGTATACCTCCATAAAAAATGTAATGGAAGCGGTCAACTCACAAAATGTATAGGCAAATTTTAGTTTGAATTCGTATCAGACACTTGTAGATCACCATGTCGATATTTTCTCTGGAAGAGCTCCACAAACATTCTCCATGTTGCAGCCACCCTAAAGGCGAAGACATCGAGAGGTCGCACGAATCGCTCTCGCCCAATCGAGATCTAGCGACGAGTAATTTGCAACCGAGAGCAGCTCCCAGTGCGCACGCGCCAGATCCGAATCGCGGCACGAACCCATTCCGACTAGTGATGTTCTAGACTCGAGGCGTCGAGCCCTATTTTTGAAGCCCCGAGACGGAATGGCAAGGCTCGGTGAGCTCGGTAGGCTCCTAGCTCCGA
This sequence comes from Udea ferrugalis, assembly GCA_950022985.1. Taxonomy (NCBI): domain Eukaryota; kingdom Metazoa; phylum Arthropoda; class Insecta; order Lepidoptera; family Crambidae; genus Udea; species Udea ferrugalis. The sequence continues at coordinate 16,688,656 of OX465516.1, forward strand.
GCTCTCTGACCCATGCCTCGAGGCTTCAAAAGAGCTCGTGCCGTGAAAAGCTTGAGTCTTGAAATAAATGCAAGCCTTCAATAAAAGGTCAAGTTTATGACTTTTTTATATCCGTAGCTTAGTTATAAATTAATTGACCAATCAAAAATCCTACAAATTCGCGCGCTCAAAGGCTCGAGCTTCTATAAAGGCTCGAGCTTTCAAAAAGGCTCTAGCTTTCACTAAGGCTCGAGCTTTGCAAAAGACTCCCGAGTCATCGAGCTCAATGCAAACGAGGCGAGCCCTGTAAACGACATCGAGCTTTAGGCAAAAGGACTCGGACGCCTCGAGCCTTGTACATCACTAATTCCGATTCAGGAAGCGCTGGTGAAGTTTTCTCTGAAAATATTCCTATGGCCGTATAATGAAGCCGTCACGTTCGCCGTAGATAACGCCGATTCTATGTAACGGCCCGTCACGATCGGCTCTCTTAAATAAATACACCAAGATGCAAACAGAATTGGATATGCTAAATGTAGAGTTTTGAACTCGTTTGCGTGACTTATCAATAGGCGTTTTACTTAGATGTCCTACAACTTTGTTATTGTAATTGAAAAGTAGGTGAACTAAATTAGAATCCTTTAAGAAACTAATGCTTATCATCGTGCGAGACGTCATTATGAAGGTTCTTGCATTTCGTCTGAAATACTCTTTTTAATAGCTTATTTGCCAGCGGTAGCTCTCGCAAGTTTAGTAGTGCAATATATTTTGTTCTGTTGTTTTAAAGGGTTTACAACGAAACAGTTTTTATGCAGTTCGTCTTGTGTTTTCTAGCGCAGTGAACAAACACAAACATAAATGACATTATGTATTTAATACCCATGTATCAAGTGTTGGATACCGCACGTTATGTTATCTATCAAATTATTTGTTCAATGGCAATGTTTGTTTACCAATAACAAATAGTAGCAATGGAAAATTACGACGTAATTTGGAAATTAACCAGTCTGTGTCGAACTAATCTACAGATTAGTCTTTATCTGTCAAGATTGTCGCGATCGAACGCGAATCTAAAGCTACGAATCCTGATGGTAAACATGTTTTTGAAATTTTCCGAGAAAATCCGGATTTAATGTTCCGAGATGTCAACAGAGACTTTGCTAATCTTTATGCCATCAAGACCTGCCAAAAACAAGATGTGATTTATTTTGAATTTTACTTCGTCTGCCAGTAATGAACGAATGAGCTTTGTAATATTTTATTGATGCTGTAGATTATTCTAACATCTTTCATATTGTGGAAAATTGATAAATCATTTTCTTTGCGTCGAAAGTTACGTCTAATGTACGACTTAGCGTTTAGATTTCTACCCATTAGGAACATTTGCACTTTCTTACGGCATGCGACGGGATAGAAAATTAAGAAACTCTAACGTATTTCGCTAAACAAACACTGTCCTCTGTTTTGATACCTGAGATATCATATTATCATGTCTCGCCTTTTAATGAGTAAATAAAAGGTCAAGTCACTATTAAAGATAGCCATAGTCCACCGGTGGCCGCTCATCAACATTATTATGTTTTGTTCATTTAACCCCCTTATCGCACCGATATCACGCTACGTCAATACTTGTTTACATTATTCGACTTATTTTTATATTTTTCCAATATTAACTGGCTATGAGGAAGAAGATAAGCCTCTTATTTGAAAGTCAGGTCATGGATTTTCTGATAAACAAGTGATTAAGGATACAAAACACATTACACCGACAGTATTATTATTTTTTGCTCATAGAGAGTTGGATCAATTATGTAATAGACTAACCCGTGTAACTGCTGAGTCTTTTTAAAAAGCACGATTGTCTATTTTGCCTTTTATCCTTACCGATATACAGAATATCCTTTACCATCTTTTGCTAAAATAGAGAAACAATTAATCTTTAGCTTGCTTAAGAAAATGAAGACGCGGAAATAGGAGATGAGGTAGTAGAGTGCAAATAGGCGATAACGACAAACTATTGTATTAGAACAGCTAAACTGCAAATCTTGTCCTGTAACAATGTACATGCAAACGCTAAATACTATACAAACACTCGGCAATATATGTCACGTGTATTAATAGATTCACAATGTTGTCCAACTTGCACCTAAACAAACATAATATGACTATCGATATGTATCAAACCACCAGAACTACCTACCATTGTGTCTATTTGAACATGTGCTCTTTTGATAAGAGAACGCGATGCGCAATTTTCTAGTTCACCTGTAACAATTTTGAGATATTGTTTCAAGAAATTAATTAAAAGAGGCATATTTTTCGAGTGCGATCATCGGTTAACAGCTGTATTACGTTGTAGATCAGTTGTTTATGTGTTTTTGCCTGTGTTATAAAAGTGGTGATTCATTCGAACAGTATTTGTGAGAAGTTCAAACTTAACTTTGTTTTTGCTGTTGTCTTCATCCGCACCTATCATAAGTGACTTACCTACTATACTATCTCTTCACCGCTACCTCTTTGACGACCGTCTTGGTGTAATTGTTGAGAAGTCGGCTACTACACCAAGGGTCGCGGGTTCGATCCCCGCACAGTACAAACATTTGTGTGCATGAACATGTCTGTTTGTATTGGTCTGGGTGTTTCCTATGTATATTAAGTATGTATTTACAAAAGAAAAAGTATTTAAGTATGTTTATCCGTTGTCTAGTATCCATAATAACGGACTATAATTAGCCTACTTGGGACTAGATGGCGCTGTGTGGAATAATGTCCAAGGATTTATTTATTATTTTCAATTTACATATTCTTCTGTTTTTATAAAAGAGTATTTGTTCCCATATTGTTTGCGTGCTTGTCCTTGTGTTTTATGCAAATGTACACCAAAGTCCAATGCGTTTTAATTCCGTGGTACAAAGTATGTTAGTGAGATGAAATTCATGACGAAGTAAGTTTTAAACTAATACAAAATGTGATTCTTGTGCATAAATTAGCAACAGCGGAAAATAAACGTATTGTATTTGCCATTTAAATTTAACACCTGTGAGACTGTGGCTAAAATATCTAATCTTGGAATTTACAAGTCATGCGTGGTTTGTTTTATTATTTATTATTGTGCCTACTTGAACTAGTAATGCAAAGTCTGGCAAATGTGCATGCATAATAATAAGGAAAAGAAATAAAATGTAGTGCCAATCAAGTACTCTCATCACCCTGATATAAATCAGTATCGTTATTGAATACTATGAATGGAAGCAGTTGATAGAGTACAGAGCCAGAACCCAAACATATGAGTATCATACGCACCTTGCTGACTCTTTAAATACTTTTTCTAACCCCGTGAAGAACTCTATGCTATAGCTCGTCAGGTCATCCGATAGGTACTGCGAAAACAGGAGCATTGAGATCTTTTGGTACCCCAAACCTCCGTCAACGGAAACTTTTGATTAGTAGTCATCCTTAAATGAGATCTAACATAATAACCATATTATTACCTCATTATTTATTATTGCTGATGGTGCAGACGTGAATCACAGTTCGCGTCATGCCTCGTACGATTCCTCGTCGGAGCACGCGTCACCAGGCGTGTTACTTTACGCGGCGCGGGCGCAATCAGGTGCATTTGGGAAACGCGCGCTTTGCCCATACGCGCATGCTAATGCACGAGAGTCGCAGAAAGCATGACACCGGTCGGTTCGGTTCTGGTGGGCTTTTGAGCAGATTAACTACAGGAACAAGGAGGCATTGCAGGTTTGCTCTTCCGTCATGTCGTAGAATCGCGTTACCATTTAGTTATAGCCTAATGGATTCGATTTCATCGGCTACTACACTAAAAGCTTTTCTAGGCCTTCTAACATTACCATTACTTTCATTAAAGCTATTTGATCAAATTTTTGCCGTACTTAGTGGCATCATTCCTCCAAAAAATACTCATTTTAATACATCAAGTCCGCCTGGTTTAGAATATTGTTCTTCTCTTCAAGTTTACAAACACATTCAGTACCTCTAGTCATTGTTTTCTACACAAGCCTGACAAATGAAGCCGACGCGATGTTTTGTATGAGTATGATGTCATCCATTAATTTGTAATTAAGTTCCGTCCCACAGACGTGCCAGAAGTTTGTTTACATAGCATCCAAACCTGTGTTCTGACTTCTAAAGCGCTTCTTAATCCACCAAGCGGTTCCGAAATGAAACGTGAGTAGAATCACAAAAACACGGATTTTATGTAATTAATGCGAGTTTTATCTTTTACATCCTTGTTGATATAAAAATACTGTTTTGAATGTCTATTATCGGATTATTTTGTTAAAACTGGAATGGACGCTTTTTACAAGCCTGCATTTTAAATCATTCTTTTATTTCTCGTTTTGGAATCAAGTATTATTAGCTTTTCAACATTAATGTTTAGTTCGTTATGCAAACAAACAAGTTCGAACATTGGAGTCCAAAATACAGGTGTATTTAATGCGCAAAAGCGTATGTCATTGTTATCAACGAAAACAATACACACAAAACATTTAATCGTGAGGCCTTGAACGAGTTATATAACGTTGTTTTCGATCCGCCACCGCCTGGCGTGTCAGTGTACTTTTAATTAGGATGTCGGTCACTCGCCATCGGCAATAGCTGAGTGCTATTTGTGCCACGCAAACGCATTTCATCTTATCTCGACCCCGTAACACGAATTTCGTGTTCACTATCGTTATCAACACCGGTTTCGTAACAAGCACGTGCTGTGCAGTGTCTCGTTCACATCTACTCAAGTAGTTGCGTCTAATCACAGTTGATCTGTTCAACGAACCGCATAAAGCACCAATTGATCGTCAATGCTCTTCAATGGGTCCGTTGGCGCGGCGTCAATCTGCAAGTGTGACGCAACCGTCATGCCGCTAACGAGATCCGGCACTGACCGGTGTGAATTAAGCACTCCACTTCCATTGATTGAAGGTCGGGACTCCCACTCAGACGTTAATAAGATCTCATCAAGCCTCTATTTATAACCTGATCTAATTATAACTTCAGACAAATCATCTCCTCACTTTTAGAAGCAAGACGGTACAAGTGCGCATACTTTGACTCACCGGCCATCAAAATACAAAAAATCTCAAATCTTCTTCTCAGTGGGCGTTAAACGAAAATACTCTGAAATATGTCGCGAGAGATTCAATGCAGTGCTAGTTGTGACAAGAGATATTTTTTTATAATTTAATTTTTGAACATTTTACTCGTATGATTTATGATCAGTTGAGCATTCTTTGACTAATTAATAAGATCAATTTCACGCTTGATTAGTACAATTATTTGTTCACTGCAAAGTATAAATAGTATCCGCATTCTTAACTAGGTTTAGTGTAAAAAATCTATTGTTTACACATCTTCTGTTATATCTGTTTAAGTGACCTTAATAAACAACACGGCCCTAGAGTGGAATATAATTGCTATAAACTAACTCGATTGTTTTATTTTGGACAGCTGCAGTGTCGTGGAATATCCCTTTATTAAAGTCGAAAATAGTCTCCTAAATGAAATTTAATTGGCCCCTGAACACTAGCCACCGCGTTCATCGTAAACATCTTCTGCCCATATATCCGCCGACTTATTAGCATGTCCAATTCTAATGGTTCGAGTCTATATTTGCTTCACCAATCAATATTGATTCTACAAATAAATTCTTTTCCTTTACGAGGTTGTTGTCGGCCACTTGTTAATCTTGCCAATTAGTTTCATTACTGAATTGGCTCATAGGAGGTTTCGTTCTATGTTGTTAGTCAGATTTCGTTTTACGGTTCCCATTTTTTACCGTATTCACGCCCATGAACGCGATTTGGCCAGCAATAAAATTGCTCTAACGCATCCGCATATTTTCTGCGGTCAAAAGTTTTACTGCAGTTGCAAAAATATTAATTACTCACATTGCGTCTTTCGAAATGATGAAAATTTAAGTAATGAGCGCATTATTTAATTGTATCGTACCAATTCCTTAATAGTCAGGTTCGACGTTAAGTCCGGCTTTAGAGATTTTTTATGCAATCTATATATTTCTTTTTGTGTGTAATGCCTAGCTTGTTTGTGGTGTTACTCCTAGTTGTCGTTTTTAAAATGCGTAGAGGACAGACAATATTGAGAAAATCCGATTATGTTATACTAAAATCAGCTGGTGTTGTTTTGACCAAACCATTTAAGAAAACAAGAGCCCAATCGATATCAATGTAGGTTGTGTTGTTGAGATCGGGGTGCACGGGGCGGCCGCGTGGCGGAGCCGCGCACGGTGACGTGTGCGCCGCCATTTTATATAGGGCGGTGCGCGCGCGCAGACCATCAGTCGCCTGGTAGTCGCGCTAGTGTAACTTCCTCGCACAAGTTCCACTTATCGCCAGTCGCGTGTCAGCCGTCGCCGGCTTCGCTCACATATTACACATAAGTGACCCTGAAAGTTTAGTTAGCATTCAAACATGATCGACGTTGTGCAACAACCCAGAGATGGCTGCCTCTACGAGATCAGACAAAAAGGACAAAGAGAACCCTGTTACGTGGTCGTGCCTGATACAAACGTACGTTTTCCATTCGCATTTCTTCATCGGTCGATTTTATTTTCCTAAAGTTAGTCTCGAAGCCGGTCAAGCATCTAGCAATAAATCTATTCGAAATTTTAACGTTTTAATCGTACGAAACTCGCAGTAGCTTCATTACAAAACAAGTTTATCGGTGTGTGTTATTGAGTTGACGATATCACGAAATTGCGCTTCAGATATCAAAATTAAAAACATGTTTACTGCGACTAAACTTTTTCTTCGGAATGCTAACGTGTAGTTTTGTTTGTTTCAGGATCTGGTTAAGAGCCACCTGATGTTCGCGGTGCGCGAGGAGGTGGAAGTCCTGAAGGAGCGCATCGCGGAACTGATGGAGAGGATCAACCAGCTCGAAGTGGAGAACACGTACCTGCGCGCGCACGCGAGCCAGGACACGCTGGCGCAGCTGCCGGCGGCGGGCACGAAGCCGCCGCCGCAGCCGCAGGGCCCGCCGCCGCCCGTGTCGTAGGCGCCGCGCCGCCCTCGCCGGACATGCCGGCACGATGCAACGCCTCCCCTCGGCGCACGACCCCGCACGCAGGACACGGGAACGTCATTATGGCTGTGCTATGTTAATTCGTAGGTTAACAAGGAACGAGTGTGAACACGCCGCGCCGTCGAGCGCCGAGGGTCGAGAGCGCACCGCGCGCTCTCCTCAACTGTCTGCCAGCGGCCTCCGTAGTTGAGACGGAATCCGACCGCGAACAGGCACATCTTATGCTTTCGATTCATAGAAGTATATTTTTCTGTTATTAATATTTAGGGTGCAGAATTTTGTGCTAACTGCCATGCTTTTGCTACGCATCTCAGCAACGAGTCTTAGTGTTTCTACGTACGTCTATATTTTATTCGGTTAATGTTTAGGTAACGCTATCCACGTAATATATTCCATTTAAGATAACTATTAAGACGTGTGTTTATATTGAATGTAACGAAATAGGTAATATTTCTATTCATTGAACAATGACTGTGTGTTAATTTATTTTCTATATTTTTATATATGTAATTTAAGTTATTTATCGATTTTTATTACTGTGTTATATTAAATTGAAAGTGTTGTTCCTCGTTGAAGAGACTATGATTGTAATGATCTGTCGTTACGTTACTGATTTTCTGAACGTGTTGTGTGCAGTTTTAGTTTAGTTGATACTTTAATATGAACTTTAATATGTTACGGTTGAAGTTGTATGTTGGGTGTATGTTCCCCAGTTGGTGTAGACGTTGTACCAGACTCGTCTAGAATAGGGTCGTTGCGAGAATGAACTCGCGTCGCTGGCTTTAGTCAATTTTGCACGCTGAAACCGAAAAAAAACTATTTTTATTCCAACCCTATATCGATATTAGAGGTAATAGCGATTTAACATTGTATTTTTTAATAATTAAATTGTTTGTATATAGTACAAGTTGTAATAGAATTGTGAGTCGGAGTGATGTACATAATGAGAATGTGATGAAGGCGACCGATTCCTTAGTCTCCCCTCCGGATCGAATCCGAATAGTGAGGGATATATCTAAAATATATAAGTTAAATATTCGCTGTATTTAAAACTAGCTCCATTGTTTATCATTGAACAACCGAACAAAGTGGCTGGTGACTGATGTCTGGAAGGAAAATGCATGGTGATGATGATGAAATTTAGTGAGAGTGAAGCTCGGTTTTGTTAAAAGCCAAAGCTAGGAAAGTGAGTCCCAGCGACTTGAGTGTGACTATTTTACTTATAGAGTAGTATTTTGTACAACGCTACTATGTGTATAGATAATTTTTGTTAGGTATTCGTAATTATTGTGAATATACAGTAATTTACTCCTACAAGCATTACCCTAGACCTAGATATGAATTATATTATATGATACTGAAATTGTAAATATACTGTAAACAGAGAATGTCCATTGTAGCTTATGTTGACCAAAATGGTTCCTCATACCCAATAAATGCAAAAACTACTCAAATATGTGTTTTGTTTCCTTTAAATATTTCCCCATTATGCTTAGTCAAAGATCTCAGTTTTAAACGATCTCTATCAGGAACTCAAATCCTTCCTTTTACTTAATTTCATAAATGTGCAAGGTGTCAAATACAGCATGAATGCTAAATAGCAAAAATATACCTACAAAGTATTATTATCAATTTTTTAAAAATGCCTTATTCATGGTACTTAATAAGTCTTTTAACTGGCCTTTTCCGCGCATTTTACGCGTTATAAAAAAATAAAAGTATGCGCACGGTTTGTGAGAAATAAGAGGGGTTCTGACGACACCTCATAGTTCAATGGTGCAGAACTGCAGATGAGACATTAATAGAACGTATCTAGGGTAAACCACCCAATTATTCTTACCCTTCCTATAGAATCGAAAAAACAAGGCTACGACAGATTATTTCAAAGTTCGGTATGAATTAAATACCCTACTGAAAAGTATTTCAAGTCTACAATTAACTATTATCTATTTTGCACCGAAAAACCATAGGTTATCTATAAATGTGGTCTTTCCACTATGGTTTGGATTGGATCCCACAATTTCTGGCTAACTTCTCTGTCTTAAAAGAATGCCAGGTTCTACCGCTTGCATTTCCCCATTTGAACGTGGTTGCAAGCAGAGCCATCTATGATGATTCTAATCAAACAACAAGTGTGTGGTGATGTTGTGGGTTAGTCTTAGTAAGTGGTTTTGTTACAAAGCAATAGAGGGCAGCAGATCATGAGATTGCGATGTAAGGGCCGGCGCCGACTATCGGCATCGGCATGCTTCAGGATTTTAAGGTGGCAAATAGCAATATACTTTAACATTATAGCAATAAAGTAGAAATTTCCGTGATGTGTTCTCGTAAAAACAGAATTCATTTGTTCTGTTTCTGTTTCGGCATTTTCTACTTTATTGCCATTATGTTAGAGTATATTACTATTTGCCACCTTAAAAGCCTGAAGCGTGCCGATGCCGATAGTGGGCGCCGGCCCTAACACGCAGCCTTCTTTCATCAAATTAATTAATATGGCTGTTTAACCGCTGATAGCTCCGACATCTTAACTGGACTACAGAGTGAGCACAAAGGGCCCTTAGTCACCCTTGAACAAAATGAGAAATTCACTAACGTCTGTGTGGAACTATTTTTATAAGATCTTCTACAGCGCTTCTAGTGATTGGTGATGGAACTACATCACACACACCCATACGGGTGAGGCCGAGTTGTGGACAAGCGCGTTGCATTGTGCTGAGTTAGGGCCGGCGCCCACTATCGGCATCGGCACGCTTCAGGATTTTAAGGTGGCAAATAGCAATATACTTTAACAAGTATATACTTTAACAAAGTAGAAATTTCCGTGATGTGTTCTCGTAAAAACAAAATGCATTTGTTCTGTTTCTGTTTCGGCATTTTCTACTTTATTGCCATTATGTTAGAGTATATTGCTATTTGCCACCTTAGGGTCGGCGCCAACTATCGGCATCGGCACGCTTCAGGATTTTAAGGTGGCAAATAGCAATATACTTTAACATTATGGCAATAAAGTAGAAATTTCCGTGATGTGTTCTCGTAAAAACAAAAATACCGCTTCGGTATGCTTGAGGCTGCTGTTTCGGCATTTTCTACTTTATTGCCATAATGTTAAAATATATTGCTATTTGCCACCTTAAAATCCTGAAGCGTGCCGATGCCCATAGTGGGCGCCGACCCTTAAAAGCCTGAAGCGTGCCGATGCCGATAGTGGGCGCCGGCCCTTAAGGGCCGGCGCCTACTATCGGCATCGGCACGCTTCAGGATTTTAAGGTGGCAAATAGCAATATACTTTAACATTATGGCAATAAAGTAGAAATTTCCGTGATGTGTTCTCGTAAAAACAAAAATACCGCTTCGGTATGCTGTTTTGGCATTTTCTACTTCATTGCCATTATGTTAGAGTATATTACTATTTACCACCTTAAAATCCTGAAGCGTGCCGATGCCGATAGTGGGCGGGGGCCCTAAGACGATCCGTGGAATCATTCGTGGGACAGCGCCCATTGCGTTGTTCCATGCATATTGTAAAATGTAACAATCATGTCAATATGAATAATATGTCAAAGGACGACAAAATATGTGAACAACGCAATGCTCTTGTAATGAACTTTTTAATCGCAATGATGATGTCATCATCACAGTGTACAGTAGAATGTCACAGCGGCATCTACCGCGACGCTGCAAGAACTTATATAAAAGCTACTCATCAATAGATGTCACAGCATGAAGTTCAAAATAGGGCCGGCGCCCACTATCGGCATCGGCACGCTTCAGGCTTTTAAGGTGGCAAATAGTAATATACTCTAACATAATGGCAATAAAGTAGAAAATGCCGAAACAGAAACAGAACAAATGCATTTTGTTTTTACGAGAACACATCACGGAAATATCTACTTTATTGCCATAATGTTAAAGTATATTGCTATTTGCCACCTTAAAATCCTGAAGCGTGCCGATGCCGATAGTGGGCGCCGGCCCATAATAGCCCCTGGCAATAAAAAGAAAACGAAAGTGGTAGGGCTGATTTTGATTAAAGCTTTTTTCTCCTTCTGACTTTTGTAAAAAAAAACCGCCTTTTGAATTGTCTATGACTTCGTGCTTTGCCTCGTAATTAGGAACAAGTCGCGTAAAATGCTACGGATCTCTAGCCGGAAGGTCAGAGGAGAATCCCGACCTCTAACATTTATCATGATAAGTTGGTGGTTTATGTGCCTAAGCCAAGTTTAAAGTTTGGCTCTCACACACTGTGGCCAGGTGTGACTGTGCTGTGGGTGATGTGACTGTCACGGATCCCATCTCAACCTGTTATGCAACTCATCCGCTACGTTTTTACCTCGGCACAGACTACCAGTCATATCCACTGGGTGCTACTTTAGAGTCATATTTAGCTGTTTATGCGTTCTACGCATTTCTTCCCAAAACCTTTGGGTCCTCCATAATACCCCTACGGTTTTTCTGAATTTCTGAACGTAATAGGAAATGTCAATGTCAGTGTGACAAAGGAATAATGACGTATTGACGTCGGCTGAGCGTTTTGTAAACTCGATGGATTGGATTTGTGTTTTTATTTTTAATTAAACACCATGGATAACATGAGTCTAAAAGAAATACAGAACAAATTACTGTTATGGGAAGCCTCAGATAATCCCTTGGCACCACTTACCGCTGACCAACGCGAAGCAATATTAGATTTAGAGTCATTGATCCTTGGTGCTACGAACGATTCTGAAGAAGTGTGTATTTTACTGTTTTTGTAATGCTTGTTCAAGTGAACTCTTATATCCTTTTATTTTTTAAATGAATATCTTTTCCTTTTCACCCCTGAGATGCCCACCTGCCATCCACCTAGTTTGGGGGCTAGCTATTAGTAATATTCTATTTGGTTTTCTGATTCAACTCATTGTTGGAAATACTGTAAGAAAAACCCAATTGATCTCTGTATTTCTTCACTTGATTGTTATAGGAGAAAGTTCAAGATGATTTTAATAAGCAACCTGAGAGTAGTCCAGTGCCACCAGTGGATTCAACTTATGATTTCTTAGACTGGTATGAAAGTCTATGCGAGAAAAATGTCAAGGCTGATGATACTCCATATGAAGCCTACTACAAACAGCTGGAAGATAGAAAAAATGAATGTGTTTCATTAAATAATCAGGTGTGTGTATTGTTAGAAAACTGATCTTCAATGATCATGACCAGTGGTTGGATTGAAAGGGGCTAATTTACCTTATTTACCGTTTTTTTTACTTAAAAGCACTTCAAGTCAAGTTTAACAACAACTGTACATATTTAAATAAGCACTCTTTATTTAAATTGCTGGTGATGACTCATATTCATTGATGGCTAAGAGATATTGATGATTACTTTTCACTCTAAAGCCCCAATTAAGAAATTTATTGCCTTTGATCTTGAATGTAAACCCATTCATTGGTAGCCATTTATAACTTCACCTCAAACTAAAAGGAATATAAACTGACTAACTTGCAATAACTTTACTTTAATTTATTATAATACTAAAGTTTCATAAAATTGATTTACTAGCAGTAACAATCAACCGCTATGACACTCATTGTTTAACAGGTATTGGTCATACTGAAAAATGGTGTTCTATCTGAAGGGATTTGATAAATTATCTCTTTGAAATACTACTTATATTTTCTAAGAATAAATAACTTGAACTTGAACTTAAGAGGTTAATAAACATATTTCAGATTGGTGCTGCAATGTCTGATCTCAATAAGCTATCAGAACAGTATGAGCTCGTTTCTAACAAAACAAATGCCTTGCACATGATGAGTGAGCAACTACTTGCAGACCAGAATAAATTATCTAGCATAGGTAAGTTTACAGTTTACACATCAGCTACCTTAAATCAAACATGATACAAGTATCTATCTGCAGGTGGTAAGAAATTGTTCTTTGAAATAAGGAAAGGTTTTGAAATGTAACTAGAAAGTCAGTCAGGAACAACTGCGACTAAAATACTCCACAAAATTTTGATGAGGGTGTGGTCACCCATCCCAATCCCGACACAGTGTGTGTGGCTTCACAACGGCGTTTTATTCACTGTCACAACTGAGCCACTGGCACGTCATCAACACAATATTTAACAGGAAAGTAAAAGAGAAGTTTATTGGAATTCAGAGCAGTACTGAATCAGCCCAGTAACAAGACATGCAAATGCGGCTGAAGTGGGCCACATGCACCCAGACCTACACTTTTGGTGATTTTTGTAAAGTAGTGAAAATCAAAAAGGCAAAACAAAATCTCAGTGGCGCCCTTTGCGACTGATTCTGACATGACTTAATCTGGCTGTGATTGAGATATGATTCATCCAATTAAACTGACATGCATCATGTGCATTACCTGTTCTATTCCAGAAGGCTTCGTATTTCTATTTGAAGATAGTGATGTTTATTTTTAATGATTATTTTTCAGGTGAAGACATTAAGCAGAAACTCCACTATTTCACTCAAGTGGAGCACCTCTCCCAGAGGCTCAGCAGTCCAACAATGTCAGTTAATAGCGACACTTTCTTCATTGTTCTGGCAAAGATTGATGAATGTCTTGACTACATGAAAACAAATGTAAGTTCGAATGAAATAATAAGAAAGGGGATAGTTTTCCTACACAAAATACGCCATGTGGGATAGCCAGCTTTATATTGTAGAAAAATATCAATAATTTCAAATCACAGCCTACAATAAGACTTTCCAACATCAACCTATTTAAATTTCAATGGTGACAAGACATCTCACATTAGACATCTTTCACCATTAGTAATTATTCAATGCACTTATGCGTCTATACACTACAAACCACCACCAATAATCCATTTCCATTATTGTTTTTCCATGTCTAAATAAAACCAGTTGACCCTTTACTTTGATATTCTTTTCTCTTTACTTTGGTTATTGCTCGAACCAATATCCACTACGAGGCACCCTTTACACGAACCTTGATCACACTGGACATATTCTGTTGTTCCATGACTAAATTCACAAAGGCTACATTGTTTGTTTTGTGTTGCCAGTAGATTGTAATTTTTAAAGTTTAAATTTTATGTTAGTTTCTTTTTTTGGGCAATGTTAGCTTAAGTTCATGTCTACATTATTTTATTTTAATGAAATTATTTATTGAAAGTAACAATGACTCATCGTTGTTAGTGAAACTTAAAAATTATGTTAGTTCAATTTAATATTGCATTGGGGAACCTGTAATAATTTAGTATGACAGTGTTGTTGTAAATAAAAAATATTAATTGTCAAGTTCTTTTCCTTTTGCCACTAAAACAAAAAATACAACTTTTCAGAACAACTTCAAAGAAGCCCACACATACCTTGTGAAGTACCGTCACTTACAAAGCCGAGCCATCTCTCTGATCCGTTCTTACGTGAACCACATCCTGAACCACGCCACAGAGCAGGTCTTGTCTCCGAATGACGAGGACTCAACTGACCAGGAGTCTATGGACACCGCCTACGCTGTGTACTTTGGCAAGTTCCAGGCTGCAGCGCCTAAGCTTAAGCTGGTGATAAGTGAGATTGAAGCTAGAGCAGAGAAGAACGCTGAGTAAGTACAAAAGATGATTCTAACTGTTAATATTAAAAACTAAGTACTTCTATTGAGACAGTATTCCGACATACACTGATGGCAGAAAAATAGTAAGAAAAACATTTGTGTTTGTTTTTTTTATCTGTTTTGCAAATTATGTTTGTGCAATAAACATTTTCTCTGTAAAGATATCTTTTTCTCGCTACATTTTTATAAAAACCATCTTCCAAGTTTATGCGAAACTCAATACACGTAGCAGTTAGTGTGTAAATGAACACTATGTTTCGTTTTGCAAGTTATCATTAATATGCAGTAAATTACCGAAAGGAAATCAGTTTTTTTTTGGGAGTGCACTGCACCGGCGCTCTTTAGGACGAGCCGCCTCTGCTCCCAGGATAGCTGTTTAAAAAAGCTGCGAAACACAGTAGACACCCATGTAAAAGAAACATAACATATGTAAATCCATGTTTACTTGAAAGCCAGTTACATACTAAGTTGTATGTAATATAACGTGAATCCTTTATCTGCTCAGCGAACATCCCTTACAAACAACACCATAAACTTGAATAGTACTTAGAAAGCTACCTCACTTCCAGCTATGCCTCTCTACTTTCCGACATCCAGCGCGAATACGCGTCCCGCCGTTTGCGCGTAGCCGGCGCGCCCACTGCAGCAGCCCTGGCTGCGACGGCGCGCGCGCACCCGCGCGACCACTGCGCGCTCGTGCGCACGGCGTGCTCGCTGTTAGCGCACGCGTGCCGGGATGAGTGCGCGCTGTATAAGCATCTGTTTGCTGAGCAGTCGCCGGCGCTTGAGTGAGTGCCATACATACATAAATATTATTTTTAATTGAAAATGTGTTTTTGTTTGAAGGTGGAACATGCTTACCCAGAAAATGCCTATTCACTCTTGCCTTGAAAATACCAAGGTTGTTTGTATCCAGAAATACAGAAGTAGGGAGAGCGGTCCGCTCCTTAGCGGTGCGGACCAGAAAGGAAGCACCAAACCCTTTTATTCCGGACCGCCGGGAAGTAGACCACATGGGGGTGAAAGCCCTCACGGCGTCTAGTGGTCCGGTAGTAGAAGAATATCACTATTTATTGTCAAAAATAATCACAAAAATAATACCAGTCACAAAAGTTAACTGTCAATTTTGTTTAAATGTCACAAGGGTATGTAGCTCAGCATATGCTGCAAGAGTTAAAGACCTGAACAAACAAAGTACGGAAAGGGAGGATGGGCATTGTCCATGTTCTTTCTTAGGCGCACCTGTTAAGAAACTCTCCTGAGGTTCTCGGGCATGGATGGAGCTCTTTCAGTGATCCTGGCATGGCCACTACATCGTGAGCAAATTGAATGTGAGTTGCATTGCAGAGTCCTTGCCATTTCAGTAGTTGCGGCCGTAAACAAATTCAGAGAGATAGCGTCTCCCTCTGTACCGCCCCTTTGCAATGAAATCACCCGCGTAGTTTGCTCCTGTAACTGAACCAATTTGGTGGCCTCCTCGTGTAGACACTTCAACGCTTAGATGTATCAATGTGGCATCGCTGGAGATACTGTGCGGTACATTATACCTGATCATTTGCCTGCATTACAGAGGGACTTCTATTCCTCACTGATGCTATGATACTGTTTGTTCCAGGGAGTACCTGCAGTCGCTGTGCAACGGGCTGTACGAGACCCTGCGGCCGCACATCATCCACATCAACCACCTGGAGACGCTGGCGGAGCTGTGCGTCATCCTGCGGGTGGAGGTCATTGAGGAGCAGGTCAACAATGATCGTTAGTTCTCTTTTATTTTTTTTAGAAGGTGGCCTTATTCATCAAAACGAACGCAACGCTAAAGCATAGTTTAAGCAATGGACGTGTTGTGTCACTTAATCGCAAATGGCGGCAGCAACAAGAATGACAGTGACAAAGCGGTACAAAAGTTAAACTATTAAAGGTCTGTTTAAGTTTTTATGAATAAGGGGGTGAGATTTATTTATTCAAGTGGAGGATTTGGATAACTTGATTCACAGCTGAAGTGTCCTTTTCACTCTTAACCTCCAAGATTTATTGGTTTATTCGTTATTGCACAACGAGATGGTTACAAAGGGCGGACTTAATACCGAAAAAGGCATTCTCTACCAGTCAACCATAGGGCTAAGCAGAAAAATATAGTAGGCGGTGCAACGATGCAAGATACCTCGGAACTTGTGCTAATTGACATACTTTCCTCACTTGTAGCATAGACGGCTTTTATTATTTTTGTAACACACTTCACTAAACAAGGAAACGCTGAGAGACCAAATATACACCATATATCTCAAAATCAAGGTCTCAAAATCGAACAGTGTGCATGGACATGACCCCGTGCTCTCTTATGGTACAGAAACCATGACTCTTACTCAGAAGTTGGCAGAAAGGTTCAAAGTCGCGGAAAGGGGTGTGGAGAGAGCAATGCTCGAAGTCACTCCGCGAGACCGAGAACGGAACTGTTGGGTTCGAGGTAAGACCAAGCCTAGAGTGGACCTGAGCTGCGCAATTCGCGAGATTGCCGTTGCCATTGCTGATACGGATGCTGGAAGAGATACTTAGAGCGGACATAAGAGGGTGGGGTAGACTACCGCAACCCTGGAGACGACATCTGACGAAACGGAGGTGGAGCCTGGATGCTTCAGGCACAGGTTCGCCAAGAGGGGAAGAAAAGCAGGGACCTGCCCCTACCTACCAATATTGGATAGGATGATGATATGATGAACTAGCTATACATAGAATTCTTTACCCTTAATTTTCTATTCTAAGATTTTTTATTCTATTAAGGGCCTCAATCAGCATTTTTGTGTTTCCAGCCGTAGCCCTGGGCGCGCTAGGCCAATGTGCGCGCGCACTGCTCCAAGACGCGCAAGAACGCCTCGTGTTCCGCGCGCACGTGCACCTGCGCGCCGACGTGCTGCACTACCGGCCCGCGCCCGGCGACCTCGCCTACCCCGCCAAGCTACTCATGATGGAGGTACTAGCCCACACTAGCCCAGCAGTGGGCATGCCCCGTGCTGCACTACCGGCCCGCGCCCGGCGACCTCGCCTACCCCGCCAAGCTACTCATGATGGAGGTACTAGCCCACACTAGCCCAGCAGTGGGCATGCCCCGTGCTGCACTACCGGCCCGCGCCCGGCGACCTCGCCTACCCCGCCAAGCTACTCATGATGGAGGTACTAGCCCACACTAGCCCAGCAGTGGGCATGCCCCGCGCTGCACTACCGGCCCGCGCCCGGCGACCTCGCCTACCCCGCCAAGCTACTCATGATGGAGGTACTAGCCCACACTAGCCCAGCAGTGGGCATGCCCCGCGCTGCACTACCGGCCCGCGCCCGGCGACCTCGCCTACCCCGCCAAGCTACTCATGATGGAGGTACTAGCCCACACTAGCCCAGCAGTGGGCATGCCCCGCGCTGCACTACCGGCCCGCGCCCGGCGACCTCGCCTACCCCGCCAAGCTACTCATGATGGAGGTACTAGCCCACACTAGCCCAGCAGTGGGCATGCCCCGCGCTGCACTACCGGCCCGCGCCCGGCGACCTCGCCTACCCCGCCAAGCTACTCATGATGGAGGTACTAGCCCACACTAGCCCAGCAGTGGGCATGCCCCGCGCTGCACTACCGGCCCGCGCCCGGCGACCTCGCCTACCCCGCCAAGCTACTCATGATGGAGGTACTAGCCCACACTAGCCCAGCAGTGGGCATGCCCCGCGCTGCACTACCGGCCCGCGCCCGGCGACCTCGCCTACCCCGCCAAGCTACTCATGATGGAGGTACTAGCCCACACTAGCCCAGCAGTGGGCATGCCCCGTGCTGCACTACCGGCCCGCGCCCGGCGACCTCGCCTACCCCGCCAAGCTACTCATGATGGAGGTACTAGCCCACACTAGCCCAGCAGTGGGCATGCCCCGTGCTGCACTACCGGCCCGCGCCCGGCGACCTCGCCTACCCCGCCAAGCTACTCATGATGGAGGTACTAGCCCACACTAGCCCAGCAGTGGGCATGCCCCGTGCTGCACTACCGGCCCGCGCCCGGCGACCTCGCCTACCCCGCCAAGCTACTCATGATGGAGGTACTAGCCCACACTAGCCCAGCAGTGGGCATGCCCCGTGCTGCACTACCGGCCCGCGCCCGGCGACCTCGCCTACCCCGCCAAGCTACTCATGATGGAGGTACTAGCCCACACTAGCCCAGCAGTGGGCATGCCCCGTGCTGCACTACCGGCCCGCGCCCGGCGACCTCGCCTACCCCGCCAAGCTACTCATGATGGAGGTACTAGCCCACACTAGCCCAGCAGTGGGCATGCCCCGTGCTGCACTACCGGCCCGCGCCCGGCGACCTCGCCTACCCCGCCAAGCTACTCATGATGGAGGTACTAGCCCACACTAGCCCAGCAGTGGGCATGCCCCGTGCTGCACTACCGGCCCGCGCCCGGCGACCTCGCCTACCCCGCCAAGCTACTCATGATGGAGGTACTAGCCCACACTAGCCCAGCAGTGGGCATGCCCCGTGCTGCACTACCGGCCCGCGCCCGGCGACCTCGCCTACCCCGCCAAGCTACTCATGATGGAGGTACTAGCCCACACTAGCCCAGCAGTGGGCATGCCCCGTGCTGCACTACCGGCCCGCGCCCGGCGACCTCGCCTACCCCGCCAAGCTACTCATGATGGAGGTACTAGCCCACACTAGCCCAGCAGTGGGCATGCCCCGTGCTGCACTACCGGCCCGCGCCCGGCGACCTCGCCTACCCCGCCAAGCTACTCATGATGGAGGTACTAGCCCACACTAGCCCAGCAGTGGGCATGCCCCGTGCTGCACTACCGGCCCGCGCCCGGCGACCTCGCCTACCCCGCCAAGCTACTCATGATGGAGGTACTAGCCCACACTAGCCCAGCAGTGGGCATGCCCCGTGCTGCACTACCGGCCCGCGCCCGGCGACCTCGCCTACCCCGCCAAGCTACTCATGATGGAGGTACTAGCCCACACTAGCCCAGCAGTGGGCATGCCCCGTGCTGCACTACCGGCCCGCGCCCGGCGACCTCGCCTACCCCGCCAAGCTACTCATGATGGAGGTACTAGCCCACACTAGCCCAGCAGTGGGCATGCCCCGTGCTGCACTACCGGCCCGCGCCCGGCGACCTCGCCTACCCCGCCAAGCTACTCATGATGGAGGTACCAGCCCACACTAGCCCAGCAGTGGGCATGCCCCGCGCTGCACTACCGGCCCGCGCCCGGCGACCTCGCCTACCCCGCCAAGCTACTCATGATGGAGGTATGTAGTAGCTATACAGGGTGACTTTTTCAAGAGGGCGTGGTAGGCCAAATTCTAAACTATGGGGAAAATCAAAAAATGCTGAAAGGCCGATTTTGGCGAAAACTAAAACTACATACTCAGATTTTACAAGAAACCTTTTTCTTAGCCGGGAATGAAATCGATCTGCAGGTTTTTTTAAAAAAAGTTCACCTTGTATTATTATGCCATCCCGTAGTGTCGCTTATAAAGATTTCTAGGAAGTAACATTATAATATGGCAAATAAAAGGAAGGCTCACCATTTTTATCTAATAAGTTGAGTTGTATATCACACCGCCGGTTGCGGTAGCGCAGCCGCCCTTTGGGTGGTTCGTGGTTGCGGGCTCTGTAGGGTCTGCGTACGGTGGGAGCCAGCGGGCCGGAGTGCGGGGGTGCTCTGGCTAGCATTGCACGTCCACCGAGACGGCGGAAGTGCCTGCGTACTTCGGGCACTTTCGTGGCCTCCCCCCTTTGTTGGGGGGTCGGTTGGAGGGGCCCCATGAGGGGCTAGCACTGGCGCGGAGCAATTCGGTATTACTTTCGGTAGGATCCAGCTTACCCGCCAAGGTGCCACAGTTGAGTGCCGGGGTTTCAGTCGGTAGGACTCCGAAATAACCTCGTCGTCGTCCCGGGCGGCGAGGTGTCCATAAGGATTTACCCACGAAAAAAAAAGGTACAACCGGTATTAGGCATTTTGAAACTCAAAGTAATTATACTACATACTTGAATAATGCCTTACTCGCAACTAATTAAAAATACTCGATTGGTCCCTATTTTCTGACAAAGTCCAACATTCTCTGAAGTATTGTACCAAGTCGTCGCAACAACGTTTTTAGGCCTTCGTCTGTCGCGATATCCATATTTTCACGTCAGTAATGTATTTTAATCTCTTTTCCCCAGCAAATCGCCCTCTCAATCCAAGAGCAGAGTCTGAAACGCTGCGATTCCCGCAACTCCATGATATCGGACATCTCAGCGACCTCCCAGGAGGTGGCCAACATCAACGTGGAGGCCCAGAGAAGGCCCCAGGCCTCCCCGGCGGACCTGCACGGGATGTGGTACCCGGGGGTCAGGAGGACTCTCGCGGCGCTGTCGAGGCTGTATAGGTGCTTGGAGAAGAAAGTGTTCCAAGGTAACATTACTAAATAAATAAATAAATAAATAAAATAAATATCCTTGGACATTATTCCACACAGCGCCATCTAGTCCCAAGTGGGCTAATAATAGACCGTTATTATGGATACTAGACAACGGATAAACATACTTTAATACTTTTTCTTTTGTAAATACATACTTAATATACATAGGAAACACCCAGACCAATACAAACAGACATGTTCATGCACACAAATGTTTGTACTGTGCGAGGATCGAACCCGCGACCCTTGGTGTAGTAGCCGGCTTCTCAACAATTACACCAAGACGGTCGTCAAATGAAATGCTTTCAATCTTATATTTTTTTATCTCACCCATTTACATTTGGTCAAATTTTATTTACTTGCTATCCTCTACTTGAAGGTTGTCTGGAAGAGATCGCACCCTAGCGATAAGACCGCCTAAATTGTACATTGGTCTCTGTAATTTATTCGGAATCGAATGTTCTGAATAATCAAATCAAATTGTTGTACAATAAAGAATGTCTATCTTCCAAAAACCTATCAGGTCCAGGTATTAGCTGAGTATAGTCCATTTTATCTTGGACATTGTAACACTACTGTTGTGTTTTTATTTTGAAGTGTCGATATCTAAACGTTTTTATTTCTTCTAAGAGCAGTGCTTAAAATTTCTTTACCGAGGCATTTCTTGTCTAACAATTATCATTTTGCTCTAAGGAATGCGAAGGTGTAAGTTTGAGTGTGACGGCTGATATACATTTATTTAGATGATGTTGTGATTTCTTTGGATTTTTAAAAAGGCCACTGAGGTCTGTACACCCTTCGGCAATTCGTATCACCTTACACCTTCCAACAATAATTATTTGGTTCAACAGTCTATGACAGGTGATCAAACTGTAAAATATAGGTATTAATTATGTTCATATTTAAAAAAGTTGGGTTTTTCGAACACTCATAACTCGAGATCTGCGGGACTGCTTAATAAGGTTTTAATTTTTTTTGGATTTTGATTTATGTATAGCTTCGATAGAATTCGTTAGTTCGTCGGGACAGGAAAAAGTAAATAAATTATTTATTTCAGGTTTAGCTCAAGAAGCGATTTCCCTTTGCGTCCAAAGCATAGACAACGCAGCGAAGCAAATATCGGCCCTCAGAACGAACATAGACGGCGAACTATTTCAGATAAAACATTTATTGATCCTTCGCGAACAGATCGCGCCATTCCAAGTGGACTTTATAATCAAAGAGACTACTTTAGACTTCAGTAATGTAAAGAACGCAGCGTACGGACTTATACAGAAGCCTCGACAGATATTTTCACTGAATAGTAATAATGCGCTTTTGGAGTTTCTACTGGAAGGTACTCCGATGGTGAGAGAACATCTGTTGGACTCGAGGAAGGAGGTAGATAGGCAGCTGAAGGCGTGCTGTGAAACTTTCATAAAGGATGCTACGGAAATACTTGTGGGACCTATGATTGCGTTTATTGAGAAGGTTAGTTCAATATAGTAGTAGTAAAATATATTCTCGTGGTTAAAATAGTAACACTTACGCTCTTTTTTTTCGGGAATTTCCCTTCGATTCTGAGCTCGGATTCACCTGTCAGAAAATCTTCTGTGTCTTTTTCAGATCTGCAAAGTAATTCAGTAAATCTTAAATAACATGATAAACTAAGTTTTCTTCATAACTTCCATAAACAAGTAAAGCGATAGATTTCTTGAACTACCTTTACTTTAAGGGCCCTATTTTGAATAGTAAATAAGGTTTTGGATACTGAATTAGATTTTGGATACTAAATTAGATTTTGGATACTAAATTAGGTTTTGAATACTCAATTAGATTTTGGATACTAAATTAGATTTTGGTTACTAAAATAGATTTTGTATACTAAATTAGATTTTGGATACCAAATAGATTTTAGATACTAAATTCGATTTTGTATTCTAAATCAGAATTTGGATAACATTACCTGTGACCAGTAATGAAATTAGTTAAAAAACGTAACTTCCTCCAGGCCCAAGCGTTCTCCCCGCCCGATCAGCTGAAAGCCCAGCCGTGGGCTAGCGCCTCAGCGGCGGCTGAGGCGGTGCGGGAAGCCCAGCGGCTGGTGAAGGGCCAGCTGGCGCCGCTACAGCGCTCCATGCAGCTCTACCTCGCCAATAAGGAAACTGAGTGCATACTCTTCAGGCCTATACGAGTAAGCAGTTACAAGAACATAATTTTAAGATAAGCAAACCTGTACTACTGTCCTAAATATTGTTTATTGTAATTGTCCTTTATTTAAAATTGTTTTTATTTTTATTCCTTTATTCACCTGGGTGAATTAATTCCGAGGTGAACAAAGGATAGCCCTCGAGTCGAATTGTTTCACCTGGAGATATCGCCTGGGTGAAATGATTCCGAGGTAAAATAAAGACATTCAGGAGTCCACTTACTTCACCCGGGGTATTTCACCTAGGTGAATGGAGTGGAATAAACCGCTGCCTTGCCGGGAGCATTTACGTGTAATGTACCGATACAGATTCGAACATTACATCACTGAGGGAGGAGAACCAAGCGTTACAATTTCTTGATACAACTTATAACATCACTAAATCAAAAGTAGTGTTCGAAATTCAAATCTATACTAAATGTTACATTATACGCGAATGCTCGTCAGGGAGGTAGTATTGTAATATAAGGCTCAAAGTCGAATCCATAATGTAACATTACACACATTACTTGTAAATGCTCCCGGTGAAGAAGCACTTTTAGTGGGCCAAAAAATGACGTCCAAAAATCCCTGACATTTCAGTGTATCCGAAAATATCCCATGTACCTATGTATGATCCGCGAATTTAAGAAGTTTTTGAGCTATTGAGACTAACTTTTTATGCACTTAGACAAATATTAATGTTATACAGACAGACGTCCAATATTTTTTTAAATTCCTTACATCTGATTGTATCCGAAAATACCCCATATATCATTCGCGATTTTTAATTAACTACTTAGTTTTTTTGAACTATTATATTAAATGCCGCATTTTCCTTACATTAGATGAATAGTAAGTATGCCTTGCAGCCACAACATCAATTTGTGGGTCTGTCTGATACCATTGAGTCATTAAAAAATATTGAATTCCAAAGTTGCTAAAAACTCTAAATGTTTTCGAACACGAATTTTAATAAAAAGTCATTCAAAGGCTTTTGTTCAATTCTTTTAGACACTCAAAATGTTTAGACATTTTATAAAGCTATCTCTACAGTGCAGAATCATGACGCCCAAAAAAGGTTTCCGAAGACCCATTAAATAGGATTAACTAAAATGTTGTAATTTCAGAACAACGTGGTCGGCTACTTCGTGCAGATGGAGCAGACGCTGGTGGCTGGAGGTTACGACGCTGAAGACCGTCTCATAGTAGCGCTGCCCACACCCGAGCAGGTTATTATCATTTCACTAAAGATATACTTAAGTAAACGGGTTTTCGTCACACTCTTAAATTGTTGAGAAGTCTGGCTGGACCGATTTGTAAAAGTAAAAAATAATTTATTCAGTGGCACTTGGTACAGTAAATTCAGTAAAATTATACAGAAGCAAGAAAATGTCATTGGAAAGGTATCAGCTCAGCATATGCTGGGTGTCATTTGGTGTAATTGTTGGATGGTTTTAAATGAAACTTTACAATAATATTGCTTATGCAGCAACAATTTATCAATAGCAATTTGTCCACGTGGACGAAGTCGCGGGCGGCGGCTAGTCCATAATTGTTTTGGTAAAGTTACCGATTACACAAGAGCACTACAATTTGACGTCACCGACTATCAATAGTCGGTGATGTTTTGTTAAATTTGTGTTTCATCGATGAATTATTTTTGTTGAACCTATTCTTACTAGATCTGTCCTCAGATTCAGATATTTATTTGCATAACTTTTACATACAGGGATCTCAAATACATAGTCAGTTTCACCAAAACTTGCTTAAAATAAGAAGCGTGCAAATATTTCATGAAAAGAAAAATTGCCAATAAATTACAAACATAATACAATAACTGCATTAACAACTGACTCAATAATCTGATCTACAGGTGTCGGTGTTCATCTCGTCTGCAGGATTAGTGTCGCGAGCCGAGCCCGTAGCGCCGTACTCGGGCCGGCCGCCCGTCGCCGCACTTCCATCTGGGAATACAACTGTTTTGTGATAGTATGAGGCCTCTAGACAGCGCTATTGAACTGACTTTCAACCAATGATTTTATAATAAAAATATATAGGCTTGTGCTAAAAAAGTTTCACCCGAAATTCGAACGATTTGTACACCTGAGCAAAGCATTGACAGTGAGACGACACTTCGCAATATGTATCTGTCTTGTTTACGCTCTAGTAAATAATCGTACTGTCTTGTTCAGTCGTTATAACACGGTCAAATTAACTACGTACCCCGTGGACGATGTTTGACTTCGCGACAGTACTGACATAACCAATCTACGTCTTTTTTATTGTAATATCATTGCTTTCAACTATATCGCTAGGATGATTTACCCGCCAAGGAGTCTTGGGGCGTTTCACACCATGAGCCGTTCGGACCGCGGTGTGAATCGCCCAAGAGCTCCGTTTGAATGGGTTCTGTAATAGTGCTCGTCATGTTCTTTTAGATGACCATAAAGTATTGCATTGTACCACATTTAGGCAACACACTTAACGATCAGATAACTATACAATGGTGTAGTAAGGATAGCATTTAATTTCCATGAAGTTATAAAGATCCAGAGAAGCAAGAAAAAGTTATGATTTTTTTCTGTAATGTAACTGTTAGTTAGCAATTTTAATAAGCAATTGTATAATCCAGGTCAAAGAATAAATTTTAAATAGAATAGGTGACTTAAAAGCAGGCCATGGAGCAAAGCGGACGAACTTATTTTCGAAACAGCGTCTTTCCAATCATCACATCGCGAACTACCGAGCTAAAATGTTCGATATTTAAACGAGCTTGACGTCGCTTTTTTTCAGTGTGGCTTGCGGTTTAAGATAATATTTTAATGTATTATAGAATAAAAGTTATAGGTATTATTCAAAATGTATATTTATATTGAAATTTAGATTAATAAAATAAATTATTTATTAAAAACAGTTGTTTGCTTATTGCCTGAAAATCCTAAAATCACCCAAGGATTACATGCAGAAGGCATGCTAACTACAAACTGCCGGATCTTCGTTTCGGAACAACCAACCGTGTCAAACGGGCATGCGAACCGCCTGATACTCGTATTAGCGGTCACCACCCTGTTATGGATACGTTAACATGCACCAGACAAAACAACCACGTTGCCTACTCTAAGAAGTTTTCGTATTCAGGCGCTCCCGCCAATAGGTGAGACCATTACTCTCTTGTAGCCTCATCTGCGCTTTGTTTAGCAACAGTCTTTGCCTGGGAGTACTCAACAACAATACAAATGACAGTTTATAATGCATTGGACGTTCCCGTTCCCCTCACTCCTTCGTCACCGTCGGCAGAATTCATATTTGCTGTCTACTTATTGACTCCATGGACAACATATTTGCTACTTCGCTACATATCGAACTGCCAACGACGGCAAGTTAGTACTGAACGCCATTTCTCAATTTTCTTGGCAAGAAAATAAGCGCCTGTAAAAAAAGTACTATTACACAGCGACGACTACTGCCATACATAATTGCATAGGCGCTAATAATTAAAATGGTCTTACTAAAAATTATAAAATTTGTAAGTATTTCTTTGCCTATGAAATTTTTATAGAAAATGTAGCCCGTATTTTACCTGGAAGTTAAGGTTAGACAACTAATTTTACATAACGTAATAGGTAGGCAGATATACCTATCATTCGTTAGCACAAAGGTAGCCCTTATTTGCTTATCTTGTTTAGTCCAGTCATCCTGATGGCCACTTATTTGTTAGTTTTATTACGATAGTGGCCTCATTCAGTATTGCTTTAGGACAGTAACATTATAGAAAGAAACCAACCAACAGATAGAATCAAGCTTAACTTGTTTGGGCTATATGGGTAGGGAAGGATCTTTAGTATTTTAAGAAATCGCAACTGAGAAAGTTTCACAAACATCCAGAAGAAGCATGAATATGTTTCAACAACGTAATCAACAACGTAATGTACTGGAGCGGGAGTTGAACCCGATAACCATTTAGCGTCGTCACAATAACAGAACCTCTCTTTGCAAATTATCTGTAATTGCATTTGTTTATTCGTTTTATCATAATGTTGCAAAATGAAGTAAAAATTAAAACAAATTGTATAAACAAAATGTTTATTTATGTACACATTTCCGATCACTTATTTTTCTATAATAAATACACCTTTTCAATTCACCAAAGACAATGTTTTAATACAATAAAACAACAGAAATTGGTTGAGGAGTTTAATGTTTTTCGATCTTATCTGATTTAAATATTGGTTCTAAAAGTAGACTATTAAGTTATTTACGCTCTAAGCCAGTACATGCCAGCGCGGATCCTAGTGTAGTCTGGGAGACCTTCACAGGGCCCAACGGCAGCGACTGCAGGGCACTTGTCGAAGAGGTATTTGTAGCACACATCACGGACATTCGCGGCAGTGACAGAGCTAATGCGGGCATCAAGCTCATGGATGGGGATACGGCGGTTGTAGCAGAGCATCTGGCGACCAATGTCCTCACAGATAGGAGTTGTCCCATCAAGCTGGAGGAGCATGTTTGTCTTCAGGAGGTTCTTAGCGCGCTCAACCTCGCCTTCGGTGACTGATGTGCACAACTTCATCCATTCCTTTTGGACATTGTGTACCATGTCATCAATCTGCATGGGCTCAGACACAAAGTAGATACCCCAAAGACCAGTGTCTTTGTAGCAGGTGTTGAAAGACTGGAAGCTGTGGCACAAATTTTCAACAGCTGAAGCACGGGCCAAGTATGAAGCGTTGTTGCCACCACCACCCTGGGAGCGGTCCCAAGCTCCAACAAGGGTGTTGGCAACCATGAGGGGAATGTTGTCAGCGTCGGTCCAGCCGGCACCTTCTACAGCAATGGCAATGTGTGCAAGGGGCATGGAGTCATCACGCACACGGATCTCAGAGCCAGTGTAGCGGCAGGGGTCCAGGTCAGCAATATCCACAGCAGTATTCTTGAGACCACTGAAGTGCTTGTTGGCTAGGTCTACAAGTTTCTGGTGCTCAACTCCACCGGCACCTGAGAGGACAATGCGACCAGGCTGGTAGTGGGTCTTGATGTATTGCTGGAGGTCAGCCTTGGAAATCTTCTTGATGTTCTTAGTAGGTCCAAGGATGGTCTGACCAAGGGGGGTGCCTTGGAAAGCAGTTGCATGCAAGTGATCAAAAACAACTTCCTGGAGGTTGCTCTCTACATCTTGCATTTCGCGGAGGATGACTCCTCGTTCTCGTTCGATTTCTGGTTCAGCGAGTGATGAATTCTGAATGATGTCAGCAAGGATTTCTACAGCAGCAGGTACGTCGTTAGCCAGGCATTTGGCGTAAAACACAGTCTGTTCCCGGGATGTGTATGCGTTCAAGTGGGCGCCCATGTTTTCGACGAGTAGTTCCAAGTCAGTCTGCGATCTTTTGCTTGTGCCTTTGAAAGCCATGTGTTCGAGGAAATGTGCGACTCCATTGTTTTTCGAGTTTTCGTACCTTGACCCAGCGTCGATCCAGAGGCCTACTGTGGCAGTCGCCGCCCCAGAGTCCTCGGAAGCAACGCGGATACCATTGTCAAGAACTGTCAGCCTCGTCGGAGGAACGTTGACCAGCGCCTGCTTATATCCGACGGCTGTCGCTAAGCATCTCACCTGATTGCCCTGTTTTGAGACAAGTCTCAAAGTTGTTGCTACTTTCAGCATTTTGTTGTAATCCCTGCACTTTTGTAAAATTAAACTCGCTGTTTTACGTAATATTGCGGGCAATCAGGGCAATAGTATCGAGCTGTCAAAAAATGGTAGAAAAGGATTTTTGCCAATGTTGCTGTCGTTTGCAAATTTTCTTTACTAAAAAAAAATGTGGAAGATTTGTTGAACCATGTGAATAAAATAAAACCCAATCAAGCAATGGCAGCGCTTTATTTCAATTGCTTCCTATTACTAATAATTAAAAGCATAAATATAATGTGACGTAACTATGCGTAACATTAATTCATGTAGGATAAATGATTTATATCAGCATGGCAACCCTAAAAACATCCCCTGTCCGAATCTACTTATCAAAGTTCTTAAAATTGTTTAAAGAAATGAAACTTCAAAGTTTTAGACATCCAAGGTCATTATTCTGCAAAAAAAAAGGCTAATGTAGTGTTGTTAATGTGTTTTTGAACTTATTCAAAGAGGAAGTGACTCTAATCGGTTAAAGAATATGTTGTAGTAATTTTAAAAGCGAACATGTGAATGTAGCTACAAAAATTCGGACAGTCGTAGCTAATCTCTTGCATCATTTTTTCACGTTCCGTTCCACGCGTACTAAACATATGGTGTCTACGTACTAAAGTTAATGTGCTCGAATTCGCTCAAATTTTCTAAAAACCATTACTCATTTTCCTTTAGCAACTAAATATCGCTTGTTTTTATCTTTTTCTTTATGATGGGGCTGTGGTTTGATTTAATAACACGATTTTTTGAAAGTTCACTACATAAAACGGGACGTTCACCTCGTTGAGAAAGAAATTCATTTCCATCCTCATTCATTTTATCGCACGTAATTTCGTGGAAATAACACGGGAGCAATATGTTTAGTGGCGAGTTTGTTTTATTAAATTTTGATAAAGACTTTTGGGAAAGCGTGTGCCGGTAGATAATAATCGTAAGCCTGTGACCGCAAGATGCTATTTAAAATTTTGTCTGTGATCTAGTATAATTCGTCATGACTACAATGAAGAACCCAAATCCGTCGTCTAATAAGTTGGCGTTGCTCAACCACATCAAATACGAGCACCTGGTAGCTGGTATATCAGGTGGCGTGACTTCTACATTGATTTTGCACCCTCTGGACCTCATAAAAATTCGATTCGCTGGTAAGTCTGATGATATTCTGAATAAATACCACATGTGTCGTAGTCTCGTGATGAGAAGGTTGATCATCGATGGAACTTGGAGTGGAAGTGCGTTTATGTAATGCGAGGCAGATCGATAGGAAGAGTGTGACGGGCACACGACCTTGAACTTGTGGAGTGAAAGTGCGATTGTTTACATTGTCATGTGATGATGAGACGCCTTCGATTGTTGCAATATGCACACGAGTAGCTTTGTCTAAATCGTGGTCTTTTATCCAGTCTGACAAAACCCCATTCTGCACAGTAAAATGTTCTAAACAATGACTTGGACATTCTGAATCAAGACTGAAAACTAGGTTCTGTCTCAAGCATGTTATTTTGTCATTTAAGGCATTTCTTTCTCATATTTAAGGCAGTTTAAGACATAGGTCTCTGGCAGACTTCTATGCTTGATCCTTGATTGCCCTAAATAATAAGAACTTAAATAGATCATGTATTTTCTTTTTCCTTTATTTTACTATATTTTGGAGCCTGGAAATCATGTATTTTCTTTTCTCCTTTCTTTTAATATTTGCTGGAGCCTTACCGTTACTTTCATCTAACACAACTTTCTGTACTCCAATCATTGTGAGAAACTGAAGCCTGGAGCTGGTTACAAACCCATGCTACAGAACCCTTCTGCAGACAATGAAACTGATACATTGTATGTAATACATTGTATTGCTACTTCTGATCAAATGCTCAATCAATTTCAAATGAATATTTCAAATGATACTTTGAGTGTGGTTTTACAATACAAGCTTTGTCATGGTATATTCTTTCTCAAAAGTACTAGGAATGTCTTTCATATGGCAACCTATGTAAATAATATTGTTTCTTTGGCGAAGATGGATGTTTTGTATTGAATGATCTGACTCCATAAATATTGTAGAAGGTTGTATTTGTGAAATTCAATGAATTACATTATATTTAACAAAAGAAATGATTAATGAAATTGCCTATCTGCGGCCATATTAATAAGTCAATTTGACAGTACAAAAAGAAAAAGAAGTAAAAGCATTGAGGCGACTACATTCAAGGAGGTTGATAATTGCGCCTCAACAAATATATTTTATAGAATTATGGGTTCAGTTTTATTTATGTGTGTTTTTTCTGATGGCAATTTGTAAATTAATTTAATACATAAAGTGATAATGAATTTTATGATGAAGAAGATATGAATGAAATAATATATTGTATATTTTAGTCTCATGGTTTGGTTTGTAATTATCTATTTTGATTAAATGGGATATTTAGTTTGATTATTATTAAGAACACAGACCACTCTCTACTCAAACATTTTAACATGTCAATAAATTACATGTGAATGAAATTTCTGTGGATAGCTAGTATTCATTCATATAATCAAGCACAGGCCAGTCTGAATTAGTTGGAGAATGTAACCCTTACACATTCATGTATAAAATTATGCCATTAAGGAAACAACACCAGCAGTCAAACTACTAAATATTAAACAAAATATTGTATGTATAGATGTATTTCAACAATCCACAGTATTGTGATCCACCTCTTAAAAATAATAGTTATCCACCAGGGGATCACAAAAATGGGGATCAGACTAGAAATACATATAATAAATCAAAATATTTTTGTATTTTTTTTTTGTTGTTACTTTAACATTTTGTTTATTAACAGTTAACGACGGCAGGACCGCGACAGTGCCGAGGTATGACGGGCTAGGGAGTGCATTCGTCACCATAGTTAAAAAGGAGGGCTTCCGTGGACTGTACAGGGGAGTCACGCCCAATGTGTGGGGCTCTGGATCAGCGTGGGGTTTCTATTTTCTGTTGTAAGTATTCGATTACTAAGCTGAGATTGGAATGAAGGTTCTAGTCCATAATGACAAGTTGACATGTCACGCTGAAACGGATTCCATTGGCCCTGGACTGCTACCAACCTACGAGGGGTTGGTAAAGCAGTGCAGGATGTCAGAATGACTTGAGATTGATTTATTGTGATGCTTTATCTTGTTGTCAAAGCCTAACAATAACATGACACTCCTTGATGTGTTCCATATCTTGTCACGTTTTTATACAACTTGATATTTCAATATCAAGTTTCTTATTTTGGTTCCTGAGATACTACATAACAAACAATCAATTTTTTTCTTGTTTATTAAAATAACTGGCTTATCAGATTGAATACAGGCAGTTGCTTGTAAATTTTAATCGTTTTTTGCCATAACAATATGATGTACTAGTAATAACTTAATAAATTCAATTGATCATTTGTTATTTTAATTATTTCTATGTATTACTATAATTATTTCCCCCCTGTCATTAGTTCAAGAATCAATCAAGAACTTTAGTTTAGTTCAATAACTTGCAAAGTAATATAAAAATATAAAAAGGGTAAATATGGTTGATTTGCCAAACAATTACAACTTATTATTACAATAAATCCTGGAATGGAAATCTCGGCTCTTGGTAACTACTAGAAGACTACTACTACTAGAGAGCAGATCTTAATTAAGTTCCACCATTCCCTCCATCAGCTACAACGCAATAAAAACATGGATCCAAGGCGGGAACGCGCGCACGCCCCTCGGGCCTGGCCTGCACATGCTGGCAGCAGCGGAAGCAGGCGTGCTCTCCCTCGTGATGACCAACCCCATCTGGGTGGTGAAGACCCGCCTGTGTCTGCAGTACGGCGGCGAGCAGATCGCCGACCACAAGCGGTACAAGGGCATGGTCGATGGACTCACCAAGATCTACAGGACTGAAGGCATCAGGGGCTTATATCGGGTGAGTTACTCTATACATTCAAATTGTGCGTATCATAGTAAAAACACAGCAGCCTTATATGTGCCCACACACATTCAAGTACCTACGGTCAGATGATTTCCATACAAAGGTCTTCTAGGCCTAGACTAGGCTTAATGACTGACAAGCACTGAAAGAGCCGAAAAATATATCATCAAAATTTCGTTTGCGGTGGTCACCCATCACATTCTCGACCCCGGCGTGCATTGCTTTGTAACGGCGAGTCTTGCTGATCCATTTATCACAACTCAGCCAGCCAGTATAGGCATCTCTTCTAGGTAAGTACCCTCTTTTTCGGATGATAGCATTTAACGCATCCGATTAGTATTTCTGAAACATTTCCGAAGCACTAAATACGAGGCAGTCCACAGAATATCTGAAGAAATTATTGTAGTACCGTTCGGCATTCCAGTGTCACCTTGAACTCCCTGCCTGTATCCGTACCAATTGCCCGTAGCCAATCTTGAATTGACAATCGTGATTGATAGTGCAACCAAACAACCTGAGAATGACAGAAATAGAACCATATTATTTCTTGCATGTTTTATCGTAAGACTTGAAGTGATGTCAATTTTATTTCTTTCTGGCTGTGTGATTAGCAATAATTGAGACCCTCATCATCATCATTTCATCTCATCATAGGTACGTTCATTTTCTAATGACACAGATTTTGATACTAGTCAAAAGAATAAAAAACTAGAATTTAGAAGTATGTACAAAAAGGATCATGGGGTATTCCACATTGGTCGCCAACATGAATAGTGATAGTATCCAAGTGAATGTCGCAGTATCAGTGTCACAATGCTGTATTTTATCTCAAGATAATATTCTAAGAAAAATCATTCAACATTTATCTGGGGGCTAGCCTTGACCAACACGCGCCGCTCGGGGATATCCGCCAGGCGAAATGAATGTAGAAAGGGAAAAAAATGTAAAGGATGACAAAGACGCCGTTAGATCGACCACAAGTAATTTCAATACATTTATGGCGCTTTCTATATGTCTTTGCCCCCCGGGCGTAATTCAATCGTAAACCGGGTGGTTCTCGGGACCTATCTTTATCGGAAGACGGGTATTTCTATCTTTTAACACATAGGTAATTGTTAAATTTCAATCATGCGTGGTCTTCTAACCTCTTCACATCATGCAATGGCAAACTTTAGCAGTTCCTTCAATCTGAACACGATATAATTTACTTTTGACTAGCTGTCCCCACAGACTTCGTTCTGTTGTCAAACATTCAGTGTCACGTGACAGGTAGGAACAGTTGCTAAATTGTGGTTTTTTACTTTATTCCTAGCATTTAATCATGTTTACTCACCTTTCATACCTTCCCTAGACCATCACAAATATTTCAAAACCAAAATTAGCTAAATCGGTTCTGCCGTTACTGAGTTTTAGCGAGACTAACGAACAGCAATCCATTTTTAAATATAGAGATGTGATGACATTGTACAACCTCTTTTTCTGATTGGCCTCCATGTCTTAAACGTTTCGTCTCTTTAGTTTTTGCTTAACTTAATCATAGGTAGTTAAATTAAGCCATAAGCGTCATGCGTCTCATCTATGTTGCTAACGTAGGTAAATTGAGATTATTCCTAGGCGGAACATGTGCCGAAATTGCCAGTCACTAAATTATTTAATAATGCAGTCTAGGCTAGGTTTAAGTATAACTTAGCAGTTGGAAAATGAGCTTTATGGCTTTGGTATAAACCAGAAAATAATTGCCCATTTATTAAACCGTGAAAAACTGACCGGAAAAACTGCTTGTAATGTATAGTCACATCATGAACGGTTTTTCTAAGGTGCAGTAAAATCACAGGTAATTCGATAAAAAATTACAGATTTTTCAAGGAAATAATAGATTCTCTGTCAAATGTCCGTGTATAGATAAAATTGTATTCATACGCCGTGAATTCCCGTATTCACGGCGTATGAATTTGTCGAAACGTTCGGTCAGAGATGAAATAAAATATAAAAGCCAGTAAAATCCTTAACAAAACTGGTAATAAGCCGACTGTACCTACCACCTCGTAAAGTTCAAATTAGACCATGTTCAATCTTCCGTACTTAAATAAGTCTGTCACTACCGGGACCATTACCTCCTTGCACCGCATCACATCGTGTGCTTACATAAATCAGTATGACTTCAACGGCTGTATAGGTACCTAGCGAGACAGAGAGTAACTAATGGCCTATTCTTAGCGAGTATGTGCCGGTTCATTCCAACGAATCTTCCGAGAATCTTACGCTTATTAAGACACTGAAAACATGTCTACTTGTTAAGATCTTTCATGGTAATTTTTAGTCTGATCGTTATGGAGTCTGTTTCACGAATGGTCGTGTTTCGTCATTAAGACCATATCTAATTAATTTTTATGCTAAATATTAAATTCTCATATCTGTGTATTTTTCTCTTGACATCTGGCCCAAAGCAAGCAGACCTTGTACTATGTCAAATGCCAATGTTTATCCTGGGTATGACTGGGAACCCCACTCACGACCTTCGGCGCTGTAGGCAAACCTCCCTTGGCTTGTTACTCAAACAGCCCCAACAACACCATTTTAACTATTGTGAAGTTCTGTCTTTATCATTCTTATTGTTGTCAACATTCGCTAGGTATACAAAACAATGCAATCATCGCTAAACTGATGCTGCAGCATTGAAATTACTTTTATGAATAAGGATGTAAATCAAAGCAATTTCATATAACAAAAGTGAACTTAGCTTGAAATAATCAAGTTTAATAATAGACGCGATTATAACGCAAATATATCTATTGCTAACTCACGTTTTGTCCATATCGTCGTATTCAGTGATCGTATGTTTGTTTTGCACTGTCCGCCATCGTAGTTATCAGATAAAGCAGGCAGCTTTGGTTTAACTTGAACACATAATATTTACTTAGTCATTATTAGCAAATCACGTGCTGGCTATTTAGCGAATGGCTTTTCCCTGTATATCTATGTTACAGGAAGATAAATGTATGCTATGATATTATTCATACTAGCAAAACAACCCTAATCCTAGTAACTAAAGTTTTTCTACTAACTTTTTTCCTTATAATAAACTAGCGAACCGCCCCGGCTTCGCACGGGTGCAATGGAATAAAAATATACATTTATTTTATTTATTTATACTTTATTGCACAACAATGAGATTGATACAAATAGCGGACTTAAATACATTAGAAACCTTCCTCTTCAATCACTATTAAAAACCGCATCAAAATCCGTTGCGTAGTTTTAAACATTTAAGCGAAATATAGGGACAGAGATAGCGACTTTGTTTTATACTATGTAGTGATGCTAATTAAATGGCTAGTTTCATGGTGATCAAGAACTTTATAAGTGTTAGTGTTTTCACACCGTTTTATAGCCCACCTACACCCTAAAAACTGTGCCAAAAAGCCAGTGTGGTTGTAGCTAAAACAAAGTAGGAAGATTTCGCAAGTTATCTTGGGTCTCGGTAACAGGTACTTAGTTCAAGCGGATCGAAAAAGGTTCCAAAAGGATGATCGTTTAATTTTTGGATAGGTAATACCTACTAGCTTTCTTTCCGCCCGCGTCTTCGCCCTCGGTACAGCAAAAAACGGTTGCTATAGCCAACTTATTAAAAACGATTTATACAGAGTGGTGAAAAAATTACGACGATGACGTGGTTTTATATTGTTCTTAAGAGCTTATTTTAGAAATTTGGCTCGCCTTGAAAAGTCACCCTGTATTTCCTAATAAAAACTATCCTATTTCCTTTTCCAGTGTTCTCTATCTATGTACTAATTTCATTCATAATTTTCAGTAATTTAGGCTTTTCGCATTGCAAAACTTCGGCATAATAAATAATTTTGTGATATAGATACTAAAGCATCGAATTTTCCGCAAGTATTGATTGTCCCCGGAACTAGGTCATTCCGCATTCTCTAGCTAATGAATGACTCGTTGCCTATCAGATAACCCGACTGTTTACTATGAGAAACTGATTTATATCTAATTTAAATAAATCACGTGTATTTAGTGATTAGGTGAAGCAAATCAGAAAGGCCAAAAATGTATAAATAAATACTAAGTTTTTTAGAAGAGCGGTTTAAGAATTAGTTTAGTTTGTGTTTTGTAAGTATAATACTCCTCGTAAGTATACCACAAATTAGCTTCATGTTATTATAACAATAATTGTGATAGATTGACAAAGTGGCGCTTTAACATTTCCAATTTTGTTAAGGAATTCTAAAAACAGTAGAAATTTTTTTTCATGCGATAAGGCGCATAGTAATACTTCGAGTAGGATTGTAATTCTTATTATTTGAATGCTATGACGTAACCGAAACGTTTTATTTATTTACCAAAGCCACAAGAAAGTGTCATGAAATCGTAAGAGGCGTTCTTATCACGCAGACCAGATAAAATCTGACGACGTGTGTCAAATTAATACGATTGATGTGTTGATAACTCGCATTTGCTATGTGATTTAATGAAAAAGTTACGTTTTATGAATATATTTGTGCATCTATGCGTTGCGCAACAGGGTAAACACACGAAATTGCGAGTGTCGTTTGTTATTTTCTTTGGCACGAGTTTTGGCAGACATTTTGGCTATGTTAACTTTCCGCCATTCATAAAAGTACAAGAATGGAACTATTAATGATTCGTAGCATTCGTAGAGGTGGCAACAACTCTAGCGGAACACGTTTTTTACCATCCGGACGTATATTGTGAGTTCTTGGCAATGAGCTTAGTGAGTCAAGAGTTTTTTCCCACTCGTCCAGATTTGACCAATGGAGCATTTAACATGAATATCAGTGTCCGCTAAGTGTGAATAGCTTCATAGCTTTATGTATTTCTACTGGAATATCCGATCAAATTCCAGAGTAGCTTTTAGTTCCTACAAAAACGTCACCCAGACCTCTTCTGGAGTACAGGTTTTGATTGAGTGAAGTATACCTTTTCTGTAAGCCATTTTACCACGGTAATATTATTTACCGTGATTTTACAGTTTCCAATCGTCCCGGTAATGACGACGCTTTCAATGTCGTCTGCCAAATCGTACAGTCATTAGGTCACATGCTAAAACATCAAGAGATGATTATTGAGCTATTTAAATGATTGTAGTTTAGAATTACCACGTCGTAAAGACACTTTCGCATTTAATGTTCTGTGACGTCGAAGACCAACTGTCTGCGCAAGACTGGTGTGAAGATAGTCAAATGTCAAATGTTTATATCAAAACGTTTATAATTTGACCACAGATGGTAAATATACCTACTAATGTAGGATTATCAGTACGCATATCAGCTTCTGCAAACCTACTGCTTAGTTTCGGGTCAGAAGATCTCGGTGTTGGATATCCCAGACACTAATTTCGTCATTAATGAGTATAGGTACATTAAATTATTGCTGTCAATAAG
Organism: Udea ferrugalis; assembly: GCA_950022985.1. NCBI lineage: Eukaryota > Metazoa > Arthropoda > Insecta > Lepidoptera > Crambidae > Udea > Udea ferrugalis. The sequence continues at coordinate 16,726,896 of OX465516.1, forward strand.
TATCTACTACATGGTCGGATGAACCGGAGTCAGCCTACCTAGATTCTACCTACAATAAGTTAGCATAATCCGACGAATTAGCACCTCTATCGGAAAAATCCCATGCAATTTTTATGCGCAGCCGTTACGGACCTCTGTGAGCGAAAACACATAGACTTCATGCTTAAGGCATGATGAAAAAATAAAAATAGATGTACCTACATCAGATTGCACGGGTCAGGTAAGGGTACGTCCAGATATGGCGAAAGTGCATCTCGCTAGCCGCCCGCGAGTTGAGCTCGATCATTTAATTTTTGTGGATTGCTTCAGCGTTTTGGTGCGCTTAAGCCCTGTACAACTATAAAGGAATATTACTATTACCGTGCCTTTACACAGAATGAAAGCCATCATAATCACTGTAAACATTGTCTGGGTTTTTTTATGTTTTCTATGTTTATAGGATATTGTTTTTTAAAAGTACGTATATCAGCAATGTATTCACAACACAAGCTTATTTATTAGTAAATTAGTTGGGGCTATCCAGGTGATGCTGTGTGATTTGTTCAGAGAAAGGAAGATTTTTGTTAATTTTCTGTTACCTTAAGCACCACCAAGAATATAGGAAATAAAAGTATGTTTTGCGAGTGGTACAGAGGTGCTCACATCAACCTTTACAAACAAATGAGTCTTATGTCTGCGGCATAAAGTGCCCCTATGTAAAGGTTGACGTGTGCGCCTCTGTATGTTATGAGAAAGGTGCTAGAGGTGAATTGTGTTCGCCAGGCCTGGATGCACCCTAAGCCGAATGCGTATATTGCTACTATGCTGTGTTATTTCTTTATTAACACGCGTACAGTCCAGAGTACAATCGATAATGTTTTGGAATGCAACACACAATGTGGTTACATAAGCTCATTGCGAAATGAACTCACTGTCGTCTCGATAATTATCTAATTGTTTATTAATTAGGTGACTTATTGTTTTGATGACACAGTTTAGTTGGAGTAAGGCGGTTTAATTTATAGTTAATTAGGTAATTCATTAGAATTTGCTTATTCCTGTTTATTATTGTTCTTGTAAAGACGAATTTCTATCCTTGCAATTATCAGTACTTCCACAATTGAAGGAGGCAAAAAATTAGGAGTTAGGAGGACACTGAAAATATTCATCTATGTAGTTCATTTACTTATGTAAGATATTTATTTCTGTTTACAAACGTGTTCAAGCTCGTCTTGAATATTATTTGCATTATCGAATGCATTATCAAATTGAATGATCACCGAGAATTTATTTAATACCTACTTTTATTTGTTGACAATCTTAGGTAAGAAAGCAGAATGCACCCTGAATTCAGGTAAAATAAATGCAAAATAAAATCTCTTTGCTTGAATAAGCTTCAAATGAATACTCAAATAGGGAATACACCCAAACACTTTGTTAAATAGCTTCTATTTTTGTCTTTACAGATGTATTTTTATTGAATTCTTCTTTACATGTTTTACTATGACGAACTTGGTCCTAGGTAGTTAATAATGAGCCTTATCGGCTAATTAGGTATTCTGTTGCGAATAATAAATAGGAGATATTGCTTCAACCTACAAGTAATCGACTGAGGTATCATTATAGAAGGTCTATTTTCGAATTCTAAAATAGGTTTTCAATGTTTTCATGTCGCTCTTGTAGTGAAGTTTTATGGAAATAAAATAGCTTCAATGGCAGAGTATGTTAAACGATAAAAATAAAAAATCTGCTGGTACAATGGCCGATTGACCTGACGTGTTCTTAAGAGAGTGAAAGAAGTAAGAAATATTTATTGACCTTCAGTATTTGAAAATTACCAAAAAATACATGGTTATACAATTTGAAATAGCAAAACAAAAAAGGTTAACGATCGTCCGTCCTTAGTGTTTTTATTTGTGGTGTAGAGACTTCTTATCTATCCATGTAGATAGGAAGCCTTCCTTCACGGTGAAGTGGCGTCTTGAGACTGGATGGTGGCAGGAAGTTCAGCTCATGGTTGCGTGAACATGGACATGTCCAGTTGTGTGTGAAAAGGACTTGATCAAAAAAAAACCTAGAATCGCCAGAAATGCCATGTATGCTATTTTAACGAGCATAATGTGTAGATCAAAAATATATAAAAATTTTAAGCTACGCGGTATACTAGATATCAATGATTAATGAAATCAATATTTGTATTTTTTAGGTTCCAAAAAATCTATTGTAGCCGTGATCTATAAACTCTTTTGCGTCGGTATTCTAAGAAAAGTTGTTATTTTAAACTTTCATATCATATTCTATGAAAATATTATACAGGATGAGTTTTTCAAGGGGGCGCGGTAGGCCAAATTCTAAACTATTTGGAATTCAGAAAAATTGTCGAGGGAGTCTGTAGCCTGATGTGGACAAAAACTAAAACTGTATACTCAGATTTTTTTTAAAACTTCATTCGTAGCCGGGGTTCGAACCAGTTATTTTTGGAAAAAATAAATATGAAATGAAAAAAATCTGTATTACAATGCCATCTTGTAGTTTCGCTTCTAAGGGTCAAACATTAAGAAGTAACATTATATGGCAAACTGAAGGAAAGGTCTCATTTATTTTCATTACATTCACATCGACCATTTTTCTGAATTCCTCATAGTTTAGGATTTCGTCTACCATGCCCACTTGGAAAATTCACCTTGCATAAATGTATGTTACAATCGTGATCAAACTCAAAACACTTGTGTATTTAAGAATAAGGAGGCATTCTATGTTCTTTAAAGATTCGAAAACTGGCACATGACATTGGCGTATGAATGACGTGCGATGCAAACAAGACGCTGCCATATTGACTTGCAAACAGGTCCATTGGACCTGTTTTTTATGTTGTCATTTTTGGTACTTGGATGCCGTATCTTCCTCTTTTTGTTTATATTAATGAAGTTAAACAGTACAATAACTTCTATACTGTATGGTTTAGGAGGCTGATTTTTTGAATACGTAATAGGGTAACTTTAGTGAACCCATTTTTATACATTTCGTTGCTGGCGATTCTAGGTTTTTTGTCTATGAAATTTTGATCAAGTCCTTTACCGATGTTGATTTTAGATCTGCAATACCTGCATCCGGAGATGTAGTGAGATGTAGTGTAGATCTAGGTGAGCTGAGAGAGTGTCAAGCGCGGCGTTTTCCATCAAAGTACAATTCTTGGAGGTATCTTCAACTGTAACTGTAACAGACTGGAGTAACAGTTACTCCAGTTCTACATGTACTTGACTGTGGCCAGTCATAGACAGGGTTAACTTTAGTCCAGTTCGATTTTGCTGTCATTGATTAGAAGGCTTATCTGCCTATTGATTTAATGTTGAGATTTTAATAAATCATTATCGCTCTTGATATCTTATTCCTGGAAAATTAATGAAGTGTTTTATGTATTCATAACAGTCCTGTCCAAGTGTAGAAGCTAAATGTCTAACCCCCCAAATTCACTAACGTCAATCAAAATTGAGCTCTTCCCAAACTCATGCCTTTCCGTAAATTTTGTATAGAACTGCAAGTTACAACTTTACTTGTAAGAGCTGCTCCACTTTGATTCCCGTTTGTGAATTCAGGGTTAAGGGTCCGCAGACCTCAGAGTGAGATTATCACCTGTTGTTTAATTCGTATTTAATGTTAATTCCAGGGTTTCGTGCCCGGCATGTTCGGAGTGTCGCACGGCGCTCTCCAGTTCATGACGTACGAGGAGATGAAGAACCGCTACAACGAGTACAGGAACCTACCCATTGACATCAAATTGGTGAGTTTTATTAAGTACCTACAGTTGGCATCAAAATGATATGTAAACACAAACACCTCATCACTATAGAACTGAAATAGTATTCGTTTTGAATTTTAATGACTCTTCCAACGACTCTCAAACGAGTCGTCGATAATAATTTGCCTGCCCTGTTAGCATAAGTCCACAATGTTTACTGTACAGAGACGTTCGCATCCACCTTTACAAAACCATTGCAAAATGGATCTTATGTCAGGAACATATGGTGCCCGAAGGTGTAAAGGTACTTTTCACCCGCCCAAAGTCTCAAATCGTACTATAGTTGCATATTTAGGAGAGGACGAAAAGTCAACATCGTTTATCAAACAATATGTTGCAGAATATAAAATTTTTTTTCATACGAATAGATTATTAACAGTAAATTAAGTACCGCATCAGAACAGACTGTTTTTAAATGATAAGACTGAATCATAAAACTGGGTCACCATGGGGTTAAATTAATGCTTGAGTAAGGCAAATCTTATACCCGAATTCACAAACGCACATCAAAGTTGAGCATCCCTCAGAAGGATAGCTGTCCCTTTCAGTTCTATTGTCATTTTACGGGACATCATTAGCTTGGCTTCGTGCTCAGCATTGATTGCCGTTTGTGAATTCAAAAAGAAATTCTGATAAGTTTAAGTTATGGTATTTTGCAATGGTTTTGGTGTATTTATTTAAAAATAATTCAGTACATTTATAAAAAAACTTAAGGGTGGGGCCGATTAGCGCGTTGCGCTACGCTGTTTTGTATCATGTATTATTATTGACATGCTACTTTATGTGTTGCGTCGTTGCCCAAATGAAGCTTCGCTCTTATAGTGAGGGCAGTTATTGCTAAAAAAAACTTAAACTGTTCTAAAACTATTCAATCCTGTACTTTAGCATTTTTGACTTTATCTACTCCATTCACAATATCATGCAACTCAGATACTGAAACGTAGTCCGTAGCCGTAGCTGGTAATCACAAAAGGTTCAGAATAGGATTTCAGCTATTTGTCACTACCTTGAGTAACGGGTTAAAGCTTTGACTTGACTTGTATGTTTACTGTTGATCTCTGTGTTTGAAATAACAAATTACTTAACCGATAAAAGTTAAATTCGACGTGTAAACATTCTACTGGTTGTTCTACTGTTATCTTACTATAGTGCGAGTACTCATTTGATTACGTGCGAAAACCTAGCGTATCTCAAACGTCAACAAACTGGCGTTTGCTAATGTGATGTCAATGTAAAGTGGTCTGATAGGGACAGATTATATTGATATGGTGACGTATTTTGATTGTATTAATTAAAAAATACAACTGTCCAGAAAATACTCTAGAAGTCTAGGTCGATACTAACCCCACAAGATCCTATTATCCCAGTTGGTATAGTCAGGCTTATTAAGCAGACTCATATTATCTTTAGTTTTATTAAAGTCTAGGGCATTCCAATTTGAAATACAAGTTGACCTTTTGTCTCTTAATCTTATTTCCTATCTGGTTTAATCTCTAGAGATAGAGATAAAAATATGTTTATACTTGTGACTTAACAGAGGTTAAGAGATTTTTTGAGCTGCAACAATATTTGCAGCTTTTAAGATTTTTATGTGAATCAAGATAATTTTGAGTTCTAAGATGTACTCAACCGCTTTGCAGTCATCATTATGATAAATGTATGCGTATTCAAGAAAAGCAAACTTATCACTACAGAATTAAAATAATGTTTCACTTGTTTTATCGCGAGCTCTTCCAAGCAACCCTCACGTTTTTTTGCTGTGTAACCAATAACAAAAACTGGAATAAGTAACCACCAAAATATTTTAGATGTGTACCCTTAAAAGTCCTAAAACACCGTCTTTTTTTGATTTACATTTAGCATAGCAAAACCACTAATTGTAATTATACTAAGTAATGAGTTGACAATAAGCCAGCCTGCTGGTAGGTAAGTACAAAAATATAGACGAAAATTGGACGTATACGTGCTATGCGGTTATAATTTCAAATTGCGATCACAAACATTTTAATTATTATTTCATTTTTTGTTACAACCCTTATATTATTTTGTAAAGTGAATTCATATTCATTTCGAATTGTTTATAGTTAGAACATACCCAAGTTGTTTTAGTTTTTAGTTTCTTTTTGGCGCAATGTGTCAAACATAGTGTTGTTAACATGTGGATAACAGTTTTGGCCTAATTAGTTTTAGTGATTATAAATTAGTTTAAGTTATTAATAAGCTGGCTGTTGTTATTCCGTAATAAATAAATAAATAAAGGAATGGAGAAAATCTTATTCATCTTATTTATTGTTGTATCGTTGCAGACGTCGGTGGAGTACCTATCGTTCGCGGCGGTGTCGAAGCTGATCGCAGCGGGCGCGACCTACCCGTACCAAGTGGTGCGCGCGCGCCTGCAGGACCACCACCGCTCGTACAGCGGCGCCTGGCACTGCATCACCGAGACTTGGAGGTACGAACGCTTCCGCGGCTTCTACAAGGGCCTCACGCCGTATCTCCTACATGTAACGCCCAATATATGCCTCGTTATGCTCATTTGGGAGAAGTTCACTAATAACGATTGATTGTTTATCTGATGGGAATTGTACTAGTTCGTTTTGTCTGTGCTATTTATTTATTTTTCGCCGACAGCTGCGGGAATGTTCGTGTGGAGGGGGAAGGGTTGATGGGCCGTTTTCTCTTTATAATCTCTAGTTTCTGAGACTGATTGACACTATAATCAAAATATGTGATTTCGATTTTAAATCTTCGACAACCGATCGGGTTATTGAAATAAGGCATGCGTTGATCATCTACTTAATAATGAACAGTAAATATCAGAAGATTGCTCAATGCAATAATTAATTAAACAGTTGCTTTCAGTTAAGTTTAGGTGACATGATTTGTTACTTCAACATTTTGTCGACCATATTTAGTTATAACGTGAAATGCGACGAGATTAGGACTTAGTTCAGTCTCTCAGAAACCAAGAGTAAAACATGTCACTTTTTTTTCGGATGAGAAGAGAAAACAGCATCAACGTTTTGACTTTACCTATATATAGTGTGTTTGCTGAATGCGCGAAATACCTGTAACACTTTCTCATTCATTTAATATCAAAAAAGGGTTTTGACAAGTTTATTTTCAAAATGACACTCTAATTCCCGTCACAAATTCGACGAAGGGTTTTGACTGTAGGCTTTAACTTTAATGATAGTATCGTGGAACTTATAATAGAAGGATGATTATAACATGGATATGTCACATTCATTTCCTACTGGTTTTTGTACAGTGATAACTCGTGGATGTAGTAAAAAAATAAAATATTGATTCGAATAAATTTGTAAATACTTCGATAGCGATGATAATGATGAATGGATACGGGTAAACGCTTTCCGCAAGTATACTATAGTTGCATGGGATCAATACTTGTACCGGTGTCGTTCTAAGGTAAGCGTAGTCTGTAAGCAGGGTTATATTTGTGTATTAAAAAGCATTTTTGAATTGTACTAAATTTTTTCAATTCGAATTTTCTTTGTATTATCTAAATGATTTAAAGAATGTGACTTTATAAATAACTAGCACCCGCACGCGACTTCGTCCGCGTGGACTTAGCTGTATGTGAAAAAAGATTTTGCCGCTTTTCTGTTCAAATTTTCCTGAATTTTCTTTGCTATAAACCTCACGGAGCCCAAGACCTTTCCAACGAATGCAAAACCGTGGAAATCGGTTCGTGCGTTCTGTAGTTATAGCGTCAGGAAGGAAAACCCGACTTATTTTTATATAGTAGATAATGGCAGACTCTTGGCTTGAGAACTAAATGATGTGCTTGCTGGCATTTGTTCAAATGGATTGTGAATTTGGTTTCATTGTACTGTTTAGAAGTGTTGCGAAAGTGTTTAGGAAATAAAAAAAAGAGTTTTCTTAGTGTCTTTGTCCGTGTTTCTTAACCTTTCCCTAAGTGATTAAACATATCTAAATTAATATACATTTTAATGTTACTAATATAGTGTCTTTTTTGATCAAGATTGATATCAGTTTTATTAAGTAAATGATAAGTTACAAACATGTTTCGCACGTGTTGGCTTCGTTTCAATATTCTAGAATATTCGGCCGATTCTGATAGGTTTAAAAAGTCACCGATTGCAAGATGTTACGCAATAAGAAAAGAAAACATTGTAATTTAAAGATTGACCCCCTTATTCATAAAAACTCGAACAGTGCTTTATCATCCCGTTAACTTTTGTAACGTTGTTTGTCCCTTTCATTCTTGTGGTTGTTACCATTTGCGAGTGAGTGACAAGATAAGACACGTCAATCGCTTACACCATGCGTTAGTTTTTATGAATAAGGGGATTAGGATTTTAAAGTGTATTAACTATAGGTTAAGGAACACAATAATTAATTGTAAATCCTGTCTCACGACATATGTTGTGTTGTTCGCAGTTGTTGTAATCTCTAGATAGAGCAGTACTCTTTCCCATCAGATCGCGGTTGGAAGCGGCCCGGGCCGTTTGTAGCACAATTTAGTTTTAATTTGGCAATTTTGTGATAATAGGTACGTACTTATAATTTACGTTTTGATGTCTAATAAACATAACCTACTGAAAAGACAATATTGCGTTTTGACATTCATAACGTTACATGTGTGGTGAGACGACGTTAGGTTAAATCGGATAGATTTGTTTCAACTTGCTTTTGAATAAATTAGTTGATAATATTTAGATTGATTTGGTTGTGTCATTCACTGAAATTCAGATGGACAAGACGAATTTTGAAAAAAAAACGGGCTTTATATCCCGAATTCTGCTACGTAACTCAGAATTAAGCAGCTCTCACGAATATACCTACCTGTCCCTTTTTGTGTTTACTGTTTTCAATTTAACGGCTTCTTAACTTTGAGTTTCTGACTTCGGTAGTAATGCTTCCCGAATTAAGTGCAATGACACAACCATATTGTCTGAATTATTTTTATTATTGGTTTTTTACATATTTAAATATCTTTTCTCCTAACAAATATGTTTCTGTATTCGCAAGTTTGAAGCTATTCTGTCTCAGATTTACATTTTATAGTTAGTTATAATCCCCGCCTTTATTGTAGACGAGAAAGCCCCTTATAATCATAACATTTGCATATGTTTTCATTAATGAGGCATATAAAGATCACAATATAACTTAGTACAACCTACGCGGAAGATGCTCTTGTATAATTTGTTGTAAGTAGTTCAATATGCACTTTTATTTATTTATCGAATCGATTCACATAAATATAATAAATAATCATTAAAACCCAAGCTACTTCTTTCTAATGTTAAAAAGCTTTCATTTACTGTACAACTGGAATGACGTATTTGATATAGGCTTAATTCTACTTTAATAACATAAAAAAATATATGTTTAAGGTTTCATTTTTTTAATGCATAGTGTATTCAAGTTTGCAAAGTATTCAAAGATTTGCCCAATCGGTCGATAAAGAGATTTTAAATCATACAACTAAAATACATCACTTAAAGATTTCAGCAGTGAATTTAAAGGCAGATCAAGGCTTATATAGACCTTATTGCTAAATGTGTTAAAGTTGACAATTCATGCTACTTTATAGGCATACGAATAACGATTATTAATGAATCTGAATATGAAAATTATGTGGATCGATACTACAAGCACACCAAACGATGTGATTTTATTATATGGAATCCGCATTAGTAATTATTTAAGTTGTTTCTTAATTATTTATTCTAATGTGCGTGGGCGCAGCGCAGAAGCTTCAGAGAAATGTCGTGTTAATGTAAAAAGACAATATTAATTATTAGAGGCTTAGGAACGAATCATGCACCAGAATTTAAGAATGAAAGGAAGATGGATCTTGAAATGGCTTAGTTGTAAAATTTTATCTTTATTGTAAGTATTATAAACTGTTTAATATGGAAAATGTATTTTAGTATAAGTACTTCCATTGATGAGAGAGCATCTGATATAGTTAAAACTACTTACATTTCAATTAGTTACACAGCAATACAAATTATTTGTAAGTTTCCTTAATATTGCACAGTAATAATTATTAGCTAGATAAAGTATATTTATTGCTATAATATTATTATAATTGGTCTCAAAGCTGTGTGTGCGAGTGTAAATAGTATACAAAAACTAGTTTGTTTTATATTAGGATTCAAGTAATGTGTTGTTATTATTTCATTTTAGAGTATTGAAGTTTTTGCGCTGTGCCTTAAGTAATATTAATGTCTTATTGGTGGCTGGCCACATTATTCGTTTTTAGGACATATATATTATATTTTTATAATATTCATAATAATAGATAAAGTTCCATTGTTTCGACTCACTTATTCAATTTGTGTAATCAATAAATGATAGCAAATTGAAAAATTGGCGCTGTTTTTTTGATAAAAGTCAAACATCCTAAATCTAGGTTTAAAAAGAAATAACAAGCATTGCGATTTCGTCTTTGTAAAATTTAGATTAATGTATTGACTCCTGCAATATTGGGCCAATATTTGCTTTTGGAAATTCAAAAATTGGCCGTCAATTCGTAAATACAAATACTAATCTTGAGTTACAAGCATCTAAGCTTAGCAACTTACATAGTTTCAGTATATTTCTAACAAAGTCAAATTAATACAATTCGCAGATAAAGTAATAGCAAAATGAAAAGTTATTATATTTAACGTCATTCAAGGTGACGCCGTAGTCCTAGATCATTTGACAGTATTTAAACCTTTTTTAAATAACTTAAAGAAGTCCCAAGATCGAATCAATAGATCTGTGAAGTATTATAGGTATTTATTTAGGTAGGCATTCATGTAGTAAAGTGAAGGAAACTTACTCATTCATTGTATTGGGTAAGTATTGAAATTCTTTTGTTAGTTTTAGATTCTTAGAGAAGGCGAAGACAAATACAACTAACCTATTATTACCGTGAATAAAAATATTAGTTCTCACATTTAAATTATACCTCGTCACCAACACGTACAAGTTGCAACATAAACACAGCAAACTAATATTGTAGTTGTCACCGCCATCTCTTGGCCATGTCTGTGACTAAGCTATTTTCTAAGCATATCTTTTGGACATTACAGACACGAAGGCGCGGCGGGTTTCTACAAGGGTCTGAAGCCAAACTTGGTGCGGGTGATCCCAGCCACGATGATAACGTTCCTCGCCTACGAGAACGTTTCTCATTATCTGCTGAACCGCTCCCGGAAGGTGGAGTTGTCTTCCTAATGACAAGCGGAAGTGACGGCCTGATTCTGAAAACTTACTAGAGTGCGTTTCACCAAATAGTTCCTATGCCGTTACGTTGGCTCCCCTGTTAGTAAACAACATTGACTCTGCAGGTATTTTTTTAGAAATCATGCCGAAAATGTGAAAAAGTGGTGAGAGAGTGATGGTGTTAAAAGTGAAGGACTTTTGTGAACTTGAAAAACGTCTCTTATTCCTATTTGCAGCACCTATTTGCATTACTGCCAACAGAATGGCAGAGTAACTATTAGATGAAAAGTACTCTAACTCGATTTGAATGCACTTTTTGGAGAATTTTCTACGCTCGTCTTTTTTATAACTGCACAATGATTTAGTGTAGTCTCTAATCAAACGGCTAATCTCAACGCAAACGATTAACCTAGCACGCAAAAGATATTATAGTCCACAAGTGTATGCGCAGTAAACAAGTGCATACACTCTCCTGCCATTTTTCTATAACACGATGGGACGAAAGATCGATACGATCTTAGGAAGGTCGCTCGAAATGACAACACAATTAAATAAACACGTTATTGGTTCGCGCGGGATTCGAACCCACGACCCATGGATGGAGAGTAGTAAGTAGTACTAACTGCAGGAGGCAGTTGCTACGACGAAAGTAGTGAGTTCTCTGACAGGTGAATTCGAGTTTAAAATAAGTTTACAGAATCAATATACTACTAAGGGCCCATGTGATACTTTAATTTCTTTCATTGATATAGAGATTCGGTGCCATAGTAAAAATGCTTGCGCTGACCTGCCCAACAAGTCTTACACATTTTGTTGGTCGTCACTTTTGTTCTTTGGGCCTGATACTATGGTATGGTATGGTATTTTACACTTAAAAGGTCAATCTAAGAGCAACTAACCTTTCTGTTGTGTGAAAAACTTCAAAAGGCATGGAAACGCATGGCATTTTCTGGGTAAGCGTGTTCCACTTTCGACCTCGTCATCGCTTACCATCAGGTGAGTCTGAGGTCAAAAGCAAACCCATTTTAAATTTAAAAAAAAACTATATCGTTTTCAATTAGATTGTATCAGCTTGGCCCCCGAATTCACAAACGCAAATCAAGGTGGAGCATTCCTCAGAATTACAGCTGTCCCTTTCCCTTCTATTGGTATTTTACGGGACAGCATGAGCTTGAGCGCGTGCTTAGCGTTTATTGAATTCGGGGGTAAGTATACTATCCCTTTTTAGGGTAGGGTAAGTGAAGTTTGTATGGTGGTATGGTAACCTTAGGGTTGAATCCCATACCTTGCATATTGCAATGGTTCACATGTGTCGTTGGTAGAATTACGATGCAAAAACTCAGAGGGAGTGAGTAAGAAGGTTGTGTGCTCTTTATGTACCGCGGCCAGCACACCAGGTTACTACAGACTGCTAATAGATTTTGATTTTTACGTCAAAGTGATGAGGTTCGAAATAGATTGGCGAAACTTGACAGTTCGTAACCTGATATGATGGCCTCTGCACTTATAGCTGTTATGTATTCCATGGTAGTATACGTAGGGTGTGATTTGTGCTTGATTCTTGTAATTACCTACCTCATAATCACAGTTTTTTTCTTTTTCCATTTTATTATGGTTATTCTTGATAATTACTTAGAGTAAAGAATATACTCACTTGACGCTTTTAGACGTCAAATTGTGTATCCATGCATTTAGGAATTTACAAATTAAATTCTACCTTTTTGTTATTATTATTAGACTGTAAGTTAGTGTTTATTGGTTAGTAGGTGCAAAACAAATGATTACCACTGTACCGACTAACACTTATTTTTAGTTTTCGTAGTTTTAGGTACCTACCTAGTTAGTTTTTGAAAGTTTTGTATGGCTGTGTTCAACCCAGTTCCTTGTTTTAAGTTTTGATGTTTAAAAATGCCTTTCGCTCCTTTTTGTGAATCCATTGCAAATATTAATTTGCAAAGGCTATATGGACATATGTAATACAGAACATGTATGTATTTATTGTAATACATATGTATTTTCCACATCACATTTCCAAGCGGTGGTAACATCTTATTATCAGGCGCTCCAATGCACGCTTGTTTGCCACCGTTTGAAATAAATATTATTCATTTTTGTTCTGTAATAATATTCTTAATTTTAGTCGTATCCCTATCCTGGGGGGAGATCCAAAACCAAGTTATCGTACGATTCGGTAACTTTCATTTCTTTAGTTAATCACTTGTTCAGTGAAGGCGCATGAATTTTGGCTATGTTACAACAATGACATCTTACATTTAAAAAACCATAATAATACAGACACCTCCTATATTAAAAAAAACTAGCGGCCGCCCGCGACTTCGTCCGCGTGGACTTGAGTTGAGAAACTTAAAGCAATATCTTTCTAAATACGTGCTATTTTCGATTTTGTCTTAATTTGAATTGAACGCACTCATAGTTACGCTAATGACAGCAGCCGTCTGTCTTTGTCATCAACTGTCATGCCATACCACGTGATGCCGTGTACATTTTCATATTTTACTTGATATTTTCAACAATTTACACAATATCTTTATAAATTGGAGCCTATGTGTTATTCAGACGTATAAGCAACATTATTGTAAAGTTTCAGTAAAATCCATTCAGTAGTTTTTACGTGAAAGAGCAACACAGCACATCCAGACATACAAACTTTCGCCTTTATAATATTAGTAGGAAGTAGGATTAGTAGGATAGTAGGATGGAATTATATTTTTTTGAATAACCGAATCGTATGAAAGAGCCTGAAAGATCCGTGGTCACAAATGTTTGTTTATATCTTATCAATGAATGCTTAGATTAAGTTTTTTTGTTGCGAAGTACCAAAAAACCACTTTATTTTTAAATTATTTTACCAATTGACAAGTTAATGGACGAGTAATGATTGGCCGCCTTATTTATAAAAACAAACGCAAAGTTAAAACATTGTTTAAGCAATTGACGTGTTGTGTCACTTACTCGCAAATGGCGGCAGCAACAACAATGACAGTGACAAAGCGATACAAAAGTTAAAGTGTTGTTGAAGAGTTGTTTAAGTTTCTATGAATAAGGCATAGATTGACCCCCTCAACTAAACTCAAATTAAAAGTTGGAATGTTCGATTTGATCATAATCTCCAGGGACACCCTCTATTTATGTGCTTTGAATAAGCATCGCAGCTGTCGCGCATAAAACGATTTCAAGGGCTAACCCCCAAATTCACAAACGTCAATCAACGCTGAGCACGCGCTCATGCTGTGCCGTAAAATGTCAATAGAACTGAAAGCGACAGCTATACTTCTGAGGGTTGCTTAACGTTGATTTGCGTTTGTGAATTCGGGGGTAAAGTAGACAAATTTTTGTTAATTTTATTTTGTGAGTAAGATTTCTTTATGTTTTATGGGGTTATTATGTTTAGGAAAATTATTGTGAAAAGAATGGAGTTTAGGAAAAGCTTTGCACAAGTAACTGAATTATGATTATGTGAAACCACAAACGTATTTTTTTTCAAGTACCTATCTAGATGTAACGTTTGTTATTGTGTTCATTTTCTATTTCTTTCAACGCAGTATTCTTAAAGCCTCTCAAAGTGTAAGTCCAAAATCCTCAGAAAACCTTAATTATGTAGTTGATGTGCGGCGATGTGCGGAGAGCGGAGATGTGCGGCGTCGAGCTGTGTTTTCAACAACCAATGGAATTGCGTTATTCACACATGGAGATGTGATTCTATTGGTTGTTCAAAACACAGCTCGACGCCGCACATCTCCGCTCAGCTCTGGTGGAGTCTGGGCCTTACTTGGGAGTGAGAGTTTAATATAGTTCATAAAGTTACACTTGATATTTAATATTTGAACTTCATTATCGATTAAAGTTTGAGGTACTAAAATATATTATGTTTCGGTATTTTAAATGTTAATTCAATGTTTGGTCCATAGTCCTAACTCCTTTGTAGATAGTTGTTGTGCTTGCAATCTTTGTAAGTTTTTTCGTTAAATAAATGCATTAAATAATTTTGCTGTTTTATTTGATACCTGACTTCTTACTTCCCTAGACAACGTGTTTATGAAATTAGCGTAATCGTGTAGTTATTAAGTTTTAGAGAATGTCTACCGGAAAATCTCCCTTCGAGTTCACGTTCTGCTATGCTATTCCGGTGGTCGCCGACACTCACTTCGCTTGTGCGAGTTAACTTTAAAATTCCATTCCTTCGCGACGGTCGTCGTTTGAGAGAAAAGAACTAAGCCAAAAATCATTTTTTAATTATTTACATACAAAATGAGAGAAAATACTAATTCAAAGTAAAGCGTATTGATGATTGAGGTGAGCGTGAAGCGCCGAGATGTGAAGTGATGTTCGATGTGCACCGCCGGAATAGCACGGCTGGAAAACTAAATAACTACGGCAGCGCCGCGACTGTAGCCGTGGTAGTGAAATGAACTAACTCCCGAATTCACAAACGTCAATCAACGCTAAGCACGCGGTCACGCTCATGCTGTCCCGTAAAATGTCAACAGAAATGAAAGGGACAGCATGAGCTTGAGCGCGTGCTTAGCGACGATTGTCGTTTGTGAATTCGGGGCTAAGCCGTATGAGATTTTAAATTGTTTCCTTACATATGAGGGAGAATACCAAATTCAAGGCGGTTCGAGTTTATCGATTTGAGACAATGCGGCGTCGGTTCAAAAACGACCAAATGCGCATTTTGTTTTGTTTAGTGTTTGACGACCTGTCTCAAAATATAACTTTTTTAGTACCCCACTGTGCGATTTCTACCGACCCATTTTAAGTCGTTATTGGTCGATTCACACTGCGGTCAATTCAATAGGACCCCTTCAAAAAGAGCCCTTGGTCGATTTACACCGTCGCAGTCTGAACCGCTCGTGGTGTGAAACGCCCTAAGACTCGTATTGGGTATTTATTTTTCGACAATCCCAGCTTCATAGCCGGCTAGCGACAGCAATTTAATAAATAAAATTATTTTATAATTACTCTAGTCGTATTATGTACCCAATTGACCTTTTTGCTATCTTATCAGCTAACAACTATTGATTAATACTATCAGGCGCGTTCATCTTTAATACCTACTGGTTAACTGCTGGAGTCTAACAGCTATGTCTAAGAAATATGTTTCTTACGACAATAATAATAAAGCATAGACTAACTAATCGAATTAAGTTAGCTAGGATCCGCTTGGATGTACTGAAGTGCCTAACAATAGCTTCTTATAAATACAGTAATCTAGTCTTCTTCTTGGTAGTCTGATTTCTAATGAAATTGTTCATGCGGACTTTGAGTTTTCAAAACAATAAGCGAAACAAAAAAGTCAAATGAATTTTACCTACTCTAAAACAAGGGTTATTTAAAAAAAAAAAAGTTAATTTAAATTTCGAACGAAGCAAGCACCTACTACCTACCTAGCATGTCATCAGCCAGTTAACAAATCCGTGATAATAATCACAAATATATTCACAACGTTATCTATCGGCTACCTACACGCGGGAAATGTGTACAATAGTGCGCATCGCGGCAGTCACCTCGCGCGAGACAGAGAGATGTATTGTCGAACCTCTCGCGCCTGTTTTGCCGACGAAGAAACACTCCAGGAACTGTCGCAAGCGAAGGGTGTGCAGGAAAATTCGAAATTCAAACATGGTGAGTGTTCTTTACTATTTTTAAACCGTTCTTGCCGCGTAAATAGACGGTATTCTGTTGAAAGAGGTTATAGTACTGAAGGAATAACGTAGATGGCGTTGGCGGGTCAAGTGGTTTGTTTTGCGTTGCCTGCCATACAAACAAGATGAATGGGTGCCCTATTTGTAAAGAACATCGCAAGGACAGTATCAGATCGTAAGTACTGTCTATGTACAAACAAAGATGATTAACTATAGGTAACTACCTACTTGGTGAATTAATTGTGCTATGAGCTTAGTATGTTATCTGCAGGCAAATATCGTTACTTTCTTGTTTATATTTTGTCTACGGAGGTAGGTAGATACAATTATCTTCAAAGACAGATGAAATCTGCCGAACCTACATTGGTTATTATTGCTAGTATTTTAGGTTACAGTGTATTGTGGTATTATCAATATCAACCGTTTAGTGATTTCCTCAATGACAGTTCCTAATAACCATGATGATAGTGTTTTAATGATTATCTAATAATCCTAATTACCTTGACTTTGGCGAACTTAGCCCTACTCCGGAACGGATTAGCAAAGCAAGATAAAATTAATTCATAAATATGTTTAATCTCCGTGTCTTGGTGGCCTTGACGACCATTTTGACAAGAAGGTTTTTAGGCACAATAATAAGAACATTAACCTTATTGACAGGTAGACAAACACGGTTACATAACAGATAACGTATCAAAAGGCTCGTTTGAGTGCAAACGTGGAAAATACCGCAAGTGGCACCTCAAGGGGATTACCAGTCGAGATACGACGCCCTTCGCGCTGGAGTTAGCACTTTTAAGGCTTCTGATAAGCTTTGGCTTAATGTGGAGTTATAAGACACATTAAAACGAATTAACTGACTTAGGCCTATAGCATCTGAGGTAGTGAGTTCGATGGTTCAAGAACTATGTTTTTAGCAGACATTTCTTTTCGGCAATTGGCCAATTTTACATAACATACGCTTACGACTCCTTGATCGTTGCCGTCATGGCGAACTACACATACAGAAGGCCACATTACGCCGAGCGAACGTGCAATGGTTAACCATTGTTCTATAGGTTGGGTTTTCATCGGTGTTTTCCTTCACCGGAGCGGAGCGAAGTCCAGCCGGAACATTTACTTTGAGTTCATTTGAGAACTCAAAGTAAATGTTCCGGCTGGACTTGAACTGGGGAACACACAGTTTCCCAGCCAGAGTCTTGTACCTACAATAAATGTATTTCGAAATGACTATGTCTTTGTAATTATTCATAATATGGCTCTTTCGATTCCAGTGTACAAGCTCTGGTCGTTATGAGGACAGATGTTGCTTGATCTAAGTTATTTCAGAAATAAGCTTGTTTTAATATTACGAATTGGCTTGGTTCTAATTCCTGAGCGTGAATTCATACCGTTCAGAATTCTGCTATGGTATTCCGGTTGGCGATAAAACTCACTTCGCTCGTGGTGAGTTATCTTTAAAAATCATTTTTTTTGCGACCGTGGTCGTTTGAGAGAAAGGAACTAAGCCAAAAAACATTTTTCAACTATTTACATTCAAAATGAGAGAGAATACTAATTCAGAGTGAAGCGTATTGATTATGGAAGTGAGCTTGAAGCACCGAGATGTGAAGTGATGTCAGCAGGATGCCTTATAGCTTTCCGTAAAACACTGATAGCTTGTTCCTTGTACATGCACGGTGAACGGCATGCAGGCTACCCATTATACACAATTATTCTTTACATGACATAAAGAGCATATAATAAATATGACATAAAACCTACGCAACCCGGATAACAGCTCAACGCGGCGGTAGGCTGGCCCCTTACTATACGTTTGGGTTAAATTCGCTCGACAAAATGTGAGCTTCTGAATATTCGGTCCACCATGACCTCAATGAACCTGTCACTGGACTACCCCATTTGCGATAAATTCGTTAGCGTGTGTTATGTATGTTATGTTAATTCTTAAAGTTCGCGGTCTCCAAATTAACTGTTACAAATTGTGTGAATGACCCCGTCTTATTATTCATACAATACTCTGAATTTAACGTCGTAGGCATACATTTATTCTTAGCCCCTATTATCTTGACGAGAGGGCAAATAAGATGTATAATACTGGTTACTCCGCAGAGTCGCGTAGATAAGTCAGCTTGTGTTTTACAAATAATGAAATTAAAAACTGTTTTACGTCGTATTTTGTTCTTGTTACGTCTTACTTTTGCTCAGTGATATTGAAGATTTAGCTGTGTGGTGAATAAATTGTCTTAGAATAGAAGATCGTATAATGATAGAACAGTTCAGCAAGAAGTCAGTCCAAGAACAATTGTTACATCAGGAGAAACTTGCTGAGATCAAGAACAAGTCGCAGTACAGTGGCAGTATGGCCTCGACGAGGAACGGAAGGTGGCTTTCGAAGGTGTGTTCTCAATAAGTTTATGCTATTCCGGCGGACGCCAAAACTCCCTTCGCTCGTGTGAGTGAACTTTAAAATTCAATTTCTTTGCAACTGTGGTGGTTACAGGGAAAGAACTAAGCCAAATAACATTATTAACATATTAAATGAGGGAAAATCCTAAATCAAAGTAAAGCGTATTTATGATTGATTGTAAGCGTGAAGCACCGAGATGTGAAGTGATGTCCGATGTGCACCGCCGGAATAGCACGGCTGAGGTGGCATTCCGCCACGCATACTTCCATCAATACGCTTCACTTTGAATAAGTATTTTTTCTCATTAGGTATGTAAATAATAAAATAAAACATTTGGCTTGGGTAGTTCTTTTTACCCAAACGACCACAGTCGCAAAGTAATTTTAAAAATTAGACCACGTGCGAAGTGAGTTTTGGTGCCCCCGGAATACCATAGCAGGCTAGACTCAGTTGCGACAATGGGTCGCAACTGAGTCATATTCATAGAAGTGAATATTTTTCTGCTTTAGAAGGTACGTTAAGAAGTTGGTCGGCTGATTTCAGTTGTCCATACATCTCTTCAAGTCTGCTTTCAGACCGCGTGTTGGAGTATGGATCGCAACTACCTAGCGATTCTCACTAACATCATTTCACATCTCGATCTCCCTCGGGAGAAAACGCTCACTTCAACCCTCTAATCGCTTCACCTTGAATTAGTCTCACTCTCTCATTTGTGTGGTAATAATTTCAAAATCGGCGGCTTATATTTTTTCATTCAAACGATCACAGTCGCGAAGAGTTTGAGTCTCACACAAGGCCAAAATCAAAGTGTACTGAAGTGTGCATTAGGAAAAACACCCCGGCTCTAAGTTTTGTCTGAATGACTAAGTGTTTTTGGCACCAGGTAGCTTTTGGTACTATCACCGGACTATAGGGCAATCGCAGCAGTCTTCCAAAACTATAAGTTAAATATTGTCTGCCCAGACTCAAATCGTAAAGGCCCCCATCACGAAACAATGACATACATTTTTAAGTATCTAGAACTAGCTTGATATTGCAAACGTCGAAAAAATATGAAGTGAGATTGTATTTTGGCCTTTTACAAAACTCAAAAATACGCGGTTGTTTGACTGAAAAGAACTTAGCCTAATAACATTTTAGAATTATTTTTATACCAATTCAAGGTGAATTGGCGATTAAAGTTGGCGTTTTTCCTGATCACGATCGAAATGAGATTCGGCGGAGCCACAATAGCATAGCAGATATCGATATTTTCGGCACTAACCCCCGAATTCACAAACGCAAATCAGCGCTGGGCATCCATCAAAAGTATGGCTGTCCCTTTCAGTTATATTTATATTTTACGGGACAGCATTAGCGTGAGCGCGTGCTTAGGGTTGATTGACGTTTGTGAATTCGGGAGTAAGCCAGTTGTCACGGGGACGAGCCCTAAGCGCCCTACAGACCTTGGCTTAGTGCGTTACTGAGAGGTCAATGAACATAAGATAATTTAAGATAAACAAGTAAATAAATTATCTTCGGTCATTTTTCCACGCAGATAAGATACTTTGTTTGTCAATGATTTACTTACAACTATTAAAATTGTAGTTATTGAAAAAGGCGGCCTTATCGCGGGAGTATACTACGCGCGGAAAGTATCGTCTTCGAAATATATAATTATTTCACTTCAACCATTTTAAACAACGTAGCTCACTAACTATCTCCAGAATATCAAAGTCAGGTTAGGTTTTATTTGTATTTTCGTGTGAAAGTAAAGTTCGTAGAACATACATGTACTACATAAGGATCGAGGGTAGGCACGTAGGTAACTCGTTTCGTAGCACAACGTACTTCTTCCAATAGTGGGCTCGTTCTACCAAGCCTTATTTGTGGGTAACTGTATATGCATAGTATTTCAACATTTTCATAGTATGTATTAAAAAACCCTATCATTTATATAAATATTTTTTTGGGTTCTTGGTTGAGAAATGTTACAAAGTATCCAGAATTCCGTGCGTTGCTATTATGACTATATCAAGACTATTATAATTAATTGATTCCCAGAAGACAAGTTGTTTACGCATGTGGGTGGCAACATGCCACTGATAAAGGCAATCCACTCTGCAAGCCCTTATCACACAAACCTTTTCACCCTTACGCTTTCTCGATTGTGTATCGATCGTCATTTTTCTGATTGCATTGCGAAGGCCACGCTTCTGACCATTGTTATCAAGATCGCCTTTATCGGTGTACGATAAAGATTGATACTTTCAGAATTCAAATTAGCACCTGGTTTACATTTTCTTACGTATGTGCGGATCAGTCAAGGTAATGCTTCGAACTTGATCGAAATGATCGAAGAGGAAGTGGGTATTTTAATTTTGAAACAAAAAGATAAAGACATCGATGGAAGAAACACCTGTACAAGCACAACATCTATATTCAAACTTTTGACACAGATTCTGTATTTTTTTGTCAAATTACCTGTTATTTTACTGCACCTAATACCCAGTCCCACTAAAGATGTTATGCTCACAATTAAGTAAGAATACCTACGTTGATTATACGGAAATAAACATTACTAATTTGAATACTGAAACTGAGTCATCTTAGATTAGATATTCAAATACGTTGTTATTTTATCAGTCTTTTGAAAAAACTGCCTTAAGATAGACATCACTTTTATCTAATGAGTTATAAAATTAGCAAGAATTACCTATATGACACAGACATAACAAATTTTTATATTATCAGATGGAGTAAATACCAAGAAGTGTGATTATCCTACTTTACTTTAGGCTTTTGGTAGTTAATCAAAAAATTAAGCCTCTCTCACTGACTTATTTCAATAGAACAAACATGTAGGTGTTGTAAGTAGGTATAGACTTATTTGTGTGAATACCCACCTAAAAATGTTTTAAGTCAAAGTCAAAGCATTTATTCGCAAACTAAGTGTAACATAATAGCTGGAAGATACATAATAGGTTCTTATAACTTAGTCGCCCTTTTCGAGCACAGCAAAAATAGTATTAGCATAAAATTAAATTAAACTTCTTTAGAAGTTCAATAGGTAATTTCAATATTACTTACAGGTAATTTTTAAGTTTAAGACTAACATAATTCTTTTATATTTTTAGTTATATTAACATTGTTGTAGTACCTAAGCTTATAGAATAAATGAAATTACTGTCAACATGCTCCGTGTCCTGTTTTTCGACATATACCAATATGACATATTTTTGCCATCTTTTTAGTGCAGATAAGTTCATGAGATTAACGTTATTTATTACATACTTTAGATTGGAACAACCGTATGCTATTAGGAATACTTTCTAACTGGCATCTTTGGCGTATTTCTTAACTGCAAGAATATGTTAACTTTGATACACATACACTTGGATTTGTTTTAAAGGGAGCTGAATAAATCACAATAGGGCTTCTTTTTAACCCGACAAAGGTCCCTTTTAGGGTCTTTTTTATTGCTTTAGTAGCCAACTACGGTTTTATCGGCGACATTAAAAGCACCTGCGCCGGTTGGTTCGTCCAGGAATCTGCACAGCGGTTATCAGCGCACCGATAAACTCCGATAGGATGAAGATATCACATGCCTTTGATAGTGTATCGTAGTATCCGGCATCGACTACATCTGGCCGCAAATAAAAAAGAAATATGAAAATGCGAAATGAGGTTCTACTGAGTTCTGTGTGAGCAGTGTGTGCGCTTCTGTGGTTGCACGTGTGGTTTTAAAAAAAAGTTTGCTTTGGCGCGAAGTGTTATGTTCTTTTGTTTTTAAAATTTGACAAGTTATGGAGTGCTCGAGTGTTACGAACGTAATTTAAATCAAATGAGTCTAATATTTTCTGTAGTAACAAGCAATGTCTACAAGAGCACAAGACTTATCTGTTCGTGATATCTTGTCGGAATAAACAACTTGGATGACGAAGTTTCGTAAATAAAATGCACTAAATAAATACAGTTCAGACAAAATAAACAAAATGATGGCGGAAGAAGCAATTGTGGTTCAGCATAAAGGACAACTGAACGTAAGTTAGATTATGTTTTCCAGAACTCAAATATTTATGAGAATTAATTTAAGTAGGTACTTGTAAGCCAGAAGTTCGTAGGGATAATGAATAGCTTTTCTTCATTAAGTAAGATGTACTGATAATATTTACATGGTTTTTCATGGTAAATCAAAATTACGGAAGCATGAATTTTACAGAAAGAGAATTTTCCGAGATCTATCCCAGAAAACCTTCAGAAACAAAACATAAACATAAACCGCATATATGTCCCACTGCTGGGCACAGGCCTCACCTTAACTATGACCTTAGCCACGCGGGCTCAGTGCGGATTTTTGGAGGGGTGTAAGAAACAAAACATTTTAAATATTTTCTAGTTGTAGGTACCTACTAAAGCAAATTTTATCCAATTTAATCCATTAGAATCAGCAAAATAATACCAAGCACTTAAAATGATATTTACAGAGCATGAACTAGACCAGTGGTTCCCAAACTTATTTTGTCTACTGCCCACTTCGAGAATAAATATTTTTTTAGCGCCCCCATTTTCTCACCTACCGCCTCAACACAACTCCCCCATTTTCTTTCTGGGTCTCTTACCGCCCCCCTTGAGACCAGCAGCGCCCACAAGGGGGCGTTATCGCCCACTTTGGGAAAGACTGAACTAGACGAAGACATACGTAATGACCGGTGGTTAAGCATTTTTATTGGCGCTTCCTGGTCGTGGACTTGGGGCTATCTATTGATCCTTCAACTAACGTGCAATTACTCGTAAATAGACTTGTGAATAGGATATGCCAGTTATAGCTATGTTTGGTTGGCCGGCATTGATATTATAATAAAAAAAGGGTAGATAGGCTACTTGTTCTAAAAAAGTGGCACCCGAAATCAGAACTTTTCGTCAGTGTTGACAGTTTGAGACGACACTGCGCAACATGTATCTGTCTCGTTTACGCTAGTAAATAATCGTACTGTCTTGTTCACCCGTTATAACACGGTCAAATTGATTAATTAAATATGACTAATTAAATCATTGAATAATGCGGTGCAATTCTTTTAATTATTATTATGGGCGCAACTTAAGTCCGCCATTTGTTCCAATTGTTTATGTGCAATAAAGAATAAATAAATAAATAAACTTAAATTTTTAATGAACTTGGAATTAGTTCCTGATAAATAAATATAAAGTGTAAATTTAAATAAATTTACCTAATCGCTCGAGGCACGGTTTTGTATCAGGGGCAATGGCCTGATAATCTTCATATGAGATGTCCCAGATAAGTAATAGTTTAGGTATCACGAGAAAGTGTTAGCGTCGTTTTGTGCGAGGACGCTAAGATGTGATTTGATTTAATAGCCAAACGATTGAATTTAGAACACTATTGTTTGTAAATTAAGTACTTATAAGTACTTGCAGTGACGTCACGAGTCACACACACGCAATAGGCGCGTACAATTGCGATATCAGAACGACATATTTGTAGGGTTTCCCTTCCGTTTACGATTCCTTACAACTGCTAGTGCTGCGCTTCGCCACACGAGGTCAGCACACCGAAAACCAATACCGAAGCTCTACTCGAAAGCATTTCACGCCGTATTAGACGCGTAATATATCGGGTATTTCGGTAGTGATGCGAATGGACAACTTATCAGACAGTTTTGGAAATAGCTATCAGATAAGTTTTGTCATTTCTCATTTTAATTAATAACTTATCACTGTAAAGACAAGGAGCGTTCAAAACAATTATTGTCTCCCCAGTCTATCTGTAGTTAAGATAATCTAATTGCCTAAGGATACGTGAAGAAGGGAGATGGTTATGACTGACAGTTCACGTTCAGTTCAAGTTTAAGTGGGTGCAGTAAAATAACAGGTAATTTGACAGAAAATTACAGATTTGTGTTAAGTATTATGTGTCGAACGGCCAGTCATTTCCGCTTCAATCACTCTCTCTATAAAATGCATTAAAATCCGTTGCACAGTTTTAGGGATTTAAGCATACATAGGGATCTAGGCACAGAAAAAGCGACTCGGTTTTATACTATGTAGTAAATCTTGTCAATGGTTTCAATAAATTACGATTCCCATTTTATTTTTTTATTGAATTTTTAGTAAAGAATAATTGGAAAAGAAACCGCTTTTGACGGGTGAACCATTTGACTGCCCTGCTAGGATTAAGAATATTTCAAATTAACTTAAATCTTAGCACAATTAAGCAGCCTCGATTGATTCCGATACGCGCAATGTAATAATAACGTTAACTTGTAGTAATTGTTAGATTAGAACGCGGGTAAAATAATATACAATCTTATCGGAAGGTGTCAATGGCTTTATAATGTGTAATTTATTTAGTAAATGATTAAATTGTGAACACACTAATACTTAGTGAGGAAGGTGCTTGGATTAACACGATACTTGTAATGCATTTAAGTGTATGTGGTCTATCGATAACTGTCGTGTCCCCACTCAATACTTCTCGTATTACAATGGATGTCTTCAACAACGAAAACGTATCGGAATTGAAAGTGTCGGTCTAGCACTACTTAGTAGATGGAAACACCTAGCAAGCTAAAGATATACCGACCGACCTCTTACGTAACACTGAATTAGTTCGGACTATCATCATGCTGTGGGTAAGTATAATAGACATTAAAACCTGCTCTGCTATCAGTGTGATAATAAAGTATTATTTATAGAAATTTATGAAATTTTCTGGCGCGCTCGGAACACGTGCAACACCTACCCGTCATTTAGAAGTCTTCGTAGTACAAGAAGTCATACGTCACTTATCCGTTAATGCGAAAATCCCTAATTAGCGACGTCCTTAATGGCGACTTAGTCGGTTCGAAGGGCTGTCGAAACTCAATCCGAGATCAGTGATGAGGATCGGAGCGAGGCCACACCGCGCTGGCTCCGGAGCCCGAGGAGTCGAGGCAGTCTGCGCGACGCGCTCGCGCGACCACCACCGCCGCCATGCCGGACGAGGAGCCCCCCCTTCCTCCGCCGTCCCCGCGCCCGCCCTCGCGTCTCCGACGCACGCTAAACACGCTCCGCTCGCCGTTCCGCTCCGGCTCGCCCTTCCACATCGGCTCGATCAAGCGTTCCGGCTCCACTAAATCCTTCGCCTCAGACGGCGAGATCGCGCGCAACGAACGCACGATGCGTAAACGTAATAAGAAACAACGCGACGCGGCCAGCGACGCCTCACGCAGCACCGATAGCTCCCCGAGTATCGATAAAAAGAAAAAAGACGGCGGCGGCAGTTTCATTCGTAGAATGGGAAGTATTGGGAGGAGACGCGTCGAAGTCGGCGAGGCTTCATCGCCTCCAAAGTCCATAGAATCGACAATCGAATCTACTATAGACAGTCCGCCGACCCCGCCGCCAGAAATGGACACGCCGCCCCCTGAAAGTCAGTCACCCGATCCGGAACTAGCGCCGGATCCGGATCCGGAACCGGTGGCGCCAGTCAGTCCGATTGCGGTCGAACATCCTGTAGCAACACGGGCGTTCACTAAAGCTGCGTGGAAAAGGCGCAGTAGCGAGCACGAGATGGAAAAGCCTGTAGAGGAGCAAGGGGCTGAAAGCGCATTGAAGCGGCGGATCGCGTTTGTTTCGCAAGCGTCCGCGTGCTTTTCCGAGGACCACGACGACGGGGATGAGGTGCCGGAGAGGGGGGAAGTGGGGTCGCTGGAGGAGGCGGTGGCGCTGGCGCGCGTGCGGCTGGCAGTGCAGTCGCCGCCCTCGCCGGCGCACTCGCGCGACGAAGACACCGAAGAGGAGGGTTACACGGACGCGATGCCGGCTTACGGAGACCTCATCGAGCCGGAGAGCAAGGGCGAGGAGCCGGCGCCGGTGAGTGAGTGTGGTGCGCGTCAGTGAGCGCACGCGAGCCGTGCCCGTGCGACGCGCGCGCCATGACCTTCGAGGAGACGGGCGACGAGTGCTATCTCACGGTGTGCGAGTGCTGCGGCTTCAGCGCCGAAACCTCCATCCTGGTCCCAGTACGTTTTATTTCACGATAGTTTACAGCGGACGCCGCGCGATGCCCTTCGTGAGTAATACGACTTGTGTGCGCTTTGCATTTTGGAAATGTTGCATGAGCGTTCGTTTGGTCAAGTGCACGGTAATGGCAGCTGCACAAACAATGGCGGTGTAGTTGTAGTAGTCGGCTCGACCCTGACTTATAATTGCAACTTAAATCTTTATGCCTGACAGTTGTTTTAGTAGACTTAACAATGAAGTTGAAAGGGTTTTTTTTATTTATTTATTGGTTGATTTTGAGGATAAATGTGTGCGTTCTCATTTAGAATTTTAATTAGTTGTTCAATGCATTATCGAGTGGTTCATGTGACATATTTTTTGCTGTAGCTTTGATGTAAATTTAAATATTTTATCAACTAAACATCTTAAGTATAAAACAACTTTCTAAATTGTTTTAGGCATTTGGATATCGAGGTAGCCAAAGTTTTTTGTTTTTTCTTAGTAAGTGTTTTTTGCCGTCTCTACATTTTCGCTTCAATGTGATATTTTTAAAGAGAAATCGAATTCTACTTCAAATTCGTAGTTGCTTTTAACAGAATTAATACTAACACAAAAATGTCATAGCTTTTAACCATATTTAATTACACTTAATGAATTTACTCTCAGTGTTACGTAAAATAAAACCGGTTCGAAAAATAAATAGGTAGGCTATTAAGGTATTTGTAATTAATGATACAGGAATAGGCAGTGGAATAAATTAATAGTTCGGCTTCATGATAAAATTCAAATATAAATAGAATTTATGAAGGTTTTATTACTCGTTTTGACTCTACAATTTCTAAAGGGTAATCTATGGTGCAAGGTCACAAAACACGTTTCTGAATCAATTCAAATTTGTGTCAAATAAGAGCCTGTAACGTCCCACTGCAGGGCAAAGGCCCCCCCAACCCGTTTTCACAGTGTTACTGATTTTGTACCTTTCCCAGCCCACTTAACGAGGAGCCTAGCTCGTTCCGCATTTTCGGTATATTGAGAGGACGCTGTATACTAAAGTCATCTTGTCTGTGACAAACTTGGCCAGCACAGTTTTTCTAAACCGTTCTGGATCGTAAATCACTGTTGTGTATGTGGTCTACGTGTCTCATGCCCAGCATTCTGCAATCTGCAGTTCCATGACAAACCTCAAAGGCAAGGCCACATTGTCATGTCAAAGACCAAGTTTTAGCGCCATAGGTGAGAACGGTCGCATATGTCCACGAATTTGCGCTTTAAAGGAATTAATGCATCGTTCTTCAAAAGAACAATGTATTTTCTTAATTGCAATACTTAAATGCTAGTTTTGATAAATGGATGTCTGTTGTCATATATCATTAACCTCTTTTATTAAGTGCTAAGTTATATTATGATCTGGAGCTCTATTAAAATCTCGTATTTCCAGACTGCTTCTCTCTATCATTAACTGAGTTGCATTGGAATTTTGTATAATGATCATTAATTTAATTACAATTCACAAGCGATGGTTACTTGATGATAACAAGTGATGCTTTATTTTTTAAAAAAGGGTCGAAATTGACCACAATTTACTTTCTCTAAGCTTTTTGGTCGATACCTTCAATAAAATTGAAACATTCGTTTACTGAAAAATCGGTGATACGCTACTGTCATCGGATTTAAGCAGTTTATTTCAGTTTAAATTAAATCTTTAAACATCGAGATCATATGATACATAAATAGGTATCAAAACCCACCCACGGATCGAACACATTATCAGTTGAAGCGTTCAAAACATTTACTTGTCATCACTAATCATGATCTCAGACTAGATTATCTAGAATTATAATAAAGCAATAAATTTTAAAGTAAGTACATTTTTTGTTTTAAAACTCGTTATGGATGCATTAGAAGCTCATTTTAATTTAAGAGGTTGGACCATTAGATCGTATGCGGGCGATTCGATTGTGCAATATTGTGTGATTTTTGGTTCGTTAGTGAAATAAGGTGCGGTGAAAATATTTCAATTGTGGTTTGGCGATTTAAACAGAAATGGTGCTTATAAAAGTACAATATGTGAGTAAATTCGACTAGATCACTCGTATTTAAATGCAACAGCCTTGCTTTAATAAATAGGTGGTTTTTAAAACAACGCTACCTACTAGAGAAGAAAAGGTTGTATGCTGCAAAATAGTTAGTAGGTACTCGCCAAGCAATAAACATGCACTTATTTGTTTATACTCATACATAACTAAACTGACAAATTATAGTCATAGTCATGTCATAGTAGTACAAGTGTTAAAAAAATAATAATAACACAATAAATAACATGAATTCTGAAATATTTTCTAATGGTTCATATTTCACATTGTTTTTCGAGTCACAATTTGTGATAGGTTTTTTCAGTCAATCGGAAATAGTAATGACGTCAACCGAGTAGTTTAGGTTGGACACATGAAAAAAAAACGTTGAAATAAATTAACGGATAGACCTACCTATGAAGCTGACTTTTCTAAAAGATACATTCTTGGTATTTTGCAAATATCACGATCGTTTTAAAATAAAAATGTGTTTATAAAATAACTTTGACGAAAAATAATATTGCTTAATGTCCAGTGGCAACAGACTATTCTAAAAATAAAATAAGATAGATAGTGATCACATATAAATGGTAAATGGGCAGCACATTTGAATATTTAAAATGGCCGAAGTTGCGTTGCGACCGCGTTCATTTTAGTTTGTCACATAAAGTATTTTCATAAATGAGCTCCAAATTTTAAACTTCTATTCCACTACCTTGACAAAATGTAGCCTATGGCCTCCTCCAAGACGGAACCGTCTTGTCTTCAAAGCTGAATTCACCAAGATTAGTTAAGCAGTTTAGTAGGAAAAGCGTAACAAACAATCAAACAAACACAGCTTCGCATTAGTAAAGATAACTCTCTTTTAATGTTTGTTGTCTCGTGAGAGAAATCAATGAATAAATATCTGTATACCGAAAAATAATGTTTGCACTAAGATTTTTCAATATTATTTCTACCCCTGAAATCTTGCCACCTCTACCCGGTAGGCGTTATTTGTCACATTAGAAACTTTTCTAATAAACACTGGGCTATCGAATTTTAGCTGTCACAATATCGGGTATCCTCGTGACCTTATCTCGTCGGGTATCCGTTACCAGTGATCCATAGAAAGTCACGGGTATATCACGTTGCGCTCGAGTCGATTATGGTTCGCGGTCTTGTCACTCTGTGGCTGCTCATGGGCGAACGCCACAGAGATTCGATTATCTGCACAAAAATATTATTAAGAATTGATTTTTTGATGTAGTTTTTGTAATCTCTTATGATTGCCTCATGAAGATCTGGAGGTTGGAGGTTGATGAGGACATGTGATTTTCACACTCACTTTTAATATTTTCCTAAAAGCCGTTCCCCGATTATTGCACATTTTTTTGCTTTATTATGTAGTTAAAACAAACTTTATGGCCTACCTTAAGTACTATGAGGTTTATAGAGCGAAACTAGTAGCACATGCAGTTAAGTTACTGCAAACCAAACATTATACTTAATACACTTTGCCGGGCCCAGAAATTTCCCAGTAACTAGTGGCTTTACGCAATGGCCTTCGGAGCTAGGTCAAATGTAGAGATTAATGTTTTTTTTATACAACTACTGTAGAAAACAAGCATGCGGGCCACCTCGTGGCGGACAAGTGTAACAACAGTGTATGAACTTTCAAATTATTAGTTAGTTTAGGTGTTAGTAATTTCTTCCAGAAAAGGTACAATTCTAAAATACAATGTCTAAAAACAATTATGCCTAGTGCGTGAGAGATTGATGCCTTTATGAAGCAAAGACGACTAAACGCAACGCCTCGGGGCCTCCTGGGCTGGACCAGGCCGCCGGTGGTGCGTGGTGACACCCGACACCCGCTAGACTTACCGCACTCGCTCGCGGTTCCGACCAAAGCCAACGGTTGTGCAATGTGCGCTCGCGTCTACACTACATTGTTAGGGGATGGAATGATTTACCGTTCTTTAGAAATTATATCTTTGCTGTCATGTTTTAGTTTTAACTTGCCGTCAACGACTTCCGCGTGGACTTGAGTTTTTGCCACCGGTTGGAATATTGCACCCTACTTTTATTTGCTGCTCCACTCCTATTATTCATATCATGATGTTTTATAGAGCCTTCCTCAATAAACGGACTACTCAAGACAAAAATATTTTTTCAATTCGAAGCAGTAGTTCCTGAGATTATCACGTTCAAACAACAAAAACTCTTCAGCTTAATGGTATTAGTATGGATATATTTTTAATTTCTATGAATATGTCTAGAGGAGAAGTTGTCTCGGGTAACTTTGCGCACCCTCGAATAGCGTCCACAATTTCACATTTTAATGTTTTTTTAACAAAACCTGAATCCTTTTTCCAATCCTTATTTGTGGTTAGACTTCTATCGTTCTAAAATTCGTATTCAGTATGATTAGTTTAAAGTTCTTACGAACGAAGTTCATCTAAGTACTAAGTCACAGCTAGGTATACATATGAGCAAACAAGGTTATCATGTTTTTTGTTTCTGTTTTGTTAAATTACAAAACTAATCTTTCTTAGTGATGCAACCTCGGACCAATCTCTTAAGCCGGCTGAAATGTTGCAGCCGTTAGGAAACTATCAGGTTACCTTGGCATTTGGGCTTTGTGTTTCACTCGTCATGCTCGGTACAATTAAGTATCTATATTTTTTTGAATATAAAGTTACTCATGAAAGTAATAAGTCTGAGATTTCGTAAGTACCTAAGTACTTAGTTGCCGATTTATAGTTTGTGAAATGTCGGTCACCTTTGTCAAAACGTTGACAGCGGTGTATTCAAATAGAGAAATGTATTAACTGAATTCTTTGAGTATTAGTGCTTATCATGACAGAAACAAATTATTTTTGATTTCGGGAAATTTCTAGGCATTTTCTAAGTTAGTAGGTTAGGTCATCAAAAAATGTTCTTTTAGCAGAAATACCTGTAAATACCATGATTGAACTGTGCAGCTTGGAATCATGTGCACTTCTTTACTTTGTATTTAATATCGATAGTATCGTTACTAGCTTTGTCGTATGGGAGACCGTGAGATGTATGTTTAGGTCGGATATAAGTTCTAGCCGAAATCAAAATTATGAACGAACATCTTAACAAACCGGACAAGAATGGGACCTCAACAGGAAAATAAAAACTATCTGATAATCTATTGAGTAAACATGGAATTATTGGTGCCGTGAGTGAGTGAGAACAAATACTTAACGTTATCAGTGTCCGATAAGAGTCAGTGCCCCAGTGGTAGTGGTTCATAAATAGTCGGTCATCGGTCCAAGGCGATAGTCCGTTCTTTTGTCTATGTGCAGTTTTTTCCCGCATAAAAAAGTGAAATCCGCCATCTTGGAATTTTGAAATCAGTTTAATTAAATGTAACGGAAGATGTGTTTCAGCGTTTGAGTGCTTAGTGCCATGTGGGACCTTCCGATCGAGAACATTCCATACTGTTCACGTGGTTTGCTATATTGGACTTACTTTTGTGTTTCTTGACAAATCGAGAAGTGATTGTATGAAGATGTCTCCGAAAGCGAATGCAGGCGTGAGTTTATTATATTTAGTAAAGAGTGCTTTTGTTCGGTTTTCCAAAAGAAAGAAAGAAAGAAAGAAAGAAAGAAAGAGAAACTTATTAAACACATAAAATAACAAAACGCAGTTTAGTGTGAATTGGATCCTTAGGTATTTATAAATTAGAATAGATTTTGGCAATTTATTAAGGAATTCTAATTCTCCTATTTTTTTTTTGTTTTTGAAAAAACTATGATGAGTAGTCCGAAAGTCCGTAAAAAAATTAAAAATGACTTTTTTCTAATAATGAATACTTTTAGAGTAACCTACTTATCAATTTATCGTAGTTTGATGTGTTTGCTAGATGCCGAAAACTGTAATCTTATAATTAAAACATAAAACACCGTCAATCGTAAAACCGTAGTTGGGTAGAGGCAATAAAAATGGAAGTGATAAGTAAATAAAGTAGTCTGATGTTGGACTTGGTGTTAAGAAATTTAGTTAAAATCCTGCCTTGATTTCATTAATTCAATAGTATAACATATAAGAAGGTGAGGAATAACATTGTGTTTTCATGCTAAAGATTCGTTGGAGTACGAGTGAGTTCGATTCCCAAACTAGCACAAATCCTGTTTCATCGATAGATATGACAAAAAGCTCACCTTGGAACCAGGACAAAAGTGATGATTTCCTTTAATATTATACCTTTCTTACCTTCACCTGTAACAAACTGTGTTTAAAAAACCTAAGAAGTGGACTTAATATGAACTTCCCACTGTCGTTTTGGCCAGGGTAAAAATCATACAACCATAGATCTGAGCCTAAACTGAGCAGAGCCTATACTAGGGGTGTCAGGGAAAAAAATGAGGTAGGTTTTGTTTCTGAATAAAATTTAAATTTAGTAATGCCTTTAACACCGTTGATTTTGACATTCTGCTCGGCGTCCTGCGTTCTCTCAATATATCTCCAACAGTAATTGACTGGTTTCATAGTTACTTACACGGCCGTCGACAACGCATTCGCGTCGAGGATTCTTTCTCTACGTGGTGCGACGTTGAAGCCGGTGTACCGCAAGGCGGCGTTTTGTCTCCTCTCTTGTTTGCTATTTTCATTAACTCTATTAGTCTTAATCTCTCTTCTTCGTATCATCTATATGCAGACGATCTCCAAATATATTCCCAGGGCAGCCTTAGTGACCTTGCAAGCGTTGTTCAAGTTGTTAACGCAGATTTGAACCATATTTTAAACTGGAGCAAGTCTTATGGTCTCAAGGTTAACCCTGCCAAAACACAGGTTATTATTGTCGGCAGTTCGTGGATGATTTCCAGGATTGACTGGAGTTCTCTGCCTTCGATTATGTTTGACGGTGTTCAGATTCCTTACAGTAGAGTAGTCAAGAATCTAGGTGTTCAAATAGATGACACGTTAACTTGGACAGCACAGATTGGCGAGGTCAGCAGAAAAATGTTTGCGTCAGCAAGCAGTTTAAGCAGACTCCGCAACTTTTTACCAATACCCACCAAAATTGCGCTTGTGCAAGCACTGCTTTTCCCTATCCTGGACTATGCTGACTGTTGTTACCTAGATTTGAATGAAAACTTCCTCAATAAGCTTGAGCGACTCCAGAACTTCTGCATTCGCATCATTTTCGGTCTGCGAAAGTACGACCATGTTTCAGAGTACAGAGCTCAGCTTAATTGGCTTCCTATCCGTCTTCGCCGCGACTCGCACGTTCTTTCTCTTCTGTACACTGTTTTATTTAACCCACTGTCCCCACCTTACCTCAAAGAACGTTTTAAGTTTCTGCAAACGTCCCGTCATCAAGGTATGCGATCATCTAGAAAGCTTCATCTCGAATTTCCTCGTCATACCTCTCGCACCTATACCAACTCTTTTACTGTGCAATCCATACGTCTATGGAACTCCTTACCTATTTCCATCAGAGAGTCCCAATCCCTATCCATCTTCAAAACAGCTGTCAAAGCTCATTTTCTCAAGCTTTGACTTTTCTGGCTCTTATCTTCCTTGTTCTTTTCATCCTGTCCTTTATTTCTGTCAGTAGTTTCTATGCTGATGTTGCTTTGGATAATCCATACACATCCATTTTTCTTATCATCTCATGTATCTGTATTGTATGTATAATATGTATTATGTATGTTTATATATATATATTGTTTTTTTATTGTTTATTAAGGTTTATTTGTGTATTTTAAACATCATGTATATATTTCATTTACCACTTAAGATAGGTATTTTTATGTATTTTATTTATTATTTTTACAAGTAAACAATTTCCAATGCTGAATTAATTGTGCACCTGCGAACTCGTCCTATCATATTTCCTCTGCCTGTAGGTTGTCTGGAAGAGATTGCTTCTAGCAATAAGACCGCCTAAATTGTACATTTATGTGAACATGTATTCCTTACAAATGTGTTATTTTGTGTGCAATAAAGTGTTTATCTATCTATCTATCTAAATCAGCTAAGTAATTCTACCCAGAAATTTACAACAACCATTTTCTAACGATTTCAAACCATCGCCGTCTCATCTCACTCATCGTCTTAAGTCAGCGCACGAAACGATAAAAAAAAATAAGACATTTTTTTAGTATTCCCTCTCCGCACTACACCCCCCATACCGCAGGATCCGCAGTCGTGGATAGCCCGAAGTACCAAATATTGACTCGTAAATATGTTTGAACAGATAGATAACGTTATCTATTGCAGTTATCGATGTAGTAGCAGGCCGATGGATGTCCTCACTGCGATTAATTGACGTTAATCATCGACATTCCGGCTCGATCTATTGCGATGTTGTAGATTGTACGACGCAAGTATAAGATAATAATTGATAATTAAACGAACTTACCTTAAGTGAAGTTCTATTATAATTACACGAAGGCTTTGTCCGAAGAAATTAAGAATAACAAAAATGTAGTAAAGCGTGTCGCGCTGGCCATCTACCACTAAAGTTGAAACCATAATCAAGAGAAAAAAAAAATGGTTTCAACGTCATATTCAGCTGTCACAGATTGTCAAATGTCATTTAGTTGAGAGCTTCTTCACCTGGAACATAAATTAGGGAGCCTCCGAGAGGCTAGATAACTGCACATAATACTGTAGGGGTCCTAGGGTAGGGAGGGTCTTAATTTCTTCGGACAAAGCCTTCGTGTAATTATAATAGAACTTCACTTAAGGTAAGTTCGTTTAATTATCAATTACACTTCGCTTTGTCCTCGAAATTAAGAATAACAAAAATGTAGACTTTGAAAGCAGTACAGTATTATGTGCATAATGAAGGGATATAAAGAAGCATAGGTATCATATGAAACAAAAAAACAAAACCTAAAAAAAAAACAGTAGGTTGCTTACAGTAGTTAAGTAAGCATTCTGAGAAAAATATTAATACAAATAAATAACTGTAACATTATTGTAAATATTACAACATAATATTGCAACTATGTTATGAGTTTCAGTAATACCGTAGTTGTTGTTGACTTATTTATTCATTAAAGAATGTGCAAAACATTCCTAGGAGCTTCCTAAACTGTTCTTTGATAGAATTTAGCAAACAGAATAAGCTTCACTCCAACCAGTTGTGACTCTAATAAAGTTAATTAACACCGGAGTACAGCAGAGGTACTTGCATGTCTGGTCGAATGAACAATGAATAAAGATGTATGTATCTCACTTTCGGTTAGGATCCTGTTAGGATTCCTATAATCCACCGACTAATAGTTTGAGACCCTACGAGATTGTACAGTTATTGAAAACTGTCGAAAACAATATTTTCGTTGTTTATATAATCGTCCATGATTTATCCAAATAAAATTTAAAAGCCTCAGCAGGACGGACGTCGACTAGTTAAGGAAGTCAAATTTAAAAAACAGGGTTGAAGTAAACCTAGATGTCAAGTTAATCTAGTATTTTGATGAATATATTTTGAAATAACTACATTCACTCCATTAAATTTTAAAAAAATTAAATCACTTTTATGATCCAGAGTTACTGCGAGTTCTAAAAGTAAAGCTGGATCACATGTCTAATTATACTTTGGCATAGGAAGGGTTTTATAAAACCCCCTTGATAAGTTATTTTTGTACTCGAACTTAAGTCTATTTTTGAACTTGCTAACAATGATAACAATGGTACCATAATTCGCCCCATAATTCAATAGAATATTTAATAAATATCAATTCAGCTTCCAAGAAGTTAATATGATTTGACTGTCTTATGATAAGTTAAACCATTTTTTAAACGCAGTATCGCAATGTTGCTTGATGATGAAGCTAAGATTACGTCGGGAGACAAATTTATCAGAGGCAGTTTCACATAATTTCTATTCAATGTCAGGAGGCAAACGTGTAGTTTTCGACGTTTGCGCCACTGCCAGAATTTTCTAGTTATTTAGAAAGTTGTGAGGGAACCTGACGCCACCTCACCTTTTTTATATATAATCTCCGTTGTATTGTCAATTTGCATGATAATTTTAAATTACTTACAGCTATTTTTGGCATTACATGCTCCAAGCATTTCTAGTTAGTTGATGTAAAAATCTTTTTTGGAAAAAACTCCACTGCCCACTTGCCGTCTATCCTTGTATGCAGCCCCTCCCCCCTTTTTACTTGCAAAAAGTGTTTTACTGAATTTTTCCACTTAACTAAAGTCTCCCTGAAGGTGGTCAGGTAAATTCATATCTTCATCATAATCATTTGTATGTTGAAATACAAGATATTTACACATCTCAAATACTTCAATAGAGAACCAGCCAAATTGAATGGCTGGGCGGGCATGCAAGGTAAAAGACCCACTAGGTAGTTGGTTTTTTGATTTTGCATTGCTGCAGTCCTGTAATTTTTGTTATTTCATTTAAAATGTTATATCTTTTCTGGTCGAAGAGTTCAACATGACAATGTTTGGTGACAATTAAGAATCCTAAATGGATTTTATTGTCATATATGACTAACTCTTAACCTGATACACTGATTATATGAGGTCCCAATGCAACATAATATCATTCAAGCTAATAGTAGATACATAGACCATGGATTTGTTGCTGGTTTGATTAGTTTGGTAAAAAACCAAAGGAGCAGTGCTCAAACCAAAAGGCCCACAATGAACTCAAAAAAAAAAAAAGATTCATATTTTGAGTTAGATAAACAAAGAATAAAAATGGTCTTTTAATTCAATAGATGCTATAGTAATATAACAATCCGTTGAAACAAATTGTTAAGTGGTTCTTAAATCATCAATTTAAAGTGGTTGGTTTTTATAAACTTTTTATCTAAGTTCAATTTAAGTAAATCTACTTTTCCACCTGGGTAAGTACTACTTAGATACAAACTGATTATTTCAATGAATCATCATCAGACTTCTCATGTTTAAATAATTCTGCGGAACTTAATTCTGCTGAAGGTGGTACATTGGTTTGGTAAACAGGTTATTTATAAACCTCAATCCATGACAGAACAACTGGCTCCACCAATGATCAATGAGAGACTGTCTGAAAGACTCACCAGTATTATTATTTGCGGTGTTGCAAATCCGAGAGCGCTGCGGCGGCGCTGCAGGCGGTGCATGACGGCGCTGGTGATACCAAGAGCCCGTCGGCAATGTCAAAGGTGTCGCCTTGGCAGGCAGACGCCTTAAAATTATTCCCGTACGGGAATAATTATAAGCCACATTCACCACCTGCCTGGTGGTGAAAGTAGAAGCATTCAGTTTATTAAAAAATTGCTTGAAAGGTTGTCTGGAAGATATCGCTTTTAGCGATAAGGCCGCCTACATTGTAGAACTAAATCTTTGTAAGCTTTGCAATGTGATTGTTTTCTTAGTGCAATAAAGTTTATCTCATGCTATTTTATCTCATCTTGATATTTTGTGTTGTTTTTAATATCAGCCGCAGACCTGTTAATGGCCTCAGCCTCCTGAAGTATCTGCCTAAGTGTCACCAATTATATTTTCATGTATTTTTGTTGTGTATTATTGATCCTTGATATCTTTTTAATGAACACACATATTTTCTCCTTAGCATTGTTTCTGTTTGTACAACAAACAGTCATAAATGAGCTTTCCAGTGTCTATTCCTGATTTGTATAAAGTATTACATTAGAAAGAGCCATTTCAGCATAATGGAGACAGGGCACCAATCCTTTGGCATCTTCTGGTATGCAGTCTCTGTCTATGACCTCCTCCTTGTATATTCCCAGTGTAAGGAAATGGTTTAGATCTTTTTACCTTAATATGTTTGGGCAAATCTTAAGGCAAATCCTGCTCCTCCGGGTAAGATGAGACATAAGTGGGTTCTGACTGTATTATTATTGGCTCTTCAATTCTATGTGGTGTCATGAATAGGATGAAATCCTGTTCTGTCCTCAACGGAGACAGGGTAGTTTCCCACACCGGGACCAGATAGGGTAGTAACACAGTTGTTATTATCTGATGGATAATCACTAAGTTTTCTTTCTGAAAATCACTAATATATGAAACTTTTAATTAACTGAGCACTCATTAAGGTTATACCTTAATGTAATGTATATAAATACATTATCATGTTAGGAAGTTTGGAATAATCTCTGTAATCCATTCACAAACTCAGAGTATTAACTTTATTTAAAAAAATAATTAAATGAAGACTTATGCATAAGCACATACTCATAATACATGTATAACTGCTTTTGGTAGGTAACAATCACTTCAAATTGTACACAAGCATGAGCAAAATTGTGCAGAAGCACATACTCATAATACATGTTTAACTGCTTTTGGTAGGTAACAATCACTTCAAATTGTACACAAGCATGAGCAAAATTGTGCACAAGCACATACTCATAATACATGTTTAACTGCTTTTGGTAGGTAACAATCACTTCAAATTGTACACAAGCATGAGCAAAATTATGCATAAGCACATACTCATAATACATGTATAACTGCTTTTGGTAGGTAACAATCACTTCAAATTGGACACAAGCATGAGCAAAATTATAGGGTAATAAAGGTTTGTAATTAGAAAGGTTATAGCCGCTCAGAGCTATACACATTCTTTATTCCTCCTTGGAAAAAACCTATTGGGGCATACACCAAACTTGGGGACTATCAATTCAAATGCATTGCATTCTCTACCAGTCAACCTGATTGTCTTTTAGAAAACTTCAATGCAAATGCATTGTTTTTCAAGTATGTACTTATCAGTACTTGGTCATTTTTAACTGATGAATTAGAAAGGTCATAGCCACATAAGCTATACTCAATCTTTATTTGTCTTCGGATACACCCAATTAAGGTGAACGCTAGACTTTTAGCAACCGTCAATGCAAATGCATGGTTTTTCAAGTATGTACTTACCAGTACTTGGTCGTTTTTAACTGATGAATTAGAAAGGTCATAGCCACATAAGCTATACTCAATCTTTATTCGTCTTCGGATACACCCAATTAAGGTGAACACTAGACTTTTAGAAACCGTCAATGCAAATGCATGGTTTTTCAAGTTACTATGTACTTACCAGTACTTGATCGTTTTTAACTGATGAATTAGAAAGGTGATAGCCCCATAATCTATACTTAATCTTTATTCGTCGTCGGAAACACAAAATTGAGGGGAACACTAGACTTTTAGAAACTTTCAGAGCAAATGCATGGTTTTTCAAGTAGGTACTTACCAGAACTTGATAGTTTTTAACTCATGATAAGAAAGGTGATAACCACTCGAGCTATACTCATTCTTCATTCGTTTTCGGAAATTGAGAAGACACATAATGAGAAACTTTCAATGCAAATGCAGTTTTTCACGTAGGCAGGTATCCGCCAGAAACTCGATTGTTCCTTGTAGTTTCCACTTGAAACTTTCTTTAATTTTTCTAATCTTTCGTTCCTTATACATTCCCAAATCCTGGACTTTGTGTTTTTGATGCTTAATATCCCTGAAAATCCTGAAATTGTTTAAAACTTGGGAAAGAAAAAAATATCGTGCAGAATGGCGCGAGCACTAAAACGCTAATGACATTTGACAATCTGTGACAGCTGAATATGACGTTGAAACCATTTTTTTTTTCTCTTGATTATGGTTTCAACTTTAGTGGTAGATGGCCAGCGCGACACGCTTTACTACATTTTTGTTATTCTTAATTTCGAGGACAAAGCGAAGTGTAATACAAATAATTTTGAATGCTAGTTGCTATCTTTACATTTAGGATGACTATAGAGCTCTTGAATAAACAGCTAGGTAATTATGAGAGGTACCAAAAATGTCTCAATGTAGATGAGTTGTAAAAGGCAGTGTTTTATGAATGCAATGTGCACAGTCTGCTTACTTTTTAAAGAATCTTGAAAGTGAACTTTCATGAAAAAAATTGATAGCATAACCATACACAGGGAAATACAAAGCGACCCGCGGTAAGACAAACGTTGCGTACATGTTACAAATTATTCAATAGATGTACCTAAATACAGCCTAACTACCTGAAATGTCTTTAACTCCCTCACTCCTGTTATCAGCAAGGTCACAAACACTAACTTACAAATCTAGCAGCTTTTGTTGCACACTCATTTGCTCCCTTCACAGCAAAATAAATTCTTAACCCTTATTTTTTCACCCACCGCTTCGACTACACCTTACTAAGTACAAGCATTTCTGATTGTGATTGCTGTATGTACGTATTCTAACTACCTACCGTAAGGGTGGTTACCGGTTTTCCAGGCACCCATCGTAGCATTGGCTCATCCAAGCCGTGTACAGACTACAGGCACATTTCCGCACAATGGTTACTCTAAGGCAAGACGAAAGTCACTGCGACCACGCGTTTTATAGAGACGTGTAAATTAATGATTTCTACCACCAGCGCACACCAAGAGATAGCACTCGTTGATTTAAAAGAAATAATATGTTATTTTGAATGCTGCATTTTTTAATCATACTTTAAACAGATACCTAGTCTGATAGGCAAAAATTAATACTTACCTAAGGCGAGATTTCATTCTCATAAGTAGTTAATATGGTTCTGTGTACTACACTATCTGTTACGCAACATTTTCCAAAATGCCTCACATTTTAAGACACAACTTATGTTTGTTAATTTTAGAAAATAACCCTATTTA
Source organism: Udea ferrugalis (assembly GCA_950022985.1). Taxonomy (NCBI): domain Eukaryota; kingdom Metazoa; phylum Arthropoda; class Insecta; order Lepidoptera; family Crambidae; genus Udea; species Udea ferrugalis. The sequence goes on from OX465516.1 coordinate 16,768,619, forward strand.
AGGGACCATTTATTTTTGCCAGTCAGTTAACTTGAGACTAACCTTGTTGGTGCATCATTGTAGCAATCAAACCTTGTTACAGTCCAACTCCTCAGCCAGCGGCGAGCGGAGGGAGCACCTGTACAAGATCCTGGTGATCGGTGAGCTGGGCACTGGCAAGACGTCCATCATCAAGCGCTACGTGCACCAGTTCTTCAGCCAGCACTACAGAGCCACCATCGGCGTGGACTTCGCACTCAAAGTGCTCAATTGGGATGCGAACACTATTATTCGCCTGCAGTTATGGGATATTGCAGGTAAGTTAAAAGTGTAGCCAATGTAATTATAATAAAAAGACGTAGATAGGTTGCTTGTGCTCAAAAAGTGCCACCCGATCGGGACTTCGACCACCTGAGCAAAGCATTGCCAGTTTGAGACTTTATTGGATAAAAAAGGCTCGGCGAAATGTTTTCTTCTGAATGTTCGTTCACAATGCAATAGCGGCAACAGTCAGCATGCCTTCAGAGGCATGCTGACTGTTGCCACCATACAATAAAACAGGGTTGTCAGCAACCCTGTTTTATAGAGCGTTCGTAATGCCTATGTTATTATTATAGGTTTTGCGTGTAAATGTTTTATTTCCGAATATTTTGAGCAGTTCATGCTCTGATGTTTGTTTTCTCCCATTCCCGACATATGTACTTAAAATATTATTACGTTTATTAGCATGTGAAGTGCTTATTCAGAGTTTAAATAAGGAATTCCGCTAAGTGAATATTAACACTCATGACACATTGCCGACTGTATCCCAAAAATGGTATCCCAAGGCTTTTCACTGTTTTGTCGTGTTAACTACAGTTCGTTCGCGTTAAGAATGCAGTGATTTCATACTTGGCTTTCGATCTAGCACATCCCCTAATCAATCGAATGGTTCCTAATTAGGAAGCCAAGTCCAGAGTGACCAGTTGAAGGCATACGTTCGAAAGCAAAAGTTGTAGATCTGAGTTTTTTTGTGTGCGAAAGGATTAAATTTGAAAAGCACTGCATTCTTAACGCGAACGAACTACAGTTACTATATGAAAAGCAGCAGTGTGTAATGGTCCTATAGGTTTGTGCAATATGGCATGTGAGCTCAATCATAGATCTTTTGCGAATAAAAAGTAAGACAACTTGTCAGTTCTATTGTCAGTGTTGTTGTCATTATAAACTGTAAAAATGAGGGGAATGGATGATCTTAGTTCTTGTTTTGCTAGAATTTTCGCCTTGGTGACCCTAGTTTTGATATTTATTTTCTTAACATTGATCATTATCATTCCTGTGTGATGTAAAAGTAAGTATTGAAATCGAGACATAAATTGCATTTGTTGGGTTATGTAAGAATGCTATGCTATGAGGATATTTAGATTTAATGATCCTCTTTCCTCTCTCATACTCACTCATAGGCACATTCCTCTCACACACAAATATGCTCATCTCATAGCACACACACAAGTTTAAATCTCGCACACACACACACCTGGATCTTCTGATTGTTTGTTTGTTTGTTTCACAACACACATTTTTTCTCACTCCATCACACAATCATGTGACCTTCCATGCCCAACCTCGTTGGTAACTGCTTACCTGTTAGCTGCTGCTTACCAGACCCCATAGTAAGTCCAAAAGAATGCTCGGGTCAGTTATGCAATTCTCGTCAGCATCAAATCTCATCTCGAACTCCATCATTGGAAATCGGCAATTTTAATCGTCTATTGTTTCAACTTGAATGAGTATTCTCCCTCTTTGTATGAAAATACTTTTCAAATTTAACTTGGCTCAGTTCTTCTAAATCAAACGATCATATTCAAACGATGAGTTTGACAGAAAACCGAATTGAAATCTGACTTTGAATTTGCTAGTGTGAAGTATGGATTAAGAATGGCACCACAACGATCGCCGACACTCTGTAGGTTTCCACAAATGCAGCGCTCCATCAGGCAAAAGACCATACCCAACGGTATGTGTTTTTAAGAACCAATAGAATCTCTACATTAACCTAGCTTCGCTCAATGAAGCGATTCTATCGGTTCTCAAAAATTCCTCGCTACGCATCTCTAGTAGAAACGTAGCCTTAGACGGGGCCGTATATTGGAAAGATTCTTCATAAGAGTCACGATCCTCAAATTATAGCGGACTGAGAAGGAAATGTGTCATAAATTCGTAAAATGTTATCTTCATTACAATCGAGTGAAAATAAAGCTAAAGTTATGAATTGCTACATGATGTTTTTGCTTGCTTTTGTTCCCAGGTCAGGAACGTTTCGGCAACATGACGCGGGTGTACTACAAAGAGGCGGTAGGCGCGTTCATAGTGTTTGACGTGTCGAGGGTGGCCACCTTCGACGCAGTGGTCAAGTGGAAGAACGACTTGGACACGAAGGTCCAACTGCCTGACGGGTCGCCTATTCCTTGTATACTGTTGGCGAATAAGGTACGATGATATCGGGATGTATTCATAGCCTAGAAATATTGTATTGTATTGGGTTAGAAATGCAGGGGAAATTGTGCGACTGTTAATAGTAATTTACGCAGTAATTGTAGTGACTTCATAAAAACTTTAAAGTTAATTCATAAATCCGCCCTGGATTGCCCAAGTCTGCTAATTTTAGAACGCCTAATTGATTCGTAATTGAGTCTCATGTGTCAAATTTGACATATTTTCATAGGAAATGTGTCAAATTAGCCGATTGAGACTCAATTGAAGCGTTATAAAATTAGCAGACTTAGGGCCCATACCAGCTTTTTTTGTCGTTGGGTTTGAATTTTTTTTGGAAATTTAAGTTTGGAGTTCCCTCAGCTCTTGTATTACTTACGTAGGCCGAATTTTGGTTAAAAGTCCCTAAATATCTATCCAAGTAACTATTGATTATTTTCCGAACATTTTTACAGGTTTGAATTTAATTATTTTCTTTTAATTTCCAGTGCGACCAACAGAAGGAAGGCATAGTGAACTCGCCGGCGAAAATGGACGAATATTGCCGGGAGAAGGGATTCGCGGGCTGGTTTGAGACTTCGGCCAAAGAGAACATTAATATTGAGGAAGCTGCGCGCTCTTTAGTTAATAAGGTAATTATCATTATTTTGGTTTTATCACTGCTTTACCTAAAGATGAAACATGAAAAAGGGGTCTCACCTGTGTAAGGTGAGATTTGAACCTCAATCGAGGAGGTATGAAATGGTGGTTTTCAGTTTTGTTATCTGAAAGGGGATTTTTTTTTGCAATTTAGGTGAATACTGTTTTGAGTGAAGATGAAAATTGTTTTTTTTTATGTGAACTTTTACAAGTATTTATGAAAAGTCAGTAAAATAATTCACAGTAAAAATATAAAATGATGTAGTATAATAGTTTTTATTATAATAAAGCAGTCAGCCACGAGACTCCTTTGCGCATTTTCCGCTGTTGGCGAGACACCAGATTCGGCCTATAAAAACATAATAGGTGGTTTCTTTGAAACAGAAATAATACCATAACTATAACTTTTCTTGATTGTGTCGAGTTTATAAATGACTACTTAAATTGCCTAAGTAAAAAAAACGGCTTAAGTAAAATATGGTCGGTGTTTGTTCCTAAACTATTCAAATTACTAACAATATTCTAATCTCAACTTGTTTATCAAAGTCGAGCTATCTCTGAGCACATTAAGATAATTTATGAGATGAATTAATTATGTAGATGTGTTAACATTCCGGTACTTGTTTGTTTTTTGAACTAGTTTTAGTTCGAGAACTATCGACTACTGAGAATTTTTCCGATATCTCCAACTTTTTATTAGGGTCATCAGCGGGTGTCGATTTAGTTTTATTTATTACTATGCATACCCCGGAATGGAGTGCAGTTAATTATAGCTAATTAATTTGACAGATTTAAAATTTACGAGGACATTTTATGTATGTCACCGTATCATTGTGAACATTGGTAGTTTACAACAGTCTATCTCGGATATTATAAATTGTAAACCATAATACCTATAACATAATAATATGTTTACAATTCCTCAACCATTGTCCGGTAAAGCCGTGAAAGCCTTACTTAGGCTAACAGCTAGTCAAATTAAAAAATAAATATTGTATAACCTCTATACTATATTGTAAATAAAAAGTGTTAGGCATTTATACATGAAAAACGAAGATTTACTAAAAAAGATCTATGCCGGATCAGTCGAGAACCATTACGTCAAACGGGCCTATCGACCTCGTAATAGTCCTACCTAATAATCAAGAGCAGCTTTTAGACCTAGACGAAACCACTGTCTTGAAGGCCAACCTCATTTGTTTTATCAAGTTTTTTTATCAGATTTCAAAACTAAATTGGATGTTTTTTATATCTTTCCGAAAATAGAATTGATTTGTGTAGGTTTGGGTTAGTATCTAAGCTAAAAATTAAAAAAATTAAGTAAACAATTAACGGTGTTAACAGGTTTAAATGATTAATTTATTCTTTATTGCACAACAATGATGCAACAAATGGTACTGAAGAAATGTTGACTAAAACAGTTGAACACAGAAAAAAAACTGGGTAACAACTGAAATAAATTAATTTAATTGGTACACTAAAATAAGGTGCAGAATGTTAAAAAACTCACATGCAGGTTAAACACTTATGACAGTACGGGCCATGGTACAGTCAGCATCAAAATGATTTTTGCGTACATAGTGGTCCATCATTATTATCTTTAATATTTAAAACTACATATTTAGTTTTGGTTCTATTCGAAGAAAATGAAACTTACTATCTAATTGTTAGGGATTTCTTATAATTATTGACTAGTGTCTTATTAATGTATTTCTTTGCAGATTCTCCTAAACGACAAATTATTACAAAGTAGCGACAGCAAAGACGGCGACAGATTCGCGCTCGAGCACAAGATCGCAAACGGGGAGAATTCGCGTTCTGCACAATCCAAGTCATGCGCTTGCTGACGCTCCAGGCCGACCAATCAGAGGGCTCCTCTCGTGAAAGTCAGACGTACAGTCGACCACAGAACTGCTGGCTCAATCTGACCTTATTTTAATAAGAACTTGCATACTAAACGATAACTCCAGGCTTGTGTTGCGGTTGACTGTATGGATGCGTGTATTAAAGAAAGAAAGATTATTTGTACAATTTATTAGTACTATTTAGTGCTTTATAACATTTATTCGTCGTTGTAGTTATTTTGAATACAACAGTTACTCTAAACATAAGTATTTATGAGGTAATGATTACTTTTTTATTTCGTGTGCAGTTTTGTGAAATCATTATTCTTGTTATACGAAATCTCCGGAGATGTATGGATTTTGTTTGCACTTGAAATTAGGGCTGTACAGATTCTCCTTAAATATTCTAACAAAGTAATCTATAGGTATATAATAATTATGAATGAAGTTGAAATAAATAAAACAAATATATTTTAGTTTGTACTTGCCATAACATTATAGTAAAGTAAAATAAGTCTATACTAACTCACAGCTGGGCAAAGACCTTCAACGTTCAATTTGGTCCCCAACACATAGGGTTCAAGATGGCCAAGAATTTGTTTAGAAAGCTCCATGACATATTTTGACCTGCGATTTGAACCTCTTATATGAAAATATTAATTGCCAAAAGATAAGGATAGTCAAATCCACTATTTTTAGGTTATTGAAAGTTTCAAGTACGGTGGACCAAACTACAAGTGTAACATACATTTAGCACTTGAAATATGATATTTAATGCTTTGAAATAAGGTGATAAGAAATGACGAAGTAGGTACATATACTTGACCCTTGGGAATAATATCAACGTCCTAGGAATATTTGAGTAAAATGGTAGGGTCTATGTTCTTGACCCATACATACGTGATTAAGATTTTGTATATAATATCTCTGTACCTAATAGGTGACTAATCGAATTTAAAATGTAGACAAACTTGCTTTTGAATGGCAGCACGCATCAGTTAAAATAAGAAGTTCTAATTGGTTGTTTAAAAACGAATTTTTACGCCAATGCGTTCTGGTGGAAGAAGGGCCTTATGGGCTCTGGTGTAAGAAGGGCCTTATGCACTGACGGTATAACCTCCAAGGTATTGCTGTGGCAGATTGTACAACCATGAACATATTTAAAGTCTATTTTTCAAAAAATGCATTTGGCAATATTTCGTCTTTTGCAGATAAGATTCTGTGTTAAAGTTTATGTCATAATTTAGTAAAATATTAATTTAAATTGTTCATGTGAATGAATTATATGGAAGGAAAGCTTTTAGTTAAATCGCATATTCATTTAACGAGTTGATAGGAAATTCACCTTATTTTCGTTATGTTTACACAATCACTGGTTTTTTAGCAGAAGTTGTTTGTGATAAACAAAAAAGCCTTCCCCTCTCTTACTTTCTTTTAAAAAATACACTTTAATTTTAGTGAATTATGTGTGCAATCTGTGTGCTGTTGTTAAAAATGGATCAAACATATCTGACGAACAAATTGTAGGTATATCAATTCAAGACGAATCAGACCAAATTGTGTCTGTATAAAATATAAACTCTCTAGTAGCACTATCTTATAATAATTTTGATAACGTTTTGAACTTATAATTAACTTTGCAAAGTTCGTAATATAAGTTGTACGATATTAATAAATTGTCTATACCCTGAATTCTTAAACGTCCATCAAAGTTGAGAAACCGTCAAAGTAATGATGTCTCGCGGAATGCCAATAGAACTAAAAGCTACATTCGTAAGAGCTGCTTAAACTTTGAATAATGTTTGTGAATTCAGCATTTTCCGAAACGATGCTCAAAATAATTCAAACCCAAGTCTGTATTCGATAGAATCGCTCTGATGCTATTCATAGACTTAAGCCAATCATAGGCTAGCCATTTTAAAGAGTAGATTAATATTTGAGTATAGTTTCAGAAAATAGGCCTGAATGCCCCTTGAAAGATAATTTAAAAACTCATTATTTAAAATCATGCAATGTAACGTGTGAAACTATATGCAAGTATTTGTATTTTTTTTATTATAAACTTGATAGTAATTATTGTACATTCATGCCCTGTAAAAGTGTTAACATGTATTTTTGTTCGTAGTCAGTGATGCGTACGCACAGTTAATAAATGTAGTAGGTCACATGACAGCTTATAGATATTTGTAATCTATGTTTAAATGCTCTCATTCATACAAATCTCAAAGAGGCCTACGGCATCACTTTGTACGCTACTGTTACTTTTTGTCTCTTGCATTCAAATTGCGAGTAAGTGACAGGACACGTCAATCGCTAAAAGCAATGCTGCAGCGTTGCTTTAGCTTTTACGAATAAGAGCGCCTTCAATTTATGCGTTTCGTATCCTGCTGTCGAGCGTTCGCGGTACCAACGGCGCACTGTTGCCGTGCTCTTTGGATGAAAACAGACCGTCCGTGCGGCGCACGACAAACACACCGCTTCCGCACGTGGTCCGATACGAAATGCATCAACTAAAAGTGCCCTAAGGAGGCCTAACCCAGCGCCAAAACGTTTGATAAAGTTTAGCTAAATCTCCAGTTTTCAAACATAGTGGCTATGTGCCAAAAACAGACAATAACATAACACAGTAAACGCCAAAATATTACTTAGCTAAAAAAAAGCCGTATTTATGGCTTAATTACCTTTTGTATCGATTTATCTCTGAATCACCTGTCAGTTGCGTTCTCGAAAATTATTTTGCATACCAAAACCTTATTTGCTTCGCTGAAATTTCTGACCTGAATACTTATTCAATCAGACTTTTGTTTGTTTTGATATTTCCTTCTTTTACACATGTTGTCGAATCTATATTTAGCCTTATTACTTTATTAGTAAGTGGACCTTAACAAATAAAAGTGCGCTTAGTATAAAAACAATTCTATAACATCTAATTTAAAACTTCGGTAAAACTCTACGGCTATTACAGAATCACATGTTTTAATTTATCCAACGAATTCTATTAAATTGTGCATATATTACACTAAACGCTTAAATAGGAGAAAGCTAAATACTTGTTATACCGTTACTGACACTTGGTATGAATACCCTACCTTTCGAATTATTTGAATATTTAAAGTGTAAATTATTTAAATAGTACCTACTGTAATGCGTTATGTTGCGTTAATAGCTTAGAGTTATAGCTATAAACATTTTTTAGATGAAATATGTTGTGTTTGAATGAGAACCTCCCCCAATCCCATTTTTTACAGTTTTATTGAGGTATCAGTTATTTCCAGTGACCACCCATCTTGTTCAGACAGCTTACAGAAGTAAAAACCTAAGTTTAATCATATCTATTCCACAAACAATACCAAGTTAGGAAAAACATAGTAAGAATATGCAGACAAATTTTTGTTACAATTTATCTAGAAATTTTTAGAGAGTATGATTTTCATGAGATTAGCGCCAGCGGAAGTAATGCGTCGATGTCTAATACTTACACCAAAAAAACAGAGGTTTTATTAACAAAAATAGTTATTTTATGAATTGTTTTCATGAAAACCCCTTAATTGGCACAAGCTCTGTTATTATTTCCATTCATGGAAGTCATCATCATTATCAACTGCCGCACGACGATCGCTGCTAAACATGGTCCTCCGGAAATATGTGATCGCTTTAATGCGATCGACATAAGATTCACTTTCATCGTCGCACGACACCCTATGTCCCAATTCCGTGATCATCATTTGTGTGGTTGGCGTTCATCCACCGTTCCTTTTACGCCTCTCCGTCGTACGTCCAAAATATTAAACTCATGCTATGATATTTTAAAGAGGTAGATACGTTATGTCAGTACTTATGCGAAATCGAAAATTGTCTCCTGGCGTACGTACCTATAATTTAATTGCGTGTACAAGATAGTATAATTATTAACTAGAACGCAAACGAGACAGATACATGTTGCGCAGTGTCGTCTCAAACTGTCAATGCTTTGCTCAGGTGTTCGAAGTTCAGATTTCGGGTGCCACTTTTATAGCACAAGTAACCTATCTACGCCTTTTTTATTTAAATAATTGCTCTCACGACATTGGGGCCTTCAAAAAGCTAGCTAACGTGCTAACCGTACTGGTTAACAGAAAAGGTTAACTGGGTTTTGCCATTGTATTTTATTCAAAGAAGAGTGAAATAAAAATCAGTAACGTTTTACCTTACTACTTATTCGAAAACGGCAGTTCTTGTGACCCAAAGTTCGTTTGCTCAGACAATTAGAAAAGTTAGGTCTTCGATTCTCTAGTAAAGTAATTTAGATCTTACCAGTTAAGTTTCTAGTACTACTCGTACGTAGACGTTGTCTCAATTGAGGCCAATCAACGACGGTTGGAAGCAGTTTCTAATGAACTTACGTACATTCTGCTTCAAGAATAAATAAGCACTTTTATTCTTCGTCATACAGGTTCATTTGAAAGATTTTACATAGTTGCTTGCTCTGCTAATTCCTTTAACATAGTTATTAGAATTCGCAGAGTTTTGGCTGATATTGCAAATAAAAGGAAAGATGAAGAAATAGTTAATGCAACATTATAATTTACACTAGACGCAAAGGGGCCACCCTTTTTTGATGCCCGCACTAACAGACCGATCACACCACTCAATAAAAGCTACCCTAAAGAAAATTTGTCCAGTAAGACACTATTTTCCATCAGTGGATGCACTAGAAATTCATGGGTCTTGTCGACGTCGTTGCGCCTCAGGTAGAGACTACCGCCTCATCGTCTCGACGTCATTGAGAAATCGCTTTTAAAAGGCTGTTGAGTTGCAACAGCAGTTCCAGACGGCTCTCAGAAGAAATCTAAGTGTGTCTACAGCTAAAAGAAGAATGAAGGAGAAGAAAATCACAGCGCATAGAGCTGCTACGGGTTTAAAATTCACTGCAGAGGCAACCCGCTTGCAATTTTCCCTCGAGCGGGTCAATTTTACCCCAGTAAAGCAAATTAACTTGCTCGCAGGTAAAGAGCTATTGTTTGGAGGCAAGTTTCGACCTTTGATGATGAAACCTGCAAAAACTTAACTAAGTGAGGTTTTGTCATAATTATGCTAAGCGTTTTGTCCGGAGAAAGTAGCATACATAATTAAATAGATAATTGTATGAGCTATTAAGTGTACTAACTGTGTATACTGTAACTGTGTGTGTGTGTATTTAAATAATCAAATAAGTATGTATGCGTTACAAACGATTATTACTTTTGTAATAGTATAAGTATCTCTCTATGTATACTAATCCCACGAAGGATCGCTAGAATTAAAATAATCACATATGCAGCACAGCTTATTATTTAGATCACTACTATTACGAATAAATTAATACATAAGAATTTTTTCTCGAGAATAAGATAGAAATAATATTTTTAGTATTCCGCACCAACAGTTTGAAATAAAATATTTGCCGCGATACTTAACATTACAGAACTACAGAAAGCCGCAGAATAAGTAATGTAAACTGAATTAACAGCTAGAAAAGTCGTCAATTTATGCCAATGCCATAATAGTATATTAAGATTTAAGTGCAGTAAGTTGATAAATAATTACAGCCAAATCGATATTGGTAGCCCGACTCGCAGGAGATTTGAATACTTTTCACCGCGGCTTTCCCTTCTTTCAATTTCTGAAATGTTTGTCTGTATTGACAGACACATGCCTTTGTTTTTGTAGCCTGAACAAGCAAACAAATTAATGTTTTTTTTCCAAAAGATCTGTTACAGAGTACTTATCTTTGTACTTTGAAATCGTTAAACCTGAGACACCAATAAAAAGTTACTTAATACTGATCAGGTTGCCACAAACTATCTTTCTTTAATAGCTTTGGATCTTTACCTCAAAGCGAAAGGATTCGAGATAATTTGACAGTTGGAGTAAATCTGATCTACTGGCTTCTGTACAACGTCACAGTTTAATTCATGTTTTTTTCAAACCAGCTCCTACTATGCTACCACAATATTCCATAAGTCCATAAGGTTTTAAACAGTACAAACGGTTTTTGAACAATGTACAGAACCCTCTAAAAAAGGTGTGTCTCTCTTTACCAGTTTCAAAATGTTGTGAAACAGTTGAACGTTCCTTTATGACAGCTAATGAATTGTGGTCAAGATTCCTAAGCCTTATGGCGGCGAAACTAGTTTTACCGAAATAGATACCTACGAGTAGAAGGAAGCTAGGCATGTAGTTTTTATGATGTTGAATCAACAGTCATAATAATTCATTCCAGTTACTTAACAAATCCTCTTTGGGAAAACTTCGATCAAGGTTAAACGCCTTGACTGTGGTCATGTTAGCTACAAGGTCATAGGTAATTGAGGTAGGCTCATCCTACAAACTGAATAGATTAAGCTATAAAGCAATAAAACACGAATAAATTTGCATAGGACTTGTTGTAGTCCTAAAGTAAGTTTTCCCTTGTGGATTGGAAGACAGAAATAATGACGGTACCACAAAAGAGCACAAATGATTTGATTTCTTCAGATAATTGACCTTCAGGCGTGTTGTTCTTAATACACACTTCGATCCCGAACTCAATTCACCTCATCACCATCATTTCAGCCGAACGACAGCCACTGCTGGGCATGGGTCTCGCCCAAGGATCTCCACAACGATCGGTCCTGCGCTGTCCGCATCCAGCGGCTTCCCGCGACCTTGACCAGTAGGCCTAGCACGAACCGCTAACGTTGTGGTAATCGAAAATTAAAAGTTACTTTTTTTCTCAAAGTCTGTCCAACCCAACCGACATTTCACGAAGGATTGCATCGTCGAAGTGGCAGTGGGCGGGTCACATAGCGCGGAGCACCGATAGCCGTTGGGGCGGAAAAGGTTCTAGAATGGTGACCGCTTAACGGACGACGTTCCGTGGGCAATTCACCTGTCAAGAAATATAAGTTCTGCAGAGAGATCAGTAAATTTTAAATAACAGAATGAGTTTAATTTATCATAAGTTGAATACAATTTGACGTTAGACGTAGGAAAAAGACGCACTATTATGTTACGAGAAGTTATATGTCAGGTGAGTTTGCATTCAAGCTCGAAAGAAACCTTAAAATCTAGGCAAAATCAAAAATCAAAAGGTTAACTACGATCCTGCATGAGATGTTAAAGTCTAAAAGCAATTATAAAAGAGTACAAGATACCTAGTATGATTATTTATTAGAGCGTAAACGAGACAGATACATGTTGCATAGTGTCGTCTCAAACTGTCAATGCTTTGCTTTGCGGGTGTTCGAAGTTCTGATTTCGGGTGCCACTTTTTTCGCACAAGTAACCTACCTACGTCTTTTTTATTCTAATATTATTGTGTAAAAGTGTGTGCGATATAGGAGCACTCGTCCACCACCTTTATATAACTCGATGGGACGACAGATCGACACAACCAGTAGAAAGAATGCAGGATCATCTTACTTTTCGGACATGAGATAATCAGGCTCCACTGCCCTAGTCTAAACAGCAAAACAAACAAAAACATTTTATTGGTCCGTCGTGTTCGTTTTCGTTTTGTTAGTCATTTGTGACAACAATTCTAGAAAGAATGCTGAATAAATTAACCCATGCACGAAATGTATAAGGTAATCTATAGTTTTTACTGCCGCCTACTACGAATTCTTAGAGTTGGAATATGTTTTTTTTGGAGCAGATACTCATACTAACAACATAACATAGGCTCACGACTATATCCTAAGCAGTATCAGAATCAGTATCCTATCCTAGCTGACTATTGTCGTCATTGTGAACGTAACATGTAGGAGCCCACACTTCGCCGAGTGAATTTGATTCAAACGTAGTTAATCCAGGTTATGTGGGTTGCTTTAGTTTTTTATACAGGATGAGTTTTTCAAGTGGCCGTGGTAGGCCCAAACCTAAACTATGAGGAATTGAAAAATAGTCAAAGCAGTCTCAAGCCCGATTTTGACAACAATTCAAACTGCATTCTTAGATTTTAAGTAAAAACGTTTTATTAGCCGGTGATAGAAACTGTTGGTTTGAGAAAAACCATCCTATTAGGTACAATGCCATCTTCTAAGGGTTAAATTCTGGTAAGAATCATTATTTGGCAAACTGAAGAAAAGGTCTCTGAAAAAGGAAAGAAAATGTATTTACAATATTACAGTGTGACGTTTTTATCTTAAAACCAACTGGTTCGATACACGGCAAAGGAAGAAATCAGAGAATGTAGTTTTAGTTTTTGTCAAAATTGAGCTCGAGACTCCTTTCACCATTTTGCTAAATTCCTCGTAGTTTAGGGTTTGGCCCACTACGCCCACTTGAAAAACTCACCCTGTAGATCTGTGTTTTCCACCAGTTAGCCGCAAATCACACAAAGAACACATCCTACTAATATTATAAAGGCGAAAGTTTGTATGTCTGGATGTGCTGTGTTGCTCTTTCACGTAAAAACTACTGAATGGATTTCAATGAAACTTTACAATAATGTTGCTTAGACATCTGAATAACACATAGGCTACAATTTATAAAGATATTGTGTAAATTGTTGGAAATATCAAGTAAAATATGAAAATGTACGCGGCATCACGTGGTATGCCATGACAGTTGATGACAGACGGCTGCTGTCATTACCGTAACTATGGGTGCGTTCCGAATTAGAAGGGTTTAACATCGAAATAACATTTGGGCAACTATTATGTACGTAACGTACTCGCTGGCCGCTTGTTTGAACATAAACCCGACAAATTGTAAACAAAGATGATAATCAGTCTTTTAAAAAGACATAGTATTTTTGGGCACGCAGCTTGCAGCACACTGCCTGCAACGTGTTGAAATAAAAATACAAAATCATTGCTCCCGAGCTCGGCAAATGACCTAAAAATCTCATCGTCAACAGACTGACAACTTTACTTTTTATCATTATCTTTAATACCTGTACAAACATGCGAGATGCGTCTAGCGACAATAGGTTATTAATGCAACTCCCATTTAGACGTGCGTTAGTTTAATTGTTTTCTATTTAAAATATGATTCGGCCGTGATTTAGTTGAGTGGAATGTGAACATGGAATTAGAAGCGGTAAGTTTTAAGACTACTTTAAATAGTTATAAAGCGATATGTCAATAACACTATTTATTTATGCATTGCATACTACAATGATGTTGTCGTCGTACTTGCATTGTATTGCAGACACACATTAATTATAGCATGGTATCTAGTTAAAATCTTTGTTATATTGTTGTACGACAGAGTTTCTCAAACTAACCCCTGATTTCGCAAACGCAAATCAATGTTAAGCATCCCTCAAAAGTATTGCAATCCCTTTTAGTTCTATTGACGTTTTACGAGACAGCATGAGCGTGAGGCTTAGCGTTGATTGACGTTTGTGAATTTGGGGGTAAGCCTCCGGATCCTTTTCAAACAAAAAGCGAAGTAGAACCCCCAAAAACTTACTTTAAATAATTAGGTTGTTATTTAAAAGCTTTTCCGTTGCAAAGGACTTAAAACGTTTGTACGAGTCATTTACACGACTTAACTATCATTCCTTCTGGGTTGTTTGTTGTCTAAAGCTGAAGTAACTTAAATCTTGTCGCGGACTGTAAGGAGTTGTGAAACTTTGAGAAACTTTGGTGTGAGGTGATGTTGTGATAAGTTTAAGGTTTTATTGCATACTTCGTAATAACCAACGGGCCCATCGGAAATAATTATTTTGAAGATACAGAAGATGTATTTTTCAAACTATTATATTTAAATCCATGGCTCCTCTCTAAACCCTCATATTATTAAAAATGAATAGGTAAATGTGTTCAAAACTCATGAACAGCTTTTCCAAATTGGCATTTATTCACAAATTCGTTTGAGTCCAAGGAAGATCAAAATCGTTAAAAAAGTAAACGTAAAAAAGTAAATAATCCGACTGGCCTATGTTCAGCAGTGGACACATTTTTATAGCACAATAACGAAAAAACTTACAGCTCACCATCCTATTAAAAATAATAAATATCCTACTAATATTATAAAGGCGAATGTTTGTATGTCTGGATGTGCCGCGTTGCTGTTTCACGTAAAAAACTACTGGATGGATTTTACTGAAACTTTACAATAATATAGCTTGTGCATCTGAATGGCGCATAGGCTACTTTTTATAAAGGAATATCACTTTTTTTTTAACCTAAGTCCACGCGGACAAAGTCGCGGGCGGCCGCTAGGTACACATAAAGCAAAAGAAAAAAGGGGCATAAAAGATTGTACTTTAACTTGAAAAAAAAAATGATATTCCGCTATTTTTAGACTTGATATTATTCACACTTCATTGTTATAAAATATTTGGTCAGCTTCACGAATCTCTGTACAATGCGTTATCAGAAATTGATAAATGTACAAGGAAAACGCTATAGAGCTGTGCAAATATTTTTCAGAACTATGTAGAGTCAATAGAACCTGATACTGTGGTGATGAGAATCGAGGACCTCACTGTGTGGACACCTGAAGAGAAGTCAAGGTGGAGGAGAAGAGTCATCAAGCCAAAAACTGTGATTTTAGACAATAGTGAGTAAAGATAATTTTTTGCGGGGTTGAAGTGCCTGGCGCAGTTATGACAGTGATCGGCAACGATCGCTGTTGTAAAGCAACACACGCCGGGTCGGAAATGGGATGGGTGATCACCCCGACCGAGTTTTAGTGATGTGTATTTTGGCCATCTCCGTGCTTCGGAAGGCACGTTAAGCAGTTGGTCACGGTTGACGTCGCTAGATGTCAGTCGTTAAGCCTAGTCAGAGGCCTTAGGGTGGCTTGATAACATATGACATAAAGGTTACTCACTAACCTTACACCCCTCCAACCAGCCGCACTGAGCCCGCGTGTTGAAGTATAGAAAGAAAGAAAGAAAATACTTTTATTGGCCACAAGGCTCATACAACAATCAAATTATAAAGTTAAGAAAACATTGACTTAAAAATATATGAATCAAAAACTTAAAAAGAACAAAAAAATATAATAATTAAAGAGCCTATACAGTGGGGCCAACGAGGTCCCTGTCTCAGCATAAACCGCTGCAGCTAAAAAGTTGCAGCGATGCTGGTATTCTGACAGGGCCTCTGCAGTGATGTGAAGTATGGCTCGTTCCACCTCATAGTTGAGGTGAGGCCTATGCCCAGCAGTGGGACGTATATGGGCCGTCTATTTATGTATGCGGGGTTGCTCGGACACTCCACCGAGAAGGCGGTAGTGATAAATTTCTTCAGACCTTTTGTTGGTGAGTCGGCTGGAGAAATCCAGCAAGCAAGCACTGGCAGCGGAACGTTGCTATGAAACCCTTTTAAGGAAACCCAGCTTCGCCGCCATAGTGACCTGGGCACTTTGGTGCTGAAGGAAGCTGAGACACGCTCGGTTAGCACTGTGGGGTTATACCCCCTTATTCATAAAAACTGTAACAGCTCTTCATCAACATTTTAACTTTTGTATCGCTTTGTCACTGTCATTCTTGTTGCTACCGCCTTTGCAAGTAAGTGACACAACACGTTAATTGCTTAAAGTATGCTTTAGCGTTGCGTTCGTTTTTATGAATAAGAGGGATAATCGGTAGCAGGCCTACATGGAGATTTCGCCACTTTAGTAAAAAATAGTTGGGTGGGTTAAGTTTTCAAAAATGTGGAATCAGATTAATAAAATATTTAACTTCAATTGGTATATTGAAGGTCATCATAGTTATTTTGTGAATTAGTTTCAGCATGCATCAAAGAAGGCGAACTGGCAGCAGTACTGGGGCCAAGGTAATTAGGGTTTTCAATAAACTTAATTGGATGACGAATAAATTGTTTGTGTTCATAAGACCAACGTGTGGGTAATGGGTTCGATCCCCGCACCAGCATAAATGTTTGTTGATGAAACAGAATATTTAGGCATGCTAAGTCTTTTCGTTTCTGGTACCCTGGTCCTTGTTTTTCAGTTTTCGTAACACTAAAATGGATAAAACTTAGTTTATATGTGTGTGTGGGCTTCTGAATGCATCGTTCACGTGTGTCGCTGACGTGTCTCTGAACATCCGTTTGAGTCGCGACTTCTTCTTCTTTTTTTGTTATGTAATTAATTTTCTGTTTGCGTAACTTGAGTAATTGTGTTTTTTTTTGCCAGTGGAGCGGGTAAAACTACCCTTCTGGTTGCCTTGGCTGGAAAATGTACCCTACCCATGCGTGGGCGAGTATCCATAGGCGGACGTGACGTCACGAAAGCGAAGGGGGCGGTCGAGATCCTCCCACAATTCGACGTGTTCGTGGAGTTCCTCAGCGTCATGGAACATTTAATTTTTATGGTAAGAAAGAAAACTTTCAGTTACAATTAAGAGAAAAGGATCAGTCACATATTTGCTAAGTATAGAATCACTGTCATAAGTCATTCGTGGGAGGTCCACAAGTGAACATACAAATAAGCCTCATCCGAAGATTCCCAGACCTAGCGGCATACAGCTAAATTCAGCGACTGCATAGCGCGAAGAAGCTAAATTTGATGGAAAACGAGACGATTCTATGAATGAAGGTTGGTTACAACTGGCTGTTCTTGAAATCTCTGGAGGAGGCCTATAACTAATGGACGTTAATTGCCTAAATACGATGGTTGTGCATGTTTGAAACTGATTCGTAAACCATTGACATGATCCAGACAGAACTGAAACTAGGCAGCTGCAAGAAGCCACACATCAGAGAGGTGCTGAGCAGCCTGGTGCAGGAGTTGAAGTTGAAGGCACACGCTCAGACGAGGATCAGTGCCTTGTCAGGGGGCGAGAAGAGACTCCTGTCTTTGGCTACTTCGGTAAGCAGTCCCAAAGGTCCTTTTTAATATTCGAATTAGCCCAAGGGGGCTAAACTCCTAATTATCTAGTATTGTACTTAATTTTGGGAGTATAGAGTTGACTGTTTTATTGCTCATGTGAGTGAAACCCACGCAAACATACATATTTATGAAGTTGGCGTCCACGATAAGAGACAAAAAAAGAACGACGACTGTCTGAAATAGTCATAAATAAAAAGATTTAAGTAAGTAATGCTAAGTAAACCTATAAAACAAATCAGTTTTGGTTATTAAAGCTAGGACAGTCCTACACTACCAAGAGATGGAAATTCCAGGGCTGTAGATAGTAATTCACTTTATGTAGCTAATTTTACAGTATGTCTAGTTACATCTAACCATTAATGTAATACTTATAACATTAATGATCTAATGAAAAGGCCTGTGAGCGAGTAGAGTGCTAAAGAATAGATAGAAGAAGAAAAAACTTTAATTCGCCCAAAGTTGCAAAAAATATAATAAAAGACGCAAGCAAAACAGAATAACAAACAGTAGGAAAGAATATTGAGAACTTAATTTAAAAAGAGAGATTAGCTACAGCTCAAAGCGTAGGTTAAATCTTTTATTTGCACAAAACTAGATTGAAACTACTACTTAGTAGATGAGTACTAGTTTTCTGTGTTTGCCGTTTTTTTTTTCCTCTTGGGAAGTTCCTCTTGGATACCTCGCCGCCCGGGGGGACTAGGTTATGTCGGTCTCCTACCGACTAAAACCCCATGGCACTCAACGGTGGCATTTTGGCGACGAAGCTGGATCCTACCAAAAGTAATGATGCACTGCAACGCCGCCAGTGCTAGCACCTGATGGAGCCCCCTCCAACCGACCCCCCAACAAAGGGGGGAGGCCACGAAAGTGCCTAGAGTTCACAGGCACTTTCGCCTTCTCGTCAAGCCAGAGCACCCCCGCACTCCGGCCCGCTGGCTGCCACCGTACGCAGTCGGGCCCTCAACCACGAGCCACCCAAAGGGCGGCTCCCCTCCCGACGGCCCCGCCAGGCCGCGACGCACAGGGGGGATCAGCCGCGGATTACTGGCCCCCACCAACCGATTGTGCGCCGCGTGGTGGAGACCACGCGCCTCAGGGCGCTTGCAGGCCCCACTGGCACTGCAACCCTACGTGTCGCCCTTGCGGGCCGCAGTCCACCACACTGCCACGGCTGAGTCCTCTTCGCTTCCCGGCGGTTGGACCCTACCACCGGTACTACTCCCCTCGCCACGCCAAGGCAAGAACTCCATGAGGGGGTGCCGTAACGTGTCCTCATTCAGTTCCATCCATGTATGGGCAACTCTATAATACTCTCTTAATAAACCAGAAGCCACACCACGAATCTCATACAAGTATTTCCCTTTATGCTCGATGCGTTGGTCTTCTGGCACTTCAACAAAACACCTACTTATGATTGGTCTGTCCTCTATATCCGCCTGTAGGATATGTCTCCACCATAGGAGTTTGCTAGCAGTTGGTAGATTATTTTCATGATAACTCGATTTGCTGTCGAATGTGGATAGATATCAAGCAGCCTGACCGTCTTTACCTATGTTCTGTGGTCTTTACCCATGAAGTGTGCGACAGGGCTTATTTAATTATATTCGTAGGTGTACCCAAATTAATAGTAACACATTAGTTTAGATAAGAAAACACATGTCCACCAACAAAATTATGATAAGTATAATGTTATGTATTAATTAATAGTTTAAAGCATTTAAGGTAAAGTGGTCAAGTCGACGAGATACGGACATCGTCATAAATATACATTCTATCTAAGTAATTTAGATATGAGGCAAAGCAGTATTAAAATAATGTGTCTAGAAAAGTTCAATTTTGAATACAGTTAAAAGAACGCCTTGAAATAGTGGAAGTCGATTTGAAAATCCAAAACCACTTTAGTCATATCGATTATGTGACATTTGCAAATGAATTGTGGAAAAAGATTTTATAAATTTTAGATTTATCATCCCAATTTTCTGTCTGAAATAACTTTTGTTTTTTTGCCGACCGTAAAGCTAGAATCCTGAATACGAGGGGTTCAAGACCGCCCAAAACAAATACACTTTTAAGCCCGCGATGCATACTCTACTTTTTATACTTTCTGCGAAGCAATCGAAATTAATGGCTGAAAAAAATAAGTGCTTAAGTATTTATTTCAAGTGAAAATAGGTAGGTAATTAAATATGAGAAATTAGTATTTATCAAAAATTAAAAGTGATGTTAGAAACATAAGACAGTTGTGCGAAGACATTGGAAAGATGAATTACAATCTTTGGTACGTTCATTTTATCAGCACAGGACTCAGGAGCTATTTGAGCCTTTGGCGCCTTTTTTCTTTCTTTGGCATCTATTTTGTTAGTGGCCAGTACGACATTCGAACTCAGGATAAAATCTCATTGCACCTAAACATTTTTGAGTACACGGTTGCATTCCAAATTCAAATCACTTTAATCCCTAGGGAAATAATGAAATTCAGTACAACATTATGTCCCGGCTAGACCGTAGGGCTATAATGACCTACTTTAGGACAGGTTTACATGACACATAATGTCCCATTGACGAGCAGGTAGTATAAAAAATATTTTAATCAGTAAAGAGCACTGAAGCGTAAAACTTAATAGTAAATAATATTTCATTAAACTGTCTATAATGTTTTTTTTTTGGAGTTCTAACTTTTGCAAATAAATTAACTCGACTGGTAAATGCCGTAAACCTAAATACGGGGTGAATTTGAAGTCAGTCGACAAAATTCAATTGCATGTCAATTGCAGTTGATTTGCCATACATTCATGTAAAAATAATTTTAATGTAAACGCATGATAATATAAATATTTTTTTCAAGCAGCGTCACTGACCACGGGAAACTTTTTCTCACACAATACTGTACTACCTACGACGAACGTTGCCTACAACCCACGCGCCGCATGCCAGACATTCCTAAGTGCCTTTAAAATTCGATTCCGATTGACTTATTCAATGGAAAAACACAAAATATGTTTTATTATTGTTTTAGCATTTTCCATCAGTTTCTTTTCCATGCAGTACTTATCTTTACTAAAGATCTGAAAACCAGAAAAAGACATTTGGTTCGCGTTCGATTCATGCCTGATGCCAACATGACCAAATGTCTTTTTCTGGTTTTCAGATCTTTAGTAAAAACACAAAATATTTACTAGCCAGGAATAAAAATGGAAAAAAATGACCAATTCTTGATTTGCCCCTCATAAAATGAATGTGTAACAGTAGCACAACAAATTCTAAATGTTTGTCAATTGTTTTCGGTTTCAACCTGTAGTTACGTTTGGCACTTTGAACACTCAGTAGCACTTTAAGGACCTAATTTTGAGAAGAAATTATTTAATAATATTTTTTAATAATGTGATAAACTTAAAGAAGACTTAAAGATAGGTCTTATGGAATGTATCAGGGTATGGACAGCGAAACGGTGTCTTCAGGGGAAGTAATGTAAAGTTGGTTTCAGCTCCTATCGAGTCCAGATATCCTGATTTGCGATGAGCCTACCACTGGCCTGGACAGCTACAGCGCCGCCCTGGTGGTGGGTACCCTCAAACGGCTGTCACTTGCCGGGAAGGTGGTCATATGCTCAGTACACCAGCCCTCCACAGACTTGTTCAGCGAGTTCAATACTGTACTACTGATGACTGAAGGAAAATTACTCTTCCATGGATATCAAGAGGATTGCAAAGCGTTGTTTGAAAGGTAAGGCAATCGGGTGTTATAAAGGATCATACCCAAATAGTGCTTATCCTGTGATTTCAACGAAGTTCAGTAACTTAGAATTGCACCATCAGAGCCAACGACCGGCAATGAATGACTAAAAGTTCTGTTTGAGAAACACAATTCTAACTCTACAAAGATAGAGTCGGATGTTGTTTATTTGTAGCGTCACTCTAATCTGAAAAAAGTAAATGACTATTATTTTATTATTTGGTATACCATTTTAATTACGGTTGCTTTTCTCAAATATTTCAGATTTTAATTAGGTACTCAAAAAACTGACATGGTTTCGAAGTTTTCTTATGCGTCAATAAGCAAATGTAGCAAAAAATCAGCTTCCTTTTTAAAGCCACCATGTCACCTGCAAACCTGTATTGAATACTTAGATCTGTCTAGCCGGCGGTTGAATGATCAATGACTAATTGACAGTTGATTTGGATTGTGTCTATGTGTAGACCAAGCTATGTGTGTTGACGTCAACACGTTGGATGCGCATTTAGTTCTAAATTAGATGATATCTATCTACCTAGTTTAAGAACTATCTACCTAATTAATTAATTAGCATTTTTCGAAAATCCGGTCCTCCAAGTCTAAGTCGAATAACTGACAGCTAACAGCATTGCGCTGGTAAAAAACGGACATTAGATACAGGTTTGATTTTAGTCCTTGATAGTAATACCTAATTTGTTTTTTATTAAATCGGTTTATTAATTAACACGTTTTTAAAATGCTAACTTTAATGCTTGTTAATTCATTATTATAAAGAAAATTCTGACTCTCCAAAAAAAACTTGATATGAAATCACTAACCGCCGCACTCAGAGACGTCAATTAACGTTAATGGTTCAATAGAGTCAAAATTCCATTTTTGAAAAGAGATTTTATAACAAATTGAATAAAGACCTTTTCAGAATGTATTAAAATTTTGACTCTAATGAACCATTAACGTTAATTGACGTCTCTGAGTGCGGCGGTAACAGTCTTGTAGCACTTTCTTTAACGGTGTTTATATTTCATCCTTATATGCGAGTTCCGGAGTCACAGGACACTTACTAGCTTAAGTAATGCTAAAAACCTTTTGATGACCATGTGGGAGGTTAGTGTTAAGATTTGGTGTTTGTTCTAGCATAAACCTCCGATGTCCACAAAACTACAACCCAGCCGAGTTTTACATCCGGGCCGTGTCCCGGCTCGGCGGGGCGACCGATGTGGACAGGCTCGTGGAAAGCTACCAGGATCGACTCTCGCGCAGCGGGACGTGCTCAGAGACGGATGTGGGGCCTTTGCAGCACACGTAAGTAGATAAGAAGGTCTACCGTGGTCTTGAAATGATGTATGGGCTTGTCTTCGTTACTTTACTGACAGATATAGGCACTGTACCAAAGAAATTGTTAGAAATCGCATAAAATTAGCTAGCTGCGATAAATTCTACATTGTTGTCATCTAGGTATTTATTATTAAAGTCTACTAACCAGCTCCCTCCTTACATCCGAGTGATTATTTATTTAGAAAAAAACCTCGATATTAGATACATCAGAAGGTGGCTCGAAACTTCTTGATCTAGTCACTTGATTTGAAATCATCGGAAAGAAAAAGTGATTCTTCAAAAAAGGTCTTGTTGGGTAGCTAATAATAATTAAACGTCTTTATTGATTCTATCTGAGGTTTCATATTTATATTCGTACGTCAACAGGCGTGACCACGGGGTGACCAAGTGTTAGTTACATTGTAAAAGACACTACGTTATTAGAACATTATCTCGCCAGGTGGTATGTGTCGATATGGATATATCATTATTAAACTGTTATTGATTTATGTAAATATGAATCCGCTTATGAAAATATAAAATATCATTTCAACAAAAGTTTTAATTTTATAAATGTGTATTTAACACAGTAGGAAGCTTAATACTGGCCATATAAGTTATCGCCTTTATTGCACCAGTTCAGTCTTCACGTTCATTCTCATTATCAAAGTTTATAATAACCACATCATATAAATTACCGATTTAATGAATATATTCGCGATTAAAATGCTACGACTATCCCAACGTAACCCACTCAGAATTCTGACAGGTTTATTTCACTACAAATGAGTTTTGGCCACCTACTTTGTTAGATAAAACTGCAGTTTGATTAAGTGCTTTGTGACGTAAAATTGAAATAAAGTATCTAGCTTGTGATAGGTCAGCCATTTGCTATTTTGATTTTTTCGATTTTATAACAAAGTCGAATACGGATGCAGGATATGGACCCCACTGTTGGAATGCACCGGTTCGTATTTTATATTGTTTTATTTGTTTATTGTGAAGAAATTTGGAAAACATAAAAAATTGATGATGCGTGACTGGTAAAAAAGAGGAATAACTTAAAACTGGTACGATGGCTAACATCCTCAAGGTTAGTTAGATAATTATTTGATTGCAGGGTATATTGACGCAAAAAACCTGCTCACGTAAATTTGGCTTCAGGGTAGAATAGGACGCCTCTATTATTATATTTTTTAGCTTGTACCTATAACAGTGAATTCTTTAAAAAACGTTACATAAGTAATTTGGACAAAATAACTCAAACCAGCAGGAGATATAGGTTTTTGGAAAATAAATATAGAGAGAAGTATTGAACAATAACTTGAATACAAATGACAAAAACAAAAGCATATACTATAAAAATTTAAATTTATTCATTTTTATATATCAAAACAATTTTTCGTTATAATTATTAACTGTCTTCCCAACTAGATACTTAGCAAACTACTTAGTTGGGCGTATAGTTTCTCAAACAAATGATAGAAAAAAACGTCTAAAAAAGTTTGAATGTTAAACTTAATGGCTTTGTTTTTGCATAATCTATCATCTTACGTTGACAACTTGTAGAATCAGTTTGCTTTTGGCCATGAAATGTTAATTGTGTGGAAGCACCATTAATCCTGGAATAAGATGGTATTTTATGATTAGGATTTTTCGAAACGTGAAGATGTAAATTTAAACTAATAGTAGCTCTATATTTTTTATATTAATTTATTGATTATTACATAAAAGATCACGTTCTTATGAATACCTAATTCGACACAGTAGGCTAAGGATGCGCCTGACGACAATCGACAAATTATGTCGCGCTTTTTTCCTTCTCCAAAAGTATACGAATATCCCACGAGAGAACGCGAGTTTTTATTGTTTCGGTGTCCCTACATCATCAGCCCAGCTATATATTGTTTGTACCGGGGTGCATGAGAGGAGCCTACACGAGTGGCGTATCCCATTATTCCTATACGCACGGCGCACCCTGGCCAATCAGCGAGGACAGCGAGTCGGCAATGCAGATTGGCTGATCCTCTCCCACGATGGTAACCCAAATCCCTGACCACTGGAAATTTCATCAAATATAAAAAAATCGGTACCATCGGCACTCAAAGAAGAGAAGATTGATTCTCCCGGTCATATTTCTTGTTGATTAAAATTATACTTTGAGCTGACGGTAAACTTTTCAACTTGTGTTTTTTTTACTTTTAGTAGAGCTATTTTAACATTGAATTCAAATATAAAAGTTATTTTACCTCCGCCCACAAACACACATAACAATTGGATGACAATTTATTAATATAAAATGTTATTTCAAGGTCCAGAAGAAATTGGTTCAAACAAGTTCAGTTATTGTTATGGCGGACATCATTAACATTGAGAAGGGATATCAAGGGGCAAATATTTCAACTGTTAGCAAATGTTGTAAGTAAAAATGTATCATAATTACCTACTCAAAAACAAAGGGCGGCGGTAGCCGCGGCTGATTGGTTAGTATAGATTCAATTATTAGACACGACGGTGAGGAGCGACACAGGAAACTGAAGGCATACTTTATTTCTTTTCACACAAACGAGGGAGAATACTAGTTCAAGGTGGGGCGAATAGACGATTAAAGTGAGCGTACTCTCCTGAAGCAGGTCGAGATGTGAAATGATGTTAGTGGGAATAGCTAGGCTGGATGTAGGAGAGCAGCTCGAGGTACAATTTGTTCCTCCTGAAGCTTATCTAAAATACACAAGTTTTAAACGTATCTTAATTTTACAGTTAGTTTCGTCAATGATAATTGGGACATGCTACGTCGGTGTCTCCGGGACCACCCAGCGCGGAATCCAGGATATCAGGGGTCTGCTCTGGCTGATGACCAGCGAGGTCAGCTTCGCGCTGGCCTATAGCGCCCTCTATGCTTTCGAGGCTGAACTGCCCCTGTTCAAGAGGGAGGTTGGGGTTTACAGCTGTTCGTCGTATTTAGTGGCCAGGTTTTTGGGCTTTGTAAGTTTTGGTCAGAATTTTTAACAAAATACTGGATATTAGTAGACTGCTTTGTCCATTAGCAGCTAGGCCTTCTAATTATTTCGGGGGGCAGTTTTTTAGGCTGCTTACCGTATGTTACCATGCCGATTTGCAATAGATGATTAATTTCTTCCTCGAAGGTCAGTAGCTAAAGTATTTTCGCCTTCTGATTATTCCTATCTTATGTAGAGCTAAACGGCACATACATAAATATCAGTTGTGCTTAATGTCAAAACATCATCATTAAAGAAAACGTTTGCAACGTTTTTAAGATCTTCTAAATACATTACTTCATTACATTACTTCAATACATTTCTTCTAAATACAAGGCATTAAAATCGGCAAAGGCCTTTAAGGATTTTTCCTGTTTGTAGATTCCCAATTGCATACTGTGGCCCACAACTCTGGTCTTCATCACGACCCTCGCCGTTGACCTGCCGAACCACTTCGTAACTGCTTTGGAGTTCCTGGTTACACTGTGGGTCGTATCACTAGCTGCCCTTGCTTACGGTAGATATATTTTAATTTAATAAATCTACCTTTACAGACTATTGATAAATTGCCGATACACTATTTTCCACATTTAGTGAATAATCGTAATTATGAAAAATGGTATGAAAATACGAAAAAATATGTTCTTATAGAATGATCTCATTTTTGTCTGAATCAATAAAACACTATAGTCCGTTCTCATTAAGAATGCAGGGATTTCATTAGTCCTTCGACCTAGCACGCCCCCTTAGCAATGAAATCGTTCCTAATTAGAAAATATGCGTCACTGTGGACTTGGATTTCCATTAAGTAACGATTTTATGGGGGTGTGCTAGGTTGATGAACAAGTATGAAATCACTGCATTCTTAACGCGAACGGACTATAGTTTTCAAACTTTATTCATATCAATTGTTATATTTCAAGTATGCCTCTGTTTCCAAATGTTAGGTCTAGGCATGGCGGCGCTCTTCACCTCGTCTGGACTCATGGGAGATGTCATGCCGTTCACAGACCTGCTCCTCTTCCTCATGTCAGGCTCCTTCCTGAGGTTGGCGTCTGTGCCCATGTGGCTGCACCCCGTGCGATACGTGTCGCACTTCTACTACGGGATGGACGCTATCAGCAATATTTATTGGAGGCAGATTGAACATATTGGTGAGTTATTATTATTTTCAGCATTTTTCATGATCTTTACTAAAGATCTGAAAACCAGAAAAAAACATTCGGTCTTTGCTTCAGGCGGGAATCGAAACCGCGTCTTTCACAAACCGGGCGACTGCACTAACAACTGTTACCGAGACCATTAACAGGCCGGCCGAATCTTTCTGGTATATTTACCCTATGAGCTGTGGTGTATCTGCCTTTAAAATTGATGTAATCACCCTCGCTCAAAGGGTAAATATGTATTCTGTCTGTTAATGGTCTCATTAACATGGTTAATCATATTAGCGAGGTTTTGTAATCAACACATTTTATCGTACCCTGCTGGTATGTTGACAATGTGCTAAACGGAGAAAGTTTGGTACATACCTACTTAGGAAACTAGTAGTAAAATGTTAGGACTGTATTTTCATAATATTGTGAACACTATTTTATTTATTTTTGAATAACAATGGCCATATTGGCGTTGGCTTGAGATTTGGATCCACTGCTGAATACAGGCTTCCCAAGTTATAGGTATTCTAAAAATAACGACCAGGTTCTCATGATTCGTTGACTATAAATTAGTCTATTTTCATATCATTTAAAGCATATTTTTTAAGATACAAAGTAGGTGATTCACATTCCACACCAGAATCCAATTTCCGATGCAATCAGATGTCATTTATCTTTATTATTTTAAAGTGTAGTTAGTGGGTTTGAATGTAAAAACTTGCAAGTAGGTACTAAGACTAATGACAAGATGACAGAGAAAAAGTATAGTACTCGAATTAAATTTATGAATCAGGTTTTATAGATAGGCCAATGACAGCGGATGCTTGAGCATA
This sequence comes from Udea ferrugalis, assembly GCA_950022985.1. Taxonomy (NCBI): domain Eukaryota; kingdom Metazoa; phylum Arthropoda; class Insecta; order Lepidoptera; family Crambidae; genus Udea; species Udea ferrugalis. Next base: position 16,796,377 of record OX465516.1, read on the forward strand.
CTTGTACCAGTTTTACTTTGTGTTGTCAAAATAATTTAGATAGTACGTAAGTAGGACTTCCTATCAAATTAAGAATTTACGATTCGACAGATGCTCTTTATATACTTCCCGTCTAACTTAACGACTCTATGGATTGCATGACTTAGAGCCTGTTCCCGCAAGGGCGTACCCAGGTAGGGGCAGGGGTTGGGGGCAGCTGCCCCCCCTAGAAGTCAATTTTTGAAACAAGTGGGAATTAAAAAAAAATGCTTCAATATACCCGACCGACCATCTTTTCGAAACAGGTATGAGCTGCCCCCTCCTAGCTGAAATCCTGGGTACGCCCTTTTGTTCACGCAAGCGTTTGTTGGGCGATTTCACGGTGAGGCGATCTCGCTGCTAGATTGTTTCGTGAACGCTACGAGCACGCCGCGCTCGTGTCGAGATAGCCTAGCCGTGAAATCGTTCAAAAACGCTAGGAGTGAACAAGCTCTTAATAACTGTCGTTATTTGCTGCAGATTGCGAAACAAACACAACAGCTTTATGTGTCAACGACGGGTACAGTGTTCTGTCAGAAACTGGCTACTCCTCTTCAGATTTCGTGCTGCAAGACTCCTTAGGCCTTTTGCTGGTGCTGGCGCTGTGGAGCATCCTGGCGTACTGTGGCTTACGGAGGGAGCAGAGGAAAGGATATGCGTATTAATAAAATGTGTACACTAACTTGCACTTTTATTTTTCAAAAACACTGGAGTTCTTCACTGTGTGTAAGCATCTACATGCTTTCATACCACTATGAAATACTTTACTTTAAAAGAAAGACCTAATACTTACCTAACGTCTTAACTCTATCAACAAAGCATGTCAGAATATTGTCCTTAAACTTTATTTAAATCACTTGCAGTTCCGCCATGTTGCAAAGCATAGCGTTATTTTGTCTTCAGTATACTGGAGTTCCCTTACTTCTTTTGATGACCATCAGAAAAGATATCAAATGTGCAACAACATACATGACCCCTAAACAGAGGCAGTTCCTCCAGAAATTATTATTACTGTAACCAAATCTCTTCAGAACATCAGGTCCGTTGTTGATGCACGGCACTCCAGGGTCGTCAACACACTGGATGGTCTCGATGGAGTCCCACTGGAGGATAGAGATCGACTCCACTCCGTAGTAGAAGCCAGAGACGAAACGCAGCCAGGAGAAGTAAGGAGAAGCGCTTGCCAAGTTCAGGTAGATACCAGAGAACATGATGCCGATCAGATCGAAGGGAACGGATATAAGCGCAGCAGTTTCCAGCTTGTCAAATACTGCTGAGAGGAATGAACCTGAAATTTGCAAACAGATCTTTTAAATAAAGTCTATAATATTAAAACATCCATCTGGCTGTCATTCTAAATCCGGAAGGTTGTCTGGAAGAGATCGCTTTTAGCGATAAGGCCGCCTACATTGTACTGTTTTATCTCTGTAAGCATTTTTATGTAATTGTTTTCTTTGTGCAATAAAGTATATCTTATCTTATCTTATCTTATTCTACGTTAGCGAAAGCTTGAGTCCATTCCATCAGCCGCGTAAACCACTTAGTTAGCCACTATCCTAGCTCAAAAATGGGTTACGAAGATTATGATACAAGTACCAGCCTTATCTATTCCACTATAATTTAACCAGATTTCACGGTTTAGGAATTAGGAATTTCGAATTTGATTACATTAGTAGTAAAATAATATATGTATAATGTGTCTTTTCTGTCATTAGTGGCTTGCTTATAATTTATTTACAAGATTTAATGAAGATTATGACGGCTGCAAAAGATTGAAAATGTTATTGTTTGAGAGATAAATTAATGTTTATTCTACTTAAAAGGCTTAGCTGGTAGTTAGTAGTAAAATATTTATATATTACATTACCTTGGTGCTTTTTTCAGTTGTGCTCACAGGAAATTTCAGGTTTTCGATGCAGGGAGGTTAAAAGGAAAAGCAACTTGCGGGGTTTCAAAATTTAATGAAAATGATCTAATTGGGCGATTTTGTACAAAAAAGTTAGTAAATTAGTAAAAAAGCACTATACACTATGTTTAAATAGTAACTTTTTACGAAAAAGTACAATAGCACCAACAGACAAGTTAAATCACTTATTTCATTAAGATTATTTAAGAATATCATTATGGTAATATTACAAATTGTACAAACTATACACATAAAAAACAAATCCTATAATAAGACAAAAATTAACACATATTGGAAATAAAAACCCCTCAATGGTAACTAAAAAGCGTTACCACAATTCCGTTTAAATTGCGACTTTTGAGTATGATGAAATAATAAACGACCTGTCTAGTCTATAGAAGCGACCACTGTCGGTAAAATAATCGCTTTATCTTTCTTTTTGCTAAACAAAAAAGCATTGTCTGTTACGAGTATAAGAGTTTTATTCAACTGGTGATAGCGATAAAAGACGTAAGATTGTCAGCAAGTATTCTATTTATATCTATTCGAGATTTCCTGCTTTAATTCCGCTTCCGTTACTCAATAACATATTATATTAGTATACAGGAGTGCCTCTACTCCTCTTAACAACCATAATGAAAGCTATAAAATGAGCGACAAAATACATAATCGCTAAATTGCCACAGTTTCTCCAGAAATTTCTTTCCTCGTAACCAAACCGCTTCAAGACTTCAGGTCCGGTTTTAATACAAGGCATTCCTGGAATATCAACACATTTGATGGACTCAATAGAATCCCATTGTAGAATGGAGATGGATTCAACTCCATAGTAGAACCCTGAGACGTATCGGAGCCAGGAGAAGTATTTGGAGACGCTGGCGAGGTTGAGGTAGATCCCGGAAAACATTGTACCTATCAGGTCGAAAGGAACCGCGAAGAGTGCAGCGGTTTCCATTCTGTCGAACACAGACGAGAGGAAGGAGCCTGCAATTTTGAGATTAACAGCCAATTATTTTGATGTAGATATTTCTTAGGTTGTGTTGGTCTTCCGGAATCATCGTAAGGCGAGCTTGAAATTGAATACCTAAATATTTGGGACAGAGCAACATTGCATGACTTCAAGGTCATGCAATGTTGCTATGCAGAATTTATGCTATGGATGTCACAGAATTGTCCTGATTTTCACATCAAGACATGGAACGAAAACAAATGTTGCTCACGTGAATGTATGTCCATCAAACCTAGCAAAATGTTTAATCGCATTAACGGATTAATGAAATTCCGTACATCAAACGAACAATAAAAGGAATAATTTACACCAAAATAGATTCAACCGTGCATATTATTTGCATTTTATGCAAAAAATTTAGTAATCGTTTTACAAACTAACTAAATTATGGGCAGTTAAATGGACAGGCTGGTAAAATATAATGAAGACTAGGTTTTTATTGTCTACGATAAACAGAGACAATATTGTTGGCTTTCTACTAGATTTGTTTTCGGAGGTGAAGATGACATGTAGACATTGAAGTTGGGTTTGTTGTTTTATATACGCTGTTCCAATCAATAATTGATTATCAACAACAGCCGCATGGTGTTCACTGCTGAACATAGGCCTCCTCCACGGGTTTTAAAGAATTGCCGATTGTACGCGGCCCGCATACACCAAATTGCTGCGAACGTCATCTGATGATTCGTCCACCATGCCGGTGGCCGCTTTCTTGTAAATGGTCTCCATTCCAGAATTTTTCATGATTTAATCAATCGCTTTCTTAAGAAATTGAAATACATTCTAAAAGAGAATACATTTGTAAATAAAGACTTTTGGCGATGAAAACAAACTCACCGTAAGCATTCGCGTAGTTGGCACATAAGACACAAACGAAGCTGAAACCGAGCCAGCCCATGAACCCTCCGTGGAGACCTGCCACTCCAAATATCAAGGACGCGAAGAGAACTGGCTCTATCACAGCTCGGGGTATCTGAGGATATTAGGATGTTTCAATACATCGTTCTTTTATGTAGATTCATGAATTTACTAAGGCTTGTTATTTTTTGACAGATTCTTTAAAATTATTTCCCTTTACAAATACCTGAAGCACATTATATCAATTCATATTGTAAAGGAAAACACCTTAGACCGGTAAAAAAGTATCTACCACCCAAGGTGTGGTACTTATGTAACCACAAAAGATAGTAAATTACTTTTAGATTAGAAATGTAATTTAAAATAGGTAAAACCATGTCGCCTTTGACCAAATTTAATTGCACATCATTATTTGACACGTGATTAAAATGGTTTGCATTTTTAGTAAAAGATTACTAATGAAAAAAATATATAAAAGTTAACGACCAGGTAAACAATTCGAAAATCTTTCTAATAGAAACGGTTATTTTATTCTCCGATCCTTATCCACTATTACTTAGGCAATCTATCCGTATAGTAATTTCTAGAACGAATTTCATAGACAAAGATGGTATAGTTGTATTTTTTGTGATTCCGATAAATTATGTTTTCATCGAAAAAAAAAACTGTAGATATCATGTCAACCAAGTTCGCCAGTCCTTTATTTGTGTTTAAACAGTAACAATTTTTTTTTTATAAAAAACAGTGTTGAAACTTACCCAAAATATCATCTTGGACAAATAGTACGGCAGTGGAGAATAAAGCCCACTGGCAGTTTCCCTCAGCAGAATAGGCACTTCACTGGGGAAGGTGATGAAGACAGCGTAGATGAAGAGAAAGATGGTTTCGGTGATGGTCAGGTACAGGAGACCCTCGACGTTCTGGATGTCACGCTGGTCCAGCTCGTCGAAATGACCCACATATGGTATTGAGATTATAAGCCCTACGAACTGACAGAATTGTTAGAGGAATCTGGCTTGAGAAGTAACATCTAAGTTATAAACAAAACAATATATTTTGCGGTCAAACTTTTCGCAAACGAAATGGCTTTGAAAGATAAAGATAAATTGGAATAAAAGTATGTGATACCGGGAAAGCAACTCCAAAAGCAGCTTTATCTGCTAGTTCGAATATTTCCATGCTAAAGAAACATAAATGCACGACGTTTATCATCAATTCATTGTTATTCACAGAGTTATGGTGCTAAACTAGCCTTTGATAAACCTCAGTCAAATAACTTACCATTAAAAGTACAAATTCTGCTATCCATATACTGCTATTGTGCTTTATTGTGAGTATATTTCTCCACATTAACCAGTAGAATTGCACGAAGTAGTTAACTTTGACTCTGCAAAACGAGGGATTATAATAACACTTAAACAAATAGGATAGAAATGCGTTATTATTTACACACACATTCTCATACTTTCGTTCTGTCAATCACCTCAAGGTATTAGCTTGCTAATCGGATAAGCCAAATTCAGATTGTTTTATGTTAGGTAGACAATTAACAACAACATACTTACAGGGTTAAATATCGTTCGAAAAGATCATTCTGAAAGAGAAGCAAAATTTTGAATTAATTCTGTGATGAAAAGGCAGAAAGCCGATCACATGCAATTCATTGTAAATTTTACTAACTACACTTCTTCACAATACAATCTCTATCAAACCCAAAGTAAGATTAGACCTAATGCAGTTCTGAAACCTAAAGTAAGATTGAATTCTCCTGTTGCGACTGAATTTGATAGAAGGAGTTTCAAAGTTAGACAAATTATATTGTAGCATATTGTATTTATGGTTGCCATCTTTAAACGATAATGTTGGTTTTTCTTTCTCACCTTGTCATCTCCACTTCCATCGAAGTACTCCGTTTCATCCTTCACATCCCCAACATTATCCTCGATAACCCCAGCTATATCTGACCTCTGGTACTCGTCACAGATCCTTCTGATCCTGTCTCGGCTTTCCATTTCTTTATCTATTTGAATGCCGAGAAGTGACACATAGTACTCAGCTGGGTTGAAGCCAACTGGGCATTTGTAGTTTAACCTGATTGAAATGACAGAAAAACACTTGTAATGGTCTAGAAAAGAACAAAACTGCTGCTGTTTTTAAACAATATTGCTGTTAGTTAGGGCACTTTATTACTTAGGTACATCTATTCATTAATTTGTAACGTCTGAGATTGCTAAAAACATATATACAGCCTGAAGACAACATAATCCCGTGAATAGTAGGTACAGCATAGATAACTCTTAAAATACTTAAATTATGCAAATTCGATTCGGCTTAGTAATTAAATTTTGTGTGTCGATCAATTTATAAAAGTTTTTTGCCTAAGCTGTATATTGTTGGGTCTATGTCGTGCCGAAAGCTGTCTTGTGCTTAGTTTATGGCCCATATTATAGTTCCAAGCAATTAAATGTTATTTAAACCCGGAACTTTTATTAGTTTTATTGTAGGTGGAGTTAATTTGACGGAATGTCCAAATGATCGATGCCTAATTTATTAGCTTACTGAGGTATTCTTTTGAACCAAAATACACTGCTCAAAAGTGTCTAGGGATATCTCAAGCATTTTCATACAAAGTACAGCTATTTGGGAGGCTGTAAAAATTTAAATATTGATACCAACGTAGAAATTTTTAGAACACAGAAATTGCGATATCTACCCTTTCAGATTGTATAAAGAAATTCATTGTAGTAGCATTATTGTACAATCGTAAGGTCGTTAAAAAAACACAGATTTTTCTTTTAAAAGGTGTCAAAATTTTAGCAAAATCAAATGTTTTGTTTTGTTATATTCTTAACCTTTATCTTATGCCTCTATCCTCGCGTTATTCAAAGATAATGCTCAACTTGCAAATAATCTTAACTTTATGAAATATTTGAAAAATGATATCCCTATGATATCCCTAGACAGTTTTAATGTGTGTAGAATAATTAATCTACATGACAAGAAATTATTACATAAAAGTTTATTGCAGACGCTTTTGTTTTATGACTCAGTTTGTCTATCAATCACTTATTCAACGAATGCATTTTATAAGTACCTTGACTTGGTCGTAAAATTTTATATACACATGTTAAACTAGTCATGAGGTGGTTCAAGATAGCATAGCTAAAGTTGTCACACCTACGTAGCACGTTTTTCTGGAAGCTAACTTACATCTATTTTACGAATATGATTGAATTAAATCTGTATATTCTTTCTAGTATTATAATTAATGAATAGAATGGCTCTCAAAAGGCCGATGATTGAAATTATTAATATTCTGAATTTCCAAAGCAAACATTTGATTTGATATCGAATAAATCGTAAGCTTTCTGTGTCATATTAGGACAAGATATTTCTACTACAATTATGTCAAAATATAAGGAATTTGCAGCTACTTTCGGCCGACATACATGCCAACATAATAGTGTTACTAGTTCAACATTTAAAGTAGAAATATAACAAATACTCACGATGCAAAGAAGTGATCTGCCTGTTCAATAGTTCCATGAAAGGCGGTCCTCCCATTGGCTAAAAGGACCACCTGATGGAACAGCTCGAAGACGCCAGAGGCCGGCTGGTGGACGGAGCATATGACCAGCTTGCCGCCGACGGCCAGTTTCCGGAGTCGGGAGACCACGGCGCTGGCTGCCCAGCTGTCGAGGCCAGTTGTGGGCTCATCGCAGAATAGGATAGGCGGGTCGTTTAAAAGCTGGCAAAGTATTGAATAAATTATGTTGCGAGGAAGCAAAATTGGTCTTGTGCAAGGTGTAATTCGAACCTACATTAGCCAATGGCCTACCTGTTCTCCAAATAAGGCTAGTTCGAGAACTTAACTGATTATTTATTGTGTTAACCTCACCATCAGATTATTAGCCTCCCAGCCTATATTATCCTCAAATTGGCGCATCCACTTCCTGTTTGCTAGTTTTCGCAAGTCATCGCGAAACCTAGCGACCTTGATGACTGCGTCTACTGAGATCCGATCTCAACTTTATAAGTTGATGAAGCCACACGAGATGGCTGGATGTGTACTTTTAAGTCCAGTATTATTATCATGTTAAGCAGTCAAATATATTTATCTACTCAAATTAGTCTATTATAGCATCAAAATTTGTGTCTAGAATCAATCTAATGATGAATCTTCACACAAATTATCTGCCGTATATTTAACGTTTTTATGTCGCCACTCAGTGCTTTAACTCTAAAGTTATTACTGAGAACCTATGAGTTATTACTTGTGTATGTTTTTAGTCGTTGAAAGTAACAAAATGGGGAATATTTGTTAGGATTAATTATGGGCTCCAACATTTTTGGAGTCCGTTAATAAAATCGAATGAAACAATCACAAAATTTGAATCTCATACCTGTACTGCCAAAGAGACTCTCTTTCTTTCTCCTCCCGATAGGGCCTTGAGCTTTGTCCTGGTGCATGTCATCACCCCCAACTCTCCCAGGAGTTGCTGCACTCGCCTCGCCCGAATCAACTTTGTTGATCGTTTGTCCATCATTAGCCTGGCCTGACGGACAAAACGAATGAGAATAAATTATCTGTGAATATAAAATTGTCTGACCTTGAATAGGACTGCCGCCGCTAGCCAGAACGTTCGTCTAGAAATTTCGTCTCTATTTTGTATGGGATGTTAGTATCTTAGGAGGACCATAGGTTGTCGAAACTGTCTCGTAAATTAAAGATACCGTAGATGTTATTAGTTCTTAGAAAAACGAATCTTTGATGCTTATTAGGACGCTTTGTAAAAAGCAGTTCCTGTTAGGCATTATTTTACCGACTAAATTATAGTGGTTTGTCTAGTTAATACATCTACAAACCAAAGCTAGGCGGGAGTTTGAAGGTTAGCCTTAATTATTTTTAGCAAAAAACTTTCTGTACGTTACTTAGAGCTTGTTAATAAATACTTAGGTTAAGAAGTTAATACCAGTGGAATGTACAAGGATTCGTAACGACAGGAGACGATTTGTGTTTTTGAGTTATAATTTGTTAGGTAGAGGTGTCATCAGCGTTTGCTAGACATAGTCCACTGTTGGACATAGGCCTTTTACAAGGTGAGACTCCGAGCATAGCTCCATGTAGGTACTAGTCCCCCCGTAAGTGTCCACTTTACGGTAGATGTGCAGATTCTATAAACTACGACTTCGAAGCAATGCCGAGTTTTGTTAATAGCTTTACGCCATATTACGAGTATGTTTTTTGGCTAAAAGATGTGCCAGAATATCAAAGGTCGTGCACAGCTTCGTTCCTTTTAATTATACTGTCGATATAATTGTATCTTCTTCAATAATACGGATTCTACTCGCGGTCCTATATCTTCTTAAGTAAGTATTTTTCTTACTTTCTTCCCTTTCTTTTTTTTCTAACCCAACGTTCAAAGGAAATATAAGACTGCGAGTAGGATCGTAGGATCTTATTTCAATGTAAAAGTATTGTTCGCGTAAACATTAGAAAACAACAGCCAAAAATTATCCTCATGTACATTTTTGACATACTTACCATAAACGCCATATGCTCTGCTACGGTAAGGTCTTCAATAGCCAGGTCTTCTTGCGGCACAAATCCGGAGATCCTGGCTATGAGGTCAGCTCCTGCTAATCTTCCATTCAGCATGAGGTAGCCTGTCATAGCGCTCTTGTCTCGACGACTGATCGCCGCTAGGAGTGTGGTTTTACCGGCTCCACTTATTAAGAAATAAACAAAATGTCACAATATGTTTTATTCTTTCGGTTTGTATAAATTATACTGATTGAAAAACCCAAATATACCGAAAAATATTTACACACTTGTCTCTGTTAATTTTAGCATTTTCATTGCAGCAGCTTTGCTAAAGATTTGAAAACCAGAAAAAGACATTTGGTCTAGACTGTTGTAAGGTATTCGCCTTAAACATTGAGTGTGCGTTACTCCAGCAAAATGTTGACGCGTATCGAAATAAACATATATAGAAAAATTAGAACCGTACGAAAAAAACATGTGCCCCAAAAATAAAATTTGTGCCTACTAAGGTTTCTGAGTAATTGAAGAAACCAAAATTCTGCTGGGGTAACGCTTCCAAACGTTACTGCAGCAGAATGCTTTTTACCTATTGGACTCAGCCAAAATCCAAAAGCCTTGAAAGGTAGCTTGAATTTGTGCCAGCACTAGGGCACACAGCAAGATTTGTGCCAGTTGTAGCTTTTGAATTATTCAAAATTTTGCTGGGGTAACGTTTGGACGATTTCCATATCTCCGAAACTACTGGACATATGGTTACGATATTTTGATGGTAGGTGTGTACCAATTCGTACCGTTGGTACAATCAAAATGATTCCAAAAAAGTGCGTATTGTATGATTTAAAAATGTTTTCCTGAAAATGGAAAATAGCCCCTAGCTCTTAAATTTCTAATGATAGATACAAGGTGATTGCAATAGCGGATGCCTATTGGATATATGTATCGTCTGGCGAAGTCATTCAAATCTACATCTTATTTTGAACAAATTAAACCACTTTTACTACTGAAATCTGTTGCAAATGTTCGAGCCTCAAATACGGGGGTTTTTACTAAACTTAGAAGTTACATGTTTTGTCACTAATTTAAACCTATATTCAAATGAACTCCCACAAAATTTCAGCTCCCTACACCTCCTAATTAACTATTAATGAATAAAAATAGCACAGCAAGAACTTTTCAGTAGTTACCCGACCAAATACAAAAGGTAATAAAAAAGCGATCGGTTCATACTTCAAGACAACGATTTTAATAAGTTGCATTATACATGTTGAAGTAAGGTACACTTGCGAAGACAAGTTTTACAGTAGGATTAAGTTTTATTAGTGTTGCATGAGACTTAAAATTTTATGTATTTAGTTAATTTTATAGGTCTGCAAGTCAATACTACAATATTTTTTATTAGTATTGGCCTACTGCAATCCCCTCGACCGATGTTCGTCATTACCAATTACCTATTTATAATTTAGTTTAAACGTTAAAAACTCAATCCGTGTTTTACAGTTTAAAGCTGTTTCAATCCCAAATATTGTACATAAAACCATCATCTATCCATAGTATTGTAACTAACAGTCATTTCGAATTATCTTATTTATAAATTACAAACATTTAAGAATCACAGTATCTTTTCAAAAGACTACTAGTATCCAGTCGTCGCGAAACAATTACCATACCGAAAACCGGTTTAAGGTGGCTCACCGTGCTATGGAGCGAGCTATGGTCGGAGCTGAAGTGACAACGATGGACCGATGGCCGTTGGAGCAGGCGCGTCCTGGAGTGGAGACCGCGGATCGGCAACGTAGTGTAGTCCAGCGAGACGGACCGATGAACTGAGAACGGAGCAGGGCTCGGGCTGGATGCGGTGGCCTCATAACTGGGAGTTGTGGAGCACTTTGGGAGAGGCCTATGTCCAGCAGTGGACTGTAACAGGCTGATGATGAAGATATTTTTTGATACTCTAACATTGGTCGTGTTTGTAATCACTTCCTCTCTCGATTGACATGTGTTTCACGACATGTTGCCGAAATATGTTTTTTATCCAAAATGGTGGACAAGCAGGTACGACATAGCCCATACAAAAATATTTTTTTTTTTTGGAAATTACTAAGTAGGTACATAATATCTATCTCCGAAAGTCAAAAGGAATTTAAGTCACTGGTACTTATTCCTTCAAGTTTCGGAGACATACGAGCTGTCAGGGGCGTTATCGCCGAATCTTACTAAAATGACAGTAGAATTTTAAAACTCATCACGAAACGGCATGGGCTCCGCTCCTGTATGTTTTGAAGTGTGTTTGATTTTGACTTGTGTAACTCCTGAGTGAAAGACAAAAATGATATTTATCTCTTCAAAGGAGCCTATCACTCACTCACTCACTTGCATTTCAAATATATCTTTATATCCTTTGAAATAAGACTCCTTTTCGAGCGACTGAACGGAATGAGTTGAACGAAACCACGAAACGTTTACTGAGTTGTGAGCCGTGAGTTGTGTTAGAGTGAGAAGTGCTACAGCTCACTAGTATGTGGAAGAGAGGAGAGATAGCATAGATATTGTTGTGATGGCTTCAGCCGTGTTATCAAGCTAAAATGTACCCTGTATGAAGGTGATAAAGTTCAATGAGTTGCCTTAGGGTAAAGCCAGCGACGGTTTTTGGCGAACTCAAATGATAATTAAAAAAAAAAAGAGAGAGGTGCCCGTGGCGCAGGTGTGACAGTGATCGGTGACGATCGTTGTTGTAAAGCAACACACGCCGGGTCGGAAAAGGGATGGGTGACCATCCGACCGAAATTTAGTGATGTGTATTTCGGGCATCTCCGTGCTTCGGAAGGCACGTTAAGCAGTTGGTCCCGGTTGACGTCGCTAGATGTCAGTCGTTAAGCCTAGTCAGAGGCCTTAGGGCGGCTTGATAACATCTGACAATAAGGTTGCTCACTAACCTTACACCCCTCCAACAACCCGCACTGAGCCAGCGTGTTGGAGTATGGCTTGTTCCACCTCATAGTTGAGGTGAGGCCTGTGCCCAGCAGTGGGACGTATATAGGCCGATTATGTTATGTAAAGAAATAAAATTAGGACATATTGATAGAGACATAACGGGAATTCAAAATAGCACTAAAAAAAATTATATGACATATTCCCTAGTGCATATTCCCTAGTGCATATTCCCTAGTTCCCTACTAATAGCGGCCGCCCGCGACTTAGTCGGCGTGGACTTGAGTTAAAAAAAAAAGATATATCTTTATAAATTGTAATTATTATGTCTTATTCAGATGCATAAACTATATTACTGTAGTAAAGATAGGAAAACCAGAAAAAGGCATTCGGTCTTGGCATCAGGCGGGACTCGGACCCGCGTCTTTCGCAAGCCGGGCGACTGCACTACCAATTATGCTACCGAGACCATTAACAGACCGGACGAATTTCTCTGGTATATTATCAATTTTGAAAGTGTTCCATTAGTTGCATCACTTCAAGTTTTTGCATATACTATTATCATACTTATAAACAGTTTTTAAGATCATAAACAAATCATCAAGTGCACAAACATTGCAGCGGTGATTTTCCGAAAATTGTATTTGTTTTTGAAATTGCGAAGGATTATAGACGAAAATTAAAAAAAAAACAAATTGTCTTAGAATAAACTCAAAACTCACACATAATATGGTTTCTACATTACTATTGTACATCTGTACCAAATTTGAACTGATTCAGTGCGATAGTTTCCAAACAAGAGTGAATTATGTGATTGGAGTTGAGAAATTTCAAAAGAAACTTGAAAAAATCATAACTCGTAAAGTATTGATTTTCGCGGAACTAATGTTATTTTTAAAGGACTTGTTATGATGCCCTCTACCTGAAAAAATTTTTGGACCACTGTCGCTGGGCCACCCTGTATATATTACTGTAGTTTCATTTAAACCTATCTAGTAATTCTTACGTGTAAAAAATGGAGTAACTTTTCCCGTTTTCCCAATATTACCCTTCACTGCTCTGCTCCTATTGATCGTAGCGTAATGAAAAGTATACTATAACCTGTCCAAGAGTATGAAAAATAATTGTGCCAAATTTCGTTAAAATCCGTCTAGTAGTTTTTGTTTCCTTAACGAACATACAGTAGCAAATTTTTTTTTTTTTCAAATTCCTATAATTCGTGTACAGATTAGGCCTCCCTACAGATTTATTATAAGTATAGAATAGATAAATATTGTCGTGACAAATATGTCCACTTTTGAACTGTTTGCAAATAATTTTGTTTATTGAAGCTAATTAGGGGTAGGTAGTAATTTAATTTTGCCACAATGACAATTAATAAATCTTTAGTGCAACTAAGATTGGTTTTGCTTCTAAACTCTCGACAATTATGTCGCCTGAAGGTTTACTTGAACAGAAAAATTGGCGAATTGTCACTTTACAACATTATGTCAAATTGTCGGATTGTGACTTTATTGAACAGGGCCCTGGTTGGATAATTCTGAGCTGTAGGCTAATAAATGCAGGGCTTTGAAATCTCAATATAAATGTTGCAATAAAACAAAGGATTTTTTAAGTCTAACAGTTTAGACTATATCATTTGCAAACGAATAAGTACCTTAAAATAAGAGTAAAGTTAGTACCATTTTGACATAAAAACTACTCAACATCGTACCTCTTTCCGCGTTAAATTTGAAATGAAAGTCATGATAAATGAAATACCATAACCGGAATAAGTTTTCTACACAACTGTCCGAATAAAATAAAAGTTGTTGAATAAATTAAGAAGGTCAGATGTTGTTCGTAATGTCCGCTTTTTTATGGCCTCTTGTATTTGGTCGGGTAACTACTGAAAAGTTCTTGCTGTGCTATTTTTATTCATTAACAGTTAATTAGGAGGTGTAGAGAGCTGAAATTTTGTGGGAGTTCATTTGAATATAGGTTTAAATTAGTGACAAAACATGTAACTTCTAAGTTTAGTAAAAACCCCTGTATTTGAGGCTCGAACATTTGCAACAGATTTCAGTAGTAAAAGTGGTTTAATTTGTTCAAAATAAGATGTAGATTTAAATGACTTCGCCAGACGATACATATATCCAATAGGCATCCGCTATTGCAATCACCTTGTATCTATCACTAAAAATTTAAGAGCTAGGGGCTATTTTCGATTTTCAGAAAAACATTTCTAAATCATACAATACGCACTTTTTTGGAATCATTTTGATTGTACCAAACGGTACGAATTGGTACACACCTACCATCAAAATATCGTAACTATATGTCTAGTAGTTTCGGAGATATGGAAATCGTCCAAACGTTACCCCAGCAAAATTTTGAATAATTCAAAAACTACAACTGGCACAAATCTTGCTGTGTGCCCTAGTGCTGGCACAAATTCAAGCTACCTTTCAAGGTTTTTGGATTTTGGCTGAGTCCAATAGGTAAAAAGCATTCTGCTGCAGTAACGTTTGGAAGCGTTACCCCAGCAGAATTTTGGTTTCTTCAATTACTCAGAAACCTTAGTAGGCACAAATTTTATTTTTGGGGCACATGTTTTTTTCGTACGGTTCAAATTTTTCTATATATTTTTATTTCGATACGCGTCAACATTTTGCTGGAGTAACGCACACAACATTGATGGAATCACCCTGGCTCACAGCTGGCCTTCCAGAAGATAATGTGTGAGCTTAGGCTACTTGCACCCGTATGAATTCTTTACGAATGGCGTCAGGTCATTCGCCAAACTAAGGCGATGAAGTTACCTTGTAGCGTTTTCCGTTAAACGGTTTTCTTAGAAGATATATTTTTTTATTATTTCTTCTCATTGTGTGCTCTGCCCGCTAACTAGCCCTCTCACCCTGGCATTCACAAACGTCAATTAACACGCACGCGCTTAAGCTCATAGAAAAAACGCAATAGAAATGAAAGGGACAGCTATTTTTTTGAGGGATGCTAAACCTTGATTTAAGTACGTTTGTGAATTCGGGGGTCAGCTACGTCATTCAAGGACTATACTTTTCACACAGATTATGGATCCTATTCTTTAACATTAAACAAAGAAGATAGTTACAATATGCTTGTCACATTCTAGTTGAATCTTCTAAGTGGCATACAATCTTAAAAATGCAAATACAAAGAGGTCAGGTTCCCAACTTAACATAACGATACATACAAAATGGTGCGGTTTCCATTTTATTGATCTGCACAAGATGCTATCTGTCCATAACGCAAATGAATAGGAATTTAATTAATTTGACGAATAAAGCTGTCGCAGCTTATTGGACAGTTTATAGCGTGTATAAGTAACGTGTTTGACAATGATTTGCATGAGATTTTTGAATTGTAATTTGATCCTTGTTTATTCACTATATTTACATGACAATGTGTGAATGTTATTATGAGTGTGATAACTAACACCGCCTCAGAATTATACCTACACTTGCAGTTTGACAAAAAGCAGAGTGGACCTATAGAGTAGCAAACATTACTAACAATGTTATTATTATTTTTAAGCATTTTCCATGCAGTATCTTCAATAAAGATGGGAAGACCAGAAAAAGACATTGGGTCTTCGGGTGAAGGTGTCTGAAGGTGCTGCCTTTAACATTGATGGTATCACCCTAGCTCATAAAAAAAAAAAAAAAAAATAAACCAGAAAAAATCGGCCGGTCTGTCAATGGTCTCGGTAGCACAGTGGGTAGGACAATCGCACGGTTTGCGAAAGACGCGTTTTCGATTCCCGCTTGAAGCCTAAACCGAATGTCTTTTTCTGGTTTTTGGATCTTTATTAATAACAATGGTCTATCTCAAAACTTCTTAAACTTCAAAGAGAGATTTCACTGAGAATTTCGGGAACGATGTGCATTCTCATCAATTTTGCGATTCGAATGCTCAAAATGTTTGACGAACCATTCCAATCAACTTGTTTTTCGACCAAAACTCAAACAGTTCATTGTAATGTTTCTGAACTTCCCTCTAAAATTGGACTGGGATACAGGATTTTAGCTTCTGCAAGTTTCAAATTGCAATTCATTAACATCTCCGACAGTTGAATGAGTTCTATAAACAATAGTGAACACATTGTTTTAAAAAACCACTAAACATAAACATCACAAAACGTTTGTGAATGTTTGTTTCTGAATGCGACACCAAATACAAATTTTATTACCTTATATTTAGCAATAAAATCCGATTCAGGTGACAGGTTAACTGACATTTTACGTATGCAGATATTAAACAGCAGTAGGTAGGCAATACTTTATTTATATAGCTTTGGTTATTTCGGATTCTAGGTTTTTTATTTCAAACTAGACAGTAATTTTGATCACAATCTCACGTGGTGTTAGGTTACGCTGATAGATGGCAGAGCGAATGCTCATTCGCTGTCACTGAGATCACCGAGAGAATCGAGTGTAGTGTCTACAATATGTCTAGAGTTATGACTTTTAAAAGCTCATAAGCGGTATATATCTTTGCTTGCTTTAATATTTACTGAGATGACAAAAAAAACTCCCAAAAAAAATTAGACTCTAGAACATCAAAGTCTTGTCCCAATTGACACCCTGATCCCATTTACCCGATTTTACTGCATTTACTTATTGTGTACGTATACTTTAAATGTAGACTACTCTGTTCTCTTCCAGACACAATTTTAATTTTGAAACAACTGTACTTGTTTTAGATGTCATAGAGATACTGGTAGATCGCACACCCCCGAATTCGCCAATGTCAATCAAGGTTGAGCACGCCTTCAAACTCATACCACCCCGTAAATTGTCTATAGGACTGAAAGTGCGTTTGTGAATTCGGCGGCCAGTTTCTTTAGGGGAAGCGCTAATGACAGTGCTTTGTGTTCTCTTACCTTGAACCCATCAAAGCCACCAAGTTTCCTGAAGATACATAGCCGCTCACTGAAACAAAACAAAGAAATGATAAAAATATGGTTAACTTTTATTTTTGGCTATTTTTGAAAGCATTTATTAACAAATAAAACACATAGACCAATACAAGCAGACATGCACATAAATGTTTGAATAGTCTGGTGTAATAGTCAATACCTTAACTACTTTACAAAATAATCGGCATCAACTCAAAACAGATCTAAACTTGTAATATAGTTCGTGTAGTCACGGCCTTGTAGAATTCCTTCAACAAAAACGTATCAGCCGCAGCCATAATTTGATATTCATAACGATCTCGTAAGAAGATAAGTCAAAAAGTAATTTGGGAAAATAACCAGGCATCAGTAATTAGAAACTTGCCGCGTTGGTTTCGACGGACCGGTTGACGAACTTGGTCGGATGTGGTCACTGTTGCGAAAGGGCCCTTAGTGTCAACGTGTTGACGATCGACCAAAACAAGTGAATAGAATGTTCGCCTAATACCTTTGTAGGTACGTGTTCTATTTATCAGCAGAGCTTTAATCATGGCAAATGTCAAAAACCACTTCAAATTGGTCCATTGAAAGTTGGTGGTAGTTCAAATACATTGATTGCATAACTTAAATTCACCAACTTGGCGATTCGTCAGTTGACTGCTTTAAGGGCCCGACCCTTAAAGCAGTGAACTGACGAATTAATAAATGGTTTTATGTCTTGGAGTACCTACTAGTATGCAATCAGTGTATTAATTAATGAAGATTTGACCCCAGAAACCCTGGTCGGCCGATTCTAACTCTGGCGGTTTTTTCTGAAAGCCTCTTTTATGACTGTAGAAGTATTTGGCTGAGGTTGGCCAACTCTTTTAAACATGACAACTGACCCTTTTCCCTTTAACAACGCCTATGACAACGCTTCTTATCGCCTTTACAAAAGCAAATCAAAGTTGAGCAGCTCCTACAAGTACAGCCGTTACTTTCAGTTCTATAGACACTTTACGCGATGGCATGCGTTTGAAGGCGTGCTCAACTCTGAATGTTGTTTGTGAATTCGTCTTATGGGTTGACATCTTGATCAATTCAATTAAGTAGGTAATAGATCTAAACTTTGTTTTTTGTACAGTGGCCATCAGTTAAGACACCTCGTCAGCTACAATTAAATCTAATGGCGACTGTTCGTACCCAGCACTAATGTAATAAAAAGGAAAATAACTAGATATCGATTACAAGTTTCGGACGCAAATATGTCACTGTAATTAATTTGATACGTAGAAGAAGTTGTCATTCATTAAATTAAAATAAAGATTTTGACCCTTAAAACTTCACTATCGTACAAAAAAGGCACAAAAACAGGCCACAGCAGACTTTTTAGCGTTTCAGAATGCCATTTTTATTTTGATTTGATAAATAGCGGACTTAAAGCTAATAAGGCATTATTTACCAGCCAACCAGGACTAAGCAGAAAAGTACAGTAGACGGTGCGAAAGGGTTACAAAAAACAACATTAATAAATGTCAATAACAAAAAACTAACAACAGGACTAACCACGGAATTTACATGTCATTCTACGCTATGCACGCGCTCAAGCTCATGCTGTCCCGCAAAATGTTAATAGAACTAAACGGGACAGCTATACTTCTGGAGGATGCACAACATCGATTTGCGTTCGTAAATTGGGGGGTTATAGCAATAATGCTAGTTTCTAGTGGGTTGTTTGGAAGAGATCGCTTTTCAGCGATAAAGCCGCTCAAATTGTACATTAACGTTAATCTTATATTTTTTCATCTTGTAGATCCGTTATTTGTCCTTGTAGATGTGGTTCGAGTCCTCAGGGAAGAAGGTACGAGATTTTGTAAAATGCAGCGCAAGGGCAAGAAGTCGAAGCTTTCCGAAGAGACTTTAGGGCTAATGAAGAGACGACGAGAAGACCCACCCGTCACTTCGTCAGGGAAACGGACTCTAAACCGAGAGATTAGTAAGCACGTGCGACGCGATCTCCGTTGCTCTAATACCCTCTCGATTGAGAGAGCGATCGAGCAAAACCGGGGATCAAAAGTGTTCGTACGATCTCTTGGAAGAAGCCACCTGACGAAGTTGACCATAGAAAGTGGAGAAGTCGTTGTCTCGAAGCCAGCAGTCCTTTCGGAAGTAGAAAACTTCTATGGCCGGCTATACGCTTCGCATGCATCTCGACCTGACCCCGGAAATGAGGACTCTAGAGCCACTCTAACACGCCACTACACCGAAGACCTGCCAGAAGTCAGCATTGACGAAATCGAGATCGCTCTTGGGCGGCTTAAAAATGGAAAAGCCCCCGGAGAGGACGGTGTTACAACAGAGTTGTTAAAGGCAGGAGGCAGACCCTTACTCAGGGAGCTTCAAAAGCTTTTTAACGCTGTCCTCTTCGAAGGGAGAACTCCAGAGGCGTGGAGTAGGAGTGTGGTCGTCCTGTTCTTCAAAAAGGGAGACAAAACCCTACTGAAGAACTATCGACCCATTTCCCTTCTAAGCCACGTCTATAAGCTGTTCTCAAGAGTGATCACGAACCGTCTTGCGCGAAGACTCGACGAATTCCAACCACCGGAACAGGCTGGGTTTCGGAGCGGATACGGCACCATAGACCACATACACACAGTGCGGCAGCTTATACAGAAAACTGGAGAGTATAATCAGCCCCTGTGTCTAGCATTTGTGGACTATGAGAAGGCCTTTGACTCAATTGAAATCTGGTCTGTTCTGGAGTCTCTGCAGCGATGCCAAGTAGATTGGCGATATATCCAAGTGATGAGATGTCTTTACAAAGCTGCCACTATGTCCGTCCAAGTACAGAATCAGCAAACAAGTCCCATACCGTTGCATCGGGGTGTGAGACAAGGGGATGTTATCTCCCCGAAATTGTTCTCAAATGCAATGGAGGATATGTTCAAGACGCTGAACTGGAAAGGACGTGGCATCAACATCAATGGCGAGTACATCTCTCACTTGCGATTTGCTGACGACATTGTCATCGTGGCGGAAACGCTGCAGGACCTACAACAGATGCTGAATGACCTGGCTGACTCTTCTGTGCGCATCGGTCTACGGATGAACTTGGACAAAACCAAGGTCATGTTCAATGAACATGTACTACCGGAACCGATTGCGGTACACGGCGCCGTTCTCGAAGTTGTTCAAAAATATGTATACCTCGGGCAGACATTGCAGTTAGGTAGGAACAACTTCGAGAGCGAGGTGAATAGAAGAATTCAGCTGGGTTGGGCAGCGTTTGGGAAGCTACGTCGGGTCTTCACATCGTCGATCCCACAGTGCCTGAAGACAAAAGTCTTCAATCAGTGCGTCCTACCCGTCATGACATACGGAGCCGAAACGTGGACACTAACGGCACGGCTGGTCCACAAATTTAAAGTCACCCAGCGGGCTATGGAGAGGGCTATGCTCGGCGTTTCTCTGCGGGACCAAATTAGAAATGAGGTGATAAGGCAGAGAACCAAGGTTATCGACATAGCCCACCGGATTAGCAAGTTGAAGTGGCAGTGGGCTGGCCATGTAAGCCGTAGAACCGACAACCGTTGGAGTAAACGTGTTCTTGAGTGGAGACCGCGTCTCGGCAAGCGTAGTGTAGGACGCCCTCAGGCAAGGTGGAGTGATGATTTGCGCAGGATGGCTGGCAGGAGCTGGATGCGAGCAGCCGAAGATCGAGCTCAGTGGCGTGTAATGGGAGAGGCCTATGTCCAGCAGTGGACTGCAACAGGCTGATGATGATGATGATGATCCGTTATTTTGGTGTGCTAGTGATTATATCTGTCTATCTAATTAATCAATTACCAAAAATAACTTACCTCCATGTAAAACCTTGACTTCTTCATACATCGCTGACCTCCACATGCTCGTCTGGATCTTCTTCTTCCGATAGACCGACAGGTCTTTCCAGGCCAGCGTGAGGTTCTCAGGGTTGTCTCCGAGGCTGCCGATGTCGTCATCCTCCCAGTTGACGATGGCACCCGTGAGGACATTGCGAGTCGGTAGCTTTAGACCTAGTTCTTTCATTTTGGAGTTTGCTTACGTCATTTGGTACTGTGGGCAAACAAGGAAATTTATTTCAATTTGATTTTGCTTTAATGAGTAGATTTTTTGTTCAAGAGTTAATAAGGCACTTGAACTGGCTGTGGGCGGAAATATTTTTTTTGTTATTTCATCTGTTATTAAAATATACACACCAAACGTTATTTATTAATAAGAAAGTACGAAATAAAACAGAAACATGTAGTAATAACCTATAAATCCAATTTTTGTTTTTTAGCAATTTGTTTAAAGGTTTTAGGAAGGCTTCGAAAACAATATCCAGTATAAAGATTATCTAAATCAAAATTAGCCGTTGAGACCCTAGTCCACTGTTGGGTAACATTAAACTTTAGTGGTTACTAACATTTAAATCGTAAAATACGGGATTGCTACCATTGACCTAATTTATAAAAAATGAGGTACATAGCTTAAGGTAGGTATACAAGGTATACATATAGTTTGTTCTGTTTGGGATATGTCTGCCAATAACATCTCTCCCGCAAGATCCAGTCCAGTTACTCCATGACCATGGCGCTTATAACTGTGCCGAAATATCGGAAACTCAAAACAAATAAGGTACATGGTAGCAATCCCGTATTTTACGATTAGTAAGCTAATGTCCCAATCTAAGCGTTGTCAACGTCTATGTGCTTGAATGGAAATATTCTCAAATGCTCTATATTTGACACGCCCCCTGTTGGTCACTTCCGGGACTTGACCAACACTATCAATTGATCCAAATTGACACTCGCTTTACGAACTATTCTAGAACCAAACCCAGTTCTCGGAACACCATTAGCACCGATGAAATTGGGCAGTTGTTAAATCTATATTGGCTCGACGTTGCTATAAAGTCATTAGGTCGATCTCAACGCCATTGTCAGCGTTATGTGACGATATTATTATTATTCCATGCAGTATCTTTACTAAAAATCCGAAAACCAGAAAAAGACATTCGGTCCTTTGGCATCAGGTGGGACTCGAACCCTCGTCTTTCGCAAACCGGGCGACTGCACTAACCACTGTGCTACCAAGACCATTAACAGACTGGTCGAATCTTTCTGGTATATTTGTCCTATGAGCTACGGTGATTCCATCCATCAATTTTAAAGGCGCATCTTTTAACAAAATGTTGTGAACTTCACTCACTACAATCGTACACTGACACCTAATGTTACTTTGTATTTTCAACTCAACATGTCTTTCGTTTCGAGGGTTTAGTTGTAAACCATAGGTATGTAAAATATTATAAAGAGGACAAAAATATTTTCACATAGATAAGTTTGTAAAGTCATCATACATAGTCCGTATAGGGATACGGGATAACTTCATATTTTTTAAACTTTGTAAGTAAAAAGTCTTTAATTAATATAATGAACACACAGTCACTAATTTTATCAGCACCTTCAAGATATTAAAAAGGAAAACAGAATTGATGCAAATAAACCTTTTGTTACGTTTATTTGTCTTCTTTATTCAGTGAGATACGGAGATAACAAGACGGCTCAATGACCTAATTGTATAGTACTATCAAACCTTATAAAACCTTGATTACTTCTCTAACTCAAAGAAAAGTCTCGTTACATTTGAAATAATAAGTATCACACGCTTAAAGTTGCCGTAGAAACGAAAAAAATGCGATGAAGTTACGTAGACTTTTTATTGCACATAAAACAAGTTCAATGGGCGTAGAGATTGTCTAAGCTTAAATGTCGAACCACTAAACTGCATCTACTCATACAAGCAAGCACTCTTTTGTGCGTAGATGCGATGGAGGGGCGATTCATTTCAGCTCGGACCATCTCTACACTCCTGCCTAGAAATGTTATTTATAAGTCAACCAGTTATCAGTATATTCGAAGTACTGAAACGTTTCTAGAATTTCATTTGTAAGTATACAAAAGTCACAAATAAAAGAGAAAGGCTGAAAACGTTTGAGATGTCGTGATACTGAAGATGAATAAAGCGAACCAATTGAAAAGAACTACCTATTGAATTTAAAAATATTTAAAAACTATTATGAAGGCAAATTAAATATAGGTTTTTAAGCATTTCTCTATATCTATCAGTGTTCCCCAAACATAGCCCTGCCAAAGGCCGCTATTTTTTAAACAGGCCCTTCGCGACCAACTAAATAATTAAGTAAGATATCACACATTTAATTTCATTGTTTGTTTGTTTGTTTGTTTGTTGTTGTTTTTATAATTCATAAAACAGGCCAAGAATGATCAGCCCGGTATTGTGTTTTGATAGCCCGGTACCGGGTCGCGACCCACCAAATTGAAAACACTGCACGCCACAACAATTTAGCTAGGCTCAAAAAAACAAGCAGGCTCACAAATTATCGATCTGGCAAGTATTTAAATAAATTGGTTTGCAATTACTTTTTATGGTTTCAGTAGGGTAACAAAACACCATGGATAAGTACTTCGATCAAACGGAGCCGATTCAATAGCAGTTAATCCATAACTTGAATATTTGTGGTAAGGAGGCCGCGCTTTCCCCCTACCGACCACTCTGGGGTCAGGTTACAATCCCCCTATATTACTTTACCTACATTCTAGCATAGGTGACAAGCTGCTACATTGCATCTAGTCGAATAACTTCACAGTTCACCGGATATCGGCTTGTTGATTGTAAAATCTATGATGAAATTGTTGCTCTGAGTGAGCATTGATAAATAGCTCTAGATTCCACAATCACGGTTAGCGGCAATTTCAGACTAAAAACTGGCAACATGAGGCAAAAAGGAAAGCTGTATCTTTGTACAGCTTCAGAACATATGAATATGGCAACATGAGGTTTGTTTAAAACAGACAATGAAAGGGCTTTGAGTCTTTTTTTCGAAATCCTTTCAATCTTGACAAAAACTGCCAGTCACACGCTAGCTTCGCACCCTAGAATGGAGTCACATACCATGCCTTTGGAGTCTAACCACTTACCTAGCGTACTACCGATAAAAGTGACTATTGTCAATAATATCTATTTTTAAAAAATATATCATTTGTTAACAAACAATGGGTGATTTCGTGGAACTTTAAACCTTGGAAGTGATTGATGAAACTAATTTTCTTTGAGTGGGCATATGAAAAATTGTATGACAAGCCAATAGCCTGAAAAAGGCATTTCATAAATGAGGAAACCTGGAGGAATCATAGTTTGCGCTTGAACTGCTGCCAAGGAAGTTTCCAGAAAACCACTTTATCTTGGCATAATACTAACTAACCCCTAACAGAAATCTACGTTGAGGATCCCTCAGAAGTATAGCTGTCTCTTTCAGTTCTATTGACATTTTACGGGACAGCATGAGTGTGAGCGCATGCTTAGCATTGATTGGCGTTTGTGAATTCGGGGGTAAGTGGCCTATTCCAGACACTATAAGATGCTACAACTGTTTATGTATTCCAAGTGCATGTTCCCTTTTTGATTCTCTTAATTATTTTGTTGTAATGAGTAACACCATCAAATAAACAGTAGCACTTATCTGATAGCTTATCTTTAAGTAAATTAATTGCACATGACACTACAAGGTAGAAACACCAAGATTATGTTAAACAGTCTTTTTGTTAAA
Organism: Udea ferrugalis; assembly: GCA_950022985.1. Classification (NCBI taxonomy): domain Eukaryota; kingdom Metazoa; phylum Arthropoda; class Insecta; order Lepidoptera; family Crambidae; genus Udea; species Udea ferrugalis. Next base: position 16,821,189 of record OX465516.1, read on the forward strand.
TGCTCCTGATCTGTTTTGAAATAGGTCCTTATTAATAGCAAAGGTTGTACAGAAAAATAAATATCAGAACACTATACTAAACTGACATTCTCCTACAAGTTTCTGTGACATCTTCCACAAAGTTATACAGAAAACTTAGTAAAGTTTCGAGCAGTTTTCATTGCTGACCGTACTGCTTACATTTATAGTGCATTTTGTCACTAAGTATTTCAATTAAGTGACCGCAGCTTGGTTAACACTAGAGTTCACATAACGGTAGAAAACTGGCTTTGAATAAGTGTCACAGGACTAACAGGCATCGAAGAATATGCTTTCTACTTCTTATGTAGAAACGTCTTACGTAGCCAAGGGCTAAACATTAGAACCTTTTTGGTTCTATTAATAGTACTACCAGACTAAAGAGCAAAAAAGACTCTTCATTGGTTCTGTTCAAAATAGACAGGTTAATAAAAATAAACATGAGAATGACAGCTTATTAAGGGAGATACAGAATCAAGCTTTAAAAAATTTGGGGAATTATGCCTTATCACTACATAGTATAAAGCAAAGTCGCTTTCTCTGTCCCTATGTCCCTTTGTATGCTTAAATCTTGGAAACTACGCAACGGATTTTGATGCGGTTTTTTTAATAGATAGTGATTCAAGAGGAAGGTTTATATGTATAATAACATCCTATTGCACCCGTGCGAAGCGGGGGCGGGTCGCTAGTTACTTTTAAGTTATTATACGATCCGATGTCCGCCTAGCTCTCTATGAGAACAAGGTTTTTATTAAACCTAAATAAGGCAAACTGTTTTATTGCGATCTAGCTAGATCCATTCAAAACTTCTCTCAAACATTTTGAAAACAACAGCCTGTATGCATGTGTATTAGGTATGATACCTACTACGAGAGTTTAAATAACATTTTACGTACATACACTGTGAAACTTCTATAAATGCGATGCATTTCTTTGGATATGAGGTTAATTGATTATCCGTGGAAGTAATACGAGTTCACATGAATTTACAATTTAGGCGGTCTTATTGGCTAGAAGCAATCTCTTCCAGGTTGTCTGGAAGAGATTGCTCATGATACTGACAGAGGAAATATGACAGAGCGGGTTCGCAAGTACACAATCAATACGGGAATTCGATTATAATCAGCATATTGAATCGGCAGTGGACAGGGCACAAACTGCAAAGAACTGATGGCCAATTTAGGCAGAAAAACTAAGAGAACAACCATAATATGGCCAACATACATTAGGCTAAGTATTCATTAATTGAACTGACAAATCCGATTTCTTTAATATAAAAATGATTCTACGAATTTAAGTCATTAAAATTATGCTTAATTAACACAGTCATTGAAAAGTATTTTTTGAAATAATGGTGAAATGAGCAAATGAGGTGGCAGAATCTAATTAAAAATAGATTAACAGGTAGAATTCATTGACAAGATGCAATAATGTTTGAAAGAGTTGAAATGGACCTATTCAACAAAACAAACTTCGCCTATTAATAAAACAAAGACTTAAAAAAGTAATTCAATAATAGAGCGTAGATCCTATGGCCTCCACCTTAGTACGGAAGCGGTATGTCGTTCAAAGGGAGAGAGGGGCCAACTAGGTAACCCTCCGTCCCTTTATCGTCACACTACGGTCGCGGTCGTATCATACGAAACTTAAGCATTTTAGAAGTCCATTGTGATTCTAAATTTCTAAATAGACTAAACGGAAAGGGAAAAAACCTAAGAAAATAGATTTACAAAAATGAATTTTAACTCATCCTAAAATACAGTATGTATTTTTTTCCTTATTCATAAAAATGAACGCAGCGCTAAAGCATAGTTTAAGCAATTGCCGTGCTTTGTCACTTACTCGCAAATGGCGGTAACAACAAGAATAAAAGAGACGAAGCAATACAAAAGTTAACGTCTTGTTGAAGCGCTGTTTAGGATTGCATGAATAAGAAGTCCGACTGATTTGTTTTTCTACATAATACACGTACTCTGATAGACATGTTGACAAACAAAGAACGACGTTCCAAATGCAGGTACCTATGTTTACAAAAAAATAGTCAATGGCTAGTCGAAATTTTATAAATAATATTAATTTCATATCGTTAAAGACAACAAACTGCTAAAGTTTGGTCAACGACTAATGACATGATACAAACTGCATGCAGTATTCGGAAGGCAATTGAACAAACATAGACATCATCATAAGAATAATTCTATTTCTGAAAACTATTTCTAATGCAAAAAGAAAATAGGACTCACCAGTCAACCACTAATAGACAGAGCAACTATTTCACACCATAGAAAAAGTCAGTGACGTATCCCGTAGTGTTTCAAAGTGAAAACATCACAACTTAATTTTGTCCGAAATCCTCACACTAATAAGGCTCAAATCTGATCTTCCCGTATTATTTTAACTATGTTTTATTAAGTGCGTACTGCGTGGTAACGAGTGTTTGCCTGGAACGGCTACGTTTGACTGGCTACGAACTAGAACTCGACACGATTCGGCGGGCAGTGCTACGCGGCTACGGCGTTGAGTGCATCGGTGTACAAAATACTGCAAGGAAAGGAACACTCATGGCATGGTATTTCATTACCATGCTCAAACTACGAGTACAATAATTAGATCCTAGAAGCTATTTGTAAATTACCACTACAAAGATTCACAAACACATTAAAAGTGTTTCGTTAAAAAGGGTACTAAGTAACCACAAATCATTACCTAACCAATCAAAATGCCATATAATATAATAGAACTTAGCAGTAACCATTTTTGAATTGTACAAATAACATCATTTTGAGTCGATTTCCTCTGTTTAGATGTAAATGCTACTGGCTTTCCTCGGATCAGATATTAATCTGAACCTCGGATGGAGTTTTCACACACCGCAAATATTTCGCTAGTTAGCACCTTCAATGCAGTTCGCCGTATTTCCGCCGTGTGTCGATATAAACATAAATAAAACAATAGAAAAGGAAAATACACTCACCCAAAACGCTGATAAGTCACAAATATCCAATAATATCCGATAGCTTGATTTTCTTAATTAAACAGTTAGTTAGTAAGGCGGCCGCCGCGGGAAATCGACCATTTTTTTTTGTTGTGAAAATTCTTGAATGACAGCTGATTTTGCCGCGAAACCTAGCGTTGCCCGCCCCATAAAGAAAAGAGTGCGGGAGGGAGATAGACATACATAAAAATAGGAATGTTAAACAAAGATAGTATGTGTTGTGTGGATGCCGCGAAATAATAACAACTTTTTAAATATTGTACGCTCGCTAACCACAAAGGCAAAGATAATTAATAAATCTTAGGCATAAAAACTAAACAGTATCCAATAGGCCCTTTACGTTACTTCACCTTCTTTAGATTCATAAAGCAACCCTTTTTTAACAGATTTTCATTTTGTAGGTAACTCATTTTGTTAAACATTATTTGAAAAGGCTACCTTCTGAGCTGCTTACCGGTTCTTTTCAGTACAGAAACAACAATCCGACACGGGCTGTAGAGTCACATTGTGTTTGTGTACTACATACTTTGTATGACCATATTATTATGCTTTTCATGTATTTAACACTTTTTTTTGGGACTTTTAAAGCACTTTCAGATCGTTAAATCACCCAAAAAAAGGTTTATTTGGATAGAGTCCGACCGAAACTGGTTTTCCGGCCGAAACCGAAACCGAAACCGAATGTTCGGCCTAGACTTCAGTTTCGGCCGAAACCGAAACCGAAACCGAAACTCACGTGGTCAAGTATAAAATACCTACAATTACTAAATTCTGAAAAATTCTACTCATTATTCTGCTAATAACAACAAAACTAAGATACAGACTCATTTTTTTTCAACACAAGTTCCTACCACTGAGCAAAGGTCTCCCAAATTTTTCAATTTACCCCTGCCTTTTGCTCAAGTCAGCCTCACTAAACCCCCCGGTGACCTGCTTCAGGCCGTATCCAGAGGTCCCCGTGATCTCTGGTCAAGAACTCAGTGCCGGTGGACCCCTGGCGCGCTATGCTAACCAGCCCACCTTGAGGGGAGTTACACCTCCTCTCTACACCCCGCCAGTGTGTACGGCGGTGTTAGGTCACTCTTACACCGCCGCCCTTCCTCGGGGCCACTTGGAATGGAGGCACACAGCCCCCGCCGTGTGCACTCCCAGTGACCCTGAAGGTCCTATTTTAGTCGCTTCTTACGACAGGCGGGGGAGAACCGTGCCAGAATTCTAACGCCCCATACCACAAGGCGAAAGGAGACAATCTGGCTCAGGTCAATATGTATACTCATCAAAGTAGTATTGTCTGCCGTCTACCCCTTCCCTACTTCGTGTGCCGTTGGTCGTCAGTTTCGTTTTCGTCTGGTTCATCACCAGTCCAATGCGAGACCCTGCCACTCGGCGTATGTCTTGGCGAAAAGCACGATGTAGTTGGCATAACGATCAGTGGATTTCTAAATCAGGACCAAAAACTGACCCAGGAAATTACAGGCCAATTTCAGTCTTACCCGTGATATCTAAAGTTTTAGAAAAAGTTATACACAAGCGTCTGGAAAGTTACCTAAATTCAATTAATTTCATTTATGAGCGGCAGTTTGGTTTTCGTCCCAAAAGTAACACTCTCGCAGCTACCATAGATTTAGTTACAAAAATAAAATCAAACATAGATAATAAAAAAATTGCTTTAGGATTTTTTATTGATTTAAAAAAGCCTTCGACACTGTTAGCCACGAACTGTTAATTAAAAAGCTACAAAGGATCGGTATAAAAGGCTCGGCGCTTGACATGTTCCGTTCATATTTGACTAATAGATCGCAGATAGTTAGAATAGGCCAAATTCAAAGTGAAAACTTACCCACAACTTGTGGAATTCCTCAAGGATCTATTTTGGGGCCTTTGCTGTTTACGATTTACATAAATAATATAAATGAACTAGATCTGCATGGCCAAGTAACTCTATATAAAAATTTCTATAATTCGATATCGACTACTTCAGTAGACTAGGGTCTTGCCAACTGCCTAAAAACTACCGCCAATGCGATAGTAAATAACCTGAGTGATCCAATATTGAACAATTCAAATCATTCAAGTACAGAAACGAAACGAAAACTTCATGACAACCACACACACAACGTCCAATTCTGAACATCAGGACTCCCCCTTAGATTTCCAGAGCGGCTTTTAATGGGTGGAACACATCCACCTAAACCCTGCAATCTCTAAATGGTCGTTTGGCTTCAAACAATATTCCCTCGAGATCTTTTCGACCCCAAACTGATGGCCTAGTTTCTCGTGCAATGTGCCCTGCCAACTGACACTTCAACCAACTTTCCTTAGTGCCCAGTACTGCCCAGCCGTGTTGGATGCAACAATTAACCTCTTTCTCGAAGGTGGACCTGCCTACTTGAATGATTTGGCCAAACCATACTCGTCGACAACTTCGAGAATCGAGCTTCCAACAGAACAGTCTCAACGAAAACTTACATGTAATCAGTTCCGTCAAAACATTACCTCTAAAGAAGTTTTGCGTCTAGCCATTACGCACTGACCAATTTTACGTAACCCGAATGTCCCACGACAATTCCCGAAGATTGTGGAGGTCGCCAGGCTCTGCAATAACGTTGCCGCGAGAAACGAAGTTATACGACCGCGCACGACATCTTCCGAAGTGAGTTTCGGTTTCGGCCAAAGTTTCGGCCGATTTTGGCCGAAACCGAAACTGAGGCCGAAACTCAATTTTTTGGCCGAAACTGGCCGAAACCGAAACCGAAACTGAAAGTTCGGTCGGACACTATATTTGGATGAACATATTTTTGGTTTTGATTTTGGCGGATTGGACTGTAAATCAATGTTAATCAAGCCAACCTAAGGTCTCCGACAAGGCTAAATACCTCAAATCAGTCCTCGTCATCCGGGAATAATTCTTCCACGTGCCTTCGTAGGAAGGTAGGTAGCTAAATAAAAAGTAAGTAGTGTAGTAGTATAGTTCAAGTGGAAAAGTAGTACTAGTTTTAGCAAGGGTAGTCGTTTGATATTTTATTATGTAATTAGGAATTTTTAGTAGGTAAGTAATACTTCTTTTCTTAATAAGATGATTATAACTACTAACTAGACCTTCATACTTACATAGTATTTTCAACATATTCTACATCCACCCAAGAATTGTTTTACAGTGTTTTTAACATTATTGATAGTTGTTTTTGAGTGTTTTGTATAAACAGTTCGCTAGCTTGTGGTCTAATCTCAATAGATTACGTTTGGCACCTAGAATAATCAAGATAATAATAAATCCTTTTTGGCATAGTTGGAGTCGTTAAATATAAAGTGTTTTACACATATTTGTTAAATAAAACTATGGATAGGTATAGATCGTCTAAGCTGAAATGACGCGCCCCTCCACTGCATCTACACATACAAGCAAGCACTCTTGTAAGCGTAGATGCGGTGGAGGGGCGCGTCATTTCAGCTTAGACGATCTCTACCAACACTGTTCGGCGAAAGGCGAGGTATCTATTCTGTAGTTTTTGGAATGTCAATTTAACATTTGGTACTTTTCGATGAAGGATGTCACGGTTAGTCACGGCATGTCACGGCTAATAGAATAGGAAATATTAAGAAATGCCTATTTAGTCATTCCATCAAAATGACACGCACCGTTCGTTTCGTACCTATTTATTTAGTTTTAAACCTTCAAAATGTAATAATGGCAGAAAGTAGACAAGGAAGGACTGCAGTTATTCTACATAAAATTGTTGATATAGGTACACACTAGCGATTATCAACCTATTCCAGCTTATTCAAGATAACAGGTAAGTAGGACTCGAGTTTCCGCAAACTTTTCACAATCCTTGCAAATAAAAGATACTTCTGCTTTGTCTCTTCTTTATATTATTGCTATCGACTTCTGCGAGTAAGTGACAAGACACATTATTCCCTAAACCAACAGTGCAGCGTTGCTTTTGTTTTTAAAAGTATGAGGCTGTGGCTAGGGTTCGCCTGATTGTATTCTCCGTAATGAAGGAAATCATTTTTTTACGTATGTTGTGGTAATCAAACGTAAAATAAAACCGTACACTTACCAAACTCCGTTGAGTTGCACAAAAATCACAATAGTAAAATTTCAACTAATGTAGCCGACAGTCGCCGGTCCCCCGGAAAAATAAAACACCTAGTCCACTTCTGGTAAACCTAATTTTATTTTTTACTTACATGTGACAGCTTATTTCGCGCCAAATTGAGTGTGGCCTGCCCATAGACAAATCGGTACCTACAAAGCTTGTGGGAAGGAGATAACATTTTTATGTGAATGTTAAGATTGAGATAGATATTATGTATTGTTGTGTTGTGTAGCTATAGCATGGCTATAGTTGTGGAAAAAGGCAGGCCCTTTTGGATTTTGTAATTTTACTTTTTTAATCCTGCTTAAAAACATTAACAATATTAAAAGGCTCTTCTGACGTTAATTATGTATTTCAATTAATGGTGAACTGCAAATAGGTTTGTTAGTCCGAAACCGCATTTCGGGCCATTTCGACCACTGCAAAAGTGCAAACTAAATGGTTTCGCCGCTAGGCAGCTAGGGTGCTACTGGATTGTGAGGTCCAGCAAGGTTTCCGGAATTCCCTTGTCACAGTTTGTGGTTGTGGCATGTGGTTTTTTATAAATATTATATTTATCTTAACTTTAGATATATGCGTTATAACTATATCATGATATAGTTTTAGGATATTTATTTACATTATATATTTCAGGATCTCACTCACCAGTCATGCCAACTGGTGAGCACTGTCTATCTCTTCTCGCATCAGCTAAGATTTTTTTTAATGCATTATTTCTCTGGTCCTAAACGTTTTTGTCGGTGCGGTTTTCAAACCCGCGACCCTTTGAGTTCAAATTTTCAAATAGTTTTAGGCGCTTGAAAATATGGGCGAGAACTTTTGACTCCCATATTGCTTTGCAATTCCCTGGGTTCAGTTAATTGCAGTTTCTAAAGATTTGTGTGACCACAGCTTAAAACTGTCTCCTATTCGGTCAGCAAGATTTAACTGCACGACCTCATCTCTTATCTTTACGACTAAACCGGACTAAGCAAGAAGCGAAATCTTCAACTAAGTAAATAGATAATCCACGAAAAGATAAGATAGCAGCGTCGCACCCAAATAATAAAATCAGTCATTTCGCAAATTGTAGAGGTGGACTATGAATTTCCTGGACATTATCCCACACAGCGCCATCTAGCCCGAACGGATAACAACCTCAGTTTTGTGTTCATTGTCTAAACGTAGATGAGAACACAGTAAACAAGTGTTGCAGTGCAACATTTAAATACCACAAAAGAGCTTCAGGCTGGAGTGGCCTTGCTTAAAAACTTAAAATATAACAAGACTCAAGTAGATTTACCGAAGTAAATATTTCTGCCACAGATTTAGGTATTCTCCAACTGATTGAAACGGGCTGATAGCCCAAAATTGCTTAGTTCTGTAGACCATGGTTACTGGTAAGTGATGTAAAATGACGACGGCAGACACAACCATTTATTAAGAATTCAAGAGTTAAGTATACAAAATAAACCAGGAACGAAGGAACTAATGTCGACTAAACATGCAGTATCTGCGGCTCAGTTAATTTGAGAAAATTAAATATACAATTCTGCCGCTTTCAAAATAAACTAGTTTAATAGTCTAATTGTAACACTAAAGAGAATAAATCAATGAACGTAATTAAATGATGGTCTTTCCGTGAATATCTAAAGATAACTTTGCAACTTTGGTCAGGACAGGAATAGATAAGGTGATAATATTGATAGATAATATGATGATAGATAACATTGCGATATCGAACTTTTAAATGAATGGTTATCAGCCTTAATGTGTCTTTAAAAACCATTTTATATACCAATAAATTGTGATTGTGAGATAGAGCTGTCATATCAGCATAAATCTTCTATTTGTGAAGTAGTTGCGAATCAAGTAAATTGGTCACAGAGATATACCATGTTATTGTTAGATACTCAAGTCTATCTTAGGACAAACTGACTTTTTTTGTGTAAGAGCTTGGAGCAAAGGAGCTTGAGGGTCACCTGATGGGAAGTGACCACCTCTGCCCAGGGACTACCGCAACACCACCGGTGTCACCGCTGCGTTCCTTGCTTTTTAGGAATGAATTCGCTTTTTTCTTGAAGGTCCCTAATTTCGTTTTTCTCCGGAAATACCGCCGCTGGGAGACCGTTCCATATTTTTGACGTACGGGGAAGGAAGTGACGCGTGAAACGAACGGTGGACGACACACAAACTGACTGTGTCTAATTAAGTAGGTAGTCTTTAAAATAAATGTATTATGTGTACAGTTATTTTTCATGTGGGCGTAGTACACACTTTTAGACCACTTTTAGACTTACGAGGAATATAAAAAAAACTCAAAGGTGCCCGTAGACAAATCGATTTTGGCAAAAAAATAAAACCTTTTTTCTCTGTTAATTCAGCATTAACAATGAAGCCTAGACCAAATATTCTTTTCTGGTATTCCTATCTCAAGTGAGACTACGCACTCCGAATTTGAAAAAACACTTTCCCCTTACCAGAACATGTTGGTTTTCCTCCTTTGGACAATCTTTTTACAACATTCAAGAAAAGACTTATCTACGAGTACCTACCAGACCATAAATTTTTACAGCAATTAATCAAAGACCTAAGAAGAATTCAAGTTTATTTATTCTTCTTAGTTCATTGGATAATTAAGTAAGTTCTTGTCTCCAAAAAATCTAAGTACTCTTTTCTAGGAAGTAATCAGAGGATTTTATGATTTCATGGCTTAATTTCGCGCAACTAACCTAAATTTTAGGTAATGAATGCGCTAGTACGCCGGTTACGCGATCTTTCGATTTGGCCTACTACACCCAATTGATACATAATATGCACCCTCTGAACAGTAAGCGATCACTGGTTGTTTCCAATCCAATCATCACCTGTGATCACCTGCCGACAAACTACAAAAGTAGTTTGGCAGATATTTTGTAATAGAATATAGAGTGTTTTTTTTGGTACAAAATAAATTAAAAAAAATCAATACAGAGCCATCGAGATTACAATAAAATACACGATGAAGAGAACTCACCACTTGCATTTTCATTTTCGGGTACCCATATAATATCTTTATATTGTCTATACCTTTATAAATATAATAAAATAAAGTGATACTTGTGACAAGAGCTAATCGTCTTCAAGTACTTAACTGCCTAACGTTTTAGAAATTCGTGCGTAAATGCCTTAATCCGACTAGGAACATAGGTGAGTTACCTCTTTGTTAGGTAAGTAAGTTATTACGGAATTTAAAAAATAAGCGACAATCTACATGTCAAAAATGTTCTAACAAATCATTTTTCTATTTTAATTATTATTCTCAATAATAACACACTCTTGAAAAAATAACAAAATCACGACGGTAAGTCGTCGCCATACTGAATGTACGGAAAATTTGATTATTTTCCATACAGTTTCAACGTTCGAACAATTGCCTATTAAAACTCTATACAGGATTCTAACTTTTTTAAAAGCAGTACACAGTTAACAGCGGAACTGTCCGAAGCGTTGTCAAAGTGCATTCACCTATTTCGTCGTTCAATTGTTTTAAATGTGGAAACCGATAATTTTGGACGTCGAGTGCATCGTTTGCAACAAATCGTTGCAAAAGATTAACCACGACCCGATAGACGAAACTCGAAAGATGGGGAAAATAGCGAACCGAAGATCGAGGACGCCGAACTGGTCGCCTGACGAAAAGAAGTATCTCCTGCAGTTAATTAATGAGCGCAAAGATGTGGTTATAACTAAAAACAACAATGGCCCTAATTATTGTGAAGAAAAAGACGTGGCTTGGAACGAAATTTTGCGAGAGCTAGCCGCAAAATTCGGTAGTAAGTTTTCTGGTAGCTCGACAAAGAAAGTGAAGACGCAATGGCAGAATATGAAACGTATAGCGCGCGAAGAAATAGCTTTGATTGGAACTAACATTGAGAAGTTTACAAGACAAACGTTGGAAGTGTGTAATATCTTGGACATGATAAAAGATGGCGTGTTAAAACGTGATGATGAGAATTTGAACGAATCTGTTGTGAGCACTAACGTCGAAATTAAGACAGAGCGCTTAGACGAGTAAGTATTTAATTAAGTTCAAAATTACGTTAATTAGTTAAGTCAAGTTTAACGGTATTATTAAAATAACAAAATCAAATGAGCTTATGTTAACAATAATTCTATAAAAGATTTGGGAGTGATCATAAGGCATGAAAATTTGAGACTGGAGTTACTCGTAGACGCGATGAGTAGTTGCCCTGCCTATAGCGCCGAAGGTGGTGCCTTCCATTACCACTTACAGTTACGAATGCATTAAGAATTTAGATAAATAGTTTTATAGTTTTGTTAAAAACAAATTTGTTATTTCTTTATCTTTGTATTTTAACATATCACTGCATTTTCCGTTTTTTTTGCAGCGTTTTTTTTCCACGATCTTTTGCAAAGCATTTAATGCTTAGACCTACGAACGTGGTCTCCGGCAGAATTTTACCGCACTTACATGCGGTACTACTTATTTATTTATTACTTACTACTTATTTATTACTTTTTAATTTTAAACCCTTCCGGTTCCCAATGGTTTCACCATCTTAAATCCTGACTTGTATTCCAGAGATATGAATGAACCGAGCTGCAGCGGGTTAAATATTCCAAAAGAACCGGCCATCGACAATAGTCAAGCAAAATCCTCTACTGCTTTCCGTGCTCCACCATCAGAGAGCTCCTTGTCAGATCAGCTGTCTGATGCCGTTGAAATGGAGGCCAGTGAGGATCCGCGTCCCGGTGCTGGACCAACCAGGAAGAACGTATCTGCAATGACAGAGGACATCGAAATGGGCAACTTTTTGAACCCCTTCCAACGACAGTTACAGGAGTTCTATAGGTAAATTACTATTATTAGTAGCCTTATATGTTTAACTACTAGACAATGGCCTCCCCACCATTTCACCGCTCTCCACTGTCCCGTAGCTCGGGACCAGTTCTGTTGGTGGGAGTGGGAGAAAAGGCTATTTACTTACCTATTTATTAATGGTGGGATGAGCTATCTGCTAACAAAATATAGTCGCATTGTCCTGTATCCTGGGATGAGCTATCCCACCATTAAAAAATAGGTAAATAGCTTTTTCAAATTCTACCCGACATTAAAAGTCTAGGGGATAAGTCTTAGAAATCATCGCTGTAATTAAAGTTTATAGTTAAGTGCTTGAACATTTTAAAATCATCACTGTGTGTTTAGGTACTGTTCATTAACTAGCAAAATGTTGTTGTTTCTTCAGTAGGCTTGACCAACGTGATAATAATTCACTCAGTCAGTGGTTCTATGAGTTTACTTCCTACTTATTAAATAAGGTGAGAAATAAAAGTAGACATAGTATCTAGTAACTTAGTAGTAGACATATTAGATTTATTTTAACATCACTCATTTAGTAAGGGCACAGACCCCTAATGGTACAACAATAGGCTAGATGACTATGAGTCATTTTGCACGTTTTTTTATATTAACCAAAAATAATAATTCATTTCAAATGTTATTGTGAAACCACAATCGACATTGACAACAACTTGGCTGGGCAAGTCCATTTCAAAAGTGTTACATTTTTGAAAAACAATATTACTATTTTGTAATCCATATTATGATGAACCAATTATGTTAGGGGACCATTTTCATAAACGCAATATTTAACATAGCTGTAGAACAAATTTCTTACGCGCTCCTTACAAAAACGGGTACGTGACGTCACGCTCTCTGTCACGTTTGTATGAAGCGTTTTTGGGCAAGTCCAAAAATCTGCATTTCAAATTGTGATATCTCGGGTTGTATTGATCCTAATGAAGGGATTCTTTTAGGATTGTCTACATAAATTAAAGGTCTTTCGATATTAAACAAAAAAAAATACAGTCATCTAGCCTATTACTTGGTACAGACTGCTCACCAAGCAGTCTGTACCTATACCAGTCAGTTAATAAAATTGTAGGAGAAATGTACCGATGACAAATACAACCAATACTCCATAAATGAAATTAAAATTGTGGAATGCCGGAATACAAAATAAAAATCAATTTATTTCGTGAAAAAGAGCAATTGAAATAAAATAAAATATTGATTTTAAAAAAAGTAAACATCAAAGGCGCGGAAAGCAAACTTGACGCGCGGTTTTTTCTTTTTTTTTTACGGCTACGGACTGTGTCCATTTCTCGTTAACGTCTTTTCCTTGATGGTTTTTGTCCTCCGTTTCACTTAGATATTTTTATCAGGCTGTCTAAAAAAAATTTCAATGCTACTATTAGCTACCTACAAGCAATTACTTATTAAGACAGTTAAAAATACCTTTACCTATATCTTTCTTCATGTTGTCTTTCATTCCTTGATTCTAGCTCAGTCCGTTGCCGAACGACGACGCTTCGGTTCTTACCTACGACAAACGTTCACGTGACAAAAGTTGCTTATTATTATGTTTCAGTTTTATCTGTTTTAGTTAAATATTATAGAATGCGTGTCGGTCGCTAACACCCATGGTTTGAATTCCACTTAGTTAAGGGTCAGGTGATGTTGTTGATTGTTAAGATAACCCAGCTTTTTTGTTTGCAGATACACATCTGATGAGAAACAGTTAAAGATGGAGTCGTTACAAGAGGAGCGCTGTATCGTTAGAGCTATGAGGGAGACTGCAGAACTGAACAAAATTATAGCAGAACAGAAACTGAAGCATGTGCTTTGGCTCAAGAAACAAGAAATAGCGTAAGTTAATATTCTGTCAGGTTTATTAGAAAAGCAGCTGTTGTAAGCTGCGGCTTGGTTGGCTCTACGTTAGACCCCAATAAACGATTTTATCTATGACTATGAAAATATCAGAAATACAGGAAATTGGCGTAAAGTACAGCACTCAGCATTATAAACATGTTATAAGTATAATTTCCACAGATCAATCTCCTCTGTGTCTCCTTTGACATGGCAATTCGACGGAGTTAGTACCTACTGTGTGCAAAACAAAATTTCAAACACCGGTCAATCCACAATCAAGGGGCAAATCTGATAGCACCACTTGACATTGGCAGAATCATTATGCTGTAGAAGCACGATTGGAGCCATAAAAAAAAAGTATAAACATGTAAGCTTTCAGAGTGGCCAATATGTAGGTATACCTAATTTTTGAAAAAATAAAATCAAACACTACGAAGTCGATGATGTACGGAGGTCGGCACATCACGCTCCCCATTTCCGGTCAGTCCTCCTTGCTCTATCGCAAACAAATGTCATTTGGCAAGAGCGAGAAAAAAAACGGAAATGGGGTAACCTGATGTGCTGTTGACTGTACACTTAGGTGCTGTGCATACGACGGAACGGGGCGGTCTTTTTGTCCGCCTAGTAGTAAACACCGCATCTAAGCATCTGCCCGCCAATGTCGAACACTAAATTTGTTTTCTATCTTGCTCATGTCAAAGGACATTCCTTTCGCTGACCGAAAAAGGAGAGCCTGTCGTGTTGCCCGTTGACCGTGTGACATCGCACGTTGTCCCAATTTTTTTTAAGTCATTTCTTCCTTTTTTTGACGACCGATTTAGTTGGTGCATAGGGGGAATATGCACAGCTTTTTTTTATTATTTTATGATAGCTTATATCGTTTTATGACTTATCATCACCAAAAATGCAAAATGTAAGTAGTATATTTGTACATTGTTAAAAATTTCAAACGGTTTCAGGTGTTCCAAACGCCCGCCATTATGTCGCGCTCGGTTGTCATAAACTGACATCACGCAAGTCTATGTTAACACAAATTAATGTAACATAGGAATTCTTAAATTCTTCTTCTTTCGCGGTTTTGACAGTGACATACACGTAGACTTTGACGTCACACTCGACCCACTCGACAGACGCCATTGGTCAGATCGTCTGACCAATAACGCTCTGTTTCAACCGCTTTGAATTTCCCACATTTTTTTGCACCATACAATAATTATTTTTCAGAGACGTGATGAGAATTCAAAATAGTACTTTAAAAAATAATATGACCCTCATCTGGTTTCAAGTGCATATTCCCTATTAAATAGTGGGCTTTTACACGAGAGGTCGCGGGTTCTGTCTCCGCACAGAGTACGAACATACGTGTTCATGAACATGTAGGTTTGTACAGGTGTTGGGCATTCCCATGTGTAGGTTTACGAGGTTTGTGTTAACCAAAAAAATAATAATTAAGGGATTTATAAATGTTGTCTAGTATCCCATAGCACAATTACATTTAAACTTTGAAGGACCTAATGTTAAGGGTATTTCAAAAATATTATGAGGCTATAATAGGTACGTACCTACCAAACTGGGGAACACGAAGGCACGTAAAAAGTATATTTCGTCACTCTGCCTGAAATAAGCTTAAAAAGGCACAGTTGTTTTCAGTAGCAATACATTAAAAACCGAATGTTATGCACTATCAAAAACAGAAAACTTAAACTAAAACAGGAAAGCCATGTTGAAAACAGTTGAACCACTCCACGAGTGTAGCAAGCTTGCAAACGTTTTCAGGTCCACCTGGCTTCCCTGGTTGGTCAGGCTTTCCTGGTTTGCCTGGTTGGTCTGGCGTTCCTTTCCTGACTTGCCTGGCTGGTCTGGCTTTCCTGGTTGGTCTGGCTTTCCTGGTTTGCCTGGTTCACCTGGCTGTCTGTCCCGGCTTGCCTGGTTCACCCGGCTGTCCTGGTTCACCTGGTTGCACTGGCTTGCCTGATTTGCCTGGTTGATCTGGAGTTCCTGGTTTGCCTGGTTGGTCTGTTTCAGCCTAGAAATGGCTAGCAATGATTGCGAATACGAATACAACTAAGTGCTAACCGTAACACTAAATTACGACTTTAATTAAGTGATGTGGCAAGAGTGTATCAACTGCGAAGAATAATCAGTAACCTCTGCAATATTCACCTCGACAGAACCACAATAGGATTTTTTAAAAAATGTGAACGCAATCGATTTTGTACAAATACTAATAGCGCCTAATTGAAAAATCTTAGCAATTAATGTTTACATCGAAATAGTAGTCATTAAAAAACAAAATTATACAAATAAATAAGTTCAAAAAGCCGACTGCATTTCTGTGGAATGTAAAAAAGAGCCTAAACAAGAAACCCGGCATACCTGACGCACTTAAATTGTAACAGTCGCGAGTTCGGGACCCATTCTCCGAATGTTTGACTCAGAATTCCTTAGAGCCGAATTCCGACGTATTAATCCTTGAACAATACTTTGAGGCTTGTGGCCATAGCCCACCATTGTCTCTTGCCTGCCTGTCTATTGCTATGAAGTCGATGGAAGCGATGGACGTTAACGTACAGCTTGGCAAAAAAGAGTTTGGAAAAATGAGGGCGCTTCTACCATGCATGTTGCCACCCCATACACTACGACTAAAACAGTTTTGATACTTTTGATTTTATTTCTATTACTCTACAAAGATGCGTCGATTGCATGGGTGATTACTTGATTAATCACCCATGCAATCGACGCATCTTTGTCAACGCAGAAGTAGCTTATGAGCTTATTGATGACTTTCCTAAAAAAATAAACTGCATGAGAGGTAACAAGGACCACAAGGTCTTCAAAGGCATTTTGTAATACATTTCCGGTATTGCTTTTTTCCCTGTCGAGTTGTTATCAAAATTGTGAATCGTCTGCAGGCGGAAGGTTGGGTGAGTAAAGCGAATGACGGAGAACTTCCAGACCCCCATCTTGTGATTTTTGAGACCCTGCTACTGTAGTATGAGATCGCGAGTTGTCGTTTAGGAGTAGCTGAGCTGGGCAATTGAAAAATTCCATGATTGACAATTGACATGACAAAAACATACTTTTCAAAAACCTTTTTTTTTGCTTAGAATTCTAACTTCAAAATAATTTCATTTATAATGAAAAGGTTTACAGGTGGGACCTATTTTTATGAAAGAAACAAATAAATTAAGGATATGTTTTTATTGAAATATTCACAATTTCATACTTTTTATGAATAAAAATTAGGTAATTATATAAGTCAAGCCGCAGACATTTTTTTAGGTCACAGAAACTTGAGTTAATCTGAGTCTAAAAGCTCTTCATCGAGATATTCTACCCCAGAAAAAACTTCATCGTGCAACATCTGGCTTGAGCTTCCTCCGACATCCAGGACATCATCTTCAGATTCTGATGTGTCATCACTGCTGCTGTCATCTCTGAGATTAATGACTAAACTCTCTATATCGGTGTACAAATTTCTCCCTCTCTCAAAGTATTCTTTTTCAATTTTCATAACATGTCTGCAAGAATTTTTCCAATCTTCCACAGAAATGCTTTCGAACGCTTGTTCAGCTGCCACCTGCAGGAGAATATTAATTATAAATTTGGAAAAAAAGTAATGGTATACCGATACGAAATGGTATGAAAATAATAATGGTAGGAAAATCTAAATTAATATGATCTGTATAACTTTACCTTAATATCAGTGGCTCCCACATTGTTTGAGGCGATTTTATTCTTTGCAATACCCCAAATCAACTCTATGGGGTTCAGGTCGCAGTGGTACGGTGGAAGTCTCACCACTGTGTGACCATGTTCTCCTAAAATCTGATCGATTTCGTAGATGGGCTCTGGTTTATGCCGTTTTACTAATGCCAATAGTTCAGGCTTGAGGAGAGAATTCTCAAATGAAATATTGTTCTGGAGCAGCCATAGCTTTATATCAGCGACCTTTGTTGCACTGGTTGGTGCTTTGTTCAAAATCACTGAGTGGTAGGGCGCATTATCCATTACAATGATAGAAGGTTCTGTGAGGTTTGGGATTAATTTCTCAACAACCCATTTTGTGAAGTTGGCTTTATTCATTTCAGAATGGTAATCCTCATTTTTGTTTGTGCCGCAAAAAATCAGTAGAGCATTTGGCACAAATTCTTTCTCGCCACCAGCATGTACAATGATGTACCTTTTTCCTAGCCTATTTACTTAGCTTTTATCGATTACGCCAAAGCCTTTGACAGCCTAAAACATGAATACATATGGCGAAGCTTAAAAGAGCAGGGAATCGAGGGCAGCTACATCAGAGCCATCAGGAATATTTACAGGGAATGCAAAGGTAGTATCAAACTGGAATCTGTTGGTAGAACGTTTCCGATCGAAAGAGGAGTCAGGCAGGGAGACCCACTCTCACCTAAGTTGTTTTCATCAGTTTTGGAGCAAATTTTTAGAAAAATGGACTGGGACCATTTGGGTTTGAGCATAGACGGCTCTCGCCTTAACCACCTGAGATTCGCGGATGACCTGGTCATTCTAGAAGAGAACCCGAAAGCTTTAGAGTACATGGTACAGAACTTAGTGGAGCAGAGCAGCCAAGTTGGTCTCACCATGAACACCAGCAAAACCAAACTGATGACAAACTCGAAGGAAGTAGATGTTACCATCAACGGGCAAAACCTCGAATATGTGGAGGAATATGTCTACCTGGGCCAGATCATTTCCCCCAAGGACCAAATGACCAAGGAAATTGAAAAAAGAATAGCGAACGGTTGGAAGTGCTACTGGTCTTTGAAAGAAATAATGAAGAGTTCAGAGATCGGTAACAAAATTAAGAAAAAGACTTTCGATACGTGCATCCTGCCTTGCATTACATACGGTTGTGAGACGTGGGCCCTGACAAAGCAGCACAGGGAGAGGCTGCTGAAGTGCCAGAGAGCCATGGAGCGAAGTATGCTTGGAGTTAAACTCAAAGACCATGTCAGAAACACCGACGTCAGGCGCCAAACTAAAGTAACTGACATTTTGAGTCGTATAGATCAACTCAAGTGGAGGTGGACTGGCCACATGCTTCGCTGCGGGATGGGGAAATGGAGCAAAGCAGTCACTCTCTGGCTCCCCAGAGATGGCAAGAGAAGTAGAGGTCGCCCAGCAAGACGGTGGGAAGACGACCTGAAGATTACTCTGGGCCCGTTCTGGACGAGATTGGCGGCCGATAGAGCCGAATGGAGGAACCTGGAGGAGGCCTTTGCCAAAAGGCACACGGAGTTGCGTGATTTTATTTAACCTGCAAACTGTAAACTACCTATTTTCTAATGTAACCCCGAATAAAAGGCTTTATTATTATTTATTATTATAATCCTCATTTTTGTTTGTGCCGCAGAAAATCAGTAGAGCATTTGGCACAAATTCTTTCTCGCCACCAGCATGTACAATGATGTACCTTTTTCCTATTGATAAATTTTGCTTGACTCCAGAAATATCAATTGATTGCCAACACTTTTTGAGCTTGTATGAAGAGTGTACATAGCTTTCATCCAAGTAAATTATATTTTTCTGAAGCTCTGGTGGCAAATTTCTGTTCTCCATGATCACTTTAAGATATTTCTCCCGCTTTGCCGAAATATTAGTTTTCTCCATTAACGCTGATCGATCATTCTGACATATTTTGTATGAAAAGCCCAGTGCTAGCAATACTTTTCTGAGATGTTCACGGCTACCATTGAACCCCAGAACTTCTTTAACCACAGGTAAAAGATTCCGTAGAGTGGGTACCTGAAAATATATAAAATATTGTTAAAGAAAATTACTATAATACAATTACATCTTACATGATTTTCGATTTATATTGTCTTTATATATTAATGTTTAGTAAAATTAAGTTTACAAATGTCCATGTTTTGGTCTACCAAAATCAAACCAAAATATCTATGTTGCTTATCATCAATTTAAGGATATTTATTTAGATGTAGGCACCTATAAGCTGAACTGAAACAAAAGGTGATACATGCCTGTTTTTTTACAGTGTAGAAGAAATGGACCTTTTGTCTTATGGCACATAAATCAAAATCGTCCAATTCTTTTTTGGGGCGCCCTTTTCTGTGTTTTCCTGGTGTGGAAAATACTCCTTTATTTTTCTCCCCTTCATTTACAATAGTTCTTATGGTATTGACACTAACACCTGCAAATAAAACAAAATATCATGTAAAAAATAACAAACATTTATTTTCCTAAAGTATCAAACAATATGCAGTCTACGTACGCGTCCTGTTAAACGCTAAGGCATAACCTCAAAAATGCGCTGTAGAAACAAATACATTTTACAGTCGTATAATTACGATTTCGATCAAATTAGTCATCACAACTAAAGTGAAACACATTTTACTACACAATTATCGTAGTTTACATGGATAAATACCTGTCATATCAGCAGTCCTACGATAAACATCACCAAGCTCAGACAAAATTTGTCCAGCCTCAGATTCTGCCAAACAACGCAAGAAAACTTTAAAGATCACTTTCCTAGCACCACTCCGAATAGTCTTATTCATTTTGAAATAACAAATTAGCAAAAAACAATCACCAAATCTTTAAAATCAATGAAAAACAACAAACACGAACACCGGATGACACAAGAGCTACTGGCACTTGACGGCGAAGTAGTGTTGCACTTACACAAAATATTTAGTTCCATCTGTCACCACGTCAAACTCTTTTTTGCCAAGCTGTATGAAGTTACACTTTGGCGTTTGGCTAATTGATCTGCCGCCAAAGCCATTTTAGGAGAAAAAAAAGTTGACGTTTGTGTATTTTGACGTTTGGGTCTGTAGGCCGCTCCACACTTAGCCCGCGGATCGCGCGCAATGGCTGCGAAGGGGCGCGAACGTTAAGTGTAGAGCCGTTTCGCATATTCTTCGCGGTTTCGCGCTTTGTTCCCCAATTTTGGTCGGTTTTTGGTCCCGCGTCAAAGGGAGGGCGAAGAGCGAACGCGACTCGAACGTGCAGGATGACTCCACGTCGTCGGCGACGGTCAGTATTGTTCTTCGAGTCGTTCGAGTGTTCGGACCGGCACCGTTGCTAAATTCGCGGCAAGTTCGCTCCGCGAGATCGCGCCGTGATCCGCGGACTAAGTGTAGAGCGGCCTTGAGATTTCGTTGTGCAAATGTCAGCTTGTTGAAAATTGAAAAATTATTTTGTGAAATCGTCTCGTCAAGCTTTTATTTCGTGCATTTTAATAAAATTATTAGTAAAAATGAGCTTCGCCATAAGAACACGCCCTTCTTTTATCCGTACTATTGTTAGTGTAAGGTAAGTCGCCCTTCAAATTGCCGGTTCGCCGGTTCGGTTACGCAATCTTTGCAAATAGGTAGCCCAGCTTCATTTTATTGCGATTCATCATCTTCCATGAAAATATTAGATTGAAGTATTGTTGCTGAGTCGTTGTGAATTGTATTGCCATTTGAATATTGTTTGAACCTAGGCTATCCTCTGACCTACGATTGCTCAGGTTCCTACTTATTCAAATAAGAATCTGGAAGGTTACCAAAATACTTTTCTCATTTGATTCATGTCCACCCTCCACCTGTTTTACATCGATGGAACGGTTAACGTTATTAAAATCCCCACATACCTAAAATCGCGTTAATGGTAGTGCAAAAATATATTTATCTCTTTATATCATACATTAGTATTTTTAGCCAGATAGAGAAATCTTTCATGTTTGTTATTTATCAAGAGGTAGATAAAAACTTGAAATATGAACTCAGATAAGATATTTATGTTTTGCACCTTTTGTGTCTGTCTTTTCATCATTTAATGATTCACTATAATTGATTCACATGCCAGTATGATGTACAAAATTAGATAAATTCTCAATAGGCTTGCCTGGCCTGTGATTTGCGACATAACAAACACGAAGTTAGTCATGATGTCATGTTTTTGTATTGCACCTTTTGTGTCAATGTTTACATCAGTTTATTTGTGCGTTGGTCGTGTGCCAGTGAGTTGTATAAAAATAGTATAATGGTCAATGCTTTTGTGTATTAACTTATTAGCATACTGTCTGCTAAGTTTACTGTTTGTTTTGAGGTTCTAAAATATCAAGAATTAGGTGTGTACTTAAATATGTTTTAATAACTTTTTTACTGATAATAAATCAGTGAATTGACTTTATCAATTTGATGTTACTTATTGTGCTTGCGTTTACCCTCATAGAGTTTATGCAGTAATAACATTAAAAATAAGGCAATTGCCATTCTCATTTTTGTCTGTGATGACAACTTAAATAACCTATGGCAGTTGCAACTTAAAGATTAATCAGGGTATTGAGGTGTTGTCTGAAAATATTTTTAAAATGACATAAAATCTCTGGAAAATACATCTCAAAGAAAATGGTTTTGTCGTTCCAGAATGTATGCAGGGGAGCCTGGATCTGGTGCTGGAAAGGGTGGTGGTGGCGGTGGTGCCATCCGTGAAGCTGGAGGTGCCTTCGGCAAAATGGAGGCTGCTCGGGAGGACGAGTATTTCTACAAGAAGGTTGGTTTGATACATTCTGTTGTTTTTAATTATTGAAATGCTATGCACTGGCTACTTTTTTGTTGAATCCATCTATGTCTATTTTGTGCATGTATTTTCTATCTATTTCATAGAAAGAACTATTTTCGAAAATTCACTAAAAATGAAAACTATGTTGGGAGACAGAAAGGGTTTTGATTAAACTCACTTTTCTAAATTCATATGTTTTTCGAAATGTCAAACTTAATCTCATAAGTAAACTGAATTATGTACCAAAATTGCAATGTTCTCAATGCAATTGTTGCCACCAGGTTAAAGTTATTAATTTTATTTGCCTATTCATCTTTTCAGCAAAAGGAGCAGCTCGCCAACATCAAAGGCCACTTGAACAAGGAGATCTCCTTCCACCAAGACCAGATTAAGCGCCACGAAGACGCCATCCGCCGTCATAAGGAACAAATGTCTGACATGGACAGGAAATAAGAATACAGCATAGCACAAACAGTACACAGCCAGTCACCAGGCTCGGTGACTTCATAACATTTATTATTTTGTTAAACTGTAAGGTTACAAATTGTTTTAAGAATGTTATGTACTTATTGCGTTTATTTCGTTTAGTTATTGCTTAGACTGAATATTGAGGATTATAACATTGACAAGCATTATTCCTTGCTCTTTTACTCTTACATAAATAGTTATTTGGAATGATCAGTTATTACTCTTGTTTTATTTACTTTAATAGGAATGAATAATTGGGAAAGTTAGGGTAAGTTGCACCATAGTAGAAGTTAAAGTTTTTGTCAAATTTGACAATTTGACGTCATTCTTGGGCCTAACTTTAACTTTAACTGAAATTTGGATGTTTGTTATTGTTAAAGTCAGATGGTGCAACCCAACCTTAGTAATTTCAAAGTAACAAGTCTCACCCACAGCGCAGGGTCTATTCACGTTAATCTGAATTCAGTATTTTAGCGCCATCTAGCCAAACTTTGCGACAAGACACCCTCCTCATAGTAATACGAGAGTACTTGACAAAATTATTAGTCTGATGATGTCGCCAGTTTACTTTTGCAATTTAGTAGGTACTCGTAGGTAGGTGTTATTTTCCAATATCATGAAAACTAACTTTAAATCTAGATTTGTGAAACTTACCAACATGGAGTTACAGGGGTCAATTCCATGCTTCATATTCCGTTATAGAGATGGCGGTAGTGTTCGGAACTATGCAGGATTTCTCATAATTTTATGAGATTAAGGGAGGTATAGAATTCTAGATTTGACGAAATGCATTAAAAAAAGTAGGTATAACAAATTTTAAATCAATGACCATTACTTTAGGACAACCTTTGCCTGGCTAAATATGGATTATGGTCATTGGTATTGTAACTGAAGTCTACTTTTGTACCAATGTCTGTCTGTGGGATAATTCGGTTCACATTTTGTTCGACTGGGGTCGGCCTTCGAAAATTTTCATCAAATTACATGACTTACGATCCTGGGGCCTTACTGTGATCATTTTAAAGCTCAGCTCACGTCTTTTCATTTATTGAAATTTGACTAAAACATACAAAATAAGTTACTACAGCAATTAAGAAAAAAAAGTTTTATTTGACACTATTTACCACACAAAACACGACCTAAGACTTAAAATATGCAGCTCGAAAGCCGAGCTTGTGACTGAAACTGTCAGGTTATAAGAGATTGTAATAATGCCCCAGTAGTCGACATTGACAAAATTATTAATATTTATAATTTAAAAGTAGGTATTGCAATACTGTAAACACTCTTTTCGGTCATGACATGGATTCGAATTTCATGATTTACTTACTACTTCCCTACTTTTGTCATTTTCAGACACGTCATGTTCTATCTAACTCTTTCTGTGAATAAGACAGTACACACCTTTGTCAGATGTTTAACGAATCACGAGCGACTGAGCTCACTGTAAAAAGGGACGCATATACATATACGTAGGTAAGTATCTATAGAAAAAATATATATCGATCAAAAATATGTTTAGGTATTTAAATAGTCCTCTTGCATGTAGGTACCTACCCACTTATAAATCGTCACTTATTAACCAAACAAAATACACATAAAAATAGTCTTACCCCCGAATTCAGAAACGCAAATCAACGTTGAGCATCCCTCAAAAGTATAGCTGCCCCTCTTCATTTCTATTGACGTTCTACGGACAGCATGAGCGTGAGCGCGTGCTTAGAGTTGATTAACGCTTCTTAATTTGGGGGTAAATATATCTACTGTACTTAAAATAATATAAACAAATATTCAGTACACTTACTTACAAAATAATTTGACTTAACCACCGGTGTCGGAACGTTGTTTTTGTACAGCTGTAAATTCGACCAGGCAGTCTGGTAAACTTTAAGTTTGCAGTGACTGGCACGAAGCCTACTACCCGTCCCCCCCGTAACTTATTTGTTCAAAGAAAACACCTATTGCTCAGATGCAATCAGTCGTGTTTATGCACACAAATGTTCGTACTGTGCAGGATCGAACCCGCGTCCTCTTTTTTTTGAGAGTTTTTCTCAACCAGTAAAGGGTAGTCCCTTTCTTCTCCGAATATCGTACGTCCGAAAATCGAAATCCCGAACGCGTTTTCCATAATCATCACTATCCATAATGGTCTCGTATACGAAACTTTGTTTCACCTAATAGTCCACAACTATAATGGTTTTGTGTCATAAAATTGAGTGCTATAATAATTATACGTCCTAATTTTACTAGCTATAAAATCACTTGGTCTAAGTGGTTGACATAATGAATGTTTGTCCGAATGGTGGTTTATAATAACAATGTAAGTCCGAATCAGAGGGTTAGTTATTTTTTTACAAACGCTAAAATAAAATGCATGCTGCATCCCTGCTTGCATTTTTACCTGCATGCTGCTTGCTTGCCCGCATGCTGCATGTTTGTTTACATGGTGAATGCCGAGAGCGGATCCGACATGGCCGTGATAGGTTAGTTTTTTTTTTTTCAAACCCTAAAATAAAATGCTTGCTGCATCCCTGCATGCTTGCCTGCATGCTGCTTGCTTGCATGCAATTTTCTATAGCAAAAAATATTCAGGACAGTTATTAACATTTATTTATGCAATTTAAATTTTAGTGCTCGATATATTATGAGAAGAGACGTTAGGACAAAACACTATTATGAGAAAAGCAGTTAGGTTTCACAAATATTATAGATTGTGATAGTTATGGCAAAGAATTTTAGGGCATATAACGTTTCGGAATTATGATTTTAGGGCAAGTGATATTATGAGACAGTAAATTAGGGCTACCTATCATTCCGACAAATGATAATTATATCAGAAAACATTATGATACGTTAAATTATGGACAAAAATTTTATGAGACACAATAGAGAACCGTATAGGTACCTACTTCAGTGGCTCCTATTCCTCCTAACTAGGTAATACTCATTCGTTGGGCCAGGATTCTTATTTATTTATCATTTCTCGCGCAAGGAAATTCAATTAACAGACTCACCCCCTAATTCATAAAAACGAATGCAACGTTAAAGCATATTTTAAGCAATTGACGTGTTTTGTCACTTACTCGCAAAAGGCGGCAGCAACAAGAATGAAAGAGACAAAGCAATACAAAAGTTAACGTTGAAGCGCTGATTAGGTTTTTATGAATAAGGTGCATGTAAATTATCTGCCAATCAACCAATGGGCGAAGTAAATATCTGGTTGGCAGGACGGGTCAACTAACAGTTCGATTTTCCCACTGCCATGTTTACTTAAACTTAACTTAACTTTCCTCTACCTTTGGGTTGTTTGGAAGAGATCGCTTTTTAGGGATAAAACAACGGTTTTATGTACACCGTACAAAGTGCAACGTACAACGGTACATTCGCGTGTTAACTTCATCTACTGGCCTGTAATATTGTTGTTGTTTTAGTGTGCAATAAATAATATTTGCTTAGGTACCTACTTGCGCTTGCTTAACGTGTTGTCGCCCTCTAATATCCAGAACAGAAATTAGATGACTGAGTCGAACAGTTCGGTTAGTTCTGTACCACTTTAACTACTGTTAAGTTTTGTCTCTTTCGTTCTTAGAGTAAGTAAGTGATAGGACACTTCAACTGTTAAACTAATGCTGCAGCACTTCATTAACTTTTGTGAATGAGGGGGCACTAATTCATTTAAACATTAATACCTATTCACGTTCAGATTTAGGTTTGTATTTCTGGTAAATAAATGCATATTTTGATAATATGATGAACGATTTTTTACGAAGATAATATCTTCGTAAAAAGTAAGTATTATTTTTGACTATATTTAACATAGAGCTCCTAATTTCTAGAGCGGCCGGTTGTAAAAAAACTAATTATGTGGTTCGTTCAAACAATATAGTTGAAAAATATTCGGTTCTGTGAATAAGTAAAGGTTCAACCACGTGGACGGAATAATAATGATAAGATGCGAATAAAAAAACTCATTGCAACCAAATCGAATGCAGTGGATAGCTACAATAGATAACACCGAGAAGGCTATCACATGACTTGTTTGTTTTGACGCATCTTCAATGGAGTACCAGCGACACGGTCGTCGCCCTATCCAATAATATTTCTGTCCGGCCTGTGGCCAAATTTAGAACAAGTTCGTTGCTTTGGGCAGTACAGTACTAGCGGCGGTCGATGGAACTATAAGCTTTCATGGATGCGGGGAGCATAATGTTACTTTTCGGTGCGACTGCGAGAGGCGTAATAAATCGGTGTGCGTGACTCGAAGTCGGGCTCCATCGACTAAGCTATCGGGCGAACGACCGAACGCGCGGTCTGAAGTTGCCGCGGACCGATCCCTAGTGGGGCGCGAGCCCTCACCACGCTGAACGCAGCGCCAAGCGAGTCAGTTTACTACAATCGCAAATCGACGTCGCATGTCGTTTCGCGAGTTGTTGTGCCCGTGTGTATGGTGCTAGTGTAATAATAACATAACAGCAATTTGTTTTGTGCTGTGTTATTTGTGCTATTGTGTTGTACTTCTGGAGCGACGGGGCCGACTCACTTTGTTGTGATGCATTTGAGGATATACCTATGGCTGTCTTGTGTAGTCCTCGCAGGATATGTACGAGCGACAGAGGTAAGGGGGACCCGTCTTAAATGCGGCTTCACCCGGCTTGTTGTTGTCCAAAGACAGGGTCGTAAATGAACGGTGTCTAATAACACCTTTTGTTTAACACGAAAGTTGTGCACTTGCAAACAGCTTGCGTAACTTTCAATGTCAACAATGAGTGAGTAATTTATCTGGAGTGTAGCCGTGTAGTTAGTTCATGAAGACGTTCGTTGAAGATGCGACGCAAAGATAGTTAAATAATTGAGTTACCTTGAACGTGCATATAAGCGATCGGCAGGTAAACAAACGTTATCGTGCCTCCTTCCCATCGATTGGTGTCGCGTTATTTTTGTTTCCGTATCGCTATCGTAGGTGAAGTACCTACCTACCTACTCGAAGGTAGGTATGTGTTCGTTGTAAGCGCGCTTCGCCCACGTTTTCGGGAGAAAGCTGGTATCGGTAGTATTGGTGACCGAGGTATTAAACGCACCCATGAACCCGTGGTGGTACCGGCTCGCTCACGAACTGGGTAGGTACCTACCTACGTTCATCATGCGGTTTCTATGTAACCTACCTAATTGTTTGGAATGGGAACACGTTCACTTAAACGGTGCAGTCTTGCAATGTCTAAACAATGTGTCGACAATGTTTTGTTAGGGCTTTTGAACCTGTACCTTGTTCATTTCCTATTAAGTGCAATGCCATGCAATGCTAATTAGGAGACAACTTCACATACCTATCTATCTACCTACATTGCCCTTTAAAGTAAGGTTTTCCTCGTACCGGAAGACAGCGAAGCTACCACAAACACCCAAATCCAACCCAAACCTGCCTGAAGCTGGAATCAAACCCGTGGCTGAGCCAAGGGGGTCGTCAATAAAAAAAAATGTTTTACAATAAACTCTTCTTGTCACTTGTGATCTCTATGGTAGGCTGGCAACAAACCTGTGTTAGAGAAATCAGTGATTTTTTAAATTGCTTAGATTACAAATTATTGCGTAAGTTTTTTAAAAAGACATCTAGTTACGTAGGTACTTACCTATTCCACGTAAAAGTATCACCTAGAAGCAGGTACCTAATCTGTTAGTAAAAACACTAGACGACATAAGGTAAACCTGAGCTATGCATTATTAAACATTTGTGAATGCTCAATCAAGGCACCTATGCCTTTAGGGGTTAATGGTGGTTGTGAACCAAATCGATGAGGACCGATTTAGCTCGACTTCATCATTACAAACGTGGCTAGGTACCTACGTATGTGCCCACCTAACTAGGCACAGCACACCCTGCGATCAATTTATTCCTCTATAGTCCAACTAATCTAAGGAATGTCAAAATTGACAGCTGCTAGTGTCATTAGAAATTAAACTTTACACTTTACCGAAGTACAAGTTCCAATTACACTAGCGGCTGTCGAAATGTATTTCTTAGATTGGTTGGACTATAGCTTCTTGACTGTGGTAGACTTACAAATGTGCTAGAATTGCCAATTTTCTCTGTTATGTCTACGTTCCATTTTGTTGAAAAGCATTGAATAGAGCTGGCTTTATTCGCCTAAACACCTACGTAAAATTATATTGCGTGGGCGACTAAACATTCGAATCTTAGCTCTTACATAATTAACCATAAATGGGGAGATTTATGCCCACGTTCGTGATAACTTACGGAAAATAATAAGTACACTTGTAGCTTTGTTATCATGTAGTGATTCGAGGGTTTCTGAAAGAGATCACTTAGGTACAAAGGCGCACTTATCAACCTTTACAAAACCATTGCAAAATGGGCCTAATGTCAGCGGCATAAGGTGCCCCTATGTAAAGGTTGATGTGTGCGCTTCTGTACCTACCTGATAGCTTATTGCTACCACCAAATTTAAAAAAGCATCATTAGAGATCGTCTAACATAAAATGACGCGCCCCTCTACCGCATCTGCGCAAACAAGAGTGCTTACTTGTATGCGTAGGTGCTGAGGAGGGGCGTGTCATTTCAGCTTAGACGATCTCTATCTACAAATTGTCTAGTTGCTGAGGTTCTTTTTGGTATATTTGTGCATTAATTTGTTAAAAGAAATAAAGTTGAGTCAGTTGAAGATTGTCTCTTCTTTTCTCCTTCGTATAAGTAAATGAATGAAACTCACTATTGAACTTATACTGAATCTTAAATGGTACCCAGGTAGGACCTATGTTTAATAAAACTAAACTGACAGTGATGGTGCTTTTCAATTGATTGTTATTATTCAAGCTGAAAAAGGGGGAAATATAGACAAAGATTCATGACACTAATAATATGAAATCAAGTATGGAAGTGGCGCAGTACCTACTATTACACTACAACACTATTCTATGACATTCTAGGTATGGACAGCTTTGTTCAAAAGAAAAGAAGGTTTGTTTTAGGTAGGTAACAATCTAACTACTAAATTCGCAAGCCTTTAATAATGAAAATAAAAATACACAGACAAACATCATGTGACTACCACCGGTATCGCAACGTTGATTCTGTGGTGACAATACTATAGTGACTCCCCAGTACACACAGTAAATTCGGGAACCAGTGACCGTAAAGGGGTCACCGAGGCCCGCAGAACAGGTAGCATACGCCCTAGGGCAACAAAGCCAATTCCCTGCCCTTGATTGGCAGCCGGAGCGGCCCAGTTGGTTACTAAACAGCTGACGATCTGAATAAACTCGTTTTGTGAGAGTATTGGCCACATTGGCTCTGTGCAGTGCAACGGGGTCACGACGAGCTTGTACGGCGGGTTCTTGATTGTTTCAGAGTCGATGGTTAGGCTTGATATTCATATTTTCTTTTTAATAACCGTCTTGCACCACCGCATCTACTTCCTTTTCCAGTTTCGCTACCTGAAGGTTGTCTGGAAGAGCTCTTAGCGATAAGACCGCCTGTATTGTACATTCCAAATATCTATAAGCATCGTTATGTAACTTGTTTTCTTTGTGCAATAAAGTACCTATATCTTATCTTATCTTATCTTGATCGTTTCGATTTTGAAATAAATTTAATAATATGAAAAACGGAGGCAATTCGGATAACGGCGGTAAGCCACACCCCTTACCAAGTTGGGTCCAAGAATTGTTTTGCCGAAATGTAGGCTTCTGATTGTTTCCGTTCACCATGACGGCAACAATCAGAGTGCTTCTCACTGACTACCCCGTATGTTAAATAATTTGAAATTAAGCTCTCCTTCGCCATGGCTGGGTATAGAGACGGAACTATTTTATTGTAAAGCTAAAAAAGAGGGTTTTTTTCTAAGATTATTTTTTGCACCACATGGCCATGAGGTCAAACTTCATGTTTTTCAGCCCTCCCTAGCGAAAGAAGAATTGCTTTGATGTGGGCAGGTTAAACATTGGTTTAATCATGTTTCAAGGGTTCTTTATTCAGGGGTTGTTTAAGGTAGCATAACGTTTTTGTAATCAGTGGATCATTCAATTTACTGGCAATTTTTTTTTCTTAATTTCTCTGTCTTACTATGTGGTTGACTGGTAGAGAATGCCTCCTGGCATTAAGTCCGCCATTTGTACTTTTTAATGTGCAATAAAGAATAAATAAATAAATAAATAAAAAAATCTGTTACCTATAGAATGTAACTTATCTGTCTGGCTGTGTGGTGAACTAGTACAGAATAACCATTTGGCATTAAGACACATTTTTTATACGCAGTGCAGTAAAGAATAACCCCTTTAGTTCATAAAAACTTGATAGACATTAATTCAATCTAATGCTGCCTAAAAATCCAATTCCACTAAAAAAAATTTAGTCAGGCAATTACGCATAAAACTGCTTAATCTAGATTTAACAAAGAACTCAAAACATGCATGCTTAAATGAAATTTAATTTAGGTAGGTATTCAAAGTTTGAAATTCACAAACAAGCAGTGCTGTTACCATAGCGAGAATTTCATGTCGATAGTTGCATCTTGAAAATCGACAAATGATCGGTACAGAAGATAAATGATGTTGTTGAATGCATTTGAAAAATACCGACATTGACTGTATTATTCCCGAAACTTTCGATAGTACGACTAATTTGCCATGCCTAAAAATGTGATCAAAAAATGTAAGTAGGTAAATAACATCAAAAATTGATGAAAGCCGATTAACGAATATAAGGAAAGCCTAGATAAAACTGTTGAAAGGTTAAGGTTTCGATGTACGTTTCTTGGACAAGTTCAAGATATCCTCAGAAAGGGACAGATCAAGAGTCCTTTAATCGTCTAATATCTATGAAAGGATTATTGAAAGTGGAAGAAGCGCTAATATCAAATGGAAGGATCTTTTATCTTCCTAGTGCTTACCTAGTGAGGAAATTAGCGTGATGGTGTCTATAATGTACAGACGCTTTCAGATTTAATTGACCCATCTAAGGCCCAGACTCCACCAGAGCTGAGCGGAGATGTGCGGCGTCGAGCTGTGTTTTCAACAACCAATAGAATCACATCTCCACATCTCCATGTGTGAATAACGCAATTCCATTGGTTGTTGAAAACACAGCTCGACGCCGCACATCTCCGCTCAGCTATAGTGGAGTCTGGGCCTAAGTAGCGACATCTTCTCGACATAGGTCACCTAAATGTGAAGGCGTATGTATGTGAAAAATATCACGGTACCATCGATAGACTATAACTTATTATCGCAATACTATAAATGAATAATAGTTGACGCAAATAAAATGCAGTAGGCGGGCGTTGATTCTATGTTACGCCGTTAAAGTTTGTTAATTAGATTCATAAAGTGGCTTTGATAACATAATAATTGCACCTCGTAAATTAGGTGCGGAGGTTAGTAAAGTTCAAATTTGCATGCTGCTTTCATTTGTAGCTTTAGTTATTAACTGAAAATCTTTCGGAGGCAGTCCTTATTACGATGCTTTGTAAACAGACAGTTTATGTCATCTTTAAAGCTGCATATTTACTGTTACAAGACAAGTGTATTTGAAGTAAATAGTGTCAAATTGAACAATTAATTGTTCGTCTTTAGTTGCAATCAATTTGAAAGTGTAAAGTCGTTTTGGAGAAAACGAAAAGTATGGCATACGCTCGAATATGAAATTACCAAACTCCGAATTCGAAACCAAAACTGTTAAGAAACACAAGAAATACGTTTAAAACATAGCAATTATTCCAAAACTGCACAACCTTGTTTCTGGGGTAGACAAATTCTTGCGTTGACCAGTGTTTCGTACATTTTCCCTAGAACATTACTTGCGGTCCTAACTTTGCCCTTGGGCTTCGGTCCAGTTGCAGCTAGGGTTGCTACGTGTTCATCTTCGCGTGAGGTGTCCCGATTTCCAGAGAACTAGACCTCTGGGAATCTCACTTCACCCAGTCTTGCTATTTTATTTTTGATCGGGACGCCGAATATCACTATTCTATGCTCTTACCAGTCACTTAAAACACAGTCAGTATGGTAACACTGTTTTGATTATAGTCATTTTATTCTTTGTGCTGTTCACATCAAAGTTATGTTAAAATAAGGCTATGTGTAAAAATACCTAACTAAAAGAAAAACGTTGATTAGGCAACCAAAAAACCTTATTTTTATTATTCAAAATTCGTTGTCCCGAAAAACCTGCACTGGACAATACTTGACATCCCAACGCAACACTATAAGCTCGGTCACATCGTCTAGACGCAAATGTTAACTATTTCAACATAATGCATTTGACGCGTGGGATGGTAAACTTCTCGGTATAATGTCGTCGTTCCCCGATAATGCGATTTGTCTGGGCGAGGTAGACAAAACGAGACAAAGGGAGACAAAAGGAATGCTAGTCAATAGACATAAAGCCGAGTGCGGATGCAGTGGTACAATTAGCTCCACTCACTGTACTTATTAATTTTGAAATAGTAAGTAAGAATTATAATCGCCACCATGCGATGCGATGCAATGCAAAATGGCGAAAGTGAATTAGGCTCATTAAGTCTTTCATCGCCGTCGGTCACTTTAACAATTGAATTCCTATTGTTTGTGACCGGCGTGGCGTTCAACGTGTTAGGCAAAAGAAAATATTATAAAAAACCAGTTAATAAAACGCGGTGCGGCGGTAGGCTCACCACTTAGGTACTACATTAGTTTTCGAAATGTGGGCTACTGGATGTTATGTACACCATGATGACAACAACCAGTGTTCCTCTGACTGTCCTGTCTGGGATATAGCCGTATTATGTATGTAAATGGTGCGTAAAACTTGATAAAATTCCGTTTAAAGAGCCCATTGCATAAATAATGTTTAATTTATCATCGAATTAAGAAGTAAAGCAAAAAAGGGTAGCGAGTTTAATGGTCAATTCATGTTTCTAAATAGGTTTTTTTTGAAGAAGATACCGAATGAAATGATGCGTCACAATCCCCAAAAACGACTGCTTGTAGCGATCAGACTGATCCCAGCTGTTAAACTCAGAATTCAACACGGCAATAATAATGAACGATCATCAAATCGGTAATGCCAATCACTGTGCAGGCGCAGGTAAGCTGGCGAGGCGTCATCACGATTACCTTAAGTTTCTACATTCCGTGGTTTGAGTGCACGCACGACTTCGCGCGCAAGTCAGGGCCAAGTACAGACGCCTTTAGATTTAAGTGACCCATCTCAGTAGCGACATCTGGTTGCTTCTTCAGTAATGACATCATGCTTTCCTTGTACGTCTAGCCGTGCTGCTTCCTATTACGTTCTCATGTTAAGAAAAGTAACTATTTCGTCCATAATACTAAGAGTTTTTAGTGTTAAGTAAGTGTGGTTCTATCTTCTCAATGTGCTTGGGCAAACTTCTTGTTTAGTCTGTCGTTTGATTTCTAACAGTTGCCTTTCGCAATTGTTGTCTCTTGGGTCTTGGGACGGGTATGCGTAATGTCATTTACTTTGGGCCAAAACGAAAAAAAGGGTGTCGACATGCCGGCTTATATTCTGATAAATAATATTCAACAATCAGTGGCAAACCTAGGTTTATTTATCGAGAAATCTGAAAAAAAAAACACTATACTCGATTTGAACCCACGACCTCGAAACCCCAGTTGACTATTCAAACTACACACACTAAACACTGGCTTTAATTTAGGTGAAAGAATAAATTCCTTACCAAAAGCAATAAATCAGCAATTGATGACTAGTCACTTAAAAATCGTCTATTTTGCATTTCAGTACATAACTTTTGCTTCGTTTTTGTCAAATACGAAATTATTACTTACAGTCCACTGAAAGTATTAATAATAGAACAGATACAAGACATGTCACAGCTGACTGATTGCCTAAAACGATGCCGTATTGCGTATTGACAATTTTAATTGCGTTTTCATTAAACTTTCATCAACATCAATATTTATTCGTAGAACTAACAGTTTATTCGTCGCATGATTTGATCGTATAAAATTTTACACACATTACTTATGCAATGCAATGCTGCAATATTACAGTATGTATTAATATAACATACACTCACGATATTTTATTATTGTTTTTAGCATTTCCATGCAGTATCTTTCTAAAGAAAACCAGAAAAAGACATTTGGTCATGTTGGCATCAGGCAGGACTTGAACCCGCATCTTTCGCAAGCCGGGCGACTGCACTACCAATTATGCTACCGAGACCATTAACAGACCGGCCGAATCTTTCTGGTATATTTTGCCCTATGAGCCAGGGTGCTTTCATCAATGTTATAGGCATCCACCTCTAACACTCGGAAGAAATATTTTTTCAAATATTTAACTCCCGATTAAGATGAAAAAGCTATTACTATATTTTATTATTGTTTTTAGCATTTTCCATGCAGTATCTTTCTAAAGAAAACCAGAAAAAGACATTTGGTCATGTTGGCATCAGGCAGGACTTGAACCCGCATCTTTCGCAAGCCGGGCGACTGCACTACCAATTATGCTACCGAGACCATTAACAGACCGGCCGAATCTTTCTGGTATATTTTGCCCTATGAGCCAGGGTGCTTTCATCAATGTTATAGGCATCCACCTCTAACACTCGGAAGAAATATTTTTTCAAATATTTAACTCCCGATTAAGATGAAAAAGCTATTACTATATTTTATTATTGTTTTTAGCATTTTCCATGCAGTATCTTTCTAAAGAAAACCAGAAAAAGACATTTGGTCATGTTGGCATCAGGCAGGACTTGAACCCGCATCTTTCGCAAGCCGGGCGACTGCACTACCAATTATGCTACCGAGACCATTAACAGACCGGCCGAATCTTTCTGGTATATTTTGCCCTATGAGCCAGGGTGCTTTCATCAATGTTATAGGCATCCACCTCTAACACTCGGAAGAAATATTTTTTCAAATATTTAACTCCCGATTAAGATGAAAAAGCTATAACGAGTATATAGCGAGTGTTAGAGGTGGATGCCTATAACATTGATGAAAGCACCCTGGCTCATAGGGCAAAATATACCAGAAAGATTCGGCCGGTCTGTTAATGGTCTCGGTAGCATAATTGGTAGTGCAGTCGCCCGGCTTGCGAAAGATGCGGGTTCAAGTCCTGCCTGATGCCAACATGACCAAATGTCTTTTTCTGGTTTTCTTTAGAAAGATACTGCATGGAAAATGCTAAAAACAATAATAAAATATAGTAATAGCTTTTTCATCTTAATCGGGAGTTAAATATTTGAAAAAATATTTCTTCCGAGTGTTAGAGGTGGATGCCTATAACATTGATGAAAGCACCCTGGCTCATAGGGCAAAATATACCAGAAAGATTCGGCCGGTCTGTTAATGGTCTCGGTAGCATAATTGGTAGTGCAGTCGCCCGGCTTGCGAAAGATGCGGGTTCAAGTCCTGCCTGATGCCAACATGACCAAATGTCTTTTTCTGGTTTTCTTTAGAAAGATACACTCACGACTTTATCCCCAATGGGGGAGTCAGAGGCACATCCAGTAGCTCGCATCTCACCTAACAGAAACCAACTTTGTGAGTCTTCAGCTCATCACGTTGCACGGTAAAGCAGTGAAAGTCACACCTTAGACTAACCCACAGACAAATTAATAAAAAGGCGGCTACCGCTAAAAAAAGGGTTGCTTGGGTTTTGTATCGGTGTTTTCCATCACCGGAAAGATGGTCACTTTTACAATTAACACAAAGGGGTACCGGCCAGGATTGAACTCGTGACCGTCCGGGTCACGAGTTCTAATCCAGATTAAGAAACTGCTGGACCATGGCGCTCTCGAGTATGTCTTATTGCCCAGTAAGATTTTAAAACAAGATATACTAAAACCATATTTGGCGACCACTATCCCCTTCTGTAAAAATATTATAAAAGACCAATGAAGGAATGAGTTCCATCAGTGATTTTAAAAGATTTAAATACTATCCGGCGGTTTTACGCACCTTGTTTCGAACAAAACAAAATCCAGCATTATCAACTTTATTTTGGTTCCAATTTAATTAAATCCCTATTAGTATTTGTTCAATTATAACAAACCAATTATGGCAGAAAGGCATGCATTGATAGACAATGCTATATTTTCATGTTATTTGATATTTCATGTACCTATGATAAAACAAAAACAATGCAATCATTGCACATGACATTGCGTTTTTGTGGTTTATATTACTTGACTCGAATATTTGTGTTGACCATAAATGGCACAATTATGATAGGTATGAATAACAGATTCAAAGTACGGTGGACAGCTCATCACTCTACCCATTTCCGGTCAGTCCTCTTTGCTCTATTGCAAAGAAATGTCATTTGGCAAGAGCGAGAGAAAAACGGAAATGGGGTAACCTGATGTAATGTTGACTGTACCTCATTACATTATTCAAAAAAACAAAATACTTATACGCAATGATGAGTAACAACATTGGTTAATAATCTTCAAGGGTCACTAAAACTGAATTAGGTGAATCTGTTTGCTTGGGACGATCCTATTGTGTCAGAAGACCACAAGGAGGCCACATCGGACCTTGTACCTACCTGCTTTAGAAAAGGGCTTGGTGTGAAAGGGCCGACGCTTTGTCCCATTATTGTTTAACTGTGTTTTAAAGGTTACCCTCTCGTAATAGCATCAAGAATATGGTTTGGTTATTGTGTGCACTATTTCCTAAGCGCCATACATGTGAACCGACGTGAAAACATATAAATGACGCAGAAATTACGAATTAAAACCTTTGTGGCGCCATTACCTATAAACATTTTTTAGCTGACAGTGTGGAAGAGATCGCTTTTAGCCATAAGCCCTAAATTTCGTCGCCGATTTATAAAAAACATGAGTGACTTTTTGTATGCACCCATTTGTTTTTAAATTTAACCTTATGAGTCCCACTGCTGGGCAAAGGTCTCCCCCAAAGCTCCAACGATGCCTGTTATGAGCCAATATTTGCCATTCGCTGGAGTGATGGCTTAAGTCGTCACACCATCATTTACGGGACCTTACACTACGGCGTTGATATGGCGGCCATTGGGTGGTAATAATGGTGAATACTTCTTAAAAACAAGGTTCATATTTTTGCTCCAACGAAATTAAGTGAACTTGCGTAGGTAGTCAGTCAAATGACGCTATTAACTTAGTTCCATGCATTTACGTAACAAGGAACCATTACTGCAGAACACATTAGGATAATGGTGACTGTCACCAACACATACCGATTGGTATTTGGTTGTAACAGTATTAGAGAAATCGTACTGTATTATACGAAAAAAATAACAAAGATAGTAAGTAAGAGTATTTAATAACATAGGCCAATGTATCAATTAAGCCTGCTATAGGGAACGATCTCTTACAGACAACCTTCCGTAGAAGATTGCATAAAAACTATAAACAGCCAAATATGGAGAAATACGTGTGTGTGTGAGAGATTGGAAGATGAACTTCATACAACGTAGTCGTTGTTGAATCTTGGTTGGTCATATTTAAATGAGAAATGAAAATTTTACAGCCACCGGCAATTCAGACTTGAAGCAATGTATTTCTCATGAAAAACTAAATAACAAGTTCTTTTACAATAAG
This sequence comes from Udea ferrugalis, assembly GCA_950022985.1. Classification (NCBI taxonomy): domain Eukaryota; kingdom Metazoa; phylum Arthropoda; class Insecta; order Lepidoptera; family Crambidae; genus Udea; species Udea ferrugalis. The sequence goes on from OX465516.1 coordinate 16,859,562, forward strand.
ATATTCCAATAATGTCAATTTATATTATTTTATCTTTGCCTCTGGAACACCCTTCACTCGGGGTTCACTTCATTTCATCTTCACTTCACTTCAGTCATGCAATTTGTGGCTCGTGGATGTCTCCTAAGTGTAACTTTGAACTTGCATGCATGATTGTATTGGTCTGTGTGTTTTCTATGTATATTATGTACGTGGTCCAATAATAGGAGCTTTAATAAGGTCACTTCGTGGCTAGATGGCGCTGTGTGGAATAATGTCAAAAGATTTATTATTATTTATTTACCTAACTACAACGTCCAAAATCCAACAGTGGTACAGTTTACCTTGGTAAACCAACGTAGGTTCTCATTCATTTATATCCATTAGGTGAAACCAACCTTATTGACTCCCCAGCCGGCAAGCGTTTCTTTGAGGTCGCTGTAGTATTTATTTTTCATCAGCGTACTCAAATATTTGCTAAGTTCGCTTTCGCGGTCAGTAGGGTCTGCTCACGTTGATGAGGTGGGCGTGAGTTATTATTCAGGTAACTTGTGTTTAATGTTAGAGAGAAGTTATCAATTAGTCATTTTAAAGGTAAACTCAGCAAAAAAGTTGAGAGCAACGCGCCGTTTTGATGGATCACCGTCTGGCACTTGACTTTGTGGAACGTCCTTGCCTATTTCTTATATGTGGCTGTTTTGTTTTGATGAAATTTAAATCAACGCAGAATATTAGCTGGTTAGGGTTGTAGCTTGAAGAACTGATAGCCGCTCTAGAAATGTAAGAGGGGACTAGTTTTAAGTCACTACCTGTGATGAACATAGGTAGTTAAAGCATGATTTTGCGACGCTTATTTGAAAGAGTTCCAAGTTTCCATTATTTCTATAAGCATAATATTGTTGAGCCTTAATATTCTTACGCACTATAGCATATAAGTTTAACTTCTACTGTCACACTATGATAAATTCAAAGGTATGAGACAGGTAAAAAAATGGTCTAAACAACATTAAGGTTGGGTTGCACCATCTGACTTTAACAATAACAAACATCAAAATTTCAGTTAAAGTTACCGGTTAGGCCCAAAATGACGTCAAATTGTCAAATTTGACAAAAACTTTAACTTTAACTTCTACTATGGTGCAACTTACCCTTATTCTCAAAGAAGCAGTATGCCAAAAAGCAATTGAGACAAAATTTTATTATGCAAAATAAGACATGCCTCATCAGTTATGCCAAGTTAAATGAGGAAAAAAATAGGCAAAAAAGGGATCCTGATTTTATTACTCAGCATTAGTAATATCTGTTAACTTTGCCATTAAATACTAAAATTGTTTCTTCGTTGTCCTGCTGTCTCACCTTTAACTTACAATCGGAGGCAAAAAACACTTTTAATCTATACGCCTTATAGTTATAGTGTAGTTACATTATTAATAAGGTTGCAAGTACTAGTGATAATAATAACATAATATTAGTTGTAGTTTTTGGTCACTTGGTCTATCGAGCCACCATTTGTTGGACATTTTTTAAGTCCTGTGATGTTTTATAAATCACGATAATTGCAATTTTATCTGAATAACAACAGCTGCCCACAACATCTGTTTAGCGTTGAAAAGTATTTATGGTGGCACAATCTGCAGACTATAATATAACTCTTCAGCACTAATTCAGTCTACCTTTGTTGTACCTTTTAGTTAAATGGGTAATATGAAAAAAACAATGAAAAATTTAATCTGTTTCACAAATTAATAGTACTAGAGCAAATATCCCTCTATTCCACTTATCCCACCTAACCTGTAAAAAATAACCACTCTTCCCACCCAGGTGGGATAAGTGAAACATAAATATATGCCCCTGTTCAACTTATCCCAGTGCAGTAGACTTAGCACAAACCGCTAACGTTTACGACCTAGCACGAACCAATATCGTTTTGATAATCGAAAAGTAAACGATACTTTTTTCTATGTCTTAAAGAAAAAAAGAATGATCTACTCTTCGATTACCAAAACGATATTGGTTCGTGCTAGGCCTACAGTACTGGTCATCCCACCTGGGAGAAGTTTAAAGTTTTTTACATTTGAATTTAAAGTTTTATCTTCGTACCAGATGAATTAGGGGGCCATTTCTGCTACCCTGGTACTACATGCTCGATTTGTGCTTTCATTAGAAACCCATTAGGGTTTCCTTGTAACCATATTTCCATTTAAACATTTTGTCCAAAGCGCTTATTGTCCATCTGGGTGGAAAACACTATTTCCTTCCAGGTGGGATGACCAGATAGGAAAAGTGGAATAGGGGCAAACATCTATGTTCCACTTATCCCACCTAGCCATCCCAACTAGGTACAATAGGGGTACATTTCTTCTCAAGACGTTTACTGGTGAACAGAGCCTGTATCCAACAGAATACTGCGACCTTTATCAGATCCTCTATCTACGGTATGGAGAGATCTATACTTAGAATTTCGCTACGTGAACGATTCAGAAATGAGGAAATCCGTTGAAGAACTAAAGTGACCGTCGCGACTTAGCTCAGCAGGTAATAATAGAACGACACTTACGTACTACATAAATAAAACTTACTATTTCTGCAAGCGTCTCTTGTTAGAGAGTGTCGAAGTCCAGAGCAGGCTTGAAGTGCTAAAATGTTTCGAGTTCAGAACACATCCTACTAATATTGTAAATGCGAAAGTTTGTATGTGTGGATGTGCCGTTTCTTTCACGGAAAAAGTACTGGATGGATTGTAATGAAACTTCACAATAAGATAGCTTATGCATCAGAATAGCATATAGGCTACAAGATATATTACTTATATTTAACCTAAGTCCACGCAGACGACGTCGCGGGCGGCCGCTAGTACTTCATATTCTCACTACGAAATGTGGTTAGCTCTCCGATGATGGAATTGACCTTCTACAAAAAACTCAACCTAACCGTCCATAAACTTGCTCTATACTACGTTGGGTTCAAAGTCGCTTGGCAAAATAAGGGCTTCTGATTGTTCCGTTCACCATGATGACAATATTTTCTGACGTTTGATTGAGAAACAGCAGCGAGCGTATGCGATTTCTGCTCTGTGCTCAGTCACCTTTATTTAAACTAGCAACAGTCTAGATAATATTAAGTAGAGATCGTCTTAGTGGAAATGACGCGCCCCTGCACTACATCTACGCATACGGGCAAGCACTCTTGTATGCGTAGATGCGGAGCGGCGCGTCATTTCAGCTCAGACGATCTCTGCCACACTGTCCAAAATGTCGTCAATACAGGCAGCATCAAAATGATGTGTGGGCTAACAGAGACATCAAGAAGGTATTGACAGTTCAAAAGCAATTTAACACTACAATGACAGAGTCGGATGTCGCTTGAAGCGTTACTAAAATTTAAAACAAGTGAAACGCTATTTTAATTCGGAAGTGATAAGGTTGCTTTTCTTAAATCTTCAGACATAAAACTCTGTACACACACATTTTGGTGCCGAGTGTACTAGAGTTTAGAATAGACTTAGCCCTAATGCAGTTGAATTGTTGTAGCCCTCGCGTCGCCTCACAACGTGAATAGGCACTTCCACCCAACTTGGCCCAATTAGCACTCAGCCCATAGTCGGCCACTTAATTGGGGAAGCTATTAAAACTCCTCACTGTGGCTCCGAAACACCGGTTCCAACATTTAGTCTCTCCCCAAAGATTAGCGAACAATCCTTTGAAATTTTTGCACGCCCGATTAATTCCCAAATCTTCAACAGGCTTCGTTGGCTCAAACGTTAGATAATTCACCTAATTTTGTGTCTTGGAGCAATACTTGGGTTATCTGAAAGATAAACTTTGGCCTTCTCCCTAAAAAGTTGTTAACGTAGATAAATTTGAACGTAAATGCGCACATAATCAATTTGCTGAATCAAATGTTCAGTGAATCGATAATACGGGCTGCGCATGTTTAACCTGTATAAATAAAGTGAGTTGAAATTACAAGGTAAATATTGGAAGCTAACTCCTACTATCAAAATCAAAATTATTCATAAAGTCAAATACTAAAAATTAATAAATTGAAAGTATCGTTTTGGGCGCTTTCAAAGGTCTGACACCTAAAATAGGCTATTATCTAAACTAGACGCTAAATGAAATAAATTTCAACATAATTATAACACATAAGAACGTCGATCGACAAACCATATCTGTCTTGCTGACTCATGTATGATGCGAATGGCTAAGGAGTGGAACTCGCTTCCTGTACATGTGTTCCCGGACACTGTAACTTGGGTCTCTTCCAGAAAAGAGTAAATAGGCACTTGCTGGGCAGACATAAACCACCATCGACCACATCATCACTTACCATAGACCAGGTGAGATTGTGGCTAAATGACTGCCTGGTTCCAATAAAAAAAAACAACAAGATGCCTTGGGAGTGCCAACCGATCGGCTACGATATAACCTATGTTAACCTGACAGGTCGTGTAATTGGATATTATGGTTCCACCCTGACCGAAATTTACTGATGTATGTTTTGGCGTCTCCTTGCTTAGGCCTTCGAATTATCCCTCGATGAGAAGACTAGACAGACTATTTCAAAAATGTAACATGAAAAATTATATACCTATTCACCTTAAACTTAAAAATGTATTTAAAAAGTACTCGCGTTTGTGTCCTGTGTAGTATTGTAGAAACCGTGGCCCTGGTTGTTTGAACACACATTCACTATGGTATGGATTGTTATGGTGGTAGCATAATAAGTACAGTGTGAATATCGTTAGTAACACATTCGTTAGAAGGTACACTTACCTACCGAAAACCTTTCGCAAAATTGTCTCAGTCCCATTTCTGTCATTGTCATATTTTTTTTGGGGTTGCTTATGCTCCATTCAAATCATATCTTGCCGTCTTATGACATCTGTTTAACAACTGCCAGCTCTTAAATGCGTCACATGTTCTTTTCATAATAAGTAAGTAGAGCGATTTTAATATTTTCTTAGCGTAATTATGACGAAAACGATGTTTGTTTCAGATGTTTCTTATAACTCGCTATCATTTTAAAGTAACTAATTAACGAGAGGTCAGAGTTGTGTAGATGTTATTTTTAATAAAGTATAATTATACATTTTGACACTTAACATTTTAATCTGTCGAGTTGTGATTTATTCGTCTGAGAAATGTTATCTAACTATTAAAAAAACAGCCCTAAGACAACCTTTCCTTCGTTAGTTCAATAAAGACTTAGAAAAATAAAATAGATCGATCCTTAATGTAAAGACACAATTCTCTATCCGTAGTACAGATCCGTAGATTGTACTACAATGTAAGATTGAGGCCAAATTGGATTTCACTGTCCTTCGTTTTCCTAATTCTTAAGTTGTTAACTTAACTGTCTTGTACCAAGAAATTGCGTATCAAAACGTTTAATTAATCCTCTCTTGTAGGTACTTTCTATTACAATCATACGTGAAAGGTACTCAGCTTACACGTGGCGACAAAACAAAGCCTACTAATAATGTAAATTGCTGTAATGAGAGGCTCAGAAGTGGAGCACTAATCACTTACTCGCCTTGAATGGCCGCGTCACGCTACACTATGCACTCATTGTTGGTGGTTTCGTCGACACCATATGTACTAGCAGCATCACTGGATTTGATTTGGCGTATTATTGGTGTTTTACTGTCAAAACTCGCTATTTACAATCCTGAAATAAAAAAATAAATCTCTGGATATTATTCCACACAGCGCCATTCAGCCCCTAACTAAGCAACTAAATGCTTGTGCTACGGGATACTAGACAACGGATTAACAAACTTGAAAACCTTTTTTTGTAAACACATATACACATACTTAATATACATAGGAAACACCCAGGCCAGTACAAACAGATATGTTCATGCACACAAATGTAAGTACTGGGCAGGGATCGAACCCGCGACCACTGGTGTAATGGCCCACTTCTCTATCATTACTACAAATCGGTTGTCGTCAAATCTTAATCTCTCTTCTTCGACCGGGGTCGCCTTCAAGGCGCCTAGTCTAGTCCTGAGCAACATTTGAGATGTTGCGTGAGCCTTCAGAATGCTAAAAAGCTAATGAAACCAAATGTGGTGTTTAAAGGTTTAATATATTTTGTGAAATAAAGAATCCTTAAAGTCAATAACCAAAACTGAAGTAGGCCACGTGCAAAGCACACATTTTCCACATTAATAGTTCATGAATAAAATAAAGCCAAAAGCAAAACAAACACACACTAGACAACTGCTCACAAATTCTCGGAACTCCAAGCTGACTCATTCGATTCAAAATGGCGCCGTGATTGATAAGATGAAATAAGAGTTACCGTCTAAAGACAAATGAAGGTATTAAGCATCCCTCGTTATTAACGGCTTGGCGGACATTTTATCATCGGAAAATTTTTGCTTACATTGCGAATGCCCGCAGTTCTGAGGAATGGTAAAATAAATTGGTAGGATTTCATGCCTATTCATGATAAATCTAAAAGTATGCAAACTTGAAGAGTTCTGGGTCTAATTTGATTGCCGGTGTTTGGATAAGACAAGCATAAAGATTTAGGGCTAATGAGGCTTTCTAGCTTCTACTTAGAGAGGTTGATAAATAATACGACGACGAACGATTTGGTGTAATATTTTAAAAGTGGCTTAAAAGTTAACTTCCATATCATAGGTGGTTAAGAAGTCGGCTACTACACTAAAGGTCGCGGGTTCGATTCCCGCATAGTACAAACAATCGTGTGCATGATCATGTCTTTTTGTACTAGTCTCAGTGTTTGCTATGTATATTATCAAGTAGGTATTACCAAAAAAAAAGTATGTTTATCCGTTATAGCAGAAGGATTTAGTTGTTAGTTTGGGGCTAGGTGGCGCTAGGTGGAATAATGTCCAGTGTCCAGTGATTTGCCAATGTGAAGTCATTTGAATTACCACTAAACTACACTAGTGCTGTGTATTGAAATAATTGTCTTAGTTTCCGGCGGTTGTTCTGGCCACTACGAACTGCAATTTCTAACAGGTCATTAGGATTTGTCCGACGACCACCCACATGACTGTGGTGGTGACTACTGAGTAGATTCACTAAAATCTGTCCACTAATATGAGTTTCTTGAAGCTATGAGTACGCAAATTTAAGATTATAGTAAACATCAAAATGTCATGCCATGACACAGCCTACAGCGCCAAAAGTGCCTGATCACTTTAGTACTTTGTCATACTGGCTAATTTTACAGGTTCCATAAGAACTAAAGCAATTAAAAACAGAAGCAATTAAATGTGACACGGGTCAAAATTTCATAGGCACTATTTCGTCGTTAACTGTACAAGCCATACTCACTAACGAACGTACTCACTACGAATTTATTTTCGTCAAGTTTTGAGTTCGAGAATTGGGCCGGTATAATAAAAAAATATCTGACCAGAATTTTTCCTAGAAATTGGAGGTCACTCATATCACGTGTTATCATCTGATGCGTAATTCCTCTCACAAAGAAGTCCTTGTATGACAAGGCCCATTCTTGACGACGTCGTACTCGACGCGGATGCACCTAGTTAAGGCCCGTATGGAGCTAGGAGCCGAATCAGAACTAAATGGATTGACGCAATTTGCGTCCACCACAATTGCTGGTTCATCGTGTCAATAGCACATAGCAAACAATGTCATGTGCAAGCAATGCAGGTCATTCTGCTGTTAATTAAGCTGCTGTAGATGCTATGTATCAAGTAGCATGTGAGATGCAAAATTTGATACTCTGAGGCTTCTACAGTCCCCATTAAAGCCTTTCAAGGTCAATATAGCATAAAGCTGCAAGAAAGCCAATTTTACAGCTGTTGGAGAAAACGGAACTTTTTTCTGTGAACTTTTTTTTTTTTACTTTTTTTAAAAAAAAAAAAGTGTGTTCGGCGCGAAAAGAAAATTTTCTTGTATGCAATGTTACGAACTCGAACTATGTACTAATTTTAACAAAACTAATAATAATTACAAGAACTATGAAGAAAAAGTTGTAATTTCATTTCAAGATAACAAGTACATGATACTAAAGTCAAGAATTATACATGGTCCTTCGAGCCGGATAATAATTACTGAAACTGACGATTCTGCGAGTTGCTAAGACAAAAGACGATTTTATAAGATGAGAACAAGGACTAAAAAGTGATTTGGGACAAAACCAGGACAATATCATGATATCTTAAATTCTATTTGACACTAAAATCTATTTTCTATGCTGCTTCGTGTAATAATTGTAAATATTTGTTTTAACAATTCAATTTGTTTGTAAATTTAGGTCAACCAGCCAAGGACATTGCCGCCATTTTGTGTACGCGGTCAAATAAGGTCAAGGTCGCCCATACTAGCCAAGTAGCCACCCGATGTAATGTAAATAACAATAGTCAATAACTATGTGATGTAATACTTTGCAACAAAATGTTATCTTAGTTAAAGGTAAGGTACAACTTAATAATTTAGACAATTGATGTAAGTGTTTTAGTGAAACAAAGTGTTTGAGTAATACCTGATTTAACTTTTAAGCCGATAAATTCTGACTATGGCGGAAGAAGACTTAGTCAAGGAATTAACCAAAAAACGCGGTCATTTAAAGGCACGACTTACTAAATTTGCAGGTCATTTGCTACAGTTAAGCGATATATCATTGAACGCTGCTAGTGTAACCGAGCTTCAACTCCGTATTGAAAAAATGCAAAGTTTGTATGATACTTACGACGTGTTACAAACCCAGTTAGAGTATATATCGGAGGACGACCAGCTGCAAATTGATCAAAGGTGTGAGTTTGAGGATTCTTTTTATAGCGCGATCGCGACCGCAAAGGAATTAGTTTCAAAACATAAACAGTTTAATAGTAATGACCAAAGTTCGGGCAATGGGCGGCGCTCGCAAGTAAGGTGTAAGTTGCCTACAATAACTTTGCCCACATTTGACGGGTCCTATGATGCATGGCTAGAATTTCATGATACTTTCGATAGTCTCATCCATAATGACGACGCGATTGATGATGTCAATAAATTTCATTACTTACGAGCATCTCTACAAGGCAGTGCCGCTTTAACAATTCAATCTTTAGCGTTGTCCGGCAGTAATTATCAAATAGCATGGCAATTGATTTGTGATAGATACAATAACAAGAGACTTTTAGTCAATAATCATGTTACAGCCTTATTCAACATGAACTCTATCCAAAGGGAATCGGCGGCAGGCATTCGGTACCTTATAGATACATTGTCTAAGAACATTCGTGCATTAGCGACACTAAATGAACCTACCCAATACTGGGATACCTTGTTAATTTATATAACCTGTCAAAAACTTGACAATGTAACCCGTCGCGAGTGGGAGCATTATGTACCATCCTGTAAAGCAGCTACCTTCGATGCCCTGATCATGTTCCTCAGAAATCGTGCGGACCTGTTAGAGACCATAGCGATGGGCGAGTCGGAGAAGCGTGTGTCGTGTCCAGTGGGGCCCAGCGCCGGTGCCGCAGCACTCTCGCGGTCCACGGCAAGGCGGGTAAAGGAGAGATGTTTTGTAGGACTTGATAGCCATGAAAACAACGCTGTGAGTAACCAAACGCAATACTTACCTGAGTGTGCATTGTGTAAGCACAATCATTGGCTATATGAGTGCTCCGATTTTCTTGCTTTGTCAATTAAAGACCGTATAAGCCGTGTTCAAGGGATGAAGGTATGCACAAACTGTCTTAAGCCCGGTCATAATATAAAGTACTGCAGGCGGGGTACTTGTAGATTGTGCGCAGGACAACATAACACTCTCTTGCATTTAGATAAAGAACCTGCAATCACTCAAGTAGCCGTACCATTACTAAATGCTATCGATGGTAACATAGATCACCCAGTAGTCAGCCCAAGCCACAGCAGCAATAGTAGTGTCATGCAACCAGTGTACAACGCAGTCCAAGGCCAAGTTCTGCTTTCTACTGCGTTAGTAAAAATATACGATCAACACAATAATGCTCACGTAGCACGCGCCTTACTAGACAATGGGAGTACCTCTAGCTTCATGACTGAAAATCTATGTAGAAAACTAAATTTACCTGCTAAGGATATATCTGCATCAGTTTCTGGAATAACAAACGTAAATTCCAAGCTCAATAAAGTATGCCAAGCCAAATTAAAATCAATACATGATAACGAATACTGTGTTCAAGCTTCCTATTTTGTACTCCCCGAAATCACTGGTAATTTGCCTCTACGTGAAGTGGATTTAAAGTTACTAGACTTACCTCAAAATGTGACCTTAGCTGATCCTACATTCCACTTACCGGGACCGGTTGATATACTACTCGGCGCCGACGTATATTGGGATGTGCTAAGCAATGGTAGACTGACGTTGGGACGAAACAAGCCCACGATCTACGAAACCAAGCTGGGTTGGGTAGTATCTGGTTCGTATGCCACCGTTCCTATTTCCAATAGCGTTAGATGCAATTTCGTACAAATAAACAATTTAGACAATGAATTGACACGCTTTTGGAAGTTAGACGAAGCAACAATAAAACCAGCATCTGCGTATTACTCTGATGAAGAGAAGGCGTGCGAAGAACATTTTATCAAGAATACCACTAGATTGCCCGACGGTAGATTCATGGTTCGTTATCCTTTAAAGCAGCCAACTACCACATTAGGCAATTCCTATGAGCGAGCCAAACAATGTTTTCTTTCTCTGGAGCGTAAACTTGAACGTCAGCCACTTTTGAAGTCTAGGTACGAGGAGTTCATGCAAGAGTATGTTGATTTGGGAGACATGTCTAAGGTCACCGTCAATGAGACATCAGGTAATTTTTTACCTCATCATGGCGTTCTTAGACCAACGAGCTTGACGACTAAACTACGCGTTGTATTTAATGCTAGTTCGAAAACTTCAACTGGAATATCGCTTAACGATATTCAGCAAGTAGGACCCTCAATACAAGACGATCTGGTAGCACTTCTGTTACGGTTTAGACAATACCGTTTTGTATATACCGCTGACGTTGAGAAAATGTTTAGAAGGATATTGGTGCATCCAGACGATAGGAATTTGCAACAAATAATTTGGCGATCAAGCCCAACTGAGCCTCTGTGCACCTTTCGTTTAAATACGGTGACTTACGGCACAGCTAGCGCGCCATTCCTTGCAGTACGCTGTCTGAAACAGCTGTCCCTGGAATGTTCAGACCCGCGTCTAGCTGAAATAATAGCCAAAGATTTCTTTATGGATGATTTTTTGTCTGGATCCGATTCGAAAATTGAAGCTATCGACACAATCATGCAGGTATCTGAGACTTTAAAGAGCGCAGGAATGCACCTGCGCAAGTGGCGCTCAAATGAACCTGGCCTCGTAAATGAGGTAAACGAAGAAGCTAGAAATCTTAATTTAGGCAATTTAGAAGATTCGAAAATGCTAGGACTCGGTTGGCAAAATGGTTCGGATCAGTTGTACTTCACAATAAATGTGGAGAGCGAAGGTGAAATAAAAATCACAAAACGGCTTATTTTGTCCACCGTAGCTAAAATATTTGACCCTCTCGGACTCGTATCGCCAGTTGTAATTCAATGTAAAGCCTTACTTCAATTACTATGGTTGTCAAAGGTATCTTGGGATGATAAAGTTCCTCAAGATATTGCAACAAAATGGCTCCAAATTGTAGATTTGTTACCAAATCTCAACAACTTACGCATTCCTCGTTACGTCATAGCCAATAATCCAGAACGGGTAGAGTTCCACATTTTCTCCGATGCTTCTCAAACAGCGTATGGTGCATGCCTCTATGTGCGAACAGTTACTAAAGAAGGAATAACTACTAGATTACTTATGGCAAAAAGTCGAGTCGCCCCTATCAGACCTGTCACTATTCCTAGATTAGAATTATGCGGAGCTCTGATAGCAGCACAATTATACAAAAAGGCCCAAATGTCTCTTCGTATGACAGCAGACAGTTGTACATTCTGGACTGATTCTACTATCATACTTGGTTGGCTTAGAATGTTACCGAGTCAACTAAAGACATTTGTGCGAAATCGAGTAGCGGATATACTCGAACTCACTGGAGGTTGTTCTTGGAGACACGTACCAACTAAAGACAATCCTGCGGATATTTTGTCACGTGGCCTTAATGCAGACGCTATTGCTAGTACAAACCTGTGGTGGACTGGACCACATTTCTTGCAGTGCGATGAGACAGAGTGGCCGAAAAACTACTATACTAAAGAAAATACCAATGATATTAACGCTGAAGTAGTTACAAATCTTGTTATCGACGAAACCTTAACTCCTACAGCGAATCTAAATTTAACGAAATTCTCTAATTTCTCGAAATTGAATCGTGTCATGGCTTATGTACTACGTTTCATCAACAATGCTCGGACTAACAAAGTTAGCTATTCAGGATCTCTTAGTACAAATGAATTAAGAATGGCCACCAACACTATAATTAAATTGGCACAAATAGAAAGTTTCCAATCTTACAATTTAATAAATAACAAAGGTACCATTAAAACTAAAGACCCGCTCACAAAACTGAACCCCTTTGTAGATTCAGAAGGGCTAATTCGTGTGGGCGGTCGATTAAATAACTCTCCTTACAATTTTGATGTTAAGCATCCTGTTATTTTGCCCAAAGGTCATTACCTGACAAAATTATATTTCAAATATGTACATAGTCGTTTGTTGCACGCTTTGCCACAAGCTATGCTGTTGTATATAAAATCCACTTATTGGCCTATAGGTGGTAGGACACAGGCACGATCCACATTCAATCAATGTGTTTTGTGTTCAAGAATGAGAGGTGCAACGGTAACACCACTCATGGGCAACTTACCTTTACCACGAGTGACTCCAGGCTTTCCTTTTCAAATTGTTGGAGTCGATTACGCGGGACCTATCGCTGCTGCATCACGAAAGGGACGCGGAAGTCATACAATAAAGAATTACATAGTCATATTTGTTTGTTTCAAAACCAAATGCTTACACCTTGAGCTTTGCAGCGACCTGTCTACTCAGGGTTACATGTCAGTTTTGCGACGTTTTATTGGTCGTCGTGGTCTGCCTTCCGATATATACTCCGATAACGGTACTCAATTTGTAGGAGCGTGCAATGATTTAAAACGGTTTTTTGCAACTCATGCAAATCAGTTGTCTGAACTTGCTGCCAACGAAGGTACTCAGTTTCACTTTGTTCCACCATATTCACCTCATTTTGGCGGACTATGGGAGGCTGGTGTTAAATCTGTAAAGCATCATTTAGTTAGAGTTCTAGGTAATTGTCATTTAACATACGAAGAGATAAGCACAACCTTGTGTCAAATAGAAGCGATACTGAATTCCCGACCGCTTACTCCTATTTCAAATGATCCCACGGAATTGTTACCCCTTACTCCTGGTCACTTCATCATCGGGCGCCCACTCACAGCTCTCCCAACGCCGTGTCTCACAGATGCAAACCCATCAAGGCTCACGAGATACCACCGCATCGAGCAACTTAAGCAACATTTTTGGATTCGATGGAGCAAGGAATATGTTTCGGAACTCCAAGTAAGAAGCAAATGGAGACAAACAAATGGAGAGCTAGCAGTTGACACCATGGTTGTCATCAAAGAAGACAATTTGCCGCCTTTGAAGTGGAAGCTAGGGAGAATTGTTGCAGTCATCCCTGGTGCAGACGGCATCAATCGTGTCGCTGATATTCGTACTGCATCTGGTGTTATTCGTCGTTCATTCAGCAAGATATGTCCTCTCCCAGTAGACATGTGATTCAGCAGCAAATCGGTTGAAAGACCAATCTTTCAACGCGGGGGGGCATGTTGGAGAAAACGGAACTTTTTTCTGTGAACTTTTTTTTTTTTACTTTTTTTAAAAAAAAAAAAGTGTGTTCGGCGCGAAAAGAAAATTTTCTTGTATGCAATGTTACGAACTCGAACTATGTACTAATTTTAACAAAACTAATAATAATTACAAGAACTATGAAGAAAAAGTTGTAATTTCATTTCAAGATAACAAGTACATGATACTAAAGTCAAGAATTATACAACAGCTGATATGCTAAGCTATATTGGAATCAGAATGTTATTACTGGAATAAGCATTGTCTTGGTAAGCGTGTTCCATCATTTCAAATTTGAAATACAAGGAACAAGGAAGTTGGAAGGAAGAAAACTGTTAGAAATTTCATCATGTAAAAAGTTCAGCACTAGTAATGTGTTTTAAGCGAGTTCTTAAAAAGTTCAAAGTTACAAACATAGAACATCAATGAGTTCACTAATAAATGTAAATTGGCATTTGCCCTGCCCTATCATGACGTTTGAAAATTGAAAATCTATTAGTCAGATCCTGATCCCCGATTCGCAATATGAACTCTGATTAAGCTGTGGATCGGCTACAGAGGATTAGTTCCGGCTGGCCAGCAGGCAGTCCACGTGGCGACAGTATTTGCCGTCTACATGCGGTCCCACTACGAAAATTCAGCCTATTTTCTTTGAGACTATTTTCACAATTCACCATTTTTTAGGCATTACTAATATCAGTGCATTTGGTTCTATTCTTGTAAACTTTCCTCCTGAAAGTTTTGTTATTGCATCATGAACCCCGAATCGTAATTGGCTAAGCTTCAGGGAATTAGCGGCTATAAGCGTATAATGTGCCTGCCTTCTAGCTGCGACGATGTAGATAATTGAACTGTCAACAGTTTCTTATTCATCTTTCTATAACTTGTATTTGTATCTAACTAGACACTTTTTTAAATAGGTACTTATTGAGGTCTGGCTGCTCTGGACCACGATATTATGTCGCATTTGTTCGACTAAATTTGAGGGGGTTATTGCAAAACGTTTGTCTTTTTGAAACTTATCTTGAAAACAATACTCGTTGTAATTTTTATAACTGACTGATATTTACAAGATATTTCCCGGTTTGTACAGTAGATATCATTCATGATACTCCAGTCCTTTGAAGATTAAGCTAGCTCGGGGTCTTTAGCAAATTCTGTGGAGAAGCCTATGTGGTTTGGTTGTATAGTGCACATCACGGCGACACCACTGAGACGTGCTGTTCAATTTCGACGTTTCGATCTGGGAAATCTATTAGCAAATCTGGATTCCCAATACCTCTATCCGGCTTCCAGGAATTAGATTCAATCGGAGCAGGCTTCCGATTTGCCTTGCTTTATTGAGATGTTATCTGCAAGCTTAGTTTCTTCCTCAAATAAATATCACTTGACGAAATTAATATCACTGGACATTGTTCCACATAGCGCTATCTAGCCAGAAACAAAGCAACCAATGCTTGTTGAATGGGATACAGGACAACGGATAAACATACTTTAATGCTTTTTATTTGTGAATGCATACTTATACATAGGAACACCCGGACACAGTAAACAGAGAACAGTAAAATATCTACATACGAACGTGCAGCTCCCGGTTTGAATGTATGTGGCACGCGATTTCACGCACACGCTAGCATAAAATATGGGGGAATAAGGTGGCGGCAGTACGTACGTACGTTTGTGAGCACGCTAGGCTAATAACTCGGCGGGCGGCCTTAGATGACCCGGACCAGTACAAACAGACATGTTCATGCACACAAATGTTTCGGAGATTGAACCCGCGACTACAGGCACATATTGGACGTATGTCCAATAATCATTCACTTCTGCTTGGTATTTGCATCTAACTCTTCAATAAAATACCGTCTAAAATCCATTTAACTCTCACGGTTCAAGTAATTCTGAAGGGTTGAAGCGTTATGTAGGCCTCGGAATCTACCGTTCATCAAGACGGCAACAAATAGTTTTCCACTACAATGTTTGTTTGGTAATTTCAGTTTTATTTCTGAAATGTTATTCCCAATAATATGATCTCCTTTTAAACTGCGGATCTGAGCGGATTAGTTCCGGCTGGCTGCGTGCAGGTGCTCGGTGTGACTGCAGGTGCTCGCTGCAACTGTATAGCTTACTTCCGTTTTAGATGCGATATTTTGATCCTGGAAATGTAGATATTAGGAAATCTTGACCTCTCTCTGAACCTGCTACTAAGAGCAACTTGCACTTCACTTGAGTTTTTTGCTTAGAACGTGTGCAAAATCCAAGATTTTGCCTTTGAATATGTGTGGCTTAGGTCCAAACCTGGTCAGAACTCTTCTTTGTGTTTTTGGTAATTGCTGCTAACTCCTAAAGAAAATACATTTTGAAATCCTTATTTAACGCGGGTCCAGTTATGTGGGCTTCTGAATGTACCGTTCATCATGACGGTAACAGCTAGTTTGCCCCCGACTGTATAATTTGGCATAAGCTCTTGTTTGTTTTATTTTTTTTTTGTTAGCAAAATGTTATTCCCAATAATAATATGATCTGTTTAAAGTACTGATCTGCTCGTAGCGGATTAGTTCCGGCTGACGGCGTGAGGCGCTCGGTGCACTGCAGGTGCTCGCAAAACTGTATTAATAGATAAAGCTAGCTTACTTCGCTTTTAAATGCGATATTTTGAACCTGGAAATCTATCTATCTATATTTTAATGATGCTAACATTGTAAGTGCTTTGGACTGGTTCTGTTAGCTTACATATGTGTTTTTGGTAAAAAAATAAATAACTATATTAATAATTGGAAAATCTTAAGTGTAATCTCCGCTTTAACGTTAAGAGGATTTTCACGGTCACTTGTGCACTGTAGATGGACCTGCGACTAATAGCGACTTTCACTTTACTTGAGTTCTTTTCTTAGAACGTGTTCAAAATACAAGTATTTTACCTTTGAGTTGAGTACTTTTTGATTCCCAATAATAAAACGATCTCCGCTTAAAGTACGGATCAGCTTCAAGCGGATTAGTTCCGGCTGGCGGCGTGCAGGCGCTCGGTGCGACTGCAGGTGCTCGCTGCAACTGTATTAATAGATAATGCTAGCTTACTTCGTTTTTAAATGCGATATTTTAAACGTGGAAATGTATTAGGAAATCTTGACTCTCGGTATGATCTCCGCTTTTACTTCAGGAAGATTATCAAAGGTCGCTTGTTTAGTTTACATAGACAGTTGAACTGCAGCTGAAACTATTTTATCTTACCTAACCTTTATTTTAATGAAGAGTCTCCACTCTTTTAGGTACAACAAATTTTAACTCAAACAATATAACTTGGGCCTCTTCAAGAAGAGAGTGAACAGCCATTTGTTAGGCCGGCGTGTACCACCTTAGGCCACATCATCACTTACGATCAGGTGAGATTGTGGTCAAATGCGCGCCTAATTGAGATAAAAAAAAAAAAAAAGAACAATGCTTTAAAATTGATAAAGATTCATAAATACTTGGCTTTCTTTGTTATTCTGTTGAAGTAATTAGTCATTCTATTAATTTGGTACAATATTTTATCAGATTTTACTTTCAGTGGATAGGAAAATGTTGTAAGTGAAGCCTATTTTGGTACTTGAAAAACTTGCGTCACGACTCGCGTTTGGTATGGGTGCGTTTGAATCTAGCAAAAGCGAAAAAAAAGAGAGGATTTTTTAATAAAATTGTATTATGTTAGAAAATTACATCATTTTTCATTCGTTGGTATGAAAAACCGAACAGACCTACGGAAAATACGATACGAATACGTGAGTTCGACACCTCGAGCCCTACGATGTCCCGTAACTCGGTATCGAATTGTCCCGTAAGTCGGTATCTAATTGTCTCTAATACCTCCTCCCGGATACCTCAACCGAAAACCTAAGGCACTCAACTGTAGCATTTTTGAGGCGAAGCTGGATCCTATCGAAAGTAATACGAAAAGTAACCTCTGGCAACTAGACACGTTTGGGTAGAAAAGCGTCCCAGCACATGGCAGTAACACCAACCTGGGCTATGATTCTCACAAACGCAAATTAATTAGTGAAGGTAGTCTGGGTAAATCGATGCCACTATGCTCTGTTATAGAGTGCATTCATTATGTAAGCATCCGCCATGCTTGCTAGGCTCACGGCGCGGGCGACCAGATGGTCCGGACGGTTTTTATCACTATAATCTTCGTTTACTGACAGAAGGCCCTTTACAGTCGACCACATACTATTTCGTTTGACCATCATAGTTTGAGGAACGACCTTTGTTTTTTTCACCGAAAATTGCCAGGTGACTTCGCATTTAAAAGAGAGAAAATTAGATGTAATAGAATTAAATGAAATATTGAGAAAAAATACAATTTATGAGTAAAAGCAGGGGAAGTAAGTAAGAAAGCAGGTACTTTTCAAAAATACAGTGCTACTAATGTGAACTAAATTCCAGAAAGTATGTAACACACATCACATTATATTGTATGTATTTTAAATATAATTATCATTGCTTAGTCGCTGCGAATGTCCGTGCGTCCACTCAGTTGGTCCCACTGAAAATCAGCGTCTGAGCCTATCAGTTCCAGGCATTAGCTGAGTGGGGTCCATTTAATTTTGGACATCGTGACACTGCTGCCTGGTGGAAATTATTCTTTGTTTTTCTATTGTATGTTTTATTTTTTGTTTTTTCCTAACCACCTTGTTCTGTATGTTTTTATCTGTTGCGATGTTCAGAATCAATAAACGTTTTTTCTTTCTTTCTTTCTTTCTTCTAACAATCTACTCCAACCGGAAGTGGAAAACTTAAGTCTTAAGAAAATACTACTTAATAAAAATGTGATTACTTAATATGGGGTCGGTCGTAAATGTAAGTAACTGACTCACGACTTCATTTATATGCAAACATCAATTTAGATGCAGTCACGATACGAACTCGATGAAAAATAACCATAATTCATGCAAAACAATAGTAGGTATCTAAAAATGTCGATTAGAATCTGAACATGTCAGGCGAATTGGGTCTAAATTTTTGTTAACTTTATTTGGGTTTAGGCTAACAAATGAAAATAAATAAATAAATGGGACTTTACATCTCTCTCATGTGATACTCACTTCACGCGCTTAGTTTGGCGTAAGCACTTGGCACAGCAGGAGTGCTTAAAGCTCAGTTGCGACAACCAAATGAGTCGGTTAGTCGGGCCATTCGGGCAGAAATTGGTTAAGATATTCATCGGGCATCCCCATGCTTTGGAAGGTATGTTGATAATATACAGGTCAGCAGTATTGCCAACCCGTTTTTCATGTAGCATTCACTGGTTTCTGTTCTGGTATGAATTTCTACTGTTTCGGTCGTCCGTATTATTGGTTAGGTTGGCAACACTGCGGGTCTGCCGGCATAAGCCGTGTGAGGATAAGGTGGTTAGGATTGGTTCGTTACATAGGTATAAAGGTTCCATTTATAGCTGACTGCAACATTCAGTCAGCCATTGTCCATTTTAAAAACAGAATGTAAAAATACTGTTATTCGTCTGTTGTTCGTCACTTTTTCAACTCTTCTGTCACTTTAGTATGTAACACTTTTATTAGTATGAGCGACACTTAGTTTTTACTGACATTCTGTTTTTGTTCACCAATATAATTAATCAATCCCAGCGCGTGACTTGGTTACATTGGTATGCGAATTGCTAACAATACCTTCTTATTGAATTAACCGTTTAATATGCATTAGTTGAGCATTCAGTACGCACAATACGTACTAAATAGTTATTTACATGTGTATTTATAATTTATTAGTGTGTCTATGTCGTTAATTCGATGTCAACCTTGAAATGTCCGCTGGGTAACCCTTCTGAATTGTGGTTGAGAAGACTCATTCCCATTTTGACTTATGTATAACATATTCAACATTTGATATGATGCTGAAGATGAATTAAATGGAATAGAGAAATATACAACTGAAAGCAAAATGAAACATAATATACCACGGTTTCCACTTTTAGGTTTGTTTCCGTTTCAAGGTATAAATATGCTAAAATATAGTTTTTTCCCATGTTTTGGTGTCAATTTATGCGTTATAAAACAAGTTTTCTAATTTCTAGAACTTTTCTAAGTTAATGAGGTTCCATTTCCATTTCATTTCATTTCATTTATTGCATATCACATTGCGATACATAGGTCTTACATGAAATGGCAGTGTACATGTGACGCCCTGCAAGGGCATAGCAAATGGAGAGATAAGTTACCTTACATAAATTATTTTTTTGAAACATTGAAACATAACTACAATTATAATATACTAAAACATAACAGTAATAAATTAAAATGAGAAACACAACACTGATAGAGACATAACACTTAACAATTCACACATATTAGTTAAATATTCGTGGTGCTGGGTTAGCCGCTTCTATACATCTACAAATTTGTCAGGTTTGTTAGGGGTTGTGCGATGTTTTTGTCCTCAAGTGTATTTAGGGCTTCTAACCCCCGAAAAGTCAATCAACGCTAAGCACGCGCTCACGCTCATGCTGTCCTGTCATGTCAATAGAACTGAAAGGTACAGCTATACTTCTGAGGGATGCTCAACTTTGATTTGTGCTTGTGAATTTGGAGGAAGAATGTGCTGTTCACTATTGTAGCAAATATCATGCATATGTTTTGTGTTACGAGTAAAATATCGCCACATGGTTCCGGATCAAATTCTGTATTCAATGAGCTGAATTATCTAATGTTATTTTAATTAGGAACGCAGTTTGTGTTGGTAATTTGATTACAGGAACTAATGAGACCTAATTATCATGTGCAGACAGCTGTATTGTGTGTTTTGTATAAAACGACGAAGCAAAATATGAAACAAATATTAGTATCAGGGAGAGGCAGACCGCATTAGTGCGTTGCGTCGTCGAACACTTTGTGATACAAATCGAGCAACACACTGCAACGCAAAGCAATAATAGGACTTCGCCCTTCGTGTCTTTGGTACCGAGACGTGGATACAAATACAATTTGAACTCCCTTACAACTGCACCAAAGCCTCTTCTAAATCTGTCCTTGAAGCTTAAGTGCCTCCTCATTTTGCCACTTCTGTAGCATTGGATTTAATCCCAGGATCGTATTCGCACCGATCGTTTCACAGTATTTTTTCCCTGTCTCCCTCTTTAAAATTTCATGGCGATCATCACCACTTGGTCCCAGTACACCCAGTATGTCATCTTCCATACATCCGCAGCGTGCGCAGCTTGTTTGGGAGCGCGGCCGAGCCCTCCCGTACGTACACGTCGCCGCACGCACACACTAACGATGTTCTTGATTCTAACGATACTCCAGTAGCGGGACTCACGGCCGAGCAGTACGTTTGTTCGCTCCAGTGTGTTTAGTTGCTTCGGCGCCGCTGCCGCTCGTGTAGAAATTAAAAGCGACTGCCCTACATGATGTCAGCCGCTCAGCTCATTTGCGCTACTTGTTTTATTGTACTATAACTTGGTTTTACCTACCTACTTATATCATCAAAGTTGATACCCCAGTCAGCATTACTACAATGTAAATTTTTAGAGTAGCCAAAAATGTCTGTACTGTTTGAGTAGATAATTCTTATATTTACTACAATGAAAAAGTGATATGTTATTTGTATAGCCTGCATTAATGATGCATAGGGATGAATTCAGTCCACGTATAAAAACTAACTGGCGTAAAAGCAAATCGGTAATCGTTTTATTCGATTTCCTTATTGACTTCGTTGCATATTCACGTACCTTTTTGCAACTCTCTTTCCATAAATTAAAGTATTTTTATCACTTCCGATGTAATGTACTTTTCACGAACATAATCAATCGTCTTGCGTGCGTTAATTTATAGCTCAATGAAATTAAGAACGTAACAAGTTTTTCGGTCAAAAAAATACAGAAGTAGGTACAGTACTTAATACCTTTCAGAAATCAAGAAAATAAAATGATTAAAATTGAGAAACGGTATACCTACAGAAGCTAAGCTGTGCTAAGATGCAGCTATTGAATGCTAGTCAAGTCAATACACTCGCACTTAATATTCGTGCTCATTGAAGTTTTCCTTACTATTATATTCGAACACGACTGCGTGAATACTTTGACTTTAAAACACACCCTTTAAATCATTGATATAAACAAACAAACGAAGATACGGCACTCGCATACAAAGAGTAGCCACAATAAAGTAGGTCCAATGGACCTACTTCCAAGCCAATACGACAGCGCCAATATTACAATATTCATACGTCATTGCCATGAGCCAGTTTTCGTATTCCTTTTTTGTTTCTAACATTGATTTACCGTCATATCGTATTACGATTGTTTATTCCGACACCTAATATATGTTCTCACCTATTAGTGACGTACAATAAACAATGTATCGATTCGAGCCCGAGGCGTTGTGCCAATTCCAAAGCGTCTTATTGCCGGCAAATCGCTTTCAATTAATGTGATAAATTATACTATCGTATTACACGAACAATGTAATCTACAGCGTTCCCTTCTAGTCCTATTCTGTCTACCATGAGCTATTTTAGTCAAATCATGTTGATAGAGTTGGGTTGTAGGAGTGAATCTATCGATGTCGATACGTAGACTACATACGACATTTGTTTGAATTGCCGCTAATACCCAAAATTGTGACATTTATCCTGTAAACAAAACATACATAACATAACCGCCTATATACGTCCCACTGCTGGGCACCTACTACTTAATATATACCTACTGTAAACACAGACACGTAAAAGAGGGGTGTTATAAGGTATTTTTTATGAAAACCAATGAATTTAAGTATATTTATCCGTTGTCTAGGTACAAATCTTGCTTAGTTTGTGCAAGGCAGCGCTCTGTGGGATAATGTCCAGTTCTAAAAATATTAATAACTAATGTTTCCAGTTTTGGGTGAACTATCTATACCTATTATCGTTAAGGATTTACGCCTGCCTACAAAGAACGGAATACTCATCCAGTCCAGGGGGGCTAAAACAGCAACATTTTAGCATTTCATATTATGAATCATCTATTTGACGTTTCATCTAGACCGCGGTCCGTTTCGAGTCAAAAGTGAGTAACAGCGCGCTGACACGCATCCCGAATTGATAAATTGTATGAACGTGAGCGACGTCAGCGCGCTATTACTCACTTTTGACTCGAAACGGACCGCGGCCTAGATGAAACGTCAGTTAGATGTTTCATAATATGAAATGCTAAAATGTTACCGTTTTAGCCCCCCAGGACATGTATTTAGGTAACCAATAACTGTGTTAATTATATCTCTGTCTGTTTATTACTACTGGAAAACAATCCCAGAACTAAGTAATAGCTATATCTTAAATACCTATTAGTTCAGGGTTTTAGTTTATAGCATTAGTTCTATAGAGAATGCCTCTTGGCATTAAGTCCGCCATTTGTACTTTTATTTTAAATTTGTGCAATAAAGAATAAATAAATAAATAAATATAAAATATACAAAACTTTGGATATCGGCGTTTCCTCTTCGATATATTTGTCGATATTCGCCAACCAAGCGGCAACGGCAATATATCGTTACCATTGTACATTAATAGATAGGTATTGGTAAATTAGGAAGACATTCATTATCGTTTGTATTTGTATTGTAATCACATCACTATCTAATCAAAAATAATTCTCTAGAGAAATATGATTATTTATATCATCTGATTCACGAAATTAAAATTTTTGCTATTGAAGCCATAAAGGTTTTACATTTTAATTACTAAATATGACTAAACATTTACTAACGTAAAAAAACAAAAATTATATTAAATAAATATGTAAGTACATAATAATACAGATATACTTTTTAAGAAGTGTCAATTTGGTGAGATCTCCAACTATTCGAAAAACTTGTTACTAAGGGATTTCATTAGGAAATCGTATAGACCGAGTAATTATTGGATACTTTTGTTGTGAAAATCACTTAAATTAATAAAAAATACAAACTTCATCCTATCGTCCCTTAAACCACTTCAAGTTTATTACCGATTTCCCCTAGTCGTATCTTGCCTTAAGACCGCCTTAAGCCATAATAAGCAATAGTGCCTTTGGGCTCGGTGGTGGATGAGCCTAAATGTAAGGGTGAGGCCTCAAGTCAAGACGTTTTATGTATATTTCTATGGATTTTCTTTAGGTTTAAGAGCGTCGTAGCGTGTTTCTACAATCTTGGAAGCAATTTCGTAATATAATACAACTGTAATATTTTAAGAGCGTCGTGGCCCAGTGGTTAAACACTCTAGCTCGGAACCCGATGATACCGAGATAAAATCTGGCCGGAGCACACTTACTTTGTGTACATTGTACAATTTTCGGCTAACTCTCCGGTGATGGAAAACACCGATATAAAACCCAAGCAACCCGGATAACGGCGGTAAGCTCGCCCCTTACCACGTTGGGTTCAAATTTCATTTGCGAAATATGGGCTGAATGTGCCGTTCACCATGACGGCAACAATCAGTGTGCCTCTGACGTTAGTCAGATAGGGATATGGTCCCTTAGGGATATGGTCGGGAGGGTTGATGATGTTATGTAATGTAATATTTACGTACAGTAAAGAATATTCTTTGTATCTATCTGAGTATGCCATGAAAAAGTTTGTGTGGCAGACTGAATTTCACTTAGTCTGCCGTAGCTTTAAGAGCTGGTATTAGGACTAAACGGCAACACCTCAATAAATTGGCGAGGTGTTGCCAGCCTCGAATGATTAATATTGCAGTCCATTGCCTCGATCGATCGCCATCAAGTCAGAGCGGCTAAACTGATTACGGGGTTCTGTAATCAGTGATGGAAAACACCGATATAAAACTCAAGCAACCCGGATAACGGATGTAGGCTCGCCCCTTATCACGTTGGGTTCGAATTTAATTTGCGAAATGTGGGCTGAATGTAACGTTCACCATGACGGCGTCCATCAGTGTGCCTCCGACTAACCCATTAGGGATATGGTCGTGAGTGTTGATGATGTTATGTAATGTTTCCGTACAGTAAATATTATCTATCTACAAATCTGTGTATGCAATGAACAAGTTTGTTTGGCAGACTGAATTTTCTGCTAATTTTAGGACGCTTCAATTAAATTGTAATTGAGTCTCAATCGTAATTGAGTCAAATTTGACAATTCAGACTCAATTACGATTCAATTGAAGCCTTCTAAAATTAGCAGACTTAGGGCCCTGGTACTAGGACTAAACGGCAACACCTCAATCAATTGACGAGGTGTTACCAGCCTCGGATGATTAATATTGCAGTCCATCGCCTCGATCGATCGCCATCAAGTCAGAGCGGCTATACTGATTACGGAACCCTTCCGGAGACTTAATTTCCGTTCGGAACATTCATTTTATCCGGACTTTGGATACGTTGAGATAGATTGGTGGAGTAAACCAATATTCAAAGGTTTGGGAGAAAATCAATGTTTCCTTTAAATAAGTATGTATTGAAACTACACCTTTTGGGATTAAAACTTGTTTGGGGGAAGTTTACGAAGTTGTGGTCTGTTTTTATGAAAAATTATACTTTTTGATTTGCCCAATATTTTAAAAAGAATCCCTTTTCCGACTTGTGTTATTTTTAATTACGAATATCTTTTAAAATCTTTTGGACATTTTTTTTATAGTTAAAAATTTTAAATTGTGCCGGTCTTGGAAAAGTTTTGGGACACCCCGTGTAAACGTATCGGAATTCTATGTCTAAAGTCTGACAGGTTGAGTCTAACTTATAAGACCTGCTTATTTATCACCATCATAGCATGAGAACCTGCACACCACAAATGTAGATCAAAGTACTTACCTTACCTTACCTTGAATATGTAACCCGATTGGCAACAATATTCATCGTTGCTACTAGTAAATTATTCAAGCTTCTCGTGCCCCTTACCATTTAAATTCAATTGATTCGATATTCGGTACTCGTATCTTATTTCTCAAATGCTATGCGTCTAACGATAATATCTATTAACTAGAACGTATACAATCTGCATAGTAATATCTAAAACTTGCTCAGGGTTCGCTACCATGATATTATAATAAAAAGTGGAAGATAGGTTACTTGTGCTAAAAAAGCGGCACCTGAAATCAGAACTATTAGAGCACCTGAGCAAAGCTTTGACAGTTTGAGACGACACTGTGCAAAATGTATCTGTCTAGTTTGCGTTCTAGTAAATAATCATAGTATTTTGTTCACACGTTACTTACAACATGGTCAAATTATGGATACGGATGCAGTGGACAATTTTCGACTTCGCATCAGTTACAGACGTAACCTGTAGATAGGTTATGTTTAATATAATAAGTATCATTGGTTCGGTACAAATCTACTTCTGTGGTACTATCTGAACCTGTCAAGCCATTGGCCGTGGGTTTAACCTGCCCAAGACCTCTGCCAGATGACTCTTCATCTGATGAACATTTGTGTTTGTTTCATTGTATAAATGTGTTCTACCCATTTTTATGTTACTTAAATATGTATAAATACCGATGTAAATCAATTTCAAATATCAATATAGGGCCACAAAGATGTCTAATAATTATAAAAATAGCAATGAAATAAACCAGGCAATGAAGCACTGCATTGTAATTGATGAAATTGCAGTTTAGTTCTAAGTGTAATAATATTGCAACATTTGCAACAGTTTGAAAACTATAACATTACAATAGTTTGCAACCTGTTGCGTTGCGATCACTTGTAATGCAGTTTACAACCACATCATCTAGAAATTTCTTTCTAGAAGTTTGCGGTAAGAATTTAAAAATCAAATAGCAAACAGTAAGAAACTAAATACCTACTGAGGTAGTAAGCTACCATGCTTATTTGAATAACTAACAAAACAACATTAACTTTTAGCTTTGAAATTCCTTAACTCACTAGGGCATTGCGGATCGTAGGAGAGCTCAAATACTAGGTAAATTCATTCATTTATTTTGCCTTCTATAAAGACAAGTGGGGTGTAAGGGGGCGAACCTCCATCTATCGCCCCAAGTCAACCTCACCTGCACGCGGTGCATCCTGCTGAGCAACGAACGAGGCTCTGGCGACCGACCGACGGCGGTATATCCGTCCTGAATAGGCGAGCTAAATACCACAGACCGGTGACGGGCAGCAGCGTCACCGGTGCGAGAAGCTTCGCCCTGCGATCGCCAACCCGCCTGCCCAGCGTGGCGATTATGGGCATAACCTCCTATGGAAGCACGACAAAGGCCACGGCCCCCAGTTCCCGGCAGCCCCACTATTCCTGGTTATGGTGGCGACCATGGTAACGGTGGGGCGGGGGGTGCAAAGAATCTCCGGGCTACGGGAGGCCACCACAACCAACTGACCCTGGCGACGTACAACGGACGCACGCTGCGGCTTGACTCGCATCTGGCGCAACTCGAGGTGGAACTTGGGAACATCAGGTGGCACATACTTGGGTTATGTGAAGTCCGAAGAGAGGGAGAGGACACCATAACTCTCAATTCAGGCCACCTGATGTACTTCCGAGAGGGAGACCAAAAATCCCAAGGTGGCGTTGGGTTTCTGGTTAATAAGTCCCTAGCTAACAACGTTGTGGAAATGTCCAGTGTGTCGAACAGGGTGGCGTACCTCATCATCAAGCTCACCGAGAGGTATAGCCTCAAGGTGGTGCAAGTGTACGCACCGACCTCGTCACACTCGGACGATGAGGTGGAGGATATGTTCGATGACATATCGAGAGCCCTCCACTCCACTACCAAGACCCATTTCACCGTTGTTATGGGGGACTTTAACGCTAAAGTGGGAGTACAAAATTGCAGTGAATCGGTAGTAGGATCCCATGGATATGGAAGCAGAAATCATAGGGGGCAAATGCTCGTCAATTTCCTCGAACGGGAGGGGCTCTTCTTGATGAACTCATTCTTCAAGAAGCAACCCCAAAGGAAGTGGACGTGGCAAAGCCCCGACACTATGACAAAGAATGAGATCGACTTCATCATGGCGGACAAAAAGCACATATTCAGAGACGTCTCCGTGATCAATAGGTTTAATACCGGTAGCGATCACCGACTCGTTCGAGGCTCTCTGAATATCGATTTCAGAGCTGAACGAGTCCGCTTGATGAAGGCCAGGCTCCGACCAACTCTGCTTCAAACTATCATGGGATCTGAAGCGTTCCAGTCAAATCTGGAGAACCGATTTGCTGCCGTGGAAACCACAACTGACGTTAACCAGAACCTTGAAGATGTGGTTCGAGTCCTCAGGGAAGAAGGTACGAGATTTTGTAAAATGCAGCGTAAAGGCAAGAAGTCGAAGCTTTCCGAAGAGACTTTGGGGCTAATGAAGAGACGGCGGGAAAACCCACCCGTCACTTCGTCAGGGAAACGGACTCTAAACCGAGAGATTAGTACGCACGTGCGACGCGATCTCCGTTGCTCCAGTACTCTCTCTATTGAGAGAGCGATTGAGCAGAACCGGGGTTCAAAAGTGTTCGTACAATCTCTTGGAAGAAGCCACCTGACGAAGTTGACCATAGAAAGTGGAGAAGTCGTTGTCTCGAAGCCGGCAGTCCTTTCGGAAGTGGAAAACTTCTATGGCCGGTTATACGCTTCGCATGCATCTCGACCTGACCCCGGAAATGAGGACTCTAGAGCCACTCTTACACGCCACTACACCGAAGACCTGCCAGAAGTCAGCATTGACGAAATCGAGATCGCTCTTGGGCGGCTTAAAAATGGAAAAGCCCCTGGAGAGGACGGCGTAACAACAGAGCTGTTAAAAGCAGGAGGCAGACCCGTACTCAGGGAGCTCCAAAAGCTTTTTAACGCTGTCCTCTTTGAAGGGAGAACTCCAGAGGCGTGGAGTAGGAGTGTGGTCGTCCTGTTCTTCAAAAAGGGAGACAAAACCCTACTGAAGAACTATCGACCCATTTCCCTTCTAAGCCACGTCTATAAGCTGTTCTCAAGAGTGATCACGAACCGTCTTGCGCGAAGACTCGACGAATTCCAACCACCGGAACAGGCTGGGTTTCGGAGCGGATACGGCACCATAGACCACATCCACACAGTGCGGCAGATTATACAGAAAACTGAAGAATATAATCAGCCCCTGTGCCTAGCATTTGTGGACTATGAGAAGGCCTTTGACTCGATTGAAATCTGGTCTGTTCTGGAGTCCCTGCAGCGATGCCAAGTAGATTGGCGATACATCCAAGTGATGAGATGCCTTTACGAAGCAGCCACTATGTCCGTCCAAATCCAGAATCAACAAACAAGTCCTATACCGTTGCATCGAGGTGTGAGACAAGGGGATGTTATCTCCCCGAAATTGTTCTCAAATGCAATGGAGGATATGTTCAAGACGCTGAACTGGAAAGGACGTGGCATCAACATCAATGGCGAGTACATCTCTCACTTGCGATTTGCTGACGACATCGTCATCGTGGCAGAAACGCTGCAGGACCTACAACAGATGCTGAATGACCTGGCTGACTCTTCTGTGCGCATCGGTCTACGGATGAACTTGGACAAAACCAAGGTCATGTTCAATGAACATGTACTACCGGAACCGATTGCGATACAAGGCGCCGTTCTCGAAGTTGTTCAAAAATATGTATACCTCGGGCAGACATTGCAGTTAGGTAGAAACAACTTCGAGGACGAGGTGAACAGAAGAATTCAGTTGGGTTGGGCAGCGTTTGGGAAGCTACGTCGAGTCTTCACATCGTCGATCCCACAGTGCCTAAAGACAAAAGTCTTCAATCAGTGCGTCCTACCCGTCATGACATACGGAGCCGAAACGTGGACACTAACGGCACGGCTGGTCCACAAATTTAAAGTCACTCAGCGGGCTATGGAGAGGGCTATGCTCGGCGTTTCTCTGCGAGATCAAATCAGAAATGAGGTGATACGGCAGAGAACCAAGGTTATCGACATAGCCCACCGGATTAGCAAGCTGAAGTGGCAGTGGGCTGGCCATGTTAGCCGTAGAACCGACAACCGTTGGAGTAAACGTGTTCTTGAGTGGAGACCGCGTCTCGGCAAGCGTAGTGTAGGACGTCCTCAGGCAAGGTGGAGTGATGATCTGCGCAGGATGGCTGGCAGGAGCTGGATGCGAGCAGCCGAAGATCGAGTACAGTGGCGTGCAAAAGGAGAGGCCTATGTTCAGCAGTGGACTACAACAGGCTGATGATGATGATAAAGACACTATTGAATATTTGTTTCGTACCTTCTTTTAGTATTAGGTACATGTAGTTTGTTTGCCTGCCACATTAACTATTTTGTTGCACATACAAGAAAAGTCTTTGCTTAACGTAACTCTCACGTAAACTACATAAAATTAAGTATATAGTTGCGGAAAACGTTACGAGCTTTTCAATTGAGAAATAGGTACAATATGTCATTTCTGCAAAAAATACCGAGTGCTGAGTTTAGTAACTCAGTTATTTTATCAATTCTCACCAACCTCACTGTAGAAATTATACACCTTACATCAGAAACATTACGTAAT
Source organism: Udea ferrugalis (assembly GCA_950022985.1). NCBI lineage: Eukaryota > Metazoa > Arthropoda > Insecta > Lepidoptera > Crambidae > Udea > Udea ferrugalis. Next base: position 16,889,809 of record OX465516.1, read on the forward strand.
CAGTTTACACGCGCCAGTCCTGTGTTGAAGATAGTCTGCAATATTAATCATGGATCTACCTCTGATCCCTTGCCCGGGGCGGCAACACCTCGCCAATCGGCTGTGTACGTACGCACAGATCAACCTTTACATAGGGGCACCTTATGCGGCTGTCATTAGACCCATTTTGCAATGGTGCTGTAGAGGTTGATGAGTGCGCCTCTGTACGTACGCACAGATAGACGTCTTTAAAATATAGCGGATAAACAAAATTTATTGAGGATAACGCGGATTGAAACATTAGCTGATGAGATTAGGATATTTTAGGACATGGTTTTCAGGAGCGATTTGTTCAAGTTGACTCAAAATTTAACATAATTTGTTTTACAATAACACATAGGTACGGACCGCAAAATAGTAGGCCGTTTTAATAGTCTAAATTACAGCGAAATACCTTCTTTTGAAATTTCTGAAGAACTTCAAAACTTAGTAATTCTAATGAGTTGGGTAAAGGTCGTTAGCAAAACTACTCACTTCAAGGCTTTCAATTTCTTCAAGATCGGTTTATGACAGGAAACGACTACTTAACTATATAAATATGTCGCAATGAAGCTGCAACTCTCTCAAAGTTTAAAGAATTTAAATAACTTTAGTTAGTAAGAGTGAGTTACAATTAAAAGGAGATAGTCACCGCCGTCTGAAAGCTGCAGACCATCCGTGATCAATTTTTTTTAAGATGTTGGTAGTCGCTTTGCGTTCTCAGCTTCAGTACCTTAACACTCAATCAAAAACAGTCGTTGAGCCACGTCATAGTTTCTCAAGCGTCTCTCAATGTGGTCACTATGCATCATTCTACATTAACTACAACTTAGTAAACAGAAATCAGTAGGTAATCAATTGATATAAATAAATATAAGATACCATTGTCCATGTCACCAGCTCTAATTAATCATCTCAACCGACATCATTACGTTTAATGATTGACACGTGACAATCGATTTCCGAGGCCTATTTATAAAGCTCGGCCTATTAAACACGAACTCTCGACTCTGCAGTGATTGTAGCCTTTGTATGAATTGTTATGATCAATGCGTATTGCGTAGGACCGTGGACCTATTTATAAATGATTCAGAAATAAACGAATTACCGGCCTGCGAGGCACGACAAAATTTTGCCACGCGTCATTTCGCGACAAAACCTGGGTTTTTCTCGTCCGTCTGAACATAAAGGATCGTCTCCTGTCACCATGGTCTGCTGGAAGAAATCTGTTATTAGAGATAAATAAGCTCACCTGTACTTTTTGGGTTCTAATTATTTTCAATGTAGCTATATTATTGTGTACGAACTAATAAATAAATAAAGTATAAGAGATCGTCTAAGCTGAAATGACGCGGCCCTCCACCGCAACGTGTAGTTGTAATCCAAGAGTGCTTGCTTGTATCCGTAGATGCAGTAGATGAGCGCGTCATTTCAGCTTAGACGATCTCTAAATCCTTATTCAGATGAGATAATACCTGAAAATCAGCTCCATAGACAAGTATGTGGGTGTTAACTCCATAACAACTATTTCGTTGTGTGAATTTTAAGAAAATAACGCTACAACTTTCAGCTTAGTGATCATGTGAAGAAATATTAAGTGGTCCTAGATGTGTTTTTTTAGTATAGTGAAAAATAAAGTGTAACTTACGACACTAACCGTTGCGTTTTTATGCCATTTACTTAACTGTAATTTGTCATTTACGAAGGCTTGGTTAAGGTGTTGGTGCAAATTATAAGTGGCCAAGTTTCTAGGTAATGTAGAAATTCAATTTGATTTTAGTCTTGGGTCAAATCCTCCTGAATGGGTATGGTCACTGATAGTTTCATCATCACATAAAGGATTTTGTTATGAAGATCCTGCCTAAGAACTTTTTCAACAATCGAATTTTGTACATCTCATAATTTATACTACGCTTGAGCATAGTTTTAGGAAGCAAGATTTTGTCACGCATGCAGTTGAAAACTTCTGGTGCGAGAAGAAGCGTGCCATTTTGTGGCCAACAAACCTTCTTAGTACGACGAAAAATGTTTTTCTGTTGGGCGTTTTTCCTTATCATTATCAGTTCTTGTACCCATAGTAATTACTTACAAGCTGTGCTTGCTTAGTGTAAAAGTGTATCAGAAATATATGTATTTGTTAAACTTGGACCACAAACTTGGACCTATAATTTGGCCGTGACGAGCGTAATTCCACACTAACTACGCTATGCGGGGATTTTAATTGCCCTTAACGTCGGGTTATTAATTAATCTTATCAAAATTTAACGATCATTACTCCTGTTTTATACAAATTTATATTAGCCTAGATACATTTAGCGTTAGAAGGCAAAGCGATTTCATTAGTGGTGTTATTTATACTTTTTTTATCGGAACATTTAGGTCGTGCAAAATTTAAATTAGGTAATTAAAATATGAATGGTTTTTGGCCATTTCCGCGTTATTATAGTGAAACAAATCTTACTGTAGGGTTCTGTAGTTACGCATTACAAATTCACAAGATGCGGACTAAATACTTACTGAGTATACTGGCCAAAGTACTCAAAATAAATCATCTTCTTACTCAGACCAATACTTTAATGGTAGATTTAGATTTACTTTTTATGTCAATTATACAGTGACATTTGATTTTTCTATTAAATTAATAGACCTACATTTTGTTTACACAAAAACCACAAGAGATTTTGTCACGGTCGGTCGTGTTGGACGATAGAAGGGAACTAACCAAAACGATTGGTTACTCCAGTACACATAACAGCCGACAAAGTTATAGAACCACCCATAAACAGTATGCAGTAGCTTAATAAAAATTCAGCACAACTTCATCCAACCCATATTCGCGTCAGTAACTTCTACCAAGATCCCACCTCTTCGAAAATGTGAGTCATCGCCTTAGCTAAAACATACAAGGGCCCATTCATAGTAAATTGCATACCGGATGTTACAAATCCTTGTTATTAGAGCCGTCAATATATTTTATAGCAAAGGTACCATGTGCTAGCTAACCACTGCTAAAATATGTTGGAATTATAACTAATTTCAAGTTCCAAAATACTCTGATAAAATGAAGAAATATCTGGGATAATTCACACCGAGATCGCCAGACTACAACCTACGCGAACGTACAGTTAGTTTTAGAGACGGTTTAACACGCAATAATGAACATTATGAAATAAACACGAGAGTTGGAGCCTAACGATGCCTAACTAGACTTGAAATATTTTAAGACTGCTTTAGTTTGAACGTTTTGTTGCTAGGTGTGTTGTTTATAAACTCAAATTAACTTCAATAGGGAATACTTACCCACTGTTCTTTTTTATATTTTTTTATCATAGCTCATATCGTTTCATGACTGATCAATAATATTCATCACAAAAATGCAAAATGTAGTACATTTATAAATTGACAAACATTTCAATCATTTTCAGGCGTTTCAAATGCCTGAAATTATGGCGCGCTCGGTTGTCATAGACTTTGACGTCACGCAAGTCTATGACAACACAAATGTAACCTACAAATTGTTGAATTCTTCTTCTAGTCGGGCTTTTGACGTCACACTCGAACCACTCGACGGACGCCATCGGTCAAATCGTCTGATCAATAACGCTCTGTTTCAACAGCTTTGAATTTCGTATTTTTTTTTGCACTTTTAATTATTGTAATTATTTTTACATCAACAAAGACATTAAATAAGGAAATATTAATTGAGACGTAAGTAATGAGAATTCAAAATAGTACTAAAAAAAATGACCCTCATCTGTTTTAAGTGCATATTCCCTATTAACAGCGATATATTTGCGTAAATCACATACTTACAGTTTCACTTGAACGCAGAGAAGTTGCAATACAACACTTGCAGGGCTAAATGAAACGACAGCGCAAACGTCCATGGCACAGTAAACAGAGACCAGTAAAATATTTACATACAAACGTGCCGCTCTCGGTTTGAATGTGTGCGTGCGCGTGGCACGCCGTGTCGGCACGCAATTTCACGCACACGCTAGCATAAAATATGCGGGAATAAGGTGGCGGCAGTACGAACGGGCTGTGCCGCGTGTCTGAGCACGCTAGGCTTATAACTCGACGGACGGCCTTAGATAACCTACTGTTAGGTTTACTGTGTTCATGGCTACATCCGATCGCTCGAGGCATTCCTCGTTTATGCCAAATTCCATTAACTGCTATGTCAACTACGCAACTCGATAGGCCCTTAGTCAGTGTCAAGTGTAATCCCAATGCTCTATAAACAATAGCTTGCGCACACTGCAGACAAAATAGTTTATTTGGATTGGCAACCATTCGGTTGGCGCACACTGGCTAACTATTTACGGCTGACTTCATTTATATTATATATTTTGACTCTAAATATAACAATAATACATTAGTATATGAGTCTTACGGCATGGTTATCTGATACAAAACAGCACCGCTTATTGGTGACAGAAACTGATAAAAATGTATCAATATTTCTAGACACTTAAATGGATGTACAGCCGAACCAAGAAAAAAACTCATGCTCGTCAAAATACCAAAATGAAATGAAATATTTGTTTAGCCAAAGCAGGATCTTTACCACACCAACAGGTTAATCCACAGATATAAATATGGTGGGTGATTAAAATTGGGAAATATTGATACTCTAAAAAAATGACCCTTAGTTTCAAGTGCATATTCCCTTTTAACAGCGATATATTCGCGTAAATCACGTACAGTTTCACTTGAACACAGAGAAGTTGCAATACAACACTTGCAGAGCTAAATGAAACGACTGCGCAAACGTCCATGGCACAGTAAACAGAGACCAGTAAAATATCTACATACAAACGTGCCGCACTCGGTTTGAATGTGTGCGTGCGCGTCGCGCGCCGTGTCGGCACGCAATTTCACGCACACGCTAGCATGAAATATGGAGGAATTAGGTGGCGGCGGTACGTACGGGCTGTGCCGCGTGGGAGCACGTAAGGCTTATAACTCGGCGGACGGCCTTAGATAACCTACTGTTATGTTTACTGTGTCCATGGCTACATCCGATCGCTCGAGGCATTCCTCGTTTATGCCAAATTCCATTAACTGCTATGTCAACTACGCAGCTCGATAGGCCCTTAGTCAGTGTCAAGTGTAATCCCAATGCTCTATAAACAATAGCTTGCGCACACTGCAGACAAAATAGTTTATTTGGATTGGCAACCATTCGGTTGGCGCACACTGGCTAACTATTTACGGATGACTTCATCTATATTATAGGATATGTTTATTTGCATTAAACGTGGTACAATATTGATGTCGATAATTCTTATTTGGTTCACAAAATATTCAACTAATTTGGTCAGCATGCAAATAATTCACAAATGAAATCAAAATTACAATCAACAATTTACCAATAAAAATATAAAAAACGATAAAAAGTCACAAAATAAAAATAAAGAACAATTACATGTCACAAAACTAATTTACATAAAATCAACATATCAGCTCCGATGTTCAGTAAACATTTTTGTCTCCTGGCCATTTGCTTAAAGCCTTTTGGAATGTTGTTACATGGGAGATCTTTAATGTCTCTTGGAATGGCATATCTGGCATATATTTTTAATTCTAGATATAACAATAATACATTAGTGTGTCTTTCGGCATTATTATCTGATCCAAAACTGAGCACCACTTATCGGTGACAGAAACTGATGAAAATAAATCAATATTTCTAGACAAATAAGGATGAACACGCGAACTAAGAAAAAAACTCATGTTCGTCAAAATACCAAAATAAAATAAAATATTTGTTTTGACAAAGCAGGATCTTTATCACACCAACAAGTTGATCAATAGATATGAATACGGTGGGTGATTCAGACGTCTGGTGCCAGAACAATGGTAAAGGCGGTAAAGAACATTACACCAGAAAATATCTCTATGCAGTTGAAGAACTTAGAGAGGCTCAAGGTGCGTTTGCTATCGACCTATTCAACAGTCTGTAGTGTAGAAACAAACCCTCATTCAGTATCAAGTGTTATCTCTATCCACTATAAACAGTAACCCCACCAAATCTGTGGGTGGGATCAATTGTCACAACTCGTAAAAGCGTAGTTAGATGGAGCTGCTCGATTGTGCGGTTGCTATGGACCGATTCAAAAGGATGTTGTGTATGCAAACCCTATTCAGTGTCTCTCTCAGTGCACTATAAACAGTAACCCTACCAAATCTGTCGGTGTAGCCGAGTCCACCAGACCAGTCGCTTCGTCTGTAGCATGAAGTATGGCGGTAGAGATCACTTAACTAGACAATATCTCTATACAGTTGGATAACCTCGAGTATGCGTTTACTATCGACCGATTCAGAAGTCTGTAGAGTATACAACCCCTGATTTAGTGTCAAGTGCAACCTCGGTGCACTATAAACAGTAACCCTACCAAATCTGTCGGTGGGATCAATTGTCACAACTCGTCTAAGCGTACCTCATTGTAAAGGCGGTAGACAACACTCCACCGCGCAATATCTCTACGCACTTAGTTGGATCAGCTCGAGTGTGTGTTTGCTATCGACCGATTCAAAAGTCTGTAGTGTGATCAACCCCTTATTCAGTGTCAAGTGTAATCTCGCTGCACTATAAACAGCAAACCTACCAAATCTGTCTTCGCAGCCGGGTCCGCCAGACCAGTGGCTTCGTCTGTTACATTAAGTAAAAGCGGTAGAGATCACTTAACTAGACAATGACTCGTCTACACACTTGGAGAAGCTCGAGTGTGTTATCGCTATCGACCGATTCAAAAGTCTGTAGTGTAACAACCCCTTATTCAGTGTCAAGTGTAATCTCAGTGCACTATAAACAGTAACCCTACCAAATCTGCCGGTGCAGCCGGGTCCGCTAGAGCAGTCGCTTCGTCAGTCACATTAAGTAAAAGCGGTTAAGATCACTTAACTAGACAATGTTTCTACACAGTTGGAGAAGCTCGAGTGTGCGTTTGCTATCGACCGATTCAAAAGTCTGTACTGTGATCAACCCCTTATTCAGTGTCAAGTGTAATCTCAGTGCACTATAAACAGTAACCCTACCAAATCTGTCAGTGCAGCCGGTTCCGCCAGACCGGTCGCTTCGTCTGTAACATTAAGTAAAAGCGGTAAAGATCACTCAACTAGACAATGTCTCCATACAGTTGGAGCAGCTCGAGTGTGCGTTTGCTGTGTACCGATTCAAAAGTCTGTAGTGTATTCAACCCCTTATTCAGTGTCAAGTGTAATCTCGCTGCACTATAAACAGTAACCCTACCAAATCTGTCGGTGCACGGGTCCGCCAGACCAGTCGCCTCGGCTGTCACATTAAGTAAAAGCGGTAGAGATCACTTAACTAGACAATGACTCGTCTACACACTCAGAGAAGCTTGAGTGTGCGTTTGCTATTGACCGATTCAAAAGTCTGTAGTGTATTCAACCCCTTATTCAGTATCAAGTGTAATCTCGCTGCACTATAAACGTAACCCTACCAAATCTGTCGGTGCACGGGTCCGCCAGACCAGTCGCCTCGTCTGTCGCATAGCAATTTGTCAACGTCGTCCGCGCGACGCTACGTAATGGAAAAGTGTCAGTGGAACGCGCCATTTGCCCTAATTACCGTTGATTGTTTGATCATTGATTTTTTCATTCTATCATTAAATAGTTAGGTAATGCTTTTCATTTAACCTAGGACAATAAAGTTGTTTCTCTGTGCTATAAACGCAGCAAAAGGTTAAGCACTGAAAATACCTTCAGATCTTGCAGGGTTTATAGTATATTTTTTTTACCCTAAGTAATAAATAGACTGCGATCGAAATGCACACATACACAAACTAGTATGGTAGCTACGACCAAAACTTACACATTATATTCTCATTCCGTGCTTTTTCACAATTTTTATTGAAACCTGTATATTGAAATAAATGATTCACATCGCTTGAGGTAAATCATTCGTGGCGATGAATGGTCAGATTTTCCAATATTTAATATTCTTTCATACTCTGCAATTTCATAGAACCGCAGACTCGAGTACTGTTTGCCACGTAAACAAACAAAGGTACCGTATACAATATCGGCTGTGTTTTTGTAAACTGATTCCATGCACTCGTAATATAGGAGTTGAATCACGCACTGCGTCTCGATGCCAAAATAATTCTTAAGAAACAGCACGTGTTTTGGAAAACACAGCAGGCCTGTTGTAACCAATCAGTAAATGTGTAACTGTGTATTGTCGAAGTTGCAGTCTGTACCAAATCAAGCCAATCACTCTCTGGTATAATTCCTTCTCACCCCTCTGAATTCTGAAACGTCACTCATAGTTATAATTGTACCTATAAATTGATGCTGAGACAGCAGATCCCGCAATACATCTGAACTATAAAAGCAATTCTTAGTGAAAGGGACAGTTACTGAATTTTAATTATTTTTAAAAGGGCTAGTCTACTCAGTTTAAAAGGGGAATTAAAGCAAAGCGTCTTTCGTCTTTACTCACAGATTTTTTAAATAATTTCTGAGTAACAATGATGGTACAAAAAATAAACTTCTACAATACGGGGCGGTCGTTTGGCGAAATGTGGGCTCCTGAATGTTCTACACCCCATGGTTGCAACATGTAGCGTGCCTCTGACTATCCCGTTTTGGGATATAATCGTGAGGGTATTTTGTGTAGCGTTATGAAGACCATTTAGTCGATTATGTCAAGACTATGCTTCAATAGTTTCTATGCGTTCAAACAAACAAAGCAAATGCAATTCATTATAGTCTGTAATTGTTGTGTATTATAGCTAGGAACTTGACCATCGAGGTTCCTAGTCCATTGCGCAGGCATTCGCACGGCCAATTAGCGATGACTAGAGGTGGGGTAATATCATATCGATAAAATCAAGCAATTTTTTAGTCTTGGGTCGTTTCACACCCGAGCGGTTCGGACTGGCGCAGTGGGAATCGCCCAAGAGCTCTTCTTGGATGGTTCCTTCCGACTAAAACATAATAGAAATAGTTTACCTATATGGTACTAGGAAGAAATAACTCAGTTATGCAATACTTTAAAAAAATATGAATTAAATTAAGCAAGCAAAGCCGTATCTATTGTGCAGTATAGGTGAGATAATAAACAATGTGTCACGTTAAAACAGCGTATTGTAGTGAAAATATAACCTAATGTTTACTAACAAGCCGCTTTTAAACATGTGCTATTCACAGTTTTGCATTCTCTGACTCACAGTTTAATTAGCTCAACAGACGTGTGCTGAGATAATTTTAGATAACTTTCGCTGAATAATTTTATGATGTTTTGATTTAGTACGTACTTCAAGTTGAATTTATGAGTTGCTGCATGGAAATAAAGTTTAGTTTTGATTTAGTGCGGAGCTTTATTTATGACCAAATATAAGTTTAAACAGTTTTGTTGATCGAATGTATATCTGCTCCGAGTTAAGTGAGTCTTGCATTAAAATATAGCGAAGAATTATTAAATAAGTAACTCCATTATTAATAACTTGGGAATTATTTAATAATATTTTGGTACTAATACTACAAATGCATGAGTGAGGTGTTTATAACTTGCAGTCAAACTTGGTATTAAGTTTTGTTGATCCCTTATTCGGTTTCTAGGGAGGAAAATAAGGTTTCTGTCAAATGGCCGTAACAGATAGTTGCAACTAAAATATTTCTAGAAACAGCAGTTTAACATAACACGGTCGCGACATTACATAAACAGCGCAGTGAAAGGAGCGCTGATTGAATATTATTTTATAAAATTATCTGAAGAGGACATACGACCGGCGGCGTGTGTAAGTGTTAATGTTCTACATGTTTTTTATCGATATCACATCAAACTCCTTCCCATCACTACCTCAGTCTGAAGTAACGCGGGTGCGCTTGGGCACTCGAGCGGAAAAAGCGTTCGGCGCGTTTGATTTAATGCTCGCGTGAATTATGTATTGGGCTATTGGCGACGCGTTAGACGCTTTTCACTTTCAGTGTCAGCTGTGATTGACTAAGCATAGGCAAACGGTTTTCTAAATTTAGAGTTTTGGAGTTAAGAGTGATTCGGTTGTTAGAGCGTTGTGAATAGAGGTTAGGTTAGGAAGTAAATACAGAGGCGCACACATCAACTTTAACATACTTATGCGGCTGACGGCGATTAGACCCATTAGGTTACAGAGGCGCAGACATCAACCTTTACAGACCCATTTTGCAATGGTTTTGTAAAGGTTGATGTCTGCGCCTCTGTACCCTTGGTCGGAATCCGTGTGGTATAGACTTTTATGTACACGGTGCTAGTTTCAATGGGTAGCAATATTTTTCTTTGTGATAGTTTAAAGTTAACGAACATTTCATTAGTATCCAGCATAAACTGGGCTGTTATGCTCCTATTCCAATAAATAAAGTCCACAGTCGACAGCTTTTTGATACTATTGAAAACAGCCAAACTATCGATTCGCATACCGATAGTAACTATAGCTTTGGTGTTAAACAGGCCTAATGGCAAGGAAGAGACAAACAAAAGTATTTTCGTCAGTCTGAAGTACTTGAAGTCTAAATATAGTTGCAGTGTTTGTCTCGGAATGTCATTCTTTATACCAATGACGTCATCCGTGGCCCAATTTAAAGAAGCGCTATATTTTAATCATGTCACCTCGAGAAAATATAGTTACTTGTTCATTTATTTACTTAAAATTAGACTAATGTATCTAGTAGGAGTTACGCTGACCAAAAGATTTATTTATTTACCTAGGCAATATAATAAAATTATTGGGCTGTCGGCCCATGAGCGTAACGATAAACTCATTTGATCCCCATAATGTCATAACGACAGGGTGATAATATAGTGAGTCTGGGTGTTTGTGATACCTTCGTTGCTGCTGGTTAAGCAAGGAAAACTCTAATTTAGTCGACATCCATCGTCGTAGTGGAATCTTCCACTTTTCCACTTCTGACATTACACTTTGTTACTCGCAAATTCCTCAATGAAGTTTTTACTATGGAGGGATTGTATATTTGTCACAATAAGAAAATATTATGTCTAGAGTGTCGTAGCCCAGTGGTTACGCACCCCGGAACCCAATGGTCCCGAATTCAAGACTGGCCGGAACAACTACTCTATGTTCAATTGCGGCTAACTCTCCACCGATAAAAAACGTATACTCGCCCTTACCGCGTTGTGTTCAAATGCTCTGTGGCGAAATGTGGGCTTCTGAATGTTCCATTCACAATGACGGCAACAATCAGTGTGTCTCTGACTGACTCGATTATGGTCTTTCGTCTCGAGAATGAGATCAATTTATTAACATGGCCCTAATATTCCTTCTCTGAAATTAAATTGCCAGATAGCTTCACAGTAAATAAACATGACGAAAGTACCATCTGGGACGAGGTCGTGCGCATGTCTGCTGAAACCAAATATGGGACGACCACGAAAGGTTGATAAGCGAAAATGGACTTTATCTTTTGTAGATAAGCCATTAAGTGCAATGCAAACATGGGAGAGATTTAATGAGTAATAAGTTGAAATAACAAGGTTGTAAGTAAGAGAGAGAAGAGATGGTTAGTATTTAAACATATGTGAAATGAGAGCCAAGCTAAGAGATAATATTTAATTATGCCATACCTAGTCATTTTTTTGTTGACTTCTTTGACTAAAAAACTGGAATAGTTGTTCACTGTTGAACAACTAGATTACTTAACATGTTATTCATTTATTAGTTTGTGAACAAAAATACAGTAAACAATATTAGCGCCGTTGAGCTAATCTCTAAGAAAATCATTATTCCAGCATACAATGTACAAGGCGGTCTCAATGCTAGGGAACGATCTCTTCCAGGCGAAATTCGTCGTAATAAAGTATCGTCAACCTATTTTTTCCTCAGTTACAACAATGTTGAAGGACGAATTAAATTGTCAAGCCATAGAAGCAATTTCATTCCTAACTATACGTTATAATCCATCACCCGATATTAACTTTACAATTGGTTCACTATAACCAGGCACATGAACACATAATAGCCCTTCACTTCAATACGTGCTTATTAAATATTTCCATGAAAATGGAATTGACGACTTAATGATAGCCAGACATTCTTTATTTATGAAAGATACTTCTACGAACAGTCTACATGAAATAGACTATCACTATGTGGGTTGTATTAAGATTTTGCTCTTCCTCAAGAGCAAAATCTTAATACCGCGATTCAGCATTTAAGCATTCAGCAATTCGCTAACGCCATCTATTGGCACAAAAAGAAACTATAATTCACCAATGAGGTCTAAATACTTGAAATTATTCACATTACACCCAAGTAACATTTTATTCGGGCCTAGGTTGTAAAAAATGCCTTTTGGTTTTATATTAGTCCTAAAAAGGTTAACGTTATGCTGTCTGATCATTTTAAGTACTTGAGAATGATTAGTAAGTATTAAAACTAATTGTTTATTTTTGCAATATTTTTGTTGACTTGTGTTTCAAGAGCATATAATCCTAGGGTCTTATAGTTTTCATAAACTCCTGAATAGGTTCTAAAAAGGCTAGCAAAATGCTTAAGTTAGACCTGAAGGTTTATATTTAAACTTTGATGCAACCATTAAGTTATGAAATGTTGAAATCGCTTATAAGCAATTTCTTAAACCCACTTTTAACCTTTAGGCTTTATGAGAGTTGCCTAAATAAACAAATTAGGAATTCGTAGTGAACAACCAAACCAATAAGCTATTTTCGGTTACCTAATGAAACGCATAACATTTTTGGTCATAAAATCACAATGCATAATGTTGATAGCCATAATCATCACTTGCCATAATTCCTAAAAGCATAACTTCATAACGCATACCATAAGATGTCCGAATTTCGTAAGCCATACTCATCGAAAGGCATAATTTCACTAACCATAAGTATCAAAAGGCATAATTTTTATTTGCCATAATATTCGAAAGACATAATTCTCAAAAGGCATACTTTTGATAAGCATAAGTGTCAAAATCCATATTTTCATAAGGTACTAGCAGCCGCCCGCGACTTCGGCCGCGTGGACTTAGCTGTATGTTGAAAAAGATTTTCCCGCTTTAAATAAGATTTTCCCGCTTTAAATAAGATTTTCCCGCTTTTCTGTTGAAATTTTGAAATTTTTTTTGCTATAAACCTCACGGATCCCAAGACCTTTCCAACGAATGCAAAACCATGGAAATCGGTTCGTGCGTTCTGGAGTTATAGCGTCAGGAAGGAAAACCCGACTTATTTTTATATAGTCATCATCATCATCAGCCTATGCTGGTCCACTGCTGGACGTAGGCCTCCCCTAATGCGCGCCATCGCGCCCTGTCTTCGGCTAGACGCATCCATCTCCTGCCAGCAGCCTTTCGCAAATCGTCGCTCCACCTAGCCGGAGGGCGTCCCACACTACGCTTGCCGAGACGTGGTCTCCACTCTAGAACGCGCTTACCCCAACGGTTATCCGTCCTACGGCAAATGTGACCAGCCCACTGCCACTTTAGCTTACTTATTCTGAGAGCTATGTCGATGACCCTGGTTCTCTGTCGGATAACCTCATTTCGGATTTTATCCTTCAGAGAAACTCCGAGCATAGCTCTCTCCATAGCTCGCTGAGCGACCTTGAACTGGTGCATCAACCGCACTGTGAGTGTCCACGTTTCGGCTCCGTATGTCATGACGGGTAGGACGCACTGGTTGAAAACCTTAGTTTTCAGGCATTGTGGTATAGGCGACGAAAAGACTCGACGAAGTTTTCCGAACGCTGCCCAACCCAGCTGAATCCTCCTCTTGGCTTCCCTCTCGAAGTTGTTTCTACCCAACTGCAATATCTGCCCAAGGTAGGTATATTCCTGTACAACCTCGAGATGGTGACCGAAGACAGTGACCGGTCCCGGATCAATGTGGTCATTGATCATGACTTTGGTTTTATCCAAATTCATTCCGAGACCGATTCGCCGCGAAGAGGAGTCTAGGCTGTTCAGCATCAGCTGCAGATCCTGGAGCGACTCCGCCATCAGGACTATGTCATCTGCGAATCGTAAGTGTGAGATGTACTGGCCGTTTATGTTTATGCCCATACTTTTCCAGTCCAGCGTCTTGAACATATCCTCCAGTGCATTAGTGAACAGTTTCGGGGATATGACATCCCCCTGTCTCACTCCTCTAAGCAACTGGATGGGTTCAGACTGCTGGTCCTGTACTTGGACACTCATAGTAGCAGCTTCATAGAGACATCTCAGCACTTCGATGTATCGATAGTCCACTTGGCATCGCTGCAGGGATTCCAGGACCGCCCAGGTCTCGATGGAGTCAAAGGCCTTTTCATAGTCCACAAAGGCTAGACACAGAGGACGATTATACTCCTCGGACTTCTGTATAATCTGCCTCACTGTGTGGATGTGGTCTATGGTGCCGAATCCTCCTCGAAACCCGGCCTGCTCTGGAGGCTGGAATTCGTCGAGTCTCCTAGCGAGGCGGTTCGTGATGACTCTGGAAAACAGCTTGTAGACGTGGCTCAAGAGTGATATGGGTCGGTAGTTCTTAAGAAGAGTCTTGTCTCCTTTTTTGAAAAATAGAACTACAATGCTCTTGTTCCACGCCTTTGGAGTCCTCCCGGAGTGAATGACAGAGTTAAAGAGGCGCTGTAGTTCCTTCAGTACAGGAACACCCCCCGCCTTCAGAAGTTCTGAAGTAACTCCGTCTTCACCCGGGGCCTTTCCATTTTTGAGCTGCCTCAGAGCCAGCACGATCTCGTCTTGGCTGATTTCTGGCAAGTCATCGGTATAGTGGCGTGTCAGGGTGGCTCTAGAGTCGTGGCCGTCGCGCTGAATACGAGGTGCATGTTGAGCGTACAGTCGGCCGTAGAAGTCCTCAATTTCAGCGAAAATCTCCGGCTTTGACAGTGCGGTACTGCCATTGTGCGTTGTCAGCTTCGTCAGGTGGCTCCTCCCAAGCTGCTGAATGAATACCTTGGACCCTCGGTTTTGCTCTATTGCCTGCTCTATACGGCGTGTGTTGGAGCTCCGAAGGTCATATCGTACCATCCTCGCAATACGCTTGTTTAGAGTCGACCGCTCTGACGGTGAAGCTGCAACGTTTTCCCGCCGTATCGCCAAAAGCCGTAGAGTCTCATCCGAGAGATTGGACTTCCTGCCTGTACGCTGTGTTCGACAGAACTTCATGCCCTCATCTTTCAGCGCGTCAACCACGTTCTGTAGGGTCTCGTCTACGTCATCGGTAGGTTCCAAAGCAGCGAATCTGGTTCCAAGAAGGTCTTGAAACGTCTCTGAGCCCGCCATGATTTGAGGGGGATTTGGTCGGAGCGTGGACTTCATCAGACGACTCCTCTCAAGCTTGAGATTGATATTCAGGGAGCCTCGTACGAGTCTGTGATCAGAACCGGTGTTAAACCTATTGATCACGGAAACGTCCCTGAATATGTGTTTTTTGTCAGTCATGATGGAGTCAATCTCGTTTTTTGTCACAGCGTCGGGGCTTCGCCATGTCCACTTCCTCTGGGGCTTTTTCTTAAAGAACGAATTCATTAAGAAGAGCCCCTCTTGCTCAAGGAAGTTGACTAGCATTTGCCCCCTGTGATTCCTCACCCCAAAACCATGAGGGCCCAGTTTGGACTCGCCGCAGTTCTGGATGCCTACTTTGCCGTTAAAGTCCCCCATAACAACGTTGAAGTGGGCCTTGGTTGAAGTGTTTAAGGCACGAGATATGTCCTCGTACATACCTTCCACTTCTTCATCCTGATGTGCCGAAGTCGGTGCGTAAACCTGTATAACTTTCAAGGTATATCGCTTGGATAACCGAAGTATCAGGTACGCCACCCTGGTCGACACACTGGAGATTTCTTCAACATTGTTGGAGAGGGACTTATGGACGAGAAATCCTACGCCACCCTGGGACTGTTGGTCACCCTCGCGGAAGTACAGAAGGTGGCCGGAGTTCAGGGTTACAGTGTCCTCGCCCTCTCGTCGGACTTCACATAACCCTAGGATATGCCACCTAATGTTTTCCAGCTCCACTTCCAACTGAGCCAGATGTTCGTCCAGCCTCAGAGTCCGTCCATTGACATATGTTTTAAAGTATGCTTATTGAAGTTATGGTCAACGAAAGTATGCATTTTGATGATTATGCCTTTTGATATTATGCCTTATTACTATTATGCATTAAAATGATTATGCGATTCAAAATTTATGCCAATAAAAATTATGCGTTCTGATGTTTATGCCAATTGATGTATGGCAAATGAAATTATGCCAATAAATGGTATGCGTTCTAAAGTGTCACCGCTATTTTCATAAGTTAAAGGCATGTTTACAGTTCTACAAGAACATTTTGAAGCTTTAAAGGCACCTCTAAAAATTATCAGTTGTCTTCGTGGCTGCTCCATGAACCGATACAGGGTGATATCGAAACAACGGAGCGGAGGTTTTCAACGTAAAGTACGTAAGAATCTCTGAAGCCAATAGATTCATCCAAGATTCATCTAAACTAAATATTTACTGTGTCAATGCATCTACTGTCAATTCAAATGATTTAATGTCTTATGAAACTATCTTCTAATGGGGCCAACAAGTGAAAACTAATCTTAGATGGCGCCACCATAGCATGAACCCTTGTTCATCTGTGGCAGTGCGATAAACAATAACAATTGATTCATTTCTTGATAATTCTCCACCTTTAAACATGTATTCCACTTGGAAAACAAGAAGCAAGTTGAAAGAAGAAAGAAAAAGAGGCGCCTCTTTCCGTGGAAGGAAAACAGCCCTAATTAAATGGAAGTGTTCCATGAATTCCTTCTTATTTTTTCAATTTAAGGTCTTGAAACTTGCTTTTAAGTTTATTAAATGTTAACCTATGATAGACTAGCCAGTGTGTAACCATTTTATCATTTTAGTAGTAATAAAAACACGAAACTTCATACTACCTAGTATTAAAGAGTTTGAGGTTATAATACACTTTACTCTCCTTATTGCTTTGGGCCACATTTTTTTAGTTGCTCATCTCGGGGAAACTAGTGGCTTCTAGTTTCTTTGCAATTTGGAACACATCACCCGGGAATTTGTCTGTTTTTCGTCCTCAATTATGGATTCTCTACAAAATTCATACAAAAACGTCATTGTTATTGGTCTTTGCTCTACTAGCGCCACTTTGACAGTTGCACGAACCATTGTCAGACATAAAATGCAAACTGGTCAGGGGTTTCATGCAATGATTATGCTGTGTTTATTCCAATACTACAAACTTTATGCCCATAAAAATAAATTATTTTGAAAGTATTCTCATAATCTTTTTATTCATAAATATTATCATAATAAAGCTTAATAATCACTTTAACACAACAAATACAGCCTGTATGTGCTGTTTGTGCTCGGGCGCGGCTGGGAAGTCTTGAACTACTCTTGGTAATAACCTTATAGCTAAATATTATAACGGAAAAAGCTTTGTAATCTTAATTAGCTCCGCACATTTACCTTTAGCTCTTATGTTGGCCAAAATTAGGAGCTACCAGCTATTACAGTTCTGGAAAGGTTATTCTTAGGTTAGTCTAATGCTTTCTAATAATTTCAAAAAAAAAACATGGCCGGCGTAAGGCCATGTTTTTTCAATGAAATAAAAAAAACTAACCAAAGAGCAATATTTTCATTCATTAAGCCAACATTAAGTATCGTGTGCTATACAGTTTAAAATAAATGTTTTTCAAATAAACTAAAGCTTTATTTCTAATGCGATTACCTAATTTCATCATTTTTTTTTCATTGAAATATCTTCGAAATTCTAAACTTACGAAAGGCCCGTTTCGTATACAGTACTATTAACCTAAAGTTTCACGATGAAGTGCCGGCCGCACGTTCTTTTTCCATTTATCCTGACTTTACTTTTAATTTTTAAGACTGCCATTTTGTAATTTGGTATAACGGTAGGATGACGCCATTAAAAATATGTTTCAAGTCCACAATGGATGTTTCTGTGTTAAAAATCTTACGCAGAAACATTTTAAAACCCGAGAGTCCTGGAAAGGCATTTATTCATGTCTATGAAAAACGTTTTAGGTTGTGATAGGGTTAAATCAAGTTACTAATTGAGAACTTAAAAGCTGCCTTACAAGGTTATATTAACGTTAAATTAAAGTTGTGAAGGTTATATTTAGGTTCTGTGCAAATACTTCGAAAGGTTCTGGATTGTGCTTCAGGTTTGGCTGTAGCTCTCCGAATGGTTCTGAAACGTGGGCCCTTTTTGCACACAAGAGGTTAATACAAGGTTAATTAAACGTTACTAAGCCTAGTAAGACTTACGAGAACATTTCCATACAAAGGTTTTAGAACCTTTTCAAAACCTTTTTAAAACCCAAAATGTTACTTGGGCATATTGACATAATAATCTTCTTTCTGACGAACGGAAATAAGGAAATACACCATCAAATTTTTCACCATTTTTTTTCTGGATTTGGTAACTTTTAGTTCCAAGTTCGACTTTCACAGCTTCAAAGCCCCTGAAATATTAACAAAATAGTATCTATCAGTTTTTTATACAACGACCACCGTGGCGTGGGTTCTTTGCTTTTTCAATAGCCTTGTTTCCGATGTACCAAACATATATTACAAAAACAGTAACTTTCAAGTTTCTAGCCGAATTTTTCTCTATAGTAACAACTTCCGAATCGTTAGTAGAGTAACATTAAGTATTTCTTACATCTTTTTTTCAGTGTAAATTATTTCACTGACTTTTATAAAGACCTGTAAAAGTTTACGTGAAATAAATACTTTTCAGCTAGTTCTGTGACAGATTCATTGAAATTATGAATATGTACTTAGGTTAACAAAATCTTTCTAGTACGCGTGCGTAGTAGTAGTGCGTTATTCTACTAGAAAGATTTTGTATATACCTCTTTTTGCTCTACATATTTTGAGTGACCTAAAACACCTTGCCAGATCTTGATTTAAACCATTGTCATTTACCTAAAATTTCTAATTTAACGCGAATAACACATGCGGCATGTAAATGTTTTGCGAAAATAAAACGTCTAACAAAAGACTTTACTGCCGCTCACCTTGGCGAGCGTGGCCAAGCGGCCATTAAACATGATTTTATTGGCGACTTCACTCCAGGCATGCGGACCGTGACGTCACTGGTCAACTCACTAAAACAACTTTTTTTTGTAGAAAAGTTACGGCCAGTTCGTTCTTGGCGGGCTGACATGACATTGACATTGTTTTTTTTAACATCAAGCCAGCGTTTAGTTTTTGCTAAGCAAGATAGTCTCAAGTCCGTGTGCTATATCCGTTACAGTTTATTCGTAATTAAGGAATAACTAAGAAGACATAAATGATTCAAACTGCAACTAAGTCTTCAAAATACACATTAGTTCTAATGAAACTGCAAAAGATTTGTCCCCCATAACAACGTCCTGACTGCCGACCCTATTTATTGGAAAGCCTTTGTCTAACAGATGAACAATGTCTATCCCAGCACTTCCAGCTGGCCACACAACAAATCATTAACTGTCTATTAATTTATTGATATTTCAAAACCACGAAAATGTTTCAAGCCTGACGTTTATTCTAATGAATGTATTTTTTTGTTACAGGTATAATTTCAACCGTCACACGCACATCAAACACTACAAAATCTAGGTATAAGTATATAAGGATATCTTCAAGCATCATTCAAAACTTAATTTTAGAAGTTTTGAAACAAATATCACATAGGTATTTGACTTTCTATTAATACAATACTTAATGGGTGTTATAAGAGTCATCAGTCAGTCAGTCAGTCGTCAGTCAAGGTTTGTTGACATATCTTCATAATTTTATGTAAAAAAATTGCAGCCGTGAAGTATTTGTGGTATATAATTCATACGAATTATGTTAGAAAAAGAAGAAAGGATAAGTAGTCTCTGCCTACCCCGTTGGGAAAGAGGCGTGATGGTATGTATTTTGATGTTCTTCATGCAAATGCATGAAACTGCTGGACATTGGGCGCAAATCCTAGACAAAAGTGGAACTAAGCCATTGTCATCCCAAAAAAACAGAAAAACTGAACGGCGCAAAACAAGAAATTTGCATATAGCAGATCAATAGTTAATAATTATCTATCAAACGCGATACATAGTTATTTTAGTACTGCAATAGAAACGAGTAGTTTCTAATTTCATTTATGCATTTGTGTATCCAGAGACCGGAGTAATCCGCGCTACATTTTAAAATCGCTTTGCTCTCCAGTCCAGTAAAACTACCATATTTTGTTAATCCAGTTTCCTTTATTTCACTGCCTCCGATAAACGGAGCGAACGCTTTTGAACTCGCCTTTACTTTCTTCCTTTCTTTTAAGCACTCGCCGTAAGCCCCTCGAACCTTCTGATGTGTCTAAACACCGATAACACCACTCGTATAGCCGCTGAAGGCTTTATCGCTCAATTTGAACCGTATTCAGTGGTAATAGGAACTGCTACAGTTTCGTTTTGTAGCTCGCACAATGCCGTCCGAAGAGCTTAGGTCTACCAGACTGTAGAAGAATGGCGGGACACAAAATAAACAGAGGGAAAAACAGAAGTTTAGCTAATGTAGTTTTATTTTCAACAATATTTTTCCAACTTCGTTGAAGGCAAATATAATTATGAATGTTATCATAGACACTGATTCAATCTGGAATGATTAACCACACATACTTTCCTCTTTGCGTTTACTACCGCATGAATACTAGGGTTTATCTCATACCTAAATTACTTTATATTTTGACCCATTTATAATTTCTATCATCCCTTCGCTCACCATATTCAGTAGAGTGTGGTCTACACACTTTTCTCAATATCAATTGACGGCACTACTTAAGTAAAGTACAACTGTCAAAGATAATACTTATTTGTTGTTAACAAATAATATAATGTATATGCAATAACCCTTTCTCTTAAAGCTAATATTACTATACAAATAGCAACCATATAATTTTAAAATAAATCTACACGGCAGAGTTCGGTTCTATCTTAGAAATACCCAGTAAAGTCATGTAATCCTGGTCACCCTAGTAGGGCTGCAGCGAAGTGTCGATTAATCACTTTCCTCAGCAAAGCACAATAGGCTCAGGGCTGCCACACACGACTAATCGATCGCTTTTATCTCGCTTTTATCTCATCTCTTCTCGACACCCTGATTGCTTCTGTCAAGTAATGCTTTTTCTGCTGTTTTTTGGTGTGAAAGGGATTTGTGTTGTTCTGTATTTGTTAATTTAAGTATTGTTGGAGTTTCAGTTATAAATTGTAATCAGGTCTTTTTAGCTTCTTTTCGTATTCCAACGTAAAGATACCATACTTTTGAGCATTAGTATTTTTTTTTGTTGATTTATTTAGACCATTTTCACTTAAACTATCTAATGTTAAAAAATAAAATACCACGTCGATTTCCATTTTGCGGCAGGCTCCCGAAAACTACGGTATTGGCCAGTTTACCATACATTTCAAAATTAAAATTGCACAACGCTTAAAAATAAAATAACGTGGAATAGATAAAAATCCATTTGTTATAGACACCACAATACTCGTCACATCTATCGTGTAGGTAAAATATTGTTTTTTTATAATAACCGCAAAAAAACTATACATTCTATAGATGAGAATTATGCGCTGTCGAAAGTTTCTGAATGCAATAAGAAATTAAGTCTGTTTGTATTTTTCAGCATTACGCCAAAACACTGCATTTTATTAGGTCTGCCAATATGTAATATCTTGCCAGCAATTTTACGTTCTAGCTGTGGTGGTGTTTTATCTAGGAAACAGTAATTTCAGCCCCGTAAATCCCTTACTATAAAAGAAACCACACTTTTCCGAGCCCAAACAGATAAACCGCATTGGTTATCACCGGCCTCGTTCAATTAGAGAAGATTTCCAACAAATTAACTTGAAGTAGGTAACATTGGAGCTCACTAGTAAGTAATTCAATTAAAAAGTTCTTTACAAGTTTTTTCTTGTAAGAAAGTTCGCTCTTAGGTGCGTTAGCCACAGTAAACATGACAGTAGGTTATCCAAGACCGCCCGCCGGGTTATTAGCCTAGCATGCTCACAGACACGCAGCACAGCCCGTACATACTGCCGCAACCTTATTCCCCCATATTTTACGCTAGCGTGAAATCACGTGCCGACACGGCGCGCGACGCACACGCACATATTCAAACCGAGATATTTTACTGTTCTCTGTTTACTGTGGTTAGGCCGTCGGTCCCGGGTTTATCTCGGTATATTCCCAGTAAAAGCGAGAGGAAACTTAGATTGGAGGGTTTTTGGCCACTGTCAGGTTTCAAAGGAAACTTTGTACGGGTCTGAAACTGGATAGACGTGTGGCGGACTTTTGGAATTTTATGGAATACAATTCAATGGATTTTCGTTTTGACACACAACATGTTTCAAAAGTTTTTATTTTGTTGTGATGTGAAATTAACTTACTTATATAAAATTAAAGCGGCCGGCGAGCGTCAGAAACATAATTGCCCAAAATCCTAGTCGTTGATAAATCAACCTAATTTCGTTAATTGTTTCTCAATAATATAAAAAGTAACAACACAGTTAGGATACAATTTGTAGGTCACTGAAAAATTTAATTTGGTTAAGGTCCCTTTTTCAGGTGGCTGGTTCATGTCAACCTAACCTAAAATCTTTGATTAGATAAATCAATCTTGGAAAAGTTTTTTCAAACATAAAATATAAAAAAGACCGGAAAGAAAGCAACACCCAATTTAAGGTAAACCTGCTTCGGTAATAAGCTTCACCGAAGATGTGTGTATAATGTGATCTAAGCGAGTTCAAGGCGAGGTTATCTTATAGTTACTTAGCTAAGTTACTTTTCCGAGCTTAGAAACCACAAGCTCGCGGTTGTTGGGAACTTTTGCACACGTCGTGTCTTGAATAATTTTGTACGCTGAAGAGGAATTTTGAATGAGACAATGTTTATGTTTCTGAAATATGAAAAGCCAGATGCTTTTCGTATGTATTTTTTTATTTATACTTATTTTTCAAATAAAAAATATAAGGAGTTAAAGTTAAACAGGTGTTACTGGTTACTTTAATTTCTATAGATATATACATTTCGAGACGGCGTGAGTCTGCGTGCTCCTTTTTTCTAAATTATTAAGTAGGTACTGCCCGTGTAGTGGCGCAGTTGTGATAGTGATTGGCGACGATTGCTGTTGTAAAGCAACACACGCCGGTTCGGAATGTGATGGGTGAGCACCCTGACCGAAATTTAGTGATGTGTATTCCGAGAATCTCCCTGCTTCGGAAGGCACGTTAAACAGTTGGTCCCAGTTGACGTCGATAGATGTCAGTCATTAAGCCTACTCGGAGGCTTGATAATATCTGACATTAAGGTTGCTCAATAACACTCCTCCAACAATCCGCACTGAGCTCGCGTGTTGGAGTATGGCTCGTTCCACCTCATACTTGAGGTGAGGCCTGTGCCCAGCAGTGGGACGTATATAGGCCTTTTATGTATGTATTTAGCCGCTGGTGGCTTTGACAGCTCTACCGGACTGTAGGGTGAGCGCAGAAGGCTCTCAACCCTAAAAAGGTGTCAACTTTGACTGAAATTTGTTGTCGGCGGTTAGTTTAAATGATTTAAGGGAAAAAAAATAGGAATTTAGGACTTTTGAGACCACCTCGTACTAAATTAAATTAATAAAGAGGATGCCTATGTTCGAACTTATAATTAGCTGCAGTGGAAGTCTGAGTGGTAACTTGAATAGAAAAAAAAGAGTTACTACGTATGTACTCATTCTTGTTATTTAAATTGTATCTTATGTATTATCTTATTGTACGTATTTTTTTATCAATAACTAAAATAAACTTGTTTCTCTAGCAAGTTGCACGACGACGTATTTTTTTCTTATAAATCACTCGGATTTACATTAGAAGTCGTAAACGGCCGGCTAATGTCATATTTTGACAGCTGAAAAAAGGACGACCACACATGTAGTGGCGAAAAAAGCAGTTCAATGCATCTTCGTTTTTGGACCTGTCATTCTAGTAGCAGCTGTCAGCGCGGGCGCACCGATGTGTGAACACTTTCGCGACGGCTCTCACTTTCCGGAATATCCAACTATTTTTTTTCAAATATCTACGCGTGTCAATGTCAAGTTTGTCACGAATTTGTCGATGTTTTTTCACATCGAATCGCATGTCGATGATCACGCGATGATTTGTTTCTGCTAATTGTAATCGATTTACGAGTATTTACGTAATCTGGGATTCAGTGAAGTTTGCGATGAAAATGATAAAATATATAGAAAACAAAAAAACTAAAAAATGCTGA
Source organism: Udea ferrugalis (assembly GCA_950022985.1). Taxonomy (NCBI): domain Eukaryota; kingdom Metazoa; phylum Arthropoda; class Insecta; order Lepidoptera; family Crambidae; genus Udea; species Udea ferrugalis. The sequence continues at coordinate 16,914,103 of OX465516.1, forward strand.
ACGTGTAAATAGACACTTTTTATGTTCATGTAAATTTTCAAGTAAAATGTAGACTTTCCCACGTCTAAATATAACTAACTTTATCTAATAATATCATTCAAGACGTTATTAACACTTGGCTGAATATTCTGAATACATTCAATTTCTTAGAAATAACAAATGGGCCTTAATTTTAGACTTGAAGTTTATCAATTACTTATACTTCGATGAATTCCATACTTCAGGCTAATTGGAGAGAGAGTAATTATTCGTTATTATTGTGCGTAAGATTAAAATGCTTTCATGTTGGTAATTATTGTATTTCGCTACGAGATCGAGTCAAAAATCTCCACTCTTAGAAAAGCTGAAGTCGCCACCGCCTACCCCAGCTGGTGAGCAAGTTGAAATGGCAGAAAACAGTTATTTTTTACTTTTCTGCTTAGCCTTATGGTTGACAGGTAGAGAATGCCTTTTTGGAATTAAGTCCGTTTTTTGTACCAATCATTGTTGTGCAATAAAGTATTCTTTAGTAATAAATAAAACGTCTTTTTTTTCTTTCTTCCTTTTTTTTCATATAATTTATCTTGCTATTCTTACCACTATGTACCTGAAAGTTGTCCGAAAAAGATCGCTTTCTGGTGACAAATATGTAAATTTTCGAGCAATTTTAGCTTCAACTACGTTCACTCAGCATTTTCATCTAATGTTGAGGATAATTCGTGTAAAATTTTGTAAAACGGAACAGTGAGTGCAGTCCATCATCTACTATGACTTCATTTAGTCATCGAAGTGTTACAGTGATTAATGCAACGATAGATTTTGATTGATCGCTCGTCCATTATTTGCGATGATTGCTATCAGACACACATTGATTTCAGTTTCATAGCGCTGTGACTAGACTATACATAACATCAGATAAACGGCCTTTATACGTCCCACTGCTGGGCACAGGCCTCACCTCAACTATGGGGTGGAATCAGCCATACTCCAACACGCTGGCTCAGTGCGGATTGTTGGAGGGGTCTAAGGAGGTGAGCAACCTTAATGTCAGATGTTATCAAGCCGCCCTAAGACCTCCGACTAGCTAAATGATTGACATCATCACTGGACTATACTTTTATAGAATATGAGCTGTCGTTATGTATGATGTTATGTTAGGTTGAGGAGGAACAGCTGATACTGGGTAGCTTGTCATGCCATGGACCGAACATAATAGATGTCAAAATGTATTCCATTCTTTTTGGCAGACTCTAGGCATTGTGTAAAAACCCCATCTCTACAAATTTTCATATAATGTTCATCAGCAAGTATTAAGCTTTCCTGATGCATGATTATGGCCTTAAACTGAATTCATCGAATAAATCTACTGAAATTAACTAGTTACAAAGGGGTCGCCTTATTAGATAAGCAGTGATTACAGAGCTGAAACCATTTTAAACAGTCTTTAATCCAATTAACAAGAAAAATGGGGGTAGGTATTCTGCCAAGCTAGGATACCACGTGTTTGAAACTCGAAGTTGAAATAACGTGAAGTGATAGAAGAATCTGTTCCAATCTAATAGATTATATTTCACGGCCGAAGGTTTAAGCATTCATGTCAATTACAATTCGTCGACAGTTTGGTGTCCTTAATGGTGAAAAAGTTGGCTACTGCACCAGGGGTCGCAGGTTGATCCCACTACCTTTCGTGTTCATCTTCATCTTTATCATCTGTTAAACATCTTCTGTTAGTATTGGTCTAGTTGATTCGTTTATATTCATTTTGTGTCAGTATTCATTCAGTCATTCTACTAAGAAGGTATTCAGATACTATATTTATGTAGAAAAGTGGAGGCGAAGAACAGATAGCCTGAAGAAGAGCAATCTCATGTATTGAACAGTTATCTTAATTAAAATCATAAAAATATTATACACTAACTATCGTGCACCCCCTCATCCATGAATCTTTGTTTTTTTCTCTACAATTACTTTTAATTTTAGGTTCAGGTCAGGTTTCAAGATTGTCTGGATGAAACCGCCTAATTTGTACGTCCCATATCTGTTACCATTGTCACAGTTATAGTATATTCCATTACCGTGACATTGTTGTGTAATTATTTACAAAATGATAGTCATGTTACTGGCAGGTCACGATGCCTGCCGACTGCTACTCTCAGACACCAATTAAATGTAAAACAATGAACGAAATTAACCAAAGAGCATATTGTATGAGAGGATTAATGAGAGCGGGGAAAGTGCGGGTTGTCGTGATCTTAGCAAGTCAAAAAGGCGTAGGTTTTGAGTGTGTTTTTAACGTGCTTACTTGGCACATACCATGAGAACCCTTTGTTATGCGTTATGTAGTTCAACTGCTCACCGCTAGGTAGAGTTATCCTCCGCTAGCACGCGCAAGCATTGCGTTTGATTATTGTCTTATGTCAATGCATGTAATGTAACGTTGAAGCTCAGCAAGCACCATAATTCTTCACGTGTCTAACACGTGTCCTAGTTGAAGGTACTGCCTGGAAGGGTAGCTCCGACCAGGACCTAACCCATGCCTGTAGGTTTTTCCGTGTGTAATAATACGTAAATAAAATAACCTATCAAAATCGTAGTTTCATCTTAATCGAAAGTCAAATATTTGCAATAATGTTTCTTTCGAGTGTTTAAGGTATATGCCTAAACATTGGTGAAACCAACCTGGCTGTCAGGTATAATATACCAGAGAAATTCGTCCGGTCTGTTAATGGTCTCGGTAGCATAATTGGTAGTGCAGTCGCCCGGCTTGCGAAAGACGCGGGTTCGAGTCCCGCCTGATGCCAGGACCGAATGACTTTTTCTGGTTTTCCTATCTTTAATAATACGTTTCGGTTTGTGATCAATGACTAAGGCATGGGCGTTAAATAATATTTCTCGAATATTTTTTAAAAAGTAATATTGAGCTTCAATATAACATTTAAGTAATTCCTGCGTTCATGCTGAATACGCGTAGAAAATCTGATTTATTGCGTAGCAGAAGCCGACGTGATTTGTGAGTGATTTTTTTTTTACACCAGTTTTTTATATCTGAGCATCAACAATGGAAATTCCGAACTCTAACCATTTCGCTAGGTAAATAAAAAATATTACTAACGATAAATGAATTCTGATTCAGAGTAGGTACCTACGGTTTTCACATTGACGCTGAAAATATTTAACAAAACATGAAAGCAGTTGTTATTTACAAATAACATTTTGTAAATACAAATAAGCTCACCGGTGAACCATTTTATTAAATACCAAAATACCAGTCCAAAAATATAATTAATCTATGGCTTTAATACATATAAAATAATGTCGTGTAGTTACACTTTAATTATCTCAACAACAGCTGAACCAATTTGGTTGAAAATTGGTTCAAAAGTAGCCCATTAGATCTCTGTCATCCCGTGACCACACGGCTGCTGTAATGTATTCAGAAAGTAGGATTCGAAAATCCGTACCTGGTTTTTCATTCCAAGTTAGGATGCGTTTTGAACGCGTAGGTAACCATTTGAATCACAAACCCCCAATTCACAAACGTCAATCAACGCTAGCACGCGCCCGCCCTCATCGTCCCGCAAAATGTCAATAGAACTGAAAGTGACAGCTATACTTCTGAGTGATGCTCAACGTTGATTTGCGTTTGTGAATTCGGGTATAAGTATTGCTAAAAACGACAAACTGGTGAGATAAGTCACTGAGTACCTAGGGTAGTTATCTGCTGCTACCGATACGGGAAGGGTAAACGATATCTCAGGGTAATGGCAGACATTAGTCACTTGGCCATTGTGAACGGTGTACAGGCATGCTTAGATGTGTTACAAGTTAATGGCTCTAGAGACAATGGCATGTTTAGTAAAATTGGACTGGTCCACTGCTGGGATACTGGCGGAAGATGTCTTTGTCGCGTTTACGCTCTAGTGAATAATCATACTATTTTGTTCACACGTTTATGACCTTATAGGTGCGTACGCATTGGACAATAGGCATGATGACTGTATTTTTTTTTTGTTTATTATCGAAAGACCTTACATTTATGTAAACAATCCTCAAAGAATCACTTCATCTGGATCAATACCACCAGAGATATCACAATTTGAAATGCACATTTTTGGACTTGCCCAAAAACGCTCCATACAAAAGTGACAGCGATAGTGACGTCACTGTCGCTTTTGTATGGAGCGTTTTTGGGCAAGTCCAAAAATGTGCATTTCAAATTGTGATATCTCTGGTGGTATTGATCCAGATGAAGTGATTCTTTGAGGATTGTTTACATAAATGTAAGGTCTTTCGATAATAAACAAAAAAAAAATACAGTCATCATGCCTATTTCTGACTTTGCAAACCTGGGCTGGCCAGAAAATCGATAGACTGTCGACAAAATGATGGTTGTGGTTGTGTGAAAGAGATAGCTTTGTAGCGATAAGATCGCCTGTATCGTAGAATTATTGTCTTTTTACTGTTACTTAATGAATGTATTTTTGTGAAATAAAGAATATAAGGATATCGACAGTATCGAAATGAGCAAAACTTTGTAAGGCCATTCGGTTTAGGCAACCTCTGACCAAAAAGAAAAATAGCTTTAGTGTCGTAAACTGCGTCACCAAATTGATGTTAATTAGTTGTATTTTTTACATTTATCACCTGTAACTTTACTATGCATCACACGCACATCCCGTGATAAAATCAAAAAGGATGTGATGACGTGACTCGAATGAAGGCAGATGTAACAATTAATTACTGTATTAATTATAAATACGTGTTGGTGAGTCATCTTCCCATTTTGAAGTCTATAGCTCCAGGCGAAGCTTGATCGAATAGAGGCTTAATAAGTTGTACGTACTCGTAGTTATCCAGAGTAGGGCCGTGAGAAAGTCTGAGGACCGTATTCAGAGTGGCTGATTAAAAACTTGAGTTTCTAAAAAGTTCTTTATTTTTTAGGTATTTATAAAATCTCTTTTGCGATGCGTTAAGCATTAAGCTTAGTCGCCTTAACCAAGCCAATCAAGCCAAATAATAGTTGATTTTTTATTGCCAAGAACTCGCCGATTTCGTGTGAATGGTACGGAGAACACAATATTAGCTACACACAAGCCCAAACGCTGTGGATAACTAGTGGATGTTGCAATTTACGCCCTTGTTATTATTCGTGTCAATCAATACAACACAAAATAATGTGCTGATAGCTGCAAGACTATACAACGGAAATGTACTTGTAGTCTAATTTTCAGTTGCCTGTACATGTATATTGTTGCGTGAGAGCGGGGCTCTAACTGAGTGTTGCATTGATCCGGGTTTCTGTAGTAACCTCTCTATTCTGTCTGTACGTGCCGTAGACTTGATAATAATAATCGTGTAGAATACACCTACACAATATAGGTATATCGTAGTTACAAATTCAGGCTTGGTTTTAGTCATACTTATAACCCAACCTAGTCTTAACCTAGTAAGGTATCGTACATACGTAAAACGGTAATCTTCTTTGGAATGCATGCTACGTGATATCATCATCCTAGTAATGTAAAGTGACAAATCGGTTACCTAAATCAGACAATAATACCAGACTTTGGACTATGTGTCATATGAGTTAGTAATCGTTTGTTATCATTTCTAATGCTGTAAGTGTCTTAGCAATGAAAGATCTTATGTGTTGAGTCTATTTGAGAAGGCAGAAATGTAAACAAACAAACAACTTTGGCTATAAAACAACAGTTGTGCTTAAATCAAACGAGGAAATAAATCATAATTTCATAATAACTCGTAAAATGTGCACACGATTCCTTTCTTTTCATTATTTTATTATTATAATATATAAAAATAGATTATAACATTTAAATCCTCTGTTCTTGTTCGTTTCCAACACTTAATTAAAGTGAGGTTAAGTAAGAATATTTCACTCAGTGACTTGGTGGTACACAATCATTAAAAAATAAACAACGAATGCACGGCCTAACTCGCTTTCCTGCAGAAACTTCTCTAACAAACTAAAACTTAGTTAAATAACTTAATTTGTCTAGAAATCATCCCTTTCATTAATAAGTAGAACAAATAGTTAGTACAAACGTTAAGTAACCTACTTAATTTAAAAGCAAAAGCGTTGTTTCAACTCTCATCAAAAATCACAACTGAATTAACCTCAAAAGTTGTCAACTCGTAGCCATTAACGCTTCCGCGAACCAGCTCAGGCTTTCTAGGAAAGGAATAATATGAAGTGACGCCATTCGGAGTCCTATTGCTCGCAATAAAATTCTAGTTAGTAGTCTTTCTACACTATTGCGATAGGAAAAAGCAATACCATCTTGAGGCTAAAGCCGGAGGATACAACGAGCGATTAGGCAATTTCTTTAGGATTCTCTTTTAGAATCTGGAATGGGACGTTGAAAATTGAATTGTTCCCATTTGAAATTGGATAGGATAATGGTTTATTCAAAGGGTGGGATAGGTGCTTATCAATCGAGCAGAAGTAAGGATGGTAGAGCCATGATTTAAGGGTCAATTTGACATCATTAAGTTTTTTTTTCTTGGTATTGGCTTATTACTAGTACCTGCTAGGTTTTAATAAAAATACTCGATTAATCGATGGTAGTCTTATTGCCTGTGAATGGCAACACCAAATGGGGAAACGACATAGCCTGCTAATGGTAACACTAAACTTCCAAATGGGGACTGATAAGATGGCCTCTGTAAGTAACGCTAATTATTTATACCTACCGCCATTTTCCCTTAGTTTTACTGTAGTTGGTTCGGGCCCAATTAATTTAAAAGCAAAAGCGTTATTTAACTCTTCATCAAAAATCTCAAATGAATTAACCTCAAAAGTTGTCAACTCGTAGCCATTAACGCTTCCGCGAACCAGCTTGGGCTTTCTAAGAAAGGAATAATATGAAGGGACGCCATTCGGAGTCCTATTGCTCGCAATAAAACTCTAGTTAGTAGTCTTTCTACACTATTGCGAAAGGAAAAAGCAATACTACCTTGAGGCTAAAGCCGGAGGATACAACGAGCGATTAGGCAATTTCTTTAGGATTCTCTTTTAGAATCTGGAATGGGACGTTGAAAATTGAATTGTTCCCATTTGAAATTGGATAGGATAATGGTTTATTCAAAGGGTGGGATAGGTGCATAACAATCGAGCAGAAGTAAGGATGGTAGAGCCATGATTCAAGTGTCAATATGACATCATTAAGTTTTTTTTTTGTTGCTAGTGGCTTATTACTAGTACCTGTTAGGTTTTAATAAAAATACTCGTTTAATCGAATGCCTGGAAATGGCAACACCAAATGGGAAACGACATATCCTGCTAATGGTAACACTGAACGTCCAAATTGGGACTGACAAGATGGCGAACCGCGGCATTCTTGGTCAGGCAGTCAACGACAGCAGTCGCCTCTGTAAGTAACGCTAATTATTTATAGCTACCGCCATTTTCCTTTAGTTTTACTGTAGTTGGTTTGGGCCCAATTAATTTAAAAGCAAAAGCGTTATTTAACTCTTCATCAACAATCTCAACTGAATTAACCTCAAAACTTGTCAACTCGTAGCCATTAACGCTTCCGCGAACCCGCTCGGGCTTTCTATGAAAGGAATAATATAAAGTGACGCCATTTTGAGTCCTATTGCTGGCAATAAAATTCTAGTTAGTAGTCTTTCTACACTATTGCGAAAGGAAAAAGCAATACCATCTTGAGGCTAAAGCCGGAGGATACAACGAGCGATTAGGCAATTTCTTTAGGATTCTCTTTTAGAATCTGGAATGGACCGTTGAAAATTGAATTGTTCCCATTTGAAATTGGATAGGATAATGGTTTATTCAAAGGGTGGGATAGGTGCATAACAATTGAGCAGAAGTAAGGATGGTAGAGCCATGATTCAAGTGTCAATTTGACAGCATTAAGAGTTTATTTTCTTGCTATTGGCTTATTACTAGTACCTGTTAGGTTTTAATAAAAATACTCGATTAATCGATGGTAGTTTTATTGCCTGTGAATGGCAACACCAAATGGGGAAACGACACAGCCTGCTGTGTTTCTTATCTTATCTTATCTTATCTATACATTCTAGAATTATGTAAACACATCTGTATGGATTTTCATGAAGCTTTATATTTATGGACTGCGATTTCAGATTACCATGGAGGAAGAAATGTTTTCAATGCAGACGAATCACCAGCAACAACTAGTTTCATAATAAGAGGGGCCGGTTGGCCGCTGACCGCTCCCTGTGTGTTCCAAACTTAACTCATTTCTATCTCGAAGGTACTCCCCCAGCAGATGGCTCAAAACGTCCATTCCTAAAGACTAGAAAATGCTCACTTAAAGCTTTTTCATCAAATTCGCTTTTTACGATCGCCCTTGTTTTGTACAAAGACATTTTTTGTGTTCCTTTCGAGTTTTTTTATTATTGTAATGAATCTTGGAACAGCAATTTGTGTAATAATCCCGGGAATGGAGCTATAAAATAAATTAAATCGATCTAAAAGCTATAATTTGTTCGACAATGTTGCCTTTGTAGGGTTAAAGGTCAAAGGTACTGTATTTCGCTAGTAGGATTCGATCAAATTATTTTGCTGTGTTCTTTATGAACTCAACTCTATTAAACTCAATCCTAATTGAAATTTTTGTTTGCAAAATACACAAACTTATGTAAAAACAGACACCTCCTGTTCTTGAAATAAAACTTAAATAAGATGAAATAGGGAACAAAAGTTTCTATGGGGAAATCTATTCAAATAGGTACTAAGTATGTGATGGCCAAACTATAAGCGGGCACAGCAAGTTAGTTAATAATGTGGGAAAACCCGTTTTAAGTCCTACCCTGTCCCTGAGAATCACAAAAGCACTCCCTAGTATTCTAGTTACTAGTACTAAGACGTCAGAGTACCTCTAAATCTCTTTAAATCTTAAGAGGCTTGAGTACTTACGACTGCACTACTCGGTTGTGACTAGTAACAACCACTAAACAGCACTTAGATAACGAACGGGAACGGACTTCAATTCTGTTACCTACCACGCTCTTGCCGTCTCAGCTAAACCACAGTAAACAGAGAACAGTAAAATATCTACATACAAACGTGCCGCTTTCGGTTTGAATGAGCGCGTGCGCGTCGCGCGCCGTGTCTGCACGCGATTTCACGCACACGCTACCATAAAATATGGGGGAATAAGGTGGCGGCAGTACGTACGGGCTATGCCGCGTGTCTGTGAGCACGCTAGGCTAATAACTCGGCGGGCGGCCTTAGATAACCTACTGTTATGTTTACTGTGACTAAACCCACGTGTAAGAAAGGGACAGAACTAGTTAATAGTGAAGTACTATAGCTTCCTGGTAGTTATCTGACGAGTCCAGACGACCCTAAATGGTTAGGATTAACTGATAAATGCGAGCCGTTTCTTTGGTCGGTATTATTTCATACCTTGTAGGGCTGTTATCCATTATTCATCTCGGTTTAGTGATTGGTACAATGGGCTGACTGGTGATATTACTGCTAATGTAATGGATGTGTCTGATATGGGTTTCTACGAGTATACGTATTGACGGAGAGGTAAACGTCGCTTTTCGTCGCGAATAACGTGATATTAATCAAATTGTCGCGAGTGATGTCGGAGCCAGTAGCGTTGTTAGACTGTTTCTATACAAGTTAAACTGAACAACTCTGTTGGATTGTTTAAAATAATTATGATAATCAAACTATTGAACTACTATTGGGTAACTATGAAGATGTCTGTGGCTCAGAGACAGTTTTTGGGTCACCCCACCGAAATAAGTGATGAATTCTGCGTGCTTTCATCACCGTGTTTCGGATGGTGGCGTTAAGCAGTTGGTCCCGGCCGACGTCACAAGATGTCAGTCGTTAAGCCTAGCCTAGGCCTTAGAATGGCTTGATAACATCTGACAGTGAGGTTTACCACTAACATTGTCCTCTTCCAAAAATGCGCACTGAGCCCGTGTGTTAGGATACCTAGTACTAACCTCATGGTTGAGGTCAGACTTGTGCCTAGCAGTAAGACGAATGAAGACTATTGTCTGTTCTTTTACTTAACAATATTGTACAGACTTTTTGAATACGAAAAACGGCTCTATCTTTTCTTCTATCTTTTTGGAAGGGCAACAATATATGCGCATGCACAGATTAATAGTTTAAGATAAAAGATAATATTCGAAAGAAAAACAGGTCAATTCAATTCAATTTACTCGAGAATCACGAGTACATAAAATTATTCTACCACGAACTTCTATTCGATTACAAAAAATATTATAGACAATAATTGTCGCTGCGGACGCCACTTGTTCTCTTAAGTACATTATAATATCCAATCTAAACTCTCGCACCAACCGTTGAAGAAAAAGAAAATCTCCCTCGAGATTGTAGAGTTTAATCTTCTTTAAACATTATCTTATGCATGGAGAAAAATGCCAAGTTCTTTCTCATTCGTTAATGAAGTGAACTTAATTAACAACGTGACACCGCGCTAAATTAAACTTTGAACTATAGTCACTCTTGCTGCAGACTGTACTGTAGTGTGCCAGGGAATATGTTTGTAGTCGCCGTATTTTAAACCTAATACGATTACAATAGGGTCCAAAATAAAAAGAAAATCGCATGTATTAGGCGTTAATCAAATAACTAACACTCCATGTGCTATTCGAAATTAATTGTAAGTTTTTTACGAATAATTGTTTGGTTATGGTGACCAAACGGTTGTCAAGGCGAAGGTTTCAAAATGTATTATTTTTTGAACTTTATTATCCAACCAATTGTAGTCCCATTTATCGAAAAGAGGGTCAAGACAAAAAACCTTTGATGTTTATCTATTACCCAGTATCGTGAAGAAATTTCTACAAAGGTTTTCTAGTCGGATTTAGTCCGGCTCAAAGGACCAAAAATAGCTAAGTTGTAATTCTCCTTTTTAAAAGGTAGCATTAACATGGTATTTATTTATATAATTTTTCATAAGATGTACTGGAACTGGCTGGAGAGCGCCTTCATTCCAACACACTCAAGGAGTTAAAATAGACCAAATTCAGAATAGATTTAAAAATGCCAAACAATTAATAACTTGCGCTGTGAATGGAATAAAATTAAATATAGCTCCTCGCACGCTTCATCTGGCACCGGTTGTCACCGAGCTGGTAGTTCGGAAGTAATTTAATTAAAATCTTAAGCATTTTCAGCAAAGTTTGCTCAGAGAACTTCGCTTTTCATGTTTGCCGCGGTATAGACCGCGAGCGAATATTCAAAAATTTTAAGTCACAAATTATGTCCTGAGACATCATCTTTTTTTAACTTTAACAAGTTATGTATAACTTACTTTGATGAAGTCATGTGCTCAGTGAACTCCAGCTTACTTCATTATATCATTAAAAACTTGAGTTATGGGGAAAGTTTGAAGAAGTAAATATTATTGATATAAGTCGGTATCATTGACCGATTTGGTGTAGTTGGTTTCTACATCAGAGGTCGCGGGTTCGATCTTTACATAATACAAACAGCCTGCATGTACGAGTAAATTATGTATGGCTATGGATTAAGAAAAGTATTCAAGTATGTTGTCTACTTACTATTGTACCTACCTATAAGCCTTGCTTAGTTTGGGGTAAATGTAGCCGTGTGGATTAATTCAATAATATTTATTCACATTCAATTCTATTTTTCCGAAACAAAAGACTGTGTTTCTTGACAATTTAAACAATACAAGCACTGATAATTAATTTATCAGTTGCCATTTTGCATTCTCAACCTAAGTTATTTGCAAAAATAAGAAAACGCTTAAATCATTGCAATTGCAAAGTAGTAGTGGCTGTATAAGCTGACAAAAGAAGATAGAACTATTCTGTGGGAGAAAAAAGGGCAATTATTTTCCAAGTAGGAGACACCGTGCTCACATCTGGTGCGCTGACTTTATAAAAGTTCTTGCAGAGTTTCTTCAAGAATAATAATTAATTCTATGCATAATTAATTTAGATATGTCAAACTTTCCAAATGGGATTCTGAGAATATGTCTCGCGAGAGGTGAATGAGCTATCTACAGTGTAGACTCTTTTTATAACACCTCCGTCTCCCCTTCGGTTGCTTTAAACACCTTATAGTAGTTTATTATTATTTTTTTACTACGAATTAGTCTACTAAAATTTCGTTGAGCATGTCTACTTGATGAACACAGATGTTAAAATGACGAGACGCGTTTCGTAAAACGATCCCGAGGACCAGTGTTATTGACTAAATTGTACACTAGATTTGAGCTTGCTCCTCCCGAGGCTTGCTGATAGGCGTACTTGCCTACTAAGTATCGCTTTACAATACTTTGTACGGACAGGTTTTTGTGGATAGGGGTCCCGGCCTCGGAACTCTTACATATCCCCGTATCCAAACTTCGTGCACTGGGTATGCGTAACATTTCTTTACGCAGACAAAAAGCTTATCATGGTTGAAAAAAAAACTAAATTCGCAGTATCATGTATACTGGAACTACTACGGGCGTGTTATATTTTTCTCTGTTTTTACTTTTCAGTTTTACTTTTGCAGTTTGTTAAACATGTAAACTGATTTATTTTCCACATTTAACGCGGCTTTCCTTATCCCCCTGATCTTGGCCTCCACAATATTCTGTGCAATACACAATGCGCAAAAGGGTTTCTAAATAAATCTAAGGTAAACCCTGTTAACTGATCAAGATTTAATTTTCTTCCCTCAAAAATCAACCCTCAACGCGTCCATTCACTCAATAACCGAAGCGAACCTTATTCCGGTCATAATGAATAACTTCCCAGATGTTTCGATCAGGCTCTCATTCGCGTTTAATTGCATTTCCCTGTAGGCCCCCGGGATTAGGGAGTTACCCGGAATTCAACGCTTTTAGAGCTTTTTTATTAATTCAAGAATATCGCCCTTTCGGTACGGTAATAAGATTTGCTGGCGACTGAATGGAAATTAGCTCGAGTGCCTAATCCATTATCTTGGAATCGGTAAAATACTGATCGGTTAATGATTAATTATTTATTCGTCTTCTTTTAAAAGCCATAAATGCTTCAGTTTTACGGCTTAACCCCCGAATTCACAAACGATAATCAACACTATGCACGCGCTTACGCTCATGGACAGTATGAGCGTAAGCGTGTGCTTAGCGTTGATTGACGTTTGTGAATTCGGGGGTAAGACTCTTAATTGAGATCGTACCTTAGCACGGTAAAGAAAAATAACAGTAATATGACTCGGCCCCGTCCTTGAGATAAGTGCCTACAGCCGCGCGGTTCGTCGCTACGCGATAGGGCTGCCGCCTGTAGTATTTTAAAACATCCGGATACCTACCTGTTTCAATCTTGTTTTGAAATTGTTTTTTGTGATGGTAAATATTGTATTTCTATTTAAATAAATGTAATTAGTATGTGAATGAAAAAGGATGTGTTGATGTGAAAAAAGGATCATACATACATGCTCACAATTTTTCGCATTTACAATATTAATAGGAAGTAAAATCAATTAGAGCGTAAATTTTTTGAAAGACCTCCTATCTTAATACCTACAATGAACCAAATTTTGCGGTGGTCTAGCTATAACTAGCTATAAAACTATTGCGTTAGCAAATCCCTTACTTGAAGAGTAAGTATGTAGGTCCATAATTTCACTACCAATTGACACGTCGTGCGCGCCAAGGATTTCCGACCTAAGGTCATTCACCCGGTGTGGTGAAGTTAAACCGTAAACCCGCGAATTTTAATGCAAGCGTACTTTACGAATTACTTACTTATCCAACCTACCTATTCTATCTACCGCTGAACCACCTATTTCACTTGTCTGTCACTATCCTTCACCCTGTCAACTCATTTATTCAATAATCTAGGAGTATTACTCGGAGGATAAAGCGAAATACAAGCGTCTTTAAAAATATTGTAACAAATTACGTGCTATTATGTAGGTACGTAACAAAACATTTTAAGCTAACTCGTACGTAATGTAAAGAATGATATCTCTGGGTGCGTTACTGATGAATTTAAACAACCAACAACAGCACAATAAAAGAAAATATCTTGCCCTGCCATAGTACATTTACAATATTATGTTCACAAAATGGTACAAAACACACATAACTGTCCGTCCGACACTGCACGGCGCGCGGCGCATTCGCGACTGAGAGCCGATCTATGAACGACATCGCCGCGCAGCGTAGGTATAACTTGCGTTCCGTCCGCTTGGTCGAAGTCACAATACTGTTATATTCCTTTACTGTGACCTTAGCCAAAATACTTGCACATGTTGGGATAACTGATCTTGTCAAATGTCTACATACGCACTAAAAAGTAACCCCCTTATTCATAAAAACTTAAACAGCTCTTATAGAACACGATAACTTTTGTATCGCTTCGTCACTGTCATTCTTATTGCTGCCGCCATTTGCGAGTAAGTGACAGAACACGTCAATAGCTTAAACAATGCGTTAGCGTTGCGTTCGTTTTTATGAATAAGGGGGTAAATAAGTAACTTTTTCACGTTACTCGAATGTTTCCTTTAAGAAGCATTTTATATGTTTCTATTGTTATGCCATTATGTGTTAGATACGATACTAATTAATGTAACAGTTGCCTTACTAGTGCCAAACTACCAAAATCACGGCCACAATCTTATCGTTTTTGATAAGAACTGCAAATACCGGAAAAACAAAAAATAACAGTCGCAGAAATGTCGAGGCAATTTTACATCTGGGCGGGTGTTCTATCAAAACTGTGCTCTGTGAAGTATGAGATAAAGTGCAGTTATGAAGACCAAGGTGTCTGGGCGCCATGCCAAGTGGATGGTTCGCGCGTTTTCGTCCCTTTTCCTCTGCTGCACGCTTCTGAATGGTTGTCGATTTACATTTTTTCGGTTTTGTCATGTAGGAGGGCGCACTGTTTCTACTTTTTACGCTTTATGCGCTTCTCTATGTATAATAAAATGGTAGCAAGTTTTTTTGTACGCTGGATTGACGTTGACTATGATATTGTGCCAATCCTGTTTTGTTTTTCGTATTGAAATATTTAAATCAATAGGCCACTGGAAAGTTGAAAAGTTTCAAACTCAAATCTAAACCGCTCCTCCAATACAGGTTCTAAAACAAGATCACGTAGAAAAGAGTTTTAAAGATTTGAAAAGTTATGAAGAATCCAAACTATATGAAAAATTGATACGTTCCCAAAACCGTGCCAAACTGATTGCATGAGGTAGTTCCTGGAGTTTGCTGAAGTCTGCCCCAGTTTCTTTGGGGTTTCTCGAGTGCCTAAAAATGATTTGACATTAACGAATAGGGAACTATCTTGTGTGGAGTTATTTTCATTCTTTCTGTTAACTTATTTAGAACTAATTGGAAGTTACATGTCAAAGGATTTACTACTTGCGTGATCTTCATCGTTCGTCAATGATTAATGTTAGAACGTTCTAAAAAATATATGCGTTTTGCCCACTACTGACTGCCATTTCATGAAAGGTGATTCAGTGCTGCAGATTTCAGTCTTGTCGCTTACTTGCAAATGCTGACTGTGGCTCGGAACCCGGTAGTCCCGATATCGAATCTGGCTAGAACACACCTCACACACTTTGGATTCATTGTACAACTTGTGGCCAACTCTCCGGTGATGGAAACACCGATACAAAACCTAAGCAACCCGGCTAACGGCGGTAGGCTTGCCCCTTACCACATTATGCTCAAACTTCGGCGAAATGTGGGCTTCTGAATGTCCATGACTAACCCATTAGGGAAATCGTCGGGTCGTGAGTCGTTATGTTATTTTATTTATTTATTTATTCAACACACGGGCTTAACCCAGTAACATAATTATGTAGTTCGCTAACTGGCGATTACAATGATTCCTCAACATGTTTTAATATTGATTGCGGACTGTCAGCGGACATATCCAATTCGGGGTACCCTCGATAGTAGAGTTTCCAGGCCATTCCAAAAGACGCATAACTATAAACAACTTTCTCTAGGACTCCTTAAAGTGAAACACAACTATCATTTCGTCTCCAAGAACGTTTGAAAGGCGATATATTTGTGGCAATAGCTTCTGCCATTTGAAGCATCGGATCTGATGTTACACAACCGTGACCTCTCATACATTATGCCCGTTACACGTGTCGAATGCCACCCCCCACTGTCTGTACGTGACTCGATTGGGGCCGAATCGATTTATTGAATCGCCAGTGGACAAGCAATCGAATTGACGGTTATGATCGTGACATCTTATGAGGTACGTATCTCAAGTCTGACTGTTTTGGGGAACTTTTTCATCATTGTTAGTGGCTAGATTCGTTGTTTTGTGGCCAGTGAGTTGTTTGGAAAACTTTATCTCTAAAATTACTCCAGAGAGATTTAAAATATGAAGACTTTTTAAAAAAGGAAGTTACATTTCGAGAAAAATAAAATTAAAAATTGCGCATCAACGTTTTACCGTATTTATTTATCTGTAAATTGATTTGTTTTATGTGCAATATAGCGTTTTTCATCTTATCTTAAAAACATGTTTTCAAAAGATACCAGAAAACAAAAAAATGTTCTAGGTTTCAGGCGGGTATCGCTGCTCTTACCACCAAACTACCAACTTACCACTAAGCTAAGACCTTTAACAGACCGGCCAAATCCTGCTGGTGAATCGATTTATTGAATCGCCAGTGGACAAGCAATCGAATAGATGGTTATGATCGTGACATCTTATGAGATATGGATAGTGTTGGACGGATCTCAAGTCTGACTGTTTTGGGGAACTTTTTCATCATTGTTAGTGGCTAGATTCGTTGTTTTGTGGCGAGTGAGTTGTTTGGAAGTCCCTCTCTAGAATTACTCCAGAGAGATTGAAGTATGGAAACTTTTTAAAAAAACAAGTCACATTTCGAGAAAATTAAAAATGAACACAAAATTAAAAAGTATTTATTTATCTGTAAAATTTGTTTTATGTGCAATAAAGTGTTCCTTATCGTATCTTAAATACATGTTTTCTAAAAGTTATAGTGTATTAAAGATACCATAAAAACAAAGGTTTCAGGCCGGTATCGTTGCTCTTACCACCAAGCTACCGAGACCTTCAACAGACCGGCCAAATCCTGCTGGTGAATCAATTAATTGAATGGTCAGTGGACAAGATAAGATAAGATATACTTTATTTCAGAAAGAAAACAAGTAACAAAACGATGCTTATAGACATTTAGAATGTACAATACAGGCGGTCTTATCGCTAAGAGCGATCTCTTCCAGACAACCTTCAGGTAGAGAAACTGGAAAGGGAAGTAGATGCGGTGGTGCAAGACGAGCAATGGAATCGATGGTTCTGATCGAGACATCTTATGAGATACGGATAGTGTTGGACGGGACTTAAGTCTACTGTTTTTGGGAACTTTTTCAGCATTTTTGCAAGTGACAAGACTACTCGTAGCTAGTGAGTTATTTGAAAACTTTTAGAATTACTTCAAAGAGATCTATGAGGACTTTTTAGATGAAGTTAGTTTCATGACATAAAATATAAAAAGATTATTTTAATCATTTAGTTAGTTGAAAACTAAATTCAGTAGTTATTCGTATAAGGGTTTTTTTGTCTAAAGTTATGGTTACAACAACACAGTTAACATAACAGCGCAAGTGAATAAATCTGTTGTGTTAGATTTCAAACCACTATTGTTAGTCAGTTTCAATTAATTAGCATAATAGAGCAATTATCAATTAGCAAAATACCTAATTACCGAATTAGTTTGTCGGCATGTTGTCCTGTTCCCAGTGTGTTACGTCATTTACGACTATAGCTCGTAATGCTCGTTCATAAGGTTTGTTATTGAGTAGCTCAATATAAGTAGTAGTTGTAGTAGCTAAATTTCCTGCGCCCAAATATGAGTTCATTTCAATCATTATTTTTGTCCTCAACAACGCATATTTTGCTTTAGAATGACACTTTTAACAGTAAAAAAAGGTTTTTTCTATATTCTGCTGTTGTTTCTTGTGGTTATTTACCAATACAGTCATAGTTTCTACAGTTGAAATATCAATCAAACGCCTCAAGAATTGAACAAACGAACCCCTTCGTAGCATTTGTAGCATGTAGCGGCTGTAGTCTGTAGCACAGTACACAGAGAATATTTAAATATCTACATACAAACGTGCCGCTCTCGGTTTGAATGTGTGGGTGCGCGTCGCGCGCCGTGTCGCGATTTCACGCACACTCTAGCATAAAATTGGGGGGAATAAGGTGGTGGCAGTACAGACGGGCTGTGCCGCGTGTCTGTGTGCAGCTAGGCTAATAACTCAGCGGGCGGCCTTAGATAACCTACTGTTTATACTGTGTCTGTAGCCACCTGTATTATATTCATTAAGTTTTCCAACGCAATTTATCTGTAAGTTTGTCAGTTCATGTGTGAATTTGACAACTGACATCAGCATTCGTAGCAGACATAAGTAAGTCTACTACGTGATTATCTATGCGACTTCATTTTCACTTCTGGGCAAACTCTCAAAAACGTGAAACAAAATTGAGCACGCATACAAAACTGTCTCGTAAATTGTGTATAGAACTGAAAGTGACAACTATACTTGAAGGTGTTGCTCAATTTTCCACGATCCTACATGGATCCTACTGGTCGCAGCGTGATGTCATGTAGCATATCGCCGTTCTGATAGTCGAGTAAGTAGGTACTTCTTGAGTAATGTGCGTTCAACGAAACAAAAAAGTATAGATTCCATAAGATAGATAGTTAGATAGGTAAGTTATGTTCTCATTCACAAATGAGTATCGAGGGTGGGTGCGGCGGTTGCAGGCGTGAAGTTATTCACCTAATGTAACGTCAAGGCCTCGGCTGTAAGGGTGGGTTTTCATGAACATTTTTCTTTATTCAACCGTTTATTTTACGGGTAGTTCCATCAGGTTTGTTTTGTGCAAACAAGCTTGAGTGACACCAGATTTAAAATGATCACCTCCGCCCATGGTGAACCGCTACACCACAGGTGTCAAGAGATGCATTGCTTGCTTTTCTTAAGGACTTAATATGCTTAGAATCAGAATTTTCATAGTCTTAAAGACGTCTTTAGAAGGAATCGGTTGAGGCAGAGCTCCCGCTCTTAAAGTAATGAACCACGATTTTCAACCACGAGAGAGCCACGGAAGTGTTACAGAAAACTAAAAAGTTAAACACTTATCAAAAAGCAATTTACCTCAGATTTTCTAAATTTATAAAAAAATAATACGCGTTTAACGCAAACGTGTATCTTCACCTTAAGTTTTTCTGGCAATGTTGTTGTGACTCATAATGCGGGGTTGGTGTTGGTTTCAGTTAAAGTGAAAAAAAAACGGTTTACCAAAGAAAGAGAACCATAATATTACTTCGTCTTTTTTACCTGGCTTTATGGAGGCCATAGCTTGCAACAGTTTTTTCTAAATTTCCTTTTAAACGACTTTTTTCAGAAATTAACTATATTCGAAAGCACAAACGCTTATCAAACTTGATCATCCATTACAAGTCTATCTGTCCATGTCAGTTCTATAGACACTTAATGCCGTACCGGCATGAGTTTGACTGCATTCTCATCTTTGGAGAAAGAAGCTTATGGTCATCAGTGGACTTTCCTCTTAGACATTTAAACAACCGGACCGCTTATGAAAAGACATATATTTAAAGCTAGTTGCTAGTAGCGAAGCCAGACTAAGAATTGTCGTGATGTGTCTTTGAGGGCGTTCAGAATTGAAGATACTTAGTTGCATTTGAGGCGAATAAACTGCCGAGTTCTAGTCTCGTCGGCAGCTACAAAGGAAATGCACGACTGTTGTGGATGAAACGCATAATTAATGCCAAGTGCATCTGGGTAGACAAATCTGCCGCTTTGTATGCAGTTTTTGCTTAAATGCAATGCGAAATGTTTAGCTTCAATTGTTTTTGAACTTTTTAAGTAAATTTTCAAAGTGGGTAGTTGAAAACACACTGATTTGAGCCGTCATGGTGTACGGCGCACTCGGTAGCCCACATTTTGCCGAGCTAATATGACCCGAGGCGAGCCTAGCGCTGTTCCTTGAGTTGAAAAATCCTAAGTGTAGAATGATCACAAAGGAGGTGTTTGAACAAGATTTAAACTCTGGACCACGTTCTGGGGGTTCTGAGCCGATAACCAACTGAGCCACAGACGCTTTCATCTTTTTTTAATAATAGGTACGTAATAACTCGCACGGTTTGAGCATTTAACCGCTCTCCAGTTTCTTTGCAAACTTAAATTTCAAAAATAGTTGCTGAGTCATGTCAGTTCGCTAAGTTACTGATATTTTTATTCCTTAATAAAAAGTTAGTTAATATTCTCTACAAAAATAAAGAGGAGCACAACTTAAATGTATATGTGTCTGTAGTGTAGTGTACCAAATGACGTGTTAAACCAGTAAAGTTGAGCTGTAGTTGAGCTGTAGTTGAGCAGTTTCGTCTGTCACCGCGTTCAGCTAATGAGCTGGCGCTGTCGGTGGCACAGGGTGGGTTGCGCCACTGATTAGTTTGCAAGTTTCTTCGTGAAGATGACAACACTGCTTGATTATGACATTTTACTTAATCAAGTAAAATTACACATGTCTATTTTTTTTCCTACAGCGTCGGCGTCAAAAAAGCTTGAGCCATTGTGTTCCAACGAATGTAAACGGGACGATCTAAGTAATGAGTGACAACAAAAGTGTAATAGTGGCAGAATACTACTGGTCTCATCGAATTCAGGATGTCATTTACTAAAAACTAGAAGAAGAAACTAATCGTATAATATTTGCATCATTGGAGTCTGTCTTAGCTGTTCTCTTTTTGTTATTGAATCATGCCCGAATCTTCAAAAGTATTAACTAAAACTAAGGTCAGAGTCTAGCATAAAATATTTTGTATCTACAGAATTATGTTTCATATGAAACAACATACTTAAGTAGGAACATTTATCTGGCCCCAAAGTAAGAGTCAGCACTAATATAGGCAAATAGCTAGTAGTTATCATTTTGTTATAGATTATAAGAAATACGGAACTTCATTATCTAATTGACGTAAATGAACTAGTATATAACTTTTGATTTGAATATTCCTTAAACATGAATTAGGGGAGTTTATTAATTAATTTTAAACATCAGTTCGTAAATGTGTCCTAAATTTTAACCAAAGATTACGACTATGTTTAAAACACGATCCCAAACAGCAGCTACGAGTATGTTATGTGCGCAAGGAGCACTTCACTGAACTAATTAACCACCTCACCGCTGATTAGTTGCACCAGACTAAGACCTTGCGATGGACTAGCTCAAGTGCTAAGTGTCCCATGTGTCAGGGTTTAGTGCTAGAAGCGTCGTAACTACCGCGTTCCTTTGTTGGTTATAAGTGTCTCTGCGGTTTTGGTCTTTTACTTTATAGTCTTTCCTTTGTATGTTGAACTTGATTCTCTATAATTATAGATGATTAGAGACTATAGTGAAATATTGGTCCTTTATGCTTTTGAAGTGTTTGGGTTAATAAATTTATAGATTGATTTGAAAACATCAGTTCGTAAGAAAATTACTCTTAAATCTTAACCAAAAGATAACGACTATGTTTTAAACACGATCCTAAACAGCAGCTACGAGTATATTATGTGCACAAGGAGCGCTTCACTGAACTAATTAACCACCTCACCGCTGATTAGTTGCACCAGACTAAGACCTTGCGATGGACTAGCTCAAGTGCTAAGTGTCCCATGTGTCAGGGTTTAGTGCTAGAAGTGTCGTAACTACCGCGTTCCTTTGTTGGTTATTAGTGTCTCTGCGGTTTTGGGCTTTTACTGTGTAGTCTTTTATTTTATAATCTTTCCTTTGTTTTATGAACTTTATTCTCTGGAGGATTACAGACTTTAGTAAAAGATTGGTCCTCAATTAACATAACATAATTTTCAAAGAAATATATCTTTGCTTTTGAATACCTACGTCTAACCACATTTAATTTTTTTTTTAACATGTCGACTGTAACATTGAGTTCTATGTTACCAAAATTCCGCCATCACCGCTATAAATAATATTTATGTTTCCAGTTCATTTTATTTAGTAGCAAGTAAGGTTTCCACGGAAAACAAGGGTCAAGAACACCCTCAGGTGATCTTCTCTCATGCTGAGTGGATACCCTTTTAGCGCCACACACCAGGTCTATTATTATTGTAAAGTACATGAGTGAAGGAGGTAGTAAATATTTAACTTAGCAATCACTAAAACTTAATCACTAAGTTTCCTGTTTGCTATTTCAGTACTTGCCAAATCACATCGGAGTTGATAAATGATTATATATCAGTCCCAAAACACAATCAACATACAGCGCAAAAGGCAATCCAGGCTTATTTAATAACGGGGAGTCCCCTATGTTTACGGTAACTGTTCGCCATGAACAACGTCCCAATAGGTTTGCTACGGTTTGCTACTATATGGCTTTAGGCGACCAATAATGTTGCCGTGTTGGGCATTATCACAATTTAGAGTGTAATTATTTTAATAAAGCTGTTGTTCAGGTTTAAATGTTTCAATCGAGAGAGTATGCTTTCAGGATTTTCGCTAATTACTTCATCAGTTAGGTACTTACTTGGCTTTGTAACTAAGTAATTTGGAGTTCACAGCCGTAATACTTAAGTGTCCTGGGTAAATGTACTTAGAATATATTCGTCAAAAACCATTTGGCACTTTTATTTGTAATCTTTTTGAACATAAATATTTTGTGACGAGGAATTCACAGTAAGATAAGTTTAGAAACATAGTTTTCATACTGATATTGTCGCCTACAATATAGGCGGTTTCACAAGCAAAGGAAATGTGACAGAACCAGCAAGCAAATGCTTAAATAATACAAAAAAAAAAACTTAACTGACGTAGAATAATTTTAGCACATAGTTTTTTTTTAAAAAAACGAAAATTTTTAGTATTTTTTTTTATTTGATGTTTTGCACGACAATACACTCTTTGGAAAATATATACAACCATTATAGTTATTAGTTGTGTTAACGAAGTAAATAATCTTTAATAATTTTTAATCGTGTAACACGCTTGCACTTTTTATTCCAATTAAAAATTGAAAAAATGATTTAAATGGGCCTTAATTTATCAGTATAAATACGTTAAATTTAACAGTTTCTAGCAATTAAGTCGAGATCTCGTTTCGCCAATCTTATTTTATCAAAAGTTCGTTGTCGTATTTCCGTTAATTGAATGCTTAGAATTTAAAGCTCTCCTATTGACTTAACTATTTTCTTTCCATTAAACATTGTTCGTCCATCGATCAGTGTCGAGTGGCTTTTAATTATCTCCCGTCTTGTCTCGACCTCCCCTCTTCCCCTCTTCCCCTTCCCGGTCACCCCCTTGTCCGAACCTCGCTAAATTACTTTTTTGTCCCGTTCTTCACTTGTTTCGAATACCACATCTAATTTGTAACGACCCCAAATAATTGTTTACAGTGCTGAGTTTTTCAGCAATTTTATGCATTTTAATGGGGTTTTTTTATGATGTAATGTAAATGTTTTTGGTTTATTAAGACTATACATGGAAACTCTTTGGAAAAGATAGGAAAATCATGAGTATTGTAAAATCATCATGTTACATAGGGGTATTTAAGTATCCATTTTCTAGTATCATATCTAGTATCATAGTATCTAGTACAAAAATTGTACTCTATGATACTTAGTTTAGGGCTAGATGGCACTTTAGAATGGCTACGCTGCTAATCTCATGATGTCTCAAATCGCCACTCTAATGTTTTTTGGGCCTTAATTCATAAAAAATCTACCACATAAATATTTTATTCAATGTGAACATTTATTACCTAAACTTTTCTCGAAACACCCCAACAGGGTCCATGTATTTTAGATAGTCTACTTTGTATAGGTATGTCGCTTAAGAACAAAAAATATTTTTCCGTAGCTTATTGAACATAAATATTAATAAATCGTTTATTTGTTCCAGGTAAACCACAACACTTCATTAAGAGATGCCGATAAACCCAGGAACGAATACGTTGTATAAACTTTTTCCCAGAGTGGATTTCAGTTAAATTATTAATAGCTAAAATTGAAAAGGCGAACCAGATAACTGGAGCTCGACAAAAGTTAAGCCTGGAGCTACCTGCCTCCGAGGAGTGGGGTGCAAGGATAAAGCGTAGGCAGTTTAGAGGGTTAGAGGGATCTTCATTTGTTTGAGGTTTATTGAGCACTACACGAGCGCAATAAGCTGAGACTTGCTAGGATGCGACATAGTCCAGTTCATATCGGAAGTTTTTTTGTGCGCGGTACAAACACCACTGTTGGTTACAACACGTGGGCACTTGACCCTTGAATGCGATTATGGTGTCATGAGGTAAGTATACATAATTAGTATTTTATATCGAAAGGAACTTATGTAAAATAATAATTATGTATTATAAAAAATCTTAGAATGCGACTTGTTAGTTTAAAAACAATTAGAAAACAATGTTTGCAACATCCCATCCTTAATACATTTTTCAAAATGGGCCCGCCCTTAGAAGTGAGTCATCGACTATTGGCAGGCCTTTAAAAAATCCTGTAGGGTCTATTAAACTAAAAGTGACAGCTGTGCCCGTCATAAACTTTGAAGCTTGCTCAACTTTGATCGTTGTTATTGAATTTGATTGTCCATTAGTTAACATTACAAAGCATCGCTCGCTCCGCTTACGCTTTGCACCAACCCCGACATTTCTTTAACCCCAATTCATTCGCTAATTCTGCGGAAACTCCTTCCAGCCTAGATTATTGGCGTTTTGACAAGTCGCTCCAGGCTATCAGGACCGGATCCGGTTATTAAATCGGCGATCCAACTAATAAGTTGAGTCTTAGTTCAGAATTTCCAATTGAAAATTGATTAATTTTTGCCAGTGGTTAACAAATTCGGTATTTAAGTAATAAAATGGATGGATATTGGAATTTCAATGAGATTTCTCGAAGTTTAGTGAATTAGTTTCAAAATCTTGTTCTGGTTATTCGGGGAACCCGTAGCTTTATGGCTTACTGGTATTGTTATTGATAGTGATGATTAACTATGGTTAAATAATACAATAATCAGATTAATAATCGTAGAACACCTTCCTGCGAAAATAAATCCGATAAGAAAAAAAAATAATTATTTACACGGTCTAAAAAATACCCTTTCATTTAAGAACTGATGCTGAACTGGAAAGTTTAGTTTTGTTAAAATATATCTGGGGTATTTAACGCCAGTAAGTATGTAGATACTGACCTCATTAATATTGCAAGGGTTGAACATGGCGTCGCCCGTCGTTCGTGCGTACAGCTATCTAGACTGACACACAGCGGGCTTATAAGCTCTCATAATGAGTACCAAGTTCAAGGAGAGGAGATATATAAAAATACGGCTACCAGATTGGTTGTTTAAAACACAGCCCCACCTGCCGGGCTTAGTGAAAAATGATGACAGTCGCTCTAAATCTAGGTGACTTTTAAGGTATAGTAAGGGCCTGTACGAAGTAGCTTTTTAACACAAATGTCCTGTTAAAACACTTGTTTTTTTAAAACTGAATTACGTTGTTATTACTTCGAAAAAGTTAAAACACAGTCAAGTCTGCAGACTATGATAAAGTACCTACTAAAATATTCAGCAGTCTTTCTCTTGTCTGGGTACTTCACAAGTCACAAATGTCAAATCGCAAATTACACACTAAACAAGCTGTGGCGAAGAGCTTCATTACCTATTAAAATACAAATATGACCCCTCTGACTCTCCCCATAAAGTTAAAATTATCAGATATACTGAGCGAATGTTAACGTCCAAAATGAACCTGTGTTCCAAATTTCAGCTTTCTAGACTCAGTAGATCCAGAAGGCCTAGCACAAAACTCAAACGTTTTGGTGAAAGAAAAGTGAACGTTACTTTTTTTTTCAAGACAGGATAAAGTAAAAGAAGTATCGTTTAAGTCCTTTTCGATTACCAAAACGTAAAAGGTTCGTGCTAGCCCTACAGGCTGTGTTAGAATTTAAAGATGTATATTATATTCGAACTAGCTAAATGTATAATTTTTTTTTTGAGAGCGTCGTGGCGTAGTGGTTTAACACTCTGGCTCGGAACCCTATGGTCCCGAGATCAAATCTGGCCGGAACACACCTACTTTGTGTTCATTCTACAATTTGCGGCTAACGCTCCTTTGATGGAAAACACCGTTAAGAAACCCAAGCAACCCAAATAACGGCGGTAGGCTCGCCCCTTACCACGTTGGGTTAAAATTCCCTCAGCGATATGTGGGCTTCTGAATGTTCCGTTCACCATGACGGCATCAATTAGTGAGCCTCTGACTAACCCATTAGGGATATGGTCGTGAGGGTATGTTATGTTGTAAACTCTATATTAGGAGTTAATTAGCGGTTAACTCAAAACGCTTCCAATCTCGTTAAAGCGCTTTTACCAGCGAACATTCAACGGGTACCGTCGATTTTCGTTAACCTGCCCATATTCCAAGAATGTCGAATATCGACATCCAGGTTTGAAGCCAATAATTTGCGGTTGGCTCCCGAGTATTCCCGGAATGCAATATTGGCGGGATATTCAAAATATTGAACACGCTGTGCCCTAACGGTATATAGAGGTGCCATTATCTTTAATGAAGCGGGTAATGTGACGCAGGTATTCCGTAATTGAATTTAGTTGGTAGCAATTGTTGTGGAATTGGGTTTGAATCTAGATGTTTTTAGAAATAGTGCTCGCAATGAAAAAACGACAGTAAGCCCTTTTTTCTTCGCCTTTCTTTTTTCGTAAACCTTCTCGCAATGTCTTTTTAATCACATAACATTTTACTTAAATTGCTAAATTTTAACTTTATAATATTAAATTTTGCTAAAATTTATAGAATAAATTAGAAAAACGGTCTTTATATCTCTTAAGATCATTGCATGTGAATCTCAATAAAAGCATTCTTATGAAAAATATGTTTTTAAATTTCTGATAAGCTGCATCAACTTGTTAGTTCTGATAAAGTGTTTTGTTATCTTGCCTCATCTTTAGAAACCCCTCGAAGCCTCAAACGAATTGTGGTATACTTCTCGTTCAAGTGTAGGTGATATTCGTCATTAGCCTGACATGTAGTCCACTGCTGAATACGTAGGCCTCTACCAAAGTGCACCAAAAATCCCAGTTCCAGCCCTTCTGTCACCTAGTTCAATTATGCTCCTGGCTTCAGGAGTTCAGGTCAGCAGTCCATCTGGCTAAAGGGTTGCAGACGGTCTACATTGCATTTGCGGCAACGGCAATCGGCCCGCCGGATAACCCCTTTCCTGATTTTATCTTTTATAGACACTCTGAGCATATCAGCTCGCGCCATAGCGAGCAGGTTTTAGTGTCCACGTTTCGGTACATCACAATAACTGTTTTGATCCTCAATCGTTGCGGTAAAACATTAACTAACGAACGTTATTGCTTCAATAAACAAATACCGCAATATAATTCAAGTGCAAGCATTTGCTTAGTACCTATTCTTTGTGTTTACCCATTCTAGCATAATTACTGCAACATATCGTGTCCATTATGCTACTGGCTCGTCTGCAGTCGTGCAGAACAGCATATTATGATCATTGTGTCACATTACCTAACCAGACTCTCCGACTAGCAGTCAATGCACTTTGAAAGTAATCGACCGTTAATAAAATTCAATTTCTAAAAAAAATTGTACGCCTCAGATTAATGTCATACTTGAATGTAATTGAAACAGCGTTTTTTGTTCAGCTGTTAACCCGACAAGTGTAGTTATGAATAAATGTTGCGTTTTTTATTTGTTTAAAATAAACTGGGTTTAAGAGAGCGTTTAAGCGAAATAAATAATGAGATTGCAGTTTGAAATGGCTTCATAATTGCATGCAATGTGCATTCTTTAGTAGGAATTATAATTCAAATTGTGATTTAATGGTAGACTAGCTGTTGTTTATGACTTTGTCCGTTCTGAACCGCATTTGGCACCAATTCTGCTGGACGACTTTCTTCTTTCCTTTCTCTATCAAACTCTTGTAGCAAATGATAAGTATAGTATAATACAGAGGTAACTTCGGTTGGGGTCATATAACCAATCCTTGCAATCCATGTTGCCAATGGCTGCCCTCCCTTTTTTTTCTTACCCGCTGATATACATTAACGTACTTTCCGCTGCTCGGGGGAGGGCAGAGGGGGAGTGTGGGACTCACCCACCCCAGAAGAAGGTGAAGTACCCACTAAAACAATTTCAAGCATATATGTATCAGTTAATGAGCATGCTCATTAGTAGCACGAGAGCATGCTACTATTGAGCAAGTGCCACTTAGTAGCATGTGTGTCGAACCATTGCTAAAAATGAGCATGCTCATTTCGAGCGTATATGTATCAGTTAACCCTTAATTTATCTGTTAGGTCCCAGGGACTCCACACGATTTTCAAAGCTTTGTAATTTTTTTATTATATCACTTATAAGTTCATGCGTCTCAGTACCTTTCTACAATTGCTCGCTGCGTGCGGGAGCGGAAGAACGTGCATGTGTGCTTATTTATTGGTGAGTTATTAAGTTCATGGAGTCCACGGGACTCCACCAGAGCGTTTGTGTAACTTTTTCACTAATTTAATAACTTTGTATTTTTGTAGTTTTATGATACAATTTCTTTTTTTTAGGCTACAAAATTGCAAAATAATGTATTTAGCTTAACTAAATGATGAATTCATTATAATATAATGTTATATAATGGCTAAACGACGAAGATTCGGAGTCTGACGTAGAATCTGAACCGTTCCAAGTGCTTCAAAATAATATGCCTGCGGAATCGCTCTCCGAGTTCGAAGATAAGTGCATACCTTCGGATCTGAATCATGACAGATCATACCTTTGAGTCATAGCGATACTGTTTATTTATGTCATAACTGTAAAAAGCCAGTATGCTTAGGCTGTACTAGAAAAAATTGTTGACCATTGTGTTGCCACAACTGCTGCACGTTTTTTATTCTTTATAAAACACTAACCATTTTATTTTATTTCTATAATTTCACTATATTGTTATAATTATTCAAAAGTAAAAAGTTGAAATAAACTCAAGTTTATATTTTTTATGGTACCCAGAAGTTGGCACTACTTTTTGTTGGTAAAATTAAGAAGATAATTTTGTTTCTATTGTTAAAGACTGAAATGATTATAAATACCAAAATCTGATTCGATAGTCTGATAGAGTATTAATTGAAACTCAAATAAATAACGAATTTTGTTACTATCTGTAATTAAGTTGTTTTATTTGAACCAAAAAAAAGTTAGGAGTCCCATGGACTCCACCAGATAAATTAAAGTATATTTAGGCACCAGATTAACTAAGGGTTAATGAGCATGTGTATCTGCAGCTTATGAGAGGGATAGTCTCGCGAGACCATAGACACCGAATTGCGCAATTCACACGCGACACAGCGAGAGTGGGAACGCAACATAACGTACGGCACGCTAGAAACATTAAGAAAAGCGATAAATTGACTTTACTTATGCGGCGCCTGGAGGCGATTTGCACTAATTCTGTCAACTGAAAGATATATGGTACTGTTTTATGTGACGCAAATGCCGTGTAAATGTATATTATGGTAATTTTGCATGCTTTATGTCGTTTACGCGTTTGTTATTTTTTTAGAGAAGGAGGAATATCGAGATTGACGGTCGCCATAAGCTTCATTCATGAACAACTGCAATAAGACTGACCTTTCAAAACAAAAATACACCCTTCTCATTCATGAACTTTCGTTAACAATTAATGTTTTCTTTTCATTTTTACTGAAACAGTATGTGACCGCAATCTTACCTGATGTACAGAACCTGTGAAATACCTGATGTACAGACTGTGGAATACTTGTCTAGAAAGTGCCTATTCACTAATTATCTTACCAGAAAGAAGACGGTTCCAAACTTCATAGTGGGGCTCTGGTTAACCGACTAAAGGTTGAGCAGATCGAAGACTATCACAAACATTGAATCTAAACAAGAGACAAACAAGTTAAAAGACACGTAAAAATCAAAAATTACAGTCTCAAACATTTTTAAAATATATTCAGCTTTAGACTAATCTACGTTAAGCATTAATGCCAAGACAGTACAAGGTATCAATTTAGGCGGAATTTTCCGCCATCACAATTTTCCGCGTCATGTTTTCCATGACTTGACAAATCGCTGCCCATCAAGGTGTTGTGAATCGCGCCGGCTCACTTTATTCACTGCCTTGACGTTTGTCCAGCTGAAAATATTTATAGCTTCGCTTGAAATGTCAAGGGTGGTGTACTTACGGACATTTTGAGAAAATCGCTCAGTTTTAGTCTGGTTTTTTCGATTGGTGGAGTCTACGCGATTCAAACCGGTGCCTGAGTCTAATAATTCGTTATTGTAATATTTTTATCAAAAGATGCAACTGTAGTCTGCAGTCGCTCTGACGATGACGTTTCGTAGTCTCGCACCCTCCTGCAATGCAATAATGACTTATTCCTTTAAATTTGGTTACCCTGCCTACAATGACCTTTTTAATCTTTTTTTTTTGTGTATCCATAAGCTGCGGTAATCGTACATCAAGTTTGAAGCATGTTTGCTTGCAACAAATATTGTTAACAAAAAAAAATGTTCTGTCTAGCCACTTCCTAGAATACGGACATATGAAAAGGAACATTTCTTTCCTAGCCTGGGCTGTGAATACAACGAATGAACGTGAAATCAGTAAATAATACGTTTCAACTAAGTATTGGTTCAAGTTAATTACAGAAACATGTGACAGTGACAGTTAGCGTATTAAATTACGTTAAAGTGCAAGTATTTGTGCATCGCACGAGTTTAACGCACGAATGCTCGTAGGCCGCAGTGCACACCGAAGGCGTAGTTTTTATCCGATTATGCAATTGTTGCATGCAACTTCTGTGTTACATGCAAGTATTCTCATTTTAACTCTGACTTGGTTTTATTGCACGCATTAATGAACTTTCTTATTTAAAGGTAAAGGTGGAACGCGAGGAAAAGTTCTGAAAATATTTATTAAAGCTAAGTCTGTACCTGGGTTGGTTTTTGAAATCCATCTCACACGTGGATAATAATGTTTTGAAATCTGAATAAAATATGCACCAGTAAGGATTTAATATTGTCAAAATCGCGTTCAGTTACGTGCTTTATAAGCTTCACTCGATGGAAAAATCTCGAAGTTAAAACTTTTTGTCATGTTTTTTTCAATATTAGACCTAAACTATTGATATTTACCATTTAACATTTTACTTGATTAAAGACAAAGTTGGATGATATTACTGTTTTATCCTACTGATATTATAAATGCGAAAATTTGTTTGTGTGGATGTGCCTTATTTCTCTTTCACGTAAAAACTACTGGATGGATTTTAATGAAATTTTACAATAATATAGCTTATGCACCTAAATAGCACATTTATAAAGATATCTATATAAATAGTAGCCTATATCGTGTAGCAATTTTTTTTAACCTCAGTCCTCGCGGACGAAGTCGCGGGCGGCCGCTAGTTTATTATATTTAAAACCTGAAGAATGCGCGAGGGCGGCGACACGGCCAGCTACCTCATTTGTATGAAGAGGTTTTCAAGGACTTTACTTCTTACTTGCCCTTGATATGAATGGAATAAAAATAGACAGTCACAATTAGATGTCAAATTTATTTTTGGGCGTGTTTGTCTGTTGACCTTTGATGACTGAAGTTATTAACTTTTCTTCCTCATCATATTTGTGAGAACTTTCATAAAAAAGTTCGGTATTTTAGGAAAATTTTGCATACACACACCTCTACTCTCTGCTCTACTCTGTATTTTTATCTGAAGAAAGTTTTTTTACTGAAATAGAATCGTATTTCCATTATTTCCCAAATTATTAGAAATAAATACCTACTTACTTGACACGGTTTTTACGCTGTTTATTTTTAAGTGATGATAATAGCTAACTTCTATTTGCCACTACGTTGAATAAGAAAATAGTGTTAAAACACCGTCACTAAAACTAAGTGCTCTGTTATTATTGTGCCAGCGACTAAGTGCGTTCCCTGAATAATCCTGGATCCTGGAGACGGCACTGTCGGCTTAGTGGCCGGAGTAGGCTTGCCGCCTTCAAATAACTCAAGTCTAACGTTGCGAAGCCATTAAGGGCAGGTACTCTTTGGAAAGCATCTCTTTACTAACTTAGCCGGCCGAGCAGCGCCATTTGCGCATTTTGTAGGTAGATATATCGATATGTGAGTTAAAGAAAACTAGCGGCTGCCCGCTACTTTAACTGTAGTTTCATCAAAGGGCATTGTTTTAAAAATAGTTCTCTCATGTATATGGTATGTTATTGTAAAGTTTCCTTAAAATCCATTGAGTATTTTTCACGTGAAGGAGCAACACACACCCATCTGTCTATCCATCTACAAGTACAAACTTTTGCAATTTTAATATTAGTAGGATAACGCCACAACGTCCAAGTAGAAAAAAAAATGCAAATGTTAATAATGATTTAAATCATGTTACCTATGGGTTTAGGTAAGAAATGGCTCTGGGCTTATTTTCTATTCATATAACATTTTGTTATTCTAGAGTGCAAATTCTAAGAGCGAATTACTCGTATGGGAAGGCAGTTACTATAGCACTGGTGTGTATTGTTAGCTGTTTATGTATCATTTAATCCGTTTGTCATGTTCAAGTAATGCTATGCTAAAAGCATTAAATCCGTTAAAAGCACAACCTTTTAAAAGTTGAAGTGTAAAATAAATAAACAAAATTAGATGAAGCTCTTCCGGGCTAATGTATGGAAATTAGGCGTCCGAACGCTTTTGCACGGTAAGAAGGTCAGGCGAGGATTTCCTTTGCTTATGGGTTGACTTTAGTGTTTTAACATAACAACGTTATACGATCAGAATTTCCTGCTGATAGCGCACTTACAAGTTTAAAAAAACATAAATCAGTACAAAATCGTCGCTAAATTGAGAAAAGCCTTTTAATTGAGTATCTACAGTAACACAATTCATTCATATATACTTACTGTTACAAGGTTCAAAAATCTTTCCTATGAGCCTAAAGTTGTATATTTTAATAGTACATTGTTATCCTAGGGGTGAAAGTAACTTATTTAGTCCCGAGACGGGGTTTGGCGCCCGGAACGAAGTGAGGGCGCCAATAGTTCGAGGGACTAAATAAGTCTTTCACCCGAGGTAAACACTGTGCTTTTCATTACGAATACAAGGAAAGTAAAAATAAAACATGAATTAGCCAAAGAAAAAGATTTAAAAATAAATGAAGATCGAATTGGCGCTATCCCGCCTATTTTGTTTGTTTTTTTTTTCTGTGGCGGGCCCACTATTCAGCCATTATTTTTTATTTTTTTCATTGGAAAAATGGTAAATATTTTGCTCTAAGCTTAGTTATTTTGAAGAAATTGTTGAAACTGAATTATAATAAACTTATTTATAAAATATACATTCTCTAATCAATACTTAACTTTAAGTTATTTCAATTTTACATCGTGGCTGTATAGAAAGTTGGAACATGGTTCAATAGATATGTGAAAAATAACTAAGTTTTTTTTTAATAATTTGGCAGATGTCAGTTGAAAGTGATTCTCCCTAGGGATGAAAAGTATTACTTTCAGCCCGCTTCTCAGGTCAGTAATGACCTACTTTCAGAGTATGAGTAATGAAAAATATTTTTTTGTTATACGGACTCTGAGATTTTTTAAGTAATACCTGCCCTTGAAATTACAATACTTAGCCCAAACGAAATACCCGTCCAGAGTTTGCTAAAGTTTCGATAGTATACCTGTCTGTTTAATACATTTAAGATTAGAGAGTTTCAGGGTAAGAAAAACATCGTCCTCTCTTGAATTTATTAGGAAGCTAAACTTTCGAAGACGTTCTAATAATATAGTGGTCGCATGCTCAGTCTCGTCGTAGGAACGAGACAGTTAGTGAGATCCTACAGTGATGAATGAGGTGTCCTGTGCTTAGAAAGATAAATCCTGTGCATCTAAATGTGCAGCGTAATCTGTTTCTTATCACCGTGGCTGAAGGTTTCAAAAGAAAAAAGGTGCATCATCAATCTTTCTAAACTAACCAGTTTTTTTTTTTTCATAAATCACCGATAGCTCACGCTAGGTCCAGATGCGTGACCATTGCAGCACGATTGAAATATAGTGATTAATTTTTCAGGAATCTTCGTGTTTCAGGAAGGCATTGGTCTTAGCAGCAACGCAACATTTCAGTGGTTAAGCCTAGGCGGAGTTACGAGTATAAGAGCGACTTGATAACATCTTTGTCATTATCACTAACTTTAGAACAAATGGACACAATGAACCGGCGAGAACAAAGCAATGCTTTGAATATCAAATACTTAGGGTATTAAAAGGTATAAAATACACATTTTCAAAACTTGAAAACGCCTAGCATACGGTTTTCAAGAGTCAGTATTCGTGTTTTATTTTCTCCCCAGAATGTTAAAATATTGTTTGTGATCGATATAAAAACTGTACAAAAACAAATTGAGATCCTGTCAAAAACACAGACAGGGAGTTGGATCATTCCGTTCGAGCTATCAGCACAAAAATTGCGCGATCTAGTCAACATAACAGACATGCTAGAAAGATTTTCAGAGTATTCAATAATTATATCTGTGTGTCTGCAATACATTCAGTAGTTTTATTGTTTATCAATCTTCAAAATACTAATTAGTAGTACAATACTTA
Source organism: Udea ferrugalis (assembly GCA_950022985.1). Lineage (NCBI taxonomy): Eukaryota > Metazoa > Arthropoda > Insecta > Lepidoptera > Crambidae > Udea > Udea ferrugalis. The sequence continues at coordinate 16,948,754 of OX465516.1, forward strand.
TCATGATTGGTATTAGTACAATAACTATTAGATGCCAAGTTATATAAGATGCAAGTTATATTATTATATCTGTCAATCTATGAAATAATTTGCCTCCACTATCTGCTGAGTCTAGAAATTTATAATAAAGAACATAACCATCTTTTAGATCGTACTAGCGACCCGCCCCCGCTTCGCACGGGTGCAATAGGATGTTATTATACATATAAACCTTCCTCTTGAATCACTCTATCTATTAAAAAAAACCGCATCAAAATCCGTTGCGTAATTTCAAAGATTTAAGCATACAAAGGGTCATAGGGACAGGAGAAAGCGACTTTGTTTTATACTAGGTATGTAGAGAAGAATAAGGTAATTTAAGATTGAAAATTGACACTTTAAATAGAAATATGGTTACTTTTCATTAGAGTTGACAAACGCTAGCCCCATTTCAAATTTCAAAACATCTGAAATGTACTTGAAACTCATTCCAAATGCAAGCCTGCTGAGTATTCTCAAAGAGATATGAAACCTTGAAACATTCCAGCGAATTCATCAAAGATGCATAGAGGGCGTACAAATAAATCGCATTACATTGCGAGGAGGCCCCATGAATAAACGAGGGGCCTTAAATTCACATTTTGGGGCACATTCTGAATGTGACGGCTGACAGTACGCAATTATACAAAATGTCTTCTCGTAAATAAGGTAAGGGGTAAACAAGGGCTTGTGAGTGTCACTTGGATAACTCGTTACAAGAGGTAGACGAGCTATTCAGAAATCAAACTATTTGGAATTAACCTCCGAATTCAACGTTGGGCATCTCTTAAAAGTATAGCTGTCCCGTTCAGTGCTATTGACATTTTACGGGACAGCGTGAGCGCGTGCTTAGCGATGATAGACGTTTGTGAATTCAGGGGTGAGTTTTACAAAATCTACTGGAAGATGCGCGTGGCGCAGTTATGAGTGAATCGGCAACGATCGCTGTTGTAAAGCAACCCACGCCGGGTCTGAAATGAGATGGGTGACCATTCCAACCGGAATTTAGTGTTTCTTAAGTGTTTTCGTGCGTTTCTTAAGTTAACGTTCCAAGGCACGTTAAGCAGTTGATCCCGGTTGACGTCGCTTGATGTCAGTCGTTACGCCCTAGACGGAGGCCGTAGGGCGGCTTGATAACTTCTGAACTTCTTCTAATTATATTTAAATAGTATTAAAATTGTATGCAATCCAAATACAAATATATATTTAACCTTTAACTGGTGACCTGCCCGTCTCACAGACACCGCCATATATGTTTGTGATATTTCTGCCCACCTGTACGTCGTTTCCCCCTGCGCGCCTCAGTACCTTCCGCGTTTAGCGTGTCCTTTGACTTAGTGACATGATCTCCCGCGCAACGACGCCCGAGTCCCCTGTGTAGAGCTCTCGCCGTCTCACAGACGTCGGGTCAGTCATAGTGTGATATATAATAGACCTATAGTGTCTATTGACAGTTGGTGTACGCGATTTCATAGTGTCTTACAGACGTCACGTCGGTAGTAACGTTTTTTTTTAGAATCTCAATCTCAATAGTTTAGTTTTAGCACAGCCTCAGCATTTCTCTCTCTCTTCATTAGTTGACTCATAGATAACGCATTTACCATCAAAACCATCTCTTGTACTGCTTTGGGCATAATACATTGAATTAATTATTTGTTTCTTTGTTGCAGGTAAATATCCACGGCGCTGTGTGTAACGTCCAATGATATTATCGATGACGACCAATTTGCTGTAATTGTAGAGAAGTCGGCTACTACACCAAAGGTCGCGGGTTCGATACCTGCACAGTACAAACATTTGTGTGCATGAACATGTCTGTTTGTATTGGTCTGGGTATTTCCTACGTATATTAAGTAAGTATTTACAAAAGAAAAAAATAGTATGTTTATCCGTTGTCTAGTAGTGGCATTTTTGTTTTGTTTGTTGCGATGTCCAGGATCAATGTTCGGTTTTTCTTTCTTTCTTTCTCTAGTATCCCATAGGAACGGGCCCTAAGTTGTCCAGGACTATTTTTTTATATTAGAATTAGTCGAATAATATCGATTGATGCTTCAGAATATCACGTTAAAGATCTTATTTCAATGGTTTCGTTCAGGATGAGAGTTTCCACGTAATATTGATGCCTTTATGTGAGTTTAATGAAAGAGGAGCTCAGATAAGTTCCCTTTTGTGCCCGTAATTACGGTTCAATGGAGAGTAAAATAAAATATTGGCGATACATCTTAAATTTTTAAAGTATGGCTATGTAGAGTTTGCTGTAAAAGATAAGTATGGTATGTACTTTTTCGTACCACTTGCTCAAAAAAGTGACATTCTATCCCGCAAAAAGAGAACATAACAATAGTCATTTTTAATCTGTTGAAAACAGGGAAAGAAAATTGTACTGAATTTCATTCATCACCTAGGGAGAGAATGTGATTCAAATTTGGAATACTGACCGAGGTGTTCGAGCGCTCATTTGAATAAGAAGTTTTAATTCTTTCTTTTTATACTACCTGCTCGTCAATGGGACATTATGTGTCATGTAAACCTGTCCTAAAGTAGGTCATTATAGCCCTACGGTCTAGCCGGGACATAATGTTGTACTGAATTTCATTATTCCCTGGGGATTAAAGTGATTTGAATTTGGAATGCAACCGTGTAGTCAAAAATGTTTAGGTGCAATGAGATTTTATCCTGAGTTCGAATGTCGTACTGGCCACTAACAAAATAGATGTCAAAGAAAGAAAAAAGGCGCCAACGGCTCAAATAGGTCCTGAGTCCTGTGCTGATAAAATGAACTTACCAAAGATTGTAATTCATCTTTCCAATGTCTTCGCACAACTGTCTTATGTTTCTAACATCACTTTTAATTTTTGATAAATACTAATTTCTCATATTTAATTACCTACCTATTTTCACTTGAAATAAATACTTAAGCACAAATTTTTTCAGCCATTAATTTCGATTGCCTCGCAGAAATTATAAAAAGTAGAGTATGCATCGCGGGCTTAAAAGTGTATTTGTCTTGGGCGGTGTTGAACCCCTCGTATTCAGGATTCTAGCCTTAACTCCCTCGCTCCGCTCGGGAGTTAACCGTAGAATCCCTCATACTCGGGGTTCAATATGACGCCCGGGACATAATACACTTCTTTAAGCCCTTGTGGCATAATCTACTATTATGACCTGCCAGTATTATGTGGCATAGTATAAAACAAAGTCGCTTTCTCTGTCCTTATGTCCCTTTGAAAATTTGAATGCTTAAATCTTTGCAACTACGCAACGGATTTTGATGCGGTTTTTTTCAATGGATAGAGTGATTCAAAAGGAAGGTTTTTATGTAAAATAACATCCTATTGCACCCGTGGGAAGCGGGGGCAGCCGAAGATTGAGTTCAGTGGCGTTTAATGGAAGAAGCCTTTGTACAGCAGTGGACTGCAACAGGCTGATGATGATGATGATGAAGCGGGTCGCTACATATAAATATAAAAAGTTTAATTATAAATATTTTTTCGCAAATGGTACGAAAAGTATTTTCCTCGGTGATAAAGCTGTCTTAGTCTTGGGTGAACTTAAATCCCTCGCTACACTCAGGACTCGTATTAAATCCCTCGCTTCGCTCGTGATTTAAGTTATTAACACCCTAGCTGCGCTTGGGAGTTAACCTCGAGTCCTTCGTTACGGTCGCGATTTCAATCGTCACCCGCGACAGAAGACACTGCTTTATCCCCTTGGTTAATAATCTACTATTATTCATAGATCTGCCTGTAGAATAATAAAAGCAGTTAATCGGTTTAAGGTGCTAATTAGGAGGTACTGTTTTATAATACTAACAACAGTAGAGTGGAATGAGGTTCCTGTTGACGTTGTTCCAGAGCGATACAATTCGGCATCTACAAAAAAAAAATGAGCGGCCTGTGTACAGTCAGCGCCAATATAGTGCCTGATCATTTTAGTACTTTGTCATACAGGCAAATTCAACAGCTAATGCAAAAGTTCTGGTACAACTAAATCAAAGAGAAATTAATTGAAATGGTTTAAAACTTCATAGGCACTATTATTGTTGACCGTATTAAGACCGTACCACCTTGGTCAACATCATCACTTACTATAAGACGAGATAGCCAAATGCTCGCCTACTTGAACATATTTTTTAAATATGTGGTTATAGGTAGTAGAATCGGACGCTATTTAATGATAATACTTACTTGTTTCTTGAAAAAAATCTAGTGGCTACATAACAATAAAGTTCATATTCGCTTCAAAGTTCGGTTTCCAAATGAATATAACATTTCCTAACAGAAATCGGTAGTTGACCGTCTGTAGAGTGTTTATGACACCTTTCGTCGCCATTTGAGATGTGTCGAATGAGGACTTCCTCACTCGCTGCTTACTGAAAGTGCAATATTTGAAGTTATTTTAAGACCAGTTCGTTCCTTGTCACGTGAGAGGTCTTTCACCCCGAATTTGAAGTAGTTACAAGTACTTCCAAACAAACATGGAAATACGAAAAACACGGTTCACTAACACACTTGACTGGTTGATTGAAAAAACTGTAAGTGACGCCCATAATGGCTAATACAAGACATCGTAGACTACATAAATGCAAATAAATAAATGAATGACGATAATCATTTTGTATGAGGTAAGAGTGACTCTACCACCTGAGTCAGACTGTTACACTCTTTGAATATTTTATTTATTTTTACAAAAGGAGTTTATGATTAAAACACTTGTTTAGTTAGGAACTAATTAATTTAGGAAAAGCGTCGTATCGGTCTTAGTTAAATATCTGTAGAGTGAAAGAAAAGTTACCAAAGTGACCACGTCGAGACAAAGAAGAACGAAATGATTCACTAGTTATTAGAATAGTCTCAAAAAACAGTTGCGAAATACGAATTAGCCTATTCAAGTAATCGGTATTTTATTTATTGAGCTAATTAAACAATTCTGATTAAATAATAAACATACACAAGAAAGTCGGTTCTAAGTACTCTATTCGGTATTCCAACAGAAAACCATTCATCTCGTATTGTTTGAACTAAACTTCATACACAAAGCAGTTGTTACAAAAGGGAATCTTTTGAATCAATTTAATTACATTGCTGCTTTCTCTCACTCCGTCCGAAAAGTTAATTATGTAAAAGTCTCAACTTATGACGAACACAGACGGTTCCACGCTGAAGCCTGAAGCAATTCCACAGAGCTGTTCCATCCAAGTGGTATTTATTTTAATTTATTCCGCAGAAACAAACTATCCTTTAGAGTTCATTATCGCTCGCCGTCATTTTCAGGCGGAGCAACAAAGTGTTGAAGGCATTCGAGAGCTCTCGCGATTCAAAACGGACTTTAATATTCATAAGCAAATAAATCTACGTGAACATTGGAGACTGGGGTTCTGCTAGGCGTTGTGTACATAGCACAATAGGTATTGTGCTAGAGTTTAAGTGCTCACATACAAGCGGAAGGGGAAGACGTGTGGGTGTTTTCCGTTATGTAACTTTTGAATTTAAACAGTCTACAATTTATGATGGCTTTAGACAGTTTAAACATATGTTTATATATTCGCGCTTTATATATATAAAGCGCGAAAAACTGGTAAGCGTTAAAGACCGTAGTCTCGCCATGTTAAATGTGTAAGGTGTTTCAATTAAGATCGTAGGATTTCAGTAGACAGAAGAAGTACCTACACGGAATGGTTTTGTAATAAAAATAGGTAGATAGGTTACTTGTGATAAATAAGTGGCACCCGCAATTTGAGCGATTCGTACACCTGAGCAAAGCATTGACAGTGTTGGCAGTCTTAAACGATACTTTGTAACATGTATCTGTCTCGTTTACGCTCTTACTAGAGTTATATTCATTTACTTACTAGTAATCGTACTGTCTTGTTCATACGGTCGCATTAACTACGTCGTACCCCGTGGACACTTTTTGACTTCGCATCAGTACTACAATAACCTATCTACGTCTTTTTGATTGTAATATCATTGCCTATACGCTGTAAATGTACTAGCATTTCGTCCATTTTAATAAGTCTTGAATATCTTTCACAACTTTGAATGTTTGCTTGTTAATCATCTTCTGCTACCATAATAGTAGTATTTGAAAAAACCTAAAATATTAAATGTAAAGTTGTACGCAGGCAAATGTAATTAGAAATATAGAGAAAAACATTACCAATATGTTGACTGTATCCAACCCCTAGACTCAAACTGATAGCTTAGTTGCAATAAATAAAAATTCTCCATTATTTCTAAAGTCATAAAAATGTCACCCTGCATAGTATGATAAGCCTGTCAGGCGACATAGTATCATTGCCTGGCGCCATTCCAACCCTGAATTAGGCTGCCTCTAAAAAACGTCTGCCAATTCGAGAGGGATGCGTTTTGGCCGCCATAGGCGTCATAACTCAGCCAAACTTAGGGGTGGGTGCGAAAAGTTTGGGAAATTGTGGAACCACTATCGGTATGGGGAAAACACGTATTTTTGAGCAGATTCCCAAAATATATTCAATCCTACTAATATTATAAAGGCGAAAGTTTGTATGTGTGGATGTGCCGTGTTGCTCTTTCACGTATAAACTACTGAATGGATTTTAAAGAAACTTCACAAAATGTAGCTTAGCCGGAAGGCGCCCTTTTTTTACCCGGTGAAATGCTTTTACGCACTTCCCGTTGCTCGGGGGGCAGCGGGGGAGTGTGGGACTCACCCACCACAAGGTGGGTATACCCACTAAAACACCGGGGCAGCCTTCTTCCGTGCGTGACCAGGGTTCACCGAGATCTCTTCCGTAGAGAAGGAACACTACCGGTTGAACACAATGCTATTCACACAGCCCCTCTCGTAGGGAGTAAGACCTCCCTACTAGCCGGAAGGCGCCCTACGCCCTTAATCTCCACTCAAAACACGCAAGTCTTAACCTCCCTTAGTCCTAAACCTTTCTCAACGTTACGTAGATATATTCTGTAATTTGAGATATGAAGTTTATGTCTATTAAAATAAATGTATCTTCTAAGATTATCTTTACCGAGAAATCTTCTTTTCCATGAAATATCCTGTATTCGAAAGATAAAGTTAGTCCCAGTTAGAAGAAAATTGTGTTGTAAGATGATTTTCAAGAAACTAATATACCTTTCCATTAAGATATGCAAATAAGAGAAGTTTACAGATAAACAAACTAGCCACAGTATTTCTGTGTAATGTCTACATAAACAAGTCTTGGCTGGAAACGAATCTGAGTATTTCTAGCAGAGTTTCAAACAGTAAGAATTATGGATAATATATTTCAGATAACAGTGAAATTTTAAAAATATTTAAATTGTTATAATGTACAAATGTCACTGATGGTAGCAATAATATAACTGAATGTTTGAACATACGTTTTGGTCTGTTTTTGTGTAGTAAAATTCATTGTAAGTTTATTCTGAATAGGCGATAGTGATCTTACCCCCAAATTCACAATCGCAAATCAAGGTTGAGCTGCGTTGAGCATCTCTCAGAAGTATAGCTGTCCCTTTCAGTTCTATTGACAATTTACGGTACAGTGTGTGTGTTTAGCGTTGACAGACGTTTCTGAAGTCGGGGGTTAGGATTTAGGATCGCCAACATGTATGTGATATTAGGCGATAATATGAAAAACTTGTCATTGGCAATGACAACAATGATATTATTTTAATACTGATCCTTTTTTCCTTTTTTTTCTCATGTTTCAATGAAGTCTTATTTTGATGAAAATTGGTTCATCTGTCTTCGAAGCACGAAATCATAGACAGCTAAATGCACACGCTTAACTTCTAGCCCCGGTGAGAGTCGGAGATTAAAAACGAACCCCGAAATACATCCAGGCGTTTCCCCCTAAATATGTAGTCTTTAGGTAAAAGCGCTCGTTTGCTTGATGAGCGTGTTAACAGCCTCGCAAAGTAGTGGGCAATTACATTTACCTTCCACTTGTACCTTTCCGCCTATGGCGAACATTTGCCTTTTTCGTCCGTTTGGGAAAATGTTACGCCATTCCAAGTTTAGAAAAGTACTTAAGCGTCGTAACTACAGTTGAACGCAGGTTAAAGGAACTGTGGACCGTGTGCAGTGGGAGTATGCGAGAGGTCAGTTTATGCCGGATGTGTTCCGCTGTATGTTTTTTGACTGTACCAAGCTTGAAAATACTAGTGTCGAATTTCAGGTTGGATTCTTAGAGTGCTGGGTAAAACTCCCAAGTCAAGAAAACATTGTATCATTGCATATTTTGTAAAGATCAACAGCTGAGTTCAATATTATTTATTTTTGAAAAAGATGTAAACATCCTGTATCATTACGCTCAAGTGTCGAATCATGTGCTAAATCGCAAGTAGCTATTTTCTGCAAGTTACTGCTCGGACAATGTTCACGTGGACTGGTGCAAATGCTCAACTTCTAAACTGAAGAGGACAGAAAATTACTTATTGTCATTTATGAAAAATAATAAATATTCCTTCTTCTTAAGCCAGCTAGTGTAATGAACATACAACAAATGACGTCACGCTCCGATTCTAGTGAATTCTCAACTCTACCGACAACAACATATTGTGATACTTTAGATGATAAACTTGTACCCTTGCTATCTGCCCCAAATGTCAAAGTCAACCTGTCTTGTGATACCACAATCACAGATGCTGGGTCGCGACTGTTGTTTTAGTCATTCGACTCAATTTAATAAGACTTTGATCTATTTTGAGTTAATCTGCATTGATTTAAACAAAAAGAGAAAGATACGATACATTCATAAGTACTTCGTGAATTTGAAAACTGGCAAATGAAAATGATGTACACGCAAACAAGTAGCTGTCATATTGGCTTGAAAGCAGGTCCATTGGACCTGCTTTTTTAGTACGTAATGGGTGCCGTAGCTCCCTCTTTTCGTTTATATCAATGGAGCTAGCGAGGACTTAAACAAAGCGTCAAGACGTATGGAATGACAATTCGATGTCGAGGAGAAGCCACAATGTCATTTAACGTCATGCCAATATGCCGTCATGCCAAGTGGCGCATTGCTCATGCTGCTTGCTTACTTGTTTTTTTTTAAAACGGATGGAATACTCGTAAGAGGAAATAACATGTCCAAACTAGAGGTTCTCAAACTCATTTCGTTGTCCGCCCACTTTGAAACACATTTATTTGTATTTTAGCGCCCACTCAGTTTTTTACTTACCACAACTTAAAAAAATCACAATTGCCATCATTACATGTTATGCCGTTGTCTTTCATTGTGTAATTACTTATAATTTAGTGTTCCATCATCGGCCTTGTCTTATACCAAACGCAAACTCAAAAAAGAAAAAAAGCTCTAAAGCTTTAAAGTGTTAATTTTCGATACCATACCACACATTTACCACATTTCAGTAACAATCCTGTTCCTGAGTTTAAGTTTGCCTCTTGAATGATTAAAAACATTATTAGAGTACAAGCAGCGCACAATAACTCACAATAACTCATGAAATTTTACAAATACGAGAATAAGTCCAGAAATTTAAATATCCTGTAACGATACTCTGGTCGGTCATTCCTCCTTGTGCAACACTTTGCCCATACTAATATGTGTTCCTAACTTTGTATTGAGTATTGGGAATTAATTAAAACTTGGATGCTGTGTTAATGTTATTTCTGCAGCAATTTTGAATGGAACTTTGGCTTTTGTTAGTTGCTGAATTGGGTCTGTTCTTGAAACTGAGGTTATGGAACAAAGGAATGGTGTTGTTGTTGAAGGAATGAGTACCAACATGTATCCCGAACCGTTTCAAGAATAATAGGAATATTCTTGAACGGTTTGAAATTATCCTTAGTTTTAGTAACATCTCCTTTTGTATTTTTAAACGGTTTTATTTAGCTCACCCCGTTTGTTTTATTTATTCTTGGGTCAAATCTAGTAATTCAAATTTCACCCTCTTCCTGTTAACCGATTAATCTGAAATTTTGTATACACTTTGGATTTTGGTGACAATACAATTATGTTTATTCATCATCATTATAAATTCAAGATGGCCGCCGCTACAAAATGGCGGATAATTTATGTTTTATATTTTCCCATCAATATGGGTATCAAATGAAAGAGCTCAACAAGCAGAATACAATATACTATAAAAAAATTAAATCCAAGATGGCGGCCGCTACAAAATGGCGGATAACGTAGGTTTGATCAATCCCATCAACATGGGTATCAAATGAAAGGTCTCAACAAGTAGAATACAATTTACTATGCAAAATTGAAATCTAAGATGGCCGCCGCTACCAAATCATCATTATCATCATCAGCCTGTTGTAGTCCACTGCTGAACATAGGCCTCTGCTTTTGCACGCCACTGTACTCGATCTTCGGCTGCTCGCATCCAGCTCCTGCCAGCCATTCTGCGCAGATCATCACTCCACCTTGCCTGAGGACGTCCTACACTACGCTTGTCGAGACGCGGTCTCCACTCAAGAACACGTTTACTCCAAATAGTCAGCCATCTCAGAAATAGTCTGCTCCTCTGCACATCATGTATTTTGACTTTACTGTTGTTACTCTGTTATCGCAATTATTGTAAACAAACAAGATTAAAAAAGAGTAACTACCGAGTTTCTTGCCGGTTTCTTCTCGGTAGAATCAACACCTCCGAACCGGTGGTAGAATCACATTATTACTATTTAATTTTTATGTTGTGACTTGTCATAAGTGCTTTTTAATAAGTTTACATGAATAAATACTATTTTTACTTCACTACTTTACCAACGTTTGTCGGTTCTACGGCTAACATGGCCAGCCCACTGCCACTTCAGCTTGCTGATCCGGTGGGCTATGTCGAAAACCTTGGTTCTCTGCCGTATCACCTCATTTCTGATTTGATCTCGCAGAGAAACGCCGAGCATAGCCCACTCCATAGCCCGCTGAGTGACTTTAAATTTGTGGACCAGCCGTGCCGTCAGTGTCCACGTTTTGGCTCCGTATGTCATGACGGGTAGGACGCACTGATTGAAGACTTTTGTCTTTAGGCACTGTGGGATCGACGATGTGAAAACTCGACGTAGCTTTCCAAACGCTGCCCAGCCCAGCTGAATTCTTCTATTCACCTCGTCCTCGAAGTTGTTTCTACCTAACTGCAATGTCTGCCCGAGGTATACATATTTTTGAACAACTTCGAGAACGGCGCCGTGTATCGCTATCGGTTCCGGTAGTACATGTTCATTGAGCATGACCTTGGTTTTGTCCAAGTTCATCCGTAGACCGATGCGCACAGAAGAGTCAGCCAGGTCATTCAGCATCTGTTGTAGGTCCTGCAGCGTTTCTGCCACGATGACGATGTCGTCAGCAAATCGCAAGTGAGACATGTACTCGCCATTAACGTTGATACCACGTCCTTCCCAGTTCAGCGTCTTGAACATATCCTTCATTGCATTTGGGAACAATTCCGGGGAGATAACATCCCCTTGTCGCAAACCTCGATGCAACGGTATAGGACTTGTTTGCTGATTCTGGATTTGGACGGACATAGTGGCTGCTTCGTAAAGACATCTCATCACTTGGATGTATCGCCAATCTACACGGCATCGCTGCAGGAACTCCAGAACAGACCAGATTTCAATCGAGTCAAAGGCCTTCTCATAGTCCACAAATGTATAATCTGCCGCACTGTGTGGATGTGGTCTATGGTGCCGTATTCGCTCCGAAACCCAGCCTGCTCCGGTGGTTGTAATTCGTCGAGTCTTCGCGCAAGACGGTTCGTGATCACTCTTGAGAACAGCTTATAGACGTGGCTTAGAAGGGAAATGGGTCGATAGTTCGTCAGTAGGGTTTTGTCTCCCTTTTTGAAGAAAAGGACGTCCACACTTCTACTCCACGCCTCTGGAGCTCCACGCCACTACCAAATGGCTGATAACATTTTTTTATCAATCACACCAATATGGGTATCAAATAAAAGGGCTTGACAAGAAGAATACAGTGCACTATACAACCTCAATATTTAAGATGGGCGCAGCCACTAAATGGCGTATAATAATAAGATTTAAATTTAGAAATTGAACCTGTAATTTAGGTATCTGATTAATCCAGCCTAAATCCACCACCCAAGTCTAGATTTTGTTAGTTTTCAGTTTTTATTTCGCATTCTGTTTAATTCATTTAGTGCTTCGTTATTGCAAGGTTTCTTGCCCGTTAGTTTATTGTTTGAAGAAAGTCAAGCCCACGTGGCTCTTAGTAGAGTAAGATCTTTGCAGGGACTACGTATAGAGGAGTTCGACTGCAATAAACTAACGGGAAGAAACCTTGCAATAATGAAGCACTAAATGAATTAAACAGAATGCGAAATAAAAACTAAAAACTAGAAAATAAAAATAGGTAAAAAAACTTTTTAAGTTAAACGGTTTTATGTTAAACATGCATTACAATGTTTTAGATAAATGTACTAAAAACCAAAAAATAATGAAATAGATACAGTCGTGGGAATTATAAACATATGCATAGACTAGACTAAAATAAAACCGTGGGGCACGTCAATTGTCTACAAATTATCGACTTAATGTGCGATAGAAGAATCGTTTAATTCGTCGTTAGGCAGTTGGCCCGCAGACGGTAAGGAAATTACTTACTATTTTTTTGCTCATGGAAATTCCAATAGTTATTGACTCCATGTAAATAAAAGAGATGTTTCAACTAGTTTATCGTTGGACATTCACACTGCTGGCTGGCGAGGAATCGCTTCACAGCTCGTAGTTTCTCTTTATTAATCGACAAAACATATGATAAAAGTACTACTCGCTCACCACTATGAAACCCTAAAACTCGCTTATAATCAAGCTTGCTAGCTTGTTTCCACATTCTAGCCCTACTTATCCCACGTCCATCGTTGTCGGTTGAACAACTGCCTAATTATAGTGTAACATTCCAAAACAAACATTTTAATCAACGATTGTAGACAAATTGACGTGCCCCACGGTTTTATTTTAGTCTAGTCTATGCATATGTTTATAATTCCCACGACTGTATCTATTTCATTATTTTTTGGTTTTTAGTACATTTATCTAAAACATTGTAATGCATGTTTAACATAAAACCGTTTAACTTAAAAAGTTTTTTTACCTATTTTTATATGTACAAACTTCACTGACAACAATGAATTCGTATGTCATTTATAGTGGCGCCTCTTGTGGCAGGATACCGTATTTAGACGCTTTTCTATGTAGATCCGCGTTTACGCACTCGATGCGTGTGAATAAGTTAACTCGCACATGACCCTCTTGAGATGTTTCCTAGCACATGAATATGATATGACTACCCACCACCGCCGTCGGCGTTGTTTCTTATAACAAACGGGCTAGAAATTCATTAAATAAATGCATCATTAAATATCACTGGAATTTATTCAACACAGTGCAGCTAAAACCCATAGGTAGGCAAAGCTTGTAGGTAACATCCTACTTATACAGGGTGTCCCGAAACGTGACGTCAAGCGGACACGGGATGATAGGCTAGGTCCTACCGGTTCTGGGAAAAATAAGGAAAAAAATCTATGTCACTTGGTTTAGTAATAATAATAATATTTTAGAAATTTTTGGAAATCGACACCCTTGACTAAGTTTTCATGTACTGTACTCACAAATCACCAAATTTCGCAGCGTTTTATTTTTTCATTTTTTCCTAGAAAACTATGCTTTCGATTATAGTCACTTTTATGATGATACATTTTGGACATTTAGTAAAAAAAATAAAGTTCGACTGAGTCATGGTTAAGAATTTTTATGTCAGCTAACTTCATCCCTCATTTTCTTTGAAAAACATTACTATGGCATCCTTGACAAGTTGTCTAGAAAAATAGCCCATTTAATCAAGATTTCAAAAAGGTAAAATACTAACCATTTCCTTGTCTTATGTTTCCATGAAAAATATTATGAACCAAAATGGGTCTTTCAAAACTTGAACTAGGTGAAGTCTATTAGTATGCCTTACTTGGATGATAAAAGAAAAAATGACCGTAGGTTAGTGGCAGCGGCAAAAATGAATCGTTTGCTGTTGCTAAGCATTCCATGATTGGTCGGTTAATGTGATGGGGACCAGTTCGTTTTTTTTTCATAGTACACATGACATTAAGCAGTTGTCCCCAGCTGAAGGTGCTAGCAGAAGTCAGCCACGAAACTTATTCAGAGGCCTTAGGGCGCCTTAATATCATCTGACTACATGGCTCAATAGTAGCTCTGGTATCTCACTTTTACGGTAAATGCGACATCACCCTTACCATTTTCGTTCAGTCCTCCTTACATACATACATACACGGCCTATATCCGTCCCACAGCTTGGCACAGGCCTCACCTCAACTAAAAGGGTGGGCGCTAGCCATACTCTAACACGCGGGCTCAGCGACTGTTGCAGGAGTGTAAATTCAGTGATATAAAAAAAAACTCAGATGTCATCAAGCCGCCCTAAGGCCTTTGACTAATCATTACGACTAACATCTAACGATGCCAATCGGGACGAACTGCTTAACGTGCCTTCCGAAGCACGGAGATTTCGGAAAAATACACTACTAGTCTTCCTTGCTCTATTGCAAAGAAATGTCATTCAGCAAGAGCGAGATAAAAAACGGAAATAGGTAGCCTGAGATGCCGGTGACTGTACCAAAATCCACACTTAGCTCACTGTGCAGACGTATTAGAGTATGACACTGTAGCAATACAGGATAGTTTCGTTGAGCCTAAGCGTTGAGCATAAGTCTGACCTCAACTGGTGACACTTATGCTCAACACTGGGCACACGCAACCTCTTCCGGGGCCAACCGCTTAACGTGCCTCCGGAGGACGGAAAAGCTATAAGGATATTTTAAATTTTTTTTGGAGTGGTCACCCATCACTTTAACCGACCAATCATGGAATGCTTAGCAACAGGAAACGTTTCATTTTTGCCGCTGCCGCTAACCTACAATCTCTTTGTCTTTATCATCCAAGCAAATCATACTGTAGAATTCACCTAGTTCAAGTTTTGAACGACCCATTATGGTTCATAATATTTTTCATAGAAACATAAGACAAGGAAATGGTTAGTATTTTACCTTTTTGAAATCTTGATTAAATGGGCTATTTTTCTAGACAACTTGCCAAAGATGCTATAGTAATGTTTTTTAAAGAAAATGAGGGCTGAGGTTAGCTGACATACAAATTCTTAACCATGACTCAGTCGAACTTTATTTTTTTTTACTTAATGTCCAAAATTTATCATCATAAAAGTGACTATAATCGAAAGCATAGTTTTCTAGGAAAAAATGAAAAAATAAAACGCTGCGAAATTTGGTTATTTGTGAGTACACTACATGAAAACTTAGTCAAGGGTGTCGATTTCCAAAAATTTCAAAAATATTATTATTATTACTAAACCAAGTGACATAGATTTTTTTCCTTATTTTTCCCAGAGCCGGTATGATCTAGCCTATCATCCCGTGCCCGCTTGACGTCACGTTTCGGGACAACCTGTATTGCAGGTTTTTATGTTAGAATGTGCCGTGTTGCGTGTCGTAAGATAAATAGTGATGTTAATAACCTAAATTCTAGGAGCAAAATCAAACATAGAAATCCCAAACCTAAACTACATAATGTGAATAATACAAATAATCGACAGAGAAACTATCGAGTTGCTTTCAGGAGTTTTCTTGATAAAATCAACGTCCAAGTCGTTGGTAGAGTCTCTTTGAGTTCTTTAGATTGATTATAAAGTTTTCAGGAGTTTTTATGTCCAATGGAACCGAATTATTTAATGTTTTATAAGTATCTAAGGTGTATCCTACTTGCCTTAGAAAACATAAGACGGTATTCTAGTTGAGCAACGCAGCGGACTCGTTATCGCCGGACAGCCCCTCACTGAATTAGCATATTCCGTCTTCTTCTGTCGCCTCGTTTATTTTTCCGTCCAATCTTTTGTTTCAGCCTTTTTTCTGCAATTACTCTTTAGGTACGTAAGTAGTTGGGGATGCTTCAAGTTGGGAGAGCTGAACTTTTTTGAACTTGCTGATAGCTTTGATGCTAAACTCTACCTGGAGTATTTAAAAACATATGGTCGAATTGATAACCACCTCTTTTTTTAAAGTCGGTTGATAAAGTCCGAGCAGAGATAATATAGATTTCACAATACTCATCGTCTAGTAAGGATCAATAATCGTAATTTAAAGATGAAAACAAATGATCTTCTCCTGCTCACAATTTCCTAAAACAATATTTTAAGTATATCTTTACAGTAACTAGTAAAGCCATGTCAGTGCAGCATCCGAAAATTGCTTAAGAGTGCGTATAAACCCAGCAAATTATCAAAATTCACCCGCGCCCCCCTCTCTGCGAACACTATCGCCCGCCAAACCACAATACATCTCTCTCGCTCGCTCAACGCGTAGCTTCCGTAGTATACGTAAAACTATCAGATAACGCAGTAGGCATTCTTTTTGTGAATACATTACCTACATTATTTACATTATTTTAATTCTCTGACGATCTCAATTTGAATGACCTATATTTTGACATCTGATGTAATTTGTAGTGAACTTTAATTTGAGAAATAAATTATCTAATCTAATCTAATCATTTTAATGTATGTAATTTTACTTTGTATATAAGTTGAATGTTATGTTGTAGATAGTAGTCTCATCTTTTAAATTATTTTTAAGGATCGGTATGCAAAAGGTAAAAACAGGACCCTATTACATAGACTACACTGTCTATCTGTGTCCAGTTGATTTTTTCACAATAAATACTAAATACTAGCAGCCGCCCGCGACTTCGTCCGCGAGGACTTAGCTGTATATGAAAAAAGATTTTCCTACTTTTCTGTTGAAATTTTCCTGAATTTTCTTTGCTATAAACCTCACGGAGCCCGAGACCTTTCTAACGAATGCAAAACCGTGGAAATCGGTGCGTTCGTTCTGGAGTTATAGCGTCAGGAAGGAAAACCCGATTTATTTTTATATACTAAAAAAATATAAAATATATAATAAAATTTATATTCTAGAGTAAATACACAAGCGGGTTTTTTTGCGTTCTTTGTTCTATATTAGTGACGGTAATAGGTGGACGCATTTGTATATTTATAAATAAAAGTTCTCCGGTGTCATGATTTGACCCGCTTTTTTTTTTTCGTGGGGAAATCTTCATGGATACCTCGCCGCCCAGCAGCCGCCGGGCAGCAATTTGTAGCGCAATTCGATCAATTTGGCCATGGCAACGGCAGACGAGTGAACCGGTGCGTTGTCGTGGTGAAACAGCACGTTTTTCTTCGCCAGTTGGGGTCGTTTTTTCTTTAATTCGGCGTCGAATCAGCCCAATAAATCGGCATAGAAAAGCCCTGTTATTGTTTTACCCTTCTCGAGATAATCGATGTAGATCAAATCTTGTGGATCCCAGAAAACGGTGGCCATAACTTTTCAGGCCGATTTTACAGTTTTCGCCTTCTTTACAGCATGTTCCCCAGCATGTTTTCGCCTTCTTTACAACCTGTTCTGAATCCTTTGTTTTGATTGCTCCTTGGTCTCCGGTGTGTACCAGAGGATCCAGGTTCCATCGACGGTCACAAAACGACGCAAAAACTCAGCGGGATTCCGCTTAAAGAGCGCCAAACTCGTCTCCGATGTGGTCCCACGGTTGCGCTTGTTGTTGGTTGCTTGTTTTTTTCGGTACATTTGGTGCGTCATTGTGGGCAGATTCATGGCTACACTCAATTCTTGAAATTGTTCTAAGCCAATGCCTACACTAGTAATCCCAGTGACAGCGGCTGTGTTCATGTCTAGGTTCTGGGTTGGTTTTGGATCTAACGTGTTCAGTATGAATTCAACTCTGCACATATTACACGAAAGTTTCAGTTTAGAATAAAAACCCACTTTAGTTACTCCTTTGATGTTTAAGTTAGATAGAGTGCAACCGAATTGAAGTGCATGACTCGATATCATTTTTAATTTTTCAAAAAAGTACAACTTGTCTATTATCACTCTCTCTGCTGCATCGTACAAATTTTCAGCCTGATCTTCATTCTGAGCTTGTGGCGGACTACTTAGAGTGCGTCGTCGCTTCAATGAACTGTAATGAAAAAGTTCAGCTATTTCCATGCAAAAATGACACAGTAGAAAAAAAAAATGCGGAAGCCATATTTTACGGAATTTATGTTAAAAAAATAGGGAAAGGCACAAATTACCCACTATTAGGAAAGTCATTTGCAATTAAGCATTAAAGTACTCGTAGTAAGTGGCGTTCTGAGTCAAAATATCGCTCGGCTCATGCGTTTTGTGGTTGCAGTTCTATCCACCCCACTCAAATCAACCCTTTTCCGTTCAACTGATCGGATTTATTATATATTTACAGGAGAATGCAAAGCAGCGGCCAGGCAAAAAAGTATGCTGGAAATGGTTAATTTCGGCGTCTGTTGGCGCTTAGTTATTTTCAAATTACTGATTTAAGAAAGGATGGTTTGGAAAGTGATAACTTTATCAGAAATTATCTAACGTTATTTTTCAAATGACTATTTCCTATTCGTTATTTTTCTAATGACAGGTCTCCACTAGTTTAAATGTTATCGATTGTACTGTAAGAATTTAGGCAGATACCTGTCTGGACTATTCTCTTCATCCCTCGAGTAATCATTACGGTAAGTATTTTTTCTGGCTGACAATAGTCTGTAGATATAGGCTGTCTATTAGGGTCTACATTTTTTAAATTCAATGTTGTTCTGTAAAATAAACACAGTACTTAGTATATTTACTCATGTCGTAGTAACTAGTTATTGTTTCAGCCAGCTTCAACTTTACTAAAAAAAATATATCCCAAGATGGAAAAGCCAGTAATGGATACTATTTTAAAGAAACCTACATAGTCGACGACGCGTATGCCTCCACAAATTCATTTTGATCACACCTGTCAGTTTGTGAAATATTTTGAGATGCAGCAATTCTGAAAATTAAATATTATTTGAAAATAATTTACTTACAATAAATACCTGGTAGATTGAAACAAATTCCTTCGAAATCAACCTTTTATTTGAAGAGACCAACTCAAGTCATGTGATTACTTAGCATATACTTTACACCATCTGTTTACGTCATCTTACTAAAGCGACTCAAATGAATTTATTTCTCTTAAAATACAATACAACATACCTTCGACAATTAGCCATCCTTTCAGTTTGTAACTTTTTTAGTTCTCGTTTACTAAGTCCTTTTCTTTTTCCCCATTTCACTATTTATTTTGAAACTCGGAGCAGCTAAGAATTTGAGCGTAGTCTTCTCGTCTCAACGGAGCGATGGCAACTGATGTGTGAAATAGAAATATGTGTCAAGCTTCACAAACGTGCGACGGAAGATGGCTTTTTCCGCGGAATGAAAACGTATTAAGTGCCAAAAGTGTTTAATCGTTATAAATCTAAAACTAAAAGTAATTTTAAAAAATGACTAGACATAGCCCTTACTTATTCTTTAATATAATTATTTATAAAAAAATTGTCACCATAGTAATTGCCTTGTCAAGTATAAAACGAAAAAAAGGAAAAATAAGACGTAACTTCGTGATTTTTTTTATCGAGATAATTTAATTATTTTATGTTTTTGATCAAACACAACCCTTGAAAATATCATGAAGCGTAACATTTAATAAATTTATAAAATTTCATCTAGTATTTATCACGTACAATCAAGAAGAAGATTAGTAGTTTTGCTTTATGCGCACTCTTAATTTGTAAAAATACACCTCATTTTTCCTGACGTCCAAATTAGTGAAAGATTTTAGAAATCGAATAGATAACTTTCAAGATGACTTTCTTAAATCCTAACATACAAAGTTTTCTCATATAAGATATTAGTAGGTACCTACGGTTTAGCCGTATTCTCTCCTAAATTGCGCCACAGCACAAGACAGAGGGTCCATAGATTTATGCGGCCCGTAACCCCGCAGCTGCTGCCTCCAGAACGACCTGGGACAGAACGCTAAGTGTTATAGCTGTGCATTTTCTCCCAAGTGCTCGATATTAGGGATGTTAGGAAACTCCGTAAGCGTAACTATCGGATATCCGATATGAAAAATACCCGTAACCGAATCCGAAAACAAAGGTTCGGATAGTATCGGATAGGGATAACTGAGACACGCTAGGACAAGTTTTACGTTATGTTTTTCATTTCAAATAGCTGTGATAATTACTCACATACTGATAGTATGTTATATAGTTTCCACCAACCAAAAGGTGACATAAATAAAAGCATATTATATTATATCATAATTCGACGACCGTCTTGGTGGAATTGTTGAGAAGTCGGCTACTACACCAAGGGTCGCGGGTTCGATCCCCGTACAGTACAAACATTTGTGTGCATGAACATTTCTGTTTGTATTGGTCTGGGTGTTTCCTATGTATATCAAGTATGTATTTACAAAAGAAAAAGTATTTAAGTATGTTTATCCGTTCATGTTCATGTTCATGTGGGAAAATGTCCAAGGATATTTATTCATAGTTTTTATTTATTTTGAAATTCCTTAAAAATTTAAAATCCGTAACCCTAATTATCCGATACTAACGGATAATCCGAAAGAGGTTAATATCCGTATCCGGTATAATAATCTTTCCTATATCCGTATCCGAAATTTCATATCCATAACATCCCTAGTCGATATAACTGCGCTCGCGTCGCCTACGCATTTGCGAACATTCATATGCAAGAAGCCGCGTATATAGGTTGCAGTGTTAGTATTCAGGGGCCTTAATCTAATCTCTAGCTTTAGCTAAAAGGTTAGCGAACTGCGATTTAACACAAATAGTTTTAGGACGAATATTCAAGTCTGTGTTTCGGTTGAGACTTGTATATTGAGGGGGAATTAAGTTCAAGTAGTGATGTTTGTTTAAGAAATCTCGAATTGTCGACGTTTGCGAACGTTGAACTGCAATAGCTAGGTGCAATATTAAAACTATCGTAATGATGGTTCTGCTTTATCGGGATCGTGTTAGATTGATATTGTGCGTCATTACAGAATATGACTGTTTATTTCACGCTGCATCACATTAAGTACAGGTTGATTTTTTAAAGTAGCGTAGCATCCCAAGATGTATTAATTAATAAGTGCTATTATAAAATTGATGATTTCCTTAATGATAATTTTAAGTAGTAGATCTGCTTAGTTTTAAGAAATACATTGTAACTATTGAATATTATATTGTGTCATTTGCTATTTCAACTTTTGCATGCCTTGGACTGGCAGAATAGATTTGTACTGTAAGCACAAATGTATTATTAACCTGTGTGACCTGTATTCTGTGCAAATAAAATTTATTCTTATTCTTATTCTTAAGAGTCTCGAGACCAATTTTGACAAAAACTGGAACTGCACACTTAGTTTAATGTTTTGTCAAGTTAACATTGAGTTTACAGTGAGTTCTATATTAGCGAATTCGAAACGTTCTTAAAGAGTCGGTCCACGGTCGTCCAAATTGGCAAATTGACGTATGTGAACTGAAAAAACTTTGTCTTTCACACAACGCTCACTACCCGGGTGCACGGTGGTCTATTGTCAATTTATAGTTCTTAAAACAGCTGCGTAGGTTTTACAACTGGCTGAATGAAAAAACATGGACAGGATTAAAAAGTTTTAGTTTAAGCTAAAAGTAACGTAGAAGATTAATCGGTGAAAATAGTAAATTCAGTTGGGTATATCGTTGTTTTAAAGTGAAATAGGTGCATGATTGTTTTTAGGAAATAAAAATATTCGCAGTTTCAGATATCAAAAATTCAAATGTTAAACAGTTAGAAATAACTTAAATCACTGAAAAATACTCACTTGAAATGCCTCCGCTAAAAAAGTTGAACTAATCAGAGATCTAACGAAACAGAGTTTTAAAATTATTGAGTGTTCCATCCAATGGAAACTTTCCTTGAAATCAGAAAATTATATCAAACCCCCCCTTGAACACAATAAATTTTACCTTAACATAGTTTATAACAGAGTGTATTTTTCAAGTGGCCGTGCCAGGCCGAATCCTAAACTATGAAGAATATAGTAGAAAGCACAAGGCAGTCTCAAACCCGATTTTGACTTTATGTAAAACTTGACGACCAAATTGACGAACTGGTTAAGTTTCCTCTGAACCAAAATTAGTTTTAAAACCAACAACAATGCGTTGCCTTTTGATCAAAGTAAAAATAACAAATACAGTTCAGCTGCCCATTTTATTATATGTGGCATTTCGTGAAAAAAACATCTGTTTGATACGTAACATTTGATACAGAATCTATGCCGACAGAAACAAAATGATTAGTCCGGAAGTTGTTGAAGCAATCAAACGGACGGAAGCCTCTCAAGCAAACTGAATGCCGTTAAATAGATCATGACGCTTCGCTGAAGGACGCGCTGAAAGATTTCATTTCCCGTGGTGTACTGAAATGTTTCTGTCTCTGGGAAGAGGCTGTCGCACGGTACCGTTGAGGAATATCCTGTCTAAGATGCCTTTTAGTTCTTTGGGTTTTCAATCAGGTATTATTCTCTTTATTTATTGTAAGTCTTAGGGCTAAAATTTGTACAGCATATTCATAAAACAAAGATTTATAACAATATAAAAACTTAAGAATTATAATTATAAAAATAAAATAATTACAATTATAAAACTTAAGTGCTAAAGCTACAAAACAATGATTTATAAAAATGCTATAAAAACCTAAACCTAGAGTGCCACCAGCAACGGGACGGGCAGGGCTCAAATTGCCGGTGGTTAGGGCTGCAGAGAAAGAAACCTCCTGACAATACGTGCCGTGTCCAGGAGAACCGCCTTCTGTATTCGACCCTTGATCCAACTCTTTAGCGAGAGCCTCTCAAGATGTTGGTCGAGACTCTTCGCTATTAGTCGCTATTAACATGGCGGTCACCTCGTGAGCCAAGTTAAGGTACAGAATCAGGTATTTAAGCAATCAGGTATTTATTATTATGTAAACCAAATCGGTGAAATATGGCCTTCTGAAAGGTATGTTCAACATGATAGCAGTAGAAGTGTGTCGAATGTCATAAGAGTCATTTTTTTATTTCCATTCTTGTAAAAATACTGATATTATATTTTACTGTTTCGTCGAAATTTTCAGGATCCTGCATTTCCTGAACATTTATTTTTAGTGCCAATTCTTTGTTCATTCCACATAAGAACACATAGGTCATGGTTCATTTTTTGAATGGTTAAACCATGCGTGTTTATCGTGGCTAGTTGATAATGGAAGGGGTTGATTAAAAATTAAAAAAATAATAAAATACGTTGCGTTCTCACTTCGCAATTTCAAAAACTGGGATACGACAATACTCCCTACTACGTATGAATGACATATACGTGAACTAGTCGCTGTCCATTCAACCTGATTTTGTGTGACAACGTGTGGTACGCGGATGCCAAATCTTCTTTTTTTGTTTAAATCAAAGCTATTCTCCCAGATATTGCTCAGTTACACATAAATGGACGTCAAATCAAGACCCATCCATCTGTTGACTTTCGGCGCCATTGCCTTTTACCTTGCTTACTCATCTGCGCTCGCTTTGATCGGTTCCCGAACGCTCTGATCGTATTTTTCAACCGTGTGGGTGTAACCAAACACCATTCGTGTTGAAGTTCAACGTGTAACTGTGTAGATAACATAGGCATATCTGTGGCCCCATAGCTTTGAATGTACTGAAACAGGTTCATATGAATAATTACATTTGTTTTTTTTTGAATGCGCATTTGTGTCTTACCCAATGGTTATTCCCAGAATAGTTTGATTGATTTTTAACCCCCTCTCCCTTATTTTAAATTTTACTTAACCAGTTAAGCTGGTGTCACAGCAATATTTCACTTTAACAAAAAGTTGAACTGAATAATTTCCTTCTCTTTTCTTATGGAATAAGGATATTCTTTTAAGAACGGTGTAGGTTATTAGTCGGTGTTAATATAACACTTAACAGAGTACTAAATAAAATTATATAATTGAATCTAATAAGAATATAAGTCGTTACGCAAATTCAAAAATGAAGAAAAGTCTTGAGTCGTCGAAGCTGACACACTATGCACCACTCCACTAAGCTAACTGGTTTAAATCAAGTTTTCTTGCCATAATTTAAATTGCATTCCATTCACCACCCGTTGCCTAATTACTCCAACAAGATGGTGTTCTCTGAGCGTTCCCCTGCCTTGAGACTTGAATCCTCGCGAAGTTGTTGATTAAATTAACACTTCTCGCAGTCAACCGTTAGTTCTCAAAAACAATTCGTATGACGCTTTACTTGAGAGGATCAATTTTAAGACAACTTTGTATTTGCCGCCAGTGGGTTTACAACCCTCGAATTTTAACATACGCTCACTGAGAAGCCTATGCCAAGCGAATTTGAACCCAACGTGCTCAGGTGTGAGGCTGGCTGCTTGGGTTTATTATCGTAATTATTATAATTTCAAATAATTAATTTGTAATCCATACCATAATATGATCAATTAGCCATGCATGTTTTTTATCTATGTTACTTAATTGTAATTTTAAACATACTGGGCAATTGTAAGCCGGTTTGTTCCAAAACTGTATAAATAAATCGGTGTTTTCCACCACAACGGCGAGTTAACGCTCGAATTAATTAGTAGATTTATTGAATTCCTATGTTTTTACTTAATAAACATTATATTTTTCTTTTTATGACTAGGAATAAGGGAACAAACACAAACTCGAAAATGTTTTGCCCACGAGAAGACAGATTGAATCTTTTCGTAGCAGTATGTAGTCGGAGTAAACCTCTTCAACAGTACTCGTAGCATTCGTAGCAGCGCACACAAGCTGAAATAATACGATCGTGCTACAATTCTATCGCCAGGTTTTGAAAATAAGGTTTGTATTCGAGTATAAATTTACAATTACTCAGTTACAAAATTGCGGCGATATCCACCTATTTTCAAACAAATACTTGTTTGGTAGAATCCCTTTTCTTGTTTCAAATTACATCTCTCAATAGAACTATGGTTATTTGAAAGACAATAATTTGTGGCCATCGTTGAAATAGTTAGCTTCTCTGCACATTGATGTAGATAATTATTTATTTTCGGTTTTCTTATCATGTGGTTATTTCAAAAAAAATATATTTCATTATTGCACGAGTTGGACTACCAGTGTAGGAGTCACTAAGTGCGCGAAGTAAGCCCAATCCTTCATTGACTTACTTTTTAGGATATTAAAAAAGACTACTAGGTTTAAAAAAAACGATTAAGGAGAGCATATTTCAAAAATTTGGCAAGCACTTGCAAAGTCATCCTGTATTTTAGGCCCCCTAAATTATAATGTTTATAATAATAGTTATTTTGCCATTTCTTTGTGCAATAAAGTATATCTTTCTGGTATATTTTACCCTATGAGCTAGGGTGATTTCATCAATGGTTTTTATAGTTAAAAACATTTATATATTCATAGCTTTTTCATCTTAATCGGAAGTTAAATATTTGAAAAAATATTTCTTCCGAGTGTTGTAGGTGGATGCCTTTAACATTGATGTAATCAAGGGTGATGACATAAACATAATCACCCTTGAATGAGCTAGGGAGCTCTATAGGGTATAGGGTAAAATATACCAGAAAGTTTCAGCCGGTCTGTTAATGGTCTCGGTAGCACAGTGGTTAGTGCAGTCGCCCGGTTTGCGAAAGATGCGGGTTCGATTCCTGCCTGATGCCAAAACGACCAAATGTATTTTTATTTATTTATTTATTAGTTCGTACACAAAAAAACAATTGCAATAAACAGACAATTGGGAGATTAAAAATTTTCTGGTTTTTAAATCTCTAATAAAGATACAGCATGGAAAATGCTAAAAACAATAATAACCTTATTAATAATAATCTTCCTTTTCTCTACTTAACGCAATCGTCCTGTAAATCCATACCGAATTGTTTGTATTATATTTATGTAGGTATATGTAAGTTTATTATTTCGCTTGTAGTACTGTATGTATGTTTATTCTAGAACTGGAAAACTAAATTTTGTTTTAATATATTCATATTTTCTTTTTAAATACCGTCTTGCACCACCGCATCTACTTCCCTTTCCAGTTTCTCTACCTGAAGGTTGTCTGGAAGAGATCGCTCTTAGCGATAAGACCGCCTGTATTGTACATTCTAAATGTCTATGAGCATCGTTATGTAACTTGTTTTCTTTGTGCAATAAAGTATATCTTATCTTTATCTTATCTTAACCAAAGTATATCTTATCTTATTACAGCAGAGCTGGCTATCCTCCCCTCGTATGCAAACCATTTTGTGTTTACACGAAGACACGACTCGGAATAACTTTTCCTATTTTCTTTGTCTTGCACTAGCAGCTTTGTTTACGGCGTTGCTTAGACAGAATATAAATTATGGGGTTAAAAGGCGCTAAACACGGTCTTACAAAGTCAAAAGAGTACCCTTGTTGGTTATGTTTTAAGCGTTGTGGAATCATAGCGAAATTGCTATAGGTTTTGTGTTCAAAAAACACAGTAACTCATACAGTTTAATCAAAAAAGTGGTCGTTGGTGCTTTCTTATTTTTCCGGAAACTGCCACAATTTTTACTGTCAGTATCACAAATTTTATCATTCACATAATGGTCTGTGGATTCAATGCAAAGTGTGTTGATGAATGGAAAGCTGTGTCGGGTACGACTATTTTTTTCCTGCGTTGTTTTGGTGACACAATGTATGACAATTTGTGTTAATGTGTGCCTTACATCGTAGCAATTAAACAAATGATTACTTTTTAGGGTTCCGTACTGAAGCTAATTTTAACTTGATGATAGTATGGAACCCTTCGTGCGTGAGTCCGACTCCCACTTGGCTGTTTTAAAAAACGTGTCTGTCGAACTTGCTCTACGAACGCCACAAGATTATTTTTTTATACTTCTGATGATCAAGTTAATTAAATTTTCCTCGAACTGTCACTGACGAAAATTTTAAAATCACAAAAGTTATTTTAAAACCCAATTCTCTCCGAAACGAGACCGTTCCTATGATTGGGGATAATTTAAATATTTTTCGAGGAAAACCGTTCCGAAATAAGTCGATGGTCCTTCGCGCTTTGCTTTTATTTTAAAGATTTTCTGGTGAAAACTAATGAAACATAAAATTTTACAGAAAAAGATATTCCATTGAAAACACAATAGTGTTATTGTAATGTTGAATGTGTTAAATAAATGTATACCGTGGTTTGCTGAGTATAGACAAAATAAGAAAACACGTCACAGAATATAAACGCCAAATATTTTATCCTTCACTTTTAGTTTTGATGAAAACCCTCGTACACTTTGTCATTTTATATTCCTTTAATAAAATAGCAGAAAACGACTTAATTCCGATTGTTGCGGTCTTTATAGCACCCGTCCTGTAAACAGACCATTGATTGATCCTTGCATAAAATTTACATCACTTACCGGCTCAGCGTCAAGCTCGAACTTCACAAAAATATGTTTTTTTTGTTTTCCTGTTCATGTTTTTATAGATGCATCACAACACAAAAGATTTTCCTCGTGGAATAGCATATGTGCTTCTCAATTCGGATAAAGAATTGACCTTGTATGATATATTTTTTTACCGTTTCTTGTTGTTTGTATAATTGTTGGAACCCTAGCAGTACACGTCGGTCCGCGACCTGTATACAAATTTGGTTTCAGTTAACTCACACATCAGGGACTTTTTTTTCATAACGCAGATTTGTTCCTCCCATTACTTCCAAAGCTGTTCGTGCACTTGAACTCAATTTTACTAATAATTGTTAAACTCTATTTTATTGCTATTAATGTTTGTTTATTGCTATTATACTCTATGGCTAAGCTAAATGCCACCACAGCTATGGTATTCCGGTTGGCGCCAAAACTCACTACGCTACGGTCAGTTATCTTCTAAATTCAATTTCATTGCGACTCTGGTCATTTGAGAGAATAAAAATAAGCCAGTATTTGGCTTAGTTTAGTGGCATTTTTTAATTATTTACAGACAAAATGAGACAAAATACTATTCAAAGTGAAGCGTATTGACGATTGAAGGAAGCGTGGCCTAAATACCACCCCAGTTCGAGCTTTAAACATAACATATAAGGTCAAGTTGGGTAACTTTGAATTTCGGTGTAACATGGAATCTACTCTTTTAGATCAGTTACTGTTGACAAGTACTCCAACTAACAGATGTTGTTTAAACAGTGGATTCAATGTTACACTGAAATTCAGAGTTACCCAACTTGACTGTACTTTCGATGAAATTAGTATGGTACCTATTGGCTTCGTCAATCCGACTTCGAGCGACAGTCCCAAATGATAATGCCCACGCCGTAAAGACGTTTACGCCGTCTTTTATCGTCTTCTGTTTACGTTCCTCGTTCACTTACGTGTATACGTCAGCGTTGCAGGCAGAAGTATCAAATATCGATAGTTTATCGATACTATAATAGCCTAGAAAAAAAGTGAAAACTAATCGAATCAGTCATTCTAAGTATTAGCCAATGTTCGACTGTATCGATGCTAATTTTAAACATTATCAATAGAATCAATTGTTTTATCAATCTTATAATGGATAGACATTGTGATATAAATGTTACTTACGATAGTAATTCCACTATCGGTTGTTATTCGTATAAATAGTACCAATAGGTTTAAAACTTTAGACTTAAAATGAATAAAAGCTCTATTGAATTTATTATCTCCAAATGCAACAGTACCGAAACTTTAAGTTACTTACTTTTTCCGAGTGACCTATCGATGATTACATCGACAGTTTTGCAACACTAACATACGTCTTTTATGAATTACATTGAGCTATGAATACAGAACGTCTCGCGGTTTACGATTGACCGCCGCCTTTGGGCATAAAGGGGGGGGGGGGGGGGGGGCGATGTGGTAGAGGTGCAACCAAGGATTTGTTTGCTTAGATGTAATTTTATAAATGTATGTGTCTAAACGCAGATTCAACCTTCAAAAACCACCGTGACTCTTACCTTAATATAAAAAGTAAAAAATATTTTAAAACATATCCAGCGAGTTTTTCATGAATTCAGAAACATCATTATTTAATTTTAACCTGAAAAATTCCGTGGAACAGAAAATACAAATGAAGATAAAACAAAATCTCCTCGTTATGCCCTTTTCAAACCAAAACCCGAATCGTATTATTTACATGCATTATATTTTTAATTTCGTTCTGAACCCGTAATTATCCCTGTTATATTGTTAAGCTCGCCTCTCGGGGCTGGGGGTTTGAAAGGTGTTAACCTGTGAGGCGAGCGCAATAAAAAAAGAGGTAGACACGTTTTGTCAGTACTGATGCTAAGTTGAAAATTGTGCTCTGGCGTACGTACCTATAGTTCGCCCGTGTGTACAATATAGTATGATTATTTACTAGAGCGTAAACGAGACAGATTCATCGTCGTCATCGTCCCAAACTGGCAATGCTCAGGTGATCGAAGTTCTGATTTCGGGCGCCACTTTTTTGTACAAGTAACCTATCTACGCCTTTTTTATTATAATATTATTGGGCGAGTGAATATATTCCGTGTTCGTCCGGTCTCGGAGAATATGAAAAGGAATGGAAACCTACGAGATCGTTATTGCGATCCTTGGGCCCATGATGACGAGTGGACCTTTCGGGTCTTATGATGGTGGTGGAAGGCATCTTTGTGTTTGTCTGTTTATTCTGAGTAACCTAGAGGAGCTAACCATGTGCAACACGGGGCTCAGATACAAGTAAAAAGCGCTGAAAATGCATTGAATGACTTGAAATATCATTTTGACTTATCGTCGCTCTGGCGACTTCTAATATCATCCCATACATTTCGTGTGCTTTCTACACCTCGCCAAAAGGCTTGTTGTGTTCATGGGTAACTACCCAGATTGGCAACGCATTGGGAGCTTTCCAGCTAAATGGACGTTAGGTTAGAAATTCGAGGAAACATAAAGAAGATAAAATTGTTTTAAGTATTTCCAAATAATCATTATTATTATCGATTTTTAACCAACGCCACGATTCGGTAGCTAGTTAAGCATGCTAGAGCAGTGGATACCGAAATAGGTGAAACTACCTATCCCACATCCGTGATAGTTGCTGTAACCACTAACACAGTAGAAACATACAGTAGAACATCTACATACCAACGTGTCGCTCTCGGTATGAATGTGTGCGTGCGCGTCGCGCGCCGTGTCCCGATTTCACGCACACGCTAGCATAAAATAGTGGGGTATAGGGTGGTTGCAGTACGGACGGGCTGTGCCGCGTGTCTGTGTGCACGCTAGGCTAATAACTCGGCAGGCGGCCTTAGATAACCTACTGTATGTTTATACTGTGCCACTAATCACCTCGTGATGAGGTGGATCAGGTATGTTCACTTAAGTGAGTAAATTTACATAAAATGTTGCTTCTAATGAAATCCCATTTTCAACTTTAAGATTATCCGCAAGCGTACTTTCTCAGACTTGGTGTATGAATAGAACATCCGTAAGTAACACAAACCTAGGAATGGAGCAGAAAACTTGCTCAGAGTCAGGCGCCCAACTTATGTATGGACTTACGGATTGTTCCCGCGCGTATGCTGTAACTGTATGGATAGTGTTAGAACATGTAGCAAGTACATTTTGTAGGTTCTATATTATTGGAATACGCTGTTTTTAAGAAAAACGAGTGCAAATGTTACTGTATCGTACTGTAATTAGTAAGCTTACAAAAACATCGAACGTTTTTAAAACGAAATTAAAACCATAATCTGCCATGCTTGAAGTTTTGCAAGGTAGTTTTCAGGCCCGAGTGGTAAAAATGTGACCGGAATACTTACGTAGAGATCATCTAAGTTGAAATGACGCGCTCCTTTGGGGCGCGTCATTTCAGCTACTTTGTGCATTGTGTGTTTATTGTGTGAACAAAAAACACTCTTCAGCGATTTAAAACACTCATAAAAAAACAAAGCAACCCAGTTAACGGCGGTAGGCTCGCCTCTTACCACGTTGGTTGCAGATCCACTTTCACTTAGCCAAGTGTGTGCTTCAATGTTTTTCGTTTTCTGTGACGAAAACATTCAGTGTGCTTTTGACTGCCCCATTTGGGATATAAGGCGTTAGCGCATGTTTGTAGTTTGTATTTTTAAGTAGGTGCAAGAAGCTTTTCCAGAATGTGAAGAGTAAAAAATAATGAGGATTCCTGGTCACCCCACAGTGTTGCACAAACTCCTGAATAGTTAATCACCACTCTTCAGAACGCTAATACTATTGCAGCGGAAAAATTATATTCCAATTTGAATTTTTGGATGGTTCGCATGCCCAAGAGGAAATGGAAACACATTTTCCAGGTCAGAAGTTCAAACATATCTCGGCTTAAATATTAATGCTGTTGGTTCTCTGAAGACTCAAAGTACACACTCAAAAGCTTTGCATTCATGTTTACACAAAATGTATGAATCGATAATTTATAAATAATAAGATTGTAGGGACAGTCGCCATTACATGATAATATTGAAGCAGACAAGCTAGATTACGGTATAGGCTAGTATTCCGGTTGGCGCTAAAAAACACTTCACTCGTGGCGTGTTATCTTTAAAATTCAGTTTCTTTGGGACTGTAGTCGTTTGAGAGAAAAGAACTAAGTCAAATATCATTTTTTTATTATTAACATACAAAATGAGAGAAAATACTAATTTAAAAAGAAGTGTATTGATGATTGAAGTCAGCGTGAAGCACCGAGATGTGAAGTGATGTCAGCCGGAATGCCACCCCAGGTGATAAGTTTCACACTCAATGAGCTCAATGCGTCCAAGTTAATCCATCCATAAATATCTGAACATGGGATTAAGTATGCTAACATGTAACAAACTTACTGTTAGTAAATTATTTAGTATTTACTTGAATTCAGGCAGTTGCATCTTCTTAATTTGTCCGACGTAAACCAACTAGACTCAGATGGTCATGATAGAACCATTGCTAACACCACCTCGGAATTATACTGAATACTTATACCTAATTCGCTAAAACCCACTTGGAAGAAATCGTCTAAACTCAAACGACGCGCCCCTCCACTGCATCTACGCATAGAAGCAAGTACTCTTGTTTGCGTAGATGTGGTGTAAGGGCGATCAGCCAATGCTTGCATGTTAGCCAAAAACTCCATATGGGTAAATACGGACTTTATTCTAATGCATTAAGGATTATTTTCCAACTGCTACGATGAGGTTGGCATAACTTTTAACGACCTTAAGATTTATGTGCAAGGGACACAAAACAGACATGGAAATGAAAAAATAACGCAAATTGAAATTGTGATTTAACATGAATCCGCGAAGTAAACATTATTTTAGGCGGTACTTGCCCTCACATTGTATGTTGATAGAAAATGTTAGTTGCCTTGGATGCAGAGCCAGATTTTTTTAAGAATAGATTTTTATTATTTTCCTAACCTATGGCGCACAAACATGGCTAGTGGCCATTCAGAAGACGAACAGTCAGAAGTCCAGACTCCAGGTGTGCCAAAGAGCAATGGAGCGAAGCATTCTCGGTATAAAGCTTGCTGATAGGATAAGTAACCGAACCATTCGCTCTAAAACAGGCATAACAGACGTGGGCGAGAAAGCAGCAAGACTGAAGTGGGATTGGGCGGGACACGTTAGTCGAATGGAACCCTGCCAATGGCCTCAAATCGTCACCATCTAGCAGCCCACGAACGGATTTCGGAGCAGGGGAAGGCCCAGAAAAAGGTGGAGTGATAATTTGCGGCACCATAGCGGGGACTGGCTTGGCCTAGCACAGGGTAGAGACCTATGGAGAAAATTGGGAGAGACCTTTGCTCAGCAGTGGGACAAAATAGGTCAATAATAAAAAATAAGATTTTTATTGCTTCCAAAGATTTCATTGGAAATATTGTGTTTATTTACTAGTTTCTCATTCCTTGTTCTTAATTTGAATTTCTTTTTGTTACAGGTAATAAATCTTAACATGCATAGCAGCGTAAACGAAGGCATTAACAATATTTTTGAGAAATGAGTAGTAAGTAACAAAAACAACCTTAATGTAACAATGCTACAAGAATATTAGTTCAGTTTAAGTTAGTATGTTTTAGAAGCTTAAGGGTTATCCCCGTATTCGATCAACGAACGAACGCAACGCTGAAGCATAGATTAAGCAATTGACGTGTTATGTATGTCACTTACTTGCAAATGGCGGCAGCAACAACAATGCAAGAGGCAAAGCGATACAAAAGTTAAAGTGTTGTTTAAGTTTTTATGAATAAGGGGCTAAGGTCCTTCGGAAGCACGACGAGTACACTACGCCACAAGTGTACTACGCTGTAGGATGTAACTCAAATTGATTGATTAACGCCCGATTTCACAAGCGTCAATCAACGCTAAGCACGCGCTCAGGCTCAAGCTGTCCCTTTCGTATCCATTGTCATTTTACGGGACAGCATGAGCGTGAGCGCGGGGTGAAACGCTTTATCAAAAAACAATGAAATAATTAATTTTGAAAGATAAGTATGAACACACTAAAGCTGTAAAAAATAAACTTCTAATTAAGCCTTAAAAGTAATTAATTAACTCAAACAAACACGGCCTGAATCACGATCTTTGGTTTTGATAACTACCCAACATTGCGTAAGTCGATACATAGTTTGCGGCGTATGTGAACGCTTGTTAGCCGATATCTCTAAAGCCCACGAGAATTGTTTTGCAAAACTCCATTATGTGTGTCCCAACGCAATAGTTTGGAAGTCGACCGCTCGGATCCAACTTCGACTTGTAATTGGGGTAACTAACTGAGCGAGCAAAAAATCAGGACAAGACAGTCGACTAATAACGAACGTTGTCGAGTTTGCAGAATAACTAAGCTTAACATTGACTTTTGGAATTGAATAGAAATACCGTTTACTTGGTATTTCACGATAGAAACACGTAGGGCTTATACAGTTTTTAGAAGTAGCAAACAGGTCTTCGCCATTGATTTAAACAAAAAGAGGAAGGTACGTTACGTTCATAGTTCCCGAATTAGAAACTGGCACATGACGTTGACGTATGAATGACGTGCACGCAAACAAGACGCTGTCATAATGGCTTCCAAACAGGTCTATCAGACCTGTTTCAGGGTGGCCACTTTTGGTACGACAATGCCTTAGCTTCCACTTTTGTTTATATCAATGGTCTTCGCTGAGCATTTTGTAGTGGCACTGGTGAAGAAATTTGAAGCTTGGGTTTTATGCCTCCACTAAATGAACATATTATACAACGCAAAAACAACATCCAGACAAAAATAACTTTCCTTACGTCCTACTACTATCACACACCTAAATGTAGAGGTGGGAGCCATATTAAAAAAAAAAAACTTCTTTCCAACATTATGAAAAAAAATACCGACACCGTAAAAAGGTTCGTGAATCCCCCTCGCCATGTGTCTGTTTGATATGATCCTTACTCTAGAGACCCTGTATAAAAACAGGCAATTGACAGCTCATCACGTTCTGCTTATTTGAAAATCTAACCTGTCCTATTCAATTCATATCTAGGGTAGCCGTAGTCAGTTGATCTTTGAGTGTTTGTAGGATAAAGTTTTGCCTCTGGATTATCATAGTTCGAACACACGGGTCGGGCCGGGACCGGGCGAAAGTGGATTAAAATTTGGTTGACTTCCTTGTTATGTAAGATGTTAGCTTTGGGAAGGTAGCATAGAATACGACTATATTTACTTACTAACAACAGCGTTAACATGTCCGAATGCTGCGCATAGGCCACACATCAACTATGAGGTGACGCGACCGCACGAGCCATAGCTCAACATGCAGGCTCGGTGCGGATTGCCATTGGGGTGGGGTCAGGTTAGCTATAAACCTCCCTGTCAGATATTATAAAGCCGCCAGAAAGCCTCTGACTGGGTTTGACGAATCTGCAGACGTCAGGTAGGACCAACTGCTTCGAAGCACGAAGACATCAACTTATTATTTAGATTTCATTAAAATAGAAAAATGGTTGAATTATCGCGATTTCATCAGATGCGGCCATTTGGAACTTGTTTGCTGATTAAAATTTGTTAATTTCCTTCTATTACTTGTAGAGTTCCGAAAAAAGTGAAATTGAGGTCGTCACTCTCCTATCCTGCTTCGAGATGAAACGGTAGCCATCTTGAAATAGCCGTTCGCCAGCCGTCAATGTCGGCAGATGACGGCGACTTTTTCAAGCAAAGTCGCTCAGATGACGGTGAGACGGTGACCCTTCCACATACAACGTCGGCGAAATGACGACAATCCGTCCTCGCGGCCAGAGAGCTGTCTACCCCCACGTTTTCATCGCTTACTCAACTAAGCATAGATCGCATGGCAGTTAGTTGGCATGAACAGCACTAACCCCGAATTCACAATCAACGCTAAGCAGGCGCTTATGCTCATGCTGTCTCGTAAAATGTCAATAGAACTGAATAGGACAGCAATACTTCTGACTCAAGTAAAACTCAAAAAATTAAAGTAACAAAAATAAAGAACATTCTCAATTTTCGTTCCATGATAAGTAGTGCCATCAATTTAAAAGAAGATCATGATGAAAGATGAAGGAGGCCAAAACGGAGCTTTATTAAAAAAAACAAACGTCAAGTCGTATAAAGAACTGGAGTTGCAGGCAGAATGGCCCAGAGTGAAATGGTTACTCCAACGACAAGAGTAATATTCGTGAGCTTTGATGAAGGGCATTTCCACAACAGAACTTTTCCGTTACAATTCGGAATAAAAGAAAGATAGAAATATTTATTCTCTATATTTACTTTTGTTTCTTAATCTACTTAAGAAAACAATATTTAATCGACCACCGAATTGAAAGGAAAGCTAGGTTGTGGTAATTATCCTGATCCTTGAAATACGAGTATGTACCTACGCTAGTTCAGATCAAGAAAAGCTCAAGTATGCTGACTGTGTTACAAAATATCTATAATTAAATATTGTGAAAAGTGATACATATCATAAATTGATCACATTCAATTAATTAATACCCAAACAAAATCGGAGGCAAACGCTAGTTATTCAACTTCCCCGCTCCTTCCCCTTTGGTGTTTTTGTAACATTACCAAAACAAAGGTTTGCCTTACCCAAGCCTGTTTAACTTCCCAGAATACACTTTGGTGGGACCAGCGGTAAATCAATCTGCTGACAAGGCAGGAATTGCCTTTTTATGATCTACTTTCTAGGTCTATGAATCAAGTAAGTGATAACGAAACCCCGGCTGCAATGAGGAAATACTTTTGGAAATGTTTAAGTTTACTTCTTTTGGTAGAAGCTTGAGGTTTCTTTTATTTATTGAAGAGGCTTGGTTTCTGCATTAATTCATTGCAAAAGGTCCAAAAAATAAACTTTGTAGTGTTATTTCACTATCCAGATTGGACCTAAAAACCAACATATAAGTTGCACCTTGAACTGGTTAAAAGACAGAATACTCAATGAACAGAGTGGCCGTTGCAGATGCCCCACAAATTACTACGGTAAACCTGGGAAATTAAGTAGTTTCAATTAGTTGAAAATGCAGAATTCGACGGTCTTGAAAATAGAGTAGGACCACAATTTTCGATCGTCAAAATAGTTATCAAAATTAAAGATCGTCAGCATATCACCATATTTAGATATGTAATTCTAAATTGATAGTAACATAGGTACTAACTGACACTTGGGAAATTGTCGAATCGCCGTGGTCTTGAAAATCTAATAGGAGTAAGTAAGTGTAATAAAAGTTTAGGAAACCCTCATAGACAGAGAACAAACACATTTGTCGTATGAAAGTGGTAACAGATACATCTACATATATAATATTTCATATAAACTACGATAGTGTCGTGACCCAGAAAAGAGATCGTAAAAAGGCAATCCCCTGAACGTCAGCGGATTGATTTACAGCACCAGCCGTCAAATGCGTCTTCAGTAAACAGAGGGTAGGCTTTGTTTTGAACATAAACAAGGGAAAATGTAAAATGTTACGTGAAATGTATAGCACCGGACATTATGGCATCCATACAGGGCCAGTTAGCCCCAAACTAAGCAAAGCTTGTACAATAACGGATAAACATTTTTTTTTTATAAATACGTACGTTACACATACATACCCTCAGGACTATAACACGATATTTAGGATATAAAAGGAGTAGTCAGATGCACACTGATTGTTGCTGCCATGGTAGACGGGAGATTCATAAGCCCACATTTCGCCGTGCGCATTTAAACCTAATGTAAAGCCACGACGCTCTCAAGCGAGAGCGTCGTGGCTCGGTGGTTGAGAACTCCGCCTCGGAACACGATGGTCCCGTGTTCAAGACTGGCGGGAAGCCTTACTTTGTGTTCTTTTTTAATTTGCAGCTGACTCTCCGGTGATGAAAAACACCGATAAAGACCCCAGCTACCCGTAATACACATACTCGTAAGAAACCCACAAACGAATCTTGCACAAATGTTAACTTCTTTCATTGCATTAATTTGGTCGTAAATTTTAGTCTATTATTCTGTTAGTTTCATGACAAAACATTCAGCAGTTTTCACGAAATGCTAGATTGCCAACTATAAAAAATTTGAAATGTTTCCAAAAAATCAAAATCCTAAGTAACCAGTGCTGCAGTAATATTTCAGAAATAACTCCAAAACACTTTCCATATATCTTGTTGCTTCCTTTGTATTTAAATACAGCGTGAATAAATAAAAACATTATGTATGAAGCGAGTAGCGTGTGTAATTCTCGCCAGATCGCTCCTTAGGGAGAAGTGTGCGCCTGGTTCATTGTGATGCGCCGAGTGCAGAACGCAGCCACAGTATAAACCACACAGTAGGCTATCTAAGGCCGCCCGCCGAGTTATTAGCCTAGCGTGCACACAGACACGCGGCACAGCCCGTCCGTACTGCCGCCTCTCTATGCCTCCCTATTTTATGCTAGCGTGTGCGTGAAATTGCGTGTGCGTGATATCGCGACACGGCGCGCGACGCGCACACACACATTCAAACCGAGAGTGGCACGTTTGTATGTAGATAGCTTACTGTAAGATTATACTGTGACGCAGCGGAGTGCAGCTCGGAGGTTCTGACGGTCGAGCGTTGGGAGCTGAGTACTGTGTGATTTAAAATGCTCTTTTATGGCAAATTGAATTATGAAACTGTTTTGGATTTGTTTATTTAGTACCAAATTTTCAGTTTTCGTAGAAAGGAAATTAAAATTACGTTGAATTTTGTTTTTCTGGTTTATGTTAGTACTACACTTTTGTATTTATCAGGGAATGTTAAGTTGATAGGTAAATCAATTCGTTTCTATTTATACTAGGATTTTCAATTGTAGTCAGTGAAATGACATTTTCAGTGTGGCAGGTTTTCAGTCCCAAATAAATAGTAATGTGGTAAATCGAGTTTTTACAATTAAAAGTTAGTCGACATTACAGCCCGACAAAATAGTCGTAGTAAATGACCACGTCTCACTTCCATATGTCATTACTGGCAACACACACTGGTCAGACTTACTTTACTTTTTTTACTTTTAAAATAAAAGAGGTACAAAAATTATTTGAAGAAGGCCTGAAAGAGGTGACGCCTGATAATTGGAGACAGTGCATACACCATGCCATAAAAGTCGAAGACAAAATGTGTGAACTCGACCACATTATAGACCAATATGTGGATTCCTTCGTTATAAATGTAACTGATTCCGATTCCGATTCTGAATATACCGATTCAGAATCGGAGTTGGAATCAATAGCAACCGTAACGAATAAAAAAGTATGTAATCACTTGTATTTTTCTGACTTGGAAGTGTTAATTCCCCAGCTATGGTTATAATTTTTTAGTGAGAAGTTTAAATATGGAGGAAGGGTCCATATTTCTTAAATCATATTATTTAATTAGTTGTGTACCTATTAAATATTTACAATTTAAAAAAGGCTTTGATACTTAATGAAACAAAGCATGACTAAATGTCTAAGTCTAGTGATTGCCGAACGTCACTATTGTAGCGGGTCACCCTTTTTTGTATCAGTCACTGTTGAAGTTGTCATTTTGCTGACTACAATTCGCACACTTGGTGCAATAATGACATAACTTACAGTATGCGTAATTTTCAGGAGAGCGATTTAAAAGTTTAATAATTTGAAAAGAAGATGTATTCCTTTGATATATTGATCGAAAATCTATTCCTTATAACCTATAATTTCCAGTTCGGGAAACTTTATAAATAAAAAGCGGATGTAGAACATTATTTTACATCATTTGTGACTAAAATCTCGATTTCTAATTTTTTGCATTTCTGACGTTATTGCACCCAGTGTGCGAATTATTAATCGTACTATAGTAGAATAAGCAAAATTAAAATTAGTATTGTTTTTTTTGCCAAATTATAGGATATCAAATCGAGTGTTTACTTTTAAATTAGTAACATTGTTGTCATGTGGATAAGGACCTTTTTTAAAAAAGGGGATTTTTAGTTATTTCAATAAATAGACAACATGGTTCACAGTTTCCAATATGTAAGTATACTAGCAGTCCCAACAGTCGTTGTTCTGTGTAATTCAAACTGTGACAGTTCAACGAAAAACAATTGTTTTTCTTAATACAACTATAAACTAAAGAAGAAAAATCTGCTTCTGCTTATTCATCGTAGACAAACTTTAGCATCGGATGCGTACACAAGTAGAAATATTTGTGATGTCCACATTTTGATCGCAACTTGAAGTGGAACAATAGCAATATCGCCAGCACCAATATTTGCGACGACGATATTGAAAATTCAAGTAGCCGGCTGGCCCAAACTTTGTTCGTTTACATTGAAAAGTTTCATTGTTCTTTTACACCGATTTTGAGACAAATTCTTAAGTAAAACAGTTTAAAACTTGCGTCCGTTGTGTATCTATGCAAGACGATAACAATCTTCGCGAAGGTTGCACAAAACAATGTGATTAAAATTTTAACCAACCAATCCATTGCGTAGTAAAAATGTCTTTGTTGAAAATGCTTTCAAATAGTTGAATTAACTACAGAAAACATTATTTATAGATATCTAAATATTGTAAAAAAATACAAGCCTTTATCCGACAGTGTTTTCTAGTATTTCTAAACCATACGGGGAAAAGGATTCCGATAAATACAAAACCTGCTCCGTATTTGAAGTCGATTAATAAATCAGATCACATTTAAAAAATATCATATTGCAATATTATGACGATGTAGAGCAATGGATCTACACAGCCACTGTTAGTTATTGTTGAAATAACGTTTAATAAGCATTAATTACGTAAATGGCTAGATTAGCATAATCCGAACAACAAACTACCGCAACATCAAATGAATTCTAATTCCCTAACCACTCAAATGTCACCGGTAACTTGAGCTACCAATGCCAATGTCGTCTCAACTGTCACTGGTAGCTTTAGCTACCAGTTTTTGAGGCACTTGTGAGGTGACTCATTTTCCGTTCAGAATCGATTTTCTTGTTACTATTTCAATTGAATATTTTTCTACAATTTGTCTATGATATTTGTATCGACCTGGCAACAACGGGCCGTCCCTACGAGACGTCAAAATAAGAAAAATAAAAAGTCAAAAGTTCATGTTGAGGTTATGTTATGATAATAAGTGCATGTTATAAGTTTAAAATTAACTTGTAAATAGATTATTACATATTACACACTGTGATATATTTCAAAATAATTAATAATTTATGTATTATACAGATGCAGTGAAAAAAGGTTACAGATTTGATTTGAAATACTAAAAAAATTTGTTAAGTGAAAGTCGAAAAAAGTGATTTTTTTTCGCCATTTTTTAAATTCAACTAATTAATATTAATTTGCTTAAAATAAAAACACGTTAGTCTGTATTCAATATAAATGCTTATTTAATGAGCTTTTCGTCTGTGTGTTTATCATTTTGCGATCCTATTCGGAAAATTAGCAAATAATTCTCGGAAAATTCGCATAAATTCGCAACAGAAAAAATCAATATGGCGTAAACGATGTGACAGGTGAGAAGACATTAGGTATTTAGCGGTGACGATGGAGTGGCTAATAAATGGCCAGTACAGCAATGAATTATCCGGTCCGCATATCAATCACGGGAGGACCGTCGGCTGTGACAGCTGACGACCTTTTGAGCGGTATCGGATGCGGCACCGGCGAGGTGCCCTCATCCCCTCCCACTGCCGATATTACTGGCGAGATATCGGCAGTCATAAACTCAGTGTATATAGGGTGTGCACAACAGATGCTTCAGACGATCACGATCAGACGTTTATGAATAATGAGGTTGCGTAAAACGTGAAACTGAAATTCAGCAACATTTTGTTTTCTTTCGGCTTCGAATTGGAGTGATCTCTGTTTTGCTTTGGCTGGGAAGTTTATTTATCTGATGTGGAAAATCTTGAGGTGAGGAGATGACTGAATAATTAATTCTCAGTAGATCCAGCCTTCAATTGACAACAATTGGATACATGAACATGTCTGTTTAAATTGGTCTGGGTGGTTCCTATGGTATATTGAATATGAATTTACCAAAAAAAGGCATGATTGTATTTTTATACAAAAAAACATATCCTAAGATATTATCAACAACGGTGCTTAGTATCCCATAGTAAAAGTTCTGCTTAGTTTGGGGATAGACGGCGCTGTACGAAAAAATATCCGGTGATATTTAGGTATTCCGCACATCACAGCTCAGAGAAATTCATGGTACTAACGCGTTCACCTTATACAACACCTTATAATGCTAACATAAGACCTAAATTGCAATGGTTTTGTGAGGGTTGATGTGAACGCGTACTGATGGATTCCAAACGGTGGAATCCCTTTTCCATTAATTAGGACAGATTGTAGAGTAATTATTTATTGTTTTTTTTTTACGCCAAA
This sequence comes from Udea ferrugalis, assembly GCA_950022985.1. NCBI lineage: Eukaryota > Metazoa > Arthropoda > Insecta > Lepidoptera > Crambidae > Udea > Udea ferrugalis. The sequence goes on from OX465516.1 coordinate 16,990,569, forward strand.
CAATAAATAACATTTCAACAGATCCCAGCAAACGCTTGATAAACTTTTTAAGTACCGTAACGATTCCCAAATATTTTCCCCTAAGTTGGAGTTTCAGGAAAGTAAAAACAAAGTGGAAAAAATTCAGCTATAAATACAAACGATTCTCGTAAACGTAAAAAGCTTGTTAGCATTCATAACACAGCTCCGAAGACATTCATGAGATGTAATTGGAGGATCTCCCGTTATATGTTCCGATTTTACGCCAATTGTTATTTTACACGAATGTCGTACGTGCGGATGTAAATGCTACTGAAATAGATAGTTCTGGCTTAAATTGCAACGACACATAAAACGTTTTTTTATTTTGCTGGATAGGAGATTGTCCATAAATAACATGATAATATACAGGTGGCACTTCATTTAACTCATCAAACAATATTAGTAGCGAGAATGCCTCATTCGTTTTTCATATACCTACACTCATTTTTTTATGTCATTGTAAGCTTTCTTCACCTTCAGTTCATAAGCCACATGTTTTTGAAAGATTTTCAGATTCTAAAATGGGAGTAGAGTATATGTGCATTTATTCTGAGCTTGACTTATTTGTTACGAAAATTTTGTAATAATAAAATTCGTTCTTTCGCCCCAATGGACTACAAATTTCGTTATTATAACGAAACTGCCTTATGATAAGGTCTCATAGTTAGCCCCCTTACAAACAGGAGTAAAAGCAAAAATAGAAGTGATGTACGGAGGCGCTCACATCAACCTTTACATAGGGGCACCTTCTGCTGTTGGCGTAAGACCCATTTTGCAATGGTTTTGTAAAGGTTGATGTGTGCGCCTCTGTACCTAGTCAGTGTACTAATGAAATAAATACCTTCGAAAGTAACTTAATATACTAAAACACAGAACGGGCAATTTCTGCCCATCACAATACCAGCAGGAACATAACAATGCCTAACCGGCATTATTTATTACAACGTGGGCCTTAAAATAGACCGATCGATACCAATATACCTACACTAAGCTAACAGGCAGTAGTAATATTTTATGTGAACACCAAAACTCATAATATATTCAAAACATTTGACATGTTCATAAAATATCCAGCCATATCACGTGGCTCGTCTCAGGAGATTTGCGCGAGGAGTTACGACCCACGATGCATCCTTATCTTATTGCTGAGATGATGTCGGTCACATAGTCACCTTTTCTGTAACACAGGATACGTTATGGAAGTACTAAAGTTTACACGGTGCTACTGGAGACGTCATTTTGCACTTTGTCAACGACGTGATACAGTGGTTCAGCACTGTCTTCTTATAGCTAGTGTGTGGTGCCGAGCTCAAATCTGGCCAGAGCACCTTTTCTGTGTTCATTATACAAATGATCTACGACGTCACACAGTGGTTAAGCACTGTCTACTTATAGCAAGTGTGTGGTTCTGAGCCAAATTTGGCCAGAACACCTTTTCTGTGTTCAATATATAAATGATCTACGACGTCACACAGTGGTTAAGCACTGTCTTCTTTAGCTAGTGTGTGGTTCCAAGCTGAAATCTGGCCAGAACACCTTTTTTGTGTTCATTATACAAATGATCTACGACGTGAAACAGTGGTTAAGCACTGTCTTCTTATAGCTAGTGTGTGGTTCCAAGCTGAAATCTGGCCTGAACACCTTTTTTGTGTTTTTTATACAAATGATCTATGACGTGACACAGTAGTTTAGCACTGTCTTCTTAGTGTGTGGTTTCAAGCTCAAATTTGGCCAGAACACCTTTTATGTGTTCCATAGTCTCTCCCTCACCACGTTGGGTTTAAATTCGTTTGGCGAAACGACGGCTTCTTAAGGTGGGTACCTTCGGAAGCCTTCGTTTCGCCACCCTTGTCTATGTCGGCAAACAGTTTTTTGTACCGTAGTTTCGTTTAACTACCCCTTTTGGAATATAATAGCGAACGCGTGGACGTTATTTCCTCGAAGGTTAATAGTGTGTGCATATTTGATTTAAAAGTTTCTAAAACTTTAACACGAGCCTCATCAATAAATCAATTGGCAACATTTATCAAACATCCCTTAAACAGAAGCAGTGGGTAATCCGGGTCCATTAGTCGGCAGGGCAAATGAGGGCTCGTCTATCACGAGGGCTGAGGGTCCGCTAAAACTAGACACAACTCCGCTAATGAGTTACGAGTTGCGAACAATCCTGGAACAGCTGGATTGTGCTGCAACTTTGCTGCGCTGTTACAGTGTACTAGTAAGTACATTGTGATCGCTTGTACTCGTAATTAGAGCAGAATGACACAGTGCTTAGTTTAGGTTGCGCTTTGTGGAGTAAGGTATTACAAATATGTGTATTTATCTACTTATCTTTAATGGGGGCTTCTGAATATTACGTTCACCACAATAGCAGGAACTGAGACCCTCGTTTAGTATATAGTCGTGATCATATGTTAATTCCAACTTATCATCACCATAATAGTCAATATAATGACGTCAATAAGCAGTGAAGGTTCACTGCTTAAAATTATAGGCCTCCCTTATATATTGCCAGTATTATTCGTTTTGAATCAATACAAAATCCTGCGACCTTTATCAGCCTTACCCCCGAATCCACAAACGCGAATCAACGTTGAGCATACCTCAAAAGTATAGTTGTCCCTTTAAGCTCTATTGTCATTTTTCAGGACAGCATGAGCGTGAGCGCGTGCTTAGCGTTGATTGTCGTTTGTGAATTCGGGGGTTACAATTATTATACCTCAGTTGAGAGCTTTTCTGCCTCAACGGAAGGCAGTTCGTCGCGCTTCTACTGTCACTTTAACTAAACCCATGTCGGCTACTACAGTCTCCATTTCTTGTAGGGATTTACTCGGTACAATACAGACTCCTAGTCAAAGGTCCTGTATTCACCCACAAGAATTTCTAGAAGCCTACTTAGATTAGGCACCAGTTCCCAAATTGTCGTGTGAATCAGTCGTCGTTCCACTCTGCCATATTAAGTCATAGTCACAGCCAGAATTCAGTTGACTTCTAGCTATAAACATCTTTCACAGTTCCAACATACTAGCGACAAAATCGGACCCAGCATACCTCAAGCACCAATAAGTCATAAAAATACCTTACATGTGATTTAACATTCTCAGCGTAACTCCAGAAAACTATTTGCACTAACTCAGCTCTTGCCTTGTGTTGAACTAGGATAAAAAGCTTTGTGCTCGGGTATACAAAGATGTCACCAAACATTACATATTCCAAGGCCAAAGAACACGGAGATTCCGCATGTAAAGAATCTCGTCACAAAACAATAAAGGTGAGGCTACAAAGGGTGCCTGAGGGTTTCTCAGGACGTGCCCTGAGTACTAATGTGGGAGGGGCGAGGCTTGTGTACGACTGGATGGTAAATCTCGACGCGGCTATCAGATCTTCAGGCGTATATGCAGTTTTTAATGGACCGTTATTCACGTTCTGCGGACAAATAGACGAAGTTTGCTTGGGGATGAGACTATTTTGCCTTATTATAAAAGATGGAGTGCTTGATGGCAAGACGTTTATTAGCTACCTACTGCCAATGGATGACGTTCTGCCTAAAGTATCGAAGATCATGGGTTTCATCCCCTAGGGCCTTGAAGAATTTGAAACTTGAAAATATAAAGGTATGGTTTAATTGTTTGTGAATTTTTGATATCCATAGCAAGCTTAGATTGTGGTTTTTGTCTTTAAATAAGCAGGTAAGCACTCATCCTCTCTGTGAATCGGCAAATTCTGTAGAGACTAATTGTAAGCTAAGTTATAAGTTGAGGATAAACAATACCTAGTTCCTTAATTGTGCGTAGATGTTCGCGTACCACCACAAAGGCCAGACAACTGGGAAATTATGTGGAAAAAATTGATAACGGAAGAAAGAACAATATCCAATACATTTTGCGAAGTGAGCAGAGGGCGGCCGTCAGTCGCACGCGCCCATTACGGGCTTGCCTTAAGTAACGTTTTAGTGCAAGTGAGAAGAGGACGGCGAATTTGAAAATTGAATGTTTTACCGTGGTTGCGGCTCCCGGCGCGTCTAATATGTATAATGTTAAAGATTATTTCAATGGCAAGAAGTTGTGGTCATCATAGGATAATCTGCTCCTCTGCACATTTTGTTATGACTGTACTCTGTTACTTCAATAATTGTGAACAGACCATGTATGTTGAAAAGTGTAACTATCGAGTTTCTTGCCGGATTCTTCTCGATACAAAACAACTTCCGAACCGGTGGTAGAGTAACATTAAGTGTTTCTTACATCATGTCTTTTTTACTGACTTCTCATAAACACTTGTAAAAGTTTACATGAAATGAATTTTCATTTTCATTGTTGAAGCCCGGGCAAGAACCATCGTTTGAGGCCCACGCCGCTCTTGGGCGAGAATAACTATCAGTCAGTCAGAGGACAACGAGCATAAAAATTACAGTTCTGCTGCACACTCTTTTTACTGTTCAACGACTGTGCCAAACAAGCGAGTAGACCTCTGGTGGTATGATGTTGCTGCAGCTCATAGACACATGTTACACCGGAGGCATCACTTGCGAGTTGCAGATCCTTTAAAAGCCTTTGGGAACCGGAAGGGGAAAAAGCATTTTGGAAAACCAACTTTACGTGTGTGTTTCCGATTCTTCTGAATGCAGACATTTGATCGAATTTAAATAAAACGTCAATTAAAGCTGATGACTTGATTTCAATGTTTAAAATTTTTACCCATTACTGTGACAAAATAAAATGTAATTAATTTTCAATGTTGAACTAGATTTCTTCAATGAAGACAAAAAAATATAAATTTATCGCTGATCACTTTTCACTTGATAATTTTTAAGTGATGCCTTACTAATGACTGTGTGTCGAGATTTTTCCTCACTCATAAATATGCATTAACGACGGGTGGTAGTATAATTTAAATTTTCAATCTTTTGATGTATTTGCCGCTAAAAATAACAACATCGTGCCTACTTTTTAGTATGTAAAGTTTTTTTTCATGACTACAATTAAGCAAAGTATAAATGGCTTGAAACGTTTAGATAACTCTTGCTGTCTACTTACTTACAAAAGGTTTTCAAAATGTCATGATCTATCTGTCATTTAACCCCCGAATTCACAAACTTCAATCAAAGCTAAGCACGCGCTCACGCTTTACCGTAAAATGTCCATAAACTGAAAGGGACAGCTATATTCCTGAGAGATGCTCAACGTTGATTTGCGTTTGTGAATTCGGGCGTAAGCGCTTTAAATAAGATGAGTTAAATAAGTATAGTTCATTGCACAAATAAATAATTTACAGCAGTTTATCAAAAACATGGCAGTATACAATACAGCAGTCCTATCGCTGAGAAGTAATATCTGCTCTGTTCTAATTCCGTGGGACTAACCACACGGACTCACTTCACTCTATGTTTGCCGTTTTTCTTAATTTAACCTCATGTGTCCCACTGCTGGGCAATGGTCTCCCTCAAAGCTAAAAAATTTTTTTTTTGGAGATCAAGCTCACTCGCTGAGCTAAGTCGGCTTCTATTTTTTTCTACTAATATCCTCATTTTCTTATACAAACATGCCGGCTTAGAATAGAGAGAGGAAATGGAGAGGTCCATTGCAATTTGGTTATCCTCACGCTTTTTACGAGGCCCATATTAAGGGTAGTTTTGTCTATATTGCAAGTATTCCAAAAACTTTCTCTCAATCCGTTCCGTTCTCATAAACACGTTAAAACCCGCCATATAAAACTATTTCAAAAACACCCTTTCAGTGCGGGCTCTTTTGTACGGCCTGTCCGCGACCCTTTAGTGGAACCCTCCACATTTACATTTCAAACAAAAAATAACCTTCCCTTAATACGAGAGCGTATTTGTGCGGAATACGAATTCTTCCTGACATTCACGTTATATAACAAATCTGTAAGTCTGTTTTGTTTGTTTTAGTAAGGATTATCTAGGAAAGTACTTGGATAAGGAAAACTGTTTATAATATAATCCTGAAACTGCGATGCCTTGAATATAAGCTTGAATACCGTCACTCACTTTTATTTCCAACCTCGTGTGACAAACGTTGAATTGTTAATTGTAAATTGTGAACAATGACAACATAAAAATTAAAATGTAAAATCACAAAATACTTAATATGAGTAACAGAAAAAAACACAAGTAAAACTTCTCGAGCGAAGAAAATGGACAGCTGACTTATTTTTATTCTTCTAATTTTGGTTGAGAGAAAACAAACTTCTGTTGTTTTTTTTTAAAAGCATTTTGTTTGGCAGGAAACACGATTTTGCTATAAGTTACAACCGCTACAGTTTGTAAATCACATTTAGTGTGTAACAAGTTATAAAAAATCCATCCTCCATAGGTACTACTTACAACAAAAAATGTTTCTTACTTACTTTTAATTACTTTTATTGAATATGATATATTCAATATTCAAAGTGCTTCTAAAATACCAATTTATAATAAAACTCGTGGTTACTTTGAAGCGCTCGGCTGTCGTATTTACACTTAGCCACACTTTTTGTTTCATACAGATGCTCTTTGCAACCTTTTTGCTAGCTTAAAATTGCCTTTTTGTAATTCTCTGAGTGCCTCTTAAGAATCGGACCTTCAGCTCGTGCTCTGTTAAATAAGTAAGGCGTTAATTACTCGAAAAAAATAATTCCACACGAAACAATTTTTCGTCTGCGAACGTTTTCAGCATTCAAGTGGGACTTTTGATTAGTGAAAATAAAATACTTTATAGCAATCGTTTGAAACGGAGCTGTGAGAAATTTGAGTCAATGTTCGCAATTTTTGTAAATGAACACTTAGCTTTTGCGATTGGATGTATAAATAGGTTAGTATGGACGTAGTATCGAGATAGGGTCATAAATTTTGCGTGCGTTTTCTGAAACGCGAGGAAGGTAATAATGCTAGTTTTCGGACACTGCTCCTCCTGAGACTGGCTGCTAGGATGTGCGAGCAATGGTCCATTTTCAACATGGACTACCATCTGCAACCGACCTACGTCAAGTTTTAGTTAAAATGCGTTTCTTTAAGGGGTTAAGAGGTCAAGGTTACTGCATCTCACATACTCGCACCACATAGGTACCTAGTTTCGAATAGAAATAAGTGTAACAAATGACCCATCAGACTTCCTTCAAAACCTCTGCTGAAAACTGTACCCTGAATTCTGAAACGCAATTGTAAATGGGGGCTAGCAAACTTGACAGCTAGACTGGATAGACTTTACTTCGCCCATGGGTTTTGCTGTTGTATTAGAATTAGCACTTGGGTTCGAAACTAACTGCACATCCCAACTTTCTACTGAATCTTGTTGAAGCAGAATAACTCTGTTAAGTAATAGTAATAATCACCCTTGCTGATAACACTGTAACTCGAATCATAGAAGCCTAGTAAATGCCTCGAACAAGGTTACACTGAAGCCGGACAGAATCAAGTTTGCCGAGATAGGTTAAAGTTAGAATCAGTTTTAATTAAATAACAATGTAAAATAGTTGAGCTAAAGTGCTCTTCTTTCATTGGTTATTTTAAACATTAAACTGTGCTATATTTGGACCTAAGTTGATTTAATAACTAAGCAAAATATTTAAAGTAAAGTTGTCGATCCGTCAAACATTGTAAATGTTAAAGTAAAATTGTCGATTCAGGCTTATTTATTGGGTTCTATTTCTGAATACAAGCCGTATTAAGTTTATTTTTATAACTAACCTACTGACATGTTTAAAAGTGTCATCACTGTCAGCCACAGTCCACTCTCAATACATTGTATCAGTACGAATGTTTCCCAGAAGCCCTGGGCCTATTAGACAATCAACGCTATGGCTGCGTTCCTATTTAAGCGGAGTGGAGTATAACTTAATTCATGGGAACAGGTTACCTTTCATCAGACCAAAAACAAAATACTTAGCTTCAGAATGTCCGCTCCGATCAGCTCTGGTTCGTTTCGATAGTCACTACCGACAACTGCTGGGTCGCTGTTGTACCCAAACATATTATTGTCAGATTGGCCTCTCTAAAAGGCCTTGTCCTAGGTGAGTGACAGGACGCGATATGTAGCGACGCGACGCAACGCGACGTCGCATACGACGTATAACATCCTCTGCCGCCACTGTAGCTACTATTTAGGACACTAATAACACAACGCCTAAGGGCCGGCGCCCACTATCGGCATCGGCACGCTTCAGGATTTTAAGGTGGCAAATAGCAATATACTTTAACATTATGGCAATAAAGTAGAAATTTCCGTGATGTGTTCTCGTAAAAACAAAATGCATTTGTTCTGTTTCTGTTTCGGCATTTTCTACTTTATTGCCATTATGTTAGAGTATATTACTATTTGCCACCTTAAAAGCCTGAAGCGTGCCGATGCCGGTAGTGGGCGCCGGCCCTAAGTATTTGATATTCACACGTCGCGTCGCATCGCGCTGTGTTGTCGCGTTTGTCGTCCACCTAGGACAACGAGTAACACCTTTGATCGAGGCCTCTCCCTCCCTCTCTGAGGCCCGGCGCCCACTATCGGCATCGGCACGCCTCAGGATTTTAGGTGGCAAATAGCAATATACTATAACATAATAGCAATAAAGAAGGAATTTCCGTGATATGTGGTCGAAATACAAAAATACCGCTTCGGCATGCTTGAGGCTGCTGTATCGGCAGCCTTGAGCATGCTTCAGGATGCTTCGGCATCCTTCGGTACGCCGCCGGCGCCGAGGCAACCTGCGGTTCGGCATCCTTAAGGACGCCTCGGCATCCTTAAGCATAATTGCCGATAGTGTGCGCTTGCATGTAGGATGCCGAAGGATCCTTTTCCTTGCCGATGCCGATAATGGGCGCCGGGCCTAAGACGCCCCTAGACATTTTACTTCAAATATTAGGGTTGAGAGCCTCTGCCCTCACTCTACAGTCCAGTAAAACTGTTAAAACCACCAACGGCTAAACAGCAGTAGGCATAAAAAAATTCTTCGGTAGAAAACTGCCCTTACTACTATCATCGTTGCGAAGCGAGCAGCATTAATACCTGTTACGGCCAATGAAGCTCGCTTTATTTATTCGAGACAAAATAATCCGATTAATCCCAGTGTTTTTATTGCAAACGACAATTTGTACGTAGTTTTGGATAAAAGGAGTTTTTATTTTGAAACGGTCAGTCGTGTTGTGAGTCTGTTCAACACGAGTCACATTATGTTTGTATACTGTGTATTTATTTATTATTTCTATTATAGTATTTAAGTCTATTATTAAGTGTATTTTTGTTTGTTTGATTAAGTTTTTGACGATTTGAAAGCACTTGTAACAGGTCTATTTAAATAAAGATATTTCTGATTCTGATTCTGATTCCGTTGGAAATAAGCTATTGTGAGTTGTACTGACACTGTACAGTCAGCATCAAAATGATGTGTGCCAATAGTGTGGTCAAGAAGGTATTGTCAGTTTGAAAAAAGCAATTTTAAAACTGCAATGAAAGAGTCGTATGTCATTTGAAGTGACATCAAACTCTATGACAAGCAAAACACTATTTTAATCCAGTAGTGTCAAGTTTGTTTTTCATTAAAATTTCTGTCATATTTGATCACTCTGTCGGCTGAGTGGTGCCCCCATCATTTTGATGCCGACTTTACATTGAAAAAGGCCAAAAACCTAGGACTACCTATACTATATTTTTGTATAAACAGAAGATTATTAATGCATTATTTATTAAAAAAATTCTTTGTTTCAGGTAAATTTGCCGTTACATAAGAGAAACGCCTGAAATTAAGTGTAAAAAGTTTTGCGGTACTTCGAAAACCTCGAACTGTTTTGTGTTATCAGATAGGTATTTTCAGTATAGAGAGATAGCATGTTTCAGAAAACAAAACTGAATTGCCATTGTCAATATTACATAACCTAATATAAACGGCCTATATACGTCCCACTGCTGGGCACAGGCCTCTCCTCAACTATGAGGTGGAACGAGCCATAGGTACTCCAACACGCGGATCCAGTGCGGATTGTTGGAGGGGTGTAAGGTGAGCAACCTTCATGTCAGATGTTATCAAGCCGTAAGCCCTAAGGCCTCTGACTAGGTTTAACGACTGACATCTAGCGACGTCAACCCGGACCAACTGCTTAACGTGCCTTCCGAACACGGAGATGCCTGAAATACACATCACTAAATTTCGGTCGGGGTGGTCACCCATCCCATTTCCGACCCGGCGTGTGTTGCTTTACAACAGTGATCGTCGGGCACCTCAAATTGCCAATATTAAATTTAATTCAATTGTAGGTAGTGCTAATTATCTTGAATTTAATGATGGAAGCGTTAGTCCAGCGTTAAGACCGGGTTTAGAGGGTGTTTTTAAGTTAAGGTTAATAATATAAGTTCAACTCTAAATTATGCAGACATTCTCACATTGCTCGTATCCGTAATATCGTAATATTACTCCAGTTAAAATTTAAATAAATTCATTTTAAATTGATTGACCGGAAAAGTGGTGACTGCGGCTCAACTAAGGAGAATTTAATAAACCAAAATGGTGGTCACTCGAACGTCACCGCTAAATTAATTATAGTCAACCGCATTAGCAGAGATTAATGGCTAGGGGAACAATGGGGGGTAGGGGGGATTACGCGACAAATGTGCCGATTGGATTGGAAAGAATAATGAGGCATTAATTGGCTAGGGAATGGCACGTTGCCTGTTGAGGCTCATTTAAATAATTGTGGTGGAAAGTTCAGTTTAAAGTGAAATACTGATGTTAAGATGCCTTAGGCCCAGACTCCACCAGAGCTGAGCGGAGATCACATCTCCATGTGTGAATAACGCAATTCCATTGGTTGTTGAAAACACAGCTCGACGCCGCACATCTCCGCTCAGCTCTGGTGGAGTCTGGGCCTTATCCTGCGTTGCCCTGTATCGTCGCAGTGTCAATTGCTGCGTCATATTAGGGTAGGGACTCATTAGCGGGTTGCGTTGCTCTAATTGCTGAAACGTTCGTGCGACTACGGTAGATATAAGATATAATGGTCTATCCCACGGAATAGAAAAAAACAAGTGGAAGTGCAATGCAACCATATTAGTGAAGGAACCGCTGTCGCCAAACTCACACAAATATATTGAAAGTCATATAATGCACTACAAAGAAAAAAGCCGTTTGATTGGTCGTTTCAATTCTAGTCCAAATTAGCTTAATTCACAGATCGTACATCCGGAAATCAACCTTCACACTCTACAGATAATATTTGTTGTGCTTTACTGCTGACAGTATTTACGACTTTTTCTAATCTAATGTCAATTTAGTTATGATTGACGAGTTAATTCCGTTGATCGACCATAGATGGCGGGATTCTCTATTGGGAGCAATTATACATTTAATTGTACAAGCATTAAGATTGGAATTTGCGTTATAGGTCGATATCTATCTGTCTATTGAAATTAACAAGATTTTATTAGAAAACAAATAAAATAGTACCTAGCGATGGTAGGAAAGACCTACATTTTTAAGTTTTTTTTTTCCTACTATCATTTTTGCACTCCAAAATGGAGCTATACGGCATAACTTCGGAAATATGAAGTTGTCGCGAGACGAGCAACTCGATGCGATGTTAGAACACGACTGGGACCAAGTAAGGGTAGCTACTCTTAATTGTGGCACGCGTGCCACGCCCACTTCGCACTTCCACTCAGGTCTATCCTACCACGAAACATCTTTTTATTAAACTGCAATTAGTAGATAGTCACTCCCAGGACACTTAAATTCTAGAAAGAACTCCCTGCCGAGGTTTTCCCGATGAGCTAATAGGGTTCTTGCAGGGTCGGCAAAGCGAGAGTATGCCACTGGTGTTGCACGTGTCCATAGGCTGCGGTAACTGCTCACCATCAGCATGCTTGCTTGCTAATCTTAGTATAAAGTTGCTACTTTTGTTTTTATTTGCAATAATGAAAAAATACTTTCAAATATCTCCGCTTTCTCCACAAAGAGTTTCCTGAGCACAATTTGCCACTCAAACTGTTTATTATCACTTCACAAGTGCAATTAAAATAAAATCCAAATGAATCAAAAGAATATCAGCAGTGCAGGATATAAACCCCTGTATTCACACGTGCGGAACTCGAGTGCATCCGTTGCTGCAAAATTGCCGCGAGTCTGCTACTGCCTTTATTTAATTTGGGACTCTGTTGGGGCAATTTAAAAGTGCCTGCGCGCACGTTCGGCTTTCGGCAACAATGCCACATTTGCAAATAATACGTCAGAAACAAGTATACACTTACGACTCTCCAAAACGGAGTAGTCAGAAGTATTTTGATTGTTGGGGCCATGGTGAACGGAACTGAACGGAACATTCAGAGGCCCACATTTTGCCGATTTTGACAACGAACATGCTAAGGGGCGAGTCTACCGCCGCTATCCGGGTTGCTTGGCTTGATCATTTAAGTAACCTGAGAACAATTTGCCACTTATGCTGTTTATTATCACTTCACAAGTGCAATTAAAATGAAATCCAATCTGAATCAAAAGAATATCAGCGGCACAGGATATAAACCCCTGTATTCACACGTGCGGAACTCTAGTGCATCCGTTGCTGCGAAATTGCCGCGAGTCTGCTACTGCCTTTATTTAATTTGGGACTCTGTTGGGGCAATTTAAAAGTGCCTCCGCGCACGTTCGGCTTTCGGCAACAATGCCACATTTGCAAACAAAGTTGGAAATAAATAATAAGTCAGAAACAAATATCCGATTACGACTCTTCAAAACGAGGTAGTCAGAAGCATTTTGATTGTTGGGGCCATGATTGACGGAACTGAACGGAACATTCAGAGGCCAACATTTTGCCGATTTTGGCACCGAACGTGGTAAGAGGCGAGTCTACCGCCGTTATCCGGGTTGCTTGGCTTGATCATTCAAGTAACCTGAGAACAATTTGCCAACTGTGATGTTTATTATCACTTCACAAGTGCAATTAAAATGAAATCCAATCTGAATCAAAAGAATATCAGCAGTGCAGGATATAAACCCCTGTATTCACACGTGCGGAACTCGAGTGCATCCGTTGCTGCGAAATTGCCGCGAGTCTGCTACTGCCTTTATTTAATTTGGGACTCTGTTGGGGCAATTTAAAAGTGCCTCCGCGCACGTTCGGCTTTCGGCAACAATGCCACATTTGCAAACAAAGTTGGAAATAAATAATAAGTCAGAAACAAATATCCGATTACGACTCTTCAAAACGAGGTAGTCAGAAGCATTTTGATTGTTGGGGCCATGATTGACGGAACTGAACGGAACATTCAGAGGCCAACATTTTGCCGATTTTGGCACCGAACGTGGTAAGAGGCGAGTCTACCGCCGTTATCCGGGTTGCTTGGCTTGATCATTTTAGTAACCTGAGAACAATTTGCCTACTGTGATGTTTATTATCCCTTCACAAGTGCAATTAAAATGAAATCCAATCTGAATCAAAAGAATATCAGCGGTGCAGGATATAAACCCCTGTATTCACACGTGCGGAACTCGAGTGCATCCGTTGCTGCGAAATTGCCGCGAGTCTGCTACTGCCTTTATTTAATTTGGGACTCTGTTGGGGCAATTTAAAAGTGCCTGCGCGCACGTTCGGCTTTCGGCAACAATGCCACATTTGCAAATAATACGTCAGAAACAAGTATACACTTACGACTCTCCAAAACGGGGTAGTCAGAAGCATTTTGATTGTTGGGGCCATGGTGAACGGAACTGAACGGAACATTCAGAGGCCCACATTTTGCCGATTTTGGCAACGAACATGCTAAGGGGCGAGTCTACCGCCGCTATCCGGGTTGCTGTTTGCAAACCATGACTTAGGTAAATGTATTCCGTCCTAAACAGTTTGCATTCCTCATCATCATCATCAGCAGCCATACGACGTCCACTGCTAAACACAGGCCTCCCCCATACATTTCCAGAGCGGCGTTGTAAGCGGCCTGCATCCACCGTAACCCTACGATCTTTTTGATGTCATCCGTCCACCTTGTAGGTGGGCGTCTAACGCTGCGCTGTAGGGTTGCAGTCCTATCAAACTTGATTACAAACATTCACACATACTCTCAAGGAACGTTCTTTCCCGTACAGCCTACCTACTCCCAGAGCAATAACCGTTGCAAATTTAAACACAGGAACTTTTGGTGCATATTGCACCGCCCAACAAGCCATGCACACACGCGCCAAGGTACATCTACTGCGGCTGTCAGTTCCTAGCTTTAATTAATTTAGGTCCGTTTTCAGGAATAAATGAGGAATTTCGGACATTTCCGTGCATTTTGCGGCAAGTCAATTGTTCAGGAAACATAAGAACAGTAAATCCCAAAATGCACTCTTTGGCACTTCTACCGACCATTTCTGCGTGAAGTTAGCAAAAAACCATGTTCCAATCGTTGAATTTAATTAAATTCTGTAACTGCTCTGTGTATTCAAAGCAATTTTGGGACAAAGAAAGAGTTTTGTAAACAGAAAAGCAAGAAAAAGCCTTCGATTGAATTAGGGTTACTTATCAGCCTTAAGCCTGAGCTCGCGGGATCCGTGACGTCAGTTCCGAAGTTTCGGAGATAAACCTTGATTTACGTCGTTCTGCCGTGACGTATGTTTTCCCGGAGATATCTTCAACTTTTTATATGTTTCTGCACATGAAATGTACTTGTGATTTATAGACGAGGTTCGTTTATTTGCAATTTTGGCCCATTCTCAATGCACACGTCAAACTGTCGTTGATTTTGGCATTCTTTAAAACTCAGTATCTAACGCGATTGTGATCATAATGATGTGATTGTGATGTAAGCAAATGATTCACATTTAAATGACCTACTGCTTGACTGCATTTTGTCGATTTAGTGTGGTTGTGGTACGTGAGAGTTGGCCCTAAGAACCAACAGTATCGCTTCATTGAGAGGAGCTAGGTGAATGGAGGGATTTTATTGGTTACTAAAAACAAATTCCTCGCAACGCAGTCTAACAATACAAATTTAGCCGGGGCCTTTAACTAGGTTTAACGACCGACATAGGGACCTCAGCAGGGACCAACTGATGCTGCTGCTGCTGGGTGCTTTCCAAAGCAGGGAGACCCTAGGAAAATGCTTCACTAAACATTGGCCGGGGTCATCACCTATCCCATTACAATCCCCTGATACAACTGTCCCTTGAACCCTTCAAAGATAAACTCGGTCCAGTTAGCGTGTTCGAGTGGCTAAGTATATTACTCGTGATTGCAATCGATTCGACAATCACTCACTCGTCGATTTTGGATGAATGCAGTTTTAATTGCGCCGCTGAGTGCTCTCGGGCGGTCTGCATTAATCGACAAATGAGATGTTGCCAAATGAATCGAATTCGAAATATTGCTGCGGTTTTGCCAAATGCTGCACCGTTTTGCACCCTATTCATATGGCTGGATGAGAGCTTTTTTGCAGCAATCGTAAAGCGATTTGCGAACTTCGAGAGGACTCTTAGTGCAGATATATCCAATGGGTAACGTTTTGGTAGCACTGCTGCAATGTGAAAGTGTGCCTATGTCTAAACTATTCTAAATATCTATGATATATACGTTACAATCTTAAAAACTACAACACATAACTAAAATCAAGCAGATCGATCACCGAGACACAAAATCGTCACATCAATGTAAACTCACGAACTCTGGCTGTATAGTCAGACCTCTACCCATTCCGCCAAAAGATCATTAAAAATCATATCATAAATATTGTGAATGATTCGAAATCTTAAATTGAAATGAAATCTTATCTTATACAGAACATCAGAACTCGCTCCAAAGCAATTCAGAACTGGTTATAGGCGGCCTGCATCCACTGAAATACTACTAATAGTGGCATCTGTCCACCTTGCGGTTAGCGTCCAAAACCACAGTAGCCATCAAATAAGCTCCACTTAATTCCATAAATATTCTGCTTCAACATCCATTAGCTGAGGCCATTTTCTATACATATGCTTTTTAGCGATAAAGCCGCCCAAATTGTACATTTACGTTAATCTGTGTTTCTTTGCTATTGATTTCTGTTGTTTTGGTGTACAATAAAGAATATATCTATCTATCAACATATAAAACGATCAAAGTCGCATTGCTGAGCAGGCAAGGGGCAGTATTCCATTCACGCTCGCTACTAGTCCCGGCTAACGAACTCCGCCTAGTAGTATTTTACCCGGACTCGATCGCTTTAACCGTGACGATTGTCCGAGTCATTCTGGAATGGGGAAAGGACTGACGTACAGTTAATTACTAAGGGTAAGTTGCACCATAGTAGAAGTTAAAGTTAAAGTTTTTGTCAAATTTGACAATTTGACGTCATTTTTGCTTACCTGACCGGTACTTTAACTGAAATTTTGATGTTTGTTTTTGTTAAAGTCAGATGGTGCAACCCAACCTAAAAGTGTCGAAAACGACGCAATGTGCATAATTCTAAAATTTGACACCTATATCAACCATATGAATGACAACACGCTGAACTATCGTGATGAATTCCTATTCCATAATCTACATATAAACTTATATCGTGGATCTTCGTGACTTTTTGTAGGTACTTTCGCGAATCAATGTATTTATTAAAATCCAAATAAGAGTGTTTATCGGTTTTTAATATCCATAGAGTAAGATCTACTAACTTTGGAGATAGTTGATCATGTCTAAAGTCATCCTAGAGAGTCAAACATAGCGGGCATCTTGGAATGCAACGGTATAAATTCACGTCAGTGTGATTTTGATACAGCTCAATATTCAATTCAACTAGAGCTGAATATATCACTCTAAAACGATCAAAGTCGCATTGCTGAGCAGGCAAGGGGCAGTATTCCAGTCACGCTCGCTACTAGTCCCGGCTAACGAACTCCGCCTAGTTGTATTTCACCCGGACTCGATCGCTTTAACCGTGACGATTGTCCGAGTCATTCTGGAATGGGGAAAGGACTGACGTACAGTTAATTACTAAAAGTGTCAAAAACGACGCAATGTGCATAATTCTAAAATTTGATACCTTTATCAACCATGTGAATGACAACACGCTGAACTATCGTGATGAATTCCTATTCCATAATCTACTATATAAAAATAAGTCGGGTTTTCCTTCCTGACGCTATAACTCTAGAACGCACCAACCGATTGCCATGGTTTTGCATTCGTTGTAAAGGTCTCGGGCTCCATGAGGTTTATAGCAAAAAAAAATCAACAATTACAACAAAAAAGTCCACGCGGACGAAGTCGCGGGCGGCTGCTAGTCTACATATAAACTTAAATCGTGGATCTTCGTGAGTTTTTGTAGGTACTTTCGCTAGTCAATGTATTCATTGAAATCTAAATAAGAGTGTTTATCGGTTTATAATATCCTTAGAATACGATTTACTTACTTTGGAGATAGTTGATCATGTCTAAACTCATCCTAGAGAGTCAAACATAGCGGACATCTTGGAATGCGACGGTATAAATTCACGTCAGTGTGATTTGATACAGCTCAATATTCAATTCAACTAGAGCTGAATATATCACTCTAAAACGATCAAAGTCGCATTGCTGAGCAGGCAAGGGGCAGTATTCGAGTCACGCACGCGCCTGCAACTAGTCCCGGCTAACGAACTCCGCCCGGTTGTATTTCACCCGGACTCGATCGCGTGATGGGCGTGACAATTGTCAGAGTCATTCTGGAATGGGAAAAGATTGACGTACAGTTACTAATGGCGTCGAAAACGCCGCAATGTGCATAATTCTAAAATTTGACACCATATCAACCATGTGAATGACAACACGCTGAGCTATCGTGATGAATTCCTATTCCATCTATATATAAACTTAGATGGTGGATCTTCGTGACTTTTTTCAGGTACTTTTGCGAATCAATGTATTCATTAAAATCAAAATAAGAGTGTTTATCGGTTTATAATATCCTTAGAATACGATTTACTAACTTTGGAGATAGTTGATCATGTTTAAAGTCATCCTAAAGAGTCAAACATAGAGGGCATCGTAAAATGCAACGGCATAAAAAGTGAATTAATTCACGTTAGTGTGATTTTGACACAGCTCAATATTCAATTCAACTAGAGCTGAATATATCACTCTAAAACGATCAAAGTCGCATTGCTGAGCAGGCAAGGGGCAGTATTACAGTCACGCACGCGCCTGCAACTAGTCCCGGCTAACGAACTCCGCCCGGTTGTATTTCACCCGGACTCGATCGCGTGATGGGCGTGCGTATCGCTTGTTAATACAGGAATATGACCTTTCCTGCACACGAAGAAGAATTATAACGAGATGTACCAAACGCAACGATTTATGTCTTTCGCAAATTTGGTTGATTTTTAAATGGAAAACAAGCCTCGAATGTGCCAAAGGCCTCCCTCATAAATTTCAGAGTCTACGTATCAGATCCATAAATAATCACTGATAATACACACTGATTGTACATCTTTGTCTTTAGGCACTGAAGTATGTTGGAGTAACTATACCGATATTGTGCAATCGGGATCAATCCTGGCTTGGGTCCCTAGTAGTCAGTTGTTAAGCCTATAAGTAGTTGAAGGAAGGCCTTGTGTCGGTTTGTCAGTAAGCTTCACTACCCTCATACGCGGCCTATCAGACTAGTGCTCGCACCTTAAGTTGAGGTCAGAACCATAACCCAACAGAGAGACGTAAAGTCCGATATTCATTCGCTCGCCTTCCGAAGGAACGTCTCATCATTATCTCCTATAAACATAAAAACAACCCCTACCATAATAATACAAAACTCTCACCCTCAACAAATTCCGTAAAAAACCTCCAACCAGCTTAAGGGACGTAATTCCCCCATAATGAAATTCCCGGCACGGCAACTCCACTGGAAAATTCTACTGTGAATTCAGTCTAAAAGAAAATTAAAGTAAGGGTATAAATACCTAGTTTTTCCAGGACACGGCGCACGTGACAACTCCGGTGCGAATTGATTTCTCAGCAGACTTCTCTCAGTAGACACCTGCGGAATAAAAGATGCAAAAAAGGTTTCATAGCTGTATTAACTTTTTGATCTAAATGTACAACGGCACATCAAGCTATCTATTTCCGTCTTTATCTTACTTTTGCCAAATTACATTTCTTTGGTGGACCGGTAATGGGAAGCATGTCATACTGTTGACCATTATTGCCACGAAAGTATTAGGCCAGTAGAATTAGGCTGCATTCGCAAAGCGTGATGTTTCTGCATTTTTGAAAGAAAGAAAAAAAAAACGTATATTGACCTGGTTAGAGAAAAAATAAAAATAACAAAAGAAAAAAAAAAATTCCACCAGACAGCAGTGTCATGATGTACAAAATTAAATGGACCCCACTCAGCTAAAGCCTGGACCTGATAGGCTCAGGCGCTGATTTCCAGTGGGGCCAGGTGATTTTTGGTCTAGGGCAGTGCAACTTCAAATTTGCAACTTCGGAAAACTTGTGGAAGTTGAGAAAATACGGTAAAACTTTGTAATTTTAAGACTTTTTCCCCTATTTGCTCTCCAGGACCTAAACTGTATTTTTTCTGCGAATCATGTTTTCTACACTCTTAAATTGTATCTAATTACCTACAAATTGAGTCTAGTTGCAACTCTATTGACCTCATAGGAACCACGTTATGAACTTTGAAAGTGATCATTTCTTCTGGAGAACTACAATTTTGAGGTTTTACTCACTTATTTTGGAAAAATACTTGGCCGTTGAGAGAAAATTGGTCCAGTACTTCTCCAGCCATAATTGGTGCAACAACAATATGTATATCGATTTAGTACATGCGTAGATAAGTAAGTAGGTAATTTACTGCAATATTTATTCAAACTGTTTGACAGAGGCGCAGGCGAGGGTTGATAAATGTTATGTTTGGTTTATGTGGAAACATGTTTAAGTACTATTCGTTTTCCTCAAAAGATACCTTGCTAGCAAAGGCGTGATTTTTCACTGAAGTGTCTCCTGAAATTACCTGTAGTGTTCGTTACCTTGTCTAATAAACATTTCATATCCTTTGAATGTTCTCTTTGCCGTTTTCCTCAGTCTTTTAAACTATTCAGTAGATTCGAATTAGAATTTCAAGATCCACGCACTTTTAAACGGTCATTTGATTTCATTATTTTGGCAATAAATATATTTATATTAGTAAATATTTATAATATTACATAGTATGTATTGTATATTATTTATATATGTATATGTATTGTATGTAATTATTTATATATTTTTTTGTCTGTTTTATGTATTATCTTATAGTACGTATTTAGATCATTAATTGAAATATCTTTGTTTTTCTAGCATGTTGCACAACCCAAACTCCCTAAACTCTCTGTTAAGCCTTGCGGTTGACTGGTAGAGAATGCCTCTTGGCATTAAGTCCGGCAATTGTACTTTTTTTTGTAATTTTGTGCAATAAAGAATAAATAAATAAATAAATATTTCCAAGAAGTCAAAGAAGAATCTCATAATGGTAATTGATTTGTACGCAAACAGATATTTGGTACAGAACAAGTACATTTGACCTTATTTTTTAAAGAAAAGTGATTATGCAAGGAGAATGTATCATGATGTGTATCGTGTACATCTGAAATTTATAAAGCTAAGTCGTGGTTTCTATAGACATTTCACTCAGATCATCTTTAAAATGGTCAAAACCTAAACCCTATCCTATTAAAAAGTTAAAGTAGCTCTATTTAATAAAAGCGTGAATTAAGGTTAATTGTAATTCACTGCAAAATATCCTCAAGCGGGTGTAGCGGAAAGCGCCGCACGTAGCCCGGCCGATCAGCCATTTTTATCGAACTTCCACTCCGTCGAGCGGGATAAGCGTCGGTTGCACCTACAAACAGGTGCCAGGGCTAGCCACCGGATATAACCTTATTTTATATTTATTTTTAAATGATTTTAAATATATTTTTACAATGTGGCCCAGTGGTAGCGCTGGCACTGAATTCAAGACTGGTTGGAATACCCTTTTTTTGTTTATTGTACGATTTGCGGCTTAGTCTTCGGTAATGGAAAACACCCATAAAAAAATATGCAACGCGGATAAGCGCAGTAGGCTCGCCACTTTCCACGTTGGGCTTAAACTTGCTGAGCGATATGTAGGCTTCTGAATGTTCCGTTCACCACGACATCACGGCAACAATCTTTGACTACCCCGTTTGAGATATGGTCGTGATAATAGTGCACTTCTCGCCTCATGGAATCTACTTCCAGCAGTGGTGGTCTAGCATAGACTTATGATGGTGATGAACTTTATGGGATGCGGTCGTGATATAAAGATCCAGAGATAGATAGAGAATGCATAATACTATCTCTATCTATCTCTGGAAACCAAACCTCATTTTAACAGCCACTACCTGCTTAAAAAACCCGAAGCTGTTGGAAGGAGGAAACAGTGCTAAAAGACCGATCGATGCTTAAATAACACTTTGGTTGGTCAAAGTTAAGTGTTTCACAGTAAGAATTACACTATGGAGTGTTATTCTTACTGTGAAACACGTACGTCGTAAGAATAACACTCCATAGTGTAATTCTTACTACGGCTAACTGTCTTGCTATCGTTTACAGCAAAAAACGCGTAGCGACAAAAGAAAGTAAGTAGCCTTAAAATCGACCAGTTCAGACCTATAAACCAGCTACTAGCTTTGAATCAGAAAATACCAAACAGGTCTCTTTAAACAGAGACAAAGTGAAATCACAGCAAGGCGTAAGTTTTTGACGTGATTTTCAACATAAACATTCTCGTACAAATATAATAAACTTGATAAGTTAGTACTAATTGGTGCTAAGACCACACATTGAGACTCTGGTTTTGTACTTATCTTGCTATTCTTAATCTATCGACTTCATTGACTTCTAGAGCATGTGTAGTAATAAACTTGAGGTTATCCGGCGTCTGACCTTATATCTCAGATCGGGAACATGAATGACATTACAGTCCCAATAATAAATCTAAAATTAGATGTACTTGTTATGGCAGACTGATTCCAAAATTATGTGTTACGGCTATAGATTTTCAGCTCAAATTCAAAATGTTTTGATCAATAGACCTGTTACATCTTAAATTCAGAATGTTTACTACTGTATTATTACATCTCAATTGTAAGGTATCTTAATAGGTTCACCCTATAATCCTTACGAATAAAAACCCCCCACCTGCTTTTACTAATTAAA
Organism: Udea ferrugalis; assembly: GCA_950022985.1. Lineage (NCBI taxonomy): Eukaryota > Metazoa > Arthropoda > Insecta > Lepidoptera > Crambidae > Udea > Udea ferrugalis. Next base: position 17,012,704 of record OX465516.1, read on the forward strand.
ATTCTAAAAGTTACAATTCGAATTTCTATTGATAGTCTCTCTTTACTAATAGTTGTCATGTTAAGTACCTACACAACATGCATTCTACATACGCTTAATATGGTTAATAATAATAATTTAAATGAGTGTCACCTTGAAGCATTACTTTTATAGACACTTTTGGTGATATCTGACGGTTCTCGATGTTCAGGTACTTTCTGAAACCTGAGTGCCCTCGCAATTCAAAAACTGATGTAGATCCTTAAGACACATAAAGAAAACACAATATCCATTCTTGGAAGGCTTCAAAACAGAATTGATAGAAAATAATAACGTTAAACATGTCAAGTGCCAACCCTACTCAATTTCGCTATATTTCACTTGAAATATAACCGAGATCGGGGCTGTATTTTAGGGAAATTTGACTATTAGTTACCAGTTCGGCTTGTCATATGGAACTGAGTACGTACCTGTAACGTGAAATGGTGTAGGCGTCGAGTTTATTTCACAGGATATTACCGACTTTATAGACTACCAGAAAGAAAGGTCTCGCAATCTTGTTACAACAACGGTAAGAGTCAGAGTCGAATGACAAAGACTACGAGAACCTAAGGGATCGTATTCCCATAAGTTGGGGCCGGATTTAAAGGCTTTATGGTCTCAATTTTTCGCAGATTCTTTGGTTCACTCTATCTTGCTTATAGAGGAAAACAGTTTGCCTTACCTGAAAATATCCTACAAATAGGGATAAACTTTGGTTTTAAAGTAAATGGGAAAATTTTATTTTCCTAGAGAATACTGCAGTAAATGCTTGACGCATAAAAGACTATGCTCGTTTAAGTTATCTTAGAGTTTAGGAAACTTTTGGGAAAAGGTCCGACTGACTCATGACCAACGGACCATGAATACTATGTTATTTTAAAGGTAATTAGATCATTTAAGCCAGTTGGTAATCGGGCCCGAGCTCTCTTTCTCTTGCCTTTCTACTCGACCCTTAACAAATCTAGTGCCTTAGACCTTTGTAGCGTAGTACCTTGCGTTGAATCAGAAATCGATGCTGCATTACAAAAAGCGTAGCTTAGCAATGTAGTGTTGCTTTCTCGTTGGCATCACCTTATGCCAACGGAATAAAGTCTTACCAACTGTAATGTAACACTTGACGTGTCCTGTACATTATTCTGAAATATCGCGGGGTACCAAATGAAACCAATTTACTTCGTATCATGTAGGTTCGCTAGCAACTATTTATGCGATGTTCCCGCACTCCAGTCACGTTTCTGATCATAGGAGACCGATATTGGAGGTCGCGTCCCGGAGCCCACAGAGTAGGTAGTTCCGCAGACGTGAACGTGATACTTAGGTAAATAACTAGAAGGTATGCGTTTTTTACCGCTTTTAAAACAGGTTTTGCTATAGGATTTTCTAGACCATGAATGAATATCTGGTACATTAACTCGCACTCTGTCACTGAATTAAGCATAGTTTGTACTTTGGGCGTTAAAGACCGATGAATTAACTTTTGGAAATGAAAATTTTCAAAGTTTTAACAAACCAGTGTATACCTACAAGTTAAATCTGCATCGCACAAAACCACTCCAAAACACTCCAAAAATTTAATGATAAATCTATAAACAGATGTTAAAAAGTAGATGAACAACTAAGTACCGGAAAATATCACGGTGCATAACAAGTAGAAACTCCATCATCACGCAGAGGAAGAAAGCACTATTTCAGCATCTGAGTTTTAAAGATTTCTCAGGCAGGATTTCTCCCGCCTATTTATTGTAGTTACTGTATAAACGTTTTCTATTCTTTACTGTTCTACTTAATCGCCTAGAATTGAACCCGGAACCACGCGGCCCTTAGCCGAGTGACTGGCCACGACACACGCGACTCATCGATTATCTAATGTCAAGTTGATCTATATTCTAGGCGTGTACAAGCTTCTGACTAGTCTGACTACGTCTTTGCTTTCAGTAAGGCAAGCACGAACCCTTGCGAGTACGTAGCTAATCGTTACTTCGGCAAGTTTTGTATGTAATTTTGAGCAGCGACTCCAGTATACAGTAGGAATAAACTAACATTTATTTGAATTCGAAAAGAGGAGAGATGAGACTATTGTGGTAACACTAGAAATATTTCATGTTGACATCAACCATTATAGATCAGAAAGTGGTATTTTACTGAACCCTGAAAAACAATTAGCTATTTCACTATTTTGATCATATTAAAATTTAGGTGATTAATAAAATTACAAAATCTTGATTTTAAAGTACAAACATAGATAGTTGTTACTCAGAGCATCCAGCCAACATAGCTGTATCTCATTTTTAAACTCTAGTTATTCAATGAACAAATGCCAATCAATATCAAGCACGTGTCGCCTTCGAAGAACTCAAAGTGGCCGCTTAACTTGTAACGAATGCTTAACTTTGATTAAGGTTTGTAGATTCGGCGAGGGATAGCATAGCGTCGTTTAAGTTCTAACACCATTTATGTCATTTTGATGTCATTCGCTAGAGCATCCAAAGACGCGTCGTTTAGTCCAATCAGAATCCAGGTACGACCAATAGAATCCCTTAAAATAACGAAAAAGTAACAGCATGATAGCCACTATCCTATGGAAACAGTACGTAAGTCAATTCGATTTTTTGGCTCTCCTGAAAAGTTGCTAAAAACGTTGTGGTGTTAGGACTTAAACGACGATAGGTATGCTTAAAAATCGTTAAAAACAAACGAAACAAAAACATTACGCGGCATTTATGAAAAATTGCCTCAACTAAATTGAATAAAACAAGGCATGCGTTAATTCGCGCGACAGCTTTAAATCAGCGCGGCGGACGCGCCCGGCGCACGTGCGAACACCTCCTTCCTGCATGCAGTGTGCACCCTGCTTAACAGGATTTAAGCATTTACATCGTGATTATTTCGGGTGCATTTCGGATTTTCGTTATTCATTACTCTTTTGTTTTAATGCTACAAGTGTTAAATACACAACTCTAGGTAGGCTGATGAAAAACGTCAAAACTTTTATTGCACTGATGTTCAGTCAAGTGCACATTAGGCTACCCATTTTCGTGTCTATCGCGCTCTTGCCAAATATCATTTCTTTGCAATAGAGCAAGGACTGACCGGAAATGTGAATGAAACCGGCTTGTCATATCGTTGTCCGTACATAACTTTTTATCGAATATTTCTCAAAAAATTTAAATCTGTGTTGTGTCTCCTGTGGGGATTTTCCGTCGAGCTTAGAGTTCTTCAAGAGGGTAGTAAAAATTTTTACAAAGTCAGCAACGCGCGAGTGATATTTTGAGTGTTACAAATGCCCATAGGCAGCAGTAAAAGATGCTGCAGATGCTTGTTTGTTATCATTATATTACACTTCGCTTTGTCCTCGAAATTAAGAATAACAAAAATGTAGTAAAGCGTGTCGCGCTGGCCATCTACCACTAAAGTTGAAACCATAATCAAGAGAAAAAAAAAAAATGGTTTCAACGTCATATTCAGCTGTCACAGATTGTCAAATGTCATTAGCGTTTTAGTGCTCGCGCCATTCTGCACGATATTTTTTTCTTTCCCAAGTTTTAAACAATTTCAGGATCTTCAGGGATATTAAGCATCAAAAACACAAAGTCTAGGATTTGGGAATGCATAAGGAACGAAAGATTAGAAAAATTAAAGAAAGTTTCAAGTGGAAACTACAAGAACGATCGAGTTTCTGGCGGATACCTGCCTACGTGAAAAACTGCATTTGCATTGAAAGTTTCTCAATATGTGTCTTCTCAATTTCCGAAGACGAATGAAGAATGAGTATAGTTCGAGTGGTTATCACCTTTCTTATCATGAGTTAAAAACTATCAAGTTCTGGTAAGTACCTACTTGAAAAACCATGCATTTGCTCTGAAAGTTTCTAAAAGTCTAGTGTTCCCCTCAATTTTGTGTTTCCGACGACAAATAAAGATTAAGTATAGCTTATGGGGCTATCACCTTTCTAATTCATCAGTTAAAAACGACCAAGTACTGATAAGTACATACTTGAAAAACAATGCATTTGCATTGAAGTTTTCTAAAAGTCTAGTGTTCTCCTCAATTGTGTGTTTCCAGAGTAGAATAAGGAATGTGTATAGCTCATAAGGTAATAACTTACCTTTTCTCATTCATTTATTTATTCATTTAAGAACAGTTAAAGACAATCAGGTTGACTGGTAGAGAATGCAATGCATTTGAATTGATAAAGGAAGGAATAAAGAATGTGTATAGCTCTGAGCGGCTATAACCTTTCTAATTACAAACCTATTACCCTATAATTTTGCTCATGCTTGTGTACAATTTGAAGTGATTGTTACCTACCAAAAGCAGTTATACATGTATTATGAGTATGTGCTTATGCATAATTTTCCTCATGCTTGTGTACAATTCAAAGTGATTGTTACCTACCAAAAGCAGTTAAACATGTATTATGAGTATGTGCTTGTGCACAATTTTGTTCATGCTTGTGTACAATTCAAAGTGATTGTTACCTACCAAAAGCAGTTAAACATGTATTATGAGTATGTGCTTGTGCACAATTTTGCTCATGCTTGTGTACAATTCAAAGTGATTGTTACCTACCAAAAGCAGTTAAACATGTATTATGAGTATGTGCTTGTGCACAATTTTGTTCATGCTTGTGTACAATTCAAAGTGATTGTTACCTACCAAAAGCAGTTAAACATGTATTATGAGTATGTGCTTGTGCACAATTTTGCTCATGCTTGTGTACAATTTGAAGTGATTGTTACCTACCAAAAGCAGTTATACATGTATTATGAGTATGTGCTTATGCAAAAGTCTTCATTTAATTATTTTTTTAAATAAAGTTAATACTCTGAGTTTTGTGAATGGATTACAGAGATTATTCCAAACTTCCTAACATGATAATGTATTTATATACATTACATTAAGGTATAACCTTAATGAGTGCTCAGTTAATTAAAAGTTCATATATTAGTGATTTTCAGAAAGAAAACTTAGTGAGTATCCGTCAGATAATAACAATTGTGTTACTACCCTATCTGGTCCCGGTGTGGGAAACACCCTGTCTCCGTCGAGGACAGAACAGGATTTCATCCTATTCATGACACCACATAGAATTGAAGAGCCAATAATAATACAGTCAGAACCCACTTATGTCTCATCTTACCCGGAGGAGCAGGATTTGCCTTAAGATTTGCCCAAACATATTAAGGTAAAAAGATCTAAACCATTTCCTTACACTGGGAATATACAAGGCGGAGGTCATAGACAGACACTGCATACCAGAAGATGCCAAAGAATTGGTGCCCTGTCTCCATTATGCTGAAATGGCTCTTTCTAATGTAATACTTTATAAAAATCAGGAATAGACACTGGAAAGCTCATTTATGACTGTTTGTTGTACAAACAGAAACAATGCTAAGGAGAAAATATGTGTGCTCTTTCATTAAAAAGATATCAAGGATCAATAATACACAACAAAAATACATGAAAATATAATTGGTGACACTTAGGCAGATACTTCAGGCGGCTGAGGCCATTAACAGGTCTGTGGCTGATTTTAAAAACAACACAAAATATCAAGATGAGATAAAATAGCATGAGATAAACTTTATTGCACTAAGAAAACAATCACATTGCAAAGCTTACAAAGATTTAGTTCTACAATGTAGGCGGCCTTATCGCTAAAAGCGATATCTTCCAGACAACCTTTCAAGCAATTTTTTAATAAACTGATTGCTTCCACTTTCACCACCAGGCAGGTGGTGAAAGTGGCTTATAACTATTCCCGTACGGGAATAATTTTAAGGCGTCTGCCTGCCAAGGCGACACCTTTGACATTGCCGACGAGCTCTTGGTATCACCAGCGCCGTCATGCACCGCCTGCAGCGCCGCCGCAGCGCTCTCAGATTTGCAACACCGCAAATAATAATACTGGTGAGTCATTCAGACAGTCTCTCATTGATCATTGGTGGAGCCAGTTGTTCTGTCATGGATTGAGGTTTATAAATAACCTGTTTACCAAACCAATGTACCACCTTCAGCAGAATTAAGTTCCGCAGAATTATTTAAACATGAGAAGTCTGATGATGATTCATTGAAATAATCAGTTTGTATCTAAGTAGTACTTACCCAGGTGTAAAAGTAGATTTACTTAAATTGAACTTAGATAAAAAGTTTATAAAAACCAACCACTTTAAATTGATGATTTAAGAACCACTTAACAATTTGTTTCAACGGATTGTTATATTACCATAGCATCCATTGAATTAAAAGACCATTTTTATTCTTTGTTTATCTAACTCAAAATATGAATCTTTTTTTTTTTTGAGTTCACTGTGGGCCTTTTGGTTTGAGCACTGCTCCTTTGGTTTTTTACCAAACTAATCAAACCAGCAAAAAATCCATGGTCTATGTATCTACTATTAGCTTGAATGATATTATGTTGCATTGGGACCTCATATAATCAGTGTATCAGGTTAAGAGTTAGTCATATATGACAATAAAACCCATTTAGGATTCTTAATTGTCACCAAACATTGTCATGTTGAACTCATCGACCAGAAAAGATATAACATTTTAAATGAAATCACAAAAATTACAGGACTGCAGCAATGCAAAATCAAAAACCAACTACCTAGTGGGTCTTTTACCTTGCATGCCCGCCCAGCCATTCAATTTGGCTGGTTCTCTATTGAAGTATTTGAGATGTGTAAATATCTTGTATTTCAACATACAAATGATTATGATGAAGATATGAATTTACCTGACCACCTTCAAGGAGACTTTAGTTAAGTGGAAAAATTCAGTAAAACATTTTTTGTAAGTAAAAAAGGGGGGGGGGGCTGCATACAAGAATAGACGGCAAGTGGGCAGTGGAGTTTTTTCCAAAAAAGATTTTTACATCAACTAACTAGAAATGCTTGGTGCATGTAATGCCAAAAATAGCTGTAAGTAATTTAAAATTATCATGAAAATTGACAATACAACGGAGATTATATATAAAAAAAGGTGAGGTGGCGTCAGGTTCCCTCACAACTTTCTAAATAACTAGAAAATTCTGGCAGTGGCGCAAACGTCGAATACTACACGTTTGCCTCCTGACATTGAATAGAAATTATGTGAAACTGCCTCTGATAAATTTGTCTCCCGACGTAATCTTAGCTTCATCATCAAGCAACATTGCGATACTACGATTAAAAAATGGTTTAACTTATCATAAGACAGTCAAATCATATTAACTTCTTGGAAGCTGAATTGATATTTATTAAATATTCTATTGAATTATGGAGCGAATTATGGTACCATTGTTATCATTGTTAGTTAGTTCAAAATAGACTTAAGTTCGAGTACAAAAATAACTTATCAGGCGGGTTTTATAAAACCCTTCCTATGCCAAAGTATAATTAGACATGTGATCCAGCTTTACTTTTAGAACTCGCAGTAACTCTGTATCATAAAAGTGATTTAATTTTTTTAAAATTTAATGGAGTTAATGTAGTTATTTCAAAATATATTCATCAAAATACTAGATTAACTTGACATCTAGGTTTACTTGAACCCTGTTTTTTTTTTTTAAATTTGACTTCCTTAACTAGTCGACCTCCGTCCTGCTGAGGCTTTTAAATTTTATTTGGATAAATCATGGACGATTATATAAACAACGAAAATATTGTTTTCGTCAGTTTTCAATAACTGTACAATCTCATAGGGTCTCAAACTATTAGTCGGTGGATTATAGGAATCCTAACAGGATCCTAACCGAAAGTGAGATACATACATCTTTATTCATTGTTCATTCGACCAGACATGCAAGTACCTCTGCTGTACTCCGGTGTTAATTAACTTTATAGAGTCACAACTGGTTGGAGTGAAGCTTCCTCTGTTTGCTAAATTCTATCAAAGAACAGTTTAGGAAGCTCCTAGGAATGTTATGCACATTCTTTAATGAATAAATGAGTCAACAACAACTACGGTATTACTGAAACTCATATCATAGTTGCAATATTATGTTGTAATATTTACAATAATGTTACAGTTATTTATTTGTATTAATGTTTTTCTCAGAATGCTTACTTAACTACTGTAAGCAACCTACTGTTTTTTTTAGGTTTTGTTTTTTTGTTTCATATGATACCTATGCTTCTTTACATCCCTTCATTATGCACATAATACTGTACTGCTTTCAAAGTCTACATTTTTGTTATTCTTAATTTCGAGGACAAAGCGAAGTGTAATTGATAATTAAACGAACTTACCTTAAGTGAAGTTCTATTATAATTACACGAAGGCTTTGTCCGAAGAAATTAAGACCCTCCCTACCCTAGGACCCCTACAGTATTATGTGCAGTTATCTAGCCTCTCGGAGGCTCCCTAAATTATGTTCCAGGTGAAGAAGCTCTCAACTAAATGACATTTGACAATCTGTGACAGCTGAATATGACGTTGAAACCATTTTTTTTTTTTCTCTTGATTATGGTTTCAACTTTAGTGGTAGATGGCCAGCGCGACACGCTTTACTACATTTTTGTTATTCTTAATTTCTTCGGACAAAGCCTTCGTGTAATTATAATAGAACTTCACTTAAGGTAAGTTCGTTTAATTATCAATTATTACGTTCAATCAAATTTAAACTCAAAAACCAATTCGATTGCACCTAGGAAAAAAAAGTCGCTTGAAATGTTAACGAAACTTTTTCCGTTCAGAAGTACGTTTAAAGAAAGTTTTCATTACTCATACTCTGAAAGTAGGTCATTACTGACCTGAGAAGCGGGCTGAAAGTAATACTTTTCATCCCTAGGGAGAATCACTTTCAACTGACAGCTGTCATATTATTTTAAAAAAAACTAGTTCTTTTTCACTTAACTATTGTACCATGTTCCAAATTTCTATACAGCCACGATGTAAAATTGAAATAACTTAAAGTTAAGTATTGATTAGAGAATATATATTCTTTAAATAACTTTATTTTATAATTAAGTTTCAACAATTTCTTTACCATTTTTCCAATGATGAAAATAAAAAATAATGGCTGAATAGCGGGCCGGCCACAGAAAAAAAAAACAAACAAAATAGGCGGGAAAGCGGCAATTCGATCTTCATGAATTAATTCATGTTTTTATTTTACTTTCCTCGTATTTGTAATGAAAAGCACAGTGTTTACCTCGGGTTAAAGACTTATTTAGTCCCTCGAACTATTGGCGCCCTCACTTCGCTCCGGGCGCCAAACCCCGTCTCGGGACTAAATAAGTTACTTTCACCCCTAGGATAACAATGTACTATTTTTATTTCTCCACTCCAACCAACAGTAAAAAGAGAACTACTAGAAACAACATTCGTACTGGAGACAAATCAAAAGGCAAAGCTCGGGAGTGACACCCGCGAAGTGGGCGGCTTCAAGCGTCTTAAATTTAATAAAGCTACGAACGTGTTGGCCTTTAATGCAGCTGGAAAGAATAATTTTCTTCCGCTGCATACGATTTTCGAATTACATGACTGGAGATTTGTTAGGTTTTTACGCGTGAGAGTGTTCTTCCTCTTCCCTCTTCACCTTTGTGTGAATGGTTGCATTAGAGCACAGCTAAGCGAAGATGTGCTTAAACTTAGATAACCAAACACGTTCATACATAAAATACATGTAAGTGCTCACAACTACATATATCCTAGGCGGAGTAGTCAGAGGCAAGCCGATTGTAGCCATCGCGGGTCAAGAGCTGAATTTAGTCTCCTGCTGAATTTAGCCAAAATGTCTGAGTTCTTGTTGAAGTGGTAGTGAGCTCGGACAGTTAGGAAGTACTAACGTTTGTAGTAGATCTTCAACTAACCAACAGGCCTGTTTGAAGATGCATGGTTAATCAATTGAAACTTTTACGGGTGCTGAACATTCTGTCTGCACCGTTGTGAAAATTAGGCTCAGTTTAAAGGAAGCCTGCGCTGTGTGGAATAATGTCGAATGGCATTTAATAAATTGGTCTGACGCCCAATAAGTTCAATCTAAATAATTGTTTACATTTACATCGTCAAAAAGATAAACTAAACCCAATTATCTGAAGAATTTCGTTGAGAAATTCTCGTTGCTAGAATTAAATAAAGAGTCTCTGCAAATATTGGACGGATCGCCATTAGCTCGCCTCCCGCGTCATAATAGCCAGGGGGGCTAAAATGGCGACATTAGACGTTTCATATCTGAAACATAATATGAAACACTTTTTGAAATCGTAAAATGGCAACTTATTGGGTGAATCATATTATGAACATATTATGATTCATATTTGTTTTTCATACAATTTGACAGTTTTGTATGGGAATTCGTAAAATGGTGCACTTTTAAACGTCAAATTGGAGGAATGTTAGATGTTTAGGGTCAGTTCGCCTGTTCGCGTCCACCACCCCGTTCGCGTCTATTTTACGGAAAATCCTCGAAATTAAGTAAACTAATACAACAGTTAAAAATACGTCACTAATGCTAATACTTCAAAGTTAAGTTCAAAGACACACGCACATAAGGACAAATAGTGTGCAGCGGCGCATTCGGATGTTTTTTATTGATTTATGTGAATTTTAAGCTACATTTTTAACGAATAAAATGAGGTAGACGCGAATTAAATACACCTTATTTAGAACTTAGCGTTTGCGTCCGCTATGGCCGCAAACTATACCCACAGGAGATAATCATAAACCAAATTGCGTCCACTACTTTCTTGAATGCAATAAAATTAACTTGCTTGTAAAAATAATTTCAAATGTATTGTTCATAATTATGATACATTTTTAACTAAGACTACGGCTAATAATTATATTTTTAAATGAAATAAGTAATTCCTTTTATCATTTTTATTAGTCAAAACATTAATTAGGTGTTCGGTGACAAGAAATAATGATGAAGAGAGAACATAAACTGAAGACCATTTAAAGAAAGCGTAAAATGAAATGCGAAATGAAGAGACCTGATTACTGTTTATTCATTCATAGACAGACCACTGGAGAACAGACACTGGTGGACTTATATGCTACACGGACGGATTCAGGAAATAATCAATCAAACTCTTGGTTGCTGGCGTGCACAGACGCACTATGTGATGATGGCTCGGCGATAAAGAGATCAGTACGCTTGGGCAGGCTGGCCAGCGTTCTTGAAACCAAAATGTATGCATTCTGGTTTACGCTTACATAGCAGGCAAGCGTCACAACCATGTCACAAAAGTGACGGTCTACAGCGACAGCAAGGTAAGACTAGCACTGCAAGCATTTAACAACCAGCGACAACATCAGCGATTGTCAAGGAATGCAAATCAGCGCTAGGGAGACTTGCTGGCAAAGCGGAAGTTAGATGTGCAAGGGTCCCCTGCCAAGAGTTAATGCTGGCAGTAAAGCAACTGATAAATTATTCCCGCGAAATGGTCTACAGTGGACGCTAATTGTCATTTCTGGAAAAATACCTAATTCTGTAATTTGTCTATTAAAAAAATGCAATGTTTCGAAAAAACTTTAATTTGATCCTAAAATAAACTAGAATATAATGGATACATAATATATATTTTTTATATAAATCAGTGCTGGAGCATTTTTTGATTCACTGTCAAATTTAGCAACTGCACTAATTGGACGCGAACAGATGAAATTACCCTACTAGGTGACAGCGCTGAGCTGTCAAATTCACATAGCAGTAAACATTATTTAATCGTTTTTAGGATAAATTTAAGTATTCGTAGTAAAATGTGTTACTGTGAATTATTATAATGACACCAAGAATACATAATAGTGACTATAAATTGAACCTATTTCCAAGACCGTGGCGGAAACGACACTGAAGGTTTATCACATTTTGAATGAAATTCCTGAGAACTTAGTTCATCACATTTACGTTAACTAGCTGTCTTCTGGTGAATATTCCAATATTATCGAGTAAATAAAAAACGTTTTTGTTATTAAAATGGGTATTATTTAAAAAATGTACGGCATTAAAACCTAAAAATCTGCTCCCAAATAAAGTCGTCTTGTACGCCATTGCCGAGGCAGAAGTTTGGCAAATCACTCGGGCTTTGTTGTTACAGAGTCATGTCTCCTTGCAAATATCTTCAATCTCAAGAACATGCCTAGCTAGCACCAATTTCTTGTCTTCATTCATAGTTTCCGGTCGGAAAATGATTTTTATCACAAGTTTTCACGAACATTATTAACAATCTCGATTGACAGCTGTGACATTATTGTTCTTAGGCCACCTGTCACGGTCCTCATTGCCAGACATAAAAATTGTAAATTAAAAACATTTTACAATTATTAGTGATAAGAAATCACACAAAATCAATAATAAGCTACTTTTTAAGCCTTAAATTATTAGTTGTAATGATGAAAATATTTGTTTAATGAAAACCGTTAAGTTTACAATTATTAGGCGCGACACTATTTTTTTTGGTGTAGCAATGTCGTCATCAAACTATGTCTAAGAGTCCAAGCCATGAAATAAATTTAAAAAAGAAAAATATGTCTAAGATATGAAACGTCAAATAGGTGTTTCACTTTTCATGTTGCCGTTTTACCGTTTTTAGCAATTCACCAGATGAAACGTCACTTAGATGATTCATATATGAAACACCTAAAATGTTGCCATTTTAGACCCCCAGTATGGAGTGTCAACAGAAGGTTACTGCTGACCAGCTTAAGCTGACCTCTAAGAGAGGTTTCTACTGACCAGCTTAGGCTGACCTTTAAGAGCTTCACCAAATGTTTTAGTTTGGTCTTACACTTGGTTAGAGTAAAAGCTTTGGGGTAGTTCAAAACTGGGGCCTTATTACAATCTTTTTATAGCTCAGGTTTATCTCAGTTTTCGTGTTTTCAATTTTCATTCATTGAAATTTGACTTAAACATGCAAAATAAGTTACTACAGTAATGAAGGGAAATTAAGGTTTCTTTTGACATTATTTACCTCACAAAACACGACTTGTGACGGTAAATATGCAGCTCAAAAGCTGAGCTTGTGACTAAAACTGTCAAGATATAAGAGATTGTAATAGGGCCTCTGGACAGGGATTATTTTTCTGGAAAGAGATGATGATCGCACCTCAGAACGAATGTTAAAAATTATTAAATATTTTTCATGTTACTTGGTCTAAATTCAATAGTTTGAATTCAATTATATTCTCCGAATAATTTCTATTCACATCTGTCTTTGGAACGTAGACTCAACACGTGTTCCTAATGATATGTTAACGAATGAGATTGGTAACGATATGGAGTTATTTTACGAGTAAGCGAAACATTTTGAAAGCAACTCAAGCGAGAGAGCTACTCGTATCTGTTAATAATTCAGCTACAAATGTTTTGACTGGCTGCAAAAATAACCTTGTTACCTAAATCGTAAGATAATACAAGTGTTAAAAGGGTAAGCCCTTTTTTACACTCCTGCGGTGAGTTAACAGTGAAGCGTTTCCGTCTTGGAAAACGCCACAACTTTTTAAAAAAAAATTGCAACTTTTTTACTCCCTCCCCTCCCTCCGCCCTCTAGATGCTCATAACAAATGCACTGGGAATTGTGCATCAATTGTTCAAATTTTGCTTACTCAAGAGGCCACTACATCAGTCAAAAATGGATCGGAAAATACCCCGTCATACTACTGCTAATTTGGTACAAAAACAAATCTTATTGTAGGTGTCACATACTTGATTATTTGTGAATTTTCTTACTGTCAAATATAAGCCTCTAACTATATGACGCAATAAATAAGGTTGAAATTTGAACCCTCCGTTATGTTTGGCAATATTGAGACTTTTGGCCGGGGGTCAGGTGGAGCGGTCGCTTTAAGCGCCCGCGGCTATCGCGGGCATTACGGGAATAAATAGTGACGTTAGTGTGTCCCGGCCTTAATGAAGGAAGCGAACAGTCGTTTCCCGGTGGGGGCACGGTTCTACTTAGATGCTGTGGGTGCTCAATTTGATTTCAATGTTACTATAGTCCGTTCGCGTTAAGAATGAAGTGATTTTTAAATTTAATTCTGTTGCATACAAAAAATACCAGATCCACAACCTTTGCGTTCGAAAGAATGCCTTTAACTGTGGACTTGACTCTCTAATTAGGAACGATTTGATTGGTTAGGTGGCGGGCTAGGTCGAAGGACAAGAATGAAATTACTGCATTCTTAACGCGAACGGACTACAGTGTAATTTTTTCGACTTTCTTTTGTTTTCGTCTACATAAAACTAACATTATATTATTGGGTTGCTACTTGAGCAGCCACTCATGCAAACTAAGCTCAAGCTTTCCGCCCCAACGGCCATCGGTTCTCCGCGCTATAAAAAATAAGACTAATTAAAATTATTAAATTTTATTATATTCTTTTAATAATTAATGGCGTCGTAGACCAGAGTCTGAACATTCTGCATTGGAATCCGTATTGACCCAAGTTTAAGTACTGGCCTGAACTTCAGAGGCACACTGATTGTCGTCGTCATAGTCAACAGAACATTCAGAAGACCACACTTCCCACTCGTTGATTTGAAATTCGTTCGGAGTGGTCAAGTGTGGTCTTTAGAATGTTCTGTTGACTATGACGGCAACAATCAGCGTGCCTCTGAATCTCTGTCGGGGATATAGTCGTGGGCATAAGTATCTTTATGTAGAAAAGATTTCTTTTTAGCAGCCCACATTTCAGCGTCTGGGTGTGAAAGAGCCAGCGGCATCCGGCGATAGCCTTTGTTAGTTTAATGTTCAGCCGTTTTGAGGAATTATTAAAGACGCGCCGTTTAACTCTACGTTTAAAGGCTTAATGTCTCTTTACGAATCGCTGTGGTTCTCTTAATCTCCTCTTAACAGCTTAGGTAACTCTTTGCGTAAAGTTCTGGAAAGGCAAAGTCGCTTGACAGCGTTGAAGAGCTTATAAGACCTTTTTAATTCAGTTTTTTATTTGCACTTAGCTCAGCTGTTAGTCTTTCGAATGGGTTTTCAAGTTAAAAGTTTGCATATGCATACATTAAACCAGTATTAATCTCTGGAAGTTACTTGGACTTTTTTGCATTAGTTGCTGTAAAATGACAGGCCGTTTTCTTGAAAAATCAGAAAGAAGATAGATAATCAACAGATCTACCATAGGTCGGAAATTAAAAATGGCTTCCAATATCTTCGCCAAATCTCAATATCTGCAAACATCAAATGGGCTTTTGTATTACGAGTAGGAATGAACAAAATACCTTATTTTGATAAGTGTGATATACACTGCTCAAAAGTGTCTAGGGATATCTCAAGCATTTTCATACAAAGTATAGCTATTTGGGAGGCTGTAAAAATTAAAATATTGATACCAACGTAGAAATTTTTAGAACACAGAAACTGCTATATCTGCCCTTTCAGATTGTATAAAGAAATTCATTGTAGTAGCATTATTGTACAATCGTAAGGACGTGAAAAAAAAGATAGATTTTTCTTTTAAAAGGTGTCAAAATTTAAGCAAAATCAAACGTTTTTTTTTTGTAATATTCTTAACCTTTATCTTATGCCTTTGTCCTCGCGTTATTCTAAGATCATGCTCAACTTGTAAACATACTTAACCTTATGTAATATTTGAAAAATGATATCCCTATGATATCCCTAGACAGTTTTGATGTGTGTATATACAATGCAAATATAGATAGTACAGTGAACGGCACATCAGGCTACCGATTTCCGTTGTTTATCCTGCTCCTACCAAATTACATTTCTCATAGAGCGAGGTGGACTGACCGGAAATGGTTAGCGTGATGTGCCGTTAACTGTACAGATACAAGTTTAATGAAATCAAAGTACATTTTAATTGTAAACACCACAGCCTTTATAATAAGTCCCACAAGGCACTCGTTCAAGTCACATCCTAACTATGAATTGCAACTGACCTTAGTCCGTTCAAGTTTTACTTGATCACAATTTCACACCTCGTAATCAATTTTTAAATTTTTGAAGTACTTACTAATTGGCTTTAACTTTAAATAGATGAGCCATTCTAAATAAAATGTAAAGGCCTTTTAGACAACCAGAAAAATGATCGAAGCCAAAGTACATTTCCAAATCGTATTTCAAACATCTATCCATTGCATTGGGTTACGGCTCCCGTGTTCGACACCTCGCCGCCAAGCAACGCTCTCGCGTTCAACGAGCCAGCTTAACTGCTCTTCTGACGTCACCGTCTCGCTCTTAGCCTCGTCGTACACAAGGTGACTCAAATCTCCGTCGATTTTGGTCTTTGACTATAACCATACAACGTCATCCACACCCCGTGCGTGTGGTCCCCGTATACAAAATGCGTGCGACTGATATAAACCGCTTAGACCCTGTGCAGATAACGCGTTTTGAATTCGCGCATATTATTAGTGCGAGTCAGAGCGCTTCGAGCTTCAAACTTCAAATTGAAAAGGACGGAGCTAGACGAAAAGAGACGAACTTGTGCTCTCACTTGCACTCACTAGTCCAAAAAGCGTAAACTGGACTTAGAGACCACAGTCGTTGGAATTCGGAGATTTTTGTAGCGTTGTGTACGAACGGCCTTACATCTCACCGAGTCACTTGATACGTTAGCCTTGCTTGCCAATATACTGAACGTCTCCAACGATAAAGGCATCGTCGTATGCGTTAGGGGTACCGTCGCTGAGTTTGCCTGCGTCAGGGCTTTAAATACTTATCTAACTCTATTCTGTGGTTGTTATATTGGCTAATAAATTGATTTTGTTTGTTTCAGGTAAATCAAAATTCTGGAAATATTTGATCTTAAAATATCGATAGATCAACCAATAAACGGTAAGTCTTTTACTATTTGCCAATAGCTTCACTATTACGATATGCGGCAAGCTAAGTAAAAAGAGAAACAAGATCAAAAAAAAGCATTCGTCTTAAAGCAAAAGTATCAAAAACAAACTGAGCTTAAAAGCTTAACTAACGTCTCTTCTGAGACTAGCACAAGTAAAGCGACACGTGCTAACTCTATTCAGTTGCAAGCGGACGTGCCTTCCCGGGACCAACAGTTTGATCCGGCAAGTAACAGGTTGTTAACTTTGTACTTGAACAAACAAAATAAAAAGAACAAGTCGAAGATAGGTTGGAACAAGTGTATTGAATTTACACATCTTCAGCGTTACGTAGCTTTTGATCGGGTGACACCAATAAGGTTTTAGCGTCTATCTTGAGTAATAACGCTTAAGCCGCCAAGTATAGTATTGTAAAAAACAGGGTTTTGTTTCTCCCTCTGCTAAATAGAGGCCTCACTTCAACTATAAGGTGCTCCATACTCCAATACGCGGTTGCAGTGCGGATAGTTGAAAGAGTGTAAGGTTACTTATAATCAAGCGATTAGGCTTAACAACTGACATTTAGGGTCGTCAGCTAAGCTTAAAGTGTCTTTCGAAGCACGGAGATGCCCAAATAAGTCACAAAATTTAGGTTTGATCACCAATCCCATTCCTTCTCCCAGGAGAAGATGGAATCTCCCCTTTTGATGTCCTAAATGCTCACTACGTTCGTTGTTGCAAATGAAAAACTCACCTGAAACCAGAACCTTCTTTTGAAATGTTTGACTGGCTAGCAAGCTAGAACCCTAAAACAAAACTGCTTAGAGACTATGAAAGTTTAACCATTCGAGCCCCACAGGGTGCAATTACACCCTCTCCCCCTTAACTGTCCGTTTATCCCCTGTTTGTTTACCGTTATCGCGGCCCGGAGCACACCTCTCGCCTTTATGACGGAACTATGACTTTAGTGATGCGAAAATAAAAATAATTCACCATTTTGCTCTCGGTCTTTTCTAATAAAGTCTAGTTTTGTGCGAAACTAGACCTTTTAGGACGTTATTGTCTACAGTTTGTTTTTGGAATAGATTGAGCACGTCTTCAAACTTAATGTCGTCCTGTATTGGCTTTAGCACTGAAAGTGACAGCTATACTTATAAGAGCCGCTCAACTTTGATTTGCATTTGTAAATTCGGCGGTACTTACCTAATAGGTCATTTTTATTCTAGCATCAGGGGTGCGTTATCAACTTTCTAAATGTAGTGGTAAAGGTAGTAGTAGTGTTCAAGGTATATGGCTAAACATTGCTGAAACAAACCTGGCTGCCAGGTAAAATATACCAGAGAAATTCGGCCGGTCTGTTAATGGTCTCGGTAGCACACCGGTTAGCGAAAGACGTGGGTTCTATTCCCGTATGTCTTTTCTGTTTTTTTCTATCTTTGGTAGTTACCTAGAACACAACATCTTGGCTGTGCTAGCTCTCGAGGAAGACATTACCGAAGTTGCACAATTATAGCATTAACTTGTAACTTTTGTTAGAAGTCCTCTCACCCTAAATGTTTTAATAATCTAGACATTAAAGTCATATTCCTTTGTTTACTGATAGAGTAATAAAAGCACACCTTTCGCTTTTATGACAGTCCATGAACTCCTATAGTCGTTTAGTGCTAATTCATTTTTATGATCGCCGTTTTCGAGGACGGACTATAAAATCTTGTTACTCTGTTACTGTGCCTTTCAAATGTTTCATTTCGTCTTATGATTCCAAAATTGTTTACTTAGGATGCTTTTTACAGCTAATGACGCAGCTACTCACTTAGTTTCGTTTATAGGGCTCTATTAACAACAAGAAACTTTATTCATTTATTCTTTATTGCACTACATTGAATGGCACAAAAGTCGGACTTAATGCCAAAAAGGCATTCTCTACCAGTCAACCATAAGGCTAAGCAGAAAAGTACAGTAGGCGGTGCGACATAACAAAATAACATGGTTGATTAAGACTTACAATCACTTAAGAAATAATATAATTATAACGAATCATAAAATAATGAATAATTAGGTTAAGCTCTTTTACTAACAACAAAACACTCATCATCATCATCATCAGCCTGTCATAGTCCACTGGACATAGGCCTCTCCCAAAGAGCGCCACAACTCCCGGTTCTGCGCCTTCCGCATCCAGTCCGATCCCTAATGCCATCATTCACATAACTTTGATGCTTCCTTGATAGCCGGGAAATTCAAATGCTCATGTTAGATTCATTTTGATAACATAAATATCTAACTGCGGAACTTTACTGAATCCACTCATACCTAATTTACTCATTCAAAACCACAAAATATTTATAGATCGACCATGCTTGTCATTTTAGTACCCCCTGAAAGCCCCAGGTATAATGTGATATTTTTTATTCTATCCCATTCTAAAAGCTCCCAGTAACCGACCCCTTAGATATAATTACAGGGTGCATTCAGATGACATTGTTTTGATATGTCATACTTCTGTATGGTTAGGTAATAAGTCAGATAAATAGGTCCTTTGTCCAATTAATGTAATGATTAGCTTTAGGTTAGCAGTAGTCCAATTAGTGTGTTACCGCAGGCTATTTCAGGGACTTGAAAACACTGGCCATTTGACCTCTCTAATTTCAATGTATCCTCTCCGGTATTTACTAATTTCAGTTCAAAAACGTAGCTAAATTGCATTCCAAACCACCTTACAAAATGATTTTAATAAAACCAACACTTTGACAACCAATAGATACTAGCAATAGATAAGTCGCTCAGCAACATTTGGGGTTTCTTTTTTGGATATCCGAGGCGGAGACAAATTCAGCAAATCAAAAACCTTGAAAATCGGTTTAATAGTTTTTTATTTGGGTGAAAACCGTACTTAGGTGTCGTGTTTGTTGAAGTGGTTTCCGTCTTAGTCTCGCCTTTAACACCCACACAAGAATGTGGCTCTATGTCATAGGCACAAGCAAGAATTACCAGTACTTGTATTCTGCTTTTAATTATTTCACTGCTCTTATGCACACACTGCAATATAGAGTCGCTATGGACACGTTGCACTTATAAAATTCAATTTTGTACTTTTGAGCCGTGATCAGATTTCATGACCGCTGCCATATCCACGCGTCTACTCAGTCTGAACTAATCAGGTTCAGGCATAAGCTTTCCCTTTCATTCTGGACATCGTTGCCTGGTAGATGTTTTTATTTATTTGATGTTCATCTTTTGTTCTGTCACTTTTTTTTTCTTTATATTTTGTATGTTGTAACTTGCCGATTAACTTGCAGATCTTTATTTCCTTTCTCTTTTTCAATACACATGGCCTTATGATTACTTGCATTTAAATTATGTTAAATTTATTTTAAACACCAAGACTATTTAACTATATATCTGACCTGTCTTGGATCTGCTTTTCCTTTTCCATACTAAGTAATGCTCCTATAATATAATCTGTTACTAACTCTCGACTGTCTTCAGAATCAGTGAAATCATCATGCTGAAAGTCTTCACGGGATACTTTACGCACCTTAGCATTGGGCATATCAGAAGCCATCATCAAAGAATCTCTTTCATCAACTAAGGAATCTCCAAGTGAGTAATGTAAAGTAACATTGGTTGTTATTCGGCTCAAATTGTATATGGGGGGTTTTCTTTGCCTGTATTTGCGCAAATTTGCTAAAATGCCAAAATCAAACCTACGAAAGGCTTTGTCCCGTATGTTTTGGCCAAAATGCGCAAACTGTCTCATTGAAGCTCCTGCTGCGTCGTTAACTGATGAAGGATCCTTCTGCCGCTGGAATTAAAATAAGCAAATATAGCCATTGATTGGACCAATTATGGCCCATCATATAGACGTCGAGTGACGCCCTTATTAAATAAAAAAAAACTGATCATTAATTTGAATTACGAACATTACCAACTGACACATTTTCTTAAAGCAGTTAAAATATCCGTTTTTAAAACAGGACTCTAAGTGTACCCTACATGATTTCTCAAGGTCACTGAAGACCTTGAGAACTCATAGAAGTAGGCCTCTACTTTATTAAGTATTGCTTGTATTTGATCTTATTATGAAACTTGGTTACATCCATAGGTTCACATCCATAGGGTTCAGTAACTCATAACACTAGTTCTTACCCTTACGTATTGATCTATGGCCTTGAAAACGCTACACAAGTCTTCATTCCTGTTGTCACCACCACAGAAGGCGAATCGGTTCTCCTTAGCATCTCGGGAAGGTGGGTAAACTTCTACTCTACCTAGAGCCAAAGCAATTGCCTGTAAAAACACATCAGTATTAGTCACTCGATGCTGGAGATATTGAAGAATTGACTTTTTACTCGATTTTTAAATATGTTGAAATATGTTGTAAGTAGCTGTTTTTTACAGGGATTATGATATCAAGTTAAAGGGTCCAAGCTCATAGACTGTTCACTATAATATTATACTTCCTTCATATTATAATACCATAACTCTACTTTATTAATATTGATTTTGACTGTCCGAAACACCGTTTTGAAAATATCGAAAAGCGTCTGGGTTGCGAAGACCGTTAAATAATGTTGCATTTTTATGTTGTCTGATGCGGTGATATTAAAAAAATACTATTTTTAAATATAATGGTATTATTTAAATCTTACAAATATGCGGTCAGTTCCTCTTGCCAGATCCTGTATTGTGCGCTGTGGGAAATGGGTTTGGTACCCGACGGGGGCTAGCAGATGTGCTGATTTGAATTTGTCGTTATACTCAGGCCGCACAGAAGTCATTACTAAGAATGCGGTACTTCCTTGAGAATGCCCTGAAAAGCATTGACAAATCAATAAAAAAACATGATTTTGTTTGAAAAATTATGTATCCAATGTAAAATGTGCTCCTTTACCTATGAAGTGTAATTGCTTTTGTCCTGTGGTGTTCAAAGCATAGTCGACCATTGTAGGAATGTCAAACGTCCCAATCTCTTCAAAACTAAAGTTGAAGAACTCATCATCATCATCTGGGTTTAGGGAAGTGTGGTTGCGGGAGTTCCTGGTACCTCGGGCGTTGCCCATCCATACGTCGAACCCTGCATCCGCCAGGTTGTAAGCTGGAATTAGAATGGGAATATTTTTTACAACTGTTATTTAAACAACACAGAAGTTATCACGATCAGTTGAAAAATTAAATGGGCAGTCATTTATTTTTTTGGCAGTTAGTAAATCAGTCACTCTGTAGAACATATGCAGTGCATTGTAAAAATATTGGTCTTCATTCTTCAATGTCAGTGCTAAAATTACCAAGATCATAGAGTGAACTGATTTTATGAAATATAGTAATTTACGAGTATTTACCAATAGCAGTATCCGGACCAGTTGTAATAAATACGACTGAAGCAGAAAGCAGTCCAGGCATCAGGAACACAACTGGTTTTTGAGCATGTTCACTCTCGTTTCTACCACTGGGTATTCTGTGCATTTCTAGAATATATCCGTCTTCAGTTGTAGCATAGTGGCGCTCAGCTGGGTAGCCATTTGATATTATTCGTTCTGGCTGTAAAATGTATATGAATTAACACATGCCTCAAAACATATCGATCATGACATTTTTCTAATCTTCAACGTATTTATGCGTATAAAGTTACCTCCCTAAATTTGAACATATAGGCGACACAGTTTTTTCATCAGGTTCGATTTCTGGCTAGGGATTCCTTCATTTTAAATCTAAGTATGTAAGTTTTGTTTTGAAACCATTGGCCATCTACCTTTGATAATGATTCTGTATTCCTGGTAGTTTAGGATTTCTACCACCAAGTTGAAGAATTCTCCTTGATAGAAGACGGAATGTCTCACTCACCGTTTCGTTAATACTGAAGCGTCTGCCTCCCTTCACAAAAACCAGGGCACTTAAAAACACTGATAATAAACTGACACACGCTCTAGCCATTTCATCAAAATGGTTAAATTTCCTGTTATTTCCGTATATTTATACATTTGGCACGTTGATAACGTTTAATTACTTACACCTCATTTTTCTGCTATTTGCTTATTCTATGCAAATCGTGTCATACATTATTTCGGCAGTCATCGGTTGCCATTGGAGCAGAAGAAGTGCTAATTGATTTAGTGGTAGGTAGGTAAATTATTGATTGGTTCAGATAATTCAAAATGATTATGCTCAAAAACAAAATATAACTTGTTGGGATTCATTGCAAACTATATAGTTCGTTCGCGGTAGGAATGCAGTGATTTTTAAATTTAGTTATGTCGCACACAAAAAGACTCAGATCAACAACCGCGTTAGAAAGTAGGTGTTCAGCTGGTCACTGTGGACTTGGCGTCCACAGTTTGGTAAGGGAGCGATTGGTAAGGGGGGGTCTAGTTCAAAGGACAAATATGAAATCACTGCATTCTTAACGCGAATGAACTAAAGTGACACTTATTTGCATCAATTTTGGGTCCCGGTCCCCCCTTGACAATTGGGATAAAATTTTGACAAGGTAATTATTTCATAAAAAAAGACAAATCGCCTTAACCCTTACGAATTACGAAAATAATTTACATTACTTATCAGTCGTGAACACTAAAACAACAAACGACTCGGTTTTCAAGAAAATATCCGGATCAAAAGTCAACCCTTTAATTGCGAAAGGGAAATACAAACTCTGATCGATACCCGAAAGTGTTTACAGGGAACCCTTTGAAATTTAAGTAGGTCCGTAGCGACGGTGCTTTCAAGTAAGAATATCACGCGTCTAAATGAATTAAAACTTTTAATTAATGGCTGATCCGTACCTTCTTTGGATGGTAGGGTTGAGAAAGATTACCATCTAACGAGTTTCGCAGATGTTTTTCTTATGTTACTAATAAGCTCCTTCGTGAACGAGGCTCCACAAATCTGCGTAAGGTACTGAGACCCGGTCCAGATCACGCGTTTTGAACTCGCTTGTGACATAAGTCCAGGTGAGAGGGCAAAGAAAGGGCTCCATTCTTTTCAATCTGTCACCTGGACAAGCTCTAATATAAGATGGTTATTATTGTTTTTAGCATTTAACATGCAGTATCTTTATTAAAGATCTGAAAACCAGAAAAAGACATTTGGTCATCTTGGCATCAACCCGCACCATTCGCAAACCGGGCGACTGCACTAACCACTGTGCTACCGGTGGTGTGTGCTGTGGTAGCATAGTGGTTAGTGCAGTCGCCCGGTTTCCTGCCTGATACCAAGATGACCAAATGTCTTTCTCTGGTTTTCAGATCTCTAATATAATGTTGTGTAAATCAGTATCTTAGAACAAAGAAATTCTTTATTATAACATTCAGCGTAGAGGAATGTACCTATAACTCCGTTTCTCAACCTTTTGTCCCTGATAATAAAATAAAATATGTTGTCTAGACGTTCACTTAATTCTGCATACTTATTATTAAGAACTTAATACAGACAATGACCTCAACCCCTATTTGCAAATAATAATGATTCTACTGACTAGTTTAACTCTTCGTCTTCTTTATTGTATACAAATAGACACAGAACAGCAACATTGCATTGCTTTTTGTAATTCTGCCACTAGCTTCTGAAATATTATACCGATACGTCTAAGAAAATGCCACAGCTTGCCGACTGCAAGGCAAAGCCCTACTCTCCCAGTATCCAACCTACTTATGCGGTCCTTTGAAAATCCGTTTAGCGCAATGGATATATACGAGTGCTAGTTGACACCCAAACGGTCGCAGGTTCAATTTGTTTTTTTTTAAACAGATATTTGTGCTGGGTGTAGGTGTATGTGGTAAAATCGTTGTTTCTGGTGTTAAGATTTTTAAAGAAAACATTAGTTGTTACGCAAAATTATTTTAGAAATTAATACAAACCTTCAATTCCGCGATTTCATTCAAATACGAACCTTATTATGCTCTCAGATTCCACCAAATATTGTTCCTAAGTCAGCTGCTAATAAACACAAGATTGAGGTTGCAAGTACAGTAGGTCGTAAAGCGATTGGATCTCCTCATATTTTGCTCTTTGAGTCATAAACGAGTATTTATGGCGTAATAACAGCGGGGGTTGATAACGATAAGCACCCTGGATCTGCCTTCCTGAGGTTTCGAGACTTCATAAACTTTGTCAACTGATAACAAACTGCAGTTTGGATTTAAGTTGGGGAAAAAAATACATTGAGATACGTAAGGTTCGTGAATTCGTGATAAGTTACCATCCCCAGCTAAAATAGATTTCGCCCAGAGGTTTTTTTTTAGCCACGGGTTCTATTTCCGCAAAGTACACTGAGAAAAGAACCTGTTTACAGTGCCACTCTTTAATCAGGGGTGGCGTTCCGGCTAACATCATTTCACATCTCGGTGTTCACGCATCACTTTGAATTAGTATTTTCTCTCATTTTGTTTGTTTTTTATGATATAGGGAGCAAACGAACTAAAGGGTCACCTGATGAAGAGTAATCAGCTCTGCTCATGGACAACTGCAGCACCAGAGGTGTCACGAGATGCGTTGCTTGCCTTTCAGAACGCAAATAATTAAAAATTGTATGGAAATAATAAAAAATGGCTTAGTTCTTTTCTCTCAAACGACCACAGTCGCAAATAATAATAATAATAATAATCATTTATTTCAGATAATAATAATCCATACAATTTTGTTAGTAAAACAGAAAACTTAAAAGAGCTATGTTAGTAATTGAATTTATAAATTTGGGAAATTTAATAATTAAAAAAAGGGTTCCTAGATCCCCGAACATGCACGCAAATCCAGTTCCTAAACATGGGACACGAGGGCTTATCTTTGATGGCCATCAGGATACTGTTGACGCTCCCCCGGACTCTGCCATGCATTGAGGCCGTGCGCTTACGAATGATGGCGTAAAAGTCATCAACACCATTCTGCGCGAACATTGCCGATGCACTACAGAATCGGGGAAGCCCCATCAACATCCTGAAGGCGTTATTATACTGAACGCGGAGAGCGTTATATGTCCTCTGCGAATAAGTGCACCACAGGCTACAGGTGTAGAACGTTTGACAGAACGCCTTAAATAGGGTGATTTTGACCTCTTTCGTACACCTAGCAAACCTACGGGCAAGCATATTACATCGGACAGCCAACGCTCTCCTTTCTCGTTCTATGTCACAGTTGTCTGACTGGTCTTCCGTCACGATATGGCCCAGATACTTAAATTGCGACACCCTCCTCAGTGTAGTACCTAAGAGCGTCACCTGAGGTCCGTCGACTGGGTCTTTGCTACGAGATCGAAACACCATCATTTCACTTTTCTTAACGTTATAGAGAAGTCCATGTTCACCAGCATATTCCTCGCACATTGCTAGTAGTTTGCACAATCCATTAGCCGTAGAACACAGCAGCACCATGTCATCCGCGTAGCTTATACTGTTAACCATCAGACCGTTAACAGAACAGCCAACCCTGGTGCTGCTGAGTCGCGAAATGAGCTTATCCATGTACAAACTAAAAAGTGCAGGAGAGGATAACCCTCCCTGTCTTACCCCACAATCAAGCACGTATTCCCCAGACAAGGCCCCTGCCCATCGGACCTGGTTAATTTGGTTACTGTACCAGTACTGAAAAGTGCCAACCAGTTCAGGCGGAAATGCTATATCAGCTAGTTTTGACCATAACAGCTTGTAATTAACCAGATCAAAAGCCTTGGAAAGGTCCAAGAAGGCCGCGTATACTGGTGTTCTCCTCTGAGTGTAGTAACTGACGGTGTGCTTAAGCGAAAACACAGCACTTTCCGTTGACAAACCGGGTCGAAACCCAAACTGAGCATCATTGAGTTTCAGGTGTTGACTAAGTCTCCGCTCAAGCACCCCATCCAGAACCTTTGCCACTATAGTGGCCAAGGATATAGGCCTGTAGTTTGCTGTATCGGCTAAATCACCTGTTTTATTTTTTACAATGGGTACTACAATTGTCCTCATCTGCTCTGATGGTAAGTAAGAGTGTCTTATACAGAAGGTATATAATAACGATAGTACCCTAGGGAGGTGAAACCCAGCATGTTGAAGGTGTTCAATGCTGAGACCGTCGTGCCCCGGTGATTTGCCTCTACCCATGTTCTTAATTATCGCCCTCACTTCAGCGGGTGTAACTCTGACAGGCTCACCCGACACGACGCCCCCAGCATGCCTACTCTCAACTTCCGCGGACAATGGAACCGGTTCCACTCTGAAGTGACCACCAAACAAGTTCGCAATCTCCTCAGGCCTGCTCACTCCTCCCACGCTCACGGGAGCAGCCGGGCGCGGGCTAAGCCTCTTCGTGTGCTTCCAAAACTTAGAAAAGTTTCTGCATTGATGTTGTGAAGCTAATAGGTCCATTTTTATTTGATCCTGTCTTATTTGACATGTTTTTAGGTTAGCTTTAAATGTTTTTCTAGAATCACACATATCGCGGTATAAACTTCCAGAACGAGGCTTGCCGTGCCATGTCCAGTTTAAAAAGGCTTCTCTGGCAATCTGAATTTCAAAGATAACTCATCACGAATGAAGTGAGATTTGGCGCCACCCGGAATTGCAACTTTTACTCTCGGATTATGTATGTGTGATAGGACATAATAGTTCGTTCGTTTTCGGAAAAGTGATGATTGCGGATGTTTTATTTTTTACTGCCGTCTGCTGTACAAATTATTTAACCATCATGCAAGGGTGGTAGGTACATGTACATGAGTTGATAAATAAATAAATGTAATCCACCGGACCACTGCTGCACTGTAGGATTTAAACAAATTATTTGTATGGTATGTTGCCGGGTTACAACAAATTATTAAAATTATTCTTTGTACTGAAACAAAAGTTCAAGTTACAATGGGTACTACAATTGTCCTCATCAGCTCTGATGGTAAGTAAGAGTGTCTTATACAGAAGGTATATAATAACGATAGTACCCTAGGGAGGTGAAACCCAGCATGTTGAAGGTGTTCAATGCTGAGACCGTCGTGCCCCGGTGATTTGCCTCTACCCATGTTCTTAATTATCGCCCTCACTTCAGCGGGTGTAACTCTGACAGGCTCACCCGACACGACGCCCCCAGCATGCCTACTCTCAACTTCCGCGGACAATGGAACCGGTTCCACTCTGAAGTGACCACCAAACAAGTTCGCAATCTCCTCAGGCCTGCTCACTCCTCCCACGCTCACGGGAGCAGCCGGGCGCGGGCTAAGCCTCTTCGTGTGCTTCCAAAACTTAGAAAAGTTTCTGCATTGATGTTGTGAAGCTAATAGGTCCATTTTTATTTGATCCTGTCTTATTTGACATGTTTTTAGGTTAGCTTTAAATGTTTTTCTAGAATCACACATATCGCGGTATAAACTTCCAGAACGAGGCTTGCCGTGCCATGTCCAGTTTAAAAAGGCTTGTCTGGCAAACTGAATTTCAAAGATAACTCATCACGAATGAAGTGAGATTTGGCGCCACCCGGAATTGCAACTTTTACTCTCGGATTATGTATGTGTGATAGGACATAATAGTTCGTTCGTTTTCGGAAAAGTGATGATTGCGGATGTTTTATTTTTTACTGCCGTCTGCTGTACAAATTATTTAACCATCATGCAAGGGTGGTAGGTACATGTACATGAGTTGATAAATAAATAAATGTAATCCACCGGACCACTGCTGCACTGTAGGATTTAAACAAATTATTTGTATGGTATGTTGCCGGGTTACAACAAATTATTAAAATTATTCTTTGTACTGAAACAAAAGTTCTAGCCGGTAAAATTATGAATAATTGCGAAGTAAGAACATTTATTATGCTTACACGTGTTTATTCATTCACGATGAGCGATGGCTGTTTTATACTCTGTAAGTACCTACTTTGAAAATAATTGTTGTACTTAATCTTTTTGGTGTTATTATCTTATGTTAACAGATATGCTTTAAAAAATAAAATGAAAAAAAACGCGAAGTTTGAAATTCTAAGAGACAACGTCACATTAATTATGGAAACCAGGAACAAGGAAACTACCACAACCACCCAAACCCACCATGGATATCGCTTTCATTAATAATTATTAATATTGATGCGGAAACCGCATCTATGCCCAAATATAATCGAACCGGCACTTTTAACCACTGAGCTTTGGGGGTCGTCGTTTTTTAAAGTACTGGGCACTCTAAAATTAAGAATCATTTGATCGCATTTGTTGATATTTCAACTTGTAAATGCCAGGGTATACAATATACTAATACTGATAATAACAGCATATATTTTTCATTTCGAAATTTCTGTTCGCATAGCACAAATTAAATTCAACAAAAACGATAAACCTTTGGCTACAAATAATAAATTCACGATTTACCTCTAGCGCTGAAATAATTAATACTCCATAGATATGCGTTGCAGTAGCGAAAATTATGCAGTTTACCATCTTACTAAAATTGCTACGGAACCCTTCATGGGCGAATCCGACTCGCACTTGGCGTCTACTTTATACTAGAAAGCAAGCGTAACTACTATAGTCCGTTCGTGTTAAGAATGCAGTGATTTTTACTTGTCTTTCAGATTAGGAACGATTTGATTGGTAAGGGCGCGTGCTAGGTCGAGTTACAAGTATAAAATCACTGCATTCTTAACGCGATCGGACTATAGTAAGTAACAACGAATTTGTAGTTCTGCTATAGAGATTTACATAATTCACACATCATCACGTGCTGCGTCATAAGCACAGTCCTGCAAATGGATGGTCCCGCGAGCTGGCTGATGCAGTGCATAATAATGCGATGCTAGCTGTCTCTAATGCATCCTCCAGTGATGGATGGTCTAAGACTTGCCTGTTTGTAGAGAGAAAAACTACACTGTAACACGAGCAATTTTCATGTTCTCGAGAATTGTCTATTGAAAAATGAGGTTGAGGTTTCCAATATCATTTTTTTCTAAACTTAATAGTTTGCGCGAGAGACCCTTCCAAAGAAGTAAAATGTGTGCCGCCGGGGTTGTGCCTGCTGATTATCATTTCAAACATTATTTTTCAACTCTAATAATTGTCTATTTTTGTCACTAGCAATTCAAAAGTATAACAATTGCATCGAATTAAATCGAACTTCATATTAAGTAGATATTCAATATTACCAACGAGAATACAAAGAATGAACGAATAAACACACCTTAAATTGAAGGCTTCCTTGTTAGACGAGATATGAGATAGATAATTAAACTTTAGTGGACAAATTAAAAATAACCGCAGTATGTAATATCTCACATTATCGCAGGCGCAGGCAGCAATGAGATTTAAAAATACAAACAGTCACAGTAGCTAAAGTGATCCTGTAGCGCTGTTTGAGTTTTTATAAAAAGAGGAGTTAGAATGTGTACCTTTCAATCACATTGCAACTGGGTCTAATTCTGGTTTTGACTTGTAAACATCGACCAACATGGTCGATGCTCGAAAATGAGTGTTTAAAACTTCTTCTTTTCTAAATGAGGGTTGTGACATCTTATCTTCTTATGTCGTTGACAGGTTGACGTAACCAATCAAATGAAGTAACATTTCAAAAGTTGTAATTTCAGCTTATCGTCACTTATCGTCTAATACATGAAGTATAAATTACAGTGTTAAAAATGGAAAAAGTGATCATTGAAGATTCGGAAGAAGTCTGTTTAAACTGTGCACAAATGAAACAGACGTTCATCTTCATTTCAATATCAGCTGTTATACCTATCTTGATCTTCGCTGGTCTACTACTCCTAGTGGCAGCTAAGAAACTAGACACAGAGTTTGATACGACAACGACTCTTGTAGTGGAATTCGTGTTTGGTCTTCTCTACGTCCAGCACTTCGTGGCGTCTGCTTTTCTGATCTTCAGCTTTGTGAATCGACAGCGTCCAGTTACAAAGTACCATATGTGGTACATGACGTTCCACGTGGCGGTCATATGGCTACTCATCTGCTCGTGTGTCGCGCTGACCATAGTGAACCAGGCTTTCGTGGTTACTGCTATAGTGATTGTCAGCGGAATAGTTTACTTTTCAATGTTATACCGCTGTATGATAATGAGCAGAAAGTACCCATGGTTTACCTTGAGAAGAGGTTTTTAAATGTGTTATGACTGTATAAAAATGTATTTTTCAATAATCATTTTGTCTTTTACATAATTCGTTTTAATTCTTATATTTAGGTTTTTTTATTCTGGGTCTAGTTGTTATAAGTATTAAGTATGTTTAGGAATCTTTAAGTATATTTATCAGTTTCTGTCACCTACATAGTACCAGATCCGCTTAGTTTGGGTGGTTATGGTGTGAGCTAAGTATTTAATGTTTACTGAATTTAATTGATTGTATAGTCTAATAGATATAGATGTGACAAGAGATCGCTGATCAAACATCTAGCTAGGTTTTACTTAAAACCCGAGAGGTTTAGGAACAAACGTGACAATAATTTATTATTGATATTGCAGTCGATAATTCGCGTTTGCAGGAAGATGCGCTTATTCCCAAGCATACAATCCAAATCAAACGTTCGCCCCTTACCAGTTTCCAGAATAAACGATAGAACCTCTGTCAGAGGTCTACTTCTATCTAGGTGAATGTGAATGAGTAATTTCCCATGCGAGCCCATTGACGTGAACAATAATTTTGGAACTAGCCATTGCCAGTTACGAAATGTCTGCGTTGAGTTTAAGGCTGCGTTTCCATCAAATTAACTTTTACAAAGTGGCACCTAATGCTGCTGACATAAGAGTCATTTTGCAATGGTTCTGTAAAGGTTGATGTGAACGCCTCTGTATTGGACGTCACATGCTGCTGTTATGTCCACTTAGGCTGCGTTTCCACCAAAGATGCGTTGCAAGGAATGTGTTTTTAAGAACTAATAGAATAATCTACTATATAAAAATAAGTCGGGTTTTCCTTCCTGACGCTATAACTCCAGAACGCACGAACCGATTTCCACGGTTTTGCATTCGTTGGAAAGGTCTCAAACTCTGTGAGGTTCATAGCAAAAAAAAACAGGAAAATTTCAACAGAAAAGCTGGAAAATCTTTTTTCACATACAGCTAAGTCCACGCGGACGAAGTCGCGGGCGGCTGCTAGTAACCTATATACAGGGTGGCCCAGCGACAGTGGTCCAAAAATTTTTTTTAGGTAGAGGGCATCATAACAAGTCATTTAAAAAAACATTAGTTCCGCGAAAATCAATACTTTAGAAGTTATGATTTTTTCAAGTTTCTTTTGAAATTTCGCAACTCCAATCACTTAATTCTTGTTAGGAAACTATGGCACTCATAAAGTGCACAAACATTGCAGCGGTGATTTTTTGAAAATTGTGTTATTTTTTGAAATGACTAAAAATTATTGACGAAAATTAAAAAAAAACCAAATAAACCATAGAATAAACTCAAAACTCGCACATAATATGGTTTCTACATTACTATTGTACATTTATGCCAAATTTGAATTGATTCAGTGCGATAGTTTCCAAACAAGAGTTAATTAAGTGATTGGAGTTGAGAAATTTCAAAAGAAACTTGAAAAAATCATAACTTCTAAAGTATTGATTTTCGCGGAACAAATGTTTTTTTTAAATGACTTGTTATGATGCCCTCTACCTAAAAAAAATTTTTGGACCACTGTCGCTGGGCCACCCTGTAAAATAAAAATAAACCTAGCATCGCTCAATGAAGCGATCCTATTGGTTCTTAAAAACACATTCCTCGCAACGTATCTTTGGTGGAAACGATGCCTACTGCCTACCTCCAGATGGAACGATAGAAACGGAACCACTGTCCACTTGGACCTAGCAGCAGCGTGTGACGTCTGGTACGGAGGCGTTCACATCAACCTTTACAAAACCATAGCAAAATGACTCTTATGTCAGTAGCATAAGGTGCCCTTTTGTAAAGCTTGATGTGGACGCCTCTGTACAAGGTGGACAGGCAATTTGATAATGGTGACAGGATTTCAATGGATGCAGGCTTCCTATGCGCATCAGCACATTTGATCTGTACATACAGCAGAAAAATTAAACGCTGGGTCATAATTAGCAACACATCCTGTAACCTGTGATAACTTGATATGTGGCCACTGTTTTAACAATTGAAAAATTCTACACTCAAATACGTCGCTATACAGCCATATCGAACGGCAGACAAACGAATTAACTTTCGAATAGATGTCGAGTCAGAATTCCCCATTCGACCACAGCCGGAAAATGTTGCTGTCCGAATTTCGACTCTAGCCTCTATGGAATACGACCATGAGTGGATTTGCCGAGTGCCCCTTTGTTGCAGGGGGTAATTGGTCTTCGTAGGACTCTGCATAGGCGGTTTTTACAACGATGCAGCAATTAAACGCTATAGAGATATCCATATGGATGTTAGGTTATTTTATTTTTAGCATTAGGGATAATGCATTATCATCTTACTAAAGATAGGAAAACCAGAAAAAGGCATTCGGTCTTGGCATCAGGCGGGACTCGAACCCGCGTCCTTCGCAAGCCGGGCGACTGCACTACCAATTATGCTACCGAGACCATTAACAGACCGGACGAATTTCTCTGGTATATTATACCTGACTCCCGCCTCCCGCCTGATGCCAAGACCGAATGCCTTTTTCTGGTTTTCCTATCCATATGGATGTGTTAGGGAAATCGTTATGAAGTAAAAAATAGGAGCATTGTCTGACGTGAAAATGCATATCATTGAGAAATGCAGAAAATTACTAAAGTACTTTAAAAGTTAGAATTAGAATTTTGACTCGATACAATTTCTTATGTCTAGGCTGACCTGACACTAGCCCATTTTCTTCTGAGGTGCCTAGGAGGCCACACCTTTTAGAGAAGCGATAGTACTAGGTAGTCAAGAGCAAAACGCCAGTAAATGCATTTAAGTAAACAGCCTATATACGTCCCACTCAACTATGATGTGGCGCGAGCTCCAATACTCCCAACACGCGGGCTCAGTGCAGCTTGTTGGAGGCGAGGCCATTGTAAGGTTAGTGATAAACCCTAATATCAGATGTAACAAGCAGCTCTAAGGCTTCCAGCTAGGGTAAACGACTGCTAGTGACATCAACCGGGACCAACTGCTTAAGGGGCCTTTCGAAGCACGCCAGTTGAAATCCAAAAATGTATGAGATGGCACTTCCTAATATTATAAATTTGAAAGTGTGCCGTGTTGCTCTTTTACGTAAAAACTGCTGAATGGATTTAAATGAAACTTTGAAATAACACAGTTTAAACATCTGAATACGCTAAGACGCTACAATCTATAGAGTAATATTACTTTTTGATTCTTCAACTTAAGTCCACGCGGACAAAGTCGCGGGCCGCTCGCTAGTTAAACATACAATTTACGTTTCGGACCCCTTTTTCAGTTCTCCAGCTGGCCTGTCGATAGCCTATTGACAGGCCAGGCTATTGGCCAGTCATTATCCTCGTGACTCGGCTTTAACAAGGTATATCTCGTTAGCGCAATTATGCTGCTGTATGTCGCATTGTCCATATCACATATCGCGCCATTCGCGTTGGTATATGCATATTCATCATCATTGATTTCAGTTCGGGTGGTAAAAATATAATGAACGGCCGTTGTAATTAAAAGTCATAGATTAGATTTAATGATGGGTTTTTTTTAATTGGACTAATGGGTAAAATAGTGGTGTCATTATTTTGTTCCGTTTATTTTTTTCATTAGTCTTGGCTTCGATAGATGACATTATGTTCACTGTATTCCAGACGCGATAGCACACTGATTGTTGTCGTCATGGTGGACGGAAGATTTAGAAGCCCACATTTCGCCTACAATTTGTCAACCCAACGTGGTAAGGGGTGGGTGGCACTGCCGATATTAGGGTTGCTTGGGAGCCGCTGATAAACTCAAAAATGTGTGCCGGCCAAGTTTGAACTCAGACCACTAGGCCAACACGGCGCTTTCTGATAGGTATCTGTCCTGTGCCAGTTAATGTGTGCAAAGTATCCTGGTAAATATTATAAATCTCAATTTTGCAACAAATATTCAAAAAGTTGTTATAAACTGTGCGTAAATTTATATAATAACCACTTTAAAATTCCAGATGGGATCGCGTTTAAAATTCACAAATTCCAAGCAAACACGAACAACGTTATCATTACTGTCCATAATTCAAGAGCAGAAGGCGTAAAAACTCCCTTAGACCCTCGAAAAAACGCGCCCTAAAACATAATTTGATGAAAATTTGATGAGCGAAGGTTAAAAAGTTACCTCCGAAGAAAAAATGTTGTCTAACAAACGTTCGGGAGTTGCGTCTCTGAACTTTGGGCTTAGTCCCCGTTGGAGTGGATTCTTTTGACACGGGACCCGATTTGATTTTACAGAAGTTTATTTGTTTTATGACATTTATTACCTATTCGATTTGAAACTTTGAGTTGAACTTGAAATCCGTGAAAAAGTCAGACTAGCAGGTGAGCTGTTAGAAGGCAATGAGCACATAGTTCTAGGAGTGTTAGCCGTGGGACGGTACAGTTTTATCCTTCAACTGTGATGCCAATTCGTGACCTAATCATACAATTGAAGACACTTTGACTTCTAAACCTCACGATTTTCGCGGAATAACTAATGATAATTCTAAACAAATTGGGCTCCCTTGGCCATAGAAACAAATATTGTAAGTACTAAAACACTTATTTTATTGAAAACCCTAACTAGGTCTATAACACCCTAACCGCGAGTTATGTAGCAGATTCTTCACGTCTCCATTCTAAGGTTAAGTTCATGCAAATCCGTGAAGTTTACGTGGAGACCGGTGCCAATCCGATTACCAGCTCGACGTCGGGGCACCTACATAAAATTGGGGCACCCTGAAAATGCTTAAATTAACTTATTAGAGCTGAAATGAGGGGAATTCAGATAGAATTCTGTGATGCATTTTCACGTTATTTTGCGTTTTATTTGGTAAAAGCTTTTGCTTGTATTATTAAACTTGGTATTGCATAAAGTATTCTGAAAACATACTATTTTGAGATCACTCGAACGCCGAGAGCACACAGTGTCAGACTCTAAAAATTGCTGTGAATTCATAAAGAAGTTATTTCTCGTTCAGCAAGATATTATTCATACTTCTGGTCATTTTCTGAGTAAAAATATCCTGAAATAAATAAATAAAATAAGAGGAGCCTAACATAGTCACAATCAGCGTTTTCTCTCCCACACAAACCTTGCTGAATCTGCTGAATCTGCTCTTTAAATATGTATTGGACCCTATGATGGTGTTATTTCGAACTAACTCTTAAACTACCATCGATATAACATAAGCAAAGACCTTCTTCAATATTGTTATTGGCTGTTTGCACGCAAAACAGCCAATAACAATATTGAAAAGAAAAACTTTTAATCTGATCAAAACTCTGGCAAAATGTTCTTCTTGTTCAAGATTTCCAACAACGTTTGTCATCCTATTTCGGTTATTAATTATTCCAGCAGTGTCTCAATACATCTGTTGAAAGTGTTCAGCGCCCGGGTGTCGGTTATGTTCGAAGTTCTAGCAATAATCCAGAGTTACTTGTGCGAACAGCTGCAAGATCTCTGTTTTATAACTGTGTATGTACGATGTATGAGCGACTTTGTTTGTCTGTTTTTCGGCTTGTAACGAAACTTGACAAAGAGTTAGCTAACCACCTAACGACAAATGAAATATGTTGAAAAGAAACACTTTTTTATGGTAATAATAATAACCCATTACATATCCCTGATGAGGGAGTCAGAGGCACACTGATTGTTGCCCTCATGGTGAATGGAACATTCAGAAGCCAACATTTCGCCTCGGTAATTTGAACGCAACATGGTAAGGGGCGAGCCTACCGCCATTTTCCGGGTTGCTGTGGTTTTTTATCATTGTTTTCCGTCACCAGAGAGTTAGCCGCAAGTTGTACAATGAACACAAAGTAGGCGTGTTCCGGCCAGATTTGATGTCGGGACCACCGGATTACAAGTGTTTCGTCACTGGACCACAATGCTGAAGCTGTTTTTTTCCAGAAGGTTGGAAGAAAAACATGTTTTGTGTGATGGAATTTTTGACCTTAAAAGTTAACGGCAGCATAATTTAGTACTCTCTTTTTCCTGTAGAATCACAAGTTTGACCACCTGCATTGTGCGAATAATATCTTGCTGTCCGTTGATGTAAGTAGGTATGTATATGTCACCGGAAAATAACAAAAACCGTAAATTTATACATTTCCTAGTAAATTAATAAACTTTCGTAGGATTCTAAACGAGAGATATTATTTTACGCTCACATTTCAGGAAATTTATCAATTTGCGACGACTCGTAGTTAATTTATCAACTAACGTATATCTATTCGTAAGATTCTAAACGGTTCGACTAATCACAGAAGAGCTTTTAATTTTACGCTTTTATAAATTACGGAAAATAACACACACGCACAGACGCACACTGAGTTTCCGTCACGGTGAACGAACGGAACATTCAGAAGCCCACATTTCACCGAGGGAATTTGGACCCATCGTAGTAAGGGGCGAGCATACCGCCGTTATCTGAGTTGGTTGTGTTTTTATCGGTGTTTCCCATCGGCGGATGGTTAGCCACAAATTATACAATGAACACGAAGATTAATTGTTCTTACAAAATATAAAACATTTAAACCGGCCGTCTGCCAGAATGAAATGGCGGAGGAGATGAAGGAGAAGGAACACGTGACTTATTCGACCAATCAGAGCGCACATGGCGTTTGGTTACTGCTCACTTATTATTTTATGAATGCGTTACGAAAGTTTATCAATTTCCGGAAATGAGGGCGTAAAATAATACAATTTATCTTTCGTTTAGAATCCTACGAAAGTTTATAAACTTCCTAGGAAATTTATAAATTTACGGTTCTTGTTATTTTCCGGTGACATATACATACAACAAAGCAAATATTTCAGTTTAGAACGAAATGTCTTTGTTTCTAACGCACTAAACGCAACTCTACGAGTCCACTCCCAAATTTGGTTACTTCGCAATTATTATTGTAGTTAATGTCGCGTAAACAGTACAGGCTTAACGACTTTTGTGTCGAACTAGTTTTGCGAACTCAGCACTGTTGATTAAGCCCCGGTCGTTACAACAAAATAACGGTCTGTTCTAGGGTTGCTGAAATATCGACATTTTCGATATTAGTAGCTATTGTATCGATATATAGCGTGACCCATGTCACTATCGATACAATTTCTCTTGAGATCTGCAACAGTATCTTTAGCTGCTTTATTGCAATATTATTAGTTGCACTGAATTATTCTTATACCAGACGACCGGTCAACTCTTTTACACTTGGCAGTTTGCATCGCCTTAAATCGATGCATTTCAACTCATAGCCGGTATGTTACGCTTGTCATGCTTCCCACTATACTACAATACTTACATACAGTGCAATTTGCGACCTACCAATTTGTAAGTACCTAAATATTGTGCTTCTTGAAACATAGATATTCTTAGGATCCATAGATTTATTTCCTCATAAGTGTTGTCAGATTTTGAGTTAATCCCATAAGGGAATGGCTAACTTGTTGTTTGTCTGTTTTGTACGGCTCTCTCTTCTTCTACCAATGAAAATAATTATACTTTTTTATTTTTATCGTAGGCCGCTATTACGTCCTTGAAATTCGATATCGATATTTAACTATCGATTGGTAG
Source organism: Udea ferrugalis (assembly GCA_950022985.1). NCBI lineage: Eukaryota > Metazoa > Arthropoda > Insecta > Lepidoptera > Crambidae > Udea > Udea ferrugalis. The sequence goes on from OX465516.1 coordinate 17,051,060, forward strand.
CACTAGTCTATTTTGTTCGCTCCAAATTGTTTACTTCCACAAAATTGAAGTTGTGCTAAATCGTTAATGCCGAACAATCATGGCGGCGCATTCGCGTACTCTAGGCTTCTGATAACCGACGTAACTACTGGTTGTAAAATTTTATCTTTTCCAAATTATCAATGTAACGAAAACCAGGCAAGTGTGACATTTTCCAGTTAAGAGTGCATTTTGCGAAATGTGCACTCGACTTGAAATGAGGATTTCGCAGAATGTGCATTTCCTACAAAGAGCACTTCCCATGCCTAGGCCTGATAGGCGTCTGAGCCTATCATCCATCCATTTCATTGAATTTTGGACATCGTGATACTGCTGCGGTGGACTGTGGACTATTGTTTATTTTTCTGTTATTTTTTTTTCTCTAACCATTTTGTTTTGTCTGTACGTTGCGATGTCCAGGATCAATAAACGTTTTTTCTTTCTTTCTACGCATTTTTCAGAATGAACATTTTACAAAATGTGCATTCGCAAAATGCACACTTTCCTAAGTATATATAACTAAATGTGTGTTACAAAAGTTAGGTCCAAATAAAAGTTCATTTTTATAAATGTTTTTTTTGCAATGTTTGTGAAAATTGTGCGAGGTATTTTTATATCACCATGAAGGTGAAGCCCTTTTGATGAAAAGCCCACCCGTACATTATTTTCCTAAAACTGTACTTTAGTGTCACTTTTAGTGTAAATAAACAGATCCCTGTAGGTATGCTCCCATCATATAACTAGGCTAGGCTTTTTATAGTTTCCAGGGGGGCTAAAACGGTAACATTTTAGCATTTCATATTATGAAACATCTAACTGACGTTTCATCTAGGCCGCGGTCCGTTTCGAGTCAAAAGTGAGTAATAGCGCGCTGACGTCGCTCACGTTCATACAATTTATCAATTCGGGATGCGTGTGAGCGCGCTGTTACTCACTTTTGACTCGAAACGGACCGCGGTCTAGATGAAACGTCAGTTAGATGATTCATAATATGAAATGCTAACATGTTGCTGTTTTAGCCCCCCTGGACACCATTCAAGCAAGGTATTTGATATCAATTCACCCTCCCTTCCTTGATAAAGCCTTCACATATTTCTGAAAAAAGGGTGTTGACAGACTGACCACCAAACTCACAAGCTAAATTGCCTATAGAACTGAAAGACACAGCCAAAATTTCAAGAGCTGCCCAACTTTTGTGTATGCGGTGACACATACAAATTGATGAGCAATGGTGTGATCTTAAAATAGTTTTTTCTCTTTAAGGCCCAGACTCCACCAGAGCTGAGCGGAGATGTGCGGCGTCGAGCTGTGTTTTCAACAACCAATAGAATCACATCTCCACATCTCCATGTGTGAATAACGCTATTCCATTGGTTGTTCCATTGTCCGCTCAGCTCTGGTGGAGTCTGGGCCTTAGTGTACGGAACCCAAAAAAGAATTTATTTACAAAAGAAAATTAAAACCTTTTAAAACCAAGTACCTAGATAACATGTGGAATATTAATTAATTGAAACGATAGTAGTTAATGGATCACAAAGGTTACTAATAAGCCTTAATTATCCCCTTATCTGTCAGCGACCTACTACACCGAAAAAATGTTTTGTAGTTACTAATTCAACTTTCCTTACCAGGGTAAGATTAGCCGTTGTGGTTCAATCCCTAGGGGTTAAAATCTTTAAATGGCCGATTGAACTTCATTCGGTAGATTCGGTCTTATTTCTCTCCCACAGAGATGGTTGAAATAAGTTTATAGGATTTGTCAGTCCTAACTTTGGCAATCGGATTAGGTCGTTTCTATGAAGATTTAAAATTTGTAGTTTTCCTTCTTTAATAACAGAGTTTTCATGGCGGAACCCTGATTTCAAGTCTGGCACTAACATCTAATTTTAAGTTAGTAGATGGAAACACCGATTAAAATCCCAAGCAATCCGGAAAACGGCGGTAAGCTCGCCTCTTCCTTTACCACGTTGCGTTTTAATCTTCACACAGATCGGTTGGATCTTTACAAAGTACATTATGGCTTATCAATACATCATTTATGCATAAAAAACCTATTTGACTGATCGCCTTTCAAGTTATAGATAGTATCAACATCTTTTTCCAAACCAGAACTTTTTTGATTCTATCATTCAACTACTTTCCTCATACAAAAACCAAAGAAATGCCAAAACTTTTTTGTCAACACTTTCCACATGATATTGGTAGTTAGCGAATTCGGCAACCGCGAAAAAACTTGTCCATTAATATCCTCGAGAGCGAGATTTGTTCGAGGCGTGTCTGGTGATGTACAAGGCTCGAGGCGTCCGAGTCCTTTTGCCTAAAGCTCGGTGTCGTCTACGGGGCTCGCCTCGTTTGCATTGTGCTCGACGACTCAGGAGTCTTTTGCGGAGCTCGAGCCTCTTTGAAAGAGCTCGAGCCTTTATGAAAGTTCGAGCCGAGCTCGAACTCAAGCCCTTTTGGAGCTCGAGCCTTTGTGTGCGCGATTTTATATGATTTTTGATGTGTGTCTTAAATTACTTCCTACAAATATGATTAGTTATACTATTAGACGCTGATAAAAAAACGCGCAAGTCTTAAAGAATGTGTGTATGGAGCCATGGATGGTCATTACTCTTTCACGTAAAATTGAGTTTTGAACATCACTAACTACATAATTAATTTATAACTAAGCTACGGAGATATTAAAGTCGTCAACTTGACCTTTTATTGAAAGCTTGAATTTATTTTAAGACCCAAGATTCATACGGCTCGAGCTGTTCTGAAGGCTCGAACTCTTTTAAAGCCTCGAGGCATGGGTCAGAGAGCTCGCGGCTCGGCTAGGCTCGGGACTCGGAGCCTACCGAGCTCACCGAGCCTTGCCATTCCGCCTCGAGGCTTCAAAAATAGGGCTCGACGGCTCGAGTCTCGTACATCACTACGTGTCTCTGTGTCTGAATCGCCCTCCTGACTGTTTTTTTTGGCATGTCTCGAGGCTTAATCGAAGTTAAATTGAAGGGGTGGCGGGAGGGGACGAAGTAAATTGATTTCGATCAGCCAATCGACGAGATGACAGCGACTGGAAGTTGCCAGCTGTGTGACGTCACGATACTGAGCGGGAAGTATTCGGTTGCGACGTCAATGTCAGTGGAGAGGTTTTTTAACGGAAATGTAAAAATGAGAGCAAGTTTTGATGTTTTTATGTTTTGATTACATAAGTAACATTTCAAAGTTGTACATTTTAGTATTCACTGTGTTGCTCAAACATGATATTTCATTAGAAATTGTATTTTCTGTACCTTTATTTACAGAATAACGCTTCAGTAATAGAGATACTAGGGAAATAAATTTTAGCTTTAGCTGAATAGGTACCCACCTGGTGGTGCCCGTAGCGCAGTTGTGGCAACGATCACTGTTATAAAGCAACACACGCCGAGTCGGAAATAGGATGGGTGACCATTCCGACCGAAATTTAGTGATGTATCTTTCGGGCATCTCCGTGCTTCGGCAAACACTTTAAGCAGTTGTTCCGGTTGACGTCGCTAGATGTCAGTCGTGAAGCCTACTCAGAGGCCTTAGGGCGGCTTGATAACATCTGACATTAAGTTTGCTCACTAGCCTTGCACCCCTTCAACAATCCGCACTGAGCCTGCGTGTTAGAGTATGGCTCGCACCACCTCATAGTTGAGGTGAGACCAGTGCCCAGCACTGCGACGTATAAAGGTCGTTTATGTTATGTAAATACTTGCATGTGACATATCATTCATATTGGATCAACATAAGGTGCAAAAGAGTCGGCAACTTGTGAGTGTCATTTTGGGGTCAATATGTGGGGCAGCAGTAACCGTTTACCTTTGAAAGGTACATAGAAACTAGCCCCCTTATTCATAAAAACCTAAACAGCTTTTCAACAACACTTTAACTTTTGTATCGCTTGGTCATTGTCATTCTTGTTGCTGCCGCCATTTGCGAGTAAATGACACAACACGTCAATTTATTGCTCAAACTATGCTTTGGCGTTGCGTTCGTTTTTATGAATAAGTGGCAAGAGTATCAATAAGCATTTACATTTTTATATCAACAGAAAAGTACACATAAAAGTTTAAGTGTTTAGTTTATACCGCTAAAAGGTTACCATTTAATGTAGGGAAGAAAATTGATATTAGCAAGTTGGATGTTCGCCTCAGACGCTGGCACTGTCACTTAAGAAGAGATATATCACGGCCCGACGTCGTTACTTTGCTTCGTACACGCTGGCATGTGTCGGGTTAAAGACGCCACTGAGATGCTTATGATCGACGACACTTTGCTGTTTAGGGTTAAGTAGTGTTTTGGTAAAAATCTTCAAAGAAAAAAGAGGCATTATTGCGGACTTCCGCTCACTTGATGTTTGAGTTTTATATTAATTCTTATAGCCTAATGATATTATAATAAAAATACGTAGATAGGTTACTTGTGCTAAAAATGTGGCCCCGGAAATCAGGACTTGAGCAGCCACCTGAGCAAAGCATTGACAGTTTAAGACAACACTGCGCAACATGTATCTGTCTCGTTTACGCTCTAGTAAATAATCATGCTATCTTGAACACTTGGTCAAATTATAGGTACGTAAACCAGGGGTCAATTTTTGACTTTGCGTCAGTGTTGACATATCCTATATACGTCTTTTTCATTGTAATATCATTGATACTAGGGGTATAAATAAGCATTTACATAGCAACATCTTCAGAAAAGCACAATATAGAATTTAAAGTGTATGTATAGTTTATACCGCTGAAAGGTTTCCATTTAATGTAGGGAAGAAAATTGATATTAGCAAGTTGGATGTTCGCCTCAGACGCTGACACTGTCACTTAAGAAGAGATATATCACGGCCCGACGTCGTTACTTTGCTTCGTACACGCTGGCATGTGTCGGGTTAAAGACGCCACTGAGATGCTTATGATCGACGACACTTTGCTGTTTAGGGTTAAGTAGTGTTTTGGTAAAAATCTTCAAGGAAAAAAGAGGCATTATTGCGGACTTCCGCTCACTTGATGATTGAGTTCATTTTTTATTTTCATAGGCTACCTCTATAACGTCACTGTCTGATTTGAGATTTTTTTTGCAGTGAACTAGTATTTATCTCGCTTTGTGTATAAGGCTTTGTGCAAATGTAGCTCGCTCAAACGCTCGGCTTTTAAAGCGATCGGTATGTTTAACTTGATATTTTGATGTAATTTCCATATGCATACCAATTTGGCACTTCTTCTGTTATGGGAGCTATTTTGCAGATAGTTTAACAAAATCTAAAAGCAGAAATTCATCAGTTGTTGCCTCAATTGTTGCAAATTATGCAAACACAAAAATAAAAACAATCAATTTTTAATGAAAATCACGAAGACTTGCTACCTCGTAATAAGTAATAAGATAGATAATAGGCATTCTCCACACGCGTTGCAAATGTGCGAAAGCAAGCTCACACGCTTGGCCAATTAACGACGGTCGTAAGTCTGTGTGGATTAGGGATGATCGATATTTGAAAAACATCGATATTGACATCGATGTCATAATCGAAAGCTCAACATCGATGTTCGATATTTTTCAGAAACCAAACATCGATGTTGATTGACATCGATAATTTTAGCTCCGATAATTAAAAACACAATAAATACAGTGAAATCATTTGAAATTTATTTAGAAACTGAAAAAAAATATTGTTTAATCCAATACTTTTTGTCAACTGACTGATGGAAAATTAATTTTGATAAAGAAAAACCTATCAATCTATTTCTTTGCTGATAAAGAGTAGAGCCAGCTTTTGGAGAAAGTCTTTCGATTATCGATACTGTTAACATCGATGTTACGATATCTTTCGTATAGCGACATCGACATTAAAACATCGATGTTTTTCTTTTCAACATCGATGATCATCGAACATCCCTAGTGCGGATGCCTTATGAACCGATGGGCACGTGCGGCCCGGGGATACGTTGCTATTTACTATTTCACAAGCAATCCGCTTTTACAGCACTTTTGGCCGAACTATTTTGCAGTCCGTAATGAAGTTAGACAGGTTTTAATAGAGCAATCGTGCTTTGATTGCTCAAGAGTCAAGCTCAAAATCCGTTGTGTAGTTTTCAAGTTTTAGGCACAGAAAAAGCAACTTTGTTTACGACTTATATTATGTAGTGATGTTCATTTAAACCTGGGCTCAACCACTCAGCCCTAAATTTAGGGCTTTATAACTGCGAAATTACTTCGCAAATCGTTCATTTAAAGAGCAGAAAATCGTACTTTGATTGCTCATGTATTCTATGATCGCTATATTGGGATACATCGTTGGTATTACAAGTGATTGTTAAAGGCCTAATTTACGCCAGAAATAGCTTGTTTGTAACTGCTAAAAGTATTCAAAGGTAGCTTTGACTAAAATATCGCTACAAATTGGCCACTAAACAGTGAACATGAGTCTCATAGAGATGGCTTCGAGGAATTTCAGAGCGGTCGGATGCAGGCGGCCTGTCCGAAATTATGCGATCTTCGACAGCTCATTTGTACCATGCTCTGCAGATGATTTGTTTATCATTTGATAGTTTGTGTTTGTTCAATGTCCAGTTATTTCATGTATCAATTTTAATAGATGAAATAATTGCGTATTCTGTTATATTTTTTTCATTTTATTTTATAACATTATCCGCAGCCTTGAGTGCTATTGAAGTTTCCTGTTAAAGTTGTCGTCCCTTTCTCTGCTCATTTTACGATCAGATAATCTATACATCTATACAAATATTATAGAGATAAGGTTTGATTTTTTGTTTGTTTGTTTGTTTGTATGAATTGAATAGGCTCCGAAACTACTTGGCAGATTTGAAAAATTCTTTCACTGTTGGAAAGCTACATCATTCCTGAGTGACATAGGCTATATTTCATTTTCAAAAAAAATAGGCATCCTTACTAAAATTACGATAACGTTAGTCCACGCGGACGAAGTCGCGGGCGGCTGCTAGTCTTAATATAAAGATGTCTCACATGTTTACTTATGTTACTATGACTAGGTAAAGCCACAAAGATATGAATGTCAAACGTATTAACTTGGTGAGGCTGGAATATAGGTAAAACCAGCGCCCGAGCTGAGCGAACAAAGCATGCGGGACGCAGCGACCAGGGAAGCGCCATAAATACGAAAAGGATTTGTTTCTTCAAACCAAATCATAAAGCAATGATAATTTTATTCAAACGACGCGTAAGATTTATGATTTAAAAAAAACAATTAGTAATTGGACTTGTAAAAATATGACAAATGTGTTTACCTTATGTCGATAAAATAAAAAAACAGAAAACAAAAAAAGAGAGAAACGATTTTGGGAAACTGAAATTCGTACAAAAACAATCCAATAGGTGGCCTCTTTTCATAGCTTGTTTAGTCACCTCACCCTCTTAGCTAGAATAGACTTATGTATCTGATCCACATTATCACTGGTTTCTGGTAACTCACACTAGTTGTAAACTAATTTAGATATCTTTTAGTATACTTACTTGGCAACATCCGTTAACATCCAGTTCCTCGGAGCTAAGAGTAAAACGATACCGTTAAGGTGTTTCAGTGCTTTATTGGAAAACTGCATTGCATATTCATCAATATTAGCTGTGAGCGCAATTGCCTTTCAAATTAGTGATGGAGTGCTTAGTGGATTTTAAATGCGACTTTGCTGACTTTTGCCAGCAGGTAGCTGAAAGCTTCGTACTATTGAATTGATAAATGAACGATTAAGCTCTGATAGTTAGTAGACGACAGTATTCTATATTGCAATAGTACATTGTTATCCTAGGGGTGAAAGTAACTTATTTAGTCCCGAGACGGGGTTTGGCGCCCGTAACGAAGTGAGGGCGCCAATAGTTCGAGGGACTAAATAAGTCTTTAACCCGAGGTAAACACTGTGCTTTTCATTACAAATACGAGGAAAGTAAAAATAAAAACATGTAGATCGAATTGCCGCTTTCCCGTCTATTTTGTTTGTTTTTTTTCTGTGGCCGGCCAGCTATTCAGCCATTATTTTTTATTTTCATCATTGGAAAAATGGTGAATATTTTGCTCAAAGCTAAGTTATTTCAAAGATATTGTTGAAACTTTATTAAAAAAAAAGTTAGTTAAAAAATATATATTCTCTAATCAATACTTAACTTTAAGTTATTTCAATTTTACATCGTGGCTGTATAGAAAGTTGGAACATGGTTCAATAGTTAAGTGAAAAAGAACTAGTTTTTTTTAAATAATATGACAGCTGTCAGTTGAAAGTGATTCTCCCTAGGGATGAAAAGTATTACTTTCAGCCCGCTTCTCAGGTCAGTAATGACCTACTTTCAGAGTATGAGTAATGAAAAATAGTTTATTGCTTTTTTGTTGTACAGGGGTTGTAGGTACTCTAAAATTCATAAACATCAACTAATTATAAAACACACCTTCAACCTTCTGTTGTCCCGTAAAGTATTTATAGGACTAGAAATGACAGCAGTCCTTTTAAATAGTTGTACGTCATCATCAACTTCTGTTAAGTCCGCTGTCCACTGTTGGTCATATCTAAGGTGCGCCACTCCTTCCGGTTCTGAGCCTTACCCATTCTCTCCGATCCTGCCACCGGACGATGGACACCTTGTATGGTGGTATCTGTCACTGCTTTGTGCAATAAAGTATATCTTATCTTATCTCTATCCCCTACAATGCGTTTGCTAAATTGCAGTCTCTACTCCAGGATGTGTCTGCTCCAACAGCTATTGGTCCTTCTATTAACATGTCCAGCCCATTGCCACTTTAGCTGGCTAATTTTGTCCTCGACGGGAGTTCTGTGTGTTTATGCTGTATCTTACCATATTTGTTCAAGTTAGTGAACAAGTACAAGGGGGTTACCCCTTATTCATAAAAACGAATGCAATGCTACGTTATGTTATAATTGACGTCTTATGTCACTAACTCGCAAATGGCGGCAGCAACCAGAATAAAAGAGACAAAGCGCTACAAAAGTTACGATGTTGAAGAGCTGTTTAAGTTTTTATAAATGTAAATCTTTAATGCACAATATAGTCCAAAAGGCAAACTGAATACATACCAAAATGTTTTTTCTACTACTGTGAGCTTTTTCGTCCAATCAAATATAACTATCTATCACCAGATAAGATGAATAGGTTCCAAATGTGTCATCCACAAAGAGTCACCGCTGTAATTGCTCATTGATCACCGGCGCAACTCCGCTTCCACGCGTCAATCTGTGATCTCATTAGGAGAGGATTTGACGCTTTTCCGGGATATTAATTACGCCATCGACTGATGAGCGCCATGTCGAGCTGGAGATTTGTGCCGTTGCGCTGATTTGGTTTTTTCTTGCTTTTCTCGCGGTTTTCAAAGTGTGGTATCCGGTCTGTCACAAAAAGTCTTTGAAGAAGCCAAAGTAGGGTCACTTCTTTGAGTTTTATTAACATAAAACTTATTGTTTTAAAGTGTTTATGCGTCTTGGAATATTTATTAATTTATTTTTTGATGAACAGTAAAGTACTGCAAACTTTTTGCTGTAGCGTCCTCTACTAGTCAACCATAAGGTTATACAGAAATGTTGTTTGTTTTCTTATCTCAAGAATTCTAACTATGTCACAATATTTCAGCTCCGTTTAGTTGTTTCTTTTCAAATGAAATAGGGTGAAATCCGACCTGCCACAAATTTTTGCCAGGCTGGATGTATATGTGTCACCGGAAAATAACAAAATCCGTAAATTTATAAATTTCCTAGGAAATTTATCAATTTTCGTAGGATTCTAAACGACAGATAGATTGTATTATTTTACGCCCACATTTCAGGAAATTTAACAATTTGCGACGACTCGTGGTAAATTTATCAACTAACGGATATCTATACGTAAGATTCTAAACGGTTCGACTAATCACACTTCTGTGATTAGTCGAACCGTTTAGAAGCTCTTCAGCTTTTAATTTTACGCTTTTATAAATTACGGAAAATAACACACTGCTCTCTGATTGGTCGATGTTGACAGTAGCAGTGCTTGTGTTCATAGATTATGGTACAATCAGACTTGCCAAGCTGTACATTTATTAGTTTTGATTACCTACCTGACTGGAATTTTTTCTTTGAAACTGGGTAGGTTTAACGTTTTACTTTTTACAATATAATAGGCTGATAACCCCTACTTCATCAGAATAAAACAGCAGAAATCTTGTTTTACGATATCATAAAAAAATATAAAAAAAAGAAATATACTAATAAAATAATAAACAATAACGTCCTATATACGTCCCACTGCTGGGCACAGGCCTCACCCCAACTATGAGGTTTAACAAGCCATACCCCAACACGCAGGTTCAGTGCGGATTGTTGGAGGGGTGTAAGGTTAGTGAGCAACCTTAATGTCAGATGTTATCAAGCCGCCCTAAGGCCTCCGACTAGGCTTAACGACTGACATCTACGACGTCAACCGGGACCGACTGCTTATCGTGCCTTCCGAAGCATGGATATGCCCGAAATACACATCACTTAAGTTTTGGTCGGAGTGGTCACCCATCCCATTTCCAACCCGGCGTGCGTTGCTTTACAACAGCGATCGTCGCCGATCACTGCCACAACTGCGCCACGGGCACTTATAAAATGTAACATACAAAACGTAGCATACCCTCACGATCATATCCCAAATGGGGTAGTCAGAGGCAAGCAGAGTTTCCGTCACGGTGAACAAACGGAACATTCAGAAGCCCACATTTCACCGAGGGCATTTGAACCCATCGTCGTAAGGGGCGAGCATACCGCCGTTATCTGGGTTGCTTGGGTTTTTTATCGGTGTTTCTCATCGCGGGAGGGTTAGCCGTAAATTATACAATCAACACGAAGATGAAGTTCTTACAAAATATAAAACATTAAAACCGGCCTTCTGCCAGAATGAAATGGCGGAGGTGATGAAGGACAGGAACACGTTACTTATTCGACCAATCAGAGCGCACATAGCGTTTGGTTGCTGCCCACATTATTTTACGTATGCGTTCCGAAAGTTTATCAATTTCCGGAAATGAGGGCGTAAAATAATACAATTTATCTCTCGTTTAGAATCCTACGAAAGTTTATAAATTTCCTAGGAAATTTATAAATTTACGGTTCTTGTTATTTTCCGGTGACATATGCATACATCCGGTCTTTCAGAAGTCTTCCTGATAGAATAATTCATACCTAAAAATATGAGCGGCTTTGTGGTCAAAGCAGATATAAAAACAGTAAATGCCTACACACAGAAATGTGTATTTACCGTTTTATACCTTGATGATATTTACCCTACAATGTCAGATACTTATTTCCACACCATTAACCGTGGAGAAAACTTAAAAGCTCCTGCGTACTAGCGCACACTTCAGGTTAAATTTTCAGACAAAAATGCCAACTAAACGAATTTGATCCCATCCAGACATAACCTCTAAAACTAGCTACGTCAGCGGACACAAATTGCTATTCATCACCAGTCCGATGTTTCCCCTAATCCCAGTCGACTGCAGACTGCAAGGGCCAATTGGCAGACCCACGTTCGACCTTTAATTGTACCCGGTATTGACGAAGGTCTATACTGCTTTGATAGTACGTGAGCCGAATATAAACGATAGAAAGTAACTTAGTTTTTTTGTTACAGGTACGTTTGCTGAATAGTTTTGAAAAAGGAGCTTTTGGAGAATTCGTCTTTGTAAGTCGGGAATAAAACCTGTAGGTTAAACTAACTTCATATTTAACGCTTCATACGAGTGAACTAAATACACTGCCGCAAATCATAATACAGATACGTTTGCAGAAAAGTTTTATTGAAAAAGCAGCTTTAATTTGAAGACAAAATACACTGCCTCAAGTAGGTAAGTGTTCTTGTTTTTTTAGTTTGGATAAACCAGCATTTGACTGCGATCTCACCTGATGGAAAGCGGCGATGCGGTCTACGGTCTAAAGTTATGTACATAATAGATAGCAAACTACGTACTGCAGGTCGACTTGAAACAGTTTACCAGTAAACTAGATCTTCATCATGTACTCCTTCAAAACTGAGCCAGCTAGAACTTTTAAAAACTAGTAAAGTTCTATAAGAACTTCTGGTTCAGCTCTCGTGAGGTTTATGGCAACTTCCGGCGTAAGCACCGACGAAGTATTGTACTGTTATCGGCTATTTGTTCAACTCAATATGTTAGACTTGCTGGTACTATAGATAAGATAAGATAAGAAACACTTTTTTGCACACAAACACAACAGAGAAATTAACAAAGAAGAAAAACATTTAATTAATAGATTTTTAAAATTTGGCGACTGCAGATAATTTTGAGTTGAAGAAATATTATTTGAAGAGTACCAAGTCTACGTCGACTTAATGTAGAAAATCTCTTTTTCCAAAATTCGATTACAAAAATCAAATTAAATATTTGTATTTTTTGTAGCTCTCCTTTTATGCCTATAAATAGATAATATGATAACATAAACATGTATCACCAACACTTATTTATGATTTTGTTTTCAAAATGTCACGCATTGCTACAACAACAAAACATATCTTATGCCATAACTCTGCTTTTATTATGTTATGGTGCCAATCTTACACAGTGGAATGCTGTGTTACACAATAGTTTTACCAACAAGTAATTCAGTGATTATGACACCGCTGAAGCTAGATTATTTGACTCGTAAAATTGTGAACTCGAGCCGCTACAACTACAAGTGTCCAGGGCCGGATCGTACGTCCAGGGGGGCCTGGGATATCAAATATCGAAATAGCGATGTAAAAAAATCGCTTGCCAGCTTCTGCCCTAACCTACGAGCATCTGCCTGAGTTGATATATGCCGACCTAACTAATGTTTATAGGCTCACTTATAGAAGAGGCCAAGTTGTAATAGTCTGAAAACACTCGAACAAGAGGCTCCGCCCTTCACATTATGATGGGGTTGGAAAACACGTTGGTTTCACTTGTTTCCCTATTTTTAATTTGATCACGTAGGTATTGAAAGTTTATTGATACCTATGAAATAACTCATTTTGTTTTCCAATATTTTTTTGAAATATTCCTCATATTAACTACGTGATCTATATAAATAAGATAAATTTCCTTATGGTAATGGAGCTTCTTAGGTTGATGTCTTAAAGCTCTCTGTAGCTATTCCGATAAGGGCCTCTCAGTTCCAATTGCCCCGTTGATTAAGACACGTCTGCTCTCGTTAATAAAAGATGTGCCGATTCCAAGTTAATCCTCCACGCTTGTGTTTTTGAGTGCTGATTGAACTGAAACACTCGCGACTGCTCCTCAAGCAATTTCAATAGAATCCAACTTTAATCAGGCAATCAGAAATTTCATGTGATCTTGTCTTTTACCAATGAACTAAACATAATGTCAACTTTAGATGGCTGTATTAATACGCAGATTGACGCTGTTGAGTTTTGAAAACCCACAAAATAACATCAAGACCATTACCAAAGGTGTCATGGTCAAATTTCTCTCTCACCAAATCTTCGCTTTTTACTCTACAGCTAGCATCCAAATTGGAAACAAGCTGCTTAACACTGTCGACTATAGCATATGATAGAATTCACATAACCATATTTGTAAGTTCCAAGTAAGTAACGGTAACAAAGCGGACTTAGCTAAATAGCACTTAGCAACTTAGCGACCAAACGCTTCACCTACGAATCATAAATTCGCCAAATGACACAGCGCGCCGTTTGCCGAATCGCTTTCATATTTTCTAAGTCCACTCTTGCAATTGGGAAAGTTTCAGCAGAAGTGTGAAGTGATAGTTAAAGTTCACTTTAGTTAATGCTTTTTACACCGTTGGGTTTAAAAGTTTAGGTGAGTGCTTTTGCAAACAAACGAAGCGTTGGTTATTCCTTTATCTAATGCTAGTACGAATGATTACTGAACCCGAAATTTTGTGGAAGATCCAATGACACCTTTTCACATTTTGTGGCGGTTTGTGCTCCTACGCCGTTTCACCATCACAGACGCTGTGGAAACTTGAGCTTCCTTGCCAGCGGTCATGTAATGTTAAAATTGTCTAAAATTAAAAGAAGCCTTCTCACAATATTAAAGTCTTGCAGTTGATAGAAATGACATAACAATATTTTTAAAGTTCCAAGTAAGTCACTTTAACAAAGCGGACTTAGCTAAATAGCACTTAGCAACTTAGCGACCAAACGCTCCACCTACGAATTATAAAGTCGCCAAATGACAAGCGCGCCGTTTGCCGAATCGCTTTCATATTTTCTAAGTCCACTCTTGCAATTGGGAAAGTTTCAGCAGAAGTGTGAAGTGATAGTTAAACTTCACTTGAGTTAATGCTTTTTACACCGTTGGGTTTAAAAGTTTAGTTGAGTGCTTTTGCAAACAAAGGACGCGTTGGTTATTCCTTGATCTAATGGTAGTACGAATTATCAACGAAACCGAAGTTTTAGGGTAAATCTTAGGCCCAATGACACTTGATTGTATTTTCTGGTGGTTTGTGTTCCTACGCCGTTTCACCATTGTGGACGCTGTAGAAAAAAGAAGCTTTCTCACAATATTATAGTCTTGCACTTGATAGAAATTACGTAACAATCTTCACAAGTTCCAAGTACCGGCAACAAAGCGGACTTAAGCCTAATGGCACTTAGCAACTGCGCTCAGCGGACTCAACCGACGAAACATAACTTAGCCAAATGACACAGCGCGCCGTTTCCCGAATCGTTTTCATATTTCCAAGTCGACTATTGCTTGTGCTTACTTGAGATTGAAGTCAAGTGATTTTGTAATAAGAATTTTCTATTGCGAAGGGTTTGTTTTCACCATTGGTTGCTTTTAGGCCTAAAATATCACAACGGGGGTGGCATTCTGGCGGACATCACTTCACATCTCGGTGCTTCACGCTTAGGTACTTAAATCATTAATACGCTTCACTCTGAATTAGGATTTTCTCTCATTTTATATGTAAATAATAAAAAAATGTTATTTGGCTTAGTTATTTTCTCCCAAACGACCATATTCGCGAAGAAATTGAATTTTAAAGATAACTCATTACGAGGGAAGGAGTTTTGGCGCCCGCCGGAATACCCTAGCACAGGGTTTCTCAAACTTTTGGCACCACGTACCCCTGTTAAAATTTCCAGGTGACAGCGTACCCCTAATTAATTAATTGCTCCCCCCACCCCCCCAAAGAAAATAATAAAATTGACTATTGAAGAAAATAAGGTTTTTATTTTAAATAAAAGGTAACAAACATAGTGCCAAAAGAAATGTCTATTTAATATTAATGTGATGGATGTGCTTGTTTCTTGTCGCAAAGGTATTCAATTTTAGGTGTAATTTTGGTCAATTTTAACCTTGTAAATTTTGTCGCGTACCCCTTGCCCTCGAATGGCGTACCCCTAGCGGTACGCGTACCCCTCTTTGAGAAACCCTGCCCTAGCAGATACGAATCAACTAGTGAAGGAACAATTCCTATATTTATTCCTGAGATTGATGTGGAAGCATTAGTTATTAAAACTGAGACCGAAGTTAGTACCTATCAAATATGTACGAACAGTCTACCGCGGCTTAACAAAGCAAAAGAAGAGCAAATATTTATCGAAGTCAAAACTTTTTTATCGCAATTTAAGAATATAACAAACAAAATATTGTTTCTAAAATAGACGACGAAAAAACGTATTTCCAAGCAGTTGTGTGATGTCCAATTACGAAATGGTTTTTACTTGGGCTTGATCGGACGCTGTTTTTCAGTAGGCCTAGCAGAATTACGTTCGTACCTAAACCCAACTATCTTTTCATTCAAATTAAGACCTTAAGTAGTGAGTGGTACGATATTCTGCGAAAGAAATAATTAGGAGAAGGCCGACAGCGAGCTGTCAGCGTGCTCGCCGCTGTTATGATACTCAACCTAAGGTTCCAATTTGAATGGCAAGATAATTGCTGGTTCGGAGCCGTGCAGTTGCCTGGCCGTGCTTAGTGTGCTACGAGCTTTATACGGATAACGGAGGCGACCATTTGGTTAACTTCTATAACTAGCTTTGTCGTGACCTCGTCCGCGTTGATGTTTGTTTCTATCTCATCAACATTTGGTTTTCGCTTAGTAATAAATCTGTAGCATAGCTTTTAAATTCCACTACCTTTGAGATTCATTTTGAAAAGAAAACCGAGTAGATTTGTTAATACAATTAAACATTACGTTTAAACCTCAAAGGTTTGGACGTCTATTTCTGCACATGTTTAGAATCTCCAAATAACAGTCGTTCTTAAATAGTATTTCCCGAACCCAGAATCAATTCATTAATTCTTATCTAAGTAATATTTCTGTCAGTGAGTCTGACGATTTTTCCTTTTATTCAAAAAGTTATCATTAATAATTTAATAGTTAAACGAACTTACTTGTAAGTGATGTTCAACTAAAATTATACGAAGCTCCTTGTCCGAGACGGCACTAATGTAGTTTACGCTTTCATGCGATAACCATCACAATATTTCCAAGCCTCTGAAAAAAAAGTAAAAAACAACAACAACGGTTTCCGAACGCACCTGTCAAACATCATTACGTTCAAAGTCTGTCTTATGTTATGAACAACCCTTCCTGGTACGGGGTGGGTTGGGTAGGGAGTGCCGTCTCGGACAAGGAGCTTCGTATAATTTTAGTTGAACATCACTTACAAGTAAGTTCGTTTAACTATTAAATTATACTCTCTCCTTGTCCGAGACGGATTACTAATGTAGATGTTCAAAGAAAGGGTTGTGAATCTAAAACAAGTAATTTGATTAAAAAACATATATTTGTTTAGTCACATTTATCAAATAATAATCACAAAAAAAAAGAACAACAACAGAGCCATTTAGTAACATATTTTAATATTTAACCATCATTATTATCATTTAAGTTACATATAGTGGAAGAAAAGGATGATGGGTCTTCTGATACCGGTCTGTTATAAAACCTTGCAAACACCGCTGAATTATTTGACCAGCCAGCAGTTTTTCTAATCAGGTCTATACTCAATCCAGCTCTATTTGCAGCAGATGTTGCTGCATGTCTGGTGCTATGCGCCGAAAACATGTATGTATCTATTCCAGCTTCCCCTAAAATGGATTTTATCCAACGGCTTATACTTTGAGAAGTAGCTTTTTTATATGGTCTTTTAAAAGTTACAAATAAATTCTTAATGTCACCCCTAAGAGGTTCTGTGATACTTAGATATGTCTTCAATACATGCACAGGACAGATTTGTAAATTGTTACTGTAGGTTTTTAAATGTAATATTGGCTGTAGTGAATTTTTCTTAGAAGTTTTAATATGGTCTGGAATCCTTATTTCAACTCCACTTAGAGTGAACTTAATATTCTCTAATTTTATTAACGACAACGTCTGGACTCTATGTCCAGTAGTAAGTGCTAAAATCACAACTAATTTTTTGGTCGCCTTTTGCAGATCTAGAGTTTCATTTTGATAATTTAATCCTAAATAATTTAACACTAATCCTGGGTCCCATGTTACATTGTACTTTGGAGTTGGAGGTTTCAAACGAAACACTCCTTTAAAAAAACGTTTAATTCTGTCGTCAGCACCTAGTTTTGGTCCAATTAGTAAAGCAAGTGCTGATCTAACGGTATTTAAGGTATTATAAGAGGCACCAGATTCGAAGCGTTCACTTAGAAAATTTAAAACAAAGGGAACTGAGACCTGGTATGCATCTAGCTTTAGCCTATAGCAATATTGCCACCATAACTTGTATGTACAATCGTATTGATTGATAGTATTAATGGAAAGGGAGTTAAACATTATGGCTAAAGCTGACTTTGGAGTGCCACGTCTTATGAAGGCTTCGCTGATAACAGCCCTGCTGCCAGGATAAGCTGCCGGTGCAAAGGATGAGTCTCCCTGGAAGAAGAAGTTAATAATCTTTCGTCAGGTTTAAATTGAATGATTTCATCAACTAATAAAGGCATTAACATTGGGAACCAGGGTTGGGATGGCCAGTATGGAAATACTAGAATACCAGTCGCCTTATCAGACTTAATTTTCCGTATGCATTTTAATAACAGTGAAAATGGAGGAAATGCGTAAAAGAACATCTTGTTCCAATTTAATGTAAATGCATCTACTGCCATAGCTTCAGGATCTATTTTCCACGACACAAATTTTTTACATTTATTATTTATTCTTGAAGCGAATAAGTCTATTTGTGGAGACCCAAATTTTCTTACTATTTCCTGAAATGCTTTATTTGAAAGTTCCCATTCTATGTTAGTTCTTCTAGATTCAAAATCGGCATCCACATTTTCTTTAGTATTTATATATGAAGCATAAACCCAAATATTTTTACTTTCACAAAACTCCCAGAATTGTCTAGTAATGTCATTTAAATGGGGGAATTGAACACCCCCCCATCTTATTAATATAAGCAACTGCTGTGGTATTATCAACCCTTAAAAGAATTTCACAACTATTTATCTTATCTGTAAAACATTGAAGTCCTAAGAAAGCTGCCTTTAATTCTAAATAGTTGATATGGTACAATCTCTCAGAAGAAGACCATGAACCAGAAGCTCGCTTTCCTTTACAAGCTGCTCCCCATCCTGTTTTAGAAGCATCTGTATGAATTTCTAACAAAAAAATATGTTGTCTAATGGGATTGCGGTTGCTAATGTTCATTTTCCACCAGTTTAACTCATTACTTAGAAAACTAGGCATCTTCATTTGTGCCTCATAGTTATCTTTTGAGTCTAACAATGCTAAATATTTTTCCCTTTCCAGTAACTTAGTGTAAACCCTTCCATAGGGAATAGCTGGGCAAATTGAGTTTAATTTTCCTAACAGCTGTGAAAATTTTCTTATTTTACAGAAGCTTTTACTTTCAAAATATTTAATTATTTCCAGTACATTTGACTGCTTTTCCCTTGGAACAGATAAAGACATTGTTACTGAATCTAGTATTAAACCTAAGTAGGTACAGGCCTTCTTGGGGGTTAATAAACTCTTTTTATAATTTATGATAAAACCTAAGTCCTGGAACAAATTACAAGCCAGCTGTACATCATTACGGCATTGTTTTTTCGATAAGTTGAAAAAAATTACATCATCTAAATAGCATGTCAAAATAATATTCTTCTTTCTGAGATAAGTACAAACTGGTTTCATAAGTTTGGTGAATACAAATGGAGCTGTACATAACCCAAATGGAATACAGTTAAATTCATACAATTTATTTTCAATTTTAAATCTTAAAAACTTTTTAGAATGCTCACTTATTGCCAGACTAAAGTATGCATCTTTCAAATCTATTTTCGACATGTAACAATCCTTTGAAATTAGTTTACATGCAGTTCTGATGTCTTCTAACTTGAAGTGATCTGTCTCTATAAACATATTTAGTCTTTTAAGATTCAGAATAAATCTGTAATTTCCATCTGGTTTGGTTATAACGAATATTGGAGATGTAAACTGGCCTTCTGAATAACTACATTCTGACACTGCACCTAATTCTATTAACTTGTTGACTTCTGTCTGAATAATTTTCTTTTCCTTACAGGACCAGTATTGAGGTGGTGTTTCAAATTCTGGGGGAAGGGAACTGAAAGGAATATCATATCCGCTAATCCAATTTAAGGTCACTGGATCATTAGTCATTTCTGTCCACTTGTTAATATGAAATTGGATTTTACCAGCTGGTACCTCTAGTAACGTATCTGGGTTGGCCCGTCTTCTGCGGCTGAGTTGGCTTCTTCCTCTCCATCGGTGCTCTGGGAGCCGGCTGCATTCTTCGAACTGGTTGCGAAGGCCGGACTGGCTGTGCTGGACGAGCTCGTGCTGGTGGATGGTATGACTGCCCGCTGCGATGCTGCAGCGGGCCTTTCCAGTTTTCCTGGTTTTTCGGTCTATAAGGAATGGCTTTAATCTGCGTACTTGTTCTTTGTACTGCCTGTGCAGCTTTTATTTGCTCTCCGCAATCTTTTCCAAACAAGAATTCATCTGCCTTAATATTTTTCACCGCTTCTTTTACAAGTGTTGTAGTGCCTGCTAGAGAAAAGAACTTTCTGGAGGATGAGTTCTGATACATTACTTCTGCTGCTAATTTTGCAGAATCGTTCAGTTGTTCTACTATTTCTTTTACGTTAAGGTTACCTTTCAGGACACTGGTCAACGCCTTTCCCAAAGCAATCATCATTTTGCCTATGAGCATTTGCCGGTTAATAATTCTTCTATCTCTCTTTATTGTGGCTTCAGACAATGATGTCGCTATCTCCACATTCATCTTTGGAGGAACTGCCAAAGGGAAATTTTTTGGGGTAGGGTACTTCTTTATAAGGTTTTCTTTTATTTCTTTGGGCAGACCTTGCTGAATAAGATTAGACCACTGGCTAACTAATTGGGGTTGAAGTTCTTCTCCAACGACTTCAATGTCTTGACCTTCCTGTCCCAAAGCCATCAGTAGTTCTTCATTAATATTGTTTCCTAAAAACATCAAAAAATATTCTTTACTATTTATACATCTCCATAAATATTTAACAACAAGGACCAAATCAACTTTTGTTAGTCTCACACCACTCTGTGTTAGTTCTATAGTAAGGCAATAGTTCTTAATTTTATAGGGGTGGTCACCCACTTGGTAGTACTTAAATTTCCTTAGAGAAGGATGTGTTGGCTAGTTATAGCCCTCAAATATGAAATAGTCTATCCGCTAGTGATAGTGCTCAATTCTTTTTAAAATCAATTGTCTACCCGCTAGTGGTAGCGCATGGATTTTTCCATAACCAATGTCTACCCGCTAGTGGTAGCGCACAGATTTTCCAATGACAAGTGTCTACCTGCTAGTGGTAGGTAGAGCTGAGCCTTTCCTGAACCTGCCTGAATGCGGAGGAGTTCCAGGCCTTGGCGGCGTTCCGACAGTTGGTGGAGTCCCAGGACTTCGTTCTCGTTCTTCCAATCTTTTTTCTAATTTCTTCAGTCTTTTCCTTAAATCATCGTTTTCTTTGTCTCTTGAACGA
The DNA here is from genome assembly GCA_950022985.1 of Udea ferrugalis. Taxonomy (NCBI): domain Eukaryota; kingdom Metazoa; phylum Arthropoda; class Insecta; order Lepidoptera; family Crambidae; genus Udea; species Udea ferrugalis. Next base: position 17,072,046 of record OX465516.1, read on the forward strand.
CTAGAGCGTTTTCTCTTGCCCATCTTTTCACTCGGAAACACTCAATAACCGTTTATAAGACTAAGACGAGTTTTTACAATTTGCGACGAAGTTTAACCGACCGACGAAAAAAAAACATGGCTTCCCAAACGGACACGGAACTACGGAAGTACAACATTCGTTCGCCAACCTAAAAATCTAAATCGCTCGAATATTCCGAATTTGTATCTATGGTTATGTACTTCATTTTGAATTTGCCGCGTGAAAAAAGGTACACAACCTTAACCTAACTTGTCAACATAGCAACAATTAATTCTTCAAGTTATGAAAACTTGTTAGATAGGTACTCAGACCTTTATTTCAGATGTATTATTTTTTATATTACTGACCTTTCATCTTGATTTTCTTTAGTGCAGGGAAGCTTTTGTTTTGTTCTTGTTCTTACCTGCCGGATACTTAGCATGATCAACCTGTAGCATCATGATCGATTCCGTTTTGTCGAAACACAGTATAATAGGTGGTGCTGCACATTTTGTGATATCTTTCTACACAAAACTTGTTCAATATCTTCATAAATAACACCTTTTGAACCAAAATAAATAATTTGCGTGATGGCATTTCTCGCACAACAAGACGTAATGATGTTTGACAGGTGCGTTCGGAAACCGTTGTTGTTGTTTTTTACTTTTTTTTCAGAGGCTTGGAAATATTGTGATGGTTATCGCATGAAAGCGTAAACTACATTAGTGCCGTCTCGGACAAGGAGAGAGTATAATATCATACACACAAGTGTTACTCTGTGGCAGTGTTCAGCCACAGTATTAACATACAGTAGGTTATCTAAGGCCGCCCGCCGAGTTATTAGCCTAGCGTGCACACAGACACGCGGCACAGCCCGTCCGTACTGCCGCCTCCCTATGACTCCCTATTTTATGCTAGCGTGTGCGTGAGATTGCGACACAGCGCGCGACGCGCACGCACACATTCAAACCGAGAGCGGCGTGTTTTTATGTAGATGTTCTACTGTATGTTTATACTGTGGCTGTACCCACCGGTACCTACTTGCTAGTCAATCCACTCACACCGTAACCGCTATCATACAAATTAGCTTCTGAGCTTGAGGCGTGTACCAGGGACTTACTAGAGATAAGACGGAGTTTTACGTTGGTTTACTTAATCTTCATGTTATCTATAACTGGAAGGAAACTAAGGGTATCCTGTTCTTGCATTTTAAAAGGTTGAAAAAGACAAGATTTAAATAAATGTAATCTTAATTATCATTCGCAACTATGAGACCTCCATTGTTCAGTACATCCTCTGGTCCATCATCATTCAGAGGTGAGGCACCTCTAAATTCTCCGATCTTTACCTAGACGTCAGTCCACCTTACGGCTCCATCTTAAATAACTGGTATATTCATTAATATTTTGGTTGTATCCTTACAAGCAATTAAACTTTTCGACGCTTCCACGACTGCAAAACGCTCTGCGCTACGCGCTGCGCTTCGACGACGAGATGATGACGCCGACCTAATCATCTTGTTTTTGGTCCCACTGTGGCTCTTCGCCCTATATCTGAGGTTGCGTTTTTTTACTTAAACCTTATTATCTAATTCATTACCCGTCTATTCTTATTTGTTCTAAGGAGTTAATCCAGCCACTTACTCCTACGTCGCAATACCATTGCTTAAGTGTCTCAGTTGATCAGAGAGCTACCCGCTCGATGAATTATGTACGGGGTTATACGGACCGATCCCGCATGCAGAGCGTGTCAAAGGAGTATGAATTGCGTCCTACTTAATTGCTTATTTGATCAGCTTGAGACGTGATTGAGGCGTTACTGAGATGAGGATATTGATTAATGCAAGTAATTAGTTACTAATTTGCCTATAATTCATCACGTTTTTGGGCAACTGGCTTCGTTTTACAAATCAAGTTATTGCTACAATTGCCGTAGTAGCCAAGCTCTGCGTTTAGTAGGAAATTGTCGTAGAATTGTGATGAATAATTTCAAGGATTAAACAAATACACATTATTTTCTCACAGTTAGGTACACAATCTGACGCACTTCGCTTCATCAGTCAGTTTTTAAAATATTTTTTCAATACATGCCTAAATTTAAACAATTATTGGACCTATTTTTGAATCGATGTTTAGATACATTATTGCTGAAGTGGACGTTAAAGCGACATACCAAATATCAATGGCCCGTTAGGCTAGCTACGTTAGTCGAATAAAAATGCATTTCAAGGACCTACATTCCCTAACGTTGTAAAATTTTACCATCTCAATGTACATCCTTAATTAATAATTCTTCAAGTTCTATGCGACTTTGTGATTGCGTTTACAAGTTTTTGAATGGTCTTCAAATGAGATGCGTGGGTTCTGAGTAATTATGTATATTTATTTGCATAACATAAACGCCCCTGCGTTGGGGTGTTAGATTAACCTTTGAGCCGTCTAAAACTCAGTTTCAAGACTGCTTTGATATTTTGTGTGTAATAAACCTGGGGTTTTAATGGTCGGCGGATGTGTATGGGGTCTTAATTTAGCTTTGTATTCAGCGAATTATGGGGCTAAAACCTTTTAGCTGTAGAATTATATGTTTATAAGTTAATTATGAAATGAAAGCAGTACGCACTACAAAAAATATACCACCATTTTGACTGGCGGGGTTCACAACGAATGAAACATTTCTCGCCCTTAACGTCACAGGTCGTGGGTTTGGCTACAGTTTTATCGAATAGGTAGTTCTAGCAGGGCTTTGATAGTAATTTAGGACTATCATTACAAATAAATATAAATAAAACAACGAATTTCTGCTTATTGGTTCTTGATCAAATCAATCTTTTTTTTATTGCTCTACTTATAAAAAATCCACAAATCCATTAGAACAGCTTGTAATAATAAGAGCATTCCTACTAACCTTACGCTTGACCACCACGGAGTTAAATCGCCTTACTGACACTCGTCATTTGCGGTTTTGGACGCGTTGGCGTTTAGTTCTAATGTCCTGGGGGGCTAAAACGGTAACATTTTAGCATTTCATATTATGAAACATCTAACTGACGTTTCATCTAGGCCGCGGTCCGTTTCGAGTCAAAAGTGAGTAATAGCGCGCTGACGTCGCTCACGTTCATACAATTTATCAATTCGGGATGCGTGTGAGCGCGCTGTTACTCACTTTTGACTCGAAACGGACCGCGGTCTAGATGAAACGTCAGTTAGATGATTCATAATATGAAATGCTAAAATGTTGCTGTTTTAGCCCCCCTGATTTGTTGCTTTGTACAGGCTAATACGTATTCAACCTCTTTTTATTATTCGGAATAGATTGAATTGATTGCAAGTCGTTGCAAAGCAATAAACTCGCCCATTACAACTGAAGGCCTCCGCGCATGCCTCCGATTGCCTGTGCTTGAACGGCGCTTAAGCAACCACGCCCTCAATAAGGAGACAAAACGTTTTTATCAAAATTAGGAAGTTATTTTGTAATGGGATATTCTAAAGGAAATGTTTTCTATCACATCGAATGGGGAGTCACAGGTAAGGGATTTCGTGAGTCATGTGTCGATCCGTGAAACATTAAATAATAAAATTGTACTCTTTACCATATCTGCAGGACCAGTATTATGGCAAATTATTGATGATGAATCTTATCCAAATCGTGTAAAATTTTATAAAATTACTAAACGTTAATTACCGTATTTTTAAATCCTACCTGCTTCCTAAGCCTACTTTTAATTCCGAACAAGCAAGCTTCCCTCCGCGGACCGGCTGATACAAACTTTGGTCATAGCGGATATGATAAAAGAGACTTGAGCCCCAAATCCCGGGGACACTTTAGGGGACATCACAAAAAAGGGTCCATTAGGGGCCGGGGACAACTAAAAGCCCGTGTATCGCAGTTGAAGACAGATTACTTTGTTTATTTTATCCGGGCTTAGTGTTGTTAGATTACGGTTTGTGGTTACTTCACATTGAATTTTAGGAAGTGAAAGCGTTTAAACATTTGCCGAATGAAAATCCTCGCTGTCTCCCATTTTTCATTTATCTGAAACGTTCACAAGTTTAATACCTAGTACGACTTGACTATACAGAATGTACTGACCCACAGAGACAACCTTAAAACTCTTTCGAACTTTTCCTTTCTTTCTCTAGTTTTGACTTCGTGGCCCAGTGGTTAAACACTCTAGTTAGGAACCCAGGTGGTCGCGAGTCATATTCGCAGCAAGCACTCCGGTAATGCAAAACACACCCAAGCAAACCGGATAGCAGCTAAGCTTGTCCCTTAAGAAGCTATGTTCAAATTAGTAACGACGTGTGGGTTTCTGTGTTCTTTCTTCTTAATTTTGAGCATTGAAGAATAAACAAAATAAATAAATAAGGGCTAAAATCAAGCGTGCAAATAACATGACGGATACCAAATCCCCTTCGTTTTTACATATTACATACTGTCTTAGTTTTCCCGAAAGTGTGAGCAATATATTAAAGAGTAGACCTACTGTACCGAGTCAAAAAAACGGAATTGGTAGCTATATCGACTGATCTCATTGGAAAGAGAAAGTCACCCTTGTGAACATGGGTTAGATTTGTATGGCAAAAAGACACGTGTACGCTTACTAATGGTTCCGTTTTGGGATCCCATTTCATCAAAGGTTCCGCAAACTTTTTCCGGGAAAAGTTGAGAGCTGAGGAATGTTTTGATTTCGTGTTTAATCCATTGAACTGTGGTGATTGTTTAATGTGGTCAAATTAAAATTGTTTGCCAACATTCTTTTTGGTCAATTTTGTTGTTGTTTTTTTTTCAAAATCCGGGGCATTGAAATGGGGCACTGAAATATGTCCTCTTTTGTCTTATGCAAAATGAGTTAGGTTTTTTCAGTGCAGTTAGGTTTTTCCTATTTTTAAAAAACTTGCTACAGATTGCGCGTTAGTTGCAGAGCGCTTAGGAATTCCCTTTTATCTCTATTATCTATGGTTAGGCCCGGCGCCCATTATCGGCATCGGCAAGGAAAAGGATCCTTCGGCATCCTACATGCGAGCGCACACTATCGGCAATTATGCTTTGGCATGCTGCAACGTCCTTTGGGGATGACGAGGCATCCTCAAGAATGCCGAACCGCTATTCCCCGAGTATTGCCTCGGCGCCGGCGGCGTACCGAAGGACGCCGAAGGATGCTGAAGGATGCCGAAGCATCCTGAGGCATTCTCAAGGCTGCCGATACAGCAGCCTCAAGCATCCCAAAGCGGTATTTTTGTATTACGACCACATTATTGCCATTATGTTATAGAATATTGCTATTTGCCACCTAAAATCCTGAGGCGTGCCGATGCCGATAGTGGGCGCCCGGCCTTAGACGCGCTTCAGTATAGTTCTTTACCTCAGGCGGGTATGCGTAACGTCATTTCCTCCGGGTCAAAAAAAAAAAAAAAAGCAGCCTCTGGCAATTTCAGGCAATTTCAACCCGCGCGCAGGGCTTGAGCTTGCATATTATTGCTAAATTGATTAGTAAAAAATTGGGTTTCGAACAAAAAAACTTAAATCATTTAATAAGCAGTGGCCGTAAAAAAGGGGTTGGATTTACCTAGAGTAATTGCCATCACAACACTACCAAGAGTGGTTAACACCTCCAAAACCTGACAATAGATTTTTATTGACTCCCTACGACAACTATCAGTTGTTTTACGTAATTACTATAGGGCATATTTGGATATAGCGGTTATAGCTTGCAGTTATAATCCTGTGAATTTAGCAAGCTGATCTCCTGTCTTCCTTCCGGTTGGGCGGTATTTAGAGTATTCAAAAAGTGTTGGTTGGTTGACTATACCCACTTGTTTAATTAAAAATAGGAATATCAGGTGCACGTTAATTCCATTTCAAGTAATTCTACAAACACTCGTGTAGTTATTTACAGGTACTCCACTCTGCTGTTTTAATTCATTTAAATTTTAATTAAGCTGTCTATTATTGTATTTAAATTCGGTTCGTTGTCTGTTAATTAACGGTTTGAAACGTACAATACAGGGTGAAAAATTAACACTCATTTTAAATACCATGCAGCCAGCGACTAAAACAAATTATAATATTATCAAACTTTTGAATGAAACCAAGAATATTATAATATTAATTTATACAATGTTCCTATTTATTAACTGTCATTAATTAAAGAAAGGACTGTGGATTTTGTAATAACATAAAATTAATAAGTACATTCAGAATAGTCAAAATCTCGATCCTTCTAATCTGACTTTACAAAAAAAATTGTGTCTAAGACAAATACTTAGATAACTTTTTCGGTTTATGCCAAGGGGCCCACAAATGAGATTTCTGTTTTGAAATCTTGCCTAACTCACCCCAAAAAACATCTTCATATTGTATGAAATATTTTGGCACTTTTCATAGTTCGTTGCTTCCTAAAAGCGAATGTTAATGCCTTGAGGTCTGGCAATAATAGTAGCTTTTAGCAAGCTGTATTCATATTTACACACGTTACCATTTAAACTAACTAAAATAATTTCTCGAGTTTAGATACAAAGCAACCGCAGACCAATTTCCATAACGCTCACACATTGTTGAAACGTACATATCCTGATGGTTGAATGATTAGGAACTTTTATGATTTAGATAGAGTAGGTATGGTTTTTACGTCAAATGGGAAAATGTAAGGCTTACTTTCATACAACTCCGGTGATAAACGAACATGAGTAGAGATCGTTAAAGCTGAAATGACGCGAACCTCCAATGCATCTACGCATACGAGCAAGCACTCTTTTAGACGCAGGTGCGGTGGAGGGGCGCGTCATTTTAGCTTTGACGATCTCTACCTACCGTCTGATGGTTGCCGATCTACTGAAAACCTGTTTAACCCCTCTTGAAGAGCTTTGTGTCATAGCTCATTATGAATTGATCATGTTTTAGGACTATTTAAGAAATTGCTGTAAGAAACGTCAATAGTTTTTGATAGTAGTGCATGTATTCAGAATAACCTATGCCAATAACTTATTTTAAGGAATGGGACGAGTCCCCGACATTTTGTAGGTCCATGTATCTGCTTATTCGAAGCCGCAGGTGGATAACTAGTTACCTAAATATATGTGCGTTTGTTGTGCGTATGGGAGGCAGTGCCTTACAACTTGACACCTCAGCCATTCCTAACAAGTAGTAATAAATTCCAAATTCTTATATATTGTGCTCCTACCCCAGATCTGATTTTACTCGCCCGCATCGAAAAGACAAATTTTTAACAAAAGCCAAAGTACAAAGGCAAAGTTATGGCAAACAATGATTGTAGACTCTCTTTGAGGTCGGATGAAATAAAGAACGGTTTGTGTTAGAAATTAAATTTTGGTCTGTTTTTTCAGTTATTCTGGAGGTTGTTTTAGGGTCTGGAAGCTTTTTGTTAAACTTTAGTGCCAAGTGAGTTATTGATTTTGATAATTTTGAGAGGTTGTAATTAAATATCGCAATAGAAGAATTGAAGCTGTTTTCTGAAACCGTTACCAAACCAAACTTTGATTGATTTTGCACGAACATACAGGTTGGCCGGAGAATTGACAAACAATATGATGCAGTAAGGGGTACCCGAATCACCCCCGCCTTCCAAGTATATTTCGATATTTGTTTTAAGATGTTGTGATTCATTAAATTTCGACTGCTCATGAAAGAAACATAATTGCTCACAGAGACATCTTGCGATTGAGATTTTTTTTTCGTAGTAGCTGAATTGTATGCCTTGTAGTCACAAACACAATTCGCTGTAGGTCAGTTCTCTTCTGTGATGTAGGTCTATGTAAGTACGATGTCTAAATATAAGAATCATTGATTCTAAAGGTAAAATTCCAAGACGGACCAAAAACTGCAAGCGACACTTTTGTTGCAGCTGCAGTGTTGCCTCGCTTGGAATCACTATCATCTAGATTCATAGAAACCAGTCTGATCTTTAGCTTGCAGTATGCGGTTACAGTTTGCGGTCTGCGGTCCGTCTTGGAATTGTACCTTTACGGTTTCATTGCATGTCTTTTTTCTAAAGTCTCGCAAAGTCTCTAAAAAATCACGCACACTTGTGAAAACTATTTATCTTTTCTGTTTGGAATAATAACACAATCTTCTTGAGAAAAGGTAACCGTATTTGTCTATAACAACAAACTTTGTCTCTCCCCTATTGTCAAAAACGTTCTTTCTTTTGATTAGATGCGTGAAATTCAGTTCACTCCCTTTGATTTTCAGTTAGCGGGGGTAGCTGTTTATGCATACATCTCTTTTCAAAAGACAGAAACATTGCATTCGCTCGAATATTTCCACTCCATAAATTTTGCGCTCGTATGTTTTTGAATGCATGATTTTATACGCAAGAGAAAAAATATTGAAGTTTTTTCCTCATTTGAATACACGTGTCCTCCTCGTAGCACGAAAATTCCGCTAAGAAGCGTGCTATCCGTTCATTCATTAAAAGCTCCATAGAAACTACTATATTTAGGGGCATTACTTTATGAGAACATTATAATATAAACAAAACAAGCCCTAATCATGCTTGTATAATTATGATCATCTGTTTTTGAATTTCAGGTATTCAATATTTGGATTACGTAACTCAACTCTTTAATTATTTTTGTACCATTATGTCAAAGCAAATTGTACCGCGTTTTGCTCCTTCACTCATAATTTGTAGTTTATCTGTTTAGAACAATAAAAAAAATGTAGACCGCCGTAGCCCAGTGAATAGTCGCCCTGGCTTGGAGACGATACAGTACCGGCTTCTGAATTTTCCGTTCACCGTGGGCGCAGTCCCTTTTGAGTCAAAAGTGATAATAGCGCTCTCACACGTGTCCCGAATTAATAAACTGTTTGAGCGTGAGCGATGTAAGCGCGCTATTATCACTCTTGACTCAAAACGGACCGCACTACATGATGGCAGCAATATCTGCGCTTCTATCACTCTCTTATGTCTCTGTCAATCATATCATGTGCACAAGTCGTGGGGATATAATATACTTAATATTACTATGTTCTATTCAAGTACTACTTGCAATACCAAGACTTTGACTATGTGTAACGCAACAGGTACAGAGGCACACACATCAACCTTTACATAGGGGCACCTCATGCGGCTGACATTGGACATATTTTGCAATGGTTTTGTAAAGGTAAGCATAAGCACAATCAAAGTCACAACACAACATGTGCAAATTTCTGATGGGACGTCTCTTACAAGACTTCAGAAACTCCTTATCTTCAGACCCATCATAAACGCCGACAATGTACTTGACGAGTATAATGAAACGCAAACACACGGTTGATAATTAATTTGCAATTTCTGTTGACTCTGATAAACCAGCAACACCCTAACAAGTGTTTTTTCTGATATTTTGGTACAAACGTATTTTATGTGATTTTTTAGTTGAGTTTTTTTTTTTACTTTCCCAAAAACACTTTTGTTGTGCTGTTATATACCCACAATAATTTTGGATTGAAATTTTTTTCGACAGCCTTACTAAATGGTTACTGTGGTATTTCTTTTTTATGGTATGCAATATGGTATAGGAAAGAGACTAATGCTCGTGCACGCAAATTTTCATCATGTGCGGGAATCGAACCTTTGGTGTAGTGACCAATTTTCGTTACCAAAACACCAATTAATCGGTTTGAAGAGAACTCATGGGGTTGGCCCTATGATTTATTGCGTAGGTACATAGGTCTTCATACAAATAACACAAAAATATTATTTCGAACAGGATAGATTTGCAGGAATGCTAGTAATTCTGTTTATTAATGCAGTAAATTTATTCGAACATTATATTGTACATTTCCCTTCCAAAAAAAGCGCCTTTTGTGCCAACCGCCCATCGGAATCAACGCGTGTGCTCGCTCAAAATCCAATTTAGCTTTGCTTTGTGAATGTAAATTACAATCACAATCTCTGGCCCACATAGCACTGGGCACATATGATATCTTATGTGTTTGTAATTCAGACCAACTCTTGTCAATTTGCACTTACACGATATTGTGTTTCGGGGATTGTTTTGTAAGTTTTGTATTAGTAGCACAACTAGTTGTTCAGTGTGTTGTAAATAATATGTTTCTTATTCCCTGCAGGGCAAAGGGTCAGTTTGAGCGCTGGTCAGATACATTTGAGATCCATATTAAGTGTGTTTTTCTTTAACAAAGAAAATCACCATTGTTGAATTTGATGCCTAGAGGCATTCTCTTTTATTCGAACAAGCTTACAGAGATTTAAACAAGTTTGAGCTTTGCTATGACTTACTAAGTACGCTTTTTTGGATGTTTTTTAAAAAAGTAAAACATAAACGACCTACACCTATACATCTCACTGCCGGGCACAGGCCTCACCTCAACTATGAGGTTCAATAAGCCATACTCCAACACGCGGGCTCAGTGCGAATAGTTGGAGGGGTGTAAGGTTTGTTAGCAACCTTAATGTGAGATGTTATCAAGCCAAAAATAGCATTTGTATAAGCTTAGATACTTACAGACTTTCATACTCATTTTGTTTAAACAACTAGGACTCGCTCTTAAAGCTAGGACGAATAACTATGTTGTCCTCAGGGGCAAAACTACCGAGCAATTATTGCAACAAAACATCTAACGAGCGTATACATTGTTGACGAGTATATACAGTACATGACAGGTCCTCGCATGTCAGTAATAAGGGACAAGGGCATTGGACACGACTAATAAATAACTCAACCTGCGACCTGAACTTTGGCCCGTCGTGTTTGAGGACATCGTCAGCTTACACAAAAAATAATACGAGTATAAGGTTTAAAGTGCGATGAAATATCCTATAACTCCCTGAGTGGCAGGGCAGGCCATAGAGCTTGTCTAGGTAACGCGTTTAAATGCGCGATTCAAAGAAGACGGAGCTACAGTCCGTTCGCGTTAAGAACGCGGTGTTTTTAAAATTCAATTCTGTTGCACATAAAAAAACTTACACACTTACCACAACCTTCGTGTTTGAAATTATCCGTTCAACTGGTCACTGTGGACTTGACTTTCTAATTAGGAACGATTTGATTGGTTAGGGGGCGTGCTAGATCGAAGGACAAGTATGAAATTACTGCATTCTTAGAGGGAACGGACTATAGAAGGAAAGAACTATCTCGCTCACTTGCGCTCTCACTTAAGATACGCGCGAGTCCAAACCGCGTTATATGGACAGGGACTAAGTGAGGTCTAATCCTCTGTAAGGAAATTATTTATGAAGTATTTCTATATATTTCAGTTTTACATCAACGTACACTAGAACTTCTAGCTAGTTACCGACAGACGTAGTTCTGCCAATGTTCAATTTGCGATTGGCGTAATATAATATACCGACCGATACTTTTGACGCTTTATTAGCCCATTCTTCAAATATTTTATTTAAGTGAACTTACTTATAGAGTCTGAAAAAGCTTTTCCGATTTAGGGCTCACATATAAAATTGCTTCACCCTAAAATAAAACTACTGAGTCTAGAAAGCTATAAACAAATCCGTTTGGGAAAGAAAATGCGACGTTCCATATAAATGTTTCAGACCTTGAAAAATCACCTAAGTAGTTGAAAGTCCGACAAAATTAGGCCGAAGTGTCTAGAAACACGTAAAGTTAAACTCGTAAAGATGTTGAGCTGGATTTTCAATAGCAACACTAGAAATATTCGCATGAGCATGAGAGAGAAAAACCAAAAAACAATAAATTTACAATAGATATTATGACAGTAAACGGGTTAATAAATCCAAGTTGTAAATTATTCTATTTAAATCATATTATTGCAATATTTTTTTATTCGTAGCGACCTAGAATCTAACCTTGTATTCCCTATACGTTCAAAGCTATCTACTATCAATCTAACGTAAACTAACCGTAGAAAATAACGATACAGCCCAAAAAAGCGTACATGCACAATCGACTGTTGAATGCGCACAGAATATTCCAGACCATGCACTCCAAAATCAATTTAAAAATCATGCAGCGAAAGCGAACGCCGAAACCACAGTATAAACCATACAGTAGGCTATCTAAGGCCGCCCGCCGAGTTATTAGCCTAGCGTGCGCACAGACACCCCGCACAGCCCGTCCGTACTGCCGGCTTTCTATGCCTCCCTATTTTATGCTAGCGTGTGCATGAAATCGTGTGTGCGTGCGTGATATCGCGATACGGCGCGAGACGCGCACACACACATTCAAACCCAGAGTGGCACGTTTGTATGTAGATGTTCTACTGTATGTTTATACTGTGCCGAAACCCATAACAGTTGTAACACCGCATATTGCGAATGGCAGCGCTCTCAAAACTGCCAGAACGAAATTAAAAAGGTGCAGTGCAATCAAATAAAACTATTTTATTGCCGCCGAAACTGATTCAGCGCTGATGGCATGCGGACACTCTAACGTTGTCAATGTTGATTATTGTTTACATGCTTCTATAAGGCGTATAAAGTTATCGAGTGTTCTAATACTATTATAAAAAAATTAAAATAAAAAAAAGCACGATATAAGTACGTCCGATCGACCCTGTGAGCCGGGTACATTCCGTACCTACATTGCATTGTGAATGCCAATTAGGTTCATTTTCAAGTATGGTTGTAGGTAGGTGATTATAGTAGGATTTCGATGTGCATAAGACAAACTGCGCGAAAAGAAAACTGGCTAAAAGATAACGCTAAACAAAACTGAAATAACCTAGTTTTATTTTTCAGTTACTGACCGAATGAACAGGTACCGAAGTAAAACATATTTTCAATCTTTTACCGAGTAATCATTGAGAAGTTTCTGCTATAAATGCACTTCATAACCATCCTTTGTGTCCCTCTACGAATGTAAAAGCGATTTTCCCTTTTCAAAGACACCCCAAATCAGAACCCAGCTGCCAGCTTTAAAGGTAGGTTTTTTACAAAATGAACTTTCGCGCATAGCATCCAATCTGCCGAGTCAAGGCCGTTCCGGGAACCATTGAGCGAGCGAGCGAAGCGAGCGAAAAGTTGCAACTGCAGTTAAACTCCGCCGTAGGTGCGTATTAATCGTATTTTGACATTTACTCTGTTTCATTCCCATTGAAACTTCGCCTTTACGGAATAAGTTTGTATCGAAAACGATATGGGAGTATTTTGATTTGTTTGCGCTTTTTCAATCCGCTGCGGATGGTTTGGCTCTGGAGAATGTGAATGGCAGTTTGTCAGTTGAAACATACCATTGTTTTATTTTGCTGTATGAACAGAGAAAATGCAAAGTGAATTAAAAAGAGTTTTTAATAACTAACTGACTTTTCCTCTGTGTTCTAAATCCGAACATTGCTTGTCAGTTTTTGATAATAAATCGGTTTTCGAATAATTTGTCCTTTGCAACTTACTCGAATGATTTGAACTACTGCTGAACCACGAATGCTCCGGAGTGTTTTGAAACTTTCATAAGTAGCTATTGGAAGTTTAAAATGGAATTTCTGAAAAAAAAAAGCAATTGACCCGATTTTATGTCGACCTCAAGACTCCTTTGATCATTATATATCAACTGTAGTTTACAATTTGGGCGAAGCCAACCAGTCCCATTTTCATTTTTGGAGTTTCAAAGTCCCAGATAGAGTAGCCAAATGCCAAAAAACTAGAATAAAGAAAGTCCCTTGTTCATTTGGCTTATTTTCCAAAGTTTTCAAGTTTATAAAGAGGCAAGTTTCGAGAAGCAGGCTAAGTGGAAAAGCAACAATAACAATAAGCGAGACAATCCAGTGCAATCCAGTAAGCGTCGGTGAAGAGTAAAGACAGCCACTCGGGCGGCCGTTAATTACGCGAACTTCGCCCGTGTGAGCTCGCACTGCAGGAATGCTCCGGCTCACGGAATGTTCTGGAACTTGCAAAGAAGATATTGAAAGTTTGTAAATGGAATTGGGAAAAAAAAGCATTGCAACCTGCTTTTAGCTTAGCCGCTCTAGAAACCTATGTACTTATGCATGAAGCATTTTTATGTAATTGTTTTTTTTGTGCAATAAAGTAAATCTTATCTTACTCTCTATACATTTATGGCAAATTATATTTCTACGCCGAGAGGTATTTCATCTGAAGATTTTTGTGTGTGCCAGCCAGCGAGATATTTTGGTTCAAATTCCCAACAATATTATTATTTTCCAAAGTTTTCAAGTTTACAAAGAGGCAAGTTTCGAGAAGCAGGCTAAGTGCAAAAGCAACAATAACAATAAGCGAGACAATCCAGTGCAATCCAGTAAGCGTCGGTGAAGAGTAAAAACAGCCACTCGGGCGGCCGTTAATTACGCGAACTTCGCCCGTTTGAGCTCGCACTGCAGGAATGCTCCGGCTCGCGGAATGCTCCGGAACTTGCAAAGGAAGATATTGAAAGTTTGAAAATGGAATTTGAAAAAATAAACATTGCGACCTGCTTTTAGCTTAGCTGCTCTAGAAATCTATGTAATTACTCTCTATAAATATTCGGCAAATTATATGTATACTCCCAGAGCTATCTCATTTCTGAAGATTTTTGTGTATGACAGCCAGCGAGATATTGGATCAAATTCCCAACAATAAGTAGTAGCCAAGTGCCAAAAAACTAGAATAGTGCAAGTCCCACCCAGTTCGTATATTTTGCTTATTTTTCAAAGTTTTAAAGTTCATAAAGAGGCAAGTTTCGAGAAGCAGGCTAAGTGCAAAAGCAACAATAACAATAAGCGAGACAATCCATTGCAATCCAGTAAGCGTCGGTGAAGAGTAAAGACAGCCACTCGGGCGGCCGTTAATTACGCGAACTTCGCCCGTTTGAGCTCGCACTGCAGGAATGCTCCGGCTCGCGGAATGTTCCGGAACTTGCAAAGGAAGATATTGAAAGTTTGAAAATGGAATTTGGAAAAATAAGCATAGCAACCTGCTTTTAGCTTAGCTGCTCTGTAAACCTATTTACATACTCTCTATAAATATTACGCAAATTATATGTCTACGCTCAGAGGTATTTTTACATTTCTGAAGATTTTTGTGTGTGCGACCAGCGACATATTGGATCAAATTCCCAACTATAAGTAGTAGACAAGTGCCAAAAAACTAGAATAGTGCAAGTCTCACCTAGTTCGTATACTTTCCAAAGTTTGCAAGTTTATAAAGAGGCAAGTTTCGAGAAGCAAGCTAAGAGCAAAAGCAACAATAACAATAAGCGAGACAATCCAGTGCAATCCAGTAAGCGTCGGTGAAGAGTAAAGACAGCCACTCGGGCGGCCGTTAATTACGCGAACTTCGCCCGTGTGAGCTCGCACTGCAGGAATGCTCCGGCTCACGGAATGTTCTGGAACTTGCAGAGGAAAATATTGAAAGTTTGAAAATGGAATTTGGAAAATAAGCATAGCAACCTGCTTTTAGCTTAGCCGCTCTTGAAACCTATGTACTTAAGCATTAAGCATTTTATGTAATTGTGTTTTTTGTGCAATAAAGTTAACTTATCTTATCTTACTCTCTATAAATTTATGGCAAATTATATGTCTATGCCGAGAGGTATCACATCTGCAGATTTTTGTGTGTGCCGACCAGCGAGATATTGGATCAAATTCCCAACAATAAGAAGTAGCCAAGTGCCAAAAAACTAGAATAGTGCAAGTCTCACCTAGTTCGTATATTTGGCTTATTTTCCAAAGTTTTCATGTTTATAAAGAGGCAAGTTCCAAGAAGCAGGCTAAGTGCAAAGGCAACAATAACAATAAGCGAGACAATCCAGTGCAATCCAGTAAGCGTCGGTGAAGAGTAACGACAGCCACTCGGGCGGCCGTTAATAACGCGAACTTCGCCCGTTTGAGCTCGCACTGCAGGAATGCTCCGGCTCGCGGAATGTTCCGGAACTTGCAAAGGAAGATATTGAAAGTTTGAAAATGAATTTGGAAAAATAAGCATAGCAACCTTTTAGCATAATCGCTCTGGAAGCCTATGTAGTCTTTCTCGGTATTATTAAAATTCATCTTTTTTGAATAGATCAGCATTTGACCGCAATCTCTCTCGATGGAAAGCGACGATGCGGTCGACGACGGAGCATGGTTGTCTAAAAGTTACCTATTCATTCTTCGTTTGAAGATTCTCAAATTGTAGGTACTCGATCAAATTAGTGATTTATTTACCAATCTGGAGTTCCTCATGCTAGTTTTCCATAGTCATTGTAAAAAATATATTTCCAAGCCATATCTAACAACCCAGTTGAAGACGCCACTCAGGCGGCCGTTCTCGAACTTCGCCCATTAGCGATCTCGCAGCACGCGGCAAGAATGTCCCCCCCCCCCCTACTCGTTCACGGAATGTTCCAGCACAGTATAAACCATACAGTAGGCTATCTAAGGCCGCCCGCCGAGTTATTAGCCTAGCGTGCACACAGACACGCGGCACAGCCCGTCCGTACTGCCGCCTCCCTATGCCTCCCTATTTAATGCTAGCGTGTGCGTGAAATTGCGTGTGCGTGATATCGCGACACGGCGCGCGACGCGCACGCACACATTCAAACCGAGAGTGGCACGTTTGTATGTAGATAGCTTACTGTAAGATTATACTGTGGTTCCAGAGTGAACATCGCCCCGATACTCCACTCGACTATAAGTAAATTCAATGGATGTTTAGGCTTAATGTCGATGTTTAAGTCACTTTTCGATTGATTGATGAGGGGCACTTAAAGGGTAATTACCTGTATAGAGGTGGAAAACACAAATTTTGACGAGATTAATCAGAAATAGACATAATATTAACTTATTTATATCGGAAATACTAAGAGTTTTCCACAACAACTTTTTTTTGACAAATTAACCATGATAAAAGTCACCAGAAAGTGTCATGAATTTTTAAGTTTTTCTACTGCTCATAGACTATCGTTATTGCAAGAGTATGAAATCTGTTCAAGCAAGTTCTAACATCACCTGCTCATATAGAACACATGTTTTCTGTAAACTTATTCCCGACGAGAGCGTAGTTCCTTCCTTTCACATTATTTCAATTCTGACTGCTTTATCCGTGAGTTTACAAGATAATCTTGCTGTGGACACTCTTGTGTGTTCGTCGATCCTTTTAGTATTGCTCACGAAGCATGGGTACAATGACTTTAGGGATTTAAAGTTTGTGAAGTTGTGGTTTGGAGAAATCTAAGAAATAATAGTTCAAGGCTATATAAGGAATGATGTGCTGAGAATCCTTTCGAAGTGAATAATATATCTAGCAAAACTTTGAATTTATAAATGGAAAAAGTTCGATCCCCGCGCAGTAGAGCAAAAGAAAAAATGCTTATACTCCTTGAAGATTTACCGTTACTAATTTATAACAATTCAAGGTTTGTATATTTTCGATAGAATACATTTGATTTCATTTCAACCAAAATTATCTTTTAGTCAATTGCTTTCTTATACTAAACCGCTTCTTATTGGGTTCGCTGTGCTTGCGTGAGACATAATTAATGAAACTTCAACGGTGAAGTTCTGATAATTTCGTCTCGCGCAAGCACTCAGCCAGGAGGTGCCCGTGGCGCAGTTGTGACAGTGATCGGCGACGATCGCTGTTGTAAAGCAGCACACGCCGGGTCGGAAATGGGATGTGTGACCACCCCGACCGAAATTTAGTGATGTGTATTTCGGGCATCTCCGTGCTTCGGAAGGCACGTTAAGCAGTTGGTCCCTGTTGACATCGATAGATGTCAGTCGTTAAGCTTAGTCAGAGGCCTTAGGGCAGCTTGATAAAATCTGACACTAAGGTTGCTCACCAACCTTACGCCCCTCCAACAATCCGCACTGAGCCCGCGTGTTGGAGTATGGCTCAATCCACCTCATAGTTTAGGTGAGGCCTGTGCCCAGCAGTGTGACGTATATAGGCCGTTTATGTAAGCACTCAGCATGAGCATGAAGACTCCTGCTATGTGAATATGACTATGACTAAAGTGAATACATTTTCTAGTTAGGCGGCGAGTGCGCAGTCAACATTCCAGATTAAATTACAACGCGCTTGGGAATGGGTTTAATTGAATGCGCAATCTAGGCCAGAACACCACGCGAATGTAGTTTTAGTAATGAGATAAAGTGCTAAGTCTCTGAAGTCTGCTTGTCTAGGCTCTGATCTTTTTGATCACTTCTTTGTAGCAGGAGAGTGGTAGCGGGTGTAGAAGAAAGTAGCAGGTTCGACTGTTAGCGGTGAGTACCGTCTTGTAATATTGAGGGACACACGTCAAGCGTAACATATTCGTTTGAAAATGAGCTTACGTGGTCAAAGGGCACTTGACATGTGAGCTAAGGAATCTAATACACAAGGTGCTACAGGTAAGGACCTGTATGCACTGTTCTAATACAAAATACAAAGCGATCATCGCGCGGTCATACGATGCGACGATCTTGCTTTAGCAAAATCTAAGAGTCGATTTGGTGACAAGTGTCATCACATCCAATGTCATTTTGTCTGTTCATTTTTTGGCGCTTTCTTCATGACATCGGGTGGCGTGTTGCATAAGGCTATCTACCCTGATATTTAAAAAGGTAGCCACTAGAAAAATAATGTCAGAAAAGCTAGCCAAATTAAAAAATAAGAGCTTCAGACACGATGAGCTGCAAACTGAAGGCAATTTTTAATAAATAATGTTTTATTGCCTGTCGGCTTCAATTACATCACAAATTGGAATTTGTAGTGAACTAATAGCCTGTTTCGCAAGAGTAACTCGTATATGAAAAAACCCTTGCAAATTGCCCCCACCAAAGGGAAGGTGTTGTCATTTTGTTGAAGTATGACTTAAATCAATTATATGGAAAACAATTACTTAGTATGTTTATTAGTGTCTGAAATCCAAACTACAAGCTATGCTTCATTAACTCCGTGATCATGGCGCTTTTTCATTACCGAAACACCGGAAACTTATGGTACATAAGTACATGGTAGCAATCCCGTTTTGTAGTATTCTGAAGCCGTAAATTCATAGTTTAAACTAAGATCAATATTCATTGGCTATGTCATGTTTCTACAAACCTCAGTGTATAGGTACCGTTTTTCAACATAAAACACTTTTAAATCACATTTGAAACCAGATCATCACATTTGAACCTCTGGACAAACATTACGTAAGACTTCATAGCTTGTTTAATAACATAGCTAGATTAATATCTAGCAATAGCAATTTCCTGTTTGAACAGCAGTCAGCAGTCGTTCAGATAATTGTCAAAAGTTTGTGTGATTGCTGAGGATTATTATAGTGGATACAAACAGTTTTGCCACTACAACGCTGCGGTCTGCATCCATTATTAACTGCCCAGCCGTACAAACAAAGTGTCCTGCTGAATTATTAATCAATTTATTATTTAGCATGAGTAAACCAGGTTGAAAATGTTAGGAACAAACATGCAGTGAGTTAAGCTCGAGTAATTTGATTGCTGTAGTTTGTAATCTATAAGTTAAGTAAATAAATATTTCTGGCAGGTTACGGTGAGATTGTTGGACCTGGGATGGCATTTTGCATGTGCACATCGAACATCGAGATTGTATTTTGGCCTTTTTTAAAACTCAATATCCACTCAAAAATCAAAAATATTTCTATACAAATGAATGAGATTACCAATTCAAGGTGAAGCCAATATAGACGATTGAAGTGTGTATTTTTTCCTGAGCGTGACCGAAATGAGATTTGGTATTAGCTAGAGCTGTTGTATAGCCGAGCTAATCAGAGCTTGCAACAAAAATATCTTTATTCAAATATGTAACAGAGTACATAGTTTCAAATCGTTAAATCTAACTAACCGAACAAAAATACGTAATAGTGGACATGAATGCCGTAAAATTCAATGTGATCCGTTAGATTATAGATAATAAAGATAAATTACTTTTTTTTGAGAGTCGGCAGAAAACGTGCTTGATGGAAAGTGATCAGAACTTCAAAACAATTTGCTAAAGACAACGCGGCAATGAGTTTCAACCAGTAGAAAAAACCCAAAATGTGTGGATTAACAGATCGGCGCCGCGTCAAAAAATTACCTTATGTGATACGAATACAATAGGTATAAAGTTTTTGACCATTATAACTTATTGGCGATTACGTAGTGGCTAACAGCCTAGATGCTACGAAATGTTTTGTATGCTTGCCTTTCAAAAATGATGAAACGCTCTTCAATTCGGCAATTGGCTCGGCTCAGATTACTCGCCGGGATCTATAGCAACGAAGAAGGGGGATTTTTTGTGGAATATTAAGGCTGAAGGTAAGGTCTATTTAATTTTGGACATTGTGACACCTGTCAGGTAGAATTTTCCTATGTTAATTTCCTGTTTTTACTTATTCTGTTTATTTTGTTGGAAAGTCTTAAAATAATAAACGTTTCTCTTTTTCTTCTTTCTGTAAACTGGTTAAACAATATAAGGTACTTGTAACACACACATCTCTTCCGAAATGTAGTCGTAAACTACTTTTTGAAGAACAGGCAGTACCGACACGTCGGGAGTTCGCGCTGTCAAACAAACGAGAATATTCCGAACCCGAATGATTTTCACGTGGGCCAAAGTTTTAATGGGAAAACTTAGGTGTCAGACACCAGAAATAAGTGGAATATTTTGTGAATTTACGTCTTTGTTGGAAGTAAATTACACACACACACCAACTGAAGCTTAATAATACTTCTTAGGTAGTGTTGTGCTTGGACCGTTAACTAAGTTGACAAGATCTTAGTATGTGAGTGCCTTGACCAAAAGCGGAAAAGTTCACCAATAGAGGCGCTATCACGAAGGCCATACTAATAAATTAATATAAAATATTCCTGAACAAACACACACAGCGCCACCTAGCCCTAAGATGAGCTAATCATAGCCCGTTTTTATGGGATACTAGACAAAGGATAAATATACTTGAACACTTTTTTTTGTAAATATATATTTATTATACCTACATAGGAAACACCCAAAACCAATACAAACAGACAAATGTTCATGCGCACAAATGTTTGTACTGTGCGAGGATCGAACCGGCGACCATTGGTGTAGTATTTAGTTATTTATTCTTCATTGCACAACATTGATGGTACAAAAGGCGGAATTAATGCCAAAGAGGCATTCTCTACCAGTCAACCATAAGGCTAAGCAGAAAAGAACAGTAGCCGACTTCTCAACAATTACAATAAATCCGTATTTTCTTTCTCGAAACGTTTGGGCGAGAAAACTCGCACTAGCGCTCTGGGCTCTCTTAACACCAACTTCAATAACCCCACTTAAGTATCTGACATCATTCTAAGGTGACTTTTGACTATGTTACCGGTACAACACACTATAGTAAGAAAGAGCAAATAATCAAGAGATACTTTCTTAATTCTTATTTTCTTTATTTTTTGCCCTTTCTCGCTTAGCATTTTTTTAGTATATTGTTTTTAAATTACTCATCGTTGTTCTCACAATTCATAGGTACTGTTTATTTTAGTTATTTGTTTACCTAATTTATTTTTGTTTTCTTTCTCTGATTCATCTTGAAATCAAGATAGGCAATACGTGTATTTTTTCAATAGAATAAATATCTCAAATTACGTATCGAAGTATCTAGACTTTGATACGGTTTTTTTTAAATTTAAAACGGGTTGACGCTCGTCTTGCCTGATGGTAAGCGATGACGAGGACCAAGGTGGAGCACGCTTACCCCTAAAATGCCTATTCACTCTTAGCTTGTAGACACCAAGGTTGCATGTATCTGGAAACACAGATTAAGCACCAAACAGCATCTCATCAGCGTGAGGTCATGGCATAAATCAAACTTCTGAAAGCAATAGTTGGAGACTTAGGCCCGGCGCCCACTATCGGCATCGGCACGCCTCAGGATTTTAGGTGGCAAATAGCAATATACTATAACATAATATAAGCAGAAATTTCCGTGATATGTGGTCGTAATACAAAAATACCGCTTCGGCATGCTTGAGGCTGCTGTATCGGCAGCCTTGAGCATGCTTCAGGATGCTTCGGCATCCTTCGGTACGCCGCCGGCGCCGAGGCGACCTGCGGTTCGGCATCCTTAAGGACGCCTCGGCATCCTTAAGCATAATTGCCGATAGTGTGCGCTTGCATGTAGGATGCCGAAGGATCCTTTTCCTTGCCGATGCCGATAATGGGCGCCGGGCCTTACGTGTACGGATGTACCTAAACCAGAACTTTTTGTTTACCCCAGACTCAGGAGTGCTTCCGAACAAAATAATTTACAGATCGGGATCGAGAGTGCCATGCGATTGTTTTATTGCCGATTCTTAATTAAGTTTTTATTATTTGCTCTTAGAGTTCTCGGCGAACCGTTTGCTATCTTTCCTTAGCTCTTTTTAGGTCACATCGATTTTCCGATAGCTGCAAAGAAGTTCTATGCTACGGATAAAGTTCTGATGTTTTTTTTGGAGAAGGTAACTGCTTTTATTTGATATTTTTAGTCTGTAGGGCACGAACCATACTACAACATTTTTGGAGTGGTGAAAGGTCACTGAGAAACCTTGATGTTCGATGATGTTATTGTGCCACAGACAAAGTATGAAATGATGCTTATGAAAAAAAAAATCGGTGCATTCGTCCATTTTTTTAAACATTTTGTGAATAACCGACGGGCAAAGCTCTCTATACACAGTCATTTTTAACCCGATTCAAGAAACATGTAGATACTGAAGTGCATTACTCACATAGAAATGTATAATTTTTGATACAACCAAGCGCAGCTTTACTGTTCCCTCATTTCAGCTTTCAATATTTCCTGGCAACAATTTTGCTAGTCAAATGCCAATTTAAATACTCGCAATACTCACATACAATATTTTAATTTACTGAACCAAACATGGAGTAGAGCCAATGAGGGGTCACGTATGTGCGGCGTGCCTGCTGCCAACTGTGCTTCGCCGTGTCATGCTGGAGACGAGCAAGCCAAATATAAAGGCTCATGTGGATAGGAAAAATGCGTTTTTTGAGTAGCATTGTAATAACTGCGTTTCGACATAGTGCTTTATGTAATGTGTTTAAGCAATGTTTTGGGCAAATAAAATCAAGCAGATACGATTTCTAACTCCGCGTGATGCCTTGACCGAGTTGTTTTCGTTGTTTTATTGTTTCCTATATTTTGACTGTCACCATGACCACGGTAAGGATATTCGTTCATCAAAAAAACTTCATCGTAATTTCCCTCCTCATTCTTTATGCACACAACAAATAACTTGTGAAATGAACTGGATAATAAATGCAGGTGTTATAGCATGGATTTTCTAAAGAGGGGTTTGTAAAGCTTCTTGCAGGGGCAATAGCGTCCAAGTGATAGGCCCAGAAACGTCCATAGGAATCCGTAGGCTTATAATAAGGTCAATTTTTTCGTTCAGTTCCATCGCCGTTGAGGCACGGAAACTGTGAAATTCATCTGTGTCAGATCCAATAAGTATTTGCCTGTTAATATTCTAATGAAAGCCCTTAAGTCAATAAAATCAAAAAACAAAATAAATAGCATAAAAGTTTAACAGATAACCAAACATTTTTTATATTCTAACATACACGTTATAAGGCCAACATACACGTTGACCTTAATCGGATTATTTCCGTATTACGAAATGTTGAAGCCGAAATTCGTAGAATCAAAAAATATAAAACACAAGCCAACCTCGCTTTTAAACCGTAAATATTATTTCTAATATAGAAATGGAAGTGAAAGTTCAACATAAAAGCTTTGGGGAGTTGACGTCCGTCATTTTGAATGTCAGCTAAGAAATAAAAGGCAGAGGTGTCAGTATCATTTCTTACAAGTCCCATTTTACTGACGGATGAATATTTTAGGGGAATTTAGATGGTTTTAGAATACTTTTTTATTAGATTACGATGTTCCTTCTACCTTAATCAACCACAGTTTGCCGAAATGAGCTTTTATTACAGGTACGAGTACATTAAACTTAAAACTTTGATCCTGTTTTGGTGGTTCTATAGAAGAGCTTACACCAAGATCATCGGACCTCGAACTAAGCAGACCTTGTTAGTACTTTGACCGACATACCTAAAGATAAAATATCCAGACACCCATACTAATGATTTTCCTGGGTAAGAAATTTTAGCATTAAAATTTATTTAATTTGATGCCTGCAGAATCCTCTGGACTGCGCACCGCACCAACGCTTCAATAATAAAGGAACTCAACGAAAAGCGTTTGTCGTCAAATGTGAAAATACCCAAATACCAATCCTTAAGTTTACCGGGCACATTACGCCTAAAGAGGACTTTATGAAACGCCTTGTGGTGTATGGGAAAGTCGACGGCAAGAGATCTCGTGGGTGGTCTCTTACGCGGTGGATGGACCTCATCAAGTCGGTGATCCATCTCAGCGTTAACGATTACTCCCACACCGCAAATCATCAGTCAGCATGGCTAAGCACCTCAAAGGCAGTGTTAGCGCAAGAACTGACCCATTTACTGACCACGACCACTCTGTTAAGAGTGAACGGCTAAGAAGAACTTAAATGTCCACTCAGTTAGTGCATCCACTCACTGAAAATCAGCGTCTGAGACTATCTGGCCCAGGCATTAGCTGAGTGCATTGCATTGCAGTGGGTCCATTGAATTTCGGACTTCGTGACACTGTAGCCTGGGTGAACTTTTTGTTTATTTTGCTTCTGTTCTTTTTATTTTTTCTCTAACCATTTAACCATTTTGTTTTGTTTATTTCTGTACGTTACGATGTCCAAACTCAATAAACGTTTTTTCTTTCTTCCTTTCTTAATATAACAGTACGAGTATTAAACGAAAAAAAAGCCTTCCTCGTGAGCTTTTAGCGGCCATATTGGAAATTTAAGCTAGTTGCAGATAATAGGGAGCAATTGAGGCGGGTTCACATCGCTTGCGTAAGCGCGTCACGTGGTGGGGATATACCGAGCTTCGAGCTTTTTACTGATTTAGGACCGATTTGCTAATCTAGACCTTGGATAGGGGTGGTAAGCTGGTATTTTATTTGTTGTGCGTCTGGTAGATGCTCAACAGAGAAGTTTGTTTATTATTGCAAGCTTCCCTTTTAGGGTTCCGTAGTTAACAATATCCATTATGGTTTGGGCATGTCTAAGTAAGAGAAACGTATTGGAAAGAGTAACTGTTGAGATTCATGCCGGTTCTTTTTAGTACAGAAACAGTTTCCCAGTCCTATAGTCACATTTGAAATTTAAAGCCTATTCTCCAGGTATGGTTTCTAGGCGGCTATTTAGGAAAATTCCCTTCAACTTAACATTAGGTGAAATCAGACCATCCTTTGAGTTTGATATGAAATAAAATTCGCCTTTATTCAGCGTCATCCACTTATCGCTCAATTGGAGCATTAATTAATTGATTAAAATCTGCTTCACGGTCATTAACCCATATTTAAATAATTCAGTCAGATAATTTTTAACGTTCGTTGTTACCTCTCTCGGTGTCTTTTCTTCTCTCATCTGATTTCCATTTTTAAACAATTTTATTTATTTTTGTTCAGCCTTTATATTTATTGTAGTTATTTGTGAGTGTTTTTGTTAGTATTATTCATGAATAACGGTTATTTAATAGCCTATATTTTTGCATGAATTGCAGTTTTAAAAGCTCTATCCTATGATCCTGTTTACCTAAACCATACATACCATACCTAAACCCTCAAGGTACTAACGCAGCCAAAGTACCAACTTGTTTTTATGTCCAAGGAAGAGTAAATCGATACCTCCTACGTAAGTTGTTGTATCCCACAAAAATGCGATTTAGCGTTTTTACTAAAAATGAGCTTTATTATTAGTAATCTATGCATAAAAAAATTAAAACTTACGAAAACACAATTATTTCATGCAATTTCAAGACGTAAAGAGTTGTAACTTTTAAACGGGAACGGACTATAACACTGTATAGTCCTTGACAACCGTTTACGCGGTGCGCGGGGCGGGGCAGATCGCGCGCTCGCGTGTTGTATGGGTTAGATAAAACAGACTACGCCGGAGAGAGAGCTGAAATGGTCCGTGTGTCAAGTGCTTCAAGTTTTCCGCACATGTTACGTTATTAGGACTTGATAATTGATTAGAATACGTTATAACTATGTAACAACCAAAAATGTTGTATAGATTACATACAACAGTATACGTTGTCAAGTAAACAGTCAACAATGTTGTATGTTTTACATACAACATTTTACGCTGTTGAGCGAGTATAAGAAAATGTTGTTTGTGATACATGCAACATTTTACGTCGTAAAGCGTCCATCAAAAAAAGTTGTATGTAATACATAGAATGTTATACGTTGGAATAAAATAAAAATAGATGTGGTATGTTGTAAATTATAATGTTTGCATCGGAAGTTTATAGTCAAAATTTGTTTTATTTTTTGCCTAATGTTACGACATATTCCTAAATATTTAGTCAAGTAATTTATAGAGCGCTCTCTCTTTACTGATTCACCGATAAAGAGCCTTAACCTTGATCGTTTAATTGATAGCTTGCTTACAAGCAATAAAATGTCATATTTCATTTTTGTTTTAGAGTCTCCATTACCAATACACATCCCACAAAGTATTTATGTATTGTATTGCACACTTTTACACTGGGTAGGTACACGTCATATTATATTTTATGTATTTTAAATATTTATTTTTATAATTATCATTGCTTAGTCGCTGCGAAAGTCGGTGCGTCCACTCAGTTGGCCCTACTGAAAATCAGCGTCTGAGCCTATTAGGTCCAGGCATTAGCTGAGTGGGGTTAATTTAATTTTGGACATCGTGACACTGCTGCCTGGTCGAAATTATTCTTTATTTTTCTATTGTTTGTTTTATTTCTTCCTAACCACCTTGTTCTGTATGTTTTTATCTGTTTCTTTCAATAAGTTTCAATGAATCAGAAATGAATGAGCTTGCAAATTTGATAGTTAGTGATTTTTTCGATAACACAACAGAAGAACAAACTGCTTATACGATACGTTCAAAGTAGATGACGTTTCTGACGACGAGTTATGGTTTTGGACTGAAGAAACAGAGCCAAGTTCAACGATTTGCTGAGTCAAATACTAAGCCTTAATCGGTCCTCAAATACTCCCAGAAATGACTTGGCTATCTACTTGTGCAAAATTCGATCAGGGGAGCCGAATAATAGAATGGCTTAATTTTTTAATATATCCGAGCGTACCATTGGAAGAAAAATACATAAAGTCAGGCAGTGTCTCATTACTGACCTTGTTCCATTGCACCTAGACTTAGACCATATTACCAGGGACGAAGTGATAGCCCGCAACCGGGTTTTGCCAAATGTTTTGTTTGGTAACGAAGAGTCACCAAAACCAATAGTTATATTCGATGGAACCTACATAGAAAAAAGTTTTAACTTTTTATTTCAACGCCGCAGTTATAGCCCTCTTAAGAATAGGAACTTAATAAAACCATTAATGATCGTGTGCGCGGATGGATATATTTTGGATATAATAGGTCCGTACTCTGTACGGACAACCGATGCTGATATAATGAAAATGAGATTGCAAAACCATGATGGACCCATTAAAGACGGACCGTTCCATTTTTTTCCCATGTAGGAGACTCATTTATTTTGGACCGAGGCTTTATTCCTTTAATAGAAACATATGGCTATACTGCTCACATGCCGCCAACCAAACGACCACAAGACACGCAATTAAGCACCGAAGAAGCTAATAAATCACGACTCATCACAATGGTGCAATGGGTCGTGGAAACTATAAACAGGAGATTCAAGCGCAATATTTAGAAACAGACTATTTAACAAACATGTGCCGCTTATACCTACTAGAAGATTTCGAAATTGCTGCAGCTTTAATTATTTATTTTGAAGATCCTTACGGAGACATTCCATACACAGAAGATTTCATTGAAATAAGTAATCAAAATATACAACGCCCCAATCAATTATCTGAGTATGTGGAGGAAAATAATTTAAACCGACAAAGAGTGTCGTTTCACAGGAGTGTTTAAAACAAACTGACTGGAAATGATCCGGATATTTAACATTTTCCACAATTAACAATTGAAGAGTTAATTAAATTCTCAATCGGCACCTATCACGTGAGGTTAGCACGGTCGTATTGCAGTGAGAATTTAAAAGCCGCGGGAGTATATAATATAGAAATATATAGACATCCAGTGGCAATAGGCTGCAGAAACAATTTTGTTTCAAGAGATATTATAGAAATTCAATATTACTTTATATCGACATACCTATTAGTTTTAATTTTATTTGTTTCAATTCTGAAACCCAAATGATAGATCATAATCCAACTGCATCTCCTGATCACCTAGATACATACCATAGCTATTGTTTCGTCATTTAATTACATACTTATACGAATTTTATAGATAATAGGCGTTTTGCATTTTTTTAGTGTATCGCCTGAATAAAAACATACGGCAATATTTTTTGGTGTTAGCCATTGATTTCGAATATAAAGTATATGTATTTTAACAATACACAATATACCAAAAAAAATGAGATATGTTACGTTTCTGTCGGGCCTGGGATTTTTTGTATGGGACATGACCATTCTTCTTTGGTATTAATAATTGAACTTTTATTTCTTAACTGACAATATTTATCTAATATCAATAATATACACTTGAAATTGTATTGTTAATGTGACATATAGTGAGACTAGAATCATTTACAACAGCGAACTTTTTCTTAAACTTCATAAAATAATATTGTAAGTATGAGATACAACTAAAGATGAAACCAAGACCCCACCGTATAATCTTGTAAGTATGAGATATCACAGCTGGCACAGTCTGTGTTCCACAGTATAATGTTGTATGTATGAGATACAACAGTTTTCACAGTCTGGATTCCGTAGTAAAATGTTCTAAGCCACAATTCTCAGAAAATATGCAATTATTTCATATATTTGTTTCAACATAGTCAATAAAACCATATATTTTATTCATATAACAAATTTCACAAAGCTACATAAATAAATGCAGTTTCTAGGCCAATCTGAATGTTTAAAACGCTCTCCTGTAAAATTGCAGTTTTGGGGATACAACAACTTACGTGGGAGGTATCGAAATATTTAAAAAAATAGAGATAACCCTTAAAAATAAGAAATTGGATAGATATATTGTGTGTATTGTGAGTAAAAACCATTTTTTAAAGAATTGTAACCCCTTTGGGACATTGGGACACAAAATGTCAAAATATTCGTACAGACTTTTGAAATTGAGTTAAAGCAAAATATTTTATTTGTAATATTTTGTTATCAAATTGAATATAAAAGTGATACTCGTAGCAGTTGCTACTACACGTAGCTACTACGACTACGTTACGGCTTGTCTACGAACATGATTCTTAACCATTCTGTGTAAACCAAGTGGCTGAGTAATTTTAAAATCTTTGTGGCTTAAGTATGCTTTTGATGATTTCTTTGACAAATTTCGAACAATTTAATGCGACGAAGGATCAAAGCTACTTATGGCTGTTAAGAGAACTTACGTTGTTTTCATAATGAATGATGACTACGCACTTAGCTAGTAAATCACTCTGTGCAATCGCTCATTCGAGATTTTTAGAACCACTCTGTAGTTACAGAAGAATACATGGGGGGGATAATTCTTCGAAATGAAGTCGAATTAATAATGAGTTTCCCGAATCACAACTAAATGTACTTTGTATTATTTTTAATTCAATGTTACACTTTAGACGCAAGCAGTTCTATCACCTTCATAAAACACAATATTCTCGGCAAAAGAGGTTAAAAAACCTTTTTATGGAAACATTACAGACGAAAATGAGGCTCTTATCAAAAGTTGCCCGCCATTAAGAGTCGCAGGTTAAGTAAAACATTTTGGTCTCCGATTGTCCATAAACAGTGGTGCCAACTTAACGCAACTTATTAAATTAAACAGCGCCGTCGAGGGTGGGCGGGGGGCCCTTATCTCGTTGGTCGGGGGTCATTAAAACTTGACGGTGGGCCCTCTCCGGCGACACAACACTAATTGCTTGATCCACTCTGGGGTTAAAAATACTACTGTCATCTGACGGTTTGGCTGTTTACTTTCGAACAATGCACTATTTTTCGATTTCTGTCTTTCTTTTAAATGGAGTCAGCCGTTAGGCAGAAATATAAGATATTTAATAGATTTCAATGACATGACTAAATAAATTTCGGTCAAAAGGCAACTCGATGAGTATTCGCTCTAAGGAGGAAAAATAAATGTGAGATTTGGATTCGATTCCATAAAAAGTTCTGTACCTTTTTAAAAAACCGCTATTTATAATTTTTGTTTTTTTTGTTCAGTTTTATACTTTTACATGAAATCTTGAAAAATATTATTTCTTGTGATTCTAAAAAACTTTGAAAAAAAAAAATCATGTATAACAAGGCCCAATCCAATATTTCATACCGCACACGCTAAATAAATACATTAAACTCACCTACTTTGTAAACCTCGGTAGTGGTACGCCAACAAACCCGGAGGCCACTAATTTTAAATAAATTTTTCATACGGTTGAAACATATTTCAACATTGGCAATACAGGTGATTTTCGAGTGAATTAATTTTTCATCTGTAGTTGCATTGGAAATGAAGGCACGCGCGATGCATTAGTAATGTGCCGAAATTAAAATCAAAGTTTAATAGGGTTTCTGTCATTCGATCATTGAGTTATCTGTAGCTCCATATAATATTTGCTATACCTACTGTCACTCTTAACCTTACACACCTTGAACAATTCGCTCTGAGACCTCGTGTTTGAGAATGGGTTTGACCGGCTCATAGTTGAGGTGAGACCAATGATATTATATTTAGAAGAGGTAGATCCGTTATGTCAGTACTGATGCGAAGTCGAAAATTGTCCTCTGGCGTACGTACCTATAATTTGACCGTATGTACAAGATAGTATGACTATTTAGGTACTAGAGAGTAAACGAGACAGATACATGTTGCGCAGTGTCGTTTCAAGCTGTCAACAATGCCAACGCTTTGTTCAGCTGTTCGAAAGTTATGATTATTCGGTTATTCGGGTGCCATTTTTTAGCACAAGTAACCTATCTACCTAGTTTTTCATAATATCATTAGGTGAGACTGGTGCAGTAGGAAATGAAAGGCTGTTGATTGGATGTAGTTCCTTACACTTGCGATTCCTGCAACATACATGAATAGAACCAAAATACCACCCGAACTTGATTCTAATTCAGTGCCGCACAAGTAAACAAGACAGCTACTTGTAAATTAGCCAGATGTCACGCGATTTTGGATCTTGTGATTATCGCTTTAAGGACTACGTAGAAATGTCAATGCAGTCTGCAGTATCTTGCACTGCTACGGTATAAACACTAAGGTTGGGGCCATGAAAAGTTGAAGAAACTGATTCAACTGCAGTCGTTACGGAATTATCACATTTAGGTTTTTATACACACTTCATTGATTTTTTCGTTGAGTAAAAGTACTCCTTCCAATTGTACCTGTATATAAATTTTGTCTTATTCTTATTGGTATAATTATTTAACTAGGCTATCGCTCAATCGCTCATGATTTGTTTATTTTAATCTGATACCTAATTAGTATCGTCAAAATATCAGATTTCTACACAAGTGAATTTCTGTATTTGAAAGCTAGCAAAGTATTAATTTCAACATATTTTAGTCATAATTACTTAGCTAGAACATTCGACTATTGCATATTGCAAACCTGCATTATGGCGAAATATTCTTTCCGTTGCCAGTATTTTGAACCGTCTGCAAGAACGTGTACTTCATTAAAAGCAAGCCTACTAATTGTAGAATTTCAAGATTCAGAAATAGAGAGGCTTATAAATACCTCTATTCTGTGTATGCCTAAAATGCAATTGGTCTAAATCGCGTTTTGCCTAAAATATATTTTCAAATAGTGTTAGAACTAAGTCGATCTACTGCCTATTTCGCACTAAACCTACTACTGATAAATAGTTAGATTTCTTATTAGGCTTCATGCAAAATAAGTAGTTTATCGACTTAGTTATAACACTATTTAAAAAATAATTTTAGGCGAAACGCGATTTAGACCAATTGTGTTTTTGCTGGCTACGCTAGTTTCATGGCCCAACGCTCTAGCGACGACGACAACGCGCGCTCGGCAGATTTACAGTCTCAGGGAACGTAAATGAATTCGTGAAGTGCTGAACATGTTTTGCCGGCAGACAGTTAAGCAGTCGGAGCGGACAGCGAGCCAGCTGAATGAACGGACCCAGGGGAAAAGAACGAGAGATATTGAACGAAGTAAATGGACGAAGCAGTCTTTGTTGCGCGAAGAGATGCATGTGTAAAATTATTACTTTAGCTAGTGTCTTTTGATTGCATAAAAGTACATGCTGCCAAACTCGGCTGCAAATGCACAGTACTGGCCAGCCGAATCGTGTGTAAGTATAGGAAAATTATGGCTTGTTCTTGGCGTTTTGCATCAAGAGTAACGAGAAAGAGGTAGAAAGTGGTTAAAAGGGCTTTTTTTTAGTAATAGATACTGTAATTCTGTTGTTACAATTCGTCTTTTGGTTGCCCAAGATTCAGGCTGTGCCTAGTTTGGGATCCCCTGTTCATTATAATAATATCAGTATGCTTGGACTAATTGGAGGTGCCCGTGGCGCAGTTGTGACAGTGATCGGCGACGATCGTTGTTGTAAAGCAACACACGCCGGGTCGGAAAAGGGATGGGTGACCATCCGACCGAAATTTAGTGATGAGTATTTCGGGCATCTCCGTGCTTCGGAAGGCACGCTAAGCAGTTGGTCCCGGTTGATGTCGCTAGATGTCAGTCGTTAAGCCTAGTCAGAGGCCTTAGGGCGGCTTGATAACATCTGACAATAAGGTTGCTCACTAACCTTACACCCCTCCAACAACCCGCACTGAGCCCGCGTGTTGGAGTATGGCTTGTTCCACCTCATAGTTGAGGTGAGGCCTGTGCCCAGCAGTGGGACGTATATAGGCCGATTATGTTATGTTATGTTGGACTAATCGACGAATTAGACAAAGCTCTTAAAATGCCATGTATATGTTTAGTCTAAGATAATTCAGAGATCAATAAAGAATTCTTCATTATTTTTTTTCTTTTCGGTCGTGAAGTCTATAGTCAGTTTCAAAATAATGTGTGCGTAATAACCAAAATTCTGTTTTGGATTTAAGTGACACTTGAAAAGATATACTACTCTGTCATTGCTTTCATCGAACCTCGGACGTAAACCCTTTAAGTGTATAATTTTTAGCCTTTGCCGTCCCACAGTTGAGTTGTGGGCGAGCCCTGTGACCAAATTGGGTCCCCGAAAACCGACGCCGTCAGCGCGGCAAGCCTGAAAGTTTATCATCCTAATAAATAATATTTTGTTACAGGTACGTTAACACAACAACCTTGGAACGTGTTTACTCGATGTTAAACTTTAATTGGGAAGGACAAAGTTGAGTTTTCTTTACGAGCCGGAAGGTACGTTTGTTAATTATTTTCTGTTGAGCCTGCCCTTTGCGTTAGATCTTTGACTTGGGTCTCAGAGGCTGTCACGTGCAAGGTATGGAACTTTGTGAATTCGCACAACTTTTACTTTTGTGATTTCCACTGTCAGGAATCATTGTCAATCTGAACTCGTTTATAATTTGGCATTTATAAATAATTTGCCAAGCCAAGAACTTTCGTCTTTTTCTGCTTCTCCTATATTAAGATACTGCAATGTAACAGAAAAATAGTCAGAAGCTATCTGTTTCTTAATCGTGTTGGCGACTGCCAACAATTCAAACACGGGAGATCCTTTTTAGTTATTTATTACACCAAAATCACTATTTCCACATTTCCTTCATTCCTTAAGAGAGTATTCTTAGTCGTAGCACTTATTCTTATAATAATTTCCTCCAAGCACAGTAAACGTCTTTACAATCCGAGCGCCAGCAATTAAATGCCCAAGCTCCGCTTGCCAGTCCCCACGCTTTTTCGCCCGGAAGTGAAAAAGCGCGGTAACCGGAACTTAGACTTAAATCACTATTTTAAATAAATCACTCTTATCTAAATTGATAATAATTTCAGTAAATCATTAATAACTACATTTTAGTGTTTCAAATAATTTAAGGTATTAATTAAAGCCTCGTTATATTTATAATTGGCGCCGGAAGTAACATTGCGATGTAATTAAATCAAAAGTGATACTTCTATTAACTTACTTATTCTATTTATACAATATTCAAATGAAAATACCTTACAATCGGAAATTATACTATTTATAGGGTAAAAATATACCAGAAAAAATCGGACAATCTATTAATGATCTCGATAGCTCAGTGGCAAGAGCAGCTTCTCCGTTAGCGGAAGACGCGGGTTTGAGCCATCGCTGAATATCTTTTTCTGGTTTTCCTATCTTTCTTGCAAATAATTGATAGCAATATTTCTGAGAATGAATATAACGATGAAAACCTCAATACTTTATAACAATGGTATGTTTACGAAAATATTTAAACATCTTTTCCGGAAAGAAACTTCATTTCACACTTCCTCCAATTTCATTCCGATTCCGTTTCTCAATCTTTTATTTTAATCGACTTTTACTATCACGCGTGTTTGTGAATTTAGCGATTGCAACGTTATAAATTGTTTTGCTTTTGATGTGTCATAACGGAATAAATTCAACATTGTCCACGGGAGCTGGCAATCAGCATCGTCGCTGCATCTGTGTTGTGGATCAAACATGCTAACGAATCGCGGAGACAATAACTCTGCGGCCATTTTGTGTGGCGTAAACTGCGTTTGTACGTGAAGTAAGCGTCATGGGATTCCACTCATCTAGCTGTGTTCGACAACGGTAGCGGCTATCATTCAACTATTTCAGCACTTTAACTTAACTTAGATTCCAAACGATCACCTTTTAATATTTTAGTTATGATGAGCATGTCAAATTCGAAAATTGAATTGGAGCGTTCTTTCTGGTGAGCCGTCTAAAAAAGCGACACTGCCAAGTTTTCACACGTCATGGGGCTTCAAAATATCAGGCCT
The DNA here is from genome assembly GCA_950022985.1 of Udea ferrugalis. Classification (NCBI taxonomy): domain Eukaryota; kingdom Metazoa; phylum Arthropoda; class Insecta; order Lepidoptera; family Crambidae; genus Udea; species Udea ferrugalis. The sequence goes on from OX465516.1 coordinate 17,106,942, forward strand.
ATCAGGTCCAGGCATTAGCTGAGTGGAGTCCATTTAATTTTGGACATCGTGACACTGCTGCCTGGTGGAAATAATTCTTTGTTTTTATATTGTTTGTTTTATTTTTTTTTGTTTTTTCCTAACCACCTTGTTCTGTATGTTTTTATCTGTTGCGATGTTCAGAATCAATAAATGTTTTTCCTTTCTTTCTTTCTTTCAAAATAGGTAATTTTGGCGTTTAAAAGTTTCAAATGTGTAGGAGTAATATTTAACGCATTAAGCTTTTTACTCATTTGGTAAAACACATTGCATAATTGGAACCAAATAAATATTCGCCGTACAATGACCCTATGACTAGGTAATCAACATCGTCGCTGCATCCCTGCATCTGTGTTGTAGATCAAACACTGCTAACGAATCACGGCGACAATAACTCTGCGACCATTTTGTGTGGCGTAAACTGCGTTTGTACGCGCGGAAGTAAGCGTCACTGCGATTCCGCTCATCTACCTGTGTTCCAACGGCACCGGCTATTATTTTGATTCAACTATTTCAGCACTTTAACTTAACTTAGATCTCAAACGACCACCTTTTAATATTTTAGTTATGATGAGCATGTCAATTTCGAAAATTAAATTTGAACGTTCTTTCTGGTAAGCCGTCTAAAAAAGCGACACTAACAAGTTTTCACGCGTTATGGGGCTTTAAAATAGTCAATTTTGGCGTTGAAAAGTCTTAACTATGAGGGAACATTTTATGCACTAAGCTTTTTAGTCATTTGGTGAAACTCTTTTGTATAACATTGCATAAATTGGATCCAAATAAATATACGCCGTACAATGACCACATGACGAGGTCGTCGCTGCATCCCTGCATCTGTGTTGTAGATCAAACACTGCTTACGAATTGTGGAGACAATAACTCTGCGGCCATTTTGTGTGGCGTAAACTGCGTTTGTACGCGCGGAAGTAAGCGTCACTGCGGTTCCGCTTATCGTGCTCGGTTCCAACAAGGGAAACTGCTTTTATTCGAGTTTAACCGTTTTGGCACTTTAGCCAACCTTAGGATGTTTATAATGTTAACAGCATTTTAAGTGTTTGGTAAATATTAGTGGAGCATCCTTACCGATAAACTATCATGAGAAAAGATCAGTCAGGCCAGGTCATGGGCTTGGATATTGGCATATTTTGAATTGAAATAACGTTTGCTGTGAACAGCCTTAATTACGTAGGAAACATTCATATATTCAGTTACTCATATATGGCTACATTTAGTAAAGCAGAATAATATTTTCGCATGATATTGATATTGTTGCAACTAAATTATTAAAACTTATTATGTAAAATGAATAAAGCCACGTTGCTACAACATCTGTGTTAAAAATCAAACACTTATTGCTAAAACAATAAACTAAAAGCTAAAATAATTATTAACTTAATATGGAACTGAAAGAGTTCCCACTCAGCACACTGACAGAGTACCTGTTTGGCACCTCGTCGCTTGTCATCCATGAACACCATTGCGCCAGTTGCACCTAGCAGGCTAGAAAGTTGGAAATTCTTAATTATTACGTATTAAGGCCAACTTAGTATTAACAAAACACAAGAAGCCAAAATCAATTCCTCAGAATGAACTCGCTTCTTATTGCTCAATACTAGCGTCCTTGATAGCCTTTAACTATCCACGTTGAAAATCAATTAACTGGCCAACAATGTTATCTGCAAAACAAAAGAGAATAAATAACTTAAAATATTTTGCACAGAGTTACAACACCAAAAGTCACTATTGTCCTCCGCGTGAATAGATGTATGCACCACACTGCATCCGCACAAAGAGAGGCGTAAATCGAGTTTGTGGTCGGGTGTCGCTCGAAAAAGGGAGAACGAGAATCGATGCTCCTGGTTATTGGAGTGTCCATTAGGGCACTGTCACATGGTTATTAGGTGTTTCAGTTGGCTTATGTAAAGGAAAACTGGAACACATTATATTCCCAGTCAGTAGTCTGATTAGAGAAGGTGTGTCTCGAGTTTGTGGTCGGGTGTCGCTCGAAAAAGGGTAAACGAGAATCGATGCTTCTGGTTATTGGAGTGTCCATTAGGGCACTGTCACATGGTTATTAGGTAAAATAAATAAATAAATAAATAAATATTCCTGGACATTATTCCACACAGCGCCATCTAGCCCCAAGTGAGCTAATTATAGTTCGTTATTATGGGATCTAGACAACGGATAAACATACTTAAATACTTTTTCTTTTGTGAATACATACTTAATATACATAGGAAACACCCAGACCAATACAAACAGACATGTTCATGCACACAAATGTTTGTATTGTGCGGGGATCGAACCCGCGACCTTTGGTGCAGTAGTCGACTTCTCAACAATTACACCAAGACGGTCGTCAGGTGTTTTAGTTGTCTTATGTAAAAGGAAAGTGACATATTATATTCCTAGTCAGTAGTCTGATTAGAGAAGTTCTGTCTATGGTGCGATCCACACTGCATCCGCACAAAGAGAGGCGTAAATCGAGTTTGTGGTCGGGTGTCGCTCGAAAAAGGGTACGAGAATCGATGCTCCTGGTTATTGTAGTGTCCATTAGGGCACTGTCACATGGTTATTAAGTGTTTTAGTTGTCTTATGTAAAAGGAAAGTGACATATTATATTCCTAGTCAGTAGTCTGATTAGAGAAGGTCTGTCTATGGTAGCAATCCACACTGCATCCGCATAAAGAGAGGCGTAAATCCAGTTTGTGGTCGGGTGTCGCTCGATAAAGGGTGAACGAGAATCCATGCTTCTGGTTATTGGAGTGTCCATTAGGGCACTGTCACATGGTTATTAGGTGTTTCAGTTGGCTTATGTAAAAGAAAACTGAAACAATAACTGACTAGGAAGACAGTAGGCTGATAAGAGATCTGTCTATGGTTTGGAACGCATAGAAAAGGCTTCGTGCCACTTACCGTGTTCCTCCACTATGGACGATTTAGTCGGTAAGGCCACTGCTGTGGCCTTCCCAGTGGAGAGTCCGAAATAAACGGTATGCGTGAAGCATTTCCCCTACTGAAAAACAGGTCTGTCTATTGTAGCAATAATAAAGTGGGGAGAATGTGACTAAGCTTCTCATTAAATTTACAGAGGAATAAGAGCACCAGCTGTTCTAAAATGATGCCTAGAGATTTTACTGGAGGGTAAAGCTATTCCTACTAACATGTATCTTTACTAGTAAATAGTAAAACTCTTCACTAGCGTCTAGCTAGTTAAGGGACTTGTTTGAGGTTTTAACTTGATAACTGAGTCACTCTTGGAAAAATTAAAAACAGTGTGTTTCCTTGGGCCTAATATAGTTCAGCAGTTGATATCCGTTAAGTATCACCGATAACTAATGCAAACTTCATAACGCCTCTTCCTCCCAATGATCACAATACCCTACGAGCGGAACCTTTCAGCCTTTTAAGGGATTAATTAAAATGAATATTTTCACAAAACGATTTACCAATGAAACGGTTTAGGAGGCTTCAATCGCTTGAAGCCTTTTAATTGGAAATTTCGTTAACCCTGTTTGTAGGTGGCCCAAAACTAATGTGAATACAGAAGTATGAATAACGATTAACTTCAAATTCCAGTTTGATGAAAACATTACGGATAAGTAAGTAATTACTTCCATTGAAATTGTTTAAATTATGAAAAATGTGGTCTCATAGTGTCACTTAGTAAAATGGGGTTATCCACACTTTATACTAAGTGACACTATGAGATTACATACTCCTGGTTGGGTAACAGATAATTAGTTATCTGTTACTCAACCAAGTTTTTGAATATTTGAGTCAAACTTGAATTGGGTAAGTCCACTGGGCGAAGTTGAGAACAATCGCTAGTGGTCTAATTGTATAGATAGCGACAATTGTATTGCGCTAGAATAGCATGCTTAACACCTCCAATTGAAAGCAATGACAGTAATCCATCAGATCATTATGACAATTAATTAGTGTTCGAGTAATTAGGGATTAAACAGCGCGTAGTGCTGAGCCGTGCGCATTATTGTGCATTGATTTATATTGCGCTGTAAACATTCGTTATATCAACATGACAGGAAGGCTTAGTTTGTCATCAGATTTAGGTGGGTAACCTTATTAGTATACCTACTGTGCATTTTTTTTCTCATGTGGTTAACCACTTATTAAACTTGTTGAATGAGGGTTTAATATCGACCTCATAGCCAATATACTCCTTATGATAGAAGTGAGGCTGTGATCACAATGTCAGATAAATACGTCGGAATTCGGAATCTACCACCCAATAAGTTTCTACCATTTCCGTGAGCTGTCAAGCGACAAAGTCACTGATTGGACAACAAGCGTATTGACCAATCAGTGAAGTTGCCCTCGCCTCAGGTAGTTAACACGCTTAATGTCATACAAGAAAACAGACAGGCGTCTTGTGGCTGTAAGGTCGATGGGGGTTAAACTAGGTTGTATATAACTCTTCTGTCACCATGTTCTGCTGCAAGAAATTGTTTGTTGAACGTTTTTGAAGATAAAATCATTTATATTTGTTCTACCAAAATGTTCACTGTTGTTCCTACTTGTTAAGTACAAACCCATAAATGAATGTTTCAAAAACATAAAAAACATTTGAGCAAAAAAGTACAGTAATCCAAAAAGCACATCAAAAATGTGCAATCGGAATAATTAAAAAGCCGTCAACAGGTCCAATATCCGCAGGTTCCAACTATCAGACCGCGGAAGGCTTTATTCCGGTTCAATTAATCTCTAAATGAAGTTGGCAACCACCTCCTTCGTAGGTATTTTTAATTAAAGAAAGCCTCGACGCTGACTAAGAGCTAAGCGCTGAACGTAGAGGATGAGAGAGCGGATAGAGGTTCACTAAGAGCGAGCAATGATTTTATAATAAAATAGAGGTAGATAGGTTATGTCAGTACTGATGCGAAGTCAAAAATTGGCCGCTGGCGTACGTGCTCAAGTGCATGATCGTTCTTATTTCGGGTGCCACTTTTTTAGCATAAGTAACCTATCTACCTCATTTTTTAAAATATAATTGGCGCTGAGAGTTAACGTAGCTGATAAAGGTTTTTTTCTTAAGGTGCTATTTAGCCATTCAGGACGCATACTCAGGACATAAAAGGTCGATTGGACAAACACTTACATATGCTTTAGCCCATTTTTATGAATCTTATAGGGTAGTTATTTATCTTTGAGGTAGGAAGCGCCAAAGGTGTATGGGATGACTGTAAAAGCCAATGATATTATAAAAAAAATACATAGAGAGGTCACTTGTTAAAAAAGTGGCACCCGAAATCTGGACTTTCGACCACCTGAGCAAAGAAGCATTGACAGTTTGAAACAACACTGCGCAAAATGTATCTCTCTCGTTTACGCTCTAGTAAATTATCATGCTATCTTGTACACACGTTCAAATCGTACGTACGCCAGGGGACAATTTTTAACTTCGCGTCAGTGCTGACATAACGTATCTCCCTCTTTTAAATATCATTGATAGAAGCTGCCACATCGGCGACGAGTTATTATAGAATTCAATGTCATTTTAATAAATTGTTGGTTCTCTATATACATGTCGATAGGCTCATGGTTAGCCCCTCTGAGCTTATGGTGGTGTCCCTCCCATTTCTTAGGTGCTGGTGCTTACCGCATAAAAATGAATCATGTTTCTTCTATCTTAAGTATCAGATCTATATTAAACCGCTATTTCCCCACTTTCCATGCTGCTTTAGGTTAAATTATTCCGATACTTACGTGCCTTATCAGGGCAAAGTTTTATGGACGGAAAGACGTTTTCAATAAGGCGCTGCGAATCATACGCAGGAATAGTCCCGATGCAGCGAATGGCCGCCATTCGGGAATTAATAAAGTTTGATGGGAGTTTGAGCAATGCAATCTCGATGTTATTGGTTGCGGAAGTCAAAGTCTCAGTTGAACGTTTTAAGCGGAGTTATTTATTTATTCTGTATTGCACAAAATTTAAAAAAAAAAAACATTTGCGGACTTAATGCCGAGAGGCATTTTCTACCAGTCAACCTAAGGAAGGCTTAACAGAGAGTTTATTGAGTATGAGCTGTACAACATGCTAGAAAAACAAAGTAAAATAAATAATAGAAAGAGTTAAAATACAATTTGCTTCAAGTGCGGATTCATTTTGCATGAATCTCAATTTACTCGGAACGAGTCAAAATTACGCTTCTGTTCGTGAAAACAACGTTTTTTGATACATTCGCGAAATAGTTATAAATAAAACATCGAAAATGGGAATGAAAAACTTGTGATAGGTACACCGTTTTTTTACATTGGTTGTTTCCATCCCAGTAAGAAAATATATGTTTGAATACATTTTAATCTTACATGATATTTAAACATGAAAAACCAGTAAATTCCTGTTATAAATATTTTCTCTTTCTCACTTTATGAAAACGCTATTATTTTTGATCAATTGAGTTGTCGGGTTTTAGGTATTCTAACAAACTGAATAAAACAGCTTTTCAAACAAAAACTTTGAATAGCCTGCGAGCATCGTTTTCCGGAAGCAGATCGTTAGCGATTCGTATCCGTTTCTATTTGATTTCCTCATCAAGGGTTCCGATTCAATTGATATAACAATGTATCTTTTGCCAGACTCATAAAATACAAAGTTTAGAAATCTATCAATCAGAATTTAAAACAGCTGCTTATTGATTTACCTCTTCATACATAAAAACTTAAACAGCACTTCAACAACATTTTAACGTTTGTATCGCTTTGTCACTTTAATTCTTGTTGCTGCCGCCATTTGCGAGTTAGTGACATAACACGTCAATTGCTTAAACTATGCTTCAGCGTTGCGTTCGTTTTTATAATAAAGGGTGTTGACTTTGACACTTTTCCTAAAATGTAATTATACCGCTATGTTGTTTCTTTTTACTGTTTACGGTACTATACTTTTGTTTTGTTTATTTTTGTGTTGCTTATTTACAAACTAAGCTCACAACTATACCTTATTAGACGAGGTAGTCAGATGCACACGTAATTGTCTAGGCGCGAGCCCACCGTCGTTATTGAAGTTGCTCGGGTCTTTTATCGGTGTTTTCCATCAAAGGACAGTTGGTCGATATGGTGGTGGTTTTTCCTTTTATATTCATTTATTGTTTTAGTACACCGCAGCTGATTTCCTCTGAAAAGATTATATGGGTTTTAATCATTGAAACTGAAAATGAAATGAAAATGAATAAAAATGAAAATTATTTATTTCATGTAAACTTTACAAGTGTTTATAAAAAGTCAATAAAATCATTATCAATTTCATTGTAAATCATTACCAATAAAATACTTCAGTTGTTATTAAGATTTGTTGCCCTACTAATAAAGGCGTCACACAACATCAGCTGTCAGTCGCAGCCAACGCTTGACAAAATGGCGGCACTCGAGTAAATGGTCGCCGATGACGATACTCTAACGGATTTACTGCGGCTGCGAGCTCTGATAGCATAACGTATGTCGGATAGTGTTGACAAACTATCGATAGTTCGACTATGTATAATTTTAAGATCTTTTGTACCTGTATTTATGCAATAAAGAATTATGATTATGATTATCATATTGACCTCGACAATCATCTAAGTATAATATCGATAGGCCTATTGATAGTATTAATAGCTCCGTTTGGTAAAATACTATCGACACACATCGATTTTATCCAAAAAAAAAACATTTTTTATTTCAATGAAATAGATTGATTGTTAACATAAAATATGTTGACTTAATACGTTAACGTAAAAAAGTACAGCAAGCTGGATTCATCTTCAATGACAATGTTATCTATTAATAGGTTATTTTTATTTTTAGCATTAGGGATAATGCATTTTCATCTTACTAAAGATAGGAAAACCAGAAAAAAACAATCGGTCTACCTGGCATCAGGCTCGATTCCCGCCTGATGCCAGGTAGACCGATTGTTTTTTTCCCGCATCGAACCCGCATCTTTCGCAAACCGAGCGACTGCACTAACCAATTATGCTACCGATACCATTAACAGACCGACTGAATTTCTCTGGTGTATTATACCCGGCAGCCAGGTTTGTTTCACCAATGTTTAGACATATACCTTAAACGTTTGCGAAAAATGCGGGTTCGATTCCCGCCTGATGCCAGGTAGACCGATTGTCTTTTTCTGTTTTAATATCTTTAATGTTATCTATTTCCTTAAGGAAATCAATGAAATATATAATTTTAAACAGCAATACTAAGTCTACTACTAGTACTATTATTAAGTCTTAGATCATTATCGAGAGCATATAACTATCAATAGTAAAGATTGTTATTGCAATATTCAGCAGCAATAGTATCGATACTATCGATAGTATATTCGAGATTAAGCTGGAGTACTATCGATTATACAAGGTGTTACAAAAATACCCTTAATAACTAAATACAAACTCCTGAAAGGAGTCCCTTGTTAATTTCTTACAGTTGTAGCACTTAATTTGAATTACGAGTAAATTAAGGTAAAATAAAAACATCGATCATAGAAACACCCAGCACTAATTCGAAATCATGGACCCAAGTAGACCCTAACCGGGAGTGACCAGGAGCGACCTCCTTTGTTCACGCCCCTACGTTCAATATCGATAAATCGAATTAATATCGACATTTTGGTAAACATTTGATATACGTTTTTATCGAAACGGTTAAAAGGGACAACACCTACTATTTCAGATTCATTCACTTTCTATGCCATTTCAGTCTTTAGGGGTATTTTTGAAACATCCTGTATTGTGTGTCGATAGTATTGTACCAAGCTGACCAAACTTTCATTTAACTATCGACAGACTATCGAGCGGCAACACTACAATATGTCGGTCAATGGTCCGATTTGTTTTTGTATCTAAGCTTTGGGATGATGGATGTGCAAATATTTATCTACGAGCGCCTTTTGTGCTTTTAACATTCAGGTTTTATTCTGAACAAACTGGAAATTTATTTCTAAATATTTTTTGTACTTTGAATCAACGGACATAGTTTTTAGGCATTACTTAGTGCTGTTCCTTAACATTCTGCTGTGCTCGTTTGTGCTACAGAGTAGGTCGCAGGTTTCTCTCTATTATCATGAAGCTGTTTAAAGACAACATTTTATTTTACTTCATAAGAGCCGTTTTTAAAAATCCCATTCTTCCAATAAATAAATGAGTTTTCACTAATTTAACTATCCAAATAAACAGTAGGTACAGTATCCTTGAAAACTAACTCAACACTGAGACTGAATGTGAATTAAATTAAAAGCTTTTTGTCCCGAACGCCAAGAACGTGGAATTAAATTTTGTAGCCACTATTGTACTTCGAAATTAAACTCAAACTTCGTTATACGATTCGAATTTGTACTGCGTTGGCGGTATGACTTTAACTAATTTTCTCCTTGTAATAAAAGATAAAATTAGTGAAAATCCTCTGTATTTGATACAGAATTTAATGGACACGTAATTTTTGATGGATATAGTAGCCGAGTGGAACTTTGTGTTGAAACTCATTTATACTAGTTTTCCTAGCTGTATGGCTTTTTTGCTACCACTTGGAAACAACCCACACTCTCACTTGAAAATAATTATGAACGATGAACAAAGTCTGCAACTAATTTCACATGATCCTCAAAATGCTAATTATGCCAAAAATAATCCCGCTGCAGAAAATAATATCCTCCCAAATTCAGTGGACGCTGCGGGGATTTCCAGCGAAAATTATTCCTCACTCAGAATCACGGTTAATTAAAACTTATGAGAACCCCATGAAAAATAAGCGAGAATAACAAGTTGAAGCAAACGCGGACGGAGCTGGTGCGTCTCATAAATCTCTGTTGCTACATTTCAGCGCAATGGAATTTAATCTGCGCTGGACTAAAGCGCTTTTTTAGCTCGCGGAAATCGGAGATGGTGAAACGCAGTTCGTTTTGAACAGCTGTTCAAGTGTCTTTTTAACTTGTGTCTACGATGATAACTCTTTTAAAGCACTGAAACACTGGAAAAGAAGGGAACCTGACTTGTGGAAAAATGTTTTGAACGGCAAGGAAAATGTTTTGAACTGTAGTTTATCCTTAACTATCGTTGAAAGGAGTTGACTACTCAAATAAAATTTTCATTCTTTGGAAAAGACTGTTTAGTGTCGAATAAGATAAGATCTTGAGGTAGTCCGAAAGGCACGCAAGAATTGTCAACTGCAGCGAACGTCTTCTAGATCCTAAGGTGATAGTCTAGTCTAGTCTAGATAGTGAACTAAAATCCAGTGCCCATAGTAGAACTGAAATCATTCATTTAATATTTTATGTTTAGAGGTTTTGTAGGATTTTGAGTTTCATGCGTCATCTTAGGTATATTAACAGAAAGCCATTCAGTAACATAATGAGTCTTGCATTACCAAATATCCAAATGATGATTGGCGGAATAACCAATTCTACTCCATTGATAAATTCTCAGAAAAGTTAACAGCCATAATGATTAAGTATTCCAGTTAAGTTGCTGAAGACAAGAGGAATAAATCTTCATTATGTGAAGCAACAAAAACTTTTCCTCATTATTTAATGCATGTATTTATCTCAGTAATAAAAAAATATTGTAAGCATATTTTCAGTATTCCGCAATAAACCTTCAAACTACGACGTTTTCATAACAAACCAACAATTTGAATCAAAATTAAGTGCCTGCTTCTATAAAACGCTAAAAAACTGCACTAACCATAGTTAAGTAGCGCATAATATTTCCAACGAAAAAGTAAACAAGCTCAGAGAAAGCGAACTAGTGAGTCTGAGCTCGGGCCAACTTCAGGGAAGTAACAATTAACTCGAGACCAAGTTGCCCGTGTACACAAAGCTTTATGGCAGCGAACACCTTTTATACTCTGTGTATAACGAATGAGGTGGGCTAACTGTTTACGTACGAATCGGACTGGCAGGAATAGTTTGTGACATTCTGTTGGAGCGTGTCGTGTGCGTTTTTTAACTTTGAATACAAATGACTTGTTTGATATTTTTTTAGGATTTTGAAACGTTACATTAATACAAGGTATACTTAATTGCAGAAAACAGCTACTGAATTATTAAATGAACTCTGTAACAACATAAATCCTACATCGGCGCCTGCCGCGCCGCCTCGAATACTTTCCCTCTCGCACAGCAGTCCCTCTCACTCATCAAGCCAGTGTACGTCACGCGAGCCCCCACCATCGAGTCCCCACGCACGGCACGCCGCTCCGAACTCCTATTTAACCGGCCGCGCGCCATACAAATTTGTCCTCCATTTAGACTTAAATCTGCCTACCATCCAGCAGTATCTAAAACAGTTGTCCTCCAAATTCTTCGACTCTACCATGACCCACCCAAACCCCTTAGTAGTCCAAGCCTCTAATTATTGCCCCTTAAGGGCAAGAAATCCCGAAAACATCGTCGCCCTAGACATGTCCCACTAGAGCCCGATGATGCCATCACCCGCTTCATCGCCTCCGTCAAACAGCTCGCGCCAAGCCAACACTCTACAAGACCGAGATATCGTCCACGCCGGCGTGGACGCGCGTCGCGGCCTCAATCTTTTAGTCATGCTTCGCGGTACCGGCACGTCCCCGGCCGCTTCTCTCCCCAAACTTACGTTAGATTGCCTAGTCCCAGTAACGCCCTAAGCCGAGGCTCGGCCCCCCCTGGGGGCACCCTTAGGCCTGTTACTTAACTGTTAGGGGTTGTGAGCCTTCCGCTCACCCCATTGCCCGGTAAAGCTGTGAAAGTCACACCTTGGACTAACAGCTAGTCAATTCAAAAAAAAAAAAAAAAAATTTGTCATTACCTTCCCATCTAGCGACCGTGCTGGAGCGATAGCCCCGCAGTCCTCCAGTACAGTCAGTACGGCAAGAGAATGCGATAGCCCCGCAGTCCATTCTCAAGCCCTGATTAGGTTAGGGTTAGGTCATCTATGGGATAAGAGTGCGATAGAGCCGCAGTCCGCTCTGATTCCTTGTTAGGCTAAGTATATGTAGTTGAATGTACCATGTATGAAGAAGCTTAAATAAATAGCAACCGAAGACATTGGCGTTTCACTTGCTCCCTTATAACTCTTAAAAAATTAGAGTATCCCGACACATCCCCGTGTCGGGATAGCAATTTTTAATTATTATTTTTTCTAAGACAATATGTACATAGAGTCAAAATACAATGCAAATTGCAATTGTAAGTAGAATCGATTGAAAAAGTTAAAATATATTGCACACAAATTAAAGTAATAAAATAAAGTATGTGGGATAGTTTTATATAACATGCAAAGTGTTAGGTTAGTGTCAGCGTTAGGAAGGAATATAAAAGGGCCGGACAAGGAGCGGCCTGGTGACCCAGTTTGGTGCTGATACACAAATACACTCACTCAGGTCACTGTGACTTGGATTTGTAAGGAACCTTAAAAGTTAGGTTTCCAGGTTTTGTCTTTATAAAAGTTGGAGTTGTGGACAACGAGTTTAGTCTCGAGCTTAAAAAACAATTTAATAAGCCAAGAAACGAAATCATTTGCTTAAAAAATTGCAGGCAATTTTTTAAGCAAATGATTTCGTTTCTTACTTCTGTTGCATACTTACTTCTAGTACAGGTACTAGAAGTAAGTATACAGAAGTAAGTATACATTATAGTCTATAGTGCAAGAATTTTGGCTATACTATAGGATTAATAAACACTTAAATCTTATCTTGACTAGCCGATACAATTTTGCCTTTTATTACCCTTTTGATGGATTCATTAAACTACTGCCCAGTGCCAGTACCTTCAAGGTACAAGTTCAAGGTACAAGTCGGAGACGGACAGAATACCACAAACCAGAGCGTAACTATAATATTAGTTAGTAACAATTTCTGTGAAAAAGATTCCTAGCCTAAAGCTTCAGCTAAGAGAATAACACTATAGTTACCACCCATAATCGGTATAGTGTTGACGCTATACCGACTATGGTGGTGAATTTTAAAGTGTCAATATCAGCTTTTGATTGACACTTTTGCTTGCTTGGTGGTGGCTTTACAGAATCCAAAAAAGTCGCTCGCAGTTTTCCATCACGTTCTGCGGTTTGCTTGCAGGCTGCCACCTGTCTCGCATGTGTACCTCCAACGTAACCACATATCAAGTTTTCATTCCGTTTTGTACTGTAAAACAGAATATACTGCAAAATTTCAAAACCCCACTGTCTTGTTCCACTGAAACGCAAGCGTAAACGTGTAAAATTAAATTGTCGCTAACAGGAGTATATGAAGTGGATATTGTGTCTCTCTAGGGAACACGGCGTGCTGACAGGACTCTATGATAACGTCATAAATGCTATTTTCCGACGATATCCAGTATTCGCTTTTAGCTGTGAATTTTGAACAACTTTCTGGAATATAGGGTGTTGTTTTCCAAACATCCTTAATTGTAAAAAGGGAAATTACGCTTACAAAATATTTCACTGACCATTTACGAAAAATTAGGCTTCTTACGTTCTTTTTCTAACCTAATTTAGACAAACTGTATGAAAAAATATGTTTCTAGCTTATTCCAGAACCTCATTTAAAATCTTGGAACATTCTGAAAACAACACTCTGTATAAACTTATGCAAAATATTTCATAAAGTAGATACTTCCGTACAGCTTGTATGTTATTGAAGAAACTTAAGTTTCTTACCCCGGCCCTTTTAGATGTTAGATACTTTAATTAGGTAATGTTTACCATCCAACCCAACTCTGCTTAGTTTCAGAAATTTTCGAAATAGGTGGATTAGGATGTAGCTCAGGCTGTCTGGACAAATCTTCAAATGAGCTTACAATTAAGTAGGTCAATAGGGCATTTTAGTGACGGCTGAACAACCCTATTTCAGATTTTCCTTTTTCTTGTTTCAATCAAAGGTGTTACCTCAAAAACGTCTTCATATATAAACCTAAGTTGTAGTTATAAGGTTAACCAGATGGATTTCGTTTATGGCTCAAAAAGCATGCTACTGCTAACAAGGTGTTATTTTCGGTACCCACTACCAATCCGAAGGTAATTTATTAGTCGTTCATAGCATGTAATTTGTTTACGGACCGCTTGGCGCTGGCGGTGTTATTAATTGTTTCTCCTACAAATTTGGGTTTTGCTGACGAGAACTACTTTTGCATATTGCCGGAGATAATTTAGTGATGTACAGAGTGTACCTGCAACTTTGCTTGGTCGTTTTTGGGACTTTTAACTGCTGCTTTGGTTTGGTAAACTCAATAAATGTTATTTAGGGGTTTTTCAAGATTGCCACTTCTGCAAAAACCTCTTATATCTTCTGCGATAACTTCTGTATACTGCTACAAAAACTTTTATGTACTGCTACGAAACCTTTATTTGCTGCTACGAAAACCCCTTTTGCACTACTACGAAAAACTATGGGCGATGGCATGAAAATCTCTTAGCACTGCTACGTAACCAAGTTGAGTGGGTTGGAATCTTTAATCTTTATCTTGTCCTGCTACGGAACCGCCTACTCGCCAACCTTGGGTAAGTTATTTTCGTACTTGGAATTGACTCTTAACTTTCTAAGACTTAATGGCATGATTTCGTAGCAGAATTATCTTCGCAAACTAAGGATGATATTATTAGAAATACTTAGAAACCAGAACCGTTCCTAACTCGCGTGTTTATACGACTAAAAGATAGGGGCATACCTCGATCGTATTTTACGAAAATAAAGTTTTTTTTAATTTGTTTGGCGGTGTTTTTTCACGGCGAATGTACACAACACAACACGTAAGCCAAAGCGTTTGTCCTGAGTCGCACATGAGCGCGCTCTAGCGGTCGCCGCTGTCTGCGCTGTTTCACTGTTCTTAATTGAAATTTTGGAACACAATTTAATTAACAGGTCAAGCTATATATCATTTTAGAGAATATACCTAACGGTTTCTCCTGAATTTGCAGTATTTGAGTATTATTTCTGTTCCTGATAAACTTGATATGCTGCGTTTTCAAACTTCTGTTTGAATTATCTAATGCAATGACTGTTACATGTTATACCACGTTGAGGCGACTTTTCACGCGTAAACGGACGGCATAATTTTATTTAAAATCACATGATATTCCAATCTACCATTAACACCATCCAAAAGTATTCCTGGAAGACCTGGCGCCCAATTAATCATACCTGTAAACCTTACACCGCTCAAAGTTTTTCATAACACAAGAAAAATTTCACTTTTGAGACTAAAGCAATACGTAATATTGTAGTCTTCTTTATTAATAGTTCATTTACCAAGAGGTGAGTCCTTTTAATGTCAATCCATTGTTTGTTGTGCACTGAATGAAGTTAGGTACAAAAACAACAAAGCATTCTAAACTAACGCCTGTGCTCGCTACAGAGCCAGTAAAAAAGTAAAACGTCAAGCGAAATCCCTTGCAGTTGTTTAAGGTGCAATTACCACAGACCACATCAGACGGAATCAGGTTAGTCCGAGTGAAGCGATTAGCTCTCTCCGACAATCGATTCCCGACGCAATAGCCCGGAAAATCCGTCCTCCCATTTGCCACCCGATTGATGCCTTTATTGACAGTGGCAGAGAGCTCTGTTCGAGTAATTATTGCCGTTTGTTTTGTTTCTGTTTAAGTTTTCGAGTAGCTTTGGCTTGTGACGGCTTGTCTACACATACCACTTAATATTTCAGACGGTTTTGTAATACGGTAAGCCAGGCGCGGATCCAGCCCTCAAAAAAGGTTGTGGGCAAGGGCGGATCCAGCTTTGGCGCCAGGAGGTGGTCACATAGTCGTGGTCAAGTCACGAACTGATAATTAAAGACAGTGGTGGCTATTGAAGTATTCAAGGACTGTGATGTAGGCAGTAAAGCGCGAGCGAAGCGAGCGCGTTTTTTTTTAGGTCCTAATGAACTAGATTTAATACAGGCAACCTAGAAAACAAGCATATTTTTGTCTTTTTCACTTTGCCTACTACTCGTACTAGCTTGAATTATACTAAACTGCTTTAAGCTGTTTTAATAGTTTTTGAGCAAGGAGGCCATTGCCATTAGGGCTATTCACATTTGTCTGTCTTAATGATCCACAGTTGAGACAAGAAATTGCGCGAACGTCTTCGGTAATGAAAATGTACATAATGTACTAGACAAGCGCGAGCGAAGCGAGCGCATTTTTTTTTCAAAGTAGAGAAAGCTCCTCGTGATAAATAAGAGTCACTATCATATCAAGTGCTTAGCTTTTTTCCCTAATAGTTAGGAGTCGGCTATCTGAGTCAGGTTGTTTGGCGAAACAGAAATAGGCAGGCAAATTGTAAAACTTCTTTGCGAGTCCCCCTAGGCCCGGTAATAGTAACTTTACCGTGCCTTAAATTAAATTAGCCAGGAAGACTATAGCAACAGCGCGCTCTCAAAATAAACGCTCGCGAGCGGAGCGAGCGCGGTTTTTTCTAAAAAATAGCGTTAGTTATTAGTAGTTAATTTAATTTCTGTATAGCTAGGGGCCACTCAGGAGTGCTGGCACCAGCTCAAAGGGGGCCATGACCCCCATGACCCCCCCCTGGATCCGCCGATGGTTGTGGGCACAGCCACCAAAAATTGGCAAAGTGAGAGTTGGATTAGACTACGAACTTACTCATGAACAATCATGGACTTATTATAATACAACAAGCAAATTAGGGTTGTGGGCATGCCCACAGTGCCCACAACGGTGGATCCGCGCCTGCGGTAAGCAACTCTGTATTATTCTCTTAAAATATATTCATCTAAACTTAAATATTGCCATTTATTTATTCACCTTGATATATTCATCTTTCAGGCGGTATCAACAATAACTAAATGCGAGCAAATTTGTGAGTTGATTCCAAATTACAACAAAAAAACACCAAATATAGCACAACTTCTTCAACATCTTACAAACTCATCCTGAGATTTCAAGAAGTTAATATTAAAATCAGCAACAAAACGAAACAATTGAAGTTCAAATTAAAAATGAACACCTCGTAAAACTGTAAAAAATACTGAAACTTCCACTTGATTAACTTTTCCGAAACGAAATCTGTAGCAAATATCCAACTAAACTCTAATTAACTAGTAACAGAACCAAACATGTTTCCTAATTAGCTCATTACAAGTTTACCAAGAAAGCGCGCGAGTGGTACAGTGCGGTCGTAAAGTGTTGGATCAGTAATAGCGCGGCTGTCGGAGGAGTTCCGACAGCTTCCGCTGATGGCGGACGAAAAATCAGTTGTGGAGAATGGCGCAAGTTACAGATTGATGAAGGATTTATACTTACGTCTTCGTAGAAAGAGATGCTCGAAGTGCTTAAAAAAACATATCAATATACTGATTGATTTGATTTAATGTACGAGTTCTCCTGTATTTTGTAACGAAACAAAGAGAAAAAGACAGATGGTGTAAAAACAAAATTGTACAGGATTAACTAAAAGTTATTTTATTACCACCTCGCAAAACTAGAGCTTACATGTACTTGACTTAATTTTCGTAATTAAATCTGTAGCAAATCTCCAATTAAACTTTAATGAAGTAGTAACATAACCAAACATGCTACCTAATCAGCTCATTACAAGTTTCCCAAGAAAACGCACGAGTGGTAGAGTGCGATCGTAAAGTGTTGAATCAGTAATAGCGCGGCTGTCGGAGGAGTTGCGACAGCTGCCGCTGATGGCGGACGAAACATCAGTTGAGGAGAATGGCGCAAGTTAAAGATTGATGAAGGATTTATACTCGCGTAATCGTGGGAAAAACATTCTGATATTCTAAGGAATTTTATTTAAAGAAAGAAAGAAAAAACGTTTATTGATTTTGAACATCGCAACGGATAAAAAACATACAGAACAAAGTGGTTGCATTTACAGGGGCTATTGTATTTTATAATGAAATACAGACAGATAAGATTAAAATCTAACAAACAAAAAAAACTGCCAAATTGTACATAAATCACTCAACTTATCAAATTACTAAATGGAGATCTGTACAATATATTACTCACTGAATTATTGGCACTTATTGATATTGTAATTCTTCACTGATAAGATATTTTCTCTGCAATACTTCACATGTATCCTCATCATCATTTGATCATTTTTAAATTCGATTTTGATTCTGGCTGTTCGTAGCCAAAAAAAACAATTTTATGCCTGGGCGTGAAAACAAAGATTTTCATTACATTGAATCGGTATCTTATATATTTTTTTTAACCATCGTTAGGATTATTAACCTATTTCCAAATAAATGTTAGCTTTTAGCTTAGCAAAAACCGTTTAAAGTAAATCGCAATTCCAATCTGTTAAATCGCAAGACTCTGTAGGCAGACTACTTTTATTTTAGTAATGCTAACGCGCGAATAACGGAAATTTGCTGTGCGCATCTTAAATTGGTCATTAGCGAAGACTTAAGTGGTCTAAGTTAAAAACTTAAAGTGGTGCCGAAACAATTTTAAGTCAGGTAAAGAAGAAACTAAGTTAACACTATCACTGGTTGACTGAAAGAGAATGCTTTAGCATCAAGTCCGCTTTTTGTACTGGTTTGTGCATTTAATACTAAATAAATAAATAACATTCAACGTTCTGCTCTGAGCTCATTATACATAAAACATACGCTTTCAATGTCTTCTACTTTACCGGACTGAATAAAAATTGGAATAGTGTTTTTTTTTTAGAAAAAAGGAAGCCTTTTCCAGCCAGCAGGATGAGAACGGATAATGAAATGAAATGATTTAAAAAGTTTGGTATCAGCGCTTGGCCCACAGATAAAAGATTAACATTTGTGGTGTATGTATGTATAAAAATCAGTCTCATAAAACGGCCACAACTGGACATTACCAGTGCAACAGCCAGTTGCGACTTGAAACGAGGGTCATGAATAAAACAGGCGTGTACACGTATTCATGAGGGCGGCTTATCTCTCGGTACTCCTCCCTCAATACTGTCGCTTGAAAATCGAATAAAACCGTGTCGTCATTCGTTTACCATTTGTTTGACTTGGCCTTGTATCGGGAGAATCGAAAGCGGCGAAAATACTCTCCTTTAGTCGAACACGACAGTAAATATCGTGATAAATATATACTGATATTTACTGATGTATCTTGGGGTGGATCAGAGCACAACTTACACCATCAATACGGATCGTGTCCGTATCTCGCTGCGTACTGACGGAATAAACATTGACAAGCGACACCACACGCAAGATAAATATCGCGATCCAGGGTCTGGAATCAGATCGTGGATTTCCGGAACTTATTTACCGGACTCAAAAAAATAAAAAAACTTGAATAAGGTTTCTTTAAGAAAAGGAAGCCTTATGCCAGCTACTAGGATGAAAATGGTTAATGGAATAAAATGATTCAAAACGTTTGGTATCAGCGGGTACTCCTCCCTCAATACTGTCGCTTGGAAATCGAATAAAACCATGTCGTCATTCGTTTACCATTTGTTTGACTTGGCCTTGTATCGGGGGAATCAAAACCGGCAAAAATACTCTCGTTTAGGCGAACTCTACATGACAATAAAAATCGTGATAAATATCATGATATTTACTGATGTATCTTGGGCCGGATCAGAGCACACCTTACACCATCAACACGGATCGCGTCCGCATCACGCTGTGTACTGGACGAGGGACACCACACGCAATAAAAATATCGCGATCCAGGATCTAAGAACAGATCATGTATTTCCGAAAATCCAGCGCTAAATATTGTGATGCATTAATACACTATCCTCATCATGTCAGCCAAACGACGCCCACTGCTGAGCATAGGCCTCCTCCAAGGATCTCCACAACGATCGGTCCTGCGCTGTCCGCATCCAGCGGCTTCCCGCGACCTTGACAAGATCGTCGGTCCACCTTGTAGAGGGCCTGCCCACGGATCGTCGTCTGGTACGCTGTCGCCATTCGAGAACCTTTCCGCCCCAACGGCCAACGGTTCTCCGCGCTATGTGTCCCGCCCAGTGCCACTTCAACGATGGAATCCTTCGAGCGATGTCGGTTGCCTTAGTTCTCCTGCGAATCTCATCATTTCTGATACACTACCCTACACGTCGATAAATATCTTGATCCGTTAGTATATATTGACGGATCACAATATGGATCTTGCGTGTAGCTTTCGCCTTAGGTAAACGCGGTTGGAAAGATAGACCACGACCTAGTATCAGAAGGGATTCGAATCTGCATTCTTGAAGAATAATATTCAAGATTCAGAAAATTATTGTTTTATTTTGACAAAAAAAATTACTGGACATTATTCCACACAGCGCCATGTACCCCCAAATTGAGCAAAACTTGTAAACTTGCTTGTGTAAATGAATAACTAAACTGATGTACTTTATTTTTCAAAAACTTACTTAATAAACATAAGAAACACCCAGATCAGTACAAACCTACATGTTCATGCACTCAAATGTTTGTACTGTCCTCTGCTGTAGTGCAACCAACCAACTTCTTGACCATTAGACGAAATCAGTGGCCAAAAGTATACGAGTAGTATCGTACAAATATAACTGTTTAAATAAATATCAGAAGCAAACGAAATCAATATTGCAAATTGCATTTTCCTCTTTAAAAGCTTCCTTTAATCCTGCCGTAGGACAAAATGAACTGAGAATACCGCTTGGTTTAATAAAATTAGCTAAACATTATCTAGTCTTATGTTAAAATAGGTCGACTGCAGCGTTAACCCACTGGGCGATAACGCAATATGCTCTAGGCGATCCGGCCATTTTCCTCATAGGGTTTTTTTATATTTCTAAATGCTGCAGTTGTCTGCGAAATTCTGAAAGTTGCATAACGCCTACTTCGGAGGTGCATAAACAAACTTAAATACTTTATTTTACAAAAACATGTTTAAAATACATAGGAAACATCAAGATCAGTACAAACCTACATGTTCATGCACATGAATGTTTGTACTGTCCTCTGCTGTAGTGCAAACAAGCCAACTTCTTGACCATTAGACAAAATCACTAGTCAAAAGTATACGAATAGTTCAAATATAACAGTTCAAATCAATATTGCAAATTGCATTTTCCTCTATAAAAGATTTCTTTAATCCTGGCTTGGGACAAAATGAACTGAGAATACCGCTTGGTTTAATAAAATTAGCTAAACATTATCTAGTCTTCGTTAAAATAGGTTGACTGCAGCGCCGACCCACTGGGCGATAAGCGCAATATGCTCTAAGCCATCCGGCCATTTTCCTAATAGGTTTTTTTTATATTTTTAAAGGCTGCAGTTGTTTGCGAAATTCTGAAAGTTGCATAACGCCTACTATGGAGGAGAATTTCCTTAGGGTTGTTTGCACGTACTTATATGATAAGGGAACATGGTTTAGGAATGACAGCGTATCGTCAACTATTATTATCAAAGAACATGTATTTTTAATATTACCAAATCAAATCTTCAGCTTTAAAGAATCACATTACTTATGTTATACTTTAAAGCTGAAGATTTGTTTGCTTATATTATGCACCGCCTTAATTTTTCTGTCTTTTCATGCGGTTGACTGGTAGAGATGTCTCTTGGCAGTAAGTCCGCCATTTGTATTTTTTTTTGCAATAAATAATAAAAACAAAAATATGTTTTTTACTAAGGGTAATTGGATTGACATCTTCATTTACTTGAAAAGCACGCGCACGTATAGCAGTAGGTAAAGATCGTCTAAGCGGAAATGACGCACCCCTCCACCGCATCTACGCGTACAAAAGTGCTTGCTTGGATGCGTAGATGCAGTGGAGGGCCGCGTCATTTCGGTTTAGACGATCTCTACTGGGCTGATGTCGCAATTCATTAGTTTAACCTAGCCTAGTTGTCCAGCATAATCGGCATTGCGTAGTACTTTCTCAGTCAGGTAGATCCTATTCATAACATTCCACGTAAATTGAACCTCGGAGTTTAGTATGACAATCCATTCTTCACTACATAGTATAAAACAAAGTCGCTTTCTCTGTCCCTATATCCCTATGTATGCTTAAATCTTTAAAACTACGCAACGGATTTTGATGCAGTTTTTTTTAATAGCTAGATTTATTGAAGAGGAAGGTTTTTGTGTATATAACATCCCATTGCACCCGTGCGAAGCCGGGGCGGGTCGCTAGTTTATTATAAAATAATGGATAATAAAAGATTGGATGCAACTTTTTTTTGCTCAATAAAAAAAAAGTGGAATTAGCAGCTACAATTTCTTTTTTGGATGGATATATGCATTCCAATAGATCATCATCATCATTAGCAGCCGCAAGAAGTCCACTGCTGAACATAGGCCTTCATCATTGATTTCCAGAGCGGCTGGTTGCGTGCGGCTTGCATCCACCGGGATCCCGCGACTTTTATTTATTCGAATAGATAATTTTACGAAAACGAAGCAACCCTATTCTACGGCTATATTGAAAACAATTTCTGCATTCATACGCAGAAGCCGGCTCCAATGCTAAGGAAACTTCTTGAAGCTTGGGGCAGCTATAAAAAACACACAGACAATTTCATAAAGCTTGATTTAATAACAATGATGCAAGAATATTAAATACTAGCTATGCCCGCAGCTTCGCCCGAGTTGAATTCAGTCTGCGACAAAAAATCTTCGTTTACACAGTTCTTTTATTTTATTACAAAATCCACAGCTTGCATTTATAGTGTACATAATAACAAAAATACAGCCAATGAAGGATTTACATTCTATTGGTTAGGTACTAAATAAATTCGGCAATCACAACTCACAACCTATGTCTCTAATGTAATAACGAAACTTAATAAAATTTATAATGTCGCTGTATTCTCAAGTGATCACAGTTCCTGGGATTAGCGCGTTCAACCAAACAAACTCATCAGCCTCTTAATAGGAAAAACATAGTATAGAGAGTAAAAATAACTAGATAGTGGAAAATTAGAGATATGGTACGAGAAAAAAAATCTTAGACATTTTAAAAACCATTTTTGTTCCTGCTTTTACTGTAGACTTAACAGAATGTATTTTAACTGTATATTCATTTCTTTCCAGGTACGTTTACATTTCACAACAACACCCGTGTTGTGAATTTTTCGCACAGTTCTCAGGATAACTGGTTTGTCATTTATCATTATTCTTCTCCGAAAGAGTGATTTCCATAATTGTATATACGTTAGTATACTTAGCGCCTCGCTTGCGATCTTTCTCGACAATATTGTTTCTTAGAATCCTTTGTCGCGACTCAAGCTCGGTTTCAAAACAAATTGCTTTCCTACTGCCCGGTAACTTTTTAAATATGCACCGAACCTTTTTCATTGTAAACACAAATGAAAACGATATCAACACTCGTGAGCGTATTTCGAAGAGAATTTTTTTCGCGAGAGTCGTAAACAATGCGTGTCTATCCTTTTTATTATTTTGTGATTTGTTTATTATTTCAAGAGTGTCCAGCTCATAACGCGCTGGCGATAAATAGGTTTAAGACTCATGGTTAAGAGTTGAAATTTCGCCAAAAACGCGGGCGGCCGCTAGTAAAATATAAATGGTCTTTTCTATTTTTTTCTTTTGGGATGGTCTATTCGAGGTTAGCATTAGGTAACGAAGTTTATTTCCAGAACAAAAATATTTATTTCCCGTCTAGTCATTTTAAGTTTTGATGTGATATAATTTATGATCAATAATGTCTCCGGTAGTGAAATTAACTTTATTTCATTTTAGAAAGGTCAGTATGTCAAGAGATAAAAGCAAAAAACCACCTCTCGTTCAGTCAAACATGAAAATAAAACAGCCTTTAGGTAGAAAAAAACTTTTCTCGACTTCTTCAGACTAGGAAAACACAATCAAACACATTTTTTCATCAGCTAGCAAAAGTTTGTGAAGTAGGTCAACTCACCTTAGATACCTCCATAACGACCTTTATACCTTCACAAACAACAGTATTTTCGTCCTTTGCGTGCACGATTTATTGGTTACACTTAATTAATTCTGGGAGTTTCGGATTATTACGGCAATAAAAATAATAATTTGTCAACAACCTGCTGGCACGCCCCTCAGTTTAGTCACAGTATAAACAGTAGGTTATCTAAGGCCGCCCGCCGAGTTATTAGCCTAGCGTGCACACAGACACGCGGCACAGCCTGTCCGTACTGCCACCACCTTATTCTACCCTATTTTATGCTAGCGTGTGCGTGAAACCGCGTGTGCGTGAAATCGCGACACGGCGCGCGACGCGTACACACGCATTCAAACCGAGAGCGGCACGTTTGTATGTAGATATTTTACTGTTCTCTGTCTACTGTGGTTTAGCAGCGCCTTCGATTGAGTCGCGGTGGAATATTGTGGGAGAAGCCAAGAAAGTTACTCAATGGTTTTGCTCAGACTTCTTAAATTTAGAACGAAGCCATTTAACATTTTTGGTAGCTTGAATATCGGATTTAGTTCAATGTATGAATGAGCTTTTAAGGTCTTTTGGAGGTTCAATATTGAGTAATTTTTTACAATAATTATTGTTGCATAAAAACCAATTTCGTTCTATAGGGCTAATACTATAAAATACAGCCCCAGTGCGTTTTTTACGAAAGAAATACACAATACAACTTCCTCTTAGATTTTCTAGTAGAATTTGTACGAAATTTTATTGTGTAAGTACCTACATTTTATTGCTCGTTTAAACTTACCTACACATTCAACTCACGAAACTGCAAAAGCTAACTGTCAATTTGAATAGAAAAAAGCTAGCTAAGTTGTAAAAGCTCTCACATTTCGAACGAATATACAAAATTGGATTCGGGTTTCGATTTGATATTGAGAGTGAAGCCTCAGGCCACAGAAACACACACATACACTCATTTCAATGTCATCACTTGAAAAAATTGCCGAAATTAAAACAAACAACCCTTCCCGACATCAAACCTGACCCTCAATCAAGCTGTCACTAAGCGCACATTCAACCCCTCACCGCGAAGTTTAATAAATATGAATCCGACCGGTCCTGTTCAAACAGGCATTATTATAGGCAGTCGGCAAACGTCTGCCGCGAGTCTAGACTGAGCGCAAACAATGTTAGCTGTGAGACGTGTCATTATGCATCTGGAGGTACAAAGATTGCTGTTTGAGAAAACACAATTTGCCCGCGTCGACCGTGTATTTCTTCCAAATCCTTCAACATGAACTTAATAAGCCTTGCCTTTAATAATAATAAATTTATTTCGAACAACTTTTTACACTTTTACAGTTCATATTGGTTAGTAGTACAAGAAAACTCAGAAATAATGTTAGTGGTAAAAAAAAACATAAGTATTGGATGTTTCGCCGAAGTGCGACTATGCCAGACGTGTCCCCTTCTCTCCTTTGAAGTGTTAGTTTGCATTAATACGAAAGCTAAATTGAAGATAACAGGTGCCAGTATGGAATTTGAGCATTTGTTTGATCATTCTTTATTGTTTTGAGGGCAAAAAAGTCGTGTCTTGTTGGTTTGTCGGGGCCCAGTGATTCAACACTCTGGTTCAGAACTCGTATAGTCCCGATTTCAATAGTGACCGGAACAGGTACTTTGTGTTCAATATAACATATCAATGTGAAAATTTGTTGCTTACTATCTGGTTATGGATTCACAAATCAAAAACCCAAGCAACTGGATAACGGCGGTTGGGATTTCGCCGTGTGCGTATGTTGTTATTGTTGTTGGTACTTTAACCCATGAAATCTCATGTGTTGCAACCACAATATTTCACCTTAAATACTGTATGCGCGTGATTTATAACACGTTTTGCCTGCCTGAGCCACGTCTAGACAGGAAGTTAAACAATGTTTGGCCTTATCTCCGCCGCATTATGTATGCCACGAAGAAAGTTTAAACCTCCTGGCGAGCTAAAAGAATGGAAAATGTAATGGGAAAGGTGTTTTCTTTGGTGTCAATTTTACTTGCTGTAGTCAACAAAGCACTCTTATAGTTTTTTGTAGTCTCTTCGTCACTTTGCTTAGAAGCACTTGGACCTGGAAAGCTGTTGCTCTAATTGAAATACTAATTGTGTCGGTTAAGTGGTGAAACAAAGTATTTGAAAAGAAAAATAAAGGTGTCTACACGTTTCCCTGCAAAGCAAGATTTGACAAGAAATGACTGTAGAATGAATCAGTTTGGCGCTCTTATTCTAGTGTCGCGTAATTATAACAATCCAAAATGAACGAAACCAATATTTATGGTACCCTGTAAGTCAACCACAGTCCGCTTTGTAAAAATACGCTTTTTGCAATCCTAAAGTAGCGTAAAATTCGCAACTTTTAATATTTTCCTTCCATTTGATTTATCGCAGCACGATATTCGCATTTCTTCTCTTCTGTCCGTGGTTTTCAAATCCTACAATGTCATGGACATTGAATGAATGATATTACTTGAGCAGATTCTGACGTTTTTTTGTATTCTTAAAGAATACTGGAATTTTGCGACGCTTCCGGTTAATAGAATTTGGAAAGACTGGAGCCATATTTTTTCCGTTTATGTTTATTGTGCGTTCGCTTTTTGTAAGAAAATTCGAAGTAATAACAAGATGATTTTACAGAAAAGTTTAATGCCTAAGTTAGATATAAGTTGATAGGAATAACAAGATGCGTGTTGATGCTACCCTGTTAATTACAATTTGACAAATAGACGTCACTTCAAACTTAGCCAGAGTCATTATCACTGCAAGGTGTTGAACTTAGAATATTTGTCTAAATCTATGATTTTATTAGTAGTGTTAGCTTTAGAGTTTACTGTTGTCGTGCACGAAATAGAAGATGTGTGATGAGTGTGTACACAACACAGAAGTTGAAATAGATGTAGTTTTTCTTTCAGATATCTCTAAGGTAAGTGCTACATCCTATCACTGTTAAATACTTAAGTTCAAATATTTATTTTATTCACTTTTCTTAGATCTTAAACAATGAACATGCTAATTTTTTTGTGCCATAAAATATTTTTCATATGTTTTTAGTCAATTGTTAGTAAAGCAATCGGATAATTCAATTTCTTGTGCTAATTCACTAACACAATGGCCAATTATCCTCTAAAATATTGCCGTCAACCCTTGTGGCTATCACAACAGTATCAGGCCTGGCTAAATCTGCCCGAGTTACTTTCAAAGGCAGGCTTGAACGGCTCGAGCTTATCCCTTTGAAGTCGCGCAGCCGTAAGCTTTGATCGCCATATTCTTCTAAAGGCGCCTGTACAAAGAACTCAGTGACAAGGATAGGTTTTGGAGCTTGTAAGGGGAGCGTAGTATCACTGGTCTGTAGAAAGCACTGGGTTTTTGCTAGACGGGAAGGCTAGTCCAAATCTTATAATTTTGAACTGAATTGGCTACAGAAATACAAGAAAAAACAATCGTTTAAGGCGCGATACCAGGAAAACGGCCCTCGGGAAAACTAAAGTTTTATATAGAAAATATGAAGTGTGAGGCACGAAAAAAATCGTCATAGTAGTCAAAGAGTTGCACAATCAGCTCAAACTTCCAGTATATGGATCAACTTACTAGATTAATGTGAAAAAAAATCAGAATATCGCTAAAAACGTGCAAAACGCACTCCCGTATTTCAAAAGTTTAGGCATCATATAAACTAACAACTTACGTGTTTTAAATAACGTGTAAAGATCAGATATCGAAGAAGCATTGCCAATCAGTTGTTTTTCATTGCTTTATTTCAGTTTTGTGCAAAAAATTCCCAAACATTCCGAATTTTTCGCTTGAAATCTCCATACAAATTACTATGGAGTGAGTGAAGTTTCTTTGATAGCTGTCCGCGCACCGTCGCTGCTCACTCCCCCCCATGTCCCCAAGGTGAACGCACGTCGCTTTTGACGAAAATGACATTTATAATTACGCGGATAATTTACACGAAATAGGCGCACATAGGGTCTTTTGTTGAAAATAGTACAACTTTGTTTTTTTTCCTCCGTACTGTTTGTTCATATGCATTATGCATAATTTATCAAACGTATGATTTTATCATGATTCACCATGAGAGTAATATGGCAGGTTTATATTTATAAGTACACTTGATTAAAAGCTCTCTTGGGTTTGACAATTTGGTACTAGTTGTCATTTCATTTTCCTATTTTTTCTTGTAAATTTTTACTATTTGTAACTTATACTGAAAGTTTTTACCTATTGGTATTTGAAAAACAATCTATGTATTTACTTTTAGCATGGTGTCAATCTGCAGCATCATCGGTTAATGCCAATACGGGATCTGCCTAAAATATTCAAGCAAAACAAGGGAACGAAGTAAGACAGCAAATAGCTTTGATTGCTTTCAAATCGAATTGATTAAAACTATGTTATTTGTGTGGTCTAAGCTACTATGTTATCTGATCATGAAAGCTTGATTAAGGTGTCTGAATAGATTAAAGGTTCTTTTTTGAACAATATTTTTAACTAAATTAATTTTGGAGGCCTCTATCATAACTGAAATTGTTCGACAAAGAAATTTGACGAAACATTAAGATACAAAGTTATAGAGCAAAAATCAAAGTTAATACTTACGTTAAGTTAAGTATTTGAAAAAATGCGAACAGCAATCATGCCGTATTTTTATGCTTGTTTGTATTCTTCACGCAGTGACGTGCACTCACCCGGCGTCATGTGGAAGACTGAGTTGCGGGACTGCGCAGACGGCTGTCAAAGAAACTTCACTCGTTCCATAGTAATTAGCATGGAGATCTCGAGCAAAAAAAAATGAAAGTTTGCGTTTGCTTATACGAAACAGAAATAGTTATTGCAATAGAACATAATGACAAGTTATTCGAAATGGAATCACACTTCACACCGGAACAGCTTTTACAATTGTACCAAGCACAAATTCGGTTGTGTATGGAGTACTTCTGCCACCACTGGGATGGCTCTACCAAGTATCAGCTGGATGCACTAGACTCAGTAGACCGAAGAGCCAGGAGACTGATAGGTGACGAGACGCTCGTTGGAACCAAACTCGAGTTTGGAGCATCGGCGTAGAGTTGCCTGTCTATCGGTTTTTTATAAGGTGTATTTCGGAGAGTGTGCGCAAGAACTTCATGACCTGATACCACCCTCTACTTTCTACTACCGGACCACAAGTCGCCGTGAGGGCTTTCACCTCCATGTGGTCGACGTTCCAGCGGTCCGAACTAAGCGGTTTGGTGCTTCCTTTCTGGTCCGCACCGCTAAGGAGTGGAACGCCCTCCCTGCGTCTGTGTTTCCGGATACATACAACCTTGGTGTCTTCAAGGCAAGAGTGAATAAGCATTTTTTGGGTAAGCGTGGCTGGCGAGACTGAGGTCAAACGCAAACCCATTTTAAATTAAAAAAAAATGGATCAGATAGAACTTTGATATAAATATGAAATATGAGTTATATTTACGTCAGCCATGGAAAAATGGCAGTGCAAGCATTTTTATCTCTAACTGGCTATTTGCATACAGCTTTTCCCTGTAGTAATTTGAATGAACTATACAGACAAACGTTCTAGAAAATATAATTAGCATCAACTATCATTTAGATAGTGAAAGCTTATGTAAAAACAGACAGAAAAACGCGGAGGGTGACTTCCTTTCATACTATGCTCTACTCGTAGATCAATTCCAGTAAGATGAAGATCACGCGGTGGATTCTGTATTAAATTCAGCGTCAAAAGCCTGAAATACGATGGCCTCTACAGGAGACTAAAGGTATTATACTCAAGTGTTATTATCTAAAATAAATTATCCACTAAAAGTGTCTCAACTATCGATATCTTCAACTGTTGACAACTGTTAAATTCCTCGTTTTAGTTAGTAACAAGATAGCTCCCTTTAATGCTTCTTGCAGCTTTTCATTACAAGTAAGACCAATTTATTAGTGGGTTCTTCTGCATGTTACTAGAAATGGCTCCGTGTATTGCTATATCATATGCATTGGATGTAAGACATATTTTGTGTTGATGATGATCGAACGCATAAACCAAGTTACAACTAAATCTCGATGGAATCGTCAAGTACCAGATATAACATTGTGCAAATAACGTGGTCACGGGAATAGATTGCAAATAATAGTGTTAAAAAAATAATTGGCAAAACCACTTGTTAGTATGTTTAATAAAATAAAATTTTTGGTTAGTTTCTTTTGTTTGCCCTATATCCTGAAATATTTTGGGTGGCGAAATAAAAATATCTTTGGTGAACGCATCAAATGATTATCATGCCGCGATTTATAATAATAATAAATAAATAAATATCCCTGGACATTATTCCACACAGCGCCATCTAGCCCCAAGTGAGCTAATTATACTCCGTTTTTATGGGATACTAGACAACGGATAAACATACTTAAATACTTTTTCTTTTGTAAATACATACTTATTATACATAGGATACACCCAGACCAATACAAACAGACATGTTCATGCACACAAATGTTTGTACTGTGCGGGGATCGAACCCGCGACCTTTGGTGTAGTAGCCGACTTCTAAACAATTACACCAAGACGGTCGTCCGGATTTATGCATTGCATTTATGCACGGATTGCACGGCCCAATCACTGTGTGACCATAGCTGTCACGATCGCTTTCAAATTTGACAGATTTTCTCTCCGGCCGACCTTAGTATAGACCCTTAAGGTTTCAGGCAGGATTTGAACTGCGTATCCCAGCCAACCGAGCAACTGCACTAACCACTAAGCTACCATGACTATAAACGATCGGCTAAGCAGACGAATATTTTTATTAGTATCTAGTCTAAATAAAGGAAATACAATTTCGCGGGGCACTTTCACTTTCTTACCTTTTATATCATCTCGTCTACGGTTCTATGTTATTTGGAAGATTCTGTTTCAGCAATAACAGTATTAACAGTCCAATAGCACACCTAAACCGAAATGCGTTATTTACCTACGAATAACATTTTGTTTATTTTTTATCGCACCGAACCCGTTGAAAATAAATGCAGTTTAAAGTAGTGTTTTCAGCTTTTCTGCTATACCATGTAAATGTTAGTGAACTTTTCAGATGTATGGAGCCAAGCAAGCAATCTTCGTTCGTAACGTTTACCTCGAGATGTCTGTTGATCTGAAGCGCGTCGTTCGGTGCGCTTGAGCGCGATCGAATGCGGGCGCGAGTAAACATCTCGCCTTCTGTATACTTGGCTTGTATATGCGAACTTACCCTCTCATGTCTTTGTAGATACAGTGAGCAAAAAATTTGTATTCATGCATATGTGAAAGTATTAAATTAATGAATTGCAAACGAAATTCAAATCAATACTTCCTTACCCCCGAATTCACAAACGACAATCAACGACAAGCACGCGCTCATGCTCATGTGCTGTCCCTGTCAGTTCTATTGACATTTTACGGGACAGCAT
Source organism: Udea ferrugalis (assembly GCA_950022985.1). Classification (NCBI taxonomy): domain Eukaryota; kingdom Metazoa; phylum Arthropoda; class Insecta; order Lepidoptera; family Crambidae; genus Udea; species Udea ferrugalis. The sequence goes on from OX465516.1 coordinate 17,138,203, forward strand.
GAGCGTGAGCGCGTGCTTAGCGTTAATTGACGTTTGTGAATTCGGGGGTTAGTCAAACAAACAATCTTCCTCGAATGCGGTCGCGAGTAAACATCTCGCCGACTGTATACTCGGCCTAAATCGTAACTACGAACTCGCCTTTCAATGTCTTTGTAGAGACAGTGAGCAAAGATTGTATTCATGCCTATGACATTGAATATGAAAGTATTGAATTAATGAATTGCTAACGAAATTCAAATCAATAGTTATTTAGTCAAATAAACAATCTTCCGCGAATGCGGGCGCTAGTAAACATCTCGCCGTCTGTATACTTGGCTTGTATACTGCGAACTTACCCTCTCATGTCTTTGTAGAGACAATGAGCAAAAAAATTTGTATTCATGCCTATGACATTGAATATGAAAATATTAAATTAATGAATTGCCTAATAAGTTCAAATCAATAGTTACTTAGTCAAACAAACAATCTTCCTCGAATGCGGGCGCGAGTAAACATCTCGCCGTCTGTATGCTTTTGTGCTTGTATCGTAACTACGAACTTACCTTCTCGTGTTTTTGTAGAGACAGTGACTAAAAAAATTCAATTCATGCATATGACATTGAACATGAAAGTATTAAATTAATGAATTGCAAACGCAATTCAAATCAATAGTTACTTCGTCAAACAAACAATCTTGCGAATGCGGGCGCGAGTAAACATCTCGCCGTCTGTATACTCGGCTTGTATCGTAACTACGAACTTGCACTACTTGCTTTGTGGAGACAGTTAAATTGACTTTATTAATTACTTTAGTACTTTTGAAAATGATTAGAAATGCCAGAATGCCACAAGTCAAGTGTCTACACGGCAAGCTGGGCCAAAATAGATGAACGACGAAGATATTGCAAGTGGTATTCGTTTATGGTGACCAATTGAACAATGACAATGATGGGGTTCTCTATTGTGTCTCATAAAATTTTTGTTCATAATTTAACGTATCATAATGTTTTCTGATATAATTATCATTTGTCCGAATGATAGGTAGCCCTAATTTACTGTCTCATAATATCACTTGCCCTAAAATCATAATTCCGAAACGTTAGATGTCCTAAAATTCTTTGCCATAACTATCACAATCTATAATATTTATGAAACCTAACTGCTTTTCTCATAATAGTGTTTTGTCCTAACGTCTCTTCCCATAATATATCGAGCACTAAAATCGAAATTGCATTAATGTTAATAACTGTCCTGAATATTTTTTGCTATAAAAATTGCATGCAAGCAAGCAGCATGCAGGCAAGCATGCAGCATGAGCATGCATTTTATTTTAGGGTTTGAAAAAAAAAATAACTAACCCTCGAAGGTTAAGGCGTGAGCTGCGCTCACGCCTTAACCTTCGAACCTATCACGGCCATGTCGGAGCCGCCCTCGGCATTCACCATGTAAACAAGCATGCAGCATGCAGGGATGCAGCATGCATTTTATTTTAGGCTTTGAAAAAAAAACTAACCAACCCTCGAAGGTTAAGGCGTGAGCTGCGCTCACGCCTTAACCTTCGAACCTATCACAGCCATGTCGGATCCGCCCTCGGCATTCACCAAGTAAACAAGCATTCACCATGTAAACAAGCATTCACCATGTAAACAAGCATGCAACATGCAGGAAAGCATGCAGCATGCAGGCAAGCATACAGCATGCAGGCAAGCATGCAGCATGCAGGCAAGCATGCAGTATGCAGGCAAGTATGCAGCATGCAGGCAAGCATGCAGCATGCAGGGATGCAGTATGCATTTTATTTTAGGGTTTGAAAAAAAAATAACTAACCCTCGAACCTTCGAACCTATCACGGCCATGTCGGATCCGCCCTCGGCATTCACCATGTAAACAAGCATGCAACATGCAGGAAAGCATGCAGCATGCAGGCAAGCATACAGCATGCAGGCAAGCATGCAGCATGCAGGGATGCAGCATGCATTTTATTTTAGCGTTTGTAAAAAAATAACTAACCCTCGGATTCGGACTTACATTGTTATTATAAACCACCATTTGGACAAACATTCATTATGTCAAATCGCACTTAGACCAAGTGATTTTGTAGCTAGTGAAATTAGGACGTATAATTATTATAGCACTCAATTTTGTGACACAAAACCATTATAGTTGTGGACTATTAGGTGAAACGAAGTTTCGTATACGAGACCATTATGGATAGTGATGATTATAGAAAACGCGTTCGGGATTTTGATTTTCGGACGTACGATATTCGGAGAAGAAAGGGACTACTCGATGATGGTAATTCAGCATTATTATGTTACGCTTGACATATGGCCAACAGTGTTAAGCTAAGCAAACAATATTACTCTGGTGAAACGTTTACCTTGAGGTGTATCTGTCTGTTGATCTAAAACGCGTCGTTCACTGAGTTCGGGCGCGATCGAATGCGGGCACGAGTAAATATCTCGCCGTTTGTACACTCTGCGTCATGGGTTTGTGTCGTAACTACCGCCCCTTCATGTCGTTGTATACAAAGACAGTTATAAAAAAAAATTATCATGTCTAAGGCGTGGACTGTTAAAGTGATTATTGAATAAATGAATTGCTGGTGTAATTAATAGATTTTGCGTTCGCGTTGTACCATTAAGTCCGTGAGTCTTGTCGTGTGTGTCTGGGTGCCGACAGAGTGAATCGAAAAAACTGGACAAGATCGCAGTGTTTGCCACTGAAATCGTTTAATTTTCACTGGTCCAAAATAAGTTGCGTTCTATCTGTGGTTATGATAAGTGAATGCAGTAGCTACCTTAAGGGTCCATACTAAGGTCGGCCGGAGAGAAAATCTGTCAAATTTGAAAGCGATCGTGACAGCTATGGTCACACAGTGGTTGGGCCGTGCAATCCGTGCATAAATGCAATGCATAAATCCGGACGACCGTCTTGGTGTAATTGTTTAGAAGTCGGCTACTACACCAAAGGTCGCGGGTTCGATCACCGCACAGAACAAACATTTGTGTGCATGAACATGTCTGTTTGTATTGGTCTGGGTGTTTCCTATGTATAATAAGTATGTATTTACAAAAGAAAAAGTATTTAAGTATGTTTATCCGTTGTCTAGTATCCCATAAAAACGGAGTATAATTAGCTCACTTGGGGCTAGATGGCGCTGTGTGGAACAATGTCCAGGGATATTTATTTATTTATTATTATTATAGATCGCGGCATGATAATCATTTGATGCGTTCACCAAAGATATTTTTATTTCGCCACCCAAAATATTTCAGGATATAGGGCAAACAAAAGAAACTAACCAAAAATTCTATTTTATTAAACATACTAACAAGCGGTTTTGCCAATTATTTTTTTACACTATTATTTGCAATCTATTCTCGTGACCACGTTATTTGCACAATGTTTTATATCTGGTACTTGACGATTCCATCGAGATTTAGTTGTAACTTGGTTTATCCGTTCGATCATCATCAACACAAAATATGTCTTACATCCAATGCATATGATATAGCAATACACGGAGCCATTTCTAGTAACATGCAGAAGAACGCATTAATAAATTGGTCTTACTTGTAATGAAAAGCTGCAAGAAGCATTAAAGGGAGTTATCTTGTTACTAACTAAAACGAGGAATTTAACAGTTGTCAACAGTTGAGAAACTTTTAGTGGATAATTTATTTTAGATAATAACACTTGGTCGCCGGTCGCAGGTCGCCGACGTAGCCCAGCGTGTTAGCAGGTTGAAGTGGCAGTGGGCGGGGCACATAGCTCGAAGGACTGATGGCCGTTGGGGCCGGAAAGTCCTCGAGTGGAGACCATTCGAGGCCAAGCGCAGCGTGGGACGCCCGCCCGCAAGGTGGACGGATGACCTCATAAAGGTCGCAGGGTCTCTGTGGATGCAGGCCGCCTCCAACCGGCAGCTCTGGAAATCTATGGGGGAGGCCTATGTTCAGCAGTGGACAACATGTGGCTGCTGATGATGAATAACACTTGAGTATAATACGTTTAGTCTCCTGTAGAGGCCATCGTATTTCAGGCTTTTTACGCTGAATTTAATACAGAATCCACCGTGATCTTCATCTTACTGGAATTGATCTACGAGTAGAGCATAGTATGAAAGGAAGTCACCCTCCGCGTTTTTCTGTCTGTTTTTACATAAGCTTTCACTATCTAAATAATAGTTGATGCTAATTATATTTTCTAGAACGTTTGTCTGTATAGTTCATTCAAATTACTACAGGGAAAAGCTGTGTGCAAATAGCCAGTTAGAGATAAAAATGCTTGCACTGCCATTTTTCCATGGCTGACGTAAATATGATAATTCATATTTATATCAAAGTTCTATCTGATCCATTTTTTTTTAATTTAAAATGGGTTTGCGTCTGACCTCAGTCTCGCCAGCCACGCTTACCCAAAAAATGCTTATTCACTCTTGCCTTGAAGACACCAAGGTTGTATGTATCCGGAAACACAGACGCAGGGAGGGCGTTCCACTCCTTAGCGGTGCGGACCAGAAAGAGTGTCATTGTCAAGAGTGTCATTTAAAAAGAGTAACTACCGAGTTTCTTGCCGGTTTCTTCTCGGTAGAATCAACACCTCCGAACCGGTGGTAGAATCACATTATTACTTTTTAATTTTTATGTTGTGACTTGTCATAAGTGCTTTTTAATAAGTTTACATGAATAAATACTATTTTTACTTTACTTTACTTACTTTAAAGGAAGCACCAAACCGCTAAGTTCGGACCGCTGGAAAGTCGACCACATGGAGGTGAAAGCCCTCACGGCGACTTGTGGTCCGGTAGTAGAAAGTAGAGGGTGGTATCAGGTCATGAAGTTCTTGCGCACACTCTCCGAAATACACCTTATAAAAAACCGATAGACAGGCAACTCTACGCCGATGCTCCAAACTCGAGTTTGGTTCCAACGAGCGTCTCGTCACCTATCAGTTTCCTGGCTCTTCGGTCTACTGAGTCCAGTGCATCCAGCTGATACTTGGCAGAGCCATCCCAGTGGTGGCAGAAGTACTCCATACACAACCGAATTTGTGCTTGGTACAATTGTAAAAGCTGTTCCGGTGTGAAGTGTGTTTCCATTTCGAATAACTTGTCAATATGTTCTATTGCAATAACTATTTCTGTTTCGTATAAGCAAACGCAAACTTTAATTTTTTTTGCTCGAGATCTCCATGCTAATTACTATGGAACGAGTGAAGTTTCTTTGACAGCCGTCTGCGCAGTCCCACAACTCAGTCTTCCACATGACGCCGGGTGAGTGCACGTCACTGCGTGAAGAATACAAACAAGCATAAAAATACGGCGTGTGTAAGTACACGAACTCGATGCATAGTTTTCTGTTCGCATTTTTTCAAAGACTTAACTTAACGTAAGTATTAACTTTGATTTATGCTCTATAACTTTGTATCTTTATGTTTCGTCAAATTTCTTTGTCGAACAATTTCAGTTATGATAGAGTCCTCCAAAATTAATTTAGTAAAAATATTGTTCAAAAAAGAACCTTTAATCTATTCAGACACCTTAATCAAGCTTTCATGATCAGATAACATAGTAGCTTAGACCACACAAATAACATAGTTTTAATCAATTCGATTTGAAAGCAATCAAAGCTATTTGCGTTCTTACTTCGTTCCCTTGTTTTGCTTGAATATTTTAGGCAGATCCCGTATTGGCATTAACCGATGATGCTGCAGATTGACACCATGCTAAAAGTAAATACATAGATTGTTTTTCAAATACCATTAGGTAAAAACTTTCAGTATAAGTTACAAATAGTAAAAATTTACAAGAAAAAATAGGAAAATGAAATGGCAACTAGTACCAATTTGTCAAACCCAAGAGAGCTTTTAATCACTGTTATAAATATAAACCTGCCATATTACTCTCATGGTGAATCATGATAAAATCATACGTTTGATAAATTATGCATAATGCATATGAACAAACAGTACGGAGGAAAAAAAACAAAGTTGTACTATTTTCAACAAAAGACCCTATGTGCGCCTATTTCGTGTAAATTATCCGCGTAATTATAAATGTCATTTTCGTCAAAAGCGACGTGCGTTCACCTTGGGGACATGGTGGGGAGTGAGCTGCGACGGTGCGCGGACAGCTATCAAAGAAACTTCACTCACTCCATAGTAATTTGTATGGAGATTTCAAGCGAAAAATTCGGAATGTTTGGGAATTTTTTGCACAAAACTGAAATAAAGCAATGAAAAACAACTGATTGGCAATGCTTCTTCGATATCTGATCTTTACACGTTATTTAAAACACGTAAGTTGTTAGTTTATATGATGCCTAAACTTTTGAAATACGGGAGTGCGTTTTGCACGTTTTTAGCCATATTCTGTTTTTTTTTCACATTAATCTAGTAAGTTGATCCATATACTGGAAGTTTGAGCTGATTGTGCAACTCTTTGACTACTATGACGATTTTTTTCGTGCCTCATACTTCATATTTTCTATATAAAACTTTAGTTTTCCCGAGAGCCGTTTTCCTGGTATCGCGCCTTAACACCGTCTCAAAAATGTATAGTAACAATCACTATAGTATCTGTATATAAACGACTGGCTACATAAACGATATGATGTGGATTTACCAATGTATTGTTGTTTTACTGTACACATGTATTAAGGAAGTTCATAGCAATGGCCGTTTAGTTAATGCTGGCAGTGTTACGTCCTAGATGTGGCGACATTCAGTAAACTCCAGCACGATCAAATGCGGGCACGAGTAAACATCTCGCTGTCTCAGAGACTTCGGTTTGTGCTATAACTAGGAACTTGTCCCATTATAGCGTCTGTTTGTTTTGGCAGTAATAAATAGAGCAAGATAAAAAAGATTGATTAAATGTTGGTGCAAAGCAACAGATCAAGTCATTACAACTGAACGCAGATCGCGCGAGTCAGAACAAGGCTTTATTTGCTTATTCAAATTCATAAGCGTTGCCAATAATTAACGAACACCTATGAATGAATGTGAGTTGAAATCGCACAGGATGTGTTTTAACGTGGTTCGAAGTGAAAATATGTGGTCTCTGCTCACCCATTGTAGACAAACAGCTTTTTCGTTAGAGCCATTGAACATTTTTGTTTTTAAAGAATCAGATGTATAAAACATTATTAAGTCCAATGAAAAAAGTCAGCAACAGAAAGTTGAATGATATGTCGAATCATACAAATCCTCATAGTATCAAAGTATTGATTTACGTAAGCTTATGACAAATCAACTTCATCAACACCAAAAATACGCCTAAATAAACATAAAGTTACTCAAGTACTATTTCGGACGTTGATTCTATTAAGAAGACAGGTTTATTGTTAGAATCAAGCACCCCTCAATTGCAAATATTAAGTTCTAATTTTAAGAGGTTGATGGTAGATAGAGTTTACACGACTTGTGTCAATAATGAGCTCACATAAACTGAATGGTTTGATTGCAGTCACTCAGGTCTCAGTGGCAAAATCGACGTTTTATGGAAATCTATTTTCAGTTAACGATCTTTCCGAAAACTTTCTGTTATTTTTTATTGAAAGCTGTGATTTAAGTGCATCGTAAATACGATACAGTGTCTGTACATTATGATTAATAATATAGAAAATGGATATAAACTCTCGTCGACTTTTTTTTATATTCGAAGAAGAGTCTATCAATTTTTTTTTTCATTCTCTGTCCATCTTTGCCCACAATCCAATCTGACGGAAAGCGACTATCTGATCGAAAATGGAGCAGGCTTTAATAGAAAACACCTAGTCTCACCCACTCTGTTCTTAGGCGCTTCCAAAATTGGGTCAAGAAATACAGACACTTTTCAAATTCAACTCATTTTACCGAAAGCAGTAGTAGTCAACAGTTTAAGTGGTGACCGTCGACTTGTTAAGCCACCAACGGCGCCGACGCTTCCCTTAATTAGAGCTCTGATTGCAAGCGCTTGAAAACCCGTTTGTGAAGTGCAATTTTGTTAAGATTCAGAAAATATTATTATTCATATTTTAAGATTGAGTACAAATTGTCATGAATTTTGAAGCTTTATTATTTGGCATAGTAATTAAGAAGTTGAATATTACTACACCATAGTTCAATCTCAAATTGTTTGCTTGTACTTCATAGTCGTTGTGTTTTCTATGTATATTGAATGTTTATTTTAAAAAAAACTTATGTTTATTCGTTGTATAGTATTTCATAGCTTGAGCTTTGCTTAATTTGAAGCTAGACGGCGATGTGTAGAATAATGTCCAAGATAGAGTATAGACTTGTTTAAATTATTCAAAATACTTACCAAAAACTACACATATAGCAGTGAAAGTGTAAATAATGACTTATTAAGTATTTAGTTTTGTCAGTGAATTTGATCTGTCAAATTACTGAATAAATAAACCTGAAGTAGCAACACATACGTTGCTCTGATCCCAGGTAAAGGATTTTCCCCTTGTTTTATGGAAAACAGATCAATGGAGGTACCACGAAGACATTTTTTTCATCAACAAAGATTTTTGTGATGAATGTGTATTTGTACAAATAAAAAAACATTGTTATCTTATTTGTTTATTGACAGCATCGTAGCTTTGCCTACGGTATCCCGTAGCGCTCTGTAGTTGTTTAAGATTCTGTAGCACGCGTAAACCGTAGCCAACTCGTAGCATCTCGTAGCTTCTAAGGCTTAGGAAACTTGTTCGCTAAGAGGTTTCAAAAGCTCATACCAAAGCACTGCTTGTGCTTTCCAGTTAAATGCTTTTAAATTTTGTGTATGCATAGCCCGTATTATTTCTTGAAAGTAGATTAATTTTCTCCTGTATTAAGTTTTATGATTTTATGGTCTATTTTTCTCAGCAGTATTTAATTCCATTAAACAAAAACGAACCCCACGATAGTATTCCACGGTTCGTTAATCAGAAGCCTGGCGGTAGTTTTCGCCAACTAAATATCATTTGCTTCAGGAAAAAAGGTTTGTTTTTATCTGTAACAAATAAAAAACAAAAAGGCTTCTCTGTCGAGTGGTCCGCCTTACAATGGTGGCCTAAAGATTGTTTTCTTCCAAGCCATTGTATGAACAAAATCCGGATTGGATGGAAATGAGACCCGAGGCTGTGTTTGAGGAAACCCGCCGTCTTTGAATAGGCAGCTTCACAGTTTTTTAAACCGTTTAGCATCTTTGTCCGTTCATTTTATTATTAGAGTATAATAAACTGAGTTAAAAAAATCAACACCATACCGTTCACCATAGTATGTTTGTCCAACAAGTGTAGTGCTGTAGTGCATTTTAATTTGATTGTAGTTCAGTTAGCTTTGATATTAAATCAATCAAAGTTCGCTTGCGTACAAAGTTTCCGCTTCCAACTTTAGGAAATACAATCTTGATGACCATCAGTGTGTCAGTGACTAATTTAGAGTGTTTTAGGTAGGTAACCATAGGTTTTTTTTTCAAAATTAATCCACCATTGAAAAGCTCTCGAGCATTGTCATCATTTGGTGTATTCGAAGCTAAAGTTATGAGGTGTCAAAAAACGACGAAGGGCTTTAAGAGAAGGTAACTGAATAGTGTCCATGCTCTTTTTACTCGTCTTGGCAGAGGCACTCCCTGCCCTCAGATGAGAAAATGGAGTAAGTGGATGCAGGTTTGAATCCCGTTTGATTGCTCTCCAAGTTGTTTTTTTGTGTATCTTTGTTTAGATAAAACTACAACATTGTTATCACAAACTACAAAATCTTTATTTTTTTAGGGATTCCACTTAAAGGTGAATTCCCAAAAGTCCAAAAAATTCTCACCAAAACCTCACCAAGGACAATCCTCTTATAAAACATGTTTTATACACTTCCAAAACTTTTCGATTCACCCCCTCATCTTCCGGAAAATATTTATTCAAGAGAATTCCTAAGTTCGTCTAACATTCTTCCGGAGCTATTTTTCTTTGTTAACGAAATTGAATTCGCATTCATCGTTCTATGAAGGTTATAATATCTTCTTTTATTTTGTTATATTATTCGGCAGCTTTTGTTAGTGTCTTGTCTCGGTTTGGGGGAATTTCAATGGGCCTTACCTTGCGGTCTTGCCCTTAATTGCTGTAACTTTTTAGGGTTCCATTGTTCAAAAAAACGTTATGGCATCACTTTTGTCTTTTGTTTTCCAGTCTAATAATAACTTACAATAATAATATAAGAATAATAATTTTGAATAATTAGAAACTTGCATACTATAGGTATAAACTTTTCCTCTCCTTAAACACTTTGACGCAACGATAAAAATCTATTGAGGAAGTTTGTCTTTTTATTCTAATCTGATGCGTTGTTGTATCAAAGAACACTTTTTGTAAAAACAAAAGAGTAACTGCTAAGTTTAATGCTAGCTGTCCTCAGTACAGAAACAATTATCCGATAGTAGGATTAATTTATCTGTGTTCCGTGTATTTTAAAATCCATATTATTTATTTCAAAGTTGATGTCATTAAGTTTCGTGTGAATGACGGTTAAAAAGTACTTAAATGATTTTCTGCGTTCAAAGTTAACTTTGAAGTTCAATCAGAAAAATCAATTTTCCGAAGTTGTAGGGAACCCGCAATCAATCTCACAACTGTCCTGTATTTTTTCGTGCTTTTTAACACTTGAGATACAATGGTTCGTTAGAGGTTTTTGGAAGCTTGTACAAGTTTATGCCTTTGTATGAGGCCCAACGAAGACATTGTTTGAAGTCAAATTATACAAAACCTTAATGAGCTATTGGCAATAATATCTTACTGTTATTGTTAAGAATGAAAAATGAACTATATTTAAAGTGAATTATTCATACGGTTTACAGAATTTTTCGCGCCTATAATTTAATAAAATAAGTAACCAATTATTTTGGGGAATTTTCATTTGAAATGACGTGTTGCTCAAAATTTTAGTATTGTGGCATTTTAACCTAATAGAAAATAGTGCTGTTAATAACGTTTAAAAATGTAGGGTATGGTTACTTTTAATCTGTTCGACGTCAGGTAGGTTGTCTTTTAGTTAATAATGTATAAGTTTTTTTTTTCAAAATCTGGTTAAAAGATAAGTTGTGATTTAGATGAAATAACTTGAAATTCCCATCTCCAGCTCTTTTTGAAATGTAAATCAAAACCCGAAAAGCCCTCCCTTCAATTTCGCTTTGATGTGATAATTTCAGATTCGAAAACCTCTCTTGAATCTTTTAAAGTCTTTACATTAATTAGAATATTAAATCGTGAACGAGGAAAATAATTTTATAACTAATTTGTATTAAAATGAAACGAAAAAAAGAGAAATAAATACTGGGTGGCGCAAAAGTACTGGCACTAAAGAAAATACTTTTTTTTTTATATGACATTTTCTGTCATTCTGTTGTTGAAAATTGTGTAGTGAACAAATGTAAAATACACTGAAAATAAACATGGACCGTTTTACTCCCCAAGAACGTGGAATAATTGTGTCAATGTTCTTACGGAATAATTCATCAGTGATAAGAACACAACGTGAATTTCGTCGACGATTTCCCCACCGTCCGGCACCGATTGGTCGCACAATTCGACGCTTTGCCACACGCCTTGAAGCAACTGGCTCAACATTGGATAGACCTAAGTCTGGGAGACCAAGAACAGGCCGTTCAGCTGAAAATATCGATGCTGTGCGCGAAGATGTGGAAGAGTGTCCAGAAACATCAACGAGGCGACGTTCCACGCAATTGGGCATTTCCAGACGGACCCTGCAGCGTATTTTGGTGAAAGACTTAAAGATGTTCCCGTATAAAACTCAAATGACTCATCAGCTGCTGCCTGCTGACCACCGAGCTCGTCTAGATTACTGCCAGCGCGTCATAAACCTCAACCTTGAAGAGGATGATTTTCCTTCAAAATTGGTTATGAGTGACGAAGCGCATTTCCATCTCTTGGCCTGCAAGATCACCCGATCTGACCAGTCCAGACTTCTTTCTTTGGGGTTTTTTGAAATCTCGGGTGTATGTGAACAAGCCACAGACTCTCGCAGCTCTAAAAGAAAACATTCGTCAAGAAATAACGAACATATCGCAGGAAGTGTTACGGCAAGTTATGCAAAATGTCATAAATAGGGCTCAAATGTGTATCAACTCTGGAGGTCACCATTTAAAAGACATCATCTTTAAATCCTAATGGTACGAAATTTAATGGCACAAATATACATTTAAAAAAACCTAAATCTAGTTTTCTAATTTAGAAAAAATGTAATAGCTGAACCAAATAGTGTCTTTACTTTTGCGCCACCCAGTATAAATGACACATAATACGAGGCAGCCAGGAACTCACGGTTAAGTTAGACATTTTAGCGTTGATAAACAATTTAGGCGAATCGTAAAACAATAATGCTCCAGATACTTAACCTGTAGGCCTGTTTAACTGCAGCATGGCATTCCACTGTAGGGCATAGGCCCAACCTCAACTATGAGGTTTCGAGAGCTGTACTCCTACAAGCAGGCTGCTTGTCACCGAGTTTTAATCCATTCAATCTATTTTTATTGCTCTAATCATGAGGTTCTAGAAGTACTTAGAAATGAGACACGTAATAAGATGCATTTCTTAAAATTCGGAAAGACCCGTTTCTCATTGCTAAAAATTCCTCGTTTAAAACTTGCCTATAACAATTAAGCTTCATCACGGTTGTACCTTAATAAAGCCTAACTCCTGTAATATATACAAAAAGGGTCACAAAATTAACCAAGTGATGATCCGAAATACAATTCGCGACCGTAATTTCTCGAAACGACTCCGCGCAGTGCTCTAATAGCCTATTACTTCACTACATTTTTAGGACATTAAGTGACTCTTCGTCATCTCTGCGGGGTAAAATATCATTTTCCCCAGAACATAAATAAGGGTTGGCCGCGATCAGTCCACGAAAAGATTACCCCGACCCCCCCTGGCCGCAGTGCTATCTTTACGGAATAAAGATAATACTGCGCCCATGTGGAGCTTTCGGATAAGATCTGTGAGGGAAACAAAAGATCTCGCTTTTTTTTCGTTTTGAGTTCCAACGTTGGGAGTGAGACTTGGTCGTTCACTATGGGTCTCATAAGAAGGCTCAAGGTCACCCAGCGAGCAATGGAAAGAGCGATGCTTGGTATTTCCCTGCTTGATCGAATCAAAAATGATGAGATCCGCAGGAGAACTAAGGCAACCGACATCGCTCAAAAGATTGCATCGTTTAAGTGGCAGTTGGTTGGGACACATAGCGCGGAGAACCGATGGCCGTTGGCGCGGAAAAGTTCTGGAATGGTGACTGCGTACCGGACCACGTTCCGTGGGCAGGCCCTCCACGAGGTGGACCGATGATCTGGTCAAGGTCGTGGGAAGCCGCTGGATGTGGACAGCGCAGGACCGATCGTTGTGGAGGTCTATGCCCAGCAGTGGGCGTCGTTCGGCAGACATGACGATGATGAGTTCAAAACTGGCTGGAACACTCGTTTTTGTGTTACAAACAACCTGCGGCTAACTCCTCGGTATCGGATAAAACCCCAAAAACATGGCCAAGGAGGTGGGTTCGCCTTTTGCCACGTTGGCCTTGTTTGCTAGTTTTCAACCATGACCGTTGTGTTTGTTTTATGAAATTAATTAATTCCTACTTATATTTTAAATGCGAAAGTTTGTATGTTTTTATTGAAACTTTACAATAATATAGCTTATGCATCTGAATAGAACACAAGCTACAATTTATAAAGATAATCACTTTTTTTAACCTAAGTCCACGCGGACGAAGTCCCGAGCGGCCGCTAGTTCTTTTATATAATTCAAGTTAACTTAAGGCGCGATACCAGGAAAACGGCTCTCGGGAAAACTAAAGTTTTATATAGAAAATATGAAGTATGAGGCACGAAAAAAATCGTCATAGTAGTCAAAGAGTTGCACAATCAGCTCAAACTTCCAGTATATGGATCAACTTACTAGATTAATGTGAAAAAAAAACAGAATATGGCTAAAAACGTGCAAAACGCACTCCCGTATTTCAAAAGTTTAGGCATCATATAAACTAACAACTTACGTGTTTTAAATAACGTGTAAAGATCAGATATCAAAGAAGCATTGCCAATCAGTTGTTTTTCATTGCTTTATTTCAGTTTTGTGCAAAAAATTCCCAAACATTCCGAATTTTTCGCTTGAAATCTCCATACAAATGACTATGGAGTGAGTGAAGTTTCTTTGATAGCTGTCCGCGCACCGTCGCAGCTCACTCCCCACCATGTCCCCAAGGTGAACGCACGTCGCTTTTGACGAAAATGACATTTATAATTACGCGGATAATTTAAACGAAATAGGCGCACATAGGGTCTTTTGTTGAAAATAGTACAACTTTGTTTTTTTTCCTCCGTACTGTTTGTTCATATGCATTATGCATAATTTATCAAACGTATGATTTTATCATGATTCACCATGAGAGTAATATGGCAGGTTTATATTTATAAGTACACTTGATTAAAAGCTCTCTTGGGTTTGACAATTTGGTACTAGTTGCCATTTCATTTTCCTATTTTTTCTTGTAAATTTTTACTATTTGTAACTTATACTGAAAGTTTTTACCTATTGGTATTTGAAAAACAATCTATGTATTTACTTTTAGCATGGTGTCAATCTGCAGCATCATCGGTTAATGCCAATACGGGATCTGCCTAAAATATTCAAGCAAAACAAGGGAACGAAGTAAGAACGCAAATAGCTTTGATTGCTTTCAAATCGAATTGATTAAAACTATGTTATTTGTGTGGTCTAAGCTACTATGTTATCTGATTAAAGGTTCTTTTTTGAACAATATTTTTTACTAAATTAATTTTGGAGGCCTCTATCATAACTGAAATTGTTCGACAAAGAAATTTGACGAAACATAAGAATACAAAGTTATAGAGCAGAAATCAAAGTTAATACTTACGTTAAGTTAAGTCTTTGAAAAAATGCGAACAGAAAACTATGCATCGAGTTCGTGTACTTACACACGCCGTATTTTTATGCTTGTTTGTATTCTTCACGCAGTGACGTGCACTCACCCGGCGTCATGTGGAAGACTGAGTTGCGGGACTGCGCAGACGGCTGTCAAAGAAACTTCACTCGTTCCATAGTAATTAGCATGGAGATCTCGAGCAAAAAAAAATGAAAGTTTGCGTTTGCTTATACGAAACAGGAATAGTTATTGCAATAGAACATATTGACAAGTTATTCGAAATGGAAACACACTTCACACCGGAACAGCTTTTACAATTGTACCAAGCACAAATTCGGTTGTGTATGGAGTACTTCTGCCACCACTGGGATGGCTCTGCCAAGTATCAGCTGGATGCACTGGACTCAGTAGACCGAAGAGCCAGGAAACTGATAGGTGACGAGACGCTCGTTGGAACAAAACTCGAGTTTGGAGCATCGGCGTAGAGTTGCCTGTCTATCGGTTTTTTATAAGGTGTATTTCGGAGAGTGTGCGCAAAAACTTCATGACCTGATACCACCCTCTACTTTCTACTACCGGACCACAAGTCGCCGTGGGGGCTTTCACCTCCATGTGGTCGACTTTCCAGCGGTCCGAACTAAGCGGTTTGGTGCTTCCTTTCTGGTCCGCACCGCTAAGGAGTGGAACGCCCTCCCTGCGTCTGTGTTTCCGGATACATACAACCTTGGTGTCTTCAAGGCAAGAGTGAATAAGCATTTTTTGGGTAAGCGTGGCTGGCGAGACTGAGGTCAAACGCAAACCCATTTTAAATTAAAAAAAATGGATCAGATAGAACTTTGATATAAATATGAATTATCATATTTACGTCAGCCATGGAAAAATGGCAGTGCAAGCATTTTTATCTCTAACTGGCCATTTGCACACAGCTTTTCCCTGTAGTAATTTGAATGAACTATACAGACAAACGTTCTAGAAAATATAATTAGCATCAACTATCATTTAGATAGTGAAAGCTTATGTAAAAACAGACAGAAAAACGCGGAGGGTGACTTCCTTTCATACTTTGCTCTACTCGTAGATCAATTCCAGTAAGATGAAGATCACGGTGGATTCTGTATTAAATTCAGCGTAAAAAGCCTGAAATACGATGGCCTCTACAGGAGACTAAAGGTAACTCAAGTGTTATTATCTAAAATAAATTATCCACTAAAAGTCTCAACTGTTGACAACTGTTAAATTCCTCGTTTTAGTTAGTAACAAGATAGCTCCCTTTAATGCTTCTTGCAGCTTTTCATTACAAGTAAGACCAATTTATTAGTGGATTCTTCTGCATGTTACTAGAAATGGCTCCATGTATTGCTATATCATATGCATTGGATGTAAGAAATATTTTGTGTTGATGATGATCGAACGGATAAACCAAGTTACAACTA
The DNA here is from genome assembly GCA_950022985.1 of Udea ferrugalis. Taxonomy (NCBI): domain Eukaryota; kingdom Metazoa; phylum Arthropoda; class Insecta; order Lepidoptera; family Crambidae; genus Udea; species Udea ferrugalis. Next base: position 17,154,537 of record OX465516.1, read on the forward strand.
AATCTCGATGGAATGGTCAAGTACCAGATATAACATTGTGCAAATAACGTGGTCACGAGAATAGATTGCAAATAATAGTGTAAAAAAATAATTGGCAAAACCGCTTGTTAGTATGTTTAATTAAATAATATTTTTGGTTAGTTTCTTTTGTTTGCCCTATATCCTGAAATATTTTGGGTGGCGAAATAAAAATATCTTTGGTGAACGCATCAAATGATTATCATGCCGCGATTTATAATAATAATAAATAAATAAATATCCCTGGACATTGTTCCACACAGCGCCATCTAGCCCCAAGTGAGCTAATTATACTCCGTTTTTATGGGATACTAGACAACGGATAAACATACTTAAATACTTTTTCTTTTGTAAATACATACTTATTATACATAGAAAACACCCAGACCAATACAAACAGACATGTTCATGCACACAAATGTTTGTACTGTGCGGGGATCGAACCCGCGACCTTTGGTGTAGTAGCCGACTTCTAAACAATTACACCAAGACGGTCGTCCGGATTTATGCATTGCATTTATGCACGGATTGCACGGCCCAACCACTGTGTGACCATAGCTGTCACGATCGCTTTCAAATTTGACAGATTTTCTCTCCGGCCGACCTTAGTATGGACCCTTAAAGACATATTTTTTTTAAAACTCGTGAATCTGCTCCACCACCCCACCGGTCGTCTTACTGACTATAGAAAAGTTCACAACGTCTGGCTCATTATTTAAACTTTTGAAGTTTATTAATGTTTTGGGAAGGGGGTTAGACTTATTAACCTACCACGCTTGTCTAATGCGGGTTGGAAGGTGCGCTGTAAGCCGACTAACTTGGCCTTTGGATGCCGCCGTTGACGTGCTTGACGTTCTTCCGCCGCCAGCCTGAGTGACATCCTGCACTAATGCCAGCTGTTCTATCTAAGCCTCTGGAGGAATACTAATCCCGAGCCTCAGATAGCGGTTCAATAAATGAAAAAGTGACGACAGTTTATAGTCATGTTGAGGACCATCAGTCACTGTCTCAGTGACAGTGACCAACCGGCCGCCTGAATGGCGGTTACGGCCCCGCCCGGCAATGGCCAGTCATACTGGACTCCAAGCCGCGCGGGTCGTCCCTCTTCGCTTCCCCGGAACAAAGTGCTCCGGGTACTGAGCCCCCCTACCACGGCAAGGTGGAGACGTCTTCAGGGAGGATGGATGGAGATTGGGAGGGGAGGCCCTTGCCTTGCCTTTTTAGATTTAGATTTTGAAGTATCTTATTTCCTTTTTTTTAGCTTACATATACTATCAGGCCGTCCGGACGCGAATTAGCCAATTTTTATAAGTAGTTTAATTCTAAATCCATGACTTTTTTCATTGTACAGTAGCAAATACGGTAAGTCCTTATTAGGAGCCCATAACCTTAAAGTCAGTACAGTCAGTAACAAAATAATGTGCATAGAGAGTGGTCAGATATGTCTGATGTACTTGAGAAACGCAATCTTATTACTACATAATCAAGTAATATTCCAGTTATTTACGATTTTAGTGACGTTTCAAACGACGATACGACTCTATGATCGGAGTACATTACGTTATTACTTTCATTTTACATTGGTCAAGCTGTCAATACATTTGTGGCCCCTCTGTTAGCATATATAGTTGACTGACTGGACATTCACCATCAGATATATTGAAGCACACAAGGTGATCAAATACTTCTGAGCTGTTTCACAACCAATAAGTTTAAAACACTCAAGTTGCCATAAATGTCTGACCATTCATTACTTGATTAATATCTGAACATGACAGGTGACATAATATGTGTCACGTGTGTATAGAAGATAGACCCCCTTACTCACAAAAACTTAAACAGCTACTCAACAACACGTTCACTTCTGCATCGCTTTGTCACTTGCATTCTTGTTGCTGCCACCATTTGCGAGTAAGTGACATAACGCGTCAATTGCTTAAACAATGCTTAAGCGTTGCGCACATTTTTATGAATAAGTGGGAGAGACTATAATGAGTTAGCATCTGGGGGGCTAAAACGGCAACATTTAGATGATTCATATTATGAAAACATCTAACTGACGTTTCATCTAGACCGCGGTCCGTTTCGATTCAAAAGTGAGTAATAGCGCGCTGACGTCGCTCACGTTCATACAATTTATCAATTCGGGACGCGTGTGAGCGCGCTGTTACTCACTTTTGACTCGAAACGGACCGCGGTCTAGATGAAACGTCAGTTAGATGATTCATAATATGAATCATCTAAAATGTTGCTGTTTTAGCCCCCCTGTTCGTTAATGAAGAAATGAATGTGTAGCTGCTGATGGTAACTTAGTAATGAACTTATTGACTGTGATAGCGATCAGAAGCACTTACTCCCTTATTCATAAGAACGAACGCAACGCTAAAGCATAGTTTAAGAAATTGACGTGGTATGTCAGTTACTCGCAAGTGGCGGCAGCAACAAGAATTAAAGAGACAAAGCTGTGCAAAACTTAACGTGTTGTTGAAGAGCTGTTTCAGTTTTTATGAATAAGGGGGTTTGTCTGCTTCAATATTTCTGATGGCGACTGTACGAGTACATAACACAATATCATATTTGGTAACTTTGTTGGCGCCCAACGTGGGGCTTGGACTGGAAATTGCAAATGTGCTCTCGCATCAGATCTTTTATTGCTCCACGAACTCGCAAAATCTGAAAGTTACGAGAACGATCTTCATTTAGTTATGCGGAATTCTTTTATAGATATCGAACTTTGAGTTTGGACCATAAAGTCTTTTGTTTATTGCACATCATGTAGGATTTTCAATGCACTTTTAAATAAACGGTCTACGACGGTCTTTTTATGGGTCAGTTTTAACTACAACTATGATGAAATCAGGTATCTATGCATGCTCCAGAAAAGACGCGTGACTGAAAATGTGTATGCTCTTTAAGTTGGCTTCTTTTATTGTACTGGTTATTTTTGGCATAGCTTACTTTTCTTAAAACCGAAAGTTACAAGTAATCCCATTGCCATTGCGAAAAAATCATAGGTAGATTTCGTTGAAATTATTACCGTAACTACACTCCTTATTTCGTTTAGTTCGAAATTATGACTGTGTAGTATCTTTATTTTCTCCAGGATAATGTTTAAGGATGTCATAAAGTACAATAGTTACTTACTCAGATACAGATCGGATTAGGGGGTACCCCTACATCGTTTGCTCGGTCCGTTATCAAACCCTTACATCCGCTGAAAGAGACAATACGATTATCCTTTTCTTTAATTAAAACTAATCTGGGATAGTTCATAGGCAATACTACTTCTGGGTTAATCTCGGAAATATAACTAAGAACATTATGTAGGGAGGAGTTTTGTTAATTGTACGCGAATTTGGCAAGCCCAGAATAATAAACAATATTAACTTCGAGAAATAGTCCAAAAATGGACTTATTGCTATATTTATTACTATAATATTTATTATTTACCAGTGAACAATTAAGAGAAACAGATATGTTTTGCAGAATAGTATATTAGAGAAAAAAAAACAATTTACCGATTTCTTAATACATAATAAACGTAGGTAATTGTTTTATTTATTTATTAAAAATTCAAATAACATTTAGCGACATACATACTAAAACATACTGCTTGGTAATTCAACCCAACTTGATTGACAGAGAAGTTTAGAATCATCGGCTGTACTTTTAATAATAATTAATAAAAAGTACGATGCTTTTGATCTTTTTAAATGCCAAGACGATAGCTTGAAGAACAGTTTCAGAACCACTGATAATAAAACCATTTCCGAAGTGAACTCGAGCAGGTAATAGGCACCAGGCCCCAATAGGCCCCTGGGATTAATCCGGGAACTCATCCTACCCTTAATAATTCTGCTATTTGTAGGGTCTTAAATTCTAAGCCACACGCCTTTATACTTGCAAAGTGACAATAAATTCGTGTTAGTTATAAGGATGACTAGCTGTCCCAACAGACTTCGTTCTGTTGTCAAACTTTTAGTGTCACGTGATAGGTAGTAACATTTACTAAGAGGAAATTAAAATTGAGATTTTTACTATATTCCCAGCATCTTCTCATGATTACTCACCTTTTAAACCTTCCCTCGACCATTACAAATATTTCAAAACCAAAATTAGCCAAATCGGTCCAGCCATTCCCGAGTTTTAGCGAGACTAACGAACAGCAATCCATTTTTATATATAGAGATATATGAGTGAAAAATATTAAATTATGCAAGAACAAACTCCAACTCAACAATATCTCAAGATACCTGTGATAAGGAAGTACATCAATTTGTCGAATCTAATTAAAACACCTATGCAAATATGCTTAATAATAAGAAATTCAATATTTATTCTATAAATTACAATTTAAATTATAGTACAGTTTTCGTTTTTGCTTAAACGCAACTTCAAATGTAGGAAAGCTGTTAGAGTGGGTAAGCGAATGTGTGTGCTAAATATGATTATACGATTACACCATGGCTATTGTCAAACTCATTGATGAAGTCTGAAATCTTTTAATTTTACAATGCTAAATGACTGCGAAATTAAAAAGAATTTATAAAGAAAATATCCTTATTTTTAACAATAAGTAAAATTAAACACAAAAGGCCAACTCCATGGTTATAATACTTACTAAAAACTCATTTATTACTAAAAAATGTAACTTAGCGTAATTAGTACGTGTATTTAGGCTTCTTATTGTGATGAGAAAACAAATGGTTCTCCTATTGTTTTATGGCGTTCTCTCAAATCTCTAGTTTCAACGACTCCAAACTAACTTAGCTAATTAGGAGTCCGCGGCCCATACAAATAAACCTTCAAGTCGGTGGTCCGTCTCAATTATTCACGGGTCGTGGGTTCGGTACTAAGTACGTAAACACTGCTAAGTTCCCTAACCATTATGGACGTGAGTTGAAGCCGCAATTCGTGGTATTAACGTATTTAGGAAGAGACCCCGCTATTATTTCGGCTACAATGATGAACGACCATGAATGCTTACCATTAAAATAGGTAGATTATTCTGCACCTTGAGCAGGAGCATTTGAGTAATTTAAAATACTATTAATAATAAGCTTTCATCAGGATCAAAGTACTTATTTTTTTTACAAGCTACGTATTATGAAACGTGCCCTGCTATGTGACAGTTAGTTTTAGTTTAGTTTCAGAACACAGACTTAACAGGTCTACACAGAAAAAATGCTGTGAACTGGGTTGTATTCAAAATAAAAATTAAAAAAATTACAAGTACTTTCAAATCGTTAAAATAACCAAAGCATAATATACTAAATAGCAGACCAAAAATATAACAATATGCTAATACAAAATACACAGTACACACACTATTTGATTCTACCACTGCATCACTGGTACCAAGAATCTTAGCAGATTTCTTTTGTTTTCTCTTAGCCAAAGTTAGGTTATTTATAAAATAAAAAGATCATACCTACAGCTGTACATTACATTACATCATATACATATCTACATTACATTATTGGCATTGTTTCTCCTCTATGCCTACGCACACCTAACGCGGGGTACTTAGCGCGCACAAAACACTCATTCGCTTAACGGAGGTGCGTTGATCTTAATATCCCCATGTCACAGTCGAGACGTTAAGCAGCGATAATGCCCAACGAGAAATTTAAATTAAACTTCTGGAGAAATATGAACCTCGTTTGTCTCGCACGTGTGCTATTCAAAGTACTATTCAGGTGGAATTCTGGCTATATTACGCCGGTGGTGCCCTCTGGTGACGGACGGTGGAGACGTGTTGGTGTTAGGAGCTTTGTACATAGAAAAACCCTTAAACGATTTCAGGAATTTATTTTAGGAAAAACAGCAGCCATTTTTTTTCAAATACATCAGATAATACATAGATTTATACAAGTAGATCTGAAGCGACAGTGAAACCGAATATGACAGCACATTAAACTATACAGATAATAACGCTTAAAAAATAGCTAGAATTATTATTAGAATTTAGGAATACTAGATGGTAAATTTAGCTGCAAATAAATATGAGATAATACTATAATCCCAATGTAAGATTTACTTTTGTATGATGGTAAAGGACCACCCAAAAACGACCAGAAATAGCACAACTCTACAAATTTATTTATCAATAACAAGCACTTCTGCTGGTGAGATCTTAGCCAAACCACTGCTCTAACGGTTAGTTGAAGATTGTGCTCTATTAAGCATGAATTTCGGAAATGCTCAACCTTACTACGAGTTCAACACCAAGATTCGAGCCTAGCTCATATTTTGCCCTAAAGGATTAAACTATCTGATCTGTAAATCTACATAAAAGAGAACAATTTTAACTTAAAACAATCTTAATACCATTGAATTATTCCCAAATTTCAAATACCTGCTGATGTTTATTTCATTCAGACCGTTAAACAAAAAAACTATCATGAATGGACGACGACAGAAATTCCATACTTATTTTATTGTTAGCTAACTTGGTAAAACATTATTCGTTAAGATAAATATAGTCAATAACAAGAACCAAATCTAAGATCAGACAATCTTAAGTCGCTCCACGAGTAGTAAGATTAAGGTCATAGCTCATTAGGCCAGGTCCGACCTAAAAATTATCTTTCCATTCTTTGAACCTCAAGTTGCGAGCGGCACAACATAATAAGCAATAATTTATTCATTTTTCTTTATTGCACAAAAGTAAAGTACAAATGGTGGACTTAATGCGAGGCATTATCTACCAGTCAACCGCACAGTCAGATAGACAGAATGTTATGTGAAAGCCAACAGCGAGGTGTCAGCGCGCTAGCCGCTACTATACCACTTACAACTTAAGGTCCAAACTTGAATAGCAAGATAATTGGGTCGGAGCCATGCAGTTGCCGTGCTGTCAAAGTGTGCTACGAGCTCAAGAAGATTATTCCGCAGACAGTTCAGACGCCGAATAATCCAACGATACAAACTCTATTCCAGCATTCAAATCGTTATCCATATACTCATTTCATTACTCAAACATTCCCTTTGCTTCACTGGAATCAATGAATAAATAACTAGAACGGTACTGAAATAAATAATAGACCGATAGCAATCTCATTCGAATGCTGGATCGCAACCCTTGTCCATTGTGACGGACCTTTTGCTGCAGTGCTGACTAGCTTCGGGGAACTGTCGATAATATCGATAAATCAAATATGTGAATATTATTGCGGTGGCAATTACCGTGGTAATATACAGGGTGGCCCGAAAGAAGGCACATTTTTTTTTCTGAGTTCCTGACATCTAGGTGTACCCGAAAATACCCCATGTATGTTCCTCAATTTTTGTTACTATTCGAGCTATGATTGATTTTTTAGTAACTTTGAGAATTTTCTACATGACCTGCTCAGAATTTTTTTCTGAAAATATTGTTTTATTAATTCGTACACAAGCAGATATTTACAGTGGTACAACATTTAGGACAGAACAAGTACCGGTAAGCTAACAAAAAAACTGAGGCGGTGAAAGCGAGTCACAGTAAAATTTTCATGTCCAACGTATCGGGCTTCTTCCTCTAGGCCGTTTTCCTTCGACTTTGCCAGTGACCATGAGCTTCTCGAAATTATCACTCCCCTTTCTTGGCCTACTAACTTTTTTAAAATTCAATCTGAGATATAATAGTAGATATAGTATCGATAGATATGTGATCGATGGTAGTCTATCGACCGACAACACTATCAGACCCGCCAATACACTTAAAGCATCCAAAGGTAGCAGTTTTGATTCACAAAAGGAATTTTTAGTGCTTGATTTCGATTTCGCAGCACAAGACCATCTTTGACATCTTTGGTCCCTTTAAAATCGTTTCAAGCGATCTTCAAGGTGCAAGTCAAAGACGGATGGCAGGCCGCAAGCTGCGACTGCAAACCACAGCGATACTAAGTACTGGCTTGTATGAATTTATCTCAAATGCATTCCATTCCTTTTAGGCTAGTTTTCACACATCTCAATATTCCCTAGTTCTAAGGTTTTGTATATTTTTTTCTATTTGTGTATTTTTTTACTATCAAATCTTTGTTTTTGTAGTTTCAGCTACTGAAACACACTTTTAAATTCTGGAGGGAGGCCCTGCCATCTAAGATACGAGCTCTGCCTTGTTTGGATGTCAGTGTCAGATACAGTCAGTAATTGTCCAGAAATATGGACACCATCGGCCCGTTGGGTAGGCGTTCTCTCTCGAAGCACCTGTAGCGAAAGCTTGGCGAAATGTAGGCTTCTGAAGGTGCCAGCATGCCCCTGATTACCACCTTTGGGATTTATTTCGTCTTGATAAACATTCTGATATTTCTAAATACGCGTGTATTTGTCAGTCGCGTTTGTCAGTCTTTGATAGTTTTGTTTGGTTTGGTTTCGGATGATCTTGATATAAGCTGTCTCAGACATTCATACATTTTCATCAGATCACAATAGTTAATATTCAATAAATAGTAATGGAACTCTGAAATAAACATTACAAAATCGTCATATTTTTTTTTATTACATAGTTCGCATTCTTTTTGAAACTTATTGTAGGCTCTCAGCCTCAGCAGAGTACAAAAAATAAAATTCATTCCATAAGCTGGCTCCACAAGACTCATTGTGACGACGAACCTTTTTCAGTCGCCAGCCGGGCCCACCAATATATTTAATGTATGTACAATAGTGTAGGGTAGTGAGGTCTGGTTCGCAAAGGAAAGATGCCTTATTCTGTTTAACAATTCAGATATAGCTGAGGAGTTTTCCAATAGAAGTGATGTGGGAGTGAATACTTCCAAAATGTTAACCAGTTAACGTCGTACAATTTTTATGATTTCGGACTGAATCAATCTTATTATTATCATTCCTTCATAAAGAAAAAGTTACCACCACAACCTTAAAAGTTATTTTTTACACTGACTTCTTTCTAAGCCAGGGCATTGAAGAGTTTCATTTAAGCCAAAGCAGGTAAAGTGGTAATGCGTGTGTGAAGTTGCGGTGACACCACCTCACCAACCTCTGTGTGGCTTTTCTCTGAATCATAGTATCTTCCTCACCGTTATTTCCACATTTGAATGCCAAAACAAATACGCTACTAAGTTAGTCTCTAAGATACCCCGACCACAAAGCACTGTTGATTTATTCGGAGCTTCTCCGCTCAGACAATTAACAGTCTAAATTAATTAACGTGTATCACTATGTAATTCTGCTTATTTGTTTCTCGGTGCGCAGGTGTGTGTCATTTGTTCCCTTAATTACTGAGTTAGCCTTTCCAATGGTGTAACACCGAGGCGGAAGCGGAAATTAAGTTAAAATAAGAGTAAAATTGGGCTTATTTATCACATATGCCAGAAAAAAGCAAGTTAGTTTTAAATACACTCAGCTTACTTGGCTGTCAAGAGTAGCTAATACAAGTCGTTACTTGTAAATTGAGGGCCGATATTAAATAGTTCCCACTTTTTAAAATTAATTCTAACTGTTCTACGGTGACTCTGTAGCAAAATAAAATATCAGACACTGAAAAATAAATTAAATACTCCAAAAATGCTGTGCTTCCTATTTCTATTCATCATCATCATCAGCCTGTTGTAGTCCACTGCTGAACATAGGCCTCTCCTTTTGCGCGCCACTGTACTCGATTTTCGGCTGCTCGCATCCAGCTCCTGCCAGCCATCCTCCACCTTGCCTGAGGACGTCCTACACTACGCTTGCCGAGACGCGGTCTCCACTCAAGAGCACGTTTACTCCAACACGTTTATTTCTATTCGTTATATTTATATTTGAACTTTCATTGCTTGACAAAATCGCTGAAGCTTTCAAGCTTGGGCTTAATCATTCAGATGCCCTAGTAATTTACTTGCCATCTCCACAAATGAAGGCACTGCGCACGCTCACGTCAAACGTAAACGTTTTGCTAAATCGTCTCCAGTCTCGTTATTAAGCTCTAATGTTGGGTAATTTTTGTAATAAATTTCGAGTCTGTACCAAGATGTTGGAGACAGATATTAAAGACTCAAATTACTTGCACGAAAACCTTATTGTGTACAATAGGGTTTATGAAGTTTGTTGCTACAATTAATTCCGTACATTATATGACGTATGAACATCAACCAATGATATTTAGATACGATATGTCAGTACTGATGCGAAGTCTAAAACTGTCCCCTGGCGTACGCACCTATAATTTGACCGTGTGTACAAGATAGTATGATTATTAACTAGAGTGTAAACGAGACAGATACATGTTGCGTAGTTTCGTCTCAAACTGTCAATGCTTTGCTCAGGTGTTCGAAATACTGATTTCGGGTTCCACTTTTTTAGCGCAAGTAACCTATCTACGTCTTTCTTATTATAATATCATTGACATCAACGGTGACGCGCCGGTTTACATTTAAGGCAAGCTTAGCAAGTTTTTAACATCGTGAAACAAGCACTCTATACAACACAGGGTGGTAACAAACTTGCAAGCATTAAGACTGGTTAAAGTTGGTCTTTTAATTTTTTCCCTACTATGGCGTACCATTTCCAAACTATTATTTTAGCTCTCCGCCCGCGACTTCAACCGTGGAATTCTATTATAATCGCTCTACTCGTACACACAATATGATTCCAATAACAAATTGTAAGTACCTAAATGATAAATAAAAGTCTGTTAACACTAACATGATACAACAGACGGGTAGGGTTAAACAGATTGTGTCCTCAACCAAGGTCCACTCTACCTGTGTATCCAACTTCATTAAAATTGGTTTAGTAGTTTAAGTGTGAAAACGTACCTAAGAGACACAGTTACTTTCGCATTTATAATATTAGTATGGAAAGTATGGAATTAGCCGCTCGAGTGGACAGTATCTCGCTCATAAAGCTGCCAGCCCTGTCCGCTCCCTTTCAGCCACATGGCGGACCATTCCCAAACTATTATTTTATTCAAATTCCTCCCATTGTCGTGTGAACCACTCTAGCACAGTATAAAATCATCCAGTAAGATATCTACATACAAACGTGCCACTCTCGGTTTGAATGTGTGCGTGCGCGTCGCGCGCCGTGTCGCGATATCACGCACACGCTAGCATAAAATAGGGAGGCGTAGGGAGGCGGCAGCACGGACGGGCGGGTTTGCACGCTAGGCTAATAACTCGGCGGGCGGCCTTAGATAGCCTACTGTATGGTTTATACTGTGACTCTAGTCCTGCCCAAGCCGAGACAGCTAATAAGCCCGTCTCGTTCTCTCAAAGCCTCCATTATAAAGGTATTGGGAGGCTGCGGTAAACAGATACCGAGGGATGCCTGAGATGTTTGTGGGAATATTAAAAGAAAAGAAGCTTTGTAGGAAATTATGGTTTTAATGAAAAAAGGATTAAGCTTGTTCCTATTTTAATTGGCTCTCAAGTTTTATAAATAGATTTTTGCATTTTTATTAGTGAACAGCGGCCTCATTATGTACAGTATTAGGGGAAGTTTGATAATATTAAGTTAGCGTTTTGCAAAAACGGCTGGCGTTTGTGTATCGCAAATCACAATCTGTGGGACGAATGTATCGTAATGAAATCAAAAATATATCAACCAATACAGCATGGTACAATAATTAAGAAACCTTAAGTCGTTTAAATCTAAAGATTGATGTTCAACTAGAGTTCAAGTTCAAGAGTAATAAAGTTGCTTTTCTAAAATTTTAGGGATAAAAGCATTGAGGTGTCAGTGGATCGGCAAATGAACGTCGCTTTAGTTAGAGCAACGTATGCCGGGTGGTGTAATAGGATAGGTGTGTCTTCGTCATGCTCAGCAGCGGATATCTCTCGGCTGCTGATGATGAATTTTAAGCTCCAATAGAAATATGGTTGCTGGCCAGAAGTCCCATTGCTTGACTGAAATGAGATTATTGCTCCAGAGCCTTTAAGTTGAAGTATGATGAATTTCATTTCGTTTTCTATATAAGCTTCATAATAATATGTTGATAGCAAGCAGCCGAGCGAGTTACCAAGCAATGAGTTCGTGGAAATTTTATTTATAATATAATACGTATATGTATATTTGCAGATTTAATAATTGAACTCAAATGGGAATGTGAAACATTAATGAGTTTTCTTGTTAATAGAACGCAACAAAATTATTTTGAACTACAATATTCGTTATTTCAATGATTAATTAAAACAATAGGTAATTAAATAGTCAACTTTACAAATGTATTAAACCTAATAACAAACAGTAGATCAAGGAGATTCCTGAGAAGTAAATCAGTAAATTTCAGATACGGTGGTTGCCTATCCAATTACCCGAAGTGCCATGCGTACCTTAACAATAAGTTTTACATCTCTAAAATAATCTACAGCGCCCCAGGTCCCTGTGATATATTATTTTCCTAGAACACATGCAGTGTTAACCTCCTTTACTCACTAAGTGATTAATCGGCCACGTGTTTCTGTTTCCTTTATTTTTCTGGTGGAGAAATGTAAAAGTATACAGCCCCGCCGCAGCGAAAGCCTGATGTATTGCGGCTCTCCATCTGCTCGGCGTAATTCGCTGCCCTACGGAATCGCCCGTTTATATCTTTAAACTCATTTCCGTGACCAAGTAAGAGGCTGTAAAGAAAAACAAGAAAAAAGCTCAGCATAAGATAAAACGCAAAAATAACCATCGCTACCCAATACCGACTAATGTAGATTCTTGTATCAGAATATAAAGACAAACTAGAGGAATATAAAGACAAACTAGAGGAATATAAAGACAGGTGGGGCCTTTTGTGGCGGCATCTCTTGGCCCGTATGTGGTGCCTCTATGCTTAGTGGGTCAGTGTTGACTGTGTTTCAGTTGGTGTCAATCGCATTCGATCGCCACATAGTGAATGGGCGAGTACCTCTACAGAAAGTTAGTGATCATCTCCGTGCTTTAGAAGGCACGTAAAGAAGTTGGTCCTGGTTGACCTTATTAAATGTCATTCCTTAAGCTTAGTCGGAAACTTTACGACTACTTGATAACATCTGATAGTGAGGTTTGCCTAGCCTTAAGCGCAATACGCACAGCCCGGCGGCCTGTATGAAAAGAATCATGTCGGCAACATGCGCCCGCGCGTGTTACCCGCCGACATGTTGGCGGCTTGGGTACGCCTGCGCTCAGTTGCCCGGCCGCTCGATCTGTAGTGACGTGCTTGTATTTTTTAAGACATGGAGTGGGCAATACGCGGCAAGCACTGACTGCCAAACAAAGTTCTCCTCTCAAGCCGCCGACATGCCGCCGACCCAATTTTCCGACTTGTTATAAGTGAAGCCGCCAACTAGACCGGCTACAAATAGTTGCCGACATATGTCGGCGGCCCGCCAGGCTCAATGTGTATTGCGCTACATACACCTCTCAAACAGTACACTCTGAGCCCGAGTGTTGGCCTACGACTGTAGTTTAGTTGTGCGTTCAAAATTTGCTTGATTTGTTTCTCTTGATACCAAAATTACTAAGTTTATTTAGTAAAATAATTTAGTAGTAGAAAAGTTCCCCCTAAGTATTCCTCATGGACTTCAAGATCCCAACATCCAAAACACTTATTTTTAATGAATTTTATTTTTACTAGAAAGAAAAAGAAATATAAACTTAATCAGCATATTTAAAAAATGGTTAAAGCAGAATTACCCTGCGGTGGACAGAAGGAAAATAATGAAGGGGGCTTAAGCGAATTCGTCGACATTCTGTAGATGTCTTTGTTGATAAATTACAGTGTTTTTTGTTAATGGAGACCGCTTAAGCGCCTTCGCGGGGCATTAAGCAACGCGTAGATAAATCATTGGAATAACACAAAATGGTGGGGCAACAGGCGAACATATTCAGTATTTGACTGAGCTGAGCTGTAGGTGGAAATCCTACCTATAGTGTCAAAGGCCGTTAGTTTGATTCTACTTGCATTGTTTAGAGGCCTACAAGCGCCCCGAGGCGCGTGGTGAACGCCACGGCACACAATCGGTTGGTGGGGGCCAGTAATCCGCGGCTAATCCCCCCTGTGCGTCGCGGCCTGGCGGGGCCATACCTCCGGTTGCGGCAGCGAAGCTGCCCTTTGGGTGACTCGTGGTTGCAGGCCCAGTAGGGTCTGCGTACGTTGGCCAGCTGGCGCGCGGTACGGGGTACCGTTGCCGGCATTCCACAGGCTTCCACCACTGCCTGGTAGAGACGGCTCGACATCCTCGGCTGTCCCTACTGGCCTCCCCTCACGAGGGTGGGGGGGGGGGTCGCTTCCGGCCCGCCGTATAGGCAGGCTCCGTCCGAACGTCTCCGTCCGAACGCGTAGAAGGCTTCGTGCCACTTACCGTGTTCCCCAACTATGGACGATGAGAGGGAGAAGTAGGGGTTTTAGTCGGTAAGGCCACTGGTATACCACCTTTCCAGTGGAGAGTCCGACATAACCCGTCCGTCCCCCGGTGGACGGGTATGCGTAAGGCAATGCGTAGGCAGTATAAAAAAAAAGGTGTCGGTGTCCTGGATATATAATTTTCAATTGTGATCATTGCATTTGTGATAGCTATTGGTTTACGGCTGTTACACCACGGAAGATAAGATACTTCCTGACCCAAAATGTATAATAATAGTCCTCTAACTTCATCATCATCATCAGCTTGTTGCAGTCCACTGCTGGATATATGCCTCTCCTATAACACGCCACTGAACTCGATCTGCGGCTGTTTGTCCTCTAACTTATGAATCTGAAATTGTAATAAATATGTTTTGGCGTTTTTCCTATACAATAATTCAAATAATAATGGTGAATGAATATATCGTGAAAGAAAGACCGGTACCAGTCTTTTAAACCATATATTTCTCTGTACCGATGTTTCATTTCGCTCTTCATTAAAACTCCCAGTTAATTAAGCCCAGCACAATTGATGATGTCAAATCAATCTTGCGATTGTTTGCACCGCCGCTGGCGCATCCAATTATATCTCGTCACTTCCATTGCATCAATGCAGGCGTGTTGCAGCCAATATACAGGGTGAATTAACCACACCACACCCACTTGAAAATGTATCACCCTGTATACTTAAATCAGATCAAAATTAAAGATATCTTTGTTCAAATATACCTGTTACAAGTAGGTACTTATCAAAAAGTGATGAATCTTACAAAAAATTACTATGAATAATAGTGTTAAATAGCATAATATAAATACACTGTAAACAAACATAATGTAACACTTCCACCGTATCCGAAAGTTTTGTCTGTACTGACTGAGAAGAATACTAGAAACTGTTGTAACATACAAACCGGTTTCGAAGACTGATTCTGGCGAAAATGTACTGAAAATAATTTTGCATATAATAAAACGTAGTAAATATTAAAACGTTATGTTACCGACTGGGCGTTACGTATAACGACGTAAGCTACAACTTGGCAGCAACACTGGGCTGCGTTTACCCAGTTTCGATTAGGATGAGCAAACAACGATATCGGCACTGCAATTCTGCTTTATTGACGATCAACACCGAACTGGAGTTAAACTAAAGCATTATTGCCAGTTAACTAGTTACTTAGTCTTTTAATTAACTAGCTGTTATTCAGTAATTTTCTTTTCATCATCATCAACAAGATCAACAGCCGGATGCCGTCCACTGATGCAAAGGGCTCAAGAGCGGCCGGTTGTAGGTGGCCTGAATCCACTGAAATTTCTCATTCAGCGTTATTTAGAAATATTTTACTATGTCAAGTCTAAGGTCTTTGCCCCCTAGTTCTGTTTAGTTCAGTACAACTTCTATTTTTCCCAAAAGTTCTAATGGCCGACAAGTTGGATGAAAAAGGTAGCAAGCGCGGAAGTGTGATTCTTAATATTACGCCCGGTAATAGCCTAGTGACCCCATTGTCCACGGGTCCTTGCACAGATTATCAATGATTAAATTCTGCGAAGATGAAAGCGAAGCGATCTGATATTGCAATCCGTGGGGGCGTCCGAGGAATGCCATTCGTTAGGCATTTTGCCACGTGAGGGATGTGAGGGTCAGCGACACAATAAAGGGATGGGTATATGATAGTTCAAGGTCCGACTGCGAATTTGACAACGCCATTAAAAATAATTGCTGTTGGGTCTCATGCTAGCCAATTTTGGTTACGAGCATCATCATTTTGAGTGAAATTTGCATAGTTTTTGCTTACCATTGTAATAAAATCCATAGACACATTCACTCTGACCTTTATCTTTTTTTGGGCCTGACATATCTTGTAAAAGGTTTATTTAGTGCAATGTAAACAACGCCAAAGGGTGTCATGTCGGCGAAGAACAGCACCAAATCTCTATGACGTTTTCTTTAAAAGTCTTCAATTGTTGGCACAGTCGAAGAACCATAGGTGGCAGCTATAAGCTTAGGGAGAGCCAACACAACACCAGCCACACTAGAGCTTGTGCTGTACGATATTTGTGAGCTTGCGTTCGGATCTTAGACTAGGATGGTGGCACCGTGTCACTGGGTCAAACATATCATATTTGTTTGATCGTAGTTCGAACTATTTAGCACACTTGGTATATTTGGCGATAACAAGTTCTTTTGTATGTACGTTATTATGTTTCTATCGGTAGCGTGACTTTTTCATGCAGTACGTACTTATAAGAAATAGGTACTAAGTAAAAGTAAATAACTTACACCGAATGCAAAAGTCTTATTAAAAAAATTACTTCTTAGAAAGACTCCTCCTCCAAATATGATTTATTTTGATGGATAGATTCTTCTGAAATGAATAACGGTATATTTGAAAGCGAATTCCAAATTGATAGTAACATTGATCTAGGTTCCGACAGATATTGAATTTCATGAAATTCCTGAAGTAATTTTACCTTAAGGCTGAGAAACTTGATAAGTCGGCATTTAATACAATGTTTTGGTTGCTTAAAAAAAAGGAAATAATTTAAATTCAAAGTCGGTGATGCGAAATCTATTAATAAACGTTAACAACCTCTCCAACCGTAAAATAATCATGCAGTTTCAAATTTCTCTTCGAAAGTAATTTAAAATGATCATTACCTAAATTTGCGTTCGTTACCGAAATCATCTTCATAAAAGTTCCAAATAAATTTAACTGGAATTGTGCTCGAAGTTTTCATCGTCTCTTTTATTGTTTAAGGCTCACAGGTAGGAGTGGGTAGGGTTGTCAAAAGAAGGCGCTGCGTCGTCGCAACGCAACGCATCGCCTATATATTTAGCATAGCTATATTTTTTTGTTTCGTTACAAAAAGTAGTGACCAGAGAGTAATAAACTCTCTGGTCACTACATCTTCGGTCATGATCTTTTACAATCTGTCAGTTTCTGCCAGCCTATCATGCCAGTATATTTCTGCCTATCTTTTGGACCGCATAATACTACATGCAAGAACATGTGTTACAAGTTTTGTATTGGAAAATAATGTCAATTACTTATGACTTTCATTGTTCTTGATCGCTATAGCAGGGCCCCAGTTTGTAGTTTCTATAAATTAATTTCGAACAAGCTTGTTTTAATACCCATAGAGTGATTCTGTGAATTTCGATAAGAGGAAGGCATTGAGTGCAGTGTCGGATTTGCCAGTACTCTGAGTGGGCTAGAGTGGTGGGTAGTTTCAATAGACTGCTTGAAACTGGCCCATTTTAACCAAAAGGATAATCGCGCTCGCTTCGCTCTCTCATACTTTTTGGCTGATATGGTTTCTAAATCAGGAACTACGTAGGACTTTTTCAACTTTTAAACTATAAAAAGAACTCATACACCACATTATACCACTTAGAATAAATTATTTCAGACAACAGTATGGCAATATGGCGGCAAAATTTTCACGTATGAAAATGATGCAAGTACAGTTACGAGTAATTCTCCGCCAGGTGAATTCGAAGTTGAGTTTGAATTAAGTTAGCATAATTGTTCTAGGATTGTTGAATATCTCAAGTTGATAAGCGGATTGAAAGTCCTAGAACGGTAAAGTTTTAGTAGAGACCACCGAATTAGGGCTTATTAGGTATAACTCACTGCTGTATAATGGACTTTGAAGGACTACACAACCTTTTAGCAACTATCATGAGTATATAACTTACTTGTACAGCTAGTGGAGTAGCTGTGAAGTTTCTCTATGCATTGCAATCGCTTAGTTCTAATACCACTCTAAGAAGTTACCGTTGGGCCCCCTTTGGTCCTTGATAGACTTATATGGGAGTTGTTATTTGCAACTTAATTTTAAATTCCAGTAGGTAGCTTTTAATATTATGGATTGGAGTTTTTTTGAACATATTTACTGGAATTCTGATGTAATCATTATTTTAAAAGATCGTAACAAATAAGCTCAAGAACTACTTTCCAAGAATTTTATATTGAGCTTCTGAAATGCCTGAATATTTTATCAAAATATTTCCAATACTATTCGAGTAAACACCTTGTAGATTCAGCGAAGAATAATACTTTAACAATTTTGGTACAGTGAGATTTACTTGACTATAGGTAACATAAAGTGAAACAAAAAAGGATAAATATTTATTCATGTAAGCCTATTAAAAGCACTTAAGACTTACGTCATAACAAAAACATCGGAAAAAATTAGCTTAAATATAAATAATAATGTGATTTTACCAGATAGGAAATAAAGTGTATTTCAAGCATAGTTGTAATAATCCTTTTTTTTGTTACAGGTAAAAAAACAAACTGTGCTCTTTTCGGCGCCTGTTGAAGGACATCCTCACTTCTTATAAGTGTAGATAGCACACCATCCCAGGAAATGCGTAAGAAAATTCTCGTCTCCCGCATCTGACAATCTTACAATTACGTGATAAAATTGAGAGCTTTTTTACTCAGTCAAATTCGTTTTACTTAAGCCTCCGAATCTCCTCTCAGTCGGCGAAGGCACGCCGTCTTTATAAGGCTTTATAATGTATCTTACCAAATCAGACCCTGCCTCATTCCGCCTAATAAGTGTCCCTTAGATTTGCAATTTAAAATCCGATGGAAAACTGCCGCCGGGAAATTAATTAGGCGTAGAACTTTATTTTTGCTAACGTTACTTTTTTGGAGTAAAAAGGTTTTTAGAAAAGGTTTTAGCTGCTAGTTTGATATCAGACAGCTTCTGACACCGGTATTTGTATCAGACACACACAGTTTGACTCGCTGCCCTTTGGGACTCAAAAAATTATGGGAACATCATCACATTCTTTTATCTGATCCCAAAATAAGTCTTTCTCTCATTTTATGGAAACCAGTAACAGTGAAGGAACTGCAAACGCCCAGTCTCACAACAAATTTGTTAAGTAGTCATATGGTGTATTTGAAGAGTTCAGTCCAATTTTGTCATTCAATTAAGAAAACACATCAGTGGCCGAGAGATAAGACTGTTCAGCGAATCGAGCTGACGTCGTAAAATGTCAGTCGTTAAGAAATTGGTGGGTTTTTTTTTATCAGTAGCGTGTTGGAGTATGGCTCGTAGGTATAGCTTTTGCTATGTTCTGGCTCGGGATTGTGATCCTAAAGTTTGCGTCTCCATGTCATTTAATTAATTACTTATTTTACGACTTTGCTGATCGTGTCAAACAACGTTCTCATGTAACAATATGCTATTAATTAAACGAATTAATTAAAAAGATGCCCAGGGTCAGTACCTCCGCAAACGCGGGGTCCGTAGACACAGATAGGGTATTTTTTCTGTACAATTTTCCGAGGGTAGATGTCGGGGTAGTGATTTACGATGCAATCTTTTACTCGTAAATCAAAAGCGTTACGCCCCGCTTCTATTCTATAGCGAAGCGGGTGTAAGTTTGAAACAATCACGGGTTTTTTTTTGTATTTTTGAAATACAAACTTGTCGCCGCGGTTGGTTTTCACCTCTTCTGTTTTGTTTAGTAAAGTGTTGAATGCAAGGATATTATTTAAAAACTGATGATTTGTTGAACTGCTAGTAAATTTTTGTGATGCTCTCACGTCTAGAGTGTTTTGAGATAGAATTTGCGTTAGGTTTTGAAGTGCGTCTTCAATAATGGGGCCTCACCTTAAGGCCCTATTGCGCATGATTGCTTGATCCGTGAATATTGTGTTTGAAAAGGAAACACTTAACGTGGCGAATAAAATCCTACTAATATTATAAATGTGAAAGTTTGTATGTGTGTGTGTTATTAATAATAACACAGCACTATAATATCACTGGCGACGACGTAGTATCACGTACCTCAACGTAACGTAACGCGCTAGTGAGGTCTCATGCTTATCGGTCCAAGTAGAGTAAGATGTTATGTATGCGTAAGTACTTACATTGTATATGTTGATATGTCTGTATTGTATATGTCGTGCTAAACCTTCAGTGTCACACCTGTCTATCTTATGTCGTCGGTAGGCATGGTAAGCTTTGGTGCACGTTAATCTACGTCGATACGTATCGGCCAAAACCAGTACATGTGTCGTAGATACATCTTATACCAGAACCAACCGATTTTATAACGACCGATTTACTAAGTGGGTTCGATTCCTTCAATCGGCACTAAATGTTTGTTGATGAACCAGATATTCCTGCTTCTGATGCTTCCGTGGTTTCTGGTTTCCGTTACTTCGGGAAAAAACCTTTTTTTGGGACTAGAGTGATATTTTATCTTATTTATTTATTTATCTACCTAATACTAACCAACCTCCACCGCCAAAGAAGACCAGTAAAAAAAAAGTTATGTTAGTAACTTCTCAGTTAACATAACAAACACTCAAGCGCTCACAACAAACAAAGTACTAAATAAGACCTGAGTTTGCTTTTACTTAAATATTTTTCTCAACCTCCAGTTGAGCACTTCATCATCATTAAAACGTAACCACTTAGTGAAATATAAGCTTTCTCAAAGTAGTTTTACAAATCCTCCCACCATCCGCTTATACCCAGATGTACTAAACGAGTGAACAAAACCACCGCCTGAGTTACGAGGATTTAACTCTTTAAACTCCCATTAAGTGCACTCCTAAGCTCTGAAACAGTTAAACATCCCCCCTCCCAAAACCCCTCCTGGGCGTAACATAAATATTTTTTCCTAAACTACGGGGCGGATCTTTTCCATATATCAATTTCATCTGGATTCTTTCCAAGTGTCTGTGTATGAAAGTGCATAAATAATGGTCAGAGCATATTTGAGAAAACGATTCTTTTGTTATGTTATTGATGTTAGAAGCTAAGGAGAGAGTAACGAATTGAGTTTATAATAAACTAGGTTTAATGATTTGGTCTAATTTGGTTGGTTTGGTATAATTTGGTCCGTCCCATTACCTTAAACATAAAGGAAGGATGGATTTACAAAAGTAGCTCAACAACACGGCGATTATAAGTGGAAAATTCTTGAAAGAATATTAGTAGTATCATTTAAGGCCCGGCATCGAAAAAATATTTATCTATCGTGTCACAAAAACCAGCCAAGCCTTTATGAAATCCAAACAACTTTGAAACGTTTGACATGGTCGCCAGCTACCTCATGTCACTAAGCGAAGTGTGGGCTTCCAACAGTTCCCTTCAGTATGACAGGTTACGTCAGCTTGATTTTAGACCAAAGTTAGTGTTCATTGAGAAATATTTGATAAACAACCAATGTAATCTGGTAGAAATAAATATTAATTTCTAAAAAGGTGGGAATAACGAAGAGATTGGGCGATTTCACTCATTGGGAATAACATAGCTTTGAACAATTCACTTTTTCAATAAAACGTAATTATAAGGAGTGTCTTTGAAAGATAAAAATCCGCTTAAGAGGCTGTCCCTTGAGGAGCCCGTCGGACAGGAAAAATAATTTATTCCACGTTCAGGGAAAAAATTAAAACTCGAGATATTTCCCGTTCTTGTTGTCTCGTTTGAATACAATTTTTACTGTCATAATAATTTACGCTTTTTGCGTCAATGTTTCTCTTCTTATTGTAAATAGCTTGTATTATTCTTTTTTGTGTTTTAATGGTGACCATAATTTTTCGTCCGTTTTTAATATAGACTTATGTGTATAAAAACACCCAAGGACAAAAGAAACACGAAAGTCCGTCCATGATTGTGTGTCTTGTGCGGTGATCGTAATCGGTGGTTATAGGCAGGATCTCTACCTATTACGCTAATGGCTCAGGCAAAAAAAATAACCAATTATATAATAATAAAAAAGCTGAAAAAGTGGCACCTGAAATCAGAACTTTTAGTATAAAGACATTTGGTCATGTTGGCATCAGGCAGGACTTGAACCCGCATCTTTCGCAAGCCGGGCGACTGCACTTCCAATTATGCTACCGAGACCATTAACAGACCGGCCGAATCTTTCTGGTATATTTTGCCCTATGAGCCAGGGTGATTTCATCAATGTTATAGGCATCCACCTCTAACACTCGGAAGAAATATTTTCAAATATTTAACTCCTGATTAAGATGAAAAAGCTATTACTATATTTTATTATTGTTTTTAGCATTTTCCATGCAGTATCTTTCTAAAGAAAACCAGAAAAAGACATTTGGTCATGTTGGCATCAGGCAGGACTTGAACCCGCATCTTTCGCAAGCCGGGCGACTGCACTTCCAATTATGCTACCGAGACCATTAACAGACCGGCCGAATCTTTCTGGTATATTTTGCCCTATGAGCCAGGGTGATTTCATCAATGTTATAGGCATCCACCTCTAACACTCGGAAGAAATATTTTTTCAAATATTTAACTCCTGATTAAGATGAAAAAGCTATTACTATATTTTATTATTGTTTTTAGCATTTTCCATGCAGTATCTTTCTAAAGAAAACCAGAAAAAGACATTTGGTCATGTTGGCATCAGGCAGGACTTGAACCCGCATCTTTCGCAAGCCGGGCGACTGCACTTCCAATTATGCTACCGAGACCATTAACAGACCGGCCGAATCTTTCTGGTATATTTTGCCCTATGAGCCAGGGTGATTTCATCAATGTTATAGGCATCCACCTCTAACACTCGGAAGAAATATTTTCAAATATTTAACTCCTGATTAAGATGAAAAAGCTATTACTATATTTTATTATTGTTTTTAGCATTTTCCATGCAGTATCTTTCTAAAGAAAACCAGAAAAAGACATTTGGTCATGTTGGCATCAGGCAGGACTTGAACCCGCATCTTTCGCAAGCCGGGCGACTGCACTTCCAATTATGCTACCGAGACCATTAACAGACCGGCCGAATCTTTCTGGTATATTTTGCCCTATGAGCCAGGGTGATTTCATCAATGTTATAGGCATCCACCTCTAACACTCGGAAGAAATATTTTTTCAAATATTTAACTCCTGATTAAGATGAAAAAGCTATTACTATATTTTATTATTGTTTTTAGCATTTTCCATGCAGTATCTTTCTAAAGAAAACCAGAAAAAGACATTTGGTCATGTTGGCATCAGGCAGGACTTGAACCCGCATCTTTCGCAAGCCGGGCTACTGCACTTCCAATTATGCTACCGAGACCATTAACAGACCGGCCGAATCTTTCTGGTATATTTTGCCCTATGAGCCAGGGTGATTTCATCAATGTTATAGGCATCCACCTCTAACACTCGGAAGAAATATTTTTTCAAATATTTAACTCCTGATTAAGATGAAAAAGCTATTACTATATTTTATTTCTATATTTTCTTTAGAAAGATACTGCATGGAAAATGCTAAAAACAATAATAAAATATAGTAATAGCTTTTTCATCTTAATCAGGAGTTAAATATTTGAAAAAATATTTCTTCCGAGTGTTAGAGGTGGATGCCTATAACATTGATGAAATCACCCTGGCTCATAGGGCAAAATATACCAGAAAGATTCGGCCGGTCTGTTAATGGTCTCGGTAGCATAATTGGAAGTGCAGTCGCCCGGCTTGCGAAAGATGCGGGTTCAAGTCCTGCCTGATGCCAACATGACCAAATGTCTTTTTCTGGTTTTCTTTAGAAAGATACTGCATGGAAAATGCTAAAAACAATAATAAAATATAGTAATAGCTTTTTCATCTTAATCAGGAGTTAAATATTTGAAAAAATATTTCTTCCGAGTGTTAGAGGTGGATGCCTATAACATTGATGAAATCACCCTGGCTCATAGGGCAAAATATACCAGAAAGATTCGGCCGGTCTGTTAATGGTCTCGGTAGCATAATTGGAAGTGCAGTCGCCCGGCTTGCGAAAGATGCGGGTTCAAGTCCTGCCTGATGCCAACATGACCAAATGTCTTTTTCTGGTTTTCTTTAGAAAGATACTGCATGGAAAATGCTAAAAACAATAATAAAATATACTTTTAGTATACCTGAGCAAAGCATTGATAGTGTAGACAGTTTGAGGCGACACTGCTCAGCATGTATCTGTCTCGCTTACGCTCTAGTAAATGATCGTACTGTCTTGTTCACACGTCATGAAGCGGTCAAATTAACTACGTCGTACCCCGATGACAACTTTTGACTTCCCGTCAGTACTAACATAACCTATCTACGTCTCTTTTATTGCAATATCATTGGTAAATACGTATAGATACACTGAAGAGAGGCAAAAATTGAATCAAAGTGAGAGTAATACAGTAAAAGCTTTCGACACGACATCGTCTTGACCTAATTTGGCGCGTGTTAGCCGGGAGCAGCGATTGCCCGGGCTATTGGGCCCAAATGCTGCCTACCCGCGCCACAGTATAATCTTACAGTAAGCTATCTACATACAAACGTGCCACTCTCGGTTTGAATGTGTGCTTGCGCGTCGCGCGCCGTGTCGCGATATCACGCACACGCAATTTCACGCACACGCTAACATAAAATAGGGAGGCATAGGGTGGCGGCAGTACGGACGGGCTGTGCCGCGTGTCTGTGTGCACGCTAGGCTAATAACTCGGTGGGCGGCCTTAGATAGCCTACTGTATGGTTTATATACTGTGCCCGCGCTTACGACGTCCAATTCCGCTGGCAGAAAGGAAATTTTGCAGCTGTTTGTAATGATTGTAATAAAATTATATTAATCGTGGACAGAAGAAGCAGGAACCAAAATAAGAACAGCGGTCGATTTTATTTTATTCTTTGTCTGGTTAGGCGAAATTCCCACCAACGAACCTATTACGTAGTATTTATGTCTATTATGGGTATCTTTATTATCGTTGGTTAAGCGCCATCACCGATTTAAAAGTACTAGTAACATGACCATTTAAATTGTTTTTTTATGGGGGGGTTCCCAAATGAGTTCTCGCCTTGTAGTGGCGGGGGGGCTTAGTACTGGTGGTAGGGCAAATTATCCATTTGATGTTGATCAAATCCTTGGACCAACATTTAGTAATAACTCATAGCGCAGATGCGTACTAAATTGCATTTTATTGTCATTTGATAAAAGTTGTTCCTTGTTTAAGTGTCTTCTCAAAGTTAATCTTTGGTACGTGGGTACTAATAAGGACTTATTTCGTGAAAATGCACACAGCACACTGTATTTCCTGAAGCTTGGGCTTCATCACATTTGCGATGTCTTTCGACGCATCCGGACAAACAATATGACAGAACAAAACTCATAAACATTTAAACGTATTTCAAACAAAACTTCGCACTTTACTCAAACAATTTGAAAGAACGTTCCTTCCAAAATTCAAATAGCTTTATAGTTTCACAAAGGGATCACAGTGCACTGCGGAAAATTTCCTTCAAGGTCCGCTGGCTCCTTGAAAGACACCCGAAAAGTGGAGGAAAACAAACCTATTCTTTGAGCTGTCGAGTTGAGCGTGAGAGAGACGGCGCAGTACGGAAGAGTGAGACCGAGAGATGAGTATAACATTGAGGCGCGACGAGGCGAGTTCATACTGCGTTTCGCTCGGCCTGGCGCCCAACGTGGGGCCACTTCATTTAAACCTGACACTTATGTCATTTCATTTAGGCTCATTTTGAGAGCTATAAGATGCGTGCTAAAAGGCGTGTGAAGCTGAGTTTGGAGCAGCTAAACAGATATCCGTGTTTGAACATCTTCACACACAGGTCCACACATCTTTTCTTCGCTCAGTTTAGCTCAAACTAGAATATGAAAATATGAAACAATATGAAATTAATATGAAACCAAATACTTTCAAAAATGATTCAAATTATTTACGCAAGTAAAACCCTTTAATTTTCACTTTGGCAAACAATTACAAAATTAATCGAGTCTGTTTAATATAGTTCGCCTGTAGTTGAATGAAAAATAACTTTCATTTGTTTGTCAAAGTTTATTTAATTTACACAGCAATTTAACAAAGCGGGGTCTAAAATCATAGCATCAATTAACTAGGCCCGAAGCAAACAAGGGAGGAAAACAAAAGGGTAGCTCACGAAGTTGGCGCAAGGTAAATATGCAGGACTATTCGAAGGATCACGAGGAACAAGAGGCTACGGTTCATTTAACATCTCGGTGCTCGCTTCAATTCTCTGGCCCTTTGCTGTTGTGCGTTTCTGGGTCAAATGCTGCGCAGTTTATACGTGATTTCTGCGATTTGTGATGGTATGTAAAAAATCAGCGCTATTGACATATCCTATTAATATAATAAATGTGAAAGTTTGTATGTGTGTGGATGTGCCGTGTTGCACTTTCACGTAGAAACTACTGGATGGATTTCAATGAAACTTTACCATACAACTACAATACAGCTTAAGCATCTTTATTCCTGAATAGCACATAGGCTACAATTTATAAAGTCCACGCGGACGAAGTCGTGGGCGGCGGCTAGGTTAGAAATACAGCACGGAAAACTGCTATGGTACTCCGGTGGGCGCCAAAACACACTTCGCTTAAAATTCAATTTCTTTGCAACTGTGGGCGCTTGAGAGAAAAGAACTAAGCCAAATAACATATTTAATTATTTACATAAAATGTTAGTTAAAATATTAATTCCGAGTGAAGCTTATTGATAATTGAAGTAAGCGTGGAGCACCGAGATGTGAAGTGATGTCTATCGGAACGCCCACCCCTGATGACCGATGGGCCCGTTAAGTTTTTGAATAGAGATCATTGCTTGGGTCTCTGTGGATACAGGCTGCCTACAACGAGCCTCCCTGGAAATCTATGGAAGGTGCCTATGTTCACATTCTGCAGCTGTTGATCATGATGATAATAGTATTTTCAGAATTAAGAATTTCACAAGTAACAATTAATCCAATTTTTGTTTCTCTTGCAAAAAAGTGAGAAAAGTGCTAATTTTAAGTATATTTTATCCATTATCTCGAATTGGTGTTACTGTCTACGGGTTTCATTTCAATTACATCTTCTGGAGGTTCTTCTTGAAGATCGAACCCACGACTAGCGGTTGAGTAGGCAGAGTTAAAATCAACCAAGGTAGCTGCAGTAGTCAAAGACACGCTATTTTTGTACTTTGATTACTTTGGTACCCAACAATTCTTTCGCTTAACCAACGAGTTAGTAGTTGGTGGTCAAACTTTTATTCGAAAAACACAACCTTGCCCAACAAGCGATCTGTTTAAATTTTTAATGAAGTGACTTTACTACTTTTACTAGAGAAACTAAAACATTACCTCTCTCATGATGCATGACTTACGACCACAAAAAGTTGAAGTATGACCACTATGTTTACTCATAATCAATGATATTATAACAAAAAAAGGTAGATAGGTTACTTATGCTGAAAAAGTAGCACCCGAAATCAGAACTTTTCGTGTACCTGAGCAAAGCATTGACAGTGTTGACAGTTTGAGACGACACTGCGCAACATGTATCTGTCTTCTTTACGCTCTAGTAAATAATCGTAGTGTCTTGTTCACACGTTAAAACACGGTCAAATTAACTAACTCGTACCCCCTAGACAATTTTTGGCTTCACGTCGGTACTGACATAACCTATCTATATCCTTTTTTTTGTAATATCATTGTTTATAATAGTTTCCATACCGTATAAAATGTTTTAGTTTGGCCCCAGGTCAAGCCCTGTTAAAATTCAAGGGATTCTCAATACTGATTAGGAAACTTAACTGCTTTTGTGCCTTTCACCAAAGTAAAGTAGTAGGACCTTTGTAATGAAAGCATGTGAATAGGAAAAGCCTTTATAACATTTTATGTGACATTAAAGGGGGTTTCAGATAAAACGGGCCGTAGATGGGTAAATTTAGATAAGAAGCAATTTTACAAATAATCAATATTGATGAACATTCGGAAAAAATTAACATTATTTTTCATTATGATTTCCCAAGATGGTAAAATGCGTTCAAAATAAAACCAAAGAGATCTAATTCTAAATTTAATTTAACAGAAGCAACCAAAAGTCGAAATGAATAAAGTTAATTTCAGTCCAGTCAGAAATTAATTGCAGTGTAATTAAATAATATCCTCCTAAATTGACACAATTATGATTAATTAATGTGATATAATTACATTACACTCATTAGTGCTGTTTCAATAAATACATTTTAACATAATTTAATTGAAACGGCGTGCATACTGCGTGATCTTACGATGTCTGAATCCATGTTTTTAGATCTAAGAAAGGATTGACACCTGAGCATAGGTATTTGCTATAAGTTTGTTTTTTGCTTTGTTGACCCGATACCCCCCCCCCCCTCCACTTTCTACCACCGGACCACTAGACACCGTGAGGGCTTTCACCCCCATGTGGTCGACTTTCGGGCCGTCCGGAATAAGCGGTTTGGTGCTTCCTTTTTGGTCTTCACCGCTAGGGAGTGGAACGCTCTCCCTGCGTCTGTGTTTCCGGAAACTTACAACCTCGGAGTCTTCAAGGCAAGAGTGAATATGCAGTTTCTGGGTAAGAGGGTGCCACCTTCCTCCTCTTCATCGCTTACCATCAGGTCAAACGCGAACCCATTCATCATCAATCAATCATTTGTTGATGGCCTACATTTACCGAGATTCCACTACCTTCATCAGATTATCCACCCAGCTCATTCGTTAAAGTGGTGCCAGCAATAACCGATGGTAAGCAACGCACTCCAGGTTTCAAGGGTATTTATACTTCGCACGCTGAATGATGATCCCTATGACAGTTCGTTAGCGCTTAACTTTGTACTGTCGTCCTGTCACAACAAATCCTTTAGAGGTACTATAAAAAATAGAAAAAATAATAATTGTGTACATATTTAAATTAGAAAAATGAATATTTAGAAATGATTACGTAATGTTCGTAAATAATAGAAAAATAATCAATGCAAATGTACATGGTACGTGCTGCAAAAGTTACGTCGTCAAGCTGTTATCGACTAAGAAGGGACACATCGATAAACAAAATATCGATAATTTGTTGGAAAAATGTATCAAATGCTTTGAGTTTGTATTTTATTTAAATCAACCTGAATCTGATACAGGGCAAGGGGAACTACAAAATCTGGGTCTGAACTGCAGCTATCCGTGACGTTTATTATTAATGGTTGGTCAATGATATTGTCGTATTGTACATCTCGATCCCAATCTTGTCGTATGACGATGCGATGCGGTGTGACAAAAAGACAAAACAGACTGGCAAGACTAACATGACATGACTGTATTGAAATGAAAACATACAAAACCGTATGTTCAAAACATACGTAACCGTAGGTCTGTGGCCATCTTTTGAATATTTTTCCATGAAGCTGGCAATTATGAATTCTTTAAAATTCAATTCAAAAATAATTCTTAACTCTTTAAATTATGCAATTTGAATGAAAAATCAATTATAGTAAAATAAAATAAAATGAGGCTGTTACTTTTTTATCTAGTGTTTTATGTCCATCAATTTGGAATGGATTTGGAAAAAAAGATTACGTGGACATTGATAAGCAATCAATGTCCACGTAATCTTTTTTTCCAAATAAATATTACTTATTATGTTGAATGACCTGGCTGAATGACATGACATTTGCCTAAAAATTGTATTTATCAAAATTGTTTGAAATTGTTTCGCATCACTAATACAACTGTCAGTTGAAACGTCATAGGGATCATCATTCGCCGTGCGAACTATAGTGATGTATCATTGGACATAACTCCAAACAGCGCCATCTAGCCAAAACAAAGCAAAGCTTGTACTATAAAAAAAAGGTATTCAAGTATGTTTATCCATTGTCTAGTGTCCCATAATACGAGCTTTTTTCTAACCCTCTTTGTAACAAACGCATCATTATTTAATCTTCATTGACCATTCCAGATTATGTTTTTTCATTCAATCAGGGCGCCAGTGGCGGCTTAATGATCGAGAAAGATGTAAATGGTTCAAAGTAGTGTACTTCTCCAAAATTCTCACGGCATGTTATTATGCTACGCCAAAACCGATGTTTTTTTTCCCGCATGGCAAAGAAAAGTTTAATAAACAAACACTATTTTTTCGCAGCGAAAAAATACCATTCACCCACCTTACATCATAACTGTTTACCTGTACTCCGTATCATTCGCTCAGCAGTGTTTCGGCACAGCATAAACATACAGTAGAACATCTACATACAAACGTGCCGCTCTCGGTTTGAATGTGTCCGTGCGCGTCGCGCGCCGTGTCGCGATTTCACGCACACGCTAGCATAAAATAGGGAGGCTTAGGGCGGCATAGGGCGGCCCGGCAGTACGGACGGGCTGTGCCGGGTGTCTGTGTGCACGCTAGGATAATAACTCGGCGGGCTGCCTTAGATAACTTACTGTATGTTTATACTGTGGTTTCGGCCTCGCTCCCAGCGGCCGAATGACTCCTGATTACGTCGAAAATGCTTTTTTGAGCCGACACGAAGATGTTTATACCGCCTAATTGGCGAAAGAGGCAATTACGGGCTAACGACCGGCGAGCGCTGCGGGTAATTTTTATTAAATACTGGAACATTGCTGCGTAGTGAAGGCGTTGTATACATACATGGTTTGTCTCAGAGATTTAAATCGTTAGATGTGCCCTGCGTTTCAAAGAATAGGCATGATGACTGTATTTTTTTTTGTTTATTATCGAAAGACCTTACATTTATGTAAACAATCCTCAAAGAATCACTTCATCTGGATCAATACCACCAGAGATATCACAATTTGAAATGCACAATTTTTGGACTTGCCCAAAAACGCTCCATACAAAAGCGACAGTGACGTCACTATCGCTGTCACTTTTGTATGGAGCGTTTTTGGGCAAGTCCAAAAATGTGCATTTCAAATTGTGATATCTCTGGTGGTATTGATCCAGATGATGTGATTCTTTGAGGATTGTTTACATAAATGTAAGGTCTTTCGATATTAAACAAAAAAAAAAATACAGTCATCATGCCTATTGTCTTAGTGACAAGTTAACTCAAATAATTATTAATTTAGTACGGTACATAAACATGAAATGTAATTCCCTGGGATTTATTTCATCATCATCATCAGCCTATGTTGGTCCACTGCTGGACGTAGGCCTCCTCTAATGCGCGCCATCGCGCCCTATCTTCGATTAGACGCATCCATCTCCTGCCAGCAGCCTTTCGCAAATCGTCGCTCCACCTAGCCGGAGGGCGTTCCACACTACGCTTGCCGAGACGTGGTCTCCACTCTAGAACGATGTGGTTTGAAAATTATTTGCACACTTTCTTAATGCATAGGAAGGCATACTTTGTATGTTTAGTAGCTTATTTACCGAAATCAGAGAAATCACAACAGCGTGCTCCATTGATTGCTTCTGACAAGCGACTACGACGGGAAGAGTGAGCTCACCCTTCTCACCGATGACACATTTTTGCATAGGTATGGCATAGGCGCATCTAACGATTTAAATCTCTGGTTTGTCTGGCATAAAAGCGCTTTTGAATTGGACGATTAGTACCGGTTCGTTAGCAGCGGGCGCTGTGTGGTAGGAGTAGGCTCCAATGCAAACTTTGTATGGCTAGAAGCAAATAAAAACAGATTTTTGGAGGGTACATAAGTATTTTTTGAAACCTAAAGATGCTGTTGAACTGTCATGCGGGTGCGGCGTTTAATAATTAATTATTTTTTTGTAATATTTATTCATGTATGTAATTTGTACGAAATAAACTTACTTTTCATACCAGAGGGTAAACAGACCATATTCTACTATATAAAAATAAGTCGGGTTTTCCTTCCTGACGCTATAATTCCAGAACGCACCAACCGATTTCCACGGTTTTGCATTCGTTGGAAAGGTCTCGGGCTCTGTGAGGTTTATAGCAAAGAAAATTCAGGAAAATTTCAACAGTAAAGCGGGAAAATCTAAGTCCACGCGGACGAAGTCGCGGGCGGGTGCTAGTGGTCTTATATTTATATTCAATTCAATTCAATTCAATTCAATTCATTTATTCACCCTTTGTTACATATCGCAACCTAGGCATGTCAAACATTTACAATTTTATGTTATTCATATTTAACATTAAAATTAAAACATATTATAAAATTAAAATAAATTAAAAGTAAAATTATAGTTATAAAATTACAATAAAATCATACTTATGCACTATCAATTCCAATTTTTATAAATACATTTCCAAATTAAACAGTAAAAATATTTAAAAATAAGTCAATTAAATTTATATATTATTTTTTGTATAATTAATATCCATCAAAAAAAAAACATTTAGAAATTAAAGCATTTACTTACTAAAAATATGACTATTCCAAGATATCACAAAATGAGCTATCCATAAATTCATCCAAGCTGTAGAATGGGTGTCTTTCAAGGAATTCCTTAATTTTACGTTTGAATTTTACAAGAGGCAATTCGACTATAACAGCAGGCAATTTATTGTACATTTTTATTTTTAGATTAATACCAAGATTAAAAACTTTTTGTAATCTAACCCGGTGCATAACCAGCCTTTCTTTATTCCTTGTATTGTAGTGGTGAACATCCCTCTTTTTTAATAGTTTATCTTTCTGACCATGGATCTGTAATAGTGACCTAAATATAAACAAATTTATCACAGTCATTATCCGATTTTTTGCAAAATGCGCTCGTGTTGATGTAAGTCGTTGTAAGCCGTCTATTGTTCTAATAGATCTCTTTTGGCATATCAGAACTCTCCTCGCTTCCGGAGCACTACCCCATATTGTTATACCATAGTTAATTAATGAATGGCAATATGCGTAATATACAGAAATTAAAGTCTTTTTGTCGATCAGAGGTTTAAGTTTAAAAAGGGCATAATTTGCACTAGACAATTTTTTGCATAAATTTTCTATGTGTTTATCAAAACTCAAGGTTGAATCAAGCCTACAACCCAAAAAAACAGCTTCTTCTCTTTTTTCGCCTGCCCTCAATTTACATTTATAATTTAAAACAGTACTTTTAGACTCATTTAATATTATACCATTAGTCTGGAACCAGTACTTGATTTTACCGAAAACATGATTTACTTTATCCATTAAGCCCTTTTCTGTCTTATCTTTAACAACTATGTGAGTGTCGTCAGCAAACAAAGTGACAAATGCCCATTCCGGTAAGCACTCTTCCAGATCGTTGACGTACACCAAAAACAATAGAGGACCCAGTATTGATCCTTGAGGAACGCCTATACGACTTGATTCTTTTTTGGATCTCATATTATTTACTGAAACGATCTGTTTTCTATTTTGTAGATAAGATTTCAATATATTAAATTCCTTTCCCTCGAACCCATAGTAACTAAGTTTATGCAATAGTACGTCATGTCGCAAGCAGTCGAATGCTTTGGATAGGTCGCAGAAAATGCTTGAACATCGCTGCGATCCATCCAGTGCTCCCAATATAAATTCAATTGATTTCGCAATAACCATTTCTGTGGATCTGTTGCTGCGAAATCCGTACTGACAGTCTTTTATTACAGAATTGTCTTCCAGATACTTCACTATTCTTAATTTTAAAGCAGTTTCTAAAATTTTTGATAATACGGGCAATATGCACACAGGTCTATAGTTGCCAATATCATCTGCATCACCTTTTTTAAATATTGGCACAACCATGCCTATTTTTAGACTATCTGGAAAAATACCCTGTGAAATGCAACAATTTAAAACTTTTAATATTAGATTAAATAGTATGTCATTTTGCAATATAAGTTTTTTCATACTTTCTACCTCCATATCGTAATAATCTCTGCTCTTTTTATTTTTTAATGATCTAATTATCTTATCTAATTCATGACTAGTAATCGGAAGAAAACAAATCTTTTCCCTAGGTTGTTTTATGGGATTAAGAAATTCATCACAATTGTCCACTTCGGACTGGCATCGCCCTGTCAAGTTGTTGGCAACATTAATATAAAAGTTATTAAATATATCAGGTATATGTTTCCCTCTATAAATTATATTTGTCTGTGGATCTCTAACTTGATTAATATTGGAAGTTTTTCTTGCAGTTTTACTCATTTGTTGTTCTTTAATAATGCTCCAAGTAGTTTTTATTTTATTATTAGATTTTTTAATTCGATCTATATTACCTAGCTTTTTTGCTGTTTGAAGAACTTTTCTAAAGACCTTTCTGTACGATTTAAGCTTTAATTTTGATATCTGAGAAGGCATGACATTGTTTAGTAGCTCAAGATTCCGTAATTTATTTTTTGAAACCAATATACCTTTCGTTGATATTTTACATTTGTTTTGGGACTTATTTGTGGACGTGAGTGGGAATGCTGCCATATAACAATACTTAAGATAATCT
This sequence comes from Udea ferrugalis, assembly GCA_950022985.1. Classification (NCBI taxonomy): domain Eukaryota; kingdom Metazoa; phylum Arthropoda; class Insecta; order Lepidoptera; family Crambidae; genus Udea; species Udea ferrugalis. The sequence continues at coordinate 17,189,003 of OX465516.1, forward strand.
ATCAAAATATCCATTTTGCCATTTGCATTTGGTTGAGATGTGATGTGTTCCTCTACGTTACTAGCATTTTTGCAAAATAGGTAATGAAAATATTTTATGTTACCATTTGTCATTTTTCTTTTTTTAGTTATTTCGGCTTTATTTTTCTGTGTTAGTTTGGAATGAGTCATGTACTTGAGTGATGTAACATTATGATCAGAGAGTTTAGTATCAAGAACAGTACCTTCATAATATTCTTCATTTACATTTACATTAACTATAAAATTGTCTATACACGTAGCAGATTTTCCTTTCGTTCTAGTCGGTTGGTTAAGCACATGTTTATGTTTAAAACTCTCCAACAGTTTATATCCATCAAAAATGACGAAACAACACCAACTTTCTAAAACTTAAACTGAAGTCACCAGTTAGCCGTAACGTGCTGTGATATAATGCCTTTTCTTTGGAAATAATAAATTGTTGCGAACTTCCTTTGAAGTATCAGGCGACATGAAGAAAGATGTGCAATGCTACAGTCTGGAAAATAAAAGAGATGTTTGAAAGTTTATAGTTGACCTATTTTATATTTACGAACTATGATTTTATGTTCATATCAGTCAGATAAAAGACATAACAAATATTGTATTTTAAGACTAGACCACTAGTCTCAAACTTTCTGCACATTGCTCGTCCGTAATCCTATTTCTACTAACATCACTGCTGGAGCTTCCTTATATTATGTCAAAACATTCTTACTAAAATCTCCCCGATTCTTCAGACTAGCCAGGCCTCCCCGGATTACGATAATGAGGGTAAACTTACCCGGGACCATTACCCTCCCAACATGGCTTTACCCTCGCTAAGTTTTCTCTTAATTTACCTTTATCAGTATCAGGGGAACCGTCCGTGATGTGACTTGCCTCTCATTAAGATTACTGGTTACGGCCTATGAGTATCAGGGAAGATAGGCGGTGCTGTTTGCATCTTTTTTGCGTCTTAATATTTTTTTTTCATATTTATAAAATAACACCATCACACTTTTTGACCGAGGTAAAACATGGATACCTACTACACCACCTAAGACGACGATGTGGTTATGTCGAATTCCTTAACATTTTGGTGCTAAAGTGTGGTTTCCCTTAAAAGGCTCCATATTAATTGCGTCCCCGCGCGGCGTTTCGTGGCGCCACAAAATGCCACCTGTCAATAGCGTGTGGCGTGTGGCGGCTTTCGGCTTTACCGTGTGCGGCGAGTCCATATAAAATGTATGAAAACTACAGGAAATCTGCCGGTGGCGGCGTTTTGTAGCGCGTGGCGTGGCCTGTGTGCGGGGGCGCATTGGTGTGCTGTGAGGGTTCATGGTAGAGACCATATTCAGCGTCAATGGTTTTCCTGTTCTCCCATGCGTTGCAGAATGACAGTAATCTAAAACATTTTTAAACGCTGATTTCATTCTGTAGTTCCTCATTTCTGATTGAATCATATACCCCTCTTTATACCCGTTGAATGATTTCATCGCTTTACCGTTCCGTTTGCTCCGTCCCCAAAACTAATTTTCACAGAATCTTTTCCTGCCGGCTTAATTCTACCAGAAGCAAATTTGGTGAACCGAATCCGAGTTTGAATCTGCTGACACCGAGGCTTGGGATTTCGATCTATCTGGAATGATAACCCGATTAACAACCAGAACGGCATTGCAAACGGAATCTCACATCACGAGAGCGTTCGTCGTTCGTTAGCCGAGGTTAGTCGACAAAAAGACACGCGCACGTCCAAACGTCTGCCAATATTCAATAACACATACCATCTCTGTGGAACCATGTAGGTCAGTTCGAGACGTCCGCTAACTAGCAGAGGAGAATAGACGGGAAGTGGTGTGTGGGGCAATGGGGAAGCGGAGAGCGGTTTGATATGGAACTATGTAGACTTTTTTTATTGGTCTGTATACTGAACCTAAGGAAACTGGGCCTAAGGAAACTTCACATTAAAGCGGTCCTGTTGTTGAATATATGATTAGCAGACCGATTCCGAGATTCAATAGGTATAACGTGCGGACGTAAACAGACAGGGTGAGTTCTGCGCTCGTTAAACCCAGGCGTGGCGGGGTGCGTATTGGTTTATATAACTTCATTTGATATATTTTCATTTCAATAACGTTCATGAGATATAATAAACGTTTGGTAGGTATAACAACTCTTCGAATAATTTTCTTCAACATAATGTTCATTTCATATAATGCATCAAATGATATAACGTCATTTAAGATAACAATCAGTACGCCTAACAACATTTAATATAAACCTTACTTAGTATAAAGCACATTTGATGTAATTTTGTTTAATCTAAATTGCATTGCATATAACCTTCATATGAAATAAATGTTATTTGTTATAAAAGCTAATTGGTATACTTGTCTGCCTTATACTCGAGTCGGGGCGAAACCGACACGGATAGATTAGGTTAGAAGGTTTAAGGCGGGAGCGAAGCGTAGCGAAGCTCCCGCCTTAAACCTTCGTGGTTATTATTTTTTAAACCCTGAAAACGACTTGCTTGATTTGCTTGCTGCTTGCGTTGAACCCGTACTTTTTATGATCTTTAACAATGTGTATTTATTTATGTGGGTACATATTCATAAACAATCTTAAGATTTATGACAATAAAGTTTATGGTATTTGGTGGTTAGACCATTTATTTATATATCATATAAATGGTAGTTGTTTTGAATAGTATACCATGTGAGCTTAATAGCAAACGTTTATTATATCAAACAATTTTATATCAGTTGTCCGTTATACGTTTTAAAATTATTTGATTTGAAATTATATGAAACGTTCATTATACGGAATGGATACTTATATCAAATGTTGTTATATCATACGACTGTATATGTTCTGAGTGATATACGATTTGTGGTTATATCATACATTACACACCCTGGCGGGGTGCGTATTGCCACCGTTCTCTCAAGTCACATTTTTTAGGAAGGCCTGTGCTCAGCAGAGGACGTCATAAGGCTGATAATAATGACAATTTTATCAAGTTCACTAAACGGCTTAGAGCAACTGTTAAAAGACAATGAAACTTTATTCTCGTGTATGGGATTTGATACCACAGTAAAAAATGAAAACATAACAGCTGTCGATCTATCTGTCTACTAAATCCACTTTTTATTCTTCTTGTATCGTAACTTGTTTTCTTTTTGCTTGTCACTTACGCCAAATTCATAGTTACATGCACGTAACAGAACGTCTGACCCGAGCAACCCGCTATTATAATCTGACCTCAACGAGCGTTTGGCGACTGTATGAAAAACCGGGGTTTCCATGGAAGATAGGGCTCAAGCTTGTCTGGACAGTAGCACCTAATCAGAACCAATCGGTCGACAGTCGTTTTTATTTTATCCCGTTTGTGATTTAAATTGAATCGAAGAGATAGGCAAAAAGAGAGAGATAGATAGAGAATATACTAAATCATTAATGGAATACACGCCCTCGATTGAACTGATCGTGTTCTCGAGAATTCTCGGAAAACACGATAATACGATCTCATATTAGTCATTCATTAGACATTTATGCCTTCAAAGTAGTCGATCATTTCAATTCAACTAACAGGATATAAGGCATCGTATGTTTATTCAGCCAGTAAAGTTCCGCGGTTTTTATAAAAAAAAACATGGGATGAGATGTTGAGTTAGTGACAACCATTACTGTTATCAACCCACATTAAGGCCTCCGGTGACTTTAACGACCCACGCGTCATCAGCTGCCACTTTTACGGTCCGAGTAGAAAGAAAATGAGTTATATTTGCTTACCTCAACAAAAGCATCAGGGTAGCGATTCACAACCGAGTTTTCGTACTATTCGGTAATTTAAATATTTTTTTAAATCCATTATTTAATGTGTGACGTGACTGTATTATTGTCTTAATAAATACTATATGCCATTGGCTTTAACTGATAGCATCAAGCGCTTTCGCTGAACAAGCGACTTAAGTAAAAAAAACAAAATCCCAGAACCTCAAATTACTTACCGATTATCAGAGTTTAAAATAAAGTTTCTATCTGCCTAGTTCTTCATGTCTCAGTGCGCTTACAGGCACATAAGAAGTATTTATTCGGGTAACATTAATAGGACATTTTCTTCCTTATTTGAATGTCCCTTACGCGAAGCCCAAAGGAAATAAACTTTTATTTTTATTAGGAACATTGTAAACATACGTTTTCCTGTTTTATTCCATAGGGGATTCAAAGTGTGCTGAAGACCGCGACCACAGTCACGAGTCTTAGCTCCATTTGTTTGAGTATAATAAGATACAATTTACGTATAGTTTGATATATTATTCGGGGATCGGAGAGGCCCAGTGGTTAATCACTCTAGCACGAAGTCAGTGGGCTGAACAACTTTCCTGATATTATACACCATTATGTAACACTTGGTATGCAATAAAGAAATTAAACTGATAAAACCTCGTTTGTGGCCAGAAATTTAAAAAAAGCTGCTAGCTCTCCTGCGCCGAGGCAGCAGTAGTAGTAGTAGCAGCTTCAAAGTAATTTTCAAATGTGCTAAAGGATCTTTTAGAACGGAACGTGTTTTCTTCCGCACAGTACCAAGTATTGTCTCTCAATTCACGTTCAAGAGTGACATCTTCAAATTTTTCAATTTCCCACCTGACTTGTTCCTCAAAGAGTTAACCTGTGAAGGCCTCACGCCGAAGCCGATCGGCTCGAGAGCGCTCGAGCCACAATAGCCCCGAACGACACGAGCACATTATCCCCTTATTATTCCCTTAGCGCCCCGGATTTCCATCAAACTTTGTAAATTTTAAGCAGTCGCCTTTCGCGTTCACTTCAAAATTCATCGCATATTTAAAGGTTACAAAGAGCTTTGTTTAACTTTTGGTTCCGCTTTGCGCCGGCCGCATCGCAAACCGTGTTGTGCTCGTGAACGACAACAAACAAGTTAATGGTTGTAGTTGTTGACGTGTTGACGGAGAGAGCATAAATATCCTCAAAATATTGCATGAGGTTATTTGGAAGCAAAGCTAGCCATAACTTGTTGGTGTTCATACTAGAAAAAAAAGTTGTTAACCCTTCGATCATAGGAAAATGTTATCGTGGCCCCCACCGTGGTGAGTCAAACCATCCGAGGTCCGAGGTCTGTACTTTTTCAAGCATTTTCCTTAAATTTTCCATTGGAAGAGCACCTACCTCTTGCCGGAGAAACAGGTAGATATGGTTGATGGGAAACACGTTAAGCAGTTGGTCCCGGCTGACGTCACTAGATATCAGTCGTTAAGCCTGGAGCTTAGGGCGGCTTGATAACATCTGAAAGCAAGGTTTCTCACTAGCCTGAGACCCTTCAAACAATCAACACTTAGCGCGCGTGTGAGTATAGCTAGTAGTTGAGTTGAGGTGATGCTTGTGCCTAGCAGTGGGTCGTATAGAGGTTATGGTTGATTTCTATCTTCAGATAAAAATACCAGCATCTTGAATGCTACAAAAAGCAGTTAATCCTTCAAGTGTCGGAGACATACGAGCTGTCAGGCGTGTTGTCGCCGAATCTTACTAAAATGACGTTAGATCGTTGCGCGTCATTTTTTAGCGCCAAAATTGCGCAAATACCATAAAATGGCAAAATGCCAAAACGCCAATGGCCTTAATGGTTAATTTTTTAGCGCGAAAGACATAGTTATACTAGGCCTAAAGCTGCTTTGAACCGCCATCGCCATCGTAAATTTCCTGATGAGCTGAATCAGCTCATATTTCGTCTCCGACACTCAAGGGGTTAAGCATGTGTCTGTGTGAACAAGCTCACCATGTCGAGAAGGCGCGTGCGGTGCTCGCGCGGCAAATTGCTCTCCTCACGATGCGCTAATCTGCCACGTTATTACGTCGGGAAATTGATTTCCTGAGCCTCACTCTATATGATTTACTGATGTACTCTATTTTTGTAACAAAATACTCATAACATCTTCCATATTTTCGGCCTATCTGTGATAAGTTCATTGATTCTCTGTCACAATGATCTTATCATAATTATATTTCTTTTCTAAATTGCTTATTTTACAGGGTGATTTTGCAATTACTTGCCAAATTTTTAGGAGTTATCTACTTGGTTTCAGGAATTGAATTAGATTTTTGAGAAATAAAATTTTTGCGTGTTCATCATGGGGTTATTTTATTGAAATTTAGTTAATTTACTTCATTAATGGAAAAGATGTGCTAGCGCTAATCTCGTTTTCTTTGCACGAGTTGAACTACAAGTGAAAAAGTCATTTTTGTTCGCCAAAAGAAGGGAAAACCTTTATTTTATTTTAATACACTTTTTCAGGAAAAAACCACTGTTTCGAAAAAACAATACGATGAAGACGAAGTTTTATATTGCTTCATAGAACTAATTTTAAAAAATCGGCAAGTACTTTCAAAGGCACCCTGTATGTCATAAGGGTGTACCCTTACTGAATGAAATTCGTGACGTCAATCTTCACCTAGTTCAATTAGTTACATATTATCAATTATTTACACCTAGTTAAGTATTCATGTAACGAACATTAATTTGTATTTGTCTGGGTGTCACCTAACTATGTACTTGAATCTAGTAGACTCAAATATACTTTGTCCTCTGGACTACGTCTGTGACCTTAGTTTTACTCCGAATTATCTTAATACTTCAAGTAATTTTCTTAGTAAAATAACTGACTGTCTTATCCATAACTTGTTGCGTGACCTTATGTTTTATGATGACGACTATATTAAGACGCCACCTTTCATATGAATAGGTTAATATTGCTGGGACCTTCGTTTTCACGGGATGGGTTCGAAACACTTTTTTTGGGTTCGTTTTTAAACAAGATGCTTTTCATGTTAAGCCGTCCCCAAACAAGTGATTGCAGATAATTTTGGCTAGTTAATGAACAGGAGTTGAAGTTAGGAATCAAAAAACATAACAATCCTACTAATATTATAGAGGCGAAAGTTTGTATGTGTTGCTCTTTCACGTAAAAACTTCTGAATGGATTTTAATGAAACTTTACCATAATGTAGCTTATACATCTGAGTCGCACATACTCGTAGGCTACAATTTATGAAGAAATATTACTTTTGGTTTTCCAACTTAAATCCACGCGGACGAAGTCGCGGGCGGCCGCTAGTCAAGAATAAAGTAGAAAAATGGAGCCACCTTAAAGGTAAATCTTCATCATTACCTTCACCACAGTTAGCCGTTGAACGACGATTGATGGTTGGAGAGTAATCCACTTACCTCTATCTATGATCGGTGTTGGGAGAGCAATTTGGGCTGGTCTAACAAATGATGGCGGACAGAGCTACGCCCTTTTAATCTTCAATGACTACACGGCCACAGTCAACATAACAGTAGGTTGTCTAAGGCCGCCCGCCGAGTTATTAGCCTAGCGTACTAACTGCTAACTAACTGAACTAACGTACGTAACTGCTCTCTGCCACAGTAAACAGAGAGCAAGTAGAATATCTACATACAAACGTGCCGCTCTCGGTTTGAATGTGTGCGTGCGCGTCGCGCGCCGTGTCGCGATTTCACACACACGCTAGCATAAAATACGGGGGGATAAGGTGGTGGCAGTACGGACGGGCTGTGCCGCGTGTCTGTGTGCACGCTAGGATAATAACTCGGCGGGCGGCCTTAGATAACCTACTGTTTATACTGTGTCTCTGCTTACTGTGAGACGGCTTAAGACCACGGCGGGCGGGGGCGGCAGCAGTGGTGAGGGGCGATACCACCGCCAATAACAATGATTAATAGTTAGGTAGTAATCCACTTATGTAGCTTTGTCTTTGATCGGTGTTTGGAGACAAAATCGGGGTTGTGCAGACAGGAGCAGAGTTACGTCTCATTCATATCTCGCCATCGGACTTGTTCTAGGAATTAGCGTTACCTACAGTTAAAAGATTCCATTTTAAGGTTCAAAATGAAAGAAGTGAAAAATAACGTTAAGCGACACACTTTTGGAAAACCCGAATTAAACCCCCAAAATCAAATACAAAGAGGCACTTTTGTGATATCATTTGATTTTGAGAGATTAGGAGCCGCGAACGTTATGACAACTTTTTTGAAGCCAGAAATTATGAGTTTGTATTTAACAAAAACAATGCTTGCCATTTAGATACTCAAACACAACATCACCATCACACGGCTGAACCTTTCTGCTGAAATAAGCCCGTTCTGATTATTATATTTCCTCTGTAGGTACTAATTATTATGTTATTACATCTTCCTCGTTTTTATCTTTGTAATAAAAGCGAAGCGTTGTTTTGTGTCCTTTTCTAGCGAATTAATAATCATGCTCTCTGTCAGTCGTTTATGCACTGCTTAAATGAGAAATTCTGGTTTCATTAAAATTATAATCACGTCATGTATGTCTATTATCTAGTAAGCGAAATATAAACAGTTTTTTTAAATTGTCTGCGTGTGTGTAGTTGAGAGCCCAACATGGAAATATGTGTCACCCATTGGTCAACGACAATTGTGCAAAAACTTTGGACCATGTCACATTAATTTTGCTTTAGTTGCCTTAGCCAGTTTGACAAAGTACAAAGTGATCAGGCACTGTTGACGTTGACTGTACCATTGTCCACTTAACAAAAGCCAGTGTTAAGTGCGTGAGCTGGATCCTGAGCCATTTCTTCAGATAATTGTTCAGGATATTAAAGAATAAACCTTCTGAAATCCTTTAAAAAGGAAGCCAGAGAACTAAGTCCTAAACCTAAGCCTTTACAGGAAAGTGTACGTTATTCCAACGTTATCACACAAGGACTTTTTAAATACTGAAGACCCTTACTCAATCAAAATGGACGTTTTGATAAAATTTCCCAAGCCGTCTTATTATTGTGTCGCCTACAATAGCATTTGCGCCGTCGGGACAGACGCCAAATATTTGTACAGGATACTTGGAATAACATTGAGTGGACTTTTTCATTTTACGTACTCGTAACATCAAAATTTCAAATGTATTTTTCGGGATACTGATCGTGAAATGAAATAATAAATTAAAAAAAGAATATCTAAGTAAAACTTTCTTATAGAGTTCAATGTATTTTTACAGACATTTAGGAATAACAATGTTTCATTTCGAAATAGGGTTTTTTAGAATGTGTTTACTGTGTTGTTTGTAATAAATGGTGTACTGCTCTTTGGGGCGAACGATTTTCCGTATAATTTTCTTTAAAAAAATAACCCTTGTTTCACTCAAAAGCAAATAATTTTATTTTGGTATTATTTATGTTGTATTCCGAGAAAATATTTTGAAATGATTCACGCACAAATTAATGACAAATCATCATTTTCTCATGAAATTCTTGCTGTTAACTGCAAGTAAACTATTTTCTAGAATAAACAAGTAAATAAGGTCTTAGCATGTGTATTTGTAACAAAAAGGGGAAATGTCCTTTTGTTATAAAGAGCTTTGCTTAAAAGATAAGCATCGTAAATAATAACCCTGTAAAGCCAGCATTACATAAAAACACGCGTTTCGCCGTAGCAACTATTTAAACAGTGCTTAAGCCGAAATAAAACAAGCCCGGAAACATAACGCAGTGGAGGGTCAAAGGGTACATTCCCGTGATGGCACCTACTACGAGCTAAAGGTTACGTTCGTACTAAGTATGTTAGTTTGGGTCGGTGACAAGTGAGTAAGTACATGTAGGTGCCTGACGATATCGCGGCACTTGGTAAATGGGCTGATAAAGTAATAATTATTGTTTACTAAGAAATGCACGAAATCCATTTGACTTACATTCATTCATTTATAAAAGCATACATCGAACCATTAAAGAAGAAGAAAAAACCGGAAATGAAGAAAATCTGCTATTCTGCATATTTGCAGATGTAGAATAGCGGATCTTCGATTCAATCAGTCCAAGAAAGTCCCGTAAAGTGTCTATAGAACTAAAAGTTACCTCTATTCTAGTAAGGGATGTTCAACTTTGATTTGCGTTTGTGAATTCGGGGCCTAAACACCAAAAGAATTCAGCCATTGAACACCACAGGTTGATTACTCAAATCATCCGCCACAAATCCAGGTGCCATCAGCGGAATAAACTGCTGAATCGTAACACAACAGCAAAACACGGTCAGGTCAGCGCAGAGGAGTATTATCCTGAAACAATAAATAATATTTCTCATTACCTTCCCCGGCCCCCGCGCCGCAGCAAGCTGGATTATCCGGAATGGCTGAACACCCGAAATACGGACGAAATATACGGATGAGCCGGAAAAATGCACAAAATCCGGATAAAGCAGCACGTTTCACCGTTACCCGATTGGTTGAACGGAGTAATCGAGTAACGGAAATACGTTGGGTTAATGGATAATGTACAAAGTTAATTTCTTGCGGATGTCGTACTGAGATTGTGCTTGGTAATTATGCACCTATGTATGTGGACTGTATGGATATATTTCAGAATCGCCTGCTTCGATATATTTTTGGATATAATATAATTATGCATTATTATTGTTCGGTTTGTTAGTGGCATCATACCCTCTGAATGACTAAAATATAGGTATACGAGAGATTTTTGTTTTTGTATTTAGCTGTGCCGTAGAGCTCGGTTGCAGGTTTCCCTTTGACTGAAGTTTGGTTGTAGTCGGTGCTCTAGTTATGCCTATCTGACGGCTTATAAACTCAGTCATAAAAAATATATTCGTCACAACGGCTGAACGCGATTTCCACCTTAAAATTTTGAATTACCTACAAATTGTCCTTATTGCTCACATCTTACACAATGAAAGTACTAAGTAGTTTCAAATTACAGTAGTTTTGGCTCAGCGTTGATATACAGTGAGATTTACCTTTTATGTATTTGGATACATTATAATTTCATTGGATCCTACGACATTTAAGCTCGCCTAGTTTCGTTAGATCTTCATAACTAGATCTGTATTTCGGTTGCCTAGCTGTTTATAAAACACTATCTAGATTCTAGTGTATTATTTATTTGATTCAGGCAACCTTAAGTTTTAATCAAGATATTGTTTGCATTTGACTTGGGCCCACAACCCAGATCGTTGCCATACATATAAAGTTGGTCATTTTAAAGAAAAAAAAATGCTTAGATTGCCACGCCATTCTGATAAAACTGGTCCTATTTCAAACATTGAAGTTTGTAAGAATAATCACGAATTTAAATCTGAACGGAGACAATGCATTGCATTGCATTACTTTCACACTACTATTTAGGTTACAAAACATTGTTGTTTTTTGTAGAATTCATGCCATACTTACCATGTCTTAGGGCCGGCGCCCACTATCGGCATCGGCACGCTTCAGGCTTTTAAGGTGGCAAATAGTAATATACTCTAACATAATGGCAATGAAGTAGAAAATGCCGAAACAGAAACAGAACAAATGCATTTTGTTTTTACGAGAACACATCACGGAAATTTCTACTTTATTGTCATGATAGTGTTAAAGTATATTGCTATTTGCCACCTTAAAATCCTGAAGCGTGCCGATGCCGATAGTGGGCGCCGGCCCATAATGTTAACATTCGTTCATATTTAAATAAGTTTGCCAAAAATGACATCTACCGGCATAAAACTGAATCAGCAACGAACAGCTGAAAACCGCAACCTTCCCCAACCCGAAGAAGGCTCGCGTCCTCCCTCCATCTGTCGGAGGGTTTCGGGAACGACCGCTCCCGGCCCCCCACCCGCTCCCTCAACCCCTCCCGAAACCTATCGATCGCCTGCACCAGACCGACTACAACTCACGCTAACCGCTGGTACCACTGCCACACAGCATCAAATTAAAAAAATATTACTATCCCAATCATAATCAGGCCTAGAACCATCAAATTGTGAGTTCACTAACGCGAAACCTTCAAGGTGAGTGACCGATACGTGCCCATTCATACCGTCCATTCACGGTGACGTAGATAAAAACGCATTTAGTGATTTATGGTATTTCCTTCGTATCTTGCTTTTGTTGTTTATTATTAAGACTATAAAGGTCTTATTTCCATAGGAATTCTGTCCTAATTTTACCGTGAGACTAGTTTTTGGATTTGTGTGTCAGCTGTCGTAGCATCCGGCGAGTATCTTTTCACTTCGGCGTATTTTCTAGAAATAGGTCAGATGTTTCTATGACCTCCTAATCGTTTTGATGACGTAGGTGGTTTGCGTTAAGACAATATCAAGATTTTCTCTTATTTACTTGAGGTTAATACTATGAAACAAGACATTATCAGTAACTTAAGTGTTATTACCAGACTTGATTCGGAATTTCTTTACAAGAGTGCGTAATTAATTATTCTGTGATTTTATTGCAACTCCCATAGCATTACCTACCAAATTGCGTTCAAGTTGTGACCCCTGAATGAATTCAAGTAAAACAGAACACAGCAGTAACCATTCTCAATTGTTTTTTCCAGGACGGCGCTGCGTTCTCCTCTTCGACAGAAGACGTCTCCCGGGTGCAGAACGACGGTCCGTTGTCGTCGGACAATGTGTACATCGACGATGACGGATCAGGGCTAGCCCCGGACGAGAGCTCCGGATCCGGCTGGGGCCCCGGCCCGGGACCCGACGACGAGGACGGCAGGGGCGGCTCAGGTGACGCCCCCGAAGGAGACTCAGATGACGAAGACTATGCGCGAACCACCTCCACCACCGCCGCGCCCTTCACTGACGTGCTCGCCCCACTCAAACCAGACCTCGATACGTCCATCACAGAGGACAGTTACAACACACTCCATCCGGACCAATCGTTCATCCAACCAGAGATTTCGTTCTCAACGGAAAGTCCGGAAACCGAACTTCCGCCCATCCCAGCAGACTTCGATATCATTATTCGTGAGTAGCGGCTGAAGCATGCCAGTTTAATTTGCTGTATTTTTTAGTTTTATGTTTCGGAACGAAAAGTCAATATTAGGAAAGCCGTTTTAAAAAAAACGAATAAATATCCTTTGAGGGTAAATACTGGTAGTCTTTGAAATTTAAGTAAAAAATCAAAAATCTTCTCTTGGTATGAAGTCATTTTTGGAATTGATTACTACAATAATTTTGGATAGTGTTTTGTTCAACTATTGACTTATCGTTTCTTAGTTTTTAGTCATACTTTATTTTACAATTCAATTTAATTTATCCTTAAGTGATGTTTACGATTCAATTATTTTTGAGAGGAGACAGGTTACTGTATATAAACAATGCTACTGTAATGATCGCAGAATTAACAACACACTGATAACAATGGGATGACACACTAACGTTTCGCAGCCTTGAATTAACATTTTTCATTATCTTTGTATTAACAGCATTAATAATGTCAGCTCGTTCACACTCGCCAGTTTCCTCATGAACAACTAGGACACTGGTCGCTTATTGTTACTTAACTTCAACTAATGTGTCATTTAATAACATAAGAAAATAACTCTAAACTGGATACTTTTGGATTCTGACAATTCCGCTAACGAGGGAAATTGGTAAGTATTCGTGTGGCTAAATCATCTGTGATATACTAAAGCGTTATTTCATATATTTTCAATAACTTCTCTGCATGACTTCATTTGTCATCATCCAATTTTACAAGAACATTTCCATTTCAAGCATAATTTTTACTGACAGTATTTCGCGTGTTGGTTATTCGCATGTCGTGGTAATATAGCCCTAGAACTAGTTCTTTCATCTCATGAACCTCGCATAACATAACATAAACTATTAGTATTTCATGTTGTTTTTCTAGAGTTCTTTCATAATACTTCATGTTTTCTGTTTTATCGTTCTGCTGATCCCTGTCCAATCCAAGCCCGAACGCCAAGTCTTCGTCATCTATTAAATCAACATGGTCTTTCTCTTTACTAACTGATACTTCTTTTTAATCTTTACCCGCATATACTTACAACTTCCAAAATATAACTTCTTATAATTCTTGATTAGTTATCTAAAGCTTGCTAAATTTTACTTGTTACTCTTGTATTAACTCTTGAAATAGTCGAATATATGAATCGTAATTTACTCGCTTGAAAATCAAAGTTTAACTTCAATTGCGATGTTTTTTGTACTACTCAGTTAGAAACAATAGTTTCGATGACAACATTTTCAATAAATCTAAAGCCACATAAAAACTTGTTCACCAAACCAACAAAATTCAATAATTAATTATAATTGAAGCTGCCAGCGCAAAAATGGCCCATACATCATTTTCAAGATGTTATATCTTAAACAATATCCGTTCTAAATGTTAATCTTAAAAGACAGATTAATTTTCGACAGACTAAATAGAAATCTTTTGCGCTGACGGTCAATTATATTTCAAGGGTTTTTCTGTTTATCTAACAATGTTTTTAAAATGTTCCAGCTCGTATATTGAAACCTAGCGAAGGCGCTCCAGACACACCGGGAGGCGCGAGGGAAGACCTACCCTCGCGCCCGGAGACTGATATTAGCATCTCCGGGGAGGATCTTAACCCTGAAATTGTAAGTATCGATTGCTTACTTTACTTTATTAAGCTCAAACTTTTGAATGACGAAATGGCCATAAGTTATAGACTCACAATGTGATCTTATTATGATAAAAAGCCTTCTAATAATTTGATAATTGGCAATGAGTATTTCATTCAGCTAGCAGATAAAAATAAAAATCACGTCAGCAAAAACGTAGATTTTGTTTAAATTCGTTACATTAATTCCAATATATCTAATGGATAGTAATGTCGAATCGGTGATTCCGTTGAACAATAACAGGAAGTATGATAAAAACTCCAGTTTTTTTCTGGATTCAATGATTAGTAACCTAATTCTCAAAGTGGACGGATGACCTGATAAGGATTGCTGGATTTCAATATATGCAGGCCGCACTGGAAATCTATGGGGGACGTTGTTCAGCAGGGAACGTCCTTTGGCTGAGAATGATGATGATGATTTAACCCAATTCTGCTTAGTTTTCGTACAAATATGCTAAGATATTATTGATTTTAACCAAATATTATGGAAGTGGAATTGTCTGATTCCGATTTAGGATCACATTACTCGCTGTTCCGGAACAAATGTACACCTAAAATTGCGTCCAAAATGCAATTATTGACCATATATCGCTGATGTTTTCAGGACCACGAGCCAGCGGGCTCGAACGTGAACGCTGAGTCGCGGCCGGCAGACAACGTCGTCTTCATCATGAACGCGAAGCCCGAAGACCGCGCCACCAGCTTCTTCGCGCAGCCAGGCATTCTCGCCGGTATGTATACCTTATTATATGGGAACTGCTTCCTTGTTGCCTCGTTGTAGCGGTTAGGGCGTTGGACTGTCAACCCAAAGTTCATTGGTTTGAATTCCGCTCGAACAAACGAACCAGCAACATGTTCTCATTTCTGTTGTTGTTTCGAGTTTGCTAGGACAGTGGAGGCCGATCACCTCTGTCCGAAAAATAAGATGATTCATGCCGCGGGAGGGCATGTGAAAAGTTGGTCCTGCAGCTCACCTTTCTCCGAGCGTGTGGATCTGTCGTCCCAAAGGAAGGTGATAGAAGAGAGAGTGCACCTATATGTTGCGGACACACTTGTGCACTATAATATGTCCTGCGTACGTGGATAATTTCGTTAACCACCGAGGCTAATCGCACTAGCCGGAGGCTTCATTATGAGTAAGTAGGCGGTCTTTTGACTACGATCTCAGCTGCTCTTAAGTGATGATGTAGTTAAAGAAGAGCCTAACCAAATATCTTAATAAATCTATTGTCATCTATTTCACTGTCTTGTTGAAGATATTTTAATAAGCATTAATCCTTTTGCATTTTGGGAGGTTCAGCATCGAGAAATAGATAACTGCTTAGTTTGGGGCCGGATAGTCATGAGTGGAGATAATTTGTAATATTTTTACGTAGGGGAAAGGGGGGCACAACGGGGACGCGAGGCACGACGGGGTCACCCCCATATACAAGTAACTACGCATTCTAGGCGCGTTTTGTTTTAGCCAATAAGATGGTATTTCTCATCGACATTAAGCACGGCAGTGACCGGAGACCACAGTGCACGCGTTTCGTGTTGACGTTCAATTCTTTTTTCCGGCGACATTTCATATTATTTTGAGTCGATACCAAAACGTGTCTAATAATGTTTAGTTTACTACAATCATTTCGTTTGGTGTGTTTAACTACTAGCATTAAGTTTGATGTGTTTTGAGCAAAATCACTCCAACCTTGAATTGTTTTTTTCGTTAATTATTTTAAATTATGTTAGACATGGGGGCATAACGGGGACGTGGCTAAGGGGCATAGTGGGGTACCCTTTTTGCCCCTGGATGGTCTGTTCATTTGAAAATATTACAATAATATTATTTGTTTTGTATTAGGTTTGTACGAAATTACAAAAATATAAGCGCCGTTGGTCGGCAGAAATCATCAACAGTCAACTATCTCAGAACCTCAGCCTGGACCATCTAAGCCAGATGAAATCTGCGTTTCCCAATCTCCAATTCGAAGAGTTTGTCGTGATTTGACAATTTTCTTTGAAAACGCTGCTCCTAAAGACATATTCTCCCTATCCCCTCAGTCGACCAAACGAACCAAGCGAAAAAAAACTATCGTAGAGGGAAGACAGTCTTCGGAGCGTTGGGTGGCCTGCAAGCGATGTGGACAGGCTAATACAGCCTGTGCCGGAGTTGATGACGCAGATTTAGAAGAAATCCACACCAGTACCAGTCAAAATAGTGTACCCCGTACTGCCCCGAACTGGGTACCCCGTGCTGCCCCTACCCTGGGGCACAATGGGGTTTTCGTAGAGGCTCCGTAAAATTTTAATAAAAAATATTAATTGCTTTTTTACCACACCAAATTCACTGCCAAATAATAAATGGATAAGTAAACAAAAAGTTGTGATTACTTTTTAATAAAAATATTCCATACTATTTTTTTATTGTTTATTTCCCTTAGCGTCCCCGTTATGCCCCCCTCTCCCCTATATATTAAAAATACTGTTTGAGACCTGAGATGTTGTGATATATGTTATAAAGATGTTGCTTACCTACAGGATTCAAAGTCGCAACTCTCAAAATGCGAAATACACTCAGCTGTTGATTTTGGTCATGACCAAAAAACGACGTTGGCAGTGAGAACGGTCATTCCAACGAACTTTGTTTAAAATATCAGAAAAACTAAAGAAGTTGCCTGTAGCATGTTGATTCTACAGGCAACTTCTTTAGTTTGTCTTATTTGGTTATTTGAGTTGTCAAATAACCAAAAATGTTATTGCAATTTTTATTTGATGAAAACAAACTCAAGCGAATACGTCACATGCTCACGTTGCGAAAACGAAGTCAATGACGTATGAATGGCGTGCACATAAACGAATCGCTGGACAGCGATTCGTAAGCCAATAGGACTATTGGCTTGAACGTAACAGTTACTTTAGTTTTAAATATGCTAAGTGAAGTTCAGTGTTTTGGTTGCTCCATTCTCCTTGAAAAAACACCGAGTTTGTTAGTTAGTGAGTGTACCGTAATCTATGCTCCTAACTGACGGCATTTGTTTCTACTGCATAAACTAACAATGTTTTTTTCTCATTCCAGCCGTGATCGGCGGCGCCGTAGTAGGGCTGCTATGCGCAATACTTGTAGTAATGTTCATAGTGTATCGCATGCGCAAGAAGGACGAGGGCTCGTACGCGCTGGACGAGCCAAAGCGAAGCCCGGCCGCCGCCTCCTACGGCAAGGGCCACAACAACCGCGAGTTCTACGCGTGAGACGATACAGAACAAACCATGCCACGTGTTTACTGAGGCCGAAGGTACCCACAATACCTCGCGCCGCCATTTTTAATTTTGACAAACGCGTTCCGTACTACGCAAACGCCTTCACAGATTACAATTACTTTCTCTAACGTGGCTAAATTGTTCTGTAATATAACTTAACCGACAAAATAATTTATTATTTAACTTTTAAATTATTTGACAGATACCTGTACGGATTGTACTGCAATATGTACAAACCTGGTACAAAATTTTATGTCTAATCGAAGAGATTGTACTAAAACCAAACGCAAATAAATTGAATAAATTATATCACTTCGCAGACCAATTTGATAGGTAATGTGGTGTGTTGATGACTGTGGTTCATGATGAAACAATCATAATCAAGTGTACTGTTGAATTAAATTGACTCTTTCATATTTCGACCAATTGTGGTTTGGGTGTCTACGTATAAATGATTTGTTCACATCATATTATTGATGCTGCATGAAAGATTGTCATATTTCTTGTAAAAATGAATGTGCCATCTGCTTTGTAACTGTATATTGCTATAGTTTCTCTTCGCCTAGGATAAATGACTCTTAAAATCTCAAAGTGGTCTATGGACCCGTCCGTATCTATTATTTGACTAAATATAATTATAATAAAATATTTATACATATTTAGATGTCTCTAAAGATTTTGATGTAGAATTTATACAAAAATATTGCGGAATATTTGTCTTTAAAAATGTCAACGAAGGAAATTACTAATATTGTGTCTTTAAGTAAGTTGATACTTTTTCCATTTTAAAATTGTGTGTCTGCTTTATGTTCCTCTAGAATTTAGATATATAAATGTCAATTGCTAATTGGTTTGGAATGCAGCAGTGATAAATTGTGTTTTCATTAATTTTATATTATTTTAATTTTAACTATCATACTGGCTTTATTTAAGGACAAAATATTGTCGTTTTTGGCTATGAATTGAATGAGGAATTGACATACCTTATTTTTATTGTTTAAAAGTTATATTTCTTGTATTTCTTTAGCTGTAGCTGTTTATATCTAGGTTGTGCAACGAAACATATTTTTACTATTTTCGTTTATTTGTCTCGTAACAATACTTTTGTGCCATCTTCTATGTTAATAATTATTACTTTATTTTTAAGTCAGTTTCCGGTTTTTCTATTATGCCTATGTTATTTTATTACGTTAACTTGTCAATGAAATATTAATCAATTCGTTTTGTGATCATAAATTTAGTGTGTTTTCTTCAACGCTTTATTGCAGGCTTAAAAAGTTCGACGTACGAGTATCAAGTTTCAATTTCATTTAGTATTTTCTTTTGGATTTCAGAAAACTAAATTTTATCACGTTTAATGATTTCATTAATCCTCGTATGTCGTAGTTTATACCTATCAAAAAAATGTATTTAAACATCTAGGTGTACGTTACTATGTAATATCTGTATGTAAAAATGTTTGGCGAGACAGATATATCGGAAAATTCACTAGAGTACATTAGAGTAAATCGTTGTATAAATTGTCTTTACTCTGATTCTTCTTTGTTTAAACTGCTCTTAAGTATAATTATACAGTTTACGTTTATAATTTTTTATTATAAGAAGTATATTATTAATATAAACAGTTCATTATATACATTTATATTAAATAATATAGCGTTTGTGCACATGTATTTGCTTGTTGCACCCACTTTGCCGCGAGATAGGATGACCCGCGAATGCCATAAGTGGTTTATTACATGTATTTTGTATTTATATAATATAAAACCTCACAGGCACTTCAAGTATTTTGATACAATGTTATATTATACATTGTCCGACACAATGTAATGTTTTATTTAATTATACATTATTTTATCCAATGTAATGTTTTAAGTAATTATACATTATTGTGTATTGGTTTTTGAAAATAGCAGTTCATTCAAAGAAAAATCGTAAATGTACCAAATACATTCCTATCGGATTATTGGTTAAATTGAGTAAGTGGTAGCGAGCGACGGCTCTTAGAGTTAAGGTTGTACATTATAATTGTAAATCTCTTAGACTATAACCAGGCAACTTGCGAGTACAGAGAAGTCTTGTAACCAAATATGTGTAGTTAGCAGTTCATCGTTTTGTTTGCATTTTGAGACATCTATATTGTGTCCAAAACACACCTCAAATGTTTACTGGAGTTATATTCTATCTGCTTCCGGTTGTAATCATTATTTTGAGGGACATTATATTTTTTGGTCTTGTAAATTAGGTATAAAGTCATCATCTTCATTGAAATTATGGATTAAGAATCAAAAATTATAAAATTCAGGTGTGATCTTTGGTCTAATTCTGTTTAAACGTAATTTTATTAGCAAAAAGCCGTAGGTATTTATTGTTTAACATGTACCTAACACCATTTCTTATAAATGATTAAAAACTGTATGCTTTCTGAAATCATTGTCCTAGATTAAAAAATCTGTTAAAATAAAAATTTAATTGTTTTACATTAATTTGTCATTAGATATAAATGGATGCATTAATTTATACTTGCACGAGTTATTTTATAATTGTAATTGTAAAATTATCGTACGCATACCGAAATTAAACAATATTTATTTGTTGTCCGTAAGAAGTAAATTTAAGAAAATTTCGCTTTGTTTAACTAATCCATGACAAAATAACCAATTTGTTCGGTTTCTGATTTCGCTGTTATTGTACCAATAAATAGATTTGCATTTCAAAAAACAATTTTTTAACAAAATAACTTTCTGTGTTGAATATCATTTTAAAAAAACATGAAATAAAAAGATGTCTGTAAAAATATCAGGAATGTTATACTTATTTACTGTAATTATCAAAAGTACCTATATTCAAAACTAAACGCTCCTATAGTTTATTTCGATACTGACCCCTTTATTCGTAAAAACGAATGCAACGCTAAAGCATACTTTAAGCAATTGACGTGTTATGTCACTTAGTTGCAAATGGCGGCAGCAACAAGAATGAAAGAGACAAAGCGATGCAAAAGTTAAAAATGCAATAAAAGGTTGAAGTTAACGTATTGTTGAAGAGCTGTTTAAGTTTTTATGAATAAGGGGGTAAAACGCTCTGAGCATCGTGTGACATGTTTGTTTAGGCCTTCAAAACATTTCTAGTAGTTACTTATTTAACTTTTTGTGGTTACACCGAAAGAGTGGTATGCGAATTCGCGAAGATACATATAATTACATTCAACAAAATCATAACAGACAGTTGTTATTTTTGATTGAAAAAAGATGTCAGGTTATCTTCCAACTAACAAGAATAATAATTCAGCTCTGCGTTTTTTCAGTGTAGTTACATTTTTTCAATCAATTATGGTTACTGTAGTAAATCTTTCTTGAGGGTAAATCAGAAACCTGAGTTAAAATTCTTATACCAGAATCTCGATGCTCGAGGATGGTGTATTATTATGGCCTTTACTGACTGTTATGAAGTTTTTTTACACGCACTTCTAATGGCTTATAAATAAACATCCCTAGTAGGAACATGAGTTAAACCTTATGTTTTAAGTATGTTCCTGTCACTAATAAGCTTTAAAGCTTGTGCTTTCCGGACATCCGCAATGTCGCAATGTTTTTCGCAGCAACGTCTGAAGCAACAACTTCGATTTTTTTAATCAATGGACTGATTCTCACACATTCTATATAATATCGATTGGATAAAAGATAAATATCGCAGGGACTGTCAAAAATATTGTGTTTGATTCTTCCCATGTTGTTATACTTACTAATTACTCATAAAGCAAAGTTGAATTTTCAGTTGAGTTGAGTTGAAAATTGGAAGAGTACCTACCTATCTATGTTGACAGTTCTCGCGATATTATCTAGATTTCGCAATTAAACACAGGCACATTAAAGTAAGCATAATTCTATAAACGCTGCACAACGATTTAGAATAGAACCAACAAGTATGCATGGATACTGCTACGTTATTCTCTAAGACCCCTCGGCAGTGCCACAGCGAGCTGAACCGTTCTACAGCCGTTCAGTTATGTCACCCACCCTGGATGGAATGACTTCAACGTCAAGTTTGTTAAAGAATCGTCCGTAGGTACCTTCCTAACCGTATCTTAATATAACATAGCATTGTCTGAGTATAATAGAGTCGTAGAGTGAGCTCGTTACAGGTGACGCATCTGCACTCAGTAGCTTTGTCATAATGTATCAGCCGGATAATATTATAACGACAAAAACAGTTTCTTTCAATAGCAGGTTCTACTAACGAAGCGGGTGTGAAAATAATGGACTGGAGGATACTAGAATTGAGCTGTAACACAATACTTAAAGGTATAGATACTGAGTGCAACGGCGCTATTTTAAAAAAGATGGAACTCGTAATCATGATTCCTTACATACATTACTCATTCAATGCTATAGACTGTTAGGTAAATTATTATCTCCATTAGATTTGCGTGTGAAATATTCAATATTGCTCTCCTCAAAGAAGACATTTAACATTACCACCGACTTTACCAAGGAACACTTAAAAATATCTAAATTGTTTTTCAATCGGTATGTAAATATCGTTTTAGCAAACAGTGCGACATTTTGACTAACATTTGCTGTAAGAAGATTAGGTGTAAGAATTATAAATAATGAGTGTCCACCTTGTAAATAATGCTCCTTTACACTTAGATAAATATACAGGTCATTACGAACACAGGTTGCGTTTTATTTTAAACAAGTCTTAATAGCGAAATTGAACTCTACAATCCTGGTATCCAAAGAAACTGAAGATTTGACCCAGCAGGTTAGGAATACCCACATAAACACTGAAGTTGCCTTCATCTGTGCGTGACCAGGGTTTTTTCACTCTACCAGTTAAACCCTGACGCAGTGTGCCGGCATTCCGGCTCATCTCGAGAGAAGTGGTGCTTCCCTCTTACACGCACCGGCGTTTACGGCAGTGCGAGGCCACCCCACACTGCCGGTCCACTAGAGGTCATGGCACACAGCCCCTTCCATGTGCACTCCTAGCAACCCCGGGCCCCCCGGGAAGACCTTGGCTCTATTTTTACGCCCCTGTAATTAAATAAATATAAATCACTGCCATTAGCATTAGTTAGGAATAAACAGTGGTGCTGATTTGTAACGCTAACCCTTAAATTCACAAACGTCAATCAACGCTAAGCTCGCGCTCACGCTCATGCTGTCCCGTAAAAAGTCAATAGAACTGCAAGGGACAGCTATACTTCTGAGGGATGCTCAAGGTTGATTTGCGTTTGTGAATTCGGGGGTTAATCTCCTTACAAATCGTGTCTTCGTCCTACATACCAAACTCATTTTAATTTAATTAAGTAGGTAAGGCAATACCTACCATATAGTTGAATACCTACGAACGAATTATTATCCTTACAGAACCTTACAAGCCAGTGACAGGTATAAACATGGCAGATAGGTAGTTATTCAGAATATTTTCAAGGCGTTCGAGCTTATTGACAAAGAACTGCCAGGATGTTAACTAAATAGAATCATTGTGGCTGATTCCTAGTCAAATTGCAAAGTGCTACAGTGCGAAAACAGTGCGGGTCATGCTATACAATTCTCGTTAGCGCCAAATCTAATCTCGATCTACCTTAGAATAAAACAAGTAGGTAAGTGTTTTTTCGCTATTTCTCAAATTAGTATACTCCCTCATTTGAATGAAAATTATTTTTAAATTAATATTTGACTTAGTTCTTCCACTCAAACGAGTCCATTTGCGTCGTAATTGAGTTTTAAAAAACGCCAAAATGGAATCTCACTTCGAATTCGCTCGTGTGACCTTCGAAGTTTACATTGAGAATGCCACCCGGGAGGCATTCCGGCTAACATAACTTCACATCTTGGTGCTTCACGCTTATTTTAATCAACAATACGCTTCACTGTGAATTAGTATTTTCCCTCAATTTAAAGTGAATAATTTAAAAATGTAAGGTTATTTTTTTTTCTCAAACGATCACAGTCGCAAAGAAACTGAAAGATTGACCACGACCGAAGTGAGATTTGGCAACCGCAACCTTATCAGCCGTGCTATTCCGGCGGTGCACATCGAACCTCACTTCACATCTCGGTGCTTCACGCTTACCTCAATCATCAATACGCTTTACTTTGAATTAGTATTTTCTCTCATTTTGTATGTAAATAATTAAAAAAATGTTACTTGGCTTAGTTCTTTTCTCTCAAACGACCACTGTCGCGAAGGAATTGAATTTCAAAGTTACCTCACACGAGCGAAGTGAGTTTTGACGACCACCGGAATAGCATAGCTGTACTGACTGAGGACGACAATAATTTGTATGGAGAACTAATAACATCTGCCCGCCATAGTTCACAGTTCCTAATCTCACAAACACGGTTTTGTACGAAACGAACATTATTTTTTACAAACGCAAGATTATTTACGGCGCTTATGAAAATACAACTACTTTTTGCGTACTTAGCTTCTGTTTATTAATCGACATGCAGTGTAACTTAAATGATTGGAATTGCTATTTTCAGCTCTGTGCCCTAGACAAAGAGTCGACTTCATCCAACTGGCCTTCATTGACTAAACACCAAACCACTTTTAGCACTGATGACGCATGTTCACCGTCACGCGTCACGCGATTTTATTTTAGAAACCTATACAGATATTTCGCGCCCTGCCGTAACGGCAGCGTGGCCGAGTGGTCTAAGGCGCTGGTTTTAGGCACCAGTCCGAAAGGGCGTGGGTTCGAATCCCACCGCTGTCAAATTTTTTGTGTGATTGCTTGATGATTATTTTACAAATCTGTCTCTTTTTTTTTATAATCTGCTGAGGAACTGAAACTCATTTTCATATTACACTCTTAAAGTATCATTCTTAAAGTCATTTTTGCAAGACTTTTACATTACACCTACTTAGACCCGACATTAATATTGTCTATTGCATCAAAACTCGTGAACCGAACCGGTGACTTCAATCATTAAGTAGATGTAGCTACTTATCTTAGCCATACTAATTGCTCTGGGTACGGGTAGAATATCCCTGGACATCCCCAGACATTATTCCACACAGCGCCATCTAGCCATAAGTAGTCTAATTAAAGCTTGTTTTTATGGGGTAAAATATATTCATATTTATACTTTTTTTGTAAATCCATACTTAATACACAAAGCAAACACCCAGACCAATACAAACAGACATGTTCATACACACAAATGTTTGAACTGAGGGTGGAACCCGCGACCTCTGGTGAAGTAGTCAACTTCTCAACCATGACACCAACATACGGATATTACGCACAATTCCATCAAACTCATAGCGTACAGTTAATCAAGATTAAAGAGTTTCTCTGAACTTTCTCCTAGGTTATCAAATGTGGCGGATCTAGACAGGCTGATTTCGAACTGCCGAAAAAGGACCTAGAAATATAATTAAAATAAACAACTGAGAACACTTGGATTCAACGGTATTTTCAAACTTTGTCATAATTCAGAGCTGCATCCTAATTCTAATGTATCTCACTACCAGTTAAAAACTACTTTTATGAAGAGTCAAATCAAAATTGAGTAGGGGTGAAGAGCACCATCTTATCTTCAACACTAACTTTGAAAGTAGCAAAACATTAAAGTTATTGGTATAATGGATAAAAAGTTACTTACCTACTTCACACTATACAAACTTTTTTGTGCATGAGCTTTGGTCTGGGTGTTTTCTACAGATGTATACTAAGTACCTCTGTATTTACGAATCTTAAGACTTTGCACCTCATCCTTAGAAGATTTCTTAGCGTTTAGAAGCTTATCTAAAAATGTGATTACCTTTTAAAGTTAATTTAATTGATATCTCTGACCTCCGGTTGTGTGCGAACTATCTCCTACTTTCATCGCTATAAAAGGAGCCAAAAATCAATTATGTTAATAATCAGGTTTTTTTCTAAATAGTGCAGCAAATAAATCAGCGTGTTTTACATAAAATACACAGTCCAGTGAGAGACAACAGTAAGATGCATGTGATACTCTGACAGATTCGCTTTTTAACTCGATAGAAATGTTTAAGTCTGTAAAAAATAATCATGATGATCAACCCCTTAATCTCACTATTTTACCCTGCCCACTTTTGGATTTTTCTTTTATTACGATCCTCTGCTCGAAGAGTGTCTTAAAGAGATCACTCGCAGCAATAATACCGCCTAAATTCTAAATTATAATTCATTTCTTCTGTAATGTTTTTGATACAATAAAAAAAACGAATAGTTATGTTCCGGTCATTATAAAAAAAACACAGCTCAGAACGAAGCCAATAAACTTCTCCTCCAGTGGCCAGCGTTAACGCTGTCTGTCTACAGGCCCAACACTTCAAACTCAAACAACAGTTACTGCTTTATCGCTGTGCTGTGTCCTGACCAGCGGGTAATTAATCGATGTCATTTTGTACAAGTTCTGCTCTCTAGATCCTTCGAATTAGCATATCTACAGAGCAATACACGATTAAACCTCTCAAATTGAATATATTGTAATTAAACGTTCAATAACGTAGTTAAGGGCCCTTAGTAGGTGAAAACGGCAAAATGGACTGTTCTCTATGACGCACTGAAATTTCTAATATGTATTACAGAACGTATGTGTGATGGGATGACTGTTTCCAAAACACGATTGGAAAACCTTGGCTCGATAAAAAAAATCCTGAAGTTACCTCTAAAATATCATATAAATGCTCATTACAGCCGTATTTTACGATTATAATTCGTATAAAATCATAAATACATAGGTATTTACCTTCTCGATTTCGTGATTGTTTTTGATTTAGGAAACACTCAATATTTTCATTCACTTTTTGTTTTTTTTTTTTGATAAAAATGTGAATGGAGCTTACGATTTTCAGTTTCGAGCACGTTGATTCCATACTAAACGTGGACGCCCCCCCCCCCCCCCACCTCAGGCGCGCGGGGGAACGAAATCTGAATTTTCGCTGACCGCCTAACCCCCCTTCAGTCGATAAATATTTTTCAGATGATAGGATTTAGGTAACAAAAATGTATGACTTTCTATGATACCTCATTCCGACATTGATGAAACGGATATTTGTATTGGATCTGGGTTTTTGTGGTTGATCCTTGTTACTGACTTTTTTCAACAATAATAAAAATTTTACACATAATACAACAACTCTACAAGTTTGGTGTAATGGATCAAAGTTCGGGTTCCCCGAAAACAGTACTCCCTAAATAAGTTGATTTTGCTGGTATTTATAAATATCATTGGGAATAGAAACGCGGTACCTATATGACGGTATCTCAGTTCTTTTATTCGTTGCACATATCACTTGTAAGAGGTACCCGTGCCTCAGTTGGGACAGTAGATCGCCAACAATCGCCGTTGCAAGTAATCCACGCCGGACCAGAAATGGGTTGGGTGACCACCCCGACCGAAATGTTGTGGTTTCCATGGCTCCGGCTGAAGTCACTAGATGCATTTTGGGAGGTTAGGCCTCCGTAACTTATGGGTGGCTTGGTAACATATGACAGCAAGTTTTATTGATAACTTTCCACACCTACAACAATCTTGCTTGTTGGAGTAGGGCTCGCACCACCTAACAGTTGAGGTGAACTCTTAGCCACCAGTAGGTCGTATTAAAGATGTGGCGTTATACTGACAATATTCTTAGCTGAGTACTTCAAATAAGTCTCTGGAACTTTCATTGCTCTGCCGTAAAGCTCGATTCGCTTCACCGCGCATGCGCGGCTAAACAAACAACTTTGCCATTTACTATTGTTAATGATCATGACACTGCGCCGGTCGGCATTACTCGATCATTAGAAAGAAAAAGTAAGCCTGTCAGTCGGTCCGGTGACAGCGAAAGTTGATCAAAAACAGACTAGAAATCTACTTATATTTCAGTCTATCTAAATGCTTTCGTTTTAATAAAAGCACTTGATTTAAGAATACCTATTCTTAACCTTATCATGCAAACCAATGAACAGAATTTAATACTTACAACACAACTTTAACAACATAACTTAGCACAACTTACTGGATGGACGGGTTGCACCAGAATGCACCGATCTGACAAAAATATTGGTTTTAGTGAAAATGTACCACAGATGTAATGAATTTTTTTAACATGTTTTATGTAGATAGGTACCTTGTAGAAGATTCATTCTTTGCTAATACTTACGCAAATATTCATATATGAAACACCTTCATGG
Organism: Udea ferrugalis; assembly: GCA_950022985.1. NCBI lineage: Eukaryota > Metazoa > Arthropoda > Insecta > Lepidoptera > Crambidae > Udea > Udea ferrugalis. Next base: position 17,216,864 of record OX465516.1, read on the forward strand.
ATTCTAGGTTCTAGCCGCGTATTCGTATTTTCTCTTATTTTATTTCTTATTTTTTTTAAAAAAAGGTTGTCTTGATCGCTGGATGACAAAGATGGTATTTGTCAAAATGTACTTATGAGATTGTTTCAGTTACCGTCACTCAACTACTCACCCGTCCTTCACACAAAATTATCCAATATTTTCCTATCCCTGTTGTTTAAACTGATAGTATCTTGACAGTATTTAAGTAAGTGTATCATTAGATTCCAAGTAGGAAGCAGATTCATTCCACTGCGCACCGCTACAATTGAAATTCGAATGTTTTTTGAAAAAAAATAACGGCTTCCACTGGGAACACACAAACTCATAGAGGTATAGAAAAATTATGAAGGTACCGTCGTTGTTTCTGCTTTCCAAAACATAAGGGAACACCTTAGTTTGGGACAAGAGCAATGTTCTCGTATGTGTTGTTGTCTCATACTATATTTTTAAAGTGGTTTCGAATTATATTCTCCTCAACTGGACTTTGCTGGATTCAATTTAGTCCACATGTATAGATCCCGTCCTTATAGGAAAATAGACATTTAAAATACTGGTTCCGTTAACAAAATTTATAACTTCATATAAAAAACTTAGAACACGATGCTGCAGCAAATTTATTCATTTGGAGATATTTTTTCCAAATCCGAATTGATGGTCGTTGTAGATGTTTTTAAAAAATTACATAAGTTGTCTCAATTATTGCGGATACAACGCCAATAAAAACGGTTTTTATCACGCTTTCGCGATATTCTGAGACAAATCCTGACTTAATCAAACCTGAGATTTGCTAATGACCATGGTATTCCCACGAATATATCTCTCAAAATGTCACCGATCGTGTCTAAAGGCGACGAATCTCGTTGTCATAAATAATCGATGTGTATCGATATATTGCATATAGAGGTCAGTGCACCCTAACAGGTGGGTGATGTGACCAGCCGCAGTCCGGCGACACCAGAAAGCAATTAAAAATTTGAAGATCATTTGCCGAATCCTCCACGGACGCCACTCCATTAATCTACCGTAATCTATCACTAAAATTTACGACTGTCCGTCATATCGATACTTTTCTAGGTGAAGTTCACGGCTTTTGGGTCAGTCGTGCGCGGGAGTGGTGGACGATGGACGTTGTATAAAAGCGCGGAGAAATGCTCTCACTTCATCCAGTCAGCTGTCTCCTGTCAAACAATAAACAACAAAACAATCATGGCAGCCAAATTCGTCGTAGCGGTGGCATTGTTCGCGATGTGCCAATCCACCCCTGTCCTTATAAACGGTAAGTTTAACAAGTCAACATATTTTTCTCAAACATGAAATTACATTATATTTTAAAAGCTTCCAACACTTACATTTTTGATAATAATTTATTCCTGAAATAAAAAATAAAATAGAATGACTTAGAAAACACAGTATCTCACACATCATTTTCTGTTTTCAGGTGTACTATACCGTGATGGACGTGGATTCTCCATCGGTCAAGGCTACAGTCGCAACTACGGCGGTTTGAGCCAGGCCTCTGGTACTGCGAGCGTCAACGGTGGCAACGCGAAGGCCTATGGTAGCGGCTCCATTGGCGCCCCCGTTGCACCCCTTGCTCGCAACGACGGTTTCGGTGAAATCTACCCTGGGGAAGCCGTAGCTCAGGCAGAAGCCTACGATGTTCCAGAAATGCCTATCTATGGTTCAGCCAAAGCCGTCGCCGAAGCTCAGGACGGCGCTTACTACCCCCTTCCAGCTCCAGCTGCCGTCATCTCTTACCAACAAAATTTCGAAATTCCCGCAGAAATCAGCTACGAGATGCCTGCTTCTGGTCCTCTCTCCGCTCAATCTACTGCCACCCTCAACGGCGACTCTGAATCAGCTATTTCATCCGCCAACTCCAACGGTGCGGGTACTGCTCAGTCTTCGGCCCAAACACAAAGAGGCGTCGGCAGCTACGGAGTAACCTCCACCAACGCCAAGACTTACGGCTCCGGATTTGGATCAGCCGCATCCAATGCCAACACTGGCTACGGTTCTGCTGTGACCGCCGCCAGGACACAAGGAATGGGCGCTGGATTTGGTTCAGCATCTTCCAAGGCCGAAGGAAACAACGGTGCCACCCGCTCTTCCGCTCAGACTCAGATGAACGGCGGTTACGGTTCTGCCACATCGTCCGCCAACAATGGTCCAATGGAATCCGCTATTGCTTCTGCTAAGACTCAAGGCTACGCACCCGCTAACTATGGATCCGCTAACGCCAACGCTAATGTGAACGGCGAATACGGCAACGCCGTCTCATCCGCCAAGACCACCAACCAGAAATCTTACCACTGGCGTTTCGGCACCCTGTACGACACCCCTTCCGCTAACGCCCAAGCCAACGCCAACACTCACTCAGGATTCGGTGCTGTCAAGTCAAACGCTCAAACTCATGGTGCCGGTTTGGGATCCGCTCAATCCAATGCCGACGTCAACGGTGCTGGATTTGGATCAGCAAACGCCAACGCCAACATGAACGGTGGTTTCGGATCCGCCAACTCAGCCGCCAACATCCAAGGTTCCACTTACGGTTCAGCTAAAACCACCGCCAACACACACGGGGCCAACTACGGATCTGCCAACTCTGTTGCCAACATCCAGGGTTCCTCATACGGTTCGGCCAAGACCTCCGCCAACACACACGGAGCCAACTACGGATCTGCCAACGCTAACGCTGACATAAACGCTGGGTACGGCTCTGCTAAGACTGTCGCGAACACCCACGGCGCCGGAGTGGCCTCTTCTTCGGCTAACCTTGGTGGCCAGGTTGGTTTGGCTAAGAACACCGGCTTCTACGGAGGCTCCAGGACAGCCGCTGACGCCCAGAGCTCGGGATCTGGAAAAGCGTCTTCATCGGCCAACACCCAGGGCCTGAGCGCCGGCTATAGAGTGGCCAACTCTGCTGCCAACACCTCTGGCTTCGGTTCCGCTCGTGCCAACGCACACAGCGCTTAAGCCATTTAGAATAATTGAAAGCAACCACATCAAGACGACTTCCGGTTCAACCGAAAAACTTGTCATGATGTATTTGCATAAGTCTGATTTTTATTTATTTATTGCATTTAATTAGAAGTCTGCATTTACTTAATTTATTGCTCAATGTTCGAACGAATTTTTTAGATATTAAATAAAAAGATTAAAGTTTAATTTCCGTTTTTATTTCGCTGCACTTATCTCCCATGGAAATACAAGATTCATAGTTCGATAGATTTCCTCTCAAGTAATAATACCGACAATTTTAAATAACAGCAATAAAATGAAAGAGCTCACAAACCACACACCAAGCGTACTAATAACTTAAGTTTGGTAATGCAATTAAGTCAATAAAGACATTAAGTTTGAACAGTAAGTCAATAAAGCTTTGAAACTGGTTATTCAAATTAATTGCTCACGCTACATAAAAATACAGGAGTGTTTTCTCGCTGCTTTGAACGTGATAAATGGCGTAAATCAAACAAGACTTTAGGATTAGATTTTTAGTTTCAAAGTTACTTATTTGTTAATGACTATCTAATTCCAAATTATAAAATACAAAGTTGAACATTTCTCTTTACACCAATCGTCATTTGTAGCTAGCTTAAAATGAACCTATCTGCCTTTAAAACAACTGTAAATGGTTACTCATCAAAACCACAGTATCACACACCAGAAAATTATTTCTGATCGGCTTACCTGTTGGCGCTGTGATAAAGGTACCGTAAAAACATATGCAAATATTATGACGAACATAAATATCTGTAATTCAGCACCTTAAGCGAATTGAAAAATATCCATTTATTATCTCCAGAATTTATTTCCTTCACAAACTTAGCCCTGAGTCTTAACATTTTACTTGTGTAATTGGTTTTTATTACCGATAAACGAAAACCCCTTGAAAATCTAAAAAATACGTTGAAGATACAATCTAGGTGTCAAGCCTGAACCTGAACAACAAAAAACATAAATTATCATGGAATTGAACAATTATCCAATGGACAGTTTTTAACAAATAGGATAAAGGTTTTTTTTTGGATATGTGAGCCTAGACTATCACTTATGACTTGGCTTAGGTGCACTCCCACCTAAGCCAAGTCCCACTCTGTATTAATTAGCGTGGTCATATCTTCGCCTTCTGCAAGAAGGGCTTGAGGTACTTGTGGAAGGACTGGTTAACTGGCTCCTGGTTGAGCGGACTCTTCAGCGCCTCCTCCATCAGTCGCTCGTACACGCGCCCGTCGTACGAGCCCAGGGTTGAATTCAGTACCTTCGAACAATAAACAAATCTAGAAACAAATCTGTGTAAACTCAATATTTATACTCTGTATCCTATTGCGTGACTCAAAGATCGGAAGGTATACCGAGTGGTATATAGAGTCCACATTTTTTAATAGTGACTAGCTGTCCCAACAGACTTCGTTCTGTTGTCAAACATTCAGTGTCACGTGACAGGTAGGAACAGTTTCTAAGAGAGAACTAAATTATGGTTTTTCACTATATTCCTAGCATTTTCTCATGTTTACTCACCTTTTAAACCTTCCCTGGACCATCACAAATATTTCAAAACCAAAATTAGCCAAATCGGTCCAGTGGTTTTTGAGTTTTAGCGAGACTAACGAACAGCAATCCATTTTTATAAATAGAGATTAATGCAAAATCACGCGACTCAAAGTATTATGACGCCAACGTCTGCCGTCAACAAAAGACACCATACGCTGGTACACACACAAGGACCTCGTTGGCCCCGCACTGTAGGCTCCATTTCTTGTAATCTTTGGTTGTTTGGTGTGTATAATATTTTACTTATCTCTATTCTCTTTTTAACTTCGTGTTGCATACAAACCTCATCCCTGTAGTCGAAGGCATCGACAAGCCCGACGGCGTTAGGGCGGAGTGCTTCCAGCAGGTCTTCGTATTTTCGCTGGATGTGCTGGACATCTTCTTGCGAGATTGGTGTATACTGTTTGAAGAAATACGTTTATAAGTAGTGTTTGTATTTGGATATAGAAAATTCGCTACAACAATCAATTGCAATCGACATAAATCTCACCACATACGAAGCGTCGTTGGTATCCTACTTCGCGATATTAAAGTTATCCGAAAGATAAAAAACCTCACTCATTTCTTGACTCAAGGACAAATCACGGCTAAGAGTTTTTTGTCTAAAACTCAACTGAGCAGGCACATTACCCATTATTTTGATATGTTGTTAGTAAATAACTATGTAAATAAGCTTTTACTTGTTATTGATTGTTGATTAATGATCTCTTCTTTTTTGTATAAACGAGTATGCTAATTTGAAAGCAACTTTACAAATGTCAGCACACTTTTACTTTTAAACAAATCGTAGTACTTATTCGCATTGGATGATTTCCTAGTACTGATTTTTGCGCTACTTCACATTGATTTCTTTTTGAGAACATAACTTAGATTACTTCAACTACCTTCTAATTAACTACGAAATTCGTGATCTGGTTTCCGACCCACTTCCATTGTTCATAACTGCCGCGATCAAGATCTAAATCTTTTATTTGTCTCAATCGATACCAATGAGAGCTCTAGAACCGGTTCGAACAGATTGCTATCAATACGATTCCGGTGTAGCTACTTAGCAGTGTATCTATAATTGCACCAATGGTTACTGTTTCATATATACGAGTACGAAGAATTACAGATTAAATTGAAGTTTATAACACCAGGTGGATATCCTTTAAAAACATAGCTGATATTACTTAATGATTGAATGACTAGAAACTAACTTAAAAAATAAGAATCATATTTTCAAAATGTATTCAGAGCAGCAATTCTACCTGTGTATAAAAAATATTGCCATACCTTCTCAGCTGAAAAAGTTTTTTGGAGGATCAGACTTCGTTAATTTGCGCTGTTAAAATGTTGCTTTTGCTTCGTAGTTTTATTTTTACGAAATCAAGTTTTTTTAAATCCTTTAAACTAAAATTTTTCTACGTGGGTTTATTTTTCTGAGTATTCTTCATGGAAACTAAGTACTATACAGAGACCAACTGTTAATCACCCCTTTCGATAGTCTGGCTCTCTATAAATTCCGGCTAAGTAACTCCTGATTACAAAGAAGAACATTCGTAGGTAGTTCGTTTGCGGAAGGGAAAGAACTCATTTCTTACAAGGCCAAATTAACTATTCTGATTATCACCTGGAATGAATTTCCAGGTGATCAAAATGTAATATTGTTGAATTAATACCTAAGTAGCAAGCTCAGCTTAGTTTGAGGAACCTTGAATAAAAAAACCTAACGTCAGACAAGCAAGTCTGGTTTCCCATTAGCAGACATAGGACCCAGATTTGCTTCTAATATCTCTAAAATATTATTGTAATCGAAATTGAAGTGATGTTTGTCTTGAAATGATCACTTCGACCAATTTTTGCGCTTGTGTGTTCTCTGCGTTTGATTATTCTCGTCCTGGTGATAATTCTAACATTAAAATAAATTAACATGTATGTAGCTGGCGCTTTAGCAGCACTGTCCATTAGTTTTTGTCTCAGTTTGTTGACCCGTACGGGGACCTCACGATTTTGTTTGACCCGTACTGTTAATATGTTAGCGAGGTCTGCTTTTTGCTGTCTGGTGCTTTGGAGATTAGGTCACCAGGTAAATGGATCTATGTAATACTATACTTAATGTTTTTATAAGAAATTTATTCGTGATTGAACTTAACATAGGAGTTCTTCAATAAGGTACTGAAATCGGTTAGCGCTTATGTGCTACCCGTAATACTTATTTACATCTGTGACGGCAAATTCTTCCCCCCTCGTATTCCGTCTAGTTGGTTTACGAACCAAACTGTAATTGTGCTGTATGTCGAACAACAAATTGTTTTAGATTGTTCATTTTATTGCATTGTATCAATTATTATTTTTTAACTTTTTGTTCGGTCTTTTTCTGTTCCACGGACTTGTAGCGGTCGGTCGAGACCTCAGGATTCATTCAATCAGTGTTATAATCAATGTTTCTATAATCTACAAGCTTACTTGTTCGTTAAGTACCGTCAGAAAAACTTGGCCAGAAACCAGTGACCTGGCTCTGGCAGGAAAACTTACTTTGTGATCATTAATCAAGTTGCAACTAAATCTTTGGTGACACAAAATCCAGATAAAATCACAAGCAACGCTTATGCAGTTCCGTTCAGCGTGACGTAGTCCTGATGGCTCTGACTATCACGTTTTAAATAGCCTGGTCGTAAGCACTATCTTTTCTTAGAAATTTGAATAAATTCCACCAACACATACCTATTTCTAATCGAAAATATTATGCACGATTATGAATTATAACTCTTTTAATAAGCAATTTATTATATCAAAATGTAAATGAAGGCAGTTTAACAGTTAATAATATAAACAGTGTCGATTTCACAAATTTATGACTGCGAAAGCATAAAAACCTTGTTTATGGCATCAGGATGTCTTTTATAACATTAAGGTTGGGTTGCACCATCTGACTTTAACAATAACAACCATCAAAATTTCAGTTAAAGTACCGGTCAGGTAAGCAAAAATGACGTCAAATTGTCAAATTTGACAAAAACTTTAACTTTAACTTTAACTTCTACTATGGTGCAACTGACCCTAATTTTGTTTTAGTCGCTAATACGAGTATGTACCTAAAATGAGTTTATTTCATTCTAGGCAATTTTGTTAGGCTAATTTGAAATTTCAAGATGAAAGCTATTTAGCTTTGTTTTAGATTGTAAAAGTTAAAGCCCGAAGCATGACTAAAGACGTCGTAGAGTTTTTGTAAACATATTTGAATAAACGCCAGGAACATTCACGTTCCGCTTTTAGGACTTGGAGTATATGAAAAGGGGGCACATGTGCTGAAAGTGCTCGCTAAACCTCACAAAAGACTTGTTTAATGACACCCAAGCTCCAGCGTGTCTGTTCTCCGCCAAACGGAGCCAATTTCCCTTGGCTCCTATTCACTAAGTGTCTGAACCGATACCTTCTTGGCATCACATTGAGTTCGACTTAATTTTGGAACATACGTTGAGTCTAAAGCACAACTGTCTGCCACAAGACTGGGCAAGAGTGAAGCGGTACTACCCTGCGAGACTAAAGCTTAAGAGCGACCTTCTCTGTGACAGTTCAGCCAGGTACCAACTTGAAGCTTCGGAATGTATTGAGCACTGAGTTAGCAGGTTTATTGGCGAAAACGATTTAGTAAATACCAGGTCATTAAGCCAAGAGCAGCGTCGTAAGGTTGTTTCTTATTGTTAGATAGGAATCTACCAATAGGATGGTTCCAACCTATTCCAGAATTGCATAACTTAATTCATTCCTTCCATCGGACAACCAGCCCTAATGGCCGCCCGATATGCGGAAGACACTAGTTCGATTCCCGCCTGGCACCTAGACCGAATATTTTGTCCTGGTATTTCTATCTTATCTGTAATAAAGATACATACAGCATTGAGTAGGTATCGTTATAGTGCGCGGATGAACTTGACACTTGCTTTGATAAAGTTTATCCTGCTAAAAGTCTAATAGGTTACCAATATAAAATGCGATGACCATGTTCAAAACTTAATCACCAATTAACTTCGGACTAATAAATAAAATTCTAATTTGTTGAACTGGATCACTCAGGACGGAGAGTCAATAAAATAAACCGTTGTAATGGAATTGCTTAGAAACAGCTTAAAATTGTCTCATTTGGTTCTACATTATATTGGATATAGCCGACCAGTGATATATTGGAATTTTAGTCAGACACTTTTTGAGACATCTTCAGGATGATGACCTTTAAGGTTAATAGTTTGAAAAGTGAACTTTAATCCAGTCGGAAATACATCTTTACCCCCAATTCACAAACGTCGATCAAAATATGCATGCCTGCAGTTCCATGCCACTCCATTCTGAGTGTATAGGCCTGAGTGTGACACCAATACTTTGAAAGAGATGCTTAAATCAATTGGAACTTGTTGATTCGGGAACAATTTAGTAAATGTTACATAGAAAAAACACATTTAACAAAATGCTATTACAAAAGAAATAGTGTGTCAAAATGGGAAACATTTTTGTAATCAGATTAAGTAAAACGACTGACTGTAAAGCCACTACGACTCTGGTTTCCAAGGAACACCCTCGTGAAGGTGGAGCTGCAAGACTCGTATAATTAATAGGCGTTAGGCCTCAAACAGCCAATGGCCAAAATTTGTTAGTTTATGATAAATTATAGGATAGCATCAGTTTGATTGAAAGTTTTACTTTTCCAGAAAAAAAAACTTATTATAAATGTCCTATTCACTTCGTATTATCCTATCATTTATTTTACAGTTCAATGTCCGTGTTCATTAATGTTTTCAATTCTATGTTACTGACACCAAAAACACATGATATTTTAAATCCACTGACTATGACTTGCAGGTTAAACATTTTAAATGTGAATGCATCTAACTGTTTGCCGGAAACCGATGTTAATACATCAGTGATAATTATATCCTGCTGAGTAACATGGTCTGAAGTATCTTGCACAATGAGTGTCATAAAAAACATGCTAATGTGTTATCACCATTTAACGTTTGTAACAATTTGGAGGAACGCTTCATTTAATTTTGTACCCGTGACTATATTTTTTGGGTTGAATCCATTTCTCGCAGAATCAAATTTGCAGTACACTGCCTATACTGTTTTTGCAGGAAAAGGCTCTGTCCTGGCTAGGCGTGATACAGATACGAACCAGAGCAAAATCTCCAAGTTTCTCCATCGTCCAGAAGTAGGCGTATAACTCCACCAACTGCTTCAGCACACGCTGCAGCGGCTCTGACAGCGATGATGTTGTCCTTTTCATCTCCGAGCTGAATACTGACAGCACCACAGCACGGCCGTGAGCCTGTCAAACACAAAGATGCACACCCGTCAATCACTCATGAAGCGCAACAGTGCAGGCATGAGTGTACCTTATTTGATATGAACCTGGACGCTTGACAGGAAAAAGTTAGTGTCATTACAAAAGGGCAGTAGCAAAACAGGAGGACAGGGCACTCCAGCATTGCAGTGCGCAAGTAAACATAAGCTCCCGGATATTTATTAGTTTTTAATGTAAATAAGCTTTAATTGAAGGCAGTTACAGTGTAATTCAATAGTTTGTAGTGTGAATGTTTCGTAACATTGGAGTAGTGAGTCAATATTCGGATTAACAAGTATTAAAACCTGAAATGGCAAAAGTGACGCTATGAGTATTTTTTACTGAAAACCGTAAGTAAAGTGGAAAATAAAAGTGCACAGGACTTACTACTGCGTGTATGAACACTTGAACAGATATCTTCAAGCTCGTGATTAAAGTAGTAACAAATTACTCTGGGTCTAACCTCAAAATATTTACAAAAAAAACATTAGTCATGCACGGTTGATTGTAATCGAGACGAAAAAAAAAAAATCAGTGGTGACATCTTCTATTGACATACGGAACTACTACTAATTACTTTCACTCAGATCTGCTTTCATTGACCCTACACTAGAATTCGGATTAAGTTCTCAGAGATAAGTACTAGAGGGCGTCATAAATAAAAATACCTTTCATGATGTCTCCAAAGAACAAAAACGAGAAATGTGCGGGGTGCAAGGTGTTATTACCACGAAATGAGTTCTTGCGCTGTTCAACTTGCAGTGGGGCTTACGACCTTAAATGTGGGAATGTAAACGCGAAGCGTTACTACAGTTTTTATGCACAAAACCCCGAAACCAAAGGAACATGGAAATGCCCTGAATGTGTCAGAAAACCAACTAAAGTGGCTATTCAAGATACACCAATTAGTATGGATAATAGAAAAATCTGCCCTAATCAGCTGATAGAAAATCTTGACGACTTAGACAGCTTAAATGTCACACAGCGAGTGAAATGTCCTCCTGCATCATCCACTAAGCGACTTGACCAGAGCACAGACGATTTTTTGGAACAAGATAACAGTTTTGGCGACTCCCCCCGGGATATCATACGCGGTATTAATCAATTGATGGCTGAGATGAGAGCTGTACGAGCGGATGTGAGTACCTTTCGTACTACTTTAGAGGATTTAGTGGCCACGGTTGCTACACAAAATTTACGTATAGACAGGCTAGAGGAAAGGATAGAATCCCTGGAGAGCCAAGTGAGCACAGCTCCGTTCGGCGAGGTTACAGCTTTAGAGGAAACCGTATCTCAATTGAAGCTGGAATTAGAGGATCGTGATCAACTTGCCTTAGCAAATGATATAGAGTTGGCGGGCTTTCCAGAAACAGGTAATGAAAACTCAACCCATATTATCCTCTCTGTGGCGCGTAAGCTAGGTGTGGAGCTCGAAGAGCGCGACGTGGTGAGCGCGGAGCGAGCGGGGCCTGAGCGCCCCGCCCCCGGGGCGCGCCCGCGGCCTCTCGCCGTGCGTCTGGCGCGCCGCGCGCCGCGTGATGCGCTGCTGCAGGCGGCACGAATACGCCGCAATTTTACTACTAAAGATTTGGATGTGCAGGGCGGCGAACGATCTCTTTACATCAACGAGCGTCTTACTAAGCACAATCGTCTACTTTTCTCAAGAGCCCGGGAGATCTCAGGCCGCCTGTCCTGGAAATATGTATGGACGCGTGGAGGCAAGGTCTTCGTGCGGCAAGAACAAGGAAAGGCGCGCTACCGCCTCCGTTCTGAGATCGACCTAACTAAGGTTTTTGGTGCTGCTGCAGTTAGCAGTGTTGGAAATAGAATGGAAAAATGACTCATTTTGTGTACGTAACTTAATCATAACAGACTTTTATTTGTTTAGTGAAATACCTATTAGCGTTATGTTTGGTTATTTAAGAATTTATCTGTTTTATTGCCATATATATACATATTTTTACCGATACATAGATGCTGAATTACCTAAACCTTATCAAATTCTACCTATTTTTTCGAAATCTTGTTACAAGTGGCCGCATTTTTTCTATTTTTTCTATGACAGTAAATTGTTTATTTTAGTTTTTACTAGTTTGACTTTATGGTATTACTTATTGTTAAACTTTCTTGAAGTGTATAATAATATGATTGCGCATTGGAGTTTGCCAATGTTTATCTCTATTTGGCTGCTGCATCAGTGCTTTTTGAGTGTTTTTTCTGGTCTGCCTTTGTATGATTTTACTCAGACAAGTTCTGAAACCGCTTGTATTGCATCCAATGTGTTTTTTTGTGTTGATCTTTTTATGAACATTTTTATTTTGAGAAATGTATGCCTTTTCTATCCTGTGTACAAAATGTATGTGCGTTGTTTTTGTTTAAATATCATTTTGTGTTGCGATTGGCGCCATATTACATTATTAACGCGTTACTTAATTAACTATAAATACATACAGATGGTTTATGCTTATGTGTTGCAACATATTATTAAGAACAAAAAAATGAAATTTGGACTTTTGAACCCGGGTTCTTTGGGCACACGGCATGATGAATTTCTTGTGGCGGTGGAAAAGCATGCAGTCGATATCCTAGCTATCAACGAAACTTGGCTGAGACCGGGTGAAGAGGGTCACGCCCCTGCTCCTCCAGGATATAGGTTGCGACACATTCCTCGGCCTCCAGGACCCCGCTCGAGAGGTGGCGGTGTGGGCTTCTACATACGTCAAGGAATTTATGCAAGGCAACTCCAACATCCTCAAGTGTCTTCTGTGGAGCAGATGTGGCTTGGTGTGACTTTGAATGGCTGTAGGCTTGCTATAGGCACTGCCTATCGCCCACCTTGGCTTTGTGTTGACAATTTTATTGATGCACTGACTGAGTCCGTAAGTTTCTTCTCAACTTTTGACCAGGTAATGATAATGGGTGATTTTAACATCAATCAGTTATTAGGCGATCACGTGAATACAAAAAAGTTTACAGATTTTTTACAGTGCACAGATCTTACACAATATGTTAGTACAGCAACCCACTTCACCAAACATTCAGAGACCCTGATCGACCTAATCTGCTGCAGCACGAACGTATCGGCTGTTTGTGTCGATCACATACCTGAGCTTAGCGCTCATGCTTTTGTTTCGTGCGAGATTGATGTTAAAAAACCTAAACCACTTCCAAGATGGATCACTTATAGGCCACTTCGAGACATTAATTTGGAGGAATTCAACGCTGATGTAGAGGCCGTAGTTTGGGAGCAGCTTATCTGTGGAAATGTGAACGATTCCCTTCACGCATTCAACGCCAAAATCTTATGGTTGTTTGATCGCCATGCACCTATAAAACGTTCTCACATTAAAAACCAAAGCCCTCCTTGGATAACCCATACGATTAAGGATATGATGAAGTTGCGCAATGATGCACATGCTAAAAGTCGCCGCACTAAATCTGAATCAGATAAGGCCTACTACAAAAAATTAAAAAACGTTGTTAACGTTGCGTTGTTCAGAGAAAAGGCTGCCTATTTCGAACATCATATCAATAAAAACTGCAAAAATTCTAAAAAGCTCTGGAAAAATGTAAAGAGTAATGTAGTAGATTTTAATAAAAAACACACTGAACTCCCAGCTAACATAAGTGACTCAAATCTTTTGAATCAGCATTTTCTTGAGGTTCCAGGTGATGATAAAATAGATAAATCTCAAGTTACATATTTTGAATCACATCGTTATAGTCCTGAAGTCTTTAGTTTGCAACCAGTAGATACAAATATGGTATTCAATATTATTAAGAGCATTTCAACGAATGCTCAAGGAACGGACGGCATAACTCTGAACATGCTGCTACTTACTTTACCCAGCACTTTACCCATAATAACTGCCATCGTAAATCAATCAATTTCGACAGGTGTTGTCCCTAATCCGTGGAAAGAAGCAATAGTCAAACCGATTCCCAAAGTAAATCAACCCACTGACATTAAGGATCTCCGACCAATTAGCATTTTGCCACTGATGTCTAAAGTAATGGAAAAGGTCATTTACACGCAAATGGTACAGTTTTTGGAGAAAAATAATATCTTACCTAGTAGACAGTCGGGTTTTAGATCCGGCAGAAGCACGGCGACTCTTTTGCTAGACGTAGTCGATTATGTTCTGGGAGCGCAAGATAATGGTGAGGGAACATTGTTAGTACTGCTTGACTTTTCCCGCGCTTTCGATAGCATTAACCTTCAGCTGCTCATCTCTAAACTTACCTATTACGGTTTTGATGAACCTTCAAGAAAGTGGTTTACTAGTTACTTGAATGGTCGCTCTCAACGGGTGGAGGTTTACAATGAGAAGAAAGGTACAAACAGTGTTTCTTCCTTTTCCCCTGTCCACAGAGGTGTTCCACAGGGATCTATACTGGGACCAATATTATTTATATTATATATTTCCGATTTATGTTCTTGTATCCGGAGTTGTAAATTTCACCTATACGCAGACGACTTGCAAATTTATACTTCCGTCAAACCAAGTGAAACAAGAATGGTAGTCAAGAAATTAAATGAGGATCTGAAACGTATAGCTGAGTGGGCACACGTAAATAGCTTGGTCTTGAATCCCGACAAGTCTAAGTTTCTCGTAATGGGCACTAAAAACCAAATACAGAACATCAATAAGTGCAATCCAGTGGTCAAGGTTAAGGGTAAATGTGTAGATCAGGTGACTGAAGCGCGCAACCTTGGTATACTGTTAGATGATAGATTAAGATTCGAAAATCATGTACTCGAGACTGTCAGGGGTTGTTATTATAGATTGAAAATTCTTTACAAAATCCGGCAATACTTAAGCAATAACCTCAGAATCTATTTTTGTGAATCACTAATACTATCCAAACTGAATTATGCAGACACCGTCATTGGGGGATGTCTTTTGGCCCGAACTAGAAAGCTGATACAGAGAGTGCAAAATGCGTGTGCCCGCTTTTGTTTCACGATACCGCGCAGAGCCCATGTGACTCCCTATCTGAACCAAGGAGATTTGTTAAATATGGAGTCTAGAAGGTCGCTTCACTTTGCTTGCCTTCTCTTTGGAATCATAAAAAAACAATCACCCCCATATCTATATGAGAAGCTAAAGTTTCCTAAGCGACCATGTAGAACAGCATTCCGGCTAGCACACACACAGTACAGCACAACCGCATTTCGTGGCAGCTTTCGTTACGCAGCCACGAAATGCTGGAATAATATTCCACCGCCCATAAGAAATTCAGTCACAGTTAACTCATTTAAGAATAAATTTAAATTGCATCTTTTGAAAGTGCAAAAACAGTAAAGTGTTGGTCATGTAATTTAACCATACCTATTTATAGATATTAAAATGTGTATTTATTTAGGAAAACATTAAAATACCTGTAAGTATAATAGTTGTTATTCACGTAGCTTTTTAATGTTGTTTGTTGTTTTTAATGTAAAAAAGGAATCCATTTTTGTTTTTGATTGTGTAACTGTTTCATTTTGGTTTTTGTTTTGTTATGCGTATCATACCTAGTTAAGTAAATTCAAATGTTGCGCCACTTCTCCCTCTCTAATCCAATAAGGCGACCCCTGAAAACCAGCGTCGTGGTGCTCTTGTACCACCGCGGCATATGCTGAGTGGGACACGCCTGTTTGACACGTTTGATCTTATTTATTTCAATGTTTGAATTTTTATTTTTTTGTGTCTCATGTGTCAAATAAATTTTATTTCTTTCTTTCTTCTTTCTTTCAAAATATCGCTGAGCTCCAAAAATTTATTAATAGGAAGTGATGAATGAAACTATGCATAAATAGGTACACCACCTAGGCGAAGTATAAGGCAACAAATCGTTCAATTCAAAACATTTTACCTCTGCAGCCCCCACAAGTTGCACTGAAGCCTTGTTCCATGCATCTTCGTAAGCAATCCCAGACTTCAAGTACCCTTCTAAACTTGCCATGCTCGTTTTTAGCTTCCTGCAAAATTTTGAAAAGTCTTGTTATATATTGCTAACTATAAGATGAACTATGACTTTTTTCCGGGTTTGATATACATTGCCTGAGGTCAGCTGCTTAGCAGCCAAACTATTCAAACCTATTCAATCGGCTCTACGCTAAGGTGCCCATGACCGCTCAGATGACTCAGAGTTTTTAGTGGTTGGAGCTATGTATCCCCCGCCCCCGGATCTTAACAATTTTGAGCCCCACGTATCCCAGTTGTGCCAAGCCGTATCATTTCCTATGAAAGAAAATAATGCCTACCCTACCCAACCCAATGCCATTACCAAACACTACCAAACACTACTATCAGGCGAAACGACAGATATAAAAATAAACTTAAATTCCTGTTAGGTAACCCGCTTCAACTTGTCAGATCAGGAGCTGATTGGATGTCCATAAAAATATTTAACAGCATTCCAAATGATATAAAAGATTTAGCAAAACCGAAGACCTTCATCAGAAAACTCAAGCTCTACCTTCTCGAAAAAGCGTTCTACTCATTAAACGAGTTTTTTGAGGATAGTCGCCAGAAATAATTTATGTATCTCTGTTTTTATTTTTTGTGTGTATGTGACGTTCTCTCTGCTATATTCTTGCGGTGCCCCTACGGGGTGTCACGTGTTCAATGTACTGTTTATTTGAATAACACCTGTAAAACCATGTGACATGCAAAATAAATAAATAAATTACACACATTGTGAACTAAAAGTTCCACCCGTAATCCTTATGACTTAGGAGTATGCACTTACCCAGCAGCAACTTTTTGGCTGCCTTTGATTATGCCTTCCACCGAACTGTCCCATTGCTTCAACGGACTTCGGTCTGAAATGTACGCCATCGTCGGAGTCAAGGTTTCTCCTTTCAATGCTTTATTCCATGCTTTAGCCAAAGACCTGAAAAACAATTTGATAACTGTACTACTGCATCAGGTTTGAAAAATGCAACCGGGCTGCAAACTTTTGCTCATTTTCTTCGTTCCAGAGTATATTGTCCACTGGCCAAATGGGAAAACGTTTAGTACGTTTACCAACAACATGTACGTTAATTCTAGTTGATGGTTAAAGGAGAGTCCTAGGGTCTAATTTAAAGGTACTCTCAACCACCCCCGACATCACAAACGCCACTCAGAGTTGAGCAAGTGACGGCTTGCTCATGCCGTCCCGTAAAGTGCTTAAAGAATTGAAAGTGCCTTGTGCCGTCGCTTACTATTATAATCAATGTATCTAGAACATAGTTACCTAGCAGTTTGCAAAAGCAGCACAGTGTTTTCCCCCTCATATGAACAGGCAGCGGTAGCTATACCGTAAAGCTGGGGCAGGTTGGAGGATGCCATGAACCCGTGCCCACCGCATGCTTGTCGGCATCGCTCAATCATGCCGGCGCAGTCGGCTGAACTCACCACTTTCAGGCAACACGCCAGTGAGTGTAACTAAAAGTGAATATTAGGAAGAACTCAGGACCACTGCTGGAGTTCACATTAGTAGATATTAGCAGAAGCAGTAGGTAGGTAGGAATGAATATTCATAACACTAACATTAGTTAAACAAAGTAATCAGTTGTTACCAAAACAAAACTACTGCAAACTAAACTTTGAAGTAAGATCGAAGCACTGCAGGTACTCAAATTTGAAATACCAACAATATTAATGGAGATAAATTAAAAAAAAAAACTATTTTTTAATTGGGTTGGTACTGACCCACATTATAAGTTCTATGATATCAGAGATACTTTATTTTACTATTGCCATTTTTAGATTTATAATGATTTCCACAGTAGATCCAGTTGATCGGTCGCCCACTCACCAGGTTTTAAATCAGCTTAATCAGCCACTTACTAATCGTCAAGTTATTTAGGAGCTCAGTGGTTCAATAAAGTAAAAACAGTTTAACTACTAATGTAGAGGTTGCGAAATGGAGCACAAGACGCGTGTGGCTGATGCATGAACCCTCAAACTATGGGTTACACACAAAAGGCTGGATCTAAATGGGTCGACGAACCCCACCAAGTTTTGATAGGATTATACTTTATGATATTGAAATGAAAGAAGAAGTCTATTTCACCTCAGGCAGGCGTTCCAGTCTTCCGGCATTCATATCAGCTGTGACCTCGGTGTACAAATCCCACAGCCACTTCACCGTGGCCCAGTAAGCGTGGCAGGTAGCAATGCCAATAAACAACTTGTGCTGCTGCGTCACGTAATCCAAGACCTGTGGTTCTGGTTCGCTGAAAATAATACGATAGTGTTTGAAGCTCGAAAAGGGAAACTGCTTTAACTGTTTCTGTTGAGGTTTAGATTTTAATTGCAGTTAAAAAGGACAGTTGCAATAATAATAAATAACTCGGAATTATTCCACACAGCGCCATCTAGCCCCAAATTAGGCAATGTTAATATCCATAGGAAACAACCAGACCAGTGCAAACTAACATGTTTAATGCAGCAGCAATGCTTACAAAACATGGTAATAAGATGATCGATTAAGCAGTTGGCTACCATACCAGAGGTTGCGGACACAGCACTTATCAGCGTTCGTCTTTATCCTAAACACCGATGAAGAATCGTTGGAAATTTCAATATGTAGGGTATCAGTTCTATCACTCTTTAGATATCTTACAATAACGGGATCATGTAGTATGCCTTAGTTCTCTATTTCAATTCCTACAAGTACAATCATTTTTATTTGCTTAAGGATCTGCTAAACCTCTTACTTTGTAGTGAAGGAACATCCAATCTGAAGTCCTAAGTCGGTTTTATAGGAGATTGTCTTGTTAACCGTTAATTGAAACTTTGAAATTTATGAAATAACATACTTAGGCTTAGGTTGCGACTGTTTTCTAACAGCCGAATATCTGACAGCGATAGCGACAGCTCTTGAGAGCTTGTTAGAGCTGTCATTCACGATCATGACTCTCACGAAGACCATGGCTCCATACACTAGCTTAATGTTTGAGGACTCTTTGAAGGTGCCGTCCTGAAATAACAGGTATTTTTTGTGTTGTGATAAAAAGATTTTTTTCTGGTTTTCAGAGCCTTGGTAAAGATACTGCAAGAAAAATGCTAAAAACAATAATAACAACAATAGTGTTTTTTTGTGAATGGTTTTGAAGATGTCGAAAATATTGTTTCTTTAGCTTACTTTTAAGACCTGCGCATTCCTCATAAGCATTTGTCGTCTGGGAATCCTGTAATTGGTAAATCCCAAAAAGCCATTGTTGACCGTGTTATATCCTAGCTTGGGTCCGATTTCGCCAATATTTATTCCTGGTAATGGCATGTGAGTCTCTTCATCTCTTAATTGGACAAGAAAAGGCTGTATTCCATGGCTTTTTCCCTTTATGTACAGTTGTGCCATCACAATTGCGTAATTGACCGTTTGGCCTACTGCAATAAAAAATATTTAATTTTACCAGTTAATTAATTAACATTAGAGGGTTCAGCGAAATTTTAAAATATGAAAAGCAAAATCAGTTCCCACGACACCTAAAAACCTCGTTGCCCAAGGCAACAGCTTGTTTTGAATTTTTGCTCCTAGTTCCTGTGCACAAGATAAAGGATAAGGAACGAATTACAGCAGTAGCAGTGACACTACTTTGACCGAATCTAAAGGATTTTTTTATATAGTCTTTGCGCTGATTCACCGGCAGAAGCAACGTTCTTCGATGGAAGATTCCATTGTCCGAACAAGAGTCTATCGAAGATATAAGTAGCTGTCGGAAAAACATTTGAGGTTCCTGAATGAATTACCTCCAGAATCATTATGAATAAACAATGAATTGGGCCTTTTTTTTATATATAATAGGGAGCAAACGAGCTAGAGGGTCATCTGATGGAAAGTAATCACCTTTGCCCATGGACAACTGCAACACCATAGGTGTCACGAGATGCGTTGCTTGCCTTTCAAAAAGGAGTACGCTCTTTTCTTGAAGGCCCCGATGTCATACTTTTCCAGAAACACCGCCGCTGGAAGACCGTTCCATATTTTAGCTGTATGTGATAAAAAGTGACGCGTGAATCGCACAGTTGAAGAGCGCCAACCGTCCAGGTGATGAGCATGGAACTTCAGCTTATGACGCGTTGACGATTTGGTCGCCTCCAAACGCATCTCATGAATAATTAGTCCGGAACATTTTAATTTTGGAATATTGGTAATGTTTAGTTGGCTTAAATATGTATCGAGGTACCTACAGTTTCCAGGCCACCACTTGTGGGAAGTGAGGGTGGGGCTGTGGAGAACAAACTCTTCGGTCTGAGGATCGTATGTCGCCGTCGTCTCCAAACCGCGGATAAACGTGCCGTGACCCATCTCCGTCTGAAAACATTTCGAGACATTTATTTTACAGGACACACGACTAATACCCCTCGTAAACACGACTAATACCCCTCGGATTCGTCCGAATACTGCAACTGCTTAGGACTAAGTTATTTGAATACATACATGTACAGATGCGTTCACATCAACCTTTACATAGATGCACCTTATACTGCTGATATTAGACCCATTTTGTAATGATTTTGTAAAGGTTGATTTGGACGCGTCTGTACATGATAGTTCTAGCATGGACTGTATTTGAGTAAGCAATGAATAGATAGGTTAAGATACTGGTAACAATTAATTGCTAGTTATTAGAATCCTAATTTAACCTGCGCATATGTTCCAATTATTTCCAAATTGGTGGCCCTCTTCAGCCACAGCTTCTGCTGTTCATCATCACCCTGGCTGGTCAGCGCGGGGATGAACATGGCGAAGTGCAAGGAGATTGGGGAGTTGTCTTTGAACACGCCTGCTGTTACTTGATTCCTAAAACCCTCCCTGTCAAAGATGCATATTTATATCAGAATATGTACTATAAATTGAAACACGTTATAATCTGCTACCTTACCACATTCAATATTTGACTTTTCACTCTCCTGCTTTCTATGACTTTTTTCGAAATTTTCGAAGAAGAAACTCTCGTCTCGTGTAGTTATATTAAGAAAAACAAAAAGCTTGTTAATTTTTCTATGGAATCGTCTTTAATATTTTGGTTCTCATGGTATGAAAACAACGTTGCAGATTACGATTGTCGACCATGCTTTCTTCATACCGTCACCACCTGTTTGAACTCCTGTAGCTAAAAAATCGACTGTACAACTGAGAATGGTCTAGACTATTGGAATTACTTATCCCATAGTTGACTAATTGACAGCCTTGTGTTTTATGAGTGTTACTCAAAGTAGCGTGGCTTCGATCCACGCAACAGCACAAGTGTTCCATAAAGATGAAGTACTTGTGATCCTGGACCAAAGTAATACTACGTGATATTGTCTCATCTTTATTTATTTATTTATGTTTACCGGTATCTTTCCCACTCTGTCTGGTTCGGATCACGTAGGTCTTTGAGGGCTCCCAACAGCAGAACTGATTTACGTATCGCATTCTCATATCTATCTTTGTGACTCATATATTCCTCAAGTGCCTCGTCTCTGATGTCTTTGATGCTGAACACCTTCTCCTCTGCGGGAAAATATAGTATTTATAACATGTTTTTAGTTTCGAAACGATCCAATCTCTCTTCATTACTTTTGTTTTGGGTAAGAGCGTCGTGACCCATCTCAACACTCTGGCTCGGAACCCAAGTGGTTCAACTTTTAATTCTCACCGAAAATCTACCAATAAGAAAACATTTCGCAAATACTTGGCCTACATCTGCCATCTTCCTGGCACTTTTATCAGGTTGTTCCTCCAAGTTGCTAATCATAGAAAGGTGAATCTTCAGGCGTTTAGGTAGTCGAGATTGTTCTAACCACATTTGTGGAAAAGGTCGATTTTTTTAAAGCTGTGGGAATATCTTGACATGAGTGATATTTGAGAGTTTATCATGAAAACTGGTTGAGACCAATGACGGCGTTCCAAACGGTTGTAGATCTGAATGCCTACACTAAAAAGACAATCTTGTTGTTGCAACATATGGACTGTATCAAATTAGAATTGGAATAGATTTACATTAATCTAACTAACAACACAATGAAAAACATTGACAAATACTGTACATATGTATAAATCTTTTTATAGGCCTTCAGATACTCGGTCTTCTTTACCTTTTATGATGAAGACAAAATTGTGAAAAGTAGTATTTATGGTCGTCCCTAGCGCCCGCATTATTTAACGCTGTTGATATTCGCACACGCAGATTTTTGGTGCACGTTTAAAATAGGCGTTTTAATAAAAATCCTCTTTTCTGGAACTTCAGCTTGTGCTGAAGGTATTATGATTCTTTCGGTTATATATTTTGCCTACTATTTTTGTTGTGTTGTGTGTTTGGAGGAAATAATAATGAATCAGGATAATACAAGTATTTAGAATATTTATAACTACCAACCAAGGCATGTTTGTTTTGGTTGGTAGTTATAACCAAAACAAACATACAACCTAACAGTCCTTTAACTTGGTTTTGACGATGCGTTTTGTTCTTATCCAAGCGATCGGTTTGTTAAAACTACCAAGACTGGATTAATATTTTAACTTACCAATATTCCGTCTTCTTTCGGTTAATTTAACTCCTCCATCCAAATAGTTGGTCAATTCCTCCACATTGAAGTCACATTTATCCCTCTCTCTCTGCAAATCTTCGTTCACTCTTACGTTTTTGGACATTTTCCTTATTTCAAATTTGAAAAAAATTGTATGAACCAATAAACAGTAATCAGTTATGTAATATGTACTTCAACGATTGTTTATGCAACACTAATGATAAGATACACACGATCGTTGTACGTTATTTACGTTATGTTACAAGAAACGTGGCTTTCTTCGTGATTTCAAGTAGTTAATTAATGTTCCTTTCGTTGGCACACGATTGTAAAGCTAAATAACCTTGTGTTCTCAGTGTTGTACTACCAAAGCAATGTTTATGCGTTTATTGTATTTAATTAACCGATATATGCCTACGCTATTTAAGATTACGTCGTATCTTCCAAAAAACAAATCTTTCTGATATCTCCGTTTTTCGTATAATATTTAAGTGGAGCATATACTTTTTTTGTAGCTTAGTTAGGCGCGCATTTGATCACAATCTTATCTGATGATGTGGTCTAAGGTGGTACATGCCGGCCTAACAAATGGCTATTCACTCTTTTTTTTGATTCGTCTAATTAACGTTTGCCAACATTAGTATGATACGTAATAAGTATCTGTTTACTTAGGGAAAAATAATAATAGTGAAATTCGTTAGGTTCATTTCAACATTAAATGTATTCAAAATAAATACGTTTTTCTGAGAAAAGTCAAGGTCTAAATGTAGTCTAGAGGGAAGAAGGGAAAGAAAGAGGTCCAGAGGGTGAGGTCCCTCCAGACTTGATTTAAAAAATTCAAATGGCTATCACTGATAAATTCAGTGTGCCTAGTGCAAGTTTTTTTGATCATAATAAAAAGTCACTAATTCCAGCTACAGATATCATAAAAGCTATTGAACTTTAAGCAACGTTGAAGAAATTTCGGACTTAGTAAGTTCTATACAGGGTGTTACAAAAATACCCCTAATAACTGAAAGGGTTGAACAAACTCCTGAAAGGAGTCCCTAGTTCCTAGTCCCTAGTCCCTAGAATTTCAAGTAAATTAACGTAGAATAAAAACATCGATCATAGAAACACCTAGCACTAATTTGGATTCATGCACTCAAGTTGACCCTAACCGCGATCACTCCCGGTTAGGGTCCAGGAGCGACCTCCTTTGTTCACGCCCATACGTTATAAATCGATAAATCAAATGAATATCGACCTTTTTGTAAACATTTGATGTACGTTTTTAACGTAACCGTTAAAGATATGAAAAAAAGGACAACACCTACTATTTCAGATTCATTCACTTTCTATACCATTTCAGTCTTTAGGGGTATTTTTGAAACAGCCTCTATTATTGTCAGTCATTTACATGGAATAAATAACGCTATCACAAAAATAGATAGTTACTAGCCGGATTTTATTTTTATTTATTTAAATTATTGTACAAGTAAAAATTTGACAGATTATCATAAAATACAAACGGCGAAATTACGAATCAATGGCTTGGTAACGTGGCGGCACCTCAGAATGACTTTAAAAGTTAACATAAAAGCTTTGAGCTCCGAGCCGGATAAATAAATATTTCCTTTAAGCTAAAAAGGCGCTTGAAGAATCCCGTTTTATAGCTTCCCTTGCATGAAAGGCTTGAGGTACTTGTGGAAGGACTGGTTGACAGGTTCCTTATTCAGTGGACTCTTCAGTGCTTCCTCCATCAGCCGCTCGTACACGCGTCCGTCGTACGAGCCAAGAGTGGACTGCAGGATCTGACGACAGATGTGATAGTAAGGGTTGGTTAGCCAAGTTTTAATGTAATCCATTGAACACCAGACCAGAGAAACTCATTGGGTTTAACCTCTAGACCGAGTGTTATGTTCCGTATATCATTGTTGTTAATCAAATTAATAAAAAATAAAAAAACATTAATAAGATAAGATATATGCTTAAATCCAAGTATTTCCGTTATGGTTTTAAGAACGAAACTGCTATGGTCGAGGCCCCATTGGCGGGTTACGTCTCGTCGCACCGTCAGCCGCTGCTTTGTTTACATTATGCTTATAGACATGCCACATTATTGGTTGAGTCGTCGCGAGAATGTTCCAACGAATCGAACAATGCAGCGCAACACAACGCGCTAATAAGGTATCAACCATAGCAGTTTCGTTTTCAGAACCATTCGCTTTTGTTTTGTCTTATCTATCAGTAAAACTTCGGAACACAATAAGTGCTCATGTACTGTAACTACATACTTACTGATAAGCAACGTCACTCACCTCATCCCTCAGGTCAAATGCATCGACTAATCCAACGGCATTCGGTCTTATCTTCGCCAGCAACGCCTCGTATCTCTGTTGCAAGCTCACTATGTCCTGCTCAGATAATGACGAAAACTGCAACGATACAATACTATCTTAATTGGCCGTATTTGTTATATCATTGAGATTAGTCATATCATAGCAAGTTCTTCAAAATTATGTGAAAGTCAATGTTTTATTTCGTCATCATGATCATTATTCGCAGCCATAAATCTTTCACTTCTAATGAAATTGTTAGCAATATTTTGTTTTTTTATTTTTTTTATTTGGTTGATTAGATTTGTTTTGAAAGTGCTAGGGTTGGTCGCAGTGTCCGCCTTTTTGAATAACAAAGTACATTTTTGTTTTGTTTTTTTTGCTGGATCAGCCAGACTTCCTGATCAAACAGGAAAATCCTTTGACCTTTATCAGGACTACCTTCACCATCAAGCACCTTCGTTCCAGAACTCAAAATTGATTAATTCATACAGATTATTTAAAAAAAAAACTATCTTCTGGCAGCTATTCATTCCAGCCTCTGACGCACATTCATGAATGTGTTTTCAAATTGTCTATCATATTCAGTTTCACACCCTTCAGGTTGAAGAAGGATCCAAAACGTTACCAAAACCAAGTGTAAATTCCGTGTCACAGCAAAACTTTCTTACCCTGAGCAGGTCTCCAGTTCTCTCCAAGGACCAGTATAGCAAATAGAGAATAGACAGCTGGTCCAAGATGGATCTGATGCTGGGGCTACTGTCAACAGTCAACCTGACCGTCTCTTCCCGGTAGACTTTGCAAATCACTGCACGACAATGAGCCTGAAATGAAGGTGAAATTCAAGTTTAGTTTAGAAGATCATAAATTTGATCCGAAGTAACAAAAACATATCAAATGACGCATATTTGAAACTCCAAATATAGCCCTGTTTCGTCAAAATCAAAGTTACATAACACCTCTGCTCATTAGCATATGTAAAGTGTTCAATATTCAAATACTGCCATTGTTTTAATACGGATATTAAAATTTACAAAGCCAAAAGTTCACAACATGAGTCCTATTCAGCATACAATAGAAGGTACTCTACAAAACTCCAAAAATAGTTTAAATACACAAATCAAAAATTCTATCACATCATTAACTGACCTCAGCAGCAGCTACAAGTTGGACCGTCGTCAACTGCCACGCGTCTTCTGAGTCTTTGCCATTCTTCTGATGTTTTCTTATACTGTTTACACACAAAGCTATTTTCCTGAAAAGTTCAAACATTTGATGATCAAAAACTTGTTGTGTGTTTATAGTTAACTTGGACAAATATTCAGTTCAGGGTTACATGGCATTTCACGAAGCTTGAGCATATTTAGTGTTCGTTTCACCAAAATGGCAACCACTGTTGGCTTGCCTCTATCGAGTCTAGAATTCAGTAGCGTATTTTGTGCATGTTGTGTTATGTTAATAGGAGCTTCGGAAACTTACCCAGCCGCGACGGCTTCAAAAGCTTTTATAATGCCTTCAGGGCTATCGTCCCATCGTACTTTATCAGAGCTACGGTCTCGAGTTAGATACGCAACTGTTGGAGTCACGGGTTTACCGTCCTCGGCTTGCTCCCATGCTTTCACTAAGAACCTTAAAAACAATTTAATGAATATCAGCTTAACATTTACATATTATTTTGTTTGTTGGAGTAGTTCAAAAGACGTTGAGTGTTTGTGGGATAAGGAGACTATCAAAATCGCAATTTAAGGTTGAATAATAAATACCTTGCAGTCTGTAATAGCAATACGGTGTAATCTCCCTCATAAGTCCTCGTAGCTGTGACAAAGCTGTACAAAGACGGCAGATTGGAGGAGAACATGTATCCGTGGCCACCGCAAGCAAATCGGCATTGTTCTATCAACGCCGAGGAGTCTGAGGTGCTGATGGCCTTGAGACAGCTAGACAGGGCGTGGAGCTGTAACGTCATTAATTCAATAGAGATTGATGGGCAGGTAACAATGATACCTCTCTTGCTTGCGGACGAGTTTTTAACAATGGAGAAGTGAAATACCCCACTACATAAAAGACACGCTTCAAGATCAGTCTATTTTGAGTTTTACAGACATCAAAGGAGCTTCAAGTGGGTATGAATTATCATATACATTTCGGGATACCCACTTGAAAAGTAATATTGTTTTTGAAACTAAAAGTATCTACGCTGCCAAGCACTTACTTCTGGTAGTGTGTCATTATTTCCATCACGCATGTCAGCGAGAACTGCTGTAAAGGTGTTCCAAAGCCAAGTGCTTGTAAGTTGGAGAGCGTGTGCTGTTGCTATGCAGATAAACAGCTTGTGCTGCTGTGTCAGGTAATCCAAGACTTGGGGCTCAGGCTGACTGCAAAATAAGTTAATATTATTCGTATGCTATGAATGAAAGTTGTTCGATACTAACTCGTATTCATGGAAATAAGCTCACAGAAGAGTTTAAAAGGAATTTTACTGTTTTAGTACGAAGAAATTACTGTAATGGAACATTACTAGGTCACCTTCATAGCCACCTGATATATTGAGGAGCAGCTTACACAAATAAAAATAAGTCTCTGTTTTGAAAACTTACTCAGGTCTTGGCTGTGACTGTCTTCGGACAGCTGAATATCGCACAGCAATGGTGACGGCTTTAGACAAGTTAAATGCCATCTCGTTCACCAACATGACTCGGACAAACACCATGGTTCCGTATGTGAGTTTTCCATGCCGAGCCACCTTCACATAAGTCCCGTCCTGCAACGAATTGCTTGATCAGGATTTTTGAACCAGAGCAGAACTGTAATATGTTCTTCTAACCAAGGAACTAAGTAACAATAAATATAATCAAATAGGGGAAATGAGGTACTATGTACGTTACCTGACCTATTTGTGGTGAAAGACTCTGAAAGGTTATCTATGTAGAGATCGTCTAAGCTGGAATGACGCCCCCCTTCTCCACATCTACGCATCAAAGACTGCTTGCTTGTCTGCGATGCAGACAAGCAAGGTGCAGATGGATGCAGATGATAGATGCAGTGGAGGGGCGCGCCATTTCAGCCTAGACGATCTCTACTTCATGTTTGAAAACATTAATGAAAGAAACCCGGGTGTAAAAAATGCAAAAAAGAATTCTCCTTACCTTTAATACTTGAGCGTTCTTCATCATCAGATTATCTCTTGGAATACTATAGTTTTCAAAACCAAGAAATCCGTTGTCCGCAGTATTAAATCCCATCTTAGGGCCTATTTCTCCAACTTTAACTCCTGGAAGAGGCATGTGAGTCTCCCTGTCCCGTATTTGGACTATGAAGGGATGTGGTCCATGGCAAACTCCTTTTGTGTACAACTGAGCCACTACTATGCAGTGGTTTACAGTTTTTCCCACTGAAACATACAAAAGATTCTTCAATCTTACTCTACTGACGATCTCTATGAATCAATACTTCTAAACCCCCTCCAGAAGTTTTAATAAAATGACTGTTTTATTTTTTTAGCCTGAAGAATCTTATTAATCTACTCACATCCTCCAGCCCACCATTTGTAGGAAGTGAGCGTAGGGCTCCTGAGGATGAACTGATCAGTGCTTGGTTCGTACGTGGCGGTGGTCTCGAGGCCCCTGATGAATGTTCCATGGCCCAGCTCTGTCTGTAAAAATAAATTTTAATTTTTACGTCTTCTAAAATTCAGATTCATTTGACTTGACAACCCACCAAAAGCTCCTCAGAAATGAGACTATAATTGTACTTGTACCTTACTTTGGTAGTAGGACGGCTTTTACCTTATTTTAATGGACACTGTAAATTTATTTATAATGGGAAAAAATTATTCTATTCAATATGGTTTTGTTCATCCTTTCACATCGTGCACGTGTATGTAATTATATTTTTTTATCTATGCACTATGTAGTTGTACCCGTATCTTACATTAACAATCCTTTGATTTACTGTCATGATACATTTGCAGTCAAATTGTAAATTGCCTATCTCTATTCAGAAATAAATGATTGCTAGTTCTAGTAAATACTGAGTCATTTATTGCTGATTGTATGTAGTTTTACAATATGATTTTAAATCTTCATATTTAATGGCCAAAGTATATTTGAGAACAAGTGCTACTTAAGTGTGCATTGTTGTAGTCAAAATAACTTAATTTAAATTCAAAATCGTCCGATGCACTCGGTGCTTCAAAATAATTAGCATGTTGAGCGCAATGTTCTATGACACAAGTACGGAAGGGCAATGCAATAAAACGAGGCAATGAAAAAAATACATAGCACTAAAGTACTACGCAATTTTCAAGATCAGCTGAGATAACTTCAAGCACGGATATAAATTTGACCGTTAGTCTTCGATTATAGCCACAAAAGTTTGTAAGAGTTGTTCAAGAATCAGTAAGCTGGCAAGCTAACCAAGAAACCCGGCAAAAAAAACAGTGGTTTCGGTAAGAAATCTTTTTAAAATACTGGTCCACATCCAAAAAAAAGGGTTTTTGGGGCATACCTGGGCATAGGTTCCTATAATTTGCATATCCAGCGCCTGCGGGAGCCACTCTGCCTGTTGTTCAGGAGTGCATTGACCTATGATGGTTGGCACGAACATACCAAAATGCAGGAGCATAGGAGATATCTCCTTGAAGAATGCGTCAGCTGTGCGCCGGAGAACTGGTGAGCTCAGCCTAAAACGTTTTTTTTTAAATAATAAGTTACGAAAAAGTGTTAATTTAAAAAGTTCTGTAACGCAGTCCCAACGTTCCACACATTTTTTAAGAGAAAACATACACACAATATTTTTGTACCACATCTTATAATTGCAAGATTTTTTTGAATTTTTGATTAGAAAGATGAAGTTTTTGGGTGACCTTGTGCACAAGGTCTCCAGCGCTAAAGTCTTTCAGCCCATTATTTTCGAAAAATTGGTTTTCATTTGTTTTTTATTTTTATTGAGCTGAAGTGCCAACAGCGGAATTAATGCTAAGAGGTATTGTAATAATAATGAGAAAATATGAAATTAACTGATGTTCTCACCCAAGGTCCTCGAGCCCAGTGACGTCAACAAGGCCCTCTTTGACTATCTTGCTGTATACACAAGACTTCCGCACCGCGTTCTCGTACCGCTCTTTTGGGCTGAGGCATTCTTCAGGTACAGCGTCAAGGGATGCGCCGGAGTTTAATGCGATGTCCTCTAGAAATCGTAGGATTTAGGTATATTGTACGTCTGGCAGAATTATAGAACTATAAATGCAACGGTTTAGAGGGCACTGTGCGGTAGTATAATCATCATGTAGAACGCATCACATAAAAACCACTAATCACTCATAAAAGCATCGTAAAACTTCCATTTCATAACTAACTGACGTCTTCCAAATTACAGTGAAGTTAATATTATTAATGGATCTTTACTTATTGTGATACTAACTAAGAGTAAGTGATTTCAAAAGATGCAGATATGCTTATAAACCTTAGTTCAGATTTTCAAACAAATCAGTAAATCGTCGAATATCAGGTCAATTTATAAGCGACATATACACGATATTTCATTGTTAAACATGGTGTTACAAAGTTCTAGGACTTTCAAAAGGAGCTTTACGTATGACTACAATACTTATCATTCAACGATATTATTTTGTACTTACCAATTTTCTTCCTCTGAATAGTTTTCTTTTTCCCGCCATCCAGTAAATAAGTTAGCTCTACAACTTCGAAGTCACACTTCAATCTTTCTTTAGCCAAATCCTTGTTCACTTGAGCACTGGTACTTGCCATGACATCGATTTTAAGTTATTATTTTCTAAAAGTTAAATCACTAATACGATTATCCTACTCAGTTCTTGTTACGTTTCATTTGACAATGAAATCGAAACTGTATTGTTTTCCCGCCGCTGTCCCAGCTCTGACTGATTTTAGGAAATCACAAAATGTTTACACTCGATGTTCGTCGAAACATTGTGAGGTATACATTCGGGCATTTATAGACGTAATAAGTGCAATTGTCAACATTCACAACACATAAATTGTTTTGTTTATCTTAGTGTTCGGTAATCATATCGGTAGCCAAAGTCAATCAAAGGATAAATATTAATAGCTCTGTATTAACAATATCCTCGTACAATGAAAAGAAAGCGTCATGAGGTGTCTCATGTATAGCAGAATGCATTTCTAAAACCTGCGTAAAGAAGATATTGACAGCTTTTCATAAACAGATCACAACACTGGTAAAATGTATTTGTTTGAACCGGCTTTTTCCAATCTCTAGCCAAGATCTTCGCCTGAGTAATATTCTAGCATTTTGTACAAAAACAATAAGCGAAGTGTTTTTGACAGGTATGAAAGTTACGTATCTAAAAAAACAAGCACATATTCTATATTTTGCATAATTATTCATGTCTAGCAAGTTAACGTAAATGCTGAAATTGTTCGACAAACAAGACGGCTACAGAAATAGTGTCCTATCTCTTCTAACTTATTTTTAAATTGGCAGTCAGAGAGTTCAAACTCAAAGTCTCTTTTCTTCGAAATCTTATACGAATCTCTGAGTAAACTATTAAGCGAGTGAAGTTGCTAAGGTTTCGTTATATTTTTTCTTATTTATCGCTAACCGCCGGCTACCAACGTCAATCGAGGTTTTTTTACAGTGGTTATCAAGAAGAACAGGTGCACAATGTGGTTCTTAAAACTTATAAGACTTACAAAACTTGAACGAACTTCGAGCACAAAGATGAGGAATAACCTGAATTACCTTGAAGAATAAAACCAACTAAGATATAGTCAAAACTGCATAAGTTTTGCACTTTAAATAAGCCAAACAATATCATTTACTGTCCTCTTGATTTCAAAGGTCATGTACATTGGATTCGTGCTAAAATAAAGTCTGATGTGCATATTTACTACGTCCAGGGTAGTAGACCTTCTTGCTTTGGCTTAAGGTCTAAATATATTGTATTTTTGCCCATACGGTCCTCTCAAAACTGCATCCTTGTTTAACTGAAGTAAAATGCATGTTCTGTCTCAGTCCTTCGTAAGTGCACTTGCTGGAGTGGTTATTTGATTGAATTCGCAAACAATTTGAGCCTTTGTGTTGTGGTGGCATCTGGCGACGTCAACCGGGACCAACTGCTTAACGTGCCTTCCGAAGCACGGAGATGCCCGAAATACACATCACTAAATTTCGGTCGGGGTGGTCACCCATCCCATTTCCGACCCGGCGTGTGTTGCTTTACAACAGTGATCGTCGTAGATCACTGTCACAACCACAGGCACCTCCGTCGTTAAGCCTAGTCAGAGGCCTTAGGGCGGCTTGATAACATCTGACATCAAGGTTGCTCACTAACCTCCCCTCCAACAATCCGCACTGAGCCCGCGTGTTGGAGTATGGCTTGTTCTACCTCATAGTTGAGGCCTGTGCCCAGCTGTGGGACGTATATAGGCCGTTTATGTTTTGTATGTTATGTATGTATGTGTTGTGGTGGAACAAAATATATATTATATTAAAATCAGCCTGCCCCATCCCACTACTGGGCAAAGGCCTCCCTACCCCTCTTCCACTGAGTGCGGTCTAGAGCCATGCTGAACCAGCCATGCAAATGCGAGTCTAACTCATTCCAACAAAACAAAACAACAAAAAAATACTAAAAATCACTATAAGAATGAAATCGGTTTATAGTTACGAAAAATCTAGCTACGTTCATTAAAAAACCTTTACGAGTGCTTAAAAGTTGTTACTTCGTATCAATTTATAAGATTTTAAAGAATCGGTTCCGGACGAAACCGATCTTGGTTACGGCGACCACTTTGACTCCCTACCTTTTGCCGTTAAATAAATAAAAAAAAAAGTTAAATATTCGTTAAGTCAACATGCCATCGTAGTCATTAGACAATGCTGTCTTCTGTAGAATTTACTTACCTACTATGGTTTTTGAAAGTGGAAATGAAACCATAAATTATTGGCAATAATATATTTTTTCATTTATTTTACAAAATATTTACATCATAAACATTGAAATGAAACAATTAAATGTAGATAAAATAGTATAATTTAATGAAGTTAATTCTAATTACATTATGTAAAATTCTTAATTTACTCTAAGTATTTTTCAAAATTGTGAAACTTTTCATCCTTATAAGCATAAACGCTCACAATAATTTATAACACATTGCATTCAATTTTATCTATATTTAGGGTAATGTACATAAACATACAATTAGTAATTTCACTCTATCACGAGGTTATATGTATTCATCTTAGTCTATTGTTCTCGTATTATTCTTATGCTCTTCAACGCCCAATGTGCCAGAATATAGTTTAAATATAAAACAACGGGTGTGTATGTTTCATAATGCAGGTGCTTCTAAGCCTACAACTTTGCCTTTTCAATGAAAGGCTTGAGGTACTTCTGGAATGACTGGTTGACTGGTTCTCTGTTGAGTGGACTCTTCATCGCCTCCTCCATGAGCCTCTCGTACACGCGACCGTCATACGACCCCAGAGCTGACTGCAGGATCTAAAATAGAACAAGAAATTATAAAGTTAACGAGTGTTATAACATTTGACAATTTTTTACAAATTACTGTGCTACGGTCGTGAACATTTATTCTTCAATTCACTTGGTAGTATAAGCAACCAATAAATTCTACAGTTTCATAAATAAAAACTTTTTATTATACAATTGAAAGCTTTATTTTAAGGAAACCTGTTATTAGCCTAACATAAATAGTGTAGTTGGGATTGGAATGAACCATTAAGGATTTGAACATAGACACCAACTCGTACATAGATTAATTGAAATTCACAAAAGGGCCAAAACATGTGCAAGTCCATAAATACCTCGTCATTAATATCAAACGCGTCCACAAGTCCAACAGCGTTGGGTCTGATGAGTAACAACGACTCCTCGTACTTCTCCTTGAACACACCAATATCGGCCTTGGAAATGTTGGAATACTGTAACGACAAAGAGAAAAAGAAATAGTATCATCTTATTACTTCCTACAATACAAGCAGTCTCTGTTTTGTAACCCAATGTTCCTCATCTTGGTATCCAAGATAAAACACCAACAAACGGCGGTGGCAACAATACCAAAACTAAAAATACTGGCTCTAGAGAAGATTGCTGAAGCTACAAATATATTTCATTAATACCATTTCAAAGATTTAAGAAGTAATCTAAGTATATATAGTTTGCACTAAAATAATAAGCTTAAGATCTGAAGGACTTGAGTTAAATAGCAACATACTCGTAATCCTAACACCTACATCGAATGTAGGAAACTATGATCCGGACCGTTATTTTTTTCTAACGTGCTTACCAACAGCAAGTCCCCGCTGAGCTCCAAGGTCCAGTATACTAGATATAACTGAGCCAGTTGATTCAGGACCACAGCAACGTTGGGAGAAACAGTCGGAGCATCAGTCAAAGTCTCATTCCAGTAGCCTTCCACTAGTATAGCTCTCGAATGGGCCTGGAAAAGACAAAATGGATTTTTTATTCTGAAATGCTCTCTTTCTATTTTAAATTGTCCATACTTCTGAACTCATATTCATGCCGTCCTGTCACACAAGGGCAAATACTTTCATTCAAATTTCAAATAAAATTAAATTGTTTACTGAACAAGAACTAAAAATTAAAAATTAAATTGCCTTTACATTTGAAGATAGAGGAACGCAAAGTTGCGTTAAAAAATACAACCTCCACTAACTAAACGAGTTGACAGTATTAAGTTGCTAACTAGGCAATGAATTAAATCTAAAGGTCCAGAATCAACTTAGTTATTCAAAAAAAAACATACCTCGCTAGCTTTTATAAGTTGCACAGAAGCCAAATTCCAAGCCACCTCGTAGTCTTTGCCTGCTTTTACATGTTTTTGAATTGTTTCATATGCATCCTGAATTTTACTGAAAGAAGACATCAAACATTATTACTGTCCCTCTGCCTTGCGCATAAGTAATTTAACTTAAGTGAAACAAGAAAATCTGTCCTAGCATTAGTCAACTCACCCTGCTGCCACGTGTTGGAAGCCCTGGACTATTCCTTCTGGTGTGTTCTGCCATTTTTGCTTTTCCAATTTAAGCCCTTTAACCAGGTATGCCACGCTTGGTGCTAGCACTTTTCCCTGTAACGCTGAAATCCAGGCTTTCATCAAATATCTGAAAGAGACAAACCAGAATTAGAATCAAAGACGGATATGACAGATAAAGTACTAAATGCTCGCTTTTCGTCTTTATTGTAGATACCTTGCAGTTTGTAAGAGAAGGACTGTATGTTCACCCTCGTAAGTGACAGCGGCCGTGCAGAATCCGTACAAGATAGGAAGATTAGAAGAGAGCATGTAGCCGTGCCCACCACAAGCCAGCCTGCACTGTTCCACGGCAGCTGCAGTATCCCTCGAGGCGGTTGCTTTTAGGCAGCATGACATGGCATGCAGCTGAAAAAATGTTAAATTAGTCTCACCATGTCAAAGAATCCATGTTATTGTTTCCTTCTGCGACATGAATGAGCTAGACATATTTAAATATCTTATATTTCATAATATTTATTATGCTCGTATAGATCATAATTATTATGAGCATTTTGAAAATGCTCGTTCCATCAATCCACTCACAATCGTTTGTTTTCAAACGGCCACCGTTCCAGCATGAGAAACAGCTGAGCTGAGTGGATGTTCTATACGCCATACCTATCTGCCACTTAAACTTACTGAAAGATCATGGTTTAGCAAAGATCTGCCAGCAAAATTTAATTTTTTCTGGTTCTCGCATGTCATACCTTCTATAATAAACGTAACATCTACGGAGTATTCTTATATATGGTTTTTAATATCATAGGGTAAGGGCTTTGATTTTAATTACTGAACTATTGTATTATACTGTGTTTATCCGTTACCTCAGGCAAATTGTCCATATTCCCTTCAGCCAATTCACCAACGACTTTCCAGTATGCCTGCCTCAGCCGCGAGTATATGTTGCGGTAGGCATGGCTGGCAGCGAGTACGATGAACAGTTTGTGCTGCTGCGTCAAATAATCGAGGATCTGGGCTTCAGGTTCACTATCAACAAATCATTAGAAGTTTAGTTTTAATATTTATGTATTTTCCTATGTAACGATTGGACACATACATTTTTGTCTCAGTTTTTGCTTCCTTGAAAAACAAATAATCATAGAATTATATAGAAGAACAAATACAAAAATATAAAATATGACAAGTATAAATCCCGTCCTTGGTAACAATGGCGTATACCAACGTTGCTAAACACTGAATGAAATTCAGAAAGCACGTTATTTTTAGACATCTTATTCAAATGTCCTGAAAAGGCTGTCGAATAAATAGAAAAATACTTGTACTATGCAATAAAGAATTGAATTGAATTGAAAAATGTCTAAGGCATACTTACTTCGACTTCAACAGAGACTGGTGTCGCACCGCGGAGTACCTGATGGCGATAGTGGCGGCCATCGCAGTGTGGTAAGCGCAGTCTGACACAATGTTCACTCGGACCATCACCATGGTGCCGTAAGTCAGTTTCTCATTCATTCCCTTCACAAAGGTGCCATCCTACAAGAAAAGTTGGGGGGTTTTACAAGCAAACATATAAGAGGAAAATATCTTGGAACTACGTTTTGGTTATAGCTACAATGGCCTTAAACTAACGGGGTCATGGCATTAATAACCAAGGGTGAAACATGTTTCGAGAGAAACCCTAGAATTGTGCCCAATTCTCAGTTCCCACAAATCATTCCAAGCCATTACAAAGGTAACTTGATTTTGCTTAAGAAGGCTTGTTAGACTGTTGCTAATGACTTCTAGGACTAGATGATAGCCATAAAGGCACTTCCAGAATAGACGGCTCCGCAGACTCTGGCAGCTTCCAAAGGTACGCCTCGGCAGGGTTACGCCGATTTGGGTTACTCAAAAGCAGTGTACTAAAAGAGAAGGATGTCATCACAATCGTTATAATTTATTACCTTCAAAACTTGAGCATTCTTCATCAACATATTTTTCCTGGGTATCCTGAAATTCTCAAATCCTAAAAAGCCGTTGTTC
Organism: Udea ferrugalis; assembly: GCA_950022985.1. Taxonomy (NCBI): domain Eukaryota; kingdom Metazoa; phylum Arthropoda; class Insecta; order Lepidoptera; family Crambidae; genus Udea; species Udea ferrugalis. The sequence continues at coordinate 17,253,618 of OX465516.1, forward strand.
GCAGTCTGGAAGCCCAGCTTGGGTCCTATCTCGCCTACTTTGACTCCAGGAAGGGGCATGTGAGTTTCCAGGTCTCTGATCTGGACGATAAAAGGTTGGACTCCATGGTGCTTCCCGTTGATGTACAGTTGAGCCACTACGACGCAATGGTTTGTTGTGCTTCCTACTAGAAAAAGAAAATAATATTTATCATTTGGTTGTCCTCTGTCTTTTTCTAGAATATAGTCCTTGGTCCTGGCACTTTACAGTTTCATCTTAAGAAGATACAACAATAATTGATTTATTTTTTAGCAACCTTATACTTGTCAGTGTATCAGTGTAGTTAAAAAAGCAGTCGTGATTGACTACCTGAGTGTTATGCCGTAGAAGGACTAAAGCATGAAGTACTAATAAATTATTAAAATCATTTTAGACAAACTTAAATTGTATTCACCATACACAATTGACCTTGGGGGCCACCTACTTAATTCGTAACCTGAAATCTGTAAGTCAAAAATTGCACTTACAACCACCAGGCCACCACTTGTAGGACGTCACATGAGGGCTGTTCAGCACAAACTCTTCAGTCTTGGCATCGTAGGTGGCTGTCGTCTCCAAGCCGCGGAGGAACGTACCATGCCCGAGTTCTGTCTGCAAATAGGATTTCAAGAGGTAAGAATTTTAAACATAAATTATTTAATACTGAGTCATAGGATCACTTAAAGTCTTCGACTGTATACGTTGTGCTACTTTTTTTAAGAACTGACGACCAATTTTTGTCTCAGGTTAAGAAGTTGGCTTCTACACCAGCGGTCGCGGGTTCGATCGATGTCCGCATAGTACAAACATTAGTGTACATGAACATGTCTGTTTCTCATGTGTGTGTATTGGTCTGGGTGTTTCCTATGTTTATCAATTGTAATTGTGTATCTATAAAATTAAAGGTATTTAAGCATGTTGCTCCGTTGTCTAGTATCACATAGTACTGCTTAGTTTAGGGCGGCGCTGTGTGGAATGATGTCCAGTAAAAAGATGAGAGTTCTTTCTACTTGGTACGTGGTGGTGGTACCTGTGCGTAAGTCCCGACGATCTGCATGGTGGTAGCTTTGGGCAGCCACTCATCCTGCTGCTCAGGTGTGCCTTGCCCGATGATGGTGGGCACGAACATGCCATTGTGGAGGAAGAACGGTGATATGTCTTTGATCACTCCATAGCCTACGCGGAACAGGTTGGTTGGGCTGTAAATTAGCGAAATTTAATTAAGGTCGTTCTTGACCCACATCGTCACTAGTTATTGTACTGAAGGCCACAACACAAGTCAAGGTTATACAGTTTAACAGTTTCTATCACTTAAACTAATGCTTTAGGATACCTATTTCAACTTTCATGTAGGTTGACCCGTGGACCATTGTACAATGTATCTACTTACTTAATTAAATCATATTTCATTCGATTTACGTGCAGAGAAAAACATAACTGATACCTTTTTTTACGGATTTGACAGCAAACTTAATTTCTCTTGGTCTTAATAAAATTTTACTGCGAAGACTTCACTACACATTTAGTGTAATAGTTAAAAAATGTGCTACTACACTAAAGGGGGTGGATTCGATAGCCACACCGTACAAAAAATCGTGTGCATGGGCTTTTATATCCATTTGAACTGGTTTAGGTGGAAAACCCGTAAGTTTTCAAGTGAGTTTATCCGTTGTCTAGCACTAGCTTTGCTAAGCATGGGGCTAGATGGCGCTATCGCGATGGCGATTAGGGCCGGCGCCCACTATCGGCATCGGCACGCTTCAGGCTTTTAAGGTGGAAAATAGTAATATACTCTAACATAATGGCAATAAAGTAGAAAATGCCGAAACAGAAACAGAACAAATGCATTTTGTTTTTACGAGAACACATCACGGAAATTTCTACTTTATTGCCATAATGTTAAAGTATATTACTATTTGCCACCTTAAAAGCCTGAAGCGTGCCGATGCCGATACTGGGCGCCGGCCCTTATTGTTAATTGTCAGCTACAAAAGTACTGAAAAACTTTGACATCCACGTGTAATTCCACATTATCAATACCTAGTATTCTATCTCCGGTACGCACAACGGTATCTTTATAGACTTTAGACACGAGTATCGTTAAAGATAAAACCTAGAAATAAATTAATGCCCTTTGTAAAAATACTTTATAAAAAATATAATGTGCAAAGTTAAATCATGTCATTATTGATTTGTTAAGTTACAAGCCATACAAAATTTTAAATGACTACATTAGAATAAACGATACTTACCTGTCCTGTCAATTTCTAATGCCTAATGCGAGTTCTTCTCACTGTTCGATCACGTCAGCGTAAATGCGATTTTGTCTTGCATTCGTGGTTCTTTTTTTCTATGTAAATATGCGTTGACGTAGTCGTGAGACTAGTTACACTAGGCATTCATAAGTATAAACTTCAACGTGGCACAATATCAGCAACCCTGGTTGAATTAGCACGGAATGTGCTTTTATGAAAAATAATAACAAGGCAATGGCATACACTGTTGATATTTATGTCATTTGTGAAACACAAAAATGAACTTACTCTTCACTGTTGACAATCATTTGAGTAAAACTAACCTCAATACTTGATTTTTCTCTTCAAACTCCTTCTGCACGCTGCGTAGAATGCACCCCTTGCGGACGGCATTCTCATATCGCTCTTTGTGGCTGAGATAAATTTCTGGCACTTCATCTTTTAACTCTTTCACGTTGAACACCACATTTTCTGTAATATAGATTAAATAGACTGTTGGCGACAGACCTTTTTATGTTTTTATTTTTTAATATTTGTATTTTGAAATATTTAATTTTAGTATCCTTTCCTTTTTAGATATTTATATTTTTGTTGGAGTTATTTTTAGAGTTTACGTGTAGGAGACATTTCGCGAAAACCCCAAAGAACGTTACGGCATAATTGTTTTTTCAAATAACCATTGTTCTTACATGAAAAACATTTAAAATGGCCTGTGTCTGCTATATTTAGAAACAGACGTTTTCCCACCTTGATCTTTGTGATCGCTAATAAGAAATATCTATTACTGAAAAGTTCGCAAGTTTAAATCCATGATTTTGTGAATTTTATTTTAAAGGAAATAATTCATTCATTCACTGTTACTCTGCTAACTAACCCACGAGAAGCGTGAGGTTCGGGCCACCGAACTAGGTAGGTATGTAAATCTGTAGAAAATGTTGACAAATGCGGAGCTATAATATACTAATTTCTGGGTATGTCATTTCATAACATAATCCCAAGTAAAGACCAAGCTGAGACAAAAGAAGATGGCGTAAAGATAGTAAGATTAAATGGATAAAGGTTATTCTAAAATTCTAAATTAATAATAATACCAAGTACAAATTATGAATTCAAAAGAACTAGGTGTTCTCGTGGGTAGTGAAAAATGTGCCTATATGAAGAATAATACTTGCTTTGCTTAGATAGGTAGGTTTGTCAGACTTTCATTCAAAAGATCATGATTACTACAATCAAGTCTCTAACCCCTCCCGTCAGCCAAAATTTAAACGTCATCCTACCCCCTTGTCAAATCTACCTATCAAACTTAACTCATATATTGCGTGCAAGATTAGCAGTTTTATTTTTATTGTTGTCAATAAATACTACCTAGTTCCCTGCGATAAAATGTTATCCATGCTAATTTATTATTATTTTGATAAGATACGAATAGTAGATTACCTGTTTAAGGTTCAAACGGAGGTGAGGTTGGTTGTATAATGAGATAAAATGATAACTTATCAAATACAAAACTAAAAAGTCAAAACTATCAAATAAGCCTAAGTATCAGATATTGCTGTTGTGCTGTATTTTTATCTGAAGATCTTCGCTAGCAACCGCCTAGTTTTCTTTCTGGGATAAAGCAGAAGGAACCACTACATCGACTATACAATGGAGGGCAACTTTCTTTCACAAAATACCTAGTTTTGATGCACGCGGCCTGAGGTAGGGATATTGGCACGAGCCAGTAGGCAAAGGATCAAGAATCAGGACGAGTAAGAATTTCTCAACGCTCGTGTATCGAACAATTTTCTTTAGCTTAGTAGACACATTTACGAAAAAAATGTTATAATACATTATTAACATACGCACATATCAATTACAAAATTAAATCGTGAGTACATAAAACGAGAATGCAGAAGTTATTGACTACTTTGTTTAAGACTATTAGAAATATTGACATCTGACGACATTTGCCGGTGCATATAACCGCTTAACGTGCCTTCCGAATCACGGTGATACCCGTATAACACATTACAAAATATCAGTGATGGCGGTCATCCATCCTGCTACTCGACCTGCCTATTCTGACGTGCGTTCGATACGCTGTCATCCCGAGGTATTTCACAAAAAATGGATTGTGGAGAAAAAATGGGGAAATATTTTTTCGAAAGCTGTGCACCCTGAGCGTAGCATTTCTGTCAGTTGCCTCACTAGTAGTTGTCTCGTCTCATTCCGTCTCATTCACACGCATCGGAGCAGAACAGAACAGCAACATGCGCACACGCAACCGGATCTTTGTTGTTAGTTTGTTTTGTAATGGGAATTGTATTGGTGAAATCAAGTTGAATTGTTGCTTACCGTATTTCTTGCGTTCTGCTGTGAATTCTTCGCCACCGTCTATGTGATGCGTTAGCTCCGTGACATTGAAAGTGCACTTTTGTCTCTCTCTGACCAAATCTTCGTTTATTTTCACCTTCGCCATTGTTGTTGCGAGTTGTCAAAATGTAGAAACGGTCCTGACACGACTACTTTGTTTAATGACTAGAGTGTTTTGACTTTTGTGTTTACGAATATCTTCGAACATCAAGGATTGGTGCGATAAGGAGCCAACTATTTTATAAGCCCCGATGTGACGTCGAGTGAACATCGGACGAGATACGCGAATGTTCAACCTTTGTACCTACTTAATGTACTATGTAATATTTTTTCTCGGTTGTGCGCGTAAAGGATGTTTTCATTTCTACTGTAACAACCTATTGGATGAACAAAGTTAAAATTGTGCTTTAAAGTCTTATCAATAATAATTACGTTTTTGTTCGAGCCAAGTATAGGTACTTTATGTCCATCACATTAAGAATGCTTTTGGTATAAAAGTGAGTATGAAACTAGGTTGCAACATAGTAACAGTGTAGTGTCTAAAGGTTGACATTATTATGAGTCCATAAGCTGTGTGATTATGACTCAAGTTGGCTTGTACCGATCAACCCCTGAGCCAATAAGAATTTCGATCAATCAATTGCTATCGATCGAGAGGTCATTCCATTTGGACGCGTGACATAGAACTGACTGTGAAGTTATTATTATTTGCAAAGTTTTAGTTTCAGGTACTTTTTATTACATTTGTTTTGCGATGTCCCAAAATTGGTAGGGAACCTTTTTTCTTCTTTTTTGAAGTTTCTCATGTCTCTAGCATTCTTACTCCTGATTACTGAAAAGTTGAGTTACACCATCAAGTTTCGGCTCTGAAACTCAATTACACAGATAGGTATTTTAGGATAACAGATCGAAGTTTGTAAATTAAGTAGTCAGTGGTTTTCTTAGTCAATATCATGTTAATCATGTTAGCGTAAAGAATATGTTGGCTACAAGTTGGCCAAAGAAATAAGATAAATAAGATGACCTACTTCACTGAAGATGTGGAGTTCAAATAACTCAAGACATTATATTTTTACAGTTTATTTTACAGTAACACAATATTTACAAGCCTACTTACAATATTTATAATTCTTATAAATTAATGTAATATAAAAACATTTCCCTTCTTCTTTGATATCCCATAATTTTTTCACACAATAACTTTATAATAATGTTAAAAGGAGCAGTAGTTTCCTCGAAATTTTGATATTTACAAATTAGGATAACTGATAGGTATTCCCAACTGTCGACACAAAAAATTAATAGGTATGTATGTGGACATTGTGAAAAAACATTTTTAAATTAGTCTAGTTCTGTTTGGTAAGCATTCACAATGCTGTATTTTTATTACAGGGTAGACCCCAGAAAACAAATTACTTCAGGTATTAGGGAAACTTTGACAGAATCGATTGATCTTCTTATTTCAAACTTTATCAATACTTTATTCACTTTGATGCTCCTCATGAGCCAAGGAAGACATTTCTTCACAACTTAGACTTGTTCATGAAGGGCTTGAGGTACTTGTGGAAGGACTGGTTGACTGGCTCCTGGTTGAGCGGACTCTTCATTGCCTCCTCCATCAGCCGCTCGTACACGCGCCCGTCGTACGAGCCCAGGGTTGAATTTAGGACCTGGAAGTGAAGAAGGAATATCCAGGGAATTGTATTATGTCCTATCATCGTCAGCCAGCATATGCTGATCCATGTGTATAGTCTTCGTGGTGGTAATTCTAGTGGCATGTTAGTGTAACCGTTTATAATTCATAAAAACTCTAGCATAACTCCATAGATCACTGAGGGTCGATGACAAAGGTGCTGAACCTCCACATCAGAGAAAGTTACCTCACGGTCAACCCTCTGCATGGGAGGCAACACGCCTACAGATGCGGCAGATCCACGGAATCCGCTCTTATGGAACTCACGGAAAGGGCCCTGGAAGACAAAGAGATCGCTCTTTGCGCCTTTCTCGACGTCGAGGGGGCCTTTGACAATACCTCGTCCGACATTATCATCAGTTGTATGAGAAACAAAGGCGTGGACGAAACCACCCTTAGGTGGGTAGAATCCATGCTGACGTCAAGGACGGCAGTATCATCCCTCCTTGATGTACAAGTAGAGGTCAAGGTGACCAGAGGCTGCCCTCAGGGTGGCGTCCTGTCGCCACTAGAATGGTCCATTGTCGTGGATGACCTTCTATATCGATTAAACAACGCGCACTTAACCACGCAAGGGTACGCGGACGACCTGGTGATCATGGTGGTAGGCAAATGTCAAAACACCATATCGGGTCCACGTCCTCTGTGACTGCGATGCGTTATCGCAGTGTAGGTACCGCGTGCTGGGGAGTCACTTGCTTGCTCCCCAGGACGCCAAGAACATCGCTCCCGGGAAGATAGTACAGTTTATGAAGGCTGCTGGCCTGGAGAGCGATCTCTAAAGGGGGGAACGCATCGCGCTTCTGTGCGGTACTGACGTATTTGAGTTCGCTCCGTTTTTTAAATTCGCTTTTGATTGGTTATTTTTACGTTCAAGCATTGAAAGTTATAACAGTTTGTAGATAAGAGCCTAAGCAATTTCATGGTGTTTTTTCTATCACAATACTCAAAAAAGAACCCAAGAAAACAGCAAAAACATTTTTGGAAATATCATCCAACGGTCGCAACATCGTCTGCTCAAGCCTAATCACAGTCGGGACGGTGACACACAGGTCAGTGACCCCATCTTGCCTGATTCATCGGGTGCGCCCGCTGCTGTTCGGCGTGATTCGGGGGACGGGCGGTGCGCGACGTCGTCGCGGTGATCTACGGGTTGACTCATCGTATTGTTTTGCGTGCGCGCTTGCCTCTTGCTTCGCTTTGCAGTCATGCAGAGATCACCCCCAACGGTCATGGCTTCTAAGATTTTAACTTTAACTTGCGCTGGTTGTTCGCATGCGATTGAGACTAGAGCTTACCTTAAATGCGCTGCGTGTAACCAAGCTTACGATCTTCTCTGCGCTAATGTACCGGAATGTCGCTTCAACAATACCATGGAAAGCCACCATAAAGCTAATTGGCAATGTGCAGCATGCTCCTGCAGGAAGCTCAGAGGGGACAATACCGAAACTCCAATACGCATGACCGAGAGCACTTCAGGTATCGGGGGCTTGGAAACTGCAGATGGCTCTTTTTCGTACGAGTCCAAGGCAGATGGTTTCGAAAATGTAACCATACGGCGACGAAAAACTTCCACTCAGTATGACTGCGGCGAGGAACTGAGCCTGGCAGATGCAGCGGAGGACACGCAGTTTTTGGAGAGCATCAGTACGATTATCCGCCGTGAGCTGAATGGTGAAATTTGTGAGCGCCTGGCGACAATTATTAGCAAATCAGTCTCGGATCAGATTGCTGCTGCGGTTGGGTTATGTGTTGCTCCGTTGCTGACTAAAATAACACGTCTTGAAAGTCAGATTGAGATGCTGCGGAGGGACTTCATTGATGTCAATAAACTGAATACAACTCGTGAAGCAAAGCCAGTGCATCCCCCTATCCTGCAACCTACGTGTGTGGACAGCCGGTCTCAGCCTTCAGAAAAACGTAGGTCAAAGCCAGTGGAAAAGAGGACGACACACAGTGCGACGTCGTCCGGGCCGACGCAGGTGAGCCGGTCTGTGGTATCCGATCCACAACCTCCTGCCAAATCAAGTGACTGTCAGAAATCTTCCGAAGCTATAATTTTGAGCGATTCAGTGGACACTGAAAAATGGGTGGAGGTGAAGCGAAAGCAGTCCCGCGTTTCAATGAAGCACCTAATAACGAGAGGTACTGCAGTTCCTGGCGCCACAGCACTTGAGGCTTCAGCACGAACAACCTATCTTCATTTGTTTTACGTCAAGACAGGCACTACGGCTGAGCAAATAAAGGCACATCTAACTACTATCGGTGCAGGTGAAACGTGCACAGTCCAGCCTCTCAATTCGCGCGGAGACTACGCTTCCTTCAAACTCGGTGTGCCGGCTAAGCTCTCTGATGTCGTTACGTCACCGGTCAACTGGGCTGAGGATATCTGTGTTAAGCCTTGGCGTCAGAATTTTCGTGCCAAAAAGGAGAGGGAATCGTGATTTTACTGCCGTCATGCACATTCAAAATGTAAGGGGTCTCCGCAGTAAAACGGATACCTTTTATAAAAAATTATTAATTAATCCGTGTGACTTTATAGCTTTAACTGAAACATTCTTAAGCAGCTCAGTATTAAATAGTGAACTATTTCCTTGTAATTACACGGTCTTTCGCAAGGACAGAAAGGGTGACGTCGGATGGGGGGGCGTTTTGCTTGCTGTGAATAATAGTTACAATGCTCGTTTTATTACTGATGTTGACGGTCTTACAGATGACAAAGAAATTGTAATTGCTATTGTATCCTTTAAGAATGTTAAGTTGTTGATTTGTGTTGTTTACTTGCCTCCCAATTACAATGAGAATCAATACACAGGCGTGTTATCGTGTATTGAAAATGCCATCTGTCGCTTTTCTTCTCTCGATGTTCTGATAGTGGGTGATTTTAATTTGTATTCTTGCTCAAAAAAAACCAGAACGCACTTTGAGCATTTCACAGAGTTCTGTAGGCTACATCAGGTTAATACAATTTGTAACGAATACGGAGGCATCTTGGACTTGACGTTGACGTCTCTTGAGCAAAAGGCGATTGTTGTCACGGAAGTGGAGCCTTTGGTGCCCGCCGACAAATACCACCCGGCTCTCGGAGTGACATTGTCCTTCACATGGGACGAAGCTTTTGTCACCCCGAGTAGTGACAGTAGTAGTAGCGAACCGAACTGTACCGCTCCAGAGTGGAACTTTCGTAAGGCCGATCTTCTCCAGCTCTACTCAGATTTTTTAAATGAAGATTGGACTTCAGTTGTCGAGTCGCAGGACGTTAATAGTTCCGTTTTAGCATTTTTGGATTCGATAAACGCAGCTCTCCGGAAAAGTGTACCTTGCCGACGGCGTATCTCGCGGGATGGACCGTACTCCTACCCTGAATGGTTTAGCCCGGAATTAAAGAAACGTATACGTCAAAAACACTTTCACCTGAAAAAATTTAAAACTTTTGGACTAGACTTTAATTTCGAATTGTACAAATACTATAGAAATATTGTTAAAAAAATCATAAAAAGGGATCACAATAAATATTTAAAAACAATAGAAGATAGCATAGCGCGTGACCCCAAATCCTTTTGGTCGTATGTAAGGAAAAAGCGTACATGTAATAAAAAATCTTCGGAATACGTTTACAACGGTCAACAATTCATTGGGAAGGAAGCAGCGGATAAGTTTGCTGACTTCTTTTGTTCTGTTTTTCACGCAGAAAGCCCGAGCCTGAATCCTGAGGCTGCAGAGAGGGATTCCAGTTGTTATTCTGGCGGCAACTCTAATAGAATTTCCCTTGAATTTATATCGTCGGCTGAGTTGCGGCGTATTGTCAGCAAACTCAAGGCATCATCGGCAGCAGGTCCGGATGGCATACCGCCTTTTTTGGTGAAGGATTGCATCGCGGTTTTCGAACTCCCGCTGCTTCATATTTTTAACTTGTCCCTTCAAAGCGGCGTATTTCCAGAGTCGTGGAAATTGTCCAGGGTGACACCAATACCTAAAGACGGCACCTCGCAGGATATAACGTCGTTCCGGCCTATAGCTGTGATGTCAGTATTTAGCAGAATATTCGAAGGAGTGATTAATAAACACGTTACCGCTCAAATTAATCCCTACCTTGATCAGGCACAGCATGGTTTTCGTAAAGCTAGGTCTACCACAACCAATTTAATAGCTTTTGTTGATGAAGTGGCCATCGAAATGGACAAGGGACGACAGGTTGACGTAGCGTACTTCGACCTGAAAAAGGCGTTTGATTTGGTTGACAATGACATCTTGTTGCGCAAGCTTTCGTTGATCGGTTTCGCACCGAAATTGTTGTCCTTTTTTGCGAGTTATCTCAAGGATCGCAAGCAATGTGTTAATTTGCTCGGTTTCCAGTCCTATGACTACTTTACCCGCTCCGGTGTCAGTCAGGGCAGTACTTTGGGACCCACCCTCTTTTCTGTCATGATAAACGATCTTCCGGCGGTCATACGTAGAGCCAAGTGCCTGCTATTTGCAGATGACCTGAAACTTTTTTATCCGGTGACAGGAGAGGAGGACTGCAACGCTCTGCAGGGTGACATTGACGCTGTTGACGAGTGGGCCAGAGCTAATAACATGTCTTTTAATTGCTCGAAATGCAAAGTGGTTTCTTTCACGCGCTCACGTTCTCCCTTGCATGCTATATATAACATTGCTGGGGAGGCCCTAATCAGAGTAGATGAAATCCGGGACTTAGGCGTGATTCTCGACGCTAAGCTTGACTTTGGCAACCACATTGTCACAATATGCAAGCAAGCCAACAAGACCTTAGGCTTTATAATGCGCACTGCCGCGCAGTTTCGCGATCCGGGCGTTGCGGTCTTGCTCTATAACGCGTTTGTGCGAAGTAAGTTGGAGTACTGTGCGTCGGTCTGGGACCCGAGTACCGCTCAATACGAACTGCTAATTGAAAAGGTACAGAAGAAGTTTGCGCGATTCTTGTACAAAAGGCATTATGGGTATTATCCTTTCCTCTTCCCATCATTGTTTGTGGCAGGTATGGTTGGCCTTGATACCTTAAAGATGAGGCGTAAGCTCTTGCTGGCCATTCATTACTATTTGCTACTTGGCCACAAAATAGATAATCCTGCGGCGGCAGAACGAATTGGGCTTTACGTCCCACATAATTACATGCGTGGTGTTGGCCGCCGATGGCATCAGCTCTTTTCCGCGCAGGGTGGTCTGCGTACTAAGCATGCTAGCAACTGCCCCACAGCCCGCGCTATACATTTGCTCAATGACTTTTTGGGAAAAGTCCACGATGCCGATGTATTCGCTGATTCTTTGCAGCTCATTGTAGCGAAAGTGCGGCACTATTTATCGCATAGTACCTAATATTTAGATATAAGAATTAGATATATATTTTATTTTTAAGAATATAAACGTGTTGGCCTAATAGCTGTAAGTTTGTATTTCTGTATAATAAATAAATAAATAAATAAATAAATAAATAAATGATGGCCACAATAGATCAGCAATGGTCGCAGTGGCCTATCGCTCAGGCGACATCCCCATCCACAACGAATAACGAATAACGAACGAGGGTCGTGATCTGATCGAACAACCACGATGAGCGTCTACATTTCGGCTCCGTACAACTAACGCACTGGTTTGAAACCTCTCTTTTCAAGACTTGTGGTTTAGGCTATCATTCTACCTGATTTATTGTTTTTAAAATATGAGCAGTCTACGATACTGCTAACTCGTTGAAACCTAATAAAGTGAGATTTTGGTGGATGTAGGTCGCATACAAACGGCCGCTCTGGAACTCAATGGAGGAGGCTTATGTTCAGCAGTGGACTTCTCACGGCTGCCAATGATGATGATGGTGACTGCTTACTTTGACTTTTGTAACTTTCGCTTAGTATGACCCTCTGTTTCCCTACATCAACTCTGATGTTCCTTACCTCGTCCCTTATGTCGAACCCGTCGACCAAGCCGACGGCGTTGGGCCTGATGGCCGCTAACAACTCTTCGTATCGGTGACGCAGCAGCGTCAGGTCATTCTTCGATATTCTTGAATACTAGAAAGCAAATGCAGAAGTTGTTAAAATAATGACTAAGTAATGAAAACCTCTTTTCTTTGCATACTTGCTTTATGATGCTTAATATGAGGCAATTAGTTTACATTGACATAAGTACGAGTAATATGAGTGACTAATTTGGAACAATACTATCGCAATTTTTGTTCACGTTGGTTTCTAATCTTTCACTAGAAACCAACTAAAAATATGAAGAATCTAAATCAAGGAACCATTAAGGTTTTCAAAAATCTACAACGTCATTGAATATAGGCATGCTGTAGTGATTTACTTCTCGTTTGTCAATACCTATTTGTGATTTGAGTTCTATAAATACTTTTGCAGGCGCTCAGTGTTTTGTCATTGTTATTGCTAAGAATATTGCCGGTAACTTTGCACAGGCGCTTCATTGTCCTAATGAATAACTATTTATTGCACTTGCACTTTTAGGTGCACTTCATAGGTTCAAAAATATATGTTTCGGCAGCATATAAGCATTGATTTGACCGCACATACTGCGCGAGGACTAATTTTACGGTTTCGTTTAAACTGTGTTGACTCTACATTTTTGGTACTCACCTCTAGCAAATCTCCACTCTTCTCTAACGTCCAGTAGACTAGATAGAGTTCTGCTAAATGCTGCAGAACCTTGACTAAACTGGGAGACAAGGACGACGATAGCCGCTGAACCTCCTTCCAGAACACTTCGCAGATTATAGCGCGGCAGTGGGCCTACGAATAATAATTAGTTACTATAGTTAAACAATGAGTGGGTCAGCTGTGACAGTAGGTGAGCAAGTATTGGGATGGGTGATTACCCCGACCAAAAATTGTACGATGTATTTTACGGGCATGTCCGTGCTTCGGAAGGCACGTTTGCAGTTGGTCCCGGCTGGCGGCGCGAGAAGTCAGTCGTTAGGCCTAATCAGAGGGCTCAGGACGGCCTGATAACACCTGACAAGAAGGTTTATCAGTTACTTCACTACAACTCTCAAACAATCTGCTCTGAGACCGCTTTTTGGTATAGCAGGCATGGCTCGCACTACCTCAAAGTTCGAATTAAGTAGTGAGGTTCAAACCCACGCTCTAAGCAGGGCCTCTTCACAATGTACCTATTACTAAAGCAAATTTTTTTCCTATTCATAAAATCAAATTACCCGTTCCTTCCTTCATGAATTTAGTTGGCAAGTAACTACAAACACTGTTTTCCGTGAGTACCTATTAAGTAACACCCTCTAACGCTCGTTTAATTGAAATTATTCACTTTCAAATCGTCGAAGTCCAGCACACAGCGACCGGTCTGTTACGTGGCTGTTGCAAGAAGTGCGATTACGTTGTAGGCTCATTAAGACTTTAACGTTAAGAAAGATTCATCGTGTTCATTTGACGACCCATTTGGTACAACATTCAAAGTTTAAAAAACTTAGATATGCACAGTTTTCGTGGAGATATTTGTGGCAGTAAAAATAAGTGTCGAGACTGGGCATAGTAAAGAAGGTAGAGTGGGGCTCTATCAATAGTCCGACCTAAAGGTTAACTGGTAGAGAATGCCATATGGGATAAAGTTCGCCACTTGTGCTATAAAGTTTAAATAAATAAATAGCCCGTATGAAGTAAACTTCGATCCTCTAACAAATAATCATGATGTGATTTTATTAAAGTTAGGTCTGTGCCTTGGTATTTTTAAATATGTTATCAGAAATCAATTTTGTTTTCGTATGTATAAAAAAATATGTATATTCTCTCCTCTATAAACCTCCTAAAGGTTTAATCTCTGATACTCATAGTTTAGCTCTGCTTAGTTTTTTGTTCGACGATCAGGGTGAACGATGTCCCAGATATCAAAACTTAAGTAATTTGTACCTCGCTAGCTTTCGTCAGCTGCACTGAAGCCATATTCCAGGAGTCTTCGTAGTCGTTGCCAGCTTTCTTGTACTTCGCAATCGCGTCGTAAGCTGCTTTCGTTTTCCTGTCGGAAAAATGGTTCTTTACCAGCGCATAGAATTGGACTCACTGGCCAACCAATAAGTGACTTTAAAAGCCGGGAATTTTTGGGCAGTTAAGTTCAGTCAGTAGCTGTGTCGAAAGAAGCCACTCTTTTACATCTTAAGTCTAGTCATTCAATATTTTTTAAAGTATGGAAATCAAAGAAAGTTTAAAGATAGGTTAGATTAGAGTAGCTCTGATGGCGGGGTCTTATGGAAACCTTGCTATAGTTTGATGTATGAAAAGAAAACCATTTATCCGCCCAAACAAAAGCAAAGAGATCTTAATATAGGTAATACTTAGACCTCGTCACAAGAATTGATTTGAAAGAAATAAGAAGTTTTATCTCTTACCCTGCTGCTACAGCCTGGAACCCTTTGATGATTCCATCAGGATTGCTCGCCCACGAAGATCGATTCTTGATGAAGTCAACCATGTAGGATACCGTCGGCGTCATCACTGTACCCTCTACGGCTTGACTCCAGGCCTTGACGAGATACCTGTGATGCATGGAAAATAAAATTGAAATATTTACATCTTCAGGGATAAAAAAAATAGGGGATAATTAGAAAACCAGCCTTATAAGTTCGTCCAGATAATTGCTATCGGCAAGTGCCGGGTCTCATAGCCCTCTTCAAGTAACGCCCTCAGGCGAGGTTCGTGACCCACACTGGGGCTCCTTTGGAAACGTCAATTAAAATATTAGGGTTGAGAGCCCTCTGTACTGACCCTTCAGTCCGTTGAAGCTGTTAAATCCATCAGCGACTGAGAAGCTTGACGGCTCACAGACGCCTTGACGGTAGTCATTAAAATAATAAAAAGGAGAAGAAGTCACAATGTAGATGAACGAAATTTCGGACCACAGCTGAGAACATTTTAAAGTCTAGAGAAAGTAAGGGAAGGAAACTCAGCTCTTGTTGACACAGTGCAGAGTTCCCTAAAAAAATTACTCTATAGTGGTAGTGGCTGTAGACCACTATAGGCTCCCTTAATATTGATATATTGAGGTCAAGGTCATTAAAATAGCCATAAGCCACATATACATATTATATGCTTTTTTACTGATAATACCCGACAGTACAGCTCCACTACTAGATCAAGGTCATCAGTGCAAATGACTATTAAGTAACACAATATAAAATAGAGCTACGTAACGAGACGACACTAAATTAAATTAAATTAAAAAAAAAAAAAATCTTTATTTTGAATAAACAGGTTGTTTACAATCAACTCATTGGCTAAACAGCAAAACGGCAAGTTCTGAAAGTTAACCATTCAATCTACATTTACACTAAGACAACCTTACCTCGCAGTCTGCAGCAGTAACACCGTGTACTCTCCCTCGAGGGTGACGGCGGCGGCTGCGACCCCGTACACGACAGGGAAGTTGGAGGAGGTCATGTAGCCGTGGCCGCCGCACGAGAGCCGGCACTGCTCCACCAGCGTCGTGGCGTCAGAGCTGCACACCGCCTTCAGGCAGCAGGAGACGGCGTGGAGCTGGAAATAGTTTTATTCATTTGTAATTACATACAGCAGGTGGTCCCGGTTGACGTCGCTAGATGGCAGTCGTTAAGCATAGTCAGGGGCCTTAGGGCGGCTTGATAACATCTCACATTAAAGTTGCTCACTAACCTTACACCCCTCCAACAATCCGCTCTGAACCCGCGTGTTGGAGTATGGCTCGTTCTACCTCATAGTTGGGGTGAGACCTGTGCCCAGCAGTGGGACGTATATAGGCCATTTATGTTATGTTATGTTATTACATACACACTCAAGACCATTTCGCAGGCAGGGTAGTCAGAGGCACAATGATTGTTGCAGTCATGGTGAACGGAACATGCAAAAGCCTTTGAAGAAAGAATTTGAACTCAACGAGGTTTTCAACACCAGAGAACAAAAATTTAAACTAGAGTTTTAATACCTGGGCGTGCTCATAAAATTAAACTATACTACTTTTTAAAAATTGTAACGAAGAATATACGGTTCAAAAAAGAGGTCGTTTACGTCGAAGTTTAAAAATCAGGTTAAGAGATCTTCATTAAGCATTATATTCACAAGTGACTGTGAAAGTTGGGAAGAGCAAAGGTAATTTCTTTCGTCATAATCAAATATGGGCCTTTCAACTTCTACCTTTTTCCCTCTTGGAAGTGGTTCATTATTTCTAACTATATCTGTTAACGTCAACGTCTCCTAGTTAGTTTGAATTGGCATCAACACATTATTGAGAACGATTGTTTAATATTACTAAGGAGTTATCAGCACAAACCTCTGGCAGATGGTCGAGCTTCCCCTTGTCCAAATCCCGTGTGACCTGGGAGTAGGTGGCCCAGAGCCAGTTGCCGGTGAGGCGGTAGGCGTGGCTGCTGGCTACCGCGATGAACAGCTTGTGCTGCTGTGTCACGTAGTCCAGGATCTGGGGCTCCGGCTGGCTGGAATTGGTGAAGTGAGTTTTGTGTTTTTCTGCTCTTGTAGAAAGTATAATACCAAAATCATGGGACTAAGCCAAAAGGAAACGGGACAAAACTTTTATGTCTAATTTCTATATTCAGTAATAATGTTATGGCACTTATGTTACTATTGCTTATCACAGAGGTGTCCTATTATATAGGCATTCAAAGAAGGCTGTCTATCAAATATCTTCATCAGCTAAAGCTTCAAAAGCATCTTCTAAATGCGCAGTATTGTTAACTAGAAGGCAAAAGAAAATGAAAGCTTTATGTATAGTAAGTCTGATGCTAACAGACGTTTCAGCTGTTGCATCCACTGTCACGAACCAGTAACTCCTCAACTTGTATTGGATACGTTCGCCGGACTGAAAGTGTGCAACGTTCCACGATCGCTAGCCACCAACCCACCTAACATACACATAGATAACACATAGATGAGAGTGGAGAAAAGACTGGTCAGTACTTACTCTGGCTTCGGCTGCGACTGATGCCGCACCGCCGCGTATCTGACCGCGATGGTGGCCGCCCGCGAGACCTCGTACGCCATGTCCGACACGATCATCACCCGGATCAACATCATCGTGCCGTACGTCAGCTTCTCGCTCTTGGCCTTGATGTATGTTCCGTCCTGATGAGCAATTAACTCTGTTAGTTGGCGTTATTTTTGAAATCACGATTTGCTACTCTACCTTTTAGGATTGGGTAATTCATCTTATGTAAAGATTTTCTAGTTCAAAAATGAACGCATCTCCAATGTGTTTACGTCCACATGCAAAGCAGATGTGTATGACAGTTCGAATGCAGTAGCATTCGTCCTTGGTAGTTCAGATACAAGATAGGCACGAAAGTATAAGCTCAGATCGCTTTCACCGCAAATATACAAACAACTAATACAACGAAAGGGTATGTTTTTTGTTCGTTAAAGTAAGCATAAGACAAAACTGTCAATAACGACGAACGTTTGTGTTTGTTGAGGGTCTTGATGTCATTGCCTATTTCATAGTTTTGTGATTATCGATTTTTAGGTGTTTTTATCAGCTCTCATATATAATAGCTCTCCTTAATTTCTCGGCCTAACCATAAAACAAGTACCTATTTTAATTGCTACTAGGAGAGATGCTTTTACCTACTAAAAATTGCGTCCGATTTTTAAAGAGTATCATTAACATGTAATTTCAACTCTAAGTATGTACTTTACTTTAAATAAAATGGGTACTAACATTATTATAATTAGAGTAATTCAAACTACTTAAAACTTTAGTCGTCTGTTATTTCTGTTATCTAAGCTATACGTTACAAGTGACTTGCGTTAATTCAGGTTACTGAATTACAAATTCAAAGTTCCATTTTGTCAGTAGTTGAAAGGTTCATCTTTGTCATCGGCAGGTGGCAAATTACCTACGTCGACCAGGCACCGAAATGTTTGTTTTAGTCATGTAATTTAGCACTGAAGTTCTGGGAAACAGCAGAAAAGACATGTATATACATTCAAAAGACATATAGCAAGATTGAATTCAAAATCAGACAATATTTTAAGGAAAGTTTGAAAGTTATATCTTCAATCTTTTTAAATCTCAAATTTTTTTAACCCAATATTTTTGACTGAATAGTACTTAACAAGTAAATTGAAGGAAATCTCATGAGCTTCTGTGCTGTTACATGAAACCATAAGAAATGTCGCTTTGCCGCCCTCTAAGCCGAACCCAAAACCTAGGATTGTTTATGACCACATGGCCTACATCAAGAAATGTACCATCTCCATATTTATTTTACCTTTTGAACTTGAGCATTCTTCATCAACATGTTCTGCCGCGGGATCCTGAAGTGTTCAAACGCGAGGAAGCCGTTATTGGCCGTCTGGTACCCAAGCTTCGGGCCGATCTCCCCCACTTTGATACCCGGCAGTGGCATGTGGTTCTCGGTGTCCCGAATCTGAACAATGAAAGGGTGGACACCGTAGCATTGCCCGTTGGTGTACAGTTGCGCTACTACGATGCAGTGGTTGGCAGTGTGACCCACTGAAACAGAATAATGCGATGGATTTACTTGCTGGTCGAATAGATTACGAGTAGTATTAGAATACTGTCAACTAACGAATAACACAATGAAACGGTTGTATATGATAATAAATAAGTCATAAATCTACAAGATGTTGTTTGTAAAAACACAAGAATGCCCTATAGGTGGCCGAATATTGCTCACATTACAGATGTGTTACTGCAATGAAGTAGATAATCAGGTTTATTTTTGATTCACGGTTTAAGTAAGTATCTGTTAATCGGTTACTAGGCCAAATATGTTGCGAATAGTGTGATGCTGTCTTTTGAAGGTTGATGATTACATTTGTAGAAATATTGAGAAACTTGTATTGACTTAGCTGTATCTTGAACTTAGGTAGTTAGTTAAGTAAGTTTATATTACATTGTGAAAGCTGTAGATTTATTTAAAAATATAATTGGTTCCCAAATAAACTTTGTACTGGTAGTGAAGTGTAAACTTACCCCCTTATTCATAAAAACGAACGCAACGCTATAGCATAGTTTAAGCAATTGACGTGTTGTGTCAGAATGACAGTGACAAAGCGATACAAAAGTTATCGTGTTGTTTAAGAGCTGTTTAAGTTTTTATGAATAAGGGGGTCAGTGTCTAGTTTATGAAGAGAAATTTGGTATTTCCAGTGGTATCCGATTAGCAAATAGCTTGCTCCGAAAACAAAACCGCTTATATGACAAATGGATAAAGCAGTCCTAATGTTGAGGCAAATGGATTTGCTTGAGAGTTAAAACAAGAATTAGGTAATCTGTATCAGATCATTGCTACAGACAGGAACCGGCATTCAAATATGTAATATTTTACTTAAAACAATAGTCTGTGTATATTTTATCTGGAATGCCAGCTGAATAGGGACTGGGATGAACGCGACTAAATTTTGAGGGCCTAAAGGAATGCTCAGTCATTTGAATCTGGAATTTGGGTCTGTTAATGGTCTTGGTAGTACAGTGGTTAGTGCAGAAGCCGGAATGCGAAGGACGCTAGTACGAGTGCCACTAGAGCCCGAGACCCTTTTTTCTGGGTTTTCTATCTTTCTAAAGGAATACTGTCCAGCAGCTTTACTAACAGTAGGAGACTGCCATGTAATGGCAATGTGGCGAGGCGCAGGAAGGTTAGCCATTGTTGTCTTATCTTCCTCATTATCATCACCACCAACAGCCACCTGAAGTCCACGGCTGAACATAGGTTTGAGAGTGGCCTACATTTACCGACTTCAGATTAAAAAAACCCATTCCGGCCAAGGAACGGCCTTCAGTTTTGACGAAAAATAGGAGGCTTCTGCGGCGTGGGACACTTCAGACTAATAGTAATATAATCATACATACGTCCACCAGGCCACCACTTGTAGGCAGTGAGTGTAGGCGTGTGCAGCACAAACTCTTCAGTGCTGGGGTCGTAAGTGGCCGTTGTCTCCAACCCTCGCAGGAAAGTTCCGTGGCCTAACTCCGTCTGAAAAAACACCTTAATTTTACTTCGAGTTCTAAGTTTGAACAAATGACTAGATATTGGCATTTATCCTTAAGTATATTGTTTTCCCTGCGCACTTTCCAACGAGATAAGTCAATTTTCTTAAATTAGTCTGTGGTCCTTTTCCCTAGCCTGTCAAGTCACCAAGGTTTTTTTCCTTGTTCCGTTTCTTGCATAGCTCTGGTGGGAAGTAGGAAAGCTGACCTTCTTTCGCTCCACATCTTCAAACGCCCTCTGGAGAAATGGTGGAGTATTCACCAAATAAAACCGCCTAGTTTTTACACACTCTCATCTGGTGGAAGTACATCTTCGAATGCATAAACGGCCCATTTACGTCCTACTACTGGTCACAGGCCTAACCTCAACTATTAGGTGGAATGAGCCATACTCCAACACGCGGGCTCTGTGCAGATTTTTGGAGGGGTGTAAGGTTAGTAAGCAACCTCATATGTCAGATGGTATCAAGCCACCCTAAGGGCTCTAACTAGGCTTAGCGACGTCAACCGGGACCAACTGCTATATGTGCCTTCGGAAGCACGGAGATGCCCGAAAAATACATCACTAAATTTTGGTCAGAATGGTCACCCATCCTATTTCCGACCCGGCGTGTGTTGCTTTACAACAGCGATCGTCACCCATCATTGTCACAACTGCGCCACGGGCACCTGACATATCTTCAAATGGGATCGATAAAAAGACTTCGATTGCGAACTTAAACCCTTTTCACTACCTCACCTGAGCGTAGGTGCCAATGATCTGCAAGGTGAGCGCCCTGCCCAGCCACTCGGCCTGCTGCTCCGCCGACCCCTGGCCGATGATGGTGGGCACGAACATGCCCATGTGCAGCAACACGGGCAGCTGCTGCTGCACCACTGACATGATGCGGTACTTGTTGGTCGGTCTGCAAAAATGAATTTGTTAAATGAGTTTGAACGGGACGTCAATTAAGGGCGCATCCTGATTAGGCTGACAGTGAGCGGCTGACTGTTCGCCAGCTGGCTCTGATCAAGAATATCGGCCGTTAACTTGGCAACTGCGTACAGAACACGCTGTGTCGATACTACATCTAAAGATAGACATGGTACACATAGTGGTGGACATAGTATAGACTGGAAAACTAGAAGCAAACAGTCAGCCGCTCACTGTTCGCTTAGTCGGGACGCGCCCTTAAAGGTAATGCCTCAACCATAGAGCTTGCAAAGCGTGTTATCACACTACGGATTGGATCACACATTGGATTCAACAGTCCCAAATTGCTTAATGCAATAGAGACTTCATTAAGACGATAAAAACTTTTCAGAATGTAACATTTTGTCATTTTTCTTTAATGGATAACTCTGTTGGAGCAATAAATTACTAGTAAAGATATTAAACACCTCATTCATGAGAATGCAATCACTCTTGTAGGACTTGTACGAATGCACTGTTTCATCTCTTAAATTTTTGGACGGTCACATTATTATTAGTCGTATGAAGCTACATTTGAAGTGAGAGATGTTTCCGCTAAACACTTGTCAATTTCTACATGACGGAAATGTTCAGGGTCAAGTTTAAGATTATGTTATTACACAATAACATAAATAATAGAGATGCGCCGATTTTGGGTTCACCAAACACGGGGACTTAACATATGAATGGGCCGAAATATGTGACTGTGTGATTATTGATTTAAAATGAACAGGAACAAACTTATTAATTAAAATTGCATTTCAAAGTATTCGTTGTTGGTTTTTTCATAAATAGTGAATAAACAGTCGTTAAGTAATGATTCACTACTACTACTTACAAAAACTATGCAGAATTTTCAAAAGAAACCATACCTAAGTATGTGACAAACAATTAGAGAGAATCTCATCATCTGGTAGAGAATGCCTCTTGGCATTAAGTCCGCCATTTGTACTTTATTTTTTTAATGTGCAATAAAGAATTAAAAAAAAAAACAATTGGCCTAGGGCCATTTACCGGGACCGCAGGACCGTAAATATGGGCAAATCAACCGAACGTTACCAAAACCAAACCAAATATTCGGCCAAAGACTCGGCGCATCTCTAATCACTAAAATCTCAGTTAGAGGTTAGTATTTTGCAAAAACAAGATTTCTTCCAATTTCATTTGTGCAATTCATTTGTCAACCCAAGTATAAAAGTTTCTTTGGTAAATAATAAATTTACTAACGAAACTTTTATAAAGTGAACATTCACCTGCTTAAAAATAGTGTTACCTAACATTCAGAGCAAAGGTCTCCATTATTGAAATTTAGTCACTGCTACAATAGGGTATGATATTCATGAATATGCATTGTAAGAATTCACAATGTTTATATTTCTGACATAATCGGATATAATAGTTGAATAAATTATGGTGAAATATAACTTAATCGATTAAAAAAAAATATGCGCGTCGTACTGATCACTCTGACAAGCGGAATTTCGATTCAAGCCAGCCCGAGCGCAAATCAATGCGCTCGAAATTCATTAGTTATTAATTAAACTGAGCTGAAATAATAATTAAGCAAGTCAATTGTTTGTTAATTTTGTTTGTGTTCTTAGTAACAACCTTCCTTCGATTCAAAGACAAATCTAAGCGGTTAGGTTAGAGGTTAGTTCCATAATTACTTGTAAGCGTCAAAGGAGGAATGTTTGAGCGCATGATCCTTCAGGACCTCAATGAGGAGGGTGGACTTCCTCACCGCGTTCTCGTACTTCTCGGCGTGGCTCAGGTACGCCTCTGGGATGTCGTCTTTTATCTCCTTCACGTCGAGAACCATCTGTTCTGGAGGGACAAAAAAAAATTGAACAGTTGACGAGGTTTGTAAAATTATCTTACTTATAAAAAACCACCACAACATTCAATAGGGTTACTAGAAACTATTATATTGTTTGAATTTCAAATCAAAATATTTAAAAAACATTTTTTCAGTTTAAATAGTTTGGGAGCGTAACTCTCGGTCTTTCTTTTTATAATCACATCCTGTATAGCGTTACAGTGTAAAAGGTCAAAAGTATCATTTAAATGTGTTCGTATTTTTCACGTGAATTGCAGCTTTCATTGAGTGTAGCAATATGTACTGCGTTTGAACTTTGAAAGGAAATGATCACCATTGCACAGATCTCTTTTTCGACAATGTGATGTATAAATTAATCAACTAGCCTATCTACTTATTAAGAAAATGCACGGATCGATATGCAGAATAAGTATGACTAGTAAAATAGAGTTCTGTTAAGCTACAAATATGTTTTTCCTTTTTTCTTTTACCTACTAACTGAATGTTTTATTACTTGATAAATGTTTATGAACATTTATCAAGTACAATGCCCACTTATCTAATTGAGTTGTCTTGCACCAGCAATTTTTTTTCACCTAAAGTGCTCCATTTTGTTTTTGTTCCATACTTTTACATTATGTCTTAGCAATTATGTTGTCTATCAGTTAATTAATCAAATCTTGCAACTGTGCCTCTAAATTAACTATTTCGTTAGTAATCTATTTATAAGACAAAAAGCGACGATGCGTTACCTCACGTAGCAAGCGACGTAACTGATTATAATTCCAGTCTAATCACGTTTAATTATGTTAATCTATTGCTAATTCGTTGTTGAAATAAGTATTTGGACGCCTGGATAACTATTCAAAAGATCGGTGGAACCCAATATTGTTCACTGCTGAGCATAGGCCTGACAGGGCTGGCACTATAAGCTGGCAAAGGTGACAGAACGCCACTGGCCCCAAAACTGCGGCCAAAGAGGACCCAGGAATAAGACAATTCCTGAGAAAATATGTGTTCCGAGTATTCTGAAGCAGCGGTGCGAAAATATGCCCCATCTAATAAATTTACCACCGGTGCCAGCGTCGTACGCCAATGGCTTATCCTGCAAATCTTGATTGTAAAGACAGTCTATTAACCTACCTAGGTAACAGTTGGTAACCGTTATCAAAACTGACAACGTTTGGTCGACACTAGACCGTGTGAGCTGGAGATAAGGAAGGGATTATTTGCCTTACAGTGGAACGGAATCGACTGATTTAGGTTTCTGGGAGACTATATTCACTAAAATCGTAAATTTTTAATTAATTTAATTCGTAATGTCTTCCAAGAACCATCTCTCATGTTACTAAAGCTTGGTTTGTCATGAAATAATGGACTATTTCATGACAAACTATTTTTTATTTCTATTATATACTCCGGATTTCTAGTTAGTAAAAAGGCTTTCAAATCGAAGCTTCTTTGTAATTTCAACAGCAGTTTTTTACCAAGTGCGGCTACTTGGTAAAATAATTGCTTGTGATCAAAGCAGCGATAACGTGATTTTAATGGTAGAGGATATTATGCCGTGCATTTTGACTTATGCTAGTTTTTAGTTACAACATTGTAGAGCGTTATTTATTTTTAATGGAGGTAAATTTTGTAAACGTGTAGATATCATTTAGGCTTTGAAAACACCGACACAGTTTTTTTCATCCTCTCTTTTGACAACACAGCTACTTTTTCTATGAAAAAAACACACACATTTCTTTAGCTCATTCACAGCGAAAGGCTGGCATTAACTATGTAATTGTTATGTATAAAAAGTAAGAACCTGTTATTGGCAGTCAGCTTTGTTTGAGATAATAGGTTAGTGTGTTTTACTAAGGGCTGTTGGCTTTACGATTAATGAAAAAGTGGTGCCGTGTATAGCAATGGCGTAAAAGCAATCGTGTTTTAAGAAAAGTAATGACATTTCGAAATCCTATCATACTATATCGTACTTCGTACTAAATTATAAATGCGAAAGTTTGTATGTGTGGACGTGCCGTGTTGCTCTTTCACGTAAAAACCGCTGGATGGATTTTAATGGAACTTTACAATAATATAGCTAATGCATCTGAATAGCACATAGGCTACAATTAATAAAGATGTATCACTTTGTTTTTTGACCTAAGTCCACACGGACGAAGACAGACGACATCACTTTAGCTTCCGCCACCCACCTGTCCACCTCAACGGTCAATGAGCCGTTTATTTCTATTCCAAGATCGTGATTAAACGGATAATTTCAATTATTGGCAATGAGCAAAGTGGAATGACCGGAAATGAGTAGAATTTACATAAAAAGTGCTCTACATTTGGCTGTGGGATTACCACAACCAATGATGCTTATCACACAGGCACGTTAAGGTCACCCCCGAAGGTTTAATGAAATCCTGGTCATTTTAGTGAACTGTCGAGTGAAGATGTGCGATGTTTGCATTTTAATCACAAGATTGTCGCGTTAGCGGGCTGAATGTAGAGGGAAAACAAAACCACATTCGTTTAAATTTTTACTCAGTCTCAGTGAAAAGGTCTCCCTATATCCCTCCAGCGATCTCTATCTTCGGATGAATTGTGCCTCTCGTGGTGGTATTTAACTTGATTGTCTCGCTATCTCTTTTTAAACGGTTTTATTTAGCTCACCCCGTTTGTTTTATTTATTCTTGGGTCAAATCTAGTAATTCAAATTTCACCCTCTTCCTGTCAACAGATTAATCTGAAATTTTGTATACACTATGGATTTTGGTGACAATACAATTATGTTTATTCATCATCATTATAAATTCAAGATGGCCGCCGCTACAAAATGGCGGATAATTTATGTTTTATATTTTCCCATCAATATGGGTATCAAATGAAAGAGCTCAACAAGCAGAATACAATATACTATAAAAAAATGAAATCCAAGATGGCGGCCGCTACAAAATGGCGGATAACGTAGGTTTGATCAATCCCATCAACATGGGTATCAAATGAAAGGTCTCAACAAGTAGAATACAATTTACTATGCAAAATTGAAATCTAAGATGGCCGCCGCTACCAGATCATCATCATCATCATCAGCCTGTTGTAGTCCACTGCTGAACATAGGCCTCTGCTTTTGCACGCCACTGTACTCGATCTTCGGCTGCTCGCATCGAGCTCCTGCCAGCCATTCTGCGCAGATCATCACTCCACCTTGCCTGAGGACGTCCTACACTACGCTTGTCGAGACGCGGTCTCCACTCAAGAACACGTTTACTCCAACGTTTGTCGGTTCTACAGCTAACATGGCCAGCCCACTGCCACTTCAGCTTGCTAATCCGGTGGGCTATGTCGAAAACCTTGGTTCTCTGCCGTATCACCTCATTTCTGATTTGATCTCGCAGAGAAACGCCGAGCATAGCCCACTCCATAGCCCGCTGAGTGACTTTAAATTTGTGGACCAGCCGTGCCGTTAGTGTCCACGTTTTGGCTCCGTATGTCATGACGGGTAGGACGCACTGATTGAAGACTTTTGTCTTTAGGCACTGTGGGATCGACGATGTGAAAACTCGACGTAGCTTACCAAACGCTGCCCAGCCCAGCTGAATTCTTCTATTCACCTCGTCCTCGAAGTTGTTTCTACCTAACTGCAATGTCTGCCCGAGGTATACATATTTTTGAACAACTGCGAGAACGGCGCCGTGTATCGCTATCGGTTCCGGTAGTACATGTTCATTGAGCATGACCTTGGTTTTGTCCAAGTTCATCCGTAGACCGATGCGCACAGAAGAGTCAGCCAGGTCATTCAGTATCTGTTGTAGGTCCTGCAGCGTTTCTGCCACGATGACGATGTCGTGAGCAAATCGCAAGTGAGACATGTACTCGCCATTAACGTTGATACCACGTCCTTCCCAGTTCAGCGTCTTGAACATATCCTCCATTGCATTTGGGAACAATTCCGGGGAGATAACATCCCCTTGTCGCAAACCTCGATGCAACGGCATAGGATTTGTTTGCTGATTCTGGATTTGGACGGACATAGTGGCTGCTTCGTAAAGACATCTCATCACTTGGATGTATCGCCAATCTACACGGCATCGCTGCAGGGACTCCAGAACAGACCAGATTTCAATCGAGTCAAAGGCCTTCTCATAGTCCACAAATGTATAATCTGCCGCACTGTGTGGATGTGGTCTATGGTGCCGTATTCGCTCCGAAACCCAGCCTGCTCCGGTGGTTGGAATTCGTCGAGTCTTCGCGCAAGACGGTTCGTGATCACTCTTGAGAACAGCTTATAGACGTGGCTTAGAAGGGAAATGGGTCGATAGTTCTTCAGTAGGGTTTTGTCTCCCTTTTTGAAGAACAGGACGACCACACTTCTACTCCACGCCTCTGGAGTTCCACGCCGCTACCAAATGGCTGATAACATTTTTTTATCAATCACACCAATATGGGTATCAAATAAAAGGGCTTGACAAGAAGAATACAGTGCACTATACAACCTCAATATTTAAGATGGGCGCAGCCACTAAATGGCGTATAATAATAAGATTTAAATTTAGAAATTGAACCTGTAATTTAGGTATCTGATTAATCCAGCCTAAATCCACCACCCAAGTCAAGATTTTGTTAGTTTTCAGTTTTTATTTCGCATTCTGTTTAATTCATTTAGTGCTTCGTTATTGCAAGGTTTCTTGCCCGTTAGTTTATTGTTTGAAGAAAGTCAAGCCCACGTGGCTCTTAGTAGAGTAAGATCTTTGCAGGGACTACGTATAGAGGAGTTGGACTGCAATAAACTAACGGGAAGAAACCTTGCAATAATGAAGCACTAAATAAATTAAACAGAATCCGAAATAAAAACTAAAAACTAGAAAATAAAAATAGGTAAAAAAACTTTTTAAGTTAAACGGTTTTATGTTAAACATGCATTACAATGTTTTAGATAAATGTACTAAAAACCAAAAAATAATGAAATAGATACAGTCGTGGGAATTATAAACATATGCATAGACTAGACTAAAATAAAACCGTGGGGCACGTCAATTGTCTACAAATTATCGACTTAATGTGCGATAGAAGAATCGTTTAATTCGTCGTTAGGCAGTTGGCCCGCAGACGGTAAGGAAATTACTTACTATTTTCTTGCTCATGGAAATTCCAATAGTTATTAACTCCATGTAAATAAAAGAGATGTTTCAACTAGTTTATCGTTGGACATTCACACTGCTGGCTGGCGAGGAATCGCTTCACAGCTCGTAGTTTCTCTTTATTAATCGACAAAACATATGATAAAAGTACTACTCGCTCACCACTATGAAACCCTAAAACTCGCTTATAATCAAGCTTGCTAGCTTGTTTCCACATTCTAGCCCTACTTATCACACGTCCATCGTTGTCGGTTGAACAACTGCCTAATTATAGTGTAACATTCCAAAACAAACATTTTAATCAACGATTGTAGACAAATTGACGTGCCCCACGGTTTTATTTTAGTCTAGTCTATGCATATGTTTATAATTCCCACGACTGTATCTATTTCATTATTTTTTGGTTTTTAGTACATTTATCTAAAACATTGTAATGCATGTTTAACATAAAACCGTTTAACTTAAAAAGTTTTTTTACCTATTTTTATTTGTGCTCACTCTATGGCGATATCTGTCCTCAAGTTGCCATTCGAGGCTGGCGAACATGATAACATGAAAAACACATCAACAGTAGTATTCTTTAACTTACCAACTTCTCTCCGATCCTTGGTGACCTGTTCCCCCCCATCGATGAAGTGCGTCAGTTCGTTTATGTCGAAGGTGCACTTCCCTCGCTCCCTCACCAGGTCCTCGCTCACTTGCACTCCGGACATGGCTGCGCAGACTTCTACAACGTAGGTTTATACATCATTAGCAACAACAACATATAACAAATCACGAAAAACGTTCAAACTACTAGAATTATCTTCTATATCTATACTTATAATAAATCTGTAGAGAGGCCAATTCTGTACATGAAATATATTTAAAAAAAAACTATCAAGGGGTGATTAGGGATCGCTACTGATGCCAAAAATGCAATCAGTAAATTTTTTGTCTGTCTGTCTGCTGTATATTCGTTATAGAAACAAAAACTACTCGACGGATTTTAACAAAATTATTCTTCATACTCTTGGGCAGGTTATAGTATACTTTTCTTTACGCTACGATCAATAGGAGCATAGCAGTGCAGGGTAATATTGGGAAAACGGGAAAAGTTCCTCTATTAGTGACACGTAAAAACTACTTGATGGATTTAAAAGAAACTCTACAGTAATATAGCTTATGCATCTGAATAAGACTTGGGCTACAATTTATAAAGATATATCTATTTTTTTTAACTCAAGTCCACGCGGACGAAGTTGCGGGCGGCCGCTAGTTCATAATATTTAAAAAGCAGGGACACAACAGCGTATATTCTATCACATAGACAGTGTTTTTTAATCTAGACTAAGTATAATGTGCTTTTTGAGTTCGAAATAAAATTACGCCTTTTTCTCCATAGTCCTTGTAATTATTATTGTTTCTACTTTTAAAAAGAAATGACGACCTGTTTTAGTTTTCTTAGTTAACTAGGTTATCGATATTTTAACTTTGCTGGCCAGTATTCACTTTTGAAAGATCATTTTTTAATTCAACGACACTGCCTGAAGCGTGTAGGTTTTGCTGTCTTCCGGTTATTTTTTTTTTAGAGCCGTACCCGAATAAAATCTTAATCTACACTGAATTCTCTATTACATATATATAAATCAGATTGTATATTGTCCTTATTTGCGCGGAACCTACCTTTATTTATCTATGTTGGATCAGCGTTTGCTTCTTACAATATTTAAAACAATACTATTCAACACAATTCATGCGATAATTATCACTTTCAGTTATCGTTATTCCTAAACAGATTTACTCATTAAAATGTTTGAAATCTATTTACGTCACGAATGGGATTGTTTTGCTACTTAAAATTATGTTATCGGATAATAACTAGCTACTTAATACGTTATCCACTAAACGCATTTATGATTTAATTTTCAAATGTTTAATTGGCATATTTTTAAAACTCAAAATATATTTCCACTTCTGGAAGCGATACAAAAAAAATGATGTGTCAAAGCAAATGAATGCAGTCCTAAATGTGGAATCTAAAAGCACCTTTGCCTCGTTACACAAACTTCGTCAGTGGTACAACAACAAAATAACATATTTATCCGATAAGGTTAGTTAATTAGGTAATATCTTCATTATCGACAAGCAAGGATTTAAAAAACATAATTGATTACCACAATCCATGTCATTATGTCATTATCTAAATTCCTAGATCATTTTATCATAATTTGCGCTTGAAAGAGTACAAAAAGAACAATAGAGTAAACAGGACAATCTTAGTATTATGATATTAAAATATCAGCTTTTTAATTCATGATTTCAAAGTCCATCAAAATAGCCTGCATAGTTTTTATTCCTTACTAGCTGTCCCAACAGACTTCGTTCTGTTGTCAAACATTTAGTGTCACGTGACAGGTAGTAACATTTACTAAGGGGAAACGGACTTTGAAATGTTTACTATATTCCCAGCATTTTCTCATGATTACTCACCTTTTAGACCTTCCCTCGACCATTACAAATATTTCGAAACTAAAATTAGCCAAATCGGTGAGGCCATTCCCGAGTTTTAGCGAGACTAACGAACAGCAATCCATTTTTATATATAGAGATTTGGGATCAAAGCGGGATTCCCCCTAAGGTTTCACGTCTAGCCTGCATGGAACTTCACACCACACACCACCACAGTAAAGGAATACTATTACCGTGCCCTAGCTACGTCCCAATGCTGGGCAAATGTTTTCCTAACCCTCCTTTATTGAGTACGGTCACGAGCTACAATGTTCAAATCCTCCTGGCTTCTGCATGTGAGAACTGTGCATTTTTTTATATCCAGATTTATAAAAAAAACAAGTGTATAATTGAGTACTTATTAAGTATATCTTGCTTTGCTTAGTTTGACAATTGAAAACTAGTTTTACTTGAGATTCATGAAATCTTGATCTACGTTCGCATGTCATTAAAATCATAGTTGAACTTTGACATTGTTGCAATATTGTGCTTTGGACTTCCTGGTTCTGATACCATCTCTTTACCTCTATCTAATTTATGTAAACAGTAAAATGCTCTATAGTTCATGTACATTGCCTGAAGTTATGTCTACTACGGAAGGTTGTTGATAGTGAATAAAAAGAAGTGTTGCGCGAAATTTATTCAACGTAACGTTGAAAATAGAGTGAAATTAGTAAAGTTGTTATTGTTCCAAGAGATCAAGGCTTAATGATATATTCCTGAACCGCGTGATGTAATATTAGCATCCCTTATCCTATCAGCTGAAAAGTGGCCATAGGGTTAATTCTCCTTAAAGATACTGTGTTTTTTTTAGCATTTGAGTTAATAAATACAACCATTTGATCTTCGACAGTGTTTTGTTTTCCCGCGACATTGTCACGCCAAACTATAGTACAGTATACACTATAGTTGTCATTCACAATTTAATTCTTACTCTGTGGACGTTAAGATGGATGTCAATCACATCCGCGCATTGTGTCTCGTATACACGTTGTTAGGAAACAATGTGATGTCTAGTGCCAGTGCCGTTTGTGTTAAGCGCTGGCTTGGCAGGCTGGTCAATAGACGACCAACGTCTAGCGATCACCCAGGACCAACTCCTGAACGACTTTGGTTGTCTTTTCCAATACGCCGTCGCTAATGAGGCAGGGGCACCTCTATATGACCAAGTCAACGGCCTGTGACCCAGGTTCTTTTAAAAACATATCTCGGTCACCAAGTCCCACAATGCAAGGACAAATCACTAAAAGCAACTGAACAAAATAAGTGTTAATCTCCTTATGATGTTAAGAAAATGAGGGGCTTTTCAGTTTAAACTCTCAAACAATGCCCAGTAGTAAAGTAAAAACTAGCATCTGGAGTTATAAAGGATGAATTTGTCAAGTAAGCATAGTAGACCGAATCCTAATCTACGAGGCAAACAGAAAAATGCACGAAGGAATTTCGAGGCCGATTTTGACCGAAACTGAAAGACAATGCTAAGATTCATCTACGGGTCTAGTGTGGTGGGGGAACATAATTAATTGTTAAGGAAACATGAAATAGGTGGGAGGAGCGAACCGAAGAGTAAGTTAGGTAAACATGAACCAGCCGCGCCAGAAATAAAATGACCCCCATATACCTAGGTACTAGTTTTTCGTTTTTAGTAATTCTAACAAATAAATATGGCAAATAAAACAATTGCATAACGCATCATCATTTCAGCCGAGTTGACAATGAAACATCTAAATTAGGAGATTTTTGTAAAATCTGTTTCAGTTTTCGTCAAAATCGGCCTCGAGACTCCTTTCAGTATTTTTCGATATTCCTCATAGTTAAGGATTTGGCCTACCACGCCCACATGAAAAAACTCAACCTGTATATAATCGAAGACTGATACAGTGATACAGTTAGCAAACGTAATTTAGGCGACGTAAAAAAATGGAACGCAAATACTTTGTTGATGAGTTTTCCGTCCGTGGCGTTTTGTTGTGTTCATAAAACATTTATTTCTTTCCTCATTTTTGTTAACAAAGCTATCTATAACGAATCAAGTATTTACCCCATTATCTTTGCTTGTTTGCGTTATTGTTCGAATAAAAATTATCTTTAACCTTTCCCTATCACGCGAATCATCGGTGTATATTTTTTTCATTGTGTTATTTGTAAATAGCATTTTGTTGACCTTGTTTAAATTTGTAATAAAATATTTCATTACTGTAAACTATGTTCGAAAAATCTCATGTAACTAAACCGATATCTGTTCCACTATGATTTTGTATGATAAAATAATGTATTTTTCCAAAAATATTACTTTTAGTTTTAGCGCCAATAGATTCCTACACATAATTTGTAAAACGATCTTACTAAAATAATCGATATAAATCCTGTATGAAATAAAAAATATTTAAATGCATTAATAATATGTAACTTAAAAAGCACTTTCCTTTTCATAGAAAATATCCATCACGTAAAAATACCAATACACTCACTTTTTTCCTTGAATAAATCCGCAAAATTGTTAATATTCGCACAATTATGTGTTAACTTCACCAGCGCACTTTTAGTTATAAACAAATCTGTCTGTATACTGTACAATGATTCGTAGAGTACTCAGTCCGGTGCCCAATCTGCCCGCGCTGCCGGCCGCGGCGTGACTCAACCGAGAACCGAGGGGCAGTGGGATTGTTGCCTAAACGCTGAACTACTTGCACATACGGGAAGTTGCGGGCAGTTCTGACTCGCCAACTGGCCGGCCAATGTTGCGGCTAATCGAGTTAGAGAACTTGATCACTGTTCTTAAGTTGCTATTGAAGGACTCACTGAGTGGCGATTTCAAGTAGGGCGGTAGGAGCATAACTACGAAGCTGAAGTATCTTAACTTTTCTGTAGGACCTTTCAGGCCGGCCGTTCGCCAACCCTTTGTAGATACGCCATGGCAGCATTGGTATCACGATTTAATTTTATTGCAGATAAAATAATAATAATAATTAAGTAAGTAATAGTAGTATTCGCTAATTGAGTAAGTATTCCAAGGCGTCGTGCTACGAGCCCGGATGGTCCTGAGTACAAACCTGGTTATGGCCAGGATACCTCCTACTCGGATAGCGATAGCCCCTCAGCGTAGTGGGTAGGACTTCTACCCACTGCGCCAATGGGTCAGTCGATCAGTCACGGGGGTCTATTCATGCCAGTTGTTGCACGTATAGATATGTCACAACAAGTCAAAGGCACGTCAAGTTTGCATTGGCACATCGCTATTCGCTCGAACTGTGACTTAATACGATCTTTATATTCAGACAGTAGCTCAGAATACTAAAAACAATACCAAGTTAAACTGTTTCTGCCCAAAACCCATCTTCTGGACTGCTATTGTTGCTTTGCTTAACTTATGTACTTTTATTTTAGGACAGGTTTGATGCGGTAGGAAAATATAGAGTCAAGAATCCTACTAATATTATAGATGCAAATGATTGTATGTGTGGATGTGCCGTGTTGCTCTTTTACGCAAAAACTACTGTGTGGATTTTAATGAAACTTAACAATGAAATAGCATAAGCATTGGAATAGGACATAAGTTACAGTTTATAAAGATATACCTATAAATTTTTTTGTTTTAATAATAATTTCCTTACCGCTACAGAAGCAGCTTGTTTTGCAGATATTCTATTAATAGAAGAATTTTATGTCAGATGTAAGAAAGGTCTTTATAATGATATGAAATGTAACCTTTTTCACTACATAATTAAAATAGTGTTTCCCTTGTTTAAGTTTTTAGTGATACTTCAAAGGACATAGTCGTACGACTCTGTCATTGTAGTATTACAATTGATGCTGACTTTAAGACTGACCTTTAAGACTGAAGAGGATGAGTCGCTTGCAACAGAGGACTCAGTGTTATGTAACTTTCAATAAATGTCACGACATTATACTAAGTAAGTAACATGCAAGTTCCTGGGTCAATAGATCGATCGGAGAGCGTCGTGGCTCAGTGGTTAAACACTCTGGCTCGGATCCCGATGGTCCGGAGGTAAAATCTGGCCGGAACCCCCCTACTTTGTGTTCATTATACAGTTGGCGGCTAACTCTCCGGTAAAGGAAAATACCGATATAAAACCCAAGCAACCCGGATGACGGCGTTTGGCTCGCCCTTACCACGTTGGGTTCATATTCCCTCTGCGAAATATGGGCTTCTGAATGTTCCGTTCACCATGCGGCGCAACAATCAATGTGCTACTGACTTATACGTGAGGGATATAGTCGTAAGGGTATGTTATGTTAATAGATCGTATGGTAAGTAGTTGGGAATGAAATTCAGTTTTGTATTATTTTTGATAGAATGCTGTGGACATAATTACCAAAAAACGAAAAACTGAAATAGAACAACACAGTCGATTAGAAAGTACCTACTAGCCGCGTTTTTATACAAATTGCTTTACCGCTGTTGTAATGTGACCCAATGTCTCGGCCCTCTCTGACGTAACAGACCGCAGGTATTAGACGCGTCTCGAGGTTGAAGCTATGAAGACGCGATAGTGGCTGTGGTTGTCCATTCACAACGACTGTAGTGGGTATAAACCTTTAAAAAAGTTGTTACGGTCCGTACACAATAACACGATACGATATCGCATCGTGCTACAACGCGGCATCGTTGCACGGTACGACGTCGTGTCAGGAATCTACTACAAGCAAGCGACACGACATCGTCTTCTCGTGATTCGTTGTTACTGATTGCAAAAAAGTGGATGGATCCAGTACCTATCATTTATTCTCAATAAAAACATACGTTCACCTACACACTTTAAGTAAATATTACAGTTGAGGCTAATTCATTCAGGAGTAAACAATAAAAGACGATGCATTTAAAAATCA
This sequence comes from Udea ferrugalis, assembly GCA_950022985.1. NCBI lineage: Eukaryota > Metazoa > Arthropoda > Insecta > Lepidoptera > Crambidae > Udea > Udea ferrugalis. The sequence continues at coordinate 17,289,154 of OX465516.1, forward strand.
CACAGTTTATTTATAAGACACATATTTTATGCAATTAACAATAATTTAACAATAAAACCCTGTTACACCTTACAATGTCCACTCTGTCTTACAATGTATCTGTTCCACGCTTTTAACTAGAATTTAACATGATATTTGAATAATTATCTCAACTGACACTTTCATCACAATTTTTCTGCAAGGTAAATTACTTAATAGCCATGCGAAAGTGTCTTGATGTTATAAATAACTCTAAAATTTCTCATTTACTAATGTCCGCTTAGTCGGAGGCCTTAGCAGGGTTGATAACATCTGTCAGCAAGCTTCATCACTAACCTTACACCCCTCCAACAAACCCTACTGTGCCTCATACTGTGTACTCATAGTTGAAATGAGACCTGTGCCCAGCGGTGGGACGTTATAAGGCTGCTGTTTCTCCCCTGGATTCTTGTGAGAGAGATTTGCCGATATTGGCCTTGGATTGTGGGGATGGAGACTGGGGGAGGGCATTTGCCCTGCAGTGGGACGGAATAGGCTTATTGAGATAGTTTCTTCCCTACTGACTTTAACTAGGGTCTGTATGGCCTGCTGTACGGCCCACGTACTAAGCCGCTGTACAGCAAGCAAGTTTGCATGAAAATTTGAAACCAAGATAATGCAGACTGTTAACAGCCTCGTCGTTTCCACTTGTATGTGAGCCCCCTCCCTCTTCCTTAGACCACTGATCACAACTTCCCCTGCATGTACGGTTTAAGATACTTCTTGAAGGAAGCGTCGACTGGTTCCTTATTGAGAGGGCAGATCTGTGCCTCCTCCATCAGCCTCTCGTACACGCGCCCGTCGGATGAGCCCAGGGTGGACTGCAGCATCTGAAGATTATTCATTTAGTTATTATTTGTTGCACAACAATAAATGGTACAAAGGCGGACTTAATGCCAATGAGGCATTATGTACCAATCAACCATAAGGCTAAACAAAAAAGTACAGTTATAGGAGGTGCGATAGAAACAAAATAACTCGCAAGTAATAATAAGATTACGCAAGTTTTACGAAAACATTTAGTATTCTTTCTTTAGTGAGGAGACGCTTTTTAAAACATTGAATTGAACCTTTAACCCCGAATCGTCAATCAACGCTAAGCACGAGCCCACGCTCATGCTGTCCCGTGAAATGTCAACGAGTGATGCTCAACGTTGATTTGCGTTTGTGAATTCGGGGGTTATTAGTGCGTTTCGTAGCCACAACGCAACGCAACATCAACTGCTGCGTCATTCTGCACATATTTTTGTCTACATCTCAACGAATCGAGGAACGCAACACCCTTATAAAGCTTTACCCTTGTCACCAGAGCGTAGACTCTCTAGTCTGTTGTGGGGAAATAACGCCAATGTACAATAGATTGGCAATTAAACTACTCAACAGCTAAGGACAGTTTTATACTCGCCAACGTCACAACCGGTAATAAAAGCATCATAGCAGCTAGCATCTGAACTCACTTCATCCCTGATGTCGAAGGCTTCGACGAGGCCGACGGCGTTAGGCCTCAACTTCACCAGCAGCTCTTCGTACCAGGCCTGCAACTTGTCTGCGTCTTGCTCCGAGAATTTTGCATACTACGAATGTAAAATAAACATAGCAAGTCATTAATAGTCAAGGTTATGGTTTAACTTCAATCAGCGGAAAATATACTAAATAGTATATTATGAAGAAGAATAGTGTCAATGATGTGCGAGAAAACAACAATAGGAGGCCCTATTTAGATCAACAGACAGGTAACTAAATCATATTTTCCTCTGATCTGTCGTTTAAAGAAGAATTTGGTCCCTACCAAATTTGGTTACCTAACCTAATGAGGTTCATACTCGTATAGCTAGTGAACTTTGAGAGAGTAGTAGTATACTCGGCATAGGCGGATACAGGAGTACCCAGACTGACGGACGTAATATCGATTATGAATTGTGCTAGGTCAACTGAAGGCCAGTGATCAATAATTACATGACTCACAGCAATTACTGCTATTTCCAGTTGCGGCAAATGAGAACAAAAGCAAGTCACAATGAGGCACAATTTTCCATTGTAAGTATCTAGGACATTAATTTTGATGTCTTCTAGGAAAAGCTAGGTGGTAGACTTTCCAGCTATCCGCACTAATCAGTTTGCAAGTATTAAGCCTGGTCCGCACTGCTCAGGAGTCGAACACTCTGCCTGCGTCTGAATTAGATACGTACAACCCCGGTGTCGTCATCGGCATCGTCGGCATCGTCGCTTCACCAGGATAGACTGAGGTCAAACGCAAACCCATTTAAAACAAACAAAATATCTAGAAAATATAGGTACATGATGAAGTCAGCCGACCGACGCCCACTGCCTCCCCAAAGGCTTTTGGGAGGGTTTGCCATAATCGCCACGCTTGGCAGGTGGGTTGGCGATCGCAGTATAGCCTGCTGTTGTGTGGAGACGCTCCTGCCCATCTCCTGGTGGCAGTTTTGTCTCAGGGAGCTATAGTTAGCTTACTTTGAGCAAATCTGCAAGTTTTTCCAAGGCCCAGTACGCGACATACAGCTGGACCATCTGCTGCAGCACCGCCCTCACCGGCGCCGACGAGTGCGCCATCATCCGAGATGCGCCTTCGTAGAAATACGTCATTAACACTACTCGGCAATGCGCCTGGAAGCAAAATGACCTTTTATCTCTCTTATTCATAAAAACTCAAAAGGTCTTCTTTAACTACTTTAGCGTTAGGTATGAAAAGGCAACTCTTTCATTCTTAGTGCAGTCGACATTTTTGAATATGTGACCAGACACGTTAATTGCTTAACAAATAATGGAGTGTGGTTTGGCTCTAGCACAACTGACAGTAGGTATGTTCTCACAGTTATGCATCCATTTAGTGTTGTTATAGGGCTTATACTTATTGCAAATGGATTCTAATTAAATGAGCTTATAAAACCCAAAGGATCACCAGTACTTGAAAAAATACAGTTTGCTCGAGTGCCCTTCTTAAATTGCCTTTTTAACATGGACGTTTAAAAATAGTGGCATTTCCACACCACAGTCCCGAAACAACTAAGACATGTAGTAAAATAATATAACTTTACCTCAGCAGCAGCTACCATTTGAACTGATGTCAGATTCCACGCATCCTCAATCGACATTCCGGCAGATATTCTTTTCTCCATTGTGTTCACAGATATTGATATCTTTCTAGAAAATAATCATTTTCATTTACCATCTTCACACAAAACCTTGTGTCGTAATGTCTTTATTTCTACAGCAGTTTGCCATAATACATACCTCATTGCGACAACTTGCAGTGCGCGAATTAACCCTTCTACTGACTTATCCCATTGTTTGAGATAATCATCACTGGAAGCTGTCTTCAGGTATGTTACAGTCGGTGGAAGAGTGGCGGAGTCCTCAAGTCGTTGCCATGTTTTCGCTAGAAACCTATAAAATGGAAACATTACAAATGCCAAAGTAACTCTGTCTGTGCGTCTGGATGACTACCCAAGCAGCAACCAAGCGTAATGAACACCTAAAAAGCAGCCAATATAGCTCTTAACGCTGTTTAACTGCTTTATAAGAACGTTGAAAAGATATTGTAGTGTTATAATGTCGATTTAGGAGTAAATATTCAGCTCTAACAGTATTAAGTCTGTATTAAGGAGTCAAAGTACGCTTAAAGTTCTATTTCAGTGTGTGAAAACTGTCATTTACAGCTTTAAGTTTCCTGTAACGCTTTAATCCTCATTTTAGTTTTAATGCTGTACAACAGCTGTATTTTGCATACCGTCACTTACTTAATACAGCTTAGAGCTGTATTATGGTGGTCCTCAAATCTTATATCTGTATTATGAAGTAGGCAAACTCTCTTCTACAGCTTCTTTTTATGGTGTAATAGTACACCCTTTTACAGACTATGGCTGTATAGTTTCTGTCTTTGAGAGTAATAAACAGCAATAAACACAAATGACGCCTATAGTACAGCCTTAATCTGTATAAGTGACAGAGTCGCCATTTTGAATTATTGTGCATTTGTATGCTATGTTTTGTGATTGTTTTATAAATATGTGGCAAAAGTAAAAAAGACTTGGTACTATTAGAAGGAAGATTAAACAGGAATATTTAAATATTACTAATTATCAACTAAATATTGCAACAGATTAGATCACCTACAGTCAAGTGTCGAAACCGTCGACATCTAATAAAAGAGGTTCCGTAGAAAATATTGTGAATGATCATAGTTATATCGCTAGTTAATAAACTACATAATTATGTTGAGCCCGTTTATTTGTGTTAAGTAAAAAAAAAAACACAGATGTAACTTTTTAGCTTTAACTTTTGCAGTTGATGACGACATTTCATCATGCAGCAGTTCAATTGACGGTGAAAGTGAATATGAAGAAAAAATATTATTTCGCCAACAAATACAGAATTGCGCCAGGGAAAAAAACATAAGTAGGATCGAATGATTTGGTTATTAGATGATAAATTAAAATAATTAAATATATGGGTACTTCATTTAATGAGGTTTTTTATACAATTTTAAAATTAGAATGAAATGCTATTTTTCTTGTAAAAAAATACAATTTAAAGTTAGTTGATGAGCAAAATTGAGACAGATATATGGGCGTATTGTATTGTGAGTCTGGGCTTTTGTGGGCTTCCCCACAAGAAGCGACGAGGGGTATTTCCACGTCACGCTCAAGAGTGGGCTATCTTAGTCCACGCGTGGGTTTGTGTGGTCTACACCAGAAGTGACATTAGATAAGTTACACGTCACGCCCGAGAATCTTCCATCTTAGTTCACGCGTGGGCTTGTGTGGACTTCACCGGAAGTGAGATCAGATAAGTTTCACATCACGCATGACAGTGGCCTATCTTAGATCACGCGTGGGCTTGTATGGGCTTCACCAGAAGTGACATTACATGAGTTCCTCGTCACGCCCAAGAGTCGGCCATCATAGTCCACACGTGGGCTTGAGTGGACTTCACCAGAAACGACTAAGTTCCACGTCGCGCCCGATTACTAGTTGCATTAGATTGATGGTCATAATAATAGCAGATTTTGTTTTGAAATGTTGCGCATCTCTAGTTGCAGGCGTCCAGTTTGGCCATTTCTAAATGCCATTTGTTTCCCATAAACTGGTTACAATGGAAAGTGAACTTTTCCCTTTCTCCATTGTCTCCACAATCTCGAACGGCATTTTTCCTGAAAAATAAATAAAAATGTAAGTGCTATTAGTTTTTACCAAAGGGGTTAATTTTTCAATTTTAAAATACCTATTTTTCGAAGACGTGATAATTATGATCTCACAGTGCATTTTAGTTTTTTACTTAATATTACGTATCCCTAAAAAGAGTTACAGGTTATGTTCGAAACACTGCTATGCAGCATTAACAGTAAATTTATTCGTTTATACAGCCCATTAACAGCTAAAAGCTGCATACAAGTATACATTACTTACATAGTACAGCTATTGGTGCTATAAAACCATTAAAATAGAATTCAGGCTGCTTAGCAAATTGTCGCCATTTTATCAATTCCAAATCAAAGATTACGAACTTGAGTACATAAAAACTAGACTAATGATTTTATGTTAATCAATATTTTCAGTTTGTCCAATAACTTATTATGCACCAATGAGGATCTACGTCCATTAATTCAAACATTTTTAACTTCTAACCTATAAAAAATATATTTACTTACCTTATTTAATATCTCTTCCTTAGTTATTTAGCTGGCGCGTTTATTTTTAATCACAAAACATATATATCTTCACAATAAATTCACTTTTGCACGATAATGAACTGTATCCTGCGCCTATCGAAACTCCATGCAAATCTTTTATCACAATAAGCATTTAAATAATTGTCACTTTGATCAACACTGTTAAATATAAACGCCATCTTTAAAATATCGTCTTCATTTCGTTATATTCTTTTGCAACTCTGTTCAACAGACTTTTTACACCGTAAAACTTGACAAGTGAGTTACAATGTAGTAATTGGAGTGTATTAGTTTCGTGGTACACCATAGTACAGCCGCAAAACAGCTAATATGCAGCCTATTTTATGCTTATACAGCTACTGTACAGCTAATATACAGCAACAGGCTGTATAATTTGTGCCCATTTCGGAGGTATAAGGGCTGTATAAGCGCTTATACAGCCTTTATGCAGCCAAGAAATACAGCCTTAGGAGTAAAACCGAACTTTAATACAGCTGTTATACAGCTTGTGATGCTGCTTGGGTAACGTTTTCACGCCCAAACTTCTGAAGGGTACAAAGATAGAGTGGGCCTTGGGAAGGGACCTAGGAGAGCAGATGTATATTTTAATTGTGAAAAATAGGTTAAAAAAGTTCGCAGGCAGAGACGACGGTGGCAAGCTAGAAGTGTCTAAAAAGAAGTATGAATAAAATATTTGATTTTAGACATACAACGGAGGAAGAAAACTGATTGTCGCTCATCACAAGTGCACCTACATACATTGGCTGTTCTGCCTGTTATGAAAATTGGGCTGATCTGGTAAAACCTTCTTAGCGCTAGACCCACAATAGCATTATCTCACCTAGCCGTCTGCAGCAGAAGCACAGTGTTTTCTCCCTCGTAAGTGCACGCCGCAGTCACTTGCCCGTACAGCTCGGGCAGGCAGGACGACATCGCGTATCCGTAGCCCCCGCAGGAGACCCGGCAGCGCTCTACGCATTGTGCGGCGTCAGACGTCACGACGGCTTTCACACAACACGCCAACGAATGAAGCTGACACAAAAAACAATTATATTTTTTTGAAATTACTTGTTTTCGCAGCTGTTCGCCCGAATTTTGGCTAATACAGCTTTACTGGACAAAGGGATGAGCGGAAGCCTGACAACTCCTAACATTTTCCTGTAGCAGAAACGTTTGAATTGAAAGGGTGCCAGAGGGGGGGAACCCCGGCTTAGGCAGCTTAGGGCGTTACTGCGAGTTGGCAAACGGAAGTATCACAATACAAAGATACATTAGCCAGTTATTTGACCAGCATCTTCGTCTTCATCATTAGCCGCCATAAAAAATCCACAGATGATCCACTTGCAATGAATATCACACTTTTCTTATTATTTTTCAAAATTAAATTTTAATATTTTAATTTTTTTAAAGAAGCCTTTGCAGGTTAATAGTAAGTATAGATTTAAGACGTGAAGCACTTTGAAAAAGAAATAGAAAAACGTTCAACAAGAAGTTTAGGATATTCTGATTGTATAAGCAGGCCTACCTCCGGCAACCGGTCAAAGACTCCTTTGGCGACTTGCTCGTTGATTTCCTCAAAGGTGTCCCAGTGGGTGTTAGACACCACTCTCAATGCGTAACATGTGGCTATACTGATCAGCAGCTTGTGTTGTTGTGTTGTGTAGTCTAGGATTTGAAGTTCTGGACCCCTGTAATGTTTTGAAAGTAAAGTTGCGATCTAAACTAAGGTAAGTAGCGCTTAGTCTTTCGCGGTACTTTTACCTTTGATCAGACTTTTGATTAGACTCAGTTATTTTGACAGAAATTCTCTCATTTCCTTGAAAATTTACTCATTTTCTGTCAAATTACAAGTGTAATTAAAAGTCTAGTATGGAAATGTAGATTGTGTTTAAGCTGATGGCGACCTCTGCCTAGGTATGAATGTGGAAAATAAAGTAAACTGACATCAACGCCTTGAATTGTTCACTCTTACTCCTTAGTGATATTTCCTGTTATTTAACTAAGATCTCTTGTCCTGTAGTAATGTTTATCACTACCCTTTTCATCTCATCTCATTTGTCTTCTTCCTCTTTCTCATCTCAACCTACCATCCAAACTTACTCGTGTGTTACCGGCGTCTGTCTCCTCACTGCTGAGTATCTGGTGGCTATGGTGACGGCCTTGCTGAGGTAGTTCAGCATGTCAAACACGATCACCACTCGCACGAAGAGCATGGTCGCGTATATCAGCTTGCTGTTGGACGCTTTCACGTAAGTGCCGTCCTGAAAACATAATTAAAACTGCAAGCCATCTTCAACACATAATAGCCGTCGGCCAAAAGCCAGTCTCAGATTTTAAATCTTATTTGTTGGACCTGTTGGTAATCCTCTAGGTCTTGTCTAGATCTTGCAAGCATAGTTAACTTTAATAGTTATCACTTTCAATTTAAAGTTCAAAAGCCAAGTAGATACCTCTAAAACTTGTGCGTGTTTCATCAGCATGTGGTCTCTTGGTATCCTCACGTGGTTGAAGGATATAAAACCGTTGTTAACCGTCTGCAAGCCCATCTTGGCTCCTACGTCTCCGACCTGATGAACAAAAACTAATTTCATGTTACATTCTGTTCCATATTTGCTTTGCTGCTTGTACAAACTTAATCAGAGTGTGATGCCCTAACAAAACATACGCTCACAAATTACTCCGAAGCAGGGTAGTCAAGCACGTTACCTACCGTCCATTGTGGATGGATCATTCAGAGTTTAAGCGCAACGTGGGGAGGGTGAGTGGTTGGTTATTGCTGTTACCGCCGTTATCCTTGACGCTTGTACGTGAATTACTTTTTCGTACTTTACCTTGATTCCCGGCATCGGTTGGTGTGTATCATCATCCCGGACCTGCACCAAGAAGGAATGGACTCCGTGGCATTGGCCCTTCGTGTACAGCTGAGCCACCACGATTGTATAGTTCGCTGTTTGTCCAACTGAAATATGAAATTGCAACTGTTTTATGATTTTGAAGTTTCGCCTAACGGTGACCTGATAATGGCAGTAGGGTTTCTGTGGGTCATGATTGCTCACATTTCTTCAAAATGAGTACTTACGAGACCTCACACACAAAAATTGCAACTGCTATGATGATATGATGATCCCAAATACACACTCAAGAAAATCTAAGCTCTTGGATACTCTATGATTATTTCCACTTTAGAAGTCTTTTCCATCGAGGAGATGTCATACCTACTTTAAATAGTTTGGCAACACTACAGCTAACACTTGGTCGCACTCCTTATAAAATAAGTACCTATTTGACAGTTTGTATACCCATTTTAGAAAAAGGTAAGTAATAGTTACTTACGACCGCCAGCCCACCACTTTGTTGCCGTGAGGGTTGGGGTGTGTAGCACGAACTCCTTGGCGTCAGGGTCGTAGGTTGCCGTCGTCTCCACGCCTCGGATAAACGTGCCATGCCCGAGTTCAGTCTGAAGTCATAACAAGAATTATTTATCCTTGCTCTACGAAAGAACTGTCATTTGGAAGAAAGAGCAACATAAAAAAACAACTAGCATGATGAGCCATCGACTGTACAGCGGCCAGCAGATCAGATCACCACAAACTGTCAAATATCCTCAATTAAATTTGATCTTTCCATCAAAGTGACAATTCGCAAAACAGTTGTTGGTGAGCGGTGAGGCATATATCAACGAAGTTAATGTGGCATAGTTCGAAAGTGTATAGCATATTTTTGACGCTGACTGTATGTTTTGACCTTTTATACATTGGCATAAGGTGATGAGAATAGCTACTGTTGATAACCTTGACTTAGTGCTTTTCACATACACAAACTCTCCAATTCACAAAACGTCACAGTTGAGCCGACCCGTTAAGTTTATTTCATAGCGTGCTTGAAGCTGATTGACGTTTGCGAATTCGGCTGTAAGGGTCATAGCAGTCGTGACCTACCTGCGCGAAACTGCCAATGATGGCGCCACTCCAAGCTCTTGGCAGCCAGCGCGCCTGCTGCTCAGCTGTTCCCTGCGACATGATCGCCGGCATAAACATGATGTAGTGGAGCGCCAAGGCGGAGCCGTCGCGTGTGCTTGCTGAGCCTAGGAGGCATTGCAACACGTGTCTGAAATGCCAACGTGAACATTTTGGTCAGAAGTTTTAAGACGTTTTCTGATTCCCTGGTAGCTCTCCAAAGCGAACGCTCATCACACAGTCATTCAACAAGTCGGCAAAACAACTCTGCCTAACCAAATAATCATGAGTGTGGTACACTGCTGGTCATATGCCTCTACCAAGGGCTACAAACGGTTCTGAGCCTCCGCATCCAATTTCATCCCACCACCTTCTTTAGGTAATCCGTCCACTTGACAAGTGGACGGAGTGGATGGCGCTATCCGCTCTGCAGTCTTCACCATAGATAAGAATCATGGTCTTCACTCGGAGACTCCTTCTTCAACGACCACCGGTCCTTGGACGGCAGTGACCAGCCTCCCAAAAAGCTAAAGTTTTACACTAAGGCGCTCTCCAGGCGGGGCCGGGCAATTTGACCGCGAACGATAGGGAATCCTATACTACCAAAGCACACGAAGGGCAAAAACTCTGCGCCGCCGCCGATGCCCGTCGGGCATTTAATGCGTTGTGTTCGCGGTGAGGGGCAGTCGCGGCCATTACCGGATAGACGCGGTCTATATTACTTCGCGGGCAAAAAGACCGGAAAGCGCCTTAAATAGGTTTTACCTGTAATTCGTCATTTTCGTCCTTCCTTCTCCTTGCATCTTGCGTACCAACCCGAATATTATTACTGATTTTCTAATTGATTCCTCATATTTCTCCTTGTATCCTAAATAATATTCTGGGATTCCATCATAATATCGCTTGTCGCTCACCATAACACTGTCTGTAATAAAATTACGTTAAAGTCTATTTTGTGTCGCAACTTGCTCACGAACGAACATGTCACGAATGGCTGTTCTTCTTTCATGTGACTCAGTGAAATATTTCGGTGCCTGTTAACTTAAAACAAATGTGGTAGATAATCTACATACCACCAAAAAACAGCCACCCTGTATTACATTTTTTGTTTATACCTACTCGTAGTTAACGAAACAAAAACGACTGGCTGGAAATATACGCGGTCGATGAACTTATGAAAAGACTACAAGCTAGGTATCTACATAAGAAAAGACTACAAGCTAGGTATCTACATATAGCGGTCAGTACATATCTTTCTAGTAGATAGATATGTACTGACATACCTACATGGATTGCTGACCGCATTCGTAAATGAAAAACATACCTCTATGTCTCCTTTGAATGGTTTGCTCTTTTCCCCCGTCTAATAACATCGTCATCTCCTCTACATCGAAGGTACATTTCGCCCTTTCGTTTTGTAAATCTTCGTTCATTTTATCTTTAAATGTTCCTATGTGCGTTAACGTGTGCAGCGCACATGGACTGTTGGACCTGCGCTCATTCAAGTTGCTTTGCGGAGTTCATTAATTATGTATAATCAAAATTATAAGTAATGTTTGCGACTTCACTGACATTTTGTACACTACGGATGGAAACGCTAAGGGTCAGGGTTCGTTTTCCGCGCCAGCATAAATTATTAACAAATATTGGCCGGGAGTTTGTGGTTCATGCGTCGTTCCTGATTTCCATTTTAAAATTAAGGTTATCATCTGTGGTCATACTGGCTATAAGTTTGTTTGTGATGTGACTTCCTAGCAGTTTTTGTAGTCATGGACAAAACAGCCTGGCTAACTCCTTGGAAACATTTACATGGTTAAAGCTATGGTACCTACCTAATTGTACTGATATTCGATCGGATAGGGTCGCCATCGTCCTATTATCTTATCCCCGAATTCACAAAATGTTAATCAAGTTTGAGCACGCCTTACAACTCATGCCATCCCGTAAATTCTCTATGGAACGGAAAGTGACAGCTATACTTTTGAGGAATGCTCAACTTTGATTTGCGTCTTTGAATTTGGCGGTTAGTCAATTGTTTTTTAAGAATTGAAACCAAAAAAATAAAAGCCTTATGGTTGACTGGTAGAGAATGCCTTTTTGGCATAAAGTCCGCCTTTAGCACCATTCAATGTTGTGCAATGAAGAATAAATAAATAAATATGCTAAGCGGGATGTTGGCTTTCAATACTGTTTTTTTAAACTGTCACAGTCCACAGAACGACGTCTGTCGGGTAAGTTTTCTAACCCCTTTGCGGTGTTTTAACTCAGGCGACGCTCGCTCAACCGGGACAAAAACTTACTGGTAATAATCTTATTCTGAAGCGTAGATTTATCAGTTGTCAGATAAAAATTATCGACTATTCCAATGTTAAATCAAAACTCCGTTTTTGAAATTGTAAAATGTATCTACTTGCCGTTTTGCTCTATCTTTTTCTACAGGGCTTTCAGTGAAGAAATTAAATATTTCTCTGAAATTGCTCAGAGGGAATGACGCGCTGTTCGTATGGTTAGAGGGGTGGACAGCACAGCAGTGGCACGTGAATCCTGATGTTTAGTGTTTTACACAGGTTATAACCGAAGGTTGGTTTCTATACAAAAACTCGTAGGAAGTGCCTGTTCATTTACGATCATAGAACACATTTGCGTTTGACCTTAGTCTCGCCAAGTTCTAAGCGACGAGGCCGATGCGTGTAACACCATGAGACCGCGACGCAGCAAACCGTTGTGCGTTTTGTTAGAAAGTTGACCACATCGGGTGACAACTTTATACCAGAAAGGGGTTGTCAGCAGCACTGATAGAGTAACGGTGAACGGAACATTCAGATGCCCACATGACGGACGGAAAAAGTGTATCAGAAGCTAATGTGGGTAACCAATAGTGAATTATGCATAGATATGGCTACCATTGTACTAAGATATGTGTAGGTAAGTATAGTCAGCATCAGATTTGTGCTAAGTGGTCAAAAAAATGTATTGGCGGTTTGACTAAAGCAATTTTAATACTGCAATGACTGAGTCGTATGTCATTCGAAGCGTCACCAAACTCTTCTACAAACAAGTGAAACATTATTTTAATCCTGTAGTTATAAGGTTGCTTTTTATTAGTTTCAGACATTTGACCACTCTGTACGCCCATCATTTTGATGGTGACTGTACGGTGGCCGGCACATCACGCTACCCATTTCCGTTCAGTCCTCCTTGCTCTACCGCGAACAAATGACATTTGGCAAGAGCGAGAGAAAAAACGGAAATGGGGTAACCTGATGTGCTGTTGACTGTACATGAAATTTTAAGAAATGTAATACATACCTATGTCAGAACATAAGTTATGGTAAACCGTAATTTAAGCAGCTAGAGTATTTATATAATATAAGAATATTATTATTATTTGTTGCATTGCCTATCTGGATGTGAAATCATCACCAAGTGGATGTGTCTGATTAAAAATATAACAGTTTCTCGATGTAAAGCGCCTGTTTGGCACAACCAACACTAATGCTGTTACGGGATTAGAATCTGCGATTTATGCACTAACCGGGCCGTCAACATAGTCAAATAAAACAAAAATTGGTTGTTAGATGTTTATTGGACACGTGGTCAGGCGGATCACTTCTTGGCGGTGACGGCGGCCTCGTCCTCCCGAGCGAAGGTCTGCAGCAGCTCCTCCTTCTTGGCGGCGATGCGCTCCTCGCGCCGCTTGCGCGCCTCCTTCACCTTGTTACGGCGGGCCTCCGCCTGGTCACTGGAATGGACGATTGTGATCGTTAGCACAGTATAAACATACAGAAGAACATCTACATGCAAACGTGCCGCTCTCGGTTTGAATGTGTGCGTGCGCGTCACGCGCCGTGTCGGCACGCGATTTCACGCACACGCTAGCATAAAATACGGTGGTATAAGGTGGTGGCAGTACGGACGGGCTGTGCCGCGTGTCTGTGTGCACGCTAAGCTAATAACTCGGCGGGCGGCCTTAGATAACCTACTGTTTATACTGTGTCGTTAGTCTGTTAATATGCGTGGAATCACTTCACTGCAGCTCTAAGGCCTCCCACTAGGCCTAACGACTGGCAATCACTAGATGCCAGTCAGTCATCAATAACTGATAACTAGAGATGGGCCGACTACGGTATTTGCCGACTAACCGACTAGCCGACTAATCGGTTTTCAAATTGCCGAATAGTCGGCCGACTAGTCGGCAATGCCGATCATGCTCGTCGTTCGGAAATCTTCGATTTTATTCGGGATCGCTTGGAAACAATCACCGCGTGCGGCCGCGCTGAGCCAGGTCGTCGCAATATAGACCACGAAAAATCTAGTTCGGCTCACGAGTTTCATTAGAATTGCACATTGCCTGTCATCAAACATCATGAAGATTAATTCAAGTGGTGGCATCAGAACAGTTCCAGGTATCCTGAAATGGCACATATCGCCAAAGTATATCTGTGTTGTCCTGCCAGCACTGTTTACAGTGAACATCTCTTTTCGGAAGCTGACAACATTTATGAGCAGGAAAGGAATCGTTTACTCCCCGATCGAGCCGAAACATTGACATTCCTCCACCATAATTTGCCTCTAGTTAGGAAAAAATAATATTTCTTTAAAAAATATATAATTTAAAATGTCTTTGTTATTTTTATGTGCCTATGTAGAATTTTCCTAGTTTTGTTCTGAATCACAGACTGATAATTTAGTTTATTTTATTATCACGTAACCTGTTTTTTTAATGATTACAATATATTATGCGGTTAGTAATATTTTTCCTTTAATTCAATTTTAGTGCCGATTCTAATCGGCACATTCTGCCGGATAGTCACCGACTAGTCGCCGACTACTGAAGATGCCGATTAGTCGGCTTTCCCGACTAGTCGGCGACTAGTCGGCCCATCTCTACTGATAACGTCTTAAAAAATCAGCGTATTGCCGGTCGCTTGCAGTAGTAGTGTAAGGTTAGTGATAGACCTTGCTAACGATTCCCAAAGCATGGAACGCCCGACAAATATTTCGCAAAATTTGGTTAGGGTGTCATCCAAACTATACTACCACTCCTTGCATTACCATCTTATAATGGGTGATTGTTCCCGACCTTTTGTCGCCATCGTGTGGACTAGACGTCCATGGCACGCTGCTATAAATCTAAGTTAAATCCAGTCTTCCCTGCAGTCCATGTTAGCCTTGGGCGATATGCGATTCAAAATAGTGAAAGACTTTTGGCAAGATTTTGTTAAATCAGGATTAGGGCATGATTTTATAGACACTAGGCAAAACTCTGGTGGTTGTTAATTTTTAAAGCTATGGCATAAAAACCTGGAATACCATAAATTAAATAAATCACTGCCACAAATTAGATATTATTTAGTAGGCCATCCTTACTTTGTTAAAGGTAAAATAATCAAGTAATATAAACATACCTAAGCATCTTAGTCCTAGCCTTCTCAGCCTTTTTCCTGTGGATGTACTCCATGAGCACACGCTTGTTCTTGAACACATTACCCTTCGCCTTCATGTAAAGGGCGTGGTATAGATGCCTGTCGATCTTCTTGGCTGTTCTGTACTTGAGGAGCAGTTTACGGAGAACTCTTTGTCTTTGTACCCAAAGTTCCTGGAAAATTATTTGACAGCTAGAGTAAGGCTTTTTAATTATTTTTACTATAGACACAGGTTGAAAATTTTTAGAGGGGGAGCAGCAGGGTTAAGACAGTTTTAAATTTGTAGTCACTGGAGCCAGAATCAGATTAGAACAGATGATAACAAAATAGATATCAATAACAATAACAGTTACAAGACAATGTTAAAAAATTGAATATTTGTTCATATCATAAAATATGATGCAAACACTAAAATAAGGGGTACAGAACATTATTCCAAGTGAATTTAAATGACAGCCATATTTTATAGTCAAACATAGTATGTAATTGATAAGCATTCCACTTCATATTCATTAGGTGAATAAAATAAAACTAAGTAGGTATTTATTGTATTGGATGAAGCCTGTAGCACTCCATTGATTAGGAACACAGCTTGACTGAATAAAATATATCTGCTGCAAGCACGTAATAACGTAGTAATAAAGATAATGTTCTCAACACAATGTTCATGGTAAGTATACTAGCATAGAAACTAACGTATAGTTAACTTACTTTTTGTGGCATACGCGCATTGGCTGTACCTCTTCTTTTACCGAAACCACAGTGACGACCTTTTCTACGGGCTTCTGTGTTCTTGCGGACACGGGCACGTGAGTGCACGGCAACCGGCTTCTTGATAACCAGACCATCCTTGATCATCTTACGGATGTTTTGTCCTGAAAGTAACAGTTTCTTTTGAATAAATATGACAATAAAAAACAGGAGGCCCTAGATGTTGCTCACAACGAATTGGGAATCCCAAACACTACAAAGTTTATTACTTCAAGTGATGTAAAAGTATGTGTTTGACTAGCGGTGAGACTTAACTGTTAACTTCACCAGAGGGAAACTCAAAGTACACATGACGAGGTGTTCATCAATATCAAAACACAAATTCAAAGAAATCCCTCAAACCATTATTGACAAGTATCAAATATTTCAATTTATTACACATATTTACCCAACCACATGTAACCTACATATTTCATTTCACTTTCAGACAGATGTAAACAAATAAAATCTACCCAATATTACTAGTGCATTTTTTACAATAAGAAGGTACTGCAGATTACCAATTAGTCTGTAGCAAATTTTTTTTCATCCTGCCAACCTTACAAAACTATCATCACAACATTGTGTAAATTCAGAATCTATTATTAAATTGGCTTCCAATTTCCCTCATTTTAGTACTTCTCGATACGAAATGACCTCATTGTCTTGATACCACACGAGAAAGCATGGGAGTATGGAAACAACCCCAAGAAAGCTTATCACTAGCAGGTTATACTTACTGGAGTTGGTGTTGGCGATTTCATTGATCTCATTTGGATCTAACCACACTTTCTTTTTACCACATCGCATAACAGAGGCTGCAAGCCTCTTCTGCAGCTTTAGGGAACTGGAAAATAAGAAATATCACGGATGACCACATGGTTCGAAGCACCGACAGCAAGAACGTGAAAATGCCGTTTACCAAATAAATCATCTTGGTAATTTATTTTGTAGGAGATCACAAGACACTATATTTAGCACCTGCAATGTAATTTTGACTAAATAAATTGAATAAATCATATTTTTCTAGGAAAACTAACCTCATCTTGAAGGAGTGAGTCCAACGCACACAAGAAAGAAATATGGCGGCGGCGCGGAGAGGGTTGCCAGTTTTTGTTGACTTCCTTTTTTCTGCAAAATAATAAAGCCACGTGAATGCAGACGGCGAGCGGGCTTTTGCTCGCTATGAAAAAAAAGTCGTGAACGAGTTTGACCACAGACTAGATAGAAGGTGACCTATACTGACAGTTGACATTGACACTGGCATAACTTGACGTTCCGTCCGTCACTCACCGCTTTACGACGTCGGACGTGTCGTCAGCTGGCAAAAACAATAACAAAAATCTACATTGATTTCAAACTCTCGGAGATGAATAATAAATAACTTGCTTGATCTACAAGATATCAAGCATACATGGTCTCTTAAGCACATGTTCTACCTTTTCCTAGTTATCATTTATAATCAACTGCAATACTGGACACAAGTTTACATAGTGGAAGTGTGATAAAATCATCGTATTCAAACAAGTACTTTGTGCACACGTCATACATTGCTAAACTAGTTTGCGTTCACACTGACTGGCCGGGTCGGCGGTGGTCAGTCCGTTATCCCGTTCACTTTAGAGAGGACGTTTAGTGTTGAAATCGTCAAAATGTCTGCGCCAAGTAAAGTAAACGTAGACCTACAGAACGAGAGAGATAAGTGTACCTTCAGTATCACAGAACTTACCAATTTGATTGATGGAGGGGCTGAAAAGACCGAGGAAAGGAAAAAAAGAGGTACCAATTTTTTAATTATTTGTTTAAAGTCGTTGTACTCTTGCTCAAGCTATGCTGTGGCTGTAATTAGTACATACTTAGATCTGTTTACACAAAGTTAAAGATCACAGAGGCATTATGTGGAACAATAGATTGAAAGTTCATCTTTATGAGTGAATAAATGTTAGAACAAAATTAGTTTTAAATATTATAATCAACATCATCATTATTAGTTTAAGATCATTCTGCAAAATCTTAACAAGTAGTTTGAATAATAGTTTCTATTGTTTTATTTTGAAGTAGTTTTACCATAACATTAACTCTTTAATATGTATAATACATACAGCATTTAAATAAAATGTTTACCATTTATTTCTTATTCAGAGGAAATGGCCCTAAAGGAAGGCATTCACATAGAAGAAGTGCCATCTGAATATCTCAGTCACAAAGAGAAATATGAGTTAGCTGTGAAGAAGGCCTGTTTGCTGTTCAAGATGATCAGACGGCTGCAGGAAGAAGAGAACACAGGAATGGAGAACTACATGTAGGTGAACACTATCACTTTCAATTATGTTATAAAGATTTCTGATTCTGATTCTGTTTCCTATATTCCTTGGAACAAGATAGCATCCTAGCTTACTTGCAGTTACCAGCAATATTTGAATTATATGAATAATATTAGGAATTTAAATCATGTTTAAGTAGCTTGTGCACTGAAATGTGTTTGCAGTTATAACTGTATACAAAGTATTTTCCATATAATAATTATTCTTTCTGAATAAAAAGAACCTCAGTGTATTACAGTCCTAAATTAGGATGATCACAGACACCTACTTGTTACAGGGCAGTTCTTGGAGGAACTTTAGGGTCAGCAATCTTAAGTGATGGCTCTCCTCTCACCCTACACTATGTGATGTTCATCCCTACCCTCATGGGCCAGGCTACAGTAGAACAGCAGGCCTACTGGATTGGCAGGGCTTTTAACCTCGACATTGTTGGCACTTATGCACAGGTTTGTTTGAAAATAATAAATCCTAAAACATTAATCAAGTTGAGTTCCAAATTCAATCCAAGTAAGATTGATACTTTAATATCACAATAATACCTTTTATTGTTAAAAATATGACTCTAAACTAAACATTGCTTTCCAAATAGGACATAAGTTTATGTTGCATTATATTCGTTATTATAAATTAAGAGGATAGTTTACCCCTACAAAATTTAATAAATAAGTAGATATGAGACAACATCACTCTCATATGTTGTGTTGGATTCGAAGCAGGTTTTTTCAATCAAAGTTAATCGATTTGTGTGAAGCTGTTCTCGACGACAGCGTCGCGGGCGAACCACGTAAGCCTCACGTATCGCCCGTCCCACCCTCGTCGCCTGCTCCGCCCCCGGCGTCCAGGACAAGGCCTCAGCCGGCGCTCCTATCTATCAAAATTATGACGAAGGCGATTATTTCAGACTGAACTGGGCCACGGAACCTTCGTTCGCGGCCTTGAGACGACTGCAACCTACGACCCGTCCACCAAAGAATTTGTGCTGCACAGTCCAACACTCACATCTTACAAGTGGTGGCCTGGTGGATGTAAGTATATTAGTCTTTACACCTTTTACACCTATCCAAAATGGGTTGCGAATTTCATTCTTGACCTGCTTCCTAATTTAGCATGGAGTGTCGTTGATTGGTTTGATGACTTTCTTCATTTTTTTAATAATAAATATCCTTGGACATTAACATTATTAATAACAACTAT
The DNA here is from genome assembly GCA_950022985.1 of Udea ferrugalis. Taxonomy (NCBI): domain Eukaryota; kingdom Metazoa; phylum Arthropoda; class Insecta; order Lepidoptera; family Crambidae; genus Udea; species Udea ferrugalis. Next base: position 17,308,514 of record OX465516.1, read on the forward strand.
AAGTTTCTTAAGAGACCTTACAATTGCGATTATTTCGACTTCGTGTTTGTTAACAGCCGCGCGACTGCATCGCGACACCAGCAATCAAAAATATTTCATCGATTTGTCAAAAACGTCTTGCCACCCGTCATATCATTCACCGATCGTTAAGAGACTAGCCGAATTAGTTTTGGATATAAGTTCATAGTATGTTTGTTACATAGCTCATAGTTGAGATAATTTTAATTCATAGATAATAAAGTCAGTGAACTTAAGACACATTTCAAAGACAAGATAATTTATCTAAGAGCACAAAGTCACTTTTCAATATCACACGTCTATTTTGCATAATAATATGCTATTGTTTTCTTAAATCATAAATTACCTACCCAACTAAATTAAGTGAAATATTTACTACACATAATAAGTGTTTAAAATTAAGATTAAGTATTACGCAAGTTATCTGTTTACTTGGATTTTAATTATTAGCAAGGTAAAAAGTAGATAACACGGTTTTAATTATGATTACAGATTAGTTATCTCAGCATACATACAAATGTTGAAACATGTACCTATAGATTTTATCAATGTCGTGTACAAATACGATTCTTAAATAATAGTTACTAACTGCCAAGTTTGAAATGGAGTTTTTACTCTTTCTAGTTAAAAACATCAAGGTCACGAATTCATTGCTTGCTGCGTTTGCTTCGACGCAATAAAACGAAACAGCGGTTTATGCCACTTACATGTTACGACACTCGCGAGTACCTATAACAAAACCCTAGAGTTCTCGTTAAGTTGTAGTTAGGTAAGAAATAGCGTTTACAGCTACAAAAATGACGTCGTCGACTTCAATCCTATGCTTCGTTCTATTGGGGCAGCGTTCACGATTTCGACGGAACCCTCCATTCACGATTCCATCACGCGCTTGTCCAATTTAAATTAAATGACTCAAGTGACATAAGTTACACACTGCAAATAACATTTAAAAATTAAAATTATTTTTATACGAATGACGTAACATACCAATTCAAGGTGAAGCCAAAAGACTATTAAAGTTTTTAATTAGTATTTTCCCTCATTTCGTATTTAAATAGTTTCAAAACGTTGTGTAGCTAAGTTTTTTCTCTCAAACTATCACATTCGCAACACAACGACCGAGATGAGATTTGGCACTAACCAGAATAGCATAGCTAGGCAGGAACCCATGACCTTTGGTGCTACAGGACCAAGCAGGACAGAGGTCTGATTATGATGATTTAAATAACTTGTTGACAGTGGCACACACGGCGAACTATTGCATCGTGATGGCCCAACTGTACACGAAGGGCAAGTGCCACGGCATCCACCCCTTCATTGTGCAGCTACGAGACGAAGATACGCACATGCCGCTGCCTGGAATCAAGGTTACATTATTTTTAATGTTTCACAGATTTTTTATTCAGAAGACTCAATAAAATATTATTTTTAGGTCATAGAACTGAATCATTACTTATTTAATATTCGTAAGTTGACTACGCGAATTTGCATGCAATGTTGAATATTATATTACACTGTCATAGGTGGAATGGCAAGGACTCGGCATCAACATAAATGGCGAGTATATGACTCACCTTCGGTTTGCCGACGACATAGTGGTCATGGCAGAATCGCTGGAAGAGCTCGGCAGCATGCTCGAGGACCTCAATCGAGTCTCTCAACAAGTGGGCCTAAAAATGAACATGGACAAGACGAAGGTCATGTCTAACGCCCGTGTTACGCCCACTCCAGTATCTGTTGGAGGCTCGATTCTCGAAGTTGTCGACGAGTATGTGTACTTAGGACAAGTGGTCCAAGTAGGTAGGTCCAACTTCGAGAAAGAGGTAAATCGTCGAATCCAACTCGGCTGGGCAGCGTTCGGGAAACTGCGTAACGTCTTCTCTTCCGACATACCTCAGTGCCTCAAGACAAAGGTCTACAACCAGTGTGTGTTACCAGTGATGACATATGGATCTGAGACATGGTCACTCACTATGGGCCTCATAAGAAGGCTCAAGGTCACCCAACGGGCTATGGAGAGGGCTATGCTTGGTGTTTCCCTACGAGATCGAATCAGAAATGAGGAGATCCGTAGGAGAACGAAGGTCGCCGACGTAGCCCAGCGTGTTAGCAGGTTGAAGTGGCAGTGGGCGGGGCACATAGCTCGAAGGACTGATGGCCGTTGGGGCCGGAAAGTCCTCGAGTGGAGACCATTCGAGGCCAAGCGCAGCGTGGGACGCCCGCCCGCAAGGTGGACGGATGACCTCATAAAGGTCGCAGGGTCTCGGTGGATGCAGGCCGCCTCCAACCGGCAGCTCTGGAAATCTATGGGGGAGGCCTATGTTCAGCAGTGGACATCATGTGGCTGCTGATGATGATGATGATGATGTCATAGGTACCTACTTACGCCTCCCGTAGGCGGCCTGCATCCACCGAAATCTTATCAGCCCAACTTCCACTTTGCGGTTCGGCGCTCAATGCTGCCAAATGCAGTAGAGATCGTCTAAGCTGAAATGACGCGCACCTCCACCGAATCTACGCAAAGAAAAGTGCTTGCTTGTATACGTAATTGCAGTGGAGGGGCGCGTCATTTCAGCTTGGACGATCTAAGCCCTACTTAGAAGCTTTACCATTTACAATTTTATTCACAGGTTGGCGAAATTGGCGCCAAGCTCGGCATGAACGGCACCAACAATGGCTTCCTCGGGTTCGAGCACGTCAGGATACCGAGGGAACACCTGCTCATGAAGAACTCTAAAGTTTTAGAGGTAAGCTGCCTACGTTTCAAAACATACACGCCGATACCTGTTGACCATTTGAACACTTAAACGAACATTATCTTTGTGTAGGTAATGTAAAAATTCCTTTTACGCAGTAAAAAAAATGAAACAAAAAGTAGCATGTTATGGCAAAAGACTACTATATAGAAATACAGTCAAGTGCCAGACGAACCGGCAGACAAAGTAGCTTAATTTCGTCTTTACGGACTTGGTACACCCATAAGGTAAAAAAGGCAAATAAGTAGGTATTTGCCGTCTAAGGACACTGAAAGCAAACAAGAGCTTCAATCAGGAGCAGTAAATTATGTGTTAGACTAATTTGTATCTCAAGTTTAAAAACAACAGAATTCCTATACAACTAATAACAATACAGACTAAAACACGATTTGTGCAATGAAATGTATTTGAGAAAAGATGACACATCAATGATAGCGAACTTAATATAATTCGGACAAAGTTTAAATTCAATCATTATGTATTCCAATACAAGACTGCCATTACAGTTAGTATGTTCTAGCGGGTTTGGTAAACAAAATAAATTAGTTTGTATTCGATTTCTTATCTATTTGGTAATACGTTATTTTATTATCTAGGTATGTAGGACAAAAATGGCATGGCAGTACATGCTGCGAACTTTAGCCCCGCTCGTTGCGTATTTAGATTTGTGTTATGTGTTTTTATTATTGTTGCATATTATTACTGTCAAGTTTGCTGGTTTCATTGGGCGCTGCTACGCATAGGTCGAGGGTTTGACGAACATTTCCGATTGTGTCTGGGTGCAAGTATCTTTATTAGCATCCCCGCTCCAAAGCCACAAACTTCGTTACAAGAAGCTAGAAGCGGCTACGCATTTTCGGAAAGTGAGTGGCGTGTGGCGGCGTTTGTAGCGTGTGATGAGTCCATATAAAATGTATGAAAACTGTAGCAATTAACTTACTCGCAAAACACCGGTGTTTCGGCAAGTGTGAGACTTACGATGTTTTGTATGGGTTCTGTTATACTACAATCGTAGTGTGTTAGAGATACAAACTCCGCTTGTCTGTTAACCAGGCAGTCTAAGATGCCCAACGCGATTAACATTCGTCATGGGTGATCTCTTGAGTTTAGTTTCATATTATTTGAGCGCGAAAAAATAACTCGACATAATGTTAGCGCTGCACATATAAGGCCCACAGGTCTAGGGGCTGTGAGGTCGATTATTATTAGTGTCCGACCGAACTTTCGGTTTCGGTTTCGGTTTCGGCCAGTTTCGGCCAAAAAATCGAGTTTCGGCCACAGTTTCGGTTTCGGCCGAAATCGGCCGAAACTTTTGCCGAAACCGAAACTCACTTCGGAAGATTTCGTGCGCGCTCGTATAACTTCGTTTCTCACGGCAACGTTATAGCAGAGCCTGGCGAACTCCACAATCTTCGGGAATTGTCGTAGGACATTTGGATGGCTCCGTAGCAACACAAAAATTGGTCAGTGTGTAATCGCCAGACGCAAAACTTCTTTAGAGGTAATGTTTTGACGGAACTGATAAAATGTAAGTTTTCGTTGAGACTATTCTGTTGGGAGCTCGATTCTCCAAGTTGTCGACGAGTATGTCTAGGCCAAATGATTCATGTAGGCAGGTACACCTTCGAGAAAGAGGTTAATTGTTGCATCCAACACGGCTGGGCACTAAGGAAAGTAGGTTGAAGTGCATGTCAGTTGGCAGGGCACATTGCACGAGAAACTGGGCCATCAGTTTGGGGTCGAAAAGTTCTCGAGGGGAAATCGTTTGAAGCCAAACGCAGCGTAGGACTCCCACCAGCAAAGAAGCAGAATGACAAGATAGAGTTCGCAGGGTTTGGGTGGATGTGGGCCGCCCGTTACCAGCCAGGAATCCTGATATTCAGAAATGGACGTCGTGCGTGTGGCTGTTGATGAAGTTTTCGTTTCGTTTCTGTACTTGAATGATGTAAATAGTTCAATATTGAATTAGGCAGTTGGCAAGACCCTAGTCTAATGAAGGAGTCGATTTCGAATAATAGAAATCGACCGATCCTTTTGCCGACGACATGCTTGACCAGACATCGTGCTTTACGCCAACACATCCGCCGCGTGGCAGGGCAGACAATGTTCAAAGAACTAAGTGTAGCGTGTTATCGCATTGGACTGGTGATGAACCAGACAAAATCGAAACTGACGACAAATGGCACACTAAGTAAGGAAGTGGTAGACAGCAGACAATGCAACTTTGATGAGTATATTGACTTGGGCCAGATTGTCTTCTTTCGCCTTGTGGTATGGTGCGTTAGAATTCTGGCACGGTTCCCCCCCCCCCCCGCCTGTCTTAAGAGGCGACTGAAAAGGGGCCTTCAGCGTCACTGGGAGTGCACACGGCGGGGCTGTGTGCCTCCATTTCAAGTGGCACCGAGGAAAGGCGGTGTAAGAGTGACCTAACACCGCCGTACATACTGGCAGGTGAATAGCGGAGGCGTAACTCCTGTTAAGGTGAGCTGGTTAGCATAGCGCGGCAGGGGTCCACCAGCACAGAGCCACCATCCGACCAGATATCACGCGGACCTCTGGATACGCGCTGAAGCAGGTCACCGGGGGTTTAGTGAGTAATGTCTGCCACCTCACGGCAGGCGAGCCTCACACACCCCCGGCCTTCCCCCAGAGTCCCGCCCTCTGGATCGTCCATAACCAGTTCAGTCCATAAACGGATTCCCCCCGAAAAAAAGAGACAGTCTTCTTCGAGAACAGGCAGGATGAGGAAATCCAATACCGAATCACCTAGAGGAGCTCAAATAAACAAAGTGTCACGGTCATCTTCCTATATCTTTAAAGCGAGAACTTCTCGACGTTTGCATTCTGCCTACAGTGCACAAGCCTGGTTGCCCATGGAACACCTTAAGTCAAAGCTCGGAATGGATACAAGGGTAACGGAGTGGAGTGTGTTAGGCATAGTTTACACACAGACAGAAAATGGTCACCACGATCCGTGCAAAAACTGACGTTCAAGACATAGGCCAGAAAGTCACCAAACTGTCAAAATGGGAGCACTGAGCAGTCTGTAAGATGCATCCGGCCCGAATGACAACCCAATGGCTCCTCAAAGACTGATATCATTGAAAGACGAGGCCTAAAAACGATGGTGCGACCAGCTGGCACATTACTCTGGCGAGCTGACTTGAGCCAAAGACAGGGGTAAATCGAAAAATTTGGGGGAGAGCTTTGCCCAGCAGTGGGATATTGTGTTGAAAAAAATGAGTCTGCAACCTAGTTTTGTTGTTATTAGCAAGAATTATGAGTAAAATTTTTCAAATTTTAGTAATTGTAGGTATTTTATACTTGACCACGTGAGTTTCGGTTTCGGTTTCGGCCGAAACTGAAGCCTAGGCCGAACATTCGGTTTCGGTTTCGGTTTCGGCCGGAAAACCAGTTTCGGTCGGACTCTAATTATTATAGGGCAGATGTATGAGGTCCAACGTCTGATGATTATAACTCGCGCTTCCCAGGACGGTACATACGTGAACGCGCCTAGCTCGAAGCTGACGTACGGCACGATGATGTTCGTGCGCTGCGTGATCGTGTTAGGTCAGGCCTGAAGATGTCCAACGTTTCTCTTGCGGTTCCCAGGACGGCACATACGTGAACGCGCCCAGCTCGAAGCTGACGTACGGCACGATGATGTTCGTGCGCTGCGTGATCGTGTTAGGTCAGGCCTGAAGATGTCCAACGTTTTACTTGCGCTTCCCAGGACGGTACATACGTGAACGCGCCCAGCTCGAAGCTGACGTACGGCACGATGATGTTCGTGCGCTGCGTGATCGTGTTAGGTCAGGCCTGAAGATGTCCAACGTTTTACTTGCGCTTCCCAGGACGGTACATACGTGAACGCGCCCAGCTCGAAGCTGACGTACGGCACGATGATGTTCGTGCGCTGCGTGATCGTGTTAGGTCAGGCCTGAAGATGTCCAACGTTTCTCTTGCGGTTCCCAGGACGGCACATACGTGAACGCGCTCAGCTCGAAGCTGACGTACGGCACGATGATGTTCGTGCGCTGCGTGATCGTGTTAGGTCAGGCCTGAAGATGTCCAACGTTTTACTTGCGCTTCCCAGGACGGTACATACGTGAACGCGCCCAGCTCGAAGCTGACGTACGGCACGATGATGTTCGTGCGCTGCGTGATCGTGTTAGGTCAGGCCTGAAGATGTCCAACGTTTCTCTTGCGGTTCCCAGGACGGCACATACGTGAACGCGCCCAGCTCGAAGCTGACGTACGGCACGATGATGTTCGTGCGCTGCGTGATCGTGTTAGGTCAGGCCTGAAGATGTCCAACGTTTCTCTTGCGGTTCCCAGGACGGCACATACGTGAACGCGCTCAGCTCGAAGCTGACGTACGGCACGATGATGTTCGTGCGCTGCGTGATCGTGTTAGGTCAGGCCTGAAGATGTCCAACGTTTCTCTTGCGGTTCCCAGGACGGCACATACGTGAACGCGCCCAGCTCGAAGCTGACGTACGGCACGATGATGTTCGTGCGCTGCGTGATCGTGTTAGGTCAGGCCTGAAGATGTCCAACGTTTTACTTGCGCTTCCCAGGACGGTACATACGTGAACGCGCCCAGCTCGAAGCTGACGTACGGCACGATGATGTTCGTGCGCTGCGTGATCGTGTTAGGTCAGGCCTGAAGATGTCCAACGTTTTACTTGCGCTTCCCAGGACGGTACATACGTGAACGCGCCCAGCTCGAAGCTGACGTACGGCACGATGATGTTCGTGCGCTGCGTGATCGTGTTAGGTCAGGCCTGAAGATGTCCAACGTTTCTCTTGCGGTTCCCAGGACGGCACATACGTGAACGCGCTCAGCTCGAAGCTGACGTACGGCACGATGATGTTCGTGCGCTGCGTGATCGTGTTAGGTCAGGCCTGAAGATGTCCAACGTTTTACTTGCGCTTCCCAGGACGGTACATACGTGAACGCGCCCAGCTCGAAGCTGACGTACGGCACGATGATGTTCGTGCGCTGCGTGATCGTGTTAGGTCAGGCCTGAAGATGTCCAACGTTTCTCTTGCGGTTCCCAGGACGGCACATACGTGAACGCGCCCAGCTCGAAGCTGACGTACGGCACGATGATGTTCGTGCGCTGCGTGATCGTGTTAGGTCAGGCCTGAAGATGTCCAACGTTTCTCTTGCGGTTCCCAGGACGGCACATACGTGAACGCGCTCAGCTCGAAGCTGACGTACGGCACGATGATGTTCGTGCGCTGCGTGATCGTGTTAGGTCAGGCCTGAAGATGTCCAACGTTTCTCTTGCGGTTCCCAGGACGGCACATACGTGAACGCGCTCAGCTCGAAGCTGACGTACGGCACGATGATGTTCGTGCGCTGCGTGATCGTGTTAGGTCAGGCCTGAAGATGTCCAACGTTTCTCTTGCGGTTCCCAGGACGGCACATACGTGAACGCGCTCAGCTCGAAGCTGACGTACGGCACGATGATGTTCGTGCGCTGCGTGATCGTGTTAGGTCAGGCCTGAAGATGTCCAACGTTTCTCTTGCGGTTCCCAGGACGGCACATACGTGAACGCGCTCAGCTCGAAGCTGACGTACGGCACGATGATGTTCGTGCGCTGCGTGATCGTGTTAGGTCAGGCCTGAAGATGTCCAACGTTTCTCTTGCGGTTCCCAGGACGGCACATACGTGAACGCGCCCAGCTCGAAGCTGACGTACGGCACGATGATGTTCGTGCGCTGCGTGATCGTGCAGGACATGTGCACGTACATGGCCAAGGCGGCCACCATCGCCACGCGTTACTCCGCCGTGCGCCGCCAGTCGCAGCCGAAGCCCGAGTGAGTATACTATACTGTACATCTTTCTACTATATCATCATCATCTTGGATACCTTTTTCTATTGATGTACTTAAGTATGTTATTCTTTTCATAACTTTGCATGCTAAGGCTATTTCGTTTTAAGTTCATGCTGTAATATACTAACAAATAGTGTGAAAAAAAGAGAAACAGTTGAAAAGAGTAACTGCTGAGTTTCTTGTCGGTTCTTTCTTGCCTTTCTGTACTGAGAAGAACCGGCAAGAAACTCAGCAGTTACTCTTTTTTTACAATGGTGGCCAAATATTATGTCTAAAATATTAAGGAAAAGCAACCTTATCACGACAGATTAAAAATTATGTTACAGTTGTTTTAGATTTTAGTGGCACTTCAAACAACATACAATAGGCATGACGACCAATTTTGAAATCTTCTTTCGTGATAAAGGTACACATATATAGTATACTAAAAAAACTTTATTTCGGTTTCAAAGGTCAGTTTAACAAAGTTTGAGGACATTATTCTAGTATTTTATCAACAGCGCGCGAAAAAGCTCGCAGGTGTCATGGCGTCCGTGTGACGTAATTCTAATATAAATATCAAGTGTCTGTCAAACTCACTTGTATGAAATACGACAGTGACATTTGTTGATTTCCAGTACAGTGACGTCATAGTGCGTGATTGACGTTTGTTGACGTTTGAGTCAAAATGGCGAATTGCAGTATTTTATCCTTTTACTTTATTGAAAATCTGATTAATCTCAGATTTTAAAATCAAACTAAATGTGTCTTTTAAATCCTTTTAATATGTAGGTATTTTCCCCTAATGTATTCAAATCGTTGATTATTTGATACTGTCGTCATGCCTATTCTGTCATTGTAATAGGTATTACAACTGCTTTTGTCAAACCGCCATACCTTTTAGACCGCTCTGTTACCACACATCATTTTGATGCTTACTCACTTTTTTTGCCTTAATGTATGCCTAACGCCAAAACCTTTGTTTACCAGCGAGCCAGAGCCTCAAATCCTGGACTACGTGACACAGCAGCACAAGCTGCTAGTAAGCATAGCATCAGTCCACGCGTTCAAGCTGAGCGCGCAGTGGCTCTGGACCATGTACAACAACGTCACCGCCGAGCTGGACGCCGGGGACCTGGAACGGCTGCCTGAGGTTTGTAAAAATACAGTTCGATGGAAATTGTACTCTAATCCAATAGAAATACGATCCATGAGCTGTGGCTTGATTTATGAGCCTGACACACTTGAACCCTTTTAGCATTCCATAAAGTTCAATTTTCCAATGACATTGGCAGCTGTCAAAATGTACCTATTTCATATATCAGTTGGACTATAGTTAGCAGTAGGTATACATCGAAAGTGCTATCGTTTATATTTTTGACAGGGTTGTTTGCTACAGTCGCTGTTTAAAAAACGGTTATCTATTTCATTTTTCCTTTGAATACTGACCATTAGGCTATTATACCAGTCAACGAAATGACACAGTACATACATTTGTGTGCATGACCGAGAAGGAGATGGCACAGGACAAATATTTGCATGATCTGCATGTCTGCTAGTATTGGTCTGAGTGTTTCCTATGTATATTATGTATCCAATAACAAAAAAAAATAAGCATGCGGAAATTAAGCAGAATAAAAGGTTGACCAGTTTTCAAACACATTCATTTACGCGTTGCAAGTTTGCATTTGCATGGCTGTTACTTTTTAAAACTGTGTAACATTCTAGAGTATGTCGAAAAGTATGCTTTATTATCTGACAATAAAACTGAAATTCGATTAGACGTATGTTCCTTCACGATTGACAGTTGAACCAATTGATCTTGTCAATATCATCATTGGGCAAGCAGAAACCGATCTTAGGGTGGTCAAACCTTTCATTCCCCTACTGTACAAGCTCTGCTTAGTTTGGGGATGTGTGGAAAAATATCCAGTGATATATTGACGCGTTTTCTTCCAGTTGCACGCCCTAGCCTGCTGCCTAAAGGCCGTAAGCACTTCAGATGCGGCAGAATGCGTGGAGCGCTGTCGCCTGGCGTGCGGGGGCCACGGGTACATGCTGTCGTCTAACTTGCCGCTCATGTACGGACTCGTCACCGCCGCTTGTACTTACGAGGGGGAGAATACGGTGTTGCTGCTTCAGACGGCTAGGTGAGACCTTCTAGATACTGATACATAGTGCCCTAACCTGCTGTCTACAAGCCGTCAGCACGTCAGGCGAGGCAGAATGCGTGGAGCGCTGTCGCCTGGCGTGCGGGGGCCACGGGTACATGCTGTCGTCTAACTTGCCGCTCATGTACGGACTCGTCACCGCCGCTTGTACTTACGAGGGGGAGAATACGGTGTTGCTGCTTCAGACGGCTAGGTGAGACCTTCTAGATACTGATACATAGTGCCCTAACCTGCTGTCTACAAGCCGTCAGCACGTCAGGCGAGGCAGAATGCGTGGAGCGCTGTCGCCTGGCGTGCGGGGGCCACGGGTACATGCTGTCGTCTAACTTGCCGCTCATGTACGGACTCGTCACCGCCGCTTGTACTTACGAGGGGGAGAATACGGTGTTGCTGCTGCAGACGGCTAGGTGAGACCTTCTGGATCCTCGTATTGATTTAATAACAAAATGAAATCAATACATTTTTTTTATTTTTCGAAATTATTTGTTTGTGACCTAGTAAAACTTTAAATTAGCGGATGTATCTGGATACATATCTTATGGCACTGACCGTACATAGTGTTATTGGAATATGTGAGAACAGATTTTTTTATAATAAATACAATACATATTATACATGAATAAATGACAAACCTGGATCCTCAGAGTGTTATTTACTATATTTTTCTGTAGTCAGAGAAATAAATTACAACTCGGCAAACTTTAAATTATGCCATAATGACATTACCACGTGCAGTAAAAGGGGTGGCAGGATGCCCTTTTTCGGCCGAATACATTTGAAACCAATGTGGTGAGGGGCGAGCCTAGTGCCAATATACGGGTTGTTTGGGTTTTTATCGATATTTTCTCTAAACAGACAGTTAGCGAAGTGCAGTCAAGTAAAAATGAAATAATTTAAGTGGTTACATTAAAAAAAAACTTAACGATAACATTACAGCAAAAATGCCACTAAAATGACATCAACTCAGCATGTGTTAGTCGTCATTGTTGTAACGCCCTTCCATAGATGCCAAGAGAGTAGGTGTTCCTGCCAGTTTTGACTATGGGACCACGTGTTTCAACCACAGTGACACGCCTCTAAGCGATGTCGCTATAGCACTGTTCTACCTCTATTTATTTATACTTTATTGCACAAAATTAGGTAAAAAAATTACAACTGGTGGACTTAATGCCTGGAGTGATTCTCTACCAGTCAACCGCAAGGCATAACATATAATTTATTTATCTTTATTTATGCAGGTACTTGGTAAAAGCGTGGCAGCAAGCCTCCAGCGGACATACCCTGCCACCCACAGTATCATACCTGGCGCGCGCGGTGGGGCGGCGCCACCCGCCCTGGGACAACGACCTCGAGGGGGTCATGCAGGGGTTCTACCAGGTCGCCGCCAGGTCAGTACTTAGTGTGTAGTAGGCAGAGCACGAACTGATAAATATGTGCAAAAAAGCTTGTAGTTTGATACTAACGTTAAAAAGAAAAAAGCATCGTTTACTTTTCGATTACCAAAACGTTAAAAGGTTCGTGCTAGGCCTACAGGTAGGGATGTCTAAACGATACCCAGGTCGCGAAGATGTCTCTACTTAGATGGGTACCTAAATCTGAATGTGTCAGTACCTAGTGAAGGCGTGGCAGCAATGTCGCACCGCCCCAGGTCGCCGCCCGGTCAGTTCTCTTTAATAGCATGCATACAGCACAAACAAGTGGGTGAATTCCTCGAGTGGACGTGTAAGCGCAGATCCTAAACTATAAAGATTTTTGATCAATAACCAAGAGTCTTGAGATCGATTTTGACTAAGACTGCATACCTACTCAGATTTCAGAAAAAAAAATCCTAGAATCGAACCTGTTGGTTTTGAAAAAAAGTCATCCTGTATTATTATGACATTTCGTAGTCTCCTATCCCTATAGGAGACTACGAAACTTTTTCCCAGAGTGATTCCCTAATCACTCTGGGAAGTAACATTATCTAGCAAACTGAAGGAAAGTTATTTTTTAATTTTCATGAAACCAGTCACTGAAATAGTTGGAAAAAATACTTATTATTTGAAATTATTGACTGCAATACGGAACTGAACCCGGCACAAATCACAATTAAAAAATCACCAAAAATAACAATGGGCCTTACCCCCGAATTCACAAACGCAAATCAACGTTGAGCTTACTTTAGAAGTACAGCTGTCCCTTTCAATTCTATTGACATTTCACGGGACAGCATGAGCGTGAGCGCGTGCTTAGCGTTAATTGCCGTTTGTGAATTCGGGGGTTAATGTATCGTAGTTAAAGGAAAGTGTTGTTGCAGTAAGATAGGGCTGTGCGTGGCCAACATCGAGAAGCGACAGAAGAGCGGCCTCTGCTACGAGGACGCCTGGAACATGACCTCGGTGCAGCTCGCCTCCGCTTCAGAGGTACCACTACTGAATACATAAATAGATAATATCTACTTGCTAAGATAACATATCTTATTTGGCATTTGATGGAAATTGAATAAGTAACGAATAATTTACAGTGAAATCATATCTTTTAAGTTGTAGTTTATTTATTTTATTTATAGGTAGTACTGTGACAAAAAAGCTCTCACTCAGATTTTTATTCTTATTGTGTTTTTACTAATTAATTTTCTACTTTTTTTAATTACCTACTCTTGTTCGTAATAGTTAAAAGTGAAGCTTGAGACTGGAAAGTCGTGGTTTCGATTCCCAGTCGTTGAGCGTGATTCTGTCTCATCCTACTTATAATAAAGGCGAAAGTTTGTATGTGTGGATGTGCCGTGTTGCTCTTTCACGTAAAAGTGACTGAATGGATTTTAATGAAACTTTACAATAATGTAGCTTATACATCTGAATCGCACATAGGCTACAAATTATAAAGAAAAAATACTTTTTGTTTTTTCAACTTAAATCCACGTGGACGAAGACGCGGGCGGCCGCTAGTATCTTCATAAAGAAACCGATACCTTTTTTTTTGGTCGCCCTATAATTCAATGATCTCAAGCGATACGTTTACGCTACATTTGTCGTAGAGTAATTTATGGCTTCATATCTCTCAATACACGCTTCATTCCCTTTAACAGGCAGACGGAAAATAGTTCCCACCAAAATATGAGTCTTATGCTGATGAAATAAGGTTCAAAACCAATGACATATTCCGAGTGCTTATGTCTGTTATAGGTTTGAAAGCCTTAAAAACTGTTAGATATCTCAAAGAGCCGTACCTACGTCCCCAGGCCCACTGCCGCGCCATCCTGCTGAACACCTACTACTCGGAGACGCTGACGCAGATCAAGTCGGCGTCTCCGGCGCTACAGGAGGTGATGCTGCAGCTGGTCCAGCTGTACGTGGTGCACTGGGCCTTGCGATGCCTCGGCGATCTGCTGCGGGTAACTAACTAGACTTAATGTGTCGAATTTTTCATTTTGTGCAAGTTTATGAGCAGCAATACGGACCTTACAATGCAGACCAAAATTACCTTGAAAAACTGCCCCTAAATTGTGTCGACTTTCTGACGTCGTTAGAATGAGCTGACGCAGATCAACTCATTCTAACGACACCTCACAAGCTGAAATCCGTTCATCTATTTATACAGGGAAGTACCTAATGTAATTTTTGTAATTTCAAACTGAAATAGCAGTCTAAGGGTTAATTGTAAGTAGATGGTTGCTGTCCTAGTAAGAAATCTTCAGGGCATCATTTCCAATAAGAATCCAATATTATTTTTGTCTGGTCAGCACTTTCATTTTTGGGTATATTTTGTTCGAATTGAAGTATCTATGTTTAGCCGTTCCTTACGATAAAAAATAAAATAAAAATAATTTACTTCGGGTAACTAAGACCAATAATGGCGACCATACCAAACAAAACTTGCCAACTGCCGCGCCATCCTGCTGAACACCTACTACTCGGAGACGCTGACGCAGATCAAGTCGGCGTCTCCGGCGCTACAGGAGGTGATGCTGCAGCTGGTCCAGCTGTACGTGGTGCACTGGGCCTTGCGATGCCTCGGCGATCTGCTGCGGGTAACTAACTAGACTTAATCAGTTGAATTTGTCGTTTTGTGCAAGTCTATGAGCAGCAATACGGACCTTACAGTAAAAAATAAAATAAAATTCATTTACTAAAGATCAGAAAAAAAAAGAAAGATCAGTGTTAGAGGTGGATGCCTATAACATTGGAAATCACCCTGGCTCATAGGGTAAATATACCAGAAAGATTCGGCCGGTCTGTTAATGGTCTCGGTAGCATAGTGGTTAGTGCAGTCGCCCGGTTTGCGAAAGATGCGGGTTCGATTCCTGCCTGATGTTAACATGACCGAATGTCTTTTTCTGGTTTTCTGATCTTTAGAGAAGATACTGCATGAAAAATGCTAAAACAATAGTAAAACATAAAATTCATTTATTTCGGGTAACTAAGACCCATAATGGTGACCATAACAATCAAAAATGGCCCACTGCCGCGCCATCCTGCTGAACACCTACTACTCGGAGACGCTGACGCAGATCAAGTCGGCGTCTCCGGCGCTGCAGGAGGTGATGCTGCAGCTGGTCCAGCTGTACGTGGTGCACTGGGCCTTGCGATGTCTCGGCGACCTGCTGCGGGTAACTAACTACACTTAATCAGTTGAATTTTTCATTTTAAGCAAGTCTATAACCCCGAATTCACAAACGTCAATCAACGCTAAGCACACGCTCAAGCTTATGCTGTCCCGTAAAATGTCAATAGAACTGAAAGCGACAGCTATACTTCTGAGGGATGCTCAACTTTGATTTGCATTCGTGAATTCGGGGGTATGATCAGCAATACTCACAATGCAGACCAAAATGACAGTGAAAAACTGCCCCTGAATTTCGTCGACTTCCTATCTAATTAGAATTGTTCGTCGTCTATCCTATACTCGGATTTTTAATTGTAGTCAGTGAAATGACATTTTCAGTTTGGCAGGTTTTCAGTCCCAAATAAATAGTGATGTGGTAAATCGAGTTTTTACAATTAAAAGTTAGTCGACATTACAGCCTGGCAAAAAAGTCGTAATGAATGACCACGTCCCACTTCCATATGTCATTACTGGCAACACACACTGGTCAGACTTTCGTTTTGAGACATAGAGGTATTTCGGTAAACTGTATTTAGTAAATAGATTATTATTATTACGCCTTATAATTTCATATACAGGGTGTTACAAAAATACCCCTAATAACTGAAGGGGGTTATACAAACTCCTAGAAGGAGTCCCTTGTTAATTTCTTACAGTCGTAGCTTTTAACTTGAATTTCGAGTAAATAGACGTAAAATAAAAACATCGATCATAGACACCCAGCACTAATTTGGGTTCATGGCCCCAAGTTGACCCTAACCGGTAGTGACCAGGAGCGACCTCCTTCGTTCACACCCCTACGTTTTATATCGAAAAATCCAATTAATATCGTCATTTTTGTTAACATTTTCTGTACGTTTTTATCGAAACCGTTAAAGATATGAAAAAAGGAACAACACCTACTATTTCAGATTCTTTGACTTTCTATGCCATTTCAATCTTTAGGGGTATTTTTGAAACACCCTGTATAGGCAGTGATGAAGGTTTTGTAGATCCCGGTTTACTTATTTTTGAATCAAATAATAATAGTATGGACTATCATGAAGAGATGAATTCAGAATCAGAGTCGGAATCAATAGCAAACGTAACGAATAAAAACGTATATAATTACTTGTATTTTGCTGACTTTCAAGTGTTAATTCCCCTGAACCTCTTTGAACATTTTTTTTCCAGCTATGGTTATATTTTTTTAGTGAGAAGTTTTAATATGGAGGTAGGGCCCATATTTCTATTATTTAATTCGTTTTGTACACTATTAAATATTTACAATTATTTAAAAAAGGCTTTGATACCTCATAAAATAAATCATGACTAAATGTCTTAGTCTAGTGATTGCCGAACGTCACTATTGTAGCGGGTCACCCTTTTTTGTATCAGTCACTGTTGAAGTTGTCATTTCGCTGACTACAATTATTAATCGTACTATAGCTATTTTGTAAATATGTCTATACTACGCACGCCGAATGATGATCCCTATGACAGTTCGCTAGCGCTTAACATTGTGCTGACGTCCTGTCACATCAAATCCTTCAGAGATCCATTAAAAAACCGAAAAAATCATAAATTTTAACATCTGTAAATTATAAAAATGACTATTAGGGAATTATTACGTAATGTTCGTAAATAATGGCAAAAAACTCAATGCAAATGTACATGGTACGTGCTGCAAAAGTTACGTCGTCAAGCTGTTATCGACTAAGAAGGGACACATCGATATACAAAATATCGATAATTTGTTGGAAAAATTTAACAAATGCTTTGAGTTTGTATTTTCATTATATCAATCTGAAGCTGAAACAAAGTCATGCGGGTCTTCAAAATCTGAGTCTGAACTGCAGCTATCGGCGACGTTTAATATTAACGGTTGGTCAATGATATTGTTGTTTTGTACAGAGGCGCACACATCAACCTTTACATAGGGGCACCTTATGCGGCTGACATTAGACCCATTTTGCAATGGTTTTGTAAAGGTTGATGTGTGCGCCTCTGTACATCTCGATCCCAGTCTTGTAAACAAATTTTCTACGTTCTTTCGACCACTTTTCGTTTTATTCAAATTATGCAATTTGAATAAAAATTAAAGAATCGTAAAATAAAATAAGACTGTTACTTTTATATCCAGTGCTTATGACCATCAATGCGCGTAATCTTTTTCTCAAAATAAATAGAAATTGCTTATTATGTTGAATGACCTGGCTGAATGACATGACATTTGCCTAAAAACATATTTTATCGAAATTGCTTGAAATGGTTTCGCATCACTAAAGCAACTGTCAGTTGAAACGTCATAGGGATCATCATTCGCCGTGCGAACTATAGTACCTTATTAATTATGTATTTATGTCAGTCAGTCATCAACACCTTCAGGACGTCCACTGCTGTATACATAGGCCTACCCCATTGATTTCCAGAGAACTCTGCGATCTTTATGAGGTCATCCGTCCACCTTACTCAAGAACTTCGTGCTATACCTACTCTTTTGCTTACTGCTACGTCAACGAGCTTAGTTCGTATTCAGATTTCCTCATTTGATCTTATCAGGATCGAAATCCTAGTCAGGAAAAATCTTCTGCGATATGACGTTGCCTCCCGCTTCACTTTTCCTCAGAAAAGCCATGATAGTATGTATGTACTTTTCAACAAAATTTACAATAATTTTAACAATTTTGTTTTGCAGTTCACGTCGATATCTGAGCGAGACATCGAGAAGTTGCAGAACTGGTACGAAGAGCTGCTGACGAAGCTGCGCCCCAACGCCGTCGGCCTTGTCGACGCGTTTGACCTCAGAGACGAGGTCAGTCACCCTTCACAACGAACCCAGTAAACATACATGTTGATACTGAAGAGGTGCCATTTATCAAATTGACACCATCATTAGCAACCGCATGACGTACACTTATTTCATCTGTACCACAGTAAACATAACAGTAGGTTATCTAAGGCCGCCCGCCAAGTTATTAGCCTAGCGTGCTCACAGACACGCGTCACAGCCCGTACTGCCGCCACCTTATTCCCCCATATTTTATGCTAGCGTGTGCGTGAAATAGCGTGCCGACACGGCGCACGACGCGCACGCACACATTAAAACCGAGAGCGGCACTTTTGTATGTAGATATTTTACTGTTCTCTGTTTACTGTGTCTGTACGCCACTCTTCATCAATCCGTGTATCCCATCCCACTAGCCATCTAAACCATAGTTCATGGTCTATAAACTTTCTATCTTCTGTTCTCACATTCAACCACATCAGTCTTTTCCACCCATTAGTCATACTTTACACCAAGCTCTCTGTCTATCTCGATTATACTCGGACTTTTAGAAGTTGCAGTAATTTGCAATTTCCTTGAAAATCTGGCATTTTCGGTAAAATTACTGACACTTCGTCAACAACATCTCGTCTTATTTTTAGTTTATAAATGTTTTATTAAATAATTTGAACTGTTCCCCAGATCCTCCACTCCGCGCTGGGTTCGTACGACGGGCGCGTATACGAGCGGCTGATGGAGGAGGCGCTGAAGAGTCCGCTCAACCAGGAGCCCGTCAACCAGTCCTTCCACAAGTACCTCAAGCCCTTCATGCAAGGCAAACTGTGATTTAAGAGTGATATGTATGTGATTTAGTTTGTTAACGGCTGTTAGGCTCGAAAAAGAACAGCTTTCTTGATTGGACTTTTATACCTGTTTGCAGAAAGTTCTTATATCAGTTGAACTGACAGTTTTATGACATAATACCCTTATAGGGTCATAAGACCCCTTCCAGATTACGCGTTCTAGACTCGCGCATATCATGAGTGCGAGATAACTCTTTCCTTCTAGCCTCGTCCTTTTGAACTCTAGCGTTAAACGCGTCACCAGTAGGCCTAGCATGAACCGATAACGTTTTGGTAATCGAAAAGCAAATTTTTTTTTTCTTAAAGACATAAAAAAAGAAAAAAGTATTATTTACTTTTAGATTACCAAAACGTTATCGGTTCGTGCTAGGCCTACTGGACAAGCTCAAACAAGCAGTCAGTTTAACTAACTGTAATAAGACTAGGGCAGCAGCAGTATATTTTCAACGGAATATGGGCTAAGCCCCATTTTTGCGATGCGTTGCGCTGAATTGCTCAATTTATATACTTGGACGCAACGCATCATATGGCCATGCCTTGAAAATACATAAAACGACGCAGTGGTTAACCTGGCGCTGCGTCGTCGCAACATAACGCACTTGTAGAGCTTTAAACAAAAGCAGCAACTAATTTGAATACCCCCTTGGAAATGTCTCAGGGTGCGTTCAGTCAGTCAGAAGAGGAATTCTACTTTCTTATTTCGAATCTCGAATCCACTGTAAGATTCTCTACGATTATGTACCACCAGACGTGTTTTGTTGCTACCAAATCAGGTTACCTATAGTATAATCTAAGAGATGCATTATATTTTAAAACCTGAGTTTTAATTAACTTCAGAATATTAAGGACATAAATATTTGTGTAAGTTTTTTCCTTTTCGATTCAAAGAAGTCTTGTTTATGTTTGGCCTTCAAAAGATGATAAAATGTTCGACATAGATATTTTCCATAAACAGTTAAGTACCATAGGTTAAAAGACTTGTGTTTGGGATTGGTCATCGTTTAGCTATTGGCCAATAAGCATTAAAACGATTCTCTTGGTCTTTATGTAGATAAGTGTTTATAATTTTGTTTATGTTGTAGTTCATGTGATGATATTCTAAATCAATACAAGATATTTTTTTTGTAATTTACTATAATTTCTTAGAGCAGTTAAGAGTTTAGCTCACAGTAATATACTAAAAGATTTTAATAGTTATCTCGAGAGCGAATGATTGAAAAGGCTATGATGATATTATTATTTATACAAAATTACAATTTAATGGTGCCCTTATTGTGCAATTTATACAAATGAAATGACAAAATAGGTTAAGTAAAATTCATTTTTATATTTGATTATTATTAGCATAAAATAGACGGTCGCCTGTCGCCAACAAACTCTCAGCAAAGGTGACCTTGCACATTTCTGCCGTGTACACATTTGTTACTCAATTTAGTGGCCAGCAGCGGTCCGTTAACCAACGGAAGTGTGACCATTGGAAAAACAGTGAATCTACCGCATTCTTCATGAAAATTACAACGATAATCTGCCCAACTCTATTAGGTTCACCACCGGGATGGTGGGCGAAACACAAAATACAAATACTAGTTCATAGATGAAATCTTAATTGAAGACAATTTACGAGCCAATCTCATCCGCCAAGTTAATGTCAAATCTGCCCAAATGGCGGAAATTAGCAAAAAAAATGGTCACACTGCTAAAGTTGAGATCTTGTTGCAAACCGTGTAGCCGGACCTTCCGACCGATATTGGCAACCGCCCAAGGTCAAAGTCACCTTTGCCGAGGCTTGTTGGCGACCGTCTATTCCATGCTTTAGGTGGTGGAGTGCAACATTCCTTTTTATATGATTCAATTGTATAGAGCGTACAGTATTACTGTTTTTACTTTGAGACATTATAATGGAGATTGTTTAACTTTACTGAATATTTTTGCAATAAAAAATCGAAGTAATTTATTTGATTTTTTATTTTTACTTTTTAACTTAGGTATAAGTAATGTTAACACTTTCCAACTGCAATCATTTTTTTTCATTAAAAATGGGTTTGCATTCATCATCATTCGACTAAACTGAAAATTTTAAGTGGTAAATGGAATGAAGGTTTCCTGAATCTGAGTGCCTATTCGGACACGCACAAACAGTTTCGAGTTACTTCACCGTCAAGTTTGTCGAGAATTCACTAAACTTTGTTTTTCTTAAATTGGCATAAGTGCAGTAAGCCAACCAAATAAAGAAGGTCATTATTTACTGGTAGATTACTCGATGTTAGATGACTTTCAAATTCGTCAGGGTCTTGGTTTGACGCTTCGCAAACGTTATTTCTCCTAATCGCCACTAGATGGGGTGCTTCAACGCCGTACAAATTCGCGTTTACCGAATCGGGACAGTTTAGTGAGCAAAAGCGGTGTGCCTGTCGTACTTGGCACTCTGTGCTATCTGACAGCTGTTAGGACCAGACGCCTACGAAGGGCCGCCTCGTTGGGTTCCCGATATTTTTCCTGCCACCGAGCGGCGATTTGAAAGCGTCTGGTCAAAAAACTGTCTGATGCAGTGTCTGACGACCCTCATTAAGGTAACCAAATGCGATTTTACCTTAAGTGCGATTGGACTGCGAATGTTTCTTGTTACAATTAGCAATTGCTTTTTCCCTTTGGCTCCGCAGAACTGACATCAACATATCCTGCGTTTCAAGAGACAGTGCTCGCGGCATGAACCTCAACTGGTGTGCTACATTCAAACCAAATGTCGTGAACTCATCACCTTCTTTCTCGTCATAAGCTTCCGATTTCATTTCAAAACTGTCCATAGAGGGTGACTGGTTATGTTTGGGTATTTCATATTCCGGCAACAACCATGCTTCTGAATCTGAAATGTAGTCCTGAAATAAAACGAAACATACCATTTTAGAGAGTCCAATATCAATAAACAAGTTTACTATTTTGGAATTATTCGTGCAGGTTGCCTTTACCAACCAAGTTAATGATGCAACTTGGCCAAAATTGTTAACCAAAGGTAAAAGGGTAAGGTAACTAACTGTAGCTTCAGAACTCATATCAACAAATTTAAAACTGTAACTTATCATTACATTTGATTCTTCTTCGTTTGTTTCTTCTTTAATCTCTTCATTTCTGAGAACTTGCAGCATCCTCAATTTGACTAAATCGAAATCCTCAACATTGCCGATTACTGGTTCAGTGCCGTTACCGCTCTCCCTCCACTTTATATGCTTCTTTTTCAACTTATTTTTCATGTTAGTCAAATACTAAAACAAAAGATAAAACTTATAAATATAAAAAAAAACTATAAACCACACAGCCCTCCAAAATTGTTTGCCTAGAGATAGATTGAAAGCAGGGAAAAAAATTGTTTTATTCACTTAAAAGTGTTTCTTTTTAATTATCAAATAAATAAATGTAATTTTGCTTTTTTTTTGCTTCATTTATATGAATGAATCAAATAGTAAATGCAAAGGCATAGAAAGCAATGCATAGGAAACTTTAAATACTGAAATTTTCTGTAGAAAGTTTCCTTAACAGCCGGTTCGGTGTAGTAGTTAAAAAGTTAGTACTACACCAGACGCCGCGGGTTCGATATCCGCACAGCACAAACATTCGTGTCCATGAACATGTTTGTTTGGATTGGTTGGGGTATTTCCTATGTATACTGAGTATGTTTTCCCAACAAAAAATGTATTTACGTGTTTATCTTTTGTCTAGTTCCTATAGTACAAGTTATGCTCTTTACCGCATTTCATGACACATCTGGAACACGTAGATATTTTCGTTATAAAAGACTACTGAATCTTCCTCGAGTTAACACTTTTCGTTATGGTTTCACAATTTTATAAAATGGGGATAGATTGACAAAAATGCAAATTCATCATAATTTTAACAAACCTTTGCCCAGGCTTTGTGGCTTTTAGGTGGACCCAAAGTGTTAAGAATATTGGCAATCTCCTTCCACTTTGCTTGCTTCGTTGCAGTGCCAGTGGTTTTTCTACATCCTGATAATACTTCTGGGTTATTCTCAAAAAATGAACACAAGACTTCTGTCTGAGCAGCTGTAACTCTTGCCTGTAAATCCAAACCTATGAAATAATATACATTTTATTTGGCAAGTTAAATTAACACAGACTATACAGGGTGGCCAGAAAAGTGACGTCCAATTTTTTTAAAAAGTGCCTGGTCTTGAGAGGTGTCTGAATCAGCCGTGTAACTAAAAAATAATAATAATGATCGGAGATAGCTTATCAGGTTTGGTACAATGGCTGGATTGCTTCAATAAAGTGCCGATTGCCGATTGGCCAGTCGCGCAGTAAATTTTGAAGTAGCTTTCATTTACGTTATGAGGCTAGTTATTTTATATGCATAAATACACAAATTATAGAGATTTAGCTGCAAGAAAAAAAATGGAAGAAACCTTAAATGTTTTTCTTTTTATATTTTTCAAACAGATCCGGTTGCAATTTTGGAAAAAATCATAAAAAAGATACCTATTTAACTCAAAAACTAAGAAAAATCGCCTCAACACGAGGCACTTAAAATAACTATTGGAAGTGACTTTTCTGGCCACCCTGTATAATCAATAACTTATAATAATTTTAAGATCTGAAAAACAGAAAAAGACACTTGGTAATTTTGGCATCAGGCAGGAATCAAACCCACATCCTTCGCAAACAGGGCGACTGCACTAACAACTGTGCTACCGAGACCATTAACAGACCAGCCGAATCTTTCTGGTATATTTACCCTACAAGCCAGAGTGATTTCATCAATGTTATAGGCATCCACCTCTAACACTCGGAGGAAATATTATTTCAAATATTTAACTTCCGATTGACATGAAAAAGCAACATAGTAATAACTATGTTTTATTATTGTTTTAGCATTTTCCATGCAGTATCTTACTGAAGGTCTGAAAACCAGTAAAGACATTTGGTAATTTTGGCATCAGGCGCACAGCAGCAGGTAGCACAGTGGTTAGTGCAGTGGCCCGGTTTGCAAAAGATGCGGGTTCGATTCCTGCCTGATGCCAAAATTAGAAAATGTCTTTTTCTGGTTTTCAATAATAACACATTATAATAATTTGATGATGCCCAGACATGAAGAAAAATTATAGATCAGGCTATACATTTAAATTGTTCTGTTTCATGTTGATTACAAATTTCCTTATTAATATTTCCATTATCCTAGTACGTAAGTATGTACATAATTAATGTCAGTATGTTTTTTTAACATATACAAAATGCAGCAGAAAGCAGATGCCAGACAGACTTACTTAAAAATTGGTGAAAAGGTAGTTTATTTGGATTAAAAGATTTGCCACTACTCTGTCGCTCAATGTCTTACACCATTAACGTTTTCCGGGACAATACCTCTATAACCATAAACTTAATTCATGTCTGTCACAGGTTAGCATACAGACAATTGCCACTGTAGTTCACTGAAGAGACCTCAAACATTTACAACCACTACGAGTATAAGTACAATAAGGTATTGCTGAGTAATTCGATATACTGAAAATATTTTTTAAGTGAATTACGGTGATAGCTAGTCTGATACAACGATTAGAACATTACCTATCCATCCTCACATTCGCATTGTATTGCATGCAGTTGCTGGCAGCTAGCAGCAATGAATAACTTTGAGAAGTGACCAAATATGTTACAGTTGAGAATATGGCCCAGCGATCTTACGAAAATTCCTTTTTTTTACTTACGAGTATTGATGCTGTTTTTCGTCCGTGAGCTTTTTTTATCCATTATACTAGTTTTTAGTTTATCACAGCAATGAACCGAATCAAATCAAAACAACAATATGCAACAATACCAACAAACAATCCACCAATCCGTCAATCAAACTAGCTGTGCGGTCCGTAATGCGATTACAGGTCCTTGAGCGCTCACGGCGATCATAGGCGTCCCGAATTGAGATATCGCGTCAACAGTGCTCACAGCGCTGTCAGCGTGAAAATCAATTCGGACTGCTAGATAGTGACACTAGGGTGCGTTCCGAATTGAGTCGAAATCGATTACATCGCGCTCACAGAGCGTCCCGAATTGAAATATCGCGCTGTCATTCATCTAACGTCAGACAGCTTGACGTCATGGGTGACGTCACTAACGGCGCCATATTCTGTGCGGTCCGTAATGCGATTACAGTAATGTGAGCGCTCACGGTGATATCAGGCGTCCCGAATTGAAATATCGCGTCAACAGCGCTCACAGCGCTATCAGCGTCAAAACCAATTCGGACCGCTAGATAGTGATACATAACCTAACAATTTTTAACTTTGAATTTCTATCATTCCCAGGTTAAACTAGCGGTTCTTGTAGTAAAACTTTCTGTTACGTTATCACAGTAAAAGATTTGTCCCAGCAAAGATTTATTCTGAGAAATATTGACAAAAATATTTTTACGCTAAAATGTCTGTTTGACGTTTCATCTATGAATCTGACATAAGGCCCACGGTGATATCGCTCTGGAGCATTATCGTTGTGAGCGCAATATGGCGCCGTTAGTGACGTCACCCATGACGTCAAGCTGTCTGACGTTAGATGAATGTCAGCGTGATATTTCAATTCGGGACGCTCTGTGAGCGCGCTGTAATCGATTTCGACTCAATTCGGAACGCACCCATTGCGTTAACAACGATAATGCTCCAGAGCGATATCACCGTGAGCCTTATGTCAGATTCATAGATGAAACGTCAAACAGACATTTTAGCGTAAAAATATTTTTGTCAATATTTCTCAGAATAAATCTTTGCTGGGACAAATCTTTTTCTGTGATAACGTAACAGAAAGTTTTACTACAAGAACCGCTAGTTTAACCTGGGAATGATAGAAATTAAAAGTTAAAAATTGTTAGGTTATGTATCACTATTTAGCGGTCCGAATTGGTTTTGACGCTGATAGCGCTGTGAGCGCTGTTGACGCGTTATTTCAATTCGGGACGCCTGATATCACCGTGAGCGCTCACATTACTGTAATCGCATTACGGACCGCACAGAACCTAACAATTTTTAAACTTTTAATTTCTATCATTCCCAGTATAAACTTGCGGTTCTTGTACTAAAACTTTCTGTTACGTAATCACAGAAAAAGATTTGTCCTAGCAAAGATTCATTCTGAGGGATATTTGCAAAAATATTTTTACGTGAAAATGTCTGTTTGACGTTTCATCTATGAATCTGACATAAGGCTCACGGCGATTACGCTCTGGAGCATTATCGTTGTGAGCGCAACATGGCGCCGTTAGTGACGTCACCCATGACGTCAAGCTGTCTGACGTTAGATGAATGACAGCGCGATATTTCAATTCGGGACGCTCTGTGAGCGGGATGTAATCGATTTCGACTCAATTCGGAACGCACCCTATTACTTTACATCACTGGCTTCACGCTGCGCTGTTGACGCGATATTTCAATTCGGGACGCCTGATATCACCGTGAGCGCTCACATTACTGTAATCGCATTACGGACCGCACAGATAGATTGATAAAGCGCCTATAAAAACGTTCCAAAAACTGAATTGCGCATGTGTGAGTGATTGTCTATGTATGCGTTGACATCTCCTGTCATTTAGCACAATAGTGTTGGTACTTTCCATAACAATCTAACAGATTATCGAAATCACAAACAACAAATGATTATAGGCATACTCGTGTTCTTGAAAATAAAAAGCTGAGGTTCTTTATTATTTATTAGGTTTGCTCGTTACATTGTTTATGATATCTAAACATCAACTACGAGATGAAATAATATAAACACCATCAATTTTTATCCTTTTTTTAGGACTGGGTTAAATAGTATTTTGTTGGCCCGTACTCTTAGTCCGGTCAAATTAGACCAAAAAATAAGAGTGAAGTTACATTAATTCCCACCAAGCTGAAAATCGGTAAGATTGTTTGAAATATCATTAAAAACAAAATTTGAAAGTTCCCCATCTTTCCCCTGTAAGGAAAAAATTTTATTCAAGGTCAAAGGTAAAAAAAATGTGTTTTTCGCGATTTTCAGCAAAACGTAAGTTTTATCATAAAAATATTTCAGACAAAAATCGTAGATCATAAAATTATCTACAAAAAAATACTTAATACTTTTTTTCTACGAGCCACCGTTTTTGAGATATAACGATTCAAAAAGCTGTAAAAGTTGCGCTAAGTACACGGGTTCTCGCCTCGGCTTGGCAAGGGGGCCTAGTACCGGTGGTAGGGGCACCACCGGGAAGCGAAGAGAACCCAGGCGTGGCAGCGTGGGGGACTGGACACCCACCCGCTGCGGCCCGCAAGGGCGACGTGGGGCTGCGGGGCCAGTGGGGCCTGCAGGCGCCTTTGAGGCGCGTGGTTGGGGCCGCGACGCACAACCGGTTGGTGGGGGCCAGTGATCCGAGGCTGATCCCCCCTTTGCGTCGCGGTCCGGCGGGGCCGTACCGCCGGTTACGGCAGCGGAGCCGTCCTTTGGGTGTAGGGCCACTGGTATACCACCTTTACAGTGGAGAGTCCGACATAACCCGTCCGTCCCCCGGTGGACGGCTATGCGTAAGGCATTTACCCTACTTAAAAAAAAAAAAGTACACTACCTCATAGGTGGCGTGGAAACGTGTGCATATTATGACGATTACAACTTTTACAACTTTTTGAATCGTTATATATCAAAAACGGTGGCTCGTAGAAAAAAAAGTATAAATTATTTTTTTGTAGATAATTTTATGATCTACAATTTTTGTCTGAAATATTTTTATGATAAAACTTACCGTTTTGCTGAAAAGCGCGAAAAACTCATTTTTTTTACCTTTGACCTTGAATAAATTTTTTTCCTTACAGGGGAAAGATGGGGAACTTTCAAATTTTGTTTTTAATGATATTTCAAACAATCTTACCGATTTTCAGCTTGGTGGGAATTAATGTAACTTTGAATGTCTAATTTGACCGGATTATCTGTAGATTTAAATTGATTTTCTTGTTTCGGCCTAGGCATATAGTCTTTGTTAACATAAGAACACGGTGGTCTTGGTATCCTATAAAAATAAAGAAATTTTAATTATCTGCTTTTTCAAATAAGTACGGTAGTGGTCATATGATCGGTAAATTGCTCAAAAATGGCGCCAAGTATTGATTGTTATTGTTTGTTTAGTTTTATCACAGTAAAGGAATATAACAGTATTGTGACTTCGAACAAGCGGACGGAACGCAAGTTATACCTACGCGCCCCGGTTACGAGGGTGATACGATGGCTGTCAGTCGCGAATGCGCCGCGCGCCGTGCAGTGTCGGACGGACAGTTTTGTGTGTTTTGTACCATTTTGTGAACATAATATTGTAAATGTACTTTGGCAAGGCAAGATAATTTTTTTATTGTGCTGTTGTTGGTTGTTTAAATTCATCAAGAACGCACCCAGAGATATCATTCTTTACATTACCGACAAACTGCGAAAGGTACGAATAAGTTTAAAATGTTTTGTTACGTACCTACATAATAACACGTAATTTGTTACAATATTTTTAAAGACGCTTATATTTCGCTTTATCCTCCGAGTAATACTCCTAGATTATTTAATAAATGAGTTGACAGGGTGAAGGATAGTGACCGACAAGTGAAATAGGTGGTTCAGCGGTAGATAGAATAGGTAGGTTGGATAAATAAGTAATTCGTGAAGTACGCTTGCATTAAAATTTGCGGGTTTACGGTTTAATTTCACTACACCGGGTGAATGACCTTAGGTCGGAAATCCCTTGCGCGCACGACGTGTCAATTGGTAGTGAAATTATGGACCTACATACCTACTCTTCAAGTGAGGGATTTGCTAACGCAATAGTTTTATAGCTAGTTATGGCTAGTCCACCGCAAAATTTGGTTCATTGTAGGTATTAAGATAGGAGGTCTTTCAAAAAATTTATTCTCTAAGTGATTTTACTTCCTATTAATATTGTAAATGCGAAAGTTTCTGAGGATGTATGTATGATCCTTTTTTCACATCAACACATCCTTTTTACGAATATATGAATACGCATTTCATTTATTTAAATAGAAATACAATATTTACCTTCACAAAAAACAATTTCAAAACAAGAAAGAAACAAGTAGGTACCCAGATGTTTTAGAATACTACAGGCGGCAGCCCTATCGCGTGGCGACGAACCGCGCGGCTCTAGGCACTTAACTCAAGGACGGGGCTGAGTCATATTACTGCTATATTCCTTTACCGTGGTTTTATTAAGCTTCTAGTCTTCTAGGCCATGACTTCAGCTGTTAAAAAATATCGACTACGTATATCGATGTGTCATTCTTCATTTTGCACATCCCTATCGTACGTGAATCAATTCAGTTTTTACACAAAATCTTTTTCAATTCTTATTTAATTTATGAATTAATAACTTATGCAGCTTGAGGAACTAATATTATGATAATAAACATTTTCTTTCTACAGGTGACAATTTACATATTTGTAGGGAAAACTGGTTTATTGAACGCATAATTGTAGTTACAAGTCTACATTTTATGTAAATTGTAGTAAAATTCCGACAGGTGGGCTTACCCTGTGTCAGAACTTTACAATTTTGTGCCTCAACCTAAAAAGGAAAGGAAATTGGATGAAATTAAATAAATATTCCTAACAACTAGTAGTGTAAGTGAAGACAGAAGTAATGAGTGGTTATAAAAAATGCAGCGGCGTTTTGAGTAAACACATAAACTTTACTTTTAATGTAAAAGAATAAACATTTCACCAAAAATTCGGGTCAGCAAAATACCGTCGAATATTTTTTGGTTAAAAAGATTGTATGTACATGATCTTTAATACGACTCCACTCAGAAAATCTCCTAACACTCTCCTTATTGCTTTGAGCCACATTTTTTTGAGTTGCCCATTTCGGGAAACCAGTTTCTTTGCATTTGGTACATACCATGCTGGCATTTGTGTGTTATCAAGAATTCTCTACAAATTTCATACAAAAACGTATGTGTTTTTGGTATTTGCTCTACTAGCGCCACTTTGACAGTTGCACGCCCCATTGTCTCGAAATCCCTAGATTTGAAGAAATTTAATTATCAGGCATCAAAGGTGGTTCGCTAATCACTGTAAATGAATGAAAAAAACAAATCCGCTTAAAGCAACAAAATCTTACATTTTATGTAAATTGTGACTTACAAATTTGTAAGTACAATTCTACAGGCGTTTTCTACATAATTGTAGTGTTTATTAAACAGCATTTGGAGTTACATATTTGTAAGGTTTTCACTTGTAGATTTTCTACATAATTGTAGTGTTTATTAAACAGCACATGTAGCAAAACTTTACAAATATGTAAGTTTTTTACATAATTGTAGAATTGTAATGTTTATTGAACAGGGCCCTGGAAGCTCTATGCGTGAAGCTGTCTGACGTTTGATGGCCCGTTAGCGCGATATCTCAATTCGGGACGCTCTGTGAGCGCGCTGTAATCGATTTTGACTCAATTCGGGACGCTCTGTGAGCGCGCTGTAATCGATTTTGACTCAATTCGGAACGCACCCTAAGTCTGTGACCGCTGGGCGAAGGCTGGGCGGGCGGCGCGGCGAACGAACGCTCTGCTCTGACTGATGCACTATTTTCGATTTCGACCTGTGATTTCGACTCAATTCGGAACGCACCCAGAGAGTGAATGATTAGGTATGGAGTGAATGTCAGTCAATGAACAATATAAACGAATTACAAAAAAATACAATTTTAAAATTAAAATCCTATAGATTTTTGTTAAAGCAATGTCTTTACGCATAGATCGAAGATAAAATGACTTTGAACATTAAATTTTGCCGCGCTTGCTTAACTTCTGCGGAGTCGTTTACATACATTTTGTCTGAAAATGTATCACCGAAAATGTATTGGTTTTGCACATCTATAGAGGTGAGTTTACTGCGAATAGAATTCGTTCTTTTACTTCCATCTATAGAGGCTTGAAGATTTAATTGTTCTCTGTGTTATAGATACAAGAAGATGATCTCCCAAAGACTATCTGCAATAATTGTCACGAGCTCCTTAGGAAATACTCAGATTTTAAAATGACCTGCTTACAATCCCAGAATACTTTAGTCACTTGGGGCTACGGCTCTCAAAATGTACCTGAATTGGTAGAAACGAAAAACGATGAATTATCACAAGAGGGCTCTCAAGAATTAATTGAAATGGAGACAGATGAAAATGTCTACCTTGAAATAAAAGAGGAAATTGATACTGATCACTGTAGTGATGGTATGTTTATTTTATGTCTTGGCTATTGCCTACTGTAAAGTTATTACTTTACCTAGATTATGTCACAACCCTTACCTGTGCAATTTATTAGTAATTTACCTTTATGAATAGTGATTAGCAAAGGGTAGTAAATAAACAGACTTCTTTTAAATGGCAATATTCAACTCAAAAAACTAAGTTGCCTTCTAAATTACTAAATCAGCCACATCAACATTAATCTCAATAATATTACTTTAGCCAATATTATCTTCTATGAAAGCCACTTGAAATATAACTCAGCATGGTGGTTATTATTTAGCATCAAAATTTGTGGTCAGCATTCATGCAATAATCTTCTAAAATATTAATATAAATGGCACCAAAATTATACAAGCAGACAAAATAAAATTACTTTATTGATAAAAATCTTTTGTAAATTGGAATGCCATAACTTTGGTAGGTTTTAGTGTGTTCAGTTATCCACTTTACCAATTTCTCAATATGCTAACATAGTTCTAAAGCTGCTGTTTTGTAGATATTTTAAGTTCAGAGTTTTTCTCCAAAAACTCCACTTTTTGAGAAGCTTGTATTGAAGCTGTAAAATGTTAAATGATGATGAGTTGTAAAATTTGTGACTGAGTTAGTAAAATAAGTGGTAATATAGAAATGAGAAGTACAAGAAACAATCATTGCCGAACTTTACTTGACGCTTTCTTTATAATTTTGAGTTGACATTGTAAAAAAGTCGAGTTTGTTTATTTGAGGGTATCTAATAATTCTGTTGCTAAGTTATAAAATGAGAAGTTTCATCACATGGCCCATTAAATAAATTGTGACTGGGTTTAGTATTCTTCATAATTTTAAGATTGAATACCTATGATGAGGTGATTTAATATTTTTTTGTTAAATTCTTAATTTAGTCAAGTTGTTATTAAAACTACTGGAAATACAACAAAATTGAAGTAGTAGTAAACCTAGGACTGGTCAAATTTTTATTTTGTTTTTCTGTACCTAAATCATTTGTTGTCTAACTAGTTGTTCCAGAATATCCTGAAGAACACTTACATAATGATGACACTTCAACAAGTGTAATAGAAGAGAGGTAAATATGTGTGTATTTATACCATATGTTTGAGAATTTATTTCAGAACTTACTTAATTCCTTTACGGTCACATGGTCTAAGTAGCAAAACATAATATGAACAGTGAATCTAGTTTTTTAGATGTCTATGTTGCAAAGTGTCCATCTCATGGTTTCTCCTCCACAACAAAACATCCATTTAGCAAATCTGCACTATTCAAATGTGTATACTCATGACAGAAAGTGTATCTTATCTTTTCAAATATCAGGATACTAGGCTGAAGAACTCTGAATTTATGCACCTACCTACTATCTTTGTAATGTGTGCAAGGTTTAGGTGGTATTGTAATTAATATCAATTCAAAATAAATTAGCACCTAAAGATGCGTGCTTGAATATCCAGCCATTTTAACAATAGTATGCTAAATGCAAAATAGAAGTTCTGATAGACCGGCCACCTGACAGTTAAGTGTTTTACTACATGGACATTTTGCTAGTTAGGAGTAGACATTTCACGTTGTTGGATATTTTGCTACTTGGACCTACCGATGGCAAACCACAAAATGTATGCTATTTTATTTTTAAGCAAAACATTCATTCCGAAACTGGAGGCCCAGGAAATCAAGGCCAGGAAAGCATTATCCAAACCCCATACCACATATACATGTGATATTTGCCATAGAAAGTTTGTTTATCCAGAAAGATTTGAGGCACATAAATTGGAACATGAAGGTATAGCCGTAAGTATCATACCAAGATCAAATGCTAGTTAATTGATATATTATTGTTTTCTAATATTTACGCGAATACTATACATCGAAATAAAACAACTTTACGGATTCCACTCGCGGTCTTATATTTTCTTTCATTTTCTAACCCGACGTTTCGACTACTTTACAGCAGCCGTGATCACGGGATGACAAAGAAAGTGAGAAAGTAAGTGGGCGAATGGAAGCCGTAAAGTTGTTTGATTTCGATTGATATATCATTGCTTGCAATAGGAACAAGCTGGATAGATACCATTAGTAGGTACAGCATTAATTGTGAAACAGTGACAAATAGATGAGATAATAATGTATTTTTGATTGTTTTTAATTATTTGCTATTAATACCAACAAAATAATGATTATTTTTCTATTATTACAAAAAGACGAAATTACACTTCACGTAGGTAGTCCACGTGTCGCCCACTGTGCCACCGGCACATCACGCTACCCATGGTAAAAAAACGGAAATGGGTGGCCTGATGCGCCGTTGACTGTACAAGCATTTTTAGCATTTTTTTTATTTTAGTCAGGTATTCACTGTCTCCCGTGTAACAAGACTTTCAAGTCATGGAGCTCATTGAAACGCCACAATGAAAATAAACACATACGGCTAAGTTTCAAAGACCTGATGTGTAGCATCTGTGGAAAGGTGTGCAACACCCAGCAAACATTGAGGACGCATCTAAAGGCACATGAAGAGCCTGCAAGATTTGTTTGTGAAGTTTGTGGCAAGAGTTGCAGGACAAAGATCCATTTAAGGGTAAATATTATAATTTTAAGAATGGGTAACTTATGGATACGTCGCCAACACAACCGGCAAAAGTAGTACTTAGTAGGCGAGGTATCCATGAGGATTCCCCTTTTTTTTCCACAGGGATATAAATCCTTTATGGACTATCCCACCGCTTGGGGAAGCGGTGGGAGAGTGTGGGACCCCTTACCCCGCAGGAAGTAAATCTACCGCACTACAGCGATACGGGACGACATGGCGCAAGAGATTACCACGTCGCCCCCGCGGTCGGCCCAGCCTTAGCGCCGGGCCTCCTCACATGAGGATTCCCCTTCGAAAATAATAAACGCATACATAGTATTTTTCATTACTCATACTCTGAAAGTGGGTCATTACTGACCTGAGAAGCGGGCTGAAAGTAACTCTTTTCATCCCTAGGGAGAATCACTTTCAACTGACAGCTGTCAAATTATTATTTTTTAAAACTGTTTTTTTTCACGTATCTATTGAACCATGTTCCAACTTTCTATACAGCCACGATGTAAAATTTGAAATAACTTAAAGTTAAGTATTGATCAGAGAATATATATGTTTTAAATGACTTTATTACAATTTAGTTTCAACAATTTTTTTAAATTAACTTAGCTTTGAGCAAAATATTTACCATTTTTCCAATGATCCACAGAAAAAAAACAAACAAAATAGGCGGGAAAGCGGCAATTCGATCTTCATTTATTTTCCTCATTTTTTCTTTAGCTAATTCATGTTTTTATTTTTACTTTCCTCGTATTTGTAATGAAAAGCACAGTGTTTACCTCGGGTGAAAGACTTATTTAGTCCCTCGAACTATTGGCGCCCTCACTTCGTTCCGGGCGCCAAACCCCGTCTCGGGACTAAATAAGTTACTTTCACCCCTCGGATAACAATGTACTATTGCTGATGAATAATTGTGAGACACTAATGCGCCCGGCTTACGGCGGTATTCTCGCCCCCGTTGGGGTTAAATTAACTAGGCCGGATGTGGACTTCTAAATAGACCAATTTTCCCCCCAAGGGGAAGAAAATTGATATTTCGGGTCTTGCCCTAGGCCTGACCTCTGAGATTACCTTCTCCTATTTACTGCCGCGAAGTGGGTGTGTGTACCTATACCTATCCCTTTCCCTCCTACTATCCTACTTTGTTGCTCTCTCTTTCACTCGCTGTGCTCGGCGGCTAGCAGCGGGCCGCGGTCTATGCTCGCGTCTCGCGTCTTCGTCAGTACATGAATCAGCCGGCAAGTAATTGCCTGGGTCAGGCCTAGGGCAAGACCCGAAATATCAATTTTCTTCCCCTTGGGGGGAAAATTGGTCTATTTCGGCTCTGTGCCTACGGCCTGACCTCTGAGATATGTCTTCAATCTGCCGGCGTAGCAAAAAGCACAGCAGCGTACTGTGAAAATATTCGTATTAGTACTAGAGGTCTTAAAATTGGATAGGTTTAAGACTCGAAATGATAAGGAGTACAGATCAAAGCTTATATTTTTTTTTAGAATAGCTAATCTATGTTGGTAAGTTAAATCAGGTAAGAATACCTAAACATTAAGGAATCTTCCATTAATAATCAACTTAAAACTTATTGATAACACTTCTTGAAACATAATAGATTATGTCAGAAACAATTTTACTTATATGAACTGATCATTCTTTAGATTCAGTCTTCCATTATTAATCAACATAAAACTTAGATAAAACATATTAAACTTAAGGCGCGATACCAGGAAAACGGCTCTCGGGAAAACTAAAGTTTTATATAGAAAATATGAAGTATGAGGCACGAAAAAAATCGTCATAGTAGTCAAAGAGTTGCACAATCAGCTCAAACTTCCAGTATATGGATCAACTGACTAGATTAATGTGAGAAAAAATCAGAATATCGCTAAAAACGTGCAAAACGCACTCCCGTATTTCAAAAGTTTAGGCATCATATAAACTAACAACTTACGTGTTTTAAATAACGTGTAAAGATCAGATATCAAAGAAGCATTGCCAATCAGTTGTTTTTCATTGCTTTTCATTGCTTTTGTGCAAAAAATTCCCAAACATTCCGAATTTTTCGCTTGAAATCTCCATACAAATTACTATGGAGTGAGTGAAGTTTCTTTGATAGCTGTCCGCGCACCGTCGCAGCTCACTCCCCCCCATGTCCCCAAGGTGAGCGCACGTCGCTTTTGACGAAAATGACATTTATAATTACGCGGATAATTTACACGAAATAGGCGCACATAGGGTCTTTTGTTGAAAATAGTACAACTTTATTTTTTTTCCTCCGTACTGTTTGTTCATATGCATTATGCATAATTTATCAAACGTATGATTTTATCATGATTCACCATGAGAGTTATATGGCAGGTTTATATTTATAAGTACATTTGATTAAAAGCTCTCTTGGGTTTGACAATTTCGTACTAGTTGCCATTTCATTTTCCTATTCTTTACGCAGTGACGTGCACTCACCCGGCGTCATGTGGAAGACTGACTTGCGGGACTGCGCAGACGGCTGTCAAAGAAACTTCACTCGTTCCATAGTAATTAGGATGGAGATCTCGAGCAAAATAAATTAAAGTTTGCGTTTGCTTATACGAAACAGAAATAGTTATTGCAATAGAACATAATGACAAGTTATTCGAAATGGAAACACACTTCACACCGGAACAGCTTTTACAATTGTACCAAGCCCAAATTCGGTTGTGTATGGAGTACTTCTGCCACCTCTGGGATGGCTCTGCCAAGTATCAGCTGGATGCACTAGACTCAGTAGACCGAAGAGCCAGGAGACTGATAGGTGACGAGACGCTCGTTGGAACCAAACTCGAGTTTGGAGCATCGGCGTAGAGTTGCCTGTCTATCGGTTTTTTATAAGGTGTATTTCGGAGAGTGCGCAAGAACTTTATGACCTGATACCACCCTCTACTTTCTACTACCGGACCACAAGACGCCGCGAGGGCTTTCATCTCCATGTGGTCGACTTTCCAGCGGTCCGAACTAAGCGGTTCCATACTATGCTCTACTCGTAGATCAATTCCAGTAAGATGAAGATCACGGTGGATTCTTTATTAAATTCAGCGTAAAAAGCCTGAAATACGATGGCCTCTACAGGAGACTAAAGGTATTACTCAAGTGTTATTATCTAAAATAAATTATCCACTAAAAGTGTCTCAACTGTTGACAACTGTTAGATTCCTCGTTTTAGTTAGTAACAAGATAGCTCCGTTTAATGCTTCTTGCAGCTTTTCATTACAAGTAAGACCAACTAATTAGTGGGTTCTTCTGCATGTTACTAGAAATGGCTCCGTGTATTGCTATATCATATGCATTGGATGTAAGAAATATTTTGTGTTGATGATGAAACGGATAAACCAAGTTACAACTAAATCTCGATGGAATCGTCAAGTACCAGATATAACATTGTGCAAATAACGTGGTCACGAAAATAGATTGCAAATAATAGTGTAAAAAAATAATTGGCAAAACCGCTTGTTAGTATGTTTATTAAAATAACATTTTTGGTTAGTTTCTTTTGTTTGCCCTATATCCTGAAATATATTGGGTGGCGAAATAAAAATATCTTTGGTGAACGCATCAAATGATTATCATGCCGCGATTTATAATAATAATAAATAAATAATATCCCTGGACATTATTCCACACAGCGCCATCTAGCCCCAAGTGAGTTAATTATACTCCGTTTTTATGGGATAGTAGACAACGGATAAACATACTTAAATACTTTTTCTTTTGTAAATACATACTTATTATACATAGGAAACACCCAGACCAATACAAACAGACATGTTCATGCACACAAATGTTTGTACTGCGCGGGGATCGAACCCGCGACCTTTGGTGTAGTAGCCGACTTCTAAACAATTACACCAAGACGGTCGTTCGGATTTATGCATTGCATTTATGCACGGATTGCACGGCCCAACCACTGTGTGACCATAGCTGTCACGATCGCTTTCAAATTTGACAGATTTTCTCTCCGGCCGACCCTAGTAGCGAACCTTAACATTGATGAAATCACCCTAGCTCATAGGGTAAACATACCAAAAAGATTCGGCTGGTCTGTTAATGGTCTCGGTAACACAGTAGTTAGTGCAGTCGCCCGGTTTGCGAAGGATGCGGGTTCGATTCCAGACTGATGCCAAGACGAGACGACCAAATGTATTTTTCTGGTTTTCAGATCTTTAGTAAGAGACACACGATGATACGAACACGAAAACAAAGCAACGCAAAACATATCCAAGAACTTCCTAATGCCCGTCGCCGTATCGACGTCATTCTTGTAGTAAAAGTGAATTTAGACAAGGTCAAGATTTAGTGCTAGAAGTGCGAAACGACCAAATAGTTATCTGTTTTATTTTTTTGTGAATGTTTTCCTGAATCAGTGATACAGAACTTTATTTATACGGTGTTTGCGTTTACGCACATCCCGCCCTTCGGGCGAGGGTCTCGGGCCTTCCACCCCGAAGTCTCAGAAGCAAAGTACAATAAAACAAGTAGGGAAACTTTGCCGCCAAGCGAGGGAGAATTGCCTAAACATGGGCTGTCGCTTTTAATTTACTGTTACTGCGCCCGAACTTACTTACGGCTCGGCTGAGAGTATCGTAAGAATCGAGAAAATTTATGGTGTGTGTGCGCTCGCTGCGTCTGTATGGAAGATGACATACTGGGTATTCTGTGCCAGAAGGTGATGGGAATACCGAGTAAACCCCCGATGAGTCCCCGTTATCTCCGGTCGAGAACTCTGCTAGCGGACCCTTGCCGACTTCGTTAAAGCGTTTTCGATATTTTGAAATTCGGAAAGAAAAGTTTTGATAGTAAAAGATCTATTCTATAGGCTACCATGGTAAGGCACTACCTACAGGCAGATACAAAGAAACAAGCAGCATTTAGCATTCACTCATTTTAATTAAGTTGTCTTTTGTGAGTTACGCTTTTTATTATAACATCAAACGAAATATTGATAGTTATGCATACAGTGAAACATTTTAGTATTTATTTATTTATTAGGTCACCAACAAGTCTTACACTGATACAATGATCCAGGAATCCAAATTTCAACAAAAACAATGCTAAATGAAGCCTTACTTATAGGTGATAACGTTGATTTTATTAAGGCTGATATTTGTATGCTTAAGGCGCGATACCAGGAAAACGGCTCTCGGGAAAACTAAAGTTTTATATAGAAAATATGAAGTATGAGGCACGAAAAAAATCGTCATAGTTGTCAAAGAGTTGCACAATCAGCTCAAACTTCCAGTATATGGATCAACTTACTAGATTAATGTGAAAAAAAATCAGAATATCGCTAAAAACGTGCAAAACGCACTCCCGTATTTCAAAAGTTTAGGCATCATATAAACTAACAACTTACGTGTTTTAAATAACGTGTGAAGATCAGATATCAAAGAAGCATTGCCAATCAGTTGTTTTTCATTGCTTTATTTCAGTTTTGTGCAAAAAATTCCCAAACATTCCGAATTTTTCGCTTGAAATCTCCATACAAATTACTATGGAGTGAGTGAAGTTTCTTTGATAGCTGTCCGCGCACCGTCGCAGCTCACTCCTCCCCATGTCCCCAAGGTGAACGCACGTCGCTTTTGACGAAAATGACATTTATAATTACGCGGATAATTTACACGAAATAGGCGCACATAGGGTCTTTTGTTGAAAATAGTACAACTTTGTTTTTTTTCCTCCGTACTGTTTGTTCATATGCATTATGCATAATTTATCAAACGTATGATTTTATCATGATTCACCATGAGAGTAATATGGCAGGTTTATATTTATAAGTACACTTGATTAAAAGCTCTCTTGGGTTTGACAATTTGGTACTAGTTGCCATTTCATTTTCCTATTTTTTCTTGTAAATTTTTACTATTTGTAACTTATACTGAAAGTTTTTACCTATTGGTATCTGAAAAACAATCTATGTATTTACTTTTAGCATGGTGTCAATCTGCAGCATCATCGGTTAATGCCAATACGGGATCTGCCTAAAATATTCAAGCAAAACAAGGGAACGAAGTAAGAACGCAAATAGCTTTGATTGCTTTCAAATCGAATTGATTAAAACTATGTTATTTGTGTGGTCTAAGCTACTATGTTATCTGATCATGAAAGCTTGATTAAGGTGTCTGAATAGATTAAAGGTTCTTTTTTGAACAATATTTTTTACTAAATTAATTTTGGAGGCCTCTATCATAACTGAAATTGTTCGACAAAGAAATTTGACGAAACATAAAGATACAAAGTTATAGAGCAGAAATCAAAGTTAATACTTACGTTAAGTCTTTGAAAAAATGCGAACAGAAAACTATGCATCGAGTTCGTGTACTTACACACGCCGTATTTGTATGCTTGTTTGTATTCGTCACGCAGTGACGTGCACTCACCCGGCGTCATGTGGAAGACTGAGTTGCGGGCGGGACTGCGCAGACGGCTGTCAAAGAAACTTCACTCGTTCCATAGTAATTAGCATGGAGATCTCGAGCAAAAAAAAATGAAAGTTTGCGTTTGCTTATACGAAACAGAAATAGTTATTGCAATAGAACATAATGACAAGTTATTCGAAATGGAAACACACTTCACACCGGAACAGCTTTTACAATTGTACCAAGCACAAATTCGGTTGTGTATGGAGTACTTCTGCCACCACTGGGATGGCTCTGCCAAGTATCAGCTGGATGCACTGGACTCAGTAGACCGAAGAGCCAGGAGACTGATAGGTGACGAGACGCTTGTTGGAACCAATCTCGAGTTTGGAGCATAGGCGTAGAGTTGCCTGTCTATCGGTTTTTCATAAGGTGTATTTCGGAGAGTGTGCGCAAGAACTTCATGACCTGATACCACCCTCTACTTTCTACTACCGGACCACAAGTCGCCGTGAGGGCTTTCACCTCCATGTGGTCGACTTTCCAGCGGTCCGAACTAAGCGGTTTGGTGCTTCCTTTCTGGTCCGCACCGCTAAGGAGTGGAACGCCCTCCCTGCGTCTGTGTTTCCGGATACATACAACCTTGGTGTCTTCAAGGCAAGAGTGAATAAGCATTTTTTGGGTAAGCGTGGCTGGCGAGACTGAGGTCAAACGCAAACCCATTTTAAATTAAAAAAAATGGATCAGATAGAACTTTGATATAAATATGAATTATCATATTTACGTCAGCCATGGAAAAATGG
Organism: Udea ferrugalis; assembly: GCA_950022985.1. Taxonomy (NCBI): domain Eukaryota; kingdom Metazoa; phylum Arthropoda; class Insecta; order Lepidoptera; family Crambidae; genus Udea; species Udea ferrugalis. The sequence goes on from OX465516.1 coordinate 17,349,482, forward strand.
CAGTGCAAGCATTTTTATCTCTAACTGGCTATTTGCACACAGCTTTTCCCTGTAGTAATTTGAATGAACTATACAGACAAACGTTCTAGAAAATATAATTAGCATCAACTATCATTTAGATAGTGAAAGCTCATGTAAAAACAGACAGAAAAACGCGGAGGGTGACTTCCTTTTATACTATGCTCTACTCGTAGATCAATTCCAGTAAGATGAAGATCACGGTGGATTCTGTATTAAATTCAGCGTAAAAAGCCTGAAATACGATGGCCTCTACAGGAGACTAAAGGTATTATACTCAAGTGTTATTATCTAAAATAAATTATCCACTAAAAGTGTCTCAACTGTTGACAACTGTTAAATTCCTCGTTTTAGTTAGTAACAAGATAGCTCCCTTTAATGCTTCTTGCAGCTTTTCATTACAAGTCAGACCAATTTATTAGTGGGTTCTTCTGCATGTTACTAGAAATGGCTCCGTGTATTGCATTGCATATCATATGCACTGGATGTAAGACATATTTTGTGTTGATGATGATCGAACGGATAAACCAAGTTACAACTAAATCTCGATGGAATCGTCAAGTACCAGATATAAAACATTGTGCAAATAACGTGGTCACGAGAATAGATTGCAAATAATAGTGTAAAAATATAATTGGCAAAACCGCTTGTTAGTATGTTTAATAAAATAATTTTTTTGGTTAGTTTCTTTTGTTTGCCCTATATCCTGAAATATTTTGGGTGGCGAAATAAAAATATCTTTGGTGAACGCATCAAATGATTATCATGCCGCGATCTATAATAATAATAAATAAATAAATATCCCTGGACATTATTCCACACAGCGCCATCTAGCCCCAAGTGTGCTAATTATACTCCGTTTTTATGGGATACTAGACAACGGATAAACATACTTAAATACTTTGTCTTTTGTAAATACATACTTATTATACATAGGAAACACCCAGACCAATACAAACAGACATGTTCATGCACACAAATGTTTGTACTGTGCGGGGATCGAACCCGCGACCTTTGGTGTAGTAGCCGACTTCTAAACAATTACACCAAGACGGTCGTCCGGATTTATGCATTGCATTTATGCACGGATTGCACGGCCCAACCACTGTGTGACCATAGCTGTCACGATCGCTTTCAAATTTGACAGATTTTCTCTCCGGCCGACCTTAGTATGGACCCTTAAGGTTAACTTGTAAGTTGTTTTTTTTTTTTTCTACTTAATTAACCTGATCAGTCTTTTGATACTCATGACTTCAGATTACAATGGCACAAAAGTTTGAGTTATAATATCCTTAACAAAACTATCTTTAGAAGTTGACAATCTTTCAGTCTCTTTGTAGTAATGTTTGAAAAAATTATTTGGACCTTGCCAATTTCCCATTTTTAGCACTTCATCCAAAGGCAACAAATTATTAAATCTAAAAGTGGCCACTGCGGACCGGGTACTGCCCGCTCCAGCTTCGATTCCCGCTGATACTAAGGCTTTTCGCACCCATCCAGCTATAACTGAACGAGAGGCTGGTCCTGTCTTTCCTCGTGTAGTTACGAATAGCGATGGAATGCTTTGGTCATTAGCATTTCTTCGTTGATGTGACATTTCCAGGTATTTTTCAATGCATTGAATAATGTCCCATAAAGGTTGTTTATTTTTAAGAAATTTCCATCCCGACTGTATAAATTTTGATTTGTCTGTTTTTGATCCATACTGCGGCCAGAATATGATTTCATTTTCTGATTTCACCAAATAACCTGAATCGACTCTAAGGAGTGTTAAATCATGAATTCGTCTCCCGGATGATAAAAGCAGCAGGATTGCCAAATGTCTTGAGATTTGAAACAGATTACTTGGGTCTGGTGGGTTTTGTTGTATCCAATTTACCAACCTGTTTACGTCCCAGATTTTCGTCCGTCGCGTCTGGGGATTTAAATTTGAAATTCCTCTTAGAGTATGCTTAATGAGCGGATTGCTGGAAATTCGATCTGAGTTTAAAGGATCCGAAAACGTGGCAACTGTTGCTTTATGTAAGCAAATAGTTCCGTATGACAATTTCTTCTCGTAATATAGAGAGCAAAGATACCGTGCTACGTCTGTAGGACTCGGGTTTTTTGCGGAGACTTCATTTTCTTTGGCCCATTGACACCAGTTTTTCCAGGCCGCTGTATACGTCTTAAGAGAAGACTTGCGCCATGACGTCTGTAGGACTTGTTTCTCCCTCTCGGACCAGTTTTTTACCAAATGGGTCCACCCCGTATTTTCCATGCTTCCAAGTATAAATCTCGTATCTTGGGAGGCGTCCGTTTGGTTTGCAAGTCTATGAGATTGACCTCTAAATTCTTTATTGTGAATGGTTTGTCTAATGCTCTTTTCTTGAGATTTGGACGCCAGAAGACATTTTCCCATCTGGGAACAATTAGAATAAATTCCCCTTGACACTGATCGGGGTGTTGAAGAATTCTCGGTATTAACGGTGGCGGGGGAAAAATCCATCTTAGTTTGCACTCCCACTTCCTGGTAAACGCGTTTACGAATTCTGCTTGCTTGCATGGGAACCGAGTGACGTACCTTTCGACAACTGCTGACTCTTGTGTTGCAAAGAGGTCGATACAATGGGTCCTCCATTTGTTGAATATCAAGCTCAGTATTGAGTTCGATAGGTGCCATTCTGGTAAAATCTTGCCCCTTGACAGGTGATCTGAAATTATGTTGTAGTGTCCTGGAATGTGTTCTATTGATATTTCTATGTTCCTTTGTTTTGCCAGATTTAATATTTCTGCTGTTAAGTTTAGTAGTTTTACTGATTTCGTCCCGCCTTGATATTTCAAGTATGCTACTACAGTTTCGCTGTCGCATTGTATTAGGATACTTTTGCCTTGAAGCAGAGTTTGATAACTCATCAACATCCTGTAAAACACAAACATTCCTTTTTTGTTTATATGCCATTTTTCTTGTGCGGGAGTCCATTTTCCCGATACTAGTTTGTCTTCCAATTCTGCTCCCCAACCTGTGTTTGATGCATCGGAAACCATGTACATTTCCGGTTCTTTTATAAAAATTCTCGAATTCTGGCTCAATTTTTTTAGCCACCATAGCAACTCCTCTAAGATTTCTGCTTTTATATCGAATTGAAGGAATGGTGGAACTCTGGTAAGCGGTTCACGGCTCTTTGGATCTTTCGGCAGTGGAGTCGTGCTAGGGGTATTACAAACGAGGCGAATTCCATTTTTCCTAGTATTGATTTTGCCTTTTTCCAAGTCCATCTTTTGCTTTCCGTAATTTTCCGAATACATTTTTCCAGAGATTGTATCCTTTCTGGCGGTAAACTTTTCATATTCGACTCCGTGTTCCAGGTTATTCCAAAAAAAGTTGTTTCTTTTGTTGGTTTTAGTACTGACTTCTCCCAATTTATTATGAATCCTAGTTTCGCAAGTGTGTCCAGGATTATGGGCACCTCTTTTGCTAGGTGCTGTGGGTTTTGATTGGCGATCAAAAAATCGTCTAAGTATACCACCAGGCGTATATTCTGTGCTCTTAGTAATTTGGCTACCCAGTTCGTTATTTTGGCTAATATTTGGGGCGCGGAGCTCAGGCCGAAAGGTAGTGCTGTTAGTGCGTAAGTTGAATGCTTGGTACTTCTGAGAACGTGGTTTGAACTCTATTTTTCTGGATTTCTGTGGAGCTTGTTGGGACTTTTTGGGCTGCTTGTTTCTTTTTTCTTTTTCCGCATTGATTGACAATGAGCGGCGGGAAAGCAGATTGAACAGATTATGAATCATGCCTTCCATTCGGTCCAGCCTTGATTTCGTTCTATCAGGTGAGCACCATGAAGGCGAAGTAAAGCGCTTGCGCTTCAGTGATGATACCATCTGTTGAATCAGAAAAAAGACGAATGAATGTATTTGATTGCGATGACTTTATAGACAGCCTAATCAGATGTAGGCAATATTCTATGTCACAACGGCTTAAGTGAGGCTAGTCCATGTTTTTTGACCCAGTCGGATCATTTCGATCAGATCGGTTCAAATGTCTGGTCCGGTCGGCTCGACTCTATAGTTCGGTCGGCTCCAGTTTCTGGTCCGGTCGGCTCAAGTTGTTGGTCCGGTCGGCTCAAGTTCTTGGTCCAGTCGGCTCAAGTTTCTGGTCCGGTCGGCCCAAAGTTACGGCGCGACCGGCCAAACAAACCGGACCCGTCGGGTCGCAGGTTTGGCAGGAAAACTCGCGTGGAGTTTCAACTGCATGACCGTCTGGGCTTTTGAACCCGAGATCAGTCAAAGGCAACCAATAAAATGGCTTAAGTCTCATAGATTTTATGAGTTTTATCTATATCTGGCCTGGGGCCGAGATGAATAGATTTTATCTCGTTCCACGTCTAAAAATAAACAAATTATTAAATAACTTACCTTTATTCTCGAACGTTACTCAACGTTTTATATTTTATTTTATTATTATTTATCACCAAAAAAACTAATTAGTTTTATCAGGCGCACACACCACTCGCTTAAGTAAACAAAAGCGTACTGACGAAGACGCGAGACGCGAGCATAGACCGCGGCCCGCTGCTAGCCGCCGAGCACAGCGAGTGAAAGAGAGAGCAACAAAGTAGGATAGTAGGAGGGAAAGGGATAGGTATAGGTACACACACCCACTTCGCGGCAGTAAATAGGAGAAGGTAATCTCAGAGGTCAGGCCGTAGGCACAGAGCCGAAATGTTCCTTTCACCATGACGGCAACCATCGTGTGCTTCACTACCCCGTTTGTGATATTATTGTGAGCATATGATAAGTTCGAACTATTGTTTTTTCAGATTCATGTCGAAACTCATTCAGCAAACCGGGAGAGACCTTTTACGTGCGAGCATTGCGGAAAGAAGTTCTACTCTGAAAGGCACATGCTCACCCATGTGTCAAGGAGGCACTCAGGCCGCCGATTCATCTGTGACTTATGCAACTTTCCATTCACTGACAAGGGCAGCTTAGTGAAACATCTACGCATTCACGACGGAAAGAAAGAGGAGTGCGAGACTTGTAAGAAGCAATTCAACAGTTATGCTTCGTTAGTGATGCATAGAAGGACTCACACGGGTGACAAGCCGTTCCATTGCAAGTATTGCCCGAAGAAGTTCTTGTCTAAGGGGCGGTTGGTTGACCACCACCGAGTGCACACGGGGGAGCGACCGCACACATGCGTATGCTGCGGGAAAAACTTCACGCAGAGAGGGACGCTGATGAGACATATGAAGGTCCACTACAAAACCTCCACAACTGAAGGAAATACATCGTATGACGACAATTAAAAACCTACCTATCTACACCTAAACACATGTAGCTTTGTAAGTCGAATGTTTTCATACAAATGTTCCCACAACCTTATTTATCGCAGAATCTGGCTTATAACCCTTTTTGGTCCAAAGATGGTAATCTATCAAAGCCATATGTTAGTTTGGAAGTTAAATTGATCTGCTAGTCTATTCACATTAGGTCGCAAGCCGCGCGACAGCAGCGGATGCTTTCACATTACAAAAACAGCCGCGCGACTTGCAGAGATTAGAGTCACAGTATAAACCATACAGTAGAACATCTACATACAAACGTGCCACTCTCGGTTTGAATGTGTGCGTGTGCGTCGCGCGCCGTGTCGCGATATCACGCACACGCTAGCATAAAATAGGGAGGCGGCAGTACGGACGGGCTGTGCCGCGAGTCTGTGTGCACGCTAGGCTAATAACTCGGCGGGCGGCCTTAGATAGCCTACATGGTTTATACTGTGTTAGAGTGCATCACAAAACACGCGGTTGCCGCGCTGCCTTTTTAGTAGGTAGATGGAAGTTGGCCGCCTATGAACCGCGCGACTGCCGCGCTACTTGCGACCTGTTGTGAATGAGCTCTTACTTCTCCGCAGACTTAGCAAGTACGGTCAACGAGTTTCGATAATTTTGTTATCACTCTGAGCAACTTGTATGAACGCAATCAGACTTGCTGCCGTTACGCCTACACTTCAGGTGAAGTCCCTCGACTGGCTGTGCTTGTCAATTGCGGAAACCAGCTATTTAATTGACACTACTGTGTTGCTATTTCCGCTTGCGTCATTTGTTTTGTACAGAAATACTATACTTAGGTCGCTACCGAACTTTCAACTATGTAATTCGATGAACACCGGAATGTTATTGTTCTTCATAAATAAAAGACGTTAAGTTTTATTTGCAGATTGGTTAGGGACATCAAATTACATCCGTGAACTCAAAAAGAGAGTAAGAATCGTCATGGCACAATCTCATTTAGATGTAGGGTCAACGACATGACAGTCTACCCATCTCCGGTCATTCCTCCTTGCTCTATTTATTGCGAAGAATTTAGGTAAGTGGGTAGTCATTTGAGAAGAGTGAGATGAAAACGGAAATGAGTAGCCTGATCTGGCGTGGACCATACCCATTTGTTTACATTACAACCTAAGTGTTTGTCCTTATTGTGATAATGTCTTAAATAAAGTATATTGAAGATATCAATAAAAACTTTTTTTATTCTGCGGGGTCTATAATATGGAGGCAAAACTTCAACATAAAACAGATAGGTATCCTAAAATCTTTTTAAAACGCGCTCTACACCATCGGCGAGTGGTTTAGAAATTAGGTAAAAGAAGTTGACTTCTAGAGGATAGCGGCGCCTTTGACAGGATCAATCCTGTCAAAGGCGCCGCTATCCTCTTCCTTTTGTAATAGAGACCGCCTAATATTACTTTGTTTTTACGTTTTATTCCTTGGCAAAAAAGGTTCTTCCCTTAAGCGTCTACCTGGCCCGTTGTTTGACCTTCGAAACCCACAAAAGCAGTCCGCAATCGCTCCGCCTTTGCTTTAGGCCGCCTCAACTGTTCCACCACTTCCTAAGAGTAGTAAAGTTATCGCTTATAAATAAACGTTTGACTTTACCTACTCTTCTTAAATTCACGCCATCTTCATCATGAGCTATGCTTGTCTTCTGTTTGCACACGCTCCTTTTTCCATGACATAATTAATACATAGGCAAACAATTAGATTCAATGAGAATCGCTGGTCTACCTATCATTCACTAACATTTAAAACATTTTGTCTCACAAATTCTTTCGAGTCAACCAATACCCAACCCACCCGCACCCTTAAGCAGTACAAGCTTTCTACTGTGTCTGTGTGTATTGTGCAATGAGGACCAAAAGCGACGTGGGTCGGTTACACCCCTGTTACTAGGTATACATATCGGTAGATTGCAATTAAGTTATAATTTTCTTAAAGATCCGAAAACCAGAAAAAGACATTCGTTCGGCCTTGGCTTTACGCGGGAATCGAACCCGCGTCTTTAGCAAATCTTTTTTTTATTGTTGTCTTCAAGATGACCTCACTCGACCTGAGAGAAAGCAGCCACACCGTGAGGAGGCTTAGGCAAAGTGAGGACGTCCAGATAAGGGGTTGACAAGCACAGTAACGAAGAACTACTTTTCTGGTCAATCTCATTTTGAAGGCCTGCATAAATGCCTTTTCACGCCTCGCTTAAAAATCCCGGGATTGCAGGAAGAAGTTCCACGTCTGGATAGCACGACACAGGAATGAATCACCGAACCTTTTGATGCAGGCAGACAGTCGGGATCTTGTGGATGTTGACGCAGACCAGCGCGTGTGGGGGAGTGGTAGGGTGATGATGGGATCAATTGGAACAACGGTTAAGGACACTCAACCCGGCAATGTCTCTACGTAGTTGAAGTTTGCCTCTGGGTTACCAATGATGCGTATAGTGCATCCTGTGCATCGCTGCAACCTGTCGAGAGCTTCAAGCAAGTACTTGGCGGAACCGTCCCAGAGATGAGAGCAATATTCCACACACGAGCGAATTTGTGTCCTAAACAAAAGACAAGAGTAATAAAGAAAATCCCACTTTCAAATGTTTGCCCCCCCCCCCCCCATTTTGAGGGAAAACCCCCCAGTTGATAACCCTGAACTTGAGTCGAGAGCTTAATAAGTGTGCGGCACAATGGGGGCTTAGCGGTGATTTCGCGAAAACAGCGCACAAATCATCTCGGACCGCTTCGTAGTTAAACATATCATGAGGCATCGTTCTAACACAACGCGATCACACGATCCGACCATCGCGTGATGGCAAAAATCTGGGTGTTCTAATAGGACGCGAAAAACACGAGATGTAAAATGAGTGCTTTAAAAGAAAATTGGATTTCGGGGCTGTTTAGGGGCATCAACCTTACAACTACAAGACGCCTAATGTAATGTTTGATTTCGTGTATGAAAATACCACGGAACAGAAAAATACGCGTGTCAACTACCTGAGGCGGGGGGCAACGTTACTAATTGGTCAATACGCATAATGTCCAGTGACGTTGTCGCTTGGCAGCTCACAGAAATGGCAGAAACTCATTGGGTGGTGTAGATTCCGTATTTGTACGTATCTTTGTGACATTAAGAGTCTATTGGTTATGAGGTCGATGTTTAGGGGTTTCATCTTGGTTTTGGGGGTATATTGTTTGAGAAGTTGGCAACCCTGAGTTTACATGACACTGACAGGTATTATGGTATTATAAACGAAACGTATAAATAAACAAACACCGCGAGGACTCGAGTAGTAGGAACCAGTAGGGTATATTTACAATTTTTTTGTAAATAAATAACAACAAATTCGCAATGTCTTTCCGAAATGATAATGAAATGAATTTAACCACCAACAATATTTGCCGCGCTTGCTTAATTTCTTCCGAGTCTTTTACATACATATTGTCACAAAATGTATCTCCAAAAATGTATTGGTTTTGCACAACTATAGAGGTGAGTTTACTTACAAAATAGTTATTTTGTGGTTTTCTGGTACTGCGATTGGAATTCAGTCTTAACATCTTACTTACACTTATAGATTAATCTTCCATTTGTGTTTCAGATACAGGAAGATGATATTCCAAGGAATCTCTGCAATGATTGTTATGAGCTTCTTAAGAAGTTCTCAGATTTTAAAATGACCTGTATGAAATCCCAGAATACTTTACTCACTTTAAAAAGTAAATCTAAAAATAGGTCTAAAAAGTTACCTGAAACTATGGAATTAAAAAACTCCTCACATGTATCACCACAATTATTAGAATTATCAGAAGCAGATCCTCTAGATGTTAATTTTAGAAAATCTGAAAATGTCCCTACAATCATGGAGTTAAATAATATTGAATTATTACAAGACAGGTCTCAGTATGAAAAAAACAAAAACTCAATAAACGAACCTGAGGTAATGGAATCAAATAACATTGAATCTCCAAAATTGTTTCAATTATTACAAATGGGCTCCCAAAATGTGAAATCAAAAATATCTAGTTATATACCTGTATATATGGGGCCAAAAAACATGGAATCTTCAAGATTATTTCAATTATTACAAGAAGGCCAAAATGTGAAATTAAAGAAAACCACAACTGTACCAGAAATTGACAAGTTAAATAACATTCAAATAATAGAAGAAGATAAGTCTCAAGAATCATTTATAGATGAGTCAGCAGATGATGGCTTCAGTCTTGAAGGGAATTCAGTGACCGCATTTGTTCAGTCTAGTAATGGTATGTATGTTTCTTATGTACAATCTGAAGTTTGATGTTGTCCAGGGATATTTATGCAATCACGCCACTACCAATGGGGTAGGCAGAGACCAATTGTTTCCACTACAATCCTGACAAACATCTTGCGCGTTTCTACTCTCATCATGCTTGTCAGTTAAAGGTACTCCTGACCTGATCTTTTCCGAGAATATCTTGAACTTGTCCAAGAAACATTCATCTAGACTCTAGGCCTTCCCCTTCCAACAGTTCCATTTACCCTCGCCTTATAAATCTGTTCCGTTAATCCCCTTTAACCATTCTTTTCATTTGACCAAACCAACACAGAATCTTTGCTAATGCATGATTGAGAAGTTATACGCACTACTATTTTTATGCATGACATGTATGGTACTGTATTTGATTCTGATTGCTTAGTTTGAAGAAAGAAAGAAATCCTATACTAGCAACGCACACAAAGGGCAAAATGTCTGCGCCGCAGATGCTCACCAGGCAGGCACTTAAATGCCCCCCTCATGGGTTCTCGCCTCGGCGTGGCGAGGGGGCCTAGTACCGGTGGTAGGGGCACCACCGGGAAGCGAAGAGAACCCAGGCGTGGACTGGACACCCACCCGCTGCGGCCCGTAAGGGCGACGGGGGGCTGCGGGGCCAGTAGGGCCTGCAGGCGCCTTGAGACGCGGTGGTTGGGGCCGCGGCGCACAACCGGTTGGTGGGGGCCAGTGATCCGAGGCTGATCCCCCCTGTGCGTCGCGGCCCGGCGGGGCCGTACCGCCGGTTGTGGCAGCGGAGCCGCCCTTTGGGTGGCTCGTGGTTGCGGGCCCAGTAGAGTCTGCGTACGGTGGCCAGCTGGCGCGCGGTACGGGGGTGCCGTCGCCGGCATTGCACGAGCACCACTGCCTGGTAGGTACAGCTTGACATCCTCGGCTGTCCCTTCTGGCCTCCCCTCACGAAGGGGGGGTCGCTTCCGGCCCGCCGTGCAGGCGGGCTCCGTCCGGGGGAACGCGTAACAGGCCTCGCGCTACTCACCGTGTTCCCCCACTACGGACGATTAGAGGGAGTAGTAGGGGTTTTAGTCGTTAGGGCCACTGGTCTACCACCTTTCCAGTGGAGAGTCCGACATAACCCGTCCGTCCCCCGGTGGACGGGTATGCGTAAGGCATTTCCCCTACTTAAAAAAAAAAGGCTCTTAAATGCTTTGTATTCGCGGTGAGGGGTAGTCGCGGGCATTGGACAAAAAAAAAGACCAACCCGCCCCGCCGTCTGCACGGCGCCTGATTGTTTTAAAACTTTTTTCAGGTGTTTCAGAAGATACTGAAGAACACTTGCATAATGACAGCATCTCAACAAGTAGTGAAGAGAAAAGGTAAAATAAAAATCCTGTCTTTGCTAGTGCCATATACATATTAAAAATGTTACCTCAGATCCTGGTAATACTGAATGAATTTTCATAACAATTTGATAGCATTGTACAGGCTTTAGAAAAAACTGCATAACAACAATTTCATAAAATGATAATTATTTTATTTTCTGAACCAACAGGGTCGAAATCAGGCCAGAAATTATAACAAGTGCAGTCAATCTCGTCCTTTTTTCCGTGGGGATGCCATTAACGGACTTCCTTCCCGTCCCCCTCGATCGCACAGAAAGGGGGACGGTAAGTCCGTCTGTCCGGGTTATAACTTAAAAATAAAAACATTCCAAAAGTTTTTGAAACAATCCGTTCAGTATGTGCACCAAGGTTCTGAGGTTAAAACCTTTACGGCTTTCCACATAACCAAATGTATCCTACTTCATTTCAGAAATAGTCTTAATTTATGTATGTTATTTGAATTTTAAGCAAAACACAGTCCATGTCAAAACCCGAGCCGCAAAGAGACATTTTTGCCGGATTAACGTTAACCAAGAACCTTAATTCATTCTCATGTGATATTTGCAATAGAAGGTTTGTTAATCCAGAAAGATTCGAAGCTCATAAACTTGGACATGAAGGTATTGTTGTAAGTATTATTACCAAGATCAACCTACCTAATGCCAGACAATTGATGGGTATTTTAATGCTTGCATGCAAAAGACTAGCTCTAGGATGGATCAGCACGGTATTCCGGCGGGCGCCAAAACTTACTTCGCTCGTGGTGATTAAAACCCCTGGGGTGGCATTCCGGTGGACATCACTTCACATGTCGGTGCTTCACGCCCACTCCTTTATGCTTTTCGCTCAATTTATATTTAAAAAAAATGCTTAGTTCTTTTCTCTCAAACAACCATAGCCGCAAAAAGTTGAATTTTGAAGATAACTCACTTCCCTCGTGGATTTTATTTATTTATTTATCAGATACATACATTACATTCAAATAATTTATCACTGTTTATCCATCGATTTCCCATATTTATCTGTGTCCCTTACGGCAAAGACCTCCTCCATTCTCATCCAACTGGAAGATAAAGTCCCTATTTCGTGCCAGTCTAGTCCAAGGTCTCCCAATTTCGCGATATCATCCTGCCATCTCTCGAACTGCTTTCCTCTAGCTCTCTTTCCTTCTCGTGGCTACCACAAGGTCACTGCCCTGCCCATCTCCACCTAAGGATCCGTGCCTTCTTCACGATATCTTGCGTTTTGGTTACTGCTCTGATGGTAGTACCTATGTCTTGTTTTCTCAATTTTACTCTTGCTCAACATGCTCCACTCCATGCTGCGCTGGCATTATTGCAGTTTGGTTTCCTGGGATTTGGTGAGGGCCCATGTTTGACAACCATATGTCACGATAGGGAGCATGCATAATAATATGTTGAAAAGCTTTCCTTTGATAGATGCAGTGGTTTTCTCACACGTGATTAGTTAACTTTAAAATTCAATTTCTTTGCAGTGCGTACGCACACATTGTTTTGATTCTGTCTGTACGAGTGATGTTCCGTATGGCTCATACTTTCTTTTGTTTTAGTCAGATATTCGCTGTGTACCTTGTAACAAAACTTTTTCTTTATGGAGCACATTGGCCCGCCACAATCAAACTAAACACAAGCCAATTAGTCTCAAAGACCTGACGTGTACCACTTGTGGGAAGGTTTTCAACACCCCAGGCACATTGCAGAGTCATCTAAGGGCACATGGGGCACATGGAGAGCAAGCAACATTTGTATGTGAAGTTTGTGGAAAAGTTTGTAAAACGAAGTCGAATTTAAAGGTAAATATGGTACATTTTTCTGGTAGGTAATCAAAATAGTTCTAAAATATATATTATTTGTGAAGGAGTTTCGATGAACATATCATCCAAACGAATGAGTTAATTAGGTATAAGGGGGGCATTATTTTTGAACAATAATTGCGCTTTACAGTATTCGATTTCCACTGATATGTAAGGAGTTATCACAGTTTTAAAATAATAATACCTACCAAGAGTGTAAATGACGGAAACTGACTTACTGCCGTTAGGGACCCACGGCCTTAACCGCTGGTCATAGAGACTTCAAAATTGGACGGTACCATTGTTATGTTAGTACCACCGCATTGCATTTCACCGGGTTAAAAAAAAGTGTATAGGAGGTAGTATTATTCCGGGGTCAAAAACTAAAGTCCACGCGGATGAAGTCGCGGGCGGCCGCTAGCACAATAAATAACTGTGTTGAACTTCTTTTGAATGATACATATGAATGACCCCGTTTGCATACGACACTGTCAGTGCTAGAATGACTTTTCTCAAACAGCCTATCTACATTTTTAACCTACTTATACAGAGGGTAAGGCCATTAATAAAAATTTAAAAAATCTTCTGCTAAAAGGTAACATACTCTGATGTTACTGTATAGTAATTTTCTTTTACAATTTTTTTAAGTCTTGTTTCATTTCAGGATCATCTCGAAACTCACAATGAAAACAGAGAGAAACAGTTTTCGTGCGAGCATTGCGAAACGAAATTCTACTCTAAACAACTAAAGGACACGCATGTGTTAAGGAGGCATTCAAGTCGCCAATTTATCTGTGACTTATGCAAATTCCCGTTTCAATACAAGGGTGCCTTACGGAATCATATTCGCCAGCATTATAAAAGAAAAGAGCAGTGTATGATATGTAAAAAGAAATTTAGCCAGAAGTATTCGTTAGAGCTGCATATGAGAACTCACACAGGTGACAAGCCGTACCAGTGCAAGGATTGTCCGAAGAGTTTTGCGAATAGTATACATTTGGTTAACCACCATCGCGTGCACACGGGCGAGCGACCTCACAAGTGTGGGGTGTGTGCGAAGTGCTTCACGCAGAGGGGCACGTTGGTGCGGCATATGAGGACGCACGACGATACTACGGCAAAATTCAGCACGCCGTCGCGACCGCACAAGTGCAAGTCCTGCTGGAAGGACTTCGCGAAGGAAGTGATGTTGTGGCGGCATATGAAGATCCACGAAAAAGATACAGATTGCGACCTCAAAAGAGCGCGTTCTGCGGGGAAAAATTCACGCAGAAAGAAGTGATGTTGCGCCATTTAAAAATAAATACAACCACAGACTAAAGGTCATAGCACATTATACCGGCACATTTTTACGACACCCAGCAATTAACTTGCCATTCAAATGTGAAGCAAACGGAGAGCAGCTGACCGCGATCTGTCAGCGCGAAAACTTGCGAGTCCTAGACGTAATAAATCACATAATATCATCTAAAAGCAAGCTTGGACGTTGCGGTCGACACGGAGACTGCGGGCTTGCGTCTCGCTGCCGGCGCGTTGGGCTGCGACCCCGCTGGCAGCTATCGGTTACCTGAATTCGAGGCGACAAAAATGTATTAAGCTCTCTCCTCTGTACATGTTTCTTTTTTGAATAAAATTGACGTGTAACTATAGTTTCTGACCGGATTAAGCTCGATAGAATCAAAGTCTAATACTTACCCCCGAATTCACAAACGACAATCAACGCTAAGCGCGCGCTCACTCTCATACCGTCCCTTTGTTCTTGGTTTGCCTAAAACGCAATTAGTCTAAGAAGGTATAAAGCCTACATTGCTATTGGACTATAACGCATTAGGACTAAAACGTTGTAGGACTACAACGCATTAAGACCAAAACGCATTAGGACTAAAACGCTGTAGGACTACAACGCATATTGACAACAACGCATTTGGACTAAATCGCTTTAGGACTAAATTTCTAATCGTAGCATTTTAGGGTTTCGATCCTCGAGCATGAAGAACGAAATCGTAATTATTTTTTTCTAACAAATAAATTTTTTGTATTCCAGTTTGAGATTTATTTAAAAAAATGTTTCTATTTGTATAACTCACTGGCTAGTGGAGTAAAGTTGGTGCTAAATAACTAAATATCACTATAAATTAATTATTTATGAGGTGCCCGTGGCGCAGTTGTGACAGTAATCGGCGACGATCGCTGTTGTAAAGCAACACACGCCGGGTCGGAAATGGGATGGGTGACCACCCGACCGAAATTTAGTGATGTATATTTCGGGCATCTCCGTGCTTCGGAAGGCACGTTAAACAGTTGGTCCCGGTTGACGTCGCTAGATGTCAGTCGTTAAGCCTAGTCAGAGGCCTTATGGCGGCTTGATAAGATCTGACATTAAGGTTGCTCACTAACCTTACACCCCACCAACAATCCGCACTGAGCCCGCGTGTTGGAGTATGGCTCGTTCCACCTCATAGTTGAGGTGAGGCCTGTGCCCAGCAGTGGGACGTATATAGGCCGGTTATGTTATGTTATGTTATGTATTATTTATAGGAATGGACATTGGCTTTTCTTTATTGTCTCTTGAATTGCATTTTTAGGCGAAACGCGATATAGTCATATAAAGACTAAGGCAGACTGCTAAATAGGTAAATGGCGTAGTAGGTTTAATGCGAAATAGGTAGTTGATAGACTTAGTCTTAAAACTATTGAAAAAAAAATTTTTGGCAAAACGCGATTTAGACCAATTGCGTTTTAGGCATACCAAGAACAAAGGATACCGTCTCTTTCAGTTCTATAGACATTTTACGGGACAGCATGAGCGTAAACGCGTGCTTAGCGTTGATTGACGTTTGTGAATTCGGGGGTTAGTCACATTAAGTTTTTTTTACTATACAAATTATTAAAATTAAAGACTTATGATAATAACCATAACTACTTAGATACTAAGCATTATGTCTAAAAGGAATAAATGATTTTGACATCGACTTGGATTTTTTTACTGCCAATTAAACACATCACCTCCAATCCAGAATAATGTCCAAGGATATTTATTATTATATTAATATTATAATCCTTAGGTATATAATTTGCTCACAGAATTGTGATCATGTCTATGGTGAGGAATGAATGATTAATCATCAACCACACAGCTAAAAGACGCCTGATGTGTGCTTCCTTCACTTCAAACCGTGTCTGTCAACAACAGGAAGGGGGGTTAACCGTTTACAAACAAAACAACAAAGTATCTGATCAGATAATTTGTTTGATTTATTGCACGATCGGTCAATATGATTATTGGCAACGCCTCTGATCATGTTAGAGATTATTGTCTAATAATATGTTGTGGCCCCATTTCACCGGCGCCGGCGGCGGCGCGGCACCGTTCCGCCGGACGGCATAGCGCCGTCCCCCCATTGTCGGTACACTGTTGCCGTTGTTGGGCTTTTTCCGCCGGAACGGTGACATGGGGGCCACGCCGATAGACCTACTTTGCACTTCCACTTGTTTTTTCTATTCCGTGCCCCTTAACATAAACGGCCTATATACGTCCCACTGCTGGGCACAGGCCTCACCTCAACTATGAGGTGGAACGAGCCGTACTCCAACTCGCGGGCTCAGTGCGGATTTTTAAATCGTGCCCCTTACTAGCGTTCTATCCACGGAATAGAAAAAACAGTGGAAGTGCAAAGCAGGCGTGGCGCGCGTGCCACAATTAAGCGTAGTTACGCATACTTGGTCCCAGTCGTGTTCTAACATCGCATCGAGTTGCTCGTCTCGCGACAACTTCACATTTCCGTAGTTATGCCGTAATGCTCCATTTTGGAGTGCAAAAAATATAGTAGGATAAAAAAAAATTAAAATGTTGGTCTTTCCTACCATCGCTAAGTACTATTTTATTTGTTTTCTAATAAAATCTTGTTAATTTCAATAGACAGACAGATATCGACCTATAACGCAAATTTCAATCTTAATGCTTACACAATTAAATGTATAATTGCTCCTAATAGAGAATACCGCTATCTATGGTCGATCAACGGAATTAACTCGTCAAAAAGACCAGAAAGACAGTAGGAAAGACCAACATTTTCCAGTTTTTTTATCCTACTATCATTTTTGCACTATTGCACTCCAAAATGGAGCAATACGGCATAACTACGGAAATATGAAGTTGTCGCGAGACGAGCAACTCGATGCGACGTAAGAACACGACTGGGACCAAGTAAGCACAGCTGTGCTTAATTGTGACGCGCGTGCCACGCCTACTTCGCACTTCCACTGTTTTTTCTGTTCCGTGCAAGGGACACACCTTAGAGCATTTCTATATTGTCTAAGGGACACACACACCCACCAGACGCCTCAAGCCGGACCGTTTTTTTTGGCCTAGCTAGCCATAAACGGTCCGGCTTGACGCTTAGCAACCTTAGACAAAATGCTCTAAGTTAGCAACCTTATGTTAATAAAAAAAAGGTCGAATTTTAACAAAGCACTTTTTTTTTGTGCGCTATCCTGTTAATAGTACAATTTCTTTGCTATAACGTAACGTCTGCGCCGCGAACTGTCAATCATCAGAAACGTCGTCGTCCAAGAAAAACAAACAATAACAAACGAATTAATGAATACCGTAATATGGGGTGAGAAGGGACGATCTGTAACTTTAAACGTGGTTTCCACTATTTTAACTAACGCTTAACTGAAGTCCAACAATTACAAATTCATCCCGGCGGGATGTATTTTAATTCTATCATGTTTTTTTTCCGGTTTTGTTTGATGAACATCGCAAAAATTCGATAAATGTGTGAAATCCCACCTCACCCCGCCATCGGGGTGATAGGGGATAGAAACCGGGTGAGTTGGGATTTTTCTAGGGCTGTCACTTTCACATAAAAAATACACCTACCCTGATTTATACTTGAATGTTTTTAGCATAGATAGCAATAAAAGACAACAATACAAAAATACTGAAAAATTATTTATAGTTTCCACTTACGGGTACAAAATCAACAAAATTAAAATTTTAGAAACATCAACTTAATGTAACCTAACACATTCGTAGGTATGAATCCCCAAATGAGATGTAACACCTTGTTATAAAAAAGGGCTAGAATTCTGCTTGCGCGCATACCGGGCCGGTTTCGAGCCACGGACCCCGCACCTCACCGACCCGCCCCGGCGAATGACTCCCGGTCGGCGCAGGCGCCACTCTGTCTCTGACCGCAACTTCACAACAACGCGTACCTACTATATTTATTCTTGTGACGTAATCGTCTTATTGGTAGCTAATGATAACCAATATCATACAACTAGTGAAGTGCAGTTGGAATATTAATGTGCGCAATTCATCCCCAGACTGGGTAAGTGTTGTAACACTACTACTTACATTGTTTTAGTATATAAGGAATTGTAGTTAGTTTCTGCTTACCTACCTCCATAGTAAAATTGTACATCATAAATCATGTATTAGTTAGGTAAATAAGAATATAGTAGAATGTTAAGCTTTGCATTAGTAGTTATGAGTAAATAAGAATTGTTATTAGTTAGAAGTTAGTATTGCTTAATTATTAGATACCTACAACAGTTTGGTAGGTGTACCTATAGTTCACGCAACCTACTTTTGTAATTTAGCCTGGGCTGCGACATCTTGATAACTGCTTAATAATGCTACTACTATGCCTGAGCTTAGCCATAGCGTGGGATGCCTATAAACGCAGTGAGATGTAGCAGTCATATGACTGAAATCGGCCAGTTACTAAAATGTCCGGAATGATGTTCCAGGGTTCTAGTACCTACGTGCTAGTTGGGAGCTATAACGTCATCAGCTATCGCGACCTACTTCGCTGAAGCCAATTCTCTGGAGGACCCCCCCTACACGCTGTTTGGGGCCCCGCGGCAGAATCGCCGCATCTAGCCAGGGCAGTGGTAGTGTTACTGTTATAGTGTTGGGACTGAACTAGTGTGTATGGACCCTAGACCCTTTCGGTTTTATAGTTATTATTATTACAGATTTTTTCCTTTTTAAAGAGTCTTTAATTATTACCTACCTAACTTACCTAGGTGAAAGATAACGTTTCAGTGGCGCCTAATATAAGGAGCAGCACACTATGTTTAGTTCCATCACTGAGTAGATTATCTTGGTGTTGGTTAGTTCCGAGGCCGTAGTCTTATCTAGTACTTAGTTCATTGGTGTGGATTGTTTCATTTATTGTTTTAAGTTTTTGTAATTTAGTGTAAATATCATCCAGTTTTACAACACAAACCTATCTTCTATTGCTTTTCCAACTGCATTTAACTATCAGTATCTAAAATGTCTTATCCTATTAAATATTTGTCTCTGCAAAAGGCAGAATTAGAATATGAGGTAGCTGTCCGTGGTGAGTCACCGGGTAGTTCTGTTGAAGAATTACGTAAACAAATAACCAAAATTTCGATATGTACGCCATCAGAGGATATTTTAGAATCACATTTGGATCCAAATGAAGATATGCAAGGTGTTATCAACTCATTGACTAAAGTTCAAAACAACGTAACTATTCTAAGAGGCACGTTAGAAAAAAACCTTCTCTTGCGAACTGAAAACTTGCTTCATCAAGTTTATCACCGCTTAAATAGGATTTCTTCGGCTCCAGCTATAGCTGAAGTATACAGCACTAATTGTGCACTGTTCAAATCACTTTTCAAAGAAATGAAATCAATGAAATCGCAGGTAATACAAACATCGCAAGTAGTGACCCCAGGGCCGTCTACTAGCAATGATAAGAATGCAACAGAACCCACTATCTTGTCCGTCACTTGTGAAAGAAACTTGTTAACGGAAGTAAGCAAACTTAAGTATTCGGGTAAAACTTGTGTTCGAGCTTTTATACAGAAAGTGGAGGAATTTGTTATTTCTAGAGGCATCGCATTCGATAAACTACTAGCTTTCGCCTACGAAATTTTTACCGACGATGCGCTTCACTGGTATCGATGCATTAAAAATAACGTCACTTCTTGGAATCAGTTGGTGCAACTTCTTAAGGAGGACTTCAGCTCTAAAGACTATGACTACCGCCTTTTGTCCGAAATACGTAATCGTACTCAGGGCGAAAACGAAAACATAACTATTTATCTGTCAGTTATGCACGGAATGTTCTCTAGATTGGCTAAAGATATGAGCACGGATGACCAGTTAGAAATTATACTACACAATATTAGGCCTTGTTATGCAAACACTTTAGCATCGGCAAACGAAATCACTACTTTAGATCAGATAAAAACTCTTTGCCGCAATTATGAAACAGTTCAGTCTCGTTCTAAACAATTTCATGAACCACCAAAAATCACGTCCGAGACCATAGCACCAGAATTTGCTTATAACTACCCTACGTCTTCTACAACTAACTTCAGGAGGAATTCTTACAACTACTCTAATAATTACAGGTCCTTTACCAATAAATTTAATAAAAACCCAACAAGCTATCCAAACAAAACATTCCCAGTGGCCGCAGTTTCATCTGATGAAGCCCACGAAACAAAATACAGATACTGCCCTCGTTGTAGATCGGAATCACACTCGCTTGGTCAATGTACTAAGCCGCGTTTTATTATATGCTTTAAGTGTGGAAAAAAAGATGTGAAATTCCCAGACTGCCCTGATTGTAATGCTAATTCAAAAAACGAATAGCGTCGGATCGTGGTAACGGTGCTAATAGTACAATAAAATATTCCAATCATGTGGAATGGAACGAATGGCTAAAGTTTATTTCAATTTTTTTCTCTCGTGGCACCGTTTCCTCTATCCGTAATAGTAATTTTTCTCGTCCCTACGTGAACGTCAAAATCAATGACCAGTATGAGATGCTAGGCCTCCTCGATACTGGATCTTCGGTATCTATACTTGGTAATAGTTCACACTTGAAATTCAATGGTTTGGATCCATCAAACATGAATGAATGTATCAAAAGTGATTCAATACATTTTACAGCTGCGGGTGGTCAAACGTTAAAACCTATAGGTAGCGTATCACTACAAATAACATTTAAAGGACAGCGACGTTCTCTTTATATTTATATTATCCCCGAAATTCAAAATGATCTAATACTAGGCATGGATTTTTGGAGGGCGTTTAACTTATTTCCTAAACAGTTAGACGCAGTAGATTTGTCAGATAAATCCAATACTACTTTGGCTAATATCATAGTAGAGGAAACCAAACAGATTTGTTCCTATGATCACCTAACAGAAGATCAAAGGCAACTAGCGGACGATATTATCGCAAAGTTTCGCGAAATATCCTACGAGGAGCGAGGCCTAGGTCGAACTTCTCTTATAAAACATGCAATTGACACTGGGAATGCTGCCCCCATTCGTCAAAGATATTACAGAATGTCACCCGAAAAACAACGCATTCTCACTGAGCAACTGGATGAAATGCTTAAGGAGGATGTGGTTGAACCTTGTGAAAGTCCCTGGTCTTCCCCCGTTTTGCTTACACCAAAGAAGAACGGTGAGCTGAGATTCTGCCTTGATAGTAGAAAACTAAATGCTATCACAAAAAAAGATGCGTATAGTCTGCCTTATATATCAGAAATTTTGGACAATTTACGAGATGCCAAATATTTGACAAGTCTTGACTTATCTAAGAGTTTCTGGCAGGTGCTGATTGAAGAGGAGGATCGATGCAAGACTGCATTCTATGTTCCAACTCGTGGTACATTTCAATTTAAGTCCATGCCCTTTGGCTTAACGAATGCACCAGCGACTCAACAAAGACTAGTAGACATCCTTTTCTATGGACCAGAGTTCGAACATATGGTGTTCGTTTTTGTCGATGATATTATTATTATTTCTCCTAATTTTGATACACATATCACTCTTCTAAACCGCGTTCTCGAAAAACTGAAATTTGCTAACCTCACGATCAATTTCAAGAAAAGCCAATTTTTTAGGAGTCATCTTAAATACTTAGGATATGTTGTGGACTCTAGTGGACTAAGAGTGGATCCTTCGAAGGTTGAAGCTATTATTAATTATAAAGCACCTACTAATAGGAAAGAAGTAAGGCGATTTTTGGGAACCGCTTCTTGGTATCGCAGGTTCATTCCTAACTTTAGCTCGTTAGTGTCACCTCTCAACAAATTGACATCTCAAGCAAAAACTGCTTCTCCTTTTTGCTGGACACCAGAAGCCGAACACGCCTTCCGAAAACTCAAAGAGTGTCTGGTATCTACCCCTATCTTATCATGTCCTGACTACTCGCAACCATTCGAAGTCCATACGGATGCGAGTGATTTTGGCATTGGTGCGGTCCTGACGCAGACTATTAATGATCAAGAAAAAGTGATAGCCTATATGAGTAAATCGCTGAGCAGTCAAGAGCGTAACTATAGTGCGACTGAAAGAGAGGCGTTAGCTGTGCTATCTGCTATCGAACACTGGAGATGTTATCTGGAAAACGGGCATAAGTTTGTGGTCTATACTGATCACTCCTCCTTGAAGTGGTTTTTAAATCTGCATAACCCTACTGGAAGATTAGCTCGCTGGGGTGTACGTTTGTCGGCTTACAATTTTGATATCAGGCATCGCCGAGGGGCAGATAACGTTGTCCCTGATAGTCTTTCACGATCTGTTCCTGTTACTGCCATTACCATAAATTCAAGCGATTCGATGATTACACGAACGAACGACGGCTGGTTCCGTAATATTTACAACGGATGCCTGAAATCACCAACCTCATATCTTAATTATGTTGTTAAAAATAATTCATTGTTTCGCTACGTCAAGAGCCTCAACCCCCTAACACGTGAGTTCGAGTGGAAGGAAGTGATTCCTTCTGAATCACGACACGACATAATATCAAAGAACCACTGTGACCCCATGTCGGCGCATTTGGGGATCTTCAAAACCCATAAAAGGGTATCTATGAAATACTTTTGGCCAGGAATGCATCGAGACATTACTAAGTTTATTGCAAACTGTGACATTTGTAACTCCCACAAACACCCTAATCATTCGACCTTGGGCACCATGGGTAGGCCCAAGCAATGTTCAAGGCCATTTCAAATGATTAGCATGGATCTCATGGGCCCGTTGCCTGCCACACGAAAACAAAACTCTTTTATTTTTGTGGTCACATGTTGTTTCTCTAAATACTCATTACTATTTCCTATAAAACGCGCTACTTCTGAAATAATATGTAGAATATTGGAAGATAGTGTTTTCTTGGTTCACGGAATTCCAAGCACAGTATTAATGGACAACGGCAAACAGTTTACTAGTAATATGTTTAAAAACTTGCTAATGCATTATAAAATACCCAAAATACACTATACGCCTAAGTACACCCCGCAAGTAAATATGGTCGAGAGATATAATAAAACTATAATTACAGCTGTCTCTTCCTACATTGAAAACGATCATCGCGTGTGGGACACTAACTTACCCAAAATTCAATTTGCTATCAATAGCGCTGTGAACGAGGTGACAGGTTTCACACCTTCCTTCCTAGTTTTTGGCCGTGAACTAGTGAGTTGCGGTTCACACTACCTCGATACAGATCTGACAGACGATATTGTGTTTTCGCCCCGTGACGCGTACGCGGAAAACCTTGGCGTCCTCCATAAATATTTCGATAAAGTTCAATCTGCATTGCTGAAGGCTCACTCCAGAAATTGCACCAGCTACAATTTACGCCGTAAAGAAGTAGAATTTAACGTAGGTGATATCGTTTGGAAGCGCACCTTCTATTTAAGCGATAAAGACAGTCGATTCTCAAAGAAACTGGCACCAAAATTTATTAAATGCCGTATTATTCACAAAAAATCGCCCTTAGTTTATGAACTTGAAGATCTCCATGGAAATAGGTTAGGAACATGGCACATTAAAGACTTGAAAAATAAAAAATATTCATGACAACCTTAACACCTTGCTAGCAATAGCAACTTAAATATGGAAGAAAAATTGTTAAAAAAAAAAACATTTCTTAACTAGGTTAGATATCATTAGTAATGAAGCGGATTTGACCTAGGTAAAATCCTATCCTAAAAAGAGGGGTATGTAACACCTTGTTATAAAAAAGGGCTAGAATTCTGCTTGCGCGCATACCGGGCCGGTTTCGAGCCACGGACCCCGCACCTCACCGACCCGCCCCGGCGAATGACTCCCGGTCGGCGCAGGCGCCACTCTGTCTCTGACCGCAACTTCACAACAACGCGTACCTACTATATTTATTCTTGTGACGTAATCGTCTTATTGGTAGCTAATGATAACCAATATCATACAACTAGTGAAGTGCAGTTGGAATATTAATGTGCGCAATTCATCCCCAGACTGGGTAAGTGTTGTAACACTACTACTTACATTGTTTTAGTATATAAGGAATTGTAGTTAGTTTCTGCTTACCTACCTCCATAGTAAAATTGTACATCATAAATCATGTATTAGTTAGGTAAATAAGAATATAGTAGAATGTTAAGCTTTGCATTAGTAGTTATGAGTAAATAAGAATTGTTATTAGTTAGAAGTTAGTATTGCTTAATTATTAGATACCTACAACAGTTTGGTAGGTGTACCTATAGTTCACGCAACCTACTTTTGTAATTTAGCCTGGGCTGCGACATCTTGATAACTGCTTAATAATGCTACTACTATGCCTGAGCTTAGCCATAGCGTGGGATGCCTATAAACGCAGTGAGATGTAGCAGTCATATGACTGAAATCGGCCAGTTACTAAAATGTCCGGAATGATGTTCCAGGGTTCTAGTACCTACGTGCTAGTTGGGAGCTATAACGTCATCAGCTATCGCGACCTACTTCGCTGAAGCCAATTCTCTGGAGGACCCCCCCTACACGCTGTTTGGGGCCCCGCGGCAGAATCGCCGCATCTAGCCAGGGCAGTGGTAGTGTTACTGTTATAGTGTTGGGACTGAACTAGTGTGTATGGACCCTAGACCCTTTCGGTTTTATAGTTATTATTATTACAGATTTTTTCCTTTTTAAAGAGTCTTTAATTATTACCTACCTAACTTACCTAGGTGAAAGATAACGTTTCAGAGAATAATAAAAATATAACAAAAACAACGTTATTAAGCTTAAAAATAAGTAAGTAACAATTTTTAAAAAATTAAAAATAAAGTTCTACTTAAAAAAGAACAAAACACACTCTTCTTGAATATTTATAATATTTCTTTTGTTATACTTAATAGGAACTGAAAATTTAGACTTATAGGAATCTAGTTGTGTGCAACGGACACAAAAAATATTAAGGATTTTGGAATGAGATACACCTGTAGTTGTTATCATTCCAAAATCCTTAATATTTCCTCAGCATCGTCGTAGTAATTTTTCTTCCGATTTCTTTTAAATGGTGGCTTAACTTGAATATTTGATAAAACTTTCACCTTCTTAGTTTCATTTTTATCACAGCCTTCACTTTCTACAATAACTTCATTGCAGTCGAAACTATCTACCATAATAACAGGCATTTGTGTGAAATCTAACGAATCTTTGTTTTGCATTTGAACAATCCCTTCTAGATCGTCAATTTCAGGAAATAGCTGCTGCATATCCTCGTTGTCAGCAAAATTTCGATTCTCTATAATAATATCATCTTTATGATTTTCGTTATCTACTATTGTATCTTTTTTTGTTATTTTTCCTGTACCTTTTGCCTTCGTTATTTTTTCAACTAGTTTTGAGTTTTCTTGTTTAACAACCCTTTTCACAAGTTTATCAACATTTTTTTTATTGTCGACATCAGTACCTTTTGTACCTTCAATTGTTTTGCTACTGTCATTCACTTTAGAATTATTAATCTTAGTTTTTTTACCCACACCTTTTCCTTTTCCTGTGTCTGCTGAGGTGGAAGCTGTGCTATCGATTTCAGTAGCCATTAATTTCCGTTTTGCAGGTGCCGCAACAGTTTCTTCGCCACTGACACTTCTGCCAGCAACAACTTCCAACTTCTTTTTGTTTTTAGGTTCAGTAATGTGCATTGTTCCAAACCGCATCTCTTTCAAAAGTCTAACAAACGAATCATCTATATTTTCTTTATTTGCAGCAGTCTGGTCTCCCTTATAATTGGGAAGTCTTGTTAAAATTGCATCCAAGTTCAGAGGAGCTATGCCGGTTTTCCTAAAACCAGCTTTAATATTGTTTTCTGCATTAAGGCTGAGTTGTTGCATTAGTAAATTTAATAGTCGAGGAAAACAGCCTTTTGGGATGGTACTCAGTGATCGTCCATCCGTTTTTTTCCATTTTTCTAATAAACTTTTCCAAGCTATTTTCATCGGTCTGAAAAAAGCTACGTCAAGTGGTTGCGTAAGGTGGGTGGAGTTTGCCGGAAGAAATACAAAATGGATGTTTTTTTCTTTGCAGAGTTTTATAATGTCGGCCGAAAGATGCGAGGATAAATTGTCCCCAATGAGGATTGTTTTACCGGGTCTTTTCTCAAATATTGGTATTATGACTGTTTTGATCCAATCTGCAAATATCTCACCATCGAACCACCCAGATTTGGACCGATTGTATCTGACTCTATTGGGACCATTCTCTACCCATGTGTTATAAAGGTGCGTGGCTTTATAAACCACATATGGTGGTAATATCTCTCCATCTGCAGTTCCAGATATCATCAAAGATACTGAACCCTTAGTGTGGTTCATGACCCTTTCAGGGTATTTACACCCTCTTTTGACAATTACTTGCTTGCGCCCGGGGTCGTCAGTTAGATTTGTCTCATCGTAATTTACTATATTGGACAATGGCACATTTTCGATAGATTTTTGTAATTCATTGAAATAGTTTTGGATCGTTTCCGGGGATACAGCGGCCCTTGACCTCTTAATGTTTTGACACATACGTTTTGAAATTTTATTTTTGTGCCTTTTTAAAAACCCGTATACAAAATCCTGGCCAGGGAGATTGTTTTTAAATCTTTTAATTTTTATGCCTGAAGTATCCAAATACATTTTCACCACATACCGCAAATCCATGGTTGTTAAGGGATAACCCCATTCTGCACACGTATTTAAATTATCTACGATGTATTCTTCAGCGTCGACAGATAGGGCCGTTTGACCACCAGAAGATTTCATATCACGTAATTTATGGCGACCTAGAACTGATTTAGAGATAGAATATTTTTTTGCCACTGAAGCTATGGATGAATCCGTATTTCCTAATTCTTCCAGGGCTTGCTTAATAACTAGTTCATCATATTTCCTCCTAGTTTTTGCGCCGGGTTTTGGCTTATATACCCTCGGCATTCTGTGGAGCAATACATAAAAAGTGTTGTAAGTAGGCGCAAAGGCACAGTTTGTAGAACTTTGTAAATAACATTCACGCGCTAATGTGATTAAGAGAATTAATTGGTAGGTAATGTGAATAGGTACATGATATTTAATTAATGCTTTACGAATATTAAATACTTAAATGAAAGTTGTCAACCCTAGGGAAAGTGTCCCAACACACCCCTCTAGTGTCCCCACTCAACCAATCTTCATCCCTACTCCCCCCTATGCTCGTCCCAACTCTCCTCTGTCGTATCCCGACTCGCCCCATTGACCATCCCAACACACCCCAAAAACGGACATAAATGCGGTTGCGGTAAACAACTTAGTTAAAAGTGCTATATTTGAAGTAAAACTCACGTTTTTTCAGTTTTTTAGCGTCTTCTTGATCACAGTAAACTATTTAAAACTGCAGAATTTTGATCCACCTTTGAATTTCGTGTCAAACTTAAAGATAGTACCAGACAAAAACAGTTTCAACTTATCGCAGATCTTTGACAACCTTTTTCTTAAATATTCCTGAGACTTGGGTGCACGATGTTGCCAGCATGGAAAGAAAATATTACCAAATTTTTTTTTTAAAAGAATTGCTTCAATCCATAGATACACCAATGAACCATAGGCGTGAAAACAAAATCGGACTTTACATCCCTTGCCACCCCGCCATCCCTTCACACCCCGTTTTACGGTACAACAAGCAAGCACCAATGATATTTTAAAATAATTTAATATCATTGGCAAGCACCGATAACTTATTGTTTTTCGATAATGTTTGTAGGCATGGCTTTTTAATAAAATGACGAGTACTTGGAACAACAAATTGTGCCGTGCATGTTTAACTTCTTCAAAGTGTTTTACATACATTTTGTCTGAAAATGCATCTCCAGAAATGTATTGTTTTTGTACATCGATAGAAGTGAGATTCTATGTAATTTTGGAATTCTATTTACTTTTTAATGGTATAACCCTTAAGTTTGTAATTCGGTTTGTATTTTAGATACAGCAAGATGATCTCCCAAAGACTCTCTGCAATGATTGCTACGAGCTTCTTGTAAAATTTTCGGATTTCAAAAAAACTTGTTTACAATCCCAGAATACATTACTGACTTCAACCTACAATGTTAAAAATATACCCGAAATATTGAGTATAGAATCCAATACCATTGAATTACAAGATGATTCACAAGTGTTGGTTAAAGTTAAATCTGAAGATGATAACTTTTATGAAGATGTGTTAACAACAGTCAAGGCAGAAGACATATCTGATCACTTTGCTAATGGTAGGTATGTTTTTTTTTAGTGTTTAATACTTGGTTCTAGGCCATGGATATATATTTTAGTAATTTAAGCAGGATGATGCCTCTTTATGCCATCCTCTTGGTCCAAATCCAAACTGAGCAAGCCACTAACTTATCTTCACAAGCCTCTACAGCTTCCATACTCAACCTTCAAACTTTTATTACATTCATGTTGTACATTTCAGGTCATGGGTAGTAGATTGTTTCACATGGCCACTGTGGCAAATCGTCAACATAATGTATTCTATTCACTTACACTAGTAATATCAACCACATTGCTTCATATTCAAACTGACTGACTGCCTCACTCAGTTGTACATAAGAGAAAATGCTTAGTTAGCATCAAAAACTTGAAATTTTGCAATTTGGGACTTAATGAAGCATTGACTTTAAATTGACATTCCTGTGTGTGGCCAAAAGTGGTGAAGTATCTAGAATCAAATGATAAGAAAATATCCAGTTATTGTCATGCACCTCAGTTATCAAAAGTCAGATTAAAGAGGACATATAATTATTTTCAGTAAAATAATTGAAACTCTCCTTAAAAACAAAAGCATGATATGACAAAACCTGTAACTGTTATTAAAACCAACAGCAGGATTGTTAAAGTGTTGTTTGTATGTCTAAAGCTTGCTTCACTTTATTTTAGAACTATTTGAAGAAGTCCACCTGTGTAATGATAACCCTACAACTAGTAATGTAAGAAAAAAAAGGTTGGTAAGTATGTGATTAAAACTCAATGTTTACTGTCAAGTTAGAATATCATTTCAAAATGTTAATTATTTTCAGGAAAACTAAGAAAATTCAGAAGTTGAAGACCCAGAAAAAATCTAAAGTTAAATTAAAAATAACTAGGAAGCATTTTTCATTTTCATGTGATATTTGTAATAAAAAGTTCAACTATCAGGAAAGATTTGAAGCTCATAAATTGGAACATGAGGGCAAAGTAGTAAGTATCAATTTTGTAGAATTCTTCGAGTACATCCTAAGTTCTTCTATAAAATTGATTTGAACATGTTTAGCATGAATCAACATCAAATCTTAATCCGCTTCTGTACAGTCAAAATCACATCACAGTGACTTCTCTTTTCAAATACACGTCTAGCTAACGAAATGGGCTGCTAAAAAATAGCAGTGTGTCAAGGGCCTAAGAGCTTGATTGTTAATTTGCAAGTGTCGCTCTGACTGTGCTGCCCACTGATTCCCTAGCACACACATTGTAAAGCCCAGAAGTTGGACTGTCTGGTTATGAGTGATTGTAAAGAGGCTGATATCTGTGATTATGGCTAAGACTTTTCTTTTAAATTTCAGGCAATAATTCACTGTTTGCCTTGTAACAAGACTTTTATGACATGGAGTGGACTGAGACGCCATAATGAAAATGAACACACACAAATTAGTTTAGAAAAGCTAAAGTGTAGCATTTGTGGGAAGATTTGCAAGAGCCAGCAGACATTGAAGATGCATCAAAATACACACGGAGAGAGAAAAATTTATGTCTGTGATGTGTGTGGGAAGGGTTGCACAACCAAGTTCATTTTGAAGGTATTTTTTACGAGTTGTTCTTGGTATGGCTGCTATTGTTGATATGGAATGAGAATTAATGTTTCCAACAAATACGCTATAGTGGTCACAAAATATATATTTTGAGATAATACCTCAATTTAGCAAATGGCCCTTCTGAGGTCTTGTCGGTATTGCAGGAGTGACTTATTAGTTTTTTGGATCTGATTATTATCAAGCTCTATTAATTGCAGGCCCACGTTGAAACTCATAAAGAAAATAGAGAGAGACTATTTACATGTGAGCATTGCGGGAAGAAGTTCTACTCAAACACGATACTGCTTTCGCACGTGTCAAGGAGGCACACAGGCCGCAGATTCATCTGTCAAATATGCAGCTACCCGTTCACTGATAAGTACAATTTAGCGAAACACTTGCTAATACATGATGGGAAGAAGCTGTATAAGTGTGAGATCTGTGGTAAGTCGTACGGTACACAGTCAACGTTGGTGGAGCATAGACGGATTCACTCGGGTGAGCGTCCGTACCTGTGCAGTTACTGCCCGAAGAGTTTTCTGTCGAAGCGTCGGTTGGACGACCACCACCGCGTGCACACGGGGGAGAGGCCGCACAAGTGTGGAGTGTGCGCGCAGGGCTTCACGCAGCGAGGCACGCTGAAGCGGCATATGAAGGTGCACGACAGAACTATGCCTGGCGTCAACTGAGGCTCTACCTGTGGAGATGTAGTCGCTAGTGTCTGCGTTTTTAGTGGTCTTCAAGATGAGCTCACTCCACCAAGCAGCCGTGAGGTCCAGATATGGGGTAGACAAGCACAGTAATGGAGAACTACTTGCTGGTCCATCTCATTTTGAAGGCATAAAGGCCATTTCACGCCCAGCCAAAAAACACGGGATTGTAGGAAGAAGGAAACACATGCGCTGGAAGAGCATTTCACGTCTGAATAGCACGACACAGGAACGAATCACCGAACCTTTTGGTGCGGGCCGACAGTCGCTGGATCGTGTGTGGATGTAGACGCAGACCAGCGCGTGTGGTGCGGGAGTGGAAGGGTGAGGGTAGGGGATAATTATTTGTATACGATTTCGTACAGCGCCTTTAGCGGATAGTAATGGAAGAATGAACGATTACGCTATTCCCGTTACTATTTGCTTGAAGCCTAAACTAGCCTGTGATGTATCCATCGCACTAAACGGCATGCATCAATTATTTATATAGGAGTTACCTTAATTACCAAAAAATACTAACCGCCGAATTCACGAACGCAAATTAAAGTTGAGCAGCTCTTGCAAATACAGCTGTCACTTTCAGTTCCATAGTCAATTTACGCGATGGCATGAGTTTGAAGGCTTTGAGCTCAACCTTGATTGGCCTTTGTGAACGATGGGGGATGCCTTTTTTTACTTGTCTTTTTAGAGAAAATTTTTGACAAGTCGTTTATATCAATGAAATGAAAAAAATGTTATTTAAGAATAAAATAAGAAACAATAAACCGCATGAATTGCACTAGTATAAGTTAGACTGATTTTATACACTGTTATTTGAATAAACAGATAGGTGGGTCTGTCCTATGTAAGATAGTATTATGGCAATACATAGGCTTAAAAATGAGTTGAGTACTCGGGAAATACTTGGGCTCAGTCATTCCTATTTATTGAGATCCAATGAGGGTTTTCTGGCTCTGTTCTATTTGACAGCTGTTTGGTTGCACTTCGTAGGCTACGTACCTACAATACATACAATATTAGTTTTGTTTTACAAACTTTTTATTCCACTATTTATTTTTTAAAACAGTGAATTTACTCTTATGAAAATACGTCATAGATAGAATGAACTTATTCCTTACTTATACTTATTCCTCCTCCCCCTCGCCATCCACATGTGTGTGATGGCAACAAAAATCCACTCTACACATTAAAAGGAAAATATGAGGCCCCTATTCCGTTTTTCCTACCTAGGAAGGGATAATGGTTCTTTTATCTATCTTCCCACCCGAAACAAAACGAAATTCCGCTTTTCTAAAACAATTATAAAGAAATATGCAATAATATACTTCTTGTTTTTTGTGCAAAATCTTCAAATATGAAATATATTATTAAAATTTTAACCACCTACTTTATGTTTTATTTTTGCAATATTTCACACAAAGCTTCGACATCTATTCATTCAGAACCCATTTCTATGAGCTCCTGCCAAAGGAATTTGATTATTCGTAAGTAAGCTTTGGAGAGGTAAATAAGGTGTTTCCGATCATTAGCTTTGTACGTTGTCACGTTGTATACTTCATTATATCTGGTGGCGACTGTACACACAACATATCTGAGCCACTTCACGCTGCTGGTAACTAGCCAACATCCTTATTTATAAAAACTAAACCAAAAAACTTGATGTTAAGTTATAGGAATAGTGGTAAGCAGATAAAGCTCAACTAAAACTTCAAATATTATATCGGCAAGAAGCCGTGTTTTTATTTTTATCACAGTAATGTAATAATAGTTTAAATAATATTGACCATTTAACATTGAAATAAGAAAATTTAAGAATCTTATAAACATAAACCAACATTATTTTACATAAGCATTTACATCTAAAGGTGCCTGTTCAATCCTGTCTAGAGTGCTACTGAGAGAGTGCGACCCGCAAGGGCTTACAGAAGTGTATACGCACTGACAGTCCTTATCATCTATGTTACGCCAGTGTACTAAAAGGCATTTCGGAGCTGGATATGTAGCCACTGTACAAGGGCTTCTAGCCTCAAGTATCCTGTAAGGCTGCGTTTCCACCAGAGATGCGTCCTAATTCGTCGCTTATCATGCTTCCTTCTTCTTAACATTTTTGTCGCGGTGCGAATCTTATCTTAGCCCGCCAGCACTAACCCGCAGTGTCTCAACGACAGTGAAAAAAAACGCACCACATAATTTAACCCCATATATAATTTTCAATACGTACCTAATGGAATTGACCAACAACATATTGCTTAGCCTAGTAAGATCTTAAAAATCGTGTGTTTCTGTTTAGCGGGGACCCGGAAGGTAGGACGATGAAACATCGATGTACACGTAACAGCACACCTGACACCACAAATTGTCAAACTTCAACAATCAGTGATAATGAACGACGTAAAGATCAAAATCTCTAAAATAAAGGGTCAGTCTGTAATGACTCGATCTGTCGGTGTCTGTACCTTACAATTTCACTGATTGCAACCAATGCCCCTTTAGACCATAGAAATGTAAATATTTCTCAGAGCCTATTTTATGTAAAAAAGTGTTGCAGAGAAACCTTGGATAGTTCAGTTAGAAGTGAACCATTATCTTGAAAGGGGCTAATGTTTCTATCAGACTCACGGGACCCTGCTAGACAAAAACACAAATCCCAACATTCTTAATTACCTATAATAATATGTAAGTACTTCTAATGCACAATGATTATCGTAAAAATATTTATAATAATAACCGCAACAGTATGCCCTTCATTTAAGTTTAAAGATGTAGTATTTGATATAGAAGAGTCAATAATTATTTACATATTATAGTAACAAGTTAGCCCTTTCACAAGCCTTGGCTGTATAATATTGTTGTTTTAGTGTGCACTTATAATATTTATATTATATATTTATTTGTCCTTGAACTCCTCCCAATTACTTGAGAATCAACAGTATTTGGTAGTAATTATGTGGTAGCTTGTGAAAGGTTTAATAAAGAAATCTGTAAACCACGAAATCATTTAAATTACTAATTAAGATTTAAATATTAGTATTATTGTTAGTTGGTGTCCTGCCTGCTGCTACTGCAACATCCAATTTGAATCACATTTAGGAGGTGTCATTATCTAGTCACTGAGATATTTACAAATTTTAACGTGTTTGTACAATAAAATATGATGCTTAAATAAACAACAATCGAGATAAATTACGAACTGTAAAAAAGATTTTCAACGGTTTATGATACAGACAAGAGTGCATTACTTATTTTTCGGGATAGGTGATATCTGCTAAAAGCTAAGGTCGAATAACCGAATAACCTCTGCAGCACAGATCAGGGCCCAAAGTCTGCTTATTTTAGAATGCTTCAATGGAATTGTAATTGAGTCTCAATCGGCTAATTTGACACATTATCTATGAAAAATATGTCAAATTAGACTATTAGATTAGATTCTTTATTACTCAATATCAAAATATAACATTACACATAACATCAATGTCGATATAGGTATACGAGATTAATATTGAGATTGTCAAATAAATATAAAATAATGTACTGACAATTGAAATGATTACAATAGGCATGATGACTGTAATTTTTTTTTGTTTATTATCGAAAGACCTTACATTTATGTAAACAATCCTCAAAGAATCACTTCATCTGGATCAATACCACCAGAGATATCACAATTTGAAATGCACATTTTTGGACTTGCCCAAAAACGCTCCATACAAAAGTGACAGCGACAGTGACGTCACTCTCGCTGTTTTTGTCCGGAGCGCGTAATAACTTTGTTCGACAGCTATATTAAATATTGCGTTTATGATAATGGTCTCCTAACATAATTCCTTCATAATAGTTTGGGTTACAAAAAAGTGATATTGTTTTACAAAAATTTAACACATATGAAATGGACTTGCCCACCCAAGTTTGCAGGCCTATTGTAGCCTCATTTTGAAACGAATTTCGATTGTGGTTTTACAATAACATTTGAAATCAATTATTATTTTTGGGGAACATAAAAAAACATGCAGAATCACTCATAGTCATCTACCCTATTACAATAATCAATAAAATAGAATGGCATAAAATTAAACAAAACAAAAACAAAAATTCCAAAATTAAAACATAATAAATTCAAATTTGGAATACAATTATAATAACTATTAAAAAATCTCAATTAAAATTGAGACTCAATTACGATTTTAGCACAGGTTAGCACAAACAGTCAAATTTCCGCGCAATCTGTCCTGAACGTTATCCCTCTGACATAAAGATCATAATCCCTGACCTGCTCCGGCTTGACCGCTGTGTTCAGCACTTGTCGGCGAGCGCACCGAGCGAGGCCACGTAGTCGGGGCTCCACTGCGCGAAGCCGCCGGGCGCCAGTGCCGCGCCCATCGCCGCCGGCCCCGCCGCTACGTGCTCGACCACCGCTGGGGCCCCGCGCAACCTCTGCTCGTTGCGGTGACCCTGGTAATCAAACAATTGCTCAGTGTAAGACTGTAATATAGCTGAGATAGGACCCTTTCTTTCATAGCTATATTATCTCTTGTTTTTTTAGTCATCTTATTCCCTAAAAAGATGACTAAAAAAACAGGCTAGAATAAGAAATAACAAGTCATAGAACAAGCTGCCCATCAGGGTTGGGCAGAGCAGTTTTTTTTAGAATAGACCTTAATTTGCAGTTTAAGAACGCATGGGTGTAAAGCGAGCTCTAATCCTTGGCATTTTGTAAACTTCTTTTGAACATTAAATCGACTTCACCTCTCAAGGCACTTGAATTATAATATTTTAGCCTATCCCGAGAGATAATTAAAAAAATTCTAGATAATAATATTATCTCACCCAACTCATGTATAACTTAGTGCATTCCGTAAACTGATATTTTAAGCATCGACAACTATTCGACAGAAGAGCTCTGATTTTAAACAAATCGGCCAACTGATCCTACCTTCATGTGCCTATTGAGCGCGCACTTCTGTATGAAGGCCTGCGCGCAGACGGAGCACTTGTGCGGCTTCTCGCCGGTGTGGATCATGCGGTGGTTGCGCAGGTCCTTGAACGCGCGGAAGTTCTTCGGGCAGATATCGCAGGCGTACGGACGCTCGCCTGGAAACAAACGAAACAATTATTTCATAACAAGGTCTGCTACATAGACTTTAGGGCTCGTGCACAATTAGGCGATAAAACGGCGCGTCACATCGTACTACGACGAGTGACGCGGCATGGCGAGAATGTCGCTTGCATGGTAATCGAAAAGGCCTGCTATGGAGGCAAATTATTAACCATGCACGAAGAAGCTACAACTTCACTGTATCGAGATAATCGCAAAAATGACAAAATCAAATTATTATTTTTGTGACCAAACTATTAGCAATTTATTTTTACTTTAAAACATAGCTACAAATATGACCTACCCTCACAAAAACAATCGATTGCTAAAGCCGCAGGTTAACTAAGAAATTATTTTTTTAAAAAAATACCGGTTTGGTACCAGTTTTTAGTGATAATTTTCAATGTCGCTTTTTGGCAATTTTAGGTAGGTACGATTTTTTGTTGTAGCCAATTGGATAGTGTAAAAAACCAGTTGAATACCTGTATGTGTCCTGGAGTGCACCACCTGGAAGCTCTTGCACTTGAACCTTTTGTCGCAGTACTCACACGAGTACGGCTTGTCGGACGAATGCGACCGCATGTGCTTGTATAGGTCACTCTGAAACAAACAAAAAACATTTGAAAAAATTGTTTACTGTGAGACAAAGGTTTCATAACAAACTTACTTCTATGTACTAATCATAACATACATATAACATGCATGGCCCATATACGTCCCACTGCTGGGCCTCGCCTCAACTATGAGGTGGATTGAGCCATACTCCAACAGTGTTAGGCTCAGTGTAGATTGTTGGAGGAGAGTAAGGTAAGTGAGCAACCTTGATGTCAGATGTTATCGAGCCGCCTTAAGGCCTCCGACTAGGCTTAGCGACTGACATCTAGCGACGCCAACCGGGACCAACAGCTTAACGTGCCTTCCGAAGAACGGAGATGCACGGAAAAATAATCATGGCACCGCTATGTACCATAAGCCATACATAAATCACATCACACACATGAAGGGGTTGGTCGATCCCCATAAGTAAAAACATTTTGTCTGAAATAAAAAAATGTCTGATGGTTTTATACCTTGACATAGAACTTCATATCGCAGAGCGTGCAAGCAATGTTCTTGACCCCCGAGTGCCTGATCAAGTGCGTCTTCAAGTTGCCTGCCTGTGCAAACTTCTTGCCGCACTGGGCGCAGTTGAAATTCTTCTCCGAACTGTGTGTTTCCAAGTGCCTCTGAAATAATTAATCAATTTAGAACTTGTTTCAAATATCAACTTTTAAGACTTCTTATAATATATTTTCTATTACACAAAAAATATACAACGTAGCTACTGCAATTCAAGCAGGTTAAGACTTATTTGTTTTACTAAATCTTGAAAATGAAGTTGGTGAATTTTAGAGGAATTTCTGAGTTTGTTGGTACATTTTACTTTATTAGCCATTACGAAACGTAATTATTTGAAGTGATGACATGCAAGTACTTAAGATTAAAAATGAGAACAAAAGTGCTAGGAACGCTTCAGATATTAGGGGCACTGTCCAGACACTTGAGAAGGTCATAAAATCCCTCTTTCTTGGCTGATGTTACGTTGACGGCATTAAGAACAAGATATTATCACTTCAAATGATATGGTATAAGTAAGAGTGAGGCCATGCCATGGAAGGAAGGAAATGAGGATTCTAACCGAATCTGAAGCAGAATGGAAGGTAAAGTCTGTAAGGATAAAGGACCTTAAATATGTTCTATTTATGAGCTGTTGAGTTTTCTGCTTTCTACAGGACTAACATGCGCACCGTTTTGTCGCGGCTTTTCTCGCGCCAAAACCATGAGAACTGCACAAGTTTACACGTGTCAAAAGTTGTCACTGCGCATGTTAGCCCTCCTAAGTGCATTGCAGCCTCAAGTACAGATGGAAGTTTGTTTCGAATGTAAAGCGCAATACACATTGAGACCGGCGGGCCGCCGACAAAGCCCGGCGACACAACCCGGCGGCCTGTATGAAAATAATCATGTCGGCAACATGCGCCCGCGTGTGTTACCCGCCCACATGTTGGCGGCTTGGGTACGCCTGGGCTCAGTTGCCCGGCCGCTCGATCTGTAGTGACGTGCTTGTATTTTTATAAGACATACCAAGTTAATGAATCTTTATCTTAATTGACACAACTACACAACTTTTATCGACACGCGGCAAACATTTATTGCCAAATAAAGTTCTCCTCTCAAGCCGCCGACCAAATTTTCCGACTTGTAATAAGTGAAGCCGTCAACTAGACTGCCGACTAAAAGTTGCCGACGTATGTCGGCGGCCCGCCGGGCTCAATGTGTATTGCGCTTAAAGGCCACACACCTTTAGATTCGTGAGCTGCACGAAGCTAGCGGAGCAGAGGTGGCAGGAGTGGTCCTTAGCCCCCGCGTGTATGAGCTCGTGGTTCTTGAGCACGTTGAGGTACTTGAAGCGCTTCCCGCACAAGCGGCACTGGTAGCGCCGCACGCCGCCGTGCGTGCGCGAGTGACTGTGCAGACTCTTCAGAGTCTGGAATGTTTTCTCGCAGTCCTGGCACTTTATGTCTGGCTGCAATGCATTGTTAACAGTTCAACACCCAGTTAGCCTTTAACAGACATAAGCACTTGGAATATTTCATTGGTTCTAATCCTTATTTCATCGGCATAAGGTTCATAATTTGGTGGGAACTATGTTCCTTTCATTTAACCCCAGGTTTTAATACTGGAGTTATTTGGTATTTATCTAAGTTAGACACTTGGAGTGTAGTATTTTTTTGGTCATGGCATAATAAAGTATAATGTCTCAGTTTTTTATCAGAATACTTGGAAATGTAATTGTTTGAATTCACTATTCTAAAACTAACTAGATCAAAGTTTAGTTTCATCTTGAGATACAACAAAACAAATTATGTTATTCTCAAAACAATTTTAGGTAGAACAAGCAAGAAGATTTTCATTTACCAAATGCAATTTAAAAATCTTCCATCCAAGTAAACTCAAAACAGAAGGAAAAGAATGGCTAAAGATTACCAAACCCTAAACTTCTTATATTTATTTATGAGCTAATATGGAAAAGTTGTATTTGTGCATCAGGAAGCAAATTTTCCTCCTTACCTTTTTACCAAAATGACTCCTCATGTGAGCTTCAAAATTCTCATATTTCTGGAATGACTTCGTGCACTTAATACATTTCAGTCTTGTGCTCTGTCGGGCAGTTTTCCCTGACCCAACATATTTCCTTCTTCTTACTACTTTTCTAAAACATAAAATGCCAGCACAATTTATTACACTGTTTTTAGAAACAAAATTTAAAGTAGGTAAGTAATAAGGGGGCGGAATCATTCAATCAAATTCAAAATATTGACTTAATGGTGTCTGGAACTATTTCAGGTTCGTAACTATCAGAAATTGGTTCAATACTACTAATATTATTAATGCAAAAGTTTATATCCTCCACACGATATGAATTTATAAAAAAATATTGCTTCTCTTTTTGAAAACCCCCAACTTCGTTTGTGTGGAAAATCCACACGAAGTTGCGGGCGGCCACTAGTATCAAATATTATCATTATGAATATATTATTATCTTTTTGAATAGTAACTTTGGTTATGAGTGATTACATTGGTGGCTCCTCCTCAGCCTCATTATCTGAACTGCTTTCTCCAGTGGAACTATCATCTTCAACTATCAGCTCTGTTTCACTTATTTGCTTTTCTAGCTTCACCTGAAAAATTACATTTAGAATTTTTATGCAAACTTTAAGTGTTAGTGAATTTTAGATAATAATCTAAATAAAAAATGTGACTTCAGAGATTGTTTTTATCAAGAAGAATTAGACAAGAAACTGAATAGTGAATATTTTCAACATTTGTTAACAATTACTGAAGTTACAGAGTTTGTTTCCCTTCAAAATATTTATGGGAGCAGATTATTCTGTGATAAGCACAAATTCTTGTCATATGCTGGACCAATAGTCAAGGAATAAGTAATTGGTGGAAAAAGAACAAATAGGCCACAGCCCCCCCTGCCTTTTGCTGCTAATAATAATATGAACAAAGATAGACAAGTGTACTCCTTCATTTTCCATTTTCTTTAACTTAACTATTTTCAATAATTAATCACCTTTAACTTGGCAACTTGCTCTTTCAGGATTAAATTAGACTTTATAGCAGCTTCTTTGAAGAAAAACAGTTTGTTAAGTGATTCAACACATTTTTGGCATATTTGTTTTGGTAACTCGTCGTTTTTGGAGACCTAAAATCAAACAATGTGTAGGTCAATCGAATCAGGTGGGATTACGGTGCATTTGGTATCAGAAATGTTGACGTTGATCTCAGCACAAACACTTTTGAAATAAGACGAAAAATCCCTTTTGCACCACTTACCTCAACAGATGTGCAATATTTGTACATTTCTGGAGTACACACTACAAACAATTCTTTGAATGGGCCGCTGTCGGATAGACAAGATCTGCAAACTTTAGTATAATCCACAGATTCCTCCATGTTTATGAAATAGGTACTATCTATTCTGTAAAATGCAAGTTTTCTCTAAAAATTACTATAAAAGTAGAAAAAACGCAAAATTAATCAATTACGTCTAGCCCGACATAAATATTTTTCTGACACAATTTGATTGACATTTTACACTTTTTTTTTGGCTTCGGCGACTTGGCTATCAGACAAAAAACTAACGTACCTATAGCGCCTTGGCGTGTTAGTACCGGTGCCGCGGTGGTAAGCCAAGAGAACTCGGGTTGCGGGCCCAGTGGGGCCTGCAACCCTGAGGTGCGTGGGTGGGCCGCGGCGGACAATCGGTTGGTGGGGGCCAGTGATCCGAGGCTGAACCCCCCCCCCCCCATCTCGCCCCCTAAAAAATATCGATACTTTTTTCGTCACTTATGAATTAAGCGGCTTAGCGGTGCCGGCCCGGCCTCGATGTGATATATGATTAAAAAAACAGGGGAAGAAGTATGCTATTTAGCTATGGATAACGTCAGTTACCGGTAAAAACTTAGACAATATAGATGCTCTAAGGGTAAAAAGGCCATCCAAGTATCTTTAGCAAGCATAACGTTACTTGCGTTAGGCAGAAGTAACGATACAAAGCTCTGCATCGTCCATCAGCTCGTATCGTTAATAAAGAACCTGAGAGTGAGTTCACAATTTAATGACGATGCTGATGTTGTCATAAATAAAGAAGATATTAAAGAAAGTGATTTACGGAGCGTCCCTATTAGACGAACAGTGAGTAGCTTGCTATTTGAGCCTAATTTGGCTCCCAATACATTTTAATTGGAGTGTCCATATACAGCGCTTAGTGTACGCAGTTTGCGACGTTTTGCTTCACCGAATCATTATGTGAGTGACTGATTCGCAGGGAATGATGCGTGTAGCCAGCTTGGTAGTTTGTTCACTACGCCGGAATCGCAACCAATAAGCCGCTCGGAGACAGTCAGCAGACAGTCAGCCACTCACTTTTCATCTGATCGGAACGCGCTCTTATTCGAGACGATAACTGTCAAAAAGTACTTGTTAGGTAAAAGTATCAAATAAAAAGTATCGGTATTGAAAGGAAATGCACTCGACACCATCAAGTATCGATACTTTTTCGCGTCCCAACTCATACCTTCTGACTTCCCCCTACTGACCCATTTGGATCAATCACCCTGTATATTTAATACGTCACCCAAGTACCGCGCGTTGTCCTCCAGAATCGAGCTCAAAATGGACCTGTTACGTTTAAACGTCTACGTCATGAATTCGCGAAGTTGAAACGTTCTTGTTACAATGAAAGGTAATTAGGTACTTAGATAGTTATAGTTTTATTTATTACAAGCGGCCGCCCGCGACTTCGTCCGCGTGGACTTAAAAAAAGTCACATATCTTTATAAATTGTAGCCTATGTGCTATTCAGATGCACAAGCTGTATTATTGTAAAGTTTCATTAAAATCCATCCAGTAGTTTTTACGTGAAAGAGCAACACGGTACATCGAGACATACAAACTTTCACCTTTATAATATTAGTAGGATTATTACAAAAAAAAAACCTTCACGAACACGGAACAGAAAAAACACAGAATAGTTTTGTTTTCTGTTCCGTGATCACAAGGTGATCACGAATGACTCGAATTCTGAAATTTGGCAGAAATGGTGCCTAATTTAGGGTTTGGTACCTAGTTTTAGTTGGAAATGTTCGTACAAGTTGTTATCAACCCAAAAGGCCATGAGCCAGCATATCAGTTCTTTCAGGTATCTATTTACAAATTTTCATAATCTAGGAGTATGCAAGTAACACTTAAGATAAACTATAAAGATAAAAAACGACTTAATTGCCGTTTTAAATAAAGGTGTTTAATGAGGTGAGAATATTAGAAAGGTAGACGTATCTGCATTGCTATGGATGGTCTGCATTGCATAGTAAGGCCATAATTTATGGAAACCAAATACAACGAAGGTAATCAGTCCAACAATTATCTCTTTCATCAACGAACATTTGTGCTGGTGCGGGACCCATACATGCTACCCTTTGAGCCCTTAGTGCGTCTTAACCAGTGCTCCTAACGACAGCGTTAAACGGGTCGTCGCAAAAACACGATTACGGTCGTGCGAATCCGCTGTGGAGCTGAATGAGACTTGAGTTTATTTCAGTAAGTCAGACCTACAAGCTGTAGTACAGCTAGAAACATTTAGTTTAACACTACGTACACTGTACGTAGTGTTAAGAAATTAAATGTTTCTTTCGAAAATAACTGATTAACTAAATGAAAGAAAACCGAATAAATGGAAACCAAAATGGCAACCCTACATTATAGAACCTTATTTTGCTCAAATAATTAAAACTTTAATTTTTCCACACATTCGTTGTTTCTTATTTACTACCTACCTACTGATCTTTAAGTAATGCACATTTAAATCAAATGCTAGACGAAATCAATAGTTTATGAACACTGAACTCGTTTTAGGAACCCGTTAAACCATTCATTCTAGTGTAACGGGAAATCGAAACATCAATATATGATCTTTAGCGTTAATTTATGCGCCGACTGCCGCAAGTCCACATCTTCGTTTTTCTTTCAGTAACTATACTACCTACCTACTTGCTTACTGCATTCGCTGTCCGCTGCGTGTAGCGTGATATCGTTCTCGCTCGAGTTGTTGACATCATTTTTAGGTTAGATTAAAATAAATGTTCGTGAGTGCTGTGATATCTTCGATTAATTGCTTTAATCAGTGGCATTAGAAATTTAAGTACCTACCTACTTCAATGGTATACTTAAACAAAGTATCTACGTTACAATGGTGTTGAATGTGTACCTATGCGATAAACAATAACAAGTGTATGTGGGTGTAGATATGTACACTTTGTAGACGTATAATAAAGCGTTGCGAAGCGCTAAATACGTAATACACATCCATGCAAGGTATTTGCTTTGCTAGCGTTTGATAAGAACCATTCAGTCTAAAGTTTATAGTGCTCGTCGCGTTTGTGTACATTATTAAATTGTTAAACATTCCGTTCTTAAAAATGGGAGACATTAATCTTAAAAAGGATATCCCAATTAAAGAAATACCAAGTGATAAACGAGTTAATCTCCTGAATGATTCATTTGAAGAGGAGTTTGGTGATAGACCTCTATTCTTTGTTAGAGTTCCCGGCCGGGTGAATATTATTGGAGAGCATATTGATTATTGCGGCTATCCAGTGTTGCCTTTAGCTTTAGAGCAGGATATTTTGATTGCGGGTAGAATTATTGACAGCCTAGAGTTGAATTTGAGAAATTCTAATAAAAACTACGCTAAATACAATACTAAATTAAACCGATTTGAGGAAATTGAAATAGTACCAAATGAAGATGGGAAGCCATTCTGGTATAATTACGTACTTTGTGGCATCAAAGGGGCATTGGAGTACTTGAACAACGGAGTTTCGTTTGGTGTGCAGCTCTATATTGATGGTAACGTGCCACCGGCTTCAGGACTGTCCAGCTCATCTGCTTTAGTCAGTGCGGCATGTCTTGCCTTTCTTTATGCGCAGAATGCAGTCCCAAGTAAAAAGGAAATTGCCTCTTTATGTGCGAAAAGTGAGAGATACATCGGAACGCAAGGTGGTGGAATGGATCAGGCAATTGCATTTCTTGCTGAAAAGTATAGTGCGCAATACATAACATTCGATCCGCTTACAGCTAAGCCTGTCGCACTTCCCGAAGATGCTGTTTTTGTCGTTGCTCATAGTCTAGCGGAGGCTAATAAGGCAGCAACAAACGATTTTAACAGGCGAGTAATAGAGTGCAGATTAGCCGCTAAGATTATAGCTGCTTCTAACAAAGAATCGTTAGATAGCAAAATAATAACACTTAGTCAAGTTCAAAATATTTTAAAGAAAAGCCTGGAAGAAATGATAGAACTTGTGGATGGATTATTATCTAAAAATTTGTATACAAAAGACGAAATCTGCGATTTACTGAATATTACAGAAAATGAACTCAATGACGCCTATTTAACACCCAACACAAGGCATATTAAAGAATTCAAACTAAGACAGAGAGCCCTTCACGTATATGAAGAGGCAAAGCGGGTTGAAAGTTTCCGCAAAATCTGTGAGCAATATTTCTCTAATGGTACATCTGGCAGTGATGCAGCATCTAAGCCAAACGGAACTAATGGTAGTTCAGCTTATACCAACGGCAACGGAAATATTAGTTCCATCAACGCGCTAAGTGTTTTGGGTAAACTGATGTCAGAAAGCCATGAAAGTTTGAAAAATCTTTATGAATGCTCTCATGATAATTTAGATCAACTCGTTAATGTATCGAAGGAGATGAATGTGCATTCACGCTTGACTGGGGCGGGCTGGGGAGGATGTATTGTAGCGTTGTGCCCGAAAGAGTCCGTTGATAAGTACATTGATATGTTGGTTGATAAGTTTTATGTTCAGCATTGTAAAATTGATAAAAGCGTAGCTCGCTCATACGTATTTGCTACAACGCCAAATCACGGTGCATTGATATACAAATAAGTAATTTCTTCACGTACTACCTAATTCAATTTTTGTACAGCAAGTGCCACATTATTTTTTTACTCTTAGATTTTATTTTGCATGTAAAAAGCATTATGGAATTGTACTGTAGTTATCCTAGTTTTATATTTATAAGTGTTTTGATAAATCTACTGAGTTGGTACCAATTATTAACGCTGAAGTATTTAATTGCATTTATT
This sequence comes from Udea ferrugalis, assembly GCA_950022985.1. NCBI lineage: Eukaryota > Metazoa > Arthropoda > Insecta > Lepidoptera > Crambidae > Udea > Udea ferrugalis. The sequence continues at coordinate 17,394,352 of OX465516.1, forward strand.
TAAAGTCCATGCAGATTTATTATTTTGTAAAATAAAACTTAAAACACACAGCGACTTGACTCATTTTACCTATTTTTCTACTCACTATTAGGCTTAGGCGTTAGGCGGCCACGGGGTAGGCCAAAAATGCAAAGCGGGACGAACTGGACTCGTTTGTGGATGATTGGCCCACAAAAAAGCGAGATTGGCATAAGTGGATAAGGTATAGGGAGGCTTTTGACCTGCAGTCGGACATTTTAGAAAAAGCTACTACAATATTTTTTAAAATAATGGTCTCACTTCACCTCACCCTCTGTTAACGAGGATATTTTACCAATGTCGAGTGGTTTTTTGTTTGCATGCAAACATTGAAATACTGGTATCGTGGATTTTAATGCTTTCTGGAGTTTTTTGAGGTTATTCACGCGACTGCAAATTTTAGCATGCCATAAGGTCACTAGGGTTTGTCCGACGAAAACGATTTTAATAACATAAATAACTAACACAACTGCGGCACTTTACTGAATACACTGATACCTAATTTATTCACTAAAACTACTTAGTACTAATTGAAAGTTAAAAAAACAGATCGACCATGCATGTTGTTTGAGTACCCGCAGAAAACCCCACCTAAATAATTTCTCGTAAGACAGGATTTGTCGAAAATATGAATAGAATTCCTAACAGAAAACCACAAAAACTGTACTTCTGTCTCTGTACCTCCCTTTGACACTTTTTTAGGACACCCTGTATGCACACCGAACTCATTGGATGAGTGTTGCGTACCTGAATACTCAAAATATTACTGGCAGAAATGCCCCTCTGTTTTCTATTAGTTATTTCTTTGTCTTAATTGGTCTTGATAAATAATCAAAATGAAATTCACGTAAAGTGTAATCTTTTGTCATCAAATTAATTACGCACCAAAAATTAAACAAAATTAATATTAGTGCAAAAGTTAAAATTAGTTCAAAACCCATTTTAAAACGGTAAATCAGAACAGGATCTGTAAATGGTAATTTCTGCTTTGACGTATTTTAGTTTGACAGTGACAGTTGTTAAGTGACAGACAGATCAGCCAAGTTGTAAAAATTGGTTTTCGTTTGCATCATGCAAGCTGCTAATTTGTAGCTTTATTTCGATGTTTCATTTACTTCGCGTTAGAAAGTATTTTTTTACTGAAACACTTGGTTTAATGCGAGTGAAAAAAATATTTTGAAGTTCTTTTGACTTCTACAGGTAAGTACATTGAAATTTTAAAAATCTAACCTTTCACTCTTAATAACTGTTTTCTTTTTACTTTTACTCATTAAATACATCACTTTTTTAATTTCACAATCACTAGCTATTACCTAGGAAAAGCAGCTATGGTTTTCGCTGAGGTATGCTCCACCATCTACGAAGTTGAAGTATATTTTTAGCTATATTTTGGGACCATTCTCCATTTTTGTGTTTGTTGCATCAGGTTTTATTAATCTGGGATGAAATTGATACCTATAGGAAGTTGTTAGCAAGGTCATTGCTTGCCCCTCACCTGATATTTCCTAACTTCCTCATTAGTTTTCTATTCATGAAATGCTGTGATACTCACATTGAATGTTTTAGAATCTTTGATTTTACTTCTAGATTCTAGTCCCAAAGTTAGTGAAATCCACTGTTTTACCTTTGCGTTGAAGCCACAATGTATAAAATATTATTTATCTCAAGCCTGTGTTCTTTTTTGTAGGTGATATCAACTAATATAACAGCATCAAAAAAGAGAAGATTGAGAAGAAAACGACTAAATGCAGTTCGATCTGAACAAAGAAGCACAAATAACTCTGAAGACTTAAGACATTGTTTCATAAAAGAAATAAATTGTATAAGATACCATACAGAAACAAAACCCACTAGCATAAAAAAAGAAAGTGAAGCAGATAATAAGCCCATACAAAATTTAGCCATAAACAAACTAGATATGTCATCTAACGAAGCAACTAAAAATAGAGATGATGTCTTAGCGGCTAGAGAAGCAAAGAAATTAGCAAAACAGAAGGGAAAAAATAAGGGGCCATTAGCACAAAGTGAAGGAACAGAAAGTACTCAGAAAGATATTAAGAAAGGAGAACCTAGTCTTGTAGATAAAACTTTAGGTAAAGGAAGTAAAGATAATCTCAAGACTGAAGTGAAGACTGGTAAGGGCAAAGATGAAGTAGATAGAGCAATAGTTGAAGAGAAACCTATCATTGGTAGTGTAGAAAAGTCTAAAGAGGAAATAAAAGCTGAAAGAACTGCAAAGAAGGCAGCAAAGCAGTCTAAAAAGAAGAATGTTGAAGAAAGAGGTGATGGTCATCCAGGCAGTGATATGACAGTCAAAGATGTGGCTGAAACTTTAAAGGACATAGCTGTTGTTGCAAAGGACATTGAGAATGTCACTGCTAAGGTTCAGGCTTTTAGCTTGGAACATGTTAAGGTAAAAGATCTCCTTGATATCATTATTTTGGTAATTAAATTATTTGCGTGTTAAACCCATTGAAATTATGATTCTGTAATTTAAACTGTTTCTGAAAGGATGATGCATTACTTAGCTATTCAGTGATAAAACTTTTATCAAGGCTTAAGCAACCAATTCTATGGGTTGAATAGTAAAAAGGAATCAATTCTATTCAGAGGCAACTTTTTGACCTTTGAAATCTATCCATAATAAAAACTTAAGTTAAATATTGTGTATCTTATGGTCAACTTTAACAGGTAGATAGATAATTCGATAATCACTTGGTCAATAATTTCCATGTCATAATTCATTTCTTAATTTGTAATATTTAAGTAAATTACAAGATTTTTCTTTGATTTGCAGAAAGGCGATAGTACTCAAATCAAACCACAAGCAGAAGATGGTAAAAACGAGCCAGCTGTAGAAGGAAGTGGCAAAAGCAAGGCGGAGCTGAAAGCTGAAAGACGTGCCAAGCAGGAGGCGCAGCGGGCAGCCAAGCAAGCAGCTACACAGCAAAAAGTGCCTGCTGCAGCCACCATTGAGCCTAAGGCAAAAATAGATAGCACTAAAAAGCCTAAGGAGGTAATACATTAGCAAAAACTAACAAATATCTGAACCAGCTTACCTAGAGATCATTGGACTCTAATAGATGTGTTCCTTGTTATATGGGTGTCACAGACTGATACATACTTAAATAGATGCTTAAGCTAAACAACAAACAAACATACTTGGAGTTTTGGTCCCACTCGGGGATTGAACCCACAACATTCGGCGTTATAGTGTATTCAGTTAATGGGCTAGTCAAACAGGAATTATACAATCCTTTTTATTAAAATACACAATACAATTGCTACTATCCTGAATCTATAACTTATGAATTTTTAGGAAAGGGTACCCAAAGCAAAGTCAGTTGAAAAATCTAAACCAAAAGCTCAAAGTGTGAACAGAGTGAACTGGTTCCAACACCTGCACATGCAACAGGATAAAGAAGCTCTGAAAAACATACCTATCAACTCCAAGTAAGTAAATGTGATATATTTATATAACAATTACAACTTTATTATCATAGTGGTCATTTCACTTTACTATGATGCATCAATACACAATAAAAGCTAAAACAAATTGTAATTTTGTAGTTTGCATCCAGCTATAATCAAGCTGGGCGTTCAAATGGCATCAAGGGTTGTATCCGGTTCAAATGCTAGGTGTATAGCATTACTAGATGCTTTGAAAAAGGTAAGTTCACCTATATTTTATACACTAGTTAGTTATGTTAGCAAAAATTCATAAACTTTCCTTTCGGAAATAAATATTATAAACCAAAATACTGTGTACATTTTATGTAACTACTTACACGTTGGCGCCATAAAATGATTTTGAATACCTAACTATTTATTTATTATTACACACAGTGCCGTCAAGCCGCAAACTAAGCAAAAATACTTAAATACCTTTTTTTTGTAAGTACATACAGAATATACATAGTAAACCAAACACTAAAAGACCAATATAAAAATAAAAATGTGCATGTTCATGCACACAAAGGTTTTTTTTGTAAGGGGATTGGACCCCTGCCCTCTGGTATAATAGCCAACTTCTTAACCATTACACTGGACCGGTTGATCGGTATTTGCATCAGTAATATGTTAAGTGATTTGAATGTATGTCAGTTAACTTATAAGATGACTGGAATAAATAAATAAATTCGATTATCTCAAGCGTTGTTGCAATAACGATACTGTGGTCGCATTGCTTATTCGCGCGATAGTGGTGCTATCGCTTTGTATTAGGACAACGCCATACTGTAGAGAATGAAACGGGTGTCACAAGCCACGTGATCAAACGAGAGTTCCCCCCCAGATGGTGAAGGACTACACGCTCCCCGCCAAGACGGAGTTCGCGCGCGGCCTGGACGCGCACCTCGCCGCGCACCTCGGCTTCCTCTGGTCCATGCGCCAGCCCTCCGCCACGCAGACCAACGCTGTCAAGTTCTTCAGGCATCATCTCACTCAGCTGCCTAACAACGTCGACGAGTTCGATGTGAGTATTGCGTATCTTTAAGAACATAGGATTGCTGTTCGTTAGTCTCGCTAAAACTCGGGAATGCCTAGACCGACTTGGCTAATTTTGATTTCGTAACATTTATAGAAGTTCAGAGAAGGTCGGAAAGGTGAGTGAACATGAAAAAACGCTAGGAATATAAGTGAAAACCACAATTTAGTTAATAATCCGGCTTGATTGGGTTTTCATCGATATTTCCTATCACCGGAAAGTTGGTCGCAAGTTAATTGAATGAACTCATAATAGGAGTTCCAGTCTGATTTGAACTCGAACGGTATGGAGTCGTAAAGCATGCTATATCAGTTTAGTTGACTTACTCTCATACAAAATCTTCATAAGCTTTGTTTGTTAGATAGTATTATTGTTATTGTACCTATTTTATTGTGGTGTATGTTTCTTACATTGTTGTTACAAATATTTTTTCGTTTGTGAGCCTTATGCCGGTGACATAAGTGCTTGTGGCTGTGTATTCAAATGAATCCCCGTTTTTGACATTATGAAAAATGTGACAGGCCAAGAAGACTCTGCAAGAAGAGATAGACCGGTACATCCACGAGCAGATCGACATGGCGGGCGAGGCCATCAGCCTGGCTGTGCGCAACAAGATCAGCGACGGGGACAATATACTCACCTATGGCTGGTAATTACCTATATTTGATTTAGTTCTGGAGTATCTACGTGAGTGGTTAGAACCTATCGTTGCGGAAAGCCGTCGTTAATTTTGTTCAACTTACTAATAGCAAAAAATCCAAATTGGGAAAAAAAACCTTACACAGTATCACGTGGTTGCTGTGAACTACCTGCCGTGAGAATCCATTGATGGATTCAATTGGATACTTTGTAATCTATTAATAGATTCATATTGAGCAGACTGCTAAATCCCAGTTGATTGTATGAAACAGAACAAAACAGAAACAGCTCTTGATATACTCTGGCAACTGCTTCACAGCAAGAACACAACATTGCCTTCGCCTGAGCGATGTAATATTTTCTGTGGTATTGGCCTAAATTACCCCCACAATGGGCGCCAAAAATATGTCAGAATTAGTTTTTGCGCAAGAACCAGATAAAAAGTGGTAATGGGCCACTACCACCTACAAATTACAGTGCATTCCATTTCTTATTGTCTTTCGGCAAACTTCGGGTTTCCTTTGTTGTCGGTTTTTTATCAGTTGCTCTTTGCATTTTGTGTCCCGGTCTCAATTGAGAGGTGCTAGTCTAACAGTTCTGTAAACTTCACATGGAAATCAAGCCACATCAACAATTAAGAAGCTTACATAGTTCTAAATTCAAATTGATAATTCAATTGTATTATAACATTAAGACAATAGAGGGACTGGCAGAACATATAAATATTTCCAAATCCTCCCTAGCTCTTCGCTGATCGAGCGCATCCTGATAGAAGCGTGGGAAGCAGGCGTGCGCTTCCGCACCGTCGTAGCCGGAGCGCGTGTGCGCGGAGCATCCGCCCGGGGCCTGCTACGGCGCCTGCTACAGCGAGGCCTGCCCGCCGTCTACAGCGACGTCACCGCGCTCAGCCAGATCATGCCCAAAGTGAGTCACAGAGACATCTAGCGACTACAGCCAGGATCAAGTGCTTCCGCGCCGTCGTAGCGGGCCTGCTACGGCGCCTGCTACAGCGAGGCCTGCCCGCCGTCTACAGCGACGTCACCGCGCTCAGCCAGATCATGCCCAAAGTGAGTCACAGAGACATCTAGCGGCTACAGCCAGGATCAAGTGCTTCCGCGCCGTCGTAGCGGGCCTGCTACGGCGCCTGCTACAGCGAGGCCTGCCCGCCGTCTACAGCGACGTCACCGCGCTCAGCCAGATCATGCCCAAAGTGAGTCACAGAGACATCTAGCGGCTACAGCCAGGATCAAGTGCTTCCGCGCCGTCGTAGCGGGCCTGCTACGGCGCCTGCTACAGCGAGGCCTGCCCGCCGTCTACAGCGACGTCACCGCGCTCAGCCAGATCATGCCCAAAGTGAGTCACAGAGACATCTAGCGGCTACAGCCAGGATCAAGTGCTTCCGCGCCGTCGTAGCGGGCCTGCTACGGCGCCTGCTACAGCGAGGCCTGCCCGCCGTCTACAGCGACGTCACCGCGCTCAGCCAGATCATGCCCAAAGTGAGTCACAGAGACATCTAGCGGCTACAGCCAGGATCAAGTGCTTCCGCGCCGTCGTAGCGGGCCTGCTACGGCGCCTGCTACAGCGAGGCCTGCCCGCCGTCTACAGCGACGTCACCGCGCTCAGCCAGATCATGCCCAAAGTGAGTCACAGAGACATCTAGCGACTACAGCCAGGATCAAGTGCTTCCGCGCCGTCGTAGCGGGCCTGCTACGGCGCCTGCTACAGCGAGGCCTGCCCGCCGTCTACAGCGACGTCACCGCGCTCAGCCAGATCATGCCCAAAGTGAGTCACAGAGACATCTAGCGGCTACAGCCAGGATCAAGTGCTTCCGCGCCGTCGTAGCGGGCCTGCTACGGCGCCTGCTACAGCGAGGCCTGCCCGCCGTCTACAGCGACGTCACCGCGCTCAGCCAGATCATGCCCAAAGTGAGTCACAGAGACATCTAGCGACTACAGCCAGGATCAAGTGCTTCCGCGCCGTCGTAGCGGGCCTGCTACGGCGCCTGCTACAGCGAGGCCTGCCCGCCGTCTACAGCGACGTCACCGCGCTCAGCCAGATCATGCCCAAAGTGAGTCACAGAGACATCTAGCGACTACAGCCAGGATCAAGTGCTTCCGCGCCGTCGTAGCGGGCCTGCTACGGCGCCTGCTACAGCGAGGCCTGCCCGCCGTCTACAGCGACGTCACCGCGCTCAGCCAGATCATGCCCAAAGTGAGTCACAGAGACATCTAGCGACTACAGCCAGGATCAAGTGCTTCCGCGCCGTCGTAGCGGGCCTGCTACGGCGCCTGCTACAGCGAGGCCTGCCCGCCGTCTACAGCGACGTCACCGCGCTCAGCCAGATCATGCCCAAAGTGAGTCACAGAGACATCTAGCGACTACAGCCAGGATCAAGTGCTTCCGCGCCGTCGTAGCGGGCCTGCTACGGCGCCTGCTACAGCGAGGCCTGCCCGCCGTCTACAGCGACGTCACCGCGCTCAGCCAGATCATGCCCAAGGTAAGACAGACGTAGCGACGTCTCTCTCGCACATAGAATTCGAACTTGTCTTTTTTACCACGTCAACTAAATGTTATAAAGAAAGCGTCAAGTAAAGTTCGACAGTTATTGTTACTTGTCCTTCTGATTTCTATATTGCCACGTATTTCATTATAGCGGCCACAAATTCTACAACTCATAATCATTTAACATTCATAGCTTCTCACAAGCTCCTCAGAAAGTGGAGTGTTGCTTTACAGCCGCGATCGTTGCCGACAGCCTTGAAAGGTTAACTGTCATAATTGCGATTGCGCCACGGGCACCTCCACTGATGGGATATAATGTCTAGTGATATTATTATTTTAGATTTTTTTGAACATTCCTTTTTATATGCATGTATGAGTGTAAATAAAGGTTGGTAGATCTAATAAATTAATAAAAAATTTATTTATGCTAATTCTTGATTTTCCTCCTCTTAGATAGACAAAGTGATCCTCGGCGCCAGTTCGCTGCTAGTGAACGGGTCGGTGCTGGGCGCGGTGGGCACGGCGCAGACGGCGCTGGTGGCGCGCGCGTGCAACGTGCCCGTGCTCGTGGCGTGCGAGACGCACAAGGTCAGCGAGCGCGTGCAGACCGACGCCTTCGTCTACAACGAGATAGGTATGATGCACCGTGTAGCTACTGATAGACACAGATCCTCGGCGCCAGTCGCTGATAGGTATGATGCACCGTGTAGCTACTGATAGACACAGATCCTCGGCGCCAGTCGCTGATAGGTATGATGCACCGTGTAGCTACTGATAGACACAGATCCTCGGCGCCAGTTCGCTGCTAGTGAACGGGTCGGTGCTGGGCGCGGTGGGCACGGCGCAGACGGCGCTGGTGGCGCGCGCGTGCAACGTGCCCGTGCTCGTGGCGTGCGAGACGCACAAGGTCAGCGAGCGCGTGCAGACCGACGCCTTCGTCTACAACGAGATAGGTATGATGCACCGTGTAGCTACTGATAGACACAGATCCTCGGCGCCAGTCGCTGATAGGTATGATGCACCGTGTAGCTACTGATAGACACAGATCCTCGGCGCCAGTTCGCTGCTAGTGAACGGGTCGGTGCTGGGCGCGGTGGGCACGGCGCAGACGGCGCTGGTGGCGCGCGCGTGCAACGTGCCCGTGCTCGTGGCGTGCGAGACGCACAAGGTCAGCGAGCGCGTGCAGACCGACGCCTTCGTCTACAACGAGATAGGTATGATGCACCGTGTAGCTACTGATAGACACAGATCCTCGGCGCCAGTCGCTGATAGGTATGATGCACCGTGTAGCTACTGATAGACACAGATCCTCGGCGCCAGTCGCTGATAGGTATGATGCACCGTGTAGCTACTGATAGACACAGATCCTCGGCGCCAGTCGCTGATAGGTATGATGCACCGTGTAGCTACTGATAGACACAGATCCTCGGCGCCAGTCGCTGATAGGTATGATGCACCGTGTAGCTACTGATAGACACAGATCCTCGGCGCCAGTTCGCTGCTAGTGAACGGGTCGGTGCTGGGCGCGGTGGGCACGGCGCAGACGGCGCTGGTGGCGCGCGCGTGCAACGTGCCCGTGCTCGTGGCGTGCGAGACGCACAAGGTCAGCGAGCGCGTGCAGACCGACGCCTTCGTCTACAACGAGATAGGTATGATGCACCGTGTAGCTACTGATAGACACAGATCCTCGGCGCCAGTCGCTGATAGGTATGATGCACCGTGTAGCTACTGATAGACACAGATCCTCGGCGCCAGTCGCTGATAGGTATGATGCACCGTGTAGCTACTGATAGACACAGATCCTCGGCGCCAGTTCGCTGCTAGTGAACGGGTCGGTGCTGGGCGCGGTGGGCACGGCGCAGACGGCGCTGGTGGCGCGCGCGTGCAACGTGCCCGTGCTCGTGGCGTGCGAGACGCACAAGGTCAGCGAGCGCGTGCAGACCGACGCCTTCGTCTACAACGAGATAGGTATGATGCACCGTGTAGCTACTGATAGACACAGATCCTCGGCGCCAGTCGCTGATAGGTATGATGCACCGTGTAGCTACTGATAGACACAGATCCTCGGCGCCAGTCGCTGATAGGTATGATGCACCGTGTAGCTACTGATAGACACAGATCCTCGGCGCCAGTCGCTGATAGGTATGATGCACCGTGTAGCTACTGATAGACACAGATCCTCGGCGCCAGTTCGCTGCTAGTGAACGGGTCGGTGCTGGGCGCGGTGGGCACGGCGCAGACGGCGCTGGTGGCGCGCGCGTGCAACGTGCCCGTGCTCGTGGCGTGCGAGACGCACAAGGTCAGCGAGCGCGTGCAGACCGACGCCTTCGTCTACAACGAGATAGGTATGATGCACCGTGTAGCTACTGATAGACACAGATCCTCGGCGCCAGTCGCTGATAGGTATGATGCACCGTGTAGCTACTGATAGACACAGATCCTCGGCGCCAGTCGCTGATAGGTATGATGCACCGTGTAGCTACTGATAGACACAGATCCTCGGCGCCAGTTCGCTGCTAGTGAACGGGTCGGTGCTGGGCGCGGTGGGCACGGCGCAGACGGCGCTGGTGGCGCGCGCGTGCAACGTGCCCGTGCTCGTGGCGTGCGAGACGCACAAGGTCAGCGAGCGCGTGCAGACCGACGCCTTCGTCTACAACGAGATAGGTATGATGCACCGTGTAGCTACTGATAGACACAGATCCTCGGCGCCAGTCGCTGATAGGTATGATGCACCGTGTAGCTACTGATAGACACAGATCCTCGGCGCCAGTCGCTGATAGGTATGATGCACCGTGTAGCTACTGATAGACACAGATCCTCGGCGCCAGTCGCTGATAGGTATGATGCACCGTGTAGCTACTGATAGACACAGATCCTCGGCGCCAGTCGCTGATAGGTATGATGCACCGTGTAGCTACTGATAGACACAGATCCTCGGCGCCAGTCGCTGATAGGTATGATGCACCGTGTAGCTACTGATAGACACAGATCCACGGCGCCAGTCGCTGATAGGTATGATGCACCGTGTAGCTACTGATAGACACAGATCCTCGGCGCCAGTCGCTGATAGGTATGATGCACCGTGTAGCTACTGATAGACACAGATCCTCGGCGCCAGTCGCTGATAGGTATGATGCACCGTGTAGCTACTGATAGACACAGATCCTCGGCGCCAGTCGCTGATAGGTATGATGCACCGTGTAGCTACTGATAGACACAGATCCACGGCGCCAGTCGCTGATAGGTATGATGCACCGTGTAGCTACTGATAGACACAGATCCTCGGCGCCAGTCGCTGATAGGTATGATGCACCGTGTAGCTACTGATAGACACAGATCCTCGGCGCCAGTCGCTGATAGGTATGATGCACCGTGTAGCTACTGATAGACACAGATCCTCGGCGCCAGTCGCTGATAGGTATGATGCACCGTGTAGCTACTGATAGACACAGATCCTCGGCGCCAGTCGCTGATAGGTATGATGCACCGTGTAGCTACTGATAGACACAGATCCTCGGCGCCAGTCGCTGATAGGTATGATGCACCGTGTAGCTACTGATAGACACAGATCCACGGCGCCAGTCGCTGATAGGTATGATGCACCGTGTAGCTACTGATAGACACAGATCCTCGGCGCCAGTCGCTGATAGGTATGATGCACCGTGTAGCTACTGATAGACACAGATCCTCGGCGCCAGTCGCTGATAGGTATGATGCACCGTGTAGCTACTGATAGACACAGATCCTCGGCGCCAGTCGCTGATAGGTATGATGCACCGTGTAGCTACTGATAGACACAGATCCACGGCGCCAGTCGCTGATAGGTATGATGCACCGTGTAGCTACTGATAGACACAGATCCTCGGCGCCAGTCGCTGATAGGTATGATGCACCGTGTAGCTACTGATAGACACAGATCCTCGGCGCCAGTCGCTGATAGGTATGATGCACCGTGTAGCTACTGATAGACACAGATCCTCGGCGCCAGTCGCTGATAGGTATGATGCACCGTGTAGCTACTGATAGACACAGATCCTCGGCGCCAGTCGCTGATAGGTATGATGCACCGTGTAGCTACTGATAGACACAGATCCTCGGCGCCAGTCGCTGATAGGTATGATGCACCGTGTAGCTACTGATAGACACAGATCCTCGGCGCCAGTCGCTGATAGGTATGATGCACCGTGTAGCTACTGATAGACACAGATCCTCGGCGCCAGTCGCTGATAGGTATGATGCACCGTGTAGCTACTGATAGACACAGATCCTCGGCGCCAGTCGCTGATAGGTATGATGCACCGTGTAGCTACTGATAGACACAGATCCTCGGCGCCAGTCGCTGATAGGTATGATGCACCGTGTAGCTACTGATAGACACAGATCCTCGGCGCCAGTCGCTGATAGGTATGATGCACCGTGTAGCTACTGATAGACACAGATCCTCGGCGCCAGTCGCTGATAGGTATGATGCACCGTGTAGCTACTGATAGACACAGATCCTCGGCGCCAGTCGCTGATAGGTATGATGCACCGTGTAGCTACTGATAGACACAGATCCTCGGCGCCAGTCGCTGATAGGTATGATGCACCGTGTAGCTACTGATAGACACAGATCCTCGGCGCCAGTCGCTGATAGGTATGATGCACCGTGTAGCTACTGATAGACACAGATCCTCGGCGCCAGTTCGCTGCTAGTGAACGGGTCGGTGCTGGGCGCGGTGGGCACGGCGCAGACGGCGCTGGTGGCGCGCGCGTGCAACGTGCCCGTGCTCGTGGCGTGCGAGACGCACAAGGTCAGCGAGCGCGTGCAGACCGACGCCTTCGTCTACAACGAGATAGGTATGATGCACCGTGTAGCTACTGATAGACACAGATCCTCGGCGCCAGTCGCTGATAGGTATGATGCACCGTGTAGCTACTGATAGACACAGATCCTCGGCGCCAGTTCGCTGCTAGTGAACGGGTCGGTGCTGGGCGCGGTGGGCACGGCGCAGACGGCGCTGGTGGCGCGCGCGTGCAACGTGCCCGTGCTCGTGGCGTGCGAGACGCACAAGGTCAGCGAGCGCGTGCAGACCGACGCCTTCGTCTACAACGAGATAGGTATGATGCACCGTGTAGCTACTGATAGACACAGATCCTCGGCGCCAGTCGCTGATAGGTATGATGCACCGTGTAGCTACTGATAGACACAGATCCTCGGCGCCAGTCGCTGATAGGTATGATGCACCGTGTAGCTACTGATAGACACAGATCCTCGGCGCCAGTCGCTGATAGGTATGATGCACCGTGTAGCTACTGATAGACACAGATCCTCGGCGCCAGTCGCTGATAGGTATGATGCACCGTGTAGCTACTGATAGACACAGATCCTCGGCGCCAGTTCGCTGCTAGTGAACGGGTCGGTGCTGGGCGCGGTGGGCACGGCGCAGACGGCGCTGGTGGCGCGCGCGTGCAACGTGCCCGTGCTCGTGGCGTGCGAGACGCACAAGGTCAGCGAGCGCGTGCAGACCGACGCCTTCGTCTACAACGAGATAGGTATGATGCACCGTGTAGCTACTGATAGACACAGATCCTCGGCGCCAGTCGCTGATAGGTATGATGCACCGTGTAGCTACTGATAGACACAGATCCTCGGCGCCAGTCGCTGATAGGTATGATGCACCGTGTAGCTACTGATAGACACAGATCCACGGCGCCAGTCGCTGATAGGTATGATGCACCGTGTAGCTACTGATAGACACAGATCCTCGGCGCCAGTCGCTGATAGGTATGATGCACCGTGTAGCTACTGATAGACACAGATCCTCGGCGCCAGTCGCTGATAGGTATGATGCACCGTGTAGCTACTGATAGACACAGATCCTCGGCGCCAGTCGCTGATAGGTATGATGCACCGTGTAGCTACTGATAGACACAGATCCTCGGCGCCAGTCGCTGATAGGTATGATGCACCGTGTAGCTACTGATAGACACAGATCCACGGCGCCAGTCGCTGATAGGTATGATGCACCGTGTAGCTACTGATAGACACAGATCCTCGGCGCCAGTCGCTGATAGGTATGATGCACCGTGTAGCTACTGATAGACACAGATCCTCGGCGCCAGTCGCTGATAGGTATGATGCACCGTGTAGCTACTGATAGACACAGATCCTCGGCGCCAGTCGCTGATAGGTATGATGCACCGTGTAGCTACTGATAGACACAGATCCTCGGCGCCAGTCGCTGATAGGTATGATGCACCGTGTAGCTACTGATAGACACAGATCCTCGGCGCCAGTCGCTGATAGGTATGATGCACCGTGTAGCTACTGATAGACACAGATCCTCGGCGCCAGTCGCTGATAGGTATGATGCACCGTGTAGCTACTGATAGACACAGATCCTCGGCGCCAGTCGCTGATAGGTATGATGCACCGTGTAGCTACTGATAGACACAGATCCTCGGCGCCAGTCGCTGATAGGTATGATGCACCGTGTAGCTACTGATAGACACAGATCCTCGGCGCCAGTCGCTGATAGGTATGATGCACCGTGTAGCTACTGATAGACACAGATCCTCGGCGCCAGTCGCTGATAGGTATGATGCACCGTGTAGCTACTGATAGACACAGATCCTCGGCGCCAGTCGCTGATAGGTATGATGCACCGTGTAGCTACTGATAGACACAGATCCTCGGCGCCAGTCGCTGATAGGTATGATGCACCGTGTAGCTACTGATAGACACAGATCCTCGGCGCCAGTCGCTGATAGGTATGATGCACCGTGTAGCTACTGATAGACACAGATCCTCGGCGCCAGTTCGCTGCTAGTGAACGGGTCGGTGCTGGGCGCGGTGGGCACGGCGCAGACGGCGCTGGTGGCGCGCGCGTGCAACGTGCCCGTGCTCGTGGCGTGCGAGACGCACAAGGTCAGCGAGCGCGTGCAGACCGACGCCTTCGTCTACAACGAGATAGGTATGATGCACCGTGTAGCTACTGATAGACACAGATCCTCGGCGCCAGTTCGCTGCTAGTGAACGGGTCGGTGCTGGGCGCGGTGGGCACGGCGCAGACGGCGCTGGTGGCGCGCGCGTGCAACGTGCCCGTGCTCGTGGCGTGCGAGACGCACAAGGTCAGCGAGCGCGTGCAGACCGACGCCTTCGTCTACAACGAGATAGGTATGATGCACCGTGTAGCTACTGATAGACACAGATCCTCGGCGCCAGTCGCTGATAGGTATGATGCACCGTGTAGCTACTGATAGACACAGATCCTCGGCGCCAGTTCGCTGCTAGTGAACGGGTCGGTGCTGGGCGCGGTGGGCACGGCGCAGACGGCGCTGGTGGCGCGCGCGTGCAACGTGCCCGTGCTCGTGGCGTGCGAGACGCACAAGGTCAGCGAGCGCGTGCAGACCGACGCCTTCGTCTACAACGAGATAGGTATGATGCACCGTGTAGCTACTGATAGACACAGATCCTCGGCGCCAGTCGCTGATAGGTATGATGCACCGTGTAGCTACTGATAGACACAGATCCTCGGCGCCAGTCGCTGATAGGTATGATGCACCGTGTAGCTACTGATAGACACAGATCCTCGGCGCCAGTCGCTGATAGGTATGATGCACCGTGTAGCTACTGATAGACACAGATCCTCGGCGCCAGTCGCTGATAGGTATGATGCACCGTGTAGCTACTGATAGACACAGATCCTCGGCGCCAGTTCGCTGCTAGTGAACGGGTCGGTGCTGGGCGCGGTGGGCACGGCGCAGACGGCGCTGGTGGCGCGCGCGTGCAACGTGCCCGTGCTCGTGGCGTGCGAGACGCACAAGGTCAGCGAGCGCGTGCAGACCGACGCCTTCGTCTACAACGAGATAGGTATGATGCACCGTGTAGCTACTGATAGACACAGATCCTCGGCGCCAGTCGCTGATAGGTATGATGCACCGTGTAGCTACTGATAGACACAGATCCTCGGCGCCAGTCGCTGATAGGTATGATGCACCGTGTAGCTACTGATAGACACAGATCCTCGGCGCCAGTCGCTGATAGGTATGATGCACCGTGTAGCTACTGATAGACACAGATCCTCGGCGCCAGTTCGCTGCTAGTGAACGGGTCGGTGCTGGGCGCGGTGGGCACGGCGCAGACGGCGCTGGTGGCGCGCGCGTGCAACGTGCCCGTGCTCGTGGCGTGCGAGACGCACAAGGTCAGCGAGCGCGTGCAGACCGACGCCTTCGTCTACAACGAGATAGGTATGATGCACCGTGTAGCTACTGATAGACACAGATCCTCGGCGCCAGTCGCTGATAGGTATGATGCACCGTGTAGCTACTGATAGACACAGATCCTCGGCGCCAGTCGCTGATAGGTATGATGCACCGTGTAGCTACTGATAGACACAGATCCTCGGCGCCAGTTCGCTGCTAGTGAACGGGTCGGTGCTGGGCGCGGTGGGCACGGCGCAGACGGCGCTGGTGGCGCGCGCGTGCAACGTGCCCGTGCTCGTGGCGTGCGAGACGCACAAGGTCAGCGAGCGCGTGCAGACCGACGCCTTCGTCTACAACGAGATAGGTATGATGCACCGTGTAGCTACTGATAGACACAGATCCTCGGCGCCAGTCGCTGATAGGTATGATGCACCGTGTAGCTACTGATAGACACAGATCCTCGGCGCCAGTCGCTGATAGGTATGATGCACCGTGTAGCTACTGATAGACACAGATCCTCGGCGCCAGTCGCTGATAGGTATGATGCACCGTGTAGCTACTGATAGACACAGATCCTCGGCGCCAGTCGCTGATAGGTATGATGCACCGTGTAGCTACTGATAGACACAGATCCTCGGCGCCAGTTCGCTGCTAGTGAACGGGTCGGTGCTGGGCGCGGTGGGCACGGCGCAGACGGCGCTGGTGGCGCGCGCGTGCAACGTGCCCGTGCTCGTGGCGTGCGAGACGCACAAGGTCAGCGAGCGCGTGCAGACCGACGCCTTCGTCTACAACGAGATAGGTATGATGCACCGTGTAGCTACTGATAGACACAGATCCTCGGCGCCAGTCGCTGATAGGTATGATGCACCGTGTAGCTACTGATAGACACAGATCCTCGGCGCCAGTCGCTGATAGGTATGATGCACCGTGTAGCTACTGATAGACACAGATCCTCGGCGCCAGTCGCTGATAGGTATGATGCACCGTGTAGCTACTGATAGACACAGATCCTCGGCGCCAGTTCGCTGCTAGTGAACGGGTCGGTGCTGGGCGCGGTGGGCACGGCGCAGACGGCGCTGGTGGCGCGCGCGTGCAACGTGCCCGTGCTCGTGGCGTGCGAGACGCACAAGGTCAGCGAGCGCGTGCAGACCGACACGCCTTCGTCTACAACGAGATAGGTACGCACCGTGATTAGCAATGTCTTAGTATTGCCATGTTTCAGGAACGCCCTAAAACAAGGCTTAGGCATGTCACTTAAATGTGAGGGGTTGAGAGCCTTCTGCTCATCCTATTGTCCAGTGAAGCTTTAAAATCCAATTTTAGCATAAAGGAATTTGGAAAAAAGCTTATAGAATCTTTAAGCTCAATAGTGTTGTTTATTAATTGAATTCTGATAGTTATCACCGATGGCAGGGAAATATTATGTAGGCGTATATCTTATCGTCATCATATCTTAATTCTCTCTTGAATATTTGACATCTAAGGAACTATACATCCTGTATATTGACAAACAAACAAACAAATCATTTAATCGCCTAAAATACAATTGAGTGAAAAGATGGTAAAATGAGAATATCGTAAACGCCGCCAGAAAAGGGAAAAGAATTAAAAACATTACAGACATTCATCAGGTTCTGATTCAAAAGAGCATGCAACGAATAATGCCCTCACAACAACACCAAAATAAATAATCATTCTCATCATTTCTTTTCATCTTGTCCTCCCAGGTGATCCAGACGAACTAGTGGACAACGACGACGACAGAACAGGCGAGTCCCCGCTCAAGGACTGGCGCTCGAACCCCAACCTCACGCCGCTCAATCTGACGTACGACGTGACGCCGCCCAGCCTCGTCAGCGCCGTCGTCACAGAGCTGGCCATCCTGCCCTGCACCAGCGCTCCCGTCGTGCTGCGGTTCAAACTCTCTGAATACGGCATTCAAGGATAATTTCAATCGGATTCACTCTACTGACGTTTTTAAAACTTTATGTTGTTTAATTTAGTTAGAGAAAGTTATGTGTGTATCCAAACATCCATGTTAGTTCATCAATTTAAATCAGTCTTGAAAGATGGTCATTTTATTAAAGTTAGAATTCATGTTCTATTAATTCTGCTTACTGAGGTTCTGTAAAATATTGTACATAGTTACTACAGATTTTTGTATAATATTTAGTCTAAGACCCATTACACACTGAGACTTGTAAGCAGTGATGCAACGCATTACCAATGCATGTCTGAATGAATTGGTTTACCCTTGTTTGATCGAACAACGTTTCGTCGAAAATCAGTTATGTTGGTCGAACAACGTTTGAGAAAATCATCACTTTGTATAATATCATTTGATAGAATTTTCAGTTCGTCGAATGTTTATTTGCTATAACAACGTTTGCACTAATGATCAAAAGGTAGAATGTTCATTTGATGTAGTTTTCAGATGGTATAACATGCCAAGCAGCATGTAATGAGGCAAGTCGTTTTTTGGGTTTAAAAAAAAAATAACCACGAAGGAAAAAAATAACCTTCTAACCTAATCTAACCGAGTCGGTTCCGCCCAAACTATAGTATAGGGCAGTGACGAAATTCGATAATATGAAATTAGTTGAAATGAAATTCGTTCAAACAAATAATTACATCAAATAAAAATTTACCAATTAAATATTCGGTCAAATGAATAATTCTACGAACTGATATTATTGCAACTGAAATTCGACCAACTGATTTTCGACGAAACGTTGTTCGATCAAACAAGGGTAAACCGAATGAATTGATGCAAAAAGTTGCTATGTGTAAGAGTTCTGAAATACATGACTAACTCATGTACAAAAATATATTATTTGAGTTATAATGGGTGTTTATTTTCTTTTCTGTGAAGTATTTCTAATTCTTATAAGAAATAGGAGAGGTAGAAAAAAATTTAAAAACCTTAGTATAAATTAAGTTTATTTTATTTCTGCACACAATCACTTGCAACAACAATAAATGCAAGCTAACTAGATAGTTGCAACATACATACAAAGTACAGTTATATTAATAAACTACTTTTAATCTTTATGTTGGTGCTCAGACTTGTGAATAGAGAAATCTAATCTTACATAAATAATAACTAATAAGAATAATGCATATAAGAAACCAACCACCAGTAGTGGTTCCTGCAACATCAGGAGACGAGGGAATGTGTAGCGCAGCTGGAAATCTTGTATATGGTTCTCAACTAAATTAGTTTTTGTGAAAGTTATGACTGGGCGGCCTTTGGTATCCAAGTAAGTGTAATGTAAGCTGTCAGCGTGCCGTGCCACTGGGTATGGGACATTCAGTTTGATACCTGATGAACCTTCTGGCAAAATAATCTTAGTAGTCAACTCATCCACCTGCATATCATCAACAATGTGGTCTATAACTCTCATCTTGAGCAGGTAGTCATTGTCAGACTGGTACAAGTATTCATAGCTGGGAACATTGTAACCCAAGGTGTAGTGAGTTCTCCATCCACCAAAAAGAGGATAACGTGGCCTAAGGTCCAACTCAACAGAGTCCTTTTTCACTTTCATGTTAGAAGTGGAGATGTTGCCATTCGTGTCACGGTAGTAAACATCTGAGGCAGCAGCTGGTAAATCAGTCTTGTATGTGCGTACACTTGCTGGCCCACTATGATGGTCTTGCTGATAGTCATAGCGGGAGAATGCCCCTTTAAGTTTAGCTCCTGTGTGTTCAATCTCAATCTGCTCTTCAATGGCAATATTGCCCCAGTGTGACACTTCTATCAATCTTTGAATACGAGTTACTGTAAGGAAAGGAGAATTGTTCTTGTAATGAACACTCAATTCCTTCTCAGTAAAGGGAGCAACATTAGTATGGGGCCCATATTGGATAATGCCATCTAGTTGAGAGAAAGGCTTGACTTTCGTGAATGCCTCGATGGTCTTGGTATTCACTATAACACTAGTTTTTTGTGACGTGACTTCGTATGGCGAATAAATATTCAAATTGCCCGTGTATTTGACTAGCTGGTCCTCTTGTTGTGTGATAGCAACTGGATAAGGCTGAAGAGCCTTGGTCAAGACGATTTCGTTGGAAATTACGACCGTAGAACCAGCGTTCACTGCATCCTTCAGATCGACACGCCAGAACTTAGCATTGTCGTGGCCCTTCACAGTGGTCTCAGTAAGCCGAAGTTCTTTGTTGTTATTATCTTTAGCACCGATAAAGGCCAAATTATTCTTAGCAGAAGCTTCAACTGCTAGCAGAAAACTCTTTACCGGCGATTTGCCACTATTCTCCAAGGTTATTTTGGACGAGATTTTTACAAGTTGTGACGAGAGATCCAGTGTTCTGTCTACATTTTTAAATTTTAGATCGCTAGATATGCTGTCTACAGAGGCCGTTTGACCATTGATCGCGATATACAGCATAAACACAACACAAAACTTTATTCTCGCCATCGCCGGCATTGTTTCACTTCTGACAAATTGACATTTGATTGTCAACGTTGGCGGAAGTACACGCCATCACTTACTACCGGAAACGCTAAGAAACTGTTACCACCATTTAGAAAATAGTTTTAAGTTAAGCGAGATTTCTGAACGTTACAAAAACCGTAGAGATCAGGGCCCTGTTCAATAAACATTACAATTCTACAATTATGTAAAAAACTTACATATTTGTAAAGTTTTGCTACAAGTGCTGTTTAATAAACACTACAATTATGTAGAAAATCTACAAGTGAAAACCTTACAACTATGTAACTCCAAATGCTGTTTAATAAACACTACAATTATGTAGAAAACGCCTGTAGAATTGTACTTACAAATTTGTAAGTCACAATTTACATAAAATGTAAGATTTTGTTGCTTTAAGCGGATTTGTTTTTTTCATTCATTTACAGTGATTAGCGAACCACCTTTAATGCCTGATAATTAAATTTCTTCAAATCTAGGGATTTTGAGACAATGGGGCGTGCAACTGTCAAAGTGGCGCTAGTAGAGCAAATACCAAAAACACAGACGTTTTTGTATGAAATTTGTAGAGAATTCTTGATAACACACAAATGCCAGCATGGTATGTACCAAATGCAAAGAAACTGGTTTTCCGAGATGGGCAACTTAAAAAAATGTGGCTCAAAGCCATAAGGAGAGTATTAAGAGATTTTCTGAGTGGCGTCGTATTAAAGATCATGTACAATCTTTTTAACCAAAAAATATTCGACGGTATTTTGCTGACCCGAATTTTTGGTGAAATGTTTATTCTTTTACATTAAAAGTAAAGTTTATGTGTTTACTCAAAACGCCGCTGCATTTTCTATAACCACTCATTACTTCTGTCTTTACTTACACTACTAGTTGATAGGAATATTTCTTTAATTTCATCCAATTTCCTTTCCTTTTTAGGTTGAGGCACAAAATTGTAAAGTTCTGACACAGGGTAAGCCCACCTGTCGGAATTTTACTACAATTTACATAAAATGTAGACTTGTAACTACAATTATGCGTTCAATAAACCAGTTTTCCCTACAAATATGTAAATTGTCACCTGTAGGAAGAAAATGTTTAAGCGACCGTTTTGCTTTAGGAACGCGTCAGAGTGATTTTCGCACCACCCGAGTGACTTTTGTTCGTTTTGGAACAGACCCTCAGTGTCAATCTCTACTGAGTGACAGTGAGTGAGTGAACTCCTCAGGATCGTGGTGTTTGAGTAGTTTGCTAGTTTATTACAAAAAGTTCACAGCTTTAGACGCGCCGCTAAGGAGTTATTTAGGTTCATATTGATGATATTATTGTGAGTTCTGTTACCTAACAAACGAAAGGCAGTTTAAATCAAAGCCGAAACGATATTTTCTTCTTCCTTTTTTCTGAACGGGTTTTAATTTAGTAATTCCCACAGGAAGGACGATCAATCAAAGATGATGAGTTTTATGATTCGCGTTACTCTAGCTGTGTTTGGTGAGTTACGTGTTCTTCTATGCTCCTAAAAATAGTGTTAAATTACACATCCTAGGGCTTGTTATATTCAATTCACAGTATATATTTTTTAATTACCTACCTTTATTTAAAAATACATTCAACTAGGGACACTGTTTGGTGCTTCTATAAAGTCTTTCAAACAATTACAATGTGTTATTTGTATCACTATTGATTGATGGTATTCAACTTGTTAATTATGTGTTTTATTTTCAGTTATAAATCAGCTGCTTGCTCCTTGTTCAGCACTGGGGAGCTACAGAAGTGGCAGCAAATACAATAGTAACCAGCCAAGAGATACTCCAAGGACATATGTGGGTACATCATCTGGTCTCCCAACACAGAATGCTTCTAGAAGAGGGCTGGGCATATCAGCTTGGGGTATTGTTGCTGTTGTTATATCAGTTTTCCTGGCAGGAATGGGCTTCTACTATTTTACCATGTGCTATCCAATTTTGTGCAAAAAAGAAAGAAAATATGACATGATTGGGTTGCCCAGTGTAGCCTAAATGCTTAGTAGTGTTCAAATATCACTTGCATATCTTCCAGACTGTCACAAAGTTTGTAACAACAGACATGTAAACAAATCATGTTAAGGTAATTCTTAGTTACATAAACCTCTAGATTCAGGTTGTTTGTAGTCTTATATTTGTAAAGTTGTATAAGAACCTTAAAGAAGATGATTCTAAATGAAGTTCATAAAGGTATTTGATATTTCAAACTATTCCTCCTTTAACAGGAATAAAATAGTAGGTGCTATGACAGCTTGTGCCCAGTTAAAATAGACTATTGTATAAAAATTACATAAGACTGTTTTGGACCAATATTCAATAATTAGATTACCTGCTTTAGATTAAGACTGAGTTAATTTTGAAAGATATACATATTCTTTTTAAATTATAAATCTTAGGTATTCCACAACTGCCGATTTGACTGATTAATAATAATAGGTAATATCCAGTCCTGTGCCATATTGACCACTTGAATGTGGACTCATGATTTAGTTATGTATTATTCCTAGGTTTGTTTTAAAAGAGTAGTTTTACATAAAAAATAACATAAAATTGATGAGCTAAATATTACTTGGGTACTATTTACCTTATGCTTTCACATAGGATATCAAAGATTTTAGACTTTTTTTATCAGATTTTGTTGTCTTTATCTTGTTCCTTATGTTTAAACAGTATTAGTTTGAATAGTTGTAGCGGTAATTACAACATTGTGTTGTGTAGTTTAAGTTACTTTGTAATTTTATTGATGCTCAAATATACAACATTAAAGTAATTGATGTTGTTTTTGTCAATTATCTTCAAACAATCAGCCTTTGAAAAATGCTTCCATGCCTGACTTGAAACAAGTATCAGGTATTGTTATTGGTCATCAGGTGGAATAACCTATTGTTCTCTTAACAGGAACATCATTTGCATTACTGAATATGGTAACATCAAACACAAGCTATTAACTTGTGTGAATAACTGTTGCTTGATAATAAGCCTAATATTTTTTCCTTATCATTATCATCTACTTAACTGTAAATCTTAAAGGCTAGTCATACAAGATAACCAAAATTATGTGGAAGTGTTTGATTAAACACACCTGGCAAAGGAATGTGGCTAATTCAATGACTAACTGTATATCATAAATACCCTAAGTCGTAAAGACGCCAATTTACATTTCGAGAATTACGGACATGAGATAAAGCAAGGTCTTATAATCCTTCTCCATCAATAACATTTAATCTCCCCTGAGTTAAGTACCACTGCGCAATGTAATACTCCAATTATCCCACCTGTTTATAGTAGATTTAGATATCTCTGTTTTGTCGACGCCAAAAATACTTGCCTAGGACTCAACACCAACATAAGATAGATAGAAAGATATTCTTCATTTGTACAAAAACATTACATTTTAAGCAAATTACAGAGAACAATGTACAATTTAGGCGGTCTTATCGCTAGAGAGCGATCGCTTCCAGACAACTTATCAACGAGAAACTATCGAGGACTAAAGAAAGGCTTAAGTCCGCAGTACGCGAACAGTGAAATGTGTTGTTTGCTTCTATTTTATACTAGGACTCCTCTGTACTTCCGTCTACTCTGGTCTCTTTGTGTCTTTGGTTAAGTGGGACCTGAGCTTATTTTAAAAATTTGGCACGTACTACTTCACCACCTGCACAATAAGTTGAAATCTGCTGTTGGAGAATGGGTGTAATTGGCAGGTAAGAGGCGAAGCAAGTTTTCGAGTTTTAACAGTTTCGAGTGCAACTACTATCGGTGCGCATAGTATCAAACGACAAGCCGCGCGTCATGTTGAAAACAACCGCACTGCTTTGAACCGTCGCCTTACATGTTGATCGCCACGTGTTGCGCGTGAATTGTTGCTTAGTGGATACGCAGACTTTTTGTAGGACCCATAATCGGACCGATTTTTCTCCTCTCTTTATATCTGACATACAAAGGCAGAAAGAGTGTATTTCTGTCTTTTTTTAAATAATTGATATTTGGAAATAATAACACAGCAAAGTAGTCTTAAAAATGTATTGGGTTATTTTCACCGAATCAAATTACATATTTTTATGGCTTTCCTATAAATAAATGCAGTTTAGGTACATACATACTGGAAGAGCTGCTAGCTAATATTTAACAAGTATTTTTAGAAAGTAGCTACAAACATTTACAAAGTTCCAATTACATAATTTTATAGAAATATTGCATCTGAGTTTTGTAAGTTTATAATAGTTGTAAATTATAAAATTCACTATTCTCTCAATCCATTCATCTTATCACACACCTTACAAGAAAACATCACCATAAACTTGTGAAACATAGTAGCATCAATTGTGATTTTTCAGGGATATGTTACTAATAATAAATATCATATAAAAATAAACATTACATCAATGCATGCAATAAGAATTATGACCAGAAACAACTGTAAGTGGAATATTATTATTTTATTACCATTAAACATGATTGATGGTTCCAAGATTTCAACACTTAATATTTGCATTTTCAAATGATTCGCCTGCATACCGGCGCTTTTTTGAAATCATTTTTACTTCACCTTAAGGGTAAAGTTACACCTCGAATGTGTTTCACGACGTCCTATTTATTTAGTAGTTTTTTTTTAAATTGAACAAAGGTCTGGTCGGATAAGTACATTCAAACATTGTCGTTGAAAAATTACGTCGACATATTTTCGCGTCATGCGCGCAAAAATGAGGCTGACCAGACCTCGAGAGTATCATTGTGGTAGACTGTAGATTTGCTAACTCTATAGTACGATTCGCATAAAACTGCGCATGTCCAAGCACATTATTTCATCTGTGAAGGTAATCGAAGTGTCATTAAATTGAATAAAGTCCAATTTAAAAAAATGATATTTATTATTTTTTAACTGGACTTAAATCACTTTCATGACGCCCTAATTTCCTTACTAATAGCAAATGCGTTCCTAACTCGTACTAAAATCAGACTTGAAATTAGGCAAGTGACAGTGTTGTGCACTTATAGCTCGTCCTTCTCGAGGTCAACGTCCGAGAGGTCAATGTCCTCTTCAGGCGGCAGTTCGCCGTCCTTGCCGTCCCAGGGCTCGGTGACGGCGGCGCGCGGGACCGCGGCGCCTCGCACCGGCGCTGTCTGACCGCGGCCGAACGATAGGTCTCTGTAACGAAACCAAATATCAGAATGAATATCCAGAAAATCTTAAACCAAGATCATCTGACCCTCAACTAAGCAGAGCTCGTACTGTGTCGTACTCGTCAGGGACTGTTAAAAATACATCTGTCTTAACCAATGATTGACTGGTAGATAAAAACGATGGAAGCATTAGTCCGCAAGTTTTTTCTAGCAGCATTAAGCGAGGTTGTTCTAATAAAGGCTGATTTTTCAAAAGCCCAATACAGATTTGACCAATTCATTCCAACAAGGCAGATTTTAAAATGTATGTCAAGTTTCATTTTTATAATAAAGACACAGATAATGAAAAACTTATATTTTGCGGAGTTGTAATTAATCCGTCTGATAAATTTTATCTGCCAATTGAAAAAAAACCCTTAGTAGAATAAGTATCAGCTGAATATTTTACCTGAGGAACTCATTGATGCCAGTCTCGGAGAAGGATCCCCTGAGCGTGGAGAATTTGAGTTTCTTCGCGTTGACAACCGCCATGGCCGGGTAGCCGAAGCCGCCCAACTCCAGAGCTTCTTCCAGGGCCGGCTGTGCGCCTGCCTCGGCCCAGATCCATCTGTAGGAAGGCAATAGTTACAGTATGCGTGATGAAAATGATGGGAAAACTAGAAAAAGACATTTGGTCTAGGTAACAGGCGGGGATCGAATCCGCGTCTTCCGCTAACAGGGCGGCTGCTCTAACCACTAAGCTGCCGATACCCAAGCAGACCTACACTATCAATGATCTATCCATAATGGTAAAAATGGACTATATCCCGAACAGGGTAATCAGACGCAACGTATTGTTGCCGTTATGGTGAACGGAACATTCAGAAGCCTACCGTTCGGCGAGCTTGGGTTTTTATCAGTGTTTTCCACAAAGTAGGTTAACACCTACCAGAAAGCCAATTTTGAACTCAGGACCTCACGAGTTACGAGAATGTTTACCACTGGGCTATAATACATGTCGCGAGGCACGAGCAGCTATCCTAATAATATTACAATTGTGCGAGTTTGTATCTGCCGTGTTGCTCTTTCACGTAAAAACCACTCAAATCTATTCATTTGACTGAAACTTTACAATAATATAGCTTATACATGTCATATAGGCTACAATTTATAAAAATATTTTTTAAATAAAATATTATTTTTTCAACGCGAACGATGTCACAAGCGGCCGCTAGTATATAGTAAACTACATCTTATTTTATCACTCACCCCCAAAGCTTGTTCTTGTATTTGTCCCCGAGGCGCTTCAGCACGGCGATGTACTCGTTGCGGCACGCGGCGTTGCAGTCCAGGATGTGCGGCAGGATGGACACCACGCAGAGAGGCTTCTCGCTGCACGCTTTCAGGGTTTCCTCGTTCACCACCTGGGACATGGGACGGAGTTAGAGGAATACGTGTTTGGAGAATATGGCTTAATTTTAATAAACAGAATGTTGGACGATTTCACTGAATAGTTGATTCTGATTATGGGCCCTGCCTAAATCAATGATTTTATTATTATTAAAACGCCAACTCTCCTTTCAAAGTAAATTTGAATATTGGGGTGCATTTCACCAGAGATGTGCTCTGAAGATGAGCGATGCGAGAATGAGATGCGGGCTTTGATCATATTTATATGATCGAAGGTTGCGAGGGATGTTTATGTTAAAAACCAACCAACTCGCTTGATTTATCTAGCTTCGCTCAGCGCAGCTCGATGTAAACGGCTTAGCGGGACGAGGTTTCGTCCACATTTCTGGTGGAAACGCACCCTTATGATATGTTTTAGCTTGATACTGAACTTAGCTTGAACATTTGGGGAGTTGAAAAAAAAAGCTTAACTGAGTGTATGTTGTTTGTATGTAAAAAAAGCTACAGTTATCAAATAAAAACACGATACGGAGAAACGTAGAGGAGTGTGAAAAATAAAGTGGTTTTCTATGTTATGTTATCAGGAGCCCAACTATCGCATTTAAAATATATTGATTGGCTTGATGGAACTGATACAGATACATGTTTTATATCATAGTTATTAACACACGGGCGCATAAAAAACACAAACAACATTCATATATCCACATAGGAACCGAATCCACAACAAACAAGGCAGTAGGCAGGTTCACTAACCAGCAGTCGGCACCTTCTCTGAAGAAGTGATGGCCGAAAAGGAGGCCGCGGAGCGCATGCGGGAGCAAGATCCTGCTGCTAACGCGCTCCGCAGGGCAAGGAGGGGGGGAAGACGGCGAACAATCGCCCGTCGTCTCCAACCTCTCCGTGGAGGAGGCCAGCGGGCGCGTGGTACGGGGGTACCAGCGCCAGCATTGCACAGGCCACCTCCACTGCCTGGTAGGGACGGCTCGACGCCCTCGGCTGTTCCTACTGGCCTCTTCCCACGAGGAAGGGGTCGCTTCCGGCCCGCCGTGTAAGGCGGGCTCCGTCCGGGGGGACGCGTAGCAGGCTTCTTGCCAGTCACCGCATTCCCCCCACCGTGGACGATGAGAGGGAGTCGCTGAGGTTTTTAGTCGGTAGGCCACTGGGTTAACCTTCCCAGTAGGAGAGTCCGACATAACCCGACCGCCCCCCGGCGGCGGGTATGCGTAAGGCATTTCCCTCAGCGAAAACAAAAAAAAAAAAAAAAGGTTCACTAACCACTACGAAATTGAGCCTGTTACCTGCAGAGTTATTTTCTGCTTTTAACTTTAAAGTGAATACACACACGTGTTCATGACGAAAACATAAGTAATTTTCACAATTCACGTGATAAAATTTACGACAGGTACTTAAATTCGATCCACGATACAATTGCTTGCTTCAATTCTAGACTTATTTTAGCCACTGCGCCTACAACAACGTAATACGAGCAGTGAGCCATATGTACAAGATTACTTTTCAAATGGCAAACACTTATTGTTATGATATTAGTAATGAAAACATGTGCTGGATTTCAAGTGTTTATAAACTGCTCGATGTTGCACCATGAACTACGGTCAGTCGGGTTGCACTTGCAGAATTTAAACCAAGCAAAATACATTCTAATATTGGTGAATATATCAGTGGACCAAATCTTTGATATAATTTTTGTATTTTTGATTTTGATTTTGAGTAGTTTCTTGATACCTAATAGGTAAAAAAAACTGCTTGAATTATTTTTTCAGGGATTGTTGGGTTTCCATAAACACTGGCCTCTGTGGACAGGGACACAAACCAGCACCGAGCGTTCTAATGGCGATTAGCAAAGAGAGCCAACTCTAAATATTGTTAAGCTAAGCACGCTAGGTCTGGAAGTGCGATGGGTGACCGGATCAAATAAAATTGAGTATTTTATTGACTTTTCGTGCTACGGACGGCACGTAAGCGGTTGGCTTCGACTGTCGACTGAACAACTTATCAAGAATATGCCTCAGGAAGGAGCAATATATCGAGCGAAGTCCAGTTTCGTGGCCATCTGGAGGGTAAGGCTAAAATAGCCTCAATGAAGCTCGGCGTGCTCAATAGATCGAGACGGTATTTCACACCGGCACACCGCCTGCAACTTTATAAGGCGCAAGTTAGGCCTCACATGGAATACTGTTCTCATCTCTGGGCAGGGGCTCCCCAGTACCAGCTTCTCCCTCTAGACCGCATTCAACGGAGAGCAGCTCGAGTTGTTGATTGCTGTGAAGTTTCGAAGGATAGGCTTGACTCCCTGGCACTGCGTAGAGATGTAGCTTCGCTTTGCATTCTCTATCGCATCTATCATGGAGAGTGCTCCGAGGAACTGTTCGGGCTGATTCCCGCCACCTCTTTCCGCCATCGATCTACGCGACAACTCTACCACCCCCACTACCTTGACAGTTGGCAGAGCACTACTGTTCGTTTCAACAGAAACTTTCTGCCCCGAACCACGAAATTGTGGAATGAGTTGCCGCATGCGGTGTTTCCGGACAAATACGACCTGCAGTCCTTCAAGAAAAGAGCGTACTCCCATTTAAAAGGCCGGCAACGCATTTTGTAGCCCCTCTGGTGTTGCAAATGTCCATGGGCGGCAGTATTCACTTTCCATCAGGTGATCTGTCTGCTCGTTTGCCCCCTATCCTATAAAAAAAAAAAAAAAAAAAAAAAAAAAATGGCCTCCCCTCCGCTTTCCACCTGACACAGTCTAACGCAATCAGTGGCCAGTCTCTAATGTTAGATTTCAGCTAACTCGTGGCCGAGGCCTGCCTATTGTACAAAGAAATCAAAATTACCTGTATGATTTCCGGTGGCGCGACATTCTCAGCGTGTTTCTCCAGCGCGAAGCTGACGATTTCGCTGGCAGTGCGGCCTCCGTTGTAGTCTTCCGCGGAGTCTACCGTCTTCTTGCCTGAAGGGAACACCTTGATGGTGGGGTAGCCTTGCACCTGGAAGCGACCAGCCATGGACTGGTGCACGGTCGCGTCGAGGGCGCCGACCTTTACCTGAGGTGAGGAGGAAAAAAAACTCTTAGTCAATCAGTTCAACAATAATTTCGAAACTAGAGACACCATGGAGAATTGGTTCCATTAGTAGAGGATGATGAAGCTTAATTTTCTTATGAAAATTACACATGTCTACTAGTTCCAGCGATACAGGCTCTGCAGCCATTACATTGAAAATCTAGTTCACATTTTGTCGTTGTGCCGCGATTAAATTATCAGCCAGTGAAAAACAGTGTCTAAAATTGTGAAGAGATATTGTACATCAAAATTTATCGTTCATTCATAATATCGCGAGAAAACCTTTTTTAAATTAGCTTGAAGAGTGTATGACTTAGATCCCTGTCGTTAATTTCAAATGAACTAGCAAATTAATGAATGGCTGTGGGTCGATATTATACGAAATTGAATGAAAGTATGTGGTCTTTCGCAAAACAAAGGACTAAAGAAGTTACCTGTCATCGCCATCAATCTATGAGTTTACTGCAGATCAAGTGCGCATGTAGTCTTTGAAAACGCCAATCAAGAGCAGATAATAACTATATTATGTTTCAAACTTTTTATTTAGGAATAAACTTTGGCCAAGAGCCAAAACTATCATGACATATAAATCAGGTCATTACACTCAACATAGATTTACAACCCAAAGATAGTTCGTAAATTATGAAAAAAACTTTCGAAAACTAGCTGGTTTCGACGTAAACACAGAGTTTCTAAAATAATCATTACAGGAAACGTATTTTGTGGTAATTTCGCCGAATTAACTGCCTGTACAAATTGATTTCATCGGGAGATAATAGATAACAGCGAACAAGAGTGAAGATGACACAATTTTTAATTGTTATTTTGTAAAACCCTTTTGACCTAACAGCTGGTCAAACTTCTCTTCCATATTTTGAACTGGTCCTTATTGTATTAAAAATAATTGACTTGAGGTAAATGTTGTACTCACCTTGCCTTTGAGCTCAGTGGCAGCCTTAGCCCAGTGTGGTTCCAGGTTCTTGCAGTGTCCGCACCAGGGGGCGTAAAATTCAACCAGCCACAAGTCATCGCTGTCGAGGACCAGCTCCTTGAAGTTGCTGTCTGTCAGGGTGACCACATCCGACTGGAAGAGATGAAGAAGCAAGATAAAAACACTTTCAACTTTGACATTTCATAGGGACTAAATAAATAAGATAAAAACATACATTGCTGCTTCTACAGTAAAATTATGCATGTTTCTGGTTTCTAACCAGGAACACGAAAATAAAAAGAAAACCTAAATCGAAATCGTTTCCTGTCAACATGGTCTGCTGGAAGTAATCTCTTTTCAGAGATGATCTCACCTG
Source organism: Udea ferrugalis (assembly GCA_950022985.1). Classification (NCBI taxonomy): domain Eukaryota; kingdom Metazoa; phylum Arthropoda; class Insecta; order Lepidoptera; family Crambidae; genus Udea; species Udea ferrugalis. The sequence goes on from OX465516.1 coordinate 17,425,555, forward strand.
TACTTTTCCTAATTGTCTGCCTATTGTAATAGTCATTTTGTGTACAAAGTAATAAATAAATGAATACTAATAAATAAACACGAAGGTGTTAAGCAGGAAGATAGAACACGTAGGTCTACTTAAACTCAGGGCTAAAACCTCCCTACTCCTCCCTTCTTCTACCAAAGTTGACCGACGCGTAAATGTGTTTTATTAAACCAATCAGATAACGATGCTTATTGGAGCGGGGTATGTGATATAAGTATATCACATACCCCGCTCAGAGTGCCTAGTGCGAATTTCCTCGACGCATCGAGAAAGTTAACGCGGATTTACATAGATCAAAACGCATCGAGAAAGTTAACGCGGATTTCCATAGGAAGAAAACGGTTACGTATACCCGCCAACAGAACCACGAATGCCATAAAAAGCGGCGTTAACTTTCTCGATGCGTTTGACTTCCGTTGTTACAAGATTCACAAAATCTCTTTGCTGGACCGGTGAGATCCCTAATAGAGCAAAGCAGGAGGAAAACATGGCAGTATCATTATCGAATTTGGCGGTGGTACAAAATACTGTACACATATGGGCTGATTGCAATATTTTAAGTTGCCTTTTAATATTGAGTAATGGAGCTAGTATTGGTAGTAGGTAGCAAGGGTCAGAGGAGAATGGCGTGGAAAAGAAGAGGCGTATACTCAGCAGAAGGCGTATAAGAGCCGAAATGTTCATGATTCTAGCTAGAAAATGAGGCTAAGTCAAGGATATTATGACTATAATTATTTGTATTCTTCAAAAGGAGGTCAGATAAGCTGACGTGTCCCAATAATGAACGAGCACGTGCGTGTATTTGAGAGCGAAAGGATGCGTAGGCGCCGACGTGGGTGACGCACTTATGTCGCCACAAAGCTTTGAAAGTTATTTCAGAACACCTACACACTAACCAATTTTGTTTAGATACATATAATAATACATACGGAATAGATTCTTATCCTACCAATATTATAAATGCGAAAGTTTGTATGTGTGGATGTGCTGTGTTGCTCCTTCACGTAAAAACTACTGAATGGATTTTAATGAAACTTTACAATGTTGCTTATACACTTGAATAGAACATAGGGCACAATTCATGAAAAAATAGGTTTTTTTTTATTTAGTTCACGCGCTCGAAGTCGCGAACGGCCGCGGGGGCGCGCTGAGAGTGAAATTGAAGAAAAAATACGAAATTAACTTAATATGTTAGATTACCTAAATATAAACTTATGTTGACATATCATTCTGTCTTCACTCCAGCATTCCACAATCTTTCATTGTTTACATCAATTTTAAGTAGATTTAAAATTGATGTAAACAATGAAAGTTTACACAATAAAGATAAGAATATAATGTCATTGAACTGAAATCTCTATGTAAGCATAGAGAAACAATCTCTTTACACAAGCAATATGTTGATAACTAAGAAAAGTTGATGGATGACCCACTGGTAGTTATTTTAGTGTACTAGTTTGTCCTATATCAATCACTATCTTCAAGATTAAAGAAATATAAGTTGGTTTTATTTTCAGTCATGAACAGCTTTGGGATCTCCAAGAAGCGAACAATAAATAGTATGAAAATTCATCTGCATTTTATTGATTTTAACAATTCATAGGCAAGCCCCAAAAACTAATCGAACAACAACAACAAACATAGCAAATATTTAGTTCACACCAACTTATGAAGTAGAAATAGGATACACCAAACCAAAATATTTAATTTCAGCTTTATAAGAATTAATTAAAAGCCAAGATAAAACAGTATAAAATATAAAATGCAAAATAGTATTCAAAATTAGTGTTGTTTTCTTTTATTATTTTTCTGCTTGTTACTACTAGTTGAATGCCTTTTGATTATTTTGGGAACTATCTCATCTGCAAATCTTCTACGAAATAAATGTGACTGAAGTTGATCTAGCTTCGAAAGCTTGCCAGTCACACCAGGCCTGCTTATCTGCTTCAGAACATTTGTAGTCTTCACTTGTTTCCATGGAATGTGATGACCATACACTTTATGACGCAGGATCCGCTATTTAAATAGTTGAATTTAAACACTTATTTTATTTGCTTTATTTCCTTCAATAACTTACTATTGAAGCCAACCTAATAATTGATACAGAGTCATGGAGTATCTAGAGGTCTAAATAACACTTTTGCAATAATTAATAAATTGGGCTATCTATTGATTTTAACTTTTGGGTTTCTTTTTATAATGTTTGAATGCCTCATTCAACTTCTTAGCAAGATTAAGTTTCATAAGCTTTACCTTATCTGAGGATGAAGAGCCACTAGACTTTTTGCCTAGATTCTCATATGCCTTTTCCTTGGCTGCTTTGAATGCAGCCTCCACAAAGCCATCAGCAGTTCTCTGGCCCTGGTAAGGGGAGTGTTTGCTGCCTGTAAAGATCTTGATAGTGGGGAACCCTGTGACACCATACTTCTGTGACAAACTTTTGTGCTCATCAGCATTAACTGCTCCTACTTTGATTGTACCCTGGAATTAAAAAGGAAATTATCAAAAGATCTTGCTCATATTACACGGATGTTGTATGGCTACTGATGATGATGTTTGTTACATTGCGAAAAGACAAAGATAGGTCAATAAGGGGACGTACCTTCAGAGCTCGTGCAGCCTTGTTATATTCTGGGACGAGGTTTTTGCAGTGACCACACCATGGTGCAAAAAATTCAACAATCCAGACTTCGTTGGAATTAATGACTAGTCTATCAAAATTACTCGGTGTCAGTTCCACAACATCAGAAGAAGAGTCGTAAAGGGCTAACGACCCAGCAGCGCTTAGTAAAACACCTACAAATGGAAAACAAAATTAGTGCCGGAAAATTGGAAATTACTGTTCCTATACAATACTTCGCGCTTATTAGATGTTTTTTAACACAAACTTACCCAGACAGAGTGTGTAAAACATCTTGTAAAACAACTATTAATTTATGTATCACACTAATTCACCGGCTTTTTTCAGATCTCTCAAGTGAATTTGTATGAATTGAACAAACAACGAGCAAATAAACACGTCAATCTTTTTGGCTGAGTCCCGATATTGTCAATGGATTCGTGGACCTCTGCCATTGGCGAATTTATTTTTTGCCGCATTTTTCACCAAGATTTAATCCATAGACAGGCTTACTTTTTCTGTCCTCATCCGAGCAGCAGCTGTCTATGGCTCTTTGTTTAGTTCAGGAGGCTGCGTTCCAAAACGAGCAGGAGTGGAAGGATTTGGTGAAAAGGAAGAGATTTTTGACGTTGCGTTTCATACTCGTCGACGTCATGCCCCGAATGCAGGGTTGTTGGCGAACATTGTTCAATCTCCGTATATTTTACCGTTGTGCTGTTGACTTTACAAATCTCGAGTAAAAGGTCGATTACACTCGGTTCCCCTTGGATGGTTTTAGGAACGCGTCTCATAGTGATTTTCGCACTACCTAGAGTGAGTTTTACTCGTTTTGGAACGGTCCGCAGAAATAAATGTAGTCTGTGGCCTCTGAAGAAAAAAAAACCATAAAGTGGAAAGTGGAGAAAGAAGGAAACGCATCATGTTGTGCCATGTTTTGCACGCAATAAAATCTGTAATTTCTAGTGTTTTTGTTAAATTTTAGACTCTCCTAGTTTTAAGATGTGAACAATATTTGATTTACCTATTGTTGTAGCTAAATTAACATGTTTATGAGGCGCATTGTTACATTAAGTGTTAGAGGTTCGTGTATTTACTAAATAAAAATTGGGTTGTCACTTGTCAATTGTGACAGATAAAGTTCGCGCGTTGCTTTTTGTCTATTTTCATTTTAGGGCAATTTAGGCGGGAAAGTGGCTTGGTGCAGGCAGGTGGAGCGTGTACGCCAGCTAAGCTAACGCTACGCTAGTAGAACCTGTTGTTTGTTGGTGGTGATTTGTTTTTGGTTGATTGTGTTTCAGCTCAGCAATCTTTCCACAAAATGACCTCCCTCAACACCAAGCCTTTCACAGTTTTCGTCGAAGGCAATATAGGGAGTGGAAAGACAACGTTTGTCGAACATTTTTCTCAATTTGAAGACATTACTTTGCTTACGGAACCAGTCGAAGAATGGCGTAATTTGAAGGGATTGAATCTCTTGGTAAGTACCCTCAATTATGAAGTATGACCCTCTGTTGTGAAATATTGTGTAAAGTGGTAATTACGTTTTCTAGGACCTAATGTATAAAGACCCAGCGAAATGGGCAATGACATTTCAATCATACGTTTCTCTCACAATGCTGGACATGCACCGGCGACCTACGCCGACGCCCGTGAAATTGATGGAGCGTTCGCTATACAGCGCGAGATACTGCTTCGTGGAGAACATGATGAGGAGCGGGACCCTTCACCCAGCAGAGTTCGCAGTCCTCGAAGAGTGGTTCAGGTTCATTACACACCAAATACCCATTGAAGCTGATCTCATAGGTTAGTATTATATTATTATGAATATTGTTATGCTAATGTGATTCTGTACAACTTCCAGAGGCAAGGTAACAATTAAATCAGGAATAAAGTGATGACTGGGATAAAATCAACATAATTATTATGACCTCTTACAATGATCTTACTGAATTTGCTTAGTCAAGATTACAATATATGAAAGCATGTGATAATTTCAGTGCAATGTGCATATTGTTCTGAACAAGTTTATAGTTCAGATACTTGTTGGAACATGTTTAGAGATAACTAACTCTGTGATTATGACAATAATGTATTCTGTGTTGCATTTGTGATAAATGTATGATGCTTATCTATTCACTGTTATCATTAGATTACCCGCCATTGATTTTTCCCACAATCTTTCTAAGTATTCTGTGATATTATTATAGTTTTTATCATAGTAGTTATCAATGCAGCGCAAAGGGATTTAAGGTCATAAATATTCAATATTGATGTATAAACTTGTATTTTTCAGTATACCTCAAGACCACCCCATCTATTGTACATGAGAGAATAAAGAAACGAGCCCGTTCGGAGGAGCAGTGTGTGCCACTGTCATACATTGAAGACTTACACAAATTACATGAGGATTGGCTGATAAATAGAACCTTAGGAGAATGTCCTGCACCAGTAAGTACAAGTTCTTAGCTCTAACAGAATTTGAATTATCACCTTAATTATAAAATATTTGCCAAATGTGTTAATATGATGGATTATGTCACATGCACATAACATGCTGTGTTTTTTTCATATATTTAGAGAAAAATGTAAACACAATTTAAGATTTAATGTCAGAATTGCCAATTTGTGCTTAGCAGCAATTAAACAAGGTTTGAATGTAAACCCAGTGAACTGATATTAGTTTGTGCTAGTGCTGCATCTATATTACTATTAGATTGTCGTCCTAAGAAAATTCCACTGTCTCCTATAAGATAAGATAAGAAACACTTCATTGCACACAAAACAAATCAATTTAGCAATAATGAAACAAATACACAAACAAAACAATAACATGTTGATGTACAATTTAGGCAGTTTTATTGCTAAAAGCAATCTAGTAAAATTAAAATTATGTAATTGTGTATAAGTCATAAGAATCCTAATCTTTCAAATAACTTTTTGCAGGTGTTGGTCCTAGATGCTAATTTAGATCTGTCACAAATCACCGAAGAGTACAAAAAGAGTGAGCACCAAATATTAAGAAAAGCTGTTGACGTGGTGATGAGATCACCTAGTAAGCTTAGCCCAAAGAAACCCATCAACAGTTCTCCTATTAAGATACTACCCCAACCACTAAGGTTATAACACAAAGTTTTATATAAACAAAGCTTTATTTTTATTTAGTTAAGTTATATGACTACTATATTAAATAGATAAATTGACTACTAATTGAATAGACTTCATTTTAGTTAATTCAGTATTTTGAGCTCTAAGCTTATGTGGAAAACGAAATGAAAATGAGTGAATATTTTTGACATAAGTTGCTTGACCAAATTAATGGTTTTAATTGGTAATGAAATGTTTAATATAAAACTAGTGTAACTTTTCTTGTTTTGGTTGGTACCTTATTGATAAATATACTGTATGTTTAATTGTATTGTGTTGTAGATACCCTTAGAATAATTATTCTAAGTAGATAATCCTTTATAATGTAATAATTGCATTTCCAATAAAAGTGCATTTTGAAAGTTACATATTGACATAACCCAGTGTAATAATAATTTCACGACTCTTGGTTTGATACCGAAACTTATTTATTATTATGGTCAGTTTAAATATTATGCAAATAAATGCTGTGCATAAAATTTTCATGTTTTTGTTTAGTCTATTTACAAATCATCTTCCTACAATCTTGGGTTTTTAGAGCGGGCGTGAAAAAGCATTTAGGCAGGTCTTCAAAATGGTATTGACCAACCCAGTAGTTAACTTCATGAACGTCAAAATGGCGAGATCACTCTTCGTTTTAGAGCGACTTTCCACAAGTTTTACAGTAATAATTTAACACCTGACGACTTGAGCCATCACTCCAGTGAATGGAAAATATTGGCCCATAACAGGCATAGTTGGAGAGCTTTGGGGGAGACCTTTGCCCAGCAGTGGGACACATTAGGTTAAATTAAAAAAAAAAATTAACACCTCCAATAATATTTTAGGTACCTTCTGAGTCTAGACGATATTAGGAGACAAGACCTATTCAATACCTCCTAATAAACATATAGTATTGCCTGCAATAATTATGGTTCTTAATAATTTACTTTTTAAAAGTTTTTAAACTTTAAAGTTTAATGGCACTTTCGCCTGCTTAGTTGTGAAGAGCAAAGTTCATAATGGTTTAAATTGCTCTTCGAATAATTGACAGCAGATTCTTTTGCTGTTTCATTTTAGTGATAAACATTAAATCTTCAAGTTTTAATGTGAAAAGTAAATTAAACTAAAACCATAATTATTTCAGGCAATACTAACTACTAGGTTGGGTGGCACCATCTGACTTTGACAATAACCAACATCCAAATTTCAGTTAAAGTTAAAGTTAGGCCCAAAAATGACGTCAAATTGTCAAATTTGACAAAAACTTTAACTTCTACTATGGTGCAACTTACCCTTAAAGTTACCGGTTAGAACCAAAAATGACGTCAAATTTGACAAAAACTTTAACTTTTACTTCTACTATGGTGCAACTTACCCTAAATGTTTTTTTCGGAGGTATTGAATAGGTATTATATCTTAGAGCAGTTGGTTTAACGAAATGATTGGTGGTTTTGTCATCTTGACGCGGGATCCTCTATGTCTTCTTATATCGTCTAAAAGAAGGTTCCTAAATTATTATTAGAGGTGTTAAAAGGTGCTGAATAATTACTACTAAACTAGTGGAAAGTCTTTAAAACGAATTGTGATCCCGCCTTTTGACGTTCATTTAATTTCATTACCAGAAGGTAATGAAGTACAAGTACAGAAGTACCCTACTTGTCAACCCTATAACTGGAACGCAATGCTGCTCCCCATGAAGTGCAGTGAGACCATCTCGAAGACCACAAAAAAAAACCTATTCATGTATCAACAAGTAAAAGGAAAAAGTTTAAATGGAAGTTTTAATACTTGAAACTATCTGAGGTGGCATTCTGCGAATGGACGACTATTAAGAAAGTTTAAAGGTAAAGTTCCCACTTTAAGTTCCCACCTCGGCAGACTCGCCCCCTGTACCACGTTGGGTTCAAATTCCCTAGGCAAAATGTGGGCTTCTGAATGTTCCTTTCACCATAACGACCATAGTCAGAGTTCCTCTGTTTACGTTATGTTATTAAACAATTCCTCTTGCCTGCTACTACAATCGTTTTATTTCGGGCAAAGAATAGCCTGCATGTTGAATGCCGTGCCGGGGACTCCGCGATCAAACGGTCGTAAGAGGTAGTAATTATACGATCGCTCTCTTGTCCCTCAAGGTGGACAGCGGGATGGCGGCACGGGGGTGCCTTCCTCTGCATTGCATTGCATTGGGAGGAAATAGGGCTGCTTCCCCAGCTATTCCCTATGTCCCCCGTAGTGCAGGTTTTTATTTATAGTCCCCACTCTCGAAGTTGAGCCGCGTCCTTTTCAGGAAGCTGGGAGTCCCACGTTCGAGACCCCCCAGCCTAGGCTACGGCTCATAGATGAGTTTTACTGCGTCGAAAATGGGAAAAAGAGTCTTAAACATCCTAAGTCGTTTGGCAAGAGCAAATTTAAACAGAAATGAGTAACGTATTTTTTTTTTGATGGCACAATGTATTGTAAAACGGGGTGACTCGAAACACTATTATCTCACTACTCCTCACTGGTTATTATCTTTGTCAATTCGTATTGAATTCGTGACTAGAGTCTGGCTAACGAAAGCGTGACCTGAGAAAACGCGGCAAATTCAAAAAATCTTCATCTGGTATTACTGACTAAAGTAGGAGAAAAAAAATTGATACTTGAGTAAATTTAATTTTCTTGTATATTTACGACTCTCAATTTTGTTTACGGAACTTTATTCTTTAAGGGCTCCTTTTGATGTGTCGGAGCCTTGACTGACATGGATGTAAGTAAAAAACGAGTGTGTATATAGATTTGTTTATTAGAATATACTTAAATGTGTTATTTATTTAATTAAATTCTTGTAGTCCACGGGCTGATGCTGGTGTTTAATTTTGTTTAATCATCATACTCAAAATCTGAGTCTAAAAATTCAACCTCTAAGGATTCTTCGGTATCAGTAGAGTCATCATCACCTACACTTATAATGAATTTTTCCAAGACTTCTTCTGTTATGTGATCTCTTTGTTTGTATTTATTTTCCACATTTATTACATGGTCTGTCATTTTTTTCCAATCTTCTGTAGTTATTCGGCCAAATGAGGTTTTAATTAGATCTTCTGTTTCTTTTGCAGACAGATTAATGTTTTTTTTTGCCACCATACGCTTAACTGAGCTCCATATCAGCTCTATCGGGTTGAGATCGCAGTGGTAAGGTGGCAGTCTCACTACCTCATGGCCGTATTGTTTCAACAGTTCGTCAGCAACGTACAGGGGATCAGGTTTATGTTTGTTAACTAAACATAACAATTCGGGTTTTGTATGGTAATTTTCGTAATTTATACCGTTGGAATCAAGCCACTTTTGTATTTCAGCTTTTGTCGTTTGTGTCGTAGGTACTTTATTCTGTCGTACAGTGTGGTAGCTAGCATTATCCATCACGATGACACTGGGTTCATTCAAATTAGGTATTAATTTTTCTTTTAACCATTTTTCAAAGTTTGCGGCATTCATATCATGGTGATAGTCCGCCAACCTTGATTTCGTACTAAAAACTAATAGTCCATTAGGTACAAACCCTGATTCAGAGCCAGCATGTACTATAATAAATCTTTTCCCTGAAGAGATATGTTCCAGTGGGCTTGGTTGCGGGGCACCACTCGATGATGGTCCTTGCCATGACATTTTAGGCTTGTAATTTTTGTGAACATATGTTTCATCTAAATAGATGATTGGTTTTCCTTCCGCTCGTTTAGCAGCAATTTCTCGTAGATACCTATGTCTCCAAGCAGCAATATCAAAACGCTCGACAAGAACCATGCGTTCTTCTTTATTTTTCTTGAACTCATACCCATTGGCAATTAATATTTTACGCAGAGTTTCTCTGCATCCACTAAAGCCAATGCTAGAACGTAATTCTTCTAGCAATGTGCGCAATGTTGGGACCTCCTTTCTCGCAACATAAAATTCGTTAATTTTATTTCTTATTGCATCAATGTCAAAACTGTCTAAATTCGACACTGAGCTTTTGTGGGGGCGTTTTTTTCCTGGAGTGTTCCACATCCCTTCATTTACAGATCCTTCCTTTTTAATTTTTTTTAGTGTTGTGACACCAACATCTGCAAAGCAAAGTGTAAAATGAATATTTAATATTAAATTTATCCAAATAGTTTGATGACATCAAATAACACATTTTTGTGAAATGTAACAAACGAATAAGAGTAGACATTAAAAGGCGGGTTCCCGGTGCAGAGATACCAATATGGGTAAGTACCAATCCGTACAGGTAAACTATCCCAATGTTATACAGTCAAAATCTGTTATTACGACATTGAAGGGACTAATCATATTAGACATAACAAATGGTAATGCTTTTAAAGTAGAAATTCATCTATACATAAGTCCATAGATATAATTAAGAATAATAGGGTAGAGGAACCAAAAGATGAACAACCCCCAATAGATGAACGATCGATATAAATAATGCGATAAAAAATAATTGCACCTTTCTTTTGTGAAATATTTATATATATGTAATAAAGTGCCCCTTTTTCTTCTTAACACCTTCAAAATATTGACACAAATGTCACGGACGCGCTTACAATCGGCTGTTTCGCAAGCTGTTCCTGGCAAAAAACAGTTAACGACAATTATTTTAGTATGAAACCGTTCATTGTTCAACTTTTGAATTGATACCCCAAAACTTGAACCACATGAATGAGGTTTGAATTTCAGACAAAAAACAGTTAACGACAATTATTTTAGTATGAAACCGTTTATTGTTCAACTTTTGAATTGATACCCCAAAACTTGAACCACATGAAGTTATTCAGACGTATAACTTTCCTAAATTCGATCGTTGTTTATTGATATCTAAGAAACCAACACACAATTAGAGTGGGAAGGCCTAAAAATAATTATTTTTATAATGATATACGTGATTTTTAAATAAAGAGGTAAATAAATTCTTTAAAGTACTCCAGTAACACCAAATAAACTTGATTTAGAAGTGCAAAATTTTCGCGTCAATGTGTTTACATGATGATATACAGGGTGTCCCGAAACGTGACGTCAAGCGGGCACGGGATGATAGGCTAGGTCATACCGGCTCTGGGAAAAATAAGGAAAAAAATCTATGTCACTTGGTTTAGTAATAATAATAATAATTTTGATTTTTTTGGAAATCGCCACCCTTGACTAAGTTTTCATGTACTGTACTCAGAAATGACCAAATTTCGCAGCGTTTTATTTTTTTATTTTATCCTAGAAAACTATGCTTTCGATTATAGCCACTTTTATGATGATCAATTTTGGACATTTAGTAAAAAAAAATAAAGTTCGACTAAGTCATGGTTAAGAATTTTTATGTCAGCTAACTTCATCCCTCATTTTCTTTAAAAAACATTACTATAGCATCCTTGGCAAGTTGTCCAGAAAAATAGCACATTTAAGTAAACGATTCATTTTTGCCGCTGCCACTAACCTACGGCCATTTTTTCTTTTACCATCCAAGTAAGGCATACTAATAGACTTCACCTAGTTCAAGTTTTGAACGACCCATTTTGGTTCATAATATTTTTCATGGAAACATTAGACAAGGAAATGGTAAGTATTTTACCTTTTTGAAATCTTGATTAAATGTGCTATTTTTCTGGACAACTTGCCAAGGATGCTATAGTAATGTTTTTTAAAGAAAATGAGGGATGAAGTTAGCTGACATAAAAATTCTTAACCATGACTTAGTCGAACTTTTTTTTTTTTACTAAATGTCCAAAATTGATCATCATAAAAGTGGCTATATTCGAAAGCATAGTTTTCTAGGATGAAATAAAAAAATAAAACGCTGCGAAATTTGGTCATTTCTGAGTACAGTACATGAAAACTTAGTCAAGGGTGTCGATTTCCAAAAAAATCAAAAATATTATTATTATTACTAAACCAAGTGACATAGATTTTTTTCCTTATTTTTCCCAGAGCCAGTATGACCTAGCCTATCATCCCGTGCCCGCTTGACGTCACGTTTCGGGACACCCTGTATAATATATAAAAAACTACTTATTCATAAGATCTTCTTTAGTTTATTGCTTATTAAAGAATCCAATAACATTTACCCCCATAGTTATAACCGTTAAAATGGTAGTTCATCTATTGGGTTCAAAACGTTCATAATTAGGGCACAGTGTTCATCTTTAGGGCAAAAAGCAAAAGTTTTATAGAAAACATTTTTTCATGAATAACTGGTAGATTTTAGGCATTATTTTCTTAAACTAATAGAATATTGAGTATATACCGAAAACATAAAAAATAACAGCAAGTGCAAACGGCTAGAAAAGGGTGAGAAAAAAATACTCAAAATTACAAAGAACGCTTAATCGTTCATTTAATGGTTCCTCTACCCTACTTGAGTTTTGTGTACTGATAAATAACAAACTAAATGGAGAGATATAAGACAAAGCGAGCTTTGATTTGACTACACATTTTTTTTTTCTAAGAATTACAATAGACCCTACACTCGACACTTTTTCTTACATTTACGATCATAATAGACTTTGACCATTATACTGTGCCAGATGTGGCTGTGTTACCTACCTACTAAAATTGCTCAAAACATAGTTGGTTGTTTTGATGGATATGATATTACAAAATATATGTAAAAACCGACCCACAACGACAATAATAGGGACCTACAAATCCACTGTATGTCTTCACACTTATCGAAGCAATAAAACGATGCAGGTACATACCAGTTAGTGAAGATATTTCTTCTAAGAACTTGGTCTGCGTTTCTATTAAAGATTTCTTTTCCAATTCTCTGAATCTTTCCACAGTGTTTTTAATTTCACAGAGGCCTTCAATATCTTCTAAATTCTCTATAAACATAAGAAAAACTAGTATAATATCGTAATTATATATAATAATCAGCCAACAAAGACCAAGATTACAAAGTCGTACTAACCTAAAAAATCCGAGATTGCATCTAAACATTGTTGTTTTTCTTGAAAAACAGCTTTCTTTTCTTCTTGTTTTTGTTTAAACTTGCTGATCATAGTATGTAGCAGCTTTCGCACGTTACTTTTTATTGTTTTACCCATATTAAAGCAATTTTAAATGAGAAAATATACGTCTTTTACGAAATACTGACAATTGCTATGACAGACTTTGACGTGCCTTTGACAGCTTCATAATGTTGCCATAAAAAAACTTTTAAGAAAAGTGCAGGTCACGCTTTCATTAGCCAGACTCTATCAGTTTTATTATCACCAGGAGAATTAATAGTGAAATCAAGCAACTTTTTAGTTATCAAAAGCCTTCTTGGTTTATAAAGAAAAAGTTGGCTATGAGGTCAATCGTCAATGATTCCTTATTAGTGCATAGTGGAGGTAAGATTCATAGGCTGAATAAACTGTGTTGTCTTTGCTTTAAAATTGGCAGGCGTGAATATTAAAATCTTGGTATGTCATTGTCAGGTGTTTACATGCCGATTTATTAGGTAAATTTTTTAGGTAAAATATTTATTACAAAATAATTAAAATTTTAAGGCATATGAATTAAAGTGATGCATAGTTGTAGTTGTCATGAGTTCTTGTTGTGGAAATGAATTAATTCATAATTCGGTGCTTAGTGAGGTAGTGGCAAGTAATATAGAACAATTTGCATATTTAATCGATATTGTTACTGAATTCTGGCCCACTGTTGCTGTCGTTTGTCTTACAGCAACTATCTTTTCTATGCGTTACTTGAAACCTGTGCGCGGGCTGTTTAATTAACTTAGCAGAACTCAAAGAAAGTAAAAGTATTACCATCATTCCGCGCTTGTTACTGGAGCCGCGAACGGACGAGGTAAGTTTATTTGATGCACTATTTTATTGATTTTGTATTGCATTTATGACTATTTTACTGAAAATGTGATTCAATTTCTTAAACTGTATTAAAATATTTAAAAAATATTTGTAAAGTAGGTGACATATTTTTTTGGGCACACCCTTGCACACGACCTATTGATGTTGTTCATGTTGTACACATGATATTGGCTACCATATTTTGTCTTATGTTTGGTTGAATATCAAGACCACAAAATGTTTTTTGACAATAATCTTATTTAGTTTTACCTTTTTTGATAATTAGTTTTATCAATGTCAATATCAATTTCTAGACCATTTTTGACCTAATTAGCTATAAGCACAAACAAAATGGCTCACGAAATATGTTAAGTACAAATTCTGGTTGGATGTTTGATAGTGCTATGGAATTCAGGATTCAAAACAATTGGACATATTTTTTTTCATCTGGCTTTATTTATGTGTAAATAAGACTTGTTTTTGATTTTCTACAAATAATAGTACAATACAAGGATTTTGCACCCAGGAAAATAACTCTTAGGAGATTTTTATTTGAATAGGTACTTATTAATATTATTGATGGCATTACAATTTCTGCTAAGCAACATCACAATATATCTATAATAATAGATGCCTTTTTCTCAGTCAAATAATGGATTAGATTTCTCATGCTTTTTAGAAATTGTGGCAAAAAAATTCTTCTGTAGGTCATCATGCTGGCTCCTATCTAAGTAATGTATGCTCTTTCACTGTCTTGCGTCATTGAATTAAATTATTATCGTGATAATTCCTGACCTGATAACCTATTTGATTATAAGGCTTCTATTAGCTTTAAGACATAATCTTTGTAGTGTGATAACAACATTACGGTGAGTGAACTAGGTACTATCTAATGGTAAGCATTACTTCATAGTATATTTAAAGTGGAGTGCACACTTTAAATAAAATGTGTGAGTGGGTTCTTTTCTTGTTTGACTCAAATATACATATTTTTTAAACTCAAAAATGTTTAGTCCCTCTTGAGGTGTGTTCTGATCATGTCTCTTATGGTACTCCACTAATTTGCATATTCAATCTCAAGAGGATATTGTTATACAAGACATCATATTGAATTAAACATAATCATTACTTAGATTATCATGACTGATTAGATCATGCTTCTTTAAATTGCAATATTACTAAAATATCAATTCGTAATTAATTAAGTCCTTATCATTTTTAGAAAAATCCATAACAATCAAAAGCTCTAGATTGTGAAAAAATCCTACTCCTCTAGTTCACTGTCACCATTATGTGGTACCAATGATTTTAACCAATGATTTTAACCAATGATTTTAACCAATGATTTTAACCAATGATTGCACCTACTCCTATAATTCAGGCCCAATTTGTAAGTTATCCTCACAAATTATCCTCTCCCCTATTATCCCCATTATCCTCCAATATTCCCCTAAATGTGAAGAAGGGATTCTTCACATTTAGGGGCACCAAATGCCCACAGGCCCCTAAACAGGTAACAGGTTAACCTGTAACACAGGTTACTAGTACAGTAGTAGTAAGTCCATGCACGAACTTTTCTGCCCCAATGGATATCGGTTTCTCCTGGTCGCATTTCGGAACACACACACACACCGAGCTCTTATTTGAAGAGGTAGCAGTGTAGTTTGTTCAAAGTCGTAATTTGTTCGCCATTAGTTTTTTGGAAACAAAACTTCGGCTTCGTATAGCATTATCTGTGTCGCACACTACCATTGACGTTTGTTTGTCGAAGCAACAAAGTCCTTAGTCTGAATTCATAACATACGCTCACGATTATATCCCGAATGGGTTAGTCAGAGGGACGCCAGCCAATTTGCCATCATGGTAAACGGAACATTCAGAAGCCGCAAAAATGTGTACGCAACGTGGTAAGAGGCAGGCTCAGTAGGCGCGCCGGTAGGAACGGCCGCCGTCTTTCGGGTTCCATGGGTTTTTTAAAGGTGTTTCAATCACCGGAAAATGAATCGCAAGTTGCTTAAATAAACACAAAGTAGGCGTTCCGGGGGCCTTTAGTCGCCTCCAAGAGGCGGGGGCTGTGCTTCCATTGAACAAGTGACCCGGAGAGGACGGTACTGTGGGGTGGCCTCGCACTGCCGTACACACCGGACGTGTGGTTCTCAAAAACACATTCCTCGCAACGCATCTCTGGTGGAAACGCAGCCTAAGAAGGGAGGCAAAACTCTTCTCAAGCAGAGTTGGATGGTGCACAGCGCGCCTGTTTTTAATCGGTAGAGTTTCTCCTAGGGAGAGTTCTGGGAAGAACTTGGACACGCGCAGAAGATGGCCACTCCGGCGCATTAGTGGTATGCCTACCCCACTTCTGGGGAGGTGGAGTCCCACACTCCCCCGTTCTTCATCCCGTGGGAGGGAAGTGCGGACATCCGTTTTATCGGAAAAAAATGGGTCTGCGTCACTGGACCGCGACACTTTCCCCTTGATTCCGCGCCCTTTTAAGGAAGGCAGATAATTGTTATGTGATCTCGAGATTTCTATTATCATACTACCTACTACCCGTGGGCCTAACATACGCTATTGTCGCGGTGCATGCGCCGCGCATCTAAGCCCACCTGACTCTCTCCGACCCTTCTCCCACACTGTTTCGGCTTGCACTGCTTTTTAAATTTAACAAACATTAGCGAAAGTCTCATGACTTCTTGTGAGGATGTGTGATCCACATCTTTTGTAGCCAAACCGTGGCAACTGGTCGGATCTGTTGAAATAGCTGATTGGTGGCTGGGGCAGACCCTATGAATGCCTTATACCGGTTACCGAACGAAAGTGAGCGCGGCCGGTAAGCGGAGCTAGTTTATCGCACTAATATTACCTCATTCGACTCGCCCACTTTTTCACTTTCTTACAGGCAGAAAGCGTGAAGTGTGTGACATTCGTATTTTATTCACGGTTCACACCTCGTTTTAGACAAGTTTGAGGAGGTTAGTTTAACCTGCATAGATAACTTAAGTACGATTTTTACAACTTGACCAACAATTTGACTCTACATTACATTAGTGTGTCTACGCGCTTATGTGATAAATTTTCTCTAAAACTTTATTTTATATCATCATATAAACAGCATTATTTGGTAGCTGCTATGCAATTCTGGTTAGCACCAATACTCATCTCGATCGCGAAAGGAGAAAACGCCAACTTGAATCGTCTATTCGCTTTACCTTCAATTTTATTCTCCCTCATTTGTATAGAAAATTATAATAAAATGTTATTTGGCTTTCTTTTCACTCAAACGATCACACATTCGCTTGTTATTGAGTTTTGCAGAACGCCTAATTAAAATCTCCCTTCGAATTTTCTGTTCAAACGTTCGATGTGCACATTGAGAATGTCACTCCTGAGACTACTTATTCAGGTGATATTTATTTACCTATTCCAGAAGTTTCGCTAATAAGTTCGTGCTGACTGTCATTGTCTCATCATAAATGATTGCCTAAGAAGCACTTCTACCAATCAGTATCAATATGCGCTGTTGGATTGTCAAAGACAGTTTTTCAGAAAGGACATGGCGATCAATTTGTCATTTACAATTTGTATAATGTCAATCTGTCTCAATCACAATGTTTGGGTTGATTTCCACTAATAGAGCATAAGTGGTTGCTGTTAAATTGTTACCTACTACTCTGAGTACCCATGCTAATCAATTTGTTGTTATAGAAATTGAGGAAAACTAAAAGTTAAAATGCAGTAAGAACTTATTCTTGGTAAGCTTTCTCGTGAGATTTTCTTCAAATCAAATCAGATTTTCTGTTTTGCACTCTGGTATCATCAAAGTAAGGCGCCATTTTTGTCGTGTACATGAATAAGGCAGCTCTTTTTCTGGCTTGATATATCCCCTTCTGCTGTTTTACCATAATATAATCGTGCGCTACTGAATTTAGAGAAATACATATAACATCACTAGATTTACCAAAGCCTCCCTCTATTTTTAAAGTGGGTTCGTTTAAATATTCCAATGAATTCATAAGTGTCCTGGTTGAGGTTCTGGATGGCCATATCGAACGTTGTTTATTTCTGAAGGTTTTTTCAACTGTTATGTCGTCAAGTTTATACGGTTTTTATAAAGATTTATGAAAATACATTCGGCTTCTCCTGCTGCCGCTGGCAGATCAAATAAATATGCGCAAGTTTTAGTGGTTTTCAGGTCATCAAATCTACTCTGACACCCAGGGTGACCTAATGGTTAGGACTCGATACAAGAAGGTCATCCTATAAATAAAACATTAAAGTCATTATCATTTTGTACCGTTAGCTCAGTCGTGCTAGGCGAAATGACCAGTAGGTACCTACTTAACGAGAAGTTAGAACTTTCTGCGTAGTAGAGAGAGTATGAGCGGCCAGTAAAACATCACGGATGTTTAAAGGACATTTTGTGGACAAATTTTTTCCTGCTGAAAATGCTGCTGCCTGATATGTAACCAGTAACCACATTGTTTATTCTGTTGTGAGCGTAAACGGGGCTGAGTAGCGGTCGTGAACTCGTGAACGAAACCTCAAACACTGACTGTAGTAGGTTTCGAGGGGTGTTGACGCAGCCAAATAAACGGGCAAGGATATCGATTATCCGTGTCGTGTTCCCTTAACGACAAGGGAAACCATTGTTTACTGTTGTTTGTTTTCAATGGTAATCAATAGTTTAACTTTTCTACCTTTGGTTTTTGAATGTAGCAACTGTGTTCTACGTCTACGTAGTCCTTATAAAAAACTGAACTGGTTTTACAATTCCATGAAAAAAGTCTTCTGTCTGAAATCCCACACATACACGGGTCGTCAGAAATTATATCGATGCCTTAACACGATGTGTGTGAATCCAATTGGAGTTGATAACATCATAGACCCCTATGATTCCAAACCTCGACCCATTGGATGAAGCACATGATGAATGTAATCTTAATATGCTGTGGCAATAAAATATTGATCTTTATAAAATACAGCCCGCATCTTGCGGCAACAGTCACATTTCTGTGATGTGTTATTGATTGCTTGTATTTTTCAATTCAAGTGCCACGTGATAGTTTATAGTTTAAATTCTATGTGTAGTGTTGGAGCGACGGTTTGTCCTGTACTCTTGTCGCGATTTGAAACTCTGAATATTTAGGATCGGTTAATACATAGCCATTAGGAAGGAAAGTTGTGGAATTGAGAACATTTGATGGTAAGGTGGACGCATGACCTCCTAAAGGTGGACATTTCGGTGGAAGCAGGCTGCCTACAACCGACCGCTTCGGATCTGTGTGGGAGAACCTTAGCTTCAGCTGTCGTGGACGTTACTTTACTGACTACGATTAGAACAAATGAGAAAAAAAATAGACTACTGCAGTTTTCTAACATGTTTTTCGATTTTCGATCGAATATACGTACGCAGAGAGGGCGTTAAAAGTCCTGTGCGACTCCTCTATAACAATCTTAGATGATTCTACACTTACCTACCTCTTTCTAACTCTGCAATAGTGTAAGTTCTTTTTTGTGTCTTTACTGATTATCATTTCTAATAATTGACTTCGTTGCCTGACTTGCAACTTAGCCGTTTTGGTATTGGTATGAACGCATACGCTAGGCAAAAACTGGTCTTTACATAAATGTTGTACACCCATTCCTATTACGAATCTAAATGCAATAAGTCGAAATAACTGTCCTGATATGTAGCTAATCGGAGCTATTTTGTCCTTATTCAGTCAGTCCCACGATTCAGAACTTTTCATTATCATAATCAACCATAACTTGTCTACTGGTGATTATTATAAGTCTCTCCCGAAGAATTGTTATCATTGTGGTGATGTTGGTTTGCCGTCCACCTCTTGGTTGGGTCCTATCATAAGCCAATAAAGTCAAATAAATTACGCAGACGCTAGCGACAGCTAAAACTTATGGCAGACCCTCAAGGAGCACCGTTCTGGCGTCGTGAAGCTGTGATAGGGAATATGGCATTGCTGTCACTATCCCCGACTTACGTCGTTACTGTAGACTAACGAATGGGCCTAGAAATCAGTCCGTGTGTTGGTGGACAGTTCATCCCTCACATTAATAATTATGACCCCATCGATCGGTCTATCGTACCGTTAAGATGAAATTGCCCATCTTCACACATATGAAGTGTCATTTGAATTTCGAAGCGTCTTAATCGTTGGATGTAGAAGTGGATCAAGAGTATTCGATAGATGTTTAGCTCGTTTGTCTAGGTATTCCAGTCCCTTACAATAAGCTGGGTTTTTTATCATACGTTTATCATACTGAAACAATCCAGTGTATTCAGTACCCATATGCTAGATGTGACATGGAATGATTAGGAGTCCATAAAGTGGTTTATGTAACGAACACATACATACAAAGTCTGCTTGTTATTCCACATTAATATTAACATGTACACCGTGTGCGTCATAATACCTGATATTTTACTTACAGAATTATTGCATGAACGTTACTTGACTTTCATCGGGACAGTTTTAAAATTCATTGTATATGAGATGACAGTTTGTTGTTCTGAGATGTAGAGTATGAATTGTTTGTCGAATATACCTATTTATTTAATTTTAAAGCTTGTAAAGGTGAACATTTAAAATAAGAACTATGTTGTTAAAGTTCAGAGCCTAGATAATAAACAGCAAAGATACTATACCATCACGCCGGTTTTCCCATGGGGGTAGGCAGAGACCACATCTCAACACTTGATACGATTACTGACAAACATCTTGCGCTTCTTTATTTTTAATTTATAAGTTGCGATGTTCTAAATTAATAAACATTTTCTCTTTTCTTTATTTCTCATTTATTCATTGCTACATGCTGCTGTAGTAAACAAGGGCGGCAAATAGTGCTCAGAGAATTTTCTTTGGCATAGGTAGAGGGAGTTGTGATAAGATCTTCTGACATGCACAGTGAGTGTATTGTTTTGCTAAAGTTAGCTGCTGTAGTAATTATTTTTGATGCTATTTTTAGCTTAGTCTTCATGGCTTACAAAAACAATACAGACAATACAACAATACAAAAACATTGCGTAACTTTCTATAAATCATCGTTTCTTTTGGATGTACCCCACCCACGCACATGTAACACTTTACTGAAAATGTAACTGCGGTGTGGTATACCAAAAGGTATGAATTTCAGCCGGCAACTTTTGGGGCTAATTGATCATTACCTTTATGTCTCTGTCGGCAGTCGATCTTACAAGCATAGGTGCAATAATAAGCCTAATTACGTTCACGTTTGTTGGACGTCTTCAAATAAACTCAGTTAAACGTAAAAAGCAAGGTGAGAGACAGTGGAAGGGATGAGTTTGCGAAATATTTTTGGTTTGTTTGGGGTAAACATAACAGAACTGATTGTTATGTTTATCGAATTACCTAGGGAAAAAAAAGAGGTTTACGACCTGAAACTCATTTACAAAGCCTAAGGGCCCTAGCCGTATGCCCTCGGTTGTGCCGCAGCTGTCACGCGTTTTGCGACAGCATCGCTACTAACGCGTATTTGTCGCATTTGCAACGCGCTTCAGTAGCGATGCCAACGCACTAACAACGCGCTAGGCGCAGGCGAGGGTCCGGGGGGACACTTAGTAGGCTTCCACCCAGTCACCGCGGAATATGAGAGGGACTCGCTGAGGTTATTAGTCGGTAGGCCACTGGCACTGGGTTAACCTTCTCAGTAGGAGAGTCCGACATGACCCGTCCGCCCCCCGGCGGCGGGTAAGCTTAAGGTATTTCCCTCAGCGTATACAAAAAAAAGGCGTAGGCTAGCTCATGTGTGCCCTAGCCTAGGCTGGCGAGCGCTCCGCTACTGTAGCGATGCAGACGCGCGACTGCTTCGCTACAAAAAGGCCGTGGGCGAGGGCCCTTTTAGTCCTACTGTAGGCGTTACGATTACGATGTGCCAGAATTATTCTTTGTGCTAGCTGGTTTGAAATTACACAATTGTCTCTATTCATCGTTCATCGACTAATAATATCTCTCTATTTAACCATCAAACCGTTATATAAACATTTTTCCTATTATACTGTATCATATTCATAATAACTCATGGCGCTGGCAGCTGGCACGTGTATTGAATCCGATTAGACTTTAAAATGTTCTTTTTACTTGTTTCGCGCGGTGATAGAGTCAACTTTCTATATTCGGCTCTATTCATATTTTCGCCGTTTTAATTTTCTTCTTGAAGATTATCATTTGGTTATGTCATTCCATAATCAATAACTGACAAGGCATGACATAATGACATAACTAAAATGTTAACCAATATTTATTTATTATGTTTCTAAACATGTGGACCTGCTTCTTTGCTCTACAATCTTGTCGTGACCAGTGATGGCCGTTTGTGTAAAAGATCCGTCATTTTACTTCATGTATTCACAACTTGAGCAGATGTTACAGAAAAGTAACACAAGTAAAGGTTCACAGAAATCTTATGATAGTTGAACCACTGTTGAACTTGATATCATTTTAGGACTATAAAGTATCTATACAATTAGGCACCTCGTTCGTTTATAGTGAGCTGCCGTAATTGCAGTGTACTTATGTATTGCAGTGGTCAATGCAGAGGCCTGATTTGCCCAGTATTCTAATATTTTTTAGTCCTAACATTATCGGTGTACGTACTTACTGAAATAATATTAGCATTGCAAAGTCGGTATATTTTAGAGACATAGTTTATTTTGTCTATCTAGGGCTATGTAGTGTGCTGGCTAGGCGCAGAGGACCAATTGACGAACCTGGCAAGTCGCGTGTCGAGGGACGGCAAAGTGACGTAAGTGAGCGGAGTGTATTCGGCAGGCTTTTCGGCGTGGCCCCCACCAGCGGTTTGTTTACACGCGCACCGCCGCGCCGGCCCGCCGGCACTCGCGGCCGGCAAGCACGCGAGACGACGCGCCTCAACGCGGACCGCACCGTTCCTCCATTCAGTGATGCCCCCCAAACACTGAGGCCCCGTAACACCTGTACCGGTTCCCGAGACACCACAAAAACTAGAGCTCTTTCAGCCACACGCCACGCGCAACGTTAGATCACAAACGCGGAAATTAGCAGTGCCGTGCATCAGGTGTGCTAAGGATCTGATCTCGCCGAATATCGTAAGTGAATACATTTTTTACTTCTCATCGAAATAAACCAGTTCCCTCGCAGTGTTACGAAATTAATGATAGCAAATGTTTGGTTTCGAATAACATTCAGTTTTTATTTAGATAAACTCGCGCTTTGGTGTATGAAGTTTTTATCGGAGTTTTGTTCGGCTTGGACCAAAAAGTGTCACTTGCGTTCCTTCTTAACTCGAAACCGGTTAGGATATTTTTTAAGCTGGTTGCAATAAAATTAACATATCAGTAACTTGGATCGACTGGTGAAGCCGGCGGATATGGATTGGGTTTAAAAATTTGGGAAAACTTGCACGTGGAAAACGTACTGAAATTTGAATGTATACCTAAAGGTTTGTGTTTGATAATACATGATGTTTTTCTTAATCTTATTTGTCTACAAGATATACCTAACACCTAAACTAGACTTGAATACAAAGTAGAGCAATGTATCTACGCGTGTATGTATGTCACAAAGCTTGTACAGTAATTCACTTGCAGTTGTCTTGTCACTCAATGTGTTACCCTGCATTCGATCTATCTAAACATTTCGCTATCTGCGCCTCTATGATAACAGAGCATATCGCGCTAAGGACAGTATTGAAATTGAAAAGGCTCAAAATCTTGATTAATGAACTTTTTCTCTTATCACATTGCTTACTTTATAAAATTAACAATCAAGGCCATACGTAGCGTCTTTGTCTCCGTACATTTATCCCACAATATTCTCCCTTACAAATGTCCTCCAGACGTTTGACCTCTGGCTTCCTCCATGAATTGTTCCCAGTACACAATTTACTGCTCTTTGTGTTCAAATTATATTTCCAAAGCATTAGTGATTTGTTTTGTATTGTTTCTTTTCTTGATTAACTTTTAGACTTTATAACAGGTTCCTGTTTATTAGAAATTAAAAAAAGATCAAAGACAACTGCGCAGTCCTGAGAAAGGTCACGAAGTTTGGTAAGGAGTTATCAAAAATCTAAATTGGTCTTGCCGCGCTTTGCTCGCCGACCGTTTAAACAATTCACCACAGACTGTCATTAGTTACTGTAAAGCCACATGTGGAGATATAGTAGGACACAATCATAAGTTATTATTATTCATTATTGTACATTCAGAGTCTGGTGTTAGGTACTTCAAAATAGTCCCTCGGAGCTTAAACTTCAGCCATGTTCTCTTGACTCAAGTAAGTAAGCATCTACTAAGCAAACATTTGTTCCACACTCACAAGTTACTAAGACAGGAAAACAATAAAAGAAAAGAATAGAAGTTAAACAAAAACGGAACACCACTCTTTCAGCGTGGTCCCGGTTTACAAAAACACACAGATTTATTAAGTCAGAAATGCAGTTTGGTATAAGTTTGTATTACTTAATGTAATTGTTGTTTAATTTTATATTTCATGCATTCCTAATACGTGTAAATCGTGTTCAATTCCAAGGCTTGTACGAGATTAATTCAACAATAAATTAAAGAAGGTATTTCTCATTACCATAATGCCGAGTAACAAACACGCCTGGCCTTTACAATACACTGTTTTGGAATATTAATTCATAATAATGCAATGCTCTCGTCGTATCTACAATTTACCTTAATTATTATAATTCCCTAGTCGTAATCAAGACAATAACTGAATTGGAGTAAAAATCCGAAACAGTATCATAGGTAGTTGGACAGACACTAATCCTAAAAGTTTGGCTAACATTCAATAAGAACCGACTGCTAATCTAAAAAGGGCATACTTTGAAATTCGCATACAAAAACAAGTTCTTTTTGATGTTAAAATTCTGTCACTTGTAGAACTCGAGAATGAAAAGATAGTGTATCTTGCAACAGTTTCTTCATCATTATCGTTGGAAAAACAAGTAACTGGAACTATTAATCATTTAAAAAATTACCACACGTTAGCACATCAAATTATTCATAAATTGTAGGGATTGGTAATTTACAGTCTTATTAACATTCGAGTTTTGGGTATGAGTTAAGTATGAAAACAAACATTTGACGAAAAACTCAATAGTCTTTTGCCCAATTCTTAATTATTGGCTGGTTGACTTCTGTGACTTTTAATATAAACAGTACAGAGGCCCTATTACAATCTCTTAAAATCTATCAGTTTTAGTCACAAGCTCAGCTTTTGAGCTGCATATTTACCGTCACAAGTCATGTTTTGTGTCAAACCTTAATTTTTTTTCATTGCTGTAGTAACTTATTTTGCATGTTTTAGCCAAATTTCAATGAATGAAAGGATGTAAACTGAGCTAAAACTGAGCTGTAAAAAGATCGTAATAAGGCCCCAGGACGCTTTAATGAATGACTGAAGCTCAAGATATTGTTTGTTTAACTTATACATAACAATTATTTGTAATACTCGTATGTAAGTAGTAAATACAGAAGTGTTTTGAACAGTTATTCAAACAAGGCAAACGATGTATTTAAACTCGTTTTGGCTGTGGTCCAGTGAAGGCCCTTATGTTATTTAGTTTTGGCTCTCTAATTATGAGGTCAGGGTTTGTAGTTTTTCTCATTATGATTTACTACTTTAGCCGATGTTTTTAATACTTAGATATTTTTCAAAATATGTTCTCACAATCACTAACAGCAGGATGAAATGGCGTTTAGATTGTTACGTAGGTCACACGAGAAAATTTAACTCATCCATATCGTTAACGTATAGGTTATAAATTTAGGTTATAATTATAATTTCGTATAGGTTATAAATAGTGCGCTAGTGTTTTCGGTTGAAAAGCTAATTTAGGCAAAGAGAGTTAATGAACATTTCCTAACTTTTCCATGAGTGCTTAATAACGACCAAGTGTAGAAGAAGGTTGAACGGCAAAGATAACTGCTAACCTTATCGGTTAATGACCGCGCTTGCCATCCCTTATCACCGCACTTTAATTAACTGTGTTTATAAATGGCGCGGCTGCTATGAGTGGTCTTCATTTTTTAACATTAATCAGTTGCTTTATTTGCGTAGAAACTTTTTAAATTAAATAATTGCTGGTGAAATTAATTTTCACGGCGTTTAGAAACTTGCTTATACGCACGGCTAAGAACGGATCCATAGCAGTATTATAATTCTGAAGATTCTCTACTATACGGTCTCTTAAATTAAAATTAATGATTGTAATAGGGCCATAGAAAAATATCTCATTTGGCGGTGCGAAAAGCAGATAGCTATGGGAGTAAAAAGGTTGTAGAACGGATTTTAGTAGCAAGCAAATGCTGCGTTGGATGGCTATACCAGTTCCTTGTAAATTAACATTATGTTGTATTGTTTTTATTATATAACGCCATCGTAATATAATACGTCACCGAATGTGTAACATAATAATTTATGTAAGGAAAGAAATGAAGCATAGATTACTATAATGAATATAATATATTTCTGTTGACTACGATTACAATGTTCGAATAGTAGTTCCAGTAACTTCAACTAAGCTATTTTGTTGTGTTCAAATGCTGAAGAGTCTTGATCTAGTGAAGGGTGATCAGAATTATTTTGTATCCATCATGTAGGCAACAGTCTGCGTAGAGTATATTACTTAAATATTTGCATACATTCTCGAAACCAGTTTTTAATTAAAACTTACCAACATTACAAAATAAGGTGTGCCCTAATGACTCCTATCAATAAAAAGTCAATAAACATTAAAGTCGTCAACGTTTTTAAACTTTTAAATTGGAGTGTTAAAGTGGTGGTGATGATGGTTGTTTTGATAATGTCTTACGAGTTACGTATTTCACTTAGTTGCTGTCTCGTTTCAATCACACGCATATTTTAATTACCTTATGTGACATATTACTGTGGCCGCCTTGAATAATATTTTTTCAATATAATTTTTGATGTAGGTAAAATCGAAGCGGCAATGGGCTAAGCAGGCTGCTGGCAAAGCATATGATTCTACCATTGAATTATCCTGCAAAAAAATATGAACTTTATTCCCCTTGAATACAGACGCGTAAGTTAGGTGGTGGGTGTGACTGACGGGTCGTCATCCCCTACAATATCGACGAGTGGATCAATAGGTATTTGTTGACACGGTACAACTTCTGAACAGATGCCATCTGTGGGAAGTCTTCTGCTCAGGTTGACTGCATTTTATTCATAATAAAACTATTTGACTTGCAATTTATGCAAAACTAGTAAAAGTGAGGAACAGCTGAGATTCTGGCCAGTTCTGCTCTAGATAGTTAGTAAACTAACTACTTAGTTAGTTTTTTTTTAATACGTATTTGTGTTCCATATTTTCCAGGCCACCCTAGTTGGCTTAAATATCTGTTACAGAGAGACATTTCTCGAGAACTAACTCGAACGCCATTAACGTTAAAATTAGACAAGATTCTGAAATATGTAATGTGGCTAGTTACCTACCGGATGCAAAAAGTTGCCGCGGTAATAGACATTTGATGTAAGTAAGCTGTGTTAAGGAAACCTAGAACATTTAGAAGCACTTAGCTTTTAGATTGCATTTGCGATAACTAGTTTCATGACTCACCTGATACTATTAAAATAGAAAAAAACGCATTATTTTTAACTTCTGCTGTTGTCTGTTAGTTTTCACCCTGTATAAGAGTCTCAGATCGCTACCTCAGTTTTCAAGTATGTGTCGGGTCGAGTGGGTGAAGAAAGGGACATCTGTCCCTTGTCCTCGTACGACGAGATAAGCGGTACCATTTTCGTGAAAATAACCGTCCACCAGCTTGTTACGTGATACCTACTGAAACAGACAGGGGAAAATTCTGAAAATATCATAATAATAAAAACTAAATCAACTTCATAAGTTAATGTTCTGGTGCGATTGTATTATCACCCCGTACATATTATCAAATATATTTTTTATTAATCAAACCCTACAGGTTACAGCTGGTTTGATACTTAACGTTCTGCTGAAGCTGAAATATAAATTGCAGCACAGTAAAGAATACAAAGCCCTTAAGTGATTTTTAAGAGTTTTGGGGCAATCGTTGACCTACTAGCCCATCGCACAAACGGCTTGTTTCCCTTCCACCTACTAACACAATTTATTCTCTAACAATATCTTTTCGTACGGAAAGTAAAAGTTTACTTTCGGCCTCTGCAGATGAAAGTAATCCGAGTGACTAGTTCGTATTAGTTTCGCTCTCGTCCACTCCCACAGAACAATATTCACTCTAACGCTCCTATAATGTATTCTGTAAGTTCAAGTTATTTTATTTGTACTTCTAAAGCAAAATTAAAATAACTAAAATACTTACTTAGAATACTTTAAAAAAACTTTCCTAAAAATGTTGAAAGCCTCTACATTTTGTTGTAAAACGACGTAACTAACTTGTTACTTTTTTGGGATTTGTATAATTTTCATTTTCATTTCCATTCTTATTTCAATTTATTTATTCCGTGCGAAAATACGCGAAATTTAAACGAATGTGATTGCGTTTGAGGGAGAAAGTGATGTTATACGGCGCGCATGCGGCCAGCGGATTTACATGATGATGACGTTCGCGGTCGGCGTTGCGAAAACTGCGCCTGCGCGGAAAACTGGCAGCGGTGACGCAGGCGCGTATCGCACGGTGTTTGCATGTGGCTCAGTCTCTAGGCACCGAATAACTTAAGGGTTTCAACCCGTTGATTAAAGGTAAAAATGGCCTCGCCAACCAAGTAAAAATACATAGCCAAAATTACATAATTTACATTGCTATTCTGTTAAATCATTTTGAACCATAATTCTGTCCGAGGACTCACTACTCGAAGTACTAACGTAACGAAAGTCATTATCTCACTTAATTTCCGAACTTCATAACAGAGAGCAAGTCGGGTCTTTTGCATACACGTAAATGTCATAATCTAGCTTCGGTCATGAACCTCACAACAACAGAATCTGTTGTTCGTTAGTTGGAATGAATTTTCACAAGCGCTCTGCTGATCTTAAAGTATGTTTGCCCTTGTTGTGTTATGAAATGTAAACCAGAAACAACGATGCCACGAATGTTCTGTCTGTTTCATCAACCTGACTTAGTACTCAGTCGCAAAAAATGTGAAATTAATGATGATTTGTTGTTCCTATAGCAAATAGATAAAGCGTAAAGATAAACAGTTATCGCACAGAGCATGACAGCAGTCATTAATAAACCGTAACCCTAAAATACAAATCGAGTTCACGATGAGATCTAGTTTCATGCTATGGGATGTATTGAAAGAGAAATTCGTGTCATCACCGAATACGCCCATTCATACTGTCATGGACCGTGCGCCCGTTGCCAAAGTAAAAGTGTTCCAAAAAAATGTACGTCGCAAAATTACATTGCGATTTCGCCGTAACGAGGCCGCTGATGTGGGTCGAGTAACAGCTATCTTTTAGAACTGATACTTTTTCGTTTATTCCATTTTAGTTTCCGGCGGTTAAGGCATTTTAGTTCACGGTCATGTAGTTCGGTCATTAGTCAGCGTGAGGTAATTTTGCGGACTCCAAGTAGGTTGAGTGTTTAACCAGCGTGACTATGTATAATTTGGAAGCTAGCTAGCGAGTTGTCCTAAAGTGCCTATTTCGTCGCCGATTCGCCATGTTGTGGTCCAGTGTAAAATTATCACCTGGCCTAAATTATCAAAACTTGTACCTATGGTGTTGACTGTCTTGTTTTTCCTGTGTTAGATTCAACGGTTTTTTTTGCTCTAATTGAAACAGGGCTTGAGCTGCGTTCACTCCTAGATGCATTTTTTTATTTAATTGAGGGATGAGCCCGGCTTATTCTCATTGATCAGACCACACCAAAACATCATCTAGGATAAATCTGGCTATGGGTGGTCATGTTGAGATTTGGATAAGCGAGCTAAACCTCTTAATAAACGAAATATGAACCAAAACAAGGTGTAAGTTATTTTCTATTATGTAAATCCTGTTTGGCGACCTTTGAACAGTTTATCGAGGTGTTTTGATAGTTGAAGGAATCCAGTGACATTGGCCTTGTTGTGTTGGTGAAATGTCGAGTCGGGTGAGTTGAACCCGACGATAACCTCGGGCGTGCCGGCAACTCGAAGTGAAAAGCGTTTGAAATTTCGTCTATACGAGATATCTTTGCTCGACCTCGCCTATACGCCTCTCTGCCTCGTTACTGATGGATGAATATATACTTTCTATTTGATACCTTTTTCAATCCCTAACGCACAAGCGCCTGACAGGGGCGTTATAAATTACGCATGTGGGTCGTTCCCTTTTCTCGAACGGCTCTTACAGATGAGCTGATTTTGATACAGTTTTATTTCTTAAAAAGTGTTTTGATGTTCAAGATTCAAAAATGGAAATATTAAAATCTGTTGATAGCTATAGATTGTGTAGAATTATACGTATGGTGAACAGTTGCACTGGGCTTTCATCGCTGTGAAGTTGCATAGTAGTACTACACGAGGGTGGTACAAAGTCGTTCCGTGGTTGACCGTACAGCCAACAGCAAAATGATGTGTGCTAAGCAAACAGACTGTCCAAAAATGTATTGATCGCTTTGACGCACGACAGTTTATAATACTACAATGACAGAGTCGTGTGTGGTTTGTAGCGTCACTAAAATCCAAACAAGTAAAACTCTAAGTGATAAGGATGCTTTTCTTGAATACTTCGGACATTCAGATTTAAACCACTCTGTACGCATACACCATTTGGATGCTGACTATACAAGTCGCTTTCAAGTGCAAGTGGTTTTGATACTTTACGGTTCGCAACCGACTGGTCCGATTTGGCTCGCGGTGTCTATCTGCCCCCGTTTATTCTTTCGTACTTTCGCTCTTTATCTCACAGCGGATCTGGTCGTTAAGCAGTATCTCGTTCGCGTGATGTAGTATTTTAATTGGGATTACCTTAATTATTCACGAGGTCCAATCTCATTAGGCCGGCGTCAATGCAGGATCCAGTTATTAGATTCATTTAATTGATTATATTGGAACTGTTCATCAACAATATTGGCAAGAGCCAAGTGGGACTTAGTAAAGACTGAAGTTGTTTTCACGTTCAGTAATTTAATTATATGTCATTGTGTCAATTAAACAATATTATAAAGGTGTTGATACAGGTGGCAGGTGGTTACTTCGTACGTATAAACTGTGCTCATTCTTGGAAATTAAAGCTAAGTCGTTGACTTTAATACCTTGCAATGCTAGTGTGTGTTCATCTGTTTTGTACCAGCAATACTAAATTACGGAATTTGACTTTAAAATTTATGAAGTTATGCTAGTAAAATTTCATAAACCTGAGTTACTGGTATGTCCTAACTCTTTCTCGTTCGTTTTATTGTGTTTCAATTCATAAGCTTCAAATGCTTCCCTTCCTGTATGAGTTGACTCTTTAAAGCTTTGAACGGTCAAACCATTCTTGTCCAATTTTGTGAATGCCCATTGTATTATAGTTACTGTATATCTTACAGGGTCAATAATTCCCCTATCATCTTGCAAGTCTGCATTGGTTGCACCAATTCATGTTTGTTTGATTGGTACAAAAGTTTGCTAAAGTTGTATACAAAAGTCCAATAAGTCAGAAATGTTCTTTTTAAAATGTAAATAATGGAGCTAACTATTCTGAAAATAAACAGTGTGTATGGGAAGTTATTGTTAGCTCTAGAGGTGGATATGATAAGATATACTTTATTGCACAAAACACACAATACTAAATGTTTGAAAGCACTTACCCTCTTGGTTATATTTGCTAACAAAAAGTGGAAGGGCAAGATTTCTCTGCGAAAAACAGGAGTGTTGGTTGTATGTAAATTGTCGATACTCACAGCCCGGAGGCGTTTCTGTCGAGATGGCGTTTTTATCGGCTCACTCACAGCCCTGTGCCAAAAACGTTCCAAACTCGTTATGTTACTCTCTCTTCACCCGTATTTCTTTGTCATTTTTTTGACTGATATTGATATTTTTACGACTGGAATCAACACAAGATACCGTTTGTTCTAAGAAATTTTCTCGTCTATTTTTTTTGTTTTACCTTCAAACAGTTAAGTTATTGATTGATAGTAATTTTGCCTTATGGTAATCACTGTAATCAAAATCTTGTAACCAAAAGTGGAGTCCTGTTTACTGAGAGAGAAAACACGCGGTTTTCTCTCTCAGTAAACAGAATCTGAAATGAAATGTGCCTACTATGGAAAAGCCCGTAATAAAGTTGACTCACCGTTACGTTTTATGAAAAGTCCGTCGTGTTGCTATAATTACTTATCGTTAGAATTGATATTGCCTTCGAATGTGACATTTGTTTCATCATCGATGGAGCTTGTTAAACGATTACAGGGTAGAGTTTCGTTTCTTCATTTACACGTTCCACTTCGTCCAATAAGCAGAGGTGAACAATGTCAAATTGTGGTACTTCAGTTCATAGCCGGTAGCCTTGTATGATACGACACACTTTGGTTTTGAGTGAAGTTTTCCAGCGACTGGCATTCTTACGTATTTCCTTCATGGTTATCCATAGCGGACATTATCTTGTAACTAGTGAATGGTGTCGTTAATATGTCATTTGTCTTTTTATGGTTTTTACTGTTCATAATGGAGCGTAGATATCCTTCCACGACTTCGTTTAGTGCACAATGGCGGGCCTTCTTATTTATTATTTCTCAGTCTCAGTTGCATGTAATAAACTTTACACTTACACCGATGTGCGATATTAACAATGTCAAGGCGTTGTTATGGGTGTTTTGCGATGATATACTAAACAAGCGGACATCACAAAATGGCTTTGCAGGATTTTTTGTGCACTCACTGCTACGGGCGCGTCTGCCGGGTGTGCGATAAAAAGTGCATTAACGAAAGTGACCGTGTAAATTGAGATTCCTTAGCGCACTTTCCTCGGCGATAATTCGTGACTCCTCGACGTGACATTGGATTACTGGAGGTAATAAGTTGCGGCCTCCAAACCAGTATCCTCACATTTCAGGGCGCGCGGCGCCGCCGCAGGGCGTCCCGTGTCATCCGGTGGTTTATGTCGGCTAACCCTTTTGAAACATTCATTTTACAGTGTATTTCTCGTGATTTATTGCCGATAAACATGCTTACTTTCAGTTTTTTTGCGACAACTTAAAGAGGATTGATTTTTAATCTGTTTTCTGTTTTGACCTAATGATCTCCTTTGAGAATGTTTAATTACAGTTTTTCATTTCTTATTATATTGCTTTTGATTGTATTGAAATGATTCATGATGATGATGAATATGTCTTTGTATGGTTTAGTCATTTGTTGATTGTATCTTACCACTATAAACCACATTCCATGTAAGGGTAGGTCCAATGTTTCTGTAGGTTAAATTCAAAGAGTTATCATTTTTCTATTTGTTGGGTTTTTTCTTAATCCTTCAAGCACCATACATGTAGTATACAATTGAAAAACATCAGTTTGCGAGCCCGCCGTTGTAAGCTCTTACAAGCTCTCTATAAAATTAAAACCAAAATATCAAATCTCAGTATGGTTTCCAGATAATTAACGCGTGTTCTGCACTTATCAGATAATATAAATCATTCATCTCGATGACATTTAGCAGCTGCTGGTGGGAATTAATACAGGCATTTAACTCGAATTTGATTTGCAAATACACTGGTAGTCACGCAAGTGAGTTTGTAAATGATATCAACAAAACATTAATGTACTAAATAGGACAAGTACTATTTTACAAGTTAATAATGTCCAGTCGTAAAGTTGATATTCTAAAGTAGAATAGAACATTAACGTCGGTTGTATCAGTATGCGAGGCATGCATGTATCGCAAGCGTTTCCTTCACAAATAATGCAATCGATTACTTGGCAAGATTTCAGATTTCACTGACTGATAGTGAAAATTTTAATTTTGAGTAATATAGCGTTAATGTGCTGGTTTTTTTGCATAAAATGTGAATATTGTGCTAATTGGCTCAATTTGTTTGGTTGAAAGATAAAATAATTAACGAATATCTGATGATTTTACTGCTTCTAGAGCTTGGTCTAGGCACTACCGCATTCCTCGATTACTATCGCACTGGCAGCAGCACAATTAAAACAACTGGAACTGGCCGAATATTAATTTTAAATGTTAATTGTACCTTAATTAAGACATTTCCTTTTATTTGTGGCATACCTAACCCAAATTGAATTATGCTGGACCTATAGGCTCGGTAATTAAAATTAAAATCATTCATTTAATTCTATAAATGGCGCACAGATGCCATGAATTAGCTTTTAGTATTTTTGGGGGATCTTTCATAACCATCTATAGCCTATGTAAAATCGGAACTCATTGACGAATGCCACTGAGTGTGAAGTGCATCTTTTTCTGCCAGTGAATATAACCGATGAAATTAATTTCTTCAGGCTCTACCACTTGTTGACTCTTGGCAAACATCTCAATAGAACCAGGAAATTATACAAGTCAGGTTACATCGCCACACCTGGTGAATAAGTTGCTATCCAGTACCTGGTTAAAATAACCTAAGCTCTTGATTGATTAAAACCGGTTTTATACTTGCATCGTTAATCAGTTGGGTTCTTAAGCAGATGTAGATAATAATCGGTGTTAATTAATTATAAGGGATTGTATAACTGAATTAACGAGCTCAGAGACACAATATTAAAGAAGAAAGTTTAGCATGTGGTTAAAAACCGGACGACGGATGCATAGAGACCTATTGATGGCTAATTCAGCATGTGACACCCACTCTGAAGCAATATGGATGGATGGACGCCCTGATAAAGGTTGCAGGTTTTCGGTGGATGCAGGCCTTCGACATTCGCCCGCTTTGTTATCCTGTAGGCAGGTCAAATTTCAGTAGTGGGGACGTCGTTTGGCCGACTGTAATATGGAAAATTAGAATGTATTTCAAATATTTTAATAATCAAGTTAAGAGCGACTGTTTTCATCAGATAAGTTAGCATAACTCCTATGAACTTGAATACCATTACGCTCAGTGACGGTACGAAGTCCTGTGTTACGCAACAGGTGCATGACTTCATGAGGATTTTTGGTAGTTTCTTAAAAGATTAGACATTTGATTTTGATGTAATTTTCAGGTGCCACAATCGAATGTAATTCATTCTAAATACAGTGAAACAGCGTTGATGATAATATTGTTAAAACTATTCCAAACTTCAATAGAGAGGTTTTCAAGTTGCATCGTAATACTTTGTTACCTAAGAATCCCTGTATTAAATATCTTTGAGGCGAATTATTAATTACAAGCCCCAAATTATTATTAGGCTTTCAGTCAGTGACCGAAGCTTTGGTACGTTAAGTCATCAACAACATTGTTATTTGTGTTACATTACACACAAACACAACGCTCTCCGCGTTATAAATTGTATCTATCTTTACTTCGGACTATATTTTTTATCTCACCTGACGGCATTGTTTACTCTTCGTAAAACCAAACTCATCGACAGGCCAAAATGTACCTTATGGTATAAAGTTGAGTTTAAATTGGAGATTAATCTTGAGTGCGCAGTGTCATCGACAACAGGTATCTATCTGCTCACTTACCTTGACCGCGCACGTTGTCCTCTCACTTACCTATAGAGTGATCATAGACACAGTATAAACCATACAGTAGGCTATCTAAGGCCGCCCGCCGAGTTATTAGCCTAGCGTGCACACAGACACGCGGCACAGCCCGTCCGTACTGCCGCCTCCCTATGCCTCCGTATTTTATGCTAGCGTGTGCGTGAAATTGCGTGTGCGTGATATCGCGACACGGCGCGCGACGCGCACGCACACATTCAAACCGCGAGTGACACGTTTGAATGTAGATGTTCTACTGTATGGTTTATACTGTGTCATAGAAGTGTTCGATGCGCCTGCGCAAGCAGAGGCGAGCCGGCCAGACTCTATGACTTATGTGCCTTGATCACGAACTTGCTCTCTACAGTGTAGCGTTGCCGAGTAATTAGTTACGCTATTCGTTTGAGAGATTTATATTGAACTAAAGCTGCGGCCGCTTCTAAAGTGTTATTTACACGTTTGGTTACAGGGCTTGATTGGTTAAACAAAAAAGCAAGTCCTAAGTTATAGGGCTCGTAAATGAAAAAAATATTGAAATTAGGCTTGTAAAGTTGCATAATAATAACATCTTTTGCAGTTAATCAAAACATTTGAAGCGCAGTCATCAAAACCACTTTTACTCACGTTACTTGGCCTTTATTTTTTTTTGGTAAACACCCAATTTAGTATCGAATCAATGTATAAAATATAGAGCCCAAGGAAGAGAATCTTCTGTTTTTATATTTAAAACTGTTACTATTTACAAAAACAAAATAATCTAAACTTTTTTTGCAATTCCCTCTAACGTCTCATGTCATTATGATGTTGAAGCTTAATTCCATCATGTGTTTTTGCGATCAAAACAAATTTGATGATTTTGCATGCATTCAATCGATGTTTATCTTCAGCTCGTGAGTTTTTGTCCGATCACAGCCGTTTAATTTTGATGTAGGTCGACGCCGGAGTCGCTCCTCCGCTGCTCGTTTTGTAATGTCACTGAATTCTAAGTGAGGACACGCGTTGAGCAATTTTTTGTGAGCCTCCATCTACGTTATCTGATTTCTGGTTAAACGTCGACTTAATTTGAATATTTATAACCATATAGTTGCGTGTTGGGACGATAGTTATTCAATTTGTACCAATAATGTTGTCCGGCGTTGATGTCATATGATTCATTGCCGCTCAATCACTTGGAGATTAAATAAATCGTCAGTTATTGTCGTCCATTGTGCCATTGGCGCGGGCGCAGGGCGGCTGTACTGCCACAGTATAAACCATAACAGTAGGCTATCAAAGGCCGCCCGCCGAGTTATTAGCCTAGCGTGCACACGGACACGCGGCACAGCCCGTCCGTACTGCCGCCTCCCTATGCCTCCCTATTTTATGCTAGCGTGTGCGTAAAATCGCGTGTGCGTGATATCGCGACACGGCGCGCGACGCTCACGCACACATTCAAACCGAGAGTGGCACGTTTGTATTTAGATGTTCTACTGTATGGTTATAGTGTGGTACTGCGTCGGGTCCACAATTAGTTCGGGTGTCGACTACGAACATTGATCTACATATTTCATAATTCATCTTACCAATTGAATTTTTCATCGATTAGGTCGATCGAATTCCAAACCCTCGGGGCTTCGGGTATGATGGTTTTTACGCAATGGATGAGCATGACCTAGTGAATGGTACTAAATAAGATAAGACTTCTTGGTGCACTTCCTCTGAATTAAAATTTTCTAATAAAAAAACATATTGATTGAGCCCGTTGATTAAAAAATCATATTCAGGATTTATGATTGGGTATTTACAGAGTTTACAAAGGTGACATGTATCGTTATCACTCGTAGCATTTCGTAACACCTATAAAGATAAAATATGAGATTAAAAGATTTATTCAAACATTTCTTCCGAATACCAAAGTTCATTCATGTTTTACGCAATAAAAGTGCGATTTCGGTAGTCAGGGCTTAACGCGAAAAACTGATTGTCGTTGGGGTTCAGAACTTTTGGAATAGAGACCATTCCATCACAAAAGTAGCGTGTGTCGCAAAATTGGTCATAGTTCGCAGAGTTCTGGTGCATTCAGGCCAGCAGCGACCAGCTGCTCTGGAAATGTATGAGCTGTGGGTGGACGTCATGCGGCCGCTTGATGATGGTACTGAATAATATTTAAGATAAGCTATTTGTATTTGGGCAGCGACCTGCACGCCTGCAACCCTGTTATCAGCGCACGATAGCGCTCATACTTTCATTGCAAGTCGCAGTTATCTCGGAATGCAGCGCACTTATCGCCGTCTAGAAAAAATGCACCGCCCCACTCACCCGGCGGCCCTCTCCTAAGTGGCTGTTTGTTTATCACTGCCAATTAATATATCTGTGCAATAGTTTGGAACTGGTTGCGTCCGCGCGACGCCGGGCGCTGTCGCCGGTGGTCAACGGCCCCCGTTGGTGAGTTTCGCAAGTCCTGTTAACCGTATGACTCGTTCACATTAATATTCTACTGTTGCTGTTATTGCGAACTTTACGTCTGTGTCCTTTGCCTTTATGGATCTCAATGTTATTGCAGTTTAAACTTTGCAGACTTGTTAACATATAAATCGACTAGGTAAAGTGCGGTGATCGATTGGTATACCTGATTATGATTTTATTGCCCTTTCATTACCAATTACGATTTCGGAGAGTTACAACATCTGAACACACGTTACAAATAGCTAAATTGACTGATGAAAGCAATAGTCCCCCCTTTTATTGTGACCTATGACAGTCGTTAAACGATGACCTAGTATTTAAATCATATTTAATCAGATGAAGAATCCGTAGATTCACTTGCACAACACGCTTACTCCGAGTTTTGGTGGTAATGTATGGTGGTTGCCTGCGTCGTCAGCCCTAAATACATTTGTTTGACCAAAGAGCATGACGGCAAAATTTAGTTGAGCTCTGCAAGTATAAGATTTTCATGAAAACGATCAATTCAAGAAGCTTTCGACACTATTTACTTAAAAAATTAAGAAAGTTTGTACGAGCTCTACTGATAGCTACTAGTTTTAATCTTTTACGAGTGTGTGAAGCTGCTTCAAAAAGCCATTTCACGCATGTTGTATTTAAACTGCGTAGTCGGACGCACTTAAAAAAACTTCCTCTGCGGGACAAAGACATTCCGGAGTGTCGAGACGAGAGGGATTCTTCGGAGGAGGGCGTCGCACAGGCGCTCCCAACGTGTGTAAATGCGTGCGGCACAAAAAACGGATAGACGGCCAATAAAAACCCCGTATAGGGAGAAGCCGAGGGGCGGGCGAAGCGGGTGCATTGCGCCGCGCCGGTAATTGCACGTTGCAGTCTCTCCTCGCCGCGGCCGCTGCGCGCACGCAGCCTCCAACAACCCTCGCGACGCGACGCGACTTCTCCCCGAAAAAGTGACGGACGACACACTTCCCGCATACATATTCCATTCCTTATTTTTGCTATTATTAAACGCGCCGTTGTCCGGAAGCTACGCCGTCGTGTCAGAGCTTCGCGTGTGTCGCCTTTCCGCTCGGGCGGTCGCGCTGGATTAGGGGTTGTGTACCACAGTACTAGTTACGGTCGCGCTATGACGTGAGTTGATCTAAGTTGTGTCTGTGACGCACCGTGCTTGAACGAGACTTTAAACTGCTTTTTTATTGTTGCAGGGCGAGCGCTGTCGCAAAAGTCTCTGCAGGAGCCGAGGCGGGTCCTGCGGGCCCCCCGGCCGAGGACGCCGCCATGAAAGGCGTTGAAGCTACACCCGAGGAACAAGAACGCCTAGCCACCGGAAACAACAATGGCTCCCTCGATTGCAAGATGCCGGCGACGCAGTCGCCCGGCCCCAGATCCGCCTTCCATTCGACGCGAGTGTTTATGCTCGTCTTTCTGTCGGGCTGGGTTCTACAGGGCATGTTCCTCACATACTTCGTGAGTGTGACGACGACTATCGAGAAACTGTTTAAAGTCGAATCAAAAACGACTGGAATGTTGCTGGCGGCGACAGAGATCGGACAGATTTGTACAGCGCTGTTCCTGACGTACCTCGCGGGGCGCGGGCACCGTCCGCGCTGGATCGCGTGCATGATGCTCGTGCTGGCGGTGGGTGTGATCGGTTGCGTGCTGCCGCACATGCTGTACGGCACGCGACTGCTCGACGTACACTTGGAGGCGAACAAGGGAGGCCCTGCTCCCATCTGCAATAGCAATGAGACACACTGCAACCAATTCCAGCTGGACAGCTCCAAGGACCGCTCCTCTATAACTGCGGTAGTCATCCCGTGGCTTTTCATCTGCTTGCTGGTGGTGGGCATAGGCCAGACGGGCATCGCCACGCTCGGGATCCCGTACGTGGACGACAACGTCGGCAGCAGACAATCGCCTCTTTATATGGGTGAGTACCTAATATAATTGCCGGAGTAATGACCGCTCCTGAAATTATTATGGGCGTTGTACTAAATTGCCGGGCGCCATCGTGTATCAATAGGGCATAAGCTCTGGAACAAAAGCTCGGAGTTAATTTCGTCTCATAAATTGTTGTCTCGATTATTATCATTTCGATTGTTAACGTTTTCTGAGCAATAAATTCGGCGTATAAAAGTGCATAAATCAAAGCCGACGCCCACCGCGCCGCCTATCGAGTACTCTGCCGGACGCCCTCCGTTATCTTACGTAATTAACATTATTATACAATGCACAATGCACTTTTATTCCTGCATTAAAACTTAAATGTTATCGACGTTAACATGTATCTCAATAAAGAAAGCGAATACCACGTCTCCCTCTTTTGGATATCTTATTACTGGTGAAATCGACCGCTTGCTTGCGTGCATGTTGAATGCAAGCAGAAAATAAATAATAAATAGTTTGGAAACATGGATGCGGGTTTCGAACTGGTTTTGATTTATGATGGCCGAGCGTAGTCAAAGCAACAAAAGCTAACAATGCCTGGCCGTTGGCAGTGCGCAGAAAAAGTCTAGGGTTAAGTTTGTTGTGTCTTCGCATCTAACGCCGATGCAACGAGCTTGCGCGTGCGGCGAGCGGCCTTTGTACAGAGAGCCCCGCGTCAAACGAACTGTAAACCTTGGAAAATGTCTTTTAGTGCTTTGAATTAAGTGATACGAATTGTTAAAGTATATACACTTGACCTGTAGCTCTTTGTACCATGCACCAGTGAAACTTGATAGGTACGTAAAGTACAAGTTGGCAATCATTATTACAGCTAGTAATTTACTACCT
Organism: Udea ferrugalis; assembly: GCA_950022985.1. Taxonomy (NCBI): domain Eukaryota; kingdom Metazoa; phylum Arthropoda; class Insecta; order Lepidoptera; family Crambidae; genus Udea; species Udea ferrugalis. The sequence continues at coordinate 17,465,932 of OX465516.1, forward strand.
ACAGATTCGTATTGCCTACGAACTGAGTTTAGTGTAAGTACAAGTTTGCGTAGTGATTATTTATAAACGGAGTTGTTTAAAAAAAAGGATGTCCAATTTTGAATCAATATTCAGCAGGTGTAATTTTTTGTTACAAATGCATTGTTGATACAATATCACCTCCCTCCCAGTTTGGATGTGAGGGCCCAAAAATTCAGCTGGGATCTTTACTTTTTTTTGATAGCGCGGCGCCGAACAAACATGTGAACTGTCGGGCAGTAAGCGCTCTGTAGTCTATAAACTCTTGCAAAGCGGAGGTTTCCCACTCGCATTACCAACCCAGGTGCTTATGATGCCCGTGACTCAGTGGCGATGCAATGCAATGGGTGGCCGCCTCGGTCGAAAGTTAATGATTTGTGGACATTTTCTTGGCACGCTAAGCATTTGTTAAGCCCAACTCGGTTTATTACTAGCATAGCATACACCCCTCCAACAATTCGCATTGCGGTGGCATGTTACGAGTCCTATCACCTCATAGGTCAGGGGTGGTCTGAGCTCAGCTGTACGGATAAAGGCTGTTGTTTCCTACAGAACAACAGACCGTCTTCATATCCCTATTAAACAAGATTCACCACTTCTGACAATCTCGTGTGACGACATGGGCCTCCCGAAGATCCGCCTCTGTAGCATAATATTTACATGCTATTAGTATAGCGCCACCAAAATTGGAAATCTAATTTTTAAACTTAATGACAGGATTAATTAAGGTTAACTAATGAATATGAACAAATTAATTAACTTATCATATTTCACAGAACTTTAATTAGGTGCGTAAAAGGTTAACGACCTGAAACACACTTCTGTTTTCCTATTACATTGTAGAAGTCATTAACATCGGCAAATACCTACTTATTTCGGCACCTCACCCCAATAGATAAAATTAAAGTGTCTTTCAGGGCTTTTTAGTTATTTGGACTAGTACCAGGTGTAGTCATTCTGTAAACTCATTTCGTTCTTGAATCGAATCCAAATGTCAGAGAACTAACGACTGTTGTAATTTTTATATAGGTAATGTAATGTAAAGGTAAAACGTTACCGTTGTCCGATGTTTAGAAAAACACTCTGGAGGTGAAAAGGACACGTAGTAAAATTATCTGATAGGGTAAATCGAGTTCGGGATCGAAGGGAGTTGGCAGAAATGCGCTACAGGGCGCGGTTTAGTTTATTATTGCGAACGACAAGGCGATCTACCAGTTGCAAGTAGGCTACTACACCAGAAGGTTGCGGATGCCATCCCCCTCAGTACCTCATGGCCCTCCTGGCCAAATAGGTCGGGATGTTTCCCATGTATCTTTCGTAAGCCTGTCTAGTATCCTAAAAAACAAACATTAGGGTTAATGCATTATCATTTTACTAAAAATAACGATTTCGTACGTATTTTCGATTTCGAATTTCGTTTCGACGTTCGATTCCCGTCTGAAGCCAAGAATGAATGTCTCTTTCTGGTTTTTCGATCTTAAGCTTAACCTAGTCTGGGGCTAGACGGCCCTGTGTGGAGTAATGTCGGATGATGTTTATTTTTCTATTCGATAAGTTTGTACATGGATGCAGCTAGTTTCGATATGTCCCAATAACCGGCACGCTCCATAGCCGGCTAATTAACGTATCGGAGCCAATGATAGCTACTTATTTATATGTCAATCAAGTCGATTTAAAATAATGATTCAGTCGAACGATGCGTACCGTTCTAAATAGTAATTAATGCGCATATTTTTTTGTTGTTGCATGGCAGTCTCATTAATTCGTTCACACAATTACATTTTAATATTTTAATCTATACTTTCACGTGTCGCAGGATAAATAATAAAAATAAATATCCCCATATCATGAGAATGAGTAGTAGCCGACTTCGCAACTATTACACCAAATCGGTCGTCGGTCGGTTGAAGGGAGACTATATAGTAATTATACTTCCCGCATTGTTCAAAGTAGGGGTACGTATATTATGACAGTTTTGACTAGGATTCCGATACCGATATAATGAAAAGTGTTATAATTATGCGTTTCTGCTAAGTAGGTATATTTTTTCAGATTATCCGATAATATCACATCATCATCATCAGCCCGTCATAGTCCACTGCTGGACAAAGGCCTCTCCCAAAGTGCGCCACAACTCCCGGTTCTGAGCCTTCAGCATCCAGTCCGATATAATATCGGATAGTTTTAGTTCATTTTAAGTGAGATTAGAGAACAGCTTCAATGATATTTTTATTTCAGATGTTTTCGGGTATTTGATGGTCTCCAAACGTTTCTAACTTCTCCCCGTTTTAGCTCAGCCTGTCCCCGATAGCTGTACGCATTTTCCTAATCTCGGTGAACAGCCTCGCTGTGAGACCCGTAGTAATTCCTGAGACCGGCTTATCCCGTTTTATAGGCGTCGAGCTCGCCTCCACTTAAGCTCATATGCGTTTCCTGGCGCGGTTCCGTCGAGTTAGCGCTAGGTCATCTAGGCACATAGGTAATCTAGGTAAATAGGCACAATTTTTGTTGGTTTTTCACATCTCTATGATCTCATCTACCGGGTAATTCTGTGTTTAGGTATGACAATAGTAAATTTATCGTCGCACTGCAATATTTCTCAGTCGTAAGTAATATTTTTTGTAGTAGATGTATTAGGTATCGCAACGCAAGCCAGTGTGTTGCACTTTTCCAACACTTTCCATCAAGTCGGCCTGGGAGTCCCCAAGCTCGATTGCCCTCTCTCGTCCTTTATATTCTGTAGTTGTCTCTCAGATATTTAGTTTAGCGTTTAACTTAGTTGGTGGAATCACATCACAAAACATTTATGTTTTTAAATATGCATGCCTGAAGGAGTTGATCATTTTCTGAGGTACGAATATTTAAAATTGTATCTATATCGTAGGCTATCTCAGTATTTTCCATAATATGACTCGCCTGATTGCTTAATAAATGATAAATCTATTGTGATGACGATACAACCAGCAGCCCTCATCAAGAAATAAATATGCTACGAAAGAACGTTAAAGAAAATGCGTACGACGTATCGTTACGAAGGAGCAGTGGTAATTCCCAAAAGATTAATTAAAGTATGGCGTCATCTATCTTGTCCAATACAATATCTACGAGTATCATTACATAATAGCAAGTTAACCGCTACTAACCCTTCCCGCAATTGCGTGACAATATTATGCCCTAAATATACAAACATTTGCAAATGTAGACCGAATTTCTTGTGTAGTAAATGCGTAATTTCTTCCTTCTGTTTCGTCTGAAACTCTTACGCATCGCGCGTCGCGACGCTGCGCTGTTACAATGGATGCAATTGCTATTTCAGCGTGCGCCGGCGCAACTATGTCAGTGGGCCGCCGGCGGGACGTCTCGCCGCGACAGTTTTATACAGGGTGCTTTTGCAAGTTGCCAAAGTTTTAGGACCAACTTGGTATCAGTGACCTGACTGAATCGATTTCCGTGAAAAACATTTTTTTTAATATTTTTGATTTTTTCTTCTTTGTAATTTATGCAATTCACTTCATTCATGGAACAATACGCTCGCCCACGTTACGATATTACCGCACAAGTTGAACTACATGTGTAGAGTCTTTGAAAATTTCGAAAATGGGCCTAATCCTTTATTATCCCTTACTTTTTTTCAAGTAATTACCATAAAGACGTAGTTTTATATTATTCTATAGAGCTTACAATAAAAATTTGGCCACAACTTGCAAAGTCACGCTGTATTTCGATGTTGCGTCGACGATCCTGCTCCTCTGGCGGTGCCCTAATTTCGGCATGTAGCGGGAACCTTCGTGCAACCAACCAATTAGGGTGCAGTTACGACACAGGACCAATTGGTTAAATGTTGTCGTCGGGCATAAGTAGACGGCGGAACATGCAAGTTGTTTCGTATTGATTGTTTAGCCAGTAGGAGCCACTTAGCGCGCAAGCAAAGCTCCCTAAAATGCTTATGATAGGGCAGTAATATTGGATCATCGTTGCCATAACAACAGGGGCTCCGTTATTGATCAGGAAGTCTTCTGCTAATCAGATGAAAACTCCCACAGTTTTCCTGCCTGGCTGTAAGCGGCTTGCCTCGAGATTCTGCGACCTTTGTATGGGTTTTATTGGTTGAATGAAGGATTTTTCTTGTCCATGAGGTTTTTCAATATCGTGTATTGGATTTGAGTCCTAATTAAAACTTAACAAAGACAGTTTTTTTGTTTGTGTGAAGATGTGGTTCTTTTCCATTGAATTTTGGTTGGTTTTTTACCTGTTCACAATCTTCATTTCATTTAAAATTACTCTTTTGTTGTTTTGCTAAAGGTTAGGATCGCAATAATAAATCAACGTTCGAGAGTTCACAAGTGAGCTCACTAAAAATAAATGTTTTTCTTTAATGTCAGCAGGGTGTTTGTGTGGAAACTTTTCCTCGTGGTGAATCAGCCGAGTTAGTTGGACTTGTCTCGCATGTGGGTCACTGGGATGATCTAAATTGGGACGGAGAGGTTATTGCTTCACGGGACTGCTGACTGTCGGTTCCATTTCATAAAGTTAGAACTATCTTGGCAAATGGAGTGTTATGGTTGGCTCTTCTCTTGCTTGCACCACGTTCAGTGTTTTCCATCAATCTTAGTTGCTGGCTGACTTGGTCTTCTGGACGTAAATTAGACGGATAACAAAAGTTATAAATGTTTCCTCCATTTTGCATTTCATGTAAAACATACTAGTAAGTTTCTATTCTCTAAGCTAAACTCTATTTCTCACCTACATACATACCATCACGCCTCTTTCCCAACGGGGTAGGCAGAGACCACTTCTATCCACTTGCTACGATCCTGACCCCCACCTTGCGCCTCCTCTACTATATTTCTTCTTTGATGAAAAATACTCCTATCGAGTACTTACTCTTTCAAAAATCTGTTTGGAAAACTGTTTGAATTTGGTTGTTTTAAATGTCGTCGTACCTCTATATCAAGGGTACAATAAAGGAAAGCCATTTAGTATGTTCAATGTTAGCTTGAAAATCGCACGTACGCGGCGTAAGCGATCCCTCGGTGTTGCATTGCCGCCTGCGCCCGCGCTGCAGTGCGGTGCACTTATGCAACTTTTTTATGCGTCGCTATCGGATTGCGCGCGTCTGTTCGCGCAGTTGACATAGGTCAGTGCCGTTATGCCATTATTGCAACATCACCTCGGATTAGATTACAAGCGATTAGATAAATTACAATTTCGCGAATCGATGCAGAACGTTATTTCGAAGATATGATGCCGCTAATGAAGCCAGCAAGTGCAGTTTGTACAAAATATTCAACATTTGAATTTATTTATTGGTTAACATTTTAATGGTGAGATTGAAGAACATTTACGTCTTAACATCGCAAAAATTTGATGGATTTAACTAAGTTTCCACACAGCCATATTATTAATTCATTCCTACCTGTACACGTATTCAACATACCTACCTAGTTTAGAATCCATCGTTAAAATTTTCTTTGTGACTTTTCAAATTGTTATAAGTAATTGCTTTTTTTATCGCACAATCCAACACTATTATTATCTTTTGACAGCGTACAGCAGTCAGTTATGAATCATTATAATGTAAGGAATTAGGTCACTCATGATTTTCATATTTCTATACATATGGATATGATTGTGGTACCAAACGACCTTATTTACTGTGCGGACGTAACAAGGTTATCTCTCCTAGCCCTGCTGCCTTTCATATCATGTTTGAATACACGCTTCTATATCGTATTTATGAAAACAAGCTCGCGCTTTAAAAATAGACATGTGTTTGCCTTATTATAATGCTGGAGGATACAATATATTAATAGCAACTCGTGCTCCACTTGGCACATTTTTAACAACGCTGTGATGGATGATTCAAAACACAGATTTCCAGTTTCCTCACAAACTCAATGTGAAAGTAATCTGATCTGCATAAAATTTGAGAAGTACATAATATTTATTACAATGCTGGGGGATAGAATATATTAGATAATAGCAATTCGTCCTCTACTTGGCACATTTCAACAGCGCCGTGATGGATGATTAAAAACACAGATTTCCAGTTTCCACACAAACTCAATGTGAAAGTAAACTGATCTGCATAAAATTTGAAAAGTACATTATTGTGTAATATGGGAACGGGTTTCAAAAAATTAAATAGCAAAATGTTTTTTAATGTCGCAATTCGTCATTTTTCGACAATCACTGATCATTAATTCGGAGGAGGCGCTGTTGAAAACGATGTTAATGATGCATCGGAACCGGTAACGATGTTGTAGCAGGACTTAATAAAAACTTGTACTGAGACGCGAACGTCGTCCGTTTTGAAAAACGATCCAGACGAAGCCATTATTTATTACAAAAGCGCATGATGATAATAGGAGCGTATATTTTATTTTCCTTCGAGCACGAAGCACGCGAGCCGGTCGCGCGCCGTATGTTTTTTGGCAAGCGATGTGGCTGGATTCTGAGAATTATTACATTTGGGGCCTAAGTACTTGATTGTTTTTCGGTCAATCACCCTAAAATGAACTTTGTTGTTTTGTTACAACAAGTCCTTAATTTAATATCAGAATCTGGCACAGTTCTTTTTTCGGTGTGCTTCAAGATTTCCCATGTGAATGGCCAGGTTTTTTGTTGCAGTTGTTTCTCTGAGATACTAAATGTTAATCAACAAACGACCTTTAAATTTCTTGGATTTTTTTTTAACAGAAAAGCTAGGGTATTTATTATTCCGAGATCTATCTCGAAGAGTAATTTGTTGAGCAATCTCCATGCCCTATTGGAGCGGTGCGTGTGTTCGCGGTCGTGTCGTTTCCTTCGGAGCGAGGGCAGAGTCCGGCGCGGCCGCGGTTGCCGGCAGCCGCAATTCTTCATACGATAATTTGTCGTCTCGGGTTCATCGACCCTCAATTAGCCTCTGAGCCCTAGTCCTATTGAGATAAACGACAGCGGCCCATTCTGTTTACAGCGAGAGTCCATCTTAATTTGCATAATGACCATCTCCGCCTCTGTGATTACGCCCATTAATTTTTACTACATGATTAACCGTTCGATAATTATGATTCCCTGAATTAACGCAGAATCCGTTTTATACTTTCGTGTTACATGCTTGGGGATTATGAGTTTTTTAGACAGTCCGTGTCCCTCGTTCGCGTATTACAAAATTAATGTAACGTGCAATCTTAACGTCACGTGCGCCCAGCGAAGCACAGAGCGTGTACGTTTTTATTGGAGAAACCAAAAAAATAATACTTAAATTTTTTGAAATGTTTGAATGAGTTTATAATTGCCATTGCTATAATAAAGTTGCCAGTTTGCCTATTGTAATATTGTTATTGACTTGTCCTTTGCCTTGTCTGCAGCTATCACCATCGGCATCCGAGTGATCGGTCCAGCGCTGGGTTTCCTGCTGGGAGCCCTCTGCACCAGAGTCTACGTGGACCCGTTATCTGACCCGGGATACGCCTCGACCGATCCGAAATGGGTGGGAGCTTGGTGGCTTGGTGAGTAACCTGTTGCCAGATTTACAATGGAAAACTATGGTTTTCCATCAAATTATGTAAATGAATATTTGGGAAAATGTGTTAAAGCATGGATTCCAATTCAATTCAGATAGATAACCATTGATAATGTCGTGAAATGGAGTTTTAAGACACGCAAATTTTCCCTGGGGCTGATCCTGCATTCGCAATCAAATAGCTACGAGTAATATGCTAAAAGTTTTTTTTACTCAAAGATTTTTTGAAAAATATTTAGTAAAGAATGTAAGTAGATAATACGAGTATCTAGGATATTGATGATCTATTAGCCTGAATGGATAAAAATGGTGCTAAATAAAACACATTAGGACTAAATGACTTTTTAATTGAATCGTAGAATTGTATTGGGGTGGCTGAGATTGGTAATAAACGACCAATAATTAAGATATTAATAATAAGGGTAACTACTCTTGTTTATGTTTATTAATACGAAAATAATTGACGCCAATTAAAATTTTTATTCCATTGTGTTATTTAAAGATAGAAATACATTATTATATATTTCGAATACCTTAAGTTAACTTACTAAAGTTTACTTGATAGTCTTTATACCGTTCACGACGATCTTCAGACTGCGCACAATGTAACAGAATGCATAATGTGCGTCTCAAATGAAGTCGTCTACATATGGCAGCGCCGGCGCATTGCGTGCCCACTCGGCTCCACGCGAACGCATCAATTGTTCACTCCAGTGCTTCGGCTGCGCGCGCGCCTCCAACCACGTCGTAGGCAGCGGCGGTGAACTGATGAATAACTCACTCACCACACCAACAAATGCTGAATTAACATAAATTATTATCCCCGTACAGAATCGTAATGTAATTCATGAAATTATAATTGGCATTAGAGTAAATCTTGATTAACATAACTCGCTCTTAACTGGTCTAGTTAAAGGTTTTATTGAGTTTGTTGCATACCTTGTGCGGCATACTCAAACTATCCAAGGAGACTTATGGTCTGGTTTTGAAAGTACATAGTATATCAAAGGGTCGTTCATCGAACTAGGGGATTTCGAAAACTTGTGGTCCCAGTTTGACCTGAGTTGCGCGGTTAACCGCAGTACTTAAAGAAGCAAAACAGATCGTAAAGTGTTTGTAATATATGGCAGTGATAGTCCAGACGGTAACGCTAGGAGCGCAGTCCCGTCGCATTCCATCGCGGTACCACTACCTACCGTTAGCAAGGCGCTTGCACAGATTTGCGCGCAAAATCCACGAAGAAAGCATGCGCGTGACCCAAGTACCAATCGAATGCGTGCGTAGGCCCACCAGACGCAATCTTCACGTGGCCTCTTACATAAAAATCCTTACCACCTACATGTCAAGACTGAAAATACTCTGCAACAAAGTTTTAGGAAGCCTTCGCAAGTATTTGTGTAGTGTAGAAAACTGCTACAAACGTGCCTTGACTGGCAATAAAGTGAATTCGCAAATACTCAGTGAATGGTTTCTGCGTATTTCCTTATTGTTCAACTGCCATAAGTTCATGAATGAAGCTCTGCATTTTAATAAGTTATTTAACAAACGGTCAGTGGTCGGTGCCTTATTATAGATTTTAAAGTATCGTTTGCTAAGTAGTTCCATTAATTCAAATTTTGTCAAGTTTCTAATTCGGTGATTGTGTGGTTTTCACCGAATCATTAGCATCGTTTACGCAAATAGTTTTCCTGTGAATTCGCCAATGGATTGAAACAAAATTTCTTAACAGATAATAAGCATGTGGATTGCATCGCGCAACATGTTAATCGGCACTCATTACACCTTCCCTCATTTTGTTTCAATCATATGTCAATTGCAGAATGATTGCTTCTGGGAAGGGGTGGGTGAGGGAAATCTTGGCGTTACGCCACTTTGGTGAAATATTCTTAATTGACGCGTGGTTTTACAAAATATAGTGATTCGAATGATTGCGTGCGTGTGTTGTTTACGTTGTCGATCGACGAGGCTTGATAGCTGCGATACGTTGTCGCGCTGCAATCTCGGATTGGCTTTCGCTTTTTTCTCGATGTGTTCGGTCCGTCACGCTGCGCCGGCACACGCTCCACATTACATAACGTTGCCTTACATCACGGCGCGTCACCACAACTAAAATAAGCGCTCTATCTACAGCCGGTCACGGCCAAGGCTGCGCGCCTTGCCGACAATTATGCCGCCACTGCTCGTAATGAGGATTTAGTGGGTGGACACGCGACCGCGCCTGCTGCCTTGCTCACTTTTACTTTTAAACCGGTTCCACGTTGACCTTCGTCTCCTCGGCTCTATGTTACAAATGTCACTAGGTTCATCGGCTGCTTCTGCCTATCTGAAGCCATCACCGTTCCAAACTTACGTCACATTTGTAGCTTCAGTCCTCGGTAGTAGATCCTCCGATAGGCGTATAAGGCAAATAATTTTGAGCCGCTTCGTGGGTAGGCCCCGTGTCTAGCGAACGCCCTTGACTGAACGTCGACCGGGCGACCTTGTAACCACACAAACGATTTCTGTTTGGTTATATTCGAATTGTTTACATTCGCGCCTAGGGTTCCGCGCTGATCCAAGGGCGATAATGATATCGAAATCGACAAGCTATCTCCACGTTTCTCTCTGTTTACTTTGCTACAAAATTGATAGTAATATTGCTCCAGTATTTAGGTCTAAGCTCCAAAAGTTGTATAATCATCATGACTTGTTTCAAGTAGGTAGTAACCAATAAAAACACAACTCAAAAACCTTACTCTTTCGTCCAAAATGAAGAGCGCTGTGAAGTTTGGAAAGTTGTATTTTTTATTTTCTGATGATCCTCTTTGGTGTGTGTCTAAAATGGATTCTTGCGTTATACACCTGAAGTCGATTGTGGCTTATCTTCAAGCCATTACGCGTCAAACTTTCTCCGAACGATGCGGTGTCCAAAAAAACAACTTTGGTTTTTCCGTTGCCCCACTGCACCGCCCACTTCACAGCTCGTCTCTGTGACGGTTGTTCAATTATTATGATTCATTTTATGAAGTTGAAGAGTATTATTAATATTATAGCCCCGCGTTAGTGTTTTCATCACCAGACATTCGTAGGTCATTTCCAAAAAATCACCAAGCTTTTTGCTGAAGTCAAATTAAATTAGTGTTCAGCGCATTTCATGCATCGTTACGACCGGGCATTTTATTTTTATTTTCGTCGGCATCATTTCTTACAATTTATTATAATTGAGAAATTTTTCTTCTGCAAGCAAAGTTTTGATGTTGTGTTATGATGTGTTTTGAAAACATCGATAAGCATTATTCACTTTCGTTATCCCTCATTCTGAAATTTTTCGTCATAATAGCATTACCTGATTTAAAGACAGATAGTTTGGTCAGACGGGAGTTATTTTGAGTTAAATATGAAAAAATCGCAGAACCCGATCAGCACTGTGGTTTCTGTATGAAGATGCCACGGCCCTATCAGTAGGTACATTTCTTTTAGTAGTAAGATATCATTGTAGTTATATATTTTTTTACCGTGTGCGAAATGAACGTTTCTTATCTTATCTTAACCCCTCGTTCATAAGCAGAAGGTTTCGACTGGTTTCAAATTTTTAAATCCTTTCCGTTGTATTTTTATTTTGTAGTGTTTTGCGCTTCTGGCGGTTTCAAATTTTGTGTTAACTCTCAATTTTGTTATGCTGTTTTCTTTTGATGTGAGCTTCGTATTAATGTTTCCGTATTCGCCTAAATTACATATTCATGCGATTGGTCGCGCTCTATGGCGCCTAGCTGAGCGTGATTTTTTATTTAACTCTCCTCTGAGGCGTTGTTCAAACGATTTTGTGTAGACATAATATAAGTCTGGCCATTTCTCGCTGCTGTGTGATAATTGTCATAATTACAACAATCCATATCGATCTTTCTGATTAGAAGAACAAACACCTCTTCTCACTCGATATGAACCATCCGTGGGTTCGCTCCCGAAGTTAGTCATTTTTTGCATCATCGGCGATTTCGGTTTGAGTGTTTTGTTTGTGCGAATAATCGCCCTGTTTGTGAAACTTGTTATATTCGGGATGTCAGTACAGAGTTGTTTGAGTTCTGGTTTATTGTACGTACGTTAATGGGCGTCGAAATTTTCGCACGTTATAGATACCCCCGTTAAGACAAATTGTACTTCGTATAATTAACACGGCTCATGGTTGAATGGTCGTTTCTTTGCCAGGAAGTCTGCAAATGTTATTGTTGTTCATTTAGCGGAAATATGTAATTGTTTGTTTAATGATCGAAAAACAGATTTCAATGACTGTGTGTGCCTTTCGATTTATTTTCTTTGTACACTGTCTGGTTTTTGCCGGTTGTTGATTGAAATGAAACGACGATGGAGGTGATTCGTCATGATACAATTATAGTTTGATATAAGCTTGTTTTTGTGAATATTCTACACAGAACAGACTTAAGCAAACGTTCAGTGTGAAGGTCAAGGATGGTCTTTAGTAGCCCAGCCATCATATTATGATGAATTTCATAGTCGATTACATTGTTAGAGAAGCACATTTTCAGAATCACTCTACTCCTGCCATTGCAAGGTATTCTGAAATATGTGCATGCATAAAGATACAGGAGGTTTTCAGGATTTTCAACAATGAAGTGACTATTCCTAGATTCTTTCTACCTAGTCCTACTGGGCATGAAAAAAATAAGTGAAAATGTATATATGTAGATACAAAGTAAAAAACCCTACTTATAATGAGTGATTTGTTGCAGGCATGGTGTTCATAGCAGGCTTCATAGTGCTGCTGTCGACGCTGATGTTCTGCTTCCCGCGGCAGATCAAAGGAGAGCCCATGCCGAAGCCGCCCAAGAAGAGCAAGGAGAAGAGCGAGCCGCTGTTCAAAGGTTACTATAGCCAGATACTAAATTAAAGGGTTCGGTACTGCCTCATAGTAATGATGGCCCCGCTTAGGCTGGAAGTGATGTACTCTAACTGGGATAGACCAGTTGTAAGCCTTTCCTTATTATCATAGTCTTTAAAAGCCCATAGCTCAAAGATCTCCGCCACATGGAGCAGCTTAGAGCCAAACATCCAAATCTTCCTTATATCCCGCATTGGGTCATCATTCCACTTGGTAATAGTAGGCGTCTTCTATTTCGTGGATGCCACTCGAAATCCTGAGAGCGATTTGCCTCCCGACCTACTTCAACATCCGAAGAGCTAAATCGGCGACATCTACATGGGTTATGTCTTCATGAAACGCCTTGTAGTATAGGGAAATGATGACACCAAAAGAGGACATAGCAGGACGCCTTTGCCCTGAACAGTTCGGATTAAAGTTAATAGATTTCTCCAAGTATCCAGAAATGCATGGAAGAGGCAGCCATTAGCGATGATTGGGTTTGGAAGTCCAAAGCAAGCCCCTACTCCTGATGTGAGGACCACGACCACTGTGCAACGACTGAGATGAAGATAGTGTGACATTGGTCAAAATAACCTGTATCTCATCACGCAAAGAAACGCCAAGCATAGCTTCTCTGAGCTCAATGAGCGCTTACTAAACTAATATACATAAACGGTCTATATGTATATGTCCCACTGCTGGGCACAGGCCTCACCTCAACTATTAGGTGGAACGAGCCATACTCCAACACGCGGCCTCAGTGCGGATTGTTGGAGGGGTGTAAGGTTTGTGAGTAACCTTAATGTCAGATGTTATCAAGCCGCCGTAAGGCCTCTGATTAAGCTTAACGACTGACATCTAGCTACGTCAACCGGGGCCAACTGCTTAACGTGTCTTCCGAAGCACGTAGATGCCCGAAATACACATCACTAAATTTCGGTCAGGGTGGTCACTTTACAACAGGTGGTTGCTTTACAACAGCGATCTTCGCCGGTCACCGTCACAACTGCGCCACGAGCACCTCTTACTAATATACATATATTACTTTAATTTCAGATTTCTTCGCAACGATCAAACGGCAGTTGACCAATGATATTCTGATGTGGCGCACGGCGAGCTCCGTGCTGCACCTGATGCCGATCAGCGGCGTCTACAGTTTCCTGCCCAAGTATCTGGAGAAGCAGTTCCGTCTGCCCACACACGACGCCAACCTAGTCTCGGGTGAGGTACTAGCGTGAACAATCTGATGCTCAAATCTCTTGAGTTGACTAAGAAACTTCAAACGAGAACTACGTACTTTCCAGTTTGCCTCCCTATACATTTTACATAGTGTCGTCCAAACAGCGCGTAACGTCGCAAACTGCGTACCTTACAAGTATTACAACCGGCCGAGCCGCAAACAACAGAACAGAAACAGTCAGCCCACTCACTGTTCGCCTTATCGGGACGCGCCCTTAATTTTAAACTGAATTGCCAAAATCACGGCCAGGCTATTTTTAAACGGTTTTATTTAGCTCACCCCGTTTGTTTTATTTATTCTTGGGTCAAATCTAGTAATTCAAATTTCACCCTCTTCCTGTCAACAGATTAATCTGAAATTTTGTATACACTTTGGATTTCGGTGACAATACAATTATGTTCATTCATTATCATTATAAATTCAAGATGGCCGCCGCTACAAAATGGCGGATAATTTATGTTTTATTAATCCCATCAATATGGGTATCAAATGAAAGGGCTCAACAAGCAGAATCCAATATACTATAAAAATTGAAATCTAAGATGGCGGCCGCTACAAAATGGCGGATAACGTAGGTTTTATCAATCCCATCAATATGGGTATCAAATAAAAGAGCTCAACAAGCAGAATACAATATACTATAAAAAAATGAAATCCAAGATGGCGGCCGCTACAAAATGGCGGATAACGTAGGTTTTATCAATCCCATCAATATGGGTATCAAATGAAAGTGCTCAACCAGTAGAATACAATGTACTATATCAAATTAAAATCCAAGATGGCAGCCTCTTCAAAATGGCAAATAACTTAGGTTTGATCAATCCCATCAACATGGGTATCAAATGAAAGGTCTCAACAAGTAGAATACAATTTACTTTGCAAAATTGAAATCTAAGATGGCCGCCGCTACCAAATCATCATCATCATCATCAGCCTGTTGTAGTCAGCCCTTTGCACGCCACTGTACTCGATCTTCGGCTGCTCGCATCCAGCTCCTGCCAGCCATTTTGCGCAGATCATCACTCCACCTTGCCTGAGGATGTCCTACACTACGCTTGCCGAGACGCGGTCTCCACTCAAGAACACGTTTACTCCAACGGTTGTCGGTTCTACGGCTAACATGGCCAGCCCACTGCCACTTCAGCTTGCTAATCCGGTGGGCTATGTCGATAACCTTGGTTCTCTGCCGTATCACCTCATTTCTGATTTGATCTCGCAGAGAAACGCCGAGCATAGCCCTCTCCATAGCCCGCTGAGTGACTTTAAATTTGTGGACCACCCGTGCCGTTAGTGTCCACGTTTTGGCTCCGTATGTCATGACGGGTAGGACGCACTGATTGAAGACTTTTGTCTTTAGGCACTGTAGGATCGACGATGTGAAGACTCGACGTAGCTTCCCAAACGCTGCCCAGCCCAGCTAAATTATTCTATTCACCACGTCCTCGAAGTTGTTTCTACCTAACTGCAATGTCTGCCCGAGGTATACATATTTTTGAACAACTTCGAGAACGGCGCCGTGTATCGCTATCGGTTCCGGTAGTACATGTTCATTGAGCATGACCTTGGTTTTGTCCAAGTTCATCCGTAGACCGATGCGCACAGAAGAGTCAGCCAGGTCATTCAGCATCTGTTGTAGGTCCTGCAGCGTTTCTGCCACGATGACGATGTCGTCAGCAAATCGCAAGTGAGACATGTACTCACCATTAATGTTGATACCACGTCCTTCCCAGTGTCTTGAACATATCCTACATTGCATTTGGGAACAATTTCGGGGAGATAACATCCCCTTGTCGCAAACCTCGATGCAACGGTATAGGACTTGTTTGCTGATTCTGGATTTGGACGGACATAGTGGCTGCTTCGTAAAGACATCTCATCACTTGGATATATCGCCAATCTACACGGCATCGCTGCAGGGACTCCAGAACAGACCAGATTTCAATCGAGTCAAAGGCCTTCTCATAGTCCACAAATAAGACACAGGGGCCGATTATATTCTCCAGTTTTCTGTATAATCTGCCGCACTGTGTGGATGTGGTCTATGGTGCCGTATTCGCTCCGAGACCCAGCCTGCTCCGGTGGTTGGAATTAGTCGAGTCTTCGCGCAAGACGGTTCGTGATCACTCTTGAGAACAGCTTATAGACGTGGCTTAGAAGTGAAATGGGTCGATAGTTCTTCAGTAGGGTTTTGTCTCCCTTTTTGAAGAACAGGACGACCACACTTCTACTCCACGCCTCTGGAGCTCCACGCCGCCACCAAATGGCTGATAACAATTTTTTATCAATCCCACCAGGAGTTGGACTGCAATAAACTAACGGGAAGGAACCTTGCAATAATGAAGCACTAAATGAATTAAACAGAATCCGAAATAAAAACTAAAAACTAGAAAATAAAAATAGGTAAAAAAACTTTTTAAGTTAAACGGTTTTATGTTAAATATACATTGCAATGTTTTAGATAAATGTACTAAAAACCAAAAAATAATGAAATAGATACAGTCGTGGGAATTATAAACGTATGCATAGACTAGACTAAAATAAAACCGTGGGGCACGTCAATTGTCTACAAATAATCGACTTATTGTGCGATAGAAGAATCGTTTAATTCGTCGTTAGGCAGTTGGCCCGCAGACGGTGAGGAAATTACTTACTATTTTCTTGCTCATGGAAATTCCAATAGTTATAAACTCCATGTAAATAATAAAAGGTTGTTTCAACTAGTTTATCGTTGGACATTCACACTGCTGGCTGGCGAGGAATCGTTTCACAGCTCGTAGTTTGTCTTTATCAATCGACAAAACATATGATAAAAGTACTACTCGCTCACCACTATGAAACCCTAAAACTCGCTTATAATCGAGCTTGCTAGCTTGTTTCCACATTCTAGCCCTACTTATCGCACGTCCATCGTTGTCGGTTGAACAACTGCCTAATTATAGTGGAACATTACAAAACAAACATTTTAATCAACGATTGTAGACAATTGACGTGCCCCACGGTTTTATTTTAGTCTAGTCTATGCATACGTTTATAATTCCCACGACTGTATCTATTTCATTATTTTTTGGTTTTTAGTACATTTATCTAAAACATTGCAATGTATATTTAACATAAAACCGTTTAACTTAAAAAGTTTTTTTACCTATTTTTTTATGTATAACAATATGAAAGAGCCTCTACCGCTGGTATATGATAATATCAGTTGTGTTGTGCATTAAAACTTCCGCCGAGAGATTGTGAGACCATCACTCCTGCACTTTCCTCTTCAATTAAGCAATTAAATGAGAAAATGCATCTGGTCTACTCTACTAAGATCATTTTCCTGTAGCTGCAACAACTCACTGAAGTATAATACAGACTGGCAAACTTGTTAATGGTCTCTGTAGCTCAATGGTAAGAGCAGTCGCCCGGTTAGCAAAAGACGCGGGTGCGATTCCCGCCTGAAGCTAAGACTGAATGTCTTTTTCTGGTGTTCGGAACTACTTTAGGGTCGGTGATAGTCACGATCTTACTTTTAATTGTTATTGCGATTAGTCATTGAGAAAAAGAGGTTTCGTCTGCATGCACAGAACAAGTTCTAAACAATACTACAGGTATTATATGCAACGTAGAGCCACAGATGTTGTTTGAGTTCAAGAAGCTTATCCCAACAGTGCAATAACATAGGGCATTGATTCCAGGTCTCGGTGGTATCCTGGTGATGGGCCTCGGCATCATCACGTCGGGCGTGGTGATCCTGAAGCTGGTGCCGACGGCGCGCCAGGTGGCCGCCTGGACCGCCGCCACTGCCGCCATCTACAGTGCTGGTGAGACACCATTTTGTAATGGATAACGTTTTGAGGTTCTTAAGGTCTCATCAAACTATTAACATTCAGTATCAGTCATCGCAAGAGAGAGAGACTTATTTTAATTTGACATTGATACAATACTCTGCAGGATGAATTATTCCCGTGGTAGGATAAATCCCAAATATTCAAAATCTAAGTAGAGATCGTCTAAGCTGAAATGCCGCGCCCCTCCACCGCATCTGTGCAAACAAGAGTGCTTCCTTTTTTTGCGTAGATGCAGTGCATTTTGGCTTAGACAATCTTTAGCAGGATTAAGATTTCGATATTTTGTTTCTTTTTAACAACTTAAAGTGTATAATTTAGCAGTGGAAACTTTAAATGCTAATATATTTATTAATTTAAGTTAAACCTATGTATTAGTAAAGGCTGTTTGTTTCCCCAATAAAGTAAATAAATATTTCTTTGAAGATTTTTCTATATTCCTAATACTTAGGATTTGACCCACCACGACCAAATGACAAAAAAAACATTCCGCATAGAGATATTCCGTACATTTTAGAGATAAACCTCCTAGATCAATATGGGCATATTGGGTATTTAGGCGATCTAGGAGGTTTAATTCTATTATTCTATTATTCTATTCGCTCTATTGCCCGTTAGCAAGCCTCAAAGGCGGTATTCCTTATTTCTTAGACTCTGTAATGCTTCTAAGCTAATGGTTCCTCTAATGTGGTCAGGTATGGTGGTGCTGATGTTCGTGAGCTGCCCCGAGGAGAGCTACCGGCTGCTGTCGCGCGGCGCGGCGCCCGGCATGCAGTGCAGCAGCCAGTGCCACTGCGAGAACGTCTCCTTCAGCCCCGTCTGCGGACAGGTAACACACACACATACACACATACACAGTTATACACAGCGCGGCGCGGCGCCCGGCATGCAGTGCAGCAGCCAGTGCCACTGCGAGAACGTCTCCTTCAGCCCCGTCTGCGGACAGGTAACACACACACATACACACATACACAGTTATACACAGCGCGGCGCGGCGCCCGGCATGCAGTGCAGCAGCCAGTGCCACTGCGAGAACGTCTCCTTCAGCCCCGTCTGCGGACAGGTAACACACACACATACACACATACACAGTTATACACAGCGCGGCGCGGCGCCCGGCATGCAGTGCAGCAGCCAGTGCCACTGCGAGAACGTCTCCTTCAGCCCCGTCTGCGGACAGGTAACACACACACATACACACATACACAGTTATACACAGCGCGGCGCGGCGCCCGGCATGCAGTGCAGCAGCCAGTGCCACTGCGAGAACGTCTCCTTCAGCCCCGTCTGCGGACAGGTAACACACACACATACACACATACACAGTTATACACAGCGCGGCGCGGCGCCCGGCATGCAGTGCAGCAGCCAGTGCCACTGCGAGAACGTCTCCTTCAGCCCCGTCTGCGGACAGGTAACACACACACATACACACATACACAGTTATACACAGCGCGGCGCGGCGCCCGGCATGCAGTGCAGCAGCCAGTGCCACTGCGAGAACGTCTCCTTCAGCCCCGTCTGCGGACAGGTAACACACACACATACACACATACACAGTTATACACAGCGCGGCGCGGCGCCCGGCATGCAGTGCAGCAGCCAGTGCCACTGCGAGAACGTCTCCTTCAGCCCCGTCTGCGGACAGGTAACACACACACATACACACATACACAGTTATACACAGCGCGGCGCGGCGCCCGGCATGCAGTGCAGCAGCCAGTGCCACTGCGAGAACGTCTCCTTCAGCCCCGTCTGCGGACAGGTAACACACACACATACACACATACACAGTTATACACAGCGCGGCGCGGCGCCCGGCATGCAGTGCAGCAGCCAGTGCCACTGCGAGAACGTCTCCTTCAGCCCCGTCTGCGGACAGGTAACACACACACATACACACATACACAGTTATACACAGCGCGGCGCGGCGCCCGGCATGCAGTGCAGCAGCCAGTGCCACTGCGAGAACGTCTCCTTCAGCCCCGTCTGCGGACAGGTAACACACACACATACACACATACACAGTTATACACAGCGCGGCGCGGCGCCCGGCATGCAGTGCAGCAGCCAGTGCCACTGCGAGAACGTCTCCTTCAGCCCCGTCTGCGGACAGGTAACACACACACATACACACATACACAGTTATACACAGCGCGGCGCGGCGCCCGGCATGCAGTGCAGCAGCCAGTGCCACTGCGAGAACGTCTCCTTCAGCCCCGTCTGCGGACAGGTAACACACACACATACACACATACACAGTTATACACAGCGCGGCGCGGCGCCCGGCATGCAGTGCAGCAGCCAGTGCCACTGCGAGAACGTCTCCTTCAGCCCCGTCTGCGGACAGGTATCACACACACACACATAAACCTATATACGTCCCACTGCTAGGCACAGGCCATTTATTTCATGTCCGATTGCCCTCTCTAAGTAACGCCCTAGGCCGAGGTTCTTGCCCCATTCTGGGGACCCTTAGGCACGTTACTTCAAATATTTGAGGTTGAGAGCCCTAAGCGCTCATCCAACAGTCCGGTAAAGCTGTCAAGGCCATCGGAGGCCACACAGCTGTAGTCATTTAGAAAAAAAAAAGGCCATTTATATATTTACCAAAACACATTTGTAAGCTACTAGTCCAAAGCACTCACAATGTTAGCATCATTAAAAGAAAGATAAAATAAGACATGCAGTGCAATTTAAAAAGTCAGTTATGAACACAAATAATAATGTCAAAGCAATGTCAAATACTGTCAATAATACAAGGATACAGTTGAAGAAAAATAAATACACACACAACATGCATCATCCAACAAGTAATGGGCGATTGTGATTGTTCACAAAATTAACAATCGGATCAGTGAGTGGTTTTCAAAGGTTCATCCATTGTCCGAACGCAAAAATTATAATTTGCATCTTCGAAATAAAAAGTTTTTTTTCTAAATAGTAAATGAATGGTATGTTATTTTTTTGTTTTAACGCAAATTATGGTATTTTAACCGATCATCGAAACTTATTCTATTTTTATAATGATCCAAAAATAGGAAAAACTATTGAACACGAACTCGAGATTTGCATTCAGGCCATTAAGAAGCCCAGATTTCTGATTTTTATACTCAGATTTTTACCAGTTATCCAGCTATGATTTTCCATCGGTGCCCTTACTAAATGTCCCCCCCCTTCCCCCCAGGACTCGTTCACATACCTGTCCCCGTGCCAGGCAGGCTGCGCCGACAGCCGGCAGCTGGACAACGCCACCTGGATGTACACCGACTGCGCCTGCATCGACGCCAACGCTAAGGGAGACAAGGCCTTGGACACGTGAGTACATAACCTAACATTCTCAGACTAAACTCCGAACCTAATTCGAGATTAGATCTAACAAAGCTGACGAACACGGTCCGACATGGTCTAAAAAGGAGCAAACAAAAATTATGTTCGGGAGAAGGAGCAATCCTTTACCCACCGCCTCTATGTTGACGGCTGTTTCTGCTTCACTGCAAAAGCTAAATATTCTGTACTTTTTGAGGAGGCGCAGCGAAACGCTTTGGTGTCGTTTGCACCATTTAATTTAATTATTGTACTACTACATACATTTAAAACGAAAAAAGGCTACTTTTATTGAAAAAAATAATTGAGCCAAAATCGTCAATAATATCGAA
Source organism: Udea ferrugalis (assembly GCA_950022985.1). Taxonomy (NCBI): domain Eukaryota; kingdom Metazoa; phylum Arthropoda; class Insecta; order Lepidoptera; family Crambidae; genus Udea; species Udea ferrugalis. The sequence continues at coordinate 17,487,044 of OX465516.1, forward strand.
AATAAAACCTATTGCTCTAAACTCTAAAATAAAGGGTTGTTAATAATGAATAGTGTATTCAAAGTACAGCTATTTATTGCGTACATGGTTATTGGGATTAAATGTTGTTTTTATTGATTTTACTGTACACTAATTGTTTGTCTTTTCCATTTCATCTAATTTATCCTGCAACCATGGCATTTTTAATCTCTTCAGCTCACTTATATTGTTTTTATTCCTTCGGTTCACTATAGAACATCAACTTGTGTAAAACTATCGAATTAAAATTTAATTATATTATAACATAATATCACAAAAAATGAGATGTAAATTGTTTGGTCAACGGCATATCACGCTACCCATTTCCGTCAGTCCTCCTTGCTATATTGCAAATAAATGTCATTTGGCTAGAGCAAGATGAAAAACGGAAATGGGTAGCCTTATGTGCCGTTGACTGTATATTGACTGACGGTAAAATGTTCTTGATTGTAAACTCCTCTGTTTTGTTTGTGTGCGATAACGTGTAACTTACTATAACATAACATATCATGGCGCACTGATTGTTGCCGTCATGGTGAACGGAACAATCAGGAGCCCACATTTCGCCGAGGGAGTTCGAACCCAACGTGGTACCGCCGTTATCCGGGTTGCTTGGGTTTTATATCGGTGTTTTAAATCACCGGAAAGTTAGCCGCAAATTTTACAATGAAGACAAAGTAGGTGTGTTCCAGCCGGATTTGATATCGGGACGATCGGGTTCCGAGCCAGAGTGTTGAACCACTGGGCCACGACGCTCTCAGAACAGAAGTGTATCTTATCTTGTCTATATCATTGCAGTTACGCCCGCCTCACAAACCTGACGCTAGAGGCCCCCACAGACGCGGGTACTGGCGGTTTCGCGGTGAGCGGCGAGTGCGCCGGTCCGTGCCACAAGATATACGCCTTCATCGCTATCTTTGCAGCGATCATGTTTGTGCACGCCAGTGGGGAAGTCGGCGCTGTGCTGCTGATCATACGCTGCACGGATAAACATGGTCAGTACATACTAGTAAAATTGTAGTTTTTGCATCAGTCTCGAGATATCTTGCAAAAAGCACCAGTGCACAAATTCCAACCTTCCGTATGATAAACACTACTTAAAGTACCACTTTTTAAGCATCTGTAATAAATAGGAGTCAGTTTATCATGACGCTATGTAACATTCAGACCTTCTTTTTCATCGAAATCGGCTTACTAATATTATCCCCTCAAAATATTACAGTTGTAAAAGTTTATGAGTTTTCACATAACGCCAAGTAAGTTCTTTCGAGTTCATTTCGATAAACGCGAAATATAGCAATTTTTTAGTTTACATTTACTAGCTAACTACCCCAAGTGTATTAACTTCATTACGCTTACTGTCAGATTAGTATAATTTCTGTGATATTAACTTACATACACACTTTTTAGAATATTGCCAAATATTTTTGCGGAGATAAAATGCCATAAATAAATATGCAAAACCGCGTAAGAACAGCTAGTATACGGGGTGACTTTTTCAAGTAGGCGTGGGAGGCTAAATCCTCAACCATGAGGAATTAAGAGAAACTGTCAAAGGAGTCTCTAAACCGATTTTGACAAAAACTAAATCCAGGAATCGAACCTATTCATTTTGAAGAAAAAAAGGACACTATGTTATTATTATGCCACATTGTAATGTCGCTTATAAGGATCAAATGCTAGGAACTAACATTATATGGCACACTAAAGAAAATGTCTCATAATATAATTCCCACACCCCGAGCAGATGCTATCGTTTCTTACCCATATCCTTCTCCCCCCAGACAAAGCAATGGCGATGGGAGTGATCCAGTTCGCGATCGGCGTGTTCGGCAACGTGCCGTGCCCGATCGTGTTCGGCGCCGCCATCGACGCGGCGTGCCGGCTGCGCGACGTCGCCTGCGGGCTCACCGGCGCCTGCGCCTCCTACGACAACGACAGCTTGAGACATCTCTTCTTAGGTACGTCTGTAGCACTAGCCAAAGCAACGGCGCGACATCTCTTCTTAGGTACGTCTGTAGCACTAGCCAAAGCAATGACAACGACAGCTTGAGACATCTCTTCTTAGGTACGTCTGTAGCACTAGCCGAAGCAACGGCGCGACATCTCTTCTTAGGTACGTCTGTAGCACTAGCCGAAGCAACGGCGCGACATCTCTTCTTAGGTACGTCTGTAGCACTAGCCAAAGCAATGACAACGACAGCTTGAGACATCTCTTCTTAGGTACGTCTGTAGCACTAGCCGAAGCAACGGCGCGACATCTCTTCTTAGGTACGTCTGTAGCACTAGCCAAAGCAATGACAACGACAGCTTGAGACATCTCTTCTTAGGTACGTCTGTAGCACTAGCCGAAGCAACGGCGCGACATCTCTTCTTAGGTACGTCTGTAGCACTAGCCAAAGCAATGACAACGACAGCTTGAGACATCTCTTCTTAGGTACGTCTGTAGCACTAGCCGAAGCAACGGCGCGACATCTCTTCTTAGGTACGTCTGTAGCACTAGCCAAAGCAATGACAACGACAGCTTGAGACATCTCTTCTTAGGTACGTCTGTAGCACTAGCCGAAGCAACGGCGCGACATCTCTTCTTAGGTACGTCTGTAGCACTAGCCAAAGCAATGACAACGACAGCTTGAGACATCTCTTCTTAGGTACGTCTGTAGCACTAGCCGAAGCAACGGCGCGACATCTCTTCTTAGGTACGTCTGTAGCACTAGCCAAAGCAATGACAACGACAGCTTGAGACATCTCTTCTTAGGTACGTCTGTAGCACTAGCCGAAGCAACGGCGCGACATCTCTTCTTAGGTACGTCTGTAGCACTAGCCAAAGCAATGACAACGACAGCTTGAGACATCTCTTCTTAGGTACGTCTGTAGCACTAGCCAAAGCAACGGCAATGGGCTTAGGTTAGTCTATAACAACAGGCAAAGCAATGGCGATGGGAGTGATCCAGTTCGCGATCGGCGTGTTCGGCAACGTGCCGTGCCCGATCGTGTTCGGCGCCGCCATCGACGCGGCGTGCCGGCTGCGCGACGTCGCCTGCGGGCTCACCGGCGCCTGCGCCTCCTACGACAACGACAGCTTGAGACATCTCTTCTTAGGTACGTCTGTAGCACTAGCCAAAGCAACGGCGCGACATCTCTTCTTAGGTCAGTCTATAACAACAGACAAAGCAATGGCGATGGGAGTGATCCAGTTCGCGATCGGCGTGTTCGGCAACGTGCCGATCGTGTTCGGCAACTTGCCGATCGTGTTCGGCGCCGCCATCTACGCGGCGTGCCGGCTACGCGACATCGCCTGCGGGCTCGACAACGACAGCTTGAGACATCTCTTCTTAGGTACATACAATGCAACCGTACGCTGCTTTCTCTCAAAAATAAAAAGACAGCAAAATATCCATTTGGATTCAGGGTGAATTTTTCAAGTGGGCGTGGTAGGCTAAATCATAAACTATGAGGAATATCGAAAAATGCTGGAAGTAGTCTCCAGGCGGATATTGGCATAAAATAAAACTGCTTAATTAACAAAAAAGAAATTGTCTTAGATAGGAATAGAACCTGTCGTTTTGAAAAAAAACCACTTTATTATGCCATTTCGTAATGTCGCTTATAATTGTCGTCGCGTATAAGTATGAGTTTCTAGGAAGTATCAATATTCCAATTTGCTCACCGGCTAGTCTATTTCGTCATTCGTATTTCGTCATTTCTGTGAAAAAAAACAGAATTCTATTGTTCAAGCATTAACAGTTTTGTTTTCTCGCCACAGGTTTATCAGCAGCACTGATGTTCCTCGCCTTCATAATGGACCTGCTGGTGTGGAGCAAGGCGGGCCGCATTGACATGAACCCGGGCGAGGTGCCGCCCCCGCGCGCCCCGCTCCCTCTACTGCCCACGGACACCACGCTCTGACGCGAGCCCACGCCCACGCCCACGCCCACGCCGCCCACTAAGGCCACGCCCACCACACTCACCGCCTACGAGTCACACTTCTGAACCAGCAAGCAAACATTCGTACGTCTTACCGCCTAATTCACAAACGCAAATCTGGCTGACTGCTAGAATGCCTTAAGAACTTAAGTCCGCCAGTTGTACTTTTTTACAAACAAACAATAATAACTTTATTTAAATAGACCTGTTACAAGTACTTTCAAATCGTCAAATGTAATTAACAAACAAAATACAATTAATAATAGACATGAATAAAACGCTGAGGAGCTTGACGAGTGTAGCTGTCACTTTCAGTTCCATAAACAATATACGAGACGGCATGATTTTGAAGGCGTGCTTAAACTTGATTGATGTTTGTGAATGGGGGGTTAGTTACCTCAGTGTACATTTCAGAACAAATTAAATAGCGAAGAAAAGGACTAAGCTTCCTGCACGAATGTTTCTAAGAAGACTATTTGCTAACATCAGTGGAAATTCCAAATTGTTTGAAATTAAATTGTTTAAAAAAACAAATTATCGAAAATTTGTTAGGGATATGAGATATACTCTGTGGCGGGTTCTTAATAACAGTAACATGACTGTCATGACAATTTTTACGGCGGTTAAAAGTTATTTCGGACCGTGAGATTGGGGTTAAAACGTTTCGCGTGCAATTTATTACGGGTTCGATGCAAATTTGAACCTTGAGACGAAACACAAACTTTGTGTATCAGTCTGAGTTTAGCCTGAATTGTACAGTCAGCATTGAAATCATGTGTGATAACAAAGTGATCAAAAACTAAAAGGTATTGATAATTTGACAGAGGCGATTGTAAAACTACAATGATAAGGTCGTATGTCGTTTTACTACATTTTACTACTTTATACATATTTGACTACTCTGTATGCACACATCATTTAATTGCTGAATGTACAACGTCTAAAAGAATGCGGGATGTACTGAGGCACTTCAGTCTTTGCTTGTAGCCATGTCTCTAGGCAGATAGTTACTCTATGTAACATTAGTAACTGAGGCCGCGGTCCGAATTGGGGCTGTTGGAACTCGATTACAATGAAAACGCTGTTCTTCGATAATTATTGTTACTTGGAGTCAAATACTGAAGAACACTGTCGTTGGTTCTGACGAAACTTTAGAGTGCTTCGACGGGAGTGCCCCTGAGGACCATTTCTGATACTATTTAAAAATCTCTGTAGAATTTAGGATAGCGTAGTTGATACTCGTGTTTTCGTACTGCTATGAATTTATCGTAAATTGACTATCTGACTTAACACTTACATTGCCGCATGTCAATCTACTTAACGCTACCAGTGACGTCACAGGCTTGCATTTTTTGAGCGGTTCTGTGACTGATTCATTTTCTAGCAGTGTTTTGCATTTTTCTACTTCATTGATGCATTTTATTAGCTATACTTAATCTTAAGTATGCCTGCTCAATGTTATCTTTCACATACTTGTTTCTTCTAGGGCCTGCTTTCAAAATACACAAACTATTATATGTGTAATTTGCGGTCTTTATCTATCGTGTATAGATAGAATGAAGTGAAAATAGAACAAGGAAGTAAATATCGAGTTTTATTGATTATTAATAGTTTTTTCGTCGCCGAGTCCCTCATGAACCGTTTTGGTTACTTTCACATCACAATATATCTACTAAGCACTGTATATATAACTGATATTCTACATAATAATCACATTCTGGGACTGACTTTATTCGTAAGCTATGCGTAAACTATGTTAAATTAATCATAAACGAGTGAAAATAATGCAATTTATATGTAAGTGTAGTCAAAACCGAAAATATTTATACGTATGTGAATCTAATGCGTTAGTGCGACAGGGTTCTTAGTCGTTTATATATTTTGGCTTGTGATTTCACATGTCTGAAGCCATGTTGAGTGCAATATTAAATAACAGCATTTGTGTAGAAATTATTTTAATGCTTGAGAATATTTATTGTGTAGTTAATTTTATACCAGTTCAGAGTTTGAGTTATGTGTTATTTTTAAAAGGCACCTCGGAAGCATAACACTGTAAGTGCCTTTGAAGATATTTTAAAGAGACCTCTTTTTGTTAAAATGGGTGATGCATTCTTTCAGATTGTTTTTGGTTTCACAATTTTATCGTTAGTTTAAAATAAAGCCATTTTCGAATGATGCATAAAAAACAGTTGCAGCGTTATGCTCCTGGAGTATAGTTAACATGGTTTACGCAAAGTTATATATCTTTTCAATATTGCGAATTACATGGCTAGTGATTAGACATTTATATTAGATTAGAACGTTTTTTTACAAATTATTATTATTACTAAAACATGTACATATTTTAGTTAATTTAAAGTACATATAATCGTAATCGAAGATAAGCTAATGGTAAGACTAACGTTTCTTGGTCTGTTGTCTTTTTAGGGGAGGAATTCTTTATAATCAATTTTATAATTAGTATAAATTTATAATATAACACTTATACATTAGTTTCCTCCGAGCTATGGTCGTGTTGATTTAAATCTGCTCATTATATTGAACCAAGTACCAAAGATGTTATTGGTATATAGCTAAAACGAAATTATATATAAAATAGATTTTTATAGCGTAATGTGGTTCCTAGATTGAAAAATCTAACCTCTTTGAAAAAACATAAATTTTGATAAAAGAAAGACGGATATTTGTTTAATCAAATATGAAAGACCATAGCTCTGATAAAATATACAGTAAAAATATTAAACTGTTCGTTTAAAAGGCTGGGTCGTGTGTAAAATTGTTTTTAGTAAATGTAGCGTAAATCGACTAAATAATAGAAAATAGTTGTTAATTACGTCGATGTATACCTCGAAATTTTTTGTAACGTCTGTGATCGTGCGTAATTTCATGTACTAAATCATGATTACAATAATAATTTTAACTAAACCTAGTATGTGTGTGTACATTTATCTTGAAAGTTGTTGCTTGCATGTGCAATAAAATAATAAAAATAGACAAGTTAAACAGTTAATGAACAATAAAATGAAATGTACAAACTTGGAACTTTTGATGAATTTTAAACTAAATTAAGAAATTAAGAAGGTATGCAACAGTGAAACAAAAACCTTTTATTAGCTAAATATTGAATTAGTAAAAGTAACAAGAGTACAACATTTTGAAATGAAAGGCGTTGAAAGAACACTTTGTTAAACGGTTTGCTATCAAACGTTAATGAATGAATTGAAACTTGGCTTAAAACTGATGTCTTTTATCTGTCATTCATAGTTAACGTTTGCAACAGTTAAGCGCGCCAGTTTCAAACCAAGTATCAAACGTACAAGCTCCCTTGTCAGGTGGTCCGAATGTTGTTATTGGTGCAACGCTGTACCGACACCTTTTTACCAAACAGTGAAATTATGTTTATCTCTCTTATCGTTTATTGTGACGATTTAAGGAAAATAATGGGCTGCTCGTGCGTTACATCCAGTATGCACAGCCAATCGCAGCCTAAGCCTAACATTTTAAACTTAGAATCGTCTCATGCCAAATCTACCTACACTACCTGACCAGTGGCCGTAGGTACAGTACCCGGCAAACATCTTGAGCATTTGTAGTCGTAGTGGGGGAAAGTTCGCGCATTGTACACTCACGTGCAAAAAAATAGATACTCTTTTTTAACTGTGAAATGCTCATATTTATTCGGGTATATATTTTGATAACCTGCGTGGCCCGTTGGCAAGGTCTACTAGCCCAAAGGTCCTGGTTTCGAATTCCGGTACGGACAAAATGTTTGTGTGACGAATCGTGTCTAATTTTCTGACTTGTCGTTTTAATACCACATTAGGTTGTCGCGGCGTATTATTCATTTTAAAACAACCCTCAGAATCGCAACAATAGTAACAATAAGAATAACAACAAAGTCAACAAAAAATTATAACAAATAAAACGTCAACAACAACAACGAAGGTACTTTTCACTGCACGCAAGTGTATTTGGGAAGACAGCGTGACGTAGACACTGATCTACCAATAACGCGCTCGATACGATGCCCCCCGCCGTCGCGCCCCGCCTTCACCGCCCATGACACCTAAAATTCGGTTCTGCGCAGTCAAGGTCATTTGCTCAAGATGTTTGCCGGTAACTATACTGTGTTGTGCCGCTTTGATTCAAGTTACAACTGTATCTTTTCTTACCAAACTACTGTTGGTTATGTTATATTTTTAATAATATTTTTACTCACTAAAAGGTGGTTTTTAAATCCAACAGTTTAACATGTACAGAAAAATGATAGTCTCTTAACACAATTTGTGAAACGACCATTGCCACTTACGCTCCAATAAACACTGCCAGATTTACAATTTTGTATAATATTTTATCGTGACATCCAAAAATGGGCTTAAATGACACCAAATATATTTCCTCCTGATTTATAGAAACCCTACTCCTTAACATATTCAAATAACGCATTTACTCGTTTCATGTTAAAAACCACACCTGATTCGTTTTTCTTAGATCATGTTAAAAAGTTTGTATTATTTTAACATAATATCTTTTGTTCAATCAAACTATAATATCGTTTCCTAAATTTGTTCAATCTGTGCATTATCTTTGTGCAATGTCTTAGAAAAATATATAACCTTTTGTTAAAACTATTATTGCTTTGATGCCCTATTGCACTATTAACTTAGCATAATCGTTATTAATAAGTAAATGTTTTGAATCTTTATAAATCTACAATTTTACACTATATATTATTAATTATAAAATTAGGGTGTATTTTTATGGATAAGTTTTCGATAGAATAAGGCAAGGTCACTGAAAACGTAGTAAACATTTGAGTAAATAAGTGCTGATGTTGTGCCTCTCACACGACTGGACCACCAATATAGTCTATCGGAAACTTTGTTTTCACATTCTGTCTTATTTTTATGTATAAATGACGGCCATTATTTAAAATACTATTTCCTTGTGTGTAGGTAAAATGTTGTAGCCATAGTAACATCTCAGTGGTAGATAAATTTTGTTGTTGTTGCTGTATAACTAATAAGCGAATATCTCTTTGTTTGTAATAGTGAACACAATTTACTAGTCTACGTTTTAGTTTTAGGCAATAATACCTCTGGATTTTTAGATATAAACCTACCAGACCTAGCTAATGGGTTTCTTTACAGTTATACGTTGATTGAAATAAAATGAATAATAATATTGTTAAAATAAATTAATTTTTAAATAGGTTTTTTCTTGTTTTATATGTATCCTTTTTCTACTGTGCTGCAAATGGATAACAAGGGAATATTTTATATTATATCATATATAAAAACAAATACCTAACATTTCCTTCGCGAACTCATCATCACAATTGCTCATCACATTTATCTCCTAAGAATATTCAAAATAATCACCGTTTGATTTTCAACACGAAATATTGTAAACAGTTTCTACCAAAACGCACAGATGTTAAGGGAAATATACAATTTTAATAACAAAATATACACAAAATTATGAATGTCCCTAGTGTAATGAATTTGATATACTATATGTATGAATAAATTTACTACTGTTCTGATGGAAATAACCGAAAAACATGTTTTAAATAAAATGTCCGTCTGTAAGGTAAAATGTTTGGTTATAGTTCAGCTATACTGTTTATTTACATTATATAAACTATATTTAAGTACAGTATAGATTGTTATAGTGACGCACTGGTCACATATTTTTTAATTATTTGTAAATAAAAATAATGAGAGATAATAATGTGTTTTGCTTTATGTCTTTGTGGAGATATTATTATAAAAAAAAGTCTTCGATGGCGAACACTACACGGAGTTCGTCCACTCGTTGAAATCAGCTTGGGTACATAGGTACACCATCAACACTGAGACCTTACAATAAGCGTATTGCAGATTGCAGTAAACCATCTACTAATAGCTTGAAAGAGGAAGATCAGGTAGGAATAGAATAGCAAGGCGAGTATCGTGGCCCAGTGGTTAAACACTGCCTTGGATCCCGGGTGGCCCCGGATTTAATACAGGCCGGAACACCATGTGTTCGTCGTACCTACAATTGGCGGCTAACTCTCCCGTTATGGAAAACACCGATAAAGACTTATGCAACCCGTATAAAGGGCGGTCGGCCCTTACCTTGTTGGGTTCAAATTCGTTCAAATGTAGGCTGAATGCTAAATGTTCGTGACAACCTGATGAAGGAATTCGGTGGATGCAGGCTGGCTACAACCCGCCTACAGGAAATCTGCAGAGGAGTCAGTTCAGCAGTGGACGTCTTGCGCCTGCTAATGACAAACTCCAGAGACTCCTCGACCGCCTTAACCAGTTAAGATAGTAAAAAATAAATCCGAGGAAGGTTATTAACCTCTAACTCATAAGTACAATAGTGGAATCACTAAAAACTACCAGGCAAACGCTGGGTACTCTACGCTACTTCAACGGCGAATTTTGTAGCCGTTTTCCTTTTACGAGCTCCATTGGAATAAGAATCAAAATCCCCGCACAGTTCGTAATTTTTTGCTAGTTCATTTGGTATTGTCATTTTAAACCGTAACGGACTATTCAATAATGCTACTCGGCAATGGGTTTACATTATTCTGACAGAGTACATACCTTTAGGGTTCCATTTAGAACTGGACAGCCTGCAGGTGGTCTTCAATAGCACGAAATCTATTCGCAAATAGCACATATCTAACATTTTAGCATGAACAATCCACGAACAGCACTTCCAAAAAATATTATTACTTAAATGCCATTCGCGATTGTGCTATTGAAAACTGTGCTTTAAGTGAATTACGTCTTTAGACAAAAATGTCCAGTGACATTTAAAATGTACCCTACCCTACCCTAACTGAAAGCGAATTGCATATCTGCATTGTTTTGGTTTTTTTAGTCAAGTATTTTTTATATTTTAAAGAGGGGATCTTGGAGGTTAGTAAAAAAAAAAAGACGACTGGCATATCTTTGTGTCACCTTACGCTGCACCTCACGTTGTGCGTGTCCCCCACGGAATAGAAAATTCCGTGGTGTCCCCGAATTCATGTCATTTTCCAACTGCGATGTCACGCTTTACGTGTCGCCTACTGTACACAAATTGAAAGTTTGTGATATGATTAGTGTAACATTCAAATTCTTAGCATAGGTTATCTCACTGTAGTAATATGCTGTATACGGATCCCTCTCAAGCCTAAAAGTTGCTTTTTTACCAATTGTACGAGTCCAAAGGCGCTGAATACGTACTGTCGGATATTGGATCACGTGAAGCAAAAAGTTAATACCGAATGACTCAAAAATTTTCAGTGTGGCGTAAACAATCCAGGATGATTGGGCAGTTCGGCCGGAGTGGCGGTATAAAGCGAGTGACGAGCAGGCTCTGGTCAGTCTTGTCCCTTGGTCAGCACGAAACATGGCATCCATCACACATTTCACTCTTCTCGTGGTTTTGGCGGCGTCCTGCATGGCAGCTCCGGGCCATCCAGGTACGAAAGTTTCGTACATTTCAAAACGTTAATCATTGTCTGATTGATACTCATAGTACCAACAAGCTCTGCTTAGTTTAGACTCAAATAATCTTAGTGATTGATGTGAAAGTAGATATTTATCATTTTAATTTTTTAGCCTTCAGCGGAATACCTGGACCACTCAAGTTTATGCTGAAAGTTTCCCTTGATTTTTAAAACGAATAGCTTTTGCACACATTTATTCCAGAATTTATAAGTTTCTCCTAGTTCAGCAATCAAATATTTTTTACATTATAGGTGAGCGAGCTCGACGTCACTATGATGGTGGTTTAGGGGGCTACGGCGGAGGGGTAGGCGGCTTCGGGCGCCACCCCGGCGGCCACGGCTTCGGCGGCTTACACGGCGCCCACCTCGGCGGCTCACAATCATACTCTAAATCCTCGGCTAGTGCAAGCTCATCGTCTGGTAGTGGATCCTTACATGGATGATACTGTAAGTGTTTTACCATCTTTTTTTTTGACCCGGAGGAAATGCCTTTACGCATACCAGGAGACACCCAGTGGCATACCCACTAAAAACTGCGGGACTCCCACTCATCGTCCATGTAGGGGGAACTGCGGTGACTGGCACGAAGCCTACTACGCGTTCCCCCGGGAGGTGCCCGCCTGCACGGCGGGCCGGAAGTGGCCCCCGCCACGTGGGCAGTAGGGACTACCGAGGGCGCCGAGCAGGCTTGTGCAATGCTGGCAATGTGAGTACCTACCCCCGTACCACGCGCCCGCCGGAGAGATTGGATACGATGGGCAACTGTTCGTCGTCTCCCTCCCCTCCTCGCCCTGCGGAGTAATTGTTTTACCTGAGAATGTATTAGTACCTGTGAAACGCCCGAAGTGAAAAAGAGGTGAACCCAACGCTGAGAGAATTTCGTCACTCCCGGGTTCCCACATTACATAGGAGTCGAAAACGAGATCACACCTACGGCTCTAATTTACAGCCACTTGCCCGTTGTTTCCAAGAATTTTCAAAGCCTACCTAATGGAAATAATAAGAGTCTTATGCGAGCACACGGATCCGGCTAAGCAGCGAGACGCTGCAGCTGAGTCTGCAGCCAAAATTGGCTTTGACAGTATAAGTGTACCTCGCTTTCATTCAACACACATTCGTAATAGAACCGTCCTAGATGGAGCAATGTTTGATGTAGAAACAAAAGTTTGTGCTGATGTTGTCTAATATTAAGGTTTGTTCCAGGAATCTATTCAACAACCCCATCCAAATAACGACAACGGCCTGTTTATGGAGTCTGTAGCTCGAATATTCCTGAGCACTCTATTTGTGATCGTTTTAAGTTTAAATTATTTTATTTTTACTAATTCACTTAAGTAAATATTGTTAGAGCTTAAATTATTGTTACCAATGACGAAATTTTAATAAAAACATGTCCACAACCATATTTGACTTTGAGAATACATACTCCGAAATTCCTAAATGAAAACTATTCGCTATTTTTCCACACAACAGCGTCTAGCCTCAAACAAACCAAAGAAAAATGTGCAAGTTACCCCCGAATTCACAAACGTCAATCAACGCTAAGCACGCCCTCAGGCTCATGCTGTCACGTTTATAATAATGTCAATTGAACTGAAAGCGAGTTGAATAGCGGGTGGGGTGACCCACCCAGACCACTGTACCAGCAGGCTGTCGTTTTTTTAAACCAGCCAAGTTTTCACGGGATTAAAATGTCAAAATAGTTTTTTTTTTAATTCAACCTATACTGTCCAATTGCTGGGCAAAGGTCCCACAAAGTTCAAAGTCAAAGTCAAAGCATTTATTTGCAAACTAAGTGATACAATAGTTGGGAAGTACATAATAGGATCTTTTTGACTTAAACGACGTCATGGACTTCTCCAAACGACGTCTCCCCTAAGCCAAAATCTGCCACTCCCCGGAACAACAGGATATGTCATCGCTCCATCGTTTCTGAGGTCTTCCTCTCCGGCGATGACCATCTGTGGGGTGCCACAAGGTGGTGATTTGGGCCCATTTATTGGAATGCATGCTGCAAATGTCACCTGCCTAGTTCCGTTTTAGATTCGCAGTCGCTTTTCCCACATCCCGTATCCCTGTTTTGGCACAAATGGTGGTGTTTCGGATCCTATCGATTTGTTTGACCCCTAGAACGCTCCGTTCCATTGCCCTTACGCTTGGACTTTTGATTTTCGGTTAACGACCATGTTTGTGCACCGTTGGTTAGATTGCCAAAATGAAAAAGTCGATGAGTTTCCGCTTCAGAGACATTGAGAGGGCACCCTTCATGAAAGCCTTTAAGGACCAGAAGCTCTTCCAGGCGTTATATGCGGCACTCGATTTCCTTTCCTGCCTGTTTTCAAAAGAAACTATCTGGCCCAAGTAAATGTACTCATCAACGTATTGCATTGTTTGCCCGTCCACCACAAACCTACCTTGTGTGCTATTTGTGATCATTTTTGTTTTTGACCGGTTCATCGCAAGTCCGATCCCAAAGCTTACCGCGCTCAGTTCTTCAAGCATGGTTTGTAATTCGGCGAATGTAAGTATTTGCGCATAGTACCTACAATGTCGTCGGCTAAACGAAGGTATGTGAGATTGAAATAAAACAAACTTTACGGATTTTACTCGCGGTCTTATATTTTCTTTCATTTTCTAATCCGACGCCAGTTGTTGAAGGATTTCCTCCAAGGCTCTGGTAAATAATTTGGGGGAGATAGGGGCACCCTGCTTAAGGCCTTTTTGTATTGCAAAATATGGGCCAGGAGCATGCAATTTAACACTAATTTATACTGTAGGTACTCAGATAAATGCGACTCTACCACTGGTTTGGAAACGGCTAGAAAGAATATAGCTTATTCCCAAACTAAAAATCATAAACATAAAAATCCTTAGTAAATAAAGCCACAGGTATTTGCAAATTGTTTATTCAAAAATAGAACTAAATCCTAAAATCTTAATACGCAATTAAACTTTTTCCGTTACATCCTAATATACTCGTACTCATTGTCACCACCCATGGATATATGGGAGTACTATACTTCAACAAATTTGAGTCACTGCAGTATCTATCTTCATTAGATATTTTGCCTAAAAACGAGTAGGTATTATTACTGCGGAGTCACTATGTCATCAAACATCATTAATATAATCTAATGAGAGCTAGTTCCATATTTATAAATACTGGACGCTGTAGGTAAATTTAGCCAGTTAATTGTTCTTGAGAAAACTGCACCGAGGAATGTTATCGACATGTTTTTACTTGTAGTTAGGTACCTACATGATAAAAGTTTGCATGTTCTTTTTCGTATTATTCACAACTGGTAATTGCTGATAATTATTAATGGGGAGATAGTCATCATGATCAACAGCCGCATGAAGACCGAAATCCGGTCCAGCCACCTTGAAGGTGGGCCCCACTCTGCGTTTAGCCTGAAATGGTCTCCAATCCAGAAGCTTTGCAACCGCAACGGCTATCCGTTCTTCACACCATGTGCCCCGCCCACTGCCACTTCGTAGTGAAAGCAATAGCCCCTTTTCATAGCACGTTGGGTGATCTTGAGCTTGCTTATGAGTCCCATAGTAAGGGACCACCTTTCAGATCTCAGGTCTACTAGTAGCACACACTGGGTTTACACCATCGTCTCTATGCACCGAGGTATTTTGGAGGAGAAAACAAAAAGTTATTTTCCGAATGCGGCCCAGCTAAGTTGGATTAGTCGATATTCATTTTTCTCGAAGTTGGACCTACCTACTTGGACCACTTGTCCTAAGTAGACGTACTCGTCGACACCTATTTTAGTGATGAATGCGCATAAAGTGTTCAAAGTGTTCTGTTCCTCTCTAGATAGATACAATTCTCCCGTTTCAAATTACCCTGTAAACTTTTAATAAGATCATATCCATCTAGTATTCCATTTAGTTCAGTCCAGTTTTTCAAGACTCCAATATCAAGGGTTCGTTACTCTAGTGGTTGAAAGCTGATATTGTTGTGATTATCTTACTTCAGTCGTCTCATACTCAAGTCCTACAGATTTGGTGGAACACGTTCCACAAGATTGGCGTTGCGGTGTTGGTTGAAGGCGGTAGCGGAAGCGGAGGCGGAAGATCTCGTGAAGGAGCGGCTTCCGCGGGCGCTCTCGTTGGAGTTGGAGCTGGAGTCACGCCCGTCCCTGTTGTAGGCTAGCTCATGGCTGCCACTGTTACTGCGAAGGATAACAGAAATATTTTAGAAATCTCCATAGAAAAAGCTTAAATGATACCACTATATCAATTCTCTACTTGGATCTACGTATTTTTAGGCACTTATTATTCAAATTCAAATGTTTATTTGCAAACTAAGTGATAGTAGGTACAGATCTTATATGACATAGGTTATTCTTAAGACTTAGTCGCCTTTTTCAGGCACAGCAAAATCAGGCTTACTAACTAGTGAAAATTACCACTTAATTTTGCATAGTACTTGTAGAGAAAATTAATAATCATTATTTTACAGTACCTACTTAGGTATTGGCTAGACCTCAGGAAAATGAAATTCACCTACTTTTGCCATTTGCTACTGGAAGTGAAGTATTCACTTATTTCTCGTTTGTTGAATTTCCTCAACCAATGAATTCCAAATTCTAATACCTACGCAGATCAGTGTAGAGAGTTGAAGAAGTATGTGAGGCTGATACATGCTAGTAAACCTATCGTCAGGTCAGCATAGCCTTCGACTAGGCATCGCAAAATGCGTATGAAGAATAAAATTGCGAGAAAGTCAAAAACAATTTAGGTAGTACCTGTTCCCGTAACCCTTGCTGCCACTGCCACCACAGCCTGTGCCTTCTTGGCTGACGCTGGCGTCCCGCTCATCGCTGCCACGCCCGTAGCTGCCAATTCCATAGGCGCTGTTGTTGAAGCCGCGTCTCATTCGCATGCCTTCAAAGTTAGAAAATAAAAGATATAATTAGAACTTACGACTTCAAGAGCTGGTGCAGTTAGTACTACAGCGATGATACGTTACAAAAAGGCACAACCAGCACAACATGACATGTGCGTACAGCAAGCAACCTTATCACGCACACTGATCTAATAGAGATTCACTTGATTCGATTTTATTGACGCTTCAAACGACATACGACTCTCTCATTGCTGTTACAAATTGCTTTCGTCAAAGTGTCATTACCTTATCGACCCATCATGGCAAGGGGCGACCCCACCGCGTTATCCTGGTTGCTTGGGTTTGTTACCGGTGTTTTCGATCACCAGAGAGTTAGGCGCAAAGTGTGCATGGAACGCAAGAAAGTTGTTCCGGCCAGTCTTGAACCCAGGGTATTGGTTAAGTAATGGGCCATGACGCTTTCGACCATCTCGACGATGATTGATGGTGGTGAGTGGCCGTTAACCCAGTGTTGCCGTGGGTAGATAGGTAGTTGAAATGTAAACAAAGTGGTAATGCAGACATGAATAGGCATATTTACCCCGTCCTGCAGCTAGCCCCAACATCACCAGCGCCAATGCAACCAGTATCACCTTCATTTTGTCCAGAACTGTTCGCATTAACTCCAACGGCCCCTATATGTACACGCGGCATAATCGCGGCGGACACGCTGCGTCAGGTCGGCGCGTCACGGTCATGTCAGCTGTGACAGGCGACGGTGACGGGTTAACAATGCCCAGACGCAGTAATTTGGGGTGATGTGCGATTCGGCTTGCCCCTGACTTTGGTGCGGTTTGAGGTTAAATTATAACAGTCAGCCAAAACTGGAGCATAACTAGTATAATCTGAACTCCTGTTACTATGCACTTGCATATTGCTCGGGGACTTTGACGGTATTAAGTCCACTTAGGCCTGAGCTATGGTTGCCATGGTTGGCTATATGTATCAAGATAAAGTTACTTAAGTGATTTCGTATTTTGAGTAATTGATGGTTATAATATGTAGCAAAGGAAGTAATTTTAATTTGAGTAAAAACAGTAGAAGACTATCTACCTACCTAATACCTAGAGGACCGTTCCAGTTGAAGGTTACAAATCTTTACTCCTGGGTACTGAAGCTTTGAAGGTTTTATTCAACACGACGACGACGTACAAAATGTGGACCGCCTGCTGGTGCACTTCCAGTGAGTATTGTCTCGTATGATTTACATTAGCGCAATCAGCATAATTAACTTATGGGAATAGGAAAAAAAGTAAATCCAATATTCCATAATCCAAAGTAATCCAATATTCGGAAGACCCGTTACTAAAAGTTTTTAAGAAATAAAATTCGTCTGTTGGCTTGATGATTAATTGGTTTTCTGGTTTCTGGAGTTCTGGTGCGTGTTTTCATGTGCTAAAGATACTAACTGTAACTGTAATACTGTCTCCAGTGACTTTTTAAAGCCAATTGTAGAGCAATTTTAACTTAAAATTATTAAGTAATAAGAGAAATAGGGAAATGAAATCAATGCAGTTTAGAATGACGATATTTATTTTATTTGTTAACTGTTTTTCAATTTGAAGTAACTAAATGGTAAAAATTTAAAGACAATAGGATACGTACATATTGTACAATCATCATGAGTTCAAAAGATCACTTGGGCCATTCCATCACCCAGGGAAGGGAACCCTAAATCCAGGACGACCAAAGCCAG
Source organism: Udea ferrugalis (assembly GCA_950022985.1). Classification (NCBI taxonomy): domain Eukaryota; kingdom Metazoa; phylum Arthropoda; class Insecta; order Lepidoptera; family Crambidae; genus Udea; species Udea ferrugalis. The sequence continues at coordinate 17,505,074 of OX465516.1, forward strand.
GACGGCCGAAGCCAGGACGCCGCCTCCAGACGACCCTTCCTCCAGGGCCAAAAGAGCGCCCGTAAAATCCAGGCAGACGTACCCCGCCTCTGGAAACTTTGTACATCAGGTGTGAGAAGTCCTCTTCCTCAGCGGCTTCTTCGTCGAAGATGTCTTCTTCACCAGCTTCTACGCTTGCGTGGATGAGAAGGTCATCAGCATCATCGCCGCTACCTGAATCGCTGCTGTCGCTACTCGCGCTGCTGTCGCTACTCGCGCTACTGTCACTGCTATCGCTGGAGTCTGTTTTTAATCAGAAATAATAATTAGTATTTAAAATATTCTTCACCAAAGTTACCACTAAGTCTGCTAAGGCTCCCTTATAAGTCGCCTGAATTAGAATTACATTTCCAATAATTTTAAAAACTATGATTCAGTGCAAAAATATTCTGAATTCTTTCCCATTTACATCACTCCCATATGCCAACAAAACATGTTACAATTTATTGGAAAAGTAATAAGGCAAAAAACTTTTGAGCTGATGTCATTAATGTCTTCAAACTTATGCAGTTCTGCCAATGGTGTATATTTATCAAGACGTAGAATCCCTTACCAGACGACCCACTACTGTCGGCCCAGGCGCAGGCTGCCAGGACGAGGAACATCAGACCGATCACTTTGATGTTTGTCATCTTGAGTTCTTCCAAGACTGTGACTTCTGCAGTTAGGAAGTACTTTATATAGGTGTAAATTGTCATAGATAACACTTTATTGACGCTATTTTTAATACTTACTTACGCTCTTTCTTTCCATCAGCTTTCAAGGGCAACGGGGTCGTTTGATGCGATGTGAAGTATATATTTCGATGTTGTTTTTCTGTTTTTTTTGGGATAACTAATTATACTTTGAATTGATGAGTATTTTTTTTTGCATTGAGCAATGTCAATTTTAGTATCACACATTTGCACCAAAAACATCTATTCAGGTGCATAACAAATGTTGGATAAATTAGCCAAGCTGAATATTTTTCACAAAAAAGTGTGTGTTCATAGATTATTTATTTATTACCATATCTGTGTCGTTATTTATGATACGCTGGACTGGAAAAGTATGGGCATAAACATAAACGGCCAGTAGGTACATCTCACAGTTACGATTCGCAGATGACACAGTCCTGATGGTGAAGTCACTCTAGGATCTGCAGCTGATGCTGAACAGCCTAGACTCTTCTTCGCGGCGGATCGGTCTAGGGATTAATATGGGTAAAACAAAGTCATGATCAATGACCACATTGATCCGGGACCGGTCGTTGTCTTCGGTCATCATCTTGAGTTTGTGCAGGAATATACCTACTTTGGGCAGATATTGCAGTTGCGTAGAAACAACTTCGAAAGGTAAGCCATGAGGAGGATTTAGCTGGGCTGGGCAGCGTTCGGAAAACTTCGTCGAATCATCTCGTCACCTATACCGCAATGCCTGAAAACTAAGGTTTCTTAACCAGTGCGTCCCACCTGTCATGACATACGGAGCCGAAACGTGGACACTAACAGTGCGGCTGATCCACCAGTTCAAGGTCGCTCAGGGAGCTATGAAGAGAGCTACGCTCGGAGTTTCTCTGAAGGATAAAATTCGACATAGCTTCCAGAATAAGTAAGCTAAAGTGGCAGTGGGCTGGCCACATTTGCCGTAGAACGGATAACCGTTGAGGTAAGCGCGTTCTAGAGTGGAGACCTGCACGTCTCGGCAAGCGTAGTGTTGGACGCCCTCAGGCTAGATGGAGCAACGATTTACGAACAGCTGCTGGCACGAGGTGGATGCGTCTAGCTGAAGATAGAGCGCGATGGCGCGCATAAGGGGAGTCCTACGTCCAGCAGTGGACCAACATAGGCTGATGATGGTGATGATTAATGAGTACTGCATGTATGTTCACTGTATACTACTCAGATATTTATTTATTTATTAAACACAATTAAACGGGCTTAACCCAGTAACATAATTATGTAACTTAATAACTAGATTACAATACACATTTCTCAACATGTTGTAAAATTGATTGCGGTCTGTCTGCGAATATATCCAATTCGGCGCTAGAGGCCAACAACATATTTAACGCCCTCTGCATTCGGCACAGTGGGGATATACCATAAGATATGATGCTTAGAAAACCAAAATCAAGATGCTCATATACTTGTATATGTTATTTGTATATTTTTATCACCCAACGAATTTCTACACTTTGAAAGACTTTGATATGATTATAACCTAAGGTAACAATCAGATTGAGGTTGAGGCATTCAGTTTATTTTTCAATATTGGATAACTCTCTGGTTGGGTGTATTTCCTTAGAGATTATTAACGAAGAATTACTAAATTAAACGAATTAACTTTACCACGTCATGTTCCACTGCTACTTGGCCGGTGCCTCTCCTACACTGAGATTAAACACACAGGTTTTGGAGTGTTGGGAGGTGTATGGAAGTTTATTGTTTTTATTTTCAAGTAATTAGACTCTTAATTTATAATAATAGTATTGGCTTATAATAAGGACTTCATCAAGAACAAGAAAACTGCCTCTCCTCAACTTTAAAATGTGTCCATCTCTCAGGAATTTTCTTATGTTTTATAGCATATTATGTGAATAAGATGTAGTTCATTGAAGTGGAGGTTCCAGCCAACCTGCATCCTCTGTATCACGATTATGAACATTCTTGTTGGCTCAAATTTGTTCTGCATCTCGCTAAGTATATTATCCGTATATATGCGTCAACTATCAGTTTCTCTATTCTATGCCTTCTCGTAGGATATTTTTGGAGATTTCCTTCTCCTTTTTTTTAGCCGTGTGAGGCCACCCCACACTGCAGTCCTCCTCGGGGTCACTTGTGCAATGGAAGCACACAGCCCCCGTCGTGTGCTTTCCGAGAGCCTCATTTAGTCGCCTCTTACGACAGGCGGGGGTGGACCTTGGCTGCATTCTTACGCCCCAGACCACAGGGTGAATCCTTCTTCTACCACTAGTTAAGTAACCAAGAAACATTCTCATTAAATTTTACCTCTTTTTATAATTTTAACGTTCTCACAATCTATTTCTATACCAGCTTTTGTGCTGGTAGCTACACTGTACATTCCATGGTGTTATGTCTAGCCCCTGAGTTGATACTACTCTATTATCCTCTTAGGTTACACTTATGGTTGATGTTCATGATTCCAACCACGGATCTCTCCAATTGCTATATTGATTAGGAAAACCTTCAAATAAAAAAAAAACATTAATTCTGAAGCTCTCTGACTGGTGTTGGTGACCGGGGTAGCGCTAAGGATTTCAGAGTGAATTTTTGACCTGATTCTGCATCTTATCACGCCTCAATAGTTACATTATTTGATAGCAATGGTGCAGTTATTAGTAATACTTGTTTATTTTTTGACTTGTCACAATTGACCAGGTTTGTAGCCTCCTGAGCGAAAGAATTAGTAGACGAAGTACGGAGACTAAGTTCCGTCTTTTTGCCAATAAGCACACTTTTTTCCCATATCCTCTTCAATCTAACCTACTACGGAACCTCACTCCAGCGTGTATCATACCAAGCAATAGTAGAACATAAATTTAGTTTCGAAAACATTAAGAAGAAAGAAATAAACTTTATTCGACTGTTAAAAGCATATAGGTATCTAATGAATAAAAACACTAAGTTAAAAACAATAAACAAATAAACGAAATAAATTGAACTTACAACTAATAACAAAAATACTTTATACCTACTTAGATATTGAAAACAAAAAAGAAATGTAACAGCCGAATTGGCTGGCTAGCTCAGCATAATGCTACAGCCTGAGCTGAAGCGCTGGTTTTTAGCTAGAGCCGTGAGGGAACAGGTAACTTGATACAAAAAAAGAACCTAAAATTAGGTTACAGTAGTAATAATGCACAAGTTTTTTCGATCCGGTAATTCAGTGTTGTGTACTTCGTTCGTGTAGTTTGGTGAATTGTACGTAGTGGGAAAATATATAATATCTTCTCTACACTACTATACTCATTCAGTGTGCCATTAGTTAAATCATTCTCCATCGCCATTGTCTTTCTTTATGTTTAAGGTTCAAGGAATAAGTACTTGGAATAAATCAAACATTACATTTTTCTCATCTCTTTATTAAATTGTGTGCGGTTTCGACAATTTCAATTTTCTTAAAGGCATTTCTAACAAATTGCAGTATTATTGTCGTCATATTATTAAACCTATTGTGTACTTTTTTTTGTTGTTTCATATTTTTCCTTGTCTTGACCTATTTAGTAACATTTGTATATAATTTCTTAAGGCTAAACTTTTCAGTTGGAATTTGTAGAAGTGAGGCATCGAAGCCATGTGTCGGGCTACTAGCTCACTCCTCGCTTGTTCGCAGCCTGGTATTCCTACCACCTTCCTGCTCCGATCCTTCTAAATAGGTCGGATGGTGGGGGTGGGCCACGGTTGGGGGGGCCCCGTGGGCGGTGGAAGCCACCGCCGTAGTCTCCGCCCATGCCCAAAAATCTATCGTTAACGTTTCGGTCCAAGTAGTTGTCATCTGTAAAATAAAAAAGCTAATTAAAACGTAATATAGAAATTTCAAGTAAAGGGTTAATTAATAAACTGGATGGACAGATTGTGGCTGAAATTATTGTTTGGATTTAAAGATTAGACGATTTCTCAGTCTCAGACACCACTTAGATTGGCCGTATCCTTTAATATTACGATTATGATAAATGATAGCGACAAAAAACCAAATGAAAATACCTATCTAACAAATCTAGTTCTATCTAACATAGCCATATTTGATAGTAAAAAGTTAGCAATTGTGTTTCTTTAATGTAGATCTAACTATGCACTTTGGGAATTTCTGTAAGCATTTTTGTAAATAAATGAAAGTCAATTACGTGTAATGCTTTTTGTTATGTATGTATGGAAACATACATAACAATTACATGGAATTGATATGCTGCAGAAAACAACATTTATAGTCTAAATTAACATTAGTGAAAACGAATTAAAATGACAGATAAGCAGCTGTCTACTTCAGCAGAATAGTTAATTAAGATTTACATAGTAAGTAAATGTCGCCTCTTTCGTTTTATTTAAAGAAAACTTGAACTTACAGTCAAATCCATGCTTAGGGTCGAAGCCTAAAAGTTCGTCCGAGTCAAAGTCGAAAACCGCGTCGTATTCGTCTTCGCTGATGAGTGGAACAGCTACTACTGGAACGACCTGAGGCTGTTCAGCAGCATCCTGGGCTGGAGCCGGTGCGGCCTGGGGCTTGGCCTGGACACAGACCACCACAGCGACGAGAGCCAAACCAAACGTTAATAGATTCTTCATTTTGACTGTTTGGTATTGACTGAACTTTCAGTGAGAGTGGGTTATCTTTATATACCAGCTCATTTTCATAGATAAACATTTAATTATAATTTTTTGGTATTTTAATTGCTCTTGATCGTTTTTCAGGGACGACCAAAACGTGACTGACATTATTATGATTGTGAAGAACACGGAGAACTCTTCAACAGGGTGTGTTAGGCCAAATCCTAAATTATAATGTTGAGCATAAAATTATTGGACAAGGAGCACAAAATAAGGAGTCCCGGGAGACTTTAAGGGCCGTCTTCATTTGCTTTGTTGTTGCTCATCGCAGATACTTATTTATTCTTTATTGCACAAAAGCAAATCTGCAAAACAGGCGCCATAACATTTTTTATGATATCGTTTGAAGAAAAGTACATGTTCAACATTTTAAAGTTATACATACAATATTGGTTGTTAAAGACATAAAGCATCTCATTGTACAAGCAATAAACCAATAAAAGTAATGTTAGCACTCACAAATTTTATGTCATCTAAGCCAATTTTCACATTTGAAGAGTGAGTGATTTGTGAGTTAGCCGAAAATCTGGGTTTTTCATTAAAATCACATAACTCGAAAAACAGTTAGATTTAGGACGGGGTACCTATTCATGAACAAATTAGTCAGAAATGATGTAACTATAGGTCGACTTAACCAGTAACCCTGTATATCCTTCTGTGAAGTCTTAGCAAAATAAGTGAATTAAATAAAACAAAGTCAAAACCAATGTAGCCAGCAATTATGTTATATTTTTTTTAAATAATACAATTATGCCTTGAGTAGTCTCAAATTCACAAACACAAATCAACATTGAGCATCCCTCAAAAGGTTCGCTGTCCCTTTCAGTTCTATTGACATATTACGGGCCAGCATGAGGGTGAGCGCATGCTCATGATTGACGTTTGTGAATTCGGGGGATACATTAATTAATTAATAATAAATTAAAGTTAGTGCGAAATTACATTGTCACCTTTTTTAATTCTGTCACAATTTAAACTCTGCTGGTGGTTACAAATGCGGTGTCTTCTCTATGAAAAGTGACTACAGTGCATTAGCTATGTAGCTGTGCTAGCTACTATTGAACTAGTTATCTACGTTTTTCTAGATTGCGCTATAAATCAATTGGGAATGCTTGAAGTAACTTCAGGGTTTCTTCCCTCCTTTGCCTTTCCCCTTGTCGTTCCCTTTCCCTTTGCCGTTCCCTTTCCCTTTGGTCTCGTTGCTTTCACTGCTACTGCTGCTACTACTACTGCTGCTGCTGCTACTGCTGCCGTCCTTGCCATTGTTCCCTTTTTTATTGTCATCGCCTTTTCCAGTCGCTTTCCCCTTGTTGGTATCTTTGCCAACGCCCTTCCAACCTTGTTCATACTCTTTACCTGTTGATACATTTTTGTTTATTGATTACCGAACGTTACATTTTCACATAAATTGCGATCGTCGAATGTTTTTATTCTGACGCATATTTAGGTTTGTGATAGCGACGTTAATATATTCTATGAATTATTTATTAAAGTTATCTCAACTATAATATTGTTATTGAGCGTTTGGAAAAACATAGTAAGTAAGTTAAAAATTAACTATTTGGCTTGAACTTTTACTTTAGTCAATAATCCCCTCAACATTATTCCACACAGCGCCACGTAGCCCCAAGTGGCCTAATTATAGTCCGTTTTTATGGGATACTAGACGACGGATAAACATACTTAAATACTTTTTCTTTTGTAAATACATACTTAATATACATAGGAAACACCCAGACCAATACAAACAGACATGTTCATGCACACAAATGTTTGTACTGTGCGGGGATCGAACCCGCGACCTTTGGTGTAGTAGCCGACTTCTCAACAATTACACCAAGACGGTCGTGAATAATAGAATAGTGTTAATTCTTGAATTCAACTGTGTTAGTTTTATAGTTACCTTACTAATAAGTTTAAGGTATACTCGGTACAGTTGGTAAATTGAAAACTGAACAAGCCATTTCGAGGATCAGAATATAAGTCAGGATTAGCACAGCAAGAATATCTTACCAGGATCGGCAGCTGGGTTGGGTCCAGGTTTGGCTGCAGCCTCCATGAAGGCTGTTAGCGCCACCAGGGTCAGACAGATCACAACTAGACTTCTCATGTTCACGTTTCAAATTTATTTTGGCTTCAGGTCGAATGGTATTGGTTTAAATAGCTTCCAGTTGCCAAATTAATTGGTACCGTTTTTTCGACTTTTCATCAAGTTCAAGGGCATGTGACGGAGACTAAAACAAATCTTGAATCAGACTGAACTATTTTAAAGCCTAATTGACTTTCTATTGCTCGTACTATCGTAATTGTCTTTTTGATCGGCCCGATGGTGAACGTAGAGGACGTGAGTTCGAACTAGAAAAAAACAAATTTGGTCTGTTGAGGTGCCAGTGTGGTTTGGTTTGTTCAGCTTCAGTAATGCGATCGCCAAGCGGCGTTCGTCCCACTGAAATTTAGTGGCGTTTTTACAGGGCATCACCGTTCTTCGGAAAGCACGTTGAGCAGTTGTTCCCGGCTCATGTCGCTACGTGTGTCACCACCTTATTTTAAAAAAAAATTAAACAGCTCTTCAAAAACACGTTAGCTTTTGTATCGCCTTGTCACTTTCAGTCTTGGTGAGTGTGAGACTTTCAGTGAGTGACATAACCCGTCAATTGCTTAAACTATGCTTTAGCGTTGCGTTCGTTTTTATGAATAAGGGGGGGTGCAGTCGTTAGACCTATTAGTCGGTGGCATCAAATTAGAGTGGCTTGATGACAGCTGACAGAAAGGTTTAATTATCACTTACCAACTTACTAGGAATCCTCATTGAGAACGCTTTGGAAAATGATGGCTCGCGTCACCTCATAGTTAAGGGAAGGTCTCTGCCTATCTCATGAGGAAATCGGTGTGATGGATCTATGTATGCATGTATAATTGCATAATTTATACATGTTCCAAAAAAGTCATCAATGTTGACTTACTCGTTACTGCACGCTAAAGTCAAGGCTAAGGTCATCTCATCAGTGTACTGATCGAGTAAAAAATGCTGCAGCAAACGTTGCCATGTTTGATTACTTACTTGTTTAGCTCTTGACTTAGGCTACACTAAATCAAAGGACTAACTGAGAGGTATTTTACCTACTAAATAAGTACCTACCTAGCCGGAATTTTCATTTCAATGTGCATCAACCTAGGAGCGATTCTCCGCTCAGCGCACTATGTCTGTAAATAACTAAAATAAAAATACTGAGATTCATGTATTTAGTACCTTGCTTTTTATCTATAAAAATAAAAAAATGGTTTTGTAGACTTGACGTGATCTTGAGCTGAATTAATGTTGGTTCTAGTAAATAAAATCAGCCTTGCCACTCATTTTTTTTTACGATTTCTGGTAAGAAGTAAACGTATATTTAGCTGATGTATGAGATGTAAGACCAATTAATGTTAAGATAAGATGAGATAAGGAACACTTTATTGAACACAAACATAACAGAGTAATTAACAAAGAACATTTTAAAGTCAATGTACAGTTTAGGCGGTCTTATTGCTAAAAGCAATCTCTTCTAGACAACCCACAAGTCTTTTGTGTAACTAACTAAGTATCTATGTATAGATACATCTTGCGATTGATGTAGTGAAATAAGTGAATAAACGTGTTGAGCTTTCAACGCCCTTTGTTGGCGCCTAAATATTGTCTTCCTCGTCCTAAATAATCCTACTAATATTATAAATGTGAAAGTTTATTTGTGAGGATGTGCCGTGTTGCTCTTAATCTAACTGCAGAATGGATTTGAATTAAACTTTCCAATAAAATAGTTATTTAGATGTACTTATAATATAGTTATACCAGGCCTCACCTCAACTAAGTATGAGGTGGATTGAGCCATACTCCAACATGCGGGCTCAGTGCGGATTGTTGGAGGGGTGTAAGGCCAGTGAGCAACCTTAATGTCAGATGCTATCAAGCCTAAGGCCTCCGACTAGGTTTAACGACTGACATCTAACGACGTCAGCCGGGACCAACTGCTTAACGTGCCTTCCGAAGCACGGAGATGCCCGAAATACACATCACCAAATGGGGTGGTCACCCATACCGTGGCGTGGGTTGCTCTACAACAGTGCCACGGGCACCTCTAGTTATACACATAGGCTACAATTCATAAAAAAATATTTCTTTTTTTCTCTCTTCAGTCCATGAGGACGAAGACGCGGGCGGCTGCTAGTATTTTATACTTTTTACGATCTTTTGTCGCCCTTCGTGACGTTGTTGTGGATGAAGCAATTTAAGGTTAAACGATGGTGGAATACCTGTTTAACAAATATTTCAAAAACCTAGCGAAATCAGGAGTTTTAGCGAGTCTAACGAACATCATTAATTCATTTTTATACGATGTTTTGCGTGTACATAACTAGTTGCACTAGTTTCATAGTCTAAGGAGATTACCTACCTAGGTAGTTATCCGGTGCACTTAGCTATTTTGAAAGTACACAGTATCCTCAAAGGTGTTAGTACTAGTAAAGGTGTTAGGTCAACAGTATAGATAATAAGACATTTTATTTTGAAAATATGTTCATTTATTTTAAATACATATCGCTATATGTACAAAATTATGGCATATTATAATATCTGATATCACATGGAGCTTAAGGGGTTCTAAGTTTTAATCATTGGCACTTTTTGGTTGTGTAGTTTAACGTCTGAAACAAGAGAACAGAAGTTTAAATTACATATTATTACCATAGTTCATTGCATGCCACATTTAATATACATCATTGTCATATAAGTAGGCCACAGTTAATAAAGACGAAGTATATAAGGATGAGGTTTCACTATAAGTTGCGTCGCGCTGTTTTGGCGCACCGTCAACCGCTGCGTTGTTCCCGAATGTTGTAACCGCTCGAGGAATGCATCGCGATAATGTGAGGCCTTAAAATAAATTTCGAAATAATACAAAAATATTACTCGGTCATAGCAGCTTTGTCCGACCGTGATTGAGCTCGCTTTTAACTCATGCCGTGATTTAAACGACACAAATTCTGACTTTAGCCCCATTTTTTAAAAGTTGAATTTTAAAGTAAAAGCATACATTGGGCATTTGGCATTACTTATGTGTATCTACTAGTGGCGTTGAGATACCAATTGTACCTATTTGTTTTATTTAAATTTTCATAATAGTGTAGGTACGTAGAGTGTTGTCTAGTCTAAATAGATGACTCACCCGTATCCGAATTTGTGAACTGCGGCTCCACCGCCGCCTCCGAAGCCGCCGCCACCGCCGCCTCCGAAACCGCCACCGCCGCCAATGCCTTTTCCACCTCCAAGGCCTCCGCCGAGACCACCACCTCCGCCGATGCCTTTGCCGCCGCCCAGCCCGCCGCCGCCGCCTAGACCACCGCCGTGGCCGCCTTTGCCGCCTCCAAAGCCTCCTCCAAGGCCGCCACTGCCGCCGCCAATTCCTCCACCGATCCCTTTGCCGCCGCCCAGCCCGCCGCCGCCGCCTAGACCGCCGCCTTTGCCGCCGCCAAATCCGCCGCCGAAGCCACCGCCTCCTCCGCCACCGCCTCCGCCGCCAAATCCGCCACCACCTCCGAACCCTCTGCCGCTAGAGCCACCACCTAAAACAGAGGTGCTAATGAATAAAAGATAAAATTTAGCAATTTGAAAAATTTCGGGTTTTGATAATGTTCAGAAATAAAAATAAAAATCCTAGCTAGGGTTTACAGCAAGGTGATGCCCAAAAATCCATTTATACTTTTTCGTAACGGTGGTCACCCATCCCATTGTCACTGTTGGTTACACCAAAATGCACTAATATAGGACCAAACAGGTGTAGAAAAACAAGAACTTATCACCAGTATGGATTCATTATGTTTTTAACATGACAGTAAAGTGAACTGATCATTGAGTTACCAAGGTATGAAAGTGTTCTGAATTCCCTTTGTTCTTCATCATGTTCATGTGCCAACACAAAGCAACAACAAACACAAGTCTTTACGTCCCACAGCTGGACACGAGCCTCACCTCAACTATGAAATCTACCCTACCTTAAAGCTTTCCTAATTGAACTTAGAAACAAAATCCTTCATATACCCCACCTCCTGGATACCGCTCTCAATGTCGCATTTTAACAAAAACCCTTTTTCAGCAGACGCTTACTTGCAAAACCTATGTTTCTATTTACTGTTTTCTAACTTCGGCTGTGCCATGATCAGGACAAACAATGTTATAGGTAAAAACAGATTTCTGATTAAAATATGTTATGAGTAAGTTTCACCGGTTATTCCTGGTACAGAAAAAACTTTCCGATCTACCTAGTGGTAGAGTCACATTGAAGATCAGTACTTAGGCAAGTATATAAAGATGTCAACATTTCAAATTATTCATGTCTATTATTAAGTATATTTTGATTTGTTAATAATTGGATTTGACCTTGTGAAAGTCCACTGTACTGTAAGGTCTATAAGGTCTACTGTATTTGTTTGATTTTGATTTTGAGAAGCATTATTTACCTGGTGCTGCGTACACGCAGACCGCAAGGCCCAAGACCATAAGACTGAGAGTGACCCGCGCCATCCTGTACACTGTGCCGACGTCCTCCCGACACTTCCTTATATACAGCCTGCTTAGGTCATAATTTAATAACCGAGCTAATATTTGCAAGGCTCGTCACTTTTTGCTCGTTCCATTTTTTGTTGCAAGCGCGCGGCTAGGTCTCCGGACGAATAGAAGTTCTGTTGTTTTGAAAGCACTTTGGGAAACTATAAGCTGGCCTAATCCAATCCTTGAGGATGTTTCTGATGGTCTGGATACAATACTATTTGCTAAGTTGAGGACTATGATTGAAAAGTAAACAATATTTATTCATTGACATAAAACCGAAAAGTGACACTGAAACGGCATCAGCTCAGGTCGCTTTTCTTCTGGTTCTGGTAAACTGGTGACTAGTTGGTTTGATTATAAGAAAATTCTACGTCAAGAGATGCCTACTATTTTAGGGTTTCTGACCTGTCATCTCTCATGTTAAACATTCTGTAAGCTTAACCTTCTCTAGATCTAATGCCATGGTCAGATACAGAGGGAAAGGAATGTTGCAAATTCAGGATTGAAGTTTAATTTTCAAAGTGTCTTTTTCACCTTAAACATGGAACCTGCCTTTTTCCTGTGAAGGCTATTAAGGATCTGGCTCAGATGAGGCACAGACACAAACTCCTGCAGAGAGTTTTCAGTTACGCCTGTTGCAGCGTAAGCGTATGCCGAAAATAATTTAAATCGAAATAAGTTATCTTATCTTAATTATCAAAAATCATATTTGTTTATAGATATTTTGTGCATCTCGCACGGTTGTTACTCTCACGAATTTAGTATTTGAAGTACGTATTTAGTAAATCATGAGGCTCTCAAATTAGCTACACAGGCCTTCAAATTATTGCTATTGTTTTTTAAATGACCTGGCTTGTCCACCCTCTTTCCGTGAGACATAATTTGTCAATGTCTAGTATTTCTTTTGGAAAATAAAAATAGTACTGTGTACAGAAGCTCAGCAGATTATGTTAGCAAACTGTCACCTTCTTCATTAAAGGATGGTTGATGTTCGCATCAAATAGAAAAGGTTCAAAACAGATTGATGAAATCTGACAACCTGATATATTGCCCTCTGTACTAAAGTGCTCTACGGTGTCTCATTCAGACTTTCGGTGAATGTTATTGTCATGCTGTTAGGTCATGACGTCAAAAGGATTTGTGTAAGAACGTCCCACGTGACTGCAGAAAGTTTTGATATGAGTATGATAAAACGACTATTTCAGTAATTTACTCAATCAACATCAGCACTTATGGGCTTTACTAAATGGATTGACACATGTATGTAACACGCCTAATATGAACAGAATATTTAGAATAGACTGATCATTCTGTTTAAATGCATAAATCTTCACAGGTAAACAAATGCATGCTTTTGCACCACCATATATTATGTCTTCTCAATCTGAAGGTCGTCTGTCGGTCGTCGTTTAGCGCTAGTAGCTAGACTACTAGATAGTTTGGATAAACGAGTACTTTAAAAGTAAACGGTCAATCTATACTTAATAACATAAAGCTGAAGAGTTTGTTTGTTTGATGAACGCGCTAATCTCAGGAACTACTGCTTCGAATTGAGAAAATATTTTTGTGTTGAATAGTTCATTTTTGAGCAAGGCTTAAGCTATTTAACATCACGCTAAGTCTACGGGGATGAAGTCGCGGGGTTCCGCTATATAGAAAGAAATCAACATCTTGCGCGCAGTCCAACACCAGCTCTTCTCCAATCCGGCACCAATAACCTGTCGGAATATTATTGACTGAGAGCCGTGGCACAGTTGTGACAGTGGATCGGCAACGGTCGCTGTTGTAGAGCAACACACGCTGCGGCTGCAATATTTTGGACATCTCCGTGATTTTTAAGACACGTGAAGCAGTTTGTAAATCTGCGCCTGAAAGAAGTTTTTCGACAATATCTTATTTACAAGAAAAACAGTTACAAACATACTGAAAATTCCCTATAAACCAGGTGTTTCCCAGATAAGAAGTGGCAAAGTTGAAAAGGAGACATCAAAATAATATCCAAATTTCAAAAGTCATGAAAAGTTCTTTAATAACCCAGAATTTAATGGGGAACAGATGGTTATCCTATCCTATCGACTGTAAACTGCATCTTTTGTTTTTACAGTCACGGTGTTGTTTAGATCGTGCCTTATCAGGGGAAGCCCTGGTTCACATTAGAGTATCGTAACTAATTATCTTGTCCGGTGATCGCGCTACTTTTTGTCGATGCTTTTTTCGATTCGCTGAACTGTAACGAGAAACATAATAATACTTAAGAAACCAAATACGAGTTGATGTGTAGTAGAGAAGTACAAAAGTTCTGCGAACAGTTCTTTTAAAAATGTTTTTTCCTCAAACATTGTATAGTTCAATAACTTGATAGTTCTCGAGAACAACAATGTCGAGTCGTTCTTTTTACTGATTATGATCTTGACTTTATCTTCTTGTTGAGCCATTAGTACACGAAACGGATATTTTCTGCACTGCTCACTTTTCTTAAAATTTTCGTAAATAAGTCATTATTTTCCATGTTAAAACTTTGTGATAAAGATTGTTTAGAGAACTGTTACTAAGTGTATTTAAGAACTCCCTTTTTACAAAAGAGTGACTGCTGAGGTTCTTGCCAGGTCTCTCTCTATACAGAAGCAGCCTTCTGACTCCGGTGGTAGAGTCACATTATGTATGAACCACGGCATGCATGGTTCTATTGCAAAGAAATGACACTTGGCAAGAGCATTCAACGTTTTATTATAATAATAAGGGAGGTAGGTTTATTGAGTGCTGTTTAGTAATGTTTTTGTTGAGGATACACGAGTACTGCAAATGAAAAAAAAATTAAACAAATTGTGGTCTTTGAATTATATAAAATTTAATTTAAAACTTTTAAAGAAGCTTATTGTAAGTAATTTCCCGTGTAGCTGAAAAACAACACTCAAAACAGGGGTCACGGAGTACAGAGCTGCCACAGGAATCAATGGCTCAAAAAAAGAAAATAAAAACTTGCGGCGAGCAGTCTATGATTATAATGATCTCACCGTCCGTGGTCAGCAAAAAAAGACCGGTCTTTTGTACTCATAGAGCCTACAGATAAGTAGTTACTATAGTTGCATAAAACTCCGTTTGTAACATGAAAACAAAGATGTGATGTCAACGGTGTTTAACTCGTAGCTTAGTTATTAGCGTACTAGTAGCCGCCCGCGACTAAACCCGCGTAATTTTTTTAAAAAAATATAAATGTTTATTACTGTTTTAGCATTTTTCATGAAGTATCTTTACTAAAGATCTGAAAGCCAGAAAAAGACATTTGATCATTTTTGGCACCAGGCGAGAATCGAACCCGCATCTTTCGCAAACCGGGTGACTGCACTAACCACTGTGGTACCGAGACCATTAACAGAACGGGCAAATCTTTCTGGTATTTTTACCCTATGAGCCAGGTTGATTTTTGATTTTATCAAGTTTTTAATATTCTTTTTTACTAAGTGCAAGACGAGACACATGATGCAGTACGCTCACAGAACGTCAGGCATAATTTGGCAATAGGTATCCTAGGGCTTGTCAGCAAACAAATGGTGTTGTTGCCAAAAGCTGATTCAAATCAGTGAGCTGATGTATATAAGCTATAATATTGTAAAGTTTCATTAAATTCCATTCAGTAGTTTTTATGTATAAGAGCAATACACAAACTTGAGCATTTATAATATTAGTAGGACAAATACAAATTTGCTCAGTTCAGTTTATGCCTGAAGGCTTTTCGAAACGTAATAATCAATATGCACTTTTTTGGCTGACTTCTCGAAAGCTGGCGCCTATTGCGCCGAAGGTCACGGCTTTGATCCCTGCCTAGGACAAATATGTGAAGAATATTTTGTGGTGGTTCTGTGTCTGGATGTAATTATCTATCTAAGTATGTAGTTCATAGGTATTTTCGGAAAATTGAGGTATGCTCTGACCCATGGAAGGTAAAAGCTCCGCTTAGTTTGTGTGCTAGTATTGCCATAGAGATGTTCCAGATTTTCAAATGTTGAATGAAACTTAATACAAATAACGGATTCTGTAAACTTGTCTCAAGAGTTGGACGGATGACCAATTTAATGCCCGGCCTATCACGACAGTGGCGCTCCGAGGTGGCGCGAGCTTAGCTCTACACGCGGGCTCTGTGCGGATTTCTGGGAAGGTGTAAGTTTAGGTTTTTCTAGATGACAATAATGTTTAGAACAAAACTGCCCTTTTGGCCACAAGTGAACGGAAATTGTGATTTCCTCAAAAATAAAATAGTTGAAAAAAAAACTAGTATGTTAATAATAATTTTCAATTCAATTTGCAAAGCTTCAAAAGCATCAAAATGTCGATGGGTTCATTCCCCGACTGTCATTATCATTTGTCCAAAGTGGTGCGCAAAAAGTAACTCATGTCCTAATGAAAACAGTCGCTCTGAGCTGACGAACAAACGTGATGATAAACGTGACTTTATTTATAAGTAGCTAATAGTTTATTAATTACATGTACTCATACCTACATGTATTACAGTACTAATAACAATTACAAAAACACAGACTTTAATTCGATAATGGAGGGGCCCGAGTCTCATTTGTGCCAGTGGATCGGCCGCGATCGCTGTTGTTAAGTAATGCACGCCTGGAACTCTACCACGGAAATCGATAACGATATATGCGGATCCATCGACAGTGCCCCGATACGTTCGCCTAGTAGCTACTCCGTAACATTGTCGTATCGTGGTCGTATCTCTCCACGACCGTCGTTATCATAGACAATAATCGTGAATGAATGGCTGAATAAAAAGTTTGTTTTCCTTGAACCAATTGTTTTCACTCCTTTTCACCCCAAATGGTTAAACGAAAACAAACTTTTTTTCGGACTCGTTGCCTACTAAAAAAAGAAGTTGTCAATGTCAAAGTGACAAAATAAATTCTTTTTGACAGTTTCAAATGATGAACTTTTTTTAAAAAAAAATTGTGCTAATCATAAATCAAATTTAGTATTGTGCAGTTATCTTTATTAAAGGTGTAAAGAGTTGTGTAAGTACCTAAATAGTGAATTCATTTCCATGCGTGCAAGTATTATTGTAAACATCTTGTTTTGTTTTACCTATTTTAATTATTAAGCAATGCACTTAGTCCAAAAGGCAGCGAGGTTCGACCGGGAAAGAAGATACGGAGTCCGGTGTACAAAAAATTAGTCAATAGTTGAAGAAATCACAGGTAAAGAGATAAAAATTCGAAAACGATGATGGACACGACAGCTCGGCTGGTATCGTTAGAAAGTTCGGAGATTTGACATCTGTGTAAACGTCAAACTCGATTTATCGTGTACGCAAGAGTAACATACGACATCCCTTGTCAAAAAAAGTTTCGGTCGTTCCTTCGTTCAAACGATGGTCGAAACGATGCGTAAGGGAGTTAAGTTAGACACGAGGAAGAGCACGAAGGTTCGATTATCGTGTTCTGTGGTAGACCTCCTGGTCGGAAAGGGACGGGTGACCACCCCTATCAAAATTTTTCGTGCTTCGGAAGGCATGTTAAGGAATTGGATCCAGCTGATGTCGCTAGATGCTGATGGCTTGATAACATCTGACAGAAAGTTTTATCGCTAACCTTACACTTAATCAACAATGCGTACTGAGCCCGAGTGTTGGAGTATGGCTCGCGCCACCTCATAGGTGAGGTGAGACCTGTGCCCAGCTGTGTGATGAGCTGGAATAAGCTGTTTATTTTTATGTAATGTACATTTTGCGATTAGGAGGCGATAAGGAACCAAGAACTAAGAACTGAATGAAGTTATTTCTGATTTGACACTTGGGAAAACTAAAATCAAATCTAACTAGCTCGATGCCGAAATTCCCTTAAAAATTTGGCTGATTTTGAAAAGGTAGGATATTAGTTATGTTTGCCCTATTGGAAATCGTGGTAAAGTTTTTCAAATTAATTACTTGTAACTACGGTCTGTTACGGTGTTGATAACCAGGGATAATTCTACCAAAAAATAAATTATTAGTATCTTCTTAGTTCAGAATTGCCGAATCTTCAACAAACTAATAAAGCTAATATTTTAATTATAATTCAATACAGTCCGGCCATTGAAATTATGAAGGTAGGTACATTCAATGTTTTTACTACACGAATAATATTTGGGTATAAAAACGCAATCAATCTAAACTTAAATAGTTTATTAACTAAGTACTAAATAATAACAATTATTGACTTAAGTTTGTCTATCATACAGCCGTTTCCTCGCTTACTTCAAAGGTTTCTTTAAAAATTAGGAACCGAATACTTTCACAACAAAAATGCATAAACATGTTGAGCACAATACTTAGATTAAAGTAGTTCAATATGAATTTTATCACGTGTATAGCATACATTACATTTTCAGCAAATACATTTAAACAATTCACGATACAAGGCACAATGAGTGAGTAAAGTAGGAAACCTATGTTTTTAATATTTGGAAATTCTGTTATTTGCCAAAAAGTGAGCCGGCAGTTGCAGACGCTGAGGCCTTGGCGCTGGCGGACGCGTGGGAGCCGCCGTACCCTCCTGAGCCGCCGTACCCTCCCGAGCCACCAGATCCTCCTGAACCACTTCCTCCGTATCCACCACCACCTCCTAAACTGCCCTCAGAGCCACCGTGGCCACCTCCAAGACCGCCGCTGCCACCGAGGCCTCCTCCGAAACCTCCGCCACCGCCGCCTCCTAATCCACCTCCCAACCCGCCTCCGTAGCCTCCACTACTGCCGTGGCCGCCCGATCCACCACTGCTATCTCCATGCCCCCCTCCAAGACCACCTCCATGGCCACCACCGAGTCCACCACTGGAACCGCCGCCATATCCACCACTTCCTCCGTGGCCTCCTCCTAAACCACTACTGCCTCCCTGGCCACCTCCAAGTCCGCCACCGAATCCACCTCCAAATCCGCCACCGCCACTGCCTCCATGGCCTCCTCCCAAACCACCGCTGCTTCCGTGGCCTCCTCCCAAACCACCGCTACCTCCGTGGCCACCTCCCAAACCACCGCTACCTCCGTGGCCACCTCCCAAACCACTGCTGCCTCCATGGCCTTCTCCGATACCACCACCGAGTCCACCTCCGAACCCGCCACCACTACCGCTGCTACCAGCTCCACCATATCCTCCTCCAGATTCACCATGGCCGCTGCTTAATCCTCCACTTCCACCTGAGCCTCCGTATCCACCTTTTCCACCGCCAAGACCGGCGCCAGCGCTACCACCGAAACCACCGCCTCCGCCAAATCCACCGCCTCCTCCGTATCCACCTCCGTTCCCGCTGTTTAATCCGGCAGAGTGTCCATGTCCTCCACCTAGCCCGCTGTTGCCGCCGTGTCCACCACTGCTACCGGAGCCTCCGCCCAGGCCACCGCCACCGCCGTATCCACCTCCTCCCCCGCTGTAGCCGCCACCGCCTCCATATCCGCCTTTCCCTCCTCCCAGACTGCCAGTGAAAGCGAATCCGCCAGAGTTTCCATCATCAGATTGAGTGCTGACGTACTTTCCGTCACCACTGCTTGCGGCACCTCTTGCTAAGTTGCTGAATCCGGATCTGACTTTGCCGATGATGTCGTTGACCCCCTCGCGGATGGCGCCGAGTCCGCCGCCGCCGCCGAAGCCTCCACCGCCGCCAGCGCCACCGCCTCCGCCGCCACCTCCTCCGAATCCAAATCCGCCTCCCCCTCCATAACCGCCCCCACCGCCACCGCTGTCATGGCCACCGTACCCCCGACGCACCCTCACTGAAAAATAATAAAGTTGGTAAGAGTCAAAGGCAGTCAGTAAGTACAGTAATTCAGACAACAAGGTAATAAAAATTGTTTTAACGGCTAAAGCAATAAATGCAATCTTGCAACTAACTCGAACAGCTTAAAACGCAATTTTCCATAAAACAAATTAAGTGATTTGGGATTTTCATAATGAGTACTAGGTAGTTAGTTTTTGAAACCACTAGATCCAGACGTCTGATGGAGAAACAAATCTAGATTTCAAATTGCGATCGAAGATAGATACTAAATACCTATAAGCATAACCTGCTAATCGTTAACAGTAACAGTTTTTATAAGATATGAATAATCTTCAGATATCAAATAAGATGAAACAGCTTGCGTCAACAATTAATTTCAGCTATTAATTCATTGAAATTACTATGTACCTAAATCCACAAAAAGCTACTAGATACTAACATCCAAATACAGTTCATCCTTGGTATAGGTAACCAAACACGCAAGATCCAACCATCCAAGGAATTACCTGTTTTTATAAAAAATATTTTAAGAAATGAATGAATGTCTTCCTACCTGTAGCATCTCCCACGGCCAGGGCTAAGCAGCAGGTTATGGCTATCACGAACAGCCTCATATCTGCAGCTGAGCTTTACTGATTGAATCATCATATTGACCATCCTTTTATAGTAATCATCATTGTAATGGATTAAACGTGTGTGCCTTCTTGCGAGCGTAAACATGAGTACTGGGAAACAATAAGTTTTTATAAGTAATCATATTATGCTACAAATAAATCGTGGCTCCCAATCCACGAGATAAGTTTTTTGTGACCGCGTCCGCTGGTGTAGCCAAATGTACACGACGTTGTAGGATTTCTATTACATTATATCCTAAAATGAAATCGTAAGATGAAAATATGAAACACAAGAAAACTCATCCTGTTATTATTCGATCAGTTTTAAAATCGAAAATTTGTGTCAGGATCGTAGCAGATGGAAGGAATTGGTCTCTGCTGACCCCGTTGGGGAAGAGGCGCGATGGTTGGTTGGAGTATGTATCTCTTATAATAAACTATGTGGAATCTTTTTAAGAAACCTCGGAAAGAACTCCTTGTATAGCATTTCAGGAAAACTCGGGATCTTCATCATAACTCTTTTAAAGTGTCTTTACTCAACATTTATTGTACTATGTCATTTTATTGCAAAGTTAAAGGAAAACGTTAAAATTTTATTTAAATATCTAGTTACGATCTTTTAAAAGACAACCAAAGCTTGGGCACAGAAAGAATTTGCCGTGGATACAAAGATATGGTATTTAAAATTCCTAAAGTATTCAGGCTTGAAAGCTAGCACTCGTAGAATAAAACATTTCATAATCACGAATCAACATAAAGATGCAATCGCATCCCTTTATCTTCTACTAAAATTAGATTTGAGATCGGTATTTCGGTATCTGGCACCAAAATTTGATTATAATGCATTTGATTAGATCAAAAACATACGTTGATGTGTGTAATTGTAAATTTTGTGTTATATGATGAACAAAAATATTACCTAGCGTTAAAGCGAAGTTTTGGAAACGAGGCAATGCGAAAGATTGTTTGTAAAAGAAGAATTTGTGGTCGTCATAGAAATAATCTGCTCTTCTGCACATTTTGTTTTTGTTTTTTGTGTCTAGACTGTTTTCTGTGATTTAAAATTTAGTGAGTAATGACACAATATTGAAAAGAGTACCTTATTTAATTTCTTGTCGGGGTAATGACGATATAATCAAAGTCCGAACCGGTGGTAGAGTCACTTCATGTTTATGCAGATATTTTTACTTGTTATTTTTACTTGTCATCATAAGCTATTGTGAAAATATGCGTTGTACCGAAACTTTATTGAATTTTTTAAATGATTTATTTAGCTTATTATTTAGATCTGTAAGTAGGGGTTTATTTCTGCAAAATATTCGGGAACTATCCCGCCACGTGCAATATCCTCCGTAGCAGCTTTTACTTTAGACATTTTTTTGTAAACTTAGTTAAAAATTATACTGCAATTTTTAATTCAATTTTGGAGCTTTAACTTATTATTTCCTAATTTACAAATGAATGGATTGTGGTCATCCTATCTTGTGAGAAAAGTTAATAATTTATTTAATTGTATAAGAGGGCTTTATTTGGCCTCGCCTGGCGTTTTGTGTTACTATTGTTAGGTACTATAAAATATGTTAGTCGTATTTGAATAGAGTTTATTATAAGTAAAACGAACCGCCAAAACATCATATTATTATTGTCGATATGAGGATGCAATTATATTGGCAACTACTTAAATATACTTACATTTGTAATTGAAATGAACACATCATGTACGTGGCGATATTTTTTTACTTTTTAAGGAATTACACTCCAATCAAATTGTTATGATGTATATTCGAGCATGTCCGTTCTTCAGAAGGTAAGATAATCAGTTGGTACCCTCTGACAGCAAGGACCCTAAACCCCAAACAATCTGCAATGAGCCCGCGTGTTGGACTATGGCTCGTACCACTACCTACATTGTTTAGGTGTGGCCTGTACGCCGCACGGGACGTATGGAGCTTGTTGCGATAAGGATAAATGACATAAATAAACAATAAGCAGGATTTCCTTCGTCCATGGTTACACTAAAAATTGGTATTTACGTCCCTCTGCAGGGCAGAGCTATGGTATTCCGGTTGACGCCAAAACCTGTCAATTGAGCTAGGGCCAAGAAAAGACAAGAAAATATAAAATAAGATTTACCAAGTGTAGGTAACATGAATGCGTACTACTTATTTTTGTTTCTCAGTGTACTTCATGCCGACACTTATTAATTGCGCTAGTAATATAGTAAATTGTCTAGTTTGATAAATGTCTGCAATGAGGTGCACGCATTCTTGTAATTTGTAAGTGTTTCACTGCGGTTGAGCATAAAGTGTGTTTATAAAATTTCCAAGTACCTGGATCCTGCGATTTGCGCCAACCGGTCATCAAGTCACGACGCTAATCGATGCAAGTTTATGTACACATTTGTATTATATGCTAAAAACCACATCCGTGTAATCTATCTAGTAACTGAGCCATTTTTCTAAAATAGCTGATGTTTACTCATAAGTATCCTTAATAGCCATTTGTATGTAACAAATGGCTATTATGGATACTTATAAGTCCAGCCTTTTATTATAAAAAAATGGAGGTATAAAAGATAGGTTATGACCTATTGATAGATTTAGCAACATACATACTTAATATAAAAGGAATTTCAAAAGACTTTGGATGCCTAAAATAGGAATCATCATAACATATCATCGCAGGCCTCTATGAGCTCTTCAGCTGATGATTATTTATTTATTAACAAGCGGCCGCTCGTGACTTTGTCCGAGTGGACCCCCACGCCCCTTTCATAACACACAGCCTATAGCCTTCTTCTCTTTCTGGGTCTCCGCGCTGACGCTTTCCGTTTCTGGGAACCCAATGGGGCGTACGGTTCAGCCAAAAACAGTAATACATTAAAAAAATCCAGCAGATCAAAAATATAGGTCCTACAACTAATTAACTGACTTATATTGAATATACTCGTAGATTAACAAAGTAAAGATTGCCTACACAAAGATAATGTGATTCTACCACCGGTGTCGGTCTGTTGTTTCTGTATTAAGAAGAACTGGCAAGGAACTCCGTAGTTACTCTTTTCAAGTATGTAGGTATTTTACAAAATAAGTTATCAATTTGAAAAAATGAAGGTTTTTTAGTACTAACACTTTAACATAAGGTGAAGAGGACCTAATACGTATATCTCAACTGCCAAATGAAAAACAAACACATGTAAAATAAATAATAATAATTCATTTAACAAATAATCATTTTTGTAAAGATGTTTACTTTTTGCTCATTATAGCGCTCAAGATGTAAATTGAGTACGATTGGTTCTAAAAAATTATTACACCTGCAAAACCTTATAATTACGACACTTCGGCGAAGCATTAGCTAATACGTTTAGATTGATTTTGATTTCCTAAAAACTAAGTTTAAAGTTAAGTAGTTCCTCAACCTGAAGATTGTTTTCATTGATGAAACTAGAGACACTGTCAGAAACAGCTGTTTTTTTAAAACAAATATTTCAACCTCTCTTTTATATCATGTACTACGTCAAATTATTATATACTTTAATAGTAGATTATGCCACAAGGGCTTAAAGAAGTGTATTATGTCCCGGGCGTCATATTGAACGCCGAGTATGAGGGATTCTACGGTTAGTTAAGTTTCTTAAGTTAGAATCCTGAATACGAGGGGTTCAAGACCGCCCAAGACAAATACACTTTTAAGCCCGCGATGCATACTCTACTTTTTATACTTTCTGCGAGGCAATCGAAATTAATGGCTGTAAAAAATAAGTGCTTGAGTATTTATTTCATGTGAAAATAGATAGGTAATTAAATATGAGAAATTAGTATTTATCAAAAATTCAAAGTGATGTTACATAAGACAGTTGTGCGAAGACATTGGAAAGATGAATTACAATCTTTGGTACGTTCATTTTATCAGCACAGGACTCAGGAGCTATTTGAGCCGTTGGCGCCTTTTTTCTTTCTCTGGCATCTATTTTGTTAGTGGCCAGTACGACATTCGAACTCAGGATAAAATCTCATTGCACCTAAACATTTTTGACTACACGGTTGCATTCCAAATTCAAATCACTTTAATCCCCAGGGAATAATGAAATTCAGTACAACATTATGTCCCGGCTAGACCGTAGGGCTATAATTACCTACTTTAGGACAGGTTTACATGACACATAATGTCCCATTGACGAGCAGGTAGTATAAAAAAACTTTTTTTTTTCTTCAACTTCGTTTTTCGGGTTTTTTTGTTCTAACTTGGCGTTGTAGAGTTTTGATGGATGATGACAGAATTTAAATCATCATACCTAGATATGATTATGATTTGTGCTAAGTATAATATGCTAGCCAGGATTCCAACCCGAGCAAAACAATAATTATACCCCCGTGCATCATCCCACATCGGCTCTCATATCAAATTCCTAATGAGACTTAAGGAAAAGTTTAATTCCGAAGAAAATGTCTCTTTCTAGATCTTACATCCACAAAAAAAACATAGTCATTCGAAGACAAATCTAAATTACTTAAAGTGTTGGAGCAGCGAATTAATTGATTATGTAGTTTAATTATGTGCAAATTCATTACATTTGTTTGTTTTTTGCCCGTCTGGTCGCGAAGGCGTAAAATGAATAATATGTTTTTGGTATTTTCCTAAATTTTAAACGGTAAATAGAATAAAATAATAAAAACCAAAAAAAAATTGTTTGCGTCAGAATCCATTTCGGAAGTTTCCGATTGTTGTACTGATTACAATAATTTAACATAATAACTAATTAAAACATGTAAAATTTACAACGCACGTCATTTAAGTTATTTTAAGAGTGGTGTTTACAATGAAACCAGAGCAGCGTAACGTTAATAGATTTATTAAAATAAAATTCGTATGTATAATTAAATATTAACGCCCTCTATACTCTGCTAACCGAACAGAAACAAGTAATCGATAATCTTAAAGCATACATAGAAATCGTATTGGCAGTGAGTCAATAGTACAATAAAATGTTTACCTAGGCTTCCACGAGATGGCACTTTGATGATAATACTAATATTTTGATATTGGCATAATGTTGATAACGTAAAGCTCCTCCCCCCTAACATATTATTAACAAACAATTTAAAAATAACCTAGTTTTATGGCTGTGACTTGAATTCTGGTCTGGGGGCGCCGTAGGCTGTGGCGTGGCTGGTAGCGACTCCTCCGCGGCCGGTGCTGTAGGCGTTGGCGATGGCGGTGGCGCCAGGCATGCCACCCGAAGAAGACCGTCCGCCCCACCCGAAGAACATGGGGAAGAAAGCGCCTGCTGGCATGGCCGGAGCCTTGGGTTGGTAGTCGTCGTCTTCTTCTTCATCCTCGACGGGCCTCTTCACCTGCTTCTTCTTAGACACTCGCCTCTTAGGCGCCTGAACGGGCTCCTCAACTTCCTCCGCCTCTGGTTCAATCAGTTCAGGAACGCCAGTCGCTCGCGATGTTGTGGAAATAAATTCGGTTTTTTCCGTCGGCTCTACAATTTCTGTAGCTTGGGTGGGCGCGAAGGGTTTTTCTGGCGCCTGCGGGTAGTATACTTCGTTCTGCTGAGGGAAGGAGTTCTCTTCTTGCGGAGTCTGCCGACGCCTGTCAGCAAGGTAGTACTGGCTGGGTACTTGATGCTGCTGCTGAGCTGGCTGGACCTGAGGCTCCTCAGGCTGTTTGTACATGAAGGCGGCCATACCAGCGCCCCCGGCCCGAGGACTGTAGTAAGGGTTGAAGTAGCGACTTAGCACCATCCCGCCGCGCGTGTTATCGCTGGATCCGTATGACACTGATAAAAAAATATTTTTCAATTATGAATAAGGTACAACAAAACTTTAACTTTCTGTCGTTACAAATAAACTTAAAATTCTAACATTTGCACTATATTTTTTTAATTAGTGAACTGGACCGCTGTAAAATATTTGCAGACGGGAAAGTTAAGGTGAGATCTTTTCCAGGGCGAAGCATCAGTAATTATTAAAAAAAATTGGTAGTCATGATTCTGCAGTTAATTACGGAGAAAATATACTCACGAGTATCAAAATTGTTCCCATAGTACGGGTAGTACGCTGGATATCCTGTCGTCTCCCAGATTGCGGAGACTAAGATCACCAAAGAGCAAATGGCTTTCATTATGACTTGCACACGTGTGTTCCTTCTCGAGCAAAGGGTGTTGCGAGGTGAAAAGCTACTTGGCTAGTGCTGAAGTGGGTCCAAACCCGCGTTTTATAGCGCAGGCCGTCGGGACTAATTGGGATGCAGAGCACGGCCCCAGCCTGCGCCTGCGACTCTACGTACGCTTCGAAAAGTTTGGTAGAATTCGAGCCTCCAACCGTTATGGGAGACTGGACATCCTATTGCAGATCTAGTGAATGCTGCACACGTAATACTCTACTAGATGAACCGTTGAACATCTTGTTTTGTCAAAATTTGTATAGATTTGTGTGCAAGATTTGTTTAGGTGAGTCAGAGATTCAGGGAGAGCTCTAGAATTTTAATTAACCGGCAGTCATGCCAGGCTGTTAATTGAAATAAATTTCGTGACAGGTTTTTTAGAAAGAATCACGATCAAGTCGGTATTTATTTTTAAAACCTGGCTTACTTGTAGAGGTTCACAATCGCGCTAGCCAAAATCGGGCTGAAATAAAAAGACTTTGTGTGGAAAGTGATTTAAATAGTACATTGTTACCCTAGGCGTGAAAGTAACTTATTTAGTCCCGAGACGGGGTTTGGCGCCCGGAACGAAGTGAGGGCGCCAATAGTTCGAGGGACTAAATAAGTCTTTCACCCGAGGTGAACACTGTGCTTTTCATTACAAATACGAGGAAAGTAAAAATAAAACCATGAATTAGCTGAAGAAAAAATGATAAAAATAAAATGAAGATCGAATTGCCGCTTTCCCGCCTATTTTGTTTGTTTTTTTGTGGCCGGCCTGCTATTCAGCCATTATTTTTTATTTTCACCATTGGAAAAATGGTAAATGTTTTGCTCAAAGCTAAGTTATTTTAAAGAAATTGTTGAAACTAAATTATAATAAAGTTATTTAAAAAATATTTATGCTCTGATCAATACTTAACTTTGAGTTATTTCAATTTTACATCGTGGCTGTATAGAAAGTTGGAACATGGTTCCATAGATATGTGAAAAAAAACTAGTATTTTAAAAAATAATTTGACAGCTGCTGTCAGTTGAAAGTGATTCTCCCTAGGGATGAAAAGTATTACTTTCAGCCCGCTTCTCAGGTCAGTAATGACCTACTTTCAGAGTATGAGTAATGAAAAATATATTTTTTTAAGGTGACGGGTTATGCCAATACGCGTTAAAGAGGTGACTTTCATTGCGTTTTATGGCAAAAACATTGAACCTAAGATGTTGAAACTGATACAATATTATTACTTATATGTTGACCTATATGTGTTAGTTCGAAAACACTAGTTTTTAGTTCTTATTAGCACTCAAAATTCAATTCATATCTGCAGAGTGCCGCAAATTTCTACATCATTTAATACTCTTTCGAGACATTGTGGTCTAGAATCGAACTTGGTATAGGGAAGCATAGCAGTCCAGCCATATCTGTTACTCTTTATATTCGTAATTAGCTAACAAATTAAGGATATATTGGTATTTTCTAATTAACGGCTATAGAGCAATAATGAGAGATTTTGCTCACACCATTATTTGAGGCGTTATATCACGTGACTGCACTGACAGCGCATGCGTGTGAATGACTTGTCACTTAGACAGCGTAACAGCAGCGGCTCTTGTCAGTCTATGTTATGATGTGTGTGATGTGTATATATTAGTTTTCTTAATAAATAGTTATAATAAAATGGACAGAAACCATGATTTTCGTAGAATCACGGAAACATCCCGCACGACTTGCAGTTATCACAGCACAGTGAGCCCAACAAACGATTGGAGCTGCAATGTAAGTACAGTCAGCCAAGAAAGTGGTCTACCACTTTTGACAAAGGTTTCTGCGAGATGTAACGATCGCTAAGGTTGACTTTCTTAACAGAGTTTAACACATGCACAATTATGTTATAAATGACGTTTTGTCTGTTGTCTGAGATGTCTGACATTTGACGTCATTGGGTGACTTAGTTGAACCTCATTATATAACTAAAACCATGTCGATCTTTTTGAAGAGAAACTTATTACTACTGAAAAAGAAAGTCTCACTGACAATTCTACTGTCAAGTTTTTCCGTCAATGAAATATTATTAGCGATCTATTACATGATAATTCAAACTTGACACTTGACATGAAGTTATATCATAAATGACAAAGAAAGCAATAATCACTGACACAAACTTCTTGCCAAGGAAAATTGACCTTGTTGTTTCATGACGTTCAAACGAATCTCAACCGTAGGGTGGTAGACCATATTTTTGGCTGACTGTACCTACCTAAATATCTACCTGATTTAATGAAAATGATTGTTATGGCAATGAATGGCGCAATAATTCATATTGTATTGTGCGTTGTCCCTGCTGGGCAGCTAATTCAAAAGGCAATCTGTTTGCCTAGGTACATAATATAATATTGGTGATTTTAGACTCGCGTCAAACTTTTAATGCACAGAGTCACCTCCAACACAGAGATTAATTTGTTTGAGTTAAAGTAAATCTTCTGGTCCTTACCGATTTGGGCCAGAATGAGACTGCCTTCTAGGCCTTGCCTGACTTTTTTTGGAAATATGATTTATTATTTATCTTTGTTGTGAAAGATAAAAATATTTGTACATTGGAGTTTTTCATGTGGGCGTGATAGGTCAGATGCTAAAATACCTAGGAGGAATTGATAAAAATGGTCAACGGAGTCTAAAGACCGATTTGGACTAAAACTGAAACTGAAGACTACAATTTTACAAGATTAAAAACGACTTTTCCTTCTTTGCCAGTTAATGTTATTTCGCAGAATTTGATGTTTATAAGCGACACTATGCGATAGCATTATAATATAAGGGTGTATTTTCTTCGAAACGAAGAGGTATGATTTCCGGCTAAAAAGAAAGTGTTTTCAAAAATCTGAGTAAAGTTGCAGTTTAAAGTTTGTTGAAATCGGTCTCGAGACGCCTTTCAACATTTTTCTCAATACCTCATAGTTCAGGATTTGGCCTATCTGCCACGCCCACTTGAAACGTTCACTCTGTATATTGTTTGTCCCGTGAACTTACTGAGTTGCGAGTTACTCTGCTTTGTAGCATTACTTTAGGCAACCGAAACCTCTCCTGTGAGCAGCATATGGTCACCCTTTTTAGGAAAATCACCCTTTTATGGAAAACCTTCATCTTTTTTAATCAAAATTTTTTTTTACAGCTTTCTCAATTGGCTTGGAAAAAGCCGTAGCAGATAAAAACTTCCGTTTTGACCAAAAAAAAACAAAGACAAGGCAACACCTAGAGGAAGGCTTGTTGCAGACCCAGTTTACGTCATGGAAGCCATTTAGCAAAGAAGGAAAAAACTTTGCGTTGCGTCAACTATGCCAAAAAGATAAAGATGGTACATTAAAAATTATATGTTGTTGGCTTTGATTATGTTGTATGAATAAATAAATACAATCATTGTTCTTGTGAATGTTTTTTTAAACCGTATTTCCGAAAAGGTTGTTTATTGACTTAACCGATGCATTACTCATAATACACTTTTAGATACAAATCCAAGACATAGGTACACATCACGGTACCTACATCGCAATTCCTCCAAAATAATGCTTGGTTTCAAAATACGAGTACACAGGATGAGTTTTTCAAGGGGTTGTGATTCTCAGAAGCGATTCGGTAAAGGATTCTCCAAACCGTTTTGATAAAATCTAAAAACATAGTTAAGTACCTACTATGATTTCGAAGAATCTTATTCCTTTTTTAGGATTTAAATCCGCTTGGGATTAAACTGTATTTCAGGTTTCCAGCCTTTTCGTTGAAAAATGATACGCCGAATTTCATTTCCTAATCAACGTTTCACATTCGACTTTGTCAACTAACGATTAACAAATTTTTAAAAGGCAACATTTCATTTGAGACCTATTAATAGGTATGCCGATTATTAAAATGTCAATGGACGTTTCGGATAGTTATAATTTGTCAAACCCTTAGATTGAAATTCTATGGTCAAACCATTCACTTGGCTACACAGCTATTAGATTAGACGAATAACGTTTGGTCAGATTAACTGTTTTCTCATTGTACTACATTGTCAGATTTAGGTTACATCACTCACATTTAGATTATTTGCCCATAATTTGGGGGGGTTTTGGAGGTTTTGGGGGAAGAACGATAGAGGGATTAACCCCGGACACCACACTCGCGCCGCAAAAATGTTTTTTTTTTAATTTGTTAGGTAGTCACGGGAAATAATAGGTGCGTAGAGCGAAGCGACGAGCATGTTAGGTGTACATGAACCAGATGAATAATTATAAATAGTCAAAAAAAATATTTTTTTCATACATTTCGAGGTTAGGAAAAAAAAGCATTTCCCGGCCCTGGAGTTTTATCCGAGGGTTGCTCCACTTCCACCCTTCCCTCCAAAACCTTTAAACGTAGAGGGGTTTAAGGGTTTGGGAAAACAATCTAAATTCCTTCCAAATTTCAGGTCGTCTATTTGATTTGGGTGGGATGTATTAAAAAAATTGCGGATTTTGGTCGAACGCTCTTGAAAGTGACGGATTTAGGTGGGATGTGTTTAAGAGTGACGGATTTAGGTGGGACGCCCTGGAAAGTGACGGTTCGAGGTGGGATGCTCTAAAATTGATGGATTCAGGTGGGACGCTTCTAAAAGTGACAGATTTAGGTGGGACACTCTTGGAAATGACGGATTTAGGGGAGGAGTTTAGATAATTTTCTCATGATTTTGGGGCGATTAAGAGTTTAGGGGTAGGAAAGGTTAGTAGTGAGGCAAACCAAGATACCACTCCCGCGCCGAGAACATGTGTTTTTTTCTTACCAAAATGTATTGAAAAAGTTTTTTTTCGGACTATTATTTCTGGCGGCTAGTTAATGCACACCATAATAATATTTACATCGAAATAACCATTGTGTGGGCAACTGAATTTATTTATTTATTTGGCATACACAACAGTACTGGAGACGAACTAGATTGACAACCTAAATAGCATACGCACTAAAAACTCATAAAAAGTAGGTTATATCTACATAACATTAAATAATTATTAGAACGAAACCCCACATAATTCAACATTCGGTAGATAACAAATAACCGGATTAACCACACGCTAAATAAAAAACAAATAAAATTATATGTTGAGTTTTTAAAATGATCATTCGGCGTAGTCAAATTCTGCAAAACGCTCGTTGGGAAATGAAAATCGGCCTGAAATTATTCGGCGATAAGGCAGAGAACCAGTATTTTGCCTACCAGACCCACTTGGAAAATTTGCCCCGTATACTATTGAAATCATTTACTTGACCCGTCGACGATTGTCGCACGCTCACATCAATCATCACCTGGAATTGGTAAGTATTCTCCCACATTTGTACGAAAATCATTAAGAACCCTATTCGGCTTAGTTTTTATCACTCAAACGATCACAGTGACAAAGTTATTAAGTTTTACAGAAGGCCGAAATTCTAATGAAATGAAGCACGCTTCAGTGCAGTGTGCATTGAGAATGACACCCCTGCTTCTTTCGCAGTCTAATGAATAATCGATCTTTCAACAATTTGATCCGCGTTATTAACTTAAGCCGACTCAGCAATAGTACAGGGGCTAAGCTGTTTTTTTCTTCAGAAGCAACAGGTTCGATGCCTGGCTGAGTAAAAGTTCGCCGAATGGATTTTCGTCAAAATCTGTCTCCTTCGAGCGTACAATGCTCAGCTGGACAGTTCACCCTGTATAAATAATTGCAATATTCACAAATGCTCAGACGGTAAAGCTCTATCCGAATATAGCATTACTGTCTTTTTAGCCGGCACATTCACAAAAACACTTGAAAAGATGATGTAATTCGAATTCTTTAGAATTGTGATAAAACGGTACTAACTCGGCTGTTAAGAGCTTTTATCGAATTTCGGTATAAAATACATTTATGTACTTAGCTAAGCTGTCTCATAACATCTTAAGTCGTATTTTAGTTTCTTTAGTTTTCCTATGAAATGATATCTCTGAACCTTGTACTACTCTGTGATACACACAAAACTTGTATGTCATACTTTCTAGCATCATCGTAGCGACACAGCGAGCCATCTATCGCGCACAGGAGTGCAACTTTTCAAAATTCAAGGCCAAATTCCAAAAGTCATTTGGGATACCCTCCGCCTTAATTACCCAACTTAACTTAAAATTTTTAGTAAGCGTGATTCTGAATAAACTTTGGAAATTGACGGGTTCAAAAGAACAACTGTACACCAAGTAGCTGTGAAGATTATTTAACCGAATAGATAGATTTTGACCAACCTCTGTTTTTGCTCTAATATGTAAGAAGCATAATTTTCCAATATTTACGCGAACACTATACATCGAAATAAACGTCCCAATAACGTCGGGTTAGAAAATGAAAGAAAATATAAGACCGCGAGTACAATCCGTAAAGTTGTTTTATTTCCAAAGCATAATAAGTCTACAGTTTCAATGCTTTTATTAAAGTTTTAATTATATCACATTTTGTGCCAAATAACTTTTTTCTCGTTCTCAAGTTTTCGCAATTCAAAGTATGAGTTCTTATATATTTTTTCATTTGAAGTTTCCCCAACTCTCCTCCCGTGCATGTGTTTCCGAATCGTAATATCTTTTCAACATCAAAGATAACCAGATTATACCAAATTCCTATACAATCTGGATATCTTTCGAACAAGAATGAAAAACGATAAACGGTAGACACGTGTCTCCATAGATCACATCATCACTTATTACCAACAAAGAAATGGCTGATTATTATTAAATAAATAATATTATTATAAATTATAAAATACAAAAAGAATAGGACAATTTAAAAACACACACGCACGCTCACGACTATATCCCAAAAGGGATAGTCAAACGCACATCGATTGTTGACGTTATGCTTCACGGAACATTCAGCAGCCCACATGTCGCCAAGCTGATTTGGGACCCAACGAGGTTAGGGGCGAGGCGAGCCTACCACTGTGAATCGGTGTTTTTCATAACGGAAGAGTTAACCGCAAATTGTAAATTAAAAACAAACTAGATGTCCCGGTCATATTTTAACTCGCGAGCAATTTTTTTTCAAATTTGATATCTATTTAAAGAATGATCATACCTATCTATTCAGAATGTGAAAATTAACTCTTTTTGTGATCTTCTCCCGAAAACACATACGCCAAAAATTTAACCTCATTCCGGTCCGTAAATTGTTTTTATAACTGAAGTCGTACTTGAGAAGAACTTGTGAAGCACTGCTCAGTTCTGATTTGCGTTTTTGAAGTCGGCGGATAGAAGCAGTGTGTACTCCTTGGCTAAGATGTTTAGTGGATGCATACAACGGTGAGAGTATCTTTCCAATTGTGAACTACAATTTTAAGATTCAACCATATAATTATGAGTTTTTATAACTAAATAAGTAAATTATGGCCAACGTCACGACGCTAGATTAACTAGGACGAAGGAGTACCTCCACTCTACTTTTTTATAGACATGATTTTAGCTGAAACTTTTGAAAACAAGTGGCAAATACTAAGCCAGCCTTTGTGATGTTTATGCAATGTGTAAGAGAATTGGGTCCCAGGGCTTGATATAGATATTTTAATTAGCATTAAGGTGTGACTTCGAAGTAAAATGCAATAAAGAAAATAAATATCACATTGAATTGTTAAGGGCTATCGGGTAATGCTGCACTCGTCCCATCGCTGCATAAATTGGAGCCTACGTGGCATGACAAGCAGATTCATTCATGACAATTTATAACACTCGTAAGACATTTACAATATTTTTAATTTTCCCAGAACCCATACGACAGCCGTTCCTAGAAGTTTGAATGGTTTAATAGGAGTAAAATCATATCAGAACAAAGATTTTTTAAAGGTTTTACATTCGAGTATGGCCGTTAAAACATTAGGCCCTAAATGATTTAGACGTAGAATACTAATGCGATAATTTGAATCTATTAAGATTGCGGCACTTCTGAGAGATAAAACTGGAACATCATTTATTGCAGCTCTAAACTTTGATTTATTGGCACTATTAGAAGAAATGTCCGACGTTGTTAGTGTATTAGTATTTGGATCACGCTGCGTATTTGGGGACACTAGAATTTGGGGGACTGATACCATCTCATATGTGTGTCCCACCACTTACATTGATAGCATCAAGGCCTTTGGCAAGGCGGCTGACGGCAGTCAAATTTGCGAGTTTGCACGTCTGCAGATATATATAATCGCGAATTTATGCCGGAAGCATCTTCAAAAAGGCATTAGTATGGTTAGCAGTGAACCCTGATTCATGCTTCGCTAGACTGACAAGTGTTAGACACCTGTATTTTTCTCATGTGTTCAATGTTCGGTAATTTGTCCAGAGGCATATGAATGTTTTCACCGTTTTTTTTAAATTGTTCAATAAAACTAAGTAACCTGTTTATGCCAATAGACCTATTGAAAGCTACAAGTTTTGAATAGACCTTCTGAAAGTTAAGAACTTAACAATGCCATTGCCTAAAGATTCGAGGGGCACTATTGTATGCACAAATAAGTGATACCTGGTGCACCGATAAAACCTCCAACATTGTCTTTTGTCAGTCATGTGCGTTTGGAACATAAGTTACAACTGACAATGTCCGACTGAGTCAAAGTGGCCGACGGTTTCATGTGGAATTTCAATTGTTTCCAAAAAAGTTTATTTTACTGGTACAAACTCATTCAAAGGATCCGGTTAATTCTGAATTCCTAATTTTGATGAAAAAATACTTGACATGGATCCAGATTATAATAATTTCCACGTTCATATGGCGTTGGCGTGTAGAAAACTGTATATCACTCGACTGCATTGCGTTGCGATAGGAGACATACAAGGGTTATTTTCTTTCAAAAAACAGTAAGCTTCATGCCAGTGATGTAAAAAAAAATCTGGTGCTTGGGTATTGTATTTTCCACATTACCGCTTCTGAATACTGAATAGCTCTCTGAAACAGTTTTGCCTTTACTGTTTATTTGAAATTTTGGTAACAGTTGTACTAGTTAGATGTTGAGACTGGAAAAATCCGCGAATGCACTGTGCGTACGTTTGGCGACGTTGTGGCTGACAGCGATGGCGATGGTGCGAAACGTGCTCCCTGTCTGATATCACTCCCGAGCCGGTGCAAGGCCCTTCCCAATTTCACTGTTATGTAGACCCCTAGTCCCCTGTTATGTAGTAGTAGTAACATTAGAATGTAAGTGGAGTTAATATTTTATAGGATAGGTACCTAGTAAAACAACCCAATTGATACCAAACTGAAAACTAAGCTTTATAAAATGCGCAAAACATATTGGTAAACCTTTCTTAGAACTACGTAATTGAAGCATAGTTTATTTAAGGCTTAATTGATCTTTGAAATATGAGATATTCACTTAAGATTTAACTAGTCCAAACTGGTTAGAAATGTGGAAATAAAAACGAATCTATACTAGGATTTTTAATTGTAGACAGTGAAATGACATTTTCAGTGTGGCAGGTTTTCAGTCCCAAATAAATAGTGATGTGGTAAATTGAGTTTTTACAATTAAAAGTTAGTCGACATTACAGCCTGGCAAAAAAGTCGTAGTGAATGACCACGTCTCCCTTCCATATGTCATTACTGGCAACACACACTGGTCAGCCTTCGTCTTGAGACATAGAGGTATTTCGGTAAACTGTATTTAGTAAATAGGTTTTCAGTTTCAAAATGTTTTGTTTCTGTATTATATTATTTACAGGTAAGAATTTCGGTTATTAACAGGTCATACAACTGGAAAAGTTTGGGAGGATACAACAGTAGAATCTTCCAAACAAGCGTTTTCTAAAGGTTTGACTACAGGCCTAAAGGGACCAACCGGCAAAGGACGACGCCTTATAATTTCACATATAGGCAGTGATGAAGGTTTTGTAGATTCCGGTTTATTTTTTTTTGAATCGAAGAAAATAGTATGGACTATCATGAAGAGATGAATTCAGAGTGTTTTGAGAAATGGTTTAAAAGCATTTTGCCAAAATTAAAGCCAAATGCGGTGCTGGTATTAGATAACGCACCGTACCATTCAAGAAAAGTCGAGCGTATCCCCACTTCAAACTGGCGGAAGGCTGATATTGTTCAGTGGTCAAATGAAAAACAAATTAAATATCAACCTACAATGATAAAGGCTCAATTAATCGAAATAGTAAAATTACAAAAATCCAATTACGAACGCTATGCAGTGGAAGAGTTGGCCGCTGAATACGGTGTCACAATCCTGCGTCTGCCACCTTTTCACTGTGAGCTCAACCCAATAGAGTTAGTTTGGGCTCAAGCAAAGACAAAATGTGTCAACTCGACCACATTATAGACCAATATGTGGATTCCTTCGTTATAAATGTAACTGATTCCGATTCTGAATATACCAATTCAGAATCGGAGTCGGAATCAATAGCAACCGTAACGAATAAAAACGTATATAATTACTTGTATTTTCCTGACTTTCAAGTGTTAATTCCCCTGAACCTCTTTGAACATTTTTTTCCCAGCTATGGTTATAATTTTTTAGTGAGAAGTTTTAATATGGAGGTAGGGTCCATATTTCTTAAATCGTATTATTTAATTCGTTATGTACCTATTAAATATTTACAATTTAAAAAAGGCTTTGATACCTAGTAAAATAAAGCATGACTAAATGTCTAAGTCTAGTGATTGCCGAACGTCACTATTATAGCGGGTCACCCTTTTTTGTATCAGTCATTGTTGAAGTTGTCATTTTGCTGACTACGATTATTAATCGTACTATACAGTGGTTCATGTCACTGAAATGAATACAGTCAATTAAAACATATCTTTGACATAGCAAAAAGATATGTTTAAATTGACTTCATAAAAGACTATGTTGTGTATTTCAGTGTGTACAGACAGACATACAAATTCGTCGACCGGTTCCAGGATGTACTTGTAGACAACCAAATTTCATATTTGCAATGCAAAATGTTGTGACGTTTCTCACCCTTTATCCTCAGCATGGCTCGCCCGCTATTGAATGCATATCGTCTGCATCTTGACGTCAAGCGACGTGCAGGACAGGCTGGCCATTTTCCTGTTCTTTGTGTTGTCTTTAATGGGCATTAGCATCTACTCGATATGCTACGTGCTTTAGTTCACGATCGGGACTATTTTGATTTGATAGATCATTACCCGTTTTGCATTTTTTATTATTATCCTCTTTTCACTGCATGTTGTCCTGTGGGATTTTTCTTTAATAAAGGAAAATATTTTGTTTGACTTTTACGAAAATCAAAGTAACACTTATTGCACCCCGAATACATTTGAATATTATTGTAGTGTTCAGACGGTACAAACTAGAAAACTTAGGGAAACATACATGACATATGTGTTCCGGGCACGATATTTGTAAAAGACGCATGGACGCAATATTTAAGAAAATAAATATTTTTTGTAGAATATAACAAAGCTACTTCATGTTTGTTTTGGGTACACTAGTTGGTTTTGGTAATTGGTATGATGATGACTATAAAACAATGCTCTTTTAAAAGCAAATCTCTTAATTTGTGACAAGTCGTCTGTTGAGCTAGTCCACAATAAATCTTAATTATTTATTTTGCTGCCGAGAACTTAGTTATCTGCAAAGGGATTCAGTTAATTTCGCCATCTGCCTGGTACCTGCCTCCCTAGGCACTTGCAGACGTGTCTCATTTCACTTTAGTTTTTCCTACATTAGCATCTTTAAAAGCACTGTACTTTACTGTATGTACGTGAATCTGCCATCAAATTATGATGACGTCAGAACCACTGAATGCTATGCATTTAATATTTAGGACTCAACCCTACGTCACGGCCGCGCCGGTATAATGACGCATTTATTGTTCCTGGCTTATGTCATCATTACTCATCGGAAAATCGTTAGGACACAACCTCCAAATAAATACGTGGGAAAAGCCGCATCTAGATATGCTTAATTGTTTTGTCTGAGTATTTTTTTATAGATTTCTGATTTTGATTTGGTAAGACCCGCAGGGAAAAATATTTCGTAGTCCATTTACAAAAATAAATTCGTGACTTAAAATAATTTATTCAAAATGTGTTGAAGCTATGACAGTATCACAAAAGTCAAAATTTGTTATACTTAGGTATAACAATGAGAAAGATAATTAGTTTAACTGTTTCAAGTATTTCAGAAAGACGCATCAAGTTCGACGAGTTGACTATGATTTAAGTATCAATCGAATCAAATCAACTAAAAATATAATAGTGAAATATCAAAGACTATTTAAATAGTGTTATTTAATTTAGTTCAGAAACATAAAAAGTCAATGCTGTAATGGGCAGATAGTACCTATATCAATTTTTTACCACTCATCTCATAAGCTCTATCTGTACATAGGTAGTTCGCTTCCTTTTGAATATATGTGATAGTGTCATCGAAGCGTCTTGAGATTCAATTCTGGTTTTGCCATTTTTAATTTATGGCATGTTCGATCTGCGGTTTAAGATGCATGAGACGTTACAAGAATTTTTATTGTTAGCTTAGGAAATAAATTCGGGTAGAACAGCTGCAAATGGCGATGGCAGAATATAAATCCTTGGAGGTCGTTACTGATTTTTGTAACAAGTTTAGCTCGCTTTGTCGCTCTAGGTCATAAATTTTAGCTAAAACAATGGGCACGGAAGAAGCAATTAAATGAATTTTTCATGGATTTTTTCTATCCCAAATGAAAAAAAATGCGCTTTAATGTATTTTTTTTTCATACTGTTTTTAAAAGCACATGTATACATTGGTTAGCAGTTTGCTAATTAAGTAGCTGTGGCGACTTTTGTTGGGAGCTAGAGGTCGCCTGCACCTGCACTGCAAATAATGGACGGTTCCTTTGCTATTTAAAAACCATTAACATTTGGTTCACTTGAAATTTCTTTTCTGCAAATGGTTTTGCTCAGACATGACTGCAACGTTCCCATATGGCATAAACCTAATTTAAATGTTGCATCTATTCTTTCTCATGATCCATTAATATTTTCTACCCACCGCTATTATGCCTAGAGCCTGTAGCCATGGTGTTATCATCATATCACTCCCTTCTTGACGGTCCAAGCACGTCATTAAACAACCTGCAATCACTGAAATTCTAAGACCTCTATTATGCCGTATTTCCACCTTGCCACCCAGCAAAGTACTACCCATACTACCCATAGTACTATCAGTATCTACTGACTGCGTTTGCCATCAGACTGTGGCGTCCCAGACCTCCTCTGGTCGAACGGCCACCTCTTCTTTGTTATACTATGTTCTGTGCCCACTTACTGCTACTTTATTTTAGACTCGAAACCAATTTTTTACGGATCCTTGAATTTTATTATATCTTGCAGCAAAAGATCAAGAATTATGAGAATTTTTTCATGATCTGTTTTGTGTCTTTGCAGCAAGTTATTAATAACCTGTGCATTCTGTTGTATGTTAACTAGGTAAGAAACATAGCAAACAGGCATACGCCACACTCACATTATAATAAATAATTTAACCTAGGCACTCAGTTTTTTATTAAAAAACCGAAACCCGACCGAAAGGTATTCGCTGAAGGTCATACAGGTATACGCGCCGACCTCGACACACCCAGACGACGAGGTCGAGGTTATGTATGAGGATATCTCCAAAGCCATGCATTCCTCAAAAACTCGATACACAGTTGTGATGGGGGACTTCAACGCCAAGCTAGGTACGAAAAATTGCGGTGAGTTAGGAGTGGGACCATTTGGATACGGCCAACGGAACCGAAGGGGTTCCAGGTTGGCTGATTTTATGGCAAAGGAGGGGCTCTATATGATGAACTCCTTCTACAGAAAGCGGCCGACAAGGAAATGGACGTGGTGCAGCCTCGACGGTGCCACATATAATGAGATAGATTTCATCATGACGACCAGACGGCAAATATTCAGTGATGTCTCTGTGATCAGCAGGTTAAAAACCGGTAGTGATCACCGTTTTGTGAGAGGCACACTGAATATCAATGTCAAGCTTGAAAGGTCACGTCTGATGAAATCCACGCTCCGTCCAAGCCCTATCCAAATCGAGAACCCGGAAAGCTTCCAACTCGAACTCCAAAATCGCTTTCAGTATCTGGCCGAATGCGACGCAGTGGACGATTTGAACGATGGGCTGGTGTCAACTGTCCATGCGGAAGGGTCCGAGTTTTTTAAGACCAACCGCCAAAGGAAGACGCAGAAACTTTCTGAAGAGACCCTGAAACTCATGGCAGATCGGAGAGAAATGAAGCTCCAGTCTTCGGTTGATATGGCAGCGTATGGTAAGCTGAACAGACGAATCTCCAAGTCGATGCGGCATGATCTGCGGTCCTATAACACATCGCGTGTTAGGAAAGCGATCGAGCGAAACCAAGGCTCTAAAGTGTTTGCAAGAGATTCGTCGCTAGGCCAAAGTCAGCTGACCAAACTGAAGACCGGTAGTGGCAGCATAGTTTCCTCCAAGCCCGAGGTTTTAGAGGAGATAGAAAGTTTCTACGGGAAGTTATACACCTCATCATGTAAGCCCATCAGTCGAGTAGCTCAGGACACCAGAGCCAAACTCACCCGACACTTCACCGAGGACATCCCGGACATCAGTCTGTATGAGATTAGAGTGGCCCTGAAACAGCTAAAAAACAACAAGGCACCTGGTGACGACGGGATAACAACAGAACTTCTGAGAGCGGGTGGAAAACCGGTACTTGTAGTCCTACAGAGGCTGTTCAATTCCGTCATATTCCATGGTACTACGCCTGAAGCGTGGCACAGGAGCGTGGTGGTGCTCTTCTTCAAGAAGGGGGATAAAGCCTTATTGAAGAACTATAGACCCATTTCGCTCTTGAGCCACGTGTACAAGCTGTTTTCCAGGGTCATCACGAATCGTCTCGCACGCAGGTTTGATGACTTTCAGCCACCCGAACAAGCCGGATTCCGAAAAGGCTTCAGCACCATCGATCATATCCACACGCTCCGCCAGATTATACAAAAGACAGAAGAGTATAATCGGCCTCTCTGTCTAGCGTTCTTGGATTATGAGAAGGCCTTTGATACAATCGAGACATGGGCGGTGCTAGAGTCCTTGCAGCGATGCCAGATCGACTATAGGTACATCGAAGCTCTGAGGTGTCTGTATAGCAAAGCCACTATGTCAGTCCGTTTACAGGACCAAAGTACGAAATCTATTCCATTGCAGCGTGGTGTGAGACAGGGAGACGTCATTTCCCCGAAACTCTTCACCAACGCTCTGGAAGATGTTTTCAAGCTATTGGAATGGAACGGACTAGGCATCAATATCAATGGCGAATACATCACCCACCTTCGTTTTGCCGACGACATTGTTATAATGGCGGAATCGCTCGAGGACCTTGGTACCATGCTTGGCCACCTCTGTGAAGTCTCCCAACAGGTGGGTCTTAGAATGAACATGGACAAGACAAAAGTAATGTCGAATGTCCATGTTGACCCTGTACCAGTAGTAGTTGGGAACGACACCGTCGAAGCTGTGGACGAATATATCTACCTAGGGCAAAATGTCCGTCATGGTAGGTCCAACTTCGACAAAGAGGTGGCTCGACGAATCCAACTCGGCTGGGCAGCGTTCGGGAAATTTCGCGACATCTTCACGGCCCGTATCCCTCAGAGCCTAAAGACTAAAGTCTTTGAGCAGTGCGTGTTGCCAGTGATGACTTACGGCACTGAGACGTGGTCTTTAACTGTTGGCCTTTTAAACAAGCTCAGAGTTGCTCAGCGCGCTATGGAGAGAGCTATGCTTGGAGTTTCTTTGCGTGACAGAGTTCGCAATGAAATTATCCGCGAAAGAACTAAGGTCACCGACATAGCTTCTCGGGTAGCCAGGCTGAAGTGGCAATGGGCAGGCCACATCGCTCGCAGAACCGACGACCGTTGGGGAAGAAGGGTTCTGGAGTGGCGACCACGAACTGGAAGACGCAGCGTGGGGAGGCCCCCCACTCGGTGGACCGATGACCTGGTGCAGTTTGCGGGAAGCCGTTGGATGCCAACGGCCTAAAGCCGCTCGTTGTGGCGCTCTATGGGGGAGGCCTATGTC
The DNA here is from genome assembly GCA_950022985.1 of Udea ferrugalis. Taxonomy (NCBI): domain Eukaryota; kingdom Metazoa; phylum Arthropoda; class Insecta; order Lepidoptera; family Crambidae; genus Udea; species Udea ferrugalis. Next base: position 17,547,597 of record OX465516.1, read on the forward strand.
CAGCAGTGGACTTCGAGAGGTTGATGATGATGATGATGACTCAGTTTTTTTGCACTCTAAATTGGTCACCAATCAATATGTACGGTACTTTGCAAAAATATGTAAATGATTGAATTGCTAATTTGTTGGTGTTTCATTCGAGCTTTTATAGACAAATCCGAACTTTTCCTAGAAACGCCAGCTGTGCTGTGTTACGGAATACCTAATCGCGAGGAATCTATCTGTCGCTTAGTATGACCAGAATTTAAATTTTGAACAGATTATAATATCATAATTTAATAATGTACTTAATCATATGCGTGCTAAATCAGGGCCTAGGGATGCTTTTAATGGTTAATGATTATGAAGGAGGATGATTAGGAGATGATCCAAAATTGACACATTGGCTCTACCTGTTACTAAATCTTTTACTGGGTCATGAGTGCGGAATTATTGTCTAAAGGTTAAATAATCCTCAACAAGGTGTAATGGTGAATGGTTCAGAAAAATAGTGAAAAATTTCCAATTTTTTCGGGAGGCTTTTCTTGGTTGACATCATCAGCTATCTTGGAAAGGTTAACCCCAAAAGTCACAACTGTAAGGCCCAGGAAGTAGCGAGTATCGTCGCAGAGCTAGTTTCATGACCGAGAGTTAGCGATAAGTGATTCCTAAGTACTTTTAGGCTAGTCTTGAAAAATATCTAAAACACGTGGACTGTAGTCCTAAATATCGTCTTACTCGTGAACACCAAACTTGTCAAATAGGCGATAACGGTGGCGCGCGCTCATCTGACGTAGGCGATTGTATTCAAATTTAGTTTTTAATATTCCGCCAATTTACATCGGGATCTCTTGAACTAAGTACGTGGCTAACAGTTCTAAAGTCGGCTCTTGAATTTAGTGTAAATATATTTCTGGGCCATCTCGCTCCTAGATCATCTTTACCGCGAACTAAGCGGGGCTTGGACTGTGGTTGTGAGAAACTGATGAACACACGTAAATATTTCTAAAAATCCTCTGAAACGTTTGCTCACATTTTTCATAAAAAATAGGAAAGTATAGAAGCCCCTCAACATAATTATAAAACCAAATTGTTCTCAATTTATAATTTACTTACTTTATACCAAACTAGCTGTCCCAACAGACTTCGTTCTGTTGTCAAACATTTAGTGTCACGTGACAGGTAGTAAAATTTACTAAGAGGGAACTAAAATTGAGATTTTTACTATATTCCTAGCATTTTCTCATGATTACTCACCTTTTAAACCTTCCCTCGACCATTACAAATATTTCAAAACCAAAATTAGCCAAATCGGTTCAGTCATTCCCGAGTTTTAGCGAGACTAACGAACAGCAATCCATTTTGTATATAGAGATAGACATAGAAACCACACATCGACATCGAAGACCCATTCTGTCAAAGGCACTCATAGGTGACGTTTCGTATTCGTATAATTCGAATATTTGTCTTGAATTGGTATCGTGCTGAGCTCTCAACTGTCGGTTCTGTAGGCAGCACCTTCACTCTTACCTTAGCGAATTACTTCCACTACCCAAAATTGTGGGGGTTGCATTTCCGGGTTGCCTCATCGCTTTTTGGTGATTTTGATCGCGTGGATTTCACCGTCTTCTTGATTTGTATTTCCTCATTACCACACAGCCACTACTATTACCACATTTACAGCAAATAAACTTACTTACTCCTCAGGTTCTAAAAGCCCTCAAAGATGAAATCCATTCAAAGATGCGAAAAATGCCATAAATTGGGTCCCAAATGTCGGATTTTTATTTTACCTAGTGATTTGGGAACACATGCGCCAGAAGCTATTAACTAATACCAAAAAGGTACTACCTACTACAACCACAAAGGTGTCGAAGACAGTTCCAATGAATTATTCACATTAAACCCACGCACCCTGTCTGTCCACGCGTGCGCCGCTACGCATGCGCAACGCGTACGCATCTCATTGTTATGTTCGTGCGTCGGTGAATATTATTATTCTGCAGCACGGTTTTAATCTGGGAGACAACGAATTGGGGTGCCTTGTGGTATCGATGTATTAGAATAAGTTGGAGTCCCTATTTTAGGTTGATTTTTATAGCAAAACAAAAAACCTCTACAGCACAGTTAAAACATTATAGATGTCGAGTTTATGGCGTGTTTGCTGATTCCTGATGATGAATGCATTCAGTCTATCCTATAGTAGGCAGTACCTCATTTTATTCATCGCCCGCCATGTATGCCATAATTATTTGTATGCCAATAAAATAAAATATAATGAATCATTAGAAACTCGTTCACAATGTTTTTCAAAAGTATCATATAAATATTGATTGAAGTGTCTGCCGGCCGCTAACGCCTAGGTAAAATCAAATAGCATAGTGCTATTGAAACAACACTTCCCACTTTTTTTAAACCATACGATTACTTCGGATCTTCTACGGTTCTTCTCAGTACAGGACTACTGACGCTATAGTGTCTAGGCTAGGGCTCTCTGAAGATGATCTAGATCTAGTTTTGCAATTGGGCTCAAATTGTAGGTAATTTAATACAGTTATTATGCTTTGAATCCAATGTTCGCAGAAAAAATACCGTTTATGCCCTGAAGAGCAAATAGTATAAAAAGTGCCGAAATTGTGAAGTTTTTCTCGATTTTCTCAATTTGCACAAGTTTTCCGAAGTTGCAAAATTGAAGACGCACTATCCCAACAGATCCATACAACATACTAAAAATGCAGAGCTACACCACGCTTTGCAAATTGACTTAGTCACTTTTTTCGGCTAATCCTTCTAGCCTATAAATTGTTATGGTCGAAACGAACCGATACCGCTATGGACCGATACACAATTAATTTCCTCCCTTTGGTGTCTTAAATGTATTTGGAAAGTCGTACGACCACATTTAGGTGATTTGAACTTTACATCGGCACAATAGGTATAGAAAATCTCCTTGTTTATTAAAAATACAAAGAGCATCACGTAAAAGTTTCCCACCGAAATGGCCCTTATACAAACGCTTCTGTTTAAATGATTTATTTGGTGTTCATTATTTAGTTTCCTTGTATTCGAAATGAAAAGTAGAGTGTTTGACTCGGCGCTCTCACTTCTTGGCGCTCGAACGAATCGGGTGTGATGTGTCACTTTCAACCCTTGGCTAACAATCTACTATTATCACCTCTGCATGTGGTGGGATATGCTGAGAAGTTTGTGTTTCTCGGAAAACACTCGTGTTTACTTTACTTGATAAATTTGTATCACTAATTGATTAATTTGAATTTATACCGCAGCCGGCGCCACGTTCTCCGTCCAAACGTCCTAGAACCGTTTTGGCGAATGATTTTGTTAATAAATCCGTGTAAGGAGACGTGCGGACATGTTTATGCACTGGACAACATTGTTATAAATGATGATAGCATACATTAGTGCTATTTGCATTTTAACCGAGTTCGGTTGATGAGTATCATTTCCACTAGCGATTCGCCAACAATATGTAGGTAAATGTTTGTTTGTTTGTTTGCAATTGTAACTGTTGAAAGTAGGTATGTGGTACCATGTGAACAATTTCTGAGCAACGATGTTACTGTCTAACTACAGGCTTATTTTTCAATACTTGGCAATAAAAAGGAGGATTCAAAATCAAAACACAATTAATTATCTAAGGTTTGGATAAAGCGAATTTGAATGGAGAGACAGTTTTTGCACATCGGATCTAAGTTTAAATGTAGTCGTAGTTTATAATTAATACTGAATCGAGAGGTTTCGAACTTAATAACACCCTGTATAACACCACCTTCTTTGAATTTTTGAAGCTTACAATAGGCGCCAACAAAACGCTACCAGAGCTTTCGCTATGTTTAAACCATGTTTTTTCTACTTGAAATTGTGTCTCTTTCTATACAGCTTGGCTAACATGAGTAAAAGTGTATGGCCTCCGGTAGCAGAAAAGGAACTGTAGACGTCAACGCCTAAGGTAGAGCTATTTTCTAGGAATGAGTATATACTTTTATCAGTGAGTACTTGAGTATGTACTTACTTTTAGTTATTTTCACCCTAAAAAATCACCCCAAATCTCTCCTTTGCCACAGTAAACGTCCGCCGCCTTTGCACTGGCGCTGCCCGATGCGATGTAAGCCCGTAAGCGGCATTTTGTTTTTTATCTTACCTTACCTTTCATTTATTTGTAATGAAGCAGGGAGGAATGACGGGAAATGGGTCACCTGTCATGCTATTGACTGTACAATTATTTAGTGATACTTTTACCACAATAGACTGTCAGGGAGTCTTGCAGTGGTATTGGATCAAGAAATTGAAGTGATATTATCCTTTAATCCATTAAACATACAAGGATGCAAGCATCCCGAATCATATCTATCCGAAAAACCTTCTTCCGGTATGAAGTGCGATAATGAGTCATCAGGATATTTTCTGGTTTATGCAGACGATGGTTTTTCGGACCGATATGGTTGGTCATTAAATTTTATTCATCGCCCTCTATGTTTTCACAGGTGGATAGATTTATTAATTTGTATAACAGTTAGAAACAATAATTATATGAAGGTCATTGCATGCTCATTAGGATTTGATACGCCGGGCAATAAAACGAATATAAGATTAAATAGATTTATTTACACTTTCAATAAACAATACATCTGTGTTAGAGAGAGATTACAAAAAAAACGATAGACCTTTATTGCAGGTCGATTATTTAATCAAATCTGTAGATCTTATTATCTAAAAAGGGAATACCATCAAAGCTAATTTTAGGCAGGTCACACAGGGGTCGAAACCAGTGGCAGAGTCACTTTATATAGATGATTTGATACAGTTAGATGTATTTTTCTTGAGTGACTTTTCATAAGCTTAATATAAATTATTTTGGTTATATGAATCAATATCTTTTCAGAGAGGGGTGCAAACTGAGAGTTTCTGCGCAGAATTAGCTACAGACTGCTTTCTATCTGTCCCTGCCTACGACTTCAAGGCTGCGACCCTCGCGCCATCTTTTAGGTTGATCTGTGTGTTGGTGCGGGCTTGCCGTGCCGGGTCAGCACTCCTCACGTGCAGCACCGACTCCACCACCACCTCCTCCACGAACTGAGGGCTGTCTGGCTCTGGAATGACAAGAAAGGAACATGAGCTTCGAGGTAAATAAATATTGTGTAACTTGGGGCAACACTTGATCATGGGACTTGAAACTGAACCTGTTAAATTAGTGTGTGAATTGAATCCCCTGTGTGATACACAGTTCTGCCAAATATTAAGTGGAGACTCAGAACTCAAAAACAACTTTCCGACACCGGTGGTTGAGCCACATTATGTTTGTATACTGTGTATTTATTAATTATTTTTATTATATTATTTAGGTCTATTATTAAGTGTATTTTTGTTTGTTTTGTTGACGATTTAAAAGCGCTTGTAACAGGTCTATTAAAATAAAGATATTTAGAACTTTTAAAATTATTTCACGAAACATTTTGGGAGAAATTAGTATTTTTTTTTTAAATATGGAGACCGAAAGTTTGTGCAAGCTCCCCTTAGTTTAGTGTCCCAGATTCATTTGTTACTTATAAGTGGTAACTGCTAATCGATAGGAAATTGGGCTCATAAATCTTGTCACTTTTAACAATACGACTAATTAAAGATTTGTAAGTTTGTATGTATGTACCCACTATAAATTGCACTAGGCTAACGGGTCACCTTCGTTTACGAGTGGAAACCTGTTGACGTTGATTTTATAAATCGACTGTATCTCGTGTTGCGTTTTTTGTCTATAAAGCTATGCCTTTGGACATAGATACGAGTACCTCATAATATTTAAAACCTTAAAATGACAATGGTTTCTGATCATCATGCATTTCGTTTTTATGTTGATATTTAATTTCTTGAAATTAAATATCAACATAAATATCAATTAAATATCATTTATTTTTAAGTTTTTTATTTTTTGATTTTTGGTGTAAATATTTGTTTCTATATCTTCTTTAAATAGTTTGTAATTATTCCAAATAAATAATTATTTCTTGAAATATGTTTTTTACTCATTGTATTTTTGTGGCTGTATTTGGATTATCATCTTTGGATTCAGAATTGTCATCAAATTGTTAAAATATAGGGTAACCTAGCTCAATATACGTTTCGGGCCACTGTCATGAACAAGTTTATTGTAGGTAGGTAATATACCTAACATCAGGTTCCCCGTGATCTCATTTATACATACATAATTGATTTAAAATGAGATAGTAATAACAAAACTTAATAAAAACTGTGATTAGGATTAGTTAGTATTATGCCACCTAATTTCAGGCTCAGACACATTTTGTAATTATTCAAGATCATCCAAATTTAGTTAATGGTTTATCATTAGGTAACAACCCAAACTAAATTTCAAAATTTTACGACGAGTACCTATTTGTATACTTTTGTTTTCTTATTAATTTATACAATTCTTATCTAACCTTCACGAATCGGTCGACCTTGCGGACACAGATTTGGGAGCCTTTTGATGGCGGATTACATTATTAAATACTTAAACTTGTTTACCTCATTGATATTTTTGTTGAGAAATGATTATGAGATTTTATATTTTTCTTACATTTATAAAGTATTAAATTGTTAAAGTAGCAACTTTTTACTTCAGTAAAACGGCCACTTCCACTGCAGAACCGTCTCTCCATAAATTTCCAGAGCAGCCGGTTGTCCCATCAATCCTGTCATCAATGTTCTCCATTCTCGAACTTTTCTGCCCCAAACAGCTTTTCTGTCATTACAATTTATCCGCTGGACTACGTTGGCTATAGTTCAGTTCTTTCATACAACGACTTTGACAAATGAGCATCCGCTACCTGATGGTAAGCAGTTGTACCGCAGCCTATGAACACGCGTAAAATAAGGGGTAGCACTATGTGGGTATTCTATGACTTTTCTCATCTCTGATTTGAACTTTTACCCAAATACGAGCAACCAACATCTATCTCACAGCACGTTGGGTAAACTTCAGCTTTCTTTTAAGGTCAAAAACTTTCGTTAAGTCATTGTCATGTGTATAAATATGGTAGTGCTCACTCTTTCGTAATGAATCTGTGTTGTATGAAATCTAAGAAGTTAGTAAACTATTAAAATAGTGAGCTAGGTGTGTCTAGAAGGAAACACGATCAATCGAATGATATTTATGTGCATAGCCGATAGTATCTTGTATCCGGCAGTACATTATACGCCCCTTTAGATAACGTCTAGAATAAAATATGAATGTCTATGAATCACTACAGACTCGGAGTGAACGCTCTTTACTCATTTAGGTTAATTATTAAAAGTGAAAGTACTAACGCTTTTGGATTAAATGAACATTTTTGCAAATTTTAATTAACCTATTTTGTATGAAGTGCAGTAACTGTGATCCAACTTTCTTTATTAAGTTACCGATACCGGGGGGCGCACTTCATTCGGAACACAGCAACGTGATTGTTAGACTTCAAGAATACTTGTAGAACGAATTTCATGACAACTTTATGAGGTTATTTTAAGCACAGTTATAGTACCCACTGTGGTTTGCTTGGTCTAAATATAAAAAAAAATAAGTTGTTAGTTTTGTATTCCTCAACACAATTTTCCAGGAATTGTTTAAGCGATTAACTTAATACAAAACCTAACACACCTATTGGCGGATATAATAAACACATCCTCATTACATAAATTGTCAAACAAAGGGTTATTGAGTGAGACAGCCTCTCCTACGTAGCTAAGCCCTTACATACAAATAGTGTATTATGTTCGTCTGTTGGGTACCTTTGTTAACTTGTTATTCTGTTGATTAATGATTGTAACACCTAAACTATACAACCTTCACCTAGTAGGACACATGGTTAGCAGACACTCATTGCGTTGCATGTTGAGATTCTAGCCGTTGACACACAAAGTACTGAACCGAAGAGGAAAATATTTGTTTTTCGTTGTCACATAAAAAGCAAGTATTATGCTGCGTCCTCTAACTACTGACGTACTACAGATTGCACTGAAGAAATGATTTGATCAACTGTATTTAAGGTGATATTGGTATTTGTACAGCGCTTGCCATTATAACAAAACAGTTCATTATATATTTTTTTTACAAAAGTAAGAAGTTAAAAAAGGAACGACGTGTACTATTCATTCCTTTTTGTGAAAAATCGTTTTCTACACCACTGGGTCATCTTCAGGGCTGAATTTACTGTCAGAAGTTTTTTTTATTAGAGCTGTAAAAAATGTATCGCCGCATAGTTGTTGATGAATAAGTTATTCAAACTGCAAATTAATAATAATTAATTGCAATGATGTTGTCCAATGAAATCTATTGCATGCCGTTGTTACCTATAAGTAAGTCTTTGTTGAAATTTAGAATCTTTGATCATTGTATTAGTGTGAGTCTTGTTGGTGACCTAATAAATAAATAAAAATATATAACTTACCATCGCTGGTCTGCAAGTTGGAGCGCCTCTGCGGGTACGCAGCGGCCAGCGCGCAGAGCACCAAGAGCAGCACGCACGCGCGCATCGTGACTGGCGCCTGTACGCGCCGACTGCACTGCGCAGGCGACGACGCAACTGTCACCGCGGCAGGGACATTCTCAAACACATGCTTTTTGTATTCGATATGTTGAAAGGTGAGACTTGAATTCTGTACAAATAAAATATTCTCGATTCAGTTATCTAAACAGCATTGTAAATGTTGGTAACGTCGGTATCCAGCAGTTTACATTTTGACTGTGCTTAACTGTTCCAACCTGACTGGAACATTTACTTTGAGTTTATTGTACATTTTGCGGCTATCTCGCCGATAAAGTAAGACCTCGAATAAAACCCAAGCAACCCAGATAAAAGCGGTGAAAGGAAGACCCTTAACACATTGGGTTAAAGTTCGCGCGGTTAAATGTATTAATAAAATATTAAACAGCTGTTTCCAAATTGCTTCACCTGGTAATGGCCAGTGTCTCCTTTCAAGATTTAGGGTCATCCCGTGATCCTAGTAATCATTTGCAAAAGCACATCTAAAACAAAACATACTTTCTTCAAAACCTTTCATCAGGTGAATTCAGGTGTACCAAGACACTTCTCTATTTTTACTAAATATTGTTTGTAAGCAAGTCAATGCAGAATAACCTGTCATTTCAATATAAATTGCATAACTTACGAGTGGTGTGGGTGCGATTTCCAATGATGATATAACAAGGTATACACTAGGTGTCAGGCTAAGTGTTTAAAAGAGCAGCAGTGTACTGGATTGTTTCTGTTTCATAGAAAAAACAAAATATTTTGAAAAGATTTTAGAGTTGTTAAGTTGGTGGCGATTTGAAATTATGGCGCTTCAACCTGATACCTTACCAGATAAATATAACGAATGGTTTGATTAATACCCATTGATCTGCCAATGCATTCTCAACCACTACTGCCTAACCAATCAGGAAATTGCAAAGGGGTTAATCCTATTGTAAAATTGTTTGTTTGTTCTAAACAACTAAATAAAGAAATCGCTCAGCGACATTTGTAATGTTAGCCTGACGTGCTGCAGCGTTGCAAAATGTCGCGAACCAGGCTGGTAGGATGCTTGAACTAAATATTTTGTTTTTAACTTATAAGTTAAACATACACTTCTAGGTAGAATTTATTAAGAGGTAGCGTATGGCGTACTTGACAAGTAAAATAAGGAAAACCTTAGTGTTGTTGAACCTATAGATGGTTCAACAACACTCAGGTTTTAGGCTAGTCATAGGTACATTGCACTGCTATCGGTAGTTGACTAGCGATCTCAGCAACACTAGTCCTTCTCCTTACGCCGTTCTTCCTCAGAGCATTGAGGAAATATAGAGCAGGGGTAGTAATAGACTTCTATCATTTAATGTTCTTGGCCAGATTAGTCTCAAGTTTTTTATATCCTCAGTAGCTAGACACCTGCAGTAAACGATGATTTCTTCATGTAACTAATTCACACTAAGATCATCTAACACAACTCACTGCACTGTTTTTTTTTCTCAATATCATTTCTCCGATCTCAGGGAGCTTACTAAAAATATCGAGTTCTTAATGTTGCGGCAGTTTGGAAAGAAAGGTTGAACGTCTGAATACCTAGTTTTTTTTTCGATGCAGAGTTATTTTTCGCTGGTCACCAGTGCTGGTGCCTATTTTAAAGAAGCTGACATAAGTAGGTACCCGTAAATTCGCTAAACTGGTATTACTAACGACTTTCCAAAACCGTGGTAGATAGGTACTTTTATTTTTTGCACAGAATGCACTAACGGAGTAACGTCCGTTTTATGGCGATCTAAACAGATGATCATGATTTGGCAACCGTTAGGTACCTACAGTTAAGCCCAGCTGTAGCATATACAGCCGGTATAAGTAGACCTCTCATTGGTATGGACTCGTGTACTGCTCGGGGACGTACGAAATACACAGCGTTACCATGAAGCTGTGGTTGTCTGTACGAGGCGCAAAAACACAACATCCGTTAATAAAGATCAATTACTTTTGTTCAAATGAAGAGCTTATTAATCGATATTCGATCCGAAGACCGGCCGACATAACCGATAACCGGTTTCTGCATAAAATTTCATACACCGTTCAATGTAGTTTGGCGTAATTGTTTTTTGAAAATTAAACTACATAGTTATGCCCGCGGGCAGTTTCGGGCTATCCCAGAAAGTCTCTATCTCAAATCGGTGTTATTTATTTTCGCGAAAAAACAATATATTTCAGGACCAAATCTTTCACTATTCTAATTCATCCGTTTATATTGGTTCTGGGATGTGAAAACATAAAGAACGACAAAGAGTCACATTTCCGGATTGGATTTAGATCATCTAACCAACAAAAGTTGCTTTTGTGAGAATTTCGATTTTAAAAATGTTTAGTTTTATTATGAAAACAACGGTAACTTATTAATAATTTAATTTCATCGCCAAAAGTTCAAAAAAGGGTTGAAGTTGGGGTAAAACCACGAACCATCACCTCCGTTAGGCCTAGGTGAATCGAATGGGAAAATATTCTTCAAAAACCACGGTTGAACTGGCTCCAAGTTTCTGGCCTTCTCAAACAAATCTGGCAAAGGTTGAATGAAGATTTCTTTCAGTAATGGCTTATAGTTCATCAGTTGAGTGCTTACATCAGGCCCAAATCCAGATCTAGCGGAAACAACGACTGAGTTTGATCCTGGATAGCCAGGATACAGTTGTACGGAACCAGATGCGTATTTTCCATCGGCCTCTTTAGTGACGGTAAGCGGATAGTAGTATCCTGGTCCGTCGGTGTTGGATATGGATAGGGGTGCGTCCAGGCCTGGGTAGAACTGGATGCCGCCTAGTGAGGACACGCGTCCGTTCCTGGAGGTGATGCCGGCTATGCTGGCGACGCCAACGAGACCGTTGCCAGACTCGGATGGTTGAAGGATTTCCTGATCAGGGCTTGCGGGCAGATCATCTGAAACATTTCAAGAGTGTCATTGTTGTGGAGTGTCATTGTTGTTTACTTTAAAAAGTATGAGATGATGATGATGAAGGGAGATGATGAGAGAGTGTTAACACTTTCTGAACCTAATTGATATTCTTTAGGATTCTTCTTTCCTCCATTACATAGTTTATTAACAGTAATTTCTCTTTAGTATGATGGGAAAAAAATGTGAGAGTAACAGTAAGCAGTAATTGGTTTAATTTGTTCACCATCTATCTTCACAATTAAAGATAATGTTTTTTTTTGTATTATTGACTAGGTTTAGCATCAATACTTTTACCTGATTTTACAAATGCGACAACAAATGACGCGAGAATCAAATAAAAACAAAACAGCATCGCCATCTTGCGAATTCGGGCATGCAATGTTCTCGCAAGTCAAAGTTCTCACTTTATATTCAATCGCAAAGTTACAAGTTTTCGCTAATAGTTTCTGAAACGGTTCATAATAAATATTTATGGTTGGTGGACGACAGAGCAATTTTCTTCGCGCCTATTTCAAGCTATAATTTCTCTATCATTATGGTTTTAGCACGTGGAATTATCTTCAAATATTGGCGATTCGATTAGCCATCAGCAGCGTAATAACACGCCGGCGTCCGCAAAGCAATTATTTGATTTTTTGTCTGTGGCTGCGATCGAATCGATACTGTAACTGTACTCTGTATCTCTTTGATTGGCGGCGATTAAGCTTCAAGTTTATCTATCTTGTTAGGCCTTTCTTCAACTGTGAAAAAATGATGACTAATGCTTTTGTATGTTTAGCCCTTATTTATAATCTTTATGGTATGCTCGTGACTATTACCGTTAAAATATTGCCGTCGTGTGCATTTTTTTTTGGAAAGTGTGAGAAAAATATTTTATTCATTACATTGTTTTCTAACGCAAGCAATTTTTTTTCGGTCAAGTTCAAGATGTTCTTAAAAAGAATAACAGCAAGAGTACCTAATATCAATCAACGAGCGTTTGTGGAACGATTAATGAGAGCTGAAGAAGCGCAAGCAAAATGTAGGGATTGGAAAGATGTGGTAGTGACCGCATCCGGGATAGGTATCCCGTACGTATGTTTGTATGTGGCATGTGGCAAACATCAACCATTATCATTCTAATCTAAAACATGTTTTTAATCGATTTGCTTTCCAAGTTCGAATCGTCAATTACCAATGAGACTACAAGTAGCTGAGTGACTTTTACCAGCTTGAACGATCATTTTGGATAGATTTCTAAACAAATAAATTTGTACACTATTATTAACCTTGATACTTTGAAATTGATTAATGGCTAACTGGCTTTGCTACAAAAGTTATATACCTATCTTAGATAAAATATATAAGATATAAAGAGTAGCCCTTGTCGCTGTTTAGGGGTTAATCTGAATATTATCTGCCTAATTTCTTTAGTCACATCATCAAACAATAAACAGTATCATCAAAACCAAATAAAACAGAGCATCTATTTAAATCTATGTTTAAATTTTAAAATATGGATTTTTAAAAAACGGTGGTTCCGCCTTGCTACTCGGTTAATTGAAAACTATGACCCTCGAGCCTCTCCAATTCCGTAAAGACTTTGCCAGGTTGGGTCGTCTTCTATCATGTTTTCCATGGTGAATGCTATGACGTGATGTTTGAATTGATTTCTTACTTACTACTCTTGAGTAACTAGGTACTCTTGTCTCACGCTTGCTAAGACTACGTCGTCATCTACACACAATGCGGCAACTGTTATTATCATATCATAAATAGATATAAAAGTTGAACATAATAAACATATTAAAATGAGGAAGGGTATGTTTCTTTGAGAAATCTTATCCTAAATAAGGAGGTGGATGGATGTTGTGATGTGGTCGCTCGGTAGTTTTGCGGTCTGGCTGTATCGGCATCAAAGGTACTAATTTAGGTACCTACATAGTAAATTAATTGATTTAAACCTGTTGATGGCTGACATATTTCATGTAGTTAGTAGCTATGCTTGCGTTTCGGACACGCAACATTTCTGTGTTGATATTCCAAGACTATTCGCAGGCAGTAATCATCGATCAATTCCTCGATACTAAAACATTACTAATGATCACGTCCGTTAAATGATACACCTCCGTTCAGTGAACCCGCGGATGGTCGGCCAGCCACTGAAATTATATGCCAACCTATAGCACCTATATAAACCGGCGAATTAACGGGTACGCCATCATTTCTCCATCAATACTACAATAGAAGCTAAAAGACTAGTCTGTACTTTAGACCGAGATGAAAGACCTGAGGAAATTGGCGTTCGTGCTAGCACTAGTTTGTAATAACGTTGAGGCTGTGCCCATTATTTTGAAAGGTAACTAAGAATAGTTTTTGAAGTAGTCAATCATAGAAGGCCCGTTTTAAGTGTGGCTTCGACGAAAGCTGGTTGAGGAGCAAAAGCGGTTCGATCCCCGAGTTAGCACAAATATCAATAATATGTATATTTGTGCAGGGTTGGATGTTTGTGGTATCTTCGGTATTTCTGGTTTCTACAACACAACGGAAACCAATATTAGGACCCGTGCGATGTGTTTTATGGTGTCTCAAATTGGATTTTTTACATTCAAACTTAGATTTTTGTGTAATGTTGTTATTATTGGATGCTATTAATACCAATAAGTACTTCCTCTTATCCATACCTAATAATGAGTCCACACATACAGAGACCAACTTACTACAGTTATTTTGTTAGCAATGAGTAGTAACCATGTTTTTTAGTAACCATAAGGCCCCCCTGGACTATTTTTTTTATTTTCTTCACCTTTAGTTTGCCTAAAGTTCGAACTCGAACCGAACTGAATGTAATATTTTTTATTTCTTTCAGAATCCTCGCCATCTGGTGAAGCTATCGTGGCAATATCATCATCCGATCCAGACATAAAGAAATACATCAATTTCGCTTACCCAAATCAGAATGGCGGTCAAGAGACAATAGTCAATACACAAAATCCAGGAGATTTTATTGGGAAAAGTTTTAGTTTCGTCACGCCAGGAGCCGCAGCAGCGGAAGACGGCAGAAGTTTTGTATCTACATCAGCGTTCAACCCCTTTCTGATGCCGTTTTTCTTCAGCCCCATTAACTACGAAGGAATTGGTCTAAATAACAATGCTGGACTTTTGAATAATTGGTTCAAAGGAGTTGAAGGCTTTTATGACCCCAATTTTGCTGGTCATAGTGATGGTGAAGTTCAGACAGTCTCGGCAGTGAATGACAATGGTCATATTTATGGTAACGTTAAAACAATCACATTCGACAATAGACCTAAGAATCCTCCTAAATAAAAGTGATGTATTGTAACCAATTGTGCGATGGTATGTTAAGGGTCTAACTGTGTAATTAGGTTTAGATTTAAAAGAAAATAACATAAGTTTTAAACAATCTTTTATTGTTTTATTTTTCTGTCTCAAAAACGATAATTTGTTAACTTAGGCCGAAGTTAAGGAGACAAGTGTCGGGCAGTCGTCTCGTTAACTTCTGAAATAGTACTAACAGGACATCTAATCAGGTACAATTAATAGAAACCAGTATTAACGGCATGGGACTGGGCGGCCTGGATGCCGGGGCCGTTGATGCTGCTGGCGCCACTATGCTGGAGACCAGCGCCGCGCTGTTGGACTGCCTGAGCGGTGCTGCCGCGGTAACCGCCAACGTTCTGCGCAGCTGACACCGCAGCACCGTAATTGTTCAGGCCGTTCCTCGACTGAGCAGAGGAGATAGCAGAGTTGTAGTCACCGCCATTCTCTGCTGCGGAAACAGCTGAACCGTAGTCCATGCCGCCGTTAGTGTTAGCCGAAGCTAGGCTAGATTCGTAACCAAGTCCGCGGACGTTTTGAGCGGAGGAAATGGCTGACTGGTAACGGGCTGGGCCGTGGTTCTGGGCAGCGGACGTTGCAGATCCGTACTGGAGTCCATTTTGACTTTGGGCTGAGGAGACAGCGGAGCCAAAGTGGCCTCCAAAGTTTTGAGCGGAGGAAACAGCAGAGTTGAAAGGAGTGCGTCCACCGTTGTAGGAGGAAGCGGCAGCTTGTTGGTAGGCAAGTGGTTGGTAGGGCGCAGCGTTGGCCATGCCGACCCCGCGAGCGAAGGTGTTGCCGCCCGCGCCAGCCATGCCGGCGCCGTACGCCTCGGCGTCGCCGCTCGAGAACGAGGAGCCGATGCCGGTGGAGTGCGCGATGCCGCCGATGTTGCTGCTGAACCCGCTACCGAACCCGAACGCCATGTTTGGAGCGCGTCCGATTCTGATCATGGGCAGGAACCCGTTACCTGTAAAATAAACATGTTTAGATAAGCCACAAAATACTGAAATTGGCAATCTCACTTCACCCCTTATTGTTCAGTAAAAAGTGGAAGCCTTCATCCAGTTAGCCAACAAAAATAGCGTTAATGCCAGTCTACTTGCAAATCGAATCTTATTTCCAATTAGTAAAGTAAGTACTACCTAGATTAAAGTCCATCTTGGTACTTATCAATAAAAATACTTGAAATATTACTCAAACCATAATTCACATCATATTCTGTAAGTATTCAAATTACTCATTGTTTACGCGAGTGCTTTTTCTCATTACAGCGAACTGAGGTCAGTGGGTTGTTGTTCAAGTTCAATGTTATTTCCGATTAATTATGTCTATTGTTCTACAATTTTGGTGTCTAGGAAGCTTCTTTTGGTTGTTCCGTACGTTACAGTGTATGTAAGGTCGACTTACCAGTGAACCATAACGGCACCGCGTTGCAAGCTGCCAGCGCAGCTACGAACACAAAGACCTTAGCAACCATTGTTGATGCAATTGTATCTGATCTCTGAAGCTTAGGACGCTAACACCTTTCGCCGATGACTATGGATACCAGTGAATCATTTCTCCGAGCTTATATACTACAAATATCGTATCCCCACTCAAACTGACTGGGTCAAAATTATTGTACCTACATTAAAAAGGAGCCGTTGACACCAAAAATAAAATTTATATCACAAGTTACGGTACAGTAATTTGATGTGTTCGAAATGATGTGATACCATAAATTTTCTAATAGTCTATGAACATTTAATTGACGCCAGCTAGATCGTAAAATGGATTTTTCAGATTCTGTCCAAATTACGGCCATAAATGCTCTGGTATTGATAAAATGAAGGAATTTGGAGTTGATGGCGCGATTAAAAAAACCCAAAGGTTGGCGATATCACTGATTTAAATCAGATGTTACTCCTAACTCTAGATCCAGCTTAGGTTTAACACAAAGATACGATACATCGTAAATTGATACTTAAGACTCACTCAGTAATTGCCTACAACCAATTAAAAAACATCTAATTCGGTATTTGAAGTAGCAAAAAGGTCTTTTAGGAAATTTTCATCTAGGTTAGCATGGCGAGATACAATTACATTCAGAGTTATCACATAGATACCTTCTTTTATAACGGTGTCGATTTCAATGTTCATAACAATATGTCTTAGGTCTTTCATTGAATACACAATCTGAAATATTTGTTTAAAAAACCGGGTGAATTCCCGAACTTACACATTTTTGATATCAATCTCGAATGGTATGTCGAACCAACAAAATGTTGGAATTCTTGTATACTTAATTATAAATATTTTCTATCAAACAATAAAAAGTGTATCCGGGGTTAAGAAAACATCCAATTGGATGCTTGAGGACGAATAACATACTTTAGTGTAACAGCGCCACATGGCTCAAAAACCTAGTTCTACAATAAACGTATTAACTATGTTGCTCGATTGTAAATGTGTTAGTTTTATAGAGGATGCGGCTCAATTTACTGGATGAGATCAATAAATCTGTTCTCTTCGAAATCGAAATCAGATTAAAGATGAAATGATGTCATCGTACGTACGTTATGCATTATAGTAGTTGTCTACTTTGGCAGGTTTCTTGTTCAGGTAATATAATATTAGTTGATGTAAGCATTCAGAGAGGCCTGTACGATCCTAACTGTTTAGCAACTCTATTCTATGATGATAGAGTCGTGTTGTTTGTGTCGTCATTAGAATCTAAGACTAGTGAAATACTATTTTAAAAGTTATACCAGTACTCTGACTCTGGAAGGTCACATCGTTCCTGATGCAAACTCTACCCTCGTTGTTTCGGGTTTCCATAACGCCTGAAAATCTTGCTTTGAACTATGATGGATGTAGGTATCTCTTATTTTTTGATAAGGCTGGGCTTGTCACAGCCTAACACTAAGTTCACATCATTCTAGCGTAAGGACGCAAATCGTTTGTATATTTTCAGTCTGGGCTCTTCAAATGATTCACCTTCATTACAACACAACACAAAAATTAAAATAACGACAAGTTCGACAATCTTAAATAAAATTTGGTTTTTGGTGTCCTGCATGAAAATTATATTCAGACTAACCAACGGAGGATACTTGGATTCCTTTCTTAAGCCTTGTCCGCTGGCATATAGTCAACTTTGATTTTACTGTCACAAAAAGGACGGCTCAGTGATAAATTTACGATTTTGCTAATGGCTGTTTTGACAATGGAAGGAACTTTAGGTATTATTAATTAAAATCAATAATTCTGATCTACATTTGGCTGGTCTACACTATTCGAGTAGGGCATCGAACTAGGGCAATGTAAACTCTTCATCTGAAATGCCCTGGACTCAATCTGTATTATCTATGTAGGTACTGGATACATAATCCTGTTGCAGAAATTTGACGATAAATACAAAAGAGTTGGATAACAGGGGATCGACTAACAAAATGTATAGATATATCAAATAGTAGCTGACCCCTTCAACCCCCCTGACCCCAACCCACCCGACAGACGTTGTTGCGTGGCGTTTTCCATGTTCACTCACCCTTCCAACCTTCCCTGAAAATCCACAATTATTTCAAGACTAGAATTAACCTAATAAGTCCAGTGGTTCTCGAGTTTTGACGAGACTAACGAACAGCAATCCATTTTTATTTATAAAAGAGGAAGAAAATGAAGATGAACGCCACTAGAATATTCCAAATCAGGGGCCTTATTAAGATCTTTTTAAAGCTCAGGTTTAGCTCAGTTTACGTCTTTTCATTCATTAAAATTTGACTAAAACATGCAATATAAGTTACTACAGCAATGAAGAAAAATTAAGCTGTTTTTTGACACTATTTACCACACAAAACACGACTTGTGACGGTAAATATGACGCTGAAAAGCTAAGCTTGTGACTAAAACTGACAGGTTTTTTAAGAGATTGCCTGCGTAGTCAACTGATTTTTACTTTTGAAATCAGCGAACTTTTTCCTTTGCCATTGATGTATTGTTGTTATATTGTAATCCAGTCAGTATTTGCAAGTCCATTCTTGAAATCATTTACAATAATAGTGTTCACAAATTAATTAATCAGTTTGAAATTTTTAAATGGGTTGGTTGGAATATTGTTCTGAAATCTTTGCAAATAAAAACAGTTTTTTCAAGAAAATCGGAATAAAACGAAAGAATCAATCAACTTAAATGTACTTATTTATTTACACGATTAAATTAATCCTCCAAACAGCCTTATCTTATTTCGAAATATCACATAACAAATTAATTATTCGCACCATAAAATATTCGTCAACGTAGATTTCATATTAAATAGTTATTTAGTTACTTTCAAAAATAAAAATATTGGGCAGAGTTCGCTTTATGAATAGGAAAAATATCCCATTCAACAGAAATTATACAACTTATAAACTTTGAACCTTATTATGTACATAATACTTTACTTTATTACAACACATAAATAACACAGATAGCACGTTAGGCATTTTTCATAGTAGATACCTATTTAATTTAATCTAAGTGAGTGGCACCTAATGATTGCTGCCACCAGCTTGAGCAAAAGCTCCAGCTACAGCGAAGTTATTTGGTCCCTGGCCCTGGTTGTACCCCTGACCCTGGTTATAGCCTTGGCCCTGGTGGTATCCCTGACCATAATCTTGGCCTTGGTGATAACCCTGGCCGTGATCTTGAACAGCGCCCTGGTTGTAGTCATTGTAGCTACCAGACCCGGACGGTCCGGACTCATCGCCTTCGTGCTCTGACGTCTCCGGCTTATGACCCTCCTCATCAGCATTCTCATCGAAGAACGGCCCAAAACCAGGTCTGTGAAATCCGTACCCACCGCCAACATTGGGCCCATGAGGGCCTGCGGGACCATAATAGTTTCCGTTGAACTGGTTGTTGAAACTACCAAATCCGTTGCCGAACTGGCCGGGGTGGTATCCTCCTTGACTAGGGAAACCTCCGTGACCCCCATAGCCTCCATAACCTCCATAGCCTCCGTATCCTCCTTGATGAGGGTATCCTGAGTTGTGCTGATAATTGTTAGGGTAGTATCCACCGCCGTAACCACCGCCTGCACCATTTGCAGAAGACTGCGATTGGCTTATTGCGATATTTATGGGGGGTTGTCCGTAACCTCCTGGAATGCCTCCCTGCTGGAAGCCTCCTTGGAATCCACCGTATCCTCCACCGAATCCTTCACAAATCCCGTGTTTCTTGCACAATTTCTTCTTGTGAAGGTGACGTCTGTCGCGGATGATGCCGCTGACCGCTCCACTCTGCGCCGCCATTTCTGCACAGAAAAGAAACATAAACAAAGGGTGCCAACACTGGCAATTATCTAACGGTGTCGACGCCGGCGATATTGCGATTTTATCTACCAAGACACCTCAAGATTATAGCTTTGCAATAAAAATTACAACCTTCGGCCACGGCTGGGCTCCATCCCATAGCAGCGGTCGCAAAAAAGAACATTAATAATCGAAAGCTCGCCATGTTTCTTCGTGTATTCCGTTACTGGGTGTGTTGATTTTTTTTGCGGGTCAAAGCAGTTTTATAGGTCGTCGCGAGGCCATCCCCCACGCCGACACTGGCGATAATTCCTAAAAGATCCCACGGAAGCTGTAAACAATACGAATTTGTAAACAATACCTTTAAATGGAGTATTTCGGAAGTGGTCTTACAATTGTGGCATATGGAAACCATTAATTGTAGTGGGGCTTAACCCAATATCGATATAACAAATTATTATAAGCGGGCCAAGATCTAATTGGTAGTTAGTTTCGGTAGTGAAATTGATGTTGTAGCAATCAAGAATAATGTCTGTCGGTTTTGAATATTAGATAGATTTGCAACGGTTATTATAATTCAGCCGCAAGGCACAATTAGGTATTTGACGGACGCATCATTTGACGAACGTCAAATGCCTTACTATTTTTTGTGTTCGGTACTTTAATAAAATATCTGCCAATTTTGTAAATATATAATATTTCTTATTCCAAGAATACAAGCAAATTAGTCGTATCAAGCAGCAATCTGACGCCGAACATAATTTTTTCTTCATCTCTTTATTATTTAAGTAGGTTGAAATAGTCTTAAGTCTCTGTTCATGTACCTACTCACATAGTTATTTTGAGAAAGTGAATTTGACTCTAGCATAATTTGGACACAAAAACAATTTTCCATCTGGCTGATGTTTCCAAACTTTAAACCATGACGTTTGAGCCGGGTTTGTACTGTGGCGCATAGAAATAGTCTGATGAATGATTGATAAATAAAATACCTGTATGTACCGCTTACACGCATTTTGAAAGGTAAGTAGGTAGTTCTTAATAAGTAGAGCAATCCTAGGTTTATTTATAATTACTTATCCATAGTAGATAATTACTATATTTTTGAGTTCGGGATCTACCAGCACACATTTAGGTTTCACCGTACACTGGCACTCATTTCACCCTGAAATATTAGAAAAAAATGTGTGATTAACAACCAAGTGAATTGGTAGTTTTTGTTTATTGATAAAACATACAACAGAAATACAGTTTTCATAGATTGTTCTAGAAAATTCTCTTGAGTAGAAAATTCTCTTTACAATAAACTTTACCTTAAATAGCTTTTTGATCGGAAGATACATTTTCAGTATTCTCTGAGATTGAATTTTTTGATGCTTTCACGTTTGTTTCCTAGTATCACCTGCTCTTGCAATTGCTTTCAGGAGGTCAAGGCTTTTTAAGGTATACCTAATTGCTCAACAAAATGTGCCACAAAGAAGTGTTCATGCCAAGTGGCAGAAATATCTGCAAATCAGGATGTCACAGCAGTTTGTATTGCTTAAATGAATAATATTCCATTAGAATCTTTAGTTATTATGAAAGTTGTGTGTTTCACATGGCTTTTTGAACTGATGTCATGTTGTTTAGTATTCATTATTTACTAACATATCTAATCTACGTATGGGAATTGTCTATGCCATAAATAGGTACTTCTGGTACCTAGGGTTTGCTTAAATAGGTATGATGATTTTCTATTACTTACTTTTTCAGCTTTCAGTGTTTCATGTTCCTACTTAGTTTTTTATTTCTCATTTATTCCTAGCCAGTTCTGAGTGAACTTAGGTCCTCGTATTCCTGATAGATCGCTAATTCAATCATATTGCTATTACTATTCTATTTCACCCCTAAAGCTTGGGTGATTAGTAAACCTGGATAAACCTAGGTTTGCTTTGTTTTCAATCAATACTCGTAACATATTCTGAATACTTAAGCATAGTTTTAACTATACTTAAGTATTAAAGTACTTACTCAGGCAAAACAATAAAGACATTCAGATATAATGTTTGTGTGGCGAGTAGGGATTGAACCCATGAACCGCAGGCAGAATTACTCTACCAACCGAGCCACCGAACTAACCCAAATCAATAGCAGAAAAGGCTACGGAACGGATGTGAACTATCTCCAAAAAACAATGATATCATTTTCGCAATCTAAAGCGGAAGTGCTCAGTTTCCTATTTCCTTGATTCTTCGAATTCGCATAATTACGATTTTTGCCCATAACAGAGCGAACAAGGTTTTGCGTGGGCAGTTGTGACGGGCATCCAAACTTGACGACTTCGGTGCGACACTATCGTCTTAGTTAATTAAC
Organism: Udea ferrugalis; assembly: GCA_950022985.1. Taxonomy (NCBI): domain Eukaryota; kingdom Metazoa; phylum Arthropoda; class Insecta; order Lepidoptera; family Crambidae; genus Udea; species Udea ferrugalis. Next base: position 17,569,982 of record OX465516.1, read on the forward strand.
ATTGAGTAATTTATAACATAATTAGTCATAATATTGTATCATAAATAATACTAGTAACAGTTACGGTTAAAAGTATCGACATGTATAAATACTGTTAAGAAAATTCGTCTCATTTTTTTTGTCTTTGTAGTTGTTTTGACCCACCAAAGTAATTTTCTTGTGAAATTTCTTACAAATTGGTATGTAATTTGGTCTTTTTTGCAATTGTCCACCTACTTAAAGGCAAAGTTATAGGTAGTCAAATTATGTAATCTATCTTTAATGAGATTATACACATACAGTTAAAAACGGTAAGCCGCTATAGCCCGATTACAATAAATGACGCGAAACCAAAACTTTAAATTTGTTATCTTTCAAGCACAAAATGTATCCAAATTTTAATGTACATACGAGTAGGTTAGATGTTAAGAATATGTAATCAAACAAAATAACTGAGTTATTAAAAGATTTACTAATTTATTGTTTTAATAAATGTTGAAATATTAAACAATACCTACCTTACCGCTTTGCAATGAGTTCCGATTTTCGGCGATCTAATAAATGGGATCTTAGTACTAGAGTCGGGGGATACTGAGTACCCCGTTTTTTGTTGAACTCTGAAATAACGAACCAATTAATTTTAGCTGTGCCGATTTAAAACACAAAGACCCAATTATTTGAAGTCAGTACTTACTAAAGTTAAGTTATTGTCTTCATGAAGATTATTCGCTACCATATTGATAGATCGCTAGCATGTTGTGTAAACTGGTGTCGCTCACAGTGGTTATGTAACCTAACAGTTGTAGCCTTGTGGGTTGAACTTGAACTTAGCTCACAGTAGGCTATGACGCAGTATAGTCATTTAATACGATCAGATCTCCGAAACAGGTTAATCGAACTTAATCGTTACACAAATGTACCAGTGCAAAAATATTTTTGACAGCGTTTACTGAGACATGGACCTTGTAGGCTCTTTTTTGCCTGACATTTTTAATGGCTCGTATTTAACTTTTTGATGTGGTTTCAGTGAATCTCGTAATTGGTTTGATAAATTACCCTTATTTCTTTATTTTGCTCCATTTTATTACTTACCTAAATTGGGGGTTAGTAAAAGGTGTTTGATGAATCATTTGATGATGATTTAGGATTTTATATTGTTCTACTAACTTTGAAAGGTCACATCACTCTGAAAACTTCTGATGCTGACTGGAACAAGCGCATTATTTCATTAAATCAAGGTTCATCATCTTGAATAAATTGACTGTCCTCATCAGTCACTGACTAAATAAAACATAATAAAAGTGTTATAAACCTCCTCATATTTTTTTACTAACTTATACTCGTCACTAGCCCCGTATGACCCTCTTCGCCTGGGGCTCATCACGGATAGATAAGTCTAATGCTTTCAATAAAATAACGGGCGACGGACAATGGCAGTTTGTTAGAGAACAATGCCTTAACGAAATGGTAATATTGCATGATGCTGTAGTGCTGATAGGTAAACTCAGCATCAAGGTATTGTGTGCTAACAGAGTAGTCGAGAGGTATTATCGATTTGAATGACAGAGTCGTATGTCATCTGAAGCATCAGTAAGATTCTGACCTCAAACGGATGTGTGTCTCTCTACCAGAACCTTATGGCATATTTAGGATTTTCGTATCTACGAAAATAATATACTGAACATCTAGGATAGACAAATAAAACAATTGTTTTTTTTGAAATTTTAGAGCTATATTTTAAAAAACTTAAATTATCAACTTTATCTATTTGTACAGTCGTGCATTGCAATACATTGGTGTTCAATGTTTTCAGCTTTTGTGCACTTATTTTCCATTGTTGTCTTTTCCTGAAATAGCGACAGCGATGGCGGATCCTGTTCCACTCTGCGCGTTGCTGACTGCTGAGTTCTGACCTTTGCCGTTGCACTTTTCACAAGGGGGGGAACCTTGACCTTGCTCGCTTGGAAAACCTGAAGCTGGAGGAGGCCCTTCTTGCCCTTTTGGGGCCGTCAATGCTTGAGACTTGCTTTCACTTGTTCCACTTTGTTGCTGGTTTTCTGATGAATTATCCCAGTCTGGCCTGCCGAAGGCGCCAGGTGGTGGCCCAAATGGCGGGGGTCCAAATGGCGGTGGACCAAATTCTGGTGGCGGCCAGAAGCGATGGTGATGGTGGTGAGGTGGAGGGTAGTATGGAGGGCAGTCATTATAATGTGGTGATCGCCTCAGTCTCTGCAATGGAGGGCCATCTGAAATACAAAATTCAAAGTTGGAATCAAAAATCCTTTGAGACCATTATTTAAGCTTATCCAAAAATATTCTCTCATAAATATTATTATTTAAGAAGCCTTTAATGTCCAGCTCATCTCCAACGAAAGGCCTACCCATCCCGTCTCCACTGTTTCCGGTTTAGTGTATCCTCCGGCCAATTGCTCAAAAAGGAATCCAGCTCGTCACGCCTTCACAATTTCGGCGTAGTATGTGTTGCATAACCATGCATAAAATAAGATTGACTACTGATCTGAGATCTAAGTATCGTTGTTCAATTACAAACACTTAATTGTCTACTTACAGTCGAACCCAGCCAAAGCGACTTGGGAGACTACTGCTAATATTGCCAATACACCTAGTCCCCACATTTTGACAGTCTCATCTGAAAGGCTCCGAATATTACATTACATTTATATGCTTCGTGAATAAACATGCAAAAAGTTTACCGCGAACCCACTGTTATGTCACTGCGATAATTGACTGGTCATATTTACGAATAGGTGTCAAATAACATTTCCCTTATCCTAAAGCCTGGCGGACACGACACTGGTTTTTCATGAATATCTAATGGCGAGGAAAATTTTAAAGTCTGGTAGATGATAATAAGAATAATAATCATTAGTTTGAAAATCATCTGACCCCAAACTAAGCAGAACTTGTCTATTGTCTGAGAATAATAACATACGATCCTCTTGGGTCTTCTTAAATATTTAACTGCTGTGCCTCTATACTTATTCTTAATGTCTCTCGCCAATCATCGCATTTCCAAATACAAGAGATTGCTTATTTCCATGTCCATCAATTTCTTATTTAATCCTAAAAAATAATTTGAATTCAGAACTTTGACACTCCTGTTTTTTTGTTTTCATTTCAGGGTGAACTATTTGGAGATGTAAAACTATTTTACCAGAGACCTTCCTTTCATTTTTCAGATAATTATTATGTATAAATTGATTATGTATTATTATAAAGGCAGTAACAACTGTAAATGCTCCGAAGTCGATTGAGAGCGTGCCAGAAATGAGACCACAAACACATTCAGAAAATAGTTTACTTACGATAAATGAAACACGAAAAACCAAAATACGTTCAGCACGTTCCAAATGTTTGCCCAACTATGCTTCGGTCGTCTTGAGTTATCTTTAAAATTCGGTTCCTTTGAGACTGTGGTCGTTTGAGGGAAGAGAACTAAGCCGAATAACATTTTCAAATTGCAAAATAAGGGAAAATACTAATTCAAAGTGAAGCGTGTTAATGATTGAAGTAAGTGTGAAGCACCGAGATGTGAAGTGATGTTAGCCGGAATGCCGCCTCTGGGTGTAGGTCGAACCCACCTATCGGTGCTCTGCCACTGAGGGTACAGTCCATAATGAAAAAAAAGTTAAATCAAGCTAATTTCTATTTTATTATTGCCTTTTTAGTTGTAGCACAGGTTTTAGTCATGATCATGCATACTTAATTGTTACCCAAGGCAAAGAATTTTGAATTGATTTTTGAAATATCCTACTACTATTTTAAATGTGAAAGTTTGTATGTACTGCTAACAACTGAATGGATTTGAATGTAACTCTATAATTATAATAATATAGCTCTGTAAGCTATATTATTATAAAGTTACATTAGTTACATCTGAATTAATCTTCCTGGGTTTTGTACCTGTCAGACAGAACAGGATAGACGCCGTCATATTAGTTGGTAGTCAAATATATTATTTATCGTTATATATCAGTCTCGCTTTGACACAACGGGATTCAGGACAGCTATATTTTACGGAAGCATTCTGTTTTTTATCAGTTCGGTGAAATGATCTTGATAGAGATAGTGGTATTCTGATTGCATTTGTGAATATACCCTATATTTCTTTGAAATTGAAATATAGAGACATTTGAGATATGTAGATATTTTATATCCACACCGCTTCGATGTAGCTCACGTTGAGTCGACTCAAAATGACATATCAGCATCATTACCATGCCCAGCCTGCTCTACTCTAACTAAAGGGAAGATGATTTTTTTATCTGCATTCTTGGTTTTAAGATCAGAAAACGCGACCAAAACACATCATAACTCGAAGGATCATAACTTTTGCAATAAAATAAAGTAGTGTTATTACCCCGAAAAAGTTCTTCATCTGACTTCGAAGGCCAGTTTCAGGAAAAAAACCCCCTTAAGTCTTTCACCGCCGTCGGTCACTTTAACAATCAAATTCCTATTGTTTGTGACCGGCGTGGCGTTCAACGTGTTAAACAACATCTTTATTTGACGTCATTTTATAGCCTAATGTCCTAGGCAGTTTTCAAGAATACTTTGAACCTACAGTCCCCCTTAAACATTTTTTTTTCATACATTAAAGATGTGCATTCACCAAGATCGGACCGCAATTTTGAACTTGCGACTAAATTTTGAGGAAGTTCTGCAATACCTAGGCAGATCGAAATTTTTAAGGTGCTACTTGTAAGTATTCTTATTAATTATCACTGATAATTTGATCACCAAGTACTCCACAGATTGAGAAAAAAAATAAAAGCCGAATAGGTGAAGATTGAAGAAAAAATCATAAAATTAATTCTAGCTCCTAAACTAAGCAAAATCGTAGAACATACCATGGGGGTGATTTGGGTACACCTTGATATGAGGAATCTGAATTTTAGCTTTAAAAATATGGGACAGGGATTATTTTTATCATGAAACTGCAATCAATAGACATTATAATAAAAAGAAAATATCCAATAGAAGTCAAACAAAAAAAAAGTTATAATTATTTAAAGCCAAGTGCTCACAAAATTTTAAAAAATAACAAAAACATTATTATCTTGAAAACTACAAAAAATCGTAGAACATACATGGGGGTTAAATCGATAGGTATGGTACCCTACTATCAGCTCGCGCCGGCTTGACACCTTAAAAGAAACACCCTGTATATTATATGACAACTAACACGCAGTTAATGTGACATGGTTCAAAAGAGTATGGGCACATTGTCGTTGACTGTACGCACTGTAGCAATAGTTATCGCTGTTTGTAGTCAATGTTGCCATTTTGTGTCCTTATTTTAGGTATTATTTAAATTTTCAGTAACTCAAAAAACCTTAGAGGCCCAGCCATGAGTTGAATAGATTGGATAACCCACACACGCTGTCGTCTGCGTCAGTAACAACTCATGGTAGACCTTAGTTTCTTAAAAATATAGGAAATTCACGGTTCATAGGTATTTACAGTACTTGAATCATTTATTTAGGACAATAACATAGTTGCCTTACTTTATATTCATATCGAATTTATTTTTATTACTTTGTTATATTTTTATCAACACAGTTTATGAGTAGGGTGGATAGGGTATTTATGGTTAAATCAAAAATAAAGATCTATTTAATACATTTATTAAATAACAGAAAAATTAAATAACACAGAAACTCGAATGTTTTATAAGGTAACGTCGTAGATAATACTAAATCGTCATGTTTTAAATCCTCTTAATAGCTAACCACCGATAGACAAGGCTACAGCGGACCCGCTCCAACTCTTGGCATTGCTGAGGGCGTAGCTGTTCTTGCCGCATGTGGTGCAGCCTGCTTTTTGTGCAGTCTGTATCCCCTGAGATGCCAGGTCCAAGGCGCCCTTAAGGGCAGCCTTTCCATCACTGGAGGAACCTGAGCCTCGGTAGTAGCCGCCAACCTGCTGCTGCCCTTCAGCTAATCCTGATCCGTGAGCACTCTGCTCCGACTGACCGTTACTAGAAGCACTTGCTTGTCCATTAGCATTTTCAAATGAACCAGATTCTGATTGTTGCCCATTTTGGTATTTACTAGATCCGAAACTTCCTTGCCCTTGGCTATCGCTACTTTGACCCCCAAACCCTCTGTCTTGTCGTCCTTGGAAACCTGCTTGTTGACCTCCGTTCCCACCATGTGAAAACCCTGAGTCAAAACCTCTGTGACCATGTCCGTGTCCGTGCTGTTGTTGGCCTCCAGAAGAAAATCCAGATTCATAGTTGGCGTTTCCATTACCACCGAAGGATGAGGTTTGTTCTTGTTGACCTTCAGACGAAAATCCAGAGCCATATTTGTCCTGCCCATTACTACTTTGGTGCCTTTCAAATGAACCATCTCCTTGACCAGACGAGGAACCAGAGTTGAATTTACCCCCTTCACTTCTACTTTTGTGGCCCTCAAATGATTCTACTCCTTGACCAGGTGAGAATCCAGATCCGTAATTTCCGTGACTGAAACCATTTCCATTACCCGCACCTGAATTTTGAGCTGATGATGAAGCAGAACCATAATCTCCAGATTTACTGCCATGGCTTGCATGGTGTCCACCATGACTTTCAAAACGTTCATTTTTGCCGCTTCCAAAATCATCATTAAGCTGCTGCTGCTGTTGTTGTTGTCCAAATCCATCAGCATTACCACCAAATGATGAAGATTGGGCTGAAGATGAGGAAGATTGGGACCCGAGATTACCCTGTCCCTGTTCTCCGAAGTTACCACTACTGCCATGGTAGTGAGACTCCTTAAAACTGTTTTCAGCAAATTGATGTCCACTGCCACCGTATCCACCTGCCTTCTGGCCTCCCGATCCACCATACCCAGTAGCGGCTGGTCCGGAATCTGAAGCTAAGTTAGCCGAGCCCCCTGAACCGGCTCCAGCAGTGCCCGAATTTGCTGCAGAATTAACTGGTGCACCGAAACTGGCATCAACTGATCCTGCACCCAAATTAGCTGAACCAGCACCCGCTGTGCTGGATGCCAGGGAAAATGCTTGTCCAGCAGTTTGTGTGCCTTCATCAGCGGCTGCAGCGGCTCCGCTGAAGACTGCATTAGGTAATCCATTGGAGTTTCTAGCGATGCCGCTCCAGTTTTGTGTACGGAGCAGAGGGGGTGGTGGACCACAGTTGGCGCACGGAGAACGCGCTGATCGCTTCAGTGGGGCATCTGTAATTAACAAAAAGGTTTGCAAATTACAAAAATTGATTGATGAGATTTTCCATGTTATTAATAAAATGTGTTAGTCTGTATGTTTTCTTTAACAAATTGTTTACATATTATAGTCACCTGTTTTGTATATCGTTATAATTAAACAAATAATACTACTTCTTTTTGCTATTAATTTTATGAAGTGGTTGAATTAGCATTTGGTAACTGCCGATGAAATGTAACCTCTATTGAAGCTGATAGCATCTTCACTACCAACCAGAAAGAAAAAGAGAGAGTTCAGTCGATAAGTTATAACTTATTAGATACCTGTGGTTTTGATAACAGCACTGTACGCACTGGCTACTAGTACCAAAACTAATAATATTGATTTTGCCATCTCGTTGAAGGATCTATGTTGCTCTGGCTTCAGAAAATACTAGCTCTTAAATTTATAGTATAACTGGTCATGAAAAAAGACAACTTCCAAGAATAGCAAGTGATCTGTGCTTGCTAAGTGGTAATGCATACAAAACATAGCACTGTAGGAAATTCACACGTTCTGTTAGCTGATCATACAGTTTTTCGGATTCGGTAAAGTCCAGTGAAATTGTGATCTCATAATGAATTTGTTACATAAGGAAAATGTTGGGTTTCGGTAATCTACGAAGTGCGAAATAAATTAGAGCATGGTTGCAGGCATACCTCATCTAATAATGCTTTAAGCAGTTATCATGAAATTTGGATATTCTATCACAATCCCTTTATTTTTTGTTGTTATTAGTTTTCGTGCGACCCTAGCGAATTTTGAGAATTAGATCAGCATGTTTATCAACAACAATACTTTTCTGATAGTTGTCCTATTAATATTATAAATTCGAAAGTTTGTATGTGTGGATTGTGCCGTGTTGCTCTTTCACGTAAAAACTTCTGGATGGATTTTAATGAAACTTCACAATAATATAGCTTATGCATCTGACTAGCACGTAGGCTACCATTTCTAAAGATACTCGTATATCACATTTTTTTTATAACTAAGTCCACGCCCGAGGTGCCCGTGGCGCAGTTGTGAAAGTGATCGGCGACGATCGTTGTTGTAAAGCAACACACGCCGGGTCGGAAAAGGGATGGGTGACCATCTGACCGAAATTTAGTGATGTGTATTTCGGGCATCTCCGTGCTTCGGAAGGCACGTTAAGCAGTTGGTCCCGGTTGACGTCGCTAGATGTCAGTCGTTAAGCCTAGTCAGAGGCTTTAGAGCGGCTTGATAACATCTGACAATAAGGTTGCTCACTAACCTTACACCCCTCCAACAACCCGCACTGAGCCCGCGTGTTGGAGTATGGCTTGTTCCACCTCATAGTTGAGGTCAGGCCTGTGCCCAGCAGTGGGACGTATATAGGCCGATTATGATTATTATGATTATGATAAGTCCACGCGGACGAAGTCACAGGCTAAGAATAATGATAAAGTATTTTTTATTTAGCACTAGCTCACCCGGCGAACTTTGTTCCGCCTTAAGGGAAATAAATAAAAAAAAGTAAAAAAAAAGAGAAAAAGAAAAGAAAGAAAATAAAAGTATCCTATGTCCTTCTCCTGGCTCTAAACTACCTCCATGCCAATTTTCAGCTAAATCGGTTTAGCCATTCTTGAGTTATAAGTGGAGTAACTAACACGACTTTCTTTTATATATATAGAAGATTAGGTATAATACCCATCTACTAACACCCACTAAAGATAGGAAACCCAGAAAAAAACATTCGGTCTTGGGCTCAGGCGGGACCCGCCGAGGATTGTTTTCTGGGTTTCCTATTTTCAATGGTAAAGTTACTTAGTTACACAAAATAGTGATATACCATCAAAAAGCAGGAGTTCACAAACCATCTTATTTGATAGAACCGCATTATTTGATAGCAGTCACAGTCTATTTTTAACGTTTGGGGAATGCCCTGCCCATGCACGGTGGATGAGTGTCCATCGGGGTGCAGACGGGTTATGTAGGGCTCTCCATCGGGGGGCAACTTTCTGACACGAAGCCTACCCAGTAAACCTCCTTCGTTCCTACCCAGGAGGGAGGAGCAGTCACAGCCTAAAATTAACAAGTGACTGCTTTAACAGGAAATCATACGCATTGGGCTTTACAGAGGTCAGTATAAGGGTCAGAGCTAAAAGACTGATTGATACTCGTATAAACCGTAGACCCGTAGTGCAGCAAATGCTGCTAGCATTTACCTGATATAAAGTCGGATCAGTGTTTAATAATAATAATATCATTTATTTGCTTTAAATAGGGTGTTTACAGAGTAGATCTTACAATATGGTTACGAACTTAATCCTATTTAACTATATAAAATATACTTAGAGGGTAGAGCAATGTTATGTTATGATGTCTTGCAATATTCTCATCTACCTATTTTATTCATTTCAACGGTCTCATTGCTTTTGAAATACATATTGATCGCCATTGAATAACTTCCTTTGCCGGCAGACTGCAGGCTGCGGAGGGTACGGAATCATGATTGAAGCGGGCAACACGTCGTCTGGAGTAGATATTCAAATAATTAGCGGAAGAGAAATGTAACCTTCTCCACAGTTCGTTTAATCTCTGACCAACCGATCCACAAATGGCTGTAAGTAAAGTGTACTGATGGAAATAACTTCTTTATAGTTAGTTCAATAGTTTCAATAGTTTCAGCTTTTTACTCATAAGAAGTTATTACCTAATTTAATTGTGGATGTGTTTCTAGCCTAGTCAACGAATAATTTGTGGATGGAAAAGTCAGAAGCAGAAACTTAGACTTAGGAACTTTGTTCGGACTAGGTAGGAGCTAAACATACTAAAAGTCCTTACCCCTATGAGGTGAGCCCGATGGAGGGCCGCACAAAGAAGGTCCCGTTTTTTAGTTTTTAGCTTACATCTCGAAAACGATGCTTCTTACGAAATTTTGTTCTACACTCTTTTCTGGCATTTCTTTGTTCTATGCTGCGAAAGTAGATTTCAAGATTCAGAAATTTCTAAGAATCAGAAATTCCGATTTTACCGATGACGAGAAAGAAAAGGCAAAGGAACCACAACCAGGCCCGTCATGCCCAAACAGGAGGCGAGTGGTTAAGTTATCCATTTATTTATGGATAGGAGGAATTTCTGAATCTTGCAAACAGTACTTTCGCAGCTGATAACAAAGAGTGTAGAACACATTTTTGAAAATCGACCGCTTTTAGAAGCTCATAGCAACGATAGGAAATAGATACAAAGTGCATAAGACAAAGTTGTGGATAATTTAATTGGCTTTTATTATGTAGTACAACAAAATTTCGTACGAAGCATCGTTTTCAAGAAATAAGCAAAAAACCAAAAACGGGACCATCTTTGTGCCATAGGAAAGGACTTTTAGTATGTTTATCTCCTAACTAGTCCAAACAAAGTTCCTAAGTCAAAGTTTCTGCTTTCGACTTTTCCATCCACACTCCACTTGTGAGCATTCATTTACCAGACTATTCCTGAGTTATCAAAAATATTTTGTTGGGTTGGTGTTTTATTTTGTGGTGTGTAGTCCATGCTGAGTCCCTATAATGTGCCTTTTTAGTAAACGCCATATTGTCATAAGTAAGTAAGTGGATGGTGGTGATAATTTTAAACTAATTTGTACCAGAACACGTTAAAGTATCTAGTCTATTCCAGTAAATAGTTTTACTGTGTTTTTTTTAAAAAACATTATTTTATGGAATTGACCTAACTGCATTTGCCTTGGAATGTAATAGCTATAGGAAGGGTAAAAAAATACTCATCTAAATTTCTTATTTTAATATCACATAATATTTCCTCTTAGTCAATTGTTTTGTTCTTAAATATAAACGCTTCATTTTCCTGCCGCAGAGCTGGCACTAGAGCTAGCACTTCCTGGCCCAGCTCCAATGCTGATACTCTTGGATATGCTTATGGTTCCACCTCCGAGGCCACCGCCAAAGCCTGGTCCACCGAAGCCGGGTCCACCTCCAAAACCTGGACCGCCGAAGCCGGGTCCACCATAACCGGGTCCACCGTAACCCGGTCCACCGAAACCGGGTCCGCCATAACCGGATTCCCCAAAGCCGGGTTGACCATAACCTTCGAAGCGGTGATGATGATGGTGGTGATGAGGGTATCCGAACCCGTAGCCTCCTTCACCACCATAACCGGGGTAGCCGCCGTAGCCGGGGTAGCCTCCGAACCCACCTGCCGAGGCCTGTGCACTGGCCTGGCTGAAATGACCGAACTGAGGCGATGGTGATGGCGATCGGACTACACGAGTGGCTGAAAGTTTCAACAAAATTATATTGACACAAGTAATCATTCGCTTATTGATCATTTTGTAAGATTTGTTGATAATACAGAAAAAACTAAACAAAATAATGATACGTGATTAGCTCTACAACACACAGAACAACATGTATAATTCAACTAAACACTCGTTCTCACGATAGCTATAAACTACTATACTTGCTATAAACAACTTGAAGAATATAAAAATGCAAAAGGCTCGATGAAGTAGATTTATTAAATTATTTTTTAAACTTAAGGGTCTATTTGTTTGAAGAAATCTAAAAAGTGGAAGCTGTAGTTTAGTCTGAGGAATAATCTATTGATTTCATTAAATTCAGGTAGTTCATTGATATTACCTCCATTGACCCTGGTCGAAAACAATAAGATAGTAAATAAAGTGCACAATATTAAACGAGTCATGTTTGAGTCGTCCAATATTCTTGTAAAAACTGCCAATAATCGAAGAACAGACGTTTATTTATATGTTATGAGTGTTCTGTTTATGTACAAAAAACCCATTTTGAGCCTATGTGTGAAATTTGACACGTCATGACTACTACAATACATTTGTAGCTACATTAAGGTGACCGAGAATGCACGATTCAAATCAGAATTCGATGTTTTAAATTCTTGTTGTTTTATGATTGCGCGTTTGAATATTAACTCACCATAAGTAATATAATGGTACTTAGTTACATGTTTGTCTATTTAACTACTCCAAATAACTTGTAGAAATTCAAGTAAGGTATCTAGTAGCGCGCGAGAAATACTTGAGCTGACAATGAATTTTCCACTCTTAAGCTCATGTAGCTGATCACTAGAGGTACAGCAAAACTTCAGGCACTGGCTGAAATTCTCAACGAAAAACTAATCTACGTCTTGAGTGGCCATACCCATAGGCTCCATCTGATGATGAGGTACCGGTATAACCAGACTGTGCTCGTGAACATTTTCACTTAAAATCTAATACTAACTCTCATTCCTTGACTATACAAAAAAAAAATAAGACAAAACCTTTCCAACTACCTTAGATAGGACAACAGTTAACTGTCAGATAGGGTCAAGAGACAGTACATTACAACCAAATTAGAGACTTATTTTTTCCTTGATCCTCGAGCATCATCATCATCAGTTGATTTTCATGAATTCAGGAATTGACATCTTTTAAATTTTAGTTGGGCATCTGTGGACTTAGAACATTTGGAACTGAGTCGTTATACTGGGTACCTTCATAATTGCTAAGCGAGATGAGGGACTTATTCATAAGGATTTCCACACTATAGTAAAAATACGGTCGAGATTAGGTACAAAAGTATTTACTAAGTACTATTTATCCTTACAAGCAGACTTCATTTCTTTTCAATAACTTAATATCACGAACACAAATTCATTTTGAATCAACATCAATTTTGGTAACATTGTCTTTTTACTTTCCAAATCCACCAGCGTTAGAGCTGGAGCTTGATTGTGCAGCACCAGGACCCCTGTTTATGCTGATACTCTTGGAGATGCTGATGGATCCACCCTCCTGTCCGAAGCCTCTGTTGCCGAAGCCGCCACCGTTTCCGAAGCCGCTTCCACCAAAGTGACGATGGCGGTCCGAGAACCCACCGCCAAAACCTGGCCGGCCAAATCCCCTATCTCCGAATCCCCGGCCTCCAAATCCCGGGCCACCGAAACCAGGTCCACCACCGAAACCTGGTCCACCGCCGAAGCCTCCGGCTTGTGCTTGTGCGTTGGCCTGGCTGAACTGAGGCGCTGAAAAGTGAACAATAATTGGATAAAATAACTTTATTCTAAGTTAAGATATGTAACTAAACTAATACATTTGATTTTGTTAAAAACAGTATCATTACATCAGTCAATCATCTTACAACATTTTTTTTGCTAAGTTTTGGAAATTGTTTCAAAGCTAATATAGTTAAAGAAGCTTTATATCAACTGAAATTTAAATATAAAAATGACAATAGCACTGTATATCATCAATTAAGGGCTAATAAACTTTGAAAACGATGGAAAAAATTGAGATCAAGATAGATGGTCATGCATGATATTTTTGTACAGTCTCACAATTAATGAAGAAGTTGAGAACATTTTAGTTAAGAACAACAACTAACCTCCATCAACTCCAGACCAGTTCAAAACGAGGAGGACAGAGAGTCCAGCTATGATCAACGAGCGAACCATCTTTATCCTGCAATATTTTACTAACTGCCTTCATCGAGCTTTTAGCGCTTATTTATAGGATACTCATCAACAAAGTTCCCACTTTGAGACTAAGTGTGAATTCTCACAATTGTGATAAAGTTAGCAGAAGATAGTAACAGAATAAGGCGGAATTCTCACGATCAATTTTCAATTGAAGTTTAAAAATTTGAATGATGATGAGATGCACTCGCATTTTGCGTGTAATCATTAGCTCAAACAGCGAATTCATGCTTTTTGAATTTAAGTTTACCTCATTGTATAAAAGTTAACATGAACCATATGCTATGTTATTGAGTCAGAAATATGAAGCTATGTTTGCGTCTACTGTGGAACATGTGACTTTACCCAACGTAATTTTGTAATGAACCGTTTTTTTGATAATGAACATTTAATTTCAAGCAAAACTAGATCTTCGCTTCTTAAGAAAATCTTTTCTTCTTTTACTGCTTTTTGAATATTTGGGAAATCTATCGTACGCGCCTAGCCTTAGTTATTATTTGCTTAACTACGTATTTCCTTGTGTTTATATTTTTAAAGCCCATGTCTTGAAAATTGTTATTAAATAGTCAGATATAGCTTTATAAAAAAACAAATTACGATATCTGAGGTTCCGAAGGTAGTTTCTCAAGGTTAAGTAATCACTGGAGCACTTGTTATCGGCCTGTCGTAGTCCACTGCTGGGTACAAACATTTCCCATGGTACGGTACAACGTGGCATTCCGGCTAAAGATCACTTCACACATCTCGGCCCTTCACGCTTAATTCAATCATTCACTTTGAATCAGTATTTTCAAACCGGAATACCATAGCTGGTCATCGGTCGATCTGACTGGAAGACTCCTGTGCCAGCGTCTCCACTGTAAGACTCATTAGCTCTAACAGCCTTCAATCCTTCTACAGACATGACTATAGCCCACTGCCTTTGAATCACTTTTTATTATTCAGGAGTGTTTACTTTTGACAAGTTTTTCAATCATGATGTGAAATATTGTAGTTCGAGTAAACATACTAAATAAACTATGGACGAAAACGCGGCGAGATAGCCACGATGTGAAAGTAGTTGCATTGCATGTCAACACATGCAATTGCATGACAAATTAGTAATTTTCAAAGGGTGTTTCTTTAGGTAGACATACCTACTGTCGTCGTTCTGTATGACTCAGGAACTAAGAACAGATCTCAAGTTTTCATGAGGGCAAAACTTGTTCAGCTTACACCCTCCCTGGTCAATCCTTCTTCGATATACATTTTACCACCACCCATTTACTAGCTTGTAAATACTCAGCAATTTCAGAATACGTAAATTATCCGCTAGCGCCATTACTCACTGCGACTATAAGCAGCGCGATGCAAACGCGATACAGTCGCAATAGAGCATCGATATTGTATCGCTAGTATCGCTACTGTGTGTGGGTGTGGGTGAAGATCAAAGAGAGAGAGACAACGCAGCAAAACAAACGCGTGTATAAATCGATATATGAATACTTACGAGCGTATGAATTGGTGCAAGTAATTGTTGATCGCTGCAGACGCGTGGCTGCGAAACGCGTGTTTATATCGCTGCATTGCACAAAGTCACAATGTGTGAGGGCTCGAAAGATTATTTAAGTATAATATAATTTTATTTCCATGCCAATTTCTTTAATTACCTACAAGTAATACCTTTGTCTAAGAATTAATTGTTATATTACAGTCATTCAATTAATGTGCTCCACTGCTGGTGACATGCCTCCCTACCACTTTTTAATTGCACCCGATCAAGAGCCAACAAAGTACGTCCGATCTCTGGAACAGACGTCCAGCTTCTCTCCATCGTCACCTGAGGCGAGGTCGTTTCCTTTTGTTAGGCTCCCAATCGATGCTCCTCTAAGCCCAAAACTACGTTGGCATCCGGTAGTATTTTGTTGTAGTACATTTTATAATAACAGGTATTAATTATTTTAAGGTCAATAGGTAGGTACACTATTCTCTTAATCTTTGTTGTCAGAAATCAGTCGTGCACTTGAGATTGTTTGTACCCAATGCCATCGTTTGTACCTATGTTTGACTGGCATTCAAAATGTATAGCATAATACGGCTTTTTTACTTTCATTCGAATTCGAATATCGAGTACGCTGGCTTTCCATACATGGACGATTTTTTAGCCGAATCCTGTTCCCTATCTAGTTTGTGGCCGAATCAGAAACTGAAATGTAGTGCTGGCTTCATTCTGATCCTTATTTAAAAAATTGGCAAGAACAACAGCCTGTCTCACTCGTCAAAGTGTTTATTCGCAAACTAAGTGTAGGTTACAGAGATGTTGAATACATGGTTTTATGTTTTTCAAACTTAGTCGCCTTTTGCAGGCACAGCAAATTAAAACTTAAAGTTGGAAAACAGAAATTTAAGAATAAATATGTAATTAAAATGACTACAACTAGAATAACGGTAATAAACCAAAACTATCTAAATAATTACATTTTAAAAGCTGTGTATGTTTTAACACTTATTCTACTTATTTTCATAAACCTACTGACAGATGTGATTGTTTTGTATCACCATCGTCTATTTCTATACGCCTGCGCAAGTGCAAATTGCGCCGCTTGCTTCTTATTGAAAGATTATTTAGTTTTGCTGGTTGCCTTTTGTTCTACATTTAACATAGTTACCAACCAAGGGGACTAACAATTTTATCGAATCAAAATACAATTTTTGGCGAAATATTTATTAAATATATCAGTCCTCGCTTTTTATTGTTTAGTAACGAGCATGTTACAATAATATTACCGTCGTTCAAATTTCTACATGTACAGTCAGCGTACAACCAGTACAGTAAGTGTATTTTATCTTAAACAAGTGTACTTTTTGAGCTGGCTTCAGGTACATGATAAAAGTCGTAGTCAGATCTACATTAGAAGTGGTTGTTAACCTCTAGCTTTAGAGCTAGCTTGCGCCTGTGAAGAGCCTGAACCTTTGTTGATGCTGACACTCTTGGCTATGCTGATGGAGGTTCCACCGCCGTTGCTGCCGCCAAATCCAGGGCGGCTAGAACCACCAAAACCACCTGAGCCGCCAAAACTGGGGCCTCTGTTGTTGCCGAATCCAGGGCCACCTTGTCCCCCAAAGCTAGGGCCTCTGTTGTTGCCGAAGCCAGAGCCGCCTTGTCCTCCAAAGCCAGGGCCCCCGTTGTTACCAAAGCCAGAACCACCTGGGCCCCCAAAACTAGGACCTCTGCTGCCACTTGCACTTGAGGCTTGTGCTTGACTGAAGGAACCGCCTCTTTGTGGTGCTAAAAATAATAAGGTATGCTTATTCATTCATGTAGATACCTTCTCCTAAATGAGGATAATTTATAAATGCCCTGAAACTGAATAGCAGCTGGTACCTAGTTAATGGCCTGAAAGCAGGCTATGAAATGCATTCCAAAAAGGAGACATTTGAGAAAAAAAACCATTCAACGTTAGGATCCAAAATCAACGAACAGGAGGATTGGCAAAGGACATAAGACCGCTACTAAGCTGGCAACAAAATATCACTCAAATACGAAATTGAAAAGCAGCTCAGTAAACGTTTATGAACAGTCTGGGAACAAGAGTTCAGGATCGTGGATAGTCGCAAAATACCGTAACTGCCTAATCAATGACTAAAGCACGGGTGGAATATAGTTGAAGTTTAATTTGCGATCTAAGAGTACACGGTTTCAATACATTTTAACTACAGGCACTATGAACAAACTTGAAATACTTAATAAAGTTAAAACAGTTGATATTAACCTGCAGAAGCCTCATAGAAGCTCAGAGCCACCACGAGCGCCAGTACGAAACAAACCGTGTAACGAGCCATGTCGGTGCTTCACTGATTATGCATCGACACATTCGACCACACGCTCCTATTTATATGAGTTTGACCATCTTGCAAACATTGCTCAAGTCAAAGTGTCAATTTTCACACAAATTAGGTTCCTGAAATAGATCGTGATATCATTTGTCTCAAGGTAAAAATGAAATATTCGGTTGTTCTCAATTAAATTGATAACGGGGCTCTCTTTAGCTCTGTGCTCAGAAAATCTTCAGAAATATTGTTTTTCATTGAAATTAAATAAATTATTTATTGAGGAAAAAAGGACAGAGACTTACTTTTTATAAATGTCTTCTTAGTTAAATAATAGGTGATCTCGACATGAGTAAGAATTTTCTTCTACTCTTTTTCTCTAACTTAAGCAACCTGTAAGTAAGGGTCTCAAACTTGTAAACTATGTGCATATGACTGACTAACTTCTCACACACACAAGTTACATAGACAATGAACTTTCAATTCTATTCATTAGTGTTACGATGATGATGATAACACAAATCCGGGGCCCGGTAATAAACCGCGGGACTCTTGAACAAATTTGCTAGTGAAATTAGCAAGACTAAGCGAAATATACCTAACTGGAGTGCAAACTTGATAAAATGCTAACATCTTTCAAATCGAAATAAAAATTAACACGTTGACCAGATTTGCCACGACATTCGAAATTGCCGAGCATTTTTTTTTATTTCACCAACAGTATTTCTCTTTAATGGCGCACCTCCTTGCTGCTTCAGAAAAATGTAAAAAAAAACATTCCTGTCAAAGTGAAAATGGCGGCATCATTTCACGTTGCAAATGCGTTAATTTATTAATGTTGTTTGAAACTATTTGTCTGATGTTATAAAATGTTTACTGAAGAAGAAGCTAAAAAACCCACGCGTATCCGCTTTCAGCGGCACGCAAACGTACTTATTTGGAAATGTTATTTGCAAAGACAGTAAGTTCCGACCGTTCCTACTGATTTGATCATATTTGATTTACCGTCCTTGTTTTCCTCTTATTCCATTTCCCTACCTTTGCACCACCCAAATACCAAGCTAATAAATAAGTTCAATTACCTAACATTCTTTCACGATCATAATTAATGGGTTAGTCAGAGGCACACTGATTGTTGCCGTATGGTGAACGGAACATTCAGACTCGCCTACCGCCGTTATTCCGCTTCTTGGGTTTTGTATCGATGTTTTTCATCACCGGAGAGTTAGCCGCAAATTGTACAATGAACATAAAGTAGGTGTGTCCCGGCCAGATTTGATCTCGGGCCCATCGGGTTACGAGCCAGAGTGTTTAACTACTGGGCCACGACGCTCTCAAAGATAAATTACAACAGCGCCAATAACCCATGGGCGAGCGCCCTTTTGATTTTTTTGTATTAGGGTGAATGCGGCTGACCCGAGATGTTATGGGTCGACCCTGTGTCTTTATACATACGCGTCCACCGAGGGGAGGACGGGTTATGTGGGGCTCTCCATCAGGGGGTGACTTCTTGACAAGAAAGTATACGCTTTCTCTCATCGTTGGTCTTTCAGTTGGTCAGTGTTGTGCGGAACAAGCCAGTCACCCTCCGCCATAAGAACCCCCGAGCCCCAGAGCTCTTGCAGGCCCCACTGGAGCCGCAATCCAACGTGTAGCCCTTATGGGCCGCAGCGGGTGGGGGTCCAAGTCCACCACACCGCCACGCCTGAGTTCTCTTGGCGTCCTGGTGGTTCCACTCTACCACCGATACTAAGCCCCCTCGTCTCGCCAAGGCGAGAACTCATGAGGCCCCTCTCTGTTAACTAATGCAAACAACCTTTGTAGCTAATCATTTGTTTATATTTTCAGGAGGCGTTGGCCAATTCTGTTAGCTGAGACTACGTTTTCGTTCATCCTTCTCCTCATATCAGTGTTCATTGCTAAGCCTGTTTTCCTGCTTTCTCTGCAAACCGAGCCTGAACCGCCGTTAGCCTCAGCGGATCTCCTAGCCTCATTGAACTCCCAGAACCTCCTCGGATATGCTCCGAATAATTCACCTTATACCGACATCATGTCCAGAGCAGCTGGTTTATTACAGACAGGCGAGTATTTTTGAACTCACTGAGTTAGTTGAAAGTTTAATGAGTTTATGCAAGCATAAATTTGCTATACACCCATTCTTGTTTGGTTAATTTGAAGTGATTGTGTTTATTTGATGTTTTGAAACTGACTATTTCTTTTAACAGAAATAATAGGAGCCGAAACAGAGCAAGACCTAAACAACCATCTGTACAACCTTTCGATGGGCACACCGCTGACTAACCCTGTCATATGGATCATTTTTAAGCCAAAAGTATGTATGACAGTTTTTTCTTCACACAAAAAGATCGAATCAAAATTTGCCGCAAAGATAACATAATTATTATGACATAAGATAAGATTTATGTACTACATAATATGTACTTTATTGAACAAAACAGTTACAGGTAGGTACATCACAAGAACTCTTTGTCACACGTGTGCACTTACACACGCTTCGACACATGTACGGAATATAGGCTCCCGCCAATTTTTTTCTTATAATTTTATTAGGAGTGCATCTGACCACAATATCACCTGCTCGTAAGTGATGACGTGGTCTTAGGTGGCACATAGGTACGGCCTAACAAAGGGCTGTTCACTCACTTCTTGAAGAGGCCTAAATAGTGTTGCTGTGAAACACTTTCTGCTGAAGTTCTTTCCACTCCTTTGCTGTTCGCATTATGAATGTATTACCAAAACAGATGGTACAAGTAGCTGGTATGTCAACAACATACGGGTGAAAAGCCAGGTGAATCCTAAACATAGTAGTTGAAGTACACTGATTGTTGCCGTTCATGGTGAAAGGAACCATCAGCACTCTACAATACGACGAGTGAATTTAAACCCAACAGGATAACGCTATCCGGGTTGCTTGGGTTTATCGTTGTTTTCCATCATTGAGCTCGCCGTAAATTATACAATGAACCCAAAGTACGTCGGTCGGACTTAAACGTCGGACCACCTGGTGTCAAGCCAATTTGGCCCAACACGCTCAAGGAAAAAAGTTTAGATGAGTTTTAGATTCAAAAGCTCAATGTTACATAAATACTTTCCAAGGATGGCAACATGTGGAAGTTCAGCATCCGCAGCACAGAGCGCGCGAAGTACGCGACTAGCACGGAGACCACCTCGCAGTCCAACCCTCACCTCCGCGCCGGCTTCCTGGGCGTGCAGCTGGCCGTCAGCCAGGCTATCTTGGAGTACGCCAGCCCCACGCCGACTAACTACGAGGTATGCTCGGAACATGTGTTTATTTACCTACTAGCTGTGCCTGGCGTTTCTTACTACTTAGGGCTCATATTTCATTGGTCAGCTTTCAGATAAAGATAAGTCATTTAACTATTGTAGTTTAGTCAGTACGTCAACCTCTGTTGCAGCAGCCGTGCTCACGGGATGATAAAGATGTATTTTACAAGAAAGAAAGAAAAATAATTTATTTAGGGACACAATACGATGCAAAGATAAACATGATAAAAAACATATGTATTATTGTGGCACCAAAACGACACGTACTCAGTATGTGCCGCGGAATCGATACCGAGACCGCGACGCTGGTCTTCCGTAAATGCCTATGGTTCAAAAATGGTAATACATTAGCGCTAAACAATTCACGCAAAAACACAGCATAAGAAATAAATTACAAAGATGTTTACAATAACTGCTATCTCTCAATGGAAAAAATAAACGAAATTAAAACAGGTGCAGGACGTAACAACAATAAATATGAGACTGATACAAGTGCAGCAGCTCTACCCTCGTCAGCCAGTATTCCTCTGTAAATTCAACGCATGACAGCTTCTTATGGGTAGAGGTATATTGTTCCAGCATTTCGTGGCAGTGTATCAGAAACTGAAATGCTGCAGAGGTGTGTCTTGGACAAACAAAGTCTGCAATTCTGACCTTACGATGGGAGAACAATAGTTTGTCATAAAGATGAATGTAGCTTATGCATCTGAATAGGACACACAACTTTTTTTTAACCTAGGTCTACGCGGACGAAGTCGCGGGCGGCCGCTAGTTGAGAAATATTTTAGTAATCTTCGTCATGTCATGATCTCTGCTGCTGTAAAAGGTAGAAGTAGAATCCGTAAAATTGTTATAAGTATTTTGACTTTACCTACTTACTTAGCCTTCTGCCAAAACAAACTGAATAGTACAAAAGCAGTCATGACCTTGCGCGATCCTTTATTTGTTTGATTAATTGTTTAATAAAGCTTAACATTTATTTATTTCACCTGACACACTCACGGCTACAGGTATTGATTAATATAAGGTTCCCGCTAATTTCACCTGAAGAAATATAGCCGAAATAGCTCAGTTGGGAGAGCGTTAGACTGAAGATCTAAAGGTCCCTGGTTCGATCCCGGGTTTCGGCAAGCTCAACTTTTGCATTTGCT
This sequence comes from Udea ferrugalis, assembly GCA_950022985.1. Taxonomy (NCBI): domain Eukaryota; kingdom Metazoa; phylum Arthropoda; class Insecta; order Lepidoptera; family Crambidae; genus Udea; species Udea ferrugalis. The sequence goes on from OX465516.1 coordinate 17,591,920, forward strand.
TTTTGAACCCCATTGGCTGCAATGTAACAATGCGATTATGTCTACGTACAATCAGCATCAAAATGATGTGCTAACAGAGTGGTCAGAAAGATATTGGCGGTGTGACAAAAGCAATTTTAATACTGCAGTGACAGAATCGTATGTCCTTTGAAGCGTCACCGAACTCTACATATAACAAGTGAAACACTATTTCACTCCTGTAGTAATAGGGTGGCTTTTCATTGAAATTTCTGACATATTTGACCACTCTGTATGCACCCATCATTTTGAAGCTGTCTGTACACTGTGAGTGCACAAAAAATATGAAGTTACTGACTCGTGCCACATTCTCCAAAATCAATGCCTCGTGCCAGCTAAAAACAAAATCAATGCCGAAACCAGGGATCGAACCAGGGACCTTTAGATCTTCAGTCTAACGCTCTCCCAACTGAGCTATTTCGGCTGTTGGCTACACCACGAAGTTGGTTTGGTGGGAGCGACAGACAGATAAGTGGAAAAGTGAGATTAAAAGTTATAAAAAACTATGACAATGTAAGTAGGTTACCTTCACAGGTTATCACTATAAATTTTATCTTTTAAGCATTCTCAAGCATTCATTCCCAAAATAGTGGGAGCCGGCAATCTTGCATCTTTATTAATATGACAGAAGAATTTATAAATGTTCTACTGTTATTTTTCGTAATACGCAAGGGTTGGTTTGCTCTTTTAATATAATTATGTGATTCTTGCCTGTTAATCCTGTTTCACACCCTTCTGAAATTTGTTAACGTACCGGGCTACTGGTTTTATCATTATAATTGCAAATAAACGAAGATGACGATGTAGAGTTACTAGGTATTACACGGTAATCGCTTAACCTCAGTTAGTTCACATCCTGGTTTGCCACAATAAGTAGTTTCACAACCCAAAATAAATTCCTTACAAAGTTTTAGATGTCCTTCGGCATCATATTTCCTTCTTAAGCCGCAGAAAGCAGCAGAGCAGGCATGGTCACACTAAAAAAAAGTTGGTTGAGGTTTAAGTGTGACTTCCAAGATATTTTAAGCAGTAGCTCCCTTCAGATTTTTACTCCCATTTGATTTTGATAAAATACTAAATACATATGAGTCTGTTTGTTTCACACAGCTGAGTCTTGTATCAATGCCAGTGTCGCCGCTCATGCAAGAGAGTCAAGTCCGTCGAGCGATATCCGGCATTCTCCTGTGCTTCACCATCGCCCTGATACCGCCTATCGTGGAAACACAGGCTTTGGTGGTTGGGGAAACTCATAGCCGGTTTAAGGTAAAGTGGATACTCAAATCTTATTATTAGCTATACGTAGACCATACATCGTCTAACCTATAGCCGAACGTACACCGGTTAGACAGGAAAGTAGAATCATGTGTCGAGACCACCTCAAAGATACATTATTATATGACTACTTTCTTTAAAAAGAAAGAGAAAAGATAAGCTCAAATCAAACAGTTTTAGGTTAGCTTAAAGTTGTTACTACCATTTTCATTCTTAACGCTAAAAACACTTCTGATAGTCAGCCACTACGAAGGACAAAAGATTTCATAAGTAAAGATGCAATGTGATGAAACTAAATCTGTGCTGATTAAGTATAATAAAAATATCTTCACTGCTTTGTTTTGTTTCCAGCGGTCCTTACGCATGCGCAACGTGGATTTCGCGACCGTCTACATCGCTTGGTTGGTGTACGCGTACCTGACTGCTATCCCCATCTGCCTTCTCGGTTCCTTCACTCTGATGCTCATCTTTCGCTGGATACACATACTCTTTGCGTTGGTTATCCTACTCGCTTACGTCTCGGTCATGATCATGCTGGCGCTCATAATGGCTATGTTTCACAGCAAAGGTAATTTTTGTACGCTTTTAAGCCGACCGCTCAGAAAGTATGTAATTCATGCTTAAAATGTTGGTCTTTTCTTCGCTAGGCACCCATTAACTTTGCATTGATAGATCTACGCTTCTTCCCACCGATTATATTTAACTGATTCATTAACGTTGGATCTCAGTTCTGTCTGTCTTCTATCAGAATCCACTACCTGCTTGTCACATTTTTTCAGCTTGGATCGCCTGCTTATGGAGCGTTTTATTCACGCTACTGCAGACATTTCTAGCGGAGCTACTGGTCCACCATCAGTATGACCAAATGCATGCAGTCCTTACGTTTCTGCTTCATGTGATATTCCCACCACTGGGACTTGTACATGCTTTGAATGAATTTGCTCTATTGCAGACTGGCAGTGAGTATTTTCAGCATAATACAACACAGGAATTTTAAAAATATGTTGCAACTTTAGTGCTTGCATTTTATTATTTATTTTAAGCCAAAAGTCATGTTTTGTTAAAAAAAAAACCTGCATCTGATTCCTATTTTGACTATATTTATACGATTACCCACAGTAATGTCCTATCAGCATACCATAATATTCTGTGAATGGTGGAATCATCGAATGTGTAAATATTATTTATCCTGGCGCTTACCAATAGACTCGCGCTATCGTCCAAATGTTCTCTCATTCGTTCTTTCCTATTCTTACAAACTTTTTAGGGGGAGCATTCCGTACGCCCAAACACTCGCTCTTCTTCACAATCCTGTTGTGGACCGTCATGAACCTGTTTTACTTCGCGTTGCTGATGATGTTGCAGCGCACCATGCGCGACAGAGCCATCGGTGGACAGGTCTCTTGGAAGTCGATCATCTTCAAGAAAGTTGAGGTATTCAACGAACAAATATAACTTATGCAGCACTTTTAGCCCCATGTTTAACAACATATAAGAACTCACCCAAGGCCAAGGTAGAAAGTGAACCTTCTTCAATATGAATGTCTGTAGTCAAATGATCATTTTGATCTGTTATAAAATATACGATATTAATATATTTTTAAGGATACTAAAAAACTGAATCGAATTCAAATACCTACTGGAAAAGAGCGAGATAAATTGCAAGCAGTTGATGACTTGATAGCCAAGGCAATAAGTTTTCGGAATGTTTCCAAAGTAAGTACAAGTAAGTACTTTTTATATTTTTCATCAAATCCAAAGGGTACTTAAAGAAAGAAAGAAAGAAAGAAATAAAATTTATTTGACACATAAGACACAAAAAAATAAAAATTCAAACATTGAAATAAATAAGATCAAACGTACTTACTTATACTAACATACTGATACTTAGAATAACATTTGTCTTTCAGAGTGTCATGAATGTTCCCTTACTGAACAATATTACGTTGGACATCTACCGAGGCGAATTTACAATGCTGTTTGCTGAACGAATTCAAGAGACGATGATGAAAACTATTGAAGATTTATTAACAGGTCCTATTAATTTGTATTACACTAAGACTGCAATATGCTTTAGTTCTGCTACAATGATTTTTGATCATTTCATAAGTTCTTGATGTTTTTTAACGTTAGAAATGTTTAAAAATGAGAGAGCGCCGCTGTTGCCCAGTGGTTGACCACTTTGGCTCGGAACCCGATGGTCCCAAGATTAAATTTCCACGGAACACAACTACTTTGTGTTCATTGTACAATTTGCGGCTAACTCTCCGGTGATAGAAAACACGAAACACGAAAGATAAAACCCAAGCAACCCGGATAACGGCGGCAAGCTCGCCCCTTACCACGTTGTGTTCAAATTCCCTCAGCGAAATGTGGACTTCTGAATGTTTCGTTCACCATGACGGCAACAATCAGCCTCTGACTAACCCATTAGGGATATGGTCGTGAGGGTATGTTATGTTATGAAATGTTTTTCCAGGTCTTACTCAGCCGGATGATGGTTCAATAAACGTCCTAGGACAGACTATGTCCTCTGATACCTATTTTATGGCAATGCCCAGTATGATGGGCTACTGTCACCGTTGCAGCTCCCTCGTCAGCGACCTCACTGTTGAGGAACACATTATACTCTACGCTGATGTAAGTAGCTGGAAAGTCCAACGGCGTGTTGAACTGTTTACTAAAAGCAAATTCGTGAGCTATTTATCTATTTTGTTCAGATTATCAATATTCGCAATATCATCAATACTCTGAAACTGTAGTGTTACTTTAGGCTTACTTCGTATTTCGTTTCGTGTTCCCCTGTCTTTGGGCTCGCTAGGAGAGCACATGGCGGGGGCTGTGTGCCTCCATTGCACAAGGGACCCCGAGGAAGAGGTTACAAAAATAAAGGACACTACGAGATGGCATGATATTACAGGGCGTCATTCTTTTTCAAAACCTATAGGTTCGATTCCCGGCCAATGCAAAGTTTTGCAGTTATAGTTTCTGTCAAAATCGGTCTCAAGACTCCTTTGAGCATTTTTCGATTGTATACTGAGATAAATTAACCAGACACAGATCAAACTATTCCTCACAATCAGAAGGTTATTGCGGTTCCTGCCTCTTCGCTAGCAGGATTCTCTACTAACCGAGCCTTTGGAACTAGTCCTGTCTTTTTCATGTTCACACTGGTCAACAGATCTGCCTCTGGCAAGAGTCAAAGCAGTACCTGTCGGAGTTCACTCATATCCGTCAGCAGCGTTTGCTGGTTGAGTGCTCCCTCGAGTCGGTGCGCCACGAGTACATACGCAACTTAGACCTCTTCTACCGCGCGCAGCTGTGCTGGGCTATAGCGCTGTTGATGGAACCAAGGGTATGATAGAAATACAATTATTGTTTAACCTTCCTCCCAAGTTTAAGGAGTTCCAAGTACCTACAGGTAGTAAACTGACTGCGATAAACAGGACTTCAAGGATTTCGTCACTAACCCCACTCAATTACCACATACTTAGTTGGCAATAAAGTTTGAATTGCTATAGTTATCACTATAATTAATATCCATTCTCGAAATATTTAATGCCCTCAGTCCCCTTTTTATATTTGATAACTTCAGTATGTGTGCGGTGTCATTTCTCAAAGGAAAAAAAGTCCCCCGACGTTGCAACCTAACTGATTATTTTTTCCATTCTTTTAGGTCATATTCATCCCAAACTTTATCGATGAACCATTGTATGTTCGAGTAATTCGAGATAAGATTATGGTATGTTGTCGGAAAATTACAAAATTTTGTTAATTCAGAATTTAAAATATTCACTCGACTGATGATTTTGCTTTTTCTCTTCAGAAATATAAGAAGTTTGTCACCATTGTACAGTTGTGCTATACGAGCATTCAGTTAGAGTACGCTGACAGAGTGTTCATATTCGATAACAAAGTCCTTGCTTTTGGAGGGACACCTGCTTTCATGTTCTTCAAGTATGGTAAGCCTAAGCATAAAGTTACTAAGGCCCATTACACACGGCGACTTTAAGCAGCAATGCAAATGCGATACAGTCGCGGCAGTGATGCAGTCACGTCATGGTCAGTCAGCATCGATTGTCCATATAACGCGCAGATGAATCGATACATAGACATAGACACGTATGAATCAATGCAAATACCTGTTGATCGCTGGCGACGCGACGCAAACAGCCGCGACTGTGGAAAGTGCGTTTGTAATGCTATAAAAAGTTGCAATGTGTAAAGGCCCTAAACTGTACGGGGAGTACGGGTGAGAATATATCAATTTCAATACAGGGTGGTTAAAACACAGTTAACTGAGAGACCTATAACATCCTAGCAATGGGGCTGTTTTATCTTAATTGAATAAAATGTCTGGCAAAATCATAATCAAAAATTTATTTGTCATTTTTAAAAAATATATATTTATCCATAAACATAGAGAAAAGAAAAGAACGTATAGATTGCCCAAAATTTGAATTCCATAACATTGCGAAGCGCATCATCAATCGCTGTTACGGTCACTTTATGCGTTGCGTCGTCGCATGTGGTCTGTGGTCTCACCCAAAGTAACATTTGTATCTTGTGTAGGTCGCGAATACCGCGTCCGCATGACCTTCAGACAAAGCAACTACACCGACGACAACAAGAACATCGCAGAACTCCTGGAGCGAGCGACAACGGCAGGCGCTACCATCAGGGCTCACTTGGGTTCTCTTCTCATTCTGAGACTGCCAGCCAGTCCAACTGAGAAGGTGGCAGCTCTGGTAAAAGAGCTCGATGAGAAAGCTAACGTGTACGGAATAACATCGTTGAGTATTAGCCTGCCTGATTCTGAAGAAGTTAGTCGCAGGTAAATTGAACGGTCTTTATTGTCTCTATGTCATTTCCTCCTTCATGATTTTATTACCATGAAGATTGAGTATTATTACTGGTAGATTTTATAACTCTCAAATCTCAGCACATTAACAAAAAAAATGAGTAAAACAATGCTATAATATGTCTTAATTTATTCAGACGAGGCTTGTAGCTGCTAAAGAGTTGAGGAGTTGTTGCTTTATTATAAAATAAAATAAATCCTAAAATAAGTATTAAATTTAAAACCTGTCACGATCACGACGTATTTTTATTGCTCTTCAATCCTATTCAGAGCAATTTATGAATCAAGAGCGGCTGTGCACGAAACTTCACCGTATCATCACAACTTGACCAGGGAAGCACTGAAGAATATTTCGGGTGCCTATAATCTCTATTCTAAATAATTCTAAATTCAAGTAATTAACTCAATTAGATTTTCTGAAGAAAAAACTGGTTTTGTTCGTTGTCACTTCATTCAAATTTTCGTTTTATGTAGAGACGAATCCATTTATGATTAAAACATTGTCGAATTAAATGAAATTATTTGCAGGCCCGTGTGAATGGAAGCGAAAAGATACAAGGTTTATTAATTTCACTCACCTTAGAATTATGGGGTGGAAATTTGTCTCCTTCTATCTATACAACAAAACATTATTCGTCGTAACGGTAAGCTTAGATCGGACAATTATTATTTTAATTCGGTAGAGCACTTTGTTTTAAATCTTCTATTTGGTTATTAGCCCTTACCCCGCCCCTTTATGCAGCGATACAAAAGCACGGTTATACAGCTGTGCGAAAAGTATTGAATAGGTTCATACGATGCGAATGCGATTGATGCTATACCGTAACTGTATCGCTGCCGCGACTGCATCGCATCGTCGCTGCACACAAATCTATAGTAAATGTCAAAAAATAATTTATTATATTTCAGATAGTAGCTGCAATATTGGCTGGTTTATTTATCGGCATTTCTTTTTCAAGCATTTTAGCTCACCTAGACAAAGATCACGATTCAAAGAAAATATTGCATGGAGAGGTAAAAATTCTATAAGTTAACATTTATTCTAATCTAACCAAAATCCAAAGGCCACTTGAATTTGAAATGACATGTGGCTGGTGTTAAAATGTGTAATGCCTATACCAAGATCTATGATAAAAATAACGATATTAAATTTTGTGGTAGGTGCTGACTGTGGAGGCTTTGGAGCAGTCCACGACTCTGGTGCTCCGGTCCGACTTTTCAGACTTCGCAAAATCTGTCGCTAATGCGTTTGTATTAATACTTACTAACTTTGTATAGTGAAGTAAGCCTTTCATGCCTAGAATTAGTGTAATTTAATTAGTTCACATATGAGATGACATAATAATATAGGGCCTTTTTTCTACAATGCCAACTGGTTCGGTTACCGCTTATGTATGAGATATTGAAAAAAAAATGAATGCCTAAGTATGTACAGATAACTTAATTCAAATAAAACTTGTGATTTCGGTAGTGGTAGAAGTAAAAGGAAAAATTTGTTAGGCAAAAACATTTTTTGTAGTAATTGTTATTATTCCATAAGTTTTACATATTTTTTTAAAGTTTTACCATTCAAAATTTTGTACTCCACACACATGTACATTGTACAGTCAACGGTACATCAGGCTGCCCATTTTCGTTTTTAACTTGCTCTTGCCAAAGGACATTTCTCTTCAGAAGAGCAAGGAGGACCCACCGTGAATGGGTAGCCTGTCATACCGTTGACCGTAGTTACGACTTTTTAAGTAATCGACGCTGCGCGTAGAATCCGTAGAGTTGGTTTTATTTTACCGATCGTGAATACTATCCACAACCAAAGAGAGCAATATGTAACGTTATTTATTAAGCTGTAGGATTTTCGTCCGTAAAAATATCCTGGTACATGGAATCATCGGAATTTTCCGATGAACTCGACTGGGGTGAAGGCTTTGATATTTCAGTCGTTTCAGGACTATGGGGTTCTACTTTAAGAGATATATTTGTGTAAGAGAGGCGTTGGTCATATTGTGGATTATTATCTTCTGTATTTGAACTTGCCCCCGCGTACCTTCGGATAGTTCCCATGATTTCAAATTTCGCATCCATTTTACGGCTTTCCGGGATCTTTTTGAAATCGTTCAATAGGGATAGCAAAAAATATCTGTCTCCGTCTTCAATACAAAAATGTTTGTCTTGCATTTTTTCAGTAAATAATTTTAAAATCGCGTCGGTCTCATTGACTGATGTTTTTTTAGATGAAGCTGTTGATGTCGACGCTCCAGGGCCGGCTTCAGCAATGTTATTTTTTTCCCTAGGAGGTTTGGGTTCATGATTTTCCGCCAAAAACTGCAGCTGATCAAAATAAACATATTTTCGATGATTTTTTGCTACAGATCCATTTTTGAATTTCCTTTGTTTATTTAACTCTCGTGAATAGGAATCTCTTATATGTCTCCATCTTTTTTGAATTGACAATGCTGTAACAAACATCAAATTTTAATTGCATCTCTGAAGACTAAAAAAAATTTAAGTTTATTCACAAGCACTTATCTAGAACTTTACAAAGTTATTTAGTTATTGGGTATTGTTGTCTAATTACATATAGGCCGGCCCATCATTAAAAAGTGTTTTTTTTTAAATTAGAATCTGAACTTATAGTCAAACTAATCTAAGATAATAGACTATGACAGTTGCCAGTGTCACTAGAAATTAAACTTTATGCAATGCTAATAGAGTTTAAGTGTTCTGTATTCTCAAAAGTCAAGCTACAGCTCATGAATCGTATTTCCATCGTATTGAAGTACCTACCTACAATCTCCAAATGTACCTTTTTCTTAGATTAGTGGGGTGGGACTTTAGTTAGAAACTTAACCTCTTCAAAGAATATTAGTAACGCAGGTATCTATCTCATTATAGTTAATTCGTAGTTCTGACATAACCATTAACAGTAATCCACTAATCCTTCAAAAAAGATCAGCAAAACATTGTAAGTACAAAAGGACAATAATATTCTAATACCTAGCAAAATACACAAAAGAATTTACATACCTGCAATATTTTTCTCGCTTGCATTTTTCTGTTTGAAGTTCGTGATAAATTTCTCACAAATGCATTCCCAAGCTCTTTTCCTTTCAAACCGATTACTGTAGCTCTCACACTTCGAGTTCCACACAGCAGGACACATTTCTATTTCATTTATAAAATCTTCCGTGTTTATATCATCCATATTGAAGCAAAGTGATAACTTCCCAATTTACAAAACACTGCTCCAATCATTCACATCCGCTGGTGAACAAACAACTAAACACGTAGCATTTGCGACGTTGCCGTCCTGCCGCCGTGCGTGCGCAGTACGCGTGGTCGGCTCGCTGCACTGCGCTCTCGTTCTCGTGGCGTCATTTAGGGAAAAAACAACCCGTCCGTGAGCAGTACGACGCTCGCACCGCTCTCAAACACAAATGAATATGAAAGAAAGAAAGAAAGAAAGAGAAATTTATTCAACACATAAAATAACATATAGACAAAACATACAACAATTATTGTTAAATGTGTCAAAAAGGCTCCCACTCAGCATATGCCGCGGTGGCACAAGAGCACCACGACGCTGGTTTTCAGTGGTCGCCTTGTTGAGTTGGAGAGGGAGAAGTGGCGCAACATTCCAACTTACTTATTACTAGGATATGTATTTAAAACAAAACAAAAACACAAATTAAGATGAAGAAGTTACAAGATGAAGAGTTAATAATTAGTTCCTTTTTCACAACATGTGATTAAGAGTTCCGTGATATACAACAATGATACAGATGATTTACGATATCTAATGATACAATAATGAAAAAACATGACCAACACTTTACTGCTTCTGTGTATCTAATAGATGCAATTTAAATTTATTTTTAAAAGAGGTAACTGTGACTGAGTTTCTTATAGGTGGTGGAATATTATTCCAGCATTTCGTGGCTGCGTACCGAAAGCTGCCACGGAATGCGGTTGTGCTGTACTGTGTGTGTGCCAGCCGAAATGCTGTTCTACATGGCCGCTTGGGGAACTTTAGCTTATCATATAGATATGGAGGTGATTGGTTTTTTATGATTCCAAAGAGAAGACAAGCAAAGTGAAGCGATCTTCTAGACTCCATGTTCAACAAATCTCTTTGGTTCAGATAGGGAGTCACATGGGCTCTGCGCGGGATCGTGAAACAAAAGCGGGCACACGCATTTTGCACTCTTTGTATGAGCTTTCTAGTTCGTGCCAAAAGGCATCCCCCAATGACGGTGTCTGCATAATTCAGTTTGGATAGTATAAGTGATTCACAAAAATAGATTCTGAGGCTATTACTTAAGTATTGCCGGATTTTATAAAGAATTTTCAATCGATAATAGCAACCCCTGACAGTATCGAGTACATGATTTTCGAATCTTAATCTATCATCTAACAGTATACCAAGGTTGCGCGCTTCAGTCACCTGATTTACACATTTGCCCTTGACCTTGACCACTGGATTGTACTTATTGATGTTCTGTATTTGGTTCTTAGTGCCCATTACGAGAAACTTAGACTTTTCGGGATTCAAGACCAAGCTATTTTCGTCTGCCCACTCGGCTATACGTTTCAAATCCTCATTTAATTTGTTGATCACTATTCCTGTTTCACTTGGCTTGACGGAAACATAAATTTGTAAGTCATCTGCGTATAGGTGAAATTTACAACTCTGGATACATGAACATAAATCAGAAATATATAATATAAATAATATTGGTCCCAATATAGATCCCTGTGGAACACCTCGGTGGACAGGGGAAAAGGAAGATACACTGTTTGTTCCTTTGTATTCATTGTAAACTTCCACCCGCTGAGAGCGACCATTCAAGTAACTGGTAAACCACTTTCTTGAGGGCTCATCAAAACCATAATAGGCAAGTTTGGATATGAGCAGTTGAAGGTTAATGCTATCAAAAGCGCGGGAAAAGTCAAGCAGCACTAACAATGTCCCTTCACCATTATCTTGCGCTCCTAGAACATCATCGACCACGTCTAGCAAAAGAGTCGCCGTGCCTCTGCCAGATCTGAAACCAGACTGCCTACTAGGTAAGATATTATTCTTTTCTAAAAACTGTACCATTTGCATGTAAATAGCCTTTTCCATTACTTTAGACATCAGTGGCAAAATGCTAATCGGTCGGAGATCCTTGATGTCAGTGGGTTGATTTACTTTGGGAATCGGTTTGACTATGGCTTCTTTCCACGGATCAGGGACAACGCCTGTGGAAATCGATTGATTCACGATGGCAGTTAATATAGGCAAAGTGCTTGGTAAAGTAAGTAGCAGCATGTTGAGAGTTATGCCGTCTGTTCCTTGAGCATTCGTCGATATGCTTTTGATAATATTAAATACCATATTCGTATCTACTGGTTGCAAACTAAAAACGGCAGGACTATAACGGTGAGATTCAAAGTATGAAACTTGAGATTTATCTGTTTTATCATTACCTGGAACTTTAAGAAAATGCTGGTTCAAAAGATTTGAGTCACTTATGTTAGCTGGGAGTTCAGTGTGTTTTTTATTAAAATCTACTACATTACTCTTTACATTTTTCCACAACTTTTTTGAATTTTTACAGTTTTTATTGATATGGTGTTCGAAATAGGCAGCCTTTTCCCTGAATAACGCAACGTTAACAACTTTTTTTAAATTTCTGTAGTAGTTCTTATCAGATTCAGATTTAGTGCGGCGACTTTTAGCATGTGCATCATTGCGCAACTTCATCATATCCTTAATCGTATGGGTTATCCAAGGAGGGCTTTGGCTTTTAATGTGAGATCGTTTTACAGGTGCGTGGCGATCAAACAACCATAAGATTTTGGCGTTAAATGCGTGAAGGGAATCGTTCACATTTCCACAGATAAGCTGCTCCCAAACTATGGTCTTTACATCAGCGTTGAATTCCTCCAAATTAATGTCTCGAAGCGGCCTATAAGTAATCCATCTTGGAAGTGGTTTCGGTTTTTTTATATCGATCTCGCACGAAACAAACGCATGGGCACTAAGCTCAGGAATGTGATCGACACAGACAGCCGATACGTTCGTGCTGCAACAGATTAGGTCGATCAAGGTCTCTGAATGTTTGGAGAAGTGGGTTGCTGTACTAACATACTGTGTAAGATCCGTGCACTGCAAAAAATCGGTAAACTTTTTTGTATTCACGTGATCGACTAATAACTGATTGATGTTAAAGTCACCCATCAGCATTACCTGGTCAAAAGTTGAGAAAAAACTTACAGACTCAGTCAGCGCATCAATGAAATTGTCAACACAAAGCCAAGGTGGCCGATAGGCAGTGCCTATAGCAAGCCTACAGCCATTCAAAGTCACACCGAGCCACATCTGCTCCACAGAAGCCACTTGAGGATGTTGGAGTTGCCTTGCATAAATTCCTTGACGAATGTAGAAGCCCACACCGCCACCTCTCGAGCGTAGTCCTGAAGGCCGAGGAATGTGTCGCAACCTATATCCTGGAGGAGCAGGGGCGTGACCCTCTTCACCCGGTCTCAGCCAAGTTTCGTTGATAGCTAGGATATCGACTGCATGCTTTTCCACCGCCACAAGAAATTCATCATGCCGTGTGCCCAAAGAACCCGGGTTCAAAAGTCCAAGTTTCATTTTTTTGTTCTTAATAATATGTTGCAACACATAAGCATAAACCATCTGTATGTATTTATAGTTAATTAAGTAACGCGTTAATAATGTAATATGGCGCCAATCGGGACTCAAAATTATATTTAAACAAAAACTATGCATATACATTTTGTACACAGGATTGAAAAGGCAAACATTCCTCAAAATAAAAATGTTCATAAAAAGATCAACACAAAAAAACACATTGGATGCAATACTAGCAGTTTCAGAACTTGTCTGAGTAAAATCATACAAAAGCAGAAAAGAAACAACACTCAAAAAACACTGATGCAGCAGCCAAATAGAAATAAACATTGGCAAACTCCAATGCAAAATCATATTATTATACACTTCAAGAAAGTTTAACAATAAGTAATGCCATAAAGTCAAACTAGTAAACACTAAAATGAACAATTTACTGTCATAGAAAAAATGCGACCACTTATAACAAGATTTCGAAAAAATAGGTATAATTTGAAAAGGTTTAGGTAAATCAGCATCTATGTATCGGTAAAAATATGTAAATATATGGCAATAAAACAGATAAATTCTTAAATAACAAAACATAACGTTAATAGGTATTTCACTAAACAAATAAAAGTCTGTTATGATTAAGTTACGTACACAAAATGAGTCATTTTTCCACACTATTTCCAACACTGCTAACTGCAGCAGCACCAAAAACCTTAGTTAGGTCGATCTCAGAACGGAGGCGGTAGCGCGCCTTTCCTTGTTCTTGCCGCACGAAGACCTTGCCTCCACGCGTCCATACATATTTCCAGGACAGGCGGCCTGAGATCTCCCGGGCTCTTGAGAAAAGTAGACGATTGTGCTTAGTAAGACGCTCGTTGATGTAAAGAGATCGTTCGCCGCCCTGCACATCCAAATCTTTTGTAGTAAAATTGCGGCGTACTCGTGCCGCCTGCAGCAGCGCATCACGCGGCGCGCGGCGCGTCAGACGCACGGCGAGTGGCCGCGGGCGCGCCCCGGGGGCGGGGCGCTCGGGCCCCGCTCGCTCTGCGCTCACCACGTCACGCTCTTCGAGCTCCACACCTAGCTTACGCGCCACAGAGAGGATAATATGGGTTGAGTTCTCATTACCTGATTCTGGAAAGCCTGCCAACTCAATATCATTTGCTAAGGCAAGTTGGTCACGATCCTCTAATTCCAACTTCAATTGAGATACGGTTTCTTCTAAAGCTGTAACCTCGCCTAACGGAGCTGTGCTCACTTGGCTCTCTAGGGAGTCTATCCTTTCTTCTAGCCTGTTTATACGTACATTTTGTGTAGCAACGGTGGCCACTAAATCCTCCAAAGTAGTACGAAAGGTACTCACATCCGCTCGTACAGCTCTCATCTCAGCCATCAATTGATTAATACCGCTTATGATATCCTGTGGGGAGTCGCCAAAACTGTTATCTTGTTGCAAAAAATCGTCTGTGCTCTGGTCAAGTCGCTTAGTGGATGATGCAGGGGGACATTTCACTCGCTGTGTGACATTCAAGCTGTCTAAGTCGTCGAGATTTTCTATCAGCTGATTAGGGCAGGTTTTTCTATTATCCATACTAATTGGTGTATCTTGAACACCCACTTTAGTAGGTTTTCTGACACATTCAGGGCATTTCCATGTTCCTTTGGTTTCAGGGTTTTGTGCATAAAAACTGTAGTAACGCTTCACGTTTACATTCCCACATTTAAGGTCGTAAGCCCCACTGCAAGTTGAACAGCGCAAGAACTCATTTCGTGGTAATAACACCTTGCACCCCGCACATTTCTCGTTTTTGTTCTTTGGAGACATCATGAAAGGTATTTTTAATTTTGACGCCCTCTAGTACTTATATCTGAGAACTTAATCCGAATTCTAGTGTAGGGTCAATGAAAGCAAAGTGAAAGTAATTAGTAGTAGTTCCGTATGTCAACAGAAGATGTCACTACTGACTCTTTTTTCGTCTCGGCTACAATCAACCGTGCTTGACTAATGTTTTTTCTGTAAATATTTTGAGGTTAGACCCAGAGTAATTTGTTACTACTTTAATCACGAGCTTAACGATAACTGTTCAAGAGTTCATACACGCAGTAGTAAGTCCTGTGCACTTTTATTTTCCACTTTACTTACGGTTATCAGTAAAAAATAGTCATAGCGTCACTTTTGCCATTTCAGGTTTTAACACTGTTAATCCGATTATTGACTCACTACTCCAATGTTACGAAACATTCACACTTCAAACTATAGAATTACAGTGTAACTGCCTTCAATTAAAGCTTATTTACATTAAAAACTAATAAATATCCGGGAGCTTATGTTTACTTGCGCACTGCAGCGCCCTCTCTCTCTAATATGTTGGATATATAATTAATATCGGAATAATTGGATATCGGACGTAGCCTTCTGTATCTACAGAAGGCTACGTCCGATATCCAATTTGATTATCTACGTTAGGTTGTCGCGTAAAGCTAAGGTGTATTGTGATTTCTGTGCGTTAAGAATTTTAGAGTCCTTTTTTAATTTCGTATTGTCATAAAGATAAGATTAAAATACTGTAAGTGTTGCTATAATATCAACTTTGAACTATCATGGTTTTCAAAGTATTTCTTAAGAAAAATTTTGGATTCTCAAATCAACCCCTAATAGATACTGAGAGAGCGAGAGGACGCGACATCAACACTGATGTCAACGAACTCTACCCGAAAACTGTATTCGGTACTCGTTGATGTCTTCTTGTCCAATGAAAATACTCATCTGGAAAATAATGCCTACTTTCTTTGCACAGGAAGTTAGTTTGTACTTTAATCTCACCATTTAAAGGCGGGATCTGTGGTTGGAAAAGATAAAACATCACCTCAATTCGTTTGTGTAGCAACAGGGAATATGGTAGGCCGGACCCTGAAGTAGAAGTATACGGAAAAGCGGAAGCTCCATTCTCAGAGAAGTTTCTGGCTCGATTTTGAATAAACAAAAACTACTAAGTAGGTAAAGAACATTTGGAACCTCTACTCTAAAAATGTTCTTAATTCACTTAAAGCTTAAACAATTAATGCTTTGAGGCTTAAGCCTAACAAATGACCATGTTCTAGTGGTCAACCGTATAGTGTAACATCGCCGTGTTGGGAATCTGGCCTTCTGTAATTTGTTATTTTGTGTCGTTATGCGCCCGGCCGGACCCCAGATTATTTTGTGCCCAGACTGCGAGCGTGGTGCGGGTAGAGGCGCGGGCGCGGGCGTAGGAACGCGTGTGTCCCCGGCTCTTAGCACTGCTCGCCAAGTGGCCAAGTCGCCATTTGTCTGTATTCACTAGTCACAAAGCGCCTGAGCTCTTATTTCCCGCAAAAGCAATATCTTCACCCATGAGGTTAATCCGAGGTCTGGTCATTCTGGTCTGCGTATCCTTATAGTTGACTGGTAGAGAACGCCTTATCGGCACTGAGTCCGCTGTTTGTAACAATTCATTGTTGTTAAATCCGACTTATATTATAAATGCGAAACATTGTATGTTGGCTGTATGTGCCGTGTTGCTCTTTCACGTAAAAACTACTGGATGGAGTTTAATGAAACTTTACAAAAATAAAGCTTCTGCGTCGGAATAGGACATAGGCTATAATTTATAAAGTTTTTTTTTTACCTTAGTCCACTTGGGCAAAGTCGCGGGCGGCCGCTAATAAATAATCAATAATTAAAAATGCTGCGGGCATTTCTGTGACCAATATAGTAGGCGTTAAGCAATTCCTTCAGCTCAATAAAAGTATTGAGCTGAAGGAATTGCTTAACGCATCCCCGCGTCCCGCCGTGGGAGGACGGCTAATGTCTCTCCTACTGGGAAGTTTAACCCAGAAGTCTAACGGGTAAGAACCTCAGCGACTCCCTCGCATCGTCCATCATGGAGAGTGGAATGCGGTAATGGCACGAAGCCTACTACGCGCACCCCCGGAATTCATTGGGCCCACTCCCTTTTGTCCGAACTACACTGCTCAAAAGTGTCTAGGGATATCTCAAGCATTTTCATACAAAGTATAGCTATTTGGGTGGCTGTAAAAATTAAAATATTGATACTTACCAACGTAGAAATTTTTAGAACACCGAAACTGCTATATCTGCCCTTTCAGATTGTATAAAGAAATTCATTGTAGTAGCATTATTGTACAACTGTAAGGTCGTTAAAAAGACAGATTTTTCTTTTAAAAGGTGTCAAAATTTTAGCAAAATCTCGTTTTCAGCTACGTTTTATCGGAAACAAAAGCTACTCCTAAAGAAATTGAAGACATGGTCTACACGGCTTTATCGCATACCGAGGTGAGCAAGCTCCTAAGGTAATACTTAGAGATATTCAGGAAGTAATTACGAAGAGTTCCACTAGCTTTTTGCTGTCTTTCTTGCAGAGTTTGACGGAATACCTAGTGACACGAGCCATTGATTCACCTCAGCAATACGTGTACATGTATGCGTATGGCATGGACGTGGCCACCGAAAAAGGGGGAAAAATGACGGTAGGTTGCAAGTCCTGGGATAATTGAGAGAGCGCTTACATATGCTTTGTCTCCGTTCTTCTTCCATAAATGACACCTTAAGAAAATGGAGGCAGGGCTGGTCGGTACGTCGCACTACTTGTGCTAACAAAATAAAGGTGACTGTAACCTTGACACTTAACCAAACAACTCTTAATAAAAGTTTACATTTTCTTAATCATGCATGATGTAAGAATACCTGGGGGAGAAGATTATGATCTATTTTGTCCCAAATAAAATCACCAGCAATGAGTAAAAAATAAAGAATAGTCTTAACAATGTAGTGACATCAATCCCATCCATAAACTCAGTCGTTAATGCCACCAGGTCCAAGCGCTGTACAGCCCGATCCACCACGACCAGGGTGCAGCAGCTCGCTCGCTGGCTCGCGTGCACATGGCCCTTCTGCGGCACTACACGCAGGCACTAGACGCTACGATACAGGTCACCGATGACCCCTTGGCACTTGACCTGACGCCGGTTAGTCTTAAACCTGGTTTAAAACTACGCTTCCTGTTCAAACGAGTGGCTTTTTCCGACTGCCATTTTACTACACCCGTTTACTAACCCATTAAACAGAACCCTACCTATGTTCTAAACTAATCGAAACATACAATAAGCAAACTGTGCGGTTTGCTTCATTCTGGGCTCCGAAAGGTTCTTATTGAATATTCCAATCTATGCAGGACACACAGCCATAGGGATATATCATATTTTGTTGCATCAGGTACCGCTGTTCTGTTCGAGATGACTGGGATATTGGAGACTAGGAAACTCCTCAAAACATCTCGACTCGAATGTTTCCAGGAGCCCCTACAGATATTACTCTACTTGGGTCTAGCCATTGCACCTTTAATCATGTTATTCTATGTGCCCTATTTTTCAACACTGATGAATTCAGTTACCCACTACTATCACGTCCATTCGTAGCGTTCGTTTATTATTCTTAGCTAAAAATACCAACGCAATTTGACTGAAATACCTAGTTAGGTTAGGTATTTTCTTTCCTATATTATATTTTACAATTTCCGTTTTCAGTGGATGAAATATGCAGGGAAACCACCTCTTCTAATTCAGTTCCTGCTCATACTGACCATATCTCACATTACTCTTATACCCTCGGCGGAGCATGGTATGGTACGACATTTACAGGTATGAGGGGCGAGTTCCAATGATTGGTTGAGCTTTTGTTTTACGGATGTTAAATTAGTACCAGAATAGAGGTTCCAGGTAAACATTGTTTTTCCAGTGTCAAGCGTTAAACTTCTCACCAGCGCGCTATTGGTTCTCCCTATACATTTGTGACATCACGCTGTACTGGCTCCTGGTAGTCATCATGTGTCTCATGTCAGTCACCATCATTCACCTCGCCGTGCCTATCGATCACTTCAACTATGCTGATCTTGGTATGTTAATCTGAGCAATTTGCATATTATTTTGAAACCAATGATTTCCTCAATACTATCAAACTGTAGCAACTACAAGGTACATTTTTCTGAGTCACGTTAAGTTTATGCGTAGGTATCCCAAAGGACTTAGAACTTACTCTTAATCTGATAATGAACTATTTTACCTTATTTTAGTTATAATCCCCATAACCCTAATCATCTATGGAATGGCCTGCGTGCCACAGGCATATCTGTTCAGCATTGGCCCTCAAGCAGCGCTCAATACTATGTCTTTCGTCATAGTAAATGTCGTTTTCGGTAAGTTTCGGAATTCATCCAATACATTCATATTTTAACCCAAGCATTTGACTCTGAGACCTAAGTACATACACTAGTTAATAACCCACGAAAAATGTCCAACTACAAAAACGTCCAACTGTTAAAATATACTCAATCAGCAAGTGTGACCACATGATGATTCAGAATATTACTTACCTCCGCATTTACAAACGCATATGCAAATTGAGCTGCCTTTACACTTTAATTTCTTCAAACGTATTACAGGACAGCATGAGTTTGACAACATGCACTTGATTTTGGAGACCCAGGTTATAGTTTTATGACATAATACCTTCACGATATTAGAAGTTAAATTTCATGAATATTTCAGGGGAAACAACAGTAATAGCAAAACTGTTCTACGGAAGCGCTCTCAGTTATGCCCTGTATTTCATGAGACTGTCCCCACAATTTAACATGGCCTACGCGTATGTGAAGATCAAGCAAATTTTTCTTTACAATAGCGAATGCGCCTTATTTAAAAGCAAAAAGCTATGTTCCTCTAAAATTCTTCATAAGTGCTGTGGTAAGTTGACTACAAACCGCAAACTGCACCTGCAAACCGTACTTAGAATCTAGCGACAAAATTTGGTTTCTATGAATTTTTGCCTAGACACGATGTGCATTGGATATTGAAGATGTTCATAAATGAAGTAAGTTACACAAGACCAATCCATTTTGTCAGAATGCGTCGAATTGTCCCCCTAATCTGCTGGCCTGAACTGTTAATTCACGTCGTACAGATTGATGCGTCAATATGAGTAGGCAATAAGACTATGTTTATAACGTATCACCTTAATATTTCAGAAAAATGCGGCGTCCTGCAAGCATGTTTCAAACCAAAAAGCTATTTTACTTGGATGCCAGGAATTTTGACAGAGCTAGTATCGATGATAGGGACAGCAACGTTGTTTATGACGCTACTACTGTTATGGGAGCACCGGCTCATTCAGAGGTTCCAACGGTTCATGAGGTCGTGGTTCATCTCAGTGGGGCAGCTGCAGGAGCCTATGCTGGCGGAAGGAACGAGGAGGGAAAGGGCCGATGTACTTGACAAGCTGGCGCAAATTAAAAGGAAACAAAGTAAGTGCCTTCCAAATGAGATGGGCAAAAACAAACACACAGATTGCTGTTGGCTAGAAACTAAACTTGACATTGTTTTTTTACGTGCCACTAACGAACACAGGCCTTAACCTCAAGAATGAAAAATGTTGGCGGTCCCCACTAACTTTAAAATAACAACGTTTTGTACTAGAAGCGCTTTTAAAAAAAAATGTTTCACTTTTTGAAAACGTTAATGCATGTTCTCAACAGGCGAAAAAGTAGTCACATACGGAGAATACCTGCTATCAGTAAACCTCACCAAGAAGGAGGCTGGCATGTACATCCTCCGGAATGTATACTTTGGGCTAGGCAAGGGCGAAGTGCTGGCACTGTCGGGACTCAAAAGACATGGCCGCTTGAAGCTGTGTGAGATACTGTGTGGGTACAAGATTCCCAACTCCGGAAATATGTTTTGTATGTCCAAGTGGCAGCTTAAAAGTCAGCCATACATGGTAAGCAAATTTTTTGTTCTCTTGGTTCTGGTTGTGGAATTAGGAGGAATAGTTGTAGCAGTCCAGTTGGCAGACCTGACCCCGATTGAACACGCACGAATATGCTCCAAAAAGATCTCGGCTTTATGGATGCCTTGGGTGGACAACGTGGTAAAACAACTGTTTGAGTAAAACGTGCTTATCATTTTTTGACTCCTGATTCCCATCGTTTCTTCTACCAACCCAGTACTCGCGCAACGTGTCGATCAGCTGCGAGCGACAACCGCTGTCGCACTGGATGCGCGTGAACGACGCGCTCGTGCTGGTCGCCGTGCTGCGCGGCGTACCCAGGAAGCACATTAACACCGAGATCCAGAACTACATCGATGCTTTGGGTGAGTTCGACAGCATTCAACCAGCTGAGAGATCGCTCTTATACATTTAAATTAATTACCGCTTGTATTCGCGTGTTTTTTTGAATAAATATCAAGCCTATCGATTCTTACTAACAACATTTCTCATCTAGTTCGTTTTACTCAAACGATCACAATGCGCAATTGAGTTTTACAGAATACCAACATCAAATCTCTCATCGAGAGCTAAGCTCGTGAGACGTTCGTAGCGCAGTTCAGATTGTGGAAAGAAAGAAAGAAAAGATTGTGTGTAACCGCAATATGCGGACAACTCCACGTTTACAATGATGAAATCCATCCTTAGAGCTCCACGACCAAGCTAACATGCGCATCGCTGACCTTCTGCCCAACGAGAAGACCAGACTCCACTTCGCAGCGGCTGTGATTGGTGCCCCTCCCATACTGGTCCTGGACGAGTGCACGGCCTACCAGAAGTACTCGATCCGGCGTGCTATGTACTACATACTGTACACTCTGAAGAAGCGAGGACACGCCATTTTTATCAGCTCCAGCAAGTTTGTACTATTTGTTCTTATAGGACGAACGCCATACAAACTACCCACCTAACTGGTACAGTCAGCAGCACATCAGGTTACCCCACTTCCGTTTTTTCTCTCGCTCTTGCCACATGTCATTTCTTTGCAATAGAGCAAGGAGGATTGACCGGAAATGGGTAGAGTGATGTGCTGTCCACCGTACTTGAATACTCAATAAATGTGTTTTAATCATCACTATAAAAAAGAATTGTCTGGATGCCATTGTCAGGGGCTTAACTGTAGAAGGTAGTACCTATCTAAGGCTCTGCAATAACCATCCTCATTACATTCCCTATATGTCAACGCTACAATGGTTATGGTTAAGGACAACCTCCAGGTCTAGCCTTTCAGCCTTTAGTGTGATGTTGTAAATCAGTGTCTATTTTTTTTGCGATGCAGTGTTGAAAGTCACATGCCGATAACCAACCGTTTGGCGATACTGGTGGACGGATACATTTACGACATGGATCAGGTGGATGCCTTGGTTGAGAGGTTGGTTACTGACGTCAATGCTTATTCCTGCTGCAGTTTATTTCCTAGCACATAGCAACACCACCGTAACGTCCAAAGACTCTCGTCAAGAAACTGGACTGTCTTTTCCTTTTTCCTGCCCTCGGAGAACACTCGGGTAAGTAAGTAAATATTGAGGGCGACTGGAAGTCTACCACAGAACACAAAAATCGAACCTTCGTGCTCTTCCTCGTGTCTAACCCTACTCCCCAATGCATCGTTTCGGCCATCGTTTGAACGAAGGAACGACCGAAACTTTTTTTGACAAGGGATGTCGTATGTTACTCTTGCGTACACGATAAATCTAGTTTGACGTTTACACAAATGTCAAAATTCCGAACTTTCTAACGATACCAGCCAAGCTATCGTGTCCATCATCGTTTCCGAATTTGTTCAACTATTGACCATTTTTTTGTACACCGGACTTCGTATCTTCTTTCCCTCTTGAACCTCGCTGCCTTTTGGACTAAGTGCATTGCATTATAATTAAAATAGGTAAAACAAAACAAGATGTTTACAATATTACTTGCACGCATGAAAATTGATTCACTAGGTAGGTACTTACACAACTCTTTACACCTTTAATAAAGATACTACACAATACGAAATTTGATTTATGATTGGCACAAAAAATATTTTAAAAAAGTTCACCTGTTGAAACTTTCAAAAAGAATTGATTTTGTCACTTAGACATTGACGACTTCTTTTTTTTAGTAGGCAACGAGTCCGAAAAAAAGTTTGTTTTGTTTAACCAATTGGTATGAATAGGAATGAAACAAGGAAAACAAACTTTTTATTCAGTCATTCATTCACGATTATTGTCTATGATAACGACGGTCGTGGAAAGATACGACAATGTTAAGGAGTAGCTACTAGGCGAACGTATCGGGGCACTGTCGATGGATCCGAATATATCGTCATCGATTTCCGTGGTAGACTTCCTGGTTACTTGTTGTGCAACAGAGTAGGTCCTGGACAACGTGAAACGCCGTCGCAAGGCGCAGTTGCTGGCCGTCCACAGCATCTACGCAAGTAAACAGGAGTGCTTGCTTGTATTGTATGGGTAGATGCAGTGGGGGGCACGTCATTTCAGCTAAGACGATCTCTACCTACCTACAATGTACACTTAGGTGTCCCAGCTGTACTTTTCTGACCTCGGGACCACTCTGCCACAACGACGCTGTCCTCTTGCCTAAATCAGTGTATTCCGGTTTCAGATACAGCAAGAAGGGGTACACAGTGGTGGTTCATCTCAAGGATGAAGTGGAGGTCACAACAATGTTCGCGCAGTACTTCCGGAATTTTATCATCAATGACATGTCAGAGGTGAGAAATATACGGGTATCACATACACACAAACTTCAAAAATCGAATGGCTGAAAAATCGAATAAACGGATCCCTAGATAGTCGTAGCTACAATCAACGTCTTGATTAGCTACCTTGCCGTTAATTCAATTCTTTGCAATAGAGCCAGAAGGTATGACCGGAAATGGGTAGTCTGTGATTCCGTTGACCGTAAAGTGTCGCTTTTGTCCAGATGATGGAGTAACTACTGGCTCGCGTTTTATCCTAGAAAAATATCTTTACTCGAAAACGAACGAGTAGCTTATCAACTATGAGCATGTACCATGGACCCACACCCGTCCCCACTTAGGGATTTGTCGGTGGGGATTTCCTGAATAAACCATCTAAGCCAAGCGATGAGTATTAAATATAAAACCGTGCATGTGCTATTACAGGTGTTGGTGAACATTCAAGTGTTCGACATAGAACTGAGCTGGGCGGCCATATTTGAAAAAATGGAACTGCTTAAGTCAGAGAATCCACAAGTATACTCCTACATAGTATCTGCCATACCCATAGACTACATTTATAACTCGATCATCATAAACGAACGAGGGTTGAAGCCTACCAATGAATTGGTTTCATTATTTTGCCTTAAAAATACATTTTCACGACAACCTAAGAAGAGACCAAAACAGGAGGAGATTGAAATACTAAGTCCCTTCGAGAAGAAATACGACATCACCAAGCTGAAAGAACTGCCATGGTCAGTTATTTTCCAAAGATGAAATATTTGTGTTACTTCAGACGAAAACCTACTTGAAATTTAGGGAATATTATTATTTTAAAGCAAGTGAAGTGTGTGGACCCATTCACCTATTTCCACCAGAGCTGAGCGGTGCAAGGATGTGCACCGTGTTAGCCTATTAGGCTAGCCTTCAAATTATTGTCATACGTTCTGACACGTTCTGACATACATTCTGTCACATGTTCCGTTATGATCTGTCACGTACAGTCGCGTTTATATCAATCTTCACAAAACCATTGCGAATTGGGTCTTATGTCAGCAGCATAAGATGGGCTATGTAAAGATTGATTTTATCCCGTCTGCACATTCATTATATTTATGTCGCTCTTAACAACCAATAGAATATGCATAATTCTAATAGACTTAGAGCGCATGTCAGACATCAAATACGTTCATCTGATTGGTTAGTTACTACACAACGAGGAGTATCTACGCCTTGCTCAGCTCTGATGGAGAATAGGCCATAAGGCCTGTTCACACTAGTGATTTTTTGGGCGATTTCAAGGCAGAGGGATTTCGCTGCAAGCTTGCGACATGCACGCGCTCTCTCGCTGCAATAAATTTGTATGTTATTTTATCGTGGTAGTCAAAATTTAGTTCGGTATTTTTTATTGCGGCTAAACCCGGCGTGCACGCAGCTCGCAGCGAAATCGCCCAAAAATCGCTAGGTGAACAGGCACCATCGTTTCATAGCTACAATCTTTTTCGCACCACACGTGATCGCCACGCGGCAAAACAGTAGACTGTATGAAACGATGGGACCAAACCCTGAAAACACTCCTGACAGGAAAAGGCCCCTTGTGTTATTTTAGCGTGGTTTTATGCAAGTATTTACTGAACCGTTTTTAATTTTTTATATTTAGAAAACACTAGCGGCCGCGCTCGCGACTTCGTCCGCGTGGACTTAGCTTGATTATTTTTTCATATTTCTTTATAAATTGTAGCATATGTCCTAATCCGATGC
This sequence comes from Udea ferrugalis, assembly GCA_950022985.1. Taxonomy (NCBI): domain Eukaryota; kingdom Metazoa; phylum Arthropoda; class Insecta; order Lepidoptera; family Crambidae; genus Udea; species Udea ferrugalis. Next base: position 17,617,001 of record OX465516.1, read on the forward strand.
ATAAACTAGGTATATTATTGTAAAGTTTCATTAAAATCCATCCAGTACATAGTTTTTTCGTGAAAGAGCAACACGGCACATATACATTCGCACATACAAACTTTCGCATTAATAATATTAGTAGGATATTAAATTAGGTAAAGCAGAGCCACACTGGGAGCAAAACGGAGTTTGTAAAACCTTGCATCCTATTTCGCAATGTGAACCCACGTTTGAAAATACGCGGTACCTAGCGAATTTAAGTACCTACGTTTCGCTTAGCTTCCAGTGTGACCATCACCACCAATAGAGCGATTCTGTAAACTCATTTCAAACTTGAATTTATCTGTCAGAGCTTGGTATTTCAATACGCGTGCTTAACCAGAGTCTCACGCTCAAGCGGATTCCGCTATTCGAGATTAGAAGTGATGTATTAGGTTTTGGTGCTGACTATGTGTTATGTAATATGATGTGGTTTTGTGCCTCCAATAGGCTAGAACATTAAAACGTGCACATTAGCTTGTATTGCACAAGATTACTTTGAATTGCATAAGAAAGCTTAAGCATCACAGAATATTTAACTAGCTTTTAAATTACTTATGTTAAGATGGTATACCTGTAAGCCAAAAATAAATAAAAAATAAGTTACATAATGAAGTTTTAATTTCTGGTGACTAGATGATAGTTATAAGATTAATACTGACACGGTTATTTATACATTGATCAACACACAAACACCAAGCAAGCCCATTAACAACTGCTAGATTATTTAAACAGCAAACCTCCAGGAAAAAACCATTTTGCAAAATGTTACTTTAACAACAGAATAAAAGTGCTTTGCTCCGAATATTCCAAATATCATTATGCCAATTTCACATAAAACTGAAGTTAACTAGTTCAATTCATTCTGGACTGCTAGGAAAAGAAAATCCATGATACCTTTGTGTGTTTAAAAAACCAAAGACAATTTTATTTCATTTTTAGCAAAATCTCTTAATAGTTTGATTTAAATTTACCAAGATAAGCTTAAGATATCCCATGAATGACGGGAAGCAAGTTTTAAGTGACAGTAGCAGAGCAGACCATATTATTAATTGCTAATGCTAAAACCAAACACCAGTTAGTTATTTGAGTTAGTAGGTAAGTGAAATCAACGATGATAGAGCCTATCCACTTTTGAACCATGTCACATTGACTTTGCTTTAGTGGTCATAGAACTTATGAAGGAGCTGTCAGGTTAGATTAGCCACTATGACAAAGTACTCAAGTGACCACACACTTCGGGTGTTGTGGGCCAAGGCATTGACTTCAAACTGAGCTGAGCATCAACTTTGGATACACAGATAATCACACAAAGACAGAACTACCATGATCCTTAGTTTCTACTGCAGTTGTATAACTGGTAAGAGCATGAGGACATGCTATTGTTCATTGGCAGGACCCAAGTCAATTTAACCCCGTGGGGTTTCCTAAACACGAGCCCAGTTATTTCACACAGACCTTTCCTGACCATGTGCATTGAGTCACTCAATACTTTTACACCCGAGCTGCTTACATAATACAGGATTATACACATTAATTATATTTGTTTGCTAGGATAAGGTTGCAACTGGCAACCCACCAAATGGTAAGTGCTGCTCTAATGTAGAGTTGTATGAGACCTATGCAGTTCTGCGGTAGAGCCCCTAGCATGGGCCATCATGTTCTCAATCCTATTGGTGGTTTCCCTCACCATCGAGAACTCTGACAAATCTGGCAAATCAAGAACAATGTGAGCTGAGAGACGTTTATATACTGAATTGGAATCTTTTTTATTTCTTCTAGCCTCCTCATATTTTAACTGTTGTTTTAGAAATATTGATTGTTTTAACATTTCCTGGATGTTCTTGAAACTAGTTGCTGCACCATCCATTGACTTGACTGCACTGGAATAACAATAAAGACTCACTTTAATATTTTGCTGTGTTCAGTTTAGTTGTTGTTGTAGTCAGTAATCAATAATATTGAATAACTAGCTCACCCCGCGAACTTTGTTCCGCCCTAAGTGCAATAAATACAAAAAAAAAAAAGTTAAATAAATAAAAGTATCCTATGTCCTTCTCCTGGCTCTAAACTACCTCCATGTCAATTTTCAGCTAAATTGGTTCAGCCGTTCTTGAGTTATAAGTGGAGTAACTAACACGACTTCCTTTTATATATATACACACATCAAAAGTGTCTAGGGATATCTCAAGCATTTTCATACAAAGTATAGCTATTGGGGAGGCTGTAAAAATTGAAATATTGATACCAACGTAGAAATTTTTAGGACACAGAAACTGCTATATCTGCCCTTTCAGATTGTATAAAGAAATTCATTGTGGTAGCATTATTGTACAATCGTAAGGACGTTAAAAAAAAGACAGATTTTTCTTTTAAAAGGTTTCAAAATTTTGACACCTTTGACACTTTTGATGTGTGTATATAAGATGGTTCTATTGATTCATTTCCTGAACAGGTAAAATGTTAATTAAGTAGTTTTACATTTGGATTATATCATATCAATATATTAAAACTCTTACCTCAGCGCATACTCCACATCATAGCACCTCCCTTGTAGCTCATGCTGAAGTTTAGTGACTTCTACTCGTCTGTCCACCATAGGAGGAAGAGCCTTTCTGACGTGCTCCTGGAGCCTGAACAGAGCCAATGACGGCTCATTCGCAACTATGTGCATGTTTTCCGATATTCTTTCAGCAGCTGTAAGCACATAAAATAAAGAGGTAAGTACCAATAATTGGTGTCATTATAACAAAAATCAAATGATGAAACTTTGTATGTACCTTTTTTAGCTTTAGCTTCCAAATCTTGGTCGCCTTGGTACACAAAAGCCATTGCTTCAGATGTAGGCTTAAAATTGATGAGTCAACTCGTACATAGACGTGAACAATCACAAAAATAGAGACAAATTTTATTTATTTTCAATCATTTATTTTTCTGTTGGCTCGCTGTCTGTTTGTTGACAGTTTGATGACAGTTAAAACCAGTGCTACCACCAACTCCTAAAAATATTTAACTCTAAAGGTTAACTAAAAAAAAAACCCCTAAATCGGCACATTAATTTGAAAAACCCCCTTAAAAAAAACTCATACTAAACTTTTTTATACCACACTTTCGTGTTGAGCATTCTAAGGAAACTTAGGTTTCATTTAGTATTATTAGAGGAAGTTCCAGGAATTCACGTCCAACCCATGTCTTTTGTATAGTTATTTTACCTTTTCTTAAAAATACCCCTATAAGAATAATGCCCCTTAAAATGATCCCATTCCACAATTTTTCCCCCAAATTTAGGGGGAAACCCCCAAGTTGGTAACCCTCCTGGTTTTAACACGTTCCGAAAGTGTTCCAAAACGAGTGACAGCACTGACAGCTCAACAGGCAGACTAGCTTTGCGGTCCGTAATGGGATTGCACGGCATCCCGAAATTTTAAGCCGCGCTCAGTGAGCCATTTCATATCGTAAAAATAATTTAATAGGACTGCTAGTAAGTGATATATCCTAACAATAAATAGCTCTTTAAGTTTTCTGTTTTAGTAATAAAATTAGAACTGTTTTGCATTACAACAAAACAGATGTTATGTGTTGAATAAAACACACAGCGTTTAGGGAGAGAAGAAGCTGTTCATGGTCTTATTTAATATTAGCAACACCTTACCTTAGTCTTTGGTATTTTTAGTTCCAATTTCTCACCAGGAGGGCGCCACCATCTTTGTAAAACTTGTGGCGACAAGTATTTTGAATTCATAGAAGTCTTCCCTCACCTGCAAGCCACTTGCTGCAACGCTGTGTGTTTTATTCAACACATAACATCTGTTTTGTTGTAATGCAAAACAGTTCTATTATGTGTCTTCCTAAAACACACAGCGTTTAGGGTGAAGACCTGTTTGTTATCTGCTGGTGAGAAGTAAATATTAAAAACACAAACGCTATGTGATGATTACATGAATGCTTACATAATCAATGATTTATGTAAGAAACAATGCACAAGGATAAACCTTTATTAAAGTGTAATTCCCACAATAATTAGGGATCAACACAGTTAAAATCAAGAATATAATAAAATCAACAAGGCAACAAATTATATAATTTGCTTAAATAACAACAATACTTAATTGCATTCACTTCTTATCAATAATGATAATACCCACAATTGTGAATTGAGTTCTCATTGTTTGCTTAGAAACAAACCTATTACTTTTGCTATCAACTTTTAGTGAGATCACATTAATCACTAAATGATTTATTTTTGTAATAACAATATAAACAAAAATAAACAATAATTAAATATATGAAATATTTGAAAAGTTATAATATAACAAATCTTCTGACAGATTAGTAACAGTTGGACTTGATGACAATAAAGATCAGTTAGTACATGCAGAGATTCTTTCCCAGTTTCCTCTGTCTGAAATTTCCTTCTTGGGTCAACTGTCTATTCAACTATTGGGTAACTATTGGGAATTGGGTATGCTACCGGGAGATGGATCTATGGTAGTTTTCTTGAAATTAGATCTGTCATCATAGTTCTTTTAGCAGGTTTAGGATAACCAATTATTGTAATTTAATAATTGTGGTATATTATGCCCTTCAAATTGTCCAGTAGGTATTGGTTACCCCTAATATATATGTATATATTTATGTGATAAATTGGTCAAACAAGTCTGGGTGATATGATAATAACCATACCCATTGTTGGTTAGTTCCACTATCATAAATTCAAATTCAAGACATAAGTGCACTTTATCGTCTTGAAAAACTATTTTTTACAGGTAACTAATATTGATGTTAGTTTCATGTATTCTATGGCCAGACACTAGAAGTAGTATCAGGGCAGCAGGTCTGGCTATATCGAGGTTTGTGTATTCAAACATGTTGAATTTATTAATCATTGAAATAATATTTTACTGTTCCAAACAGGGGATGTGCTTGGGTTTAGCGAGACAAATGGCTTCCAGTTTCTGAAGGTTTTACAGTAAGTAAGAATGGCTGATTATGCTAAAGGATAGTACTTCAGCAAAGCCTTCCTTCAAAAATATCATACTCTCACGACCATATCCCTAACGGTTCAGTCAGAAGCACACCGACCGCCGTCGCCATGGCGAACAGAACACACAGAAGGCCACATTTCACCGATGGAGCTTCAAAAATATAATTGCTAGAAAAGGTCTTTAGCACACTTCTTAGGGACTTATTATTAATCCTTCTGGTTCCGCACCAAAGAATCTATTAAATGTTAGGTAAGGATATATTCAAAGAAGTTTTATCAACAAACAATAAAGATGTTCGCCAACTACTTTCAAGAGACCTTGCTTACCTGAATTCTAGTCTGCTACTTGTTCAGAGAACCCCCAACTATCCAAGGCTGGAGTTGCAACTGGGCCACCTGAGCAGGGCTGAGGCCCGTGGACTTGTGTACAAGTACCTTCCGCAGGTATGGTATTGGAATTGGCTCATTCAAGGTTCGACACCTCAGACCCGGCCACCAAAAGCATTGGTTTCAATGCGGAGCTATTAGAATGTAGCTTCCCTTTGCTGAGTTTGGGTGAGCTAGCATCAAAGTAACAAGTTGGACAGTAAGAATATCCAAGCTAGATCGAAATCCACTAGCGACTAAAGGTGTCGCAGACAAGAGCTGAGTCATCGTTTTAGTATAAGGTGCCCTAAAGAGGGACCACAGCTGGGCTGGACCGCAGCAACGCTATTTCGCGAATAACCCCCTTTCTGAATACGACCTCCGTGGCCTGGGGCAGTAAGTGCCATTGGGGCAAAGTTCGACCTCTTGACAGAGGGTCTGCTATTCCGTTTAGCCTCCCCGGGAGGTTACAAGCCGACAGCATTATATGTGTTGAGCTGCTCGGTTAGCTCCAAGAGTCTGGTTGTCAATTTCGACATGGCTAAGGAGCGAATTGATTACTATTGTATGATTGACATTATTGTCTAGCCTCCCCGAGAGGTAACAAGCCGACAGCATTATATGTGTTGAGCTGCTCGGTTAGCTCCAAAAATCTATTTGTCAATTCTGACATGGCAAAGGAGCGAGTTGTTTATTATTGTACATATGACATTGTCCTCCCCGAGAGGTAACAAGCCGACAGCAATATGTTAAGCTGCTCGGTTAGCTCCAAGAGTCTGGTTGTCAATTCTGACGTGGCAATGGAGCGAGTTGTTTATTTTATGTATGACATTATTGTAATATTCTCTGACTGAATCAGAATATGAGTGTTCAAAAGAACTTATTGTTGGCACCTGATGGCAGCAAAAACAGCATACAATTGTTTTAAATTTGAAAACCAGGCTCTGACTTGGTGACCACTTGCCTGCTGAGACGTTGTCATTGAGATGAGGACCCCAGCCTACATCTGCTGCATCGAATGTTAGGTACTGAGTGACCTCTAACTTTTTTATGGGACCGAGACCGAGCTGTGCTCTATTATAGACTATTGTCAACCACTAGTTTAGGTTTACTTTACCTTGCTTTTGAAGACAGCATCTTCCTTTCTCTTGGTTAGCCTTGCAAGAAACCTCCAAAAAGAGAATAATTGAAGTTTCGGCAATTTTGAGTGCCTTTTTAGAATGGGCATGATAAGCAAAGTTTGATTAACAGACTTTGAGTTTTTACAGTGCAACTATTATTATTATATATATATTTATATTAATAAAATAAATTGCCAGAGCAGAGTTATTGCAGTCAGTAATAAGACACTTTACAGAGTGTCCTATAGTAAGCCCAAGTACTCTACCTGTTGAATTGGCTTTAAGACTGATCAAGGCGGTTGATATGCCAGCTTCGAGTCTGTAGGAGTGCCATAGTTTCCGCAACTTGGCTCTCCAGAATAGAATGGTCCTGGTTGACCAAACGGTAATTGTCTAGATGGACTAGAATTCTGAATGACATACAGAGAAGGATTTCTGTAATCCAATTGTAAAGTCCTGCAAAATATTTGTGGTGGTGGTTTTGTTGACACAAATCAATTGAGACCTCTGAGGTCGAAAATTGATCTTATCCCACCCCGGTATTTGGTAGGTGACATTGTGGTAAAACAGCTGAAATCTATTACTGGGGCTCTCAATATCTTAAGTGGGCCCCCTTCCCCCCCCCCACCAATGAGTATAACGGTTCATGTGGTGCTCTGGGGTTCTGATGGGAGTCGGGGTCATTTAAAAAGTAAGTAGAAGTAAATGATTCACCTTTGAAATATGCAGGAGATCATTCAATTCAGCCACATTTGAGTGCCCCCTAAGACTTAATAACTGGGGTAAATTTTTACAATCATGCAAATATTCTGAACTTGGACCCCTACAACCGAACCACTTCCATCCGAAAACCTTTGGTGTAATTTTTCTCAGGTTTGGACTATTCATTTTATTTTTTGCGATACATTCTATAAACTCAGCCCTTTACCACAAATAATTTGCATAGCCACATTTTATTACATTCAGCTTGTGGACCACAAATAACACTTACTTTATTGAACAATGTACTGAGGCCCTCAGAATGAGCGGCAGCCCAATTGACAAGTTCTGGGGACCAGATTTTATTAATTGATGCTGTTCAAACACCACATTAATAGTCCAGCTAACAGGTTTTCAGTAGAAAGTAAATATTCTCTCTGATTGTTGAAATGGCACAGTTCGCCATTAATTTTCAAAGGTACAAAGCCTGAGCTGCAATCGTTGATTGCGAAGCCCATTCATAACGAATTGTCTTCTATGCATCAGTATCGAATGAATCAGTATTACTGCAATTTAACTATTTTAGAGAGACATTCTCCATAAGCTAAAATAAGCTATCTACATTTAAATTTGACATTAAGTAACCATAAGAGTTTCAGTTGATTGACATGGATTGTGCAATCGTTTTGAGAACTGGTCAATTTTGCTTCGAGATATTGTCCTAGAAGCTTGTTTAAATACTTTGACAATTCTGTAACATAGGTACTGAGACATGGAAGCAACTTATCAACGTGTCAACACGCAGATCACTACGAGAAACATATTGTTTTTACTTACGTCTAAGACGTTCATTTAGTGGAGGACTAGCGAAATCCATTCGCTTTTTGTCTTCCTAAAGCGAGGAAGAAGACGAAGTAGGTACCTACTTTCGTCTGTTCGCCTCGAGTCAAGAGTCATCTCCCGATTTCCATCCGGAGCATCAGGGTTTGACTTTGCAAACATTCTTCCTTACCGCTACGATCATGGCGATAAGAAAGCGCACAAAAACAGATACACTTCACTACTTTTTTCACAATTAAATTGGAATTTTCACTTTACGTGACCGTTTTTGCAGAAAACCACAAACGCTATGAATTCAAAATACTTGTCGCCACAAGTTTTACAAAGATGGTGGCGCCCTCCTGGTGAGAAATTGGAACTAAAAATACCAAAGACTAAGGTAAGGTGTTGCTAATATTAAATAAGACCATGAACAGCTTCTTCTCTCCCTAAACGCTGTGTGTTTTAGGAAGACACATAATATATGGATTATTATCTGAAATAAATGACGATTTTTATTAAAACAATCGCCTTCCTCGTGAGTTATCGCCTTGTAGTCATCATTATGGTTACTTCTCGACCTCAGTAATCAACACATTTTGTTGGCAGCAAAGCATATCAACGGGAACCAGTAAGATGCAGATTTTTTACATTTTTTTAAAATCGTAGGGTGATCGTCATTGATTTCACTGCCCGGGGCGATGACGAGGTCACGAGGTTATTTCTGACTCCTACTGGCTAAAACCCCACGGCACTCGATCGACACACGTAAGCGGCGAAGCTAGATCTATCGAGAAGGCATTATGGTCCCACTGTTCCGCTACCAGTGGTTGTCCCTGACGCCCAACGCAGGTCCAAGAAAGCGGTTGGAGTGTGTAGGCAATTACGCCGTATCGATTGACGCTGTGTAACGTAGACCGTAGAACTACTGCCCTCTAGATCTCATCGTACGCAGATCTTACTGGGCCCGCAACCACGGCGAAACCACAGTATAAACCATACAGTAGGCTATCTAAGGCCGCCCGCCGAGTTATTAGCCTAGCGTGCACACAGACACGCGGCACAGCCCGTCCGTGCTGCCGCCTCCCTATGCCTCTCTATTTTATGCTAGCGTGTGCGTGAAAATGCGTGTGCGTGATATCGCGACACGGCGCGCGACACGCACGCACACATTCAAACCGAGAGTGGCACGTTTGTATGTAGATAGCTTACTGTAAGATTATACTGTGGCGAAACGGTGCCACCGGGTCGCGACGTACAGTGGGCAGTTTACAAGCTCAACAAGGTCTGCAACCCTACCTCCCTAGGCGCGGTCCGTTTTAAGTCAAAAGTGGTAATAGCGCGCTCACACGCGTCCCGAATTGATAAATTGTATGAGCGTGAGCGACGTGAGCCCGCTATGATCACTTTTGACTCAAAACGGACCGCACCATCTAAATGCTGTCCGAATCGAGGGACAGGTGAAACTGAAAAATGAGAATGTAAAAATGACTGAGTGAGTGACAGTAAAGACTGGCTGGTCACAAAAAAATACAGCAGTTATTTTTTGTGTTTTGCTACTTTTTGGTAAAAGTTTCTGCAAGAACGACTTTTTCGGCATAATCCGACTCGTCAGATTATTTTAGTAATCCTCTGCATGCATGAGGTTGCAATGTGCTTTTATCAGAGGTCGATTTTGTAATCATTCAACCATGCTGACTGTCGCTATCACCGGGCGGCAATGAATTGTCTTATCAGTGTTTTGTTTTATCACTTTTATTTAATCAATGAGTATCATAACTGCGGTCAAATTAGGAAAAATACTTAAATTAAAGCCAGGTTCTTAGATCAACAATTCAAATAGTTACTAGAAGCACAAAAAAACATAATAAAATAATTCGATCTAAATAGCTGTGCTTAAATGGTAAGTCCTTTATATTCCATAAAAAAATTGTTACACCATTGGTGTTAATCCATATTCATTCATTACCTTAAAATAAAAGCTTATATTTTGTTTGTGTAGTTTCATCTACATAATTTAATTTTTTTAGGAATCCAGGCTACTTGACAGCATTTTGGGAACAGTGTTGAATTTTATGTTCCCCATCAAAATGTTGCTGCGCACCTATTCATTGTGCATCTTGATGGTGGACATATCATGGGTGATGGTCAACACTTTCTGTGCCGTTCTGCAGTCCACTTTCCAGCTATTTAGACCACCACCTTTGAAATCAGTCAAGTTGGAGACTGCTTTGGTAAGATATTAAAAAATGTTGATGAAATATTTGAAAATCAAATTAACTTTACAGCATTGGCTGTTTATTTTTGTTGCTATGATAGAAAATAACTGCAAGAAATGACCTAGCTCGCTAGCTAGTATCATCATTTTATAATGACACTTTGTTGAGTAAGATACAGCCAAGATTATTAAAGCCTAATTACAGCTTTCCAGTCCTACAAGTCTAAGCTAAGCTCCAGACAGAAAGACTGATGGTAGAGGGATATAAAAAGCTGAAATTATATTTATAAATAAGGAAAAAAATAAATTACAGGTTATTGGTTCTGGCAGAGGAGTTGGCCGTGAGATTGCAACCCAGTTGGCTGATCTAGGAGCGATAGTCATCTGTGTGGATAAAAATAAGGACAACAATCAAGACACAGTTGACAGTATTAAAAGGAAAGGAGGCTCCGCTGTCAGTTACTTCTGTGATATCACAAAGAAAGAAAACATTGGTGATTTGGCTGAGCAAATAAAGAGAGACTTAGGATCTGTCACAATGCTCTTTTATTGCTGTGGCATTCCTAGCCCCAGGTCTTTGCTGACACAGCCGCCCCAAGATATTCACGATACACTGGATCTGACTCTGACTTCATATTTTTGGGTAAGAAATACTGATGCAATAAAAAAGATCTTAGAATCTATTAGTTAATGACTGGCATTTTAAAAATCACTGAAAACTGAATTTTACTTCCTATAAACTTTTTCAATCAGGCTGTCTTAGGGCATGGGCCACCTATACTAGGTGAATTTCAACTGGGTGTGGTAGGCCTACTGCTGAACCATGAGGAATTTAGCAAAATGCTCAAAGTCAAAATTTCAACTAAAGCTGCATTTCTAAAAAGCTTTTCCCTAGCCAGCATGCAAAATTGTTTTTTTTATATACAATTTAAAGTATCTTTACAATTTATTTTACAGCTGATTGATCAGTTTATGCCAGACATGAAGACGAAGAACCACGGTCACATTGTAGCCCTAACCTCGGTAGCTGGCCTCAGCCACATCAAGAACCAGATGCCTCTCAGTGTCGCCCAGTTTGCTGTCCAGGGCCTAGCCGAATCGCTCATGGAAGATTTGAGGATCAATAAGATTGATGGTGTTCATGTCACCCTTGTACATGTTTATCCATTCATTGTCAACGATGACAGTACTGATTTAAGATTGAGGTGAGAGAAGTATACAGCGTAACTACTAATTTTGCAAAATGTTGCCAATTTTTTTATAAAAGTTCTTAATAGTAATCATTATAGCCGCCCGGCTCGTGTCGCCGTTCCCCTGGCTTTGTCAGCCTATGTTTCCCGCTTCTTTGTCGGTTGCGGGAGCCCCCGACCCTCATGTTCTAAAGGGAAAAGGCTTATTTTCGCACACCATAATGACTACTACTACACAATTTTCAAAAATCACCCTTTGAAAGTATAAAATTGATAGAATCACCCATAAATGACGCATTCGCCTCCCACATGCAGTCCTTATCGAAGCCATCTTTAAAAAACCTAAGCCTTTTATTCAAATTTCAGAATACCAAGTTACTTCGGCACGATAACGTCCAGTCAAGCGGCCAAGTCGATCCTGGAGAGCGTCCGTCGCGACTACCGCGAGGTATCGGTCCCGCCGCACCTGCTGTACCTCGGCCACGTGTTGCGCGTGCTACCTCGCCGCGCGACCGTACTCGTGCGGGACCTGCTCGACACCGGCGTTGACTTCGCCTGATGTAGTGACATTCTTCCCTTTGAAATGAATTAGTGCCGCTTTTGCCCGTGACATATAAGCAAAGGCGTAGGAGTTTGTGCCGCTTTAATCTGTGAAGTTTACTATTGAGATAAGCTCAGGAATTAGTGCCACTTTTACCCCTGAGGTTCTTTTACAACCTTTACTTACAGCTGAGAAAATAGTCCCCTTTAAAAGTGTTTCCGATCCTTGTTTAGTGGCTATAGCATTCCCCCAAGGTGCACCATCACTTCCGGTGCTGAGCCTTCCGCTCTCCGCATACAGTTAGACCTCGCCACCGACAAGGACGAGTCCGATCCCCAGTCTCTAAATTAAAGGCCCGTCAACGCCAACGATCACCTGTCCCTCGACACCAGCTCACTACTACTTCAGCATGCTGATTAAGGAGTCAGCCTTCCCTAGGTCATAAAAACCCCTGTTGTATCTCTTGATAGAGACTTGATTGAGCTTCAATGACGAGGTGATCCTCGTACCCCTTTTGTCATTGAAGCTCATAACATCCTGCTTTTGGGTTAAACTAGCTAATAGATGGCCCTAAAGATACACGTTTGAAAAAACAGGGTAAAAGTGTCACTGCTTCTAGCTGCCAAACATTGCCGAGAACCGCCAAACAAAAATTGTAATTAGTGTACAAGTATGGCCAATAACCAACTTCACTCTCCTTTTCTCCTGAAAGTGAGACGGATAAACTATGAAATTGTTAAAAAATATTTATTTAAAGGCTCATTCAAAATGTAAATGCTCCCATAGTTGTATAGTTCACATGCCTTCCTAAGTTTTACTCTAAACTGGCTAAGTTTAAGAATGAATTATATGGCTGGCCCTTTTATGTTCAGGTATACCTTTCTTTTATTATTTATTATTCGCGATAATATTGAAAAGATTGCATCGCCTGATGGATATACAAGCCTGGAATATTTTAGATCCTAGGGATACAATTAGAGACTGAATTTTAGGATGTATGATTGTTGCATTTATATAAATTAACTAAATTGTGTTTTATAAATACAGGGTCAAAGATAATAGGTATATTGAAGTAGTTCATAAAATATTTTCTAAGTGATATTCGGAATAAAATATATTTTGTACTTTTGGATTTATTGTGAAATATAGATATTTAAATCTTAAAGGTGTTTTTTTAAAGAGAAATACTTGCTAGTTAAAATATTAAGATAAGAAATCTACCTGATACACTGGCTGGACCTACCTACTTAAATGATAAAAAAACTAAAAATATTTATTAATTTATTCTATAATGCACAATGAAAAAAAAGATTCAAATGCCGGACTTAATGCCTAAAGGCATTCTCCGCCAGTCAACAATCAGGGAAAGGCAGAAAACTTTTTGGCGGTGTCTTTGATAGCGTAGATACCTATCTTTTTTACAGGATTAAGTGGTCATTATTTATTTAACACTAAGTAAGTTAGAAGTTGCCAGGAAAGATGGTGGCAACCTCGAGAAGCTCCTCGTGACCGGGAAAGTAGACGGGAAAAGGCCTCGGGGTCGCAGTCCAACACGCTGGTCTGACCAGATCCGCTCTGCTCTCGACTCTGCGTTTCATGACGCCCTACACACTGCCGAGGACAGAAGCAGATGGAGACAGATAGTCCACGAAAAAGTGATACCGAAGGGGGGTCACGAACCTCAGCATTGAGGAGGACGACGCAAGGAGGAAGTTAGAAGTTGACATTGTAGCTATTCTGGTCGAAACCTTGTAACATCATCATTTCCAGAGATGACATATTTGAAATCCTCTTCCTGAAAAAATCAATCATTTTTGTAATAGGTTCGCACCGGGGCCAGGGGTGCAATATAAAGGGACCGAGCCATACTCCCAACACGCGGGCTCAGTGCGGGTGTAAGGTTAGTGAGCAACCTAAATGTCAGATGGTTTCAAGCCGCCCTGAGGCTGAGCGACTGACATCTAGCGAAGTCATCCGGGATCAACTGCTTAACGTGCCTTCCGAAGCATGGAGATGCCCGAAATACACATCACTAAACTTCGGTCGGGGTAGTGACCCATCATTTTCGACCCGGCGTGTGTTGCATTACAACAGCGATCGTGGCTCAAAACTACTCACCAAGTTAGTTTTTTACACTTGGCAATATTTTTAGGAAATGTCAAATTCATGACTTGTGCACACTAGCGCCGCCACAATTATTGCGTTTTCGCGACTATTTTGTTTCTTGTGATTTGCGATAAATAAAAACAAAAAACGAACGATTTCGCAGTGAAGTGGACTTGTTTTTGTGTCTTACTGAAAATTCTAATAGGAGTTTTGTGATCAACAGCTGTTTGCGGAAATCTCGGCTGGCGTAAGTTGTTTTCTCCATTTTTTGTAACACATCAGAGATAGCCGATCGATATTAGAATACTATTAATTATTTCGATAAATTTCGCTTAATAACTCGTTTTAACCGTAGCTGTAAGACACAAACATTATTCTTAACTAGTTGATGAAATGTACAGAACATGTCGGCCCATTTAGGAATTGGGACAAAGGTGACTTTCCATACGGCCTGCTCTTGTTGGCTGACGGGTTTACGCAGCGTGTTTCCTAGCGAACACGGCAAAACATGACTTACGTACTTGTAATTCGTCTGTTCTCTAGAATTATTATTCATAGGGAAAGTCAAAAGTGAAGAAATCCTTACATAAGTATGCTTTCTCTTCTGTAAAGACAGTAATTACTTGTCAAGGGTTTGATGTGGCAGTTCTGATAGTCAAAATAGTTTAAATTTACCAAAGTTACCCACCCAGACCCAGCCTTATAATTTTGTAGCTTTCATAATGTTCAAAATTTTGTTTAAAAAATTAATAATGGTAATATCATATTCATAGACAATTGTTTCTGTATTGTTTTGAAATCCAACATAGGTTATTTAACTATTTTGTCAAAGCTAATGTATGTTAACCCTCAGCACAAACAGAAATACTTTATTACTTACTTAAATACTTTACCTAAACTTCAGTTACAGATCTCAACTCTGATCCTGTTGCTCCTGGTCCTGTCCCGCTCCCAATCCTTATCACATACCTGTTCTCCTGTTGTTGTGATCCAATCTACACATGTAACAAAGCACTTACTCAAAGAACTTACTGTTAATAAATTATTTGCTTTTTCTATTTTCTATATTTTACTTGATAACATCTGCTTTTTTTAATCTGGGATTTATTCCAGTTCCTATACATTTTTTTTTTTTTTTACCTATACCATTGACCACACTATAATTTTGATTTGTATAGTTAGTCAACTAACAACTCTGATTGTATGTGTTTTGTCCACGCCTTCTTAAACATGTGACTGCCTTCTCTAATAACACCATAAGCAAAGCCACAGCTAATTCAGGGGGCACCTACAGGCATCTTACTACAGAGGGGTTTGAGTCTTATCACATTCCCAGTCCCAAGAGCCACGTGTGGTTCAAAACAATGTATTTTCAATTGTGATATTTAATAGAGTGGGAATTGGTTAAGAGCCATTGCTCAGTGCATTTTCTGGTAAAGCTGAGAACTCCAAAATTTCCAAAAAAATACTTCATTAAGTATGTTACTACTTGCCCATCACTGCTTCACATGTCATTACATAAATAAGTATTTTTAATAGAGCATAATTTTACTCAGAGATGGTATAATGATGAAGATTATTTTTGACGTAGGTCTATGGTCCAGTAGTTAAGATTGTTCAAAGTCATACTGAAGTACAAATTATTGTTCTATCCATTTATTATCAGTGTAAAATCTTTATATCTACACTGTAATCAATTATATTTTTAGCAGCATTTTATGACATCAAAGCCTCTACTGTTGTATGATTACATCAAATAAAATTAATGCAAGTCTTGCAGCAAGCTTTTTAACTTAACTTTTTACCTTTTTATTTATTCTACCTGCTGACGGTTTGAAATGTTCAGTGTACACTATTTGAGCTTCGTTAGAATCCATTAAAAATTAAATACTACATGAAGTTATAAATGTGCAATTTTTTATTTATTTATTTATTCTTTATTGCACATTAAAAAAATAAAGTACAAATGGCGGACTTAATGCCAAGAGGCATTCTCTACCAGTCAACCACATGGTCAAACAGAGAAATTAGGGTGGTGCACAAGATTAAGGTAAAAATTATAATATACATAGATACAAATATAATTATCTAAATAATAAATAATAATATAGTTACAATATATATATGTATTTATTATATATTTTTTTCGCTTCATTGTATATTTTTTAATTTTGTGCTTATTGAATTACGGACAATTTTTATTTGGTTGTTTAAAGAATCAAACTGATGTTAGGTATGTACTGCAAAATCGATACGATTTCGTGCGTGACTTAGATCTTGCTGAGTAGGTATTTCGGGTCAGGTGATAAACCCATTTCGTCGTTACGAAAACATGGCTTGTTGCAAAAGCAAATTATCTACTGCATTAAACTCAATTGGGGTAACCTGATGTGCTGTTGACTGTACAAACATACTTCACTATTACGGCAGTGTTATTCTAATGTAATTTGATAATTAATAGCTACCTATGCAGCTTTAATTGGCAATACGCAGCGCCATTTTCGAATTTACCCATCATTTTTTTCGATGTAATACGTTTATCACCGTCTTATTTTTTGAGGTTTCCATTCCTCGCTTTTGATTAATTGCTCACTAATGACAGAAGGCATTAGCGGGCGCAATTTATTGTTAATTTGATGGGAAAGGGGATGGATTCGCTGATTTAATCTTACTTATCCGAGGATTAGAATTGACAGTTGGGCTGCTCATTTACATCGGCCATCGGCTAACAATCGATTCAGACATTTTTCGGATCGGATGCAGGAATAATCATCAAAGTAGGTATTACTATCTGAGAGTATTCATGCTTTCTGTAATTTCCTCGGAGGAAAAGCTAGTTGGGCAGTAACATGTAGGCAGTTTAAAAGGGTGGACATACGGACCTCAGCTTAAGACGTTCCGGAAAGGGGGCAATGTGTCATATTCTTTATTTTTGGGGTGACGCACAAATAATTGAAATAATACGTAGTAAATCGCGAACACAAATGTGCATCAGTGTTAACGTCAAGTAGGCAGCTACTTATTTGAACAATGTTAGTTATGTTCTAACTAAACAATAAGGCCTCCTAATCTCAATGAAGTTAACCAGGTCTCAATCTTGCGCATAGGTACCAAGATTGAGATATGCACAAGTTTGTCACATCACCTTTACATGACCCGATGGGACAACAGGTGTGGCGCAAGACCGACTTTAACATGCCTATCTGATACCATGGACGAGGTAATCAGCCTCCACCGTCCTAGCCAACTTGAAACAACAACACAAATATGAACATGTTTTTGGCTCACGGGGGATTCGAACCTACTACCTCCGGGTTGTAAGTCCAACGCTTTAACCGCTGCACCACGGAGGCAGTGAATATGTTCCAAATAGCAGGCGTAGGTAGGTACATTAACACTGAAACAATTATTAGTATTTGCCAATCCTCTAAATACACATTGCTTGTTCTATTAAAGGCATTCACTTGCTTGACATGAATATTTGTCGCATAGGCGGAGGATAATTTTGTAGCAAAGATTACTGAATACCTGGTAATTCAGATTGACTCCATACAAAAGTTCAACTTCCAATTTTCCTGGAAAGCCGTAAATGTGACCGTTTAAAGAGGAACACACAAGCATGAAATATTAATTGCATATGCAGCGAAACAAAAGAAGATTTCCGCCGTCCAGTCCATACAAGACCAACATTTTATATTTTAAACCTATCCTACATTGCTGGACTCAAAATAACAGGGTTTACATACCATCATCGATTCCAATTTCCTCGGCAAATCAAGTCAGGCGAGGGCCGAGCTCGGCGCCATAGCTTTACATATTTTTCTCGAAGCCATCATCCAAGGTAAATAGTCTGGGTAAATCGAAAGAGGAATTGAGATGTTTTACGAGTTGTTCCCGAGCGGTTGTAAAAGTTTCTCTAATAAAGGTGCGCTTCGTTTTGTCTAGCTAATTTATAAAGGGATCACGGTACTCGCTCCTTTTTAATTATAATAGATTGTTACTAGTTTGGTTTGTTTGATTTTAGCCGTTCAATGTTACAAAAGGACGATTTGTTGGTTTTTAGACAAGACAATTTTAAAATATACCTACAAATTCGATCGAGATAAACCTACCCAGGAAACAGGAAAACCTCGCTGTGGGCTAACTACCTCAATTCCAGGAAAAACTCGATTAAACCTGGCCGTAAATTCGGTATGTAATAATTGAAATGAAAAACTAAACCTTCTCCATATTTCCAACACGCTTTCACCAAAACGTATTGTTATTTTAAATTCGCCCATATTTACCATAGAACTCTTTTCATTTGTTCTGGGAGTCTAAAAAGGCAACAATGACGGTTCATCTAGAGCGCGGTCCGTTTCGAGTCAAAAGTGATAATAGCGCGCTCACACGCGTCCCGAATTGATAAATTGTATGAGCGTGAGCGACGTGAGCGCACTTTGATCACTTTTGACTCAAAACGGACCGCGCTCTAGATGAAACGTCACTTAGATATTTCATTTATGAAACATCTAAAATGTTGCCTTTTTAGACCCCCTGAAAACTCCTCGTAATAAAATAATTGACCAGCGCTTGAAGAGTTATGCAAAGGCTGGCACAGGTGCGGCCCGCGCCGATCGTTTTCCGAACTGCGGTTTTTCGCCGTTAAATTTGAATAAGCCATTACTCCGAACGGTCCCTATTATTGCTCGGCTGGTTCCTTTGCCTTAAATCTGGACTTACAAGTTTCACGACTCCCTTTTATCAGCATCGAGTGGCTGTTGAGAACTTTTCCTCGGGCTGGCTTTTCTGAAGTATACGAGTACAGGTTTTAACTATAGTAAGAATCAGTTATAACCAAGCAAATTTTTGTATCCTTCGCGTTGTGTGTGCTTACTATCCTTGAATTTTGGAGAATAAATCAATATCATTGATTCAAATCAGGATCAAAACAATACCAGTGTAGCTGTGCATTTGACATCCAAAGCCAAGATTTTCTTAGCTAAAAGCTTAGATGGCTAAAATTTTAAATCAAATTATTTTATGAAAAACAAAATGCAAAACTCGTTCCGTCATTTCGCCTAAATTATCGGAAACAAATAGTCTGTAACCTGTAACATGGCTATCTACATAACATAATTTCACACCCATGCACACTCTGGTTTAGGGGTAGAATGAATTTGGTCCCATAACAAAAGTTGGAAATGTTTTGATCTAAAATAAATCAGTTATTTTTATGAGGCAATGGCATAAACAGACAGAAACATATGATTAAAATAAAACAATTAATTACTTTTAATTTTCCGCCAGTAAGTATCGTTCTCTCAATAGCTTTAGAACACTATTTAAGTAAGGCTGTGCGAGTTAATTAACATTTAAACCACGTTTGCTCAGGTAATGTACGGGGGCAGTATTCATTAGACTCTAAGCTAGCTCAGGCTAGAGCTGACCTAGATTCCGTGTTTTATCTCGCCGACGCACTGCCCTGCTAGTCAACCACTGGGAGACCGACCACTGATCCAGAGCGCTGGAAATGGTGGCGTATGTCCAGGCAATCTCGGTTTTATCGTCACCCTTATTAGCGTTGCGCATTTGACGATTCGATATTTTGAACGTTCGATGATTTAACCTTTCGATTTATAGTAGTCGATCATTTGACTATCGATCAATTGGCATTCGATATGGCGCAGTACACCCGGCGGAATGTTTCCGAAAGTAGATAGATTATTCTTAATTACACGCCAAAAACAAAAAAGGACATTTAAGAATAACAGATTAACGTGTTAATTATGTGCAGACGCGTCCACATAAACCTTTAAAAAACCATTTCGGCCAGATTTATCGCTAAAAATCGCACTTTCAAATAGGTAGTGGAATGTTGACAAAAAAAGAGTACTCGTAGTAGGTAGGGGTGCAACTGTTCTTTAAATTGTGTATTATCAGTTACCGGCGGGGCACAAATTTGCGCCAGTGAGTTCGTGGTGGTGAGTGCTGGTATCGTGTAATTTGATACTACGTGGAGTTTGCGGTTATTCATTGCTTAACAAACTAAGGTCATTGAGATTGGTTCGACGCCAAATAAAGGAATATTTTCAAGCTTGAAACCCCGCTTAGTTGTGCCATATTTAAGACGTTACAAAGTCTGCTTCATACAACTCCAAAGTTCCAACAAACTTCAATCTGAAATTGGTAGCAAGTTAATGTTTACCTAATAATTTATCGATACGTGCCGAATCATATTTTAACTTTTAAGCGAAAAACGTGATTTCATTAAAAAAGCAATGACCCCTACGAGCCTGCCCTTCGTACCCCCCTACGCCTCCTCCTATTTTATCACTACATAGTATAAAACAAAGTAGCTTTCTCTGTCCCTATGTCCCTTTGTATGCTTAAATCTTTGAAACTACGCAACGGATTTTGATGTTTTTTTTTTATACATAAAGTGATTCAAGAGGAAGGTTTATATGTATAATAACATCCTATTGCACCCGTGCGAAGCGGGAGCGGGTCGCTAGTATTTTTATATTACTTAGATACAAGTACTACTCTATTTCTAATTTTCGGTTTTAATTGGTTGATATGGTCCTTGAAATTAAATAACATACAGGTGTCCCGTAATTAATGGTTCGACGGTTAACCCACTGATAAGTAAGTCACTTGTCTACTTACCTTTAACACTAATTGAACAGTATTTGGGATTTCCTTAGGGTTGCCATATAAAAAAGCAAAAAAGCGAGTGGGTGATTGTGTGTCATGTCATGTTTGACGGCGGTTTATGATTGGTACGAATAAGGCTTCAGAACATGTGAAAAACACAGACCCTCCTTCCTCGAAGCCAAAGAAACCAACAATGCTTTACTTCGCGGTTTCAAATGCTTCGTCGCATATCTTTATTACCATAGGTACTTTGGTGAAGGACTCCTCTTCGTTTGTTTTCACCTTCTTTTTTAAATAAAACACAAAGTGAGCCTAATTCAGGGCCTTGGCATTGCTCATTTTATTAACTCCGAAAATGATTGAAATGAACTGTTGGACGGCGGCACTTGACAGAATTGCGATTCCTGATATTTAATTTAATTTGTTCTTCCTTGTTTTGTCCTTTTTAGGGTGGTAGATTTAATGATCGATGAAGACAATAAAAATGATGAATCATGATTTGAAGGCTCATAACAAAATATTAGAACTTGATGCTCGAATAAAACACCCTTTGAGCTATAGATAGACCCTCACAAGAACAAGTATCGATAGTCACTAGATATATGACTATATTATGATTACCTACGTATAACAAAGGCGAAATAGAATTAGAACCAAGTTGAACAACCCTTAAATTCAGTAGCTCATTAATTACTGTAAGCTAGTGCGTCAAATGAGCCGATGATGGACTGTCAGGTTGCAAACTATCCGAGTTTTCCTGACAGCTTCGCGTTCAGCTTCAGGCATCGGTGCCCGGGAGTTGGCAAGTCGGCAACTTTAATTGCGTACACATGACTCGCGGAAATGGCTCCCCCTATCGAACTACGAGTAGTTCCTGGCGTGGTGAGAGCTCCGCTGCGCTAGCCCCATGAGTTGCATACGGTTACCGGCCTAATAGTGCGGCAGGGCGTACTGCGCTGATTGACGTACCTAAGTGTACCTTGTTTTGTTAAACTTTAACGGTGTGAGTAGGTATAATATTTATTGCTTGATTCAGAACACATAATATAGTTGTGCAGGTGTAGCTGAATTATGAACATGAGCTGTGTATTAATCAGGGTAGATTAATTAAATTACATCAGACATGTTTGTCTTAAAATGTAGTAGATTTCGTGAGTCCATAAAAGAGCTGCACTATTGACAAATAGACATTTCTGGTCAGAGGTTCGGTGAATCTTTAGAAGATCGACTATTTGCAAATATTCACTTTGTCTAATTTTCATCATCATTTTATTTCTTGAATGCTTTTTCTCATCTCCTCAGCTTTGCAAGTCAATTCACGCGGTCGGTCTCGGACTCTCGGCTGATGTCGCTGGGTGTCAGTTGTCAGTTGTTAAGTCGAGGGCCCTAGGACGATAAGAGCGTGTAGACTACAATACTTCTCGGTTGCTATTACGTATAACAAGCATCTATTCCCCGCTCCTATGCATGTGGTGACCTACCAACCTACTTACCACAGTATAAACATACAGTAGAACATCTACATACAAACGTGCCACTCTCGGTTTGAATATGTGCGTGCGCGTCGCGCGCCGTGTCGCGATTTCAGGCACACGCGATTTCACGCACACGCTAGCATAAAATAGGGAGGCATAGGGAGGCGGCAGTATGGATGGGCTGTGCCGCGTGTCTGTGTGCACGCTAGGCTAATAACTAGCGAGCGGGCGGCCTTAGATAACCTACTGTATGTTTATACTGTGTACTTACTAAGCAGCAAAATATCTTGTTATGTAGTATGTAGGTACCATGGCTGAAACCGGTTCCTGAATGTAGATGCTAGCATGACGTTGAGGTGTCTCGCTGACTTATCCTTTAGTGTGTGGCGCCCTTTGTTATTAACGAGTACAATACAGGGTAATACGTCCTATTCGATCATTTGTTAACATTAGGACGTTGTATTGCTGACCCGCGTAATCTGCTCTTCGCAATTTGCAAAGCCCACGGCGCCTTTGTTATAAATTGCTTCGGGCAACACCAGCAAGATTAATAGTCAGCTCTTGACGCGTGCTCGGAGGAATACTCTCGACTAAATTAAAAAACGTTTTTGGTCTTTTTTTCTTAAATTCCTCTTTATCAGCCCGTGCGTGTGTATACTTATGGACTTTGAATGGCAGCTTATTGTCTTTGGTTTTCATATCATTTATAAAGATTGGACATTAATCCACAGAAAGTCGCCAACCCCCGCCAACGCCAACCCCCAACTAAGCAAAGCTTATAAGCTTTGCTTAGTTGGGGGTTGGCGACTATGGGAACTAGGTTGTCTAGTTCCAAGGATATACTACAAACGGACATGTTAATCACACAATTTGTGTTTCTGTGAATCTTTGTATGTATGATCTGCCCCGTTTTGAGCGGTAGTACACCATCCATCGGCCTCAAAGCCTCCAGCAGCCTAATAACAGGCGGAAGCTGTCAATGGATCAGAAATATTCGTCAAGGAATGTGCCACCTAATCTACGAGAGGTCGAAGTACAGTCAAAGGCACATCACACTACTCATTTCCGGTCAGACCTTCTTGCTTTATTGCAAAGTCAGATTTGGCAATGCAATATGAAAGCGGCCAACAGATAGTAGATAAGTGGAGACTTAGATGTATTCTGCGATTTAATTTACCTTCACTTAAAACGTAAAGCAAATTCTAAATCGTACAGAAGTCATGAAAGCAGATTGGCAACCTTTTCACTTGCTTTGTAGTGAGCATCAAGGCAACATGATGTTCAGTATTCATTTTAATGGCGTTTGAACCGCGGAATGCCGTCAAAAGCTTTCACGTTTTCCGGCCAGGCCTCGAGAACTCTTGGCATGAATTATTGCCGGCACATTATGGGTGCCCTGGCAACGATGGCTTTAAGTAGCCCCGAGCAATTAAGATTTTGCTTGGATTTTATTCCATCGACGAGTATGGACCTGGCTTATGTATAATCAGAGGCTAATGAACTCGTAAAATAGTATGTATTTATTTGAGCTTTTGTCTGTAAAGGGTTTGAAAACTATGAAACTGAGATGAGACATCAGCATAGTCCTCAGAAAGATCAAGGAAAGGAGGCTAAAACAGTGATTTCATTGCGGTTAGTGAATATAAACTTCCGTATACTTTTTTGTCCCTCATTAAGTTCGATAACCGATAAACCGATTCACGATTTTAAATCAGCAGCAAAATAAGTGTTGCCATATTTCACTGTCACTTACAAAGATACTAGCATGACGTCACAATATCTATTTAAGCCGAGAAAAGCTAAAATAAAGCAAAACAAAAGCTTACTCGAAACTCTACAGACAGCAAATAAATAAACTTGTTCATTCAGAAAAAATGCTTTCTCCTTGAGAATTTCCATTCGGCTATCTGGATAAACGAATAAGACTTGAGCATATAATTGGCAAGAAATATGAGAGCAGGTGGCGTCGCCCCAGGCAGAAAACAATAAATAATATCTAAATAAACCATCGCGAAAGTTACTCCAAACAATATTTGCTGCTAAGACAACGCGGCTGCGTTAATTCAAAACCTAGTCAACGCCAAAAAAATGTTTTTTTAGCTCTTCACATAAAAATTAGAGTCCGACCGAAACTGGTTTTCTGGCCGAAACCGAAACCGAAACCGAATGTTCGGCCTAGGCTTCAGTTTCGGCCGAAACCGAAACCGAAACCGAAACTCACGTGGGCAAGTATAAAATACCTACAATTACTAAATTCTGAAAAATTTTACTCATAATTCTGCTAATAACAAATAACAACAAAACTAAGTTACAGACAAATTTTTTTTTCAACACAAGATCCCACCACTGGCCAATTTTTTTGATTTACCCTGTCTTTTGCTCAAGTCAGCCATTCGCCATAGTGATGTACCAGGTGGTCGCACCATCGTTTTTTAGGCCTCGTTTTTGAATGATATCAGTCTTTGAGGAGCCATTGGATTGTCATTCGGGCCGGATAAATCTTACAGACTGCTCAGTGCTCGGCCTACGTCTTGAACATCAGTTTTGGCACGGATCGTGGTTATCATTTTCTGTCTGTGTGTTTAATGCCTAACACACTCCACTCCATTACCCTTGGACCTATTCCGAGCTTTGACTTACCATGACGTGTTCCATGACCAACCAGGCTTGTGCACCGTGGGCAGATGCAAACGTCGAGAAGTTCTCGCTTTAAAGATATAGGAAGGTGGCACTTCATTTATATGAACTTCATTTATTTGAGCTAACTTTTCTAGGCTTATGCCTTGAAAAGTTAACTCCTCTAGGTGGTTCGGTATTTGATTTCCTTATCCTTATCTTTTTGGGGGGGGGGGGGGTAATCCGTTTATGGACTAGACTGGCTATGGGCGATCCAGAGGGCGGGAGTCTGGGGGAAGGTCAGTGGTTTGTGATGCTCGCCAGCCGTGAGGCGGCAGACATTACTCACTAAACCGGGTGACCTGCTTCAGCGAGTATCCAGAGGTCCCCGTGATCTCTGGTCAAGAACTCTGTGCCGGTGGACCCCTGGCGCGTTATGCTAACCAGCCCACCTCGAGGGGAGTTGCACCTCCCCTCTACATCCGCCAGTATGTACGGCGGTGTTAGGTCACTCTTACACCGCCGCCCTTCCTCGGGGCCACTTGGAATGGAGGCACACAGCCCCCGCCGTGTGCAATCCCAGTAACCCCGAAGGCCCCCTTTTAGATGCCTCTTAGAAATATTCTAGCCATGAAACGACAGGCGGGGGGGAACCGTGCCAGAATTCTAACGCCCCATACCACAAGGCGAAAGAAGACAATCTGGCCTAAGCCAATATACTCATCAAAGTTGCATTGTCTGCCGTCTACCACTTCCTTACTTCGTGTGCCCATTGTCGTCAGTTTCGTTTTTGTCTAGTTCATCACCAGTCCAATGGGATAGCACGCTACACTTAGTTCTTTGAACATTGTCTGCCCTGCCACTCGGCGGATGTGTTGGCGAAAAGCACGAAGGCGTCGGCATAACGATCAGTCGATTTCCATAATTCGACAACCAATCCAATATTGAACTATTTACATCAACACCACACGCACGACGTCCAATTCTGAACATCAGGACACCCCCTTAGATTTCCAGAGCGGCTGGTAATGGGCGGCCCACATAAACCCAAACCCTGCGATCTCTATCTGGTCATTCTGTTTCTTTGCTGGTGGGAGTCCCACGCTGAGTTTGGCTTCAAACGATATGCCCTCGAGAATTTTTCGACTCCAAACTGATGGCCCAGTTTCTCGTGCAATGTGCCCTGCCAACTGACACTTCAACCTACTTTCCTTAGTGCCCAGCCGTGTTGGATGTAACAATGTCAATTAACCTCTTTCTCGAAGGTGGACCTGCCTACTTGAATCTTTAGGCCAAGACATACTCGTCGACAACTTCGAGAATCGATCTCCCAACAGTCTTAACGAAATTTTACATGTACTCAGTTCCATCAAAACATTGCCTCTCAAGAAGTTTTGCGTCTGGCGATTACGCACTGACCAATTTTTGTGTTGCTACGGAGCCATCTGAATGTCCCACGACAATTCTCGAAGATTGTGGACGTTGCCACGAGAAATGAAGTTATACGAGCGCGCACGACATCTTCCGAAGAGAGTTTTGGTTTCGGCCAAAGTTTCGGCCGATTTTGGCCGAAACCGAAACTGAAGCCGAAACTCGATTTTTTGGCCGAAACTGGCCGAAACCGAAACCGAAACCGAAAGTTCGGTCGGACACTAACATAAATACATCACGACTATATCACGAGGTAGTCAGATTCACATTGCTTATTTCCGTCAGGATTAACGGAACATGAAGTCTACATTTGCAAGGTTTTCTTATTGGTTCTTTCCTCACTGGAGAGTTAGCCGCAAATTGTTGTCACCTAAAAGTAGGTATTTCTATTCGAGTAGGATTAGAACCGGGTTTCCAAGCGTTAAACCACTAGGCTTCGAGGCTCTTAACGCAGCTTTTAGCTCAATGCAGTTATCTAATTAGTACAAGCTAACATAGTTAAAGATAATGCAAAAACAACTTTATTAACACTGCAATTACTCGTAGATCTAAAGGGATTGAAAGAACCAAAAATTAGTAAAGGCTTACTTAGAGTAGACCAGGTTTTTAAAATATGGTTCTGGGGCTAT